>CM064906.1:15218314-25218314 GCA_030347415.2 Decapterus maruadsi
AGTACTCGTTGGTCGGACTGTCATGTGAATGTTGACTGTGTGAGTGGTGTGATCCCATCAAAAGATAGTCTCTTTTTTTAAAATTGTCATTGACCTCAGCTCAATGTGATTCCTCACATTTGTTCTTCTTCAGTGAATTAACTACGTGTTGCAGCTCAAGCACCAAATGCAAACATACCACTAGACTACATTTGGATTATTACAGATACTGTATATAGAGTGTATATCCAAATGTGTCCCACTTAATACTGTGCACTGGAATTGACCAAACAGCGCAGAGAAAATAGAAAAGACAAATACTGAGGCCATGCACAACAATGGATGAGTCCAACTGGTCCCAAAGGGTTGTATAGTTTTAGAAACACTATACAAGATTTTGCTCAAAAGTTGGATCCAACTCTACAGCTGTTTCCCTTTTCTACTCTTTCTGTTAAGTTAAGTTAAGTTAATTCAAGTTAAGTTAAGTTAAGTTAAATTAAGTTGTTTCTGTTTGCATTATTTGGTCATTTTCCCTGTGGCCTGTTGTTCTCAGAGCAGACTAGCCAGGCTGGTTGTCGGTCCATTCTGAAGCTGCAACTGCAAAGGAGGAAGGCCGTCTGTCCACTGCAACACAACATACTATAGCATTACTCTTTATGAAAATCCGAGCAGGTTGTACTGACTCGTTGTTTACAGACTGACTTCATACTTTACTCACGCTGATGAGGTTGTGTTCAGGTAGGCTACAGGCTGCGATGTGGTCCTGCAGGAGCTGCTGCGAAAAGTTCTGGTGCATCTGAGCTGCCTCTTGGGCGTCCATGGTGTTCCCACAAGCCTCGTTCAGATCTGCTGGAGAAAGGGGTGTTGTGAGGAAAAATGTACGTTTGATGATTCTGGATCCTTGTAACATCCCCTCCTTGAAAGTTATTAAATGTATGAAATCTGTCTGATGTGTTAAACCACAACTTCTGGTTTAGTTGTTGCTTCATTACTCTGGTGGAGCGAATGAGAGATCTGTACTTCCTCTGCAGGACATATCTTCCATCATGATGAATATAAAATAATAATATAGTTCTGATCTGTTCTGAACTGTATAAATATAAAACATTATACCAGAATGACTGCATTAGAATGTCCTGCATGATCCGTTCATATCATTCAGTTTGAAGCCGTTGCATTTTGGGACACACAATTAGCTTCCCTCTTGCGCCCCCATGAGGCCAAAAATATCAGTGCATCCTAACAGGCAGACTGCAATGAAAGTCAAGAATTTCACCCCAGGGATCAATTAATTATAATGTAATTAACAGTTCAGCTGGCATGGGCTGCCAGTACGGTTCTGGGTAAATATTCAGCTTAACTTAATAAAACATACCATTACCCTCAGTGTGGGTTAAGGCTGGGTGACAGCCGTACCTTTGAGAAGTGCGGAGGACCACAGCTGCACAGACATGTCTGGGATCTTACTGGCGAGCTGCATGGCAGGAACCACCATGTTGTTACTTTCCTGGAACAAAACATGGAGCCAGACAAACAGTCACGATTACATGTCTTTGTCCTAAGACACCTGTGTGTGGTCCCATGAAAATAAAGTTAACTTTATGACTCACCCTGTGGTTGCCCAGCACAAAAAAGATGTGGCCCAGGAGGACAAGCGAACAAGCGGTCAGCCGGTTTAGATCTTCAGCATTTGACATCTTCAGCGTCTCCCTTAGAAATCTCCTGTTGATGCAAGTTATACAGTTAGGCACAGACCACCAATCACTTTACATGAAGTTTATATTGCTCATAGGCGGTAGTTTTTCTTACTTGGCCTCATTGTAACGTCCCTGGAAGAAAGACAGGAGCCCCCTGATGTAAAACGCTGCAGCCCGTAGACAGTGAGAACTGGAGAAGTCACATTTACACATTTAATACACTATTACTATTCTGCAAAATAAAAAAAACAAAAAAAACACATGTAACAAACTTGTATAATGTCACACTGTCTCTATTGTTACCTGACAGGGAAGTTGTGATCAGGGTTAATCCTCTCCAGAATGCTGTACAGCTGTTGATTCAAAAAACTAAAGAAGAATTAACAAAAGAAGACATACAAATATGAATTAATGTTAATTGCTGGGGGAAGGGAAATGGCTTTCTGACCTCTTGTTGTCTGTTGCCTTCCCGGATGTAGACGCTGGCCAGGTTGGTCACGATAAACGTCCACAGCTCCTGATGTGTTGTCATCTATCGGAAGAAAAAGAAAAGAGACACCAACATTGAGTATTGGAAACCTCACGCAACACACATTTACACATACAGTACCTATTCCTTTTTGGTTAGACCACAACAACAGGGCCTGTAATCACCAATGTCCCTGACAGACTGGCTGATTGACTGGGTGGTGAATCTTCTAGCAGTGCTTAGCAGAGTGCTGAGCCGCGGTATCAAGTCACATTATGGTTTTCCCACTGCAGTGAAGTGGATGAGTGCTTCCAATACACTGTGCCTTGCCTCGCATCAGGGCAAACAAAGATATGCATGAACCGATGCTGTCAAAATAGCGGTCGGAGGCAACAGCGATGATATGAGACTCACCTGGAGAGCAGCAGTGAATTGAGCCTCAGCGTTATCCATGCAGTTCACAGAGATACAGTAGAGACCCTGATGCAGAGTAAGAGGAGACAGATGTGAATGCTTTGTATTATTGCGGGCAGACAGGTGCATCTCATTAGCAGTAAGCAGTTGGTCTTTACTCTGCAACCGAGGCACTTAAACAAAACCATAAAGGAGAACCAGGCTAATTCAAATAACACGTTGTAGCAAAATCCTGCTAAATCCTCCAATGGATACATGATCATTGCCATGCAGGCTACAACAGAAACATAAGTTGTTGCCAGCTGTAACCTTTGATTCTAAGAGCCCTTTTCTTTATGTTTCCCTCTCAGTGTGTTTTGTCTTGTCTTCTGTACTTACCAGCAGTGTATGAAGCTGAGCAGCGTGATTTGTAAATAACCTTGGCGACTGCTGGCAAAGCTGACAAACCTGAGAAATCTAAAAAGACAAACAAAGACCATCACAAGCTGACACAAGACAGACAACCTGCAGCAGAGGACGCTGCTTCAACTGAATCCGCTTCTGTTCACAATCAGCAACTGTCTGGAAAATAAACAGAATCTCCTTCACAGCCGATGAGTCACCTCTTGTAAAGCCGTGGCCTTGTGTCCGGTGACGAGTCGGCACATGATGATATGCTCCAGCAGGATGACTTGGAATGTGGACAGGATGGGACTGCTGTCAAGCACTT
Source organism: Decapterus maruadsi (assembly GCA_030347415.2). NCBI lineage: Eukaryota > Metazoa > Chordata > Actinopteri > Carangiformes > Carangidae > Decapterus > Decapterus maruadsi. Next base: position 15,221,583 of record CM064906.1, read on the forward strand.
TGAACACATACAGATGGACCAGGGTTGAGTCAACATCACTGAGATCAAGGGGGGTGGGGGGTTCGGGGGTGAAACCATCGGGGACATTGCTTCAACAAACTTACTCTTCAGCTTCTCCAGCTGCATGAGAGCTTTGTCTGTGTACTTCTGTGCTTTCTCCAAGTACCCTGCCTGCATCGAGTGCATCACTGTCACCTTTTCATATTAAAAACAGAAAGAAAGACAGAAAAAAGACTTATCCTACTGCTTTTGCACAAAAAAGGACAATATCTTCCTTTCAGAAAGCATGCATTATTAGACAATATCTCACCAAGTACACCAGCACACACATGTGCTCTTTGGGCAGCCAGTGGAAAAGAGCTGCTGGATTAGTGGGAAGTATCTCATCATCTTGGAGAGTGGAGATGGTCTGGATGCACTGTTGAAGCTGCTTCAGGCATGGCTTTACACGCTTCACCTAAATCCAACATATGGGTAAGTACGTGCCTGGCATTTGCATGACATTAGCTGCCAGTAATGAGACATGGGGAGATGCATGCTGTACCTGTCCAGCATCCAGGTAATGTGTAACCTGCAGCACGAGGAAGAAAACTCTGAGGGATTCCTTCTGAATGGGGTTTCCCTGCCAGTTCTCCACAATGGTCCCACACAGCGTCAGCAGAGGGTGCACCTCGCTCAGCTTCCGCTCCATTAGGAGCAGCTGCAGAGTCACAGATAAAAATGTAATTCACAGTTACAGCATTGTTAGAAAACTACACAAATCAAATTTTAGTCGAGGAACTATTTAAGCTTACCATTCCTTTACTTAACAAGAACAGAGCTCTGTAGAAAAAGAAGAGAAGATTAAAGTTAAACATTGAGTATTAAACAGATCAATTAAACACCTCAAGCGTGATTGTTTTACCGTGTGTACTCTGATCCCATGACTCTTGCGTACTCTGCTCCAACTCCGAGGAGGTCACAGGCAGACACCAGGTCCGTCTCTAGTGCATGTAATTGCTGAGAAAAAGGAAAAACATCTCACACATTGATGCTTTCAAATCAATTAACCAAATATGAAAAAGTTTGTGATGCATAATGCAGTTTCTTACCGCCAGCTGAAAAAGCAGCCTGCAGTGCCAGTAGGGAGTTTGCTGTGAAATCTGGATGGCCTTCCGCAACACCGGCTTGGCCGAGTCCACCAGGTTCTTGAAAACAAGCCAGTGGGTGATTGAGAGACAAGAGCAAAACAACCACACAACCTCTGCTACAGAACAGGCATTATATCTCATTTATGTTGTACATTAAGCTTGATAAGGTTTCCCAATCACTGCCTTTTTACATTATATGTTGACTGGACTCTCCTACCTGTTGACAGTAGAACTCTGATAGAATACTTGCTGCTTCAAACTTGACATCTTCAAATTGAGAAATCTGTCATAAATCATTAAGGAGGTTTTTTTTAATTCATTTCCCAATTTCCAGCAGGGTTAATGTCAATGTAAGTATTGACCCAGAACATGTTTTGTAGACTAAGGAGTCACACATCTTACACTGCTATGCAAGCTCGCATCATTCAGAAAAAGGATACTTGTTGTGATATGAACCACTGTGGAGGAAACAGGACACAGACATTAGCCTCAGACATCACACTGAGAAATGGTTTTGAGCGAGTGTAATGAATGAAAGAAAGAGCACACACTGGACGTGTGAATGATTATCCTTGTCAGAGATTGACTGCACCACAGCCCGGTGTCAGCCGCTGTGGCTGCTGCTCACCGCTTTCTCCAGGTGAGTCTGGGCCAGCTCGCTGTTCTTCGTGTGGCAGTGCAGGACCGAGCCCAGCTGCAGGTGGGTCCGGGCTTCGACCCTCGGGGGAGGCTTGAACTGAAACATCGCCTGCAGACAGTGGACGCACAGGCGGATCTTCGGCGGACTCGACGTGCGGAAATGTTCTGCAAAGCCCAGCAGGGCCAGGTACCAGCAATATCGTCCGGCTGCGGACACAAATGGGCGTTACTGTCGTCCCCAGGAACGCCCCCTTCCGCAGCCAGGAACGCCCCCCCCCCTCTCCCCTTCTTCTTCGTCTACCCGCGCTTGTCAACATCCGGGGGTTAATAGCTGGGTTAACATAGCCACATCCGCTAGTCAGTTTATACGACAGGTAGCGTAGAGCTAGCATTAGTAAGCATATACGACAGGTAGCGTAGAGCATTAGTAAGCTAAGCAAGATAAAGAACGTTAATTTGAATTTAATCTTTCGTTTGATTTACATAGTTTGATTACGATCGAGATTTTTTTTAACTAACCTAATGGATTAAATTGACCGAATCTGTTCCCTTCTGACTAGGCTACTAGTCAGGTCCTCTTTTGATCCTCCTCCATGTTTTTCTTTCCTTTCCTTCATCCTTCCTCTTGACCCATCTGTTCAACTATCTTACCTCCATTTACCTTCCTTTCCTCCCAGGTTGGCATTTCAGTCTTTCCAGCTCACATTCGTTACAACAGTAACAGCTGTACAGTATAAGTGACTTACTGAAAATAAAGTTGTTTTAAAACAGTATTTGACCGAATCTGTTCCCTTCTGACTAGGCTACTAGTCAGGTCCTCTTTTGACCCTCCTCCATGTTTTTCTTTCCTTTCCTTCATCCTTCCTCTTGACCCATCTGTTCAACTATCTTACCTCCATTTACCTTCCTTTCCTCCCAGGTTGGCATTTCAGTCTTTCCAGCTCACATTCGTTACAACAGTAACAGCTGTACAGTATAAGTGACTTACTGAAAATAAAGTTGTTTTAAAACAGTATTTCATTTCAAGAGTTTATTTCTCCACGTTTTGAAAACACAACATCATTTATTTCATTCAAAGTATTTTTTGACAGTATTCCAAGAGTTCATATTTTTTCATACATCAATAATCACACCCATTAACAAACTGAAGTGTTCTGAAAGCTCTGAATTTGCTGTTCATATCATTTACATGGAGCTGGTAAGCTCGCTGCTGAAAGGTCACCACAGTGCAGTGAGGACTGTGAGGACTGCAAGTGAATGCTGCATTGTGGTGCAGTCAGAAAGACGGCTGTTGATAACAAACCACATGTCATTTTAGTCACATAAGTCGAGAGAAAGACGGTAAAACGTGGGTCAGGTCAATAATACGACATACAACATATTGTCACGTGTATTGTTTTGCCTCCTGCAGACGGACCACTTCTTTCATAGAGGCTTGTTTGTGTCGTTTAGTGCATTTCACATGAATGCAGAATGAAAAATACAACTGAGTTGCTTGCGATATACAACCACAATTTTTACACAATATACCTTTAACTACAGATAGATATCAATTTCACATGAATGAAGCATGAAAAATACAACTGAGTTGCTTGCGATATACAACCACAATTTTTACACAATATACCTTTAACTACAGATAGATATCAATTTCACATGAATGAAACATGGAAAAATACGACTGAGTTGCATGCGATATACAACCACAATTCTTACACAATATACGTTTTACTACAGACGGATATCTGTGATCTCATACCTGCCGTAGGACACATGCTGCATTACAAGGAGGGCATTTGGCCAGTTCTTCCTCTTGGAAAAACTTTTCAGGCGCAACGCAATGCCGCTGCCTTGACCGGCAGTCTTATATATCTTTCGGACTCTTATGTATACCAAGCCGTCGTCATGGTTTATTTTAAGCCTCCCAGCTAAACCATCATTAATATAAACTGAGGGATGGAATGGTTTTGCGAGTTGCAGGAACAATTCTGAGACCCTGTTCAAGGCCCCAAGCATTGCCATGTCCATCCTCAAAGTGATTTTGATGATTTGCTGAAGGACTTCTGGCGGTAAAAAGGGAGAGCCAGCTTGTACTGCAGGGCTAGAGAGAGATGAGAGATTGGCTACTATCTTCATAAACACACTGAACGTACGTAAATAGCAATGTATGGACACAGTATGTATTACCATCCACTGCTTGGAGAGAGGAGGGTGCGGTCCAGAGAGGGAGATGGAGAGAGAGAGCCAGCTTGTACTGCAGGGCTAGAGAGAGATGAGAGATTGGCTACTATCTTCATAAACACACTGAACGTACGTAAATAGCAATGTATGGACACAGTATGTGTTACCATCCACTGCTTGGAGAGAGGAGGGTGCGGTCCAGAGAGGGAGATGGAGAGAGAGAGCCAGCTTGTCCTGCAGGGCTAGAGAGAGATGAGAGATTGGCTACTATCTTCATAAACACACTGAACGTAAGTAAATAGCAATGTATGGACACAGTATGTGTTACCATCCACTGCTTGGAGAGAGGAGGGTGCGGTCCAGAGAGGGAGATGGAGAGAGAGAGCCAGCTTGTACTGCAGGGCTAGAGAGAGATGAGAGATTGGCTACTATCTTCATAAACACACTGAACGTACGTAAATAGCAATGTATGGACACAGTATGTATTACCATCCACTGCTTGGAGAGAGGAGGGTGCGGTCCAGAGAGGGAGATGGAGAGAGAGAGCCAGCTTGTCCTGCAGGGCTAGAGAGAGATGAGAGATTGGCTACTATCTTCATAAACACACTGAACGTAAGTAAATAGCAATGTATGGACACAGTATGTGTTACCATCCACTGCTTGGAGAGAGGAGGGTGCGGTCCAGAGAGGGAGATGGAGAGAGAGAGCCAGCTTGTCCTGCAGGGCTAGAGAGAGATGAGAGATTGGCTACTATCTTCATAAACACACTGAACGTAAGTAAATAGCAATGTATGGACACAGTATGTGTTACCATCCACTAAATCAAAGGCGTGGGGGTAAGTAACAGATGAAGTGAATTAAGTATCTTTCGTTCAAAGAACCATTTGAGAAGTAAAGCCAGAATAGTTCTATAGCAATATGAATTAAAATGTCCAGCAGTGACAAGCAATATATGTGCATTTCTACATTTACACAAGCACAACACACAGTCAGGAGCAGGTGTAGATTTTGTGTGTAGCTACAAAAAGATCCACCCTACTAAAAATTTGATGAATGCGGAAATCCATGTAAATTCCACACTGCACACGGTTTCCACACAAATCTTGCTGCTCATGTTTCATGAGTGAGACCCAATGTATGGACAGTGTATAATACCTTTCAAGCATAAATGTCTGCAAGAGCTGCCCACACCACCACCTCCTGATAGAGAGCATGTCCACCTGTAAAGTAAAATTATGCTTTAAATGTTTTAATAGCCTGATAAAAATACATGCTACAATACTGTTTATTTGTTGATGATGACTATGGCAGTGTATTTTTACTGATGCTGCATCTCCTCCATTAAGTGCAAAACCTGCAAACAAAGTTAGGTGTATGGCCAATTGGTCCATGTTAACTGTAGCCTCTTGATAGGAAGCCCAAAATATTAAAATCCTTATATTTCACATAACATACCCAACTGAGTTTAAAGAACTCACCTCACTGAAATCATATCCTCTTTGTAGGGTTGTGTACAATGCGTACTGAAATAAACGGAATACGGAATGTGTTAGTGGTTAAGTCATCAGTCATTATTTCTGAATGTATTGTAGCTCACCATCAGCATAAAAACCCCACAGCTGTTGTTCTGATGCTGGTAAGGTGCGCCCTGTGGTGGTAAAAGGGCATTATCATGAAATCATATGCAAGAAACACAACTGCATTTTTCACCAGCCACAAGTTTTACCTCATCAGCCAAGTTTGAAGTCTTCCATGGTCCTTCAGACAAAGCACTTGCCAGGTTACTGAAAAGGTTTGGAAGATGTGTAAGTTACAATTCCTGCCTTTAAAATGTAAGATTAAACCCATGTAGGAATTGCTGATTCTGTACCATGACTCCACATACCTTCCTAAGAGCATGTTTTAAAATTTGGTTTGAACTACAATTACCTGACCAAGGAAGTGACATGGGAATAGCAGCAATTCCTAGGGACTTATAGAATATATGGAACATATGAACAATAGGAACATATGGAACATATGAACAATACAGGGATGCAAACGGGTCAGGACCAAAAAAGAGAGGATGCGGGGGATGCTCACCAGTAACAGTAATGGGTTGTTTCAACCCCAAACAAAGTATTGAGTGCATATAGATGGACATAGTTTTCAGAAGGCCAATATTTCTCTATTAAAAATGCTTTAAAAAAATCCTTTGCAATATTTCAAATTTAGAGATACTGAATTTTAGGTCATCACTGAATGTTAGTCAAAATTATTACTATTAAAATAAACTGAATAAATAAAGACATGGGATGTTTCATTCAGTGTGTAATGGATATGTACTGTATATAATGTGTGAGTTTCACTTTTTAATTGAACACAACACACAGATGGAAATTAGCTCTAAGCTAGAATCTGGCTCATTTACAGGACACCACGGTGTTACTGTTCATTAATGTGCACTGTCCTCAAAACAAATAAACAAACAAACATTCTACATCGGAGGCAACGTCTTTCCACTGAGGATGTCCTTCACCTCTGAAATGGGGCAGAGCTCTGTGGGAGACACCTGCCTGACACAGCGATGTAGAGAACCGTGCGGTAACGAGCGTGCATGTCTTGTGTCTACATGGGACAACCATGAATGAGTTCGCCTCAGTTTCACGTGATTGTCACTGTCAGCCTGTTAGAAAACCATTTTACTGACCCTAGCCGAGACGGTGAGACCCCCCCCCCCCCCCCCTCAAAAATAAAAACTCTTTGGATCTAAACGATTCACACAAGTCACAAGCTTTTCGGTACGCTGTTTGCATCCCTGACAATAGGAACAATGCATGCAGAAAAAAACAAACAAAAAGGAAGTAGGTTTATAAAACAGAACTACCATACTTCCAAAAAACCCAAAACATGAACACATCTAAGTTCTTGGGTTCTCACAGCAGTATTTGAGTGGTCTTTGAAATGAGAGGGTCCACCAGCTGTGTTTTTAGTGCTCTGGGCATCTACTTTCCATTCAAACCCTATTGAGCACCCTCGGCGGGAAAAACACCCTCGGCACTTGCTTGTTTTTGTCGTGGCGCTCAGAGCGCTTCGAGTTGAAATCTATTCAACTCGAACCTTAGTCGAACCATAGTCAATGTCACTTTTCACAGACCAATCAGAATCAAGAAGGGGCGGGACATACGTTACCGACAGCAACACAACCGGAGATGTGGCTCGGTTTATACCATGACCCACACTTGTATTGAAGGTAGGCCAACCTCAGGGTCCATGTCAAAAGCTGCCGCTAATGCTATTGTGTGTTTCTGACACTTGTTGTAGTGTTGACATTAAACGAGCCAGGAACACAGAAGTGTCAGAGGACTCGTTTTGTAACCTAGCAAGAGCTGCATTCTGGTGAGGAAGAGAGAGAGGACGCTGAGCGCTGGGAAAGCAGCGCTGTCAGCGCGTCTGGTGGACACGGCCCCTAAGAGTGTAACCATGAAGATAGATTGATACTGCTGTAAGACCCAGATTTAGATATGAACAGAGGGAACCAGTAATCAGCTTTCTATGAAAAACCTGAAGATATCTAGGTAGCGGCCATCTCCAAAGCCACTAGGGTGTCTTGAATCAAAATACTGCATAATCCTCTGTCTTGGTTTGAGAACCTGTAAAGTTTTATTTCATGGAAAGGCAAGATAAGGGTTTGTTACAGACCCAAAATTACAGATACAGTAAATGGTAGGGATGTATACCGTGGACCAGTAATTTTTGGTACCGGCTCATAATTGGGCCGGTACCAGAGTACCGTTAAGATTCTGGACTAATGGTCCTCTTATTGGTACTTTCAGTACGTCAGTCTCACAGTGTCATGGAGCAGCAGCAGTGTCACACTGCACAGTCCGAGTCCCGCACGGCTCCACGCCACCGAGACCCCCCTCCCTCCCGGCGTTACACAGCCTCAGCTCAGTCACTCACCCTCCTCATAAACGGGCATAACGGTAAAACCCGACCGACTTGTTGAAACTAAAGAAGTTCATAAACTATGTGCAGAGCCTCTGGCTGTGTGATGTGTGTGAGTGACGATGGTGGAACGTGTCTGATGGGGAGAAAAAAAAAATCAGCGTCGGAGCGCTGGAATGGGTGTGTCGTGGTTCTGCCATTTCATTGGCGACACAAGTTCGTGTCTCAGAGTGTCGTGGTTTCGGTTTCGATACGTCTATCTTTACAGGCCTAGTACACAACCCAAAACAGGGGGCAAGGAGAGATTGCTATTAAGAAAAAATAGGTTAGATCTGTAAACCTGAAATCGTTTTGCATATCATAAATATTGTGATGGCATGCATGAGATATACCACCAAACATGGATGAGGGTTCAGAAAAAAAGTCATATCAAAGTGCATTTACTCACACACAATGTCCAGTGCCCAGGATGCCAAGCAGGGAGAAGCACCACATCTTTGCATGCAAAGTCACACTGAGCAAAACAAAAAGTTCAAGATGAGCTTGAAAATGAGGCTAAAGCAGCAGCACTGGTTCTGTAAAATTACTACTCACAATCATTTCAGCCTCGGGAGAAGCATTACATGGAGGAAGCCAGGTTACCACCTCATATGCATCCACGGCCATAGTTGCAATACCCTTTGTTTGAAAACAGATGCATAACACTTTGTTAAGGCTACATAAAAGTAGTCAAGAAACATGATTCTACAGAACATGAATAAATGTTACTTACATGTGCATTTGCAGTCTTGACGATTATGCTGAAACAACAGTTTGCAATCTAAAAAGGAAACAATGATTAGACAATAAGCCAATATCATGGAGAAGCAGAGTTAAATAAACTTTTTTTTTTTTAAAGTTTTACCATTGCTTCAACATCTTGGTCTAAGCCCAGAGTCCAAAAGTCAGATCTTGTGATTATTGAGTTGTGGGCTTTGATTATTTCCTCCTCAGGGTCACCCTCAGTGTCCAATACATAACACAGCTATGGTGAAAATTATAGAACATTATGAACGCATGCATAATTTAAATGATCAAATCAAAAAAATATTTTTTCTGAAACTTACCAATTCACACAGTTTGGCATTTGGTTGTTCTTTCCAGTCATTGACTGGAGTGTGGTCAACAGCAGTGGACAGCAACTGTAACTTTGCACCTAATTGAAGATGGAGATAAGAAAAATGAGGGGAAATGTGTTTTGGATACAAATACACAATCACTAATACAATGCATAAAGTATGGGAAATTTCCATACGTTTAGAGGGGGGTGGAAGGTCAAGGTCTGAGTTATACTCTGCTTCTGCTAGGTTAGAGGAGGATGCAACAACTGGGTCAGGGCTAGGCTCTGGTGGCTGAGAGGCACCGAATTCTGCTAGACCATACTCATTAAGACACAGCGGAATTTCAGGGTTCACAAGATTCCTCAATTCCTCCTTGATCTTCTGGTTCTTCCGGTGATTGTAGTTGTGAATCACATTACGCATCATGAAAACATGAGCAGAAGGTGAGAGCATATTCATGTAGTAGTTGTTTTTCTTCATGATTGAAAATAATTGTTCGGCAACCTGGCTGTTAATTCTCCCTGCCAATTCAGGAACCATCTTTATCCTCCGGAGAACATCTTTCGGGTCTTTAGTGTTTCCCTCGTGAAAAGTGTCATATAGGCAATAGTGCTCCGCTGACCCAGTCAGCGGATGGCCACCGGCGTCTGCCACAGCTTTTCTTTTCCTGAGCCACGGTAAATGAACTTTACCACCACTGGATGCCCACTCAATGTTTTCACTGGTGGGGTCCAACAGCCTACCCTCATGAGGGCTGAAAGGCATCATCTCAGGCTCTCTGAGGTTGGCATGAACCGCCAGTCCTCTGGCGAAGTCATAAATACAAACGTTAGGCATGTGCTTCCAAGACAAGAGTAAGTCCGTGAAATCTCTTGGACTCTCAGACCGAAGGTTGCATTTTAAAGACACAACCTGCCCACAGGGACACATTATGACAGCCCAGCCACCTGAGGAGACAAGAGTGTTCAAATCATTCAAACTAAATTACCAGCAGTCGTTAATTATACCCCTTTCCCACTGGCCAAAAAACCTGTTAAAACCCACTAACAATCGGCTTTTGGTGGCAGTGGGAACGCCAGACCCGGGTCAACCCGCTAATTTACGTGACGACGGTGACGCCACGTCATCGCTCCGGTCTCGTCTCATAGCACGTACCAAAACAAAGCTTTGCTCGCATCCGAGACTGGGATTAAAAGAACAAACAACACTGACCGAAAACAATTGAAACAAAAGAAAAGAAACTACAGTGTGTTTAACTGACGTGTTGTGCCGAGGACGAACCATCATATGGCCGCAGCGGCAGACTCGCTCTCCTCCGCGGTCCAGTGCTCTGTAGGCCGGCCAGACCTTTGCGGCGGGCGGCTGTAGCATGACCTAAGGGCATGACAGTGCTTCTCGCACCGCGGATGAGAGCGGGGCAACAACATGGCTGCTCTGTCTGATCCTCCCGCGGGGGGTCAGACTCGGCTCATTTTGGTAAATGGGAAAGGGGCCAAATGCCGATTGTTAGCGGGTCGACCTGCGTTTAAAAAACCCATGTTTTTTAAACAGTGGGAAAACGGCTTCAGAGATCAGTAATGTTGAGGCTACTAAAAGAAAAAAAAGGAAACTTACCGGATGCTCCCCAGACCTTTTGGAATATTTTATCGTATTTGCTTCTGCTTTTCATCTCTTCTCTCATCCGGAGAATTAGTTCCATTTTTGAACCGTGAGCATCAATTCCACACTCTCTGCAGAGATTTCGGATTGCGTGTACCTGAAATTATTTGAAAATACATCATTATTATTAATAATAATAAACAACTTCATTTATAGAGCACTTTTCATACATACAAGTAGTATTAGCACAAAGTGCTTTACATGTTTAAGCTTCCTGTTGTCCTTCTGGGTCAAATCTTTCCCTTCCTCGATCCTTCCACAATCCCTTTTCCCAATCCCTCCATCTTCCTTTTCCCCTTCCTTCTTCACTTCCATCTTTGTCCTTCCTTCCTTACCTTCGCCCTTCCTTTCTTGACCCAGGAGGACAACAGGAGGGTTAAAAGCCACCCCCACCCCACCCCACAAAAACACCCACCCATATGCGCGCGTACACACACAATACAAATTAAGTTTATTATTATTATTATTATCTAAGAAATGTGGAAACATGTGGCTGAATACAGAGGCACCAGGTCAGGAAATGCCAGGCTGTCTGCACTAGGTGCTGGTCAGAGAACACGGCCAGGATGCCTCGACTTGGGGACTCATCATGCTACAGGCCAGAAAGAGGGCCCACAGCAGTGAAGCACTGCCATAGATCCTCCATCGGGTTGACCACAAGCACCACAAGTCAGAGACATCCTAGCGAGAGCCGATCACAGCCCCCAGCACAGATGGCTGAGGAAACACTGGAGACATGAAATAAAACATAAAACCACTGTAGTTAGGAAATATAAACAAAACTACACAGACTAAGAGCATAAAAATGTATAAAATAAAGTAAAAAGAAAAATAAAATAAAAGGACTACTATTAAAGCAGAAGTAAGCGATCCGGTCGTTTTCGCTAATGCTGCGTTCCAGGCAGGCTTTTGAAATCGTAAATTACAGCTTCAAGTCACAACTTACGACTTTGTAGCGTTCCAGGCAACCCACTCGTGTTTCTCCGACCTGTTTTACCGGTGAAAGTCACTATAACAGCCACTCGTAACTTCCGACCGGTGAACTCGTACCAGATCGAACTGGTACCACTTCACGGTCGGAAAAATACGAGTTTCCTTGAACGCACCATAACAGTCCTCGTCCCTACGTCGCCACATTCACGGCGTTCCTTGGCTGCACACACAGCCCTGCATGCCGTTCTCTCCTCATTGGATAAAAACTGTAGGATATGATAAATGTTTTCTCCTCGGCTCAGAGCAGAGCAGAGTGACTGACAGACCCGTGTTTTGGTCCAAACACTCTATGTAAGTGATTGCTGTCGGAAGATATAACTATTTAAGACTTATATTAACACAAATATATCACTTACTTCTGCTTTAAAAATAGCTAAAAATGAACTCAAAAGAAAATGAGGATAAAAATTGGCAAAAATATCATTTGACTATAAAACTAAGACATTAGTTAAAAGCTAAATTAAAGAGGTGGGTCTTGAGTCTGCTTTTAAAAATATTAAAGCTATGGTCTACGATTTGGAGGATATGTAATTATTATTAACACCATTTATACAGTGATTATAGTCCTGTGATGTGATCTATACAATATAAATAGAAAAAAGAACCAAAAAAATCCATTCAGTCTGTCAGTCCTGAGCCTGCATAGAAATTGACCAATGCGAGCGGGACTGGGCGCGCGGCTCGCACAGGTTCGTACCCTACATCCAATCCCCTCGTCTCCCCTGCTCCTGCTCGAGCCGCCTCGCCCCACCCCCTTCTACAAGTAGTTGTAACCGCTCTAAGCTGCTCGGCCACAGACACATGAACCCGTGAATTCAAGCCCGCTTCCCCTCCACCCCTGGTCGGCCTGCCGCTGAAAGCCCACTAGGATTCAGAGAAGCACAGTACAGAAGCACTGAATGTTTTACTGTCCTTATTACTGGTACTGGTCTGGAGCCGCATCGAGTCTCCCTGATCCTCAGCCGCTGAAGCCTGTCTGACCGGGGTGCTCTACACGCTACACACCGCTGCCCTGCGGAGCTACCCCGTCCTCCTCCTCTCCCCGACAGCAGCCTGAGCGGGTCACTGCACAGCACCATGTGCCCGGTCACCCAGCACGAGCAGTCTCCCTGTAGCATGAGGCTGTGCTAATGGCTGCTAATAGCGGCGCTGCCCGTACCAGCGGTCACTGCCGTGGTCCCCGGCAACGAGACCGCGGCGGCGACGACGGCAACTGTCCCCGCTTCATTACCAGCAGCTGGTGCACAGTGGCGGCGCCGCCACTATTAGTACGGTAGGCTAGCGCCGAGCACAGCCGAGCTACACGGAGACTCTCTGCGCTGGGTGACGCAGGACAGGGACCTGTGTCCGGGGAAGAGAAGCAGGAAGAGTCCGGACCTGGAGCTCCACGGCGCCACGGTGCAGAGACACCAGGCTGCTGCGGCGGAGGCGAGTTTTTGTTGAACAGGTCATCTTTGGTTTTATTGTGGAAGTTGTGACTGTGAATATGACAAATTACTCGCATTCAAAGCCGCGTTTGGTGTCTGCAGGCAGCAGGCTTGTTGCTTGCTGCTCGGTTCTGCTCTCCTGGGGGGCGTGGCGCGGGGAGGCTCCGAGGGGCGGGACATACGAGCTCGGAGGGGAGGGAGGGGGGGGGGGTGCTTTTTTCAAATTTTCTCATCCTCTTTCAAAATGTAGACCATAGCTTTAACATAACCCATTCTCTGTGGACCTCAGGTCTTCCGGCAGTGTTAGTGTTTTCAGTTTCTGTAAAGTGAATTTAGTTGAAGTGACAATGAGGAGTTTTGGAAAAGCACACACCATGACATTCTTTGACCGGCACAAGACAGACTCATGTTTTCATTTTCCAGTGGATGTCTTAGTTTTAGGTAAGTGAAGTAGTTTCATGTTGTTTCAATATAGAATTTAAAAAATCAACAACATTTTGTTTTGGCTGTTTTTGACCATTTACCTTCAAATTAGATACTTCATCCAGTAGCCTGTCCTCTGTTATGTCAATCTCTGTCTGTTCGTTGGGGTGCCTTGTTGTGTGAACCTTTTCATGTTCGGTATTGAGTACCTTGTTGGCTTTGCGGGTATGAGGTCCAAGCCACGGGGCCCAGTGGTGGTATGTAGGTTTAACAGCAAAAGGATTTTGTCGATCACCTGAAAGAAAGAAAGAAAGAAAGAAAGAAAGAAAGAAAGAAAGAAAGAAAGAAAGAAAGAAAGAAAGAAAGAAAGAAAGAAAGAAAGAAAGAGTATTCAGGGCTTGAAATTAACTGTAATTTAAGGTAAAGGATTAAAAGAAAATGTATACACATTTCTCTGAACAAGAGGATGAAACATTGAAGAAAAAAAAAAAAGGGGGGGTGTCACTTACTTGGAACAAAACCACGCGCAATCCTCTCTAAACATACAGAGTCCCAGAACTCTTCTATGTCTACCTCTCCATCATATCCATCCGGTGGATCCTGTAGTTCACTGACTAAAATAAAATAATCAAGATGTTGTGGTTAGAAAATACACCTGAAGAGGTGGAAGGGTTCACCATGCAAATAAAACCTGTGTCATACCTGCCAAGCTGAAGACACAGCTCTTGTGCAGATCCATGACCACTACAGGAGGGTGATGTCCACACCGGACACAGGAAAAACTATAGTCGTGGTCCGTCAAGGCTTCAAAATGCAGGTATCCATGAATGATACTATTTGGGTTTGGGTACTTCTGTCCAGACGTCAGCTCCCATGTCTCAATGGCTCGACCAAGAGCTGTATGAGTCTGCAATAAAACAGAACAAGAATATTTAAAATGTAATTCCATTCAAGTGTGCAACTGAGAAATTTCAAATTATATGTTTTTATGGCTTAATGTCTAATTGCGACCATAGAACTTAAAGCTTAAAGCAGAAGTCAGCTGAATGTTTTTGTTAATATAAGTCCTACATAGTAATGTTATTTTCCGTCAGCAATCACATAGAGTGTTTGGTCTCTCCGTCACTCTGCTCTGCTGTAAACCGATGAGAAAACTTTCCTTGTGATACAAGTGTTATACAATGAGGAGAGAGAACGGCCAAAAGGGCTGTGCTCCCTGCCTGCAGCCATCTGTAGTTCATGGAGGACGATGCGCGTGCATGTGGTGACGTAGGGTCGAGGGTGGGGACTACTAATTAGATCCGCCGACAGGAAGTTAGCCAAAACAACAGAGTCGAGCTGAGATTTCTGCTTTAACTTAAGTTCTTAATAAATTACTTGTTGCTCATTTAACATGCCGTATGGTAACATTTTAAAACAATTTCACATATAGAATTCTTGAACATTTGACCTGGAGACAGTTGCGCAGATACAAGCAGAAGTGGAGGGTTAGAATGACTTTATCGTTGTAGTTATGCAAGCCATCCTCCCACTCTTGGTATCTCACCATCATCCCGCATTGGCTGCATTTTTTGCCGCAAGTGGTCACACCTGAATTGCATAATTAGATCATTAGAACATGTAGTGGTACAACAAGAGAGGATAAATGACTATTAATTGTAATTTAAATGTGACACCTACCCTCAATGATACCCTTGACTGTGATTATTTTTGCTGTTGTACTGATGATGAAGGGTTCACCGAGCGAGACGTCGCCAGGACATTGTGGACAAAAATTTTCTTTGGGAATCAGATTTTTAGGCAACCCTGTCTCACTGTCTAGGCCATGGACACCTGGGGGCAAGTGAGCAGGAAGCCTTTTCTTTTGTTGAATGTATTCAACAATTCTCTTCAAGTTCTCATCTCGAGGGGGATACTGAAGATCTGTGATAACCGTTTCCATATGGTCATCAGAGTCCAGACTCTCTGGATTACTCTCACTCCCTTCTCCCATGAATAGCTCCTGCCTTGTTTGGAAAAAGTGCCATTTAGCAATGGCTTTATGGACACATGCCTGTTTTCCCTTTACACAATGGCAATGCCATGTGTTATTCAGTGTGTCAAACATGACCATTACCCTACCAAACCTATTATAATATGAAAGATTAGCATCATAAATAGAGACATATTGCCTTGAGGAAGAGCTTCCCACTTGTACCTCAACACTGAGGGGGATGCCTTTAGCTTCTGCTTCCATTTTTTTTGAAATGCAAGCCCTTTTCCTTTCTTCGCTGAACCACCTGCTGCTCACAATGTCATTCAGTACATCCTCCCTTAATTCAGGCTGCAGATTGCTGAGGGATGGTGGGCAGTACTGCAGGGACTGCAGATGGATGCAATCAAATGATACGAAGCCACTTCTGTGCATTACCTCTGTGTTGCGCACACAGATATCCAACTCGCACCGTACCTGATGGTTGGGCCCCGATGTCAGCTTCTGCACATGAATGGGGGCACTATTGCTGCTAAAGGATTTTACGACAGCGAAGATGCCCCTTTCAACATCAAGAGGCTGGCATGGCAGATGACGGGTGGCTGTAATGTCCTGGACTGTTGTTGGGTGGCGTCGTCTCATATGTAGCTTCATATTTTTTTTATTCATTACAGCCGGGCACTTTGTGCACTTCACCTTCCTAACTCTTGAACGTTTACCAACAGATTTTAGTGGCTGAAACTCGTCCTCTATTGGGGCATGCAAAGTGTGTACACTTTGTGGTCCTCCTGAAGGCGATGGAGGAAGAGGAGGAGGTTGACCTGGTGCTGGCTGAGGGTGGCAGGTGCTGAGGTGTGTGAGCAGTTTGCCTTTCCTTGCAAAAAGCACACCACAAACACAGCAGTGGTAGTGGGCCTCTTTTTTGCATCCGAGTCTGCATGTATACATTACTAGATCTGAAAGAAGACAAAAAACAAACCAGGCTTTAATATCTGGTCCAAACACATGCTTTCTTGACCTCCATGTGATAACAACAATGGTTATGACAGCAATGTATGAGCAAGCAATAAACATACCTCCATGCTGTACCACAGTTTTTAGGTGTGATTGTAAATGGGTCTCTACTTTAGCAAAATCACCCTTATAAAGTGGGCAAAAGGGGCAGCAAAAAAATTGGCATCCATCCTCTTGACTTCCTCTTGTTGCTTGGAGCTTGTGGCCACTCGACAAAATTGACAGATGTAGCTGTATATTATAGACATATGAAAAACATTGGTCAGTTTCAATTTAGTTTCATCCTTCTAACACAAACACAAAGTGTAATGTTTCTTCAATGATTCGATTTGTCTAAACAGTGATAGGGCGTGAAAAAATATGATTTATATTCATTAGATTCACATGACGTCACTGTGTTTCTGCGCCGTCATATTTGTGTCCGAATCAGGGCAATCTGGACACAGACCACAGCATGTCATGTCACCAGAACAAGTGGAGTAGTAGGAGGAAATCAGCAAGAAAGCAAACTTATGTTATTTGAAAGATACCAGGACTATATTGAGCTGAAGAAACCCCGGACTGCAGTTTTATTCCTACTCAAAAAACGTAAAGTTATAGGCGGAGTAAATGGTTGACTGCAGGCAGTGATCAGTCACAGCATGGGCTGTGACACAAAGAGTGGATTCATTATTTTTTTTAAATAACATGCATATATTGAATTCTGCATTTTTATTATCCTACTTTCTTATTAATTACTCACTGATCCTGCATTTTGGGTGTTTTTATTTCTGTATGACAGACCGTTGCTAAGTAAAACGGGGCGTTGCTACGGACGCTGCTCTGATCAGCGGAGCAGGATTGTGTTTCATTTTTACCGTCATTAAACAGCTTCAGACTAATTGTGATGTTAAAATGACTTGAAGCTTGTCTCCCACACCGCTGCTGGAAACCAAACCTGGGATCAGAGCGGACGGACCAGCGCGGCGTCACAGCTGTGATCAGCTGTTCACAGCTGTGATCAGCTGTGAACAGCTGATCACAGCTGTGTCTGTGTCACCGCGAGTCCGCGACACAACCGTGTCCGTAGCCGTAGTCTCTCATTACAGACAGGACTACATAAATGCACACATCGTGACATTTACTTGATAATTCATCGATCTACTTATTTATTATCAAGAACATGTTGAAAACAACTGCACACGAGTCGACCGGGAGGAGGTGAGGAGCAAACAGCGCGGCGTGACCGGACCTCGGACTTTGATCAACATTACGTATCAAATTAATTAATTCACTCATAAACCGCGTAATACGTGGGATAATGTAGAGTTAGTCTGTTGTTATGGAGATATAAACCCAGACAGGATGTATGAAACCCTGTCATTTTGTCAAGAAACTGTTATTTCCATCCTGTGGTTTACATGCTCTCATATGAGGAGAACTGTCAAATCGGACACAAATATGGCGGCGGTCACTTCGACGTGACGTCACTGCAACCCATGAACTTATAAGAAAGGGAAATTCAAAGCAGACTTATCGGTTCATTGTAAAATATGCATTTATTGATATAAAACTGGTGATATGTACACACGTTAGGCTGCAGAGCCTCCAGGTAGCGCTGCTCTGTCCATTACGCTTGAAGTATGGTGGTGTCCACATTGCTTGGAGTCCGTTACCATGGCTTTTTTAGAACATTGTGGTGATAGGTAACAGTCTTCTACAAGTAGATTATTTATAGACGGAATCGTCAAGTTGTTTACATTCTACGTCCGGGAAGAAAACCTGCACGTAATTTGAATGAGAGTTTAGCTATTCATGGGTTGCAGTGACGTCACGTCGAAGTGACCGCCGCCATATTTGTGTCCGATTTGACAGTTCTCCTCATATGAGAGCATGTAAACCACAGGATGGAAATAACAGTTTCTTGACAAAATGACAGGGTTTCATACATCCTGTCTGGGTTTATTTCTCCATAACAACAGACTAACTCTACATTATCCCACGTATTACGCGGTTTATGAGTGAATTAATTAATTTGATACGTAATGTTGATCAAAGTCCGAGGTCCGGTCACGCCGCGCTGTTTGCTCCTCACCTCCTCCCGGTCGACTCGTGTGCAGTTGTTTTCAACATGTTCTTGATAATAAATAAGTAGATCGATGAATTATCATGTAAATGTCACGATGTGTGCATTTATGTAGTCCTGTCTGTAATAAGAGACTACGGCTACGGACACGGTTGTGTCGCGGACTCGCGGTGGCACAGACACAGCTGATATCACAGCTGATCACAGCTGTGACGCTGCGCTGGTCCGTCCGCTCTGATCCCAGGTTTGGTTTCCAGCAGCGGTGTGGGAGGCAGAGAGCCTCCACTCTCCCTCTGACAAGCTTCAATTCGTTTTAACATCACAATTAGTCTGAAGCTGTTTAATGACGGTAAAAATGAAACACAATCCTGCTCCGCTGATCAGAGCAGCGTCCCTAGCAACGCCCCGTTTTACTTAGCAACGGTCTGTTAAAACACCCAAAATGCAGGATCAGTGAGTAATTAATAAGAAAGTAGGATAATCAAAATGCTAAATTCAATATATCCACGTTATTAAAAAAATAATTCATCCACTCTTTTGGTGAGACGTGTCACAGCCCATGCTGCGACTGATCATCACTGCCTGCAGTTTATTCCGCCCATAACTTTGCGTCTTTTGAGTAGGAATAAAACTGCAGTCCGGGGTTTCTTTGGCGACTGCTATCACAGCCAACAGCTCAATATAATCCTGGTATCTTTCAAATAACGTCAATTTTTGGTTTCTTGCTGATTTCCTCCTCCTACTCCACTTGTTCTGGTGACATGACATGCTGTGGTCTGTGCCCAGATTGCCCTGATTCGGACACAAATATGGCGGCGTAGAAACACAGTGACGTTATGTGAATCTAATGAATAACCTGGCAGCATTTTTAATTTGTAAATTTTATGACCTACAGAAGTTGCGCTTCCGGTTGTAAACATGAAACACATATGCACGTAATCAGAAACCGGGATACTTATCATGTATACAAGGAAACTGAATAACCGGGTTTCTCTAAGTTCATGTAAACACCCATACCCCGAATTTGATTGTACATACAAAACCCAATTACAATCGGGGGACTGAAGTGCATGTAAATATTAATTCAGACTAAAAAGAAAAATTATGGAGAAGCAATACTTTCATTCTGTAACGTTACACCTCAAAACGCACCGTGGATGTAACGTTATTATTATTATTTTTTAAATATAGCTTTCAATAAATACTCTACATATTCAACCTTTAAATTTAAATAAATGGAGCAACAACAACTGACATTGTTAAATGTTTTTTTATTATTTTGATCGCAATTATGAGTGCAGACCTCCATGAATCCGTGAAAAATAAGGTGGATAGGCTAACAGCCGCGTTGCTTATGGACGAGATAAGGATTAGGCTAGCTGCTAATGAGCAATGCTTGTCGCTATATCGAATTTGGATACAATAACAACACAACAGTTACGTAAGTCACAAAAATGAGAATACTTTCCAGTAAATGATGTAAAAATTAGCAATAATCAACTTACTGGCGGGACCATTATGTTTTCTCCGGGAGACAGGACAGAGACGTTCGGATAGGAGGGTCTACCTCGTGGTGGTGGTCTACCTGTGCTTGAACGCGAAATGGCGGCGTTCCCGACCCGATCTGCGACAGCCACGTACGGCAACTCCACTTGGACAAACTTGGTTGAATTGACTTAGGTCTTAGAATCACTGCCCTATCTCTGTGCCCTATGTGCGGCGCCAGAGACGGTTTACCTGTTTATTTTTAAAGACAAACTTTATTAGTAATGTAAATTGAGGGTTCGTTGTAGTGGAATGGATCTTGATCATAGATATATCTATGATCTTGATACTCAGAAAACAGGAACAGAGGCGTTTTTTGTTTTGTTTTTTAACCGAGCGGCTGACTAGCCGCTAACTGTTACTGTTACGTGTATTTCATGTTTCCAACCGGAAGCGAAACTACTGGGAAATATGTAGGCCTAGGTCATAAAATTTAGAAATTAAAAATGCTGCCATGTTATATAACTTCAAAAAGGGGGAAATTCAAAGCAGACTTATCTGTTCCTTGTATAACATGCATTTATTGATGTAAAAGTGGTGTGTAACGCCGCATTATGTAATAACGTCGCATTATGTAATAATCTGCCGCATTTTGTAATAAAAATCTTGAACGCAATATGTAATAAACTTTGCCGCATTTTGTAATAAGTTGTTACATTTTGCATCACTTATTACATATTGCGGGTGTTACACTTTTTTATGAAAAAAATGTAATAATTTGGTGCATTATGTAATAAACCACCAAAATGGATGTCTTAATTAGAAAAAACATTAACAATAATACGCGCTGCTCCTCCTCCCCGCTGAGCAGAGCGGTCTCCTCCGACAGCGCGTCCCACGCGAATGGTAACCGCTCCGCGTCTCTCCCTCCCCCCTTGCCCACCGATAATAATACGCCCGGGTCATGTTCGTCTGTGGAGGGATGACATGGACCACGGTCCGACTGGAGCTCCAGGCCGGGTCCAGCTCTGCTCCAGCAGCGGCAGGGGCGGCTGGGACCACCGCCCCCGGAGCCGCAGCTGGGGCGAGCTGGGGGGGGTCGAGCTGGGGGATTTCATCGGGCTGATGATGCTGGAAGTTTTTTTTTTTTTTTTTTTTTTTTTTAACCTTTGTTTAATCAGGCAAGCAAATTAAGAACAGAATTTCTTATTTTCAAGTGCAGCCTGAGGGGTAAGGGGAGAGGAGTGCTAAAAATGAAAAACAAATGTTAAATACAATACACATGAAAAAACATTAAAACACAATACAATACAAGCGAAGTGATTTTGCCTCTGATTTTCACCAGATTTAACATTTTATCAAAATTTGCCCAGCTGATCCATTTAAATTACTGAAAAATTATCATCATCTGCAAGCAGCAGCTGTAAAACGAGAACCAGTCCCAGAAGCTCCAGGCCCGGAGAACCAGAGAGGGGGCCCTGCCAGAGCGCTCCCCAAGAATGGTGCATCGCCGCCCGGGTAAAATACGTGAGGGAGAGGGAGAGGGCTGGATGATTTGACGCTTTTTTCAAAACTCCGATCTAAAATATCAGATTATACCACTTTCCCTTTGTCGATTGAGGTCCAGTAAAAAGTATGATGGTCTTTTAACTCTCCTCTAGCCATATGTGTATTATGATGTCATGTTTTTACACAGAGTCACGTTTTTTGTCACAAAAAACTGTTTTGTTTATTCATCTTAACAGAGCGCGAGCGAGATTTAACACACACATTCACACAGGCGAAACACACATACGGGCTACACAGGATACACGTATCTGAGACACTGTTTCTCATACACAAATACATCGGCTTGTTAGAGAGAAGAAAAAACAAACTCTGGTGTGATGACAAGGATCAAACCCAGCACACACTGATCTGCAGCTACTCAGCCTGAGACTGATTCTGTCACCTGTTGACGATGTTTTGTTTTGTTTTTTTCTTGCTGAAGGGTGTGTGTGCCGAGCGGACCCGTCTAGAGAGACACGCGTCTATAGGCTTGTGGGACAGGCTTTTAGAACAAACCTTATGCTCAGCAAAAATGGAATATAGTCTGACACCAATATAATAAAATGGTTGTTTGGCCACTGTTTAGAATCATAATAGGCTACTGTAAGGAAAGAATCGGATCCAGAGCAGCATTCATTTACAAGTTTAATCAGCACCAATTAAACTTCTTATAAATAAACGTAAACATTCAATAACTGGGGTCAGGTCTCGGAGCGTTGCTGCGCTATGAGCAGACGTGGCGCGCGTACATGTCATGTCATTGTCATATGAGTGTGTGCTGTTAATTAACGAGTGTTTATGGAGAATGAAAACGTAAAGTCCCATCGTCATGTAGTCGACGGTCCAGACCGAGTGTCACAGCACCACTGACAGCGGTGTGTGTGTGTGCACGTGAGAGAGAGAGAGAGAGAGAGAGAGAGAGAGAGAGAGAGAGAGAGAGAGAGAGAGAGAGAGAGAGACGAGAGACGTGCGCCGTGTTTGTATGGGATAAAATACAGAGTCTCTCCTGACACCAGTATAATAGGAAACAAAGGACCTGTATGTAAAAATCCGATGCGATGTTCAGCAGCAGGGAACAGCAACCACAAATTATAATCTATAATTTTATTGTCATTGCAACAATTTTTCAACTTTGGCCACCAGGCCCCAGACGCTCACAGCTGCTGCTTCTCCGCGGCTCATCCGCGGCGCTGTCCGTGGTGCTGAAGGTGACAGGTTAACTAGACAAACAAACTGCAACAAAGTTCTGTTTGTTTATCATGTCAGTTTTGTGTGTGATTTAGTAGTTTAATTGTTGAGATTAAGAACATCACTCCCTGGTGATAGGCATGCTGAAAAGAAAAAAAGAGAGAGACGCGCCTGGGTATCGCAGCTGTAAAAAAAAAAAAAAAGAGAGGAAAAAAAGGATGTGTCGGAATAGCGGTACCAAAAACTGTCGGATTACCGGTATGTCTAGATAGAGAGACGTCGGAATAGTGGCATGTCTAAATAGAAACATGTCGGAATAGCGGGATGTCTGAATAGCGGGCGGACCCCCATCTGGTTGGGCCGAGGCGCCTGCCGAGCGGCACGGAGAAAAGCGCATCTGGTGGCGTGCTCCTCAGGGCGCACCCAGGTTGAGCACCCAGGGTGCTCAACCTGGTCAGTGGGATAGATAGATAGATAGATAGATAGATAGATAGATAGATAGATAGATAGATAGATAGTTAGATTTGACCGTCCTACTGGTTTTAGAAATTAATTCATATTATGATTCATGCATGCTGGTATGCTTAAAGTCAGACAGGTGCCTTGGCCCCTCAGATGTGTGTGTGTGTGGGTATGTGTATCATGTGTAGCCCGTATGTGTGTGTCGCCTGTGTGAATGTGTGTGTTAAATCTCGCTCGCGCTCTGTTAAGATGAATAAACAAATCGCTGCAGAACACGAGCCTGGCACAGAGGTGCGCGCTCTGGCACTTCTGGCACAATCTGGAAGTTAAAGGAAACTGGCTCAGCTCCGCGGCTGTTTCGCGTCCGACGTCTATGTTCAGCACATGTTTTTATTGATATTGTAGCGTCCGACCCAACGTATATACAACAACATAACACAAACTTTATCAGACAGCTCTCACTTCTTCCTCTGCTCCACCTCACTCACTCACTCACTCACCTACACATGCACACAGGACCCTCAAACTCACCTTTCAGTTGTGCAGTATTATTAATAATGAGCGATGAGTATGTAAAATAAAAAAAAATATTTATAAAAAATAATAATAATAATAATGAGCTATGAGTCCCACATGGTCACGTGACTCTGTGTAAAAACATGACATCATATTATGGCTAGAGGAGAGTTAAAAGACCATCATACTTTTTACTGGACCTCAATCGACAAAGGGAAAGTGGTATAATCTGATATTTTAGATCGGAGTTTTGAAAAAAGCGTCAAATCATCCAGCCCTCTCCCTCACGTATTTTACCCGGGCGGCGATGCACCATTCTTGGGGAGCGCTCTGGCAGGACCCCCTCTCTGGTTCTCCGGGCCTGGAGCTTCTGGGACTGGTTCTCGTTTTACAGCTGCTGCTTGCAGATGATGATAATTTTTCAGTAATTTAAATGGATCAGCTGGGCAAATTTTGATAAAATGTTAAATCTGGTGAAAATCAGAGGCAAAGTTTATTACATATTGCGTTCAAGATTTTTATTACAAAATGCGGCAGATTATTACATATTGCGACGTTATTACATAATGACGTGAAGATTTGTTACATTATTACATAATGCGTCATTATTACATAATGCGGCGTTACATGGTGATTTCTGTAGGCTACACACGTTAGGCTGCAGAGCCTCCAGACAGGGCTGCTGTGTCCATAACGCTGCACACATGAAGCTTCACTTTTCATTCAAATAAACTAATGCAACTTCATTGCAATTTCATCAATGAAACCAGCATTTATCTCCTAAAAAGAGTTAAACCAGCCGGTGGTTTACCTCTAAAAACCTACGGATAAGTTCATTAACAGTCGTTTTCCCCCGCGAGGTGACGGAGTAGTCTGGCCGGTCGAGCACGTCAGGAGACGGAGTTGCTGCCTCTGTGATGTCCCGGTCACAGCTCATATTTATCCAATATTTATTTTATCCAAACGACGGCTGTTTAGAAGTTAACCTCGAAGCGAAGCTCCATGCAGGTCCGAGCAGTGACCACGGCATCACAGAGGCAGCAGCCCGGCTCCTGACGTGCTCCGCCGGCCAGCCTGCAATCGTCACCCCGGGAGAAAACGACTGCTAATTAACTTACCCGATGGCTTTTAGAGGTTTACCACCGGCTGCTTAAACTTCTTTTAGGGAATAAATGTTGGTCTCTTTGATGAAATCTAACAACTGTGGCAGTAGCAGAAGTTTGTTTGAATAAAAAACCATGGTTGGACAGTAGCAGTGCTGCCTTGGGGTCAGTCTACGCACAGAAAACACCACATTTACATCAATAAATAAATACTTTAAAACGTGCCAGGCCTGTCTCAGAGCTGGCAAGACTCTCCGGTGGCATATTGAACGATTAAATGCCATTAACGGGACGAGAGAGCAGTCAAAACGGCAGCTCCAAGCTAGCTACAACGAGGGTAGGTTCATTTCCTGTTTACAAAGTAAAAGCACCTAAGCGATAAAAGGCAACGGGTATTTTATTTTGTAATACCAACCGGAAGTGCGTTGCTCACTACGGCTAGTATTACTAGCGCCAGAGAACGCCGACTTCGTCGGAACAAATTTGTAAACAGCGGGTATTTTGTCAGATTTTCAACACAGTGGGGATCTAAACGACCACTTTCTCGCCTGAAAATGTTTCAAATGTTGCTAAAGTTATATATTTACAGAGTTTAGCAGCAGCTAGCCGCTCGCTAGAATGCTACTTCAACCGGAAGTACGTCACATGAAAGGCTACCAGCCAGGAACGCCCATAGGCGTTCCCGTGTCATGACGGGAACGCCCCTGTCCGCAGCCAGACCCTTCTCGGTACCAGGGCTCCGGGGCCTCGGTGCTCGCTGCCATGTCAAGTTGTCCGACGACAAAAACAACAACAACAACAAAAGGTTTAGCTCACCGCTGGACCCACGTCCGCCAAGTACGCCCCTCAGCTCCAGTTAGCACTCTATTTTCTGCCCCAGTCATTTGAACCTGGCTACTAGCGCCGATATACCGCGGAGAATAATAACTTCCGGTCCACCGTCCTTATCAAAATAAAACCAAATGTGTAACATTCAGGCGGATTTAACAAAGCCCACATTTGTGTAATTCCAGCAGCAACGACAAATAAATATTTATCTATCTGCTAAAAAAGAGACAATTTCACGTCTCAAATCCTCCTGGCTCGGGAATTCGCCGCTGCAATATCATAAACAAAATACCCTCATTTACTTTGAAGGGAAGAATAATAAATAAAATGTTCACACAAAGTGCGCGTATCTTCCAACGGCGAAGCGGTGCCAATTTGTTTTTAACATGAAACGTATTTGCTGCTCTATGCGTCTTTAATATACAGTTGTTTTCATGTAAACCGGTAAACTAGCGGAACCAACGTTTCGCAGATGTTTTGATGGAGCAAATGTATGAGTGGGACCGTTTACGAAATTTGCTATTCATTAAAAGCGGTCCGCTGCGCCGCATCCGTTGAGAACGTGTCTCTGTACGTAAAGTTCGTAAACGAACAGTGGTGGTCGGTTCGTTCATTCATAACACCGGAGCAGGCGGTCTGTCACTGGGCGGTGGTACCTGTGAGGTGATTTGGCTTTTACGACGACATTTCCTTATGTGGGAGCAATCCTACTTTATGACGGTATTTCTTAACGTATCATTTGTCAGTTTAAACAGCCATAATCTGCAACAGGAGAATAAATATGTTGGTTAGCCAGTAATAGCTACTGTTAGCTGTGTCTTGGGTAAACGTTGAGCATCACATGATAAAAACCTTTATCACGACTCATTTCAGAGTGGACAATAACGAGGCAAGATGTCGAAACGGAGGATCACACAGGAAACTTTTGATGCCGCTGTCAGGGAAAACATGGAGGAATTTGAGATGGCCCCCGACGAGGCTTTGAGGGATGCTGTGGAGCAGTTT
Organism: Decapterus maruadsi; assembly: GCA_030347415.2. Lineage (NCBI taxonomy): Eukaryota > Metazoa > Chordata > Actinopteri > Carangiformes > Carangidae > Decapterus > Decapterus maruadsi. The sequence goes on from CM064906.1 coordinate 15,248,248, forward strand.
GAGTCTCAAGGTAAATATCACAGAAATTACTTATGGGTGAAGCCATCCAAGTTACGATCTATGTACATTAGAGAATCAGTGTATCGAAATATGCTTTGCACTAGAGTTAAGTCATTAGTGGCCACAATGCAGATGCTCCAGCTGCTAAAATATTTATAATGCTAGAAAGATAGTCTCTTGTGATAGATTACACTGGAGCCATCAGATCTAATGATTAATGAATATAAATTTGAATAATAATCAGGCAAAACATCCCCACATCTGTGTACCTTTTACAGGGAATTTAAGAGGTACAAGGTATTAAATGGCAGCTTCAATTTCCATTTCCTAATAAACAATGCGTGTCTGTAATGGTTCAGTAACTCACACACAAAGTAAGATTCTAGCGAGACATCTACTGAAGAAGAGAACACATTTCTACCTGGTTGCCTTCGATCTTAGTTTTGTATATTTTCTGTTCACTTTTGGCCTCATATATGTGAAGCATTAACCCCAAACCTAATTTTTTAAACAGGTGTCGACCTCAGTTGTATAGTAAAAGCTGTACCAGCTTCTTCATCCGATGAGCAACAAGATGAGCAAATACATGAGGTCTTACAGGTAAGTCCTGGCCTGTCTCTGCTCATCCCCAAACTATCTGTTGTCAAAATCTTGATCTGTGTTCACTACATTCTTCACTCTCAGGCTTTGGATTCTCTCCGTATTGGCAAAGACTCTGCGGGTGTCATGGAAGTATCAAAAGACATGAAATGCTTCACCGAGCAGTGCTCACTAGGATTTGCCCAGAGGTACCTGGCTGCCCAAAAAGATGCCTATCCTGTCATCCTCTCCTACTGCAAAAAGAGTGTGGAGGAGCAGGAGGCTGTGTTGGCTGCTCTGTCTGCTCTGTCTGCTCTGTCTGCGCTGACAGATGGACAGCCAGATTTGTTGGACGCAGAGGGCCAGCAGTTCCTTTTGGATGTCCTTAAAAAGTACCAGGCAGATTTTTCTGTGACATGCGTAGCCATCTCCACAATACGTCACTGTTGTTTGAAACATGAACAGAACAGGCAGGATTTGATAAAAGGCGGAGTCCTGCCCCTGTTGACCACTTCCATTAAACGACACAGTGGATGTGCAGAGCTGGTGAAGGAGGCTTGCGCAGCTCTCAGGGTCATGACCTTTGACGATGATGTCCGAGTTACATTTGGCCATGCTCATGAACATGCCAAGATGATTGTTCTCGAGCACAATGGACTGAAGGTCTTAATTGAGGCTACAAAAGGTGAGTCACACTTGTATAGCTGGCTTCAATGGCTCAGTGTATTTCAAAATCAGATTCTCATCTCATTAATGTGATAAATGTTTAATTCTCATGTTCCTGTCCTCACAGCTCATCTTGATAACACTTCTGTGCTGAGCGAGGTCTGTGCAACTTTATCTCGACTGGCTGTGAGGAACGAGTTCTGTCAGGACATCTGTGATCTGGGCGGATTAAAACTCATCATGACGTTGCTTGCTGACTGTTATGAGACAGCGGTAGTGTATAAAACAACAAGATGCTGTGAAGCAAGCTGATTAAGGAGTCAGTTTACATGTTTGTTCTGCTCACTGACCTGTTTTTTTCCCCTTGCAGGAGTTGGTCCGGCAGGTCTTCAGCGCAATACGAGCCATCGCAGGAAATGATGATGTGAAAGATGCGGTTGTTAATGCTGGTGGAGTCCAGCTCATTGTCATCGCCATGAACAGACACATGAGCAACTCTGCTGTGAGTTGAGACTTTTCCACTGATTTGAAGGCATTTTTATTCATAGGAAATAGTAAATTGAAGTTGTGAACAAGTCCTGACAATGCCTTAAGGTTGTGTCTATGATCTGCTATAGGTGTGTGAACAAGGCTGTGCATGCCTCTCTGTCCTTGCTTTGCGTAAACCCAACAACTGCAAAGTCATCATGGAGAATGGAGGTGCTTTGGCTGCTGTACAGGCCATGAAGACTCATACCGATGCAGTCAATGTGCAGGTAATATGAGGCCATTATTCATTCATGTGCACACTTGGAAAATCAGGCCCTGTGACAAAGTGCCAATTCTTTGTCTATGTTTTCTTTCCTGATGAACAGAAACAGGCGTGCATGCTGCTGAGAAACTTGGTTTCACGCACAAACACCTACAGCCAGCCAATCCTGGAGATGGGAGCAGAGGCCCTGATAACCCAGGCACTAAAGACGCATCAAGACTGTGGTGATGTGTGTAAAGCCGCCCTCAGAGATCTGGGTTGCCAGGTGGAGCTTCGAGAGCTATGGACTGGCAAACATGGCAGCCTGACCCACTGAAAGTACAGAAGAGCATCACTGAAGACCAGACACTCTCACAATGAGTTTATGTGAAATTAAACTTTAGAGAAGATGAAACTTAAAGGATGTTGGTATTGACGGAAGTTGAACCAGACACACCCACCTAGTAGCTAGACATTCGTATACAGAGTAGTTATTGTAGAGACGACTTGTGAGTGGTGCAAACAACCAAGCCACCTGTCCCACACAATGCCTACAATAGGTTCAATATACATGTATTTTCCAGTTCTTTGTTCAGTTCTGTTCTGGACAAAGATACAAGGTCATTGTAGTCCGGTTGTATATGATTTATTTTCTATTAATATTTTGTTATCCAATTTTATATTGTTAAATGTAAATTTGTGCCATGCCTAATTACAAATGTATTTGCTGCTTTGCAATTTAACTGCACTGTTTCGTGCAGTTTCCCTTTCAATATTGGCAGAGCCGAATCTTATTGAATGCCTTATATGTTTACTCTTATTTGTTTTTAGTTTGTTTATGCATCATGGCTGTGTAAAACTGAAACTTAGTTTACACTGCATTTGTTGAACCTTAATCTTATTTTATTTAACTCCCACTCGCATCTCTTGAGTTATTTCTGGATATACAAAAACTGAAACATGCTACCCTAAGATGTACAAGACAGATACAAAAACATGTGAGTAAACATTAAACAACAATCTTTTAACCCCACCCATTTGTCTACTATTTGTGGTTGACAACAAACCAAACAAAACGAGCTAACCACCACATCACTACAAACTTTAAGGCAAACTGTAGGGAGCCAGCCTGTTGCCAAACCTGTCCCCTTGTGCACGCCCCTCTAACCGACCTATCCAAGCACGCCTGACTCGGACTACATTTCCCAGAATGCCACTGCGCTCGTCCTTGTCAAACCTCACTGTGGTCAAGCTAACGTTAACCGCCTCGGGTCGCTGACAGGAGTAGTAACGACAGAAACACAGCAGCAGCATGGACGGTGCCACTGACTTGAAGCCATTGGTGGGCTCATGAAACTGAGACATGTTTGGAAGAGAGTGCCTTTAACACCAGGAGACATTTTTATTTTTTTTATGAAGACGCTAAACTAAACACAAACGTTTCCAATAACGAGAGTAACGATAACGTTAGTGTAGCAGTAAGCTAACAGCTAGCTAACGTTACTTAACCTGGTATTTGGCTTTAACTCAGAAAAGAGCTTCAGAAGAGCTGCTAACCACCTGAAATAACACTCAGGAGTTAACGGATACGGCTTCAGAAAAGCAGAAATCTTCGCGCTGCTGTCAATTTTTTTATTACAAGGTAAGAAATAACAGTTTGTAAGCAGTGTGAAAGCTGCCTGCAGAGGGAGGCTGAGCTCTGTTGGTGGCCAAGTTTCATAAAACCTGGTGGCTGCTGCACCAGCCACTCACATAGAGCCCGGCTGACTATTTTATTATCAGTTCCGAATTTGTAATATTTTGTCTTAATAAATGCCCTTCAGTTGTTTACTCTGTTTGTGGCTATGCAAGCTCTGGTGGTAACACAAATAATTGAACTAATAGTGTTACAGGGCAAGGAGAGTCGTGGCATATGGGACACAATAAAGCTGTTACGTTACAAAACTATCAGCTAACATGGCAAAGTAGGCAAACTAAAGGGGTGCACATCATAACGTGAAAACTTTAGACACTCAAACCCTTTAAAATGGACTAATCTGAAATGGTTATTTTATTTTTGTTTACAGGCAGAAAATTAGTTGCTACCAGTTGTGTTAATCGATTTATCAAGTAAGCATTTTGTAAAGCATAACTATCAAATGTAGGTTTTCATGCCTCTAACAAAAGCAGCAATTTGAAGATGTCACTGTGATAATTATTTCTGAAAATATGTAGCCTACTTATGACCTACGAGTCATACCTACCGAGAAGTTATGCTAAATTTGTTCAGGATTGAAAATAGTGTTACTTGCAGCCCTAAAAAAAATCTCATTGTTGTCCGTCATTGTTGATGTTCAGTTGGAATGATTTTGTTGACATGATGTTTTCACTGTGTATCTTCACACAGATAGCATTTGTCTCAGTAACTTATGAGGTAACCCAGCTGAAAGGACAAATTGGTCACAGAGGTTTCACACAAAGCCAGTTCAGCACAGAAGAAGGCACTGTTGTTGTGTGCCAAACACTATTGACCTCCAGGGACAGCTCTGTCTCTCCGTTCCCGTGTGTGCAGCATGGAAAGAAGGTGATGAATAAGTGAGGTGATCACCAGACAGACATAGCCAGCAATCAGGAACAAGGAACTGTAAAACGATATGCAGTGGGAAGGAGGCTGTAGGGAGGGGTGAAGGGCAGCCTGTGGGTAAAAGGACAGTAGGGTGAGGTGAAAGTGGACACATCAAGTACTCATTGGATGATTTGGCTTGAAATGCTGTTGTACTGATTCCAGTATTAGTTGCCCATGACTACACAGCTTTGCAGACAACTCTGTTTGCTCTCTTGTCCTTTGGCTCTTGTTTTGCTGCAGTCTCTTCATCACTGTTAAACTCCTCAAACTCTGATATTTTGCTGTGGATCGTTTCCCAGTAACATGTAATTATTTAATAAAAGTTCATTATTGACTAGTTAAAAAATCTCATGGCTACACACCTATTAATGTCACCTTTTAGTTCACAGCATATCAGATGTACACTATTATTTAGCCTAGCTATTTAGGGTTAACCCTATTTAAGGCTTATTCAGATATCATACATCATCTCATGATGTCATGTTGATGACAGGATTATGATTGATTTTTTATATTTGATATACCAACATATTGTTTTTGGAGCACCACCAACATCTTTATGAACTTAATATCCATCAGAGAACAAATGAAAATATTGATAGTTTTCCTGGCAACTGACTGGAGAGTAAAAACATGTAGAGCATAGAAATCAGATCAATTGTATGCATGTTAAAAATGACACAAAAATAATGCTGTTATCACCTCCTATAAAGTTATTATAATAGATCCACACAAATACACTTTATGCACATTTCCTGCTATTCACATACATTTCTGATAACCTGTGTTACCTGTGGCTGTGATTTAGAGTAAAGTTGGTTTGAACAATGATTGATTGTGTGTATAGGGTGTACATTGTATTATCCAGTATTTAACAAGAGACTGGAGACGCTGTGGGGTTGAAGGTTGAATGAATAGATGATTTGACCAGTAAAATGATTAGCTCACTGAAAAACATCTTTGTTTGTAAGGGTGGTGAGATCAGCCCAGATGAAAGTTTATCCCGTGATACTTTTCATTGACTAGATGGGAAAGAATGTCCTGACTGTACAAAATGTGGTAACACAATAATCTGGTTCATTAGCAAGGGAGGGACTTAGGTGGTATTCTTGTCCTGCAAGAGACTGGGTGTAACTTACATTGTTCTGCTTGGCTCTGCCCAGCCCTGTGTTTTTACAGCCCTCATAGGTGTGGAAGTCTGTTAAAGGTAACTGCATTACCATGCGGGTATTTCCTAGAGTTGCGTATTGTACTTGAGCAATTTGTTGTTTAAAGGCCACTCTTTATTTAAGTGACACTGGTTAACAAAAGACAGAACATTTAAAGAATAAAATGAAATAAAAGAGAAGCAATAAAATGAAATAAAAGAGAAGCATAAAACATAATAAAAACAAACACTTAAAACAGAGTTAAAACAAGAGAAAATAAAAGAAGATAGATAAGGTTTAAAAGCAAACCACTCTGTGTGAAATGACACTGGTTAACAAAGAAGTCACTGAACCTCAACAATGTCTACCCAACAATAAAGATAAAAGCTATTATGAATAGTTCCCTGAAACTAAAAAGGGTCAAAACACAACCATTTTAAATGTCTTCTGAAGCTACAACATAAGTGATGTTTTGTTCCTCTGTCTGCCCTCTTCCTCTCTCCTCTGTAGCTCTCGGTGCCTGGTGTTGCCGCCCCTCCAGTGGCTGAATTCATGAGCGCACTCGGTGACAGTTGTACATAGTCCTTGGGGATGGGGAGTGGAGTCCAGGAACAACGGGCATCACTCACACAAGGAGAAGTGCTGCCACTGCCTTCCTCCAGTCAGTCAGAAGTGAGCTCTGAGGTGACATTTCACAGACATTAGCTTTACTTTACCTTCAAGGAAAAGTCCACCTGACAACAAAGTCCATGTGTTCAATTGTCATCAGAGCTGTCATGTGATGGTCCAGTTTGTGTCTATGTTTTATCTGTGTGCTGTCTGTTTGAAGGGAATTCAGCTGAGCTGTTAAACCGTGTGTGTGTGTGTGAGTGAGTGAAAGAAATGAGCTAGCCTCATGGCCTCCTCTTTGGCTTTGGTTCATTTAAGGACATGTGCTCCCATATGTAAGGTTTTGTGACCGAGTTAGTGACTTGTCATCTTGTCATCATGACGCAAGTCTGGCTTAATGATCAACTGCATCTCAAACACAATATTGTTCGTGTAAGGAGGACATAGTTTTTGCAGGACTCATTCCGGTGGTGTTGAATTCCTCCTTCTCTGTGCAGGGCCTGAAGCACACTCGCTCTGTCCTCAACTCGCTCTTCTCCGGTGCTTTAGCGGGAGCTCTGGCCAAGACAGCTGTCGCCCCGTTGGACAGGACTAAAATCATCTTCCAAGGCAAGTTGGGTTTTTTTGGTTTTACAAAAATGAAAATGAGTGGTTTATTCAATGCAAGGCATGTCATTTAACCTGTCCATCTGTTCTGTTTTTCAGTGTCTTCAGCACGATTCTCTGCCAAGGTGGGTTTGTCTCAAGAAGCATTTTCCATTTTATATCAGTTGCTTGATAAATCATACAAAAACAATTCAATATGGTTTTTCAGTTTCAGTTAAATTAACTGAGAAAACAAACATGCATACAAACAAATCATGGCATTTTCTGTAAATACTGGTACTCTACTGGTACTGGTCTAATATGAATAAATGTATTATATGAACTGATGATGATCCATTTTTGTTTAGATTTTTGTATGTACTGTATCTGCTTATGTGTACACCTTATAATCCAGGAGGCCTATAGGTTGATCTACCGCACCTACCTGAAGGATGGCTTCTTCAGCCTGTGGAGGGGGAACTCTGCCACAATGGTACGAGTCATCCCATATGCAGCCATCCAGTTCTGTGCACATGAGCAGTACAAGAGGCTGCTGGGAGGTTACTATGGCTTTCAGGGGAAGTAAGTGGTTGTTTAAATCAGTAAATATTCATGAACTTTTATTCTGACATTCAACACTAAAGTTTTATTCATATCTGATAAAATCATAAAAACCTTAATGTTAATGTGCATTGGGTTTCCTCTGCTGTTTCAGAGCCCTGCCTCCATTCCCAAGGTTACTGGCTGGATCTATGGCAGGCACCACAGCAGCTATGCTGACATATCCACTGGACATGGTGCGAGCTAGGATGGCTGTAACACCAAAGGAAATGTAAGGGCATCGAACTGCTGAATACATACCGTAATCAAGTGAATATTTAACATCCATGCTGTTATTTTACGTTGTCCCTTATGGTCAACTCTCCCAAAGGTGATTTTATTTGATCTTCCCTTAATGGGAGCTCATTTTTTAGATGTGGGCACCACCAACACTGTAGTTTTCATCTCCAGTAAGGAAGCTATAAGAGCAGGAGTTGTGTCATTGTACTTTGTTTCATGAGACAGAAATACTGATTGTGTTTCCAGCCCAGCAGAGAGTATATACAACTCAATGTTGTATTTTTCTTGACTCTGTGAAAATGTTTAAGTAGGAAGTAGGAAGGGCAAAATAAAACATGTCAGTTCAGAGAATGAAAACAGGTCTGTATTCACATTGTAACTCCAATACCAGAACACAACGGGCTCTTGGTACATCTCGTCCAGTTGTATCCAGTTTTTATATTTTGTGTTTCACTTATCTGTTTTAGGTATGGCAACATTCTCCATGTGTTTGTGCGGATCTCTCGAGAAGAAGGCCTGAAGACGCTGTATCGAGGTTTTACTCCCACCATGCTGGGTGTCATTCCCTATGCTGGTCTCAGCTTCTTCACCTATGAGACACTGAAAAAAATACATGCCGGTAATTCATGTCATCTGTAACTGCTTTCTTTCACACCTAATGTTTACGTTGAATTATGTGAAATCACTGACTTTCCCTTCTTTACGTCCTCCTCTCCCGTGTAGAGCGCAGCGGGCGCCCACAGCCCTACTCATATGAGCGCCTGGCGTTCGGAGCCTGTGCAGGTCTCATTGGCCAGTCGGCGTCTTATCCTCTTGATGTGGTACGGCGGCGTATGCAGACTGCGGGAGTGACAGGGCACACTTACGGCACCATCCTGGGCACCATGAGGGAGATTGTGTCTGAGGAGGGCGTCATCCGTGGACTCTACAAAGGTCTCAGTATGAACTGGGTTAAAGGGCCCATCGCGGTGGGGATCAGCTTCACCACCTTTGACCTCACTCAGATCCTCCTAAGGAAGCTGTACGGCTATACGGCTCGATAGTAGAGATTCACAGTGGGAAACAGGGAAAGCACAAGATCCCAGTAAACCCTCGTAGGAGAAACAAAGAGGGGAAAGTGAGAGGGAGTGTGTGTGTGAGTGTGTGTTGCTGGACACAAGCAAACACACTGGCTCTGGATGCGTGGGTAATATTAATGTATTCTCTCGCTTTAATTGTGTGCAACAAGGGATTTACGGCCCCTGTAGGTGCAACGTAGGGTGTAAGGACGGTACTGTGTACCTGTACACACTGTTGTCATGTACATCTAAGTGCAATATGCTCAGTGATTTTGATGTGTGTAGCCTATGTGTGTACACATAGATTATTATACTCCTGCCCTTGTGGACCAGGCCCATGAGTGTATTTATAAAATCAAATATTTCACAGGTTCACACACACTGACATCTATCAACTGCCTTGTGTGTCTGCTTCAGACTGACACCTTCCAATGCAATGCAGGTTGCCACTCGTTTGTTATTGACTTTGAAGATTCATTTGATTTGACAAGAGAAAATGATGCCCCCTTGAGATTTGTTTTGATGTGAGTGAGTTTGTTGAAGGAATTATTATACCAAAGGTTAGGACGTTAGCTAGCTGCTGATGATATGATGTTAGTGATGGTATTAACAATCTTGCCCAGCACAGACCTAACAGCATCTCTACTGCCATTTAATAGTTTTGTTTTGTTTTAAGTTTAAGAAATTATTGAAATCTCTATAAGTCCAGTATTTTTAAGTCGAGCTCCTGAACATTGAATTCACAGACTGTTTTACATAGACTGAATGCGCTGACAGCGGACAGATGATCTATATTTTATGCCAGTGCCAACAGATATAAAGTAAAGAGTGCCCATATTGTTTTATGTTTGATGTCAGTGTTATCATATCATGGGCTTTTTAAAATATTGTAAATTTCAATAGATTTATTGTCAGGTGTATCAATGCAGTTGATATAAAAAATACAATTAAAAAAAAAAACCTCACATATTGACATCCATTGTATGCACATCAAACACTTTGATAGGTGATTTTCATAGACGGTCATATACACTGCTTCATCAGTCGAGTTGGAAAACCTGTGGTGTCTAATGCAATCCAATACAACAGCCCAGCAGTGAATATTACCATTGTGAAGTTTACAATATCCCATCGTCATTGACGCTAGGTGTTGCTTTAAATCTGTGGCGTTTTTTTAATCAGCTTGTTTAGGATTGCAGTAGATGAGCAGTGTTTCTAATGCTGCTCTCGTGCATGTGTCAGTTGTGATGGACACACGCGGCTCCATATACAGTCCTACACATGTCGTCTTCCATTTGCTGTCAGTGTGACAGCTGCAGGGTCTGTCTCTTGATGATGTTGCTGCCTGTTTTGTGTAAAACTTGGCAAGACACTAGTTCAGATTTAACTTACTAAACTACCAGTTGACTTGGACTCACAAAGTAGATCTGTATCAGTATTTACTAATGGACTAACGTGACTGGAAATGTGCGAACACCTAGTGAAGTGATCATTTGAATTCTCTGTAGTAGACTGAATTCGGTTTATTTCAGAATTATCAGTATTTTTACCTCAGCATGTAATCAATAATTCATGAAATTCTCACATATCAGTGTGTTTTGTGGAGTTGTGTCAAAAATGCGCCTTTTGCGACATAGTTTCGACAGTGCTGATGCAGACATTCAGGTGTGTCAGTGGTTTGTATACTTAGCCCATACATACCATACATACTGTTTCTATATTTAGAGGGTGCTTACCGAGGATGCAGAGCCAAGTGGATTAGAGGGCAGGAAGTAGCTGCTTTACCAAAATAAAGCAGGAAACAAACAAGTGAGGATTTTCAATTGGAACTCAATAGCTTAAGAAAAATGTCACATTTTGTACTTTTTAATGCATGATTCATTCATGATTGTTAAACGCGCAACTGGGGCTGCACAAATGATTCAAAAAGGAACGCCCGTTACAGTTACTTGTGCCCAGACAGAGTTAGCTTTTTGACAATAAACACCCCCAGATTTTGTGTTTCTTCAAAGATTTGAAAGAGAAAAGCAACCCTTTGCATTTGCACATCTTTAATGAGCAAATATTTTAAAAGTTTAATCCTCTATTAAAATTTGCATTGATTTTGTCCATGAATCAACTCACTTATTGATTGATTGAGCGTGGTGTATTTTCGGTACTAATGTAGAAACAACACCAGAATCTCAGCACTGATGACTCTTTGTTTTGTTTTGTTTGGTGTTTAGTACTTTTTGTTGCTTTTGGTGTCTGACGTTTTTTCGATCCTTGCTGCTAGGTTCACGTTTTGGTCAGTAGCAATTTTTTTTTCTTTTTGAAATTTGATACCCATCTCTACTCAGTAGCTAATTCCACTTTTACCCCCCATTCATTAAACTAACCTTCCCTCCCTCTGTCTGACCATCATCCTTTCATCTGCCTCTATTCATCTGTCTGTTCGTAGATGATGTTTTCCTCATTGTCCACTGAATTTAGGAGAAATGTAGCGTTCAGGTTCAGACACGCCTGAACCGAACCAGGCTGCATTCATCTACAAACTGTGGAAAACTGTGATGCACTTGCGTTAACAGCAGAGCAGTAGATGCAAGTTTAGTCAATTGGTTATTTCTACCCCTTACCTAAAGTAGCAGGAGGGAAGTGTGTTTAACTAAGTTTTGATCAATGACCGCTTGAATCGTGCACATGTTCTGAGCTGACGTTAGCGAGAGTGCTTCTGGTTTGAAGGTATACAGTAACTGAAAGCTGAGTCAAGGTCGGTTACTGACTCTCAAGTGCCTAGCAAGAAATAGTAATGTTTTTTACTATGACTGAGCTACTTCTACTAACCTTTTTGAAGGTTGCTTCCATTTTCTAGCCTTGCTTCAGTCTCGAAGTTACACATCTTTAAGGAGCAGCAGGTGGTTTGAGGGTGGTTTGAAGTTTGGGGACTGTTCGACCTCTGTGACTGAATGTATTACTTCAGGTGATGTTTTTGTATGTGAATTTTGTAACACTTACACACTGCCTTGCAGGGTATTGCCATATAGGGTGAGATAACGCGACTCTTGGTTCCCTAGCAGACTCGATCAATCCATTCCAATATCTACGACACTGATTTGAGGGTAGGATAATTTAAAAATACATTTAATGACTATTGGTACCCTTTGTATCAATTGGAGGAACACAGAGAGCATTAATTATTTCAGTGGTGAAGAACCTATAGATCAAAAGAGATTGGTAGATGTCATGAAATATACCATAGGAAAAATCTATCATGGACAAACTCCTTGACAATCATTAAATGCCAAAAATCTTTTGTACTTGTTTCAAAATATGAGTGTTGTTGAGAACCTGACATGGAAAACTGACACTACAACAAAAAATCTGGTAAAAGTACTGATTTTATTTGTGCTAATGAAAGCAAACTAACCCTTCACAGAAGTGCACATACAATGCTACTGTATATGCATGTTAGAGCAGATCATCTTGTTTGTCTTTGTTTCAGTGCAGCAGTGACACAATGGCTGTTTTGTAAATCCTAGTGATTTGTGCCAACTGAATGTAAACCTACCTACTAATACCACACCCCCATGTCCGGTCTGTAGTGTTGATGGTGTATCTGTGGGAAAGTTTTGAAATATAAAATTCTCAAATAAACTTGGATGTTGAATTTCATTGGTTTTCATGCTCCTGGATGACGTCTGTGTAAAAAGAATGACTTTTTTTTAAAAACCTTGATCATTTTCAAAATTGTAGGTGATCGATGATGATGCTGTTTTTAACTTTAACTATTTTTTTTTGTCACATATAGAACATGGACAATAGAACATGCAGAATCAGAATCATTCAATCATTAAATTGCAAAAATAAATCATATTAAACATTGTCCTTGTTTTATACTACTGTTGTGCTCTAATGATCAGTTATGAAAATTTCGTCCGACACCAAAAGTAGGATTTAAGAAAATGAGAAAAATAACTACAGGCTATTATATCATATTATATCATAGCCTATTTTAAATGTATTTGAAGCTACCAACAATTTCCCATGTCATGTTTGACGTCGAAGACATGTGTAGTGACGTCCAGTGGCCGCTGGAGGGGGCTCCGTCCTCATGAATGAGTGAACTCCTCCGGCTGTAGCTCCACTTCTCTCCTCTAGGTGGCGGTGCAGCGCGGCGCTTCGAGCTGAGGGAGCGAGGCAGAGAAGCTGCACCGTCTGACCCTGCTCACCTCGCTCCCTCAGCTCGAGGAGCCGCGCTGCAGTGCTGCTGGCGCTTTGAACTTGACCGTGAACGCAGCACAGCAACACATGACCCTGATGAAGAAACTGATTCGAGTAAGCTAGCAACAAACGAGCCAAATAATCAAAACGCAACTAAAACCATTGAATGCACATGATATCTGGGGTTGAATATAGATGGATCCACAGAGCTGAAAGATAATGAGTCAGTATTTTAATTACAACTGATCAGAGGATGATCTAAGCAGCTGTCTTAGTCAGGCCAAATATGTGGTTCGGGTTCAGTCCGCGTTTTGTGCCGTCACCGGACAGGAAGCTTGGACCAGAGTCTTTGTGCAAAGGTTTCTGGGAACGTGGGAGGGAAAAGCGCTGGAAGAAAGGAACTATAGGGAAGATAGAGGACTAATTAGAGACTGAAGGAGGGAGGGATGGACAGAGGCTGTCAGAGGATGTGGTTGCTATAGATACTTGGCATGATGCCAGGTGGAGGCAGAACCAATTTGCATTTATTCAGATGATGGCTGTTCTCTCTCTCTTTCTCTCTCTCCCTCTCTCACCCCCCACCTACCACTCTCTCTCCCTCTCTCTGAAATAAAAGCAACCAAACAGCCTTTCTTCCATTTTAATTTCTTCCATCTCAAATTCAAACAATTCAATTTCCTCATGAAGCAATTATTTATTTTTTTAAAAATATCTAGATAATACTGATTATCAATACATAACATGAACCTACTTATAGCTGAAGAAAAATACACACGGGCTTTGTTGAATACTTTTATTTGATGATTTTAGCTGATGGCACTGAAAAGCATTTGGATTTTTCCCCCCTTTTCTTTTCTTCTATTTCTTCTTCTTTTCTTTTTTTTTTTTAACCCATATTAGTGTCTATTTGTTTGCGATGCTGAAAGCTGCAAAAACACAGTTGCTTCTTCTTCTTCTCGTCTTTCTTCTAATTATTTTATTTATTTTAATTTGAATTGTACCTGACCACTTGACAAAAAAAATACATCCTACATTATTGCCCTTTGTAGGCCTGTCCACAGTTATATGTAGGCCTAGATTTGGTCCATGGGTTAACCTCAAAAAGAAAATGCAGCATTTAGTTTAGATTTTTTAGTTTTTTTTAATCCCAAGCAGAAAAAACTCCACTTCTTTACAGTTTCGCTCTGATCACCCATTCAAAATTCACTGTGCAAGGCTTAATTCATAACGTACTAATTGGAGTCCGGCCTGCACAGTAGCTGTTGTTGGGCCTTTGGACCAAAAGATGATTATTTTTTTAAATTTCTTAATACTTCTGATTTACATCAAATATTTCTCTGCACCAAAAATTAACAAAGAAATACAATTAAGCAAATAAAATAAAAAGCCTAAAATCTGAAAAAATCTACTAAAATAAATTCATTGTTATAAGGGGCTAATTTCTTGTGTAACAATAGATAGCTGCTGCTTTTTAGTAAATAAAAATGTGTTGGTGCAGTTTCCACTGTGGATGACGCTACCACATCTGGATTAATTTAGAAGGAGCAACCTACTGTACATCAGAACAGGAAACGGCAATAAATCATTTACACTGCTTTAATTACAACTGTGTCACACAGTGTCCGTGAAGAGCATTTACTGAAAATACAGCATGCGACTGAATGAATTCACAGGAGCTCAACATCAAATTTAAGGTTCTCTTTATTAACCGCATAGTTAAACAAAACATACAAAGTTTTACAACAACTCAAGTTATTTGTATAACAGTTAAAAAATACTGACTCGATTTTTGACATCAATTGTATGGATATGACATGACTTTTAGCTTGAAAACAAAAATAAAGGCAAACAAAAAAACAAACACAGGACACAAACAAATAAATAAAACATGTGCACCTCCAGCAACTGTGGATTAAATCTGAATGCATTTCATAGAGGATCATATATCATTTTACACCAGGTAACATCACCATGAACACATCCGGAAAAATAAAAACACAATATTCACATTATGTTCATTTATTAAATCTTAGCCCATACATGTGTGATGTTTACAATGAAACCCCAAGGCAGGTGGTGGAAAAAAATAATATCTCTGTCCGTCGGTTTGTCAATGTCTTTTTCTTGGACTCAAGTTCAGAGTTTCGCCTCTCGCTGTTGATTGTACAGCAGAAAAACCTGCAAAAAAGTACAATCAGGCCAAAGAAAAGATCCTTTTCGTCAAGTTCTTCACGTCCTCCAATCAGTAATTTTCCATTGCATCATCAAACTGCAAGAAGGAAAGAAGACAGAAGAAATTAATGACAGAACTGGGACACAGAATAGTAAAAATAAACATCACATTTTTTTTCTCTTTTTTTTTTTTTTACAGCCATGATCATAAAGAACAGTGACACTGTCTGAGGTGTAACGACACCTGAGCGTCTGTGTGCCATGTCACAGCACTGACACAGCAATTTTCGACAAGAAAAAAAAAAAAAAGTTGGGGTGTCGCAAGGCAGTGGAGATGGAAATAGAGGCGGGACTCCCTCCTCATGACTACCAATAACTGTCTGTGTTTGAGTCTACGCTTGCCCACCTCTGACCTCTAAAGTCTGGAGCATCAAGAGGACACACAGTCAAAAAGGGACCCCCCCCCCCCAATCGTGCCTGAGGGAAAAGACACACACACACATTTCTGCTGTCTGGTTTTGCACCGTCATGACTGAATAAGATTAGGATCTGACTAGCAGAGATAAGGGATTTAATCCTAATTTGTCCAGACTTTAATCATGGTCATAAATGAAACAGAACCCACTGCCTTTATATTATTTTATATTTTAATTATTCTGCTGAACCTTTTATAAAAACTAAACTCACTCTGGGTTCATGCCATTTTCTCACTTCTATTAATTCTTCAACGGCGCACTGATTACAGTGAAAATCAAGGTGAGTGTGGGTTGTGTGAAGGAGGAAGAGGAGGAGAAGGAGGAGGAGGAGGAGGAGGAGGGTGGGTTATGATTGAGGAGATCACAGCTAGACTACAGTCCCTGGGTAGATGCAGTGTTTCAGACATTGGGCAATTATGAGGGGCCTTCCCGAGCCTGTAGGGCTCTCCAGGGCTGCTCTTCTGCCCACGCTGTCCCATCAACTGGCTAATGTATGCAGAGCCCACAGTCCTGACTCCAGACTGCACACTCTGAGAGAGCAACTCACTGTACACAGTTCTTTAAATGTATGTATTTGGATTCCTATTCCAATGAAAGCAAGAGTGAGGGTGGGACTCTTAACAAGATTACTGCAACCCCTTAAAACGATACAACAGCGCGACGCTTGGAGGCAAGAGAACGACCTGCAGATACAGGAGGTCGGAGTCCATGACCATGACTTCTTTCGGCACATGGTTCCCTCTCTACTTTCCTCCCTGCCTCCCTCCTCTACACTCTGTCTCATAATCCTAAAATAACTGTAGGATTTTTAATATCTTTGCGAAAAGCAGACTTTCTCAGATCTTCTTCCCTCGCACATAAATAAATCTATATCATCCCTGGCTGATTTGTGGGTTTCTAACTTTGAGAACACACACGAAGCCAACTCCTCTCAACTCGCTCCAAACAGGAAACAGCCACGTACAGCACCTTAATGAGGGCGAGATGGGATGGAGCTGTGTGACATTGTTTTTTCTCTCGATTTAAATGTATTTATTATCAGAGCTGTAGACTCTGACTTACTTGAGACAAATCTTGACTTAAGACATTAATGCAAATAGAGTAAAGTCTAATGTTTTGACCAGTAAGCCACACAAGGCTAGATCTCTGCTGTGGGTGAAACACTAGCAGAAAATCATCTTGCTCCATCAGGTCAATGATGTGAAACTCAGGCGACTTAAAACCGCTGTGATTTTTAACTGCGTTCACTTAAACCATCCCAACAAATATTCTGCCTCTCCTGCACTGGACAAAGTCAGTCTTTAGATGATATTCTCATGGTAACGAGGTTATCCCCCCGGATCAAGAAGGCACAACAGTTGCCAAAGTAAGAGGAATAAATACAGAAAAAGCCTGAATTTGTAACCATGAGGAGGGTGTGAGGGTGTACCAGACTCTCCCTCCATTTCCCTTCTTTCAGTATTTAACCCCCCCCCCCACCAAGACACACACACACACACACACACACACACACACACACACTTACACTCTTATACTGACATTGTGTCCGTCCAACAAAGACGTCCCCGCAGCCCCCTCATTATAAATACATGTCATTGGATCACAGCTCGCCTGAATCCCTGAGTCTGCTGCGCTCTAAGTGGCCGTGACTGAGCCCTGAATGGGTGGCCGAGCGACAGCTATACCAATAGAGCCAACAGTGTGTGGGTGTGTGTGTGTGTCTGTGTGTGTACGGCAACCCCACCACCACCACCCCCCCCAATACCCCACCCCCCCTCCCACCCCACCCCACAACTCGAATGAAAGCTTCACAGTGGGGCGAGGTCAGAGGTCAGGCTGTCTGTTACACACACATGCACACACGCACGCACACACACACGCACGCACACACGCACGCACACACGCAATTTACTGGACATTTGATATCGTGATGCAGAGCAGAAAAATAAACACAAGGATGGAATTATGATTAAAATGGTTTGTTTAACTTTAAACACTTTTGTTTCAACTGATCTTTGTCACCTTTAACTTCCGGTATTATGTTATGTTTTATGTATGTTTCAAATGTCCTTTTATGTTTTATGTGTTTCATCTCGGCTATATTGTAAATGAGGTTACTCCTCAATATATCTCCGAGCCTAAATAAAGGTTATGAATGAATGAATGAATGTTTGGAGCGGAATTCAGGTGAAGAGTGTTAATGGTTAACTGCTGCATGTGGGAAGCAGGTTTGCTTTAAATCTGGGGCAATAAGTTTCCTGCTGCCTCAACAACAAAGCTGCACGAATCTAGTCCTGGCTCACTTAGAAGGAGGGAACAAGGTGTCCGTGTGTGTGTGTGTGTGTGTGTGTTTGTGTATATATTTATGTGTGTGTGTGTGTGTGTGTTAAAAGAGCTCATCCTATTTCATTTTGCAGGGGAAATGCGAAAGTGTCGCTATCCCTCTGGAACCACAAACCAGGACACTCTCTCTCTCTCTCTCTTTGTCACCATCAAGGCTTCTATTTCTGAGTCTGCGCTGGCTTTTCTCCAGGGGTAGAACAAAGTTTTCCTCACTCTACTTTCGCTGCAGTTTTGAACCCATGGAGATGTGACCTGGACTCAACTGGAAAAAAATCGGTAATTAACAAAACAGTTAATCACCAGCAGGTATACGCCACCTATCCACAAAAACAAGGCCTCTCTCTGCTTTAACCTTGAGTTGACAAAATAATTGTATGATATAAGAGGAAGCCTCGTTCCCTTCATTGTACAAGCCAATGACAAGTGCTGATTAGCGAGTGTCTGATGCACACCGGGCTCATTAATGCAGCTCTGCAACAATGAGCCAAGGAAGAGGCGGCGGTTGCCCATGCTAATCATCTCTGCTAGCCCGCCACCTTCCTGCACCTTTGCCTATATATATATCTCCTCCCCCTCGCTAGACGAGGACCCCGAGTAGCTGCCTGTACACACTGCCTGATGGGAAACAGTAGGAGGATTTTATGAGGGATAGGCGCCTTACAGCGTCTCAGCTGCATCCCTGCGTCTATAGTTTGGATGTCAGTATGGGTATTAATTAATGGAAAATATGTTCCACTGCATCTATCTGTCATAGTCTGTCTCGGTCTTGCGAGATAGTTCATGTTTCTCCAAAACAATATATGAAAGGAAATTGCTCAGATTTGTTTCATTATGGAGGAATCAAATACATTTATACGACTATTTTATTTATCTAAAAATATATGAAAACATGTAACATGAGTCAGCTGCCAAATATTTGCTGTGTAATTGTTAAAAAATGTCCCAAAAGTGTCAATGTCAGTTATTCATTGTGCGAAAATTGTAGTCTTAAAATAATGGGAGAGATCATTTTTAGTTGCAAGTTATTCTTAGAGCAGGTATTTAATCTTGATTGTGGGCCAGAGTTATTTTCTCTAAAAGTGGTATTCGGTTATTTTGGAGGAAGATGAGTTCGGGTGAATCTGTTAAGTGTGCAGAAATCAGAATCGTGTATAACATATGGATCCGATCTCTGTGAGAAATCAGACAGAGAGGGAATAAAGTGACGGAAAGACAAAACACCTTGTGTAAAAATTGTGAAATGGAGAGAAAAGGAGAGAATGAGGGACAAAGAGGGTGCGAGAAAGATGTGAGTCTCAAAAAAGTGTCAATGCCAGGCTTCCTTTAGGCATGAGTGAGAAACTATGAGGCCTGGTGGTGTGTGAATGGTTTGGGAACACGCATACAAACACACAAGCACAGGCGCAAACACACACACACACACATCCTCCCTACCGAGCCAGAGCCTGTGCCAGTGAGACAGGTCTATGGGTCTATTGAGGGGACTTGGAGGGAGCTGTCCCTTTCTGTGGAGCTAATGAAGCCTGCACCCACAAGCATAAAGGAGTGGAGAGAGTTAGCACTGCGCTCCTTCACCCATTCACTCACTTCCTTCCTTTACACGGCTCCTGATGAGGTAATGCTTTCTCTCTTAAAGGGATACCATGAGTAATGCACCTTTACGCATGCAGAAGAAATTATGACTACAGACTAATGGATATAAATGGATACATATGCTGTTGAAAATATAGAAATAGTATGACTGGCATTATTCTATATATTTCTATATTGGTGTATTGCCACTGTCTGTGTCACTGCACATGCTATTGTCTAGAAAGACACAGTGATTTCATTAAACACCTGGGCATTATATTTTCGATGAAATGATACTAGAACAGCTGTAAACACAGTATTTTGTTGGGGACTATATTCAATCATGGATTAACACACCTTTGATGCTCTGTAACGTGTCAGAACAATGAGCATGTATGGCTGACATAATAATAGTGCCCATGTTCATTGTAGTTACAGAGCATCACTGTGACAGCGCGGCTCATCGAGTGTTTTTAAATAGTTTGAGGAAGATTGAGTTTAAGGCACAGAAGAACAAGATAAAACAGGAAAGGTTGAATAAGATTAGACAGACTTATTTGTATCATGACCCAGAAAGGATGGGAACAATCCCCAGAAACCACTCTGCTACCGCCGAAACATTAGAAAGGTGAATATGAAACAAATTCGATACTATTTAAGCTAATTTAATTAATCATTTAACACAGAGACATGCCCTATCAAAATAGAAAGATTGAAATAAAAGATAGATCTATAAACTATAAGATCTTTTTACTAGATTTGCTCATGATATTAGCATATCAGAAAATGTGGGATAGAAGTTAGAGTCGATATAAGTCTGACAGCTGACTGCTTGATTAAAGAAATTAAGAAGAGCTGAAGGTACTATAAACTAATGAGACTTGTGGCCTGGATAATCTTCCATCTGCAGGATATAAGACTTTTAAATTAAGTTTTGCCCACAGATGTTTCATCATATAGAGTTTTGTCAATGTAAACGATCAATTCAGTGTTGGTTTTGGTCTTTTCACAGGATTTGTTGACAAGAAGTAAAAGATAGAATATCAGCAGATTAATCCTTTGAGATGACAGAGATCTTAAAAGTTTTGACAAAACCATTAATACGGTTTCCCAGTTTGATTTGACAGAAATCACAGTGGCTAAAACTCCAGCATGGAAATGTGGAGCTCTCGTACAAAGCTGCCATCAATCTAAAAAGAAACAAAGACAGGCACCACACTGGAGAGCCTGAGACCAATGTGTCACTCAGAGAAGAAATGTCACAGAAAGCAGAGATGTGGGGAGAAAAGGCTTCCAGACAACACAATCACACTTTCAGCAGGGGAGGTCTGACTTTAGGCTGCCTGTCTGCCTGCCTGTCTTCCACTCTGCTGCGACTACAACATGATGAAGGAGCTCTTGTCCAAGTCTACACCCAGTCTAGTCCCTCTCTGAACAACCAGACTCTAGCTAACAATAGATAGCAGTGCTTATCAAACAGCCCGGCAACTTCATTAGCATCCAGCCAGACCCAGATGACGACTAAAGTGGCCCTACTCACACACTCATGAGCCAGACAGCCCCCCTCCACTGGCCTTGACCCATGAACTCTAGGGTCCTCTTTCACCTGCTACACCCGCATTCATGCTAGCAGGGCCGTCTCGCCAATGCCCGGCTGCTCTGCATATATTCTCCTCACATTCCCACGCTCCGAGCGCAGACCCCCAGCACAGAGACGATCACACTTTCAGCTGAGCAGTATTCATACGAGACATTATGGAGATTTGCATTGTGTCTGGCTGTCTGAGACTTTTTTTTTTTGAGGGGGGGGGCGCACTCACGACGACCACCACTGACATCATGACTTTATCCTCTTTTTTAGTGCAGCAGTGGCATTTTCTTTTCCTCCTCCTCAAATGAATCTGTAAATATCCCACGTGTCACCGCCACACAAAGAAAGACGGATACGGTCGAATTTTTGTTTGTGATAAACTGCTGTATTTCCTATTTTTGTGCGTTCCTATTGTGCTGTGTGTGGAAAACCACGTCTTGTTCATGAAATAATGCTCTCATGTTATTCCTCCTCTTACAGCTATCCTTTGCTTTCCTGCTCGCGCTGAAGCTGTGTTGTTGATTCTCTTTCCCTCCCGGCACATCAAGGGTAAACTCATGACTCCCCTCGCCTTTCCTTCCTCTTCCTGATTCTTTACCATTTGTCACTGGCCAAAAGCAGCTCGGCGGCTCCCCATTGGCCGACGCCAGGAGAAGAACCAGTGATGCTGCTCACACGAGGCTTCAGCCGGGGCGTTTATGTGTTATTGCAAGAAATGGGGTAGGGAGCGCATCCTGCTCGCCGACAGATAATGTGACTGTCAGATGTGGACGGATGCCGCACTCGGCGGCGTTCAGATCATGTGAGGTGGTGGTGCTAGTGGTATTGGGGGGGGGGGGCGGGGGGCTGCTGGGGTGGCGTGCAAGAGGCTGTGACTGAATTTGCCTCGCTGCACAGCATATGGACGCCCTGATCGTTCTATGCAAATGGCGGAGACACAGACACATGTTCACAAATGCAGACAAACTAACCCCTCCTCCCCTCCATCCCCTCATTAATGGTTCTTCCTAAAACCAGACGCCCCCCCCCCAACCCCCCTTCTCAAATAATAACCTCTCCACTAACACCCCTCCACTCCATCTTCCCCTTCTGAACGACCCCCCACCCCACAGTCTAGACCCTGCAACCCTCTCTCGCTCTCTCGAACCAGACGCCCAAAACCCAAACCCTCCCTCTCTCCTCACCCCCCCCCCCCCGCCCCCAACCTCCCCCCTCCCCATCTCCCCTCTCCTCAGCTCCCACGACCAGCAGACAGACCCTATGATTCGCGTGACCGCCATTTTGCTGCCCACAGTATACCTAACTGTACAGCACAGCAGCTGCCTTGATGGGCGAATGCAAATACGAACGCTGCATTGTTACTCAGCTGCTCAGACGACTCTCGTTGCATGAATTAACGCCGCCCCTCAAAAAAAAAGACAGAGAGAGAGAGAGAGAGAGAAAAAAAACAAGACCTGTTCAATCAAACGTGACCACAGAACGACGCACTGCCGAAATGCAGAAACGTGAGATATTAATTTCTGCACCGCCTCGATCCTGCTGGCTACATAAACACCTCAGAACGCTGCCATTATACCAAGTTATGAGATCAGGGTTGGGGGTGAGGGGGGGGTTGAATTTTTTTTTTTCATTCAATGCTTTTCCAAAGTGGCAAAAAGATGAGAAGCAGTTTGGTTCTTGGGAAGCAGCAATATGTGGCGCTTCAAAGCTACAGTCCGGTGTTCTCCAGTCTGCAATCTTTGTGATACCGCCTATTCCTATGTTTAATGTGCAGCCCTTTTCTGCCAAAATCAGCCCCCCCACCCCACCCCAACGATTTGTTCAGTGCCATGGTAACCAGACACCCGTGTGCATGAAAATGAGACTATTATGGTCTGTCTGTCTGGAGTTTGTTGGGCCTATGGACCCCTTCTTAATTAGAGTCTGTGTGCGTGTCTGAGCTCCTCTGTTTGCTTAATGCTTTCATCGGTGCATTATGTATGTCTGTGTGTAAAAAACTGTGAGTGTGCATGCGTGACAGAGCGCTATCTGATTAAAGAAAGCCTCGGCTTAGTCTTTTGTACAGTATCGCATTTGCATGCGAGGGAATCACATGCGAACATGCACACACCATATGGCACAGTAGGTCCAGACTCTTGATCTCGCACGCACCAAACACCTATCAAACACATTTCAGGGTGCGAACACTCGCACCGCAAGAGAAAAACAAACGGCACCGAATGTGCCTTTAAAACATTACTTCAGAGCTGCCTGTCCGCCGCTACGCCGCATTCATAAGAGCAATTATCAGCACATGCCAACGACATGACGGTTGTAGGTTATGCAAATGCAATTAGCCTCGATTTGCATTCGATAACAGCTAACGGATGCACAGATGGCAGAAGACAGGGGTACGCCCGCCATCTTTGGCAGAGGGAAAGACTGGCGGCCATTTTGTCTGAAGCTGTGCCCATCTGGATTGAAACAACCACACTGCATTACTGTGACGACGGCAGCACTTTGGGAGCTGTGGGTGCACACTGCTGCTGCTCGCTGGCAAACACTCTCAAGGCCAAGCATACAGTCCATTCATACACAACAGCAGAGCTCTGTAGCACATCATATAAAGGGTGCCTGTGATTCAGATATGGATCAATTGACTTAAATTAACTTTTTAACTTCCAAACATTTCTTCAAGTAGGAAATAAAAACATCTTTTACAGCAGTGCTCATCAACCTAAAATCATCCCCTCTGACCAAACACACACACACTCACACTTTTTCACTCTTTAGGCAATGTATGAGGTAATGAGAGCATGATGAGAGTTGTTCATAGAGCAAAAAAAGTGGAGTGCTGAAGAGAGATACTTGCCATTTTTACCATTTCCACTTTGAGGTGAGAAGGTCTCGGTGCTCTGTCATCTTCAGCCCTCTGCGCTGTTCACCCAGCTTTTTTTTTTTTTTTTTGAATCAGTCTGGAATTGAATAATAGACGTCATGGAGGGGGGAAAAAAAAACATGTTCATGTGCCAGTGTTCCTGGTTTGAACAGACACATGTCTACGGCTCACCATAGTAACAGCAAACCAGAAGAGGAGGAGAAAATAAAGATAGCACTGCCTCTTTGTCAAATGTAAAAACTGGTTGGGGAATAAACAACGGGTGAGTTGAAGATGGAGAGTGAGTCAAAAGCAGAACTCCCATACTGGTTTTTAAACAGCCAGAGGCAGAAGGTGGGGGATATGTCAATCTTATGAAGGAAAAAAAAAATCAAGAGAAAGGAATATCCCTCTCGGCGGTCTTTCAGCATTCTGGGTATTGGGTATTATTTGGGGAGAGATCCCCTTCAGCAGAACCACACACAGCCAGTAGAGTTCGGGACTTGAGGTCCAGTCTTAGGAGCCAGGGCTGCAGCTGAGGGCCACGCAGGGCCTGTCCT
Source organism: Decapterus maruadsi (assembly GCA_030347415.2). Taxonomy (NCBI): domain Eukaryota; kingdom Metazoa; phylum Chordata; class Actinopteri; order Carangiformes; family Carangidae; genus Decapterus; species Decapterus maruadsi. The sequence continues at coordinate 15,272,839 of CM064906.1, forward strand.
TCGGAGGTCTGCGGGCCCCTAGGCCACAGACTAACACAGGAAACCCCACTCAGAGCTGGGCAGGCTCTGTGTTTCATATTGATTTTTCCTACATGACGGTAGCTCCAGAGGTGCTTCTAGCCTTCAGGGACCTTCTCCATCCTTCCCAGCCCACTCACTAGCCCCCCACCTGGGCTTCACTGGCTCTGCTGGACCCTTGGATGGAGGTATGGGCCACAGGAGGAGAGGAGGAAGACGAGAGCCCATGGCAATGATGATGAGCAGCGCCGGGTCTCCGAGTTCAGTCATCTACCAGCCTTTATCCAGCCTTCCAACCACCCACCCTTGTTTCTCTCTGAAAAAGGAAAAACAGAAAGTGTTTTTCAAAATCTCACCTTTGGCATTCAGCATCCCTCTGCTCAATGCAAATGCAAATGTAAACACTCGCACTTTGATTAAAAATATGTGGGAAGAAAACGCCAACTTGCTCTTTTGCAACCTGCCCCAAGGCGCTCGCTGCTATACAGGCACAAATAAAAATGCTCAGCATACTGTGTGAAACACAGACAAATCTGTCTCTGTTCATATTTTAAAATTACAGTAATATAAACCATTCACATTCAAGTCATTACACACAACCTACATAGTCATACTATCTATTTCACATCATTATGTTATGCAAAAAATTGTTTTTTATCAATCCTAATGACTGACCTAAATAAAACAATGAGCATTATAACTCTTCTGATCCAAAACATCATTTGTCTTCAGGAATTCCTTCAAATAATGTGAAAACACTCTGAGTCCTGTTATCATGCTAATACAATATGGTTCTTTATGTGTGGCTTTGTTCTTTTCTATACGAAAAAATGAATTGCAGCGGCCTCATTCAGCGACCAGCACACCCCCTGGCCCCTGTTTGTGTCACAACCAGCAGCAAATACATGTTCAGCTCTATGTGGCCTGCTGGAAAATTAACAAGACACAGACAATGGAGAGTTAAAATGGTTCGAGTTCAGTTATGGGACGGTCTGCGGGTGAATCTGAGTTTGCTGTTATGTGCATGTTTTTCAGCATATAATAGGGGAGCACCCGGAGTAGCCCCTAGCTTAGCCTGTGCAGAGGAGTAAACGTGGGGTGAGACTGGGTGAGCCGGAGGAAGATTCAGACACAATGCCCCCATTGAGAGGGTTCAGACATGGGTGTTAACTCGCCATTCCTTCACAGACAATAGGGCCCCCCACTAGAGCCGGCATAGGGGACAATGTTGGTTCAGAGCAGCCCTCGACCCAGAGGGAAAGAAAGGAGCTGCATTATCAAGATGGGAGGAGGAGAGAGACGGACAGGAGGTAGAGGGATATGTTTGTGTATGGGTGGGTGGGTTGGCTGGGTGGGGGCTGTGACCCATGGCTTTGGACTTGAGGAACAAAACAGAGATTCATACAAACACACTGCAGCAATGTGAGACACGCCGTGGCCTTCGGTTATTTACAAAATGTGAAATAATGTTCAGCGGAGACGTCTCCAACCTTTAACAAGTTCTTCACCGTCGGCCTGTGCAGCGCAGCAGATGGTTCATCTACATCTTACTGTATCGTCTGCTTTCTCCTGGCTTGGTTTTACATGTTGTTATTCTTGATGACTAATTTAACATTTGGCCACTGGTCAGCAGTTTAAAGTGAGCCAATTCACTGCTACTGGAGTAATTACACTGATATATTGAATAAATAAAACAAAAATACAGATGGTTAATCATAATATTCCTGAAGCACACAAAGTGGCATCAAAACTTTAAATTTAGCTTAAATATTTAAGAATCATGCACTCAAAATAAAATATTTACACATGATTGATATTTTATAATTCTTAAGTTAGCTCTTTAAAGTATTTAATAAGTGCCAGTGATTCAGCTCCCATCTCTGGTTGGTTAATATGCGGAGCAAGCTGTCTGTGTTTGGGTAATTTAGGTGAATTGAGATGAAGCTATGGAGCCTAGGCAGAAAACAGTTTTTTGAATTTATGTTAGTAAAACTGTTTCTTCCCTAATGTATAAAAACTTTTAAATTGTTGCAAATAATCCTTGAATGAGACACTGAGTTACCTGTTCCTGACCATATAGAACTACACTGTCCCTGTGAGTCCAGCCATGTGAACTTTTTACCCCTCTACCCCTCTCCACCCCCCCTCACAGCTTCCCTTCTGTCTCGCACAGCGTCACAACCATTGAAGGCAACGTACTAACAAGGGAGGAGGAAAAAAAAGAGGCTTGACATGTATGGACGAAAGAGGTGACATATTAGCAACAGTCTGTAAGAGCAGACGGATTTTCTCACTGTCGCTGCCTGATAATCATGTTCAACTTCTTCTTTTGAAGATGAAGTATTGGAAATGAGACACCAAAATGCACCGATGCTTGTGCACATTTCAAAGGTTTCACGTACAGAGGCAGGTTGTGAGAGTTATATATACAGTTCCTGCAGACTTTAATGGCCTCATGTTTGCAGCAGGAAAAGCAGGAATCACATCCTCCAGTGAATTCAGCATTTTTTAAAACATCTTTAACGTACCTCCAAAGACCATATAACAAGCTTTTTCTTGTTCACAGTTGCTTGTTATATACACTGCGGTTGTAAAGGAACACTGTTTTGGGAGTCTGTTTGGGAGTGAAGCTGACAGCGCTAACAAGCTATCGGTAATGTAAGTCTATAAGCTTTTATTCTGCCTTCCCCTTTCCAGACAAGTAAAACAAAAGGAGTTTCTGCTTAAAATGTATGAAGGTAAGTCTCGGGCTGGTTGCGTTTGAGGTGGTATGGGTGGCAGGGGGTTGGGGTGTGAGGGGTGCTGGCGTAGCTGGGAGATGTTTATGGAGATCCTGTGTCTCTCTAGGAGCCTAATAGAATCCTGTGGCTGGCGTGAGAGCTCATTGTGGCGGTGTAAAGGATTACACTGGTAAACTGGTAAAACAGGGGAAAGAGCCCAAACACTCTCTACCTCCTATGGAGAGGCAACGAACCGTCGAACAATGAGAGGGGAGAGTATATACTGCGAGCTGACTCATTTCATCAACTCGGGCAGAAAGTAGCGAGAGGAGGAAGATAGAGGAAATAGATTAGGGAGTTCATATACATGCATGTGCACAAGCCCCCCCCTCCAAAAAAAAAATAGATAGATAGAAAAAGTAAAGGGAGCATGGAGGGTAGGGGGCTGCATGGACGACAGTTCAATAGTAGAGGGTAATATTGACAAATGATGTCTGTCTTGCTTGTCTGTCTGCATCCTGAGTGACAGTTTACAATCTCTGAGGCAGCAGGCAGGCCCAGCAGGTTGGCTCTTTGGCACCATACAATCCCTCATTTCCCAACCAATTTTTTTCCTCCCTCCCTCCCTCCTTCCCCCTCTCTGTCCTTCCGTCTACTTTCCACCTCCAGCTCTCATCTGTTTAGGGCCATCTCTAATCTCCCTCTTTCTTGCACCATCGCCACCACTTTTCTGACTTTTGTCTACATTTTAAAAATTACCCGTCATCAATTCGCTGCCCTTACGCCAAATAAACGACACAAACCCTTATTTTTTTGAAGGGAAAAATAAAACTCTAACAGATATTCACTTTCCTAATACTTGAGCTGCACGGTAATGATTTCTGACAGGCGCTCTTCTCTCCTACTCCTTTTACCTGCCCCTTTAATCGTAACTGCGAATGATGAACTGAACCGGCCTCTCTCTGCACCCGGCCTCCCATTCATCAGAAAACTCTTTCCAAAAGTCTCGATCACCAACATCGATGCTAAACCAGTAGATGAAGTCTAAGCTAACATTTCCTCCCTTCAGTTTCTCAACTTGCTTTAACGTCTGACGGGAATAAATCCACTGAAGGGCTACGGTAAATGTCTGAGATGTGGAGACCCCCTCCGCCACCCCGCTCCCTGGTGTTTGATGAGCATGATGACCCCCGTATATTTCCCACAGTTTTCACAAACAACATGCAAGTAAAGCATTATTCCCCTCTCATCTGCCGTTCAAATGAAAACCACACTGAGCATAATGCATCATCTGCATTCTGCAACCTGCCTCGCTCAAAGACTCCTCTCTCCTCCTTCGCTCTCTTCATCTCTGTTCCTTCAAAGGCTGCTGAGGGTGTATTCAAACAGCAGGATACACACTCAGCTAACAAACCTCATTAAGGGCCCATACACACTTTCTCAATGCTAACACTAGCTGTCACACATCCCCTCTCAATGCACACACTGGTGGCCACACTGACCACGACAAAGCATCTTTACAGAGCTAATTAGAAGGGTCCCCCTCTCTATTTGAAACTCATCTGAATAGGAGGGAACATGATAACAAGGAAGGGAGAAAGAGATAGAGAAGGTGGGACAGGCAGGAGAAAGAAGGGAGAGGGGAGTCGGAACAAAAGCAGGAGAAAGAGAGAGAGGATGCCTGCTAATACACTCAGGAAGATAGTAGGCGTCGTCTCTCACAGTGTGGAATTAAAGCCGGGAGCTCAAGCAGGCAGGGGGAACTGAATTGGTGTGACACCGCTCTGTGCAGCTCGGACACAGCGACGGAGGGGAGCGGGGAGGGAACTGAGCGCTGCAACGTTTTTTGATTGGTGTGCCAGTATCTAGAGGGAGATGGAGGGAAGGAATGGGTGTGACACCAGCTTCTCGTGGAAGGTGGTGAAAGAGCAGCTGCTGACATGGACGACATCTCGGAAAAACCGCACGAGGCTCTTCGGCACAAATACAAATATGGAATTTGGATATGCATTCAAGCGACAGGCTTAACTCAACGCTTTTGCCTTTCTTTGGTTTTCTTTACCTCATTATTGTTGCACTTAATTTTTCTGATCCGAAAAAAAAGAAAAAGAAGAAAGTGTAGTATTCGCAGTATTCAGTGTCTAAAACGTTACTCTCTTTAAGCTGCTCACGTTTTTTATTTAGACAAAGACAGGAGGTCACACTGAGGGTTCAGCTGCAAAACATTCCTCTATAGTTGCCATATCTTCCTCCAACCCTCCTCCGTTTCATGTTTAAATTTTTCTTTTGTGTGTGTGTCCCTAAAGCGAGCTGTGCGCGAGTTAGTGTGCGTGCGTGCATGTGTGTAAGCCTGGAAGCAGACAATGCCAAGTTGACAGTTAGGGTCTTGGATCAAGCACAAGGCCAAGTTTGTCTCCACAGTTTGAGTGAATGGACACGTCAACACTGCACTGAAATACCCCTGTTTCCCCAAAATGTCTCCAAAATCAACATTATCATAACAAAAAAAATACAAAATAAGTCTGCTCCAAATTAGCACAAATGAAATTATTTTAAATGTGATATTTTAAATAAATGAAAAAAAAAGAGGTTGGTATAGCTAAACCTTTTTTTTTAATTCAAAATACAAAAAGAGAAATAAATAAAAAAGAATAATACGCCCTCTTCTTCTTCTCGGTCCCTCGCAGAATTTTAAGTTCAAGTTGAAGTTATGACCTAATTGTTGTCCCATCAAACCCAGTGGCCCCTGATGAGGGTGCAAAGCATTCTGGGAGAATAGCAGGTGTCCACATGTCACAGAGCTTCACAGACAGCTTGTTAATTTGCACAACTTTTACACACACATCTCTCCCTCCATGTGTGTGTGCATGCGTGTATTGGTGTATATGTATGTGTGTATATATTAGCGATGGGACTTGACCCTAGCGAGCTGCGGCAGTGTTTCGCGTCTTGCTGGGCGTGGGAAAAAGACGGGACCCCTTTTCACAGCTGCCTCAGCCGAGGCCGGGACTGCTGGGGGGCCCCTGTACCCCCTCCACACACACACACACACACCCGTTCCCCCTTGTCCGACTCCCCCACCGCTCCCCACCTCCCCTTCCTCCTCCCCTCTATCCCATTCAGGCTCCGGCCTACTGGCTTTCAAAAGCAGGACCCCCTTCCCAGCCCTTCATAAATACATCTCATTATTCAAGCCCTAGTTTGCATAGGGATTCCAAAGAGATCTCCACTCTGCTCGTGAGGCCTGAAGCCCCTCAGCCTTTTGGACCGCACAAGTGCAAATTTCGACTTAATAATCTCTCTGTGTTAATATTTGTTTTAAAACAATGTGTGCACGCTTGCAAAACTATTTCACCAGTGCTGCAAATGTCTGAACATTTATATTCTGGTTCATCTTCTGCTTAATCTTTTTTTTTTTTTTTTCCTTATACTTCAAGGGATGTCGCAGAAAATCTGGAGAAACTAAAACTACTGAAAAGAGAGTTTAGCATGACTATTAGCAAGTGCTATTAGTCTGTACTCCCATCTGCCACCGGCTATTGTACAGTTCCTCACACACACACACACACACATACACACACACACACACACACACTCTTCAACCCCTCTACAACACACCCCACCCCACCCCCATTCGCTGCAATGCATTACTGCAGAGATTTATCTCCTATCAGCCTGTATAATACTGAGGTTATAATTTACATCCACTCTAGAAAACAGCAGCACAGGCCAGTCCTTGCATATGCTAATATAAAGCTTGGGAAAATCTGGGCGACTCAAAGAACTCCATACTAAATTTGAATAACTGAGCTTTCTATTGAGCTTCAAGGTTGTGGAACCATGAAGATTTGACCTTTCTAACAATATGTACTTATTGTTTAATTCCTAATGCTCAGCTATTTAAGGGGGCATCGGAGGGAACGTACTGACAGCCTTAACGCTGGGAACGTTTCTGTTTCCATCTTGTTGAAATAAGTCAATTAATACATTTTTGGCGAGGGTTTTTATTTCTCAGACGAGTAATTCAAATGTCGGGGTGAAACCAAAATCATCTCAGCATCAAACTGATCATCTCTTTCTTTTTTTGCCATTAACGCTACAGTATTTTCAAGCTATTCAACCTAATGCTGAATAATGCATGTGCCATACCTTTATGCAAATCGATACTTGGCGCACAACAATCAGGAGACTTTGGACAAGGGGAGGGTGGTTCGTCAAGGCATTAGGGGCAAAAAGGACAGAGCCACCCAAACACTCTTTCCACATGAGCAGGTCCAAACCTTGGGTGAGCCCTACGCCTGCGCTCTCCTAACGGGATAAAGAACCGCAGCAAAGATTACACGGCCACCTCCCCTGCACCTACCACACACTCTACCTGACAAATAGGATCATAGTGTTTAAAGGGATAAAACGCTGAATGTATGAGAATGAAAGAGGTGTGTGTGTCACTGTGTGTGTGTGTGTGGGGAGGATGGGGATGATGTACAACGTAAAAAAAAATGTTAATACTTCAAAGGAGAAAAGAATGATGGAATTCAACATGGAGGTCTTACTTCACTCGCTCAATTCCCACCGTTTACATTCTCTCCGTTGCTGTAGGCTACAGTCTATTGCTCCTTCACCCCCTATGTATATATTCTGATATATACATGAATGGAATAAAACTGACATTTACGCTGTGCGCAAATAAAAACGACAGTAAATGTCCCTCTTAATGCCCCTTTTGGTTTGAATAAGACGGCGGGGATTACTGCAGTGCTGCACACTTTTAAAAATCATTCCTGATGCAAAATACAAAATCCTAAATATTTCAAAATTCAGGCTTAGTCTGTCTTTCTTTTTTATTCCACACCCACACACACACACAACTCCATGGAAATATGGACAACAATCAACCACCAGCATTGCTGCAACATCTCTGGTCATGACACTGTCGAAACAAAATTATCTGCAAGCCTCCAGCATCTTCAAGTTTGACCTGAACCTCTCTCTTAACTCCGTGCACGTACTGCCGTGCCTAAAATATATTAGGCAGAATGAACAAACTGCTGGTGCACTTGGCAAAATCTCGGGTTGTTGCTCGTGTGAAAGTGAACCAAAATCTGTTGTTCTTCATGCATGTGTCCTTGTTTTAAATATTTACCTGCAGGAAGGCTGCAGCTCCGCGTCCTGTCTGGCGGCAGTTTGTTTCCTCTCGGAGTTGATGCAAACTTTAGGGTCAGCATTGTCAGCATTTTCCTTTAAAGACAAAAGAAAAAGAAGAATCAGCCAAAGCTCTAATTTTAATATGACGTCACATATTGGAGATGTAAATAAGCAGCTCGCAAGACGATGCAATGAATGATAAATTCGAATGAGAAATAAATGCATTTTTGTCGACCTTGTAGCTACAGTAATAGCACTTGTTTTACTGTCTTCACAAGTGCTGTTTTTGCCCATGTACTTCTCATTATTTTTGCTTTGTTTCAAGGTTACATGTATTTTCTGTTGTGCGGGTGGTAAATCATGCTTAATAAAAGTATTTGTGGAGACCCCAAAATGTAAAAGGTCATGGAAAATCTGCACTAAGTAGGTTTAGAGAAAACCTATACCACAAAGTGAAGGTATAGAGCATGCTTCATCTGTGCAGCATCCCAGTTGCTAAGCTACTATAATATGATATTGGACGTGAAAAATGTTATAGACGGATAAAAACAGGGTATCAAACACATCACAAAGATCTGCGGGATTGAACAGAAAGATAGAGAGATTATATAATCCCATAATATTTTAATCCCTGCTTTTCTTTGCATCACTCTAAAATGGAGGACGTGGAGGTCAAACTGTACGTACGTTGGCTCAAACTGTCCAGCGGCTACTCCATGCAAACGTCAACACATGCAGACACATGCAGCAGTCACACACCATCTGAGCTCTCTTGTTTAACGGCGCACATCAAATATTGTCAGTCATGGTCTAAATAGAGCATGCTGGGACTTCAGGGATATTCAGTCATCTCCAAGGCTTGGTGATTCTGCTCTAAGAATAGATCAAACTCTGAGCCGATGTCCTATTTTGTTCTGATCTAGCAGGCGAACATGAAAATAATCCACCCAGAGAAACACAAATTTGAACATATCTGCCATGTCTGACTCGGATTCATCTTCAGTGATGAAAGCATGTTGGAAATAGGGGCTCTAGATATAGCCATGTGCAGCCCGAGCCCTCTTTTGCTTTGAGTGACTGTTGGTGCACCATGTTGTTGATGTGTTGTACCCTAAAGGTTCTGGTTGGGTAGCAAAGAGGCAAACAGCTCACACTATGTGACAGTCAGATGATGGAGAAACAGTGTCTCTGGTTGTTATCGGGGATGTTAGCTGGCAGTAGCTCGGTCCTTTGCCGTCTCCCTCTGCTCCACTAAGGCTTCACCCTGCACCAAGCAATATACACGTGCATCCAATTATATATTACACTCCTAATGTCATGTTAATTACAGTCAGGGGACATCACTTAGCCTTCAGCACTCATAGAGGAAACACACTCAGAGCATGAGAGGAGTCGGGCTGTCTGAACGTGCAATGAATGCAGGTCTGCACCATAAATTCACACAGTGTAACAGCTGGCTTCAGTGAACGCCACACCAACTTCCAGGCCCACAAAAACCGTCATAACCTACATGTGAGATCTTAGAAAACGATCTGGTGGTGGTGCTGCTGCTGCTGATGCTGCTGCCAACACCGTCACGTGACTCCCGAATCGACCAATCGCCTGAACCCTTTAACTATTTCTGTCTCACCCCTCAAGATATTGCTGTTATACACCCACACAGTTATGGCAACTACACAACAGCCATGCGTTGTGGATTTTTTTTGGTAGGCTATGATATCCCAACATGCACCACGCTCCCCTGTGCCCTAAAGTTGAACGAAAAGCCGATTTATTGATCCTCAATAGGGCCCGGTAGCATCACGGCGATGGCCAAACCCACGAGCCCAGAGAAGAAAATATAGAAAGCAGCAGCAACATTCACGCCCTCGCAGACACGCAGGTGGCTCCTGTGAACGTGCCAACACCTAAGCAATGAGAGGGGAGAACTGTGATCAAGCCGGTGCTGCGTTCATGCTCAGCGGACCCTCTTGTACCTCCCCCCCAGCACCCCCTCCACCACCACCACTTCTCCTCATCGGCGGCGGCAGCGGAGCTCAGCCTCCCTCAGCATCCATCCTCCTGCTTCCTCCTCCTCCTGCTGCTGCTGCTGCTGCTGCTGCCCGGCATCGTCTCCTCCTCTTCCCCCAGAGAAGGACCCCCGGGTTTCCGAAGTGTTCGGCGTCAGTTCGTACTTTCGGTTCTCTAGCTTTATGAAATTAAAACTCATACAGCTAGATAACCAAAGACACAAACTAACCCGTCGTCTCTTAAAGGGGCCGCCTCTCCGATACAAACAGAGAGAATAGACAGGATGGAGAGAGAGAGAGAGAGAGAGGGAGAGCCTGCCTGTGGTCACATTGCACTGAGCCCCCTCACACACGCGCGCGCGCGCGCGCGGAGAAAGAGAAAGAAAGAGAGAGCAGCAGTGTAACTGCTCAGCATGAAACAACCTTTTATATTTATCTACAGACTGGAGGTGAAATGAAGTTGTAACACTGACTACTGGCCTCCATGACGAGTTCGTCTCACACTCACACACACACAGGTCATCACTAGGCCCAATAGCTGCCTCACACTGTCACCACCTAATTCAACTTTTAACTGAATAATTAGTGTGGGGGAAAAAAGAAAAGAGCATGCAGTGTGAAGTGTGTAAAGTGAAGTATCACCAGGACTGGAATTTCTGTTTCACTTTGCACAGCATCACTAGTGCATCAGCTCCAGGTCAGACACCTTAACCCTCTTCCTATTGCAACCACATCAAAACCATTCATCAGTATTCACACATATTTTTTCAGCAGATGCTGGTGCCTTAAAAAAAAAAAATCAATACTGTGGGTCTACACTGATACATTTAGACAATCAGGTCTGACAAACAAGCAAAGTTGCCTTGCACAGCCTTCAGTCGTGTCCAGGTTAAATGCAGTAGGCTATAGGCCTGCATGTACAAACAATCAACATGATGAAAATGCACAACAGAGAAAACGCACAACAGCCCTCTTTACTGGTACTAAGACAACACTCCCACGACAACCACCACCGGCTATATACACCCCACTTACTTGCACACCAGGCTAACTCCACTCCACTACACGGTCAGTATCCTCCAACACTGTCAGTACTCGCCACGGATCTCTCCGGTTTAGAGGCGTCAGGTCTGATCGCACCCGATGAGAGGAAAATACATAATAATAAATAAATAAATAAACAATGCTAGAAAGTAAAGGAGGCGGAGATGCTGCGTATAGTGTCCCTACACGTCGCTTTTGGTGGAGCTCTGTGGGAACGACACGGGTGTCCTCTCCCTCACGCGCGCGAGTTGCGACTGTCAAGTGCATAGAGTCCTCGCGGTGAGAGAGGGGATAAACTCCGCCTCAGAGAGAGAGAGAGAGAGAGAGAGAGAGAGAGAGAGAGAGAGAGAGAGGCGGGAATCTGAAAACATTAAAGCCAATTTGAAAACGGAATGATGCAGGTGTGTGTGTGTGTGCGCGCGCGCGCGCGCGTGTGTGTCAATCAGGAGCTGATCCCCCCCCAATTATCCTCATTAGTGAGGCTGTAATAAAACAGGCTGCGCAGACACAGACGTGTTTCTGAGACTTAACCGAGGCTGATGCAAATGGAGCTGGATCAAACCTGATACACGGAGAACAATAGCTAAAAGAAATTATTTTCAATTCTCTGAATTTATTTATTTATTTTTGGAATTTAGAAAAGTGACGTCCCTCTCCTGTCTTCGGGGCTCCTTCTTTTTTTAAGCTTTATAATCTTGTTCAGACAGAGTAATGGGAGCACAAACTTTCTAAAAAATCATTTTAATCCTTAACAATATTTCTGCAGGGATACACTGGAGCAGCAAATAATCTTTACAGACCGTATGAAGCTTAGAGTTGAATTATTATTAGATAAAAACCACAAGTCAATGTAGCTGTAATTTATTTTAATTTAGAAAAGGTCCTTTCAGATCGTTTTAAGAACACAGCCCTTACAAAGCCTTAATAAGACAAAGTTATGTGATATTTTAGCTCTTCTGAAATGTGCACTTTATAAAAAACCCGAACATGTGATAATTAGACTCGCTGCATTCTCATTAATTTATTATTTGACCTGATTATGGCTGATTTATGCATTTTCCCCAAAGATTGTTACATTGCCACAGCCATTAATAGACTACCTACAACAGCCCCTAAAACCAGCATTAAAAACATCATCAAAGGCTGTTCTCTGATCAGCGTTTCTTCGCATTTGCAGATGCTTCATACGGAGGAAGAGGAAATGTTGCTGGAGCTCTAGTTTTTATTCTAACAGATAAAAACTCGCTGTGCAGGCGCCAAGCAGAGGAATTCAGGGTTTCTGTCCTTGGTGCAGAAAAGGCCCACGCCTAGCCAAATCCTGATAGCATATTCAGGCTATATTCAGCCTTATCGAGAGCGATATTATGATATGAGTGATATCTGGGCTGAGGAGATGAGATAGTGAGCACGATTACAATCACAGCCTTTGATATAAGAAGCCAGTGGCAGAGACAGGACCCGAATAGCAACTTGCAATATCTCCCAAAGTTTGAAAGGATATTTAAAAAGACGTGTGTGTGTGTGTGTGTGTGTGTGTGTGTGTGTGTGTGTGTGTGTGTGTGTGTGTGTGTATGTAGGTAAACCAATAAAAGAGCAGGGAGCCACAGTCCTGGTTTCCAAACCAACCTTGCATCTGATAGCAGTTACATATCTGATTATTGCGCATGAGCAATCTGTTTGTATCATGGAGGTGCAGCTCTGCTGTCAGACTGCAGCACAGGTCCGGCTCTACGGTATGAATCCCATTCTACTCTGCATCATTGATAAGTAGGCCTAGATCTAATCAGCTGTGGCCTCTACTGCTGTCATCCCGTAATTGAACTAACACCAACATAGTTGCTGTGGCGCAGCTCGAGGAAAGCGGGAAGTCCTGCACATGTGTTTTTAAAATCACTGTTCAACATTAGCATGAGAGCGCTGTTCATTTTCATTGGATGCACACAGCCTTCGTTGCTGCTGAGCATGCGCGAGCCAGGTGTTGGAATACACGTGCAGCCCTATATTACATTACATGTGATTGAAAACTCTTCTCTAAATATTTCATTTAGCTATTCCTAAATGAGAGGACACAGCTATCAGTCTTCCAACAGCCCACACATCCACATTAACAAGGATGATAAAAAATAAAATAAATTAAAAGAATCAGTTTGAAAATAGCCCATTGTCTATTTCCTGCCAAATGCCATGCTTTGTTTTGTTATCACTGATTTTTTTTTATTTTAAGCCAGGTAAACTCTATTGTCTGTAGACTGTAATATATATGGCCTATTTATATTATAGAATAGTAGGCTATATTATAGTGTGTGTGTGTGTGTGTGTGTGTGTGTGTGTGTGTGTGTGTGTGTGTGTGTGTGTGTGTGTGTCTTAAATAAGAGACTATACTATACGTTTTAAATTCATTGAACAAAACTATTTTAGTCAAAACGAATAGTAGTTAGACTGCTCAAAAATATAATGCAAAATCCAGTTCCTAAATAAAGTAAATAAAGTCAATACAGTTTAACACAGTTTAAAATCTGTGTGTGTGTGTGTGTGTGTGTGTGTGTGTGTGTGTGTGTGTGTGTGTGTGTGTGTGTGTGTGTGTGTGTGTGTGTGTGTGTGTGAGTGTGTGTCAGATGGATTTTCCCACAAACAAGTGACAGGGAAAATGTAACCCCCCCGCCCCGTACACCCCCACCCCTCACACACAAAAAAAGAAGGAAAAAAAAGTGGGGGGGAGTTGGGGGTAGAAGAAGAAGTCAACATCAAGTTCAACAACGTGCCGGGGAGAAATTTACATAACAATCAGGTCTGGGATCCTCGAGGTCCCCCCACCCTGCACAACAGAGTCTGGCGTCAGCCCCGCTACACTTTCCCAGGCTCACAACAATATCTCCCTGCTGAACTCTGCACTGCAGCGCTGCCTGGGGCCTCCTCCTCCTCCTCCTCCTCCTCCTCCTCCTCCTCCTCCTCCTCCACTACATGAATACTTCTCACATGAGCACATGGCAGCGGAGAGCCTCATTAAATATTCCAACAACTTCTCACTAACAACCTGCTTCACACGACCAGAAAAATTAGTCTGAAGATTTTTCTCATGACTCAAAGGCGGTCAGTGACGCTCCAGAGGCCTAATGGCACTTTGTCGTATCTACAGTCTGTTCTTTCTACTGTAACTGTATTTGACCGTATTACCTGAAACTCCAGTATTACAATAATCCAGATCTGATGTTTGCAGCAATCAGTAAAGGTCAGACTCCAAAACAAATATGAAGCAAGGTTATTTCCTAAAATTGTTAATGTGCCACAACTTAATTAATCAATTAACATATAGGGCTACTGTTTTCTTGATCAAAGATAACCATGGAAAGCTTTAATCTAAAAATAGGTCTATATAAACGTGCACTATATATGTTACACCTATCAGAGTCAAAATATTAAAAGCTACTTACAAATTTTGCCAAGTTAAGTCCAATAATTTGCTCCACATATATCCTCTGGTTTTTGAACACAGGCCTATATCATTTGCTGAGTTAGAATTATGCTCCAGAAATGCCCCCTTTTCCTTTTCACTCCATCCAAATAAACTGGACTCGATATTTAAAGCAAGACAGAGAAACGCCTGCAGCTTATCCTGCGTCCCAAAAGGTACACCGCATCACCTGTTATTAAAGGATATTTTTCTTCTAATCTTGATTATATTTTTACTTCCTGCAATCACGAAAATGGTTACTATATTATGTGGAGAAATCCTCTCTTACCGGATGAAGTGGGTCAGACAGGAGGAGTGGGAGAGCTGCGGCTGCAGCTAGCGAGAGAGGCGAAGGGAGGAGGGAGGAGGAGGAGGATAGAAGAGGAGGAGGAGGAGGAAGCAAGAGCCAGCTCAGGGCCTATCAAATTTGTCAAACAGGCCTTATAATATTTGGGGGGGAATAAACGAGCATATAAAACAGCGAGGGAGTCGGTGAATGCTGCTTTTATTTTGAAATAAGAATCAGAATCGCATCGACAAAAAGCTGCTGCTGCACGGACCATGCAGACTACCTCTGTAGCTGTGGATGTGGACGGCTATAATGTTGAACCCTCAGGTCGCAATTATACACAAAACTACTAAATTAAAAGCATTTTTTGTCTTTGAGAAACATTTCACTCATTTGTGAGACTTTTGTTCCCCCAAATCTGTAATTTTAAAGAACCTAAATTACTGCCTCATTAACATAATGTACTGTAGGATTTTATCATCTAAATTAATGATTTTTTATAGGCTACGCCCAAAAGGAGAACTCATTCCCAGGACTGGAGTTAACCTTCATTTTCCAGAAGCAATTTCTTCTGTATCTTCTTGTTCCTGGACTCACAGATCGATACAGTTGGTATGACAAAGCATGCAAAATCGCAGGAAATACCACTGACGAGTGTTGTCTTGTTGTATGGGCTGAAGCGGCTGACCTATGATACAACTATAGAAAATAATACAAGGGTGTGTGTGGTATATGTAGGCTAACTGTTTTGCATGAATGCATGCTGGATGTACAGCCTGTTTATGATCGACCTATAACACACAAGCAGTTTTACATTGGAATAATAAATGCATTACGTATATTGCTGGCTGTTTGACTGTGGACCAACAGATTGTGTCTGTTTCCACGGGAGGAGAAATGAATTTTAACGAGATGGATCTTAAAACCAAACGACACGCTGCAGGCTGCTGCCTCGTTTTAAAGGCCGTGTGTGTATGTGTGTGTGTGTGTAAACTAACCCAAAGAAATACAGTATACAGTAAAAATGCATCCACTAAAGGACGAAACAGCGACACACGTTGGTGAGAATAAACTAGATCAGCTCGTCACTGCTGTTTATGTACAGTGAAACTCTAATTTTTTCTTTCTTTTTTGAGGCTATACATTAATTGCATAATATTTGACTTGTTTGCTTACAGATAAAAAGTAGATAGCCTATGGCCTAAAAAAAGAGAACAGTTAGTGAAAAACTTATGATAAATCTGGTACAGTTAAACTATATGTAGACTAAAAACATAAAGACATCTACATAAAGACATCTACAGAAAATGAATGGTCAGTCATCTACTTATAGCAATTATTAATAATTTAATTATAATAAAATGTTATTGGCAAGTTAGAGCTTTATGAAAGCAGTTGTGTTAAGAAACTGAAGCTATTAGCAACCACCTTTACTGTAGGCCCAATTGTACTATAAATATGGATGGGATGTGTTGAATAAGTTTACAATAAGTAATATTACTACACATTATACATTCATTTTTAATCACGCAAGTTCACATGTGGAAACTGTAACTGAAATAAAGGTAAAATCAATAAATAAATAAGAGCTAAAATACAGGCTTATTTCTAAAAGTGTATGTAATATTTGTTATCATTATTATTTTCAAAATCATTAATTCAATTATTAGGTAATGTTCAGATAGTAGTAACCTGGGAGGACTAAACAGAGCTGATAAGTGTGATGATGTTGCATTAAAATAGTCTTTCTTGTCATAGTACAAAGCACAGTGACAGATTAATTGAAAACTGAATTGATATTATTTTTTTTCGTATGGAACTTCTGCATTGTTGTTTTAGATATGTCATATTCCATATTTGTAATCTAGACAGTTCCCTCCCATTATTAGGAACAATACTGGACTGAATGTCATAGCATCATTTATGAAATTTAAATATTACATTTTGCCTTAATAATAAGATGCTAATTCAACACTCTACCTGGAGCCGAAATGAACACATTTTAATAAAGCACCAAGATGATTAACCATCTACACATAACGCTTACTTTTTCAGCTTCACTTTTTGATGCCTGCAAATACAGTTTTGTTGACAATAAACTGAGATTTTATGCTGTGCTTGTTTTGTAGCTAATGTCTGTTTATTAACCGACCACATATTTGGATTTTTTTTTGTGTGTATGAATGTTTGTGGACCTTAATTCCTGATAGTGGATCTGAAAAGTTCTCCAACTGTGTATTTTACTGAATGTAACACAGGATAAATTAATCAAACAATACCTGACAGGGTGTGACATATTCCCTGAAAACACCTTAGGTACACTGTAAAAAAAAATTGTAATATAACAGAATTTTACTGTCTATTTTACAGATTTTTTCTGTATTTTTAAAATACCATTTAATTTACAAAAATAGACTGTGTTTTTACATGTCAAATGTAAAATAACATTAAATAACTGTAACTGTGAAAACACACAATATTTCTGTTCTTTTACAAAAAAATCCCATTAGAAATACATATATTTATTGTTAAAATACATTCACAAATGTATCGTAATTTCACAAATATTTGTCTGTTATTTAAGGGAATAAACTGTAAAATTAAACTTTAAAACTCTAAAAAAGAGGAAAAATTATTTTAAATTACTGAGGAATTAAAAGTAAAAATTTGTAATTTTACTATAATTTCTTTGTTATTTGACTAATATTGTCATTGAAAATAAATACAATTACTCTCATTTCTAGATGGTAACATTTATTAACATTATATTAATAAATTATTATTAATTATATTTATTTTGAAAGGACATCTAAAGAGACACAGGGAAAGGGGAAAGCTTGAGAGGGTGAATAATAAAGAGTTGGAGTAAGTGAGCTGCAATTAAATGCTTTCAATAAAGCATCTTTTTTTCTTCCCTGGCACAACTTTACACTCTATGGGCACAACAGTATTGTTCTGTACATTTCTGTGAATAAAGTTTAAAAAAAAACAAAAAAAACCGCGGTTCCCGTTTGGGTTGGTGCAGAGCGATAGAAACTGTTTGAAAAGGAGAAGACGACATGCCATTGGCTGTTTCGACGTGACACTTTAGCAAGATCAACAACCACCGCGCCGGGGTTGCGGTTCCAGACTTCCAGTTCGGCCGACAGAACTTTGTGCGGACAGCAGCTAAAGTCGAGGCTCGAGGAAGGACGAAGGTAAACGGCAAGTATCAAACTGAAGCTGAGTAGCATTAGTTTTATTTACCACCATGCCTCTGAGTTTACTCACTCCGCGAAAGGAACCGAATACGCCGGCATGTCGTCAATTGAAATGTTAGCTAACTATGATGCCAAACGCATGGCCGCCGGCGTCTGCCAGCTGCATTTAGTATTCAGCCAGACCAGCCACTAACTTTAGCTTGCCATTTCGTTTGCTTTTGCGAACTAACTGACACAGGCGGAGAAAAAAGATGAACAGTTGTTTAGAGCTGCAACAATGAACAGATAGATTTTCAGTAGTTTTTTTGTCCATAACTTCCACTGTATGACTTGAAATGGCATGATTCTTTGCTAGAATAGGAAGTTCAGTTTATCCAGAAACCTGCTGAAATTTCCTTTGAAAGTAATGCCAACATTGCTGAAAGTTACATATTTCGTATGCTCGGGGCATGGTTGACGAAAGCTTTACAGACAGTAACAGTAAACAAGGGGGGTGGGGCTTAGCAAAGAGTCAGTACGGTTGAATAAAAATGAAGGTGAAATTTGGGAACTGTAATTGCACCAACCTATTGTCAGTTTTGTATTCTGGTTATCCATGGGTTCCTTTGCCACTAAATCATAGATAAACATGAAAAAAATGCATTGAGTCAGAAGCCCCCGTACTCTTCCCCCACCTGTTCCTTTCTTTTCACGCAGTTTGAGAGATTAAAATCTGACAGTAATGCTTGAGCAGTATTTTTCATCCCTTCTAGTCCTCCTAGTCATGGATACAGAGAGTCCGCTCCTGTCTTTCATCAAATCAAGTCTTCCTAAACTGAGAGACCCTGAGCCTTTGCTGGAGCATCTGCAAGGTTTAGGAGTTGAGGACTTGGAGGACCTGAGCTACCTGCAGGAGAGTGACCTCCTTTCTGTCCTGAGACCAGTTGAAGCCAGGAAACTTCTCTCACTGCTCAAAAAGAAAAGTATGTTTCAATTTGTACATAATAAACTTTCACATTAGAAAAATGTACATAGTCGAAATATACTTATTAGGTACACCTGTTTAAATTAATGCAGTCCAATACAGCAGTTCTACTATGAATTATACTTCAAAGAATCTTCTCTACATTTTTGTTGATGTTTTCAAAAAGGTGATAACTATAAACTATACCTTGTTCATTATTGATTTCATAGTGAGTGTTAGTGGTGGTGTATTGTACTGCATTATATTGAGAAAGGAACATTTTGAAATATATCAATTGGCTACTGAGTATATAATTATGTTGGGTATTAATATACCCAGATTGAGCAATGTGATGTCTGTATGGTTTAAATATTACTACTATCTCTCCTTTATTAAGGCCAGCAAGATGTCTTGGACAGTCCTCCAAGCAACCAGAGCAACCAACAGTTCAGCAGAGCCAGCACCAGTACAAGTCCAGTAACACAGTCTGACGAGATGGCCCGTTCTGGTGAGTATATGCATTTATTGCACAGAATCATTCTTTAGATGAGCTGAAAAATTATATAATCTACCTGTAACTAACTGTAATATAGTACAATCACCAGCAGTGAATTGACAGTGTGCCTATAAATCAGTATCATAAGTTGGGTCTATCTTCTCTAGATTCTGATTCGGTAGCAAATCACACACAACTAATCAGGGATGAACACAGGATATTTTGTTACAATGTACAGAAAGAAATGACTTTTGTATCCACCAGTAGCAATACTTCCCCCCAACAAGAATATGTTGTTCATTTAGTTCCCATGTATAGTCAGTCTGATGTGTATTTTCTTTGCTACTCTATGTGGTGTGTTATATTGAGATCTCGCAAGCTTGTCTGTCCCAAAGCAACAGTGTCATCTCTAGTGTGACTGCTGTGGTGTTGGAAAAGGCTGGATCTTCTTGCACCTTTATCCTGGTCCTGGCTCCCATTTCCATTACTGCAATCAGTATCAGGACTACTAACTACATGCTGGGGTTAAAATGATATCCACTGACTATTTGTGGAAAGACATAGATGTTTGAGTTAAAATTATGCATGTTACATTATATAATGTGTACAATTGGATAGCTTTAACTGTTGCATCAGTAAGTAAGTACAAGTTCTTTATGGGTCTGAAAAATAAAATCCGACCAGAACCATGGGTGTTGAAGCCTGGACTCAGCGCATCTCACTACCATTAAGTCTTGGTCTGGACACTGCAAAAAAAAGAGGACAAATGACCCAAGTCATTATATAGTTTTGGCTGGAACCAACATCCCGAAAGAGGAAAAAGGCTTCATGAAAACCCACCTATTATTTAATAACAGCTAATGTTCTCTGTGTTCTCTCCAGGTGGTTACAGCTCAGAAACTCCAAGTTCACCACGGTCAACAAGTAGTTCAAGTACAGATATCACACCTCGTCGACTGTCTGACAACAGCTGGCATTTTAAATTTCAAATTCCTTGGCAGAAGATTCCATCTGAGATCATCAGAAAGTTGGAAAGGGGAAAGCGGCCAACAAAAAGTGAGAGACTTGAAATCATACGGCTCATTGTCAGTGAAATCTTAACCGTGTGCCCAACACCTGGGAAGAAACATATCAGTGAGATAGCAAGGAAGATGACAAAGGCCTACCCTGTGGCATTTACTGATGTCATTGAAGGTGAAGTTGTAGGCAGTGGATATGACTCACTCACCAAACAGATGGTCAGCAGAGTGGACAACCTGAAGAGAGGAAACACTTCACTTTCGTTAAAGAGACAAAGTATTAGCAACAGTGAAGGAGAGGATACCCCAACTCAGAAAAAAAGACTAGACACTTATGGGTGTACAAACTGGCAACCAACACAGCTGCCACCTGATGAAACCCCTGAATCTCAGAAACATGCACAAGAAGAGTTAAAGAAAATGTGGAGAGAAAGATGCTGTGACAGCAAAGCCATTGAGAATATGATGAGAGCCACTTTCTTCACTCAGAGAAAGGACATTATCAGTGGGACTGAGACTTCTGACTTGATAAAGGAATGGCCATATCTGTTTGAGACTACTGGCATGAAGACTCATTTTAAAGAGCTTACAGCTGTGGACATGGAAGACAAAAACATAGCTAATAAATGTGCCAGAGTCATTTCATTTCTTAAATCGGCTGACAAGCCAGGGAAGATGGAGACCATCTTCAGGGAAATGGAAACATCAAGCAAAAATGCTGCAGATGTGAATGTTGCTGTGTTTCTTCCACTGCTCCTCAAGTACTTCAATGAAGAAGAAGAACAGATGTTCTACAAAGTGGATCAAACAACCCTGCCCTCTGAAGTGGACTGTGCTGGACTTCCAAGTACACCATGTATTGTTGTTTGCGGTATGAATATTTATCTTTCTCCACCACAATAAATTAAAACCAAAAAACAGAAAACTATTAGTACTATTACTTTGTTATTGTTGCACTGGACTCAGTTGTAAGATGATAATTTAATTGTACTTTTCTCTTGTCCTTCTCTTGTCCCTGTACACAACAGGAAACTCGACTTTGGCAGCAGAGAATTTCATGCTGTCTGTTGACCAGACCATTGTGAATGGCCACATCAGAATCTTCAGTGATGCTCTTTTGCTGATGTTTGGTTCGTACTACTGTATGAACATATCTTACCCAGCAGCCCAAGCATCAACTTTGGAGTTCTTACAGAGGTAAGACACCACTAGTCAATTCAATACATCAAAATAAGATATAATGCACATACTGTAAAACTGAGCACTGCTCAAGTGCTGAAATGCTGAAATACTCATCTGTTGGTCACAATGTGGTACATTCTCACACCTTTAAATTCATGATCCACCCATCAATTTATTTTATTTGGATATTATATTTATTTGGGGGAATGCTTAGAGATTTGTGGAGGTGCAGGTGCTTTACTTTCAGCCTACATGCAGAATAGGAAAGCCTGACCGCCTGCTGTGCATGAGCACTCATGCCAGGAATCACTCAGACCAGACAGGAGCCAGCACTGCCACTGAGGAGGCCCCACTAGGAGGTGGAGTTGGGTCGCGGAGAGAAGCAGCGTGGAGCTGCCGAGATGGACCTGTGTTGTGGATATTTCTGTGGGCTGAAGTTAGTTTACTGTTCTGCTCAGCTGTTGGATAATGTTATTAATCTCAGGAGGCTGGAGGAACATTACTGAAGATGGTGCTGGGTCCTGTCCGGTCTGGGAGACCCGTCTCCTGCCATGAATAGTTGCAGTCTGCAGGCAGTTGGCAGATAGATCTCCGGTCAGGCTTTCCTGCTGTGCATGTAGGCTGAAAGTAAAGCACCTGTACTTCCACAAGTCTCCAGGCATTTCCTGAATTTATCAAAAGGCCACAATAACAAAATAATAAAATCAAAAACTTCATTTTAATGTTCTGATTTTATTGTAAGAGAAAAACAACCTTATTTTCTCTTTTTCTGATTGAGTTATGAAAGATTGACCCATACACTGAGTAGGACAATGTATTATTGACCTCTTTGAATATTTTTAGAATAAAATTTCAGGAATTTATTTAAAAAAAAGTCATTTTCTATCACAAGGGAGAGTTATCACTAAAAAATAATGTGAAAACTGCCCCCTACTGGATGAAAATGGTCCAAACTTTACCTGAGAGTTCATTTTTGTTTTTCAGGTTTTCAGACTGACTGTGTCTCTTATTTATCCTTGATTCATGCTCATGTCAAGTTACAGAAACGGGTGCTTGTTAATTCTTATTTATGAAATAATGACAAAACAAAACTCAAATACCCAAGAAACCTTTGAGTAGCAGATCCTCCTGACCGAAGTTACGTTCTTCTCCCTGAAATAGTATTTACACTACTACTAATACTAATAACAGTAATAATGGCTTGGATTTATATAGTGCTTTTCAATCACCCAAAGCGCTTTACAGAAACCATTATTCATTCATACACATTCTTACCAGTGGTGGTAAGCTACGTTTGTAGCCACAGCTGCCCTGGGGCAGACTGAGGGAAGCGTGGCTGCCATTTCACACCAAACCAAACCACCTTCAAACATTCAAACACATTCATACACAGTTTACATACACAGTACTCACATGTTAATCTTTTCATTACATCACTGTTCCACAGTTCCTGTATGTCCAAATACTCTTTCACAAGCAAGCTCTGTCTACACTATTGTGTAACTTTTTTGCAAATGTATGACAACATTACATTACAGTACAGTCCACACTTACTAAAATTGTTTTTTTTTTCATTTGACAGGTGCCTCTTCAAGATAAATCCAGACAAGGGATCAAAAGTGGAGCGGAACGCCACCAAAAAACAACTTGCCGTCAGTTCAAAGGTTCTCACACTCATCACCAAAATTGCAGACTACGAGTGGAGGGAATAAGAAGTGCTCACAAGTTATGGATACTTTGTCCAAGTCACAGACTATTATGGATTAATGTCAAGTGAGGTTTCATGTAAGCTATTTGTTATGTAGCTTTGTTATCAATGTTCTAATGAGGTTTGACAAAGTCTGTAATCAATGTTGTAGATTTGTGGTTACTTGACCAGGTTATGGATGACTTGGATAGAGTGTGGATTAATTTACAGTGAGGTTTGACTAAGTTTGTCATCAATGTTTTGAATGTATGGCTACTTGACCAGGTTATGGATGACTTGGATAGTGTGGATTAATTTACAGTGAGGTTTAATGTAGGCTTGTAATCCATGTTGTGGATGTACAGTACAGTGACTTGACCAAGTTATGGATGCCTTGGATAGAAATAACACTGAATTGGTAACTCTACTTTTTTTTTTTTTTAACTTTTCTTTCATTTCCAAATCAGTTGTTTCAGAGCCATATTGCTATAATAATGGTAACCTGTTACAATAAAGATACTGAAAATGGAAAATTGTAGCTGTTCTTGTTCAGCTTACTCTCATTTGAGTACAACAATTCATTTAAGCCACAATGTTAATTTACCATCTTTATGGGTAATTTAATTGTTTTAAAACGTAAAATGTTTGTAATTAAACGTTAAAAACATCGTAAAATAACATTTGATATGATCTAAAAATGGTAAATTCTTGCAATTTTAAACCCAATATCTAGTTTTTCTACAGTTTTTTGACATATTTTGAAAGATGAATCACATTATTTTTGTGTCATATACTGTTTTATTACATCAAACACAAATTATTATACAACTTCTTTACGTAAAATAATGTCATTAAACCAATTAAAAACAGCAAATTTCTGTAAATTTAAGCATTATTATTCGTAATCCAGCATTTACTTACCGTATTTTTAGGTAATTTAATTGTTTTAAAATGTGAAAGTGTTTTTAAAATAAGGCAAAATCTTGTTAAAATTACAACTAAAAACTGTATTTTAATTATGGAAAAAAACTGTATTTTTATGAGAAAGTAATTTTCCGTTATTTCACAGTATTTTTCTGGCGCCCCAGCTGCCGGAAAATTACCGTTTTTTTAGGATTTTTTTTTTTACAGTGTAGTTATGCCACATTTGTACAGAGTATAGAAAATAATTGTCCTTTGTTGTCCTCGTTATGATTTACTGTCAAAATTTATCTATATTTCAACTTTCAATGATGTCAGTTTTAAAACAATGTTTTGAATGATATTTTTTGGACAATACAATTTTAATAAAGAAAATATTAACACCTAGGCTAGATTAATTTCTCCTTATCAGTGTTGTGAGTTTTGTATATTGTGTCTGGCTCTAAAATGTAGCCTATAGGGTGAGTGATCAGCACCAGAAATATTGGATGCTCCTCCATGCTGGCCTTGTCTCATCTGTGTACTGCACTGTCTTAATTTTTCATATTAAAGCTCGCAGGCCTCCATTACACTGAACCCACCCTGTTCAGTACAGTAGAGAATCAAGATGCATCACCAAGTTTCTCTGTGCAAGGATTTAGATGTGAAGTTGTCTAAGAAATACAAATGTATTAGAGTAGAAAATCTTTATAGGCTATTAATTTAGATCTATTATTTTATCAATAGTATTATCCCATTATTTCAAGTTATTCTAACATTTAATGTAGACTGGTTTGTAAGATAATACATGAGTTTATCAAGGACGCAGACCCTTCACAATTTACAATCAGTAAAACTGTTTTTAAAACAGACTGCAGGTAGAAACTTGGTGAACAGATTGAAAACAAATCAACAAAACATTCATAAAGATTGCCCACACTGTTAATAAGGACCAATAATGTATTCAAAAGGAAATTAATATACACTATGCACCCAAAAAAAATGATTTAAAAAAAACAACAAAGTTGATATAAAGTCAGCATGGCCACATTTACACTAATTTTAACAGAAAAGGTCACAAAAAGATCCCAAGAAAAACTGCTAAATGCTCAGAGCATGTTCAGACATTCTCTTAATGTTAATAACTTATTTGGTGGACATTAGCCTGCTGAACGAAGAGAGATGTATAGGGACACTAAAAGGTTCTTCATTCTCAGTGCAGTCACACTAGCCTACTTTTAGTTGAAGGTCTAAACTCCTATAGTAACAAAAATTGTCTATTTTTAAACAGGGTAGCTCATGTAATAAAATGGATGCTAAAAAAAGCTGTTTCGGAAAAAAAATTAAATAAAAGCGCAGGAAGGCTGAAAGGCCGAGACAGAATCGTTTTACAGAAGCTTGATGTCAGGTGACATAAAACACTCAGAACAGTTATATTCAACAAAATCACAAACAACTTCATTGTTAACAGGCACAGTGTTTTAAAAAAAAAAGTCCACACAAATGTTTTGATCAGCATTAGGGATCCATTGCTAAATAAAAAGGTTAGTAAAAGTTGTGTGAGTGTTCTGTATAAATTCAGAATAAACTTCTTACCACAGCAGGCTCCCGCAGAGACCTGTTAATTCCTCCTCGGCCTGGTGTGAAAGAGGGAGAGCGAGCCCGAGCCCTCGTGCCTTAATTTGAGGCAGGCTGGGTTTTATGATAATCAGAGCTGACACCGACCTGTGCGCTGTGAATAGAGGGAGGGCACCCTCGAGCCTGCGTTCCCACGAGTCGCATTCCTACGGTCAAGTTCAAGCTCAAAGCGCGAGCCACCATTACTATGCGAGGCGTGCCGCGTGGCTAATTCCAAAAAGGCGCGCGCTCCCTGTCGTGGGAGAGTTCGTCACCTCCAATTCAAATGTATAGATGTAAAGATGTATGTATGTATAGATGTATAGATAGATAGATGTATAGATGTATAGATAGATGTATAGATGTATAGATGTATAGATGTATAGATGTATAGATAGATAGATAGATAGATAGATAGATAGATAGATAGATAGATAAAGTTGTTATTAACACTGTATTGAAATACAGAGGCTTTAGTTGTGTTCAATTTACATAGTCATTTTATATAATGTGGATAGTTGAAACATTAAAATAGATTTTCAAATTACTTCATCAAACGAAAAATGACAAAATAGCAGTTTTTTTTATTTGAACATTTATCATGTGGACTTTGAACACATCCTTCAGCACAAATAAACCAATTGTCTATGTGGATACTTTGCCTTTCTTGAGTCTTACTCATCATAGCAGGCCCAAGTATGAACAGAAAGCAGAAACAGTCTGGCTTGCTCACATAATGCCTATTAATTATTGTCTCCCACATATAATTTTCCTTCTTTAAATGGCAGCTCCTGCAGCACAACAACGAGCACAAGGGATGTTTACTGGAATTAAACTGAAAGTCTCTGAAAAAATAATTATAATAATAACTGCAGCCTACGAAAAGAATAAGAAAAACTATTTTGTTAATGTTGTACAAAAACTGAGGGATTTATCAACCTTAGGAAATGGTTGACAAACTTTTAAAGTACAGGAAGAGCTCAATTAGGGCAGCTAATAGTCATTTATCTGGACAAATAATAGTATGTTTGTGAGTATAATATGTGTGAATGGGCTGCAGATCATGTCTCAGGATCTGCAAGGACATCTGCTTTAGCCTCTAGTGAGAAGAAAAACTATAAATCTGACAACTCCAAATTTGAATTTACGAAGCAAATGTGGCAGGTTTTAGTCCGTTTTTTAAAATAAATATTTCATTATGTTCCATACAATACTTTGTATTCAAATATTTGTGTTCTGGTTTCACTTTTGCAAAGTTAAACGTTGACGAGTTTATATAAAAGACAAAAACGACATCTGAGCTGAACTGAAATACGTTTAGTGGCAAATGAATGTTCTTATAATTCATTACTATAAGAATGATGTTTATTATAATAATCACAAGTCCCTCTCCTGGGCTGATTTAGTTTTCTTCAACTTAAGTTGAAGAGATAATGTGTTGCCATCCATGGCCTGTTCCTGTCATTTAAATCTACATTTGTGGAGTCAAATCAAAAAACATCGTCAATTTTCATTGAAATATTTTCATGGTTCCTTATTTCTTAAATCTTGATATGTTGTGTTCTCTTGCAGTAACAAAAATGAAAAAGAATAATGCAGAAACCTATAAAAATGTAAACCACACCACAGTATCTGTCTTTAACGCTCTGCAAGCACAAACAGTAATGTACTTTCATTGTAGTTGAAACCTGCTCTCCAAGCATTTTATTTCTGCATTTTTTATGTGTAAATAATTTACAGCATTCAAATAGTCAATATGGCATAAATCATGCTCGACTTCTTATTATTCGGTCATTTCTGCCAACGCCAGGTGTCTGTGCACACGTGCAGGACCTC
The DNA here is from genome assembly GCA_030347415.2 of Decapterus maruadsi. Taxonomy (NCBI): domain Eukaryota; kingdom Metazoa; phylum Chordata; class Actinopteri; order Carangiformes; family Carangidae; genus Decapterus; species Decapterus maruadsi. The sequence continues at coordinate 15,300,395 of CM064906.1, forward strand.
AGTCTGAGTTTGATATCAGCAGCAGAAGATTCCCACATGTGTGGTATGTAAGTGTGATGTGTCTAGTCAGGGTATAATTGGCCGGCTCTGTCCCAGACAGCCATGTCCCACCTCCCCATGCTCTTGCATTCGAGGGCCCACAAAACAGTGTCTGGCTTGCTGATCCCACGACCCCCGAGGGAATAAATCCCTCACTCATGATTTGGATTCTCCGGCTCAGTCTGTGATCATGGAGTTAAGAGTTTTACAAACCTGGAAGTTATTTTACCAACATCCTTATTTCACGTATTTCAAAACCTATTTTATGTCAGATATTAAAATACATGTTGTGTTATTTAATTTGCAGTCCATTGTTACAGCACTGTAATTTGTGAGATGTAATTTGCTCTGTTTATTGCATATAGATCATGAGGAATAGTTGCAATTGTGGTCAAAATAGTAGCTAAAAAAAAAAATCAAAAATCAAATTAAACACGAGTGACCAAATGAACCTGCTCGTAACTTTAACCATTGTTTGACTTTTACAAGCCCATATACTGGCTCAATGGCCTCCTTTCTTTTTTTAAATGTGGCTTAAGGCTGAACAAGCTCATAAAGACATTTCAATACAACTCTCTGTGCTCCTGCTAAGAGAAACAGATTGATCAGTGAGGAAGGAAACATCGTATTATGTAATGACCACAAAAAGGGCTGGCCAGGTCAGAGGTGACATGAGATCTTGACCCCACCAACCCCCTGAGCTGCAGAGTGTGGCGGTGACCACGGGGCAGTTGATGAACTCGTGGACTCGCGGACAGTGCATTTGGTGACCTTCAGTGTCACTTGCTGGACAGGAGACGGATATGTCTTTAGCCAAATCAGTACTGATCAATTCATGTGGTTGAGACTACGATATCGATAAGACCATGATGAGGATCTGTGGGGGGAAAAATCAAACCCTCACTGGTTTATATCACACTGTACTTGTGGGGAGATGTAGGGACAATTTCTAGTGTTTAATCTCATATTGAATGAATCTTTCAGAACAGCTGTATAATATCTTTATAACACAGATGTAATTTCATGTAATAATATGTGGCCATACACATAAACAAGGAGTGTGACAACACAGATAAATGTGCTGAAAAAGCAACATTACCAGACATCCTCAACTTGTGGTCTCACTGTCTACTTTCTAAACTCTCTGTGGTGCTTTTGGCTGCCTCTAAGCAAATAGAGTTTTTTCATTCATAAAAGCAATTTAATATGTACAAAGATATATTTTATATGGCCACAACCGTGTTTTATATATTTTTTCTCTCTCACTATTTCCTCTTCAAAATGTTAGTAAAATGATTTATGTCCAAATGTCTGATTTGTGTTATCAAGGTCTGGTTGTTTCAGTGCTTATGGAGATTTCTGATATGGCTGTCCTGTATCTCTGAGACACAATCTCATCCTCAGCCAACCATGTAAGCCAGACACCCAGTCAGTCAGTCAGCGTCATGTCAGCTGCATGTCAGCGAGAACATTAACTTAACATATAAGGTAACTTTAAAACACATGTTACAGATGTACTAATGATTACACATGGGCTTCACTGATAAAAAATAAAATATAGAGATAACACATTTGAAATGTTTTGTTTCTTTTGGTTTCGTTTAATTTCATTGTGAGGGATAAAGTGTTTCTCATTGGATTTGTAAACTGTTTCTTCAGCAGGAGGCTGGTCTTGGATAACGAAAAAAAAAAATCCTTTTTGTATTGTGCCACTGTGCGATAGTGAGTCCTGTCTTATAGGCAGGACTGGGCAGACACTGGTGGGCAGACATTACCCACCCCCAGCCCACCACACATTCACACGCACACACTCACTCGCACCGCAGGGCAGTCATTTTTCACCCAGCCCTATGGGCCTCTGACAGGTCTGGGAGAGGGTCTGTCTCCTTGTAAGGCAGACTGGCAGGACTGACACCTCCGTATAGCAATGTTAATTATGGGCATCTGCTTGGACGCCCCAGTCTGGGGGCCTTCCAGGGTCCTTGGCTGTTGCCATAGGGACCATGGAGAACCGTTGGTGGTTTGGGGGGCAGACAGAGACCCCGTTATTCTCCTGAGGGGTGGCCAGACATGACCCCCCACGACTCGCCCCTTTTGATTTGGGTGGGAAACAGCGAGCAGCCAGCCAGGAGAGAGACAGATCGTCTCAGGTTCATTTTGTGGAACATGGGTGCAGATCCCGTCAGACTGAGTGGGACAAAAATTAGGATTTTGGTCTAGGAAAACTGTATCACTGTACGAGTGCTGGTCCTGCTTCACGAGTCCCATATGTCTTTGTGGGAATACATTTTTCTGTCTTTCTTTCTTTCTCTCTCTCTCTATTTTTATTTTATTTTATTTTTTTTAGATTTTACCGGTTAGCTTTGTAAAATTTTTGCATATTAATTTTAATATGTTTGCAATGCAAAGTAAATTTGAAATATTGGTTTTTAAAATTAACACCACTGACCCACCACACACACACACAGAGTGCCTGGACTCGCTTTATTCCCACTTTGCATATATTAACCAGTGTCTGTGTTCTGAAATGCATTGTTGTGTTTTCTCACACCTCCCTATTTGATGTCTCTTTTGTCACTGTGAATAAAAGAAGATTGATGAATGGGAGGTGGACTGCAGCTCCATCAGAGGGGGAGAGACCCACAGCAGGAGGAAGCTGCAGAGTCAGTGGGTGACCCCTGTTGGACAAGATGTGAACAGCACTGAAAACTCTGCTCCAGATCACTACACTAACTGATATTTATTCAAGGTGTATTGCATTATTGTATATTATATATTGAATATGCAGATATTTAAAGAAGCTTTTGTCATAATAATGAGAATATTTTTTCTCAATGTTGAAGTGACTGAAACAAGAGTTGTCATGTATTTAAATTAAAGCACTAATGGAAGATGTTTTTAGGACCTTATTTTAATTTAAGGTCACAGTTACATCATGATAAAACATCATAATATTTTCTAACATTATTTTATTTCTATAGATGTTTGAATGATGTTAATAGTTTGGTATACAACATTAGAGGAAACATTCAGATGTTTTCAGATTCTACAGTTTAGAGGTGATGTGAAAGGCACATTACTACTGTAGATAATTGGGGTGCTTTATGAGAAACCAGGGAATGCACTCTGTGACCTCTCCTTTCCTCTCCCCTCTCTCTTGTCCTCTCTGGATGTTGTGGGACTGAACTCACAATCAAATCTCAACCCTCACCCTGGCAATGGTTCACATGATGCCACACCAGCATGAATTGTGAACTAATATTTTCCACATACATTTACACAATTGCAAACTGTAAAAATAACTGCAACACTGGTAGGTTGTTGTTTGGGCTGTTGGTGGATTGGATATTTCACAGGCGCCCTGTCAGAGATGCTGGAAAGACGAGGTGGCTGTAGTAGAGGACGACCCGTGAGAGGTTGACACAGAACAGAGTGACAGAGAGAGGAAAACTACAGCATAGGTTTGTGGCCTACTCACAGTTATGACTTCTTCATCCTCTTCTGTTGGACCGAGGGTGGACGGGACGCATCAGTGATTCACTATCACCTCTTGAGATACAAAGTGGCATCATGAGCTGGGGCGCCCTGGTTATCTGCAACAGAATACACATGTTTGTTTGTTTGTTTTTCATCAAAACCATTATTTCATCACATAAGGTCATGTGTGATAATTTGAAAAAAATCTGAATGTGGTAAATCATTATATATTGCACCTATTTAATGTAAAATTACAACTAAAATGTGCATAGTGACAGTGAACATACTGTAATCTTGTTGAATGAGAGTGCTGTAAGTTGAAAAACTCAAAATAAAAGTTAACATATCTATTCAGTCCTATGATCCATCCAAGATATAAAGTGACAACCATCATTAATTGTGTCATATTCTGTTTTTACTCATTATATGCATAAACTGATCTAGTGTGACTTGGGAGAAGAAAAACGTGCATTTGCTTGGGAATGCACATTATTTATATATTTCCCACATCTTCTTCTTGCAAAGTAGCTTACTTTGCAGTTTCTGTTTTGGCATGCGCAGTATAAAAGCCCTGCATGAAAGCCCTGCATGCTTTGCTTTGGATATTAAGCTTCATGTGACACCCATTACATCCACTAGATGGCCCTAAAATATCACTATCTGATTCACTCCCACATCATCCAGAATTCTCCCCTCCTCTTAACCCTTGATGTGAAATCATATTGAGGCTCATATGAAAGATTAAATGGGTTAAAACACATAGAAGACGTTTATCAGGGTTTGTTTCGCAGTCTTCCTCATAATGGGTGTTGGAAAAGTTTGAGAAGCCTTGCTCTTCACTTTCTGACTGTCAGTCGAGTCAAACTGACTCTGAGGTGTAATTTACTGGCACACCGAGGACAAGCAGCAACAACTTGGTGCCCTTCAAGAAAGTTCCTCCAAACATTTATTAGCGCAGAAATGACAGCAGGGAACAAGAAAGAGAGCTGTGGATGTGGGAAACAGTTGCAGTTGCACTGCAGTGATGAGACCATTAGCGGCACAGTGCTGCGGAGAGAGGAGACAGAGGGCAAAAGGAGCCGACCTGATATCAGGACTCAGTGAATGTCACAGTTCAGTACAGTTCAGCTCTCCTGAGGCTGCTGAGGTTTCAATTAGACTGACCTTTTTACCCAGGGGGTTAAAGACCAGCCGTGCACTGTGATCAATGGGATTGTTATCCAGCTGGCCAGGTGTGAGTGTGTGTGTGTGTGTACTTCCTTTAAACCAAAAAAAAAAAAAAAAATCAATAAAATATGGGAGAGAATAATGTGCACACTGTTCCTCTGCTTTAAGAACAGCAGTGCTGCAGGGATATTTCTGCTGCTGATGGATTTACAGGCCTGTCTGAGTAATCCTCACACAACACGTCAGCAGACAGACACAATACAGAGACAGAGGAGAAAATGTTAAGTGTTTGGTGGACAAATGAAGGACAAACCTGGTTGCTCAGAATAACAATGAGGCATGAAGGGCAAGTTTTAAAATGAATTGTTCGACATTCTGGGAAATATGTGTAATTTCCTTCTGGAAAAATTGACTGAAGATGACAATATTGATACCACGCTTATTTTCTCTATCTAAATAAACATAGGCCTACTGCAAACAGCTAATTAGCTTTGATTGGGAACAGCCTGGCTTTGTCCAAAGGTAACAAAAGTTAAAACTTCACAACAACAAAAACTCAAACTAATAGGCCTAATGAAATCAAGGAGTTACTGACCTTGTTGTTGTCTTTGCTCGCAGCTGTTGAATTCTTCATTTTAACACTGCAGCTGTCCTTGTTGTGCCTCGTTAGCTTTTTTTGTTTTTATTTTTAACGAAACTGCATTGGACAGTTTATTTCCTGTTTACACCGCGCGCGCATGGCCATTGTAGGCTACGTCATCACGCTTATGTGTTTGCGATTTCAGATGTGCTAGCTAAAAAGACCGTAAGTAATTTCTGTAACTACTGCTAAAAGCTAATTAGCTTTGATTGGGAACATCCTGGCTATGTCCAAAGGTAACAAAAGTTAAAACTTCACAACAGTTATTTCCTGTTTGGTTTAGACCGCGCGCGCATGTCCATAGGCTACGTCATCGCGCAGGTGTGTTTGCGATTTTAGATGTGCTAGCCATAGCCTGTCTGAAACACTTTAGTTTGAAAACGCCATTGTAATTTAAGTCTTGGTAGAGTTAATTGATGTAGCCCGTGTTACATTATGTATTAATTTGTGGTGTCTTTGTCTGTTGCCAGGCAGAGAAACATGTCCCAGTCCTCGTGCTAACCAGAGGCTAACTGTCTGCTGGCAGAAGCTTATTTACACACAGACGTGAGAATGGTATCGCTTCTCATCTCACTCTCAGCGAAAGTGCAAGTAAGTGCATCCTGCAGATGTCTGACTATTACTTTTAAAGTGGCTACAATCAATGTGTTTGTGATAGGAATGCATCAAATGATAGTGTGAATCAGTGAATGATCTGAGTGTGGAGCTTGGCACAGTTTTGTGTCAATGTCACTCATTCAGTCGTTGTAGTTTCATAAAAAACTCAACAAGGTGGTGGAGCAGCTCAAGAGCCAGATATTTGCTCCAGGAGTCAGTAGAAACCAAAGAACAGCTAAAGGAAAGTAAATGACAGTGACTACATTTACATGCACAGGTCATATTTGGAGTGAGTGAGTAAATAGTCTTATTAAGAAGTTGAGTATTCCAATATTTGCAGTTTTTGCAGCATTTGGCAAAGCATAGCCTGGTTTACAGCTGTTGAATCAGCATATGTCAAAAAATATAAACATGGTTTCTTTTAAGAAGAGGAAGCCTATCATTTTACGGAGAAGGCGCAACATTAGCTAACGTTTTGAAGAAAATGAATATTATGGAGTGTTTGGATGGGCATACATTCTGTAATGAGGACAAATGTCATGATGATGCCACCAATACTGTGCATCACTGGCTTGTATTATAATATTCACCTGGCTGCTTCTCATGTAAACACCTTATTCCCCTTAAATTTATAGCTTAACCAGAATGATCTGAATATGGTGTGCATTTAAAACTTCATAAAGGTTGTTACTGTAGCAGAGCAGCAAAATCAATATGAAAGGGGATATGTTTGGCTTAAGAGGATGTTAAGAAGAAGATGTTGTGGCTGTCGCAAGGGTGGCCAAAGAAAATCAGTTATTGCAGGTGTAAGGATACATGCACATTTATTAGTTCTGTCAACCTGACCATATCTAGAGCCTGCTTGTGTGATGGTAACGGGCTCTCTTAACAATCGCGTGCCTTCAAGATGCACAACAATTCTAATGGAGTTATGTTCCTAAAAAATATTTGGGATGCAGGCTGTGTTAATGGTCTGACAAGCCAAATGTTTTGTAATGAGGAAAAACAAACAGATGGGCATTTTCATTAGAGGCGTTTGTGTGTGTGTGTGTGTGTGTGTGTGTGTGTGTTTGTGACACAATGTGAGAGGAGCACACAAACACACAGAGGGAGTTAATGTACGTTTTCAGAGTTATATTACAGCTTTTGTGAGAAAAATGGAATTAGTATCACCAACAAAACAGTTAAATAGCTGCTCTGTTTTTTAATTCCACAGTATTTTTTAAAGTAGATTCCTTATACTGTATCTCACTGCAAAATACTGTGAAATTGTCCTTTATATCCAATTTATTTCAGCATAATATTCATAGGTCTGCTTACTATAGGTTAGTCCGTGGAAGCACTCTGTCATGGCTTTATATTACAATGTGATCTGGTTTGCTTTTTCACTTCTTGGCACATCTGGCAAGAATAGACACCACCGAACCTAAACAATGAATTGCACACATTTCTGTGCAAAGCATCCCATGTTTCCAGTGAGTTGAATAGTTATGGTCCATGCGAAGAAGCAAGGCTGATAGGAGACAGGGACAAGATGTTTATCCTGTTTGTAGATACAGTCCTTGAACATAGCACAGTGTCATTGTTGGACACAAAGAGTAAGTGGAACATTTTCTTTTTGCAACTACTTGAATGAGGATGGAAAAAAACAGACAGAAGACCTGGGTGATGAAACAGGGTTAAAATTGGAAATAAAGTAGGTTAAGGAGTGAGTCTGCAAATCTTTAGTCAGATTCCTCTCAGTGTCAAACAGGCAGAGTGAGGCAATGAGACTGAAACGCACTCCACTATCAGACCAACTAGGGCAAGTTTTACCTGCAGCAATGATGAAATGAAAAGCTGCTTGTTTAGGTCTTTCATTATCTTACAATTTCCATCAGCGTGTCAAATTGTGATGGAAAAAGGCTGAGTTACAGGACAGAGGAGCAGAGTAATAGGAGTGTTAAAAAGACTATAGGCTCAAGTAAAACTACAGCAGATTAGAGCTGAGGAGTACAGACTACAGGCATGTTCAGGAAATAGAGGCTTTAATAGAGCAGGAGAAAGTTGGATCTGTTATGGCAGTAGAGTTAAAGGAGCATGCTGCACATTTTACACCCTTTCTGAGGAATTAAAGGAAATAACCCTGAAGATAACACAGTGATGTCACCAGGGTATTAAAACTAGAGATGTGTAGTCTGAATTAGGTGGGTATTTAAGAGGATATGCTGGTTTTAGGGCTAATGCTAGAGTTGCATTATGGGAAATGTAGGATACAGTGGTTTTGGAGGTATTTTGTTCACATTCACAGTCTTTGTAGTCTTTGTGTCTTTGTTTAAATGGGCGTGAGTAAATAAAAACTAGAAAAAGATAGCATTTCCTGCAGAAAATGCGTGTGAATGCTGAAAGCAGCTGAACGCTATTGCTGAAGCAATGCTGAATGAGCTGAAGAAATTGTTGAATCAATGCTAAATTGGCTTAAGAAACTGCTAAAGAAATGTTGAGCAGCTGAACGCTATTGCTGAAGCAATGCTGAATGAGCTGAAGAAATTGTTTAAATATAGAGTTGCATTATGGGAAATGTAGGATAGTGGTTTTGGAGGTATTTTGTTCACATTCATGGACTTTGTAGATTGCTTGCTTTACTCAAGCTAAGCGATCAGCTCATTGTTTAAATGTGCATCGGTAAATAAAAACAAGTGAACGCAGCACTTTTTCCACTACCATGATGTTCACCGCTGATTCAGGCTTGTAAAAGCAATGCTTGCAAGTTTGATATTTCAACAGGCACTTGATATGCAACAGCTCTTTGCAGTTTGACAGCCTTTTAATACGCTTTTAAGCAATTGTAGATTGTACATTTTGGTTGACTTAAGACTGATGCATTCGTCATGAATAAAGCTCCATGACAATATGCTGCTGATTTAGTCAGTGATTGTGGTGCTTCAGTACAGTATGAGGAGGTTGTGTGAAAGATTCATTGGGCTGTATAAACACCATAGACCTCAGGATATATCAGGCCTCTACTGCTTCAGTTTTATTCATGTATTTGTTGTCTCATGTAATCTTAAAATGCAATATCGTATATTTAGGGAATCCCTTTAAATGAGACGTAAAGAAAAACTGAGTCCTATATGTTATGATAAACAGTGTAGTCATTATGCTTTTCTCTTGGGATAATAGTTTTGTGATGTTGTCTATCTTGGGAAATGCTAAAGAACCCAGTATACCTGCTGTGTGTGTGTGTGTGTGTGTTTAGATCTGTGTATGCATCTGTGTATAGGATAGAGTAATGTCCGAAGGCATTGACAACAGAGCTTCCTTCTTTTAGAGCTGTGTGGGTTTTATCTGCTGCTGTGGAGCGAGCGACTGCCACAGATACTGGATGAAAGCAGGAGGAGGAGAAGGACGAAGGCTGAGTGTGACACACAGACCACAGATGCTGCACAGAAGAGCTCATTAGAGAGAGACACACACACGCACACACACATAGCCTACATGAATTTAGTCATACCTACACACCCCAGTCATGCATGAGAATGTGCACAGACACACACACACACACACACACACACACACACACAGCTGCTCCTCCACACATGACCTGAATTTTAACTGCCAAGGTAGATCAGTGTTTAATTGAGCATGTAAAAGGTTTTTTTTTTTTTTTCCCCCAGTATGTGTAAGTGTGCGTCTGTGTGTAGCTGGGGGGTTGGGGATATTAAAACTGTCATCAAGTCTGAATTAAAAGCCCACACCTATCATCTGAACTGTAAGACACAAGCACAGATGTGAACTGAACACTACAAAGGAAAGCTTTGCCAAAAAAGTCTCGTCCTGTCCTGAGGCGCGCAGCTCAAACATTATTACCAATGTAAAACCATTTTTGATTTGGGAATTTGTAGCTGCTTGTTTTTCTCTCTTCCCCAAACTCCCAGTTCCTCTGTTTGCTAAAAGTCCCTTCACTGCTGTTACTGTGATCTTTTTTCTTCACATTTCTCATCTCTATTTCAGGCTGCCAAGTCCTCCTTTCTCTGCTCTGACTTATATTTTCCTTCGCTACATCAATACTAAGATCATTTAAGCTTTTATACCCTGTGACATTCTCTATACTATCTTAAAATCTCTGTCACACATAGAAAAACACATGATTTGACAAAAGAAATGGGTCTTTTCAGGTGCTTTCAGCCACATCTCACTGTATTCATCAGCAGATGGAGTTTGCTTGCTTGTTATGGAGATGGATTGTCATCATGTGACCTAAGTTCCTCATGAAATCTTCTGAAACCTGCTAAATATTTGATTTTGAATTCTTCAGATAAACTAAAAAAAGACAGGAGCTCCTTTCTGGGCTAAGAAAGGTTCTCGTACTTAGTAAACAAAACAAACTATCTCTGGACTGTCTGAAAAATGTTTTGTCAAAAAGCTGAAGTGTGGCTAGTGTTTTTTTTAGCTCATGAAAAGTTGATACTTTGGGTACTACATGGTCACTGACTTGTGGTCACACATGTGCGCAGAGATGACAACACATTTTTGATCAAAGAGGGTGCCTGGCATTGGATGTGAATGGCCTCCTTGATCTTGTGATGACAGCTCATCCATTTTCTTGACAACTGAGCAAACGCTATCCGCCGAGGAGGACCGTGAGATGCTGTTAAGAAATGCTGTTTCAAGGGAGGGAGGAAAGGAAATAGCATTACTATGTAAGCCTTACTGTAATATCCCCCCCGACACCCGTAGAAGAGTCAGGAACAAGTGTAGCTGAAAATCTGCATGGGCGAGATGTGGAGCAGGATCCCGGTGAGCTCGCTGGACAGCTGGTTCGGATGAGAACTGGTGGAGTGGCAGAAATGACAGACATGACAGCTGACAGCGACAAATAAAGGAAGAGATTTTAAAGTTCTGACAGCAAAGGCTCAAAGCTGTCTGCGTGAGTGAGAGGTGTGAAGTTAACTTTAACATTTACCAAGTGGCACTAAACACAAACTACAACTGAGACTAGTTTGAATGTCATTAGTTAGAAGGAATATTTGGTCATAAATTTAAAAAACAGACGGAAATGAAAATTTCACCAACGTTATTGCAGCTCACCCCTCGAGGGCGGCATGAGTGTCTGTAATAACCCACTCAGTCATTATGGAGACATTTCACCTCAAACTGGTGTGAAGTCACCAAAGTCGTTCCAGTACATCCACTGGGCAACATGAATATCTCCACCAAATTTCACAGCAATTATTTGGTAATTGCTTGCGTATTTCAGTCTGGACCAAAATGGTGGTGCGAGCAGCCGACAGACAGACAGACTGACAGACAGACAGACCAGCACTGACATTTTAGAAAAGGGCGAAGGGAAAATTAGGCCAAAGCAAACAAAAACCAGCAGCCCTGTGTTTAGGCAGTATGGAGGTAATCCATGTGGTTAACATCGTTGCCCACCATGTCTCGCTGACTTCCTCCATGACGGCCCCGCTGCCGCCCAGATGGGGCCTTTTGGCTCGCAAACCCTTAAACGCTGCGTGGTGGCTGAAACAAGTCTGAACTGCTTTATCAGCACAAAGACGGGAGTTTATAAAAATCCCGCTCAGTTTAGACCTCAGTCCACCGGGAGATATCCTGTTTCCTCTCTTTTTATGTGGTGGTGGTTATAGGCTTGTTTGATCTCTTCACATTAACAGCATCGCCATAAAAACAGACCTGAGAGAAATACGTCTGCCCGGCTAATGATAAGCAAACACAGGAGCCTAAATGCACCACACATCTCGCCCAGCGTTGAGAAATCGTGACACCACTGAAAGCCTCATTATGCTCTCTGTTTCCTACCGAGGGCAGGGTGCGTTAAAATGCTGTAATAGCTTTCCAGAAGTCGTTTTTGTGTCATCATCCTCATCCGGCATCCCTTGTGTATTGTGTGTTCTCCATTGTGCGAGGATGGAGAGTGATTGACATTCTTTTTCTGTTTGGCGTGGTGCCTGACATTTCTAAAAGTCACAGCTCACATTAAGGCTGAGCCAAGCCTCCTTGCCCGTGTGTGTGTGCATGAACTTGTGACTGTGTGCAGCACGTGTTGTAAAACAGCGATCAGATATTCAATCTCCAGAACTTTGGGCATAAAAAGGCTCAGATATTCACTTGAACTTCCCGTGGTGAAATATATGTTCAATATTTATTATTTACACCATTTTGTCAATACAGCTGCTGCCGTGCTGCAGCTGTGCAGCTGTAAAGCGAAGACCAAACATCTTTATCCTACAACATCAGTTCTTGTGCCGATGATCTCGGGGTATTTTCACATGTTCAAATGAGCTTCCCGGAGCAGCTCCCTGAGGCCTTTGCAGTAAAACTCTTAACAGTTGTGGTTAGTGCCTCTGCTTCTCTTTTCCGCTCCTCCTCCTGTCGTGTTCTGAGGGAATCGGAGATGCAATAAGAGCCGGATGAATCTCCCACTGCTCTGTGCGTCTCTTCTTTCCCCATCACTCTCACAGCATTGACTGGGGCCCTGTCAACAAACTTGTCTGTAAATGTGCCCGCTTGTAAAATAAACAGAGTGACTGGATCAGCAGGATCAGTGATTGGCCTTACACTGCTGCGCCTGCGAGGGTTTGTGTGTTTGTGTGTGTGCATGAGCAACTGACTCCAGTTTGAATATTCTTCCTTCTTTGTCACACAGAAGTATTACAACAGACGCCAACAAGATGCCAACAGAACGGAGCCAAGAACTAACGTTTGCAACGGGATTAGAGGCTAACCCAAATGCAACTATGTTTACGCACTAAATGCGATTAAATATGTCTAAAATATGTTCAGTGAGACGTCAAATGTCTTTGTTTCATCTGAATGTTTGCATTAAAAATAGACATTTTGGAATTTTAAAAAAATGTTTTGTCCAATTACCGTGAACCGAAAAAAACAAAACACATGAGGCGAGGTATTAAGAAGGCTGAATGAATGAATATTTGCCTAAAAGACGTTCAGCTGGCTGCAGGCCTTGCCACATATTTTGTGTTTTGCCTTGTTACTCACTACTCAGTTCTGCAGATTTATGTGCTGACAAAAACAAACAGCTTTTGTGTCAGCCAGTGGTGCACTTATCCCTTATTTGCACTTAAATCACTGTCAGTGCTGCAGATCCCAGTTTACTACAGAAGAAGACGACAATGTCCACGAATCTCTGTGATATTCATGTCGGCAGACCACAAACTGTAAGTCTACACTGTTCAGTAACAATAACAGACTGAATCAATACTTGTTATTGGAAACTCTGGTGCCTCTGCGGCCTGGAAACTGATCGGTGGCACTGAGGACAGAAGATCTGCCCTCAGCTTCATTTCCAGAGGATCAATTTCCAGCTGAATTACAACACGTCTTTCTCCCACCAGTCGACCTTGTTTATCCCACAGTCAGCTCCCAATTACTCAGTGTTAGATTTGAGATTTGAGTCGAAAAAAACCAACAGCATAAAGATCTCTCATATTTATGAAGGTGCCGTCACTCCTGTCCATTTACTTGAATTTATAAGAGGCATCTTAAGCCTCTGTACTGAATGGTGAGTGTTTTAAAGCACAGATAAGACCAGCACCGACAATAACGGTCAATTTTACCTTCATTTACCCTTGAAGTTGCTACAGTAGCTCTGACTAGTATGTTTAGTTTAACAGTAGATACATTGATGAACCACAAAAACTGCAGTTCTTTCACTCGTCTGACCTTTTTACCGTCTCTCAGCTTATTGTTTTGGTTCTGTGGCTGGCAGCTTTACTGCTCTGGTTCACTCTCACTGCTCTCATCAACCCTGTTTTCAAATCCAGTCACAGCAGGCAGCCGTTTCCAGGCGAGCACCTCACATAAACCCATTCTACCTGGTGCCCCTCCAGCATTAAACAGCAGACAATGTAAGCATCTACGTAATGAGGACAGGGGAGTGTTCAGCAGCTTAAGAGACAGATATTTCCCCACAGGTAGATGGAGCTCAAATGTGAACGGAAAAACAGTAGTTTTACACAGGTTTAAGGTCAGAAATGTTCCAGTGTTTTATTCCCTTATCTTGGCAGCATCACGTCCAGGCGGAAACTGTAACACGAGTGAATTATTTAAACTCAAGACTGGGACTTTTCTGCATGTCTCATCCATCTCTCTTCATGCACACTCCAAACTCAGCCTGGTAACTTCAGAATCTGAAGTTATACAGGTTTGAACCAAGTTTGCCTGAACTGCAGGAGTCTCTAATGACTTACCCAGAGGCAAGTGAGCTGGGTTAATGTGAAGGTTGCGAAAAGCTTAAAACCAAAGCCTCATCAATTGTCCGACTAAGACTTGTTCTCTTTGACTTTAATTCATGTTACTGTAGGTCTTCTGTCTGCACGCATGAATCTAAAGTTTCACCTTTATCACCTCAAAAAGACCTCAACGCTACAAATAAACCCAAGACTCGAATGGGTGAAATTAATAGTGGCACTTTCCTTAAATAAAGATTTTAGTTCATTTTGGTCATTGTGATTGCCGTGATTAGTGGCTCTATTAAAATTCCAAAACCAACCCGTGCCTCCATTACACAGGGGAAGATGCATAATTCAAAACCATCTTGAGCACGGAGACTGCAGACCTACAGTATGATGAATGACAAAGAGGAGTCTGCTGCTCCTCCACTCACTTTATCACTGGGAGAAATCAGTGCAGGAGCTGAACCTGCGGTCAGGCGGCCTTGGTTGGAGCTGCCATCAGCAACAAACAAGCTTTTATTTTATTTATTTATTTTTAATCTTTCCCCTTTGTTTATAATGTGGCTGACAATGACTGCTTCTGTTTGGTTTCTATTGACCCTGCTGCAGTGGTGACACGCTGGCCGTGAGGTGCATCTGAGGCAGTTGTCACCAGTCAAATGTTTCCCCCTATTACACAGATGGATGGATTGATTTAGTCTAATTTGATGGGGTTTTTATACTGTATATGATGGAACAAGTTGCCATGGTTTGTCTGTATAAGTGTGTGTGGATGTGCAGACACGGGGGAGGGTGTGAGGATGTTACATGAGGTTATCAGGGGTTTTAGCTGATGGTCAGACTGTCACTGTAATTCTAATTTAATTCACAGACACCGGATCAACCTATGAGGTTTATGTAGGATTATGGTCATATAAAGTACACCCCCCGCCTCTCTCTCTCTCTCTCTCTCTCTCTCTCTCTTTCACCCCACAACCTTCCCCCACCCCCCCACTCCCCCCCCCTCTCTCTTTGAATAGGGGCGCTGGAGCCGTCTGCCTGTCACCGCTTGCCTCTTTGTTCAAACTGATTCTGCTTCTCTCCCCTCAGCGTTGCTACCGGCGAGGAGGGGGGACGGAGGCAGCACCTTGCTGAGCGTGTGTGTAGATGTGTGTGCGTGTGTGTGTGTATATATCTGCGCGCGCGCGTGCATGCGTGTGCATCCTTTCCCCGACACATTTCAGCGTGCGAGGATGAACGGCGCATTAATGCTGCTGCTTCAGTGAGGAGTGGATAACGCTGAAGACGGAGTGTCAACTCCAAGACGTAGAGCGCTCGGTGCTCACGCTCGCCCTGGTCTCTATCTTCTGCCTCTGCAAAGTGCTGTTTCACCCTTGTTTCATCGCTCGCCGTCTCTGCACCCTCTGGGAGCTTTGGAGAGCACCTGCACTGAGGCGCAAGGCTTTCGCCCACATTCCAGGGGATTGCACCATCAAAGACGCACCTCGTTTTGTCAAGGTAAGAGTGAAAGCAAAGGGAGAGATCTTGCTTCTTGTGCATGTTTTACGAAACCAATCATTCGGTCAGTGTGTCATATCACAAGTCACCGGGTGGCAGGAGACTCTTGAGACCGCTCAGCTGCTGGAACACGGTTTTAAGTGTCTCAGTTTCTCTCTCTCCACATGAAAACGCACTTTTGGTTCAACTGGAGCTCAAACAGAGCAAGTCAAATTGTAGAGTGCTTTTCACATTGCCCGTCCATGCAATATAAAATATATGCATATGCAATAAGTCTAAGTAATAAGTGTTTCATGTGGACCAATCAGTGCTTTTCCCATCGCATGATCGTCGCCTTAGCTCCACACAAATCGCGCCCATTTGGGATATGTTTAATTATTTACTGGTCAAAGCTTTTAATATTGGTCTATATTTACGAGCCGTGTAGGGGCATGCATAAATCATCAACTCGCCAAGTAACCTTGTTAGTGTGTCCTTTACATCTCAGGAGATCTTGTCTTCATATCACAGGAACTTTGTGCTTTGGTTCGCATACGCACAGCTCTCCCAAACCTTCCTATACAGATGCCAAAATCGAAAGAAATCAAAGGGGGGAGGGTGCCGTCTGTCGAGTGATGCAATTGTGGAAGCAGATCTGAACACTTGAACAGGTGTTGGTGAAATCTATTATGTAAATCAGAGTGCTTTGGTGAGCAAACAACATGTGTTGAACAACTGCCAAACTAAGATCTTATATTCACCTCCAGAGCTGTCACCTGGAAATGACATTAAAGGTGTACTGTAATGCATAGGGACTGGATGATCAGTGCTAGCTGTGTGTGCAGGCTGCTCCACACTAACTTTGCTTTGGTCGTTTTGCAATGGCAGGGGAAAAAAAGTGACCTAATGAAGGTAAAATGAGTGATTGCCTGGTGCCAAGCCAGTGAACAGATCTTTCAGGGTGTTATATTGATGACTGCCTGTTCTGTAAACAAACACTGGCATGTACAAATCACAGTGAAGGAGGAGAACTGTTTGGGTCACCTTGACAAATGAGCTGTATTGTCTGAGAATATGAGAGCCCCCGCAGCCCAATAAAGCCCATTCTGTTTCTATTCACCGCTCCAGTCTGGAGGAGTTCAAGTCTTTTCTTCTCCGGCCTTGTTAGTGCGCCCACTACCAGCTGTGTGTCAGTGCCATAAAGCAGGACGAGGTTAACTAGGCAATGCCACGTTATAGACGAGCTTGAGTTGAGGAAAGAGGGGATGCATGTGTGTGAGAGATAACAGAGGAGCAGAGTGCCTGTGGGAGGAGGAGAGAGGAGAATGGTGAGGAACGAGGCTAAGAGACCCAGCTGAAAGTTTACAGCATGCATTTTTCATTCTGTCCGGATGTGTGTGCTTGTGTGTTTGTTTGTGTGTGTGTGGTTTGAAAGGGCCGTGTTGTGGGCAACCATGTGTCCTGGCATGAATGTACAGTGGTCGCGTGTGTGTTTGTGTGTCTTCCTCTGTGTACGTAGATGACTGCACTTATACGAGCGGAGGGATCAGACAGCGGTGCTGCGAGCAACAGAGGAGTCTGATTCTAAAATAGTGTACAAGCTCAGTTCAGCTGCCTCGCTGTCTGTTGCTGCACACTTTGCACTCAGTCAGCCTCAGTATTGTTTATCATGTCTGGCTGTGAGCCGTCTGCAATTCGAGGAGTCACTTTGCATCAGTGGAAGATGGAAAAAGAGTCATGTGAGGTGCCTTTTAAACAGATTGAAATACTGTAGAGCTGCAAAGACCGGTCAATTAATCAATGAATCAATTGACAAAAAGTGATTGGCAGCTATTATAAGTTGCCAAACAACCCCTGAAACGTGAGCATGCTGCTTTTGTTTGTCTGATATAACAGTAAACTGAATCTTAAAGCCCTGGTTGGACAAAACCAGGGCTGGTTTTTGATTTCTAACATTGTATACAACAATAATCTGTCGAAACATAAATTATTAAGACCAGACCATAAAGGATTAGTCAATTATTCAACTGGCAGTTGATTAATCAGCAATCATGAGAGTTGTTTTTCAAGCAAAAAAAAGCCGACATTTGCTGCCCGCCTCTCAAATGTGAAGATTTTCTGTCTTTCTCTGTCATAACATTGTTAGTTGAATATATTTGGGTTTTTAGGACATTACTGCGGCTATGGGAAACTGTGCTCAGCATTTTTCACAATTTTCAGCAATTTTCTGACATTTTATAGACTAATTTGTAGATTAATCAATCATAAGAATAACCATCAGTGGCAGCCCTAAAATATAATAGCTGGATTTGCAGAATGAAATGAATCAGAGGAGACAGTTTGGCCCTGCTGGTCATAAATGTGCTGTTTTCTCCCTCCGGCTTCCTGATATGAATGCATTTGTAGAGCCTTGCTGCTGATGGTGTATTTTCAGTGGTAGTAAGGTAAGTCTCAGCCAGCGTGTGATATTATTCTCTATGGTATGAAAGTGCCCATTCTAATATGTCACTTAGGTAATTATGGAGTGTATTCCCCCCCTTATAGAGTGTTAATAGCTAACAGAATGACACTATATAAATGCAAATCAGCACCACTTGCTTACAGAGACGTTGGTATGATCAAAATCAGCTTTACCTCTGAGAGCCACAGGCTTGTTTCTTTATGGTTTTTATGTTGCCCTGGAAATGTGTTGATTTTGTTTAGGTTTGATGGGTTGTGTTGTACAATGCACTGTGTGTGAGACTCCTCTGTTGCAGTAGCTGTAATTCATGAAGAGCAGATCCAACCATGAACTAGACTGTGAACTAAAAAGGGACTTTTATGATCTCTTTGAACTTTGTGGTCTGTTTACAGCCAGAAGGGGAATAAGCTTAAGACTAACAATGACTTCACAGTGACTGAAGCAAAAACTGTCCACGTTTTCAGCACTGGACAGCTCCCAAATCTCAGAGCTGAATGAACGTTTTGTCAAATAGAAAAAGAGCATTGAACAGTTTGCGTTTTGAGCTTTGGACGTGATGTCGAACTCTTTCTCCCTCTCCCCTTGGAATATTGAAACCCTCTCGTTGAGTGATTCCCCAGCCACCAAACCCCAAAAGGGATTGGACAAACCAATCCATCAATCAACTTCAGTCTTTAGCCTGGGAGGGACTAAAGCAGCCCACCAGGCCAATCACTACCAGCGTAGATGAGACCACGGCTGAACAGCTCACCCACACAAAGAGAGAAAGGTCCCTCTCTTTGTCTTTGACCAGGGGGGCTCTCCTCTATAACATTGTGACTGGTGCAAGACAAATGTTTGGCTTTTACAGTTGGATAAGAAGACACTCTTAAAGGCAGCACCAAAGTTTGATCGGCCTATGCAGTGTAGTAATGAGTTCAATGATTAGTCACCCTCAAGGATATAGTTAGCTGCTTTTTTTTTATTTTTTTTATGCCTTTTCTCCCTTTTGAAATATGTCCCTCAGCTGTTATCTCCTGTTATTGTCAACTGCTTATGGGAGAATGAGGCAACAGCTTCTGTCTCTCTGGACATTGGCCCTGGTGATAAAACACTTGAAGGACAGAGCTCTCTCTCTCTATTCTCTGCTAGTCTGCTAGTATACCTAGTTCATTGTTCTTGGATGGAAACACGGCCTCATGGCAGCTCCTGTGATCCAAGACAAACAGTGTGAGTGTATGTGGAGCTGTAGATCTAATATACTCAGGATGATAGCAGCATCTCATGCACCTGGTCCTTAATTGGCTTTGTTACCAAGAGCCAACCTCCGAACCTTCACCTTTGACCTCTGGTTTCTTTTAGACACAGCTGGTGTAGTGGCCCTTTAACATCATTATCCCCCTCCATATTGCTCTTAACTTAACAAACCCAATATGTCTGAACCTCATAGTTTAAATGGCCCTTATTCTTTAAATCTATTCTGATCAATATTCACAATGAATTACATGTAATGTGATTATTGCTTGTGGCCTAAGGAGTAATCAATAGTGTTTTAACCCACCAATAATTATCACCCATTAGCCGTATTCAGCACATTGTTTTGGTTTTCATTAGTTTTTTTTTTTTTTTACTTTTTAAAACAAGCTTTTACTGAAAAAATAATTAATTAACAGCTACAATTAGCAATTAGTTATGGAGACGTGTAAGAATTATTTTAGCACTAACAGTGGCAGTTAGCCAAAGGTTTGCAAAGATAATACTTTCTTCTATTAAAATGTCACAAAAAGATGTTATTTGGATCATTTGTCTGTATATGCAAATGCTCATATTCTCATTTAGTAACAAATGAGTAAAAAAAAATCATAATGTGATAATCTATGGCCAATATTGTCAGTGCTTTGATTGCAGACGACTACGGTTAGAGCCTGATCAAGCTTTTATTTTGATACCTCTGCTGACTCGTCGTGACTTTGGATAGGCCTATTGGGTTTTACCAACACATTTAATATTTAACAATTAGACTGAACATTTATTTAAACAATGTGATTTTGATATATTCACACTTTTTAAAAAATTACCTCTAGCTAAATGTGGCAAAGTCATTATACCACTTTAAATTTGGCAGCTAACTAACTGGAAAAAAAAACATGTTGAAGCATTTTCCAACTAAAGAGCCAAATATTTCCTTCAAGAGTTGATAGAGACCAAAGATGGAGCTATTTTAAAGGTTTATATACAACAATGTTGCGTAGCGTGTCACACTGCCTCCATGTGGCCAAGAAGAGTTATCAAACCTGTCAGATGGGATTCATGAGCGTGTTTTGTTGGTAATGAAATATAACAGAAGAAATCTAAATTTCTGAATCATTGCATCAATCAATTGTGAATTTTAGTCAAAATTATCACACAAGTCAAAATCAGGAGTCATAAATACAGTATCACAATTTACATTTTCATAATTTGCATTTGCTAATTCAAAGTTCCAACTTACCCTGAATATTTATCTAAACGTTTGGTCAGTTTTTTTTTACTTTTATTCATTATTTACAGACTCTTTAAGCTAAATACAACATTTTAGGTAAAAGGTTCACTGGTCACAAATGAAATCGTGATTGATGTGATTTGCATCACAGAAACGAGAGATGATTCCATGGAGGCTGCTGTCTGCTCTCCATTTCCTCTAAAAGCTACATTATAATACTCTGCTCTCACACATTAATGTGCACGCACATAGATAGCCGGGCTCCCTCATGTGTTATTCAAATGCATTTAAATTAATTTTTTTGTCAAATTCTCAGTTGGTTATAACATGCACTGTATCCCACATTGTCAAACACCTCTCATAAATGCACACAGGAATACGCATATGGCAGTGGCAGAAAGAGAGCGAGGGTGAAGAGGTGGAGAGAGAAAATGAACATATCTGAGATCATCTGCTGCGGGTCTGTTTGAGTGGAGCTCCACAGCATATTAACAGCTCTACAGGAAGGTCGAAAGAAATAGATGTTAGAGGGGCTGTCAGTCTCTCTCAGATATGAAAGAATCATCGGTGATACTATATGAAACATCAGTATACTTCCAGAACAAGAAAGTTGTAACACCCAGTTACAGTATCCATAAACTCCTCTTTGTCCCTGTCTTGCCGTATACTTGTCAATCAAGGGTCCTTCAGAGTGATCTACATTGCCTCCCCTCTGTGCTTTACTGCACACACTCAGCCTGCCAAATTTTAACTTGGCCCCCAAGCGTGTTATCGAGCCGGTTTAAGTAACCCCTGTGCTCGTGCCCAGTGGGATCAATGGTTTCAGTGTGAGAGGATGGAGTGTGTAATCTTGAATCGGAGAAAGCAGCAGCTCTCCAAAGTCCCCTCGCAATCTGAAGCCCAGGCCAGAACTGCATGAGTCATTAGCTGCTTTGAGTGTGATTAGCCACCACACAGGCACACTCAACACAAAGGCTATCTGTGTGTTTATGTGCAGGAAGTTGATATCTGATTCGGCTCAGTTCACTGTCCCTCTGCAGTACCCCCTTTTTTTTCTATTTTTAATTTCTTGAGCAATTAATGTTCATGCACGCTGGTTTTATGTCTTTTTTATGGCGCCGCACCATGACTGCAACATGTATTTTTTTCCCCTGTCCTACAATTCATTAATGGGAATTGGCTGTGTGTAAGCAGAAGCTCAAATCTCAACCACACATCTATTCAGGATGCACTGGCTGCAGCCTTTTCCTCGCAAACAACAAATTAAGAGGAATTATAGAGCCTCCAACACAGCTTTTCTGAGGAGCTTTCATAGCAGCAGTGTATTATTGTCAAGACGTTGATAAAATGACCTTCCTTTCATTCCTCTTCCTTCATCCTCTTTTTCTCCCAGCTCACCACTTTGTCTGTCAGTCATCTGGAGCTGTTTTTCCGCTGTTCGCGCTGCCACTCTCTCTCTAGAGGTAATAGTTTTGTGTGACATGATTAAAGAAAAAGGTAGGAGAGGAATCACCTACTCCTGTCCTGTCAGGTCCCAGTAACGGGAAACAAGAGTGGCAGTTTAACCCCTTACTGTAAAACCCACTGTGCTCCAGTTCTCAAGGCTAATAGAACAGATGTTGTCTTTTGTCCTCCTAAAAAAAAATCATGTATTTCAACATGAATTCTCCTGCTTCTTCTTATCATCATGCTGTTGGCCAAAGATGTCTATCACTATATAAAAAAAAAAGAATTGATTAGAAATTAATTTCAACAATATTTTGTTAAAATTATTGAACATTGCAATTTTTGCAGCGAACTGAAGCTGTAAATGTTAAAAAAAAGTAGCAGCAGAGTAAGTTCTGCACTACTGGTAAATCTAAGACTCTTATTTTGTAGGGTCACTGCCGGCATTACGACAAAGCTTTCTCAGGACTGATCGACTCTGATCTGATCAGAGTTTAGACTCGTGCTACTCTGAGCTCTTGTGAACTGTGTGGGAAAGTTTACATGTCAGTAACTCAGCCAGACTTGTTACATTTCCAAAACAATGTGATCAATAATTCTCTGTCTTTTGTTGTTGCTTTCCAGCTATGCTTATCCTTAGTAAATAGCTGAGGTATTTTTTTTTATGTCAAATAACATTTAACAAGGATATGTTATGCTTTTCTGATGTATTGTTTTATATTGCTTTTTGTGCATGAAGTACACACCAAAAGCAGTAGGTGCCTCTTCAGGGTAAAACCCACTGTTGTCATTTGCATGAAACACCTCATTGGGGTGCTATGTGCTGTAGCCAACATATGCAAATTTAAGACTTTTCCTGTGTAAAACATCATTAAAAAGACATCTGGAGACAGATTTTAACCTAAACAATAACTAACCAGCTAGAACATGAGCAGAATAAAAAAAAAAAAACAGTAACAGTTGTCATTGCAGATGTTAACTGTTAATAAGAAGTCAGTCTGTAAAAAGAAACTTTCTGCAACTTTATAGTAGCTGAACTTGTGCCTATGTATTTGTGCTTGTGTCATCAATTAGCATGGGGCCTAACCTGACCTGATTAAGTGAACCTTATATGCTTACCACCAATACTGCATGGTGGCATTATAAGAAAAAAGCTGTCATGCTGTGCTCACAAACATGACAGCAGCTGACTTGACATGTTGCACACTTTTCATGCTTTTTCTTCAAGCAATTTTCCCACCAACCTCCGAACTGGAGGGATTTGGGTCCGAGGGGCCCGTCTTTCCTGCGTCATGACGATCATGAGGCCGGTTGGTCTCCTGCTTCAGCAGATTGACAGCTTAGTGCTGAACCCTAATGTAGGTCTGCCAGTCTCATCTGTTAGCTCTCTTTGGATCTCTGTCACTCCGCTGGCTCTCACAATGAGCAGAGAATGCGTCCCATTCAGGCGACATCGTGAAAATGTGTCGGATGGACATTCACATTGAAGTCCACTGAAGCATTTTAGAGACTTCTGGCTCAAGACACAACTGTGCCTGTGAAAGTGAAGAGGGGGCGATTTAGAGGGAGACGTTCACAACATCTGATGTCTCATCCTTAACAAAAGGTGCCACTGGTTAGTATGCGGCTGGTGCGGCTAGAGGGCCCTTGCACTGTATGTCGTAAATCCCCTCTGGTAAAACCTTGAATGGCTGCTGTCTATAGGAACACAGTTTACTCTATGGATGTTGTATAGCATCCATAGAGATGTCCATAGGCTGAACTCTGAATTCTGTTGCTGTGGATAGTGGCTGTTGGGCCCCTGCCAGTCCCAGGCACTCTCTAATGCGCTCTGCCTGCAAGACTGGGCAAAGCCCTCCGTGTCACGACCCTCTCCAAACCTTTAGAAATCTCTTGTCACCCACCCAGCTAGCTCACCCAATACCGCAGGCATTCAACATGCAAAGAGTCCAACTGCTCAACCTCAATCTGTCACAGCCCATCACAAGGTCCTGACCCACCTTTATGGTGAGACGCCTCAAAGTGTGTGGCGCAGTGGGGTTTCACCCTCACCCAGATCCCCTTTTGCAAAACATCCAAGAAGAACTTGGTCGTGCACTATTAAAAAAATCACACAACAAATTGTTGTTTGATGACAGTATTGTTTGGCAGGTGTCACTAAGTGCTTCGCTGTCGGAGAGGAATGCTTTGCATCAAATGCTCCACTTTTATTTGGTTGAAGGTTTTACTGAGCTTTCACATGGGAAGAGAGCGACCATTATTCCTGTAATTTATAAAGGGTTGAGTTGGTGTTGCATAATCTTCTTTCTGAGCATTGGGGATGCTGTTGGCATGAGTTGCTGTTACCTTGGTGAATGCAAAGAGGCCATTTGCTTTCTTGGATTAATTATTTACTTTATGTAACTGAAATCCTGACTGTCTAAACATGGGCCGATTTGTGCTCAGATTATTTCAGATTCTTTGGACGGCCTTCTAGCAAAGCCGCAGTAATGCCTGTGAAGTCAGGAAAGTACAAAGAACCAATATTTTGTCCACAAATGAATAATTTAGAGTTGTTTAAGTTGCTTAACTCCCCTTGAAATCAGCATTACAGTAGGAAACAAAGCAGTGTGTGCTTCAAACAGCATACTTCTCTTCATCTCCATTTCATACCAGTACGGGGCAATAAAGCTCTGTCTCAGTCTGCTCTCCATTGAGCTGAGAAGCTTCGGGCCCCAAGCCAAATCCTCTGGCAAAGACAGCAGCTCATTTCTGATGTGTGGTAGGATTTCCTCTATGTTGTGCTGTAGGAATGCACCACAATCACTTTCTCACTGCAGTAAACTGAAAGTTAATCCTGTTTTAGCTTTACATTGGAGAGTGACCATTCGGATGTTGTAGAAGATTCAATCCGGTTTTCTTTATCAGACTTTACAAAATGCGATTGTTTGTTTCAGCCAAGTGCACGATCTTTGTTGGATGCCATTATTTGTATTAATATGGACAGCTGGGGCTCAGGTAGTAGAGTAGGTCCTTGATGATTCATTTAAATTGCTGTAAACAAAAGCATCTGCCAGATAAATGTAATCTAGTTATATTCTCGTGGGTGGATCGCTGAGGATGTTAGGAGGTGCAGTGTCAACTATGAAGTCTTTTAGATTTACTTTTCATCTTCATCAAAGTCTGATATATGAGGATTATTAACAGGTGGAACAAATAATTAATGCATCGCTGCTTTTACAGCAACAGCCTGTATCATCTAATATTTTATTCATCCGTTGCATGATTTCTGTTTCTTTTAACAGCCATGTATGATTAAGAAAATTGCTTAAATCTAAATTAACAATCTGGAAATCATTCTAAATACTTTGTTTGCTGATGCAGAAATATATTTTCTAGTCCAGTTTCTGAACTACACCAGAGATCCTCAGTAAAAATTCAGATTCTGTTGCTTTGGGGGAAAGGTTGCTATGACACGCCTTGATTAAATTAATCCACACTCACATGCCAAATTATAACACAGATACACCTAGGTAATACTAATGCAGTATAATACAGCGAGCCAGCAATAAATCCTCCTTTTATGAAGATTATAATGTTCAGTTTTTATTGAATATTTTATTGAGAGAGGTGTTGATTTATTTTAATAGTCATTTTGGAGGCTGTGATTTGTTACAGTGTCTGCGTGGAGTTTGTATGTCTCCATGTCTGCGTGGGTTAACACCAGGTGCTCTGCCTTCCACCCACAGGGCACAGAAATGTGCAGTTAAAGGTGCATTAAAGACAAGACTCTTCCTGTAGAAAATGAATGTATTTTTTTCTGTCACAGTTTTGTATATAATTTTGGATTTTGGGGGTTGTAAAACACAAGATTGAATTCAGCAGAAGCAGAAGTTACCCTGCAGTCACACACAAACCAAACCGTTTTCTCGAGAAGCAAAGGCCTGACAAATTCTGGAAAATGTGACAACAGATAGATGTTTCCAAAAACACAGACAGTTACAAACTAAAGTAGTGACAGTGTTGTTTTCTCTGATTCACATGATTTTTCCTATTTCCAGACAATTTCCATAATTTCATCCCAGTTTATACAAGTACATACAGTACACATCACTAATATATTATGCTGCCTTTGTCATCTATAACTCAGGCTTCACTTACTGTAGATCAAATTAACCTTGATTTTAGCATCAATGACACCAACATGCAAGGATTTTTTTTTAGATACAATTCCTTTTGTTTTTTAGGAAAACCCTACAGACTCTACCTTTAACTATTTTTTTCTCATTAAATTCAGTCTGTAATGTATCTTAAATTCATAATAATCCATATGCACTCACATATGCATCATCTCATCTTCAATGGTGAATAGGATCAAAGGTCATTTACTGCTGTGCCAATACTTTACAGCCTCTCTCACACACCGCGGTGCCTCTTAGCCTCCTGGCTGGGAAGAGTAATTTGCCCCCATTGAACTGTGGCTGGGTCTTTGCAGATGCAGTTAGTTTTCTGTCATTATAGCACCAATACAATAAATTAAATGGGTATACATTATATGTTACTGTGTGTGCTACTGTGCACCGTGCTACTCAATCACCTTATTTAGATGAGATTTGCTTCCCGGTGACTCAGAGTTCAAGGCCATTTTGCAGCATTTTGTGTAGCCAGTGTTTATCTGAATATATACTGTACGTAGTATGTAGAGATTGAATATGTAGAATACATGCAGAGACTAAAGGTCACAGTGCAGGGGAGTCACTGCAACAATAAGTAAATGAGAGATAAACAGAGTAATTTGCCCATGCAGAGTGTTTGCGAAGGTCTGCATCAGTTCTTTATTCTGAACCCTCACACGTGTTGTGGCTTCAGATGATGATGTTACCTCGTGTTGTGACAGATGCTCCGCTAGTAGACGGCTCATTAAGATGACTGACATGTATCTGGGTCTGTGTGAACATCACCAACAGAGTTGAGTTAGCAAAGGACACATCTAACAATACTTTTCATTTCCATCAGGTGAAAGCCAGCCCACAGGTTTGTTTGTATCACAGTAGGACTGATTTGAGTCGGTCTAATGAGCTTCATAGAGAGTTTTGTAAGTCAAAACAGCTGTGGAGGTTGCACATACACACAACACACACATGTAAGAAGGCCTTTATGTATTCAGGAAAATGACTGTCTGTTCACCTGACAGAAAAACAGACGACATTTACACTTTCATCTGAAGCTCTGTTGCCTCCCATTCAGCGTAACTGAGGGAGAGAGTTGGAGTAACAGAGAGTTTGTCTTCAAGGGGAAACCATGCATACAGTATTAATACATATGGATACAGATGTGTGCAAAAGTGTATTCATGTATTGGCTTTCAAGGTCAGAGGAAATGATAACTAAAGGTAAAGTTGTGCACCACGAACAGTTCAATAAGTAGGATCTTCGTTTAATTGCCCAAACTGGGTCAATGAAATAAAACATTGAAAAGTAAATATACATGTCCTGTTGCTACTGGTGCAGCTTCCCATCTTGATCCGGCCTCACTGCCCTCTTCTCTGTCCGCCCCCCGCCCCTCACCCTTCTCTCTCTGCAGGTCCAGGATGGTGCTCACTCTGCGTGCAGCTGGGCGGCAGATCCCCCTCGCTCTGATGCTGCTGCTCTATTTAAGCTTGGGTGAGTTCCTCTGCCTCCTGTACCTCCAGTCTTTGTCTCCTTCCACTGCTTCATCTTCCAAGTGCCGCAGAAACTAATCAGCACTTTTGGATATAAAGGAACAACGGTAGGCGGTAACAGAGTGTGTCAGTACACAAAGGTGTTCAGTTGAAAGAAGAGGGAGGGAAAAGAAGACAGATGACCAGGGGGATGAGAGGAAGGAATAAAAGAAAGGGGGAGCAGCTGGACCGGAATACAGAGAAAGAGTTCCCACATTCATTTTTCCATAGGCGTAATTACACAAGACAGGTCTGCACTCATTTGAGTGTTGTAAGTGAAAGCTGACATGCTGAGGATGTTTGCAGACATGCTCGGTGGGATTGAGCTGGAACTCCTCCAAACCCATTTGTGCAAGTTTAGTGGACCATCTGTTCCATTACAACTATGTGTAAAATTCACAATTATGGAACAAAAAGACAAAAAAATGTCAGAGCTGCAACTCTCTGGTGGATAGTATCGCAGGTTCGAGGTCACACACGCAGCCTGCTGACGGCTTGTACTAAAGATAAGTTGCTCCCCTTAATTACTTTCTCTGCAATTGGCATGCATGGTGGAAGCTGGTCAGCCTGGATTCTGTTCAAGAGGAGAACTGCAGCTCTAATTTCCACCATTAAAACATAAGCTCACTGGTCATTACGCTCTGACAGGAGAAAGTTTTTAATCCACATCTAATCATGTTTTATCTCTTTTTGTTGCACAATCCAAGGTCCGACTGTAAAAATTAACAAACAATCTGCCCACCTCTAAAATTTAAAAACCAGAATTGAAAACTGCTGTTTTTTCTCAACCACTGCCCTCTGAAGCTGCTGCAAAAGCTGTTAAAATATTTATGTCGAATTATTTCACTTCAGAGTCAATAATTTCCAGGTTGAACCCCACAAAGTTGCCTTTAAATATTCTACAAAACACCAGGTGATATCAAACATGTGTATTAATACCATGGCAACTCCTAATGTTTGTATAAAGACGCTTAAATTCGCAGATTCAGTTGCATTCAAGGGATGTTGATAAAAACCCAGGTTGCAATTTATCTGTAATCTGAGCACCTCAGTGGACTCTGGTGGAGGACTGACTGAGGGAAAAGAGATGACATCTGTTAATGACAGAGATTGTCCTTTCATGTCACTTCCAGCTCTCTGCTTCTCTTTTCAGGCTGTTTTTCTTTTGTCCCATCTGTCAGCGCCATGCTACCGGCGGGGTAAACCTATCATCCAAAGTCCCTCAATTTCCACCATTCACTTCCTTAGACTCCCTCTCTCTCCCTCTCTTGTTACTGCTTGCCATCTTGTTCTGGCTCTTATGCTTTTCCCGGGTATTTGTGATTCTGTGATTACATCTGATTTGGGGGGAAGGCGGCAGACACGTTCTTCAGCATAGAAAGACGCTCTCAGGGGGTTCAGCTTGTGAAAGCCGTCCAATCTAAATGCAGATGGAAATATCTTTTGGGGATTCAATTCCACCATGTGTGATACTCCAAAGGAGGCTTTGTTTTGTTTTTTTTCCTTTCCACATGGGTTCTCTTGTTATGCCCATATCAGCGCTTTACAAATTGGTGTATTTAACTAACATCGAAAGCTTGAATGAAAGACAAAAAGACAACAAAAAAAAGAAAGCAAAACTCCCTGAACAAATTTCTTTTAAGCTTATTAAGCTTTGTAGTGGTGTTATGTGTCTTTTGTTGGTATGTTGACGGACGCAGCAGCTATAATGATGTTTCTGCAGTAGAAACAGAATGAATTTATGACAATTACTAATGTACATAAAGCAGTCAAAAGTTAAGTTTACAAAAAATTTAAACACAATTTCAACCAATTGAATTAAGTTATTATACCGTCACATTCACACATCCACAGAGGACGAAGCCACAAAGAGATGGGCCAAGAATTGTTGGTTGGGGGATAATGGCTTTGTAGGTGATCCTGTTGTCATGGTTACATTGAACCTGTATATCCTGGCAACCAGACTGAGTGAATTGCTGATATCAATCTGCAGGAGCATGAATTGAACTCTCGCAGCCACATCCCGTTCATACTGGCATGAAACCAGTAAATGAATTTGTCTGAGCGACGGTTGAAGTCATTTGTGTGAATGGTGAGAAGAATTTAAATAATTAGGTTGAAGGTGGTGAGTCACTGTGGTTTCTAGTGTGTGTGTGTGTGTGTGTGTGTGTGTGTGTGTGTGTGTGTGTGTGTGTGTGTGTGTGTGTGTGTGTGTGTGTGTGTGTGTGTGTGTGTGTGTGTGTGTGTGTGTGTGTGTGTGTGTGTGTGTGTGTTTCAGCTCAGGCTCACAGGTGTGTGCATGAGTGTGTGTTCCTCTGCTGCACCCACGAAACTTTAGTTCTTCTTTTCTTGTCATTCTCCTCTCTCCTTGTCTGCTTCGTCCACAATGCGGCATTCACCTGAATCGACCAGCAGACTTCTTCGAGACAGTGTTCATCCGCTGAACCCTTTCACAATTGCAAAGTAGATTCACGCATGGTGAATCATCAATGTAGGAAATTATTTACAGCACTTTTCTCTCCATTTACCTTCTCCCTTGTTAGCAAATTATCATCTAACATAGGCTACAGGAAGTATTCAGGCCACCTCACTTTATTCACATTGTGAATTATGACATTTCTTACATCTTCAGACTTCATTCAGAAAGTTTTAATAAAAGTGTTAGAAAGAAAGAAATATTCAGACCCTTTAATGTGACACCACCTTTGGTTATTTCAGTTGATAGGACATGATTTGAAAAGGCAATCATCCGTCTAAGGTCTTACAACTGGCAGTGTATCTCAGGGCAAAACAAAGCCATCGGGTGCTGCTTACAGAGCTCAGAGACTTGGTTGTGTTGAGTTACAGAGCAGGGGAAGCAAAAACATTTCTGCTGTAGTGAAGGTTCCCCAGAGCAACAGGAACAGCTTGGCTTAACTGAGTAATCGTAGAGAAGGGATCTTGGTAAAACAGGTGATCACTCTGGTCTCCTGAGATCCCGTGTGGAGAAGGGAGAAACTTCCAAGAAGACAACCATCACCGCAGGTGTCCTCCTGTATAAGCCTCTCCTCAGTGAAAAACACTTTAAAGCACCCAGAGGATTCTCAGACAAGACACAAAGATTGGGCTATTTGGCCTCAGGTCTAAGCGTCAAGTCTGGAGGGAACCAGACCGTCCCAAAAGTGAAACATGATGAAGGCAGGATGAGGCTGTGGGTTTGTTTCTGAGCAAAGCACAGAGATATCCTTCATGAAAACCTGATGTAGAGCACTCAGGACCTGAGGGTGGACAAAAACTTCACTTTTCTAACAGGACACTGACCTGAAGCACACAGCCTAGAGACAACTCTGTTGATGTCCTTGAGTGGCCCAGCCAGAGCCCTGACATGAACCCAATTCAACTAAGTCCCCATTCACCCTGACACAGCTTGAGAGGATCGGCAGAGAGGAATGGCAGAAAATCCCTAAATCCAGGTGTGCAAAGCTTGAGACATCATACCCAACAGACTCTGGCTGTAATCGCTGCGAAAGGTGCTTCAGCTAAATACTGAGGAAAGGCTCTGTACACTTATGTAAATGTGATTTTTCAGATTTTTTTTCCCCTTTTGGATAAAAATTCACTCAGTTTTCCTTTTTGTCGGTATGGGCCGTTTCCGCACAAGGCTGCAACATAGCAAAATGTGAGAAAGTAGAGGGTTCTGAATACTTTCTGAATGCACTGCATTAAAAAACATAATCCAGTTATGTCCTGTCCTCCTTTTGTTCTTCTTTAGGTGAAGCCTCCTCCATAGTGAACATGCGTAGGATCATCCATCCTACAGTACAACAAACACTGGCAGGCAAAGCTGTCCTCCCCTGTGTCTTTACCCTGCAGACCAGCTCCTCCAGCCAGCTTCCCCACCTCCTGTGGACCAGGCTCCCAGCAGGAGGACAGGGTGATCATCCTGAGCAGATAGTGCTTTCGGCTGAAGGTAAAACAAAGATGTGATGTAAAGGATTCAGCTGTTGATAAACACCCTCACAACTTAACAGCAGCAGCTGTCCTGAGTTCAAATGATGGTTTTCCATTGAGTTTTAGTACCGTGAGTCTGTGTCCAGATTGGATTTATCTACCCGGGCCTTCGTAACTTTTAACATCATGTTTTGGCACCAAAAAAAGGCATGAAATGAGCAACATGCTGGTGAACATACAGTTATGAAGCATTAAGCTGTTAGAGCACCAGATGTTTTTGAGTATAAACCAAAACCACCAAGCTGAGCTAAAAGAGAGTGAGTATTTGACCTCCAGATGTCGGAAAAACACAACTACTAC
Source organism: Decapterus maruadsi (assembly GCA_030347415.2). Classification (NCBI taxonomy): domain Eukaryota; kingdom Metazoa; phylum Chordata; class Actinopteri; order Carangiformes; family Carangidae; genus Decapterus; species Decapterus maruadsi. Next base: position 15,332,324 of record CM064906.1, read on the forward strand.
AACTTCTAATTATTATTAATGTCAGTCCAAATCTTCTGGTAGTGTGAAAAGTGATCACATTTTTAGATTTTGGCTCCAAAAAAAAAAAAAAGAATCATGAATCTCAATGAATGAGGGCCTCCAAAGCAACAACAAGAAGCTCCTGGAGTTGAAACAAGATGAGTTATCTCAGTAAAAAGCTTTTCCAGAATTTTGGCAAAGTCATCCGGACAAATAAAAATTGGTGATGCATATTTACCTCCATCCACTTATCTGGGCTCCCATAAAGGTTATGTTCTGATCTGTAAGACCTGCAGGATGCCAGCAGACATTTGTCATGAAAAAACCTATTTTTTCTCTGCCAAAGGTGATGTAATCAAGGTGAATAAGGCTTTCAGCGGACGCGTCATGCTGCCAGGATACCCTGCCAATCCCCTCAATGCTACCATGGAGATCTCCAGCCTCCGTACCAACGACTCGGGCACTTACCACTGTCAGGTTGTCATGGGTAATGACTATGAGAGAGACACTGTGCCCCTGGTGGTCTCCGGTAAGTGCAGCAGCCGCTAGCAGCCTAACCCTGTGAGAGAGTTTTGGTGCCCGGCTGCCTAAAGGAAACATTTGAACTCAGTAGGGATGCCGCCGACAGCCTGAGCAGCGTTAACACAAAGGGCTTCAAAATCCGTCTTCTAACTTAATTGATTTTTGCGTTTTATTACATTCAAGGCCTGTTGTGCCAATGTAAGATGCATAATGGCTGCTCTATAACAGGAGCTCAGTTCCCTTTAAGTTTTTTATTTAATTAAACATTAAAAAACATTGATTCATTATATCAATATCATAATGACTGACTTAATGTAGCTCAGTGCTCTTGCCTTTGTGTTGTTCTTTGCTATCTAGCTTTCCACTCGAGTAATTGTGTAATTCTTTTAATTAAAGTGTTTGGGCTTGAACACCAGTGATAATTTCTCTGTTTGCTCATTTGTGAAATTTCTGCTGAAACTCACACGGGGGTAGATTGATCTGTTTGTGGCCACGATAAAATGTTCATTGATTGCATCCCACTGATTTATTGATTTGGAACCCAGGCTGCGTTGGTGTATTTCTCAAATAGAAGGAACTGAAAAAGTTTACCTTCATACCTCTTCTCCCCTGTAGGTGTGGTGTTCCACTACCAGGCTCCCACCGCCCGTTACTCCCTTTCTTTTGCCGATGCACAACGGGCCTGCCTGGAGAACTCGGCTCAAATTGCCTCGCCGGCCCAGCTGTGGGCAGCGTACTATGACGGCTTCGCCAGCTGTGCAGCCGGCTGGTTGGCCGATCAGACCGTACGGTGAGGAGAGATTCGATAACCTCCTTCCTTCTTCTTATCACACCCTTTATACCTATTTGATTTGAAGCAGGGCTGCAACTGACTATTTTCTGCGATTGATTGATGATGAAGAACTAATGATGAATAGTGAAAAGAAAATGAATCAGGGAAAAAAAAAAAGGCCAATCATTCTCTCACAGCAGCCTCCCTACTGAGAGGATTTGCTCAGACGAGTCATTTGAAGACGCTGACTAGGGCTTCGGGAAATTGTGATAGATGTTTCACACAATTTCTGACCAAACGATTCAGCCTCAGCCCTGATATAAAAGAAATTATTGAACGTTTGGTCAATAAATTAGCAGAAATATGTTGAAAAATGCCTCTCACATTTTCCCAGAATACTCTAAAGATTTTCACATTTGTGAAGCTGAATCTAATGAATTATGGGCATTTAGCTTGCTTTGTTGAAATGCTCATATGTTTTCTTCTCAATAATCAATAGACTAATAATTGATTCTTCTAATTGGTTCAGGTCAGTTCTAGAGACGTCTATATTTTGATGTACCTGCTGAGTCTCTAGTATGAAGACATTTCTTTTATTTGTGCCCTCCCCTGTCGGGTCCTCTGTTGTTTCAATTAATATTCAGTTCTGTTGTTTTGTCACCTCATCTGGTTCAGGATCATGTTCATTTTACCCCCGCTGCCTCTCTGCTGTTAATTGTATTTTTAATCTATTCTAATCTCTTGCCCTTTACAAAGGAACAAAAATAAGAATTTATTCCGAATTGACATTTAAAGGCTTAATGAAAATAAAAGTTTTGGTATTTGAGCTGAGAGAATGGTTGTACAGAAGAGTGTCCACGCAATATTTATTTATGCTACTTATTCCCAGTGATTGGTGAAAAGAAACAAGGTTAACTCCCACATGGTTGTCTCCACAGTTATTCTGTCCAGCTGCCAGAGCTTGGTTGCTATGGACACAAGGAGTATTCTGCTGGAGTGAGGAATTATGGGAAGAGAGACCCAAAAGAGCTGTTTGATGTGTACTGTTTTGCAAAGGAACTGGATGGTACGCACGCACACACGCACATGCTCAGACTCAGAAAAACACACATCAAAACCTGTGACAGCGTTTGGCTTTACGCTGGTGTTTGCATCATACTCCGCTACAGTATTAAAGGCGAAGTCCTGCCATATTCTTTTCTATTCCAGTAGAAAGTACAAAAAAGCACCACTGAATTGATGCTGCTCACATTCAGTCACACCATTACACTGGGTGACACGCTCCTTCATGACCATGGGCACTGTGATTTATTTTGGGCCAATCCCACAAACACCATCCTACTGCTGCTGCTGCTGCTGCCGCTGCTGCAGATATTTACTATTCCAGCAAATTTGTGTTAATCCACGGCTCAAAATGGTTTCCTGCAAACGCACCGTCCTTTTTGAGAACACAGTGCCCGGCTGGTTTGGAAAATAGTCTAGCTAGCATGTCTTTAAAAAGATTAAACTTTACATTCCTGTCGTGCCTTTGTAGTACATTTAGTAGGAATGAGCGCGCTTGCAGCTCAGAGTCACAGCCAGGGTGACAAAAATATTAATGTCATCAGTCTTATCCTTGAAGCGCCCGGACCGTTACGTAATATTACGTGTACTTTCAAAGTCTTCATGAGTAGCTGTTAAACCCAGGTGTCTGCTTGAAGGAAATCCCACAGTCTCTGTCTGCTTCCTCATAATCCCCCGTGTCCCTCCTCCAGGTGAGGTGTTCCACTCCTCCGTCCCAGGCAGGTTGTCCCTGTCTTCGGCCTCAGACCGCTGTGTGTCCCTCGGGGGCCAGCTGGCCACGGTGGGGCAGCTTTATCTGGCCTGGAGAGCCGGCCTGGACAGCTGCGCCCCAGGCTGGCTGTCCGATGGCAGCGTCCGCTACCCGGTGACCTGGCCTCGCCCCGAGTGTGGAGGGAGCCAGCCAGGGGTCCACACCGTCACAGCCAACAACACGGCTGACAACACCACGGCGCTATATGATGCTTATTGCTACAGAGGTACGGCGATGACGGCTAGATAATCCTACAGCTAATTCAATCACTGTAATTCGTGTTAGACAGCAATAAAAGCATGAGTCACTCTCTTGTACTAGTGTAATAATCTTGAAGCTGTTTCATATAGATGTAATTTTATTGGAGTAAATACACTGATTAACTAACATCTCGCTCATGGGAGGAGTGTTGATGTTGCTGTGGATGCTCTGAGTCCTCCTAATGTAGTAAGAATAAAAATAAATGTCATTGCCACTGTTGTAGCTATGGCAACACTGATTTCTGATCCACATTATCTACTCCAGTGTGTGTGTGTATGAAACTGCTGGATTGACATAAGCAGTGGGAAAGAGAGACAGAGAAAAAGAGGACATGTTGTCTTAAAGTTAAATATCCAGAAGCTCGTTTCTCAGTAAAATTAAAACAGTAAAACGTTGACACCAACTGGATAAAATCCTTTAGTTGCTGCACATGGGAATAAGCAAATCTCTTTGACTTGTTTCCCAGGTAAAGTGCAGAATACTGGCTCCATCTCTCAGATCTACACCTCCCTGTGGAAGCCCTGGAGCTACCTCACAGGCGCAAGTGATGCCGAGTCCGCGGGGACAGGGAGGCCTGACCTGACTACGCAGCAAACCGTCACTACCAGAGGTTTTACATTTGCCTGTGATCCGCAGATCTGTTGCTGCACGAATCAGCTGATTAATCAAAATCAAACATTTCATATGTAAATGTGGGCCCTGGGATGCACATAACTTTGCATACATGCATCCATGCAGGGTCCTCAGATGCTTCACCCTCCAACTGGACGGGACTGGTTGACCTTGAGGAGGAGGACGCTTTCCACGCCGCTGATGCTTGTGAGTTTGTTTACCAATAAAGATGTCTCTGGGAAGAGGATACTATGGCTTATCATTGACCTGTTTGTCTTTTCAGCCACAGACCCCTGGTCTTCAGAGTCCTACGTCACCCTCCAGCTCATCCCAGGACAGAGCTCCTTAGACTGGGGCGAGCTGCTGGAGCCTGGACCCGATTCAGAGGAGTTTCTCCGTCCCCCAGTTCACCCAACTCCAGCTGAGAAGAAGGTTCATCCTCTCATAATCTATTGTTATACGGTTTGGAAATACTGAAAAGTGCTGACACATATTATTATCATCATTATTTCAGGCGATCTCAAAGATCGTCAAGTCCATGTGGAAGCCTTGGAACTACCTGGTGGGGACGGGAGACGAGCAGGGAACCCAGACCCCGAATGGACAGACAGGGGAGGACACAGCTACAACGAAGACTAATCCGTCCAGCACATCATCACCAGGTGTGTGGATTATTGCTGTGTCACTGAACTGAATGGCCTATCGATTGAATCAACTTGTAAAAAGAGGATTCAGATTCAGATTCAGCTTTATTTGTCCTTTCCAGGAAACTTGTTTTCACCCCCGTACGAAACACACAACCTCAAGTGTGTCTCACAGCGTTATGAGGCATCAACGGAGCCTAATGACGGTGTATGTTTATGGACATGGTTTTATGTGTGCGTAATTTTCTCTGTCTGTGATGTTGGGGGAAACATCAGCTGAGCCACACAACAGGATGGCACATTCATTAGAATACAAACAAGCCCCTGGTATGTAGTTCATTAGAGAAGCGCCAGACTATACAAGCAGAGGACCAAAGGCTTTTAGTGTCCCTACATCTGGCTGAGAGTCAAACTGAAACCACGGTGACCTTTCTGTGTGACTCAGGCTGCCTCTCCTGTTGGGTCACTAATGAGCTAATCGACGCCAAGCGTGGCTGTGAAGGAGCTCTGGCTGTCGACAGTCACATTCCTGATGCTGGATTCAACTTGAATAGATAAAAATGTTTGTTTTTTAACCTTAAATGTCACAAAATTAAGTCAATCAATTGTTATAAATACTAAATCAGAAATATTATAATATTATTTTTTAGCATCAGTGAAGGATTCTTTATGTGTAATGCATATCTACTGTGCAGACAGTACAGTCACAGTGAAACTAAAGAGGAACTATGCAAGATTTTTTTTACTTTAATTGAAGAGTTTGGGAGTAATTGTGATGGTTAAATGATTTCTTATGGGGAGAATGTAGACTCTGCCTTCCACCTCGTGTCTCTTGGTCAAAAATCGACCATCCAAGATCAGCGCCTCCGACCAGGTGTCCCCGATCTCGTCTCGTGAGAAACATGGACAGTTTTACAGCACTACTACACAACCACACCCTGAAATCCGTAATCTGTTGTTAACACTCCCCGCCTCGGTAGACATTGCTCCATGGATTGCCTTCTCACTGGCATTCGTTGAAAACAATACACGGGAGGGAGGAGGGTGAGTTGTGAGTTTTTACAACAATGGAAGTATGCACTCTGAAACTGTAGGGGGAGCTCTGTGGAGAAAATAAGCGATGAAAATAGCGCAGTTTACCTTTAACTTCTCAAACCCCTTGAATCAAACAGAACAAAATCTGATTTTAAAAAAATCAAACACTAAGGTCATGTGATGTGTGGGCGACATGGCATGACAGCAACAGCATGGAAAGTGGTGCCATAATAATTACACAGGATATAACAAAGAAGATTAGTTTGCCCTTCTGCAGACTGAGTAACCACACGGAGGGCAACACTAAGATGTCTGTGGGCGAAGACCTCTCGGCCTCTCTGCAGGGCAGGAGCAAGAGTTGAGACCTTAACCGACCGAACTGAGGACAGTGAGAGGAGCTGCACACATAAATACACCAGCCTTGACTTGATCTTAATGTATTTTTGTATTTTCTTCGTGGGTAAAAGTTGTGCTGTGTGGTTCTTGGCTGGTTCAGATCAGGGCTGCTGCTCAAATATTCCTTTTTTCTTATCTTACAGTACAAATATAAACGCTCAGCTCTGATGTTGACCCTTTTATTTTTTTCCCCCAATGATTTTCCGCCACTTTCAGTAGACTGAGGTTTGATCACGCTGACGCCGTTTGTCGGCTGGGGTAGAGAACTAACGGCGGCGGCGGCGTGGACACGCCTGAAGCTGCTGTGTTATTCTCGCTCAGCGGAGGAAGAGAGATACCTCCAGCCTCACTCATTACTTAATGCCACTGAACGGCTGCCATTTGTTCTTGTTTGTATGGAGATTTGATCCATTGTTTGTGGATAAGGCCTCACTGACAGCTTCATTTGTGTATTTTCCATTTTACTGTGTGGGTGTTCGTGTATGTGATTACCAGATCTGCTGCAGCCCTTTCATTTCTCTGTGTCACAGTAATGACCACCTATCAGCTTGTACATGTAGCCTACAAAGTGCACGAGAGACTAAGACAAAGACTAAGATTACTTTACTTTATGCAGTGAATATTAACCACATCGCCAGATGCCAGAAAATCTCATCTTTTTTTTTTTAAGAAAGAGAAATGCCAAAACGCTTTTCTCAAAGAAAACACCTTTCAGACAACGGAGAACAGATAAAGAGGGTTGCTATGTTCTCTTATCTGGCTATCTGTGAGGTGACCTTGTTATCCTTGAGGAAAAGAAAACATGAAAACCTCTTTAGTCCCACAACTTCTTTCAGATTTGGAAACATGTTTCTGGCGATTTTCTCAAATGACTTGTGTTTGTCTCTTTTAAAGACCTGCTTTTAACAGGACCCTTGTATGTCTTGCTCCAAGTAGAACGGATCCAAATGAACTGTTATAGATAGAAATGGGTCCAATCACCTCAAATCAGCTACATTATAGAAACGTCTAAAGCTTAGAATATGCGTCTGTTGTTGAGGCGAGAGAGGCATTTCTTGATAAGACAAAGTTCCTGACTGTCTCATGGCAAAAAGTGGATCCATGAAAGCTAATTAGCAAGGAAGAAGTCTCAGAACTCATACGTTCTCTCAAGGGAGCACCTCCCCCCTAGTAAGCCTACTCACAGATATGTGTTCAGCTTCAAACCTATCTCTGTCATTTTAATGAGAGATAAACCTCCCGACATGTGTGGCTCCTACAGTATGTACAGACCTATCAGTCTAATCTGACAGCCGACTGCTCTGAGAGCTTCTTGCCAGGCAGCTGGAGAATTCAGTCTTACAAACTCAGACCAGACAGCTCAGTGCACGGATGCTGGTTAGAGGGCTTTTGAGTATTATGCAGTTTACTACGAGGAAGAGGGGCTGTCGGTGGCTGTCTCCCCCTCACATGCTCTGAAGGCCTTCGACATGGTCGAGTGGAGCTACCTGTTTGACGCATAGTAGGGAGATTTGGAGTTGGAGTAGGGGGATGGGGGTTGTCCTTTAAATGGATCCACATCATATAGCATATATCATTCATAACCACTCATGTCATAACAAATGGTCTTGGTCTTTTTTTTTTTTTTTTTTAATTAAATTAAAAAACACCCAGAGCGATGGCATGACCTTCCACTGTCCTTGATTGGTGGAATCAGTCTCATTAAGATGAATATTCTCCAACGACTTTTATATCCCCTGCAGATTCCCCCCTGTGTACGACAGGAAATTCACCCAGGACTTAAAAAAGGCATTTTCTAAATTTACTGGCCTGGTAATAAAGAAAAAAAAATCTAGGCAGTGGCTTTAAATATTACAACTGCCCACAGATATGGATGAACCGCAGATGCTTTTGTATCTCGCAACTTTGGCCAATCATGCAGGCTCTGGCTATGTATATACATATATGTATATAAAGAGACAGGCCTGTATTGATTCTTGGGTATCAGAGTCTGGGATCTTATAAGGAAAAATGTGAAACATCTAAAATCCTGACGTTCCTGCATTCCCTTGCTGTGTTCTCCTACAAGGATATCCATGTACTTGATGACTTAATGCTTTATTGCCCTTCAAGCAGCTGCAAGAAGTATTTGATATTTGCAAGGAACATTTCTTTGGATCCCTGCAAATGAGGCATTTTATTTCCTCTCAGGTTTTCCTCCTTTTCTGAGAGATTTAACTTGGATAGCCCGAACATTTCCTATCATTTTTATTCACTGCTCGGTTCCTTTCACATATGAGTTCACAAATGCTTCTCATAAATGACAAAGAGATTTAGGGGCTGAAGATATTGGAAATCATTGGGCAAACAGCTGCAGACACGATCAGATCCTCCTTTACAGTACATGTAATATCAGCACAAGATTCTTCACAATTGTGTTACCCTGCACAAAATAAATCAGCCCCTTTCTCCTCTAGTGCCATCCTACCATATCTCCATTTCTTTTGGGAGTGTGAATTATTATTCAGATCTATTTCCAAGGTAATTACCGCAACATTAAAAAAAATAATGTTCCTAGTGTTTTCTTTTCAGGTCTTCCCTCCAGGGAATTGCACCTTCATACATCACACTACGACCTTCCTGAGAAGCTTCCGTTAATTGCGCAAAAGTGCGTCTTGTGCAATTGGATCAAAGACTCCCCGCCAAGTGTCACCCTCTGGTACAAAGACGTTTTTTAATACCCTCCCTCTTAAAGATCGCAGCTTGTCACAGAAGGTGAAGATGAGCTGTTTCTCAAGGTCTGGTCGCTGCTTCTATATTTATTTACCTGCAGACCTGAATTATAATCACGTGAACATTTAGAGGACTGGAAACAATATTTTAATGAATGAATGAACATATCTTGTGACTTTTCATATTTAATCCTGTTTAATTATTTGTGTGTGTTTTGTGGGTAGTCTGGCTGTGTGTGTTGCGCTATTTCCTGTTTAAACCAAAGCATGGTTTAAAAAAGTCAAGTCAAACATATGCTAGTGGTAAAACAGTGATATTTTAGTTATTCAGCCTTAAAAAGCCATTTGCATATTTGCTTTTCATCATTAATTAACGTGGTCTGGGTCTATTGTAATCCCTTTTCCCCCAAAAGCATTTAGAGAGCAACTTCTACAGAAACAAGTTGGACATTTTGAAGTCTTATGCTGTTATCTAACACATCCTCAGAGGTAGCCGTCTCTACAGTTGTCCAAGAGCCTGAATCCGTTCTTGAAGTGTGTAAAGTCACATGACATGTTGTTGTACCTCTAAGAATACATCTACAACCTGACTGTCATGTCGTCTTTATGTTACAGATTTAGTGGAGGCTAAAAATTGAGAAGGAGGCTCTGAAGCTTCTCTACTGAGTATTTTGAAAGTCGATCCAGTTCCTGTCTTCGCTGCCACTTAGATATGTTTGGTTCGATTCGCTCATTTAGGCTCCTTTCTAATCAAAAAGCAGTTTATTCAGACTCTACCAGATTCTCAACCAAATGGAAACCTTTATCAGTGAGTGCTTAGAGCACAGCTGAGCCTATTTTGCTGCACAAATAAGCCAATTTTAAGAAATGTGTTTTGATGGAGTGCTTACAGAGAGCATGCAGAAGCAGAATCAGGAGGAGTCTGCTTGTTTCCGTGACTGTGGCCGCTCTGCGCCTTCTTAAACCAGTGTGCACGCAGAGAAATCATGTCTCCAAATGTCTCTCTTGCGCTGGATGCCCATTATCGACACCGAGGCACAGGCATCGTGGGATGAAAACACCACGTTTCTTCCAACATGAAGGCAAGCAGAGGTTGGAAAAAAAAGACTGAAAACCAGCTCATCAACCTGTATTTCTCTCTCCCACTCCTCAGGGGCCTTTACAGGTTTTTATGTGCTGGCCGTGGAAGAAAGCCGTTTTCAAATGGCAGCGTTTCTGTTCAGTGTTTGTTGAAACTCTGTTACAGAGTTGTTGATTCAATTCTCAGGCAATTTGTGAAACTGCGGTGGTCCTGTGTTTGGTCCGATTGTGTGTGTGTTTGTGTGTGTCATGAGAGATTTTTAGACCTTCGCCCATATGTTTTCTCTCTCTTCATTAAAATGGGCTGTTTCAAATGTATATGACATGAGCAGGCTCTTTAGATGTCATCAGTTATAAATCTTACCTGTTAATAATAATATTCCTTTCTTGCCAACACTTTGCTCTTCTTGCCATTTTAATTTATACGCATAATTCAATTTTGCAGCTGTCACACTGATGTCACAGCAGAGGTTGTCTGTTGTGTGTATTTGTATTGTTGACAGTTTCATAATGCTGCATTCAGGTCACTTGAGCTGTCAGTAGAGATATTTACAAACCGCAAATATTCATGTCACCGGACTAATCGAGATCTATTCATGCAAAGTAGGTTGTGTCAGTGTTAAAAATACCTTACCATGACAATTCAGCACTACATTGATCTAATTTGGTGTAATTGCTCTGAACGGCAGACAGTGAGTGACGTAAGCTCTTAGAAAATCCCAGTTTTAATGCCTCCTCCTGGCCGAGGCATCGTGTTTTCAGATTGTCCGTCTATACGAACCTACATACATTACATTCTTGTCAGCTTAATATCTCAGAAACGGCATGAGGTAATTTCTTCAGATATACTACAAACATACTTTTGGACTCGAGTATGACGTCATTTGATTTTGGTGGTCAAAGTTCAAAGGTCAAGGTCGACATTTTTTGCCCATGCGAATGTACTATCTCTGTAGCGTCTCGAGGGGATGTGATCCTAACATTCATCTGGATTCAAGGACTAACTGATTAGATTGTGGTGGTCAAAGGTCAACAGTGAGGTCACACAATATGGCTTTTGCCTTGTGGATGCAGTATCTCTGGAGCTCCCTTCACGTGTGGCATAAATACCCACAAGGACAGAAAACATCACAAAAATAATCATAACATTTCTCACAAATTGTTAATTATGTTATTTTATAGAATCCTGGATGAATGTTAATTAATGTTAATTTGAAGGCTCACAAATGTTTCCATCTGACTAAGTATAATGACAGTATTTTAATTAGTTTATCCACCTCTACACACTTGTATGTTTAATATACTGTTGAGGGAACATTATTCTAAACTTTCTTCTATGTGCTTGTCTTCGAAGTCTCGAGCTTTCCTTTCTACTGCTGATAATATTGACGTATAGACAGAGCTTGTGCAGAGATGGAGGAAAGCAGCTGATGAGCAGACTGAACAGCTTTGAAGCGTTTGTTTTGCTTCTCTTGGCAAGACAGAGAGAATCCATAAGATGATTCTCACTTTGTTCGTCACTCTTGGCTTTGACTTTTGCACCTTTCCCCTCTGTCTGCAACAAACGCAGCCCTGACTTTCCTTGTTCTTTTCTTTTTCTTTGTATGTGTCTTCTGTAGGTTTGTTTTCTTGGGGAAGTTCATGGTTCACCAGTCCCTCGGAGGAGAAAGCTACACCAGCCCATGAAGACTCGCCCACTCGTCTGCCATCCACTCTGGCTGCCTCCACTATTGCTCTGACTACAGAGAGCACGAAGAGCCAGGAGAGCTCGGAGACGCACACATTCACCGCTTCCAGCTCTGCACCTGAAACCACCTCGTCTGGCAGGGACGCCTGGGTCCGTGTCGAAGCCGAAACCACAACCCAGCCGGGCGAGAAGAGGGAAGAGACTGTGACCTCCAGAGCGAGCGGCAGAGGAGGCAGAGGGAGGGGGAAGAAGAACAGAGGGGAGGATAGGCACAGAGGAGAAGAGCGGGGGAGAGGAGAGGAGAAGGGGAAAGGAGACGAGGAAGGGAGCGGAGAAATCACTGGAGCAGAGGCGAAAGGGGAGATACAAGTCTCACGCCGACCGGTGGGGACCAGTAAGCCGAGAGAAAGATCCAGAGAAAGATCTAGAGAAAGGGGTCACAGGAGAGGACAGTCCACTACCACCACCACTGCTACTACCACTGCCAGTCCCCCAGAGCCCACAGTGATGACCACCGCTGACTCAGAAAATGCCAACTTTCCAACGTCCAAATCCCCATCCGCTTTACCGGCGGAAACCCCATCTCCATCCGTCTCATCCGAATTGTACCAAACACTGTCCTCAACTCCATCACCGTCCCCATCAGCCTCACCGTCCCCGTCTGCGTCAACACTTATGTCCCTTTCTGAATCAACGCCATCTCAGTCGGTGTTTGAACCCCAGTCTTCCTCCCAATCCCTGTCTCTTTCCTTCTCCTCCTCCTCCTCCTCCCCCTCACCATCCACCGATGCACCTTCATCGACATCCCAAATCCCGTCCCTCTCCCCCTCACCAGCATCACCTTCCTCCCAGTCTCCGTCTCAAATGGTCGGATCAGGAGACCCGTCTCCAACTCCCCTCTCAGAGAACCAGGACAGCTCCACTAACCCAATAACATCACTTCATTGGGTCCCAGTGGGGACAGCAGATGGGAACAGCTCCCTGGATTATCCCTCATTACTATCGGGGCCCTCGGATGACGAGGAGCCCGCTTGGTCTCACGCTGTGGGCTCCGGGGCCCTGTTACCTGGCAACATGGAGGAGGAGAGTAGCAGAGGGTCGAACATCACCACCATAACTCTGGGCCCAACGAGTAAGTGTAGTGTTTTCTGTTTCTGTTATACAAGCTTTATTTTGTGATTAGCTATTGATTTCTTTGAACGTAATTGCACAAACATCACAATTTTAATTTAATGGTATAATAATTGATCATTTTGATGTATTTATTTCAACTTAAATTGTATTCCTGTGAATTTAGCAATCCTTTCTGTTGGGAATAAAAGCAATTTAATCACTGAGACCTGTGAATGGTGAGGCAATGCACTAAAAACAGGTCAATAAAAGACAACAGGCCAAATAATCACATTTATCTGGAAGAGAAAACACAGACAGAGTGTAAAATGATTCCCCAAAGTGCCTGTTTCCATCTTTGACCAGCTATTCTCACTACAGTTACACACACGCACTGTTTACTGAGTTATGAGGGAACACTATTGACATTTTATGTGCACTCACTTTCTTTTTGCATCTAAATTTAGTGGTCCAGACGTTCTGGTAAAACTATCACCTTATTTATAACAAGCATTCACGGCTTCGGCTCAGTAATAATTCATTACCATCCTGTGGTTAGTGTTTGGGGCGGTGGTTAGCCTCCATCTCAAAAGAGGAGAAATAGGACACTGTGGGTTTCTTTTCTTAGCTGATTGTGGCTGCTTGAACCCCGTGGCTCCTCTATGAAGTGGCTGATGGCTGTAGTTTGAGCTACGTTAGTGTAAGCCGTTGACGTTCATTCAACAAAACCAAAACATCTGGTTGGCTGTGCGTTACATGATGAGGCCTTGTTTTCTGTTCTTACACGTGTTAAATAAAGCAGTAGCGGTGTGTGGGTGTGGAGGCTTTAAAGGCATCTTGGACTGAGCTGAGCAGAGTAATGAAATGTAACAAGCGATGCGACTAACCCTCGCTGTAAAATCTCAGAAATGAAACTATTATCATAACCAAACATAAAAAGAAGATCCTGCTTGTAAAAGAACAGACTTATTCTGTAGGACTGCCTTTTTATTTCCCCTCCCCTGACCTCTCCATCGGCTTATTTATTCAAATCATTCAGTGTGTACTGCTACAGTACGTACCATTTTATTCCCACTACAAGTAGTGATCACACCCCCGCCACCGTACACAGTCTGTCCATTTAGTCTGCAGCGCGCCGTATATCTCAGAGAAGCTCCTGGCTGGCCACCTGGTTTACTACTTATTTCTCGCTTGATGATGAGCATGCATGCAGGAAAGATGTTATCACCAGGCATTTGAAAGCCCCACGGACATCATGCTATCACACATTTCTATGGTGATTTATTTTGCGCCGCTTTAGAAAGCGGCTCATGTTTGCAGCAGGCGTGGCTCGGGTCTGGCGGGCTCGGGGTGTGAAGGATCTGCAGATGGAAATCAGCTGTAAACTGTATTGACAAGAAGCCGAGGGCAACCATCTGGACTGCTGCTGTACAGTATGAGCGTTGATTGATTGACTGAGAGACCCTGGAGTCGTGCAGGCGGAAGGCCGTAAACACACAAACACACTGATATCTTTGCTGCACAAACAGGGGAGGTGGATGGACACACTTGCAGGAGATTGGACCAGAGTAATGGCTTTCAGCGTACATCTCTCTCCCTCCGGTGTACACTCTCTCGCCTCCCGCTCAGTCCCCCGTGGTTGGGTTTCATGACGGAGGGCAGTGTTTGCTCTCCTGACTGGATCACGCTGCACTTCATCAGCCAGTTCAATCAATGAGAGAGAAAAAAAATGGGGCCTCAGGTTGGATTCAAGGACCTTTAGCAGCAAAGCAAAGCACATTGTGAAGACACACACATGGACTCACACTCACACAATCGTCCATCAAGTTTCTTTCAGCTGTTTGATCTTTTAAAACTGTGTTTTTTTTACATCTTCCTGTAACATTTAAATTGCAGACAGGTTCTTTGTTTTCACTTTGCTAGTCGTGCTCTCCTGCCTTCAAGGAAATGCCACCGATGTCTTGTCTCCTTCCTCAGAAATCTCTTTCTAGAGCAAACCCTGTTCCCAAGCCAGTCTGTAGCTGTGAATACTCCAAGCAAAAGACTAGGTGTGATGTGTAGATTAATGCTTTGAGGTTCCTCGGCGCTGCTGCCGCAGCACAGTATTATCCCCTAACCGTCCTATCTCTGTAAACTTATTAGTTGTGTTTTTTTGCTGTTGCCAGCTTATTGTTGTTGTTGTCTGTGCCAGTGGTGTCAGCCTCTGTGGGGAGCCAGGGACAGTTCACTGTGTTGGCCTCCTTCTACCGACTATTGATTTTTCTGCACCACTTGCTTTAATGAACGGCCAGTCGCATAAGGTTTATCTTTCACACATACACACACGCAAACGTTACGCATACGTACTGTCGTAAATCTGCTTGTCATAACAGTTTATTTGTCAAGGCGTGCCATGACCTTGACTGATGCGGAGGGTGCAGGTGCACATTGGACCAGACTGCTGTACATTAAATGAAATGCATCGCTGGTTTTAGCACCTGACTCCAGCAGAATTCAAACCCTGAGCCGAGCAGGTTTGCTTTACTTAAATTAATACATTTATCATAAATCAATAGAGCTGAAGTTCTGGAGAAAATCTGCTGCACAGAAGTCATTGATCGAAGACTGTATTTTTATTTTTTTTTGACCCTGAACATTTATTTGGTCCAGTATTCTGAGGATGTGAGCTTGAGATGTCTGCTCCTGGTTAGTTATTGACCAGGTTCAGCTCCTGGGCTAATCATAGCCATGGTATTGATTTTCTTTCATTGTGCCGAGTAAACACACACAGAAACACACACACACAAAAAAAGCGTCCACCTCACACACCACCACCTCCTCCTAAGTAGTCCTCAGTGTCGGAGCGAGAGAGAGAGAGAGAGAGATCTGGCAAAACAAAGACTCCCACAGCCGAGCTTTTGCGACCAGGATGGACGAGTGGTGGTTTTCAAAGACCTTAAGTTGTTATAATGAGCGGCTCAGGGGAGAAACACGTGGTGGTGTGTCAATTGATATGGAAATGCGTAATTGTGGAAGGAGACCACACACACGCACACATTTTAGGGGTGAATAGCGGGGCCGAGGCGCTCAGCGGGGGGTCTGCTCGTTTCTGTTGAGGGAGGCTAATGTCTGAAGTTCTCACGCTGCCCACTACGCTCGGTGGAGTGAGCCCAGGCTTGCTTTCCATATGGTAACCATGACAACTGTGGCTGTGAGTGGATGGCGAGGTTGAGGCTCCGTGGCTTCTGATCCCTTTGAAATGAGACAGAGTGTGAAATGGATATGTGTTGTTGTAACCGCTGTTTTTTTTTTGTTGTTGTTGTAGCTGCAATGACGGAAAATTAGGATGGCATATTTGTTTGTTTGTTTGTTTTTGTTATCTGAGTCATACATTAATTTTGATTTTTATCCAGAATCGGAGAAGAAACTGTGTTAAAGTTATCCAACTTTAAAGGATCACCATGAAAATAGATATTTAAAGCTTTTATACTCAGTATGTAGAGGTGTTTTATCCCAGCCAAAAAAGAAAACAAAAGAAAAATCTATTTAACATGATCACTAATTCCCCCTCCACCCCCCGTCCGTCTGTTTCTCTTAGCCGAGGTGGAGCCCTGCGTGACAAACCCGTGTCTGCACGGAGGAAAGTGCCTTCCTCAGGGAACGGGCTACAGCTGCTACTGCCCACAAGGATACACTGGGGAGAACTGTGAGATCGGTGAGTTATGCTCAAACACACACAAACACAAACACACACACACCACCATAATGAAGCCAGCTCTGTGTCGGTCTGTACATATTGACATGGGGCTCTTCAACGGCCTATTGGCAGGTCAAAGGTCGTGCTGTCTGTCACAGTGGTTGAGTAGATACGAGGGTCAGAGGTCAGGCTCAGACTGTCAGAGAAGGGTGATGGTTATGGTCCCTCAAGGTCGTGGCCATGGCGGTTTTCACTGGCAAAGTTTTCTCCGCACCAACCAAACTCCCGGTGAAAGTAGCGTAATGTAGCCAAGATGCTAATTTGATGTAGAAAATGGACCTACCTCTGTGACGCCGCGCCAGCACCCAGAAGTTCTCTAACTCGCTGTTACACCCAGAAACATTATTGAAGTCGCTTGAATTTTTAAGCTGATTTGATTTCTTGTCTCCAGCATAAATGCCTGAAGGATTTGGAATCAAGTCAAGGCTTCACTTAGTTTCCTCATGGCTTTAAAAAAAAAAAAAAAAGGAAATCATTTCATGGCAGAAATCCCAGATTCAAATCAGCAGCTAATCAACAACCCTGAATTTTGTGGAAATCCATTCATAGGATTTCATGAAACTAAGAAACAAAGAGCAGAGTAACCATGGACTGCTTGGTGGAGGTGTATGTCTAAAAGTTATAATTATACCATCAGAGGGTTCACACAGAGATTGGATGTACTTAATTATAGAAAAGACAAAGTCAGGATCAAACAGATGACACAAAAAAACACTGATGGTCCATCCTTCTTTGTTTCTGTGCAATTTCCTCTCTGACTCCTGGCTCTTTGTTATCTTTGACAGTGACAAGATCATGTTTGAATTGTTCCAATAGTTATGAGAGTTTTATCAAGGAGCCACGTGTAATTCTTTTTACTTCAAGGTTAAAGTATACACCTACAGTCAACTAAAGCTCCAGCCACAGCAGGCGTTGTCACCGTGTCCCAAATCCACACTAAGCCCTGATGCTAAGCAGGTTTTGGAGAAAGCTGGCAACATAAAGTTTATGGCATGAATACGAAACATTGTCCATTTCCGAGAGCGTTGGTGAGGGTTGCTATTGCCCCACAATGCTAAGCACAAAGGAAATGGAGAGGCTGCTCTGCTGGAAAAAGATTAAGATAAACTGTGGAAGGTGGATGCCTTATTATCCCTACTTGCATGCTCACGGCATATGTAATAGGCATTAAATCCTCTCAAAAACTTTCAGAAGTGTTTTTTTTAATATCTCTCTCTGCCTGTATGAGCCCTGACGATGTTGGAAATTACTGCATTGTATCGGATTTACAAGATTTGTGCGTCAATGCTGAACACATTGTCTCTCATTTAATATTAATTTGATTCACTGGAGTAACCAAAAATATCTATTCTTCGGTGAGTTTGCACATCATGATACTGTAAATATATACTGAGAACACTCTGTACATCCACTTCCTAAACTGAACTGGGTCCTTATATACAGTAGATATATTATAGAGGGGCTTGTGGGCTTCAGCGTAACTAATTCCCTTTGTCCTGCAGCAGGTAGAAGTGCTGCTGCAGAGGTTCTGTGACACTCTGACACTAAGGCACAGTATAGATCTGCCTTTAGGGTCCCAATTTGTTCCTTAACACATGCTCAGCTCATTTGCCAGTCGTTCCTCAAGGAAATGATCACTTCATGAATAAATGATCCACATTCTGGCTGCGAACACCTTAATATTTACTCAGTTTTGTCAGTCGTTCGGCGTCATAGAAAAGACGGAGGGACGGACAGAGGGACCATCAAACTGACAGCCAGCAGCTGATGCGTGGGTATGCTGGGAGGCTTTGTTATGGATTTGCAGAATTTGCAGTATTATCTCTCGGAGGAGCAGCTTCCCCTCTGCATAATGGATGAGAGGGACGAGGGGAACAACAAAGAGCTGGACTGATTTTAATGGAAAGAAAGAGTTGGCGTCTAAGTGTGAACTAGCACATCTCGAGGTCATTCAAGGTCATTGATTAGGTCATTGCATTTTTATTTCATACTTTAGGTTTTTGGATTATTCCAATCAGTCAACATTTATTTTCATAAAGAATATGAGGGATGAGTCACCGCTTGATCCCGGGATGTGTTTTCTCCAATGCTGATAAAAAAATAAATGACATAAGTATAGAAAACTTTACACACTCACTTTGTAGGAAATCCAGCTTCTGCTATTTTTTTTTAATTTGTCTAAAACTATATGAAGATTATCTGAGTTGCACCCACACTGTTTAATTTAATCTTTAATAAATGACAGACTGAGCTTGCACAGCTATGATTAAACTGACAAATCCTTGATTCATATTAAAAGACTTTCTGTACTGTTTTTCCATAGTTTAGTAACTTTGAAGTGGATCTAATCCTATATTGTGCTTTTTCCCACAGTGTTATTCCTCTCACATGGTGGGTTTAAGTGATTTGCACCAATGAACCAAGTTGTCAAAGAGGGCTAATTTTTTTTTATGAGAAAAGTAGCTTTTTGAAAACTTTAAGGCTACTTATGACTTTAAACTGCTATTTGATCTAACAGACAATCAACACGGGTTTGATTGATCACACCTTTGAGGCCCTAACAAGAAAACACATTAGTGCAAATCTCTGCTTTCGCTCTCTACGTCTTTCTTCAAAAATAACAGCCTCATTTTCCTCCCTCTGTCATGAAAGAACTGCCGTCTTCATAAACAGATAAACAACCTCTGTTGTCAGATTAAAGTTAGATCAAACCTAAAACTGTTTGATGGCACAGAAAACACAAAACTTACAGCTGAGAAAATTGTGTTAAAAAAGATTCAGAAGCAGTCGCGTTTAGTATCACACTAGACCTGAATCTGAACTCAAGTCATATTCAGCTCCGTATTGACAACCCATAACTTATTCTGCACTAAAAATGAATCAGTGAACCAGTGTGTCTGGCAACCAAAGTGCTGAGTGAGGCTAAAGGTCATTCTGGTTTGATCCGTCTGACACATTTACAATAACTTCTCACAGTCACTGACCTTTTTGTTCAGTGTTCAGCTTCCTGCTTGAAAGTAACCATTGAGATCTGAGGAAATACTCTGAAGTAAGTTTCAGCTTTTAAGCAGCTTTCTCTCTCTCTCTCTGCCCTCTCGCTGTGAGTTTTAATAGATTTCTGCAGTCCTGGGGTATATCTGTTATTCTGGGTCCAAAAAACCCCACAGTGTTGAAAGAAGATTACATGCCCTCCATTTACAATGATAAAGTGATGCTTTATTGATCCCTGTAGAGAAATGTTCCTCTTGCCTGCCACAGAGAGGTTAGAGAGCACAGCCGAGCTGGAGCTGGAGCTGTTAGCGTTTCTGCTGCGGCTCGAGGCCTCTTCGGCAGTGTGGAAGTCTGCCAGAACGGGGGCCGGAGCCCCGAACAAGTTCAGCCCATCTACTCACTCATCGAACATAATTTATATCTGCACTTTAACAGCTGTAAAGGAAAAGCAATGCAGAGAGCTTTTTCACCCTCATGCAGTCTTTTATAAAAGGAGACAGCAAACAAGACACAAAATAAGAGAGCGGACATATGTCAAGTCAAAGTTAAGATCTGTAAATGCATAAAAGAGGATGGAGTTACACTTGAAAGGCTTTTACAGTGTCTTCCTCTGTGAAAGATGAGGATAAATGGTGAATACAAAGGGGATTAGACTGTCTGTATTCTGCACACACCCTGTCTGAATTATGACACTCTACGCTCCAACATGGACACGTTTCGCTGTTTAAACCTGGAGTAATGGCCAACTCTTCTTGTGTTGCCACTTGAACACCCACACTTTTTTTTTTTCATTCATGAATGACGTCTCTTCAGCAGAAAACATCCCTTCGGTGTGAACCCTGATCTGTAACCTGCCTGTTCTCTCTGCCTCCTCCCTCCCAACAGATGTTGACGACTGTCAGTCTGAGCCTTGTGAAAATGGAGGCACTTGCATCGACAAGATTGATTCGTTCCTCTGCCTTTGCCTGCCCAGCTACGGAGGAGATACGTGCGAGAAAGGTGGGAGAATGAATACTCTGCACTCACACACACAGAGAGATAAAGAACACATGACTCCGAGCTACCTGAGGAAGATTATCAGGCATTACATTATTGGACTGTGTAGTGCCAACAAATTCAGTATAAGTATATTTTTGGGGCTTTTTTTAATGGATATTACAGTGAAGAGTTGACAGGAAATGGGAGGCAGAGCGGGGGAATGACATGCAGTACAGGACCGCTCGGCGCGGGCTAAACACCGCCCCAAATTCAGTGTGTTTAACTGAGGTGCCAAGGTGTGTGACACCAGCGGTAAAAGGTGCTGGTGGATATAATCCTGATCAGTGTGCAGGACCTGCTGCTACTAAGTCATAATACAGTATCACAAGGCTAAGGCTCTTTGCAGCTATCAGACAGTGTATCTGTCATAGGGCTGTAGGGCCATGGAAACTGACTGAAACTCCAGCTGCACAAAAGCACCAGTTACTATTGGCACATTTTGGACAATTATTTTTTTTAGGTAAGACTCATCAAAACACAGTTTTATTGTGTTTGCTGTGATTGTAATTGTGTTTTTATGGTTCAGGATTATTGCTGTAACTGTGTTATGCGCTGTTTGTAGATTAAACATGCCCTGTGGGGGTTTCTTGTAAACAAATTAAAGTCCTGTTTACTATTAGTGTTCCTTCCCAAAATGAATTGTGTGTATCCCTGAGGTGATACAAACTTGTTGATTGTATTTTTAAGACATTATTTGGACATTTTCTACATTTTCGTTTGTTTGATTGTTTCTGTCTTTTTGTGACTGCACTCCTTGGCAAGTTGCTGCCACCGCCTGTCAACAGACATTTTTATAAAGAAGGAAATAAATTGAATTAAATAACTCACATATACATTGTCTAATCAAAACAAAGCCACTGAAAACAAGTAGATTTTAAGATTATTTAAAATGGATAGTGATGGAAGATACTGGAAAATAGGCCTATTTGTATGTTTGCTGAGTTACGCCAAGACACAATGTGTTAAGATGAGCTTTAGACATGGTGGTTGGCAGATTTTGGTACCTTTGGATCGAGGCAGCCGAGCTGTTTCCAAAAAATAAGTAAGTAAAAGACTGAGAACCAAGGATGGTGAGGCGGAGGAACAAGCCACAGAAAATAAGCAGGCGGATGTGAAGTCTGTTGCTAAATATAAACCAAACTAAGCTACCAATGAACTGGATGAGTGTGAAAACAGTTTGATGCAGGCACTCAAATATCAACAAAGGCAAATCAGGATCCATGTAGGTAATCAAAGAGGCATATGGCAGCATTCAACCCTCAAGTGCTGGCTTTGCAGTCCATGATACAATGAAAAGGAGGCAGTCTAGTTTCACAAGCACATGAGGGTGAACACTTAACACAGAAAGGATTTGCATATATGTATATGTGGTAGGTGGCACTGATCACCTCCCATACCACACACCCGCTGATTCATCACCTCATGGTTTTAGCCACCTCCAGTTCCAGATCTACCCCTCCATATATATATGTGTGTCTGTGTGTGTACTGTGCACAAGTAATGAGGATTAATGAATATCTAACCTTTGCAGTTATAAATGAATCCACAGGCCATGGCGTTATTAATGAATACTAATAGTGCAGAGAGAGGGCCACATGTGCAGTGAATTGAAAACGAGCCTGTATAATTACACTTCATGTATTTAGCCTCTCAAGATGCCACAGCCATATATTTTAGTCTTTGTTTGCCAAATGAGATAGAACGCTCTGTAAGAGCAACGGATGGTTCCTCCGCTTCCTCTCTCCTCCCATCTTAGGCAGACTATTTCATCTTTCTTCATGTTCCTGTTTTCAACCGCATCCTTTTTAAAAGTTTTTATACCACTGCCTTTAATTGACAGGACAGTTGAGATAGACAGGAAATGGGGAGAGAGGGGGGGCGGTGACATGCAGCAAAGGGCCGCTGGGGCCACTGCAGTGAGGACTGCAGCCTCTGTATATGGGGCACCTGCTCAACCCTCTGAGCTATTCAACGCCCCAACCACATCCTTTTTCCTATTTCTTTCAAAGAATAATTTTAGCTCCTGTCGTTTCCGCTCCTCCTTTCTCTTCATCTTCGCAGACATAGAAGGCTGCGAGCACGGTTGGAGGAAGTTCCACGGCCACTGCTACAGGTAGGAACAACGACAAAACTTTGAGCGCCTGGAAAATCGACGGAGCCGTGGTGTATTTACTTGCAACCACAGGTGTCTCGTCTATCTGCATTACTTCTTTATACCCTTGAGTTTTCCCTGACACACTTACCGCAGCGCTCTGTACCAATTAAACTTGTCTTCCTGCATAATGTATGAAATGTGTATTTTCATATCCACTTTTCTCCACGTTGTCCCACAGGTACTTCACCCACAGACACACCTGGGAGGATGCAGAGAAAGACTGCAGAGAGCACAGTGCCCACCTCAGCAGCATCATCACTGCTACAGAGCAGGACTTTATCAATGGTATGTGTGCGTGTTTGTTGGTGTACAACTAAACTAAAAACTAAATTCAACGAGAGACCTGTACATTCAGAACAAAATATGGCAGGATAAAAAAAAAGGCTTTGTAATATGATGCAGGGATAGGATATACATAAAATAATCAAGAAAAAGACAGAATAGACAAAGAACTGTGAGAAACACAGACATGTACTTATACCAGTTATTATGTAAGTATAAAGAGTGTAATTAGGTCAAAGGATCACATTGTACTGGTGTTTTCTTGTTCAGGTCTGGGTCATGACAACGCCTGGATCGGACTGAATGACCGCACGGTGGAGGAGGATTTTCAGTGGACTGATGGAAATGATCTGGTTAGTGATCAGCATTTAGCTCTGCCTGATAACACTGATGATGAAATAAGCTCAAAAATTCAAACGACGTGCATCACAAGAGCTGCGTGGGCGAGGTTTGATCTGATATGACAGATGGCAGTTAGAACAGCTCAGATAAAAACACCAATAGAGAAATCTCTCACGAAAAATAGCCAAAACTGTTCTAACTTTGGCAGTAGATTTTGCAGGCATAACGGATCTTGTTACTGTTAACAGGAAACTGATGGAGAAAATATGTTTTATGCCCCCATTTAAATCTCATTTGTAATGTTAAGTCGTTTATCTTTGCTTTTAACGAAATAGTGGTTGTCTCTACTGTTTGTGCAGCTTTCCAGTGTGACAGTGCTGACAAATGAAAAACTGAACCGTGCTGTTTGCTGTCAAGCAGGTATATGAGAACTGGAGGGAGAGTCAGCCGGATAACTTCTTCGCAGGCGGCGAGGACTGTGTGGTGACCATTGCCCATGAGGATGGCAAGTGGAACGACGTGCCCTGCAACTACAACCTGCCCTACATCTGCAAGAAAGGCACAGGTACTGCAACACGACTGGACTGAATGCAACCAAACAGCTGATAGTAACCACTAACGTACTAACTACACACCTTTAGCAGAAAAAACACACAAACAAGCAGTTTGATAAACTGTGGTCCAGTATGACTCAGAGTGTTGTAGTCATTTCATTTGGAGAGATTTTTGCTGTCTTCGTACAATTTGGTTGCTTGTGTGTTGACCAGCTGGCTGCTTCTTAGTCATCAATGCTCATCACTTCATGTGCTCACTACGCAGGAAGAAGTTGCTCAGTCACTTCTCCATTAAAGGTCACAGCAGCAGATGCTCAAAAAAATGAACCACAAACTCAAATTAAGACGGTGACACAGTTTCAAACCATGTATTGATTTTTGAAAGCAATATCCCCTCAGTTGACTTACATTTTGGCCACGCAAGCAAAACTGTAGTTGCAGTTATGACCAATTATTGCGTTGTTTACAAATGTGGTCTGAAGTTCCTCTCGGTAGTTTCAGCAGGTTTCCCCAATAGCCACCTGCTCCTTCCCTCTGTGAGGGAAACTAAACTCTGTGTGAATGTAGCTGCAGTGAGATCATGTAGAATGCAAAGAGAGCGAATGGCGGGGAGTCGCTGAAAACGCAGAGGATGGTCAGGAGGAGTTAGTGGGGACAGATGAAGGAGGACAGGGAGAATATGTTTAAGTAGTTTAAGCATTTGTTTGAGGCTGTGGTCTCACGGCGCTGTGGTTTGGCTGAACACCCTGTCTATTGCAGAAATCCATTATCCACAGCTCAGCTCAACTATCAGAGACAACAGCGATGCTGCCATCTACAGGCAAAGCACATCACGAGTACTGCGCCTTCAAATTAGATTAGTTTTGTACTACAAATGTGGAGTACATGCAAGGAGAGACACATGATGTCATGGACCACTGGCGCCATATGTGACTGATGTGAAATTCATACTTGATGTATACCAACCTTTATTTGCGTAATTTGCATAATTTGAATTTGAATTATTTTCAACAGTGTTGTGCGGGACCCCGCCCACAGTGGAAAACGCCCATTTGATAGGTCGCCGGAGGTCACACTATGACATCCATTCTGTGGTGCGCTACCAGTGCTCTGAGGGCTTCTACCAGCGTCACATCCCCACCGCTCGATGCCGGGCTGACGGCAGCTGGGAGAGACCCAGGATCATCTGCACAAAGTGTGAGTATTCAGGAGCAGAAAAAGATTCACACTTCCTTCCACACTCTGTTTTAATTATTTAACTAGAAGTATAAGGCTGTCATTGTAAATAATTAAATAACTGTTTTTTATAGGCTTGACTGGGCAAATATAGCCTGATTCCTCATCTTTATATTATAATGGCAGAAAGTATTCTTTCACTGACTTCGAGAGTCAAAATTTAGCATCAACAGCATGAATTAGGGGAGGGAATGTCGGTGGAAGTGGTTTCATGAAAACAAAAAACCCAGTTTACCTCATTGGCCTCCTTGCATGGTCACTGGATCTGAGTCCAGTAGTGACTGTATGTCAGCTCATTAGCAACGAGAATTACAGTACGGAAATAATAAGATATGGTTGAATAGAGGAAGAAGAAAACAGTGTCACAGTTTGTCACTAAAAACTGACTCATAATTCACATTCAAAGTAATAGAACAAAAACGGTATTTGTAAAGAGTCTACATGGAAAAACAATTGCTAGATTGTGAACCCTGTACTTTTAATAAGTTTTTATTTAGTCAGTTTATTATTGAACAATCAGACTATAATGCTAAAATAAGCTCCTAAAGATAAGAAAAATATAAAGTATATTAACATATAGTAAAGATAATAGCAAACAAAGACCCACAACAAGTATGAGATACAGCAGTCTTGCAAACTCATTGCTGTGTTGTTTATCTACAGTGCTACAAGACGTGTACAACATACAAAATAAACATATTTACCCCACCCCCACCCCCTTTTTAGCCCGACGATCACACCGGTACAGACGCCACCATCACAATCAGCACCACGAGCGCCGCGGCCACCGGAGACACGGAGGAGAGGGACACAAGGCCAGAGAGGACGCACACAGCTACTACTGAACCAAATAACACAACATCTGCAATGCCTAGGTGCTAACCATGGCCCATAAAGAAAGACAGTAGTTCACATCACTCTCATTTCCTTTCCTGCTTCTGATCATGCTCTCTGTTAAACTGACAAATATGGTTTTCTTACTCTAACATAAAGTTTATCTCCATGATCCTGTCACTGAGTTTGGGTGTTTTGATGCCTCTTTCTGTTTTCACCCCACATCCTTTAACTTGAGGTCCATGCGAACACTAACTCTAACACTAACCCTTATTAACATCCTCCCTCCCCCGACAATAAATCCTTCACCTGTCTCCGAACTAAAAACCCTCTAGACTGACAGCAGTGTGTGAGCATGTGTGAGCGTGTGCATGTAAGAGAGAGACTTAGAGAAGTGCTGAGTCACTTTTTTTTGTAAAAGTTTGCTTGTTCTACATGAAAAACGACTCTCATCCTAGTTTTGTGTTTACAAAGCACAGATGTAATGATGCAGGATAGCATTCAGTCCTTGATAACCCTGAGCTTTTTGTATGTGTACTGTAGCTGTTACTTTATTTCCATAGAGTACCTGAATAGCTGGTTTGTCTTAATCTACTGACATGCTTTATTTCTGATATTTGCTATGTTTTTGTGTATTGTTACTATTTATTATGAATCATTTGCTAGTGACTATGCTTTCTTTTTTTACTTATACTTCAGAGAGCTGATGTAACATCGTTTTTCTATACCAGTATATAAGTCCAACAATCAGTAACAAAATTAATCATGATTGCCTCTAATCTCTGTATTGTAAGTATTGTGGTGTTTGTTATTGGCTGATCCCTGATCAATAGCTGGACCTTGCCCAATCAAATAGACCCCTCTGTTCCCATAAGCACTCTCACCTAATGAATATGTCCCATTGACATAGTTAGTTTGGATGGGAATATACAATACTTTCGTGAGATAACCACTTGATTGTATCTGAATTGCTGAATACTTTCAATCTTTGCACGGCTATATTTACATGATGGGTAGAATGTCACAATTTTTTTGTCTTTGGTCCCTTTGATATTTGATCGATCATCCACTTTTTTGGTGTTCTTATGACTTTTTGTCCTGCTGTTGTATTTCATTCTTAATAAAGTGGAAAAAAAGAACCACATTTTCCAGTATATTCTTCATTTAAACCAGAAAACTAACTCTTCTATCTTGTAAACATCTCGACAACTATTGGATGGATCACTATGAAATTTGACCATCACGGTCCCCGGAGAATAGAATCTGTTGATGCATGACCAGATTATGCACTGATGTTTCACAGCGCCATCAGCACGTCATAGGCCATTATCACTGTCTTTGTTTATTCCTGATGGCTTGGCATACTGTTACATATTTGTGGTGATCGCTTTTGTGACTTTTATTCTCTCACTGCAACAAATCTGCCATGTGTGAGTTCCTCTAAATGTGTGAACTGAAATAACAATGACGACCTCCTTGACTTTCTATCAAGCGTGCCATCTTCAGGTCAAAATGTTGCTCAACACTGACTGTGGCTTTATGTCCAAATAGCTGGCTAGCTCAGAGTGCTACACTTGATTATTCAAGTGTTGGCGTATTACAGTAACATGCTAAGCAAATAAGATGACCTGTACTAAATACTGTTGTACTAAGTGTTGCAAGGCTGTAGCCCTGAGCGCTGTTTCACTGGATTGTGTTTACAGATTGTCTTTGACAGGACAGATCTGTTGTGTTTAGATTGTTTTTGATCATTTCACCAGTTCGGTTTCCCAGCAGATAAACTCTTCAGTCTGTCCTTTACTTTCGTGAGTTTTGCTGCTCATTTTATTTCGCTCTCTACTCTGTGAGCAATAGTTTCATCCTGTTCGGTACATGAGGTCATTTTCTCATCTTGGTTGTGTCGGTGAGCAGAATATTTGAGGAGGGAGAAGGATAACACACCAGACTGAGAGTCAAACACAACAGATGGTGTTTGCCAGAATCAATAGAAGCCCCTTTTTATTCTCCAGTAAAATTACAGTATGGTTTTGAGCTGATACACAGTTCAACCATAGGGATGATCATACATTTCCACAGGTGTCTTCTATTTTTCCCCCAAAGTTAATTTTTTTTTTTTGTTCTTGTTCTTTGTTCAACCATCATCCTCACTAATCCATTTAAGGCTTGAGTATTTCCTACATAATGGGCTGAGTTTTCTCTGCTTTCCAAGAAATAAATTGCTCTGAGAACATTTCCATGAATAGTTAAATTGATGTCTGTCTTCATTTTCTTTGGCCTAAGAATAAAGGTTTAAAAGCCAACTCTAAAATTATAAAAAGTGAAATGTACCGAACTCCACTTGGAGAGAAGAGGAAATGAAAGAAGAAAATGATTTAGCACCCGAGCCCAAAACAGTTTGGAGGGTGCGCAGCTATCTGATGTGTCATGCGGTTATTTGTGCTGCAGCTCTGTGTGACAGCTAACCTAAATCCAGGGTTCACTGCTTATCAGTTTGACAGTCACAGCGGTACATAGGGCACAATGACATCACCAGACAGGGGCAATATTGACTTCTGAACAGATCCTGTCCTGTTCAACCAGCGAACCGCTCAGGTGGATAAAAGCAGATTTCAACTTCAGATTAATGATCATGAACCTGCAGCCTGTTACGCTTTTGAAAGCACAGATATTGCACCATGACTGGACTAAATCAAGTGGAATAAGAGAGGCTGAAAGGAGAAGAGGGAATAGAGTCGATGGTCAGAACTAGTTATAAGTAGATATGTCAAAAACACCAAATAATTTCAAATTTCTCCAAGATTTGTTGCTCTTCTCTGTTTTTATATCAGTTAATAAATGAAAATACTGGGCTTTAAGACTGACAATTTTTTCTTCCAATAATTTATTGACATTTCATACACCGTTAAAAAATTAATCAATCAAAAGTTAATCATTAGTTGCAGTCACAGCATAGCATCACCAAAGATGTTGCACAGTTTTCCTCTTGAGAAATATCTGCTTACATTTCCCTCATCTCAATTTCTTAAGTTATTCAGTCTTTCATAAGCAGTTTTTACATTCAGTTTTTATAAGTATGAAAGCTGATGTTAGATCAGTAAAAAGTAACTTTCAAATGTAAGGCTGTGGAGCTTCGGTGGAGACATCTGCAAAGAAAAATATAGGATGACGTCACTCTTCGAAGGCATGTCACCAACCTGTACATTCAGGTTAATAGTCTTACTTTATTTACACAGTCTGCATGAGTCACGTGAGAACTGTGTGAGATGATCACAGCCTTTAACTCCATCAACAGCATTTGTTCTTATCAGGGTCCAATAGTCCATGCAGGGAGTGCTGTGCAAGGTGACTGATTTCCAAACAGTGGACTTGGAGAGCGATGTCTTAACATTTCCTTAGGGGTGATGAGTTTGAAAAATTGTTGAGTTTAAAGCAGTTTGTTCGCAAGAGAGAGTCCACAGAAAACACTAAATCTGTCGCAGCATGAAGTAATCCTCAACAGTTGGCAGCTGGTGTGCAGTTTATTTTTTCTTCTTCTCGTTGTTGGTCTGTCCCTTGGGAACAGGTGTCATGAAGAAAGCAGGGCTGGTGTGGCAGCGAAGGGCCAGCAGAGCCGGCGCAGCAGCAAGCAGCACATTGAGGGTGATAACAGCCCACCATTTGTCTGCTGGGACTCGGTATGTGAAGGGAGTGCGGGAGTGCAGAGATGCGCCGATGTGACACCACTGGGTCTGGAGAGAATGGCCAGAAGTGAATGTTAGACTTACATTAGACTTGCTATGTCACATTTTGCTTTTGCACAGAATATAAATAACAACAAACACACAATAACAACCGAAGATACCTGAGCCATAGCTCCAGCAAAGAAGACGGTCCAGTCCAACATCCAGCTGCACCCAGGTGTTCTCAGGCCACAGATGAGGGCAGTCAGCAGGGGGAGAGCGTAGAACAAATGCACCAGCATCTAGAAGAATCGTGCACAAAAATCAATCATCCTTTTGAACAAGGATACATAATGGATTCAATTTATTTGATGCATCTTTCTCCAGACTGACCATAACCCTGGGGAAGCCAACTGGGTCTTTGAGGTATGGCTCATACTGATAGATGTAGGTGAAACAGGCGTCCATAGGACAATCCAGCACCACCTGGAGCAGGGCAGGAGGACACAAACAGTATTCAAACAGGTTATTTTAAAATCTCAATGAGTGAGGTAAACACACTAGAAATGGCTATAATAGCTTTTCTATGGTTTTACTCACAAAGCCTCTGAAAACAGACAAAGCCATCGCTCCCACTAACACAAGTGACAGAAGCAGGTCGAGTGGCCGGGACAGCAGACCCTTCTTCTGCTCCTCTGTGACCTAGTCAACACAGAAACATCATCAGTTAATGTCGGCAGTGTAGATTTCATTATCATTAGCTATGAAATTCATAAATATACACTGTATAGAGCTCATACTGATACAAAGGTATTGGTCCGTGTACTGGATGTGTAAACTGGAGTAGGTGATGTTAGTAAGGCTGCATTTTAATGCATATTAGAGGATAAGAAGTAAAACTTTTAAAAGTTATCATTATTATTAATAATATCATCATCATACTATCAAATATGTGTTGATCAAGAAAAGTTATTTAATCACAGTCAAATGTGTTTATGTATAAAACAAATAGTTCCCCAATACAAGTTAATAGAGGCCGTGATGTCAACATAAAAGTCAATTGGCATAAATGAGTAGATCCTCGGTGGTAGTGGTTCCCAACCTCTGAATAACACATCTGCTTTACAAAATGCTGTTTTTGTACTTTATTTCATTTTCTGTTGTAAAGATGGACTTTGTTTTATCTTGTCAGTCCTCTGACAATAGTTCAGATTAAACTGTCTACAAAAAAAGGGAAAGATTTGGAAGCCACAACTCCATTGTAAGTGTCTAAAAAACTAAGAAATTTACCTTGTCTGCTGTGACGACTGGCATCTGTCTGGGTCTGCTAAAGAGCAGAGAAGCCGTCCAGAAAGGCACCAGGAAGAACGGCACGTTCCTCCAAAAGGCTGGTCGAATGTTACTCCCGTATTTACCTGCACAAACCAGATGTCATCAGAAGAAGAAATTGTCTCAGTGACAGACAGACAGACAGACAGAAATACACACACACACAACACAACACGATGCTTATGCACACAGCTCTCACCAATGACCACTCCTGGGATGTGAACAAGTTGGTGAGCGATGGAGGAGCCCGCCCACAGCAGGCACAGGCTTCGATAGGACTTCCTGCGTTAACAAAAAAAAAGCAGTAGGTTTCATGAACAGGTCCCTCTGAACACACACTGGACAGATGGTGGTGATGGTGGTGATGATGATGATGATGATGGTACGGCTCACCCTTTAAACATGCGGTGGATAATGGTGAGGAACAGGACAAAGTGAACAACACCTTCCCAGTAAGACATCATCACAGCGTAGGCGGCACTCAGATGGGGTTCACCCTGAAGCGACAACATCCCATAATGACATAATCCATGTCTGTATATTATACAGACATGGATGTGCGAAATAAAAACCCTTATTTGAAGGTTGTTGGAGGGAAAGATTTATCTTACCATCTTTAGATAGAAGCCCATGAAGCCGGAGATGAAGCCATCCTGCTCCAACGCATTAGTCAGACCGACCATACAGGTGAAGGAAAACTCTGCAAACACTGAAGAGAGAGACACACACAGAGTTTACCAACAAAACTGCTGCCTCTAGGCCACCTTCACATCACTAACATGTGTCTATCTCACTGTACCATAAAATAAAGGGTCCACTGTCTTCTTGTACGGCACAGTGAGGAGGAGGAGAAGGAGAATAGAGCCCAGGACGACCATTCCCATTCCCAGGATAGGCAGAGGTCTGAGGAAGAACATGATGGAGAGACAGCTGAATCATCACCAACCCTACAACTATCCAACTATGAGCTCTATCAATTAATCAAGCAACAGAAAATTAAGATCACTGATTAACTGTTGAAGTGAGTTCTCAAGAAAAAGTTAACTTTGAATTTTAAACAGCTTGTCAGACAAACCAACATGAGGACATGACCAGGTGCTTCGTCTACTTTCAATATTTTTCATCCAACTGCCCACTGAAACTAATTAGCAGATTCTTCACTGATTACAATAATAGTAGACTGAAGCTCTAATTTTACTAAAAATGTACCATCAGCCACACATCTGTGCAGTAGAAATAAAGACTTTATAGTTGTAGACAACCTTGACAAACTCTCAAGTTATGTGTCCTCTATCCTGCTTTAAAAAACAAAACACTTAACAGTGGTTGATGCACAAATGTTTTACAATGACAGTCCAGTCACACAGAGTGAATTAAATCATTATAATTGAATCATTAATTTTAAGAGGAGTACAACTATGGACCAGTTGCTCTGCTCTTGGCACAGACTGGAAACACCAGTGAATTCATTTAAAAGCCTCAGGGTGATCACCTCAGTTATTTAGCCATTAGCCTACATGGCTTTTACGAGTTTAATCTATCATCTTAAAATGAACCTATTTTCTTTCGTTTTGTTGTGTGAATCTTGTCTCCAGTGCAGGTTTGAAGACTCTCTGCAGTAACTTGAGACGACGTGAAACACGCCCCCACCAAACCGCCTCGAGGCCGAGGGCCTTTCTTTCCACGGGCCTGGAAACATTCACTTCACTGTCCGAGGTAGGTACACCAGGCCGAGCTGAGCTGATGATGACACAATGATCTATGAAACAATGCACACACGCAGACACACTTACTCCTGCAGCGCGGGGATGTTGTTCATGGTGTACAAGACTCCAGGAGCCAGGAGAGAGAGGAGGAACACGGACACTTCCACCGGCGGCCTCATCGCTGCAAACTGTTAATTTGACCTATTTAAAGAACAGAGAAGGATCCAGGTGGAAAAACATCCGCAGCTAAACGCGCTCACAGGCCGCGAAACCAGGGCATGTTTGACGGCAGCGTCCTCTCTTCTCTGCCGTGGGCCCGGGGGAGGGAGACAATTAAAAAGGAGTGTCACCAACACCAGTTGCCTTTTGATCTGTGATGAAACACCAGGCGGCTGCTGCTCCACTGTGTCTGCTCAGGTCTCAAAGTTCAGCTCTGAGGTCACATCCAGTGGGTGACATTTTAAAGGGAAAGCATGCACAGTTCAGATAATGGATTTCTGATGCGTCATGTTAAGATACTCTACTTTTTCTGTGCTGTTTCTGGACAGACAGCTTGTTGCTGAGGGCCTGTTGGGTTCACGCACATCCTTCAATGTTCATCTTGATCAGACTGCCTCCTGCTGGAGGGACCCTGCTGTCTATGATTGCCCCAAGTTTTTTTTTCTTCTTCTAGCCTACTTATTTTGTGCATTTTTAGTTAGGTACATGATGCGTCTGTAATAGGAAAAAAAAAAATTATATCTCGGTCACACTGCACATGTTGAAGTGTTGTCTAGGCTCATGTGGCCCCTGGGGTTCGTTTAGGGAGCCATCTGTCCTGTTTGGTGTAAGATTAAGAACTCCTCCATCTGATGTCTCCAGTCTTGATTAGATTGTGGATTATATCTGAGAGAGAACACAAAGTTCAGCACAAAGATTAGTTTTTTTTGTAGGTTTTTTTTTCTATTTACAGTCAGGGTGTTTAAATAATTATTAATATAATCAATTACATTTCTTGCAGTTTCTTTACAAAATATTGGCTCATCCCTGTCTTTTCACTGCAGATTGTAGTGTTACGTAACTAGTTCTTAAGGATGAATAACATTTGTAAAGCGGGCCTACATCTAATGCAACTTTATCTTCTGTTACAAAGCGGCTGAAGAGGATTATGCTGCTGTGTTGCCACAGAAACTTAGTGACCAGTGGAAAGAGAGAGTAGAGTGGGGAGGGGATTGCAGGAGGAGAGCAGAAGCAGGTTGGTTCAATCAGCTGTACAGACAACCCTTCACACGCCACAGAGCCTTTTTTTTATTATTATTATTTGAAGTGACACAGATTTTTAAAAGGGTCCTCCCAGCCTGACACCATGTGGCACCCTTTAATCATCGGCATCATGACCGTAAACACCTCACTAACCGTCGTCTATTGGGTCTTCATCCTGGGAGATGCCTACTGCAAGTGGCTGTCGGAGCCAGAAGACAAACCTCAGAAGATAGTCACCCCAGCCTGAGGGAGTGACAGGCACTATGGACCTGCTTGGCTGAGTGACTGGGTGTTGTTTTGCTTATAGGACTAGTTCAGCTCGTAGTGCTTTTCTGTGGAGTCGACCTGCTTTTTGTTTCGCCTGGAAACGATCTGGAGCCCTACCGTGAACTTAAGAAAAACGGACTGAACTGAATGAATCCTGCAAGTGAATGAGAACGGGATCCTCCACACAGGTAAAGTGCGTGTCACATATTTGATATGCCTACATCAGAAACTCATTGAAGTACATGATTTATTATCTGTGGATTGTTTCAATGTAGCAATACCTGTGGTTTACAGTGTGAATCGACTGCTGGAACTGCAGCAAACTTTGTGTCAACAGGTTCCTCGGCGGCTGCTAAATGAAACCCTATCTTTTGTTTTGCTGTCTGCTGACTCGGTGAAAAGGTGTTACTGGTGACGGTGGTGAGTGTCACTGTCAACCAAATCCTGTCAAGGATTAGAAAAGAACACCTCTACTGTGACACAGACAGCCCTCCTCACCTGTCACCTGCATCCTGAGACGCTTTCGGAGACATCATCCTGCTTTTTCCATCACATCCATTCTTCTTATTGGCTTTGATTGTCTTTTGATTCAGGAACATCACCTCTTGTTTTGTTTTTTTTAACAACATGTCTGGACACGTCTTCTACTGTGGGCTGCATCCTGTGTCTTGGTTCATTCTTATTGCAAATGTAACCATCACTCTCATAGAGTGGAGCTTCCTCATTTCTCAGTTTAATCAAGCTCAAGACCCTCCTAAAGAAAATACGGTCAGCCCCTAGAGGAGGTAACCTGCCGCACATCCTGATGCGTCGCCGAAAAGAGGATGAAAGTGCATTTTAGGACCGTGGTTGACCTGCTTACTTGTAGAGAAATGCAAAGATGGTGGGCTTTTCTTTGTTTTAGCTGTTTGCTGTGATAGAGCTGCCACTAAGACTTTTGTTTGCATGACCTTAAACTTCTGCCATGTGTTTCTGTTTTTTCCAGAGTTTTCTGTGTACAACAAATGCTAATTTGGAAGTTGTTTCATTCACAAGTCAAAGAAGAAAAACCAAGGAGCTGTTTCAAGTCTTGATTACAAGGTAAGGAATTGCAGTATTCCCTCTAAACCTCATGTTGTCCTGTTGCATTTCCCTGTCATTTTACATTACAAGGAGAGTGTTTAGTTTCATGTGAGTCTTTCATAAGTTGATGATTTACAGTTTTGCCACCCATGGGAATGTTTACTGGTCACCAAACTCACATTGCATTTTAAAATACATCACCATCTGCTCTGTTTCTAAAGCAATGAAATGAGCCGTGCAAATATAGTGTCATATTAGTGAATTATATGACAGGACATTTATATAGTACAAGAAGTGGACCTGCTGTGCTGTTAAGATGAACATAAAGCATTCAATATCCATAAAGTGATGCCAGTTTAAGCCCAAGAGAAACTGGGTTTACCGTAATATATGTATCATATTTATATGCAACGTGGTTATGGAGGACCATAAGCCTCTTTGGCATATTACTATCCACCTCTCCTCGCTCATATCTCTAATCCCTGCAGATGGAAAGCTGATATTGCTTTGTGACAGACTCAATCCTATTAACTCTGTCTGTCCTATATTCACCTCTCCTCCGTCTCACACTCCTCACTCCACTGGAAATTTGACCGAAGACCCCCTCTCCAAAAGACTAGAAGGAGGAATGCTGGGATTTAAGTCTAGACGAGAGATTAGGAGAATTGGCACACTTATGAGATTTTTCTTGTCTGGTGAACTATATTTTAGTAGCACTGTTCTGTGACACTCCTGACAATGTTCTCATTTTTTAAACATATTGACATTTCCATCTGTCAGTCAGTCCTGTCGTTTTCCCCAGATTCAGACATTATAAATCTTCTAATACTCAGTTCCTCTTCCTCCTCCTTCTCTGATGCACCTTATTTCGCCCGTTTTCCAAGTTTTCACAGAGCTGTGAAGGAGATCGCATCTGCAACAACACAATAAGTCTGACATCACCCTAAGAAACAGCCCCGAAGTTTCACCATATTCTCTGAACAGACTTCCTATGTAGAGACTGTCTACTTGTCAAAATCAGCCAAAACCATGAAGCAACAACCAGTTGTATCCCTGAACACCTCAGGAGGAGCGCTGCTTTTGAACCTCACGCAAGTGGTGTTTGAGCATCGGCAGCTCCTCCAGCTGTCCAGAAGGAGGGGGGAGGAAGAGGAGGCCTATTTCGTGGACTACATCCCCCCAGCTAGAGATGCTATAACTCTGCCTCCCAATGTAGCCTACGTCCTGGTTGGGGTGGTGCTGGTAATAGTGGCGACTTACGCCATAGTGGGACACCTGATTAAAGATCTGATGCATGACCTGGCAGGTAACCACCCCAGGCTGGTGACCTCTCCTCCCCATCAGTCCGCTCCGGCGTCAGTGGTTGTGGTGTTTTTGAGCCCCTTTTGTTACCCCAAAGTCTCGGGTCAAGGTGGAATCAACATTTTGTCTTTCCCTTCTTTTGTCCTCTTTGGTGACTGTGTTGCTTGATGACTCTCCTTCACATTTATTCTGAGGTTTGTGTGCAAATTAAACCTCTTCAACAGTTTCCTTGTCGCACCAATGTGAATCCCAAAAACTAATTAAAAGTTGAGTGAGTGAGCGGGTGAGTGGATGAGTGGGTGAGTGAGTGCAGCTAAAGTAACAACTTAAAGGGGTACTCTAGCAATTTAGTGTTTTGCTCTTTCACGTAGCTGGAAGGCTGAGATATCCAGACCTTTAGTCAGAAACACTTGATCCTGTGTTTCCCATAATGGAAATCAATGGTTGTTTAATTGGACTTTTCTTGCCTGGCAGATATCCACTTATTTCAAACTCTAGACTAGATGTTTATATTTACAAAGTAAAAAAGTCTGCCAGAGCCAGAGGGAAAAAAATCCACTAATTCCTAATGATAATATGTTTTTCTCAGCACGAGACCTCCACATGACGAGCAGACTAAACTTCGATATAAAATTGGTGGAATCCCCCTTTAAAACCGCCAGAGAAGCCAGAGAAAAACATTGCACTTTATTTCACTCTCCTCTGCCTTCTCCCTTTTACAGACTGGATTCTTGGTCCCAAACCAGTGGAGGATGATTCAGAGGAGGTGAGAGCAGAGCTGGACGCGCAGCACCAACTGAGCATCTGCGTCGAGCTGAGTGGGAAAGACGTGCTGAGGATGGAGAAGGAGAAGGACGGGCCGCTGCCTGGTTTCTACCAGGGAGATGGAGGCTGCCGCCGTCCATCCACCCCTCCTCCGCTGAGAAGCGCCATTGCTTCGTCGTACTCTGGAGAAAAACGGATATCCACTCACAGCGTCACCTTCAACTGCCCTGCGACCCCTTACGTCACTTCCCTCTGAGCAGATTCACTGAAGTAGTTCAGATACTTATTCGTCACTTCTCTCATGTCAATGCAGTAATCATTGTTGTCTCTTTGCTGTAGTAATGCATAAGCTAAAGCTTATTTTGTTTTCTATGAAACAAATAGCCTATATGTATAGTTTGTACTGATTTTATTGTTACTTATTAAAAGGTTTGCGTAAACATGGTCCACATTGTGAATCATTTAATTATGTTGCACTATTTGGTTGCCACTCATTTCACATGCTACAAAATTGTAAATTATGCACCATGTAAACTTCAAAGACGTTAATGTGAGCTCTAAGACATTTTATTTCATGACAGAACATTTTATTTTGATTGCAGATATTTCAAGCTAAAATCTGTTCAAACTGAACACGCTTGAAAATTAAAATGTCAAATTCTTCCTTAAGTGTTGTTAAATTGCTCTTTAATTTCCATTTCAGTGTATTTTCCATCAGTCACAACAACCATTTCCCCATTAACTCACACCTGTGGCTGTAATGTGTCTCTGAAGAAAATACACATCAGCTTTCCTGTTCTGGTGTTGGGACTAAGCTTCTCTCCAATAAACAACTGAATAATACAAGAGAGCCGTTGTGTCTTGTCTGCTTTCAATAATCCATCTTACCTCTCTACTCTAATACCTGGTTGTGTCAGGGGCAGTGACCTTTGTAAATGCCAGGGATTACTCTACCTTAGCCATATTAAATACTGATCAGTAATAATGTATGCAGAGAGGATACATACATAGATAAGTAATGATGTATGCAGAGAAGATAGACAGATAGATAGATAGATAGATAGATAGATAGATAGATAGATAGATAGATAGATAGATAGATAGATAGATAGATAGATAGATAGATAGATAGATAGATAGATAGATAGATAGATAGATAGATAGATCTGCAGACATATTCTATGTGCAGCGGCCGGGTAAATACTCCCTCTCCTTCATTGGAAGCTGCTCTTGCAGAGTCGTTCCTCTGACCTTGAGCACCTCAAGCCGCAGCAGCTAATCTAGTTTCGCTCACCAAGCAGACAGTTAGAGAGGGAGGAAAACAAAATGAAAGAAGCATCAGGGTGAGAGATACACTTGCATTTTAATTGGAGTCTTGCTTTATGTACACTTTGGCAACAAGAGTATAAAGACATTTGATGAACTGGAGGATCCTTGCCCGCTTCTTTGCAGTTTGTGAGTAAGTGAGGCAATGAGTTTTTTTCTGTAGAGATTCTGCGGACACATACTTGAGTTTAAAGTTGGAGAACCTTGTATTTCCTCTGGATCTTTTCTTTTTTCTTTGCTTTGCAATTTGTACGGGGTGATGAGTATGAAGAAACCTCTGTGCTGGCTTCTTAATACAGCGATGACACCAAGCTTTTAAGTGGATATCATCTGGCTTACAGCAGAGTTTTGAAGACTGCACACTGCAATGGATGTGACGGAAGACAGCTTAAGCGTTCATCACAAGGAGGGCGATGGGGCCGTGCTCTTTGAATCTTATAGACCCCCTTCTCGGGATGCAGTCCACCTGCCCACCTATGTCCTCTACCTGCTTATGGCCAGCTTCATTCTGCTGTTTGTTCTTTATGCCATCATCGGGCACCTCATCAAAGACCTCATCCATGACTGTGCAGGTTTGTTACTGTACCTCCAGGTTCTTCAAACCTGAAGACACTGCCCTCACTGTTTGATAGTACAGTCTCTCATTGTGCTTTTCTTTTTTTGCATCCTGTGTTTTCCAGATGGGATACTTGGGGAGCAGCCTGAGGAAGTGGTGGTGAACTACTGTGAGGCAAAGGATAAGTTCATGGCCGACTGGTGCCCAGAAACATCACCTGAATTGGAGGCGATGGCTCGGGCCGAGGAGAACAAGATGATGGACAGCGACTTCATGAAAGCCCCTGCCATCTGGATCATCAACACAGACCGACGGGGGAGCAAATCAGGACCACATGTGGTTTTTGGGAAGAGATCAGAAATGTATTACTGATGTAAAACCTCTGTATATGGTTTAAATGCAGTTAAGTGACAGAGAGGTGAGATAAGTGGCTGTTACAAAATGTTATTGTGTAAAGCTGAAAATGTACTATGTTTTAGGAGCAGGGCAGGGGGTTAGCCCTGTCTTTGTAGGAGGTCAATGCTTGAGTGGTCTCACGAGGACATCTAGTGTCTGTTGAGGAAACTACAGCTGATTGACCACAAATATTCTTGCACAATGATGGTCACACAAGGATTAGATTAGAGATGAACGTAAATCACAAAATACATGAACATGCCTTCCCATGTCATCTCTGATCATTAATAGCTTGTGACAGATTACTTTGTCTGTTAAAAGCTGATCTGAGAATATGTAGACACATCTATGAAAGAGAGATGTCAGTCTAAAGTCAAGTAGTTACCGTATGTCTCTATTTTTGTATCTTTTGGTCATAGGGCTATGAATTAATTTGCAATAGCCTACTGTAATATATTTTAATGTAATAAAGACAAGTGGATTTTTTTTTATGTTTCTCTATCATTTACATCTCATATTCATTGTGCCCTCAGCATTTGGGTAGTAGTGCAAATATTCGGTATTACGGGTATATGAACAATGACAGCTATTGTAGGGCAACACTATGATGTTTTCAATTGATTCTGATATTGGACCATAAGCTTTGTAGAATATATAATACTTTTTTGATTCACAACAAACATCAAGAAACAAACAAAAACAACAAAAAACAACATTAATTGCACACTGACTAGATTCAGTTTTTTCAAGCATCTTGGACTAACCCTCCCACTCAGATTTACATGAAATGTGATGTTACTGGATATTAACCTTGGATCCAGCAGACGGCGCTGTGGTAAAAGATTGAACCTACTGTAGCCTATAGCCTACATATCACCACATACTGTCAAGAAATCAGGCTTAGATTAATGTGGAGGTCTTACGACACAATACAACAGGTATCGGACTAAATATGACTTTAAGCAGAATATGCTAAAATATTTGTGCTCCATCAATCAGCCCAGTGTAATGACTTTCCATGCAGGCTTGGTGTGTGGTTCAGCTAAGGATTTCTGCACCAATAGGCCTAACTGGTACTTTAGGAGAGTCTTTGCAGATTGATTTTGGCCTCTAACCAGATTACCAAAACTGTATCCCTCTTCACATCCTCTTGTTGTAATTGTATGCTAAAACAAACAATGACATAATCTCATTAACTTTGTCCCCCTGATCCTTCTCTTTCAGAGCAGGATCCCCAATTTAATGTCACTATCTTCAAAAGTAATCAGCAGCCTGCACAACCTGGGACAGATAGTGGGAGGGATCTCAGGGGACTTTGAAGTGAAGGATAATGCCATAAAAAAAAATCTAAACAATCGGGCAAATCCTGTAGTTGAGTTTTTAAAGTTTTTTTTAGAGGTAGTTTGCATTTTGATAAATCTGCTATCAAAGGGGGGAAAATGATAACTCGGTCTAGGGGACATTGTAATGAGGAAGTGTGCTGCAAAACCTGCTTTGATAATCTGGTTGTGGTGGTATGGCTACTTTTATTATGGGAAAGAAAGAAAAATCAGCTACCTTGAGTTAAATGGGGGGGAATGTGCAGATCATTATTTTTGGAGGATGTAACCTCAGATAGCTTCGTTGCTTTAGAAGCAGCTCGTCTCATGTGGTGGTGG
This sequence comes from Decapterus maruadsi, assembly GCA_030347415.2. Lineage (NCBI taxonomy): Eukaryota > Metazoa > Chordata > Actinopteri > Carangiformes > Carangidae > Decapterus > Decapterus maruadsi. Next base: position 15,373,403 of record CM064906.1, read on the forward strand.
GCTGGTAGAACAGCAGGGGCTCTGCTCCTTGGGATGGGGGCTCAGTGACATCCCCGCTTTCATTTTTCCAGGGCGCGCATCCTCACACACTCACACACATAACACACACACACACACACACCCCTTTAAACCTGAGCGGTGTGCGGCACGTCGACCGCACAGATGATTATGTCCGTGTTTGGTTATACTGAAGATACGATGAATAATGGACGGGTGATTTGAAGGCAGCGTATTACCGTCATGGATGCCCGCTGACTGAGGGAACAGCCTTTATGGATTGGAGCTCATCATCGCCGGAGCAAATCTGGGGAGAGTCTGAGAGGTGAGGCTGCATTTAGTGGGTTGTGTGCGGGGGGACACCGCAGCGGAGGACTGGCGCTCAGTGGGGGCATTGTACCATAAACGCGACGCTGGCTAGAGGCTAGTGCTTGGGGCTAATTAAAGCGCACCTTTGCAATGCCGTGTGTTTGTGTTGTATACAGTGGAAGGCTACTACAACCAACAAAGGCCTTTTTCTCCACACAAGACGTGGCTGTGTCCCGCTCAGTAGCCATCTGCATGCCTTATGTATCGGTGCGAGCTATTGAGGCCACTGGCGATTACGTTTTTTCCATTGTCATGTGTCTCAATTTCAAGCCCAAAGACGTTTATAAGCATATTTTCAGGTGAAATACATTGGTGGGTAGGAGGCTATAGTGTGCTAATTTTAGCTTGTTTTACACAATAGAGAATACATTGCGGTATAGTAGCATTTAAAGGGCCCAATCGTGCATTTGGGCAATAGGGCCCAGGAGACACTTCACAGAACAGACCCAGAAGTAATAGCCTCAACTCAGATGAAATTCCTTTATAGCCCACAGCCAGGTCTGAGAGAGCATGCCACAATAAAAGCATGACTTTCAAACGTTAAAAATGTTTCATTACCACCCAATTTAACAGCAGGGGCTAGCTCAATTTGCGGCACCGGCACCTCGCTGCGGCATATCCGGTGGCACCCCCAGATGCCGCGGCACATGCCGCTGTTTTCCGGAAGTGCCAGTGCTTGTGCCGCTACATGCCGCGGCACATGCCGCTGTTTGCCGGAAGTGCCAGCGTTTGTGCCGCTAGATGCCGAGAGGTGCCGCGGCACATGCCGCTGTTTGCCGGAAGTGCCAGTGTTTGTGCCGCTAGATGCCGAGAGGTGCCGGTGCTTGTGCCACTGTTTGGGCGAGATGCCACGGCAGATGCCGCTGTTTGCCGGAAGTGCCAGTGTTTGTGCTGCTAGGTGCCAGTGCTTGTGCCGCTGTTTGGGCGAGATGCCACGGCAGATGCCGCTGTTTGGTGGAGGTGCCACAGCTTGTGCCGTTACCTGTGGCATCTGCCGTGGCATAGAAGGAGGGCTGCCGCGGCAGATGCCACTGTTTGCCATTGAAATTAAACATTTAATGCAAAAAGTGTGTCTTGGAAATGCTAGGCTACTGTCTAATTTAACTTTTACATAACATTCATTAGCCTACTGAAGCCTACGGCGGCGCATCTGTGGTGGACTGGGTTTCCCTGGCCGGCGAATAATGTAGGCCAACAGTGGCATAACAATACCAAAATGCCCCTCTCGGGATTCGATCCCACGTCTACCACACAGAAGCCCATTACCCTAACCATTATACTGCCACAACAATTACATATAAATTATAATTTTAGCCGATTACAGACATAATTTGTTTCACTTCACCGCAGTGAAGTTAGTTATAAGTTGGATATTTGACAGACATTCACCCCTTCTCAATACATTATAGAAAACATAAGATGTGTTAAAATGCAATGTGTGTCATAGAGCAGGTGATGAGTAAATAAGTCACATGACCTGGGAGATATTGAGCTGTAATATTTACAGTTTTAAATAAATTAAAATTAATAGAAAATATTACATGTGTTTTAAAATGCAATAAAACAGGTGTGTCTCATAGAGTAAGCTTAGATCTCCTGTCCTGTGTTGAATCTGAGCCATCAGTCATGACCTGAGAGTTACTGAGCTATAATGCTCATATTTACAGTAGGAAATACATTAATAATTCACGTGTTCACATGCAATAAAAAGATCTTCTGTCCTGTGTTGATTTTGAGCCAATAGGGGCATATGTTACAATAAAATGGAGAACTAGGCGGCAGTTGCATCATGTTGGCCTACTCCACTGGCTGCCCGAGATACACCTCTTGTTTTTACATTTAACACCTATTTATAAATTTTTATTAGGCTAAATTTTAGAATGCTCAATAGCTCCCAGGTCATGTGACATCTCTTGTTTTTAAATGTACATCTCAATAATATTCATTTATTTCATTAAATATGAGCGTTAGAGCTCAACTCCCGTGTTCTGATGGCTCAACACAGGAAAGTATCAAAGTCACCTCTATGACACATACGTTTTAATTGCATTTAAACACATGGAATATTTTATATAGCCTAGATTTTTAGTTATTTCCTATAGCCTACTGTAAATATGAGCATTAGTCCCAGGTCATGTGACCTGTTAGCTCAAAATCAACAGGATGGTAAGCCTGTTCTATGACACACTCTTTTTATTGCATTTGAACACATCTTATATTTTCTATGAATGTTTAATGTATTGAGAAGGGGCGAATGTCTGTCAAATCATATAATCTATATCTATGTGTCAAATATCCAACTTAAAACTAACTTCACTGCGGTGAAAATCAAATACCAACTTAAAACTAACTTCACTGCGGTGAAAAACGAATTATGTCTGTAAATCGGCTTAAATTCTTTTTTGAATCCAAATGTTGTGGTAGTGTAATGGTTAGGGTAATGGGCTTCTGTGTGGTAGACGTGGGATCAAATCCCGAGGGGGGCATTTTGGTACTGTTATGCCACTGTTGGCCTACATTATTCGCCGGCCAGGGAAACCCCGTCCACCACAGATGCGCCGCCGTAGGCTTCAGTAGGCTAATGAATGTTATGTAAAAGTTAAATTAGACAGTAGCCTAGCATTTCCAAGACACACTTTTTGCATTAAATGTTTAATTTCAATGGCAAACAGTGGCATCTGCCGAGACATCTCCTCCAAACAGCAGCATCTGCCGCGGCAGCCCTCCTTCTATGCCACGGCAGATGCCACAGGTAACGGCACAAGCTGTGGCACCTCCACCAAACAGCGGCATCTGCCGTGGCATCTCGCCCAAACAGCGGCACAAGCACCGGCACCTCTCGGCATCTAGCGGCACAAACACTGGCACTTCCGGCAAACAGCGGCATCTGCCGTGGCATCTCGCCCAAACAGTGGCACAAGCACCGGCACCTCTCGGCATCTAGCGGCACAAACACTGGCACTTCCGGCAAACAGCGGCATGTGCCGCGGCATCTCTCGGCATCTAGCGGCACAAGCACTGGCACTTCCGGCAAACAGCGGCATGTGCCGCGGCACCTGGAGGTGCCACCGGATATGCCGCAGCGAGGTGCCGGTGCCGCAAAATGAGCTAGCTGGCTCTCCAATTTAATGTAATGCACAGTCTAATTGATGTATTATTTGAGAGTAATAGTACCTTCACATGGATCTAGTTGTCCACGCTGTGTGTTATGTAGGTTACTGCATCATCAAATCCCTCCCACACAGAGGCACACTCTAAAAGTGGACCAAGAAAACAGTATAGTGACACCAGCTGTGACTGTATGAGTCTGCCCTCCACAATATTTTGTTATGACTATATCCTCCCCACACCTGGTGAACTCTTAGACCTCTGGCATGCAGCAACTGTCTTTACATTTTCTGGACTGGCAGCTGTCAGAGGAATTCACAATGTGCAGAGTCGAGGATGAGAGCATGCAGCAGTGGTAAAGACAAAATAGTGACCCTAAAATGGTTATGCTGTGGTCACTGCTGTTGTTACTATTGTAGCGTATATGTGTCATTTTCTTGTGAACATGTTTTTGGTTAATTAATCCATCCCGTGATGAGACTGAAATTAGTACAAATTTCATATAAACACCTTCAGTTTAGCCTGGTAGGTACATCGTTGGGTTAAATTTAAGGGCCCAGATAAACTGTGGCTCTCGGCACCCCCACACATCTCCAAAATCTTTCCTCTCCCCTGCTGGGACTCCCTGATGACCCACCACTCTCCCACAGAGGTGCTAATGAGATCATGCCTCTGGAGTGAAAAGACTTTTCATTTGGAGCAGGGATCTCTGTTACAAAAAGACATGTTATTGATTATTTCTGCAAGATATTCACACCTCTGTAAATGTAGGAATAGATATAATAGGCTACTGTGGGTGTGTGAATAGGCTACCTTCTTCACTAGTTTATTTTTTTAATGCTGACAATGGTTGTCGTTGGTTGTTTTCTGTTTTTGCTTCTCTGGACAGTGCTGTAAAAGAGGATAATTCATCCAAGATCACAGGTCACATGACAGGTATGTAGCTCTCATTAGAAGCTTTTGTAAAAACAAACACTGCTGAATTGGTTTCTAATGTTTTATTGTGCTCCTCTGTTTAGATTTGTGTAGTGATGAAACAGACGGCTCTCTTCCTCTCCAGCTTCACACACTCAAGGAATTTGAACAGGTGAGAGCTTGCATGTGAGCGTCGCCCCCTCGTCCTTCAGTGTTATGATCTGTGACACTGTGGGTGAGACCTGATCAAATGTGCTCTGTGGGGCCATCTTGTGGATCTATGTTTTACTACAAGATCTAAATGAGCTGATAAGGTTTGCTTTGATGAGGAATCTTCAGGGTGTTGAGGAAATCATTGGCGTTTATTCCAGAAATCCATGAACATAATTGAACCATCTGTCCTTAAAATACTGTACAGAAAAGGAGAACACCTGCAGCTGAGGATTTGGATGGAAAACACCCTGAACCCTCCTGATGGTTAAAGTCTGCCTCTGGCTACATCATGGCCTAGTTTAGGATTTCTCTTTGGTCTCCACTGTGCTACTATTGAACATTGTACCAGTCACATTTTTATTAAATATTCTTGACAGGAGGGTATTAAAGCTTTGATATAAACTGATCTGTTGCTTCACCTCTAGTTAAATTTGACAAGGTGTCAGTGTTAAAGGAATAGTTCATTTCATTTCATTTCATAACCTTTATTTAAACTCGGAGATATATTGAGGAGCAACCTCATTTACAACATAGCCGAGACATACATAAATATTCAGACATAACAATAAGCATAGTTCACCCCAGAATGAGATTTCACTCACCCTCGTGTCGACTAAGGGCTGGAAGAAGTTTCAGAGTCCTCTGTGGCTTCTCTGAGTTACAGGGGGTCTCGATGTAGCAGTGCATGTCCAAAATAAGTCCATATTTCAAGCTTGTTTGCAGCAGAAACTCCTCTTCTGGGTCCACCCAATCTCGCGAGATCTGAGTTGGCTACAGGGGGTCTTGGTGTAGCAGTGCATGTCCATGTAACGGTTGCAAATGGACACCGGCGGTCTTCGTCACAAAAAACACACAAAAAAAACATCCAAATACCTCCATGCTGACCGTATGTAATGTCCGTCTTGTATTGAAGCCCCGAAATACGAAATTGTCCCGAAAAAATTAAATAAGTCCATATTTCAAGCTTGTTTGCAGCGGAAGCTCCTTTTCCTGGTCCGCCCAAGTCTCGCGAGATTTGCATCGTAGTCAGTTAATCGCAATGATGTCTAAGGTTTTAATAGTTTGTTTTAGTCTGGTTGCCAAACACGAGGAAGTCGTTGCTTCTGGCTGTTGTTCACCTAGAAAAAGTTACAACATAACTCCCCACAGCTCGTCTTTTCACATTTGTATGTCTAATTATGCAAAGCAAATAGACCACTTCTATGTTTGTAAACAATGATGACGTATGTTGTGGGCGGGGCTTAACTGGTGGCAGAAAGTGACAGTTGATCCGGTGTCAACAGTGGAAAGCCGGCATCAAGGGTGGTCAAATCAGAGGAAGATGGGTCATACAGAGGCCTTGTCTGATTATTTTAATGCTTTGTCAACAGAAAACCGGTTATCATACCTGAGTAGGCTAAGTTACCGATTAGCAACGGACTGTGTTGTGTGTTACGGACCGACGTACTGTACTGCCTAGCCAGTGACAGGGACACAAAACACTGCTGTATAAAGACGTGGGCGATCATCAACAAGTCTGCCAACTACGGTATATACTGACAGCAAACTGTACTTGTATGGATGTATATTACAGTTATGTATGTCTATTATTTCTGTAGGCTAACAGGCAGACCGTTGTTAGGCTGTATCACAGACCGTTGCTAGGGACCGAATATGAGTATGTTTCCGTCGAAAAAAGTTGGAAAGGACGGGTCGTAACCTACATGTGCAAATCAGCGAGTGGTACCAAACAACGTCAAGCAAGTCAGAGCTTTTATTTCTCTCTCTCACATACACACACACACGCACACATTTACACACACATTTACAACATAGCCGAGACATACATAAATATTCAGACATAACAATGAGTATAGTTCACCCCAGAATGAGATTTCACTCACCCTCGTGTCGACTAAGGGCTGGAGGAAGTTTCAGAGTCCTTTGTGGCTTCTCTGAGTTACAAGGGGTCTCGATGTAGCAGTGCATGTCCATGTAACCGTTGCAAAAATTAAATAAGTCCATATTTCAAGCTTGTTTGCAGCAGAAACTCCTCTTCTGGGTCCGCCCAATCTCGCGAGATCTGAGTTAGCTACAGGGGGTCTTGGTGTAGCGCAGTGCAGCCGCATCTGAGGGGGACGCGCGTGTGTTGCCGCTTCTCCACTACACAGTTACAGCCTGGCTCCAGCCTAACGTTACTCGACTCGATTTAGGTCCTAGTTTAAATCACAGCTGAGTTCTTTATAGTTCCTTCGCAGCAGTCGTTGTATCACCCCAATTTCCACCGGGTCCGTCAGCGCGGCGGTCACCGCTGATCACTCCCTCTCTAATCAACATTTCACCGGTCTCACCGCGGCACGACTCTCTTTTTTTCTCTCCTTTCGTCAGCTCCAAACTCACTGTTCTGCACCGCGATTACGAAAATTAAATGAAATTCACCCTCTAATGTGGGCTCATCATCACAGATTAGGGTCGTGCTGCAGCCAAGCAGCAGCGCTGCTTTTTAAAGTTGAGCTTATGGTTGAACTGTATGTCAGGATGTGTATTTGTTGCTTACTTCCGGTATTTTTCTGCCACCAGTACGTCACTGTGACGTCGACGTCGAAGTGGTCTATAGTCTCCCAGCTCTAGATCTATAATTAATACGGCTCCATGCTACTTCTGTCAGCTGCTATTCCCTTGTCCCCCTCACCCTTGTTTCTCCTTTGAGTCCATTGTCCATTAGTAGCCTCATACCCAGTGACACTGTAGCATTTGCGGTTGAGCTCTTTGTAAAATAGTGCTGTTAAATTTGACACATGGTATCAAATGGATTTCCAAGTCCAGCACACTTTCCTTCAATACACCCGTCGGCGCTCTGCTCTAAACATTGTTGATGTTTCAGACACATAGGCCTACCAGATCATAATAAAACACCAGACAAGCACCAAAACGGTCACTGAAGACTCACCACGTCTGATGCTCCTTTAATGTTATTCTGGAGCTGCTGCTGAGCCCCGTTAAAACGGGAGGTGTCACCAAACAGACACGAAAGCTGAAGTCACTCACTGAAAGACAGCAGCCAACTCAAAGCTGGAGTCACTTTCATGGCGGCCTGATCTTGGATGTGTCACTTTTACACCTGACATAAACACATTCCAACCCACACTGCATGTATATATTTACACACATCCACTTCATGTTTAAACAAGAGCCGAAGAGTGTGTGTGTGTGTGTGGCTGTGTCATGTGTAGAGTAGTTTTAAAAACACACTATAAACATGATGTCATGCCTAATGTTATTTGGAGACTTCACTTGGCGCCGAGCCTATCTGTGCTCTGCATTATTTAGCAGCAGCATGTAACGGGACACTTTAATGGGCCGCCTCACTGAATACATCAAGAACTACTAATGACATAATGTGTTGGTAATAAGTCTCAGTCACTTTATCAGAAACCCTTTTTATACAGCCTGTTGAAGGCGGGGAAGCCCCCCTCCTATTCAACCTTGCTGTTCTTCAGCCTTTAAGTTGGCAGCGGAGGCGTCAAGTCATGTCTCTGATGCCTCCAGCTCTGTTTAGTTCAGTGTAGAAAAGAAAGACCAATAGAATCAGTGGTTTAACGTCAGTGTAACAGGATCACTGTTTAAAAGGAGCCAGAAGTTCTTTTCGCACTGGACACGAGTCATGAAATTTGTATCCAAAGTTGTTTAATTTTCTATGATTCTATGATTTAAAAATACTTTGGAGCCGAGCGGAGTCCGTCTTCCTGTCTTTTGCTTTCTTTCTGTTCACTCATCTCTGAGGGACATTCAGGGATTCACCGCTCTGTGAGATTCAGGACACCTCCCTATAAATAGCACTGTGGCTCAGTACTCCCAGGTCTCCTATTTCATCTAGTTTCTTTCCACTCACCTGTCTGTCCGATTCCCATCACCCCCTCTGACTTCATTTCCCAATGCTGATTAGCCCTCATCAGGGGAGTGTCTGATTTTTACTGATAACTACAGAGACATGGTCAGTTCAGAGTGAGACTGAGTGGATGTGGTTACTTTGAAATGCTACATGAAGTTGACTCTTATTTTCAGTATTACCATGCTTGGAAAAAAAGAAAAAAAAAACTTTACTAGCTGGTTAGTAAAAACTTGGCCTCGTCTGGAGAAGGTACTACATCCAAAAACAATTAGCTAAAACAGAAATAAATCTCAGTAAAGGTGCATAAGTGGTTTATAGTTATGGCATTTTTGGTTCATGTATTTATCAAGACTTTTATGCTTTAGGCCTAACCTATATTCCCTGATCTGTTATTGATTTGAAGTTAATTGTCAGTATTCTCAGTCTCAGTCATGCTATGCTGTGACTTTCTGCAGAGTTTAGGCTTCTCAGAAAACCCACCATTTGTGAGGGATATTAATCATGATTTAGGATACTTAATATTTTTGACCCAGTTTGGTGGTTAAGCGTAGCAATAGAACAGTATTTTTGTTGGCTGTACTTATCAGACCTTTTAAGTGTTTTTGTCTTATTTATCTGGAAAAAACGAGACAGTGATTTCCTGAAGGGAAAATGGGGGGTAGGCTGAGGAAATGAAACTTCAACCAAATACGGTTTTGTTTCCTAATTCCTAAATAAGTTTGATAAACCTGTGTAAAGTGTATTGGTCTCCTGCGTGAGTCAGTGTAAAATAAGCTGATAAATTGGATGAAATTGGTCACTGTTGTGGTTATATAACATGGTGGCTGGTGTGGACAGACTCAGACAGCTGTTGTCTCAATAGGGATCGACCCCCAGGCTCAAAAATATATTGAAGAGGGGAATTGAAGAGATTAAACTGGACAAATGACATTTCCTTTAATATGACATCTGAAAGGAAACTGGAACGGACGCATAGTGACTCACCTTTAACCACCTCCATGTTGTTTTTGACCGCTCTGTTTTGCAGAGGGGCGAGATTCCCCCTCTTATCACAAGTGCCTGTGAGCCCTGAGCCTTTTACCTCCCCCCTTCTCCCTCCCTCCCTCCTCCCCCTCCTCCTCCCCTCTTCCACCCATCTCCCATGGCAGTCTGGGATTCCAGGGATGTCTCCTCCAGTAAAATAAGCTCCTGTCCCGTCCCCTCGTAGACCAGATCACACCATGGAGCTGACATGGCTGCATCTCTGACAGCCCGGGCTGCAGAGTAGCCCTCTGCACTGCAAAGGCCCCATTAGACTATATTGTGTGTGTGTGTCTGTGTATGTGTGTGTGTGTAGCTTTAGTGTGTGTGTGGTTTTGTAGATGGTATCCCAATGGAGATGCCACTTTGTAAATAATTTGGCTTTGTGAGGTGAAGCATTATGCTGTGTAGGAGAAGGAGCTAGCATGTCTAACGGTTACCGGACTCTATCACAGGGACACACCTTGACAGTCGCTGTCCTTTGATATGGACTCTGTATTCACCCTGGATACGGAGAGGTCGAAGACGACTGTTCATTTCTGACCAATAACGGACATGTCTCGTTGACGGTCATGCCTAACGGTTACCGAACTTTGTCACAGCACCTGAATGACCTGAAGAAGGAGAACTTCAGCCTCAAGCTCCGCATCTACTTCCTGGAGGAGAGGATACAGCAGAAGTACGAGGAGAGCAGCGAGGATGTCTACCGTACGGTGAGTAGGACAGTCGTCACTCAGTGTGAGGAAATGAATGGAGAACTGTTTCAGTGCTGATCAATGGGTCCATGTGTGGTTGATCCTCACAGACGAAGGATTGTGTCACTAAACAAAGATGATCAGCACCAATTGATTGTGTCTGTGTTGACAGATTTGGTGCTGAGTGGGTAATCTAAAGAGTTGACTTGTGCCTTTATCAATGGCATTACTGTAGACTGTTACTGTTATGAGGAGCCGCTTTACTGAGCCACTTCCAATGTTTGTTGACCCAGCTGTTGCGCCGACCTGGCTGAGGTGATGTGACCTGCCGTGTGTTTGTTTTACCAAGTGCCTGTGTTTAGATATGGCCGACATGTGAAAGACTGCACGTTAACTAGCTCTTTGCTCAGGGAACCGTTATGTGATGTTTGTGTGAGCAACTGTCTGTCAGCTGTCCAGAGAGACCTCAATGTTTTGCAATGTGTACTGTTGTCTTATACTGGGATTTGTGAAGATTTGTGAAGTGTTTTAGCAACTAAATTATCACCAACAGCATTAAACTGCAGCTGCAGAGAAATAGAGACTTGAGAAACCTATAATGCTAACAGGCTACTGATAAATATAAAGGGAAGAAAATTAAGAATGACAGGCCAAGCTGTGTCTGTTGTTCCATGAAATGTGATCAAATCACATAAGAGTTATTCTTCTGTATAGTTTTTCTCTGGTTGCAATGAACTCATACATGAGATCAATATCGCTGTTGATTTGTTCAGCATGTCAGGTATTGACTATGATGACCAAACCACTTATTATAACCTGTTTCCACTCTGGTCCATTCATTCACACTAAGGGCACTGACTCGTGGTGTAGGCTATTCCTCTGGCTGGATACTTCCTGATTTAAAATGTAAAAAAATGTATTTGAAAATTGAATATCAATAGGTGATGTCTTTGTACAGCTACTTGCTGTACAAGCTGGCGTTAAAAAGATGAAATGAAAAAAAAAGTTTTCTATTTAAAAAACAACAACAACAACACATTTATGTTTCTCAAACTAAGTGAAGGCCCCACTGATGACCTCAGAAGTCCATTAACGGCTTCATTGATAGTCTCAATAGAAAAACACTTGGGGAAAAATCAATCACACACACAGTATAACAGTGTGCTGATGTCACAGATCAATTTCAGTAAAGAGATCTAAAACCAGGCCAGACAACTGTAAACTCCCTTAAACCTGTTCACCATCTCTGGCACAGAAACCAAAGTGATGTCTGTGATGATGTGTCTCGCGACTGTCCAAAACTGTATTGTTTTGTTATTAGCACCAAAAGTCAGATACAGTATACTACTCTTACGAGTAATACTGTGATTACCTTGCCAAACAACAAAAATACATTTATTATAGAAAATCACCAAAAGCGATTTCTCAATCCAGCTCCTCAAATATTAGAATTTTCAGCTTTTCAGTTTTATATTTTTTTATATTTACATTGTCAAACATGTTTTTGAGGTTTTGACTAATTGCTCCAGCAGAACAAGGAATTCAGAGATGTCACTTTGATGGGGTGTTTTTTATTACATTATTTTACTGTAATAATGTAAGAAATTACATAATTACACAATTAAATCAATCAATCAACAATTAAGAACCTCAGCAAAAGGAAAAATGATCATGAAAATAATTCTTTGTTTCAGAATGTCAACAATTTTTGATTTGTTTACTTCTCAAAGTCTCTCTGAGTTCACCACGAACTGGGCTCTGTTTGTCTCCGTGTCCCTCTGTACTCGTCTGTGTGTGTGCGTGCAAAGTGAGCACCTACAGTAAGGTGACCTAGCTCAGCTGGTGCCTGTTGGCATGAGCCCATCGGCATTTCAAACTTTTCCCCTCTCTTCCTCCCGTCACTCCAAATGCCCTGTGATCACCAACAACCCTTTGATATGAGAAAATTAGATGGCTGCTTGAGCTGGCTGAACAAGACCTGAGAGTCCCGCCACTGATCATCCACAATTACTACATACCAGCAGCGACTAAGTAAACTGATCCCACAACATAACAGACGTCCGACTGGAGTTTAATCCTTGTGCTTGACGATCTCTCGGTCTGTTTGGCTAAAGATCCTTCAATCTAATCACTTTTTTATTGGAGCCTAAATCTTTGCACCGTAGATGTTATGGGACCTGAGCAGCTCGGGTACATAGTGATCTCTCTCAGAGCTTCAGACTCTATTTATAGCGCAGGCTTGAGCGCACTGATTTATTTATCACTCACATCCATCCAAGTGTCCATATGACACGAGACGCTCTGTGTTATACGCGTGTGTCTGTCTGTGGTGTTTCTTCTCACTCTGTCGTTATATTATATTGATGTCTTTGTTGGGCGTTTAATTTTTGTAACGTGAGTTCATTAATCACAGTTTATAATTTAGCCATATTACTGTATTTGATATGAATTGTACATCAAAACATATTCGTATTTATTAAGTAAGCAGTAAGCAGCGTTAAATTTATTGATTTCTCAGTCTGCAACTGCTGATTATCTACAGAATAACAAGTTGATTATGTTTCAGTTTAACAGATTGTTTAAAAAAAGGTAACTGCCCTCCACAGGATAACATGTCTTTGTTCAAATATCAGTCAAGTTACAATGTAAAACAGATAATCTGGAGTTTCAGATTTGAGAAACTGGATAATGGTACTTGTGTTTGGTATTTTTTTCTTTAAAAACAACAGTTATCAAAGTTGTGTTTCATATGATTTTAAATCTTTAGCAAGGGTCGGAACACAGTGAGTGGGATTATCATCATCAGCCTAGATGATAATACCTGTCTGTATAGTTGCAAGTCATGACAGCGTTGCAGGTGTGTCCTGTGTGTGCAGCCGTCTCCCTTTTCCCTCATTGAGTTTTTATTAGTGGGTCTGTTGCTGAGGGCTGACGGGTCTGGAGGGGCTAGAATAGCAGGTGCACTGTGATGGCGTCTATATTTAGAGCTGTTTTCAAGATGGGAAAGTGTTTCTCTTACTGTAAACCTTGTTGACCCACGTAAGGGAATACGTGTTCCTCTAGCATGTGCAGTGCATTATTTATTGTTACAGCATTTAGAAGAATCTCTTGCCATCATTGGCAATTCAGAGCATATGTACTGGTGTTGCATAAGTTCAAGCTCCTGTAGCGGCTTCCACGCTTCCTCACTTTGTCACATAAGAGTCGGGTGCTTGAGATGTGGATAGAGAGACATCAATAATCAATATAGCAGTGAATATGCATTTAAAATGTTGTCACTGAACTTCAATCCACAGATATGTTGCATAACCTTTTGTCTTCTTCCTTCTTTTGTTATTATTTTTTCCTGCTGTCACAACATTAAAACGATACACAGTGCAAAAAGTGCCACCTCAGTTTTCTATTACTTTGCCAAGTATTTTCTCAGTTGGTGAATGAATCTTTTTCTCTATAAAATGTTAGAAAACAGTGACCATTATCAATTTTAAACATCAGAACACAATAGTGTCCTAGTTATTGTCGCAGGTCCACAACCTTTTCCACAATAAGTTATTTTATCACGTGTTAAAATGAAGAGTAAGTCAGCGTGACTACTACTCTGTTCTCCAGACATGTGCAGGATGAACGCGTGTATGTGTGTGTTGGTGTCTTTGTGAAAAATGTTTATGGCTAGGTTTCAAGCTACAAGTGTAGGCGCACGTGTGGGCCCAGCTCCCTGAGTGTTATTGACATGCAGCACATAGACACGTAAGGCTCTCTGACAGGGACAGGGGAAGGTCAACAGGCTTGGACCAGAATATTTCTAGAGAGGAAAAGAGAGGAAGACCAGGGCGGGGGGAGAAAAACTGAGATGATAGACAGGAGAAAGTGAACTTTTGAAATGAATGAGAGCCAAGCTGCACAGATAAAGGTGATAAAACCACTGAGAGCAATTATATGAGAGCAGACAGATAAACTGTCCTCTCTCTCCTGCCTGAGGTCAGAATGGAAAGAATGAACCCAACCATTCCCACTGTCTAAACCCTCTGTCCCGTAGCCCAGTTTAAAAGATCCCTGATTGGCCCCTAAACGTCCCCCCGTGGTCCCCTAGCAGGTAAACAAACTGTGGAGTTTAGCCTTTGGCCCCAGTGGTGAGTATCTGAGCCGCCCTGAATTCTCCAGCTCTAAATATACCAGCCATGACAGCACGGTCGGATGTTCTTCACCAATGACACACAACACCCACTGATTCACACAGTAGAGACAGAGGGATCAGTTTGTGATGGAGAGATGTTATGAGGATGGAGATGTGATATGAGGAGCTGAACACAACAGATGGGCGCTTGAGATGTGATAAAGAAAAGGAAGATTGGAGAGATTCAAGCAAACCCAAAACATGTACTGTAATAAATGAAAAACAAATGAAAAGTGAAAACTACGGTATTAAAACCTTCAGGAGGCATGATTTTTTCAATTACGGAATATTTAATTGAACCTCAATTAGATGCATTTTACAAAAATTTTTTTTCCTGATATAATTACAGCGCGATCCTAAAATAGATCCTTTTTTTTCCCACATCAGACCAATCTATGTAGTTTCCTCTAGGCACGATCAGTTCAGTGTGTAATGTGAAGAGAAGTGTGTTTTCAAACCATCAAAGACAAAGTGAAACAATATAAAATGTCACTTACTTGGTTACCTTTTGTAGTGAGCTGCTAAATTGTGTGTCACTGGCCATTCCCTCAGGTGTTTCCAGTATTGGCCTCCTTGTACATCACAGGACATTAACAAGTTTGTAGTTTCAGCCTCATGAATAATTACTTGGTGCCTATTTACATTTACAAATCTCTCAGAGATGCTGGAAAGCCTCTGTAAATCACTGTTGCTGTTTGTGTTTGGAAGCTTGTTGCCAAGTGTGGACGCTATTTGTCAACCTAGATTATTCTTATTTGCCTGTAAAAAAACAAAAACAAACATTAAATCTGCTCAGTGCCACAGTCAGGAAATGTGAAAACAAAGATTTATTGTTGTTTTTGAAAACTTGGAAAGTGGTAAAGACTGTAATTACATGTGAAAACCATCACTCATTATTATGTCAAGTTTCATGCAGGCTGATCCATCGTTTAAGCAGCACATGAGGACATTTATCACCAAACACAGTCCAAACACTGTTGTGCATATAGTCATTTATTTGTTTCTGAGATTGTATGGTGTTGAGGAAGGCAAACAATGATGATGATGATGATGATGATGATGATGATGATGATGATGATGATGATGATGGAGCGACTGACCCAGCCTTTTGTCATCTTTTGCAGAACATCGAGCTGAAGGTGGAAGTAGAGAGCTTGAAGCAGGAGCTCCAAGAGAAACAGCAGCTTCTGGATAAAGCCCTGTAAGTCCACAGAATATCAAACCTAAATATTTATTATTGTGCTTTTCCAACCCTTAACTTAGGACTTCCGAATGTGTACAGTAAGTGTAAGTGACAGACCCAGTATAGTTATATCCAGTTATTTTATTGTTTTCTTTATCCACATACACTTCATTTGATCCAGTACATAGTGTGTATCAGTAGACATGGCTACACAAGTGGCTGCAGCGTGGTCAGGCACTGACAGCACAGACGATCCCTCTGGTGTTAGACCTCCATGTGTTTATGTGTAGTTGTGCACCTCCATCTATGGGTGTTGGCTGCCGAGGGGTAAGTGAGTCCCTGCTAGAGATTTGCCATGATTCTCTACATGGCCCTGTCTTAGCGGGCGGTAACACCTCATATCTCTAACAGCTCGTATGTCGCACAGCAGCTGATAGAGGCAACACACACACACACACACACACACACACACATATGTATACAAACGCACAATAGAGTTATGCAAACCCTCATATAGGCAACCCGCAGTGTAAACCCCTAGCATGTTTGGTTAGGATTATTGTGTAAATACTATATGAAAATGCTGGTTTTATCAGTGTGGCATGGTGATGAGGGAAACTGTCCTTCAATCAGATGTTTTCTGTTTTCAGGTATTCACAAAAAATCCTAAAAACCTAGAAAATTACGAGAGCATCACACGTTTCTGCTTCTTTATTGTGGAAATTGTATGTCTCATTTAGACTCCATTATATAATCTCTTAAAACAGATGTTCACCTCCTCCTCCTGCTGCAGGGCTTCTCCTGCCCCGGGGGTGGATCCTGCTGCAGGGCTTTAGTAGATTGTATTGGCTCTGCACGGCTTTGATTTGGCATACGATAGAGAGGCAATCTTTGTGCTGCTGAAATCGCCAGAGATGCTGCTCTAAAGGTCAGGCTTGTTGACCTTTAAATTGGTATGGATCATCACTGGCCAGCTGCTGGCGCTGTTGGAAAGGGTAAATTGGATCTTATTACTCATCTCTATTTTGGTTGCTGTTGTTGCTCCCTCTTCTGCACATCCTTTGCTCTCTTATTGTTACGGATAAGTGTGATTCTAAAAGCTGTTTGGTGGAAGCAGAGATGTTTCTGACTGGAGTCCGAGGCCAGATATTATTGCCTGACTTAGATTCAGCTGCCCTCCAAGCCAACAGCTGTGCTGCTTTATATTTTCATTCTACAGCACATATTCTGTGGTCTGCTCGTTGCCACAGAATTGCTCACTGCCTGCGTTTATGGTAAATGGTGATCTAACTATCAGTGTGAAAAGTGACAGTTTCTGCACTGCCCCACACAGAGAAGTGTTTCCATTACGCAGCAGAGTCTGCGTTTTCAGTTTCAACCTGATTGCCTGAAATGATTGCTCCAGCAAATCACTGGAAAAAGTTATTTCTTCTAGTTATTTGTTGACAGAAGAGTGTTACTGAATCCTCCACCCCATGAGTTCGCACAGACAGGGCGGTATTGAAGCCGTGCCTTAAGGCTGAAGGTCTCGTCCACTACACATAAAGGACACTTGTCCAAGAGACAGACATTTGCATTACTCAGACTGGTTCAAAATATCCCAGTTATTTGAGCTGTTGCATGTGGTGGACAGAGTTAAAAACGTATGTAGAGAGGGTCCAGAACAGGACGCACGGCGACAGAGTGGCGTGTGCCATTCTGGGAGCAGGAATTCTGGGATAGGGTCGTTGACTGACTAAGTGATATAGACAGATGCTTGCACAGATGGATGCCAAAGGAGTGAGGAAAACACTTATGAGGCATTTGTCACACATGTGGTTGAAGAATGTCATATTTTGGAGTGTGAAGCATTCATATTTTGTGCAGCATCAAGGTTTAACTGTGTATTTCAGTTTATTATTGTATCACAAACAAACACATCTGTCAGTTAGTATCACATCTGTAACACAAGCCTCTGGTTGAACTCAGTGTTGCATGTTACTATCAAAGGGAACACGGACCTAAATTGAATTTATGACCGTATATAAACATCAGACTATGTGATCATCACCGCAGAGAGAGCTCATATTAGCATTAATCATGACAATAAAAGTCTCCACTCTCCACCATGGGTGGGGCTCACACTTCATCTGCACTATAAGTGGAAGGGTGTTGGGTATCCCATGGGCACCGTAGCCAACAGGAAAGTGATTACATCATTTTACTTCTTGGTTAGTGTCCATCATGTCCTAATGCTGACCCACTGACTACATTTGTGTGTTTTCCTTTGTGACAGCACAACAGCAGAGAGCTTGACCAATCACAATGAGGCGGAGCTGCAGAGACGATGTCAGGAGAGACAGCAGGAAATCGATCACATGCAGCAAGTGCTCGAGACCAAGATCCAGCTCCTGCAGGAGGTTTGTCTGTCTTAAAAGTATTAAAATGACACAAAGGTGCCTCAGATTAACAAATCATCATAACAAGTTTCCCTCTGTGCGTGTTTCCAGGAGGCCCAGCTAGCACGCAGCGAGGCTGGGCGGATGTCCTCGCTGGCTGGGTCGCACTCCAACGCCTCCCTCCTCTCTCTAGACACCCCCATGGAGGACATCCAAGAGGATGAGAGGCCTCTGAGCATCCTGTCCCCGTCCAACACCAACAAGGACAGGTGCGCAAAAAATGGCTGAGGAGATTCATCTACCAGCAAAATCCCTCCCTAAGCATCACTGACTGACTATATCTCTGTGTCTGTGTATCAGGTTAATAGAGGAGCTGACCAAAGAGCTCCACTCCAAGCAGGCCCTCATCACAGAACTGAGCGGAGAAAAGACGACGCTCACGCTGAGGGTGGGAGAGCTGGAGGGACAAGTTGAGGAGCTGTCTTCATCTCTGCTGCAGAAGGACAAGGATGTGGAGGTATAAATGCATGTTATTTCTGCCCTGAATGACATCAAAACTTAACTGAGGAACCATGCAGTGAATGTCTTCTATTTCTTCCGTCTATTATTACTGCATTCCTCTGGACCACCATGTTGTTTCTGGCCAGACCTCTATTCTAGAGAGAGGCTCCTGAAGCAGCATATGTGACATTCCTCAGATTTATTTAAACAGCTATTCATGTAGGTCACATTAGCATTTTGAAGACAAACTACCACTTCAGCAAACACAGACACTGGGTTATACAGATTCATTTGTATGCAAGTACTGGCGCTCGTACCCACACTGAAAAACATTTCATGTGTGATTGCAGGTTTATTTATTCACGTTCCTGCTCCTGAGTGCATTCACTCCCTCCATTAATCTTGAGATTGAGGATAACTATTGATTTCTCAGTTCCTGGGTTGGTATATACTGTAGGTTTACAGAATGTCTCTCTTCTCTGTTACACAGTTCTATCAGGAAGAACTGGGTCGAGAGAGGCTGCGCATCGAACAGGAGATGCAGGTAGGCGCCGCACGAAATCCGAGCTCATCAGTTTGGTACTTAAATCAGCGTTGGGTCATCAGGCTCCACGTGTCATTATACATCTCTCCACTGAGTGTCAGAGCTGCATCACTGTGCTCATTGTTGAAGTTAGACGGATTCTGCCTCCTTATGGAGAAGCGACACATAGCATTTTCACACCAGAGCTGTTGATTTGAACATGACGCATATTTGACACATATTTGAATAGTAGATAATAATGGAGTTAGTACTTGTTGTTGATAACAACCTGTAGTTATCTGATTCCATCTAAAAAAAAAGATGAAAACTCAACAACATCACAAACACAATATCACTTGTAATTACATAAACAGAAAGATCATGGTACAGAATCACGCAGCTCCATCTATCAGACCAAATTGAGAAAAAGCACTGCATTAAAAATATTATCAAATTTATTCTGTCTCTGCAGAGCATTCTGTGTGCATCAACATAACAAAATCAGTATAACCCCTACCATATGTAGAACAGGGCATCATTATAAAATGGGGATGGTAAAAAGTGAAACATCCTGCGGTGAAGTAAAACTTTACTGATCTTTGTGCAGTACGATCAAACCCTGAAAGTTTGATGAGTCATCGTGGCTCAGTGGCTTATTCCAATGTGAGTGGCGAATTATACGATGGGTTGTGAGGAATTAGTTCTTGGTGCATCAAAGATAAACAAACAGAGGCAAGGAACATGACGTAAAAAGAATTATATGGTAATTAAAGCTGCAGTGGATGGAGAGTTATCCGAGGCTCGCTGTGAAAGTACAGTCCATCTCACAGAGGGTTTGTCTCATCACACTAAGTGCCAGAATCTCATTACATTCACAGGCCTAAGCTGCACTGACATCCCCAAGGACACATTTCCCCCCAGATACATAATGAAACTTCAAATGACAAGGGACCATTATCTTGACAACAGCTCTCTGCACCCAGAAAAGAATCCATACAATTATTAGTCTTGGCAATCCATGTAACATAACAACAGCCTTATTAGGACCTGTGTGCGGTGCTGCTACAGTTTCTTTTTTATAAACATATTTGATGCTGGGTGAGTTTCTCTCAAACAGTATTTTTTGTATTCAAGGTGCTGCACCAGGAGTTTTAACTTGTAAATCAGTTGTGAATGAGGGATGCAAATGTACTGGCCTGTACTAGCTCTCTGCGCAGATTGCACACTGGGTGCATGTGTGCCTGTTTGAGTTCACTGAAATAATAAACAAATCTGAGCACCATGTTACATGATGGACACTGTAGTCACCAAGGCAACCGTGGGCTATAGTGATATTGAGCTTCATAGTATCATTTAGGAGTGATATGGTGCTTTTTGTGCGGGGCTCTTAATGTTCTCATGAGCACAATAAGAGACAACACTTGTGTTTTTGATGGCTGAATTGTAACGGCCTGTATGTTGAAAGACATGCAAAGGATGTGACATTGCAAAACTGAAACAACCTTGTTGTGTAAGTAGTGTATGTGTGTGAGCAAGAATATGTGTAAGATGTGAACGTGCAAAAATGCTTAGTAACATTTCATAGCTTTACATTTTGTCACATGATGATTCAACATTATGGACTCAAGCAGAGCTCTGCAGCAGTGATGTTTTACACAGGGACCAAAAGGGAGGACCATTGTAACTGGGGTTTTGCTGGTGGTGGTGGTGGTGGTGTGTGTGCGTGCGTGCACATTCCCACGAGGTGCTCTCTTTCACATGTGCGTGTGTGCATGCAGGCATCTCGCTGGTTAGCAGTTTAGCAGCTCTGGTTTCAGCCGGGTTGTCGATAGGTCAGGTCGACCTTTGAGTGATCTGCGACCCTGACACTGATATCAAGTTGTGTTGTTTCAGACGGACACCCGCCACAAGAGCTCTTAATTAGTTCCCCAGACACCACAGCCATTTAGATCAAATCTATGTCTGGAGAGAAAAAAGGGGGAGGCGGGAAAAAGGATCATCTGAAACTTCTTAACACAATCATTTCCAGGGTTTCCGTTCCAAGGATAATTTGTACTAATCATGGCCCTGTGGACTGTAAAGTTGTTTTAATGTTTTACATTAGCTTATATTTATGAAAAAAGCATAAAATAGTAATCAAATCATCACATACAAAAACATGTAGTAATATCATGTGTGTCTTATTCAGCTTCCTCCTTCACACGTGTGTTGTTGGTTGTCAGCAGCCTTCTGAAAACATCTGATAAAATGAGAAAACGTCTCATGACCAGTAATTAACCTTTCAACAATCAGCAATAGTAGACCCACAGCTATGACTCATATAATGATGTGGATGTGCAGGATCACATTGTGCCCCGAGGCATAAGAACTGCTTTCAGGATGAAAGTACATCCACGGTCGCCAGGGGAATTTCTTTCACTGTGTGTCTGTTTGGAAGTCACAGCGTGGCAGCATGACCATCTGTCTGTGCACCCTCAGGGAAACAAAAATTGTGGTCACTGCAGAGGCAAACTTGCACAGTCAAATGCATCAGAAAGGCCTGTTTGTTTGACCATCACAGTAAAACCATTGTTGAAATATCTGCACCACGGCAACAGGAAATACTAATAATAATCTTACAACAAGAACATAATATTGACATTTGGTGGTGGTGTTTAGAAAATTACACTGGTCTGTTGAGGGTGCTTTTAAAAACCTAGAATGACCTGATCAGTAGAATTAAACCTTTAATTATTATGTCTTCAAAATGTTTAATTGCACCAAATAGAGGTACTTGTAACAGAAATGAGCTGTAACCAATACTTAATTCACTTATGTAAGATAACTGACTCAAACCATTATTGATGATCTAAACATTAATCCATTAAGTACAGGCTATGTGATGCTGCCAGTAAGATAAAGACCTCTATTCAAAGCTCGTCCGCCTATATTTATAAAACCACACAGTGGCCACATTGCATGCAGGTGATAGAATGGATGAGGATGATGGTATAACAGCTGATAAAACAGAGAAAGGAAGAACATATTCCTGGATAAATAAGTTAAATTAATAATTTTTTATATCAAAATAGTCAGTTGTGACTAATCAGTTGATCTACTAATGTTAGTTTCGTAGTATAGACTAAGTGAAATCTTGAAATATAGAAACTGGGTCAGATCAAAACCCTAGTTTAGAGTATGTGTGTGTGTGGCTGTGCCATGTGTGTGTTATAATATATCTTAGAATAGATAGGATATTAGACAAAGAAACTGAATTCACAGAAACCTTGTAAACCTTTCAGACCAATAGCCTGTTGTATCGGTTAATAAAAGAATAGCTTAAAAATACAGTACACAATAGAATAAAATCTATGTTGCACTCAATTGTATTTTATTTTACAGAGCGTCACTAATGTTAACATGCTACTGAGCATTTCACCTGTTCAGTCAGGCGAACGGGCAGAGCTTAGTAAAACGGACCGGAGGAAGTATCAGACTCCCAGGGTGCATCATTCCCTCTCTTCCACATTAAACATCGTATAAACTCACATTCGCCCTTTTGTTTTTTGTTTTTTTACATTCACTGCTGTGTTAAATTATGAATCACGTCGTTATGAATCGGAACCATAGTGGATTTGAAACCATAAATACCCCTGTGTGACTGCACCCGGCGCCTTCTCCACCCCCCTCCGCTCTCCCAGAGTGGTGCGCTCCGCCGCTGCAGGTCTAGTTCAGGCCAGAGCAATAGAATAAAACAGAGTGGCGACAGCTTTTGATCTCGCCGCCAGCGTGGTGACGTGGTTCATGTAGCTCCCGATAGTTCCAAACTAGGCTGCCGCTGCCATGTTCTTCTATGGGGCAGACAGTAATAAACTTGCTTTTGGACGGTAAAATGTTAAAAATAAACCGTACAAAGCTATATTCAGAACTGTTACTGAATTATCTATGTCAGTTTTTAAACAAAAGGCAAAATCTTTTTGCTTCAAGATTTTATTTGTACTCCAAATTGAAGATTAGCCTGCCCTACAGTAAAAATGGCATACGTAAAATATAAAAAGAGGAGTAAAGCAATATATTAAGCGGGAATAGCATCAAAGATGTTCAATCAAACCCACATAGTTTCAAACAACGTTCAAAACGCACACAGCCATTATCACAACTCAACATAAAGTCAGCTAGCTTAATGCTAATGTATATGTAAAATCTCATAGACGGGCTAACAGTAATTAGCATTCGCTATCGTCATTCCGCGGCACCAACAACCATAGCAGTAAAGCTGATAAAACCTGTTTTGATGCTGGCTTTAGCGCTGTTAACACATCACAGTTCTAATATTTTTTCATGCCAGAAAGTCACAGTTTAATCCGAAGTCTGGGGTCAGTTTGCATCGGCGTTTGTTTGGGAGGAGTGCAGAGTCGCGACCGAGCACCAGGGCAGCGGCTGTCAGAGCTGCGGCAGCCGCTCTACTGACCTCATCTGCCGGCGGCAGTCCCTCGTCCTCCCGGGGTAGATAACGAGTCAAGTAACGTATCCGCACGCTTTCAGACGTTTACCGATGGCTGGTTAAACTCTTTGTAGGAGATTAATGTTGGTCTCATTGATTAAATTTAACAACTGTGGCAGTGGCATTAGTTTGTTTGAATGAAAAGTGAGCAGGACTACCTCTGGGCTACGGACTGAAATCACCACCTTTACGTAAATAAATACATGTTTTTTAAGAAACCGATCAGTCTTATAAATTTTATTTTGTTAAGTCAGCATAGTTACTGTACATAGCAAAGATTATTACCACTTTATGACTTAAAATTGGTCGGTATTTCATCAGTTTAGCTCAGGAGTTTCTTGCTGTGCAGCCATAGAAACAGACGTGGTCCAGCGCCACGGGAGGAATGTTTGGAACTATTGAGGGCTCCATGACCCGGAAGTCGACCCGCCATCTTTGAACAACGGAGTCCTATGGGAGTGTCGCCACTCTGTTTTTATCTATCGCTCTGGTTCAGGCCAACGCGTTATCAGCCCGGAGGATCTCCGACCGCACGGAGGAGCGAGCCCGGTGCGAGCCTGTCTCCTTCGGTAACAGCTCTGAAATGAATGAGGAGCCCGTTCCTCGGAGCACGGACACCGGCGGAGACAGACTCAAATGACTGTCCCGGGACGGCGGCTACTGCTCCACGTCCGTGTAAAAAAAAAAAAAAAGGGCACAGCGTTGTTACCGATCTCCGGTCGTGATGAAGCCGGCGGCGCGTGTGGTGTGGCTCGTGCGTCTGTGACAGCAGAGAGGGATGGTGCAGAGGAGCGTGTGCTGCCGCCGGAAAACGCCAAAGAAGACTCAGTATACGGATAAACGCTGAATGTGAATGGGACTGACCGGACTTGAACATCTGTGGGGGTGTGCGCCATATTCCCGATGCACCTGCACGTCCCAGCAAATGAACGGTGATCTTGAGGAGGGGATCTTTGCATGATAGTGACCGTTATCTATAGGAATCTGCTTTTACCTCATCGTTTTCAGTGCTGCCAAAAACCACATGTGCAACCTTTTCTCTTTAAGCCTGGACAACTGCTTCTTCTTCTCTACCTCATCTCATTTCTCTTTAAGCCAATGAATTTAATGCCATTGTGTGGACTGGTGCCATGAAGAGCTTTACAGGACTTCATCACATGCAGAAGGCTTTGTTTGTGATGTGCGTTTACTCTGATGCAGCTTGAGCATCAGGTTTGTCAGAAGGATTCAGGTGTGCTCCTGTCAGAGAAAATAAAACGCCTTGCCACAGCTGGATACAGTCCACACCTGTGGAATGCTTGATCTCAAGATGAAGGAGACGTGTCGCATCTGTGGCAGGGAGCTCTGCGGTAACCAGAGGCGATGGATCTTCCACCCCACCGCCAAACTCAACCTGCAGGTGCTGCTGTCTCACGCTCTGGGTCAAGAGCTGGCCCGGGACGGAAGAGGGGAGTTCGCCTGCTCCAAGTGCATCTTCATGCTGGACCGCATGTACCGCTTTGACACAGTCATCGCCCGCGTTGAGGCGCTGTCCATCGAAAGGCTGCAGAGGCTCCTGCAGGAGAAACATCGGCTGAGGCAGTGCATCAGCGGGCTCTACCGGAAAACAAACTCAGAGGACGGTGTGGGGACGATAAGTGCAGGTCATGAAGGGCCAGGAGACGGCATGGTGGACATTTCAGGTCTCACTCATGCAAAGTACTGCGCCCTTCTCCAGGACGACCTTGTCTACTCTCTGTACGAGTCCTGGGCAGACGACAGCCTGGACTGTCACCATCATCACCCTCAGTGTCCTGCGGGTCCAGGGTCAGAGGTCACAGTAGCAGGCTCACAGCGCTGTGTGCCCAGCACGCCCAGGAAGTGTCGAGGATGTTCCTACTGGCGTGTGGCCGACTCGGACTATGAGGCCGTTTGTAAGGTTCCCAGGAAGTTGGCACGGAGTATTTCCTGTGGGCCGTCGACCCGATATTCAGCCAGTGTTATAGGAGGCAGCGTGATCGGAGGCATTGGAGAGGAACACAGGAAAAATGTGGAAGATCCTGAAGAACCCCCCTCCTCTCTAACTCTGGTCCCTGGTTCTCAGGAACCCTCGAGGACGTCAGACAGTGATCGCACGCTGGCCGGACGAGCCAGCTCCAGCCCTTCAATAGCATCCCTGGAGACGGCTGAGGAATACGTCCGGCCTGGAGCCATAACAGATGGTCCCCTGAGCCCTAGGGACGCTATAGATGACCGGATATCTGACTCCCTCTCAGAGGAGCACATGGGAGCCCCGCATGGCCAAACCTCACCCGGGCTCAGCCTCCCTCTGGCGCTCTGCTTGCTGCAGAGCTACGCTGTCTACCGGCCTGTCCAGAGCTCCAAGGGGAGCAAGCTGCCGGTGCTGCTCAGACAGACCTCCAGTAATGGGAGCGGCAGGCTGGGCTTCCCGGATCCTGTCCTGGGAATGTCGTATGGAACTCCAGATGGAGAAAGAGACAACCACATGCCCACACCGGAGCTGGAGACCCCCCTGATCAGGCTGGATGCCGGGATGTATCATGATCTGAATTTAACTGACATGGAGGATCTGTTAGAAGATTTGTACAAAGAGTATCCTCCCCCACGTCCCCACCAGGTATAAAAGGCTGATGATGGTGTTGAATACAAGTATTTCACTTCTGAAGGATGAGGGTACCTGCATGGAGGAGTGAATTTTGCCTCTGCACTGCAAATCAGCAGTATCTGCAGTAACCCCCCCACCCCCAACAGGCTTTAATGTTTGACACACAAACAACGCAGCCTGCCTGCAAAATGATCAGTCTCACCGCTTTTTTAAAGCTTAATTAGCCACATAATCCAGCTGTCAGTCACTTAATCCTTCCTGCAGCCTCTCTCACAAGGAGGGTGTGCACTACAGTGCTATGTGTGTGCGTGTCTTTTGCTTAGCTGTCCATGTGTGGGAATACCTTACATGAACAGCCATGTTTGAGCAAGCTGTGACACACGACATGACCTGATTACCTTGTGTGTGTGTGTGTGTGGTCACGTACACAGAGGTCATTAGTCTTTTCAATAAAGTAGAAAAAACAGATTATAGACATAAACAGTATTTTTTCATTATTTGAGTGTAAAATACCAGCATTTACTATCTGTTCAAAGCTTATCCACAGTGACGTCTGTGCAGCTGCTGAACACTCTGAGCCATGGACACAGCCTGCAGCCTCCCAGTTTTTTGAGTGGTAAATTAGGTTGCAGCCCACGAATATCTGCACCATTTTGCAAAAACAAGCGCGTGTCATTCTTTGCGTGCGCTGTATCGAAAAAGTCACCCTCCTCAAATTATCTGTGGCAATCAATTTTGGATTCGCCATTGAATGAGATGTTCCTGCTCAATAAGCGTGTGTGATGTTGGCGCCGTGGCTGCCGACTGAAGTAGGTTAGATGTGGCGAGACATTAAGATAGAGTGACTCCTCCACTGGCCTATTTTCACTCAGAGCCCTTGAGGCAAAAGTGATCCACGCAATGTCAGACCACCCCGTCATCTCACTACTGGTTGGCTACTACAGTAACGCCACTGAAATGATGATAAGTTAACTTTAGCGTTTCAATTAGGAAAAAATGATTGACATTAAAACCTGAATAAGGCATAATGAATGCACAATCTCAGCTACACAAAGCCACAAGTCGGTGTATCATGGCGATACACTTAACTGTAGTTTGTGAAAGATGAGTTATTTATATGCTGGTTATGTAAAAAAAAATATAATGGTAGCACAGAACAGTTTGGACACACTCACTCGTGGTAACTCATGCATGCAGATGATCACACAGCACTCCGGAGGCTCTCTTCTCATCACGGCTTTTTACAAAGTGCACACATGAATGAGCAGAGTTTCTAAATGTTGTACACATCCAGCGTTACATAATCCGCCGTGGAAGTTAAGCTGCCCTTTAGCCTCTATATTTTTCATGGTTTCTGAGACTAAATATCTTCTTTAAAAGATAATGCAGCCGCTTTCTCTTTGTCTTCATCGCCACAGACTCTGGTCGAGGAGCAGCAAAGTCAACTGAACCAGTATGAGTGTGCGGCCGGTCAGTGTGTCAGCGAGCTACAGAAGGCCCAGCTCCAGGTCCAGTCCCTGCAGGCCAAGATGCACGAGAGCGAGGCCAACAACATGGTAAAGACGCATAGAAACGGCTTTTTCATTACAGACGGTCGTGTTTGTTCCAACCGATGATGGTCTAATGGTGATCTCTGTCTCGTCTCTCGCAGAAGCTGCAGGAGAAACTGAATGAGATGGAGTGCGAGCTGCGTTCTCTCCGCCAGTCCGCTCAGAGTCAGGAAAGAACCATTCAGGGCCTCAATGAGTCTATCAGCACAAAAGACAATGAGGTATGTGTGTGTTTGTGTTTTTCCTTGCTTTAAATAGTGAATAAACAAAGGTCAGTCCAGTCAACATCACAGGATCGGTGCTCTAACATGGTTGATGGTGATTTAAGGCCCAGGAGCTGTACCAGATGATTGAAGGGCAGAACACCACTCTGTGTAAGATGCGAGAAATGGCCCATCGCAACCAGCTCTCTCAGTGCAAGGTGAGACATGATGACAAACCCTGATCCAGATCCAGAATAATCCCTCTACTACATACTGAGAAACCATGTCTCCTGATTGGTGACCTCTGTCTGTGGTCATGTCATTGTCCAGACTCCAGAGGGGGTCAGTGAGTCCTTGACGCTCGCTCAGCTGCAGGGCGAGCTTGTTGGGGTGCAGAGCTCCCTGTTCTCCCTTGGCCTGGAGCTGGAGGCAAGCCAGAGGAGTCTGAGACAGAGCCAGAGACAAGGGGACGACCTGGGGAGGTTCAAGGACAGACTGAACTCCGATCTGCAAGAAGCGCTGCAGCACAGGGAGGTCACCGAAAAACACAACCAGGTCAGTGCGTTTGTGATTCTGTGTGAGAAAACTGAACATTTAAAAGCAGAGGACGTATAACCTCTTCCTCTTTCTGTCGCAGGACCTGCGCTGTGCCCTTCAGAAAGCTCGCTCCGAGCTCCAGGCTAAAGATGCAGCTCTGAAGGAGGGCGACGCAGAGAAGCACAGCATGCTGCAGGAAAAAGAGAGGAGCATCGCACAGCTCAAGCGCTCTGTGCAGGACAAGGAGCAACAGTTGCAGGTAACGCATACAACCCTGCGCACACATACATACACTAGCAGGACACACACGTGCTTTGATGTCTAAAAAATCTTCACATCTTGCAGGAGTACTCGGAAATGTTGGAATCAGCAGGAAGCTCCAAACCAAGAGATGCTCTGCTGGAGAAACTCAGAGAGCGCATCAAAGATAGAGACCGAGCTCTGGAGGTAAAACACTAACACACACATACACACACTCACACATTCACATACACCCCAGGCTCAGACGTGACTGACAGTTTGGTGTAAATATTGAGTGGATGCAAAAATGTGCTTCATGTGGATCAGTGTAGCATGCTTGGTTCTTATCATCAGAAAAGAGACGAGTAGGCAAAACCCCTCAAAACCAATACTTCAGCACAAAGTTCAAAACCAATGTACTACAAGATCTTGGTGGGAGGTGTGAGTAATAAGCAGGATAGGGATGATATTTAATGATAAAGTATCCAAATCACATAATCTTCAGCAATGGTGATGTTCCCAAAAACCTTCATTTCATACCCCGACCTAGTTTGCGAGGAAAAAGGAGCTTTGAAAACTGCTAATCAGCCCTTTTTTTTTACTGTCAACCTCAGAGCCAAACACAATAGAGACCATGATAAATGTCACAGCCGCCGGCGCCCAGAATAGCAACAGTGTGATTTATCCCCCCCTCCACCCCCTCCTCCTCTTCCTCCTCTGACTGTCTGCAGCGCTCCATCGATGACAAGTTTCGCTGTCTGGAGGATTGCGAGGGCCAGGTGAGGAGGCTGCAGCTGGCCCTCAGGGAGAAGGAGCGGGACCTGGAGAGACTGCGCTGCATCCTGTCCAACAATGACGAGACCATCACGGTACGATGCGTCAGACCTGTGCTTTGTACTGAGGAAAGCCCCGTGCAGTGGACATCAATGGAGATTCTAGATTATATTTATTTTATTTTTGTTCGTGTGTGGTCGTGACCTTTAGAGTCTGGACGGCTTGGTGCGAGGCAAAGAGCTGGAGCTGGAGCAGGCCGCAGAGGCCTACAGGAACCTGCAGTGGCTGAAGCAGCAGAGTGAGGAGAAGGAGAGAAACACCCTGAGGGAGAAAGACACCATCATCAACCAGCTACAGGCAGCACTGCAGAGCCGCAGCCAGGAGGCACAGGTAACACACACACAAACACACACACGCTGTTTTATGCTTTTATTATCACGGCTTCTGTTTGCTATGTAACATTCAAAGCTTTGGAAAATCAGCCCTGGTCAACCTGTTTGTTCACTTTCACATACACAACAGGTGTGCTGATGCAGCCTTTTTTCAGTGTATGTTGCTTTGTGTGTGTGTGTGTTCGCAGGATCTAACGGCCGCCCTCGTTGCCAGAGTTCAGGCCGGCCCCACCGAGGTGGTGGAGGAGCTGAAGGCTCGGCTGGCGCTGAAAGAGAAGCTGTTCCAGGAGCTGCTGTCAGACCGCAGCCGCCAGTCTAATGAACACCAAACACAGGTTCAGGATCTGCTCAACACTCTCAGCTCCAAAGACCAGTATCTGCAGGTTGGCCCATCAATCTATCAGACGGATTTGCAACAAAAAAAAAGAAGCCGAAAAGCTTTCAACTCATTCTCTCCCTGCTTCTCTCTCAGGACTACTCCTACAGGCTGTCCTTGGTGGTCAGCGAGCGGAGCGGCCAGCTGCAGGAGCTTCGCAAACAGCTGGCGTTGAGAGAGCAGGAGCTGTGCGAGCTGAGGCGGCACAATGAGAGGGAGGCGGGAGGAGAGGCGGAGCATCTGCAGAGCCTGCTTAAAGAAAAGGAAGCCTTTATCAAGGTACCTGTCCACGAATTAGCTCTGTCGCTCTGCTTCCTGTGGACCCTCGTCCTCACAGTGCGCTTTCCTCACCAGGAGCTGATGCAGGGCCAGGAGGAGACGATGCAGCTGTCATCTAAAGAGAGCGAGGCGGAGATGAGTGCTCTCCAGGAGGAGCTGCAGCTGGTACTGAAGAAGGAAAGGGAGGCTCAGGTATCTGTGTGGATGACCCATCAGGAAATCATTGTAGCATTTCTTTTTTTTTATCCTATAAATGTTAACTTCCTGTGTGGCCTCTCCCTGCAGAAGGAGCTCTCTGCTCTGCGCTCATCTTTGGCTCAGCAGCAGGTGGATGGAGCTGCCCCAAAAGACAGCACGGATCACCAAGTATGATTTCTTTTTTCATCATTTGCAGTCAATATTTAGAGGTTTGAGACTTAAGAATTGTGAACATAATGTATCCCTTCCTTCCTCCCTGACAATCTGGTCCAGTGTGTGCTGGAGCAGCTTGTGTCAGAGTACAACAAGCTGAATGATGCCCTGAAGGCAGAGAAGAGATTGTACCAAAATCTCATGCAAATTCACACCAAGAGCGACAGGTAGGGGAGCTGCATCCAGCACAGATCCCTTTACAAACAGTTGTTTGTTTTTTTGCTCTTACCCTAAAGACACCACTTCTGTCTCGTTCTCTCCGCCTCGCAGCAGCTCGGAGAAGATCCAGGCCCTCCACACTGAGCTAGACTCGGTGCAGGCGCTCCGTGGACAGTTGGAGGACGTCCTGGCCAGGACCCGTAACACGGCCTTGGCGCTGAACAGGGCTGCGAAACGGCAGCCTGACTTTGGAGGTGGGGATGGGCAGGGTCCAGCCTCCAGGGCTGCAGGGGGCACCGTCACTAATGCTCTGTGATGCTCACACTCTCTATGTGAGATGAAGCTTCCTGCAGCCACTGATGGTCAGTTTTATGAAAGAGATTTGGTTTCAGTGTGAACAACGATAAAGCACAATCAGCTCATGGTATGAATGAAAACCAAAACCCTCAGTCTGCAGGAAGCTTCGTCCTGACAGCACAAGCACTACTCACAGGAGAATAACCTTAACTATATGAAGTGGCAACGTGCAACTCAAGTCTTATTTATTAATAGATTTCATGAGTGTGGTGTGAATATGTTTTTTCTATTGTTTTACGATAACCTGCCTGCGTATTGCTTTGCAGTGCGACTGTTCTGTATTGCCACGTCTGTGTACTGTCTCTCACCGGTGTCACTCTTCCAGCCTTTACTGTCACAGTGAAGTTACGTCTTGTGGAGAAAGTCAAGCTCATGCCTTACAGTGAAACGTCTCACCATCCATCATTTGTTTTTTCTATCATCTGTTCGTGAACAGGATGTGCACACTTAACAAGGCCCAAGATACAAATGTAGAAAAAAAAAAAAAGATGGCCGAGTCGTTCCCCTCAGTTCAGCTTAACCCTGGATTACTTCAATACTCGCTTTTATACTGTAAACCTGCTCTGCTCTAGTTGCATTTTAGTCTGACTGATATGCATGAAACATATAAGGTCAGCCACATTAGATAGAAGGCGCTAGTTGCCCTGATTACTTCTTACGGTAAAGTCAATATGATATGTATTGTTTTTAGTCTTTTCTGCTTGTTGAACTCCAGTTCAGCTCTGTACCAACATAGCAGCTATTTATAGTCTGCACTGTGCTCTCTATAAACCACATGAGATGTAAATGCCAGATATAATAGTTGCTCATTAAGTATTTACATTAGGCAGAGTACATGTTCTTGGGATGTGTGCCCTGATCACTCATCTGGCCTCAGAGATGGAATCCTTGTCAACACTTCTCTTTTTTTGTATTTTAAATGCAACGAAAAATAAACATGTGCGGCTTTTTGTCAAAAGCAGCTCTGTTATGATTTCTCTTTATTGTGTAATAATTGGGAGTTTGTTTTAAGAATATCCCAAACCTGAAATCCCCCCCAAGTGCTCCTTGATACACCCCCCCACCCAACCAACCAGTAGAAACATGTCGTCCTCAGCTTCCCTTCTAGTTTGTCCAAATATATACGACGACATACATTATAATTGTTTTGAAATATTGTCACACATTAAAATGTTGCAAGAAGTTTTCTGTGGATAAACATCTACATGTTTCCGGTCCAAATAAGTGTTTTTCGTTCATCTCCCTGATCCCTCATGCATGAGATTGTGGCATGGTTTTCATGTTTGCATGGCTGCTCTGCTCTAATGCCCAGTTAAATGACAACACTAAAAAAAACAATATCCACCAAATAAGGGAAGCTCATGTGAGCCCTTTATTTAAAATTAACTAATTATTCCCTGATTATAGACAAAAAACATGAAATCCATGTTAGTGCAGATGACAGATACACAACCATAAACAGACAGGCCTCTTTCTGGCTGTATGTAGTGTCACAGTGTGTAAACAGGGCCCCACGTTCAGTCGGTTCAGCTTACAGAGCACATTGTTCAATCAATAATAACCCAGCACTTTTGCCCCAGCCCACATTTCCAGTCCTCTCACAAGCAGCACAGAGAGATTTCATGAATTTAACTTTGATCCTTGTTTGTGGGTGGAGACATTTTTAGCTGCTAAGTCTCTTTAAACGTTCCTTTGTGATGAAATAATCCCATAATAATTCACAATGGTACAACGAGCAACTGTAGAGATACACACCCATACACCTGACTCACGTCATGTCGCACACTGTGCATGTGTAGTTTGTTATTCGTGTGTGTGTGTCTGTTGTGTATCGTTGCTGTCTATTATGTAAAATGATTTTCCTTTGGAATTCCTGCCAGTCATTTTCCTCTGAGCCTTTTGCTCCCTGGCAGCGAACCAACTTCCATTTATGTGTTCCTCGCTCGCTCTCTGTGTGAGTGTGTGCACAGTGTTTTTATAACACATACACAAAAAAGTACATAGTGTTTGCAAACTATGTTTGACACATGATTTTCACCAGCATTTTGTGTGTGTGATCCCAAATCCATCACATTTGTTTCCTTTTAAATGTTTAAACATGAACATTTTACATAAACACACCCATACGCACACTCTCTCTCTCTCTCTCTCCCGTACTGGGTTGTACCTCCTTGAGTGTGTTCTTGGCTGTCTGGCATTGTATGACATAACATTTCCCCTCTGTGCCACAATTTTCTAAGTGGTGATTCAGTGTACAGACAGACGTGTGGAAAGAACGGGGTAGTGGGTGAACCAGAGAGAGGGAGAGACGCACAAAAAACTTAAAGGAAAGAGAAGAGAAACTTTGGGTTAAGATTTAAACAAGAGAACAAACAGTGAGAGAAGATTGTCCTTATATGGTTGTTGTGATTCCAGAGCTCAGCACAGAGGACGAGGAGGAGGAAGGAGACGATGAAGATGGCAGCAGTGACGAGTTCACGGACAGCATCGAGGACGATGACAATAAAGTGACAGCCAGGAGCTTGGCCTTCATACAGGTAAAATACAACTTTTCACATTTAATCGTTATGCACATGTAAATTCTGTTAGTTTCTCTGTTCATCTATCTATCGATTTCTTACTGATTTTAACGTTGGTCAATGTACAACAATAGAATTTGACCTTTTTCTGACTTTTCTAGACCCCTGTGAAGACTCATGACCCTGAGGGTGTGGCTGGAGGACTAGTGAGGGGCGTGCTGTCTGATGTAAAGCAGCTTGAGGAGGCAAAGAAAACACTTGAAGGCCAGCTGGGGGAAATAAGACTACAACTGGAGAACGATGGCTACACCTCTGTGGCCCAGATGAGGTGTGTGTTTGTCTGAGAGATCCTCAAGAGAGTTAGTTTTAAGAGGATATCACTGACTGTTGTGTTGTTGTTGTCTCTGCCAGCTCCGCCATGCTGATGTCTTTTTTCGGTTTCCTCTTTATGCCTGTCTCCCACTAGGAGTGCACTGCAGATACTGCAGGAGGAGAACCAGGCTTTGAAAGAAAGCCAAGGGCGAGCTGGAGTCCTGGGACTGAGGATGAGCACGGAGAACAATCACAGGGGCCTGAACCAGGAGGAGGAGGACGACGACGACGACGAAGAGGAGGAGGAGGAGGAGGATATTGAGGAGGAGGATATTGAGGAAGAGGATGGAGAGGAGGATATTGAAGAGGAGGAGGAGGAGGATGAAGAGGAGGAAACATCACCAGTGATGGTGGGGAAGCGAGGTCCTCTGTGTGTCAGTCTGGTTGAGGACAGAGGGAAGAGGCACTGCATGAGGCCACGCTCCCTGGACCTGACATCCCATCATCACACACACCAGACTGAAACGGTAACTACACATCAGACATTTAAGTAGACTCAGCAGCAGCTAATGAATATGTTATGTTATGTTATGTTGTTATGTTATGTTATCCTTTTATCACGGACTCAGCTCCATATACAAAAGACACGATAGAAATACAGACAACACAATACATATAATAGAAAATGTTGAAAGCTAAAAGTTCACATTTATTAGATATTAGATAGTTGAGGTGCTGACGTGTAATGATTTTTTTTAATATTGTCAATTCTCCAGGTTGCAGTAAATAATGTCAACACATCATGTTTTTAAGCTGCACTATATGTTGAGAAAGTGAAGTGAAGAGAGGTGCATCTGGTGGACTAATGATGTAAAAGCACTTTGTTATGTTCCACCTCGGGGGATAAAACAGTGTCTATGCTCAGTGCAAAGCAGATCTCAGTGATATGTGTGAGAGCAGCTTTGCCTCCAGGCCTTGTCCTCCTTTCCTCCCTGACTTCTCCTCGCTCTGCTTCTCTATTTACGGCCTCTGTGAACAGTCGTGATGTTCTTTTAGTCTCGTGGTTGTTTACAGAGGTAATGGAGCTCTCGCTGCTGAACCTTCGCATGCTAAAATATTTAAACAGTATCGGGATACTAACCGTATCCTGGAAGTGATGATTAGCATGTCAACGACAACATAAGCTCCCATTTGTTGAGCTGATGAAAGTGATGTGCTGTACCTGCAGCATCCTTCCTTTTGTGTTTCACACGTCAGATGCTTTAACACTTTGTTGGTGCAGGAGGGGGAGCCTGTCGGTGACGGTAGTGAGGCAGGAGCGCTCTGGCAGGACATAGAGGAGGGTTTCCACGATCAGGCGGCCCGCCTCCGCTCTGATCTGGCTCTGAGCCACCAGGAGAACAGAGAGCTGCAGGAGAGGCTGATGGTGTCTGAGGCCACGGTCCACGCTCAGGCTGAACAACTGAAGGACTACAGAGATCTGCTCAGTGAGTTGCTGTCAACGAGAATGCTGGAAAAAAAAATTGTTAGTGTGCAAGAATTCACTCGTTTCTATTTTCGTGTCCCTGCAGCAGAGACATCGGTCCAGCAAGCCAGTAAACAGGTGCAGGTGGATCTGCAGGATCTGGGTTATGAGACTTGTGGTCGCAGCGAGAACGAAGCAGAGAGAGAAGACACCAGCAGCCCAGGTAACTAAATGATTTTTTTTTTAAATCCCTCTTTAACAATGAACCCAAAATGATTCTCCACCTGTGAAATGCACTCGTTAATCCTGCAAAAATGTGTCTTGTGCATCTCTTCGCCCTGCAGAGTTTGACGACCTGGAGATGTGCACGTCACTGTCCCATCAGCAGGACTACGAGGGCGTGGCCAGCGGCTGGTACTCGGGTAACTGCAGCAACAACAACAACAGAGGAGCTTACGAGATGGGCGACGAGTCCTCACTCCAGCACCTGGTCCAGGATCTGCGCTCGCAGCTCACCCGCTGCCACAAGGTGATCCGTGGGCTGCAGCTGCGTGTCCGCTCCCTGTCGGCCACCAGCGACTACGCCTCCAGTCTGGAACGCACCCCACGCAAGGTAGTGCCACGTTAACCGCCGCTCTGCACCGCTGGATGTGATATTACTGACGAATCCGTGAACAGATTCTGATCCTTGCCTTCAAGGTCAACTGGGCGTTTGAGACATCGCCAGCCCCCAGCGGTGCGGAGGAGGACGAGGGCTGGATGTCTGACACCCAGGGGATTCGCTCGGGGTCCAAACCCAACAGGGAGCTGCAAGAGTTGATGGCACGAGTGGAGACACTGGAGGCAGAGCTGAAGAGCTCCAAACTGGAGGGAAAAGGCCAAGGAGGGGAGGGGAAATGTGCCACCTGGCCTGGGTGAGTGGAGACCAAAGAGGTTAAAGAAAGACAGTTGGTTTAGTCAGGGTTATCGGTGCATGTACACCCGGAGGCACTGAGGCACCTTTATTTGATGATATTCACATGGGGAATGGTTAGTCATAAGACTTGCAGCCTGTGGTGCCCTGAAAACATCATGACTTTCCTGTTAACTCTGTGTGTTTCCTCCCCTGCACAGGAAGTACAACTCTTTGATCCAGGCACAAGCTCGGGAGCTGTCCCACCTGAGGCAGAGGATGAGAGAGGGACAGGGAGTCTGCCATATCCTCACCCAGCACCTGGGTGACACCACTAAGGTATTCCGTCATCCATTCTCCATCTGAGCCACATTGGGACGTTTCATGATCGATCTCCTTACTCACACTAACCTCCCATTCTCACCACTTTCAGGCCTTCGAGGAGCTGCTGCGAGCTAATGATATTGATTACTACATGGGTCAGAGCTTCAGAGAACAGCTGGCGCAGAGCATTGCCCTGTCACAAAGAGTGATCACTAAGATCACTGGACGTACGGCACATTTTCCCTTTTGCTCCAGATTTACAGAAAATCATGTCCTGTTGTGCAGTTTTCACCTTCTTCTGGCCTAAATTGTCTCATTCTGAACATTCTTCCTCTGTTGTCTCAATTTGGTTTACACAGGCGACCGTGCGGAGAGCAGTGATGACAAGACAGGCCATGAGTTGCTTGCCCTACGGTGAGTTACCTTTACCATGTCTCCATGCTGAATGTAATGTGGGAGAAAGAATATTTTTACCATGGCACAACTCAAAGCGGAGGTGAGGTAAGCTGTCATGTGGAGCCGGTCAGAGAGATTTAATTTAAGATGAAGCAGCAGATACAGTGTGTTTCATGCATATACTCAAGTGTATATCCTGCATTTTGGAGGTCAAGAGTCTATGTGGTTAGCTGCAGATGTCCGCAGGTTCATGTTCAGAAGCGTATAGATGAGAAATCAGAGTCTGTCTATGTCATGATGCAGCTGCACAGTTTACATTGCATCTTGTCCGCAAGTGTTTTGATTGGATTCAACCTCGTCACATGTGCATTAGTGCAGGCAACAAACTGCAGTATCACCTGCAGCACTGTGATCAATGCATTAGCTCACTTTGTAAAGCTCTACCTCTGCGCTGCTGAGCAGTTTACTTTGTCATGTGATGTGCTGCAAGCATGCGAGGGGACAGAAGGTTGGTGTTAATCCACACAGCGGCCAAAGCATGGATCCTTTACTGTTAAGTTGCTTTAGGTGAAGCGACTTACAGGTGTCCCACCAGCCGGGCTTAAGAGGCTCAGTGTGACTGTGTCTTTAGTGGTGGTACGTCACCCTGCTGAGAGGAGGACTGCTCCCGCTCTTGGATCTTAGACTAGGAGTTATTTATGGATTGTTCCCATTTTGACATCTGCTCCTGTATTTATAACGGCTGCATTTTGTTTAGTTTTTTAGTTTTAGATTTTGCATAGATTTGTTTTCTAATACATGTTATTTACAACATCGTCTGGAAGTCTGGGTAATGGGAAAACAACAACAACAACGACTGTAGTCAGCAGTTTTCTTTGCGTCTTTGAAGCTGACTCAGCTCTGTCTCTGGTGCATCAAGGACAGTTTGTGTCTCATGGTCAGATGGCTCCTCTGTGGAAATCTGTGCTTTCTAAGAACAGCTCTATATACAGTACAGGGACTCCCTGTGGTCTTAGTCTGTGGGTCAGCGCAAAACTAAAGAGGCAGCCTCTTTTAGGATGCTGTTGAGAGAAACAGGGAGTTACAGTAAGAAATTCACACTTCATAATAAAACACTCGCAATGCAGAATGGATTAAATGGACAATTCCTGTCGTTTTGGCAATAAAACAACTGTGTAGTTTCCCACAGCTCAAGATGAAGTTTTCAAATGTTTTTACTGGCCAACAGTGAAAAATAAAAGCTAGTCAGTACCATGAAAAAAGGTATCAAATGCTAAATGCTTATGCTTAAGATAGATTTAAAAAAAAAAGTTCTGTCCTGAATTTTCAATGATTATGTCAATAGATCTGGTTGTGACCTCTTGGTTATTCATACCCACAAATGTAAATGCATCATGTAAGTCATCTTGTCAATAAACAGGAAATGTCACATTTCTAACAACTGAAAGTGTAGAAGCTGATTGTCGTCCTTGTGTTCACATGCAGGTTGAGTAAGGAGCTGCAGCAGAAAGATAAAATCATCGAGTCGCTCCACACCAAGCTGCAGCAGCGTCCCGAGACCCCGTCCAGCTGCCACGCCCTCTCTGAGACCACCGACCAATCAGACAGGACGTCTTTGGTGTCTGACGAGTACAGAACCAATGAAGACTTGGAACTGTGCTCTGATTTAGACACCAGGGAGTATCAGGAGGAGCACCGGCTGCAGCGGCCAGGACATGGATCCGAACCAGACGGTATTGTTGGAGTTTAAACGTTTCTCTCTTTCTCTCTGTGTTATACCTCTTCTATCCTTTCACCTTCCATTCCCCTCTTCTAGTCCGTCCATATTTCCCTACTCCTCATGGGCTCCTCAAGTCCTCCAGCAGCTGTCCCAACATGCTTTGCTCAGCCCCTGTGGGTTTGACCAGTCAGTACTCCAGAGGTATGGGACTCACTGATGGTTATGACTTGCAAAGAACCCAAAAATCCAAGATTTCGTTTCCTCCTCTTCCTCCATGTTCTGTACCTGTCGCTTCCTCTCATTCTCCTCCAGCCCTTTTCCGTGAACCTGTTTCCTCCTTCCTCTCTGTCCCCTCTGGCCCTGACGTCTGGGGTAAGGAAGTCACTTCTGACCCCCGGCCCAGGGCCCTGTCTGTGATCGCTGTTCGCCCAGAGCTGGACACGCTCTACAAACAGATGAATGAGCAGAACAGGGGTGAGGGGCATGGGAGAGTGTGTCATTTGTAGAATGAACTGTAAATGAAAGACTGTCAGAATCTCTGCTGTGTGTAACCACCTTCTCTAATTTGTATCCTCACATTGACTCTCCTGTGTGTGTGTTTATGGTTTCAGGATTTTCTCCCGCGCGTGACAAGCCTCTGTTCGCTCTCTCACCCGGTGCCCACAACCAGCACAACCTCTCCAGCTACAGCCTGCTATCCCATCATGCCTTTCAACAACAGTACCAGCTGGGTGGCATCCCAGAAGGCCACCCGCTGAAGTCTGACTCAGGTCTAATGACGGGTGGGACTTTGTGGGACATGGAGAACATGGGTCACCCAGTTGGAAGCTATCCTGGATCATCTGGACACCAGCCAGGGAGCAGCCATACAGGTGAGGATTAGTTTGGTGATTCACCTGATCTCTGGCAACATCCCAGACCAATGATCTACAGTATGAGGATAAATAGCAATTACT
The DNA here is from genome assembly GCA_030347415.2 of Decapterus maruadsi. Lineage (NCBI taxonomy): Eukaryota > Metazoa > Chordata > Actinopteri > Carangiformes > Carangidae > Decapterus > Decapterus maruadsi. The sequence continues at coordinate 15,413,300 of CM064906.1, forward strand.
AATCTAATCTGACTGTCTCTAGGGGTGAATTTGATAGAGGAGCACCTGCGGGAGGTGAGGTGTCTCCGTCAGCGTCTGGAGGAGTCCATCAGGACTAATGAGAGGCTCAGACAGCAGCTGGAAGAGAGACTGGCGACTGTGGGGCGTGATGGAGGTACCGTCGGCCTTTTTAGAAACACTACATCACCTCTTTCTTTTTTAGAAATGACATCACATAACCTTTTGTTTGTTTGTTTGTTTTGGTCCAGGGGCACCAACGAACATCTACATACAGGGGCTGGATACAGTCACCCAACTGTCCAATGAGATCAGAGTCCTCAAGGAAGAAAACCTGGGTTTACAGTCTCGCCTGCAGGCCAGCACAGGTGCTATATCTGAAAGCCAACTAAAAATCCCCATTGAAAATCTGCATGGTAACTCATTTGTACTCTTCCCTCAGACACGTGTGAGGAGGTGGCGCAGTTGCGTGAGGCCGTGTTTACAGCGCGGGCTCGTCTGAAGCAGGCCGAGCTGGAGGCCGAGCAGTGGAAGGAGGAGCTACGGCGACTTCAGACCCACAGCCAGGAGCAGGGACAGCAGATCCACACATTGAGGCAGGAGCGACAGGGCAGTCAGGAGAGAACCAACAGGTGGGTGTGTTTGCGTGCACATAGGAAATGTGTTTGTCTTGTGTTTGCATGTCTGTCATTTGACCACACAGTATTTGTGTGTGTGTGTTTGTCCTCAGGCTCCAGCATGAGGTGTCTCTACTGCAGCAGCAGCTTTGTGAGAGCAGGGACCTCATCCACTCCCTGCAGAGTGAACTACAGGTTTATGATCGAGTGTGTTCCAGCACAAAGACCAACAAAGGTAAGAAATGTAACTATGCACAAAATGTGTAATTTACTGCCTTTTTAAACTGGAAAAAAAATGCCACCATTTGCTGGATTTCCTACTAAATTCCTTACTTTGGTGCCATCTGGTGGTAGTATCAAGACTAACCATGACATCATGATCACTGAGATGAAAAAGTCAAAACAAACATAGACTGGTGCATTATTCGCTCAGTGGGATGTCTCAAACTGTGACTGTGTGTTGTCTTCAGGCTACCTGTGCGAGGCCCCAGGTCTACCAGTGGAGCTGGGGGAGCTGCTCGGGGAGGTGAGGAGCCTGCGGGCTCAGCTGCAAACCAGCGTCCAGGAGAACAGCGCCCTCAGACAACTGGAGCTCCACAAGCAGCTGGAGCAGAAGCTGGGTGTGGGCTCCCCTCGGACTCCGTCCCTGTCCGCCCTCACTGCCAGCCCTCAGAGAGAAAACTTCTACAGACGACAGCTGCTGCACGGTGAGACCGGAGCTTCCAGATGTGACCCTGACTCGCTGTAACACCAACTTGTTTTGTGAGGCTCAGTGTGCTGTGGTGTGCGTTTGCATCGTGTCCAAGCCCGGTTTGTGTATCTGTGTGCTCCACAGACCCAGCTCCGTCTCCGCCAGTCAGGGACATTGGTCTGTTTAACTGTGGATCTCCTGGTCCTCCCTACTCAGACCTGGACGACAGCCATAGCACTGCCAATGGTGTGACTTACCACCGCAACTGCATGACTGCAACTAAATCCCTCTTATTATAAAAGAGTGTATTGCTTCTTAACAATAATAATCCATGTAATGTGTCTAATGTGCTTGCTTTCTAACACAACACAGAAAATACCAATGTGTAACGTAAAGTCCTTTTATCTCCAGCAGACCCTCTGGACCCTCACTCTGAGCTGGAAGGGGACGCTCCTGATGGATCGTTTGCGAACCGAAACGGCCGCCACGCCATCGGTCACGTGGACGATTTCGGTGCTCTGCAACAGCAAGTCCTAGAGGGCCGCGGCCTTGTCCAGCGCATGGAAACAACCCTGCAGGCCTGCCTTGGCCCGCCGCTGCTGGAGGGCAGCCAGAAACAGAGCAATGATCTGGTGAGAGCAAGATGTCCAGGGAGGGAGGTGTTTTTTAACCAAGCAGCTTCCACAAGTCACCACGGAACGACTGTGAATATCTAAATGTGTCTTATATACAGGTTCTGGACTATGGATGTGTGAAGAATCTGCTGTCCAACACCAGGACTCTGAGGCAGATCCTGGAGGAGGCGACGTCTCTGCTGAAGATGTTCTGGAGGGCAGCTCTGCCCAGCACTGATCCCTCCATCCAAAACCTCAAGAAGGTTTGGAGATTATTATCATCAGTTCATTATATAACCAGTCTGATCCTCAAGGGCTCTGACGTTCAGACACGTTTTGTAAGAAAGTCTAGAAAGCCGCGGTAGTAAATATGTGTGTTTGTGTGTAGGAGCAAGGTATGCAGGAGGAGATCCTGTCCCTGAAACTGCGAGTGTCAGAGCAGGAAGAGGTTCTTAAAGGGACGATTCAAAGACTGAGGAGCACCAGCCGCACCAAGGAGAGCATGGAGCACTTCATAGTCAACCAGTGTAAGTGTTTCTGTGAATGTGTGCAAATGAGAGTGGACGTTGGAGGAAGGCAAGTGTGAAACAACAGACCTAATAAGACCTAGGAGTGTTTTAACAGCAGCACAAACATAAATACTTTCCTTGTGTTCTTGCAGTGTCAAGGACTCGTGATGTGCTGAAGAAAGCAAGGACAAATTTAGAGGTAAGCTGCTTCTCTATTCTATATATCGCACTGCACATTGCACTATACAACATAATGTAGGTCTATGTGCATTTTCCATAGGTCACAGTATTATGTGTATCACTATTGTATTTTGTGACATCCCCTGGTGTCCTAAACTTCGATAGTAATTATGTAAATTCATCACTTTTCTGTCTCACTTGTTCCTTCGTCCTGCATTTGTCTCTTCTTTTCCTCCTCCACTTATTTCCTCTCCTCCTCCTCCTCCTCCTCCTCCTCCTCCTCTCCTCTCCTCTCCTCTCCTCTCATCTCCTCTCCTCTCCTCCTCCTCCTCTCCTCTTGTCCAACCCCCAGAAGAATGAGCTGAGACTTTCCTCTCTATGCTCCTCCTCTTCCTCCCCTTATGCTGGTAATTGTCTGACATCCCGTGGCCTGAATAGGTAGACGTTGTCCCAGATACTCTGTTTCAGTAACTGCTCTGTAACAGTATTAGTAGCCGGACTACTCCTTCTACTGAAACTGTTTAAGTGTTAAAGTTCGTCTCTGTTGTCTGGGGCAGCTTTTACCGAAGTGTGAATTTGCTTTTGTCTAATCATGCTGACGTCACTGCTTCACCATCCTAGCTCCATCCTGGTTTAACGGCTGACTCTTATTTTTTAGCATCTTGTGACATTTCTGCTCTAACAGTGTTCATGAGAGAGAAATAACACACGGGAGGTAATGGAGCGGATGGCATGCTACTTTTCTGGTCAACAGTAGAAAACAAGATGAAGACACAAACGTATACACACACAGTTCAGTCTATTCACTTTGTTTTCTATGTGGGACACTGCAATGGCCAGTACCCAGTTCATCAGGATGTATGAGTCATGCATGCCGCATCATGACATGACATGAGCGTGTGTGTCACTAGTTGAATGTGGGTTTGAAAAGACCAAACTACACACACACCAGTCATTGCCCCAAAAGTGTTGTTTACTTGTACGTGACTGGTGTAATAAAGTTGAGTCTATTTACAGCCTCAGCCCCCCCCCTCCCCACACACACACACCAGAAAAACATGCACACATAGTTTCCATGCAGTGTGTGTGTGTGTGTGTGTGTGTGTGTATGCTGTCACAGTATGAGCCATGGATGTATATATCCACGTGTGTGACATTTTCTGGTGTCTGACTGACTTCTGCCCTTTAGTCTCAGGACTGAGTGGTGCCATAAACACATACAGATCCATTCACAACACAAGGCACGCACAGCCCAGAAGAAATACAGCGTGTGTGTGTGTGTGTGAGAGAGAGAGAGAGAGCGCGAGAGTGGAGTTTTGAATAACAGCATTGCTTGTTTTCTAATCACTCATTCCCAGCTCTTCATCTTCAGCAGTTGTACTTTCATGGCAACTAATTTTAAGAGCAACAACCTGCTCCCTGCTACGGTGTCACTCATTTTAAAGGAATAGTTTCACATTTTGGGAAATACACACATTTGCTTTCTTGCCAAGAGTGAGGTGATGAAGTTGATGCCACTTTCTCGGTCATAAGCGCGAGACACGCTAGAGCCAGAAGTCGAGTAGCATAGCTTAGCAAGGTAGAATAAAGAGTGTAAACAGCTGGCATGGCTTCGCCCAGCGATAGAAAGAAGATCTGCTGCAGCCTGTAAACATCACTAACTAACACTGCTCTCAGGAAAATAGAGAAATTCTGACAAATTATAAAAGATTATAGTGGAGGTGAAGGAAAAATACAATACCATGATCAGCTATTAAGACCAGGCAACCTTCACTGTATGTAGCCTGAGAAGAAAAGCCTTGCTGTGGAGGCACAGTGTTTATCATACAGACATGAGAATAGCCTTCTTCTCTAACCCTCAGCAAAAAGGCAAATGAACATATTCCCCAAAATGTCAAACTGTTCTTCAGTGTGTCGACTTGATCGGGCTGTCAAAAGCCAGCTGTTTAACAGCTTTCCCTCTCTGCTTTGTTCAATCAAACAGCTGAGGACCCCGGAGATTCTGCCAGAGAGCGGCCTGCTGATGGCAGTTTCCTGAAAACCAGCGGCGCTTCCACAGCGGCCGGGGCTGCGGCCGGTCAGCGTCCTCCCACGAGGAAGCGCAGCAGCCAATGCCTGCTTTAGACATTTAAAGAACCAGCCTCAACGCTACCACCTCTGACCTCTATGCCGAAACAGCCAAGACCCCCTCCCCAGCACCCACCGCCCTCCTTAGTCCCCTCTCCCACACCAGCCTGCCCTCTGCCATTCTTCCGTCCTCCTCTGGGCAATATGTGCACAGTATAATCTGCACCTTGAGCCTTACCAAACCCCCCTCGCTCCCTCTCTCGCTCCTCCCCTCCAACCACACATACCGCTGTCTTTGAGTGATGCAGTCCGCAGTTTGCCTTGTTGTGTGTGTGAGACAGAAGAAGGTGATTGAAATGTGGCTCCGATGGTTTCAGTGTTGTGCGTCCTACTGATGGAGCTGGCTGAAGATGCTCGTAGATACTGATCTCAGACAACAATCTGGCTGCAGTAAACAAGAAGAGGGTTTGAATCATTAAGATGTCGATGGTAACCATTACACCAACCAAATTACAGTGAACCCTTAAAAAATCTGATAAAGAATTAACATTGGATAATGATAATAAATTCAACCTTAATACAATATACTTCAACTTGAAATCAAAACTTCCTATGAGAGCATCCTCTGCTGAGAGCCAGACAGCCTGTGGACAGAATAGATGACCATGCATGTTCAAAATGGCTTGTGAGAGGAATTCTGCACACGTGTACACACATCTATATGTGATTGAACACAGCTCGCTCGAAGACAAAGACATCCTCAACTACGACTGCCGCAGAAATGTTTACTTCTCGTGGCACTTTTATTAACGAGGACACCTTTTTTTTGCAAATGCAATGCAAATAATAATGACATCCACAATGTATCACTAGACACAGTGGAAGAATGTAGAGGAGGTAGGCGATCACTGCTACATAGTTGTGTACTAGCTATATCTGTATTTGCGGAGGAAGCTCATGAATGGTTATGTCAGCCATTAGCCAAGGGTTATGTATGAATTGCAGAACAAAAGCCAGAGAAAGGTTCCATTTCAGTCGCAAGCTCCTCTTTTAACTCCTAACGGTGCTTTTTTTGGCATCAAGCTTCATTCGTAATAGTACCGGAGACTGGAGGGTTGGATCACTTAAACTTTTAAGGCTGCTTTGTGTTTAGTCAGTTGTGATTTCCAAGCAGGATTTACACTGCAGTAGATTAAAAAAAAAGAGGTTATTGTGCTCAAATGGAACCAGGCTAAACACGCGTATTCAAGCTCCTCTGTAGGAGTTCTCATACGAGCATGTGCAATAATAATGTTGTTTCTTGAATGATCACCAGGTTATTATCATTATTTCTTTGCCTGACACTGGATTATTAGTCACACTCATAATAATGTTAGGACACAATCAGTGTTATGATTGTACGTTTTTTTCTGCAGTGTTGATGCATGACAGAGATTGGTAAAAGGTCGTATCTATGCTATGGAACAGGAGGTTGCCAATACTTGCCAAAGTTTGAACTTTGAATTCTTTACTTCACTTTGACTTGCCTTACCCATGCGAATGACAAAGTCATCTGAAATGATACTGAGGATCTTTTTTTCAGAGGGCCTCTTGAACCACAGAGACGGTAACCGTTAGACAGCTGGTTCAGTTTATTTACGAATTGTGCGACAGAAATTAGCTCCTTTTTTGGACCAAAACTCAAGAGTGGGTATTTTTTCCTCACAAGGCCATGTGCTAAAGTCTTTGTTATTTCTCTTGGTTCATGCCTTCTTAGCATTCCCATGGCGATGGCAATATAGGAGGTTATTAAGTTCTCATAGATGACACAAACTTTGGCAGGCTACTGGTGGGATCATTGTTCTTTTATTCACTCACTTATTACAGTGCAACTTCATGTTTGGTTTGAGTTGTGTGTTTTTTTTTGTTTTCTTGCTGTACATTTGCCATTTTATGCTGTAAATAATTGTCTTTTTCTGTATGATCTTTATTTTTGTGTGTGAGTGAGCACGTGTGTGTGTGCGTGTGTATGTGTGTGTGTAAAAACATCCAACATTTGCTTTTTTTGCAAAGTTGATTAACTGGGTAGCTGTGCAATAGCTTCACGTATTTTATTTTGATGTTAAACATCATTGTATTACACGTATGTTTGCTACATTCACTTCCTGCGATGTATGGTTTATATGCAGTGTATGTTAGAGGAATGTGTCACAACAATTAGCCACATAGGCGTTTCTGGTAAGAAATCATAAACAATGCCTTCATGATATTTAAAGACACAGATCACAATATCGTCCACGTATAACAAAGCTCTGATTAATGTTGCTTCGCTTGCCTTTAAATTTAGCTCGAGAGCTTCCGCTCTCAGTGGTAGTAATGGCCTTGAACTAGCGCTTATCTACCTGAGGTCTGCCAAACTAGGTTTTATTTGCGCTCACATCTTCAGAAAGAGACAAAAGTTGCCAAGTATTTCAATAGAGGTAAAAAAAAAAAATTAAAAAAAAGTTTGATACGTCCTTTTGAAATTAAAGGAAAAGGGAAAATTTTGAAGAATTGTCTACTGTAAAATAGAACAAAGAAGTCAATGACTGGAAAGATTGTGAATCGCTGGATCCACAAAGCACCTTGTTAGAGCGTAAACAAAGCCTTATTGCTACTTATTAAGAAGGGAATCAAACAGCAGTTTGAAACAATGTATTGTTGGTCCTGAGTTGCGTATGTATATACTGCTATTTGATTGGTGCAGCTTTTATGTGATTGGAAAGCAGCTTTGTTTCTGAGTTTGTGTATAAAGAACTAGAAAGCCGTTACAGGATTCTTATGGATCCTGTCTCTGATGACAGTTAACAGTGTGTTGTGTTGGCACAAGTATTATCAATGAAAGACTTTGGGATAGAATGAATAAAACACTTAAAAGTTTTTGTGTGTGTCTCTCTTGTTGTTGAATGAACATGCACAATATTGGTTTTATATTTGGACCATTAACTTCTGCTTTTGGTTGTAGATGTAACTTTACACCTTAGTACCTATAAGTGTAACAGAACACCAGGCCTCGCACTTGGGGCCACACCCACAGGTTATGTCACAGTGCATTGGCACACCCTGGGTTAGGCTACTGACATCACTGCAGTAGGGCGAGAAGACACAGCATTGGAGGGAAGTAGAAACAAGCCGCAACATTTAAAAACATTTTAACATGCAGTAAAAAAAGAAGAAGATGGAAATAAAATATGTATTAAGATCACATAAAATACAGTACACCAGAATAAAGATGTAGCTGATTTTGTAATTCTAACTATAGAACAGTATGACTGAAATGAAATACGTTCTTCAGGATGAAAGTAAAATGTCAAACAACACATAGAGGCATAAGGCCTCCATCATGTTGACCATCATGTCTTAAACCCACACTGCAGTACTAGCTTCTTACAATAGAAAGAATGACACACAGACCAGAGTCAGGACCAGCGTGTCCGCTCTTTATTTGCAAACAAGTTAAAACTTCGTACAGTGGATCAACACATTGGTTCTGCAAAGCATGTTTAAAACATTCATGAAACGGCTGTAAAATTCAAGTTTTGGTTTTAGCCATAAATCACCACTTCCACAGTGTTTGTCCATACTCCCTTATATATATCATATCTGTATGTTTTAAAAACCTCTTTGGACAAAACTGAATGGCTAGGCTCAACATTCACAAAATACTTTCAGTGTCTAGTTGATCACCAACAGGATTCATGAAAGCCCCTTCTTAGTTGTGTAGAGTATCAACCGTTGGTATATACTGTAACCGCAGACCATTAAACAACAACGACTTACAGGAGACAAAAAATAACTTCAAAGCCACCGTACCTCAAAATACAACAACTTCAATGGCTATAAAGCGCACACACACACACACACACACGCAGGTGAGCAAACTTTGTACATTTTAATTCATGGCAACTGCTCATCCTCGTAGCCCTGTTAATTCATCTGAGAATGTGCCTCTGATCACTTTGTGAGGTGTGTGCATTCGCCATCTGCCTCTGAATGTGTACCCCGCCCAGTGAGAGTAATATCCTCGCAAGTTACACACATTCAGTCAATACATGCAAAGCAGCAGCTTGAAACGCCTCTGTGTATGACAACACATGTAACAGATACGTACAGTACATTTCTAAACAAAACTCAGTACAGATGCGCACACACGCTCACACACATTATAAAGCACTGCAAATTCAGTATATATATATATAAAAAAGCACAAATTGGGTTCTATAGTCCAGAGAAACTGCAGTACAAGAGTCGTCTGCTGCATAGTTAAAAGCTTCTATTGACACTCCTGCTCACAGGACGGTAAAGTGCTCGCAACATTATGTCAAGAAAAAGGCAACAACAGAACTAAACATTGACCTTTGACCACCGCACACCTTTTGTAAAGCAGGTTTTCCTCTGGAAACAGACAAGTAATAATTCCATCTATAGTAACGATTACATAAACAAAACTGAAACTGTGAGAAGTTCAACTTGTTGACGGCATAGTGTCAACATCACTGTGACCTCCTGAACAAAATGTGGTACTATCTCTTCAGCAGGTTATTGCACTTCATGTTCAAGCAAAGCCAAACCTCTCACTCCAATGACTGTGGACCTGATCAAGTCAGTCCGTTACATAAGCACTTAACTGTATCAGTTAATGGTGGGTATGGTGACCCAACACTTTAAAAATCAAACTGTTGATCCACACCAGAAACACTCAGTATCCCAAGAAACAGATCACTCACAGATCCTTTGTCTGCCACGGTGACGATATTACATATCATAAGTATCTGCACCTCAAACAAAACAAATGAAATCAGCTTTTTACACACGGACATGCATATAATCACATTGTGCAGCAAACACATAGTACACACAGTGATTTAATCAGTCTCTCATCCATCTGATGTCACAGGTTAAAGTATGGGTTTCATCTCTTGCTGGGGCCCTACACACACATACGCACACTTCGCTACGTTTGTTCACAGCCCTATGTAGACAGAAGTGCCACCTCCTTTTCTTTAAAAAAAAACAAAACAAGCCACTGGCCTTGAACTCACCTGTAAACTTGTTTCAGTGCAAGATTTGGCTAAATGCGATACAAAATAAAAAAACAACAACAGCAGAATACAAACAGGCTGCTTTCTAAAAGCGCTGTGGAGCACCCAAGCTGAGGTTTAGATAGGCTTGTAAAGCAGAGAGGTGACGTATTTCTTCTTGTATCTGTGAGTTGCACTCAGCACCATCACTCCGTCCTACAGAAAGAAAAACAATGCACAGGCATAGGCACAGTTGGAGTTATCCGGATCCAAAGCTACAGGGCAGATGAACAGAATGAGGCATGTTTCAGTTGTTTCCAGTAAAACCTACCTTTATTGAGAGAGCGTAAAGGTGATTTAGCATGACGTGGTTGGGTTCAGGCAGCAGGGCAGGGTCACACTGACAAGACAGAGTGAGAAAAGTTCAAAATTAAAATCAGACGTAAATTACCACCAGTGTTTTTGCAAAGTGAAATTCAGCTTAATATGGTTCAACTGTGTCATTATCAGATTATAGATTTGTGAGTAATGGCCAGAAAACATGTTTTGAGGTGAGATCACAGTGACCTTTCACCCTTTAACCACCAGAACTGAGTCACAGTGAAGGATTGTGCCAAATATTAAGAGTAAAAAAAAACAGAACAGAAACCGTACTTGTTGGCAGGGGAATAAAAAAGGTTAGTAAAAAAGAAATAAAATTATGCCAAATCAAGGCCTGAAGAAACAATGCAACATCAAATCATAATTGTAAATGTGGTTAAAGGAACAGCAGAAGACACTGACAGATATATTGGTGTCTTTGTTCAGTATGACTTGAAGTAGGTGAGGGGGGAGTATCGGCGGGGCTTTGAAATGCTCCTCAGGCCTGAAGATGTACTGTTCTTGTCCATACGGGCCTGGAGGAGAGCTGGACAGATCTGTGAACACACAACAGACACAAAAACAGTACTAATGAGCAACAACTACAACAAATATTCACAAGAACAATCTGCACGTATCTGGACAATCAACACTGGGAAGAATTTATTCCCAGTTCCTAGAACCATATATTCAATTTTTTCCATACATTTTAGATCTATTTCTCTGAGATGAAGTGAACGGACATAATACCTTTCCGGTAAGTAGCAGCGTTAATTGATGAAATCTCATTAGCTAAATGAGAAGCAGTATAAACAGTGTGGTTGCAGGCTGACCTGATGTGTCTGAGCACTCCAGAGAGTCGACCTGCAGGGCATCAAACACCTCAAAGTCAGACTTCTTCACCTGGATCAGGTTGTTGATGGTGCCGAGCTGGCTGGTTACCACTGGCTAGAGAAGAAAAATGACACCAGAGATCAAACTCTCTGCACACATTTCCCTGCATAACAGAGAGATTCCAAATGCAGTTGTCTGTAAAAGACTTCAACGCTGATTGTTTCTCTGTGATTTTACAAAGCAAGTAACATGACAATAACAATATAAACAACATCAGCCAGCAGTTTTTGTTGATTTTTTTCATGATGATTGAATTTCTTTAGAGGTTTCTATCATTTAACTTTCATACCGTGAATGTGGTGAATGAAATAACATAAAAAATGACAAGAAGAAGAACATAATGTTATACCTCTGAGGGATCGTGGACCCACTGCCCATCTACAAAAAACTTGTATTGGTGTTCCCCTTCAGGCAGGTCCAGGATTGCTACAAAGTCATTATGGCTTTGAAGAGGAGGAGGAGAACGAGTATAAATAGTGGGAGGCAATGGGGAGGAAGCCAGGGAGTGATATAGCTTAGCAGCTATAGGCAGTGTGGGAATGTGCCAACATCTACAGCAAAGAAACAAGTCCTGCTCACCTCTTATTCAGTGGTATCTTTGTGCCCCAGTTGTTAAAGGAACCAGATATGTAGACCTCCTTCCCTCCACCTGCCCATCGGATCACAGTGGGTCGAGCCTGAGGACCAGGCTTCACCAGGTCCTCCAGGTCTGGGGTGAATTCTTTCTCTCCTAGAGCCTAAAGACAATTTGTTGCAAACCTTAACACATTTTTCTGTGTCTCTGCACAGTAATCAGTATTTTTCCAGCAGTACCTTGGACTCAGGACCATGGGTGTTGAAGATGTTGGGGTCATCTGTGCTGTCCACCATCTTGCTGCTGTGTTCATGGTCTTTGTGACTGCCGCTGCTGTCTGACCGATGGGCTTTGGCTCCATGGCGATCTCCAGCCACTCTGTCGCTTGTGTTGCCCATTATGCTTCACTTTTTACAGCACAACTGGGAAGAGAAGATGACCTATAAGCCAAATGACTCGAATTTAATTGTAAGTGCGAGTCATACAACTCAGAGACTAGGAAGAAGATTAAAAATTCAACAAAGACTGCAAGAGAGTAATGAACAACACAATAGCTGGTGTCAATTTCATGACTTCTACTGAGCTGATAAGGAGTGAACAAAGCCACTCATGAACCTTTATATGACCTGACTCCCCCCAAAGATTCATGTTCTCAATGCAAAAACACTGAATATAACTCATTATCAACATAAAGATCAATTATATAGAATAAAACGTGCCATTATTCAAGTTTGTATCTCGCAGATGTTCTTAACAATGTAATTCAATTCAAATACATGACAGGCACAAAGTGGTGCTGGCCACAGCCTGTTGTGTGAGCTAAGGCCAATTTAAAGTGACAACCAACATCATACAACAAGGAATTACTGCAGTTTCATGATCACATCAACCGTGAGGATGACGAGCAGTAGTCTGGTTCACTCTAAAGGCTAAACGGCTTTTCCAGAAAGGCTAACAGGCTTACCGACGGCCAGGATAGACAGATACGAGTAACAAAACTGTGGCTGTCTGTGTCAGTGTGAGCCAGGACCTGTCAAAACAGATCAAACCACTTAACATTACTACAACCGTCCAGTCACACTCACACAGCGCGAGCAACGAGTCTGAACTTCACAGACTGACGCCACCAGGGCTCCAGACCATAGACTGCCCCTAAGTGGAGGCATTTTGCCCCTAAAATTTGAGACAGCACAAGCCAAAGAAAATCTTCACTTCATCTACTTGCGCATCTGCAATCAGTAAATGTACCTCATTCTTTCTTTTCACTGGTGAAATGTGGAAGGGTCGACTCAAAAAATCTGTCATCACAGGTGGCTGGCCAATTTGTGAGACGACCATGAATGAAAAGGAAATATGAATATCTGCCCTGCAAGTCGATTTATGCCCCTACGTAAATGTTCTGCTTGCGCTCCTAAAATTTTAAGTTAGCGGTTACTGTGCCCTTAGTAAAAAAAAAAAAAAAGTTAGTCTGTAGCCCTGGCCACACCACAGACGGATACTGTACTGTAACCTCCCCCAGTGTCCCCGCTGTCTGCCTGCTCTGCGCCCACTGAAGATCACTGCGACCGGAGAATATTTTTAGCTGCTGCTGACAGTTAGCTAGCAGCTAGCTGTCACTTTCTAACTGACAGCACAAGCTAGCTTCCTATTTGTTTTATTTACAATGTCGGTGTGGACTGAGGTAAACACGACGAAAACGGACCGTTATCACCGTGCAACGACGCCAGAGAGGACAAACTCACCTGCTGTTGTCGTGCGGTTTGTTTATAACGGAGGAGGACTCGCCTCTTTTTAACAACTGCAGCGCCCTGGTGCCCCAACTACGGTGTGCGGCTAGGACAAAAAGCGTCGTACCGTTCACCTATCAGCAGACTGGAAACGCAAACTTTGTAAACGCCTCATCAGTCAGTCTCTTATGCGTGTATTTAGAGAATTATAAACTTAACGCAGTTATTATGACAGGTTTACCCGATTGGGCGGAGAAATATTTTATTCTTGTATATCAACTTTTTATTTAGCACCAAATCTATTTAATTTACAACAATTTGCAAGAGGACTGTTATTTCCTCACTTGTGTAAATCCTGGATTAAAATCTCTATGGTTGAAATCTACACGTGTTGTTGTGGGTGCTTGTTTGGACTATATACTGACCTCTGTCTGCTTTCTAGCAACAATATTGCTGCAATTGCTACCAATATTTCTTTATTTTATTAGTATGGCTTGCATTTTGTCAAGCCACATGATTGGACACATTAATAAGTCTAATACTTAAATACTAATATGGTTCATTGATATTTTACTGACACACTGACACATTTGTTCCCCATGTTCTGTGTTTATTGGTCTTGCTCGCCAGGCCCTCCTCCAGAGAAGAAGGTGTGTTTATTAACCACTAGGCCGGGCTGTTCGGCCCATCTCAATAATCTGCAAAGTAGTAATCTCCATTTTGAGGAGTCAAACTTCACATTAATGAACCATTGTTTTCATGCAAAACCATATGTCCAACTATGGTTATGGCTTATTGGTTATGGTTATGGTTAAAAAATATAAAATAGGGCTCATTTCAGTATGTTAACAGGTCGATTGTCATTTTTCATGGTAAATAAAAACTTCCCATCACTTGTCTGTAGATGTGCATGCGCAAGAGAGAGAGAGAGTTTGTGTGTGTGTGTGTGTGTGTGTGAGCGAGAGAGTGTCTGTTCAAGGTAGGGGCCTTGATGAGGTGAAATGATAAGTGACCCAAGAAAAAAAAAAAAGCTCCTTACAGGCATTTCAGTCAAATCACCAAACAGTACTTTGTTTCTTTTAAATTGGTATTATGTTGTAATATGGTAAAAACCATGAAATGATTAAAACCCATAAATTACAATGACTACAAACAGATAATCGTAACCATTATTCAAACTGATAAATAACCATGACTACACAAAGATGTATGAATATATATACTGTATATAAATATATGTATGTATGTACACTACAGTCATACAGTAAACTTAGTAAGAAAAAAGCATCTGCTGATGACAGAGTTCACATGAAGTGGCTGTAAGGCACATTTAAATGATCATGATAACACACACGATGTGGAATTAGTTATTTTCATGTTGCACAAAGTGTGTGTGTGTGTGTGTGTGTGTGTGTGTGTGTGTGTGTGTGTGTGTGTGTGTGTGTGTGTGTGTGTGTGTGTGTGTGTGTGTGTGTACAGTATTCCAGTGTTAGCAAGTATTGATTTTTCAGGGACAGTTATTTTTAGCCGACAGCTGCTGCTTGAAGCAGTGTTTGTCTGGAGCTGATGTCACTCTGCAGAGGCTCTTCACAACTTACAAGAAGTGTTATACAGTAACAAACATTCAAACTGGCACAGTGTCTCTTCCTCACTCTGTATTAAAATAAGACAAACTTTTTTGTGAACAAGTATATGCCATTGAGCTACCATTTTGGTTGATCACAGTTTTGAAAGAATAACAGTCGGACAGATTAAACTGTTGTGTATATATGTTATAATTTCTACTTTTTATGCATGTTTAATGTACAGTACTGTTTTTGTGTCAAGTCTTGTTTTGGAGTGTAAATTTGGCGAGTGTGTTATTGTAACAGCAGGAAAAAATTAAAGCATGCTCACCACAAATGATTAATGCTTCAGCTACTGACAGACAACCCTTAATGGGACACATGCAGTTTTCCCATTCGCAGAACTCCTGTGCCAGCTGATGGACGTCATGCTCTGTAAGGTTGATGTCCACCTGTCTCCTTGGAGTTAGTGCAGACATTTTCAAGTCTGACAAATGAAGTCAATGTTCTCTTTTTTTTCAAATTGCTTACGCCATCATTTGGAGATTCCTAAACCAGTCTTCATGTACTCGTAAACCACATAGCTAATGCTGACAGCAGGAATGACTTTCATAAAATTTGGCAGGATGCCACGGTAGAGTCCAAAAAACCCATCTTTGGCGACAATCTTCTTCATCAAAGAAGTCATGGACGGCTGGTCTGATGGATCCAGAGACGCTGCAAAGATACACCAAGTTAGGGAGGCAGTGTTTCAGTTTTTGTTTCTGTGTCCTATGGATTATACAGCTATACTGATTTTAAGACAAGTATATATTAACATAAACAGAATCAGAAACCTTTACAGAACTCAGATTTCAGAGTTTACCTTGTGCCTGCATCCGTGTTCGTACAAGTGCAAGTGGATAGCTAGCCAGCTGGCCACAAGTACTAGAGATGGTCCCACAGCCCAGCAACACCAGAACTCCGGGGTTAGCCGAATCTTTGGCGTGGTACGACAACCAGGTGTTCTTTAGAGTCTGCAGATACATCAGCACAACACAAGAATTTACTTCTCTGATTAAATGAAATGCCTCCTTTGCAGTCCCAAGATTAATTAGTTGATTGTGCACGTGAATGAGTTAATCTCACAAAGTGGACTCTGTTGTGAAATATCACAGGCTGCATACCTCATAAACGGCGAGGTCTATCCCAGCATAGGGAATGATGCCCAGTAAGTTTGGAATGTAGCCCTTGTAGAAAGCCTTGATCCCCTCGTTCCTCAGGATGTTCTTAGCACAATCAAACACTCCTGCATACTGACCAGTCTTTCTCAGAGTCAGTCGAGTTTTCAATACCTTAACAGTACCGAAGAAAAAAGAATCAGTGAGTCATTCTCAGCCTGAACAGAGTCAGACAGATATGTCTGGTATTTATTTAAGTTTATGGGAAAAACTTTTAAGCGCATTTCATATTGATCCTTTCCACGAATGACGCTGTATGATGAAACAGTAATGCATTACAGTGGCTGTCTTACCTCCATTGGGTAGATAGTTGTCTGTGCTGTGGCCCCAGCCAGAGAACCAGCCATGAACCTCTTGTGTGTCTCAATCTTTTTACCCTCTGATGATAACAACTTCTTATACTGCAACAAAAAAAAACATAAGTAGAGACTAGAACAACTGGATCATAGTTGCTTGCCTCAACAAGAAGCCAAGGTGCAGGAAGCACGGTCACAATCTTCTCTTCCTGTGTTAGAGCACTGGATAACGGCCGGTGTTTATACAGGACATTATGTTGTGTCAGTCAAGTTGACCTCTGGCCATTTGAATAAAAAAAATATCATGACTTCATCACGTAGACATTCGTGTCATATTGTATGATAATTAGCTAATGAATTCTTGAGTTATGTTCAAAAGCTTGTTTCATGAGGTCACAGTGACCCATTAAAAATGTTGTCTTCAAGTCCAAGTGAATGTCTGACTGTGTGCCAAATTTGAGGAAATCCCCTCAAGTCAGCCTTGAGATACAGTGTTCATGAAAATGCATGTATGGATGTATGGACAGACAGATGGACAGAAAACAAACAAAAACATGCCTCCAGCCATGGCTGTTTCCAGTGTGGAGGCATAAATAGTTAATAACATGCATGCAATATATTTAATAAACACATGCCATTAATCATTAATAATAATATTATTAATGAAATGTGTAAAAAATGTTTTGTTTTACAGAGGTAATTCCTTACTTGTTCATATGCCATAAATTTGATTGCTGTCTCAGGAGCAATTTTTAAAACATTGATTCCGTTTCCTCTCCACAGTGACCTTAGACCTCCCTCTGTTAACATCAGTCTGAAACCCCCTACCACGCTTATCTTGTTGGACTTAGAGGAGTGAACCTGCAGGGGGAAAAAAGAGACAAAAATGTACAAGGACATTTGCACATGCATCTACTGAACTAGATAATATCTCATGTTTTTAGCTGATAACGAACACTGACACTAATGGAGATCAATAAAAACAGATCTTAAAGAGGAAGTGATGTTCAGTTCTAAAATGAAGAAGCAATTGCATCTAAGGATAGGATGCATTTGTCATCTACAGTACATATACAGACATATTTCACCTGCATGAAGACTTTAACCCTGTCCAGGGGGGCAGTGCCTGTGCGAGACACAGACCCGGCCACAGCACCGGCAAAAAGCTGTTTCCACCAGAGGCCTGAGCTCTTCTCCTCCTCTGTGAATTCATCGGGGATGGCAAGGCTGTCACCAATGTCAAGCACCTAGTGAATACAAGAGCTATGTAAATAAACACACACAGTACACTTAGTGTTGCATGAGCATTATTCTCTCTTTTTGAAAATCTATCATGAGTGCACATCACACAGAGTGTCTTTGTGTGGTTGACGATGTGACAAAAAAAAAAAACCAAACATGTTCACTTCTCCTTTTGAGGCCTATTTTCGCAGTCATGCATAACCTGTTGCCAAACTGTGCACTGGTAGGAGGGAGGGCAACATTTAGAAAACCTTGAATATAAGGTTTCACACATACAAACGTCAGGAGCATGACACACTCTTCACTGTGTATTTGTTCAAACTTATGTAAAAAACAAAAAACAAAACAACAACTGTGAGGCAATGGCTAAAGACAAAAGTGCTGTGGTTGTTAGAATTTTAACAAACAAACAATGAAGACAAACAATGAGCTCCTTATCCTTTAGCTCAAAGTGCTTGGGAAAGCAATGCATAATCACTGAGCTGACTGAGCCCACGTCTTGCATGCTTTAGCTGTTTCAGATAAACATGTGCAGTGTTTTACCAAAAGCATAAAGGTGCATGTGCCAAACATGGTGCAGTGGCAACTTAACACAAATGCTACATGGAGACACTTGAGGAGAGGCTTGAGTTATGTGTGTCCTGTGATCACGGTGATGTCAGATGAATGGCATGAGAATGCGGTTACCAAGGCACTACACATGTGCAGCGCAGAGAAGATTTCTAAACATCTGGACACGTGGTCTGTCAAGAGACTCTATTTCACTCATAATGGAGCAAAGATCCTCTGCAGAACAAGTAACAAATCAGTCCGTGACATCTTTATTTGCTCGAGGAGATAGAGGGGGCAAGCTGTGCGAAGCCGAGTGTGGAGCTGTGACCTGATTATGTTGGACGGTTTAGTCTGTCGAAGCTGCTGCCAAAATGTGGACTGCAGAGGAAATCCATAATGTCCAACACTGGACGAGACTGCATGTGATTCAGTCCGCTGCAGTTGCCTCTGTGTGTGTGTCTGCAAACTGTATGGGAGTATTTGTGTGTATATATCCCATACCGAGGAGTGTTTCCAGTAGCGTATGATCTCTTCCAGGTTGTGGCCAGGGTATAACAGGAAGTGTTCTCTCCACTCATTCCAGTCCACCATCATGGTGCCGTCAATGTCCATACTAAAAGAAAACATAGAGAAATCTCTTCAATTTCTAATAGGCTATTATCTTGCATCACAGTGTGTTATTAATAACTGTGATCCAGATAAAGCATCTGGATCACATACAGGGAATGTGTTTGGACAAACTAAATGTGATAATGACTGTAAGTGGGGGGCCGACCTCTGTAAGATTTTCAGGGCATCCTCTCTGCTCAGATCTATACCAAGCTCTGCAAGGCTCTGCTGGATCTCTGAGGCATCAATGCGGCCTACACATGACATAAGAAAAACTCTATTAGAAATGTGCACCAGGCACCAGCACATACATCGGACATGTGACTTATGTGTCACAGCATTTCACTCATTACCTACCATCGTTGTTTCTGTCCAAACTCTTAAAGGTCAGCCGCAGCTTCTTCTCGTGACCCTTCAGGTACCTGGTGAACTCGTTGAAGTCCAGACTCCCATCTTTGTTCTGGTCACCAGAGGACACGATTTTCTGCAGAGAGGAGATCAGATCCAGTGAGTAGTTCACATCCAAATATATAAAGGTGCAATAAATTCTAATATCATGGAAAGGTTTATTTATGTCAGAAATTCAAATCAAAAGTGAAACTAATACATTAGATCCATTACAAAATGAAATGACCATTTTTTTAAAAAGCATTTTTAATATGGAAATGTTGGCTTCTGAAAAGTATGTCTATGCACCCAATACTTAGGTGGGGCTATTTGACTTGAACTACTGGGAATAGACTTTTCCATGATATTCTTTACTGAGATGCACATCGAAGCCACACTGCTGAGGAATGTCCTGCAAGGCAAGCAGGTCAGGATCTAAGACCCCCACCCCACCACCAAAACCCCCTCTGGCTTCTGACATATTACCTGTGCAGCGCCCTGCCGGAATATGCCCATCGCCTTGAGGCCCGCTCGCAATTCAGCGACATCCACCTTCCCATCTTTGTTGGTATCGAGCTTCTCAAACAGGTCCTGGTATGACCTCTCACTGTTGGCATCCCAGCACCGAGCATTTGATAGTAAAGCCGTCCGTAACGCCTGATACATGGTAGGGATAATCTACAAGCAGTGCGCGTGCAAGGAGCCGTCCTGCGCCGAGGATGTTGTGCGGTTATTATTACTCCATGCTGATGATCATTCATAGAGCCCGATGAAACCCAGATGTGAGGCCGCTGTTAGCGAAGGAAAGCGGGACTTTGCAGCGGGTTTTTAACGCGCAGGCTGGTTCCGTGCTGAGGTGAGATCCGAGGCGTTTCAGGGCAACTGCAGCAACTGAGGGCGGAGCAACAGTGCTACGTAGCTACTCGATGTTTTCTACGGGAAAATCAGGAAAGATGGTAAAACCAGAAAAGTGAGGAAGTAAACAACCACCAATTCAGCACAAATGTAATCTGTCCAGTCTTTCTCGTTGACAGCTTAAATAAGTATTATATGAGGCTTGCTCCGTGTGGATGTTGTTGTGCATTATTGAGGAAATTTAATCTCTCCATCTAGAAGGACGTGTCATTTGAAAACCACAGCATCGTATTTCCTACAACACGATGCCGCTGGTCGACACTAGAGGGCGGTGTTTCCTCGCACAATGTCTGATGCAGGGCAGGCAAGAATGAGGTTATCAACAAACCACATACCACTTCAATTTTATTGGTAAATTTCTGGCACTGACTCTCCAGGGGATTTTAGTTAAATCAGGTCAATATTGTTGAGAAAGCCCAGTTACAAAAGTAACTATTTAGCACATCTTAAGTTTTAGTAAAGTTTAATTGAACACTTTTGTAGGCCTATTTCCAATAACCATGGTTTCATAGAATTAGCCATATCTTTTTTTTCATGCCTCACCCTACATTGATGAATAGTAGTACCAAGGCTACAATGTGGAAATACATTGCTTAAGTTCATTAACATTTATCTTCAAGGTTCATGAGATTAGCCTACATAATTCTACTCGGCAGGTGGCTATAACCATAAACATTCAGAATCATGATTTAATGATTAGGACATGTACAGCCAAATTACACTGTATTGGTTATATTGGTGTGTTAGTGGCTCAACTTACCCCTGGCTAAATGGCTCACCTTACCGGGAGCGTACCTATGTTCCCCACGTCCTACAGTATGTTCCCCATGTCCTATGTTCCCTGTTTTTACCAAAAAGGTCCTATGTTCCCCGGTCGCAATACATAATGGGGAACATAGGACAACATAGGACCCTTTTCCCCTATGTTCCCCACTGTTGCTGATCAATGGACTCTATCTATCTGGCCTGTCTAACCTCTACGTAGTCTTTTTACTAAACTTAACCAACTCATTTCTTCATTGACTAAACCCCACCAATGGGGCAATTACACTTCTCACTCAAAGTCACAACTCCACTTCCAGGCATGGGACCAAAAATTGCATGTTCCCCGGGGTCTTTTGGGGAAAAGCGGGGAACATAGGACCCTTTTTCTAAAATAGGGCTCTATGTTCCCCGGTCTGGACACAGAGGGGAACATATGGACCCTTTTGGGGAAGAGTGGGGAACATAGGACCTTTTTTTTTTTAGAAAAAGGGTTCTATGTTCCCCGTCCCATACAAAGTGGGGTTCATAGGACCCGGGAAACATAGGGATGATCCCCACCTTACCCCAGAGCTACCATATTGACTTGATGACTTGATTTGATTTGTCCCCACAGTTACATGTAAAAGGGTTCACTTTGATGCAAGGTTTAGCCTAGCCTACTACTTCATGTTGTAGCTCATACCACAACTCAAACAAATGTATAATTATCTCTTTTGGTCTAAACACAATTCTCATGAAACTTGTGATCGACTGAAATCACTTTCGAGAGTGAAAATTTGTTTGTTTGTTTAAATCCAAACCAGTTTACCCATGTGGTTCTTTACCTTCACAGACTCCATGATGCTTTTCTCCTAAATATTTGATCACATGCTCAATTTTTCTCATGGTTTTATAGTAACAAGGGTTCAAAGGGCTCAACTTGCCCCTATGCTCAATTTACCCCAGTCGCCCTGTGTTTTTTTTTCTTTCCTGATAACTGTTTTCTCTTGCAATCTGTTATTCCTTAGATCTGGTATTACTGCTAATTGAAGAATGGTCTAACTTCCTCTGTCTCATTTGATGAATGACATTCAACATGAGCATCAATTAATTAAATTGTATTTTCAACTATAAAAGATTACAGATTACTGCTAAAACACAACACACAAACAAGCAAAACATCAAGATTAGAATAAAACTATATAAATCTGAGTGGGTTGGGGTTGGCTGAAATGTCAAGGGGCAAGATGCCCCACCTGAAACACATCTTGCTTATGCTGCCAGTTGTCATGGATCAGGGGCCCACAGTGAGGTGAAACATGTATCTCCATGAAGGACCCTGAAGGACAGTTCACTGCTATGTGGCTGTTGTGTACAGTTTACAGGAAATAAAATAAAATAAAAACAGAGAAAGAAAATGTGACTACTTTTCTATGTCAATGTCAGTTTATGAAATGTCTGTGTAAGATCAATTTACATAACAATGTAGAAAAAAGTGATATGTCTTCCATTTCTTGTTTTTGTCACATGCCTGGTGAATGACAGTTTCCCACTTCTCCTTTGGCATTTTGGAGAAAGTGGCATTTCCGTGGGTGCTGCGAATGGGTTTCAGTCACGCTGGGAACGTGAAGTGGACATCCCAGTCAGACAGTCCAAACCATAGGTCCAAACGTGACCCACGGAATTCTCTTTGTTCACGCATTCTCAGTGTCCAATCAAACCGCAGGATTCTTTCACGTCATCAGTTATATTTTTCAGTGGGTGGGAAGGAGGAGATTTGAACTTTGAATCGTGTCTGCTGTCTGCAGCGATACAGCAGCTGAGCGAGCAGCGCAGACACACACTGTACAGCTGTCTGACACCTTCTCCACTTCAGCCTAGTCCCACACAGTCTCCACCGCTCAGCCAACATCATGTCATTCATTCTCGCGAAGAAAAAGAAATTTAAATTTAAAGTAGACTTCGACCTGGAGGAGCTGTCATCGATTCCCTTCGTAAACGGAGTTTTATTCTGTAAAGCCAGGCTCGTAGATGGAGGCTTTGCCGAAGAGTCGACTCGGTAAGATTTTTTCTTCTATTTATAGCAGCAGTTCACTTGTTCAAGCAAGCTAAAGTTAAACTTAAGTGGAACTTGTTTTGGCTTCAGTTTACGTTACTCTGGACAAGTGTTAAGCAGTGTTTTGCTTCTTTTAAACTAACGTTAATGTGTAATTTTAAGCCACAACAACATAACAGCTACAGTAGCTAACTATTGTTAACATAACATTTATAAATAGTTGTACGGGCATTGTAGTAGTAGAAAATGTATTCTATATACCTTCTTTGGTAGTGAGTGGCGGACAGGACAGTGCAAATCCATCCAGGAGCTGCGACTAACGTGATTTTAAATTAAAACCGTGAAGTTAACGTTAATTAGTTAATGCAAGAAGTTGCTAAGCAACAGGTTACGTATGTCCACGAAGTTGTCTTGACTAGTCAACAGCAGAATGACAATGAATACGTAGAGGTTGTTAAATTATCTTTGTCACTTTTATTATGTGATATTTAAAAACAACAACAACAAAAAGTTTACTTCCATTGCAAAGCAGTACAAGGTTACTGTCCTCGGCTCTATGATTATGGGAATGGCTAGTGTGACGTCACGAATCACTTCCGTGTCCAACCCCTGCTGCTAACGTATACAGAAATGCATGTTCTTCATTGTTGCCCCCCCAAAACACACACACGCACACGCACACGCACACACACACACACACACACACACACACACACACACACACACACACACACACACACACACACACACACACACTTATAAATTACATAGAGACGTTATATGAGCTAACGTTTAGCGCTTAGCCATAGCTAACTAACATTTCCTCCGTGACTGGACCACTGCTGGACCACCGCGACGTACCGCAACCCGGTCTGCCTCCTCCTGTACACATGTATACGGTCGCATTGTTTATGTTGTGTGTTTTAATTAATCCTGTAACACACAGTGTGACAATGCGCACGGTGACAGACAGGCTCATTAATGTGCAGAGGGACGAGATCACGTCTGTATCTTTCGTCCCCACAGTTACTCCCGAGTCCTGACACTTAAACCTGAGCTGCTTCTCTACTGAAAAACTCTGACAAGTCAAACTTTAGGATGTGTTAGAGGACTAATTCATCTGTCTAACCATGTATGACACCTGAGACGGTAAACACAGCCGATACGGCCGGGGCGGACTCGTTCTCTGTCTCGCTGACCTCCGCGGTCCTGGCCCGCACAGGTAGGCTACGAGACCCCCGTCATGTCGGTCCTCCGCCGATCCGCCGCAAGTTGCAACAACCCCGCGGACACCCAGTCTCTCCACTCCTCCCTCACTTCAGCACCTGTGTGTTTACGCCACTTTTAAAAGGACTAATAGCGTAAGTCATTTAAAACGAGGAACGAGCCGAGCCGAGCCGAGCCGACACTGTGCAGCCCAGGACAGGTGCTGAAGTGCGGATGAGAGGAATGGACAGACCGGGCAGGAGCAACCAGCTCAGCGGCGTCTCGTCGGTCCTCGGCCGTCTTTAATGTCTCGAGACACCCGCTATTTGCATAGAATATTTTTTGGCAACCAGAAAAACAATATTGACCCGTCGTTTATTTGGGATGGACGTTTAATATAAAAAATACTTTGCTACACCTAGCAGTTAATTGGGACCCGCGGCAAATTGGGACTCGGCCCTTAAGTTTTACGGTAGTATATATTTATGCTATATTGTGCATTAAATTCATATACATGAATATATATGTTTATTTATTCATAAATGAAAGCTCCCGCGGTATTTCTGACTCTGCTCTGCCTATTGTTTCTATTCTGAATATCCTGCGATTGGACACGGAAGTGATGTTTTAGAATGTGATGACGTAGCCACTAGCCATTCCCATACCCGCTGCTCGTAGCACTTAAATGAGTCACTCTGGAAAAAACGGGCACAGTCACACAGCTCGTGTCAACCGCCAGGCTTTGCCATGGCAACTGCCTGACTGTGCCTAGATACTATGGTGTAAACACTGTATTCTTATTTTACCATGCTCCAACCACTTGTTGAACTAATCCTGTAGTATTAGTCATGAACCATCAAAATGATAACCTTAACTCCAAATAAATTGTTGTCAGTGACAACACTTTGAGAAAAGAATAAGTTTTTTATATATAGCCTATATATTTCCATTCCTGTGGTAAAAACGAAGCAAGAGACTGCAGTACTTGTTGCTGCTGCCGGTGATCAGCATTGTCTACTGTGCGTCTGAACATGATGTGAAATCAGATACATTACATAAAGTAATACAAACCACAGCCTTCCTAAAAGATGAATAAGCTAAGTACACTCACGAGACCCATGCCATGACAGAAAGTTAGGCCATACTTCACACACAATTGGTTGCACAGTGCACACAGTGAGGGTCCAATCTGACTAGTTGGAGTTTATAACTGTTTATAAAGAATTAATGCATACATCATCCAGTATGTTTTGTAAGAAATAATTTAAAGCTTGAACTCACTTCACACGGATTTAAACTCACTGCATGTTCCTATGATTCCTCTGACACATGCATGCAAAACTCTGCTTAGAGTACTCTTGGTAGTTTGGGACATATTCTCATATTCTGTGAAACCCAGAAGTTTGTTAGTTTTGTTAGTTTTTGTTAGATAGTTTGTGTTTTATGACGGCTCTTTCAGTCTCTTCATGTCTCTTCATGTAGGCCTATTGGTTTCTGAATGACCTAATGCATCTTAATGTGCTTCTTTCTCAGGGAGCCAGTCCAAGCCAACTGTGTACACTGGAAGAAGAGATTCTCTTTTGTGTGTAAGATGAGTGCCAACGCCGGGACAGGTGTACTAGACCCCTGTGTGTGCCGCGTCTCTGTGCGCAAGGTACAGGACATTTGTTCTATTTTGTTGACACTACAAAAATGCATAGTAGTGGTTTCCGTAGCAGAGTACAGGCAGTTAACTGAGAGTTTACTTTACCAAGCAAATGTTTATGTATAAGATCAGAAGCACTGTTAATTTGTAACCATATCATAGCTCCTAAGTATGTTGTGCATGCAATGGTCATACAAAGTCACAAGAGTTTCAATGAAAAAAGTTGTGTGTTGTAGAAACAAATGTCAATTCAACCTCACTCATTTCTTTGTTATTGTCCTTACAGGAGTTGAAGGGTGGAAAAACATTTGCAAAGGTAATACTTCTCCTCTAAAATCTGTAGTGTGTATCCTCCAGTTCTTGTTAACATGATAGCAGCTTAAATATCCCCATTGGAACAATCTTATCATGAAATTTTTGATAACAGTCAGCCTTAAATTTGTATTTAGAGGACATTTCTGTGACTTCAGTCTATGTGCCAAGAATGTTTTTATTTCTAGTTTCCGGCTATGGTTACTGATTGAAAAAAACACAACCCACTCTATGTTAACCAATAACTTTAGTGATAAGTTAAAGAATTAAGTTATCTGATCTCTGAACTGTTGAACATCCTGTCTTTCTTTCCTTTAACCCGACTTGGAATGCATTTCTTTAGATGATGATTCCTGTATGTTGTATAATACCAGATCACTAAAGCTTTTGTCTGAGATTCTTAAGTATATGAAGAGCGAAAACTGCACTCTTTCTATTCAATAAAGTTTACATTGTGTTTAGCCTTTAAGATGACTGCTCAAAGATTTAAACGATTGATCTTGTGTCCAGCTGGGCTTTGCTGACTTGAACCTGTCAGAGTTTGCTGGGTCTGGAAGCACCACACGACGGTGTCTCTTAGAGGGCTATGACACAAAGAGAACCAGACAGGATAACTCAATTCTCAAGGTATGTTGGTGAAGCAATACACAGCAACAGTGCTCCTCTTAGAAATGTGGGAAATGCCCTTAGGCGTCTGCCATTGTCGTCAGACTGCCAATGTTTTTCTTACAGTCCAATAATGTGTTTGTATTTGATAAGCAAACCACATACACCTGCGAAACTGTGTGGCTCTAAAGGAAGCCAACATTTCTTGAATTCACTAGTAGCCGTAGATACTTCTCTTTGAAAAAAACAGATTTGTGGCATGAATTAAAAACTGAATACTTTCATAGATGATGCAAGACATGTCTCAGCTTGTCATCTATGAAGTACCTTAGCCACGGAAGACATGAGAACATATTTGAAATATGGTATTTTTCTTGTGTTACAGGTTATCATCACCATGCAACTTATGTCTGGAGATCCCTGTTTTAAAACGTAAGAGCTCTTCTTGTCCTAATTCAAGTAATTATATAATTTGAAAAGTGTAACTAACAAAGTCATGACGTGTCTGCTGAGTTTCCTGTATTAAACTAAAACACTTTGCAGTTGTGGTTATGATGAAGGTATACTTCGTGTGACCAAATGTCTGCACCTAACCACTAGGGAAAGTTTTTTCATTACATCCTGTCTGTCACTAAACTGAAAGCACCTACATACCTTCTCTTGTATGACACCCACGAGAGTTCAAAGTCATTTAATATTATTTTGTAGCTGAGGACTTATCACACCTTATCTAAGAGTCAATATCACCCTGCCTCGACATTCATTTGCCCAACCTCAGAAGTGACCAACAGTGACATGTGATAAACTCTGCCTAAAGTCAAGAGAAGTAGTTGAGCAGTTTGCCACAAAGGACGTGATGTAATGTTGCTGCAAAAGCAGCACCATGTGCAAACAGTCAGCTTTATTCAACAGCATGAGTCTCTTTACGTTGTCATGTTCCCACTCCCTCCTACTTTAATAACACCCATGTTGCTGCCAAGGAGATGTTGAAGTGTAAACTTAAGGATAGCCTAGTCATTCAACCCACGCTGTGTTACTCACTGTGTGGATTTACATCAGTGCACAATGGAAAGATGACGCGCTACATTTTTTTTTCACTGTCTGCTGTTGGCTTGATGCCCTTGTTCCTGTGCTTAACATAGAATCTAAGTTACAGAGAATTGGGGTTTCCTGTGTTCGTGTAGGTTAAACAAGGAGTTGCTAAGAGGCAGTTGTCATGCTGTTGTATTGCACTTACTCCCAATGCACTCATAACTAACATATAACCCTCCCCAGGGACTGTGGATTTAGTTGTTTGCTTAGTGATTAGTTATTTAAAAGCATGATTAATTTCACATGTAAAGGCAGGTGATGATTGCATAAGTGTAAGAATATTTTAGTTAGATTTTCTGAATGAATTCTATGCTCATAGGAAGACCATGTTTTTTTTCTGTACCACAACTATGATCCACCAAGGCCTGAAATTGTTAAACATACACATAGCTCTCTAGATTTCTAGTGCCTACGTACTGTACCTGCTGCTGATCAAGCAGCTGACGGGGCTGTTTCCCTTCCCTTTTCATTTGGTGACACAGAGTCACAAAGGCACTCCTTTGCTCCGAAGTAACTTCATTGCTTCCTGTCTTATCTACAGTCCTCCATCTACAGCCATGACTCTGGGAGTCCCACAGACTGAAGCAGAGCGTCTACTTGAAGACAGAAAGGGAGGAGATATGCACATATCCCTTTCACGCCCCCGTATGTATACTATTGCTTTGAAGAGCTTACTTTGTCTTTCAATAGACACCATGATGCAGGAAACAGTAATGTGTTTAAACTCCACTGAAAGGCCTGGACATTAAGAGCATACTTAAGAAACAAAAAGTATTCTGCCATTTTACTGTGAAGAGGTATTAGTGGCTGTGGATGTGTGGTGTGTGCATTATGTACTGTACTGGAAAATGATCATAACAACAAACAACCTTTTTTTCAGAGACTCCAGGGAAGTCCGTATCAGTTCCAGAGGAGCTGCTAGTGTATGGTCACTCCAGAACATCCAGCTATGCAAGTCAACAGTCAAAAATCTCAGGTACTAAACACAGAGATACATATATTCCCCCACAATATCAACGTTATTATAGCACCCATTGCACAAATCATAACCATATCACGTCATGTGGTGTTTTTTCCTTCTGCCCTGCAGGTTATAGCTCAAATCACTCCAGTTTAACAGATCTGAGCCATCGGCGGAGCGCGTCAGGAGGATCTGCCTCCACTGGCATTGGAAGCATCCTTGAACCCTGTGATCAGCAGGTAGAGAGAGGAGAGAAGGAAAACAGGTCCACTCCTGAACACCCCTCCACACCTGCCAGGGCTATAAGGTAATGCACGAATACTCTAACAATTTGATCCAGTTTGGAGAAGTCGGCTTACAAATTCATACAAACTGTTGGTGTCTCAACATACTGTAACTGTAAGACAAACAACAGAAAAAACTGAAACACATAAACTGCATGAACAAAGGTAATACTAAATAAATAGCATGTATACTATTTGTTTGTTGACTGGCCTTATGTATAGTAGTAGTAGTATAGTATGCTAATGTGCTTAAAAAATGGCCAGAATAAAAACATTGCAATAGATTTATACCAAAATGTACCTATTTCTTATTTTCTGCCTACCTTTTATTTTCACGTAGTTTCTGTTTTTCTGTTCTGATCTGAACAGACCGGGAGCTCACGGTGCAGTCATCAAAATATACTCTCTTGTGTTTTTTGTTTTCTTACAAAGGTCATATTTTTTATATTCCACCCTGTTTCTGTTTCTTCACTAGACATCCCGTTAAGCAGAACTCAGTGGAGAATCAGCTGAAGAGAGTCGATGCCACCAGGGTGGATGCTGATGACATAATAGAGAAAATCCTACAGAGCCAGGATTTCAGCCACGGCTTCTTGGACTCCAGTGCAGAGGGTGTGTACACTTAATCCCTAACGTAGTGCACTTAAGACGGCTGGCTTGGAAAGATTCCTATCATCAAGCCCATGGGATCAAATTACGTTTACTGTATGTGTCGCAACACACTCTCTAAGTACTGACATAATGATGATTAGATATTATGATAGCAAGTCATCAATCGGAAATCAATAAGGACCTTGTTCACAAACTCATCAGCCTGAATGTCAGAGTTTATTTGATTTGCGTATAATGTTTTATCAGTTTTATGAACACAATAATTTTCGTATCCAATATGGCTGCCATGTTACAAACTGTTAAGATTTCACAAGGGTACTATTGATGTAGATTGAGTCCTCATCATTGAACCTTTTTAGATTATAAGTGCGTCTTTTCATAGTGCTCCTCCACTATCAGTAACTCAACTCCCTGGATGTTCTTGCATGGTTTGTTACCAGCTGTCTTAGCAGGTTTCCTAAAACATCCCCCAATCAATAGTCATTTATTTTTAGAAATCTTAGAAAGCAAGTGTGAGTCAGGCATTCTTAGACCAACTGGGAGAGTTGATTGGCAGATTCATTATTTCTAATGTGTCTACATGTGTGTATTGCTACAGAGGAGGGGCTCAGCTTGTTTGTCGGTCCTGGTGGGAGTACAGCTTTGGGAAGCCAGCACACGAGGTGGGTGTGATTACGTAATAATGGATTGTGGGTGCCATGCAGTGAGCATTTACACAAATTATAAATTCATTAGAAAAATTCAATGCTTTTTCACAGATCAGAATCTTTAGTAGATCATCGTGTTTATTTGTAACCTGGAAAAATGTATAGTAAGATCCTCTCAATTACACAACAGAGTATTAGCTTTGTGTTTGCCTTGGTTTTATCCTGTCATTCAGCCCCACAGCCAGATCAGATAACGACCCACATTTCCTGTCATGTAACACACTGTGGCATTCTCTTTCAGGGTCGCAGCTGGAGCCTTTGAGCAGGTGGTGATCAAGCGCTAGGCTATGGGAAGCATGCGTCTGACATAAACTGTGCCATTACACTGATGTGGGGGACACAAGACTTAGGTGTGAAGGTGCCATCAGAACTTTCTCCCACCTCACTCCAGGAGATTTAATTTGTCTAAAGGAAGTCACTTCGCATCTGTTCTTCAACCGGCAGACTAGGAGAGCCCTCTAGTGTTCAAGGAGCAGAGTTGAAGGCTACACTATTGAAGTATTACGATACTGACTTTTGATATAACTGAACTATGATACCAACTATTGTACTTTCTAAAAAAAGAGGACAAGAGATTAGACCTGTGAGTCCTCTGTTAACCTCTCATAGCCAGAAAGTTGAGGGGGTTTTACCTGTTATTCAAACAGTACCTTAATATTTTTATATCTATTATCTAATATCTATTTTGGTACAAATTTGATTTGGTTTAACTATTTTACTATGTTAGTCTTAGTATTAAAAAAAAGAAGAAGAAAAGAAAAGAGAGAGAGAGATGAAAAAAGTGGATTGCATCTGACAACAGGTCTTCCTGTTTTCCCTCAACAGATTTAAACTGATGTTGTCCTCTTAAGGCTGAGGGACTGCTAATTATATTACATGAGCACAATATCATGTAAGATGAGTGTGAGAGATAGGAACTAGTCCTGTTCTCTCTCATAATTGACAATGGATAAGTGGCTGGAGGAACAGTGTCCAAACATGCAGTCTCATATATCGCAATAACTGTGGAATTTATGCACACTAGTTACAGTACCAGTGTGGGTCAGTAGCTCAAGTCTTTCACATATAAAGGCCTTCACCTGGTTGTGAAGGATAATAACTTTATTTAAAATACCATTAAGTCTTTATTTTTGTTCATTTATGTGATATATGATACCTATTGTGTGTGTGTGTGTGTGCGTGTGCGCATGCACGTGTCGTGTGTGTGTGTGTGTGTGTGTGTGTGTGTGTTTGTAAAATCATTCTATCATCACAGTTTTTGTTTTGTGAATGTGCCAAACTTAGAAAACTGTATATTTGCGGTCACTTAAGAGGTCATATCTGTAGTATATAAGCTATGGCACATGCAATGAATGTCGGCTGTGTAAAGCTCATGATGTTTTTTAATATATATCTATGTTGTTTTAAAGATGCTGGATCTTGATGGTGTATTTAAGGCCAAAGCTGTAAATAAAAAGAATATGCACTATGGATATGAGGAATTTCACCAGGCATTTTGCAAAGGGAATGTGTGAGGGATAATTTTACACAATAATAAAATAAGTATAATAACTTTTTTGTTTTTTGGCGTCTTTTCATGAAAGGCAAATAGTACTTTTTTCTTTTCATTTACTAATACATCATCGTGCCGTAATGAATTATTAAGATGAAAATGGAGGTGAAATTGTATTTTGAAATTGGGAAACTGCCGTTCAAGTTGCAGAGGAGGCATTGTGAAATAAAACAAGAACATTTCCGGTTTGTCAAAAGACTCATTTCAAAGTAAATGTCTACTGAGTACATTGATATGAAAAAACAAAGATTGATATGAAAAGAAAAACGAAACATGTTTTAAATTGAATATATAAACATAGGCTGATTGATTACAAATAAATTAAATAAACAATACGTGTATGGAAGCCTTTAATATATTCATTTCTGCAGTGAAATTGCATTCATGCAGTTGGTTCGTCCGTGTGTGCTTTTATTTTTTAAAGCGAAACGTTCACCGTGGTGACGGATGAACGGTTCCAGAGGCAGCAGTCCTCACTGCAGCACCGACGGTACAGTTCCGGTTCCACCTCGCAGCAGGACCTCAGCAATAACGACGGCGGGAAGTTATTATCATCAATTCCATCACGATTCAGCATCAACCGAACGGACGAAATTGATATACACCGACAATTCACTACCTGATATTGATGGCTTTATAAACGGAGGTACGCCAACTGTAAACCAAGTTTAGCGGCGTGGGATTTAGCTAACATGGCTAACGTCGGAAACCAGCTACCAACACAGGCCGTTGGCAAGCCTGCACCAGGAAAACATGGAAATTCACTGCCCCTGTGGGGCAACGAAAAGACTATGAACCTCAACCCAATGATTCTTACCAATGTGCTGTCCTCGCCGTATTTTAAAGTTCAGCTTTATGAACTGAAGACCTACCATGAAGTCGTGGACGAAATCTATTTCAAGGTAAGGCTAGCGAATGCTAACCCGCATGCTAGTTAGATAACCACGGCGCTGTGCAGGCAGCGCTGTGCTGCAGTCGTTAAATAAATAGGGCTAACTGTCTCAGACAGCAGTACTTTTATCTCGTAACTTAACTACACGTTTGTATGTTCGCATATTTCAATTAATTGCGTAAAAGAAAAATTGCGATTATCTCTTGCCGGTAACTTCAAATTAAGTTAACTTGCGACTGTGGCAGCTATCGTAAACATAGTGGTTAACCGTTAACTCACAATTGGTCAGGTTTTGGATACTGTGGTCATGGTGCTGTGGGTCAAACTGTGAAATATCGCAACTTATCAACATTTTTGTTGAGAGTTATTCAGCTGTGTTATCAATGTTAATTGTTCATCGGCGGTCTTCACATTTGTCACGGGGTTTCTAATGCAAAAGTTATATGGAGGGTCTTGTAAGATGATAAATCATTTTATGGTCTCCCATGTGCCTACAGGTGACTCATGTTGAGCCTTGGGAAAAGGGAAGCAGGAAGACCGCGGGCCAGACTGGAATGTGCGGAGGGGTAAGTGAGAAGTACGTGCTTTTTATATTCCCAGTATTCCCCATTTTATACTCCCTGTATATGTTACTTGCCAGTCAGCGTGTTAAATTCAGTTATTGGTTTTGGAAATTACTTACTATGACCAACAGGTAATGCAACTTTAATTCATATTCGTTGATTCTTGTATTGGTGTGTTGTTGCCAAAGAGTCAGTCATGAATAGGTTAGCTATGGATGATGTGCAGTGATGTGTTTTTCAATTATGTCTTCATTTTTATTAGGTGCGTGGAGTTGGGACCGGTGGTATTGTGTCTACTGCTTTCTGTCTTCTGTACAAACTGTTTACACTCAAGCTGACCCGCAAACAGCTGATGGGTCTGATCACGCACACAGACTCCCCATACATCAGAGCACTTGGCTTCATGTACATAAGGTATGTTGGAGGAGGCAGTTTGCGAAATTTAAGCACCGTGACACCAGGTGGATATCACTTGTTTTGTATTTGAATGGTAAACCTTCTGCATAGAATCTTTCTTTTTTCCACACATGATTTAGAGCATTAGACTTTTTTGCATTAAAGTTATTCTTAGAACAAATGTTACAGTAAATGCTAGATATTAATAAGATTCCACAACTCTGGGTTGTTAGGCAGATTGAATTGCTGCAGCAAGATCATGAAAAGTTTTGTTGAGATTATATTCTATATTAAACACTGAGCATTGCTAATCACTGGATCAGGTTCATCACTGAAATTGTGCAGCATCACAACATGATGTAAATGTTTGTGTTGTGCTTTACCTCAGGTACACTCAGCCCCCATCAGACTTGATTGAATGGTACGACGGCTTCCTGGATGATGAGGAGGTATGTCACCACGGGTAATACTTTGATGTTTCTTTGTCTCCATTATATACAGTCACACAATACCAGTTAAAAGCTCTACGTTTCCCCCCCCTTGTGATGCTCAGAGCTGATTTTTCACCTTTGCCTTCATTTGGCTTAATTGTCCCCAGTTTTGTCCTTTAAACTCGAGTAGCTAGGTTACTTGCTCACTGCTCTGCTGCTGATTTTTATCAGGGTAAGTACCACAATAATGCTGAGTCAACCTTTTAGTCTAATGTGATGTCAAGGCATGCTCTCTGTTTTTGACAAGATTTCTATCAGGACTTGTTGCACAAAACAAAATTTTGGATAAGTCACAATCGGAGAATTCACATGAACAGAAATGCATCACAAAATATACAACACATTCCAAATTTTGGAAACGTTTGTTTTATTATTCATACTTGATTAAAATCTAATTTGGTCCCAGACTGTGCAACCAGGCCTCCTTTTGATATTCTGTTGCATTATATTTGAATTGATCTTTTGAAATCCTACCCAACTGGTTAATTCCCCTGTTTTTTTCTTTAGATGCCCATTGTGCAGCAGGTGAATTGGATATTGTATCTCAGCACTGTTGGGTTGCGTGTGTGAGTGCAAAGCGGCTGTTCTCTACAATATAAAGTTGATAAATATTCAACTGGTGTGCACTTACCTACCTCCTCCAATCTGTGCCTACACTGTGGGCATTTTTATCCTGTTGAAGAAGTCATTGTGGTGTAAGGAGACTGATGAAGGAAGCCAAGGCTTCTCCTCCGTCTTTGTCCCTTCAGCTCAATAAGGATTTGTCTGAGGACTTCTGCCTCTACACCTTCCCTTATGATCTGCTTTTAGATCATCTGAAGGAAAGGAGCGAGGAATGTTCACTAGAAAAACAAAAGAACTTTTGCTTGTTTATCAAAAGCTCACTTTGTAGGTACAGATTTCAGGAACTGCCAGACAGCTTAGATGAGGCAAACTTTCTGTTATATTTTATGTTATTGTTTCCTCTGGTAACATTTGATTGATATAAGAGATTAAGCTAGATGAACAGAGGTGAAGGTTCAGTACTTGGTCATCACAAATTGTTTGATATGAAGCAATATTGAAAAAACAGTCAGATCCTTCTTGCCCGTCTGTGCTGATTGAGTTTTTCTGTGCCTCTCTCCCACCATT
Source organism: Decapterus maruadsi (assembly GCA_030347415.2). NCBI lineage: Eukaryota > Metazoa > Chordata > Actinopteri > Carangiformes > Carangidae > Decapterus > Decapterus maruadsi. The sequence goes on from CM064906.1 coordinate 15,448,605, forward strand.
TGGTTCCAGGAGCTCGACGTGAAGGCAGGAGGCGGCTGTGTGATGACTATCGGAGAGATGCTGCGGTCCTTCCTGACCAAACTGGAGTGGTTCTCCACTCTATTCCCCCGTATCCCAGTGCCTGTGCAGAAGATTATCGACACGCAGATGAAGGCAAGGCCTCGAAAGGTTGCTCAGAAGGAGCCACAGGAGGAGGAAGCCAACTTTGCAGAGGCAGGGAGGCAAGGGGAACGACGGCGCTCCAGGTAAACGATTCAAACTATTTAGTGTAAGATCTTTTTCGCCAGAGACTAATCTGTTTCCATCAATGTCTTAGTAGAAAGGTTAATCTTATTTTATCTATAACTTTTACCTTTATTGATTTATGAATTGTAAAACTTTTAAATAGGTTTTGGAAGTCGAACCATGACTCTGTTTAATGGTTCGACCCTCGTTGTGTCTTTGTCCACAGAACACCCAGACGGACACCAAGCCCCCGGAGATCGCCTAAACGGTCAAGGAGCAGGAGCCATCATCGTGAGAGAGATCGCCATGGGCCCAGCTTTGACCGAGAGCTGGAGAGGGAGCGTGACCGGCAAAGGAAGGAGAGGGAGGGCAGGGACAGGACAGACAGGGACAGAGGCGACCGAGGAGAGAGGGAGAGGAGGCGATCCCGCAGCGCAGACAGGAACCAAGACAGGAACCAAGACAGGCGAGAACGTAGAAGAAGTCGCAGCGTCAGCCGGGAGCGAAGAAACGAACGCAGAGACAAAGAAAGAGACGGCGGGGATGACAGGAGCAGGAGGAAGGACAGGGATCACCATAAAGATAGAGGCACTGAGAGGGAGAGGTCCAGGGACAAGAAGAACAGGGGAGAGACTGACGACAGGAGGCATAAAGACGACAGGGAGAGGCACAGAGAAGAAAGGAAGGCCAAAAGGTCGAGCCGGAGTCGAAGCAGGGAGAGGAAGCACAAGAGTGGAGAAGAGAAGAGCAGGAAAAGAGAGCGCAGCCACAGTAGAGACAGAGACAGGGAGAGAGACGGAGAACAGCGATCTCACAAGCGTAGTCGTAGCAAAGAGAGGAGTCATCATCAACGTGAGTCCAGTAATGACCACAGTAAACATAGTGATCGCAGAAGGAGTCAGAGCACTGAGTAAATGTCGCCTGGCAGCAATATTACTTCTTCTACTCCCTGTATTTTTCTTCCTTTTTTCTACCCAGTTGTCTGATCTGTCACTTGTGCTAAAAAAGTAGGAATGTTAGCACATCGGACATCTGGAGTTGTTGTCTTTGGCCAATGTAATGTTGCTTTATGTTATGTTTTTCTGCCTTTTTCACTCCCAGTTAGACCATTGTTAGTCTTCACTTGAAATTTGGAAAGTGGCAAAAATGGCATTTTAATTTTCTATGGTTCATTGTTTTGCCCCAGGACGATATGGGTTTGTATATAATGTTTTGGAAGCTGTCTACACATGATAAGTGGCCAGAGTTGCATTCACTGCTGGGTCGGGTGTGGTCCGTGCTGAAAGCTCAGCTCAACACTGTCATAAATAATTTATAAAGAATAACTGTTATGTACAGGCTGTACAAAAGCCAATGTATGCCTTTTTTAAAAATTTGACGAATACTACAGTGCATAAGTCTGGAATTTCTTAATACTTCAGCTTTTCTGTCTGCTGTATTCTGCTTCAACATGCTTTCAACAGTCCAAAGTGAGCGGTTAAAGTTCATATTTGAGTGAAGCGGCACAACGGTTGCTCAAACCAGCGCAAAGTAATTCTGACGATGATCAGGTGTAGACAGCCTGAGAATGTTTTAATCCTCCAAAGGGCAGTATGCAAAGGGTAATTTTTACCACACACACTTGAGCCCTGCTTGTGATGTGATTGGGTTACTGCTCTGTTGCATTTTGTTTTCTATTAAAACACTTTTAAGAACAGTATGTGTACTTCTTTTTCAAGGAAAAGGGCAGTCAAATGTCATGCAAGCAGAGATGACAGTGCAGTAGACACTGACTGAAGGCTGTCAGTCATTGAATGGAAATACACAGGCAGAATACAAACAATATTTTTGGCAGTTTTATTAGGGTGTAATTTGAAAATAATTTCCATGTTAAATATACATTCATAAATGGTAAATAGTAAGTTCTCTGGACATTCCTAATATATTACCTTTTAAGATGACCAATATATAATTTACACAAGTGAATAACATAAGTACGAGGAACCAAGGCCTAGATATAAAATGCATAACCTCAACCAACAGCAGTCAGAACATTTATCTTTGTTATGAGATTTTACACAAATACAAATTAAAAACTTAAAATATTTAGAAAACACAGGCTTTTATTTGGAAGACATTTACCTAATACGTCGCTCATGGGTGTTAAACAGTCATAACTTTTCATTACATGACCAAGAGGCACTAAAACAAATGTGCAACTTATGGTAAACCGACCGACTTCAATGTCAAAGCAACCTACACTAACTCCTATCTACCGGGTCTACAACTATGATGAATTTTGAGTAAACGTCAAACTTACTGCCACTTTGACAGTAAATGCATCACATTCAATTGGGAAATATGTGTACAGACATCTTGCTTATCTACAGAAGTGCTTTCCTGTTTACTGTGGAAGCCCAGCTCCTGTTTGCACGCACACGGGCTCCGATTCTGGTCCACTAGCGGCTTCGTTGCTGGCCGACACTGAGAAACAGTAGGCCGAGCTGGGGCTCAGATCAGTGAGAATTATACTCTCCCCATACACTGTTAGTTCCTCAGGGTTACTGGATCTGTCCTGCTTTTTGATCACCAGGTTGTAGTGGGACGCAGCTTCCACTTGAGACCACTCAACAAAAATAACAGTCGACACTGCTTGTTTGACATGTAGCAGAGGGGCGGAGAGGCCTCCTGTTGAGGGAAAACAAACCAGAGCTGTGAATTAGGTCCCAGCTGATTTCTGGGTTGTTATTCCTGTAAATGTGGACTCAGTTGAGATAGCATGCAAGGTAAAGTTTCATAAATATACTCACCATTCTGCAGTTCACTGAGATCTCTCCTCCTTCGTCCTTGTGGTATCACTGAAGAGAAAAAGCTCACATTATTTAGTTTGTTTAAAAAAAAACCCACAGTAAATCCCATCCTTCAACACACACAAAAGTTTCCTACCGTTCGTGATGCTCTTGGCTTCACTTTCCCCGGCTGTGTTACTGGCTGTGATCACCAGGTCACTGGAGGTGATGTTGGACAGAGAGCAGGAGAGCCCTGCCACTCTACATAGCTGAGCCGCTGGTGTGACGCTGTTGTCGTACACAGTGTACGCGGTGGCAAACACTGAGGCGTTCCATGAGATCGTGGCAAAAGAGCTGTTACCACTGTACACGACTGTCGGTGGTGGACAAGGAGCTGTAATGGGGAGAGTAAAACAGTTAAAAGCATCGAATCTGAAGATGTGCTTATAAAAGCCACATTCAGTCACTTTAACCTAAAAAAACACATTGTCTAATGAGCATCAACATGAGGATAACTGTAAGCTATGTGTTCAGCTACTTCATATTTTTACTTTTATTTGTACCAAGTCAGACTGCAACACCAATTCTTACATAAAAATCAGATCAAAGGAAATATTTTATATGGTATAGATGAAGCTATCCAGACTGATTTACAGAAACACCTTTAGATGCAATATTTACTGGGATTTTGCTGTAATCACACAATAAAATGTCTCATGTAAAAATGTATACTGGGACCTCAGTCTTGACCTTCATTCATTTACGATTTCCTGTGCTGATGTTCACACTCCTGCTGTAGGCCTACTGGTTACAGAACACGCACAGGTGTGACTAATAATGTTAATCATGGTCTCAGCCATTAGTCAATATTAGCTGCAGCTGTGTGTACCTCTGGGGCTGACAGACACCCTCATTCAATCTTCATTGGTGAGATCTACCTGTCGTTCCAGTGAGTGGCACAGACGGGTCACTGGTACCAGCACCGTTCCTGCTCTGCACCGTGCCACTGTAGGATGAACTGCAGGGGAGAGGAATCTCAAAGTATGTCTTGTTCGTCCAATAGGAGGAGAGCTCGAACAGCGCCTCGGCGTCGCCCAGCAGACTTCCTGTTAACAGCAGCTTGTACTCGGTGTCCATGCAGGAGATCTGTGTCCAGTTGAAACGCATCACCTGGATCTCCATCTTCATTGGCAGGATTTGCACCTCTACAGCATCTGGAGGACAGGGAGCTAAAGGAGACAGAGATGGTGATTTAATGTATTGCTCCATTTTGAGCAGAAACATCAACTTGATGATTGTTTTGAGAAGTAAAACGCAGCTTGTATACCTGCTCCCTTTTCCACAGGGTCACTGAAGGAGCTGTTGCATGTACCGTCTGAGGCCTGGACGGAGAAATTGTAAACTGTTCCACAATCAAGATCCTCGATTGTGCAGGTGGGACTTGTGCTGTGACAGTACAGCATGTCTCCGTTTCCAGACTGGGCGCAGCCATAGTAGTCTACAGCGTTGTCTCTGGGCATCCATGACAGCTGTGCAGACTGATTATTACAGTGGAACATAACTGAGAGCCCAGCCGGCTGGCAAGGACCTGGGTGGAAAAATACAGAATTATTATAGTCATAATGGTTCTCCTGTATGTAAATATGTCATTATTCATTGTCTTTTTGTCAGACAAATACCTGTAATCAGTGTTGCATTTTGACTGGCATCGCTGGAGCAGTTCTCATGGCTAGCAGTGACAACCACTGTATACTGCTGGTCACACTGGAGCTCTGACACACTGCAGTTACTGGAAGAGGTGTTGCAAGTATGCATGTGTCCATCTACACCCATAGCGACGACATGGTAGCTTTCAGCCACAGGAGAGGGAGTCCAGGACACGAGCGCACTGTGGTCCTCACAGGAGCTGTTCACCATCACGTTTGTGGGTGGACAGGGCTCTGAGAACAGGAGATAAATCTGTATTATTAAAAATAATTCAGCGTAAACCGGGTGTGAAAGGTGCTTCAAGGCAGATCTACACAATGCAGGTGTCTTACTGAATATTAAAAGGTGAAATATGTTTTGTAATGTACCCATGCTAACTCTGTAGGGAGGACTTCTCATGCTGCTGCACTGGTCTGATGAAGCGGCTACGATGATGGTATAGTAGAGGTTACATTGCGCTCCATACAGGTAGCAGCTGGTGCCCGTGTTATTGCAGGACAGGTAGGTGTGATCGCTAGCCTCTGCTGTGGCAGTGTATACTGTGTTTCCACTGCTGCCCTCCATCAGTTCCCACACGACAAGGATGGAGGAGTTGTGGCACTGAGGGAAGGCGGTGATGGCAGAGAGGGAGCAGGGGGCTGCGGGGAAAGACACAGATTTCATTATAGAACATTCGCACTAATGGAAAAATGGCTTATTTCTCTCACTGAGACTGAAATTTGTTACCTGTCTCCAAGTCGATGGTGGCGCTTGGCTCACTCTCACACTGGCTGTTCTTGGCAGTAACACTGAAGTTATAAAGCACACCACAGGCCAAGTCTTCCACCTCGCATGTAGTGTTGCTATAAGTGGTGCAGTTGGCTGTATAGTCCTCTCCACCTACAGCCGACACCGTGTAGCAGTCCGCCCCCAGAGCAGCGTCCCATGATATCCAGGCCGAATTGGTCACACAGTCAAGGCAGCCTCTGATTCCCTGCGGCTGGCAGGGAGCTAAAGAGCAGATAGAAAAGTTAAACTGGCGACCGGGCAGATGGATTTATGTCAAGATGGATGACTTTTAACGTTATCATACCCGACATGATGCTGTAGGTTTCACTGTGCTGGCTGCGGCAGTCGCCCCTGACGGAGGTGACGTGAGCGGTTAATGTTTTCCCACAGGTCACATTGCTGATGGCACATGTTGTGTCGGTAGAGTTACATGACTCCACGATCCCTCCATTTTCTGCCATTACCGACACCAGGAAGTGGTCGGCTTCTCTGATGGCCTCCCAAGAAATTGTCAGGTCGTTCGAGGAACAGCTGAAGTGGGCACTCACATTGTGGGGTGGGCAGGGAGCTGGAAGTGAGAAGGTAAGACTCAGACTGTCATTTACAAGTTGATGTTTGTGTTTGTTTATGTTGGTGTTTATTACACTAAAGTATAAAAGTGTCTGTTGATGCTGTTTCTCTCACCTGAGTCTAGCATCAGTGCCTGGCTGGGGATACTGGAGCAGCTGTCGTCCATAGCAACTACCTCCAACATGTAGCGAGTGCCACAAGTGAGGTTGCCAAGGCTACAGCTGAGGTCCGGGCTCTGGCAGCTGATGTTGCTATGACTACTGCGGGCTGTAACCAAGTACTGTAAAGCCCCACGGCTTGAAGGCCAAGACACAACAGCAGTGTTGTTGGCACAGTCCATCAGCACTGAGACGTTAGCGGGAGCACATGGCACTGCGGAGACAGTAGTTAGTCAGGAGGAGAACAAACACCAAGTTGATGTTCAGTGATTCAGTTCAACATTTATGTGTAGCGGTTTATGGGTGATAGATTAGACCAGCTAACTGACAATGGATGCAGTATGGATGCACAGGTCAACACAACGTCACTCAGTAACGGCTGTTTAATGCTCACCTGACTGCAGGCTGGTGGTCTCATTGGAGACAGTGCTACACTGTTGGTTGGAAGCTGTGACGGACACGGAGAAGTTGTACCCACAGGTCAGGCCTGGGAAGCTGCACTGATTAGAGTCAGACATGCACATTTCTGACATGCCCATGTCGGTCTGCGTGGTGACGGTGTAGTAGTCTGACCCGTTGCTGGCCTGCCATGTGACCATGACAATGCCAGACAGGCAGTCCTGCATGGTAGTGATTCCTGAAGGTGGACACGGCCCTGGAGAAAAGACATGCACCTGAATTTTGAGCATTGCTGCACTATTACATCTTGATCATTTTTCCCCATCAGTCATCATCTGAAACATGACCAAATCTTACACATGACACTTGGATTAACGTAAAAGGTGTTTAACTTACATGTCTCCACAGAAACGGATGCACTGGAGCTGGCACAGTGCTGACCGTACGGCATGACTGCTAGGCTGTAGTTCTGTCCACAGGTACATTCAGAGAAGTAGGCTGTGGTGGAGATAGTGGTGAGCCCTGTGGTTTGGCCTCCTGCTTCAGCTGACACCATGTACATCTGAGTCCCGTTACTTGCATCCCAGCTCAGAGAAACTGTGCTCATACTGCAGTCCACAGAGGCAACCAAGTTCTGGGGCACACAGGGATCTGGAAGAAAGAAAGAAGACGAGTGTGTTGCTACATTGATCACTGGCTAATTTCATTGATTCTGTACATTTATTTTTTATTCAGTCACATGTTCAATTCATGGGTCTGTAAATTAGTTTCACCACTACGCCTACTTACTAGAAAACAGGAGTGTCCTTTACTCTACAAATGTTGAATTATATGGTTACTTGAAGACAAATGACAACACTATTTTCTCTGTTGTATCAAACTAAGTAGTTGGATAAAAAAAAACAGCATGTAATTCATAAAAATCAATCACTGTCATTAAGTTATGCAGCACTTCTGTGTGGAAACGCTGTGTAACATACTCATGTGGATGACGGAGCTGTTGCTGGGCAGGCTGGTGCAGTTGTCGTCCTTCGCTCTCACTACGACAGTGTAGTCCTCCCCACAGTGCAGGTCATTCCAGGTGCAAGAGGTGGTGTTGGTGAGACACTGGTGGGTGTGCCCGTCAAGGCCAGTTGCTATGGCAACATATGTTTCAGCGCCATCGCTGGGCCCCCAGCTGACAGATCCCATGTTAAACTCACATTGCACATAGGTCCTCACATCCCAGGGGATACATGGAGCTGCGAAGAGAGAAGAGGTGTTAACAAACACACACACACACAGTGACAAACAACAATAAGAATAACACAGTAAAAATACAAAATCATACAGGTTTTGAAGAAGGCGGGGCTGCTGTGGAGGCTGTCACACTCGCTGCCTCGTCCTTGCACGGTAACATTATAGTCTTGTCCACATGGCAGAGTGGCTGATAGAAGGGTCTGGGTTGTGTTGTACATCTCCACATATCCAAGGCTCCCAGTGGCTGTAATCATGTAATTCACAACACCGCTTGCTTGGTGCCAGGAGATCTGGACCTCATCACTCTCACAGAGGGCCTGAGCAGAAATAATCACAGGCTGGCAAGGCTCTGAGCAGAGGAGCAAGAGAAGAAAAAAAGAGAGTAAAAAATTATTACAGAGGCAGACGTACTCTCATATTAAATATAAACTTTTAAACATACAGAATTAATATATTGACTTAATCCATTGTTAGTTTACTATTAGTTTGGTTAGCTTGAGTAGCAGATTATCCAATTATCAATTTATGTAAGTGAATAATCTTTTTTCACAACATTTCCAAACATTTGATGGTTCCAGCTTCTCAAATGTGAAGACCTGCTTCCTTTTTCTTGTTTTCAAGTCTTTGTGTATATATAGTGTAGTATTTGCACTGCTGATCAAATTAAAAGACAATGAAAGTAGCTTGAAGACTTAAAATCTACAAAACGAATCATAATCTTATTTATCAATGAGAGAAACAATAATTGTCAATTTCAACCTTTATGTACTATTATGTAAAATGTATAATATTGAAATTATAATGATGTTATCAATACTATGTACTAGAAATATCAAATAAAATGTATCAAAGCGGAGCAGGCATTACATTCCCTTTTGAAATGAAGTAAAACAGGAGCATTAAGGTAAAAACGCAATTTCTTAAGCAGTATCTCAAACCTGGACTACATAACACAAGTACCTGATTGGATGGACACAGCGCTACTGGCCTGGCTGTAGCAGCCTTGGCTGTGAGCTGTGACTGTAAAGTTGTACATCTCTCCACAGACCAGACTGGGGAACTGACAAGTGGAGTCTGTAGAGTTACACGTCTTCACCCCGCCTCCTGATGCCATGATGGCCGTCACTATGTACAGTTCAACATCAGACCGCCTCTCCCAGGACAGGACCGCAGTGCGGGAACCACACCGCAGGTCGACAGCCACGTGCTGAGGCGGACAAGGACCTGAGGAGAGGTGTGGAACGATCACGGTCAAATAAAACCCAAATGAACAACTGTCTTTAATTCAGACCAACTGTAAACAAACGACTCACGTGTGGTGAGGTTGGCGTGCATTGGTGCTGTGAGGCTGCACTGTTGGTTGCTGGCAGTGAGGCTCAGGTTGTAAGTCTCCCCACAAGTCAAACCTGTCACATTACATCTGTTGTGCTGAGTTGTACACAGAGTCTGAAGACTTCCACTGACTATGGATGTCAGGGAAAAGTTTGCTTGGCCATACGTAGAATTCCAGGAGACGACAGCAGCGCCGTCAGAGTGACAGCTGACTTCTACCTCTACCTCCCTGGGCAGGCACGGAGCTGAGGAAACAGGATGAGTACGTTTATGAATGGATACAAAAAATAAATAAGAAAGAAAGAAAAAAGGACGCGTGCACTGAGTATGTCATCACCTGATATAAGAGACACCACTGTGCTGTGGGAGCTGTTGTATTCCAATCCCAGGGCCTTCACCCAGACACTGTATACTGTACCACACATCAGTCCTGAGACAGTACATTGTGTGTCTGTGGCAATGCAGGATGTATAGTGGTCATTTTGGTTGTCAAAGTAGGCGACATAGCCCATGGCGAGGTCGCTCTGTTCCCAAGAAACCGTTGAGGTAAGCTGTTCACACGCCATACTGGCCTGAATGTTGGTGGGTGGACATGGCTCTGAATCGAGGGATAACAAACACATTTATGTAAAAAGGAAACACCACATTTAAAGGATGTAGTCATTTCACATTGACTCCCAGCCACACACCTGTCATGAGGCGATAGGGTTCAGAGGTCACAGTGTTGTTGCAGGCCAGATTTCGTGCCATGACAGTGACATTGTAGATCTGACTACACTGCAGGCCATTCAGGAAGCAGCTGTTGTTGGTTGTGTTACAGGTGACTCTCCAGCCCTGGTCAGTCTCAGCCTCAACAGAATAGGAGCTGGCACCACTCGCTGCATCCCACATTACTTGTGCAGCGCTCACATTGTAGTGGACAGAGAGGCTTGTGGGAACACAGGGCTCTGGAAGGACACAGAAGTAGTGAGATTGATTGAGATTAAAAAAAAAATGTGAACAACAATGAACCTGATATGAAGCTCAGTATACCCCACAAAACACAACAGCTGGACAGATGATGAGTGCACACTCTACCTGTGGTGAGGTATCCCGCCATTCGGGCAGTGCTATTGCAGGTCTCTCCTATAGCCGTCACAGTGACGTTGTATTCCTCCCCACACTGCAGAGAGCTCAGCTCACAGTTGGTGTGGTTGGTGGTGCACCTGGCAGCGTGGCCCGATGAAGCTGTGAGCTCAGCAACATAGGACGAGGCTCCAACACTGAGCTGCCAAGAAAGGAGAGCAGTATGGAGCTCACAGTCCATAATGGCTTCGATGCTGCTTGGCTGGCACGGCGCTGTGGGATTATAAATGATTATTTATTGTACATTATTTATGTGTTGTGTTCCTTTTAATGCCTTTAAATCAATTTTAGAGGCTAAAAGAAAATTAATTAGTTAAAACACTGTCTCGGGCGGTGAGTGGCGCAGTGGTTAAGGCAGCAGCCCCATGTAGAGGCTACAGTCCTCAACGCAGGCGTCCCCGGTTTGAATTCTGCATTGGGCAGACCTTACCTGCATGTTATTCCCCTTCTCTCTGCCTCCCCCTTTCCTGTCTATCTCACTATGTGCTATCAAATAAAGGCAAAAAAATACACTTAAAACAAAAAAACATTTTGGCTTGCTTGGACCGCTGTCAGAAGTACATTAACTTACAGAACTGTCTGAAACTTCATCACCTTTTTTTCTTTAGATAGCTTTAAGAACTCACTATTAAGTGTTCTGCAGTCTGTATGTAATTGTGAACTATATGAATTGATTTGTATTTTGTATTTGTTGTTTTGTAATCAGGGCGTCATTGGAAAAGACAGCTCACTCTCAATTGACCTTCGCTGAATAAATGAAAGAAAGAAAGAAAGGTGGCTGTGCATATAAAGTAGATGTAATGTTATGTGTTTCTTTACCTGATGTAAGAGACACCACCATGCTGTCAGAGCTGTTGTACTGCCATCCCAGGGCCTTCACCCAGACACTGTAAACTGTGCCGCACATCAGTCCTGAGACTGTACACTGGGTGTCCGTGCTAGTGCAGGAAGTGTTGTTGCCATTTCGGTTGTCAAAGTAGGCGACATAGCCTACAGCGTAGTTGCTCTGCTCCCAGGACACTGTCGCAGTAAGATGTTCACATCCCATATTGGCCATGACATTGGTGGGTGGACAAGGTTCTGAATGAAGGGAAACAAACACATGTAAATACTTCAATGATGATACAGACCTGTAGACACACAGGTACCCTTCCTAATCAGGTAGCTAACCTGTCATGAGGTGATGGGTTTCAGAGGTCAAACTGTCACAGGCCAGGTTATGCGCCGTCACGGTGACGTTGTACATCTGACTACACTGCAGGCCATTCAGGAAGCAGCTGTTGTTGTTGGTGTCACAGGTGACTGTGGAGCCCTGCTCAGTCACAGCCTCAACAGAGTAGGAGCTGGCACCACTTGCTGCATCCCACATCACCAGGGCAGTGCTCACATTGTAGTGGACAGAGAGGTTTGTGGGAACACAGGGCTCTGGGTTGGAAAAAATAATCCATTTATATTTTGTAGTAAAATGACCCAATAACTCTGTACAGTTCATAATATGTTATATTCACCTGTGGTGAGCATGATTGGGGCAGTAGCAGGTCCAGGGCAGCCTGTATGCATTGCCTCCACAACAACAGTGTACTCCTGTCCACAGACCAGGCTACTGAGGATACAAGATGACCCCATCTCACTGCAGGAGGAGTTGTATCCATTAGCAGAGCTCGCCTGGACACTGTAGGCTGTGGCCGAGGCTGCGCTATTCCAGCTGACCAGAGCATTATGTGTGGTACAATTCAGGATAGTTGACACTCTGGTGGGCGGACATGGGGCTGGAGAAAGAGAGAGGTGCAGCTGAGAAAGGGAGGCCAATAACAAGAGACACTCAAATAAAAATACATTAAAGAAGTAGTTATAGAATTGATAAACATTTGTCTGCTAAATATGAGGCTCCTTGTTGGTAGTGTTGTCATTCTAGCTATTTCAGAAATGGTTATTTAAAATGCGCTTTTTGAGTTTACCGGTCATCTTCTCTGTGGGAGTGCTTATTTCGCTCATGCACACATTGGTGTATCCCATCACAGTGAAAGTGTAGAGTTGACCACAGCTCAGGTCCAGGAAGGAGCAGCTGCTCTCAGTGGAGTCACAGGTAGAGTTAACACCTGAAGAAGAAGTGGCTTTAACGGTGTAGTTCTGTGTTGTGCTGCTCTGGCTCCACCTCACTGTCATGACGTTGCTGGTACAGTTCTGGTCAACAGTGGTGTTCTCCGGTTTACAGGGGGCTGCAGGAGGTTGAGAAGAGATGACATTATATCATTGAACATGATTTTGTTACGTTAAATTCATAATGATTAGGGAACGTGAAACGCTGCACTCACCAGACTGAACCTTGTAGTCGGAGCCAGCGATGATGCTGCAGTGGATGGAGGAGGAGGTGACAGCCACCTCATAGACTTTGCCACACTGCAGATCCTGAATGCAGCAGGAGTCGGAGGTGGAGTTACAGGAGGCTCTGTGACCATCGGTACTGATGGCCCAGGCGGTGTAGTCATCAGAGCCTGCAGTCTGTGTCCAAGTCACATTCATCTTATTTGTGCTGCAATCTACCTCTGCTATGACATCTTCTGGGAGACAGGGAGCTGTGAAGGAAAGTTCAATCACAGATAACAACATATTATGTGCTGCGAGTATGAGTATACAGATACATTTGAGGTGTTAAAGATGAGCGGTGCATGTAAGCCTGTATGTGGGATAGGCCTGGTATAAGTTTGGGGTAATTTCTCACCAGAGTCAAAATGAATATCAGCATGTTTAGTACTGTTACAGCTCTCCGTAGAAGCCACCAGTGTAGCTGAGTATGAGCGGCCACAGTCAAGCCTTACAGCACAGGAGGTGTCATTGGAGGAGCAGGACGCCACATGGCCGTGTTCTCCCGTCACCTCCACAGAGTAGAAACCTGCTCCGACGCTCTCAGCCCAGGAGAAGTTCCCTCTGTTTGTCCCACAATCCACACGGGCAGTGAAGTTGGTGGGCTGGCAGGGCGCTGAAAGCAGAGGAAAAGTGAGCTTTAATGTATGTTGATTTTAGGTTATGATTTTTTTTTTTTTTTGCAGCAGCTGTTGCCATAGAAACACATTCTACCTGTGCTTATTTCTATGGGTGGGCTGTAGCTGCTGCGGCAGTTTCCATCATATGATGCCATGCGGAAAGCGTATCTCTGTCCACACAACAGGTTGGTCAAAGTGTGTGAAGTGTTAGAGGTGGTGATGACTGAAGGAGGGAGAGAGCCGCCGATCATCTCAGTTTGTAACGTGTAGGAGGCCCCGGACACAAAACTCTGGTCCCATGTGAGCGTCAGGGTGTTGGTGTCACAGCTGACCTGGCCCGTTAAGTTAGTAGACGGACAGAGAGCTGGGATGACAGAAAAGGAGGTTAAAAATAATTCCTTGTAATGTAAACGTCAATAGAATAGGAACGTCGTATCAAAAAACCTAAACAGTTTCCTCTCACCTGTTCTCAGCACCACGGCTGAGCTGGGCTCGCTCCAGCAGCCCCTGTCCACAGTTACTACAGTCACAGTGTAGGTTTCCCCACAGTGGAGGTCGGTGAAATTGCACGAGTTTGAATAATTTGAGTTGCAAGTATGGGTGTGTCCATCGTCGGCAGTTGCTGTTGCTATGTACATTTCAGCTCCTGTTACTGGAGACCAAGAGACAATGCTGTCCTCACAAGAAGGAGAGACAGTGATGTCACTGGGAGCACAAAGACCTGGAGAAAAGGGGGAGAGGGCTTTAGTATTTTTTTTCTGAACAGAGTTGTGGGAGTAAGACTTTAGACATCGAGTCTCTCTGCACCTGCTCTAAAGCTGTACGCTGCACTTGGGTTTCCTCTGCATGTCACAGAGTATGGTGTGACTGTTATGTCGTAGGTTTCACCACAGTTAATGTCTGTGACTTCACAGCTGGTGGTGTTGGTGTGGCAGTGGTGTGTGTGTCCATCCAGGCCTGTCGCTGTCACATTGTATTCGACAGCGCTGTGACTTCCTGCCCACATCACCAGGGCTGAGTGATTTGAACACACCAAGGAGGCACTCACATTATGAGGGGCACATGGGACTAGGAAGGAGAAAAGAAAAGAGTGAGTGGCGATCAAGTTATAAACAAAAAAGGCATTAACTGACAGGTGTGAGTTGGGTCTGTTGGAGGAATGAAACATTTTTCAAATAGTACACATAGCCTACTAGCCAAGAGTGTATGTAAGAGTGTATTTTTGGCTAATTATGAAGCTGAAGTCAGCAGCCAGTTTGCATCGCTTATCTTCCCTGACCTTTGTTTTGATTTTGGCATGCTCGTGTGTGTGCTCGTGCTTTGTCTCCGCCCACACAGACAAAAAGGTCACAGGTCACAGCCTCCAGGTGCAAGCTACTTCCAGACTGTCATCCACTGTTTTCATCTAAAAGGGCCCTTGACATGGAAAGTAACAAGAACAATACGAAGTTGTGCATATTGGCTCTGTCAGTGTCAGTCCAGTGGAGCTGGTCTGGATTTACAGAGACGGACACTAAGGACCCCGGAGCTTCAGCTTGAGTCCGGATGTCGAGTATGTTGTAAGTACCTTGAAGGCTTCGTAACTTTAATGCTTGTTTGAATTAGAAAGCCACAGTAGGCATTATGAACTTACCCAAACTGTGAGTGTATTCGTTTCGGCAAATGTTGCTCTCTTGCTCTCTTGCTGTCTAAACTAGCTTGCTGCCGCCACGGTTTCCATGGAGGATTTCATGGCAAGGCTAGCGATGAGTTTAGTTTAACCATCTAGTGACGGTCGCTTACTAATAATTGAATACAATCAAAAGTGTAATTTAGAAAAAATGAAAAGAAAAAACTATTCAAGAGTCTGCTAGATTAAACAAAAACAAAACAAAAAGACATGTGACATGCTTTCTGGTTTTGCTTCCAATGTCATACTATGCTAAGCTAGCTGGCTGCTGACGGCTGGGTGTTTATTTCTCAATCAATTTTCTCATCTGACTCTTGGCATGAAACACACATATTTTCCAAAATACCAGGCATATAATCAGAAAAAAAAATACACCACCAAAAAAGTGGTGTATTAGCAGTGTATTAGTGGGACAAGTACCTGTTTGGAGGTATGGACCCACACTTGAAAGGCTGTTGCACTGCGCCCCCTGAGCCTGGACTGTTACATTGAGATCCAAGCCACAGGGAAGATTTTGGAGCACACAACTATTGTTGTGTTGTGTACTGGAAGTATAACAGCTATCCACATGCCCCTCTCCTGCTATCTGAGCCATGTAGCTGAGGCTTCCCTCAGAGTGCGTCCAGTTGAACCCTACTGTGTTGGTGTCACATGCATAGTGCATCCATGTGATTACTGGAGAGCATGGGGCTGAAACAAAAGCAGAGGACAGGACACGGTATTAAAGACAAGGTGAAAGAAGCAAGAGGTGATACAGTTACACGTTTATTCAACCATACACACTCTCACCTGTAGTGATGATGGTGCTGGGTCCAGGTGCACTGTCACACTGGCTTCCTTGTGCAATGATTGTGGCTGTGTAGGTTTCACTACACAGGAGATCTGTTAGGATGCATGTAGCAGTGGCTGAACTGCATGAAGCCTTGTGGCCACTTGTGGCTGTTGCGTTAACTATGTAACCTGTTGCATCAACCATCGGGTTCCATGACAGCGAGGAAGAGTTGGTACCACAGATCTGGGTGGTGTTGTGGATCGAGGGAGAGCAAGGAGCTGAGAGGGAAACAGGGAGGGGAATAGGATTAGTAGGGTTTATCATAGATGTTTTAGCTGTCTTTAAATACATATAAATCAAATTAAATCCACAGGGTAGTATTTCATTTATTTAATCTGTCCATCTCTCATGTCTCCTACCTGTCATCAGGACCGCACCGGTGCTTCCAGTGCTGTTGCAAGTGGCATCCCCAGCTACTACAGTCAGGTTGTAAACCTTTCCGCACTGAAGCTGCTTTAGCTGACAGGAAGTCATGTTGCTCCTGCAGGAAATAAAATTCTCAGAGCCGCTCTCCTGAGCGACCACAGTGTAACTCATGGCCCCGGCAGCTGCAGCCCAGGACACTGTGGCTGTGTCTGAGCCACAGTGGAGGTGGCTGGTCACATTGAAAGGATCACATGGCCCTGGTGGAAGAGGTAGAGAGGAGTTACGTGTCACATTGTGTGTTACAAGTCAGGAAAAAATAAAAAATAAAAAAATGTAAACGCAACCTGTTGTTAGAGCAGTTTGACTGGGGGCGCTGGTGCACTGGCTGTCCTGGGATATTACTGTGATGTAGTACTGACTCGCACACTGCAGAGCGGAGACGGAGCATGTGAGGTCGGATGAGGAGCAGAAGTCAGAGAAGCCGTCGGAAGCCACTGTTGTGAAGTAGGTGGTAGCACCAAGAGAGGCGTCCCAGGAGACCAGAAGAGAGTTGGTGCCACATTCTGTCACTGCCGTCAAGCCCTGAGGGGGGCACGGTGCTGGAGAAAGATACCACAGCATGAAATAAGTAAATAAATAAATACAGTCGACAAAATTATCTTTTTTACCATCAACACTTTTGTTACCTGTTTGAATGGTCTGTGGGGAACTATATGGTCCGCAGCAGCTGCCAGAGGAAGCTTTGACGGAGACATTATAAGTCCATCCACACTGAAGACCAGTCAGATTGCAGCTGGCACTGTTCGTGTTGCAGGTCACTGAACTCATGTTTCCAGTCGCTGACATGGCCTTCACAGTGTAGTTTAAGGGTTCAGGAGACGGGGTCCAGCTGACCATCAGGTCATTGTTGCCACATAACAGGTTTGTGCTGACGTTCTGTGGAGCGCAGGGAACTAACAAGGACATACCACAAAATTGTTTCATCTTAATTGAAAGTGAATGCAAACAAAATCAATACGTTTAGTCTTTGAAAAATGATGTTGATGTTGATGTTTTGGAAATACAGCTTTGTTCTTTTACAGGGAGACAGTGTAATCCGCACTAAAACCAGAATTGTGAAAAGATGCATTGTGGTTTTGTTGGGACATCGTTAGAGGAACTACATGAAATGTGGCCCCAGTACCTTGGCCTTGTCTGAAGGGAGCGCTGTAGTTGCTGACACAGGTGCCGTCGGTAGCGGCCACCTGAATTTCGTACACCTGGCCGCAGATGAGGTCACTCAGAGTGTAGTTAGGGCTGGCGCTGCTGAAGTCGTAGATCTCTCCACTGGTGGTTACTCTCACGTCGTAACTCATCGCATTTGCACCGGGGGCCCAGGACACTTGAGCAAGGCCATCGCTACAGATCAGTTGGCTGGACACGTTAGAGGGAATACACGGTTCTGCAGAAGGAATCAAATTAAACATACTTACATACTGAATTACACTATCATGACGAACACCAGTAATGACATCAGTGGTGGTGCTTTGTTACCTGTCTCTAGAAGGACGGTGCTGCTCAGTTGACCTGTACAATTGTCATCAGCTCCTGAAACCCCAATGGTGTAAACCTCCCCACACTGGAGCGCAGGGAGGCTGCAGGAGGTGCCATCGGTGGAACACTCTGATGTGTGACCTCCGCTGCTCGTAGCGACAGCTGTGTAGTATTTGGCGCTGTCACTGAGCATCCACCCCACCGGGACAGGATCTGTTCCACATGTGTGCACAGCTGTGACGTAGGTGGGAGGACACGGCACTGCAGGGATATAGAAAGGAGAAGTTTGAGGATGTGTTCAAGAGCCTATGTCCTCATTGATGATAAATCTGCATTTCTCACATGTTTGCACTGTGACCTCTGCACTGGGCAGACTGAAGCACGTCCCAGTGACGGAGAAAACGATCACCCTGTAGGAGCTTCCGCACAGCAGCCCTGCCGTGGTGCACTGCGTCTCTGTGGAGTTACAGTACACAGGCTGACCCATTCCTCTGGAGATCATGGTGGTGTAGTTCTCCGCGGGGGCAGAGATGTTCCAGGTGACCGTCAGCTCTCCGGTAACGCAAGCCACACTGGCTGTCACATCCTCAGGACCACACGGCACTTCAGAGAGAGGGGAACAGACACAGACTCATGTCATTCAAAGTTTTGGCCCATCAATTTTCCCGAGAGGAACTTGTTTGTGTAATTTGCTACCTGAGTCCATGCTGATAGGGGTCGAGGTGGAGGGACAGTAGCCGTCATAGTAGGTGACGATGACGTTGTATCTCCTCCCGCAGGGCAGAGAGGTGATTTTACAGTTGTTGACTGTGTCGCTGGTGCAGTTGAGTCGAGCTCCACTTTGATCCTCTATAGTGGCTGTGTAGAGGCCTGTGGGCTGATGGTTCTGCCACACTATCAGAGCATGGTTGGCGTCACAGTCTCTGAATGCTTCGATGTTGGTTGGAGGACATGGTGCTGGAGAGGAAGAAACCAGATCGGGTGAAAATCCAACTTTGCAAGTGTGTTTATCACCGTAATTTTCTTCATGAACAAACATACAGAAGATAGGACCAGACAAAACAACAAAACCAACAAGCTGGGAATAGCAACACAAAAGCCCAAACAGAAAGATCAGCTCTGGGTAAATGTGACGGGTGCATTATGCAGCAGGAAAATGAAAAAATGACAAGTGAGAAAGTCCAGAGGGAAGTATTCCAGTATTGTCCTGTGCCATCCCAACACTGAGGGGGCCTTATCTGTGATCCAGTGCTTAAGAATATTTTTCCTGGCACAAAATAAACCCTTTTTTAATGGAATGCATGTTTGTAAAGATAAGTGGGATAAACAATTAGTTCTCAGTTGGTGCCAAAATGCTTTTTCCAAATGTATGACCTACCTGTCATGAAGGTGACCTCCTCGCTGGCGGTGCTGTTGCATTTGAGATTGGTGCCAATAACGCTGGTAGTGTAATTCGTTCCACAATTCAGACCTTCAATCAAGCAGTCGGTGCCCATTGAATTGCAGCTGTGCGTATTTCCATCGGCATCCCGAGCGGTGGCGATGTAGAACACAGATCCCGCTCTTGTGACCCAGTTGACCATTGCAGAGTCTTGGCTGCAATTGGCCGATGCTGAGATATTGATGGGCGTGCAGGGAACTAAACAGAGTGGAAAAAGGTTGTTTGTGAGACTAATCTTTTACTAACTCATGTTCTCACAGCACGAGGACCATAAATAATATCCTACAGTTGTCTCACAGAGCTCTCAGAACATACCGGTCTGAGCCACCTCTCCCAGCACCCTGTTAGTGGTGCATCTGTCATTGGCGGCAACGATCCACACGCTGAGGTGTTCACCACACGGCACACCAGCGACTGCGCAGCTGTTGGAGGACGAGGTGCAGTTGTACGTTTCTCCTGTGTTTCCCTGTGCCTCCACAGTGTAGGAGAGAGCTCCGGCTGCAGAGTCCCAGGTTGTGATCAGCATATCAGGGTGGCAGTCAGCTGCTGTCTTTACATTTGTAGGTAGACAAGGAGCTGGATAAAAAAAGAAGACGTATGTCATGCTCCTTTCTCTTACTTTATCTCCTCCTTCTGTGGGTTTGGATCAATGTAGCCAATGTAAACAAATCCAGGTGTACTCACAGGTTCGGACAAACTCGGGGTCGCTGGGCTCGCTGTTGCATTCCGAGCTGACAGAGTACACGGTGTATTTGTAGTACTGTCCGCAGCCCGTATTAGTGAAGTAACAGGTGTTGTCCACCGTCCTGCACTCCGTCATTTTCCCAGTGTTGTCCACCGCCGTGGCCACGTAGTAGAAGGTGTTGTTTGTGGGCTGCCAGCTGAAGACGATGGCGTTGCTGGCACAGTCATGAAGCGTCTGCAGATCAGCTGGAGCGCAAGGGACTGGACAGAGTAGAGAAGAAAGGATCAGACAGAGGTCCACAACAAACGAGAAATTAAAGTTGTGGAATGGAAATGGCTACGTGAGGAGTGGAGTTGATACGGATTGGTATCACAGTTCACTTTCTGTTGTGTGAACATCTACAGATATCTGTCTAAAGGACCAGAGACCCGACTCCTTTTGTGATTTCCCTCTTTGTTTGCATTCAGCGCTTTAATGGTGTAAACAGGCAGGTTTGCAAGGTGTGTGTGCGTACTAGACACGATCACTTCTCAGGGCGGACTATGTGTGTTGTGTCTCTCTCACCTTTTCACTTTCAACACTGATACTATATCTGACCTTTGGGATTATTCCCTGATTTCAATAGACTGTAAAGGTCTTTAGATTGACTGGTGTTGGATGGCAGGTCTTGGTGACTAATGAGAGGGTGTGTTTCACCGCTGTGCACAGAAAAAGAGCATCGGACACCATGGGAGGAACCTTCCCAGCTTCCCAGAGGACAGACTTATGGGGAAGGTTAGAGTTTAAGAGCTTAGAGTATGTCCGTGTGTGTGTTATGCAATGAGAAAGTGTATGTACATGCACGTGGGAAACGTATGATGTGTGCGCAGACAATACAAGCATTGAAAAGTGAGACAAGCCGATGCAAAGCCACGTTTGTCGTTTCCACGCGAGCAGGCGCTCCGCTCACCTGTCTCGAACAAGGACGAGATGTTGGACGTGCTCTCGCAGTCGTCAGAGATGGCGGTGACATGGACCTGGTACTTCTCCCCACATTTGAGCATGGTAATCTGACAGCTAGAGGAGTCTGAGGTGCAGTTAAGGGATGCGCCTGTGCCATCGACAGCTGTGGCCCTGTACAGGTTGGCCCCAAACACCAAATCCCAAGTCACGGTCACCATGCCGGCGGAGCAGCTGTAGTCCACAGAGATTGACGTCACCGGGTTTATGGCTGAAGGAAAAGAATTTGAAAAATAGTAGTATAGTATAAATATACGTACTGTACCTGTTTATGCATAGGATGTACATCATTAAGTATTAAATAACAATACCCTCTGTATTTTATCACCTCCATCATTTTCACACACAATGCAGCGAGGGCCTGTGTGGCCTCATAAAATGAGGATTTAAAGCCAACAATACAACAAAGCACCAGGGATAATGTGAGCCTATCAATCCCTTCTATTGCTAAAATACTCACTTGAGGTAGTGTGTGAAACATTAGAGGGCTCCCCAGGCACCAGGAAGACATTGACTGACGATACTCCCACTGTGTAGGTGGAGCAGGGCTCCAGATTACTGATATCCATGGTCGTTGCTGAAGTGTTCCTGATGACAGGGGCGTTGTCGGGGTTGTCGTTGTCGCTCACGGCCACTTGATAAAGCAGAACTTTGCTCACAGAGTTCCAGGTCACTCGGGCCGTGCTCTTTCCTGTCACTACAAGGGCCACTCCGGTTGGTGGCTGCACCACTTCCAAGAAAAAATACAGATGTTACTCTCCTCATTTTTAGAAAAATCTTTGTTTTTTTATAAGTTGCAGTTAAGATGATATCTGAATATCTGAATCATTGTCAACTAAACCAGCATCTTATGTGCACTTACATGTTGTGATTGTCCTGATATTACTTTGGGCCCCCCTCCCAGCACTGTTGGAGGAGTAAATGTAACAGTTGTACGTTGTGGAGGGTGTCAGGCCGTCCACTCGTCCACTCAGCGTTGTGAATGTCTGGTTGTATTTCCTTGTGGGAAAGCTGAACAACTCCTCCACAAACAAGATGTAACTGTCTGCCCCTATGACGCTGGACCACTCAAACTGTATAGATGTACTTGATACAGCTCTTGAAAAGGTGATCTGAGATGTGGCAGGCACTGTGGGAATGTGAGACAAGGAATTATAAGAAAAAAAAAATTAATAAAAGAAAAAAAAAAGGATTCTTCTAAAAAAATATATACAGTATGTATATACAGTATATTTCGTTACCTGTAATGGTTATTTCAACGTCCGTGCACACAACAGTATAAAACTCAAAGACCTTCAGTGACACTTGATAGACATGTCCAGGTCTTAACCCCTGAATCAGCCTCTGTGTGCTGGGAGCGGACTGCATCACCACCACTGGGGCGATACTGGTTGAGTTCACAACTCTCAGCTCCAGTAAAACTGAGGTTCCACTGTCCATGCTCCAAACCACCTTGAGCGTTGATGCTGAAGAAGATGTCACTGACACAATATCACATCCTGAAAAAAAGAAGAAAAAAAAAACACTTTGATTTTAATTAATCAACTTCCCTATCCATTAACGAGAAAAGCAACACTTTGTAAAAGCTGTGTAAAATCTGTATGAAATTATATTGTGCAGTGTATGATAAATTTTTATCTTACTTCTAAATGAAGGACAGAATATTGTCTATTGTTATCCATTAATGTGAACTACAGTATAATTAATTTCCATGCTTAGATTGCAAGCACCATACATGAACAGATGTTGGGTTCAGGTCACTTTTGTTTGGCAAGTGTTGGTCATTTTCTGACCATAAAGAGTAATTTGAACCCACAAAAACAGATGTCAGATCATTGGATATTATGAACTATTTGTGCCCTAATACTGTGTGACATGTGAGGTGGTGGCCCTCTTGTGGTAGAGAGGTGTCTAGCTGCTATTATCATCGTTAACAAGTCATTGTTAATCTTAATAGGAACAACTCTTCCAGTCAGTGGTGAACACACAAAACGTGAAGCACTCAAAATTATGAAATAACTTATTTTCACATAT
Organism: Decapterus maruadsi; assembly: GCA_030347415.2. Lineage (NCBI taxonomy): Eukaryota > Metazoa > Chordata > Actinopteri > Carangiformes > Carangidae > Decapterus > Decapterus maruadsi. The sequence continues at coordinate 15,471,439 of CM064906.1, forward strand.
TTGTTCAGCAAAGATGCTTCTCATCAGGAGAGTTTACACTTCATTGCCAAATAAATTGTGAGAATAATTAACGAATATACCGGATGCTTTTACTTCTTTTTTTGCTCATGGTTTTATTAATCTGTCGGCTTTGTTTAAATCCAAATTTTTACACCGTATTTTATATCCATAGTGGATTTCCCTGAATGTTTTTTTTTTTTTATTAAATTTTGAGGCCATCTGCAAACATAAAGCTGTAAATGGATCAGGTTGAAGAACATGAAATGTTAATTTGAGCAAGCTTTTGGATTTATACTGTATTGCTGGAAAAACTGTGCCTCAATTGCCTTATTAGTGATGAACAAAAAAAAGGTATGTAAGGTATGTAATCTAGTTAGCTTCAAACCACTATACTGTTATAAGTCAGAGCACTCACCTGTAGCAAAAACATGTGGCATCTAAAAAAAGAGAGAGAAGTAAATTAACTATGAACTATTAAATAGCACTTAAATTCTGAAAAAGGGTAAAATAAAATAAAATGAAATGTATAATTACCTGTATGACAGACAAAATAATGACTGATGGATAAAACATCCACATCTTATCCATTGTTAAAGTCAAAGCCTCAGTATTTTACATCCATATGCGGCCTCTGCACTCAGGAGTTCATCTGAAATCTTTACATGATGAGTGCTGTAGATCAACTCCGTGGGAACCAATCAGGATCCATCCTAAATGAGGACAGGTAGATGCCTGTGGGCGCTCTGTCATCATGAGAAGGAAACAAAGTATGTGACTTGTTAGGTGGAGGCGGGGGCGCTTTCACTTCCCCACCCCAGTACATTCAAACTGCTCCTCAAGTTCCCGCAATATTTAAGTTTGAATAACTGCGGCTTGTGTCTGCCGTGGCCAACTTAGCTCTGAGGATTAAAAAAACATAAGCTGTGGCACTGATTTCTCCCTAAATATCAAATTCTCATTAATTATTCTCCCTTTGTTGTACAGGAACAGGATTGGCCTGCTATGTAACATTATCTCCTTTGTATGACATACTGAAAAGTGAACTGACCCATGTCCCCCCCTACAACATCCTTCCTGGATTGATGTCATCTTTTGCAGAAATGCTCTGTCATTAGGCATCATTGTATAATGGTTGCCCAGTTGAAATGGAGGACTTCTAAGCAAAAACTCTTAACCCTAACTCTTCACTATATTCCATGTGTTGATCATCTCATCAGTCTAACATACAAAGCTAAAGTAAGTTTTCATCTCATCAGTCTAACATACAAAGCTAAAGAAGTTTTATTGCAACTAATATGCAACATAAATGATCATGAAATCTATATTTCCCATTTACACAGTTTCCATCTCAAGTTGCTGGATCTGAGGACGTCAGTTACAGTTGTATGAAGGAACATGCTCAGCTATTTCTAATATCTTTACACTTTTTAAGCATCACATCATGTTTGTGCAGGCTGTTTACAAACTTCACATGCATGTAGAAACAATTGTGGCCCTATGATCGATCCCTGAGGCACACCAATAGATACTGCAAGAGAGGTGGAATTACCCACAGTTGTTCACATTGTGCTCTGTGTGATAAATAGCTTTTACATATGTTTCATATCATGTCAAAAAATGAAGCTCCAGTTTCACCCATTATCTAGAAAAATTCCACATCTCAGCCACATGTAATGTAAAACTTTAAAGCTATAGGCTAAGGAAGAGAGTGTCTCATTACAGGAAAAGTGGAATGAGTTTATCATCCATGTGTAAATTAATTCAAATATACTTTCAATACACTACACAACATTTTGAGTATAGTTTTCATACTGCTTGTTTGTGGTGAATATACATCTTATGTAAACAGCCCTATAAAGTGAACATTGGCCAATGACATGATGGGTTTTTTATTACTGTTAGTTCCCTATAATCCTGACTGTTGGTCTTTTGGGAAATGTGATATTGGATAAAGAGTGTGTTTCCCTAATATCAGAGAGCTGCGGTTACAGTTTGTTGTGTGGAACAGGCCTTCATTTTTAAATTCTGAAATACAAACTCAGTTGGAGAGTAAAATGTGGTTGTTCAACATTATTTTGTTTTGATGGTTTGTTGTTTAAATCTCGATTAAAAAAATATTTTTGTATCCTGTTACCGCTATATGCCAGTTTTCTATCAGTATTCTGCTCATGGCGTGACTTGTGTGATACTTGAATGTGATAGCTTGTTGCGTGTTGTTGCGGTGTGTGACAAAAAGGGTTTTAGACAAAAGGTACAAACCTTTGCCTCTTTCTTAAACTCTCCCCAGTTGCTTGTGTTTGTTCTTAGTGTTATTTGTCCCATTGTGAGCCTGCAGATCATCATCCTGAAATCTATCTGCCTGAGGGCCGGGTACCTTGTGTTTGCCACATGCGGAAACGTTGCTGAACACATGCACACGTTTTGTGAATTCATCCTGGCAATTGTCAAAGTGCACCTCTGGGATTTTTGGCCACCACACCTGTTTTGGTGAGAAACAACGTGATCAGCCAAGTGTTGTACATACATTACAGGGAATGAAGCCTAAAGTAACACCTGATGTACATAATACTGTGTTCAGATGTCTACATAGTCCAAAGTTGTAAAGATTTTACTCTTATATCTTTTTCAAGCTCAATAAGGTGTGGTAATGTTCACTTTGGTGTAAAATACTGCTAGTTTCACCACCAGAGATGTTCTATGTTAGTAAAGTTTAGAAGCTATAATCCATTAGGCAGACACAGTAATTGTAATCTTAACCACATTAGGTGGAGTTTACAGTGAATTATTAAAGAGTCACAACACACACTATCAATCTATATAAGTCTCTTAATGGTACCATTTAATCCACGGCTTGGTCCCCAGACAATACATCAAAATGCCTTTAGTGATCCCCTGGCAATTTCTTTATCCATTGTGTGGGTTTAAATGTATGGTTTTCACTGAAATGTCAACCATTGGTTTGTATTATTATTACTATGGCAGTGCCATCTCATCTTTGGCTAACATTATGGCTAACTCAATCAATCATTAAATAAATACATTGTATTTTACGTTAGTTGGATTATGATATAAGTAATATGAGATATACCTATGTAAGAATAAACCTCACATAATAGCAAATTGCCCTGAATGGTGGAGATACTCACTGAATATAGATGTTTTAAGAAATCAAATCTGATTCAGTAATGAGCAGTATATGTCAACCAAATAAAGTGTCAGCTTGATCGCCCACCGCTGAAATGCATAATACAAGACTGCCTGGGCACACCACATTATACCACAGTTGTATAATTGACTTGGGTCAGTTATACAACTTTTAAGGTCAGCGAAAGTCTGCTCATCAGGTATTCTATAACAGGTTTGGTGTTTCTAAATTTCTTAGATCGTTTCCTCTCTGGATTACATTTGAAGCCCTGACTAAAGCTCTTGCATCCAAACCAACACACCAGAACAAAACATCTCAACCTCATGAAAGAAGACCAACAGCAGAGTGTTGTAATGCAAAGCGATGTGCTTTATTGTTGTCGTCTGTCAACTCAGAGAAAACAAATCCAGTGATAGCAGAGGTAACACTGAATCTATCTTCAGCAATCCGATCAGACGTATCATCCATAGGACTTGCTATGCATGACTCCAGGCTGAAGAGATGGATACCTGCTGCCCCACTTCTGTGACCTTCTTCTAGGTCACCAACCTGCTTTAGGGCTAGCCCAGAAACGTCACACAGCAGCCGTAAGGAGGTCTTCTACTTGGAGAAATCCAAAACTGCTCATTTAAATTCATTAAATTGTTGTCTTTGAGCGATGATCTAGGGTGTCACTGTAGAGTTTCACTTTCTGCTTCCTTTGCATTAACACTACATTTCATTACATGGTGAGGGTACATCAAGACTCATTATGAAAGGGCAACTGTAGTGATTGCATCTGAATGAACATGTATCCTACAATTATAAAGTAATAGTAGTAATATGCAAAATATTTGTCAAATACATAGGATAAATGCCCACAGTTATTCATTTTTTAACCCCCAACACATTTTTTTTTTGTTTTAATTGTTGTTTCAGACTTTTTGTTTTTTTTTAATTCAACAGAAACCAATTGTCACACAGTTTCTCTTGCGAACAGCAGTAACAACAAAACAGAGATATTCCTAAAGAAGTGACATTTCATCTGAATATACTGGATCTTCACAGTTGCACAGCTGGTGTAAACACAGTCCTCTGTCCATGGTGGCTGGTGGTGCTGGTGCTGATGGGAGGACAAGACAAGACAAGACATTATGAATGCTTCAGTACTGATCCATCACCCTTAATAAAAGGCTGTTTTGTCACACTGAGTCAGGGGCTATTGAATATCTATCATCTTACAACCACTCATCATGACACAGCGAGATATCGGTGTCACATTCCCGCAGTAGATCTCCATCATCATTTATCCGAGTGAGTCACGTTCCCTGCATTCCTGTTTCCATGTTTTATAGACAGACGCGTATTCAAGACGTCCCAGAGGAGACAGACAGAGATCAGCCTCACCTGTTCCCGCCTGGCTATACGCTCTCTCATTGTTATACCAGTACACTATAGGTAGAGTCAATTTATGGAGGCCTGTGATGCTGTCACAAGATACGCTTCAAGCTGTGAGCTACAATGGATGTGTCGTGTGAAGAAGCCTTCATCGATTTCTTTCACACATGTTCCCAACGAAAGCACGTTTGTTTGTCTCAGGTTGTTACACAACTCCGTTTTCATGTGGACTGTACATACAGTATGTTCTTATCTGCGGGGCATTAGTAAGAAAAAAAAAGACTTACTTAATTCAAGCTTCTTCTTCCACGAGATATCACTTGAGAAAAAAAAAGAAACAATGGAGAGTTTAGTGCAACACCTATTTTCAAACTTCTCATTCATAACTTCATTAGAAATAATCTTCCCCCTAACTAACTCCTGGTTGAAGCTTAATAGAGACATGAGAGCAGTATCAAAATACTTGTATAACTTTAACCTGGACACTGAACTGTTTAGTGGATACTTACCCATGCCAGCGTTACTTCCGGGGCAGGGAACTGAGAAAAATTACAAAATTCAGAAGCGCAAGTTACAAAAACAAATAAACAAAACAAAAACTGTAACATCAACCATCTCAGAGTCCACTGTATGACCCACCTGAGTATGTCCTGGGCTGACAGAAGTTAACTTTGACCCCATTCTGTCCCACAGGTGCTGCTAACACTGTGTAGACGTCCCCACATGTTTCCTCTTGGATATCACAGTACGTGCCACCGGCAGCTGCGATGCAGGTGTAGTTGGCTCCTGTCCCGTACAGCTCTACCGTGTGGTTGTGGATCTGTCGGCCCAGAGAGCGCCAGTACACCCTGAGAGAGTTGTTGGCCCTGCGATAGAGCTTGACTCCTGTCGGACAGCAGGGACCTGCAACAGAGTGACGGGCAGAATCATGATAAAGTGCAACCATGCACCCCCACCCTCCTTACCTCACACCCTGAAATAGGTACAGTAGGCTTGTGTGCATGTGAACATGTTTTAACATTTTTCATCTTTCTATTTCACTTCACCATTGATCACCTGTGACTGATTATTACCCACTCCTATCTTGATTGATCACACGATGGATTGAGTGTGCATGTTTTTTTCCCCCTGCACTGGATATATATTCTGAATGGACGTGCTTACTGGAAGAGAATCCATGATATTTGCACTCAGACTTGTGCCCGGTGCTGCTGATGGCTTCCAGGTTGACGCTGTAGTTGGTGCCACAGGTGATGCATCCCATCAGGCAGTGGGTGTCCAGAGTGTGGCATTTAGCATGTCCGCGTGACGACGTGAGGGCGGTGATGTAAGAGCGTGCCCCACGACCAGGTGACCAGGTCACGTTGGTCATAGCTTGGGTGACCTGAGTCACATTCACAAACATGGGACAGCATGGACCTTGGGAAGAAGAATACAGATCCATAATCAATACTAGAATTATTGTGTGTAAAGGCCTGGCTTAGTTCTTATTGCTTTACTTTGCTAATAAGTGATAGAATATAATAAACTTTGCTTACTCTTATCTTAAAGCAGAGTTGCATTATAATTATGTAGGATCAGCGCTTATCTCCCCTGTTTTAAGATAGCAGCTGCTTGTTATTACACTTCTTGATGGTGTAGCGTGTCGCTCAAATGACCACAAAGTTGATGCATAATATCTTGAAAATATTTAATCCTAGTGACAACAATACTATCGTACCTGTTTCTAAAGGTTTACTGAATCCAGGTAGACTCCGTCCCACGGCTGAGGTGGCCACTGCAGTGACTTCATAGATGGAACCGCAGGGCAGCTCTGTGAGCTCACAGGAGCTGTTTCTTGTCCGACATGTGTGTGTGTTATAGCGTCCAATGGCGTTGATGGTATAGTTTGTGTTTTGCGTGTTGGGGTTGGTGATGAGGACTCTGTATGTAGAGCTGTTTGTCTGTGTCATATTCAGGATCTCTGGAGAACACGGAGCTGCAGAGACACAGACAGGGAAAGACATGTCTAAATGCAGTGTGATAAGTTTTTTCTTTAAGTTTAACATTATAACTGTGCTGAGAATGAGATGAAAAGATCAATACTACTTTCATTTTTTTTTCAGTAAATGTAAAGGACTACCATACTATTATCTTACCTTACATTTCCTGATAGCTCTTACTAATAATGAAATAAAACACAATACACTGTGATGATCAGCTCACTGTGATACGGAACAAGATCAGTTACAGTATATAACTGAAATGTTCTGCTACTGATTACAGCAAATACTTTCCACATCTGTTCACTATAAGAAAGCAAGCTCTTCTTCTGCTTGTCGACCCAGGCGCTGTAAGAGCCATGACTGGGATCCAAACAATGAGCCTCCCAATTCAAAGTCAATGGCATTAACTACTGACCTATCCAGCTGCATTTATTGATTAGGGACTCCTCTGACTCGCCACACACACTCACACAATTGCAAACAGACAGGTTGACACCTTCTTTCTGAGAGAGAGAGATGATCATGTGTCTGTCTGATTAGCTCTGTCTGGACAGTGTGTGACTCCTGACGTTAAGGTTGTGGATTCGATTCTTATGTTGAGTGATCACACATTGGCACAGTTGTATTACTGAAACCTGTAGTGTGTTTTTTCCCCCTCAAACTTAGACTCTATCAACATTTTAGATTACCTCTCATTGGTATTGCTTCTCCCACATTGTTCCACATAAAAATTGTCTGTTTTTTTGGGATCTGGTTACGCTAAGTTGCTGTTTGTTAATTTTGGAGCATACTGTAGCTAGCCATTTCCACTTGTTTCCATCATGCTAAGCTAACTAACTGCTGGCAGAGGCTTCATGTACATTGTTCAGACATGAGAGTGGTATTGATCTACTCATCTAACCCCGTCCTAAAGAATCACTTGCATTTAATTTGCATGTGAATAAGTGTTTCCTCATGGTGTGAGATGCCACCGGTTGATACCTGTTTCATGAGTGTGTGGTGTGCAGGTGCGGTTGCATCCTCGTAACTCGCTGCAAGGCGTGACCGTCACAGAATAAGCCGTGTTGCACCTCAGATCTGACAGGGCGCACACCGGAGCCGTGTCGTTACAGTGGATGACATCACTGGTTTCTTGTGCTGTTGTCTCGTAAAGCTCGGCTCCTTTGACCGGTGACCACATGATCTCCAGGGTGTCTGCAGAAACCAGCTGTATGGTAACACCCTGTGGGCAGCAAGGAACTGGGGGAGAAGAAATGCAAAAGACAGGTGAGAATAATAACTGACAATGGGCAACGGATCGCACGGGTGTTGTCGTTTACCTTCCTAACAGCCACCGTTTTCACTTCATGCCAATACAGTGTGATTTTACAGGAACTTGAAAAATAAATCCATAACAGTTTTGTTCTCTTTGAAGAACTGCAGCTTTTTATAGCAAACATGTGGGTGCGTCATTCCAGAAAAGGGCACAGGTGCAAAATAAGGAACACCCAGTATCATTGATCACACCTATACTTTTCCCATTATCGCTCGTTTAACCATTTGCCAAAAAAAGATCATGTTTTTACAACAATGCCGCGGTGGAGCTTCAGGGAAACACATACATCTGAGATTTTGGAGCCAACAAGCTCTTCACATGGCAGTGAAATGAAACCAGTGGCTTGTAAAACTGTTGCTCATAATGCAAAGTACAAGTAATATGGAATTAAAAATACAGAAGTTGTGTGGTGGTCATACTGGTGGTGTAGTTGCGGACGTGTGAATAAGGGCTGGAGCCTCCCTGGTTGTAAGGGAAGACGGAGGTGAGGTAGGTGTAGCCACACATGCAGAAAAACGTGCAGGTGGTATCAGTGGTGTTGCACGACATCTCGGTCCCGTCGTCTCTCTTTATGAAAGCCATGTAGTACTCCACCAGCGGCACCTCGTCCCACACCAGAGAGCAGTTGCCTGCAGTGGGCTCCTCCACCCAGCTGTTCTCTGGTGGACATGGATCTGGAGGTTCAGGGATAGAAAAAATGAATTGTTTGTATTTACAGTTGTATGCAAAAGTTTGGGCACCCCTGGTCAAAATTTCTGTTCATGTGAAGCAAGTGGAAGAATGATCTCCAAAAGGCATAAAGTTAAACATGAATCACTCTTTTGCAATAAGCAATATCAGTGTACTTTGTTTTCTACAATTGAAAAGTGAAAAAGGGAAACAAAGCAGTGCCCTGCAAAAGAATGGGAAACCAGGAGACTTGAGCTCTCAGACACCTTTGACCAAGGTATCAGACAAGCTATAAACAGGGTGGCCAAACCTTTGCTGTGGCCCCTTTTCCTTTTCTGTCATTTTGAAAATGTAAAAGATGCAAATAAGAAAAAAAAAGTTTAAAATGTAAAGGGAATGTGTCATCTGTAACTTAATGCCTTGTGGAGATCATTTCATCTTCCACTTACTTAACTGTTCAAAATTTGACCAGTGTTGCCCAAACCTTTCCATGCCACTGTATACAGATATTTGTGATTGATATTCCAAATAAGTCTGCTGTACGTGGCTGAGTGTGTGTTATATACCCACATGTGATGTAGTCAGCTGGTTGTGAGGGGCTGCTGGGACCAGCTTTGTTATAGGATGTGACAATGACAGAGTGGTTCTGGCCACACTCTATAGGTATGATCTGACAGTAGGTAACTGAAGAGCTACAGTTTTGGCCATTGGAGGTGAATGCCATGTAACTGTCGGCTCCCTGCGCTGACAGCCAGTACACAGCGATCCCAAGAGACCGACCGATCCCAGTCACCTGGACTGTCACGTCTGTGCTTGGAGGACCTGGATATGAAAGACAAAAAGAAATAATGTGACCACCAACTTTCCTCCTGGGGTTTGTAGACGATGTCACGTTGTCATCAACTTCACGTTTATCGTGCTTACGTGTGATTTGACAGACGGTGGTGTCATCTCCAGTTTGACCCTCTGAGTCCCAGGCCATGCCCTTGATACAGTAGGTTGTTCCAGCGTCGAGCTCGTCGAAGGTCATCATGGTGTCCGTGGTGTTCACTTTGAGGCGGGAGCTGGAGCCTTGTTGGATGATGCAGAGCGTGTAGAGGACGGCAGAGTCGACGGGAGGCCAAGTCACAACGATGGTGTCATTACCAGGGGAGGTGGTGTTTAACATGGGAGCGATCACAACTGCAATCAAGGGTGACCACAGAGAAATAAAGGTTAATGAGGAAAACAAAATAAAACTTAAATGTACAAACAAACAGATTTCGTACTTTTTTGTAGGAGGTGTGAAACGACGACAATTTCTCTGTGATTATGTTACATTCATTCCTCCTTTGCGAGGAGAGACAACCTAGTTCTCATGGTTTCTCTTTACAGATCATGAGAATAGTATAGTGCAGAGGGATGGATAGAGTTTCCACCCTCCCGAGTTGGCTGCAAAGAGTCGGGACAGTGCGACAATGGACAATGAAATGACACGCCGTTATGGCCGGCGGAATGAGATAAGAAGCTATTGTCCTACAGGAACAACAGAGGGGCAGCGTTTCACTCTTCATACACTGATAAGCATCTTGAGTAAACTGCTTCAAATGTGTAAAGTCTGGACAAGTGAAAGTGAATAGAAAAGATCAATATGATCCCATTATTAGTGAGAATATTACAGTATATAAAAATAATGCAATGTCTTCGATGAGTGCTTTCAAACCCACCAAAGTAGATCATTGATCAGCAATTATCTGTCACCAAGCTTTGACAGTGTAAAGTCAACAACTCAGCTCTCCAGTTTTGGGTTGTTTTGGCCGTACCTGTCTTGCTCTCAACAGGGTAGGAGGGTTGGCTGCTCCCGCCTGAGTTGACCGACATGACGCTCAGTACGTAGTTTGTGGTGGGCTGGAGGTTCACCACGGTGCCCGGGGAACCGCTCACTGGGGTCTCGAAGAAGAAATCATCCGTCTCTGCTCTCAGGATGTAACTGGTTGCCCCGGAAACCTCTGTGAACTCTACAGTGATGCTGTCGCTGCGTTTGGAGTAGGCCTTTATGATGCTAGGGACCTCAGGAGCTGGACAAGAAAGACAGATGCAAAATAAAAGACCGTCTGAATTAAAACGGTGTCAGAATGTCAACGGGACAATTTATTTAATTTTTTCTTACATATGATAATGCTGTGGTAGAATGGAAACACAAAGCGTTGATACTTTTCTATATAGAAGAATAGTACTGGCATTTTCATTATTTCCCTTTAAGAAGCTAATATTGCTGCTACATGTATTTTTTGTATGTAATTTATGAGATCTATCAGATTTCTCCACTTTATTAATTATTTTCCTGATGCATTGATTGAGCACTTATCTATTAAACTCAAACAAACAATGGGAAAAATCTATGGAGATCCATCTCCAGTCTTGTTTTTTCCAAACTACCATCCATGAACTCATGATTTTTAGTTTATTATAAGACATGCAGCTGGTCCTCACAGCAGAGATGTTTTGGCCACAGAAATATTGCCAATGTAACAAAAAATATTAATTTATTATTAAAGTAGTTCTATAGATCTAATAGATCTATAGCTTCTCCTGCATTAGCCATCATAATCCAATATTATCTGACAATGACCGAGACCATTCTTCCTCCATAAGAAGTACTTTTACTGTTTATACTTGAGGTACATTACGGTGACAGTGCTGTGTAATCACATCCCTGTCTCTGTGTCTGGATCCTTTTCTGTCTCTGCTGCTGTTACTGACCTGTGGTCTCCTCAGTCAGTGCGCTGCTGAGGACATTGAGAGCATTGTCCATGGCTTCAAGCTGCACGGTGTACAGCGTGTTTGGTGACAGGGAGTTGACTGAGCCCATCACTGAGTTACCACTGAACTGAGCAAAGACGGGATATTTTGAGGAGTTCTTGGGCGTCGCTGTGATCTTGTAGGAGCTGGCACCGGTGGGCCCCTTCCACTGCACCGTCATGCTCTTAGATGTGACCGTAAACACTGAAATTGTGATGTCTGAAGGGAATAGAAAAGAAGAAGAAGAAGAAGAAGAAGAAAAACAACTATGCGTATATAGTATTTTCATATCCTGAATAAAAGCTTTATTCTGGTGTAGTTTGAGTTGCATTTTACAAGCATTTTACAAATGTAAATGAAGATGATTTACCATTTTGAGAAGCACAAATCTGCAAATGACAAAATATGGCAAATTAATGGATGAAAAGAGGAAATGACTTGACGAAAAATGAAAGGAAAAACATTGTAAAGACAAAGACATCATTCCAGCAGCAGCAAGCTGTCGGTATTTCACATTATATCCCGAGGCAAATTATGGCCTGTATCATGTTCTTGGAGTATGAGAGGCAGCAGGCTGCACATTACCCTCACTCAACACAGATCTCAGGAGTGGTCAGCGCAGGTATTTCTTTCAGGTTGGAATGAATTTGTCTATTGAGCCACGGTGGGGCATGCCACACACACTTGTTGAAAGCAGAGACACTCAAAAGAGCCAATGTTCTTATGTTTCAAAACTCCTCCAGCTATACACTATTCTTTATCTGGATATACGAAGTGTGCAATGTATCATAAATAGGAAAACATCAAAACTACTGCACAGTAATAATAAAATGTTTATTGCTTTACAGAAAATGAACATATAATGTCACAAGTGATCATCTCTTACCTCCGTGAAGGTCAATAATAGCAAAAGCTTTAGCATCTTTAACTGCGTCGTTCCCATGCCTTCAGCGCTTTTTCTGCCTAGAGGGGAGATGTGTGATGCTGTTGGTGAAAATGACTTTAGGCAAGCAACTCAAGCTTAAATTTGACTTTTTTTTTCTCTTTTCTTTCTCCCACCCTCCCTCCCTCTTTCTCTCTCTCTCTCCCTTAGATGAAACGACAGGTCCTTTATTGTTTCAGCAAATACCAAAGAGCCCAAAGGCTGTAACTCCTCCCCCCAGGGGTGTTTGGGTGGCCTATCAGAGGCAGAGGAGTAAGCTCACCTGAAATAGATGAGGATGCAGATAAAAATACTTTTGTTAGAAAATTAGTAATGTGTCAAACATCAATAAAGGAGTGAAAGAGAAAACAGGTTAAAAGATACCTTGTTTCAAGCAGTGACCCACTTCTGCTGCTGCTGCATGCTGTATCTGTTTTCATCCAAACAATATTTGATATCTCCTCTTTTCTGCATCAAATGAAATCACATCAAGTTGCACACTTTAAACAAAAAGAAATGACCAAAGCTCTGCACATATTTAAAAGCATAGCGTGAATAAAATGAAATCAGTAGCAAATACTTAGATGACAGAAAAAGAAAGAAAGTTATGAAAGAAACTTGTGTTGTGTAATGTAAACATAGATATTGTGTTTTGATAATTGTAACTGACAGTTGCTTATGTGGAAGAACATAAAACACTCACTTATTTTCTGTGATATAGTTACAGTTACTCCACCTTCTTCAGAGTCAGCCAGACAAAAACCAGCTGGCTTATGTAACCCCATGAAAACCTGTTTGCTACATTTGGATAACTGTAAATCCATACAGTAGCATTTACTACAGGAAACTTTACCATCCCCTATAGAATTACTATATACTGTAGTATAGCCACAAATGTTTCCATCCAAGCTGAATGGTGAGGTTAGAATAAAAGCTCTTCTATTCCCCAGTGGGCCAGTATCTGCATCAGGTGTGTGTATTATGAAGATGGGTCGGGAGGGTCCCTAAGGACCCACCATGGACAAACTCTTTTGTGAACAAAGGCCAAAAGGAGAAAGCTGATCAAATTCTACTTCACACAACTGAGGTAATCGCCACTTTCAGAGTTCAAAGAACAAAGAGTAACAGTGTCAGATTTCAAAAAATATTAGTCCCATTGTTTAGTTTAGAGATAATGCTCTTTAGCTCAGTATATGCTAAAGGATGCAAATCATTGATCATTAACATTGTTTGCAATACATACTGACTGTTATCTATCTGCCTGCCTGCCAGCGTGTTCCTCTCTCTCTGGTTCTGCTTGAGGTCCCTGCCTCTTACCGTTTTTCTCCATTGGTTTGGCTCATTTCTTGAAACAGAAATTACAATCTCAAAACTCTAAGATCATTTGCCAAACAGTTTTACAGTCCAGCTCTCTCAGCTGCTCAGCAGCTCTCATACAGTATGTGCTGCAGCCTCAGCAACTTATCAATTGTGTGCAGTCTTTTGATTTTTCCACCCTTTACATTGAATTGCAGGCTGTAGACTTTCTGTACTGATCAATTTCAGGATGATGATGAACATTGTTTGTATTGTATTTGTATTCACACACATAAGGTAACTTCCATACACCAGAGTAAAAAGAAAATGTATACAGCATAATATACTGTGCATTACTCTATGTTCTTGACTAATTTTGACAATTGAACAGACTATTGTGCATGTGATGACAATGAAATGATGCTGACCTGTTTTGGAGAGAATTGTATTTACGTAATCATTTGCAAATACATTCTGAGACATTTGCAATTTGATGAAATAAGTGATTCAATTAAATTCTGTCGTGAACAATTGCCAAGTGGCTTGGAGGTTTGTCCAGAAATGAGCCAAACCAATGGAGAAAAACTGTAATGAACTTTTTACTGTTCTCACTGTTGCTGGTGTGACATCTTACGTAATGCTCGACAAGTTATAGAGAACTTCACCTGCTCTTTTAACAATCAGACGGGACAGCTCGGGAATGTTGTTTGGACACATCTCCTTTCCTGATACCCCTCTTTAGAACAACAAGGACATTCGAAACCGGACAAACAAAAACCTGAACTCAGCCCGGCAGCAGCAGGTGGTGATGGTGACAGGAGCAGGGCCACAAAGCCGCCCAACAGAAACTCAGTAAGAAGACACTGCATCACGAGCACCCACAGGCCAGCAGGCATCGGATGAGCAGATTAGCTAAAAGCATAAAAGTTGATACTCATCTGAAGTAAAGACAGCGAGGGATTTTCCTGAAATGTATATTGCCAATATGACCTAGATTTTGTTTTATTTAACGTTATCTCCTTGCCCTGTGGCTGCTTGTGTGGATTGGATAGCAAATAATTAGTAAGTAGGTAAAGTAAAAAGAAAAAGGAAAGACTTTGCTGACATTTATGTTTATTATCATCTGTTGAGATGAGCTGACAACGTGCAGTATGGCTGATGCTGCCCTCTAACCACAGAGCACAAATGTGACAGTGTCTCTCCTTTTGTGTTTTCGATAATGGATATGTTACCGATAAAACACATGAGGGTTAAGAAAAATATTGAAGAGTATTGATCTACAATTAGCATGTTACTGTAATAAGTGCCCACAAGAGTGAATAAAAAGCATTTTACACATTGGTGTGAATGACATTAAGATGATGAAGAATTAAGTGGCCAAAAGATGTAACATTAAATGTAGGGACACTCAACATGGGCTGCTGCCGATCAACCAAGTATAAATTTGCCATATGTTTGTATAATTTAAAATAAAACCATGTACAAAAACAGTAACTTAGTTGTTCTTTAAATAACTTAAAACCTCATCACCCCAATAAAAACGTATCTCCTGAGGCATCATTTATCATAGGGTCTGGCAGGTTCTTAGTTACTGTTTAACTAGTCTGGACCCCAGGTGTTATAATGCATGGTGTTTCCTGCCCCCTAGTGGCTGCTTGTTGTGCAGTTTCCTGCTGAGCTGAGCTTTGGCCAGGTCAGCTGACAGCCTCCTGGCCATGCGCTCGGTGGTCTTCTTCATGTTGCGGGCCACTTCAATAGCCTGGTCAAGAGTCCTGCCCATTTCTTCCTCCTAGAAAACAGCAGTAAAGTTTCCAGAGATCTGAGTACTTGTCTATATAATTATTGATTGTTTACTCCTGAAATGCAGAGAGAGGTTCTTGTGAATGAAAACAATCTCTATAGTGTCACAGCAGATGAGACGTGTCACCTTGCTCCCTCTGCGTCTGCCTGTCCTGTTGACAGTCTTTAAGGGCGCTGAGACAGGGGACAGAGTCTGCTGGAAATACACGTTGCTGGGCAGGAGTGCTGTGTCTGACTGTGTGGATCGTTTCCTGTGATGGGACGTAGACTGAAGAGACTCCCTCACCTTGTAGCTGGATTTCAGGACAGATGGCGAGACAGAATAATTCCTATTTGCTAAATTTTATAGTTCAATAACTTGATTTTGTGAAAGTATCGTGTGCTTTCAGTTACGTTACATGTGCGATGTGTTTTTTTACCTGGCAGGAAGGCTGCAGGAGGAGCCGTAGCCGACCTGGAGGAGCGGCTTCTGGAGCGATGGAGAGGAGGGACGAGACCACCTCTCCTTGGAGTAAAAACTGTCCATGAAGACTGCCGATGGTAGAAGTAAACAGTATGTATACAACCAATACACAACGCTGCATACATTTACAACCCTGTTTATAACATTATGATATGGCTCACTGTTCACACTGTTCAACTTACTCTGTGGTCTTTGCTTGGTGAGACTGACAGGAGCTCCCTCGCCTTTTAAAACGGAGCTGGTCGAACCTGCTGTTTTTACTGAGCAGTTTCCTTCCGTCCCTAAAAGAGTAAAACCTTTATGAAATGTATTTTATCCAATTTGACCCCCACAAAAATACCAGTCTAGCTAATATTAGAAGTATGAACATGTGTTTTGCTGTGACATTTAATCACGGCCTCTAACCTCTGTCGGACTGTTGTATCCCCTGATGTTTAAACTGAAACTCAGGGCTGGAGTGTGCGCTGCTGCCTCTTCTGCTCCCCACAGGTGAACTGAGGAACTGTGACATGATTTCAGAGGCTTCTGTATCACCACTGTCTGTACCTGGGGAGGAGATGATCAAACTCAAAACACACAAATATGTAGCCATATTCAGAGAGAAACCCGGAGAGATTTTTGCTGTAACTGGCTCGTGACTGTATTACTGTATTATGATAGTAGTGGAATACCTTTGCTCTTACTGGGGTCCATGTCGGTAGAGATCCAGTCCTCTATTCTTGCTGAACTGGAAATGAGATTACTCATATTTTGTCTGCTGTTTGATTTCCATTCACTACATGAAACAGTAAAAGAAATGTCTGAATGGTATCAACAGGAGTGTGTCACTTGGAACACATTTACAACCTAACAATCCACTGTCCATGATGATCAGGTTTACCTGATAGAGGCTGGTCTTAGCTGGGTCCTGGTTCTGGTTTTAGACCTGCGCTCCTGACGATCCTGTCTGTATTTGGAGGTGAGATAGTCCATCTTCTGTGTGAGGTGAGGCAGCTGGACTAAACCTTCCTCCAGGTCCTTCTTCAGCCGGGACACCTCCGACCGCAAGGCCAGGATAGCCTCACTAAACACAAGCATGGGACACACAAAAACAGATAATCAGATGTATAAATGAACAAAAATATGAGAGGATAATTAAACTTTATCTACAGTAGACTGGTAAAACAACCGCTTGGAGCCTAGTTTGCAGGGGTGCAGCAGTCAGCTGCCAGTGCTGGTTGCCTCTTAGCACATACTGACCTATTACAGGGACAGGAATACCCTTGGTTCCCTCTCTCTTCTGTGTTCATGGTGGTGCTGAGTCCTGGATCAGACACGTGATGATGGAGCTGTGCGCACAAGCTGGAATCAGATCCTGTTCAGAGAGTGATGGAGAAGCACCAGCTACAGTAAAACAAAAACCTAACTGGAGATGAAAAATCACACTTGCAAGACAAAGTCTCACCCTGTAGTCTGACCGAAGGGTCCTTCGTGGTGCTCTCCACCCACAGCTCCACTGCAGCTGCTGCACCACAGGACTGTGTTTGGACAGACGGGTAGGAGCTGGCCCACCGCTGGCTGTTCAGAGAGGCTGAGTGGATGGCTGTCCGCAGGTTGGAGCAGGAGCCCTCGCTGTCAGAGCTACTTAAAGCACCATTAAGGGACTGTGCACTGTAATTAGACAGCTTCAAAGTGAGTTATTCCACAAGGACCCATGTGATGTCTAGACAGTGACTGCTGATCAATCAGTGAATCGGTGCTTAGCTAGATGTTTACCTTCCTGTGAGCAGATTTGATTGAAACGTTCCAGAGTTGGATTGATTCAAGTAGGAGCTCCCAAACCCGCTGTCTGTCTCTGGGCTCACAATTCTCTGTAGCTCACAGAAAACACAACATTGTCATTTAGAAGCCTGTGGATCCTTCTCCAAACCTGTTGCATTAAATTATAATCCAGGTTGGAAGTTTAGAGGAGAGAACAGTAGTCAAACAAACTGACCTGTGATGCACATGTAGGGCTGAGAGGAGGCTTTGAGAAGGAGTCTGAGCGTCTGGGCGCATCGGAGGAAGAGGAAACCTCCACAGCCAGACTCACACAGTCACCCAGATCACATTCATCTTCTGGGACAAGGACACTGTCCGTGATGCTGCAACTGCAGCAGCAACAATATACAAGACATTTAGAGCTTGTTAATGACAAATGTTACTGTACAGATATTTGTCTAACTGTATGGGTGAGATGAAAAGAGCTGTATTAATTCAGTTTAGTAGTATCTTAACAATTTATCTTGTTGCAGGAGATGCTTTCTCTTTCTAGATCAACATATCCACTGTATCCCTGTAATAGCATTAGTAGATGGATTACTCGTATCAGCCATGAAATATTTAAGAGCTAATTAATATATAGAGACCATAGCAGAGAGTCGATCAACCTTGTATGGTCAGGTAGACTTTAACATCACAACACTGACCTTTCAGGTGTCCACTCCCTCTCTCTTGTGGTCAAGCTGGATCCACTCAGGTCCGCTAAGATGTTGCTACGATCTGTCCCCTCTGGCGTGACAAAGACAGAGCTCCTTTCCTCTCCATTGCCCTCCTCATCCACAGCTGTCTGGATGGCCAGTCTCTCCAGAGAGCCTCGCCAGCTGCTGGAACTGGGCAGAGAAGAAAACCTGCTCGCTCAGTCAGACCCAAACACCCTGTTCCCTCTGCACAGTGGAACCCGAAACCTGAAACACGATCGGCCCACAGGAAGCCTGAGAACGTGTCTATTATTTGAGAACATACCATAGACTGTATAAAGCAGGAACATACACATCAGCAAGTGTCACTCAAATCATCAACTGCTGGATACAATAGTGATAGTGAACAGTTTATTATATTTATGTGTCCCAACAAGGGTAATACATTTAACTTTGTTAATAAGATTAGCACTGGTGCATATAGTATTTAATTACTGGATTCATGGTATAGGCAGTGTTCAACTTTTATGATGTATATTCAAAACATAAAAGCTCACAACATTCATTAATCATACTTGTAAGATAAAATATTATCAAATGTGATAGGAGCATTGATTATAAATTGAAAAAAAGAAGAAGAAGTTGTGTTTTGTTTTGTTCCTGGAGTACCGTGAATGACTGTGCTCATATCCAGGATTTTTCCTGACAGAGTCAGAGGTTTCGGCTTCACTGCTTTGCTCCAATCCACCAACTCGGGGGACGTCACTGGCCTCCTCCCCTTCCTCTTCCCTTTCTTCCTTCATCTTAAAACTCACAGTGGAAAAACCTTCACATGGACCCTGAAACATGAAGCCTGGTCAGATTATTTATGTAATCTTATCACACACACACAAGGGCATTTCCCCCCCAAGGAGAGAGTCTGTCAATTAAAGGTCCAGGGTGTGGATACAGAGCAGGCTATAGTCACATTGAAGTTAAATATCTAAGAACGTTTGTCGGTGCCAAGGGATTTGGTCACAGACCCAAGTACACAAGTTCACATCTGGTACTAATTTGGCTGAGTATCAAACACTTGCCTCTGAGCTTGAGATGGAGAGAAAGAAGAGAGAAAGTTCTTTCTTATGGAAAATACAGAGCTCAACTAAAAGCTCCTCGTACACAGAGCTTTGAGAACCAAGGCAGAGGACAAATCAAGTGAGGCTGCAGAGGGTAGGGGATACACAACTTCTCACCTCAGTTGTGACTCAGACTCTTGATGCTGAGTGTAAAAAAGAAAAGCTGGAGGGCAGCAAAATGGTAATATTATAATAATAATTTTTTAGAAGAGGTGCTACAATAATACCCGGCAGAAGTTTAGCAAAATGGAGATAAGGGAGGATATGACCAAAAAGGCACATGGTAGAGAAGAAGGAGAAGCCAACAACATCAACAGGAAATCGTTGAGCTAGGCTACTCTAGAGACAAAATGACCCCAGAGAACACACAGAGAGAGATAATCATGCAGCACAAAGGCAGACACCTGCCACCTGGCTGGAAGTAGAGGTAAAGAAGCAGACAGGTTTCACTTGTGACATCCTGTATGTGACGTTTCATTCAAAGTTGAGTGCTGAAGAGTTTGTAGGCACGTTCTTGAGTGGGTTACCTCATGCAGGGTTGGTGGCGGTGAGGATGTGGGACTGAGTTTCACATGCAGCGTGTCTTTTATGGGCACGGGAGTGGAGGAGGAGTGAGGAGGAGAAATCTGCTCGCACACGTTTTTGTCGATCATCTCCTTTATGTCTTCAAGGTGCATCCCTATCCTAAATATGTCACCCTCCACCAGCCTAAACATGTGTCAACACATGCACACACACATGAAAAGATGCATTATCATGATACCGGCCTGTTTGCACATTTGCAATAGTGAGTTGTCTTTAACCTGTTTGGGTCAAAGGTGCCGGTGTTTCTGGAGAGACCCATGTAGTTCTGCTTAAAATAAATCACTGTGGGATTAATGTTGGTGAGGCAAGATTTGAACCAGCAACCTTCAGATCATGAGTCTGATCATGTTGTGTTGAACCACTGAGCCACCAACACTCTCCACACACAGTGAGCATAGAGAAGCTAGTGAGAAGGAGACATAGAGAGTGAGGGAGAGATAAGAGAGGGAGATAGAGGGAAGGAGGGAGAGAGAGACGGAGAGGAGAGAGTTTGTGCATGATTGACATCTCCAGAGCTCTGTGCTCCTCCTTCTTACTGATGTATTTCCTTTCCAGCTGGTCCTGAGCCTCCACCATGCTCCTCAGCATCTGACAAGAGAGTTTGTCAAGTTTTACATTGATATGCATCCAGAAGTAAAAACAAAGGAATAACACAGTTTAAAAAAATGAAAAAGTACAGCTAAATAAATATCCCTCTGGTACATAAAGGCTACCAGGTGTAGGATGTAAATGTTTCTTACCATTTGCTGTTCTGCTGTGCTCACTGACATGACGCTCACACTCACTTTGAATTCTTCCACCTGAGGAGTCAAAGGTTTTCTTATTTGATTCGGATGTATTTTTTGTGTGTATTTTATTTAATGGTGGTTTGGTAACATCTTCATACTTGCCTGCTGCATAAACGGGCTGATGATGTCTCTTAGTGCTGCAGTCATTCTCTCTCCATCACTAGGATCTTCGTCTTCAGGCCGAGTGGTGGAAGCCACGTTGATCTTTTTAATGTTGCTCTCAGGGATCGTTCCTCCTTTTTCTCCAAGGTTTTCTGAAAAAGATGGATTATTTTTTCTTACCTATATTTACATTATCAGTGTACTTGGTGACAAAAATAAGAAGAAATAAGTATTTTTACTTTAATGTTTTAAGCAACAATGAACTGTTATTTTGTGTTTCATGAGAAAATAAAAATTGCACATGATACATATAGTTACAATTCAAAAATCCGGAAACAAGTTTGAGATCTGGAGATGATCTGTAGCAAGTTTGGTGACAAAAGTTACATTTTATACCTGAACTTTATTTTGATGATGACAATCTAAGATATCTAAGATATGAAAATATAATACAGAAATTAAAACTGCAATGTTTTCTGGCGATAAGGTTCTCTGGTTTACAGTCAATGTTTACCACTTAATTAAAGTGCCCCAAAAGTTTGTGTAACTACAATAATGTAACCTGACCCCTGCTGTCTCTATGGAAACCAGTTGTCCTTTGCTATATAATTTGCAGGTAGTGAAGCAAAGCAACGAGCCGTCATAATATCAGATGTCAGACAAAGAGACGAACCTGAGGGGGGAAGGTGAGGAGGCAAGGATCCAAGATGGCTTCCCTGAGGTAAGTTTCTCTGATGATCGTCATCACACTCTGAAAACAGCACGAGTTCTGAGGAAGGATGACTCTGAAAAAAAAGTTAAATGAATTAGTGGCTTCCTTTGAAAATTTGTCTTTTAACACATTTTATTTCTGTGTTTCAGTTCAACTTACATTTGTTCCCAGCCTCATTTGATCAATAAGGTTTTCTGCCTCGGCATATTTGGTTAGTAGTTTATCATATTCAGCCTAAAAAGAGAGGAGGAACAAGTTAAATGTCAGCCCTTTTATAACAATCACACATCTGTTACATGAGGAAATTAAATCATACTAACCAAAAAGTGTAGGTACATGTGTGTAACTGTATTCTACCTGCAGGTGATGCACCAGTGCTGGAGGAGTCTGTTTCTCCTCGTCTTTGAAGACATAAGGCTTCTCTGGTGGCGGGATCGAATCCTCTAGGACCCTGCTTATCACGTCTAACATGCCTGGAGAGGACTGGGCTCGGTGCATGGTGCTGGGGCCCTGAGGGACAGGTCTGGAAGGTCCACATGTTGCTTTGGGGATTTTTACCTTGGGGGCAACCTTAGAGAAGTCAGGCTTCGGGTAATGGACTTGGCCTTGGCCATACTTCATCTCGCTGAAGGACCTGGTGCGCATGAGTGGGACCTTCTGAGCCTCATTGTCCTCTTGAGGCTTTTCCAGCTTCACTGCATCACTACTCTTGTTCCCACTGCTCTGCTTGGAGTTTGTACTTGTGTTGCTAAATGCAAAACTGTCTGCAGCAGAGGTGACATGATCCATTTTACTCGTGGACTCCTCTTCTAAACTTGATTTTTTTGACGCGGATCGACTCTTGTCACCGCTCCTGCCAGAGAAGACACTCTGGTTGTTCTCAGAGTGACAAGCAGATCTCTCTGAGTGGTTACTATCAAAAGTTGTGTAGTTGTGAATTGGAGCGCAGCTCAAAACAGTGTCATCCATGCTCTCCAGGAGGGAGACCTCCGGCAGGGTCTCTGCCTCAATCAGCCCACCTGGCTGCAGCAACTCTTCCCGAGAGAAGTGACGCAGCAACAACTGGTTAATATTAGGACTAAGTTGTGATGGGGAAACTTTGACTGGCTTGGAAGCATCAAAACAGTTTTCCTGTGTAATGCTGGTTTCCTCTTGTGACAGAACTGCTGGTTTCTGAGCAAAACTCAACTCAACAGAAGCCAAACGTTCACTGGTATCATCTCCACCTGTTGTATTCAACTCAAGCAGACCGGGACCATCAGGACTTGCGTGAACAGTTTCTCTACCATCAGAGCTGGTGTCGCTCTGGGATCCAGATGTCTGGTTGAAGTAAGGGCTTCCAAGTTCTCCATCATAAGGCAGGTCCTCCTGATCCTCATCGCTGGTGTTCTCACCTGTGTCCTCTAACTCCTGCTTTAAAGATGGCTGGTCTTGCATGGTGTTTGGTCTTTTGGCAGACACATGCAATGTGCTGCTCTTGTGCTTGTTCTCTACCACTCTCTCACTTTGACTGGTCACACTACTGGACTCTGAGGAGGTGTCATCCAAGGCTGACAGCTCTGCACTCCCTGGAAATTAAAAATGCACATGTTATAGCACAGACAGTATTATGTTGGGTTTTTTTTGTTCAGTTTAGGGCTTACCACTGAAATGGATGCTGGCCTCGGAGGCCTCAGCAGACTCTGCCTGGGAAAGATGTAAAGCTAAAGAACTCTCCAAATCACTTAAGTGGAGACTTTCATCCTCACTTAGGTCGACGAAGATGCTCTGTTGGAAGCACTTCTCCCACAGCACAGTGGGTTCCTGATGGTCTTCATCTGATTCCTCTGGATCTTTCTTCATGGACATTTTGTCTGTAACAGAAATGCATGGACGCTCTGTTCAACTTCTTTTCATAAGATGAAGGGGCGGTAAGAAAAGAGGATGAAGCACCTGTTCATCACTTAGCAACAACACTGTGTGAACTAACAACATTGGATCAGAACATACCAAGCTGCCAATTACTAAACAATCGATACATTATGTGGGCAGGACAGAACATACAGTCACCATGTGAGCTGTTCTGTGTAAATGTGTGTGAGAGAAATAAAAACAGGTAAAAATCCTGCATTTGTAGGAGTTGACATCTATCCAAGTTGAAAAGACTCATTCATATCTGTCCCAAAAGTCATTCATAGAAATATTATTATGCATTAATTAACGTAATAACAGCCTTTTAGTCATGTAGGTGGTCGACAGAGTAGGCAATTTCCCCAAGTTTTGAAAATTATAATTTGAAATTCTGACTGCACTGCAGCTATAGCCTTGGCATTTCACTAAATGTTTTGGTTATGTACCACGTGTGAATATCCTGGGAAAATATAGGCTATACCAACACTGTGAAACCTAACAGTTTACGCACCGTTCCCGTACTCCCTGTATCACATAGTAACTTTCTGAACATGGTAACTTACTGTGTTTATGGCTCCTTCAGCACTGCGACATCATCATGGTCCTAGGTCGGTCCGGTCCACAGCCGGGTTCCTGCCTGACATAATCTTGACACTAAGTAGCCGACAGTATTTCTACCTCTTTCTCTCTCGACATATGGTTTCTCGGACAGGTTTAGTGTCTGTGGCATCATTAATAATGTAGCCTACACGGCCGCGCTGCACGTCTGGAGCTGAACCGGCATCGTACAGGCGGAGTCTGGTTGCTAGGTAACGACCGTGAAACCCTCCCACTACCACTTATTGAATAAAATAATAATCTGTAAAACAATTATAACACTGACAACAAATCAAGATACAATAAACTATGAATATAGCCTGATAGAAAATGAGAGTAGAACCTAATGTGAGTTTTTGGTTATTCAGATTTCTCATCATCAGAAACGTATGGTTTTAAGCGCTTTAATACTTTTTTATTTATTTAATTTAATTTAACCTTTATTTACCCAGGCAAGCAAATTAATAACAAAATGTACAAATGTACAAAATACAACTCAAATAGGCTACAGAACGCATTAAAAATGAGTTGGATTTTTACTCTTGAATTTAGCAGTAGAAGTAGGCGAGACAACAATATAATTGTTCCATGCTGTCATAATCTGCATTTAAACAAAGGAGTAGACATTGAATATAAAGTTTAATCTTAATGTAAAGGCTAGGCCTATGATTGCTTTGTCAGTACAGTCAAAATAAGTAGGATGATCATAAACCTTTTTTTCCTCTTTCTTTTTTTATTTGAAAGTTCTTTATTGATTTTAATTCTTCACTATGAGGATTTAGTAGTAATGTAGGTGTCTATCATGGATGTATTATATTATCGGTGTCTACCTCTGATTAAAAGGACTAGCTCTGCAAGCTACAGTCATTACAATACGTCATCCTTTTCCCCATTCAAATCTATTGGTCCAATGACTGTTTTTCGGGGCGTGGCCATATTTGAACACCGTGTCCTGATTGGTTGGTTGTCGACTCGAAAACACAACTGCTAGTGTAGGCACAAGGGTCCTCTTTCTCATCGAAGTTAAATCCAAGTTTTGGAAAAGTTTAAAGATAATGTAGTGTTAGGCACGGTTAGGCAGGATATTGTACAGCTTGTCTCAAATTATAAAGTTTTTTTAAACGGGCCCATGTTTTTTGTTCTTGTGAGAAATTAAAGAAAAAAGGAGGAAAAGTCAACATTGTTCGAACTGGATCGTCTAACGTAAGTTCAGCAGCTAACATGCTAACTAGCTAATCCTTCGCTGGATGTGATTCTGTGACCAGATAAATGTTGTTTTCGCACGACTGTGGCTTTCTTCTTGTGTTGGTATTAACGCATTTGGCACAACAAACATGAGACAGAAGTGTCCATTATATGAAGGTCAGGTGTTTACACTACGCTGACAAGTCCAGCTAGTCTACTCACTGAGTAAAAGCATGAATGGAGTTAATAGAGACATCGATGTCTGCAGAATAAGTGGCACCGCTTGTGCACGATCACATACAAAGTTTCTTACCTATTGTTGTACAGAGTGTTTCTTGTTTTTTTGCGCAATACACCTGAGCTGATCTAAGCATGCCCATGATATGATTGGTTTCTGTGTAATGCAGGCAATTCAATGAATAGTATAACACTGCTTTGCATTTTATCTTTTGACAGCTTCATAGACATTTCATATACATGCACTCATATAGTTTATATATCATATGTATGTAGTATAGTATAGTATAGTATGTATAGTTAAGCACCTAAACCTTTACTATGTGGCATACACACATATGTCAGTCTAGTGGGTACATTCAAGTGTCTAATACTCTAGTCCTTAGTTTTTTTTTTATTTAAATCTTTTGTAAAGGGGTTGATTTAAATTCATGATAATGGTTTTCTAATATTTAGTCTATGGTTTATTAGGTACGTCTTCTTTATTGTACATACTGGCTTTCAGGAAGGCATACCTCATAAACTGGCAATTTGGAGTGGGGCACTAAATCTTAAAGCATTTACTCTGAGTTAATTGTTTTGTCAGTGATGTAGGGGAAATTATACAAAGGCTCATACAGCAACACCAGTTAATCTTAGATGTAAACCTATTAATGCTCACTTTACTTTGTCCTGCAGGCTTCCCAGATTTCCTGTCCCTGTGTGGAAGAGCTACCGGTCAGTATCCCAGTGCTGATTTAGTTTTTTCTTTTTTGTTTTGGTACAGGATTTTGCTGGCTCATGGTGTGTGCTTCTGAGTGGTGTTTCCATAAAAAGACTGTGTAGTCAGAGGCAGTTATTTTAGTGTGAGTGGTTTGTAAGGGTAAAGAAAATAGATCATATGTATTGTGTGTTCAAGGTAGGATCATGACCTGTTTGTGACTCCAAAAAGAAACGATGATTACCTCCTGTGACGCAGTCATTATATTTCACCATCACACACTCTTTAGTGCAGCTCCGGCAGTAGGGCAGGTCTCTCAGAAACACGCCCAGTTGGCATACAGGGATGGAAAAGGCTGCACGTTAACTGGCACAAATTGGTGATTATAATAATCTGCAGGAACATGTACTACATACAGTTGCGTAGAGTCGTGAGCTGTGACATTTAACAAGCAACAGGACTAACAGGCTGGGCAAAAAGAAATTTTGACTCTGATGCCATTTCTTTTTGTTTAGACACACCTACTTAGCATAAATGGCCAGAGCCATTTATAGTGTTACGTTCTGTAAATTATGTTAAAAGATAAGTCTCTATAAATGTACAGTATCCACACCAAGCCGCTCTTGAAATATCTTCTCAATTATAGGTTTACTGTCAAATATTCAGTGCTTGGGTATGAATTGACATGTTGCATGATGTCAAACATTTTTTGTTACTGTAGTAGTTGTCACTTGTTTTTAAAATTTGTGCTCCTTTTGCCATATGAGCTCAGAGGTGATCTCATACTCTGAGCTAAAGCACCCCCCCCCCCTGCCTGTTGCAGGTGTTAATCCATGATAGGCTACTTTTTGCACTTTTCTTTATTATATGGCAGACTGGGCCTAAATTAATAGATGTTGTAGTTATTGACAATGTTTTGTCTCTTAAATAATATTGAAATGTTAATTATGCAACAGTTGTCACAATTATCTTGGAGTAATTTTCTACTCCCATCTTCTCTGCTCATTGTTGTAGGGTGTCGTTGGATAGTCAAATGCCCAACTGCTACAACCAAATAATTTGTCACATGTTCACAGCTATTGAAATAGTAGGAATATGCAAAGATAACAAAGATAACACTTACATGTAGGTCTGAACATTTGTGAAGAAAAAGAACAAAGTGATGGTCATTTTAATACTAATGTGATGAAAGTTACCCTTTTGTCTCTGAAAGGTTTTAAAATAGACAAATCAATTGTTTGCCATTTTTAGATGTTTTTTATTGTAAAGAAATAACCCAGTTTACAAAAAACTGGCCTGCCTCCATTTCTCTTTGTGTGTGTGTGTGTGTGCAGAGGGGAGGGGTTATGGGATAATGTTGGGGGACCGCTGGGTGTGGCTGCATGGAAAAATTAGGTAATGGGTACAGTAGCTACAGTTTTTTCGTGTACTTGAACCATACAGTTTGCTTATCACTGCTCTTTCCTTTGGTGGGAATCACATAGACACATGCTTATCTGTTTTTTTTCCTTTTGAGATTCTGTTCCCTGCGCTTCCCTTTTAATTTAGTGACATCTTTCTGGGCAAATCAGTGGCAACTCTCTGCTTGCATACATCCTGGTACATCATGATGCGTACGTAGCTCTTTCACCTTGTCGCACCTTTAGAGCTTCCATCCCCAAGCCTGGATGAACTGAGTCACCATCTTAGATTGACAGCTTGCCTGAGTTGACCCCATCCATTCATTCCCGCCCTTCTCTCTCTCTCCCTCTCTCTCTCGCTTTGCTGCCTGCCCCACTTGTGCACGCTGCTGTTTGGTTGGTGTTGCCATGGCACCGTGCGGCCAGAATGAGGCTTCACATTCAGCATCTTGTGTTCTCTTCACAGAGAGCTGCTGACAAGAGATTGAAGGGGCAGTGACGCAAAACTCACTGTATACGAAAGCAGCCGTGTGGACTGACTCTCGGGACTCGCCTCTGTCCGACACTCGTGGGGTTACTGCTCCTTGTCAACATTCAGCAGAGGGACATTTTGCATTAAGTGACTTTTTGTTTGGATTGCCTCCTCTTTCCCCGACTCTCCCTTTAACAAAGGTTCATTTTTCTTTCTTGTTGGCTGTTGTTTTTAAACGCAACCATTTTTTCGGGAACGAAACTGGGATTTTCCCTCATATTATGCACTTCAATGGATACCAGTGGCTCATTGGTAGGCACGCGGACTAAGGACCAGTCCCTTCATGTCCGCTACAGGTAGGACTCTCCTCTTTGATCTAAGACACATTTGTACAGTAGAAAGAGTGGCTCGTGTCAAATTATGAGTGGGTTCTCATTTCACCATGTTTTGTGTGAGTTTGTTGACCAAAGGCAGGTGAGTTTATTTAAAAAAAAGAAAAAAAAAAAGAAGCTATCAGTCACCTGTTGAACTATTCATATAAAGAACTCGGGCACCAGGTGCAACCTGCTAAACATAGAAAGAGCTCCTCTAGCTTCAATATTTAACAAGCCCTGAAAAATTCATCAGTGCCGGCTTTGTTTTTCAACACACGTGTCCATCTTATTAGGATACAGTAAGCATCTGCTAAGTGGGAGGATGTTTGTTGTTTTCCAATAGCTACTGCTGTCTGGAGCGTTGCCCTGAAAGAATTGAGTTCATTATACCACACCACAAAGTCTGCTTGTGGCCGACATATCTAACAAAGCTACTTGGCACTCAGCAGCACCCTAATCTGTCAGATGCACACTCTACAGCCCTAATCTCAGGTGACCAGGCTAAGAGAGAGAGCGCTTGGGAGTAAGGCAATCAGATTATCTAAGAAAATGCTGATTGAGCAGTTTCCTTGCTGCCATGCATTGGAAGTTAATACTGTGGCAAGTGTTTCCTTGGCAGTTTTCCAAACGCGTGATTCTAAAATCTCTCTGTGACGTCAGATGGCCAATGGTGATATCATAGGGAACAAAAGGCTATTTTTAAAACTTTTTTTTAAACTGAAATGAACAACAGACAAGAGCTTCGTCACCTTTCAGTATAGACCACCAGGTTACGTTGAGTTAATCTCTCCATGCTTCAGAGAAAGAGACGGAGCCGCAGCCTGGAAGTGTTTTCCAGTGGAAACCTCAGTAGATGCCTCTCAGATCTTCCATGTGCTGCTGTTGTTGTTCTAAGACACGAAAAGCCAGCAGGTAGGCTAGTGTTTGCCACAGCTATAGTGCTAAATGGTATGTTGTTGGTCGTAAACAAAGGCTCTTCTAGCCTGAACCTAAAATTGCTGATTCCATGAAGTTTATCGACTATTCAGGAGATCATGTTTGCCTTTGTTTGCAAATTATAGCCTAGCTGAATGGTGAAACAAGCTACTGTGTGTGGGTTTGTGTGTCATTTTAATTGCACGCCATAGACTGTGTGAGCTTTTACCTCACGTGAGGAATCCGGTCTAAATAGTGACTTTACGTCAGTGTTTCTGGGTCAGTCTTTTAGGATTTTCAGACTAAACCTTGGGTTGGGCACACGAGGGGAAAGCTTGAGATAAACAAACTGAGAAGACTTTGTGTGAACAACAATGCTGCTTCCTGAAAAACAAAGTTTCTGCTTTGCACAAATATGCTGCTTAATCTAAAGATAATCCATCTGCAGATAAGACGCCAGCCATTGTCTGACCCTCCTTTTATCTAGCCTTGAAATGCCTGAACACATTAATAACTCTGCAATACTTTGCAATTCGGTTGTCTCGTGCTAAAACCATATTCCAGGTTTTTTTTATTGTTTTACTGTGCTACCTGAACCCATCTGTGCCAGTCTTTTTTTAAATTTCAGTATGTTTTTTTTTTTAGTAAACAGTGTAAATTGAATTGCATTGTTTTGTACATTGATAATGATGTTTGAGAACAGATGCTCTCTAGATTGTCGGAGCACCTGTGAACACGAAGCTGTGTTATCACAACTGAAAATGTTTGCAAGTTATGTCCTGTAATGATGAACATTATCTGTGGCATGTCTCTCTACTTTCTGCTTCATTTGACTGTAAAAAGAACCCACTTCACTTTCTGAGTCAATGTCAAAAGGATGTGAGATCGACCATAACAAACAAGCCCCAGTTTGAGCCATTGTTCTCTGTGGGTGGAAGGAAGTAGCATAAAAACATTCCCTGCTGAAAGCCTTTACTTAGAAAGAGGTCCAGTCATTTGGCTGTAGATCACAGCCAGAGAAGATCTGCTCCTCTGCAGCTCCTTAAGCTTTCATCACTGTATTTGGATTCTAGACACTTTTTTTTTGTATTTTATTAATATTTTTATGCTTTTTTGAGCCAGTTCAAATAAGACACCTACTGGATTGGTTCTGCTTCTGTTCGCTGTAGGATGGAGGTGTCCTGCCTGGAGCTGGCGCTGGAGGGTGAGCGGCTTTGTAAGGTGGGCGACTACAGAGCGGGTGTCTCCTTCTTCGAAGCTGCCATCCAGGTAGGCACGGAGGACCTGCAGGTGCTCAGTGCCATATACAGTCAGCTCGGCAATGCTTACTTCCACCTACACGACTACGCCAAGGCCCTGGAGTTCCACCGACATGACCTCACTCTGACCAGGTCAGGCCAACAACAACAGCTCCCGTACATTTTCTAAAAGATCGTTATTTTATTTTTGCTTATGTAATGTGCCTTGTACAGGACAATCGGTGACCTGCTTGGAGAAGCCAAAGCCAGTGGAAACCTTGGCAACACACTAAAGGTTTTGGGGCGGTTTGATGAGGCTGTGGTTTGCTGTCAGAGGCATTTGGACATAGCAAGGGACATGGCTGACAAGGTGAGGAAGCAAATACTGTATATGATAATGTGTACAGTGAGATATTCTGTAGTGTATGAGGGGGGGTTCAGGAGGCACTGACATGTTTTTCTTGGGTTTGCGTCAGGTGGGTCAGGCACGAGCTCTGTATAACTTTGGGAACGTGTACCATGCCAAAGGGAAAAGTATCTGCTGGAGCGGAGCTGAGCCTGGAGATTTTCCTGAGGAGGTCATGACGGCACTGAGGAAGGCAGCCGAGTACTACGAGTAAGTCACTCACTATATGGGTGTAATATTCAGTATAATAATAATGCCGTGTTAGCTGCTGCCTGACTTGATTGTATGTGGATTGTCAGGGCAAATTTGGCATTAGTAAAGGAGCTGGAGGACCGGCCCGCTCAGGGTCGGACCTACGGGAACCTCGGAAACACACACTACTTGTTGGGAAACTTTCGGAAAGCCGTGGCTTCTCATGAGCAGGTGGGAGCAGTTTGGATATCTCATCTTTTAATCTTTTTTTTTTTTAACTGCAATCCATGACAGCATTTCCACTAATGGCTAAGTTTCAAATTACAGTGGCTTTAATAAGAGAGATAATGAAGAATGATTCTGTTTCAGCGCCTGCTCATAGCAAAGGAGTTTGGTGACCGCTCAGCAGAGAGACGGGCTTACTGCAACCTGGGGAACGCCTATATCTTTCTGGGGGAATTTGAAATGGCAGCTGAACATTACAAGTAAGCCACAGCCCACACATTAATCTTGTCAAATCATTTTTTACATGAGAAAAGTAGGACAGGGCTTATGAACCCACCACGTACTGGCACTAAGTGTTACAAAGGTAGTATCAGGATGATTTTCATACTGTCTTCTCCAAACAAATATAAAGTATTTTAAAATGTATTTCTCTAAATGAAATGAACTAGTAAGTCATTTCAGAACAACAGAATTGTGTTGTCCCACTAATAATAAATTAAGCATGTTTATTTATTATACATATTATATTACATTTTATACATATTATTTTCCCTCCACATAAAACTTAAAAACAGACACCTGTCTTGTGTATGTCACTGTATACAGTATTATCCCCAGACTGTGCCTCTTTTGAGAAGGCAGAGCTATGATGTCGGAAGCGGAGGCAAATATTGAACACCTCCTTGCGGTGTGTTGACCCAGCTTGTGTGTGTGTTTGCCAGGAGGACACTGCAGCTGGCGAGGCAGCTGAAGGATCGAGCTGTGGAGGCCCAGGCCTGCTACAGCCTGGGCAACACCTACACGCTTCTCCAGGACTATGAGAGAGCCATAGACTACCACCTCAAACACCTCATCATAGCCCAGGACCTCAATGACAGGTACACACATACACGTTCACTGTTGGAGTAAGAATTCATGTGTTAAGTATACTCCAGTACATGGATTAAAAATGTACTTTGCTGCAGGATTGGTGAGGGCCGTGCATGCTGGAGTCTGGGAAATGCTCACACTGCACTGGGGAACCACGACCAGGCTATGCATTTTGCTGAGAAACACCTGGAAATCTGCAGAGAGGTACATGAATGAATTGCTCAAACATCAGCTGCTCAAGGTGTTGTAGAGTTGTAAAGCTCAACTGCTTGCCTATATATGTTTTATTTTTAATATACCTATTTTTTAACAGACTGGAGACCGGAGTGGAGAGCTGACAGCTCGTATGAACGTGTCTGATCTCCAGACGGTTCTGGGTCTGAGCTACTGCACAAATAACTCTACCCTCTCTGAGAATAAAGATACAGACAACATCCATGGTAAGAAAAACAACAACTCTGAACTTGACTTGAACACCATTGGTAGTACAACATGTATTCACGGTGTTCATGTTTTTTTAGGAGCAAGGCCCAGGATGGGCAGACGACACAGCATGGAGAACCTGGAGCTGGTGAAACTCACCCCAGACAAGATGAATGTAAGAACTGCTTCTACAAACTGTTCCACCGTTGTTTTCACTCAGTTTTTTTTTTAACTCTTCATCGTGGTAACCTTTCTGTTTCTATGTATTTAAGGGTCAGAAGTGGAACAGTGACATCCTGACCAAACAGTCCAAACCCTCCCTGGCTAAGAGCTCCTCCAAGCTGTTCTTAATCAACCGTCTGCGTGGGAAGAAGTACAAGACGGGCAGCTCCACTAAGGTCCTCCAGGACACCAGCAACACCCTCGACACCAGTCAGACCCCCGTGCAGGGACCACAGAAGGTAAAGAGCACACGACGTGCCGATAACCACACACACGCCTCATTCGTCTGCAGCCATCATCGAACAAAGTCTGTCCTGTTTCGTTCTCTATTAGCGACTCAGTCCTGATATGCTCGGAGACGAGGGCTTCTTTGACCTGCTGAGCCGTTTCCAGAGCAACCGTATGGATGACCAGCGCTGTTCAATACAGGCTAAGGGCAGCAGGTTGTCAATAAACAGTGGCCCAGAATCGCCTCCCAGAGTCATCAGGAAATGTGAGTCTGTTCATTCAAACACTCAAATCTTCCCATCGCCACAGTAGCAAAACCACTAATCCTCCTGTTGCTCTCTCCTCTCCGACTGCTGCAGCTGTGTCAGAGTCTGCTAACATGTCAGGCGCTCCAGGCCGACGGTTGGAGGAGTCGTCAGCAGCGGGGGGAAGTCTGCCCGGCCTCAGGGTCCATCAAAACAGCAACCAGGCCGTGCTCAACCACCTGTTGGCCGCCGACAACGCTGAGCCCGACGACGACTTCTTTGACATGCTGGTCAAGTGCCAGGTACCTGCTTAGTTAGACCAAATCGATACGAGACCATTTTCAAGACCATCCGCTCAAGTATTTCTATTGTTGACACTGGTGCAACCAAGTTTTTCCAGATGGTTACACAAGCAGATACTTTTGTAGGACAATTTGAATTATCTTCAAGTTATTGAATTACATTACATAAACCAAAGTGAGCAAGTGACAGGGAGAGACATCTGTGGTTAAAAAAAGATGTCACTGCAGTTATGGTCTTGAGACAGCTCGACCGAGACAAGACCGAGACCTTGAAAATGTGGTCTCGAGTACAAGTCTAGTGTTAGGAGCAGTTCCTGCACAAGAAATTGTCATGTGATTCCCCAAATGAGACAACCAGATCTCAAACTTGTCCTCTCTTTCCAGGGGTCCCGTTTGGATGACCAGCGCTGTGCCCCTCCCCCTCCACCTGTCCGAGGGCCCACTGTACCGGACGAGGACTTCTTCAGCCTCATCATGCGCTCTCAGGCCAAACGAATGGATGAGCAGCGCGTCACCCTGCCCTCAGCAGCCAACGCTACAGCCAGGCCCAACTCCAGCTCCAACTGAACTAAGCACTAAAGGGACAGACAGGTTTTATCTTTGTTTTTGAACTCATGAAGGTGTGGACAGTATTGTTCTTGACCAGTGGGGAGGTCAATCGGAGCAAAGCCTCGAGTCTCTTTATATTTGTCCTTTCGGACAAAACAAAGCACTGTCAGCATTGTGTAAATAGTATACAGTTTGGAAATATTTCAAATTAATGACTCAATTCGCACAAACTTGCACAGCACCAACAAGCTCAGTAGAATCAGGGACAAATGTGTTGTTTTTAATTTGTTGTTTTTCACAATTCTCTACTCCTGCAAATTTCATTTCACTCTGTGTGTATTTTTCAATACACCACTACATTTATGTTTGTATTTATTGTACTTTTTTATGGTTGTCAAGATTCTTCTAACTGCCGTCCGTCCACTATGCTTTCATGTGTTCCCAGAGTGGGGACAGAGGTACAGCACTCTTTCCATGTATTTTGTATATATGTGAGGTTTTTGTTTGGTTTAGCAAAGTAAAGGAAACTAACAAAAACTATGTTAAGCAAAACTGTTGGGTAAACGATGAATTTAATTAACCCTTGTGCAGCCCTTATAGTCTTTTGTACTAAATGTTTTGAGTGAGGTCAGATGAATAAACCCTCACTATTGTAGGAAACTTGTTTGGACTTCCTTTTTTAAAAACAAACATTTAATGCAAACTCATTTCAACAGAACACACAGCTTGTGTAAAAGACACTTTATTGAACGTACCAGCAGTCAGACTTGAGTTAGCTTTAATTAATTTAGGTCACTTTTAAAAACAAGAATTAGAAAGGCTTAATACAAGAGCCACTAGCATTTCCAAAACATACCTATTAACTGTACATACATAAACACAACTGAAATAAATACATCTATGTACGTATTAATTTGGCCTCATTTGTTATACTATACATGAACATAAAAAACTTAAATATGCATCTTTGTAAGTAAATAAATGTTAAAAGTGCGCATGTAAAATACAAGAAAAGAATACAATGCATATGCCCGAAATACTGTTCTGAAATAAATATCAAAACAACCGTGCTTCCGTTCAGATTTCATTGTGCATATGGTTATAACCCTCTTCATGGGATAAGACTGCCACCTACTGTTGTTATATTATTACAGCAGGGGACAAACCAAAGCTTTTAAAACACTGGAAAATCCTAAATTGAATGCTCGGGTGCTCAACCAAAAAAAATTACACTTTGTATTTCCCTTTGATACGGACATAATAACAATCCTCCATTGCAAGCAAGCCATTGCAAGACACTGTAACAACTACAGCGCAAAAACACTGATTTCAAATTTAAAACATATGCACAAGCTAATTTACACATTTTGAGTTGGAGTAATGCAGTGGACACGGTAATGTTAGACATCAGTACATCCCACAAGGAAGCAACAGCTTACTGACTGGCAGATAGTTTGATGTCCACAGATTCAGCCTTCAGAGAGGAAAGAGCTCACGACTGACACACTGGAAAATTACATTTTACACCATAAATTCAACTCTTTGTTTCCCCCCCTAAACAATATAGCAGCATTACACCAGCTGTAAGAAAATGATATGCAAAATAAGGAATGTAGGATTTCTCAAAATAACTTGACAAAATTTGATCCTGCAAAAATGACCACATTGTCTTTTTCTTTTTTTTCTCCATTTTTAACATTTTTGTTATGGAAACTGAAGGAAGGCACCATCATGAACAAAGCACTATGTCCTGTCAAACCTCAACAACTCCTCTGTGAAAAGGACGTGCAGCAACGGAGCGGTGTGCGTGTGTAAAGCGTGAAGATGTAAACCGACACCGTGTGGATCAAATGAAGCAAGAACGGTGAACGATGCTGCTGTTTTTACCCCTCTCAAGATCACAACAATCAGTGGGATAACTGCAAATGTGAGGGACGTAAAGAAGACGAAGGAGAACATGCAACGTGTGTGCTTCTGATGCGTCACAGGTTTGTATCCATTTGGTTTCCTACAGACAGAAGGGAAAGGCTCTTTCACCTTAGGTGTGTGCGTGTGTTTTCAAGCTCTATAGCATGTTGAAAGGGTGTGACCAAGTTGATAGTGCTGGAGGAGCAGTGTTGTTTTAGGTTTGTGTGCGCATGTAATTGTGTTTGTGTGTGTGTGTGCGTTAGGGGTTGTGTGTCCAGAGTGTGACAGTGCGGTCAGCAGAGGAGGAGAGGAAGGACAGGTCCTGTGTGTGCCATCGACACTGAATCACCTTGTCGCCGTGTTCTCCCACCACGGTCTGAGGCAACTGTTTGGTCAGGTCACCTAGACACAAACACACACAGAGAAGAAACACAGGTCAGACACAGATGAAACAATAGGACACACACCTGCTTAAGGCAAAATTAGCTTTAACTTATTAGACTCAGTTCAAACAACAACACAGTTATAAATAGTAATTAACAGAAATACACAACTGGTCTCAGACACACAGATGAAACAATTTTTAGGACATGAGTAAAATTGGACTGATATGCACCTACAACACCTGCAAAGTTGAGTTTGAAGGATGGTAACCTGTATTATTTGGAAGTTACATTCAAAATAACAAAAATTCAAGCATGATTTTCAGTCAGTTATAAATAGTCTCAAAACAGAAAAAAAACAACAACACATGCCCAAAATATGTCTGAAAAATTCATATCAGATATCGGTATCGGCCAAAATTTTCATATCAGTGCATCCCTAGTCTGGTAAGACAACACGCTAAAGGAGGAAACGCATCACGTTGAATGAAACCCACCTTGGAGGTTGGTGACGATCACCTTCGTATCATAGGAACCAGTGAGCAGGTAATGTGCTCCAGGGGAAAACCTAACAGATCGGACATCGCTGGTGTGTGGCCGGTACACCTGGACGATGCGTCCTCCTCTGATGTCATACAGCATGCATGCACTGTCTTCCTGTCCTGTTGCTAAGAGACGGCCACTGGGATCGACTGCTACCGAGGCAACGGGACTGCCTGTAAGGTGAGGGGGAGAAAAAAAGGGCGTAACTGTAAAATCCAGCATATTATGATCTGCAGTGACAGTCGTCCTCTGCGCTGACAGAGCGATGGAGGGAGAGGCACTCGCAGCGTGGTACATTACGATGTATGCATGTGAAAGGAGGAATGATGTGCAGCCTCACCTGAGCCGTGGAAAGCGGTTCCCACTACGCGGACACAGCTTGGCACCCTCAGGTCCCAGAAACGCACCGTCTTGTCTTGGGAGCCAGAGGCGATCATCCAACCTCCCCACGTGTACAGGGACAAAATGTGACCTGGACAGAAACACAAACATGATGCGTCTCAGTCGGGACTCTGAGTCTCTTTCCATCTTTGACCTACATAGAGGATGGATGAAGCAGTGCGTGTACCTGTGTGTCCACTGAGGGCGTGCAGACCCTGTCCCCTCTGACAGTCGGTGGTGTAGATGTTGCAGTCTCCTGCTCCGGCGCTGATCAAGATGGCTCCTCCACTTTCTGGACCCTCCATAAAGGCCAAGTCTCTGATGGTGCCATCATGCATGCTGAACTCCAAGTCTGGCCCTGGGACACAGACAAAAAGGCACTCAAAAATAAAGGCTGCTCACACCTACTGACCCTTACTGATGTTGTTATTCATCCATGCAGAGCAGAGCTCACCTGTAGCGTTGCACGTCTCCGCGCTAAAAGGCAAAACTTTGACATATTTGTCATTGGAGCCTGTGGCCAGCAGCTGCCCACAGTGACTCCACGCCACACAGTAGATGGAGCCTTTGTGGTGTTTGTTCCTTTTGAAGCGGACGACCGGCTGCTTCGGTGGAGTTGAACCGCTGAGGTGAAGAGAAAGGAGAGGAAATATAGATGGCAGAAGATACAATATAGAAGATATATTGGCCTGGAACGCAAGAAGCATTTGACTGGCAGTCATTCTATCAATCATATAAATTAAATCTCCGTCAATAATGGGGGCTGATTGGACATTGTGTTTGAGCTGTCCCATTGGTCACCTTGTGTTCAGTGCTTCTGGATAAGCGCACACACGTAGTGTTTTGGAGTTGGACCCCACGGCGTACAGCGAGCCGGACGGGTGGAAGGCGACAGCTCGAACAGCCTGAGTATCCTCCAGACTGTGTACGGGCACAAACAGTCCTTTTGGCTTGTCGCTCTGGAAAACACAACCACATATGAAAACACATTAACACACAGATTACATGTCATTACAACGGTATAATCTACTCTGATCTTCTCTGCCCTCTGACATCCGTCCTCCCGTGATGCCAGTGTGACATCACTGCCATTCAGATGAAACAGTTGTAATCTGCTTAGTCAAATTAGCATTACACCGCGTTGTCTTACGCTGTGACGAACGAAGAAGGGAATGTGATCAACTTTTAAAATCTGATCAGAGACGCTCAGAGGACGCTTAATAACAACTGTGCCTGCAGAATACCAGAAGCAGACCGGTGTGAAAGACGATGAACGACCAACTGGGGGTGAATAAATAAGACTGTGAACAAACAGGGGTCAACTCAGGTTCAGTGAGATTGTTACATGCTTGTTGAGGTATGAATTGTGTGTTTTATAGTTCTCAGCTTTTTTTTTCAGCCCTACCTGTTTACTTCGGGTTAAGGAGCCTGGAGAGTCGCCTTGTTGACCCCCTGCCGGTTTCTGCACACTGCCGACAAACAGAAAACACAATCATCATCTAATCCAATGACTTCTAAAATGAAATCAGTGCAGACACAAAAAAAGAAAACACATCCACACCTACCTATTAGAGACAACAGGGGACTCATCTGGTTGTGGGACTATGCGTCCCCCCACCGTGCGCTGCGGGGTGCTGCTGAGCACTCCTCCCCCGTCGGTCCTGCTCTGCTCCGTGGTCACAGACGGAGGATTGTTATTGTCCTCAGAGGCGGCGGTGTTCCCGTTGCCGTTGCACTGCTGAGCCAAAGATTTCACCTCCTCCCCTAAATTCTCCATCCCCACATTGAGCTCCTCCAGCTTCTGGATGGACCTGAGTCATTCAAACAAACACACGCACATGTTCATTCATGATCCCTGTCGTCATAAACAGCGGGCTTTCTCGTGGTGGAAGGGAACTTTTACTTTGCTTTTCACTTCTGGGTGCAGGCTCTTAGAGCTCTGGCAGGCTAGTTTAATCTAGTTAAAACTACACAAGAGCACAGGACAAAAGAAAACTGAAATAATGATGTAATTATGCACGGCTACCCTTGTGAATAATGCAGAGGTTACACAGACAAGGAGAGGTAGGGGAGAGGGGGGACTGGGAGGACGTCTCTGGGGACAAATCAAAGGCCCTTTGTCCTGCTGACAGATGCCAAAAAAAATTTTTTCTCATGTTGTTGAAACTAAATGTACTCTAGTGATTTGAAATCACTGAGTGGATATTTCAAAAATTTTCGTGTGTAAATCAAAGGTCTAATATTATGTATAAATAAGACACGGGATCCGATGGTCCCATGTGATGTGATGTAGCTCATCACAACAGATGGTGTAGCTTGTGAGGACTGGAGGCAGGTTTTGGGGGAGGTGTGTGAGTGTGTGTGTGTGTCATGCCAGGAAAAGTCACATGGGACCCATCATTATCAAGGCCTTAACATATCTACTTGTTCTTGTCTTGACAGCTGCTGCTCTATAGTGTGAAATATTACGAGCCATGCAGCGATTAGGCTTCACTCAGTCGACCTGCACCACAACTACTCTTGGGTTTTCTATATCTTAGTGTTGCAGATGTTAAATACAGCAGGTGTTTTCCTTGCAGCGCCCCTCCTGCTGTGTCTGTACCTGTTGAGGAACTTCTCTGTGAGGCTGTGCTGCATGTCGCTGGGCGGCGGCTCCTGCTGGACCCCTCCCTCCAGAAGCATCTGCTGGTACATCTGCCTCTGCTGCTGCTTCTGCTCCAGGTGCTGCTGCACACGAAGTCGCTGGCGATAATACTCCTCGTACTTCTCTGTGGAGTCACGAAGCTGAGGATTGAACACAAAACCAAAAATCACCCATTAAATAATAGGGGAGGGAGGTTTTTTAAAATTTTATTTCCAGTTTTCTCTCTCTGCTGCACATAGGTCCTTCATGAATAATAGATTCATCTGTTTTTGCTTTAATAGTGTCGGGCAAATCATTTCAGTTAAATGGCTGACCTGGAACATTTACATCTTCTGAGCCAAGCTACAAAAACAGAGTTAACTTTGAGGGATAGTTCATACAGTAACCTATTATTCACACACCCACGGTACACGGCTAAGCGTGTTAGAAGTTTCCTGCCAACTCCTAATAGCACTGTTCAAAGTCAGCATTGTGATTATGTGAACCCTGCTCCACCCCACTCTGTCAGCTCAGGTATTAGAGGGGGAGGGGGGTGAGGCAGGGAGCTGAGGACAGGTCACTTCCCCCCTCTGTCCTCTGTTTCCTGTCCCTGATGACCTGATGGGACCGGATCTATGTCAGAGAGAGGTGGGGCGGGGGGCGGAGGGTGGAGGGGGGGCTGGCAGTGAGCCAGCGCTGGAAAAAGGGACAGAGCGGGTAGGAGTGTGACAGTGAGATCACAGAGGCCCCAAAGTCTGCTTCTGTTTCTGGCCTCTTTATGCGTCTCCAGGGTGACGGGCAAGGCGGAGCAAAGTGCTAACTTCACACCGAGCTGCACAAGGAGCCCAGAATAGGAAGCGTGAGACAGACGGACACAGATACTGTATTAATAGTGTGTTTACAGGCAACATGGGGACAGTAATGACTCGTTTTTGTGGTTAAGCCCCTGGTGTGTTGAGCCACGTGTCCCCACTGACCTGGAATCAGACCCACCTGGGTCCAGTCTCAAGCCTCCTTTGTTAGTGGCTGAACACTTAAAACCGGACCTGCTTTATGTGTAATAATCTACAAATTGACAGAGAACTAGAAAAAAATGATCATTATTACTGAGATAACTAAATAATTAATTCCTCCAAAACATTAAGGACCAAAAAATGCTTTTCATAAATAATGTACCATACACATTTATGCAGTGGTTATGCAGCTTCTTTTTCCATTTTCCATTTGTTCATATTTTAGTAAATCAGCATCATTATAACTGGTTGTTGAGTTTTATGCAAGCTCTGAAATTTTGTATTCCTAAGAAGAGAAATGGCTTTTTACTGTGGCGAGACATCTAAGATAACTGTGTACTAGGAAATCAGTGTGTATGATTACAAAAGACCATTTCTCACATGCACTGGTGTGACACGACATACAAACTGAAAAATCTACGTGGTGGACGGATCAAGTCAATGCATCACTCT
Source organism: Decapterus maruadsi (assembly GCA_030347415.2). Classification (NCBI taxonomy): domain Eukaryota; kingdom Metazoa; phylum Chordata; class Actinopteri; order Carangiformes; family Carangidae; genus Decapterus; species Decapterus maruadsi. The sequence goes on from CM064906.1 coordinate 15,512,906, forward strand.
GAGCAGCCATGTCAGCCTGGAAAGTGACATGGCTGTAACTGCAGCAGGAGGATGACTCAGACACATAGCACTAAAAAGATTCATAAAATATGCACTATGTTTAGACTTTCATTTTCAGCAACACCCATCAAGAAAAGAAAACAAGACAGGGATGTAATAAACTGCAGAACACGTTCAGTGGTGTGTGACATGCAACAGGTTGAACAACTTCAAAATCAAAAGGTCAACAATCCGTTTACCTCGTTCCTGTCAGCGGAGCCAGCTGTTGGTGCGTCCTCGCCCGGAGCGGAGGCAGGCCGCAGGCTGTGAGCGCCGGCTGAACTCATCATTTTATCCACAGGTGTGTCTGTCCTCGACCTTCGCAGAGAAAACACACCCAAAGCGGCAGATTACCTCAGGTACGTGATAAGGTGTTGAACATACAGTAGCTGAAGTGTGGAAACACCCTCACAGCTGATCCGGTTGTAGACAATGATTTTAAATGAAGCTACAGGTAAGAAATGTAGAGCAAGTATCATGAAATCACCCAATATGTCACTATTAGGAATCATTTGAAATACTTTCTGATCTAACTGACAACAATAGCAAAGCCAGAATATTCACATTTTTAAAAAAAATTATGTTTTGGTTTTGTGTTTTGGCCTGTTGTGCTGCTATCTCCCAGTCACACAGTCAGTGGCATTCGGGCATCCAGGTTGCCAGTTACCACTGAGCCATAGCTACAAACATCAGACACAATCTATCAGACATATGGATTATGTCTGATGTTACCAAAATGAAAAGACCTCACTATGACTCTCAAAAACGTTATTGACCAAAGCAGGAACACGCTGCAGTATTTTGAATTGAACTGCAGCGACAGTTTCGGCCGCGGTCTTACACATCGCTCCTTATCATCTGAATTTCCCTCCGAGGGATTAATAAAGTATTGTCTATTCTCTATTCTATTAACTTGATCTGAGCCCTTACGTTTCCGGGGATTCCTCAAAGATGCTGTGGCAGTCGGAGCTCTCCATCATGAGACTCCTGCTCAGGCTCTGCCCTCCTGCCCCGGGGTAGTGGAAGTTGGCAAACGAGTGGGACATGGGAGAGACCCCTTTGCCCGGCGCTGCCTCCCCTCCGCTCGCTCTCTTATCTTGGCCAGACAGCCCGTAGGACAACCCGTCCAACGCCGGGTTCAAAGAACGTGACATGTAGGTGTCGGCGGACTGCGGGCGGCGGAGGGGGGAGGAGGGGTACGGAGACAGTTTGCTGATGAGCGGGGTGAGGAGGTCAGCGTAGCCGGTTTTGGCGGGCTTCACCAAGCGGTCCACGTGGATGTTGAGCTGCTTCTGTTCGAAGGCGCAGGAGAAAACGCTGTGGCTGAGGTTCTGCATCCAGGAGAGCATGGACAGATCCAGGTCGTCGCACCCGTTGCCGCACAGCAAGTCGACGCCCAGGAGCACCTCGCTCTCTGTGATCTCTTCGCCCGTGGCCTTGCTCTGCGTCAGACAACGACAGCAACTCATCCACCAACGCACACTTCCTCAGGGCTCAAAGAGATATTCAAATCAGTATTTATGTTTAGTTTTAGCGGTTCAAACCTGGCAGAACTCCACACAGCACTCGTACAGGACTCCCTTGAGAAGCAGCTGGAAGAGGCGTTCCCTGCTGGCTTTGAATCCAGCCTCGCTCAGTTTCCTGTCTGCTGGGATGAACTCCGCCACCATGGTGCATGCCTCCTCGAAACACTGCACCCTGGCCGTGCTCGGGTTCCAGTCCTGAGGGAGCCAAGCAGAGAAATCAGACATAAACACAGCGAGGCAACATCACCAACAACAACAACAACAACAACAAAAAGGCTACCGTTATGCCAGTGAAGATACGGCACATCTACTGTAGCTAAACTCTTGCCTTGAACTCAGCATGGTTTGTGAGGCGTGGCAGAGTGAGGAGCAAACACAATTTGCTGTAGTCATCTTTAGTGGGACAGAACTCCTCCAGGGCATGGAGACACTTTACTGCTTCCTGCATCGTGAACTCCAACTGAAAAAGGAAAAAAAAACAAAGATACAGAGAGACACAGATGAGAAAATTCCCCTCTGAACAGCTGAGTTATAAAAAAACAATGTTCTTTCTGAATGAGCTTTATCTCTGGCAGCACATCACAGCCACAGCTGAGACATTTAAATGTTTCATATGAGGCGAAAAGAAAAACACAAAAACCAGCTTCATGGCTGAAACACACAAGAGATCTGAAAATTACCTAGAAAAATTAGAAAACTTTTTGTCCTAAAATCTCATCCTGAACCCTCCTCACCAGTCACTGCCAACACACAGAGAAGGCAACACCACAACAACCAATACACAGCCCATGGCGCATTATTGCCAGTGAGCACATACACTGATACAATGTCCACAGATGCCCGAAGAGGTCTGATCCAATCCTGTTAATAGGACACGATAGCTCTGGCACAGTGTCACGGGCAGCATGCACGGCTATGCCATGTGACAGCCAGCCCACAGCTAGCCTAATTTAAGAGCATGAGTGGAGAAGACAGAATGAGTGTATCGGCAATGTGTGATTATGTGAAATACTTGCTGCCAGATTTATTGATTTGGCAGGCAAATTATTAGCAATTAGGAATTACGAAGCGTCATATTTGTTTAAGAGCTGTCTCTGTTTTCTGTTTCACACGTTTATAACTAGCAGAGTCCAGGTATTCGCCAGGACGTCACAGGGGAACAGATCTCTTCTCTAAAATGGCTTACTCTCCAAAAAATAAACAGCTTAATCCAGATAAATCTTTAACTTCAGTGTGGCCACACATTATTTTCCTCTCTTTGTTAACAGATCGTCAGGTTTGTTCAGATAACTTGTTGAGATGCAGTTTAAACTAAAATGTATTAAAGATTGTTGTTTATTCATCTTCTTGTCTTTGAGATTCAGCCTTTTTGTTTACTGGCATGACAATCAGTGACAGTCGGTGGGAAGACAAAGCAGCACTGTCACAAATGGAGATTCAAGGCCTAGGAGGTTTAGGAGGCTGAGATAATATAACACTTACCATGATTCACCAAATTAAGTGTTTTGACTTACGTGCTGTGGTTCATCCTCTGCAGACATGGCGTTATTCACACACAGAGCCTCCAGAAACTTCTGCTTCAGGATGATGTAACGAAACCTGAGCAAAACACACAGTAGCTTAATGCACAAGCAGCCTGAGTCGCGTTGATGTTTTTTTTTTGTTTTTGTTTTGAGAGCTCAGAAGTTATGAAACAGTGACTTTGAGCCAAACTACCAATAAATGGAAAATGTGCACACGCAAAAAGTACACATGAGCTTAAACACCGAGATGGCTTTAGGCAGCAAACTCACCTTTTTCTGTCAAACTTGTCCATGCACTCCAAAGGCTGAATAAACTGCAAAACCTCATCCCACTGCCCATCAAGCACCAGTTGCCTGAAACAGAGCCAGTGCATTTTCATTTTTAAATGTCCAACAAATCAGCAAATTTTTAAGCTTTTTTTTTTATTGATACATGCTGAAAGATCTGTGACATCCCTCTTGCTGTGATAAATTCTTTATAAAGGTGAGACAGCCTGTTAGTGGACACTTCATACCAGAAGGTGAAATAATGTATTTAATACTCAGGTTGAGAAGAGCTGCAGATGACACACTGCTGGCTGACTTTCAAGCGAGCACTCACATCTAATGCATGGGTGCAGAGTTACACTATCTACAATGCAGAGGACACTATCAGAAACACTACACCTGGGACTCAAACAGCTGTCTGTTGTTTCTGTGCTTTTTGGAGCCGACAATCTGACACAACTGCAGCCAGACCGTGTGATGTGATGTGATTGCTGCCGAGTTCAAATACCTGAGAAAGAGCATGTCGTCGGAGTAGAGCCCGTTGATGACTCCACTCTCCTTTTCCAGAGCCAGCATGCTGATGTGCAGTTTCCTGGAGTTGAGAAAATCCAAGATCACCTTGATGATCTCCACCTCCTTCACATTTATGGTTTCTTCCGCTGTCATGGTGACGGCTGTTGGGCTGCCGCCGATGAGAGTCAGGAGGCGGAAAAAGAAGAAGAAGAAAAAAAAACAGCAATCAGATCAGCAGATTTGTGATCAGTGTTGGTTTGGATCTCAGATCCGTAATGAGAAAAAAATGAGTGGAAAGTAAGGAAATTATTGATTATCACTATTCAAAATCATATGTTAGCATTATCTTTACCATGTTACATGTCAACAATGTTTTGTTTACATGCCTGGCCTTAGATATAATACATTACAGAGGGGCTCAGATCATTTCACATCCAAAATCGTATTGGTATCAAAAATATTAGTTGTTATTGGGATAATGATTACAGCCATATCACCCTGCCTTTAAGGCAATTTGCTTTTGAGAACAAGTAGATGTTTGGATAGAGCTGATGTGCAGCAGTGACTGGAGGACTGTGGTTTCTCTGCTCAGCTCCTAAACACATGCAAGTGATGAACTGCACAAAACTGAAATGAGTACCTCATTCTGTTTGCAGGTTCAACAACAGCAAGAGCCCTTATGCCGACTGTCAGTCTAGTCCACAGACCGATCAACATTCACTCAACATGCAGATCAAACACGTGCCTCCAATGCCTACTGTACGGGTAGGTCTCTAAACATTGCTTCTACTCTGTAGAAATCAAAGCAGTGCATTTTGATGATCTGCAACAACCTCTTGTTTGCATGCTCACACTATCTTTAGGCTACACCCAGTCAAATCCATTTGTGGTGGTGTTATGCAAATGTCAGATCCTGCTCAGTCTCTGCTCTTCTTCAATGCTTTCCAGTACTTCATTTAAATACCACCCAGCATCGTACAGCTGCTTATAACTATTATGCTAGGACTAGGAGTCCTGCTTTATCTTGTCAGGCGTGGTCACAGTGAGTTCACAATTTTCTGTATATTAGCTCTTAATAATCGCATTTAGCCCGACTTTAGAATGAAACCAAAATATTATGACGACACAGACCATGTAAATGAGAAGTCAACAAGGGCTAAGCAGCAGCAGCTACTGTAGCCTATCCAACTTAAAAGGATGCACATGTTGTGTCCAGAGGAGAGAATAGATCATTATACCAACACTGTCATGACACTGAGTGGCCTATAATGCATCTGCGGTTATCTGCCTGAATAGCCTGCTTCAACAATTACACAGTAGCGGACGCAAAATTAACAATAAAGCCATTTTTTTTTAAGGAGCCCAACCACAATGACCCGAGGCGGCCAGCAGCAGCACCAACACTGCAGTCCCCGCTGTAGCTAGCACGGGAGGCGGCGAGCTAATAACACGGGCACTAAGCCACAAGTCAAATAGTATAAGGAGCTTAGGCTACTTGTTAGCTTTACATAGCTGGTGAATTTAGCCGAGGGATTACACACAGACACACGCAGCACATTCAACAAACAGCTAGTTACCGTCGCAGCTCGTACAAAGCGGACTAATTTAACGGGCGGTGGGAGAGGAAGGGGACCGCGGAGGGCTAGCGAGGCCGAGGGGGAGAGAGGGAGGCATCATCCGCTAGTTAGCCGGACGGGCGGGGTGCGTGCTGCCTTGACAGCCTCCCCACCGCCAACACCAGCAGCACGAGCACCGACACAAATCTGCCCCCGCGCGCCGCGATTAATAACTCACCTGTTTCTAAAAATACATGGGATGAAAACGCTGTCCTCCTGAGTGTCTCCGCGCTGTTGGACGGACGCTGTCAAGGCGGTGCTGTCAGTGTTGTTTCCTTTGCCTCTCTCTCTGTCCCTCCTCCTCCTCCTCCTTGTCTGACTCTGTCCCCTCCTTGCTGGATCTTTCTGCGCCGCTACGCTGCGGTCTGCTGCTGCTGCTGCTGCTGCTGCTGCTGCCGCCCATCCCTGCCTGCAGGAGCACCGCCTCCATCCATGCTGCTTCAGCTCCACACACATGGGACTTCACATCGACACATAGTATAGGCCTAGCAGAGATAATGTGGCGAATAATAGAATAGCAGAGCATAAAATATATAAATGCATGCTTAAACTTTGACTGGCTTCACTCTCACGAGTCTCATCCATAAGGGACTAGACTACTCTGAAGGCCAACAAGAGAGGCAACATCATCACAAACCATGCATGTGTTTTTTGTGATCATTTTGCATTTCTTTCACTCAGTGTCTTGCACTGTTGTTGGATGAAGATGGTGATCATGTCAGTCGCTCTCTCATAAGCCTGCAGCCTTCTGTCTTCAACACTTTCAATTATAATTTTTTGCTTATTTTCTTCTTCATTTGTCAATAGGCACAAATGCACAGTGTATTTGTGAGTCTAACTCTGCGAAGCATGCACACCTTTTGTAAACTGTGTCTGATTCCTATGATATGTGCTTGTACAACGAGATAATGATCAAGGATCCTATGAGTTGACAGTTGGTAACTACCCTCAGCCTCCAGGGGTCCAAAAGATCAGGAGGAATGTAAATGTAATTCAAAGGCAGGAAGATTTTCTATGTTAAAGTTTTTCCATTCCATTGATGCTCTGTGCTGCGTCTGTGTCTGATCTCTCCTCTATTGCCCTTTGTGGACATTTGTTCCATTTTCTTTCACATTTAACGGATTGAAATGAAGCCCTATGCACACAGAGCATCATATGCTGCACAGATTGTAAAGTCCCATGGAGCAAACCAGTCATGTGTTCTATTTGGCATTTGCACAGGTGCATGATATTTACTTTGTGTTTGAAAAGACAAGATAAAGACAAAAGACTGATGTTATGTCAATCAGTATTGATATACGTTTTAAACAAAGAGGAATCACAGTAATGCACTTGTTAACACTCAAGACATATGAAATGGGACACCATGAGTACTGTTGATAGCTGGCATTTTAATAAAGCTCGAAGGAATAGAAAAACAAAAAAACAAAAATCCATGAACAGTTGGGCATATTTAGTCAACTGAAAACAAAAATCGATTCAGAGCTGGAAAAAATAGTGTGATTTTCTCAGTACACTCACTGGATTTCATACAATACCACGTAACATAGCCTCAGCGACTCCTCAGCTACACTTTGCTCTCAAAACGCTTCCTTCTGCAGCTGCACTGCTTCACCAGTACAAACCTCCAACAGGTAAATGTCGTTACAAAAAATACTTCTATTATGCCAAAAATATATCTGTACAGTGTCAACCCATACTGAAGGAATGCATGATAACAAATGTAACAGTAATGTCAAAGCAAAATAACAAGCAAGGACCGTCCCAAAGTGGGAACATCATTTGATTAGTTTCAACGACTGTGGACAGGGTCTTGAAGTGCTATCATAGGTGAATTCGTTTATTTACAGTTGTGGAGAACTTCAAGGGTAATTGGGATCTTACAGTTAAGACAATATCCACATTAAAGTGACATTTTTGAGTATCTAGTATTTAGTTCCAGCTGCAACATGGTCAATGGTGATTATTTTCATTACTCTTAGATTAATGCACGGACTGATGACACGGTGTGAGGTTTCCATCTACTCTAATACTGATGATAGTCTTATTAGTGATACTGTTGAGTGATCACACTTTTTGCATCTGTAGCACAATAAAAGGCCCCAAACGACAACATACGGATACACATACATGATAAATTATAAAAGCTACTTAAAAGCTACTACAAGCTGACTTGTTCATTGTGAATGAAACTGCCATTATATACAAACTAATTTAACTTATATACGAATAGTATTATGTTTCTCTGAATAAAATCTAAGACGCCATTTTAAAATATCTTCAAATATCAATAATAAATTAAGAGTCCGTTGCAGGTGCTTTCCAGAATTGTTTGATGGTACTCATTTTGCTCAATAATCTCATCACTTTACACTTTTGGAAAGTAATCGCAATCACCAACTGAGGTATTTTCCTCACTCTTCTTGGCACTTCACTGTACACACATACACAAATTTTAACTGTTCGTAAGTTTTTCAGTCACAAGTAAAAAAAAAAAAGAAAGAAAAGAAAAGAAAAAGAAGAAACATTACACATGCCTGTATAGCAGCAAAACTCTTACCAAAAAAAGAAAAAAAAAATGCTGCCTCTACCTGATCACAGATCAGACAGACCACCCTTTTAACAACGATGGAGGGGGCGTATTCTGATCCCAGATCCTTGTGGACACACGACCGCTCCTGTACCACAACAGACCTTTTCAACAGGCGCTGACAAAATAACACCAACACTCACAGCGCATTCATATGACACAAAACAAGCATAAGGCCACACATGATCAACTTAGAGAAACCAAACTGCCTCCTCCAGAGGCGTGACATTCAGTGCTTCAGTGGTTCAACTAGGTAAGGCATTGGTCCGCCTATTATTTTCTTCTCTTTTTTGGCACACGAAAACATTGATACACATGCTGACAAGTACATACTTGTGCACCTTTTAAGTAGTCCAGAGTGTAAGAGTCAGGTCTGTATTGTGACAACAACATCTGAGAGGCCCACTTGTGTTCTACATTCCAGTTGTGATTTATAACAGCGGGACCACAAGTCCCTTTAATGAAAAAGTCAAATCCACAAATTCTTCTGTGTTCGTTCCAGAGAAGCATGTCTAAACGTTGTCCAACCATCTGGCACTACTTTGGATGCAGTTTTTTGGGCGTCCCCTGCTTCTTGGTCTGCCACAGATGGCTGGCGATGGTGATGGCGTCCACGCTGGCAGACATGGTTTTGGCTGGGATCTGGCTAAACTGTTTCCTGTCTGAGTTGTACTTGTAGAGGCCCTCTATCATCTTGGCCGTTATGTTCCTGGGTCCGATGCCGGCTAGTTTGGTGATTTCCTCGGTCTCCGGGCAGTAGGTGTACACAGACCTGAACTGGCATCCAGCGTCACGGAACAACACTAGGAAGTTATTGGCTTCGGATTTCTCCATTTCCTGCAAAAAAAATCACGATAATCATTACTTTGCATTATTTTAATGCAAGAAAAAAGAAACTAAAGCTGGCGCTGAACATACATCAAGTATCTTGTTTTTCTGCCCTTCGTTGACCTTGCCAGCCAGGCAGCAGTGAGACAGGGCATTCTGGATGATGTGCTTGTTGGACTTTGCACTGGGCTCCTTGTATAGTTTGGGTCCTGGAGGAAAGGAAGACACCACATGCGGCATGAGTGTGCAACAACAAAATGTTTTGTTTTGTACCGTAGCCTTGTAAATGAACACTAAGTAAACTGTTTGTCATGTACCTGTGTACTCGGCATTGGAGGGAGTGGAGGAGGTGGTGGAATCATTTTCCCAGTCCTTTTCTCCATTACGACTTCCAGCCGAAGGACAAGTAGAAAAACCTTCGGCAGAGTCCGGCCTGGAGATGATCACATACAACAAATGACACACACAAACATAACACAACAACAACGACCACATAACCACATCAACGCACATAGGTATGGACAAGATATTAAGGCAAACACCAACACAGTTTCACGAACAGACATGCACGTACACACACAGACAGATATGAAACACAGAGAGATATGGCAAAACAAGGTCAGACACTGTGGCACAATTCTCCAAGTCCTGCCTGTTGTCTTGCATTAAATCTTATTATACACACGCCGACAAAGCAGTGTGGTGCGGGACAGAGAGGCATGTTCAGCCAAGCAAAGCAAAGTCTCTGTGTTCTCTTCATGTCTGACTGCGAGAGATGAGCACGAGTACTTGTGGAGGCAACAGCAAACACAGCGGCAAAGCGGAGAGCAGCCAGCAGAGAGCAGAGAGCAATACTGCAAAGAGCAGGGCAGATAAAGACCAGGAGAACTGAGGCGGAAACACTTCAGCCACGCAGCTACTTTCATAGAGAAGCAAAAAAACTACAATGAACTACAGTCTGTGTTTAAAAAAACTGTCGGATGAAATGTAGTCACATGGAGCCGTATCTACATGGAGCCACACCTACAGTAGTTTCATACATTTCATCTGTGGAAGCACTTTCTTTTCAGAGCATTACTGACCTTCCCTTTCTTTCTTTAGGAGAGTTTAGAAAGAACGGAATATGTGCAGAAGCTATTTTATTGCTTCTGAGGGAATCCATGCAAAGTTGAAGACAAAGAGGAGAGGAATAAAAAAGAGAGTCAAGAAGCAGAATTTAAGCCTTATAGGAGGCGGATCGTAAGAAAAACAAAACACCCCAGTGATCGAAAGACCCAACTAAACAAAGTCAGAGTGGTGACATATAAATGAACTCAAATTGTAAAAAAGGTAAAACAGAACTAAAAGTTAAACAACTGGTCAGAAATTGCACAAAATATATTAAAATGTAAAATACAACCTTAAACTTAAAAGGATCTGTCTGTTTTGCTATTGCTACAAAGCAAACTATAGTATTAACAGCTGCTAATGAGGAAACATTGTGAGTTTGGGACTAAACTTTATTTCCTTATTATCCCTTTTTTGTTCAGCCTGCCCCACTTTCTGATACCGATTCATGGCGAAGTTTGGTCTGCTCTGAAGAAGCAGTCCTGCTTAGAGGACGTATAACCTTTTAAATGAACAGAACAATGGTTGAATCTCTTGGCAGGACTGTTAAGGGAACCTCTGTTAATGCTCCTGTTACCTAATGCTAACATTGGCTATGTTGCAATAGCAAACCCTACAATAATGGGATCTGTGGGATTCAGTGGGACTTTTCAGGCTCACTTGAAACTGCATGTTGAACAACACATCACATTAGAATCGATCTTCAGAGCAAGCACACTTGTAAAAGTAAAGAGATGAGTAATTCATCTGTGGCCCCTTGAAAAGAGAACACCTAATCCCAATAGTTTGTGCAATTCAGAGAGAGTCGAAGATTCAGGCTGTGGGCTGAGAATGGGTCTTACCTGTTGTTCTTTTTGTTATCTCGATGGTCTCTATCATTGTCAGCTAGATTGAGAGATGCCAAAGAAACACTAGACACTGAGAAGCCTCGAGGCCGCACCCCTGCAACATGAAAAAAACCTGAAGGTTAAGCGGAGATCAACAGCTGTGACTGTGTGTTTGCACACGTGGCTTGTGTGTTGCTGACCTGATGCTTTCACAGAGGGAGTGGACGACTCCATGACGTCCCTGTGGATGGATTTGGGACGTGGTTTCTTCTTGAGGCTTCCGGATCGAGGCTTGATGACCTCGTCCATGTCATCCATCAGTTTCAGCTGCTTTCTCCTCATATACTCGTGCTTGATGTATTCCCTCCTGGCCTTCTCATCGTCCTTCTTCTGCTGCTCCTCCTCTGCTTTCAGCCGTGCCTCTTCCTTCTTCTGCTCCTGGTCCAGCTCCTGCTGCTGCTTCTTCTCCTGAGCCTCCTTCTCCCTCCTGAGCCTCTTCTCCAACAGTGCTGCTTTCTTTGCTGCCATGTCCTCCTCCCCTTTCACATCGTCCTGGTATTTGACAGGTGGGCAACACATGAACAAATAGGGCTAGTAATAGTAATAGCACCTAATAGGGCTCATCTCTCCTTTTTTTATGATAACATTTTGTTGGTTTTCAATACTGATGAAATAAAACAAGAGCACTGACAGATCTGCTGCTTAATGTACATATCCATGCCTCCCACTGATACACACACATACCCACGCTCTCCTTTTAGAAATCAGATGTCAGACAGGGAGGACGCTGTTTTTCAGGGAATATATTTCTGTTTGCAACATGAATTGGATATACAAATTATTAGCCATCACTTGTTTTTTAAAATGGCATTATTTACCTTATGTGAACAAAGCGCGGCTATGGCTCTATAATCATTGCACTAATGGTCTCCCATGAGTCTGAGTTCTGGCTCGTATTTTGGCCTAGATTCACTAATGTATCGTCTCTTATCACCTCAGAGCTCAACAGGCACAATACTGCACATGCTGTGCCACACTCACACAGTATTAGATTCCTTGTGTCCTGCATACAGCACCATACGGCTGCATTATTAATAAGGAGTTACTGAACTACCAATCAACGGTGATTACAGTTCCTATTTCATATGGCTAAGATGATATTCAGAGAGATAACTATATCTTTACATAGACTTACTTTGACAATGAAAAGATACAAATCTGTTGTTAGTATGTATGTGATATGTAGCCTTTTATTTGGTAGCTCACCTTAAAAAAGAATCCACAGCACATCTTTTGGTCATCTCCAAAAGCGTCTCCTCCAGTCTCTCCTTCTCCTGTCGTCTCCCGGCTGGGGCCTTCTGGAGGCTTCAGCTCAGACAGAGGGACCTCCACCAGGTCTCTCTTGTCCTGAGGTTCTCCTTTGACCCGGGGGCCGGCGGCCTCAGGCTGACTCAACACCTCTGATGTCCTTGATTGTTTGACTTCACCCTTCAACGGAACGTGCTCTGACTTTCTCCTCTCCTCCTGTCGCTCATCTTCCTTCTCTTTGGCTGTGTCTTTAGTTGGAGGCTGAGGAGTGCCAGCACTCGTATTAGCCGCCGTCTCTTCTTTGTCCTTAGCGTTTCCTTTGTTGGCCTCCTGGTCCTTGCTTCCTGCAGACCCATCATCGTGGCTCATGTAGGAAAATGAACTCTGCTGGGTCTGGCTGGGGGTGAAGCGCCTCAGTCTGGGTAGGCTGTCCACTGAGGTGGGGGTGTTGAGCATTCGGCTGAAGGGGGTGACCTTCAGATCATTTGGTCGGGGAGTCCGAGGCGTTCTGGCATGGAAGGAGGCTGGCCGCCGCTTGATGCCAGCTGGGGAACGATTGGGAGCTCGGGGAGAGCCGGACGAGGACAGGATAGGAGACAACGACCCAACTGAGCCTCGGCCCGATCCCCGGCCTGTTACGCTGCTGCTACGCAACTCACGCAGCTGCCTGTATGGAGAAAAACACCCACAAATAGTGAGTGAGTGGTAAAACAATTTTTCCATTGACATTATCAACATCTATCATTAAAAGATACCTGTGGGGGGATGGAGCAGGAGGAGGAATGACCCAGGCTTGTTGTTGCTGCTCTCTCATGGCCATGATCCTCTCCTGCTGCTGCGCCAAACGCTGCATCTCTGTCTGCAGGAAGCCCAGCGACGTGTTCAGCCGCTCAATGGAGCGGGTGTATTCTGCAAGGTCGATTTCTCCTGGAGCAACACCTGTGACGCCACATTCAACGAACAGGTAACCAAGTCTGTTGACCAACATGCTATCGTATTTTTCTTAATGTGTGGTTTAAAGCAGAATCGGTTTGCATTGTGGACATTGAGTCTACACCCATAAACGTCCATACATACATTTGTAAATTGAATATTTTCACTTTTTGGACTGCTGGTCCAAAACAACACAAACTATTTCAAGAACTCTCTTTTTATGAAGTGATAGATGTCTCATTGACTCCCATTGTTGGGGTTACCCACCTCCACCATCTTCACATGGTGATTTAGGAGCTGCTCCATCCGGCTTGCACCTCTCTGCCCGCTCCATGCTGCTCTGGTTTCCCTTTGAGGATGTGAGCGGCTCTGGGGAAGGGGTTTCTGCTCCCCCTGTGCCAGGGCTGATAGGGGGTGTGACTCCTTTCCGCCTCACAACATTCAAAAAGGCCGTTCTCCCCATCCTCTGGCGATGGCGAGTAAAAGCTGCTTCCACCTGGAGAAGGTGACGAGACCAATATGATGTGTGGGTTTATATTTAAAGGTTTATTACCAACTCTCTCTCATGCTGTACATCCGTTTACCTTCTTCTTCTGGGCTTCGATGGCTCTGCGTTTCTCTTCCAGCTTCATCCTCAGCTGGATCATCTCTGAGGCTATGACGTGGGAGGGGTCTCTGGGGGAAGGTGTTATCGAGGAGGGAGATGTGATTGGCAAAGGAGGTGTAGAGATCTGGAAGAAAAGTGCAAAGAGCATTTACATTAATCACTTCAATTACATTTCTGAAAGCACTTGAAAAATTACTGACAGAGAATAAGCAATAAACAAACCTGAGAAGACATGTTTCTAGTTGAGTGCGTGTATGGTACGTTGAGATCTGAACTCTCCGGTGTGGTTCCTCCACTACTCCTCCCCTCCAACTTCCTGAACTTCTGCTCTGCAAAGCTCGTCATCCGCACCAGGCCTCCTCCTCCAGAGCCACCAGACGATGACACGGGGCTGACGGTGTGAGATCTGGGGATTGTGGGTGCTGAGCTGGGACAGGGGCTGCTCCTGTCACCTCCATTTCCCCTCTCACCCTCAGGATTAGAGTCACCGACCCCTTTGCACCCTTCCTCCCTGCTCCGCTCCCTCTCTGGCAGGTCGGGCAGAGGGCACGACCTGGTCACCGCATCGCAGTCCGGATCTATGTCTGAATAGTCTCGCAGGGAGGAGGAGTCCTCATCCAGGCTCTGGATGTCCTCTGTCCTCACATGGATGCCCGTGTCAACTTCATCAGTGGACACCGAGTTGGGGTCATGCTCATTCAGCCGAGCCTTGGCTGAACCCGGGTCGTCTCCTTGACCTTGGGCCCCTGGAGGGTCTGACGGCTCGGCACCGTGGAGAAAGAAACCATTGTCTGCGTCCCCCACACCCAGGCTGGCGTGGGGCCTCTCTGTGTCGTGGATAATCTTCAGGGCCTCCTCAATGCTCGGAGGGGTTGATGGGCTGATGTGGCCGCTGTGGTTGCCATGGTGATTGTTGGAGCTGTGGTTGGTGTCAAGGAGGACTCCATTAGAGTACCTTGGAACACACGCAGGTTAATTAACCAAGGCCACAGGGTCGGATAAACTGCTGCATGCTTTTATTTTGTAGTCTGAAGATATTTTAAATATTTTACTTTGCTTGATTTATTGTTCATTTATTTGTTTGTTTATTACAGGATACCAATTAGCTGATCATGGTCATGGTCATCCAGCTAGTCTTTCTGGAGCATTATTGTAAAACAGTTCCTCTCAGGAGAAGCAAAATATTGGTAGATAGAAAGACAAGGTGGATAGTTGGTTTAACTTATTTTACAATTGACAAAAACATTTGATGAAACCAGGACCGGAGGTCCTCCTCATTTAAATTTAATCCACATCCAAAAGGTGTAAACGCATTTGTCGTGGAAAATGCAATTCCAATCTTTTTTTAGTAATTTATCAGATTTTATACCAGCATCATGTACAGTATTTCTAAAGTATTGAAAGTACAAATTACCGGCTTTGGTTCTTGACTGAGAATGTGTTGTTCCGCCCCAGGGGCTTGTGGGAGATGAAGTCCTCATCCTCTTCTGGTATGTGTCTGCTTTGGCCGTTTACATTGACGGGCATGAGGGAGAGGTGGCGCTTCATGCCTCCTCTGGATGCATAGTGAACTTTGAACCCGAGACCGTCACTGCTGGCCGAGCGGGTCATACCTCTGAGGGCGGGAGCCTCGCATGGCGGCAGAGTCGGGTCTCCGTCCAGAGGAATCTCAAAGGAGATTCCTCGAGTGGAGGAGCTGAGGGTGGAGGAGAATTTGCTGTTAGATCAACAGAAAAACAACAAACCACTTCAGATGTGTAGGTCAGTGAAGGAGTGCACTCGTAGAGATTTCATGCACTGACCGTTTTTCTTTGGGCCATGTCCCAACACAGCCATCTACGTAGGACATGGAGGTAGATCTCTTCATTATTCCTGTTGCAGAAACAAAGCAGTTTACTTGATTCTAATACTGTGATGTATATATCACATCCCTCTTTATTCCACCAGTCAGTAACAAACAAAAACGTTCTTCCTAACATCATTCCTATTAATTCCAGTCTATAATTAATAATAGTTATTTATTAAGTAAATGGCTCCAATGAAATAGGAGAGCTTAAAAGATACTGCATGTCTGTAAATCAGCCACTAGGGGGCCACTAGTCTCAAAGCAAAACACATTTTCCCACTATTGTGTATTCATGCCCCAGGTAACTGCTAATTGCAATGATTATGTAATTGTTTCTTTAGTGAGATAAAAACACATTCGGAAAAATTTATGACAAATTTGTTCTCTAAAATTTGTGTTGAAGAGAATATTGATATTACGACACTTGCTGTAGTTACAAGCCCATATAGTATCTGCCCCAAAACTATATTAACTTGGAACACCACTGAACAGCCAGTAATAAGAAATAAGAAAATAGATGATTAATCAATGATTCCCAACCTGTGGGCTGTAGGTCCTCAAGTCATTTTCAAATTAGTATGATTTTTGTGGAAAAAATAAAAATTGTATTTTATTTGTATGTTTTTTAATAGGAGTCCTCATTGAAGGGCTCTTAACTTCTGACACAAAGTCCCCTCATTTGTCTATTACAATCAGCCATGCCTTAAACTTCCCAGTGACTGTGGAGCTTCCTACATGTTTTTCCTGCTTTCGGTTTAGTCCTGGATGTTCTATCTTTATCATTAAAAAAAGTGGTCTGAGAACGCATTATTTGGCCTCTGTATTGTTTATGGAGTCGGAGGTGGGCCATGGACATTTTTGAGATTTTCAAGTGGGCTCTGAGTTGGAAAAGGTTGGGAACCACAGCAATAAATGATAAAACCTTACCCTCAACAGGGATGTTCTCTGGGCTCTCAGGTCTGTCTGCATAGCTCTTTTTGACTGGACTGGATACAGGTGCCATATTTTTAGAGGAAACAGGTTCACAAGCTGCAGAGGAAAACATCAAATGTGTCATGCGTTCAATCTGAAGTTGCAAACTCTGCATTTACTATCAGTGCACGCTGATGCTGTTACTGTGAGGTTGTACTGTACCATTCGGGTCGAAGACTCTGGGCTGCACAAACGAGGGTTTAACCACTTCAAACCACCAGAAAAGCTCAGCCATAAACACCAGGTAGTTACTCTGCAAGACCACACACACACACACACACACCTTTGTGGTTAACGCTGCAGTCAAAAATGTAGTTATGTATCAAATCATTAGCACCGTGTTTGTATCTGCAGTCTCAGCTCTGTCTTCCCTCATGTCTCTGTAAAGATGCAAGATGAGCTACAACAGCAACTTGACAGATCAGTTGGGTCACAGCCTGCCAAGTGTCGCTAGGTAACAGGCTCAGGTGAGTCTGTGTGTGTGTATTTGCACAATGCATGTGCACGCTCCATTGTCTTAGTTGTTTAATATCAAACCCCATGCACCTGCCAAAACACCATCTGGAGTTTAGTTTAAATTTATCACATATGCGCACATGGTTGCGCAAAAGCAGCGGGTGAATAACCTCCATCAATGATAAATGCATGTGTGTTATAAACAGAAAGACTCTGGAGGTAACAGAGGATTTCATCTGGAGGAAGCATGCACTGGCCACTTGTTCCAGACAAAATGAAAAAGAGCTGGGATTTCTTCTTCTATCTATCAATCTACTGCTGCACATGTATGTTTTACTTTGGAGGCAGCATAGCCAATGGCTAAGTGAGATATACCACATCTCCTTCCATATAAGGGACACATGCACACACATAGACATGCTGATTAAGATTCAGTGAGCGGTGAGTTTGTGGTGAATGGGCAGAGAGCCAGAGTCGTTAGCTCCTCTCCACGATCATTTCTCTCCCTTCTCTGGCACTTGTAGCACTATACAGGCGATATTCACACGCATTCACACTTTATAAACAATGTGAATGAGAAGCGAAGAGAGAAAAACCGAAGAAAGCGTGCACAAGTGTGAAGACGGCCTGCTGTGCTGTTTGGAAGAATAGTGAGTCCAAAGTCAGCTCGGACCGCGACTTGAATGCGAATGTCTCTGCCCACACTCTCTGCATACTATTTGCCCACACTGGCCCCACTGCAGCTCGTGTGGCCAGGATGGCACAGATACGCCCTTAATGTTGTCACAGTAAGGTTTTCTATTGATCAGAAACAAATGTGTGCGTGAAAATTGGGAGATCTCTGCCTGAGGACCGCGTGAATCAGCAGTTGTGTTGTCTCTTCAGATCACAGATTACGTTGTTTGATACAAAAAAAACCGTAAGGAAAAGAACAAGAGAGGCAAGCAGAGACGGGTCAGGACTGTGAATCTCCTCTGAGCAGAGTCTGTCCTCTGTCTGAGAGAGGGGGGTGGCGGAGGGAGGGAGGGGGGCTATTTGGCCTGCAGCGTCTGTACTAGAGAAGCATCAACTGCACACACACAGACAGTCATATTCATTAAATCTGCCTGTGAAGCAATACTCACTGTTGCAAAATGATCTTTATGTCCCTGCTAATACATCCACACACACACAATTACAACCCCTGTGAGAGCGAAGCCTGCCACACACACATTCATTATTAAACTTTTCCTTGCATGACTCATTTTTTCCCATTTGTAATTTCCCGCCCACACTCTTCTTTTTATTTAAAAAAAAAAGAAAAAAGCTTTCTTTTGACTCTTTCTTCTGAGCCGACATTATAAAAACAGCACATTCCATGACGTCAACGTACATTCATATTAATATTTGAACGCTGGTCTCACTTACCTTTATGGATGCATGCGCATAGAGCATGTCCTCCAGGCTGAAGTGGCAGCAGTGGTTCAGGTTGTTCTTGCAGAACTCCTGCACCAGCTGGAGGTTGTACAGACTGTCAGCCAGTGACATGGTCTCCTTGAGGCAGATATCTGCTCAGCCGGGGGCGGGGTCACGCACACAAACACATTCAAGGGGGAGGGTTGATGGAAAAGGCCAGACAGGAAGACAAGGGAAAGATAAGGCAAGAGTTTACGTTTAAAAAAAGAATACATGAGGGGGAAATTACCCCCACTGCCCTCCCACTGGTATTTGAGCCGTGAGCAGTAGCTCATTTGAATCACGCTAAATCCTTGAAACATTTCATGACAAGTTTTCAAACCGCCTTCAACTCTCCTCTGGATGAATCATCGGGATTTTTATCCCCTGACGTTGCTGAAAGGACGGCCCATACATGAGTAGGATGTCCAACAAGAGGGAACACATCAGGGACAGGAAACCAAGCTTTACAGCGCTTTTCATTACTGAACTTCTTCAACATACTGTATATATTTTTAGATGAAATCAAACTGCTGTCAAACGATCAAAATGAAGTTTAACCCACTTCAACATCTGGTCCACATCTGTACAAGCTGCCTGTGAACTACAGTCAATCCCAAGAGCCTCAGAGCATCGACATGAGGATTGTTTATCCTTGAAATAGCAGCCAGCTACTCCTCTAACGGTCCTCCGTCACACACCCCTCGTGACCAATCGCAAACCCAACCCAGGGCATTTTTAGAAAGAAGGGCGCAGGCGAGCAGAGAGGAAACAAGTCTTTGTCTCTCTTTGTCTCGCTCGCCTTCACTATGTCTGTCCTGACTCCTTTCTGCCTTACAGTATCTTTCTTTATTCATCATCATCATCCTCCACAGCTCCTTTATCTCACAATAAATACATAAAGGCAAAAAGCGGGTTCACAATCTATTGACT
Organism: Decapterus maruadsi; assembly: GCA_030347415.2. Classification (NCBI taxonomy): domain Eukaryota; kingdom Metazoa; phylum Chordata; class Actinopteri; order Carangiformes; family Carangidae; genus Decapterus; species Decapterus maruadsi. Next base: position 15,532,231 of record CM064906.1, read on the forward strand.
GTGCAGTTTAGGATTAGGATGAGAAGATGGTGTCTACAGTATAAAACACTATTAACTACAGATAATGCTGCCAGACAAGAAGAGCAAATGGATAGTAAATACACTCTTTGTTTCCAGCAACCTTTTCAAATGTATGTTAGTTACAGCCGCAGTGAGAGCAGAAGACAGCGTTCTTTGTGTTGTCCATTTTGTGACTGAAAACCATTCTGGTTAGCTCATTGTGTGTCATTCAGAAGTGACTTTAGTCTTGTGTGTTTGCATTTTGGAATCGTTACAATAAAAGTGGGTGGAAAGTGAGAGTGGGTGTGGTTACACAGTGACCCTACCTTCCAGTCTGACGGCCTGTGGGCAGTAGAAGTGCAGCAGGGCAGTCAGGGCGCAGCCGTCTGTGTTGTCCTTCAGCAGGTTGTCCACCAGGGGGAGCGATGGAGCGTTCCTCTGCTGGGCATGCTCCCTCCTGTAGCGAGCCTGAAACCATGGCAACGGCACAGAGACATCACCCATATGGGAAGTTGGCATAGATAAGTGCAGTGGATGCTGTGTGCTGCTGGTGCAAACATCTGCAGACACACTTTTATCTGTATGCAGCAGTGCACGCGCGCACACACAATCACACACACACTCTCTCTCTCTTACAGATAAGTAAGTGTTGATTTGAGGATTTTCAAACAGGATGGGGTTCAGGCTCCACTCAAATTGTGCAGATTAAATTGATCATGCAAATCATCAGACACAACATCTGGAATGAAATAGTCATCTTAAATCTGAATGGTTAAAAAAAGATGCAGTCCTTTGCTACTCTTATTTTCAAGGAGTAGTTTGATTTGTTACATGGAAAAAGAGGAACAAAATGCATGCTTATAAATTACAGGTTTGGTCTATCATATAGCTGCTAGAGTATAATTCACTGGCACTGAGGCAGTCTAAACCTCCATTGTGGTGCTGTAGCAGACAATGGCAGTGATTCACAGTTTAATAATAATATGTGTTAGTGCATCCTTCCTGTGTGCAGGTGCTCTATTCGTCTCTCCGGGCCTGTAAAAACCACAGAGACAACACTACTCTATATGTCCTCAGGGCATCAGTGCTCCCGGTTTGCCCATAAACTCAGAAGAGGGATGTCTCGTCTGCATTTTACAACAGATATGATGAAAGCTTCAATCACAGAAACTCTCGCTCGCTGACAGCCTCTCAGATTTTGCACCGAGGCGCAAAACGCTGCCCTTCGTTCCATTTGGTTTGTATGAACACACATTTCATCTTTTACTGTTTTTTGTTTCACTGCAGCCAATTTAAACTCATGCATCGGAGGAAAAAAAGACTGTTTCCAGTGCAGAGTGCAGACAACAAAATAACCAAATCAAACCAGAAAATAGGCAGATGGGAATACTGGGGCTGTGTCTTCAGATTCAAATGTGATTTTCAGTGGAAAATCTTGCGTTGCTGAGATCATGCTGCTATGCTAGACTTTACTCGCTCTTAAGAGAGAAGTTTAAAATGTCAATAATCAGACTTGCTGGGACGATGGGGACAAGGGTTGGCACAGGGCAGGGTGGGAAGGGTGTCTGACCAATGCATGATGGGGACTCAGGGTCACATGCAGGACAAACAAGGGCACTAGGGTTGGCGGAGGTGGAAAGGTGTGTCCTTGCAGGTTTGAGATTAAAATGGAGAGGAGGTAGATTGTCATGTTATGTATGAAGAGGAGGAGTACTCCAAAATGGATGGACTTACAGGTACCAGTCTCCTGTACCATTTGCTAGGAGACTTGATGGTGGATGACCATTGGACAACAACAGGAGAGAGTGGGAGAGGCATTAGCCCAACAGCAGGGGGAAAAATGTGTCACTACTACACCTGAGGGACAACTCACCTACTATCACAGAACTAATAATCATCAATCCAGAAGAAATGATCACTATAATGTAGGGAGGAATTAAGATGTCAGTCCCACCTAAATACAACTGAGATTTCCCTCTCAAAGGGAAAGGCAATTAAACCTGCCTGGTTATATACATGTAGTAAAGCACCTGAACTGTACACACAGAGGTCCTTCATGATCAAACATGAACAGACCAATCACAAAAATCAACAGGATTCATCCTCAAGGGAGCATGACTGTCTGTACAAAACTTAAAATAGTTCAAATGGCCCCAGGTGTTGACTGACAAACCAACGTTGCTAACCAAAGGGCCATTTTGCTATCATGATAAAATATGAATAAATCATGCAAAATGCTGATTTGACCTCTCAGGATGTTTCTTTTAAACACGTTTACAATTATGTTCGACAGACTGATTTTTTCTTGCTATAATTTACGATTAGTTCATGAGAAAAAAAGCGCGATTAAGCAAAACTCTAACTTTTGCTTGAAAAAATGTGTCATCGCTCACGTCTTGGACTCTTGTCTTAACTAATTCCACCACAAATAAGCTTCATTGATAAAAGCAATCAAATATACAAACATAAACTGGATTTTCCACTCAGTCAGAACCTACAGTACGTTAGGCTATGTGTGAACATTTACACAGCATTGACAACACACACAAAAATGCTGAACACTTCAGTCATAAGACTACACTTGAAGATCTTTCACGCCATCCCGGAATAGACGAAATTTACTGAGAAGTGTCTTGTGCTCAGCCATCAGTGTGTGTGTGTGTGCGTGTGAAATCACCTCGCCTGAGTATGTCGTCCTCAGTGAATAGACTTCTGTTAAAGTTGATAATACAGACAGGGAGCTGTGTGATGGAGCATGGAGTAGGAAAGCAGCTGACTGACACTGGCCGTACATTCTTTAAAAGACTCTCCTCTTTCCTTGTTGTAACTTGTTGACAAAAGCCGGAGTTTCTATATGTGAGTCAATGTGGGACAGGTCATAACCGTGCCCTATCAGCTTACACAATGACCGCTGATAGGCAGTGATCTCTCTCACTATACTGACACAAAAACAGACAATAAGCGGGAGAAGATTCGCCAAAGAAACTCCCTCATCAGATAAAAGCTGCTTCTAAACTGATTTGGCCGCTCATGACGTCCTGCAGCTCTTTGAAGAGCAAGTTTATTTTGCTCTGTGAGAGAACAGAGACAACACTCACAGCCAGTTTACAACCTGTTGAACGTCAACAGTTTAATGAAATACTGTGATAATGCCTGCTTTCAGTCATGGGATGGCTCTAATGGATAACAATGCTGTTCCATCGTTTTGGTCTTAGACTCAAATATCTGAACAAGTACAGAATGGATTGCCAGGGATTTTCAAGATACCCAACCGACTGACTGAACCAACTTTTCTATGCACCACCAGCCTGAGGTTCACGTGCACAGTTGTGAGTCAATGAAATGTGATGTAGCTAGGCCTATGCAGTTATACCTGTCCCTATGTGGTGGATTGCTTTGAATTTTTATACCAACATTCACTTTCCCCAGAAGATAAATCCTGCTGTCCCACCCTGGATATTTCCTTTGGTGCCAAATACTCAAAACTAATTAAACTTAAGTGTTTAGCGCTACTTGGCAAAAGTTAACCCACTAACTTGCCTGACTAAAAAGGTAAACCTACCAAACATGAACATGGTAGCATTGTTGTTAATTTTGACAACTATTTTGCTAACAATGCTAACAATGCAATGTGCTAAATACTAAAGCTCAATTCCACTTCGAGCTAAATGCTTACGCTCTAATAAGTCTTTGAACTTTGAACTAAAATGATGAAAATAACAGTGAAATCTGTTAGCATTTAGCCCAAAGCACAGTGTCTACTCTATGTTCAGTATGCTATCTTTGATGCTATCTTTACTCCATAACCATTATGGCTCTCAGCTATTTACACATGCAGATAAATCAAGTGGTTGAATCAGTGTTTACCTCTTTGTACTAAGTTTGAGTTTCTTATTTGCCTGTACACACACTCTCAGTAAGATAATATTTCTTTTTCAATTTTTCAACCTTTGCCCTTCTGTCAGTGTTGCAGAGCACCGACCCGCTGCAGCCGGGGAGGTCGTGACCTGATAAGGCAGCGTCAGTGTGCTGTAGCGTCATGATGAAGTGAGTGGAGGAGGATGGTAGCTCACTGCTGTGTGTTTGTCCCAGCAGACTGACTCGTTGTGTCACATAGACCTTACATAACCACGAGGCCTGCAGGATGACAACACTGCCTCTGTCTCTCACTGACTTTGTTTTGCCACAGCTGACAAAGTTCCTGAGTGTCCGTCTCCACGTCGTCCTCTGGTGTCATTTCTCTCTCTCTCTCTCTCTCTGATTGTCCCTCCTCACTTTTCTTCCCTCTCCCTCTCTGTCTGACTCCCTTTCTCTCCTCCTCCACCCTTCACATTTTTTTGTCCTCTCTAACAGCAGTGTTGCGACTCTTGCCAACATTTCTCTGCAGCTGGTCAGAGACTGAGCTCATCTGTTCCTTAGATTTACAGAGCATTGTGCACTGCACTCGATGTGTGTCTACATATCATGTGTACCTATCGACATGTGTTTTTGCGTGGACGCTGACATGCTCACGCCTTTGAGTAAAAGCAGGGAATATTTCAACAAATCCATAATCATAAACAGACCGGGGGTGAAGTCAAAAATGAGAAGCAGAAAATGAGACATAAAACAAAAGCAAATCAGAAACACAAGGCCTGTTTTGCCTCTGTTGTCACTGCTAGCTTGTCTTCATGGGATAGTTTTGGGATATGTAGGCTACAATTTCTTTACGGTATTATTTACAAAGCAAGCACATGGCGACAGTGGCAAAGGGGAAGGCTCCTATTAGTGTGTATGTTTGTGTTCTTACTTTGTGTGTTGTGTTTGACTCCTGAAAGGAAGCGTCTCTCAGCTTCTGCTCCTCCACAAGGATGTCCCTCAGGTGTTCGTTCACCTGGGAAGAGAAGGGAGGTCAAGTTTCACGTAAGTATTTGCTGGACAGCTGGGCTGAATGGTGAGTTTGTGTTGTAGAGAGAGGAGAGAGAAACTTGACCATGGGCACAAGAGGCTCCAAACATCAAAGAAAAAAACCTTTCAGACCTCACGTGCCCATTAACAACTGTTGCTAAATATTCCTGTAACTCAATATAGGCTACAGCTCTCAGCTGACTTCCGACTATGTAAAAAGGCTATTTATTTCTTTAAAAGCCCACCCCCCTTTTTTACAATTACTGCACTTCTGTCTTCAAAGGGTCTGTGTAAACGACAGTGATGCAACATGTTTGCCTCAGGCTACCAGGGTCAATCCCGGCTCTGTCGTGCCATGTCTCAAAACTACACACTCACTACATGTGATGTTTTCATAGGTTTCTATAAATGAATCCTACATGTGTAACCCACTGTCTCGTTGTAAAACTGAGCAGGACACACTTGGGCTTCTTCAGTGAGGAACATTAGCAGTGTCTCAATGTTTAAATGATTATTTCATGCCACTCTGGGGTTTGTGTCATTTTTTGTAACGTAAAACAGGGAAAGAGAGAGAAAGATTTTGAATCAAGATTCGCTTCAAATCTTCTGCGAGGTCAGTCAAAGCGACTACATAATCTGTAAGACGGTGAAATAAACTAAAGATGCAATCACAGAGACTTAGCCTCTGCCCTCTTAAAGCTCACAGCCCACTTGAGGTCTGATCTCAAATCCTGATTTAGGACACCAGAAAAGGTTGGGCTGTCAGTCAGTCATCTTTCAGTAATCATCTCCGACATGATGGTACATGTGGTTGGGGGGTCAGTTCTTCTTCTAACATTGACCGGACCGAATTTGAAGGAGCCATGGGGGAGATGAGCTCAAACACTCTCTCTGCACCTCCTATGTCGTTCATATCCAGAGTAAAACAAAGAACCGTGTGTTGGATAATAAGCCGCCATTGTAAAGGGCTCAAGGATGTGTACACTTCTTATCCGCTGTGAAGAGAGAGACTGATGTCTTTCTGGTTTTGTGTACACATGAATGTGCTTCTGTGTGTACCTTGTTAATCCAGGTGGTGATTGCATCCTCTGTGTCATAAGGCAGCTCCTGCATGTGTCCGTCACTGTGCGAGGGTTCAGCCGAGGAGTACCTGTTGATGCAGGACATCACCCTCTCCACGCTCACCATCTCCACGGTGTACGCCATCATCAGGGTGTCTATGAGCGCCAGGTGGGAACTCTGTAGAAACACACAGAAGCACGAGAGTTTTAAAAAAAGGTGAATCCAAAAGCAGATCTACAGATCTCCTTAAACTACTCTGTTTTTTCATTTTTCAATTGAAGCAACAAACTGAAAACAAAAGCCCTTACTTTATACTCCACCTGCTTCTCTGTGCTTGTGCACATCATAACGGTTGCTCAACTGGTACAAAATTTCTGGGCATTTTTTGAAGAGCAGTGTTGTCCAAGTTTGTTCAAACAGCTGTTTTCATTCAACAAAAAATGAACACTGTGGAATCATCAGAAGCTTTGCTCTCTAGAAAGGAGAGAAGATGTGCAAGTATTACTGCAGCTTCAAAAGGCGTTTTGTAGCCGCATCAACTTATGATTTGATAATGCTGATTAAATATAATTTAATAAGGCACTGGGTGGTACCAGCTGGGTCTCTTCTGCATGTAACTGACACAGAAATGCTGTTTCACATCTCTCCAGTAGAAATAGACTTATAGAAAACAATATATTGTCAGTGTTTTCACTCCCACTGCCTGCAGCACAACCTGAAAACAGAGCCATGAACATGTTGACATATTCATGGGTTGCAGTATACTGCATTTTGCAGAAGGGAAACACTGCAGTGTCAGTATCTCTCCGTGGAGGCACACTTTCCTTCATTTGTTCTTATTTCCAATAAAATAAAGGTACTAAGAAACACTACAGTAACATCTGCTGGGTCTGAGTGTGGTATGAGGCAGGCCTGTGTCTACACTAAATCTCTCATCAGTCTCCTAACTCCGTCTTGTGATGTCAGCTGAGGAGGTTTGTGTGGACAGCAGGGAGTTTTATTAAGTTTATCTTTAGAAAATCAAAAGCGTCTGATCACTGTCTCTCACATGTGTCTAGCCTCAAAACATTCAAAACCACCTTACGCGGTTAAACTGCTACATCTACAGTGACTGTTACAGAGCACAATTGCCTGAACCTGAGTCATTCACTTAATGTGAATGGTTTTTCTAGACATCAACACCTACATAAAGCTTGACATTCTCCTGGCCTTTCCAGGCCGGTCAGACCAACAGACCTCCCCTTCCCTTTCCTGCCACACCACAGGTCCACTTAAAAACATTTTCAGTGTGTGTGTGTGTGTGTGTGTGTGTGTGCTTACATCTGCTTACTTAAGCATTTATGTACGTGTCCAACCTGACTGAACAAACATATAAAGTCAGGTGTTCCATGATGCAGGTGACCCAAACCAGCAGCAGACACAAACAAGCAGTGAGAACATGCCCCAGCAGAGTCAGTACTGTCAAGCACAGTTGTCTATTCATAACCACAGAGGGAAACAGCCAATGTGACCAAGTGTTTCCCAGAGGAGCCAAACAGCAGAGCCAGTGCTGCAACTCTGCACTGGTCCTGGAGCTCGGTGTCAGCACCGCATGCTCCTCTGCCAGACTAAACAGACAACTTGTACAGAGGAACTGTGGCTGTTGCTCAAACGTCACATGATGTCACTAATTTACATAAATTACCCAACTGAGTAAAAGTTTATAGTTTAAATAAGCACTTATTTCTACATTGATATTAATTACTACTGTGTAATTTATTAACATAAATGTTTAACTCTTGATTAATAAGCTCAACTTTAATGTGTTTAATGATCATATATCTGATGGATTCAGCTTTTATAGTATATATTATATATATATATATATATAGTAAGTATTATATCTATTACAAACTAGTTATTTAGAAGATATCAGTGGTTTATAAGATCATTTATAACGCGTAAGTAAAAACTGATGATACTGTTGATCAATCAATCAATCAGTAAACAAGAAGTGTAGACTACATGAGAACTACACTATGGTGATGATATTGAATCTGTAGTTTACGGCATGTGTAAACAGGATTGTTTGAATAGCTGCTTGAACACACGAGCCTGATATTGAACTTTCAATCAAACCGTCTGCAGACACTGTTTTGAATTCCAGCATCTTCAGGATATTGTCAGATATTTCACATTGCGTACGTTCTCCTCCAGAGGTACAGTAGCCGGTCTGGCTGACAGCTGGAACAACTGATGGAGCGAGAGGGGGGGGCCAAGTAGCTTAGCCTGGAGCTGGGGATCCAGAAAACATGATTTTCATGAAAAACCACTGAGCTTTTTTTGTGATTGAAGATTTTCTGAACTCATTTGCATAAAACTGCTAAATCTCCAACGTCGTTAAGAGGCTTGTGGAGGTGTGCACATGCGTACGAGTGCATTCAGATATCTGGGTAATGAAGTAAGACTGATCACTGTATTCATTTACTGTTCATTAGCGGTTTTGAGGAGTGAACATCACATGGGAAAAACACATTTTAGGTGTCCTGGTTTGTTGCCATCATTGGAGAATGTGTTTTGTAGATTCACTGTGTGAAAATCATTAGAGGTGGAGGAGAGGTGAAAAAACGGGGCGAGTATTATATTATTTCTTTTTGCTTCGCCTTGAGCAAAGAGCAGTCAAAAGGTTGAGACTAGGACTCTAACAGTGATAATGGCATAACAGAAGTAACTGTGAAGAGTATAGAAGTCACAGTAACCCTCCTGTAAAACTACATCTGTTATTTTTAGATTTCATTTTGTGTAGCAAAAAACATTAACACGTTTATTGGGGGGAGATTTTGTGGTATAAGTATATTTTTGGGGCATTTTTATCTTTATTGGATCGTATAGAGAGATAGGAAATAGGGAGGCAGAGAGAGGGGGAATGGCATGCAGAAAAGGGACGACTGATGTGGGATTCGAACCGGGTAGAGCCTGCTCATGGAGCTACACAGATGTTACGATGGTATCTGGGTGTTATCTATGGCCGTGTTCAGACCACCTTTGGCGTTGCCTGAAAGAAGCGATGCCATCCTTCACCTGCATAGGGGCAATCTGTCTCAAGCAAAAACGCACAGGGTCGTCAGACAAGAGCGTTGAACCAGGCTCAACTTTCGCTGCAAAGGAACAAAATGTAATCTTTGCTCATTCCTGGAAGATTAGGTTGTGAGTGACATGAAGGGCAGATCTCTACTGTTCATCCTACAGTCACTGGGATGAAGGATCAAATACTAATAATACATTAATTTGGTTCTAAAACGGGGATAGTTTGTATTTCATTATCTCACTAGTACCTGAGGCGGCAGGCCCCCACCACCACATCCTCACATGTTGTTTTAACGCAGAGCTTGTTTCAGTCTAAAACGTCTGCTAACTCTGCAAAAATGATGCACTTGCATTTTTTTAAACAGAAAAAAATAAATTCTCCCCCTCTCCAGTAATTGTCTTATAGTTTCTACATGTCTGCAGTCTGTGTCATTGTGTCATTATTGCACTGTTTCATTATGGGACATTTTATTGAAGGCTAACACAACTGTCTGTGTGCATATGAGTGTGAGAGCGCGACAGACAGACTGTAAATGGAGCCGCTGCTTACATATCTACAGACTGCTCTAATATCCACTGGAAAAAAAACACTACTGTTGACACTACAGCATGGATTTAAAAGCCATGTGCTGTCTATTATCCCTTCACAAAGAACTCTCTCATGTGTGTGCGTGCGTGCGTCTGTGTGCACGTGTGTGAAGCAACTCTAAACCCCTCACGGTGACAGACACGCCTTATAAGGCTGTGGAAATGGCAGACACTGGTCATAAAGGGCTGTAAGGAGCTGCAGTACATTCACGCATGCCACCTAACTGGAGCATCAGTATTCATTCTCAGCACCCGACAATGGCTGCTTGTGTGTGCTCAAGTGTGTTTCTGCAAGTGTGCATTATGTGTGTGTGTGCCCTTGATCAAAGACATCCATAGGAAAAGTACGACACAGCTGAACAAACAGATAATCAAAGTAACGTCTTCCACCGCAAACATCACACGTGTCCGTCCGCCACAGGTACACGCTCTGAAATGACCCACATCCCAGCAGCATCACTGTTTGGACTGAACGACTGGCTCTTTTTGACATGTGTGTGTTTTTTGACAGTTGTAGTGCAAAAATAAAAAATTAACACAATGATTTTCCTTTGCCTTCTTTCTCTCTCTCACACACACATCCATTCAGTTCGACCGAATCCACCAGCAAGGACGTTTAGATGCAGGTTCACACCCCTCTGCAGGCAAATTCAATTACCGCCGTCTCTGCTCCGTCCCTGTGTTTCTACACATCGAGCCAAAGGAAAAAAAGAGGAGTAAAGTGAAGCTAGGGACACTGTAGGTCACACCACTGCTGGAGTTCTAACAGTTCTTTGGAGGTGTGTGTTCATGTGTTCATGTGTGTGTGTGTTTGAAGAAGGAGTAATGGAGGGGTGGGGGCGGGTGGGTGCACCAGACGTGCTTTGATTCTCTGCGAGACCCCACCCTCCACAGTGCTGCAGTAGTGAACATCACGTCTTTCTCCTCTCCTCTCCTCTCCTCTCCTCTCCTCTCCTCTCCTCTCCTCTCCTCTCCTCTCCTCTCCTCTCCTCTCCTCTCCTCTCTTCCCTCTTTTTCCAGATGGCCATGTTAACAGTGGGCCTTTTCCACTCGTTCTCTGGCACACACATGTCCTCGCGCCCGCCAAAAAGGCAATACCTCACCCTTCCCCTGATCTATATCTTTCCCTCCCACTCCATGACAGCTTCTCCCTGTCTTCCCCTTTCTATTCGTCCTCTTCCACGCTCACACTTTCCTCCCTTCTTTGCTCTACTTTCCTGCTTCCTCCTGGATAACAGCCAAATATCAGCCCCTCAACTCCGTCCTCCCAGCTTTTCCCTTCTTCTTTTTTCCCCCTCTATATCCATTCACTCTCTGACAGACTGCCACACTCCTCCTCCTCCTCCTCCTCCTCCTCCTCCTTGACATGAGTTATTCTGTTGCACAGTATTAGGAAAACCATGAGGTCATCATTTTCTCTGCAGATATACCGTAACCCAAAATGAAAAGTCTGAACTTAAGCATGATTGAAGTGATTCTGCTGAGTCCACAAACACACAATGCAGCACCAATCTAATGACTTTACAGAGACTCAGAGTGAGCGTGAGGACGGACAGATTAACAAACAGCCTGACGGCGTGCTACACAAATGAAGGTCAGTGTTCTTAGGGAGCCTGTGAGTTATAGGCTCAATTTGTCCAGTTAACACCATCACCACTAAAACTGTCCACTAAATCACCTGGTGTACACGTTCACTTTCACACATGCGAAAGGACACAGGATCATTAAGCGCGGCATCAAATCTCCACCCATCACTCCCACCTTCATGACATCCCTGATCAATGAAAGATGCAGTGAGGAAAATCAACCACACACATTAAGATGCCCTTGAGTACTGACTTCCAATTATCTCCTGGAGATGTAAAAGGAGAAGAAGCACAAGCACGGGGCAAATAAAATACAGCAACTCTTTAAGAGATGTAATGTGCGGGCACTGGTGGGTTTGATAAAATGTGCTTAAGCTTCAATTAAATATTCAGGAGATAACAATGGTCTGGGCTCATTAAATCCACAGAGATAGATTTGGATGAGACCGAGGCGGAGCAGGGAGGGTGTAAAAAGAAAGACTATGACAGGAGGAGAGAAGGAGAAATAGAGGAAGAACAAAGGTTGAGAAAGGATAGAGAGAGACAAGAGAGTGGAGGAAAGAAAAGAGAGGGAGAGCAGGGTGTGTGTATGTGTGTGTGTGGGGTGGTGCACTGCATTGCAGACACCTTTTGGCGTCAGCAGAAGTGCCCCGTCTCCAGCCATGTGTGCGCTCACCAGCATGTCTGCCACAGACTCCCTCCTCCTTCCATAACTAAAAACGCTCTCCTCTCATCCAGTAAAATGTCACAGTGCTGTGATGCAGCACCGAATCAATCAGCCAATTAATCAATTAGCCAATCAACAGGATCACTGGCAGCTGGGAAATGACTGAAGTTAAAAGAAAATCTGTCTCTCAAACGTAAGGATTTGCTGCTTGTCTCGTCTGAATATGAATGTAAAGTGAATATATTATGGGTAATTTATACTATTATTTGACATCTCACGGACGAGTGGGCTCAATGAACAGAATAATCTATAATGACACAACCTTGTTATGGTCTTCCATATTGTTGTGGACCTGACAGCGTGCTACGAGAACATTTCTTGGTGATATGAGCTAAGACATGTTCGCCCTGTGCCTTCTAATGACACAGAGGCCAAACACTGAGTAATGGGTTGCTATAGGAAACCCGTCATTAGCGGTTGTTATTCTCTCAACAGGACATATCTTGGCGAACAGTCTAACAGTAGGACACATGGAGCGGCGCGCACACACAGACACACACGCTGACACAAACACACTATCATATAACACACTTTTCCCCCATGAGAGCAAAACACAGCAAAGCACAGAGGAAAAAATCCACTGTTCTTCTGATGCTGACATGATTCTCCAAATTGTCGGACGGTGAATTGTTTGCCAACAATTTCAATAATCGATTGTAGTCATTAATCAAGCTTCTTAAAAAGCCAAACATTTTCATGGTTCCAGCTTCCACGATCCTAAGAGGATTTACTGCTTTGCTGCAAATTTAACTTGTTTTGGTTTTAAACTGTTGGTTGCATGAATCAAACAATGTGAAATTTCAATAACGTCAATAAATCTTAGCTGTAGCTCTGGTTTCTTTGCAATCTGTGCACATATACTGTATTTTGCAAATGAACAGACTGAGATCTAAATTAATCATCTCACACATCATGTCTCTATGGTTACTACTATATGCGTTTCTAAGTGTGAATGAGTAAATCTAGTATCTGCAGTATAAAAAAAACACAGGACTAAATGCTGAGGCTCAGACATACAAAAACGTAAATTAGCTTGAACCTTCATTGTAAAAGCAGCAGATCCGCACTGTGTCGGGTTAGGGGGTTAGGGGGTTAGGGGTCTCCACTCACCATGTGTATAGGAGTGCTGGTCAGGTCTCTCTCTGTGACCAGTCGGTCCTGGTCGGTGACGTACAGGCCTTTCTGGGCCAGCGCCTGGATGACGGCGTTGTGTCCCAGTAAAGGTTTGACGGCATCGCTGCGGAGGATGAGGCTGCCCGCCCGGCAGTAGAGCTCGGCCGACTGGAGCAGGCAGGCCACCGGGGGCTTCAGGTGCTCCTGGTTGTACTGGTCCCTGTAGAAAGGCTCAACCAGCTCCTCTGGTACGGCATCTGACAAGAAGAAGAAAACAGGTTAGAGTTGGTTTTGTCCTCTATTGCCATCGCTGCTGAGACAAAAATAATCTATGCTGCTATTCTTTTCTATATTTTAAATGCCCTTTGTTGCTGTGGCTTCCCTGTATTGTGCACTCTACCTACCATGTCACACAAACACCAAGGCAGAATAGTGCACACACATCAAAACCTCTGCAACATCATCACTGAGAGGAAATTGGAAGACACAGTGGAGCTCCGAGTTTAGTCAGAGCTGAGAGGAAGTTATCACTGTCACAAATACACACAGATCACTGTCACGGGTGTGTTTGTTGATTCTGATGTTACTGCAGATCCAAACAGGACAGATATACAGCCCCAGTGCGTGTGCGTGCGTGTGTCAAGTTCACCGTAGTGCGTGTGTGTGTTGGTGGAAGTGTATGTCAGCGAGCATGGAGCAGCTTCTAATCCTGTTACCTCAGCCTGTAAATCTGATTTGGAGAAAATAGCTGGACAGAAAAACACACACAGCTTCACCTCCAGGACTCATTCATGCTCTTCATCACACTCTGTTGTTGTGAACCACATGTGGTGACTCAGGGTTTAACTGTACTAGTCACCAGTCTGACATACATAGCGTATCTATGCACCTCATGCCAGACAAGGTCCTTGTTTAGGAATGTGTGTGTGCGAGGTGACACACTTTTAAACGCTGTGTACTCCAGTATGAGTGTGTATTCCTGGTGTGTGGGGTCATTTCCTCTCTGAATCACACCGAGAGAAACAAAGGACACTAAAGGGAACCTGTCTTAAAGGTACAGCCGTCTGTTCTCCTAAACAGAAGCGAAGCAGTTCAACGTTACAACATAATAAAATGAAGCTCAGTCAGATCAGAACAAAAACCTCCATTAAAGTTGTGATCGAACGTCAGCAGTTTCCAGTGAGTTTAGTCAGAATTCAGCCAATGACAATACTGAAGACGACGAGAGCAGAGCACGAGAGCAATTGTGGTATTTTTGTAAGAAATGTTTCGTTTCAGTCCACAAACTCTTTCTAAAGCAATCACTCAGAGACTCTCACTGATACAAGATAAAGGCATGTGTTGCATTTTCATGTGAACATTTTCTTTTTTTTTTACGTGTTTCGTCAAATGACCTTAGATGTTAATAAAATCATCGGAAAAGCACAGAGAGCAGGGGTTTTTTTTGTCGAGTTTGTGAAAATCTGCCTCGTCAAGTGAAAACCCTCTCCTTTGTGTTGGCCATCAAAGAGGAAACAGACAGGAAGTAGCTGCCACAGGAAGTCCAGGCACAGAGAAGACTGCTCCCATGGAGACCCCCGGGATCACAGCTCAGCATACACAACCTCACGGTCAGCAGTGTGTTTATCTCTGCTGGTTAACTGCTCTTTGGAAAAATAAAACACAGTTAGTTATCTAGTAGATCGAACAGAAAGTCCTGACACAAATGAGATTACTAGCTGATTCGCTGTGGTTGCTGGTAGGACATGGTGTAGGTTCAGTCCTCAGTTGAAAAAGTGCCGACATCCCTCTTGATGTAGATCATTATTATAATGAGTCAATTATTAGGGTTCGGTGTCTTGCACAAGGACACTGTATACACTGTAGAGTAGAAGGGAGTTCAACCAACCTCTCTTTCATTGTAATAACATACACTAGTCTAGTGGACGCACTCACAAATGTCTCAGAATCTGCTACTTGATGGTACGTGGCAAATTCGACCAGTGTTCATCTCCTCTACCACGCTCCAGCCCATGTGCTGTACGTTAGTGGGCAGTCTGAGTTAGCAGAATGCACTGCAGCACATACAACCCAGAGCAACACCACCATGAAAACCACTGTACAGCTGTCAGCTGATCAGACCACCAAAGATCCCTTCACTTCAGGGAAGGAGACTGATAACCAAAAACATTCCCACACTGCTGACTTGAATGTGCCTGCTGGGGTTTTTTTTTAGCTTTTTTTTAAAAGGGTAATTGGCTTTCTTGGGCAAATTAAAAACTAGCCAAACTTGTACCGCAGGCATGATCACTTGATCGAGACTTGGACCAAAATAGTTCATGATCCGGCGTCACAACACAAGACTGTGTGGCCGTTTTGTATTTTTTGGTGCATGTAGATGATACAGACAAGCAATAAATTATCACTTATCTTGATAACTTTAATCATTTTAAAGTAAAACTGACCAACATGTAATTTATCAACCATCCTATTAAGTGTCTAATATTATTTTCAGTTATACATTTGACATTTAACAACAAATCTGCCAACCAGTGACTAGTAACCGGCAACAACCAACCATCACATTAGCTCCAGCAGAGAAATGTATTAAAATCAATAATGTTCACGCACTGATTCAGTTCAAGCTTTTGTAAAAATCAGTGGTTGATGCTCTGCTGCCACTGTGTTGTGAGTTCATCCGCCAGAGCTGCATCAGGTCAGAAGTGAGGAGACAGTAAAGCTGAGCTCTGACATCCATCACACACCCACTCACAAAACACGCAGATGCACTCTCCCACTCCTTCTAGCTTGTGTACTATCAGTCCATGTCTTTAAAGGTATTTCAGCAGGTATTTTGGGGAGTTGTTTACCTAATTTCTTTTTTGACCTCCTTTTGTGCACATGCAACTGCATCTCTCTAAAGTTTCAGTGCAAACTTCTTGATGCTGCTGAAGTCGTTACATCCGAGCAACACCAGATACAAACCATCGCTCATTCGTCCGAACTAGGCCAAACAAAAGCTCTGAGGACTGGTTATGAATTGGGCCACAGTCCTCGGCAGTGCTGGGAGCTGAAACTGTGTCATCAGAGGGATGGAGGGGGGAAAAAACAAGACGGCAGCATTGAGCTCACAGAGAGAACCAAGCCTGGCTCTCTCATGTGTTACCGTATTACATGTCTCCCCACCATTTCATCCTTCCTCAGTCCGAGGACAGGAGTCATGTGCAGCTTGTTTTGACTCACACGCGATACACAGGTCTCTTCTTTTGATCTCTCTCTGGTTCCAGGGTTGTCTGTCTGTGTAATGGCCACTCATTGACTCCATGGAGGAAAAGCTGTTAAATCAATTCATTAGGAGCTGGAGTAAACCTCTGGACTCAAGCAGTCTGGATTTACTCAGTGTGTCTGAGGGCCAGGCTGCTTCCAGACCAGGATGAGGACAGGAGACAGCTCTGGGACAGCTCTGACAAATCAGTGACGTACAAATCACTGCCAATTACATTTACATGAGAGGAATAATCAATTAGTCAATGAATCCGCATCTATAAGCTGTCAAGCACTGTCATTTTTCAGGCAAAATGCTACTGTTGTTTCATCATGAGAATAGTTTCTGCATCTTTGAGGCCACTGTTCTTAGCCCTCATCCCCCTTTTTTCTCTCTTACGGTACTATGTTTAATATATTGTTTTGAAGGGTGCGAATGAACATCTGTGTTTGTCTAATGTTTCGCTAGTCTTACAATCAAGATGCTACTCAGAAGTTAAGTGCTTGTCTGCTGATTATACAGTCTGCTGAAACAGTCAAGGCTGTCAGTAAAGATCTTTGGTTACATAATAGGTTTGGCCTGACTTCTGCAGTGGGGGAATAATAAGCATTAGGCAAGCAACAGGTTAAACCAATAATCCTGTGACATGAGCACTAACTGAGGTGGATTACATAGCCCACAACCTACAGATAGGAGCTGTCATGTAAATAATAAAACCACATTAAAGAAATGTCACATAGTTTACATCATTTTCAAATGTTGCACTATATAGAAAAAGGTAACTTCCATTCATTTTTGGTGACCACTGATGAGTCATGTGATGCCTTAGGAGACAATAGGGCGAGATTGACATTTCTATTTTTACACCAAGGGAGGGACACTAGTGAGTAGGCTAAGTAGTTTAATTGGAGTCTGATTGGAGGCTGTTGTTTACAAAATAGTCCCTACTTGTAAAGCTGCCCCAACACAACATGGCATTATTATTATGATTATATCACCACACAGTGTTAGATGATTATCTTAACAAGGTTTCCCCGCGACACTAATCTAATCCTTGAAATGAAAACGATCAGGAGGCGCCACCTACCCGAGCCGAAAGCCTTGGCCACCAGCCACGTCAGGCTGCACGATATCTTGGCCCTGGTGAAGTCGTAGTGATCGAAGCTCTTGATGGCAGGGACGATGAAGGTCCGTCTCATCCCTCTGTCATCTGCCGCATCTCCCATCTTTGACGGCTTTACCGAGTCAGGAGGGATCCCGCTTCACTGCAGCTTCGGAGGAGCAGTCAGCCAGAGGAACTCCTCCTGACTGCGGATGACATCCCGTCCAGAGGAATTCAATGCAGCAAAAATTTCCCCCTTCTCCTTAAAAAAAAAAAACGAGGAAAAAAACTTTGTGCGTGGCCTGATGTTGTAGAGCACGACGAGTTCCTCCTCTCCTCTCCTACACGAGCACCATCCTCAGCTTTAAATGTCCTTGTGTGTGTTTTTCCTCACTGTGGTGTCCTTAAACCCGGCGCAGTTTAGAAACAGGATTTCTGAAGATTTCTCCCATTCCCTGACATTATTCTCCTCAGGCTGGCCGACATAACGGAGCAGCTGTGCGCCAGAGGAAAAGGAGGCTATAGTCCGACACCGGAGCTCAGTCTCACACACGAACCACAGACCCTGTTAGTGTCCATGTTGATCTTCTTTTTTTCCTTTTCTAACTGTTTTCTCTCTCTCCCTCTCTCTCTCTTTGCGGCGTCTCCTCTGCGTTTTTCCTGCCGCACTGATCGGAGGATAGGGGCGCACGGCGCATGCGCGAAACACCCACCCAGTCTATTCAGTCCTGATAGGAGTTACCACAGAGTATAATAATATAATACAAACCAAAGGTGGAGTCAACTGACTGACCAAATCCCCTGATGGTGTTTCCACGGAGAAGTGGAGACATAGTTGTGTGAGTCTCTGCAGCAGCCTGATAACTAGTACAGCCTTCATGCTGCACACACACTACAGTCAGTCTTCTTCTGTAGCTATATCAGTTTTGACATGTTGATTCAAATGACAACATAGCTAATTGCAAAGACATCATTGTATCATGTATTTATTCTGACGCCAAAAGATGTGATTCATTTAAAATACTGATAAATTACACCTACAGTAGCCTACATACAAATTCCCAAAAGTGCAGTCTATTGTATTGATATTGGAATTACATAATCAAACTAACTGAAATCAAATTAAAAACATGATGAAACATATAGTGTAATATGTGTTTGATGCAACATTTATAGACACATTATCTCTATTACAGAAAACCAAGTCTCTGGTTAAGCTCTTGTGTTTCCAAATTGAAACCAGTTAATTTTTACATCGTCCAAAATGTCTTTTTGGAAAACTTGATCATCACATTGACAGACCGTAACATGCAAGAGCAGCTCGTTCATGTGCTTAAACAGTCCAGCTGAAGTGGTTAGGATTGAATTTTGTCTGTACACACCATTAGCAAGAGTCAATAATTGCCAGCCTGGATGATGTACAGCCCAAGTCTTACATGTTGCACAATGTGGTGCATCTGTCAAACAAGAGTGATGCACTAAGCATTACAGTGAGATTTGTCTTTGTGATACAAATCTGTCTGTTTAGAGGAGAAAAGTAAAGGTCAGGTCCCATGCTGTGGTGGTCTTATTATAAACTTGATGTTTGCCCAGTGTCAGACCAGTGTGACAACAGTAAATCTTGAGATTGTCTTATGAGGTCATGGAAATGATCTGGTCAGATATTTTATCATGCAGATACTATGAAAGGTTTTCACCTCACAGTGACATTTTTTGATTTGATGAATTTCCCTGATAGTTACCATGCACCCTGGCTGAAGCTCCTGGTTGAAAATAGCTGGAAACGCCACATCCTATTTGTTTGTGTGAAGATGAAACACAAACTATAGACGAGGAAGGTTGAAATGTGAAGGGCTGGATTAATGGACACATTGCTATTGCTTAGATTCAAAAGTTGAATTGTGCAGGTGCACATGAGGGAGTTGGTATTTGCTATGATATAGCCTATGACTATTCTCTTCCCTGCCCAGTGAGATTGCTATTTTGGTTTTTGTATGTTTTGCTATATTGCTTTCCCCTTGTATGTAGGCTATTTACTGATTCTTAAAGGATAACTTTCGTTTTTTACAACCTGGACCTTATTTCTAGCATCAAATACGATCATTTACTCACCCAGACAACTTTGGTGTCATTTGGAGTCGTTTTGACGAAATTAGCCCCAATCGAGCGGCGCTTATATCCGTATAATAAATATATAAAGACATATAAAGTACACGGGGCACGCAATGCAGCCTCTAAATAACACATTATCCGCCGAAAAACTCATTCATTTCGCCAATATTTTGTGATGATACACTAGTGTTATTCCCCTCCGAGCCCGTGGTAGCATGTTAGCAACATCCTGCTCCTCTAGGTTGACCTACTAACCTCTGATCTGGATGATGTCATCTCCGACCGGTGCCCGGCTCGTTCTGATAATAATCAATACGCTTCGGCATTCGGGTCCTTTTTAGCTCAGAGCTGTAGTGAGGATCCAGGCTGCGGAGAGGAAGCCTGTGGAAGCTGAACTTCATCCAGCTGCTCATTTTGTTCTGACAAGTCAGAAACATGCAGAAACGGACCATAGCATTAGCGACAGCAAGCTAGCTGCGCCGCGCCGCCGTCGGAGATGACATCATCCAGGTCAGCGGTTAGTAGGTCAACCTAGAGGAGCAGGATGTTGCTAACATGCCACCACGGGCTCGGAGGGGAATAACACTAGTGTATCATCACAAAATATTGGCGAAATGAATGAGTTTTTCGGCGGATAATGTGTTATTTAGAGGCTGCATTGCGTGCCCCATGTACTCGCATTATACCAATATCGTCCGGCTGCGGACACAAATGGGCGTTACTGTCGTCCCCAGGAACGCCCCCTTCCGCAGCCAGGAACGCCCCCCCCCCTCTCCCCTTCTTCTTCGTCTACCCGCGCTTGTCAACATCCGGGGGTTAATAGCTGGGTTAACATAGCCACATCCGCTAGTCAGTTTATACGACAGGTAGCGTAGAGCTAGCATTAGTAAGCATATACGACAGGTAGCGTAGAGCATTAGTAAGCTAAGCAAGATAAAGAACGTTAATTTGAATTTAATCTTTCGTTTGATTTACATAGTTTGATTACGATCGAGATTTTTTTTAACTAACCTAATGGATTAAATTGACCGAATCTGTTCCCTTCTGACTAGGCTACTAGTCAGGTCCTCTTTTGATCCTCCTCCATGTTTTTCTTTCCTTTCCTTCATCCTTCCTCTTGACCCATCTGTTCAACTATCTTACCTCCATTTACCTTCCTTTCCTCCCAGGTTGGCATTTCAGTCTTTCCAGCTCACATTCGTTACAACAGTAACAGCTGTACAGTATAAGTGACTTACTGAAAATAAAGTTGTTTTAAAACAGTATTTGACCGAATCTGTTCCCTTCTGACTAGGCTACTAGTCAGGTCCTCTTTTGACCCTCCTCCATGTTTTTCTTTCCTTTCCTTCATCCTTCCTCTTGACCCATCTGTTCAACTATCTTACCTCCATTTACCTTCCTTTCCTCCCAGGTTGGCATTTCAGTCTTTCCAGCTCACATTCGTTACAACAGTAACAGCTGTACAGTATAAGTGACTTACTGAAAATAAAGTTGTTTTAAAACAGTATTTCATTTCAAGAGTTTATTTCTCCACGTTTTGAAAACACAACATCATTTATTTCATTCAAAGTATTTTTTGACAGTATTCCAAGAGTTCATATTTTTTCATACATCAATAATCACACCCATTAACAAACTGAAGTGTTCTGAAAGCTCTGAATTTGCTGTTCATATCATTTACATGGAGCTGGTAAGCTCGCTGCTGAAAGGTCACCACAGTGCAGTGAGGACTGTGAGGACTGCAAGTGAATGCTGCATTGTGGTGCAGTCAGAAAGACGGCTGTTGATAACAAACCACATGTCATTTTAGTCACATAAGTCGAGAGAAAGACGGTAAAACGTGGGTCAGGTCAATAATACGACATACAACATATTGTCACGTGTATTGTTTTGCCTCCTGCAGACGGACCACTTCTTTCATAGAGGCTTGTTTGTGTCGTTTAGTGCATTTCACATGAATGCAGAATGAAAAATACAACTGAGTTGCTTGCGATATACAACCACAATTTTTACACAATATACCTTTAACTACAGATAGATATCAATTTCACATGAATGAAGCATGAAAAATACAACTGAGTTGCTTGCGATATACAACCACAATTTTTACACAATATACCTTTAACTACAGATAGATATCAATTTCACATGAATGAAACATGGAAAAATACGACTGAGTTGCATGCGATATACAACCACAATTCTTACACAATATACGTTTTACTACAGACGGATATCTGTGATCTCATACCTGCCGTAGGACACATGCTGCATTACAAGGAGGGCATTTGGCCAGTTCTTCCTCTTGGAAAAACTTTTCAGGCGCAACGCAATGCCGCTGCCTTGACCGGCAGTCTTATATATCTTTCGGACTCTTATGTATACCAAGCCGTCGTCATGGTTTATTTTAAGCCTCCCAGCTAAACCATCATTAATATAAACTGAGGGATGGAATGGTTTTGCGAGTTGCAGGAACAATTCTGAGACCCTGTTCAAGGCCCCAAGCATTGCCATGTCCATCCTCAAAGTGATTTTGATGATTTGCTGAAGGACTTCTGGCGGTAAAAAGGAGAGCCAGCTTGTACTGCAGGGCTAGAGAGAGATGAGAGATTGGCTACTATCTTCATAAACACACTGAACGTACGTAAATAGCAATGTATGGACACAGTATGTATTACCATCCACTGCTTGGAGAGAGGAGGGTGCGGTCCAGAGAGGGAGATGGAGAGAGAGAGCCAGCTTGTACTGCAGGGCTAGAGAGAGATGAGAGATTGGCTACTATCTTCATAAACACACTGAACGTACGTAAATAGCAATGTATGGACACAGTATGTGTTACCATCCACTGCTTGGAGAGAGGAGGGTGCGGTCCAGAGAGGGAGATGGAGAGAGAGAGCCAGCTTGTCCTGCAGGGCTAGAGAGAGATGAGAGATTGGCTACTATCTTCATAAACACACTGAACGTAAGTAAATAGCAATGTATGGACACAGTATGTGTTACCATCCACTGCTTGGAGAGAGGAGGGTGCGGTCCAGAGAGGGAGATGGAGAGAGAGAGCCAGCTTGTACTGCAGGGCTAGAGAGAGATGAGAGATTGGCTACTATCTTCATAAACACACTGAACGTACGTAAATAGCAATGTATGGACACAGTATGTATTACCATCCACTGCTTGGAGAGAGGAGGGTGCGGTCCAGAGAGGGAGATGGAGAGAGAGAGCCAGCTTGTCCTGCAGGGCTAGAGAGAGATGAGAGATTGGCTACTATCTTCATAAACACACTGAACGTAAGTAAATAGCAATGTATGGACACAGTATGTGTTACCATCCACTGCTTGGAGAGAGGAGGGTGCGGTCCAGAGAGGGAGATGGAGAGAGAGAGCCAGCTTGTCCTGCAGGGCTAGAGAGAGATGAGAGATTGGCTACTATCTTCATAAACACACTGAACGTAAGTAAATAGCAATGTATGGACACACAGTATGTGTTACCATCCACTAAATCAAAGGCGTGGGGGTAAGTAACAGATGAAGTGAATTAAGTATCTTTCGTTCAAAGAACCATTTGAGAAGTAAAGCCAGAATAGTTCTATAGCAATATGAATTAAAATGTCCAGCAGTGACAAGCAATATATGTGCATTTCTACATTTACACAAGCACAACACACAGTCAGGAGCAGGTGTAGATTTTGTGTGTAGCTACAAAAAGATCCACCCTACTAAAAATTTGATGAATGCGGAAATCCATGTAAATTCCACACTGCACACGGTTTCCACACAAATCTTGCTGCTCATGTTTCATGAGTGAGACCCAATGTATGGACAGTGTATAATACCTTTCAAGCATAAATGTCTGCAAGAGCTGCCCACACCACCACCTCCTGATAGAGAGCATGTCCACCTGTAAAGTAAAATTATGCTTTAAATGTTTTAATAGCCTGATAAAAATACATGCTACAATACTGTTTATTTGTTGATGATGACTATGGCAGTGTATTTTTACTGATGCTGCATCTCCTCCATTAAGTGCAAAACCTGCAAACAAAGTTAGGTGTATGGCCAATTGGTCCATGTTAACTGTAGCCTCTTGATAGGAAGCCCAAAATATTAAAATCCTTATATTTCACATAACATACCCAACTGAGTTTAAAGAACTCACCTCACTGAAATCATATCCTCTTTGTAGGGTTGTGTACAATGCGTACTGAAATAAACGGAATACGGAATGTGTTAGTGGTTAAGTCATCAGTCATTATTTCTGAATGTATTGTAGCTCACCATCAGCATAAAAACCCCACAGCTGTTGTTCTGATGCTGGTAAGGTGCGCCCTGTGGTGGTAAAAGGGCATTATCATGAAATCATATGCAAGAAACACAACTGCATTTTTCACCAGCCACAAGTTTTACCTCATCAGCCAAGTTTGAAGTCTTCCATGGTCCTTCAGACAAAGCACTTGCCAGGTTACTGAAAAGGTTTGGAAGATGTGTAAGTTACAATTCCTGCCTTTAAAATGTAAGATTAAACCCATGTAGGAATTGCTGATTCTGTACCATGACTCCACATACCTTCCTAAGAGCATGTTTTAAAATTTGGTTTGAACTACAATTACCTGACCAAGGAAGTGACATGGGAATAGCAGCAATTCCTAGGGACTTATAGAATATATGGAACATATGAACAATAGGAACATATGGAACATATGAACAATACAGGGATGCAAACGGGTCAGGACCAAAAAAGAGAGGATGCGGGGGGATGCTCACCAGTAACAGTAATGGGTTGTTTCAACCCCAAACAAAGTATTGAGTGCATATAGATGGACATAGTTTTCAGAAGGCCAATATTTCTCTATTAAAAATGCTTTAAAAAAATCCTTTGCAATATTTCAAATTTAGAGATACTGAATTTTAGGTCATCACTGAATGTTAGTCAAAATTATTACTATTAAAATAAACTGAATAAATAAAGACATGGGATGTTTCATTCAGTGTGTAATGGATATGTACTGTATATAATGTGTGAGTTTCACTTTTTAATTGAACACAACACACAGATGGAAATTAGCTCTAAGCTAGAATCTGGCTCATTTACAGGACACCACGGTGTTACTGTTCATTAATGTGCACTGTCCTCAAAACAAATAAACAAACAAACATTCTACATCGGAGGCAACGTCTTTCCACTGAGGATGTCCTTCACCTCTGAAATGGGGCAGAGCTCTGTGGGAGACACCTGCCTGACACAGCGATGTAGAGAACCGTGCGGTAACGAGCGTGCATGTCTTGTGTCTACATGGGACAACCATGAATGAGTTCGCCTCAGTTTCACGTGATTGTCACTGTCAGCCTGTTAGAAAACCATTTTACTGACCCTAGCCGAGACGGTGAGACCCCCCCCCCCCCCCCTCAAAAATAAAAACTCTTTGGATCTAAACGATTCACACAAGTCACAAGCTTTTCGGTACGCTGTTTGCATCCCTGACAATAGGAACAATGCATGCAGAAAAAAACAAACAAAAAGGAAGTAGGTTTATAAAACAGAACTACCATACTTCCAAAAAACCCAAAACATGAACACATCTAAGTTCTTGGGTTCTCACAGCAGTATTTGAGTGGTCTTTGAAATGAGAGGGTCCACCAGCTGTGTTTTTAGTGCTCTGGGCATCTACTTTCCATTCAAACCCTATTGAGCACCCTCGGCGGGAAAAACACCCTCGGCACTTGCTTGTTTTTGTCGTGGCGCTCAGAGCGCTTCGAGTTGAAATCTATTCAACTCGAACCTTAGTCGAACCATAGTCAATGTCACTTTTCACAGACCAATCAGAATCAAGAAGGGGCGGGACATACGTTACCGACAGCAACACAACCGGAGATGTGGCTCGGTTTATACCATGACCCACACTTGTATTGAAGGTAGGCCAACCTCAGGGTCCATGTCAAAAGCTGCCGCTAATGCTATTGTGTGTTTCTGACACTTGTTGTAGTGTTGACATTAAACGAGCCAGGAACACAGAAGTGTCAGAGGACTCGTTTTGTAACCTAGCAAGAGCTGCATTCTGGTGAGGAAGAGAGAGAGGACGCTGAGCGCTGGGAAAGCAGCGCTGTCAGCGCGTCTGGTGGACACGGCCCCTAAGAGTGTAACCATGAAGATAGATTGATACTGCTGTAAGACCCAGATTTAGATATGAACAGAGGGAACCAGTAATCAGCTTTCTATGAAAAACCTGAAGATATCTAGGTAGCGGCCATCTCCAAAGCCACTAGGGTGTCTTGAATCAAAATACTGCATAATCCTCTGTCTTGGTTTGAGAACCTGTAAAGTTTTATTTCATGGAAAGGCAAGATAAGGGTTTGTTACAGACCCAAAATTACAGATACAGTAAATGGTAGGGATGTATACCGTGGACCAGTAATTTTTGGTACCGGCTCATAATTGGGCCGGTACCAGAGTACCGTTAAGATTCTGGACTAATGGTCCTCTTATTGGTACTTTCAGTACGTCAGTCTCACAGTGTCATGGAGCAGCAGCAGTGTCACACTGCAGTCCGAGTCCCGCACGGCTCCACGCCACCGAGACCCCCCTCCCTCCCGGCGTTACACAGCCTCAGCTCAGTCACTCACCCTCCTCATAAACGGGCATAACGGTAAAACCCGACCGACTTGTTGAAACTAAAGAAGTTCATAAACTATGTGCAGAGCCTCTGGCTGTGTGATGTGTGTGAGTGACGATGGTGGAACGTGTCTGATGGGGAGAAAAAAAAAATCAGCGTCGGAGCGCTGGAATGGGTGTGTCGTGGTTCTGCCATTTCATTGGCGACACAAGTTCGTGTCTCAGAGTGTCGTGGTTTCGGTTTCGATACGTCTATCTTTACAGGCCTAGTACACAACCCAAAACAGGGGGCAAGGAGAGATTGCTATTAAGAAAAAATAGGTTAGATCTGTAAACCTGAAATCGTTTTGCATATCATAAATATTGTGATGGCATGCATGAGATATACCACCAAACATGGATGAGGGTTCAGAAAAAAGTCATATCAAAGTGCATTTACTCACACACAATGTCCAGTGCCCAGGATGCCAAGCAGGGAGAAGCACCACATCTTTGCATGCAAAGTCACACTGAGCAAAACAAAAAGTTCAAGATGAGCTTGAAAATGAGGCTAAAGCAGCAGCACTGGTTCTGTAAAATTACTACTCACAATCATTTCAGCCTCGGGAGAAGCATTACATGGAGGAAGCCAGGTTACCACCTCATATGCATCCACGGCCATAGTTGCAATACCCTTTGTTTGAAAACAGATGCATAACACTTTGTTAAGGCTACATAAAAGTAGTCAAGAAACATGATTCTACAGAACATGAATAAATGTTACTTACATGTGCATTTGCAGTCTTGACGATTATGCTGAAACAACAGTTTGCAATCTAAAAAGGAAACAATGATTAGACAATAAGCCAATATCATGGAGAAGCAGAGTTAAATAAACTTTTTTTTTTTAAAGTTTTACCATTGCTTCAACATCTTGGTCTAAGCCCAGAGTCCAAAAGTCAGATCTTGTGATTATTGAGTTGTGGGCTTTGATTATTTCCTCCTCAGGGTCACCCTCAGTGTCCAATACATAACACAGCTATGGTGAAAATTATAGAACATTATGAACGCATGCATAATTTAAATGATCAAATCAAAAAAATATTTTTTCTGAAACTTACCAATTCACACAGTTTGGCATTTGGTTGTTCTTTCCAGTCATTGACTGGAGTGTGGTCAACAGCAGTGGACAGCAACTGTAACTTTGCACCTAATTGAAGATGGAGATAAGAAAAATGAGGGGAAATGTGTTTTGGATACAAATACACAATCACTAATACAATGCATAAAGTATGGGAAATTTCCATACGTTTAGAGGGGGGTGGAAGGTCAAGGTCTGAGTTATACTCTGCTTCTGCTAGGTTAGAGGAGGATGCAACAACTGGGTCAGGGCTAGGCTCTGGTGGCTGAGAGGCACCGAATTCTGCTAGACCATACTCATTAAGACACAGCGGAATTTCAGGGTTCACAAGATTCCTCAATTCCTCCTTGATCTTCTGGTTCTTCCGGTGATTGTAGTTGTGAATCACATTACGCATCATGAAAACATGAGCAGAAGGTGAGAGCATATTCATGTAGTAGTTGTTTTTCTTCATGATTGAAAATAATTGTTCGGCAACCTGGCTGTTAATTCTCCCTGCCAATTCAGGAACCATCTTTATCCTCCGGAGAACATCTTTCGGGTCTTTAGTGTTTCCCTCGTGAAAAGTGTCATATAGGCAATAGTGCTCCGCTGACCCAGTCAGCGGATGGCCACCGGCGTCTGCCACAGCTTTTCTTTTCCTGAGCCACGGTAAATGAACTTTACCACCACTGGATGCCCACTCAATGTTTTCACTGGTGGGGTCCAACAGCCTACCCTCATGAGGGCTGAAAGGCATCATCTCAGGCTCTCTGAGGTTGGCATGAACCGCCAGTCCTCTGGCGAAGTCATAAATACAAACGTTAGGCATGTGCTTCCAAGACAAGAGTAAGTCCGTGAAATCTCTTGGACTCTCAGACCGAAGGTTGCATTTTAAAGACACAACCTGCCCACAGGGACACATTATGACAGCCCAGCCACCTGAGGAGACAAGAGTGTTCAAATCATTCAAACTAAATTACCAGCAGTCGTTAATTATACCCCTTTCCCACTGGCCAAAAAACCTGTTAAAACCCACTAACAATCGGCTTTTGGTGGCAGTGGGAACGCCAGACCCGGGTCAACCCGCTAATTTACGTGACGACGGTGACGCCACGTCATCGCTCCGGTCTCGTCTCATAGCACGTACCAAAACAAAGCTTTGCTCGCATCCGAGACTGGGATTAAAAGAACAAACAACACTGACCGAAAACAATTGAAACAAAAGAAAAGAAACTACAGTGTGTTTAACTGACGTGTTGTGCCGAGGACGAACCATCATATGGCCGCAGCGGCAGACTCGCTCTCCTCCGCGGTCCAGTGCTCTGTAGGCCGGCCAGACCTTTGCGGCGGGCGGCTGTAGCATGACCTAAGGGCATGACAGTGCTTCTCGCACCGCGGATGAGAGCGGGGCAACAACATGGCTGCTCTGTCTGATCCTCCCGCGGGGGGTCAGACTCGGCTCATTTTGGTAAATGGGAAAGGGGCCAAATGCCGATTGTTAGCGGGTCGACCTGCGTTTAAAAAACCCATGTTTTTTAAACAGTGGGAAAACGGCTTCAGAGATCAGTAATGTTGAGGCTACTAAAAGAAAAAAAGGAAACTTACCGGATGCTCCCCAGACCTTTTGGAATATTTTATCGTATTTGCTTCTGCTTTTCATCTCTTCTCTCATCCGGAGAATTAGTTCCATTTTTGAACCGTGAGCATCAATTCCACACTCTCTGCAGAGATTTCGGATTGCGTGTACCTGAAATTATTTGAAAATACATCATTATTATTAATAATAATAAACAACTTCATTTATAGAGCACTTTTCATACATACAAGTAGTATTAGCACAAAGTGCTTTACATGTTTAAGCTTCCTGTTGTCCTTCTGGGTCAAATCTTTCCCTTCCTCGATCCTTCCACAATCCCTTTTCCCAATCCCTCCATCTTCCTTTTCCCCTTCCTTCTTCACTTCCATCTTTGTCCTTCCTTCCTTACCTTCGCCCTTCCTTTCTTGACCCAGGAGGACAACAGGAGGGTTAAAAGCCACCCCCACCCCACCCCACAAAAACACCCACCCATATGCGCGCGTACACACACAATACAAATTAAGTTTATTATTATTATTATTATCTAAGAAATGTGGAAACATGTGGCTGAATACAGAGGCACCAGGTCAGGAAATGCCAGGCTGTCTGCACTAGGTGCTGGTCAGAGAACACGGCCAGGATGCCTCGACTTGGGGACTCATCATGCTACAGGCCAGAAAGAGGGCCCACAGCAGTGAAGCACTGCCATAGATCCTCCATCGGGTTGACCACAAGCACCACAAGTCAGAGACATCCTAGCGAGAGCCGATCACAGCCCCCAGCACAGATGGCTGAGGAAACACTGGAGACATGAAATAAAACATAAAACCACTGTAGTTAGGAAATATAAACAAAACTACACAGACTAAGAGCATAAAAATGTATAAAATAAAGTAAAAAGAAAAATAAAATAAAAGGACTACTATTAAAGCAGAAGTAAGCGATCCGGTCGTTTTCGCTAATGCTGCGTTCCAGGCAGGCTTTTGAAATCGTAAATTACAGCTTCAAGTCACAACTTACGACTTTGTAGCGTTCCAGGCAACCCACTCGTGTTTCTCCGACCTGTTTTACCGGTGAAAGTCACTATAACAGCCACTCGTAACTTCCGACCGGTGAACTCGTACCAGATCGAACTGGTACCACTTCACGGTCGGAAAAATACGAGTTTCCTTGAACGCACCATAACAGTCCTCGTCCCTACGTCGCCACATTCACGGCGTTCCTTGGCTGCACACACAGCCCTGCATGCCGTTCTCTCTCCTCATTGGATAAAAACTGTAGGATATGATAAATGTTTTCTCCTCGGCTCAGAGCAGAGCAGAGTGACTGACAGACCCGTGTTTTGGTCCAAACACTCTATGTAAGTGATTGCTGTCGGAAGATATAACTATTTAAGACTTATATTAACACAAATATATCACTTACTTCTGCTTTAAAAATAGCTAAAAATGAACTCAAAAGAAAATGAGGATAAAAATTGGCAAAAATATCATTTGACTATAAAACTAAGACATTAGTTAAAAGCTAAATTAAAGAGGTGGGTCTTGAGTCTGCTTTTAAAAATATTAAAGCTATGGTCTACGATTTGGAGGATATGTAATTATTATTAACACCATTTATACAGTGATTATAGTCCTGTGATGTGATCTATACAATATAAATAGAAAAAAGAACCAAAAAATCCATTCAGTCTGTCAGTCCTGAGCCTGCATAGAAATTGACCAATGCGAGCGGGACTGGGCGCGCGGCTCGCACAGGTTCGTACCCTACATCCAATCCCCTCGTCTCCCCTGCTCCTGCTCGAGCCGCCTCGCCCCACCCCCTTCTACAAGTAGTTGTAACCGCTCTAAGCTGCTCGGCCACAGACACATGAACCCGTGAATTCAAGCCCGCTTCCCCTCCACCCCTGGTCGGCCTGCCGCTGAAAGCCCACTAGGATTCAGAGAAGCACAGTACAGAAGCACTGAATGTTTTACTGTCCTTATTACTGGTACTGGTCTGGAGCCGCATCGAGTCTCCCTGATCCTCAGCCGCTGAAGCCTGTCTGACCGGGGTGCTCTACACGCTACACACCGCTGCCCTGCGGAGCTACCCCGTCCTCCTCCTCTCCCCGACAGCAGCCTGAGCGGGTCACTGCACAGCACCATGTGCCCGGTCACCCAGCACGAGCAGTCTCCCTGTAGCATGAGGCTGTGCTAATGGCTGCTAATAGCGGCGCTGCCCGTACCAGCGGTCACTGCCGTGGTCCCCGGCAACGAGACCGCGGCGGCGACGACGGCAACTGTCCCCGCTTCATTACCAGCAGCTGGTGCACAGTGGCGGCGCCGCCACTATTAGTACGGTAGGCTAGCGCCGAGCACAGCCGAGCTACACGGAGACTCTCTGCGCTGGGTGACGCAGGACAGGGACCTGTGTCCGGGGAAGAGAAGCAGGAAGAGTCCGGACCTGGAGCTCCACGGCGCCACGGTGCAGAGACACCAGGCTGCTGCGGCGGAGGCGAGTTTTTGTTGAACAGGTCATCTTTGGTTTTATTGTGGAAGTTGTGACTGTGAATATGACAAATTACTCGCATTCAAAGCCGCGTTTGGTGTCTGCAGGCAGCAGGCTTGTTGCTTGCTGCTCGGTTCTGCTCTCCTGGGGGGCGTGGCGCGGGGAGGCTCCGAGGGGCGGGACATACGAGCTCGGAGGGAGGGGGGGGGGGGGGTGCTTTTTTCAAATTTTCTCATCCTCTTTCAAAATGTAGACCATAGCTTTAACATAACCCATTCTCTGTGGACCTCAGGTCTTCCGGCAGTGTTAGTGTTTTCAGTTTCTGTAAAGTGAATTTAGTTGAAGTGACAATGAGGAGTTTTGGAAAAGCACACACCATGACATTCTTTGACCGGCACAAGACAGACTCATGTTTTCATTTTCCAGTGGATGTCTTAGTTTTAGGTAAGTGAAGTAGTTTCATGTTGTTTCAATATAGAATTTAAAAAATCAACAACATTTTGTTTTGGCTGTTTTTGACCATTTACCTTCAAATTAGATACTTCATCCAGTAGCCTGTCCTCTGTTATGTCAATCTCTGTCTGTTCGTTGGGGTGCCTTGTTGTGTGAACCTTTTCATGTTCGGTATTGAGTACCTTGTTGGCTTTGCGGGTATGAGGTCCAAGCCACGGGGCCCAGTGGTGGTATGTAGGTTTAACAGCAAAAGGATTTTGTCGATCACCTGAAAGAAAGAAAGAAAGAAAGAAAGAAAGAAAGAAAGAAAGAAAGAAAGAAAGAAAGAAAGAAAGAAAGAAAGAAAGAAAGAAAGAAAGAGTATTCAGGGCTTGAAATTAACTGTAATTTAAGGTAAAGGATTAAAAGAAAATGTATACACATTTCTCTGAACAAGAGGATGAAACATTGAAGAAAAAAAAAAGGGGGGGTGTCACTTACTTGGAACAAAACCACGCGCAATCCTCTCTAAACATACAGAGTCCCAGAACTCTTCTATGTCTACCTCTCCATCATATCCATCCGGTGGATCCTGTAGTTCACTGACTAAAATAAAATAATCAAGATGTTGTGGTTAGAAAATACACCTGAAGAGGTGGAAGGGTTCACCATGCAAATAAAACCTGTGTCATACCTGCCAAGCTGAAGACACAGCTCTTGTGCAGATCCATGACCACTACAGGAGGGTGATGTCCACACCGGACACAGGAAAAACTATAGTCGTGGTCCGTCAAGGCTTCAAAATGCAGGTATCCATGAATGATACTATTTGGGTTTGGGTACTTCTGTCCAGACGTCAGCTCCCATGTCTCAATGGCTCGACCAAGAGCTGTATGAGTCTGCAATAAAACAGAACAAGAATATTTAAAATGTAATTCCATTCAAGTGTGCAACTGAGAAATTTCAAATTATATGTTTTTATGGCTTAATGTCTAATTGCGACCATAGAACTTAAAGCTTAAAGCAGAAGTCAGCTGAATGTTTTTGTTAATATAAGTCCTACATAGTAATGTTATTTTCCGTCAGCAATCACATAGAGTGTTTGGTCTCTCCGTCACTCTGCTCTGCTGTAAACCGATGAGAAAACTTTCCTTGTGATACAAGTGTTATACAATGAGGAGAGAGAACGGCCAAAAGGGCTGTGCTCCCTGCCTGCAGCCATCTGTAGTTCATGGAGGACGATGCGCGTGCATGTGGTGACGTAGGGTCGAGGGTGGGGACTACTAATTAGATCCGCCGACAGGAAGTTAGCCAAAACAACAGAGTCGAGCTGAGATTTCTGCTTTAACTTAAGTTCTTAATAAATTACTTGTTGCTCATTTAACATGCCGTATGGTAACATTTTAAAACAATTTCACATATAGAATTCTTGAACATTTGACCTGGAGACAGTTGCGCAGATACAAGCAGAAGTGGAGGGTTAGAATGACTTTATCGTTGTAGTTATGCAAGCCATCCTCCCACTCTTGGTATCTCACCATCATCCCGCATTGGCTGCATTTTTTGCCGCAAGTGGTCACACCTGAATTGCATAATTAGATCATTAGAACATGTAGTGGTACAACAAGAGAGGATAAATGACTATTAATTGTAATTTAAATGTGACACCTACCCTCAATGATACCCTTGACTGTGATTATTTTTGCTGTTGTACTGATGATGAAGGGTTCACCGAGCGAGACGTCGCCAGGACATTGTGGACAAAAATTTTCTTTGGGAATCAGATTTTTAGGCAACCCTGTCTCACTGTCTAGGCCATGGACACCTGGGGGCAAGTGAGCAGGAAGCCTTTTCTTTTGTTGAATGTATTCAACAATTCTCTTCAAGTTCTCATCTCGAGGGGGATACTGAAGATCTGTGATAACCGTTTCCATATGGTCATCAGAGTCCAGACTCTCTGGATTACTCTCACTCCCTTCTCCCATGAATAGCTCCTGCCTTGTTTGGAAAAAGTGCCATTTAGCAATGGCTTTATGGACACATGCCTGTTTTCCCTTTACACAATGGCAATGCCATGTGTTATTCAGTGTGTCAAACATGACCATTACCCTACCAAACCTATTATAATATGAAAGATTAGCATCATAAATAGAGACATATTGCCTTGAGGAAGAGCTTCCCACTTGTACCTCAACACTGAGGGGGATGCCTTTAGCTTCTGCTTCCATTTTTTTTGAAATGCAAGCCCTTTTCCTTTCTTCGCTGAACCACCTGCTGCTCACAATGTCATTCAGTACATCCTCCCTTAATTCAGGCTGCAGATTGCTGAGGGATGGTGGGCAGTACTGCAGGGACTGCAGATGGATGCAATCAAATGATACGAAGCCACTTCTGTGCATTACCTCTGTGTTGCGCACACAGATATCCAACTCGCACCGTACCTGATGGTTGGGCCCCGATGTCAGCTTCTGCACATGAATGGGGGCACTATTGCTGCTAAAGGATTTTACGACAGCGAAGATGCCCCTTTCAACATCAAGAGGCTGGCATGGCAGATGACGGGTGGCTGTAATGTCCTGGACTGTTGTTGGGTGGCGTCGTCTCATATGTAGCTTCATATTTTTTTTATTCATTACAGCCGGGCACTTTGTGCACTTCACCTTCCTAACTCTTGAACGTTTACCAACAGATTTTAGTGGCTGAAACTCGTCCTCTATTGGGGCATGCAAAGTGTGTACACTTTGTGGTCCTCCTGAAGGCGATGGAGGAAGAGGAGGAGGTTGACCTGGTGCTGGCTGAGGGTGGCAGGTGCTGAGGTGTGTGAGCAGTTTGCCTTTCCTTGCAAAAAGCACACCACAAACACAGCAGTGGTAGTGGGCCTCTTTTTTGCATCCGAGTCTGCATGTATACATTACTAGATCTGAAAGAAGACAAAAAACAAACCAGGCTTTAATATCTGGTCCAAACACATGCTTTCTTGACCTCCATGTGATAACAACAATGGTTATGACAGCAATGTATGAGCAAGCAATAAACATACCTCCATGCTGTACCACAGTTTTTAGGTGTGATTGTAAATGGGTCTCTACTTTAGCAAAATCACCCTTATAAAGTGGGCAAAAGGGGCAGCAAAAAAATTGGCATCCATCCTCTTGACTTCCTCTTGTTGCTTGGAGCTTGTGGCCACTCGACAAAATTGACAGATGTAGCTGTATATTATAGACATATGAAAAACATTGGTCAGTTTCAATTTAGTTTCATCCTTCTAACACAAACACAAAGTGTAATGTTTCTTCAATGATTCGATTTGTCTAAACAGTGATAGGGCGTGAAAAAATATGATTTATATTCATTAGATTCACATGACGTCACTGTGTTTCTGCGCCGTCATATTTGTGTCCGAATCAGGGCAATCTGGACACAGACCACAGCATGTCATGTCACCAGAACAAGTGGAGTAGTAGGAGGAAATCAGCAAGAAAGCAAACTTATGTTATTTGAAAGATACCAGGACTATATTGAGCTGAAGAAACCCCGGACTGCAGTTTTATTCCTACTCAAAAAACGTAAAGTTATAGGCGGAGTAAATGGTTGACTGCAGGCAGTGATCAGTCACAGCATGGGCTGTGACACAAAGAGTGGATTCATTATTTTTTTTAAATAACATGCATATATTGAATTCTGCATTTTTATTATCCTACTTTCTTATTAATTACTCACTGATCCTGCATTTTGGGTGTTTTTATTTCTGTATGACAGACCGTTGCTAAGTAAAACGGGGCGTTGCTACGGACGCTGCTCTGATCAGCGGAGCAGGATTGTGTTTCATTTTTACCGTCATTAAACAGCTTCAGACTAATTGTGATGTTAAAATGACTTGAAGCTTGTCTCCCACACCGCTGCTGGAAACCAAACCTGGGATCAGAGCGGACGGACCAGCGCGGCGTCACAGCTGTGATCAGCTGTTCACAGCTGTGATCAGCTGTGAACAGCTGATCACAGCTGTGTCTGTGTCACCGCGAGTCCGCGACACAACCGTGTCCGTAGCCGTAGTCTCTCATTACAGACAGGACTACATAAATGCACACATCGTGACATTTACTTGATAATTCATCGATCTACTTATTTATTATCAAGAACATGTTGAAAACAACTGCACACGAGTCGACCGGGAGGAGGTGAGGAGCAAACAGCGCGGCGTGACCGGACCTCGGACTTTGATCAACATTACGTATCAAATTAATTAATTCACTCATAAACCGCGTAATACGTGGGATAATGTAGAGTTAGTCTGTTGTTATGGAGATATAAACCCAGACAGGATGTATGAAACCCTGTCATTTTGTCAAGAAACTGTTATTTCCATCCTGTGGTTTACATGCTCTCATATGAGGAGAACTGTCAAATCGGACACAAATATGGCGGCGGTCACTTCGACGTGACGTCACTGCAACCCATGAACTTATAAGAAAGGGAAATTCAAAGCAGACTTATCGGTTCATTGTAAAATATGCATTTATTGATATAAAACTGGTGATATGTACACACGTTAGGCTGCAGAGCCTCCAGGTAGCGCTGCTCTGTCCATTACGCTTGAAGTATGGTGGTGTCCACATTGCTTGGAGTCCGTTACCATGGCTTTTTTAGAACATTGTGGTGATAGGTAACAGTCTTCTACAAGTAGATTATTTATAGACGGAATCGTCAAGTTGTTTACATTCTACGTCCGGGAAGAAAACCTGCACGTAATTTGAATGAGAGTTTAGCTATTCATGGGTTGCAGTGACGTCACGTCGAAGTGACCGCCGCCATATTTGTGTCCGATTTGACAGTTCTCCTCATATGAGAGCATGTAAACCACAGGATGGAAATAACAGTTTCTTGACAAAATGACAGGGTTTCATACATCCTGTCTGGGTTTATTTCTCCATAACAACAGACTAACTCTACATTATCCCACGTATTACGCGGTTTATGAGTGAATTAATTAATTTGATACGTAATGTTGATCAAAGTCCGAGGTCCGGTCACGCCGCGCTGTTTGCTCCTCACCTCCTCCCGGTCGACTCGTGTGCAGTTGTTTTCAACATGTTCTTGATAATAAATAAGTAGATCGATGAATTATCATGTAAATGTCACGATGTGTGCATTTATGTAGTCCTGTCTGTAATAAGAGACTACGGCTACGGACACGGTTGTGTCGCGGACTCGCGGTGGCACAGACACAGCTGATATCACAGCTGATCACAGCTGTGACGCTGCGCTGGTCCGTCCGCTCTGATCCCAGGTTTGGTTTCCAGCAGCGGTGTGGGAGGCAGAGAGCCTCCACTCTCCCTCTGACAAGCTTCAATTCGTTTTAACATCACAATTAGTCTGAAGCTGTTTAATGACGGTAAAAATGAA
Organism: Decapterus maruadsi; assembly: GCA_030347415.2. Lineage (NCBI taxonomy): Eukaryota > Metazoa > Chordata > Actinopteri > Carangiformes > Carangidae > Decapterus > Decapterus maruadsi. The sequence goes on from CM064906.1 coordinate 15,569,324, forward strand.
ACACAATCCTGCTCCGCTGATCAGAGCAGCGTCCCTAGCAACGCCCCGTTTTACTTAGCAACGGTCTGTTAAAACACCCAAAATGCAGGATCAGTGAGTAATTAATAAGAAAGTAGGATAATCAAAATGCTAAATTCAATATATCCACGTTATTAAAAAAATAATTCATCCACTCTTTTGGTGAGACGTGTCACAGCCCATGCTGCGACTGATCATCACTGCCTGCAGTTTATTCCGCCCATAACTTTGCGTCTTTTGAGTAGGAATAAAACTGCAGTCCGGGGTTTCTTTGGCGACTGCTATCACAGCCAACAGCTCAATATAATCCTGGTATCTTTCAAATAACGTCAATTTTTGGTTTCTTGCTGATTTCCTCCTCCTACTCCACTTGTTCTGGTGACATGACATGCTGTGGTCTGTGCCCAGATTGCCCTGATTCGGACACAAATATGGCGGCGTAGAAACACAGTGACGTTATGTGAATCTAATGAATAACCTGGCAGCATTTTTAATTTGTAAATTTTATGACCTACAGAAGTTGCGCTTCCGGTTGTAAACATGAAACACATATGCACGTAATCAGAAACCGGGATACTTATCATGTATACAAGGAAACTGAATAACCGGGTTTCTCTAAGTTCATGTAAACACCCATACCCCGAATTTGATTGTACATACAAAACCCAATTACAATCGGGGGACTGAAGTGCATGTAAATATTAATTCAGACTAAAAAGAAAAATTATGGAGAAGCAATACTTTCATTCTGTAACGTTACACCTCAAAACGCACCGTGGATGTAACGTTATTATTATTATTTTTTAAATATAGCTTTCAATAAATACTCTACATATTCAACCTTTAAATTTAAATAAATGGAGCAACAACAACTGACATTGTTAAATGTTTTTTTATTATTTTGATCGCAATTATGAGTGCAGACCTCCATGAATCCGTGAAAAATAAGGTGGATAGGCTAACAGCCGCGTTGCTTATGGACGAGATAAGGATTAGGCTAGCTGCTAATGAGCAATGCTTGTCGCTATATCGAATTTGGATACAATAACAACACAACAGTTACGTAAGTCACAAAAATGAGAATACTTTCCAGTAAATGATGTAAAAATTAGCAATAATCAACTTACTGGCGGGACCATTATGTTTTCTCCGGGAGACAGGACAGAGACGTTCGGATAGGAGGGTCTACCTCGTGGTGGTGGTCTACCTGTGCTTGAACGCGAAATGGCGGCGTTCCCGACCCGATCTGCGACAGCCACGTACGGCAACTCCACTTGGACAAACTTGGTTGAATTGACTTAGGTCTTAGAATCACTGCCCTATCTCTGTGCCCTATGTGCGGCGCCAGAGAGACGGTTTACCTGTTTATTTTTAAAGACAAACTTTATTAGTAATGTAAATTGAGGGTTCGTTGTAGTGGAATGGATCTTGATCATAGATATATCTATGATCTTGATACTCAGAAAACAGGAACAGAGGCGTGTTTTGTTTTGTTTTTTAACCGAGCGGCTGACTAGCCGCTAACTGTTACTGTTACGTGTATTTCATGTTTCCAACCGGAAGCGAAACTACTGGGAAATATGTAGGCCTAGGTCATAAAATTTAGAAATTAAAAATGCTGCCATGTTATATAACTTCAAAAAGGGGGAAATTCAAAGCAGACTTATCTGTTCCTTGTATAACATGCATTTATTGATGTAAAAGTGGTGTGTAACGCCGCATTATGTAATAACGTCGCATTATGTAATAATCTGCCGCATTTTGTAATAAAAATCTTGAACGCAATATGTAATAAACTTTGCCGCATTTTGTAATAAGTTGTTACATTTTGCATCACTTATTACATATTGCGGGTGTTACACTTTTTTATGAAAAAAATGTAATAATTTGGTGCATTATGTAATAAACCACCAAAATGGATGTCTTAATTAGAAAAAACATTAACAATAATACGCGCTGCTCCTCCTCCCCGCTGAGCAGAGCGGTCTCCTCCGACAGCGCGTCCCACGCGAATGGTAACCGCTCCGCGTCTCTCCCTCCCCCCTTGCCCACCGATAATAATACGCCCGGGTCATGTTCGTCTGTGGAGGGATGACATGGACCACGGTCCGACTGGAGCTCCAGGCCGGGTCCAGCTCTGCTCCAGCAGCGGCAGGGGCGGCTGGGACCACCGCCCCCGGAGCCGCAGCTGGGGCGAGCTGGGGGGGTCGAGCTGGGGGATTTCATCGGGCTGATGATGCTGGAAGTTTTTTTTTTTTTTTTTTTTTTTTTTTTAAACTTTGTTTAATCAGGCAAGCAAATTAAGAACAGAATTTCTTATTTTCAAGTGCAGCCTGAGGGGTAAGGGGAGAGGAGTGCTAAAAATGAAAAACAAATGTTAAATACAATACACATGAAAAAACATTAAAACACAATACAATACAAGCGAAGTGATTTTGCCTCTGATTTTCACCAGATTTAACATTTTATCAAAATTTGCCCAGCTGATCCATTTAAATTACTGAAAAATTATCATCATCTGCAAGCAGCAGCTGTAAAACGAGAACCAGTCCCAGAAGCTCCAGGCCCGGAGAACCAGAGAGGGGGCCCTGCCAGAGCGCTCCCCAAGAATGGTGCATCGCCGCCCGGGTAAAATACGTGAGGGAGAGGGAGAGGGCTGGATGATTTGACGCTTTTTTCAAAACTCCGATCTAAAATATCAGATTATACCACTTTCCCTTTGTCGATTGAGGTCCAGTAAAAAGTATGATGGTCTTTTAACTCTCCTCTAGCCATATGTGTATTATGATGTCATGTTTTTACACAGAGTCACGTTTTTTGTCACAAAAAACTGTTTTGTTTATTCATCTTAACAGAGCGCGAGCGAGATTTAACACACACATTCACACAGGCGAAACACACATACGGGCTACACAGGATACACGTATCTGAGACACTGTTTCTCATACACAAATACATCGGCTTGTTAGAGAGAAGAAAAAACAAACTCTGGTGTGATGACAAGGATCAAACCCAGCACACACTGATCTGCAGCTACTCAGCCTGAGACTGATTCTGTCACCTGTTGACGATGTTTTGTTTTGTTTTTTTCTTGCTGAAGGGTGTGTGTGCCGAGCGGACCCGTCTAGAGAGACACGCGTCTATAGGCTTGTGGGACAGGCTTTTAGAACAAACCTTATGCTCAGCAAAAATGGAATATAGTCTGACACCAATATAATAAAATGGTTGTTTGGCCACTGTTTAGAATCATAATAGGCTACTGTAAGGAAAGAATCGGATCCAGAGCAGCATTCATTTACAAGTTTAATCAGCACCAATTAAACTTCTTATAAATAAACGTAAACATTCAATAACTGGGGTCAGGTCTCGGAGCGTTGCTGCGCTATGAGCAGACGTGGCGCGCGTACATGTCATGTCATTGTCATATGAGTGTGTGCTGTTAATTAACGAGTGTTTATGGAGAATGAAAACGTAAAGTCCCATCGTCATGTAGTCGACGGTCCAGACCGAGTGTCACAGCACCACTGACAGCGGTGTGTGTGTGTGCACGTGAGAGAGAGAGAGAGAGAGAGAGAGAGAGAGAGAGAGAGAGAGAGAGAGAGAGAGAGAGAGAGAGAGAGACGGTGCGCCGTGTTTGTATGGGATAAAATACAGAGTCTCTCCTGACACCAGTATAATAGGAAACAAAGGACCTGTATGTAAAAATCCGATGCGATGTTCAGCAGCAGGGAACAGCAACCACAAATTATAATCTATAATTTTATTGTCATTGCAACAATTTTTCAACTTTGGCCACCAGGCCCCAGACGCTCACAGCTGCTGCTTCTCCGCGGCTCATCCGCGGCGCTGTCCGTGGTGCTGAAGGTGACAGGTTAACTAGACAAACAAACTGCAACAAAGTTCTGTTTGTTTATCATGTCAGTTTTGTGTGTGATTTAGTAGTTTAATTGTTGAGATTAAGAACATCACTCCCTGGTGATAGGCATGCTGAAAAGAAAAAAAGAGAGAGACGCGCCTGGGTATCGCAGCTGTAAAAAAAAAAAAAAAAAAGAGAGAAAAAAAGGATGTGTCGGAATAGCGGTACCAAAAACTGTCGGATTACCGGTATGTCTAGATAGAGAGACGTCGGAATAGTGGCATGTCTAAATAGAAACATGTCGGAATAGCGGGATGTCTGAATAGCGGGCGGACCCCCATCTGGTTGGGCCGAGGCGCCTGCCGAGCGGCACGGAGAAAAGCGCATCTGGTGGCGTGCTCCTCAGGGCGCACCCAGGTTGAGCACCCAGGGTGCTCAACCTGGTCAGTGGGATAGATAGATAGATAGATAGATAGATAGATAGATAGATAGATAGATAGATAGATAGTTAGATTTGACCGTCCTACTGGTTTTAGAAATTAATTCATATTATGATTCATGCATGCTGGTATGCTTAAAGTCAGACAGGTGCCTTGGCCCCTCAGATGTGTGTGTGTGTGGGTATGTGTATCATGTGTAGCCCGTATGTGTGTGTCGCCTGTGTGAATGTGTGTGTTAAATCTCGCTCGCGCTCTGTTAAGATGAATAAACAAATCGCTGCAGAACACGAGCCTGGCACAGAGGTGCGCGCTCTGGCACTTCTGGCACAATCTGGAAGTTAAAGGAAACTGGCTCAGCTCCGCGGCTGTTTCGCGTCCGACGTCTATGTTCAGCACATGTTTTTATTGATATTGTAGCGTCCGACCCAACGTATATACAACAACATAACACAAACTTTATCAGACAGCTCTCACTTCTTCCTCTGCTCCACCTCACTCACTCACTCACTCACCTACACATGCACACAGGACCCTCAAACTCACCTTTCAGTTGTGCAGTATTATTAATAATGAGCGATGAGTATGTAAAATAAAAAAAAATATTATAAAAAATAATAATAATAATAATGAGCTATGAGTCCCACATGGTCACGTGACTCTGTGTAAAAACATGACATCATATTATGGCTAGAGGAGAGTTAAAAGACCATCATACTTTTTACTGGACCTCAATCGACAAAGGGAAAGTGGTATAATCTGATATTTTAGATCGGAGTTTTGAAAAAAGCGTCAAATCATCCAGCCCTCTCCCTCACGTATTTTACCCGGGCGGCGATGCACCATTCTTGGGGAGCGCTCTGGCAGGACCCCCTCTCTGGTTCTCCGGGCCTGGAGCTTCTGGGACTGGTTCTCGTTTTACAGCTGCTGCTTGCAGATGATGATAATTTTTCAGTAATTTAAATGGATCAGCTGGGCAAATTTTGATAAAATGTTAAATCTGGTGAAAATCAGAGGCAAAGTTTATTACATATTGCGTTCAAGATTTTTATTACAAAATGCGGCAGATTATTACATATTGCGACGTTATTACATAATGACGTGAAGATTTGTTACATTATTACATAATGCGTCATTATTACATAATGCGGCGTTACATGGTGATTTCTGTAGGCTACACACGTTAGGCTGCAGAGCCTCCAGACAGGGCTGCTGTGTCCATAACGCTGCACACATGAAGCTTCACTTTTCATTCAAATAAACTAATGCAACTTCATTGCAATTTCATCAATGAAACCAGCATTTATCTCCTAAAAAGAGTTAAACCAGCCGGTGGTTTACCTCTAAAAACCTACGGATAAGTTCATTAACAGTCGTTTTCCCCGCGAGGTGACGGAGTAGTCTGGCCGGTCGAGCACGTCAGGAGACGGAGTTGCTGCCTCTGTGATGTCCCGGTCACAGCTCATATTTATCCAATATTTATTTTATCCAAACGACGGCTGTTTAGAAGTTAACCTCGAAGCGAAGCTCCATGCAGGTCCGAGCAGTGACCACGGCATCACAGAGGCAGCAGCCCGGCTCCTGACGTGCTCCGCCGGCCAGCCTGCAATCGTCACCCCGGGAGAAAACGACTGCTAATTAACTTACCCGATGGCTTTTAGAGGTTTACCACCGGCTGCTTAAACTTCTTTTAGGGAATAAATGTTGGTCTCTTTGATGAAATCTAACAACTGTGGCAGTAGCAGAAGTTTGTTTGAATAAAAAACCATGGTTGGACAGTAGCAGTGCTGCCTTGGGGTCAGTCTACGCACAGAAAACACCACATTTACATCAATAAATAAATACTTTAAAACGTGCCAGGCCTGTCTCAGAGCTGGCAAGACTCTCCGGTGGCATATTGAACGATTAAATGCCATTAACGGGACGAGAGAGCAGTCAAAACGGCAGCTCCAAGCTAGCTACAACGAGGGTAGGTTCATTTCCTGTTTACAAAGTAAAAGCACCTAAGCGATAAAAGGCAACGGGTATTTTATTTTGTAATACCAACCGGAAGTGCGTTGCTCACTACGGCTAGTATTACTAGCGCCAGAGAACGCCGACTTCGTCGGAACAAATTTGTAAACAGCGGGTATTTTGTCAGATTTTCAACACAGTGGGGATCTAAACGACCACTTTCTCGCCTGAAAATGTTTCAAATGTTGCTAAAGTTATATATTTACAGAGTTTAGCAGCAGCTAGCCGCTCGCTAGAATGCTACTTCAACCGGAAGTACGTCACATGAAAGGCTACCAGCCAGGAACGCCCATAGGCGTTCCCGTGTCATGACGGGAACGCCCCTGTCCGCAGCCAGACCCTTCTCCATTATACGGATACGCGCCGCTCGATTGGGGCTAATTTCGTCAAAACGACTCCAAATGACACCAAAGTTGTCTGGGTGAGTAAATGATCGTATTTGATGCTAGAAATAAGGTCCAGGTTGTAAAAAACTAAAGTTAAGTACTGTACAAGTGATGCATTGTGTCTTGTGTTATATGTATGTCTGCGTCTACTGTATGACTGTATCAGTTTTTGTTCTTTTTCCTTGATTGACTTGGAAGAATATAATAGACAATATTGACTTAATGTTTGGACTCCAGGAAGGATAGCTATGCTAATGTACTGGTGCTAATGGAGATCCAATAAATGGAACGAAATGAAAGGCCCTAGTGGTATCACACCTTTATCATCAATTATAATTTCAACACTTTGCATTTTTACCGTTAAAACATTTTATTGTACAATGGTCATTCAGAATTAAATGTTTTCACTGTGAATGTTGCTCCAATGAATGGTTTCATTATTTCTTAGAAATAAAATGACTAAAGTCAAAATAAACAGTAAAAGAATTTGAGAAGACACAAAAGAAAACATACTGCACGTCTCGGTTTTACTTTTTATTACAGACGTACATCAGCAAATCACCTGAGTCTGATAGAAAAGTCCAAACAGTGCAGATACTAACATTAAAAACAAGAACCATGAAAAGAAGAAACCAGACACCAACAATATAAATAGACTCCTCCTTGTTTGTACCATTAAGAGCAGCCTGGCAAACCCATGGCAGAGATAAAGACCCAGTGTGTTGGTAGGTCCTAATGAAGCATGAATCTGAGCTTATCAAGTACTTTCATTGGCATCCAGTGATATCTACGTCTCACAGATGCTGTTTGCTGCTGTCGTCCTCTGGCATGAAAAGAGTGTCTGAAGTGACAAGGTCGAAAGGAGATGGTATAAAAGTTAAAGTAAAAAGAAAAAAAAATCATAGGTTGGATACAAATTATTATATTTTATAGTTTTAAACTGTGTGACAAAAACTGCTGATGCATTATACCCCCACACAGCGACTCAAATCTGCACTGTTCTGATTTAAAAGAAAATGGCACTGATTGAAATTTAGATTTTATTAATCTACCAGAACGGTAATGCTAATGGGTGATTCCTTTGGAAGACATTGTAAAGGGCAGAGAGGAGCACTGAGTAACATGTTACAGCATTGCACCCTAGTGCCCGTGTTGGGTTCATACAGCTGAAAAGGTCAGAAGGTGTTTATCACAAGTCTGTCAGTAGATGGCAGTGCTCAACCATAACAACAAATCCTCATCTAGCATGTCCCTGTTGAGCTACATACACCTTAAAATTACACTGTCTTGACAAATTATTTCACTTCAAGCTGTTTCATTGTGTTTGTTACAGCTCTGGTATTTTTTTGTTGCCTTGAACACATTATTTCCTTTAACTATGTCCAAAAATATAACCCCAGAAAATGTAATTTAAAAAAACTTTCACCTGAAAGTTCATAGCCTATCTTCATCTTTGTCTGTCTCTCCCCTGTGATCAACATTCATATGAGAGTCATTACCAATTATGACATAATTAGCATTATCAATATGAATGTTTCCATGTTGCTGTGGTGGCCACCCGGCCATGGCGGCACCACCAGCTTGTTGTGGTGGACCGAGGATGAGATTTTGTTTCAGTAATAGATTCAGGTTCTCTCTCGTCTGTATATCTGTTTTTAAACACTCTTCGATGAACTGTTTTTGACTCTCATTTAACTGCTTTAGGGTGTCGTGTTTCTCTATCTGACGTTGCACCCTTTGTCCCGCGGCCCAGATTCTCTTTTGCTTTTGAATAATTGCTGGAGACAAGAACCTTTTAATTTTCTTCTCAAAGTTCCTGCTCTCATCTAGTGGATTTATTGTCCGTAGGACCATAGGCAGGCCATCTTTGGGAAGGCAGTTTTCCCGTGGCATCAGGGGGACAACAGTGTTGTGCTTGTGTTTCTTGTTGATGGAGTTGACAAGGGCAGTGTCCGTCTTCACCTCCACCAACTTAGTGTTGAAGTTACGGGTAAACAGCAGGAGAGTAAAGGCTGAATTGTTGATCGCGTCCTCCACACTCCTCAGAGTGCTCTTTCCAGGGATGTCAAAGTCCTCATAGAAAGTTGCACCAGTACAACCGGAAACTGCTTCAATTTTGTCTTTCAGTCTCTCGGCCATAGCTTCATCCTCTGGTGCGTGCAGGATAACAAATGCATAAAATGTTGCCTCTTCTTCTGCTTCTGCACCTTTACATTCACATGAATATGAATTGAGAACCTCAGGTAGACGAATGTTTGTTGCAGCGTTTGTTGGAAATTGATGTCCAGTGATTGGCTTGGTTGTTTGGTTTGGAGTCTCATTGTGACTGATATGACGGTCCGACTTCCGGGTGTCTGCCTCTGCTGCATCCATCGTTGAGACTTTCTTCGTTTCAGGCTGAGCAGCTTCATTGGATTTAGGCTGATCCTCCTCAGATGATTGTGGTTGCCCAGGGGCAGGGAGGCTACAACTGTTGGACTTATCTGATGTTTCTGGAGTTATTTTGTCGTCTTGGAAAGACATTGTCGGAGGCATACTGATCTCTAGATGAGAGGGGTACGAGTTGATTGAGGCGCTTGCTTGCAGAGGGCTGGGAAGACTATAAGCACTATCTGACTTATTGGCAATTTTTAAAGTTGAGTTTTCTTCATTTAGGCCTATGTGAGAACTGCGGAAAGACCCCGATTTAAGGTCTCTGGGGGAGCACATCAGCTCCTCAAACTCAGGCCCGCAGACAACTTTAGCTTCTTCTCTGAGCTGATCATATTCCAGATCCTCACAATGGCCTGTTTTTCGTCCGTCAGTGGAGAGGGCTCTCTGATACGCCAGATTTCTCTGATTTGGCTCACACAGCCTCCGCTCATGCAAAAGTTTAAAAACACGAGCCAAAGATGCCAAAGATTCTCCGGTAAACTCTTCAAAATGTCCACAGCGAACTCGGAAATCCTCTAATTTACCTCCACTCATTTGCCAATTTTCAGCCAGATGGTTAGCAAGGTAGTTGTCCTTCAACATCTGGAGCTTATCTATGGCCTGCGCCTCTTTATGGAGAATGATCAGACACAGGGCGTGTATGATATTATCTTCAGGAGACTCACCCAACTGGATTGTCAGGCTTAACAATCGCTCCTGAGGCTCCTCAACTAATATGTCAAAGACGTCTCTCAGTCCCGTCCCCGGATTTTGTTGTCCCTTGTTAGTCATTTTCGGTTGTGCTTCACCTCCAGCGTTTTACAAGAACCACATGTGATTTTCCAACATTTTTCTCCTCACTGCTTGAAAAACTTGGGCGAGGCTCACAATTTCCTGGTCATTTTCATGTCCTTAAAAAGATGAAAACAACAAGCCTCAGAAATCGTAACATAGCCTAATCTTTTTTTTTTGTAGTTTGGCTGCATGCTGAAGAAGTAGTGGCTCACATGACAAGAACTAGGTCAAATGACGAATGATGTCAAACGACAACGTAAAGACCAACCTTTGAGCAGAGTTGAACTTGACCAGAATCTCTCCCTCGTGTGGAGCTCCAGGTGGCATAACAACAACTTTAGTCTTCCAACTTGAAAAAGGAAGTCACTCAAAGTTTCTTTTCCAGTTCAGTTTAACCAGTAGAAAACTCTATTATCTCAAAAGGAAGCTCTCGGTGCACATTTGAAATCCTGCCGATCACCCCGACAGTAGTTGCAATGAGTCTTGGCCAACTTTTTGAATCAAGTTAATCAGTTACCGTACCTGTGGAAGCTCTAGGCCTCTGCCAGCTTTGCACAGCATAATGATGATGTCACAAGCTGTGAAGTACGGAAGCACACGAGGGACAAAAGACAAGAACAGGAAGAAGCATTCATGTCTGGAAAAGCCATAGCAATCCACATGACCAAATAAATAGCACCATGCCTGAGAGAGGCTTTTGGTCATGCAAACCTTCACCTTCATAACTTCCTTTTTTTGCCCATTATATCAACTTTTGTGTGTTTAAACCTCTCACAGTATTAAAATCCACTGAAAAAAAATCACTTGTGACAAGAGTGGAAGTCTTTAACTCCCTGTGCACAATAGACTCGAGAGAGAGCGGGAGGAGAAAACAGTTAGAGGAATTCTGGCTTTTCTCCCTCTCTGCTGAGAGGCAAGTGTATTTTTATCCACGGAGGAAACCTCTAACCCTGTATTTACCAGGGGTGGGGTCACACCAGGCAGAGTGCAAGCCAAGATCAGATCCCTCACTATAGTGCAGACAGAGAGCCTCTCTGTTCTTAAGGCTGTGTGCAGTGTGATATGTTTACTGTGCGACCACTTCTGAAGAATTACAGTAACTCTATATGAAGTGTGGTTTCTATGCCTTCCTGAAATATGACAATTGTAAGAATGGTATGTATGTTTCCTTATAGAATATAGTATCACTATTCAGCTGAGTTATATAGGCCCAGCACATGCCACCAGGACCACAGCCCTGTTGTTTTAAACATAACCCCATCTACAGTCAATGGCACGCCACCAGAGACTCTATGGACATTATTAGGGGATGATAAGAAAACGAAAAACAGCTTTGTAAGTTTTTGAGTTGTTCTTTTGTTTCACCAGATTTCATACTTGATGTTGGCCTATGTACTTGCATATATAAATAGTGTTATATGGCTATGGATAAAGTTCAGTAGCATTTTTCATACCTCAAAAATCTGTGCTGAAACAGTTTCACTGCTCTGGGACATTCATTAGGTGCATTTCCATTAACCTGCTTTGATAACTTAAAAACAATCAATGGATTTCTCTCCAATGTTACTGAAAAATTATATCACAATCTTGGAAAATTTTAACTTATTTTTACATGCAAGTTGTGGCTCCTGTCATATATCACGCCCCAGGGAGCCAGTTCTAACCACCCGAGAAGCAGACTGCAGAAAATCTGTCGCCACATTTTGTAGGAATGATATGTGGAGGTTTATTTGCATAGCATCACTTAGTTGAAACTAAGAGAATTCGCGATTGCATCTCGTCGACTTTTTCAAAAAGACATTTCGGCATTGTCTACGGCTATTGACGCTGTTCGGGCATTTTCCCTTTTGGCTGCATGGGGACAGCTTGCTCCTCATTAAGGGGCTCTGCTGCAGCTGCAGACGTAAAAACAACACAGTAGAAATAAAATGAATCTGACTTTGCCTTTCAGCAAATATCAACAAAATAAATCACCAATTTTCCTTCAAGCACAAAACACATAATGTTGCTTGAAGGTGACCTGGTTGCTGCACTGACACAGGTCACAGTATCTGGTGGTAGGCCAGTATCAGCAGGCTGACACCACACACTATCTGCATTGGCTACTTGGGGCACACAATCTATCATGATACTAGTTCCATACCGATCCCACTGTTCTGTGGATAAGGCTCCAAAGAAGATATTAATAAAAGAGTTAGTTTCAAGATTTGTGTCTCTTCCCACCACAATAATTTTCATACAGTCCCTAACTAGGGATGATATGCACATACATTTTCCTCTAAAAACTCTCCCACTGTTTATGCCCTTGTTTACCCCTCTTACACACACACACATTCAAAGAATAAGTGCATATTTTCTGCCCCAAACATGAGAGCACAAAAACAACACACACATCCACACAGCCTCAGGATCATCCTGAGTCAGTTACATAACGCGCTGCCAAACGTCCATCTTTATTGAGGTCACTTGTTTTAACGAGAGACACGCTCTCCCAGCAGCTGGGTTAGTCAGCCTGGCGGTAAATATGCCTTCACCTTAGGGCAAAACATATAGTAAGAGGGTCTGTCAGTTCTGCAAATCGTGGCATTGTACAGCTTCCGTGATGCTGTTTGGAGCAAATGCAATCTGACCTCTGCTTGTTTTTACAGGGTGAAACATTACATAGCTTCAACACAAACACATGCGACTCCACTCTTACATGGTTTATTGCTATAAACTAAAATGCACAGATGTGTGCGACTGTGTGTTTGTGTCTGTGGTTTCTGGCCGTGGGAGAGAGCCTGGAGGGAGACACAGAGGGGTCACATATAAGAGGCTTTAGGGCAGACAAGTGAAAAGGAGGCCCTTTCTTGGACAGAGACTACGGATTAGGATGAAAGACATACGAGTGGGGGATGCTCTCTCTCTTTTTATCTGTCTCACCCGCTCGCTGCATCTTTCTCCCACATTCTGCATCACGTCTATTCAAAATTAGCAAGAAGTAAAGAGGAAGATACAAAGACACACACACATGCAGTGGCGATACAAAGCCAGATAGATAAGACAGTGCGATAGGGGCAGAGCAAAAGATGAATTGAGACCTTGACAGATCGATAGCCTCTTTAGAATTCAGTTTGTGAGAGGCCGAGAGAGGCCATGCAACGCGCTGCTCTTTTCCCAGCCACTTGATTCGTCACACATGCTAAGAGAATTTAACACACTCGCTTCTGGCAGTCAAATATATGCTCCACACACATGTACATGCGAAGGCATACAGAGATACAAGGCCCTTCACTCATTCAGTAGAGTGTCTACGCCCACGGTTTGGCCTCTATTGAAACACTGAATGAAACACCTGCACTGCAGCCACTACTGCACTTTGCAGAGAAGTTTTCCTGCATTCTCTTGTCAAGAAAACGAGAAGCAGCCTATAGCCTTAAGGTCTTGCATAACAGTGCATTTTGTTTAGTTAAGGTAGAGGTTGTGTATGGATGGCTGCAGCTTTGACTAGCCTGCATTTAGTTAAACTCAGGCCATGCGTGCGCTGTGTATCAAAGTAAAAATAACCCTGGCTATCACACACTGAGGCTAGTTTATGTTGTTGACAAAGCGGGCAAACAGATCTAAGTTAATGTGACAGTTAACTAGCATTAATTCAGGAGCAAAGGTAAATGAAGCGGGCCTACGGACACGACAAGGGAGTTCAGTGGGGATGGGAAGACGTGTGTACTGTACCACACTGGACCATGCTTGGGTGAGCATGTAGGCCATGCCAACAACAATGCATAATACAGCCTCTGGTGATGGGGGATGGATACGCACACACATAACACCCCCACCTCACCTCAAATACACATACAAACGCACAGACACGCACTTGCACAAACACACACACAAACTTGCACGCATGCACAGACATTGACGGTGATGGGGCATGGAGCAGTTTATGCTCATATCAAGGGAAAGTCTTTGATCAGTATGACAGGAAGGGCACTCGCCCCAAAGGAATTAGCTAACTCTTGCCTTGCAAAAGCACATCCACAATAAATCAGGAACACTTTGCATTTGCAACACAGTGGAGAGAATGTCTGATATTTAGCTTCATTAATATGCTAAATGTATGAATATGATTTGTTCCAGTTCAATGTCCAGAAAAGCATGTCCAGAGTGGCATGATAACCATAAAGAGTAAAATGTGCAGAAATTCAGGTTGCATGTATAATCCTCTCAATTTAATAGGCTGTTAATCTGCAGAAGTAATTTACATATGGCTTTTAAATTAGCACAACCATCAGTTTTATTTCTCTTTTAGAAATGTACAAATTACACAGTGTTTCTGACATATTGAGGACTGTGTAGGCTAATAGATTTAAGACTGTTTATTTAAGAAGTTAGAGCACACATTTAGGAGAAATGTTCTTTTCTCATTCATCCTCTCCTCAGGTTAAAAGCTAGTTTACCAGACATTCTTTAACCTACCTCTTATGTTAGAGTCGCCACTGACCCGTTTTTTTTTTTTGTTGCATAAAAGTATACCACATAAATTTGTTTATTGCATCAAGGCTTTTGCATTTGTCAAGAACCTCTATTCAAACAAAATAAACCTTTTTTTTTTCATTTGTGTAACATTTGTGGTGTCAGGGGCGGTTTTGACCGGTTATAACAATAAGAACAATGATTAGAGTTAAAACTGAAATCACAAGTGGAAACCAGCATTTTCATGGATTAATGTGTTTTAAGAAACTGACCAAGGGGTATACTGGCAAAAAAAGGCCCAGGGGGCCCACCACCAAAAAATATATATAATCAATCACAAGTGCAAAACTAACATTTCCATGGATAAGGAAGCCTAACAATGTAACCAAGAGATGAAAAACAAATTGGAAGAAATAAAAAGTTTTTGATGTCTTCTGACATGGGTCAAAACTGACCGTAACACAAGAGATGGTAGAAGAAAGCTAACATGAAGGTTAAACAATAATAAATGAAATGCCCTTAGAACTGTGTAAAATTATTTCAAAATGAATAGGCTACTACTCAGGACACACAGTCGGAAGAAAGGAAACACACGCCTCGACTACTGCCGACTACACAGTAGCCTGTACGTTCTGCGCTTGCGCGAGATGCAATAAGTCTCCCTAACAGCGGGTGGCGCTGGTCTCGTGCCAGTAACGCAAAACGGTCGGGCCGGTGTGTTCCTGGCTTTAAAGCATAAGTCAGCGATCCGGTGGTTTGGCTAATGCAGCGTTCCAGGCAGGCTTTTGAAACCGTAAATTACGGCTTCAAGTCACGACTTATGACTTTGTAGCATTCCATGTAACATGTAACTCATATTTTTCTGACCTGTTGCTTGTGAAAGTTCACTGTAACGGCCACTCGTAACTTCCGACCCGTGAACTCGTACCAGATCGAACTGGTGCGACTTCACAGGTCTGAAAAACACGAGTTACGGGGGCGGTGTTTAGCTCAGTTGGTAGAGCACCCGCCCCATATGCAGAGGCTATAGTCCTCGCTGCAGGCGGCCCCGGTTCGAGTCCCGCGTCGGACGGCCCTATACTGCGTGTCATCCCCCCCATCTCTGCCTCCCATTTCCTGAACCCTATCAATAAAGAGTTAGAACCATGAGTTATCAGCCCCCGCCCTCGTCAGGCATCTATTGGTCCTCGTCCCTACGTCACCACATTCACGTGCATCCCTTGGCTGCACACACAGCCCTTCATGCCGTTCTCTCTCCTCATTGGATAACGCTTGTATCCCACAAGGAAAATTTTCTCCTCGGTTTACAGCAGAGCAGAGTGACGGAGAGACTCGTGTGTCGGCCAAAACACTCTATGTAAGTGATTGCTGACGGAAAATAAGACTATTTAGGACTTAGGCTATATTAACAAAAACATTCTGCTGAATTATGCTTTAACTTGTTTGAGTTGATTTAGTCTTATTTTAGTTTAATTCAGCATAGCATAAAGACTGCAAATGAGGGGCATATGGCTCCTACTACCGCCCATAAAACTAGGGTTAGGTACAAATTAATCAGGCAAAACACGTTACTTCTTGAGCTGCAGAAGAATTGGTGGGCTAATTTTATTAGCATTGGGTGGAGGAAGTCTAGTTGTTTCCTTCTGTTTCCTTGTTTTTGTAAGTGGGCCAGTTGCTTATATCTCATCTAAATGTCATTGATCTTCCTATGCAGATTAACTCCTGGCAAGAAAATGCAAATGTGTATTTCATAAAACATCAAACTCTTCTGTCATTGTATCTCTCCATATTGAAATTCTTCCACTGCTGCTTCTCTCTGCCTCATATATACAACATGATTCCCATGTTTGCCACAGTTGAGGAGGAGGGTCCCTCCTCTGAGAATTTTCCCTCCCCCCCATTAAACGTCTTTTATAGGTTTTTCCTTTGCTGAATTAGTGGTCTTAGGGTAGGAGTTATTCATATTGTAAAACCCTCTAAAACAAATATGTGTACGTTACATAGTTAAAATTGACTTTATTTGACTTGACAAATAGAAGCTGGATCTAATTTTGTGGAGTGTGAAAGACTGCTAAAGGTTGCTAAAAGAGGAGAGGAGAAGAGAAGAGAGGAGGGGGAATTAAAACCTGCAACAAAACTAAAAGAATAAATGGACTCAATCTGGCTGCACTTGGTGTCAGAATGGATGCCCATCCAGAAGCACATGCCCAATCCCCCATGTCACTTTTGTCCGTCTCCAAACCCTGCGGATGCTTTGCTTGTATAGCAGATGCACATAACCAAAGGATGTGAGGCATGAAAGCAATGGGAAATTCATTACATATTCCTACCCCCCTCCGTTCACCATAATCACCACAATTAGCAGACATCTGCAGTGACTCCAAAGCTGGGAGTGTATTCAGGCAATCAGAGCAGCTTCACCGACAACACTGACTGCAGCCCCCTCTGTGATGGGCCTCATCCTGAAGGGAAGCATTCCATTAGAAACTCAGTGATTAATTGAGACGGAGAATTCGCTCCTGGCATCGAGCAAGAATGAAACCCGACAGGAGGCATCCATGATGGCAGAGTTGTACACGGTTGGTGGAGGTGGTCTGGAGTTGGCGGGGACCGTGCCATACTGTTGATGGTGTGAGATAAGGCGCTCACACTGTGGTTCGCAATTAGTTGTACGAGAACAGTTAACCAGACAACAGCTATACGAAGATTTTCTGACCCATCAAGTAAACAAACCCCGTGTGTGTCTAATGATAATTAAAATTTTATAGCTGCTTGTGTTACCATGCTAAAAAAAAAACATTTGGAGGAGATGTCTATGCTAATATCCCCTGCTCACTTTAGGAAACAGTTGATATCTGAGATATCACGTAGCATTAAGTTAATTGTCTTGTATGTGAGATAAATAGACTAAAACTTGATGCGATGCGATAAATGTGGACCTAGCCTTTAGCTTAGCTTAACATGAAGGCTGGAAACAGGGAAAATGTCTATCTCAAGTTTCTGACTGAATGATTTCCAAATTGTTGAGTGGCCTGTGTGTACTCCATCTGTAGAGGATGACAGCATGTTAGACAGCTCATTACTGAAGCAGTTGGAGATGTCACTCTTACCAGGCACAGTATGGTACAGCCAGGATTTTAAGGCTCAACTTAATACGTTGTCATGGAAATCAGCTGTAGCACATCGGACACTTTCCATTTGTGTTGAGTCCAGGGCCGGCTTGTTTCTGGATCACACACACATATGGTTATAAGAGTAAATATGCACATCAGTCTAGCTTACACAGGCTTGGCTGCACATGGGCTTTATCCACAAGATGTCATCTTTTTATGAACTAAGCAGACAGACATGTTTTCAGACTGATGAAAGCACATTTGGGGTTTTATCAGACTGATTTTGAGAAGATTTCATTAGTCAAAAGCAGCTATGATTTTTTTTATAAGCTACTCTGAAGCATTTAAAAGTTGAGCCCTGATGGTTTATTGTTAGTTGAGAAATCCTTTAATAATTCTAAATCTATCTCAAAACAGAACAACCTTTGTTCCCTGAGTTTCTTTTTCTTTGGTTTGTATCAGTGGTGTAAGAGATGTCTCGTTATATCATTCATTATGAAGTAAAAGAAGCTATAGGCTACTGCAAATAAAATTCTTAATTGCAATTCTACACAAAGATAATGGGGAGGTTTCTTGGAAATAAACCAACACTGTAGTTTAATTCACTGTATTTCACAAAAGACAACAACAACAAAACTCATTATGTCTTTTAGTCCATCAAGCATGCTGAATATATGTCCTGCCTTTTGAAAAACTTGCAAAGTTGTTTATGTAGTGCTACTTTCACTTAACCTAAGGCAACTACGGTATAAAATACAAATTAAATTTACTTTTTTCCTTAACTGGGAATAAAATACTTGATGCAGCTGTCGGGGTTGCCAGGTGTGGGGTTAAATGCATTTTGTAACAATCCATAAAGTCTGAAATGTAAATATTCATAATCTAAGTCAAGATCCTCTGTGCTGTTGCATGTGGTCTGTTCAAAGATAAACACCTGCCAAACCAAGTCTTATCAGTAGCTTATAATTGATATAAAAATCACAAGTGATGTATTAAGCATTAGGAAGTTAGATGGAGAGTATAGCCTATCAGATACTATCTATAGTGCCACATTTTACACTGATGGAGGACCACATGACCCTTCATTTGAAAAGAAAAGATGAATCATAGCAAATATGAAATTTTAAGGTTTTCACATGATAGCAGTCACACGCACAAACACCCACACGTTAGATTTGTGAAAGAGCTGTGATTGAAGCTGCAGCTAAATTAAGAGGAAAGAGAGATTAGAAGCTTAGAGGAAATCAAGCCAAGACTGGTGCTCTCGTTTGGATGTTTGAAATTAGACAGAATACTAAATAAATCTAGGTGCTAGACTTCTGAGAGCATCATTCCCACCAGTTATGCAAATTAGCCATCAAATTCACACAATAATCAGATGATGTGCCGCTTTGTTGAGATTTGAGCGTGCTATTTTATCGGTTTAACGGAGACAAGAGCAGAGCATCTTCCAAAAAAAAAAAAAAAAGAAGAGCTAATTTGTGGTTGACGGCCTCCTGGCTGTCGTAAAATTGTAGAGTCACAATGAAATGGGTGTGATCCTCCACTTGGTGCTTCCTTCCTTCCAGTCCAAGGGTCTGGGCCTAATAAAGGCCTGTGTGGTGCAGCACAGACAGACCGCCTCTCTGCTGTGTGGAGAAATGTGTTCAATCACCATGGCTACTGGTCAGAGAAGAGCCCCCGCTGTGGTTATTAGGATTTCTCTGCCTGCTCACACACCGGCTCAGTATGCAGGTTAACAACTCCCAGCCTGTATTATGGATGTGAATGTGCACGTCTGCAAGGAGGCCTGTAGGTCAAGGGTGGTGCCGTATTGTATAGAGGAGGAGAGGTGGAGTTTTTAATTCAAAGCATCATCTCTAGGAAACACCTAAAATGGGCCGCCTGCCTCCCAACAGTGGCGCTGATGTGAGAAGGGGAACATGAGAAAGCTTTGAGCAGTATTGATTCAGCCGAGTACTCTCGGAGCGAGTACCAGAGGATCTGAGGAGAGAATTATCCATGCACCATTTCCTCCCCTGCTCCTATGTGGAAAATTCTGCAGTTCCAGCTTTCTCGTAGCCTACATACAGCAGAAACACACACATACACACACACACGCGCTGTCAGGATCCCATACACACTCATGTGTAGATGAATACACACATGGTCACATGCACGCACACAAAGACTTTCTTGAGGTCTGATGATGAAAATTAATGCCTGTTTGATTTATTTATAGTTGTTCCCCTCCCCTCCGGTTAGTCTAGCATATTTTATTTTTGTCGTATTCATCCAAAAATAGGACAAACATAGAAAAGGAGAAATATATATATATATTAATAGTGTAAAGTTAGGAGTTTTCTGTTTGCTCCATCACTTTTTCCTACAGGAAATTGCATTATGGGGATATTACAGTGATCCCAGAGCCTATATTAAGCACTCTGAGGTCATTATAATCACTAATAGCTGCCACAGACAGACTTAACATAAGTGCTCCAATTTGACTGTTAGTCCATATGAAGAGATTATTGGAAGCCATAACTGTAGAAGATAAATCCACCAATGAAATCTGAATTTCTGAGACACAGGGCATTGTCTGCATATGCCGCTTTGCCCCATCCCTCCTCCTCCGCTCCCCTCCCGGTTTCTCCTGAATAATACACGACAGGCCACCTCCCCCGTTAACCCCGGCGTCCAATGGCAGACGCGCATTTTATCAAGCTATCTCTTCTCAGCCAATCCCAGTCCTCCCGGTGATCCCTGTAAACCGGATACCCTCCCTTCTGGCTCTCAAACAGACGTAATCTGTGGATCGGAGAGGCAGGCGTTCAGTCGCTGTGGAGTTGGTGCCGGATGGAGGTGATGAGAGCGAAAATAGACAAGACTTGAAGAAATCGCATCAGTCCACCTCGCCAGGGGAGTGAATCCTGCAGTTTTACAAGCAGGAGGGTGAAGGGAAAAAAATTGTAAGTATGCCATCATGTAAAATGCATAAACTATAACCTACAAGAAGAGGCAGTTTTTTGTTTCTTTAATCCAGTAAAAATCTGTGCAAACTGACGCTGTAGCTATAAAAACAAAGATGATTCTTTGATTTGTGGATTTATTTAAAGAAAGTGTGATTTTTCTTTTCTACTGAATGTGAGCGCGAAACTCTTGTTAGAACAGCTATATGATGGGGTCTGGTTTGGCGCTCAGCTCAGTGATCAGGCGGCTTCACGTTTCTAAAATCAGCGCATGTGAATTTGTTCCAACGTGCCAGCGGATGATGAAAAAAAAACAAGAGAGAGAAAGGAAAGCCTTGTTTCATCCGTCATTTTCATTAGGACATCCATCTGACTCGAGGGAAAACGTGATTTCCGTTCGCTCTGTGCAAGACGAGCCCTTTAACGCACACTTCAACTTTTATAATGCAGCGAGACGCATCGATGGTACACAGTGTACAGGGGGGAAAAATGCTGTTTCCGTCGCTTGGAAAGTTTCGACCATATGTTTAAACAGCCAGTGCAGCCCAGTGGGATCCTGGTGGGAGCCTCCCAGACAATATAACTTTGATTCATTTCACTCATCAGACAGTCTCCTGTTCCTATTGGGCCTGAAAGTCAGTGAACACTGATAAATGGTGGCTATTATTTTTCAGCTGAACAATGCGCACCGGCTTTGTGCGGACCATCTGTCATTGTATCGACATTTCAGCAAAGCCCTCCTGCCCCCGAAGGGTCCGAATGAGACACCTGAAGAGCAGAAAACAGACAGCGATCGTTCAGAGCCGCCACCCGTCTCTCACCAAGCCGTGACTCATGATGTGATGGGTGCGTAACGTAGCCAGAGAAGAAACAGGCGATAGGGCTGCAGTTGGAGTGTTGTGTGCCTCGTGCATAGGTGCAGTGCATCATTATCTGTACATTGTTGTAATATTTTTGTTTTTTGTTTTTTTGAATGCAGACATTGGGATAGTACAAGCATGGCTTTGCGCATCCTGAATTCACGGAAACAGTCGTTGCGCATCTGACTTCCTCCCGGAATGTGGGCTTGTAGCACATGGCAAAAAAGAGCCAGACTGCCATTTTCAGGGTGGGCACTGTGAGTGGATGCACACGCTGACCATATAACCTCACTTTACCATCACATGAGGTGACACACTCAATTTTTTTTTGGACACAGTTGCCTCACGTGCCACTCAGATCAGTTCTGACCCTGCAGGTAGTTTAAAGCAGCTGAGAAAAGCTTTTTTTCCCCTAAAAGACTGTAGAAACTGCATGCTTAGTCTCTGAGCTTGCAGTGCCAAGCACTAATATGCCTTAAGGTTAATGAGGCAGTCTCCATAAATTCTTCTGCCATCTGGATATAGTAGGTCTAGACGCTTAGTGCAGCACTACATTTTACTGCCAATGGATTGTACTCAGTGTGCTTTAATGAAAAAAAAGACGTGCATAGATTTTTATAGAAAAACAAACATCCACACAAGGCTCACAGCCGCACAACTGCTCGCACTTACATTTCTTTTACGCAAATTAAAAAGAAAAAAAAATCTGTGTCCAGTATTTCCATAATACAGAGTGTGTGCAGTGAGTGAATAGGACTGATAGGTGCTGATGTGATCAGCTGTGATAGCCTCACTTCTGCCCCTCTCAGGGCTGAGTTACATATAATTCACTTTGGCTTTGTCCCTCATGGAGAGGAAAAAGCAGTGACCTCCTTCTTCAGAGCAAAAAGCAGCGACTGCCCAAGTGCGTGCATCGGTTTAATTCAGTTTGGAGTTGCTCTCAGAGAGTTATCAGGGAGGGATGAGAGAATGGAGCGAAGCCACCGTCTAACTGCTAAGTGTAATGTAGGCCGAGGGGTTGGTTGGATGTTGGCTTATCTTATCTCCTGCTGAAGCTATGATCATCATGCCTGCGTAGCTCATTATCACATGTGATGAGTTTCATCAGCTGCACCCGGCAATTATGTCGGGAAGCAACCTGCTATCACAATGGAGAGGCTCTCAACCACATGAACTCAGCTGTTCCTCCATAGTTACACAGCACCAGTTGGTGAAAATGGAGCATCAGGGAGTCCCATCTCACTTCTCCCACCATCACATGACTCCCATCAGTTCTTACCCTGCTGCCATCGAACACTGAACGCACCAATGAGAGGGAAGGAAAGTTTGTCCACTCTCACTTTTCCTTTCTTTTCAGTCATTATGATATATTCAGACTTCTTCAATTTATTTTCCCCGAGCCATCTGGAGTATATAGAGTGTATATTCTCAGGGGATATTTACAGAGGAGGCTCTAATAATTGTATAACTTTATTGTTCTTCTGTTGATCCAAAACAGCAAATCTTATGGCAGCTGTTTAGCAGATACACTTCGTTTGTGTTCATGCGTTACAGGTAAATTAAGTTAAGGGTTGAATGAGTTCATAGCAGCAGGAGCCTGTGTCCATATGTGTGTGTGTGTTTGTGCCTCTCAGTGTGTGCCGTTGCGGTGTTGGGTTAAATGGAAAGGTTAGGTAATGGAGACCCCTGCTCCCTGCCTCAGGCATCGCAACATACTGCCTATCTAGATGAGTAGATGACCTCTGACCTCTCGTCTAGCCAAGGGCTCAGGTCTGCTGGGGTCAAGCCAGGTGGCTTTCAAGAGCCCATTGGCCTGGTCGGGAGCACATGGCATTTGAACTCTTTCCACTTCAGGACCAAAGGCGTTCTTTTGGTTAATTAAAAAGCTCTTATGGCTTGTGTGTGACTGTGTGTGTTATCTGTGTTGAAGATAAAGTTATGGATTAGAAAACAGCAATTAAGAGTTGGGGGAAATTTACTCTGTTCAACTCAGAACATCTGCACACTAAAATAATTTGATTGTAGCCGCCCTGTGCTTAATAAAGCCAGACATTTTTCTTTTGGTTCATAGGCTCTTTTTTTTTTTTTCAAAATCTCGAGGTTCACACTCAGATTTAGCAACTTCCACGCATCCTAGATATGAGAAATAACAGATATTCCACTGACTCGTCCCACAGCCAGATTCGGAGTCTGCCATTAGACTTCACTCAGCTCATTTATGAGATGGTGCAGCTGTTGTGTGGCCCGCTTTCATCGTAAGTATGGTAGCTGTAAGACAAAAACATTGCATTAGTGCCAATCTTGTCACAGCTGAGAGAAACAGCCCGTCTCAATTCTGTCACAACATGCTCGCCGTTGTATCGCTGTGCAAGAAACTCCCCATGGAAATTTTGGAATCTTTCCCATTGTTCCTAAAGGAAAGGGGGCTTTCATATGGAAGTGGGGAACGCCAGGAAATGACAGGCATTCTTTGTGGACTATTTGAAAATAAACTTGTGGGTCCTCGCTTCCCTCTCGACAGCTAAGCAAAAACTAGAAATAAGAAGAGAGGATTATGGTCTTAACAATCCCTCAATGGCACTTTCACTTTCTTACGTTTCCTGCTGCAATTTGTCCCGAAAGTATATTTTCTTCTTCGGCGTACTGGAGACATGCCATCAGAGTTTCAGCTAAAGAGCTTTTGTTGAGGGCTTTTCACTCTTTTCTCTCCGGTTTCTTGAATGGGCGCATTCATATTTTCCTCCTTATTTGTCCTTATTTTGCCTTATCTTTCCCCCCCTGGCTTTAAACACAACCCTGCTGCTTGAGCTCCGCTTTATGAGGTGTGACAGTGAGGTCTGGTTGCCGAGGCAGGCCGTGTGGACTGGAACGTAAAGCTTTACATTCAGCCGGCTGCGGTCGGGTTTTGGGGAGGACTTAAACTCGTTTCACCCCTATACAGTATCACGTATACAGGAACTTCCTTCATTCTGCTGAGAAGGCACGAGAGTTCAGAATTCAAAGGAGGAGGAGAAAGAGAAAAAAAAAGAGAGCTGGCCTTCTTAACCTCAGAGCTCCTAATTGCACACATACAGTACTACCTCTAATAAGAAAGAAAGAAGAGCACTGACTGAAAAATGGAAGAAAGGCAAAAGCAGCTGGTTGTGATTTAAATTTGCGAAATTGCAGGTAACATTTTTACTTCATGTCAACAAATATAAAATCTTTTTCAAGTGGAGTTCGGCACCAGGTGTTCACGGCTCTCCACGCCTTTGCACGATTTCCTCCTCTTTCCTTTTGAGATTTAATAACAGGTTTTCTTTAACAGGCTCTTCTCTCTGAGCTAGTCAGTCTCACCGTACCTCAGATTAACACTCACACCTTACACCCCACACACCCGCCCAACCTCCCACCCTCCTCCTCCTCCTCCTCCTCCTCCTCCTCTCTTTCTGTCTGTCTTCCTCCTCCTCCTCCTCCTCCTCCTCCTCCTCTTGTTGTTTTTCCCACCAGGCCAGTGGTAGTTCCCAGGTATTTGACCAGTGTAGCGTAGCTGGGAGCCTGGTTGTTCTGTCCCCTGTGAGACAAAGGCAGCGTGCCTCAAGGAGAGGGATGAAAGGAAACGGGGCTGTGCAGCCACTCCTTTTTACAATGGGAAACCTCTTTAGTGAGGTTGTAGAGCAAATAACCACCTTCTCTCTTCCTTCTTTTAACAAGCACTGAGACTTTGAGAGTGTGTCTCTATCTTTTTGTAGTAGCGGGAGCGGTGCCGTTGAGTGTACGTATGGATGCGAGTTTGGTGCGCACGCAAAGAGGAAAGGGTGTCCTTTATGTCTACAGAGAATGTTTTTAGGCTTCCTCTTCCTTGCACCATCTTAGTTTCAGCAAACAGATGGTGCCTCTCTTGCTAAAGATGTTTCCTGTATTAAGGATTGTTTTTGTTGTGGTTTAAACTGTAAAGAGACAGTTAGACCGAGGGAACAGAGCAAGGAAAAAAACAACTTTTTATAGCGCAAATGATGCTGGAGCAGTCCAGTTTCATTTACTGGAAGTAAAGTATTTAGTGTTTTAGACTTTTTTCAGTTTTAGATGGTAGAAATATTGATTATTATAGAGGAAATTACTGCGTATGTAATGTACTTATTAGCATTAGCCATAAATGTTCAATTCATTGGCACTGTGTGGGACTGCTGAATGCTCTCTATACGCTGTTGGAGGATTTAAAATATTCACCGTCTTTCAAAAGCTTATTTGTGCGTAAAATCTTATTTTAAAAAATCTGAAAAAGCAAAATGTTTTTTGTTGTTGATAAATCAGTGAACAATTATAAATTGCCACTAGATGGAAATGTAAATTCTTAGTGCCTCAAAAATCAATTTGTGCTCAACACTTGAAGAAAAAGTGTTTTGTTACTTACCACGTCAAGGATTTTTCAGTCTTATAGTTTATTATTCAGTCACACGCTCATATGGAAGTCATTACCACATTATCACATGCTTACACTTGAGTTTAATTATACATATACACTGATGTTTTGTTGCTGCATATCTGTGTGTTCTAAGCCACTGGCGCTCGGTCTATAGCGCTATCCTCCCAGGGGGAGGGAGCGGAAGCCACAGGAGTCTTTTATGGCTCCAGCTCCAGAGACAACCTGTTCTCAGGCACTTCTCTTCTGGCACTTTTTTATGACATCATAAATTCCTCCATTTCCTCTGACCAGCCCTAGGTGGGTATAAAGGACATACCTGGCCAGTAATTGTCTGTCTGGCCCTCTCATCTGTCAGTCTCCTTCTACTGCTGGTGACTTCCTCCAGAGCCAGACTCTCAGACTGCCCGAAGATACACACATCTCTTAGATCTGGACGGTGGAGCGATAAAAAAAACAGTGGTTTATTTGGTGAGTGATTGGGTAAAGGAAGGTTTATCTGGAGTGTGGTTTTTCCTAGGTGCTTTTTACTGCGTCTTTGTGGGTCATTTAGGTCATCGAGAAGAGTCAGGCTGGCACCCATGTTACAGGCCTTTACCGTGTGCATGTGCACTTAAGACCAACAACAACAGGCCACTCTCAGACCTGTTGATACCTTTTGTATGTTGAAGTCTGAGGATGAGGAGCAGAAAAGAAAGGATTAGAGGAAGAAAGAAAAAGAAAGAAAGAAAGAAAGAAAGAGGAGTTCTCTTTTTTGGGGGGTGGGCAGGAGCATTCAGTGTTCACATTCATCTGATGCTCGGCTGGGGCTCCTCAGGGAGGCTGGAACAATACACGCACCAGCACGACAACATTCCTCGGGGTTAAAAAGGTCAGGGGTCACCCAACGACCCCACCCAGCCAATCAGTCCCAAGGCACTAACTTGGTGCATTTGTTTTTGTTTTATGTCTTCGCACTTGTTGAACAGACTCCGCACCTTGTGCTACGATGTGCCCTTTGCTCTCTGATAGACCCTGGCACGAAGCACTTTTACTCTTCAACAAGGTTCACATATTGACTGTTTGTTCGTGAGAAAGAAAATAATTGTTGTCTGTCCATCATGGTTGAAGTTTATGCCTCCAGATAGAGGAACGCAACATAAAAATGAGGAAAGGAAACACAATAACTTCGCTAAAAGCTGCTAATTAAGCCAGGCCATATTTTAATGCCTGCTGACTATGGCACATGAAGTATCATAGCCAGATGTTTGGCAAGCTCACATCCATATATGCTAGAAAAAGAACCACCACAAAGCAGCCAGACTGTAATTACTGTCATACACATATTTTGAGTTGATTGAATGCCCACTTCACATAATCAACCCACAAGGGTCAAATATTAGACCAGCGAGGGCTCTGAGGGTCCTCGAGGTCATATTTTAACTCTTTTATGAAAAGTCTGGGTCTATTTTTTCCTTGTGTGTACTGTATGTGTGTGCGTGTGTGTGTACGCACCACAGCACACTTCAAATGAAGTCTGAAGGCTGCCATTAAAGCGGAGCATATGCATGTGTAGGCATGGGGTGGCGTGTGGGGCCCCTACAGGCAGACTGCAGGTCTGGTAGTCATTATGAGTGAATGTACAGTATACACTGGAGTGGACATGCAGCTACATTAAAGCCTCGCCCACGGCCACATCAGACCACCCCAGAGACACACCACCGGCACTTCCTCCGCCCGCTTCCATCGCTCAGCCTCAGGGGAAACACGATTTGGGATTTCCGGAGGATGCACTGGACATTAATCGTCCAATGATTAGGGGACTTTGCAGTGAAAATCTGATTCATTGTGATGGTCAGATTCTCAGAAAAAGTCCCACTTCTTGTAATGTCTGTAAAAATGGATTCCAGTTTCTGTCCTTTGCCTCTTTAACTCTTCTCTGTTTATATTTGTCTTTGTCTTCTGTCTGCAGGAGTTAACACCGTGCCTCCTGATGCTGACTCCTGTGACTCCACGAAGATCATCTTCATCAGGTATACCGCACCGCACGCCATCGTTAAAACATATTTTCACGAAACATCTTCTCTACTTATTAATATTCCCCATGTGTCACATTCTTTTGTCCTCTTCCTTGGTGAAGTATCACAGAAAGATGACTATAAACCTCCTCAATTTTATCCTGCGCACTAAATCGGCTTACAGTAGAGGAAGGAGACATCGCTCTCTATTAGTCCGCAGTTAGGAATGAAAGCCTATGTGGCTGCAGCTGTGGAGGAGCTCCAAAGATGGGGACGTTTATTGTCAGGAACAAATAGAGGCCTTTTTATTTTGTCTAGCAGCTGACGCCTCTCCCCACCCACTCCTCCAAAACCGCTTTTGTCAGTAATGTAGAGTGGCCTGCTCAGGCAAGAGCGAGAGACCATGAGAGTTTCACAGCAGAGCGGAAAAAAAAAAAAAATTAAAATAAAGTGCGGGGTTAGATGGCTATAGGCTCGGGATGAAAAGGGCCCGGCTGTTTGCCATATGGTGTAATTATCTGCTATTTCAAAAGATTATCTCCCTCCATCAATATAGTGTTTAAATGTATGTGTGTGATTTGATCTCTGGTTTTTACCCTCGGTGTAATGTTGAGACTCTGTGGCCTGCAGCTTGGCCCCCCATTTAAAATGGGTTAGCTATGATCCCCCCCACCCCCCCGCCCGCCACTCTATCAGACCCCAGTCCTTGCCCCCTCCTCCCTCACACACACACACACACACACACACCTCACACACATATACACACATAGTTTCTCAACACAAAAGAAATATTCAGCTGTAGAGAGGGGGTCCCTCAGAGGGCGCGACATTGAACTGAGGGAGTGGGTGGGGTGGGGGTGGAGGGTGGGGTGGTGTGTATATGTGTGTGTGTGTGGAAGGGGGGGATTAAGAAGAAATGGCTGGCTGACACTGGGGTTGCCATGGCAAAGCCCCCTTTTCTGCTCTCCCTCGACCCTCCTATTTTTCATTTTAGGTCTCATTGTGGGGTGAGGTGTAAGTGTGTGTGTGTGGTGTCTGTGTGTGTCTGTGTGTGTCTGTGTGTGTGTGTGTGTGACTGTGATGGAGCAGGGAAGATGTAATATGGCTTATGAATTTAGCCTCTTATCTGAAGCTGCTCTGCTTCACCCCGAGAGAAAAGCGACTTCTAGTTCACATGCTGCAGTTCACACAGCAGAAAGAAAAAACACTTTACAGTGTTTTGTGTTATTTAGTGGGCGGCTGTAAATATTACATCGCATTATTGGACGTAATTCCTCTGCCCACAGTCCCGCACATTTCTTTCTCTACGATCATACAAATTAATTTCAACATTTTTGCATATTCATAAAGAAAGGTCTGCGGTGAGAGGCTACAGAGGCAATAACTCAAAGGCCCTACCCTATCAGGAGACAATAACCAAATTGTCTATTTTATGTCCGTCTGAATTATAGCTGCAATAACGTGATGCATTACTCATCCATTGTAGCCAGTGTGTTATCATGCTAGCCTGACGTTGGCCCGCCTGCCCCACCAGACTAATGGATGCAGGTCTAGCTTGCTCGATGACATCAGCACCCTAAGCCGATGAATGACCATAGATCAGCGTTTACCATCCTTACGTCAGCCCCTGACCCCCCCTCTCAACCCCCCCCAGTCTGTGCTGCGGCAGTGACACTGTCGGTAGTTGTTCCCCAGCAGTGGTCTGTCTTTGACAATGGGAGCTCTCAGCCTGTGGCCGGGCGATGGCTGGGGTATAAAAAGCTTGGCTGCACAGTAGGACATCGTAGCATTGTTCTCCGGTCTAGATATCCATGAAAATGAGCAATGGCAGCCTCAAAAGATGGTTCTGTAATATCGTCCAGAGAAACGTCAGTCCACAGAGAGAGGGTTTCACACTTTTAGCGCAACAGCATATTTATCGGACTGTTTTTGTAATACTTATCTAGTGCAGGGTTTTACTTATCACTTGCAGATAGCTTTGGTTGTTGTATGCTCTGGTATTTTTTCTCTCAGGTTTTTGGAAGCAGTAGAGGTCAGCGAGATTACGTCTTTGCTGCTCACTGCATTGAACAAACAGTTACATAAAAAAAAGGAGTTTCAAAAACACCATAACACCAGTTGTACTAATAAAAAAATCCTTGAGTTTGTTGAATGTCTTAAAATTAATTTCTCTATCCTATGGTCACTACATTTTCTCTCCATTATAGTGAGGCATCAGCGGAAATATCAGAAGAACATATTGTCAAAAACCTGCACAAAGAAAACCAAAATTAGCTACACAAGCACTGCAGAAGGAGAAGGCGTTTTAAAGTGTACTAACCCTTTAAAGACAAAAATACGTCTCACTATCAGTACCAACAGTTTCCTCTCCATTTGTGTTTCAGATGCTGTCACGGCCAGTTATACTGAAGAAAAAAGACTCCAGGTTGCTCTGATTGGTCATGTGGTGGTAATGCAGTAAAGCAGATCCTCTCAGTTTATCTTTCAGCTTGTAACACATTGCATGATCTCTTCTGTGTATAACATAACCAGAACAGTCTTTGCCCTGTGGACAGTGGACTCATTCTGCCACTGTCCCTGTGCTGCGCGACCTGACCTCTGTGGTTTTGAGTGACGTCCCCGTCCCCGTCCCCGTCCCCCCCTTTGCATGTCTGACTGTCTGTCCTCCCCTCCCTCCTCTCCCTGCCTCATCTGTCAGCTCGGCTCACAGTCACAGCCACTGCTCTGCCTGCCTCGGTGAACATTCAACGCTGTCGGTGAGTTTGGTATGGATCACATAAAAACCATCGACCGTTGACTGTGCCCCGTGGCTCGCTCTGACGACGTCGGGAGTGAGGGGGGGAAAAGAATTAAACAAAAGGGCAAGTGGGCGCATGCAAATCCAAAAGATGAGGACACACACGCACATGCATAGAAGCGACACTCTGTTTCCACTGTACCCAAAGACCAAAGGTCACAATCAACATTCATTGCTGTCGCTGGGTTGGACTGTGTAGAAAAGCTCACTGAACAATGAGTGCAACTGTGGCCCAGATCTGCCTGACTAGCGTCCCAGCCAATCAGCCGACCGGATGTGAAACACTCTGATTTCTTTATTTATATACTTCTTGTTTTTCACTTCTATTTTCTACCAACCCCGGTACTGGGAGTCTTCAGGGGAAGAGAGAAAAAAAAAGAGAGAGAGAGGGAGATAGAGACACAAATAGACTTCAGGCTGCTTGCTTGTCCTCATCCTCCTCTCCTCTAATTGGTGGTTATGTGTGCAGCAAGGGGGAAGGAAGCGGAGTGAATGTGTAATCATTTGGAGTCTCTTCTCCTTTGGATGTTTCATCCCTCTCTTTTTTGTTTGTCTAATTATATACCAAGCTCACTTAACTCTGTGTTAACTGCACGTCTGCTCTGGCAAGAATCAGCAAGAATGAGCAGCTGACAAAGAGAAAGAGGACAAGTGAAAAAAAAAAAAAGGTGGAAAGATTATAGCACCAGCAGAATTATTATCTAGTTTTTTAGTATATTTTATGTAATATTCTTCCTGGTGCTGCTGCAAATGTGCCAGGATATAAGCAATTTGCAAATGCAGAAAGAAAATTGTTTTCACCTTTCTGATGGTGGATGTCTCATCTGTGTTTGAGTTTCAAGAGACTGTCTGGTTTCCTGTGTGCCACCGAGTGTCTCCGTGTGTGCACGTATGCTATGATCAAGGACCTGTCTGCTGATCTCAGAGTCTGCGATATGTTATTTTCCTTCTATACAAAAGCCTACTCCCTCATGGGAAAATGCAGTCTATAACCTTGTCATCCTTCAGACAGTCTGGGACCGGCCACGCTGCTGCCATTGCTCATTGTACTCCCTTGTAACAACTCTGACACTGTGCCCTGTATCAGTAATCCATGTAGTGTAAACACACAGCTCAAACACTTGTTATCTATATGTAGGAATGTGTTTTGTGTTCTCATGAAGTGCTGACATTTGCTGTAAGTTTTTATGGCTGATTCATTAAGTAATTCAATAAAGTTCAATCAGGACCCAGGCATTAGTGTGTGCTGTGTTTATTTACCATGTGAATTATATTTATATATATAGATAATATAACTCATATTAAGTCATGCTATACCCAAGAAAAACGACCCAACTCCACCTCTCCATAGACTCTATCACCCTTTATCTAACAGTATGTACTCCCTCTGTCATTTAGTAACCATGCCCCATGTCCGTGTCCCTCTCTCCCCAGTCTCTCTGTATTATTCATAGAAAAGCACTCTGTGCAGTGGTGCAGAACAGTGGAGGTGATGTAATAGTGGCTGCAAGCGTGGCTCCGGACTGTCATTTGGGATGGACTCATGCGACAGGAGAAAATGCTCAGTTTGTTCAGCTTTGTTGGTGCTGCCAGCAGCTACAGCTGACGGCCAGGGGCTGGACATAAAGCACATCTATGAGAAAAAGTGTCATTTTAGCAGCTGAAATTCCTATAATGAAAATTTCAGTGACCTCGAAATCCACTCATGGATAAACTTAAAGTTGTTGAAAGTGAGGGAAATTGTAGATGCAGTTAAAAGTCTACATCGTTGTGTGGTCCAGCGTTGAGCAGTAACGTGCTGTGTGAAAAAATATTTTCACTCAGAAATGAAACTCATAAAACAGCTGAACTGAACGGCCTGCAACTCATATTTGAAATGATGCTGCCTCCATCTAGTGGAGGAAATGTTTCTCTTTTTTTTTTTTTTTACATCATAAGTAAAGCCTATAGTGGAATCTGTGATTATTGTAGGAATAGTAAAATCCACAAGCACACCACCACCCATCTTATAATGTAACCATTGAGCATTTCCTATAATTGTTTTATATTTTAAAAATGCTTTTCTTATTTACACATACAATTATTAGTATGAAAAAAAAATGAATATGTTCAAAGGACAGAAATTGAATCTAATCAGTAATAGATGTAGAGCTATAATGCACTGCAACAAAAAACATCAAAAAACATGCAAAGACACTACAAATTCAGGAAACTTTATCAACTGAACAACATATACACTGCAGAAACTCACCACATCGAAGCAAACTCCTAAACATCCTTGTATAATGATTGCACTTGTTATGCTGGTGCTCAGTTTGACCTTCCAGTGTAAATTAAAGCAGGGTCTCAAATCACTGGCTCAGGAGCCAGATAAGAGCCTCAAGACAATTTCATAATGAGGTGATGCAGCCTCCTGCCTGCAAATTAATTAAAAAAAACACATTTTCCACATTTTGATTTGTCCTCAGTATGTTTAAGAAAATATTTAATTTCCAGCCTTAATTTTTACAGTTACATTGAACAAACTGTACTGAACAGCTCGGCTTTTCAATTTAAACACTTGAGCTATAGCACACGCAGCCCTGACAGTTTCCAGATAAAAGAAAGACAATTGATTCATGTTGGTGGAGATGAATGTCGCTGCTTCCTGTCTCATCTGAAAAGCCGTTGTTTCTGTACAGCTTAAAGCTGCGCTGCTCTTTGCTCCACAGGGGGAGAAGACTCAACTCTGAAGTGATTATTGTTGAGATCTATTTAAAGTTAAGCCTATAACTTTCAACTTTTTAAATAACACACTCAGACTTTTTGCGAATGAGAAGTTGAAATCATAAGCAGCAATTTCATGCACTGAACACATAAACTGAAGGCAGACATTACGGTGTAACTGACACCAGAGTGAGTTTGCTATTTTCAATGACTCTTCTCTGTGGTTGTGTTTCTGTTACCATCACTCCATAACTGTCCCATGTGGTGACAGCCATTGTCTTGCTAAACTGTGAAAGGAAGCGAACAGTGAACTTTTTCATTGATGGAGATGTGATTGACTCATGTCCATGATTATGGGTGTTTAATATCAGGCAGAACTATGAGCATTTACATTACCAAATGTCATGGTGGTAGTAAAACATCTTGAATTTGTCCATTTAATTTAACCATGCGCAATAAAAAATAAAGAACCTCATTCAGAATGCTTAATTGTGTGTGTTAATGTGTAAAAAGATCATTTTAAGTAGTAATAGTAGTAGTAGCAGCTCCTGCAGAGTTTATGGTTCCTCAATGAAATGGCACACTCCTGTGTTGGTAATATTACACTATGACTAAATAAATAAATTAAACAAAGGGTTTCATTCATGACAGCCTGTGTCAGTGTTTAGAGTGGCCAGCGTGGAAATACCTGTTTGCCTGTTTTGAATAAACAGCTACCGTGACTTCCCTTGCATGCTGATGTCACAGGACTTTCATTACCCTCTGTTAACTATTTGCCAGATTTTGATCATTCATGGGGCATAAAACTTCCAACACTGGGGTTTTTCAGCGTGTGAAAGATAAACACATTGGAGGAGATAACTGTGGAATGCCGTCATGGACTGGCGCACTTGGTTCAACAACATACACAGAGGAGTGGTTCATCAAGAGATACAAGATAACAATATTTTTTCAATGAAAACTTTAATGATCGTATTTTAAAACTTGTACAAAAATACAAAATCTTTCATACAAAAATAAAAAATAATGTAGCTATATCGCTCTAACAACTGAGCTGATGCCTTTATTGCATAACAACACATTGCTTCTATTAACAGCTGGAGTATTCTGAGTTTTAAAACCATGAAATATCACTTGAAACATCACATTACAATGGAAAACTGTTTGTTTGCTGTTGCTCATCGCCACAGTCTCGCCTTCAAAAAGCTGAAGCAGAAAAACGTAATCTTCAAAGTTTATGCTCGCTTTTTAGCGCTCCTGTGAATCATTATGGCTTTATTCCTGAAATGATAATAAAAACAAATCATTATTATTAGCATTACTGCTTTTGTGCTAATACATTTCACATTTCACACAATTTTTTTACAGTTATATATATATAATATTTCAACACTTTCTTTGAGAAAACTTACCTCAGGATGTTGACATATTCCATCACCCATCTCAAAGCAGGATTGGTGCAAACTGCTTTGCCGTTTGTGTGAAAACTATAGAATGAAAAAAAAAAAGAATAAAATTGTTTATTTATCAGTACCACTAAGGTCATGGAACAAGAGCAGGTGATGAACATTTTAATTAATTAATTAATGTATTTATTTATTGACACTTACATTATTGCATTGAAGGGGCACAGCTCTGTGGCCATTTGGATCGAGTACCCCCAGATTTGATTAAGCCCTATTTTTTTTGTCGAGTACCCTGGACAGCATCCACGAGGAACTGTGAAACAAGAGAAAAGACAATCTGATCAGACAGTGGAAAAGAAAAAGTATCTAGAATATTTGTGTTTAATAACTAGAAAGTAAAAAAGAAACAAACTGAATAGCAATTAAAAAACAGAGCGAGATGGAGGCGGAGACAAAGTGGACGAGGTAACCTGATGCCTACCTGCAGAGGTGTTTGTCACCATCAGACAAACGAGTGTGATCGCCATCACTGTCGCTTTGATTGACACCATCTCTTCGTTCGTATGTTGGCAGCAGTGACTCTGAGTTGAGCTGATGTCTTGTCTGCAGGTGGAGTCCGAGAGTGGCAAAGAGATGGTATCAGCAGCCTTTTATATAATCCTCAGTGAAACAGGAAACTTAGAGATGGAAAGATAAGCTCAGCCCCCATCAAAAGTATCACACCACCACAGAAATCCCCCTCATTTTCCCCGAATGACTGAAAATGGGAACAAAGGGCAAAAGAGACCAATCACATATATCAAATAAAGTGGAAAAACTCCAAGGGCAATGACATAATGTCACACAACAAATTTAGGAAGTCAAATCCAAGATCATGTTGCAAACTAAGTAGGGATTAACAACAACAACAATGTTTCTGCGTTAGATTTTAAATATAAAAAATAGAACCAGGTGAGAGAAGAGAGAGAGCAGGAACTTACAATGACTTGGTATCCTCACCAAATACGAAAAATTTAAATAAAGGTTTTGTGTTGGTTCACTCAAATTAGGTCTTCTCGTACCACACCTTCAGTAATAACAAAAGCTCCTGTAGAACCAGTGCAACATGGGAAGTTACAAAGGTGTGTCGATGACTCTCACCATGCATAAACTACTGTTAAAGACAGAAGATGATTAACCAAACCAAACTGTTTGACATTTTGAAGACTTCAGAGAGGGGGGAAGTGAAGGTTGACTGGAGACCTAATTATGCTCCTGGCTTGATGTGGGCTACGACAAGTGGGTTGCTTTAAGGGTGCACATGGTTCTTTTCTAGGTCAGAGGAACTCTTACTAGTTGCTCAAGCCCCGTGCATCTGGGGGGAAAAGTGCATTGTTACCACTAAAATAGGTCATGATAGAAACTTGTTGATCATGAACTTTCCACCAAAACCACACAACGATTGAGTTACACGTTCTATTTCCTGTGACATGCTTTTTTAAATATCAATATTATAATGCTAAGAGAACATTATAACTTTATCGCTATCTCTTCTCAACAATCACTGTAGAGTAGAGATGATACTAACTTTTCTTCACCTAATCATCATCATCATCATCATCATCATCATCATCATCATCATCATCATCATCATCATCATCATCAACTGGTTCTAATGGCAAGGGCAGATCTGACCACAGGGACTCTCATTTCTTTCTTACTAACATTTATTGACAAATTATCCCACAAATACCAGTGCCTTTATAGTCCAACTGATCTCACCTTCTCTGACACATACATTTTCCCTACGTGGTTTAAAGAGTCTTTTTTAATTAGCACTCACATTCCCACGCACAACGTATGAACCTCTCCGTTAGTAAAACGAGTATTTTAAGAACAAGGTTTCTGTTAGATCAAGACATCAAGTGACATAAAAGCAGATAGAGCACTGTAGGCTCAGGCCCACTCTCTGTCAGGCTTTTACTCACAGCCCACTCCAAACTCGTGAGAAGAACTTTACAAATATAACATCTGAGATGATCAAAACGTGCTGAAAACTCAAATGAGCCCACTATGAGCCCTTTGATTGTGAGGTTTCAGGACCTGTGAAGATAAATTCTGACTGATACAGAGTCAGAGCTGGTGGAGATCTTTACGATTCTGTTGTCTTCACGCAGCTCAGCAAGAGTTCAGCCGTTGCTATTACACTGTGAGAGGATAATTGGTTTCCGCTGAAAAGATCCAATCAGTTTTTATGCCAAACCACAGCTGATTTGCTGATTACCTCAACCTGTCTGATCAACAATGAATTGATTTGAGTTTAGTGGACAAATGTCAAAGTCAAAGTTGGCACAACCTCACAAAATGCTGAAATCACTGAAACACCTTGACAGATTTCTTTTTTAAATTTCGTTGCTGAGTGGTCTATCTATCTGTCTGTCTGTCTGTCTGTCTGTCTGTCTGTCTGTCTGTCTGTCTGTCTGTCTGTCTGTCTGTCTGTCTGTCTGTCTATACACACATATATACATTTAAGGCTTAAAGGGATATTTGAAAATTTTGGCTGTCTGTCTGTCAATGTCTCATTGTCCACAATAGTGTTTTGGAGTTGTTGAATTGTGTATTTGATGAATTTTGAGGGAAAGCCCAGAAATACCATGAGAATGAGTAGCATTTGCTGAGCATCTCATATCTCTGCCCGGTCGGTCTAGAAACAGCTTGCACCTAAAGATAACGAATTTTCCATAATCCCTATAGTTTTAGGGGTAACCCTAAGGGATTATGGAAAATTTGCCAAAATGTTGAAATATCCCTCTAAGGTCAAAGGTCCACGTCAAGATTTCACCCATAATTTAAGACTTTGCACAACAACTGCAACATAATTTTAATATGGAGCACACTGCACCATACAACTGTGGGACAACTCCAGCGTTGAAAATGGTTGTTTTGTTTTTTCATATGTCATCATATATGCGAGTCTTATACTGTTGTGTTGATAAATGTGTTGCTATTTAATACTGAAACATGATATATTTGAATGGTTTCAACTTAATAATGAGTAACAATAAATAAAACTGCACTTGCTCCTGGACATCTAATTTTATTATTCCTGCTAATGAATTTGCATGTTTCCTGTGACATTTCAAAATGTCTGCTATGAAAAGTGAACTTTTCCAGAGACTGAAATGTGACGCCATGCATTTTGTTGAAAAGTTTAAATGGAAAAGATAAATGATTTGATGTCTTTAAATAGTTGATTTTACCCTGTGGATGAAAGTGCGTCACATAGCTGCATATTTGCATTTCACTCTTCTGCAGTGGCTAATAATAAGTCTGGATGGTAATGTTGACTGGATGGTGGGACAAAGTAAACAAAGACTACATGTGGTCATATTGAGAGATAAAGAGGCACGTCAACATTGCTTCATAGTGTTGTTTGTTTGCAGCAATAAGGTCAGCAGGATGCTGTGAGGTTTGGGTTGGATGCTTATCGTACAGGGTCTTGTTTGCAACTTGTTTCTTGGAAGCAGGTCGTTCTCAATAAGATGATACTCATCTCTGATGTAGTCAGTTTTATAGAACAAGCCTTGGCCAGTTTTTATTATGGCACAGAGGTCCGATCATATGTAATAGTTTTTCTGCCTCATTCTGCAATCAGCTATAAAAACAGCTATAGTACGCTATATAACGAGGTATGATAATAGTTAGGTGAAAACAGCACAAATGTGAAAGTAGTGCAAATTTATTTATTTTTCTATCATTTGTTCTCTGTTCAGTAATCACTTTCCTTATATTTTCAATATATTTATGGCTATAAATTATAATCTGTAATGATTTTTTTTGCGGTGGGTTCTTCTTACAAGCCCTTCCTTCTTCCATCCTGTGCATCATTCTTCTTTTGTTGTTATTGTTGTTTATCAAGCACACAAATACAGTAAATAAACTAAACTAAACTAAACTAAACACAATCTTACTAACTGTGACTAATTTCTTTACTATATTATGGTATGTTGCGTTATCTTATATTATCATGAGTTAATCTACCTACATTATAGCTCTTACTGTAAATAAAGTACAAAAAACAATAACAGTGAAATAAAGTGAAGAGCATTGATATAATGCGAGAAAAAAAAATTAAAATAGGCCTATTGTAACAAAGAGGTTATCATGTCATTGTGTCCAGTAGTGTCTATATTTAAGGAAAGAACTGCATTTACTATCAAGTATGTGTATAAAACATCTTTTGATGTCTGTAATTGACCCACAGCAAAGGGGGTTTTGTGCCAGTCTGCGTGTGTCGTATTTCCTGTTTAACCTGGATTACAGTTTCCAGGTAAATTGTTCTTGCGTTTCCGCCTCTCACAGTATTTAAACTCAAGTGCCTGTGGCAATATTTACCAGTTCAAACCACCAGAGCATCTTGACCAGAAAACTGATTGACAGCTGAAGAGGAGAATGGCAAAGCTGGCTGTGTTCGTCTCTGTGCTGCTGGTGCTGGTGGCGCAGCTGCAGCTGAGTGAAAGCAGTAAGTACTGTATGACTGCAGTGATTTATTGCACAGGATTATTCATTCACTATTGATTTAGTAGAACACATGGGATGTTTTTGTCCAGACTTTGCTAATTAAATATGTTATATGGTCTTTTTTTTTTTGGCTGAATGCTTGTGGTTGTCTTTTGTAAAGATCTGATGAAGGTTTGCTGCACGCAGTACCAGGAAAAAACAATTCCAAGGAGAGTCATAAAGTACTATGTCATCCAGGACACCGGTTTCTGCAACATTCAGGCAGTAATGTAAGGAATAAAAATCAAGCATGTGGAACAACACTTCAATAAAGTACTGTGTGTGTGTGTGTGTGTGTTAACCTTTGCCTCTGCCATTGTGATATTGTCATCCATACAGATTAGTGTTGAAAAATAACAAACTTGTGTGTGGAAACCCTAACGCGAACTGGGTGCAAGATATCATTGGGATGGCAAAAGAGTAAGTTCGTTTCTCTATTCAATCTCACAGTCTTTGTGTCTGCACCCTGACAGCAACATTACAACTCATCACTTGTATGTAAATCTATCTAATGTTATGTCTTTTGTATTTTTAGAAGCTCAACACTGAACATCAAAGCTGGAGGTCCCTGACACGACACAAAGTTACCCAAGATGATTTTTATTATCGTTTTTCTTATACAGTAGGACATATTGGAGCACTGTCTGATGTTTCTTGTATAATCATCTGTACAACTCTGTTATTTGTACATCAGTTTCTATGGACAATGTTCTCAATAAAAGTCATTGAATTGAAATATATGTAATTTTAAAGTCAGAAAATGGAATAGGCCTATGTGCCAATTAAAAATCAATAAACTGAGTATTTTTTGTAAAAAAATAAATAAAATAATTTGTTGACTCTAAGTATTTGCCTGTTTGTACCTCATCCTTTCAAAATCCTAATGTAATTTCACCTCTAGTCAGGTAAAAATATTTTTGGTAAAGTGAACTAGCCTAATTAGTTGTGACCCAAGGAAATCAGTTTTGGCAGACGGACACCTTAAAGCCTTTCTTTACGGTTAGGCCTACCTGCTTTCTGGTGTAGAAGAGGGAAAGAAAAGAGACACAGGAATAATAGCTAGAGGATGGTGCAGAAGGAAAGGGGGAAACATACAGTAAGGAAATAAATTGAAAGAATAAAATTAAGATGGAAGGAAAGTTGTGAGGCTGAGCAGACTTGCCAGTGGGCCTACTTCAAAAGACAGTCAGCTAAGAGGAAACACATAACTTCCCCATCTTAAACTAATGTACTCCAATAGATAAACTCACTGATATTGAAAAACAAGGAAGTCATTAAATATTATTGCTATTAAATACTGGAGCCAGCCCTCAGCAGCACACTCCACAGCCTCCAGTAGGTGGCAGGAGTGTTCAGTTCAGCAGCGCAGGAAGGATTCACTTTATGAATGAAGCGCTGGATCTGCAGCCGGAAGTGTTTTCATACTCCACGGGATGATACGTTTGATTTGGTTTGGATGCAACTGTTGTAGATAACGACGTGTTTGGCGTCGTGGGTTATGAAAAGTCACCGTAGTCTAAGCTCAGAAACTGTGAGGACTATGAAGCGACATGGAGATGCCACAGCCTTGCAGCAGCGCTAGCCAGCAGATGCTAACGACAACGGCTAGCTGCAACTGTTATTAGATAAACAATGACAGTAAAGGAGGAAAAGATGATTAACAGCAGAGAAAGGTAATAAAAACAGAGAGCCACATGATGATCTGACCTGTCACCAACATTATATGTCAGTATGAGGGGCGGTTAACTCGACTTTTCTCTCTATTTCACTGTTATTGTTGTGATGGTTGTGTTAACGTTAAATACAATACCGTTTTGTGAATGTATGACGAAGAATAACAGGTATCTTTTACTTGCATGCCATCAACATCAGTATACCCTATATATATTACATGTATAATAATAATAATTATCCAAATATTTCCAAAAAATAGAGGTTAAATCATCTTCTCACAGAACTACAAAATATCATAAATATCAAATGTAAGTTATGTTTTGCTTGTTTGTTATATTTTGTTTTTTTTAGGTGTGATACATAATATGTACATGGGGTCAGTGACCCAGCAGCAGGTTGGACCCAGGTTGAGCAGCAGCAGCAGCAGCCATGAAGGAAGAGGGCAGGGCAGAGGGTGGAGGCCAGGCTCTGTTTGAGGATCTGGACTTTCCGTCTGAAGACACGTCATTGTTCTGCGACCGCTCCACACCCATCTCCAGGCTGCAGGGAAACATCACGTGGAGGCGACCACAGGTTAGATCTAGTGTCAAGGAGGAAATGGGAAATCCCACAGAGAATCCCTCATGTGTTTGTCTTTGGTATGGGTTGAATGTTTACATAGTGCACGCTCACTTGTTATTGTGACAGAGGAACTTACATCACCTGCCACAGTTTTATTTGCTCAGCCAGTGAATGAGTAGTTCAGAGCTATTTTTATGTCTGTCGTGATGCAATCCAAGAAATGTCAACATAAAAAACAACATTGCACACACCCTGTCCTCTGCGTTAATAACCTCCAGCAACAAATTCCTTGAAATCACCATGTTTGCCCAATTAGGCACTCCAATTTTTTTGCCATCCCTCAACAACTACATTTTCTTTTCTTCTGTATTTCAATTTGAAACCACCAGGAGATCTGCCAGTCACCAGTTCTCTTCCCTGACAACATCACCTTGGGTCATGCGAAACAAGGCTTATTGGGAGACTGCTGGTTCCTCTGTGCCTGCACCTTCCTGCTCAAGAACAAACATCTATTGAACAAGGTAGAGCAACAACTGTGATAACCAGATAAGATAACCAATAAGGAAGCTGTAGCTGTAGAAAAGGTGTTGATACGTCCTGAGACGCTGTGGTGACTTGTTCCATGATTCTCTGCAGGTGTTACCCCCAGACCAGCCTCAGTGGGGGGACAGCAGGTACAAGGGCTTCTTCCAGTTTTGTTTCTGGCAGCAGGGACACTGGATAGAGGTGACCATCGATGACCGCCTGCCCTGTGTTCACTCCTCTCTCTGCTTCTCACGCTGCCACTCCCCCACCGCCTTTTGGGTAGCTCTATTGGAGAAGGCGTACGCCAAGTAAGTAGCCTGAATTTCCCTGTCATACTGTATCTCTGAGTTTGATCTATCATGAACCTGAATCAAGGACAAACATTCTTGGTATTATTTTGGTACGTTTCAATGACTTTGTTGTGCATTCCATGTTTAGTAAAGTGTGGAAATCTAATCTCCTGCTCATTCCCTTTTCTCTAGGTTTCACGGCTCATATGAGCGGCTGTGGGCAGGTCAGGTGTCGGAGGCTCTGGTGGATTTGACCGGTGGCCTGGCGGAGCACTGGAGTTTGGGAAGCACGGGGTCAGAAGAGCAACACGGACCAGAGCAGGACAGCGACCAGGTCAGGAGGAGGACGCTGGACCTGAACCTGCTGCACCCTGTGAAGGATGACTGTGCATTGAGCTGCTCCACTCACAGCAGCCCTGCAGGTAGAGAAGTGTCTCCCTTGCAGATAAAAGAGGACTTATGATTCACTGTCACATAACATTGTTTACCCATTTGTTCCAGGTGCTAGCGAGCTCGGTCAGTACCATGCTCTGACTGTCATGGAGTGGTTGGATGTAAAGACGGTGTCAGGGTACGAAGTACGGCTGCTCAGGATCAGAAACCCCTGGGGAAGGTGCTGCTGGGGAGGCACCTGGACAGCGAGGTAGGCAGCTGTCAAGATTTGTCTGTCTGTCTGCATGTAACCTCAGAATGATCCATATGTCCACCTTCTTGACTGAAATGCTTACCATAATCACATTAAATTTGCACAGGTACTGTGCCACATGGTGTTTTGTGATGGGTCTGCAGATCTGAATCGCTGCCATTAATATGACCTACAGTATGTGTGTCTGCATCTGTGTGGAGGTTCAGACACTGGGATCTAGCCGTGGCATGCATTCAGTCTTTCTACCTCTCTCTCTACAGCGGTGCAGGTTGGAGCACTTTGGAACCGGCTTGTGCTTCAGATCTACTATCCAGGGTGGCGGAGGGCGAGTTCTGGTTGGATGAAGCTGAATTCAAGTCCCAGTTTGATGATGTCACAGTGGGATACCCCGTTAGTGAGGATGGACAGCTGAAGAGCATCTATACTGGTAATTTCCTTATTTTGTTTCAGAGGATTTTCTACTTTTAGCCTCTAATTAGGACCTTAGTGGCAGTATTTTTCTCACCCTGACACCTCTCCTCTCTGGCAGGAGGTCTGCTGGAACACAGCCATCAGCTGGCTGGTCGGTGGATTAAAGGGCACTCAGCTGGTGGCAGCCGAAACAGCAGCAGCTATGGTACCAACCCCAAATTTTGGCTGAAAATGAGTGAGAGGGGAGAGGTCCTGGTGTCCCTGCTGCAGCATAGGAAGTGGAGAAACACAGATAAAAACGCACAAACGCCACTTGAAGACAGCAAAAACACAAAGCACCAGCACTACCAGGCTACAGCTCTACACATGTGGAAGGTTTGTGGCATCCTCTGCTTTCGAAATGAGTGATGCTGTGTTTGTTTGTGGATTTGTTGTCAGTTGAGAGTTTTTTTTTCTATCATTATTACCAGGTGGAGAAGAAGCGTTTTAATCTGAATCGGATGTTGAACAAACCTCCATGTGCTTCTACTCACTGCCATGCCTATGAGAGAGAGGTGGTCCTCCATGTGCAGCTGGAGCCTGGATACTTCCTGCTGATCCCCAGCACCTACCAGCCAGAGGCCGAGGTCCGCTTTCTCATCAGGGTCTTTTCCTCCTCCCCCGTATCCCTCAGGTAATGAGTCAATTCCAACTTTCTTTGAAATGTTGGACTTTCTAAA
The DNA here is from genome assembly GCA_030347415.2 of Decapterus maruadsi. NCBI lineage: Eukaryota > Metazoa > Chordata > Actinopteri > Carangiformes > Carangidae > Decapterus > Decapterus maruadsi. Next base: position 15,613,290 of record CM064906.1, read on the forward strand.
TGTCCATCTATATCTAGTTAATGTTTTTTCCTACAGAGCCCACAGGGTCATTGAGTAAAAATATTATAATCATGCTCACAGTTATCTATCAATCGATCTATATATCTATCTATGAACCCATGTATAAACATATCAGAACACAATGTTGAACAATACTGAACCTCTTTTTGAACAAATGACAGTAGATACATAGTGACACCTGCTGGTCAAATTGAAAAACAACCTTAATAAAATTAACTAATAAAATAAAATAAAATAAAAAGTTCAACCTTTTTAACTGCAGGAAAGAGACATAAAACCATTAACCAACACATTTTAGAGAAAATGTTCATCCTACTGTCATGTTTTATTATGCAAAGTGCTGTTGTATTATTTGCAGTGTTTCCAATTTAATTATACGTGGCCTGTGTCCTTATCAGTGCCCTGAAAAGCCCAGCACCTTCACTGCCATTAACAACAGATGGTGAGTGGGAGACCAGTTACTTCCGGGGCTCGTGGGCGGAGGGAAGGACGGCCGGAGGAAGTAGGAACTTCCTGTCTCACTGGGAGAACCCCTGCTTCCCTTTTACAGTGTGTGACCACCCAGCGGTGACATCAGGAGTGAATGTCAGGATTGCCCTGCAGCAACACCGCCCTGACACTAACCTGCACCCTATTGGCTTCCACATTTACAAGGTCAGTTAGACATTTAGAGAAGAATGATGAGACATATCAACACGACTCTATAATGTTTTTTAAGGTGTCTCAGTTTATCTGAAGGTCAATATTGGAAAGGTTGCTTTAGCTAGGGAAGATTTCTTGATTAGATATTTTCAGTTATTTGCTCTGGTCCGAAGCAGCATCAGTGTGCAATAACATAAGCACAACCAAAGAGCCAATATAGAATCAACACAATGCAAATGCAATATTGTATGTATGTCATTTACTTGGACTGAACACGTCAAAATAAATATGTATACATTAGGGCTGAAACGATTCCTCGAGTAATTCGAGTACCTCGATTACAAAAAATGGTCCGAGGATTTTTTTCTGCCTCGAGGAATCATTAATTGTAAAGAAATGTGGCACAACGGACTCACGTGGGGAAGAGCGGAGAAGAAAGGAATTTTACGCTTTAGCTAGGGAAAACTACGACGGAGGGATGCAGACGTACAGTAGTCTACTGTGCAGCCAGGTAGTGGTTTAGCGAGGTGACGCTGCTCCGCTGCTGTTTACTCTCCGCGTGCACATGTTCATCAGCTGTTGAGCCGAGCGTCAGGAACAAGATGATAAACTTTGTTGTAGCCAACTCAGACCGCGGGGCTAGAGGTTTTGTCAGTGGTGCTGTGACAGCAGGCCTCTGCACCGTCAGCTACACAACTATGGGACTTTAGTTTTTATTCTCCATACACACTCGTTAACAGCACAACTCAAACGAGGGTGACGTTTAGCCACGTCTGCTCATAGAATCAAAAGCGCTCCGTATTACAGACATGACACTGGGGCCCGGTGTAAATGTTCCCAGAATCAACTCCGGTGGCACCAGGCCGTTGCTAGGAATTCTGGGCCCCCTGAAAGAATAGGGGGGTTCATTTCACCATCAGTTTGGGGGTCCTTGGCCTGGAAAACGTTGAAGACTCCTGGTCTAAATGAAAATGTATTGGGCTGCGTTGTTTGCTTTTTTGTGGGATATCCAGAAAAGATTTTGCACTGCCAATGTGGAGCCGGTTTGAAAAAAATGTGAGGATCACTGAGCTAGAATATGAAGACAAACCCTGCTATGTTGAGCCTCCTTTGCAGTTCCATTAAAGCTTTCAGGCAACGTTATCACGCCTAAAAATATGATATTACGATATACGATGTTAATAATCACGTGAAATATGTTATTTTCTCTTGTGTATTCATAATTGCAACAACTTATGAAATTTTCAGTTAAAACACTTAATTGCAGCCCTAGACACAATGATACAAGTACCAACAACTTATGAAATAGTTAAAACCCTTAATTGTAAGGATCTGTACTTACTATCCCAGTAGTATCTGAGTTTGGCAATGTACCATGTCCAGATCCCAGAAGGAGCATCAGTGCAGACCACCCCGAGGGACCAGGATCCTGTGGCCAGTTGTGTCCCCCACTCTTACATGCAGGATGTCAGTCTGGCCTGCAGTCTTCCACCTGGAGCTTACACAATATTACCATCCACTTATGAACCTGACTGCCCAGCAAACTTCACCATCAGCCTTGCTCGCAGAATACATAGGTTTGGCCTGTTCCTGTTTTAAAGTTCTGATCACTGTGTTGTTATACAGGTTATGGCGGAGATAATAGTTGTATATGTGCCTCTTTCAGGAAGGTGGTGAAAAGTCAGGAGCGGTTGGGGAGAACCATTCAGGAGGTTTGTATGATTTAATGCTCATAATGACAAACAGTTGCTGAAATCACTGAAAACACTGGTTGTAACTCCCCAAATATCAAGAGTAGCATCTTTTCTATGTTTTTATCACTATAAATTGAATATCTTTGGATTTTGGCTGACAACACTCACACTCAGTGTAGGTTGACATTAAAGCAGAAGTAAGCGATCCGGTCGTTTTCGCTAATGCTGCATTCCAGGCAGGCTTTTGAAATCGTAAATTACAGCTTCAAGTCACAACTTACGACCTTGTAGCGTTCCAGGCAACCCACTCGTGTTTCTCCGACCTGTTTTACCGGTGAAAGTCACTATAACAGCCACTCGTAACTTCCGACCGGTTTCGAACTGGTACCACTTCACGGTCGGAAAAATACGAGTTTCCTTGAACGCACCATAACAGTCCTCGTCCCTACGTCGCCACATTCACGGCGTTCCTTGGCTGCACACACAGCCCTGCAATTTGGAAAAAACTGTAGGATACGATAAATGTTTTCTCCTCGGCTCAGAGCAGAGCAGAGTGACTGACAGACCCGTGTTTTGGTCCAAACACTCTATGTAAGTGATTGCTGTCGGAAGATATAACTATTTAAGACTTATATTAACACAAATATATCACTTACTTCTGCTTTAAGTCCATTAAAGCTCAACCAATGCAAATCCTGCACCAAAGGCAACAAACTGGATATGCACATAGCCTGTATTCATATTTTAATGTCTGTGACTATCATCAGAAGATGGCAGCACTGAATAATCACTCTGTCTTACTTTGTCTTTCTCTGGTTGGCAGGTCTCTCACATCTCTGTGATGCAAAGCTAGTTCTGTGGGACTGTTGCTGCTCCACTGACGTGGGCTCACCTCCCTGTGCCTCTTGGCCCACGATGAAAGAACCAGCTCTCCCATACACTCTCACCGTACAGGCTGTGTGTGTATGTCTGTGTGTGTGTGTGTGTACCATGAGTGGCTGAGAAGGCAGGCAGATAGAGAGATTTAGTGGGAATGTGTGTGTCGGGAATCCTAGAAAGCCTTTTATCCTGAGCCGCTGAGGCTCAGGGCTGATGGGCAGCCACACACTCATCGGCGATTAGGACATCAGAAGTTGTCGGTGGGCTGGGCTGCTAATGAACTATGACGGGACTGGCTGGTGTAAACAAACAGCAGCCATTGAAGAGGGCCGCCACTGCTCTTCCTCATTCACTCACTGGTGCGCCTGCCGGCCCGGAACAAAGGGCCCTCTCATGAAGGTCCTCAGAGAGGCACAAGGGGCAAGGGGTGAGGGGATGGTCTCCACCAGCAGAGCCAACCAAACCACACCACACCATACCGTGCCATACCATGCCAGAGCTTTTATCCCAACCCTCAACTCCAGACAATCTGCCACTTAGCTAGCTTGCATTGTTTGTCACTGGACGCAGACAGAGTTTTCTCGATCCTTCATCCCCCAAAACGTGCTCACCATCCTGACTGACACTTAAGTCAGACTGAACCTAACTCCATCCTCAACCCCACCACCTCCCCTTTTGTCCCCCTAGACTCGGTCCACAGCCCTGCTTGGACCTGAACACAACCGCCGTTTGAAGGACCGCAAGAACAGTTGACAAGTGGGTGGATGGAGGGGATGAAACAAGGGATGCGGCACATCAGAGGACGCCGCTTCATGTGAAGAAGCCGCCGGCCTCTTTTTGTGTTGAGGCTGCTGTATGTGTGGTGCTGTGTCCTGCTCATGCTCATGCCCATGCCTGTGTGTGCACAAGTCACAGGGCTTCTGATTATTCACTGGAACAACAATTAACAGACTTTTAAAAAGCCTTCTGATCTGAATGGTACTACTAGTCTGGTACTCGGCTGTGTGAGATCAAGTGTGAATAAAGTGTGAAAACATAACTTGCTGCTTTTCTTTTCATGTGATCTTGAATTTAAACGTCTAACTTTAAACTACACGTGTGCCTCCAGTGAGTGTAAAAACACACACAGTTTGTCCTAACCTGTGACACCCCAAACCTCTCCACGCTCAACCCCACGACCAATCAGCACATGGCGTGCGCGTCCACCTCGCATCTACAGTGCGCGCCGCCGTTCCTGCGGAATTCAGGAGGCTGTGGTCGGACCCCGAGAGGCTCTCACCTAGAAAATAATGAACAACAAATTTGACGCGTGAGTAATGAAAAGTTTCTGTGGAGAGTCTACCGGAGTGCGTGCTGCTCGTCGCGACTGCATACCCACCGGGGAGCGTTAGTGTTAATGAAAAGCTGTCGCGTTGCGTGTAAAAAGAGAGGTGTGTCAGATTCATTGCATGGTCCTGCATGCTCTGTGGGGCTTATAAATCCACACGACAGCCAGGTCCGCATAGACAGGTGCATATTAGACAAGTGCAAGCAACAACTGGGGGTAAAAGTGATTTATAAGCGGAAACGCGCCGTGTGGGTACTTGTAGCTTAGCTTGGCGGAAGACGCGCAGGCCCCGAATCCTCGGTGTGGTGGTTGTTTAGAGGCGGGGAAAGGTGCGCTGAGGCCGGGCTCAGGCTAGACTCCCATGCCGCCCTCCCCGGAGCACGGAGACATATGTGACAGCGAGTTGAAGGCAATTCATATCCTGGGTTGTTAAAGTGAACGTGTGCACATGTGTAGTGTAAAAATATCTCTGTAGTTCACACATTAGAAAGTACGAAAACTCAGTTCCCAGAGCTGGAAGTGTTGCAATAAAAAACATTGAATGCAATGAATTGTTCCTCCAAGAGTGTGTCAGTTTTAGCTATGGTGCTACTGTTTTGTTTACTTAAAATACACGTCACTATGGCACAGTTGAACAGCACAACAGCTGCATTATCATATCATTATCATATAATACCGCACTAACTGCATGTGATCCATTGCAGGACTTTTACTATTATACTACAATACTTAAAACAATGTGGTCCCAATAAACTGGCCTCACAGTATTTATGTTTATTCTGTTGATTCTGTTTCCAGTCTGAAAGATGATGACAGTGGAGACCACGACCAGGACCAAGGCTCACCGAAAGACAGTGAGAAGGAAAAAATTGAAGACGAAGACAAGGAACAGAACACTTCCAAGAAAAAGGTGAGCCTGTTGAAGAAAAGAAAAGACTCACAAGCATTTAGTGCATCTTAAGTTAATTGTATGGCTCACTGATGTTTTCCTCTGTCTGCAGATGGTTGTGCCAGGGGCAGGAGAACACCCTCTTCAATATAACTACACCTTTTGGTACTCCAGACGCACCCCTGGGAGACCGGCCAGTACTCAGAGCTACGAACAGAACATCAAACAGATTGGCAGCTTTGCCTCGGTATGTTGCTTTAGAGAGAGCGTACAGACAGCGGATAGGGAGGGGAACCTCTTTTAGCTTTTGTTTATCACCTTAGCCAGATGTAGCCCTAACCTACTGTACAACTGCAAGCTCATGCTGACTCATTCTCCTACTGTAACTGATGCAACCATTTCCTCTCCTTTCTTAGGTGGAGCAGTTCTGGCGTTTCTATAGTCACATGATCCGGCCCGGCGATTTGACAGGCCATAGTGACTTCCACCTTTTCAAAGAGGGTATTAAACCTATGTGGGAGGTGAGTGCACACATTCGCTGAAAGGTTGTACACTTGGGGATGTTTCTGTAAAGGTTAATTCTGAAACCATGCGTGTGTTATGTGCAGGATGATGCCAATAAGATGGGTGGGAAGTGGATCATCCGACTGAGGAAAGGCCTAGCATCTCGCTGCTGGGAGAACCTGATCCTGGCTATGCTGGGGGAGCAGTTCATGGTGGGAGAGGAGATCTGCGGGGCTGTGGTGTCAGTCCGGTTCCAGGTAAACCCACCAACAGACAACTGTTGAATGATATCCTGCACCATCAGCTCCAATATACTCAGACATGCCTTTCTCTCTGTGTATGCTTCTTTTCCACAGGAGGACATCATTTCCATCTGGAACAAGACGGCCAGTGACCAGGCGACCACTGCTCGCATCAGAGATACCCTGCGCAGAGTCCTCAACCTGCCCCCCAACACCATCATGGAGTACAAGACACACACAGACAGCATTAAGTATGTATGTCTCCACGATTTTATTATTTTTCTTCTTTCCAACCTCTCCCTCTTTCTCACACATAAATGTTTGCATGCTCACAAAGTATAATGCTAAATATCTCTAATGTCTCTCACAATGTAAACTGGTATTTATTTATTTGATCAAGCCACATGGGTATGGGGCAAAACAACTTCAAAGACAAAAAACTAAGTCTAGTGGACTTGATTCAGTTGCCTAGAGATACCTTTCACCTGGAAAAATGAGAATTTGTACAGACAGATGTATTTATAAATCATTAATGAATCACTTTTTTCCAAGCTAAAACAGGATGGATGACATCATGATACTGTAGCATTTTTCTCTTTTTCATGACTTTAACATGAAAACAATTGTTACAATTTTACACATTGCTTTCTTTGGGAATTTTTGTTTAGCGATAAAATGTTTTCTAGATTAACCATTACAGCTGTTTTTCATTGTCAGACATGTGTTGAACCATGTGTTTTTATAGTAAATTGTTACAGATGTGACTTTTAACATTTCTTACCATTGAAAAGGCACAAGTATCTTAACACTTGGCTGTCTGTATAATGAATGATGATGTGCTGCATCTGTCTCCATCCTTTTCAGAGCCTGGGAAGACTTCCATGGTCTGGTGAATGCTAGTGGCGGACGTTAGCCCCTCACACTGAAAACCTTTGCAAGGGTAAGATCTGTTGCTACGTTAATTCAGAGTGAAAGACATAGCGATTTGCTTCGTGTCATGGTGATGTGATGTTGTTTGTCTTGTTTGCGGTGTATAGGTGTGTATATGTGATGTGTTGAGGGGATGACCACTCCAAGGAAGGATACCTCTGCGTGAGTTGGCGCTGTGATCTGAAGCCAGAGTAAAGGTCAGGAACAGAGGCAAGAAGACCATTCCTTCTGCGTGTCAAATTGGTAATGAACAGAAAAGTCTTTCAAAAGGACACTGAACCAAGACGTTGAGAGAGATGTGCGTTATTTTTAATCAGAGGAGAAGAAAGCCTCCCTTTTTATGTTTTGTAATGCAAGTTGTAACATCTGTAAACTTGCTGCCAGAATGGGAAGGGGGCATATGGCTGGTGTTTGGTCATTAGCCGTTAACAAAGTGTACTTGACAAATTCAAGAAAAACAACAACAAAGCCAATCTGTTATAATGAGAGATCTGATTTTATTGCTTAACATAACATCACACTTCCTGCTGTCAAAATAAGTCCTTGTTAATCTGTTTTATCGGGACTCAAACAGGGTTGCTGGTAGATGTTATTTTATTACAGTGCTGTATTTTATCTACAATTCCTCTGGTCATTTGAACTAGAATGATTACTATTATGTGTATGATATATTTGTAAATACAGTCCACTTCAAAGATCATTTAATTGAATCTGCAATGATTCTCCATCTTTGACCTGGAAGTTGAATCCCAAAGGATGAGGGCCATCCTGTGTTGAGCAGAGGGTTGTATAACCGGCATCTAAAAAATGGACTGCCAAGCTGCCTAGATCACTGTGCCTGGCCTCGAGCCCGACCCAGGTTTCCCTTCTGTCTTGATTTGTCTTAACCCCGCCTTGAAGTAATCCAAGGGTCGGGCTCTGCTTTAATGTCCTCAGCAAAGGTGTATAGGGGTCTGGAAACACTGACCTTCACTCCTTTTCCATTTTTTAGTAAGAGAAATGAAACTGGGCCCAGGTTCAGGGCCTGTGACAGTTTTTATTAATTCTTCGGGAGCATTTTTTCGGAACCATGTTAAAGAAGGCGCCTATAGTTTGTTGAAAAACTGTAATGCTGGCCATGTTTGGTCGCGTGATGACGGGTGCAGGTGTGTGCGTGTGTGTCAAAATTGAAGAAACACTGTTGGATGTACACCTGATGGATTATATAGCAATAAATGTCAAATATGCATCTGCTGCTAAAGTGGTTCATTGTCACTTTCTTTTACAAACAGACATTCAAACTGAACACAAGTTTGTCGAGGAAGGTGCTGCTACAGGAGCCTTGGTGCTCATGCTGCAGTCTCTCTGCACCCGACTGGTGTGTCTCAGCAGTAGCGGTGAGCTGTAAACAGTTGGTAGTCGTTCACTGATCAGCTCATCTCAAAGAACATGTGATTCTGTGGAGAAATAAATAAAATGAGCTCATCAATGACAGGGTTAAATATGACTGAAATCGAAGTATATTTACTGTAGGGTAATACTAAAGTGCAAATTAAGTTTTTAATACCACCAAATATTTACAATAAAGCACAATTCAGAGGGAATCCAGGATTAACTTAATATGGTGCAATTAAATATGAAATATACCTGTGCATTACACTTAGATGTCTATAAATACAAACAAGTTCCACCAAGATCAACTAAAATAGCAAAAAAAACTTAAAAGTGAAGTAATTTGTGATGTTAGTAGTGTAACTCCAGCAGGGGCAATTGACAAAATTATATTTTACTGAAAATATTATTACTGAAGTAGCATTTAAGTGAAATATGTTCACATGGTTGTTCAAGTATTGTTTCCACACAGTGAGATATTTTCTACTCCAGTGAATGTAATGATATTGTAACAAAGCAACATATCTCCGTATGAGAGAGCAACAATAGAAATGTGTGCACTCACCAACAAGAAGGTAGCTCCCAGCAGCAGCAGTTTAACGTGTGATTCCACACTTGGTGGCACTGGAGGAGTGAAACAGATTTTGAAATGGCTCCATTAATTTCAAACATAAAGGCTCTTGCTGCCTCCCAAAAATAGTGGGTTTCAGCAAATCAGGCAAATCAAATGCATGATGGAGTTTTAATAGTCTGAACAGTCATGGTCCGCAGTTTACTTTCAGTGCAGCAGGAGAGTCTTGTCTCTTTTGTGTTGCTAAGAAACTAGGCTGAGCAACTTGTGAAAAGGAATAAGAGGTCATGTTCTTGATGGTGCTATTTCAGTCAAAGTGGTTTTGTTTGGGCTTCCAAGGATGCACGGCAGAGAAAAAAAGACAACCACTCAATTTGGAAGTATGAATAAAATGCACTCACCCTCCAACCCAAAATACTCATGGTCCATGTTGTTTTCATCGCTGAAACCGGGCCATTTCTTCCATATCGTGCCAATTTTCTCACCAATGTTTGAGAAAATCTGGTAAAAGGCAAAATTAGTGTGATAAACATGTAGAAACATTGTTGATGTTGGGATTGCTGAAATGTTAGTACTGTACCTGAAAATCCTGGTTGGAGAAACAGCGGCATGGACAACATGAGCCCTGGATTCTGATGGTACTTTCTCCTTCTGAGTTACATACCTCCAGAAGTGGGGTGAACATGCTCCACCTTGAAACACGGTCAGCACAACATACAACAGTTCAACACACTCACACGTACGGGAATCGTGCAATGAGCAAACCTGGCGGATGCTCTGGCCGGTACTTCACTCAGTGGCGCAGCCCGGCCTTGATGCTTGATTGATCGCATTTTCAGCTGTCATGATTCTGCAGCAGCAAAACCTTTGTTCGCTTGGTGTCGGAAGAGTTCAAATTGGGGCATGCTTTATTCTAGCACAACTGAGGGAATATTTATACCAAGTAGCTCTCTGGTCAGTGAAACCTCTGCCAGGTCAGTAATTGGACACAACCTCATCGAGTGTTGCTTCTGGAAAACTCTAAATTTGACACACAAAGGCGCCCCAGCTAGCCCTGGAGTCAAACTCAGGCCAGATGAAGAGGGAAGTATTTTGAGTTGGCTATTTGGCTACAGGGGACAGGGCGCTGCCATTGCTCCCATTAGCCAATGCTCCCATTAAAGAGGATGCTACATTCCTTCCTTCCCAGTGCACTGCCGTTTTGTTGGTGTGCCTCTGTGCAGACAGCTGTTTTGTGTATTAACTCTCCCAGGTTTAGACTGCACCCCGGCTGTGCGGAACAGTAAAGGCTCGCAATGCTATTTACAGACAGGCCTGGGCATCTACGGTGGCTCAGGGTGGCCAGAGGCTGGGAGTGACATGGAAAAAGGCTCACATGACAAGCTGTTCAGTATGAGAATGTAAAGTGACAATTTACTGATGGCAGGAGGTGAGGAGGATTAAAGGGTTAATAAATCAACAGCAATTCATACAGTATGTCTAGTAGGTCTTTTAGAGCAACCTGACTAATTTTTAATTGAGAGGAGTGTGGAGAAAAAATGTATAGCTAAGTGTGAACTTCTGTTAAATCACCACAAAAACACATCACAAATATGCCTAAAATGTAGCTAAATCAGTTTATTTAATTAATGAAAACATCATTACAATCTTATCTCTGCAAATAATCTTTACATGGTTGAAAAGTGTGTTTAAATTGCATTCAGTTCAACTCATGGTGAGAAAATACTCATGTCTTTATATAGTATAAAATAAACAACAGTAAGTAAGTGAAACAGTGAAAAAGAGAGTAAACATGATTTCATTAAAACCAGAGAAACATTTGCATTCATGAGCAAAATGCACTTAAATCAAAAAACTATTTTGGTTCATTAACTTGTAAGAAGCTTTAAGAGTTCAATATTGATAATCCACATTATTATATATTTTGTCTATAAAATCTTGATCTGCAATGTAGTTGTAGTTGAGGTTGAGGCACCTGCTGCCTAAACTATATTTTTGAGAAATATATCTCACATCAAGAAGAATAGAAGCAGATTCAGATTGTCCTACCTCTGGCATACAGTGCCAATGAGATGTTTTTGGGGTGAGTAGACTCTCATCTCCATCAGACAGCAGCCAAAGCAGCAAGCATCCATCCTCAAAGGCCTTTCAAAATAAAAGGTCTGGTGGCCCTGGCAATTGAATCCCTTCAAAGTAAAGGCCCGAGCAGGACCGCAGCACTGGAGACACACACATGAGCTCTCTGACGGGGGGAGACGCAGAATACGCAGAAATATATCATTATTCGTTGTTGATTCAAAATGCAGAGTTAATACACATTATGCACTAGTACCTTCCACAGCCACAAATAACTGTGGACTTCTTCCTGCTGTGGTGATGCTGTAGATCCTCCTGGGAACACACTGTGGACCTACAGTGAAGGAGCATTTTCAAATAGACAAATCTCTGCACTGCAATAATGCTCTTCTACACACAGAAACACACATTTCCTTGCCTTGTAAGTCTGGCCTGGCACTAATAGAAATCCGGCTGACTGTTTCCAGCACTGACATGAAGTCTGCTCCCGCTGCACCTCCAAGGTTGTGCTCCCCCATCACTGGTCTGCTCACTTCGTCCTTCTCAGGTGGCTGCATGAAGCTGTTTTGCATTTTCCTCTCAGGAGTCAGACCTGAGAGCTGCTCATCATATTCCCAGACAGGAGATGCCTGCTCAGGTGAATTAGTCTGGCACCCACATGAAGGCTCGCAGCGGTTCTGGAAAGCTCTGAAGATCATCTCGATGTGTTTTTCTCGTTCCAGACGTCCAAAGGGAAGAGGCTGGTTAGTCACGGCTGACATGGTGTAAACCTCAGAATATATGTGGATAAAGCTATCTCACAATAACCTGCAATTAAAAAAAAAAAGAAAAAGAAAGAAGATAATAGGTCAACTTAATGATATGGTACTGTACAGCTAAGATTTTTGCCCCCACAGAAAAAGTGATAAATAAATAGAGAATAAAATCGACAGATTGAAATTGTTCTACTTGTGGTGACAGAAAGGGGTTGTGAATTGCAATTAATTCAGTTGGAGGGATATGAAGGTATGAAATACATACATTGACTATAAGTATCTAGGAGATAGTAGTTTGGTAAAGTATTTGGGGTAATGGGTCCTCTGAAAGTACACCAGAGAGTAGCATAATAATACTTTGAAAATTGCATATGTTTGTTGGGTTCTCAACCATTGGCTGGGAACCACTGGGCTAAAATAATCTGTATGTTTGTTTAAAGTTCATATGTATAAACAACTTCTTCTTGAAAGTTATGCGGGAATGTCAAAGGAAATCAACTTTTCTCCCACCACACAGTGTCTCAGACAGTTCCCTGGCAGCAAAATAAACATCCTCCTCTAGAAACAAAGTGATTTCTCCATAGCAGCCAGACCAAGCTTCTTATTTATTCACATCACACACTCAGAGTCCTACTGCACAGCTTGGTTTCTCTCTGCAGCTGCAGAGTAACAACACTGTATACTTTTCTACAACACCATGATGAAGTCATACTTTCTGCCAAGCACATTTAACAGACGATGTTCCTATACAAACATCATAAATATATGACATAAAAAAAAAACATAAATATATAAAACATCTTTTGCTTACCATCTGTGCTCAGCCTCCAGACTCTGAAAATGTAACTGTGAGAAAGAAGAGACCATGAAAACACTCCTGAGTCCTGCAGGATACCACCTCTGTGTGTTTGTGTGAATATTCACGTAGTAATGTTTGGCTTAGTGTATGTGTGTCTGGAGGTCTCACTCCCACTCTCACCCCCCCAACCCCTGACTCTGTTTCCATCCCAACTAGCCGGATCTGCCTTTTGTTGGGCTAGAAAGGCACCACTCAGCCATGTAATTGAGATCCTGCTTCCAGAGGTGGGGGGCTGCACAGTGGCTCTGCGTTTTGTGGGATAGCCTTGGAGGGGTGGGGCGGGGTAGGGGGTGACACTGATCTCAAAATGTGCCTTGAACAAGGCGTCAAACACATGATAAATAAATTCATGCAACAGTCTTTTATGTAATAAACACGATTACTTTATTGATAAAAAGCATTTATTTGGAACACATAGCTGTGGATCACCTCAGTTTCTCCTGTGAGTCTCACAGGGCAAAGATAAATATTATACTGATAACAGGAAGAGCTACAAAAATGCCTCTTTTTTGCAGACACCTGTTTGCATCATTATGGATCAAATACGGAATCCACACTCGTGCAGCGGATCGTTTATCACCATGAACAAGCATATATCAACTTAACCTCTGTGATAGTGCACATACCCACTTAAGCACCTGACACCAGAGAAGAAAACACATACAGTTGCATCTTCTCCAGTCCCAGTGTGTGCCCAGTCATTAGTGGAAAGTCACTGACGGATGCTGTCAGATTTCCACCGTGGTTAAAGTGATGAAATCTCATCATCTCCACCCTGGTTCAGCCCAGGAAGTTCACTCCTGTCCCGCTCTCAGATATGTCAGTCACGTTGTTTAACGGAGGGAGGTACTTCTTTGGATCCCCGAAGAAAGGTGTGGATGGAGGTTGGTTGAAGTGGCCCATGAGGAAGATCCCAATAGTGCCGATAAAAAATACCAACGCCATGACAATAAAGCAAACCCTGTCGATCACCCGGGCCACCAGAAACCACTCTTCATTTTCCTGCGTTGTGAAAAATAGTGATAAGTTGTTAGTGATATTTACACTGAGGAGATGTGGAAATGTATAAATGTATAGGGCTCACGTTCTGGAAGTTGTTCTGCTGCCTTGCTGTCTCAGCTATATGTTTGCAGGACGCCACGCACTGCTTCAGCTGTGGAGACACCTTTGCCAGACTGGCACCAAGCTGCTCGGCTGTGCCCCCCGGCTCCAGCCCCGCACCTGGATCCGAAACAGACCAGATACTCATTCTATTAAATGTGAAAACACACTTTCATCAGAACTAACACAAATTCAAACATATTCAAATACTTACTTAACTTCTCTAAAACTGATTTCATCAATCCATTTCTTTCTTTGAGTCTGACAAACATGAGTTCTGACCGAGACGTTCTCATCACATATTCCTCCGCCTTGGTGATGAGAGTCATGGAGCTGCGGCGTCGGCAGGGAACCAGGTGCACGTTGTTCCTGTCTGTAGGCAGGGTTTCACCATTTCCGAGGTCTGAGATGTCGTCATTGTTTGGTGTCCAGGGACGCATCTGCATCCTCAGCAGTCGAGGTAGGATGTTTAGGAAGATCTGAAAGCGACAGCAGGTCAAAGGTTAATCCAAGGACAAATAGACTGTGTGTTCACTTGGTAGCTGAAAGGAAATTCCAGTTAGAAAAAAGATGGTTTGGATCCTTTTAGACTCACCTTTCGAACTTTGTCTGTCATTATGTGAGTGTTTGGCGTTCTCAGGGAAACGTTGAGGACGATCACACAGTTCATCACAACCATGGTGGTCACTGACATCACAAACATTAGATACCTGCAGCCATAGGTTCACACATCACACCATTTTCAGCACTGTCCTCACCTCGCCATGAACTCTGAACTCAGAATCTATTGAACTTACTTTCCAATAAGAGGCACTGCCTTCGAAGTCTCTGGAACCTTCTTGGCGATAAGGAGGAGGAACACGGTCTGGCCCAGAAGAGTCGCAATTGACATTGTGCACTTCTGACCACCAGCTGCAAAAAAAACAAAAAAAACAATCCACAAACCAATCCAGTGAGATGAGCAAACAGCAACAACTCAACTGAGGTTCATTTGGTTTTATCAAAACTTCACTATCTGGACTTCTGTCTTCACAGGTGCACACACAATGATCTGAAGAAAACGTAATCGTAACCGTGAGGCTGAGACAGAGGTCTAACTATTGGAGATTACACTTTTAGATACACAAAGTGAGGGAAAAGACCTTTGGCAGGTAGGTAGTAGACAAGCAGGCCAAGGGAGGAGAAGAGCACACAGGGAGCGATGATATTGATGATGTAGAAAAGAGGCTTTCTCTGGATGATGAGGAAAAAGACCAACTCCTGGTGCTCCAGCTCATCCTGGGTGTACTGAGTGTTGATCACTTTCTTAGCAGGCCTGTGTTTGATGATCCACTCGCCATTCTCTACCAAGAAAGTTTTCATTAGGGAGATAAAAAATTGACCTATAGTTCACCATCATTTAAACATCACAAGTCAATCATCAACTCATGTAGGCTACCTGTGAAAGCTGCTGGATCAATGTCCACCCACTCCAGTGTGTGGTTGTCCTCCTGCTTGAGAACCAGCTCAATCTCATTGGCGCTGTAAGTCTGAGAGCTGCACACAGGGAGAAAACAAGCGGTCTGTCTCCACAACAAACACAGTCGTCTGTTCACTTTTACGAGACAGCATGGGGAGAAGGGAGCACTGGTCACCAATACAAAAGAACCTGACGAGTAAACAAAAAGGGCTGAAGCTAGGATTTATAACCGGCTGAATGAATAAAACTTTCAATTCAATGTTTGTTTGTTGTTGTTGTTGTTTTTCCCTTTAATTTGCTCATTTAACTGCTCTATGAAAAAAGAGCCATTGCATTATATTCAGTTTAAAAGCCTTTTCTGCACTGCAGTATTATTACAATGAGAGCAGTAGTATAAGATATATTACCATATCCATAACTCTACACTATTCCATCATTTCTTTTTTCTTCTTTACTGTGATTTCTACTGTGTAATATATTATGATGCTATAATTTGAATCTATTACCATGTCACATATGGCATATGGCATTTCTTGCCATTGTTACTGCATTGTGTGTGTATTACAGGTACGACACATATGTAATGTGTATACAGTATTAAGTTTTGTAATCGAATCTCTAATATCTTAATATCTACCTCTATTTTTGTTTTTATAGAATTAAGTCAAAGACTTCTTTTTCTGTTAGTTTTGTCTCATCTTTTTGATGTGCTGTTGTAAAACTTACACCCTCAGCTGACATTAAAGTGATACACGAGAGACAACAGAAGAAGAAGATTGTTCTGATTGCACAGGCCGAACATCAAGACCCAAAAAATCATATCTGTACTTACCGAAAGACCATTGTGCAGTTCTGCCAATCAAAGGGAAAGTAGTTGACAGTGATGGTGCAAGCGCTGCGGTAGATAGCAGGAGGCAGCCAGTACACACAGCCATTAGGAGACACCAGTGCATTGCAATAAAGTGCAACCTCGAACTGACCATCCACACTGCAGAGCAGAGACGAGAAAGACACGTACGTTTGTAAATGATTCAGCCAAATCAAGAAAATCCTGTTATTATGTGAAAGTTTATTCACTTGTTCTCCAGTATGATGTCTGGCAGCCATATGCTCTTGGAGGGGACACGTAGCTCAGAGGTGATGTTCCCATACAGAGCTGACCTGGGTGGCTGATCCCATCTGAGCCTGTAGTCACACCATTGCTACATAAAGAAATACTGTCAGACTTTTCTTCTCACTTTGAAGATAAATTACGATAAAAGTTAGCATCATTACAAGTAGATAAACACAAACTCAGCAGGCGAGTTGAATGTGGTTACCATTTCTATCCAGACGCTGGTCGTCAGGGCCTCCTCCTTTTCATTCTGAGGAGAGATAGTTGAAGTTTAATGTTAACTCAGAGACCAGCCACTGGCACTAATCAAATACACTTGAACAAACTTCACCCACAAGGGAGATGAGGTTGGTGAGCGTCATCTTGATGTCAACCCGAGTGATGTCCCCACTCTTCTCCATGGGTCGAACGTTCTTGTTGTAGCCTTTCATCAACTCCTTGAAAAGTTCCCCCTCCAGGTTAACGGCAGATGCTGCAGATAAACCACAGATTTGAGACAAAAATAAGTGATGTAATACAGACTTATATTAAATATCTACTCTAATTAATAAATTAATAATTTACAGATTAAGTTCAGATTTCTCCTGTCTGGTCTGAACTGTGTGTCTTATGGTTCAAGAGTAACTTTCTAAATTAAAAAGAAATAACGTTGCTGATGTCATAGTGATGTAAGTGGGGTTACTTTGGCTCAGACTTAAGGCATTCTCTTGTTATCACAAAGTATCAATTAGATAAAACTGATTAAAGATGCTATTGAGTTGCATTATGGGAAATGCAGGATCCACTATTTTTAGCTGGACTCATACAAAGGGACTAAAAGTTAGGATGTCTTGCCCCCTGGTTCAATCTCTAAAATGTGTGTAAATACTTTCACAGCAAAAACACCTGATTGTCCTTCAGGTATAATGAGAGAGGAACAGGTCCACTGTAATTCAAGCCTCATTCAACAATAGATTGCACAGCACAACAATGAATTACTACATACTGTGCATAAGAGTAAATTAGCCTGCTTTACACCCTGTGTATACATGCCCTGTTAGTACTGTATAGTTCAAAGACAACATATGGGATAATAAGTGAACAATGCTGCTGGGTTTACTTACACACAACTTTTTGGATGCAGAGAGATACTTTTTTAAATATTAGAACAGAAACATAATCATGAAAGAGAAAATACTATGGTACATAGTGTCATTTAAACTAGCCTGATTCTACTAAAGTTGGGTGAGCCAAAGTTGGATGTAACTTCCTGTACCTTTAAGTAATCTATGTTATACTTCAGTCCTGACAGCAGCTGTCATTACATTCCCATTACTGTACAGTATATTGTGTTTGTATGTCTCCATACCATCTAGTCACCTCAATCTGTAAAACTGGACTTCACAGATTCACACCACACCATGCAGATTCCCAGGACCTAACAAGACTCTTTCTAGTAAATATAGTGGCAGACTGATCAGCCGGCTTTCCTACCTGTGGCAGAAATCATAAACACCTTCATGAAGAGTGACAGCGAGAGTCGAGGTCCAGAATCCATCAGTGTACAGTATGTGTTTATGCCGCGCTGTCTGAGACAAAGCTGTGATCACTAATCTGATTCGCACAGACTCTCTTGATAGAGTTTCTGGCACTCAGCCTGTGTCAGTCTATGTACGTGCGTGTGTGTGTGTGTGTGTTTCCCAGCAGAATAGGGGCTGATGGGAGGGTTGAGGTTTAGAGGAATGGTTGGAGCTTTGTGGGGGAGTTGATGATTGTTAGGGTTAAATCCAAGAGAGTATTTCCAGTATGGCATAGCCAGCTGTCCTAACACGTACGCACGTGCACACGCACACACACACATGCACAGAGTTTGAGCATTGTACTCGGTACATGGCTGCCCTCCAGTGTTAAGGTGGTCCACCAGAACATGCACTGTATTGTAATTTTGTTCAGTACACCTGGTTACTGTCATTCAGGCGTCCATATGGAGAGGAAAAAAAACAACACATGGACTACTTGTGGGAAATTCTAGCACAGCAGTGATCTATAATAAGTTGGTTAACAGCTTTCCCCATCAAAACCAAGGTCAAATGTGTTCTCCGCAATAAAGGGATTACAGGCAGAAAGATTAGATGATAAACAGAAGGAGACCGCAGCAGCGTAGTGGGTCTGTGAGCCAGAAAGTAAAAAAAGCCTTACAGTGGACAAGAGAACAGGTGATAAGTCTCATCCATTTACAGCGCTGTTTGTGACGACTGATCAGACCCTGTGGAGGTTGCTGACACATTTGTGGACTGTCATTACTGTGTGTGTGTATGTGTGTGTGAGAGAGAGAGTCACAAAAATACTACTCGTTCCTCCCATGATATGGCACACTTCCCACACACACATTTCACACAAGTCAGAGGCAGGAGTTGATGTGTTGCAACAGAGGTATGTGTATAGTATGTGTGTATACTCAGCTGTTACATTTATATCCTTCTTTCAGGACTTGAGCTGAAAGTGCAGTTTATATCTACAGTACCTCGCAAATATAAACTGTAAATTCTGTGAGAATTGAATGTGTTACTTTGGTTTATTCTGGCTCACTGAGACAATTATAACCAAACACAAGCTGAGGTTTGAGATTTAGGAAACACACCGAGGTGGCAAAAAAAAGGGCTTGTTTACAAGTCAAAGGTGTCACTTCCTCAAGCGACAGTTGGCTGCACTTACAATGTTCCCACTCATGGCGGACAATATCAGTTTAGTTCTGGGTCTAGTTACAATTCCTCATCCTGGAAATGAGGAGAGAAAACAGGGAGTTACTGGTCACCAGCACAGCAGCTGCTGTGTTGATAGGAAAGCTTTTAGCCTTAAAGGGGGAGAGGACTGAGGTCACTCTCAGGTCATAAGAGGAACCAATCAGCATGAACCAGCTCTCAAGAGAGATCATTAGGGTCTGGAGCAAAAATACTGCAGAATTAGCAGCATTAGTGTTGGCTAATTTGATTATCTTAAATCATGAATTTAACGTGGAATTGCACAACCACAACATTCAACACCACATACCGTAGCATTAACAATTTTATTTATATATAGATATATCTTTTTTACAAAAATACAAAGGCTTTTCTCTATACAAATAAATATGGTAGGAATAAAGATAACATGAACAATATATACAGTCTGAGTGCATCACAAGAGGCTCAACCTTTGCAAAAAGACATTTACAATATGAATAACTTATCATTTTGTACAGATTCATAAGTTAGACAAGGCTACGTCTCCAACCACATACAAAAAAAAACCTGTGGCGTGATGGGCGATCAATAGTTGGGTCGATACATTCATGGTTGCATTTTCATTTAGAGTAAATGTCAGGCTCTCAGACAGGGAAAACAAAATAATTCTTGTCACAGGAGACGTCAGAAGTAAAGTTTGTGTGTCTGTGCGTTTTTTTTGTGCATCTCTCTGTCCCATAACAGGAGTTGTATGGTGCTTTTTCAAACAGGTCTCTCTGAGAGTCTTTGTGCCGTTATCTTTCATTTTTCATGTTATCTCACTTGCTGTTACGATGGAGTTAAGTCTTGAGTGCCTCCAGTGCCAAAGCGATGATCCTTGGTACACTGCGGTAGAATGACTCATTCTCCAGGCCGACAAGACTGTAAAAGGTCAAAGGTCGTCCTCCCACGAGCGCTCTAACCCGTGCCTGGTAAAGACCTCTGTCATTCTTGGAACTCAGATCAACTAATACCTGCAGAAAAGGGAAAGAACCGGTTACGGTTAGGGTTACTGAAAAGTTATACAATAAAGCACTTGTTTCTCTCCTCCAGTTCACATTTACTCCTCCCAACTTCTCCAATTTACCTCTTGGAAAGTCATGCGCAGATTCTTGTTTGGGATGTTTAGGACCCAGCTGTAGGAGTCTCTGACTTGGCTGACTTGCTGTGAGGATTCTCTCACTCCAGGACAAACTACATGAAAAACAAAAAAACAAGTATTTTTTAATTTGAGAATAAACATTGAACACAGTACAATTATACGATGTAAAGCTTTTTAATTCAGGTTTTGTAATAACTGGGTGAGGGACATACTTTTCCCATTGGTCCCAGGTGTTTGTCTCTTGCGAAGAAGGCTCCTGTATTTTCTCTGAAGAGTTAGTGACTTGACAGAATGTGCAGTTTGTCTGGGGTCGGCCGTCATCTCTGCGTGGTCACCCTGAGTGACAGTCTGGACGATAGCTGTTGATTGAACTGGAAGCAGTGATGCTGAAGAACTTAATTCTGTTCTGTCCTCAGTCTCATCAAAAGTAAAATCCTCAGATGTGGCGCTCCACGTTACATCAGCAGAAGCGTCTCTGTTGGATGAGGTTTCACTTTGTGACACATCTTTTGCCATAATCCCATCTTCTGTCCTTAACTTTTGAATTTCATTCATCAAGGCTGCTAGAAATGACCAAGGTTCCTGGGATTCCACAGAAGAGGAGGAGGAGGACGGACCAGTGTGGACTGATTTTCCAGTGGAAGACGTGGGAAAGGGTGCCGTGTTGGAAGACTCTCTCTGCAGGTAGCTTGTGTCCAGGTGCAGGATGGGAGGAGCTGCTCTGGAGTCCAGTTTGGAGCGCAGAGCTGAGATAACAGACTGGTATTCACTCTCCAGCTGATGCACCGAGGAGTCCTCTGTCTGGAAATAAAAAAAAACAGTCAGATACTAAGCTTAGCTTGAAATGAAGGCCCTTTGATGTTGAAAAGCTGATATAAATTGCCATTAAATCTATAGCTTTTTACAGTTTTAAATGAGCTCAAACTGTGATATGAATATCTTCACAATTGGATGAGATGTAAAGTAACACAGCAAAGGTAAGGTAAAGGTACTTTATTTATCCTATACATATATGTGATATTCTTTCTCTGCATTTAACCCATCCATATTTTGAGTTTTTAGGAATCAGTCTACCTGTTGGAAAATATTGTGCTCCTGTCTCGAGGACGTGTCGGTGTGTTGTTTGTCCAGGTCCTCTGCCATGTTCTTCAAGTATTTCTCCCAATCATCCACGAAAGGGCCCACCTCTTTGAATAAGGCAGGAGCAAGTGGAGAAGGACTCTGCTCCTCAGGCACCACAGCTCCACCTAGCTGTTCTGCAAGTAATGAGAGATCCATTACAACAGTGACCATCAAAACAACTTCCAATGCATCTGAGAGGGAAAGTTGTATATACATTTCCATAAAGACAAGCTGTCAGTTGTGTACCTTCAATCTGTGTAAGACATTGCCTCAGACCCAGGTCCCGCCGCTCCCTGGTGTGAGCAAAAGCTGTGCTGTAGATGTGCTCCACCAGCTGAGGCAGAGTCTGGGTGAAGAAGGTGAGGTCAACCTTGTCTCTGATGTAGTCTTCAGCTCTCTGGAGTAAGTCCAACAAGGTCTGCAGAAATGAACGCATCTCTGGAGAGAGAGAAAAAAAAGAACATCAAAAATCTCTTAAAGGAAAATCATGCAGTAAACTTAAAGTAGTTTTTGTTCTATTCATTTACTTTTAATTCTTTATTTTACTTACGACATTTCTTAAAGCGGGTGAGGCATTTGTCCTCTGCCACTTGGCTGCAAGCGCTGGCAGACTGACCAGGAGGGCATGTCAGGGTGTAGAAGCGACAGAGAGAGCTGAATTCTGACCTTTGTTCCTCCTCTGTCATTTCTGTTGTCTTGAGAAGCTCTGGACATGTCGGCTCCCGGCTCCCAAATGACTCTGAAAAGATGAGCATTTGTCATGTTATTGTGGATACTTTACTGTGATATTCAGAATTAGTCTTAGCAAAGTATTGTTTTATGGTTGGTTGATGAAACTAACTTTGTATCTCAGCTTGAATCCAGTCAGAGAACGCAGAAACCCTTGTGTAGACCCCAGGCTTGCCCTTCTCTCCACAGCCATCTCCCCAGGAAGTGATGCCGTGGAGCTGAAACCGACCTGACATTCGGTCTTGGTAGATCAGAGGACCTCCAGAATCTCCCTAAAAATGACAGAAAATCCATAATTAAAAAACTTTTTTTTTAAAATCTTTGGATGCTGCTGAAAAGTAAATGATGGTATCTGAATGCAATTCCCGAAAAGTAATGTTGCTCTGCTCACCTGACAGGAGTCGATGCCTCCAGACAGGTAGCCAGCACACAGCATGGTGTTGGTCACCAGCTCTTTGCCAAGAGCACTCTTACAGGTGCTCTGAGGCAGCAGGGGAACTTTGGCCTCCATCACCACATCAGCAGATGGACCATCTGCCCATGTAAAAACACAGAAATGAATCACATTATATGTTGGCAACTGTCAGGTATGAATACTAGACAAATGTGGCAAGTGTTAAGAACATAAAGAACTATTTAAGATTTCTGTTAAAATCTGATCCATTAATAGATCTAAAATGAAAATCCATGTCATTTATCCTGTACTCACCCTCATAGAGGGAGCCCCAGCCTGCCACCAGACATGGGCTGCCAGTAGGGGGCTCCATGCCAGAGGGGAGACATACAGGGGTGACGTGCTCAGACAGGACCACTGGCGATGTCAGCTCCACCAAAGCTATATCGTTGTTAAATGTTTTTGGGTTGAACTGCAGAAGGAGGAGAGAGTTTGATTATCGATTCATTGATTGATTGACTTAATTAATTGACTTAGTGACTGTTTTGGATATCTGCTTGACTGACAGCTGGTTACCTTAGGATGAGGGATGATGCGGTTCACTTTGAGCACTTGTTCATCAGGGTCGGTCTTGGAGATGTCAAACTCCCCCACAACAGCTGTCCAGTAGCTCTCACTACGGCTGCTGCAGAGGCCAGAGAGATGAGTGATGGGGGTTAAAGAAAATTACTGTATATTGCATTATCATTATATTGTAGCTGCATGTCACAGTGATGCATGCATACTTACCCAGCAAAACAATGGGCAGCAGTGACCACCCAGGAACTGTCCACCAGCACCCCTCCGCACATCAGGCCACCATCCAGCTGCAGGTTGACCAGCCAGGGCCAGCTGCCTGGAGGAGCAGGGGAGCCGCCCACAATCCTGGAGCGAGGCTGAGTGATATTTTGTACCGTGGCTGACCTCTGACCACAGACTGCTGCTGGGACAGAGGGACACGTATGGTCAAGAAATGCAAGAAATGATTTTGTTTGTGCACAAATGTTGAAAATTAAAGTCATATACGCATGTTTCTATGATATGTGATATGTGTCTCCTCACCCTGTGCATGTGTCTGTGTGGCAGGTTCCAGGTTCTGCATTGTGTTCAGGAGGCTGCACTGGAGGACGCGGGCGCTGCAGCTCTCACCCATGATCCTGATGCAGCTCTCCTTGTCCAGTTCACCAGTTGGGCAGCGGTGCTGGTAGTATGCACAAGCCTGGCTCAGAGCCCAACTCCGCTCTGCTTCATTTTGCAGCTTCTGGGCCTTACTGATGATGTCACAGCTGGGCTCTGATGAAGCACTGGCAGGAGATGCTGTTGGACGAAAAGTACTGGGATGAGAATTGCACCAAGAAAAGGTCTTATCACTGGACTATCTGAAGAAAAGATGCTCAAGAATGAAAAGTAAGTAATGCTGTGCTTACAGCAGAAGCCAGAGAGTTGTCCACAGTCCTGAAACAGACAGGGAACACAGCCACGGCAGCCAGCCTCGGCCCGACTTCTCTCTGATGTTGCCCGCTCAAGAGCTGACAGGGCACTAGTCATAGCTGCCTCTAGAACCACAGTGCCACGATCAGACAGTGCTGTAGGAGAGAAGAAAGAAAAGAAAATGAAACATATTTCAAAACCTGAGACAAACTAGGGAAGAAGAAGCAATCTGAGGAGAAGGAAAATACAGATGGAGAAAGAAATGGCAGTGTGCAGTTGGGCCAGACTTACAGGAAAATCTGTATGTTGGCCAATTACAGCACACAAATGGAAATGGTTAGTTTGAAGTTATGTCTCCATCAGGTAGGTTATTAGTTTTCCAAATTTAACAACTTCTGATTAAATGATTGTAACATTGGTGTTAGGCTGTGCTACACAGACACCACTTATGGTATGGCAGGCTGATATAAAGTTCTGATTTCATGTTGTGATGTTAATTTTTTGGGTAACACTTTCTATGAAGACTACATCTATAGTGCATTATGAGCGCATTCATAGTGAATTATAATGCTCATTATAATCAATCATAATGCATTATGACTGCATTCATAAACACATATAAAGCTGCATGATGCACTATATCAACAGTTATAAATATAGCTTATAATGACTTATAAATCCAAGTGTCTTATGAGTGCTCTTGACCGGTTATAAACTACAGGCTGACTGATGAGGCTTATAATACATTACAACTACTCCTACCCCTCTATACACACACCTCAACAATCAATTGTTATAAGGACTCATAGGATGCCATAAGTATATATAAATGATCAATGTATGCTTTAAGTAAAGTGAGGTTCATATAGATGCATCTATAATGCATGAAAATGAGTTACACTTTACTTAACAACAATGAAACATCATGATTAGCTATACTGCATTATAGATGCATCTATATGAACCTCACTTTACTTAAAGCATACATTGATCATCTATATATACTTATGGCATCCTATGAGTCCTTATAACAATTGATTGTTGAGGTGTGTGTATAGAGGGGTATGAGTAGTTGTAATGTATTATAAGCCTCATCAGTCAGCCTGTAGTTTATAACCAGTCAAGAGCACTCATAAGAGACTTGGATTTATAAGTCATTATAAGCTATATTTATAACTGTTGATATAATGCATCATGAAGCTTTATATGTGTTTATGAATGCAGTCATAATGCATTATGATTGATTATAATGAGCATTATAATTCACTATGAATGCGCTCATAATGCACTATAGATGTAGTCTTCATAGAAAGTGTTACCATTTTTTGTAACTGACATAGGCTAAGACAACAATAATGAAAAATAAAAGTAAACAAAGTAACAAAACTGTTGAACATTTATTTTCTACTAATCCAGCATCCACAAAGCACAAACTTATTGGAAAATAAAATGAGAATTGTCCTTGCTTCCTTTATCCACACTTTAGTCATCATTTTACATTTTAAAATATCCACAATACCTGCTACATGAATGTCTGCAGGTATTTGAGCCATTTAAAAATATGATTGAAAAGGGGCCGAGCAATTAATTTATCTGACACTACTATTTCACTAGTCGAGTAATAGATATTTGATGAATACAAAAGCAGAGCTTTGTTGAAATCTGAAAAATGTGGCAACAGGCTACTAGTAAAGGACATCTAGGTCATTACGTGGAAGACTGTCTTTAGCTGTGGGAACACTATGTGTGTTTGTGAGCATCATCATGTACTGGTGCAGCTTTCTGGTATGTGTGTGAGTAGCCCCCTTTTTCTCATGCTGCTCTTTGAGCTCATTGGCAGCGTGTTAGGGAAGCTAGCTCACGCTCAGCGCGCTGGTGAGGCTTCTACAGAGACACTTCAATCGGGCCGCTGACCATGCAGCCCCCCTCTGTGCCGCGCCACATCACAGGATAGGCCACTAACAACAATAATGCTGATTGAAGACTTAATTAGAAGGCCAGGGCTGAGGGGGCAGAGGCTGGCGGGCAGGAACAGGCACTAGGGGCACGGGCTGGCAGCCCTGGGGCGGCCGGGACCCCGAGTCCCTTGTTCTAAACACTCCAAACACACACTGCCATCACCAGTGGCTTGTATGAAGGCTCTGCTGTACTCAGCACTTCAACCAGAGAAGGCCAGAGGTCCCTCATCATCGTGCTCTACTGTATCTAGTGCAGCATTTTACGTTACTGTGCAGCAGATTTCTGTGAAGTGATAACAATTACACTTTACTTTACTGCTTTGAATCCTGTCTATAAAGTCCTGTGCTGAAATTCAGTGGCTCTACTAATGAGTTCTGACACAATATAGTGTGTTGTGCTGCTACAGGCGGATCACCTGCGGCTCTTTTAGGTAACTGTACTGAGACTAGACCCACCATTAACTGGATCACCAGATGTTTGAGATATCAACGCGTGTGGAGCATCACAGCATCTCCAGTGTTAGTTTGCATGGTTTCAATTAATGATAGGTTCAATTGAAAGATGAGCATTTGCCAACAAGTTTAGTGCAGTTTCAATAAAGCTATATTGTATATTTCCCGCAAGTGATTTCACAATGGTTAGCTTCATCTTATACTGTAGGACATAAATACCATTCTTCACACGCTTAGAAGAGATTTCATACCTATAATCACTGACAGGTTCTGCT
Organism: Decapterus maruadsi; assembly: GCA_030347415.2. Lineage (NCBI taxonomy): Eukaryota > Metazoa > Chordata > Actinopteri > Carangiformes > Carangidae > Decapterus > Decapterus maruadsi. Next base: position 15,639,968 of record CM064906.1, read on the forward strand.
GTGGCTACTATTAAGATAAATAAATCACCATGACATGACCAATAAGCAATGAAAAACCACTTTAAGTTCAGATAAACATACCTTTAAGTGCACTCTGCGGCATCCTGTAGACCTCTCTACCTGCCGGGGCTCCCAGCAAGCAGCCCAGCCCCATAAACAGCAGTGATATCAGCAGCAGCATGGTGTCAGAGCATCAGACCTCCACTGGACAATGACAACAAGCAGACACGCAGGAGACACGCGGGACAACTGAAGAGGATGCAGGGGTGCTGGAGATGAAGCTATCCTGCGCTGTTTCCAGGTCCTTATTGTCTGGTGGCTCTCTGCAATCTCTGTCTCCCTCCTCCTGTCTCTCTGGGCTCTCTTCCACACTGTGGTGCAGGGCATCTGTCTGTAAGTTTACTTAGAGGAACAATAGGTGCCTGGAGTGGTCCCTGGTATATATAGAGTCCCCAGGGGAACACCAGTAGGAGGGAGGGGGGAGAGGATAGGGAAGAGAGAGTGAGAGGGAGGGAGGAGGGAGAAATGCTCCCATGGCCAATACACAAACAGATGAATTCATTAAGACTGTGACAGCAAATCGGGTGCAACTTGCCAAGGCTGGACATTACAAAGAGGTTTGGTTGTATGAAAGGAGACAGAGGGAGGGAGAGAGAGAGAGATACAGATAGGGAGGGGGGAAGAGGGGAAGGCGGAGTGATTGGCTGGGAAGCAGGGAAGGGGGTGTTGTTTGAATTAATTAATGTGAGAGGAAGAGGGAGAAAGTTATGCAGATAAGGATATGGGCTGATGTGACACTGTGGTGGAGGAATGTACAGCGAGAGAGACGCAAACGAGCGCCAGAACCCAGGAGTCAAAGCGTGAGCCGGGCGAGCAGGAGATGGAGGGCGGTTGAGTGACAGAGTGTGAGAGAGCGGGAGAGAGGGAGAGGGAAGTGTCTGCCATTCTGCATGCCCCTCAAAGAGGGCATTGTCCTCGGCGTCCCTCTGAGGATGCCCACATCAAAGCCGTCCCCCGGGCATCACTTGGTCGCCGCTTCCATTGATCACTTACAGTCTTTTATCCCCCCCATTAAAATATTGTCAGTTCACATCACTTTTGTCTTTCTCTGCTGAACTCTGCTTTTGTTACATAAAGATACATTAAAAGAGTGCTTACGAACACAATGTATTTTTCAAGTCTGGAGGAAATTCTTTGAAAAAAATTAATTTTTGTTTTTGTTTTTATTGTTTTAGTATCCGCATGTAATGTCAGCACGTTGGATATTTATTGTTATTGGCAGCTGCCGAGACAAACGTTAAACCAACACACTGACTTTCAGGCAAAATCTTTAACTTTCTGGCAAATGATGAACCGGCATGTATCTGAGCCCTTGCATCTTAACACTTCCAAGAGTGGTTCTTTAATGTATACAGTTCAAATAACAGCATATAAGATTATTATAAGAACATTACAAGAGCTACAGCTGATGTTATTATGCACATTCACCAACAACAGACAGGGGCATGGTCAAAGTCTACGTGGACACAGAAGGAAATCTGTGCCGACCAGTTACCCAAAGGAGGAGCACAAATTGGAGTCAACTTTGAGCCAACTAACTGGCTGAATGATAAAAAGAGCGGCAGCCGAATCTAGCAGGGCATTATCAAAGAGAGCCGTTCACAAACCAGGGCTGACAGCAGAGTTCACACTGACAACAACATACAGTATGTGTCGGAGAGTGTGTGTGACTGTGTGTTTATGTATCAGGCAAAGTCTGTGCAGCCAAGTCTTGTGAATTCAAATGCTTTGATGGTAGAAACACTTCAAACAATTGCATGTGCATGTTCAAGGATGAAAAACAAAAACAAGACACATAATAAATATGATTAGAGGACAGAGTATGAGTCAGAGAAGTTGAGTTTGTTTCTATTTGTGAGCCTTGCATTCAGACATTTGTTAGTGTGTATATATTTTGTTACGTGCACGGTGCCCCAGCCCCCTCCATGCACCCGTGTGGCACAATGGCCCTGAGATCTGAGAGCAGACTCAGGCGGAGCGGGAACGGCATGGGACAAACGGGCGGCACTCTTTCATTCCTTCCCTCCCTCCCCTCATCCATTTCCCTTTGATGTCCTTTGATTAATTTGCCTTCTGCTCACTCTGTCTTCATCTATTCACCAAACATGGAGCACTCTTGTGATTTGTGTAGATTTTGTGAGGAGGAAGAAGAGTCAGATCTTCATTTATTTTGGAACTGCAAGGAAGTTGCACTTTTTGGAAATGGATTTCGGTTCACAGTTTACATGTTTATATTTTGTTATTGCCCCCTAACTATAATTTTTGGTGATTTAAGAGATGATGCAGAAGGAAAAGACCTCAATATTATTATTAGTATGGTGGGAAAAGCCTTTATTTTCCAAGCTACAAAAAGACAACAATCAAATCTAGAAAGCTTCAAAATGCTCCTGAAATTTCAGTGGACACTGAAATAAAGAACAGAGTGTAATTTACATGGTTAGGGAATTTTGAGCCAGGGTGAAGGTTGGTTTTAATACCTTTACCTGATAAATATACAAAACCTTGATTGCTAAGAGATCAGGCTGCTTGGGAATCATGACACTAATTTTTCATAAAATCACCAAACAATCTCAAGTCAAAATATATTTCTAATCTTCTTGATGAACAAAAACCCAGCTCAGCTCAGGTCTGTTAAAGCCTCAGTGAGTTGGTACTGTCTAAATCTGAAAATAGCAGGAACCAACTTCCTGATGATCAGTGAGTGTTGCCATTTAGAATGGACAAAAAAATAAGTAAATGAATAGATGACTAAATGGATCATTTTGTCTGAACTGTACTTCAGGTCCTGTATCTTATTTTATAAATGCTTCTATCTAATTTTATTCCATTTTAATTGTGTTAAAAGATGTTCTTCTAATTTATTTCTTGTCCTCACCCCCCCCAAAAAAGGATCCAGCAGATATAATAAGTTACCTCATCCTAGGCCTGGTCACACCTCAGCCATGCTTCCCTCTGGCTGGGCTGCAGCCTCCATGGCCTCTCTGGCTGGGCCCAGTCACCTCCAGAAGCTTCTCTGAGTGGACTGCAGGCACTTCCTGTCTCCTCTCCAGTCCCTGTCCTGGCTGGACCTCAGCTCCCTGGGACCCGTGGATGCCATTTCTATCTCTTCATCAGGAGTGCTGGTGGACACCACTTTTGTCTTGGCATTTGGGGTCCCAGGGGACACCACTCCTGTTTTGGTGTCAGGGCTCCCGGCCGCGCCACTCCGGTCTCTTTTCTCACTGGACTGCAGCCTTCACTCCCTGCTCCAACTGGGCTGCAGTCTCCAGTCCATGCTCTGGAAGGACAGCAACCAGTCCGCAGCCCACCAGCTCCATACCTGGTTGCATGGCAGCAGCACCCAGCTCAGAGATGGCAGTTGCAAGACGACCCGGGTGACCTTCCTCACTCTTCTCCAAGTCACCATCCATGGCTGATGCATTGCCACTTCCATTGTTGAGGATCCTGACTGACAATGCTGCCCGATCTGCCGAGTCACCATCCATGTCAGATCATTCACTCTTTCCACAGTCCAGCCTCCTTTGGTCCCTGATCTCCAGTTAGCGGTACGCCTCTGACACTGGTCCAGCTCAGTTCCTCCAAGCAGAGGTCTGGTCCACCTCACACCACGATCTAAACTTGGTGGTCTGGTCCAGCTTGGTCCCTACTCTCAAGTCTGTGGTCTGGTTCAACTCAACACTAGACCCCCAGTCCGTGTCCTGCCCCCCTCCAGTTACTGATCGTTAGTCAGCGGTCCTCCTCTGACGCCATCTCAGTCCCTGTCTGATGCCCAGCCAGTGGTCCACCTCTGACACCGGTCCACCATAGTCCCAGATCTTTCGGTCTTCGTCTCCAGTTGGTGGATCACTCGTTGTACTCCAGCCCAGTTTCTGGAAGGGACTCACCATGGTGTAGCCATACAACCCTGCCTCCAGAGGTGACTCGTCAGTGGTGTTGCCCCAGCCCAACCTCCAGAGGGAAATCTTGATGAATGAGTAAGTCACATCCAGGATGATTTAGATTTTCAGGTCTGTGTGACAGATAAATATTGGTCACTGAATAGTATATGAGCTCATTTTAGTACACATCTGTTCCAGAGGTTAGAAATGTATGATATCAAGAGAATTTTATGTAATAAAATGTGAGATGTGTCCTTGTGTTTGAAAAAAAGCAGTGACTAGATGAGTTTGGCCACAGAAATTCATCTTTTGAACATTTTACAAGTGATTTAGTGTGGGGTGCGCAAGGCTCATCACTGGATCGCTGCTTGTGCAGGTTACAGAAGCAAGTAAGAAGAAAACACACCATGCTCAGCACAAAATCACACCACAATGAGAACTTAAACAACAATCGTGTTGAATAACACCCAGGTATTGTGTTCAGTTATGAAACCATTTCTCCCATTGTCTCAGGCAGAAAACAATTGAAATCTAGGTCAGTGGGGTACGCAAGGGAGAAGAGGTTCCCAACATTTCAGCGCAGACAGACACTTGAACCCCCTGACAATAGTCAAGCAGAAGCAGCTCATCTGCACAGGCCTGTATTGGGTCATTGTCAGACATGTTGTTAATTAGATCTATTATGACCTCAACAATCACATTAACTGCCATTAAATGCACATTAACCACCAACTGTCAAATCATGAAATATTCATTTTACCGAAATAGAGTGATAATGATGATATGGTTGATTAGACTCATGTGGAAACACTGCTCAGATCATTTTGTTCCTGATAATAATTTAACTACACAGGCCTTTTGTAAATATTATGGTTATATTTACATTGTAAAAGAAAAACACTTTGTGAAATTCAACCAAGAACGGAATTAAGCACTAAATAAAATTTGCAATGCAGTTTATGTGTATGTGTTTATGTTAGTGATTATTTGTGAACACAAAGAAGGTCCTCTGTCTCCATGACCCAGACTTAACATGGGGTGGGGCAGTGGCCCATAATGATGCTTTGACACTCAGTGATACAGAGAAGCTGTAACTTTGTACTTGGTGCTTGGCCCCTGATTGGCTAGAGCCGCCTCTCTCCTACGATCTTTTGAGTGGTAGTGGTTAGATATTTTAACAGCTCTATATCTGCTGCTGAACGTCAATAACCTGCAATATCTCTCTAGTGAGAGATTTTATATCATTTTTGTATTTGCTATCACTGAATTAGTGTGGGGGATATCCAATTAATTTGAAATAATGCTTAATAATAATAGAAAGCTAATGCTTGAGATGGGAAAATATGTTTTTCTGATAAATATACCCTTAATGCAGTGGGGTATGCATACAAATAATACATTTTGGTAAAACAATTTTTGAAAATGTCCAAGTCCAATTTTCATGTAATGATTCAGATTAAAGCAGAAGTAAGTGATATATTTGTGTTAATATAAGTCTTAAATAGTTATATCTTCCGACAGCAATCACTTACATAGAGTGTTTGGACCAAAACACGGGTCTGTCAGTCACTCTGCTCTGCTCTGAGCCGAGGAGAAAACATTTATCATATCCTACAGTTTTTATCCAATGAGGAGAGAGAACGGCATGCAGGGCTGTGTGTGCAGCCAAGGAACGCCGTGAATGTGGCGACGTAGGGACGAGGACTGTTATGGTGCGTTCAAGGAAACTCGTATTTTTCCGACCGTGAAGTGGTACCAGTTCGATCTGGTACGAGTTCACCGGTCGGAAGTTACCTGTTATAGTGACTTTCACCGGTAAAACAGGTCGGAGAAACACGAGTGGGTTGCCTGGAACGCTACAAAGTCGTAAGTTGTGACTTGAAGCTGTAATTTACGATTTCAAAAGCCTGCCTGGAACGCAGCATTAGCGAAAACGACCGGATCGCTTACTTCTGCTTTAAAATCAGTCGGTTGTTCTTGGTGTTTATTACATGGTCAAAACATCCAGCTGAGTGTATCAACTGAGAGGGGAGAAAATAATAAACTACATGCCTGTCTGTGATTCTCATGCTGTAGCTGGTTTGAGAAGGCTGACATCTAGTGCCACATTGAGAAAACTACTTATAGTTGAATTGCATTTTAGTTTAATGGAGAGTTATGCTGGGACTGATTTTCATCTTCATTTCCCTGGTTGTGCTCATCTAGTACAATGCGGTAAGTTAAGGATTACTTTCGTTTTTTACAACCTGGACCTTATTTCTAGCATTAAATACGATCATTTACTCACCCAGACAATTTTGGTGGCATTTGGAGTCGTTTTGAAGAAATTAGCCCCAGTGGAGCGGCGCGTAGGCTATATATCCGTATAATGCGAGTACTCGGGGCACCCATGTGCAGCTGCATTATCTCCGGCGAAACTCGTTCATATTCCAATATTTTGTTATGATATGCTGGCGCTATTCCCCTCCGAGCCCGTGGTGGCCTGTCATCAACATCCGGGGTCTCTGCCGTTTGTTGTTGTTTGGCCAGCTCGCTCTGCCTCCGCATTCTCCTTTCAACGAGCTCCTCGTCTATGTACTCTGGCTCAAAACGGTAAGGACGTCCATCATAAACAAAGTCATCGTCCACCACCTCAGAGTCGGAAAAATATTCACCCATTTTGTAAAAAGTAACAGTCGCAAACTACAGCTAAACTAGCCGACCGCCGCAGAGTGAGCTGTGTTGTGGCGAGCTGCTCGCAGCGCGCGGCGTACTGAAGTGACATCATCCAGGTCAGAGGTAGTAGGTCAACATAGCGACCCCGGATGTTGATGACAGGCCACCACGGGCTCGGAGGGGATTGGAATATGAACGAGTTTCGCCGCAAATAATGCGTTATATAGAGGCTGCACATGTGTGCCCCGAGCACTCGCTATACGGATATACGCGCCGCTCCACTGGGGCTAATTTCTTCAAAACGACTCCAAATGCCACCAAAATTGTCTGGGTGAGTAAATGATCGTATTTAATGCTAGAAATAAGGTCCAGGTTGTAAAAAACGAAAGTTATCCTTTAACTGATAAAAGAAATGTGTATGAATGGTACTTCTTTGTGCATGTTCTCCCTCTCCATGTTCTAAGCAAAAGTGCAAATGTCATATTATCAAGGCAAAATCTTTTTCTTTCTTTCTTTCTTTCTTTCTTTCTTTTTTTTCTTTCTTTTTTTTAAAAACCCGATCCAGGTACTTGGTGTAAAACTATTGGCTAATTTAAATGTGCTGCATTAGCTCAATATCCAGATTCAATGAACTGCAGAAGTGATGGATGAACACTACAGAGCAGTCTTTAAAGTTTTGGTTGATGAAGTCAACCATTTAAAAGAAGAAGAAATAATTTTGAACAATTTAAACATTTTAAAACAAAACTCATTGATAACTGTTGGTAACAGCACACGTGTCTCAGGTGGCTTTTTGCACTGACTGGACTGATTCATTCATAGCCACTTAATCATATTTGTGAAAAATAAACATTCCAGCAAATATAAGAAACAATATTGCAAAATAAATACTTTATGAAAGTGAGGAATATAATTCTGTGACCTAAACAGGGAAAGATAGTAAACTCCTGAGGTGACCATGACGTGAAAGGCCACATGGAGGCAGCATGGGGCACAGATAAGATAGTGATATATTCACTATCGCTCTTTTTCTTGCACACACACATGCACGCACACACTGAGTGATAGGTGTCATATCCAAATCTAAATATAATAGCCTATTTTATGTTTACCCGATTTCAACTCAACAGATTTAAAGTACACAAAATGAGTTAGTTTGCTGCTGATAGAGTAAAATCTCATGTCAGGCACAAACAGAAAAAAGCTTCACCTTGTCCACTGTTCTGCCCCTTGCACACCTCTCATTCTCTCTCTCTCTCTGAAAATGCTAATAAACAAAGAAACCATAGAATCATTGAAGTTATGAGCCACTTGTAAATTGATCCCTTTACAAAATCAATGAAAATCAAATAAGATAATAATGATTATGTTAACTAATAATCAGCTTCAGGGATTATTCAAATTCAATCTCATATCTAGAGGAAAACTACATGGATATAATTCTGCTTGAAACAGTGAATCATTAGCCAAAACAACCAATAATGATTAATAATCACTTTTGTCTTTGTTATTATCTGATATTACAAACATGAGCCTACAGATCTACAATGACAATACCATAAAAGGTAAGTTTTGCTTCAGTTGAAATGGTAATTTTGTATATTTTTTTTTAGTATAGATAAATTTATTTATTTATTTTTAAATCAACACACCAAACATCAAAATAGTTGGTCATAGCCATATGTCTCATATCTCTTCCCATGTTCTCAATATTTTTCTTTTCATAATGTACATTTACGTAAGTTTTTATTGAACCCCTTAAAAAGCAGAATGGAAAGCTAAAAGCTTAGGTTTCTTTGGTCTCACCTATACTCATGCCTGCTGCTGCTGCTGCTGCTGTCTGACTGACCTGGTGGAAGAGGCAGAACACATCCCCCCCTCCTCCACCCCCTCCTCTCCGTGGCCAAGCCATTAGCCATGAATTATGGTGCTGCTACCATCACAGCCAATTGTCTGGATGAAAAGCAGGCTCTGCCTCACTCACCGTTGTGTGCTAGCTTGTGCCTGAACGGCAGGTTCAGGATTGTAGTTTCTGATCAACTCTGTGGTTCAGGTCTGAACAGGTAAGCAGACGACATTTCACTTATCAGGAAATGTAGGTTAGTGCAGAGCAGCATGTTGGTGTTTAATCACACCAGTGGGATTTCCAGGACAATTTAATTCCCACATGCTGAATGCCTGTTACTGAAAATACATTTATTGCAGTTCAAATTAATGTCAGGAGTCTCAGAACATGTTACACAACAAATGATCTGTTAATGCATGCATGTTATCCATCCAAGATATTGTTTTGTATTCTGTAAGGATATATATTCAGATATATGACTCAACTCTGTTTCTTCCTTCTTCCTTATAGGGCAACTGGTGGATTTGTGGAGAAAGAAAGAAAGAAAGAAAGAAAGAAAGAAAGAAAGAAAGAAAGAAAGAAAGAAAGAAAGAAAGAGACAGTCAGAGGAAGAGGAGAGAGAGAGAGAGGGAGGGAGGGATAGAGCAGTATCTATTACCAGGAAAACTCCTGCCGTGGTGGCACTGGGAAACCTGCAGCAGATGTGACGGCAGAGTGATGCAGAGACTGGATGCAGAGGCACATTATCACACACTGCATTGAACAGTACAGTAAGTGTTGCTGGACGACTATTTTGCTTGTTATCTGGAGGTTGTAACTGACATATGGGGACTGCAGTGTTACCCAGAGCTAACTCTTGGCCAGCTATGCTACTGCAAAGAGCCAGACAGAATAATTAAACCTCCCAGGGCACAAGCAAAATGTTCACTTTGTAAGAATTCAATTTCATTTCACTGCTTTATTTCTTTATAAACAACAGCTGCAGTAACAACTTCACCATTCATCAAAGTGTGTTTTGCATATAATATTATTTTTTTTTCAATCTGTGCATGTGTACTGATTGTCATTCATTCTGCGCCATTTGTTTATATTTTATGTTTAAGACTTAAATACACATGCACACCCATCTGGCTCAGTGTGTAATGAAGTTGACATCTCTGTCATGCATGCACTTCTATAAAGTCAACAAGGTAGTATGACAGAAACAGAGTAATGTTGTACTTTTCCTTGTGTGTATTCTGACAGCATCAGTTTGCCCCACTTTGACAAACCAGGCATTTATTTGCCTGTTATGAGCTGAGAGCACAGTAGCCAGATGGAGGCTGTTGATCTAGTTACGAAGGTAGATGTGAAAAGACCATTACCTGATTCACAGCAAACACACGCAGACGCGCACACAAATGCCCACATGCATGCGTACACAAACACATGCATACATGCACCTCACACACATGCACACACGCACACACACACACTGATCTCTGCAGCTGCTGCACTTAAAGTTATTAAGTGTTCAGTCATGAGGAGTGATTGCATACAGCCTGAGTTACATAAATGGAAACTGTGAAGAAAACTGATTAGCTGGAGTCTCATGTTCTCCCAGTTTACAAAATACTGTGTACCCCTTCTTATCATCCAGCTCGTGCAGTTAGCGATGAGTGCAGGTGAGTAAGGGTAAAAACAGTTATCGGAAGTGCACATGGATTTGCATGGGGACGCTGATTGCATATGCTAAGCATAATACATAGTGTAGTAGGTGCTGACTTGCAATGTTAATGATTAACCAAGCTGCTAACACTCAAACTATCACTGGTGGTTGCTAAGAGCCTGAGGAGAGGAGCTTGGTTACATGTGGAAGAGCTGACGTGTACATATAAATATATATTTGGAAGCTTGAATAATACAAATGTAATATCAATTAACATTTTAGATGCAGCAACAAAGGTCTAAATTAGTCAGTTTTGCTGGTTTGGCATGACACCGGATTTACAAAGATCACTGTAATTGCACTCTGAATGGAAAATGAGAGAATTTAAATGCACACTCACACATTTCTCTTCCTGTGCGCTCAGACCATTTGACTGGTCTGTATACCCGTGTCTCATGCAGCCAGTGGAGTAGAGGTTGGTCAGTACCCTGAAAAGATGGTGGGACTGAGAAATCGCTCTACATGGGAACCACTGCTACTCAAGGCCTCCTGCATCAAGTCTTGTGCCAACGGCTGCTCCCTGGGCATCACCACACACCTTACGTATGCCAATTCAGACGTGGAGTCTGTAGAAGGTCAGTGATGTTATGGTACACTCATTATCATCTTATGACATTGTGAGACATTTACAGTGGTGTTTGCTAAGCAGTAATAGCTTTATCGGGATGTATGGATGTCAACAGTATAGCAGGAAAAATTCATTTAAAGCAAAGGATGTCACTAAATAAATAGTCTTTAAATTGAAAATGGTGGAAGTATGAAGATCAACCACTGATAATGCAAAATAACTTAAACCTAAGAGAGAGGTGTCTCCTTACAGGTTGTAAGTGGAGGAACATTTCAGAATTTAACTTAGGGTCTCCATGTCCCTGACAGTTTCCCACAACAGGACTGCGTTTTCCCAAGAAGGAAATGAGAATGTTGATAAAAGGTTATGTGGGTATAACAATGCAGCTGAAAAATGCATTCACTCAAGTTTCCTCACTAAATAGTGAGGACATTTAAAAAATATATTTGAAAAAAAAAAAAAGTAGAAAGAGTAATAACTAACTACCAAATAAAATAGACCACACATTTTGACAAACCTGTCATGCTGGCTTCTTACCCATTATATTAATTCATTTGAAAGACACTTTAGTCCATAGTGACTAGCTCAGCAGAGCCAGATATTATGGGAAGGCAGCAAAGCAGACCTTTATCATCTGTATCACATATCACATTTTATGTTGTTTCATTGATTTCTACACTGAAGCAAGAGTCTGAAATCATTTTGGTGTCTTTGTGTGTATGTTATTTTCGGACATTTAGGTGTGTTTGTTTACCCTCTTGGAGAAAAGGAGGTGGTGGTGGGCTTTGAGGCTGTGATCGCAGGCCGACTGGTCGGAGTACAGATACAGAACCGAGGGAAGCTGAAGGACTGCTGTCTGGATTGCTGCCCTGGATCTGGTCTTGAGGGTCACTGTGGGAATGGCCGAGAGTGGGGCTGCTGTGGGAGTTCAAGCCATGACATTCAGTGCACCAATGGTGAGGAGTGAGGATGGAGTAATGCAATGATGTAAAGAAATGCTTATGACACATAAGATTCCACAAGTAGAAATTAAATGCACATTCATGATGAGCGTTCACATCATCCACCTTTCTGGGCTTTCTAGTTTCTTCAGTCAATTCACTAATAAATACGTCTAACAGTTCTTGAGCAGTAATCAACCTAATTCATTTATGGATACTGCTGGCAGACAGTGGTCATTGGTTCTCTGTTTTCCAGGCACTTGAGCTTTACAAAACCCAGACTCCACGAGGAATATCTGAACAAGAGTAATGCACTGTCCTCTAAATGCTCATGAAAAGGCCATAATAAAGGATGCAGTTAGCTTTCAGGTCATCAAAGCTGCTGATACTGGCTATATTTTGCTATATTTTGTAGAATAACCATGTCATTTGAAGCACTGGTTGAACTGTTGTCATCCATGGCTCTACAGTAAGTACCTCCTAGGTCACGTATCAGCCTCACTGAGGACAGAAATATCAGACAAGGGAGGCAGACAGATTTGGCTGCCTGCCTAATGGTGAAATGGCTCTCACTTTGTACAAACATGTATCAACCTGAAGTGCCCAGTATTTAACTGGAAATACTGTAGTATCATGTATGGAATATATTTCTCTAATATGGCTGCTAGCTGCAGACTTAAAATATTTTGATTTCTATACAATGATTTTTTAAAATTATATTTTATTATTATTAATTACAATTTTATTTTATTATTATTATTTTTAGGGCATCTCATCCTGGATGAAGACCTCGAAAGGACCACCTTCATTGTGGGCACAGGGGTTATTGGACCTATGGATATTGTGTCCATAATGATAAGCACGACACTGGAACTCCCAACGTTAGAAAATGGAGCAATCCACATCATTTACCCCTCATTACTGACTCCAATAGTCACAGGCCAGATGACTCTAAGCAAGAGTGAAAATGGGGGGAAATTAGAGGAAACTGGGTAATTATGTCACAACTAATTATCCATTTCAGTAAATTAGCTGCAACGTAAACTGGCTATTGAATATCTAAATAATCCACATTGTTGTCTTCCTCAGAGCAACCAGTTGCTTTGGTGCCACTTCGGGGAAACAAGGCCGGGCCCTGGACTCCGAGCAGCAATGTGCCCACACTGTCTTCACCAGTCCACCTGCCAGCCTGGCACCTTACGAACTCAACTTCCAGCTTCTTGTCAGAGGGGCCTGCCTGCTGGCTGGTACTGCCTGTCCTCTCAAATAAGTTTGATTCAGTCGTTCTTGAGTCACGCCATTGTGAAGTATTGAAAAAGTGGAAAAATCTCTAAAATTAGTGGATGTACAGAGAGGACCTAGAATCCAAATGCACTCGCAACACAAAATCCAAAGGAGATAGAAGTGGGTTTGTGTTATAGGAACACACACTGAAATTACTATGGAGGACTTGTTTCTTTACATCTTAAATCAAAATTGTGATAATTAATTACTTTTCAGAAACATCAAAACAAATGAATATCTTCTGCTCTTCTTATTCTTAAACTAATTTGCAGGACTGGAGAGCCCCACTCACGCTCTGAGGGCTGATGCAGATCCCAGCGCCCAAAGTGCATCTGCCACCTACATCACGTTGGCTCAGGAGCATCCATATGACAGACACATCGAGATCATTCTGCACCTCAGTGGTGAGAAATGGCAAATTCTACTTCTCTCTCTCAGTATCTGTTTAGTTTTTAGTGAAATATTTACCCTCAAACACCTCCACAGAGCCTCACAGCCCATTGGTCATCTTAGAGAGAGGCAGGCTTTCTTTCAGCCAGTATGAACAGCACATCTCTTCCCGTCGGGATTTCATTCGCTGCACCCGCAAAGATTCAGAACCAGAGAGAAAGGTTTGTTGGATCTCACCTCTACAGTATTTGCCTTTTATATCGAATCCCTTCATGTACAACTAATCCAGTTCTGTTAACTGCTGACATGCTGATCTTCCACCTCCAGCTGGAGTTTGTGAGGAAGCGGTACCACAAGGACATCCTGAGCAGCCCCGTCCTGATGCTCAACTTCTGTCCCGACTTGCTCTGTGAACCTCTGGAGCTGCACAAAGCCACCAGAGAGCTACTGTTCCTCGTAGATCGCAGCGGCAGCATGAGTGGCACCAATATCCAGCGTGTTAAGGTGGGCTGCAGTCAGGATAAAAGCATACAAAGGAACCAGAGTTATGCTTTCATATTGAGGCAGATAGATTAATCTGACCCTGACTGTCCCATCTTGTTTCTGCAGGAAGCGATGGTGGTGGCATTGAAGAGTCTCCCATCTGGCACAATGCTCAATGTTGTGGGATTCGGCACCACCATCAAGCCTCTCTTCACTTCAAGCAAGCTGTGCACCGACGTTAGTCTTACACAATGATAAGATCTTTCTAATAATGGAAAATAAGCTGTCCCTGTCTTGTTTATGGGATTGTGAGTGAGGGAAATCCTGGGTTTTTGTTATTAAGATAATTACATAATTACATACAAAATTTCCAGTGAAAGAAAATTGGGAATCACATCTCCTGAAAGCAGATGTTTTTTCAACCATGCAGTTCCATTTTGTCTACTTTCTAAGCAGGCAATAGGTCAGCTCGGTGGGTTGCCTTAGTAGCAGAGTATCAGGTTTTATCCAGACCAGGGGCTACGAGGACAAACAGTCTTTGCACATGCTCCTCACCATATGTTGACCTTTCATGCATTTTCACTAAGGCAGGACATGTTCACGGTGTGATTTACAGCAGTTTTAAAGCAGGTGCTAATGTGTGTGTGTTTGCTCTCTCTTTATTAGAGAAGCGCTGAGTCGAGTCTTTGCAACCCTCACGCGGTAATTAGGGCGTCTGATATCAAACAGAGACTTTATTTTGACCACACAGGCGATGTTTGCACAGGCAGTGTCATACAGTCGGACAGGTGTGCTTTTACCTTTACTGCATCTCTGCCTTTTCTGTTTCTGTATTCTGTGCAGGTTACTCTCATGCAAGCATATGAGTATGTCCAGAGGATGAGAGCTGACATGCGAGGCACCAACCTCCTAGGGGCGCTGTCCTGGGTGTACCAACAGCCCATGCAGCGCTCATATCCTCGCCAGGTCTTCATCATTACAGACGGGTCCATTAGCAATGTCGCCAAAGTGCTGGAGTTGGTCCGCAGAAACACCTGTGCTGGCAGGTATGGAGTCCCAAAATTAAACTATTAGATATTTAACATGTCATTGACACACAGGATGGACCTTAATTAAACCAATTAACTAACAAGGATTTATTCCACAACTGGCATATGATACCACATTAAATCACTGAGGGTGACAGGGAAGCAGAGAGGAATCGAGTGTGAGCAGAATGAGGTGATATAATGACACAATGTGAGGGAGGAGAGGGAAGAGGAGAGAGAAAGTGAGAAAGAGAGGGGATACAGGCAGACAGAGATCTTCAAGTACTGAGAGCAGGACACTGCGATCGAAAGAAAAGAGAGGGCTGAGGTCTTTTTCAGCCCTGCCCAGTAATCCCCTTAAGTGCTCTCCTCTGCAGTGAGAGACACGCCCCTCTGGTTTTCCCCTGGCCCTTCAGCATCGCACAATATCTCCATTTATCCCTCATTAGTATTCTCCTGTTGGACTGACTTTCATCACTGTATTTTGGCCGTCCTTCTGCAAACTATATAGATATTTTTTGCCCCTTCATTCTCATAAAACACATCTAATTCAAAGGCAGGCTACATCCAGAAAAGGTGTGAGATGTGAGATGAAATAACAGTATCTAGCCATCCAGTCAGACCTGCTGTATTTAGAGACAGCACTCAAGGTCTCGGTGTTGTCTTCTGCTCATTTCAAATTCTAAGTTAGTCAAATTGGCTTGTGCTCCCTCTGAGTGCACAAATAACAGATCTGTCTGCTTGATGACACCTGAATCTCTCGTTGCCAAGATGCAGAGAAACCTTTTTATCGCATGAGGATTTGATAAAGAGGTAGTTAAGTCTGACTTGTTGATGGTATTTAAATTGTTCAAACAGTAAGTGGGAGAAAAAAAATGTTACATGCAAGGTACAAGTACTGGGAATGTGATTAAAATGTTTAAGTGTACATGATATCACCTCTGCAGATGCTTTGGTCTGGGCCTGGGCCCTCGAGCCTGCAGGAGACTCCTGCAGGGCGTTGCCAAACTAACAGGAGGGACGACAGAGTTCTTGGATGATGAGGAGAGACTCCAGCCCAAGGTCAGCAGAACTGCAACACTGCCACCTACTGGAGAAAATATGTAGAATTATAGACACAATTTTATTTTGAACTAAAATCATAAAGATGCTAATATAGATTTGCCTAGAAAAGTGAACAGAGTAAAAATGTAAATTGAATTGGGCCAGCCGTGAAATGAAAACCACAAGATTAAATCCTTAATATTAATATTTATATTTCTCATTGGAGAAGAACATTTTTTCAATTAAAACATATTGTGACTGCTCTCCCTCTTTAGTTAATCAAGTCCCTGAAAAAAGCCTTTGAGCCAGTGCTGACTGACGTACGGATTGATTGGTACCTGCCTGAAAACATGGAGGCTCTTCTTTCACCTAGTGAAATCCCTCCACTCTACCCTGGAAATCGCCTCATTGGATATTGCACCCTGTATGATATGACAAAGTTCAAAGCAAAGGAGAATCAGGTATCAGTCACTATAAAAAAAAAAAAAAAAAAAGTATGTCCGTGTGTGTCTGCATGAGAAAATAGATTTCTAATGTGAGTGTCTTATTTCATAGTCTCAAGGACGGGGTTATAAAGGTGTACATCGTGGCTCCACGGGTTCTGTGTTTGGCCAATCAAATGATGAGCTTTCGCCTCCTCCCTCATCTGAACTAATGCCTGTGGTGACATGTGCAGATGGCACCGATTTGGAGGAGGCACTGAGGGAGATCTCCAGAGAAATCTCCTCTGAGTTCTCCTGTGCCAAAGACTCCGGCCCTGGCACCAGCCCAGGTCAGTCACTCATCAGCGGAGCTTGTATGTGCCTCTTTCTGCCATAGTGGTTAAAATCTGGCTCTCGTCCACTCTAGGTGTGGAGCTAGACTGGTCCAGTGATGTGAGGAGGAGGATCCAGGAGAGCTCTTATATCCAGGAGCAGTATGTCCTCACTCGCTGCTCCCTCAGCAGTGAGCGGAGTCTACAGACGCAGTCCCACTCACACATACATGCCTCGTCCAACTCTGACTCAGCAAGTGGGGCGCTTCTGGCCGACCCTCTCTCCTCTGGTTCAGTGCTGGATACAGGGTCTCTACCTCAGGGCCTTGAGAAGATGCCCCCTCCAGAACATAGATCATCCTTGTCTCGCTGGGCAGATTCTGCATGGCAGCAGAACCTCTCAGCTGAAACCCCTGATAATGGGGCAAAAAAGGCAAGATTATTTATTATTGAGACCTAAAGCACTTGGTTGTTGTCATGTGGCTTATGAAATTGTGTCTAGTTCCTTTACTTGATGGAGAATGGTTAAAGATTGGGCTCAAGTACATAGCCATATGTGTTTGGTCCGGGTTGACACAGAGGAGTGACAGTACAGTGTATTGATAATAATTATCACTCTTAAATTGTAGATATATGAAAGAGATTTTTGTAGCTGCTTTATTTTCCCTTTCATACAACCAGATCGGGCGACTGGATGGAGGTGAGGAGTCTCGTAGAAGACAAAAAGCACTTGCCCGTTCAACCATGGCAGCAAGGAGCTTCTCATCCCCGCAGGGCGAGCTGGAGATGCATCGCCTGAGGAGAGCTCTGGAGAGAGTCTCCTTCGACCAAACGTTGGGAGGGAGGTTGGACGAAAGCGATGGTGAAACGAAGCCCCCGTCGCGAGGGACATTGTCCCGCAGAAGCCTCACTGACTCCAGTAAGATACCTCTAAGAATTTTAGAAATCTGCTTCCAGTCTTCCCTCCATCGATTTTCTGTCCCTTTCTTTCTCACTCTTACCCCCAGATGGTCTCCTGTTCCCTGCCTCTCCTCTGGACTGGGACAGCTTCACAGATCCTGAGTACATCTTCACTGCTGTTCCACCAGAGGATCCCCCTCCGGGTCAGTGCCGCTCCCTCATTCATGGGCTTCTGAGTGGCAGGCCGGTGTCCTGGGAGGTCACTGTTGACCTGGGCCACCTCTGGACCACGGACAGTCAGGAGACACCAGAGGCTGAGGGATGTGGAGGAGGAGGAGGAGGAGGAGGAGGAGGAGGAGAAGGAGGAAGAGGAGGGGAACCATGGGAAGAGATTATTCACCAGCTGACTGCTCGCTCAGTCATAAGAGACTTTGAGAAAATGGCAGAGAAGGAGAATGACATTGGACATGGTGAGGCACTACTGATGATGACTCTTACTTACTGATAAACCACTTATCTGCTGTGTTAGTGCTGTTTACCTCATGCTCTTTGTGTTGTTGTATTTGACAATTACTCAGGTTCAGCTAAGCGATACCGTATGAAGGCCATCCAGACCAGTAAGCACTGTAACATCATCTGCATGTACACAGCCTTCACTACTACTGATAGCAACCCCAACAAAGGTTTGCAAGAAAGCATGGACGTCCAAAACACAGGTGTGCTACCAGATCACAAACAGACAGAGCATATGTATTTATATTAGACCTTAATCTTGAGTTTAACCAACCTGTTTGAGTCGAGAAATCTCAGCTACTGCTTTTTTAATGTCTCTTGTGAGTGTTTTAACTTTTATAAAAAAGCAACGCTATATCGCTGGAGGCACCTTTAATAATCATTCTTATATGGGGCACAAGTTCATATCTGCACCATTCAAAATCAAAGCTAGTTTGCAGTCTGATTTTTGAAAATGTGTATGTACTCTGTTGTGTCTAGGGATGCATCTGGGAAACAAGTGGAGTTCCCAGTCAGGTAGTCGCAGGCAGAGGGCCTACTCCGTGGGTCTGGGCAGACGGCGTACCAGCAGAGACAGCGAAGAGATCGAGGACACCTGGGTCTCTACAGGTAAAGAGACTGAATGATACCAGCAGCCATTTCTGTTGCCAAGACTTTAGGTCATCAACAATCTTTGTATCTCTCAGACAGAGATGACACTCCTGCCTCACCCTGTAGCCTTACATCCTGGGACTCTAGTAAGTATTGCTGTCGTCACGCTAAGTGAAAACTCTCAAGTGTCAGTGTAGTCCCAACGTTAGAGGCGTCAAACCACAAGGCCAGTTCACAACTCTAGGAGAGTTTGTATGGAATGAGAAAAGGAAGAACTTTCCCTGACACATCAGTAAACTCTCAGGTAATTTATAACGGATCGATTTAAGTCCAAAAAAACTTCAGTTATGTTCCCCTGGTTTGCAATATAATGGACATGTACTGGAGTGCTGGTTTGTTGAGGTCAAAAATTACATTTAAAGAAAACAAAATCATTTTCCAGATTTGGCTATAAATAGTTTTCAATACACAGTTCTAAGACATTTCTAAAATGACTATTTCATCATCACAAAACAGTGCTCAAAGCTGTTTTGTGACAAAGTCTGAGTGCACTGGGCCATTGAACCCCGTCAGGAAATATCACCATATAACTGAACTGATGAAACAAAAGTGTTTAATGTTTTATTCTGCGCTGCTGCCTCAGGTGTAGGAGGTAGTGCCTTCTCTGCCACAGCTCCAGCAATAACAGGCGCCTCATGCACTCGTTCACAGCGATCTATAGAGAGCAAGTCAATGGAGAGCTTCTTTGGCACCAGGTAAAACTTTCACATTACATTAAATTACGATTATCAGTGAACATTTCTGTGTTTAGATTTTCTCCTAAACTCCTCTCTATGAAATGTATTTATTTAATTATCCCTTACCAGTGATGTCTACATCCAGACACAGCTACATTAAAGCGTAAAACGTTCTTGCAGGTTCCCACTGGGCAGACTCAGGTCCTCTATTTCATCAGGGAAGCAGATTCCTCTCAAGTCCCACTGTTTGTCTGCAGAGACTGAGAAACAACCTGAGACTGAGGCTCCAGACTACTTGCCCCTGGTGAGCTATGCAAACACAACATACATACTTATCTAGACACAAGGATGCAAACATATTTATCAATGTGTGTGTCTGATCAGGTGCGTCTACAGCTGGCCTCAGGAGCTTTTCTTCTGACAGAGATCTACTCAGACTGTGTCCAGATCCCCCTGGACCGCCTAAAAAGGGCTTCACCCTACAGCCTTCACCGCCGCAGCCTAAGCCCACCTTTCCGGTGCACATCCCCCAGCGCTCCATCATTATCCACCTCTGCCAAGCCTCCGGGTGCTCCCTCTAGCCACCATGTTACCTTCTCTCCCTCTTCTGGCCTTCTCTCCAAACTGAGCGCACCTCCCTTCCACCACACTCCAGATGACACTCCCCTGATGCTAGAACCGAGGCTTCGCCGAAGACACCTGTCTGACCGCGACCCTGTGACCTCACCCCCCGACCTCCCCAGCTCAGAGGAAGGTTCCCTGGAGCTGTCCGTCGGCCTCTCCCACAGCCACAGCCAGGGCCAGGCAGATAGCGGTCGTGGATCAGAGACAGATGTGTGTGAAGGCTCCACGGTGGAGCCAGCTGACCTTCAGGGGGGCTGCCTGTTGGCTCAAGAGGACCTGGAGGGCTCCAGCTGGGCCACAGCTGTGGCTCTAGCCTGGCTGGAGCACCGTTGTGCCGGTTACTTCATGGAGTGGGAGCTGGTGGCGGCAAAAGCAGACTTCTGGCTGCGGTGTCAGGAGCTGCCTGAGGGACTGGACCTGGCAGGGCTGAAGGGAGCCGCCAGACAGCTGTTCCTGCTGCTGCGCCACTGGGATGAGAACATCAAACTAAACATGCTGTGTTATAACCCCAATAACATGTGAGACTCTAATCTCTGAGGAGCCTGAGCCAGATTTCTGATTTGCATTCTCACTCATTACCTATGACTGTGACTCTGAAGAAGCAATGCCTTTACATGGAAAAGTAAATCCTATCTTTTATCTTCAGGGCCAACTAATACCATAACCCAGTGCCAAGTTCATTCTAATATTATGTTGCACATAAAAGTTTTTATCAATGTAAGAATTTATATTAACCTGCCAAGAGTACCCTTTACATGACATTGACCAAGTGGCCTTCAGTTATTAATATGCTTTATGCAATCACATGAATGCCTTGACCACCTGAATGAGCTTTTGTAGTTTGAGCTTCCTGTCTGTATAATGTTATTACTTTGCTAAATGAAAAATCACAATTAGTCAGATAGGAGTGATTCTGATAATCCAGGTGATTATGAAGTTGATTGATAAACTAATAAAAGATTACTTTAGATAATTAAAAACAAAAAAACATGCTGGAATTTAGCCATTAGTTGTAAAGTGTAACAAACCCATGTGTCATAAGGAGGAAACAAATCAAGGTTAAGTGGCATCTCTGTTTAATATAAAATGTTACACTTTCTCTGTTTCAATCTACTGCATATTTTTCACATTAAATCTACTTATGTGCTGATGGGTGTCAGGAGCCGTTCACAACTTAGGATGAATCAATCAAATAATGAATAAATCAGACAAATACCTGTGCTTGTCTGCTGTTCAGTTTTACACATAAATAACTACTGGATAATAATTTTGGCCTTTGTACTGGTTAACACTGAAAGTACTAATTTAAAGCTTTGCACCTTTGCAAATTACCGACATTCATCAATTTACTTCTTTCTTACCATGCACAAAATCATTTGTCCATCAGTGTCTTTGTGTTAAATGACCATGATTTCAGCATACTAAGTAGAAATATAGCCTATGTAACAAATTCTTTCCAAACCGGATAACATTCACAATTTCCTCCTAGCATTGTACTTCACTCCTCCTAGTATATATTTGAAAATGAACCTGAGAATCCATATATTTGTCCTCTTTTCATCTCTCCAACTGCAAGGGATGACTACATCCTGTTTCATCATGTGGTTATCTGTCTGCAGACGGGACCCACACGTTTGTTTCCTCCACTTTCAGCAGTGAGCTGAGATGAGAAGCATCAAGTGGCTCCTTTTATTCGTGTATAAACAGTCTAGCCCTGTGGCCTCCCTCTGCCCTGGTGTTGTGAGGATCAAAGAGAAGGGGAGGATGGAGGCTGTTCAGCAGCTGATTGGACCGAATGCAACGTCCAGTCTGATCAGGCTGTGGCTCACTGGCGTTTGTCCTTGACGGGTGTCTGTTGTGTTTCTGCCGGGGCAGAAGGCAGGGGCGGAGCCAGCCACAGACAGAAGAGGATGATGAGGTGACACACGTGGAGGGCGGTTGAGCTGCTGTTAGTGGAGGGATACGTGTTCCATGAGAGCTCGATCAGACCCAGGATCAGGACCCTGGTCACAAGGATAAAACAATACAGCATTAACACGTGGCCGAGTGCTTGATGATCATTAAAAGGTTGTATTTGACCATTTAGCCTTCCTCTTACCTGAGCAGGTGGGCCAGCTTCTTGACTCCTCCACTCCAGAGCAGGTAGGGCAGCGTGTGGAAGTACCAGACGTAGAACTGGTAGTGCAATGAACGACTGAAGCACATGCCAATGAAGTTAGAGGTGAAGAGAATCAGCACAATCTGTGTTATTCTGTTAAGGCCTCACAAAAGAGCTATCATTCATTTACGCACTCGCCAATAACAAGCACATATTTGACACAGAAAACAATATTCGACAAATAGGTTTATATCCAAATTAAGCAGAAGGATATGATCCACAGTGCTCTTCTGCGGAGGGGTTTTTCTCTTTCCAGGCTCCTTGAGGAGTTCGAAGATGCTTTCTCCTGGCCTTGAGGGACAAAAATAGGGAGGATTTTCACATTGATATTTTTGTTATTTCTGCCTTTTTGACTAAAAAATGTTTTGCCTACATAAATATAAAAAGTCTTATCTGTTAAAATATAATACCTGGTATCACTGCCGATTGGAGCCATATATGCACAGCCACAAATACATTAAAGTCAAGTAAAAAAAATCTCACATATAAAGTAATTTGTTCATAATAATGTGAAATATCCAAATACAACTGTACAGTCATATTCCTCATTATAGCCTGCTACACTGCCTGTATGTTGTCAATACATTAACCTAATCTGGAAGCCCTGCATCAGGGTGCATGACATCATATTCTAACTGAGCCAACGCCTGTGGTGTTGAGGGACAAAAACTGGCACAATTTTAAGCCCTGATTTATTCCAGCTCATCTCTAACTACGCCACCAACAGTGAGGTTGGCACAGTGAAAAGTCTGTCTCACCTCTTCCACCGACGAAAAGCAAAGAGCAGCAGGGTGAGCAGGTGGGCAGCCAGCAGGACTAAGTGAAAGTAGCGATTCAAGAAGAGCCATTCTGGTAGGAAGCGCCAGTTGACCGTCCACTTGAACATGAACTGACGGCCAAGATCAAAAGCCCGGCTCACATAACCAATGGGATTGTCCAGGAGGAAAGGAAGGCCCAGCAAAAGCTGTGATATGAAAACAGATTAATTTAGAAATATGTTGGGAAAAATAAGCATTAAAATATGTTTAAGTATTCCAGCAACATGCCTGTTTTTTGTTTGTTTTTTTACTATGCAGTATATTTACCTGTATAACTGCACAGAGAGAAAGTTTTGGGATTGTCCTGATAAAACCAAACTCCGAGAGTAGGAGGAAAAGAAGCCCAGGGGCGAAAAGAAGCACGTTCATTTTCACAGATACTGCTAAACTGTCAGGAAGAGAGGAAAGCAGAGTTGTAATTATTACATCTTGTAATGCATGGCAAAAAAATTTCAATGATGCTGTGTAAATATCTGCCATGAAGATCTGTACACATGTTCCACACTTGCCTGTAGAGGCCACAGCCCAGGGTCCAGTGTCCATCCATGAAAAGATTGACAGCTGCAAACAGCAGCATCATGGCCACTGGGTCATTGAAGAGACGCAGCACAAAGATGGAGTGGATTCGATAGGAAGCACAACACACAAAGAAGAACACATAGGGAGGAACCTTGAGGAGGGAAGGGAATAAACATCAGATATTAATATAAATTGGAAATGAACAAAATAGCATACTTTTTACTTATAAATCAGGGCTTCTGTCACGCAACCACAGACTGACCTTCTTAGTGCGGTGGTATATCCTGAAGACAAGCAGCAGTGTGATGAGGTAGAAAACTGCAAAAATGTACTGGCCCAGACGGATGTTCACCCCATGGCCAGTGATGTAATAGAGAGCTGTGAAGATGTAGACAAAGCCAGCTGGGTACCTGCAATAACAAGGTGTTCATTTATCATTTTATGTTACCTCCAACTACAGGATGGAAAGAGCCACAGCACTGTATTGTATGACATCTGACACTTACACCAAGGGGCCTGTGTCTCCTTTCAGCTGAGTGTAGTCATAGGTACCATTGATGACGCCCTCTACTTCATCCATGTAGGCTTTCCAGTCAATCTCAGTGTCTGCAAGGATGTCAATCAGCAATCATGAACGACTGGGACATTTAATCACTCAGTAATCATGACAATCATGTATTGAACAAATTACACTGGTAATTTTAAGTTATCAGTTGATATCAGTCAGTTGATAACTGATCACTTACTCCAGTCAGTTATCATGCACAACTTCACAAGCTGCTGCTGTGCTCCCATCCCTAGTGTTTGGCTGCTTTCTTTGTTTTATTCCTTGGTGAATTGATTAGTTTTTGACTTTGGGCTCATGGTAGGACAAACAAAATATATGGGCATTTTTCGGGTTTTCTGTAATTTCATGAATTAAGTAATTAATTGATTGATTAATCTGAGGAATAAATACAATATTTGACTAATAATGAAGTCGTTATTGTTGCACTACTCTATAACGAAGAAGTGGACTTGTCAAAAATAAACAATGAGGGATGCTCTACTAAAAAGCTTAAATGTTTAATAAATAATTTCTTAGGTTATCAATGAACAGTTATTAAGACACATCTAGAAGTTTACAGTGCTGTCATTATCGTATCATTAAATCATATCCTTAACGATACTAAGTTTTTAAAACTAGCAGTTGCTAAAAATGAGGGGTGCCATTTAACACTTGGAGTGGGCAGTCGGTTGTAGGTGGTCGTGCAAGGACAGTAAATTCCCTTTGACAGGTGGTACTGTCAAGTTAGGGGGGTTGCTAATGCTAGCTAGTTAGCTCTCAGATACGTTCGGTTAAACGACAAAATACAGTAGCATGCTAACTAGCCGCGCAGCTACTTACATGCTACTTTCTGTATGACCCACACATTGATCCCGATCTCCAGGAACCACAGCACCGAAACGACCAGTAAGGTGTACTCCGTTTTGAACAGGACCAGGTGTTTGTCCTGCCACAGCGTGTGTAGCTTCCCCCACAGTGGGGACGGGGAACCGGGAGACTTTCTCCGCACACCTCCTGCCATCTCGGCGGCGTACAGGCGACGTGGAGAGCGAGCGAGAGGTCGTAAAATGACATGCGCCGCGACGTCACGTGCCGCAACTATTGCTTTCGTCATATGTCATGGACGCCACGGTTGTACTGAACTTATAAAGTTAAGACGGTTTCTCTGCTCTGACAGGTAAGAAAACACCGTATTTTCGCCATTGATCAATAAGACATGCAACAATGTGCTGTTATGAAGAATAGCTGATTAAATAGCGAGCTAATATCAGTCCTTCATAGTCAGACGGACCTGTCGTCACAATGCTATGCTAACGCTGGAGAAGGCTTACAAATGTTTTGTTTTTTTATTTATCTAAAAGTAGTAGGGGGTGCTGCCATAGTAACGTCAGCTGGCTAGCCGATTTTAGGGTCAGCATATTGTTCCTCATTTTTATCACATCTATGCAGAGCACAGTTAATGTGTCGGTCTTTTACCCTCACATTATGGAGTTTATTATTGCAGTTAGCAACCCTTTAACATTTACGTGACCCTCATAACCTCAGTTTACTATTGGCAATTCTTGTAAAGCTTGTTACTGCTGATCACTCAATAAAGAGAACAATGTATTTTTATATAGATATATATGTTGCACTGTTTATGTCATTGCTGATGCTTCTGGATACTTGTATAAATGTCTATTCCTCATTATTCCTCATTCATATTTATTAGTATTTATTCCATTGTGTATCACAATGCACTGTATTATTTTGTTCCACACTTTCCAATTACTCAATACTTTTCAATACTCTATATATCAATACTACAATTTGCAAATTGTGACAGTTGATTCACTGACTTTCTTAAATATTTGTTTTTTTGCAGGTTTGGTTGAAGAGCAGCGACAAGAGACCCAGAGGCTATGGAAGGATTTTCTGTTACAATTACAGAGGCAGTGTGTCTGGGGGCCAGCCTTACCCTCTCAGGCATCTGCCTCTATCTCTACAGGAAGAGTCGGTCCGCAGCGGATAAACTTGATGTTAGTTTTGGATCCTGTACCATGAACATAATTTTACATGCAAATTTAAACTTTTCTGTTTGTCATGTTAAGTTTGGGATTATTGTGAAGCCTTGTTAACACTCTTCAGCCTTCACATTCTGCTTGAAATCCTCTAATACTGTAGATCAGCTGCTAATGTCTCTAAACCACTCTTCTTATGTCGCCAGTTTTTACCAACTTAAAAAGTATTGGGCTCGTTGGTCAAGCAGTGACTAACTGTAGCTGCTGCTGTGACAATGTGCACAGCCCTTTTTTTTTCCTTTTTACATAGTCTACATTTGAAGAAGTGAATCCATATATAACATCTGGAGAAAAAAAAGCAGTGACAGAAACTTGGAGCATTTTCAGTATGTTGCATAGACAATCAGTGTGTGTTTTGTTTTGTCTTGTCAGGAAGCTCCACACTTCACCATAGATAAGAAACTCAAAGACATTTTGAAAGCAACTCCAGGAGCGTGTCTACAGTATGCTGTCATTGAAGGTAATCAGTGTTTCTGAAGACAAATTTGACCCATATTCGTCTCACTTGAGGATAGGTATGCGTTTTTTAAAATTTACTCTCTGATATGCGTCCATGCCTATTTATGTAGGTGCTACGCAACCAGTCGGTGAGCCTCTGAGGAGTCACTTCCAAAAAGAAATTATTGGAGTGTTGCAGAAATTCATGTTGAGAGAACACAGGCTTGTGTGGAACAACCTTTCAAGCAGTTGGTGAGCAGTGCACTACAATATTATGTTCCCATGATTATCATTGATGACCTGAGGATTCACTGTAAATGTCCACTGCTCTCCCCGCAGCCTTGTTTTGCATGCAGTCTTTTCTGTTAGTCTTATCTCAGATTATTCAAATGATATTTTGAGTTTGTCCGTATCATTGTATCTGTAGACAAAAAAGACTGAATGTTCTTTTCTCTCCATGCTGCAGGATGGACAGGGAGCAAGTCATACTCCAAAAAGTGAATTCAGTTCCCTTTGTGTTAGTGGGATCAGATGAGACCCCAGTCAAAGTCCTGTGCCCTTTGCAGGCCTCTGGGGTGCACATGGAGATTACCCATGAGAAGTTTCACCAGGTCAATTACAGCTTGGGTGACATTGTTGGACAATACTTCAGCGGGGAGAAGCTTAAAGGGCAACTGGAGACCGAGGAAATGCTCAAAGTTAGTAGTTAGAAGAGGAACCAAGATTGTTACTTCAATAACTCTCCAATGAAATCACACTGTGTTAATGTTCTCCTCTTTTCCTAGGTGGGTGCAACACTTACAGGTGTGGGTGAGCTAATACTGGATACAGATGACACCCTGAATCTTCGACCCCCTTCTAACGGTGCACAGTATTTCCTGTCCACCATGGACTCCGAGGCCCTGCGGCATGAGCTCGAGGACGAAGCCGTTTGGTGGAAGGTGCTGGCAGTTGGCACCGCTTTGGCCGGGGCAGCGGTCCTCCTCTGGGCCGGTCGACGCTACTACAACCACTTAAAAGTTCAGCGCGAGTGGGAGCAGTTGAGGAGGGAATGTGAGAGACTTCGCGCTGAAGCCCAAATAGCCGCTTCTGTAGGGGACCCCGAGGGTCTTCAAACCGAGAATCACATAGAGAACGGCTGCGTGATTTGCCTCGATCAGCCACGCGACTGCATCCTGCTGGACTGTGGGCATGTGTGCTGCTGCCACAGGTGCTACCTGGCCCTTCCACAGCGCACGTGCCCCATTTGTAGACAGAATATCAACAGAGTGGTGCCTCTCTATCATGTCTGAGGCACCTTCGACACCATATGACCTCAGTGGAACTGAACCACCATATCAACTGTACTGCAATGGTGTAATAGCTGCTGCACTTAAACCTAAACAAACAAAAAAAAACGGGCAAAGGCAAAATTTGAGTCTCATTACTGCCAAGAATATAGATTTTCTTTTAAGGACTGTATGTACTGTATGTTTTGGTAAAATGTGAATTTTAAAGGATACTGTGCAACGGTTTTGATCACCACAGAGTCTCAGTGAGCACTTTTATTTGAAATGGTTCGAAAATAAGAGAAAAGCAAGTCAATGGAAAATGCGTGTAAATATATGCAATAGAAATGTTTATTTTCCTACATGTTTGTCATGTGCCTTATTCAGATAATTTATATTGCTGCTGCTGTCTCAGAGTGATTGTAAATGAATAAATTAAATCGGGTCAGAAGGAGCTAAGCTTTTGTTTCAGTGACATAAAAGCTACTGACACAAAGATAATTCTAATACTAAGTAACTTCTAATTAATGCATATACGGGTGAGAGTGGATGGAGTGGAGGGGGGGGTTGTTCAATTTAGTGAACTATTACTGTTTAAAATCATTTGTGTATGGATGTGTAGAGACTATAAGGTCATCTGGCTGACATTTGTATAGATCAACGTGTATTTCTCTAGGTCCTCCTACAGTAATACCTCAATACCTCCTAATCACGTATTGAGTTACTGTGGCTCCAGTGGGAGTTAAATGAAAAAGTACTTGATTGATTTGAAGACTGCATGTTTTCTGTTTTGTGAGGCAATGTGCACACAAGCAGATGCTTATAGGTTTAGTTATGTACTAATTTTATGTACTAGTATGCTCTGACTGTCAAAGCTAAAAACCAAAGGCTAAAACTAGTTTAATGTTGTCACTTTTGGATTCTGGTAAAAGTCTGGCAGCTGAATTCCGTACAGTTTAGAGTCATTCAATAAAAAGATCAAATTTTCGATGTATTATTCAAATGATAACATCAAGACTGTACACGTTTGTTGTGCTGCTCAAAATTTGAGCTGCTGTCAAACCAAACACCAGGATTCTGTGGGACAAGTTTGACATGTTCCAACAGGATGCCAGCAGATGGCACGGTTGATTTTGCCATCTGCTGAAACCAGCTACAACAATCTCTCGACTTAGATCAATTCTGCTGCAGGAGGTTTTGTGACATTGAGTTTTTGGTTCGACAAAGACAGTCAAGTAGTGAACTCGGCCTAATGTGTTCAGAGGGTCTGACTGGGGGGAGGGTGTACATCTGTGACGCTGAGGAGGGAGGTGTCGGTGCTGTGGGGCCTATGAAGACACGAGTATCTGAAAAAAAACAACCGCTATTAAAAGTGAATGCTGGGAGATTAGTCCATCAAGAAGTTTAATAACTAAAACTAACTAATACAGCAGGAAGCTATTTAGCTGGTTCTGTTACTGCTCTCATTATTTTAACATTACTGTAGTTGTCATGGGAAATAAGGGATCACATATTTTGCATGGCTGTTGCTGCTGATATTGATTGAAGACGCTGGTTCAACACTGATGTCTATTCCTGCTTCTTCTTTTAGTTCCTGTTTCCCACTCCTCTGGCCTGGACTACACTTTCATACAGCTTCTTTATAACAGAATGCACAGACATGAGAAGGAAGTAATTAAAGGTGGTATGAGGTGAGCGAGAAGTAGTGCAGTGTGTGTGAGAGTCAGTGTAATAGGTCCGCTGGTTTCGGTCTTAAAAGTAAATTGGGTGAAGAAACTTTTCATTCAGCAGCAATTTCAGCAGGGGCGTCTGGAGGGATCCAGTCAGTCTTGAACAAAAATCTCTGGTCATGATAAGACCAGAGATGTATTTAGTGCTGCTATTTTCAACCATATTATTGTACTAAAGTAATAATCCCATCACAGTCGTGTAATGTATGCAGAGGCCACAGAGTTCCTTACGGAAACACTTGTGTCTATGGACTCCACTGTGAATACTCTCACACCCAGAGTAAAAACAATTCCCGAGGTACGGCTGCCATGTATGTATATGATGCAGAGATGACATGATGTTTAGATGTGTATGAGGCTGACATGTTGCATAGTTTTATGCTCATTCTGTTTGCACAGTTCATTTTCTATAGATCAAGAAGTGGTGAGCTGCTTGCCTGTTTCTCTGAACAACAGCTGTTACATCAAATGGGATACTACTTCTAAACATTCTTGAAAGTAGCTCATGCCTGAATAGGTATACTTTTTCCACCGGATGCTCAAGATGATATGAATTCATGGTGGGTTTTTTATTTTGTTATCCATAGGCACGGATGCTTGTTGACAGCACCTGGTGTCTGAAAAGACTTGGGTGTAGTGAGTCATCGAGCGCACTATTTCTGTCATGTCTAACAAGCAGCGAGAAGATGTCGAGAACAGCGGATAGATGAAAAGCAGTAGCACGGAAAGGGAAGAACTAATGGGAGCCTATGTGTGTGGGTCTGTCTGTGTTTGGTGCAAGGTGAAGAGGGGGGCATCAGGCCTGAGTGAGGGGTATAAAAAAGGAGCAGGTGGGTGACACAGGATCCCATAAATCTTCCTCAGCGGTCATAAGGGTTCACTTTGACAAATTCTTCATGAGCCCTCTCAGCAGAACAGCAGCTGTGGCTCTCGGGGTACAGACTATTCCTGTAGCATTCGCAGACCTCTGAGGGTATGGAAAAACACACAATGGTATTTGATTTGTTCATTCCAGTCTAATTGGGTAATTGAAAGGATGAAATAAGGCATTGCAGCAATGTGGCTCTTCTCTCCGAATGGGCCTTTGAAGAGAGTGAATGTTATAACAATTAGAATAATTAGTCCAGTTAATCTATAAATATACATTTCATGTTATGTACAGTTTATATGGAGATAAAAGCTTTGAAAATCAAAGTAATTTTCCTCATCACCGTGCTCATTGTCAGCTCCTGAACAATCATTTATCATAGAGTTGGTGCCTCTACCACTAGGTGTCCATCTTCCCTCACAATGAAATACATACTGTGGTGGCTGACAGTGAGGAAGGACGCTGACTCCAGTGGATGGTTGGATGCAATTCATGTACACCATGAGATTCTGTTTAATCCATTCTGATAGCTGACAGACAATTTTAATGATATGATTATTCTCTAATTGGCCGTGCTTCATGGCTCGAGACCTTGATTTGTGGTGATGAGGGTGCAGACAGTGGTGGTTTCATTTAGGCGAAACCTTATATATTAGCTTCAAATACAGGGTGTTAATGGCAGCATTAGCTTGGCTAGTAATGATCATGACTTGTAATATTGTCGGTGAAGTTGTTTTGCGAAGGGAATGTCAGTCTGTTGTTGCACCACGCCACTTTGGTCCAGACTGAAATGTTTCAAGTATTCAATGGATAACCATGAAATTTTGAAAATACATTTTTGGTCCCCAGAGGATAAATCTTACTGATTTTTGTGATACCTGACATTATTCATTTTTTAGTGAAATGTCTCAGCAGCTAATGGGGTCGATTTTTATAAGTGACAACTTTTGGTAACTTTCCAAACTTTCTGACCGGAACTATCACCTGGTAAAAAAAAGATTTGTGCATCATGATCACATCCTGTACCAACAAATAATGACTAATGACATTCCCATCAGCCTCACTCAGTTCTCTGTGTTTAGTGCTACAGTAATTAACCAATATGCATGTTAACATGCTAAACTGAAATGAGAACATGACTAACATTATACCTACTGAACTTTCTTGTGTGTGTTGTTATTGAAGGAAACGGACATCATGTATGATGATGAAGGTAAAAATAGAAAAAATTAATAAATTCTTGCAGTTTCCTTATATTTTTTCAGAAAAACCCCCACCCACACCCTCCCATCAAGCTTAAAGAGAAAAAAAAACTTGAAAAAAGGGGGAAAACCTAAAAATTAAGAAACAAATAAGAAAATGGAATTATGAAAGACAAAAAGAAGAGAATAAAGAAAGGGAAATTAAATCAATAAGTTACCTACAGACTAAACATTAACATGTTTATTTTGTCATTGTGAGCTATGAGAAGCACATTAGCACTTGGCTTACGGCGTAACTATGCTTACAGACAACAAAATATTCGACGGTACTACAGTAAATGCACAAATGTGGTTCATCCTATTTGTTGTGCATGTGTTTATTTGTTTAGTGTAAACTGTCCTGATATTATGTGTTAAAGTCTTGCATCCAAAAATGGTCACAGTCCAGCCAAACCACAGCAGATGGAGCTCAATTCTCTATTTAGCAAACAATAGAGCAAAATGAAAATGGCACGACTCCAGTTCTGCAGAAAAAAGTTCTTGATAAATCTTTGAAATCCTGACACACCATGACCTTATGTGCTTATGTTCCCTGTGGGTAGGGGTGGGGCGGAGAGGCTTTTTTTTTTCTTCTTACTTTGGCAGCCAAGCATTAGCAAACACTCCAACAGACAGCAGGGAGAAAGGTAGAGATGCGGTATCTCAGGAGAGAGAGCCATAACAGCATGCCATAGCCCCTGATGCCAATTACCACTGTCACCCATCTGCTTTGGGCATGCAGTGAAACGTGGGATAAGTGACCTACTTTCTATCGGTAGTGTGACGGCAGTGCTTCTCCTCTCATCAACAAACTGGCTGCTCCCTCCCTGAGGAGAGGGAGACAGGGAAGGTGTCACAGGGAAATACACAGTGGTCCTATAATGATTTTCTTGTTTGCCTTTTCTCTCTGAGCAGATAATACTGGTTTACTTCCAAACTGTAGCAGGTAGAGATGTCTTTTTTCTACTGTCTTTGCACTTACTAGAAACCAAGAAGAATGGATACAAACATACATAATGCATACAGCCTATAACCACTTCTGAGTTTTCTGTTGCCATTCCAACACTATAACTGGATGGAATTTTGATTGTGGCGCCCAAAATATTTAAAAAATAAAATAGTAAAATATCTTACTTCAATCAAGACATACAAGAGAGAGATCTCAGATCTCAGTGGTTCATAAAATTGGTCACTTAATAAATCTGAGGGGTTTCAAGATGACTAAAGAGGAGGGAAAAACATATTTCTGCCACATCCAGTTACTAGAAAATTAAACCTTAAAAGCCACTTTTGGGTATTGTAAGATATTTATATATTAAAATCTTAATACGTTGTCTGTGAATGTGTTACAGTAGTA
This sequence comes from Decapterus maruadsi, assembly GCA_030347415.2. Classification (NCBI taxonomy): domain Eukaryota; kingdom Metazoa; phylum Chordata; class Actinopteri; order Carangiformes; family Carangidae; genus Decapterus; species Decapterus maruadsi. Next base: position 15,672,976 of record CM064906.1, read on the forward strand.
TTTCCTCACCCAACAGATACAGCATGTAGCAGCATCACGGTTGGATTGTGTTTCTGTCCAGTCCAGTCCAGTATTCATTTCATTTTTATCTCTTGTGTGTTCCCACAAACTCTTGAGGGAAATATCTGTCTTTTTTATCTACTATGGTCCACTGTGCTCACCAGCGAGCTGTTAACTCTGGCTGTCCCTTGTTTGGTGCTGAGTGGGAAGACAGTGAATGGTGACGTTTTAAAGTGGTGCTTGCTGTGACAAAAAAGGATCTTAACCAAACAATGGCAAGTAGAAATTGTTTTGAATTGGCAGAATATTATAATATAGTAGGATCATTATAATCAATGCGATATGTTTGCAGATTTTTATGTTGTAGTTGAATTTGAACTGTATTTCAAAGACAAGACTGCAGATCTGGAAGTATAAGTCACACAGTTGTTTTTTTTGCTGACTCAGACCTTTACTGGCTCTCTAAATGCTGACGTTTGAGCAGAATTTGGTGACACGTTTCAAAAATCACTTCACTAACTTGCCGTTTAACAAGCTGAGACATTCACCTTTGATCGCAGCTTTGGACGCCCACGTGAGAGCGGTGTAACTTCAGCAGAGTCCAGACTGCAGCTGTGAACGTTTCTATCTCAGCTGTGTGCTCACTGATCCACAGGCCGCAGCTCCGCCAATGTTCCCACAATCTTTCAGAGGATGTTTATGCAGGAAAACAAACAGCATTAATCTTCATGACGAGGAGAGCAGATACACACACATACATACACTATGCTTTAATTTGGTCCGTGACTGCAGATGGTCTCCCTCTCTCTCCCTCCTCTTTCTACTCGTCCTCTCGGTTACATTTTTAGTTTTCCTGAAATATATACCTGCTCTCTCTCACTTACACAAATCCTAAGAGCTGATACACAAGGAATTGATCCTGGCTCCCGGCTTGTGGCTTGTTATCTGTGTTTTTCCTCAGCTAGTGTTCCTCATGCAGGAACATGGTGTGTGTGTATACACAGTGTGTGTGTAAGTTCAGCAGAGCTCGGTCTGCCTGAAGGGAGAGATGGGGAGAGGGTGAGTGACTCAGCACGGTGATTCATTTGTAATTGGAGGCAGTGCTTCAAGAGCACACACACACATTTCTTAAGGGTGGGTGCCCTTGTCAGAGATGATGGGACTGATTGAGTGAGCTGGATCATTAAGAGCTGCTGCCTGTTAAAGAGGCAGAGAGGGAAAAAAGAAAGAAGGGGAAAGAGGAGGAGAAATCACAGCATGTGGATGGAGAGGGATCAATTGAGCTAAACGGAGATGGACCAAATGAGGAGTCGTTGCACTTAAGCATGCTGGTTTCAACATTATGTACCAGGAAGTGCATTGAAAAGGGTTAAGCACATGTCCAGTTGGTATGACACATCCACATCTTTTCCCCAATTTTATGATCACAAAGCTGCACCTGGTGGCGTGTTTCTGGTACCCAACAATAACTCTGTCGCTGACTGATGACATCACATGAAATCCCTGTCCCTTGCTTGAACCCCACTGCATGAATCAATGTCTCAGCTTGTTGACAGCTGGAGGATGCAGTTTATTGGGTTGTGAGTCATTCCTGAGAAATTATATTCAGATACACTTGCAGATTTATGATCATATCATTGTATTGAACAGAAAACCAGAAAAAAATCAATATTGAAAAATATTATAAGCAGCAGCATCCTCCTTTATGTCTCTGTGAATGTATTTTGCCATGCATGGATATAAACTTTTTGGGGGATGAAATAACCTCCAAAGATGTTAGCTGCGTGTTTATTCAGTAAGCTGTTGGTTAAAAGAAGTCCTTGATGGACTGAGTGACAAATTTTACAGAAGCGTTGCTTCAGCGGGAAGCCAGCCAGCAGGCCAGGGGTCACTTACTGTAGATTTGACTCTGCAGTCACTCCACGTCGCATCCCTGCAGGAAATCCAAGAGCCTCTCCAACACGACTGATCTCAGGACTGTCAGCTGGCCACTGTCACCGGTCAGCTGGCTTCTAAAAAGGGTAACACAGCTTCAAAAGAAAGGCTATTATGTGTTTATAGACAGGTCGGTCAGCCTGAGACGTTAAAACAGGTCTGGTCCATGAATAGTTTTTCTGTCAGTTCATTATTTTAGCTTTTTTTTTTGACACACCATATGCTGCGTGGACAGAATGTTGTAACACAGGCTGCAGCAAAAAAAGAAGGCAGGGGACAATGACGTAATTTCAGATGCAGCTAATATATAAATGATGCTGACTCTGTCCGTGGTGCTGAAAGGAAACACAGCCAGGAGCACATTATGTTAGTTCCTTTTTTTCATCTTATCCACACAATTATGCATCTGTCCTTGTGTGTCCTTCTGCTGCTAGTGCTTTAAAGGGGTACTCCAGAGATTTAGCGCTTCACTTTTCCCAAAGTTGGAGGAGACCAACTTGAAAAGAATAATTGAGATCAATTAAGCATAGGCTGAGATGTCATGCAGCGTGTTGTAGTTTAGCTAAAACATAATGCAACCGCCTGAATAGAGCTTCCTCTGGAGCCACAGATGACTTTATACAGCTATTTTCACAGAGCAAGTGGTGCTCAATCAACTGACCTTTACATGGATGATACGTGTCCCTTTAATTTCCCTGGACAAGACCAACAAAGTGTTATCTGCATAAATTTGACCTCACTTTATCTTGTGTTATAATGTAATTAAAACCATTGGCCCAATCATTTCCAACCCGTGGCCTACTTGGAAATCTAATAAAAAGTTGGATGCCTGTAAAGCAATATGGAGGCCAAATAATGTGCATCAGAGGTGGTTTTATTTTACGTATAATAATAAAACATTCTGGACTGACCTAAATTCAGGGGCCTATCATGAAGGAGTAGCTACAGTGGGGGGTGAGTCTAACCTGTGGCCTTTAACACCTGAACATACAATTGCCACATTTTTGGTTTTTAGGGTTAGGTTTGGTATTAAAGAGAAGTTTGAAAAGTAAGTAAACTCAGATTTCTTATTATGACAGTCATGATGTTTTGACTTAAAATGTGACATTTTCCTCTGTGGTGTGCCATAGGGAACTCACCCCAGCAGTTTCATCTCCACATCTACAGTAAACAGCGAGGCATGGCAGGCAATTTGGGGCCAAAAACAAAGGGGCCCCCAGTGGCCACGCCATGTTTTGCAAATGATCACTGGGATATTTAAACATTTGGGCAAATTCACCTATTACCATAACCATAGGTTTAGGAGTAGGTTCATTACCTTTAATTATTGACATATGAAGCAAATACTCTGAACTAGTCTACTTGCACTTTTGAAGAGGTCACTCTGCCCAGCAGCCGTGTCTGGGATGTAGTTGCCTCGAAAACAACTCCGTCTCGTAATTTTCCATTATTGTTTCATAGCGTGGTGAATGTGTAAGTCACAATTTATCCACGAGAGCGTTTTGGAGTTGTTGGATTGTGTATTTGATGAGTTTGATGAGGGAAAGGCGAAAAATACTGCTTGGTCCAATTTTCATTTGGATGTGCTGTTAAAGTGTTGAGTTCAAGTCCATTTCAAACAAACTTTTAAGTTGAGTTGCCCTGAAGAGCTGGTTTCAGTATTGAGCAATTTCATCTCTCGCCTGTTGATGTCCCTCTTGCTCCTCTTCCACCCGGAGTCCCACGACCACACGCGCGCGCACTCACATATATATATACACACACACGCGCACGCGTTTCAAACCCGGATGGATGACTTCACCGTTCTGCCTGGGTTTCCTTTATGATCCCGGGATCTCCCACTTCCCTCACCAGACATCATCCAGTAACACAGGCGAACACAGCTCCCTCTCTCTCTCTCTTCCTCTCCCCCCTCTCTCTCTTCTGCACACACTCATATAACGCCGTCTCTCCCTGCAGCTGCAACACACCGAGAGACCACAGAGAGACCAAAGCAGCTCCTGGACCTCAGACGTTGGGTACCCCCCACCCCCCTTCTTCATTTAACACCGACTCGCACTCAGAGAGGACCCCAGCCGGAGACCAACACTCTCCGCTGCAACTTGCGCGCAAAAAGGGAAACTACGGCTCCACTGAGGAAGACTTAAAGAAAAAAAGCCTACTTCATTATTTTTGCAACCTTTCCTGTGACGCTGGTCAGCCTTCTCTGTTGTGCCACAATGTCCGAGGTGCTGCCATACAACGAGGGGAAAATGAGCGGCTACGGGGCGGACAGCGAGGTCAGCCAGATGTCCTTTAGCTGCGGACTGCAGGACACAAGCGCCTTTTTCGCTGCGTCGCAGGCGAAAAGACCCCCAAAGCTTGGACAGATCGGCAGAGCCAAGCGAGGTAAATACTAGGAATAAGAGTCAGGGATGTTGTCAGCATATCCACACATCAATTGATATTTGTGTTGTAGTGTCATACAAAAACAGTAAAGAGTATGTTGCTGTTATTCAGGTGATCTTATTGTAAATTTCATTAGATTTTTCTTATTTTATTGAGAATATTCTCCATTAGTTTCAAAACGCACCACAGCATCAATGTAGTTTTAATCTATAATTTCCTTCAGACTCATTTGACATTCAAACTGTTTACATGCATGCATTCAAAAAAAAAAAAAAGTATTTCCATGCAAGGACACACCCCGTGTTGCACCCATCAAACAATAGGGTTAAACAGTAGAGGATAAACGTCTGGCTCGTCGCCATTACCGGGAATGAGTTGTTTTCGACCAGTGCGCGTACGTCGACGCCGGAGGATTTGCAACAGTGTTTTAGTTAATTAATTCATTTATTCACCCGCAACCGCACTACAGTCATATTTCCTCTCACTTGAATTGGTTATTGGTTATTAAATGCGCCACATCCTCATTTACTATGAATGAGAAATGAATACTGCGGAGATAGATAGTCTATAATAATAATAAAAGACCACAATTACTAGTTCATACATGGATGTTATAGAAATCTCATACATCTGAGCTGTCTTGGTGTCAGTAAACATCCTTTTCCCTCCTTGTTTTCTCCACAGTGGTCATCGAGGACGACCGAATAGACGAGGTCCTGAAGGGGATGACAGACAAGTCTTCACCCGGTGTGTAAAAGTGAACGATGCCTTGCAGACTTTTTTAATTTTGATCACCGATTTGAAGCACTTGTCGGCTGTGCATGTTCGAGGATTGCAGGAGAAAACGGCAGCACTAAGCGAGGATGGGATGATGATGGTGGTGGTGGTGGTGGTGAAGATGATGATGATGGAAGGGAATGAAAAGGGGCGAAGATGGTGAAATGGAAAAAAGGAAGAGAAATAAAAATTAAGGAAGATGGAGGGATGAAGAAAGAATGAGAAAGAGAGAGAAAGACTCTGGAAAAGACCAAGATTTATCATGGGATTGCTGGCAATTCTTCAAACGAATCCCGATTTTAACTACTGCTGCGCAGCAAGATGTTGAGATGGCGGACACTGCTCTGTATCTCAACCTCTGCTGACTTTAATGATGGATGAACTTGTCATTACTTCACGACCATCTCTCTTTTTTCCTTTCCAAAAACGCGCTGTAAGAAACAAAAATAACTGCAACTGGAGGCTGAAGCTAAATCCCAGCCCTGTTTCAATAAGTTGTACAGTAGGTAGGCTAAGCTCTCAACCCCCCCTTCCTACCTCCCCCATCTCCTTACTCTTCCCCCCTCCCTCTTTCCACCTCTTCCTCCTGTAGGCTTTGCTTTGTTGACTCAGTCGGCGACGGTGCATTCAAGGGAGCTGTCCTTTCAGCACTGGTCCAATGCATTCCTGTTGCTGCTATCGCTTTGTTTTTCTTTTTTTTCTAAAGAAAAGAACAGACCAACCAAACTCTTGAGTCTACTAAATAGAGGAGACCCATTGTATGTAAAAACATATATCCGAGGATGGTGCAATGTTAATATTTTCTGTAGTAGAAGAAAAGTGTTATTTTTTGGCCCTGAAACAGCATTAGGACACAGATTAAAGTCAACCACAGGCTACATTCTTCTTCTTCTGCAATACCCATCAGTGGTTAAAGAAAGGTGCAAGCTGGCACCTTCATGTAGCTGAACTACACCTGCACATATCTGCCCCCACCCCCTTTCTCTTTATGTTTTCTTTTGTTTTGCATTTTCAAATGCTCAGATATCTACAGAGGCCAGCAGAGATGTGGAGATTCTAGTAAATGTTTAAAAATAATAGTCATGAAATTGATGGGAAAAATATACTTTCTATAATTTGGTTCTTTTTATTTTTATTTTTTGCAATTATTCGTGTTTCGTCCTCTATAAATTGAAAGTTTTTCTCCATCTATTTGCATGAACTTTCACTCTGGTGCCAACACAGGTGCCACCACTCTTACCCTGGCACGCTTCTTTTTAACAAAAGTCATATTTGTATTTTTATATCTAAATATTTGTTATTTAAATGATATGCTAGTCTATCGTCTTACAATTCATCAACAAAAATATTTCTACTTCAGAGAGGATATACGGGGTGAGACCAGGCTTCATAGAGGAGATACTACGATTTTTTGGTGGACTGGTCTCATTCTATATCAAAGGTTGGATGTTTTTTAAAGACTAACTGAATGTGTCTGGGGTTTTTGCACACATCAATGTTAAACTATTATTAAGAAATCGTATACTGTGACTTGAGCTTCGTTGATGAATTTGTTAGAAAATGGCAGTTTTAGAGTATATTGCACTGTTTACGAGTATCCTCAAATAACACGTTGTTATTTGACCGATTTTGACATTACAGTTTTTGTTTTTTAATTTAGTTTATTTTGTACCATTATTTTAAAGAAACTGGATATGGTTTGTTGTGCATGAAACCTTAATATTTTCAATAATGAAACATTGTTTTATGAAGCAAAAAAGCAACAAAAATGTCATGACATTCTAAGAATGAGTCATTGTATATTATGATGCCATTTTCACTGTATTTGGTGAATTAATAAATGGTGAAAGAAAATGTTAATGTGATTCCTTGGCATGGCTTTTGTCCCATGACATTTTTGCTCAAATTTCCATGGAAGCTGACAAACAATGGGCCTGCATCACAGAGGCTTTGGCTTGTTCTCTGATTGAAAAGAAGAAAAACAAAACACAGAGTTTATCATCTCCAACCACATTTAGAGTGAGAAATAAAGTGAAGATCTTTAGCAGAAGAGCAAAAGATACGAAGCTGCCCCTTCCACCTACACGTCTATGTGTATGTTTGGGCAGAGAAGGTCTGGATCAGATCTCCAAAACCACCACCTCAGTGACAGTAAATACAGATTCTTAATTAAAGAGCGGGGAAGAAACAGTGCTCCATCTGTTAAGCTGTTAAACAGCTCTGTGCTGGCCTACACTGGTGAATCCATTAAACCACAGACCCCTAGGGAGCCACGACTGGCCACATGATCATCTATCAATGTCTGGCTGTACAGTGTCCTCATACAGTGGCTGTATAGCAGGCCTGAAGACACTTTAGTCATGCACCAAGAGAAACCATGTACATGTAGAGTACATCATGTAGAACAGCTTTAAATCATGTCCCATCCTTTTCTTGTTCAAAATGTCCTATCACATAGGCTGAGGTACCCTTCACTGTACCTTTTGGACAGATGGGCAGATAGTTAATTTGATAACAGTGGATGGAGGGGATCCACCTTTTTATTATGAATAATCTGTTCAAGTTTAGTGTCCTTCCAAGTTTGACCAGTAGCTTGATTGCATTCATGCAACAATTGTCAGGAGTAGGAACTACTGAATATTCCAACAATTTAGCTTTTTGTTGACTTCTTGCTTGCTAATTTCCACACGCTACAGCAATTACAAAACTGATTCAGACGGGATAAACCTGGTAAGCGCTAACATTTTCTGTAAAGTCTAGCATCACAACCATTCGTGATGCAAGCTGCAGCTATCTGGGTGTCCATTTTCTTTACAAACACAGATTAACACGTGTTTTTATCCATTCGTAATTTGTGTTTTCTTGGAAATTGTCAAGCCACTCCACAGGCTCCTTCCTGGTTGTGAAGCTCTACTGTTTTGCATCAACACATCTGTGAAATTGGGTGAAACTGTCAGGTGGAAAAAAAAGGTGAAGAATATAGTAATAAGCTGCTTGCCAGCAGTATCAGTCCGGAAATTGTGTCAGCTGATATCAGCCTCCTCCACCTGAGCCACATGAACCTGCACAGCAAGTGGATTTCCTTGTAAAACAGAATTTTCCTGGAAATCTCAGCACAGATACGACATTTGGGGAAAAGCTTCATGTTGTGACAACAACGAACCTTAGACTACTCTGAATTGCACTTCACTCTAATTCCAGCAGCACATCAACACGACACGTCATCAGTGTAACCATCAGTGTAACCATCAGTGAGATTATTGACTGTCCTGATAACATCAGCACCGGACTGAATGAACACATAGTGCTATCGATCATATTGTTGTTGTGGATATTGTGGATGTCGTGTTTGCACGCATGTGTGTGGGGCCGTCTGAGTCCTTGGACAATTACACTTCACACGGTAATGGTCAGTGCTGTAGGGCCGGAAACAGACCGACATATTTGGGCAGATATTGAACTGTGTCAGCGCTGCTACAGTACATGCCTCTTTCCCTGTCATGACTTTTCACCGTGACGCATGACTATATAGCATGGCAGTATGGTTCTGTCTTAATCGCTGTAAACAACTTTATCATTTTGCAATTTTTAGGTTCAAGAACTTTATAGAAATGTGTCTAAATCATTTTAAATGTCAGCAACTATTCAGAGACTATGGGCTCTATGGATAAAACTGCTGAGTTTAAATATATCTGCATCAGGAATATGTCAGTGGATAAGTGCAGCTGAGAATTAAAAGACATGTTCGAGTTCATTATAAAACCTGTTTAACACTTTATACACATAAACAGTCTACTAATTAGACATAATATCGATACTTAAATCATTCAGTAACCAAGCCACTGTTTTATCAGACAACAATTTATAGAGATTAAAAAAAAGTTATGGCCTTTTAATGGGATTGTTGATGTAAGTAAGTAAATAAATAAACCTCCTTTAATCTGTTAAGTGGGATGTCAGTTTGGAACATCTCAGGCAACAAGTAATGAATGAGCTGTTGCCCTCAGACGAGACTTAATGCACTCGTGATTTTGCAGCTCTGCAGGGTCAGAGGCCAGTTGACTGTTGGCTGCAGCTGGAGCTGTAACCCAGGGTCGATGCGTCTGACCTGCCAGATGGGCCGGGAGCACAGGTCACACTGGGGTCAACACAGACATGCTGAAGATGCCTTCTTGGTGGACACACTGCGTAATCACACGCAGACATGACATGACAAGAGTTGAGTGTGTGCAAAACAAAAAATGCTAAAGCAGTAACACAGACAGACCACTGCAAATGTCAAGTGCCATTGCATTCTGTATTTCAAATACTATGACACATGCATGGCAAAGAGAAACTTTCAGCTCTGTAGGTTCAAATTGAGCGTGTGTTTGGGGACAGAGCTTTGATCTGATTCCACTTTTGCCCCGTCCTGAGTGGACGTCCATTAATATTCCTCCTCCAGTTACATAAGCCTGCCATACAGTATATTATGCCATTATGATGCCCCAAGGGAAATGGGCAGATACACAGGGTTGTTGAAAGCCACAGCAGCGCTTTCCCTTAGTCCTTGTTCTATCTAATCCCGGCGATTCCCTCCATCTGATCCGTAGCAATGAGCCTCCGATTAAAAGAAAATTCCATTTTATTACGATTTGGCTCTTATTTTGATAGTTTTAGTCATAATTACCATCTGCACTCATAAAAGTAATTACTGTGATCTGGAGATGCAGAGTCATTGCTACAACAACATCTGATGAGGCAGGAAAGAGCAAGATGTTTCCTTTTATATAGAAGAAATATGTCTTTCATGCTGCCCTGTCGCATTAATCATCTTGTGAGTGCTCAGATTTACAAGCCTGGTAATCACTGATTTCAAACACTTCATCTGGGGTTAAAACCAAAAGACATATGAATAATAAAACCTCTTCATAGCAGAAAGCTGACTGTATACACAGCTATGCTAAGTTAGATACAGTACAACTTGCATGTCACATGACCAGCTGAGCTAGCATTTCCAAAATCTGTATAATAGTCTGACCACTTGCCCCAGTTGGACTTCTTTTTAGAAATGTTGCTGCAGTTGCAGATTTCAGAAATAAAGTTTGTTAACACAGTGTTTTTATTGCTGATAAGAGTGATGGCTACAAGATTAAGACCAAGGTTGTATGAAAGCAGAATTTCCCTTTACTGTAAGAAGCTGAGTGCAGCTGCAGTAAGTAGGCAGTAGTCGTGCTGGCATTAGTGCTGTGTCATAATTTAGTTGAAACGCAAACAGACAATTCTGCAGATAAACTGAGCTGTGGACCTTTTAACTTGCATGAGCCATCACATAGCAGCCACACACCAGAGCATTTAGGGCAAATCGATGCAGACAGAGGGGATGGGGTGGGGGTGGAGGTGGTGGGGAGAATAGGAGTGTTTGAGAGAGTAACAGAGAGACAGAAAAACAAGAGAACAGACAGATAGAGAAAGAGAGCATTGAGCATGCAGTAGATTAGTGTTGTTGCTGCCCTTGGGCAACAGAGCATGGAGGACAATTAGCAGCAGGTGAGGAAATTCTGGCTCTAGCATCTCACACACTTTGATTCACAACACTATGCTAAATCAAAAGGCTCAGACACCTGGATAAGGAAGTCGATCAGCCGAGGAAGCAAGAAGATGCAAAGAAAAGCTTTGTGTTTAGGAGAAAAATGATGACTAAACCTCTCCTGAGTGAGGCCTGGGCCCTGCTCTGTGGTTATATAACTTAAGTCCAGTCAAGTTAAATCTCACTGTCAGGGTCTCTGCCATTGCACATCAGTCAGTCCGACTAACTGAACTGAAAAGCAAATTTAAGGACTGCTGAATTTCAATATATATTCATATATTGACAGAACAAAAATTAAAGTCCAAATGAGGAAAATGGCGGAGAAAAACTATCTCTCCATCAGCAGCCATGATCCATCCACCCATCCACAGAGAGTACACTGAATCCATCAGATGGTTTTATGTCCTGGTGCTGCAGTGTGGGCTGCTATATCCCCCACCCCCAAGTCTCCATTGTCAATATCAAACCCACTGCCACTTAAGACTTACATAAGCACCCTCCTGTCGTCCACCCTGCCAGGCCTAACAGTGGCCAGGCTGTTTTTATGAAAAAAACCCTCCTCCTGTTCACATAGTCAGAGCATTGCACCAATTTGTCACTAAGGAAACCAGATAATCACCAAACACCCTGTAACAATAATTGAGATTTATGCCGTCACTGTCTACAAGTGATACAGAGTAGTCAATCAAGGCTACACTAACAATCAGACCTTAGTGAATAATCACACACAAATTTTACATTTCAAAGTTTATTCCTGACTTAACAGGAGCTAAATGGGCCTTGTGATAATACCTTATTGTCAATTGTTGTTTCCTTGATAAAAAATTAACATTTAAACAGTAAGTTACAAAAATCCAACCATAGACCAGTAATTGTCCAATCAAATCCAGGTCACCTTAACAAAGAACAGCAGGCCCGGTTTCTCCACATGACCATGTGACGTGCAAGAAGCTGTGGTTAAGCGCAAGACTTTGGAGCAGGTTCTATTTTTCCTTTCCTTTTAACACTAAGCACAAAAATAATAGTAAGGACTGGATTAAACAGTGCGTTTATCTGCATAAAAATTAAAACTGTAACAATTAGCATGTACCCTTGCCCTTTCTGGCTACGGTGCTCGGTACGGTTTTCGGTACGTGTTTTGTGAAGAGGACATTTTTTTCTCCCAATATTTGAAATCGTATTTCTTTGTAGAGCTCTCCCTCTCTCCAAACAGAGATTGGCTATATTGCCGAAGACCCCTCACTATGCCGGCCGCCGCCACAGTCTCTCACAGAAAAAAACAAAAAGAAGTTATTGCGATCAGCAGTAGCTCATGCCATGCCTGTTTGTTTACTCTTTTCCACTTCTGTGTGTGAGCTGCACTTTTGGGCTCCAGTTGCAACAGTGTGATAGGAGGTTAGTCACGTGAGTGGGTGGAGGCACAACAGTGATTAGACATTAACTTGTGAGGGAGGACTGCACTGAAAACCCACAGTCCATAAGGGCGTATTGTCCCGTGCAGGGCGTACCGAACGGTTCAGTATTTTACAGAATACTGTTGCATCCCTAATACCTAGCTAACAAGTTTACTTCTGAAACCTTCGAAGGCCAAAGAGTTAGCCATACAGCTTATATTAAAAAATGATGGGAGCTTGCTCAGCATGTAGTAGTGTCGGATTTCCACACTGTGTGGAAGCCTATCAGAGTTACGGTAACCTTAGCAGGTCTGTCCTGCTCTTTGCTGCGACTCGGGCACGTTTACACACCAGTTAACTCTGCCAACGTGGCCCAAGATAGTGTCGGACAAACACATCGGTTACTCCTCAGCCTAAAAGAAAAAAGCAGCAGAGCTCATGTTTTTCTTTATCATACTTACAATGGTACAATGTCTTCCTCTGAGAAGTGCTCTAGGAGAGCATTAGTCTCAGTTGAGTGGGATCGGTGCAAATTAAAGACCCCTTCACAAGCTCTTGTTTTAAAATGAGTCAGCATGAAGTTTAGGAACTTAAGTCAGCAAGAGGCAGCATTTTTAACTGACTCGTGGTGTCGGTCGTTTGCTTAAATAGCCACTGTTTAGCCACAGATGATCAAATCTGCCAGGAACTGTTGTCATTCCTGCTGCGGCTAAAAATCAACAGTCGCCAGCTCGAAATAAAAAACCCTGAACGACCAAAACAACCTCTCAACAGACCCTGAAGTGAGATTGTTTAGTTAACATCAAAGTTAAAGTTAAACAGACTACCATGTTAGACCATAGGGAAAATCATGGAAAGGAAGACGAGCCATCTGAAAAATCACACACCTTTTTTTTTTTGAGTCTTAAAAATAGGCAGTAATTAGATCTCAGTGGAGAATTAAAAATAAATGATTTCTACTTTATTAATGTGGTCCCCCCTCCAGTCACCAGCCTTCCTGCCTGTCTGCACGCCTGCGCTCTCTCCCCACTCCGGTCTATATTTAAGCAGCAGAGAGCACAGGACCCGAGACTCATCTCATGTTTCCTCAAGAAATAACACGCAGGGTTAGCTATTGCTTGTATGTACATGTGTATGTGCCCTCGGTATGCTCTGACAGGTGTGTCAAACACTGCATATCTCTATTAGCGGCTTTTGTCTGGAATCTAAAGCAGACGTGGGACAGATGCAGACAACCCCAACATGAGGGGACACACTGACTGACATATTAATAGACTTTATCACAGACTTTACATGCAGGATGGTGCTGCTGTTATGTACTCTGTCTAGACATGCCAGTTTGGCTTTCAAATTGCGCAACACCGACAGGCTCGTACTGCACTTCAGATTCTGAGAGTGTTGAATCTGTCTGACAGATGGGCAGACAGGACGCTGGCATGTGAAATTGGCTTTTGACTGATAAAAGTTTGAATCTTAAACTGCACTAGCGCGATGGGAGCACACACAGAGAGAGGATCTTCTAACTACATGTACTTATTTTTGGTTGTTTATGTTCATTTTATTGTGAAGTGTTTATTACATTAGAGCCAGAATAATGAGCCATGATAAGTCATAGTTAAAAAGTTCATAAATCATTCCATTATCATCATAATTAAACTGACTGTATAAATGATACAATGACATAAACATAAATATGTTAAAATAAAAAAAAACAATGTATTGTGTTCACTGAGGTGAGTTCTTGTATCTCTAGTCATATTGGGCTATTTCAGACAGCCGTAAGCAGCCAGACAGAGGCTCTGTTTGTGTGTTGCTGCTCCTTTGCATCTGAGTGACCCAGTCACTGATGAGAACGCCCAATACATAAGGAGACATAAAACAAAAGTTAATTAATTAACTTTGGCATTGCCTAACCTATTTTGAGCTATAATACAAGTAGTCAATTGATATTGACCTAGTCTTGTTTTATGCAAAACAGTTAATTAAAATGTTAAATAAAATATTTCTTCTAGTTTCCTTAAAAAAAAATCCAAAACCTATCCTGATATAAATCATTATCATAAAATTAAAAATCCATATAAACGTCTATACCCAGTCTAAAATTAAAAATACTCAGTTGTCTATTTTTACAAAATTATAGCAACAGTGAGATAACAGTGAGATATCTCAACAAAGTGAGATATGTAAATTAAGGTAGGTAGCCTATCTGGGGTGATAGGGCATCTGGCATCTTTGTGAGGCAGAAGAAGTTTGAGTTTCTGAGGTGTTTTCCAAAATTGTTTTAGACAATTCAGTCATTTTACAAGTCAATATTAGACAGGAAGTCTTCCTTATCCTCATTTTGTGTTGTGGCGATGCTGGTAGCAGAGGACTTGGTGTCCTCGAGTTGCTTTTTCTCCAGAGCTGCATCTTCTGGACTGAGCTGTTCTCCTTTGGTCATCACATACACAAAATATTCAAAGCCTTCCCCATAACTGTACTGTTTGATGGACCAGTTGTACTCGGAGCGAGCGTAGAGGCGTTTCCTGAAGAATGGCTGGGCAAAGGTAACGGAGACAAACCGTCCTCCGGGCTTCAGGCAGCGGCTGATCTGGGAGGAGGAAGAGGAAAGAGGAAAGGAGGAGAATTAGGAGACACCCCAAGCTTATTACACCAAGACCCACACCATTGTAATGCCCAACACTCCTATAACCACCAGCAAACATCTCCCTCACATGGGCAACCAGTCAAGAGTTTTGAGACCGATAGGTCAATTTTCTTGGTTGGCATTGGTTCTGTTGGTTAATTATGGGATAAGAGGTCCAAAGGAGGCTACAAAGAAACAAAGTTTCTTTAGTTAAGTTGGGGGTTTAAAACCTCTTTAATTGACGGAGTATTTTCTTTGTAAATGCTGCTCTCAAGATCTCAGCAAGTACTTCATACAGTACAATGTTTACATAACAATATAATTGAAAATTAGAGGAAACACAATAAACCCTAAGTTGTATAGCTAAAGAATGCATTTCCTGAAGAAAGCACGTGTGAATGCTGAAAGCTGGAAGCTGAATAAATTGTTGAAACAATGCTGAATTAAGTGAAGAAACTGCGGAAGCAATCTTGAAAAGATGAAACAATATCTGAAGAATAAAACTAAAACATGTAAGAAGGAGGCTGTATGAAATGATTGGAAATTACTTGAATTGTTGAAGATTAATATGAAGAAATTGGAAAGCTGAAGTAGTATACTCAAATATATTTCAAACTGACCACTTGGAAACATTGTTAAACCATTACTATCAAGAAACAACATCTGAAGAGTCAAAGTACAACATGTAAGCAGGAGGCTGAATGACATGACGTGGTGGAAAAATACCTGAACTGTTTTAGATGAGTGTAAAAAAATGGTCTAAAAGCAGTAGAAATGTTGAAAAGGTAAAGGAACATGTTAGAAAATCCTGCATTATTAAGTGCAATAGTTGAAGTGTCTGTAGAGTTGAAGTCAGCTGCAAAAAGCACTGGAATCTGACAGCTCCAGAAAACCGATGAACCAATGCTAACATGGCTGAAGTAAGCAAGTGAAAACAGCGTAGAACTTGTAAGGAGGAGGCTGATTTTGTATGAAATGGTTGGAAATTATTTTAATTAATGAAGATCAGTGTGAAAGAAATTAACAATTAAGTCTATTCAAAAGAATTAATATGGTTTAAATTTTAAACAGAGCTTGAAAACATTTTGAACATTATATATTATTATATCTAAATCTGAGCTTCAGTGAGTCCTTGTGCTCATTAGTTTATAATTTAAGGTGGAATTCCACCTTAAATTATTTGGTCACAGACAGTTGTTTTGATGTGTCAAATACCAAACCTCTTAAAACCAGCCTCTGTCCAAACAGGCACAAGGATCACTGTAAGCCAGAGCAAGCACTGAGCTTTTCAGTCCACAGCGCTGGCTGCTGAGCCAGGCAGCCTGATAACACGGTGTGACAGCACAAAAACTGTGAGGGTCCCTCCATATGAATAATTGTTGTTCTGGGTCCATCACCCTTCCAGTGTGTTGATCCTTCGTGTGAGGTACACGTGTGCATCACAACACAGTAAGCTTCACGAGAGCTCAGGCAGAGGAGAGCACACACACACACACAGAATAAAAACACAAGCATGCAGAGACACATTTAGCTGCACTCTGGCAGGGAGTTTCTCCAGAGACAGAAGTGTGTGTGGGAGTGAAGGGACAGAATCTGCAGAACAATGAGCAGTGAGCAAAAAACTTTTAATGTTTGATGTTACAAATATGTCGGCAAGGTTGACATCTGCTAACACATTATTAGAGGAAGATTACAGGCCCAAATATAGACATACAGTCACAAATTTTGACATAACGTATTTAGACACAAGTTAGTAACCAGGCCTCAGAACAGGAGATTTAAATAACGTGAACATTGCGGATCTGGAGACAAAATCAAATAGAACAACTCTCACTTTAATGCTTACAGCTTGCAAGTGACTTTACTCAGATTTTGGCTCTTTAAGTTGGGATGACGTCCCCAAAACCAAATTATGCTTTTCACAACTGCCCCAAATTAACTAACTTCCCTGACAATTAAGTCCGTCAGCATCAATAAGGCAAAAAGCCCCAAAAAATCTACTTAAAAAAAGAATGGACAGCATTTAGTGGTGTATCTCTGAAAATATACAATAAGCTCTTGACACAGTCAATGACAAAACCACTGTCTGACAGCTGCTTTAAAATGGGCAATGTTTAATGTTGGCTGACTGTGGCCACAGCTCAAAAGTTCATCTAATGTTGCTGCTGCAGAATGATTTAATATTTGGGACTCAAATAAAAATGGCAAATGGACATGTATTTATAGTGGTATTCTAATCTCTAGGCTTTACATTACTCATTACATTCACCTGTTGACAGGCGCTTGTACTGTATCTACACTAAAGCTTGGCTCTTCACATTCACACACCGATGATACACGGGGGGACAGTTTTCCCAAAGACACTTTGACACGAGGACATGAGGACCTCCTGAGCCGCATCTGCCTACATGTGGCAGACTGCATTGACTTGACACTTCTTGAGACTTCTCTTCACAGACCATCAATGTGACAAAACTATATTCAAGTCCAGTTGAAAGTTCTTGAAATAGCTAGTTGGTGAAATCTTGTATAAGTAATCAACACCACATGGACGACTGAACTCCAAGGGTTCAGTGAACCAGAAATACTGATAAAAAAAATGCTTCAGCGACATGCAGCACTGACAAATAACTATGCACTTACTTTAGGTTTGTAATAAGTTTAATTAATTCATGAAGCCCTATGTCATGGATGTACAGTGAGAAGCTACTGTGTGGTCTCTGTGGACGGCTTCGCGGCTCTGCAGCTCTGCTTTGAAGACAGAGTCCCTCTGGTGCTGAGCTCACGTGTGACTACCATGAAAGCTGTCATGGCAGTGTCATGCGGGCAACCACGATGGAGTAGTTGAGGTCTGTATAGTAAAGCTGTACAGTGAAGCTGTACAGTAAGCAGTGGCAGCCCACCACCCTCCCCGCCGCCGCCCCCACCTCCCACAACGCTGTCCTGGGGTCTTTGGAGAGAAGAGTCCCTCAGAGACAAGCACGTGTATTCAGCTCTTCTCACATGATCGCTCTCCACCAGCAAGCAGCCTGAGCATGAATTATTCACTCTCCACTGTGACATGGAGGAAAAGCAAGACAAAGGGTGGAGCGGTCATTGGATATGGGATAAAAATGAGGAATATAATGCACAGAAACGAGAGAGAGCGGTGTAGGGTGAGTCAGATAAGAGAGAACCTGACAGAGACATGGCAGAAAGGCAAAAGTATTGAGAGCTGGAGTTATGGCAGTCGTAAGTCATGGACCAAAACACAGCTTTGTCTGAAAGGTAACTGTTTCTCAACCAAATAACATCAAGTGTGCATACCCCTTAATCTACGTGCATCTTAACTAAGATGCATGAAACACTGTCTGGACCTTTTCATTAAAAACATTACTTTGTAATGAATGCAGATAATACTTTGCAAATGTATCATGTCAAGGGGACGATCTACAATCCACTTGACAAGAACATTTACCAACCTGCTGCAGAGTTTGTCACCAGTGCAGAAATACAGCCAAGATGTTTTCAGAGAAATGGTAAATGGACTTGCACTTATATAGCGCTTTTCTAGTCTCTTGGACCACTCAAAGCGCTTTACAATGTAATGGTCACATTCACCCTTTCACACACGCATTCATACAGCGCTAGGCACAGCGCAGGAACTAAGCATTCACACGCATTCATACACCCAATGGACACAAGTGTGGGTTCAGTGTCTTGCCCAAGGACACCACGACATGTTGACTGGAGGAGCCTGGAATCGAACCACCTATACCAGTTAGTGGACAACCCGCTCTACCTCCTAAGCCACAGCCCCTTTGAGGATTTGAACTCCTACCCCAGTTTATATGTTGAGCCTGGACAGTGAGACTCACTGTGGAGTGACATCATTGTGGACTTGTTGCTCAAATCAGACAAAAGACTGCATTGGGTAAGTCCAAAACATACTGTAATGTCAACTTGTCAGACTCATCTATATGACCACCTTAGCAGTCTATACTGTAGTTCTGTAGTTATAGTGTCTGCCTAGAAAAGAAAGCAACATTTGCATTAATCAGATGCCTCGTTTCTGACCTCCTGACAGATTTACACCCCATTTAGTCATAATTAGTAAAAAGCTAAATATCTGGGTTTCCCAATGTGCTTTAACTTTGATTCTTTTAAAATATCTGTAGTTCTGAAGCAATGAATCAGTTTGATGTGGGTTTTGCAAATACTGCAAAAACTGCACACCGGTTGAGATGGAGGTGAGCATATCTTTCCCTCTCCCTTTTCAAACTGCAGGATGGCAGTTTCCTCAGAAGGCCGGATCTCTTGTTGGATTACTGGAAGTAAAAAAAATAGGCAGAGTACAGTAGAGGTGGAGCCCTCAATAGGCTTCACTGAGTGAGTAAACCGGAGTGTGAGTCCTGATTTCACCCCTTCAGCCATTATTAATGACATTAAGATGTATGGGTTCTCTCATCGTACCTGGCCAGTGTAACTCCAGACCCTTATGTCACAGGTGGCTGGAGGACTGACGTCACTGCAACTCTAGACGACACTGAACTATAGCGAACAAGTCAGCTATAACCACGGCTGCCTGACAGCTCGGCTGGCAGGTGGAGGACAGCTTGAACAATAAATTACATCATGTTTCAGACCAATTTGCAAAAAAAAAAAAAAAGACACATAGTCACACATCACATTACCCTGTCCATCTTTATGTGTTTGCAAGATATAGTGCTGATCCAGAGCCTTACACTCAGGACTGGGTATCTATGCAGGAAATCCTTATGAAGAGGAAGATGATGTATGGAGTGCGAGTGAATCACATTTACACACTCTGTACCACCAGCACGCGCACTATGACATCAGCTCTGGCGCTATGTAAATCATCCACCCACACTTTAGAGTGGTGGTATTATTATGATAAATGATCGGCTGGGGCAGTTCTGCTCGGATGTGATGTTGTGCTCCGAGCGCTACAGATGTATGAGTGTTTTACTTACAGGGGAGACGTGAGGTCGTTTCTCAGGACAAGCAGATAAGCTTCAGTACACCCAAATTCAGACTCACACACACACAAACCAACAAGTGGATGAAGGGGCAACACCCAAACACTGTGTCAGCATTCAATCCATCCACACATCCTCAGACGTCTGTAAGATGATCCTAAGTGGGCCACAGGGCTTCACCAAGAGAACAGAGGAAACCACTCTGTTAGCGCCCATCTTCACACACTTCTGAAACCATTCCACGCACGCACACACACACACACACACACACACACACACACACACACACACACACACACAAACACACTCACAGTCTCACAGCATCATGGCCTCTCTTGAATTATTGAGCATTTTGCTGGAAGCGTGTGTCTAAGTGACCTGACCTGTCTTGAGTGTGCTTCAACAAAAAGGTAAAGTGAGATCTGGAGTTCAGATCTCCCATGAGGAATCCCAGGAAAATCCCACTGCCTTTTTTTTTTTAGATAATAAACAAATAAATGTGATAAACTAATATCTGCTGCACACATGCATTACAGCTGGGTATGCTTTGCAAAACTAGAACCTGGATCCTACAGGTGTTGTTTCCTCATGCACAGATCTTCCCAGTTTTAGTGTCTACCTGACCTGAACATCTCACTAACACAAAAAATATCATGTATTACAGTTACTGTACATGGCTGCAGGAACGGCAATGTCATCCTGTTGGTCAGTCCACCACTTTTGTCCACACTGCAATATTATATTTCAAATATTTGATAGCCAGCCAATTTTGTACAGATATTTATGGCTCCCTGAGGATATAGCCTACTGATTCTGGTGATGCAATGACTTTTTCTCCAGCTACTGTACATCATTAGGTCAAACTTCCAGGTTCAGCTGCACTTTCAGTTTGGTCGCAGTTGCTTGATAAACTTATAAATAAACTCTTACAAAATCTAAGGTTTTGATTTTCTTGTGGACAAGTCAAGTTTGAAGTGTTTTATCAGAAAAGGTTTTGAGGTTTTTGTGATCACCACAGTAAGAATTAGTTGGGAATACATGACCAAACCATCTTTCTATTGGGACAAACAGATGAACTCATCTAAACCTTTGAAATATTAACTTTGTATATGTCAGTCCAAGTCCCTGCCTGACCTTTTCACATTAGTCAGAGTGGAGATAAGCTGTCTATCCAAGGAGAATGACATTTCATCTACTCGGTAGCCTCTCTTTCTCCAGGTGCGCATCCTCAATTTCTCCTATTCACAGCTTTGTCTGGCTGTCCTCACTGGACCGCAATATTACAACTCATCCTCTCTTATCTCAATTCTCTTGTCTCTGAGCTCAGGTTTGCCTAAAGATACTGTACATGAGATAAGTGATTGTCGACAGTGGTCAGACAGGGACAGGGTAGCAGGTGGTCACATCTTGCCTCTGTGATTTGCAGGAAGTTCAGGTTATGCAACCAGGGTTCATTTGGGACTGAAAAGGTATGTCTCCAGATCCTGAGGCTGCCAGTGCACATGCTGTCTTCCTTTTCATCAACCTGTCTTATGATTTGTGATAGCTGGTCACATCAGTTCATAGTCTTGAAATATCTGAATGTACCTTACAGGAAAACAGAAATCGGAAAATGAAGAATTAGACATCAGTTATAGCACTGCTTTTCTTTGATTCTCTGCTCTGTGTGTTTGCTGATGTCACTATGATGTCAATAGTTTGCGAGAAGCCTACTATGAATTCTTTATGTTTTTTCCAACCTTAATCTAGATACAAAAAACAAACATAGACAAAGATTCATATTTTGAATAAATCAGGAATAAATCAAAGAAAAAGAAAAAACATTTTGTCTAAAGCATGGAATAAACCTCCAACATGCTGAGAACAGACTTGATAAACATCTGACATGATAAATGTGGGCCATCGGGAACTGAAATGGGAGAGTTGGGCTCAATGATTGCTTATTTTATCTCATGCAACATTGTATTGCAGAGGACAACACAGCATTTTTTTGCTTTACTTCCAGCCCGTATTCCTAAAGATTCTTAGTGCAAAGAGTTGCTCCTAGTGGCCAAATTCTAAGAAAATTCTTAGAATCATGATGTTTTCTTAGAATTTCCTCCAAAAATTAAAGCAGAAGTAAGTGATATATTTGTGTTAATATAAGTCTTAAATAGTTATATATTCCGACAGCAATCACTTACATAGAGTGTTTGGACCAAAACACGGGTCTGTCAGTCACTCTGCTCTGCTCTGAGCCGAGGAGAAAACATTTATCGTATCCTACAGTTTTTATCCAATGAGGAGAGAGAACGGCATGCAGGGCTGTGTGTGCAGCCAAGGAACGCCGTGAATGTGGCGACGTAGGGACGAGGACTGTTATGGTGCGTTCAAGGAAACTCGTATTTTTCCGACCGTGAAGTGGTACCAGTTCGATCTGGTACGAGTTCACCGGTCGGAAGTTACGAGTGGCTGTTATAGTGACTTTCACCGGTAAAACAGGTCGGAGAAACACGAGTGGGTTGCCTGGAACGCTACAAAGTCGTAAGTTGTGACTTGAAGCTGTAATTTACGATTTCAAAAGCCTGCCTGGAACGCAGCATTAGCGAAAACGACCGGACCACTTACTTCTGCTTTAAGAGTAGCTCCTAGTAAAGATAAAAGCTATTCCTAAAGCATCCTAGCTCTTAAGAGAGCTACTAAGGTGGGATCTGTTAAGAGCGGCGAAGAGGACTTTTAGTGGCTTAGGAGTTCCCTAAGCAGAGGACAACATGGTGGACAGAAGAGGCAGGAGAGATATTCTCTAAACACTGGATGACAGTGAAATAATGAAACACTACAGATTGTTCCTGTTCCTCTGTCCAGTTGGGTTTCCTTGTTCTTTTCTTCTCCATTCCTGTTCACTGGTTTGTGGTAGATTTCAAAGCCAACCAACACTGCTTCTTATTGGCCGGTCAGCAATCACAGACACTGATGAAAGCTGAACCATTTTACCCTCGTTAAATTGAGTTGAAATGTTGAAAGTTCAAAAATTACTAGCATGGCAATAAATATAAGCAAATAAATATAAGTTTCACTGTGTGAATACTATGCAAGTTTTCACACATTTTGTACGATAATTTAAAAGTATAGCTCACTATTCATTTAAAAGATATTTTCTTTTATGTGAAATTTTTTTTTTACAATTACACAGTCTGATAACATTAGAATTATGATTATCGATTGGAGGGTCCATCCTTTGTAGTAGTATGACCATAAGTATATTTTTTACCTTGCTTTTTTTTAAGTATATTTTTTGGGCTTTTTGGCCTTAAATTGACAGATCAATTGAGAGAGAGACAGGAAACTGGAGGCAGAAAGAGGGGGAATGCCATACAGGATAGGACTGCTCTACCAACTGAGCTGAACACCACCTCTTTATCTAACTTTTCAGGATCAACCAATCACAGCGTTTGAAATGATGACTCATCCCTAGCAACGGGGGTCAACCACACCTCCTCACTAAGATAGGAGTTTCTGTCCACTCCTTGCTAAGAGTTCTCTGAGAGTGTCCTGGAATCACTCCTAAGCTAAGATTCCTTGCTAGGAATTTTTAGGTTAAGATAGGAGCTCTTTGAGAGGATTCTTAGAACCTTTAGGAATACGGGCCGGTCTTTGCCCATTTTTCAGTCAAGTCAAATCAGACTGTGCCAAGATGGCAACAGTGGAGCAGCCCACTCTGAGCTTTAAAACCACTCTTCAGAATATGGGTGACATCACAGTTGTGGCTACCTCCATCTTTGTGTATGGCACTGTAGTGTAAGTGCAACTAGAACACATCCAGTGGCAGGCTGAGTTGCATTCTGGGGAATGAAAGTAAAAATGCACTGGATCCAGGATTTGGTTTTGGATTCAGCCGAATTTTGAGTTTTTTGATGTACAGTAGTTCAGTTTCTGCCGAACTTTAGAACATTAACTGAACCGAGCCGTATGCTTGCCCTCTACGCACAACGACATAATGACACCACCAACAATTACATGAAGGTTTCGGAACGATATCCTGTCCTCCCTGAACAACAACGTTCAAATCACTCTCAGCACAACCTGCATCACTGTCATTAGCACAAAGTCAGCTAGCTTGATGCTCGGTTTGGATTCGTCCAAATCTTTAAACAGTGGATTCAGTGTTCGGTAGAACCCTACAAATCAGGATTTGGTACTGTACATCCCTAAATGGAAGGACCAGATTTTAACAATGAGGAAGTATATGTCTCTTCTGAATCTTTCTATCATGACTTCAACCACGTTACAGAAGAGAAACGTCAATATATCTTGTCCTGTAAAAACTCATTGTTTGTTTACTCCAACCTGATGGAGGAAGATTAGTCAAGTCAGGGGCAAGCAGAGGTGGAGGTGAATCTGTGTGTGTGTGTGTGTACAGTACCACTTCACTCTGTGGGTGAGGCAGAGCTGATCAGTGGGCAGAGACATCAACAGAGTGCTATCTCTGGACAGCAGACCTGTACAGACCACAGGCCACTGTCTCCTTCAGAGATACTGTATACACACAAACGCACACAAAGACACGCACACAATTGGGTTGCTACGTTTGTGCACAAATGAGCACACAGCTGATGTGGGGCAGAGAGAAAAAGCAGGGAGGAGGAACACTTCTTATTTAGGTCATATTTTCATATCATATTTTATAAATTCCCTCCCATCTTCTCTGAGTTTGTTTACTGGTCTCATGCAGCTCTGCAGACCCCCCCCTCCCCTCCCTCCCTCCGTCTCCCCGAAGGAATGTGCATTTGATTTCAGCCGCCTCTCTTCCTTTCCATTTCACCTCATCCGTAGCCCGCAGCCAAGCATGTGGATGGCAAAAACGTGTAAACGTCTTGAGGAAACGAAGAAACGAAGTGGGAGTGGGTGAGAAGAACGCAGAGAAAAGGAGGGGAGGAGAGCGAATAGCGATGGGAGGGAGGGAGGTGTGAGAGAATGAGGTCTCAACACCGGTCTCCTAACATAGCAGAGCAGATCTACTCTTCTGCTCCTCCCTCCAGGGGTTCAATAGCTTGCTTTGTTTCCTTCATCCCTCCATCCCTGATTCATCCCTCTCTTCTTCTTCTTCCTCCAAGCTCCTGCCTTGAAGAGCCAAATGTGCAAATGCTACATAAGACACCATCTGCCCTGAAGAAGCCTGATTTTATGCCTTAAGTGTCTCTACCTGAGGAAAAAACAAATCACACCAGTATACGGGAAAGGGACGACACACGCACAGGAACAAAACAAAACAATAGGCAAACACAAACCTGATCACACGTATTGATTTTTACCCATAATCCCCAGTGGACACCTTACAGTACTAAGTACAGATGACGGATAACAGGGAAAACGTGTGAGTGGTGGGCTCTTCCCTGCCTCCTCCATTCTGCCCACCCATCTTTCCTCCCCCGAATTTCCTCTCCTCACCCGGCTCACACCCCATCTCCTCCGCCCACCCACTGCATGGATAAATTATACATCAGAGACCTTCTCTTCATTTCTATTCTCTCCCTCCACATCTATCCACCCTTGCCTTGCTGGGACAAATTAAATACAGTGTACATTGTTTGTGTTTGAGTTAGCATGTAGATCATGATGATGCGTGCTTTTGTTAACAGCTGACACTGACTCAAAATGGAGATTTCCAGGCTTTGATATAAATCCAAGTGCAGATTGTGTGCACTTGTGGAGGCTCAGCCGACCATAGAACGTAACAACATTCATCTTTCAAGCAGGCTCATCCCTGCTTCTCACATACACACACACACTTACTTGGGTTGCCATGGTGAAAAGTTTAGTGCTGGTCACAGTAACGTATGTAGGTCAGAATGGGAGAGCTTTCAAAACCAAAAACAACAACAGCAACAGCAACAACAACAACAACAACAACAACAGCAAAAACACCAGGCAGCAGAACAGTGAAAGTGTTACGTTCATTAGATGATGAGGATGCCAGAAAGTTGTGATAATGAGCAGCGCTGATTCGTGAAAAGAGCTCAAACGAGACAAAAAGTACTCCGAGTGACTGCAGTGGAAATAAACAGCAACTTTTCGCTGGGATATGAGGCTTTTTCATCCTGCTGACGAGCACGTGTTTGGTGTCAGAAAGGTCTTTTTTTCAGCAGCCTAATTAGTGGGTTGACTTTAGGTGAATGTGGGAGTTCATAAAGACATGGAGTTACTACTTTATTGTCAAATGCGGCTCTGAACTGGGTCACTGCTGATGCTTTTACAAAGCGCTTCCTCAACTTGAAGAAAACTGAAAGCTTTGGCCTGGTCGTTCCTCTTGAAATGAGGGAAACTCTTGTCTTCAGGCTCATTTTCAACAGCATGCCCGTACTGCAAGATGTAACATTAGTGTGCGTGTGTTGTGTCCACACGAGTGCATGGACCCCTTGTCTAACCGATAACGCAGCATCTTCGCATTCAGCCGCCACATTCTCCCCTCATGGCAATCTGGCACGCCACGCTAAAATTAAAACCTCCCTTTCTTCCCCTTTCATCAAAAATAACCGTCTCTGGCTTTTATCTCTCCTTTCTTCTTTATCTCTCCCTCTCGCTGCCTCCTCACCCTTTCTGTCCCCCCTCCTCCTCCTCCTCCTCCTCCTCCTCCATTGGGGACCAGAGAGAGAGGTTTGCTTTAATTACTGAACTACTTTTCACACCGGCGGAGAAAGACAGAGACGCACTTCAGACACCCACACCCGCCCACTGTCATGCTCCCAGCATCCCTGCACTGCCTTTCATGCCTATACTCCCCAGTGTGTGTGCGCGCGTGCGTGTGTGCTCGTGTGTGTATTTGCTTATGTTTAATTTTGTAAAAGACTTTTTAACAGGCACAGATACAAAGCAGCATACTCACTGCGGTCAAATATGCTAAGCTAATTAAGCGATGTTTGCTATTCTTGGTGCAATGTGATGAAAAAATCATGCAGACTTTGTGAAGAGAAAAAAAACTTTGTACTGGATGGGAAGGCACAGAGTCAGCAAATGAGTAATTAATAAACTCATCTGCCATTTGGAGCCCCCCCCCTTTCCAAAAAAAGAAAGAAAGAAAGAAATCCTAAAACTCAGAGGAATATGTGTCGCAGAGAAAGTAGAGCAAAACGTGAGCGGCTGGTACAGTGACATGTTTGGCTTGGAAGCAGGAGGGAGAGTGTTCCCCTTTCTTCTGGCTCCCTCCCTCCCTTTCTCTCACTCTGTGCTTCTGTTTTCTCAGTCACTAAATCTGACGCTACCCTTTAAAGCCCAAGACACTTATTACACTTATCAAGCCCTCGCTCGCACTTATATGTAATTATCCATTAAGTTCTTGTGGGTAGACTTGCATCAGCAGTGGCTGGGTAATTAGTTTATTGTAGCCAATCTCTATTTAGCAACACTTGCAGCTTCCATCTCGCGGAGCGGCTAATGCCTCAAGACTTCTGATGATTTGTTAACTGTTGGTTTTTTTGTTTTTTTTTTGGCTATAAACTGCCGCTGTATATTTTACTGCATGGACGGAGATGGAAAAAGTCCATCTGTCAACGCTGCCAAAACACAAACAACTACTTCAATAAAGTCTCACAAATCAAAGTGCCTTTCTCTCCTTTTTAATGGCGACCAAGAGATAAAGAGAGTTTGGCAGCAGCTGGAGGAAGAGGGAGATTCAGCAAGGGAGGGAGGGAGGAAGGGAAGTAAAATGGGCCAGTGTGTCTGGCTGCTGAAGGGGTGTCCCGTGGGATGGGGAAGGGGGACGGGCAGCCCGGTGGAGGTTCCAGCAGCACACTAACACAGTCCGGTCCATTCACTAGGCCAGTGGCACAGGGAAGCCACTAAATGATGTTACGTGACACAATATTGGCATCTTGTGTCGCCTCAATACTTCCTTGACAGCTACGAGGAGGTTATTCAGGACTGGTGCCTCTGTTATTCTCTCTTCCTCTTATTAACTTTACAACTCGTCATTACAACAAAACACCTGAGCCTCCTCATACTGCACATTGTCTCTGATTGAATCCTCAAGTTGAATCCTCATTTCGACAGGGAACGTTCCTTATAAGAATCATCGGTCCGTCTGTTCAATTACTTTGTAAAATGCAACCACCCTGGAACGCTGGCAGGAACTGAGCATAACCAGTCTGGATATAGTTTGGCAAAATTTACTGCTGCCCCGAGGCAAGAGGCAGGCAGCACAGAAAAACAGCACAGCCAGGATCGTAGGCATGAACTGGTAGCGAGGATAACAGCAGCCTCTGCCAAGCTGAAAGCAATGTGTGTTGAGCTTCTTATCGAACACTTTACTCTCATTACCCATCATTATTGTCCCTGGACTCACTGCTTTCAAGCAGCAGCAGTTCTGTCGCTGCTGCTAGTGTTTGTCAAGCAGATATAAGCAGAAGAGTGTTGATATATATTTCCTGAGCAAGAGGTGAATACCAACTCCTCCTTTAGACTGGAGAGTTGGACGTGTCAGACGTGAACGTGAAGTTTAGTCTCATTAAGCTCTACATAAAGAGGTGGAAGAGATTTTGTACCGACTAATTTAGAGTTGCTCACCACTGCAAACTCTGGTGCTATTGATCCAAAGAGCAGCAGCTTTCTGGCACCATGAACTTGGCAGAGGAACTAGATTTAGTCCCTGTTTCCTGGACCATTGGAAAAGTGCTTGTGGTGAAAATGGCCTACAATGACTAACAAGCCTAAAGAGGTGCTTTAAAATGACGTGTTCCCGTTTTCCATCTCTACTGGCCACTTCAAAGTTTTTCGGTAAAGGAAGGAGAAGGAGAAAAAAAACCCAAAGCCATTGTTTCTGGCTCAGCACTCAGGGCCAGGAGGCCCGAGTGACTTCCCCCACAGGTCTCAACCCGCTGGAGACCTCCTGGTGACTCATCCGACAACAAAGCTTTCCCTTGCCGGCTTGGCTGATCCAAAAAGAATCCAGAGGCTTTTGATCCCGTCTGACATTATGGAGAGACCCATTTTACTCATAAGTGCAGCAAGTAAATTGCCTTTACCTTTTTCAGTTTCCTCCTAAGAGAGTGAAGAGGAGAGAGGCTCTGAGGATGGGGCTTGTCAGAAAAACAAGAGGACATCGAAACACTGACTCGGTGCTTCACTGGTTCACATGCAGCACAGGTTTCCCTTAAAGCTCAACAGGGCACGACGATGTGGGGGGAAAAAACAGTGTGTAGAGAGAGGAGGTTCTCCGGTGTCAGTTTGTTGCTGTATGCACGTTGTGCTGAATAACACCAACACTAATTTACTGCCATTTTCACTGAGTAACTGGAGAGAGAAGTAGAGGTATAAAACTCACAGAACAGCTTCAGATGCAGGCAGGCCAGTTTCCATAGCAACCTGAAAAAGGTTTTACACACACATACACACACACACACACACACACACACACACACACAGTGTAGACCTATGTGTATATTAAAAAAACATCTTAAGATAGTTTATTCCTGAAGTTTGGGTGCAGTAAATCACGTCTGTTAATCTATTTCTGTTCCTGATATCTAAATCCAAACAGCTCGTAGGCCAAGTGTAGCCTAACATGCACTGTGACTGCAGCCAAAGCTCATCGTTCCAAAAGCACAACTTGATAGCCTACTCATTTCTGTCAATTGAAACTATAAACTAAGGTCCTGTTCACCTAAACAGCAAATAATCAATTTCCAGGACACAGCGCCGTAGACAACAACAGAAGTCCAGTTTAGTAGAAAAACTGGTCGACGCCTCCTCCATTCAGAAGTAATGTAACATCAGCTGTTTGGGTGGAAGAGAATGATGATCCTCTGCCCGACTATAAACCATTATGTTACCAGTCTGGGACAATCACAAAAAAGCAAGTCTGCATTCTTCAAGCTAAGCATTTTACTTACATCTGCATTCGTTGTCTGGTATCATTTTGTGAATGTTTCAGGACTCATGTCCTGTTTCGTTGTGTGTCAAGGCCAGGGGCCAAATGTATAAACCATGCACACACCAATGTGTGCGCATGCCACTTTCCACGTATTTTTCCAAATGTATAAATGCACACAGATACACCTAAATAGCCTACATACAGAATGTTATACCTTTGGCCCCGGGGTTGTCTGTGTGTTGATGTAAGAGACAAGATGAGACAACTACTGTATACAGTATATCTAAAGCTGACTGCAAGTTTTTTCACTGATTTGAAATTGTGGCTCTGGAATAACAGGTTGGTGATGATAAAGTAATCACAACATTTTTGTGGAGTAACCTTGTTGAAATGTTTGAAATGTTACTTAACTTTCTAGTAGCAGCAACTATTGTAAACATAACTACTCTGTTACTGTAACAGCAATTATTGCTTGGATGTGACATGATGAGTCAGCACTCATGTGTTTTTTTTCCCATTAATGTTGCTCATTAATGCAGATTTATGAAAATTTATTTTACAATTTTTGGCTGAGTCACCTCAAAATGACACAGAGACGAACGCACAGACTTGATGCTAAGAATTCAGAAAACTCACATTAAGAGTCTTTGAATTGGTTTTAATGATATGCTCAGTCACTGTAATGTAAATACTCAAATGAGCTAACGACACCCACAGCCACATACAGTAGTTCCACTGAAAGTTCATCTCTAAGTCCAGGTTAACTGTTCAACTGTTAAACTGATTACTTGACTGACATGTTAGAATATATTTCTGACTGGTCTACAGTTTAGGGGTGAGGACAAGTTGTCTTCAAACCATTGAACTTCCCTGATCTTCATTAACAGCAATGATCTCTCAGCTCAGTCTGGACTGAAAAGAAGACAGCACTGCTCTGCTCTCTTTCTGCTAAAATGCCTAACTTATGCATCTGGATTATTCTATATCTAACAACTCCTCATACTAACCCGGTCCAAGACTCATTAAGTACCAGATGATAAAACTGTTCTTCAGCTACGGCTCTTACTGTCTCATTATATAGTAAGAACACTGGACGAGTGTTGAGCCTTCGCAGTCAGGCAGTCGTAGCTGCAGACTCAGGGGAACAAGTGATGGGTTTGAACCCAGTGTAGTGTGACTGTACTGCATGTGAGGGAGGAGAGGAGCAACTGGATTCACATTAAAGCAGCGAGGACTACAGAATGAGATGGAGGTCAAAAATGATGGTTGTGAACCTTAAAGTCAAGAGGAAGGAAAATTTACTGGAGTAGGTGTAGCAGCCAATCCCCCCAGCCCCCTTTGTCTGACAGCCAAGTCGTAATTAGAGATGTTCCGATGAGACAAATGTCAGAAATGTCTCTGATACTGCCAAAAATGCTGGATTGAACATCGTTTAAAGTCAGTGTTTCCTCTACATTCATTCAAGGTGTAATTAGAAAAAATAGATTTATTTATGTTCTTTTTCAGTTATGAAAACTGTCAAACTACATAATAAATAAAACTCCATGGTATTTGTTTGTTGCATTTTTTTTTTCTAAAAGCTTAACAACTAAAGTAAAACACAAATGAATAGACTCAACTCAAGTTGAAGTGCTGTACAGATCAATACAAAACATACCATTATTAAAATACCATAAAATTAATGAGTAAAGTGCAATAGAATTCAAATGAGCTATAAGTAAACAAATAAAACACAAATGAATAGACTCAACTGAATGCCAAAAAGTTCATTTTTAAGGAGGATTCAAAAGTCCCGAACCATGGTATTGGAACATCTCTAATGGTAATGCACATTCACTGTGTGTGGGTGTGTGTGAACATACTGTATGTGTTCTTTTCGGGTGTAGTTCAATAGTTCTTCAACTTCTGCACACAGGTGTTTTCACGTGTTGCCAAATTAGAAGTCCTGTCTGGACAGTGTGGGCGTGTACAAACTATGATTGATTGGCTTCTCCTCCACTCTCATGTTGCCATTACTAGTAAATAAGCAAACTCATTAATCAGGCAAAGTGAAAACTTTTGTGTGCATGTGGCATGTGCAGGGCAAATTAATGCAGTTTATTTTCACGAAAGGAATTACCGTCCTGATTGTTGAGGGTGTTTCAGTCTGATGTACAGGATCAGTGCATCAGCACTGCAATTACACACTAACAACAGCTTTCATGATGAATTACAGGCCTTAGAAAGTCAAAGCACTTACAATGCAACAGCCAACATGACCATATAATAAATAAAACAATTAAAAGCTACTCTCTGTCAAATATGCTGTAGTAGCAAGATGGACTGTGCGATGGCAGCCAGCCAATGAGAGTCTGTGAACAGAGTCAACCCCCCGAGGCAAACAACATTAACTGGAGGGCGGAGCGCGCTGAAAGAGAGTTGGCTTCGTCGTGACACCCCATACTGATGGTTGTGCTGAGAGCGCCAAACTGTGTCTGGACAGCTGCTGTCTCGACCACACCTTGCTGGCGTCATTAACGATGCCCGGGACTGATTAATATGGTGCCCAGAAGAGTAGATGGATGGATGACGCTGATGGAGCGCTGAGCAGGACAAGGTGGGAAGTCCTCACTGAGTCACTGACTACTGTGTTGGTGCAGGTGTTTCCCTGTCTTCCACCTGGTTGGGCTGGACTCCCACAGTGAGTGGAGCAGCAGTCGCTGTAGGAGTTGATGTTGAAGTGACTAGAGTGGGACTGAGTCACCGCCAATGAGGCTTTAATCCAAACTTAACAGCCGGAGGAATTCCCCCACTGTTGTGCTGCCGCATCAGTGCTAACGGTGCACGATGAAACAACGATTTCAACATGGGTGCAGCAACGGGAACACGCACCTTTATGCTTCCACAGCACTTGAGTTTACAAGTTACCACTCAAGGCAGGAGATACAAGACAGAAGTCTCACACGTACACAAAAGGCCATGTGCAAATAAATGGGCAGCTAGTTTGGTTGGTTGGCAACTTCCCCCTCATGTAGACAGATACATTGTTTTGCCAAAGGTCTCGCTTCCCCTCTCTCTACAGCAGAGGTCATGACAGCAAAGTAAGCGTGAAATATAATCAGATGGGAAAGTTGAGAAATGCAGGAATTTTCCATCAAAGTTTTTGTGTATGTTTTGGTTTGTGCATAACGTGTGTCTAAGTACGCATCAATCATGCATATCCTTCACTAAAACGAAAGAAAGGGCAAAAGCCTGAGGCAATCATCATCATCATATTCATGCAGTAACACAATGACACGTAATTTATGCCCTTCAGATGGAGAGGTCATCTGTGTCGCTTAGGAATCAAAAACAAGAAGCTGCTGACCTAAATTTTCTATTCAGCTTTCATTCCTTCACTTCATTTTAGTGCTGCTTATTATGATCAGAGTTCAAGTGCTGTTTGCACCAACAGTTTTCAATAAAGATCAAAAGGAAACCTAAATCTTAGCTCTGACTCGGGTTCATTTGGGGATTCGACAGTGTTTTGAGGAAACCCTGCCCCCACACCTCCCACAGGCTTTTGTCCGACACTAAAGACGCATCTGAGGCCAAAATACAGATGTTTTCCATTCATGCAGTGCGGATTTAACTTTGTATCACAGTCATTATTTCTTTGATGTTGAGTTTCAAAAAACATAAATTATTTCTATCCAATATTTCCCTCCTTTTATCAAAGCAACAGGAAAAACCTTCACTGCTGCTTTCTCTCTCCACAGCTGTGCTCCTGTAACAGACACGTCGGTAATCCCGCTACGTTCTGATAAGTTATATAACTTTGCAAACAAGAACAAACTTGATGTCCTGCGTGCAACTTGAGACTTTCCCTCCAGTGACTATACTCTTTACTTCTACTTACCTCAACCATGTCTGTTTACTCTACATTGCCATTATCATTGTGTGACACAACACACAAATCCAGAGAATAGCATATACTGTACCTACGTTGCTCTGTATGAAATTGATGCAGGCAAAATGTTCAATGAAATGTCAGCATAAAGTCTCTACAGTAAGCTTTCCATTTAACTGAATGGAACCCATTGGCTGCCACAGCTTACTGGTAATGGCTCACTGAGTGACATCGATCGTATATACTGTAGTAAGTAAGCTGAAACATGCAAATAAAGCAGACAGTTTATTTGAGATAATGTGAGTCATCTTATGTGAGTAGTTTATTGTTAAATATGCTTTTATGTCTTTGGTTGACTACATGTTCTCACGGTTGCATGTTAGCCTGATTTCTATGGACAGTATGACAAACAACATCAAGAGTGCTTTTCCCAGAGCTAATCCCAAAGGGGACTGAACAAATCCCTTTGCATCTTGCCACCGGCATCAAAACTGGAAAGAGTAACACTGCAAATCAAAGCCTGAAATGGAAAAAAAAACAAACAGCCAAAAAAGCTTAGTGCCTAAAAATGCCTCGAAAATAAAATCCACCTCATTCCTTTTTACTGTTTCTGGCCCATTCAGTGAATAACCTCAGCAAACAATCAAATGCTCACTGCTGTGAGCCGCTTTGTCCAACCTTAAAATGTCACATCCAATTCAACAGACGCTCAATAGTGTCCTGACGCGCGCTAAGTACTGGTGAACTGTTGCTATTATTTGGGAGCTATTTTTGTGGCAGCAGCCGATCCTGCAGGCACAATATGCAGCTTGCAGACTGCTGCAGCAGCGTCTGTTCACGTGCCACAAACCAGGTCAGCTACAGCATTAGAGAGTGGGATGGAGCTCGCCCACTTAGGTCCCCTCAGACCCTCCTCCCTTTAATGTAAAGTAGCTGCTTTAACTGGGGACAGCAAGTTACTCAAGCTTTACTGCTGTCTGTAGCATGCAGGGACATCTAATATGGTCTGAATTAGGTTTGAGACGAATATCCAGCTGACTCATTGGTTTGAGTAATGTTTGACATCTAAATACAGTTCCAGAAAAATCATATTTTGGTAGTAGCAGGCACTGATACCACCTTAGCAGCAGGCAAAACATGGTCGCTCCATCACCGTTGCACCTTCTGTTTGTTTGTGCTCTGCTTATCTGTCACTCTTCTTTTTTCAGTCTGTCTGTCAGTCTTTCCACCTCTCTCTCCGTCTGATCGAGCACTTGGATTCAAGAAGCTGTGATTGTTCTGTGAAAATTCAACGTGCCCCAGAGGCTGTTGTTTTTCATAATTAAGTATGGGAGCAACAATCTGGCTGGGAACAAAATCAACAACAGGCAGGGACGAGCCGCACACTGCCGGGCTGTTCCAAAACCCATATCCATACTGTACAGGTTGCACACAGACTGACCAGACATTGTAGTCCCAAAGCATTTCAAGCCAGTGGAGGCACTTTGTAGCATTATAACTGAACATGCAAGACATCAAAAACAACCCCCCCCTCCTCTCCTCTACTCTACACGTGAGTAGTTTTGTCTTCTGAACGCTCTGCTGCTGCTGCTATCTCTGTCTTCCCGCCTATTTCTAAATTTGAAGCGACATAAAAGCCGAGTCCTTTTTATTTATTTATTTTTGCTGTTTCTGTATAATTGCATCATTTGGCAAGTGGTACAGTTATTTCAAGCCCTTGAATATCGCTCAGTACACAATGCAGAGGCTCAAAGGGACATAAAATTGAAGATTTCATAGGATGAGAGAGAGAGAGAGAGAGAGCGGGAGAGGGAGAGGGGAGAGGAAAATATCACTGATTATACGTGGACACATATCATGCAAGTGGGTCAAAGAAATTCAAGGATGTGTTATTCTCCAAATGTTGTGCTCAATAACACTGTTTTGCTATTTTAAAACCAAATTGTGACATATGCAGCAGCCTGCTTTGAAGCAACAGCCCAAATGAGTTAAGGTTTATTCAGCCAAACTGTTGAATATATGCAGGTAAGATAAGATTTGGCTGTTTTAAATAACATAAATGCTCTAATGTAACAAATATATTAACATAATATAAAGACTTTCATCTACAGCTATGAATAGTGTTTCTCTTTAGGTCTACCATGCACATTTTAAAGGTTGACTAAACTGTTTTTACAGGAAACAGAAAATGAAAAACAAAAAACCCAAAACTAAACACACAAAAAAAACTTTGCCTCACCAAACACCTCTCGTCTGGTGAGAGCAGGATGGGATGCACCGCACTGTCACCTAGTTTCCATGGTAACCTGTTGCTATGGAAACAGGCCCTGGAACAGACTCAGGAGTCGGGTGGTGGAGATTTTTTAGCCGGAGAGGCAGAGGGAGGTGAGGATAGAAGTAGAAAAAAAAAACGGGAGAGGAAGGAGAAAACATGAAGAAATGGAGAGAAAGTGAAAGGACTCAGATTTGTTACAAACATAGACATCTATACGTACTAACTCTGCGTTGACACAACTCACTGGTCACCAGAAGGGCACAGTTCACTCAGAGTTACGCTTTCTGGGCAGGAATGATGAGTTTGTTACTGTGAGACTTTTTCTGGGGATTCAAGTGTGTGATAGTGAACATGATACAACGATGGAGAGAAGGAGGGAGCAGCCTCATTGACATTCATCACACTCATCTGTTGGCCGTGTACAGCAAACATTACATAATCACCGTGATGGCTGATGGCTGGCACTACGGCCAAACACAGTTTCACTGTCAGGCCGTATGTTGCCTTATTGCTGTCTGTCTGTTCAATTTGAGTTTCAGGTGTTTAGCACAAGTAGACCCCCCTCCCTCCTCCCCTCTCCACATGCTCAGCTGTTTATAACGATATGAAGTGTTAAGGTTAAGTGTTTAGGTAAAGCTTAGTTAACTGTGTTATTGTGTAGTGCTGATAGTTCAGGGAATAGCAATGAGCATCCTCAGAATGGGTTTTTTTTATGTGTGAATCCAGCATCAATTCATTGTTAGTTTATATAAATCACCCTTTCAGGAGAATAGTCAATAGCAATATAACATACGCACTCAATCTCAAATGATATCAGTGAGAGAGGAATGTGGCAAACAGCTTAATTTGTTTGTTACTGAGAAAATAACAAGGAGGCAGTACTGGCTGCCGGCAGGCGAATCCAAGCCTAACACACTCATTTGCAGATGTCTCTGTAAAACAGGCCGCTTCCCAGAAATTACAGACTGACAGGTCATTGGACCACATTTGATTTCCCATAGCATCTCCTCCACACACAAGCACACACACACACACACACACACATAAACACATCACACAATCTCCATCTAGCGCTCTAATCTTTCTCTGGCTGAAGTTGGACCGCAGCCTGCTGGGTTAGTCTATTTAACTGCTGTCATATAGAGAGCCTTAGAGCGTGTTGTGTGCTATGGTCAGTGAGAGACAATATGTGCAGCAACTGGCAGGGTGCACCAAAGGACAGATGAATGCATGCACATACACACATTCAGATTCTGAGGTGTACTCTCTCTGTGGCTCTGACAAACTGCACCAGAGACTCTGGTTCAGCTGGAGCCTCTACATTACGGCTGCAACACAAAGTCTCTGTGAAAAAAACAAATCTGATGGCAAAGGTGTGCAAACAGGAAGTGAGTTTGTAACTACTCATGCCCATGCATTCAACACAGCTTTAATGCATGAGCATGCTTGATGATTATGACACACTAAGGTCTAGCCAGAACATAAGTAATAACTATTAACTTATTTGCCCGTTGTTTTATTGTAAAAGACGCCCCAGTCACCCTGTGGGATGTGTTTCATTACAAAAACACATACAGTAGGTTACTTGTGTGCTGTTGCAGAGGGTTTTTTTGTTTTCCCGATATCTGATCTTCACTTGGATACACTTGTGGTATGATTTATTGTTGCTGGCCAGCTAGAATTACCTGAACATTTTCTTTAAATCATTGCCAATAAAGGCAA
This sequence comes from Decapterus maruadsi, assembly GCA_030347415.2. Taxonomy (NCBI): domain Eukaryota; kingdom Metazoa; phylum Chordata; class Actinopteri; order Carangiformes; family Carangidae; genus Decapterus; species Decapterus maruadsi. The sequence continues at coordinate 15,710,353 of CM064906.1, forward strand.
AAGTAAGAAAGGAGACATTTTGGTAAGGGGCGCTGGAATATTGGAATAAGTATTTTGCCTTTGCCCCCTGGATTCAAAGTGGAAATGTCCCACAGGTGAATAGTTTCTAGTGTTGTTGAGCTTCTCATATTACTGGATTTTGTTAAAATTACATATTTGACTCACATGTCACTTGAGACTTTTAACCAGACTGGCAATAGGCCTACTTGTTTCAATTCACAGCTCTCCAGGACCCCCATGTGAGACCACTGAACAGGAGCAGAGTGAACATCACATTGGCAAATCCAGAGACCAAGAGGCATTACAGTACGTTGTCTTTTTTGTGTGTGGAAGACTGGATAAAAGGTTTGCGGTGACTTCAGTCAGACTGTATTGAAGGAGGCGATTTAATTAACTGATTGGGAGTATTACACAACTTCACTTCTGTCCAGTAAAATGCACAACCCACATCTTCCCCCTGAAACGGCATTGAAAAGCCTGAGTAATACTGAGCATCTCCATTTTTTTCTCAGGTTTACAACAAACACAAAACACTTATTCATCCATCCTTCTTTTTATTTCTACATTATCTTCATAAGGTTGTAAGTCCATGAAGCATGGCGTAGTTTTACGAGGTACAAACCTAATCCAGCCATCTGTAAGACGAGACAATGAGAACATGAAGTAACGTTTAGAGTTAATGAGGCCTTGAAATACAATAAGGGAATTTAAAGGTTCCATATGTAAGAATGAATGTGAAGCAATTTACATTTAGGCTATTAATCGCTCTTTACTGCCAATGTGTGAGCAGAATGTGAATGTAACTTCAAAAATGAGGCCTTTCAGTCTCTCTCTGCTACATTGTCAAAGTTACTGTACAGTATGCAACACTAGCTAATGTTAGCATGTGCAACAGAATGTGGTATAATGGTCACTAGTGTCATTAGTAAAAGTGATACAGTAGTTCTCTAACACACAAATCCTTAGAAATGTTTGATTTAACACTGAATATTCAAGAGCTTTTGATGGCACGCAGAGTTACGTCACTTTTTCTTCCCCTGATTTGTTAAATAAAAAGGCTCTTTCTACCAGAGTGATGACAGACATTATGACATTACTTGGGCTTGATTTACTCGTTTCTTCATTGCTTCACTCTGCTGGCACACAGAAACCATAATGACATTTTTCCCTGTATACAGTGCCGTGTGTATGAGGTGCAGTGCCTGCCAAAAGCCTGCTGACAGCTGCTGGCAGCTGCTGGCAGCTACTGTGCTGCAGATGCATAAGTCACTGTCACAGCGTCACACTTCTTCCAGCATGGGTGGTGTGTCAGTTAAATAAATGTATAATTATCTGGAGGTTGTCAAGAAGCAGTTTTAGTGCAGCGCCGCACTGCCTGCCTCAAAGGGAACAGAAAAGACGCACTCGTCAGATCTCCGAGTCTTGACAGTGCAAAAGAGTCGAAGGACATACAGAAAAGAACAAGTTTACGTCTGCGTCGTGTGTACCACAACACCTCTGTTGGTGGCTGTGTGTTGTGTGCATGATGTTTTTATGTGTGTCCTTGACAGTCAGTGTGTGTTTGTGTGTGTGTGTGTGTATGGCAGGAGTGGCCAGCTGTTCAGTGGTGGGATCCCAGCACATCTGGCAGTGTGCTTTGGCCTGGAGTCGAGAGGGTATCAGCTGTACAGCAATAATGAGGGGGATGGGAGAAAGAAAGGAAAGAGGAGGGGTGGATAAGATTAAATCCAAACGGGGCAGGTGGCATAAAGCTCAAAACGAGGAAAGATAGATGGGTTTGTCTTCATAAAATTACATAAGAATCAGCAAATCAGTGGCGAGACACTTGAGGATGAGCTGACTCTGGTGCTAACTAGAAAATAGTTGCAGACCGACACTTTTCTTTACTCACTTGATTACATAATTCCCCTTTTCATCCAATTATGAGAAAACTAACTTGATAAAAAGTCATGAGATGAGTTAAAGTTCTCTTTCCTCAATATTTACAGGACCAGCTTTAAAGTTGAAGCAATGGGGCTTACTTACAGTAGCTACATAATTTCACCGTGTGCTCAGTCTACATGCTTAGGTGACACAAACATACTGTACCTCAACAGCTTCCTCCCAGGATACAGAAAAGGTGAGAATAACATGCATGCATAACATCTGGTCTCATCTCATTATCACTTCCACTGCATTTGCTGGAGCTGGTGTTGAAAAAGCTGGTGTTGGTCCAATGATAACTATTACAACTATTGGATGGTCTGACATCATTTGGAGCGGACAGGATGGTCTGAGTGTTGTTTGGGTGCAGCAACTTTGTTGGGCTGTAGATTTATCAATGGAAAAGTTTCCCATCCTGCTAGCTTTGGGTCTGCTAGCCAGTGGCCACCAGCCTAGACTGTGCTGCTCCACCTCCTGTCCCTGCTGTGCTACAGCTACCCACAGTTCTGGTTGGGCTGCAACCTTCTCCTGTTCCCGTCGGGTCACAGCCTCCATGTTCCTCTCCAACTGGGCTGCAGCCTGGGGGCTAGTTGTTCCCTATCAACCTTGACATTATGGGAATTGTAGGAACAACTGACCAAATCGAAGGACTGACAGTCACCACCGCGGCCTCCCCTTAGTCTCACTAGCCTTATTAACAAATAAGTCTAAATGGTCCTTGAAATGTTCCAAAAATATCTCTTGTAACACCCACGGATCCTGGAACCCTTGTGCATATCTGAATCAAAATTAACTCCTCCACAACTAAACCCCACAGAAAGCATTATTTAACCACAGTGTGGGGAGGAAAAACAACTCAACATATGTGATACCAGGAAGAGTGGAAACAAAATTAAAAACTGTATAAAGTCTTAACTAGTCAGTGTGCAGATGCTTCCTCCAACTTCATTCTGCTTCAGCGCCCTGGATGACTCAGCTGACAATGGATGAGTTACATGATCTGTTTGTACCTGCAGGAAACAGGTCTATTTCTGGCGCGAGAGGGTCAAGCCCCATGAGTCCAAATCAGCGCCCTCTCTCCCTGCTTCATCCACTCCTTTAAGCAGCAAATAGCTGTTACCTTAGCTGCTGCTCAGGTCCATTAGCTCAAGAGTGAGGAGGTCATTTTGGTCACTTGAGATGGAACCGGCATTATGTTGTGTGAACCCGTGCCCAGCAGTGGAAAATCTGTTTCTCGTGACTCTTCTGCGTCTCCGCTGTGGGAGTGTGGCATCAACAACTTTGGTGGACGGGTAAAGGTTCAAGCAGGGAGAGAGAGAGAGAGATAAAGAGAGGGAGGGAGTGAAAGAGTGCAGTGGAGGAGAGAAAGTGACCCGACTGCAGGCTTGATTGATCTGCTGTGTGGAGGGAGGCTGTTTTCACACTTGGCTGAGTTCTATCTATCCAGAAACGAAATGTCTGTGCGCGTGTGTGTGCGTGCCTGTTATGTTAAGTTAGATATACAGATACTTTCATTTACGTATACAATATCTTTGTTTTTAATATTACACATATTTTAATTACATAAAGACAGTTGAAAAAAACTCTCTGTTCCTGCAAACGCATGCCAAACAAACATGTTTTGTCCTGCATGACTGCACTTGTGTATCAGATTCCCAAGGATATCCACACATGTATAAATACATACAGTAGCACGCAGAGAAAAATAAACCCAGGTCTGTGGTCAACCCTGTTATGTCAGAGCAATGTTTTTTTTCACATTAGATGAGAGAATTTTCCCCGACCTCCCCTCGGCGCCGACTATACCATCCACTCTGGCGTAATAACACTCTCGTGAACATAAGCCCGCATGTTTGCTTGCGTCCCTGATCTTTTAATGTGCAGTACATGATAAAATACATGATCCATAATGTGTAATTAGAGGCAAACATGATACCCAGCGAGATGAAGCTGCAGATTAACCTGGTTGCAGCCAGACAACACATGTTGGGGTGGGGGTGGGGGGCACACACAACACATTTCTACAGGTTGTGTAGGCAGGAACGAAACACAAAGTGGACTTGACCTCCCGAAACCCTCATCACCTGCAGAGCTGGGAACAAACAGGAGCAGGTAAACACGGAGCATAGTCGCTCCCTCCCTCCTCTCTTACTTTGAGAGGCCTAATGAGAGAAAAGTGTCCGTATCGATTCCCCTGCATTCTAACACTCTGTGATCGAAGAACAGAAGAGATGAGAGATACAGACGGAGACGGAGAGTCAGAGGAGGGAGCGTGCGTCCAATCATCGAAGCTTCTAGATTCCACAGCCAACTGAGAAACTGTGTACTCTTTATAAATAACGCTTATTAAATATTTTCAAAGCTCACATTGTAGGCAGTTTTTAAGTGTCTGTAGGAAAGAAACGGAAAGGCACGTCTTTGTGTCAATACAAACTTTTAAAGTCTGCAATAGCCATAATATTTACATTATTATTAAAACAATGGAAATGCACACTTGCTCTATAGATGAGAATTGTCAAACTATCAAACTATGAATATAACAGATATAAACCTCCCGTAAATAATAAAAGCCGATTCATTAATCTTAGCACAGAGGCTGGAAACGCTGGGTCTACTCAAACATAGTAAAAACACCAAAGGACCAGCATCTCCAGCCAGGCAACAAGTGGAGGAAGTTACTGGTGGTCACTTACTGTATTTCAGCCAGAGAAACTGAAATAGTTAAATGTAATGGAGAAATAGCTGATACAGCCAAGTGGCGATAGCACGAATGCAAATGTGATTGTAGCGAAAAAATTTAATTTAGAGACCAAACCAAACAACATCCAATTAAAAATCAGAGCAACACAGAAATGACATGTTGATGAGGATATGTCACAGAAAACAGAAACTCTGCCCTACATAGACTGACAGACCGACAGTAACAGGGTTTTACATGCTCAGGAATACAAAAACGTGATTGCATGTGGAGTCTCTCTCACACACACTCACTCACACACTTGCACACTCCTGGGAGATCCGTGTAAACTCCTACAGTAACCTTCTCCAGAGGCTTTACTGCGCTCCACTTCCCTGTGGCCTGCACTAATCTTACACACATCACTCTAAATGCGGATTTCCCACTTTTTGCTCTCTTCCAGGTTGTGCTCATGTCACCGGGTAAAACAAACAATGACTAACTTCTCAACACTTACAGGAGGATTCACTGAAAGGAGAAACTGACACATGCCCTTGAATTAATTCATTTGTGTGTGGGCATTTCTTTTCACCACATCTGGCCACACCTCTGCTGAGCTGCTCTTATCATCCTTCCCCTTGTCTCTCGTCTTCCTCATCCCTCTCGTCTATATTCTCTTATTCCAATTAATGATCTTCCTCCTTTAGGCATTCGTTGTTTCCATAGGAACAGTGCTCTGTAGTCCAAACTGGTCGCCTAGGCAACGGCGAGCAAGGCAGGACATTCTGTGGCGCGCGCGTGCATGCGCGTGTGTGTGTGTGAAGGCGCGTGCACATGTCACGTGTTTACTTGATTTTGGGCTTGCCCCATGCACAGGTTTTCACTGTTTATATAACTTTCTGTTAGATAAACATTTTTCTGTGCGTCTTTAACATATTTCATTTCACAGCCGAGGGAAACAAACAGTATTTTGTCTCATCTTAAAAGTATAAAAGCAGCCTGCACAGCCATTTCCCTCACTCTCCTATTAATTTCTCCTACAGTGTGTATCATGATAATACGTCTTTAAAATTAATCCCACAGTACTGTACATACAGTGTGTACCTACACTCTCTACTTAGCGCACACACGCGCACACACACACACACACACACACACACACACACACACACACACACACACACACACACACACACACACACACACACACACACACACACACACACACACACACACACACACACACACACACACACACACACACACACACACACACACACACACACACACACACACACACACACACACACACGCACACACCTCTAAAGGGTAGTCCCTCTAGATAATAATCTTTTATAATCTCTCACAGTAATAATGCAATCAGGTGCACAGATGACATGACAGAACTGCAGGATTTAGACCAGAACTCTGTGTGTGCGACTGTTTCTGTGTCCATGCGTGCGTGTGTGTCTGTGTCCATGCGTGCGTGCATTAAATCATGCAGTCACATTTATGAGACTTAGCAATGACCCATGTTTAACACAGCTGCATCATGTCAGCATAATAACGGACATGTTACATTCATGTGGAAAATACCTTCAAACTTGACACAGCATGTGTGCGTATGTGTGTGCGTTTGTGTGTGTGTGTGTGGAGGAAGAGTACATTTGTGTATTAGAAAACAGAGGGGTTGCATCTGGCTCCCGGGGCTTCCCTGCTCACAGCTGGGACAAACCTTAATGCTGGATTAACGACAGTATCTACAGAGAGACGTGAACACAAGGTGAATAGAGCAGAGACGACTGGACATGAAACTAGGGCACGGGACAAGTGGGAATATTAAACAAAGAGAAAGAGAACACAGTTTTATGAACTGATAACAAATCTATATGTCTAATAATTTGAGCATATCCTCAATCCAAAGGTGCATCTGCGTTTGTCTCTTGCTGCACACAGTCTTCATTAACAAAAGGGGAAAGCAAACTCTTATTCACTCCTAAAGCTGATGACTTGGTTTTTCAGATGCTACTCGCAGCGCACCAACATACTGTGATGTTAATGTCTGTAATATACTCCAAACATGGCTCAAAATAAATACATTATGTAGTGTATGTGTGGTGTGTTTGTATGCGTGGGGCAGGCCATCTGCCAATGTGTATGGCGAGTGTATGTATGGCCGAGCACGTGCAGAGAATCATGCCTGTGTGTGAAAATCTCTTGAGAGCCTGGAGGACTCAGCTCTGCGCTCCATCCCTTTACACACATACATACATACATACATACATGCATACATACATGCATAAGATTAAACATAAAGACTTGTAGCTGCAGATGTATGAATATGCATACACGCACAAGCGTTTGGTAAAACCCTTAGACCGCGTGCACACGGCTGCACCACAAGAAGCAGAGTGACATGAAAAAAAGGTGGATATTTCACTAGTTTACAAAAAACGCACTCGCACAGTGTTGTTGATGCCAGCCTCACATCTCTACACATGCGCAACCAGATCTGCGATCATCCACGCTCCCTCTCACTCACGTGTGATCCACTGCTCTACTTTCCCTCCACTGGAAATGGAGAGGAGAGGGCTCATCGGGCCAGAACCCTCTCTCTCTCTCATTACACACAGGGAGAAGCTATAAAAGTATGAACACATAATAACGCAGAAATACACAAAGGCATGCATGGTGGTGTGCACATATTCACACATACAAAGCAGCCTTTGGGTATGCAAATTCAAGTTGACACACACACAATTGCAGTTTTGTATGCACACTAGCTTTGGTTGTATGGACAAGTGTATGTATATTGTATAATTATGTGTATTGTAGGCTACTGTATACGGGTATATGAGATATAATAGATATTTCTGTGATACTAGCTTTAATAGTATAACATACAATATGCATGTCACGGTAGATAATATTAAAGGGATGTGTGTAAATGTAAAGGTATGCAGATTGCAGTATGGTATATGAAGATTTGATATACACGAGGTGTATAAATAGAACGTATGGTTGTAGTATGTGCGTGTATGTTGTGAACCTTGTTTATTGGTTCTTCTTGTGTTGTTTTGTTTTTGTTTATGTACTGATGTTTTTGTTTCTTTGGTTTTTGCTTTTATTATGTTTCATAAATTATATGACCCCAGGAAGAATAGCTGTGGTTTTGCTGCTGGGGATCTTAATAAACTAAACTAAACTCTAAGCAATTACCATTGTATGTATTGTATACAGTACATATACACACATGGGCAAAGAAGATGCAGAAGTACAGGACTCACAGGGCTGGTTGATAAACACACAAGCTATACAGTAAAGAAAAACATCAGGTTGCATCACTTTGGTTGCTGGGACCAACAACTTCCTTCCTGACCTTTAATAAACCTGCAGAATCCAGATTAATTTTTCATCCACTAACAGAGGTTTTCAGTCGGTGAGAGGCAGTTGGAGTTGGGCGCGGAGGGGAAGAGACGTGATGCAAAGATACCGCCGCGGTGAAAAGCAATTAAGGTACTTTAAACCCTAAGTGCCTGATTGGTGTAATTTTCTCAAAAATCAGACTCCTTCTTGGAGTTATAACTCAGTCAAATCTGAACTCTGAGGCATGATACACATATTTTTAGATTCAGTGTGACTTGCACCTCCCGAGGCTATCATTATCTCCTGTGTCCATCTGTGGAAAAATGGCCAAACGTCGGCTCAGAGAAGGGCAACAACAACAACAAAAATGCTCCATATCTCCAGAATAAGATTTCAATATCAAAGTAGTTTGACACTAATATGGGCAGCATACTAATGGTGTTAACTTGCCAAAATGTAAAAACAAAACAAAAAAACAAACAAGAAAAAGGAACGATTCGACTCCATGATAAGACTATTCAAAATCATTATCTTTCACTTGCAATGCTCACACTACAACGCTGCAGTTCAGAGAACTGTTTCAAGTATAAAAGCACTAAAAAAGCAAATCACTTTTCAAAGTTCCACACATTATGGCCATCTTTTTATGTAGCCAAATAAATAAATAAATAAATAAAAAATACACACACGCCTGCTGGAAATTTAAAATCCAGCTTGGACTGAATCGAAATGTCAGAAATGAAGTGGGAGCCACCAAATTTAACCGAGTCTTATTTTTCCAGCCTTTTAAGTTTAAGTGCACAAACATGGAGGACAGTAAGATAGAAAAGGGAGAGTGTGAAAAGAGAGGGAGAACAAAGTGGATTGGTGTAATCCACTTTATCCTGGCACAAAAGGTTCGAACAGCAATAAAACATGCAGGCATTGACAGAGAAACAGACACACACACAGCTAATGCGCCATCTTATTTAAGATATATAACTAAACAGCACTTCACAAACCGAGAAATAAGGCTAGATCTTATGCTTGTGTGTGTGTGTTTTCTAATATGAATGTTCCCTGGTGGCTGCCCTCCCAGCAGGCCTCCAAGCTTCCCGGTAATAGAGCAGGGGAGAACTCTCCACAACAGGAGCCAGGGACAACCAATCAATGTCAATGAATGTCTCCCTCGCTCTGTCTCTGCATTAAACCAGCTCAGGATGATGTCATGAAATGATGGGTGGGTGGGTACACAGTCATACATTTTCCAGTATGCGAGCCCGGTGGAGGTAGGGATTCCTTGAAAATGTGGTGATTGAATGATTCTTACTCAAATGTGAAAAAGCCCTTTAACATACTTGAAACTCAGCACAAAAATGTGAATGAAGATCTATGTCATGTGAGAAAAACATTGAAATCAAATCACTTATTATAACACTTGTACATTCTGTAAAAACTCTATGGCTTTTTATTGTGATGAATCTCAGCTGGGTGCACTCTGACACTCCTAAGCTCCTCCTCCTCAGTTGCATGCAACAGGTAACATATCTGTTGAATCATAATGAACAAAAAGGAACAAAAAGAGAAGCTCTCTGCACTGTGTGTCAGATTTCACATACAGATGGAAAGAGAGGTACAGAGGAAAAGAGCAATGACATGATGTGAAAAGCTCGAGTAATGCCACAAACTTCCATTAACTGAGGGTGGCTACGATTGCAGGGTGGTGACTGAGCAGCAGCAGCAATGCTACATATTTGTTGTGTTCTACATTGTGTGAAATGGGCCTAATTATAGTTTTGGTCACAATCCGTGTCATCATCCATCTACTGCACTTTGCTCTGTGGTTGTTGTTGTTGTTGTTGTTGGCCACAGCAGAAACATCTGCATCATTTAAGGCCACGTTCTGATTGGTTAGTGAATGTGGGATGTGGCAGCACATACATTAGTAGCACGTTGGTACTAAATCTCTGTGTTTGCTTATTAATTCAAATAAAATTAATTAAAGCTCTTTTTAAATATGCAACTCCTCGACAATACAGTGAAACTTGTAGTTTATCTAGGCCAAGCAACCATAGTTAATAATAGCACTTATTTGGGAAGCTGCAGAGGCAGCAAGAGCCATGTGCAAAGTTTGGGATATAAGGCCGCGAAGGATGACTGTGCTTATGTTGACATGTTCATTGTTGGGCAAGTTGCTTTAATGTAGCTGTGATGTATGACTACAGAAGCTGCTTTTCCACAAATCAAAGTTCTGCCCTGTCACCAGCACAAGCTGAAGCATTTTATTGTTTTGTTAAGGCTGGATCAGACTACAAGATTTCAGGTCACTTTTGTAAACTATTTTATCTTGGCCATCACACGTGTAGTGAAACATAACTGACGGACAGCAATTTTGAGTCTAGGATGCTCTATAGTCTATTTTCTTTAAAAGTATATCTTTTGGCTTTTACCTTTATTTGATAGTACACAGTAGATATAGACAGGAAAGGGGGAGGCAGAGAGAGGGGGAACGACATGCAGGAAAGGGCTGCCCAACGCGGGATTCGAACCGGAGGCCGTCTGCAGGGAGGATTGTAGCCTCTACATGGGCCGGCCGCTTTACCCACGGTGCCACGCACTGCCGCGACAAATGATTTTCTTGTCAAAGAAGTTGACTTGATCTGTCAGTGAAAGTCACCAGACGGTCAGAGAGTGTTAAAGTTCAGTTAAATCTCCTGACGACTCCTCGGGCTCATTAAAAACCTTTTCAACACACTCACAGGAAAACTCAAAAAACACAGAAATAAAACAGTTCTCGCTTTGAATGAAGTTTCGATTTCAGAAATAAACTATGGAAACAAAAGGTCTGCAGCAGACACCTTCTTCCACAAGTTTTATAACTCCTCAGGCAAAGTTTTTTCTCACTGAACAGAAGAACGACTTGGCTTTAATTCAGATCCTCTTACTAATACGCCGACACCGTGCTGAATTACCAAACTTGTAAACTAGGCTAAAATTACAGCCTGCATTATCAACAATCTCCACTTCAGAAAGGAAAAAAAAAAAACCCGACTCCTCCAGGGACACTGCTCTTCAGCTGACTCTGCACTGCCCAGTGGAGATGCAAAGAGAGAAAATCTCCATGCATCACCTTAAACCACAGATTTATATTCACCTCTTCTGAACGGGGCTGAATAACCATCTTCAACGTTTTTGGAGACGACCGAAAACCACCGGCCTTACCTCTCTGAACGAGCCCAAGGACTGCTCTTTACCTCTTAAACAGGACTAAAGGTTAGCAATTAAAAGTGTTAGTCTGAGATGATATCCAACGAAGGAGTCACCATAGCAACAGTAAGAGTGATTCACAGAGCGTGTCAGGCTGTGAAATAAATTTCACACCTCAGTGCACCACGGCCTCGACTGTGAGATTTTGTGTGTGTGTGTATGTGGATGTTAGCAACTAAAATAAAACTGTATTTGTTTGTATTGTAGCTCAGCCCGATATACAGTACAGTATGTGTGTATTTGGTACAAACCGGTCAAGACTGTGAGAGTTCTGCAGGTTTTTTGCCTTTGTATCTTATTACTTTAACACAACTCATCATGTTTTTGTGTGTTTTTCTTTCTATTTCATACTAACACTGAGCAATAATCCAGTGATGAAGTTTGCTTTTTGTACCTCGACATGTTTGCTTTTATTAGAAAACACTCTCAAAGCAGATTTTACATCAAAGTGGACTCCACTTTTTTGCCCTCCCTCCCTCTCTCCCTCTCTCTTTCTCTCCTCTGCTAACTTCTTTCCATCGGTCTCACACTGGCGCACTGCTCATTAGCTTTCTGTCAGTCTTGGTTTCTGTCTCCCACTTTCTTCTCTTTTCTCGCCCCTCTACTTTTTCCTCTTTTCTCCTGTGCTGCCGTGCAGTTCTCCTTCAATCCCTCCTTCCCTGCGTGTGAATTTAACAAAAGATTCTTCAGGGATCTCCTCCCTCCTCCTCCTCCTCTCTCGTCACCCTCTCCTTCACTCAGGACATTTTCTCTCTCATTCAGAGCCTCACTTTCTCTTTCCTCCCAGCCTTTCTTTCAATCACTCTCTCTCACCTCTCCCCGTCTGTCCCTTTTTCTTTCATTCGTGAGAATGTTTTCTTGCGAGGATGAGACTGCCCACCTCCCACATTCCTTGCAAAAAACACACAAAGATGCACACATTAGCAGGAATCGTGACTGCTGTACCCATACAAGCCACAGCAAGAGAGAGAAACAGAGAGACAGAGAGCAAAAAAATACAGCAGTGCAGAGGACTATCAGCTTCATGGTGATTACACACACACTGGTGTCTGGTATCTGCACACATGAAGATGCACAACACTTGAGAGTGCAGCAGAAAAGACAACATGAACACAATGGCACATCGCCGTCTCGCCTTGAGCACAGAGCAGGTGAGAGCAGGGAAAGTGGAAATGAGGGGGAAAAACAGAGTGAGAGGCACAAGTGAGAAGAAGCGATGGTGTGAAGGGAGGCAGGTGATGCTGAGTGAGGAGGAACTCGACTCTCTTTCGGTGTAATGGCTTTCAAACAGGGCCGCTTCGTGAGTTCAGCTTCAACTTCTTTCAAAGGGAAGTCAAATCCTTCCATCTGTCCCCCAAAAACACTCACTGATCCTCCTTTAATGCCTCCTTCTGTTGGAGGAAGACACCCAGGACACTGCCTGCTTTTTGTGTATGCACGTGAGTCTATTGTTAGCACATATGCGGCCTTTGTTTATATCTTGAGTCAGGCTTGTCCCTTGTAAAGTTCGTGGCATTAAAATCTGAGTTGATGTGAGTGAGAGATCAAAAGATCCTTTGAATACTTTGGTCTGGTAACATTTTTCAGGCATTGTCTTCTCTCAGGGAAACGGTAAATTCATGCAGTGCATCACGCAAATCTATTTTACCCCACGCTGTTTCAAGTGATGGCACACAAAACAAACAAATCTGAACAAGCATAAGACTGAGACTGTAAGGTTTTCAAATGTCCAGCTGTTTTCTTAATGGAGTCATTCAGGATATATTCACAGCCTGAAAACCTGCACGGTGGAAATGATACGAACAGCAGAGAAGGAAGAGCTCTCCTTGGCTGCAGCGAGGGCAATCACAAAATAGGATGTGATGACAAAGTATCCGATAAGATGCTGTATAATTTTCAACTTGTCGAACGCCACCAGGCACCGTTAATGCCAAATCCCATCAGCGTGGTGACAACAAGCTCTTATGTGTAATTTTACAAATTTACGGTTAGTAGTACTTTTTCTTTTCTTTTTTTTAAAGGATAGAAATTTTTCAGTAAACATGTTTTTTTTCTGTATTGCATTATTGTTGCAGTACTTAGTTGTCTCTACCTGCTTCCATTAGCATGATTCACACAATATGACCTTTTCTACCATTGCATTATTCCATTTAGCCGAGCACCGACTGCGGCGCTGAGTACATCATGAGTAATTCTATCCCATTCAGAGTTCGGGAGTCACCTACGTTTGTTGATAGCGGTGTCTCTTGTCTTAGTGTGTCAAGGTCAAGCGTGGCTAATGGCCAAAACATCATCATTGTCACATTGACACAGCGGCGGTTCGAGCGGCAGCCAGCAGCTGAAGGGCACTCGACATCGTGTAAGTCAGCCGGTCAAACTGATGGGGCTGCAGAGATGAAGTGGAGATGTAAAGTGCCGCTATTATCGACTTCACTGTCGCTGAGAAGTCATTTACGGATACACAGCTGTACGCATTCAAACCTTCATACTGTAGGTGTGTGGAGATTTTTTCTGTTTATTTTTAGGGCTTCACAATCAATCGCAACCGTGGATTCCAACAATTAAAACAAACATGGTCAACTGTGATGTTGACTTGAAGATCGTGCTCTCTTCTCATCTGCACATCAAAACATTCAGCACTTCCTGAACTTCTAGCCAACGACCAGGGGGTGATTGAGATGTTGTAGCTGTCATAACGCCCTCTTAGGGTTGTGTAACATATGCACAGGCCCTTTGAAGAATGAATTTCACACCAAATCGAGACCTTATTACAGTAATTTGAAAAAGCAAAAATGCTGGGGGTAGCAGATGAACCAAAAACTACTGATTACTATCCAAGAATACTTTTTCTCCACCATAATTAAAGAACTGTATAAATCATTGCACACTATTTCTTTTTTTCTTGTTTTTACATACTAGAGAAAAAAAATACCAAATACCAACCATGCGCATTGATGCTTGTTAATATATGAGTGCTTGATCTTAATGTGGCAACCTGAGGTTAGCAGTCTGTTGCACACAGCTGTTTCTTTTTTTTGCCCTTTTTTTTGAAGGCGTGGGATCGTTGCTGCTAGATGTTAAGTCATAATGTTAGGCCTACTGTACCTTATGCACATGTGAATGCTCCTGATAATGTCCGATTATGCAACTTCTTCAACAGCCTACATACAGTAGCTTTTTGTTTATTATACCGCACTCACATTTTCAAAAAATGTGCTCTTTCAGCATCAAACCTAAACAAAGAAACTGCTGCAGCTGAAAGGTGAGCTACATACAGTACTCTGCATGTAATCATGGCATTTGACGGTTGGACTCGAGTGTTTAGCTGCGAGAGGTTTAGAGGAAGATTTATAGGGAGTTTTCAGTGCACAAACACACAGAGACATAAGAGGGTTTATGCTAAACCCCATGTTCCCGCTGTTATTTATCAAGAAAAATGGAATTGATATTGGTGAGAAATCCCAGCAAATACCAAGCCCTTCGTCTACAAAATATTAAATCCCCGGTGAGGGCACAGACTTTTTTTTTTTTAACGGTACCTCTATAAGTGCTTGGTGGATGAAACAGGCAGTCTGAGGGGACACATCCCAGGGTGATTTCTCTTCCACCATGATGGCGTCCAGCGTGGCCTTCTCAAGGATGACATCAAAGGACACAGCGGGGAAGCAGAGCTGGCGAACGTCCATCTGATGCCAGGTCATACCCGGGCAGTCGCTGTACCTGTCGGTCATGGCGCCGATGCACACCGAGGAGTAATCTATGTTGGTGATGGAGCGGTAGCCGGCGCCGTACATGTCGCCGCTCATGCTGCTGTTCCCACAACCTGAGGGAAGGAGAAGGAGAGAACGGGGAACATGATGAGAGAGGAGAGAGTGCAGAGGAAACAGGGGATGAGGAACAATATGTCTCCGATGAGTCAAGTCTACAAAGTGTTTTTCAGAATGAGTAAACGACGGTGTGACCACGGCAGCAACAGCACATAGTCTAACAGTTACAGTAGCTGCTATCATGACAACAGAGACTGCTATAGCCGGGACCACCCTTTGTCATTGATGAGACTGAGACACACATACGTCCCCATTTGATCAACCTGTGGCTTAACTGCGAGCAGCAAACAGAGACGGAAACCTCCCACTGCAAGGAACGATGTGGGGTGTGCGTTTGGTGTTTTTGGGGGTGGGAGTGTGGGGACAGAAGGGGGAGGGAGTGGGGGCGTCGTCAACAGCAGCAACACGGTTTGGACTTGTAGCTCGTCTCTAGGTGACAGACGGATGAAAGCAGAGGAGAGAAATTAAAGAAATATATATAAATATAAAAAGGAGACTAAAGGAAAAGTGAAGATAACCTCTCAAGTAGCAAGATGAGATGAAAATAATCTACTAAATGCAGCATCTCACCTTTTGGATCAGATGACTCATAGATCGTGTAGATGGAGGAGGAGTGGGTGGAGAAGACAGGCAAAAGAAAAAGAGGGAAAGTGAGGAGTGGGAGGGAGCCTGGGAGGGAGGGAGGCACACAAACTTACTTGATGCACATATTTGTTTCAGTAAAGGTTCTTTGAGTGTGAGCCTGCAAAATGGTCATTTTATCACACACTCTCAGTGTGTGTTTGTATGTGTGTTTATGGGTAACTGCCTGGGAAGAGGGGTGGGGGGGTGGGGGGGGGCAGTGCAATAGGTGGGGCTGTGACTTCCGGCAGCACGTTGGCATTGACACCTCTGTTGCAAACGTGTGGCTGGCGCTTGTTATCACCTTACTGCTCCGACTAATTACCAGCCTCCGTGTGTGTGTGTGTGTGTGTGTGTGTGTGTGTGTGCGTGTGCATGTGAGTGTGTGTGTGTAAGACTGATTCAGTTAGCAACCTCACACACTCAACAACACATTTGTAACCTATTTAGACGGGTGCGTGTGTCGCGGTAGAAATCTCATCTCGTACAATCATAGCAGGCATTAATTGACACGTGGAGACATACGTGGACAAGTGAGAAGCAGCAGCTGCGAGGTAAAAACTGATGAAAACAGAAGTGAAATGAAGAGGAGGGGAGAAAAGGAAAACAGTCAGAGACACATTAAAAACATTGAGTACTGTAAGAGGAAGCCTGTGCATCATCTACTCCGGAGATATTGCGGTGCAAATGCGTGCGTCTCTGTACGTGTCGTGTGCGCGCTGCAGACATCAGAGGGCTTGAGCCCCGATGGCTCCCCCAGTGACGTTGGCTTCAAAACAAGAGGGGAAATATGTCAGGGCTTCTTGTCACTCTCAGATAGTCCCAACGCTTTCTTTATGGATGGCTGGAATATGAGAGAATGTGCGGGAGTTGAATTACACAGGCTCAACAGGTTATTTTAGATGGCTTTAATCTTGCTCGCCGTGTGCCAAAAGCGAGCGACCACTCTGGAAAATATGGAGGAAAGGCAACCTGACAAACAAGATATGAGTTACAGGAGAATTCCTTCCACTCCAAAAAATAGGTCATCATAAAGAAATCATCCTTTATGGAAACAAAGAAAATCATTTTTGCACTCACTGTCCAGATTGAGGTCAAAACGAGGGTCTGCAGCCTTTCTCTATGCCCACATTTGGTGCTTGCTCTGCAGAGTGGGTTAAACCCCCCCCTCCTCCTCCCACCTCCACCCGCACTCCCCTCTCAGATCTCCAGGCAAGCCAGACATTGTTTCCAAAGGGTTCTCCCCGCTGACACAGCTATGTGTGCGAGTGTGTGTTTTCTTTTTCCATGCACTCGACTCTGAGGAAAGGGGTGTCACATGACGGCTCATTCCTAGGGGTTGTCACGACAATTATAGTTGCCAGGCTGTCATCAAGGGCACTCCTCTCATTTTTGGGTCTGTGACATCAACTGGTGCCCCCCGCAACCTATGACCTTTATACATGCACACACACACACACACACACGCCAAAGACGAGCTGTAACCGAGCGCGCTGTGCACGTATCAGTGTGTGTGTGTGAGATGCAGAGACGTTCTATATTGTATCCCAGAGTGTGCGTTTCTGTGGTGAAGGTTTACTGAGGATACCAGGCCAGTCAGGCCAGACTGGAGCCTGGCTTCTGTTTTTTTTTTGTTTTTTTGTTTTTTTTTTCCTCCTTCCATCTGGAAAAGAGGAAGCTAAAGCCTCCTGATGGCCACAGAGCGCATCCTAACTGGATTATCCAGAGCGGCGGACTAAAGTTAGAGGTGTCATATCACCTCGTCCTGTCAGCTGTGTGAGCGTGTGCATGTGTGTGATGGAAAATTTGAGTGCTGGTCTTAAAAAGCATCATAGCACTCATAACAAATCTGCAAGAAAAAACAAAACAAACTGTAAGTGAACATCTGTCATCTGTTTGTGACATGTGTAAACAGTTTGCTCGCCGTGTTTGCTTCCTCGTGTCTATTTATACAGGAAATTCTACACAAGCAAGATTTCTTAAAATTGGAGAGGAAGCAGAGCAGCTGCTGGCTCGGAGAGGAATGATGTCCAAACATGGACGTGGTTCCTTCCGGCAGAGTCAGAGATGCTCTGTAAAACAATGGGATCAGATTGCAGGTCTGACTTGACACAGCCTTTGATATTCAGGGGGGAAAAATGTGACTATTATAAGCAGTGGTGATGCACCACGGGGAAGGAAACCTCAAAGGTAATCCACTGGAATAACAGTGCATTCCCCTGCTGCTCAGACATGGCCGCCTCGCCGAACATGAGGAAGAAGGACCACACAACAGTATTTTTCCTGAATGACCAAATTTCTCCATCAGTCTGGTTGGCCGGGATTGTTTTTTTTAGTTAAATCCACTAAAAGCCTGTGCCATATAGGATTACAACATAAATGAAGAAGCTTTAAATAGCAAGGGGGGAAAAAATCTGACTTTCTGAACTGCAAAAGACACCTGCTGGGGTTTTATTTGCAAAGACTAACACAAGGTGGCTCACCTCATTTATAGCAAAAGGTTGCAGGGGGATATTGTTACGGCAGCGTGCACGGGTTGATAGACTTTATTGTGACGGAAACTCTTTTTTCCACATAACCTCTTAATTCTACCATGAGGACGAAGCAAGCAAGGTGGTAACATTGGGGCAGGACACACATACAGTAATAAAAGATATCCTTAATGATTATATAAAAGATTTTTGTCCATCAAGGAATAAATACATAAATAATCACATTTATGTGGAGAAAAGCCTTAGTCTCTATTAAGATTTAAGCTTCTTCATTACAACAGTATAGAGTTGAGCTCCTTGACTCTTACTCAACGTGAACTGTTTGCAATTTGACCTTTGAGCTATCAGATGACCTCCCTTCCACAAAAACAGTGACTCTCTAGAGCCCATCTATGGTCCGAAGGGGTTGTGGGTGGGGAACCCCTGCCAGTGAGCCAGAGGGGTAAAATATCAAAGCTGCTATCTCTGAGGTGAGCCGAGCGCAGCAGTGGAAACTCCATGATGTCAGAGGCATGCCGGGTATTCGTTCGCATCGCAGATTGGTTTAGACACATTAAGGATGGGGGGGTGGGGGGTGGTGGTGGAGTGTGACCAGTGCTGATGAAAGGTGATGTCCACATGCTGGAGCAATAACACCGAGCCCCCCTGCACACCCACGCAACCCAGCAGGCTGCGGGCTAGCCCCAAAGTAAACTGATGCCATGGCAACGCTTCACAAAGTTCAGCCGTATCTACTGTAAATGTCAACAAATGCTGTTTTTGTGCGTGAGTTTTCAAGTCTGTGTGCATTAATCATGTGGCTGTGTGTGTTTGTGTGTGTGGATGTGTTATGTTACCAGTCAAAACAAATACCAAACATCTTAATGTTCAGCAAGTCCAAACTGCTATAAATAAAAATGGACCTGGGGGAGAATTTTCCATGATGGTCACATTGTTGATGCAGTTTTGTGCAAAATGTGATGTGGAGTCTGACTGTGAGTGGTCGTGACAGATCATAAGAAGCCTGCACGTGTGTTTGTGCACGTGTGGGCGCACCAGGACGATGATGAAGGTAGACATGTCTCACTGGGTCTTGTTTTAACCAATTACCTCTTGTTATGTTTCCTTTAAGTTACGGCCTGATTAATCAGGCATGAGCGTTTATGTGACAGGCATTTGTGGACATTCAACACACAATCAGGACCTTTAATTTGTTTGGCCTATACAGCATGACTGCGTTTAACTTTCGGACTCTACCTTTGACAACATTAAGGTGTTGCGCTCCTCCGTCTACTCAAGCAGTGGAGGGAATGGAAAGAAAAGTTGAGAAATGACCATTTTATCGGCCCCTCTTCAAATTTTCCGCCGAGTTTGTGCCTTGTGCTGAAAGAAAGAGACTTCACATTGAGACAGAGGAAAGAGAAGAGGAAGGAAGGAGAAGTGGAGGATGGAGGAAGATTAGAGCACTGGAAGAGAGAGGGGACTACAGTACAAGCAATAATAAATGAGAGCGAGATAAGAGAGAGAAAGGTGGTGATGAAGGTGAAAAGGACAGAGGAGGAATAAGCAGAAAGAAGAGAAGGGAAAAAAGAGACGAGTAAATGGGTGAACCAACCAGCCGTGTCTCCATGGAGCTGAGCATTCCTCGTACACCGAATCCTGTCTCCTATTCTAAATGTCGTGCATATGGCAAGTCTAGCGACTATTTAAAGAGAGGAAGGGATATTGATGTACACTAACGGCTCTTAACGGCGGTTAAGTGTGTGTGCATCTCTGCATCTTTTCCCCACATATTTCTTTATTTTCATGTTTTTCGAGCAGTTTCAGAAGCTCCGGAGAAGTTGCATCAGCAGCGAGGCCAGATGAGATTCTCTCAAAAAAGCTCAGCTTTTTCCACCAAGTTCTCCTCAGAAGTCTCTCCTTCCCTCCGCTCACAAAAGCAACCTCAGTTGCATAACCGCGTACATGAGATAATTAGCGACTGAATAATTAAGTGTGTGCCCGTGACAGTGTGACTGTTTGATGGAGTGTGAGGTCTGTGTGTGTGTGTGTGTGTGTGTGTGTGATGGAGGACTTCTTGAAAGACTCGAATGTATGAATCTGCTTCTCTGTAGTGGCACGCAGCCGAAAGCGTCTCCTGGATCCAAAACATCACCAGGTTCCAGGAACAGAGGCTTAGTGGATGGCCATGAGGAAAGGGAGCCATCTTTTTCTCTCTCTCCCTCTCTCTTTTTATTTATTCATTTATTTATTTATTTATTGAGGGTGCAGAACTAAGTTATTGAAAACCTCCCTCCTTCTATATGCACTTTGTTAACTCCCCTTGTTGCACATTTGTTTTTTTTAATTAATAAATGAGAAGTCTAAGAGTGTTTTTCACTCTGTCCTTAGCAGAGGGCACACAAAAACATTTTTTTTAAAAACAAAAGAAAAAACCTCCCCTCAAAAAGAAGTTCTGTAAGTAAAAGTCTGGAGATGGAGAGTGGAGTGATGGACAGAGCACTAACATGAAGGATGGGCGGCTGTCAGACGAAGTGGGCGAGCTGGGAGCAACAGGGGTGAGTAGGAGTCAAGTGACAGAGAGAGTGAGAGATGGACAGAGAGAGAGTGTGTTGTAGAGTCCAAATGATACAATTTGGCCGGCTCCATCTGCACAACCAACTAGTGGTACACACGACACGGGTCAGGTATATCAGACCTTGTAAAGGATGTTGTGACACTTCCAGAGTCAATAACAACAACAACAACAACAACAACAACAGACGATCTTCTCTTAAAACAACAGACAATGGCACAATGAGGTAAGCTGATATGATCACAATCTGCTACTTAGACAACAGCACGCCTGGCACTGCAGCTATTGTGTCTACGTCTGTCTCCCTCCCACTTTCCATCCCACAGAAGTGGCTGCACAAAACTCTCATTAGATCCATCAACACCCCACACAGCATATCAAAGTCCACTCATCATCACATTATGGCATTCCTGTCACTAATACTCGTTGACAATATATTAAATTTCTACTGAAGTACTAGAGGAAGGAGCGCCATTCTTCTGAGATGAGTTGGTGTTCTGGTAGTTGAGGAACAGCTGCTCCAGAGCCTAACACAGCTGCCTGAGTTACAATATAGTGAGAGTAAATACTGCACTCTATAATGCACATATACAGTATATATACTAACAAATTCTACAGTGCATATTGTAGTGCTGAAGTAGTTAGCACTGTCACCTCCTCAGGAGGTCCTGGATGGATGAGCTGTGGAGCAGAGGGAGATGCAAGTTTGGGTGCTGTACTGATAATGTGTTATAGATTAAAGGAGACTACATTTTCTTTGACACTGAACAGTCCATTGCTGCTTTCACAAGACAAGAGGTTATAATGCAGCTTTTCCACAATGCCAGGCCTTCAGGGAAGACTGGAGTCTAAGTGATGCCAATGCTAGCTAAACCTTCAAATGCAAGAATACAAATACAAAAAAAAAGTCAAGTTATGGTTACTACTAGTTTTATTATCAGTTCAAAATAAGAAACTTTACAGTTGGGGGGAAAAAACCCATAGTTTTTAATATTCATCCAAAACTGGCCCAAAATTCATTTAACCTGCAGATCCAAGCTTTAAAATTATTCCCCATCTCCATTTCTTTATTCAGGTTCCTCTCTTTCTGCAGTGCAGCCAAACACCAAACCTGCAACACATCACCAAGGCACGCAACACCTTTCACTGCTCCACACCTGCCACATGGAAAATCCCCAGTGCCGTCATCACATCGCAGGCACCGACTATGGTTGCTCACAATGGGCTACAGCCGCCTGTTTATCCCAACTGTAAACTGTAAACCTAACTATAATTGGGCGTTCACACTGTGTGAATCAAGAGGTATTTAACACAAGGGCAAACCTAATCCTCCATCTCTCAATTTGCTTCAGCAACTCAAGTGTGGCGTCTTTTCACCGCAGTGGAAAAATCCATCTTGTCACAGCCTTTTGTCGGGTCATGCAACCTACACTCAACTGGAGAAGCTTGTCCGGCGCTGTTTGCTTACACATTTGTGTTAACAACTGTGTCTGTCAACAGCTTTCTCCTCTCACTCCCCTTGATATTCATTATGGCCACCTTTAGACAGTTGCTGAAGCACCAATATTTATTTTTCCATGAGGGTGTTCTAGAAAGAAAGCATGTGTCTGTGCTTGTGCGTGCGTGTGTCTTAACCGCGCTCTCCCTGTACTGTTTGTTCTCTTTGACTGGCAGTGTTTTAATCTGTCTGTCAGTCAGCAGTGTAGCAGCAGAGAGGAAGGTCATGATTCAGCAAGAAACTGTGAGAGTGTGAATGTGTGTATGTGCAATCAGACTCTCAGGAATCATTCCTCTGCTCCCTTTAATCTGGGATTAGTCTCCCCAACCTGCACCCTGACTAAGTACAGCAGTAGACAGAAGCACCCAGAGTTGTAGATACTCTTTTGTTTTTACCTTCCCAGCAGCAGCAGCAGCCCTTGCTGACATGCTGCATGAAGATGCAAGACTCACAGAGACATCACTGTCAGCGTGAGGGACCTGCATGCAGCAGCAGCACGGGTTCGGTGCACACTGCCTCAGCAAGAAAAACACAGCACATTATAACAGTAAAGATTAGGCAAAGTCACGGAGATAAAAACTTCGAAGGTACAGAGACGAGCCCACAAAGATCCATCAGAGATTTCCTGACAATTATCACAAGTTAGACGAGTGACAATGACATTTCACTACAGGAAAAACTGGAAGTTTCATCCTTTTTTCTTCTAAATGTGTGTGCGTGAGGTAAGATTTAAATGAGGCCAAAACTTGGAGAAATTTCTGTGTCCCAGTAAGTGTAATGTTGGTGGATAGTCTGACACATGCTGTGAACAAGAACGCGAACACAGAAAATAAACACACACACACACACACACACAGACGTGCGCACACACAAACACGTCGCCGTGTCGAGGGGGGAAGAGAAAGTAACAGCAGTATAGGCATTTTCAATTAGCCACCTACCAAGACCACGTCTGTGACAAAATGAAACGGCCGAAAAAGCACAGGTATTCTGAAGTTTTATACACACACACACACACACACACACACACATACACCCACTTGCACATGCACACAGAGGCTCAAACTTGACTAGTTCATTTTCTGCCTGGTTGGCAGGCGAGTTTGTCAGTTCAAGGTGCCTGCGTCTATATGTAAATGGCTCTGTTGCCTGACCTTGGTGTGATTATGCAAAATGGATCAGGTTTTACAGATGAGGGCCGGCCCAGTGTGGGAGCTTTATGGCTGACCAAGCATTGATCCCTGCAGGAGGAAATTGCATGTCTCTCCGCAGTGTCATTCTGTCATCGTCTGATCAGAGTCTTTGGTCTCAATACTTCAGTGCTGGAAAAAATCAAGGCTCCTGACAACGGCTCACACACACACACACACAGCACTGAAAGACTCGGGTGTCCTGAAAATCACTCAGCATCATTTAGTTTGCATAGGAATCAGGCGTAATCTGCATGCTTAGAAAAAGAGTTATCAGAGGACGAAAGTACAAGTTGAATTTTGTATTATTGATATAAAATGACTGATCTTCCAGTTTTAAATGTAGCACTTTGTGATGAGAGTGAAAGGTCATAGGCTGGAAAAACACTGTATCTGCAGCATCACAATGTAAACTGGTTTTATTTGACTGATAGAAGTCTCACGTTCATTTAGTCAGCAGCCCCTTCCCTCATTAACCAACATCCAAACTTGAAACTGTCCCTTCTATTCACGCTGCATTGCACCCATGCGTAAACAATTGCTGCCTGGACATACGAGGGTGCAGGGCTCTTGGAAAATACCAAACTTTGACAGGGAGGTCAGTCAGTCTTGAGCGAAGAGCACATTAACATTTAACCGTGGGAAACATTTAATGCTAAAATTCAAACTGCCGACTCCATTAAACATCACCTTCCTCATTAATATAGCGTGGTAGTGCGAAAACCAAGTCATTAAATGCCAGTCATTGATTGCACATTAACATCTGTGCCAGCTATTTAAATGGCTAAAACTGCCTTCTGCCTGTGTTACAATGGTACAGGTGCTGACAATTTATGATTCAACAACAAAAGACCACTTGTAATGTTCATTACAGTTCATCCTTACATACACACAGGGCCGTTGCTAGTAATTTGGGGCCCTGTGAAAAAAATACTGAACTGCCCCCTGCGCATTGACTTTTCATCGCCACTTTTTTCATAGACTGGGCATTATCTTTTATATATATATATATATATTTTTTTTAAACTTTTGGTTTTCCTCTTTCCAACCAGGCATAGTGTAGCATTAGAGTAGGACGACCATCCTATATTGCTTGCATCATCGATTGCATCACCTTGCTCCCCTGCATCATGACTTTGCAACACAATGCAAGTCATGATTCAGTTTGACAGTGTCCTTAAACATAATCAAGGCATTTTTATTGCATCAGTGGCCTCAAAGTTGCAGACTTTCCAACAGGTGGTCCAAAATAGTCGGTACTGTATTTTGTCGTGACATGACAGTATGGTCATCAGTCTGCATTTGGGCCAGTAGTGAGCAGCTGACAGCAGTCAAGTTGCTAATGAAGAGTGAGTCAGCCTCCGAGACAGACTGGTGGATAAAGAAGGTGATTAATGCTGCATGCTTCATCTTCTTCCTCTGGATGGCTACTACATATGCCAATGCCTCATCACTACTCTCCATCACTCTGTGACAGACTCACACACACCACTTTGATTCATCCAGAGCTCCAGCTGCTCGTCTCATCACTTCTTTCAGTCGTCAGCGTACGACCGTTGCATAGTACGGATGAATGCAGGGAAGGTCGGTTGGCCAGCATCAATTGTCCCAGTGACTGAGGGAGTGGACCGGTCCGGACTGTACAACAAGAAAAACACACTGAAACACACACACGCGATAGTCTGTTCTCACTGAATCATGACCACTTCCTGTTTGGCAGGAACTGGATGTTCTTCGTCCATGAGAAAAGCAAGAAACAAGAAGAGGAGGAGGAGGTGAGAAGAAGGACATGAGAAGTCAGATTGTGTTTGTGTCCCAACAGGCCATGTCTAAACACCATAATAAGTCCAACTTTTGAAAAGGGAGAAAAAAAGAAATCTGTGACCTTTCACTATAGTGTTCAAGACCAAGACCACTTATGTCACCCTCTCAACCAAGAGGAAGTACTTCTATGGTCATGGGAGCAGGAACTGCAAGAGGAGCTGTGAATGTCACAGTGGTAATATCTGTGATGCTCTGAGGCTGGATGCAGTGTGAGGGGGGGGGGCTGAAACTCTGAACAGCTCTCTCTTGGCTGCAGGGGATTGAGAGAGAGGTATGAATGACATTCAATTTGGGGGAAATGGGAAAGCGAGGGATGTGAATGGCTGGGGCTATGAATAAGGATAAGAGCGGAGGAATTTAGTGGGTGGGGTAGAGAGTGAAAAGGAAGAGATGCGGAAGAGGAGCAGGCCGAGATGGATGAGTGTGAAAAGGAGTAATTGGCAAGTGCGACGATAAAGAGGGAAGAGGAGAGGCTGGATGTGAGTGGGTGGTATGACGTATTCAGAGTCTTTCTCTAACTCTCTCTTCTCCCTCCTGCTTTCTTATTAGGCATCTCTGCTGCAGCATCAACTCCAACTGCATACTTGATGAGCGAGCCAGCACAGGTCCCAAGTCTCCACACACACACACACACACACAGCAAAAAAAACCAAAAACACACACACAGTTTGATAAGGCATTGCCAAGCTAAAAGCCTGGCACCAGTCCTGAACCTGCTGCTACCCCCTGCCTGACTCTCTCTCTCCGTGACACACACAAGCATATCAACAAACACATCAGTCGGCACGTTGTGAGTAGGGCTGGGTATCAATCAAAAAATTTCGATACCGGTGCCAAATTACTGACACCTTCACTTTGATACCGGTTCCTGAACGATACTTTTTTCGATACCAATTTTATAATATCAGTTCTAAAAAAAAAATGACATTACGGTACAAATATTGAGTTGTATTTTTCTATTCCAACCAGCAGCTTTCTAAGGCTCAACAGGCAGATGGCTGGCTAGTGAAAGAAACAAATAAGCAGCCCATGGTAACAGCTTTGTGAGTTTTTAGGTTACATACACACACCTTAGCCAAATCATAACATCAGCATTTTACTTAAATGCTAACGTGGTAGCAACTGCGTCACATTCAATATCCATGCTTCATGAGATAGCATGCTAATATTTGCCAATTAGTGCAAAACAAAAAGTAAATCTATAGGGCTGATTAAGACAGTTATTTTTTCAGGACAAACAGTTCACCTACATGGGACAATGAATGTCTGTTGAAAATGTCAGGGAAGCATTCGAGTCAGATTTTCATTTGAGAGGAAGTCTAAAGCCACTATCATACACACAGAGGGGATAGTGAGAATGTAGATTAAACAGCTTTACATCATAATAACTAGTCCTCTAAAAAACAGAGCAGAGCAGCAGCCCCTCCCGTCTTGTCCAATCCTGCCCTTGACAATAATACAATTTCGACACACACAAAATAACAATAAAACCATGATTATTACAGATTAAGATGATTGTTAGTTAATAAACATCTGAGCGGCCCGGACATAAAATTAGCCATCTCTCTGCTGTCAAATGGTCATTCATGAAAACTTACACAAAGACTAAGGCTTACCAAAGCCAAAGGCTGTCTAGCAGTCAGTGACAATCAGATTCAAAGCTAAGTAGTAAACTGAGCCAGCTGGTGTGATCACTGGGTGATGTCATGCTGCCGTGTCCCTGCGAGGAGGTTAACACGCTCCGAGGCCTCTGATGACATGGACCTCATTTCCTGACCCAGGAGGCTTATCTATGACAAAGCTCACACCTCTCCAGGGACAGTCTCAGGTGTAGGTTCAGACTGCAGGGGATACAATTACAATAGCAACAGGGACTGTGTCCTCAAAGGTATGCAGGTTTCTTTTAGTGATGCACATGTGACGTCCAATAAAATGAAAATGACAAACTCAGTGCATGGAATACATCATATTTTGATAAAATCCAAAATGTGATTCCTTGATTTGAGCTAAATTGTCCAAGTATTAATTCAACATTTTATACATGATGTAATTCATGGTTCATTTTAGGGAGACAATTGAGGACAAATCTCAAGGTTTGCAGAAATATTTGACTGATCTGATTTCATTTTAATTTCAATACACTGTGTTTGATGTGGCTTATTGTATCTGATCGTCACAGTTTCTGAGTCATTCTCTGGATTAACTTGCCAAATAGAAGATTTCTAAAGTGTCGGGTAATGTACACAAGATGACATTCAGTCATTAACATTAGTAGCATCAATAATAAGTAGACCATTGTAGCTCTGCCAGTGAAAAAAAAAGAAGCTGATTCAGGCTACAGCACACCAGGAGGGTCAAATGAAAGGGAAAGCTGCTGAAAACACAGTGAGAATGCTTCATATATTATTCCTCCCACTACAAACCCTTGTAGTAGCAATGAGTGACAGATAATTGCCAACCTGGAGTAACGTCCTGCTACTCCAGAGTCTGCATAAATCAAGCACAGCACAGCACAACACTGAACTACTAGGTCATTTCTCATGTTGGGTGACTGTCCCCCTGTGAACCCGAGAACAAGCACTGACTGCAACTGAATGACTGGGATAACCAGATAACCACAAAACACAGGCACATAATCCAATCTATGTTACAGAAGAGGGAACATATCAGTCTGATAATCAGCCTGCAATATTGTTACACTCCCAACTGTTTGTCGGTACTTTTGAGGGGGTGATTTTATTTTGTTTTGACAGAACAAATCAAAAGCAAGTGAAATAATCGATCCCGCAAAAATAATTTACAGTAAACAGAGGCCTTGGTATTTTGGGTTTTTTTTAGGTGATGGCACACTAAAATGTAAGATAAATCCACCAGGGGATAAAATAAAAAAGCAGATCGTTATTCCATTCTCATATCGTTCTGAAAGAAGTCTGACCAATCACCAAATGCAATGATTGGTCGTTGCCGTAAATCAGCTTTCTCTGTCTGTTTTCAGGAATGTGACAAAGTATCTAGTTTTCTTTAGAAAGAGTATTGGTAGGCACTTTCTTCACCTGGAAACAGTGATCTTCACAACATCTGATCTATCTAATCATTGAACACATT
Source organism: Decapterus maruadsi (assembly GCA_030347415.2). Taxonomy (NCBI): domain Eukaryota; kingdom Metazoa; phylum Chordata; class Actinopteri; order Carangiformes; family Carangidae; genus Decapterus; species Decapterus maruadsi. The sequence goes on from CM064906.1 coordinate 15,738,676, forward strand.
TGCGATGTTTGTGGTAATCCACAGCTGAGAAATATAAAAACAGCAACATTTTAAATATCACAAATATAATCATAATAATAATAATAACCTAGAATTATATAATTTACAATATCTTTTGTTTTACAATGTTTGATGCTTCAAGTGTCCAAGGCAAGAATCAGGAGGATGGTAAGTCCCATCATCATTTCACTCATTACTTCAGCAAGTGAGCAACATCCATGTCATGTCATGTCATGTAGAGTTTCCCCAGCCGTCTGTCTTTAAGTCTTTACAGTCGTACAACTAGAGCACCAAATCATCTGGGAACATTCCCAAAATCTCCTCCCCTTCAATCTCATTCCCCCTCACCCCTCACCCCCTTTGAGCTACTGCTGGGAAATGCATTAGGAACAAGATTAAGACCTGTTAAAAAAAAGAGAGAAAAAAAAGGGCCAGAGTGGGGAGAGTGGCAGTCGGACTGAGAGGGGGCAGTTCTCAGAAGGATGGGAGACTATAATGCTTGGTGAGGGTAGAGTCTGCTGCCAAAATGTAGTTACATCATCGTAGGTCAGCGAGGCAAAGTGTAATCATGACAGAGATGAGATGATGAGAGGATGAGAGAGGGAGGGGGAAAAAGAGGAGGAGAGGATGGGCAGACCAGATGTCAACTCCTGAAGATGATACTTGCTTTGAATAACAGGCTGTTATGTAGGGGGATGAAAGAGTCATCTGGACACCTACTGAGAACAATTAAACAAAACCAAGTTTAATGAATTTACCAATAAAACAATAAGATCAGTATATATTCTAAATAAATAATAATAAATAAATAAAAACGTGTCGACCCTCAGACAGATGAAAACATCAGGCTTCTCAGAAGAGCAGGATATCTCTTTCCCCTCCTCCATCTTCCTTTCCTTCCTAACTTCCACTGTTCCTCCACCTCTCACTAATGTACATTATGTAACCTGAGCTCCAGACTCCAGATGAGAGGAGGGTGCCGGCCGGGGATGAAGAGCAAAAAGATGGTGTGCCAAAGGTAGAGACAGACAGATACAGACAGATGCATGTAGACGGGCATAGAAACAGACATGAACACAGAGGAAAGAGACAGATGTGAGGTATAAGAGCAGCTGCCATGATTTGAGAGGGGTCTTAAAAATCAGTGGCAGCGTTAGGAGGTGAAGAAGCCGACGCCAGAGTGTGTGTCATGAGGAGACAAAAAACAGATGATGAGAAAGTAAGAGTAAGGCAACAGAGGTGATGATTCACTAATAATTAAAGCAGAAGTAAGCGATCCGGTCGTTTTCGCTAATGCTGCGTTCCAGGCAGGCTTTTGAAATCGTAAATTACAGCTTCAAGTCACAACTTACGACTTTGTAGCGTTCCAGGCAACCCACTCGTGTTTCTCCGACCTGTTTTAGAAAGTCACTAAACAGCCACAGACAACTGAGAAACTGGTACCACTTCACGGTCGGAAAAATACGAGTAAGGCAACAGTCCTCGTCCCTACGTCGCCACATTCAGGTGATGATTCACTAATAATTAAGATAAATGTTTTCTCCTCGGCTCAAGAAAGGAAGAAGACCCGTGAAACATCTATGCAAATTAAAATAATACAGAGAGGCAGACTATCTACAATGGCTCAGAGAAAGAAAACAAAAGGGGGGCGGATGATGTGGTGGATGTGTCAGTGGTTTAATAGTGTCACTGTGCACAGCATAAAAAGCAGAGAGAGACGCTCAGATTCTCTCATCATCAAATAGTCATGGACCGAGCACTCATCAGCTTCCACACAGCTTCATAAGCAGCATACTGTGACAGGAAGCACATTTATCATCCGAGCATAATGCACAGCACAGCAGGCAAATGGGACTTGGGCTCTTTAAAGTAAGAGCTATGTCTTGTTACAGGGGCTGGTGAAGTCTCATCTGCAGGGACACGACTATGGACACACAGCCAAGTGAAAGAGTGCGACAGCGTGCATCGTAAAGCAGAGCTCCCAGGCTGGTTTGTGTTCGTGTGTGGCGGGGTGACATAGTTTAAATATGCGTATGTGAGTGTGTGTGTGTGTGTGTGTCTGTGTGTGTGGATTTAATCTGCATTGGAACACAAGGTCTGGAAAGACTCCCAACAGTGGGATTTGTGAAAATCTGCAGCTCAACTCTCTCCTTCCTCCCAATCTTTCCTTCTTCCTTCTCGTCTTTTTTTTAAACTCTCTTTCATGAACCCCCCCTCCTGCAAAAAAACAGGTAAACTGATCGTTCACTGAACTCCTCCCCCTAACCGGTCACCACCCTAGCACTCCGTAGCAACTGTAACTAGGCACGGCGGGCCTGCCAAAGCTTTGGATTTCTCCACATGTTGAAGAGGTGTGTGTGTGGGGCTGCAGGAGGAGTGAGACGCTGCATATGAAGTGTCTGGAGGGGCTCAGATGAAAAACACAAAAGCCAAGGTGCAAGTCAGACGTCCTCTGTCTGTGCATAATATCTCTCTCTGCAGAGTGAACGTCAGCCCTGGAGGTTGAGCGGCACTGTTCTGCTCATCGACTGTAAATAAAGATTGACGTCTCAGTGATGACACCCATAGGTTTCTGAGGAGCAGTTGTGTTGGCTGCTTCACGGCACCCGACTCCTCCTAACTCACAGCTCATCCAGAAATGGACAGACTTTGGCGCATGCAGGTTTGTGGCCAGCATGCACTCTCCTACCTGCTGGTCAAGGCAGCACAACCTCAATACTGTCCAAGTTTGAGCTTCAATAAAACTTGATAGTGTGAGTTGTATAATAATCTGGCTACTGTACAAGTTCTGTGAGGGTGGGGTACGGTGGGCATTTAAACATGGGTGTCCATTAAAACACGTTCGGAGTCAGTATTAAATGATGACTTTTGAGGAACTGTAGTTTTTGACATTTCTGTGTTGCCTTCACTTTTCAGTCCTGGAGGTTCTGGAGGACTTCAACAACTGCGAGCAATTTTGCCCAAGACAGTGTCATGTGTGCACAAAGCACAGGTGAATGATAAGAACAGGTATGTGAGCGACCAAAACAGGGTTGTGTTACATCAAAATACCATCCGGTTCTTGAGTATTTTTATTTTTATGAATCAAAATGAACTAGATTTACATTCTCATAATGATGCTGTTCCTTAATTTATTCTTTGCCTTCTCAGCCTGGTTTATGCTGTGTCAACTCCATGCCATCACTACACCGGTGCCTCGTTGCCGCTGCACAGCTTTTCACAGCTTCTCAAGGGAACGTGTCACCCTGCAATTCACCACTTTTGCAAAACTTCCTGTCTATCTTCCTGCTTTGTTCTTCCAGTGGAAAGACAGTTGAAGATAATTGATATATGGAACAACAAATGCTATGAACACTTAAAAAATGGTGGTATAGACAAGAAGAAGAGAAACTGGGAAAACTTAATGCTGGAAATTATGTTCCGAGTGGACCAATCAATCACAGCTCTTGCGGTCTGCATCACCTCAAAGCGTGTAGTTAGAATTGTTTTGGGGGGTGCACGTAAGGCGACGGCGTAAGGCGACGGCGTAAGGCGACGGCGAAGGTACGCCGACTTGACGCAAAAGCATAAACCGGGCTTTAGTCATAGGCTACAGGAGGCTTTATCCTCAGTCATTTTGCCATCAAATAGCTGCAACGAGATTCTCATTGCAAAATCAATCAACAGTCATCAGCTAGAGGTGCTGCTTTTGTAAATGTAAAATTGCTGCCATTAGCGATGACAACTTCATATGCTGCGTGATAACACAAAGCTTGGCAGACGTAGCGACAGTAAGTATGCTAAGGCGGACAGGGTTAGCAAACAGTCAGCTGAATGCTAATATATGGCATCAGTACAATGCTCACACAGCTTGTGACATGCTCCACGCTGGCTCTGCCTCTCATTAAGCTCACACACAGACACCAAGAACAACACCTTCTTGTTACCGTCCCTAAGTAAAATTAATGCATAACAATGTGTTTTTAAATAAATATTGTCTGGGGGAGTAAGGTATCCATGGCAACAGGCAGAGCAATTGACTGTGCAACGGTGGTTCGGGTTTGTCTCTCTGTGCTCACACAGACTCCAGCATGATTTAACACTGTAGGATTGGGGAGGACCTGCCTTGATAAAGTGCGATGCATTAAAACAGAGCGTTGGACTCAAACCTCACGGGTGTGCTGCTCTCCGTCTCACTTGACTGATCAAAACTGCCTCGCCCTCTGCATTTCTTTCTCCATCTTTCCCTGTGTGTATGTGCCTGTGTTTACGGAGGAGAGCAGGGGGTGTTCAAGGCCCCCGCTCTCAGGTTAAGTGAACAGAGCCTTACAAACTATGGCAGACCATCTGCTCCGATTCCCTGTGCAGGCTAATATAGGCCAGGCATACACACACAACACACAGTTGTTTGTTGTGCTCTGATGATGCTAGTTAATCCTAACACCGGTGGACAAGGTAATCCTTCATCCAAACTTCAGACTCCACCTCGAAATACCTTTTTACCCAGCGCATCGTGGTCCTTTAGCACCATCCTGCTTCAACTCAGCCACAGTGAAGCCAAGCCCACTTCCTCTCATCATTTCTAGTTGGAACGTAGAAAAAACACAATTATCCACACATAAAAAAAGGGGGTGTAGGGCAGTTTGATCATAACAAGCAGTAGACCAAATGTGGACATCATTACCAGACCCTTCGATCAAATGTTCCACTCTGACAGGGAAACGTCAATACTTGTAGCTCCAGTTACTAACTTTTGTTTATGTATTGTCTGCATCATCACACGCATCTAATTGTAGGCATGAGCCACAGTTCTATTATAGTAGAGTATGTGTAATCTTATATCACACAGAGCCGCAAGATGTTTTTTTCCCCTTGATTAATTGTTCATCAATAAATAAAGAAAAATCCTCAATAAACAGCTTGTTTTGTCCAACTTACTGTCTAAAACTCAAAAGAAATGGCAATGAGTGAAAGTGATAATAATAATATCGGCCTGAAAAAGTTGACACTGTGTTGCTATTCTGTGTTTGAGAACACTTGTGATGCCGACAACATCCCACTGCACATGCCCCGCAGCACAGAGAGCAGAGGAGGCTCGGGACGGTCAAAGTCAGTGATGTGCAGTGATGGAGCCGAGGGGACAGGTGGCTTTCAGTGAGCCAGAGTGGTTTCCACCATTAATCAATCCAATCTCCCTCACACACATACCTCATTTCGCCCTCTCCGTACCCTTTAACTTGTCTCGCTCTGCGCTCTCATTGGCTTTCTGGTCAGTTCATCGAAGAACCCGCGGTTAATATATACAGACAATGCAGTGAAGAGACGCTTAGAGAAATTGTCCTCGAGAGAAAAGCATTGGAGGGATCTATATTAGTTTCACCTCGAGTTTTTTTTTTTTCACCCCCTCCACAGGTCACAGGTCAGTGCACAGCCTGTATTAACACAGGGCCTTACATAATGACTTAACTGGATAATTATTTTTCGTTCATTTCTTCTGTGTAATAAGAAATCAATCTATAATTTATATGTCATGTTTTTTTTCCCAATTACCTCCTGTTGTTATTTAATCTATACTTTTCTTGGTAGGCTGACCAGCACAACATCAAGAATTCCTGATGAACATGTGCATTAGATTCTGAAAAGTCATTAGACACAGCCAGGCAACAATTAACACTGAAATGATACAATAAACAGATCTTTGCACACAACACAGCTTGGACAGACACACACACTCACACAACTTGGTCAAGGGTTGGGCAGATTTGATTAGACAGGTCCTAGATTTCTTCCTCTCTTCGTCTTCCTATTGAACTTTCTCCTTTATCCTATTTTTTGACAGATATTGTTATCAAAAAATACATAATGAAGTCATTTTTGTTGGGTTCTATAACAAACAAACATGTTCCTTTACATCTGGAATATAAGTAGGCCAGGACGTCTCTGTAGCAACAGTGTTTACGTTGACTACTATGCAAAATGACGTGTGACACATATTACCTTTCTCCAAAAAAAGGAGGGGGAGGAAGCAGCTTCTGTGATTTGGGTTTTGCACTTGGCCATACTGTAATTTCACTTTTCACACAGTTGATTGTGTGAAACGTTTAATATCAAATGGATAAAACAGCCATTTCTCCTCCAAAATGACAAAGTAAATAAAACAGTTTTACTGTAAATGTATTAAAAATCCAAAATCTCTCATAAAGGCCTTTTGCAGAAATTACAGCATTGAGTCCTCTTGGATAAATCTAAATATAAAGCTTACCAAAGTTGAATTTGGGCAGTTTATCATATTCTTCTCAGCAGAGCCTCAACAGATGTCCTGCAGCCATGAAGGCCTGATCTCTGGGGCTTTGGGTCACCTCCCTGACCGAGACCCTTCTTGCTCTCAGTTTGATTGGGCGACCAACTCTCCTGATGGTTCAAGCTCAAAACTTAAGTCTCCACACAATCTTATCAGAGATCCACATAAAGTCCCTCTGACTCAATAGTTTCTGTTCTGCCAGTGTGAACTGTGAATCCTTATAGAACCAGGTGTGCGCCTTTCTACACTATATCAAGTAAACTCGATTAACCACAGTTCCAGACACATATTTAGTTAAATATTAAAGAAAACAGAATGTACTTCACTACAAATTGTAGCCAGACAAATATTAGCAAAATGGACGATTACTATTCCTGCCTTAATGCAATCTAATCCTGCAGTGTCTGAATAAAGGCACTGTTTGCAGCCAGAGGAAGCAGGAACTAAAATATCTAACATTAGACAGAGGAGTAACAGAGTGGGGGAAAAAGTCTCAAGAGCTACGACAAATTCAGAAAAAAAGATGAGGGCCATGCTATTGTGGTTGACAAATTGTTGCAACGCTGCACAACACCAGCTATGAAGGTTCCAAAAAAAAACTATAGAGCGAAGCCTCCTGTGTCTGTCAATCCAGAGGAGTAGAAATCTTAAAACAGACACACAGAGATTAGAGAAGCACTAAGTTTGTTTAACAACGAGGGGGGAGTAGAATGTGAATAAACCTGTGATTCCCTTCTTTTACCCAGAACTGCACATCTCTTGTGTGCGCAAGTGTCTGTTTGAGACAAGGGAGAGTACAAAGGCAAATGGAGAGTTACATAAGACCACCATGACCAAGCCGAATCAACACTGTTATGCGTGCTATATCAGAGGGGAGAGAGGGAGGGAGGAAGAGAGAGAGAGAGAGAGAGAGAGAGAGAGAGATGAACAGGCAGTCAGAGAATATCAGAGACTGGCACTCAGATGGGCACAAACAGACACAACGCTGAAACAGACAGAGAATTAGCAACAGACAAACAGAGGCTCAGGGAGTAAATCTGTCAGTTAAGATCCACAAAGAGGGAGAAACATTGACAGATACAAGGATATAACAGGCACATAGCTCAGGCTTGAGGGTGGTGGGTGGTGTTTGAGTCAGAGACACAGACTAAACAGACAGACAGAGGTGGAGGTGTGGGTCTCTTAGTCTCTAACCTGCAGCATTACAAGCAGTAGATTATGTAACAGTGCTGGGGACCGACCGCCTCGCACAAAGCCAGCACTCTCCTAAAAATCCTATTGGACACACACTCACACACACAAACATTAAAAAAAAATATATCAGTGTATTTAACGACTTAGCTGCAGTAATAGTCTTACAGGGCTGGATGACGAGGGGATTTGGAGACTTGTAGGAGATACAGCAAACGCAAGGTTCTGGTGAAAGATAACAAACTGATGAGTTAGAGCGAAGGAGAGACCGGCAAAGTGATGTCATTGTGCAGCTACAATGAAAGTGGTTTTGGAGACGTTTAATATGACAAATAAGATAAATACTAATTCTAAAGGGGGTGGTTGAGAATGCAGTGGGTTCACACCGGGAAGGCAACAAAATTCATTGTACTGAAAAATGTATGTGCAGTAATCAGTGATTTGATTGGACGAGAGGTCTCACATGCCGGTATGCAGTAAAACAGCACGTTGGGCTTTACAGGTGACCTGCTTATCACTGTTCATGCTCAACTGATGTTTAAAAGCATAATCACATACACTATTGTCAAAGGTATTGCTGGAATTCACTGAGCTCCTGAGAGCGACCCATTCTTTCCAAATGTTTGTAGAAGCAGTCTGCATGCCTCGGTGATTGATCTTATACACCTGTAGCCATGATTGGAACATCTGAATTCAATGATTTGGATGGCTGAGCCAATACTTTTGGCAATGTAGTAGGGATGCAACAATATTCGGTATTTTATTGAACCGTTCAATACGCCCTGTTCGGTTCAATGCATGACAGCAAACAACGGTATTTTCGGTACGTTTCCCCCGCAAAAAACTTTCAAAACATCCATCATCCCTCTCGATGAGATCCCATAATGCGACTGAGATCGTTGTTCAGGCCAAAGCAGGCTCAGTGCCATGTGGTCATGCTGCTTCAGAGCCAATCAGAACGTCCCTGAATTCCCTAGGAGCCAATCAGCGCTCTGCATGCAAATGTGAGGAGCTGGTAACAGTCTGTCACCTAAAGCTAATGCTACCGCTAGTGCTACCGCTAATACAGAGTAAACAAGGCTTGAAGACCCTTCCTGTTTGTAGGAGGAGTGGAGGTGGAGACTGTGGCTCCTATCTCCTCTCTGTCTGTATGTCTGTCTGTCTGTCTGTCGTCTCGCTCTGGCTGTGTTGCGCACTGCAGCACCTGTAGCACCTGTGGATCAGCTGCAGATGCACCAGCTGTACCCTATCCACTGTGCCGTCGTGATGATCCGCGTTATTTATTCATTCATTCATTCATTTGCAACTGAACAGTTGCATCGTCAGGCAGCTGTTATGGTTTATTTGCCCAATGCCCACACTGAACTATGGTCAGTCTGTCACTGGCTTGAACTGTTAGTGTTATATTAATAGGTAGATTTTTTTCATATTTTAAGATAAGTTAATAAGTTTATTTGTATCAGGGACTGTGTACCTACAGTTTAGTAGGTGAGTAAAATAATTACATTTGACTAAAACATGCACATTTGATTTAGAAAAAATCCTCATAAACAACAAGCAAATTTATGTTTTGGTTTTTTGGTTCTCTTACTGTACCGAAAATGAACCGAAACCGAGACCTCAAAACCGAGGTACGTACCGAACCGTGACTTTTGTGTATCGTTGCACCCCTACAATGTAGTGTATATCACAGTCAAGGTCATTATCTTTGGGTAACTGTGACTGCACACAGTCATAGTGGTATTCAGTCCATCATCCCTCTCATGGGACATAATGTAGATGTAGATAGATGTTCACCATCTTATCGATGGAAAGAGAAAGAGAGCAAAAGACTCATGGAGAGAAATCTGCAGAGTTGGGTGAGTTTGTAACTACTAGCATTTATGCAAAGTTATATCCATCTGTTCATTGATTTATTCATAAATAGTAATGATAGCAGCTTTATGTAATTGGAAAAACTACAACTACTTTCTTTCTCCTGTAGAGTTTATCTTTTAGCAGCCTTTTGGTGAGACTTGGTGTATGTTATGTCAATTCCTGTTACCACACAACATACAGTAATGTGTTTTACAAAAATTCCAATAATGGCACTATGAAAAATAATACCTAATAGTGCACACTGTCCAGACTGTCTCTGTAGTAAGAAACACTTTATTTGACGCCTATCTCTATAACACATTACAACCATACTTATGAGTTACAATGCAGTTATAACACTGTAGTTATAAACACTCAAATGAGGCTTTATAACAATAAGCAAAACACATTATAGAGCATTATACTGTAACTCCACCAGTTATACAGTGCTATAACTGCATTATAACTATGTATGGTTATAATGCATTACAGAGATAGACGTCAAATAAAGTGTTACAGCAAAAACAGTGCTGCTGTAAAGCATACTGTATTATAACATGTCAATGTACAGTAACAGTACACTCTCTTACTCTTAGTGTACCAACTGCTGATTCACAGAGCCGCACTCCATTAAATATTTCACTCACACGGAGCCCGAACCACACACAGCACCACACCTATTCACAGGTGATTGAAGGGTACTACTCTACAGCTCCACGGCAGGCTCGCAGCAACAGTGCGTCACTGCAGAGAGCGAGATGAATTAGGACATCGATGACGCACTCGCAGTACTCTCACCTAGCTGACAGGGCTTTCCCTGCTCAAAGCTATGTGATGATAGGTTAATGACGCCATTGAGACCCACATCACAGTGCCTCCCCCTCTCTCTGACAAGCAACAATCAACGGCAGCGAAAGAACTCTCTTAGAAACAGGCACAGAAACCCTCAGACGAAGCAGTGTCTCTGTCCACTTTTACTGCAGGCAGCTCACCGTGGAAGGGGATCTTTCTGATGCCATTTGAACATAACACACATATTAAGTCCTATAGGTCACTCCTGGCTTAATAGCAGGGCCATATGTGCTCCAATAAGCCTGCACCGTGTACATCTATATGTTCATTCTATCAAGTTAAGCTCGACTATAGATGAGCACATTAAATCACATTAAAGCTTCATCCTTCTCTCCGCAGAGCCCTGGCTGTTGTTTTAATGTTACATGTTGATCGTTTCGGACAGAGCCTGTCGCTGGAATCACAAGACACAAGTGTACAAGGTCACAGAAAAGTGACTTTGTGCGCTGCGACATGCAGCTGTTGTCACAGCAAGAGAAGCCCGTCTTGGTATTCATGAGAAAAGAGCAATGCGACGCTGAATGCACTTAGATGACCTGTCTTTAAGGTCGACATAATGTCTTTGTGAGAAATGCACAGCGAGTTCCAGGATGACACTTCAGCTCTTTTAGAGGCAGCTTTGGCTGCAGATGTACCTCTCAGCAGCCACTCTTCCTTCCTCCTCCTCCTCCTCCTCCTCCATACCGGGGGAAAGGGGGAGTAGAGAGGGGACAGAGAGGAGGTGAGGGAGAGAAAGGAGGGGGAGATAGAGCCAGCTAGGGTAATGTGATGCAGGAGTGTGCAGTGCAGACAGAGCAGTCTGCGTGAATGCCAATTGCCAATATACTATATTTCCTATAGCCTTGACACACACGCACAGAGCACTTGTAAAATGACATTTTTCATGAAACTCACTCATTCATACTCTGCAGATGCAATTTAATGTGTCAGTTTTACAAATATTTTATATCTGGTTGCTTACATGCGAGGACATAGTCCATATTTCCGCTTGCACACACATGCATGTAAACACATCTGCGGGCTCTTGTAATGGTGCAAATGTGACGGTTGTATTTCGATCGTGGCCAAGTGCATTTTTTTTCCTGTTTTTCTTTCCGGTTACGGGACGCATTTGTGTTTCGGTGCCGCCAAAACGAGAGCTGGGTCGGTGGAGTCTCCTCCGTAACAAGTTACAAGTCATTTATTTAACCATCACAATTACTCCAAAGCTTGATGTCCACCTTCCCTACATGGAGTTTTGTTCTCACAGTGCCACGAGTGACATTCAATCTATCTTTCCATTATCAGTATCCCCATGACCCGAGATAATCCACAGACCTTGCGGTTTTATAGGAATCACCACTCTCCACCTACTAAATAGTCCCTATGAAAAGTCCTGACCATGTATTTGGAGGATTATCTAGCTTATTGGGGACATTGTTTCCAGGAAGAGATGTTTGCTGTTGAAATCTGAAATGTAGTGCTCTCTGGGATGGAAGGAGAAACACTCGACCCAGATAGCGAAAACATAAACAAATAAAACCTGAATGACCTGCATGACACCACGCAGGTGGAGTAGAGCATTTGACCTGAATCCATCAGATGATGGATTACATATCAGACACTGTGGCAGTAATTTCAGTAACTTATGTTTTATATACAAAACGTCTCGTGACATATTATGACGTCTTGTGTTTTCTAACTAATGCCACATTTCAGTAACCTGTAACACTTTCTGAGGTGAGGTAGGTTATATACACCAGGCCAGGGGTCTTCAATGTTTTTCAGGCCAAGGACACCCAAACGGATGGAGATCAAGCAGGGACACATACTATATTTTAAAAAATGTGTATTATATTAAACTGGGCCCAGAACCATGTATTTATGTAGTTTGTTATTGTGCATTCAGTTCAAATATACACAGGTTCATATACGCATTTATGTTTTTTCTAAACATGTACAAAGTACAGTGAGTAGGGATAATCATGCAGACAAACTATTCAAATTTGCATTTTTATTTGAAACATAGATGTGGAAACTAAAAGATATAAAACATTGTCAAACCAACCAAAAATTTCACGACCACCCCTGCAGCACCTCCGTGGACCCCCCTGTTGAAGACCTCTGATATACACTAACATAATGTGGACTCCTCTACATCAGGCCGACTTGTATCTCTCCATCCTTCTCTCCGCCTTCACTCCTTTACATCTTTGGCTTTGCACCTTTGCACAACATGGAACATGTTTTCCCAACATGCTGGCTTTCCCCTCACAACAACAGCACTTGTAAACATGTAATTGCATGCAGTGCACATTTAATCAAATCAAGTAGTCCGTCCGACTCATTTGCTAGCTGTATAATTTGCACTGTGTGTGGGAGTGAGTAACAGCCGTGCGTCCTTTGCTTCTCCAGTGGCCATATCATTACCGTAAGTCAGTGAGTCAGGGTAGTGTGTGTGTATGTGTGTTGTGTGTGTGGTCACCCCCATAGTCCACCTGCACAAGCCCTCTCACCAAGGGCGTTCAGTGTTATTGAGAACAATCATTCACTGAAAATAAATAAATAAATAAATAAATAAATAAATAAATAACCCACAAACATCAAATACACTTCCACTGCTGAGAAGCACACAGTAACATGGATGCATCATGTAGCCTGTGCCTCCGTGTGTCATCTACCGCCACCACACATCGGAAGAGATTCGATAGTGTCTCCTAATTGTCCCCAGAACAAAGAAACTCCCACTGCGACATTAGAAATCCTGTGACACACACACACACGGACACACACAAGCACACTCGCTCTGTGCTCTGTTTATCAGGGCCAGGCCCATCGATCACCCTAGCCTCGTTGCCCGGGTAACCCCGTTATTATTCAAAGCACGCAACACCAGCTTGCAGAGAAAGCTGTGTGTGTGTGTGCAAGTGTGTGTGTGTGTGTTAGGTAGTTAGGTAGTGGAGATTCCCATTGGCTCACAGGCAAAGCAGCCACATCGGTCCAGGCATCCTCCCTGATCTGCATACCTATGAGGGTGGACATTATCCTCATCACACACACACACACAGAGACACACACAGACACAAACACAGGATGATAGGGACGCCACAATTGGACTGCAGCTATTTCGCATTCTCCTCATTTCTAGCACCCACCCTCTGCTCCTGCCCACCCTTGTGACTTTCATTCAGCATCCTTCCTCCATTTTTCTTCCCTGCTTTGCTGCATCTCATTCAGCCTGCGTCCCTATCTGCTCGCTCGCTCTCTTATTTTCCATTCACATTCTGCGGCTCTGAGGCTCATTCATAAACAGCACCACTCCTTACAGCGGCAAAAAAGTATGGAGAAAGAGAAAGGAGGGGGGGTGAAGAGGAAAAGAGGGGAGTAGAGGAGGAGTGGGTGAGATGGAGGGAGGGGTTGCCCCTACTGACTTACTGACTGCTGCATGCTGAGGGCTCCCTGAAAACTGAAAACAGCCAATCGGATGCTGAGGAGAAGGGAGGAAGGGGACGATAGAGAGGTGGATGGATGGATGCACACCCCTCCACCTCATATGTTCTCCTGTCTTTCATTCATTCATTCATTCATTCATTCATTCATTCATTCATTCATTCATTCACCGATACAGCCATTCATTCATTTATAGGGTAAAGACAGAAAATACAGTGATACAGAACTGTGTATGACTGTGGATAATATATAGGTTTGTAACTATGTGTGTGTCTTCCTTGAGGCCAGAGGACACTGCAGACAAAACAACCTCTGCTGCCTTTGCTTATTGAGCAGCTGCATTTATCACAGCATTACCTTGCTCCAGACAAACGTTTTTGTCCAACAACAATGCAACGCCACAATTTTTGCCTTGTTGCTGCTCATTATCACCTTCCAAGACATGCTAATCCTGCAGCTAGGCCAGTGTGATACTGTTGCATCGCTCTGATTAACATATCCAGATGTGAGAGCTCGTCGGTGTCAGAGACCAGGCGATATATAACACCAATATATTCCTTGATCGCTGCTGTGAATAAGCTGGATGGTAAGTGCCAGCATAAACTAGGGCAGCGACATGGAGGACAGAGCTGATACAAGCCTATCTGATCAGACTCGCTCCGCCTCCAGCCGCCACAGGAAGGAAGGGCTGCAATCAATAAAAGGAAGGGCAAGCGTGAAATGGCCAAGGCCCGTCTCTCGGTTCTATTATTCCTCTGAAAGCTGCCCCGCTTCCTCGCAGCCTCACCGCTGTTGTTATTCCACGTGCAGGGAGCAGGAGGAGGAGGAGGAGGAGGAGGAGGAGGAGGAGGAGGAGGAGGAGGAGGAGGAGGTGGTATGTGCATGCTAGTGCTCGCCTGTGCAGGGAGTGAGAGACATGAGAGAAAGAGGGAAATAACAGAAGGGAGGATGAGTGAAAAATGGTGGAGTGGTGTGGGAATGAAGGAGAACAGGGCTGCAGGAAGGAAAACAAATGATAAAGTGGGAGAGGAGGAAATAAAGGAGGGAAAGGTTATGGAAAAATGCAGAAAGTCAAGATTAGAAACCAAGGTTGAACTTCCCATGAGCAACGGCATATCTGATGTCAGCTGGATCTTCTGACAGCTGCTAAGACATAACTCCTCACTTCAAATCCCTCTCGCTCTCCCCCGCGTTGCCAGTGACTTTCCATCCCATCAGCATTTTGTGCCCGTGCGCGTGTAGGTGCGTGTAGGTGCGTGTGTGTGCGTCTCTAACGCTGCAGAAAAAAAAAGGAATGTGAGAGGATTGTCACCTATGATCTCCCTCTTAACACTGAAATGAAATCCTATTGCTTGGCCTATATGTTGTGTACACGCTGCATAGGTTTACACACAGACATAACATGGTATAGCTGCATTATACTGTCTACTGTCAAACTCAGTCTACATTTATAATTGTTGCTCCCCATATTAAATATTCAAGACAATGATTATCTGCATAACTGAAGCAGTGACCAATGGCTTCTGTGAAAAAAGCGCACATCCTCTTAAGATGCCAATTTTGGAATGAGCCGTAGCTCAACGTAATAACCCACCAACAGTTAGTTGGACTCTGTGAGAAGTGCACCTCCCGCTGCGCTCAACACTGTTGTAAACACCTCCGCCCCAGCTAAATATATAACAGGACCACAGGTGGATGATGTCTTTGATACCAAATACTAACAAGAAGGCAGAGGGGAGGGAAGGGGAGATGGTCAATGAAGAAGAGGAGAGGTGAAACGGTGAGGAGGAAACAGAGGAGGTGAAAGAGCACTCGCCAGGACGTGTAGGGAGGAAGAGAGAGAGAAGGCGACAGGTGTGAGGAATGAATGAACAAGAATGGACCTGCTGGAGGCAGACAGAGTGACGGAGGGACGCTGATGCGGTAATGTTCTTAATAAAACTTATAATGTCATTGTAGTTGAGGCACAGTGCCATACATAGTTACACAGCAGCTGACTGTCCAGTCACTCATGGTCTTTCACTATTTCCTTCGCGAATAAACACCATCTACATCACCCTGGGGAGCTGAGGGAACCCAGCAACCGACAAGTCAGTAGGTGATCTAAATAGGAGGCAGCAATGCAGGACATTTACAGAGGTGAGACATTATTTTCTGTCTATTATAGACAACACAGGTTGCAAAGAACAAATGGCTTAATTAGCCAAGAAAGCTTTCCAATTATATTCTCAATTAATTAAATTATCAGGGGACAATGGCCATGAGAGGAGTGTTTTGTCCAAAAAAAAAAAAAACACAAAACCAAAACCAAAAAAAACAGTCCAACTCATGGTTCACAATTCACAATTCAAGAGGAATGTGCAAGATTTTGGAGGCTCTCGTCTCTTGGCCAAAAACCAACCCTGCAAAGTCAGTGCCTCTGATCCGGTGTCCCAGCTCTCATCTCTGTGTCAACGCAACACAACGCTCACCGTTACCTCTAATCTCTTGTGTATGACAAGACTACACAAATATACACGTTGTAAAATTGTATATGTTAAGTAATGTTATCCAGCACTCCATGGATTGTTTTCTCCCTGGCTTTGTTGAAACAGAATAAGACTTTATTGATCCCCAAAAGGGGATCACAGTAGCAGGAAAATATACAACACAAGATACAAAACAAGACACACAATAAGTTGCGGTATCAAATGCACATGGTTGAGAGGAGGGTTAGCAAAACAGCAGAAAAGCGACCAGACTTGCATAGTTCCCCTTTAAGACAGTCTTGTTTCAAAATCTAGATCTAACACTAGATAGGCCCCAGTTTACCATCATAGAAGACAAGGGAAAGAATCATCGCCACATTTGCAAAAAAAAAAAGAAGAAGCTCAAAATAAGTTTTGCTTCAAAAATGACACAAAATCTTTTTTTCTGTTGTTTTTCTGTCATCAAATAAAAAATAATAATCTATTGATTCATGAATGTGTACGAAACACATTAAGCAGCAAACCAGAATTTAAACAAAAAAATCCCTCCTTTGATGGAAACTGTGAGGTGTTCAAAAAAGTTCTCTTAATTCTTGGTATCCCTTTTCCTTACAAACATCATATTTTAATGCAGAAATGTCAGTACTGACACTCTGAGGCACTCACACACGTCAGTAGCCTTGCAGACCCTGAGGTAAGTGTTCTTGGTGTGATGGAGGACAGTTTGTGTCATGCCCTCTATACCCAGCGGACTGATGTTAACATGTAAAGAACAATGTAGATGGACTCCAGATACTCCAGAGACATCTCAGCCCCTACACACTGCAGGAGAATGGAGCCATTA
The DNA here is from genome assembly GCA_030347415.2 of Decapterus maruadsi. NCBI lineage: Eukaryota > Metazoa > Chordata > Actinopteri > Carangiformes > Carangidae > Decapterus > Decapterus maruadsi. The sequence goes on from CM064906.1 coordinate 15,755,597, forward strand.
CATCATCAGCCTTCGCCTTGAGGTACAAAGCATGAGCTCTGACCAGTGGGAGACGTGGGGTCATTACATCACTGATAGTAGCCCCGGAGCAGAGCAGGCCATAAAAGAAGGAGCTGTGGCTGCATGGAACCGGACCTTGTGCGAGTTTATCATTGCTAATGCTCTGTAATGTGGTTAACACACACACACACACACAGGTCAGGTGCTGGGGGGGGGTCGGAGTCTTGATGCTTGACGCAATGCTGTGACACACAGCTCCCCGGGCCCTCCAGCTTACCATGATGACCCAGCCAGTAATGAGAGGAGTTATGTCACATTATGAGGCTGTATTAGACACATATTACCATCAATTACCGGCATTACCATTAAAATATTCAGTGATGTATTTTCACTTCTGGTTATCAATGGCATGGTTACATAAATGCTGCTGCACTTAAGTCTGTAAATTAGCAACTTTTCTACATTATTCTAAATCAAAAACAATCCTGACCTCATGTCAGCCCGGTGGAGGTGGGTGTCTGAGTGGGCCATGCAGCTTCTAAACAGGATATGCTGCTGTCATGAATGATTTTACCACCTTGTTGAGCACGACGGGCTGACGGATCAATAGCGAATGTCCATTTGAGAATACATGCTTACATAAAACAAACACTCTACCCGACCAACACTGTACCTTCTTTGGTGAGAAACTGTCAATGTTAGAGCAAGTTACCTGCATAAAATAAGAACCAGACGAGCGAGAGAGGAGAAACAATATACTGTAGCTCCTTTTGCCCACAAGTATCCTCGGGCAAGACACCAAATCCCCCAAATCACTCTTGATGTTCAGACTCAGAGTTCATATTATTGCTCCTAAAAAAAGCTGGGTAATGTGGTTTTAGGAGAAGGTTACTCAAACAGCTCTAATTATTTCTGTATGCACAGTGTGATGTGTTTATTTGGGACTATTTTCTGCGGAGTATTCACAGCATCAAGACAGTTAGTGTATGTGGGTCTGACACAAAATAAACTATCACTGTATACAGTGGGGAAAATAAGTATTTGATCCCCTGCTGGTTTTTGCCCTTATTCCACTTGATCAAATGTAAATTAATTTATAACCTTTATCTGATTATTCTATTTCTGGATGTTTTGTTGATATTCGGTCTCTTTCTGTTAAAATAAACATAACATAAAAATTATAGACCATCCATTTCTTTACAGGGGAGCAAACTTACAAAATCAGCAGGGGATCAAATTATTGAAGTTCAGTAGCACGGAGGTCTAAACTACATCAGGCTCTGTATACACAGGCAGTACTTGTTACCAGGAACTATTCATTGTTGGTTTGTTGTTGCTGCTTTGTTAGCAGTGAAGGTAGAAGGGATGCAGAATATCACCAGACTTCTCCTACTGAGGTTGTAACACTACTATGAATTGATCGAAAGCTTAACAATCAAGTGGTATCACGCATCCTTATCGATTGCACCCCTTCTAACGCAGACCTCACATCGTGCATTGTCTGGTTTAATTTCAGACAGTCACCGATCTGTTGTCATAGACAACACTGTGCGCAGCTATAATGAAGATGAGAGGGCAAATATTGCTGAGTAAGTGAGAATAATACCAAAAGGCAAGAAGTAGGTTACAGGGAAGGTGGGGAGCAAAAAGCAATGAGATGAGGGAGTCTCTGTAGATATTAGGAAAGCAGTGGGAAAAGAAGGCTGGGAGAAAACACGGAAAAGGAGGCTCGGAGGGCGACAGCAATATGAAAAGTGTACAGATAACATGTAAAACAAAGAGAAGAAGAACATTAACATGCAACAAAGCATCTAGTTCTCCTCATGTTTGCATCTCTCCTCCACCTTTCTCCTCCTCTCAGCTCATCTTAATGGAAACGGTCTCCATCGGAGATAGTTAAGTGGCCCAAATCTGATTAGTTATTTACCTCCCTTTCATCCCTCTTTCCTTTATCCCTTCATCACACACTGTGGCGCCTCAACTCTTTCTTTATGTCTTCCTCTCTCTCCTCTCCTCTCCTCTCTGCCAAGTTGTGCCCTGGTCCTCTCTATAGTGACGCTAATTTATTGTGTCATTTCATACGAGCCAATAGTCTCTGTGGATTTACAGACTTGACAAGCGAGGGCAGCTGGGGAAATGTGTGCAGCCGTGGCAGAGGTTTGTCCAAGCGTGGCGATGTTTAAGTGCTTTTAAGAGCTCTTCATGTCTATAGGACACGTGAGGGTTCACACGCCTTTACAGTATAGGCTTCCCCATATAGCCGCACATCTGTGCATGTGTGTTGTCGAGGAAGACGGCAACTACACGTGCTGGTGACGGGAACGTGCGATTCCATGATTTGGCAAGAAGAGAGAGAGATTCCCTCCAAGATGAGAGCTCTCAAGCGATGTAATGGCTCTCCTTTGGGTTTAAATCAGTGTGTGCAGAAAGTGGTCTGCCCCGGTGTTGCCTGCTGCAGTGTAACGCAGGAGAGAGGCAAGAGAAGATATTTTATATATCAGCCTCCAGAGTCTCCGAGCCCACTCACGCCTCTGCTGTAGGTGTGCCTGTGACGCACATTGAAAAAGTGAGGCTGCATAGTATACTATCTGTATCTGTACCAGTCTGTCAGTGTCAGTGCTTCAAAATGCACCTCTGGAGCAGGAGGGCACAAGATCGCGCCCATCCACACTCACAAAGAAGAAGAAGACCTCCAGGTATAATTAAGTTGTCTGTATGTTGGCACTGTAGCCTTGCAGGAATTAGACAGCAGCACACACACACAAAGACAGAGCAGTAAGCCCATCACTCCCTGACACAAATTTAACAAACCCCACGACACACACAAACACCGCTGTGCATGCATAAACAATGTTCATATCAGCAAGAGATAGACCACCATAGCCCTCTATGCTTCTGTGGAGGTATGACACTACAGTCTGGCAACAAAACACTTCAAAGCGTACAAATCTCCACAAACTGGCATCTGTCTACAAATTACAACAAATAATTAAGTAAGTACTTCTTCTCAGTCTTTTAATTGCCCTCAACACGTCTGTCAGAGATAATTACAACCCATCAGGATGTCAAAGTGCACAGCTGCACCTCAAGGAAAGAAATGTTCCTTTGGATCACAACAAAATAAAGCAAATTAAGAGCCACAGACATTATAGTCAATAGCTTAAAAAAAACTATATCAGTGTAAGCAGGCACATAACAATGTCATATGCAAACAACAACCAGTTAAATTCTTACTCTGACTTCAAATGAAAATTAAACCAAGAGGACTTGATGCAAAATAAGCACTGACAAAATTTGTGCAAATAGTAACAAACTCGCCACAGCAGCATTTTAGCTCTCAAGGCATTTGCTTTACATTACATGCAGCTCCAGTTCTCTTGACATGGCTATTCTATGTCCAGCAGCAAAAACAGTGTTCATGCATCAAATGTGTTTGAATCTCCAAGCTGCAGGGCCATTACAACAAACAAACAGAGAAGGCAGGTACTGCAGGTAGGTGCTGAGTGCAAGAGAACTGCATTTATTTTCAGTAGAACAGTGACAGCTTGTGGACATTTACAGCAATGGCACTCTTATATCGAGGGATTCAACCCACCAAAGACAACAAAGTGCTTTTATTAGTAATAAAGGTCAAAGTCTATAATTTACAGAGAGAAAGTATAGAAAATAGTCTCTATAATAAACCTATTGATATCGAGGCTGAAAATGTTTCCATAGCCCAAACTTGTACAAACCAAACCAAAGTTTGGTTGCGAGTGTGAATTTAACAACCAGTGCAACAGATAACTAGCTACACACCTTTTTTATATCAACCAGCTTTTTATACCAAGTAATGAGTCAGGAGGACAATACCATGCAAACAACTGTCCTGGGAGATTTAACCAACAATATAAGTAATGCTAATGGCAGATCTGACAACCACGGTGATGGCATCTGACATTCATAATGACTAATGGTAACTTTCTCTCAACTTTTGACAGCTAAAGATAAAAGGATGACAGGAAATAAGGGACAGAAAAAGAGAGCTGATTTGCAAACACAGGTCCCAGGCTGGACTCAAACCACAGGCGCTGCCAGTAGACGACAGCAGCAATCTGTCATATTATATATTGTTATCTGGCATTTGTGAGGTGATAGGATGAAGGGAAGAGAGCACAATCCAAACTGAGTCAGTAAATAGATACTCACCAAGCACCAGGATGGAGTCCTCCTTCCTCACGTGTTCCTCAAGAAGGTGCTGGAATTTGGCGAAGCCACCCAACCAATCAAAGCACCGCTCTGTCTTGTATCTCTCATCCCAGTAGTCAACATCTTTATATCTGGAGTTGTCATCCGGCATGTGCTCCATGCTCTCTGCAACACACAAATGTAAATATTCTCATCTCATCCCCCATCATCGTTCAAACAGCCATTAATTTCACACATTCAGTGGTAATTAAACAAATTTAAAATTACCAATTACTCTAATAACTAGTTGTATATGTTCAGGTCAAAAGTCCCCTAATTACAGCTATAAGAGTTTTAAGTAACTGGTTGACAAAACAAGTCATGATTTTGTCTTTGACTCTGGGAGAAGTTGCTCATCTTCTAACTTGTCTGAAGTTTTGGTGCACATTGTTTGACAAGTTTACAGTGCTGTGTATTTTTTTTTAATTACATTTTTGTCTTTAACTTTTTAATCATTTTAACTAACATTAGTGGCAGTGGGGAAGCTGAGGGTGACTCATGTAGCTCAAGCCTCAAACGTTTTAGGTTTATTATATAACTTTATCTTTGTGACATTTCCCTTTAGTCTCTTTGACCTGGCCAGCAAATCAATGGGAGCTCTATTAGTGGGGAAATGTCCCCATCTATAGTCCACCTCACAGCTTATGTCATCAGGCTTGACGCAAGAGGGGTGATGATGTCATTTACTGTGTGCACATCACCAAAAAGGCTGAGCCAGCAGGGAAACTGAGTGGACAAGAAGCCAGGAGAGGAGGAGGAGTGGAGGATTGGTGGAAAGAGGACAAAAGTGGATTGTGAATTGAAGTGGATGTAAACTTAGGGAGTGAGACAGAGAGGAAATGATGAAGGAGAGAACAGGAAACCAGGTGTTAACGCATGTGGTGAGGAAGAGGGATGAGATAAAAATGTGCTGATGTTAAAGGAGTGAAGAGCAGAGCAGAGGTGCCATGGAGCAGGTGTAAGAGAAGAAATGCATTTTATCTTTTTTAACATGATAAATCTATGACGTTCTTCTTTCAATATCAGGGTAGGAAATAGGCTAATGGAAGCAGACAGCGTGAGAGAAGAGAAAAATGACCAGGAGCAGATCAAACTGTTTGCCAAACATTCACTTAACTGCATTGATAATAACATTTATTTAGCATTCTCGATTTGCAGTCCAGTTACAGTGACATGGATTCAAAGGTAGATCATCCGGAGAAACATGTATTATTTCTGGCCCAGAGACCCAGCTCAGCTGCTCCCCAATGTTTACAAAGTCTGGCTCCGCCCCTGTCTTAGTTGGTTGACTGTTACCTGGAGGCTGGCACTAGCACAGGACATTAAAATACGAACTCGGCGGTTGCTGAAAACGTTTACTTGGACTTTCTGGGCTTGTTTGTGCTCTTGAACCTCCCTCTCCACACATAACGATATTAAATATTCACACCGGGGTTAGCACAGCCACAGCGCATGCAGGGCTGGAGTAGCTGCTCAGCTCTCACCGCCGCTTCAGTTTTAATGCATTTACATGATTACTGACAACACTTCCTACACACAGTGAGCTTCTAACTACACATGAGCCATTCATCTACTTACGACATCCACGTCGACAATGGTAATGGTTTCTTGTTTTAAAAAAAGGCGGCTCGTACGTTTGAACGTCCACGTGTTGTGGTAAGCAGAGAGCTCGTGCCTCCAACCGGAAGTTTCCGTCCATGCAACTCCAGCGAAGCTAACGTGACGACCCCGATATAAAGGCTAAAAAAAGTGATTTGTGAGATTAGTGTTAGTATGAGAGAAATGTTTTCTCGCTGTTATTCTTCTGGTTCTGGTTTGGTGGATGTCTGAGAGGAGGCGGAGCAAGTAGCCTAAAACGTGTTTCTGTTTGTCAAAATAAAGTCCACTTCCGATTCAGGATAGGAGAGCGTTCAGGGAAACCTAACCCTGATTTGTGCTATTAGACACCTTAAATTAAAATAGATCTAGCCTGAGTAAACAAACAAACTAACTAATAAATGAATTAAATCTAGGCATGGGGAATGCTTTAGTTTAAAACAATAATAATAACACCACAAAAAATAAAATATTAATTTGAGAATGATTAAATTTTTAGATAAATTAAAATAAAGCCATTGAATCTTGTTTTAAAAATGATTTAATGAAACCAGATCCAGAGAATCTTGTTTTGAAAATCACACAGCCTTAGTACTGTCATTTTTGTGGGCCTCCTACAAGGAAGTGTGTGACTATATTCTCCTGATGTCAACTGTATCATCATCAGGTCTATTTAATCTAATGTTTTTATCCCTGTTCCAAAACAGGATCTTTTGGAAGATCCTCATTTTGGATCTGTGAAATACTAAAATGCTGCAGGCAGAGTGTCTCACAGTCACAGAGTTCAGTGCAAGCTGCCTCACCAAACTCTGTTCAATGTCTGTAGTTACATAAGTCAACCACTAGAGTCCAGTCATATCCAGCCACTATGGAGCCACTTTGCCAGTCAGGAACCTCTCTCTCTCTTTCTCAAAATATAAGCAGTAGGAGTGACTAGCTATAAGTATAACATCTAGAAAATACATAAATACTTATACACTTATCACTCTCCTGTATGGTGGTGTTACTTTTGCTGCGTGCTGGGAAGACCAGGTCCCTGTGATCTGTGAATCAAAACATCATTGGGGAAATGACTGGATAACTTAAACTGAGATCTGTCGATATGCCAGAATAGTGTATTTCTTTATTTGACTTGAAGTTCATGCAATTTTAACCCTAACAAAACACCCATTACTGAAGACAAATCTGCAACATTTACAAATCTTATGTGGTAGGACGTTGTGTCTATCTTATTTGCTATTAGATTAATCACCTCACCACAACCAGACATAATGTAGCACATTGATGATTCAGTATTAAGAATCAGTTCATTTACAAGATGATGTTATTAAAAGTTCTTCCACCACTGCACAGACTAAATCACATGAATGCAGCGTTCCTGCCTTTATGGAAATAATACAAAGACTATATAGCATTTGCACAACTCACTGTGTGGAAGAGTAATGTCATGTTGTCTCCTGCAGGTGGTAGTGTCACACTGATATTTCAAATGTTTTCACTTCCCGGCAAATGCATAAAAGCTGCTCCCAGAGTCCCAGCTATACTAACAATTTAACCTGGGTCATCCCATTTCATTATGTGTTGTTGAAGGCTGACACACTAGAGTGCCATTTATCACTGAGAGCACAGCAGTGTGAACAAGAGCAGAGAGAACCTGAACTTAAAGTTGAACCTTTAGGGTTGGGGTGATTTATGGGCTGCAGGTGCTGGTTCATCTTCATCAACAAAGAGTCACTTTTTCTGTGTCAGACCCATGGTGCTTCTATGAGTTTGCAGCTCACAGAGGGAAGTAAGTTCTTACACCTTGAGTGCATTCACTTTAATGTTTATCCCTCCATTTCACACTCATTGAACCCTAATCAACTGTAATTCTCCACATGCACTTGCAGTCTTTACACTAGCTAAGCCTCCAGTTATCTCAGAAGGACCAAAGTATCTTCACCATTTCCTCTTCCACTTGAAAGGTAGAGTATACTTATATGCATGAGCTAAGATGCAATGTGATGGCAAGGCAAGGCAATTTTATTTGTATATCCCGTTTTTCACAAACAGTTTGTCTCAAAGGGCTTCACATGACATCGTAACAACATCCTGACTGTCCTTAGACTCTCACATTGACTGAGGAAAAACTCCATGGAAAACCCTTTTAACAGGGAAAAATTAGAGAAACCTCAGGGTGAGCAACAGAGGAGGGATCCCTCACCCAGGATGGACAGACGTGCAATAGATAGATGTTGTTACAGACAAGACAGTTTACAGTTTATGACACAGAATGTGCAAATGTGCATAGAGTTAATGAGGGCAGCTTCTGATGTGCTCATATCCAACTTTAAAGTCCACTTTTTCTTTTTCTTTTTTTCTCACTTCCAGTAGAGTAAGTCTAAGTAAACCATCCATGGTTGCAGTCAGCAATGGGTCCCTCCTCAATCCTTAAAGTAAACATTGCTTCAATCTGAGGATTTTTCTAAGACACTGACTTTAAAATATATATATTTTTGAGGGGTCCAAGCTGAGTAGAAACTAGTCTGCAGTAAGCACAAGAAAAAAAACAACAACAACACACAAACACATGGGGGCCAGAAAGGCTAATACTCTTGAGCTCTAATGGGGCCATCTAAGCTTTCTGAAGGGAAGGCATTGGGCTCTGATTGTGTAACGTCATGATGGATCCCCTATCAGCAAACTCAACCAGGTCCCATATTTTATGTCGTGATAGCAAGAATAGCAGCTGTTAAAAAAAAGTCTGTGTTTTAGCCAGTTGTCTGATAAGCCAGGACAGTGGAAGCCAGCATGTTCAACACCAGAGTCCTGAAACCGAAACAGCTAATTCAGCCTTTATACAGTATTAGGTGAGTGTGATTTAAAAATGTCTCCACTTGTTTTCCTCCATGGTCTTGATTGTTTTCTCTGAACCTCATGACCTCAGTGGGAATAAAGCAGGCTGGCAACACATGGCCAAATTGAGATAGAACATCTCATCACACTCAGCAGCTTTTAAGTCAGTCTCCCATCTTTTTTTCTTCTTCTTCTTCTTATACTCTCTATAATATAGGTTGACGCTGCATCATAATTACGTAACCCTCATCACACTGGCAACAGTTTAGGTGCAATCATCATTTCAGTGTGTGGTTTAAGTGGAGGAGCCATAAAAACAAGTCCAACAGCTTTCATTGCGCGTGTGGATGCGACTGGTGGTGGAGGAGGAGAGGGGGACTAACGGCGATTCTTTGATGCTGAATCCGCTGAGACCAATGCAGACACTCGGGATCCGGTTAGAGATGCGGAGAATAATTTGCCACAGATTCCTCTGCATAGTGGAGGCACTATCACAGACCACGTGAGAGGAATATTCAGTGACGGTCCCCGACAGTCCGGTTCATCTCTGCTGCTGACATGGACTCTTGGACAGTCTACACTCTCAGCTTCCCAGGGACGGACGCGGAGGGAGGGTGGCACTCAGTCTGAATGTAACCTTTGATCTTTCGTCGTTTTCTCTTCTTTTTTTCTGTTCTTTTTTTTTTTTTCTTTGATTTTTTTCTCTTTCTTCTTCTTCTTCTTCTCCCTTCCTCCTCCTCTTGCTTCTCTCCTCCACCAGCCAGAACAGTTAAGAGGGTGGGGGGTATGGCTTGGCCGTGCATCAGCAGAGTGTGCTGCCTGGCTCGCTTCTGGAACCAGTTCGATAAATCGGACCTGTCCGTCCCGCTCACCATCCAGAACTACTCGGACATCGCCGAGCAGGAGGTGCGGTCCGTTACCAAACAGGTTTCCGCCTCGGAGCGCGCACCCGGGAATAACTACTCAACCCCGGAGCCGCGCGGCGCCGGTTCCCCTCAGGCGCCCGCAGATGGCCCGGGAACCCGTGGATCCTTTAGGGCGAGGAAGGAGCCCAGCTACAAGCCCCGGGAGGACTACCACCCACCCGGAGTGCCTTTCCCCAGCCTTACCCAATACAAGCAGGATTTCAAACCCTGGCCCATTCCCAGAAAGGAGAATTTCCCTTGGATTAGTAACGGGGGGAGCAGGGCAGACAGTGTTTCGGACAGCCCGGTGAACAGTTGCCACAGCCAGGCGCAACCGGGGGAGAGAGAGGAGCGGGGCAGGGGGCAGAGGTGGGGGGAGCAGCAGGTGACGGAGGAGAGCAAAACCAGCTCCTACAGGTAGGACATGGCAACCTCTCTGTGACTTGTTTCAGCACCTGTCGCTGTCCCCTCCACCTGGCCGGTGCAGGACTTGGAGGGCGGAGGAGGGATAGTGGTGGTGGTGATGCTTTGATGCTTTTTGGTCACTGACCTGACCACCTGCAAACCTGTGTATCAATGTATTCAGATTGTTTGATTTGATGCCTTTTATTTAAGGTTCGTGGTCAGGAGGGAAGCTTACCTTGATGGCTGGGAACTAACTTTCAGGCCCCTGTCATAGGTTCCTATGTGAATTAGGCTACAATGAGTGCTTCTTTTGAGATTAGAGGTTATAAGAAATAAAACTTTACTATCAAGAAACAAGAATTGGAGGGAAAAATCTTGTCCATGACCTCTCAGATTTAACTTATGACCTCCTGAGTGAGGTGATCCAGCTGCCCTCATTGGGAAATGAGTGATTTAGAGATATTACAATAACCTCTAGAGATTAGGGGGCACTCTGGTGATTTTATTCATGGGCCAAGCTCCAAACACAGTGGATCCAACACTTCAATAATGATGCTTGATAGCAAAGGCCATCTTTCATTAAACCCTCTCGGGCTGGTGAACATCACCACCTTGTAACAAAGACTTTGACTGCCTACAATCTGATGACATAATCAAATAGACTTCAGGGAGCTTTTTCATAAAATATAGGAAAAGTAAACTGAGAAAGATTGGATGGAATGCCCCATTAAATAACCTTTGCCCCATAGGCCAGTATTTCAAAACAAGTCTGACTGTATTGAGCCTCCGCCAGCCTCTGATGCTTCCCTCTTCCTCCAGGCAAGAGTACAGGCCTTGGACGGGAGCGAAACCAGCCAAAAGTGCAAGGAAAAATCCTCCAGCTCAATACTCCAGTCCTGGGACAGAGGCCACCCATGTCCCACGAGAGACCAGCTACCAGGCTGCCTACAGCGGGGAGGTCCACAGGTCCATAGGGCCGCATCAGGCGGAGCAAATCATCCCATCTGCTGCCTCCAACATACAACCTGTTGCCATCCCCCAGCCCATCCCAGCTGCCGTGCTGGTTGGCGGTGCACCCAGCCACCCCGGCCTCCAGCAGAGCGTCCTGCCTGAGAGGCCCGAGTTCAGTGGAACAACCAAAGGAGAGGTAAGCAGAGACGGCAACGTTGTTCAAAATGTGTAGTTATGATACGCTGAAGCAAAAGCCAGTGTCAGTCATTCAGAAGGAGGAGTGATGCGTGCATTTTACTAAAAGGAGCTTCAACAAGCTCTTTAAAAAGCGCTACAGCGCGTTCCTCCTGAAAGTCATCTTCACTCATCTCCCTGGTGGCCTGTTGCTGTCGGAGCGTCTCAGAAAAGTGATACAGCATTCTGTCCCTAAGCAGCTCAAAGTGACCCAGCTGTTTAAAACAGGCCATTTTCTGTGTTAGGTAACACTCTGCTGGTGCTACACTCATTACTTTGACCTGAATAGAACAAGCGCAACGAGAATAAAGAAGGGAATGAGTAATACTTCCAGCTGTGCTCCATTTTGGTCTCAAATTTAAAAACAAACCCGCAGACAAATATTCTGACATCTGTCTAAAAAAAATATCTCTGATGAAGGCTACACTGAAACGCATGAGTACTTCATTGTCCTAGTTGTGTAATTGCAACATCTGTCAAACCCTAAACCAGTGGTATTTAGATACAGATTTTACCAAATGTTATATATTTTGTTTATTCATAGTAACTAATCAAGCTACAGCAGGATTTGATCTTTTTAGTGCCTTGACATCAAGAAAGCACTTAGTCTTTTTCATCTGCTCAACATTTAGGCACACAAATGCACAAGAAAACACATTTTTCCAGTGACAAAATGATGGAATCACTCAGATATTCACACAACACAGATGTACAGCAAGTCAGAAATATAAAGCAAAGGTAACAGCAACAAGGAGAGAGGATTTGCCAAGGGAACTCATGGGTTCAGTCAGGTTGTACCAGATTAATACAGGATAGAGTGGGCAAGGGGACATACAGTACAGTACCCCTCCCCTTTCCAATGCCCCCTCTCCTCAGGTCAGCTGTTGTGCGACAGTAAGTGAGACAGTTTTTGGGAATCTCCAGAGGTTTAGTGCCATCCCTCCTCCCACCGCCCACACCACTCTGTGCCATCTGCCAGAGGAGCGCTGGACCAGGTCAGGCTGGTTCGTCTCAGTCTCTTTGCACATAAAAATCTCACACTGTACGATAGCGGGGAAGATTGGGAAATGTGTTTGTAGGAGAAGCAGTGTTTTTCCCTTCTCCTCTCCAAGAGAAAGTAAGACGCCCCTTCTGGTTATTTGCATAATTTTTGGGCATAATAATGACGGCTCTATTAAGCTGTTATGTCCCGCAGTGATGGAGGTCAAAGTGAGAGATGTCAATGGCAGGACACAGACGCTATTAATAATCCTGGCCCAGTTGGAGTGAGAGTTCACGGTGTATTAAGTGTGTTCAGCTGTGAGACTGAACACTGCAGTCAATATTACACTCACACACAGACACACACACACACACACACACGTATATGTGCATGTTTATTGTGCTGTTTTTCAATGTTCAGGTTTTTCATCGGTCATACCACAATATGCCAGAGTGACACAAACCGGCCTGGCAGCAAATCAAGTTGATCTTAGATAATCCACCCCTGTCACCACCGGCCCACTCACTGCCAACTCATTATTGACTCACCATCCCCCTGCAGAGGTGTCTGACCAAGCATTACACATCCCACTCCAGTTTGTATTACACTGGGTCATGGTGCTCTGCTGGTATTTTTGAGGGCATTTTTAGTTTTTGATGCCATTCTGTAAAAAAAAAACAAAAAAAACTGGACTGTACCAAACAGCTTCTTCATTTAGTGTGGAGCAGAGCGGCTGATTCAAAGCGACTAGCTGTGACTATTCATTAAAAGATTTAATGGTTACGACCCAAATAAGCTGCTGAAATCAAAATCAATCTGCACTTGGTGATAAAGGAGTTGGGCAGCCATGAAATTCTGATCATTGCTCAAATCAATCTATCAAATTGCATGCTCCCCCACCTGTAACAGATAAAATCCATCTCAACAGATAAAGGCCGTCTCTAATTTTATGATGTGCAGATGACAATTGAGCGATTAGGGCACAGGGAGCTTTGTGTGATGAGAAAGCTGTGTTTTCTTGAACTGACTGAACCCAGAAACCCAATTTAAAACATCCCAGTGAGAGGTTGTTGTGAGCTGTCAAGAGGAAAGAATGAACCTGTGTTAAACCTGAAGCTCAGCTTGTCTGGCTTAAATGGGTGCAGTTCTGAGCCATCAGCACACAGTGTATGTGTGTGTGTGTGTCTGTGTGATCATGGGGCCGGCAAGCACAACACAAGGCAAACAGATTTGTGAGGATGGGCTGTTTAATCCGCAGTGTGTGTCAGGGATGAGCGAGACAAAAACCGCTGAATGGGGAACAGGTTTAGCACGCAGACTGGAAACCTCAGCAGGAAAAGTCGTCTCACAACAAATTCTTGGTTGTTTTACAGTCCGCTTAGAGGCGGCGCTTCCCCTTCAGATTTAGGACTGTGCTCCCAGAGCTCACAGACAACCCTGTTTGACTTCTGCATCCACCATGCTGTGCGTTTTCTCGCGGCAGAGTCGGTAACGGTGGAGGGATGGAAACACTGTGAAAACAGATTTAGGGCAGCCTGAGGTGCACTTTCCTCTTGCCCCCGTTTTCACAGCTTCCTCCTCCTCAGCCAATCAGTAACAGGGCCACAGGGGGTCAGAGGGTGATATAGGTGGTTAACTTATACTGAACAGACCAACTGTATCCAGGCTTGGGACCTCCAGATGAACTGCTCTGATAATTAACATTAACATTCACATTTCCTGTTTGGACAGCCAATCAAACCACTACAAAGAGACACACAGCGACAGACACAGACACAACATGTCTAGAAAGACATGCAAAATGGCAGCAACAAGATGCAAAACAACTACAGACAGCTTCTTTCAGTTTGGGGGGTCATGCATCTAAATATATGCAGGAAGGGGGGGGAGGTGTCATAAGCTGCCCTGTCAGCAAATTATTGAAATTATTTCACATTAGAATAAGTTGTTTATTTGGTGTTCATTAATGTCTGAACACTTAACATAAAAAAAACAAAAAACTAGGATCACAAATGTGCCACCCTTCTCCAAAGCTGTGCCGCATTCAAATGTTTCCCAATCCCTCCCCTGCAGTTACCATCCATTGTTTTGCTCTCCCTCTCACCGTCTTTCGCTTTTCCTATCCTCCCCCTTTTACGTCTCTATCCCCAAAGCCAGACTTTCTCTCTTGTTTTCCTCTCCCCTTTTCTTTCACTTGGACCTCTTCCCTTTTCCCACGCTGCCCAGGACTACAGAAACGGTGCCCTGTGCCAAATTGGCAGGGCTCTAGCAGGGAGGAGAGGAGAGGGATTGCATTAAGAGAAAGACAAAAGACGGCTGAGGGGAAAGAGACAAGAGTAGGGAACGAGACAAGGTGAGAGGAACGAGATGCAGCGTGTGATAGATAGGTGACTGAGAGTGAGAGGATGCGGAAAGAGGGGGAGGGGGAAATAGAGTGCACCAGTTGATGAATTATCTGTTGAAGTGCAATGTTGCAGTCTTCTTTGGCACCAATCTAATTTAGGAGAGGCAGACCTGGCTGTTTCACAGAGCAGAAAAAAAGTATGTGTGTGTGTGTGTATGTGGGGAGGAGGTGAGCAAACTCGCACACCAATCTGACTTGCTGAACAACATGTACTGCCTTTCCTGCCACCTACAGAGCCCGTATCGTCACATTCAAAGTGCTGCTGGGACAGCAAGCCGACAACCTCTCCAAAGACTGCCAGATTTAAAAAAAGCAGCCACACTCCACAGCAACGCAAAGTAAACTGAAGTGCTGCTTTTCACCGACAGATCTAATAATTGCTGGAGAGAATAGAATATGGGCGACTTTTACATCTATTAATTAAATACAGTCCAGACAGATTCTGGCCTGGGCTTTGGGAACAGCTGCCATCAGCAGCTCTGAACCAGGAAGTAGCGATGCAGTCCGTGATGCCTGCTCTCGACAGCAGACCTGATGCTTTCTGACGGCGCAGGCCCGACCAGTCTCCTCTCATTTCATGGGGGCCGGTGTGAACGCCGCAGCTGCTGCCCTCTCCGGTTTCATCGCTGTGATCACCTTAAAAGCTGCTGTTATACCTGTCCTCCTCTCTCTTTCTCTCAGGAACATCTGGTGAGGACCAAGCTCCCTCCAAACCCATCTGCTGTCTTTCAAAGTGGATCAAGGGTCTTCAACATCTGAGGGCTGCGCCCGTTTCCAACCATTCCACTTTGACCGGTTTCATTTTTAAAGGAATCCACATGGGAGTGTTTTCAGTCCATTCCACAAACACAAGAATCTATGCAAAGGGAATGTATTATTGTGAAGCCTGTGGAGCGTCAGTCTCCAAAGTGGAGATAGATAAATAGATAGCCCCCCCTGCCCCTCCCTTTTACACTCCCCCTTCCCCCCTGTTGCTATGGAAATGAATATGCATGACACAAAAATAGTTTTGAAACAAGCTTTTTTGTTTGTTTGTTTTTTTGCGGTAATAGACGCACAAGAAACTGGCTGCTGTGTGTTTGTATGTGTAAGTGTGTGTGTGTGTGTGTGTGTGTGCGCGCGTGCAAATGCTGACTTGTCCTTTCACTGTATATAATGTTGAGTCTGCTCCAATAACGAATGACAAGGTGTTTGCTTTAGACTTCTCCGTTGCCCTTCGGTGTTGCTTGAAATCTGCTTGAAAATAAGTTTCCTCAGTATTCCCTTAGTTTACTATTTTGGAAAAGTCTTGTTCGGTCACTTATTTTGTTAAACTATTGTTAAAGAAAAAAGAACAAATATATAATGTACTGAAATGAAAATAAAAGAATATTAGGTTCTTAGCACTTTCTATCTGGTGTGATCTGGCTCTTTTTCTCAGCTGGATTTTTTTTTTAACAGCATCACACTGTTCTGGGCGGTATTATTAGTATTGAATGAATAGAGCAATGATGATAATTAACTGCTATTATTCCAAAAGGTCGGAAAATGTGAGAATAGATGTTAGAAATGTGTCAAGTGCCCCCCCCTCCCCCAAACAACACTTCCAGCAGGAGTTAAAACCAAAACGAATATTAAAAGCAGAACTGGATGCTAACGCTAAAGCATATTTGTCTATTTTTGTCATTTACCACAGGTGGTATTTAGCTATGCTGAAGGGGAATAATTTTGGTCAATAATCTTATTTGCTTATAGTTTGCACCACTCTCATGTCTGTGTCTTGAGTACATGACAAACACAAGAAAATTGTTATCTTAGCTTATAGTACAGACTGACAGAAGAGAGAAACATCAAGGCTGCTCTGTCTGAGGTTCAAACATCACCCCACTGCTATGTCACTCATTTAAATGCCTGGTTGTTGTCAGCCAAGAATTATTACCATGTTTTACACAGCGTGGTATCAATTTACATAGAACTCTTTGCAAGAAAGTGAAGATACTAACTTCCCCAAATACTTATGTATTACTTTGCAAAGACTAGAATAGACCAGCGAGCAGCATCAGTGATGCTATACTAAGGATAAACCTACTTGTCAACAGTTCTCAGAGACAACTTCTTTTGTACTCAGTTGTTCCAGAGGAAACTGTTCACAGTGAGGCCTGAGGATTATCCGAAGTAGCACTGAAACTGTTTCTGGAGAGACCAACTGTACTGTCCAACTATACCTGCAGTGGACGCAGAAACAGAGACGAATGTTTCCAAACCAATACCGGCCACATAATGACCACATACCACTAAAAGGTGGTGATAAAATTATTCAAATCATTCATTTTTGTAATTTGGACGACTTGCCCCTTTACCCTTTGCGTTTCAGAGACGTTTATATCACTTCCTAACCATCCTGGTTAATTAAGTGAGTCTTCAATTCATTGTTCATACGTTATCCTGATTGTGTAATGAAAAAATTAAAACAAAAACAAACAAAAAAAATCTAGGTTTGCAAGAAACAATTCAACCATAGTTTTTCTTTGTTTATTACAAGAATATTGATTATATTTTTGGTTTGCACTGAAACATGAAAATACAATGTTTGGGTATCTTCTACACTAATTTGGTTTACCAGGCATCACATCCACTCAGCCCAAACGCTCTCACTCGTCCAGTCATCCACACATTAAGAAAATGCAAAGTTCCACATTAAACAGAATTACTAGCAGAACGTCAACCAACAAAACACGCACAAACACTCGCCATCAAATTCATTAACTCACATATTCACACCTATGCACACCTACAGACACACACACACACACACACTGTTAGGGCATTGCTGTTCGCAGGTGTTGATATTAGATACAAAAATAAAACAGGATTTGAAAACACCCTCTATTTCATATTGGTCATATACACTGTATACTTTACATGTTAGATACATAATGGTTGTTAGACTGAACACTTAAAAGAACTTCAACAGGCTTTCAAAGCTGGTCGATGAAAGAGAGAAGATAAATATTGAGACTGGTGTCTTGAATTCATAAGAACAGAATGATTTGTTCAAGAGAGTATCACCTGTATGGTGGCATGATGATAACATATGTCCGCGACTTAAAAATATGACACATGAATTTCTTCTGAGGAGCCTTAGAAAGCACTGTGTTTATGTGTACCTCTACCAGGTAACACTGAAATATACCAAGAATGTGCGAAATGATGGATCATTGGTTGCCATGGCAATGGCACTTTTGAAAGAATCTCTCCATTTGTTTTGACCAAAGTACCCACAAGACGTTGCGATCAATGTAACTGATCGAGAACGCTGACACTCGAATGTTCATTAGTGTTTTCCACCTTGCTCTGAATCTGTGGTTCTCGTCTGCTGGTGAGCTGAACCTCGTTTCCAGTTCAGTCCAGAGACAGTAGGATGATGAACGACAGAGAGGACAGCTGTCTGATGTTGTTATTTAGCCCTATAAGTCACTAAGGCTTCATGTTCCCCGATGACTGCCTGGCTGTTTGGCAGGAAACACTTAATCATTAGAATTCATGTTATGAGGTAAGCGAGAGTGCAACAGCCTCAAAATCAAATAACATGATTCCCACAGTGCCGTTTCTCTCCATACATTAGGCTTAAATGTTACAATATACCTGCAGTATTAGAAACGTTTGTTATTCTGCTGCTGTGCAGCTGCTGTGAGAAGCAAGCAGAGCCCTTCTATGATCAAGTTAATGAATACAGTACATTAATTATTACTGCACAACCTGAGGCAACAGGACCACATCCAGGTGTGAATATTCACACAGTGGAGCTGTAGAGTGGAGTTTCTCAGTCATCACCAGAAGTTCAGACAGTCTTCACATCTGTGTTGGTGTCAGTTACCAGCCACTGTCAGTCTTGTTGTCCTCAGTTGTCCTTAGCCAAGTAACCCATGTGTGTGTTGGTGAGGAAGTCACAGGTGGGGACGCTACTGACCGCCTGGTGGATGTTCATGGCTGTGATCTCTCTGGGAGCCCTGAAAACCCCCATGGACCCAAATTAGTATGCTGAGTATGGCTCAACAGACAGGAAATATGTTCCAGACTACCTAAGACATCAGAAGTTGGTTTCTGAATATTTAAAACTGCCATTAAATATGTCACAGAACTATTTACTGATATCTGCAAATTAAAAGAACAGGTTCAAAAAATAGATTAACAGATAATTAAAGGGAACTCCATTGTTTTGTCATTTAGATGTTTGGACAAGCTGGTGATAAAGACGACAGATGTTACCACTACTTGTAGTTATTACAGAGCTGTGTTTGTAAAATGCATCAGTAAGCACAGTAATCATTATTGGTTTTATGTACGTTTTTGATCACTGGTCTTATTGGGTCTCATCACAGGCTTCAAGAAAATCTTGTGTATTTCCATTACCAATTTGTTCAAACAAGCAAACTGGTCGTTTGGACAAGTCCTGGTTATAGTATAGTATGGAGCACTAAGCAGGTTGCATGTTAGAGAGAGAGAGAGAGAGAAAAAAAAACAGCGGCTGACCTGTTCTGAGGGGATTTGGCATAGGCCCCAGCCAGAGCTTCTCTCAGGATGTCACTGGCAAACTGCTCTGTAGCCTGCATCGTAGATACACACACATTCATCATTAGTCATAAAGAAACCCACTCATACAGTACAAGGTGAAACACGCAATACTGTGTGGGTATGCATCTTATGTATAGTGTATATTCATCACTCGAGTGAAGGGTACATCAAGGTAATGATGAGCTACAGTAAATGCACAGGTTTTTTTTCTCTTGTTCTGGCCTGAAAGCAACCGACCTTCAGAATCATGGTTTCCACCACCGGAGCGAACACGTTCTTCTCCACCTCGACTGGCTGGAAAGTTATCCCGATCTGAGGGACACAAAAGAAAATCACATTAAAAAGGACAACGTGGCGCATTGGCGCTTCTTAGTAGGTAAAATTCAGGCCGCATGTATTTTTCAGAGTTTCCTGACCTGCTGAGCTGTTTCACTGACAAACTGGGCAGATATGCAGGGGCCCAGGAAGAACTTGGGTTCGGCGTCGGCTTCTTGCTCCTCTTCTTTGACCTTCAGTTTCTGACAGGGTGGGGACATCGTGACGATGTCGATTATTTCATCGTCCGTCTCCTCTGGTTCGGTCTTCAGCAGAGCCTGCATCTGCTCCAGCCGTGACACCAGCTCGTCGCAGCTACTCAGGGTTGACGGGCACTCTGCAGACACATCCACATGTACATGTAACACCCCATTTCAGAAGGAGCAGCGATGGCAGTGAAGCAGAAACATCAACTGCCTCAGTATTTCATGCCTATTGGAGATTCTTGATGTCTGACTGGCTGGTATGGCAAAGCTGGAAAAATGTCCCAGCAAGTGCTTCTGTGAAACATTGGCTCTTTTTACCAGTTCAACAACCCCAATATTATAAATCATGAAGTTTCTGCGAAGGGAACACAAACAGATTATCATATTGTCTGGCTCAGGCGAGTGTGTGACTCACTGAGCTGAGCAACATCGTCTCTCACCCTTTCGAAAGAAAAGACAGAATTAATGAGATCTCCCTGTAACTACAACAACACAGCAGAACAAAAAAAAAAAAAAAAACGGAACCTGCACAAATCCTGCCCTCAAACACAATTGGACAGCAAACACATTTCTGGAGCGGTAACTGCAGAAACGCTACACCCACACATGCAACGCTGAGGGGAAAATATTGATCCACTTTCAGCTACTGAAAACAGAGCAAGAGTAGACTGTGAAATCGCAAAAAAAAATAAAGAGCCCTACAACGTGATCCTCCTTCGAAAACCTAAAACACACTCACCAGGTTCATTATCTATCTGTGTGAGAATGTCCTCGATGGACTCGTCATCATTCTTGCGTTGGGGTTCGGGGTCAGGTGGTGTGTAGCCCCTCTGCCGGCACCACTGGACCACCTCTCTGGTCTTTGGGGGAGTGAGGGCCTGCAGGCGGGGTGAGCGGTCCAACACGTCCTGGACAACCCGCTTCACTGCCACTGCACGCTGAAGCTACATAGAGAGATGCCAGAGCCTGTTATGTGAAACTGTACAGTAGAGGTCTGAAAGCTCTAAAATCCAAAGACTAAGACAGATTAACACTCTGTGCCAAAAATTGATGTGCGTAAGTGTATGCATACGATCCCTCCAAATCCAGTATGGTGCACCTCGCAGACTTTCTCCCCTGTCTTCATACATCATAATAATGTGCTTTGATTCCCCTGTCCCAAACTGAATTAGTGACCTATAGATATAGATATAAATATCCATGTCTGACTCTGAGCTCATCTGAGCCTTTTATAATCATTCAGAAAGAGTACAGCTAAAGCATGAGCCGGTCTGTATGAGCTATTGATGAACCCACTACAAGGAGATGAGAGGATACAACTAGACGGAGATACACGTCTGACTAGATAAATGGGAAGACATGAAGCAAAGCTTGCTGAGTCAGGAATGAACACCAAGACTCCGATTACACAGACAACAAAACTGCAAACAATGCAAATTATCACTGACATTGCAGACGCCCTCCCCCTGGCACACGGAGGGTAAGAGTGAGTAAGAGGGTGCTGTCACTCTGAGATATTAGCAGGGTAAAATCAAACGTTTGCTCGTGCTTTACTGATGTGTTTGATCATTTCATGCAAAATGGTAAAATATTTTTGACTATTTCTGTTGCTATGTTTTCCCCACAGCTAATGTATATTTTCACTGTCATTCCAGGGCTGCGATGGCACTCAGGCTATGCAGCATGAAATTTGAATTTGAACCTTTTTGTTCTCATTTCACGAGGCACGCAAACAGAAAATAAAGTCACCTCTGATGCTCTGCGCTTGCCAATATTCCAAGAATAATATTGTTCCGTTGAAGAGGCACAGAAAGGATGTGAGTCTTCAGCTATACAAACAAACAAACAAACAAACAAACAAACAAACAAACAAGCGTATTAGCTCTCAGTGTGTTTTTGTATGTGGAACAAATGCATATATGGTTGGAACAAATGGAAGGGGGTCTTGCTTACTCTTATCTGGCACAATCAGAGGGAACTTCTTCACCACAGCTGTCAGCAGCTGCATCATGGTCTCTATGTGCTCAGTGCTGAGAAGAAAGCAATTACATGTATCAGGTGTAGTGCAAGAAAATATTCATAGAAAAGGTTAAGTGTTGTTATAAACCTTCATCTTCAAGCTCCACTAATCTTCACTGAGATTAATGTTGCTTTCATCAGTGAAAATTATGATGAAATATCGTCAACGAACCTTTATCACGTGACAAAAACTAGACGAGATGCAACGGAAATGGTGGTCATGACAATAACTATAATGAAATAGATAATGCAATATTGTTGACGAAAAAAACGAGACTAAATGTGGTTTACAAAATAAAAACTCTGCTAAAATGTCTCTTTCCATTGACCAAAATGCGATGAGAAATTGTTCCGAAAAAAAATTAAATGAGTCTATATTTTAAGCTTGTTTGTAGCGGAAGCTCCCAGTGTCTCAGTTCACTGCTCTCCCTGTGTCAGTGCAAATCTCTCGTGATTTGCATTGACTATCCCTTTAAGTCTGACACAAAGAAAGGGACTGATGGCCGGGCAGCTGGGGATCGTCAAACGACTGAGAAAAACGTGTGACTAGCGTGTATGTGTATTTGTTTGTGTGAGAGAGAGTGAAAAGTGGGTTTCTCCAAAATATCTGCTAAATATAGTGTGAGGTAACTGAAAATAAGTATGTCTATAAATAAACATCCATTCCATGTCTGGAATTGATGTTTTCTTGAGTCTATAAAGTAACAATAATTTAATAACAAGACAACCACGTTTGAATTGTAAATGGGTGTGACTAAAATAATTTGGTTTCATCTATGCTACACTAGGTAATTTTACTATATACAATATTGACTGGGTTAAATAGAATTACATTACTATAAAGAGATTCAAATCATTGACTAAAACTAGACTAAAATGTCATCAGTTTTCGTTGACTAAAAACCTCAGACTTTTAGTTGACTGAAAATTGACTAGACAAAAAAAAGAGTATGAACGTGACAAAAAAAACAACCTGAAATGACATTTTAACACAAAGATGAGAGTAAAATTAAAACAGGCCCCCAAAAACAACACTAACTGAGATATGAGTTTAACTCAAAAATGGATTTGAACACTTAAGAAGTAACCTAAATAAATAAACAGTTAAACTATGTGATGACTGTTTCTGGACTGATGCCTTTTCTCTTCAGAAACAATCAATTATCTGTCCTTCCTCACACATTATGTTCTCTAAATGAAAGCAGCATCACGACTCGTTCTTGCACTTACTTAATGAGGTCGTGCATGGTGCTGTCCGCCCCTTGTTCCTGCTTGACGGTGGTGGCTGCAGAGGCAACATGGACAGAAGTGGGGACAGGAGCAGTCACCGGGGGCGATGGACCAGCTGTGACAGCTGTTCCAGTACCTGGCTCTGTCTTCACTGGAGCAGTAGAGAGAAAAACATTAATTTCAACTCTAACTCGCACTGTGATTCTGTTACGAACAGAGAAAAGACAATGATGAGAAGATGGTTCAGAGGTGTTCTCTGAGATGGGTATTAAAACCTAATACCAGCCGCAGCAGTCTGTTACACCTGGTACTGAACTGTTTTATTAGAGTCACATACCGGTACTGTGCCTGATGCTCTGGTCTGAGTTCTTCTATGTTATTTGTAGAAAACACTGTGGTGTTTGAGCTTAATCTTGACATAGTTGGTAACTAAAATAAATGGCTTTGTACAAAAATGCATCTTTTGGTATTCATACCAACAGAAAAAAGGGAGGTAAGAAATAAAAAAGGGAAGGGGTAATGGGATGAGAGAAGAGTGGGTGGAGTGGGGATGGACCCCTCTCACCTTGTGCCAGAGGCAGGGCAAGGGAGGGGGAGGCCTGGATGGCAGGACTTGGGGAGGCTCCAGCTCCAGCTGCTCCAGGGGTGGTGGAAGAGGAGGAGGTGGGAGGAGTAGTGGAGGCTGGGCCTTTAGACACGACTATACAGAGAAGAAAACACACGCTCAGGATGGATCGATGGGCCATTAGGCAAACGGGCTTAACAGTAAGATGAAAAATGAGAGGGGAGGAAGATGGGTCTCACAGTTGCTGTTTATTACAGCAGAGAAAGAGGAGAATCTATAGTATGGTTAAGTATCTGGCTTAAATCAGACTGTGTAGTCATATGCGTTGGCAAAACAAACTCAGTTTTGAGAAACAAACTGAATAAAGCTGCTATTTGCTACTATGTGTCTATACTCGAAATCTAATTTGCGGGAACATTGGGAGGAACAACATGCTTTATCTCCATACTTGTTCTTCAGAATCTTGTTATAAAGATGTGGTACACCGACAAAGCAATCAATGTCAATGCAGCTTCATGTTTTATTCACCACGGCTACTTCCCTTTATCTACTTTGAGAAGTAATGATCTTGATGTTGAGCACCCAGTTTTTCCATCTGGAATGCACACGTGTCCCTTTTTTCCCATCATATTAGATACCTTACCTTTCCCAACAGGCATGAGTATGGTCTGCAGCCCTCCAGACCCACTGCCAACCCCAAGCTGTTTGAGCTGGTTGGCAGGGATAGTTAAGACTGTCTGCTGAGAGCTGGAACCTCCAGAGTGGATCTTCAGCATACCTGGGCAAAACACAACGCTTTTAATTCTGCATTCAAACTAGGTGGCAGATACCATCTGTGGTTTGTCTCTACCAACCTGAGACGGTTGCACCCGTCTTCCCTCCTCCGGCTGCCACACTGCCGACTAACGAGGCTGCACCGACCAATGACGTGCCACTGCTTTTGGGCACGCCCACCACAGTGCCCACTCCTGCACCCTTGGACATGCTGATGACGGGCATGTTGGTTACGCCTTTGGCAACGGTTACCACAGCTCCAGCTGAACCGGCAGCACCCTTTGTCATTGTGGCAGCGTTGCCAGCACCCTTGACCAAAGTGGCCACAGCCGTCTTTGACAGGCTGCTGCCGGCAGCAGCGCTGGCGCTCTTGGCTGCACTGATTACTGCTGCTTGGTTGGCCGCCACCAGGAGAGAGTGGTGCTGAGAAGCTGACTTGGCGCCTTCAGCAGCCTGCATGGAAGGCCCAGAAAAAACAGCTGTTAACAGGGGAATGAACAGAAAAGTTTTGCACTGTTTCAATACCAATGTCTGTGAACTAAGCCAGAGACTAAAAAGATGCAGCCTTTCCACTACAGTGGCTAGATTGTGAGCGATTGTGAACTGTTTGAGCACATCAACACCCTGTGTTAACTTGAAATTGATTTCAGTCATGGACTAGTGAATCGAATCCTTCTGGACCCTCTCCTCATTCTTCAAAGTAACACTAGAGTAGGGGATGGGGCAGTGTGTAAAAGAGGAGTAGAGGAAAAGGTTTGAATCATGTTGGCAATATGTAAATGTACAGTTTGGGCTTTCTCTCCAAGAAAGGCTCACATTAGCAGTATGATATTTAGCTGTTATGTAACATTCATTGGTCAATTACAAACAAATTATAAACATAGGACAATTAATTAGCTGTTTGTGATTACTATCTATGTGCACTGTCAAGATCAAATGCTAAAGTGTGTTGAATAACACCGAAAGACACAGTTACTGATATTTTTCTGATGATAAACTGTGTTAACATTGTGCGTGTACATACAGTATGTACTATGTTTCCACCCACTGATCTCGTGATTTCGATTTTGCACATTCATTTCAAAGCTTTCATATTTATCTGGATGACAACTTTCATTTGCACATTAAAAACACATTTAATTGGGTGACACATTTCCCTTCCTTTGCAGTTACACAGTGAATGTGTAAATGATGGGGCAATTATTTATGTGAAAACCCATTTAAAAATACGCACTGGTATCCATAAGGACGAGAGCAGCAAGATTTACCGCTAACTTGATCTTTTCTCTAATTTGCTCATGTTTATTTTCCAGTGTCGTGCAACTCTGAGAGTGAGCTGTGCCGATCAGGTCACTGGTTTTATGGAATTCTCAGAGACAAAAGAGTCGGTTTCTCTCATGCAGAGTCCTGATAATTCAATTAACAGTCCTTAAAGAGAAAACTTGAAAAGCGGTAATGAGTCCTTCTTTTGTGTTTACATTAACACGGCCAGAGGACTGGTTATTCTTCTTTGTTTGTTATATACTGCATACATATTTGTTTTTGAGCCTTTGAGCCTTCAGTAAGTCTTTTTCATTTTGTGCGTTTCCATTTCTCAAGTTAATGAGGCCACTGACTCTGGAGCTGTAATCACCCAAACCCAGACCACTGCTGATGGACTGCTCACAGCTCTTCACACTCTCTGCTCTCTCTGACAAATACACAGGTGACCTTGCTACTGCACTCACACAGAATCACTTCTGTTTTCCATGTATTCACACTGCAGTGGTAAAGACCACATAAATCACCAATAACATTTTAATCTAACTGTTGTTGTTTTTTTTAAAACATATTCAATAGACAGTTGTCAGGAAGAATAAAAGAGAAAAATAGGAGGATTGAGCAACTAGCCTGTTGTTGGCTGCCCGCTACAGAACTGACAGAGCTGGGGGTGGAGCTAGCAGCAGTGATGATTCCTCCTGTCATCCTCAATGTGGTCGTCCCCGGTTTGGACAAGTGTCCCGCTGCTGCTGCCGTTACCGTCTTAACAGAGCCATCTGACAACTTCACCTGTGCACCCTGGGAGCCTCCGACGACCTGGGAGCAAAAGGGGTGGCAGAAAACACAAATCACAGTAAATCAATAGAAAATTAACTGTGACTTTTGTTTCCAGATTCCAGAAGAACAACATCAGCTGTTAAAGTCCCTCACTGTGCAAGCTGCCACTCACTCACTCAAACACTGGATAGAACACAAAAACTTGGCCATGCATGCATGAAACGGTTTTAAGACAACGCTGCAGGCTACTACTGTACACATTCTGCGAATTTACTATTCTAATGGACTCAAACTTCACTGCTCTGAAATACTCGCTATGTCGAATTGGCTTTTTCTCTCCAAAGAAGATCAGAGAGTTTTGCAAAGTTACTGACATATGGGAGCAAAGGCAACATTCAGCACTGATGTGAATTAGACATAATTGCCGCACTGATTTATGACGAATATGTAAACATTAGTGTTATGTGTAGTATTAGTGTTATACAATCAGGTAAGACACTGCCTGACTGCTATGTCATGCATGCATGGATTAGATTATATTACTGTGCTCCTTCAACATCCGTCAATATGCAAAATACTTGTACCCTTAATTATTTTTTTCTGTTCATGGATAAACAAACAATGCAAATACCAATTGTTTCGTTCCAAGATGATATTACTTTGTCTGACCACTCAGAGTCATCATATTATCCTGCAATTTTACATTGTACTTACTTTTAGTATTTCAATATTCTTAAAATTGTTGTCAAGTATTGATCAAAATTTAATTTCCAAAGGCATTATTAAACAGGACAGTCTTCTGACCCTCAGTTTAATTCAATGACTGTAAACTAAATACAAACATAGTGTCAAACTTACAATGTGGCCACATTCTGCCAAAGTTAAGAGGTTAGCAGCCACAGATATGATACTGTGCAGTTAAGTAAGAAGTAGGTCAAAGTCAAAAAAAGAGATTTCAGTGAGAAAAGAAAACAGGGCAGCCAGGGGTTCTCTGTAGGGACAAAGTGCTGGCAAACATCAATGCAGACATTTAAGAGCAAAACTCTTAAAACTGTACTAATCACATTTTTTCTGGATCCTTCATGATTACAACCCCACAGAGTAGTCAGTTAATATAAAGCTCTTAACTGTGTCAACGCCAGGCTGTTTGTGTGAGAAACTGAAGGGACCAAAACACAGCAGTAGTGATTATAGCAGCTTCTACTAAGGTCGAAGTGGTTACAATGAAGTCCTGCCCTCAGGTGAAAGCCCCAGACTGACCTGAGCCAGAATGGCCGCCTTCTGTCCAGCTGTCACGCGGATGGCCTGCTGGGTAACAGTTGCTGGAGACGATGCTGCATGACCTGCGGAGCTGGATGCCCCCTGCTTCCCTGAACCCTGCGCTGGCTGACCGACCAGAAATGTGCCCTGGGTGAAATGGACACACCGAGTTAGGGGTGGGATAGGAAACCAACATCATATTTTTTTTCCTTAAATTGAAAGTGGGAATTGTCAGAATTCAGCCAGCGAAACCACACAGCATTAAGAAACAGAGAATCTTAGGGCTAAGATTATCCTGTGACCCATATGACACCACATGCTCATGATCAATGATGCTATAATGAATGTGTCTAATTAAAGACACACCATACTCAGTCTCTCTACTAGAACACAAAAACCTGACACTCACTGAGAAAAATAATTATTACACATACTGCACTTATTCTGGTACCTGTCCTTGAACACTAATGCTCTCATGCACAGAAATAGGAATCCACAACAACACAAAAACATCAAAGACAAACATCTTGTTTTATAGCATCATTGCATCTCTACCCACCTGTGGGGTCTGTTTTAGGATATAGGACGTGTAGGAGAGGTTGGAAGGCAGACTGCTTGAAGAGGAAGAGGAGGAGGAGGTCTGAGAGCTCCCAGCGCCTGCTGACGAGCTGCTCTGGGACTGCTGACCTAAATTACAGACAGCCACATACACATTAGTCTCAAATCTGATAAACAATGCTGTTATTCTGTACAGATTATCCTCTTTTCATTAATATGAGTAACATCACATAAGAACAAGCGTATTTGTGATAAATGAGCATGAAGCAGTAGTTAGAAGCAGAAGGTTAGTTTCCTGCTTTGGAATTTATATTTTAGATAAAAATATGGGATGCAGCTAAATCTCTTTAATCTCACTGCAGTTTGACAGGAGTGTGTTCTGTGAAGGATCTAGCTCTCAGTACACATTAAATACTCAGCATAAAGAAACAGATGACTACGACTGTCTGACTCACTGTCCAGAAGGTAAATCTGTAGATGCCACCAGTGTGCCTCGAGTTGAAGAGTCACTTCGTAAATGGGTTTCTTGCTTTTCACAAACTTTACCATGTGCTGAGAGCAACATTATTTTTAATACGGCTATCAGCAACTTGAGGCTTGGGAGAAATTGTCAGGGCAAAAGGCTTTTAGCTGGACCAATCACCCTGGATACTGAGACACTCACAAAATCAAGTAATTGCTTCAGCTGGTACCAAAACATAAAGCTGCCCAATCCAGACACCCATGCAACAAACAGCTATTAATATTTATGTCTCCATAGAACTAATGTGCAGTTAGCGTAGACTGTTGTTGACTTTTAACGATTACTTCAACATCTGATTATCATATAGACACAAACTCAACAGTGGTGGTCTGAGTTGCACATAGCCACACACTTTAACAGTGTGAACGCAAATGCATTTTCATACACACTGAAGGACCACCCACTCTACTGAGATTGTCTTCCACAGTCTAATTAGTCCCAACATAGTTTCATAATAAATCAAAAATATTTTATATGAAAAATGTAAAATCATATTTTATAGAGCTGTGCACAGCATACACAAGTGATGTGTTTTGCTGCCACAAAAACTGTGTCACGGAGCATGTTAGATGACGGCAAGTTTAAAATGACATTCAACAAATTACTTTTATCTTAAAAGGACAATATGGGTAAGAGCATGAGATGAGGTATGTGACAGAACAAAAAGAAGAAGGGTAAATGACCATTAACTGACACTTAGTTTTCCTGCCAATGTCTGTATTTAAAAGGATTAATAAAAGGGAGTCTCACTTGCACCGGAGGCTCGGAGGATAGCTCCCTGTGGGATGAGAAGCAGCTTTCCCTTCCCTGATGGGTTCTTACTGTTGGTGGTCAGATAGAGCTTGGTGCCTGGAGGCAAGTTGGCCAGGTTGGCCAGGTTGTTGGCTGGCAGCTGAAGAGTAGCCATCACTGTGCAAATATATAGAGACAGGCAGAAAAATCAATCTCTCATACTTATATGAGATTATATTACACATTTTGGAACAGGGGAAATTGATCTTGTTGTTTTCATGGCTTATTTTGAATATCATTGATATCAAGTAAGAATTGGGCACAAGCTGTACATATTCCAAATAAAATGGACTAAGCAAAAGATATATATGTGTGTGTGTGGGGGTGTGCGTCAACTCTGACCTCCACTCTTGCCACTTGAACCACCCGTTGCCTTGGCAGCAGTTTGCTGACCAGAGACCCCACTGGCTCCACTGACAATGGCTTTAGCAACTCCCTGAGCCAAAACCTGCTTCCCACCCATCACCTTGGAGACGGAAGGGTTGCCCTTGGCGACCAGAATCTGTCCACTGCTGATAGCCACCTGTTTGACTGCGGACTGGAGCGTAGAGCTAACAGGAATGCCTAACATCTGGAAATGAGAGACGAGCGACATTAAGTTTTGACAGCACGTTGAACAATTTCTTGGTTTGCCTCCCCATGTGCCATCCAAGCACCGGAGACTAACCTTACTAGTTGTGGCCCCTGTGGCCCCTCCTGCCTGTTTCTGGGCCGACACAGAGATCATGTGACCTCCCTTCACTGCGACAAACTGGTGCGCTGCTGTAGCGGCGGGTTGCTGCTGGCTGGTTACTGTGGAAACCATTTGCTGCTGCTGTGTTGAAACTTCCCCCGGCTCTTGCTTGATAATAACCTGCACAAAAAATGAGAGTGCATGGAGAGAAGCATCATATCAGGAAGGCCCCAGTGCTTTGAAATTACAACACACACAGTACACAGTAGATGCTGCAACTATGTGGTGAAAGTTTTACTCAAAAAAAGAAGATTAATATTCATTATTTTTACTTTAAATTATGATGGCCTTTACTGCACAGTTGCAAGGCAGTTCAAAGACATCTATTGCCTCTTTTTGTTTTGTTTGATTTTTGAAAATCGGTATCATCATTTATTCACAAGGAGATGTTTTTATATTCCCCATGTGCCCTGGCATTTAGCTTTACAGCAGATACCAGCAGCCTACAACAGAGAAAACTGAGCCAACGGTTGTACCCCAGTGATAAAAGAAAGTTTGAAAATAAATTGGATTTCATATTTTGGAGTATGTTGATAGGATGATGAGCATGTGGGAGTGGAAGGATTTTACAGCAGGCTACTGACACCGAGTGAAACATAACCATGCAATTCTCTCTGCAAAGCTCCCCGTACTCCCTCCCATCTTCCGAGTGATGTCCCATTTAAATAGCTTGCCAAGGCACTCACATCTGCTGAAGATAGCACCCTGGCCTACTATTAATACCACACTGCTTTGTTAAAGATACAGCTACTACGGGGACAGACTGTCTTCATTGTGAGAGGGGATCAGGATCAGTTAAAAGAGATGTTTTAGCTCACAAGAATTTGTGTTTGAGGGTGAAAGCATAAAGACTTTTAACTCACCTTCACCCCTGAGGAGAGGAAGGTGCCCGTGTGAACTTTAGGGGCCGGGGAGCGAGCGCCTTGGGAAGCAGACTGTTTAGCTGAAGGGCTTCCTGTGGAGAAATTTACACACAAACAACACAATAAGTCATGGAGCAGATCACTGTACTGAGAATGGCTCCCTATAGTCTCTCCACAGATATAAAGGTCATTGAGGTGCGAGATGAGCTTCTTGCCAGGGTAACACTGTGGGTGCTAAAGTTTCAACTGCATTAAAAATTTGTTTTACCCCAGGATTGGTGATTCAGCCACAACGCCCACATCAACCTCATCCACCTTGATAAAACATTACTTAAAAGCACTCCAGTCCTGCTGCCAGATCTGGTTGAGCTGTGCATTTGTGGAGGAAGTGTGGGAGTGGCTGAGTGGGCGAGAGTGAGCAATCTAAGGGAAAGAGCTCCTAAGTGGAGTATGAATTGATGTGGCTGATGTGAGGAAGTAAATACAACAGCCTTGGTGGTGTAAGATGACTCTGCTCCATCATGGGCTGACACACAGACACACACGCAAAAAAAGTTCAACTGTGAATATGACAGCAAACTATCATCCTCGCAAATAATTTCACATCAGCCGTTAATGGGGAAGTAAACACACTGGCAAACACAAAATTTGATGCGAGTGTGGGTCTCATCCACCTTATCAGGCCATGAAACGGAGCAGCTCATCGCCATGGTAACCTCTCATCCAGCAACCACCCTGCTGGCTCACTACACATACACTCATACTTTATGAGTGCAAAATGGGGACAAAAGAGAAATGCTGGGATGGAGAGACTCAGGAAAAAACATAAGGACTAGATAAGGAGGGGGAAAGAGGACAAGCAGGGAAAAAAGGACTTAAATAGAGAGAAAGGGAGACAGAAAAAAGGGGAGTCTGGAGGGTATTGTTCATCATCTGTTCAGCTATAAAGTACATTCTCCACAGCCATTTTTATATTCTATGTGGGAGGCTCAGACACTGCTTCTCGATTTCGCTGCGGGTCCACTTCCGATTTCAAGCGGCCCTTTGACATTGAGTAGGCGATGTGTACCTGTGGAGGCGGAGGATGAGGATGCCATGCCGATCACCTGGCCTGGCTTGTCAACAATGATATAAGGGTTGTTCAGCACTGATGAAGAGCTCTGCTTGCTGTGAACAGGGGTGGAGGTGGTGGGTGTGCGAGGCAGCGGGGAGTGACTTGGGGTGGAGATTGGAGATCCTGTAGAGAAGAGGGTTATTAGATTAATAATTCTCTTTAAGAGTTTTTATGAGAATTTAACATGGCAAGATTTTGGGGCTTGTTGAAATTTAGCCAAAACAAAGCTTTCTGGGACAATTTTTGCGGTTTGGGTATTAATTCTAACATGATACAGACATCGTCTCAGATAGAAGCTCAAAATAAGAGAATGGTGGAAAATCTGATCACAGATGCCTCTTCATTTCATTTCATTCAGATGCCATTTCATTTTGCAATTCTAGAGAAATCAAGTGTTTCGAACCCGTGCAGGGAAGTTACATAGTGCGGTTTCAGCCGACGCGAGCCCGCACAGACTGCGGCGGCAGCACCATTCATCCTATTAACCATTTTTCTACCATGCAATGAGTCTGGAAACATTATTTTAAGGCCAAAAAACTCCGCAATGTTACTTTAAGAAGGTGATGTGCAAAATCCTGAAAAATCCTGAGAGTCACTGAAAAATGACCACTGGGTGGAGACAGTTACCTGAAACTATTTTACAGCTCATGGTGATTGGTTGAAACGATTTCCCTGGAGAATCAGCAGGACTGGGTGGCTGTCCTTGAGGGACAATCTTACAGCTTGCTGTGATCGGCTGGAAGGCGGAGTTGCCATGGGAACCAAGGGTGATCCTATCACTGGCTTTGGGTCGGGTTGGTGTGCGTTCCCCAGAGGCGAGGCCTGAACCATGACTCCCTGTATACCTCCCCATCTCTGCTTTGATGAAACCTGGGAGCAAAAGGGAGTTTTGAGGTTATGTTCAACCTCATGTGGAGTCAACATGTCAATACTGGCACAAAGACATCAATGTGAAAACACTATCATATAGTAGTTCTTGAATTGGTTCGCTTATTATCAATCAAATCGAAGTGTCTTCAGGCAATGAGGAGTTTTCTTAAGTACAACGTAAGGTTAACATTCAGTGTTTCTCATAAAATTGAAATAAGTATCCTTGGGGCCAAACAAATATTCCAAATGCAAGACTTCCTCATAAAACATTTGCACAGTCAAATTTTAAATCCTGCATTGTTTATGTCCCTGTTTACTACCAGCAGTAGTTTTCATCTCTACCTTTATTGGTGCAATGTTATGTTTTTATATGCCTCAAAAATAGTAGCAAGATTGTATATTGCATTGTCTGTGTGCTTGTGCCTTTGGGTCATCATATGAGTGAACAATACAAACAAAACAGAAACCCACATTTTTCAGATGTCAAAAACTCAGAGGGGTGCCTGTAGTTG
This sequence comes from Decapterus maruadsi, assembly GCA_030347415.2. Taxonomy (NCBI): domain Eukaryota; kingdom Metazoa; phylum Chordata; class Actinopteri; order Carangiformes; family Carangidae; genus Decapterus; species Decapterus maruadsi. The sequence goes on from CM064906.1 coordinate 15,789,061, forward strand.
TTAAAATTGAAACATCCTCTTTTTATAATCATGTGTAAAGGGTTAAATGTTTCTGTTAGGATACCTTTGTCTGCACTGAGATCATGTGACATGGGCGAACTGGAGCGTCCATAACTTTGGGGCAGAGAGGCAGCCGACATGGGGCTGGCTGCTCTGTGAGTCACCTTGGACGAGGGGGGCTGTGGTATATAGTCCTCCCCAAGAGAGTTCCTATGGAGCTCCACATCAACCACCTGGAATAAATATAGCTTATGGTCAGAGTAAAGCTCTGAAAAAGAGTCACTGCAGAAAACAGAGCAACATATACAACTCACAGTTTCTGCCCCCAGTGTCTGCAGTCCAGTGTATGTTCGGTCGAGCTGTAGGAAAGCAAAACAAAAAAGTAGGAAAACAAAACTTGGCTGAAAGTTGCAAAGTCTTATAAATTTTAAACAATGATCATCAAATTTCATGAGGTTTATTTCTTTCTACTCAATAGACCTGTTGCAATACACTACTTTGCCAGTGTCCCAACTTAAGTTCTGTTTTTTTTGTTGTTGTTTTTTAAATATATCCATTAAGATTTTTCCTTATGTTCAATTGGCCAGTGGCAGAACAAGGATCCTTACTTAAAGCATCCCATGGAGACGTAGACTGCCCTATATGAGGCTGACCTAAACTGTACATGGAAAAATACTGGATCTCATTCTAAAGAAGAAAACTTGCTGAGTAATGATGTGGTCTGACCTTTAGCTGGTGGATGATGTCAATACGTTTGTTGCGAGGGTCTTTGAAGTGGATCTGGATCCTCACAGGAAACTCACCCCAACCACGACGTGTTAAATGAAAGGGAGGCTCACTGACAACAGACACATTCAAAAAGCCTTACGTAACGTCATTAAAATACAAATCTGACGGAAAAGAATCTATAGAGAATGCATTACAATGAGTTAGCAGAAAATTACTAAGCCCTTGTCCTGGATACTGACTCAGACTGACTGAAAAATCTCACAAAATCAATGATTTTGAAGGTCTCTCATCTTCTTCCCCTTTGAAGCTTGAAGCTTTCATCCCCAAGTAAGAGACACTAATCTGACTGACTGTTTTTACAAGGGCATGCGTACGTAGATGCGTATTATGTGTCTGTTCAAGTACACCCTACGAATGATGCATTTGTTTTTCCCTTGCTTGCATTCATCCCTTCATCAACATTCAGGCTGTGTCAAGAGTCATCAGAGAGCACTGGGCCTGTGTGGGGTTCACTGGGAAAGAAGCGTTGAGTCAATCAGAGGGGAGCTTATGAGCTGCTCTAACAGAATTGTGAGCGCCTTGTCAGCTGAAACAGCCAGGAGGCTACAGCTCGGGATAAGGATTGCTGACTGATGAAAGAGATCATTTATTCACCAGCCACGGGCAAACTTAAATCCTTTGCCACTTTTGGAGGATAGAAACTAGACACTGTAACTACAGAACTTGCGTCCTCAAAAGTTCTGTTTGCTCCACTCGATTCGTGAATAAGCAGAGTGACATCGGTCTACACACCTCAGGGTTCTGGGCAAAGTTCAGCCATTATGGACGCACGTTTTTCTGAGCGACTACACTGCGTGTATAATTTAGGTGTACCCATAAGTCATGTTGACACTGACTTCTTGTCTGACTCATTATATGCTAAATGATGTAACCGACTCCACCTAATGATGTGTGTGCACTTCCTTCATAATAATTATCTCTTAGGTCATAATTTGCCTAAATACCAACGGCTCACAAGATTTAGCTTGAGAAAGCATCACTCAGCTGGACAAAGCTGTTATTAATGGGTACTGGGTCTGCATCATCGAATATCCACAAGGGGGCACTGTTCATTAAAGCATTTTCATAATAGCCTGTTGTTGACTGGTGGACTGGAGTGTGTGTTACACAATTTGAGTATCAGCAGATTGCTCCACTTCTTAGTTGAATTGCAGGTTGAATGAAACCAATCATGAGGAAAGTCTCATACACATTCCAGGTGTCAATATCCAAAACTGGGCTCTTACTTCCTTTAGTTAAACAAGTGGTACATTGTAGAGTAAGGCAAACTACAAAGCTATAATAGGGTTAGATGTAAATATTGTTTCTGTGTGCAGCAAAACACCATGAGGGCAAAACTAATTGGAACAAGTCTCTCCATGCTTCACTAACTTTTGTTGTTGCCTTTAGGTAACCACATGAAACAGCAGCCAAGTACTAATCTTCACAACAACAAGAAAGCCCTGCCTATATCGGAAAATGTGTGCATGAGGAGGAGTGCTTACACACACTGCCTAAAATATGCAGAAAAAAAACTGGCACAAACCTGACTTCCACTAGGTCATTGGGTTTGTAGCTGGGATGCAAGAAGAACCAGACTTTCTTTACAAAGTGGTCTATGCTGGGTTCCCTTCTTGAGCCTCTGACATACACCATCCACTTATGGGTAGACTGGTCATTCTCTTCCCGCTTGTCAGGTGGGATGTACCTGAGAGTGACAGAAAAGGGTACAAACAGCCAAAGGGAGAAAAAAAATAAGCTTCAGTAAACATGAGGGACAATGTATAGGGATTAGGTCGTTTCAAAATGGTTCAAATAAAAGAGGTCTTAACCACAATACAAGTAGACAAACATTGACAGGTGATAGGCAGGTGGGACGGCAAAACTATAAAGGAGTTGGTACTATTTATTTTACAAAGCCCTTTTTGAAGGGGAAAAGGGGGAAGATCAGAGGATTAGGGGAGGGCGCGCCAAATGGGTCACAGGCAACACTTTGGTATTTTTGAACCAAAGGGAGAATGAAAACCATAATATTCCAAACTGTTAGGTATTAACTGTCTATAACTGTTGTACGTAAGTTTTTTTTTGACCTCTTTATGTAGAACTCGACAATGTAACACATGAGAAAGGAGGATCACATTTAGCTCCCCAAGACATTAAGTAAACACAAGCTACAGTGTAAATGGTCCTGAGGAATATTCATTTATGTTGTAATCATTTGAGACCCAATAGAGAAATAAAATAAGCTAAAAAAGTCTTATTTTCAACCTTCATCAAGACTGGGCATGTCACAAAACTGAATTATGGCTCAGCTCTTCAGTACACAGTCATGCACAAACAAATTCAACTGATGGGCTGGGCTTTAAAAACACTGAGATGCACAAGCACAAAGCTTTTAAGGGAGAGATATACCGGTTTTAGACGGTTAGCTTAACTTTAAATCAAAATAACCAGGCCTCGCTTATACAGTTCCCCTAACACTTTGCATATAACCTTCAAATTTGACTGCAAACACTCATGCCAAGGAAGAGAGTTGGATCAGAAACTGGAGTTTATTTAGATCTATGACTCCATTTATTGTTTTCATTTAATCTGTGGCATTTCAATTGCTTTATTTAAAGGTAAGACAAAACACCTGAACACTATGAGTGATAGTTAGTATCTATTAAAGGTCCAGTGTGTGAAAATGGTGATATCTAACGTTCAGATTCTAGATTGGAGTGCTCACTCACACGCTTGCACTCAGCCCACCTGTCGGCAAAGTGACGGTGGCCTCAGAGGACAAAGAAACTTGTTTACCACGACGGGGACGACTGGGAGTATTTCAGGAGCATGGAGCCATGAGCTGAAAATCTAAATCATTTTACGATATGTCTGCTGTTTCCTCCTCCTCCTTCTTCCCTTCCACCTTTTTCTTCATTGGTTTATTTATGAACACAAAATGTGCTCTCTGGCTGGCTGGATTTTCCATACAAACACGGCAGCGCAAGATGGCGTCACTCTCTAAAGCAAGACCCTTGCTAATAATTATAAGGCTACGAAAACCAAACAAATTTTATTTTATAGTGATTATACACTGATACAAATGTATTCATGGATCGTAGATTCAGATTTTGCCAATAAAGCTGGCCAATTATTACACACTGGACCTTCATTCTTTTCAACCGCTCATTGTTCTTAACAAAGGTAGATGTTGACAGATTTGACAAATACTAGATGAGAGACTGAGGTTGTGAAATCAGAAAGATGACGGAGTAAGAACAACTTATTCTGAGTTGGTTTACGTACTTGGATACATTCCCCACTACGATTGTCTTCTTTGCGTACAGTCTGGAGGCTTCATCTCCAGTAGTGTGGTAGATAACCCTCTGATCTGCTCCAACAGTTGATGGTACACCAAAAGTGTCCTGCAAGTAATGGAAAACACCGTCCGGTTCAACGAAAAATAAATGAATTTCTATAGCACTTATCGAAATTAAAATTACAAAGTGCTTCACATTTAAAACCTGGAACAAGCAAACAATAACAAATAAAATGTAAAGATGCAATGTGATTGCTGAAAGCCAGATCATACTTATTACATTCATAACCCTGTCAGCTGTACGAACTTTTCCTGTATTACGTCCAGGTCTGCGCTCCTGTCTGCTGCTGTCCTCTCGCCATCCTCCCTCTCCGTCCCTGTCACCTCCCTCTCCTTGCTGTGAGAGCGACTCAGACTCTGAGTGGGCCAAGGAAGGAGTCTCAGAGCCTTGGTTGAGAGGGGAAGAGGAACGGGATGGGGACTCTAGGAACCGGCGGATAGCTGGATGGTTCAGCACGGCGGGATCACTCTTAGTATGCTAGGACAAAGAGGACACAGTATTAGTTTGCCAGCTACAGCCCAGTATGAATAAATGGAACCACAGGATATGGAAATTTACCTCGGGGAGCTTTGTTGCCCCAGCATTGGCATAGTAATTGGCAACTATGCATGCTCTTAGCTTGTCCATCATCCTCCTGGCTTCATTGAGGCGCTGCAAAACAATGAAAACAAATGAACCAAAACTGCAAAATTACATTTACTCTCTAAATCAAACCTGTTATGATCATATGACAGTAGTATAATGAAAAGATCAAAAGACACTGATGTTGAATCATCCACATACCTGACTTATCACATCTATCTCATGCTCTTTGCTCTTCATCTCCAAAGAAAACTGCTCTCTGATGATGGTTTCAATCTTCTGTACTGTTGCTTCTCTGGCTATTAATGTGGGGAGACATGGGGGATGAATAGTGAAAAAAAACAACAACAACAAAAACAGGGTGCAATAGAGTACAGTTAGCTGTCACAGTATGTAAAGCAGGTGTACCGGCTCTCAAGGTTCAAAGCAACTTACCATTATGTTCAACCGCTTTGTTTCTCTTACTATTTTGAACCAGTGAAATGTCCTCATAGTCGGGATCATTGCCCTCTATTTTCCTTTTAACTCCTGACATGGCTGTCTGGGGAAAAAGAACACAAAACAATTAATGTCAGCTTATCATATCACTGCCCTTATAGCCAGTTATGATCATACTTAGCATCGAGTAGCGCTGAAGCTGTCAGGACCAGGCTAATGCCCACAGCTAACTTTAGCACTTCCAGCTAGCCGCTCTCATATGCTAGTATGGGATAGCTAGCAGACCCGTGTACAACCTAGCATGTGGTCTCCGACTGTATAGCAAATTGCTTTTGTTTTTCTAAAGCGTCAACATTCAACGAAGCTCATTCAACCAAAAAAAATATAGACGTTTGTTTCTCCACCTTATTTTATCGCCCGACGTCTGCGTTTGAGAAACCTGTGCTAGCCGTCCGTGCAGCCGGTAACGCTGTAACGTTAGCAACCGCTACCCGTGTTTGCTAATGTAGCAGCGAAGCCTTAGCACACATTTTTAAGACACCGATTCAAACCAACTGAAATGCAAACTTACGGGGGCTGCCCTGTACTGTGGAACAACGTTTCTTTGTAAAGGCGTGTGTTTTAATTCAGCGAGAGCACATCCTTTGCGTTATGCTGTAGTAATCTCACACACTCGTGTTTGATAATTTGCTAAATCTCAAAGGTGTACATGTAGGCTAAACAGTGGAGAGTTAGCTTTGCACTGCAGCAAAATAACCACCAGGGTTCGCTATTCTACAAAATCTGTTGTGGTGGTGGAGCACCATGCATGTATTGTGGAGCACCATGTGAGTAACAGAGGAGTATCATAAATCATATTTATTTGCCAAGTATGCTGCATACATACAAGGAATTTGCCTCTGATTTGCATAGCTCTCTGACGTTCACGTAAAAGACATACAACAACAACTGAACCATTGGTAATCATTTCCCAGGATCTATCCAGGACATTTCCAGCTGCCACTGCCACAGTGTGAAAGACATGTTATCACATTCACACCATACACCAATACACCCCCCATCCCACTCATGCTTTGGAGAAGTGTTCTTTTCTTTTCTTTTTTTTACTTATAATGTTACCATTTTGTTTCTGTTTATTCCTCTCTCACCCAAATCTGATGTTGTGTGGTGTGCAGTCTCTGGCTCTAACCTATCTATGAAATCTCTTACATGCTTAGAAATGATCATAGAACAACACAAACATTTTGTTTTTAAACCCCGGCCACTACAGCTGCTGCTCCTCTGTCACTTTGGGTTAGGGTTATTTGGGGAAAAAATCCTAAAAAAAAAAAAAAAGGTCTGACTAGAAAATTGGTCAACCATTTAGGTTTTCCAGGACACCCTGGTGCGCAATTAGTTAAAAATAATAAGAACAAGAATAATACAAAAATATATATAACAGAGTCAGTGTTAACTGCCCAGATGGGTAAGGGGTAAGAGGGAAGAATGAAGATGACGTGTGAATGAGATAATTTTACTGATTCTGTGGAAGTCATAAGAGCCATCTCATGATGACATGATTAGGCTACAGCATAGTTGAGGAGAAGTGACATGTTTCTGATGATGTTTTCTGATGATTTTTAAATAATCAAAAGTTAGGATCAGTTTCATATAGGCTATCTTATCACTATCCTACTACAGGATGTTTGTGAAAACATGTTTTGATACCAAGTGTGAACAGGTAGCTACTCAGGTCGTGATCACCCTTGACATTGTCATGATGAACAGTAAATTCTCTGTTCTTCCTGCTAGAAACACAGGTATAAAGCTATTTTACAGTTGTTTCTCCATATGATACTTGTCCAACTCTCTGTCAACATATCATCCTCTACTCAGATTCATTTTAATGGAACTCAATCAAGGGCCCAACTTTTCCAACCTTTTCAAGTCACTACTTTCCATTCACACTATGACGGCCTCTCTTGCACTAAGTCTAAAATGTAGCTACATTGTTTGTCCACATAATATCATATTTCACATTTTTTTTAAAGCTTGAACAATGAAGCCTTACAGTTCCAGACCAGTGCTGTCATTCTTATTAACTTATACCTCGAGTCTTGATGTGTCTCAACAGGAAGTGTGAGTGTGAAGTAACATTATGCTGCCAGTGCCAAATGTCTTATGAGAAAGATTAATGTATGTACTTGCATAAACTATGATATAGCCTACAGTGTTTTCCTGTCTGCATGTACTTCATGAACTCTAAATCCTCTATTCATTTAGTGCCCATAAGAAGCTGCAATAAGTTGTGGTTGTGGTTTTCATTTAACCAGGCCATAATATGGGAAACATAAATCAAAACATAAGGCAAGCAGAGGGTCTAAGTTTCCCAGGCTGAGTGGTTTTATGGACCGTTTGTTTGTTCAAGACAATAGTTCATTCAACAAGGACAAGATTGATTGATACCGAGATGGAATGAAATAATTAACAGCCATATGGAGCATTGCACAATAAAACCACATGCTATATTTCTTATTGGTGGTTGTTTATTATCAATCTATTGTCTTAATTGAAATCCTCGGTGGGGTTAAGTGGTAACTACAGCTGTGGATTCACTTATTCAGAACAAACCACTTTGTTATCAGCCACATTTTTCTGCTTTGAAGATTCTGGACGGAAAATCAATGTTCTGATGCATATTTTAACGAGAACAGCTAGTGATGGTTATCTATCACATTCCCCAAAACAGATGTTTTTTTAGCCTTGTTCTCTGACTTCTTCTTGTACTGCGTCAAAGCCTGTTTGATGTGTTTTAATTAATTATCCGCACCACTAGCCTAGAAATCTAGACGCACCCTAGTGGCAGCAAATATATTTGCTCCGCAAAGTGTGGCTTGTCAGGCTACCGCACCACCATTTATATATCATAAATTACCCTTACACCCTAACACAAATTCCAAGGTGCTATTTAAAAAAAAATCAATTGCCTCTTTACTCTGCCAACCTAAATATGGACACTGGACACAGGACATAAGAGGAAACAGGACAAAAATGTTGGTATGGTAGGAAAAACTTTATTGATGTCTCTTACACAAGTCAACCATTACATTTTAACATACTGCAGTTTACAAAAATCCAAAGCTTTCTCACAGTTAGATAAAGAGCATCTGAGGAGAAAGTGGTGTTAAAAATATCACATCATACATAAAAGTTTATATCAAAATGATCCAATTTCATTCCCCTAGTTGTTATTCTCTTATTAAGGCATACAGGGCAGCATTTTGCAGTTACCAGGTTAAAGCCACCATCTTCCATGCAAGCACAATTTATCCCTTGACATTTTTCGACAAACTCACCTCTGGCAATTATTCCACTTTGGCTTATATCTGCATTTATATTAAAACCCATCAATCAATGGTTAATGCTCAGATCCTCAGAGCTGAATTTAAGGCACGCTAATTACATGTGGGAGTCAAAATATCATAGAAACAGTCCCACGACTCATCACAACAAGCAAAAGAGAAAAAAAATTGTCAAACATAAAAACGATGAATAATTTTTATCAAAAGCAAACAATAAATGAAAGCCTCTACACAGTGAATAATGAAAAATAAAAAAAATAATCAATATAACAGGACTGTGTTTGTGTCCTGTCCTGTGTAAATACCCAGTGGAATCACAGACGCACACACACTCAGATTCTCTCTCTCACTATTTATCTAACTCCCACTCTCATGCTTTACCAATCACTTGGCCCTCAGCCTCCTCTTGGTGGCCTCCTGAGTTACTTGAAGTATGTTACTCAGCAAAGGAGTGTGGAGTGTGGTTGGGCCTGGGGATGTTTTCAGCCTGCGCTACCATTCAAGACCTGACACTGAACTCACCCTTCTGAGAAAATGCCTGGAGGATGGTTTAAACCGAAATACCTGCACCTGTTTTTGCCTCTGTGACTGACAAACAGAAGCACATCCCGTTTTTGTCACCCTAATGTGAAAAGTCAAAGCTTTCGTACTTAACTCTTCACATTGTTATCTTGATGCAATATCAGTTGTTTTTGTTACAATTGTCAAAAAATGAGCCATAGCAGGTAGCGGTCAATAGGAGGAGCTGGCGGACCCTTTTACCGTTTCTTACATACGTCACATGAAAGCAAAGAACATTTACTGATACAGTAAAAAAAAAAGAAAATCATTGTCATATAATTCTACATTTAACAGGATTCTGTCAAAGTGCACAATTGGGGCTCTCAGTTACAGAAAGACACAATATGTAACCAAGAAAGAAATACATTTAAATACAGGTTAAACAACAGAAAACTAAAAAATATTAACATTGTATTCACAGCAATATCTTTATTCTATCAACACCAGCTGTAGTAAAAAGTGACTTTTACTGACCATTATTCACTCCAGCGAAATCCTTGTCATAGAGGACACTTAAACCCCCACCCCACCCCCCTCTACGAGGTATAGCGCTGCTACACATGCCACCTTGGCTGACCAGTAAACACACATTAACACATGCACACCTGGAGGTATACAGTATGGTTACCCCGAGTTACATCTTTACATGTGAGTGCACAGGTTAGAAGTGCCAGCATCAGTGTGAAGAGTTGTGTTAACAGAGGTTAACAGTCGTCTAATGCTTACACTAGAGCTCCATGACTGAACCTCTGTGGCTCTAGCGCATCCAGACCGAGTCGTAAAAGTCACATACACACCAAACATGCATGCCACGTATTCAGAGCAGTCTTCGAGTTTGATCTACAAAGGCTTCTCACATCTACAAAACCACACGCAAGCCAAGTACATCAATGGACTACCATTGACATGAAAGTGACACTAAAGCTACAGATAATACAATAAACATCCAATTTTATAAAAGGACAAACACGTATAACTTAAAAAAAAGAACAAAAAGAAAATGTAAGTAAGATTTTCTTTTTAAATAAGGCATTAATAAGGCTTTAAAGGGGATATCAATGTAGAGTAGACAATATGTGGTGATGGCACAGCTGGAGCAGGAAAAGAGGAAACGCACACGGGAAGTGAAACTAAATGAGACGTGCAGGGATGGGAGAAATAATAGGGCAGTGATAACAGTGGCTATGTTCCAATATTATGGTACAGCCTCCACTATTATCGCCTCTCTTTAAACTGGGTGAGGACAACTTATATGACCACTGACTCTGTGGGAGAGCAGCTGACTGACTGTCTACCACAATTTTAATCAGGTCATATTTAGTGAAGAAAAGAGCTTAAAAATGGAGGAGAGTACCTTTTTCCTATTCTTTACCAGTGCTGTGCTGTACAGTACTGAATCTACATATTTGCTTTATGGGCACAAGTTCAGAGATCTGATCTGGCTGATCATCTTTCAGTCAAAACAGTCCTATAAATTTTATTTTGCTGGCAGATCTCTCTTGGATTTGTATGGATATGTTTCAGTTGTTGCCTCAAGGCATTGTTTTTGCTCATCAGAGCAATCTGAGATCACTTCACTTAGTCAGCAACCTAGATTTCAGGGAGATGTTACTCTGCACAGTAATAAAAGCACATTGTTGGGAAGCTCACATTCAAACTGATTACCTGCTTATACATTACCTGATTAGTTACACATAAAACTCTGTGGGTTTAGGAACTGTTTTTGTTTACTAAATCCATAAAACATGCAGTGAAGTAAACAAAATATTTAGTTTTCTTTGAAAATGTGAACAAATATCTGAATTCACACTTCGGCCTTTCTGAAAACCTCAGGTGTAAACACAACCCCTGTCCACTGTATTTAGATCACATGATGACATTTGTTTAAAAGCTATATGAAAAGCAAAGTACAGGAACTTGCAGTTTGTAGTATTTTACTACAAATATGTGTTCCACAGTTTCTAAATTAGGATTAAGTAATGCTTTCCTCTCAAATATTTGCATTCTGATTGATAGCCAATGATCAGTTTTCTTTAATTCTGTTACATACTGTATGATTCAATGCTCCCCAACCTTGTGCAGTTACTACTAATGGAAAATCTTCAACCTGACGCCACTTTATCTGGAGTTACAGACAAGTCATAAGCATTATGATCCACAAAGCATTTCCAGAGAAGGGTTGTAACTGTGATAAGCGGAAAAGATTTGCAGCACCACAGTGACTTTTGCTACATGATACTGTGAGAAAATAAATTACATTAACAATATTGTATGATTAGATGTTTTCCCCGTTTCAAAGCCATGTGTGTTTGTGTTTGTTCTGTACATGGGGTGAATGTGAAGAGCTTAAGTTTGAAAGAGTTGAAGTTCTCATGTGTGTGTGTCAGTGTGTTTGTTTATGGTCAGGGCCTGTGATACTTGTCATTGTAACGGTGGATGGTCACACAGCCGTGGTAGGAGATCGGCCGCGGCATGGCTGCCACTCCCGTGATGATGCCTGTTGCTGGGTCGTAACACAGGATGGTGTCTGTGGCTTCACCGTTTTCCCCTCTGCCACCAAGGATGAAGATCTTCCCGTTGCACACCGACATGCCACAGCTCTCCTGCAGGGAGAGACAGAAAATTAAAAGGTTTTTTTATTAGAGTCACAGTGAACAAACACAGGACTATTGCAGCTGCAGTTTAACAGTCTGTGGTAAAGATCTCAAGATTTTCCACTTCATCAGTTACCTGCTTGTTAAAGGTTTGTACCACGTGCATCCAGTAGTCCTCTGCAGGGTCATAGCAGAATATGGACTTGGTGAGACCTCCGCACACATAAATCAGGTTGTTGAGGGACACTGCCGTGATACAGCGCTTGGCGATTGGGATGTTGGCCCGCAGTAACCAAGTATTCGTCTCTGGATCATAGCACTGAACCTGTGACACACAGTTGTACATATTTAGTTCTCTTTGCCTGTGGTAAAACAAAGAGAAGAAAAACATACTCTCTATACTTCTGTAACATATACCATGTGTAGGGGAAATGGTTGTTGTGGAGGAAATAACAGAAATATAAGTGGTTCATTCTGTGGTTTTACTGCCCGCTCAGTGGGCAGATTCTTTGTGGTTTGCATACAATCCAAGCATTCCCTCACGCACTTCTTTCTCCATCCACACTTTTATCTGACTACAATGTAAATGACCTGTTAGGAGATTCTAGAGATAAGTAGGCCAAAGGGACTTGAGCCAGCATGAACATGAGGTCCTTTTAAGCCACATTGGGTCAAATTGTCAATCGTGCAGTTAGAGAAACAGAGATTGTTAACTTTTATCAGTGCCTCTCTGTCTGTGGATGTGCAGTCTCTGCAGCCCGCACTGACACAAACAAACATGCAAGCTATCCCATGGGGGAGAAAAAAAATGCTAAAGTTGTATTCCTGCAAATGCCACTTTCTTCCTGTTTACTTCTAGCAGTACTGCTGTCAGTCAAAACATAATGAGCATATTCCAGAGTAGCCTTTCATGCTCCCATCTCTGTGGTTATATAACCAAAGCCACACTATTATACAGTGACGCCGCTCAGATGATTAATGAACTAATCCTTAAATTATTGTACTATTTATTACCGAACTTGACCCCTAGATCTGAATCTTCTTATGCCAGCGTTTTCTACCACAGTAAATCTGTTTCCTTCAATCTGAAATATCTCATTAAGTAAATGGGTTTCAATCAATGTCTCATGAAATTAAACCCAAAATAAAGCATGATTAAAACATGGAGATAATAATCAGGATATAATTATTGCAGTAAAAATAACTTAAAGGATACTAAGGAGACTAAACTGACCAGGATGTGGTTGTTATCATCACATCGAGTTAACAGCTGTTGTGTTTCATAGGAATTCCTGTTTTTCTATTGTATCTCATATCTTGCCAGTTTGCTTAAAAAAACCTAAATGTTTGGTAATCTGATCTTTGTAAATCATAAAGCTTTGTTTTATTAGTGATTGTGCAGGGATTGCAGGGATTTTCCGTAGCAGTCGACTAAGCTCATGCCATTTTTTCAGCTGTTAGTTGGAAACTGCATCAGTCTAAGCTATCAATGTTTCAACATTAATGTAAAATAAATAATCATGCAGAGTGTGTGAGCTAGATCAAACCTGCATATACTGAGTGGAGGACAGAAATAGGTCAGAGACATTTTGCAGACTTTAGGTTGTAAGAAGTTGTTCAGAATTTTGCCCCACAAATGCACAGTTCATGTTTTTTATTATTAACACACCCAATTTAAAGTTTGTAGCCTAGTAGCGTGATGCCTGTTCATGACCTGATTTAAATAAATACATCCCTTGACACCAGTAAGTAAAGTTGAGGTCGAGACAACTGTCTAACTTGTCTACTTTGAAAAAATGGGCTTCTACATATCCTTTGCACTTCCTGGTGTCTCTAAGCTATAATCACTGAATACTACAGGCATCCAGGGACAACAATTACTCCATGTGTCATCACTATGTGCTTAAGTATGTGGTCGGGGGAGCACGCATCTGTTGCACACCTTGTCTGAGCAAGTTTCGTCGTCTGGTCCTCCTCCGATGACAAAGAGCTTGCCGGCACAGCTGGCCACGGCCGGAGAACTGACCGCCTCTTTCATTGGAGCCACCTCCGTCCAGCGGTTGGAGAAGGAGTCGTAACACTCCACACTGCTCAGGCGGCTCTGGCCATCATAGCCCCCCACAGCATAGACCTTAAGGACAGAAACAAACATATTTGGGTTAGTTTTTGTGTGGCATTTTACACATGGAGAACTGGAGAAATTAGTTCTGTTTTACCATCAACCTTTCTACAAATGAGCACATTATACACTTATTCATTATTCAAAATAAGAGAAGATGTTTGGATTTAAGGATTCTAGTTCCTGAAATACAACAATTTCTACGTCAGCCCTCGGAGAACCAGATGGTCAGGTGCAGAGGAAACATGACGTATTGTTTCTGAGCAACCACCATTATTCATTTCCCTCATCAGTAAACAGCGCCCTGCTTCCCTGCAGGCATGGGTGCATTTGCGTTCCTGAAGCTTCAACGTTAGTTTCAACTCCATTCATCTTATGGTGACGACATTAAAATATCGCTGTTATCTCTCGTCATAGCTCTGTGAGTGTCTTGTTTTATGGGGTCAGCTACTGTGATGGTCATAACTCATTTTAAGATTAATTCTTCAAATGCTCTTGTAGATAAATACAGGATTTTTAACCTGCATTTTAATTTTTTATGTCATCTGTTTATTCCTATTATAATGTACACTTCAAAATAATAATATCTGTTAGCTAGCCTCATTTTGGAAACCCCTTCCTTTTCTTTTAATTTTCTAATCTGGTTAATCTGGTTAATACATTTCCATCATATAAACCTTACAGGCAGCCGAAGCATTACAAACTAAGGAACTGTGCCACGTGGTTGACCATAACCCTCCTTGTGCGCAAAGAATCGCAGAAATAAATCAAGAACATGAGGCATAGATTTCAAGTTCTATCAATTGAATAACATTATTTGGGATCAAATCACATGTCAAGGATACACAATGAGTGGCATTACTGGTTGTAAGCACAACACAACAGGCTGGTCTTATGCAAGAGAAAACAATCAGGCTATTCCTGTCTCTCCACAAAATCTGAAGCATAAACAAGTACAAAGGAGGGGAGGGGGGGGGGCAGAGAGAGAGAGAGAGAGAGAGAGAGAGAGAGAGAAAGAAAGAAACAGAGACACAAAAGAAGTTGGAGGGAAAAAAGGGGGAACAAAATGAGGGAAGTGGATTGGACACATGGATATTTGTATTCAACACCTGGGTCAACTGAGAGCACTACCGCTTTTTTTAACTGAAAAATTGATACAGAGGGGAAACCCCTAGATGAACTCATTGACTCGATGTTTCAGGTGTAGTGTTGACAGTGTGTATTAACAATCACGTGTTCTCAATGGTCCCCGTCCCTGCATGTAGCAGCAGGCACTCAAGACTTGGCTACTCCTGGATCAACAGAGAATAGTTCACTTTAATACTTTTTGCTTACAACTGTCTTTAACATACAGGCTGTTTGTCTGATGCAAGATAAATGATAAGAGAGTGGCTTTTAAGTGTTGGTTACAAAGCCTATAGGTCACCTATTCCAAAACCTTGAAGATTGGTGATTTTCAGTGGGGCTTATTATGGGATGCATTGTGTTCTAATTAAATTAATAAAATAAATAAGTGTGGAGGGTTTTTCCTAGAAACAATGTCCTGTCCCTAATGAAATCAGTGACAATGAAATACTTGAAAAGGTTAAAGGAGAAGATACTATCTTTCACATATTGGGTGAACGGATCCTTTAATGCTCCTGACGCTGTCCAGACACAAGTTTGTTTGAATACTGTGTGTCGTTAGGGAGTGAGGGTTTGGGGGGTGGGCACTATGATCACTCGTCTCTTTTTGCCTCGACTAAGCTCCACTCACTCTCTCGATAAAACGCCCCATAAGATTCTGATACACTAAATTCCACACTTACTCGATGATGAGAGCACATACTCTATATCATCTGAGGGTATCACATATTCACTAAAAACCTGGTGTGATTCACGACTCTCTTCAGACACACTCACTAAGCCCCGAAGAAACACATTCACAGCCTATTTTATGGCCACTTTCAAACGCTGGCTGTGGCTGAATGATTAACAGTTTCCTGAACATGTAAAGCAGTGAGAAGTAGTGGCCGCTGGAGAAACAAAGAGAATGTGCAACTTCAGGGGGGAAAACGAATGGTGTGAGAATGAGTGAGTGAGTGTGTGAGAGAGAGATAGAGAGAGAGATTGACAGAGGGACAAAGGGAGAGAGAAAGACTGAAACGCTATGATAGATTAGAACAGCCGTCACCAGGCGCAGCCATAACAGGGAGAGGAAAACAAGTGGTGACCTATTTTTGCTTATACTCTGTGGAAACCAGACCAGTCCAACAGGACATCACAGAACTGAGAAGAGCATGTATGGCTGTTCTTGTACTTCTATACTTATGAAAACCAGCTTTTAAAGCTTAGACTTTGCATCATTGCTTAACAAGTCTACAGTTGTAAAACAAATGGAAGCGTTGATGCATATTTTCAGGCTTGTTTACAACAATTGCTGCTGGAGCATCAGGGCAGCACTTCAAAAGGGGAAATTACAGACTGAAAGAGGAAATGGCTGGGTACAAATTTGTGAGGAGGGGTTAACTGGATTCTAAGGAAAAACAACAATACAGATAAATCCTTAAAAGATAGATGAACGTATAATTTCAAGTGAAAACATAACAAGAGAAATTCACTGGAAAATCCTATCAGGGAGGAAATTAAACAGGATAAGTACCTGAGATTAGAGTTCTTATGAAAATATAAAACAAATGGGAAAATGTGAGAAGGAAAGGACAGAAAGTACAAAACCACATGTGTGGCAGATACAGGAAAGGCTGGATAAAAGAGTCTCTCCCTTGTTTAGTGTATACATGTTGTGCAAGGACTACATACGTGCCACTGCTTGTTAGCAGTCTTAGCTAGTGTGTTTGATGCCTAACCTCATTAACCCCTAAATTGCAGGCCTTGGGTTTACGGAATATGTATAGAAATGCATTGTAGAACTAAAATACTTCTACTAAGCCATTATATTTCATTATTAAATCATTTTTGTCTAAAGTTTGCAACAGATCATGGCGTTTGAACCTGTAGTTAAATCGCAGCAGCATCAGCACAACATGTTTTCACCATACCTTGATACATGACTCATTTTGGGCTTAATTACTTTTATTGCCCCAGTGTGATCGTCCAGCTCATTACCTCACTGTTGTGAAAGAGCAGCGTGTAGTTGAATTGCGGACATGTGTTTGGTGTTTCTGTGACGACAAGGCAACTGAATATTTTGGGTGTTGTTTGGTAGTCATAGGAAATCCAGTACAGCCTCAAGCAGACCTCTACAGAATAAAAAAAAAAAGTGTGTTTGCTGCAGACGACAAGAAACCCCTCATGAGTCATGTAAATAAAGTGCTGTTTTAGCCCAAAGCTTTAACGGTGCACTTGTTTCCATGTTCTCTATGTGTGTGTACAAATGTGGGTTCTTAGACATACACATGATAGCTAAAGCACACACTTGACTGTTTGTGAGTGGCGTATCAGGCTGAGTCATCTCTGGTTGTGCTTCGTCCAAGACAGACTCCTCATTTACGTAATGCTAATAACAGATAATAACATACTTTTTCAAGACGCATC
This sequence comes from Decapterus maruadsi, assembly GCA_030347415.2. Taxonomy (NCBI): domain Eukaryota; kingdom Metazoa; phylum Chordata; class Actinopteri; order Carangiformes; family Carangidae; genus Decapterus; species Decapterus maruadsi. The sequence continues at coordinate 15,806,360 of CM064906.1, forward strand.
TGTTTTGCATTGTACTTGTCTTTAACAAGAATGCAAAAATTTTCAACTGTGAGCAAAGATGTAAAACTTGACCACCTAGACTTCAAAACATAATTTGTAGTTACAAACGTTTCACAAGTTATTTATATAGTTTTTTTAAAATCTAATGATAGAGGTTGTTTTCTTGTAAACAGCCTACAGCATTCCACAGTTACCTCATGTTGTATTCAGTGTATCTACAGAATAGGGATGACAAATTATGCCTGTGTGTTTACAGGCTTATCTGGAGTTTTTCTAACTGTGACTGGCCACTCCAGGCTTATGTGATTGAGCCTGAGACACATGAAGCATGACACAAGCTTAGTCCTTAACTTGGATGTGTGAGGAACTGGCACACGTCCCTTAAACTCCCATTACCCTCAAACAGGAATGTCCACCTGGCCCTGCGCTACACACTGTAAATAGTAACAGCTCAAGAGTAGAAGCAGTGATCAAGAATAAAAGATCAGCACACGTGTTGTTGTCATTAAGTTTACTCAAATTTCAAAACCAAACTTGTGTACAGTGTATATACGGGAGCCTGAGGACTAGGATGTACGACAGAAACAGTTTGCAGGAATAATTAAAAGCGATGGTTGAATTATTTCCCATGTGTGTGATACACTGTGGGGGAAATCGGTTGAGCCGTTCCACCCACTGGGATGCTTGTTTATTTACCGGTTTAAAATAAAGGCAAACTTCCTCGTGCTCTTGTGTATCCAGGATGTGTGAGATGAGCTGGCACTGGCCGTTAACAAACCCTGGGGCCACAAACAGATCCACCAAAAAAACAAATGTAATTCCCTGTCACAAGGTGACCCAATGTATAAGTATCTATGTTTAAATGTGACTGGAATTTGTTACGGTGGCATCTTAGACTTGGGTCTACATCACTGAAATTTTGGCCTTAAATATGTTCAAAAACAAATTTCTTCAAGTCTGCAGGCAAAACTGGAATGAGCCGTATGGTGGCAGTATTCCAGCAGGTGATTCCACAGAATTTCTTTATACTTTATACCAGGTAATATGACAATCATATTGTGCTGCATTCCTTCTTCTCATGTTCCACGTTGTCCTGAGAAACAACACAGTTGCCTCATTGTAAATGTATAATGCTTGTGTGCTTTGAGAATAGGAATGTCTAGGGGGAATTTTAGTTTGTGTGTTTGGGTATTTCAACAGAAGATGTGTATGGCTGACTAGTGACTACTGGGTTAGACCAGGGCTGCACCACCTCACCAGTTGTGATCAGTCAACCTGGGCTGCGTTCAATGTCTAAGTCTAAGAGATGGCCGATAATCTATGACAGATATTTAGTATTGCGATGGTGCTATCAATAGGTAAATTCTGTGGGTTGTCATGCGCTATGATGCCAAAGCATAAATCCCACTTGGAGTCTTAGGACTCCCACCTTACCTTGCCCAGTAGGACACCCATCTTGTGTCTCCAGCGTCCCTTGTTAAGTGAAGCCACTCTGATCCACAGGTTGAGCTGTGAGTTATACATCCACACGTCCCTGCTGTTGATGCGACCACCTAAAAACACCAAAAGACAGACATGCCAGATAACGATCAATATTCAAGACTCAAGTGCAGTTTGATCAGAAGGGTGGAAAAGTACGTTTTGCAATCACATCTAATAGATAAGATACGTGAAATATTTAACCTGAGCTGTTCTCGGTGAACACTCAGCTTTGGACTGTGTTCATGTAAAAGTAATCTTTAGCCAGCCTGGGGCAGAGATGTAATTGTCTTATCTGACTGTGACCTGAGCTGTGTCACAGTCACACACACACACGGTCACATACAAACACACACAAAAAACGTGTAAGCACAAATGTAAGCACACTTGTTGAATTACAATCAGCTGCCATTATTTAAAGCTTACCCAGGACCTTTGCTGGCTAACAGAGCTACAGCAACTACTACAACATAATGTCTCATCTGTTATCTCTGGACAAACACGTTGTAGAGAAAAACAACAGTTGTCGATCGACGAGGTTACGCTGTGACCCAGACACATTTTTAACAAGCCCTGACACGTGCCCCAACCCTCCCGATCTCTCAGTAACCTCCACCCCCCCCACTGCCACACACATCTCCATCACCATCATCCAACACACACACACACACCTGTTGATTCAGTACAGACTGAAAGAAAAACAAAAACGCTCTTGCAAATACAGCAAGAAGCACAGGCTAACTTTTTTAGCATTGGGGGAAAAACATATGTGAAAAGTACGTGATCTAATGTAGGTCAACTGAAAAGCATGTTAACAGCAAAGCTGAAGAAGAAAAAAAGTTTAAAATCATTGGAAAAACAAGTTTATCACTGCAGGGCTGTTCAAGCCAACAGCAGTTACCTGACTGGCTTTCATCCAACCATACATTCACAAGAAGTATACATCATGTGGGTGGCATGGAGACCAACAAACAGAGAGAGTGACAATCCGTGTTATTTCACACCAGGTCTTAAATTATTCCCATGGCAGTGGTATCGGTTAATATAATTTACAGATTATTAATGAAAACCACCGCTCCCTACAGAACTGGATGCCCCGTAGAGAGAGGAGCTCATACTTAATAATGTGCTCAAACTAAAAACGTGGGAGGTTCTATTGGGCAATGATAAAGGCATAAAGAATTGCTTCCAGTGTAAACAAAGTGCGTCTCTGCATTTACATGCAAAACAAAGCAGGACTTGCCTGTATTGTAAGATAGCTGGTGGACAAACTAGACAGGTAAGGATAGATATGAAAAAAAAATGGACCTGGTTACACAAAAACGTGATTAGAAATGGCAATTTTGTTGTTGTTGGAGGTAATATGATGATGATCATCATAAGCTGTACTACCATACAGACAAAAGGAACAAAAGAGGAAGAAGTTATAAGAAGTCAGTAATCTCCTGGATAGTAAAAGAGCCAGACAGTCTGCTGCCCCGGAGGCCCAGGTTTTTTGTTTTTTAAGATTTGCATGACAGAAAATGCACTGATGGTACTGTAGAAGCACCACTTACTACAAACCTAGATAAAGGATATTTTCAGCCTTTGGCCGGTCCTACCAGCTCAGAAGGGGAGGATCACTGTTGCTAATAACTGTTTTCAAGTATCAGGAGGCATTGACTTTGGGAGGTCCCACTGTGATTTGTGTGACAGCTTTGCGAGTAATTATGCAGTTCGATTGCAAATGTTGAATTCCATATGTTAGAGAATTCCAGTTGTTCCGTGATGCAACGCGAGAAGTCACATCACGCAATTATGACAAGAAACTCACTGTCATGTCTGTCATAGTATTTTACTAGTCACCAGCTCATAACATAGTATTCAATTGCATTTAATCTTGTACTGTGACAGTAGCAAAGAGGTATTTCTTTTCTTTTCCTGTCGCCACATGAATTCAAACAGAGTCCATGTTATGAGATTAGATCATATCTGACTGTAATCTGAAGTACTTCTCAACTCAGTGCATTTCTGTGTTAACTGAGTATACCCACTCTGGCTTGTTACAATGCAATGAATATAAAAGAGCCAGAAGTGTCCAGAGTTCCTGTCCCAGTACAGACATTAGAGATTTTGCCTACACAGTAGAGACATATCCTATTTAAGACCACAGCTCACTGCAGCTGTGCTAGACGCTGGAGGACCTCCAAGGTATTTGCACCAGTTCCCACTGCGAGGAGGAAGGCAGACAGACAGAATGGGAGGGAATTTAATCTAGAGAAATCCAAGCTAAAAAAAAATACAGTTGAGAAAAGGGTGATTAAGTGTATCAATACAGGTGGGGCAACAAAGAAGGAAAATGGGGCAATGAAGATCATAATATGCAATAAAGTAGTGCACTGTGCATGTGTGTGCTTCAGGGTGAGGGAGGGGGATGTTGACTTTTCCAGGCAGCACTAGAGGGTAGACTGATAGCACACGTGAGGACTTGGAACAGTGAAGGCGTGAAAAAAGCATAAACATTGCTGAAGGGAAGAACTTTTTTCGCTGTATTTCCCCCCCTTTTTTTCTCTCTCTCTTTCCTCTATAACTTCCAACTGCTGTTTTTATCCATTTGTGTCTTGCAGCTGATACAGAGCAAGTCCTGGCAGGCACTTTTAAACTTGTGTCAATCCATTTTCTTGGAATAATTCCCCCTTCTAAAAAATGGGGGGAGGAAAAACAACCTTTTACCTCAATGCCCTGAATCCACAAACGGTATCAAACTGTAACTTCTACAGAGCACATATTCAAATCAAAGTATAACTTGGCAACTACCTTTACCCTTACTTCATAATTAAAATAATGTCTTGTACAATTTAAGCCTTTGTTTTACCAAGGAGGGCTTACACCACACTTGGCCCATGCTAAGCTCCAAAAATGCTCCAGCTTTGCCAGGAGTGCACGTGATCTATAATATCCCAGCTTTAGTTTGTTTTTGTTTTTTTTACTTATAACATAATAACTTCTTCGAGTAGCTTCACACTGAAAGGGCTTATTAGATGTTGGTGTGAAGGGGATCCTAGAAAGCTGCTGAGCAGATGTAAAAGGTAGTGACCCTGATGATCGGCCAATAGGAAGAAGAAAGGCCTGAGCGAGCCAATGAAGGTTTCTCTCAGCACTGAGCCTGGAGAGTGCATCCAGATGTTGCGCTCATATTTTCCTTCAACTCAAACAGACTGAAGCTGTAAAAATAACACAGGGCAAACGGCCACTGAAGCCTTTCCTGCCACTCTGCTGGGAGATTACACAGCAAGTCAAGCCCAGACCCACACTGATAATGTCCCTTAAGTCAATTTGGGGGGGATGCAACGCAATCCAACAATAATTGAGAGAAACTGGACTCTAAAAACAAACAAGATTATACTGAGTCTAACCATAGAATAACTGGTGAATAGCAAGGTACATGGATTTTAAGCTACCAACTTTAATTCAAATAGCCAAAATGCTTTTTCTTGAAAAGGAAAAAAAACATAAAGGTATTGTGTCTATTTCCACCTTTGGTAGAGCAATGCTACTAAGTTGTCTGTAACAACGTAAACAGGGTCTTACCTGACACGAGAATATCATTGCGGAGGGCACAGACGGCGTACTCTGACTTGGTGAACTCAGGCAGTTTGGCCAGTGACTTCCACTCTCCTGTGACTGGATCATAGCATTCAGTGTAGGGCAGGTTGAAGCCCCCCACCCGTTCGCAGCCACCGACCACCACGATCACCTCAGAGTAGCCAGTTGACCTTCACAGAAGAATTCAGAGGAAGGGCGGATAGAGGGAGAGACATGGAAGAGATGGAGGGGAAAAACAATTAAGTTCAAGCTGTTGTGAAAACACAAGCACAAGAAGCACCAATTAAAAGATCTCATAAAAGAATATATAGACACGACATGTAATTAAGATTCTTTACATGTGCATGCCTATACAAATGGTACAAAAGACACGGAAATATTCACACATCACCACATGGAGAGACTTCTAATTACAGATAGTTGACATTTATCAGAACATGAACTGTGGTTCGCCCTGGAGTCATTAGCTTCACTTATCTTCAAAATGTAGGTTACAGTATCAATCAAACGTACAACATAAACAGACTTAATTGCCCATGATCACAATGCTTTCCTATTTGGGTTTTCATCACATGCTGAGAATATGACTGTATTTCCTACAGTGGAGTTAATTAACTGCATTTTTTTTCTTAGCGCGCCATTGCAAATATATATATACACACACATATTCAAATATATATACATACAGATGTATATATCCTGTTGCCACACGCACTCACACACCCTAACCCTTCCCCTACATTTCTCTGTGTGTTTACGCAGCATGTGATGCAGGTCAGGTTCAGGTAAGAGACTAGGTTTGTTGTTTCTTTATGTGTGTGCATGTGATTAATTACATTCTAGACATTTCCCAAGAGAAGGCCCTGGTGTAAACACAAAAAGGGAGAATCAGGCAGCTGTTTTGAACTGGAGATTTGGCCCTCAGGGCAAACGAAGCCGACAGTGCGGGAACCAACTGCCTGATTGGCTTGCTGATCTGAACAGATCTGCCTAGATACTCACACAATACACCTGAGCCACACGTCACACAGCCGCAATAACTGACAACTGGCACCATTCCTACTTTAACCCTTACAGCTGCTCAAACACTCATGAGCAGATGTACTGCTGTTGGTCCATTTTAATCTCATTTATAAGGTTTCGGTCAGTGCCAACCTTTGTCCTTTATCGAACATGGTGAATTATCAATTACATCATAACATGCTCTAACTGAGAACATGAAAATACCATGGTAAATAAGTCTGAAGTGAACAGGTGGGAAGACTCAGACTTAGAAGCCAAACATATCAGCAAGGTGAGTTACACTGCTGGTATGATAACAAGACTCGACACTTCTTGATTGCTGTTTCTTGCATCACCTCTTTTTTTTCTCCTTCCCAACTAACCAGTCTGTGCATGAACATGCCCTTCCTGCTTCATTATCATTTCCATTTCAAAATAGGGCTACAAAACACTGCTCAGTCAATGACACATTTGTCTGTTCAGCACAATAGCACTCCCTGTCCCTCTCGCACTCACGCACACTCACACACACAACAACAACAACACAGCTAAGGAGCACAGAGTTCATGTGTAACCTCAAGTTGTAACCTCATTGCAACACAACGTGGGATGGAGTGTCAACTACCTGTTTAAAGAAAACACGTTTTCCTTCATTACTCTGACTTGAATCTTTTACCCCAACAAGACAAAAAAAAAGATCAAACAAGTCTTGTTTTGTTTTTTGATAAAAAAAATAACTGGTGCGCAACAAAGCGGAGATAAGCCCGTGCTGGAGAGATAAGACCTCTAACGCACTTTCTGGGGATAAAATCTAGGTTAGCAGATCTTTCCTCTAGCTTCCTCATAACTTGCATTTCAATATTTCAGTTACCTGCGTGGACGAGTTCTTGGTGACATCATCTCGTTTCCAAGCACATGGTAGCGCCTGGCCTCGTGGAGGAGCTGGTAGCACTCTGGGGCGTTCTGGATGAGCTGGTCTCCCTCCACCGTCTGGACAAAGTAGTTGGGGTGCAGGAGGGGCAGGCGCACATGGTGCAGCAGGGCCTTCAGCATGGGCTTTCTGTTCTCCACACCGCGGTACACCCATCGCATCACCGCCTCGAACACCACCTCCTCCTTGCCGATGGACAGCTCGTCGCTGCCGATGTATTCCTCCAGCTCTTCTCTGCGCAGGTCGAGGAACTCCTCATGCTGAGCCACCTCCGAGAAGTTGGCCAGGGCGTAGCTGCGGCAGCGGCTGGCGAGCTGCTTCAGGGAATGGGCGTCTGCGAATCGCTGGATGCCCAGGCAGTTGCACGGGTCCAGCTGGTCCTCAAGGAACTTGGCGCAGGCATCGCGCAGTGTGGTGATCTGGAAGAGGCTGGAGGTCTCAAAGAGGAACTGGACGTTCTCTGTGGTGATCTTGGCGCGGCCGGTGTAAACGTAGGTGAGGAAGGAGTCCATGGCCTCGGCCAGGATGCCGTTGATCTCCACCAGCATCTCACGGCTCTCGCGGTGATCGTTGCAGAACATGGCTCTGAAATAGGAGGAGCATGCAGAGAGCACAGCCCGGTGGCAGGGGAACTCACGGCCCTGCACGCTGATGACCACATCAGTGAACAGGCGGCAGTCACGAAACTCATTGAACACCTGCAGGATTCCCTCTGAGTGGGACGAGCCAGAACAGAAGTCCAAGACATCCTGGCTGGATAAAGTTTTGGAATCAACCTCAAACACCTTTGGAAACAATGACATGCATAGATTTGTAAAATGTGTGATTTAAATAGGTTGAAACAAAAGGTGAAAGATTAAAAAAACAAAACAACTAATGTCTGTTTGTCTGTCTGACGTCACCTTGCGTTTAACAGCAGGAGAGTCTCTGATCCCAGAGTCCTCCCTGTTCATCCTTCTGCCCAGGATCAGCACCATGGCTGCCACCTTCAATGTAGACCTTCTCTTAAGATTAAGATGAACTGAGGATAGAAAGGCATGTAGTACATTACTATCAAAACAGGAAAAAGGCCAGATAGTGTGACCATGCCATCCTATCAAATGTGGTAGGAGGAGGAGGGGGTAGCCTGAAAAAGATGACATTCATAAACAGAAATCTAATTAGACTTCTGTAGTACAGACTGAGAAAATCTGTTGCTCTCACAGAGCGAAGCCACAGAGCATGTGTGTAGTGTGTGCAGACGTTGGGGGGGGGGACATGTGAGTCCCACAAAAATGTTCTAAAGCCCACGGGACATTGCTAAAATGTCTAGGAAAAGTAGTTCCAAGGAATGAAATCTGAGCCGTGTGCACTTCCTCGAGCCCATCACTGCTGTGAAGAAGTTGTGCCCTGTGGAACAATGGGGCCGCACGAGACGGAAGAAAAAGAGACAGGCGGGAGAGTGGTTGAGCAACAGTTGGAGGGCCAACATACAGTACATGTGTGTCAGGTTTGTTTTGAAGGAGAGTGGGGGCAGGGATGCTCACTACATTATAATGGTTTCAATAGGAAGTGCCAAATCTGGGCTACTGACAATATTGACTCGTTCACTATTTTATGTGAACTCTGTAATATTAAAACACTTAATTTAGTTAAGGAGTCCTTATAGCAATCAACCAAGGTCCCTTATGAATTAGGCTTCAGATCAGATTCACAAGGGCTGTGTGCTTAGGTCATCCTGTGCTCAGGATTTTAATTTCGATTGAAACATTTAAAAAAATATCTTATCTTTGCCCATGTAGCGCTTTTGTTGAAGCAGCATGTTTGGCCTTTGCTCCTGTGAGGTCATTCATCTCAGGTTATTTTTAACTTTGGATCTTGGCTCAGTCTCAGCAGACTCAGCCTGTTCACGTGCGTGTTTTGAAAGGAGCAACACCTCCTTTATGTCAGGTTCAGCAGAGCAAAGGCTTGACGCATTACACTTGCTTTGTGACTAATAACAACTGAAGAAGAAGGAAACAAAGAACAAAGAAGAAAAACAACAGCAAAGGAAGTAAAGCAGAATTTAACTGTCTTGTTGCTATCCAGGTGAAATCAACTCAGACTGAATTTTGGTCTTATGACAAAATAACATCATTATAATTATTTGCTATCCCACCTAAATAATTTGTGTATAAATAACTTAAAATATAGGCTAACACTGCACTGCATTATCTAATTATAAGTTAATAATAATAATAATAATAATAATAATAAACATATGTGAAGTCAGGTAACTAAAATAAAACATACAGTATGTTAAGTCAGGTAACTAAACCCTATGAGCTCATTAGACAAAGGAGACTTGCCTCGTGCCGACCGTTAGCCCCTGACAACATGCTAAAAAAAAACGAGTGACTGAGACGTTGCTCTAAGTCGTGTCAACTTTGAACGAAAAGCAAGAAATAATTGTATATTCATAACTCTGAAACTGTGACAACAGCCTTTGTTATAGATAAAAGATGTTACCTTATGCAGAAGTTTCCAGATGAGGCGTTCTTTTCAGCTGCAAGTGAAGGGGAGGGGAAAAAAACAAAAACAAAAAAAAAGTATGGAGAAGAATAAATCTGTCTCAAGAAAAAGTTTGTCAGTATCTTTTGCAATATTTTCTCTCGAGTGGTTATGAGAAAGAAGCTGGGCTGTGATACAGCCGGGACATTTTGACTTTAAGGTAATGACAAAAACAGAGACCTCTAACTAGCTAACTGTAAACACTGGACCCATATATACTTGTCAGGAGGAGAAAAAAAAAATCCAGCCCACTGCACCCACACTCAGCTGCTGCGGCGGTGCACTATGGGTAATTGAGTTCAACTGAAGAATTATGGACGCTTCCTACGCAGTGAAAAACGACATTTCCCAGGAGGCTTCAGCGCTCCACGTGGCTATCCTTTGTTTGCAAACAAACTGCTTTTAGTGAAGAAAAAGTTCAAAACAGCGGTTGAGCAACACACATGACAAAAACAATATCGATTTTCATCGTCGAACTTGTGTTAACTTTTGGATGAGTTGAAGTTTATGGGACCGCATAACATGGTATTAAACGTTGTTATTATAGTAGGCCTAAATGTTATTAAATAGGGAACAAAATACTAATTATACGCGTGTTTTTATAGTTGTCATATAGACATCTAACGGGGGAAACATACTGTACATAATCTAGAGAGAGTACAGAACGCATAATGTAAAGGTATACGAGCTCAAAAAAACAACAACTGTAATCTGATCCTATGGGCACGTGATAACGAGATGAGAGACAATGTGCCCCCTTTTCAGGTGAGCAGGAAGGAGGAGCTTAGAGGGAACAAAGCATGTCACAACTTCCTTAAACTTGCAAAATACTTCTTAGAGCTCCAACTGAGTTCCTTGAAAAAGTCCTCAGTGTTTATCAGCGAGCCATTATATACTGTTCTGAGCCATGTGTTTTCGGTTACAGAGGAGATTTTTCACAAAGTTACACAAAAACATCCAACTCCACCATCATGACTATAAACTCACATAGTAGGCCTACCTGTACTCACAACACATCAGCCAACAATGCAAAACAACTAAAATGAGGAAATGGAAGGAATTGGCACAGGTGAGAAACTGTTGAGAGGAGTGCAGCAGTTTTGATTGCCTCCAGGCATCAGCACCTGCACAAGTTCATTGGAACAAAACAGTGTGACCTGAAAAAAACATTATTAAAAAAAGATTGGAGTGAGATTTACCAAGAGCAAACAATTTTGTGAAAAGCAGGTTAACAGTCAGAACAATATTGGAATGATGTGCTGATGATGATGATTGTTATTATTATTATTATTATTATTAGTAGTAGTAGTTGTAGTATTAGTAGTAGCTATTACACAGCCATGGAAATTAATACCAAGAGCTGTTGCTGTACTCACTAGTTTTAGTAAAGAGCTGGGGGGGTGACGGCCCACGTGTTGGGAGAAAGGCAACACTCCTGCAGAAAGAGGCAGTAACACGGCCCAGCAGACAGATAAATGTGTCCCTCTGCTGTCGAGCTGTTGAACCACTTTACAGAGACACTATGACTAATCAACACACCTTAACTGAAGAAAGGTGCTCTCTCCTCTGACGTCTTCACCTGCCAAGTCAATCATGATGGACATGCACAAACAAGGCTTTGAAGGCAAATAGAGTTAAGAGCTTTGCTCCTACAGTCATAAACCGAAGTGTCAGATAACCTTTAAATTACATAATGTCCATACGACAGTAAGAATGCCAGTGCATATTCAGCTCATATATTTGAAAAACAAGAGAGAGGGCGAGACATTAAACTTAGGAAGGAAGGGATTCATCATATTTTTGTTTGAATGTACACAGTAATACAAAAGGTCTCACAGGAGAAAAACTAACCTAACAGTTATCAGGAACGACAAAGTGCTAATTTGCATTTCACTGTAGCTATTGTGTGTAAACAATAGGTTATATGACATAAAACATAGACAAAGCAGCATCTAGGGTTACACAGTAATTTAAATTTTAAATAAAAGGCAATATAGTATTATATGCTTAGCATTGAGTTTTGAAACACTATGGACAAACACATTTACAACCAACATATTTAAAATTGATCAACAAAACGTGGGGAAAAAAACTGCTTTTAAATGTTATGTTGTATACAGACATTCTGGTGATTATGCTTGATGGATGGTTGGCTACACTGAGGGCATTTCCCTCCAAGTTCTTTGGCGGACAGCTACTCTGAAGACATGTACAATAGGCTATGTATATCACTATGTAAAATCTAATAATTATGACTAAAAGACAGTTCTGATGTCATTTACGCGACAGTGGTCAGGCTGAGTCTTCTTTCCCGATGTAGCAGCTGCATGAGAGTATCGGAGATCTCCCTGTACCTTAGCCCATAGAGGTACGGTGCAAAGGCTCTGGGCAGCATCATGAGGACGCAAATATTGACTGTGTTGATCCACACGAGAACATCTTTACTCATGTCTTTCTTCTGGAACAGGAAGAGCTCCAGGGTGAAAACAAAGCCAGGGGCAAAGTAGAGCAGGAGCAGCATCCCATGGGCCAGCAGGGTGACCCGGGCCCTGGAGAAGCGGTTCTGCCAGATGCCCTGCGTCCTTGTTACCATGTAGAGCCGAATATAGCAGTAAAAAATGAGCAGAGCACAGACGAGGGCAGCGACGAAGAAGTAAAGGTGGATCCACTCCACGTTCAGGCCCTGGATGAAGCGAAGAGAGATGAGAACGAGGCAGATGGGCAACTTTTCATTTAGATGTTCCCTCTCTATCTCATTCATGATCACCAGGGTGAAAGGAAACATGGCCGCCACCAGCCACAACACCAGCACTATGTAGTGTGTGCGGGCAGGCGGGAGGATGTCGTGATAGCGGAGAGGCCAGCGGACGGCGGCGTAGGTGTCGACCACCATGAGGGTAACGGTGAGGATGGCGCAGCAGTAGGCGGTGACGATGACCACGTTGACCAGGTCGCAGACCAGCAGGGGTATCTGAGCCCTGGCGGCGTTGCAGATCACCGTGGCCATGTTGAGGATGAGGAAGAGCATGTCTGCGATCAGGGTGTTGGCCACCAGCAGGTACCGCGTCTCCTGTCGCAGGGAACGGGACAGGAAGATGCAGGTCAGGAGGACGGGGTTGGCGAACAAAGTGGCCAGGGTGACGACCGTGGAGGGGATGAAGAACAACTCAAGCTGCCACCTCCACAGGATCTCGACCCACTCCTGGGTGAAGTTCCCAATCAGTGACTGGGATGTCATTTTGTGTTTGAGTTATGGAAGAGTCACACATGCACTGACTGAAGTGTTGACTACTTCACCAGCAGCTCTCTGTGAATGAAAACACCATAAATTAATATCAACTATCACACTGGAGCAGTTAATATTTGATTTTTATTAGCACCCTTGTCACTGTTTTATTGCTTTTAGGTAAATAAACTGCACAGTAGGTGTCAATACAACACTATTAGGCCATATCGAACTACATTATAACTAAATTAATAACTTTATCTAAACACAGGTGTCAACATGGCGGAGAATAACACTGAATTATGGTCTTTAAGCAATCACTAGCTGTTCTTATATCCATCACCTTGATGTAGTGCCGGCTAGACAACCCTGTGACATTTCTCATACACCTTTTTTTTTTAATCTAAAATTGGGCTACATACATTACACTGCTCTTTCCACAATTTTTCAGTTAGTTGATAATCATTCAAATCAGCAGCCAGACCCTTCCTAAAATTCAAATGCGCCCCGCATGGAGTAATGAACGGACTCTGTTCCCTCAGCTGCAAATACTGCCTGCTATATTGTAGACGAAAACAAATGCAAATGAAGGAGTTGAAGTTAAATTATTAGCTGAAGGTTTAGAAACCTTCAAAAACATACATGTAATAGTGCATACATTCTTTTCTTTCTTCTTTCTTTTCTTTTTACCTACTGCTGTATGCAAAATTAAGAGCAACATGCACAAACTATTTTCTATTCAAATAAAAAGTTTAACAACAAAATTACATGCGAATTTGAATATGCTTAAATTTACCTAAACTTTCAGGTATCAGAATGTAGTGGGAAAAATAACATTTGTAGAGCAATACAAACAAATTCTAATGACTACTAAGGAAAATTATCGATGCAGACACATCTATTGACAGAATATTGATTGGCCAAAGGTGAGTTTTCTTACCTGATGTCCAGGACAGAAAATGCTTGACGGGGTACATCCATTAGGCTTAACGCTCCTGTAAATCGATGGGCGGCTTCGTATGACTTGTCTCGTCCTCTGGTCTTATCTGATGCACTCTTTGTTGACTCTCACAGATGGACCAATATATGGATGGGTAAAGCTTGGCCGCCACTTGGCTGTAACATAGTAACGGGGTGGAGCGTTTCATCCTCTCAGCTGCTCCTCATGCTGTTGCTTCTTCAGTGTTTTCCACCCAAGATTTTGACGGAAGGAGCACATTAGGGAGAATTGATTAGATTCTCATTGCTCCCCTTAAATTAACTGCACCAAGCATCACAGCAAATTAAGGTTCTGAAATCGCTTTAACTTATGGGGTCACTTAAGGGAAGCCAAAAATCCTTCTGACGGTGGAAAAAATATTTAGCCGTGTTGTAGTCCTCATCCGAGTCTCACCTCACATTGACGTCAATGCATGTCACGTCCGCATGTGGTGACTTAAACAAACACCCAATTCAACTCCAAATCAGAGGGTTGATTCAGTCCAGTCTGTAGCATCATGGTATAATTCAAATGAGAGCACATCAGGTAACAGTGACCAGAATGCAAAACTTAGATGAAAATACTATGAAACACTTACCAGGAAAGACTTTATTTTTGTCAATTGTTATCAGACACATAATCATATAATTTCCTGCAGTTATTTTCAGTTTTGAGTCACTTCCGCACCGTTATTTCTTCCTTCTCTTTCTGTATCCAGCCTTTCCTTCGATCTCTTCGTCTTCTTCATCCTCCTCCTCTTCATCATTATCATCACTGTCAGCTTCAATGGTGCCGTACTCCTTCTCCTGTCCCTGCCATTCTCTGGCAGTAAGTCTCTGAAAGACCTCATATTCCTCTAATGATGCCTTTGCCACGGCTGTGAGGAAAGTGTCCTGGCTGACATTAAGGATGCTGTCCAGTTTAGGGTTGGCGATGGTTGTTTGTCCTTTCTTGTCCGGGGTTTGGTACAGACCCCTACGCTCCAGGAAACAGTGTCGACAACGAACATCGTCTAGAGTGGAACGGAAGACCCTGGACTTCACCATCTCCGCCTGTTTGACGCCCATTCTGAAGTAGACGTACTGCGGAAGGATGGATAAATAATATGTATTATTATTACAATGGACATTTTACACAAAGCCACACACATTGCACAAGCAGTGGCTAAATGGGTTGTTCCACAGTCTGCACTTGATGAAAAAAGACACTAACTTGTTTACAGTCACTGTTGCCTCTAGCCAGTGAATTTCAAATACAGCCACTTGAGGGAGCACTAAAGTTGTTTACTGTTTCCATACACAAATACAGTATGGTCATATTTAGAAAGCATACGTCTGTACAGTGTATAAAGCACATTATTTATGTGTGTTATCAATGCAAAGCCCAAAGGCAGTGGATGAGCGGGTCTTAGCTCAAACCAAACAGTCAATGTTGATGATGGGGAAGAATCATTTCCTGTTGGAGCTAAACTACAGAGGCATATTGCATTCACTAAAAGCCCTAGAAATATGTATATATTTAATATCTGTCGTTGACCAAGTGGAAATACACAGTTTATATGGGCCAGGAACCCCTCTGCAACAAGGGTGTTGTCTTCAACAACTACTATGGTTGTTGTAAAGGACGACATGGTCTTGGTTTGAGGAAGCCAATAACTAACTGCATCTGTCAACATGGCATGGCTTTATTATGGGAACTCTGTCCTACTTCTAGATGTACAATTCATATTTATTTGAACTTAAAACTCATAATTTCAATTATTGTAGTTACTGTAGTCTTTCATTATATAAAATGTCTAGAAAGCTTTAAAAAATAGCACAAAAGAAAAGGAATGAAATGATGATATTTGCATTTGTTTGATCTTAATTTGTTCTATAGATGATGAAAACAATTATTAAATCAGGATTATTCTGTTGATTTATGAGCTGATCAATTGGCATTTTCTCTTCTGCTGTGTCTGTTTGGTTGACTTACTGACCTGAAATTTGTACTCCAGCTGATCCAGATCTTCCAGTACTATGGCCGGACTGTCTCTGAGGATGTCTGTGACCTGCTGAGCAGTAAACAAGCACTTCTCTCTGAGAACGGCGACCACATGTTTCACTGTCTTCATGGGCACAGTCAGGATCTGGGGGTAATGGGCCACTACTCTCTGGAGACTGCCTATGGGGAGACACAAGGTTAAAATAACACATTATTATTACAAGTATGTATGCAGTTCATACTAAGTTTACAGAAGAAATGCATCAGAAATGGATTACATGTCATTAATTGTGATAAAGACCTGACCTTCAACTAGACCCAGTTTCCGTAGGTTGTCTATGCGCTGCTGAAGCTGTGGCTCTTTGACAGTGTACACTTGAGGACATTTCTGCAGCAGCTTCAACACACTGGAAGGAGTGAGCCCCAGCACAGAGAGGGCTGTGAGTGTTGACAGAGCGTGTTTGGCAGCACTTCCACCTCTGACTTTGGACACAGCCTCATATATCTGGTCTGCCTGGGTGTCTGTGAATCCCATATCAACCAAGGACTGCAGGGACAGCTCTGTGTCCGGCCTCTCAGGTTCATAGTTGGATATATATCTGTGCTGGGTTGACGGCAGAGTACTGGGACTGGCAGAGGAACAGAACAAACCGCAACCGAGGCACTGACGCTGGAGGTGGATGCAGGTCCCCGGCTGAGGCGGGCTGAGCAGGGAGGAGGCAGCGGTCCTCACAGACAACCGGAGAACCTGTGGGAAATGAAACATAAAGCCATAAAACATCGCCGACAGTCCACGATTTGACACATATTATGAACTAACCCAAACAGTGAGCAGGACACATATCAATATTTCGGATGTAAGGACATTACAAGGGATAAGTTCATGTGGAGTTGCGACCTTAGCTCTACGTCCGCTAGCTCAAGTTAGCAAACAGTTGGGTTATAAGCGGACTTAATACCGACTGTGTGAAAGTCTGGCGGTCATTTCGTTATTTTAAAGCATGCGGCTTATTAAGGTTAACTGACAGGTTTAATATCTTAGTATAAAACAAGAACATTCATTGACTTTCTGATTCACCTGACGCGCTGCAGCCGTGCTTCCCATGCTTGTCCGTCGCACATGTAGTTCCGTCCCTAAACATCGATGCCAAAGGTTCCGGGTATAAGAAGACTTCATCTTTCACGTCTTCACTGAAGTAATTACGTTTTGTTAATAGTTATATTTTATACCGTAAACACACTACAAGCTGTGCAGGTAACGCATGTTATGAAATATGACGGATCCATTTGACTTTTTAATAGATAATTGCAATCAATTTGTTAAAATGACAGATCATACCTTTAAGTATTCACAAGACAAGCTTTTACAAATGAAATCCACCTTCACACTCTACAATTCTCCAATTTCAAAAATATGCCTTGTACTGGCTGCATAGTTTAAATTCCATTTATACATATACACAACAGAAGTGCAAGTGTGTGGTAAAATATTTATTTATGTATAAAATAAATAGATAAAATGTTGTAAATATACTTACATTTGAAATTAAAATCATGAACATAACACAGGCACACAAGGGAAAAAAACGCTTCATTTGTAAGTCAACCAGTTTTCTGTGTGGTTTCTTTGAGGTAAATGATTCAAGACTTTGGTCACCTGTGGATTGTAATTGGCAACACTGGATCAATGTAAAATGATTACTATGATTTTGTTTACTTAAACATTCCCTAAATCTAAAGAATAAATAACATACAGTAGATTAAATAAAAAGGAAAACAACTGCTTGTATGACTCATGGTGCTGCTTTTGCATTCTTGTGTTACACCCTGATATCACAAATACTCATTTGTGTGTGTTGTGTCTACTTCCAAAAGAGAAAGGAGCATTTGTATCAAAAAAACACAATTCTAGACAGAAGTTTACAGCCTTGGAATAAAATAAACAATCCCTTTTCATATTTTGCACTCCATGGCCTCTTTGCACTGTTACAGATCAAATGTTGGACGAATGCTTGGGCTAAACTCAGTCTTTAATCCTCATGGAGGTACTTCTGGAGCTCAGTCTCCAGGGCAACCATCGATAACCTCTCATCCTCATCTTCCTCCTCATCACTAGGCAGAGTGTCATCACCATGATCTGGGAATAAGCCTGGTCTGTTATAAACTTTAGGACTGGGCTCTTGGTGCTGTGGCGAGCCTGTTGAAAGAGGAGAGAGTTCTCAGCACACCTGCTCTCATGTGTTTACACATTTTAAAATTACAATACAATTTTATTTGAATAAAAAGACATTTGTAATGAAGTAAAATTAATCAGTAAAGGCAAAAAAAAGAGACACAATTACATATAAAGAGAATATTAGAAATCTACTGCAGATCTCATCATATCTTAAGTGGAAAACCAGTGTTAGTCCAGTTGTAAAAAGTACTCACCATAGCTCTGAGTTGCAGGCACCACCTCCATCCAGCTGTAATCTGCCAGGGAAATTGGCTGACTGATCCATGACTGCAGCAACAGTTGGTCCAGAGTCATCCTCTGAGCAGGGTCACGGCGTAACAGCCCACGTAACACACCACTGAGTTCTGAGAGTACATAGAGGAATTTGAGTACTGGGTTACAAAACAATATTTTTAAGAAACAGATATTTGTATGATAGCCAGTGACAACGTGAGAGAGAGAAAAAAATTTTTTTTATCCTTCAGCAAAGAACGGTGTACCTGAAGAGATAGGGAATGGGGGCCTGAGTTTGGCCTCCAGGATCTCGCCCACATCACAGAAGGGATTCTCACTGAACAGCAGAGTGTAGAGCAAAACCCCTAAGGACCACATCTCCAGCTCTGGCCCCTCATAGCTGTAAAAACAAACAAATCAAATTAGATGGACAGTATAAAAAACATGACAGCATTTTATTCTGTTATTTTTGTGCCTATGTGTTTATGACTTTTCAAACTTCACAACGGCGATATCCTTGAAGCTATAATATTTAACTGTACATTTTAAAGGGGTCATAAAAGTCATACACTGGAAAACAGTGCTGACCTAAATTCAGGTCCTCACTGGCAATAAAGCTGAGCTGTAAAAAAAAAAGTGATGTGGAACAAATACCACTTGTCATTCCCAGGTATTTTATACTTACGGATTTCCCTGAAGCACCTCTGGAGAGCAGTACTCTAATGTGCCACAGAAATTGTAGAAGAGCTTCCCTGGAGCCATCATGGCAGCAGAGCCGAAGTCGATCAGTCGAATGTGGAAACATTTGTCGATGATAATGTTCTCATCTTTTATATCCCGGTGAAGAATGTTCTTACTCCTCAGATAGAAGACGGCAGCTACCAGCTGAGAAACAGGAAGAAGCTCCAGTTTAACAAATAGCAAATGAACACTTCACATTACAGACCATATTCCTCTGTCATATGCAATTTTATAATGCATGCACATGCACACACACAAACACACACAGTACCTGTCTAAAGATGTAACTGGCCAGAGGCTCGTCCAGCCTTGGCTGCAAGTCAATGAATTCAAAAAGGTCCAAACCATCACCGTGTTTCTCCATCACCATCTGGAAGTAGCTCCCGTTCTCAAACACCTCCACAACCTTTGCAGCACACACGTCAATGTGGAGAAAGTTTTATATGCGATCCAAATCATTCAGACACTTTGTAACTTTGGTGTTCTGATGTGGCGACCCATTTACCTTGACGATGTTGTGGTGCTGCACTCGTGTGAGAATGGCAATCTCTTGGCTGACTCGTCCCAGCATGGGATCGTCTACCCAGCAGTCGCTCACTATCCTGGCCTTACTGATGAACTTCACAATCACCTATAAGTTTTCACAATGTGGTAAAGAGACCATGTCATTAAATCATATGAAACTGCTGCTTATTGAGGAATGATATGATTCTGGATGAATAAAAATTCAGTCTTACTTCTTGTCCGTCGCAGCGCCTTACTGCCTTCCAGACAAATCCAAAAGCTCCTTTACCCACGGCTTTAATTGGCTGATACTCTTCTTCAAACTGCCCGTCACAGGCTCGAGACTGCTCGAGGTCCATGGTGGAACGTAATGCCTCCCCATGACTGACCTCACCAATCCTCTGAGGGGAGAAATGAGTGAATGAAAAATTATATTTTTGAAAAAGAAGTCTTCCATGCCATATGAACTTATTATTTAAGATCCTGCCACTGACCTCTCCTAGACTCCCTCCTGATTGGTTGTGCAGTGATCGATCTGTTTGCAACATTGTTCCCTGCTGCCCAGGTCGGCTCATCCACACACAGAACATGGAGCTCCCATCAGGGAGGACAGTCCTGCACACATCACACTGGATATCTGAAGAGAGGGAAGCATGCACATTAGAATCCAACTAGCAAGAATATTGTAACTTTTTATGAGGGAAGGAGAATAACAGGGAGCTCTTTATTTGTACCAACCTACTCTTGTGCCATCTCTGTGGTATGCACTTCCTTCAAATCGCCCCTCCAGTATCTCCATGGCATCTGAGGGAAGGTGCTGTCCATTTACCTTCTGTTTCTTCGGCGTAGATGTAGCAGGAACGTCTGTCTCAGACTGAATCCCACCAATTATTTGCACGCAGAACTCCTCACCTTTTCCTTTATGTATGGAAGAGAGAGCCGCCCAGTGATCGTGCTCACCCGGGTCCTTTTCTTGTTCTTTACTTGTGGCGTTTCTATTTTCCACTGCAGCTGCTCCAGTCTCAAAAGGGTCCGGTTCCGGGTCAGACCCTATGCTGCATGGTGAAGGCGTCCGAAGAAGCTCGGCTGTATCACAGGAGGTCATGGAGTGTTGGTTGTCATTGTTGTACCCTCCGCCGCTGAGCAGCTCTACGCTACTGTTCAGATCGAGGTCGGCCAAGGCCCGGGTCACCAGATCTCCATTGCTGTTGAGGTCCAGGAAGCAACTGGCTGAGTCCACTATCTGTGCTGAAGGAGAGCCCTCTGCTTGATCTGGGCCAGAGCCACCATGACCAGCAAACTTTTCACAGAAGCCAGAGGAAGACCTGTGAAGATGAATTTCAACTAACCAATCAAGAACAAACTACTACACTAGACAAATCTTTGCAGGATAAATCCAGATGGTATTATTTCATTGAAATGAGGAGGGTAAATGTGCACATTGTTGAAGAATGTTGCCAGTTTTCTGTCTAATCTAAAACTGGCACTGTACTGTATTGTCTTTCAGGGCTGCATTTCAACCACATCGCTGTAAATTCTGGGCTATTTCAGGCTACTTCGCCTGTAAATGATGCAAATGAAAGGCAGTTCAGTATAAACGAATGTTACGGAATCACCCTGCAGTTGTCATGCCGGGAGTGATATGCTTTCTTATTCTAAATTAAGATATGCACCAAAATTTTAGACCCTATCCCTTTTTTTTAAATCCCAGTAGAGCTTCAACCCTTAAGCAATGAAGCCATAACAATTTAGATAAAAGCACTAAAGGAATGAAAAAGGATGATTTCCTCATTCATGTTTATGAGACAACTGGGAATGTTTACTCATCTTATAGCCTTGATTACTGACATAAAAAGACAAGCTCTTAGAAATGGAAAAAAGATGTTAGCTATGGTGATTAAAGTTAATGTCAGTTGTATATGTTAAAACAGGACAGTAAATCACAATTTCTCTCCTCACCTGCTCTCCAGTGAGATGACCTCAAAGCTGGAGTCTTGGAGGACAGAGGCACATGATTGGCGGTCTTTATTTCTACCAGGCGAGGCACTACCCACTCCGCTACCAGCATGTACTTGCTGAGTGGGAGTGTCTGAACAGGGAAACAAAAGCAGTCAAACGAGTCTGTCAAAAACACATACAAGCAATATTAAACCCTTACACGTGGTACAGTATGTTGAACGTTCTGTGTTGGTGTCTATTCTAGTGTCCCACAGTTGTGCTGTTTAGTTTCTAAGTCACAAACAAGACCTACACCTGGGGACGAACTCACCTGGGATAATCTCAATGGCAGGGTTATTATTTTTCTGCCCTTTGCCTCGGAGCCGCTGTTCTGGGTTACGGTGTGGTGGTCCAGGGAGAACCCGGCATAACAATGTGCCGTCTTCTGGAGGTTCCACCCAGGCAAATGTCTCGAGGAGAGCCTGAGTTGTATCTTCGCTGTCTAGCTGGCTACTGCAGGGAGCAACCTGGGCAGCCTCCAACATCAGCTCTGTAGTGTCATCAGCCCTAAAGAAAGAACCACTGGTTTTTAATTTAGATTTTCTTTTTCCAGATTTCCATATACTGTATATATATATGGAAATGAAATGGAATATACACACATTGTTAGCACTGTTATGGTGAATAACTTCAGCATAAGAAATGCACAATTATAGGTGTCATTCTTGGTTTTCTACATGAATGCATTGAAATACAAAATACCAGATCAAAGTGTTTGCAAGCAGAGGTCGGCATTGTGGAGACTACAATTACAGTAGATTGCTCATCGGTTTGTATTAGGAGATGTGTGCATGCATATAATCTGTTTAAACCTCTCACAGATGTCTTGTTGCTTTTAAACAGCACAGTCATAGATTTTCTAACTGTCAAGAAAGCCATTGTTGTTTACTGCCCTAAGCTGTAGCATTTGCTATTTGTTGTGAAAAGCCCATCAAGAGTCGTTTTGCCTTGTGGGGGCGTCAGGATGTGTGCAACAGCTAATAATAAGCTGTTGCCAACTCCATATAATGATCATTTCTCATCTGCAAAGACAGAAAAATCATTCAGTATGGTTGATGGGTAAGCATAATTTTTAAAGCTGACACTGTTTCCCTACAGGTGCTCAGTTTGATTTGTGGTTTTGGCCTTAAGGGTGCCAGATCTTACTTGTTTAGCTGCAACAAGAAGTAAAGAGTTTTAAAGAGTCATGCAGTCAATTTTATGATAGAGGATGCAAAAATGCACATATATTATATAATTCGTGGAAACACAAAGAGGGATTTGAACACTAAGAGATCCTGTTCTACTAAATAATTTACTGAGCAACAAATATACAACACTTCAGTAACACAATAGCATTTCTCTCTCATTCAGTTGAGAACACATACAAGCTCATCTTGGTGTGAATGTCACTAATCCCGAAATGCCATGCCACTTTACAATAACTCAGTCAATCTAACATGCTATGACAGCATTTGTCCAACAGGTGGCAAAAGAGATGAATTGTACTGCATTGTAAATCCATCCCAAGGCCTGCATCTTTCAGAGTCACAGACATTAAGTATATTATATAGAGGATATTCTTAAACCTCATGTTAAGAGTTAAAGAATTTTTATCCTGCAACTTTACTTTAGAAAAATTTGTCTTGGAGAGCAGACAAAAATAATCTATGGTAAAAGCTTACTTGTTGAAGGGAAGCTGCAAGTTTAAGTGTTTTAGTGTCTTGTCTGGCTGGTTAGAAACACAGACTGGATATCAGCCTCTGCAAAAGAGTTACTGCTCTTTTCCAAATTTACTGCATAGCACATTAAATATACACGCAGTCTCCTGCTTTTAGGTGCCTGGATGTTGCTACAGCAGCTTTTGTCTGTCCATTATTTAAGACTCAGCAAGCAAGCCCAAAATGTGATGCCTGCTAACATAACCCTCTGTCCAAGGTAAACACACATTCAAGAAGTTGACGATGACTTCTTAGATGATATACGACAAAAAGCATATAGAGATATTTACTTACACAACCATGCGTGTTGATGTGACTGCAGGGGGGGAAAGGGTTGACAGGGCGCTGCCCTGTTTCTCCAGCCTGGTGCTGGTTCCAGTGAAGATCCTGCCTCTCCCTGTTGAGGTTCTTCCCAGGATGGCCTGGTGCACCAAGGCCATGTGTCCAGCTAGCAGTGAGGACGGATCTACAATTGAGAGAAAGAAGAAACTGATTAAATCACACATGACAACAGTACTGTGTTATATAAAGAAAACTATATATATATATATACACGCATAGAAATAAAGTCAGAGTAAAAGAACAGAGTAAGAAAACTAAAAGAAAAGAAAACTACACCACACATTTTGTTTGATCACAGAGACAACAACCTTAATCACAGGAGACATCGCAAACTCATATGAAGGCTCACCTGATTTTCTTGATATTTTGGATGAAGCTGCACTTTTACTGGCCTCTACCTGAGAAACAGGGAATGGACAGGTCCCTCTGTCTGAGTCAGACATCCATCCATAGAAACCAGGCATCAGGAAAGTGACACTCTGTTGAGGACAGAACAGCAGTGAAAGAAGTGAGGGTTGGCATGGACATACAGCTCAAACAGTCTGGTTCAGCTGGTCACATTGGCTAACCTTTCCTAACAGCTCATCCTTGCCGTAGCCAAACAGACTGAGGGCCAGGTGGTCGTGGACACTGGAGATGGAGCCATCAGGGCGAAGCAGGAGGAGACCGCTTAGAGGAGCAAACACCCAGACTGTTCCAGAGTACTCCAGCGCAGGGCTTGGGGAGACGACACTGCTGTCCACTTTGACTCCTTTGTTGAAGATGCACAGTACCCAATTACAGTCTAAAAATTCTTTTCGGTTTCATCTCAACACTCGCCTAGTTGTTGATGCAGTTTTTACTTTCATGGCATTCTTAAGACATCTAATTTTTTTGCTACCTTTGATATCTGACATTCAACTTGGCCATGGTTGTCTGTTAATTCAGTGTGATTTCTTTCCAACCAGGATGTGACTATTTTTTTTAATCTATACACCACATATTTTTTTAATATAAAGTCTGGAGTCTTACACTGCAGGATGTTTGAGCTGGATAACAGCACAACATAGTGGATTATGCAACTGTTTTCTCAAAATAATACTGAGTGTGTGTTTAATCCCTCAGTGACCTATACATAGGTGCCAGCTAAATCTTCAAACTAAACAACTTACCAGAGGGCTGCTCATGCCTTTCTGCGTGTGAAGCTTCTGTCTTGCACAGAGGGGACGTGTGAGGCGAGCAAGGCCAGTTACCATATGCATCGGATCTTTCTTGACAATCTGTTGGGCTGGTGCAACCAGTCTCATTGTTTTGGTGTTGTGGTTTTCCACATAGTACTGCCCCCTGAAGTTTGATACACATGGGGACTAATGCACCCCCTCTGCTTTTACCACACTCTCTCTGAACCCGCAGCATCTAAAATGAGGACGGAAAAGCAAAATCAAAGATGACAGACTTAAATACCTGAGCTTTCTTTCCTGAACTGTCTAAGAAGCACATTGGTAAACAGTAAATCAGAAAGCAACGATTAGGAGGAGGAGTTTTCCTTGGTTGAAATGGACAACAATGATTGTACAGTGCACTTACTTTGGGCAAAGCATGACCGTTGAGGGGAATTTGTAAAGAGGGGATTAGCTCCTTGATTGACACTCCTTTTAACTCATCAGGATGGTGGTACCCATGGAGATGTGCAAATGTCAAGTCACAGGTTATGATGCTGCCCTAGAAATGACATTTAAATTGTGTTCATGAGCTGAACATTACAATATTTTACCAATTGGGTGTAACATTTTTTAAAGACAGGAAAGCTGTAATTCTCAATGTTACCAAAAAAGCAAAAAAAAAGTCACAATATTAAGGCTACTTAAGTTATGATGTACTCACATCTTGTGAAAAGGTCAGAAAGGCTGATAAACGTTCAACATTCTCCATCATGACAAGCCTGTGCTCCTCATTTTGTGACAGTTTCTTGGTGCACACTGACACAGGCACCTCCCCAGATTGTGTCACAACATCCACCTACAGAAACAGTACACACACACAGCAGTGTTGTACGAAATAAAGGACTGAATTGTAGCTTGAAATAATCACATTTAATGAAAACTGCAGAATTTGATGTATAGTTATTGAAGTTTTTAAGCTTTTTGTTGGTATACTTCATACCACTTTTCCAGACACAGTCGCAACAGTTCCATCCACCAGTGGAAAATCTTCTTCCAGTGCTTGCTCCAGGACCTGACTGGTTTTCTTTAGGACAGAGGACAGTTTTCTTCCAATCAGCTCATTAGAGGTGCACTCAAACAGTTTGCAGGCCTGTTCATTTGCTGATAAAATCTGAAAAAAAGAAGAACATAAACATTTACAGGGTATACCCTACCTGCACCTGCAGTATTGTTTTCTGCTAATCTGCCATTGCTCACATCAAGCGCATACAGAATACCTCTTTGGTTTTATGGTGGACAGTAAGGATGACTTTGTTTGGGTTGAGGACAGATGAGGATCCTGACAAGGCAAATCTTCCAGAAGTCAGCTGACCGAACAGGCTTTCCTCCGTCTCTGACATAGTGGATGGGTGTGGCAAGCAGACAGCAGAAACTTGGGATCCAGGATGTAAACTTGAGATTTGGCAATTTCTTGCTGCAACAGAGCTGAAAACACCTGAATGTTCACCTGTAAACAACATTTGGGAAGAAATGTTTTTCCTTTTATTTTTGTAAATTTTCTTCCACCCTTATCCATCCTCAAACAGCTTTTTTGTGGGGAAAATCAGTGCCAAGCTCAAATAGTCAGTTTTGCTCTTTATACAATACACAAAAGCTCAGCATCAACTGATTAATCACATGAGCTCCACTAACAATTAAAACTAAAGCACTGGCTTGTTTTAATGCCCATAGTCCTGCATGTACTCACCTGTTATGGACCCAGAGCAATAACGACTTTGCAGAGCCAACAGGTTCTTCTTGTACAGCGGTTTCTGGGTGCATGGGTACGACTTGTTCAGGTCAAAATCATCTTCCAGGAGGTCAGGGGTGAGATCGGGCACCACGCAAATAGTGTCTCCCTTAAACCGGATGCTTCGGCTCACCCCGAAATGAGCCTCAGTCGAAAGCGACATTGCTGATTGTTATCCAGCTACGACTGACAATGACAAAGAGACTGTTAACAGGGTATCAATCAATCAATCAATCAATTTTTATTTGTATAGCACTTTACAATAGCCAGATGGTACCCAAAGTGCTTTACATCAAAGAAATAAAACAATACATAAGAAACAATACAAACAATATAAAAAAAAGTGCCACAGCGCTGCAGGAAGACACAAAAAGGGTACAGTGTTCCCATATAATTGTGAATTTGAGAGAGTACAAGTAAACTTTTCATTTACTTATGCATGTGCAAAAAGTACATTTGCCCTTTTTTAACACTGGCGAAATGTGGAAGGTGCAACTTCTGGAATCTGTCATTACAGGTTGCAGACCAATGTGTGTGAGGATCATGAATGAAAAGGAAATGTGAATATTTGATTTCACGGTGTGCGCCCCGACATTATGGGTCACTGGCTTCTAGTAAAACAAGTCAGTCTGGAGTCCTGCATGTCAATGGTATAAAATGGCAGGTTAGCTTATCTAAGCAGACTTAGCAAATACAGATACTTTACCCAGTTCCTTTAAGTTGATCAGGTAAGTTAGCATCTGATTTGAGGATGTAGCCCTACACAACACTCACCTCGAGTCGTAGGATGGTCCTTTGATCTGAGGACTGTATTTCCAAGCCGTTAGGATGGATAATGGCCACAGCAGTTTCAGTTGACGCTAGTTGACAAGGTAACGCTTCCACCCCTGCACTGCGGGGCTAGCTAGCCATCTGCTAAAGCTAACACAAACAAAACGCCGCCGTGCTGTCTGGTTCTGAAATAACGGAGTCTACACTCACCGACTGACGTTTTGAACGGCTTTACTCAAACTTGACGTTGCCGTAGCATGTGCACGATTTCGATACAAAAACGCCACAGCTGAGCCCTGAATAAAAACGGGCTTTAGTGCGATAATTTCACTTCGTCCAACCGAACTGAGGTTTTTGTAAACCGCGGGTTTCGAGCGCCAGCCTTGTAAACGATTCGACAAAGTCACTGTAGCCAATCAAATATCACGCTTCCAAACAGGAAACGCCTATTGGATATTTTACCGGAAACGCCCGCCTCTGTTTCCATGGAAACAGTGTCACAAAAGCAAAGGGAAAGACAATGAAATAAACAAGAAAAATGTGTCAAATGTAAGCATTTTCACATGTCAAATAAATAATTATCATTTTATTAATAAACGGCAAAACACAGTCCAACCCCATCGGCAAACAACAACTACCCCAAAAGTCACAAAGAGTTTATTTTCTAACTGGTCTACTTTTGCTAAAGTTAATTATTGACCTGGGTTAAAAAAGAAGGCATCCATAGCATTAATAGAAAATTACTAGAATTTTAAAACATATCACATGAGAATTATAAGCTCTTTATTTGTATGTACAGCTAAGATGAACAACACCAAAACACAATTAAACAGACAGAACAAAGATAATCTCATTAAGTAAAACTGGCATCTGGGAGAAGTTGGATGATCCAGGTGCAATGGCTGAAGGGGTGCATATAGACCAGAGCGGCTTTTTTATGCAAATGAGGATGACT
This sequence comes from Decapterus maruadsi, assembly GCA_030347415.2. Lineage (NCBI taxonomy): Eukaryota > Metazoa > Chordata > Actinopteri > Carangiformes > Carangidae > Decapterus > Decapterus maruadsi. The sequence continues at coordinate 15,834,465 of CM064906.1, forward strand.
GAGGCATTCTGGGTAATTTAGGGGCAGCGCCCGGCATTTTTAAATACCCTCCATTCAAAACGTCAACATGGTGAAGAGTTGTTGTGTCGCTGGATGTCACAACAACATTAAAAAAAATCCACTCCTCCGGTTTTCGCAACTTCCTTGCCGAGTTAGGTACCCGGAGAGACGGCTTTTGTGGCTACAAGCAATAAGAAGAGAGGATAAAGGGAAGCTGTGGGACCCCCTTTCCCCACATCACTATGTGTGTGGAGAACAAAGACTAACTTTAGCTGACGTAATTGTTGGTTATCAAATGCTTTAGCCAAATTAATGATGATTGTTTATGTAATAAAAAGTCATAGCTAACGATTTTATTGTAACCGTTAACTATCCCAGTGTTTATTAACGTTAGCTACCGAAGCCTGAAGGCTAACACGTTAGCTAGTCCAAACTGTAATAGAATTCATTTCATACCCACTGCAATACAGCTCAAAAACTAGTTAACGGTTACAATAAAATCGTTAGCTATGACTTTTTATTACATAAACAATCATCATTAATTTGGCTAAAGCATTTGATAACCAACAATTACGTCAGCTAAAGTTAGTCTTACCTGTTATAAAATGTTCTCCACACACATAGTGATGTGGGGAAAGGGGGTCCCACAGCTTCCCTTTATCCTCTCTTCTTATTGCTTGTAGCCACAAAAGCCGTCTCTCCGGGTACCTAACTCGGCAAGGAAGTTGCGAAAACCGGAGGAGTGGATTTTTTTTAATGTTGTTGTGACATCCAGCGACACAACAACTCTTCACCATGTTGACGTTTTGAATGGAGGGTATTTAAAAATGCCGGGCGCTGCCCCTAAATTACCCAGAATGCCTCAGTCATCCTCATTTGCATAAAAAAGCCGCTCTGGTCTATGGTTTGTGGTATTTTTCCCTACTGAGTCTCTTAATTAGCTACGGCGTTGTTTGCTAACCCTACCACCCCCCCACCCTCCACCCCTGGGAGGATCAACTGTGACAGGACAAACATTTTAGTCACAACACTGAAATCAAATGAAGCAGACATCATCATCACTGACAGTCCAAATTAAAGTGGTTGAAGGGGCACAGGAGGAGAGTAGTCTACACTAGGCTGTAGGCTAGCCTACTTTGCTTGAGTAGCCTAAATTAAAATAAAAAAAAACAACAACACAGAGATGAAAAGCTCATTTTGACATAGGCTAGCTGCTTAATAAGGAAATATAGGCTATAACAGTCACAGATTTTTGAAACATAGGTTATTTCATCTTAATTTAGCTCCACCTGCAATGTTAGCATTCCTGCTGAGACTATGGCCCAATTACACATCATCTTTTGTTATTGTTATTTTCTACACATAACAAACATCTAGGTAGATTTCAAGAACACTGGGTACATTTTTTGTTGTTGTTTACTGCACTGCCATGAACTTATGTGATGCTTTGCAGCTGTTGCCTCTGAAATTTTACTTAAAGCATCAACACCCATGCTTACAGAAGTAATCTGAGCAAGATTAATATTGTAATAATGTAATCTTTTGCATCATTGAATTTGTGGTTCAGCAGCGTTTGCACAGTTTGTTGGAGTGCAGGAGTCTTTCACTACAGAACTCGTCTTGCTGGATCCATCAACTGTCAGTCAGACTGAGTCCAGTCAGTGGCTGGCTGCTATAGCTGTAGCATGCATGCTTTATCAAGTAACTCACTGTACAATAATGAGTACCGGTTGATCTTCAAACAGACAAGGAGCCAAGCGGAACACTTTACACAGTCACACACACAGTCATACGCGCACATGAGCAAAGTTGGGCACGCATTTATGGTGCCATGGCTGTGAAAAGTGAGCTTTGATAAGCTTTTGGAGCATAGTTCACTAAAAGGGGACACAGGTTCATTTTAATGGTGGTAGTCCCTTTTACTGTGAGGACGATTTCCCAAAATATGATCAACTTCTGTGGCAATACCTGCTGTCATCTTTGGAATCACCTGTGGTGCACAAAACCAAGAACGATCAGATGATCAGTGCTAGTACCACAAAATGACACAATAATTGTGTATCATGCAGAGCAGACAAATGATTTTATTACCTGAATGGCTCCCAGATTCTCTGTTAGTTGAGTTGGGTTGGAGGATCCCAGCAGCACTGAGCTCACACCTTCATTCCTCAGACACCAGGCTACAGATCAGGGGTAGGAAGATTGTTTAAAGTGGTTATTGTATGCAGCAACAACAACAATGAATATAGTCGTTGTTGTTTATGCATCCCCTTACCTATGGCTAGCTGTGGCAAGGTACATCCAAGTTTTTCCGCAATATGAGCTAGCTCCTTTAGCTTGGCTTGTTGTTTTCTCCCATCTTCACTCATTATTTTCTCCTTCAACCACTGGTATGGCTGAAGGTGCAGGAAAAATGTAAGAATTAGAATTACAGCAGAAATCATACAACTTGAATCAGATTATGCCATGTGACAGAAGCTGCTATATGAGTGACACTAGATGGACAATGTGATGAAATTGAATTTGTACCTTCATCGAGGCCCTAGAGGATTCTGGGACACCGTTCTCATACTTTCCAGTGATTATCCCACAGGCCAGAGGAGACCAAGAAACCACACCCACACCTGAGATATAAAAATAACCACAGAGCAATAAGATATAAAACCTATCACAGCTCTGACTCCATCCCCACCCCCCACCCCAAAAAAGAGATTGATTTAAAAAAAAAGAAAGAAAAAAAGAATAGGCCTACACACTTACCTATCTTATGGTAGAGCTCTGGCAGCTGAGTTTCCACTTTATCTCTCTGGAAGAAGTGATACTCAGCCTGCTCACATACAGGTGGAATTAGATTAAACTGCCGGGCCACAGAGTACGCCTCCTGATTGAATGTGAAGAGGGAGTCAAAAGACGCGGACATGTTTAAGAGATTGGGGAACAGACGCAAACACTGACCTTAAGGCTACAATATATTGTCCCTTTTTTTAGTCACTTCTGTTTAGTGAAAATATAATCTCATTTTGAATTTCACTGTCCTGTTTCACAGTATAATGAACTTGTCGTTAAATCTTTTACATTGATGATAATTTCAGCAGTAGTGAAGGAAAAATAGATGTCACATGAAACTACCACTGTGCCTTCAGTCATTGAACATGTACTGTAATATGTTTTCAATTCCCATGTTCTGAAATTATTCAGACTTTGTATTTGTTTTGGGGTAGCAAATTAAATATGTTTATTGGAATTTAAAAGGTGACAACAATTTGATTAAGGGTGTAGGGAAAAAAATGAATAAATATCAATATACTAATATATCTATTACTCACCATAATCTCCATGGCAGACCACCGTGATGTCCCCCAGTACATGGCCATCCCCTGGTTGATCACGTGTGTCATCGCTCTTACAATCTCTGTAACAATAATAAAATCATAATCAGTTTACAGGGGCAGACACACTGTCAGTAATTGAACAGCAGATGGCGCCACAATTTCAACTTTTATATGACATGCATGCAATCTATTTTTAAAACCTTACTGAGTCTGGCATTAAGTTTTAATTGCACTGTATGCTATTTCAAAGCTGTAGTCACAAAGATATTTTGCAAGAAAATTTGATCCAAACCATTTAACTTTGAGAATTTTAAAATCAAGTTTTCAGTAACACAAACTGAACCCATATGCATGTTTGTGAGAAAGGAACATCTTTATTTAAACCCACATGTATACAGAAATTGTTTACCAGGGTCATACTAATTAGTGTGTGCCCAAAATGCTGCTGGGGTTAAATGAAAAGGTTCAGCCAACCTTAGCAGAATGTTACTTGTTCAGTCGAACACACCATAGCAAGATACCACTGAAGGGGCCGAAGTCAGCCACAGTGGTCCTAATGGTTTGTGTATTTGTGCATTAGGATGCAACAGGGAAGTAACAGTGGGTGGAATAGTAGACTACTACTACTGCAAACCTCTTTCTCAAAGGAGTTTTTCTCCAAAGACATCTTTAATAGGTGGAGATAATACAGCAGTTATGTATTCAACAACTACTTTATGTTAGTTGTGCACAAACTCTCTAATCACCAAAGAAAACATCAACAAGGTGATAAAGTGATTTATGTGATTGCTTTAGTCTAATTGCTTGATTTGAATGGTAATTTGTGTTTAATCTGCATTAATGAAATGTCTGCTACATTAGCGCAGCGCAAATTCTGGGTGCAAAATATGACGCAGGGGGAGTGAAAATGAGGGTGATGAGATGAGACCAGAGCAGAGAGTGATTAGAAAAAAAGAGTGATTCCGTTTCATCAGTAGTTCGCTCGTTCTCTCTCTGGACCAAAATGTAGCTCAGTGAGAGACAGAGAGCAAGTGTGCGTGTGGGTGAAGCAGGTGGGAGGGTAGAGGAATAACAGTACATCTGCTCCGAACGAGAGAGAGGGAGGAAGGGATTTGCAGGGATGTAAGGACAGAGGGAAAAACTGTGAACCAAGTAGGAACCTTGGAGGCATACACAGTTTGTTACACAGGAGTTTGTGAATATATGAATAATCCATCTCAGTGCTGGGAGAGAAGGACGACATGTTGATTCACAGCTACATCCAGTCTTAACATAAAGTCTCTTTTTCACAAGGCCGTAGTGAGTCACAAAGTCCAACAATGGTTGCCACACTGAGCACCGCGTTCAGGTGAGATATGATATGCAACCAACACCATCTACACCCCACTCGTAAAAACCCACAGCAACTTTTCAAGTAGGGTAACGATGTGGGTGAAGCTGTGGGCACACACCACGTGTGCATGTTTGTGCAACATGCACTGATTTAGATAACTGTATAATTTAAGTGAGAAGATCTCTTCTGGTCATATCATATCTGATTCAAGGATTTCAAGGTGAGGGCTGGGGCCCCCTGGGGGGCCACCAGGGGTTGCTATAGAGGTCCTCAGCAAATTGAAGGGAAGACGAGAATAAATGCAAATAACAAAATAAAATAATTATATTTTGAGCATTATAATTCAATTTAGTTTATAATAATATAACATATCGAAAACTTTTTTTTGCCCTGCTCATCTTTCTATATGCCTGCCAGACAAAATCATTTATGACATCATAAACTGTTAGTGTTGACATGGTGGTTTGTGCCTGACATCAAAGGTTTGCAAAGGGGTCCCTGTCCAGAAGCTAAGGCCTTGGCCAGGAAAAGTTTGGCAACTCCACGGTTAGCTCATAGACCTGAAACGCGGGAAACAGCTACTGTAGCATGGCTCTGTCCATAGCTCATAAAATGTACCAACTAGGAGCTGATTTGAAGGCTCTCTTAAAGTGCTATGCTAAGCTATCCTGCTTCTGGCGTCACACAGGCACAAGTGTTTTTCATGTAAACAAATTCCTTTGGTTCACTATTTACTGGCACATGCTAGTTAGCCCTAGTCATGTATGCATGCTTTCCTGATGATGCTGATGCTGAGTCATGCTGGTTCCTGATACAATAAATAAACTATGCTTTCTGTTCATGTGAGCACATGCATGAAATGTGGATACATTTCTGTGAAGATGTGGGGAGTAAGTCCACACTGCTTGGCTGCTGGCCAATATCAGCCCACCGTTGACCCCCCTCACAGCAGCAATACCGCCACTGTCTGGAAAATTTGGTCAACTTCAGGCAGCAGGTATCACATTGGCCCTTTGCAGAGCACAGCCAGATGAGTGAAAGAGAGCAAACAACACACACTGATATCCATATTCATCTGGGCAGGTGTCTATCTGGAGGTCTGGCTATCTTTGTGGGTGTTGCTTTATTGGGAGCTGGTACTCATTTTAAACGTTGATCCTTCTCCTTAAGTTCCTTAAGTTACAGCAATGTTCAATATGTCACATCTCAGGAGATTTTTATGAGGCCCTTTCTTTGTCCTACAGTATAATCATGGGAAAAAAGGTTTTGATGCAGTCAAAAGGAAGAGAAGTATTGAGAATTGACATGGAATTTGAAGGAATGTCTGATGACTGGATGGCTTTGTGTTTAGTATGCTGTGGCCGTCCCATTTCATTTGATCTCCATTGAAAACCCCCTTGGCCAGATGGATTATTGCAAAAGTCTATTTATTGATTCCATGTCTGCTCTTCCCTCTGCCCATCCTTTTCTTTCTTCACTCTGTCTGGGGGATTTTCAAATTCACACAACTGAATGGATTCAATTTTCTTGATATTGCTCTGTCAAATAAAAATATATTATGCTGAATGACCAGATAGAAACATTGTTCTGTGGCTCTGCAGGCTACGGCATGCCTATTAAAAAAGTGAATTGACTACAGCAGAGTCAGCCTGTCCTTTAGGCCCCGGCTCACCATATTTTCAGATAACATGAGTACTTTATTGCACTTTTTGTGGCCCTGGACTTTAACACCTTCAAGGAAATCTACTTTATAGCATCATTACTATAAGTGACAGTTGTGATAGTCAAGAGCAGCGGGGGTAAATGAAAGTGGAGTCAGAGCCAGGCGAGGAAGGAGGAAACTGGATATTTGTGACATAACTTTGGCTTGTTCCTGCCATTAGACTAAATACAAGCCCCAAAAAGCACACACAAAGCAAGACAAGAAAACAAGTCGGGAGGGGAGGGGAAGAGTGGATGGGAGAAAGCAGTGATGGTAACAAAGACGGACTCTGCAGCCATGACATCACTTTTTTTGTCCTGAAGGGGACACAAGTTGTCTCACACAGTCGGAAGCAGTTAAAGTCACAACAAGAATAAAATACAAATGCAAATTCTACTCAAACGCATGCACATGCACCTGTTAGTTTGCTTAACACTCTGAATTCGACACATTTGGAACTTGAATGTTTTTTCTCTCTCTTTTTTTCTGCGCGTTATTGATGCTGTTAATCTGTTTAAGCTTCGGGAGTACGTGGGCGAGTGAATCAATACCTTAGGCATGTGCATAACGAGTCCTGTGCACTGCAAATGCCCACAGAGATGAAGAGGTCTCACTTTGTTTTGTTTTTTGCATGTTAGCACTGCACCTACATCCCCAAGAGAAGCTATTTAGGAAACAATTTCAGAGCTTATGCATGGGGATGCACAGTTTTGTGTGGCTGTCAGTGCATGCAGGCTCATTCCCTGAACTTGTTGAGAATGACTGACCCTCTACACAATGATTTATGACAGTGGCCTTGCTCCGCTGTAATGAAGGATGAAGCAAGCATGCGCAATGTTTTACGCTGATTAATGGCCAGAGCTGCTGAAAGCACAACATACTTGGCCTATCTATATTTATATTGATCAATGTCTGATTTCAGTTGGACATGCCTCTCTGTTCTGTTTCCATCACCCTGTGACTGGATCAATCAACCTGTCAATCAGATTAGATTTCTTGACATCACTTGTCTATTGTCTGCACAGGCTTCCTTGAAGATATGATGAAGCGGACTGGAGGGTCTGTCTGCCAGTCACCAGTACCAGCAGTGACAGCAAGGCCGCTGGAATGATAAGTATGACAGATTGGCCTCCCACATTGTGCTGGCTCACGGGAGAGGAAGCATGAGGGCCAAAGGAGAAAGACTGGAAAATATTTTAGTGAGACCAATGGGACTCCAGCCTTTCAGTCACATACTACCTGTGGATGAGGGCTTGTGTGGAAAGACAGAAGAAGGGCCTGAGTGTCTGAAGTGGCCTCACCACAGGGGTAAGAGCAATTGAGGAAGAAACTGGAAGTGTGTAAAAGAAATGAACAGTGACATAAGGTAGATATGTGGGAAAGACCGCACTAAAGAGTGTCGAGAGTGTTGAAGGAACTGAGAGCTCAATAGGACTTGTGAGACCAGCCCAAAAATACACCAGCTTCCCCTGAGGGGCGGGGGGGCAGATAATCCTGCTTCTGAAGAACAGGGAGGACGGCAAGCGGGTGCAGCTCAGAGACCCTGCGGAGACTAGTGATCCCACAGAGACAGACAGAGAAAGAGAGGGAGACTGGTGGTCTAAAATAGAGGACGAGAGACGCAGCAATAATGTACTTGAAAATGTGCGTGCACGTGTGTCAGAGTGACATGCACAGATACAAACATACACACACTTTGCCACAAAGATGAGGCCCTTTGGTCAAAGGCAAAGGTCACTGGTCGGACGAGGGCGGCGTTCTTGTCAGTATTTCTCACCTTCTCATATTGCAGAGCAACACAAATTGTCCCCACCCCAACCCTCTACCGGCCCCTCGGGGGTCTGGCCAGTGCTCACTCACCCTCCATTGGAGTGTTGCTGTCTGGCCGGTTGGCAAAAACCACATCCACATACTCAAGTTGCATCCTCTGGAGGGAGCCCTTCAAACCTGAACAGAGAGGAGGAAAGAAGTTGTAAGTTAAAGAACAAATGACTCAATAGAAAGTGTGGCTATTGCAAGAAAAGACAATAAATCACCATCCATAGAGTAAGCACATTAATAAACATCTCTGACTCCTAATTAGATGATTTGGCAAACCTTAACATAGCCCACATGAGCAGCAGAAGAATCATCCTCCACTCATACACATACTAATACCACAGGACCAAGGAGACTTATTACAGTATCATTCAGACATGCTAGTAAGTGAGAAGTCTTGTCCCTTGGTACTTTCGGCCACGCAGACACATTGGCCTGGATCTGCAGAGGAGGGTGATGCTTAAGGCCGGCTGCTGGGGCAAGAGGGGGCAATGCCCCCTTAAATTCTATTCCTATTGGTGTCACAGCCAGCCAAAGGGAAAACTGTAACTATGCTGCAGGACATGCTTCAGTAAGGCCAGTCAGATTTTGTTAATCACGCCACATGTTTTAACTGGCTGGAGTAGGAAAAGCACAAGTGTAAGTAATAACATTAAGTTCAACCCCAGACAATTAAAATGTTCCAGTCACGTCATGACAGTCAGCACATATGCATAACACAGCATGAATGAATATCCTATCACTGTACGGTATGTGGTTAAATACAGTTCAAATGCTTTATACTGTATGTTCACAGGAGCGCATTTCAGGAAAGTCAAAGTAAAATGCTTAAATGATGGACACATTCACTTTGTCTCTTTATAAAGTAAGAGATAAATAAATGATCCTTCACACTATGAAAAATAAAAGAACATTTCTCATCAATGTGTGCTTTAAAAAAAAAATTATTTCACACTACAGTCAAAAAGTCTTTGTTCCCTTATACAAACTTGTCTTATTCAGTTCAGAAATAGTCATTACATTTGAGATGCACTGAGACCTTGGAAAGGTCGAACGGAGAATTTAGGACTAATTTCAGGATAAATCAGTGTCAAGCAGAGTTTACGCCACAGTCTGCGGGTGAGAAGATCTATGCAGAAAAAGAAGCACCACACCTGTGCGGTCCTTTATCCCTGTTACATAAGTGGATGCTGTTTTGACAGCTGTTGGAGGAACCAAATAACTCAAAGCCAAGAGGATAATGACAGAGACGAGGGATCACATTTTTCTGTAGCTCTCTATATTGAGGGGAGGATAAGACATGGCAACAGAGTATTGTGAGCTGATCGGTCCCCATTCACACACAGAAGACCAGATAAAAGATGAAATATGAACACAGGAGACCGTCTCAAAGCAGAGTATAGAGACACAAGGCAAAAGACACTCTTGTGCTCTTGAGTTTGTGTGAGTGTGCGTGGTAGATTAGTGCCAGAGGCTCCTTCATCGCCCCTAATCCCAGCTGAGAGTTGCTCTCCACCACTACCGGTGGAACCACTTCTCCCTTATTCTGTCATCTGCATTTCCACAATCCCAGAAACACCCATTACATGGATCTTAATCTGAGCCCATGCTCTGTCATCATGCGCAGTTTCCGCTGTCTCGTGGATTAGCTGGAGTTTACTGGTGGTGGAGAGAGTCTATTTTTAGAACTCAGAAAAAACATCAAACAACAAACCTATTCTGGCGTCTGCCATGAATAATGCATTTAATTATATGTTCTGCAAAAGACTCTTTCAAACGGCAAAGTTTTTCGAGGAACTTCTTTGTCTTGTGGGGGCAACTCTCGCTGGTTGTTGAGAGACACTTTGACATTTATTTGCACTGTCACCTCGGAGTTCATCTGCGCTGATGCTATAGATCATTAAGTTTTGACACCCCATCATCCTCAGATGTCACTTTACCAGTCAAACGATTCATTGGTTGGCATGTGGTGTCCTCTGGTAACAAGTAGTGGGGAAGATTGTGTCATGACATTTCAGGGTGAATTCATTAGCCTGCAGTGATGTGTGCCACACCAATGGCGACAGGGACACTGCACCTTTCCCTCACAGATGCTACCTATCATCTGGGCAGGCAAACGTGGTTAAGCTAATGAGCAATGCCACTATTCCTTCCCCCTGTCTGCCTTCTGGTCTCTCCCACTTTCCCTCTCCTCCTCCTCCAGCCCTCTCCTAGTGTATTCCCCTCCTCTTGTTTGGAGGGGGGGTAACGTTGCAGAGGCTGCAGTGAATGTTAATAACGTGTGAGATAGCTGAGTCACTGCAGGAGGAGCACTGCTCTGATGGGTCGTTTGAGAAGTGCAGTGGATCAGGCCGAAGCATGAGCACAGCCGTGACTCTTAGAGGAGAGGACCGAAAGAGGAAGCAAAGGACACTTCAGCGTTTTTTTTTTTATTGCTCTAAGATGCAACAGTTTCTTAGAGAGACACCTGCAAATGTACTACAAGCGCACAGACAAATCATCTGTCGAGGTTTTGATGTGCCACTGGCAAATGCAGCTTTCAAATTCAGCTTGCACAAGCTGAGCAAAATCAAAGAGGAGAGCGGAGACACAGACAGGAGGAGATAGGGCAGAGGAAAAGAGATAAAAGAGGCAGATTAGAGGGGAGCAGTAGGGCTCCAAGTGATGGGGTGATATGAAGGACAAAGTGGAGGAGAGCGAATCGACTTGTTACCTTCAATGATGTGTTTTCGGTTGAGGCCTCTCTCTGTCTCTGCTCTGCAACAGGAGGAAGAGAGGTACATGTAACGAGTGTCAAGACATGTTCCTTCGCATACATATGACTCTATGATTGGAAGCACATCATTAGAGATGCCAAACAAGAGCCTGCACAGTATACTCAACAATGCTGAAGAGAATAACACCCACTCAACACTCTGCAGTGTGCCCGTTCCTATAGAATAAAGTGTGCAATACCCAAACACTTACACTGATTACTAATGTTGTGCCTGTGGGCTCGCAGTTAGCACATTTTCAATGAATTTTGCAGGTGGAAATGCATTGGCACCAACTGGAGCCACTGTATGGTTCAAAGACAATATAGTAGTTACAATGGCTTTAAAATGATCATATAAAGATGTACTTATCAACCATAAGTTGCCCAGTCAAAACACAGCACTGCATTTGTCTACTTTAATGTACCAAATCCAAGACGAACTACAACATTGTTACATTATTGTGGACATCAAAGCAACATTAGCATTCACCTTGAGTAGTAAGTGCAACATTCCCCATTGTTTTAGCTTTGTTCAGGTCTCCACCACATCCTGAGGAAAATATGTGGCTCCTTAAAAGGCTCCACAATGCCCTCTAAGGCATTGTAGAGCTAGGCTAGGCATGCTAGCTAGTCACATCTGTTGTCCGAGGTGCAATAGGTTAATCAGAGAAAAGATTGAGGTTATGGGCCAGTCAACCAAAACACATGCAAATCTCCAAAACTGTGCTGACTGTGATTAATCAATAACCCAACCTGTGTTTACTCAGTCACATTCAGGTTGTCCCTGTCCCTGCATTTTCCATTTCTACTTCATTCCTCTCTTTTCACTCTGCTCTAGTGTTTCTCTGCTTGCTCAATGGCTCTGTCTGCTACTTACTTCATTTCACACTGACTCTTTCTATCCCTCTCCTTCCTGTGGAGTACCAGCCTGCTGGGGTTAATAGCAATGATTTATTACAAAAACCTGTTGTTCCTCCTCTATATTTTCATGCCTCCCTGCCTTTTCTGCAAAAAAAGTTTAAAAAATAAATGCAACAGAGTGTAAGCCTACAAATGTCTGTTTGGGAGCTGAGCTGCTTGACAGCACTCTCGCGCACTCTCACAGCTCACTCAGTTGGGGGTTAAGTAGTTGTTCTCTAAATCCATCCGGTGTATAGAGACTGATTTGGTACCTTGACGATAGTCTGAGAGGATGAGCTTAAATTAAATTTACACAATTACACTCGGGCCCTACTCCACTGATCTAAATCAGAAACTTAAAAAGAAGCAGTAGAAGTAGATGGAGCCGCTATTTTCCTCTGTATAAGCCTGAAGACTTAAATCTAACTGGTGCAAACTGAGAACAAAATACTTAATCTTGACAGTAAAAGAGATATGACAAGAAGACTGAGGAAGGCTAAGGGAGGAAAGATGGGGTGAGAATATGGTCACATTGTGTTGAATGTCACTCCATGTCTGTCTGCCGCTGGGTTCTCTAAAACGTACAATCCTGTGTCATGCACTGTGTCCGGAGGTGGGTACTTCAATGCTCTGTTATTGGAGAGCAACAACAGACCTGAAACTATGAGTGTGAAAACACACACACACTGAACACACATACGTACACTTACTTTCCTCCCCAGTACAGCTTTGTGGTGATCACCAGACTGGATCTCCTGAGGGAAGACAGAAAGACACATCAAACGGCTTTAAAGTTGTTCTCAGAAAGATGTGTGTGTGTATTTGTGCTCACACTCGGATGTGTGCATGACACTATGTGTGTGTGTGTACACACAGAAGTGTATATTTACTTGTATTTATAATGATAGATAAGTCCTCCAGTGACCTTCTCTTCAGCAGTGTGAACTGACAGATGGGCTGTGCACCCTTTTCAAACATGTAATTTATCTAGTATGAAGAAATGCAGAGGGATGCTTTTCTCTGAACTCTAACAAGGTAGCTCCCTTAGTATAAAATTCTCCATACTTGAATAATCAATAATTTAAACAGGACCCAGAGTTAAGGTGAAAGCATGAAAAGAGAGAGCTAGCATCAGGAAGGGCAATTCACATAACTGAGCCTTAATTCTGCAGAGCATAATTGCAGCATTGGTGGATAAAACTGATATTTTCTGTTTAGCTCACACTCACCAACACCTGCCTGACATTTGCACTGTGACACATAGACACGAGATGGGGCGACAAACCTTCAGCAACTACACAGAGTGACATTTTGCAGACATACGCCTGATGGTCAAAACTGTTGCACCAGCGAGTGCTAACATAAATCTGAAGGGATCACAGGATCATTGGTGTAATAAGAGGGAATACACTGTTACGCTAGACAACGTGACATGGATCTATAGACAGTGATGTGGGTCTGTCAGTCCAGACTGAAATATCTCAACAACTACTGGAGGGACTGACACAGAAATTTGTTTGGACGTTCATTGATCCCTGGAGGATGAATCTTCATTACCTCTGTGATCCTGGCAGCTCCCAGCAGGTTTTTCAGTGAAATATATTGATGAGAAAAAAAAATCTTGTTTCCTTTGAAATATTGGATACTTTTATATTCTCAGGTTGTAAAAATCCTTCAAATGGAACAAAACCTAACCTCCATAACTCTTGACCGTGATGAAGACTCATTGATCTATTACCTTATTTTATGACTCAAGGCAAGCAAAAAAGCAAGAGGAAAAACTTGGACAGTGTCGCACTTCCACCTTTGTTGCAACAGTTTCCTGACAACTCTCTCCTGTTCCAAAATGTCAGTGGCCCCATAGCACAAAGCACAGTCCACAGAAATATGGTTTTGTGAGTGGGAGGACTTGTCCGCCTTGCACAGAGCCCTGACATTAGGGATGAGCTGGTACACCGTCTGTGAACCAGGCTTTGCAGCTCAACATCCGTACTTTTTTTAGCTGAACTGCATCAAATCCTTTCAACCAGTCTCTCAAATCTCAAGGAAAACCTTCCCAGAAGTGTAAACGCCGCACAGCATCTTCCTAAAATCCGTGGGTTTTGGAATCAGATCTTCCACAATGACACGAGTGTAATGCTTGTGTATTTTGTTGTGTATATGCGCGTGTACACACACACACACGTGCACGTAAAACCTATTCTTGGAGCACATTTAAAATCTTAAGCTTTGTTAAGAGACATACTTTACCTCCAGCATTTTTTCTTGATGATGTTTCCCAGGATTATCTCTGCTCTGTGAGAGGAAAAAACACACACACAAGGAGATGATAAGATTATATCTCAACCTCTTCTCTCTCTAAGAGCATCTATGGTTATCTGACACACATCTGCAGCATGAACGCCTGATTAAAAATCGGAAGGTGCTCAAGATAAAGGCTAAACACCTCATGTATTGTACACCCGATATTCACCTGCAACCTTGAAATTCATATTCATCCCCATACAGCTGCACTATGTCCCGCATTATTCAGTGCCACAATGTCCAGGCCTATAAAGGTAGATTGAGCTGTGAACATAATGGGGAGCCTCCAGTGATGAATAAGATTATGTAAATCACTTCAGAGTCACGGCTGCCTTTCATTTTTTGGCCTCCTCAGGTGAATAATTCCTGCTCTGGGGCTAGATCTTGTTAACATTTGGTGTCCTTTGGGGGGAAATAGCTGACAAGAACAGAAACGCGCTTCTGTGGGTTACAAATCAGAGAGATATCACTCACTTCCCCCCGGAGTAGACCTCAGCCGTGTCGAACAGGTTGACCCCACTCTCATAGGCGATAGTCATCAGCTGCTCTGCCACCTGACAAGGACAAGAAGAGTTTCCCCTTTTCAGCTTTTTTTTTTTTTTACACAACTATAAATAATCGGACAAATTACATTTCAAAAAAAGAATGAGCTGGGAAATTCCCTGAAGAAGTTCAAGGGGAGTAAATCTTTTTGCCGCTGTGATACGCATCACCAGGAATCTGTACAGGCAGCTGTGTTGATTAAAGTTGTTTACTGCTCAATATACTTCCCAGACTGTTTTGACCTAGTTCTTGTGCCTGCAGTTCTTCTGTAGCCATTCATTGGAGAGCCAATTCTGTCAGAACGACTTTCTCTTCCTTTACTTGGCTCCTATATTGTTTTGGTGATTTTATTTGTGTCTGTCACTTAGTCCCAGTGGTCATCAGGCTGTGATGAGATGTGCCCCCCCCCCCCCCCCCCCCTTCTTCAAGGCTGAGTCAAGCCACTGGCGGAAGGCTCCCACTTAATAACTTGTGACAGGAAGAAATAAGACCTGATCACTTATAGTCTTAGAAAAGCCAACAGGGACTTAACAGCCTGCTGTGATATTGGGAAACAGATACCAGAATGATTTCTATCGCCTACTCACACACAAACCGTTTTACATCCAGTTACATTAAATTGCTCCCACGTGGGCTACGACTCACTGTCACAACGACTCACTAGTTGTATTTGCGAGGTCTAAAATAATGAAAGCTAACATATGCCCCTGAGATGACTGATGGACTTGACATGATGTCTTACCTCATCAGAGATCTGACCTCCAAATGTTACCCATGTGCCTGTTGAAGGAAACGTCAAAGTCAGAGAGTTTTGAAACAAATAAAAAAAACAAACACGCAAGACCTTTTGCATGCAGAACCACACTCTGGAGCCATTTTAGTCATGCATTCATTATTACTTTGACATTTTGGCATGGACACCTGACAAAACACCCCCGTTCACAGCCAAATGTCAGGGTTGAGTGAGAGAAAATGCTCCCTGCAATATCAGGTTCATGTCCCACACAGAGCTATACTCAGACCACTTTTATTTAGGCTGTTTATTCATCATGCTCTCCACTTCACGTAATGACAACACGCCCAAAGCTACAAGTGTCTGATTTCATGTGTCTGGGTGTTTGCACTGAGTCATAATCTAAGTTCAAATGAAAAAATATGAGAATAAGGTTCAGTTTGATTGATTTTTAAATTGGGCATCAACTAAATGACCACAGAAGCAGCCATTCAGTGTATGCCATATGTGTTATAATCATAATCATTATATTGAGCTGCAACCAAACAAATCAACATTAACTTTATATGTATTCCAGACTAAAAGCCAGACAGATTTCAGAGAGTTGTAAAGTTCAAATAAATGTAAAAATAGAGACTGTACTGTATCATTACCATTTGAAGAAGCACCTTCTGTCAGTCAGCACCAAAACAACTGGTCATCATAAAACCTAATACTTCAAGATTTTAGTTTGGATTATCACTGACAGTGTTGGACTGTTGCATTAGATGAAACTTGGATAGATTATATTATCCTTATTCTGTTGCATTTTAAAAATATATTAATCAGATACAAATTAGCCTTTTAGCTTAATGCTTTCCAGTTATAATTCTGCTATGAGCATCATCTCAACAGAAATGACAATGCCTAGACAGTATTCCTGCATTAGACAGAGGGAGTTTCAGCCTTCAAACTGCTGAACATGTTTTTGTTTTTTTGGGTAGAAATGTGTCATGTCCCACTAATAAGAAATAATGCAGAAGCTGTTCTGTTCTGAAGCTGAATCATAGCCAACTGCACCAGCTACAGGTCGGTATAGTGTGAATTTTTTACTCCGTGGTCAAATAATTACAAAACCTCCTGTAAATGATTAGATGTAGCCTTAAACAGTTTGGTGCAGACTGACAGATCCCAACTGTCATCAGCCTAAAAGCTAAAAGAGTTTTGATAAGTGGCAATATTGAGGCTATCAATAAACCCTCTTGTATCAAGGGTCAGATTTAGTCTTGGGTCATGTGGGGACTTCCTTCTATATTTGGACACAAGTGAATGCACTTAGACTGAAATGATTTACTGCACAGCACAGGCTGAGCACAGTTTTTTGGGAGAATTTAGATATTCGCCTCCCAGTCCTCTGTCGCCTGATCCTGTCACATGCTGCTTCTTGTCATCTCCCACTAATAAGAAATAATTACAGAGGCTGGTGTTAAATCCACAGTCAGTTGCACCAGAAGTGGCAGCAGACTGGTGAAGGCTCAGCTCCAGTTCTTTAAGTCGACAGAGGTCAAGTAAATAATTATTTTACTTTGAACTGGAAATTTCTTTTAAATACACACATCTAAAGGATTTTTTTTTCTCACTTTGTAACTTATAGTTAAAGGAGAAAAATATAGCCTATGGTGACAGCAGTTGGTTAACCTGTTGCTCAGCACAGACACAGACACTGTGTCGGTTGTAAGCTGAAATATACAGACACACTGGAACGACAGTTTCACAGGATTATGAACAGAGTTAAGCTACTGGTTTTCCCCCCTTTTCCAATCCTTTTACTTGCTTTTGCTAAAATAAGCTTTTCCTAAAAATGTCAAACTATCCCTTTAAAGCTATGACGGTGCAGCTCAGACATTAAAACACACAACCCCACATGGAATCAAAGGCTCGAGTAACCTTTGATCCTCGCAGTGAAACAATCTTCTTCCTTGCTCCCCTCTGCAGAAAAACTGGTCCACAAAGGAATCAATTTTTTGCTCAAGGGCACTACTGCACAGCTGAGGCTTGCCAATATTGACTTGGCTTGAGACAAATTCATTTAAGTTGAAGAATGGTCTCCCTGTTTACTATTCCTCCCCGCTGCTCGCTGTGCTGTGGCTAAATCGTTTAAAAAAATCACTACGGAGATGATTAACTAGCTCATTCACAGATTTTCTGTCGTTAGACGTGCTTCAGAGTCTGAGCCTTGGCAGCACTGCAACGCTCTTCTGCTTTGTCAACTTACTATTTCACCCTCACAGATACACTATCCCCCTCCCCTCCGCTTGGCACACACATGCCACAACACACATCTGCATGTAAAGATATGGCCCAGTACACACAGCGGAGATTCATTAAATGACTCAGACCTATCAAAATGAATGAGAGTGTTTACACACTGGCGAGCATTGGATATGCGTGATAATTGAGCAACTTGTTTGCTGAACCCATGCTACTGATTAAATATTAATGGGGAAAATATTAACAGTGCAAACAGCTTTGTGTCGTCTCTCTTGACTTCCCATATGTATGAAAGATGCATGAGGGTGAAATAATATGACGAAATTTAAGACCATATCCCCTTCTGCTCAGCTCTTTCGCTGGCTCTACCTTCTCTCTGCGCACATGCAGACACACAGACGGGCAGAGTTTGCTCTTGGACTCTTATGAAATCATTAGACATTCGCATCTAAAGCTAATTAAATGCACTAACCGAGCCCAAGACAGGAGACGCGCAGACCAGATTTCCCCAGGTTCCTGTGAAGAAAAAACAGAGTATGATTAACAAAAAAAAACTGTGTTGTTTAGGATCAAGATGTCATAAGTCAAATGCGACTGCAACCACTGTGCTCCTGTGAGATATCATGTAAGTATCCGTTTTTGCTACTGAGCTTGATAAGTAGGTAAAAGTCAATTGTAATTGTAATGCGCATTGTTTGATAGTGACAATGGCAGTCACCCATGTTTGATCGGGAAGAGAACGGCTGCAAGTGTGGGTCACCTCTACCGCACCTGTAGTCATGAATCACAATTGAGGGACTACACAGGGGACAGGACAGTTGATTTATTCCATCAATATAGACCCCACCTTTTCTGGATTAAACAAGAGGCTCTCAAAATGTTCTGAAAAATGTAATCACTGTTTGTACCACAGCAGTGGTGGGACATTTGGTACTTTTCTTTTGACAAGTGTTGCTTCTTTGTTCTCATTTCTCATACTTCCGCCTTCAAAACACTCTTGTAGCAGGGAGCAATTCACTCCTCAGGCTTTTTACTGTTATTGTCTTCCCCGCAAAATGCAGCCAGCCATGCTAGCTTTCAAGCCCTGGGGTTGTATCATAGCAGCATCTAGACTCTCAAGATGGCTCCTCGTACATAATATGGCTTTCTCTCCTTTCTTGATCACTCTAACTATTAACTGTGCAGTAATACACCTCCTGACACATGGCTCCTCGATGAAAGTCAATTTGCATCCAGCTGATGTGCTGCTGACTCCCATCAACACAAGACAACACAATTCATACCACCCCCGACTCAGCTTCACGTCTCCTTTAACAATCTTCACCACATCAAGTCCAACTGAGAGAGGAACTCATGTGGTACAGACATTTAATGACTTAACATTGACAGCAAGAACAAGAACAGATTGTTCTGACGTTCCAGGCGCCACAGGTGTCTTCCCTTCAGTCTGACACACAGATGGATCACAAATTAAAAGAAAAACTTGCGTAAATGGGCGAAGACACACAGCAAAGGCAGATGCTTCCACACAGGTGCACAGCATGGCACAGCTGGTACAAGACACAATGCTCTGTAACATGTACAAAAATACCGAGCACGCCCAGTTGATGCTGCTTTTGTATCAAGATGTGATTTAGAAAGCAGGTCCATTGTTGGAGCACTGATGGGAGGAGCTTCAGTCACAAAGGCTGCTTCAAAAGGAACAGTAACCAAAGTGACATGCACATTTAGATATTAAGAAAAGCCATCAGTAAATGGGGTTGGGAACTGGTGGGCAGCACTTTGATGCATTAGTGCGACATTTAAGGAAAAACAGGAAAACTCTTCCTCAAAGAGCATGATCAGTTTGTGGATAGTCACATATGGGAAATTATAGCTGGGTCCCTCATTAACATTTGAAAGACATGCTAAAAAGTCAGTCAGATGAATCATCCTTCAGCATATACTATCCACATGTGGGCGAGTGCATATACCAAGAGAGTCTGAATGCCTGACCCCGACACTGAGGGGATCCAGTGACAGTGTTATGTTGTAGGGGACACTTTCCTGGCACAGTGTGAACTCACTTCTCCCTTCAGGGGAAGGGGTCACATTAGTCACCATATCTCACCCGAACTGAGCACTGGGTGACCAACAAGGAATACCTTTAGGTTAGAGTAAGAGAGGAGCATTGTAGCTGTTCTAGTGGTGTGAAGTGGCTGAACACCTATTTGTGTTTCCTTTGGCACCTGTCTGCGAAACGTAGCTGAAGTGAAAAGTGGGCGACAAGTGGATCAAGAGCTCTGCAAGGACGGCTGCAGTCATTTGACAGAGGAAATCATCTGAGGCAAACACTGTGAAACTGAGATGTATTTGTTCGATGAAGCCATCAAGGCTGAACTCACACACTCCAGAGCCTCTGTCACAAGCGGCACAGTTTTACATTTTAAGTGGAGAATATGTCCAAATACTTATTCATCGACAGAGGAGCCACCTCCAATTATGGTCTGAGGATTGTGCCCCCTGATCAGTTGTGCAGGCATTTACTCATGACAACAAATGAGGCCATAAAGTTGCCAGCAGTTGTGTTCTCGTGACAACTAATGGTTTGTGCCCATTGAGATGAAGGCAGACGGTGCCTTCAGCCAATTCAATTAAGAGCCCAAAATGGATCAGCATCAGTCACTCAGAAGTTCAACCGAGGCACCAAGATAGAAGGATATATACAGGACGGTAAAGATATAATACAATCAAAGTGTTTACATATAAACACTTTGAAGGGTTTGATAAAATTACAGATTCTTTGGTGTATTGCGCAATCAAGGCACTGATGAGAACATGACAGGAGAAAACTAGGAGACAGATCTCACTGCAGTTACAAATCGTGGGATGCGTTCTTGTTTCTGATATGGTGGAGGAGTTTGGATATTGTATCCTCCGTCTCTCTGATGTATTATAGAGTGGGAGCTCTGATCCATGAAAGTGTTGGGGGAAGGGCTGTGCTGTAGGTTAGAAGTGTTATACTGACTGAATTTGTGTGTGCTCAGACAGAGGAGTAGAGAGGGGGTGAAGACAAAACCGCATTGATGCTGAGGAATGTTCAACCACTGCGTTTACTCTGAATGAAGCATCTGCCTAACGTCAGAAAGACTTGTAAGTTGCACATACAGTTGCCTCAGGTCTATGGATTCTGTTTCCGCGTTTGCAGTTGTTCATTCATGCTCACTCTTTCCACAATAAACAAGTTTGCAGGCTGGCTCCCTTTTCCAGTGAAAGCTGGCTGTTCTTTGAAGAAAAAAAAAACGCTAAGTTTGTTTTTGGAGATTCTCCACAAGATACATTAGTGTTTGTGTGCCGTCTTAATAATAGGGCATAAACAAAGCTGACGTTCAGGAGCCAGAGAAGCCGCCTCGCTTCTGTGTACTCCCCCTCACCCCCCACCCCCCCGGTGTTTTCTGGGGAGACAGGAAGCAGCAGCAGCAGCAGCCATATACCTGATTATTAACCACACACAGCCTACGATGCTGCATTAATAGATCTGTCCAGGCCTCGTATGTGAGTGCCAGCGGAGGCAGCTAATGATTCAAGGGGATTACAGCTTCTAATTTGCAACAACTTTGTGTTTAAGAGAATACGGGATGACATGTGTGGAGAAGTGGGAGACAGAGAGAGAGAAAAAACAGAACAAAACAGCGCTTCCTGGATACAAGGTACATGTACTTTTATGTTATACTCCAAGTCAGCGCTAAGGAAAGGACAACTTGTCTATACAAACTTGCACATAAACAACTTTGCTAACCAGTGAGTGTGGTGGTTGCGTCCCTCATGCTTGGATGGTGCCCAAAAGAAGCCTTGAAGTAAAATGACAAATGAGTCATTTGAAGACGCCCCCACACAAACCTGTCACCACTTATGAACATCCTGCGAGCTGCTACTGTAGCTATGTATGTGTCTATTCTTAGTGGATCACCAGCCGAAAAACAAATACCAAATGAACATCTGGCTGATTTATTGTCTTTAAATCTTAGGAGGAACGACCTCTCGTTGGGACCGATTGTGGTAGGATGCTGTCTTTTGTTTTTCTTCTTTTCCATGCAGTGCGATTTCTCGGGGCATTTCTTATGGTTTATTTCCTGATGTTGGATGGTTTAAATCAATATTTGTCAGCTAACACTTTTGTCAAGGTTGTGAATAAACAGATGAAACTTCTTACTCGCTGGGGATTAACGTAGACTAAGCAAACCCACACACAGCAACCTTGATGGGCGTAGGGATTAGACGACACCCACCTCCTTGGTTTCCACCGCTTGCCTGATGGCAACCATAATGTTGTTATCAAAATAATTCAGCGCAGGGGAGAAAGGCAGGTCATATTCTAAACATATCAAAGACGGGGCCCTGTGTGGGTAGAAGGAAAGCAGGGAAGCAAAATCAAGCACTTTGAGGGGAAGATGAATAGATTAAAAAAAAATAAGATCTGCGGCTGAGTTGCCATGAAACAAAAAGATCACTGAAGAAGCCTATAGGCCTGATGGAGAGGAGGATGGAGGGCTATGAGCAGAGGAAGAGAGACAGAAGCCAAGAGAGGCCAGCAACAGAGTGAGGCTTACAGAGTTGCAAGTCCAAGCCCCAAGTCTAAACAGATCAAACGCCCTCTACAGATAAAGCATTCTATATGACACAGAATGGGAAATAGGAAATGACAGCCAGCTCCCTACAGGGGCTGCACAGTGTGCATGTTTGTATGGTTCGTGTGTGAGTGAGGGAGAGACAGAGAGATTAAAAAAAAAGTGTTTGTTTGTGTGCAATAATGAGCCAGAGTTTGGACATGGCTTTCACACAACACTCTTTTGCATGCACATATTTATCTGTGCTCTGGTAGGCTACTGAACGTCTCTTTTTTCCCTTTTCCCAATTTGAAATATAGACATCTTGTGAGAAAAGCCAAGTGACTGATGGGCAGAGAATCTCACACAGAATAACTGTATTTTAGGCAGAGAGACACTGGGATTGAAGCTAGTGGCCTGTGGGTTGATCCTGTATTGAAAAACATGTGGGCAGATCTGAAGTGCTTGATTCTCATATGTTGTGGAGAGCTCGGCAATGTGGGAAAAAAAAAAATCATGTCATGACAACCAGAAAACCTGTGAAAGTATGTCACAGTAGCTACTTTTCCTGTCCAATGACAGAAGATAAAGAAGTCAAGATGTTTTTTTATCAACATTTTCAAGTATTTTAGAAATCAGTCTGGAGGATCTCCAGTATGCCAAACGCATTATCGAATAAGATCCAGTGGTGCAATTACAATAAGTGACATAAACATCCACACAAATTTTACAAAGCAGAACCAAAACACACCTTCCTCAGTAAATGTGTTTTCAGTGATGTCAGACAAACTCACATTGAGATTAAATGTGAAATTTCTTTATTTGGATAAACCCCTTGAGATGTAGGCTACCATCTCATTTTCAAAGGGGTCCAAAAAGATTCAAGGAAGATAACGGTGCCACAATTAGAGGTCTTGAGTTAGATGTATCTGATTATATGATGGTTTACCCTCTTCAGTAAGAACAACAAGCACATTTCAACACTTCCAAGAAAAAAGCAAATTAGCATGACCAAGGCAACACTATTATAAAGCCATTATGCTTAGACACAACCATTTTAGTTGTGGTCTTTAGTTAGAATGAGAAGGTAATGCAAACCTGCTGGCTGTTAAACTGAGTGATTGGCCACTTCTTATCCTTGGGGGCTTGTTTAGTCTTTAGGCAGAGTGGAGCTCCATGCTACAGTGCTCCTGCTGTGTGTAACACCCTGCCACTTATTATTAGACCTACACATCACAGCAGAAAGCCTGATATGAGGACTGGGCTAAATGATGTGGGAACATAAAACACACACATATACACACCATTTTTTTACCCAAGAGTGATGAAGACTTTTGAGGCATGATGAAAAACTGGGGGAAAACAACAATTCCAAAGCTGGGTGATGGACACATTTGCACAAAGTCGTGCACATACACATGCACACACATACTCACACATGGCTCTCTGCAGAGCACGGATTCAAATACAAACACAGATCCCATCCATCCTGACGGGGGCTGCAGCAGCACAACATCTGTTCTCTTTTTGTGCGTAAACAGGCAGAGGAAAAGGTTGCATCAGTTCTCACTATAGCTGCAGGTTTCTGCGTAATCCTCAAGCATCCATACGCCTCATCTAATTCACCAGTGTAGTAGCAAGAAACTACTTTTCCATTTTGTGACAGTTATGGAATGTAGGTAAGTCATCAGTAATTTTAAAGTTCACTTTTTGGCTTTTATGTCTGGACAGGACAGCTGAGCTATACGTCGCCCCATCAGTAAACTCATTGGAGCAGATCTGTGTAGAAAAAGTCCATTGTTTGCCAATAATGATTTACAGTCAAGACACTCAGGAGAAATGATAGCGTTGATTTACACCAGTATTCTGCTTTAAGGTCTGATAGCCCACTGGTTTAGTTAATTGAAGGACTCAAAAAAGGGAGAAGGTTTTTAATTAGAAGGATCAAGCTAGAGGCACAGCAGAGTCATCCATGAATGCATGAATACCACCGGCTCTGGGGCTGATTCACACGGAACAGAAACAGAAACGCACAGTTTCTTCCAAAACTTTGACTCAGCTCAAATGTTGTGTGCGACTGTGCAACAAAACAAAGGTTAGAGCAACTTTAAATCACTGAGACGAACCAGAAATATCATGTTCTATTCTTGCTTCTTTTTTTTTTCTTTTTCTTTTTTTACATTAATCACCCTGTCGACACAGATGTATACACAGCAGAGGCTGGCTGCGCTTGCTCTGCGGGCCGCTGATAAGGCTGCATCCACAGGAACCAACAGAAGGGATTTCTGCACGCCCATCTGCAACGCAGCACTGAACCAACCAGGCGGAATCTTCCTTGGACCTCCTGGACTGTCAAACGGCCTTCTGCTGCCTAATGACCGTTATGAGGTTCAGTCCAGGCTCCCTACCAGGATCCAGAAATAATCTGCACAACTTGTGAAGCCAGGAACAACAGCGTGGTTAGTTGCATCAAATATTTTGGTGCGTGTGCCCACATGTGTGTGCGTGCATGCCGTCGGTGGGCTCGTACATTATTTTAAGATCAAGAAGAGGTCATACGGCTTGTGGAAGGTTGCAACCAGGGGGGCACTAAAATT
The DNA here is from genome assembly GCA_030347415.2 of Decapterus maruadsi. Lineage (NCBI taxonomy): Eukaryota > Metazoa > Chordata > Actinopteri > Carangiformes > Carangidae > Decapterus > Decapterus maruadsi. The sequence continues at coordinate 15,859,318 of CM064906.1, forward strand.
AAAAATACTCTGTATTTGTGTCGCCACGACAACCAAAACGCTGTGTATGGTGATATTATTAGTTTATACTCGCTCGCTCTGCACACTACAATCTTCTGCTTCGACTTGCTTACGCCTTCTGATGTTCCCAGCGTGGAGCCTCACACACTAAGTGCACACACATGCACTCATGTATGTAATGCAATGTGCCAGTGCATTTCCACCACAATGCTACACACATTCTGGTCTTTAAGGAAAAAAGAAAAAAAAGAAAAAGTGATTTCATTTCTTATCACACACAGAAAACGCAGATTTACTTGTGGTGTTCAAGGGAAAGAGGTTCCCTGCCAGACGGCACTCAGAGGAAAAAAGCACACAGCCACTTTAACGCAACGGCTTAAAGTCAGGGGTATGGAGAAAGAGAGGGAGATACAGTGGGAGAAAAAGAAACGGAAAGTGTCAGATAAACAGAGAGGGGATGTGACAGACGAGATTTCCAATATTTGCGTCTCCGTAGCGAGAATGGGGGATTTGCTGACGGCTTTGCTGCTAACATTCTCAACCTGTTTTTAGAGGGAGTGACAAGAATGAGCAAATCCTCATGTTGCAAACCAAAATAAACAACACGCACACTCACGCATTTCAGAGGCTGCACACTTGGCCTTAGCACAGCAGAAATTTTTGAACTGAGCTGAAAAAAAAAAAAACCCGGTAGCACTACATAATACGGCCCGCAATTTACAGCGTAACTACCGCTCTCTTGCCGCATAGGTTGCCGCTTATTTCACACAAGTAGTGAGTAACTGCGGCTGACTTCCCCCCCTGTTTCCCCCATGCATTTATGTGTAACTAGGCTGTGTCTTAGTGCGTAACTTACCTCCTGCTTCACACCAACTTCCACACAAGTACAGGGTAACTCTCGCTGTTTTACAGCTTAACTAGGCTGCATCTTAGCACGTAACTCCTGTCATACTTTACACCAAATTACACAGTAACTCTCGCTCACTCCGTCACTAATTAGCGCATTTTACAGTATAACTAGGTTGTGTCTTGGAGCGTAACTCCTGTACAATTACTGCTACTTTGCCCGGACTTAAAGTGTAACTTCTGGTACATTAGAAATTAAATAGTCTAATGTAGGCTACAATATGAGCACAATTGTTGCAATTTATTTTTTTCAATGTGTCAGCAGCGAAATTTCACCTCTATTTCAGATATTTATTATTCATTAATTGTATGGTTTTGGATAGGTGAGAAATGGAGTGTGGAAATTTGCCAAAAAATGGCTGGCTGGTAGTAAACTTACCTCTCTAAAATGCACATCTATGAAAGTCTAGTTCTGTCATCCAAGGGCAAAACTATACAGTAATACATCCACAATAATGAGTCATTCAGAGAGTTAGAAAATGCTTTATTATTTATCAACCAGAAGAAACATGACACATCCACATCCATGATCATTCAAGTATAAGGACAGTCAGTACTGTTAGTGAGCACTGTTACTCCCTCCTTAGTATCTACCTACACTCTAGTTGTGTTATAGTTACCCACTAATTAAGAAGTCGCGGGCTGCATTATAAAGTACTGACTGTTACTCCCTACTTAGTATCTACCTACACTCTAGTTGTGTTATAGTTACCCACTAATTAAGAAGTCGCGGGCTGTATTATAAAGTACTGACTGTTACTCCCTACTTAGTATCTACCTACACTCTAGTTGTGTTATAGTTACCCACTAATTAAGAAGTCGCGGGCTGTATTAAAAAGTACTGGCTGTTACTCCCTCCTTAGTCTCAACCTACACTGAAATTGTCCTGCATATACACTGTACTTGTCTTAGAGTTACCCAGTAACTACAAGGAGCGGGCTGTTGTCCGCTTGCAACCGTTATATGGACATGCACTGCTACGCCGAGACCCCCTCTAACTCAGAGAAGCCACAGATAACTCTGTAAATTCTACCAGTCCTTAGTCTACATGAGGGTGAGTAGATAATGAGTGAAATATCATTCTTGGGTGAACTATTATTTTAACTGTCCATGACATCATAAAATAACAGATTCCTACTGGCTTTTGTTATTTACATTTAAGTTCATTTTTGTTCCTTCTGTAATAAACTGTTTAATTTAGTTTTCCATCTGCCTGGTCCTTCTAAGTCTAAGACAGTCAGTCAAGTCAGTTTCTTTGGACAAAATGTACTTTCTAAGTTAGAAATGTCAAGTGGAAAAGATTGTTGTGATACTACTATCACACCGCAGTGTGACACTCAGTGATGGACAATGGAAGGGCTCCCCCCATAAAAGGTGATCTTGATCTTGATCCAGCTCCTTGGGTCAAGGCAGAGATCAGGGCCATTTCTCCCTCGTCGGGTCTATTTTCATGGCATCTCAAAAAACCTCACCTGTGTAGAAACATAATCATATCTTGTATCATCAACTTCATCACATAAATGCATCACTGTAAAACAAAGTGAGAAAATTAATAACTTTGAACGGTAGGCTACAGTTTTTTCATCATGGAATAGCTACTTAATCCCAGTTTTTACCTTTCACATCATGAATCATTAGCATTTTAAACCATAACTTGTGATTTAAGCACATTAATCAACTACAAATTATACATATTTTTTCTTTAACTATTGAGTAAATATTTTAACCATTTAAAAACCTTCAACTTAGGTACAAAATCAATGCCATTACCATACTGTTTCACAACTGTGTGCTTCACCAGTACATTAACTGTTAACGTTACTCTTGACTGTATTCATCTTTAATAACATGTATAACCAACACTAACATTAACTAATGGAGCCAATGCGTACAGTACATAGATGTATGGTACAGTACCATCTCAAATACAACCTCAAAGCAAAACAACTGCAGCACTAAGGTTCCCGGTTAGCGTGGTGCAGGGGAAAACGCACATTATATCTTTAGCACAAGCTAACATTGCTAACTGCGTTAGCATAGCTACTTAACTCACCAAGAGGTTGATAACGCGGCGAAAATACCGTCACACAGGTCCTGGGTTCATCCCTCTCGTCTCCCGGGGTCTTTGTTCTGTGTTTATATCAACATATCACATCGTAGACATTGCATAATTTAATTTCCCCTCATTTCTCAATCTCCACTTGGTCTCCGCCTGGCTGTCGTCCCTGCGGCTGTGTCAACCTACATCGTCACCAGTGAGGTGGGACTAGAGTGCCTAGGTGGGACCAGGCAGCCAATGGGAAGTGAGCAGCATCTGGTCTGACCAATGACAGATTGTCAAATTTAATTGACACCTTATGTGATCAATGATGAGCAGCGTTTTTAGACAGGTTAAATGCGCTGAAAAAGATGACCATCTGTCATTGGTCACTTCCCGAAAGTCCCACCTCGCTAGAGAAAACGGAGCTGCAGGGAGGGAGTGACGACCAATATTATACATCCATGGTGACGACCGTCAGGCATGGATGTACAGCCAGGAGGTTAGGAAGTGGCGAAACAAGGGAACTTATGCCACGATGTGATATGTTGATATGTTGAAACACAGAACAAAGACCCCGGGAGACGAGAGGGATGAACCCAGGACCTGTGTGACGGTATTTTCGCCGCGTTATCAACCTCTTGGTGAGTTAAGTAGCTATGCTAACGCAGTTAGCAATGTTAGCTTGTGCTAAAGATAATGTGCGTTTTCCCCTGCACCACGCTAACCGGGAACCTTAGTGCTGCAGTTGTTTTGCTTTGAGGTTGTATTTGAGATAGTACTGTACCATACATCTATGTACTGTACGCATTGGCTCCATTAGTTAATGTTAGTGTTGGTTATACATGTTATTAAAGATGAATACAGTCAAGAGTAACGTTAACAGTTAATGTACTGGTGAAGCACACAGTTGTGAAACAGTATGGTAATGGCATTGATTTTGTACCTAAGTTGAAGGTTTTTAAATGGTTAAAATATTTACTCAATAGTTAAAGAAAAAATGTGTATAATTTGTAGTTGATTAATGTGCTTACAAATCACAAGTTATGGTTTAAAATGCTAATGATTCATGATGTGAAAGGTAAAAACTGGGATTAAGTAGCTATTCCATGATGAAAAAACTGTAGCCTACCGTTCAAAGTTATTAATTTTCTCACTTTGTTTTACAGTGATGCATTTATGTGATGAAGTTGATGATACAAGATATGATTGTTTCTACACAGGTGAGGTTTTTTGAGATGCCATGAAAATAGACCCGACGAGGGAGATGGCGCGCCACCCATGGCCCTGATCTCTGCCTTGACCCAAGGAGCTGGATCAAGATCAAGATCACCTTTTATGGGGGGAGCCCTTCCATTGTCCATCACTGAGTGTCACACTGCGGTGTGATAGTAGTATCACAACAATCTTTTCCACTTGACATTTCTAACTTAGAAAGTACATTTTGTCCAAAGAAACTGACTTGACTGACTGTCTTAGACTTAGAAGGACCAGGCAGATGGAAAACTAAATTAAACAGTTTATTACAGAAGGAACAAAAATGAACTTAAATGTAAATAACAAAAGCCAGTAGGAATCTGTTATTTTATGATGTCATGGACAGTTAAAATAATAGTTCACCCAAGAATGATATTTCACTCATTATCTACTCACCCTCATGTAGACTAAGGACTGGTAGAATTTACAGAGTTATCTGTGGCTTCTCTGAGTTAGAGGGGGTCTCGGCGTAGCAGTGCATGTCCATATAACGGTTGCAAGCGGACAACAGCCCGCTCCTTGTAGTTACTGGGTAACTCTAAGACAAGTACAGTGTATATGCAGGACAATTTCAGTGTAGGTTGAGACTAAGGAGGGAGTAACAGCCAGTACTTTTTAATACAGCCCGCGACTTCTTAATTAGTGGGTAACTATAACACAACTAGAGTGTAGGTAGATACTAAGTAGGGAGTAACAGTCAGTACTTTATAATGCAGCCCGCGACTTCTTAATTAGTGGGTAACTATAACACAACTAGAGTGTAGGTAGATACTAAGTAGGGAGTAACAGTCAGTACTTTATAATGCAGCCCGCGACTTCTTAATTAGTGGGTAACTATAACACAACTAGAGTGTAGGTAGATACTAAGTAGGGAGTAACAGTCAGTACTTTATAATGCAGCCCGCGACTTCTTAATTAGTGGGTAACTATAACACAACTAGAGTGTAGGTAGATACTAAGGAGGGAGTAACAGTCAGTACTTTATAATGCAGCCCGCGACTTCTTAATTAGTGGGTAACTATAACACAACTAGAGTGTAGGTAGATACTAAGTAGGGAGTAACAGTCAGTACTTTATAATACAGCCCGCGACTTCTTAATTAGTGGGTAACTATAACACAACTAGAGTGTAGGTAGATACTAAGGAGGGAGTAACAGTGCTCACTAACAGTACTGACTGTCCTTATACTTGAATGATCATGGATGTGGATGTGTCATGTTTCTTCTGGTTGATAAATAATAAAGCATTTTCTAACTCTCTGAATGACTCATTATTGTGGATGTATTACTGTATAGTTTTGCCCTTGGATGACAGAACTAGACTTTCATAGATGTGCATTTTAGAGAGGTAAGTTTACTACCAGCCAGCCATTTTTTGGCAAATTTCCACACTCCATTTCTCACCTATCCAAAACCATACAATTAATGAATAATAAATATCTGAAATAGAGGTGAAATTTCGCTGCTGACACATTGAAAAAAATAAATTGCAACAATTGTGCTCATATTGTAGCCTACATTAGACTATTTAATTTCTAATGTACCAGAAGATACACTTTAAGTCCGGGCAAAGTAGCAGTAATTGTACAGGAGTTACGCTCCAAGACACAACCTAGTTATACTGTAAAATGCGCTAATTAGTGACGGAGTGAGCGAGAGTTACTGTGTAATTTGATGTAAAGTATGACAGGAGTTACGTGCTAAGATGCAGCCTAGTTAAGCTGTAAAACAGCGAGAGTTACCCTGTACTTGTGTGGAAGTTGGTGTGAAGCAGGAGGTAAGTTACGCACTAAGACACAGCCCAGTTACACTGTAAATGCATGGGGGAAACAGGGGGGGAAGTCAGCCGCAGTTACTCACTACTTGTGTGAAATAAGCGGCAACCTATGCGGCAAGAGAGCGGTAGTTACGCTGTAAATTGCGGGCCGTATTATGTAGTGCTACCAAAAACCCCTACAGAAAATTTCAAAAATCAATATTCTCCCTAACTGGGAAATATAATCTATAAGATGAACCAGTTTGCACAATGGAGTCATCAAGCTTGTTGGGCGCTGGGAACAGATGAAAGTTGGCCATTTCAATGTTGTTATGGAAACGAGATGAGATTGTGTGACAAGAAGACGCTTATCACATTTAGCTGCTCCGCATCCAATCTGCCCAGATTCTGCTAATTACCTCTTTTCTGTGAACTGACCTGAGTGCCCCAGTTTTCTCTTTCATTCAAATCTCTGAGCTTTTTTCCCTTCTTTTTTTTCCCAATTTCCTCCGTCCAACTCCATCCATTCCCATCATAACTCCTAACCTCTCTTTCTCTCTCTGTCTCTCTTGATCCTAACACTGTAAGTGGTGATGTCACCCTCTCCAGCGAGTTAACAGTGTGAGGTGAAAGCTACTATTTTGCTCCTGCGGTCTGGGTTAAGAGCCCACTCACTGCGATAAGAGAGCATTGTTTACTTGGCCCAGCCTTGTTACAACTCCCACACAGACACACATGGAGAGATCTGCTCGGCTCTACAGTACGGTCACACTCTCCGCAATGTAATGTATGGTCACAGCCAGTTACCGAGAGCGGCATGCGGAACGACTGCAGCCTTAAACTGATGCTAGTGGAACTGAATGAGCTTATGAGACCAAAATCGCAGCACAAAAAATGTCTTAACATAATGTTATATTTGTTTTTTATTGGTAATATATAATATTTCATATTTATATTTCATGTGTGTATGTGTTATCTATTTTCCCACTGTCAGCTTGTCAATTATTTGTTAAACCTTATTACAGTGAGTGACCCATAAGAAAATAGTTCTACAAATAAACTGTGATTAATTGGTTGACTGAGTTTAATATATGTTTAATGTACCGTAGTTATTTACAGAGTGATGTGTCATCTTAGTTGTCAGTATTTATTTAATTTGTACATTAATTAATCTAATTGTGTGATTCGTATGCATATTTTATAATATTTTTTAAAGGAATTTAGTACAAATACACTTTTGTGACTGGTGCTTTTTGTGTATTTGTTGGCCATTTAATTGTGTGATTGAATTTCAGTAATTGTCTGGAGTAAGGTGTAATCAGTCCATGAGGAAGACTCAGTGAGGTTGAAAATAGCCTATTATTTTTAACCAATATTTTCCAGTGCTCGTCTTTGTGTTTGAAGAGAATGATCTTTTCTGTTTTTTTATGTGCCTTTTCCACTCCAGAATATCTATCTTCAAATTGCACTTTAGAGTGAATAAATTCACATAATATGAAACTCTGAGCATTCAAAGACAGACTACAGACTTTCATTTATGATAAATACATTAAATTGTATCTTGGAGAAAATCGTCTGTGTTTCTTTTAGCACTTACACAGGAGAACGCTCCCACAACATCCCACTCATCACTTGTCACTGGCTCTGTATCTTCATTGTCTCCATCAGGGCTCTTTTCTAATTTACTTGGCTGCCATTCACATTCATTCATTAAGTTTCTGTGGCAGGTTTTCACAGCACAGATTTGGCACAAGAGGGGGATCCAAACTAAACACACCTCCTCACTCTGCTCTCGCACACAGTCTCCACCATTACGTTGGTCTACATACCGGTATTTCATGCCCGTCAGCTTGGCGGTGGACTCCTTCAGGTTGTGGTGGTAGCGGTGGGTGAAGGAGCCCAGGCTGCGGGCGATAAGAGCCACCGTGCGGAAGCGGGCACGGGCCTGGCTGGCTGTGTTGGGGCTGGTGGCGTTCTGCTTGCTGTGCTCGCCATTACGCGGGGCCTTCAGCCCGTGGTCCGTACATGCAAAGGACACCTGCATGGCTGTTGGCAAAGGCCACTAGAGCTGCTCCAAGACAAACAAATGTTTGTTTGTGTCCTTAATGTGCTTAACAGTCTTTTTTCTGTCTCTGCAAGTTGTTTTATTTTGCACTTTGTTTGTTTGTTTCTATGTGAAATTGAAAGTCAGTCGTCCAGGCCAGCTCTGACTGGTGCTGCCAAATCTCATATGGAAATCACAGGCAGCAGCGATGCGAGCGTGAGATTGTTCTAGGAAGGATACTCTCAAGCTGAGGTTACGTCAAGATTGGACATAGCGGCAGTGGTGCAGTCCCGGTCAGTGTGTGAAGAGTTGAGATGAGGATCCTGAGCTGGTCTGACACCACCTGAAAATATGAGAGAGAATGGAGATGGAGGGAGAAGGATGGAGGAGAACAGGAACTGAATGAGTCGCTTGTAGAGTCGCCCAGTGAGAAGAGAAGAGGGGAATGTGTGTCGCAGAGTGTTAAAGGAGGGCGCTTTAAAAGTGTGACTGTAGATGAGGAGAGATGTTCTGCTAAACCAAAAACTGACTTGAGAAAAAAAGCCAATGTAAAACCTCTATGTGTTTTATTTTTAACGTGGTAACATGAAGAACAAGTGCAATTCTGCCCTAGTTCTTCTATTTCATCTTTCCCTTTCTGTCCTGTCCGATCTCCCGTTCTTTATCCTGTACATTTTTCCACTTTTTTTCAACTCTAATTCCGTCTCTCTTTTTTTTTTTTGCTCATTTGTGATGAGTCTAATCCTGTTTTCAGAGTGTACCTCTAATGCCTCTTTTCATGTGTTTCTCTGTAGATTAGAATTTGTCAGTCTGCCAGTAGTTGTGTGTCTGGGGAGTCATTCTTGCCCTTAAACCGCGGCTAAGCCCTTTAGTCCAACACCTGGAGTGAGGAGAGTAACACTGCACCATCACACTGTGCTTTCGGTGCCACTCACACAAACACACTAGCATCGTCATGGACACCCTCTCACTCCTGTCACACATCTTTAAAATAAGGTCATGCTTTCACAATAAAGCCAAGGCATGCAAATGTGTACAGCTCACTCACAAATCTCTTTAAAACAGCTACATTTGCATCCACATGCAGCACGCACACTTAACACAGACAAGCCACATTTCTATGGATACAGGTGTTCTTACACACAGTGGGATGTCAGCGCTCTTTGAGAAACAAGGATGAAGCAGGATGAGATTCTTGATTGATGTGCGTCTCCCTGCAACTTTTAGAGGAATCAAGCGGTTTCACACAGCGCACAGAGGTCCCGCAAAGATCCGCATCCCAAAAGAAGAAGCAGCGGCAGCGGCAGCAGCAGCAACAGCAGTGTTCTCAGTCACTGTCCAAATCCTTGTCCCGTCTCCAAAGTCCTCAAGGAAGTAGCACAGCTCTTACGGTTCCCAGCTTTGCAACAGGAATGCTCTGTTTGATAAAGGGACCCTGGAATGGTAATGGACAAGCGGAGAGGTGGAGGAGGTGGAGGAGGAGGAGGAGGAGGAGAGAGGAGGATGCATGGTACCTCATTTCAGAGAGAAGAGGACAGATGCAGTGAGGAGGCGATGAGCAGCGCGTGTGGAGCGTGGAGAGAGTGAGCCAGACGCTGAATGAGGGGAGAGAGACTGTTTGTATAAGCCACTGGCTCTTACTGACTGGCTGAAAGAACTGCAGTGTTTTTCACTATGGCGCCACACACTCAGAGGGAGAGAGAGAGAGGAAGAGAGAGAGGTGTATTGTGAATGAAAATCAAGGCAGCTGAGTTGATGTGAGATGATGTGTTTATGTGTTTTTCTTCATATACAGTACTTAAAGAAATCCACCTCAGGCAGGATGTAAAGGTGGCGGCATATTGTGGATGTTTATTATAACCTAAATGTGAACGTTACAGGCACGCTTCACTTCACCGTGGATGACTTGTGAGGCGTTTTAGTTGCTACGCCCTCTTTCTGTTGTCTACCGTTACAGTGCATGCCCTTTTTACACTGCTGTAACCTTTGTGCTCACCCAATAAGCGCCCACCTCCAACCTATGACCCGTAACATCAGTTCAAAGCACTTTGTACTATTAAGTCCTGCGAAATTGTACAGGCTATGTAGTTCATTTCAGGTTTAGGAGGAAAGGACCCAGAGAGAACTACCCAGAGTCTGACATCTTTACAGATGTTAAGTAACAGATCAGTTGAAGTGGCACGCTGAAATAAAGCCGTAACCAGCATACAGGCAGTGCAGCATCTTACTTTCCTCCCCCACTGAGCAGCAATGTGACAATGCAGGATTTCATGGTTCATTGAACATCACCAGGCCTGGAGGCCAACACAGTTTTATTTATATCCTTGTGATTGCAGTTGATAACAGAAGACGCTGGTGAAGTTAGTTCGGCAGAACCCCCGTCTTTTTTGATGCCATCACTGGCCTCTGGGGCAACAGAAGCATTTGGACTGGCAGAGTTGGTGAGAGCGAAAGGTCAGATTAAGTCCAAAAAAAAATGATTCCACGTAAAAGCATTTGATGTGAGTTTACACCATTTTTTACCTCAACTGCGTAATTAACATAATTACTGCAAGTCCAAAGTACTGCTACTCAGACTCAGATTTTGTCTTTTGAAGCTATTATATATATTTTTTTCATTTTTGCACTGTCATAAAACTGTTATTGCAGGTCCAACCAGTGTTGTGTTACAAATGGTCAAAATGAAAACAGCAGAGGCCAGGCCATTTATCTGTACTTTGGGTCAAGATCCAAAAAATGCTGGATCATGCAGATCTATGAATTGCTTGTAAATTTCAATTTCATTCAATATCATTTCTGTTTATTTTTGTTGAGATTTTCAAGAGACAAATCAGAGATTACCATGATGACATCCAGGTCATTTTAGCATTTTTGTTGTTGTTGTAAAACTCACTAGAACACTGGATTGATTTTAATGTGTAGAATCGGGTGCCTCTTTGTCTGCCAGCAAAACTGTGTTTTTGGCTTGACTGTGTTGTCCTGCGGCACTGGGGAGGTAACCGCAATGTCATGACATAGTCACAAACATCCCTCTCGATATCTCGAGCACCTGCAAGGATACAATACTTTCCTGTCGATCCCATTTAAAAGTGTGTCAGTCAAAAGTGTCAACTAGAACTGTTACGATGTGGGCTGGAATCCCCAACAGGCGGTAACGCCGCTACCCTGAGGCAAAGCACTCTGCCTTTAATTGCTCCAGCAGGAACCTATAATAGAGTTCTGAAACATTGTTGCTAAGACACAAACCTCCACACGCTGAGTTTGCTGAAAAAGATTAGCAACAATGACGCTGCACTGAGGAGACTAACACATGGATTTCCCCCATTTGGCAACATCCATGAAGATAGCTTTGTAGCATTGCTGGTATATATCACCAAAGCACTTAATCTATTTATATGTAGAATATCAATTTCCTCATAATAGACACTGCTAGCTAAATAAAGCCCTCAGGAACGTCAGATTCCATGTCAGATAATTACAGCCATGTACACAGTCTGCTGCTTGACTAAAAGATTTTTGTGTTTCACATTTTACTGTTGTGCTCAAAAGGCTATTCAACATCTAATAGATAGTTTTCCTTATCAGCACTAACCTTCTGTAGAGAAAATGAGAGATAATGAGAGGGGGAAACCTTTCCAGGCTGACTATGACGTCACTGCTGCAGCAGTCCCATTCTCTCCCTGCTCGATCATCCTCTCTCAGTGTGATTGCCCCTACAGTCTTCTTTTTCCCCTCACATCCTCTGTCAGTCTGTTATCTCCTCTCACTCTAAATCACCATTTAACATGGGGCTCTGTCTCGCTCCTAGTCCGTAGTCTTTCCCCAATGCAGCAGATTAGACCGGGACTGCAAGTCATTGTGATGCGCTGCACGTACAACACCATAGAGGAAGAATTGGTTGTCTAATCTGCCCTAATAGGGTGGTTCTGACTCTGTAGACATGATGGTCACAGTTATTAAGCACTACAAATTTCACTCTGGGCCAGCAAACATGCATGAAATACTGATGATGAGGCTCAAGTCTGAATCTGACAATTTGGGCTTTTGAATGAAAATGCACAACTGTCATTATCATTATAAGCGTCAGCACCAAACCACCAATTTTGTCATCTTTTCAGATCATCATCATCACTGCCTTCGTCCCATATTCCCATTATCATCCCCACCATCAGCAACATTATCACGCCAGCTTCCCCTCATAACAGCATCTCAGTTTGAATGCAACACATATCGGTGACACTGATGGATGCTGGCATCTTTATTGTGACAGTCCTTTCATATGCCTAGTGACCTTATGCATCTGCCCAGCAGGCATTTGGCCTTATGGCAGGAAACTAGAGTGGATGGAGAACCATTTATTTCCAACAGGAAAGCACTCAAAAGCAGATTCAGTATTGACTAAATGGTTGTGGAATTGAGGAATTTGTATGTCAGGATAAATGGCTCACAAATTCACCAGAGTTTTACCAAAACAAAATGTGTCTGTCCCGAACAATGTGGGTTAAATGGCTGTTAACGTATGTTTACTTGTCCTAAATAAAACAGCCCAATAGGCTAGAGTACAAGGTACAGTTAATTCTGCCACCTATGAACTGTATTTGTTATCATTACTTGATCAGCTTCAGTTTGGGACAGGGTTACTGTTGAGAAATCTGTACACTACATCTGAAGCTATAAGCACTTATCTTAGCTTATCTTCTTTTAGGTTAACCTAATAGCCTAGAACTTAGTTTAGCTTATTTTAGGTCATTCAAATTATTTTAGCTTATCTCAGTTTAACTTATCTTAGCATAAAGACTGGATCAACTTATCTTAGCATAAAGACTGGAAACAGGTACAAATAGCTGCAAGACTATGTCTAAAAATAACAAAATCCATAGCATCTCTATGGCACAACAATTTACACCATGTATCTGGTTGATTTAACACAATACAAAAGGTGGTTGGTCTGGCTTTCTTTCCCAGGGTGAGGTGATAAAATGAGGTGAGGTGATAAAAATGATGCTAAATATGAAACCAGCGGCCTGCTCATTTAACGTAGCTCAAAGACCAGGAAAAGGGAGAAACAGATAGTCTGGCTCTGTCAATAATTAACACAATAATATCTAATTTGTTTCATCTGTACACAAACAAACAAAAACAACCCAGTACCCAGTCAACAGCACAGTCCAGTAGGTAATTGACCCCCAGTGAAACCAACAACTTGTGATTTTTACACTTTGTTCAGGGGGCAGTTTGGTGAAGGCAGATTTCTCTCAGCCACATGAACTCCCACGTTTGTAGTTGTTATGCAAAATTAACTCCTCTTGCTAATTGCTTGATATTGAGTATACACTTGGTTATGATTCCCACACACAAACATACATGATCATTAGAGATAAAATGCAAATTCGGTGTCAGTTATAAGACACTGTGAGCCCAGAAAGTGACAAATCCAATAGGACTCAATCATGAGGCCTCATTACTAACTTCAGTCCTCAAGTCTTCCCCCAGCACTGAAACCTGCCAAAGCCACAGAAGACATTGCAGTTTGTCTGATGGTGGCCTCATGTGCCTTAAACGTCAAGTCTAATTACAGAGGGGAATTAGAGCTGGGTCTTGCTGTGCTAAGACACACACAGTCTTATCAGGAGATGATGAAAGCATTAGGTATTTAACAGGACCAGGGACCCTGCTGAGCAAGTTAAACTTTAATCCTTACTAAGTTCCAGTGGTTTATAAATGATACAAATTGAAGCAAACTAACAAACAGGCTGCTGTTTACCATGTCTGGTCTTTGAATGAATTCACATTCATAGGGGATAACATAAAAGTTGCAGCTTATTAACCAGAATCAACAAAAATGATGCAAAATGTTCATGATTTAAAATATATTCAGCATTCATTCAACTAGGAGAAATCTGGATTTTTAAATATATGCTTACTTCCTCAGACACACGACATCCTACCTGTAGACCATGTTGGCACTCGGCTGGGCTGACACCGGAAAAAAGGGGTTGCGTACTTGAAGAAGATCATCTAAACTCTGCTGCTCTCGAGGTTTGCAGGCTTCAAAGCTTCCTGGAAGTAAGCTTGTGGGGCTTGGGGGGAAGACCCTGGTTGCTGCCCCCTGCCTTTGCTGGATACTGGGGCAGCGATCCAGCCTTGGCCCCCCTCTCTGCCTGGACACGGGGATCTCACTGCAGGCTGCCTTGAGATACATGTCTGGATCAACCTCGTCTCCCACAGGCTGACCGGACACTTTCTTTTGTTAGCAAATCTCTTTCAATATATTTAGTCATGCTGTGGAGAGAATCTGGCCTAAAAACATCTCCATGTAAGTGCAATGCAATGCAGGTCACGCGGGACCACAGAGGATATCCGAGTTTGTTTGCTGTAGAGATTTTGCCATGCCCATGGCCAACACAGTGATACAGAGTAATGACACTATTTCCATAGATATATCAAACAAAGTGCATGTGCTTGGACACAGCCAGGCCAACTGGACAAATGGACATGGACACCCACACACGCACGCACACACACACACATACAAATAAAATGAACACACTAACTGTAGCAAAGGAGATAACAAATTGGCAGCCAGGAACATCACTGAGTGCCATACCTGTGATGGCAACTATATTTTTAGATGATTGACAAATTAAAAAACAAAAGGCAGCTTTTGTTTTGAGCTCCTAGTGGTTACAGCGAGACAAGCCTGCTTGTCTGCGACTGAAGCAAGCTGAACAAAGCCAGGGGGATATTTCTGTCTACTTGTCAGAAATATCATCTTGATGCATCTGTTGCATGTACAGCCAATCCAGCAGGGAGAAATAAATGTGAGCCATCTAGTCTACCAACTCTTCCCTTAGGCAAGTGATTAAATGTTGACAACAAGTTATGTAAACAAGGTGTTTATATATCAGTGCACATATAAAGAAGGATTTTAATACGCAATGCCATCAAGGAAAGACCATTGCTATTAATGTGACAATGAAGCGGTGAAGTGGATGTTAACCAACTCACCATCAGTTTGTCTACCTTGTTGGGATTTGAAGTGGTGTCAATATTGCCTGGCCTTCACTGTGTGCATGAGACTGTGTCTCTTGTGAATAAAGAAATAGTACAACTTCCTCTTATGAATGAAACTGAATTCATAAAGACCTTGTTTTTGAGCATCAAAATTTACCTTTAGTAGCCTACATTACACAGTATGTTTGTATCATGGATTCTTGACAAGGTTTACCAGTTGTCTGAAATGTAAGAAAGGGGTATTGAAAGAGGTCATTAATTTTTTATTTTTTTTTACTTGTTATTAATGTAAACATAAATATATTAGCATAAAAACACACACACATGGACTATTTAGGATATTGTAAGTGCAGTAACATGTTGCCTCTTTCTCGGTTCATTGTACTTGGCTGCCATCTTGTGGACAGAAATGATAAACAGTGAGTACAAAGTTACACTTATAACATGCAGGAACATGCTTTCACGCTTTTCTTGAGACAACACACACAAACGCACACTAACCAACTAAACAGGAATTCCCATCATTCATTCAACGGCATAATCACATTAATATAACTGAAGTGAAAATGGAGATAAGATGGTGGATGAATGTGGGGGAGCTGAGAGCACCTCTGTGTCTCTGTTGCGTCCTCCCACTCAGCGCTCAGTGTGAGAGGCAGACGCAGAGCATTTAGTCTATTTCAGTCCCTGTATATGTGAGGTCTTTTCTTCACTCTTGAATGACTCAGCGATGCTTGTGCACAATCTGACTCCTGCAGGCAGCAAGGCAACACTACTCGAAAAATTAGACCCTCACAATGGTACAGCATTGTGGTCAATCACATGCAAATGCCTTTACTTGTTCTTACAGATCAGCATTGTCACACTTCGCAAGTTATTTTCAACAAAAATTGCTCAGCAACCTTATGCATTCTTTATCTTCCTTGCAATGTCTGACTTTTCTCTCAGCCCTCACAGAAATCACCATTAAACTTACAGAAAAACCACAGACACCAAAGGAGAATACACTAGCCTGGTTGTCACGACTTTCCAATGTTGATACTCAGCATTGGGTCTGGCCAAGACATTAATGGCGCGTTTCCACTAGCACGGTACGGTACGGCACGGCACGGCACGGCACGGCACGGCACGGCACGGCACGGCGCGCTATTTGCGTGTTTCCACTAGCCCTAGTGCCTGTACCAGGTCCCATTTTTCGTAAAGCGAGCCACGTTACTATAACGTGACGTCATCCGTCTGCCTTCCGCGGATTGGGCAGAGAGTCAATCGGACATGAGAATCAAACCCGGAAATTTCAAAAACATTGCGGCAACAGCGCCAGCTGATCTGTATCGAGACTGTTGTTATTCCTTCACCTGAGGAAACTGTTGCTGTGTGTAAATCCACACTGTGGTCTGTTAACGAGGTGCAGACCAGTGAGTTTGGAGCTGACGAGCGGATCGAAAAAAGAGAGACGGACAATGCGATCTCCGCGATCACCCCCGTGCCGCCCCCGCCCCCGCCGAGGAGTTACTAGAGAACTCAGCTGTAATGGAAACACAACCGAGCCGAGCCGAGCCGTGCCGTGCCGTGCCGTGCCGTGCTGTACCGTGCTAGTGGAAACGCGCCATAAGAGAATCCATTTCTCAAAGCGCATCCTTCAAACTTGGTTTAAACGCCTCCCTCAAATGCCTCAGTCTGCTATTGGTCGAAGCCAGAATAGGCGGTGTAAAAGCTTCTACTGCTGTTCTACTGCATCACTTACTTGAACACGCCTCTACCTAGAGCCGGTGGAGATGCTCAACGTTGATTGGCTCTCGAAAAATAGGGTGGAGTTCCCATGGATTCGGGAGACAGAATCCAGTAAATAGTACGGTTGGCCAGACTAGCAGTCAGCCGTGCTCGCAAGGCGTGACGTCACTAGTGTAGGCGCGACCAGGCTAGGAATACACTGCGCACAGGACATGGTCACACACAACACAACAGAAACAAGATACAGGTGGTGAAATCAACACAGGTGAGACACAGGAAAGACAGGGAAAATTAAACTAAAAGGACATGAGACACAAACCATGACATGTGCATTCACGGAATGAGCAGCACAGCTAAAGATGTGGGTAAAAGGTGTGCTAGGTGAGGGACCTAGGGTGTGGAGAATCCACACAGTTTGAGTAACAGGTATGACTGCCCTGCCCTGCCTTTTTTGGGGCATGACCCACACACTGTGCGACTCATTCTACAAATGCAAGATTGTACCTCGTTGTAAAGATGACTTATCAGGCTTTCCAAATTTGTATTATTCTTGCACCTGAGCAGATTAGGATTAGGCTACCAGATTAAAAAAAGTATGACTAATTTGGGATAGTGTGGGACAACTATTACCAATGAGAGGTGGTCAAATTTGTTGATCTAAGTTAAATACCAAACCAAACCAAACCAAACCAAACCAAAAAAACACTAAAGCTGTAGCTTTCAATACGTTAGGGCCCATCAGGGACATTTTTGTCCTTTTGGCTAAATTTTCATCTTCTTTCTTCAACCATTTTGTTTGCTCCATGACCCGGAAGTCGGCCCGCCATTTTTTACAACGGAGTCCTATGGGAGTGTCGCCACTCTCTTTTATCTATCGCTCTGGGCCACCTCTATGGTTGTCACATAAAAAATGTCTTGCTCAAGTCAGCATGTAGCTACTATGAAGCAAGTTTGACATACCCTGAGTTTCTTCCAGTTACCTTCATTTGACCTAACAAATTAATCTAATCAGGCCAAACAGTCACACCATATCAACTCGGTATGTCATTGTCAATACATGCTCAAGCTCAATGAAAAAGCCATGAAAGAATTAATTGTCTACGCCAAGGGTCGGCAATAGGCGGCCCGCGGGCCGAATGTGGCCCGCCGAACCTTCCAATGCGGCCCGCGACCGACTGAGTTTTAATAGGGACATGGAAACACGTGTCCCAGCGCATTGTTGTGTGTGCCTGTGAGACGCTGCACTGGGATAAGAAAACGCCCAGGTAAAATGTGCGAATGTTCGGGGAGCCAGCTGGACTGCAGGGTTTCCCTGCCTGTCTGCAAAGGCCGTGGGTGATTTTGGTCTTGGTTCAACCGTGTGTACATCAGGGGGCTGTTCAGATGTCTTTGGCTCGCGCTCAAACCCATTCAATGTAGATGCGCGTTATGCGCGCTCCGAACTCAAAAGTCGTAGCGGAGCACATTTGATGCAACGCGGTTGTTTTTCCGTGCACGTCCGTGGCGCACAGCTGCACAGACCTGCCTCTCCCGGTGTTGTGTTCCGGTGCCTTCGGCCTGTGTCTCTCCTAATGTTTCCCACTGAGCTCTGCCTCATTTGAAATGTGAAGGAAGCCCGTGAAAGACGGTGAGATGTAGAATTTGTTATAGAAGAGAAACACACATGTCAGGACCAATGCCTTGTATCATAACGGGCCTGTGCTGTAATAGTCAGCCTCCTTTCATATTTAAGCTAAAAATCACAGAGCATGTCTCAGGATACAAGCCAGCAGTGTAAAGCTCCAGCATATGTAAATGATGATATGATGGGCTATGTCAGAATTTTTAATTTTAAATGATACAAAACACCAAAAATGTGTATAAATAAAAATGATGTGCACAAGATAAATAAAAATATAAACAACCAAAATATTAAGCAAAAAGGTTAATTTAATTTCAATCTAGGCCTATTTGAATGTCCGGCCCTCGGAGTGTCTGTTGAGAAAAAATCTGGCCCTTCGACAAATATAATTGCCTACCCCTGGTCTACGCCAACGTTGCTCCCTGCACCTGATGGGAAACCACTATATTGCTGACCTGCTATGCTCATGCTCAATGTCATAACTGACCACACCATCCATGCGGTCTTCTCACTCCACCGCTTGCCACGCCACTCGGCCTGAAACCCATCTCCATTCCCAGGTGAGTGTCCTTACTTCCCTGTTCCCACTAACTGCATTCTTATTTGTTGTGGTTTTAGGCTACTTTTTTTTTTGCTAATTCGCTAATTTAGATGTAAATTTTGCTAATTTACATCAACATAAATTATGATGAAGTGGTGAATTCAAGACTGTTAATGAGGTTCTGAATATAATTTTGTTTCATCATGGCATAAAAGGTGGGCCTGAGCCCAATTTTAAATATCATGGTGTGAGAATGTCAACAAAAAAATATCTGCATAACCTCTAGGGCTGATTTTTATCATTGGTACATCCTGTTTAATAAGTGAAGGCAAATATTCAGTCTGGCATTTGGAATAGCTTTTCAAGGCAAATGCATTAACAGTCACAAAAACCTGTTTGGTAATGTGCATCATTTCCACTTAAAACATGTATTTGATTAAAACACTAGATTTAGTTAAGAGAGGGATTTCAATTTATACATTAAGCATTATTACTATACTAGTAGCTATAAGGGTCAAGGTTTTACAGTATAGTTACAAGGGAGTGATCTACTCAATATCATTTAACATGATAATTTATAAATGGAACAACATAAGTAAATTAATATATCAAAATATTTAACAACTTTAGAGGCAACATCTAATAATTCTTTCAAAGTTTAGAAACACTGACATTTTGCTTCTTCTTTATCATTTCCATCAATATCAATATAAAAAAGATGATGTGCTGAATTCATGACTTTTGATGATGCCCTGAATGTAATTTGTTTCTTCATTGCATAAAAGATCATTTGCTTTGTCATGGTGGTTGCGATCTCGTGAGAAAATGCTGATATTTATTTGTATAACCTCTAGGGCAGATTTTATCATAATTTTATTATTAAAATGCAGTCTGGCTTCGCCAGAAGCTCTAGGAGCTGAAGGATAAAGGGGATGAACTGCAAATCACCGTGTGGCAGTCAGAGGAATCAGACATGGGACCGTTGGTGCTGATTGTTCTCAGCTTTCTTGCAGCCCTGATTGGAGGGTTGTATCTTCTTGGGGTGTTTCGACAGCAGCGTCCAGGAGAACCCCCTTTGGACAAGGGGTTCATTCCTTGGCTGGGTCATATCTTAGAGTTTCGTAGGAACACTTCAAAATTCCTTGAGAGGATGCAGCAAAAGCATGGTGATGTATTCACAATACAGCTGGCAGGATTTTATATTACAATCCTCATGGATCCCCTGTCATTTGGGGCCTTTGTTAAAGGAAGCCGAGAAAAACTGGACTCCAAGACGGTTGCGAGTCACCTGGTGCGCAGAGTGTTTGGTTACACTGCTATAGATGAAGACTACCACCTTCTTCAGGTGTCCAACAACAAACACCTCAAGGGAGACGGTCTGGAGGTAATGACACAAGCTATGATGGTTAACTTGCAAAACTTAATGTTGCACAACATTGGCTCAGCTGAAGACCAGAGCACCTGGATAGAGGATGGGCTGTTTATGTACAGCTACAACACTATTTTTAGGGCTGGCTACCTATCTCTGTTTGGTAACGTTTCCCACACGTCAGAGGGAAGTGATGAGAAAGCCAAAGAAAAGGACAGAGCTGAATCAGAAGCATTATTTCATGAATTTCGTAAATATGACCAACTCTTCCCAAATCTGTGTTATGGTGTCCTGCCACCAAAGGAAAGGTTGGAAGCAAAGAGACTAATAGAACATTTTGCAGACGTCATGTCAATGCAAAGGTTGAGGACGAAAGACAACCTAAATGGCTGGGTGTGGGACGTCGGGCTGGCAAAAATGGAACATGGTATGATGGAGTCAATGGTAAACAAGTACATGTTAGTGCTCCTGTGGGTGTCTCAGGCCAACACAGGCCCTACTTCATTCTGGCTGCTCCTTTTCCTCATGAAACACCCTGAAGCCATGGCAGCAGTGAAGGAGGAGGTTGATAAAGTTGTGAAAGAATCGGGGCAGGAAGTCCGACAGGGTGGTCCTATAGTCGACCTGACCTATGAAATGATGAAGAAAACACCCATCCTGGGCAGTGCTGTAGAAGAAACCCTCCGACTCACTGCTGCACCCCTCATCACCAGAGATGTTATCGAGGATATGACCCTCAAGATGGCTGATGGGCGTGAATACTTCATTCGCAAAGGTGACAGAATGGCCATTTTTCCTTACATCACCGTTCATCGTGACCCAGAGATCCACCCAGACCCACATTCATTCAAATATGATCGCTTTCTGAATCCAGATGGGAGCAAGAAAACTGATTTCTACAAATCAGGGAAGAAGATGAAGTATTACAACGTTCCCTGGGGGGTTGGGGTCTCCATGTGTCCTGGTCGCTTCTTTGCCGCCAATGAAATGAAGCAGTTTGTTTTCCTCATGTTGCTCTACTTTGAGTTCGAGCTGAAGAATCCAGATGAGGAGATACCTGAAATTGACCAAAGGCGATGGGGATTTGGAACCATGCAGCCCCAGAGAGAGGTCCAGTTTCGGTACAGACCCCGCATTCAGTCACAGTGAATGATCAGAGTTTTGGATTTTAATCATTGTTTCGGGAAAACATGAGATTCATGTAATGATTATTATGTGTGCACCTTCAACATGTAATTTGTTGTATGTATTTCATCATGCAAACCATATTCTTTGAAGATTTGTACATTTTGAGTGATTATTTATGAATGTCTTCTGCTCTTAACAAATCATAGAATTTAAAAATACTCAAGAAGAGCGTCATGTGTGAACATCTGTGCTGTTTTACAACCAGAGAGGAGAGTATTTTTAAATAGGGAACTTCAGCAGTGATGTCTTAGAAAGCTGTAAACATAGACTGTGATGATACACAATGAGAACACACAAAAAAAAATCTGGTTGTGGATTCAGATCTATTATTAATGCTTTTGTTCTGCATACTGATTATGCTGTGTGTATTTTTGTACATTCCTAATACTATAGCTTGTTTTTGAAGAGGTCATTGCTTTGTTGATTTTTTACATGTGTCCCTGTACAACTTGATGGTAGTTCTGTTTCCTTACTAAAATGCATGTCTGCCTTTGTAACCTTCACAAAAGTATGCACATGCATAGAATGCTGATGAACTTGTTTTACCAGATAGGGGTCAAGGTTTTGATCTTCTTTTTATTTCCAAGAACTTTACATCTAGCCTTAATAAACTAAAGCTGGTCAATGTTTGTTCTACCATTTCTTTCTCATAGCTTTTGCTTGTACTTAACCAAAACAAAAGATAACATTTTATATAATTGAAACCCATTGATTTATTGAGCGTGAATGGCAAAGAAACTACACACGCACACATGTACTTGACCAGATAAATCAATAAACTATTCTGCTGTTTAGAGTAAAAGCTCAAAGACCCAGCCAAATGTTTCATTTAATACTGAAGGTTTTCATAGCACATCCAATAAATAGCTATCTCCACAAGCTAAGTTCTGTCCTCTTCACACGTCTTGCATAAATTGAGAGGAAGGTAAACTCTGTCCCCAATTGCCTATCCATTAATGGTGTCTAAAAAACTGTAGACATTTACATATTTCCACCTTTCCAATATTCGATTGAAAACACAACATGTAATGAAGCTGGAGACTAAGGATTTAATTTTATAAATAAAGAATTTAACCTTCACTGGATAAACCTATATATTGTACTGAGGTTAAATTACACAATGACTTGTATCTTCCAGTAGGTGGTGATAGAGGTCAAGTATCCATCACAGGAAACGGGTGAATATGCAGTGGAGAAATCAAACAACCTTTTTTAGATTCATGTACATGGAATCGAATAGAATAGAATAGAATTAATTGAATAGAATAGAATAGAATAGACATTATTGTCATTGTACCAGGACAATGAAATTAAGGGGTGCTCGGCCCACACAGTAAAGTTTAATTTTAAGTTATAACTTAGCTTAATTTAGCTTTAGTTTAGTTTATTTTGCTAATATCCAGGATAAAGTGGTGAATTTAGGACTCTTGAAATAATATCTTTAAAAGTAATTCTGTTCAAAAGCCTGCTTCATTTTATTTTCGAATAACAAAAAGCGCCGAAAAAAAGAAGTTGTCTCATTTTTACTCTTACTTTATTCTTTTTGTCTCAGGTCCCCCTTTTCTTTCTTTCTTTCTTTCTTTCTTTCTTTCTTTCTTTCTTTCTTTCTTTCTTTCTTTCTTTCTTTCTTTCTTTCTTTCTTTCTTTCTTTCTTTCTTTCTTTCTTTCTTTCTTTCTTTCTTTCTTTCTTTCTTTCTTTCTTTCTTTCTTTCTTTCTTTCTTTCCCTTTAACATGTGGCAATGTTAAAGTGTAAAACAACTGTTTTTAATGAACATTAAATGAAATAATCATTATTATCATTAAACATTTACTTGCTTTTTCAGAGACACAATGTGTGGGGAAATAATTCACGAGAAAGGAAAAGGGAACTTTGATGTCTGTCTCACTTTTTAGTAAGGCACCTCCCTGAAAGTGATCCCAGCTAAAAGGGAGGAGCAAAGGTACTGCCATGAAGGATAAAGGGGTTGAACTCCAAATTACTGTGTTGCAGTCAGAGTCAGCAATCAGACAGAGGAATCAGACATGGGACTATTGCTGCCCATTATTCTCAGCTTTCTTGCAGCCCTGATTGGAGGGTTGTATCTTCTTGGGGTGTTTCGACAGCAGCGTCCAGGAGAACCCCCTTTGGACAAGGGGTTCATTCCATGGCTGGGTCATATCTTAGAGTTTCGTAGGAACACTTCAAAATTCCTTGAGAGGATGCAGCAAAAGCATGGTGATGTATTCACAATACAGCTGGCAGGATTTTATATTACATTCCTCCAGGATCCCCTGTCATTTGGGGCCTTTGTTAAAGAAAGCCGAGAAAAACTGGACTTCAGGAGGTTTGCGAGGCACCTGGTGCGCAGAGTGTTTGGTTACATTTCTATGGATGAAGACCACCACCTTCTTCAGGTGTCCAGCAACAAACACCTCAAGGGAGACGGTCTGGAGGTAATGACACAATCTATGATGGTTAACTTGCAAAACCTAATGTTGCACAACATTGGCTCAGCTGCAGACCAGAGCACCTGGATGGAGGATGGGCTGTTTATGTACAGCTACAACACTGTTTTTAGGGCTGGCTACCTATCTCTGTTTGGTAACGTGTCCCACACGTCAGAGGGAAGTGATGAGAAAGCCAAAGAAAAGGACAGAGCTGAATCAGAAGCATTATTTCATGAATTTCGTAAATATGACCAACTCTTCCCAAATCTGGCTTATGGTGTCCTGCCACCAAAGGAAAGGTTGGAAGCAAAGAGACTAACAGAACATTTTGCAGACGTCATGTCAATACAAAAGATGAGGACGAAAGACAACATCAGTGGCTGGGTGTGGGACGTCCAGCTGGCCAAAGAGGAACGTGGTATGATGGAGTCAATGGTAAACAAGTACATGTTAGTGCTCCTGTGGGCGTCTCAGGGCAACACAGGCCCTTCTTCATTCTGGCTGCTCCTTTTCCTCATGAAACACCCTGAAGCCATGGCAGCAGTGAAGGAGGAGGTTGATAAAGTTGTGAAAGAATCGGGACAGGAAGTCCGACAGGGTGGTCCTATAGTCGACCTGACCTATGAAATGATGAAGAAAACACCCATCCTGGACAGTGCTGTAGAAGAAACCCTCCGACTCACTGCTGCACCCCTCCTCACCAGAGCTGTTCTCGAGGATATGACCCTCAAGATGGCTGACGGGCGTGAATACTTCATTCGCAAAGGTGACAGAATGGCCATGTTTCCTTACATCGCCGTTCACCGTGACCCAGAGATCCACCCAGACCCACATTCATTCAAATATGATCGCTTTCTGAATCCAGATGGGAGCAAGAAAACTGATTTCTACAAATCAGGGAAGAAGGTGAAGTATTACAACATGCCCTGGGGAGCTGGGGTCTCCATGTGTCCTGGTCGCTTCTTTGCCACCAATGAACTGAAGCAGTTTGTTTTCCTCATGTTGCTCTACTTTGAGTTCGAGCTGAAGAATCCAGATGAGGAGATACCTGAAATTGACCACAGGCGATGGGGATTTGGAACCATGCAGCCCCAGAGAGACGTCCAGTTTCGGTACAGACCTCGCATTCAGTCACAGTGAATGATCAGAGTTTTGGATTTTAATCATTGTTTCGGGAAAACATGAGATTCATGTAATGATTATGTGTGCGCACCTTCAACATGTAATTTGCTGTGTGTTTATATTTCATCATCCTGTTTATTGCAAACCATATTCTAATTAAGAAATTAGTGTTTTTCTCCACTGATTCACAAATACACAACTATATTTTTTACTCAGTGAGATTTCTTTGATAGTAGGCCAAAACAAATGAGACATGAAGAGCGTCATGTGCGAACATCTGTGCTGTTTTACAACCAGAGAGGAGAGTATTTTTAGAGTAGGGAACTTCAGCAGTGATGTGTTAGAAAGCTGCAAACATAGAATGTGGTGATACATAATGCAAACACAAAGAAATAATCTGGTTGTGGATTCAGATCTATTACTGATGATTTTGTTCTGCATACTGATTATGCTGTGTGTATTTTTGTATATTCCTAATATAGCTTTTTATGAAGAGGTCATTGCTTTGTTGATCTTATACATGTGTCCCTGTTCATCATGGTGGTAGTTCTGTTTCTTTACTAAAATGCATGTCTGCCTTTGTAACCTTCATAAAAATGATTAGTTTTGATTGCATCTGACCCACATTCATGTTTTGTTATGGTCCAGACAAGTGTTCTGTGTTTTTAGAGAACGTCAATGAACCTGTCTTACTATAGGGGTCAAGGTTTAGTTTTTTTTTTTTTTTTATTTCCAAGTACTTTATCTGTAGCCTAATGCTGGTCCATGTATGTTGTACCATTCATTTGTCATGGCATTTTCCTGTACTTAAGCATAGCAAATAAAGATAACATTTCATGGAGCCGAAGCCCATTGATTTATTTAGAGTGAATGGCAAACAAACTACACACATGCACAAGGTACAACTTGACTAGATAAGTGAACGACCTATTCTGCTGTTTAGAGTAAAAGCTCAAAGATCCAGCTAAAAGTCTCATTTAGTACTGAAGGTTTAACTGCAGTAAGTTACTGTAGGTATCTCCACAAGCTAGACACTTTAACTCATGATGTAACGCATTAACAAAATCTTGATTTTGTACACTTCTAAAATTATTTGTCATGTTTAAAGGTTTCCAAGCCTCATGATTATCTTCATAGTCAAAGACTATTAAGCAACCCTATTACATAGCAGTTCCAAGACAAACACAGCAGAACACAGTGTGATGGGGTTATATTCCTTGAGGCTTTTCCTTGGGAAACACACACATGTTTGTATAAAAAGGCAAAGACCACACTACATATATTCTTAACATAATTCTCTGCTCACAATAAACATCAGCAGTTGAGCCAGATGTAGTCACCCACTGTGAACATTAACTCAGAGGGCTGCTTTGGTGTGTGTTTAAACATTCACATATAACAGTGGGTATCAAGCACACACACCTACACACACACAGAAACCTGTGCAGCAGCATGCTTGCACACATCTGGAACTGATTGGTATCTGAACAGCAACGTGAGTTCCTGTATCTCATAACACATGAATCATGTTTGGATTTTCCCATAAACTGATGGGTAATATTACCCCTACCTTGTTTATCTGAGGTTTTTATGTTGGCAGTCAATAAACTGTCTTCGTGTTCACCAGGTTCACTGGGGGTGTAGAACCTGATAATGTAATACATCCCCAATGATGTAATAACCCCAATAATGTCATAAAAAATTTCACTTGTGTGGATTGAAAATGTAATAAAACCTGATAATGTAATAACTTCCCAATAATGTAATAAAGTGCATTTCCCAATGATGTAATACACTCTTAACCAATTATGTAATAAAGTATTACATTAACGGGAGGTTATTACTTTTTCAGGTTAGTCTTCCGTTTCAAGGGACCTGATAATGTAATAATACTCCAATAATGTAATAATTTAACAAGAGATCACCCATTACTTGGTTTCAAGTTGTGTGTTCAAGGTTATATTTCTGTGTAAGTAACACAAGCTCCAGAGCGCCACCAACCGGTCAAAGTTGGACATGCATGAATGGTTAACTGTGACTCCTTCATCCATTTTTCGCAAACGATGTATCACTGGAGCCCTCAGGCCAAGCTGAGGTAAACGCATCCTTAATGTCTTTTTCTGCCATATTGGATTTCCACCATCACAAATTTTGTCTAATCTTCTTGAAACCTCGCCCAAATGATATTCAGACCATGACAGCCAATCAAACTTGACATGGTCGCTAAACAGTAAGTAGTAAGCCAATTTCCCAGCAACCCTTTAACATATCTCAACCAAACTTGGTATATAGACTCATGAAATCATCCTGGGGACACCCAAAACATCTGGTGACCTTTGACCTCTAGGGGGATATTCTGTCCAATCTTAATGAAACTTAGCGTGTGTTCAGACCAAGCTGAACAAATGTGTCAAACAAATTCTTCTCAAATTTAAAAACAGCTTGCCTGTGAGGGCCATAGATTCATGACTTCATCCTTGGGATAACACAAAAAAGTCTTGTGAATGGCTACCAACTTTCTTCGTACAAAGAGTTTGATTTTTGAATTTGGGTGAACTATCCCTTTAACAATAATGTAATAAAAAATTGACTTGAGTGGATTGGAAATGTAATAAAACCTGATAATGTAATAACTACCCAATAATGTAATAAAGTGCATTTCCCAATAATGTATGCATGTCCAACTTTGACCTGTTGGTGGCGCTCTGGAGCTTATGTTGCTTACACAGAAATATAACATTGAACACACCACTTGAAACTAAGTGATCTAATGTAATAACCTCCCGTTAATGTAATACTTTATTACATTATTGGTTAAGAGTGTATTATTGGGAAATGCACTTTATTACATTATTGGGAAGTTATTACATTATCAGGACAGGTTTTATTACATTCTCAATCAACTCAAGTGAATTTTTTTATTACATTATTGGGGTTATTACATTATCGGGGATTTATTACATTATCAGTTACAGGGGGCATTAGTTAGCCCAGGTTTATCCGTATATATTAGCCTACACCAATAGTGGAAAATGAATTGCAAATCAACAATAGCCTACTACGGACTATGCTGAATGTAGACGTACAATATTTGCAGTGCCCATTGAATGTTTCAAGGGACATTGACATTAAAGTCCTTACTTTGACGTTATACACAATGAGCAGGCATAATGCAGGACCTGTGCCTTTTCTATGCAGATACAGTATCAGTTACACTATTCACATTCACAGTCAGTCACAATTAGCCTACTTTTAAGATTTGTGATATTGCCTGCATGCAGACTCCAAAACATAAACAGCCCCCTGGTACCGCTTTGGCGATTTCAGGTAGCGGACGGGCCGGGGTTGGGTGGTGAAAGAGGCAAGTAGCCTACGGTGACGAATCAAAATCTCGTGCTTTAGGAAGGCACACCATTGTGTGCTATTCCTGTTCGGAAAAAGAGCCGAAGCGAAAAAACGGCGCCACTTTCAAACTCCAGCTTTTCAGGCAAGTTTCAACTGAGGTCAAACACCAATATGCATGTTTTAACAAGAGAAATTGCGATTTCCGGGTGATGACTCCTTTAATGTGGACGCGGTGAGGTTTGTGGTTGGGGAGGCACTGACTTTGAAAGTCAGATTTACAATCGTAATTCCAATAGAATAGCATGAATATGGGTGAAGGGGTCTTCACCCCACCAATGCAAGTCCACAAACGTAGTAAAAATCAGCAGCTTTAATAATCCCACAACAAATCCAGCTGCTGACTCCGCTCCGCTATCACACGTCTATCCACAGGTGTGGACAGCAGGGAGGAGGGAGGAGGGAGAGACGCGTGTAATATCATTAAACTGCTCAAACGGGCGATCGTGGGCTTCAAGAGATTTTGCACAAGAACTTGCAGAAAATATAAATAGACGGGTTCTCTCTCTCTCTCTTTAGCAGTGTTTGAATTAGGCTGCAGATTTTCGGGGGAGCCCTGGGGACCTTTTCAGAAAGCGAGATAGTGGAAACTCTGAGTATGTAGAGCCTGAGATGAGGGAAACTCAGAGTTTTCCGTTTCAGAGAGCAGGGTCAGTGTAATGCTGAGTCAGTCGCTACGGCTACATGTGCTGTGAAGCAAACCTGCTCCCTGGCAGGGCAGGTTGAGGGGGCAGCTGAGGGGCAGAAGCTGTGGTGCTGCTGAAAGACGTTGTGTGATAGCGGGGCAGAGAGTAAGTAGCTGGACTTGGCAGACATTACCGTAGGCTACTCTGTTCATAGCCTACACATTAAACACTTACTTCCGTTGTTTGAAGCAGACCTCGTAGGTCCAGCGTCGCTCTCCCAGTTTGTATTCATTAGGCCCGAGCGGCGAGTTGCACTCGCCCGGCGGAGGGCCTATTGAAATCGCGCTGTTTCTTATTATTATTCTTGCCGCATTTCGTGCCCCAATTTCGCCCCTTTCCCCACCGGGAAAAGTTGTCTACTTTTGCCCGTCCATCCGGCCGGATCCGAAATTCGATATTTTGTGATGGTCGCACAGGTCCGACGCGAAATGGCGAAATAGCGCCCCCTACAAAGTTCAAAAAAGCCCATAGGGAATTCGGGTCACTTTGGCGTAGACCCACGAAATTCGGTACACATATGTATCTCACCCAGATATACAAAAAAGCCTCTTAGCGTCGTCGTGAAATGTCTACAGGAAGTCGGCCATTTTGAATTGATCGTTTTTGGCGCCAAATTAACTCGTCCGAAACCTTTTGCCCAACACACTCCAAATTTGATGGATGATGTCTTCTGACCTAGCTGAGTACAGCTTGTGCTCCGTAGGTCGATAGGTCAAAGGGCGTGGCCTCTGGTGGGCGCCAAAGTTGGGCTCGATCGCCACCCAAATTCGTTTGGCTGTCACGCCCACATACTTTATCCAATCAACTTCAAACTTGAATGACATTACGGCAGTGAGTCCCTGATTCGCCCGATATATCAATATCCCACTTTACTCAAAGCGCCCCCCGGTGGTAACAGGAAGTCACTTTTTTTACATAAACAAGTTAACTCCGCCCACAGATTTTGCCCGATCAACTTCAAATTGGCTACAGACCAGCGAGATGCCATGCTGATGTTATCTTGTGCTCCGCAAGTCTCTACGTCAAACGGCGTGGCTGTAGTGGCTTCCGAAATTTTTTCGCCTTTTTCTTTGCTCGCCATTTCAACTTTGAGCAACTGCCACGCCCACATACTTCATCCTATCGACTTCATTCTTGCTGGACATCACGATGGCTCCGTCCTGAACGTTTTGATGTATTGATATCCCACTTTACTCAATGCGCCCCCCAGTGGTAACAGGAAGTGACCTGGTTTACACTTACATTGTCCGATTTAATTCAAACTTCAGGGGTTTGATCCCGGTCAGCCTCTGATCACACCTACCCACATCTGGGTTCATACAAATGCGCCACCTGGTGGTAACAGGAAGTGACTTGTTTTACATTTACATTGTCTGATTAACTTCAAACTTCACGTGCATGATCCCGGTCAGCACCTGAACGCCCCTACCCACATCTGGCTTCGTAGCGCCACCTGGTGGACGAACCACACATTGCGTTTTTCCGCTCATGCAGCACTTTTTCGCCCTTCTCACTTCACGCCACAGCCCCCGCACGCCTCAAGGCCTCGCGGTCGCATTGGGCGAGCGAGGGCCGACAACGCCGCTTGCGGCTTTAATTCTGCTTGAAATTGAAAATCAAATCCTCCATTTTCCAGCGAGCAAAAAAATAGCATATTGGACCTGGACTGATTGTTGTTGTGTTAGCAACAGTACTAATTCGGGTATTATATTACTGACTTTCAGGCTCACTAGCGCCCCCAGCGGTGCGGCACCGACTCTGCCTGCCTCAAGGCAAGCCTTCCTTGTGGATTTTTCTCCGATCAAAACACACTAATTGCATTGGCGGGGTGAAGATATCAGCGGTTCGGCCGTGCTGCATTCAAGGCAGGCTTTTGAAACCGTAAGTTACAGCTTCAAGTCACAACTACAACTTTGTAGCGTTCCAGGCAACCTGTAACTCGTGTTTTTACCGTCCTGTTGTCTGTGAAAGTGCACTATAACGGCCACTCGTAACTTCCGACCCGTGAACTCACACCAGATCGAACTGGTATGACTTCACAGGAAGGAAAAACACAAGTTACCAGTTTCCTTGAACGCACCATGAGTTAGCAGCCCCCGCCCTCGTCATGCATCTATTGGTCCTCGTGCTACGTCACCACCAAAATATTATAATATTAATATTATTATAATATTTTTTTTATTTTTTTCTTCTCATGATGGCACCCTGACCGCACATCCTTGATGTGAACAGTTAAGCAAGTGGATGATTAAATGGTCTCTTTTGCAATATTAGACTTAAAATCAATAATTCATCAAATTGTTAATCGATAAGAAAAGCTTCTTTTGGAATAAATGGATTAGATCTGGGATTCATTTTCTTCAGGATGTGATGGGAGATGTGGGGTTTAGATCATTTGATGAAATTAAAAATAAATACAATTTGAGTAACTCTGAATTCTGGCAATATTTACAAATGAGACATTGAATTCTCTCAAACAAACATATTCAGCACGGTCTGATGGAAATCCTGGTAATGTCACATAAGATTGGAGAGAAAAACAGAGGTGCTTCAAAATTCTTTGAACTTATTAAAAGTAGGCTAGGCCTACACAAGTGCCAAAACTGGATGGCCTAAAAGCGTGTTGGGAGAGGGACCTGGCCCAAGAGATTCCAGAAAATAACTGGAAAAAACTATATTCATCGTGGCACTGTTATGCACGTGAAGCGCAATCACAACTCATGTGTTATAAGATATAATAGATCCTACTGGACCCCCTCAAAACTGGCAAGATTGAAACTTAGAAATAGTGATCTGTGTTGGAGATGTCATGGAAAGGTGGGAAGTCTGGTGCATTTGCTATTTGAGTGTGACAAAATGTGGAATGAGATAATTGTGTTCTTAAATAAGCTGCTGGGTACACAACTGATCAAAAACCCTGCATTATGTTTGTTGGGTTTACTTCCAGATAACATTCAAATGTCGAAACACCAAAAACAGTGGTGTCGTCTAGCCATGACAACAGGGTGCAAGATAGCTTTACGCCACTGGAAATCTCCCACTCAGTCCACTTTTAAGGAGTGGATACAGGTTTTAAGTTCAATGGCCAGCTACGAGCGGGTCACCTGTGGCTGGGAGGGAAGATTTATTTAATGAAGTGTGGGGCCCATTCCTAGCCTGATGCATCAGCTGAAACGCGTTACTAGTTTCCTGGAGGCTAATGAAATTGGCCGGAAGCATTAGGCGGCACTAGCCTGGCTAGCCCATTCCTAGCTCAATTGCTGGATATTGCCATCTATCTATACTTTATTGGAGGCAGGTACAGGATTGGTATAATATGTAGACTTCCTAGGGTGTTTTGTTTTGTTTTGTGATCTATGTTTTGTGTTGTAGGTCTGGCTTGTTTCGTATATTATTGCTGGACTGCATTTATTTATTTTATTTTATTTTTTTGGCTGTTTTTCTAGCTGTTTGTAAGGAGAAAATAAAAATAAAAGTCTGGGCGGATACTGATAAATGCATACAAGATGTTTTATCTTATTCATGGAACTGCAACAAGGAAACATGTATTTATTTGTATTCGTCTATCATAAACATCAATAATAATAAAAAATAATTCATCAATTTTGGTCTGGGAGCTACAACAAGACTAAAAACAGAGATCAAATAAACCCTTTGTTGTATATATATAGTGGATGTGTCATCGATAACTTTATACCTTTTCAGTCCAGGTACCAAAGTAGAAAAACGGATTATACAGTACTTTGGTACACGGAGCCAGGGGTGCCCAAACTTTTCCCTGCAACTGCATATCCTTCAATTTTTTCATCTGTTTCTCTTTCACTTTGACTTTTTAACAAGAAATGTTAAATCACCACACACTCTGGAAAACTCACTTTGATGTTGTGCAGTCACACACACACACACACACACACACACACAGGCGCCACAGCATCCACTCATCTGCACATCTGCAAGTCATTCTCTGAAATGCTGCGTCACTGCAGCGAGTAAAAGATTAGAGGAACTTAAAAGTGTTCATCAGCTGTCAGCCACTATCCAATGTTGAATTCCATCCAAACACAGAACACGTTTGGCCTAATCTGGAGCATCTTGTCTTCCTTTTGTGCCAGTAAATATTATAGTGTTTTTTAGACCAATTCAGTGAATTGCTGCTGAGCAGATGAAGTTCCCATTAAAATGATTAATCAAATTGTGACAGTTGAGGTTCCTGTCACTATGCCTCCAATTGATCATGTGCCCTGGCTACTTGGCCAAGACGATGTCGCTTTAGTTGACTGGAAAGCGCGTGTGACTCTTACCCGGAAGGTGTGGGTTCAATCCCCGCCCGGGCCCTCTTCACTTTGCCACAAATGCTAACAGAATGCTGGAAACCATTTATTTCATCTTTGTCTAGAGTTACACTTTTAATGAAGCCTCTCAGTTCAGACTAAATTAGCTAATTAACTAAATAGCTAAATTGGGGTGAGAAAGTTTTAATGGTCAAATGCAGTTGCACCCTGTTAAACACTTCAGGCCATTACTCAGGACTTCACAGAGCAACACAACATCAACATCCTCAGCAGCACAGCTGGACTGACATGTGTTGTAGCTATAACATCAAACCTTGTCCTCCATGTGGGTAATGATACCATTTAGCATGTCTGTTAACAGTGTCGGCATGGACAGATGTGGTGGCCCTGTGGTGTTTGTCAAATGTGTGTCAGAAAATGTTCCAACAAAACAGTGCATGATCTAATTTGAACATTTAGGACTGCCAGTCAGCACAATATTTTCTTTTGCTGGTAATTGGATTTTATATTAGCTGGGGTTTTTTGGACCAAAGGGTCATCAACTGGACCGTCAGTGTATAATGACACAATCAGCTTAATGTTTGCCATGGTTAGAAATTGTGTATCCCAGCTCAGTGACTTCAGCCAATACACTCACATTGCACTCTGTGTACACACTATTCTGACTGGCAGTACCCTCACGCATTGGAAATTGTGTGCATAGTGTGTGAATTTCAACAGGGTACTTTTATCCTAAATCAAACACAGCTAGAGGTAACCATAGGCTATCAATGTGGACACATTGTGCACTCAAAATAGGAAGTGTGAGTATGAAAGAACACAAATCAAGTATTAGTTTAGCATGTTTAATTAATTAATAAATTATTAAATAAATAAAGCTATTTATTTGGGCTGCTGTTGATATACAGTATTTTTCACTCGTCTTGCCTGTGAAGCTTTGCTGTATTCCTTGTGTGAATAAAGTTCCTGAACCACATAATCTCTGCCTCCGGCGTCTACATTTGGTTCCTATTGCCTCTGATACTGTTGACTTGCCAGATCCAGTTGTGGCAGTTTTTTTTTGTTTTTGTAACAGATAAGTGGCATGCAAAAATTTGACAACCCTGGTGAAAAGTCTGTTTTTGTGAACTATAGCAAGTGGAAGATTAAACAATCTCCAAATGGCATAAAGTTAGTAAAAACAAAGTGGATTCACTGTGAAACTTGGGCAGTCGTCTCACGTCTCATTCAGCACACATGGCTAAATGCGGTAAAGCAAGGTCTTGGGGGTCCAGAGCTACATCACTGTAATTTCTGGGTGAATGAATTGGCTGGTAGTAGTGGTCATCCTTGATTAAACAAATAAACAGTCCTTGGTCCTAGCAGTGGAGGCGGGAGGTCTGGTGAACAATGGGCCCTTTTGCAGGATGCTGGTTTCCTGAGTGTTCTGCCTGTACTTGGTGGTGAGGGGTTTTGAAGAAAAATGACCCATTGTCTCAGTCACCCGTCTGAGCCTGAGCAGTGAAACGATGCCTCTGGATTCCTGCCCAGGATGCCCTCCTATTAAGCATAGAATACGCTACTGCTTTATTCACATGGACAGGTAAGTGCTGCCTTTAAGATGCCTTTATCTGTCTTTTTGTCACTGTGGTGCCGTGCGCTACTTGTAAGACTCTCAGAGCGTACTGATTGGTTTTCAATGCATAAATCATTTTTAATTTCACCCCAGCATTTGCCTCTATCCATGTATATGAAAATCCATACAACTTTAAATGAAGTGGATGAAAAGAAGCAACATTTTTGCTGAGAGAAGTGAAAGACACGTTACTGCAAACCAAGCAGTTTGGTATTCAAATGCAGCTTCTCACATGGTTTGGTGGATTTTATATTTGAAAGTGAAGTTTGTTGCATGCTGCTTTTAAACAAATAACACCTTTTCTCTGAATAAAGTACTTTCCAAAGATGTGAATAATTGAACAGAAAAGGAGTTGCCAACGCAACGGGTCAGTGAACCAATGTAACCTTTTCTGGTTTGCTGCAGCCACATGGGGAATGTTTCATCATTGAGATTTCTACTTGTAACTGCAGTTCCTTGTATTTTCAGAGAAAGGTTGAGTGCTACATTACACGATATGGCAAACAACAATTCCTTTGTTTTAAGTATCAACAAAAGTGTTAATTTTGTAAACACTACAAGATATCTGCAGGGCCGGTGGCTCAGAAATGCCTTTGTTCCGACTGCCATCAGCCTCCTGAACAATGCGCTTTAATTTTTTGTGTGTGTGTCTGTTGCCTGCAATATTAGGGGAGACCTTGGATGCTGTATCACTTTCAGCAAAAAGGGATAACATTAGAGTTATGTGATGCATGTGAATTTGCATGGCTGCGTCAATAAGTGTGTAAGATTTACACAGAGAAAACTTTTTTTGGGGGGTCAGAAACTATAATATTTTGGACCAAGTCTAAATTTTTACTAGTAACAATACTGGTGAAGTTTGAATTAGGTAATTTGTATAAGATGAAAAAATAGGTTCTTATAGATGAAATATGGGTCATTTCATCTATGTTGATTTTAAATGACCATGCTGGTACAGATAGTCAAACAATGGCTGACAGGGGTGGGGATGGTTGTAACACTTTTTAAAAAAAATCTTTGTTGTGTCATTATGTCAAAATTTTGGAGCCCTACCATGAAGACTCTATAAGTTATAGGAGCTGAGACAAAAAGTGTTACAATACCCGGTCTCCTCTATTGTACATGTGTCTTAATTTATATTGCTGGTTGTAAAACGACTTGCCCCTCGGTGGTAATGATTTTTTTCCTGGACCTTGACCTTTAATCAGCTGTTATAATCTGATGGACTGAATAAATGAAATGAATACAGTCTAACAACGTAAAATGCTTCAAACCTACGTAATGTTGAAGGACATTAGCTTTGATCACAGGTGAA
Source organism: Decapterus maruadsi (assembly GCA_030347415.2). NCBI lineage: Eukaryota > Metazoa > Chordata > Actinopteri > Carangiformes > Carangidae > Decapterus > Decapterus maruadsi. The sequence continues at coordinate 15,895,642 of CM064906.1, forward strand.
TTTGTAATAGGCCTACTTTCGGTCAAATAGGACTGTGTACTGGGTCGTTGCTCCCATTATCAAGGCTGTTATCCTCTTAGAAAGTCAGTAACGTCAGTCTAGACAGGTCATTCACCTCAGATATTTCTGAGAAAATCACATTAGAGTCACTGGTGAATGTGTGCTGACATGTGACTGCCATCTAGTGGCTACAACTCGCACTCAGAGAAGTGAAACTGTAAGGATTTCAAAGCAAATCTGTATTTATGATACTTATTGCAGGCATTTCTTAAGTTATTGGAAAAAACTAGACATTTTTATTAGGCTATAACAAATCACACAGTGACCTTGAACGTTTATCTTTTGCACAGTCTCTTCCCGCTATAACCAGAGCCTTTTTGTTCAGGAGATTGCCTTTTCTTATCACTGGTCTAATAGCTGAGTGTTAAACATCAAATGTGTTAACTGGTGCACTCTGCAGTATGTGCACATGTACGGTTTGAGCTTTTGTTGCATAAGTGTATGTGGAAGAGCGAGTGTATATTGCTGCTATCAGTGGGTGTCCTGCAGCATTGCTACCAGTGTCTGGACTTCCACTGAGTTGGAGAAGGGCAACGGCACTAAGGCGTCTGGAAGGAAGGAGGAGCTGCAGTAAACATATCTCTGCTAGTCCAAATGACCCTGACTAGGTCTGCTGCTCCTTTGGGCCTGCCTCAGATCAGCCCTTGACATAGCCAGTTAAGACAAGATAATGTCAGAGAGTAAGGCCCTGCAGCAGTGCAGGCAGAGCACAGTTGTTTTGTTTATTTGGAAGGGTAGTTGTGTGTTGGGTTTTACTTTGCCCTGATGGGAACAGTTCATCATCAGGGTTAATTATGACATAGTCATCTGATGGGTGAAGCGAAACTTGAGCTGTTTTTTATTATTTCTAGATCAGATACAGGTGGTAATTGGATTTCCCTTCTACTCATGAATAAAAGTGGCACATGACTTTTAAGATCACAATGTCGAACAAATAGATCAGACTAATATTACACATGACCAGAAGCAGAAGAAGGAATCTTTTGAGGTTTAGAGAACTGAGGATTATAATATTATCCTCATTTACCCTACTGCTTGAAATAATTTGGCACATAGTTTGCACCTTTAAGTGTGTTTATGAAGAAGAGGGCTTCATCAATATTGTTTGGAATATCTTGGACTTCATATTGTCGTTTTTATTTGTTATACAGAAGCTGTTAATGTTGTTTGTTTTTTTTGTAGAGCAGGGGTTTAGCACAGTTGTTGGCAACTGAATCAAAGTTTTATTGTGTTTTTGTTTGTCATTCCAAGTGCAATGTTACAACAGTGTAATTCACGCTCAACACAAGCTGCTTTGCTCATATGAGCGAGATGCTGGCTGAGAAAAGTTGTTGGCATCCTCCTCAAGGCTTTTCATCGCAGTCGCTTCAGTAGAGTCCAGCCTTTGCAAAACTGGCACGGGACGCATAGAGCCTGGGGGTAGGATAGGCTCAGCTGAGAAACTGGGAGAAAAACTGAACAAATGAGATGGGACTGCCACCACTCTTAGCCTGCCTATAGGATACACCCCCCCCCCCCATCCCCCCACCAACCCACAGCCTGGTGAGAGCAATTTAATGATAGTGGTGGGAGAGATGGGAGAGAGGAGGAGTTTGCGCACCAAGTTGCATGTTTTTGCTCTGGTGTCTTGTGTCACTCTTTTCTCTAAGGGTGGGAGGGTGTGTGTGTGTGTGTGTGTGTGTTGGGGGGGGGGGCACATTGAAGTCACATGGTGGAGCTTGATCTGTTACATAAACACAGACTTCCACAGCCCCCAGTCTGCTCGCATCAACTTTGTTCAGTAAATACATGTGGATAAAACTCTTGTGATGACATTGGTGGCGGCCAAGGAGAGTTGTCGAGATGCTCGCTCCGCCATGTTGCATCACTACAACAATCGGCTATGCTGCAAACCCTCACAGCTCCCAGTGACCTCTCAAAGGTGAAGCTGTCTGGGACTAAAACATCATATTTCTACAACGGCAGTGCACATGAGGACGTAGGTTATACAGTTACGAAATGGTTCATATAGGGAGTGTGCATTTGAATGGCATAAATTTAGTATTATTTCATTTTAGATATAAGCACCTTAGGTGTGTTCATTTGTCAGATGTGGTGGTGCTTTAAAAAAAAAAAAGTTGTTTATATCCCACAGATGCTACCACAATTTGAAAAAAAGAGAGAATACATCGACATTTTACATTTCACACTTCACACTAAATATAACTTTAATGTAATGAATATTAAACATTTCTCGTTTGGCTGTCACAGGGTGCCAGTCCTTGTAACAAGAGAAATGTCAAGCAATGTCTTACAGCTGAATACTGTAACATTTTCCTGGCTCTGGGCAGTTCAATCAATATTTATCAACATGAACTACAGTTTCCCAAAGCTAGAATAGCCTCAATTGTCTGAGGACATGGGGACATTATATGAAGCACTAGACAGTCATTGGTTTGACTCTGAGTTTGTGCACTTTAGTTTTTCCTTTTAGATAACTAAGCAATTAATCTTAAAATGTATTTATCAGGTTTAATTAAACAACCATGGGCAGTTGTGCCAATAGTCGAGGAACACAAACTCTAATTGACATTCAATCTAAAATCACACACAAAAATGCACTCTTATCAGCCGTCTTCACCCAACCATCTGTGTCTCTTGGATGATGGAAAGATTTTAGGAGGAAGAGGAGTGAGCGCAACATGAAAACACGTGCTCATCTGTCCCTCAGGGACAGCACATGTCCAAACCCCAAATGCTCTAGTCCAAGGGTCGGCAATAGGCGGCCCGCGGGCCGAATGTGGCCCGCCGAACCTTCCAATGCGGCCCGCGACCGACTGAGTTTTAATAGGGACATGGAAACACGTGTCCCAGCGCATTGTTGTGTGTGCCTGTGAGACGCTGCACTGGGATAAGAAAACGCCCAGGTAAAATGTGCGAATGTTCGGGGAGCCAGCTGGACTGCAGGGTTTCCCTGCCTGTCTGCAAAGGCCGTGGGTGATTTTGGTCTTGGTTCAACCGTGTGTACATCAGGGGGCTGTTCAGATGTCTTTGGCTCGCGCTCAAACCCATTCAATGTAGATGCGCGTTATGCGCGCTCCGAACTCAAAAGTCGTAGCGGAGCACATTTGATGCAACGCGGTTGTTTTTCCGTGCACGTCCGTGGCGCACAGCTGCACAGACCTGCCTCTCCCGGTGTTGTGTTCCGGTGCCTTCGGCCTGTGTCTCTCCTAATGTTTCCCACTGAGCTCTGCCTCATTTGAAATGTGAAGGAAGCCCGTGAAAGACGGTGAGATGTAGAATTTGTTATAGAAGAGAAACACACATGTCAGGACCAATGCCTTGTATCATAACGGGCCTGTGCTGTAATAGTCAGCCTCCTTTCATATTTAAGCTAAAAATCACAGAGCATGTCTCAGGATACAAGCCAGCAGTGTAAAGCTCCAGCATATGTAAATGATGATATGATGGGCTATGTCAGAATTTTTAATTTTAAATGATACAAAACACCAAAAATGTGTATAAATAAAAATGATGTGCACAAGATAAATAAAAATATAAACAACCAAAATATTAAGCAAAAAGGTTAATTTAATTTCAATCTAGGCCTATTTGAATGTCCGGCCCTCGGAGTGTCTGTTGAGAAAAAATCTGGCCCTTCGACAAATATAATTGCCTACCCCTGCTCTAGTCATTCCAGCAGCATACCCTGTCTTCTTTTCCTCAGTGCCTCACCAGGGGTGCTCGCTACGCCACATCTCCTCCGTCAGATGGAGAGGGGAGCCTTGAAGGCGAGGCCTCTGGAGGATGGGTCCTACAGGCCCAGATGGCTAGCTCTCAGAGCTTTCTTTAGACCACAAACTACTCAAACAGAATGAGCTCTAAATGCTCAGACTTATTAAGTTCTTACACCATCTCATCGCTTTTTGATGTGTTTTGCTGCAGTTGTTTTGCTCTTTGACAGCCCAGAATATTCCTGCAATCTACTTTTCATAGTCACACATACAGTAGTAACTTCAAACAGTGATCTGATTGATGGCAGAAACACTGATGTTGTTGAACGTTATTCTTTACTTAATAGCAGCATACAGATAATTAAGGGTTATTGAGAGGCCTTGTGAAAGTAGCATTATAATAATATGGTCACTGTGACAATGAGCAGACACATTTCATTAATGTAATCCAGACACAAGCCCGTTTATCTGTCCTCTATTAAAAGTAGTTGAGTTTAGATCCCTTCCTAAACTTGACAGGGGACCTGGCACATGGAATAAAGAGATGGGGAAATTCCTTTCCGATTGTTATCCTGGATGAATCACCTTCTCATCCGTGTTTTGTCGTGTCATATAGGAGAAAAAAATATGCAATGAAATGTGAGTGTGAGGGGAAGAGAAAGGGAGACTTCCATGCACATACAGTATTATGCTCTCGCCATCAAGTGAAAAAATCCATCACATTCCTTAAGTAACAACATGTGCTACTGCACTCAACAGGCTGAGGTGAAAGCTTCAAGCATAAACATCAAGTCGGAAAAGACACGGAGCGGTGGAGCAGAGTGCGACCTGTCCACTGCTCTGTTATCTGGCCATCTGCCTGGATTGAAGATGTAAATATTATGACACTTGATATGACTGAGCATACCTGCTGGATACATTCTTGCGGATCTGCGCTGAGGCAAGGTGGCTTATGTCTCTGTGACACTTCTGTCCTCAAACTCCCCAACTTTGTCCCCTCCAAAAGTTCCTATTTTTCAGAACTGTCATCCACTGCGCACCGTTATGTAACTCATAGTATAGATGTTGATAATCTTCATGCGTGTGTGGATTTTACAAATGTGCGTGATGCATTCGAACAACTCTTTATACTGTATCATCGTTGTCCTCAGAGTGAGCCACTTCTGCTACTGTTTAAATGGTTGGGGGCCATGGAGACATTAACCTGCAAGAGGCTGAGATACATAGATAGACAGAGACATAGAGAGAGAGAGAGAGAGAGAGAGAGAGAGAGAGAGAGAGAGAGAGAGAGAGAGAGACCCTCATCAGCTGTGTTGCAAATGTTGTATGAGTGGTGGGGGGGGGGGGGGGGGGTTGACTGTGTTGCGATTAACACACTTGCTCAGCTGGGTGCTCATTTCAGTGTGCAGTACGGTATCCTCAAGTCTGAACCCTCGGATGAGGGTCACTTGCCAGAGGAGGATTTTTTTTCTGCCTCTCTGTTTTTTATACTTCCTTCTTGGGCAGAAGGCTGGTGTAATAGAAACCAGACACAAGCCAGAATGTGAGGCATTCACAGCGGCGAGAACTCACTTCTGCACACAGTGAGAAAAGAGGATAAATATAAAACAGGATACATAGAAAAGTCCGTTGTCAGAATTTCTTCAATTTTTTCTTCTTTTTTTTGTCCTGCAATTTTGGAAGTTGCAGATAAGTTGGAAAAGGCCAGGACATTAGGATGGAGTGGGAATTGGATGGATCAGGCTGTTGAGAGGAAAGCTAGAGAGGGCAGAGGAGACCTTCAGGATGGGAAATGCATGCACGACTTTATCAGGTGGGTTGTTGCACTCATTGCCTCATGTGATGGTTTCTGTTCTGCACAGTTGTTTCAGTCAAGCTGAGAACTGTTTGTGTGATCCAATGTCTGAACTAATCAAGTTGAAAGATTGTTTCTTTTATATACTATATATTAATATCTAACTCTAAAGGTAAAGCAAATAAAACAATGGGAATAAAGGCAATCCAAAAATATCATGCAGTCAGTATCAGTTTATAATATAAACTACATTAGGTCTGTACCTTTGTTCATGAGATATCTGATATCTGTTTTTCAACTCTACAAACTTATATTATATTGTGGTGAGCTAAAATGTTATTTCTCTCGTTAATAGTCTGACTATCTAATTACACTTGAAAAAAAAAACGCAGTCAATATATTGCAATATTCTCTTGTAGTGTAAATTCCTTCGTCGTTCTACACACCATCTCAAACAGACATGCTTATCAAAAATATTGAAATTCAAAAAACATATTCATGTTTTAAATTCATGATTCTAAACATGTATTAAACTTTGCTTCATCCAATGTTTACTATTTATATTATTCATTATATTATATTATATTTGAATGTTTTAATTTAATTGTGTATATTCTCTGAATTTTGAAATAATTACAGTATCTCTATGATTTAGTTATTTAATGATTTAATTATTAAATATAATGAAATACATCTCAAATGCTGTAGAGACAGTTAAAAACCATGCATCACTTCTGATTAATAAGCAGTTCAATATCTCAAGGTCACTTAAATGTTCGTAGGAATAAGGTTGACAATATGATAGATTATAAATTCATTCAAATTAAATGTCAATCCTGAAGTAAAGTGGATGCAGCCCTCCTGTTATGTCATCCTGGGGCAGACATGAGATGCCATCCATAGGTGCCATCTGTCTCCATGTGGCGGCACCCCTCCCCAGCGTCAGCAGTGCTGGATCTGGAGGGGAGGCCTCGTGGCAGGAGCAACAAGCCTCTCCTGTTCACTCAGATGGCGGGGGAGATGGCACATCCCACGCCAGGGAGCACAGTGCAGCAGTCATGAGATCAACGCGAACTCTGCAGCTCTGCCCCATGAATGAAGGGACAGAAGCGCTATACGCTGTCGCCTCCTCCCAGCTTCATTCACCTCACAGAGTCAGCAGTGACTCTGACAGTGAGGAGAGTATGACACTGAGGTTTCTTGTCATCTGTTTGTGTGTGCGTGTGTCCCTTGGCATTAAAGGCTTAAGTGCCACATACAGTATGTTTCTGAAGTGGCACTCTTGAGTGGAGTACGCTCTGGTACACACACTGGTTTAAGAAATGTTTTTTCACACATGAGTTGTGTCAGGTTCATTTCACTATCTTGTATTCATCAGCATGTTCTTCTAATCAGAACGACTGCTGTTTGTGGGTTTGTGGTCTCTTAATCGTTCGTTGAGAGTATTTTCTAATTCTCTCTGCTATTTTTGCCTTTTAAACCCTTTCACTAACTGTTTCAATCTGCGTAGATGGGGAATATTGGAAATGCAGCGTGGTGTGCGTTGAGATCGGGTGACTGAATGACATCACTGAACTTGCTGACATGAATCAACACAAGCCTTTGTCTTGTGTCTGGATGTGTAATCAATTGAAATGGATGTCTCCTCCGCATCAAGAATTATTACTGAGTAGATGAGGACTGTTTATGTTTGAGACATCTGTAAAAGATTTCCTGTTAATTGAAACAAAGACAAAAAAAGAACTAAAGAGGATATTTGCATATAAATCATTTATAAACCTTTACTTGAAACAGCATGTCATGCAGTTTCTCAGAATGTGGTTTTGTTTGCCTGAAAAAAAAAACGATGTGAAAAAGAAAATGTTGAAATGTGAAAATGTCACTTTGAGCCCAGGGAAACTATGATATTAATTGTTCATAATCTTTTGAAATTATATGGAATAAATAATGTGACCTGATAACATAACATAACTGAGAACATTAGTCATAATGGAAATAATGATTGGTTGCAGTCTGATGCTGAGCTCGCTTTCGTTAGACAAATGAACAGCACAGTGATTGGAGAGTTCAACAAAGTCATGTTCACTGTTACAGTACGAAATCACAGTCTGACAAAAACTCACGGCTTTTTGAATGTCCCCACACTGGTCTTCATCAATTTTTATTTTCTTACTTTTACAGATTCTAGTTGAAAAGCTTGCAAGAGCAACATGAGCTGGAGCTTTCTTACTCGTCTCCTGGAAGAGATCCACAATCACTCCACGTTTGTGGGGAAAGTGTGGCTGACTGTGCTCATCATCTTCCGTATTGTACTCACAGCAGTTGGAGGGGAGTCCATCTACTCGGACGAGCAGACCAAGTTCACCTGCAACACCAAACAGCCGGGCTGTGACAACGTATGCTACGATGCTTTTGCTCCCCTCTCGCACGTCCGTTTCTGGGTCTTCCAGATCATCATGATCTCCACTCCTTCCATCATGTATATGGGGTATGCAATTCACAAGATAGCCCGAACTTCAGAGGAGGAGCGCAGGAAACACCAAAGGCTCCGCAAGAAACACCCTCCACACACCAGGTGGAGGGAGAGCCACCATCTGGAGGAGGTCTTGGAGGAGGATGAAGACGATGATGCAGAGCCCATGATCTATGAGGACGCGCTCGATGTGCAGGAGGTCAAGCCTGAGCAAAGCACCAGCAAAGACCCGCCAAAACATGATGGCCGCAGAAGAATTATGCAAGAAGGACTGATGAGAATCTATGTCCTTCAGCTCATGTCACGAGCTATTTTCGAAATTGCTTTCCTTGCAGGACAATACCTCCTCTATGGTTTTCGAGTTAATCCTTCATATGTGTGCAGCAGGCTTCCCTGTCCACACAGTGTGGACTGTTTCATCTCCAGGCCCACAGAGAAAACAATCTTCTTGCTCATCATGTATGTGGTAAGCTGTCTTTGTCTGGTGCTAAATGTGTGCGAGATGCTCCACTTAGGAATCGGCACTTTTCGGGATACACTTCGGATGAAGAGGAGCCGTGGCCGGCGGACGTCCTACGGCTACCCCTTCTCTCGCAACATCACAGCTTCTCCTCCAGGATACAACCTAGTGATGAAGACAGAAAAACCGAGCAGGATCCCCAACAGCCTCATCACTCACGAGCAGAACATGGCGAACGTGGCCCAAGAGCAGCAGTGCACCAGCCCGGATGAGAACATCCCCTCTGATCTGGCGAGCCTGCACCGTCACCTACGGGTTGCCCAGGAGCAGCTCGATATGGCCTTTCAAACATATCAGACCAAGAACAACCAGCAAACCTCCAGAACCAGTAGTCCTGTATCTGGGGGCACTATGGCTGAGCAAAACCGAGTCAATACAGTCCAGGAGAAACAAGGAGCCAGGCCTAAATCAGCCACAGAGAAGGCTGCAACTATTGTAAAAAACGGAAAGACCTCTGTCTGGATCTAGAAATGAATCTAATTTAGTACATTAACGGTGAAAAAAAACATTAAAGACTCCAGGACGTCACTGTGGCACAGCTGGAGGATGTGTGAGAGAGATGTGACTTCGGACAATAACAATAACTGAGAATTTCAATCACACTGACTGAAGGAGTACAGTAAAACATAGCCGTAGTTTTTGGGAGTGAAAAACAAACAAACCACACATGAAGAAATTATCAAATCCAGTATCATGAATCTCCTTTGTTACTGTGTGTCATTTTGTGCTTGCCATACCTTTCAGACATGGTTAACATATGCTTACTTAGATAGACATCTCTAATTCCAGCTGAAACATCAAAGTATACACAGAGTGCTTTGAGGCGTTTATCTGATCTACCCTTGACTGCTGCTGAACTGGATTAATTTGAGGAAATTTAACTTTGAGATTATGTGATTGTACTCTAAGTCCAAATTTCAAAATGCAGTACAAAACTTTGTACAAATACACAATGAGTCATTTCTGGTGATTGTTGTTGGAAAGATGCATGTTTATTATTTGGGGACGTATTTTTGGATGTGGCATGGATGGTTGTTGCTGGCAGCAGATTAAAGGTAAAGTATTTTGATGAAGGTGATGAAACAGGGCTGTGTCACTGTAAGCTTTTCTGGTAAACATCTGTTCAGTGTGATGGTCTTTGCGTGCAAAGCTTTTATCTGCATTTTCCAAAGCCTTGCAGTGTCACAGCGCATAAAGGGAAAGAGGTAAGTGAATAGAAAATCTGATTATTTTCTAAAGTAAATACTGATTTTCTGCAATCTGAAGCAGATGATGCATGCTTTTCAACTGGGAACATACAGTAAACACTTAGGCTACAGTAGAAATCCCGTCCTTTGCTATTCAATTAGTTACATCTATGCTATGTTTTGGCATGTTGTCGAGCATTTTAGTTTCTCTGTCTTTGAAGCAGTATGTTTCTAAAACTGGTTTAAAATTAACATGTAATCCTGCCTTTACTGTTGTCATACTTCAAAGTGCCTCGAACTTTTAAAGACTGTTCTAGTATTTTATTCTTGAAGAAATAAACTTATTTCAAAAGTGTGATTTCCTGTAGCTCTTTTCTCTCGTTGTAACTCGTCATATGTATGAAAATTGTATGTTTTGAAAACAGCAAGATCAAAAGCTTTTATTTGAGAGCATCAAAGTTAAATGCTCAAGAAACTTCCATCTATGAGGACAAAAAACAAAAACAACAAAAAACATCCACACACTGGACAAAGATATTGTTGCATGTACCATCATGAGGAATTGTAAATAAGGCATTTATACACACTTAAAGTTTATTTCATGTTTGAGATGAAACATATCAGTTACTTCAGTTATTGTATTAAAGTGTATGGGGCAGTACAGCTGTAATGAGAAGAACAGCATTTACTGTAACATGGCAGGAACATATCATTTTTACAAGCTAAGAAATCACACAGCATTTTATTATCTTGAATATGGGAAAATGCCATAAAAATGGGGAGAATACAATTTTCCCAGAATCAGCTAGAAGCAATAAAAAAATAAAATGTGCTTTCATTAGGGTGGGTGGCTTGGGGTTCAGGCGTCAAAACATTGACTACAATCTATTAATTTTTGGATAATTAGCACCAGGTGTGGACTGGTGCCCAGAAAGAACAGAAAGCCAATCTGCATTAGGTCATTGTATTCAACATCAAATCTAATCACCACTACACACAACTCTAAAATATTGTCACAAAATCATCTCTATGGTTTCCAGTTTTCACTTCAAGCATCGTAAAGGCAGCTTAATATGTGTAGTAAAAGTCTGTATGATAATCATGTGTAGCACATATTTTCCATCAGTTGCGTAAGCTACAGGGCATTTTAAATACTTTACCTTTTAATTTGATACACATGTTCAGTGGGTAGGCCTACAGGAGTGTGTGTGCTTATCTGTACTGTTTTAACTTATATTTTGCGAGCAGTGCGTGGTGTGTAGCAAATTTTAATACATCATAAAATGCTTTCTCAACATTTTGCCATTATGATTACTAACAGAAACTAGTTATTTACTGATCAGTGCTGAATCCAAAATCAGTGCAGAAACTTGTAAGGGCATAATCTGGGAAGGGCCCAGGGGACTTTCATGCACACAGACTGGGAAATATGAGGTCTAACCCTAACCTGATGTAGTCTACTGTAACAATAGCTGCAGATAGCTTGGATGAGTCTTCTCAACAGATTTGTGCCAAATAAGATAACGTCCACCCATGAACAATAAAGTTGTCGTTATCATTGGCTTGGCAAATGATTTATCTTAGACACTTTGCTTAATTCATTAACCAACCAAAACACTTTCAGTGCCAATCAATTATTGAATCCATAACTTGAATGGTGCTGCCTGTGAAAGTGGTAGTTTTTGAAACCTGCAACAGTTGAGATTATTATTCTGGTGTTGCTGTAGGCTATTTTAACAATTTGTCTGAATGTAAAATAGTAGGCCTATAACCTATAAGTAGCCTGGTGACTTTAACATGCAGTGGAGTACTTTTACAGCATTCCTACTTGATTAAAACTTTCACTGATAAGTATGTAGGAAGTGAATGTTATTGTGTATTTTTCATTTGTCTGGCTTTTTATCACTGAAAAACTGTAGTAGGTCCTACCTTCACCACAGGCGGCAGCACCACTAGCATCGAGAAATGCATTGTGGGACTTCAAAATGGAGCCCTCGCAGGCGCTCTCGCCGACGTTGACCTGTGTTATGTAGCCGTCCACTGGTGTTATCAAGCGGGATAACCACTTCATTTCAACATCAAACACTCTCATATGACAGTGTACAACATGAGGGTTTTGTGCTTCGCCCGCAGAGCGCTCACTTCCGGCTGTCTCGAGGCTTACGCCGGTAAATTCACTAGTCGGTCACCGTGCGTAACGTTCTTGTCCCGTTCTTCAGCTCCGACGGGGACCTGTGTCAAGAAGTACAGTCAGGACACCGGAAATGTCCCTGGACAGTTTGTGTGCTATCACCTTTCTCACCGGACCCTGCTCAAAATCCGGGGGCAAGACACGAGCCCGTTTCTCCAGGGGATTATAACCAACGACATGGAGCTGCTGCAGGAGGAGCCAGGACTCAGAGCCATGTACTCACACATGCTCAATGTACAAGGAAGAACTCTATATGACATTATGTTGTACAGGTACCAGCCCACGTATTTATAGCTTTTATACACAAAGAAGGGTGTGTGGGTACTCGTTTATCTTTCTAACGCAGTTTGCACCAGTTGCCCAGTGATAGTTATCTGCACTGCCAGTGTGCCGCCCCTCCCTGTTCTACAAGTCCCTTTGACCTGAGTCAGAGTACAGCTCAATCCGCATTTTAGGTCATTCTCGTGGAAAAACTGATTGTCGCTTTGTCAGCTAATGTTGCAAATACTCTTACACTTCCTGAACTCTTTTCAGTTGTTAATTCAAAACTTTATTTGTAAACTAAGCTTTTTAAAGTTACCCATTACCCTCGCTCATTTTAAGATGCTGTCAATGAGCTATTGCATTAAACATCTAAAGCAGATTTTCTCTGTGCTACCCCAGGTGTATCTTTTCCCACTTTCAGGGAAAGTGGCCACCCTTACGAAACAAATAATTGAATATTGAGACATTTCCAGAGACTCATTTGACAAGAAGAACATGATATACATCAAAGTCCTTATACAGCTTGCCTGTCATGGACACATGGTGTCACACAAATTATAAAACACTGTAATCTAGGCAATTATGCAAAATGAACAATTGAAGGACAATTTAGCAATTTTGTGTTTCAATACACACCCACAATTGTACAGCATGTTTTTGTGTGCCTATTTTGCATGTTTGTAAAAATGAGGAACTCAACTTGCTGTATTTTCTTGCAGTCTGAAAGAAGCTGATGCAGGACAAGGCGTTTTCCTGGAGTGTGACACTACAGTTAAGGACTCAATCTTGAGACACTTGAAGGTGTACAAGCTTCGCAGAAAGGTCAACGTTGATGCCTGTCCAGATCTGTCTGTATGGGCCGTGCTCCCCCAGGAAAAAAACCCAGGTCAAGAGGTCAGTAAACCTGAGCTGTCCTCCCAAGAAAAAGCTCTGGTGTGGGAGGCTGATCCTCGAACTCAGGAAATGGGCTGGAGATTGGTCTTAGACAGCCAAATTAACCCCCAGGATATCATTGCATCATGTCAGAAAGGTGACACAGAGGAGTACCACAGACATCGCTACAAAATAGGTAAGACCAATTAGGAACATGTGACTTGTGTTGGAAGATAAATTGCAATAGATGTGTGGATTTATATGAACTTGAGCTATTAACATTTTCTGACAAGTTTTGTTTGTCCCCTCTGCTGTCATTGTTGTCTAGGACTCCCTGAGGGAGTGAAGGACCTTCCTCCTGGAGTGGCACTACCACTCGAGTCAAATCTAGTTTACATGCAGGGCATCAGCTTTAGTAAAGGCTGTTACATTGGACAGGAGCTCACAGCCAGAACTCATCACACTGGGGTGATTCGGAAGCGCTTGATGCCAGTACGCCTATCGTCACCGGTCCAAGACCTCAAGGAAGAAGTCACACTGCAGACGCAGGCGGGCAAGCCAGCTGGGAAGCACCGAGCAGGAGTGGGAGATCTGGGTCTGAGCCTAATCCGCATGGCTCATGCCAAAGAGGTGTTGACGCTCAAATCTTCTGAAGACACAGCAGTGACACTTGAGCCCTCTGTGCCAGACTGGTGGCCTGAAGATGTGAAAACAAACTGAAGACTATGTCTTATAACTCCCTACAATGTGACATACATCACATTTGACAGACGTCACGTCACATAGACACCCCTCAAGTACAGTATGTTACACTGTCATTGCTTAGCAGCTGTGCTCCACTAACTCACAAGTGTATTTTTTTGCCATAAAACTATTATAGAGTGATGTTTTCTGAATTGTAAAGTATTATTTTCCACAGATTTATGCTATTTAACAAAGCTATTGCAGCACTTAAATCAAGATACACCAACTGTGGTATTTGTGATTGTTAAATAAATATGCAAAAAAGCTAAACAAAAACTCAATCAAGTCTGTATTGTTTTTAATTTATTTGATCTATTTTATCTTTCAGTGCAAAACCAATTCCAGACATTCACAAGCAACATTTGAGATAACAATTCATCTCAAACCAAAGGTGCAGTAACACCTCTATCATTGGCATTTTCACACAGTACAAACTGGCACTTGTCATTCAAGCTACATCCAGATATTTCTGACAAAGACACCACTGAACAGCCTACTCCTGATAAAGGAGATGCTGCCCTCTTGTGGATTGTATGGTGTCCCGGATTTGCTGTAACATGGTTTCTGGCTGCAGGGTCAGTGTTGAATGATCGAGCCGCTTAAAGTCTTCATTGCAGAGCAAGCATTCAATTAGGTGAGCCACTCTCTGTAGGTCAAAGGCAGCATGGTAAGGTCCAAGTGTAGTGAGGATCTCTGAGAGATGCCGTGGATAATCTGAGGAATCCCCGGAGGAGCAAGCATTCAGGAAAGCCATTCGGTTGTCTGCAATGATTTTCAGGAACGAGGCAAATTCGCCATAATCAATACCGGAACAGGCCTTCATGATGACCTGAAAAAACACATACACACTAGTTATCTCACAGTCATTTTTATATTGTATATCATTGGGGCAGCAGTGTCAACCTTAACTGCAAAGTACCTGGCAGTGCTGATGCCAGGAATCCATTGTATTTCTCCACTCGTCTATCTCTTTTTGAACAGAAGAAAGCTCATTTTGAAGGAACTGCCACATGATGTCAATGTTACAGCCATTCAACCAGTTGTGATTAATTGAGATGGTGTCCTCCTATAACAAAAACATTAATTAACATTAAACATTTGTATTAAAGGACACTGAGAATATCCGTATCATCATACAAGCAAAAAAAAAAAATCTACGTAATATACCATTTGGATGATACAGTATTTGTGCCATTTCTTACCAGATTATAAACTTGATGGTGCCAGCCACTTGGCACGAAAATTATTTCACCCGCCTCTTGAATAATCTCAAGAGGCTGACAGGCTTCTTCGGAGTGGGGAAAAAGGCCTTTGTCTTGAAGTTCAGATGATGTCACATCATAAGGCAGGTTGCCGTGAGTGTCACGCAAAAACTCCTCCTGACCTGGGGGATATAGCAGCCATTTCTTCCTACCACAGATATTTGCTGACCAACTGTAGGACCGGAAAACATCGGCATGGAACGGAGTCCTGGTGATGAGAAAGTAAGTGTGATTGCCTGAAAACAAAAAAGTACGATATGATCTGGGTTTTTGCCAGTACAATGTTCAAAGTTTCATACCATGAACCTTTAGGTCCCATGTAGACAAACCGGTAGTCATCCACTTCAAGTGTATCCCAGTATTCATTAAGCCAGTCAGAAGAGAAGAAGACAGGTGTGGTGTAAACATTGTGTTCTGGAAAGTCCCTGTAGAATAATAACAGTGATTTGTTACATATATTGCACATAATTACTCACATAAGCAAAAATCTAACTTAAAAATCTGCCCTATATTTACACCTTGCCATGTGCCAGTCTTTCAGATAGAGACATCCTTTAGGTGATGAGTGGCCATTCTGGATATATTCCTTCCAGTAGTGTATAAATTCTTTGAAAGGCATCACTTGTTTAGGGTTCGCATTGTACTCCTTTGCGTTGCAGTTTGCAACAGGGACAGGAGTCTCATCTGTGACAGAGAGCAAATACTTAATCTTTCATCACAACAGCAGCAGAATAACACATTAATGCATTAGTAATAAGCTTATTTTTTTTACCAAACTCTTGCAGCAGTTTCTGGAAATTGGGCTTCCCCTCCTCGGTCACCCACTGTTTCCTACACTTCCACTCCTCTGTGAACCGTCTTGAAAACATGCATGGGTGATTGGGCAGCAGATATTTCTTGAAAAATTTGGAGTAGCTCAGCTCTCTGTCGATGTAATCTAAAAAATGTGACGACCAAAATTGCTCGTAGGACTGTCTCGGTATTTTGACCAGGCTGCAGCAGTTACGGTACGCCTCCCTGTCCATGGTGGTAAACAATAGCTCAGCTAGCCACTTAGCATATTTAGCTGCCCCCGTTTAGAGACAGCAAGAACCACTCAGAAGAAGCCAGCTGCGTCTTTTCAGTTTCCCTGGTTTCAACCTGGCTAGGTTAGAAAACCTGTTATGCTAAAACGCATTATTTGTTCTATTTTCACAACAAGTCGCTGCACATGACTCCATCTTAAAGAAGTGCACGTTACGGTTCACGAACGACGCACATTTACTACCGCTGTTATTTATCGGTTTGTAACAATTACCTACATCAACGTTGTAGTTTATTTAACGCTAACACTGTATCATTTTTGTAGCTGATTCCGAAACAGCCCTTGTCGTTAACATGTTTTCTCAAAGCCTTGCCCCAGTAACCTTCTTTTTTTTTTTGACAGCTACGACAGCGTTTTCCAGTCGGACAGTAAACACGGTCGTGCTCGTGTGTGACGTCACTTCCGTAATAAACATCGCCGTCCTCAGTGAGAAGACTGTGGGCTAACGTAATGCTCAGCCCAGCAAGGTAATGTCGACTAATGTGTTTTGGGATGGATATAATCCACCAAGAGGAAGCAACAAACGCTAAAAGGGTTTATGACATTATAATGACGCACTTGTAATGCGGTCAGCTGGATAGAAAACTGAAGCTGCCAGTGTAAACGCCTCAGATGAGCTCATCTTCTGCCTGAATCCCTTATTATACTCTCTCTGAAGAAAGTATGTTCACCATTAAGGCAGGCTGGTCCGTCCGTACTGTGTCCTTATGAACTGGATTAGTGTTTGCGGTGTGTATGTCATACTGAACCTTACTTGTCCCTCTTCCAGGTGATTTGGTGCAGCTCCTTCCAAAATGAGCCGGGACGTTCCTATCCACAGCTGGCCCGGCTCCTATTACATCAACAGTGAGAAGCGGTGGGAAAATGGCACCCTGTCCGTCACCAGGACCACAGTGCGCTTCGTCTCTAACCAAAGCAAAGAGAGTCTTGCCAGTTTCCGCCTCTCCCGTATCATGGAGATCAAGATGGAGTCCTCCAGTTTCATCTTTAGCACTCTCACAGTGCTTGAAGAAGGCAACGTGAAACACTGGTTTGGCTCTCTTAAGCCCAACAGGGTGGTGGTTTATAATGTGATGGAACATTTCTGGAGAGAACGCCTCCTGTCCCCTGGTTCAGAGCCCCGTGGGGCCGAGTCTCAGCCCTCTAAAGGCAGGGAGCTGATCAACCTGGTGGCAGGGGCCCAGAGAAGATTGGAGGACACGGGCAGAGTCCTCAGCCACCAAGGAGAGCAGTTTGATAACATGATGCAGGGACTGGAGAAGATTGACTCTGACTTGGGAGTTGCTGATAAGTAATTATCTGTATATCCCTACCTTGATGATATTTAGGTCTTGTTTTATTCAAAAGTCCTTATCTCTCAGGGCTCCAGACTAACTTTTTTTACTAGGAGCACAGTGGCCTCTTAAAATTAAAGTGCAAACAGAAAATTTATGGACGTACACCGTAAATCACCTTGCAAAGCAAATATTCATATTTCCTTATCATTTATGATCCTCATTGGCCTGCCAAATTCCCAATTTTACCGGTTGCCCATGCGCAAGTAGATGAAAAATGTACTTGCACTGTCTTAAATTTTAGGAGCAAAATGCCCCCATTTAGGGGCCGTCTGGAGCCGCAATACTACATTTTATTACTAAGCTACAATTATAAACAACCTAAATTACAAATGACAAACAGCCACAAATTCTCATGCTCCATCTCTACTTTGTTGCAGACTTCTGTCAGAGCTGGAGTCTCCGTCCTGGTGGCCTTTTGGTAAACTCCCTTGGAAAATCCAACAGGACGCCAAGGCTGAGGATGCTGCGAGAGCTGCAGCCGCCGCCGCTGCTGCCTCAGCTAGCAGTGGCTCTAGTAGAAATAAGGTTATCACAAGCATCCCAGCTGTAGTGTCCAAAGGTGGAGATTCAGATTTGAAACCAGGATGCTTGTTGGTGCTGGTGTCATCCATGGAGGTGCGAGACACAAATTGCCAGCTGCTTCACCGCTTTGAACGGAATGAAGTAGACGAAATCAGGGTGCAGAGTCCCTATGAGATCACTGTTAGACAGCGGTTTATTGGAAAGCCAGATATATGCTACAGGCTCTTGTCCGCCAAGATGCCAGAGGCATTGTCAGTGTTAGAGATGCAGTACAAGAAGAAGGTGGAGTTCACAGCCGAATACACTGCTTTCAAGGCGACTCCGCTTGCATCTCCATGTGACTCAGCGGGGACAACATGGGGCGAAGGTAAGGAACAGGACATCTTTTTATTTCACTGTTGTCTCCATGCCTAGAATACATTTGACCACTGAGGGGCAGCAGAGCTCTATGTTTCCACCTCTGTATATTTTTAACTGGGCAGCCACATGTGAAAACACTTCATCCACATGACAGTTGGACATGGTTATTGGTGTCTCATCTTGACATAAACGTTATTTTGATGAGTCACTTCACCCTGATTGCCTCAGTTGCTGTGCTGTGGAGTTTACTGTCTGGTTTCCTCATAAACAACATTTGCACTCTGCACTTTTTCAACATCTCCACCCATGGAGTCAGGTTTGTCGCAGGCATGCCAAGAAACAGAGCTCCCACTGGAGGTCCCAGCAGGAGAGCTGTCCCAGTTGCAGGTGCATGTCCTCCAACCATCTGTCAGTCAGGCTGAGGCCCAGGAACTAAAGCAGGTGAGGTCCAGTTGGACTCCCATTGCCTGTATGACTGTATAACTTGCACTATTGCATTTATATTTTTCATATTTATATATACAAGGTAGGTAAAACAAATGTCATGTCTGTGTGTATGGGCAGCAGATTGCCTTGGCAGCTGTTATAGTAACATGTATTTTGATTGTTCCATTCCAAGCCACAATTCATCATAATGATTTTTATTTTTTATCCTGTGTGTTTAAAATGTTATTTGGTGAGACCACAAACCAAAGTCCATCCTGGTTTTAAGAGAGGAAAAGAAACATGGTCAGTCATTTGGTCAGACTGTACAACGTCTTTCCATTCAGAACCTCGCAACTCTGAGAACTGTTACAGATATGGTCTGCGGTGGCAAGACTTACACGGTGACGCAAATTCAGACCTATGATTCAGACAATTTTTGTGTGTGTGTATGTGTGTTTGAGACACACTATTGCAGGTTCCTTAGAATAAGATGTTCAATGTAACATCCTCAGCAGGATACTTTAGCTTTTTTTATATTGTATTTAGATGTATGCCACATCATATTTAGGTAAATGAATGACTGCATTAGCTTTTGTTTTGATACCTGTTGCCAAGATTATAAACAATCACTGCAAGCTTTGCTGCAAACTCCTGCTCCAAACTGGGCTTATAGCCAGATGAACTGAAAAATGTCCCAACAGTAAAATAGATGACCCAAGTTGTTTTTTTACATAAATGGACACAAAAACACATTGCTGATAAAGCTTCCTTGAATTTGTGTATTATGATGAGCTGAGCAGGGCATTACAAACTCATCAGTTCTATGCAATGGATATGTAACAGTACAATGCAGTCACCAATTTAATATGTGAGACATCAAAGCAACATGATGCAGTTGTTCCCACATCACAGGATCATTGATTAAAGAAACTGCAGAATTCCACAACACAGAAGCATATACAGACTATTGGGCTTAAGACTACAGGGCAGTGAACCCAGAATAGCAATGCACACTGGTTTACTGTTGTTTTTGGCCTGTACAATCATTTTTCAAACAAATTTATCATAGCAGTAACAATACTCTGCCTCTGTTAGAGCTTGGTTTGTCTATTGTGTTCATAACTGATATTGTTGATAATGCGGACAATGGCTCAGACTTCAAAGACTGCAACATTTTTTAGTTAATATACTATGCTTCTGTACACACCCTACTCTTGATGTAATTCATGTTGAGATTAGAGTCTACAATGGGGCAACTTCCACAGAGTTTAATGTCCTGCGCTGAGTGCTCTAGCAAATATTCCCCTTTCGTTCAAGCATTTTTATGCAATTGTTATTGTTTGAGGTTGGAAATTCCAACTTGTTAACACTACAAACTGGTTCACTCATAAGGATGATCAAGCATTTTTTGGATATGGTGTACTTTATGTCCATGAGCGCAGTCCTGAAATTACCCCACTAACACCCCTGACACTAGGAATGTTAGCTCATATATTTTTCTAATAGTTGTAGCCTAAATGTTTAATTTTGGGGGTTTCTGCATGACTTGAGTCCTCTAGCCAGTGTATAAGCAGCAGCTAAAAATATTCATTTTCTCAGTTTTTCTATGACACACCAAAACTCTTGTGAATGTTAACTGCAAGGTGTGATTCAGTTACGTTCTCCCAGCTGAAATTGTAAAGTCACAGACCTGCGTGAGTGAATACAGTTTTTCCTCAGTGTGTATTGACATACTATCTGTTTTTTGAACTGCTGTCTGGACCTGTTTCTGTGCTCAGTTGCAGTGTCCGCATATAACGGCCAGTGAAAACTGACATAATGTCAGTGGGTGTGCAAAGTGTGTGTGTCTGTGTGTTTGTGTGCGTGTGTGTGTGAGAGAGAGCATATGTAGCATAACATAATATTAGTTTAGAAACCATGGTGGTGGGGTTTGGAGTGAGTGTTTATTAGGTTTTGCTTGGCAAATCACAGCATATTTAAGTTGTTCCATCAACCATAACATACACAGTTGTTGGACCGTAGAGATGTCGTTGCAGAATTCCTTTAACCCGGTGAAAGCAGAAAACAAACGGTATTGTATGATATCAGTGATCCCAGGAGACAAGCCAAGACTCAACTCTGGATATACTCTCAAGTTTCATATACTACATAATGTGAAATATTATTATATCCACATGAGTAGCAGTGTGAAGAGAAGAGAGAAAAAAACAAAAAAAAATGAAAATCTCATTCTCATCTACCCCTATGCGTCACTACAAATAACACACTCACTTTTCTAACTCCTTGACCCCATCTTTACATCTCCCTCCATATGGTCCACATGTTCCACCCTGCGAATGCTCACCGAATTTGTGTAGGTTTTAAAGCCCCAGTATGTGAGATTTACCCCCATCTAGCGGTGCAGTTGCATGTCGGCACGTATTCTTGCTGTTGCGTTTATGTAAACTCGGGCAGAAGTCAGAAAAACAACAGACGCTGCATGTAACAGGATAAACAAGCCTCTATGTAAGGAAATGGTCCGCCAGCACGAGGCAAAACAATACCGGCGTGACAATATGTTGTCATGGTAATGTCGTTTGACCCACGTTTTACCGTATTTCTCTCGTCGAGTAAATTAACATCCAGTTGGTTTGCCGACTTCACTATCATTCAGGTGTCTGACTGCACCTGAAGGCAACACCAGTGCCTCCGTCCTTCCTCACACTAGCCGACACGGCGGTGACAGTTTTAACAGGCGCTACCTGGAAAACTTTCTCCCCGAGCCGAGAAGGTCCGGCGGCGGAGTTGTGGTTAACTACAGTCACGATGACACTGAACGTAAAACATGGCGATTCAACATGGCAGAGAAGGTTCGGTCGCCCCCCCCCTGTACGTTTGTAACGACTTTTAACAACTCAATTGTAAGGTACGAGAAAGCGCTCGTTTGTATGCGGGCGCGATTCCACTTCACTGAAACACGTATTAATGAAAGCGAAATTTGATTTTTGTCAATAAAAAGCCAATAAAGTCCCATACTGTCCCTTTAAAATTCACTCTTCTTTTATTTGTGTATTGCTTCGTAGTTTTTAGTGTGCACTGGGGGCTGGTGTGTAATTACATTCACAAGTGTGTGGGTCATCACAAGCGTGTACTTATTTGGTTGTGTGTATCTCTGTGCAGATGCTGATGCAGCTGAAGAACCTTGCCCTGGAGGCAGAGACGGAACTGGAACGACAGGATGATGCTCTGGATGTGCTGACCAGCTCCACAGACAGGGCCACCATGCACATAGAGAAGCACACCTGCCGTATGAAAAAGCTGCTGTAGCTCTGATGCTCCAGCTGATGCACGTGGTCACCGTATCCCTGTGGAGAAAAGCCCTGTAAGCTTCCTCACTGTCCTCGTGGGATTGGTACAGTTAGATAATACTGCAGAACTGCAGTAGGGACTCTAACATACACACTCTAAAATACTTCATAATATTTTTCAAATTTGCATTTGATAGAACAGTTATGTGGGTTAAAGTGCAAGTGATCTCTGAAAGCGGAGCAATGTTCATGAACACTTCCGAAAGCTCCAAATAATCTGGACTCGAAAAACTCCTGCACTGAAAAAAATTTCAGGATCACTTTCGATTCAAACACCAGTTATTTCAACTGTTTTGTCGACTTTAAATAAGAGATTTGGGTGTTTATTCTAGAGTGAAATAATTTAGACCCTTATCAGGTCTTTGCGGAATACAAGGATCTGGCGAGAGTCAGGCTACAATGTTCATGAACACTGAAAATAATCACCAAAATCCCTGAAATTTGCACACCAGTTATTATTACTTTAAATAAGAGATTTGGGTGTTTATTCTAGAGTGAGTAATTTATTCATGGTCTTCGTGGGCTCACATCTGTTCAAATTTGTTATATGTTATTTTAATTTATTATTAATTTTTATGTCATTGTTTTCGTAAGATTTGAAATATGTGCCTGAGATAAATTAGCCATCTCTGGAAGCCTGGAATCTGGGACAATATTATAATCCTCAGTGCATGTTATATCATCCCAGTGAAGATAGCAGGTTAAAGCCCATAAAAGAAAATGCACAAAAGTTTATACCCTCCCTGTCGTTGTTGGGGACGGTATAGACGACAGTGAAGGCCAAAACTGATATCAAAAAGCCGAAAAAAGGAATAACCTTTTTCTTTTCTTTCAACAAAAACAAATTGCATGTTGTTTCCATAGGTGTTATTTATAAGATAGATGCCAGAGAAAAAGATTTAATTATAAAACAAAAAGATTTAAATTTTCTGAAAGTGATTGGCAACAGATCTGATTAGAAAATATCGTCAGAGTAATGTCTGTGGTTCTAGTAATGTTTCCTTTCTTTTTATAATCACTACTGTCCAGATATTGTCTTTCTCAGGTCCTAGGTGCCACTCATCCTCTCTGTACACGGTTTCCCTGGGGCTTAATGTTGCATGTCTCTATTTTACTGCCTACAACTGCATCAGTGTCTCATCTTAATCGATAAATAGCAGAAGATTGTAAACGTGCAACCACCTTCTTGGACTATGGGAAACAGAACAGAAAACACTCCCTCTGTTTTTAACTATTATACACTAAATACTCCCCACGTCTACTCTATATGACATGCTAAGTCTATATTATCTGTAAAAAAAAAACTGACATGTATTGTAATTCTGTAATTTGGTGGTCTGTTATCACTGTGAACTTGTAGTTAGTGGTTAGTTTGACTTGAAATGTCTGTACTTTGTTTTACAAGACGGTATTCGTTCTGTGTAGATGCTTCTTTTTGCTGAAGAATCCAAATTTAGTTTGACACTCAACACAACTAAAGATTAGCTCTAGCTAGGGAAACGTTTACCTGCATCCCTCTTACAGAATAGCACAAAAGGCACTGTAAGTAGGGTTATGCATTACTTTCTATCAGCAAGGAAGTCATCACAATTAAGTCTGTAAGAGCATTTCATTTGCAATAAAATGTCGGAACTTGCCATACTTAGGATCAGTATTATTTATGTATTTTTTGTTGGTTTAAAGCTGTTAACTTGTACACTACCTGCACAGCACCATTAGACTAGCCCATTAACACAGTGAATGATGAACAAAAAACAACTACAAAAACATATTTCAGTGCAAAACAGAGCTAAAAAGAAGAAAAAAAAGAACTCTAAATTGTGGCTTAAAGTGAGTCAATTGCAATAACACATTTACATTAGTAGCCTATCTTTAAAATATTCAGTATACAACCATCATTCTCTACAGGTAATTCATATAAACCGTCTTTTGAAGGAGTTTATTGTAAAGTTTCCTCCACATTTTCAAGGTATCAGAGGAAGAGTTAAGAGCAGAGCACATGGCGGGACTCACCATGGGGACTCCTGGGTCAAATCTCGGCCGGCCAGTGGGTCATCAAAACATTCTTAAAGTTTTTAAAGTGTTTACTGGCTCCATCAGTGTCTTTACCTGATACTTAATGGCTCGGTCAATGTTGCTTGTGCAACTTGTGCGGTCCCAGTGGATAAGTCCAAGGCTAAATCTCTTTCCCAGTCCAACCATAGAGCCAATACTGGTCCGGCTGAACCGAGGTGAGAACCCTACAAGCTTCTCATGTTTGTTTTTATCAGTAACCAGCTACATTGGCCGCTTTTAGCTAACTTGAACGTTATTAGCAAATTGCCAGGGCTAGCTGGCTAGCTGGATTTCTGCCAGTGTGGCCACAGAGCATATCATGCCAATGCTATTGGTTAATACTTTGCTCCATGGTGTTTTTTCTTGTACACAGGGTAACTTAATTCAGTTGTGCTTCTTTTGTATTTCAACAGAGTTACTGGGATGGAGACTTTTGTACGAGTTAAAGGGCCGGAGTATGAGTAAATCGTTACCAGCATCCATCTAAAGTGCTTCCATAATTAGGAAATAAAAAAACAACAATAATCTAGTATGCTACTTTTGTTCCACAAGACATTGTAAAATATGAGCTGCTTTCACCCTCAGTTTCTTAACCGTTGCCAACTGTTGTGTTTTGGATGATAAATTATCATCAGGAATATATACATAATCCAGAATGTACAGGGAGTGTATGGATCTCATTAGCTGAGAATTTCTGGTGCTTGAGAACCCCAATAATATGGGTTTTATCACCTTTTAACACCAGTTCGAGATGAGTGCCTTGGAAATATTTTTAAAGGCAAGTTGAAGGTTTTTGAACAGCCAGTTGACTGGAATCAGCAGAACACTTGAGTATAGTATCCTGGCATAAAATGACCATTAAAGCCAAAGAAACAGAATAATTTATTAACTGGAAAGCAAATTAGGTTTAGTTGTGTGGAAGAATCCAGAGTGAAATGAGCCTCCTGAATTCTAACCAGGCTTTATTCCTTCACAAAAAGTCAACAGGCAACGCCCCTTACAGCCGACTCCCATGTGACAAAATGCAACAGAGAATATCAAAACATGTGCAAATTAGAAACGGATGTTAATTAGCGTTTCGGCTGCTGTGCATGCTGTTGTGTGGAAGTGGCTCACTTTGTATACTCTGCTGTCAAAACATCCTGTTGGCACCCGGGCTGTTGGCATCAGCTGGCCACCCTTGTGGACTGTTTCCACCAAGAGAGGGACTCCTCCATGTCAACAGTGAACTACATTTGATTTGGCAAGTGGTTGAGCACTGAATTATGAATCAGGAAGATGCTTTACATAAACGGGGTTTGAAAGAAGACTGACAGTTTCATTCAACAGTCTGGTCCCTGTTAGCATGAACTTATCACTTCTATTAAACACAGGCCACCATGAAAGATGTGAGACTGAAAGCACAAGCACATGATAACACAAAAGGAATGTCTAATTATGACATTATGAAGACTTCCTCAGGCACGGTTGAAAATGTTTTCACTCTGGACTGTTTATTTTTGTCGATTTGAGTGATAAACAGTGAGATTTTTTGACGTCCCAAACTCCAGAAGCACACCACATGGTTATGTGAATTCCAACCCTTAAAAAAAGGTTAGGGAAATAGAGCGCACACTGGCGTGGTTTTGAAGCAGCCTTGCAATACGAGGAAGTGGTGGCGGTCTCGTCTGACCACAGATACATGAGATCCGGCTTTGCCTTCCTAACGGATGGTATGGAGACACAAGGGATTTTGCTGGCCTTGACTTCCAAGTCTGTTTACTCGATAGTTCTGTGGTGAGCGCTCATTCGAGGAGCGTGTCTCCATTGATGGCCAATCAATCAACTATTGCTGGGGGAAAGCAGCCCAGGACTGCGGGTATGAGGGCACACGTGGGTTGCACTGTGTTCCAAAATACAGAGCCATGTGATTGCAATACAAATAAGGCTGTTTTTCACCGTCTCTTTTACCCCTTTCACACTGGCCAAAAAACCCGTTTAAACCCGCTAACAATCGGCATTTGGTGGCAGTGTGAAAGGCGCACTGACCCGCGTCGACGCGGGTCAAACGACTCGGCAAGCGACGCGGGTTAAAATCGCCTTTAATCGCCTCGGCTCGGCTCGGCTTGCAGTGGGAAAGCCAGACCCGGGTCAACCCGCTAATTTACGTGACGGCGTTGAGTGTTACGTGACGCCACGTCATCGCGCAGGTCTCGTCTCATAGCACGTACCCAGAGCGATAGAAAAACAAAACAAAGCTCTGCTCGCATTCAAGACTGGGATTAAAAGATCAAACAACACTGACCGAAAACAATTGAAACAAAAGAAAAGAAACTACAGTGTGTTTAACTCATAGATAAGGGTTTAACTGACGTGTTGTGCCGCGTACGAGCCGTCATATGGCCGTGGCGGACACGCTCTCCTCCGCGGTCCAGGTGCTCTGTAGGCCGGCCAGACGCCTCGTCTGCCTCGGCCGACAGACCTCCGCTGCGGGCGGCTGTGGCATGACCCAAGGGCATGACAGTGCTTCTCGCACCGCGGATGAGAGCGGGGCAACAACATGGCTGCTCTGTCTGATCCCCCCGCGGGGGGTCAGACTCGGCTTATTTTGGTCAATGTGAAAGGGGCCAAATGCCGATTGTTAGCGGGTCGACCCGCGTTTAAAAAACCCGGTTCGACCCGCTAATTTCAGTGTGAAAAGGGCTTCTGAAACATATTTGTAGAATGAAAGCATTTTGCTGCATTTTACAGCTGTTATTTGTTCCGTGTTGATAATTCAGCACTTGTCCTTCAAAATTTGGGGGTATTTTTGATTAATTGCTGCTCCACGAGTAATTGCTGATGAGAAGAAACAAAGTATTTTAGAAAAGTTTACTTCTATTCTAATATTATACTGTCTGAGTCTAATGGCCTGATTTTTGACTCACGTCCTGGCCGGCCTCTTACTAGTGCAGGTGTTGCTGGGTTTCCTTTTGCTGAGGGAGTTTCTGGTTTCAGGAAATAAGGCCTGTTGGTTAATGTTAGAACTGGGAGAAAACGTTCCTGGAAGGAAGGTGCTTGAGTCCAACCAGGGGGTGTATATAGTCTCCAACAGAAACTGATATGACACTCGACATCAACATCATCTTCTTGTCTCTGGCTATCAACACAGTAACATTTTCTCATTCGCTGTAGTGAAAAATACACTGCAGATGTTTCTTTGTGAATTTGTAAAGCTTTCCTAAATCACATTGTGGATAAACTTTCTTTTTACATATACATTGTTTTCTAAGCTTTCTTCGGTTGTGTCGGACCAGAAATGTGCTCTGCATGGATGTTAATATGGTACTTTCCCAGATGCTGAGCTGCATGATGATATCATGTGCTATTGCACTTATTGTTATGTTTTCCTTGGTCTTTGAGGCGCACTTTGGTTTTCTGGCTTTTGTTTCACAAACTTTTCTCATTCCTGTGCGACAGAGTTAACAGCTAAGCAGCCAAACCAAACTTGGCTCTGGTTTTATACAGTAGTATCAGTCTCAAATCAACTCCAGGTGAAATCCCACATTACAACCCACCTGAACTCTGCTCAAGTGCTTGCCTCTCTAGCATATTAATGCTGTATTACTTTCTAACTCACTGAATGGTGAGAAAGCAATAGTTAGGCATAATCCTGAAAATATCTTGTAAAGAGTGTTTGTAAAAACGTATTCCTTTATGTTAATAAAAGTAATTTCTCCTGGTGTCCTCCTGTAGAAATGGCTACTACTCACTAAACTGTTGAACTGTGTCATCTAGTTGGCCACGAGGTGGTAAATTATCCCATAAAATATGTTTTAACAAAATCGTTGTTAATGTGTGCTCATTGGATTCAGTAGAGGGCAGCAGTAAGTTGCTGATGGTCAGTTTAATTTCATTAACTGTAAAAGAAAATCACTGCATTATAACCTGAGCACTTCAAGTGCAGACAGTGTGATCGTAATTACCTTGCGTGGGGTCAGGCAGGATACAGTGTTGTGTACTGTGTATGAAGAATCTTCTGGTCTCCTGTTCACTAGCCAGGTCATATATTTGGTCTAGCTGTCAAAATTATATGGTTGCCCCCGACACGTTAATCTTTGCATATGAGAATGAACAAAGAAGCCCAGTAACGGTAACCAACAACAGAAATTTCTTTGCAGATCTTGTTTATTTTCTTTGGGAAACCTCTTCTAAAAATGCATGCCACTTTTCTGCATAAAGTGAATGGGAACACAGCAGTCCAAAGGCTGCAATTTTGGCAAGTGTGAGGAGTCCTTTTTGTGATGACTGGATTATGTATTCATTAAAACCCCATCTATACTGCTCCCCAAACAGGTTGTCAGGCCCTGAGCCAGCTCACACCGCATCACTTCTTTTACAAGCAGGCCCCCCAGAAACTTTCAGCGGGTCTGTTTTTAGTGGCTCTTACTGCAAATGGAAACACTTAGCTCCCACAATAAATTACCCACCCGACTGATGCCACACTGCATAGACCCCCAGCTATTCACAGACAGACTATAGATTTATTTCAACATTAAATTGTCTTGGAATCTGCAATGCTATAGTGACTTTGGGTCACATGAGCTGACAAGAGGACAGGAAAAAATTAATCACACAAAGGTTGTTGCACTTGCGTGCAGCCTACAGGGCTGGCGGTTTGATTTAAGTTAAGGATGTGCCCCCCCTCCCACCTCACCTCGTGGGGTTGACATTGGGGTCATTTCAGGATAAATATAGACTTTCTTGGTTACTCATTTTCTCTGGAAAGTACATAGCCATTAGTGCAGCAGGCCAGTGATCTCAAGGGCAACACTAGTGTTCAGTCTAAACTATTGTTTATACTGCAGCTAGATGATTAAAAGAGACAACGGGGTACAGCAGCCCCTGCTGTTAAATAGAGCATCCCCAGCACAAACAGTAATGGTGCTCCTGTGAACACAGTCCAGTGGGGTCAAGTTCAGACACTGTGAAAACATACTTAAAAGCACTTGACTTAAACTTCTGTATTAAATGTCAAGGTGTGTTAGGAAATAAGAACAGCGTCTAGGACCCTTGCTAAGAGTGCCCGTGAAATAATCCTAATTATCATTCCAGCAAACTTATGTGTTTGACCACCTAGTGATGTAATTGCAGCTGACCAAATAGATTGTTGTTGAAATATTGCCCCGCTGTTATAGCTACGTTGTGACAGCGTTGTGTGTTCACTGAGGGCCGGCACAACCATAACAAACACAGCTGAATCTGGGGTTTACATTTCAGCAGGATGACGGCGCACGCAGCGTCTGGGTGGAACTTGTGAAAAGGAGCCTGGGCCGGCAGCCTCGTATGGCTCCCTGCCAGCATGGTAAGAACAGCCTTGACAGTGGGACCTGTGTGAAGTCATTGTCCAGATGCACCAGTTTATGAATGTAATTCAATGAATGGACATCATTGGTTATAGTTTTGCATCAACAAAGCCGAGAGCATGTTTGACAAAGTAGGTGATCCCATGCCAGGACAACAGATTGGGTCAGTAATGAGGGTGTGGGCCATCAAATTATTGTGACGCGTTCTTTCAAGAACTTCCAAAAGGAAGTCACTAGCCAAATACCATGGACTGTGACTTTTAAAGTCAATACCACCTCAAAGGGAAAGATTAATTGTAACCATCTTTGGCCTAAGACTGGGCTTAAAAAGTCAAACTTCTGTCATTCCCTGGGCCAGAATTTCACACACATCTTCTTCAGTGCAAAAACAAATAATAGGCTATGAAAATATTTGTATGTTGGACGATTCTGCCACTTCAATTCTTTCATTTGATTGCAGCATTCAGAGATGAAAAAACAGGTTTTGGTTGAATGTGCCCAAAGGCATGACCATAAGCTCATTCTCAACTCTTCTCAGTCTCTATATCACTTTTCTCTTTTTGTGGGTTTATTTCCATAACTGCAAGGAATTTTTGGACAACACCTATTTTGTGGAAACTCCTTCCGCAATCCCAAATGGTTTGTCCACGTAACCTCAGGGGAGCAGCCAGCAACTATGTAATTGGAGAAGATTGAGTACACAGAGCGAGACCATAGCCTGGTGAGCTATTGAGAAGCTGAAACAAAGATTACCAGATGTTTACCCAGCCCTGCCATATGTGAGGTGGTTACTGAACTTATGCGCAAAATGTGCGAGAGGCAGACAGAGGGAGTGTGAACCTTTGACCCAGTGTGTGTTACAGGTACAGAAAAAGCCATAATGCCGATTGACCATGAAGCCAATGCAAAAACAATGACGTGTTAGCCTGTTTGGTTTTCCTCTAAAAGGAAATCTAGTGTTCCTCAGGATATCACTCAGGAATCCCCTTCTACTGATGGAAACCATGGAGCCGTCAAAACAGAGCTCTGTAATTCTACTGCCTGGTTTCAATTAAAGCATTGAATATCAAAGACAATCACTCCGATTTTAATGTGCATTTTTATGTGTTCCCAGTTTATTTTGATGGAAAATTTGTGGGTGGAGCACTTGCTAATTGGTATGGAAAACTTGCACCTGTGGTAGACCAATGTTTTTAGAGTCAGAAACATTGAATATTTGCGTTCTTTGAAAAGGAGCCCAACTTTATCCCCAAAACAATTCCAGACTGGATCTGACGTTTGAGATTGTCTGGAATAATACAGTTACACAGTGGCTGGCTGTGAGGTTTCAAGCTTGGACTTCATAGTGTAGCCTACTATGATTTGTGATTCATCACAATAATTTACAAACCATTTAACCGTAAGAGATACTAGCATTATATAAGATTTTGATACCATACATTTAATCTATAGCTATATCATTGTAACAGATCTATTGGTGGTGTCACAGAATTTAATCCCATCCTGTATTCATAGGACATCAAGTACAATATATGAAGAACCTAACTTTTTAATATAAAGTTTGTATTCATTCAAATATAGGTTTGGATGGGTGAAAATGTGGCATAAATAGCCTACAGTTAACCTAAGCATAAATAAGTTACATAAAAAAATATAAATAACCTACTTTGCAAGTTGAAATCCACATTTTCTTGTAAATAGCCTAGGCCTAGCCTACTTTTCAGAGCTAAAAAAAAATTAGAAAAAAAATTACATATTTTCGGTTTAAAATGTACTTTACAAGGTGTTGTAGTTAATTCAATTCATAACGAGATAAAAAAAAATCATTTGTGTTTACTTTCGAGAATGAATGACCTGAAAGAGTTATTTCCTGTTGACCTCTGCATTCATGTGATCACGGGAAGCGCTCCGGCGCTGAGAGGAGCGGGACAGGGAAGAAGGAGGAATCGGGAAAAATGGCGTCGAGCGGATTTCAACACCTGTGGGAGCAGCAGGTTGTCAGACTGTTGCAACCTCTCGACTGTTACGTGTTTAGTAGGACGACGTGCTTGTGCGTGAGTTTCGAATTGTTAATTGCCGTATCGTTTTTATTTTTTAATAAATTATTATTTTTTTTACGTGAAGCAAGTTCGGCTAAGTTAGCTTGGTCGTTTCCTCACCTGCACGGACAGGAGGATCTTCGCGGGTTGAGTTTCCCCAGCCGAGGAGGTTTTTCTGCCACTAAAAGGGAAACTGTGGAGGTGTTGCCTTGATGAGGAGGTGGTGACTCTTCAGATGCGGTCCTGCTGACTTCACAGGCCACACGGAGGAGCTGCGGTCCAGGCCTCCTTCACAGACAGGGAGCTGCCGCCATGTTGGCTGTTACACAGGAAAGCGCTGCTGCCACATGTTCTTCAGACGCCACTCTGCAGACATCACATGGAGGTAACAATGTCTTGGTCTCTCTTTGAGCTTCACTCGTAAGCGTGCAATGAATTTAAATGCAAGCCTAAACAGGCGGGTATTTTATTTTTCCTTTTATTGTTTTCCATATTGTGGTTTCTGTGCAGAACATGGCCCAAAACAGAGATATTGTGTCCATAATGGTTTTAACCTGCCGCCCTCTAATTGGAGCAAGATCATACATTGACCTAGGGTTTCTATGCAGTTAGGTGTCTTTTCCCCCCCAAATAGTGTTTTAATAATTTGCTGGTGATGAAAGGGTTACACAATCTACACCACCCATCAGATCGTGATAAACAGTCGAGTCGTGTCACTTGAGAAAGATTTTGGGGAACAAATCCATCATGCACACGTTCGTCCAGCATTTGGAAGTGGTTTATCGACCATTCTTCATATCAGCTGCCAGTCCGCTATGTGCTGGGAGCCAATGTTTCCTGTCTGCGCAGATCATGACAATTTGTTATTCTGCAGAGATGATGAGAACAATCAGTCCTTAACTTTAACAAAATCTTTTCTTCTTGTACAAATATGTTTGTTGAGTAGCTGTCTTGGGTCTGTTTTAGTGTTGCTGGTAGGGTTCGTTATTGCTCTGATGCAGGTCTTCATGTAGATATTGTTGACGGCTGCTGGCTAATAATTTCTGCTGTATTGTTTGACTGTTGGTTGGTTCCCAGTCACTGAAGTCGCCTCGTGTGCATTGAGGTCAAGCCTGCTCTAGTGAATGAATTATCATTTCTACTGGCATTTTTGCTTTTGTTTGATAGAAATCAAATTTATAATGGCGCAGGCAGCCTCCCAGAAATTGCCTCATCCTCAGTCTGTACAGTCCAACACAGACAATAGCTTCCGCCCTCTCTTGCCTGCTCAGCTTTCATGTTATCATGTACCGGCCATATCATTGACTCCACCGGGCTTTCTCCCTGCACTGTAGTGGTCAATGCTGAAACCGTCCACTACTGCTGACCCTGACAAACCCATATACTCAACTCAACTTGGCTGCTACTGATACTAGCCCTAATACAAAATTTCTGCCTTCGGCACTTCCCATTCATGGCGAACTGCAGCCCGTGCGTCGAGGAATGCCGAGGAGACCACTTGGGAGCTTTGGGGCTCACTGGGTTCATGCATGTGCCAAAGTCAGCAAGTCTACTTCTGATTCCCGCTGCCTGCGGAAGACTCACTTCTGCAGTCTGGTTAAGTTACACTACTTTAGTGCCTGTTAGTGTTCATAATTTTTTTTTTACATTTGATTTATACTTTTATCGACTCCAGGTTATATCTCATTTCTTATTACTGTTATTACTGTCATAGCAACATATGTATGAGTTTGGTTTAGTTCAGCAAGTTGAGTCAAAGCTCAGAAGCTTGATGTGGCCTGGGTGTGTGACACTCAATATTCTGAAACACTTAGATGAGCACACTAGGTGTGAGTGTGTGCGCACATGTGTGTATTTGCACAAATACTATTTGTGCCACAGTTTCATAGTGACTGCAATTACAACCATCAGACCGGCAATACATTAACGTTAGGGTCGTATGTTAGAAGTCTGAATGTTTGGAGTGGATCTATCAAGATATTCTTTCCAGTCTGGTGAGACGGTTGGAATCACCATGACTATATATATTTGACAAAGTGCGTCACTCTTCCCTTGTGTGGTTTTCAGGACCAGAGGGAGATCTTTGCGTTGCTGTGATGTTCTGTCGTTAGTGGTGACGTTCAGTCCCCAAATTAGAGGGGTAAATCATTAAAATTTGCTTACATGGGCATACAGAAACACATACGATGAGTGTTTCCTCTTTATTAAAACAGCTGGCTGACATATAGTGTATGCGGTTCGCTGGCTGCTAAGTGACTTATTACCTCTCTGATATGAGCATATTACTTTTGCAATAGTCAGAAAACACAATGCTAAGGATTTATTGCATCATTACCTTTTACGGTAAAGGTGTTAAATCAGTTCTTTGATTTCACACATCTGTTTTGTACATCTGTCTTTGAACAAACATTCTGTGCAGATCATTCATCACACAGTAGGTTAGATTTTGTTTCAAATAGGGATGAGTAGGGATGTAGTAACCGATATTTTTTGGTCCCGGTTTCTAATTGGGTCGATACCAGAGTACCGTTAAAGCAAAAAATGACTTTTTAAAATGATTAACATGTCAATGTAGTGTTTGGGTTCTGCTACAAGACATTTCAGCAACAAAGCCCTCAAGTCGCTAATGCAGCCATAACTGAGCATTTTAGATTTGAAAATGCAGTTTCAAAGCCAAAGTTGGATTCAATTTTTCAGCACCCAGTCAGTTTTGATATGTCAGAATCTCTAGCAACCAATCCCATTGATTTTTTTTATTCACCATGATGGCGACGCTAGATGTTACAATTCAGTATCATTATTTGACGTGGCCGAGAGGCAGTGCTGCTGCTTTCAATGCGGGCGACCAGGGTTTGAATCTCAGTGTCTCAGAGCCTCATGTTTTGACAACGCCCCTCCGTCTCTCCTGCCCTCACTGACGTGAACCACCACTACTGAGCAGCCCAGTGGCAGTGGGTGGGCGCAAGTCATGATGCATTTGCATACTCATGAATATTCATAGAACCTGCATTTCTCAATGAGGGGGTAATAGTAGACGTGCTCATAGCCTCTTTGAGAGTTTTTTTTAAACAACATTTTTGTGGGAAAGCAATTTTAATAAAAAAATAGTCATAGCAGAGAGTTTTTCAAATTTTATTACTCTTTAGGGGGACTTAAAGATTCTGGACAAACGGTACTCTTATCTGTACGTTTCGAACGTCTCCCTAACTGTTGTGCAATAATGACACTGCCGCGACAGCAGCCTGTCAGTCTGCCTTCTGACACACTGCCTCCTGAGTGTGTAGCTATAGTTTGCTTGAGCTGCAGCAGCTAAATCTAATGTGATGAAGGAAACAGTGAAAGTTGGAAAAGAGGGAGGAAATAAGTAGAAGTGGAGCAACTAGAAGTGACAGCTAACGTGACGGTGCGTGTGGAGTGTTCATGAGACCGCGCACCGGACACCAGGGCAAGTACTTTCATTAGTGTCGGAGGCAGAAGGTTGAGTGTCCAGTAAGAGCAGCAGGTCAGTGAGGAGACAGAGGGGGCTCCGGCAGCATCATTTCTGCTGCTGTGAGGAGCAGAGTGGAGTCAGAGTGGCGCGATGATCCTCCGGTAAGAAAATGGAGGAGAAAACTCTGACTGTGAAAACACGGAGCTGCTTGTATCACTAATTCTGTGGTAACACGTCTCATATGTTGGCTGGGCTACAGCGTGAAGAACATGCACAAACGCTACTGTAGATGCAGCACTACTGTGTGTTACAGATGCTTGGTATTGAGAAAAAAATTAGCTGTTTCTAAGATCAGACACACACGCACATACGGGGCACAACGTCTGAGAATAGGCAGGGCTTCAGTTTGTTTATGTTCATGTTTGAAGATGGCAGGTGCATTAGTATTAATTTTTTTATAAGTTTGGCACCCGCGTCAATTGACGGCACTCATTTTATTTGATATAGCCTACTTTTCAATGAGGGATGCACATCAATACTACTGGTTAACTCATGGGAGTGTGTTGACATGTGTAGACTTCCATGTATGCCTTCAGTCATTCCATGTATGCCTTCAGTCATATTTCACAGCAAAAAATTACATGGGAGTAAGCTACATGTGCTGTTATGCAGGGCAGTTTCCTGTGGTTCATGCATGTGCGTCACCTGTAAGGACGGTGCAGATATTTGTCTGGCTGACGCGACCACAAAATGTCTAATTTATTATTTCCTCGTAGAGCTGCCCCTCCTTGCCCCGCTCTCTATCTCTCACAAACACATTGACACATGAATCGAGTTGTCTCAATGGGCCAGGCTGACCCAATCAACCCAACCGGATATGCTGGTTTGGAAAAATATTTTCCAATTTTAATTGTTAATTTTTATTTTGGCCAGGTTCGGGCCAAGAATTAATGCTATTGAGTCGAGCCACGTCAGGTCCAGGCTTCAACACCCATGGGTTGGGTTTTGATTTTCAGGCCCGTTGGGAACATAACAAATGTTCAAAATTCAGAAGTTTTGACTAATTTTTTATAAACAAAATAACTTCCATTACCACACAAAAAAGTACCAAAAGCAAGTACCTTTGCATACTGCTAGTACTGGTCCTAAGGAACTGGGTATCTGTACTAAAAACAAAACCAAAAAAATACCTCTGCCTTTTTTAAACAGTAACTGGTGAGTGGGTTAAATCCTTATCTGATTTAGGAATCCTTAAATACTGTAAATTCATAAAGCACCATTATCATTATCTGAATTTGAATCTATTGGTAAGCAAATGTAGATATTTTAATATTAGCAATTATGTAGAACAAAGCAAGTAAGGAAACTTGATTACAATCAAACTATCTCTTGATACTCTCTATCACAAATCAGAGACAGAATCCTCACGAATCATCACATTTATGAAAAAACTAAAGTTAGTTTGTTCAATGTAAAGATTATCTCTTGTCTTTGACGCACTGTCTTAATCCCCTCATATGCAACTCCAGAGGGTGAGAGTCCAAAGTAATTTACTTGCTCACACCCATTGTTGTCAAGTTCCTTAACTTGATTTATGCTGGTCTAATATTTCACTGGATATTAGTGCTAGAATTTATTAGTTTGGAGATATGACAGACCTCTGAGACAGAATGGAAAGTAAATTTTGTGTTTGTTAGCTCAGTTGCTGAGTTTTTGAGGCTGCTCACTCCGTCAGGGTTTGCAATCCTTGGAGCACAGAAACGCGTCACTCAATGACGACATCAGAACATCACGCTGAGGTGATACCAAAACCAACCACTTAATCGCAATTACATCATATCTCTCCAGCGAGCGGGTCAGCTTAGATGTGACAACTTTGCTAAGCAGTAAATTGGACTTGACCAGGAAATGACTTACTTTGTTGAAGACTCACACGATATCTGAACTGTTTTGGACTGCTTTATGATAATATTTCTCTTCATGGCTATAGACCCCTATTAACCTCCTTGGATGATTGTTTTAGTTTTATATGCCCTCTGCGCAGTAGGCCTATTATTAAAATTTTTTCCAGGTGTCAAATAAAGTTATTTAATCTTTTCATTTTGCTATGATTTTGTTATGGTTTTTATATGTGCACACCTGCTCTAGCTACGTTTGGGGAGGTAATAAGCGCCATCGATTATGTGAATTCATGAGACACATCCTGCATTTTTGCAGTCCATTAAAAAGGTACTGAGAACCAAATAAGCAGTAAATGAGTGTTCAACTATGACACCATGTCTGGTTTTATTATTACCCTCATATGTCAGGTCACACATTACTCCCTCGTAACAAGTGAATACCCTGCACTCATTGTCTTGCATATCTTTTTAAATGATTGCGATGCATCAGGTTTACATAGATTTTCCAGCTTGAATCAAAGCCAGCTTCTCTTTCCTCCTCAGTGATCCAGGGATTCACTCCATTATGTGCTCTTAAGGAGCGCAGCAAAGGACAGCCCTTCCTCCTTTGAGCGTTGGGAGCGATCAAGTATCTCTTTTCTGGTTCACCCCTCAAACTGAAGCTGCATCTGGGAATATTTCTCTACAGTGACCAAGCCGTAATTTAAGACTCACAACTGACTATTGGAGATGGTGACCTCTTGTGATTTGGGCTTACGCTGCAGCTTACACAAGGCTGCCACGCCAGAGTGAGGGGGGACATGGGTTTCACAGGCCCACCCGCAAGGAGAACACAACTATTTCCTCTCCATAAATCAAAACGGACATGCTCTGTCTGGGGGCTTTCAATAGGAACAGAGTCTGTTCATTTTTAAAACGCAAAGAGGCTGAAATTAACTTTTTTGTGCCACAGTGGATTTGACTTCACACATGCCGTGCCTGCAGTATTCATGTTTTTTTTTTGCTCATGTAGGATGATTTACAAATATTTCATTGTAGTATTGAATTCATATTTCAATACTACGGTACACCAGAGAAAATTATAACATCCCTTGAAATGTTCTTGTGCAAATTCATGAAGATAATGTAGGAAAGTATAATCCAAAATCAAGCTAAAACATTATAAAACCCACAATTCAAACGTTCATAGTTTTTGACACATTTGGGGTCAGTGACAAATTACTTGTGTTGGCAATATTGAGCAGGACATATTCTAAAAACACAGCTTTTTTCTTAATAATGTGTGACAAATTATGTAAAAATTTGTAAAGAAATAGTGCAATGGTGCAAAAGTGAATTAAATGTATTTCACATTTGAGTCCAGATTTATTTTCCAGTATATAGCAAGCTTTTAGCCATTTTTATGAAGAAAAAAAAAAAAACAGTTTCCTTCTACAGTCAAACACCATTGTTGTTGAAGAGATGAACACTGAAAATCAAATGACGGTCAATAAAAAATTTCAATCAAAAAACAGTCTTTCATTTTCTAAATAAACCGAAAAACAACTTTTCCCTCGGCGAGCCGTGTCGATTCTTGGCGAACCTGACGGGGGTCACGTGCACACTTTTTTTTTTTTTTTACTGTACTGATACAGTCTATGATGCTGAAGTTGAGGATCTGCTCTGTGACACTGCGAGACTGGCCGCCGGTGAGTGCTTTGACACGGGGGCGGGGCTCACGGCAGCACCCGCTAATCGTTGCAACAGCAGTGATACGCATTTCCACGTCGCAGTCTCCAAAGCAGAAAATTAAAATTAAAAAAATTAAATTAAGAATTAAAAACTTAAGATTGGCTTATAATAGAAAGGTTATAGATAAGCAAGGCATGTTTATTATTTGGTGAAACGTTTTTTACGTTTACACCACTTAGACATTTTTTGTCCTAATTCTATAATATATTCTATTCAGGCTAAATGAGTTAAAAGCAGACATTTTATGTTGGGTTCATGAAAAAAAAGTGTACAAGTTAATCATACATTTACAAAATTTTAACCTTTTTAAATTTGACTAAGCTACACCAAAAAAATAGTGTCACATCATTGACCCATAGATTTACTCTGGCCACTTGGGGGCAGCATAATAAACGCAACAACACAACATCTGCTTACCAAATGTACACAAAGTTAATATACCATACATCTTAGCAAAGTGTACACAAAAAAACATTAGAAATCATTTGGAATTAAATTTCTGTCCACTGCTCATTTTACTCAGTTATGGTCTCTACCAGCTTCTTCTTGTTTCTTTAGATTGTTAGCCATTCACTAGCATCGTCTCCTGTAGGGGCTGGACAGGTGAGCACGCAGTGGAGACAGTTTCATGGTTTCCTCTTTTTTGTTCTTGTTTGTTTTTTGTGGAAAAACACTTAAATTAGAAGGAGAATTGAAGAACAGTGAGTCTAAATATAGGAGATTTTGTCATTTGATCTGTTGCCAGCAAAGTAGTATTGATTGTGATAGCTTTTTGGGAGTGGTGCCTTGAGCAGTTGGCTATCCTTTTCTTTTTAAGATCAGAATTGTTCTAGTGGCGTCCTTGTACCAACCACCCGTGGTTTAATCTCGGCTCTGCATCTCAGAGAAGCACTGTGTGCTGTGTAGCGCAGTCCTGCCTTTCACCTTGTTTAAAGTCTCACAATGTCGGCCGTGTGGAACATTTAGAAAGTGTGTGATACTGCTCTAACATACACATCTGCTTTTTATCCCAATATGGATTTGGTATCGACTGTTGATCGTAATCCTACACACAGATGCTTGGTATTGAGAAAAAAATTAGCTGTTTCTAGTTTTTGGTATTGGTTCAAGATGAGACATGTTTATGCAGAGAGAGAGTTTCATACACAGTGGTCTCAGGGCACTTTAAGGATTGTATATATCTGCTGCAATTGTGCCTTTATAATCAATTTACTGAAGCCCCATACAACATGCTGACATGAATTACCTTCACTTTCTGTTCAACTTGCAGATGAAAAGACCAACCACTGTAGTTAATCAGAAACATACCTGAGCCGAATTGACATCAGCACACTCAGAGTAATCTTCTGGGTTACGTCTGTTCGTTAATATTACTCACACTTTGCAAAAACTTTCCAACACGGTGTGCGTCTGTGCTTTGACATATCTAGATTCCCCCTCCCATCACAACAAAACAATCACCCAAATTTTCCTTGTAATGAGACTCTCTGCAGGGACCAGGGGTTATGGAACACACATACAGACGAGTCATGACATGACTCACCCCACCAAACTGCATCTACAAATATGTGCCTGATGTCAATGACACCATGTCTCGGATACTAAAAGCATTCACATCCCTGAGAAAATATCAGGCAGTAATTACACATTTCCTCTGAGATATGGAAATAAGTAAAATGTGTTTTAGATGTGCAAGCACTGATGTGTCGTTGAATGCCCCGTTAGTGATTACAAAGAATAGGAAGAAAAGGAGGAAAACTCTCTACAATGCTAATTTATGTTCGTCTTGCAAATCGTGTGTTCAAAATCTATTCCTTGCGTCCTCTGTGTATTGGTGGTTGATGAAAAAATGTCAGTCGATGGCAGGCCATATTTCCAATGTAAACCCACAGGAGGATGTCCTGGAACAATTCAGCCAAAGCGTCTGGCTGAGACTCCGCAGAGCTGTGTGCATGGAGGGTAATTGGTCGAGCAGCAGAGGAATGACCTTAAGTTTAGATTCAGGCAGTTAGGAGACCGTGGAGACGGCCTTGGTCCCCAGGCTGTCCTTCACATGATTTTATTCCGAGTCTCTGCTTATACTTCGCCACTGGGGAAGTGTGCAAAGGCATTATAGAGCCTCAGCAATGACAGCACAAGGCCTTATATACTATAAGTGCTGTAATAATTCCTTTATTAATGAATTATGAGTACTTACTGAATGACAGTGGAAAAATACAGGTTTATTTCTGACACTGCACAACCTGAACTCGCTTGCCTGGTTCCTCTGGTGCGTGAATGAGCACAATTTCAACACCAGGATAGCAGAGAAACATCCATCAAAAAGGAGCAGAGCCCAGTCCTCCCATTGAACAAAGCTCAAACCTGTGTTGTGGAAACAATCTTCTCTGGACGACCTTCAGTTTAAGGCCCTTATACTTGCACGTCAGGCACTTTTATACAGGAAAAAAAAAAACTGGCTTCCACTCAGCCGAGAGCTTGATAGAAGAGCTAATCTCACCCCCTCAGCGCCCACCCCTTCCCATTCGATTCGGTCAATATACAGCACCAGTGGTGGCTGTAAGTGCAGGGAGCTCCCCATTGATCGGCAGTGGAACAGAACCCAGATCCAGCCAGCTGGGGCTGTTAGCTGGGGAAGCCGTGCTCTTTGCAGTGAGGTAATACCTCAGACATCTGCGGCAGGTTCTAATTATGCCAGAACAACTCAGTGTCTGGCTGCGTTTGGCGAGGGGGATAGCCAACACAAGCCATTCTGCTCTTCTCTGTGCGTAAGACATAAAGGCCAAGGGGATGCCCTCATACCGCCCAGCCTCGTCATCATCTGCGTGAGAGCAGAAGTTGTGTTATACTCAAGAACTTGTCCCAGGATTATGTGATACATTTATAGACTCTCTTCTTTGCATTTATGTCGGTTACAAAGCTGGAAAGCTTATAATCTCTGAGTTATGCTCTTCATCAATGGCCGCATTGAAATTAAGTTTCACTGTTTAAGTTAAGGTAAAAGAGCATGTACTGTAATTTATAGACCTTTTAACCTTTGACTGTGCCACAACACAAGGTGGTGCTACTGGATCTTCCTGCTCTGCTGCTGTGCAGTAGGAGGTCTGCAAAGCTGCCAAACAGGCAAACAGGCTAAAGGCCATGTGTTTCAGGTCAGAACTGTTTTATAATGTGAACAGCCAAATTGACTTCCTGCTAGTGGCAAATGATGAGAACGAGAACGCCAGTACACAGGCAGCGCTCGGGGGATAATGCATTCCTGATTGTTACAGCTATATCATTTTGTTACGTTCAATTACCGTAATTCCTTACCCACCTGGAAGATTTCTCTCATAAAGGCAGGCCACGAAAAAATGTTTCTTTTCATAATTAAACTGATATTTCCTTCCATGTGACATAATTAAGGGTTTGTCAACGACGCCGGTCTTGAAATAAGATGGTAATAAGAGCAAAACTACACTTTGCTGCAAAACCCTTGATTTGAGTGAGCTGTAAACTGTAAGTTGACAGTGATTACCACAAAAACATTTGCTGCTATAGTAACCGATCAGCACAGTGTGTAACAGAGATGCCTGTGTTATGGTGCAGTCATACCAGGCAATTATGTTTAATCTGTTTTAATTGTTCCTTGTGAAGGGCTATAATTCAGTTTATTAAAGAGTTGTACATCAACCATCAGTTGGCTGAAGAATTTGGTCTGGTAAACTCTGCAGGTCTTTAACGTGATTGTAGGAGCCGCGCTTTCGCCCTCCCTGACCCCGTCCACTACAAATATACGCACACGAAAAAACACACGGACGACATGTGTCTGCAACACCTCCGAATGCACATGCTGCAGCTCAACAGTAGCTGCAAATGCAATCAAGAGTTTTGATTACACACACGGCAAAGTGGCTGAGTAACCTCAAATCTCATCATTACCTGTGCTACGGGGGACCAGAGAAAACCCACTGAAGTCCCACCACAGAAATAGAGTGGTGACAGCTTAATGGTCTCCTAGCTCGCAGCACCACACCCTTGCCACTCTATATAAAAGACCCTACTCCCGCCCCTCGGCACGTGACGTCAGGTGCTTGAACCTCCTCTGCAAAGCTTTCTGGGCTTGTTAATCTACAGGGGCGTTAAATTCCCTTTCAGCGATGACATTACTGTGCGTGACTGAAAATGGAAATTTTGCAGCCCTCCATCATTGTCAAGGCTCCTAATGCTAACATTTACTTCTCGTTTATTTATGCTAATCAGTAACAACTGGACATTTTCCTCCATTTTTTTTTTTAACAAAAAAATATGATTTGCAATTTGATATGTCTAAATGATTAAAAGCTGGAAGGACGTGTAAAATTGTATCATGCTTTGGGAACTCTATTTCTCTACTGAGATGCAAGGCTCATTCCATTGTAATGAATTCTCTATGCCTGTGTCTGTCTCCTACATCCACTCTGAATATTCATTAATTTTTCCCTTCAAGGCTTTTCCAAATAATATGACTACTTTTTCCTGTGCACTCGTTGAGCCATCCGTATGGAGAATTACAACCCACAGACTTTCTGTCTCTCTGAGCCCCATATTCCACAACATGGGGACCTGGTCGAGACAACTGTTGAAAGTTTGCTGGAGCCTCTGCAGCCTTCCTGGCCTGACACTGTTTTGTGTGAGACACTCCAGATGGGATCCCACACTTTGAGCTGTCCTAATGACCAGCAGTATCACCAAAACCACAAGTGAAAGCCTGTGATGTGACAGAGAAGGAAGTAACATCATTAATAAAGATAATGAAGCAGATGGGTGCTCTAATGGGTGGCTGGAGAAAAAAAAAGAAGTTGGTCAGAGGTGAAGGCATGGAGTGGTCCTGTTGGGAGACACTCAAGTATAGAAACAGGATGCTTACTCGTGCATGTTTCTGACCTTGAATGACACTGGAAGTGAACAAAATAAGTTTTTGTTTTAATTAAATTCCATCTATATGCACTTTGGTTCAAGGCCTGACTCAATTAGCCTGTTATCCAGAGAAGAAAATTATGTAACTCACATTTGTTTTGGTGTGATTGAATTGTAATTGTAACACCACAACATCTGCATCAGCATCAGCAGGTCGCCACAAATATATTAATGAAATACCGTACTGGTGGTGTCTGACAGTTGAAATGTGACAAAGATCAGTGAGTGGGTGGGGCTTCATTGCAGCAGCAGACATCCCCAGCTTCCAGAGCTGATAGACCTGCTTGTGAACCTAATTTCACATACTAAACAAATTTTTCTAGCATTCAGACTTGGAAGAATGGTTAGTAAGACATCTGACTCTCACAGTAAACAAATCTAGTTTCACTTTACACAGACTTTAAACAGCTTTGGACTAATTGTGATGTTAGATAAATGACTTGTAACTTGTTACAGGGGGAGTGGAGGCTCCTTCCACACTGTGGCTGAAAACAAAACCTGCGTGATCTGTGGCTCTGACCGAACACAAATTATGTAAGCCACAAATAGATTTTTTTTGCTTTTGGCTCGACCAACGCAATATCGTTCCGTTCATTCATCTCTGCATAGTGCTCTTTCGTCGTTATTGTCGCCCCCCGATGCACCGATAGATTATAAAAGGCTTCCTGGAAAACAAATGCACATGACTGGAGGGAGGGTGAACAAAACGGCGGAGAAGGCATCAAAATTTCTTAAATTATTTAATTCAGACTAAATATAATTTTTTATGGAAAAGCAATACTTGTACAGTATTCTGCACCCCTCTAAACGCCCTGTGGATGTATTAAAAATATAGCTTTTAATAAGCATTCTCCATATTCAACCTTTAACATGAAGAGCTTTTTACTTACAAGTCTGTAGGACTTCTTTAAAAACCTAACTAAGTTTGTTTACTCTCATTGAGTTGTGTCCAGAAGTCTGTTTCTATTACTTCTTTTCACCTCTTTCTGATACTGAGTCATTGAAGCGTCCCTACTGCTCTAGTGCCGATCAGGGGGTGTGTTGCAACCTCTTGTGTTGTAAACAGTGGCTAAAGCTCTTGGCAGGACTGTTAAGTAAACCACAGTCAATGCTAATGTGGGCTATGTAACAGTAGTAAA
Source organism: Decapterus maruadsi (assembly GCA_030347415.2). Taxonomy (NCBI): domain Eukaryota; kingdom Metazoa; phylum Chordata; class Actinopteri; order Carangiformes; family Carangidae; genus Decapterus; species Decapterus maruadsi. The sequence continues at coordinate 15,940,357 of CM064906.1, forward strand.
ACTGTTCCTGTAATACTTTAGTGCTTATGGCTGAAATAGATTTTTTTTGTATGCACTATATGACAATGAAAATTTACATGAAAGAAATATAGCCTAATTTTTAACCCAATTTATCAACTAATTTATAGTATAGAAGCTTTTATAGTGTTTACTTACAAGTCGTGTGTATGTTTGGAGCTATGTATACAGTATGCTTCACATTTTTAGCCATGAAGCTGGGAGATAGAGCCCTCTGAGAAGGGAAACAGTGTGTTGATACGCCCAGGGGCAGTGGAAAAAAAGGCCTGTGTGAACTGTCAGCACCAGATAGACACAGGAGCAGCTAATCTGCTCCCAGGCCACCATTTGCAACCATGTGCCACTTGCACTCTTGCTGACCGACTTCCTCCATATGCACACAGAAGGAGGTGCAGAGGGTCTGGGTGTACCCGCAGCTGGAAATCCTGAGTATAGATATACATGCATGAGGAGACGGTTACCAAACATCAGATGCAATTGAACTCGAGGAAACACACTTCCTGGCAAGGGACCCCCATTTGGAAAATCACTTCAAATGCAGACTTAAATGTGGGCTGCCTTTGGTTTGAAGGCACAATGGCATGTGAACATAACTGTATTATCTCATTCTATACACTGGGGGAGGTGTTGACATGCAGCTTGTGCTTTAATTAAATATATCATTTTCCAGACAATGGAAAATGGATCATTTAATCAGCCACTCCTGGCTGAACGAGAAGAGCAAATAAAAGATTGTTTGCTCAGTGACTAAGATTTGGAGATGGACTGAAGATGGATAGCTACGAAAGAGACCAAACCCCATGATATCATATCCTTTACAGTAAATCTCCATGAAACTTACTTCATGATTCATTAGCACTGAATAGAGTCTGTCTTGTCATTAGAGTGTTTAAGTTCTTTGATCAATAATAAATGATACTTGAGCTGGATGCACAGGCTAGTTGTCATGACATTGAACAACATGATATGTGTAAGTATTCTTTTTGGCGTAATGCATCAATCAACAGGGTATAAAGCTCAACAGACCTTGAAGATGCATGTTTTTTTTTTTTTACTTTGACTCCACCTGCTGCTATACCACAGGCTGAGCGTTTTTTGCCCTTTATCTAGACAGGTGCTGCCCAAACATAATGCTAAGCCTCTTGTGGCTGACACAGTGACCTTATGGCTTCTGCTGCCCGCAAGGCAGTCCAGGAGCTGGTCTGCAGACAGATCAAAGTGGGAATCATGCCCCACCAACAGAGATAAATACACACTTCCTCTCTTCCCTTTCACATTGGTTTTTCCCACACTCCTCGAACCCCCCGTGCTGTAGCAAAGCCAGCTCAGAGGAAATGACAGACCACATCAAGAGACTCGCTGTTGCTTTAACAGGAACATTTGCACCAAGCTTCAGGAGAGAGCGAGGCGCTGTTGCATTCATCATAGGGAGGCAATAGTTATTTGTGTTTCGCAAATGTTGGCAGCGGCAGCATGGCACATCCAAATATGACGGTTTCACACTAATTTTGAACCATGCGTGACCTACATTTGCCATACTTGCACCAGATGCTGTAAAGGAATGCAATTAAAACCATGCACATGCTGTCAGTAATTTTATACTGTAATCAGCCATAATTTGGTCACCAATTGCTCTTATTGTATTTAATTTCTTATTCTGCTTGTGCTCTAAACTTCATCAAGCAAATGGAAAAGAAATAATGCTTTTTTTTCTTTTTTTTTAATCTTCCTCTTACAGGGATAGTTCAGGTCTTTTGACATGAATCTATGTGGTATCCCCATCAGTAGTAGTGATGTGCATCAACACCGGACTACGTCCTGTGAGTGAAGTACCGGCCTGGTTTCGGTGCTGACGAATGTAGTCTGGCTTGTTGGCTGGGGTCACGAAAATAAAGCGTTTTGCTTCTCAAAACAGTATGCGTTGAAAAGAGTAATACATTTGCATCACAAAACCATTGTCCACGAAAAAGTCAGACCTCACAATCACTTGGTGCTATTTTCTCTCCCTTTGTATCACTACGCGCTGCCACTTGTAGACTGCGGTGCACGTTACCATCACCTGTTCAACGGAGTTTACTGCTTAGATAGTTAACTTCAACATATCAGACTATGACACAAGTGATGAAGCCATCCCTTGTTTTAGCACAGAGCCAAAGGGAGACCTTTATGAACCTGAATAAGCTATGTGATGCTGAACTTTGTCAGATGGAGTTAGAGCAGAGAAGACAGGGTGACGGTGATCGTTGCAGCACAGACTGGCAGCTGAGACAGAGCACAGTGGACGTGGCTGTTGTGTAGACTCGCTATTTAATAACGGCAAGAAAAAATAATCATCCTCAATTGCTGATTGTCTGATAGTCTGTGTACATTTGTCGGGCGCTGCAGTCCGTGATCCAGGGTGTCTGGTCAGCTACAGCTATGGTCCAGCTTCAGCTTGTCACTTCCCTGTCCCTCCTCTCCCTGTCTGCCCATTCTAACTCCATGAAGTTCAGTATCGCATTCAGGTTCATAAAGGTCTCCCTTTGGCTTTGTGCTAAAACAAGGGATGGCTTTATCGTTTGGCTCATAGTCAGATATGTTTACATCAACTATCCGAGCAGTAAACTCCGTCAACAGGTGATCACAGCTGTCTACAGGCAGCAGCGCGCAGTAATATGAAGGAAAAAGGAGAGAAAATAGTGCCAAGTGATTGTGAGGTCTGACTTTTTCGTGGACAGTGGTTTTGTGATGCAAATGTATTACTCTTTTGAACGCCTATTGTTTTGAGAAGTGAAACGCTTTATTTTGGTGACCCCAGCCATCTAACTACATTCATCAGCACCAAAACCAGGCTGGAACTCCGCTCGCAGGACACAGTCCGGGGAAAGTCACTGCTGATGGGGATGTCATATAGATTCATGTCAAAAGACCCAAACTATCCCTTTAATGCACATCTTCAAACCAAGCCCATTACAGAAACTGACCCATGACATCAGTAAATGATGTAAAATCCAAGTAGAAGATGTAAACAGTTCTCAAATTGACTTCCCCATCTCTCTCTGGATCACTTTAGATACTTAGAATACAGTGCACTGAGTGTGTTTTCCATCAGGAGGTTACAGGAAAAGTTTGTCTAGCTTTTATGAATATGCTTCTTTCAAATGAGTTTCTCCAATAAATATGAAGCTACAAGCTACAGCCAAGAGATCGCTATCTACGCCTAGAGCATGAAGACTACATTGTAGCCTCACAGTGAGGACAAATGTGTCTGGTAGGGTTTTGGAGACAAAGGAAGGAAGATATTTTGCCCTCAGACAGAGACAGGCTAGCTGTGTCTTGTTTCCCTGTGTCTGATTTTAATGCTAAGCTAACCAACTTCTGGCAGCCTCTTCATACTGAACTTTGTATGTATGACAGTGTTATTTATCTGTATCTACCTCTCAGAAAGAGCATGAATTTTTCCATTGAGCTGCACTTCATTTGCCATTACACAATTTATTTCAAATGAAACCATAATCATAACATTTGTAATTTGTGTATTATTGTGTTATTAACTGATTTGACCCGTCAACCACTGAGTGGTATATCGTAGGGAAATGCCCTCCTAATAGCTCTGTTTTACTGCTTGTAAGGCTGCTTACTTTTCCCGGGCACTGCAAATGTAGCACACAAGAGTGCATTTAAATAGCATGTAAATTCTACACGTCTGATCTCATCTGAGCCTCATTGGCATTAGAGGAAATCTTAGAAAGCTGGTGCTGGACAAAAACCTCTTAGAGATAAATAACGATGGATTTTCCTCTTATGAGGTCTGTAGGCTGCCCATTTTATTTGTCTGTCCCGTTCTTACGTTCTCAAACTGTCCATTTAAAAAAAATGCAATGCTGTAGACATGCCTCTGTCCTTGACATCAAGAAACGGTAGCTCAGAAACAAGTTGTTTTTCTGGGTTTGGCCTTGATGCTTACCTGTTTCCTCAATCTGCGTCTAGCAACAAAAGCCCCTCTCATTTTGAGCAGCTCATGGAGTAAATCATCTACACTTCTGGCCAGTGTGCCTCGAACATGATCCTTCTGAGACATGTACTTGTCATGGCAAAAAATGGCAGCTGTAGGGAAAAACCTCTCCTCAAGCAATGAATTATGTTTGGGCATTCCCTGAACAGCGGCTGTTTATATTTTCTTGGGGGGATATGCAAGGCCACCCAAAACAAAATTGTGTAATGTTATATTATTCCACTGCTTTACTACAAACAGGAGAAAACGCCAGATCTTCCTAATAGGGCTGTGCTGCTTTTCCAGTTTTCTGTTCTATTTTATGCTTCTCCTCAGGAAATCCACCCATGCTCATAAGTTTCTCCACCTGTTTGGAAATATATTTGAATCGTTTCTGGTCCCTGTGAAGGATCATAAGCAGGGCCCTTAATGAGCAAATAAAGTTTGGCACTGCTTTGCACCCAAAATTGGAGAGAGTGAATCATTCTGCAGATTCATCTTCTGCAACACCTAATATTGTTTGTGATTCATGTAGACATGTCAGAGGGAACCTGTGGGAGAATGGGAAAACTGAACCCTGATGTCCCATAGCTTGAGTCCAGCTCCATTAAACCTAACTGAACAACCGAGTCCAGCTTCATTAAATCTGACCGAACATTTCATATTCGTACAGACTGCACTACTCATGCCTGGAACAAATCTTAAGAGTGAGTGTACACTGACATGAACATTTTTGTCGAGAATTTCCAATCTAATTGAACTTCCAGTCTAATTTTAGGACAATCCATCTAAGTCATAAAAAAAAAACATCAATTTGATCTATTACTTTGGGAAGGGGGATTTACATTAAAAACTAATTATGTTTACATGGAGTCTAATGCTCTGATTTAAGTCAGTTTTAAGGCCCAAACACAATAAACAGGCCTAAACACTGAGTTAGTGTATTTAAAAACAAGATTGTGTCTTGTCCCATCCCATGTAAAGACCTGACAAAGTATTCTATGTCCAAACAAAAAAGTCACAAGTTCTCAATGGTAAGTTTCGTTTAAGTAAGTTTCGTTTAAGCATTCGAAATCTTGCTGCAGCCACTCAAGTCCAGTTTTGACTTGCACCCCCTGCTTGAGAGGGGGAGGGCATGTTCTGTAGCTTCATCAAAATGCAGGTACATATAGTTTTTTTTATCCCTGCACAGTGCAAGTGGAGGCCTTTTAAAAACCGCTGTAAACTCCTGCCAGCCCGGTCCAAGCCGTGGGAGCAGAGCGGCTGCCTCAACTAAGAGATGGCGAAGGATACCAGGAGTATGTCTGGCCAATGAAAAACAGGTGGCTGGACAGAAGTAAACGAGTTGTAAGGACAAGTGTAAATTTCTGTTGGCAATTACCGAGGGCCTGTTAAGAGTGGGTGGGAGATCGGCGTGTAGATAGGACCACGGCTTCATGGACTCAGCATGTTAGGAAGTTAATCAGGTCACACTGGGGGTGACTGTTTAGCTTCTTCACCCCTGTCTCTGCTCACGGCCCAATGACCTAATGGGTATCATGTGGTGTCACTGTTTATCATCAAAGAGTATCGAGAACCCCAACCTCAGCCGCTTCTGCTGTGACAGTCGGTGTCAAGGGAATGTCAGAGAAAAAAAAAGTGCCAGGTCTTTTTAGCAATCTGTTTGTTTATTTTTCTTTTAGTTCCTTTGTGGCTCTTTTAAAGCCTTTGGCATGGGATGATTCCGCCTGGCAGCCCCCCTCCTCTCTACCGCACACCTTCCCTCTTGCCATCCGTAATTACCACACTGTTCGAGTCCTAGCCTGTCCAAAAGCCACTGCAGGTCTGATTTTTTTGGCTTGGCTCCTCTCTGACATGCCTGGGAAGGGCAAGGAAAGGAAATGGGTGGACCAGCCGCTCTCCTTTCCCCCAGAGCAGGCCTGGGAGAAGCCAGCCCAGTGTTTTTCGACTCGATTGAGCTTGTAAGGGAGTACAGCCCATCTGGTTCTAATAAATCCTCCATGCGGCTTCACAACTGGAATTGCCTGACCTGTTTGGGGACGTGATCACTGATACAGTCATTTTGCAAAACAACAGGGAAGAGCTTGAGAGCAGTTCTGAATGTCAGTCCTGTGGTCCAGAGCTGAGCTTTGCACTCTGAAGAGAACAAAGCTCACACTAAGCAGACCTCCCCGAAACCCTACAGGGCTAGGTGATGGATGTGTGGTGTAACGGTGACCATATTGTAAATATACATTCCTGCCAACGGTGGGCAGTGTATCACTGTTTCTTGCTCCATGACTCTTGGTAATTTATCAAACACAGACTTGAGGGGTCACGGTCAGACCAACACTAATTTTTATAATGAGTCTTAAGTGCTCAATTAACCAATTTATAATTCCTTTGCTATCAAGCAAGTATTAGGTCAAGGACATCTCAACCGCCATATCACCTGGTAGAAAAACACTTCCCACTTTTGTTATTGTAAATATACCTTTAACTCTGGCTCATTTTTATCTCAATATTTCATTCTTCCATAACTTCTAATGACAAGAATTTATACCCATTTTCATCAGTATGACATTTTCTTATATATATCATAGCAGAACAGTAAATCTATTTTGCAGTGTGAATGAATGGTAGTATTGGGCACACCAAAACAACACACTACTCCGTCTATAGCTTGCCAGATCATTAGGTCATGCAGCACTATGTTGGTAATGTCTGCCTCCCGATCCCAGGCATATATTTATGACCTGTTGGCTGCGAGAGTCCTGCTGACTCGCGCGTATGAGGTCAAAGCCATCAAAGTGACCTCACCATCAGAGACAACACAACATCTGTCCTCATCTTTCACACCTTCAGTGGCTGGGTTTCCTCAGACCTCCCAGCCTCTCCCTGCACTCACTTCCCTCTAATTAGAAACAGTTTGATTTAGCGCTCTGAACACGGTAGATAAAATAACAGGAGTCAAGCCTATTAAGACTTAACAGGGAAAAATTTACAGCGGCACGTTTTACAGGTCAGCGTAATGCATTTAAAATAACACTCTACATTTAGAAACAGAGACAACTTAATTCACCATTCACATGACATGAACATAGAAGGAGCGGTTGTTATCTTCCAGTATAAGTCTATCCACTCTCTCTGTTGACATTTGACTGCCAGAAGCTTGTGAGGAATGTGTAGGATTCAATAGTTCCCATTTAAAAACACTGCTACTGTATTATCAGGAGTAGACCAGCCTTTGTCCACGTATCTGTCTTATCAGGAGTAAAATGACATCTCAAGAGCAAAGCATGTGATGCAGATGTCAATCAGTTGTATATTAATAATATTAACAACAATAATGATACAATATCCCACAGGTATTATCCTGTAATTAAAATGGGTAATAATAGGATTTGGGTGGAGATTTAGGGCAGGAGACCACACATGGGGTAAGCTTGTATTGTACATGCTTAATCTGATTAAAACTTTAAACGTGATTATGAAAAAGAGTGACACAGACTTCACAGGAATGTTGACATCCACCGGGTTTGTTCTTACAGCCTCTCCTGATAGGGCAGGACTATTAATGTTACTATAATTCTCCTTGCTGCAGCTTTAAGAGACATTTTTTGGAGGATTTACATTCAAATATGGGCTGACAGAGAAGTCAGTGCTGCTATACATGTAGATTTGCACATCTGGTACTTGATCATTTGGATTCAGGGAAACATAGCAAAGTGTAATGGGACTTTTGGCGCTTTGAGGCAAAAATCATCCACCTATATTACTCATCCGTGCCTGATGAGGATGGGCCATTGTTATTGCAGAAGTTGCGAGTGAATCATTCTGGGTCCGTGTTCGGTGTTACCCCCACTAATTAATGTGATAAAGACCTGTGCTGGCAACTTTATCTGCTGGTAGACAGGAGCATTACCTCACTTGAAGAAGTCATGCAGCTCCTTGTCAAACACCCTCTGATCTACAGGGACCTGAAATTAGAAGTTTTTCCCCCCTCTGCTCTCCATAACAAAATGGTACACTGTGTCAGTTATGGAGTGTATCACTGTGATAAATTCAAAACAGCCACCACCAGAACTTCACCCCACATTTTCCATGCATTTTTCTGTGGCGTGTGTGATATTGGCCACCCCTTGACTTTAAAAGGAGACACCCATCAGGACAACCTGACAGGCAATGAACAAAGCATCTCATTCCAGCCTTCTTATCTTTTCATTATCTGCATGCTGCATTCTTTCTTGTGGCCATTTTTTGTTCATTTTGTCCTTTGCACTAGTGGCCTCTTTTCTGCGTGTCTTTTGGATGAAATTCGTGCCTTTCCTTTTCTCTTTGTATCTTGGAACCACTCTATAATAAATTGTTTTTTACCACAGTGGTAATAACAGGAACATCTGAAGGCCACATGGGATGCAACAGACCTGCCTGCCTCTTAGACAAAGAAATTAGAATTAATTTCTGCCACAGGATAGCACAATACATTTTGGAGGCTAAAGGCCGCTTCTTTTACTTCTGCACACCAACATGTGTGTGTGTGTGTTTTTTTTTCTTTTCTTCCAGGAATGAAACCTTTATCTTGAGAAGGCAACATGAAAAGTATAACACCTGGTATGTATCAGTAAATTGAAGGGAGGAAAGGGAGAGCCATATGTCCACCTTCAGTCTTCAAAGCAGCTAGAATGTGTATCTAAGTGCATTCGAAGATTGAAACAATCCAAAAAGGAAATTTATCACTGAGCTGAAATTTCTGGGCTCTTAAGGATTTAGTTTCATAAACATTGCATGCTGGATGTTTTTCAAATCAGGCTGATGCCATTTGAGCTCAGGCATCTGCAACTGTCGGACTCTTTTCAGTGTATCTGCCAAGGCCATTCATGTGGGTCTGTAGTAATCTTAGTGATGCCAAATCCATCACTGCTGACATTAAATGCACACCCCAACAGACCAGATTCCTGTTAATATTTGTGGCCTTTGACCCACAAATAGGGCTTTTGTTTTTGAGCATTATCATTCAGTGTGTAAAAGGAATAACCTGACATTTTGGAAAAGTACTTAAACATTTTCTTGCCAAGACAGATAGGGGGAAGTTTTAATGTCTGTTTGTTTAATAATGACGATGGAACCCGGAGAGTTGGCTTACTGTAGACAGTGTAAAACCTCAACTTGTCACTCTTACACTTTTTACTCAAGCAAGTTATGTTAATTTAGAAGAGCTAATAGCCAGATTCGGTTACCATCACATGGAAGCAGGCTGGCTATTTATGCTAAGCTAAGCTAAGCTAACTGACTACTGGCGATAGCTTCATGTTTACCCAACACATGTGAGGTATTAATCTTGCAAGAAGGCAAATGCGTATTTTTTCCAAAAAGTTTGAGTGGTTTCTGTAGTATTGTCATTTTGAAAAATGTAATCATGTCACATTTGGGATAAGGGCTGGATCAGCCTGTTTTGATCTGGACTCCCCATTAGTAAAACAGGCTTGAACATAAAACTTGTTCTCGCTGGCTATCCAATTTCCTGCTGCATGGTCCACCAACTGCGACATGATGTTGATAGGATTTTAAATGGCCTTCCTGTGTCTCATAGTCTGCACCCATGAATCATGCCCACTACAGTAGGCGCTCCGGACAGTGAGGTGTCATTTCATAATAAATAACATGTGCACTGGTGGTGGGGGGTTGAGGTGGATGATAAGTGGATAGAGCGAATCATCATTTACTCTGCTGGGGAAAACAAATACATATGGTAGTTAGATAAACTTCAAACGAGGGACAGACATCCTGAGACCAGAAGGCTGCTTTGCATGTCTCCTCGGACCAGAGAGGAAAGAGAGATTTGGCTGTGTTTAGAAAGCAGAAGTCCCTCCTGATAAGATATATTCAAGATGTCTAAACACAGATAGATGTATTTGTTGTGTTTTGCTGCTGTGAATGATGCAGTTGTGTTACATCTTTTCAAAATCGCTGTAGCAATTCAAATATTTATCATGGTAAATTTACAATCATTTTCTGCTCTAAATATTGTGTTGTCCTCATTTAGACGCTTTACAAAAAAACCCAACAACAACAGAAAATATGTTTTAATGAGATTTAGTGAACGGCATTGCTGCAATGACCTTTCTTTGTAAAATATGCATTTGTGACCGACTTCCCGTAAATCATCAAATGGGTCGTCTTTGCATGCACATTATTACAACCCGCAGTTATGTTTTACTGTTGGGTGACCTCAGACAACCTCTAGTGGCTGGAATAGTTACGACAGAAGGATGAATGATGGGAGGAAAGAAGAAAGTTAGGTGATGTAGTATACAGATTGAATCAAACAGGCAGTGATGTTTCTTACAGTTTAGCAAATGTCTGTTCTGCCGCCTCGTCGTAACCATAACTACAAAGGTCTGGCACACCTGCCACTGTAAAGACCTAACGTTGTGCTCGACATGGGAAATGTCACAAAGGTGGATGTGGAAAAAGGGATATTGTGGTTCAAAGCCTTGACCCAGGTGTCACTGCTGTGAATAGATGTCACGTTAACTCACCATCAGCTTGGAGGCTTTTTGTCTTCAGTAACTTTTTCTTGAAGGACATTTGTGTGTAAATTCAGTGTGTGTTTGTGAGTGTACTACAGTGAGTAGTAGGTGCCTTCAGCATGCTTAGGACATTTGAAAGTGTTTCCATCCTCCCGGGCCTCATTAGTCAGACGGCATGCAGAGAAATAAACAAACAATTAATTGGTAAAGCAAACATGCAAACAAGTTGAAGGACAGGCCTCACACACTGCCCATTCAGCCGTCTCTTGTTGCGTTTTCATTTCAGTCCATCTGTTACTCTGTATAAATGGCTCAAGGTTTCTCAGGGCCCCCTCCACCCTCACAGGGCCTGCAGCCTACATGTGTGGCACCCATCAAGCTTACACCAACAGATAGCATCATAGCAATCCTAAAAGAGGTACAGACAGTGAGTGATGGTTTCCTCTGTATAACATTCAGCCCACAGAGAATTGGAGTGCACAGAAAAGGGAGTTACCCAGTGTTTTCTCCAGGGGACTACATGTTTGTATGGTACCTGCTCAGTCAAAACAAAATAGAAATACCTCTTGGTGATATTCAGGCTTTTCAGTGACCTTGTCTGCCCACGTCTCCCCCACATGGAAATATGATGGAAAACAGCATGTCACAGAACTTAGTATACCATCATGCAGAGCCACCATAGTAACATGATAAACATCATGCCTGCCATTACAGGGAATAAGGCAAATAAAGTGAGTCACTGATTCTCATTTTTCATCCTTCTATCCATCCTGCATCAGCAACATATACACTAAAGAAAACAAAGTGGGCCAAAAAGCACTGGGTGGGTTTGTGCTTCACTTTCGACCTTGGCTTTGCCCATGTAAAAATTGGTGGGGGAAAATGTGAGCAGAGCACGGTCCCGCCCAGTCAGCGTCAGGTGAGTCATTTTATGTGGCAGTTCAGGTTGCAGTCAGTCCAAACCGCCTGCGTCGTCTTGTGGCCAGCACAGGTCAAACGCTGGTTGGAGAGGGAAGGGAAAAATCTAGGTAGACTTAATTCATCCCTGTCTGTGACAGGTGTGTTTTGATGTTTGTGTTTTCTTTCTAGTTTACTTAAATCCCTCCTTTTCAGTCCCTGGTGGCACTGCCAGATGACTGCATCTGTCACTGAGGGACTTTCAGGGCGTCCTCACCTTATGATTTTGACAAACTAGTGAAATGTTCTTTTGAGAGACACTGAAGTTGAAATCATGTCCTATTATGATGATGCAGTCAGAGATTGTTCAGTGTTGACTGCTCACCTCAAGTGCAACTTTCATACTGTGCAGGTTTGACATAAGGTTTTTCTAGTAGAATTCAAAGATAGACAAGATAGGCTGAAGGAAACAACTTGTGCAAATTAAATAATAAAAAAAAACTAACCCTAACCCTTCTTAATGGAAAATTTAAGCCATCACAGGACTGATTTAAAAAGAATAATACCAGGCCTAATGGGAAAATCCAAGAGCCTTGTGTGGAAAAAATGCAGTCCTCTCATTCATTTGTGGTGGCTCATCTAATTGTGCGCACATTCCAGTTAGATTAGTACCAAGTTACAAGAACACTGTCCACTATTCCCTGCAATCGAAAGATGAAAGATAAAAATAATTGTCACTGAGAATTTCCAGAAAGTTGTGAAGTTCTGTCTCATGGTATAATAACCTACTGTGCAGTGTTTTGGTGTCTGATAACACTAATGGATCTGTTGCACACACTGGCCTTCCTGAATCCAATTTTATTGCCCCATTGGTATCAGAAACAGACCCCCCAGCAAAATTAGCTCCTTACGTTGTTGGATGTAATGCTGTGCTGTTTTTGATCTGAAAATAGTGTACAACATTAGCATTTATGTCAGGCTCTACTTAATGTACTGTATGAACCCCAATCCTAGCTAGCATCTTCATCTATGCAGCAAAAAAACAAACAAAAAAACTTAATGCGCAATGCAGCAACCGTAGAGTTAAATTCTGACATGGTTATGCTGTATGTAAAATATAATGTCCTCCATACTCACCATGTTATTTTTACTTTAACCCCCCCCCCCACACACACACACAACAGACAAGGCTGATAAATGTTTAAGTATCTAATCTAAACCCACTGAATAATTGTGTGGTATTTTAGTCTGGACCAAAGTTGTGGACTTTGAACTGGTATTACCATCTCAAAGCATCGATTGCAAGCATCCTTGCAGGACTCACGTATCTACTTTCCATTCTGCTTCCAGCTGTGCAAAAACGTCAGTGTGTGAATTTCCCACAACTATTAGAGTAGGAAATATGTAATGTCTCACATTAAGTTGTGGATCCAATTAGGCAAGAATTTCCATGCAGATTATCAAGTGCTGCTGCTTGAGACCAGGTGACAACCATCAGTGAAGAAATGAGTGGGAGGGATGGGGAGGGGGGATCTATCCATGTGTTTTTATTCCAAGAGAAATTTATAAAACTCTTTGTTTAAGAATCCAGGGGTTGACCTGTGCCACGCCCCCACGCCCCCCCTCCCACACACACACACACTTCTCACCCTCTCCAATCTCGTTTAAGCCTTTAATCAAACGGACATCTGGATTGTATTGAGCGCTGCAGAGAGAGAGGCCTGATTGCTGTTAAACAGACCACGCGATGATGTCACTTTTCATTAATAATGACGCTGCCCATAGCAGTCGCATTTATCTTCCTGTCTAACAATGCAGAGACCACAGGCTGCGGACATGACAGTGACCGTGGACACTCAAGTGGCCAGCTGAGAAAACAAGCAGAGGCTGTGGGTGACAGCACCTCCGTCCACTTCACTCAGGAAGCACAAGGAGAGTGCTACTTAAAGACAACAATAGCTAAATGACCAGTAACAACACGTGTAATGAGAAGATATACTCAGACTCACCTGACATGTAACTAACAACTGCAACACCTTGATTTATGGTCTATCAAATGTGAGAGACATGTTTTAATTTAACAAAGAATTATGATTTTTCTCATGTTCTCAGACCCATTTCACCGGTTTAAGTTTATTCCATCAGTTAGACTGTTTCCATCTAATGGGGATCAGTTAAAAAACAGAATAAAAAAACAACTGTTTTACTGACGTCATGATCTTATGGTAAAATAATTTAATGATTTTCTTTTAAAGCCAGTATTGCACAATTTAGTGACAGCAGATGATATTATGAAATAGTCAGGAAATGAAGTAGAAATAAGTGAGATGCTTGTTTTCCTTTATTTTGGAAACACCTTTGTTGATTCCCGTGGTGTTCGTTACATTTTCCAGAGATCATATCAAAAGGTTACTGCCGCTGCTTTGATGTAACTGCAAGCAATCAATCTAGAGCAGCTTTTTTTCCCTTCTTTCTTTTAGTGGTGGCAATTTCCATGTCGAAACTACACACAGGTGAAGTGCTATGGCAGCTCTGCCTCACAATGAGTTATGGTTATAGTTTATGTCTACATGAGCGCACAAACCGGACGACCCATCAAAAGTTCAGTCGTGACACACAACTTCTCTGTGAACTCTCCAAACCTTTTCTCTTCACTCAGGTTTCATTTAGTTTTGACAGTCAGGGGTGGGCTCAGTTTTAGGCCATTGTGTCCATAAATTTAATCTGTTACTGTTAAGTCTACACCCTTTTCCAAAACTGTGTTATGACTGGCTTATATACGAAGCAACAGCGTCAATGCAGATTAAAGGCAAAGGGGGTAGAAGTAGACCGTTCTCTACCGTACAAAGTTGCATTGTGGAACGAGGAGTCTCTCTTGAGAAACATTTCACGACATTGTCAGCTTTTTGATTTTTTTTAAAGGTCCAGTGTGTCACATGGGGGGAAAGCCGTGATATCCAGCAATCAGATTCTAGGTTGGAGCGTGCACTTGCTTCCTTGCACTTGCCCCTCCCGTCTGCAAAGTGACAGTGGCCTCCGAGGACAAAAACACTTGTTTACCACGACTGGGGCGACTGGGAGTATTTCACGAGCGTGGCACGATGAGGAGATCTAAACCATTTTACAACATGTCTTCTGTTTCCTACTCCTTCTTTCCTTCCGCCTTCTTTGTTGATTTATTTATGAAAGCAAAACTTGTGAAATGTGCTCTCTGTTCTGGCTGGATTTTACATTCAGGCTGCCGTACAAACATGGCGGTGCAAGATAGCGAAACTCTAAAGCAAGACTCCTGCTATATATAAAAGAATAATTGTAAGGCTACATTTTATAGTGATTATACACTTATACAAATACACTGAACAAAAAAAATATAAACGCAACACTTGTTTTTGCTCCCATTTTTCATGAGCTCAAAGATCATTTTCTACAGTATGTACACAAAAGGTCTATTTCTCTCAAATATTGTTCACAAATCTGTCTAAATCTGTGTTTGTGAGCACTTCTCCTTTGCCCAGATAATCCATCCGCCTCACAGGTGTGGCATATCAAGATGCTGATTAGACAGCATGAATATTGCTCAGGTGTGCATGTCCAGATTTTTACCAAGCTATGCTGGCCTGTAGTAAAACTCCCTCTGGAAGGGCTGTCAGGATGGCACGGCGGGAAACAACTCGAGTCTCCTTTTTCTTTTTCTTCTTTTTATTGTGTTCTCTCACACACACAATCCACATATACACAGTTAGTCTGCCTGCTACAGCTACCTTTTTACTGTGGGTTTGCTAGCTTCTTGGCTGGTCTCAACCAGACTAGCAGACTAGAAGATTACAAGACTAGGTTGTAAACCTAAAAGTAAACACAAGCACAAAATAAACCGTCAATATCACACAGATATTCTCATTAAATTACTTTTTCTGTTTACATTTACATTGAACACTCACCGACGAGGCGTACCGGTCCTGACCTTAACTCGCAATGAGGTAGAAAACCATGAACTGCGCCTAGTGGCTTACTGCGCATGCTCCTAAGCACGCGGTCTGAGGGTGACTTACACATGCATCACACCTGATCAATGAATTAAAGCAACAGCTGCCAGAAAGTTCT
Source organism: Decapterus maruadsi (assembly GCA_030347415.2). NCBI lineage: Eukaryota > Metazoa > Chordata > Actinopteri > Carangiformes > Carangidae > Decapterus > Decapterus maruadsi. Next base: position 15,955,858 of record CM064906.1, read on the forward strand.
ACACCTCCCACTTGGTCTACTGATTCTTGAATCCAAGGAGGCCACTATAACTAGCTCAAACAGGCAACTTTTAGCTCTGAAATTTCTCTTAAACATGCACATAACGACACATTCTCAGATATGAGTTACATGTCAAGATTAACTGAACTGTAAGCTCAAGGTACTTTTAATGTCCATAACATACTCATGTCCTTAATGACTTTGTCCCATCCTTCACCGAAACACCCCACCAACCTCCTACTGTCCATGTAGAGGATGGTGGAGGGGGGGTCTTGATCCTTTACCGAAACACACCACATGGAGGGGATCCACAACCGAAACACACCATGTGGCGGGGACTTTATACTTGTTCTTCCACCGGAAGTAGAGCCACCAACCTCCTAACGTCCCTGTGGAGGGTGGTGGACGGACAGATCTCCAAACTCTGGTTTGTCTTGGACTGTCCGCTGGTAACTGGACAGCTTTGGCATGTAGTCCTTGGAAAGCAGTTTCAAGTTCTTGAACTGTTAACACCGCCTCCCACTTTGCTGGTATAGGGGCTCTTCCTCGGAGCTCGTCAGAAAGAGGTTCATCCCAGGTGTCCTTTGTGAGCTTGCCAGCTTCCTGGAAGGCTCTTCTCACAAGGATCACTCCTTTTTGTTTCACGGGTGATGCTAGACCGATCGGGTCATACAGGCCAGCGATCTGGCTCAGCAGAACACGGCGAGTCAGTGGGTTTGGTGTTTTTACTTCCACTTCTTCTTCCGTGAGGTCAACTTCTGTTCTCACCTTCTTCTTCCTTCTGGAGAAGTTAATGGAGACCATCACGAAGAGTTTGTCCTCTTGCACGAGGTAGCCAACCCCTAAGGCTTTGTTATCTTCCTCCCTTAGCTGGTTGGGCAGTACCAGAGTCAGTGGTTTGGACTCCATCTCCTCCTGCCTCCCACTATAACCCGACCGGACCCAGGGTTTTAGGTAGAAGCCTCCTGCTCTGAGTATCTTCTCCACTCCCTCTAGGATCTTGTCTAGACACTGTGGGTCATTGTGAGACGTGAGGAGATCATCGACGTAGGAATCTTCCTCGATGACTCTTCTTTCCTCTTCCATGTCAGAAAACTGGGGCAACTTGGCAGTTTCTCGCATGGCTACCTGCGCGATGCACCCTGCTGGTTTGTCTCCCATGTTCACTCTCACAACAGCGAAATCCTCAATCTCGTCTGTTGGTGAATCTCTCCACAAGAAACGGTGCACATGGACTTCTTGTTCCTCCAGCCAAACGGAATTATACATCTTGGTGATGTCTCCGATGGCTGCGTGTTCTCCTTCCCGGAACCTGAGAAGCACCGCTCTGATGGGGTTAAGAACGTCTGGGCCTTTGAGTAGAATGCTGTTCATACTCACCCCTCTGTACTCTTGGCTGCTATTCCAGACGAGACGTACTGGTGTAGTCACTGAATGGGGGTTTGGTGCGGTTAGATGGCTCACCCACCACACGGCGCCCTTCCAGCCGTCCATCACGTCCTTGGTGAGCTTAACAGCAGCTCCCCTACTCACCATCTCGTGGACTTGTCTCATGTAGGCCTCTTTCCACATGGGGTCTTGCATTAGCCGCTTCTCAGCCCTCAAGAACGTTGTTTCCACAGCCTTTCGGTTGTTGGGAAGAGAGGCTGGATCCTCCTTCCAAGGATATTTCGCATCCCAATGCGGCTTGTTGCTGTGGGCGTCGCTTTCTCGGTAGGTCAGGCCAGCTCGTATTATCTCCAGCTCCTTTTCGTCGGCCAGCGACATCTCCTTTCCTCCCGGTGGGCACTTGCCACAGCGACATCCTCCACAGGCGGGGTCACAGGCAGCACCGATGCTATCCCATTTTAGCCACTCAAGGACCTCTTTGTTGCATGTTGCTGTCGTTCGCGCCTCCAGGCCGCTCTCCGTCTTTGCCACAATGTGTTCTTCGACTTTAATGGCTACTGTCCTCATAGAATGAGCGAAGTGCGTCTTTGACCGCCAGGTGGTTACCTCAACCTCTTCAAAAAGATCAGGATGCGCACCGCTCACGGTCTTGCCCAAAGGACCATCCCACAGCACCAAGTCACCTGCTCTTTGCAGTCTCTGTGGGGCTAGTCTGCCTTCTCGAGTGCTGATCAGCAGATCTATCTTCTCTGGACGGGACAGTTCCCCTGGCTTCACCTCCGGGAAGAACTGCTCCAGTCTCTCTGATGTCACCACTCGGTCCACTTTGGCGATGTTTTCCATCCCGTAGCAGATCATCTCGTGGAGCTTTAAGGTCCCTCGTGAAGTCCACACCTTTATGGTCACAAGATACTTTTTTGTGTTGACCTTCACCTTCATTGTTCCAACACCGTACACCACAAGCGTGATCGGTACACCGGTCAGTCCGAGTCTCTCCGCAGCTCGGTGTGTGATGTAATTAGTGTCGGAGGCGAGATCCACCAAAGCTCCAAGGTTGTCTCCTCTCTTTGTTGTGACAGGTACGAGCATCATGAGCACTGGAAGCGCCTTTAAGCCGCTCTGTTCGATTAGATCCTTCCCAGAAGACACTCTTGACGTTGCCTTGTTCGTACAGGCTCTGCGGACTGCTTCCAGCTGATGGGGAGTCAGTCCTAACTCGGCAAACACAGCCTCTTGCTCCTCTGTAGGACCACGAGGTGGCTTCTTTTCCTCTGCTTTGTGCTCCCTCTTAACAGCATCCCTCTGTGTTGGTGCTTTAGTGCAGAGGAAGTAGTGGTGGTCTGCTGGTGTGTCGCCTTTCCTACACTCTTCCTTGCGACAAAGAAACCTTGGGGTGCAGGTTCCATCAACTTTGTGAACATCCAAGCACTTTGTGCATGCTCTTGCTCTTTTCACCTGTGCTTTCTTCTCCAAAGCAGTAGCTTTCCTGAAAGCTTTACAGCGAAAGAGTTTTCCTCCGTGCTCTTTGTCACCACACACAGCACATGGTAACTGCTGGGAGTCTCCTTTAATTTCACTCGCTGTAGTCTTTGTGTACGACTTCTTTTCTCTCCTTCTGTCACTTGGTTTCTCCCGGTAGCTTGGTTTCTCAGGAGCGTTGGTTGACCAAGGCTTACTGGGTAGCAGCTGTTCCAACCTCACGAGTAACGACTTTTGGTCTTCCAGGAACAGTAAGAGCCTGTCGAAACGGTTTCCTGGGTGAACATTGTTACCAGGGTTCCGTACATACATCAACCACTCTCTTTTCATGACATCAGGGAGTTTGCTTTCAAGAGATCGAATCACCAGTTGGTTCTGCAAAGCGTCTACACATCCCAGATCCGTGAGGTCCAATGCTGCTCTCTCTACAGCTAGGATTAACTCCAGCGTCTCACGTGGCTGGTGGTTCTTTACAGCAGGCCGGGACTGTAGCTCCAACACGATCTCTTCGGCTGTTTGCGCTTTGTCACCATAATGATTCTCCAACTCTCTGAAGATATCGTTTGCATCTCTGCAACGCAACAGTCTGAGTTCACTTTTAACAGCCTCATTTATACTGTCAAGTAAATGAAGTTTCTTACATTCACGTGATCCCGTAGGTTCCGCTTGTGCCTGGATACTCTCCCATTCAGTCTTCCAGCGCCAATAGTCCCTCCTTTCTCCGGAGAACTTCGGCAAGCTTATGGGTGTGAGTCTTATTTTAGGCCGCGCCGACTGGTAGCTACTGTCTCCCCCGGCGTACGCACCTGAGCCGGTATACGGTCCGCTACTCCCTTGTCCCATGCTGAGATCGGCGGGTTGACCAGTATGAGCGCCCAGCAGTTGTGGTGTACTTGAGAGGGTAGGAGGTAGAGCTAAACCAACACTGAGTCCACCGTCCGGTTGTCTCGACTGCAGGTTGGACTGGAATGTCTGATGAGGTGAGCTGAAGGTGACAGATGCTGCATAGCTGCTCGGCGGTTGATTACCGATGGAGACGACTTGAGGAGCGCTGGTAATGATGCTGGCTCCGTCAGTGGAAATGAAAGGAGGAGGGCATGTGACGTATACAGATCCCTGCCCGTGACTGGGTGAGGTAACAACAGCAGGCTGGGTGTTATCAGGTGGTGTAGTGATAGTAAGGGTTACTGGTTGGGTTACAGTGATGTTATCAACTGCTGTAAGGCTGTCACTAACAATCGTGGCGTGGCCACCGACCGCGTTATCACCCCCAACATCTTCATCCTCCTCACTTACTTCACCGTGGCCGTCGTCCTTACGGTCTCTGCTGTGCCTCTTCATGTCCTCAGTCTCCCGTCGGCATGTCCACTCGTCCATGAGTTGCTCCTTGTCCTCGTTCAATGACAAGTAGAGCGTCCACTTATCTTTTCCATGTGGTCGATAGTCTCTCCAGGCATACACAGCGTTTCTGAGCTCATGGAGTTTCCTGTCCAGCTTACCACTTTCGACTCCTTGCTGCGTCCACGGCACTACTTTGTCTTTTCCGAGTGCCTCAGCCTGACCAAGAGCCGTCTTGAACTGTGCGACAAGAGCATCGATGTCTGGCGCTGCATACTTCGACCACAGTATCTCCATTACCATGGTTTCACCTTCAAAGAACTTTTGCTCGCTAGCATCTCTCCTTGCCAGGGCATCCTGCGATTCACTGTCGTCGCATGGTGGGTCCATTTGAGCCAGTGCGTCGATGTATTCGTTACTTGCATCCAGGAGTTTATCATAATCGTCTCTCAATCTTGATAACTCTTGTGACAGATCAGTTTCACGTAAACGGCCAGCACTGACACTAAGGCGGTTTATCCGTGTTGTAAAGTTCCGTTGTGCATTTGAACGCTTCAGCTTTAGGCTCTCCATGTTCGAATTATCATCTGCCATCTTGTTTTCCGCTCAGGAATCTCTAGATTTACTTTAGCAGCAAAAAGAATCGTTCAGTTCGGAAAAAGAATCGTTTGATTCGGAAAAAGAATCGTTCGAATTGGTCCGAATCACTAAAAGAATCGTTCGTCTGAACGAACGGATCAGTTCGAAAGAGTCGTTTGAATGACCGATTCGTAAAATTGCGTCTTTTACAGCTGTTATGGTAGAAGCCGTTGTTGCACATACACACACGGTCCCGTCAGCGGCAGCTTGTAGCGGCGTTTGATCACGTTAACACAGTCTCTGTGGCTATTCAGTAGCAACTTTAGCCTCCTTTAGCTTAGCAAGTTAGCTCGAAGTAGCACTTTGAAAAGCAGTCACTTTATTGGCTTTAATTAGCTCTGTAGCTCTTTACAATCCACACAGCCTTACTCACTGCTGCAGGGATTCTTCTGCCTTTCAACGGCCCCGTGAGCTCGCGGCTTCGGCTTGTCCGTCGTTGCGGCGTGTTGTTTTACGGTCGCGTGCTCACCCGGCTCCAGGTCTCCGGTCCTGGCGCTGGTCCTCGGCGATCCGTCCTCCGCTCGGCGCACGTGTGCTCCACTCCACGGCTCCGACGGCGGTTTACAACTGTCCAGATTTTTACCAAGCTATGCTGGCCTGTAGTAAAACTCCCTCTGGAAGGGCTGTCAGGATGGCACGGCGGGAAACAACTCGAGTCTCCTTTTTCTTTTTCTTCTTTTTATTGTGTTCTCTCACACACACAATCCACATATACACAGTTAGTCTGCCTGCTACAGCTACCTTTTTACTGTGGGTTTGCTAGCTTCTTGGCTGGTCTCAACCAGACTAGCAGACTAGAAGATTACAAGACTAGGTTGTAAACCTAAAAGTAAACACAAGCACAAAATAAACCGTCTATATCACACAGATATTCTCATTAAATTACTTTTTCTGTTTACATTTACATTGAACACTCACCGACGAGGCGTACCGGTCCTGACCTTAACTCGCAATGAGGTAGAAAACCATGAACTGCGCCTAGTGGCTTACTGCGCATGCTCCTAAGCACGCGGTCTGAGGGTGACTTACACATGCATCACACCTGATCAATGAATTAAAGCAACAGCTGCCAGAAAGTTCTACAGTGCATTAGGCTGGCCACAATAAAAGAAACAGAACTTTGAGTTCAGCTCATTAAAAATGAGAGCAAAAACAACAACATTTTTGTTCAGTGTATATTCATGGATAGTATATTCAGATTTTGCCAAAAAAAAAATCTTGCCAATTATTACACACTGGACCTTTCCTATAGACTCAAATAGTGGATTTCTACTGTAACTATCTCAACTTTGGTTGTATGGTCGACTCTGTAATTCTGTAATTTTATTAATTTTAAAGCAGTGTTTCCCACACGTTCATTTATTCATGGCGGCCCGCCACAAAAGAATTACGTCTGCCACAAATACATTTTTTGACCTTTGGCTCGACCAACGCAATATCATTCTGTTCATTCACCTCCGCATTGTTGTTCACACACACAGAAAAGCGCGCATGCATGACAGTAGCGGCCCAATCAACCCCACCCACCCTCTGTCGGACAATACGACCCCCTGCCACATTGTGCTTGCCAACCTGAAGGAAACACTGCAAAGACCCCGAGGAATGTTTTGGTTATAAAAGAGGCTCATATTTATGTGGATGAATCTACGTTACCCACACTTGTTAATGGCTCAATTTTCGATTAATATATTGTCTTGTCTTTATGGTTATTTTGATATTATTATTTAGTGGTTGACTCGACCAGCATTTCTGAGTTTCGGTTTCCCGGACGCTGCCCAGTGGGTCATGGGAATAACGCTGCCGGATCGCCGTTTATGGTCGGAACTACGACGGTATCTGATTGTCTTCAAACCTCTGACTTTCATTCTTGATTAATGAAAACATTCTTGGCAAATACTTTCCTCAATTCAACCATTGCATCAAATCAAAATCAATTAATTTGCAACGACTTAGAACTGCAGTTGTTGGCCTGCCAGCAAAAATAGTTCTCTTTTTTTGATCTTTTATCCATTTTGACAGAGAGGTGAAAATAAATGTCTGCTGTGCACTTGACATGTGAAGTAAAACTGGAACATCGTGGTAAATATTAAAACACGTTTAATTAGATTTATTTTTTAACATTCTGAAATTTTTGTCTGATGACTGCATTTGGGAAATCTCAAGCTCATTTATGTTCATTTCACTTGGACCAGAAAAACAGCATCATTAAAGAAAGTAATATCAAGATACTGATGATCTGTCATGACCTTGCCAACTCAGAAATTTCATTTCTGATGAATATTTTATATTTTCAATTTCAGTTAATGAAATGATGTGTCATACATGCTTTGTATTAGATCCTATAACAGTCTTCAACACACAGTTTGATGCTAAAACCATTTAAATTAATTTCATTTCTTTACTCAGTACAACTGAAATGTTGTATTAAGAACATCTTTTAGACCCTTTACTCAAAAGTTCAAGCACCTTGGCAGCTGTCAGAGCCTTAAGTCTTGGATATAACACAAGTTTTGTACACCTGGCTTGTGGATTTTCTGCTGCTTCTCTCACAGATCCTCCCGACTGGGCCATTCAAGGACATAGAAACAGTGAAACGCACCCCCCCCCCCATATTGTTTTGGCTGTATGCCTAGGGTCATGGCCCTGTTAGGAGGTGAACACCCCAGTCTGAGGTCCCGAGCTCTCTGGACCGTATCATTAAGGGCATCTCTGCTCTATTCAGCTTCCTGTCAACCTTGACTAGTCTCCTACTCGCTGTAAAACAGCCCCGCAGTCTGATGCTGGAGGCCACTATGCACCTATAGGAACCTTCAACACAGCAGACTTATATTTTAGCCTTCCTTTAGATGTGTTCCTCTCCTCAGTCCTGTCTCTGAGCTCTGCATGCAGTTTTTTCAATTACAGCCTCAAGACATGACTTCAGGTCATAGGCCTTTACTCTGGTAATGCATTGCCAGCAATAAGACCTTAAATAGAAAGGTGTCACATCCAGCCAGCTGAATTTACCACAGCTGGCCAATTACCATCTCAAAAGATGATGAGGAGAGACACCTGAGCTAGATTTACACGTGTCAGCAAAGTGTATGACTATTTGTGTTGCCTATTTAACAGATTTGCAAAAAATAAAATCTTAAATTTGATTAATTGCACAAGTCTGCAACATGCCGAACATAACAACTGGAGGGGTCTGAATACTTTTTTAATGCAGTGTTATGTTTATTTGTCTCCTTGTAATCCTGCAAACATCGTCATAATTTCTCAGCTGAGTATTGGAAAAGCTCAAATACAGTTTCCCTATCATGAGAATCGTGTTATAATAGGTGATAAATGACACAAGCTTAATAATGAGTGAGATAATAACATGGTTAGGGTTAGTAGGTTTAAGGTGCCAATAAAGGTTTGTGAATGTAGCACAGCCCCGATGAACCAGCTCAAGCTTCAGACAAAGAAGGAGATGACACATGTTTTCATCAAACATTTTATAAAGAGAAGCTAATACAGTGCATAAAAAATTAATGGGTGAGTGTAGAGGGTGTGTCACCACCTCAGCAGGCCAGGTAGAATAGGCTACACATCCAATAGAAAAAACAGATCCCCATCAAGTGCAAAAGTAAATAAGCCATTAACCCCTAAGCCTGTATTGTTCCAGTTTGGATTCATACTATTTTTATTATATCAATAATATTTTTTAACAGACAAAAAGAATCAAAAGAATGGTTTCACCAGGAGGAAAAAATGTGTTTACAGCTACATGAAAAGATTTCTTCTTCAGAAATAAGACTCAGATGAGTACTACACCATGTATTTAAGTACAACCATATGTTGTATTGTATTTCAGCTCGTCCGGATAACTGTAGAGTGTAATTGAAAACAGCAGGGGATCTCATGTTGGGTGCTTTTAATTTGACATCAGCTGATGGTTGCTAACAATGGAAAAACTTAATCTTCACTAAATTAAATATTTTGAATGTTTTCAGTGTGAGAACCGTTCTGGAATAAAATGATAAAACGAGATGTGTCTTAAGTGTCACCACTTATGTGGTTTCTGAATGACCAAACATGAAACAGAAGGCACATGTGAAGTGATTTTTTATTAGGCAACGACTTTTTGTTATTTAAAACGTCTTAAAAACGCATGAGGGTTGGATTACATATGATTCGTGAATATTTAACATGTAACTTTAACATCAGTGAAAAGAGCAAAGGTCTCTCTGTATTTGGACATCTTTTCAGTATTTAAGACATTCCTCTGCCATCTGTTTTTTGTACTCATTAAGTTCTGTTTTTGCTCTAAATTGTGTCTTGCTGTCATGGTCTGTCTGTTGAGACTTTTTGAAGTTATGTAAATTAAAATTCAAAAGGATTGTTTTATTCAAAAAATGTGAATCTGCAGCTGTGATGGTCCTTTGTTATTCTGACATAAAACACTTGGGTAGATACAAAGCCAGATGATTTATTTTTTGCATTCATCTTTCATTCTCATGTTCATTTTACAACACTCCTGTTTTATGTCATTTCTATAAAGGCAAATAATAATTAGAGAGAGCCACATCTTTCTAAACCTGTTTTTTTTAGTGAACAATCGAGCTCCAGGTCTTCAAAGCTTCATCGGAGCATGGGTTATTTCCAAACTGACTTGGGTGCAAACAAGAATGTCTTGCTTCAAAGCATTAATGAGGGAATAGTTTTTCTTTTTTTAAAGTGTTTTGCTGATTATGCTGCTTATCCAAATGAGGAGTGGGACCTTTCAAAAGAGGAAGCCATTTATCTGCGTAGGGACAGCAGAGCTGGTCTGGAGAGCCTCACTGTGCTTCCCTTATCACGAAAAAGTTGCAGAGATTCAGGGCATAATGGCACTCATTTGATCTCGATGGGGCGGTGGACTGTCTAGTGTCAACTGCTGACCCTATCAGTTTTATATATCCAGAGTATTTCACCATTTCCACCAATGTGATGAATTGGACAATTATTATTTTGCAATGTGCACACACGGGCCTAACTGTGAAAATGGAGGAGTCACTTGGCTCGCCGTGGAGAAGTTGTCAATAATAGCGTGAAAGGTTTTCACCCCATGACTAGCAGAGAATATTTCCATGAAATATTCTCCAGATTCAGAACAATAAACCGCATGCCTGTTCTGTCCCCGAGCAACAGCATGCTGTGATCATACACAGGCTTTCTGTCAGTGCAGAAATCATTACCACAACTGTGCTTCTAAAAAAAGATGAAAGACTGCATCTGGACCAGCGAGGTGGCCTTCAGCAGGTCTGTTGCACCATTGCGTGCTATCTGCTCCATCTTCTAAAACCTCAAGGTGAAGATGATGAACAAAAACACATGTGACCTGGGAGTGATTTCACACTGCAGAGCCAGGTCAGGTCATTCTCCATCTTCCTTTGTTTCAGGATGGCTCTTTGAACCCAGGGGCCAGAAGCCTGCTAACTCCATCATAAACACAACATGAATCTTTCAAGGCATTCTGGTATGTGGCCAGAATATTTCAATGGCTAATACACTCAGATTTGTAATGTTAGAAGATGTTACTATAACCCACAATGCTGTAAATCAACCCACCTGTAACTCAAAAATGTTACTAGACATCGGTGTATTTAAAAACACTAGGATATAAAAAAAATCAACCATTTTACAATCCATACTGCTCCAGACTTGAGAATTTTCCTCATCACGTGGGCAGCCTTTCTCATTTCCATGAGTTATGTGTTTAACTATTGCTCTGGGATATCACAATACAGTTCTTTGAATTCAGTCTGCGTCAAACCCACTAACATTATCCCGGCCAATAATGTGAAATCGATGCAAACGTGTCTCAAACACACTGATTTTCTGGCCCTGAATGAAGATTGTTACAAACATCACATCCTGGCTCTGTGTACTCCCGGCTTCTGACCCTCGCCCGTAGTTACAAGAGTCCCACTGGTTGTGATGCTCTTCTGCAAGGCTGGTTTTGATAATACGGGGCCTTCTAGCTTCAAACGTCCTTTTCTTCTTTCAAATCAAGCAGAACAGATTTTATTTAATTTACAGTTAACAGTTAAAAACAGCAGTTGTGTTGTCTTTTTGAATCACGCTTCGACATTCTAGAATCATTCAACACAGCACCATCACGCCAGGTGTGTTGCATTAGTGGCTCGTCGGCTCTACAGGTTGAGCTCTGCTGGAAATTACACGGAGTTGCCAGACTTTGTGAACGTACAGGGATGATAAAGTTGTTGCATTCTTTACAGGAGCAACTAAGGGCAGAGACAAGGAGATGTCAGTCAACAACAGGCAGCCAGACAAGACTCTTGTGTTCAATAATCATTAAATATCGTCTACTTTGAAACATTTTCGGAGGCTACATGAAGAGATGAATCATCCATCTTCAATTTGTACAAGTTTCAAGTTAGTTTTAAATACAGTAGTACGGACAAGTGCTTAGTGCCTGTTGCTGTTTGCTTATTTTTATAAGTAAAAAAACAACAACAAACTATAGGGATATGCTTTATGAGTTACATGAAATACTGGAGACTGGACATGGAAAACCAACAACACTTTGTCATTATGATTTGATAAACTACATAAGCACCTTCATGAAACAGTAATGTGTTTAGGAAAAGGGTGATCTAAGACTCATTTGGCTTTCCTATCTCTACTTCAGTCCTCCAGCATCTCTGATATTACTTGCTTTCGTCCACTGTATGTAATTGTTGTTATCTCCGTTCAGCCCTTCCCTTCCCAGCTGGTTGGCAGAGGCCAGCTTGTAATTGTTTGATGAAAGACATCCAATTAAGAGGAAACATGTAGGTCCCGATGTTAACGTTTGTGTCCCGACGACGCTGGTGGTCGAGGGGGCCTGCTTGTACAACGGCGATCCGATAGCGCGGGGGAAGTCGACGTGACCCTTTGAGACGCGGCTGTGGCTCAATATTAATTCCTTTAGTCATTAATGGCCTTTACACAAAGTCTTTCGTATATTGTTTTAATAGGGGAGAGGAGCTGACGTAAGGAGGGAGCAGTGTTCTGACTGCTCAACAGGGAGGGGAGACCAAAAGGTTTCCATTGTCTCAAATGAAGTTGGCAGTGAGAGTGGTTTACTTGGATTCTCCCTGCATGGTGTAATTTGTGAGTATTATATTGATAACCTGCATTCAGCCTCATTTGTGTGTTTGTCTGTGCTCTGCTGTAAGAAGAAATGATGCCATATGTGACCAAGGCCAGGGGGAATAAAATTTCAGCCAGACGTTTAAGCTAATCACCAACTGTGTTACATGTGAAGTGTACATTTGCGTGACTTGCTGTTTATTGCCCGCAGTCAGCTTCGTGACTTTCTTGCATGTTTGTGCCAATTGTGAGGCCACGCTCCCCTAAATCTCTCCAGTTTGCTGGTAGGGAAAGTGTCTCGTTTTCCCCTCCCTGGTTTCTTCTGGTCCATTTCACATCCACTGTATGTCCTGAGACACATAATACAGAAATACACTGTGTGGCACAAAGGATACAAAATCTATGTCAGGTTTTGCATCCTCCTCCTTCCAGTAAAAACATTCTCAATTTTGAGAATGTCTGATATTTTATTTAAATATGATGCCATATATCTGATATACAGTAATGGAAATAATGACATAATGCTCAAGTTTCAGCTTTAGTAACACTACTGAATCAGGATCAGACCCTCTATACTGTAGCTGTCCCATCTGACTGCTTTCTGCATCTGTGTCTGTGTGGTGTGTCTACACCTCCCCAGCAACTAAGCCAAGCACTGACTGGGTGACAGGACTTGTCCCTGATACGTCACGGACAAGTGTGGTTGTGTCTCTGTTGATCCTACATGTTGTAGACCTGGTCCTGGCTGTGTCAGCAATCATCAAACATGCCTGATATTTGTACTCATTACTTTTTTAAGCATCCTAGCATTAAGACCGTAACTACAATTGAGAAATACAAAATGTTATGCAATTAGATGTCAATTTTGGCATCTGTTCCAACAGCAACAGCCCACATGCTTATTAAAGCAAAAAAGCTTTCATCATAATAACTGATAATTACCTCTCAGCTCAGTCAGATGCATAATAGAGATTAGCTGAATAAGTGCCAAATGTCTTCCAGGAAGTCAGTATAATATGTACTGCATAAGGAAAAAAGTCTGTACCTTTAGGGCAGATTAGGTTATATACTGTATTTTAGCAGTAGTTTCTTCTTGATTTTCAAAAAATAAAATTGTAGTGAATTTTTTTTTCCATATGGATGTGCAGGCCTCACTTGGATCCACATGTTGTATTTGGCACGCTGGCTGAGCACGTAAATGTGTTTGGCAGGTCTGTGACTTATTCACAAGTGTTAGTGTTAAATTTGAAGAGGTAAACTCAACAGGTTTACAATTTGTCAAAAGTTCCCCTGCCAATAGGTCCCTTTTTTTTAACGACCACACCAATCAAATTTATGAGGGGGGGGATCTGCAGTCTACATGCATCTGCAAGCTTTCAGACACCAAGTTATTATAAAACAACAGGTTTGAAAATGGAGATGCACAAGTACGACTGCATCTGTACACTGTACTGTAGCTGAACTGGTCTCAGTGATGAAGATGCTATGGAAACTAGGCGAGGCTCTGCGTTGCCTGTTTGTTGTCGAAATATTTCTACAATTACTGGATGACTTGCCATCAAATTTGGTGCAAACAGTCATGTCCCCCAAAGAATAAATTATAATGGCTAACTTTGATAATCCCCTTCATTTTCCTCCACCTTCACATCAGGTCAGTTTTTTAATAGCTTTTAGCATCCCATCAGCTTCAATCGTATTTTGTCTTTTAAAGGGGAACTATGCAAGTTCGGTCACTTTCTCGCTATTTTGGTTGTTTTTTTCTCGACTGAGCTCCTCCATTTTCACTGTCATAAAAACTCACTGCTAAACCTGACTTTCAACCTCAATTTCAGTTGATCCGAAGCTGTTTAATTAGTGCAAATCTCGCATTGTTCCTCTTTAATTTAACTTTTTAGAATATTGAACCCTGACCTTCATTTGTTCATATGTGCATAATGGCTTCTTGGTTGGTAGAACTGCCTGAAGTAAAGGTTTATCATGATTATACAGTAGCATATATTATTTTCAAATAGTTTCTTACTGCTACTTTTTCACTATTCCTCACCGGTTCAATTCACCTTCCCACAAAACATAACAAACATTGTCTCAAGGCACTTTACAGGGTAATATAGGCTACTGTACATTTTAATAGAGTTCACAGCACAGTCTTCTTCCTTGTTTTCAGTTTGAAGATGTAGAGGAGATCCTCTTATGCATCACTGTAATCATGTTTTCCGAACAGATCTCACACAAATTAACATGACAACCAAAATTCATTTAATTTCTACTTACGCCTTGAACCAAGCAAATGGCAAAAACATGCTTTTTAATGATAGGACAGTAGAAACTGGGAGGCAGAGATGGGGGGAATGACACGCAGAATAGGAGAAAACTATAGCCTCTGTGAGCTAAACACCGAAAAACATCTTTTAATGAAAATTTGAGGAGAAAACATCCCGATCCATCAGTGACCCAAATGTCAAAGTTGAGATTTTGGTATCAATGGAAATATTAGAAAATAAGCTTTAAAATGCTACCCAAAATCATACATTTGATGGTTTTCGAGATATGGCCATTTGAATTATGATCTCCTCCTCTCTTACTCAGTTCTAAAACCTGAGTACCCTTGTTGTCACAGATGCACCATTCAATGACCCTCGGAAATCAGAGAATCTCACGATTCAGATGCTGTTTACAGCTTGTCTCTATCACAAACGGTTCAGAAGTTGTGATGTTTTGTTGATGTTTTGTAAAATATGTAGAAGCGTTGTGTTGACTGCGACGTTCGGTTTAGCATCGTTGCTACGTTCGGTTTAGCATCAATTCTAGCTATGTTAGCGTCAATGCTACTTGGTTTAGCATCTGTTTCTTGTAGCCGTCCCTGCTTATCATAGAGGCACCATTCAATGACCGTTGGAAAGCGGAGAATCCAGCGATTCAGATGCAGTTTACAGCTCGTCTCTATCATGAACGGTTCAGAAGATATTTCATGTTTTGCACCAATGCAACGCTCATTTTCAGAGGGTTTAAGTAGCAAGTCAACTTTTATCATTCATGCCTTTTTTCTGGACTGTGAAACTTTGGGAGATTGTTTTTGAATGTCATTGCTTTGAAATTAGCTAAAAAGAAAAAAAACAATTTTTTTTATTGATTTTCCATGTTAGAGCTGATTATCTAAAATAGAACGTTGCGACTTCCGACTCATTTTGCCAGAGCGGGTCACATTTGTGCTTCTGTCTGCTGTCTGTGATCAGCTGTTCATTTGGCAACAGAAAACAACTGTGAACTTTTTTTAAAATCAAGTCAGAACTTCTTATCTTTTTGATTCCAAGTTTCTCATCAACAGAGGCACGTTATCTGTCTGCATCTACTAAATGTGCACGGTTACTGACTGTGGCAAGGAACTCGCTGCGACACATCTGGCTTGTCAGCGTACCAGTGCTGTACTAAAGCCAGGCAGCTCTGTAACCTCTGGAGCTTAGGGACCGCAGCGAGCATCAGCAGACGATTGTTAACAGCATCTGCGTGTTTCCGACGACAGTGTCTCTAAGACTGGGAGGAGGTGTTCAGACAGCAACAATTACGGTCCCATCTGAAGAGTGATCATCATTTCAGTGCCACTTTTATATACTTTCCCACAGCCTGTCCCCTGCCCAGTGGGACCGCCGATGCTATCTACTGCCAAGTGTTTACCTAAAATGTTAAAAGAAAAACATCAAGAAGAAAACTAAATAATGAGCAGAAAGATGGCACTGCATTGCACTGAAGACTGTGATAGATCATCTGTAATGTAGCAGGTGATTATTAAGGTTTTTTCAGATTCATAGGAGGTAACATTAAAGATGCCACACAAATTCATATTATCTACAAACTGATACAAGCGGAGCTAATCCAAACACTGACCCACCCTGTGATTGAATATAATTACGGATGGCCTTCCCGACATCTCGTTCACTATGAGAGCGAAGTTTGTGTCGGATTTTAACTGAGTAATATTAAAAAAATGTTCTTCATCCTTAATTCATTTGATTGGAGCTACTGAATGTGGCTGTGATTACTTAACTGTCTCTTTTAGAGATTACAGTTTTGTTCATCAGCCTCGTGCTGACCATGATTTTGAGGTTAGGTTGGGTTCAGCTTGAATCAAGAGGTCACATCCTTCAGTATTTGTCAAGTTGATATACTGCTGGCAGCATAATTGAAAGGCAGGAGGTTGTCGGGCTGGCGGCGCAAGCACTTTACAGAGTGTTGTTTTCTTTGGGCGCATGGTGAATCTCGAACTGCATATTTTTTCTTTTTCCTGTATGGATTTCACATTTGCATGGAAAAATCTTTCTTGTGTGTTTGGATTTCCATTGTGTGGACAACATAAAGGGCTCTGGGATGGGATGTGGGAAAAAGGGAGTATGCAGTTTGCCTAAGTGCATGTTTTTGATGTCTATTCAACAGCAGTTGGTCAGTGGCTGATGTCAGTACATACACAAAGTTAACGGCCATCCTCTTTCCTACTCTTAAATTCACTGAGGGAAACCAGTAAAAGGCTGCTACTGCAGATATCCCACAATATAAAAATGTGGAACCTGTCCAGTACACACAATGTTCAATCATTATGCTAAGACCGGAGCCCTTTAAACAACCGAAAAATTAAACATTTGTGGTTACAATGATATAAAAAAACTTGAAAGCTTCAAATTGATCAGGAATCTCTGTAATGTGGACTGTAAATGTGCTGCCCTTTAATTTGAAAATAAGGGCTGATTTTCATATTTCAGTGGTTCCTTAAACACTATTTTGAAAGGAAGCATCTCGGTCATATGATTTGTCCTGACAAATTGTGGTCACAGACCAATTGGGCAAACAATCACTGTGTTACTTTCACAGAAGTATTTTTCAAAGCTGGAAATGAATGTCTGCTCAAAATGTATCCGATTTTATCCTCAGTGCTAATTATTTGTATAAAGCTCAGATTTTCCCATGACTGCTCCTCAGCAGTCCAATGTGGATATTGGCATTCATTTCAAATAAAATCAATAATTTTTTTTTAAAATTTGCACATTGGTCTTCCTCAGTCATCTCTGTCTTGGCTCAGTAGCTCTGCCCAGTTGAACAAAGTCTGCCCTGTCTGGGCCGGATGGAAGACAAAGAGGGCTTGCTCCTTCTGCTTAGAAGTACCTGAGCACTTTGTCGCCTCATCAAGTCTGCTTCGTGACCTTTGGTAAAGCCTTTGACAGATGCAGGGTGTTGTCTGCAGGTTAAACTTCCCAAAAGCCTGGCACACGCGCTTTCCCCATTCTTCTCTGGGTTCCCCTCTTTATTGCTTTTTCCGGCTTCTTTTCGTTGTTGTACAAATGTCCCGAGTATGAGGTGTTTAATAAGTGTCCACATTTCCTCTGTAAGAGG
This sequence comes from Decapterus maruadsi, assembly GCA_030347415.2. Classification (NCBI taxonomy): domain Eukaryota; kingdom Metazoa; phylum Chordata; class Actinopteri; order Carangiformes; family Carangidae; genus Decapterus; species Decapterus maruadsi. Next base: position 15,973,183 of record CM064906.1, read on the forward strand.
AAATAATAAATCCCAACTCACTATTTCAATAAACAAAATGTACTACTATCCCTCAACAGCTAATGAGGGAAAAGTGTGTTTGGCACATGCATGTAACAATGATATGCCAGGTGCTGCTATTCTGTTATTGAGACTGTCTGGCAAAGACTGTTTCTTGGCATAAACCACTGCAGTTATAATTTTACTTGACACTTAGCAAGCAAGCGTGAGAGTTTTTTTTTCTGGGTTATAATAGGAACTGACCTTGTGGTCATCAGACTGGAGTCATTGAATAAATATTGGAGCATGAGGTAAAGAAATATCGAGCTTGAAGCAAACGCCAATTGTTCCTGCTCATCTCTGTACAGTACGCCATAACTCAGGTATGTCAGGCTACCTGCAGCCGGCTTTGCAGGCTGGGGCCGAGGTAAAAGTCAACCCTGATGACATCAAAAGTATGAGCCTGTTGGCATGAGGGACTGAAATACCTTTCACATCTCTGTGACTGATGTCACCTCCACAGGCTAAATAAAACCATCCTGGGTCTTGTTTCACATACAAGTTATCTGAGCAATTAAACTTTATACCATGCACAACAGTGAGACACACTACAGTAGACAGGATGTTGCAATAAAATAGCATCATTTTTTTGTGTGACTAAAAAATTAATAAAAATTTAAAAAAAAATAAATAAATAAATACTCACACGTAAAAGTTGATTCAAATTCCAAATTATTTGCTTTCAGATTACTGGATATTATGATTGAAACATTATGGTAAAGGCAGCATTTTAATATTGTAGTGAATATTATATTTTCAACTACTGTAACCTACTGTAAATGCTTTCAGTTCAATCTTTATATAGACTGAATCTATACAAGATCACTGCAGATCTTACATAGATGTAATGGAGTGTAATCTTTTGTTGTGAAACGATATGGGAGGAAAAACTGTTGGTTCACTGTTAATTTTCTGTTGCTATGGGTGTTACTAAGCTGTACAGTAACCAGGTGTGAATCATTCAAAATCATGAAAACTGGACTGGAGTTCAAAACAGTTTTCTTTGTTATTGATCCTTTTCACTCAGAGGTCACTGTGCAGAGTCTGAAAGAGAGCATTAGGTGTCATCCTCAAGGACTTCACAGCAGTGTGGATGTTTACCAAAACCAGAGCTTGAACCCAGCTTCTTTACTTAAAAGACAGCTGTCTCGCGGCTCATTCTGCAAGCCTCCCAACCACAGTAGCAACTCTGGCAGCAGCAGTGTCACCGCCAACATGGGGCGGAAAGAGAATCCCTGACCCAAGAGCAAAAGACAATAGAAAATATGACATGGGAACGTCTCAGCTGTCTGGTTCTCCAACATTGAACACCACCAGTCAAATCAGCCAGGGGATCCCCAGCTCCAACCTGGGAACCTTTGCTCAAATAAGGGAACTGCCTCTCATCCTGTTTTTCCTTTTCCTGTCCTCCGGACGACCACAGCCAGGGATCCCCACGCTTCTTAAAAGTGGAAAATGATGGTCTTGTGTCATCTGTCTGGACAATGACTGACAGTCTCACCACATACTCTGAAGCCGTGAGAGGAAAAGGAATTTCCATGAGGGTAAGCAGACATGGGAAGCTCTGTTACAAGTCGGAACCAAACTGGGGAGACGTGGTCACTTGAGCTCCGTTTTGTGGTGCTGACTCCCTCAAAACATTTCAGTCGTAGGAAACATTGAATTGATAGATGTCATAAATCAATTACTTAATCCATGATGACACGAAGAAGATGTGTTTTTTTCTGTGTGAACAATATTTTACAGTTTAAGTACAGTGCTCAACCCTAACCCTAGCCTTTTAACCCTAGCCATCAATCCTAAAACTAGACCTTGATCCGTTCCCCCCATTATAATGCTTAATTTGGGAACAACAGACCCAACTGGACCGGAGGCCCTTCACTTTTTTTATAATCAAATTTGACATGGAATAATTTTGAGTTTGACTAACTCCAGGTTCATGGAGTGGTCATGGGAAAGAAGTTTGTCCTGGCGTATGCCAATATTTATTTGACTGATTGGGAACAAACAGTCTTTCCCAAGTGCCCGAAGATCCCATTATTGTACATCCGATACCTTGGTGATATTTTTAGAGTTTGGGCTCATTCAGAGACAAGCTTTGATGGATGGAAATATGGCTGTCAGATACCACTCCCCCTAGCCTTCACCTAACCCTAATCCCATTTCATTAAACCATTCATAACATTTGTCAACTTATGTCAGAGAGAGAATTTAGGGTTTTATATGTTCAAAAGTTAACAAAACCAACTACTCTTGGGAATCACAGGAAGTTTGCCACTTTCAGGTCTGCTTACAAACATGATTGGACACAGCTCCTCCTCTGTTTCAGGCACTGTTAAATTGATCCAACACACACTTTGTTTCCAGCATACCGGGGCCTTCCAGGTCTGTATCTGACTTACTTGTGTGTTCTTTGTGCTTTCTTATCACCTATCTTACTAATCTCCATCTGAGCCCTGAACTCAGGATTTTACTTTGGAGGAATGGAAGACTTTCCAAATAACAATCTCCTCATCATCTATTTGCATTGGACTCCACCGCTGTCTGTAGATATTGGCCAAATAAAAACATAGCTTTCATCATACCAGGGGGCAGTTCAACGGTCAGGTCATAGGGGTGGACACAAACATCCCACCCCACAGTCCTAATTCTCCTGCCGCTTTCTCTTCCAAGACCCATACAAATCCCACACCCAGCAGCCTCCCACAGTCCTAAACTGCTGCTGCTGGAGGACAAAAAAAGGAACAAGAGCTCCCTGACCAGTGGGGTTCTTTCTTTTGTCTAATCGAGGTTGGCATTCTTTCTCCCAGCCCGGGCCTGCTCTGTGCTACAAGGGTGCAGCTCCAGGGGCTTAGGCCACTGGTGGCACCTGTCTCCTCTTCAGCGCCTGGCCGGGGAGACTGTACTGTTAGCCTTGATCCCTGCACTAATTATTTTCAAAGCAGCCGGATTTATATCACACACATACAGGCGCCAGTGGCACTACAGCTCCCCCAGGAAGCTGCTTTTCGAGCTTTTCTCTCTTACTCTGTGGGCAGAGATTGTCACCATGGACGTGAGCAGCACTCAGGCACCACAGAAGCATCTGGCCAGCTGGCTGGATTTGGATGGTCTCCAGACTGGGATTGCTTCAGCGTATTTACAAATAGTCCCAACGTTTGTTGCTCAGAAACACAACAACATTATTAGCAAACATAAATTATTTCACTTTCTCAAAAAAAAAAGTCAGATATGCCAGTTTGACAGCTATATATTGTTATGGTATTATGGGAACAGCCATACTGCAATAGTTGTAGTGGTGGCAAGTACAGACTCTTCTAGAAAACCTGTGGTGTCACAAAAAGAGTCTCAGCTAAGATTCTTGATGAGGAACTCGCTCTAGACCTTGGTTTAATGCTTCTTTTTTCTTCACTAGGGATTTCAACTGAAAACCTACATTGAAGTGCATACTGTAAAATAAAGAATGTCTTGAGTGCTAAAACAAGATAAATCAAGTAACCTTTAAATGATTATAAGGATTTGATCATTGGAAATCGAAATCCTCAAAGCAGTTTTAAAAATTGTGTTCTGATTTACTGTATCACCAGTGTTATGAAAAAAAAGAAAGGTTTTAGATGCTGACAAAATAAAATAATGTTCTGAGTAAATGGATTTGCAACATGTCCCTTAATTATTAGCTTGGTAAGCCACTATGAAATCAAAGCTGTTTCCATTTCCTTCTCAAGCTGACGCCACATCCAGGATGTAAGGTCTGCCCATTTTTAAATAGGTGAAACATTATGGTCCAGCAGACCGTAAAACACACAGTAACTTAAACTGTGACCTTTTTCATACAGTAGCCAATTCTCTCCTCTCTTTGTTTTGTGCAGAGGTCAGTCTGGATCATTAATTTTATGTGCTCCCCGGGGCTAAGGTGCATTCTTTGATGTTTTCTGATACACTGCACTTAACATTCCCCACGTACTTCTCATCACTCCCAGGCCTGACATGACTGACAAATAGGTTATATCCCATGCAACACACACACACACACACACACACGCACACACACGCACACACACACTTATCTAACCACTGAGGATAATAAGGAAAAGGCATGCATTTTTGGCTCTTTGCCATCCTGCAGCACAGCTGAGATAAGGTCTCCATTTGATGATGTTGCTTGAGGTATGAGGTGAACTTGTTGGGGTGAGTGTACTCTTGACTGGGGCAGAACACACACAGCCGTACCTGCAGAGTATGATGGTCAAGTTGACACCAGTTGAGCTCTGCAGCACGAGGAATTCCCTTCTTGCTCTGTGGAAATGAAACTGGTAAAATAAGTTTTTGATTGACACTTGAAGTCATCCTCACTTTTTATGTAGGAAATATTTGGTGTTTTCAAAAGAAGTGGAAACTACTTTTGGACATTAGAAGAGACAGCGGGCGGTAGTGCTTGAACACGGGATGTTCTTGAAGTGGAGTGGAAAACATGTTTGCAAAAACTAACTTTCAAATCTGATGGTATTTTCCATTGCCACGGCTGACTGACTTTTGAGAGTTTTGTGAGCTGCTTCTGGGCTGTGCTTACAGTACTACATACTGAAGCACATTATAGACCATAACAGGCTAGTCCATCACAACATTCAATGGTTGGAATGACATTTTGAGCTGTGGGGAGGGTTTGAGAGCCAGCAAGCTATGCTAACTAGCCTTCATTTCAAAAGTGGGAGCTAGCTGGCTTAACTTGCTAAGGCTGTCACTGATTCCCACAGCTGCTGAGTTATTAGTAATCCCCCGACTATCCCACATTACACAAAGGAGGGGTTCTGGGTAGCATTAGCTGTTCCTCTTTAATGGGTGCAGTTGTGGTGATGGTGATCAGTTAGTCCTGTTGCAGAGTTGAACAAACATGACAAAAACAGTCAAAAAAAACTATATATTCTAACGTCTTCATTTTAATCGTGGTCTGGCTGTGAAGTAAATCTGTAGGCTACTTTTGTTTTTGTTGGGGGAAAAACTGATGATAAATATCCAACCCCTTTTCCTTCCTCTTATTTCTATCCCCGCCTCCATTTTAACCATTGTTATGAAATGTTTACACTGGCCAATCTGGCAAGTCCATAAAGCCATGTTTGTCTCTAATTGACCAACTGGCAGGGGTGATGTTGCTCCTTATTGCCTACAGGTAAAAAGCCTTAAAGTTATTCACTTGGTGTCCCTAAGGAATCCTAGAAAAAACAAACCACCATGTTTGACCTTTGCAGAGACTCTTGTAGCAACAAGCTCCTCTTACAACTCATATCAGCTTCCATTGAAGTACAAACAAAGGCTCAGTAATAGTAACCAAACAGACAAGCTGAGCAGAGGGCTGGCATGGGCAGGGGAACATTATGGACATGAGGCAGACCCTGACTACATTTAGACACTTATTATGACCAAAAACAATAAATAACACATTTTGAGAAAATTAAGTGGTCTATTAAAATCACCAGTAATGTAATCATTCACATTAAGAAAAAACTCTTATCAATAGACGCTCACATTTGACATCAAAAGTCACAGTTTTCCAGCTTATATCCACAGTGACACTGGAGAGGATGGTACTGCCTGGGGAGAAGCCCATTACAACTGATTTTATAAATATTTAGGCTTACCCACATTAAGCTGATTTGGGTACTTTACTCTGCTGGTCTGTCGTGAACACTTGAGTCTAAATCTGCTTAATTTGTACTGTGCCACTCCGCGTGAGTTTTGCATTCTCCTGAGATAATATAAATGCCTGATTTTGTGGTTACATCACCACACATTTCTTTATATTTAATAAGCAATTCACGGATGCCATGGGGCTTCTAACTTAGTCGCTGACAGTTTCTTAGAGTTTGATCTGGTGTTTTTGGAGCCTCTGAGTGAAAAAAAGAGAGGCTTCCGTCATCAGCTGGGAACGTCTGAAGAGATCTGTGATAATTGATTTGGGAAGCGGAAACCTTAGAAATCCTGGCATTTGTGAATTGTGGGTGAGTAAGTGTCCAATACCAGGTTATTGTGGCGAGACAGCAGAGATGTTGTGGTCAAGGGCTAGGCTAAACTCTGGTTGAAGGGTAGTGATGCCTGTGGTTTGCTGAAAGAACAATTACTGAAAGATTAAAAAGGACTTCAGGAGAAAACACGATGAGGATTATAAAGAGTTGAAATAGAGATGTTTGTTTTTCCACTGAACGCTTTGCTCCATTTTAGATGTTAGACATTTTTGTGGAGCTCAATCAAAAAGGGGATGCAGACGAAAAGACTGTGGTTCATCTTTGATCCCTGGTCTCAAGGTGCTGACTCCAACCACAATGCAAAATAGGGAAACTGATTCTGTTATAAAATTAACTTGAATGGGTGTGTTTCATACCACAAACTGGACTTGATCTATTTCAATGAGACTATGAGTCTACATTAATGCTAGCAGCTCTGTTACTCAGGGCGGTTACAGTGGTGCTAAATGCTAACATCAGTGCACTAATATGTTGACCATGACCATGCTAACATGAAGAAATTTATTATATGCTTGATGTTAACAATTTAGCATGTTCGCAGGCTAGAAATTTATCACTAGAACTAAACATAAGCTAAGAAAAAAAAACTGACAAATATTATTAGTTTCACAAATATTTGGTCATTAACCTGGCCTGATGAGGATTAATGCAGCATAGAAATTGAAGTGAAGTTGGCACCTTAAGAGACCAGGAATGTCTGGAACAAATTTCATGTCAATTCATCCATTAACCGCTGAGACGTTCCACTCAATGCAAAATCGTAAATCCCATTTTGAGATTCCAGTAAAAAAGTTATTTAAAAAATCTGACATGCTAGTGGTATTATAAGAAAAGACAGGGAATCGTCAAAGTCGGCTTGATTCATCCTCTGGGAGTCACAAATGTCTTTCGTCAGTAGTTACTGAGATATTTTATCGTGAAGTCGTGGACAACGTAGCATTGACATCCCTAGAGTCATGCAACTAGCTTGGCTAACCATTACTTTGGAATTAAATATTGCATGTTTGCATCTCTGTGAAAAGGGCACCCAAAATATTTACAGTGATACCCATCAGAAGCCCCTCCTTTGCTGCATATCAGTGCTGGGATTCGTTCTACAGAGAGCCTGTTACCCTCACTAGCCTCTGCTTCACTGAATCTACTATCTTGGGCAAAATTCTTAACACAGCCACCAAAGAGCCAATGACAAGCTGGTCACACAAGTATTATGTTTTATGTTTTCCCCATTGCTGTCTAGTGTTTCACATTGAGGTTGGGACCATCAAGCAAACTGCAGCTCACAAAAGAATGGGCCCATTGATTCCCAGAGGAATAATTTTAGTGGAGGGAGTATTTAGCACAGGCCCAGCTAGAGAGAGCTATTAGCTGCTTCTCCAGCTCTGTGATCCATGACTGGAGAGGCTCAGTGTGAGGAGAGAAAGAGGACCCTCACCTGGCACCCATTTCACACACTCATTTCACCCTGCAGGCAGTTCTGAAGGCATGTTTCATGGTCTCATCTCGTCCATAAAAATGCAGAAAATATTACTTTGTTTCACATATTTTATCACAATTTTAAGCAAACAATGCATCTGATTCGACAGCTATTTTATCTCTCGATATGATAGCACACAGGATTATTAAAAAAAAGATCTGGTATTGGTCTGTTGCATCCAAAACAGCAAACTCATGGAGATATAATTGCAACAATGTCAGAACGCAGGAAAGCTGCACATTTGCTCCTGTATATAAACCGTACCCTTTGAGATTGGGCCTGAATCCCTCATTCTCAGGAGAAACCGAAGTGGTCCATCATTACCTCCTCTAAACTCCCCCTTTTCCCATTTCAGCACCACACTGAGTTAAGATATCAGCTAACACATTATCCTCTTAGCCCTGGAGACTGATAGCCAGTGAGGGCCTCGAGCCAGGAGCAGCCATACAGGTCAGGGAATAAAACAGGCGTCACAGTTACAGCAACAGTAAACTTAACACAGATCTGATATAGCTCACTTATTGATCTATTGACCAACTGCATGCAAACAGCTCACTTTACTGTCCCATTTCTTAGCAAAAAAAAACAAAAACTTACAGAATTGACAGATGTGGTTACCAATTGGTCAAACTGAGCATATGAATCTTGTTGTGAACAACTGTTATTTTAGTTCCATAAAAAATGCTAATATACCAGTTAATTAGCTGTAGGGCTATGATATCGAAGTAGATATGTATCATTCATTGAAAACTGATCAAGCCATTGTAATTTAGAACAAATGAGCTGCACCCTGTTCATTGCAAGGCTGTGGTAAGACTATTAGTATGGGAGAGTAATGTCTAGCCATTATCCCAATATCACTGAATATCAGGTGACATTATCCTGTCTGTGTTGCCCACCATGACTGACTTTTTCAAGAACATTTGATTGTATTTCTTGGCTCAGACGCCACTTTGTCAGCAGAGGAAGCCAAGCCCACCAGGTTTTTATGATTAAGAGGACAAAGTCGGGAGAGTTTTGTTCCAAACGGCTTGCCAAGTCATTTTATATCACTTCACCAAGCCAAAAACTGAACTTATGAAATTACGTTAATAGCTGTCAATGTAGAAGAAACAAAAGGTCCTGGCTAAGAGATGTTTTACAAGCATTCCTCAGGCACCATGTTTTTCATCAGAGCTCCGAGGCATTTTATGTAATAGCTCGAGCCCTAAAAGTGAGATGTCATGCAGCTAAAAACATTACAGCAGCCCCACATGCTGGCAGTGGCCCAAGATGCACCTGCACTTCCATTTAGCCAGCGAGTGTACTTCTCTCTGCTAGTCTAGACACCCAACACCTGCTGTACATTAATCTGTAACAGCCTCCGCTGCCGGATATTCCCAGTTAACAAGACGACATCTGATTGCCGCACCTTTCCCTCCGGCTAGCAGCTCCACGCTGCTCACTGACATGCTCAGATTTACTTATAACCGATACCTGCCACCGGGTGTGTGTGGTTTGGGGGCTCGCAGGCGAAAGCCAGGAAGGTGGCAGATCCGCTTCATATGAATTGGCCTTTTTGGCAAGGGCATTGTCAACCTGGATGAAATTGAACACCTCCATACTGCTCATTGGAAGGTTACAGTGTCTCTGGATGTGGTCCATGCGCTTGGTTCTTGCCAGCCACACCGTGACGTCATTATTCCCTGTAGTCACACCTCAGAGTTGGCTACAAATTAAAGGGATCATAATTTGTGAGGTGCATGCTCACATTTTAATGACCTTCAGTTTTTAAACACCACTAAACTCAGCATGTATTCTGCTTTTGCGCATACAGTAAACTGCATATGGTGTGAGCCACCCAAATGTTCTGGTAAATCAACTAGAGCTGCATTCTCAAATCTTAGAACATACTGTTATATGAGAAAAGCTTCCAGAAACAGTGATGTCACATACTGTTTGACTAAAACACTATTCATTTTCCTTTTGTTTGACTTTTATTTTAAAGACATTGAAGTTCTGAAGGAGTACGGTGTAAAATATTTAGTGTTTTTAAGAACAACAAAACCTGGAGCAACAAACTGCTCAAGAAAAGAAACCTCAGCAAAATCCCAGCAGCCAGCTGTGCACTCTTACTGGAGTCAACACATTACTAATACTACAGGGTGGCTGGTATGTTCATTTAACTCAAGTGTCATGGGTCATTGTACCAAAAACACACCTGTTTTACAATTAATTGTATTTTTTGGCTAGACCAACAGGTGGTGCAGCCATGACTTGCAGCATCAGCAGAAGTTCTAAGTTTTGAAAACTGGCAGGTAAACAGAGAAAATGTCTCACTCTCCAGAATCTCAAGAGTAGTCTAATGTCTGAAAAGATTGTAAACAACAGAATAATGCATCCGCTTCAGTCTGTAACCATTTTGATGCAAGAATATTAAAGTAGTCTTAAACATCTTCCCATGGTCTAAATCAAACCAGTAGTGTGGTCAAATGCTGAAGGAATTAGTTGATTCACAGAAAATTAACCAGCAATTTAGATCAGTTGTTTAAGTTACAGCAACTCAAATGTGACAGTGCTGATTTTTCCAGCTTTTTGGTAGAATTTGTTTTTCACAGTGGCCCAGATGGGTCAATCCAATGCCGAAGCTCCACCACAAATGCAAAAGTCACAATGCAGATGTGATCAGTGGTCCTATTACAATGAATATGAAAACCAGAGGTGCACTAATTTAAAAATGTAAATTCATTGAAAAACATTGCTTATTTGTCACAATAAGCAGCATTGGCCAACTTTCAACTTTTGGAAGGCTTTTGTAATTGTGTTTTGGCTTCTACATTGCTTTAACCCCTCTGGGCCACCATATGTTTTTGGTCAGACAAAACAAGCCATCTGAATATGCTGCATTTGGCGACCAATCACGATTATCTGAAGTTAAATCGACAAAATAATCAGCTGGAAAATAAACATAAAATGATGTGATAATTAAATAAGGATTAGTCTGATATACCACTGATATATATGAATGAGAATCTAAACAAAGTGAGAAATGAAGCGAGCGAGAGGCTGATCAATACACTCATTTTCCATCATGGCTGGAAACCAGAGCAGAGTGACCAGTGAACTGAAGCATCAATCCATCCACAAACGTGAATTTTCTGTCGCCGTTCAGGGAGTTTCTCTCGCGTCATTTAACTGCTGTGTTTTGAAGGAACAGAGTGAATGATAACAACCTGAGGTCACTGCGATTCGAGACAGCAAGGTGCACTCATCTAGTCTGGCTGGCTGCAGCCAAGGAATGGAGCGCCCACTGACAGCTGCAGCACCGTGTTGAGTAAAGTGAATGTAAGGAAACAGAGAGGAGACAGTTGCTCAACCTGTCGACAGCTTTGCCATAATTCAATAAGTCAAGGTGGAGGACCATTCCTGCGAGGCTACAGCAGCTCCGTAAATAGCTGTCTACCGTGATGAGTGTTTTTTTTTCCATGGTAATCTTGCTTGTCTCTCTCAACGAGCACTGCAAACATAATTGAAAACTCGGACGTGAAAAAACACAAGTATCACTGACACAAGGAATGTTTCTTTGTCCTGGATGGTTACGTTTTCACTGTCCTGTTTTAACATGTTCCAAGAATCCCTGAATCTGTCTACAGGTCAACATGTTCAACAATGCACCTCTTGTTCTATTATCTTTAAAATGAAATTATTCATCACTGTTTTCATGCACAATGACAATGTGTCTCATGTTTACATTGCCAAGGAAATACAGCTCTGTCAGTGTGCTGCAAAGAAAAACATTTGTTCAAGATTTTTGGGCATGATTACGCCGTTTGTGCAATTTGTCTTTTCAATAAGTCAGCTTAAAAAACGCCAACGTGCTGCCAATGGGGCCTCCTTTCTTTTTCTTTTTTTCTTTGAATGCCAAATTCCCCCTGTATTTTTTGGGTTTTACAATCTCAACATACTTAGAACAAATTACAAAGTGTAGTGAAGACAGTAGTTAAGGACTTTTTGGCAAACCTACCGCAGACTGTTGCTTCAATTTCCTCTTCAAATTCCCCTTTTGTGGAATAAAAGCACCATTTCAACTTTCCCACCATCCCCTCTCAATATATCTGCCCCTCTCCAATTGTGACTTAAGTCTCTGTTGGACCCTGGCCAGTGTGTTAACTCCAGTTAAATCAATGGATTAACAATTTAGCCCATCCCCACCACACACACACATGCACACACATACACACACATCCCAAACCACCACCAACAACAACACTAATCTTAAGGAGCTGACCTCAGCCAACAAATGACCAAATTCACACAAAATGGAGACTTGCCCCCACCGACAATGTGGTCGTTCCTTTCTTCTGTCCTTATGAGAGGCTCCCATTGAAGCGGCCAGCCACACTTGTTGAGATTGTGGTGACAGACCCTCAAGTACCTCTCTGTTAAACGAATCCCCCACTATCCTTTGGGATTCAATTTAGTTGGCCAATGCTTGTCACAAAAACAGCAAGGCTGGGAATCAAGCTAAAGCAAACTATCTTGCATTTATAGACAGGATTATTATCTCCTGAGCTCATATTCCCACACCAAATTTGTCGTTGGTGTAACCATAGAAGCGGTGAGTGAATGAATGAGTCGCCTTTCCGTGTGCCACACGACTTTAGCGTATTTGTGTTACACTCTCTGAATTTATGGGCAATAGCAACGGTTTCACTACTTCCAGTTAGCAGGCAGTGCTGGTTGTGACCCATGAGGTCAGCGTTACTGTTGAAGCCGTGCCACAGTGTCTGGTACAGTCAAGCGGGCAATGTGCAGCTGTGCTGAAATCTGGGCTGGAGGGCCCGCACACTCATACTCACACACACTATGTTGTCACACTGTTTGTCATTCCACATGTCAGTCATTCTGAGTCCTCCCAAGCCAATATGAACACATTTTAGTGAGAGGATGCAGGAGGAAAAGTACAGCCTCTTCCTGTGTTAGCATCAGTGTTTCCCATATTTTAAACCTTTCCCATGCTGTCCAGAGTACATATATCCAAGAGCTGTCTCTCATGACAGTGAGAACATGTTTAAGCTTTTAGTCTAGTCAGGCATTTGTCATGTTTGGCACATGTAAAGCATCATGAATGTCATCATGGAAGTGGGACTACAGAATCTGTATCTATCTTCCCTTATTGTTGTTGTTCTCTGATAATCCTTAAAAACAGCAGCATGAACTCTAAATGCAGACTTAACTCTGCACATACAAAAGGCTAAATATTGCACATCTACAGTATACAACAAGGCACTTATCTATTAGCCTATAGAAGCATGTGAATTCGCAACTAAATCCATCAAATACCTCGGAATTCATATCTGAACAAACCCAAAGAACATATTCAAACTGAATTTTACACCACTAATGCACAACATCAAAGAAGATCTCAACCAATGGAATAAACTCCCACTATCCTTAATTGGTCGAATTGCATCTGTCAAAATGAACATTCACCCAAAAATCAATTATCTATTTACCATGACATACATTAATCCACCCCTGGGCTGGTTTTCCTCTTTGAACTCAACAGTAAACGCATTCTATCGGAAAGGGGAAAAAACCCCCGGATCAAATTAACCACCCTTCAAAAACCAAAAACATTACTATCTCTCTCATTAATTACAGTATACTCATCATTGGACCAACAACTCAAATTCTGCCTGGCTTGATATCGAGTAAACCATCTGCAAAGACTTGACCAACCAACACATAATCTTCATAGATAAATAAATAAGTTGACCAAAAAACAATCAACTTTGCATCCAGAATAACCAGCCTACAGTATAGGGGACCTTTTCAGGGATGGCTCTCTCATGACCTTTGACCTTCTGAAACAGAAATACAACCTCCCACAAAACTGTCTATTCCGATATCTACAACTAAAAGAAACAATGGTTGTCAATGGATACCAACTTTCTTCGTCCAAAAAGACACACCAAAAAACATCCAAATACCTCCACACTGCTCGTCTGTAATGTCCCTCTTGTATTGAAGCCCCAACATGAGGAATTGTTCCGCCGGTCAGTGCAAATCACACGAGATTTGCACTGACACAGGAAGAGCAGTGAACCGAGACACTGGGAGCTTCCGCTACAAACAAGCTTAAAATATAGCCTTTTTTTATTTAATTACAGACGAGCTGTGTGGAGTTATTTGGATGTTTTTTGGTGTTTCTTTTTGTACGAAGAAAGTTGGTGTCCATTCACAACCATTATATGGACAAATACTTGAATTTTGGGTGAACTATCCCTTTAACACCCGAAAGACATATTGGGGAGATATTGTTACAGTATACTGTATGTCTCTAGATATTTCCTCCCCTGCACATTGGTACTGTACAATCTGCTAACTGAACATTCAAATTTAGAAAAACTTTCACCATGAAAGACAAAATCACCCACTACAATAAAACCTGGTCACTATTCATCATTTGTCCACAGCTGATTCTTCGGAACACTACCTCACCCACCCCCCCCCCCCCCCCCCCCTTTTCTTATTCCTTCTTCTTTACTTCATCAACCTCCATATTCTCTGTTTCATTTCCAATATACCCAATATATCTCAGCACCCCCTCTCGTAATTCCACCCTCCAATCTCTGCTTTGTTCTGTCCCAGTTTGTGTGTTTGTTTGTCCTGTAACTACCCTTCATCCCATATGGTATTGTACATGTCTAACTGTCTGTGTAACTGTCTTGTAATGTGTGTTTAAATGTGCGTTAATAAAAATAAAAAAAATTAATAAAGAAGCATGTGAATTTAACAGAATTTATTACTGTATTTGTGGATTGCGGGGTCAGAGGGTGCATACATGTGTGGGCTCTATAGTCAGAGCAGCCCCACATAAAACCAATTAAATATGTTAAATATATTATTTATTGACTAAACCTAATTCTCCATATAGATTATACTGTAGATGGTGAATTGTGTGCATACCTGATGTCAAATTCACATTTCTGTCTGTTCAGCAGCCCTAGAGTGCACTGAGTTAAACACTAGACTTCCCAAGCGATTAATTGTAATGAATAAATTTTGAGGTCTTACCAAATGAACACTGTCTCTATTTACCCTGTAATTTCCCAGCTCCAAATTACATACTTCTTTCCAAACTTGCTCGGAAATTATTAGAAAATGATGGGCCTTGAGTAAAGCACTGCTGTTTTCTATGTGCATGCTTCAGATGCTGGTGGAGGGTATGGTTAGTGAAGAACAACATCAAGCAAGTTGATGAAAAGTATATTTCTCTCTGATTTAAGAACACCATATTCACAATGAATCAGTGTTTCTTTGTACATTAACCCATCTAGCCTACCTACTGATGAATGCAAATCAAAGACAAGGCAAACTTTAGTATCCTTGTTCTGTATAACAAGGTGCAAGACAGCAATGTGTGTAAGTATGTCACTCTACTGCCCTTCATACCATTTGGTAACAACAGGCTTTCTTTGCCCTCTCTTGGATTCAACAAGCCCACACTCTCTGTTGGTTGCCCTTGTGTCTGGCCTCTGCAGCATCATCTATCCATCCATCCTTCCATCCCATCCCTTCCCATCCTGTTTCTCCCATCTCATCTCATTCTGCATTCTCCGGGTCAGAGGCGCCTGGTCTAGCCACGGTGCCATGTATCCTAATCACATAAGCACACGGGCTAATCCTCAGGACAGCTGGGGAATCTTTACTGCACAATTGAAGCATGAGCTGGACAGCAGCTTCATGGCCCATCTTTGTAAACCCCCTTGCTTTCATCAGCCTGCCGTTGTAAACCCCACCCCGCCCCACCAATACACACACATACTCACAGTCAACCACAACTACAACTAATTTCCTCACCATAACCCCCACATGCAGACACCAATGAGTGGTCGTAGGTCAGCACAGCTGCTGATAGAAACTTCCAGGTCCTCTTCGTTGATTCACAGTTGAACAACTTTCCCGTATGTGCTTATATAACGTCAACATTTTGGGAGAAAACAAAACCCACAGTTTGTCCCAGTAGTTAATATTTTATACATCCCTGATGCACAAAACAGGTGGTGACCTGGTTGAAGGAAATTTCTCCTTCACAATTGTCAATGGCTGTTCTACTCTGACATTTAATACTGTGTACTTATGGTATTGAATATCCATTCAGTGATCTCCGAAGTACTTACTGTCTAAGTAAATTGATGGACTGAGGACTATGTGTCCATCGCATACATCCTACTGGTGATACATCAGAACACTCTTGTCTAGGATATCTACCATGATGAACTGTTTTCCTGAAAACAGTCTCTGTTAGAGCAGTTAGAGCATCCATCTCCTCTGAGATCTTGATGAATAATGGAGTAATAGTAGGAATTTCCTCAAGAATAAAATGTTTCTAACCCTGCACCTCTCCTGGTGAGTGCTCCAATTCTCCTGGTGCAATTTGCAAGCACAGTGGGCTTGCCAAAAAACCCAGGCGTCTACACAGATCTATGTTTATCCCAGCCCCCTAGAAACCCCGCTATGGGGTCTCTTGGGCTTTCCCCCTCTCCCCAAGTATTTTGCCAATGAAAGAAACACATGCTCCATTATTATTTATAGAATAATTTGTTTGTTTATTATTCTGTTTTTCCAGAAGGAGAATGTCAACTTCAGGTCTACTCTGATTCTGGACAGTTTATAGGCTCTATTGAACTCTTCATTTGGACCAGGCTAGAAGTGCAAGCATGCTTTAACAGAAGGAGGGGGTTTTGAAAAATGAGCTTTGTCATGTGAAGCTGACATTTTTATGATTGTGAGCAAGTGTTGAAAACCTCCCGAGCCAGTTATCATCATTATCCATCGCGTCTTTCGGGGGGAGGCCTCAGACATGGTCAATAAGCTCTCCCTCCTGTCAAAAGGGCCTGGAGTATGGAGCAGTTCACCTCCAGAAAAAAAACAAAAAAAAACACTGATAGTTTTTACAGTACATGCATCACAAGACATATTCAAGATATATTACACTTGAATGCTCTTCCTGGCATTTAATCATTTGAGCAACCTGTCCTGTAATCTTTATTGAAGTGATTATTGAGTTAATATTGCCATTACCTCAGAGGTATATAAATGAAATGTGTCTCTTTGCCGCTAAAGCCTTATAAACCCCTTCACTCAACTTGACTGACAGTCTGCATGCTGATCTGAACAAAGTCATCCTTGTGAGAAGTGCAGATTCGCACCACCAGATATATACAGTGCGCTAAGTATTTTTCCTTAATGCACTGCATATTCTTAATTCGCTCCTGTTTTGAGAGATGCTGAGATCACATGTTTTTCCAGGCATGAGGGACAAGCTGCAGCTCTGACAGGTACTTAACAACAATCAAAAACAGTTATAAACAGGGTAAGCCACTGGGCAGGGCGCAGGAAGGAGGAAGGCACATACCCTTCAGACCCCTATCACACTTTCCAGAGAGGAACTCGCTTTTTCCCAACGCAGAGAAGAAAAAAAAAATCATAAATCTGTGAGTTCCACAGACCTGTGGCATGAGCTAAGGTGTTTTTATAGCGCTCAACACATATGTTTCACCCAGTGAGTCGGTCTCTGAGCGGCTAATGCTTAGATTCTCATGAGCTACACTGAGGTTTTAAGCTTTTGGTCAAATTTGACTGTTTTCATTTCCCCTGAGTATTCAATATTGAATTTAATGGAGATGGTGATACTGAGTCACTTTGTTAGCTTCTTGTTGGCTTTCCTGCTCGTGTCTCTATCATTCATGACCTGTATACAAAACACATTTAAGTAAAGGCCCTGAGGGGGAGGTTTTTGTGATTTATGTTTTTCTCTCTGTGCTTTTCTCTTGTTTGTGGGAGTCTCAGTCAGAAAGGGTATACAAGGTATTAAAGGGCCAACGAGGAGTTTCTATGTAAGGGATAATGTATAGTTCGGAGGTTGTTATGGAGAAATAAACCCCGACAGGAAGTATGGAACCCCTCCGCTTCGCGTCGGGGTTCCATACTTCCTGTCGGGGTTTATTTCTCCATAACAACCGACCAACTATACATTATCCCGCTTAGAACACGGCCTACGAGTAAAATGATTAATTTGAAACATAATGTTGATCAAAATACGACTTCAATCGATTTTTAATTGCATCATTTAGCGAATCTGCGAGACTGGTCACGTCCGCTGTTTTGCTGAGCCTCCTCCCGGTCGTGCACTTGAAGCCTTTGATAACAATCAGTGGATCGATTGATTACCATACACGTGTTACGATGTGTGTGTTGTGTGTAGACGTATCTGTCATAAACAAGAGATTACAACTTTACCGTTTAGCCTACGGGTGCGTTTGTGCGGCGGAGCCGCGGTGCCACCGAGACGAGAGGAGAGCTGAGACCGGGTCAGAGGCTCTGATCAGCAGCCACGATGTGGAAGGAGCCGCCGCTCTCCTTGTAACAAGTTACAAATCATTGATCTAACATCACTATTAGTCCCAAGCTGTTTATGACGATAAAAAACGAAACATAAGGTAAAGTTTTTCTTTACTGTAAGCTGGTAATGTTTGGATTCACTGCTCCTCCAGTCCGCCGTTGCTACGGAGTCCCTAGCAACGGTGATTATTGTCCGCTCAGCGGTGTCTATCGAAAAATAATCACCGCAGAATTTTGGTGATTGACCAATCAGGATCGAGTATTCAAGTGAGCCGTGTTCTAATCGGTTATAAAACAGTCTCACATTAATGTGGATGAATCTACGCTACCCACACTTGTTAATGGCTCCATTTTCGATCAATATATCGTTTTGTCTGTCATTATTTTGTTATTATTAGTGGTGGCGGAAATGCTGGTCGAGCCGACCAGCGTTTCCTTACTTTCGGTTTCGCGGACGCAAATGAGAATAACGGCAATTCGGGCGGCGTTATGGTCGGAACTATGACGGTAACTGAACCTCTTTGAACCTCTGACTTTAATCCTTGATGAATGAAAACATGAATCCGTCTTGCGCCGATGGAGGAATTCTACGGTGCACGCGGAGGCAGCGTGAAAACACTTCGCTTTTCCAGAACTCCTCGTTGTCCCTTTAATCAAATCGGAAACAAGTTTCAGCGAGGTCCGGACCATACAGTACCTTGGCCCATAGGCTCAGGACCGTCCTGGAGTTGTTTCATCACCTTTAAGTTGCCAGGTTTCCTCCTGTTTTGCCAGTTTTCATGCTAAGCTAAGCTAACCACCTGCCTCATGTTTACCACACAGACATGAAAGTGATAGATCTTCTCTTCAAACTCTTGGCAAGGAAGCATACAGTATTTCTCACAATGTGAACTCTTCTGCTCAGGGCCAGCTCTGTGGTCTCCTTGCCACTATAGTTTCAGTGTTACTGGTTCTGCGTCTTTGCCTGTGCATTTCATGCCATGAAATCTGCATCCAGTTACATGATCCAGCATAAGTAGACCACAATCAACACTCCTCAGCAAACCAGCGTGCATACAGCATGAGGTGTTGCTGGAATAACAAATCTTTGGCCTCTTTCCGCAGTTCAAGATTTATCTCACTGTCCACTCTTTCTGCTTCACAGCCTGTTGCATGTCGAAGCAGACCAGGAGGATGAGAGTGGGAATGGAGGGTAGTAAGGAGGAGGTGGGGGGTGAACCTTGCTTGATTTTCTTTTCTATCTTTTTTATTTTTTTTTTTCAGTCTGTGCTTTAGTTGCACCCACTTCCTTCATGGTAACAGCTGTCAAAACGTTGTCGGATTACAGCACACCACAAAGTTACAGCTCATATTAGAGCCTAGTGCAGGGCAGGAAGTTAGGAGGAGTCCAGCGAGCCAGGTACATTAAAGCCTCTCAGCTTCTCAGAGCAAAGCAGCTAGGACCCAGGGGAGGAATAGCTAACACCAAGAGGGTGCTACTCCTGAACTGCTAATTTAGGTACACGCGTCAGGGATATCATAGGCTTTTCCACTGATGTTTTAGGTATTAGAGCAGATACACTCTGTAATTGTGTTTTGTTTTCGCAACCAGACAAGAAGCTCCTATTCACAGCCTGGGATCACAAAGCCCCTTTTCTCCTGGATTAGTCGAGCGTTAAGGCTTCTATGATGAGGCCACAAGATATTTGCAAGATTGTTGAGAGAGAAAACTCCCTGAAATCTCTACTCGTCTGCTGAGGGAATTGAGCTTGTTGAAATAACAACAATTCAGCGGGGTAATTCTCCAGCACCTATGTGCGTCCGAGCAGCGTAAACCCAAAACAGAAATGTTTATATCTTGCACTAATTAGTCTCACAGTAACTTTGTTTGACATTGAAGTAAAAACACCACTACATCACTGCCGTCGGTCATGTGCAGTCCAGTCTGACTGAGGCCTTGATAATCACTTTACACTAAATCAATATAACCTGAGGGTGATCCTGCATGGAACTGTGAAAATCCAACAATGACTGTATCAGATTCCTGTAAACACATAACCTCAGCAATGATGTCTGATTACATAGCAGGGAAGCTTTTTTGCGTCAGTCACCATTCTCCTGTAAAAAAGGTGGACCACAGACGATTTCCCAGCACCAGGTCTCATTTACTTCCCAAAGGGGGGAAAACCCATCGATGATTATGTGAAGGGATGTTTTTGTCTCTCAATAAAATTGTTTAGTTTAGGTTTAAAGGGAATAATCTTTTTATTATTATTTTATTCATTTTGGGTTCAACAAACATCTAGAATGACTAAATCTACTCATTTCATTACTTAGTTTCCAGCTTTATTAATTTAATCATCCCAATTAAAAACTTCAATCAATCAATGATAAAAGAATGCTCAGTAATATCATATCAAGATAGAAACCACACATGATTTAATTTAAAAATTCATTTATTATTTCAGATTTCTTTCGCCTTTGTTATACAAAGATGTTAAATAACTTAAATACATTCTTACCAGTCATTTGTGATCTGTTTATACCTACAAGCTATACACATGAGGTAGAGGAAAATAATTTAGGGTTCCCATAAGACATGAATAAGTGAACATGGACAAAGCTTTGTTGGTGTAGTATCATCACAAAGGGTAATACGTGTGTTGGTGTGTTTTATCTTTGTTTTTACAAGCACAGCACAAATCCTAACAAAAAGTACATGTACATGTAAAGTGTTCCAAAGGTGAGTAGAAATCATCAACATCATCAGTTTATACTATGTATCACATGGGCAACATTACAAAGCCAGAGTCTTTTCACAAAATAGTCAAACAGATCAAACCCTATAAAAATATCGCTGATGATTGTGATTCTGTGTAAAAAAACAAAAAACAAACTTGAAATGTCTCATTATTGTGTGAATGAATAAAAAGACAGCTAAAAGAGTTGATTCTAAATTTGTTAGGATTTGTTAGTGCTTAGACAACAGCAAACGTTGAGATATGAAGTGAAATATTTTTGAAGTATACACTGCTTCTTGAAGCCTCCACCCCAAAAGGAACAAACACCCGAAAGAAAATAAAAACAGAGTAAAAAATACAGGATATAAAATCAATTTAGACTTTGACGTTATTTACACTAAACACATGCTCATAATATATTTAAAAATAATTTATCTTTTATTTTTTTCTACAAAATAGAATTTTGTACATGATCCACTGACGACTAAACAGTGCAGAGTTTTGGATTTGAGAATATGGACGGCTGTGACATCTAAAAAACCAACTGGCTGCTGCATCATGCTCCTCGGGAGAAATTTTTAGGCCTATGTACAATCTATAAACAAACAAAAATGCACTCAGTGTGCATTTAGTATTCCTGTCATGCCTGTTTTGAATCCGTTCAATAGTAGAGTGTGTTTGGGCCGAGGAGTGTGTAAGTGTGTGTGTGTGTGTGTGTAGAGGGGGAACGCACACACCAGAAGCTGTGGGAAGCAGGCATTTATGCTTCGAGTCTCAGCATAGCTATTATGGTTTCCATGTAGCGTGCAAAGTTCTATGTATATGTTTTGACCAGTCTTTATTTGGCATACCTCCTCATATCAAAATGCTTGGAATTCATCTCCTCAGGACGAATAAGCTTAGCAAGGCTCTCTTCCTAAAGCATGATTTTTTTTGTTGTTGTTGGGGATAATGGTTTAATTTCAGATATCATCTCTAAGGACTACACCATCTGTTTAGACATTAGGATGTTTGGTTGGTTCTATATCGCTATACAATCTGTAACCGTGTTGTGTCGGCAGCTGTGTGCTGTGTTTTCCAACAATGTCTTGCCATATCATTTCATATTGCTACCAATTTCTGTCTTAGTTGCTTGTGAGAGTGGAACATGTGCCTCACTTTTGTCTCTATACCACAGGAGAAGAAACCTTTGCTATTTACAATTTATATTTTAAAAAAAGAGAGAGATTCTGTACTGCTCTGTATCTATAAATACAGAACTTTAAATACTTTAAAGGGCTTTTGGGCTTCAGTGCGTGAATGGCGCTATAATACAAAGCTGGGTCCCTCACTCAGTAGTTAATTCACACCCATCGAAAACAAGGAATATAAGGTCCTCTATCTTATAGTATATAACATAATGTTCCCAGAAGCTAAGTGCTGAGAATACAATGAAATATTATTTTCTGCATTCATGTGTACAGAGGCGTTTCTCATAGAATCAAACCCTTGACTTCATGGTTATGTCTTACAGCAATAATTTGACATTTTAGGAAATACAGTCATTTTCTTTCCCAATGAAAATCACATGAGAAAGGTACAGTAATACCACTCTCATATCTACCTGTTGATATGAAGCTAGCGCAGGTGAGTTTATAGCATAAAGATAGAAAAGGTGGGGGTTGGGGGCAGCTGAACGTAACAACTCAAATTATCAAGCATACTAATTAATACTAGTCTAGTTTGTTTAATGTTTAAATAAACCAAACCAATGTCAAGTTGTACTTCAATGAGTCTTTTACTCAGACAAAGCCAGGCTAGCTGTCTCTCTCTGCTTCTTTATGCTAATCTAAGCGAACTGACTGCTAGCTAGCAGTAGCCTTAAGTGATATCAATCATCCAACTCTGAGTGGGAAAGAAAATAAGAGTATTAGCCAAAACGTCAAACTGTTGCCTTCAGCTGTCACTATAGTCGCATGGCAGGGTTAAGTATACTGCATTGTGTTAACCGTGACAAGCAACAACATGAAAAAGCAAAACGCCAACTCTGACTGCTGAAAGAAGACAGCATAGTATATCTGCAAATCCCCAATGTTTTCATTCAGACTCAATTTGCTGAACACTACGCAAATATTAGTCTTATAAAATATATTTATATTAGCTATGAGGCTTATGCTTTCATCTTCACTTGAGCAATTCTGCAAGTTAGATTTCCGTTTCAGGTGCCCCATACTGTTTGGACTGACTGATGCAGCTCCCACTGTAAATGCTGCACGTCCACGCGTCGAATATGGCTCAATCAAATCGTGGCAGCTGAAGAGGAAAGACGGATGTGAAATAGTAGGGGGCTACATTCCTCCAGTTCTCCACAGTTTTCTTTACAACTTCAAAGTATTCAAAGTCAAACACAAAACGTCCTAATAAGTAGATTTAAAATCTGCAGAGCTCCACAATTTTTCATCAAAGTTATATGTGGACCGTTTGCTGGACAAATAATCACCTGTTGCAACGCTATTGGCTATAATAACAAGGCCGTTGTCATCTCCAACTTGGATATCATTTGTATTTTCACTATTTCTCTCTATATTATCCAAATGTTATAGTGGTTTAAGTTATTCCCTGAACACTGGTTCGCTCAAGGCCGAGAATAGCCTAAACTGACTGGTTTTGTTATTTTCTGTTAATGCATTTACTAACAGCTTCATATTATATTACAAAAAAATGAGAAAGAAAAAAAATAGATTTTTTTTTCTCCTTGTGAAGGAGTAGTCCCAAAGGATCTATAAATTATCCACAGCAAGACGACAGACACAAGTGTGCTGCTTTCCAAAGGGCCTTGTCAACATGAATCAAGAAGAAAAACGAGCGAGAGCACACAAACAACATACATTTGTGTGGTTAGTGGTTTGTTTTAACATAGTTAGATAAGTGGCTTGTATAGTATCATTACAATATAACTGAATTTATGTACATACATATGCAAACACACAATGTGTGTCAGTGAAAATATGTGCGTGTAGAGTAAATCTTACACCCTGTCTTTTTTTTTTCGCAGTCACTGAAAATAGTTTTCATTGCCATAGAGTCGTCATTCAAATCCCCCCACCCCCTTTGTTGTCTATCACGTGCTCACATACAAACACACGCGTAAAAAAAAAAAATTGACAAACACACACACACACACCATTCTTCTTGGGGCAGGGCCCAGAATGCAGTCTGTTGGTGTTACTGTCCTTGAATTGGATCCTCAATAACTGGATGCTAATCTTTGTTTTGTTTTTTTTCTGTTTTCTTGTGTGAAGATGCAAATGGATCTTGTTAATAGGAAAATAAAAGCTACTCTCTTTAAGGCAACACCGTGACAAAAAGCTTGAGATGTTGACCCCAGTTGTCTGAGAAGGTCTTTTTTTTTTTTTTTTTTTTTTTATTCTGCAAAACCCCCTAGACACAGTGGGCCACAGGACCTCTGAACCCCAACCCACAGAAATCCCTCAAAGTGCTTATTGCTTCTCCATTGGCTCGCTCGTCTTTGTTCACGCACTGTTCCGACAGTGGAAGCAAAACCTTGTTAGAGAACAATCACTCCTTTTCAACATGGCCACCTTTCACTTGCTCCACTGGGACCGACTGGTGACTGCGTTACCCCTTGCAGGTATACACCTCTTCTCTCTGTGTGCACTGCTTGCATTCGACATAGCAGCACCAGCGCACCTGGCACTGGCAGGGCCTGGTCACCTCTCGACTTTGAGTGTTGTGGCCTCGCCCGCAGCAGATTGCTTCACAGTTTTTATCCTTGTAGCACTTGCGGGCTGCCGTGCCCGACGAGTACTTGCTGGGTCTACAGAAACTGGGCGAGTCCTCGATGTGGAGCAGGTCCATAGTGCGAGGGATCTGATCGTTCAGGCCGGGCAGGGGCTGCGGCTGCGGCTGCTGCTGCTGCTGGCTCCGGCCCGTGGAGATCTCTCCCTCCCCTGTCGCCTCGTTGGTGGAGCTGCCAACTTTGACGGAGGTCTCGTAGCGCTGCTTCAGCTGCTTGCCGATCTCGTGGAAGGGCAGTAGCTGTCTCCAGCAGGTCTGGACGGTGCAGGAGCCGGAGACGCCATGGCATTTGCAAGTGGTCTCCACTCCAGCCTTGATTACCTGGTGCAGAAGCAGAGCAATACTGTTAACTGCCATGAAACATGAAAGGAGTATAATGAAAGCTGTATAATTTAATGAGACTTTGTTTAGTAAGCAGCAGTTCAAAGAGCCAAATTACCTTAATATGCTCACAATTAGATGATAAGGGTGGTGTTCAGTGGTTTTGGGAGGAACATAGATATAATGGAAAATTATTTCAATCAGTGCACTTTTTTGATATCATAATAAAAGGGGAAAACCAGAGGCCTTGCTTATTGAGAGAACAATATAGCAGTTTGTCTTAGGCTTCATATAAAATAGTAAGTGAATAATGGTCGGTGGGGTTGATTCTGTTATGATAACCACAGATGACATTTTGATTAAACTCAATAACTGTTATTATGATAAGTGAAGAGAGCTCATGCCTTGTTGGAGGCAGCCACAAAGAGACAATCCAGTCAGACAACCATGTACTGGGCACTATGCTGGTCTTTTGAGGAATAAATGTGGTTTTAGAAAACACATGTCCATTAATGTATTCCCTAAACCCTCAGTCGATCGGCCCAGTCTTCTAGTACTCGTGTAATAACACAGAGACTGAGTCATGCAAGCGGTTGGACAGAGAGAGTAATAGTGAAGACAGTCTTCTCTTATATAAAATCATACATAATTGCAAGTGAAACATAGAGATCGTCAGCTAAAAAGACCAGTACACGTTATTTTAACGCTACTTGACCTCTCAGCAGTCAGCCAAGGTTCACTTCAGCATCAACCACAATGTCAAAAGCAGTGTGTGTGCAAAAATCAATGACAATAACACATTGTCTTAGATGGGGTTTGGATAGCATCAACAGCTCTTTTCTCAGACTGCGAAACAGATCGGGGAACAGGAAGTGCATATTCATCACAGCAGCAGGTCAAGAAAATTTGATAGGTCAGCTTTTAAATGTCGGGGGGATGCAGAGGCTAGCACATTCCAGTTTGGTCCGCCGTGTGGGAATTCATCCTGAATGAATGCGGTACACCTCACTACATGTGCAAATCACGAAAAAAAAAAAGAAAGAAAAAGAAAAAAGCAGCAAAAACAATGTTGTAAATCTTTTATCACAAATATAATCTCCTGAGAGATTGGATTTTGGAGAGCCAAGCCGAAAAGGAAGAGCCTGCATTGGTCTTTTGGGAGAGTTTTGTGTCTGCGAACATTTGGGAAGTGTGCCTCTGCTATAATTCACTTTGAAAACCAAAAATGAAAATGGCTACAATATGAGAAAAGCCGAGTAAAAGCAACAGCTTCCAGGCCTTAAGTTTGCTTTGGCTTGACAGATTAAGACCATTCCCTTTTTTTTTATTATTTCACTTCCAAGATGAAAAACCCATATTTGCTCACCACAAACAATTGCTGAATTGTGCCAGAGCACAAGTGAGAGTTGTTGCCTATCTAATCTGAAAGAGAAAACCAAATATTGACTAATGAGCACTTTCAGATTTCCAGTGGCAATTACTTTAGTCAGTTTAGGTTTCTTTTTTCCACCTTTTAATGGAGATGATTCAAAACTGAACAGTATTACTGCAGTAATTTCACTCTCCTGGGATGCCCCATGTATAACTTTATCAATGTCATTTCTCTGTGGTCGTATTCAATTCCTCCGTGGTCATTTTAACTGTATGTTTGGACAGCGTGTTTTGTCTTGGAAAGCAGTTGTTTGCCAACTCTGTAATGTTTAAACTCCAGAGTTACAATAGCTAAATCAAAGATATGGTGGTAGAGTATATCCGGGATAAGGCTCACAATGAACTGGCACGTCATGTTGCTGTTTGTCTACATAACTGCACCAGACATTATTATATTATCACAGTTTTCCCACCGTTTAACCAACTCGTGTGAGCAATTAGCCAGAGATTTCTGTTTGAAGACTGTCTGTGAGTCCAGATGAACTTTAGCCCTGTTTCTTTATGAGTATGTCCTGGTTAGATTCATGTTCACATTGTTGCTTTCACTTGTGGAAATTATGACTTTAATAAAAAGGCAAATTTAAGATAACACTTGGTGTAAATATGCTGTTGTATTAGTGAATTATACTTCTTTTCTCTCCTTTGAAAGTAACTCCCTAAAATGTTTCTAACATTACTAAATAACCGTCTGTCCCACTTAGATTAAATCACATTTTAATGTTTTAAAACAAAATCTGAGTTAATAAAGACTCTTGCTTGCTGTCAAAGTCACAGATAAGCTTTGATAACAAATGAGATGTTAAAGGGGGCATTCCAATAATTTAGCACTGTGGGACCTACATGAGACAAATATTTATTCTGACTTTCTGCTTCAGATGTGAGTCAAGTTCCCAAAAACACTGGATCCTACAGCTCCAAATAATGAAAAGCAGCTACTATTCTCTTTCTGTTTGGGGGAAGAAAAAAAAATTGCATTGTTCAGACTACCCCTGTCTATGAGGCAGGTTGAAGTCTTTAATCTTTTGGGGCCACATGGGCGCTATGAGACAAGCTGTAAATATTTGATATGGTGAACGTGTTAGCAAGCATTTGCTTACTCACTTTACAAAGTTAGAAGACATGGAGCAACATTTGGAGTCACATTTCTGGCCACCTTATTAAATGAAGTCCAATATTCGTTTCCCGTTGAGCCTCTCTCAACTCCTGAGAGAAATCTGTATCTTTAGCTGCTACATGCTCCAGCTGGCGGCTACATGTACTTTTGTCAGTCTGCAGAAAAGCGTGAGCTATCCTTTTCACATCACACCTGCTCATAAAAGTCTTCACTATAGTCATTTTACAGTGTTTACAGGCCGTGTACTGTTCCCCATTACTAGTAAACTGGCACTGAAATGTTAAAGCAGTGCAGTGCGTCTGATAGTCCGGCCTTACCTTCATGCCCACATTTGTGTTATGCGTGTCCACGCGTGCGCGCAGGTCTTTGTTGGAGCGTTTGCCCAGGAAGTCTTTGACAAACTTGTTGGCATATTTGAGGTTGTCTCCACAGCCTCCCCACTGCCACGCCTTGCGGTTCTCCAGGTCCGGGGCCTCGTCACACGTGCAGCGCTCCATGCGTCCTGCGCTGCAAGCTTTCGCCATTGCATGGGTTAAGCCCGCTGAAGAGATGGCGTACAGGAAGGCTGTCTCTTTAAATCCTGCAGGAGTTATGGGTAGGGGAGGGGGGAGAGTGCAAATGAGATGACAGAAAATGTACATACTGTATATGATCTTTACTTTTTGAGGCAAGACAATGCAAGAGTTTAAAATGACACTTCAATCTGCTCGTACCTCTCTTTAGTATGTTGGCTCGGTGGCGCCCCTCTAAGGTGCAGTTCCACCTCTCAAAGCGGAATTGATACTGGCATTCTAGGGCGCTCATGGTGATGGCCTCTCTCAGGGTCTCCGCCACGCCCGGGTCTCGTCTGCACATCCTGCGCTGCTTCTTTTCCAGTTTGAGCCGGTCGCACAGCTTGTAGTGGGCCCTGCCCGCGTGCTCCTCTGGTAGAGAGTTCAGTGACAGGATAGACAACGGCTCATTACCTGTCAACCTGGAGGGAAAGATTGCAGACGCAGTCGGGTCAGTTTAAACAGTGCACAGGGAGGGAGTGGATACATCTTGATAAAGTATCCAATAAAGTGCAGGAGGATGCTGACCTTCCTGGATAAACAATGAGAGTTGCAAAGATATACTACATAAACAGCACAGGAAGCACAGCTGGGGCATATAATGCTCTAAAGTTTGGTTAATGTTCAAATGAATTCAGCTGTTCAGTGGTTAATGTTCAGGGGAATTCAACATTTGCTGGAGATTGAGATCAACCTCCAGCGCAGGCGTGTCTTTGTATAGAGCAAATTCTCTGCAGAGGTGGAAGAGTTCTGTCTTATCATAAAGTTCCTGACACGGTTTTGTCCCGGTGCTTCGGATCTTTATCATAATAACCCAGACACAGAACCAGCAGCCCCGGGAATTTCAGGCTGAGATTATAATTTACATACTGATAAAGGATTCACATGATATGGGGACATATTTCAAACAACTGGCATGCAGTGAACGTGACAGTCATACCACACACATGTGAAACAGTAGCCAGCGGATATTTGGTTTAATATTTATATCGTATCCCGAGGGGGGGGTGTCACTCACTTGCTTAGATTTAAACATGATCACACAGCAGGATTTACACTCTCATTATAGAATCCCCATAACAAAAGTCCAGTATTCGGGATCTTAAACCTGCAATCCATTTGAAATATAACAAGCAGAAGTTTCACTTCTAAACATGGTATGGAGAACATGTGGTAGACTTGCGCTCCCTTCGTCAGTTTATTTAAGGGAAGCATATATAAAACACACAAAGCAGGGACTGCCACATAGCTGGCAAAATAGACGACCAGCGTTCTGAGGTTGTGATGGAGAAAGCAGAACATTACTTTCATAAACACACACAGGGGACATGACTGTCAGCTTGTGACCATTTTGGTCACACCAACTGACAGGATTGGCACTGTAGTTGGTCATTATGTGTAATTTCTGGCCTCCTTTACACCCTTAAAGTGAAACTGAAGAATAAATGGATTTACAGAACTCACAAAAGTCGTCAGGCCAACGTGTCTTTGCAGACAGACTCTGGACAGTTAAAAGACACTTTTGTGCTCTGATTGACACCTCACTTAATGCTACATTTGTAAAATGCTGCACTTTAACCTTTTGCTGCGTTCATTTAGTTGCATTCCTTGTAATGAGTAAGTTAAGACAAAGATGAAAGCTGCCGACTTTGCAGTCAATGTCTAAAAGACCTGTTATATGACAGCTAATGAAGACAAATGACAAAAAGTGTTAGAAACAGAATATTTCACAGTCTCCTGTTTTCATGAAAGGACAGTCAAGTGATCTACATTTTCACTATCTTCATAAACAGAATGAGAGTATGTCTTATGGTAATAACTTGCCTTGAGCTGTGGAAATAGTGTTAAATAAAACCTACAATTAATCAAATAAACATCATCATCTATTTACATATTTTCTGTTAGTTTCTACATGTACTTGCTTGTTAACTTCTAACAAAAAGAGGAGTGGAGGGATGAGAATATTACGACATCATTAAATCAACAGTGTGAACTGGTTGTCCTTCCCCTTCACGGGTGTGAAAAATGAAAATACAGCCAACTAAATTTAAAGAAGTCCAACTAGACGACTGTGAGGAGTAACCACAGCGGATGGGAAACCTGCCATTGAGCCGGGCAGGCAAAGAAATGATTCTGCAATATTTTTGTAAAGGTGCAGAACACCTGCTGGATGTCCACACCAGTTTAGTAAATGCACCAGTCGTGTTAATCGGTGATCTACATGACTTACTTTTTTCTTTTTCTTTTTTTTTCTTTACCACATTACTGTTTTCCACAGAAGATTCTGTCAACACTCATATACACTTCAGCCTCCAGCAGGAGGTCACAGGAGTTCTTCGACAAGAGATTTGTTTTATTAAGCCCAATAACTGACTGAAACGTTTCCCCCGGAGTCCTCAGCTTCATACCAATGGACTTAATAGTTCACATATGCTATAGGATATTGTCTTTGCAGTGCATTCGCAGCCGGGTTGAGAATCTGAGTAGTCAAATCAAAGGAGGAGGCATCAGGATTTGCTTTCAGATTGGGTCAAATGGTTTCCTTTTTACAATGCATGTTTGCCTTTCCTTTACTTGTCTGACAGCTATGAATTTTCAAATGGAAACCTGGCAAGCTGCGTCTTGACAGAGATTGCTCTCCCAACACACTCAAAGCGTAAAGAAAAAAAAAAGTATGGTTTGAGGCGTACAGGGCTAAGCATACACAGTGCACGAGAACTGCGTCTCTCCCTGAATAACTGACATTTTCCTCTTAATTGTTTCATGCTTTGTTAAAATACGCTGGGCTAACAATGCCAAGGAAACATATTCAAAGTGCCAAAGCAAACAGCTCCAGCTGACCCAGTACGCTACATATGACTGACAATCGTTCCACAACATTTCTATGGCAAGAAAGCAGTGAGGGATTGAATGATGGCGCCACGTGGAGTTACCTGCCCGAGTCAATTTTAAAACAACAAGTCTGGAAGAAAAATTCAAGATGTGTTTTCAACCAGGAGGCCGTTAACTTGCGTGTACATCTGCAAAAACGACAAACAAATATCTAATATTGGTGCTATGCATGTGTATGCGCTCGATACCACTGACATGACACTCGCATTCCTCAGTAAGACACGGATAGTAGCGCCGTATCAGTGTCAGATCTTCTAAAAGCCCACATGCCTGCCAAAATAAGAGGCCATTAGAGTGGCAGGCCTCAACTGTCTGTGTGACGTCCGCCTGTCTGAGACAAAAAGATGGTCTGAGCAGAGCTGGAGGGCAGCCAAAGATGACACAACACTGATCCCAGCGCTACTGTCTCTGCAGTTTTTTTGACATAAAAGGCATATTTCTCGCTAGTTACAAAGATAGCTGAGGGCAAAGTCAGTGTGTGTGTGAGCAGAGGGAGAGACACTTCTTCACGCCTCTGGAGAAGACGCTACTTGCCAGAGTTTGTTCTCGTGCAAATTTCCAAACCAGTTGTCACATTGTATCACAGATGTACGCTGATCGCATTTTTTCTGTCTTTGTTGATCTGCTGTGCTTTCAGTGGATGCACTTGTTTTTGATATTTGCAGGACTACGAACGGGGTCGGATGTCAATCACCTAATAGAAATGTTACTGGAAACTGAAGATGATAATCCCACCGGTTGCAGGACTGTGACCTCTGCTGTCACACCAGAGGGTCACACATTCCAATATGATGATCTGCAGAAAACAACTTAAAAAAAAAAAAAACTACTACTCTGCTGTTTTGCTAAAGAATGAACTCAGTCAACTCACTTAGAGGAAAAGAAAAGGAGCTGGAAAACAGCGTGGTGGTTGAATCACAAAAATCATTACAAATCTGAACTCTAACTCTGTGGTCAAATGGAAGTCTTCCCATAACGATGTGTGTTTTCCCATAACGATGACCACTTTAATGTGGGAAAATGGAAAAACACAGCCACGTGTCACCTCTGATAACCCAGTGAGGTTCAGTGACTTTTCATGAAGTACACAGCCTCTTCTCTACCTTTTTGCAAATAGTATGTGGCAGATGTATTAGTTGTTAATAGATTTGTTAAAAGTTAATAACAACATCTATAACAATCTCCTTTGGCAAATTGAACCACATATATATATATATTTATACACATATTGCTTTCATTTATGTCCATTGCTGTTTCCCAGAGCTCATGATGATGATGAATTCAACCAGTTTTATTATCCAGTATAATTGATTTTAGAAAAGTAGACATTGTGGCGTATTAGCTTCATAAATTGTTTGATCAAATTAATCAATCACCAATGTCATTGAAGATTAATTTTCTGTCATTCAACCGTTCTTTATCGAATAGTTTCATCTGTACAACATTTACAACGCTTTCACTGCTGAATACAAAGCATTAAACTGGCCAAAGGGATTTTTCCACAACCTGGCAACCCCAAAATTTGTTCATCTAATAACTGCTCTATAAAGCATTAAGAAAGTATTCATTAACCATTAAAAAGCCACTTGTTACAACTATAAACCTGTTCTGAAGGACTCTTTATTAGGCTGCAGAGCCAAACAGAATGTAGTTGCTTTTCATAAAAGGTGCACATGATTAAAAGACTAAGCGAGTGCAGGCAAAGCCACAGTATCTCCACCATGCTGAATTAGAAAGTATGAGCATGTACGTTTGTGTTTTCACATCATGGACCATTTTCTGTAGGTGTTTTTGTTTGAGGTGTTGGCACAGCAACACTAGTTACACGTGGAATACAACTCCAGCATATAAAACTCATTATTATCCTATGAGGTGGGATTCTTGCTGGTGTTTGCTCAGCTTTGCTTTCCATTCGCACACTTGCCTCTCGCAGACATCGCTGACCCACTCTCATGCTGCGCCTCCACCACTGTCTTTCACTTAGTAACACTGCTGTTTGTTTTGTCCTTTCTCTCTACCTGTCAGCACCTCCCATTGCCCGTGACATTTACTTTATATACACTTTCCAATGCAGCAGGTTCAGTGAAAAGGCCTCATTTCGCACGCTGGAGCCTCAGAGTTGATCTCTCAAGGAAATCATTGACCAGTACTAAACTTTGCCGTCATCGCCCCTTCTCTGGTTTTGCATTACAGTCCTGGAAGTGACCCTCAGCTGGTAATTCTGCTCGTTCTTCACCGGTTTGGTATGTAAATAGTTAAAGAAATGTAATAATAGCTAAACTCTAAGAGAGTGGAAAACATATGGTCATTCTTACTTTAACTTTCTTAGCCTGAAATGAAGTGCTTGCTCCATGTATAAGCTACAAGCACATATAGCTTTGTAACTGCTGGTGTTATTCATATACCCACACAGCCATATGTAAACAAAGGCAGCTCACTACATGTGGTGCAGATTAAGTTAGCCAAACAGTAAACCTTACAGACATTACACTGGATCCCATAAACTGATAAAGACAAATTCAACATATTTCAACACATCACAAATTAAAAATTCCAAAGATTTCCTGCCCTCACCGTTCAAATATGAGGATTCGTTGTTATTTTGCGTTTCGTATCTTTGTATAACAAGCACCTCTGGACTTTGTTTTTTTCAAGGATCTTTGGAAAGTAACCTGAAATTGTCACCTTTGAATCTGGGAAGCTATGATTGTCATTATTCACTATTTTCTGAAATTTTCTAAACATGACCTAACCCCTTAAAAAACTGACAGATTAATTGGTAATAAAAATTAATCATTAGTCACAGCTGGAGCACCGAGGAGTAAGAAATGTCGGCCAGTTTTAGCTTATTGCAGACATGTTTGAGGTAACTAAGTAACACTTGGTGCACTGACAAGTTTAACTGTGAAATATTCCCCTCGGTACAAATCTTGGCCATAATTTCTTGAATAAAATAACTTGAGGGAACTTTATCAAAAATGTCTCATCGTGTTATGTTAAAATGATTATTGGCTGATTTACCACTTTTTTTCACTTATCAGACATTTTTGCCTTCCTTTTTGTGACATTCACATTTTAACAACACTAATATTAAGAAGCACAATGAGGTCAAGACAAATAATTCAGTGTTTCCGAAAGCAAAAGTTATTTCACATGTTCCAGCCATTGAGCAAAAAACCCCACTGCGAAATGTTTTAAAACGACAACAAGTTACCAAATCCAGCATATTCCTGGAACAGTATTTGTTTTCTGATATGAATGTGTCTGTTTATCATCTCTTCTCCACCAGACCAACAGGTGCTGGCTATGTTTGTGTGTGCAGTTACCGTATTCACGTGTGTGTGTGTGCGCGTGCGTGCATACATCCGTGTGCACATGCACATGGGAACTTGCAACCTTAAGTCAACACCTATGAGAGTCAGTCGGGGCAGAACGCGCCCAGGCAGAAAAAGCAACAAAAGCCACAGTTTCTCCATCAGCCTGAACTTGCAGGTTGTGTGGTCTGGTGTCTCCTCGATCACAACCAACCCCCCCCTCTCCTCCTCCTCCTTCTACTCCTCCTCCACCTTTTTTCCTCTTCTCTAAACTCCCCCCTATTCCCACTGGTCAATTACTCTAAACGAATGCCAATCATTCCGCCCAGCTGTTGGCTCAAAACAAAGCCTCCTCTAGACAAAACCACCGCTGTCTACAAATGTGCCCTTACACGAGACAATGACAGACATGAGCATGTGTCCTGGAACGGTTCAGCTGTCATGAAGACAAACTACTGTGCTCACCTGCGATTAATCCGTATATGGCAGAAAAAAAACTGTTAGTATTGCTCATTAAATTAAACTTTACGTTTTTGTAGGAAATTAAACTCGCCAGTGCTGATCTCCTTTTCTCTCTTTCACTTTTTCCTCCTGCACTCGCAGCGTTTAAAATGCTCCTTTAGGGGGGAAAAAAGTGTGTGTTTTTCTCAGAAATGTTGGATGAACTTCAGACCACCCTGCCCAAGTCCCATCTGGTGTATCACAGCCCGGGCCATGCCAGAGGTAGTAGGAATGTGAGTGTGTGTGGTGTTTTCCCTCTGGCCCACTCTAACTATGGCTGACAATGTGCTCCACAGCTTAGGCTTGAATAATTGAAGAAACCATGAATCAGTGTCAGATGGCTCTCTGGTACAGGGAGTCTCCAGGCTGCTGTCCACCTCCAACAAGTTTATAAGGGAAGAGAAGGAAATCCTGCTCTGAACTCAGACACTTTCTCCACGGTGACACCATTCATTCTCCGACGTATTAAAACCAGAAATAGGGGAAAGAGTAAACCATTATGTATGAGGCAAAGATAAGATTAGTCAGTGGTTGTAAGCGCTTGGTGTTGTTGTGACTATTCCTAACATGCTGTGACTGACACAGTACAGTAACATGACAAAACCACTTTGAAAACAAAGTGGTACAGGCCTACGACTT
This sequence comes from Decapterus maruadsi, assembly GCA_030347415.2. NCBI lineage: Eukaryota > Metazoa > Chordata > Actinopteri > Carangiformes > Carangidae > Decapterus > Decapterus maruadsi. The sequence continues at coordinate 16,008,386 of CM064906.1, forward strand.
AGTAAGTCCTTATTAGTTGAGTAATGAGCCTTTCTGTGTAGCGGGAATGTCAAGCAGCATGTAAGGAGCACTGCTTTGCACATTGTGAGGCGGGAAAGTCCGCTATCGCATATGACTTAACAGGATATGATCCAGAGTTATGTCATCTGCTGTCCATTCTGGTCATTTACAACCCACATAGGCCGCGTCAGACTACTCCCACTAACTCACTGATCGGGTCGAGTTCCCGGACATGTACTCTCTTGATATTTTAAATGTGAATGACATGACGCATTAGGCAGACTTGCTTTTAAATCAACATATTCTCATTCAGTTTTTCCACATAAAAAGTCACAGTATAACAATATCTTTCTTTTTCAGTTCATAAAAAAAGGGGGAGTAAAGTTACAGCTCAGACTAATTTTTTAATCCATAGCCATGAACGCAAGCGCTGGTAGCTGAGCAGCGGGGACTACAGGACCTGGGTTTGGGAAAGGGAGTGTGGGGCATGGTAAGAGGTTTAACTGCTATGTGAGAACTCAAGGCTTCTAAGGTCAGCGGCTCAGTTATAGTCACTGTGTGACTGGCACAGATTGGGCGCGCAGCAGTGTCCGCATGACTCCCCTGTTCTAGCCTACACCATGGCACAGAGCAGCCCTGTACCAGCGCACCGACGCACCAAACACGTTCAGGCACACATACCGTACTCGGCTCTCACCGATTTCGCACATGCTGCCACAAGACTCAGACTACAGTTATTTGGTGGGCGAGCACAACAGTTTACTTACGCGAAAAAAGCAGATATTCAAATGAGTGCAGAGGCTGGAAATGTCAGGCTTGTACGTTTCTGTTACATTGAGCAAAAGCACTCCTGTGAATAAACCAAGCATGCAAAGTCAAACCACAAAATCCAAAACAAAACAGTAGCTGTTTTGAATCACTCATGCCTCAGTAACTGCAAGTGGCTGAGTTCATTAACGGCTATTTGCTCGTACTACAGAAAGATTAGTTGTTGTTTTTTCCTGAAAGACCCTACAGAACTAAAATGCAAAAACCTAAAAGGCAACATGTTATTGTTTTAAATCTGCTGTAACATGTTTAAGATTGATGCATGGGGTCCTTTCCAAGTAAAGAAAAAGGTGTTACTATTCCCCTGTAGTGTCTATGCATGTACACGCTACTCATTTATCAAAAGGCTTGACAGGTCAAAGTGAAAGCCAGTCATGAAAATGGGTCGTTTTTGACACAAGACAAATGTCTATTACGTTTTGGCACATTCACATCAGCATCCCATTGACTGTGTCCATTCTCAAATAAATGCTCAGGCTTTTTGGATAAATATGCCATATGGGACAAACCTTTATAGCTTATATAATAACACCCATTTGGCAAACAGGCACATTCAAGTGGAGTATCTGTATAAGTGCATGTCAGGTCAGGTTTCTATAGGATTGTGTTTATACAAGATCCAGATAAAGTGCATTAACAATAAACCCCACGGTCCTGAAAGGCTTTCTTTCAACCTTTATGAAATTTAACATGTTTTCAAACAGGTGCAGGAGATCAAAACCCTCGATTTAATGTTGGCTGCTGCAGAAAAGAAACTGTGTGTCAAGATCTCTTTGAGTTTGACATTTAGAAATGCACAGATACCCTCTAGAGGACCAAAAGGCTTCAGTGAGGGTTTGTCAATCTGCTAATCTTGGCATGTGTCAAGTGGCATGTCTCTGCTATCACCACAAACCAGGCAGAGAAAACTCGCCTGTGGTCAAGAAATGGAAAACACAGGACATAGCGGTCTCACTAACTAGCATCATCTCATCAATGCCTGACCACTAAAAGTATCTTGAGTCTATATTAGTTTTCCTGTTTTGCAAATTGCCCATGTCTCCAGCTCCATCTGCAAAGATCATCATGTGTGTGCAGCTTGGCCAGCAAGAGTTTCCTTCAGTGTGAGTTTCCCTCCCATATCTACTGACTATCCACCAATCATGTGCACAGCTGACTAGTGGGACTGAGTTGGACCTGCTGTCCTTTTAAAATCAAATCTGTCTTAGCTGTGGTCTCCTCGGCCCACTGATGACACCAGGGCTGTAAGACCCCCGGATGTGAGCGGGCCAAAGACATTTTAAAAGCCCCAACAAATCATTTCATCCTCAAAAAATACTCAGCACGGCCACGTTATCTCACAGTATGAGCCCCATAACAAGCTGTATCAATTTTTCATGCAGAACTGTGCATCACTGAGTTATAAGAAGACACAGCACCCTGTGCAGAAAGGTGATTTCTTTTTGCTCTGTAAGCTATAGTTAAAAGACACTCTGTGCATGTCTCACGGGTTGACCACAACTAAGCACATGTAGAACTATTTTCCCTTCCTAAAATTATTCTTACACAGACTTGGCTGCCTCCACATTTGATGTTTTCACATTTCATTTCCCACTCTCCTACTGTTACACATAAAAAGGTTGCAAAGTGCTGATTGAGGACCATCCCGCGCTCTCAGAAGACACTGCACCACCCTGTGGCATCCACGGGCCATAGCAGGTCCATGAGAGGGATGTCATGCAGCAGAGCAGAGCAGAGCACTCAAAGCAAAGCACGGCTTAGCTCAAATCCGGATGTATCAAACAGAAATATAAAAAAAACAAGGCTCTCTCTTTTCAGAGCTCATGCGGCCTCTTATCTAAGCCTCCAGGTCTGCGTGATCTCACCACGCTACACGGTCACAGCAGCCTGAGCCAGTGCTGAGAGAATCCTATCTTCTTGGCTCATGGTAAAGTGATACCCTTTGAGGTGTGGCTGTGGCCACAGGATATCCTATGAAGTTGGGAAATCCCTCTATCAACGCTGCTCCCCGCCCTGCTGCACGTCAGGGCTAATCAGTCCTTAAGGCCTGGTAATGAGACGCCCGCTACCACTGTCTGCCAGGCAACGCCAGCCTGAGCCCACACTAACTCTGCTGCTCCTAATGAGTGGTAATCACCCAGCAGCTCCCCACAAACCGCTGCAGGGATGCCGGCACGCACATGAGGCAGGCGGACTGGGAGACGGGAGGGGAGAGCAAGAAAGAGAGGAGAGAACCAAAGGAAATGTTTACATGGAGCAGCTTAAAAAACAACTTGTAACATTTTTTGTGCTGCGCTTAAGAAATGAGGCTCCTCTAAAGCTTTTAAAACGCACGGCCGTTTGATACACACCAGGAACTAATTCAGCACAGTGATAAAAACCTTTTACAGCTGCATGCTGAAAAATCACTCCTCATCAGTAAATTTACACACATCCCATTTGTTATCCTGTTGTTTTTGGCGTGCTGCCTCACTTAATGGAGCGCTGAAAACAATAATACCATCTGAAAGGGCACCGGCTCTGCTTCAGGAACAAACTGGTGATAGAGTGTTTAAGGATATCACAGTAATTAAATAGCAAGTACTAGCAACCGCTATATTTGCTTCTTCCGGATGCTGTGGTGCCTCAGTGATTGGTAAATCCCAGCTGCATGACTGTGGCCAGCCTTCCTGTATATGTCGCACACGAACTAAATAAAAACAAACTCTTGACTCAGTGTTAGGACTCACATTCAGCACAGTTTACAAGACCACAGGATGCCTTTTTACCAAATCTCAGATTTAAAACCCAACAGAGGCGTCTCAGATAGCACTCTGACGGGGTCGGCCGAGCAGACGAATCGCTTCCTTTTTCCGACGGTTTACGCGACCTCTCGTCAAGGTGCTGTGACCGATGAGGCCTGCGAGGGGTGGAAAGCTCGACGCACATCTCCAACTCAAAGTCTAATGATAACGGATTTAGCAGAACCAGCACCTGCCACAACAGGCTGAGGGAAAGAAAATGAGTGCTCACATTCTTGTGGCAAAGGATGACAATTTAAGCGAGTGCTCGACTACGCCAGGAATCCCACCCCGCCCTCGGCTGCGCAGACTATGGGCAGGAGAGATTGTGTTTATGTTACACTTACGCTCCACCGCACTCTGGAAATTGGGTATGCAACATTGACCCTCTATTTTGAGTAAATCAGTACCCAGGAGGCCCTAGGATGCCTCGTGCTCATGGAATATTTATTTGAACAGGTTTATGTTAGTGTGTCCCACAGTCAAAGCTGAGCAGGACTGCGCTGGGTGTCACTGGTGTCGAGTTTCTGGGAAGCTGGCCACGGGGCAGTCACATTCTGTATCTGTGTCACCTGTGCAGGCTCTTTCAGTATGTTTCATGTTCCTCAGCTGCAGGGCTAAATCATTCACTGACACTCATTCATATTCCCTGCTCACTGGGCTGCAGAATAATAAATCGGGAGTATTGTAATACCACATGTCTCTCCGCAGCGCGCAGGCCACAGATAGAGAACAGACTGACAGAGGGAACTGAAAACAAGTGCTAACTGAAAAAGTAAATATGTATTACCATTAAGACCATTAAGGCTGACGCGAGTGCCAATTTGGCATGTCAGCCTTAATACACACTGCCTGCCAAGGGCGACACTGCAACAGGGAGGGAGACAGAAACAGACGGCAGAGAGTGTGTATGTGTGTGTTGCGGGGGTGGTGGTGGTGGTGGTGGTGGTGGGGGGTGTTACATTTGTCCTTCTAATGCAACTTTAGAGCTGCAATGAAACCAAAGACAGAGTCGGAGACAGTGAAAGTACTCGATATATGCACGGGCATTACAGATGATGACGTTTTACTGAGAAGGGCTGCGATATTTCCAGCATACAGAGCTATTACAGGTGCCACACAGGATGTTTGCATCACCCAGTTTCCAAAGATGAGTGCCAACACTTTGGTGCAACACCCATGAGAACAACATTTACCCAGAGATGTGAAAAAACTGGGTGTAAATTACAACCATCCAGTACAGTATATTCACACAGTATGGAATAAGCGCTGAGACGAGTGCGCGTGAACCCAACAGCCTTGTTAAACGTTTCTTGAGACTTTTATACCTAATTTAGGACAACTTGAAAAAAAGTAAAATCCTATGTCAGTAGGTCTAACACACTAGTCTAACGGGCCCCGAGGGGATTTGCAGATTCACAACAGTTCCCAGATCATCTAACACTCCTGGATCCCGCACAACACCCATACCTACCATAAATTTGACTCTGCTGGAAAGGCCTCAAGTGTCATCACTCTACGGTCTACAGCCATTTGTCTCCTTGTGTCCCCGCGCTGCTTGCAGCCAAGGAGAACACTAACAACCCCCCATCAACACAGATATTTGTAGACACTAAAATCTGAAAATAAATCCACCAAGTGTGTGTTTCTCAGAGAATCCGAGATGACACCTTGACTGTTTTTTTTGTTGTTGTCGATGTTATTTGTTTGTTTTTTGGCATCGTGGAGCAAGGCTCTTGATAGGTGAAACACGGCCGCTCCACCATCTGACATGCTGACCCTTATTTAAATGACCTTGGCTTTTCCTGCACTGAAAACGTGTCTCTCAGACAGAAAAAAAAAAAAAACAGAAAAGTTGAGTTCAGTGCATGAGAGCCACTTTGAGGTGGAGGTCATAGTGGGCTACACCTAAAATCCAAGGCGTTCCCTGAGAATGACTTACTTTGAAATATACACCCTTGTGCACTTTCTAAATTAAACATTATTGTGTATATGACATGATTCATGAAACGCTAGATTTTTCAGATTAATTTCCCCGACACGTGTTCCAAAGTGTTTTTTAAACTTGATGGAGGCAGCAGAAAAAAAAAACCCTCCCGGAGTTGTGTGATGTTTATGCTGGATGGGGGAATTTTCTGTGCAAGCTGAGCAGACGTTTCGGCCACCAGATTGCTTTATTGTTACCAGCTGTTGAGTCTGAGGCATATACACTCACCTTTCGCTCCGCGGCTGTTTTCAGAGTCGACTAAGGATATGATTTTTTTTTTTTTTTTTTTTTTTACTAGTGCAAAATAATCACTCGACCGCTACCTGCCATTCAAGCGAGCCAGGGGGAATACTTTACCAGTGGGCGCTGGCTCAATTGTCAGGGAAAGAATGGGGTGAACTCTCCTCGGCCAACATTACTCCGAGGCTGCGTTCATATACCTATAATAGATACTGTGTTGATAGGCTATATGGTTTCGTTGCCTGCTGAGATATTTGCTGACACTGCTTGTCACAAGAAAAATTAATTGTCAGCAGCTCTGGTGAGGTCAAATCATGTGCAGACAACCTGCTGCAGCCACCAGCTGTGAGGCCGCTGAGCGCTGCGCAACCGCCGCCAAGTGACACCCCACTGACCCGCAGATATCAGCGTGCAATCAAAACATGTCTTTAAAAAAAAACTGAATTAAATGATGAATTGTTTTTGTTCCAGTTAAAGTTTTTTCTATCATAGTAGGAAGTTTTAAGTTAAGTTAAAGTAAATGTAAAAGTTGTTACCCGGCTTTATAAGTGAGGAACCAATCAAATCAATGAAAGCAGCATCATGGACATGCTGGTTATGTCTTTGAGTCCTTACCCGAAATATGCTGCGGTTGGTCCAGGCAAGTTGAGAAGATACACTATAACTGTGAATGATAACCATCCCAGGAGTAGGTGTCCATCCAGCATTTTGCTGCGGCTCCAGGGCAGATCATTTCGTTTCTCCTGAGTAGCTGTGTAAAATCCCTTGCTCAATGTTCAACACTTCTTATACAGAGAGGAGCGCTGCGCTCCTCCCATCAGCAGGGAGAGAGAGAGGGAGCGAGAGAGGAGGAGGAGGAGGAGGAGGAGGAGGGGGGTGTAATGGGGTAATACACACAGAGAGAGAGTTGAAGTGATTCACAATTCACTCTCAAGTTTCAGACAGATAAATCATCTCAGTTGTTCTCATTTATGATTGGCAGGTCAGTTTCTCCTCTGTGGGCGTTTATACAGTCAGTGTTTGTGCAGACTGAGGTCAGTGTGAGTAGGCCTGTACTGAATGATAAAATACTGCTTTACCTTCAAGTCAGTGACAGTTTGGTTCCAGAGAGGCAAACCTTCATTTCTCCTGATGCTGCAGTAGCCTACTAGTTTACACACTGCACTGTATAGAAATGCATAAAATCCAAAACTGACTCTTTTTCTTTATGTATAATGGTGAAGATTAACTGAGTATATCTGTGGAAAAAGTACCAGCACTCAAGTACAGTTTAGACATAGCTGACAGAACAATCTCAAGGGTGAGTCCACCTGCTGAGGAAGATCATGTGACACGATCAAAGCAAGCAAGGTGAGACTGGTGTTTCCAAGGTCTGTCAAATCTGGAGTTTTGACAGACATGCATTTTATATAAGTAGGTTATTAAGAAGGCTATTTCCATATTATGCCAGGGCATATTACATTCCACTGCATGCATTGCAGGTAGAGAGTGCACAGAGAAAATATTGTACAGTCTTATATATATTGAATTAAACTAAGACAATAATAAAAATAGTTCAGTTAGTTCTGCTTACAGCAAATGCATCAATATTATCAAACCACATGATGCACTCAGAGGAACTTTTCTTATATACTTTTACATTAAACACTAGAAACACAGTGTACATTTCATTCATTCATATCCATTCTTATTTACATATTCACTTCACATGTAATTACAGTATATTTTGACCTTTTACATCCAATTAAGAGCAAGTTTGTTGTAAAATTTGTTCCATATTAGATATTGCTATCTTTTCATCACTGTTTTGATTCCAACAGTCAAAAATACATCACACGCTGCGGAGAAGTGTTCCAGCTTAGTGGATTTTGGTCAGAGATTGTCTGTTGAATTGAAATATCAGTCTGGTCTTGCCTTTAGTGAGACACAGTGAGAAGTTCCCCTAAACCACATGCACTGAGGTGAGTTCATCCACAGTTCACAAAGGAGAAAGAAAATTAGTCCGCAAATATAACTGTAGGCAGTTTCACAAGAACTGAGGACGAGACCTTTAATCACTTTGCAAAATATCATATTGAGCACCATAAATCAATTGGCAAACTATCAATCATCCTGGCAAGTAATCTGAACCCTTTGGCAGGCCTGTTCTTGAAAAATATTTACTCTTCCTACGCATTTGATTGCATAAGATTTGGAGATTATCGGAACCTTTACTTATTGTTCTGGAAAACCTTCTCTAACATGCAAACATCATTGACTCTCATCTATAAGAAAATAAGTCTCTGTGTCCATGAAATACACATATACTGTAAGTACATTACGCAAAAGGCTTCATTGGATTCAGCAATGACTTGTTTGGCAAATCAAATGAAAGAATCCGTGGGTAACATTTTTGTTTTTTCCATTTTAACATTATAATGATTTCTTTTTAAAATGTGGTTTTATTTCCAGGAAAACCGCAGCAGCATGACAGTATGTTTACACATTTCTTCGGTCTGCATGGACAGCAGATTTGTTGACTAGAGTTGACCTCTTGGTTTGTAAACAGAATCCTCTGACTGTTCACCAGCTGAGAATGTCTTTAGTCAGGGACAACCCTACTTAACTCCTGTGTAAACACCTTTCAGTGGCTCAGCAACCACCTGACATCTTTTGTGTCCTCACACACCTTGATTTCTGGCACGAAAAGAGAAGTATCTGAACTTGGGAAGTGTCCAGGTTTTCTCAGCTACACCTGGGGAGCACTCCTGCCAGGATTCAGGATGAAGTCTATTCATTCCCAATCTCAAACAATATCCAGCCCGATCACGGCAGATCGCAAACAGCCACAGATGGGCCAAGTGGCTTCGAGGAGCCAAGTTTCACCTTACTGTGTGTAAGGAATATAACACCTAAATTTGGAGATTAATCTTGATAATTACAGTTGCGTGTTTCATCTGATAGTGGTTTTCTGATGATTATTCCCATCAACAGTTCAACAGTGTTTGTACAGCACGTAAAACAGTTGGCCAATCTGTATGAGTGAGGAAAGCTCGATTTCAAACAAAGTTTTGGTGTAACGTCAGCTTTGGATCTACATGAAAAAGTCAAGACATATCTTATGTCTCTTAATTGAAAATAAGACAGTTAGGCTATGCTAGTTTACCACAGAGACTGGACCAACAAAGACTCAACAAGATTAAGAAATAGTCCATCACATGATATCATGTAACAACTTATTTGTAATTTAGACTAAGCAAACAAGATACTGCTTTAGTATTAGCTGTAGCATTGGTGGGATATTTTGATGGCCTCAAGAGCCAAGCCAAGATCACTCATCAGCTTGGATCCAATTAGCGACTGAATTTTTACAGCCTGGTTCCTCAGTCTACACGGTAAGATGACTGTGATCGTTGCCTACGCCCCCACAAACATTGCAGACAACACAGACAAGGACGCGTTCTTCAACCAGCTCCATCAAGTTGTCGGACAAGCTCCACCACACGATGTTACTGTAACGCTACCTTCTCCGTCTCCTCCAGGGAAGGACCGTCGTGGCAGACTTCCCCATAAGCTATTGGCACCACTTTTGCTGACAACTTCACCAACAACAATGGCAACTGTCTGCTTCTCCTCTGTCAATCTAATTACCTTTGCATCGCCAACACCTGGTTCCCACACAAACTCATCCACCACTGGACTTGGTATACCCCAGACGAAAAAACACAAAAGACGATCAATCACATTTTTATCCGTCACCAAGTGACAGCTTGGTTACCGCCTGCTGGTTGCTCAGATCAAGCTCAAATTTTGAACCAACCCATCTGCAGGCTGGCCTGATGATGACATGGAGAACTGGGAGACCTTCAAACTAAAGGTCAACCAGTTCACCTATAATGTCCTGGGAAGATAAAGGCCCTTCCCAAACAGCTATGGATCTAACAGCTGAACCTCAACATCCTTGATGGCCTCCAAGAGGCCCGTCTCCAGGCGATAAGCCCATGCTGGACCCCGCATCAAGACTTCCTCGCGAAGGAGACCAATGGAAACCTCATCATCACAGAAAGCGAATGCCTCAAACATTTTAAAGAGCACTTCAGCCGCCTCCTCCATCATCCTCCAGTTCCCATCCCAACCTGGTTACTGCCATCAACACAGCCACCCCAAACTCCGATTACAGAACTAGTCGATGGGCTCTATGCAAAGCAAAGTCCCTGTCTAGTGAGACCAGGCCCTTGCCCTTACCATTTAGGAGCTGTTTGCATGTTTAAGGTGATCTTAAAACGCAGCCTTCTTGCCCTAAGCAAAGCCTATTCCAAGAGTCATTTTACGCCATCAATGCTGCAGCAAACAACACCTTCAAAGAGCCTTAGGATTATTAGGATAGGAGTATTTCATTTCAGCTGACTTTAATAACCGTACTGTTCAAACTAAACCCTTTGGTTGGTGTCTCAAAGCAAAAAATCTTGCATCAGTTAGACTGTCTCATTTTGGTTCGGCCTTCACAGTCTATGATGGCTACAATTACCCACAGCTTTGTCGACCACATCAACCCAAGGAAGAGACCCCGACTTGGGACGTAGCCATAGAGTGCAGAAAGCAATTTAGTGTATTCCCTTAAAAGAATTCTGCTTAATTGTGTCCACACAAGTTTGATGATGTTTGCCTTAGTTGAAGCGCATTCCCTTTTTTTTCTGTTTTTTTTTTTTTGTTGTTGAATGATTTCACTTTTAACTCATTCTCAATATTGTTTGAGAATGAACACAGGTGAGCACATGAAATCACAAGAATGCATTTTTTCAACATTATAAGCTTGTCAGTCATTCCTAAAGGGCAGTTATTCAAAAGCTTATAGGCCCCCAAGTGAGGGCCTTGCTTCTTAATAACACCTGGTTTTAAGGAGATCAGCAGGAGGGTTTGTCAGTACATGACAAGAATGGACACTAATCCCAAGCAATAACCACTGGTCCTGCATGTCTCTTGAGTGGGATAATTGATTCCCACACCCTTCTTAAAACACACTCGCCCCCTCTTCTCAGACCTGTCAAGCAAGAAAACAGAGCTTGTTTCATTCTGGTGTCGAGGGAACGCGACCATGTGGACAAAAGCGTGCGTTTTTTCTTTTTTCTTTTACCAGGGCTCCTATGAGGGTTGAAGTGAGGCTGTCATAAGTGTTGTAGGTGGTAGGAGAATTTTGTTTGGTAATGGACACTAATCTCTTTAGGCGGTCAAGAGTGTTTCCCTCTCTGCTATTGGAGACAGCTCCTTTACCTTCCTCTATCATTTTTTGCCTCTCTTGGATTCTCTCTCAGAAGCAGCCGCTCATACATAAGTGAACAAAATGCATGTTAGATGTGAATATTATAGATCTTTCCTAAAGTCGATGTATCAGATATCCTTGAGAAAGTCACCCCTAAGGATGGGGGGTAGAAAAGTCAACTTTGTTTCAGCTCCAAGTGTGACTAGAATACTCAGTTCAGATTAGAGTGCAGTGTTACATTTCTTTGCAATTACAATGAGGTTCCTCTGGGCATTGAGGTTAGTCTGCGCACCGACTATTCAAATGAGATGGAATGTGCTGTAGGATGTTGATGGAGTTTGAGGTTTCCTTAAAAGGAGCAATCTCCTAAAATACATTCAAAACATTTCAGAGTACAGTATATATTTTGGACCAACACTGTATCAAGACACCTGTTGCATATACTTTATATTGATTTATATTGCACAAAAGATCCAGAAAGATATAGATGAGTTATTTAATGGGAGACAGATTGTATCTCATTGAATGTTAAGCAACACGCAGAGCTCAAGTAAAATATGGTTTTGTATTTTATATAAAAAATAATTTTGAGTAAAGGGCAAAGATTAGATTCCTCCTCCCTGTCCTGAGAGTCTTATGTATTAGCCTTGGTCTGACCTTGTCTTGATATCACATCCCATGAGAGGAATGTAAATCGTATCCGTCCAATCCCAACCCAGTTACCACCAAACTCCTCGTTCTCACCACCCCTACTCCGCTGCAGGGCCACATGATCTTTTCCATGTACCAGACATAATTTGTGGCTTAGGTTTGGAGGCTGACGGTGCGTCTGCGCCACTCTGCTGTTTCAGGCGTCGGGTGCACCATGTGCAGCAGTTCTCAGGATTCAAGAAAAGTCTGTCCTCAGGGGCTGGAGAGGTAGCTGTTGTTTTTGAATCATCAGCGCACACACTGTCGATGTCCTGCGCTGGCTTCACTGCATCTTCGGGAGAAAACAAATCAGACACAGAGAGTCAACAGAGATCAGTTTAAAGGGAACAAATCCTAATACAGTCAGTTAAACAGCTAAATCAATAGAAGATACCACAAATACAGCTGACGATACACTCATCAGTTTCACCTGGTGAGTTGGATCCAAAACAGTAGTTGCAGTTTAAAGGAGGAGCACCTTACTATCAAACAATACCATAGTGGAACTTAATCCCAGTGCTCCAATTGTGGCATGTAACCTATGGTCCGTGCGCATTTTCTAGTGAAGTGTTATGACACACTTGAGCCAAATTGTATGTGTGCATGTGGTGGCTTGTCCGTTCTTGAAAGTGTTTAAGTAGGCACATCTAAGCTGCTGCTGCTGCTGCTGCTGTGTAACTGTGAGAGGAAACAAAAATACCTTTAATACGAAGGTAAAAATAGGTGAAATGCTTGATGGAGTGAAACTCAAGTATTGAAAAAGTTTAAACTTTTCGAGAAATCGTGTTCCCAAAGGCAGTTCATTTTGTCAACATTTCCATCCCACTGACAGCCAACAGCTCCGTTCATTCAAGCATTAATTACATTTCTTTTTTTTCAAACAATGATATTAACACCTAACATTACCAGCCTACTAGATCTTGTATTTGCCAAAGCTGCATGATACAAGCCACACTTTGGTTTCCCAGCAACCTGTCAAACACACTGCTTGAATGGTGTTTACAGATACGCAAATTTTCTATATTCCCTTGAACACCGCCATTCATTCACTGGAGAAGGCTTCTACAATGACACAACACAGTCTCAACAGCAGAAGTATGTAAAGAGCCAGTGCCAGGAAAGTACAGGTTGCTTTACGTAGATGGGGGGGGGGGGGGGGATATGGTAGAGGTACGTTGAATGGGTTTGCGCTCTTGACCAACAGGTGGTGATGATGGAATGGTATGATCTGCTTTACTTCGCGTTAATGAAACAAGACACAGTCCAGCTGAGCAGCTGTAGCCAGCGCAGCCTCCCTCTCAGCTGATCACGACCTGGGATGACCCTGAGAGAAAAGGGGTCATTGTGAGGAAAAGATCAGAGAAGAAGAGGAGACTGAAGGAAGGTGGAGAAGTGGAAATGTTCTCTCTGTCTTAGCACTTGATAGAAAACACTGCACCCTGATATGACATGCAGGGCTGTTCCTGTAATTAAAGCTGCATTGTCTCCTCTTGTTTTCTGGCTTCACCCTGTTAGCTTAATGTGTGACCTCAGCGCTAACACAACTATCTGAGTTCCTCTAAGGAAAAACCTTGTGACCGAAGACTCCTACCACTGACCGTTTAAGACTCCAGTTGTGGACAAAATGAGACTTTACAGGCTACACGCTCTGACAGGCAGAATGATTTTTAGGCCCTCGGGTGCATCTGTTTGCTTCACATGGACTCGGATATTAGTTGAGAAAATTGCTGGATTAAAACCAAACCAGACATGTGTTTGCATCTTAATAGGAAACCTATTATTTTTAGCATTGGGTGCCTTTTTAAACTACATTTGGGTGGCTAAAAGTGTGGTGAACTGTAAACCCTCCAAAATCCATACCAGTGTACCTCAGAGACTCGTTTTTGGTCCTTTACAATTCTCTATACAGTAAATGCCACATAATAAGGTTTTTTTTTAATGATCACATTAATATATTGTGTATTTTTCTGATCTAATTCTACTTTTATTCCTATTTCACATCTTTCATTTAAGGTCCAATAAATCAGAAGTCATATCCAAGGCTCAGAATTACTCTCACTGCAGTAATTTTGGGTTGCAATGAACAACAAATTTGAAACTTTTGATCATCAAACAGATTTTTCTGTCCAGTATTGCTTCATATATTTCCTTAAGTTTGATCTTTTTTATTGCCTTTTTTAGTCATTTCACCAAACCAGCATCTGCTTTTGTTAATGCACCTCCACTCCAATGTTATTTAGGATTTTCCTTTTCTTGACACTACTTTATATATCTAGGCGTGTTCTGATCTCAAACACAACAAATTTGACCTCAGAGACTGCCAGGGCAGTTTACATAAAGATTGGACGTTGTCTCCCATGATTTCTTATCAGTAGTCTTTTTACACCCTGTATTACCAAGAGGCGAGCAAGCAAGATAGGGACGTCAACGCCTGTGGTAATGCCCATCCTGAAGATAAAGTCAAGACCCTTTGCTTTGTTTCCCATGTCTGGAAACCAACGGGCGAATACAAGAGGAAAGTGATGAGTTATTTCCAGGTGTGAGCCTGAGGGATGTGTTACGACTTACTGAGACTTCTCTCCCTTTCTTCTTGAGAGATTATACTTTAAACAGAAGCTCTGCCTCTGTCGTCGCCCAGCAAGAGATTTTATTTCCAATGCTCATTTAAAATAACAATTAAGAATGGGCTGGAAGATGAGGATCTGAGTAGATTCCCAATCAGTACAATCCATCACAAGTCAATTATGAAGCATCATTACATGTCTGTTACTCAAAACATACAAGTAAGGCATTTACAGCATTTCAGTCGCATTTTGCTAGAGAACACACACTAAGATGAGATAACATAATATGAGATATTTATATAATCAGTGTATTTTATAAGGTTTAATATTGCACATTGTTTCCATTAGATGTAGGACTGCACAAAAGCCAAACTATGATCAAGAAGTAGTGTGTTACAAAGGAATATAGGACTGATTTGTAGTTTTAATTGACTTCTGTGTAAATTTGTCTTTTTAATTTAATTTTATTTTATTTTTTGGGGGGGGTTGACGTTGTCTATTACAAAGTTCAACAGTGACAATAGATATCATAATACCATTACAATGCTGACATCTAGTGGTACTGTCACATTTACACAACACAGATAGAACACAGACACCGTTGAGTTCTGTCGCTGCGTTTATCAAATCTCCATTGTGTATTTGTTGCAGAGCATTAACTTACATGCACAAATGAGCATTAACAGCTTCATGGGACATGAGGAAAATATTCATGGAAAACTGAGTGAAGTAATGAAAATGATTATTTCAATATTTGCGTATAGCATGATGTTAGTGTGGCTGTATTATGTCAAACAGAGGGAGTCTGACTGAGGCCTATGATGCAGAGCAATGACAAGACTCACTTGTCGGACATGACTCGGTGCTAACGGAATTTCGCTAAATGACATCATCATCACGGTGAGGTCACCATGGGCACACAGAGGTGCCATGATGTCCGTCTGTTTGCTCAGAGGGAAAACCTGAATGGATGGACTCCAGAGACAGAGGCAGACTGGTGGGGAACGTGACATGAAATGGACATAAAGTACTTTTCAATGAATTGCTCCATTCGACTAACTTTAACTGATTGAAAAGTACTTGCAGCTCATCGAGCTATGGTCACTTCCGTCCTTCCAGTTTCTTGCAGATGCTGCAAGATGAACAGTCATCGTATTTTTCTCATGATTTGACCCCCCCCCCTGCTGACTTGGCCTCTGTGCAAGTGCTGACATAGGCTTGGGGAAAAAAGGGGCTACTTAATAAATGAGCTAACTTCTCACTTCATGCCTCCATAATCCAGATGACCCCCTCTGCAGCTGTCCAAACCCACACGTGTCTTTTCCAAGAGATCAATTTCGTTAGAATGTCTGAATTATTATGTCTGAACACCACTGATATTTACTTGATGATGATGATGATTATTATTAGAAACAGCTGTGGATTTATTGTTGTTTACAGTTTTTCTCAATTGCCAAGATACATGTCTTGAAACTTTCCATCCTTTTCTCTTCACTGTAAACTCAAAACACAATTTTCAAACTACATTCACAAAACCTCAGACTTCCTGCAAAACCAAACAACAGTTCAAACAGTGCTCAAAACCAAACATTGTTGTCAGATCAACTCGAGTCAATCAAAATGAAAAACACCACTGAACAGTCATAAGGAAACACAATGGTCAGATCATAAACAAATTAGTAGTAAAAAATATAAACAAGAATCAAAAATTCTACACACAAATCAAAAAACGCACACGCAATGGGCAAAACCCCTCAATTCTCCTCCAAAATGAAACTTTACATTCAAAACAATGTTATTTCTTCTCAAAATGGTATTTTGTCTTCAAATGACACACACAAACCATCATTTAGATGAACCAGTTGAACACTCATGTGCTCAATGTAAAACACTATGATGAATGGAAAACGCTTCTTCGTTCATCATGACTTAGACCTTTTTTGTTCAGTGTTACACTCACTACAGACAGTACATAATATTTTAGAATATTATTTTTATACTCAGAACACACAAACACACCCTAACAAATACCAGTATTTTTCCCACATAACAATGTAGGTACATAATGTACATCCCAACCAACACAAAGTTGCACATACAGTGGTCTACATACAAAACAACAGAAGAATTTACTGTAAAATACGTTTACTCTAACACCAAATCCAAGACATCCACCACATAAGAGTGTTGAGTTGTAAATCTCATTTATAAAAGCACAACACTAATCATCAAAATGTACGTTGAAGTAGGCTCCATATAATGCAGCTAAATTTGCCCTGTCAGAGTTATATTATTATTGGATTATCATTATTACCTATGTTGGATGGTCTTGGTGATTCAATTAGTGGCTCTATGTATACTGTTGATCTGCACCATCATATGTTGCTGCTGTTGCATTATATTTTATATATTATGTAGTTTTCTATTTAAATTAATATAATGACAAAATATAAAATATTTCCTTTAGAGATGTACGTTGGTGCGTTGACGTTGATATTCTTGAGTAGAGTATGAAGGCCACACTCCTGTGGATGTGAAAGCAGTGATGTGTGTTACAGTAGCATTGTCTTCACCGCGTTTGCAGTGCACAGTTGTCTCACTAGATGGCGACAACATCCTGTCTTCTCGCTGTCTCCAAGGGCTTCAGGACGTCCATGTGATCATGTTTTGTCTTCTCCCGGAGGGTCAGTTTAGCACAGAAACACATTTTTGGATTTTAGGCGGCAATGACAGACTCGACTTAATAAACTTTGTGTGACTTCGGGACAGATACATGCGGAAATCTGACTGAAAACAACGAAATTGTAAACAGAGGAACTGAGGAATATTCATTCATTAAAATCATAATTGAGCATATGCTCAGTTATGATATCTCAAATAGTGTGTGTAAAAAATATATAGGATAAAATAATTAAAAAAAAAAAATAGCCTAAAATCTTGGATAAAAATTTGTTTCTGTTATAAAATCACAAAAGGCTCCAGTTGCCAAAAACACACAGTTCATTGTGAGTCTGTTGATCACACCTTAAACATATTGAAGTTAAAACTTCGTAGAATTATAGAATTAATACTGTATATGTGCGCTTATATGTGTGTATCTTTATTTGTCTCACTTAGCATCATAAACCTCCTCCCTCTGGTGTAAACATTGCCCCTTCTAGCCAACATTGTGCACTTTTGATTTGTAGGCTATTACTATTTATCAGTATCAAATAAGAGTTAATACTAATATTTGATAGCTGGTGAACAATAAAATAAGATGCCTTACTCGAAAAAATGGTTCTAATGAATGAATCACTCGCGTTAAATTTAGAAAATATCTGTGTTCCCTCGACCTTATTAGTCACTGATGTTGCACAACTTGGGCAGAATTTGTTTTGTTTTTTTTAATCTTCAGATAAGCATCAGTGCCTGTAAATGGAGAGACCGGTCCACCTCCTATTAGATCAGCTATCAACAGCCACTTGACAATGATAAAGGGAAACAGACAGTCTGCCATTTAAACTCAGTGGTGCGGCCAATTTTAACGGATATTTTCGTTGGAATAAGAAGTCTGGCAGCCCGGCGTGGAAGCAGCTTTAAAGTTATAGACTCTGCAGGCTGTGAGCACAGCCAGAGTGTGAGGTAACATTTGAAAAAAAAAAAAAACTTACTCTCTTAAATTAATAATGCATAAAATGTGCCTTTTTTAAACTACACCTCAGGACGCCTTTAATTTATTGAAATCACTGTTTTGGGATTTTGCAACAAATTTTTAAAAAGCACATTTAATCTTTTCACATAACAGCCAAAGATTTTAGTTTTTATATTCGACATATTAAAGAATAACAAAATGCAGTATATCACAAATCATTAGGGATTTAATATTGGAAAAAAAATAAAAATAAAACTCTCATTTAATCCGCAGAGGAAAAAAAAACCTTCTGATTTTACATTCATGGCAAACAGGCACAAATAAAAGACTGGAGACCTTCATAATGGTCTCAAGCAATTCACACATATTTATTTCTGCATTTTAGAAGCTTCAAGCCAGGGAGTGAAATCCGGACAGGTTGTTATAGCTACGCAATCCACAGGGGTTCCGATGTCTATTTAAAACCCCTCAGACCCTCCCTCTCTCTCCTTTAAACATTATATATCACACACACACTGCATGCTAATGCGACCAATTCTCAGTGAGCACTAAAACACATCTTAAAATTGTCTGAGTTCAAACTGCCTGACTAGGCAACAGAGGGAACATATCATCAGAATTCCCCCTTTGGCAATACCTGCTGATTGGGTCCTTAAAAAAAGCCAGGAGCTGCTTTTAACTTTTAATATTTGGATCCTGCCACGAGCAGACGCGACACAGAGACTGTCCCTCAGTGTTTCTGGGGGATAGGAATAAAAAAAAAACCCACCGGTGCAGACTCGGGTTTTCCCTCTTTCTTTCTCTCTTTCTTTTCTTTCTTTCTTTCTTCCTTTTTTTTTTTTTTTTTTGGCTCTGCAGTTCAAATCCCTGTGCGCGTATGAGCGCGCATGTAGGCATTCTGCTGGAGATGTTTTGCGAAACTTTAAGGATGATATACCTTGGATGTTTCCTGTCGCTCTGTGGGCTCACGCATGTCATGGCAAGTTATCCCATCTGGTGGTAAGTTTTTATTTTCATTATATCCTGGGCACTTTTTTTTCTGAATGTTGAGAAGCTTCTGTGCTCGAGCGGGTTTAGTTGTATTTTGGTTTCTGACAGCAGCGGAACATTTCGGTGAAGCTGTTCCAGCTTTGATTTCGAGACGCCTGGCGTGTGTGTGTGTATGTGTGTGTGCGTGCGTGCGTGCGTGCGTGCGTGTGTGTAAGTGTATGTGTCTGTGTGTTTGTTTGTGTGTGTGTGTCTGCGTGTTTGTGTGTGTGTAAACTGACTGAATTGAGGAGGGGAAAATACGTGACTTATTGACGTATTTCTTTTTTTCCCCCCCTTTAAACTCTTGTAAAGATTCCAGCTGCAGAGTCCACAACTGATGGCGAAAAGCACATCATTTCTAAAAGTCACCATCTCTTATGCTTTTTTATTTAAACGCTGAGGAGCATTTGATGCAGGAACAATTAGTGCAATTTTCATATTCAGAGCAGTGCAGCAGGTGCAAAGTTTGTGTGTTTACAAGTGTATGTATTGCGTGTGCACGCTGGTCCAAGCGTGTGTAGGATGGGAGGGGAGGTCAATGTGGCACAGAACATGGACGAAATATTAAAAAAAATATATTTCAGTTTATTATCGTCAGTGCTTGAGATGTTTTATCATGGAGTTAATTGTGATGTGTCCTTCATGTCAGGTAAATTATTAATGGAGGATTGTCAGTGCAGCATCTGAATTGGAATAATTACATTTTTCTTCTCTTGGGACACTTCCTTCATTTCCTTGACTCAATGTAAGGCAATAGTCAGTAACCAAATGTGTTTGAAAAGCAGCACTAATTAGCGTTGTCAATAATAGTCATATAGGGAATAAGGACATGTCAAATATTGTCAGAATTTGCTGTTTCTGGTAAATAAGCTGTCACATGTTGTCTGGTCTGGTTTTACACTGTTGAAGGTTGATCACATGGATCACAAATGCCTTTTTAGCAGTAAACTAATGCACAGTGCCTATTTTTTCAATAAATCATTCACCATTGAGTGTTGCTTAGATATTGGGTTGTATCCTAATCTGCTTCTCTTAATGGGTCCCTTGGTGGTATTACTGATTTGAAACTAATTACATGCTCAGCTGGAAGGAAATCCTGATGTAACAGCAGGTCCTCTGGACTGAGAGATCCAAAAAAAACAACAACAACCACAACAGACAAATCAGTAGACTGTTGGTTCTAAGAGTCAGTGTGTTTGCTGTTGTCCAGCCTACTTGATCTTCAGTATATTTAATAGGCATGTTTCTTGTTGGATGCAAGTACAAGTTCAATTTCAATCAGTTCACGTCCATGAGAGGTTTTTTTTTTTTTTCATTTCTTTTTTTGTGCAGCCTGTTATACATGGCACAATAGGAGAGAGGTTTCCATTCTGTCATAACAGAAACTCTGCAGCAACTTGAGACCTAAGTAATGTGTTGATGGTTTGATTTTGGTGGGTGGGTCAGGTCATTCATTGAAGTGTGCCAAGTAAACATGAGAAGAAAACCTTTGCTGTGTCATTTATACCAATACAAACGATCTTTCACTGCTCAAGTAGCACATGAAGTCACCTTTAAGCTCTGAGTAATACAGAAGTCTTTTTTTTCTCTTTCTTTTTTTTGCAAGACTGCTGATGTCTCATGGCAACTCATCCCAAGTCAAATAACGCTGTTCCTTTTGGATTGCACTCAATGTGCCTGCATTGTCGCTCCATTTGCTAACAGGGTGTCATCAATTTGAGAGCTATCGTTTAAGTGAAAAGTAAATGAGTGGATGTTTTGCTGACAGAAGCTGCTGAACTTGGCTCCAAAGTGGCCACAGGAGCTGCATCACACTCAACCTCTGCAGCGCGGTGGGGATACGGACAGGTTCATGTCTGTCTCTTCTCGACCTGCCATGACATAGCCTGGCTGCAGACGCCACCCTACCACCCCCTTCCCTAGTCCACCCCACCTTAGAAGATAAATACCTGGAGGTGAAAGCTTGCCGCACATTCCTTTTCCCAAACATATTCTCTTGATGTCAAAGTCGGCTCCAAGGCCCCAGGGCCCACAAGTAAAGTGGTAATTCTAAGGTACCCTGCTTGGGCTTGCTGAAATATGCATTAAACCTGTGCTGGATACACTTAGATGAGAGGGGGAAAGTCTGAACAGAAACAAAAAAAAATGAACGTGATATATGTTTTTGCTTAAGTATTTATTTGTAACAGTTTACTGTAACTAAAGTGTTCATTTGACAACACAAATGCTCTGATTCTTTTCCAATTACACTGAACATCAGTTTCTCTGGAGGGGCAGCTTGTCCGAGGAGACTTGAGGATTTTGGCCGCACTTTGATACCTAAAATAAAACATAAAACAAGTGGTGAACATTTGTTGCAATTGTTTGCAAATACTTTAAAAATATCATAAATCATCCCTGGTGGAACATGCCCTACCTCTCCTCTTGGGCCATTTCCTAACACAGGAAGAGGTGGTATGGATTACTCAGCCCCACTGAGACAGACACAAAGACATGCATGATTGGAGCAACCAAAGCACATTGACTCATCATGATGGTTTTGTGTGATTCGTTTCAGGATGACCTGGCAACAATGCACGCAAATAAGGTGCAGTCCTGACGTGGCACATAAAAGACTCTGACCAGGAGTAACCTCCGGAGACAAAATCCAGGGTTTTTTCACATGTTTGTGTATCAGTAAGAGCTGTTTGCTGCTGAGATGCATTTGAACTTTTGCTAAAACAAAAGATGATGGAAAAGTCAGAGATGCCACGTTTTTATCTTCTGCAGAGCAAAGACAAAGCAGAGAAAGTTCAAAGCTAGAATAATAAGTCAAAACTGCTTGTAAAAACATGATGATGAACCCCTGATCAGCTGTTGCACATCTGTCCTGTTTGTTGTATGGATTTGAGGCAGTTTGCGATGTGGACTCAGGTTTCGACCTGGAGTTATGTGCTTCAGGATGTGTGGACTGACAAAGGCCAAAGAGAGGTCAATTTGCAGCGCGAGTGCTCGTTTATTGGTGGATGCTGCAGACAAACTGCAGACAATGTGTGATGTACTTTGAAGTAACTTTCAACTTGCCACTGCTGGCTCACTAGACGTGTCATTTATGATTAACTAGAGAAGACTCTTCTGTAGAAATTAGGCAAGAAGTTCTGTTCAATCCGGCGTGACACATAGCTCTGACATTCGCTTGGGGATACGAAAGTATAGTTCACTTACAAGTTCAGCTGATGGCTCAGACACACACACACACCTCGACACTTGACAGACAACATTAAAGTGCAATCTTAAAAAGAAATCAGCCTTTGAATTTCAGGACATAATTGAGGTATTCAAGGTCAGCATGGATTGGATACCATAAGAAGACGTTACCCAGGGGTCATTTTGCTGCTTTTCTTGCATTGTGAGCTTTTAAGGACAGCATGCCTGAGGCTAGTGTCAGGAGTTTGGGTAATCCTGTTGTGATCAGTGATTAGTCTTGGAACAACAGCGAACAGGTCAACAGATAGTGAGCTAAGTGAGTAGCAAAAGACTGAGCACCTCCTCCTGGCTCAGACTTCGCACAAAAGCTACAGTAACTGTTATCAAGCCCAGATCACTCAAGGGCAGATCATCAGACTACTGCTGCCAGTGTTCCTTCTTTATTAGACAAGTGATGTGAAATGAGGACTTGTCTGGATTGCCAACAAGCTACTTTGTAGCTACTCTGCAGGGCATTTGCCAAACATAATAGGAACCGTGCTATTAAATAATCACTTTGTCAAAATATTGATTTTGGTGACATTTCAATGAAAACTGAGTAGATCAGGTCAGCGGGTCATAGAATTACACACAAATCTGGGTTACTTTTATCAGAACTACAACTAGATAGATAGATAGATAGATAGATAGATAGATAGATAGATAGATAGATAGATAGATAGATAGATAGATAGATAGATAGATAGATAGATAGATAGATAGATAGATAGATAGATAGATAGATAGATAGGATTGTTTGTTTACTAACTGTGATTAATAGTTAGTAAAAGTCCTAATTGGGAGAAAACAGAATATGAAGTCAGAGAAAAACAGAGAGAAAGCAATAAAGGCAGTGAGACAGAGAGATGTAATCAGTGAACCAAGTTTGCACTTGTTGTACCTTCCTCAAAGGAAAAGGGGGGTTGGGTTCAGTGTAACACTTAATACACTCTCTGAAGTTTCAGTGTAGGGTTTGCACTCTTATTACCCTAAGCTGAAGGCCTGTTAAGTGTGCGGACAGTTAATAACAAGGTGTAGTTTTCCAAGTTGTCAGCTTAAGGTCTATGAAGACCTCTAGATGCATCGTGGACTTTCATCTCAGACAGAAACATTGGCTGCTTCTGAGGCAGCAGGGCTGCAATTTCAATACACACAAAGGCCAGGTGTCTGCAGAAAGGGTAGTTGAAGGGATAAAGGATGGACGCCTAATGGTAGCATCTGATACAGTAAATAAATACACACAATCAAAAATACACAGACATAAAATTACCATGCACCTCAGAGGGGAAATAAGTCTTTAACTTCACTGGTGGTAGAGCAATAGATAAGATAGCAAGGGATGCAATCATGAAAAAAAGCACTGACGTTCTGACTTCCCCTCTCCTGCAGGTCACTAGCAGTGGGCCACCACTACTCTTCAATGGGTACTCAACCCATTCTGTGTGGCAGCATCCCGGGTCTGGTGCCCAAACAGCTGCGTTTCTGCCGGAACTACGTTGAAATCATGCCCAGCGTGGCCGAGGGAGTGAAGATTGGCATCCAGGAGTGCCAGCACCAGTTCAGAGGCAGACGCTGGAACTGTACCACCATCAATGACAATCTGGCCATTTTTGGGCCAGTGTTAGACAAAGGTACAAACACCAACAAATAACTGTATTAATTATGTGGCACACATAAGAGCTCTTTTCCTGCTTTGTCTCTGTTATGGAAATAACCTTGTCATTGAGCATCAGCCCCATGGCCAGGTAGTTTCAAGTCTTACCACAAAACCTCTAGTGACCAAAGTGTGTTTCTATGTCCCTGGATGATATACCCTTCCCACTTTAGAAGCTTTTATGTCTTCAAAACAGCTAAAAAAAAAAGAAAGAAAGAAAGAAAGTTGCTTATTGTATATTTGTGCTTTTCCATTGACAATCCAGTGTTGTCTGTGTCTTGCAGAAGCAAAGCTGCATTCCCTGGATGCATCATTTATTATGCTCATTTGAATCCTTGTTTAAATAGACTTTGGAAGGAACAGGCTCTGAACAGACTGTATGCATGGAATAATGTACACAATTAAGAAGAGTGAGTTCTGTCTTGTTGGAGTTTTCTTTAGGAGGAAATCCCCGGTGATCATCCTTATGTACTTCCCCCCGAAGCACCCTATACAAGATTTTAGCTGAGATTCAGAGCTTTCCAAAATGTATTTTCCCATTAGATTTTCTGACGATGCATTACAATTTCCAGGTCCATGTCAGTTTAGGGCTACAGAACACCCCACAGTACGTTACATATTTATATTTCCAGCTTTTGTCATACATTGGAATGGTTGCAGAACATAGAGGTTGAGGGTCGGGGTCTAAACCTGTCACCTACTTTGTAGAAGACTGATTTAAACAGGGGGGCGGGGGCTTGAGGTTAGTTGGGGCAATTGCTTTTAATAAACTCCTAAACCAGTTTAGAGAAGAGGCTAGGTGGCTAACGATGGGGGTTCTCAATCTGAGCCCCTTTGTGGTGCAAAATGCCACCACATCACTCCCATTGCTTCCCCTCCCAGGCCTAAATTGCAGGGGTAGTGAGTGGAAAGAGGAGGCAGCTACTGGGCTTTAGTAAATCATTTTGATTGGATTAAGGTCACTGAGGCCCTTAATAATGTGAGAGGTCAAAGTGGCTGGATTAAGTGCCTTTGTCAGAGGCCAAGGAGAGTGACTCAGGGGCACACAGGCCTTTGATAGGGCTTAGTAGGAGAGGGCTTCCATTTCATTGGATTTGATTGATGTTGGTGTTTGTCTGTGCAACAGGGCCATTGTCCTCACTGGTGTCTGTTTGTCTGCGATTCAGACTGTTGTGTGTCGGTTTCCTCCTGCCTTTTTTGGGGGGTTAAGCTGAAAAGAAGAGAAGGCGCCTTTATTGGCTTCATAAGCTTAGTTCCTATCAGTTAGCCCATCACTATCCATGTCCCCCTCACCTTAACCAAGGACATTGGTTTGTTTTACATAGGTGGATTAAGCCAAGCACTGGAAGAAAGGAAAACATCAATTTAAGGATAGAAGACAATCCTGTGGATTGAGATGAGGCTACAGTAAAAATAACAGTTTTACAGTTCTGTTTGTGGAAATGCTTTAATGATTTATATAACTTCCTTTCAAATACATGTCCATAAACATGCTCATTCCAGATGTGACCATAAACAGATGTGATCACAAATAAATGCACACGTCATATTCATACCTGACATTAGGAGCCAAAGTGTTTAGTTACTTCTGTCTGTAAAATGGACGTATTCCTTCTCTTGTGCATGTTCATGCTTCCTAACACATGTTCAGATCCTCTATGTTTCTCTCTCACTCCACACCCCAAATCATAAGCCCTACCTCTAGGCTATGTCTGCGTCAGCACTCATTAATTTACATTAACTAAAGTGTCAAAACATGCTCTGCTGGAATCTGCCTGTGATGAAAGGTAATAGAAAGCTGCACAGGTGTTTGTAGTCCACAAAGCCAATCCCAAAGCTGTTTCGGCATTCTTGGAATTTACAGAACACCTACCTACTATATGGGTATAATCAGTCTTCCGTTTACAAGTCATATGATAGAATTATTAAGGGCAACATTGCTATAAAAAAGTGGACATCCATAATTTCACAGGTGTTACCACCCATGCAGGTTTGGACATGTACCGTCACTATTCTATTTGAAACCATTTAACTAAAAAGAGGGTCACAGGAAACAACCATTATGTAATCGGTAAAGCATGTGGGGGAAACTGCAAATTTTAATACTGTAGTAGGTCTGACTTCCCTTTAGGTGCTTCTGCATTGACCAAATTCTCTTTACCAGGAAATCCATGTAATAGATCAACCTTAATCACAAGGTCCCATCTGAACAAACTGGGAAAAGGTCAGGGGATGTGGGTTACGACCTACGACCTGAGGATGAGAAAGTGTAACTATTTAGGATGAGCTAAGAGGTCTCTGCTTTTCAAGAGACGTATGTCTCTCCATGCTGGGGGAGGGAAACTAGCACACCAGTATATCATTAACTCTGGGCAAGAAAGAAAGAAGGGGTGTGGTAAATGGAGTTGATGGGGGGACCTTAGCCCCACTCCCTGCTGGGCACTGCTCAGAGCACAATATCTTCGCAACCATGAGATTAAGCAGGAGAAAAAGTGCTTTTCCCCATTCACACGCCCTTTAGATTGTTTTATTAAACCATTTGAATAGGGATTTCCCCGTCTGCCGACAAGCAGGGTCCAGCCAATGCATAGTTCTCTGTTGCTATGACTTAACTTGGTCCCCACTAATCACTGGCCAGGGCAAATTTCATATAAAATATCTGGGGCCATTGTGGGACTAACACAGCGTGACAGTGGCAGCACAATAGGGGATTCAACCCCCCAGCAGGTTGTAGGGACCACTTGGCCTGCCAGGATCTGGAAAAGTTTGGTGGAGGAGTATTGTCATATTGAGGAAAAGTGTCCAGAAATACCATAAATGTAAGAAAAGGACTGGAACTAATGGAAGAGCTGGTATTTCCAGGTGAAGTATGTTGTAGGTTAGAGGATCCAGGTGTATTTAACCCCAAACTGTAAAACCATGTCATATGAAGGATCGGATGATAGGTAATATAGTTGTATGAAGCATATTTCACAATATGGTGCTTGGGTAGGTTTTGAGAAAACGTTGAGTGTGCACACTTGGATGAGATGCAAGTTTTCAGTATTACATACCACCTGATCCAAGTGTGCAGATATTCTCCTTTTTTTGTACGCGTATTTGTGGTTTTCTGGCACCTTGGCATACATCGGTCATGAGTGCGGTGATGTACTTACCAAGTAAGCATATAGAAAAAATTATTTCAAAACTAAAACCTTACAGATTCATAGTAAAATATTTAATTTGCCCTTTTCATGTCTTATTTTTCCATGTTTATTTGTCCTCACCTACACTCTGCAGCATCACTCGTTTTCAAAGGTGTTCAACAAGGTTCTATTGTAGGCCCACCTTTCTTCATATTTTCCATCAACTTCCTAAATAATAATCAACATTTGGTGACACTATGTTGATGATGCAATCTTGTATATCATAGAAGAATCTAAACACCCAAATCCTGGGTCAAATGGCCAAATGAGGATTAAATACAGGGAAACACCTTAATCCAATAGGAAATATATTTACATAACCCCTCATCAGTGCCTGAAATGGAATTCATTCTACAAATACCTTGACATATTAGATTGATGTAGTGCTAACACCTCTGAAATTCACATCAAGTCACTCGTAGCTCACAAATTTAAAACATGAAGGTCATACTTGGTTGGTTGTAGATGATGCATGGTATTGTGTAATGAATCACTCAAGACATTTTCTCCCTGTTGTGACTAAATCCTATGGCTCTCTGGTTTTTTTCAGGATTCTAAAAATAATACTATATCCAAGTGAAATGACATGTGGTGGTTGCAATATTTACCATTAGTGTAAACACTGGTAACTTTGTGCATATGCAGTGGTGGTATGAAGTGGGTGGTGGAGGATGCCAGTAGACCTTTTCTCTTGCATCATTGTTTCTAATGCCCTTTAGTCCTCAAACTGGTTGGAACCTGCTGCAAGGGAGGTGCTCCTACTCCCTTTAGCTTTATACTCCTCCCTTCTTTCTTCTCTTTCTTTCTCTCTGTCGTTCCAGTTTTTTAGACAGAAACATGCACATGCACCACTTCTTTCTTTCTGTCCCCCACACACATTCATGCACCCTCCCAAACTATTGATCTTTAACCATCTCTGTTTATCTCTTGACTCCCTTTCATATTGTTCATTGTTTCATGTTTACCCCCGGTGTTTCCACTTTCTTGATCTTATTCTCTCTGGCTCTTATAACTGTGCAAGACCATACAAGTACATATATTCCAGGCAACCTTCCTGCCATAATGAGTCCTGTTAAAACAGGGAATGCTGAAGCATTCAGTATCGTTTCTTCTCTTGCAGTTGTTCAGGATTTCATATCTGGTCACTACAGCCCCATCTCTGTGTTGTATCTGTGACTTGTCCCCTGAGTGTGAAGCAATTTCCTTACCTTTCAAAAGCTTAATTGAGTCTCTTAATTATAGCCCTGTCAAGCATGTCTCTTCCTCTCATCTCTCTGGAAGATCCTGATCCCTCTGAGTCATCAGTTAGCTATGTCAGACAGAGACATAGAGGCCTTTCGGGTCTTATTCATAGACAGGACGATTGATGTCTGGGCTGAATGAACACACGCACTGGTACACCTTGGTAGATACAACCTAAATAATGTATTCAACCAGGGCTCATTACTCACACCAGTTGTGTTGTTCTAAAATACTTTCTTATGCAATTATACAAGCAGATGTCCATATACTGTACATGTACCACCATCTGTTTTATATACTATATGTATAAACAGGTGGTGACCCACATTCTGCAAGAATTTCTATAAATTTGAACACAAAAATACTTATTATCATCAGTGACATTTATTTTCCTGTGTTTGTTTGTATGGAAGTGCATTTTTCAAATAATATTTTTTACAGACTTGTGTAATTCTCTTTCCAGCCACTCGAGAGTCAGCATTTGTTCATGCCATTGCCTCAGCGGGAGTGGCGTTTGCAGTGACCCGTGCCTGCGCTGAGGGCTCCGCCACCATCTGCGGGTGTGACACACGCCACAAGGGCCCCCCTGGTGAGGGATGGAAGTGGGGCGGCTGTAGCGAGGACGTGGAGTTTGGGAGCATGGTGTCACGGGAGTTTGCTGATGCGAGGGAGAATCGCCCGGATGCACGCTCAGCCATGAACCGCCACAACAACGAGGCAGGACGATTGGTTAGTTTACGAAAGCTCATCTCTGATTGTGTTGTGACAATGTCTAATTTCAGACAACTGACAAATGCTTTTATTTTCCTTTATCCATAGTCCCTCAACGACAACATGTTCCTGAAGTGTAAGTGCCATGGTCTTTCGGGAAGCTGTGAGGTCAAGACGTGCTGGTGGTCTCAGCCTGACTTCCGAGTTATTGGTGACTACATGAAGGATAAGTATGACAGCGCATCTGAGATGGTAGTGGAGAAACATAAGGAGTCCCGAGGATGGGTGGAGACACTGAGACCCAAGTACAATTACTTCAAACCCCCCACAGAGCGCGACCTAGTTTATTATGAAAGCTCACCTAACTTCTGTGACCCTAATCCTGAGACCGGCTCCTTTGGCACTCGTGATCGCATCTGCAACCTAACGTCCCACGGCATCGACGGATGCGACCTTCTGTGCTGTGGAAGAGGTCACAACACCCGGACTGAGAAGCGAAAGGAGAAGTGCCACTGCATTTTCCACTGGTGCTGCTACGTCAGCTGTCAGGAGTGTGTGAGAGTCTACGACGTTCACACCTGCAAATAGTGATGCCTGGTTCTCATCCTCCTCCTCCTAAGTCTTAAATTTAAACAGGCAGAAGAACAAATACAGGAACTTAAAGACATAAGGAGCTGTAAACTAGTCTGACCTGTCTATGGACTCCAGTGGCAGACCTAATGGCCTCATGTTTAGAGCTGTGATGCTAAGAAGAGCCAGTCCCTGTCTTAATCAACTGGAACAGTTGAGAAGATGTTGACATGACAAAGCATCACCCGTATGAACTGTTATGGTGGTGATGATGACAGCAATGTTGATATCTATAGCAATGACAGAAAGAGTTTTCATGTACTGTTGTAGGAAGGGAGAACTGTCGGCTAAATGACAAACACCATATTGGTGATCTTTTTTTTTCTGTGTTCTGAGTAGTTACTTTTGTTGAGAATAGTACAGCACTGCCAATGCTTTCAAGTCTGTGGGGCAAACACTGAAAATGTCACATTTTCTTCAATGTTAAATAATCACTTCTTTTTGCCACAAAAGTGACAACATTTATGAGCAATTTACACAATTCAACACTCAACAGCATGCATTCTCCTCCTCAACATTATTAGTATGTATGTGTATATCTGAGAACTAACATTATCATTGTGTGGATGCGTATTTGTTTTATAGTGCTAATATGTTTCTGATGTTTTGGTAAGAATGCACTTGCACCTGAGTGAATGTAGTTATTACTGCTGTGATGTGTTTACATGTTCACAAATTCTTTAAGCTAACAAGTTAATATCTGGTTTAAACGACTAATTTTACCTGAGAGTAGACATGAGCCACATCCAATGCACATTGGCAAATCAAGAATATACACAGTCGGTACATTTCATGAAACACCTGGTGAACACTGGAAGCTTTTTTCTTAAGAGCAACAACGCTTTGAATGACCAAAGACAAGACAAGAAACACCCCCTGTCAGCGATGGTGAGATAGCTCTGTAAATGAATCTGAAAGGTCAGCACTTGTGTCCTGTTGAGAAATATGAAGCATGTTCTCCTTGTTTTTATCAGTATTAGCATTGTCTCATGTGACTGGGTGTGGGGAAAACTGTTATTTATATTATAAAAAGGGATATTCCAACCTTTTTTTTTATTTTGGTGTCATTTACACAAATATGGACTCTTTTATTTGATATTTGATCAAATAGAATTTAATTCTGTTGCTTCCACAAATAAACCACAAACCAAGCTGTATCATATAAGCTCTGAACTATTTGCAGTTGCAGTAAAATAATGACCAAAACCTGTGCATGTGATGATTCTCAGCTGTGGCTTATTGTTCCCCAAACTAAACAACAAGCAGCATCACTGAAACTATCAAGACTTCCCTTACTTTAATGCTGCTAAGTAAAGTTAATACAGTATGTGCGTGTGTGTGTGTGTGTTTAGGTCCTTACATACAATTTGTCTTTGTCTCTCTGTGTCATATTTTTATTCTTGCATGTATTGATTCTTTCTGTGAAAGAAATATATTATATATAGTTTTGAAAAAATGTGAAGTTGTGACTAATTCTTACATACAGTAATTCCCATTTAACCAAATAGACCAAAATAGAGTTTATGTTATTTTAGTTGTCTGTGGATTATGTAGCTGTGCCAAACATCAGGGCAAAACTGATTCATGTTTCTCTCCCGTAATTTGAGAAGATGAAATACAACACAGTGTTTTATTTATTTGGAAAGTGAAAAACTACTGAAAGAGACAAAAAACTTTTAACACGTGGCATCACCATTTCACTGATAGCCTCAATGTTAGAGAGCTGTGGAAAGTCACAGTCACAGCCGATGTAATGCTGCGTCTCAGGCGTGTACGGTTTTCAGTCTGTAATCAAAATTGTCCACTGATTATAACTTTATACCATGACTGGAGGTAACTAATGACCAGCCATAACCAGTTTCACATTTAAGTCATTCTTTAATGAACTACACGGCAACCACTGTCAGTACAAGAGCTGTTACCTTGCTGTACACTTGTTTGATCGCTTGTCTGGACAATTTGCTTATGTTCTAATTTTTTGTTAAGTCTTTAAAATCCAAAGTTTTGTACAAAATAGTTTTTGCGTTTTTATGGGTTTCTAAACGTGGATGTTTTTTTTATAATTATTTATTTCATGCTATGTACATATTAGTAAGTAAAAATATATATTTGCAGAAAATACTTTTTTTAAACAGTGTTTTGACTTGTAACACTGTAGCCTTTTTACCTCATATCTGTTTTTCCACTGACTCCACACAGGTATCGTTTGTCCTGCTGCCTGTCGTAGATTTCTAAAGTTAACTCTTTAACACCAAAATAAAACAACATAAACAACCAAACTGTTGTGTGTGACTGAATTTCACTTATAATTAAATGTCTTGTTAATTGTGACTGCCAACAAATAAGTGCAACAAGATGGCCAGCATCCATGGACCTGTCACCAGGCTGACTTGTGTGGGGAAGGGGTTTTCACACATGAAAAACTCAGTGCATAAAAACATCACTTGAATGTGAGGCTGATATCAAAATAGGTTAGTAACATTACCCCGGGTCTTCAGCCACCCTGTGCTGTGGAAAATGAAGCCTTCATAATGAGTTCAGTTTGAAAATCACTAATGGATTGATAGGCCTATTGGTATTTTAAAAAATCATTCTAATTATTGTTTTCTCAAATGAATTTTGCTGTTATTTCATACTGTTTCATTCACAGAGCAATAGTTGTTTGGACAGACTCACATAGGTGATATCCATTAGGACTATAATTGGTAACTGTAATAATAAATGGTAACAATAGAAGTGCTTATCATGCTTCTCCTGTAAATTTGTGTGCATCAAATAGTTTCTTGATTAGTTTCAGATCTCTGATGCAACAGATTTTAAATCTGACTTTATGGCATCGCTAATCTATTCCAAATTTTATGTCTCATTAATGCAGCTTTATTAATTTTCAAAGGTGTAAGTCTTTTTGTTTGTCAGTAGAATTATGCAAAAGGAGACAAAAACTTCTAACACATGAACCAATTTACATCAAACTTGGTGGAGGATGGGGGCATGGGCCAAAGAGGAACTTGCTGAGTTTTGGGGCAGATACTGACGATTTACTGTAAAGTTTTTTTTTTTTTGTTTTTTTGTAATTCACTTTTTATTAATTTTCAGCAAGAAAATACATATTTAACTGTCTAGTGTATATTGTCTTTCTACTGCACTTCATACTTTGGTTTGCCACTGGCACTAACAACCTGTAAGAGAGTGAGAGATACACAAATTCTTGTTGTACCTTTTCTTTCAACAGATGATTTTAAATTAAAAGGGCATGAAGTGGGAATTCACCTCAGACAGGTGGTACAAAAGTCTACAGTGAAATATCTCTCCAATACATCTTACAGTATTACTGTTTGCAGACATCTCTTCTGATGAACCAATACATTCTGAGGCCTCTGCCTTGCAATCATGCTGAAACTGCAACCAGGACATAATCATCATAAAGGCACTATTGCTGTCTACCACAGATAATGCTGATGCTTTGATGCATTGTTTTCTAAGCCCATAATGAAAAAACAAATCACATGTATCACATCACATCACATACTTAGAGTCTGGATGGGCTGTCAGTGAGGAACACCAATAGATTCAGGTCATAATATCCAAACATGGGCTATGGATTTGGCAGGGAGAAAGGAGGGGAAAAAATACGACTGGACTAATAATTTGATTCCTTTGAGAGACTGCAGAGGCCAGCTGTGCTTTTTGGAGAAACAATAATAACAGGAAAAAATCTCAGTGATGAGAGTTTGAAAATAGATGAAGCTTTGTTGGAGAGAAAGACCTGATCTCAAGATAGATTAGTGGCTGGATGTGAATAGAGCCCACCAGTGCTCCGGCTCAGCCACTGGACCCCTGATAGTCTCTGAGCCCTGCAACAATGTCACCACCAGAGGCCAGGTCTCACTGCTATCTAACCCCATTATCACACAGAAAGATTGATACACACCCCCTCTGGGGTGGAAGCACCACAAAAAGTGATACCCTTCCGTTCTCATTCATGTGGATTCATTTAGTCTGCCCACCCCCACATCAAACTATATTTTAAGCCGTCTTTCACAGTTTGTCCTGCAACTGAAACTCATTACTTGCAAGTATTTATTTTCCCAGACATTCATAAAAATGCTACGGCATTTAAACCCTGCCTCATGATGGGAAATTAATAAAGATTTGTCGAAGTGTATGAGCTCCCACGAGTCAGCAGGCTGCGGGCTCAGGTTTAGTTTAGTGATTGAGAGACTGTCAGCAGCTCATTCCACACCTCGACCTTTGACACCTTTCACACCATCTGAATGGGTGAAAACAAGTACAAAACAAGAAACAGATCACAGGATGGACAGAAACTCTGGGCCTGCAGCAACACTGTGTTTTTGTTTGTTGTTGTTGTATTTTTTGGGGCTGAAGGAAATGGGCCCTTCCCTTCAGCCAGACCCACCTAGCAGCTTTGTCACCCAAGTGACATCAACATTGTTAGCAGATAGTTGCCAGAGGAGGCTACGGCGGCCCCAGTGAGAGAGATCGCATCCTGACTGTGAGAACTTCGACACGACCAGACTGCAAGTGGCACCACCCAATAACCATATAAATGGGAGACAATGGGCCTAATTGCAATCAGTGTCCTCTTTTATATTTTATGTCCTCAGTTTCACCCTGACTTTCACAAGGGACAACTGCATGCATTTCAATAAAGCTATGGTGTTGTGGGACAGACCAGAGCGACATATATACAGTAGAGTGGTGCAAAGGCCCACACTGAAATGACATGATGCAAATACTCCCACTGAAGTCACACTTTGGTTACAGCCAGCTTCTGTTTCTCTCTCTCTCAAGCCTTTAGATGTTCTCCTCAACATGAGAATCTCTACAGACTGTTAACGAACATGCCAAGCTAGGATGATTATTTATTCCTGCCGTGATCAATATAATTGTTAAACAGTCACAAGGTGATTCATTTAGAGAGACTCAGCAGCTCTGATGCACAGCAACATGTGTGTGAGCGCAGACTGTAACTTTAAAGAATGTGATTCTCAAAGCTCTTCTTGTTTATAGGTCATGCACACCAAAGGTGATGGGCCAAAACTGAAGGGGAGTGCAGTGTGTGGGCATTTCATTATGTAAGTGACTTTGAAGCCACTCTTTTGATGTTTGTGTGTCCTTCTGTCTGAAATTAGATCACTCCCTTGGATTCAATACATCTGTTTAACACATTGAGCACATCAGAGAGCCCAGATGGGAAGATTATTTAAAGAAATATGTTTGTTTGTTTTTCGAAAATACTGGCACAACAGAATTTTTTTTAAAACTGGCGCATGCAGTCCCAAATAAAAACCTAAAAAATGACGCTAGTTTTGCCTCAGCATTAATACGGCCTGTAAGTGATAATGTTTCTCACTTCTATTTTTCTAAATAAATAGCTCTTGTCAGCTTCACACTTTTATCCAACACTTCAGCCACTAAATTCTAACTTAAGATCCTCCAATGTGTTGTTTATCACACAGTACTAATCACTTTTTCGCCTCTTTCATATAAACATTAGACACAGTGGAGAGGGAAAATCATGAGACCTCTATGGCTGACTATGCACTCATACATAACAATCCTTTGTTTCCTCGCATTAATGGCCATTCTGAAACATCTTAACATCAGCAGCTATCATGGCTGTATATTTTCTCTTTTATAGCCAAGGAGTAGGACGTGTGAAGTATGTCGCCTGCCTTGAATGAGGACTTCTGGGTTATCTGCAAGATTTCTAAAGAGGACAACCATCATCAGAAGAGATATGACACCTGTAAAGTGGCATTATTCTCTTTTGAAGTGCCTGTTTGTATTGTTGAAGGCAACAAAGGAATTTTTCTACCTCTGTACCCACAAGAGAGCATTAGTCAAGCTGGAGAGATAACAAGGGGGGAGGGCATGCCGATGAAGTCTACTGTGTTTGCCAGTCATGTATGTGCATTTGATCACTACACTGGCTGGTAGAACCTGGAAGTACCACGTCTTCACATATGTTACTGCTGTGCCATAAGATGTGGTCTGGTGGATGTGGACGGCCAGGCCTGGAGGTTGACAAGAGGTCATCTAGATCCTTGTGGGGCTGGGGTTGTAGAAGGGAGGAGGAGGCAGACATGATCACTCATTAGTCACCTTTTCACCTCTCTGTAGCTCAAAGCGGTTCAGCAGGTAGGATGAGCATGTACTGTATTGCCAGCAGCAGTTTCAGTCAGTCTCACATTATGTTTATTCACA
Source organism: Decapterus maruadsi (assembly GCA_030347415.2). Taxonomy (NCBI): domain Eukaryota; kingdom Metazoa; phylum Chordata; class Actinopteri; order Carangiformes; family Carangidae; genus Decapterus; species Decapterus maruadsi. Next base: position 16,044,252 of record CM064906.1, read on the forward strand.
CTATGTATTCATATTAGACCAAATTGTCTTTTAAACAGACAATTTATGCACTTTTGAACAAGTTTACCTTTGTTGCTGTCTCTGATGGTTGTATAATTGTGATTATATAATATATATAGCCTATATTATGTTGTTTCTACAATTATTTTCAGTTTCCTACTGGTATCATAGAGACATCAGGCCTCTGTCTGTTTAGAGCCATAAGTGAGACTTTACCTTGTTTAATCAGTTTTTGAGGAAACAAATTAAGAACTAGGGAAAATAGGGGAATTTCAAATAATTAGGAAACTTGAAATTTCCAAAAATGCCGATTGCCAACCCTGTCTGCTGGTCTGTTATCTTGTCAGCCTTTTACAGAGACGTCAAACTAGTGTTTCTGTTCAGCAACAAGAGCAAACAGGCTGCCTTTTCTCCCAGAGCATTTATTTTATGTCAACATAGCTAGTCCGACAATTGGCATTGTCATTGTTGTGTGACGACAGCACATCTATTGAATAGCAATATCTCATCACAGCCCAGCTCAAGCTTGATTTATAGGCAGCACATGTGGATAGCCTGATTGTTTTCACTGTGGATTTTTTGCAAATTTCAAATCAATCAAGCAATGCTATATATTTCTTTTAATCTCCAGTCTAATGATCCAAGAACATCAGCTTTTAGAAGCTCGAAGCCAGTGGGAGGAAAACAGAATAGATCCCCCAAAATTCATCCACATCACTGCAAACATGTACTGAGTGAGTGAGACCGGGTATATCAGTTACAAGGTGACTAGCAGGGGAGAGGAGCGGGGTTATCATTAGCAGGGACTGGCGCTGGCCTTTGGTAGTTCCAGTAATTACCTCACAAAGGGTGGTGCTTGCCTTCCCACTGGTTTTCCCACACTGCACTGCAGGCTCAGAATTCCAATCGGCCCCAGACCTGCAATCTCCTCAGTTTTAGACAGCAAATTACTGACAAGTCCCATTCTTCACAGCACTGTAATTGCTTTTTAGTGCTGTTTTTATTGAGGCAACCCCAACCCCCTTACCCTTCCTTCAATAAAGCTAAGTCAGGGAGGGGGCGAAGGGTTAATATAGATAGCATTAGTCCCTAATGGGAAGGTCTTGAGTCGTAACTGTGTTTTCCTATCATAATAATTTGTGGTAATTCAGAAAGAAGTGTTTTCTCTGAAATTTGAAGTTAATAAGTTCCACATTCATTCTTGAAGATACAAGATACACATTCTGCAGTAAGTTTCTGTGTGTGTGTGTTTGCTCCTGAGAAGTGATACCTTCAAGGCTCTTCACATCTCATACAAAGAGAGGCACTGAGCATCTTGGCGACTCTAGGACTTAAATCACTTCATGTTGTCTTTCCCACCCCTGCGCATTACTCTCTCAATCTATTACTTTGTGGAAATCATTAGTCTCCATGTCAATACAAGCTCTGAGTAGAGAAAACATCTCATTATGGGACTTAAAGAGATCCGTAGCATTCTTGGCTCTGTCAAGCTGTTCTTCCTTTCTTCAATATAGTTTCTTTCCTTTCACCAAAAGGACAAATTCTCAACGTTCCTCTGCCGGACAACCAAACAGTTGCCATTTGAAATGAGAAAAAGAGAAAGAATGGAAAATGGCTGAGGGATTAGAGGATCTGAACAGGATAAAGGGATAGGAGATTCTTGGTGTGATCCAGTTTAGTTTGAAAGATTGAGGGTCTTAACAAGGATTTGAGACTTTAGAATTCACTGTGCCATTATTTCCATCCGCTGCAGTTTCAGCTAAATTGTTTGTCATTCTGTGGCCCCTACAAGCCCACAGTCCTTCACATATTTTCATCTAAATGCATACACAGTAGCCTACTTTTTGTAATGTATATAATGTGCTAGCTTTATTCAGATTTTTGTTGACAGTTTATTTTCCTCATGTATTTTTCCAAATATGCACAGACTGCATTTGAGAGGCATATAAAATATCATATGCAACTTTTTCATTCATTATTTTTTTAATCAAATTTGTGGTATTGATTCCTCTCAACTGTGAGGGAAATATAACAAAGAGGAACAACAGAATGAAGAAGATGATTTCAACGTGGTGTACATGCAAAGTGGGTTTTTTTTGCTGTCCAGGTATCAAACATGACATAGGGGCTGCACTGGTGCAGCAGCAAAGTGCTCTAGGGCAACAACCTGCAATTGACTCAAGTAGCAGCCTAATTCGCTTGTGCCCTTATGTGTCCATCTCCCTGTCAGGCTGAGCAGGTTGACACCTCTGACCCTGTCAGGAGTGTCAAATAGCTTGTCAGAGGTCTTCAGTAAAGTACAATGACAAGCCCTCTAATGCATTACCACATGAGTGCCAGCCAGAAATGAGAGGCTATAGACCTTTCCAGCCTCAAGGCAGACAGGTGCGCAGACAAGCGATGTACACACACATGCACACACAACCATAAACACACACCTAAAGAAGAGTTCTGTATCAAAACAATTAGATTTTGAAGTATAAGCACAAAACCATGATTGTTAGGAGGAATTATCAATTGTCAAAATTATTAATTATATTTTTTTGGTGTGTGGTGCCTGGGCTTGTGCACATTGTTCAAAATCCCTCCAAATTCATTATTCAATCAGTTAAGGATTACTTCTGAGGGACTTACATAACTGAGAGAGATCACTTATCAGCAATAAAAAACACCCTACCTGTACCTGGACCACCTTGGGAGCATGTTAGGCCTGTCATCATGAGGCCTCTCTAAAAGGCCCAAAGGGCCGCTTACGATCAACCTGTCAATGTCACGGATGCCTGAATGTTGGAAAAATAAGATGAGACCGTGTTACAAATCATTTGGCATCAACATGACAAGTGAAAAATTCCAAATGCCAAATCTGGACATCTACCTGGTTTTGATGCCATGAGTTTTGGTTGGTGCTGGTTGCCCTCAAGGCCCTGCTTCGACATGCTGTGCATTCCAACCAATTATCTACCCCAAGGTGCAACAGGTTCACACTTTAATCTTTGATGGCTCCTCCAATGGGATATAGTTGGATTTAAAACAGGGAGCAGGGGTGGGACAGCCCTTAAAAACCTGTATACATAGCAAACAAGAATCAACTTCAAACCAACCCCCTAAGAGAAACAAAAAAGACTTTCAAAGAAATACCTTTATCCTCACTATTGTTTCATCTTGCAATGGCTCGTCATAACCATAACCATGTGGATGCTTGAAGCAAGTATCAAAGAGAGAGCTACAGATGTAGTCTCATAACATCAATCAAAACTTCCTTTAAGTATATCGAAGGTGGCAAAATGTCCTGGTAATGTGGGTCATTTAAAGGGTGCTGAGTGTTTGGAGGAACAGACCATGGTAACGTCACGTCCAACCAAGTCATCCTTTACCAGGAAATCCAGTTCTCTGGCATGAACGTGGTGTTCTATGTGTACCCTTACACCTTGCCAGTATACCCACATCCTGCAAGCCAGCGATTCCCATCCTTAACACACTCTACCCCCAACCCCCATTCGACGCCAGAGGCCCCCATGTCCTTTCTGAGGAAGTGCATCGTTGAAGAGCTTGTCTCAACCATCTGTCACGGATGTCGCAGGACATCTCCCATCAACACCAATGGCTCCCACATATCATCACTGGAGGAACGAACGAGTCACATGGAGAATGAAAACAAATATTTCAATAATTTCGTATGTATGATATCACAGTTGCTCACATCAGAGCCCAAATGTGAATTAAAACAAGGTCAAGAATCATTTGTGACACTAACAATGGATTCTACAATGGATTTCCCACGTTTTTTGGTTGGGACGTCTAAAGAGAAAACCAAAGCAAAATGCAGATGCTTATGGCCAAAACACATGAATTATGTATTTCATACACTTAATTGCTATCCAACCAGATCACCTTACTACCTTTGTTTCCATAGAGTGTGCTGTCAAAATACATAAGAACAATCTTCACGCAGTAATGACTCAATATGGAATCAAACATTTCCGTATGCACCCGGGGCGGAGTGCAAAATGTTATGTAAATCCCCTTAACGACCTTTTCAGGGCGCCAACAATCACCATACAAAGGTGATTGGCAGGCGACACTGGTGCACATTTATCCTTTTGCCCCGGCCTGTCTCTCTCTGTAGCGCCCCCTACTGTGAAAGGCGTGGGGTAGGGTGCCCAGTGGCACTTGTTGCCAGTGGATGAAGCCAGCATGGATCCTCTCATGGCAACGATGCGGGTCGTTGTAATAATGTTCGGTTTGTTTCTTGCTTCACACCTCCTTTGGGATTTTGCCCGACCTATAATCCAGTACATGAGACGCAGAGGGAGGCATCCCATGCCTGTCCATCTGAGTTCCAGCTCTGCTTAGCCCAAACCGGCTCCTTTGTACGACTCACACAGCAGTCTATTGCTTGCCTAAGGGCCATTTCATAATGTGCGTCTATTATCATGATTATTATGATTATTGAAACCCTACACGCTATGCACGTATACCAAATCCAAAAATAAGTTCTCTAACATAATGTGAAGGTTCGTGAAGCTGTAGATAACACTTTCCCTTATACATACACACTTATTGGGACACACACATTCTCTCTCCCCCGTCTGTCACACAGTCACACAGACATGCACACACACACACACATACACACCAGCTCAGCATTCCCAAGCCCCTTACTGAGCGTTTTTATCCTTGCTAGGCCTCGTCTCAGAGGGGAGTAAGGCCCCTACTGAGATCCTTACCCACTTCCTACTGCAAAGCCTGTTTGGCCCCTTGGCAGCCCTCGTCCATTCACAAAGTGCAGAGAAGCCTCATCAGCCACAAATTTACTTTGATTTGGCCATGACTGACACAGCCTCACAGGTGACGATGTAGTCTGTGTACATCGCCCAGGAATTTATCCAATGTATATTTTTATGCAGAGAGGGATTACCTCTTCACAGCAGTCCTACTGTAGCTGTCCTCTCTGGGGCCTTGGCCCCCAGGTGGGGAAAGGTGGTCTGGGGACACATTTGACCTGAATGAAAGAAGAGAAAACATGCACGTGCATTTGTGTGTCCATGCCCGTGCGTGTTTGCGCATGTGAGGGAGAAAGTTTTAAGAGTGTATACAAGTGCGGCCATTAGAATTTGTTTGTGTGTTTGTGTGTGTGCTTTGAGGGTGTGTGTGTGTATGAGTGAGATATAAACACCCCCCTACTGTCCTATTTCTAGTCCTCTGTCCACACATCACAACTGTCAGTATCTGGAGAGATATGAAGCCGCGAAGGAGGAAGAAGAGGAGCCCTTCAGATGGATGTTACCACTGCGTTTGTCTGTTAAGCATTAGACGGTGGATTTAGCACTTCCAGGATCTTAACAGTACTCTCTGCTCGCCACATGGTACGTTGCAAATGACTCAATGTCAACAAAATAAAACCTGTTTTTTCCTCTTTTTCCAGTTTGAAGTGAAAAGAGTTTTGTTTCTAATTGGGAGCTTCTTTATGAGATTATCTAACATGATTTATGCCTTGTGTATTTCATTTGAATTCAAAATGTTCATCTTAGGAGACAACAGCCTGCAGGTATAACTTCCAACAAAGGGAGTATCTCAGAATCCAGATCTTTGATTTGGCTAAGGAGTGCACCAGAAGACAGAGCAGTAATAAAATTTCATTTTGGCAGGTTTCATTGCACGTGTTTGCCCTGATCAGTGTTGTCACACCTTAACACCTGCACCTGTGCTCTGACGGTGCAAAGAGGAGAATGTGGGTTTGACTTTTGCTTTGGATCATTAAATCAAACAAAACTTTATGGCAATATTTTTTACAGCTTGTCTTGTTGAACTGTCCTTCATTAAGAAAGTGCCTTTTTTGGTTGGTTGGTTGATGAGTTGGTTTGGAATTATAGGATTTTGCAATTAGGAAATTACAGTGCAGCAGTTTCAGTGTTGGGCAACTGGTGGACGAAAGATTTTACACTCTTTTGTTTTAAAGATATAGCCTATCTTCTTCATATGTATAGAATTTGTAATACTAGTACATTGAGTGAAATGGTTTGTTATGCAAGTATGACTTTCTTAATTTGTTAGTGGACAAACTTTGACCTGAACCTGCTACTAAACTTGCCACAAGATGTGTTCTGAAAATGTTTGATAAAAATTATCATCTGTTAATAACTGCGAGATAAAAACCATGATTAATTTTCTCAGTGTTTGTTTGGTTTTTACAATGAAATAGAACTTTCACTATTTGATTGCAACATTGGCTTTGCAACAGTAGAGTGGCCAGATTAAAAAAAGCAATTTGCTAAATGACCAAATATCAAATATGTGAGTCAACAAGAATCTAATCAGTTGGTATTCAGTAAACATCTTCCAAACACATGGAGAAAAAAAAGGCAGCCGTTGCTGTGAAAATATGCTGAGAGCGATCTCTCAGGCATTTGGCAGGGTATAACCACAAATTATGGTTGCAGAATGAGACGGCATTATGAGCCTTCACTGTGTGGTCCATCATCAACCATAGACCCTTCTCCCCTCCCGCTGTTCTCTGTTGCTCTTCTCCCCTCTTGCTGCCACCTCTGCTGGGTGTAGCAGGCATAGTTGACCCTGGTTAAAATTTAACTGCCCAACAACTACACAGTTAGACTTTTTCTTAATGACCCAGCGGTAGACCTGAAAGAAGTGGAAATTGCTGTTTCAATTGACTCTGAAAACAAATACCATAGATTTAAATTAATTTAAACCAGTATGACAGATTAGGTCATCACTTTATAAGCAGAGAGTCTAGACAATGTGCAGACGGGGAATAACTCATAATTTAACTATACAGGGAGTTTCCATGCCTTTAAACAGCTTCACATTAGACCAGATAAAGACTGTGTATCACATTGATGCACAAACCCAATTTTAGATATATTGATAAGCTTTATTTAATTCCACATTTTTTTCCCCCATAAAAGACCATGAAGTGTTTGAGCTATAAATGCTGTCACATGAGACATAAACTACTGTATGTTAATTTACTGGTAATACTTTCTTTTTCCCCTCTTGATTTAGGCTTAAATAATTATAGCCTAAATTAATCAGAACATAAACAGAATCAGTTGTTGATAATAAACTATTAAGTACCATGTTGCCACTGTAGGTGTGAATTAAGTGTGAATATAGATCTACTATGAAGCACCCATAACTGATTTTTTTTTTTTTTTTTTTTAACAGATAATGCATCTTTTGATATAAATGTTAAATATAAGTTGCACTGTATAAGGAAGTTTTGGGTAGGCTTAGTTTTTGACTATCCACATTTTAAAGTGCAAACTCCATCCACTGATGAAAACCATTTAATGCAGCTGAAATCGCTGGAAAAAATCTAGTAGCCTAGATGGACATGGAGTTACATGGAATTTTTTTTTTTTTTTTTTTTCAAACGTTCTAACTCTTAAATTAGATTTTGTAGGCTATAATGTTTCAGTCATTCACTAAATGTTCACCATGTATTCACGCTAGGAGCTGTGTTTGTCAAACTTGATTGCAGTTTGTCATTGACTATTTTAGGTTTAGCGACGCTAATTAGGAGGGTTAAACCCAAATTGGCCAATTAACAATTACCGTAAGCAATGTAGAACTGTTAGGCTGTCCACAGGGCGTGTAGTTCTCCCCTTGGCCACAGGGGGCGACACCTCCCAGCCTGACGGTGACCACGGAAGTTTTGCAGGAACGGAACCTCTGACGTGTCAAACTGTCGCCATTTTCCTGAGGACGGAAACGCCTTGAAGAGGGAAGGGAATAAAAAAAAACAGTGTAAGTGCAAAATAGAGATTTTAATGAACCTAATCAAGTGTCGTTTTCATCAGATGTAGTCGTTCAAAAAACCACCCGTTTGCGACGCTAAATCGTCCGTGTGGCCGCGCTCACGGTAGTCAAGACGCCAGAGAGCAACATTATTAGCCGCAGCTACGAGCTAACTTCACCGACCACTGTTAGCCAGTTTATCTAAGTCTGGCCATGAGTCTGACACCCATTTGTATTTTCCTCAGTTTATTACTCATGTTGACGGCCCCTACTTTATTCTGAAGGCGTTAAGAAATGTGCAGTAAGAGCCGTCACCGTCCTGAAAACAAGTGACTTAACCATAAACTGTCGATAACTGAACCAGTCGGAGGAGTATAGCAATAACAGTTACACCTTGAAAAGCTAACCGTGTTTGTTTGTACGTTTGTGTAAGTAGTCGGACAACTTTAAGCACTGTCCCTTTAATGAGGTAAATGTACTCATAGGAGCAGACATTATGAACAAGCTGGGGTCTTGATATCATGCATGTACAGGTAATTATTGACTTTAGATAGTATGTTACAGGCGGCTAGTCGTAGTGGACAAGGCTAGTCCTGTTCGTCCTCTCAGTAGGTGACAGCATCATCTAATTCCTCCTCTCGACGCCTCCTGTGTTTCAAAAGGTCCTCGAGGGGTTTGTCGTAGTTTGAGTGGAAGTGTTTAGTTTTCGACTGGTAAACGTGTTCGTGTCAACTGTGAAACGCCAAAAGCTGCCACATATCCGACTTGGCACAGAAAACAAATATGGACGCCTCCTATCAGTCAAACCCTAACCGAAATTAATATGCTCACTGTTTGAGTCCTTGGCACGATCGGATGTAATGCTTTAACGTGGCATCAGTTTTTGTTGCCCTGCAAATCTTTCAAAAGCCAAATCCTCATGTGGTAACATTTACAGATTCTCCAGAGGCCTCAGATATTTATTTGAATATTCCATTAAATTGTTGAAAAAATAGGATATTTCTATATGAATAACAGTAAGTTTGGATTAATATGATATGATAAGATAACCCAGCTCTTACTTAAGGTAGGCAGCAATACTGTAGTAGGACACTCAATTAAAGATGCAGTGCACTTTAAAATGAAGAAACTAAAGTGTGTTTAAGCCATATATTAGAGACACTTCTTTGTTTGTGGTCATATTTGAACATACAAACCCCTATAGTTTAGTCTATAAAGTGTCAGAAAATCGAGCCCATCACAGTTTGCTAAAGCCCAAAGACTAATTTATATTCATGTTGTAATTTTACATAACTATATACAATAAACAAACACACAACTTTATGTTTACTTTAATCAGTTAATCAAAAAATTTGATTGTATGTCTGTTATATATCAGCTCTCATTTTAACAAAATGATCTCTTGTTTCTCCACAGGCTTATTTTTGCCAAAGTAGGTTCCTATCACTAGCCACCATGGGGAATATGTTTGCAGGGTTATTTAAAATGTTCGGGAAGAAGGAGATGAGGATCCTTATGGTGGGTCTTGACGCTGCTGGAAAAACAACGATATTGTACAAACTCAAACTAGGAGAGATTGTGACGACCATTCCCACAATTGGTAAGTAACAACGTGTGAGATAATGATCGACTTTCATGGATCTATTAAATAACTGTTCTGCACAATTCCATGGAGCCGGGTTGCATTATCACTATGAAATGAGGGAGTTGAGTTTGTTTTTAATCTGAGTGTCTTTTTCCCTACTAGGTTTTAATGTGGAGACAGTAGAGTACAAGAACATCAGTTTCACAGTATGGGATGTCGGTGGTCAGGACAAAATTCGACCGCTGTGGCGTCATTACTTCCAGAACACACAGGGTACGTTTGCATGTATATCAATATGTATATGTTGTCAACTGCTTTGCTATTAGTATTCACAAAATTTTCACAGATATGTGTTCAAATCTGTGTACTCACTCATTTTTTTCCCGTTTGCTTTGTTCCAGGTCTCATCTTTGTTGTGGACAGCAATGACAGAGAGCGTTGTACGGAGGCTCGTGAAGAGCTCCTGAGGATGCTGGCGGAGGATGAGCTGCGTGACGCCGTTCTGTTAGTGTTTGCCAACAAACAGGTGAGTAATCATTTATCAAAGCCTTTCATTTAAACAGGTATATGTCACAGCAGTTTTTATCTCTTGGTTTATCGTACATACAGGCCAGGCTTCTTATATTTTTCTGTCTGTGTATTGCTTGTAGGACCTTCCAAACGCTATGAATGCTGCGGAACTCACAGACAAGATGAACCTTCACTCCCTACGCAACAGACACTGGTACATCCAGGCAACCTGCGCCACCACTGGTGATGGTCTCTATGAAGGACTGGATTGGCTGTCTAATCAGCTGAAGAACCATTAATGAGCACAGCTATCCAAAACCTACCTACTCCACTCAATCCCTTGCTATCTACTCTCAAGATGTTGCAAAACTGAGCTACCCTGTCCAAAAGAAAAGAAAACAAACAAAAACCTACTGGAAGCTGCCCTCGGCAGTTATTACCACAAGCATACATGGCCAGTGGTGGAGTTGATCTATTCTTGTAAAACATTTTTTTATGTAATTGTAAATATATTTGGTAATGGGGCAGCTTATTGCACTCTTATAGATTCTACCATGGTTACTTTTCTCTTTGTGGCTGACCAGCAGCCATGTGTGCATTGACTAAGAAAAAGGGAGGCAGTGAATAAGAATTTACCAGCACATGTTGGCCGCAGGACCTCAATGCAATCTGATGACTTGTTATTATCTTGTCACACGTACTGTAGAGAGTGATCCATGAGGGGCTTTTAATTCTTGAAAAAAGAAAAAAATTATACACTGATGCACTACTTGCAGCTACTATGGTTACTTTAACCAGTGACTACATGCACCAGTCCCCAAATTACCATTTAGTCAACACTGGCATATTGTTTGTACTGACATCACTCTTTTCAAATTGAGAACTCCTCATCTGTGAACACTTGCCAGCCTTTGATAATACAGTTGCATTGGCTTGAATTGAGAAATGCAATGATCTCATATCTACCTGCTTTACAGTTGTTTGAGAGGCAGTCTGTTGCGTTAGCGTTGGGTTTTTGTATTTCTGAGTCTCAGGTTGATCATGTGCTGCCTTTGCAATATACTTGTTAGTAAAACTGCATGAAGTGTTCTGTTGGTTTTTTAAGGGCATGCATATTTACTGGGTGTTTACAACATTAGCCTGCACAGGAAGTGTTACCCTACTGAGTACTTATTTCCACAGCCCTGTACTGTAACTGAACTGTGTGAGGCAATTGTAACTAAAGGAGTTGCACACTACAACACCCTTAATGTCATCACTAATGGCTCTATCAAGTCATGCCTGTTTTTAAATTCATCACAATCTGGTAAATGGCATTTCAATGGCAATACAAAATCATAGATATACAGTATATGGTTCCATTAATTCTTCCTTTGCAGCACATTGTCCTTGGGGTAAACAGGAAGTACATACATATGCCTTGTTATCCAAGACACATGTTGCCTCTTTTTTTCTAAAAGGTGTGGGTGTTAACTTTACTGCTCTGAAAATTACTCTGGGTTGCATTAAGCATTTTTTAATTATATTTGTCTAAATGTTTGAAGACTATATTAATCTCTTACTTAAGTTTGTGTTTTTTATGTAAGGCTTTTGTTTTGTGAGGAAAAAAAAGCACTGTAATTAAAGTGACTGGAGAAAAATGTTTGTAGATGATTTTCATTGTGTTTCTCTCTATGCAATAAAATCTCTAAATGTTAAGTTGGAAGATGTAGCTTCTCCATGTGCTTGGTAGTATGTCATCTCTGGTTTCTTATACATCTTAAACTACTGGTAATATGTTTGAAATTTATATAAAGGGTACAAAAAAACAGACCAATGGAAATGGTCATTAGTTCTACACCATATAATGCAGGAACACACTTGAGGGAACAATGCTGTGATTTAACAACGGATCCCATATTGGTGTCAGGGTGAACTGATGGGGTGATCATCCTTTGACCCAGGGAGAAATGTGACACTCTGAGCAGTTGAAACCACCCAATGTTTGGGTTAAAGCAGTAATGTGGAGAGCATACCATGCCTCACATTGTGTCAGGGTGGCAATCTAGGACAGCATTCTTGCAGGTTGATTAGGCTGCCGTGGTTAATGCAGCCAAGCCTATAAAACATGGCAGGAGAGTATGGTAGTGGTGGAAGGAGAAGGAGTTGGAGTCTCGGGTCCCTCACGGGGTGGCTTTGTCTGGCCTCCTCTCCTGCTGCTCCATCAGCTTGGATTGTGTGTGGCGGTCTAACGGTACTCGGCCATATAAAAGGACCAGCCTGGTTTTTTGCACTCTTCTTTATGAATGCCTTGCTCTTTTTTAGTGCACCCCCCAGGTGCCGGCCAGCAGAATACCCTCTTTCAGACCAATTCAAGGCAAATGCAAACACTACACTCTATTATGATCAGTGGAGAGCATTCCAATGGTATCGCACCAGTCAGGAGGCTCAACCTAGAACGGTGAGGGATTAAGGAGTGTTGGCATGACCGAGAGAAAGAAAGGGACCAGAGCTGCTGAGCAGTGCAAGGGGCACAGTGGGACGGAGATGTCTAAGGACGCAAAGGCATCAAGGAGCATCCCAGAGGATTTAATTCAAAAAACACTGAAAGAAATTCACCCCAACTGTTGCACAAGACGATCCCTATATAATAAACTATAAACAGTATTTACTATTTTTATTTTATCATATAGGGATCATCCTCTGACTACCTCTAACTAAGCCCATCTTATAATACCTGTATGCTCCTGTTGTTGGAACAAACTCCTCACACAGGAATGTCTCATTGGTTTTTGAAATCTTTTACTTAAGCTGGTGTAAACAACTGTGTCAGGTATTTAGTTTCCTGAAATAATCATACTGCACACAGTACAGGTTTCTGTGGCTTTGTTCTAGGTAAAACTTAGATTTCCTGAGCAATAAAAGCCACAAGGGAAAGATATAGTAAAACGGATGATTTAACTTGCTATTCAGACTATTTTATCTTATATGGTGTTTTTTTTATCAGATAAAATAAAAACTCCACATCCTATGACAACACTGAAGAAAAACTGTTAAAATACAAAAGATGTCAAATAAAAACTCAAAATAGCACAAGAAACACAGTGTCCAGGACTAACTGACCAATTCATAGGGTGCAAAGTTAAAACACAAGGCCAGACACATTAACCTGTCTCCATCACCAGTCTGTTTGGTTGTCCGAGGTAAACGAGGGCTTCAGGGCCAGTGAAGCTGCTGTGGAGCACTCTGTCCTCATTATGCGTCTTTGAATTTACGGGGAGGGGGACATTAGTCGTCGGAGTCTGTGTCGTGGCGCCGCCTGTGGCTTTGTGTCGCACCAGCAGGGGCCATCTTGTGGCCGACGGGGTTACGGGAGGCAGGAGACCCCCCATCAGAGGAGTCTGTGTCATGCCGCTGCTGTCGATGATAGGGGTAGGAGGGCTGTCGCTCGGCCTTTGCTTCCCCTCTTGAATGGCTGTCATGGGGTCTGGCTCCACTCTGACTGTGGTATGATGGATTATGATGATGGTGGTCCTTTCTGTGCCTGATGAGTTAAAAAAAAGAGGAAACAATCAATGAATAGCGTTGCGGTGGGGATCAGTTAAGATATTTTGATAGTGGGAAAGAAGAAAAAGTAGTGACACCCACAGAAAATATCAAACACACAGCAGATATAACTGAATATAACTGATTGTGTTGATACATTTCAGCATATTCAACTGTTATTAAATGATTTCTGTCAACCTCTTTCTTATATTGATTCATATGAATTTTGTCTTGCTGCCAGAAATCACTGAAACACATCAATTGCATAAGTATATGATGAAACACCACCTCTCTTACTAATAGCCTATATAACAGACAATATATCTATTATCTAGGGGTAAGCATGTTTCAGGTTTTAAGGGTAATGCTTCAAACTGTGAATAGGGCAGTGTCTTGGTGCCCTCTAGTGCTGACAGATGAAAGCCTCTGTTTGATGGCAAGTCTGCAAATTTGGGTACCGTGAAGATGGACATTGTATATGCAAATATTCAGTATAATTTTTTAAAAGATGTTACAATATCACCAATTAATGCCATGACAGTCACCACTGCACAGGAATAGAAGCCCATGATTCAGACCTATTTCATTTGTATAGGGTTTATTTTTTTGCAAAAACCTCCAGACTCTACCTTTAAATGAAAAGGAAATGATATGAACTTACCTCTTTCTGTTGTCATCTGACTCTGAGGAGGACGAGTCTCTTCTGTGCCTTTTCTTCTTTTTTTCCTTCTTCTTTTTCTCCTTTTTGCTCTTCTTTTCTTTCTTTTTCTTCTTTTTGCTCTCATGTCTGGAGTTCAAAATTTAGCAGTGAAGATCATAATTATTCAAATTAACATTAAACAATTGATTCAAGGCCATATTTACCCGTGTAGAACAAAATGTCTGCTGTTTTCTCAAGTTTTAAATATGAGTAAATTGGTAACTAATCTTATGCATACGTACCGTTGCTCTACCTCTTCTTTTTCTACACTCTCAGGTGGATTTGTTGTTGCAGTTATGGGACGACCTTCAGTCTTGTGGTGCTGTAAAGACAGTATTTTTTTTATTTCTACTTTTTTAAAGTAACATATGTAGAGGCAGAGAGGGAAAAGACTTACTGTAAAGACTGGTAAGCCTATTTTAGCAGCCTCCTTTTCTTTTTGGGACAGCAACATTTTCCTTGACCCTGCACTGTAAAGAGAAACACACTTGTAAACAAACACTTTCCAATCACACAGCATCAAGATAACAAGCTCTCTAGCCAACATTTGAATGTCAAGAGGATAATTGTGACGGAACAAAAATAGAAGCATATTTCCTCCTTCATCACCTGGAGCTTCCCAAGCCAGAGACACGATCCACATTTCTCTCCTCCCCGTCAGCCTCTTCCCTCCTGCAAACATCTGCAAGGTCCTGCGTCAAGATTGGATAGAAATCATTTAATATAACATTTTAATGCTGTGGGCAAATTCTTTAAAAAGCTTTTGACTGAAAGCAAAACTGAACAAAGTGACATACTTCTTTGGTCAGGCCAGTTGGTTGTCTCTTTATATTCTTGTGCCCTCTGGATTGAAAACAGAAAAAGAAAATTAATAACTTTCGTCAGTGATCAACTGCACTTGTTTCCCATTTTTAAAAGAAGTTATACATACAGGGCAGCCATCAGGGCTTCGTGCTCTGCAGCTTTGACAGCAGCAAGTTCATCCTGTCTGGACAAAGCCTTCTTGCCTGTTTTATCTCTTGCATACCATGTCAGATCTTTGCCTTTTTGCCATCGTCCTACTGGTGCCATCAAAGAGTTACCTGGAAACAACACAGAGGAATAGACAGTGATTGAGAATGATGTGCTATGCATGTCATTTCTACTGTATTGAACAGCTTTGTTTTTCTGTGAGAAATGTATCTAGAACCGACAGTCGCTGCTGTAGAAAGCAAATGTAAAGAATGTAAAAGGCCATAACAACAGCAAAACTGATTTGGAGGTGTAAAGATTCAGAAGGATTAATAAAAGTAAGATTTTCTGGTTCAGAGATCTCAACCCTACAATAAATAAACTGTTATTGGAGTACACAATACAAAAAAAGAAAAGTTTTTTAAAAATCCACTAATTGATCGACCTTTATGCTGGGCAATCAAATATTTAACATTTTACACTGAAAACTGTGGTCATGTTGGTTGTTTAATAACAATGCTGCAACTCAATTAAAACACATGTGATTGTTGATTCAGACACAAACATCAAAACTCACTGAAATAGCACGAGTTAAATTCTGTTTTTTTTTTTAGGTCGATTTCCCCCCTGATTTAAGAATCAGTTCGCACACACATTTGTCCTCCCCATACCACATAAAAAAAATCTGCTGCTGATAAAATGTGCACTGTAGCTTTAAGCATTTAATTGTTCGTTAAAAAGTGTTTCCTGTGTTTATTTAACTCGTAAAATACAAGTAACGTTATTCTGATTTATCCATTTAATGTTACAGCTGTGGTGGATGCTACAGCCCCTTGCTTGGCATGCTGACATGTTGCCAGAGGTGGGGGCTCAAATAACGTAGAGGCTACGTGTGTCTGCTCAGTAAGAGAGAAAGGGGGCAGTAATGACAGCAGGAGCCTGCAGATTGTAGAGTGGAAACAGGACGAAAATCCAGCGTCTAGTCCAACACGAGACACTGTGGAATGAGGGAATCTACAACAAAAGGTGTGCAAAACAGTATGTGGAGAATAAGGACCACTGCGCGTAATTTAAGTGTGATTTTAATTGAAGTGTGACGTGACATGCTCTGCTGGTTGTAAGTTAGCATAGTGGCTACCCATGTCGCAGGTTAGCGGCGCCGTACAAACTTACCGAGATAATTCTCTCTGTGCTTATCGACTTTCACGTCATCCCAGTTGAACTGGTCCTGGCCCCCTCGGACTCCTCCAGATCTCGAAGATCCAAACATGTCTAGTGAGTGGTGTTATTACGATAAGAGCAGGGGGCGCTGGATTCACCCGCAAACTTTCAGCCACGTTAGCACACGAGCCCCGCGACTGGTTAGGCCTTTAGCGTCCACTCATCCGGGAAAGTTGCGGTGAGTTTAACCTTGCTGTTTCGGTCGGAGAAAAACGTACGTTTTTGTGGTGGTATTTGCTAAATCACTGTAACTGATGCGACAACCAATTTTGTTTACTTTAATGAAATGTTCACGAAGCTCAAAAGGAAATGGCTCCAACGCAAGCTAAGCTAACGTTAGACTATGCTATGCAGCACGCGTTATTCTGCGCCCTTAAAACAAGAGTTACACCAATAACAATCCGTAACCGTGTGCACATTGGTTCCGCGTTAAGGAAATAAATGTAGTTCCTAGCCTATTGCACTTTATACTCTAAAATTCCCGCACTATGTTCTATTTAGAAAATGTTAGCAAAACTTCACGTTTCTTTGTTTTGTGTCGCACATTCCCGTCGTGACGTCTTAATGTTGTGACCCGCAGTGATGACGTAGCCAGCCCCGGTCCACTAATGGCACTCGCAGCAGAGGAGGGAGAAAACCCTCCGGACAAGGTCTCACAATCTTAGACTAACGTAACTCCCGATGTACATGAGATATTTTTCCAGACTGTTTTCAGGTAAGAAGCAGGATGTTTGTCTGTGTATGTGTTTGTCTGTCGTTGTAGTTGTTTTTAAATGTCGGCCTGTATCTGTCTGTTCTGTGTCACTGTAGCCAAGAGACATCCATTCATTTCCTACGACGTGAGGCTCTTAGGTCTTCACCGCCGCTGCAGGTCAATACGGTTGATGTTCACTGGACTAAGTTTAGCTGTCACCTGTAGTTAACAGTGTTAATAACATTGGTCTGTGTGTGTTTGTTTTTTTATTGACAACAAAACACAATATACTCACTTCAAGTAAAACTCAGACTGCACTTCAAAATGTAGTAGCTAGGGACAGGGACATAGGGACACTAATTGACTATATATGCCAATACAGACTTTCAGTATACCATATAATATCGTAACTCCCAATCATGCAAGTCTCTATCACTGCATCTGTAGCCTACTTCAGTTAATTACAAATCTGTATTAATAAATATTAATGACAATATGAAGAAGAATAAGGATGTAATTTTCACCTTTTCTCAAGTCAGATCCATAACATGTTATTGCCCCTGACAGTGATTCAAAGGGCACTCTGCAGTGCCCGATTTAGCTGTTTTTTATCTGTTAGATAAGTTTGGCACAAGATCGTAGACACTCATGACACTCACTCCATAGTAATAAACGGAAATGACTTCCTTCTGTTTTGACAATATGAATGGTATGCTGTACTTTCGAGGGCTGCAGCAAATGATCATTCACATAATTTGCTAATCTGTCAGGCATTTATTCGTGAATCAGACAGTTTCATCTATGCAATGCTGAACATTATGATCAGAATTTAACAGATTCCGTGGTGCCATTCACAACATCAAAGACATGTATTCATATGAGACTATATAGATAAATACAGGGTCTCATCATCTAAGAATGTGGTCCATGAATCTGTAGCCCCTTCTTGCATGGGAGGAAGTTGCTCATCTGACCACTGAGGTCTACCTCTAATAGGCTTCACATGGCTTGCGTCAGGCTAGTCACATATCAATCACGTGAGATGTAGTTTACATGGTTTAAGTCAGGTCTTGCGTCTTTCATTTCCTGTCACACAGCTTTAATCTACGTACAGGGTTAGTTCTTGTGTGTGTACAAGTGGGAGCTTCAGGTTTCAGATGACCCATCAATTACAAATGCAGTAAAGATCTTCTGTTCCTCAAAACAATGGCTTATTGCAGATTTAGACAGGTTTTTATATATTTAGCTTTCAATAAATTGATTTAATTTCCTGAATCAGGTTTCCAACACTATTTGTCTTTCATTTAGCAATCAAATAATAAAAGTCTGCTGAGGCTTTTTTGTTGTTCATAAATGTTTAAATATATGGTAGCTAAGTGTTTTTTTTAAATAAATCTATTATATAGCCTAATTGAAAGAGTCCACATGACAATGAACACAAATATTTTCCTAATTTCCATAACTGAAACATTTCACCAATCAACAAAATAAATCTGCATCTATTCTTATTTAATCATTTCAGATATTTGTCGAACAGGATTAAATTTGTATAGACAATAGGAAGCTGCTGCAAATAGCCAAACACAGTCATTGATTGTGATTGAAAATGGAGGTTTGGTGTTGGTGTTGGGAGGTGACACCTATTCTAAGACAGGGCTGACCTCTGAAAAAGAAACACTGGCACCTTTAATTAGACATGTTGCTGTTTACAGGAAGCGTTCAAGAGGCATCGGAGAATTACTCTTGTCAATTGCACCTGCAAACAAAACCTCGCTGCCTCTAGTTTGCCTGGAGATGGTTTTATTCTTTTCTATTAAAGACCACAGGAACATCCTGAAGTCCTGCACTACTTCTATCTACTTTTGTTTTTAAGAAGGCTCATTTCCACATTTTTATTAAGAATTTAATGCAACTTATTATTTTTCATGGAATACCTCATTTTTGGACCAATTGCAAACCTGCCTAATACTTGATATTGATGTAAGTAATCAAACTGTAAACAATAATAATTATAGCAGCTCTTCACTGTACTTTAGCAGCTAAATAGCACAGTTATAACTAGTTTCTTACCATTAATGTGGCAAAGATGGTCAGAGTTGTTGCTACATTAACATTTACATATGTAATAACTACTCAAAGAATGTCTCAAAGAGTTGTCTCTGCCTTTGGACAAGAAATGGTTCACACATAGATCTTTTTTTTTTTTTGCAATATCTGATCACTATGAATATCCACTAATAGCCTGTTTGTGTGTAAACGTGGCCCTGCCATCTAGTCCCTCCTCCCATACTGCTCTAGCCAAATACATCATCCACCCACACACACACACGCACATAAATAGTCGCGCCTGTTCGGCTCACTTGAGTGTCTTGTCTGCTTGCACGTGTGTTTTGAGGAAAGGTAAGAAGGAACACTGTGGGCTTTACTTTATTCTTTACTTGAGTAGGATGCACAAAATTCATTTGCAGTAGGTGTGGAAAAACTTTAGGTCTCATACTGAGAAACGAGTACCTTTTTACAAACTTGTACTAAGTATTCTGCTTTTAGGCTCAGCACTGGAAGGCTCATGTGGTCAAAGTGATGGTATGGGTCGTAGTACCAACAAAGGCTTTTGCTCTTTTTGCCTGTCTCTGTTGTTAGCATTAGCTAGCATTAACATCTCTACCAGCAGCTGCCACTGTTGTGCCTTACACTGCTGCACCCGTGTGAATGCTCTCGCCTTGTATTGGGATGTACACACTCTCTCGCCACCACTGGACCATCTGATCCAATGGCGTCTTATTGATTTAATCAGAAGTGTCCGGATGTGTGTTACATGCCATGACAGCTGTCCATCATGTCTTGGTGCTTTGCAAAGAGGCGCCGAGTTCAGCCGGTGCCTTCGCTACACTGCACTGCACTCAGACATGTTAACTGCTCTGTTGTGTCCTGTCATCAACAAGTGCTTTAGGGCTCTCCAATTAGCGATGAATTGTTTCCTCTCCAGCGCCATGGTAACCCCACAGCTTGCTAACCAGTTGATTGCCTCTCCTCCTGTGGGGTTATTTTGGTCTCATCATTTGCTCTGAGTGCTGCTGGCTTATTATTTTATCATATCATGTTTACCTCCCCCAGAGCACACTGTTTTTGTTCTGAACACACAAAGCTGCTGTAATGTTGTGTAACTGCACTGAGAGCCATATGTTTGTACAGATTTGATCCTGTGATGACTCATGCCCTAAGACTCCAGCGGTTGTGTGTCAGCCTTCAGACTTTTAGTCTCTTTTTTTTTGCTCTCACTGAACACTTTTCGTTTCTCCACCTCTCTTTCAGCTATGGCTGGACCCAGGCCTGTGGTGCTTAGCGGGCCCTCTGGGGCAGGGAAGAGCACTCTACTGAAGAAGCTCATGAAGGAATACGACAGTGTCTTTGGCTTCAGCGTCTCCCGTGAGTGTCAACAAGGAAACAAAGGGTTGCTATTGATTAGCATAGTCAAACCTGTACATGTGGATATGTAAATGTGTGCCAAATGTCACAGGAGAAAACAAGCTAAATTTAAACAGTGCTACAATGAACAATGATTTCCATTATTGATTAAGCTAATGATTATTTGTTTCTTAAGGCCCAAAATGAAATCTTCATTTAACTTTGTTGTGATATAAAAACCCACCGATATTTCAGGTATAAAGATCAGAGAAAACTAATAAATATCTATGTTGAAGAGATGGAACCACTGAATATTTTTGGTTACAGATGTGTAAATGCATCAATCAAGTCATCACTTCAGCTCTAGATTCAAATCCAGTAAATTTTATAACATAACTGTCTTATCATTCCTCAGATACAACCAGAAATCCTCGGCCCGGGGAGGAAAACGGCAAAGGTACCAAGTTTTCCTCCTTTTTCACAAGCACTGCAACAACTCATGTCTTACTTTCTTGTAAACAAGTTTTGTAACTGTGGCCCTCATTTCGCGGTTTCAGATTACCATTATGTCACGCGGGAGGTGATGCAGGCTCGCATCGACAACGACGAGTTCATTGAGAACGCAGAGTTCTCCGGGAACATGTATGGCACGAGTAAAGCCGCTGTGCAAGACGTCCAGGCCAAGAACCTCATCTGTATACTTGACATAGACATGCAGGGTGTGAGGAACATTAAGAGGACGGACCTCGATCCCATCTACGTCTCCATCCAGCCACCGTCCATGGCAACCCTGGTGAGGCATTGAATAACCAGATTTCCCAGTTGTCACGTAAACCGGTCGTACAGGTTTTAGATGCTTAGATTTTTTTTTTCCTGACTGTCCTGTTCCTGTTGCAGGAAAAACGTTTGAGAGACAGAAAGACCGAGTCAGAGGAGAGCCTCCAGAAACGTTTACATGCAGCCAAAGTGGAAATGGAGTTTAGTAAGTATGAACAGCAGTGCTCAGAAAGTTGTAAAGTTTTAAATCACACACATGTTAAAATCATGAGAATGAGAATAATTGTGTTTTCCTTCAGGTAAAGAACCTGGTGTCTTTGACGTGATAATTGTCAATGACAATTTGGAAGATGCGTATGGACAGTTAAAACAGGCTCTTCTTGAGGTGAGTTGCTATTATAGAACGGTTTGGTTTGGTGCTGTGTGTAACAAACACATCAGAAAAACACACCTAACCCATGATTGGCAACAACACATTCCTATTTAATTTAATTTTATGATTTCAGTTCATTGCATATAAAGCAGGAAGTTAGCAAGTTACGGTATATTAGTGATCAATCAAAATAGGTACACGTGGACATGAACAGATGACCTTCGAGCTGACCACTCTGACCATGTCTTATTGAGGACATGTTAATACCAAGTTCGAACAGGGTCAAATCAAACTGCAAACTTTGACCCTGTAAATCTGCCATTTTTGTGCCATGCCTAGGAAAATCTGACAGATATAGAAGCAGTATTTAAGGATAGTGGGGCGTAGCAGATGGTCAATTAATGAGAGATAAAATGCACGTTTGTTCTTCTCAGAGGGCTCAGGCTTTGTGGCTACAGTGTAACCTTATGTGGCTAATGTTAGCTAATGTAATATTGACATTGCTGTTTGTGTTCTACATTGTTAACAGTTACTTATCAAGCTAAGCCAGGGAAAATCCTGGGAAATAAAGAAAAATGTAATGTCCTGCAATTTCCATTCGTGGCCACAGTGACTGTGGCATAGTTCACAGTTGTTGTTTTTTTTTGTTTTATTTGGAACATTGTAAAATATGTTTTCCCTTTTTTTTTTCTAGGAAATTAATAAGGTCAAGAAAATCGACATGTCTTCATAGGAGATGACAGCATCCTGGCCTGACACCGTTTAGTCCCATCCAGCCACTCCTCACAAAACCACAGACCTCCATTCCACTCGTGTACATTCCCACAGATGGCGGTCTGTGTGTAGGATTTACATACTGTTGAGAAGTATACGATAACATACTATAAAGTGGAACTTTTTTTTTTTTTTTTTTAACTGACAAAGCGCTTTTTATATTTTTATTTTCATATGTACAGAAATAATACTCCAATGATCCTTACACGATGAGACTTGGTAGGATGCTCTCTCTGGACAGGATTTACTGACCACACAAACAGATGTACTGCTTGCAGCAGCAACATGCAGACAGTAGTGTGTACAATAACTCATTCCATCTTGTGGGTAATCTGGTTTGTCAAGTGTGGATATATGGATAGCGAGTTATGCTACCCGTACTCCATTAGAGGATTTTTTTTGTGCAACTCTTTCAATTATATAATAGATTTCTAGAAATCATAAAATGTGTTGGTAACAGAAAACAAGCAGTTGTTTACTTAGATGTGATTCATGCAAGTCAGCTGTACTGTTAAAATAATAAAACTATTCCAGTGCTAGTCAATGCTTTTGCTTTAGAGACTTTTATAGATAGCCACATACTAGTGTGCTTACACCATAACCGTTTGGTTTGTTAGATAAGGACTGAAGTGCTATTGAAGGATTAAATCCCATGATACAAATAGAAAATGTGGCTTAGAAGAAAGAAACAATAGAGCATCTAATGTCACTTTGTTCATTTGTTTTGGGTGGGGAGGGGGGGACTGTGACAGATTGGTTTTACTGTTTATTTTACAGTTGTAAATTTGTAAAACTTTTATATTGTGTAACTTAATCACTTTGCAGCTCTAGCTGCAGAATGGAATTACATACACTGAACAGTTCATAACAAAAGGAGATCTTTGTAACTTTACAGACAAATTAAATGGCACATTTATGTTTTTTTATATTGCTTAGAATGAAGCACACAACAAACCTACTTTATACTTGAAAGCTAAGAACAAACATTTCTAATAATCCATTTGTGAATTGGCATGTTTTTGTTATTATCAAATTCAAAACCAAAATGAATTTCATGGACATTAAAAAAATACCCATTCCTTTGTGCAGATAATTGTGTGTCCCTGGTATAACTTTGTATTATTCACTGCTATTTAAATAATGGATTATTAAATTAAATTAAAATGTTACATCATATTTCATTGAGATGCATGCAGTCCTAACCAGCTTTTAAAATATTGTGCTTGTTAAATTTGTATCATGTATTGCATTCATTAAACACCCAGCAGTAAAGACTATGTTACCTGTTGAAACTCCAATAAATACTGATATGTCAAAACACAGTACTGGAGTAATGATTATTTGTATGCAAGTAAGAAATGTCAAAGAAAGTAGCTGCAGTATTTGCAGTACATTTATTTAATTCAGATTTAACACTGAGTATCTCATGTTTCAAAAAAAAAAAACTACACATGTACAGTACAAGCAATTAAAACCTGTTAGTGCCTTTAATATCATTACATAACATGATCCTTGTAGCTAAGTCATCTAAACACTTTTAAACAACACCAACACCACACATCTTTTAGGAGGCAGTTATTCTAGTCATCTTCTAAATTGCACTGAAAAGGTAGTAAATTCTGAGCTCAAGTATTTTGCACAAACATTTGTTCATAATCAAAATATGACATGTCAGGTCGGGTTACTTTGCATAAACACATCTGCCCTGGAAAAGCAAATACATGCAGTCACTCATCTAAATATCACTTACATATGAATATCCCTGTGTCCTGTGAGCTCACAGGTGGTTGCACTGCATTCACAGATGTCAAAATGTCGTTAAAACGCTGAGTGTAACATTCAATTATAACACAATTATGGCCACATCTGCAAAAAGATGTGCAGTCAAACACAGTTAGAGATCTAATGTGGAACAGGCTGTCAGAACACATACCAAAGGAGTTGCTTGTCTCGTTTGTAGAAGCTGCAGTAAAGAACTTCTGTCTTGATTTTACCAGACTGACCATAATTTGACAACAGCTCATTGACATAACAGGGGCCAAAGTTCTGTTGTTGGTTTTACATGATCAGTGCTGCACGTTTAAGTTAACTTACAGTAATACTATACTGAAAGAGAAGCGTGCACTCATGACCTCATCAATAGTCTTTAACTCCCAACGTTTGCTGATCCAGCATTTCAAAGCACTGCAAAGGTGCAAAAGGCAACATTTCTTGAAAAGGTACAAAAGTAAAACTGCAAAAATACGTCAAATATCAAATATCTACTGTATAATTATTTCTGTATGAATATATAAGAGTCATCAGTAAATATAATGCCTGGATCAGTTAGTAATAGTGGATCAAGGCTTATGAATTCATTAAACTACATACCGTATATATATATACGTGAAATGTGATGGGATGAATTCAGCTCGATGGACGATGAAAGTGTCAGTAAAATGTCAAACCTTAGTTACGTAGCTTCTGTCTATCATGTGCATTGATAACACGGGACTGAAACCTGCTTACAGTGACATTCCAACTGGCCAAGTCTAAAGAGACCGGGCGACTCTGACCATTTGACATAAAAAAGTAAAAGACTCACAACAGTGAGCCCACTTTCTGATGGGAGGTATCAAACTGGAATGGTCTGTCAAATGCAGAAAAGATAGTTGAGGTTAGGATATGTTCGTTTTCATCATGTAAGTAGAAATGTCCCCATTTAAGACTAAGAGGGTTTCGAGATTAAAAATGTTTGCTTCTACTGGTTCTGATAAACGTTATCTCTGATTTGAAGAGTGACTGGGTTTCCCACTGATGTGTAGCCATAGGTCTGAGTTGACACCTTAGTTTTAAAGCTCTGCTGCCCACCCTCAACTCTCTGCACCTCTGAGCAGTAGGACGGCTTCACCTCCAGATTTGCGTGGCTCACTTGGATGGGGACATGCCTCTCAGTCCTGGACCGCGCTCCGCTGGCTTGAGGGACGGCGGACGAGAATAGACTGCCGGACAGCTGCTCCTTGAAGCGACTGAAGAAGCTGCTCCTCTGCCTCGGCGCCGCGACGGGCCGCCCCACGTTCAGCAGCACGGGCTGTCCCACCGTGGACCCGCCGATCTCCCTCTGCAGCACAGAGATCTCGCAAGGCTTTTCAGTGACGACGTTGGAGGAGGAGCCGTAGGTCTCTCCTTCTTCTGGAACATAGTCCTCCAAGTCCTCGAGGGTCAAAACATGATCGCCTTGTTTCAGAATCTTAGGTTCCTGATTTCTGAACATATCTTGATCATCATCTTCATCATCATCAGGTTCAAAGATGACAGTCTGTTGATCGTCCAGGTCATCGTCGTCCTCTCCGGCTGGTGTGAGGACATTTGAGAGCTCAAGTGGCTCCACAGTGGCAGAACCAGAGGGAGCAGTAGCTTCCTCTTCCTCCCAGGCGAGCGACTGGCTGCTGACGTCTCCGGGCAGCTCGGCCTGAGCCTGCTCCACCAGCTTGTTGTTAGAATTGTTAGCGTTTGGGTTTTCCGGTGGAGACCTTTTGGGTCTGGAGGGAGTGCCAGCGCGATCAGAAGCTGCAGGTGAGATGCCTCTCCTCCTGGGCAGCCTGGGAGATTTATTGACCTTGTACTCGATGACCTCCTCTACTTCAACCCACCTGGGTCTGCTCTCCATGGCTCTGGCGTCAGCACCCTCGGGCTCCGTGACATAGAGGGTAGGTATAGTGGTCTTTCTTGGAGTGGGCATCCTCCTCACTCTGGCAGAGGGCTCTGGGGTGGATGTTTCAGAGCGGTGGGCTCCAGCAAGAGTCAGGCCAGGAGATCTGTGCCTCCTCATGCGTGGGTTTTTCACCACGGTGGTTATAGTCTCCTCACTGGATTGAAAAGACGACCAAAGACAATATCAGCGCTACAGATGAAGGTCTTAAGTACAAACTAAGAGGGTACATGCAGTTTTCACACTGATGACTGATGCTTGTCGGCCACTTATTAGTCACTCACACACACAGCTATGTAACTAATTAGGAAAAGGCGACTCCCCAGAGGCCTCAAAGGAAAGTCTGATGTTAGGAAAGCAATTAATTTGTCACCACAAGGTTTCTGCACTATTCACTGATATGAACTCATCCTTTCTTTCCATAACATAAGCTTGGATAGTGTCAAATGCTGTACCATCTGTCAAACCCCTTGAGACAAATTTATGATTTGCAATACTGGGCTATATAAATAAAATTACAGTAAGTGTCACATGAATGCTGTATAAGGAGCTGCAACCAGTTAAAGAAGACAGCACCCTGGTGAAAACAGCCCATCCTTTCATCATCCTTGTGATAGAATCCTTTGCACTCAGGTTTTAAATGCAACACAACGATGCATACATAAGGCCAAAAAGAGGCACACACACACGAATGCTGAAGTGCTCCAAACGTCCTGTTGGCCCATGGTTTGTTTTAGCAAGCAATGTTTTCACAATAAACATACACGAGGGACAGTTTAGTGAAATAACACTCACATAATGATGGTTTTCCTTGGTATTTTAGTCTCCTGTTCGGTAACTGTGGAAGAAACAGATTTTATTGAAGCAAGATGATAAAATCTAAACTAGCGTTAAATAATGACAGAGAGCACATCACAAGTATCAGATCAATCCATGTTTAAAACCTGCATCAAAAGCAACAATAAGGATTATTTCATATGACTTAGAGTCTCTGCAAGGATAAAGTTGTCCCTACCTTCAATGGTAATGGCCTGATCACCGGAGCGAGCCACAGCAGAGGGGAGGACCAGGTCAGCAGCACACTTAGCACTGCCCAGACGGTTGGACAGCTGGAAACAGCAGGGATGTGATTTTAGACTCTTAAAGTTGACTTACTGTTTCGGAACTGATGTCAATGGACTAAGATTATACAGTTTTACTGTATGTCTATGTATGCGTATGCATGTAGATGTATATATAATATGTATATTGCAAACGTTTCTTCTTTCATTCATATTTAATTATCATCAAATATGGTAAAAGTATTGTACTGTGTGGTGCAGACTAACCTCACACTCGTAGTGTCCCAAATCTCTCTCTGTCAGGTTCTTTATTACCAAGACCAGAACTCCACTACGGAGCTCGCTGTAGGTCTGATACTTTTCCTGGTCAGTCAGCAGTCTGCCATCTTTGAACCACCTTTAACAGCGCACACAGCCAGTGGAGATGAACACGTGGACTGGTCAAACAACTTACTATATTTCATCAAAATGTTTTGCCATGACAAATATCCATACCTGATCTTGGGGCTGGGGGCACTCTGTATGATACAGGTGAACTGTGTGTCCTCACCAGGAACAAAGATAGCATTCCTGATTTTATTCACAAAACGAGGAGGCACTGCAAGAAACACATCCAAATGAGTTAAAACACTGAAGCAACATTCTCTGAAGAAGTGGTTCCTTTCACACTAATATTTGATAACTCACTGAGTTGGTAGGTTGGACTTATTACTGCTGTTATAAGGATGTATTACAGTTTTAAGAATGAAAACATTTGTTATTGTAGGTACACAATCCAAATTTATGCCGCTTACCCTGAACTGTGATCTTTCCAAGAGTGCTAGCATTGCCAGCAGAGCTTGTGGCAAAGCACATGTACTGTCCAGAGTCATCGGCCGTCATGTTGTCCAGGATCAGTGTGCAGGAACCGTCAGGGTCCTCAATGATGATGTGATGGGGGTCGGCCTCCACTGTACGTCCATCTGTGTCCAAGCAATGTGTTAATGATTTACACTCAATACTGTTTGTAGCTTAACAATATGAAAAATATGGTGCAGATTCCATACCCTTGTACCACGTGACCACAGGTTTGGGCACTCCAACGACTTTGCAGGCCAGCTTAACAGTCTGTCCCAGCTCTGCTGTGCAGTTTGCCAGAATTTCTTCAAAGTCAGGGGGACCTATGAAAAGAGTTGAAGCATAAAAGGCAGTGTTTAAAGGTGATAAATGAGAGAATAACGCAAAGAAAAAACTAACTCTAAACCCAAGTGAATATACAGTTATGTTTGTTTCCCACTCACTCCATGCAGGTGTGCTGTAACGCTGCTGGAGTTCCCTGAAATCTCTCAACCATGAATTCTTGATGGTGACAGTTCGGGCCTGTAAAGTGTATTTCCTCACAGAGTCTTCACGTTCGTGCCAGATTTCAAAGGCACGGTCATCACCCTCCACCGTCTCATTCACATCAATGTTATTCAGCTGCAACGAGATGGAGAATACAAAGAGCATCATTTGGACTGCTGATCAGGACTCTTCATTCTTTTTTTAAGAACACCTTCTCTTGAAACAGAAAAGGTGTGTATTTACATTATAAGGCTTACCTTCATCATGTTCTTAAAGACATATGTTTGTGTATCAGTGTTGCTGTCTCTCTTAGGTTTACAGATTATGCAGTAGTTCTTAAAGAGGAAGACGTGGCGGTGGTGACCTCTAGAGGACGTCCTAACTCCAGGAGCTCCCTCCCACACTTGGAAAGGTCCCTGGTGCAAAAAATGAGAGACAGATACAGTGGAGTGTGCTCAGACCTTTCGAGTTGGAGAGATATCATCTCTCTATCAGTAAATTAGTCAGTTAAAAGCAATATCCTACCTGTCTGATTGGCTCTCCAAGAACTTCCAGAGTGGCGGGATAGTTCTCGATCATGGAGACATGGTGAGTATTCTCAGAGCGTTGAGGCAGCGCGGACACCATAGCATAAGCTTCTTCCAGGAGGCAGCAGTTCTGACCATTTCTCGCCTTGTTTCGAATGAGCTCCTGATGGTATCAGAGCAGAAACTTGAACACAAGTGAGGTGATAATAACGCAGGCCGAGAATCAAGTGCCCCACTCATGCAGGTGATACATCCTAAAGAGACTGTTGCATGTGGTGTCGAAGTTGTCACCTTGAGGAAAGCCTTGTACTTCTGAATCCTGTCCAGTGGTTGTTGGAGGTAGGCATTGATGCTACGTACAGGGGGATCTGCAGGGTCTGCACTGGCCTGTACTTTCTCACTGTACTCCTACAATGCAATGAAAGGAAGACTTTAATTAATAAAGATATCTTACTGATGCACACATCGTCACCACAAAACAAATAAATTCTAAACCAAAAGTATTTTTTTAGTGGAGTAAATTTACGCTTAGGGAGTTTTAAGGTGTATAGCAATAATAACTTTACTTGAGCGGTGCTTTGTTACCTTGAAGAAGTGATGAACAGACTTGTCACTGATAGCAGACTCTGCCTGACCCTGACCAACAAGGTACTGCAGATATTTTTCAAAGCCCTCCTTGTTCTTCAGGAAGCACATGGCTACGTCATCATCGGTGTCACAGTCACTCAGCTTTGGAAGGAAAGCCCTAAAAACAAAAATGGAGAGGAAATGAATTCATTGATGGTAAGATAAACTCTTATTCACCTGTTCTTTACCTTTCTTTGAAAAGATATAACCAATATTAAAGTATTAAGGAGGTGAGCTCACTTGCTATGGAAGGACTTGATATCATCGATGTTCCTGAAAATGGTTTCCTTTTGGCCGCTGATATCAGGTGGTGCATCAGCGCTGTCTGCGTGCTTCGCATGATGGGATGTGAAGAAGTCTATCTCCTTTACAAACTCTGTCTCACCATTTATCAGGTCCTTTAACATGTGGCTAGAACATGAAAAAAACATGGTTATGACACGTTCATCGTTTCCAGTATTTGCCTTGTGAGTGTAGATTTGCTGCACTTACAATAATTTCCTCTTGTATTCACCCTCAGTCAACTCCTCTGCACTTGTCTCTGGAAGATCACCTGCCTCAGCTGAGAGCTGAAGTAACAAACATTATTATTACAACCTTTAAAATGGGCAAAACTAACAGTTAGCATGTTGTGTTGTTGGATATTCTTGAGGCATACTCTGAGTTTCTTGTCCAAGTAGGCAGGTGAGACCCAGCCTTGGCGGGATGGCGTGGTTTTGGTCGGTTTTGTCCGGACTAACCATTTGAGTGGATAGGCAGAGTCTAAAACCTCAACATACTGTCCTTCTTTCAGAGAGATAGATTCTTTGCTTGCCACAGTGGGGTTGTAGTCAGCCGTCGCCACATAGATGTCAAACATCTGTAAAAATGTATATTAATGACAATTCAGATTTTGATTTTGATGGCATTACATAAATCCATGTTTCTGTATTGTCTAAGTGTTGTCTATTGTCTAATTGTGTCATTCTATGTATCACCTTTGTATAGTAGCTTGTGGTCTGTGTATTATGTGTATTTTATCATTTTTTATGTTATGTGTAGGGACTACAGATGGAAATCTGGTGCAACCATCTCTTCTGCAAATGATTAATGTAATTGCACACTGTCCCTTAATAAACTAATAAACTAAACTAAACAGTAGGAGCTGCCCCCACTCTGCTTATTCTTGCAGTCTTGGTTGAACTGCTATTCACACTTGGAAAGAGTTTCCTGAATTTCACTAGTAAATCTTTGCACTGTCCATGAATATTTTTATTACATCTTTCAGCTTTTCTTTCTTTCTTCCTTTTTTTTGTTACCTCTCCTCTGGCATCACCCTCATCAGACTCTGAGGAGGAGTCAGCCATTAGGGAAGGAGGACGAGAGCGCCCGTGATGAGGCGATGGAGAGGGAGTCTTTGTTTCATCATCACTGTCACCACCAGGTACGCGTAATGAAGCTGTGGCAGCGAGGACAGACAAAAGGAATCGGAGGGATTTAGGTCAGGTGTGTAAAAGAAAAGAGCATATATCAAGAATAATCTCTATCTTTAAGCATAGTTTTCTATTGTTATCAACCTGGGATTTATATAGCAGTTGTTAGTAACCACATTACTCAGTTTGTCAAAGCTCAGCTGAGGCAGGACCTGTAAAGTCGTTAATTCATTTAATCTTTTAAAATCTTAGTTCAAAAGAGATGACTATATTGTAGATGGAAAGTAGTGCGAAAAATTCTACATTGAAAGTCACTCAAAATACTTTGTTAGAAACCACTAACCACTACTATTGACTATGTTAGTTTAGTGACAAACAATGCGAGACAAAACTACAAGATAGACAACATTGTCTGAGCTCGTAACATACATGTCTGTAAACATGTATCCAAAGTTGGAGGACACCAGTTTGATAGGGCAAGATGATGCATGAGGAGGTGTAAAGGTTCACAGACAGCATGAGATGGAAAAGGCGCTTTTGGAAAACCTGTAAGCTGTTTAATTGCAGCTTAATTCATAACACATTTTTTCCTGTGTGTATAATAAATGTCAAAGTCAAGTCATGTCTTTTGCGATCCTGTTCTGTCATATTTTATGTTCCTTGTAGAAAAATGTAGTTATGAAGATGATGCACTTGGGATACATACTGGTATTTTTGGGCCAAGTTTTCATCCACTGGAGCACTTCATGATTCTGTGCGCTGTCTGAATAACAAATTAATGATTGAATGAGCATTCAACTGTTTGGACTGATAAACGTGATGGATGAAAGTTGTGAGGGAATGATGTCTGTATGAATCAATGAGAGGTTCATCTGCACATGAGTAAAGCAAAACATGCTGAAAACCAAGCACTAGAAAAGCAGGAAAAAGTATCTGTCAAGTTTGGTATCAAGTCCAGATCCACTGGAAAATGAACTTGAATTCAAGAATTGAAATGTTAAAACATTCAGATTAAACACCACTTTCACAATTCTTGAATAATCAGAGTGAATTCACAGAATTCAACCAAACCTGACAAACAAGTAAATACTAAACAGAACGTGTGGGTTATTTTTGCAATCCTTACACATTAGCCAAGCCATTCATGGTAGCTTGCACGTTTTATATGCAATATTTAGATTTCCACTCAGTATAGTCTAGCAAAATGCTAGAGAATTAGTCAGTTTTTATTCCAACCACAGTTAAAACTAAGTGATTTAAGAGAGGCTCTCCCTCTGGCTGAATGACTCCTCCTCCTGGTGAAATCACCTGGTGCAGTGTTTGGCTGGAATGAAAACCTATATACTGATGTGAGCTTAGGAACTTGGTTTATGATTATCTCTGACCCATAGTATGTTATCTAGTGTGTTAGCTTGCTGGATGTCTAATGACAAAATAATTAATGATTTCACACTGAATAAAACAGTCTTCCATTCGCCTTTCTTGTCATTAGTGAATTAGTGTTTACCTTTAGTTAACCTCTGGTGGTGAAACGTGTCCATCTGTCTATATTCTGTCCTACATGAACTCTCTACTCCTACTATGACAACATACCTCATAACTTTAACTCAACTCAAGCCATTTTCTTGTGGTAAATCCATCTTAATCCCTTGTTGAACCTCTTGGACATACTGTAAAATTGCTCAATATTTCTCTAGTGCTGTAAATTGTGACTTGGATTTCTGTCAAATTAGAATCTGATGGTCAGATAGATTTTTTATTGCATAGACATAAAGGTGAACAACAGACTTACCCTGGGTGAATTTTGCTGATACCATTTCAGTGATCTGAGAGGTGAGCTTCATGAGGAACTCCTCTGTACCTACTTCACCCAGATAGGGCATTTTACCCTCTTGTGGTGGAGAACGGAGGGCAGGTGAACAGCAAAGAGGAATTAACACCATATACAGTATATTTTAAATGTTTAGTATTACAAATCTTTGCTATATCATTATCATTAAATGGTCTCACCCTTTCCAGTGCCAGCTTCATCTTCTGGAGGACTAATTGTAATCCCAAGAACCCTAAGAATTAAATGGTACAATTTACTTCCAGATATTTGCATTTGTATATTCCCTTTTTATGTGCAATTTTCCTTTGACTCTCAAAGAAAACTTACTCTGTGGGTTTGGTCTCTTTCTTTGGTTGTGGTGCTAGGGAAAATGGAGAGAAACACAAACAGTGATATCAAATGTTGAAGATAATTTATAAATCCTAAGGCAACAGGGTTTTTACCCTCTAATGAAGGTCTTCCAGTTCAAACATATTTTCATGGTGAATCTCAATCTCAATTTTTTTCTAATTAATTCTTAATAATTCAAGATTTTGTTTTCCTTACTGTCATCCACCTCGAGGTGGGCAGTGCAGATGGACTGTCCTGCTCTATTTGTAGCAATACAGGTGTAGGCACCAGTGTACTCTGTGCCAACATCCATCAAGATGAGGCTGTGCTGGTGTCCAGAGCTTGCTATCTTGTATCCCTTGGTATCAGGCTTGATCCACAGAACCTCTTCCAGTGATTCCTCCTTTAGCCAGGAGACCATGGGAGTGGGAGACCCTGTAAAGGTGGGTGTGGAGAACTTGGAATTTATGCTGGATAACAGATAACGTGGCAATTTATGAAATTGTTGTTTTTCATGTTCAAGATGAAACATGACATGAACGCACCTTCTACTTTGACCGACAGAGTGATGCTTGCTCCTTGTTTCACCTTTCTGTTGCTGAACCTTTCGAGGAAACGCGGTGGAACAAGGGGTTCCTTGGGATCTTTGAAAATATAGCGTAAAACAAAAACAGTCAAATACAATCTATCATTATATCTTCTAAAATACCTGTACAAAATATGTAAGATGGATATTAAATTACCTCTCTTATCTTGTGGCATAATCTCCCCTGGGCCTGTTGCAAAATACGCATGTTACTACTGTGCATGTAAACATCTCAAAAGCAATTTCGAAGCTCAGACTAATTACAAAATAAAATACAGTATCTGATGCTCTTTCAGGTATTTGCATACATACGCAGAACTATCATGCGGGCAGAGGAGTAGGCAGACCCAGCTGCATTGCTGATATAAGCAGAGTACTCTCCCATATCGTCTTTCTTGACCTTCAGAATCTCCAAGCTGTGAACATCTCTCTCAGTTAGTAACCGAATCCTCTC
The DNA here is from genome assembly GCA_030347415.2 of Decapterus maruadsi. Classification (NCBI taxonomy): domain Eukaryota; kingdom Metazoa; phylum Chordata; class Actinopteri; order Carangiformes; family Carangidae; genus Decapterus; species Decapterus maruadsi. The sequence continues at coordinate 16,078,367 of CM064906.1, forward strand.
CGAGGGCCGCAGAGGGTGGCCATCTTTGAACCAGTACACTCTGGGCTTAGGGAAGCCTAGAAGACAGAAATATTACTGTACTTTTATCACTGGCAGTTTTGTTAAATTGAGTTGACTAAATGCAACCTTTACAACTAGCTGTGATATTCTTGTCTTTTATGACTCAATTATTGATCTCTGTTAATAAACTTACCCTTTACTTTCAGTTGCATTTTAGCAATAGGTGATCCTGGAGTAACACGAACATCATGTAGGTCCTCTACAACTTGTGGAAGCTGATCATCTTCAGCCACAGACTCGAAAGTCTCAGTTTCCCTGCATGAGGACAGCAGAATAATTGATCTCAACAACTGAGTAAAATAACTTTATCTTTAGTTTATCTTTTTCAGCACCATGAGAACGGTTCATATTGAATTTACCTGGACATGTATCCCCTGGCACTAATATAAGAAGATGTCTCAGTAGCATCAGCTGCGGTGTCATAATCTGAGCTGCAAGACACTGAAGGAAAGAATTAATATACAACATTAAACAATGACCACAGACATAGTGACAAAAATGCAGCCCATTAAGACTACAAGATAACTTCCAAGGCATTTCCAAGCTGCTGCTCTGCACTGCTAAAACCCAAATTTTATCACCACAATGTTGTCTGACAAAATAAACACATATGTTTAAGACAAAGATTGCCGTGATTTCAGCTGTATTTGCTTGTAAAATGATCGCACAGACAGAAAGTCAAAAGAAACAGGATGTCTTTGTTATTTTGTTTCTCACACATCCTCCTTTGGAGTTCGTGTAGTTGAGTAATCATTCCACTCATAAACACATTACTCATGTAAACATATGTGTATGTTTGGGCATGAAATGTAGACTCTCTTACTGTCAACTCTGAGTTCAGCCTTAGTGGCAGCAATACCACTACTATTCTCAGCAGTGCAGCGATAGACACCCATATCAGTGGGCAGCACAGTGGTAATGATAAGTTGGTGACAGCCTTCCAGGTCTTCATTGATCATGTAATGGTCATTCTCCTCCAGCAATTTGCCATCCTTATACCAACGCACGGTTGGAGGGGGCTTGCCAATCACAACACAGTCAAAGCTGACTGGATAACCATCTGGAACGTCTTGGCTTTGCAGCTCTGTCAAGAATACTGGGGCAGCTGGGTAATAAGAGCAAATTGAAAGTAATAATTACATTTTAAATTGTCCACAAACTGTACGATACTGATTATTCAGAGAGCTATTTATTGATGATGTGGAGAGTACATGTGGAGTATGTTTATAACTATGTTTCTTACCTGGAGAACCAGTCAGAAGAGCAGGAGGCTGTCTATCCTGTGTGGGGGTCTGTGTGCCATCTTGTATGTAGCCCATCTTTCTAATTCGGAGTTCCACTTTGTGAAGCCCCGCGTCCAGGATAGCGGTCTCTACAGGAACCCCATGGACTGTAAACATCTCCTGGAACCTCTTCGAGGCGACTTCAGCCTCTGTCCGTGACTCAAAGCGGATGTAAATGTAGGCGTCATCCTCACGGTAAGAGTGAGGATCAGGGGGGGGTAGGTCTCCTTCATCTGCACTGACGAATGCTTCTTCTGCAACATCTGGTGGGAGACGTGTGCGCAGCAGGCGTCGTAGACGTCTGCTCGCCTGTCTCAGTGACTCATCCATCTCACTACCTGACGAGCTCTCAGGTTCGCTGTCGGCGCTGTAGCCCACTGTCAGCGGCCGTCGCCCAGATGATTCTCTCACCGTTCCTACTGTCACCTTACCACTGTGAGAGGTAACTCCAAACTTGTTGGTGACCTCGCAAGTGTAAACCCCAGTATCCTTTGTGGTGATGGCAGTGATGACCAGTGAGCAAGTACCATCATTGTAGATATCAATATGGTGGTGTTTGCCATCTGCCAGCAGTTCTCCGTCCTTCAGCCAACGCACCTTATCAGGTTTGCCTTCTGCCACACATTCCAGATGTATGGTACCACTAGGCTCTTTGGTTTGGTCTTTGAAGACATCTTTGAAGACAGGACGCATGTCCTTGCGGGCCTTGTAGCCCTTGAAGGCAGCTTGAATCTTAACAGCAGCGTCTCGGAGCTCAGGCTCATCCTCTTTACTGATCTCCATTGTCTCTTCTGTTGATTTTACTTCAGTTTTCTGCTCTGCCATCTGGAAATGTGCAAAGAACCTCTCAGCGGTCATTGTCTCTGTCTCACTGGCTGTGGTGACAGTAGATGTAGTGCTCTTCTTGAGGTAGGACACAAGTGTCTGCCCGCCTGATAAAGACTGATCCTCAGAGCTGATGGTCAGGTTTGACTCCTTCGTAGACACGGTGGCCACCTTCTCTCCTGATTTTACTTCCTCAGGTTGTTCAGTGATGGAGTCCAAAGTGGGCTCGCGGCTCATACGCCGCTTTTTAGCTGAAGCCTCCCAGAGTTCATGGACGTCACCCTCTTCAGCAGCTTCTGGAGGCAGACTTGGCTGCCCCAGTTCCTCTGTGTCTGCCTGTTTTGCCTCTGTACGTACAACCAAAATGCAGTTTTCATTGCCACTTTGATAAACGTCTTATAATGTTACGTTGGTATTCACACAGCAAAACACACGGACTGGTGTTAGAGCTATTAAAACTGTGCTTCTTCCGACTTTGTATGACAAGACATTTGTGGGCTTCAGGCGTTTGAGAGGGATAAGAGTGAAGAGGTTTTTCACAACAGAAGGACGTGAAGGGTAAAGACAAAAGAAACCCACACACCAAACACACTGTCTTACCTGGGGAAATGATTGGCTGCATAGGCGCTTCTGTGTGATAAAGAGAAAACAAACATCCATAATATAGTAGCTTAGAGGACTCTAGCTCTAATTCTCCGCTCTGCTATAATCATATCATTTGGTAGAATGCCGTATGTCTCACTAAAAATTAAAAATCTACTACACACATACTAAACTATAAATCCAAACAAGTACTTTTCTGTCTCTTATATCCATCTCATATTTATTTATTTATTTATTTATTTAGTTCATCTCGGGCATTTCAATTGATCATCAGACATCACATCATCTTAGTTCAATAATAGACAATGGTAAGCAAGATATAAATACTAGTAGCTAATAGAGCAATGGTAAGCAAGATATTCCCTTAGCAGACAATGAACAATGTCTACTCACCAAGCTGCACAGTGTGAGGCAGCTCAACGGGCTCTCCAGTCCCAGCTCTGTTGATGGCTGCCACCCTAAATCTGTAGCCACCCCCTGGGGCAAGATTTTCAACCACAAACTCTGTGTTACACACAGGTTCAGAGTGACATGGAAGCCAGAGGGCACTGTCTACCAGTCGCATCTCCACCCTATATCCCAGAATGGGGCTCCCTCCATTGTGTAGTGGAGTGAACCAAGAGAGGGTGACAGACTGTTTAGTCTTACTGAGGACCTCTGGGTCCTCTGGGGGATCAGGCGCAGCTTTAGGGAGGAAAAAACAGTTATTATGAATGCGGAGCAAAAACAACAAAATAAGCAATGTTTATCTTTCAATGTCTGCTCTCATTAGTGAACAGATATAGACAGATAAAGTGGAGATGAAATACAACAATGCACCTATGCTGGAACTCAAAAGGGAATGTGGTCTCAGGCCCTGATCAGATCTGGCTCTAACATGCATCTTGGGTGATCCAAACACAAGGACACCTCTAGTCAAGTGGCTAGTCCTTGAATGCATCCCAGCTTTCAACATGTGACCAGTGACCACTGACCAGTCAGCAACACCTTAAATTGCACTTCTTCACCCAAGATAGATGTCAATGCCAGATCAATACAGGGCCTCAGACTTTTTAGACCCTACAATAAGTACCTTTAATTCATTATTATGGTAGGAAAAGATAAAAGATAAAAACCATTGCAATAGGGAAAGATTACAATAGTCTTTAAACAGTTTGTTCCCATTGTTGCTTATCAGACACTTACTGATGATGGAGAGCTTGGCCACAGAGAGAGCATCTCTAGCAGCAAATGTAATTTCCTGCTGGGGCAAAAGCGGCGCCTGTCTCAGTACTAGGCGATAAGAACAGCCATCGGCCCGCATAGCCCAGAGATCGCTGGGCTTCAGCTCAACTCCATTAGCATACCAAGCTATTTCTGCCACAGGCACAGGCTCAGTCAGCTGAACAGAAAACTCCACCTTCTCTCCCACTGCAGCCACTGTGTCTTCTAGACCCTTTACAATGTCCAGCTGCCATCCTTATGACGGAAATAAACACAGTCAAATAGAAAAAGGTGACAATTACAGTTATGAGGATAACAAATAATCATGATTCAAAGTTTAAAAGAATTTATCTGGGTGACATACCCTTGACAGAGAGTTGGGCTGATGTGGATGCTGTGCCAGCTTTGAAGGTCACTGTGCAACTGTCTTTAACACGCAGCTCTTTCAGCAGGAGCAGATGACGAAGACCACTCTCGAATGAAACAACCTCAGCATTAGGGGATTCCTTTACTGGTTTGCCATCAAGAAGCCAGCAGCAATCTTTGTTCTCAGGACGAGAGAGGGCACATTCAAACAGTGCTTCACCTCCATCAAAGGTTTCCATGTTCTCCAGTCCCTGGGCAATGGTAATGGGCTTGCCTGTAGAAGACAAGTGGAAAATGAAAAGAAAGAGAGAGAGAGAGCAGACTCAAAAAAGATTTTAGGAAAACTGTAATGTTTGGAATTTCTAATCATATGGGATTTTGCCAACAAATGGCACAAACTGATCAGCAAAGGGCCATTAGATATTTGGCCAAACAATTGTGAAGTTTGAGGGAGCAGAGATTGCCTAAAGGATGGTGGTCTTTCCATGTGGAGGGGATCTCACCTTCCACATGAAGTGAGGCAACCACACAGGTCCCTTGTGCCTCACAGGAGTATGTGCCCCTGTCCTCAGCAGACACACAGCTAATGTACAAGCGAGCCACATTCCAGTCCTGCTCCACTACCACCCTTTGGCCATCAGGCTGCACTGGCTGCCCGTCTTTCCTCCACTGAGCCTTGACTGGCCGTGAGTACTGGCAGATGAACTCAGCCGGTTGGTTTTCGACCACCCGAAGGTCTTCCATCTCGCTCACCACTTCAACTGTGGGATCTGAGGATGTGGTCAGGGGTCATAGGGTCAGGCCTTGACCATGAGATACACGGATATGTGCAGGACATGCCGAACGACATGCAGACTTTATAACCCCCGAAAGCTTATTGAGATAATGTTCATGTGTCACTAACATTGTTTTGATGGAATATCCAATAGAAATTGTATGTGCTGTGGTACAGTATCTTGATGTATATTTTAATGTCCACTGTAACCACTATATTGTCCTTAGTCAGCAACCAGGGGGTCAAAAAGCCCAACTGTCAAGGTTCAGGGTAATGATCACAAGGGGAGCTGGCGGGTAATGATAGGGAAGAGTATGATGAGTGGACAGAAATGTCAAGCTCAAGGTTGGCGTATGGGGTTTTAGTGCTTGAAGGTTAAGGGCAGGGTTGGATGGAGCAATAGAGCTGGAACATGAGTAATCAACAGCAGGCCAGCATGGGTGGGTGGAGCAGCACTTTACTGGCACATTTTTCCTCTTTTTTCAGTTATTCACTAACTCTGTACAATACAACTTGGATGAAACATGACCAAAACCAAGTCTTCTATGTTATTCGCTGACTCCAATCAGCAAATAACAATCACTGACTATTAACATTTCCAAGGGATTCAACTGGGGCTGAACAGTTTCTCATATAATAATCACGATAATGCTTTTAAGATTTGACACCTCAAGAGTGCCTGGCTTAGAACAACAAAAATAGGATTCCTAAATAATTCCCAGCATTCTTCTCTTAGCTGGTGTCTGCTTCCCAAAGACAGTCACAGATGCAGATGCATGCCAGAGTATGATAGCATCTACAGTATATGACTTGGCTATACCTGCAACAGCAGTCACAACACAGATTAGTGTTTTCACTGAGATGAGCAGAGCTCAATCAAACTTCAATCAGGCCTAAATCATAAAGGGCCATTCATGTGGATCAAAAAAAAGAAACAGCAGCAAGATTTTGGAGGAGAGAGATGAAATGCTGGCCATCAATGGACGAGTAGAAACACCCTCCTTCGCCACAAGGAATGCTAGTCTGGTGCTTGTCAGACCAGGTACATGAGTTGTTATAGAGCTTCACTGTTGATCAGTTGTGTTGGTGAGTAAAGTTTTGCTGTGGTCAATGTTCAGAGGGAGTTTTCCCTAGCACTCAACACTTTGTAACTTCATTAACAAAGGTGCTATATAAATGAGTTTATTATTTTTACTCAAGGAACATGACCAATGCAAAGAAACCGCAAACACCAAACATGTAAAAGGAACTTTGTACAGTTGACTACTGAGAAGCAGTTCATGTAACCAAACAAGTACAATTGTTGTGCGGATGGAATATATTGTATATTGTGGGTAAAACCACTGACTGTGGATGGACAATGAAAATGAAAAGCAAGAAACATTTTCGTGATTATCATATTATCATTTCAGCAGCCCAAAATACAGCAGGTTGTAAAGACTCCAAAAGCCTGTCTCCTGCCTTCCACTCCAGGAGACAACTCTGAGTTAAAACAACAGATTTTTGCTTTAGGAGCTATTCATAAAGTTTTGCAATAATTATATAGGTAGCATCAGCACAAACAGCTGTTTAGTAACTTGTCTTACCAAAAGCTTTAGTCATTGTATTTCCAGAACAGGAGGTTAAAATAGAAGCATCAGTACTTCTTTGGGGCAAAAACATTTGTTGCTCTTCAAAAAAATGAAGAGCAACATATAGAAGTGAAACAAGGGGGTTGCTTTTCACTGTAGGAAGCATCTCTTGACGAGTAAAGGAAAGACACTTGATGCAGAATTTTTCTTCCATTTTCAATTACTAAACAGCTGTTGCTGCTAACTGCTAATACAGCAATAGCAAAATTTACAAATAGCACCTTTAAAAGGAATGGCTGATCATTTCTGATCACTGGCACATTTAGCCAAAAAGTTCTCTTTTGCTTTAGATATTTCTCTGCTCTACTCTGATAAAAAGAATTATGTGGTGCTGCACCCAGCTGCACATTCTGGCTTCATCAAAGCATTTGGCAACTACTACTGCTACTGTTGTTATTATTGTGAATATTATCAATGACGTGAGAAACAATGCTGGTCATGCATGATGAAGCACTGAAATATTACTCTATTTTATGAACCTAGACCTTTGTTAAGGTCTAGGTTGAAAACAATAATATTTACTCATATATATGAATATATAAACTTTAAAAAATGTATACTTCATACTAATCATTAAGTAGAAAATAGAAAATCTGAGCCTCCAGTGCCGTTAAAAGAAACAAATTATTGTGTTAAAATTTCAAAAGGTAGGCGTAAAATGCTGCAGGGTCTAAACTGAGATGCTGCTTTTATCACAGTCTCTAGTGGTTATTTTTGTGACTTAGTACCTTTGACTAAGAGCTTGGCAGTTGCTGTTAAACTTCCAGCTTTGAACGTGACAGTGCCAGAGTCATCTGTGGCCAGGTTCTTTAAGGTGAGTGTGTGGATGTGGCCCTGACTCAGCCCTATCTCACTAGAGGGGCTGTTCTCCAGCAAGGTGCCATCCAGCCACCACTGCACCTTTCCAGGTGCCCTACCAGACAGCTGACAGGAGAAGGTTGCCCATTCCCCAACAAAGACGTCGATGGTCTTAAGACCAGTAACAATGAAGACTTCTTTCACTGTTGAGTAAAAAAATACAAATATGCACACACTGAGCCTTACTCAATGTTTGCATTGTACTCACTTGAATGAAAAAGCGACATGACATCATCAAGACAAAAAATGTACAATCCAGAGCAAATGCATCAGTATTGAAGGGAGGCTACCTTGCACTGCCAAAGAAGCTGTAGTGAGCTGGTCTCCTGCATCACAGGTGTAGTAGCCACTGTCTTCAGGTTCCAGGTTGCGTATACACAGCTCTTGAATGCACCTTTCCTGCCTCATCTCATACTTTTTACCGGCTTGGAGGACCATGCCTCCTTTCCGCCACTCAACACGAACACCTGGCTTAGACATCTCGCAGCGCAGGGTGACATCATCACCCTCTATTGCGTCCTCGTTCTTTAGCTCTTTCTGGAAGAACACTGGAGCACCTGGTGAGAATTTAAAATGGGAGAATTGCATCAGACGTTGAGATGAAAACGTCTGGCATCAGATGGTTGAAATGATGAGCTTCTCAGAGGGAATTAAGATGTGATGAGATGCCAGACTGGGTGTATGGTTGACTGAAGTGGAGGTTCAAGAATATTTCAGTTGTCCATTTCAATCCTATTTTGGTTGAGTCTTCAATTTGATCAAATGGAAAAAGCGGCTTCATTCTTTACCTTCCACAGTCAAGGTGACATCACACTTTGCATCTCCAGTGTCACAGGTGTATGTTCCTGAATCCCCAGGCACCGCATTGTGGATACGAAGCTCATGGAATGCTCCCGTCTTCCGCAGGTCATATTTAAGACCCGCTTGGATGGCCACATTGTCTCTGGACCAGGTGACGGTGGCCTTCGGGTCAGAGATGGTGCAGGCCAGAGTGACAGTTTGATTCTCGACTGCCACGGTGTTTTGCGGTTTTTCTAATATTAGCACTGTAAAAACGGGAAACCCCAAACTAAATTTAGTAGCAGTAGCAATTAAATGCAGTCTTTCTCTTTTCTTTACAGCCCTGGTATAAACTATGTACATAAATACATAAATGCATGCACTACTTATTGCATACTCTCAGAGGTACAGTATATCCAGAGTCATTTGATTAGGTAAGGTAAGTAGTTAAAACATTCCATCTTTAACTACAGTAACTAACTGACAAAATTACATGGTTTACCTGCTTTAGTTATGATATTGTGTTAGTATGTTGGGAGAATTCCTTTTAATAGCATACCCTATAAAATAAATGTAAAGATTAGCCGAGCTGTTTAGTAGTCGATGGAGATGGATGTGAGAAAAAATCTGAAGAAAACCATGTCTTCTCCTTTACCTTTGGGTTTCTCCTCCACCACCAGACACACAACACTCTTCTCTTCTCCCACCACAAAGGCAACGTCTCCTGATTCGTCTGTGGTTACCATCTTCAGGACCAATCGGTGCACTTTCCCGTGGCTGCTCATTTGATTCAGATCATTATTCTGGAGAAGGTTGTCTCCGAGCCACCATTGTCCATTTACCACACCCGAGTGTGACAGCTCAACCTCAAAGACAGCGTCCTGCCCAGTTGTCACCGTAAGATCGCAGAGTTCTCGGATGATGCGCACACGCTCTGAGGGTGAATGGGATGATGGTCAGTGATTAGACTTCAGCAAAGCTTCCAGAAGGCATCACTATGAGACGCTTATTCATCATCAGGAATCCAATTTTTTCCCTCCTTGATTCTTCAATCCTCAAGTTTGAGCTGAGGGTCATGGATAGTACTACACCCTGTGGCATTTCTTAAGACAACTGATTTCAGTAGCATTTGATTTTAGCAATTTATTTCAAATAAATTATACCTAAAATGAAACCAAATATTTAATATTTCCTGAATACCTAACTTAATTGTAAAAACTCCAACCTTGTTACAGTGCAGAAAAGATGGCGTCAACATAAGATAATTTATAACTAAAACTCAAATTTCATTCCAGAACTATTAAACTCCTAAACTGTGAAAACCAAGAGAATAAAAAGCTGAGTACACGACATGATCCAGGTCTTGGGAATGGAGTGGATGGATGTTAAATGAACTTCAGGAAGGATGAAGATACGTGAAGACTAAAGAGAGATGAGATGAATGCGCTGTTACCTTTCACTTTCAGGGTGGCAGTGCTTTTCTTGGTGCCTGTGTCACTGCTATACTCTCCACTATCCTCCACAGTCAGCTTGTGTATGACCAGAGTGTGAGTGGTAGCTCTCTGCTCCATTGTGTACTTCTCCCCATCGGTGAGCACCGTTGAGCCCTTCCACCAGGTAACCTTGCAGTCAGGGCTCGATGTCTCACAGGACAGGGTGGCTTTGCCTCCTTCGGTGACCTCTTGACTTTCCAGGTCCTTCTTGAATAACACTTGTGCAGCTGTTAGAAACACCATTATTGATTAAGATAATTTATCTCTAATTTTCTAAGGCACACATGACTGATACAAAACACAACAGAACACTGTTCATAATTCACACTCACAATGTCAATAACTGTATAATTGAGAAGTGAAAAACAACACATAAAAAAAAAAAAAACTAGTTAACCCATTCTTGGCGCACTTGAACGAGTTTTAATAACCACTACTAGACTGAATTTAAAAATCTGAGAAAAAATAAAGAAAAAAGAAAAATATTACTGCGCAGTTATCATTTTAAGAGTGGTATGCTACGATACAAACACTTAACTGACACCAAAAATTATGGAAGTACATTTGGTTTTGTCGGAAGGGCATGGAAAAATAAGAGGAATAGAAGGATGCAACTAATTGAGTTTAATGAAGAAGTTTTTTTAAAGTTATTTATTCAAGTGTAATGCATAGGATACAAGAGACATATTGATCAGCATGACCAATATGTAATTTCATTACAAGGTTTAAATGGGAAAGAGAAACATGGTGAGTTTAAATTCAGTGAATGATCATGCATCTACAATATATCTCGTATGAACAAGAAAGTGAGATGAACGTCAACAGAAAGTGAAAGACAAATCATAAGCATCCCGAGAGTTGGGATGCTTTATAGGATGGTTTTAATAATGATAGAAAGTAGGTGTCCAACAAGAAAGACGACAGAGAGAAAATGAACTGGACAAGTCCAAATGCCACTGCAGAGGCAGCAGTTTCTTGACTTGAGAAGTAAAGGGCGGAACATTTTTCTTACCTCTTACTGTTAGAGAAGCAGTTGAAGTGTGATTTCCCACTGTGAAAGTGACTGTCCCTGAATCAGCTGTGGTGACACCTCTGAGGGTGAGGCTGTGTACTTGACCCTCAGTCCTAATTAAATTCATTTCATTATTCTGTAGTGGGACATCCTGGAGTTTCCACTGGGCCAGAGGTGCCTCCTCATGAGAGACCAGACACTGAAAGTGGACGTCTTCACCTTCATACACCACGCAGCTTTCCAAGAATTTTAGGATGGTAACCTTGATCTCTGTTTGGCAAATACATTTTAGCAGAATAGTTAGACATTTCTTGTGAATATCTTGACAAAGATATTGCAGAAATTGTAAAGCTTTTGATCATAGAGTGATAAAATCTATGAAGATTTATGTTAAACTGTTATTATGAGCAGTGCCAAGTCAAGAGAAACAGAGAAGAGTGTGTTAATTTTTGTGAAGAAAGATCAGAAACAGGCACAAATAATGAGATGGTGAGATCAGTAAGCAAGCTCAACCAAAAAGTGTTTGTGTGAAGTGCTTTTGAAAATGGTGGAGAGCAAAACAAGAACACACTGGGGATGAGAAATCATTCTTCAATCAAAAACACCCCAAACGGGGTCTCCCCATGAAAGGATGGTGCACTTCACACTCAAGTGTGGCTTTGTGAGAAGACAATCAACGAGAGTGAGTGGAGTGATGAAGGACACTCAGAAAGTCGTGAGTCCAGAGAATGTGAGAAAAGGACAGTTGTAAAGAATCAGACCGTACCCTGCACAGTGATTACAGCTGAAGTCCTTTGGCTGCCTGTATCACAGGAATATTCTCCTGAGTCGGCTGCCTGCAGTTTATAGATGACAAGCTCGACCACAGTTCCTTCCTGTTTCAGTTGATACTTGCTGCTGGATTGAAGCACACTGTCCCCACGCCTCCAGATCACATTGGCACCTGGTTTTGTTGTCTCACAGCAAAGACTTCCAATTTCCCCTGCCTGTATTTCAAGGTTTTGCAGCTGGGTTTTGAAATGGACGGGCTGAGCTACAGAGGTAGGAAATTAAGGAAATGAGGGAAAAGAAATTAGGACAACAAAGAACACATAAAACTACATTTGAGGTGAAAAGTACAGTAAATGGTCTCTTAGTTTCAAGACCTAAAGGCAAGTCGATTCCCAAATTTACTGTACTAGGCCTCCAATGTTTTTGGCTTTCACAACATACTGTACCAACAGCCAACAAAATTGAGGTCAAAGCTTCTCTCTTCATAATTTAGATATACAAGTATCTTATACTGCATATTTTGTGCAATACAATGTATTTGCTGCAATACAAATGTCAAGTCCTATCCAGTAATTCATGTCTAGTGTAAGAGGGCCCCTCAAAAGTCTTTTAAACAAGCAACTCATGTTAACTGCAAACAGCAGTCTCAGGCAGGCGTACCCTTCACAGTTAGTTGTGCAGTGGTTTGATGGTCACCAGTGTCACATGTGTAACTCCCAGAGTCTTCCGGTTCTACATTATGGATTATTAGTGTGGCAAGTTCTCCTGTCTCTCTAATTTCATACTTGGCACAAGGACAAAGACCAAGTTCTCCTTTCCTCCACTCCAGGGGAACACCGGGTTTAGAGAGCTCACACTGTAGGGTGACACTGTCCCCCTCATCAGCTGTCAGGCTTTCCAGCTTTTTTATGAATACGACTGGGGCAGCTAATGGGTGAGAAAAAAGAATCTGATTTGTATCTACAGTGCAAGTTCAAGATTTGAGATGAAGAAATACAGTGAAATAGAGAAGAATGAGTCAACAAATGAAATGAAAGACTTCAAGACAGACGTATGAGATGACGACATGGTCTCCATCCTACCATTTACTGAAAGACAGGCCGAGCTTATTGTGTCCTCTGAACAGCACGAGTAGTTTCCCGTGTCTCCAGGTGCCAAGTCACAAATGTGGAGTTCATGACTGAACCCTGTTTGTTTCATCTGGTATTTTTCTCCACAACTCAGGACTTGAGTTCCTTTCTTCCATTCGACAGCAAGTCCAGGTTTAGAAAGCTCACAATGCAGAGTAACACTGCCTCCCTCCTCAGCCTGCTGGTTCTCCAGCTCTCGAATGACTATGACCGGAAGAGCTGAGGATTGAACACATTAAACAAGGTGTTGATGTGTACCTGTTAAAACTCAGAGGCTTTCAGATTGGATGCCAAATGCTAACTATGTTGTGTATAAAATATGATCCATTTTAACTTACCTGACCAAGCTAATTTTTTTTAAATAAAAAGCAGTACAACAAAAATAGTAAAGGAAAAAAAAGCAAAGAAAAAATATAACAGCGCTTTAACATGTAGATTCAAACAGAACATCAACAAAATACAGAGGTGCAGCCAATAATCCCTGCTCCCCTCCAAACAGGGCATCTAAGGGTTTATGAAATCTGTCAAACTCATCTCTTAATTATTCCTCTCTGGGGATAAGGATCCAGGATACAACAAATCAGATATTAACAATATAAAATCAACAATATGCGAGAATAAATATACAGCATACACAGCCCGCATTGAGAACACAACTTCAGGAAGGAGAAACAATATGTGTCACAAAAATGTTTCTTTTCACTTGAGTGCCCAGTTTTGTAGCTCAGCCTTTAAGGTGACGTTTTAACACCAAGACCAGAAACACTGCAGGTGTAATCAATGCAAATAGATCCTATCTGATGTGGTGAACACATTGCACCACAAAGGCAACAATAATATTGGCAACAAAAAAACACACCAACAACAGTCAAGTCGACAGTGAGCTGCTGATTGACTGCCAACACGCTATTTCCAACTCATCAGCCAAGAGAACAAATGAGCCAAATTGTTGACAAATCCCTCAAGACACAACATTGTCAAATCTTAACAGTCTGGATGTGTAGCATATGCTCTCACAGCATGTGTTTGGCAAAATCCCAGCATACAAAAAAAAGACTTCAAGAACCCCATTCACACTCATTACAAGTGTACTCTTGGAGTGTCTTTCTAAAACTACAGTACCACATACCTTGAACTGTCTGTTTGGAGTCCCGTTTCTCAGGTTCAATTTTGGAGGTCACTGCTGAAACTGGTGACTCATCTGCTGCAACTGAAGTTATTTATAGACATATTATAATATAGATTTTACTTCAACTTACATAAATCTGTACCAACAGAGCGAACAATACTACAAATCAAAAGCAACGTGCCACACAGACTTCAAAGCTACAATTTCCGAGATATTGACATACTACTGTATAGAGCAACAGAACGATGACAGTGACAAAATTGTCATGCAACATGTGAAAAAGGAATAGACAGTGCCATGACCAAGATCATTTTTTCAAACACCAGATAACAGACTGCAGTGGACAAAGGACAAAGTATATAGCAGCAGCAGCAGCCAGAAATCAAAACAGTATACCACCTTCTCTATTATTCACATTTTGACATTCTGAAAACCAGACTTTAAAAACGGATTTTACTCTCAGTTATTTTTGGTCATTACCAACCCATCAGAGCAACATACATAAGCTACAGCCAACCAAATGACAAGCTCAATACACAATAGAAAGTAGAGAACACCCTCAGTCCAAGAACACCTGTATTTGGCAACACAACACCTGTATTTGGCAACACAAAACAAGAGAGATGTGGCAGGAAACAATGAGAAAGCAGGAAGCCAAGACAGAGTTCAAATCCTTGCATACCTTCTCCTGGCCCCTTGGTCTCCTTTTTCTGGGTGTCTTGTTTGACAGATATTCCAGGATGAATCTTCTCAGCTAAGACAAAACAAATCTATAAATCTAATCTTACATAGATGAGTGCTGTAACCCCAAGACAACTGTTACTGTAACCAGAGACAGTAGCACACACGCTCATTGTCTACCACTAGAGTAAGAGTGGAAAGCAATCAAAATCAATAAAGCTACAAGAAAACAAAAACCAACTAAAGCTGCAGTCCTCTCTCATAGATTGTCCAACATAGAGCACTAATCCATACCAGGCCAGCGCCATAAACACATAACATCAATATGATCCATAGTCAACACAGACCTGCAGTAACAAAGTATTAAAAAAACTAAACAAAAGTGTTTGCAACAAAATGGAATTTACATAATAGCAACATAGAGCGAATAAGAAACCACAGCCTTCTTTATACTTTTCAAACATTCAAACAACTAACACAACAAGCTGCACAGATCGTTAATCCAAACTGAGCTGCCAACTGTCCCTGTTATTGCCAAATCTAAATTGTGTATTTCTTCAAACCTGTCATCATACCAACCAAACATCAAACAAAAGACACATACTCCCTTCAGCGCTGATAGACATTACAGTTAAAAGCCGTGCAAATATGTGCCTCATTACCTTCACCTCCCACTTTCAGCTGTTGTGAATCTCTCTGAGCCTCCTGTTTGAAGAGGTGGTGGTCAGGAGTCTGTCCAGTGGTTTGTAGAGTGACAGCTATGAAATACACAATATTTCTGCATTTAATAACTCAGTGTTACAATCAATGAGTTTTAAAGGTCAGAAAAAGCACCAGATGAAGAAAAAAAACATGTATCCACCCTCCATGCAACACAGTTACACAAAGGCTGAAGAAATCCACATGTGCCTTGACTGAACTATTTCTTGAGACAGAAACACAAGCACCCGAAACACCAAAGACAATGGCATTTGATGGAGGAAATGCAGCCACATTTATCAGCAAGCACATATAATTGCACATTTTATGTTAAAACTAAAACACAGTTAACACTAAAAACAGTTGTATGCACCCAGGACAACAGTTTTTGTGTTCTTGCGATATTGCATTCATAAGTACAAAACTGTGTTTTGTGAGGTCATTGTGACCTTTAACCGTTGACGACAAAGACTGAATCAGTGAATGTTTGTGCCAAATCTGAAGTTCAGTTGAGGTGTTACTGAGATATTGCGTCCACAAAGATCATGGTACGCAGGTAGACCGACAACTCAAATAAATTATGCCTCCAGCTCTGGCTTTTGCTGGTACTGAGTCATAAAAAATATAGGTAAATATAGGTATAACCATATGTAACCTCAAAGCAATCTGTCAAGCAACAAGACACAATTTAAGAGAGATTATGAGCCAAAAGGTTTCTCTCTTGTATCATCAGCATCCAAGACTCAGCCAGTTTAGCAATTTTAGCTTCATTTTTTTTTTTTTTTTTTTTTTTTTTACAAAATACTACATTGCAGACACGGATTAATTACAAATGCACATGGACTGTGAAACCAAACAAAGCCAATAATCCACAAATTACCTTCTACTGTTTCATGTATCTCCTGCCTGTGGAGCTTGTCTTTAGCAGCAATGGATGAAACTTCAAGGGTCTTGGCTGAAAATATCACATGGAAATAGAATGAAATGCTACATAAACTGCAAGGCAGCAACCACGGACACTGGCAGACAAGCAGCATTCGATATTGACACCTAATCACAGCCTGAATAACCCTCAATCTTCTCAAAGCATACAAATATTATGTAAACAACAGACACCCATGCTGGACACAAGTCAGCTGTACAGACAGAAACTCCACCCAGCAACATTATCAAACTATCAGCATACTATGACCGCAGCTGACATGAAAACAAAGGGTTCTTATTTCTTCGTCTTTCTATTTTTTTTTTTACACATAACGCAAACACACAGTGGGAAAGACTGACACGAAAATTCAGATACAAGCCCATTATCAGACTGATGCAGCATTTGATACCTGGAAGCAAACCACAAACTAAAACATCTGCTAAACGCCACAGGGACACGTATAAGCAACAAGGTGCAGGCCCAACTCAGGGACAACCTGCATATGACAACACAAAGGCCATTGTCAAGATAGATAGAGCACATAAAGCTCAAGTCAAACCGACGTATTGCCATGTTCCTTCCATACCTTCCACCGTTCCTTTGGTTTCCTGCCTTTCAGATTCCGGCACATTAGCTGAAGGAGGAGCTGACACCTTCACAGCTAAGAGAAAACAACTTCATTCAAAATGTAACATAATCAATACAGAAAACTTTACCATGTTGAGTAAATGTTGCCTTACAAAATGGCTCAGAATTTGGAAATTATATCAAATGAGGGGAATCAGCGGGGACCATGACACAATGTAAAACAGATCATGGGTCAATAAGTTTCTTTCTTGTATCATCAGTCAGCATCAAAGACCCAGACAGTTTTGCAGTTTTAGCTTCATTTTTACAAAGTACTACATTGCAGACACGGATAAATTACAAATGTACATGGACTATGAAGACAAACAAAGTCAATAGTCTACAAATTACCTTCTACTGTTTCATGTATCTCCTGCCTGTTGACTTTGTCTTTAGCAGCAATGGATGAAACTTCAAGGGTCTTGGCTGAAAATATCACATGGAAATAGAATGAAATGCTGCACAAAGTGCAAAGGCAGCAACCACGGACACTGGCAGACAAACAGCATTCGATATTGACACCTGAGCACAGCCTGAATAACCCTCAATCTTCTCAAAGCACACAAACTTTATGTAAAGAACAGAGACCCATGATGCACACAAGTCAGCTGTGCAGACAGAAACTCCACCCAGCAAACTCCAACATTATCAAACTATCAGCATACAATGACCACAGCTGACATGAAAACAAAGGATTCTTATTTCGTCGTCTTTCTATTTTACACATAACGCGAACACACAGTGGGAAAGACTGACATGAAAATTCAGATACAAGCCCATTACCAGACTGATGCAGCATTTGATACACTGGAAGCAAACCACAAACTAAAACATCTGCTAAACGGGGGAGAAACAATGCACAGGTACACGTATAAGCAACAAGGTGCAGGCCCAACTCAGGGACAGCCTGCACATGACAGCACAAAGGCCATTGTCAAGATAGACAGAGCACATAAAGCTCAAGTCAAACCGACGTATTGCCATGTTCCTTCCATACCTTCCACCGTTCCTTTGGTTTCTTGCCTTTCAGATTTCGGCACATTAGCTGAAGGAGGAGCTGAAGGAGGAGCTGAAGGAGGAGCTGACACCTTCACAGCTAAGAGAAAACAACTTCATTCAAAATGTAACATAATCAATCCAGAAACTTTTACCATGTTGAGTAAATGTTGCCTTACAAAATAGCTCAGAATTTGGAAATTATATCAAATGAGAGGAATCAGCGGGGACCATGACACAATGTACAACAGATCATGAGCCAGTAAGTTTATGTCTTTTATCATCAGTCAACATCCAAGTCTCAGACAGTTTTGCAGTTTTTTTTACAAAGTACTACACTGCAGACATGGATAACTTACAAATGCATGTGGACTATGAAAACAAAGTCAATAGTCTACAAATTACCTTCTACTGTTTCATGTATCTCCTGCCTGTTGACTTTCTCTTTAGCAGCAATGGATGAAACTTCAAGGGTCTTGGCTGAAAATATCACATGGAAATAGAATGAAATGCTACATAAAGTGCAAAGGCAGCAACCACGGACACTGGCAGACAAACATCATTTGATATTGACACCTGAGCACAGCCTGAATAACCCTCAATCTTCTCAAACCACACAAACATTATGTAAGCAACAGAGACCCATGATGCACACAGCTGTGCAGACAGAAACTCCACCCAGCAAACTCCAACATTATCAAACTATCAACATGCTATGACCACAGCTGACAGGAAAACATAGGGTTCTTAGTCTTCGTCCTTCCATTTTTTCCAGACGTGAAAATTCAGATACAAGCCCATTATCAGACTGATGCAGCATTTGATACACTGGAAGCAAACCACAAACTAAAACATCTGCAAAACGCCACAGGGACATGTACGTATGAGCAACAAGGTGCAGGCCCAACTCAGGGACAGCCTGCACACGACAACACAAAGGCCATTGTCAAGATAGACAGAGCACATAAAGCTCAAGTCAAACCGACGTATTGCCATGTTCCTTCCATACCTTCCACCGTTCCTTTGGTTTCCTGCCTTTCAGATTCTGACACATTAGCTGAAGGAGGAGCTGACACCTTCACAGCTAAGAGGAAATAACTTCATTCAAAATATATCATAATCAATACAGAAAACTTTACCATGATCAGCAAATACTGCCTTACAAAATGGCTCAGAATTTGTAAATTGTACTAATGAGAGGAATCAGCGAGAACCACAACACAAAGATGGTGACTCCAAGAAAACACAAAGACCAATCTCACAACTAACAAAACAGACTCAAAAAAGAACAGCAACAAGTAAGGTCAACAAAGATTAAAAAGAAAAGAAAAGAGTGCGACCGTGAAATTACAGCCAGTTTCTTGGCTGCATCCTTCTTTGGTTTGTTTTCTCAAATAAAGAGGATGAAAAAAGATCACATGAAAGAAGTGATGAAAAATCTTCAGAATAAAATTGAAATGTAACGAAAGCAAAACGAGCAATGGCATCCAACCTGCTGACTCACCACAATGTTGGGGAAACATGATGAATCTAATATACACATAATACATTCACAAAGAAAGCTGACCTCTTATAAGCCAGCAAACAGAGACAAGACAAGACAAGAAGAAAAAACAAAGAAATACTGACACATTACTCACCAAAAACCAGATTTTCAATACAAGTGCCCCAAGATTATATGATTTAAGTGTAATAAAAATACCTTTCCTATCAATTCAACATAATTGTCTGTCACTACCTGCAGAGGCATAGGTAAAAAATGTTGGAACACATAAGTGAGGACATTGAGGACAATTGAGGTTAATTTTCCAACCTGATGAACAACATGTTACATTATACTGTATTTCCAACACATTAACATATCATTGAGATTAAAATCACTTATCCTCCTACCCTTTATCTTGAGGCTGGCTGAGGTCTTCTCATCTCCACACACACAGCTGTAGTCTCCACTGTCTTCTGGCACCACCTTGTTGATCAGGAGTTCATTCACAGAGGCTTTCTGCTTCATCTGGTACTTTTCTCCAGACTTCAGGACCTGCGTTCCCTTCTTCCATTCCACTGGGACTCCAGGTTTAGAGAGCTCACACTGCAGAGTAACGCTGGCTCCCTCCTCACCCTCCTGGCTCTCCAGCTTGTGCTTGAAGGTCACTGGTTGGGCTGAGCATTTGTTAGTTGGTTAGCAGTCAGTGGCAGGTCATGAGATAGAATGTACACAGAATCATTGCAAAAAAAGAAAACAACTATAAAAGGCAAGCACAGATAATTTGCAAGTCCGGAAAACATTAAAGCTGGGGTCTACTATCCTGAAAACGTAGGGAGAGAGCTAGCAAGATTTGAAAAATGCATAAAAGTGTCTCGGTCTAAGCCACAGATCAATTTGTGAAGAAGGATTTGGAAAACTGGTGAAGTGATTGGTGGAGTCCCAACCATGTCTAAATCTGTACAAAGAGGGAGCAGTTGTTGTCTTTCAAAAAATGTTACTCAAACGGACTATTTGAAAATCTTCCTCCTACCCTTGATCTTGAGGCTGGCTGAGGTCTTCTCGTCTCCACACACACAGCTGTAGTCTCCACTGTCTTCTGGCACCACCTTGTTGATCAGGAGTTCATTCACAGAGGCTTTCTGCTTCATCTGGTACTTTTCTCCAGACTTCAGGACCTGCGTTCCCTTCTTCCACTCCACTGGGACTCCAGGTTTAGAGAGCTCACACTGCAGAGTAACGCTGGCTCCCTCCTCGCCCTCCTGGCTCTCCAGCTTCTGCTTGAAGGTCACTGGTTGGGCTGAGCATTTTTAGTTGGTTAGAGACCGGAGATATGTCATGACACAAAATAAGTACAAAATTGTGCTCATTTATATGTTTTCACTGTTTAACGTTGTCAGACAAAAGCAGAAGTTTGAAACTGTCTCTGAAGCTTGGCCTATTGCTGCTCCGCCTCTCTGCCACTCACTGAACAGGGTAAATGCAAGGTACGACATAACTCTTTTTTTTCCACGTCTGCCTCTCTAAATCTAGCAACACGTGTAAATCAGCAACACTGAAGACCATTAACTCCATCCTGGTAGAAGCTTTTGTGAAATTTACTCAGAAAGTGCATCAGCCAATGTAGAAACTAAAACTCAGTCACATAGCATTTGCCTGACCAATCGTGGAACTATGATCACTCAACTCTATCACTCACTGAGTCAGTCAGTCAGTCAGTCATGGACATTCACAATTATAGGGTGGTCCTGCTGTTGCAATAGAGGTAAAAACAAACACAGAACACAAACTCTGACAAGACTCCACTATAAAATGTGTTAACATTTAAGTCCACATAAAATGTGGTAAACAAGGTTTCCCATAAACACTCTGTGGGCCAACTCCTTAAAAATCTTCCTCCTACCCTTGATCTTGAGGCTGGCTGAGGTCTTCTCGTCTCCACACACACAGCTGTAGTCTCCACTGTCTTCTGGCACCACCTTGTTGATCAGGAGCTCATTCACAGAGGCTTTCTGCTTCATCTGGTACTTTTCTCCAGACTTCAGGACCTGCGTTCCCTTCTTCCACTCCACTGGGACTCCAGGTTTAGAGAGCTCACACTGCAGAGTAACGCTGGCTCCCTCCTCACCCTCCTGGCTCTCCAGCTTGTGTTTGAAGGTCACTGGTTGGGCTGAGCATTTTTAGTTGGTTAGAGACCGGAGTCATATCATGGAACAACATAAGTACAAAATTATGCTCATTTATATGTTTTCACTGTTTAACCGTGTCAGACAAAAGCAGAAGTTTGAAACTGTGTCTGAAGTTTGGCCTATTGCTGCTCCGCCTCTCTGCCTCTTTAAATCTAGAAACACGTGTAAATTGGCAACACTGAAGACCATTAACTCCACCCTAGTAGAAGCTGTTTGTGAAATTTACTCAAAAAGTGCATCAGCCAATGTAGAAACTAAAACTCAGTCACGTAGCATTTGCCTGACCAATCGTGGAACTATGATCACTCAACTCTATCACTCACTGAGTCAGTCAGTCAGTCATGGACATTCACAATTATAAATCGGCCCCATTGAAAATGAGGGTCTCCCTCAGTGGGTCCTGACTCCTGAGTTAGAAATAAAGGTTTTGAATTGAATTTGATTTGAATTATAGGGTGGTCCTGCTGTTTCAAGAGAGGTAAAAACAAACACAGAACACAAACACTGACAAGACTCCACAATAAAATGTGTTTCCATAAGTCCACAAAAAATGTGGTAAACAAGGTTTCCCATAAACACTCCATGGGCCGACTCTTTAAAAATCTTCCTCCTACCCTTGATCTTGAGGCTGGCTGAGGTCTTCTCGTCTCCACATACACAGCTGTAGTCTCCACTGTCTTCTGGCACCACCTTGTTGATCAGGAGCTCATTCACAGAGGCTTTCTGCTTCATCTGGTACTTTTCTCCAGACGTCAGGACCTGTATTCCCTTCTTCCACTCCACTGGGACTCCAGGTTTAGAGAGCTCACACTGCAGAGTAACGCTGGCTCCCTCCTCACCCTCCTGGCTCTCCAACTTGTGTTTGAAGGTCACTGGTTGGGCTGAGCATTTTAAGTTGGTTAGTGGTTAGTGGCATGCCATAATGAAAAATATTTTTTAAATATGTACATAAAGATGGTACAGAATAAAATGGAAAACACGAGAGCCAAGCATCTACAACTGTCTAGCTCTGAAGCCATTAAGACTCTTCAGGACACTCATCTGAATATCTACATAAAAAAGCTGTGCTTTTTAAAATTGCTATTTAAACGGACTACTCGAAAATCTTCCTCCTACCCTTGATCTTGAGGCTGGCTGAGGTCTTCTCGTCTCCACACACACAGCTGTAGTCTCCACTGTCTTCTGGCACCACCTTGTTGATCAGGAGTTCATTCACAGAGGCTTTCTGCTTCATCTGGTACTTTTCTCCAGACTTCAGAACCTGCGTTCCCTTCTTCCACTCCACTGGGACTCCAGGTTTAGAGAGCTCACACTGCAGAGTAACGCTGGCTCCTTCCTCGCCCTCCTGGCTCTCCAGCTTCTGCTTGAAGGTCACTGGTTGGGCTGAGCATTTTTAGTTGGTTAGAGACCAGAGTCATGTAATGACACAAAATAAGTACAAAATTGTGCTCATTTATGTGTTTTCACTGTTTAACGTTGTCAGACAAAAACTGAAGTTTGAAACTGTCTCTGAAGCTTGGCCTATTGCTGCTCCGCCTCTCTGCCACTCACTGAACAGGGTAGATGCAAGGTACGACATAACTCTTGTTTTCCTTGTCTGCCTCTCTAATCTAGCAACACATTAAATCGGCAACACTGCAGACCATTAACTCCATCCTAGAAGAAGCTTTTGTGAAATTTACTCAAAAAGTGCATCAGCCAATGTAGAAACTACAATTCAGTCACGAACATTCACAATTATAGGCTGGTCCTGCTGTTGCAACAGAGCCAAAAACAGACACAGAACACAAACTCTGACAAGACTCCAATATAAAATGTGTTAACATAAGTCCACATAAAATGTTGTAAACAAGGTTTCCCATAAACACTCCGTGGGCCAACTCTTTAAAAATCTTCCTCCTACCCTTGATCTTGAGGCTGGCTGAGGTCTTCTCGTCTCCACACACACAGCTGTAGTCTCCACTGTCTTCTGGCACCACCTTGTTGATCAGGAGTTCATTCACAGAGGCCTTCTGCTTCATCTGGTACTTTTCTCCAGACTTCAGGACCTGCGTTCCCTTCTTCCACTCCACTGGGACTCCAGGTTTAGAGAGCTCACACTGCAGAGTAACGCTGGCTCCCTCCTCACCCTCCTGGCTCTCCAGCTTGTGCTTGAAGGTCACTGGTTGGGCTGAGCATTTGTTAGTTAGTTCGCAGTCAGTCGCAGGCCAACACAGAAAATATACACAGAAAATCAAAAAACAAAACAACAACAACTATAAAAGACAAGCAAAGATAATTTGAAAGTCCGGAAAACATAAAGAGTCCCAACCATGTCTAAATCTGTACAAAGAGGGAGCAGTTGTTGTGAAAAATGTTACTCAAACGGACTATTTGAAAATCCTCTTCCTACCCTTGATCTTGAGGCTGGCTGAGGTCTTCTCGTCTCCACACACACAGCTGTAGTCTCCACTGTCTTCTGGCACCACCTTGTTGATCAGGAGCTCATTCACAGAGGCTTTCTGCTTCATCTGGTACTTTTCTCCAGACTTCAGGACCTGTGTTCCCTTCTTCCACTCCACTGGGACTCCAGGTTTAGAGAGCTCACACTGCAGAGTAACGCTGGCTCCCTCTTCAGCCTCCTGGCTCTTCAGCTTCTGTATGAAAGCCGGCGGCAATGCTGTACAAGGTAAGACAAGCGGCAGATGACTCACTTGATTTCTCTAACTACGTATAAAACTTTTCCAGAACCCTTCAGAAAAAACACTTCATGAATCCATACCATTGACTTTCACAGTTGCAGATGTCTTCTGATCACCACAGATGCACGAGTACTCTCCACTGTCTTCAACTTTCAGATTCTTTACTAGAAGTTCCAAACGGGTGTCCTTCTGCTTCATTTCATACTTCTCTCCAGCTTTGAGGATTTCAGAGCCTTTCTTCCACTGAAAGTCGGTTGCAGGTTTTGATAAATTGCAAGAAAGTGTCACACTCTCCCCTTCTTTTTTATCCTGGTTCTTCAGTTTTTCTTTAAAACTGGCCGGCAGGGCTAAAATAAAGGGGACAATGATTTGATTATATAAAACGGGGTGTTGCATGTTGTTGGGTTGTGATGGAGGATGGAAAATGATGAGAAGCGAAGATGCGAAGATGCTGGATGATGACATGCTCCTGTTGTCCACCAGTAGTCTTCAGAACGCAAACATTTCTCTAGGTTGGACTGGTGCTCCTTTTAATGAACAAACTCTCATTACAATACTAGAGGAAGAAATCCTTTTTCAGATGCACAAAGGATCGTAGGGAAAAATCCACTTACTGTATGCAATGAGCAGTCTTTGCAAAACAAGGCAATACATTTGAGGAAAGATCACTTTTAGCATTTGCACTTACCAAATACGGTAGTTTACAATCAGTCTCTCTGTCACATAAGTCCCAAGACAAACATGACAGAAATGCAAAGCAGATCCTTCGGTAATTCACTCACAAAGCAAGACACTGAGAACAATGTTTCTATTGGAAAATACAAAAGGGCGAAGCAACAGTTCTACTAATCTATGGTGGGGTTTTTTGACAAATCCACACTTTAAGTAGATTTGTAAGCACTTGGGAATGGCATCAATTACCTCTGACATCAAGGGACGCATATACTTTCTGATGCTCAGGAACCACAGAGATGGTGCCTGAGTCCCCGGGAGTCAACTCTCTCATGGTAGAGTGGATACCCCCATCTAGAGCCTGAATATCGCCCAGAGGGCTGATCTGAGAAGGGGTGGGACCTAAGCGCCACTGCACATCAGGTAGATCAATAGGACTGACACGGCAAACAAATGCAACAGATTCCCATTCAAAACAAAGAACATCCGTTGGTCTTTCCACAACAACATCTATGTATGGGACAGCGGATGTAAATTAGCCTGTGGCTACAATCCGGCGTGTTTACGATTGTTTCGTTCATGAACTTGCATTGTCCCATTTTAAAAATAAATTGAATTGAATTGAATTGAACAAAAGAGTGGTCTTCAGAGTCAGACCGAACCAACTATGAGCATCGTCATACAGCATTCACTCTCTGAGGCACGACCAACAGGCACAAAATGACACTGAATGCAGTCACAGCCTTCAACAGATGTCACAGCACATGCAAAATGCATGGTCACGGATTAATTTTTCAAAAAAATATTGCAGAAGTGCAAAATAATAATGACTTGGAACTATCTGTTTTTTTTAATTCTTAAAGATACTTAGCTGTGTAACACAAAAAAGGTACCCCAAACTTGTATATATAGAGTCTTACCTTTAACTGTCACCTTTGCCATGGTCTTAGCAGTGCCCACATCACAAGTGTAGATATCAGTGTCTTCCTCCTCCACATGCTTGATGGTGAGAGTTAACACCCTCTCTTTCTGGGACATCTCATATCGACCTCCAGCCTTGAGCTCCGTGTGGCCTTTCAGCCATATCACAGTGGATGGGGTTTGAGCCGTCTCACACTTCAAGGTCACAGAGCTCTTTTCATCTGCTTGGCTGTCCTTAAAGGTTTCAGTGAACTTATGGACTGGCTCTGTAGAAAGAGAATCTCATTTTTTATTTGTGGCACAGTTTGAAACTGTAAGGTTACCTAATTTTAGGATAAGCATTAGCTCTTCTCTAACTCAACAGTGTTGCCATAGGTTAAGTCTCTTAAACACTCATTAAGTCAAGTATAAAAACTGAAGTGGGATAGAAATTAATCATTTCATTCTTACCCTTGATTTCAAGTCGGGCTCTTGTGGTTGCACCTCCAACAACTTCACAGCTGTACTCCCCAGAGTCTTGAACAGAGACACTATGGATGGTGAGCTTCATGACCTTCTCCACTTGGCTGATGTCATACTTCTGGCTCTTTCGGATGGCTTTCCCTTCCTTGGCCCAGTTTACGGTCGAACTAGCCTGTGTCACCTCACAGGTGAAAACAGCATCCTCCCCTTGAACAGCACTAACATTCTCTAGTGCTTTAGACACAGATGAAGCTTTGCCTGGAACGAAGGATGACAACATGTTTACTTCAACATCTTAACTTTTAGTACCTTTGTTTAGTCCTCTTGAAGCGATATTCATCACTTACCTTCAACTGCTAATGTTGCTTTAGAGCTCAGGTCTTTAATGTTGAAGACTACCTCACCAGCATCAGCAGGGATGACATCCTTAATGGTTAGTGTGTACTTGCGGCCTTTACTGGTGACTTCATAGCGACCTCCTTTTGAAATAGTTTGGCCATTAACAGTCCATGAGCATTCATCTGTGCTCTCACGGGACAGGATGCACTCAAAGCTGCATGTCTCTCCCTCGTTCACCTCAGCTGACTTCAGCCATTTGGTAATTCCAATGCCGATTTCTAATTTGGGGCAGAAAGCATGAGGTTTTGAGGACACCCAGCTCAACCATAATTATCCAGGCTACAACTGTATATTTCAAACAACACCAACCTCTTACAGTGACCTTTGCTTTTGAAACCTCTGTTCCAAGATCACAACTATACTCCCCGGCATCATCTTTGGTGACGTCCTTGATGATCAGTCCCAAGGACTTGCCTGTGTGGAGGAGCTCATACTTTGGTCCAGCCTTCAACACTTTACCTTCTTTTCTCCATGTAGGAGAAACCCTGGGCTTGGACGCCTCACATGCCAGAGTTATCATGCCCTTCTCCTCTCCAATGACGTCATCGAGAGACTTGAGGAAGACAGCACGCTTCTCTGCAGGGAAATTCAGAAAGTAAAGAATGGCTTGTGAGAACACTTTGCTCTCATCTTTTTGGTTGACTCTGATGAGTGTTAGGACTATTTATATTCAGTAATCTGATCAATCCTGGCTCCTGTCAGTAAACTGATTTCATGAAATGTCACGTAACTGAGAAACTTATCAAGTTAAATGAGCTTTTTTTTTATTGTGTGTTAGTGAATTCTTACCTTTGACCTTAAGGGTAACAGACTCTTTCACCTTGCGTACTTGAAAGGTGATAGTGCCCCCATCCTTAGGTGCCAGATTCTTCAGCATGAGTTTGTGAACCTTGCCCTCGTGGGTGATGGTGTTGACTTCATTAGTGAAGAGCACCTTGTCATTCAGAAGCCACTGTGCCTCTTCGTCTGCATAGTTTACTTCACATGTGAACGTTGCATCGCAGTCTTCATCAACCTCTGTGTCAGCCAAGTGCTTGGTGAATTTAATTTCACGGACTAGACAGAAAAAATAAGAAAGTGGTTTTAGTTCATAGACCACTTGACCATAAAAATGTTGTATGTGATTTAACGTGAACTGCTGTATTTTCTGTTGTATTCAAAGATGTACACTGTACCTTCAACAGTAAGTGTGCCTTTGGTCTCAGCAGGTCCAGATTGACAGCGGTACTCTCCACTGTCTTCCCCGGTTAATGTCTGAATGGTCAGTTGAGCCCTTGTAGCATCTTGCTTCATGTTATACTTGTCTGATGCTACCAGATGTTCTTTGCCTTTAAACCAGTTAACGTCTTTAGGTGAGGCGGAGAACTTGCATGAGAGTATGGCTGAGCTTTTCTCCTTTGCCTTCACATCCTTCATGGGCTCTGCAACCTCAAGTGGACGCTCTAAATGTGCCAAACAATATCTGATTAGATTTGCCTACGAGAGATTTGCAGCGCATAAATGATTGTAAGCACCATGGTTGAACACATTTTACCTTTGACTGTGAGTTGGGCGAGAGATTTGCTCTTTCCAGCTGTAAACTGCACAGGTCCTGTCATTGATGCTTTGGTCTTTTTGAAAGTGAGACGATGCAAAGTGCCCTCTTTCTCCATTTCAGCATCAGCGCTATCCTGCACAGTGACTCCGTTCAGAGTCCAAACGGGAGGTTTCACCAGTTCCATGCTGATTTCAACTTCAAAAACAGCTGCAAAGGGTTCTGTCACTTCAACTGAACTAAGCTCCCGCACAATGCTGATGGACTGCTCTGGGGGATCATGAACAGAGAATGGTTCAGTTAGAAATCAGTGAAATTATTTCATAAAATAGAAGTCATGTTGATATACGTAGAGCATTACCTGTATATACACTTTTTACACAAAAATCATATCACAGATCCCATGTACTTTACATTATTAACACTAGAGAAAAATGTGTTTTGTGAGGTCCTTTGACCTTTGATGTTTTAATCAGGTCTCCCTAGGAATTCCTGATGTGTTGCACTCACAAGGTGGTGAGGTTACTGCCACCATGATGTAAACCTATTCTTGTTACTTGAGTACAAATTAATGTTTGTGCCAACTTTGTTCCATCAAGGCATTATTGAGATTACAAGAGTTCACAAAAATGGGACAGACAACCTGAAGACATCTCTCCAGATCTAATTGTTATATCGTGTAACTCAATGGCCAATGTTAATCCTCTGCTTAGAGCAATTTTTCTCCTGTTTAAATGTCTCATGTATTTTTGGCTTGTGCACCATCTCACTCTCCTGTGTGTTCTGTTGCTCTTGCCAAAACAGGAATACAGCACCTAATTTGACTTGTCATCGTAGGAATAGCATAGGTGTTACTAATAACATTACAATGGCCTGTTCCTATTACTAAGTAATGACAGTGTGATGGTGAGCGAGCATGCACCACACCAACACGCCAAAACCAGGCAACTAAGTGGAATGCGGCCATCATTAATTTTATTTTGTACACCTCAGCTCCTCCTGCTGTGAAATGTCAAAACGTCTGCAATAAAAAAAGGCCCATTCTTTGTCCGTGGACTGAACTGTAATGAGCTCACATATTCCCTGGCAAAACTTCAACAAGAGTAATTTGAAAACAGCTGCATGGATTACTTCACCTGCAGTGGTAATAACAGTTTTGTTAATTTCTTGCACACAATTATTTGACATACCATTTTTTTTGTTAATTCATTTAGTAAGTCAGGCTTGTTGCAAAACAGCCAAGAAATAAATCAACATCATGTTCCCATATTTTTCAGTAGTGTAATACATAAGACAGACAGATACCTCATTGATTGTGAGTCTGATGGCTTGTTTAGTGTAAATACTTGTACAAGTATTTACACAACCATACTGTACCATAAATGCCCTGGAATCATTTTATCTGACACCAACCAAGTATAAAATTAATCCGTCATCTTCCATCATGTTACCTTCTACAAGCAGTTTGCAGGATGTCTTATCATCAATGGCATCACAGGTATATGTGTCTTCGTCCCCAGCGTCGACCTCAGTGATGGTGAGTTTTCGGTACACATCTTCACTCTTGATCTCGTACTTCTTGCTGGGTTTGATCTCCGTCTTGTTCTTGTACCACGTCACCTTTGCACTGGCCCGTGACACTTGGCATTCAAGGTGACCACGATGCTTATACATCGCTATCTTATCCCTGAGTTTCTTCACAAACTTGACAGGCAGCTCTATAGTCACAGTAGCACTGAATCAATGAAAACTATCACGTATGTCACAAAGGAAAATTAAAGACCATGAATGCCAAAGCCTTGCAAAAGCCCTTTCCTAGGCGGACAAGAGGACAAGCAACGTTCATAGACTAATTATGCTACAGCAAGAGCAAATGGGGTCATAATGTAATGGCACATAAATGCTTTTGATGCATCATCAGTTCCAACATTTGTTTTTTTGCAAAAGCAAAAGCAGATAATGATAAATTATATTAAATAGAAATTACTGTGTGCCATTTTTTGTTTATATATCACGTGCTGTTTGGTTACAGCCAAGAAGTTGCAGTTTACACCATAGGTGACTGATAGCAAAGTATGACACTAATATACAATTATTCTCAACACATTAACATTCCTAGTACCTGAATTCTGGGTAGAAATAGGCAGATTTATCTTACACAGCTAGAGATCCAATCATTAAATGACTCCAAAATGTCAAAAATCTCTGTAAAAACTATGACACCAATGCTAACGTACTTTCACTCACAGAAGGCAGCTTTGACAACACCTTGGAGAAATGATTCTATCCCTCAGCTAGAAAGACACCGAGAGTTGTGATCCTTTGCCATCAGGCCTCAATGAGGTAGAACAATGTAAATGGAAGCTGCAAGTGGATTCTCTATTGCACCAGATTAAAAACTATCAGAATTATGTTCTTAATCAACTGTAGCAGCAAGACAAATTTCATTCAACTCTAGTGTGAGCTTTTGCATTGGGTTAAGTAAAGTAGCTGCAATGTTGAGTTGACTTTACAAAACCACCCAAGAATTACACAGTAACACCTCTGCACAGCATGATGATCAATTTTCAGCAGATTTAATTTGGAAGAAAGTAAAAATTCAAATGTGCAAGAGTATGTAATTATTGCCGACTTTCTGAAAGTTTTGGTCAAAGTGAATAAAAAATCCATTTGCAACCACATCTGGACATTGCAACATGATTAACTGCACATATAACAAGAAATGTTACCCCAGCAAGGGAGACAAGTTGGAAATTAGCTATAGCTATAAACTATAAACTATAAAGCTTCATGCCTTAAATTGCCTTGCCTTGCCTTCATGCTTTGTTTTATTAACTATATTATATTGCATCGTCTCTGTCAAATAAATAAAACACCTAAAAAAATCCATGCAACAATTCAGTATACTAAATATACTACACAGTATTTACTTTTATGTGATTTCAGTACAAAGCACATTCATTTGCTTACCTTTCACTTTAAGTTTAGCAGTTGAAGAAGCCTTATCAGCTGTAAATTTAATCTCGCCCATATCCTCGGTGGAAACGGACTTGAACAGCAGTACATAGGTTCGGCCTGGAATAAGACATATGATGGCTAAGTTTGTTTTTGTTTTTTAAAGTTCTTATTATGGTACTTCAGGGAAAAAAAACATTATGTGAATAGACAAGCAGATATTTTTTTAACGTCTTAACAACCTTACCCTCTTGTCTCATCTTAATGTTGTCACTCGCTTTGAGTTTAGCACTTCCTTTGTACCACTGACAGTCCACTTCATCATGTGAGATTTCACAGACAAATGACGCACTTTCCTTCTCCATCACCTCCACGTCCTCCAGTTTCTTGATAATCTTGATTTCTCTGGCTGCAGGGAAACATTTTAAGATGTCTTATATACTGGAAAATCTTACATCTAATCTGTACCTTAAATAATAACACCTGATTTGTAAGTAATATTTACCATTAACAGTGAGCTTGGCAGAGGTGTTATCATCAGTAGTGCGACAGATGTAAGTTCCTGTATCATCAGGGGTGCATTTGTTGATGACCAAAGAGCGCTTTCGACCCAAGGAATGGATGCCAAAGTTTTTCCCTGGTTTCAGCTCCACGTCACCCTGAAAATGTATTATTTTTTAGATTAGAGTACACATTGTCTGCACCCTTTCAATCTTATTATTATTCTCTGTCAACAGCAATCCAAACAATAATTTCTCACCTTGAACCATTTAACATCTGCATTTGTTCTGGACACTTCACATTCAAAAGTAACCTTCTCCTTCTCAGGAACACTGATATCCGTCATGGGCTTAGAAATCATAGCAGGTGGTTCTGTACAATCAACAATTAAGCAAAAAGTGACTATGTATTATATGGATTCTAGCATCAAGTTATTGCTCAGGTGGATTATAACAAATTAAAACTTTCTTTACCAGGCTAAAACAGCTCTTACCTGTGACAATAAGTTTTCCAGAAGTATGGACACCGTCTGCTTGGAAAGCAATAGTGCCTGCATCCTCTCTCTTGAGATTGGACAATGTCAGGGCATGCTTCTTTCCCAGAGCTGTGATACGACAGTTTCCCCCGGCCTTTAACTTGGCTCCATCCCTGGTCCAGGAGCCTTCAACGTCAGCCTGGCTGAGTTCCACCTCAAGTGTAACTGTTTCTGTCTCATGTGCCTTGGTTTCTGTTAAGCCCTTTATTACCTGGATCTTCTTCACTGAAGGGAGGAGGAGGAAATGTTAGATGTAAACATCCAGGCAAGGTTTTCTATCTTATAATTCAAACATTACATTATACATTCGCTTTTCATTTGTGTGTAAATCTTACTCTCAACGCTAAGTTTGGCCTGTGTCTTGTCATCCAGAGTTTCACAGGAGTAGATGCCACGGTCAGCTTGAGTCACACTCTTAAAGACCAGAACCTGCTTGGCTCCGTCGACCCGAATCTCTAGGTTTCCTGCAGGCTGCAGCACTACGCTGTTCTTCATCCACCGGACTTCATCTGATGCCTTACTTAGCTCCACCTCCAGCTTCACTTCACTCTGCTCCTCCACTGTCAGGTTTTCCAGCTTTTTCTTAAATGTGACAGGCTCATCTGAGTGGGGGACACAGATATGTTGACATTATTGAGAAATGTTTGTTACTTAAAATACTTTAAATAGATATCATATATTTTATATAGATATATTCTAACAAAAAATGCACTTCTTACGTTGCACTTGTAAGGTAGCTTTGCAGCTTTTGCCCTCTGCGTCAACGCTAATCTCTCCAGCATCTTTTTGGGTGACAGCGGTGATGGTGAGTGAGTGGGTGTTGCCACCATGTTCAATCTTATACTTAGGTCCAGCAGTGATGGGTATGCTGTTGTGGAACCACTTAATGTTGGCATCTGCTGGGGTAGCAGCACACTTGAAAATGGCATCTTTTCCCTCCATAGCAGCCACATTGTTGAGTTTGGTGGTCAGCCTCACTGATCTGGGTTCTGAAAGGAATCAGTGACATTCAATGATATTGTACACTATGATCATATGAAATAAAAAGTTTTAATTGATTTAATTTAATTAATTTACCTTTTGAGGAGACTTTAGCAGAGGTCTTATCACCTCGACATTCGCAGCTGTATTCTCCTTCATCTTCCTTAGACATGCCAGTCACAGTGAGCACCCGCTTAGCACCATCTGTCCTGACGCTGTACCTGCCTCCAGGTTTAATCTCGCGACGATTATGGTGCCAGACAACATCCCCTGAGGCTTGATTTAGTTCGCACATCAGGCTAATTGTACCCCCCAACTCCACATCAACAGACTTCAAGGGTACAACAAACTTCAGAGCTGCATCTGAAATGAAAACAGGGGAGTTACATATTCAAACAAAATTGGGCATCTGCAGAGTTCTGTAGTGAAGTTATCCGGTTATTCCCTCTGACCTACCTTTAACCTGAACTTTGAACTCCAGTTTGTCACTAGCAGTTTGAGAGGAGTATGTTCCACTGTCTTTGGCTTCAGTAGCTTTTACCACCAAGGTACGGAAACGGCCCTCTTTTTTCATTTCATACTTGCTGCTCTCCTTGACCTCCACACCATCTTTAAACCACCTCACACTTCCACTCTCTGAGGTCAGCTCGGTGGTCAACACTATGTTTTCACTTGCTTGAACAGTACATGTGTCTTTGACAGACTTCTTCTGGAACTTGACAGCCTCTTCTACAGAAAAATAAGAACTTATTTTGAGTAGCTTTCTTATTAATTATGTGGAGAAATTACTTTCATTTACAATATATCTTACCTGTCATTTGCAGTTTAAACACCAGCTTCTCTGTTCCAGCCTCACAGGTGTACTCTCCAGCATCCTTTTTCTCCATTTTCTCAATCACCAGCTCACGACTCTTGCCTTTAGTCTCCATGTGAACTGCTTTGCTGGAAGTCAGCAGCTTGCCGTCCTTGTACCACTTCACTTCCGCCTTGGAATCAGAAACTTCGCAGCTCAAAGTGGCTTTTTGAGAGAGAGTGGCTTTAACGTCCTTCTGGACTGACTCCTTGTTTGAGAAGCCAGCTGGAGGCTCTGTGGAGCAAATAAAAAAAATGTGATGTAAATAAAACAGGGAAACACAACACAAAAAATCAACATTGGACTATGCATCAAATCGCATTTAATATCTAATTTGTATACTTGAGGAAATCCTAGGAACATGTCATTTCTCCCACCTGCGACTTGTATCTTAAAGGTCAACTTCTCAGTCCCGGCCTCACAGATGTACTCTCCAGCATCCTTCTTCTCCACACTGTCGATCACCAGCTGGCGACTCTTGGCCTTTGATTCTGTATGGATTGTCTTACTGGAGGTCAGTAGTTTGCCATCCTTATACCATTTCACCTCCGTCTTGGTGTCAGCTACCTCGCAGCTTAAAATAGCTTTCTGGGAGAGAGTGGCTTTCACCTCCTTTTGGATAGATTCCTTGTTAGAGAAGGCTGACTTGGGTTGAATCTCTGAAAAGGTAAAAATGGTTGTTGTGGTTATAAACAAACATCAACAGAGATTAAAGTGAACGAAGGTGCATTATGCTGTTGCTGAGCCCACCAAAGAGAACTGTGCAGCTACATGAAGAAGACTATGCACAATATTCACAAATACGTGCAATATCGATAACCTAATAACGAAAACAAAAACTCATAAAACATTTATGCAAAACAAAAAATTCAAATCCTACACTGCAGCTGTTTTTCGTTTTTTTCTGATTCACCTGAAATCCTCACCATCTTAAAACACCAGTCATATTCCTCCGACATATACAATTCCCTTTAATGTTCTCATACCTGTCACCTGTACTTTAAATTCCAATTTTTCTGTTCCGACTTCACAGGTGTACTCCCCTGCATCTTTCTTCTCTATGCTGTCCATCACCAGCTGACGAGTCTTGCCCTTTGAGTCCAAGTGAACCGTTCTGCTGGGACTCAGCAGCTTGCCATCTTTGTACCATTTCACCTCTGTCTTGTTGTCAACTACCTCACAGTTCAGAGTGGCTTTCTGTGACAGAGTGGCTTTCACTTGCTTCTGGACTGACTCTTTGTTGAGGAAAGCAGATTTAGGCCGGATTTCTGTAGAAGTGACTGTGGAGGATTGTGGTGGGAATACAATTACTGATACAACAACGGACTTGATTTTAAAACCACAAAGCGCACAAAGCTCTGGATGAGCTGACATGGAAGCAAACTTTGCCGAACACAGGGTCTCAAAGTCTATTTAAGCCTACAAGGCTGACGGACAACAACAACATAGCAGTTTATGGTCACAAATGAAAGCACATAATTTATCTGAAGGCAGCCACAGAGAGGCACAATGCCCAAAGCCCAAATAACAACATAGAACAGCCTCATCAAACAAGTCACATAACTACAACAAACCAAATATATTACGTCCTACTAATATAACAGTCTAACTCAATGCTGGACTTCTGACATTTGAGCAAAGCACATCAAATACCTCTAACTGAAACAACCAACAACGCAGCCATAAAAGGAGACCACAAGACAAACAGAAAACACAAATCCACCAGTTTCACACAGTAAATGTTTTTCCTTATCTTCATTTAAAAAAAGATAGAAAAAGGTCACCATTTGAAAGTAAAAATTTTTCTCTATTTAAATTGCTTTATTGTGCCATTTAGTATTGTAAAATCTATATAGGTGACAAGCATTAACATTTACATTTCTATTATTGTTACTATGTTAGAAAATCAAAAAGCTAAAATTTCTGTGTGAGTCATAAATCTGAAGTTACGGTTTAATGATCTTAATATGGTAGTAATCAAATATAATGCCTCCTTACCTTCCACGTGCATTTTAAAGGCCAACTTCTCAGTCCCGGCCTCACATATATACTCTCCAGCATCCTTCTTCTCCACGCTGTCAATCACCAGCTGGCGACTCTTGCCCTTTGACTCTGCATGGATTGTCTTGCTGGAGGTCAGCAGCTTGCCATCCTTGAACCATTTCACCTCTGTCTTGGTGTCAGCTACCTCACAGCTCAGGGTGGCCTTCTGGGAGAGAGTGGCTTTCACATCCCTCTGGACTGACTCCTTGTTAGAGAAAGCAGACTGGACCTTTGTGTCTGTGGAGGAGAACATGAATGTGCGTTGCAAAAACCTTTTCACTGTCCGCTAACATGTTGGCATCTGCAAAATCTTTGAGTGCATCAATCAATGAAAACCCTAGAAGAAAAAAGCTGTCAGTGTCTGTACCTTCCACGTGGAGTTTAAAGGCCAACTTCTCAGTCCCTGCCTCACACATGTACTCTCCAGCATCCTTCTTCTCCAGACTGTCTATCACCAGCTGGCGACTCTTGCCCATTGACTCTGTGTGGATCGTCTTGCTGGAGGTCAGCAGCTTGCCATCCTTATACCATTTCACCTCTGTCTTGGAATCAGAAACCTCGCAGCTCAGAGTGGCTTTCTTGGACATAGTTGCTTTCACCTCCTTTTGAACTGACTCCTTGTTGAAGAAAGCTGACTGGGACTCTGATTGAATCATGTGAGATGTATTTCATTAGGGGCTCAAAAATAAATATGCATCCAAAAAAATACACAAATATTTTGAAAAGCCTCCTCCCTTACCTTCCACCTGTAATTTAAAGGTCAACTTCTCAGTCCCGGTCTCACAGATGTACTCTCCAGCATCCTTCTTCTCCACACTGTCGATCACCAGCTGGCGACTCTTGGCCTTTGATTCTGTATGGATTGTCTTGCTAGAGGTCAGCAGTTTGCCATCCTTGTACCATTTCACCTCTGTCTTGGTGTCAGCTACCTCACAGCTCAGGGTGGCTTTCTGGGAGAGAGTGGCTTTCACCTCCTTCTGGACTGATTCTCTGTTGAAGAAACCTGATTGGATATCTGAGGGCAACATCAATGAGAGATAAAAAGTTGTTGTGAGCCAATGACTGTGACATATTCCGACACATTCCTCAGGTTATCATCAAGTATGCAAACATATGATTATTTTTAATTCCTTAGGAATAGTGTTTACAATCTCAATCAAACATCATCAAGTCTTATTTGTAACATTTAAAATCACAAAATTGACACAACAAACTGAACTCATTTATTGGATTCTACATTTCAATACCTGACACAGATATCTTGAAGACCAGCTTCTCCCCTCCAGCTTCACAAATATACTCTCCAGCATCGCTCTTCTCCACTTTTTCAATCGCCAGCTGACGAGAAGTGCCTTTTGCCTCCGATATGTATATGGTCCTACTGGATGTTAGCAGCTTGCCATCTTTGTACCATTTCACCTCTGTGTTGCTATCAGACACATTACAACTAAGAGTAGCTTTTTGGGAGAGCGAGGCTTTCACCTCCCTCTGGACTGACTCCTTGTTGGAGAAGGCAGCTTGGGCTTGAGTTTCTACGATGAGAATACAGTAAAGAAATTAATGTGTGTGATTATCAGTCGAATGCTGAATAGTACTGCAAAAGAATAACAGTCTTACCTTTTATCTTGACCTGGAATGTGACTTTGTCTGCTGCCGTCTCACAGGTGTAAGGTCCTTCGTCACTTTTCTTGGCATTCTTGATGATGAGTTTCCTTTGAGTCCCTTTGGAGAAGAAGGTAGTTCTTTGGTCCTCAGTGATCTCCATATGGTCTTTTTTCCACACAACGGCTGCACTAGCAAGAGACACCTCACAGCTTAGCTCAAGATCTCCTTTCAGGGTTGATGACATTCCCATGGTACCTCTGGCCTTGTTCATAAACTTAGCAGGTTCATCTTAGAGAAAAGAGATGGAAATGAGTCAATGTTTTTTTTTAATTTAAAAATAAGTATTTGTAAAATATTTTGGTGGTGTTTACTGGAAAGTAGTACAAGTAAAATATTTGTGACATGAAATTAAATCTCTCTCATTTCTTTTAGGTTTGTTTTTGAAGGGCCTGATGAGCATGTAGCCACAATGGAGGTGGTTGCTACATGATCACAGATTGCTTTCGTATTTGATGGCTGATATAGCAGCATATGCTAGTATCCATTAGAGCAGGACACATCCTGAAATATAGCATGGTCTGTGACAAACTGTCTCCATACGACCTTGATGCAGCACTTATTTCACACCAGCCAGTTCCTTTAATGAAATCACTTCTGCACCATGCAGGACATATTTAGCGCTTGACCTTTGCTCTACAGAACAACAGCTGCAGCACGTTTTCTAACAATTCAATAGCACATGTTGTTTCTCTGTAATGGAGTGAAACTGGAAACTGTACTGTTGCCATGGATTTTGATTTCTATTATACCTTTAAGAGAGAGCTGCAGGGATATCTTGTCGTCAGCTAAAACACAGTCGTAGATGCCAACATCTTCCTCTGTAACATTGTGTACCATCAGGATCCTCTTGCGGTCAGTGGTGACATATTCATACTTCTTGCCCATTTTCAGTTCCCGTCCATTCTTCATCCAAACCACCTGCAGAGGAAATACAGAACAGATTGCTACACCACACATAATACAGCAAATACCAGGGTTAAAGGTAGTTTGATATTCCATATTAAGATACTCAGTATAAAATGTTCTCTTTTGCAGACTATTCTGAGCAACATGTGGTTGATGATAATGCTGGGTAAAGGTGTCATGCTGATTGAGCTTATTTCCATATGAAATTATATTTCCAAGTTCAAAGACAATGCACAAACTCTTAGGAAAGAGGGTCATAACGATATGGAACTGGCTTTTATCCTTTTGCCATTTTAAAGGCCATTAAAAAAGGAAGTGAGGGACAGCTTATCAATTACCGAATTTATAGTACTTAAATGTCTTTCATATCTGCATAGTTGTAAAATGAAAGATACATTATTACAATGAAAGTAAAAAAAATAAGAGCTGGAACTGATGTGTGTTTCCATTGCAAACCTGTGCATCGTAATCCGACACCTCAACAGTCAGCTGAGCACTAGCTTGGGCACTGCAGGTCACCACCTCCATCTGACTTGGCCTGTTCGTGAACCTAACAGCAGGGGCTAAAAATACAGAAGTCAGATTACTGCATTGTGGACTAGTTTCTCAGAAAAAAAATACCTGTGATGATGAAAGAATAGACATCTAAACATACATTTACTGTATATTTTAATATGGGAAAAGCAAATTATGTAACAAGATATTAAATGATCATTCTCCCTATTGATAGTTTTACTGACTATGATCATGTGCATACCCTTCACAGAGAGGATGCAAGTGCTTTGTGAGCCTCCACCCACAAACTTGACTTCAGCGCCGTTCATTTCCATGGTCACGTCACGGATGAGCAGTGTGTGTGTGTTCTTGGACCTGGTGATGAGGTAGTCAGCTCCACTGCGGAGGAGGCGTCCGCTCAGAGACCAGAAGCCAGAGCAAACAGCAGACAGCTCCACAGAGATAGAAAACTCCTCGCCATTGATAGCAGTGCTGTTCGCCAGGCCTTTTCTGATCTCTGCAGTGGGCTCTGGAGGCAGCAGGAGGCGAACCACACATGAGAAAAGAACACTTGAATGCATAATAACAACAACAACATCAACAACAACAGGTAGCCACGAAGGATAGATGCCACAAACATCAAAGAGACATCAACCATACCAAGGTAGAAGCTTCCAGGCACTTCCAGGTAGGCACTCTGGCCGAAGTCGTTTGTGGCAGAGATACGGAATTGGTAGCTGGCCTCTTCAGTGAAGTTGCTGATGGTAATCTCTGTTACGGTAACAGTTTCTCCAGCATTGCACCTCTGCCATGTCTGAGTGCCAACCTTCCTCCTCTCCACAAAGTAACCCTTGATGGGCACGGGGCGGTCACTGTCTGGGGGAGACCACTGAATGGTGAGGGATGAGTCAGTCTTGTTCTGCACCACAGCATCGACTGGGGGATCAGGAGGATGCTTCCTTGCAGCTAGAAGAGAAAGAATGAAGGTCATACTGTTTATCTAATGAGTCTTCAGTGACTGCAGTGTATCAAAACAACATTTTTGACACTTCCTCACAATTTGGAGGTGAAAAAAAACATGACTACACCAAGTGTCAATGTTGCTTTTGTCTCATTCATCAAGTGTTTACATAGTTTTGTGTAACCCAGTTATGTTTTATATTTGCTTGAATCTGTAAAGGTGCTAAAAGTAGGAAGACAAGAATCTTGCAAGCGAGCAAAATACAATTCTTTTAAAACAGGATGTGACCCAGGTGTCATCCTTACCAGTGACAGAGAATCGAGTGGAGGTTTTGCAGTCCCCAGCCACAAAAGCAACCTCCCCTGAGTCATCTGCCTGGCAATCTCTGATGGTGAGTGTGTACTGTCTTAGCACGCAGGCAATGGAAATACGGGAATCCTCCTTCAGCTTCTCCCCATTGCGAGTCCAATAGACATCTGGGCAGGGGTGCTCCAGCTCCACACAGAAGATGACAGTGTCACTCACAGGAACTACTGTCCTCCGAGGAAGTTTCTTGGTAATGTTGCCTAGGATATTAAGAATAATCTACACATTAGTTATACCTGATAACAGAGTTATGATAACCCACCAAAATATTTCATAATAAACAGGAACAGAGAGAAAAAGAATCTTAGTCGTACCCAGGACAGTGAGCTCAGCCACAGTGCGACTGCCCTCTTTCATTTCACAGATATAAACGCCATCATCATTGGTGGTGACATTGTGTATGGTGAGACGACGCAGGGTGCCCTCCTCCTCAATGCGATATTTGGAGCTTTGTTCCAGCCTCGTCTCCTCCATGAACCAGTTGGCATTGGTGATACTGAGAGGCACCTCGCACATCAATGTGGCTGACATTTTCTCTTGGACATCCACATCCCGCAGCTTCCTCCTGAACGGGACACTGGGCTCTGAGACAAGGAAACATTACATAATCTTCAGGTTACACAATCATACTGATTGTTCTGCATTTGTCAGTCTATTATTTGAAAAGAGACAGGCTTACCGACTATACATCACTATACTTTACACTTTTCTTGGTTGAGGTCAGTTCAGTCCATCATACTTGGCATTTAAGATGTGCAATTTTTATGTGGTGCATTTTAGGAAACTTCAGCACCCTAGATTTGAGACTTCTCGGATGTCTCACTACGCTCTGCACCACAAATGAGGGATGAAGTTTCAAACTGTATCCATATCCACATTTTGGACCTAAGCCAACAGTTTAAACCGAGAACTGTTGAAACATGTGGAACTCGACTTTGAGTTATGGGAGACATCCACTGAGACCAGTAGACGAGTCAAAGTGTCCACAACACTGCAGCTTCCAAAAGACCAGTGAGATGTTTTCAGCTTAGCTCATCTTAAATATTTTTTCAAAAATAATACTCACAAGGTCAAATCAAAGTACCCAATTTCATTTCTAGGTGATGCATCAAAATCTATTGTAAAGTTAGTTTTGTTGAAAGTGATTAACTTTCTTTAGCCATAAATGTGCACTTTTGTTGTTATGGTGGTGTAAATGACGGTGAGTAGCAGTAAATGTGTATTGTAGGCCTATTTCAAAGACATCATCTTTTCCTATTTTTGTTTATAAATAATCATAATCGCCACACAATCACTAATGGCTCAAAATTATGATGGAGAAAATGATGATGCCTGTTAATTGCAAACTTTCTTTCCACCAAACTACCAGACAAACATCACTTACATCTACAGTATTTCTCTGCACCTACTAGTAAAAAAAAACATGTACATTAGTGTCACTACCAACTTAATGGATTAACAACCAACATAAATCTACAATCCTACAATTTCAGTCCCTTGGGCGTGTTTCTCCCCAAGGGAAGTCACACGAGCAGTGGCAGCAGTGTGCGCCAGTAAGTGACTGACCATCTTAGTAACTGTGAACTAGTCATCACCAGCAGAAAATAGATGCAACACAACACCTTCCCACAGAGGATGAGCCAGATTTCAACCCGTTGTGAAACGCAAAACACATTTTGAGAGGTTTAAATGAGGTTTCAGTGCAGTGACTTGAACAACACTTTACTGCAGTTGCCAACAATGAGTTTATGCCACTTTCATTAAGCTCATCCTTCTGTGCCTCCTGTTTTATTGCTATTAAAACACATGAATGAGGCTCACAACTATACAGGGTGACATGAAGGCTATGAACTTTATTTTGAGTATACCTACTCACTGGACTGCCAAATGTGTATTAATATGTAGTTCAAAATAGCCACAACAAATGTTATTTATGTTTCAGTAATGGTTATGGTTACAGCTGGTTAAGGAAATGATTCATGCTTTTTTAAAATTAAATTCATTCATGGGAATTGCTGCAAACATACAGTATGTTTATATGTAAATACTGGACATGGTATGGTTCAGTGTGTGGGCCTATGTGTTGACAAGTGATCCATTCAATTTATGATGTTGTCTCATGTCTCTAATAAAAGCTGTAAAGCTGTTAGTAAATGTTATGTTCTCTCACAAAATGTAACACTTTCTTACCTTTGACTGTGACCAACACAGCACTGTAGGTCTGCCCAGCCATGTTGGTTGCATTGCAGGTGTAGAGACCATTATCAGTCTGCTTGCAGAACAGGATCTTGAGGATGAAGTTCTCAGCCTGGTCCTCATAAATGACATGCCTGCGGCCCTCACTGATGTTGGATCCATCCTTTCTCCATATGATGTGAGGTTTAGGGTGACCCGTCACAAAGCAGCTGAGTTTGGCGTGCTTGCCTTCAGTCACTGTGCAGGTACGGGTGAACACACCTTTGGGCAGCTTTGCCAGTGCAGATGCCCTCATCTGATGTTCAAGACTCAGAGAACTGTAACCATCTGTGATGGCGCCTTTGGTTGAAGACGAAACCGAGGAGCTTTCTTCGGTGTGATAGATGGAAATATCCTTCTTCATTTCCTCTTTGCGCTTCTGCAAGTGAGAGAGGAGGGAGGTGGTCTTATCTGCTGTCAGGTGGCGGGAGTCCTGCGCGTCTACGGCGAGAGCTGCTGCGGTGTGTGCACGGCCGACGGTGTTCTGGGCCCTGCAGGTGTAGGTGCCGCCGTCCAGGTTGCGCACACTTTGGATGCTTAAGGTGCTGCTGTCGCTGTCGGAAACAATCTTGATGCGGTTTGTCTCTCCCAGGTAGCGCCCATCCTTTTCCCAGTCAAAGTTGGCCTCTGGATAAGCTACAACCCGGCAGTGGAAAATAGCATCGCCTCCCAGACCTACGCGTGAAGAGGTAGGCTTCACCACAAAAACAGGGGCCCTCTGAGCCATCTCCGTTGGCAGGGCCACTTTCAGGGTTACAGCGGCATAGGCTTCCCCAACAGTGTTTTTGGCACGGCACATGTACTGTCCACTATCCTCCAGCATTAAGTCATAGATGGTCAAGCGGTACACAGTTCCATCCTCCACGGTCTTGAAGCGGCCCCCAGATGTCAGTTTCAGCTTATCCTTTTCCCAGGTGATCAGCGGGGTCGGA
The DNA here is from genome assembly GCA_030347415.2 of Decapterus maruadsi. Classification (NCBI taxonomy): domain Eukaryota; kingdom Metazoa; phylum Chordata; class Actinopteri; order Carangiformes; family Carangidae; genus Decapterus; species Decapterus maruadsi. The sequence continues at coordinate 16,121,983 of CM064906.1, forward strand.
CTGCCCACAATGGTGCAGCTCAGTGTGGCATCTTTGCCCACACACACTGCAAACGCCTTCGGGCGAGTGAGAAACCGAGGGGCTCCTCCAAACAAGTTAGGATCCATTGTTTGCTCCTGTAATAAAAAAAAGATGACAAAAAATAATAATATTATTATACATTTGATAGATATTGTGATTTCAGTGTAAGTCACGGTTTCAATCGATTCTTTTACACCTGGAGAATATGATTTGTAAGTTGGAGCACCACCATGGCTCAGTTATGGTATAATGTTGGGCAAATGGGCAGATTGCAATGTTATTATGTTGAATAATTGTTTGATCCTACAAGGGAAGGAGGGAAGAATTCAAACAAACACTGAGCAAAATTAAATGGTATTTTTCATTTATCAAAGTCCTAGTTTGATGCACTTTCCTTTCACACAAAAAACTGATGACATTCCTGATTTATACTAGCATAAAATTGGTGGAATTTAAGTTTTATAATTTCATTGAACCATAACAAATAATGTTTTATGACCATCACAAATTGTGTTTGTCATTTTAAAGCAGTTCCAGGCTGCATGTTAAATGACACAACTAATACACCCAAACAATTGGGAGATATGCGAGTTTGCTATGCACTTTGTAAATATGTTACACTGTAAAAACAGACATTCAACCCACTGTTCAGAGTGTCATATTTATAGCTGGCAGTGACAGTTATACCCTGTCCTGGCCCTGAGGACGGATTCACTTAAATACAAAATGCCATGCAGCACATTGACTGGGCAGGTAGTTCAACAACACCACAACAGATGAATTCCCCTATAACAAGGTCAAACAGAGCAGATATGTTCCTTTCAAAGACTGACATTTGCCAGCTTTGTCACCTCTGTCGCTTCAACCGCCTGTCCCAAAAATAACCTCAGCTGTCAGGGCCCGTCTCTGTCCATTGCCATTTGTAGAAGCGAAAGGGACATCAGCTGTTTAATAAAGCTCCCGCTTCGCTAACATTTCCCGTTGTGTGTCTTTTACACAAAGACACCAAAAGCTCCTTAAATTATGATGGAATTTGAGTAATAAATGTCACTTGTAATAAAACAGCGAAAGTTGAAAAATATAAGAATCTAATTCGTCAAAAGATGAAAGTAGCCTATCTCACTCAAAGCTGGAAGTTGAAGCTAACTAGCTTCACTAAGAGCAGCAACCGTTGTAACAGGTGGAAAAGAAGATAATTAGGCTAATTTTAGTAGAAATGAACTCACATGTCGGTCAGTTTTACATATAGAAATTAATTTTAAATTCAGTATTAAAGTTCTCATCTTAGCTTTACTTTTTCACCTTGAGTCTTCAGCCACTCAGGTACAACTGGCGTTGAATCATGTGAGCTTTAACCTCTGTTGGCCGTCGAGGTTTCCGGGTGATAGACCTCCCCTGTACCGCTGCTAGAAATCCAACCACAAATGTCCTCTTTGTGCTTAAAAATCCTTGAAATGGTTGTAAATCCAGGATGGTGTAACATCCCCCCCAGTCTCCGGCAGTGGGCGGTTGACTAGACTTATTTTTTCTTTCTTCTCTGGTACCTCATGATGCCAAATAGCTGACGTTCCTGTTTTAGCGCAGCCTCCTGTCCAAAATAGACTTGTCATTTAGTGTGGAGATAGGAGGAGATAGGAGACAGGAGACAGCCTGGGGCTGAGGAGAGGAGGGGGAGGACAGGGGCCACACTCTGGACTGGCTGCTGCTGCTGCTGCTGCTGCAGCAGGGCCGGTGCACACAGACACACACACCCTGCACAGTGCACACTAGACACTTAAGTCGTAAACAACTCATAATGATGAATATTACTACCAAAATATTTTACATTTTCAGAGGTGAAGCTTTCAGTAACAAGGCTCATAAATAACACACATGACATACTGAAGTTCCACCCTGTTTGTTTATTGTTTTGTTTGTAATTCCTCCCCTTATCTTTTATTGAAGGCTGAGTCCAAATTCGCTAACAACTTTCCCCCCTCAAACTAGCTACTAACATAATTATAATCATCACATTTTACTGTTGTAATTATTACATTTTTAACAACAATAACAACAACAACAACAAAATGATGATGATGATTATTATTATTATTGTTGTTATTATTATTATTATTATTATTATTAGTGGTAGTAGTAGAATACAATTTATAATTAATTTGGTAAATTATTTACATTTCTGTTCATTTTATCTCCCAGCATAAAGGTTTAAATATTACTTCAAGGCTCTCTTCACACAATAAGACTTTTTTTTTGTCTCAAATACTAGAATCAGCATGGGTACTCCTACAACTGTCGTGATTGCCTCTCTGGTCCCTTTAATCTCTCAAACTTTTAGGAAAAAATCTTGTCAGCCAATAAAAATGGAAGTTGTGGTTCCCTTATTGAATTTATCATAAACTTTGTTGAAATACACAGCGGTTTCCGTAGACTGAAACCCCATGCGGGTAAAGTGGTATTTACTTACTTTTGGTATTTCAGATGTTAATTTATGAACACTGCAGCTATTGATTTTGTGTTGACTGTCCTTTTGATTGTTGTTTTGTTTTTATTCCTCATATCCTTAATTGTCATTCAGTAGGCTACCTTTCTTGTGAATAAAAAGTAAATCCCTGTTATTTTTGTGTTTGCATGCGGTAATCGCTAATACTACACACTAAAAACGGTTGGGTTAAAAATAACCCAATTTGGGTTGTTTTATAACTCAACCGCTGGGTCACTATTGCACCAACCCAGCAGTAGTTGTTTTGACCCAGCACGTTGGGTTGGTCCATTTTAACCCAACAGATGAGTTGAAATAATCTACCCAAATGCTGGGTCAAATTAACAACAATTCTGGGTTGTTTTGACTACATATATGTGTTATATATTCTACCCAAATGCTGGGTCAAATTAACAACAATTCTGGGTTGTTTTGACTACATATATGTGTTATATATTCTACCCAAATACTGGGTCAAATTAACAACAATTCTGGGTTGTTTTAACTACATATATTTGTTATACTCTACCCAAATTCTGGGTCAAATTAAATACAATTCTGGGTTATTTTAATTGTTGTCTATAAAAACTACAAACCTGTAACAAAATACACAGTAGATTTGGTCATGCAAAGTATATATCATGTAATTGACACTAAACAATATTGGATAATAAAATTAAAAGAATTGTAACAGTCTAAATCAGTGTTAATAAAATGGGGCTGAAACTAACGATTATTTTCACTATTGATTAATCTGCTAATCGATTAGTTGTTTGGTCAATTAAAAAAAAAACACAAGATGACATCCTCAAATTTCTTGTTTTGTCCACAAGCCAAAGAGACACTCAGTTTATTGTCATAATGGATTAAGAAACCAGAAATATTCACAAGAAGCTACAGTTTTAAAAAAAACTACTCAAATTCATATTCGAAAATCACTCAATGCAAAAGAAGTTGATAATAGACTGATTTCGTCCATCTGTCCATTCGGAGTGGGGGTTTCAGAAGGGAGGGTTTTCCCCAATAGCCTTTTCGAATAGCGGGGTCTTAAAAAAATGGGGAAACCCTGCTATTACGATGACTAGAAGTCTATTTTTGGAACGGTAGGGTTTCAGAAAGTTGGGGTGTAACCAGCCTGTCCAGCAATGACAACGAAGGCCTGGGTGCTTGCTGTTTGTCATCCCAGTGTCAGGACATACGGGTAATCTGGATGCCTTGGCTTCATGTAGGTACTCGACCATGTTTCTTCCAGGCTAAAAAAGAAGAAGTAGTAAGATGGAGCTGTATTACTTGTGCAGTTAAAAAAAATAAGTAAACAATGAACTGAACATTTTTTGCCTTTCATTTTGTATCACAGGCTTACTGATCACTAGATACCAATGAGTGGGAATGAAGTTGGGTTTATTGGGGGGGAAAAAGCTTTGATTTAAAGGGATAGTTCTTTTTTGCGAGAGCGATAACAAGAAATAACAAGCTTGTTTATGAATGAACAGTGAACACAGCTATTTTAATTAGCATCATAAAATGTAAAGAAACAAATCTACAGATTAGGGCCTCATGGAGAAGAAAACAGTTGAGATCTAATAATCCTCCTGACAGAGTTTACACGTCCTGTCAGCCGCTGCTTTCAGTCTGCAGCTTCAGATAAAAAGGAGAAACTCAGAGTTGGAGAAAACCTGCTCCAGACCAGGTTAGGTTCACGGAGTGTGTTGCTATAGTAACTGAGTCAGAGTTTCAATTAATGAAAACAGAAACGTGAAACAGGCTGGAGTTGCTCCTCTTTCCCTGGTTGGAGTTCCTCCCTTTCTGAAACGAAAAACCCAGAGTTTGCCTCATTTCAGGGTTAAAGCTATGGTCTACGATTTGAAAGAGGATGAGAAAATTTGAAAAAAGCACACACACAACCCCCCCAGTCAGTGCCAGCCGCCCCCCCCCCCCCCCCCCCAGCAGAGCAGAGCCGAGCAAGCAACAAGCCTGCTACCTGCAGACACCAAACGCGGCTTTGAATGCGAGTAATTTGTCATATTCACAGTCACAACTTCCACAATAAAACCAAAGATGACCTGTTCAACATAAACTCTGCTCCGCCGCTGCCTCTCTGCACCGCGGGGCCGCAGAGCTCCAGGTCCGGACTCTTCCTGCTTCTCTTCCCCGGACACAGGACCCTGTCCTGCGTCACCCAGCGCTAAGAGTCTCCGTGTAGCTCGGCGCCAGCCTACCCTACTAATAGCGGCGGCGCCAGTCCCGATGCCGCCGCCGTGCACCAGCTGCTGGTAATGAAGCGGTGCCAGTTGCCGTCGCTGCCACCGCCCGTTGCTTTGAGCAGCGCCGCTATTAGCAGCCATTAGCACAGCCTCATGCTACAGGGAGACTGCTATGGTGCTGTGCCTGGGGAAGAGGAGCACTCTGTGTCACTCTCTCATTAAGAGTTGCCTCTTTACTCTAACTGCTCTGACGCAGTGAGCTGCTTGTCTGTTCCTCTGAGCTCCTACCTCACCATGCTTCTGTATGGGCTCCTATTAAGTTAACTCAACGGGCCGGTAGGAGTAGAATGAAGTCGGGTCGCGCCGGTCCGGACTTCAGCCCCGGTGTCTAGTTATTTAATCCGTCACGGTTCGCGGTCCCTTTAAAAACAACACCGCCGGACATGTTCATGAGTTCATTAAAAAAAACAAACCCGGACGCCCCGGACACGACGTGAAAAGTGGACATCAACTAGCTGCGGCTAATGGCTAATAATAAGACGACAACATTGTAGTGTCTAGCGCTGTGCATGTAGCGGTGGGGGCATGTGTGGGTGTGTGAAGGAGGCGTCTTGCAGACACAGTGCAAGTTCATCTGTGTAGGCTATTTGTTTTACTTTGAAACGGAAGCTATTTAAAATGGAAAAAAAAAAAAAAACTTTATTTTTTCACTCGTCCTCCTGCAAGTAGCACTGGAGCGACCTAATTCAATTTTAACTCGCATCTTAAGAAATTAAGACGCATATGAGCCCTGCATACATGTCAACTGTCAACAAACTTTACATCAAACAATAACGTACGTTACCTCACAAGATTATTGCGGTGGCTGTGCCGTGGCGTTGTCCAAAGCAGAAGACCATCATGGTTGGCAATCTTGTCTTTCATTTCGGAGATCTGGGAGAAGGATGAATAAAACAGTCAGTCCTCTCTCACTTACACACACACACACACACACACACACACACACACACACACACGTCAGGGAGACAGTGTGTCCGACTGCTAGATTAGTTTTAAAATGAACATAAAAAGGCGTACCTGGCAGAGGGATTAATACCACAGTCAGTCCCGGTTTCCTCTCACACACACACACATAACGTTACACGTCTGTGAAATGTAAAATGAAAAGAATGTATAGGTTAACGTTAGCCATTTTATAAACAAAAAAAAGAGGGAGAGAGAAAAACACTGTAAACTTTTTGTAAAAAGGGACGTGCTCGACTGTTTAAAATTAAGGTAATTAATGTAAAACAATGACGGAGCACTTACCAGGGAGACAGCAAAGTCCGACTGAACGGCCGTTTGCTGACACCCCTCGTTATCCCTCGCGAGACTTTGTTTCCTTGTAACCGTTAGTTGTAAGCTAACGTTAGGCTAAGCCTTTAGCAGGCCTTAATAACTCAGTAACAGAAAACCAGCTAACTCAAAATAAACATAACCACTCGCTCATGTACATTTCCAACTAAATTAATTCATTCAGTAAATGACTCAGACTAAACAGAGAAGCTGTGTGTGTGTGCTTCCATGCTAACGGCTAAATGGCTAACTATTACATTGTTAGCCAAACCAACCAACTAGCCTTGACTATAAAGATATTTGGTTACTTTAACAATGAATGCAACTCAGGCAATGTGAATTAGATATATAATGTCCACAAACCTTTTATTATCGCCTCGCCAAACGGATTCAGTCAGGCGTTCGCTGGGTGCAGAGCGGTGCAGAGCCTGGTGTGTGTGAAGGAGCATGCTTCTGTCGAAGTGAATGTCATGAGTTCGAAGCACAAACAACCCAGCTGCTGAGTCAACTGATAGAGTTCGAAGCACAAACAACCCAGCTGCTGGGTCAACCGACTATGTTGGTTTTAACTCAGCACATGAGTTACACAAAAATAACCCAAATCCCCTATAAATAACCCATAATGGGTAGAATATTTCGTAACTCAGCGGTTGAGTAGAAAAAATAACCCAGCCGTTTTTAGTGTGTAATTTGACTGAATGTAAATATGATTGGGTTAAGATCAGAGATTAGCTGAACCTGTCACTGAGCATGTGGCACATTGTATTCTGCAGCCACCAGTGTGACAGCTGCTTTATAGCTGCCTATAATTAAATTATGACTTCATACTGAGCTAAAATACAGTAATGCGTTAAATGTATCTCCCATGACACCTCCACAGTGATGACACTTCAGCATGACATTGGAGTCTTTACACAGTAGGGCGTGCCACTTTTTTAATTATCAAAGAAAGAGACATGATTCTGCTTCTGGAATATAATGTTTACACGATCTAGAGAGAAAAGGGAGGGAGCAAGTTGTACCATGGTATTTTCTCGGTCTTTCAGCATGGGCTTTCCCCCAGTGCCAGTGAGTGACAGCAGCAGGTCGCTTGGACCCTGAATTAAACTCCACGAAACTCTAGCAGACGGTAATCCACTGTTGCTGCTCGCCCCTGCTTCAGCCCGTTCTGGCTACTGTGTTTAGTTTCCATGCTCCTGAACCACACTGAGGAAGAAATGTGTAGATTGATCTTTTATCTGTCTCTGTAATGTGTGGGGGAAAAAAATAATAAAATAAAATAAAATAAAAATCTGAACTTACTTCCAAATGTTTTCCCTGCTCTCTCTGTACTCTGTAGCTCAGTCCGGCATCAGAAATGAATCACAGATCATTTCCACGTTGGTATTCGTCCAAAACTCACTCTCAGCCAGGGGTCATCTCCTCAAGGCACCTACAACACACTACGGCAGAGGGCAGTGGACAGACACATACACACAGTACCTGGCTATGTTTTTGGCAACTATAGAGCTGGATAAATTCCCAAGTATAACATTTCTTAGCAATGAGCCAGTCTTCACAAAATGGACGCAATGTATACTCTCCAATATCTGACCTCACGGGCCTGGCAGCTGACCTCTCAGCCATTTCAAGAATAAGGTCGTGGTTGTATCATGTTCACAGTTACCTCAAAAGAACATTTACACAGAGGGATGACAAGTGAGATGAATGCCTGTAGTACCAAGGACAGGTAGCCAAGAGTGACCAGCAGGTGGCATATGTGCACCTTAAAAGGCCCCGGAGGACCTGGACAATGATGTTAACCAAGTGGAGGAAAAAATAGATGAGACTAAATAGTGTGTAGCAAAATAGACACATGTGGTGTTTATTTACAATGCAGATACCATTTACAGTAGTGTCAGAAATAGGGTAATGACGTTAACACAGAAAAACAGGAAATGTTACCAAACTACTCGAAAATGTTTTTTTTTTGTCTACATATGATGCTGTGTGTTGTCCTGGTTAATGAGGTTTTAAAACAATTTTGAAATCTTTAATTTTTCTAAATTACAACCCACTTTAAAATTATTCCTTAGTAGGATCACAATCATAATCAGACAACTGGTCTAGGATCTGCTTTTTCCTGTAACTTGCATTTCAGTTCACCTCAAGGTCAATTTGTTGAGCAAAACCTCAGACATAATGTACTGTATAGAGGCCTTCTTTAACAGCCTCAGTTGTATTTTGGATCAACTGTGAACACATGTAAACACAATGTATTCAGCATGCTCCTAAATGATGGTATAAGATACAAAAGTTCATGGATGAATGGATCACAAATTCAATCCTACACAGACCATAAACGTCTGTATCTGTCAACCAAGCAGCAGGGCAGACAGGTTCAAGTGGCACTGAGCCATGTCCTGGAGCCCTGCTTAAAAAAACACTTTGTATAAATTAATGCAGTAATATAAAAGGTTATCCCTTCAAAGTTACACATCAACACCAACAGAACAGTGTGAATATCATGTTTTTTTTTATATACACACAATTGGGCTGGCACAGAAAGTGTTAGACACTGCAAACTAGCAACAACAATGTAGAACAGAGAGAAAATTAAAATATATTTTTATTTCAAATAAACATCATGTAATGATCCACACATAAAATGATTAAATACACTCAAAATAAGATTTATTTGCCTCTCTACTCACTCACAGGGAACAACACGTCTTGTAAAGCTGTGCCGAAGACAAGTTCTTTTGGCATGTTTCATTTTTTTATCTAGTGTTTCTTCATTTACAGAACAAAAAAAAACAAAACAACAACAAACAAACAGACAAACAAACCAATGTACCAGAAAATCAAAACATGTCTGAAAACATATTTAACATTTCAGGATGAAAACTTAGCACCTTGTTCCAGTCACTGTGATTAGACTGGTGTATAAGAGACCATAGTATGATGAGAAGGTTGGCCATGGTGACACTGCCAATTACAAGGCATACTCCTGCTCTCAAGGTCAGTTTGCAGCTCCTCTTGTGAGCCACATCCACAATTTCACAACATACGTGATGTTATACACAATGACTCGCCAAACAAACAAACAAAAAACAAAGAAAGAAAAAAACACTGTACATAGTATGTGCTGCTAAATCCGTGAAAGCAAATCTGACAGTTTACATGAAATGGCTTCTAATAAGAGTGAATACTAATCCTTAACACTAAGGCACTGCTGAAAATAAAATAACAGTGAGATGTAAAATGTGGAGACTGCCAGAGGTCAAGTCAACTCTGTGCACACAGCTGAGCTCCAGTGTCTCGGTAACATCGACTCACTGCATTTGTAAGAAGAACCATAAATAAACAGTGACCACAATATACCCATGTAAGCATATGTAAGAGTGTGTGTGTGCGTGCGTGTGTGTGTCAGAAACACACATCATCCCCTACAGGGCAAACTCTTTACTAATCAGAGGTAAGAATGACCTTATGTGATTGGCCACAGTGTTTCCAGATGGTCCACTGTGGCCAATAACATCACAATATGTGCTGATGCTATGCGTATATACAAAACATAAGAAGAGGTCATTTAGGATGGAGCCTGACTCTGTCCCTTTTGAGACCTGCCCTTTCTAAAGTGTAACTGATGCAAGTACTGTATATTTAATCATATACATATATGTGTATACTGTACATATATACATACATACACACACATACATATACATATACACACACTCACAAACATTTTAAAAATGGTTTGTTTTCTCAGTGCAAAGTTCTGTTTGTGTTAGCATAATCAAGCAGGTGTCAAAATGCATTCCTTCAACAGACACACAAACACTCACAAGGAAAGTGGAATAGTTTCTTAACACGAGAGACTGCTAAGACATCTGTACTCTCTACAGTCTTGCATCAGTGGAGGATGAGATCTACATCACTGAGATCTTTGCAGGATGCAACAAAAAACGGATAGAGTGATATTTTTTTACACACTACAGCAACAAGCAGATTTAGTCCCAGTTTATTTTAAGTTTAAATCACATTCAACATCAGGCAGCTGGGTATGTTCTTTTTGCATTAATGAAACCTTTATATCACAACTTTTGAAACTACTGTTAGTGACGGGGGACGCATGCCATTTCTTTTAGTAAGATTAGAAGCTTTTGTGAAAGTAAATTATTTGACAAAACAACCTAAATATTTTTGCTCAAATAAATAATACTTATATCAATTAAATATCTGGGGAAAAACAAGTAATAAATACTCTTAAAGCTAACAAATTATGCTGAATGTGGAAAGGCTTTTTTATTTTTTTAAATATTATTATTCCTCATGCTCTTACTTTGAAAGTGGAAAGCCTGAGAAAATATAAAGCCTGAGAGGAACTGTCCTGTCCTAATATCTAAAAACCTAAAGCTCCAGAAGCAACAGCACACGCTCTGATACCAGCCCTTATGATGAACTTCCATTTATACTTTAGCTTTTTGGGAAAAGGACACAAATAAAAATGTTCATGTGCAGAACAAAGATTTGTAAAAGCAATATCACCCTGTTTTGATGTGTAAAAAAAGACATTCCTCTCCAATGTTTCTGAGATATCTGACTTAAAACATCTGCAGGATGAGATAGGAACAGAAAATTAACTGGGTTCAATTTACACCTGCCACTGAAATCTAAATGCAGTTAAAAGATGTATTTTTATGCTGTGAAAAAAAAAACATATGTAATATACTTACACATGAGTAAATACACGGCAGAGGTACTGATCGGAGTATCAGTTTTTCTTCACCACTATTGAGGTTATACGGAAAACTAGGATTTAAACACATGTTTGAACTGGTGTTAAGGCATAATGCTGACTTTGCGTCCAACCTCAAGAGAATTAAAAAGACATCTTCTTCCTGCATTGAGATTTTGATGTCAATAGTGTTTGGTGCCCAGATTTCACTCCTGTTTTTAAGGAAACGCAACATCTTGATAGATCAGCTGTAGAAATATTAATACTGAACAAGATCTGCATTTAGGATCACTAAACACAGGCAGCAGCATCAAAGCATGTGTAAGACCTAGTTTAAAGACATGTTTTAACAAACCCAGTGGGCTTTTTGCTAGGTACACATGGTGTTGAGTTGTACGGCTACTGTACAGTCAGCTCTTTATCTTTATCAATACTTGGTATCTTTTTAAAGGATTAGATCTGGTAGTAAAAATGTGGACGTCTAAAGTATGGGTGAAATGAAAAAAGTGTATTTACAACTTACCAGGGTTTAACAGCACAACTTGAAATACTGTATTCATTTTTTCCCCCCAGATGACCAAAAATTGTTCAGGCAGCTAAGATTCAGCTTGCAGTCTCTGTAGCACAGACCAAAACACCACTGTGTGTGAAATCTTCCACTGGATTCACACTGTGAAAACTTGTGATGCACAAAACAGATGAATTGTGCACACAGGCTTAGGAGAAGTTCCGGTGAGCCTTTTGCATTTCACGATAAAACTGCCCACATCCATCATTACATGTTAACTATTGGATACACTATATAGTCTCTCTGTCGCGTATACTTTGCAGTCGTCTGTACATGTTATTACAAGATCTTGATGAAACGGACGGAAGACATATGGTTTCCCTGATGCCATAGTCTGCCTGATGTGACAGGATGAGGCGTGGAGGTGCAGGGACAGTGGTTATTCAGTGAGCCCCACCCACTAATGAATGAAGGATGTTTTTAAGGTCCATGCTAAATTCTCCATGAAGATCATCTAAGGCCACAATGTTCATCGAAGAAAGTAAAATGTAAACACTATAAAAGAAAAAGAGAGGAGAAATTATGACGGCAAATTATCCTTTGTAGGATAATAATGGCCATTGGTGTTAAACTAGCATGTAAACTAGTAAAACACAAAACAGAAACCAATGGACAATATCATATTTAGAAATCGTGTATATACCTTATGACATAAGGCACTTCAAAGACTACTCCTGGTGCCCTGCTTAGGAGTAGATCCACTATTGATCTCCTGATCTTCCTCGTCCTCATCCTCCTCCTCCTCCTGCCAGCCACCGAGGTGGACAACGGTGGGCATAGACATGCTGGAACCAAGACCACCACTATGTGGCTGGAAGCCTGAGGAGAGCATTGGAAAATACTTCATATTTCACACTTTTCTATGCATTTTTTTTTAGATGTTTATTTAAATAGATTACCATTTGCATATATGCTAAAACAAATTAGTCATTGTAAGTAATACTCAAACCCAATATTCAAATTATTTCTTACTGTGGTTTTAAATGTTCAACTCTCCAAAAACAACTTTTTGATACAAAGTGAACAATTGATATTTTATTTACCAGTGTTTGTGTGCAGCTCTCTCATTGGCACTGCACTCTGCCACTGCCCTGAACTTCTCTGGGGGTGGGAGGTCTGCTGGTGGAGCTGGAGGCACAAGTGATTGTCAATGTACATGACGATGGAGCCCTAAACTGGCACACTACACAAGGATTACTCAAAGTGGAACTCTACCCATACTTAATAATTTTACACCTAACATTCTTTGCTGCAGAAATAAAAGTAGATCTTTTTTCTACAGGAAAGTGATTCATTATTTGACATTTTGTGGAGTATAATTTAAAAACTCTGGGCACATAACAAGAAAAGGAAGTTGGACAATATTGATAATAATAATGTCTAAAGGTTACAGTTTATAGTATAGGAAATCACCTCATGCATGTAGATGGCATGGAGGCTCATCTCTGCAGAGGCGAACTCTGACTGCAGTGCATTGCTCCGGATGTGTGAGTCACTGATGGACATACTGGAAAAAAACAAAACAAAACACAAGTTAATCAAAGCCGACGATGCTCAAGTCTTTGCATTTATTTATCGGTTGCGACATATGCATAATGCAGTGGCAGCTGTGTAAATAATGCAGGAGAAAATACAGGGGATAATGATACCTGTCAATGACGGTGCGATCACTGCGGTACATGGTGCTCTCAGGGTGGATGGAGGACGGCAGGAGGCCCTGTGAGCGGCCGCGGCTGGTGTGAGCAAGCTGGGAGGTGGACAAGGAGGCCAGGACGCTGGCAGCAGCAGAAGCAGCCGTGCTTGGTGGGATGAAGTGATGGTCTCGACCTTGTAGTCCAGATGCAGTTAGAATGGGATGGGCCAGGACACTGGCCAACAGGTTATCAGGCTAGAAACAGCAACATGCAGCACAATACAAAGTTAATAAAATTATAGAAAAAAATACAATATCATTTTTTGTGGGGTAAAATCTCTAGTTGTTACTTAAATGGCTGATTTTGTATAAGTATTTAATTTGATACTGGTAATGGACAATTAACATTCATACTGTTGTTAATGTGGCAGTGTATGTAACAGTCTCCATACAGCTTCAAATATTCACAGACAAACCTGTTACCTAACATGATTTATATATTCAGCCCATGTGTGGTACATGTGTTATCTTCTTAGTTGTCATGGTTTCTTACCCCGGTGGCAGACTCATTGGACTGCAGGGAGGTGCAGAGTGGAGCTTCAGAAAGCAGCAGCTGGGTGGAGGGGCCGCCCTGTGCATCATGATGCACCTTCTCCTTGAGATGGCTGATAAACACGGAGCTTTCCTGCGGCGGCTGCCAGCGTGGGTTCTTAATGGTGAAATGCATGAGGGACAACTCTGTCTTTCCATTCTCAGCCTGCTGGTATATAGAGGCCTCCGTCTGGCCCTCCGACATCCACTGCGGAAACATCCAAAAATGCATACACAAAGTATTAACTGAGGCGCCGACTTATTATGGATCAACCTTTCTTTATTTTCACAAATGATATGAATCGGCCGACTCGGAGGAAAAGCCTTACCGTCGGGTTTCCATGGCGTCTGATGTCCATCTGTGCAAAGGAACAGATGTCTCCAACTCCAACCACCTCCACAGTAAAGTTCCTAAAAAAGTCAATGATCTCTAGAGACTTGTTCCTCAGAAGGAAGATGAGAATGAAGGGTGTGACAATAGGACTGAGCAGCTCCTCCAAAATAAACACCTGATGTGGACACAGAAGGGTCAAAAGGTTAAAAATATTCAAATTCCAGACAGAGTCATATGTTAATCAAAATTCCCAAGGTTTTATGAAAAAAAAAACCCAAGTGATTTCACAGTCTGGAAAGACAGGGCCTGACAAAGTCTTTATACTGCCCACATGCTGCTTGAACAACTTCATCAATCCCAACCAAAATATATAATTAATATCTGTTAGTGTGATGAATGTGTTTCTCCCATCCTCACCGCTTTGTACTGGAACAGCTGGGCCACCTCGTCACGGGTCTCACTCTTGTTAGCACTGCCCTTCCAGTGGTCTGGCATGTAGTGGATGTGTGCCAACATGCACTGAAGCAGCTGTTCTGGACACCACACCATATGCTCATCTGGGATGAAGGACCTGGTGGTGGACATGTACAAAACGTGAGCATTTTTCACCAGTAAGCTGCAGTTTACATTAGGCCACAATATACAGAAGTGTATTCTATTCTGTGTCTGTTTATCGTAATATCAATAGTAAAGGAGACAATAAGAATAACTGACGACCGCTGTGAGTTTCACATTTACAGTAATGAAAAGGCCTTGGCTCTGAAAGCTCACCTGGTTATAGTAATAACCACCCCCAGCACGGTGATGGCAGTCAGAATGTGCTGCACTGTCAGGACGTCCTCATCGTAGACCGTCAGTGCAATGAGAACAGCCAATACTGAGCCTGAGAAGAAAGCTATGTTCTTTGCCAGCACAGTCAGCATTGGTGATGTGAAGGAGTTCATGTATTTGGAAGTGGGCTTGTAGCCACGACCTAAACGGCCATGCAGCTCGTGGTCCAGCTCGTTGAAGTGACGCAGGTATAGGCGACCGTACATGGACCAGCGGCGAGCGCCCAGGCTTCCAGGTTCTCTGCGGATCACTTCTGTGTAGCTGAAGAACGCGTACAGCACCTGCCACACCAGGATGAAGGGGCATAGCAGCAAATTGGCCAAACCCATTAGCAGGATGACTCTGCTGAGCTGCTGGGCCAGTTCCAGCCGGTTCCCAGTCCGCTTGTATTTGGGGTGCAGGTTCCACTTATTCTGAAACAGAGAGCCAGGACCCCAGAAGAGGATGAGCTCAAAGTTGTACTTGAGGCCCTGGGTGAGGAACACCACATTACCCAGCAGGGGGAGCTGCAGCTGCACTGGTAGCAGCGATTTGTTTATCATGGCCACCATGTAGTTCTTGAATCGCAGGATGCGGTGATAGATGTCAAGTTCTGTCAGCTCCTTCTTGTGTATGCACATTTGCTGCTCTCTCTGCAGGCTGATGAGCCGGTCCTGGACTTCCTGCCATGTGAAGTTGCATAGTTCATCCTGGAGAAAGGAGACAGTGCACAAATTAACAGAAATGCACACCAACACAGCGTTACAAGACATCATCGCAACTGGTTGGACTTGGATGACTTTTATGTGTAGTGTAGTGCCGTCTCTGTACACTTCTCCAGGTGCACCACTTACCATTCTGATCTTCAGCGCTTTGATGTAGAACTGCCTGATCTCCCAGTAGCTCAGGACATTGCAAAAGACTTTAATAAGTCGATAGATCCAGAAGATGGCTGCCATGATGAGGAGAAATATAATCCAGCTGTCATCTTGAATCCTGCATGAAAACAAACGTGGCAGAAGCACAACATATGAAGTTTATTATAAAAAAGAAAAAAAGGGGTGAGGACATAGGCCTATTTGAAAACTGGAGTCAAAATCACTTGAACTAGATGTGGATAAGCAGCCAAAATATTACCCCCCACACACTCTTGCTATGACTCTGTATTTAATAAATTGAAAATATGATCCACACATGAGAAACTGTTTGTCCCAGTGTATGTTGCAATCTATGAAAGTGTCACTGAGCCACTGTTTACAGGTTTTTAGTGAGGTGGCCCTCTTACTCCACTCTATAATTAAGGAAGCTTATGAGGATCCCATGTCAAAACACAGAACATGCTGAGCATCAGTAATTTGCACCTACAAACACACATTAGCCAGTAACTGAGCAATGTTTTGATGCTCTTTAAAGTATTTCATATATCATTTTATATCAAGGTCATTTTTAGACATAAACAAAACATTATATGCTCTCAGGTATTGAGTATCTGGTTTGAAAATGGAAATCTGAGATGGGCTGTAAAGACGACATAGATGTTCCAAACTGCTGGACTGGCTGTTCCCAAATTAGAATACCAAGTGTTTGTACGTCATTGACTGTGATATTTGACTTTTGACCAATAGTCAGGATGAGGAAGATATTAGTGATAAGGGACCTGTGTGTAGCTCAAGAAAACAAGCAGAGGCAAGGTTACTACTTAGGGTGAAGAAAACATATATGACAACATAGGGCTTAAGGGGGAGGTCATGTGGTTGTCAGCTTACTGGCCCAGCCAAGTTGTCAGTATTTCAGCTGGAGTGAAGCTATCAATTACACAGCCCTGTTCCCTAAAGCCAGTGTGAACACATGTCGCAATTTGAAGCTACCAATCTCAGGCTGAAATGAAAAACAAAACTGAGAGAGAAAGCCATTTTGTAGAAACTAACATGACCTGTTCTTGAAATGAAACAGACTTTTTTTAAAAAAACAACTGAATTTGAATCTGATCAAAAATACAGACATTAATACCTTGTTATATTTTGTACCGTTTTAAATCTGTGGCAGAGATTTAATGGTGGCTGTGGTGGTGCCGTTATTACCATTGATCGCAAGAATTATTTTATAAAAAAGCTGTGGTAGTTTATTACCAGTGATATCAAGAGAAAAAAATCTCACACAATTGTAAAACATTTGATTTATCTAAAAGAATAAAATCAGGCAAAATCACTTAAAGATCATTTCTTCTGTAATCACTGCTAAGAGTGCTGACAGTTCATAAAAGAGTGAATAGTCTTTATTAAACATTCAAATACAAGAGCCTTTTCATAATTTTCTAGGGTAAATTAAGAAACCCACAAAGTACATCTAAATAGGCTACTGCTCCACATTCCCCTCTGTGATGTGACTGTATCTTGCCAACTGAAGCCATATCTGACACAATCCAATAAGAAATTAAGTCTGAGAGTCTGATAACGACTGCATTAACCCAGACACCTTAAATCCCTCTAAAGGCCCTTCTCTATAAGGGTTCTAATAATATCCCAGAGCGTCTGCTTGAGAACAAAGTATCTAATCAACTGGCTGAAATGCAAGGTCAAGCAAATCAGGCATCAGCTTGTATGATTACAGCCTTTTCAATTAATTCACCTTGGACGTTCCACTAAACTTCCCCAACAAGAACATAAACCTTCACACGCTACAGCTCAGCAGAAGACAACAATACCTCTGAGTGCACTGCTGGCTCGGCAGGATGGCATCTGGGAGAGTGACTTTGTTTCTGTCCAAGGGATTCTGTCCAGGCCCGGTATGGTTGACTGCCCGATTGGCAAACAGTACATCATACTCCACACAGTTGACAAGGAACGTTGTGAATGTGACAACAAATAAAAATTGACTGTTAGGAGATGAAAGAAGAAAACCAGAGATTAGGCTTCATACTTCATGACAGTAAAACACCAACAATGGGCCTCATTCACCAATATGTTCTTAAGTGTTTTTTAAGTTGTTCTTCAGAAATTTCATGGATGTGTTTTTAGACCACAGAAATGTTTGCAACTGTGTTCATAAATAGATGAATCCCATGTTCTCGTAAATTTAGAGCACATGCCAGGTGAGCATAATTAACATAGGAATAGCAATAGGTAAACGCACCATCAGTCCCAGTAAAAGGTTGTGAAACTGCATGGCTGTGTGCACACAGAAACCACATACATTGAGCAGAGAAGATGAGTTGAGAATCAAAGTTAAAATGCCCAAATGCGGTGTTTAACGTGTTTAAAGTTGGTAGAGCACCCGTCCAGTGTGCTGCTATAGTCCTTACAGTAAAATAATACAACTGCAGAACAGAAGAAAACGCAATAACCACTTATTTTGCTCAGGTGTCAGCTCTCAAATGTGTGCGTAAATCATCTTGAAAACTTTGTAAGTGGGTTTTAAGAAGACATTTCATCTTAAGAATGGTTCGTGAATGAGTCCCAATGACAAGAGAATAAAAACTGGTAGTGGCTATGTTGAGATAACTGACAATATTCATTTCTAACTACCGACAAACAGACAGTACTCTTCACATATACTGACAAGTGACTAATTCATAATAGTGCAGTTAAGACAGCTCAATTGCAGTTAAATCTGTTGACAAGCTGTGGTTTGTTTTGAGCTGTCATAATGAAGACTGATTTTTTTTTTTTTTGCACAGCTAATGGTTCAATGGAGTGCAAATTAATTGACCTACTGTGGCAAGCTTCTGAGATACATCAGTCTGGGGCTCAATAATAACGATGGCCTGTTGGCATGATATTTGAGGCAGCAGGGCCATAAAATAAACAGCATGTTGCACTGACATACTGTCCCAAAATAAGGCGATTATAGGCCGGCAGAATATTTTGTGCCATGAGAAAGTCACTAAAAGAGAAAAACAATGGTTTCATGTGAGTTTCTGTGCAGGTGCTGCTGGAATTATCCAGTTGAGCTTGTTCATCCTGATGCCTGAGGCACTCTCCACTGACAAGTTCACAACAACATGAAAATTTACTACTGATATAAATTATGCCAATATTTCACTGAAAACAAGCATCCTGTTGGAACTGAAAAACTAAACTCATCTAACGCAACCAACTTTAACATAATGTTTGCAATCACATGCATGTTTCTTTATCTCAATGTGATTCCCTCAGGTGTCTGAACTCTGTACTTACACAAGTTCAAAGAACTCTGACAACATCATACAGGCAAAGCCATTCTTCTGATGGAAATGATAGATGTGGACAAGCTGGTTAAGAAAAATCTGAAATAACAAAAACTGAGTAACAGCAAACATGATCTTACACTCAAGCAGTTATATTGAGAAAGTAAAGGTAATCAAGACATATCAGTCTGTAGTAATATGATAAGCATAAACAGGAGTCAAGAAGTAGAAATCATTAAATTTCAGTTTGCAGTTTGTAAATATGACTCCTGACCGTCATCATGATACTATTGTGAGTCAGCATGACATGATGCTCATGGCATGGGCAATGACAAGTAAAACTGCATGTACTTTAAAGGATATCCTTGTGAAGAAATTATCCAGGTTCTTGATATGGTGCCATGAATCTGGAACAGAAATTAAAACATTAAACTCTAATCAACCATGGCACAGCTGAGTCATAATCTTTCAGACCAATAACGTGTGCATCAGGCATGAGACTTTCACAATGCAGCCAATCAATTATAATACTTTTGTCGTAGTGCTTTGATCACCTTTTAGGCCTTCGGGCACATGCACCAGTAAATCCTCCTCCCCGGGTGGCGAGTCCTCCTCAAAGTCCTCAATTCTCTGATATTCCTGGTAAGCTTCGAGGTTGGCCATTGTGCTTCACATTCTTAGCATCACTCCCAACTGACGAGCTACTTTTGTAGTAAACAACGCTGTCTGAAACGAGTCTCGCAGTCTCGCAGCTCCAGCTACATAACTAAAAACAAGCTATCAGGCAGCTCAATCACTTCAAGAAAGGGTAACGTTAGCTCCAGCTAGCATTAGCTTGCTAATTTGCTACTCTGACGGACGGCGCTAGTGTAACGTTAACACTACGGCGATAACATGTCCAATGCTAGGCAGCAGTTTAACATGTACCAGACAAGCACTCGTTAGCTATGCAACGGCTGTAAAAATCCGTACATGAAAGCTAACGACCTAAGCCAGCTGTGTGATGGCTCGCTAGCCTGTGAATGATTCAGCCACTCGTGTAGTCAGGGTGACAACGGTTTGTTTTGTCCCCGACTTGCTCCGTTCATCTGCTGCTCTTGATCTTCTTTTCGTCGTTTTTGTTCTGAGTCCAGTCCAGTCTCGGCCAGGTCTTGTTAAACGCACACGGCTACGTTTTTAATGTCGACACGGTGGTCTCCCGGTCTGCCCCAAGGTCTGTGAGTCGCTGTCCAAAAATACACTATCCTGTGTGTGTGTCCACTGTTTTTGTCTTTCACAAACAAATGTCAACAAAACGTCATTGACGTCACTTCGGGTTTAGCGCTGCGTTCATGGAGCATCGGTAGAAAAGGCAAAACAAGAAAAACACCCGGTGGTACCATGGTTGTAAACAATTAACTTAGTGTGCTAGCACATTTTAAACATGGTAGTGTAAATATTGCACTCACATCGGATACAAAATATTAAATTTGCTTATTTTGTTGCTGTACGTATTTGTGGCGGTTCATATGGGCTAAGTTTCTGTTGGAGTGGACAGAGAATATTTTTCTGTATTTTGCCGTTTACTGACATGTCCAAAGTATTTTTCAGCAAATGTGAGTTATAATAAGTGTGACAACATCTCGATACATCCGATTTAGATTTACAAGTCCTATGTTGTTATGGTTTTCCGACTTGGCAGCTCGTATTTCCAATTACACGATACACGTGAATGCGGCACATAATCGTCATTTCCGGTCAATAGTTGTAGTTTTGTTGATATTTTCCTAAGAAACTCAGATTTTGTGGTGTTTCTGTTCGACAGTGTTATACAGGCCGCTTAGAGTTATTCAACAACTTGCCCCATGTGAAATAAAGTTACACACCGTTCTCTCAAATCAGTACTAACAGTAAACATTAGACCCTGTATAGGTGCAGAAATGCATTGTGGGTTACTTTCAACATGGCAGCCTACGGGTTGTGTCTGGATTACTGTAACGCTTAACGATTATTGTGACCTATTGAGCTTGGTGTCATTGAAATAAGCATAAAACATGTTTCATATTCTTTGCAGTAAAGCCAGCTTCGCTGCTTCAGCGCGCTCAATGTCGCTGTACACGCGGTGCAATAAAACAGCAGACTTATGGAAACTATCACGGTAGGGTAATGTAACCTGTTGCTACCAAAGATAACTGTTACTCTATCTTTGTTAGTACTTTAGCAAATGACAGCTGGTCTGTGTTCAATATATGCGTTAATTAATCCGTGCTGACAGGCTTGGCCTACTTTTAATTACTAGACAGTGCACCGTGTCACAGTCTTGTATCCAGGTATAAATATAGGTACCAAGGCATTGTGTGTTTGAGTTGGATTAGAGATGAAATTGTAAGAAAATCATCGATTAGTCGGTCAAAAGGTAGTCAGCAGCTGTTTGAACTCTAACTGAACTGTAAATAAACAGATACTCAGACAGTAGAGCTGATGAATCACCTAAGTAGTGGTTCACGAAGTCACTGTCAATCTGGATTACTCCAGCTCACATGTGCTGCTTTTTACTATTGTCCCACTGCCATAATTTCTTAAAATTTAGGAAGCAGCCTGACATTTATACCTGTAAGTTAGTGCTCTTATGCGCATACTGGTATATAGTGTAAAATTTATTTGTGGCTGTTATTGTTCCTCTTACTAATACAGTGTCACATCTCCACTAGATTGTAGGCTACTAACCACTTAAGTATTTTTAAATGAGCAGCTCAGGGTGTATCTTAAAATATATCATTAGTTTTCCCTGCTACCATGGTCATGTTTTCATCTGTGTTGGTTTATTTGAGAGCAAAACTGTACTGAACTGATTTGCGAAGATAAGGCTTAGGCTGAACTATAATTATCAGATTTGGTCAACCCCAAGACATTTCCATGTTAATTTGGGCCCTTTCTTCTGAGAGCAACATCAATATAAGATAACGATTAATATGAGTTAGGCTAATTCAGATGATTATAAGCAGGTTCACCGGATAATGGTAATTTCACAGATTCACATCAGACTAAATACTGACTGTTCTTCGAAGCATTGCTTTTGTTAAACTGGCTGTGCAAAGTGGCTATGATCTTGTCAAATTAATTAATACTCTTGGTTGTATCCAGGTGGTATATATCTCCCGGATCTAAGGGATACAGCTCCACACAACAGCCAGGAAATGCTGTCAGTCGAATTTGGAGCCTCAGTCAGAGGGCTGTCCGCCAGTCTGCCACGCGACCATCCAAACCCCCAGGAGTAGCTCTTAAGTTCATCCTGGGACCAGCAGTGCTCACTGTCTCTGCTCGGCTGTGGTGCTATGTAGCTTACTGCGAGGCGGATGTAAATAATAACACCCCGGTGGAAGTTGTAGCCAAAAACCCCGTGCCCGAGTTCAAATGGGACATCCTGTGGGAGTTTGTCAAACCTCAGGTCTTTGCTCTCATTGGGGCTGTTGTGGTAAGTCTTAATGAATTTCAAAATTATTATGCAATGCATGTTAATAATACGAATCAACTAAACAAGTCATTTTCCTTTCAGCTTGCTTTTGGCGCAGCTATATTGAACATTCAAATCC
The DNA here is from genome assembly GCA_030347415.2 of Decapterus maruadsi. NCBI lineage: Eukaryota > Metazoa > Chordata > Actinopteri > Carangiformes > Carangidae > Decapterus > Decapterus maruadsi. The sequence continues at coordinate 16,144,418 of CM064906.1, forward strand.
CCTTGCTGCTTGGGGATCTGGTGAATATTGTTGCTAGTTTCCTCAGAGAACACACTGGGAATTATATCCATGAGATAAGAGGTCCTGCCATGAAACTGCTTGGACTCTATGGCATCCAAGTAAGTAGTTACACAACTTAGTATGCCAGTACTTTGACTATGTCTATGAGTCAGCGGTGAACTAACTATGCTGAGCAAGGTCTTACCATGAAGTACAGTAGTTCTGAGCAAGTATAGTATGATTGTATTCTCAAGAAGCTATATCTAACTGACAAGGTGTTGTAGTTCCATAAGGCATCTTGGGGTAAATGCACAATTGAAATAAGTATGCTGACAATAACTGGTCTTATTTCCATGAAATTAACTGAGAAGAATAGCTCTGAACACCTGGACAATATTTACAAAGCGTTTTATATACCCCAATTGCTGCAGTTTGTGTGTTGATGTTTGGATTATATTATTTTATATTATATTATTGCAAAGTGTTTGTTACATTAATACATTTTCTTTCAGTAACTTTGTCTATTCATGTAGCTTGCATATCTCATTGTTAAAGGAAGTCATTTTTCCTATTAATTAAAATTCTTGATACATGCTCTGTTCCACTTGCTTTCATTAGGGGAAAAAATTATAAATGTCACAGCAATATTCTGGAAAATGGTCTGTTCCACTGGTCATTAATCACTTCCTTTGTGCAGGGCCTGCTGACATCTGGCTACATTATCCTGCTTTCAAAGGTGGGGGAGAGAGTGGCAGCAGACATGAGAAAGACCCTTTTTGCATCCTTACTGAGGTACACATGACTTAACAAAGCCAGTGATCAGACACGTGGTAATTACACCAGTTACCTACTCTTTAACATATGGGTCATACTATAATAATAATTGTTTTTCTTTCTTTTTTTTTGTCTCAGACAAGATGTGGCGTTCTATGATGCCAATAAAACGGGACAGCTGGTGAATCGTTTGACTGCTGACATTCAGGAGTTCAAGTCATCCTTTAAGTTGGTCATTTCTCAGGTATAAAATGTAAATTTACATAAAATATCCCTGTACTCTACATGCTAATTTTAACCTTCTAATTTCTAGTTTGTGCTCTTTTCGCATTCTTGCAGGGTCTGCGGAGTATTACCCAGACAGTTGGATGTTTCGTCTCTCTTTATGTCATCTCCCCTAAACTCACCGGTCTGACAGTCGTCGTCCTTCCCTGTCTAGTGGGAGCTGGAGCTCTCATTGGCTCATTCCTCCGTAAACTGTCCCGTCTGGCTCAGGAACAGGTAAGATCAAATAAAGTATTATATTAAGACTGCTCAGTGCCTTGTATACTGTTTAGGTTGACAAGTGGCTGCCATATCATAAAGGCCATAATTCAGAAAGCTTCATATATAAACCAGCAGAACAGACCTTGTCATGAATGGGACTGATGCACTGTCCCCTCTCCTCTTTTAGCACAGTACGCTCTGTTCTCACAAATGTTTAGGTGCCAAGTTTCTTTTAAGGGCTGAAAGAAAGATTTTAAGGGCTGAACGAAAGATGCATCCAGATGCCAACCTTCATATCATGACACCTCAATGTCTGACTGAGTCTTTACATTATGATTTACTTTTACATTAAATTATTATCAAGGTGGCAAAAGCAACAGGAGTGGCAGATGAGGCGCTTGGCAATGTGCGAACAGTGAAAGCTTTTGCCATGGAAGAGCGGGAGCTTCAGTAAGTGAGAGTTTTTTTCTGATACATTCACAGCCATGGTATGTTCAGGTCAGTATCCTGTATGACAGAATTTCATGATCTCTTTCTTTTCAGGTTATATTCATGTGAAGTTGACAAATCTTGTGAAATGAATGAAAATCTTGGTGCTGGAATCGCAGTTTTCCAAGGAATGTCAAACATTGCCCTGAACTGTGAGTGCTCATTACATACTTTAATAGAAAACAGTTTTCAGATTTAATTGTATTTCATATTATATTTCAGAATTTATTTAACTGATGGTAATGTTTTGGAAATGTGTGCCATTGATGCAGGCATTGTTCTGGGAACTATTTTTGCTGGAGGGACTTTAATTTCGAGCAATGAAATGTCCCCGGGAGACCTCATGTCTTTCCTGGTTGCTTCCCAGACTGTTCAGAGGTAAAAGAAACAACTTGCTCCATAATGACTGCTCTATATTACCATTTACTATTAAATGTTTCAGTTTAAACAAAGCTGGTGTCGGTATATAACTCATGTATTGTCTTAATGCTTAGGTCATTGGCCAGTATCTCTATCCTTTTTGGACAGGTGAGTAAAAATTCTACATGTGTAGTGTGACGCACATTTTAAATGTTGGATTATATCACATGCACCTGTTCTACAGGTGGTGAGAGGATTAAGCTCTGGGGCTCGGGTTTTTGAATACCTTGCTTTGGAGCCAACCATCCCACTCTCAGGAGGAGGACGCATCCCGTACCATTCTCTGACAGGAAGAGTTGACTTCATGAACATTTCATTCAGGTTGGAATCTCATTTTCACTTCAAATTAAAGTAGATTTTCAACAATTGAATGTTTACTGGTCACAAACATCTTGGGAGACTATCTATTCATCTTGTTTTCATGTATTCAGTTATCCGACAAGACCTGGCCATCAGATTTTGAACAAATTCAGCTTGACTCTGCCTCCATGTAAAACTGTTGCTATTGTTGGAGAATCTGGAGGAGGTAATTTCTTAGATATTAATTCTTATTTTAATTGTGTGAAAAGTGAACACAAGTGATGGTGATAATTCATCCAATGCATTTTAGGAAAGTCCACAGTGGCGTCCCTGCTGGAGCGTTTCTATGACCCGACCAGCGGTGTAATCATGCTGGATGGACTTGACATCCGAACACTTGACCTGTCCTGGCTCAGGGGACAAGTTATTGGATTTATCAATCAGGTGAAAATTGCTTATCATTAGTGTGTCTCCATTTTCTAAAGAGGGATGTGAATAATAAGTCAGTTCAATAGAAATATTAATTGTTCACATTTGTGGCTGTCCTCTTCTAACCACATTTCTCAACACTCTACCCAGGAGCCAGTTTTATTTGGATCATCTATCTTGGAGAACATCCGCTTTGGGAAGCCAGAGGCCACAGATGCTGAGGTCATTAACGCAGCCAAGCAAGCCAATGCTCACCGCTTCATTACAGGTTTCCCAGACGGCTATAACACTGTGGTTGGTAAGTGTTCTCACTTCAGCTTTTACTACTGTTCAGACACTGCGGCGCATTGTACATACTAAACTCCGGGTTTTTCAAAATGTAGGTGAGCGAGGTGTGACATTATCAGGTGGCCAGAAACAACGCATTGCCATCGCCCGCGCCTTGATCAAGAACCCCAGCATCCTGGTTCTGGACGAGGCCACCAGCGCCCTGGATGCAGAATCAGAGCGAGTGGTCCAGGAGGCCCTGGACAGGGCCACAAGGGGTCGCACTGTGCTCATCATTGCCCACCGGCTGAGCACCATTCAAGGGGCTGACCTCATCTGTGTCATGAGTAATGGCCGCATCGTTGAGGTGAGGTGGCAGAGTACTCAGAGAAATAGAGGGTGTTGTTATCTCCTTTTAAATGTCTTGGCTAATTTATTAGACAACCTTGCAAGTTCAAAAACGCACTGAGGAGAATTGACTTCATTTACTTGTCAGCAATTAATATGGATATATTGGATGCTTCTCAATGTACTGTGTAATGTAGGTTTTAATTATATCTAATAGCTTCCTCTCCTTTCTTTTAAGGCTGGGACTCACTTGGAACTGCTGAGCAAAGGAGGACTTTATTCTGATCTGATCCGCAGGCAAAGAGCTGAAGGACAGAAATGATTACAATAAAACAATGTTTAGTCTAGACCCACAATAAATAATAGGTTATTTTTAAATTAATAAAGGTCTCTGGCATGAATATGATGAATGGTAGAAAATGTATTTCAAATTTACTGGCTCCGTGTCTACTTTCATGACAAACTCTGAAAGTTCTGTATGTAAATGCACTGTATAAGTGGACCAACTGGATCAGGTTGTGAGGATTAATAAACTGCTGTACAGTCTTTAAATAAAATAAGAACTTATGTTGTTATTCTGTATAGAAAGATAAATTATGACACAAGAGAAAATAAATGAAAATTTGTTTTAATGAGAGTTTACTGTATTTCTTTACTATTTTGGATCAGAACGAACAGTTTCCATGTTTTACAGGTATGAAAAGATAAATCGCTGAGCCATAATGAAGAGTATAATAAGCTTTGTTGACAGGATTCAGGAGTCAGTTTTTACAACCTTCTGTTTTTGTTACCTATTAAAAAGCTTCTGTTATAAACTCCTTTATATGGATGTTAGCTATTAAACTGTCCTTACAGGTGACAGGAACCATTGTATAGTCTATGTATCTTTTAAATTACTGCAATCCATTGGACTAGACACTACAAAATTCATACAGCCATTTTCAACCCTTAGAGGCTAAATACTTGGATGTAGTACAAATTTAATGTCCCCCTTTTTTTAAAATGTCATATTAGTATTTTATCCATTCTTTGGAGGTCTGTACTCACATGTGCTGATGGCTACGTACAGTATGTCTTGCACACTGGGGAATATTGGCCATTACTTGTTGACAGTTGATTGGAAATTGCAAATTTGGCCATGTGAGATATATACTTAAATCATCAAAATATAGCCCGACAGCAGTAGAAACTACTTGCAGTTTGAGAGCAGATTATGAATGATCAATTTAACAACAATACAGTAATAACAGTATCCACATCCTTCACAGCTGTGTTTGACTACAGTCAAGCTGCAGACTCTGGTCTTAGTTTACCTTTTGTAAACAGTCATTTTGCTTTGTGACCACCACAGCCCCTCACATCTACCATCATGACTTCTTGCTACAGGTATGTTTATGTTGCTGCATCCAGCCTTGCTGTCTGTGATTTTGGGAGGTTTCAATGGCGCTGCAGTTCAGCTTGTGGCCTCTAGATGGACGACAACAACAAGTCAAGCTGCTGCAGCTGCAGACCGAGCAGGAGTAGTAAGTGCAGATAGCTGCAAGCTAACGCTAGCTACCCCACAACATCATTTACCCCAGCCTGGGGCGTCAGACAGTCGTCGGTTTGGTAGCTGGTTCAAGGCTGGCTTCACTGGTCAAACATGCAGAAATATGAAAAGCTGGAAAAAATCGGAGAGGGTAAGTCTCATACGGTATTTTTTCTTAAAGTTAACTTAAGCTAGCTTGGGTTGCTAATATAGCATCAATGCAATAGATGCAGGGCTAGCTAACGTTAGCTAGATTGAAAAGCTTTGCGCTAGCGTTAATTAAATCCCTGGTTAACCATATACGGCGCGGTGGTTTTTACTTACACCGGTATGTTAGTGACAAGAGCCGTGTGGAGGTGTCTGTCCCACGGCTTTTACGATATCAACGCTAGCCGGATGGTCGAGCTAGCTAATGTCAGGGCTGTTAGGTTTTGCCATTCATCAACACGCGGACTGTGATTTAACTCCACTTTGTCTGCTCTGTAGGAACCTACGGGACAGTATTCAAGGCCAAAAACAGAGAAACCCACGAAATAGTGGCTTTGAAGAGGGTGAGGTTGGACGACGATGACGAGGTGTGTTTTAATACTAACACCATTTCCATATCAGCTGCATACATGATGGACTGGCAAGTTGTTGGTGGGCTGGTGCTGATCTGTGGCTATGAACTGTTACAGGGGGTTCCCAGCTCTGCTCTGAGAGAAATCTGTCTTCTGAAGGAGCTAAAGCATAAAAACATTGTCAGGTCAGTGGTCTGCTTTAAAATGAATGCATCTTGTTGTTACTGAACTTTGCATCTGACCTATATGTCAAATAGCATGAACTTAAAGCTGCTTTGTCTCCCTCAGGCTACATGATGTTTTGCACAGTGACAAGAAGTTAACCCTGGTTTTTGAATATTGTGATCAGGTGAGAGAGAGTCATCTGAAAGTTACAGCACGTCATGTCACTTCTGAGACTAATGCATGTGTCTAATCAACTGCAGGATTTGAAGAAGTATTTCGACAGCTGCAATGGGGATCTAGACCCTGAAACTGTGAAGGTGAGAAATCATCCTGGAGGGTTTAACCAAGGACAGTATGCCTTCAAATGTATTCTGTCTAGGCAGACGTGTGCGTTACATTTACTTTGAATTAATAAGTCATATGTGGTTTTTGTATTTTTCTTGTTTTTCTTCTGCAGTCGTTCATGTACCAGCTGTTGAAAGGCCTTGCTTTCTGTCACAGTCGAAATGTTCTTCATCGAGATCTGAAGCCGCAGAATCTCCTCATCAACAGAGTGAGTGTTTAGGTGTATTTGGACTTTGACTTGAAGCCTGGTTAAAATGTGTCAATATGTGAGCAAATCATTTGGTTCAGTCACAATGCTATTTCCATAATGTATACATAAAGCAAAGTGGCAATATTGTCTGGATGGCTTCCAGTGAGAAACCCAGCTAGTTATTCATATTTTGTGTGACATATACTGCTGAGTTTTAAGTGTGTGTTGTTACATGGAAAGACTTGGTAACTTGTGTCTCTGCCACACAGAACGGGGAGCTGAAGCTGGCTGACTTTGGGCTGGCTCGAGCCTTTGGCATTCCCGTGAGGTGTTACTCAGCAGAGGTAGGTTGTACATCATTAACACAGCAGGTGCTAATAACTGACTGCGTTCAGTTTAAGTCTACAGCGTGTGATTAATGCTCGGTATGTTTAAGTTGTAAGTGTATGTAGCTGAGAATGAAATAAAACAGACCCAAATCAAGTGCTAAAAAGTTTAAAAGCCAAACAGTATAACATCAATTAAAAGAAACTTTCAGGCATTTTTAGGGTTTAATGACATGACATAAAAATCCATATGTTAGTATTAAAAGTGGTATTAGAGTAACAGCATTGTTCCAGCAAACTGTAACACTGTCAAAAATGTGGGGTTTAAATGCATTTGTTGTGTTGTTTTATTAGTGTGCACTGTGCACAGTTTGTGCCTCAGTTTAATTCTCAATTGTGGAGCCATTAACTTAATGATAGAATAGAGTGAGATGCACAGCAGCATGTTTTTTAAGAGAGGGGGTTGTATTTTCTTTATTTGTCGGTGTTGAAGCTATCAGACCGATGACAGGCGAGTCTCAGATAGGTTTAGTGGTTGTGGTTGACTGACCTTAGGGCCCGGCGAGCCAATCTCATCGGGGGAGCAGTTGACCCGAGGTGACACTGCTGATCTGAAAATGTATTAAACTGAAAACCTAGAGGGAACAGTGTTTGAAACTTTGAGAGTTTGAAGGAAGGTCAGTTTCAAAGGTCATTTTATTTTGGAGAATCGATAACCCTGAGACTGTGTTTCAGTGAGAGAAAAAATACGACTCTCCACAGCAGGGATGTACTATATTCTGTATATGCTGCATCAATTAAACACCATGAACATTTAATGACAGTTTTGTAAATCAGCCCATCAGAGTGGAGTTCACCTGTGTTTAGGAAACATGTGTTTCCAGAGAGCTCCCTGTCAGTTCATAGTTTTAGGTGAAGAAGGTATTAGTAATGTTCTTTTGCATTTGTGCATTAAAAAAAGCAGTTTTTATTCTTTATGTTGAAAGTCTACTCCTCAAATGATTCACAGAGTTGAATTAAAAATCACACCAGAGCCAGACGCTTTATAACAATGTGACAGAAGCTCAAAACACATCTATTCTTCCCCCTTTCCCTTTTATTAGTGGTTCTGCAGCAGGTGGTCACATAATTAACAAATGTACTGGGATGAACTTGCCAGCCTGAAACATAAGCACTTCAAACTGCCCACACACTCTCTTGGGGACAATACCTTTTTATTTTCTCTTGTTTTATTTTATACTTTTTTTCCCTCTGTTCTGTCAGTGAACCTCACCAGACACATTTTCATAAAACCTGTGAAATAGAACTGTAAGATACTTGACACCTGACAAAGCAGCTTGCTCTAACGTCGAGAACATGTAATGGAAACCAGACACAGATGTAAGTTCACTATTTCGTATCAGCAACAGTGAGAGCAGTCATTACCTTGACTGCTTCTATTAACATTAGCTTGTCTGAGATCATTCGAGTAATTGGTCTAATTATTATACTTTGTGCTTTGTGATCTCTGCGTAGGTGGTGACTTTGTGGTACCGGCCTCCAGATGTGCTGTTTGGTGCTAAACTTTATTCTACCTCAATTGACATGTGGTCGGCTGGATGCATATTTGCAGGTTTGTTGGGGATTATTGAAAACATACATTGATTTATTCTTGTCTTTCTAGCGTTGCTCTCTTGCCTGTGGAATTATATAGGCTATTGGGTTAAAACTAATAATAAAAAATACATAATTCATAAAGGACACCGGATTGCGTTCATATTGCATTGCCAAGAGGTTTTTGTGTGCAAATGTCAAAATGACAGGCTATCAAACTTTCTGCAGGTGTCTGAGCAAAGCAGAGAAGAGAATAGGTCTAACACTGAGCCTAATAAATTTCCAGAGGTTTGATACTTCTGCAGCCAATAATTGTTTTGCTTTGAAATTTGTTACAGTTCTTAAAATACAGGTGAAAAACTGTTTTATTAAATTAAATGGAAAGAAGAGGTACAAAGTGACGGTCCAGGACCCCTGTGGAAATTAGTCATTTAAAATTTGGCAGTTTTTCTTTTCCCTGTGTCATGATTAAATTTCATGGGTTTTTCTATCAACTTTTGTATTACCATGTTTAGTGTGCTATAAATTGTTTGTTTTATGAACATAACCATTTCCATTTATTGTTCTATTTAGAGCTGGCTAATGCCGGAAGGCCTTTATTTCCTGGAAACGATGTGGACGACCAGTTGAAAAGAATCTTCAGATATCTTTTTTCACAATATTTGTAGAGTTCAGAGCGTGCTTATACTGTTGGAGGGAGCACAGAGGTTTGTTCACATAGAACTATTGATTCACTATGTGATCAGTGATTTATGAACCAGTTGGATACTGCTCTTAGTTGGGTGTTTCTTTAACCACTTGGTACATTGTTGGGAACGCCAACCGAGGAACAGTGGCAAACGATGACCAAACTCCCAGATTACAAGGTAAATTATTAAAGTTAACTGATTTTGTGTTCGCTCAGTAGTGTGTTTCACTGAAATAACTGCCTCTTCTTCTTCTTCTTCTTCTTCCTGTAGCCATATCCCATGTATCCAGCCACCACCTCACTGGTGAATGTGGTCCCCAAACTAAGTAGCACAGGACGGGATCTACTCCAGGTACCTCCTCTTTGCCCATCAATTAATAAGAAACCTGACTTAGACTATTGTTTGTGCAAGTAGCAGATAAAATTCCCTACCACTTGCTGTCAATATACAGTTTTACTTTTGAGAAAGTTGATCCTGCTGCCCACTTATTAAAACCTGTTTCCTTTGATCTCACCCAGAACCTGTTGAAATGTAATCCTGTCCAGAGGATCTCTGCAGAGGAGGCCTTGCAGCACCCTTACTTTGCTGATTTCTGCCCACCCTAAATGCTAAACAGCCTCTCAGTGAACCTCAGCCGCCAGAATCAATCACCCGTCACTCTGTTGGTTTCATTAGGTCCCAACAAGGCAAATCCCTCACCGGTTTTCAAACACTCCCCTGCAATTTATTCTGTTGTGCCTCTGTGTGGAACAAACCTAGCGGCTCTACAAGGTTTAAGGTTCTTGTAAGTTGCAAGCCAGTTTATTTTGGTACACATACACCTCCCAGTTCTTTAGCACTAATGTCACTTGGGTGCACTTTTTGTTGCATTAAATACATTTTTATATATGTGGAAATAGTTCTTAATCTAAAAGAATTAGATTGGTATGTGCTGGTTATTTCTGACTTTTAAAAAAAGGCCCTTTGAATCTGTGGTGATCTGAAACTCAAATTTCCACAGTTACCCAAACAGCCCTTCTAATGTGATGCTTTCTGTTCCTATTATACTATTTTGTAGAGCAGTTTTTGCCAATGTACCTCCATTAACGTTGGATACAACATTGGTGGAGACTATAGCCTGAATGATAAAGATTTTCAAGGCCAATAAATAAATAAGTAATATATCAGCCAGTTTTTTTTTTTTTAAATGCCACAAATAAACATTTTTGATGAGAGTTGTTGAAATTTGGCTATTAAAGACATTTTGATTAAGATACATGTGTGCTGAGTGGGCTATTTGCACATTTGGATGCATATAATTGAGACACTTTCTAAACGATCCAAAACATATCTCTGCATTATAGGACTGAAGGTTGTAATTAGCTATTGGCAGCAATGAACACTGGCACTGTTAACTCTGCTAAAGTTAATAAACATTGATGTAATGGCTGTAGTGGAGACCACAGATTCCTGGGGCAGCTAATGCTGAAAAGTCATTATTTAAACATAAGTTAAATAGATCTGCCAGTGTTAGAACCACAAGTAACTGTTTTTGGTTGTTTTTTTTACTCTTGTAGTCAGTGTTACCCCCGCATTTTTTTAGGCTTCTGTGTCATTTGTACGACACTGTATTTCACATTTGTGTTAATATTATTTCCTTGGACGTTTCCAGGTCAGAACTGTATCATTTGGGACAAATGACAGGGAAAATAACTGGGAACAACTTTGAAATAACTGCTCCAGTTTTTTATTACTGGAAACTTTAAATATCTTTCAAAACCAACTTTCAAAATCACACAGGCTGTTCATCAAAATGCACTACCTGAACATTGTATTTTCCTTACAATTATGACCAAATTGCATTCCTCTTTCCTGGAAACAACATGGGAAATCACATGTTACAATGATTTAAGCTTTATGTTTTTCTGTTTTCTTTTTTTTTACTTTTGACCAGAACAGACTGCACTCTTCTATTTCTACCATCTCTACAACTCTCTGTCCCACAATTACATTATTGTATAAGAGCATGGGAAGCTAATTTACGATTTCCTTTTTTGTCTCAGGCTTATTTCCCATTTTGTATTTGTCTTTTATGCACTTTGGGAGACAGAGCAGTTTTATTTAAAATAATTTAGTTATCAACACAATCAAATATATTGAACACTGACAGCCAGGATTATAGCCGGTTATCAATAAATGGGCCAACATATATATATATATATATATAATACATGTACATAAAAATACATGTATCTTAATGACTAGTGGACCATTTGTGACGCATTGTTATTTTTGACATCATCATTATAATGTCTTTCTGAAATACTTTTGTAATAGTTACGTTAGAGATGAAAAACAGTGCAGGTGATTTGCATTTTCACATAATGATTGTTTTGCACCATTAGCTGTTTCCATTTTTGGTTACACATTATATTAACATGGTTAACAGCTTGCAGTGTTGTTTTACTTCAAATTATTGCAGTTACTTATCCCATCAAAGCCTACATTATGAGTTATTGGAAGTAGCTTTCTTAATAGGGTAAGAACTTATTTTCATTTTGCTGTTGTAAGATGAGATAATGGATGCATGTATTTATTAATGATGGAATGTCTGCTTTTTTTGCATTTGGTAAAATGTAGCACCAACTTTTTTTGGTACAGAAACTCAGATCTGTAGTATTTAGCAGCCTCTTTTTAGGATTTAAATGTTGAAGGTTGTGTGTGGATTAAGGTATAATGAGAAAAAACATTTGCTCTCAGTATTTCAGTATGTCATCACCAGATGACAAACAAACATTTGCTCTCAGTATTTCAGTATGTCATCACCAGATGACATACTGAAATGAAACTGCTGTAGACTTACTTCATACAGCCAAAATTTTAAATTTGAATGAAGAGTGGACTTTGCACTTTGCTAGTTTATTCACTTTTGTTGGTAGAACTTGGGATGAATAATTGTCAGTTATTCTTTTTGTGTATATCTCAGCCAATAAGTAAAGATGACATAAATACACATTTGCTTTGGGACTGAAAGTTCATTGTTGACCAAAAAAAAAAGAAATCAGTAATCTCACAACAAAATTTGTTTGGTAACTGCTCTTGAGCTTTCAAATCCATAACAAGCGGGCACATTACAATTGCTGAGGAGGACAGTGAGATGGCATATAAAAGTTCTTAAATAATGAGAAACTATGCTGAAATAATTTGCACTGCATTTAGGGGATAAGTTGTTACATCTATGGTTGTGTGGTGAACAGTTTTGTATAAGATACAGTCAAAGATCAAGTATTTCTCTCAATAATGTAATAAGATTAAAACCAAAATAAGCAGCAAAGTCAAATTTAAGGAGCATTGAGTATAGTTTTGTAAATCAGCTAATCAGCTTCATCAGGACTGTACAGTTAGGTTTGACAAACAAGTGACATCACATTTAGATTTAAATTTTGTGTACATTTGGCCTTCCCAGCTGAACCTGGTCCACATGAGAAGAGCTCAGAGAAAAAACAACACAAAAACCAAAACTGTTTTGGTTATTTTGATGCGTTTCCACTGCCTTTCAGTTGGCACGCAGTTAAATTTTGTCAGTCAGGCGGTTTGAAAACACTCACGGCATTGTATGACTGAGTACGTTACGCGCAGTTAAGTGTGTATTAACTATTTAATGTACAGTTTCAAGAGTTAAAATCACATATCTACAATATAATGCACACAGAGCATGTAGAGCCAGATGAAGCAAGTCCAGTTCCCCTGATGTGTGTGCGCATGAAAATCTTGATGTAACCAGTAAGAACCAGTCTTAAAGGCACATTTCTGATTCACTGCAAGTCACATCATGTTTTTTTTGAATCCATAAAAATGTGTGATATTGCAGTTTTCCGCATCCACATATATCTTTGTTTTGTTTAGTATTGCACAATCCAAATCCTTGTTAGAGGAGGATTTTGTTAGTAAACATCTGAGATGTACCACATGATGAGGACAGGACTATTTTTGATTCATCTGGCTCCAAAAAATACACTTTGGACAATACAAAGTGAATACCATGGCTAATATTACATTAAGAGACCAGAGATAATAGGAATACACAATGGTCATGCAAGGAAGAAAAATGGGTGATGTGCCATAAATTATTAACTGTAAGAATAAAATAGTTCCAATCTCTTGTTTGTTGAACAGTATAGCAACAGTATAGAATATTATCTTCTACTTGGCAATATATGCAGTAAATGTCAATTCAGGACTACTTCATGAGCACAGACAGTTTAAGTAATAGTTTTTGCCAGTTCAGATACACTCTGCAGTTCCTCGACTGATAGTAAGGCAGGGGGCATGGAGAGAGGTAAAGGCCCGGGGCATTTTCACCAATTCTACGTATCCCCCACAGTTTGCGGTAGGTCTTTTTTATATATTTTTTATGCTTTTAAACCCGACATGACACACGCACGCGCACACACGCACATAAAAATCATCATGGCAATGCAGCATCTTCAGAATAGCATCATCGTGTAACATGAACTGGCATTTGTGTCTCTTTATTTGGCTGATGATGGTTATTGTACAGTTGTCATATCATACATCTGTGTTGCAGTCAGCAGCTGTTTATATCCATTCCAGCTATTGAATACGTCATGAATTGAAAATGGGAATCCCAAATAAAAGAATTTCCTTTTATGTCAATTGGATAACAGTGGTATCTGATTCAGTGCATTTATTGCTCAGGACATAACGCCACTTTTTTTTTTTTTTCTTTTTCTTTTGTGTGTTTCCTGAAAGATAAAATTTCCATTTGGATAAAGTCTCTTCACATGGTCTCTGGCTCCTCTTGGAGTACCCTCTTATTCCTGATAATGCTGGAGCAGTGAACACACCGCGTGTAACAGTGTGAGGAGTTAAAACTTGCGCCACAAAAGGTAGTCACAACCATAGACGTCCAGTCATTGGCTTTCGAGTGATGGCTGATCTCCAAGGGGTTTGTGCTTCACATCAACAGTCATCTAATACACAGACAACAGAGTAATAAAGCTACAGTGTTATGAACACCACTCACTGGATTGGCATTATACTTGAAAGTTTCACATTTAAAAATAATAAATAAATGAAAAAATCAATCAATTAAGTATTTATAGTGACGATGTGCAAGTGTACCTACAGTCCATAACTGTGGTGTCAAGGATTTAAAGAACATGGTGAACATTAAGCGGAGAGGAAAGACTGACACGAAGGTAAGAAGAAAAGTTGTGTACATGAGTAAGATGGGTAAATATAGAGTTTATTATACTTGATCATTTATACATCACAAACTTTTATTTGTGACTTATTACATATTCTGTAATAATAATAATGATGATAATAATCATAATCATGGTAGGATACAATGGTAAAATTGTACAATGCATTTCTGTTATAAATCAACTGAACTGATAGGGGCTGAGGTGCACGGTGGTTTTGATGTTTTGAGGCAATTCTCTTGTATCTAATAAAGTCTATCCAGCTGTCAGTCACGTTGTAATCACCAGAAACTGTTTTTAATTTGTATATATATCTATATATATTTGACATGAATTTCTTCATGGCATTTGATTGCGTTTATTTACAAATTTCAGTCAAGTTTAGGAATGTCACCAGCACGCCTTTTATACTCTATAAATGTTCAATAGAGAATAGATTACTATCACAGGGGGATTGTGCTAATGAACACCTTTAAGACACTAAAATGAAAAAAAACAACAACAAAAAAAGGAAGGAAGTCTGATTGTTTTCTCTTCTGATGTGTTTCCATGGTATCAAGGGCCAACTTTTACAGCAAGCTGAATGCTAGCATCGTATTTGTGACAGTCAGCGTAGCAACACTATCCCAAAAAAATGGGAAACATTTGTGAAAACTAAAACATCGGCTATATAAAGATATAAAGATACAATCAACAGCCTTTTTTTGGCCTCCTGACTCATTTTTTAATCCTAAATGTATGTAAAAAGTGAGTTAACAAAAACATCCAGCTCAGTAGCTTCTGCCATCTCAGGGTCTATGTAGAACACAACTAAACACTTGCATATATGTACAAATAATCAAGTTCCTCCTCTGTTTTTATATTCAATAAGCACAGTTGTCTAATTAATGAGGCTAGTCAAAGCCTCATAGTAGCAAAAGGCAACATTAAACACTTGTTCAGTGTTTTCATTCAGGTATGAGCAGCTCTTGTCTTCGACCAATCAGCTCCTCAAAGCGGAGCTGATTTCTGAGAAGGCTCTCCTGCTCTATCTGGTGACAGGTTATAAGGTCACTCAATGCAGCGTTGGTTAGATGCTGGAGACGTATCACCGATAAGAAACCGCAATGCTACACATACCAATCCACATGTATTCTATTTTTTTTTCCTGTTTTCTTTTTTAATTTGATTGATGTACAGCAAAACTGGCACAACAGTACTACGTTAACTGATCTCAACACAGGTCAGAATCCCTTTTTTGGACACATTATCTTCAGTGATTGTATACTCTAAAGTGACTGGATAAGAAAAACAAATCCACAAAAATGAAACATGAATAAATTAACACTGATGCCTTGACATGGCAGTTAAACCTGAGTTCTGTTTTGGAAGTGGTCTCTTTTTTTTCAGATGATAGTACTCTATTTCTATTCAGGCATTGATAAACTCTACTATACGTTGTTTGAGTTACACACTCAACCCTTTTTCTGTTCATTACATAAATTATTTCACAGTTTGCTGTCAAGTTCCCGGATGTGCCATCCCACCCCTGACCCCTACTTTATGTTGTCAACAAGCAAACTCCTCAAAGTTGCCTAGAGTCGGGTGACGAGGTAACATGTTCGGCGTGAATCCGAGACTGTCCGAGTGACTCCGGAGGGTGTCACAGGTGCTCTGGAAAAACAGAAGGGGAGGGAAGGAGGGAAGACGAGTTCAACCGGGTTAAGGGAGGGGTGATGAAGGAGGGATGGCGATGATGGTGCAACGAAATGACGCACAGGTAAAATGAGAGAAACCGGGGCGACGATCATGGAAGGACACGGGGGGGATTGTGACAAGAAAACAAAAACCAAAAAAATGGGAGAATGAAGGTTTGGAGCAAAAACGAAAATAAAAATGAAGTTACTCATTGATAAGGTACGTGACACAAGAATATGATAGCAGAGGACGATGAGTGACAGAAACATATGTGGATAATGATGAGGTAATGAATACAACAGATTTGGAGGTTCCAAGATCAGCCACATCGCATATGTTTCACAGGTAGTGAGAAGAGAGTTTAAAGAAAAGTGGGGGAAGGTGGGGAAAGATGAGTGGAAGGAGGGAGAGGAAAAAGAAAACAGCATATTTTTAGTCCTGATTTTACACTAGCAGAATAAATTCTTTAAGTTACGGAAGTTGAAACATCCACATACGTCTGCATTTCTCTGTATGTACGCTCGCAGAGTAGATAACCGCTGATATGTGGATAACAACCCTGGTAGTCCCACCGGCAAAAATGGCTATTCCAGCAGACAAAGAACCATTTATATTTTGTGCAAACTCACTGCATGCAGACCTGTGATAACATCACAAAGTAATGCATCTAGTGATGTTATCTGGCACGAGCCTGAAACGCATTGCCTCGAAATGGACCTCTGTGCTGCAGGGAGACAAATAGATCCTATGCGGTTCAACTTTTTTGTAAAATGATTCAATAAATATGTAATCTATTTTCACAGGAGTAGTGCGGTTTATCCTTCGGGAAAAGAAAGCATCATTATTCAGTGGAAGGAGCAAGTTATGCAGAGTGGAGAATCCAACCAACTCATGTCTTCTGTTGAGCCAATAAATACAAACACAGAGCAAAACTAAACTGTCCTGACACGGCGGTAAATATGAAAATGCTCACTGCAATTCGACAATCACCCCGTTTTTTTCCCCCATTTGTATGCCGACTAAGACCAAATCATTTGTAGCCACCGAGGAAATGATGTATGAGATGGTCTCAGGTATGTATGAAAGAGAGGGACAGCATGGGAGGGAGCAGCTATTATCAATGGGGTGTGCTACCTGGGGGCATGATTAGGCGTGACACCAGGGCTGGTTGGGTTCTCTGGAAACTCCTGGAATAGACATGATGAAAAGAAAGATGGGTGAGGGTGACTGAAATGAAAATAAAACACAATGCAAATGCTATCAGTCAAACTTGTGAGGGAATACTGCAAGAAGAGTGTTTCCCCCTCATTAAGGTACTGAAGGGTGAAAATAAGCAGGGAAAGCCACTGGGCAGTTACTTTCATCCAGACATGTTGATGATCACTGAAGAGAAGGAAGTCCAAACTTAAAATAAGAGTCAAATAAACAACTACGTTCATTACTTCACTGTCGGGCTGTTTGAGTGGAGATGTGACAATGGACTTGTTGGAAAAAGGTCACTGAATATGAGATAAAGGAAGTAAAGAGGATGGCTTGTAGTAAGCAGGTGAACATGTGACATGAATGGAGCAGAATACAGTAAATATCACACTATGTCAGACTCTAGGAAAAGCATGACATACTGCATATATCAGCCCACTAAAATAAATTCTTCATCTTTTGTGTTTGTACTAATCCTCCAGAAACCAAACTCAAACAACCTCCTTTCTTCACAATGTTGGCTTATGTTAACATAAATCCCATTAAAAAAAGAAGAGACACGCTTTTTACGTTTTTTTCCCCCCTCACATCAGCCACCAAACCAACTTCTGAACCTGAGGCGCCCGAGCATGCATAAACAAACAACTCTCATGCAAACACAAATCCATAACTTTTTCACCAATTTGAGGGAAAATTGTGGAGCAATCCATTTTGCATGCCGTATCTTTTTTTATGTGATGAAAAAGCCTCGGACTCACACAACAGAGAACCAGAGCTTGCATTTCTGAGATTTTACCAAAAGGGCTGAGTGCAAACAGTAAACTCAGGGACAAAAGGAAACGACTGCATATTTTACAATCTGCTTAAATGCTTTAGATTAAAACAGCACCAGAAAAGAGGACATGTTTTAGCTTTAGTTTGTGTGTGTGTTTTGATTTTTATTTGAACTAGAGACATGACCAGCGGTCTCCATGAGATAGAAAGACATGACTGAGGGGTTATTATAGATCAGATTTTGAAATTAGGCTCTATTGGCATTGATTGGATAGTACAGATCGTTTTCCTGAATTATTGGCTGTAGATCAGTGTCTTTCGCCAAAACATAAACATCAATCAATCAATTTATTATTTAAAGTGCAAAATCACCATGGTACATGGTCTCAATACGCTTTACACTACAAGTAAGAACTACACATTTAGCCCTTGCTGTGGTCAGTGTTCTTGGATCAATATACACATGACTAAATAATAATTTAAGAATACAGGATAAAGCATTCATAAAGATCAGAATATAAAAGTAGACCCAAGCAACTTGTCTTGTGTTTTCTTAGAGCAGTTACCCTGTATCCAAGATCTGATGAAAAACAATGACATTTAAGTCTGGCATTAAGAATAAGACAATCGATAACATCAAATAATCCTGTTAAATCTTGGAGGGAATCTGATCTGTGAGTCAGTCACATACTAAATCTTTCAGTCAGATTTTACTGAAATATTTTTTGGCTTAAAACACTCCTTACTCTTTGACAGCACAAGAATTACACTGTACAAATAATAATACAATTAGACAAGTAAATCCCACTGTCAAGGTTTGATTCAGCAGTACGTGCAGAATATTTGATGATTCCTGATATTAAGAGGGTGGATTGTGGCTAAAAATAAACCTCTCCATTGCCCTGTATAGACCTTATGTAACAGTCTGTGGGAAATTAAGGTACGTCTAGATGCAGTGTGTTAAACCACTGGGCTCAACAAAATGCTGTGATTTAAGGCGAGACAGAAATGCCTCACATTACTCCAGTTTTCATTTTGATGCTGAAATGGGTTTTATTGCCTTGTGGGCTTTGAAACTGAGTTGATCACCAACTGTTAATAAAATCTCCAGACCCCATAATCTTGTTCTGCTTTCTGCTCGTTCATCTACTCTCACATTAATGTATTCTGAGTTTGCTATAATCACAGTGGCAGACATAGAGAGAGAAAACCCAAGTAGAGTAGCAGCTTCCCCAACTTTAAGCGAACTGTAATCACATGATTGAGGGTGACATATGGAAGCTACTGTAAATTGTGTAAATTCTTCCTAAGTGGGTTGGTGTGTGGGATTAACCACGATTAAGTCAATAACCTCTGATCAGAAGAGCGGTTTGTGAGTCATGAATAAAAGTTAAGTGGAGGCAGGTCAGACACTTTGCTCCTACTTGTCCATGCACTGAATTTGAGGGGCACTCTTGTAGCAAAACAAAGTGCAAACAAAAGCTGAGAAAAAGGCTCAGAAAGTGAGTTTGGTCTTAAAATAGGTGCTCATCTGTCTACCAACGGCAAAGCTACTGCAGCTTTCTGCCATCAAAGGCAATCAGTAAAATATTCACAATGTAACAAAGACTACTGTATGTGTAGAATATTATACAGATTACATGCTCATACTCCACAATGAAAGCAATACTTTTGTGTTATTAATGATATGTAGTTCTCCAGAATGATGCATCATTTCTGCAAGAGAAATTAAAACTGACTGATTTTTCTCTGGTGCTGTTCATCAAAAGAGCAGACCCTGTTGTTGTTCTTGTTGTTGTCGTTCCTGAGCTCATCTAATACACATAATATTCATTTAATTTCATTCAAGAGTCTAGAATTACCAGATTGTCGCTCTGGCAACGCTGAGGCCGTTTCTTGCGTATGAAGTAACCCAAAACCTTATCCTTAAACACCTGAATGAAAAACATCAGACACACATTATAAACACATGAAATACATCAACATTAAAATTTAACATTAGCAATACAACTAAGCTAAGGTAACAGCTGCTGGACATTTTAACATATTATCTGTAAATTTATATTTGGGGGGAAAACGTGTCTAACTATTCATGTAATGAGTTGCTCTCATATAGATATAGACATAAATAAAAGATATGATTGCTTTACCTCATACAAGTAGTCAAATATTTCCAGTATTGTTAAAACACTGGCTCCAATGAACAGCCCCATCTGACCTCCAATGTCACCTAGAGGAAAAGAAATGAATAGATTTGGGTGAAGTTACTGAACAACGAAGTGTGAAACTTTCCCCTGTGCTGTCACTTTTAATTCAGTATCTCTCTGAATAATCTCAGCAGAGTTGTCAAAAAGTGTCCATCCAGCCCGTATTTCTCCTCAGACCCAACCCGGTTACCCTTGCCAAAGCATCAGATTATGAAAATGTGTTCAGCTTGTTTCACAAGTTCAAAGAGGAACCTCAAAGCACCGGGTGTGAACACATGTGAAATATGCAGCAGAGACCTGCTGAGAGTGCTGATACTGAGGTCAGCCTCGTTCTTTTTTTGTCACAATGAACCTGAAACTGCGGGGATCTTACCGAGAAGCCCTGCAATTTCATAGGCCTTCTTCTGCTCAATCTTCTCGTAATTCAGAGCTTCAAAGAAGATGTCCAAGACCAATATATTCTCTCTGTGGAGAGGACAGACAAGAGCACACCAAACAGATTTTATTTCTGGTGACAAAGCTCTAAACTAAATGATATCTCACATCTCCTGTGCATCTGTCTTTCATTATTGTTACATTGAAGGTGAACGATGGAGACCCAGGTCATGCAGCACACCCATACATCAACAGAGAAAAGAAAAAAAAGAGACCATTATCTCAAGAACTCACTGCTATTGTACAATACTCACCCGATATACTGCTCAGTTTTGTTGAATTTCTTAGCCAGATATTTAGCAGATGCCTTACTGGGGATCTTAACCATGGACAGCTCCTTGCCATAGCGAGTCATGTTGCAGGGGGTCTGACAGACACAGTAATCGTTGTCTTTCTCTACCAAAAAGTCTGTGGATGATCAAAGTCATTCAAAAAATATTGAGATCACCGCGATGCATCAAACAAAGCTGCATACAGAGGCTCTCAAGTTTCTGCTAAAAATATCTGCTCGCACGACAGAAGAAACGTTACATTCGCTGCCATCGTTCACTTTCCATGAAAGCAAATAATGACTGAAGCTACAATACTGAGGAAGGAGGAAGGGGAAAAAAAAAAGCACTGTGGGATTTATTTGATATCAGTGAAGCATAGACACATCGCAAATCTTCCTAATGGAATTTTTAAACAATAATTTTACTTTATTATTTTTGCTTCAGCACTGTCTGAGATTAGAGTCATTCCAAGTTAAAGTTTTTTATCTACAGGCTGCAATAGTCTTGTGGCACTGCTACTAACTGAGCAGGCTGAATTCATTAATGCAATGATATTACACTACTATTTCATAGTTGTGCTCTACAGTGTGCGGGCTCACCTAAAGCCGGGTCAGCACAGTCTTTGTACTGCTCAGGTGTGCAAACGGTTGAGGTCCCTGTTTGAAATAACATTAAAGAGAAAATAATTCCACATCAAATACAGAAATGCTACATGAGGACACTGGTGTTTGTAACATTTTTCACCGGTTGAGTCAGTCCGATGTCATACCTGGCATGTGAACCATCCTGCAATTGCAATTCTCCAGCAGGTACCGGGTTTCACAGTCAATGCGGCAGGCGGTGATACTGTACGTGGAGAAGTATTCAGAGTCTATGGGAGTAGATTTGCAATCTCCCCAAGGCGGAGGGAGGTACTGAAGCTGAAAAGAGCAAACAGTACATGTTTTCTCTCAGTGTATAAACACAGGGGATTACAACAAATATTATAATGCAAGACCGATAGCATTAATACAAAAAGAGGACAACAAGCTGACAAAACCCAACACGAATGTCTCAAACGTAAAAGAAAAAAAAGGAAAAAGAAAAGAAATACTGAAGCACTTAAATGAAAATGTGCACTGACACAAGATTTGCACAAAATGTCCAGTCAGAACAACATTATTGCTCATGTATAGCAGCAAGCAAACGTCATGCAGAACATTACTAATGCAGGTCTAGTCCCTGGTAGGAAGCAGAGTACCATGGGAATAGAGACAGGCTTAAGAGAAATCTGTAAAATATGTAGTTTCAGACAGGACACCACAATCAATGGACAAATTTTACAACCCTGAGAATGAAACTCAACAATAAACAGTTTGCAGTTTTCAAATGAACAATTAAATGAATTGAACAGACATTATACAGAAAATAACATCCTAGTGATATTCTAATGACAATATGTCAAAATGGATTAAACTTCCCCCTTAAAGCCTTCTTAAGTGATTTTATTGTTTTCTTTTTCTATCATCTTTGCCCGTGAGAGTTTATAGAGAAACAACCAAGACAGCATAGTCCTGTGAATTAAAAAAATATACTGTAATGAAGATGCAGTGTGTAATCAGTCTGCAGTCTCATTAGAGGTAAAACTCATAACTCATAAAAAAGGTGAAGAGCAGGTCACAACTTTCACGAGTATCTCAGGGAATTCTTAATGAATATCCTAATGAGGAATATTTAATGACTTAAAAGGTTCTGGTTCACATTCTGAGTTAGACCCATGGTGCTCGTCTTGCATCTGCAACGATAGGTGAGCGCGATCCCTTTAGGGTTCCCATTGACATTTTTAAAGGAACTGAACACAACTGACACAGTTAGAAGCCAGCAAGCCTTCCAGTCCCCCTTTAAAAGTCTTGTTTACAGCAGTTTGCGGTAATGAATGCCTACTACTCATTTATATGACAAAAATGAACCAATTATTTATGAAGTGCAGGGATGCTTGAGCACATAGCTGTTAATTGCTGTGGAAACTAGCCGGTATTCAGTGCCAAGGGCTTCTTCCTGACAAAACTTCACAGAGAGATGATGCTGCCGTTGTCACATTAAGGCTCACCGTTATGCCCAATCATCTCCTCCAGCTCTAACTGCGTTAACCTCTGACGATCTAACAGTCATTTGGTCAAGTCGAGAGTCGCAGTGGTAGAGCACAATTCATTTAGGTGGACTTACACTGGCAAACATGATTAAGCTGATATTATTGAAGTCCATTTCTAGCCCACGGACTCTCATGAGTGGAGTAACACTGCAGATAAAAACCTGGTGCAATAAATGCTAAGACCTCAAACTGATGCCAGGGTCCTCACGGGTAATAAAACATAATGAATCATGCAGCCTGGTCCCTCCAGATGACATTAAGAAGCAGGCCAGTGGATCGCCCTGACAACACATAAAAGCGTGAGGAAGTGTACATGACGGTGAAAGGGTAAAGTCAAGCAACAGACCCGAATGAATGGTTTAAAGCTGGAATGAAAAACGTTGGCTGCTCTTTACTGATATCTATTCAACAGAGAAGACGGTGACAACAGTGGGGGACTGCAGATGAAGACACAGAGGAGGGCAGATGAATCCATTCCTTGAGGTAAGGGGGGCCAGCAAATGAAGTGTGGAACTTGATGATGAGTGTGTAGCTGTTCAACAAAACAGTGGATTTTTTTATTTATTTATTTTTTTTTGTGGGGTGAGGGTGTTTTGGCATGCAGCAAGCCCAGACAGTAATACGCTACCCTCTGCTCTTGGGTGGAAACGAACGTTTGGAAGCCGGGGGCAACCCCGAAGCCCAGCTCATGGAGGAAAGGAGGCTCTGACTGAGAGTGAAGCTGTACCTTTATGCCGGCCTCATAGGACGTCTCATCTAGGGCGAGGGGTGAGGGAACACAGCCCATCATTATTATCAAAATAAAAGAGGAGCAACAGTATGGTAAGGGACAGAGAGCGGTCGCCACGTCTGCACAGACAGCCTGGTGTCAGTATAACAGCAAACCAGCTACAGCTCCCAGTGGTGTGTGAAGACTCTGCAGCGTCGCAGCACCGGTTCATTCAGCACAGTCTCTTCTGAACTCCACTCAAGCTTGAGTGTAGACACCGTTCAGTTACAATACAATACATAATGCTGGTCCAGAATTTACAGTTGTAGTCTTCATGTCCCTCAAAAGCCAAAGCCTCCAATTAAAAAAATAATTCCTGTCAGAAGCTTTACAAAAAAATAAAATGTCAAATGAAACTGTAAGAGCTTCGTCCAGCTGTCTATTATTACACTGAGAGCAGTGTCACTATACTCGTAGTGAAATTAATGCTGCCCAGGCTTTAATGACAGCCTAATTAATTCAGCACACATTTCAGGTCGTAAACATGTCTTTTAGCTGTCACTGGTGTGGGCGCTTCTGTTACGATTATAAACGACACTCTATGCTCTTTTGCTTTCTAGCGGAAACTTTGTGAAGGTGATAAAGAGTCCAGATTCACTTCTCGGAGATGGTTGAGTGATGAGACACTTGGAGCATTTTACAACATTTTGACAGAGAGAGAAGGAGAGAAAGAGAGTGAGACATGCGTATATATCGTATACAGTATCAAAACTGCTTCCCAAAATTAAAATTTGTCATCTTTGTGGTGTCCAAGCGTCTGTTTTAGGAGACCAAACTATGTCTCAATCATCCCATGTTATTCTGCTAAAAAGAAAAAAAAAGGGTGAAGATTTTTTTTGATCATTTCAAGCCTAACTCCAGGATTAATGTTTATAGTTAAGACAATGAAATAGATTTAGTCCTCCGTCTATTATTCCAATGCTTCACAAGGGTGATGGAAATATTAAAAAGACTGCAATGCAACACAAAAATACACTTGATCTTAAAGGTAATCACCGCAAAAACCTGAAATCCTCCGTAGCACAGACAGCATTTTCTTGGCTTACAATGAGGGTTTTGCTGTTTGTCAGAGGATTTTTCTAATCTCATACTGTTTCCCTTTGCAAATCAAAGGCTGCTGTTTGGCTTGTGTGCTATTCAAGCAAAAAACAAAAAAAGAGAGAGACAATTTAAATTTGTTGCCTTAGCAACATCACATAACTGCCGTACAGTTTCATTAGATTTGGATAGGAAATCCATGAGAGCTCAGCATTATGACCTTGCACACAGGCTTTCTGATCAATTTGGGCTCAGCTATCCTTATTACTTTTCATCCTTCACTGGTAGCGGTGAGGGGATAGTTTCAGACTAAGAGCTAATTTGCCACTGGCCCTTTCTGCCGCCCTTCATATTGGGTGCTAAAACCCTCATTTTACTATGCCCCTGAATCAAAATAGCTGTGGGTCATATTTGTTATCTGTGGATTCAGAGTTTAAGAGTTAATGGAACTGTGGAAAATAAACTAATATGATGGCAGGTGCATCAGCCTTCTTTTGATAGTTCAATTTAACATAGAATACAAGATATTTCCCTCAAGATATAGAAACTTTTTAGGGTCCTCAGAGGTCACATATCTACAATATAGTAAGACTTAAAAACAGAGCAGGGCAGCAGGCTGAATGCTGCTGCAAGTGAGAAAAATCACTCATAATGATTAATATTAATTGAAGTCTTTTAGGGACATTTATTATAAGAAATCATTAATCTCTCTTCAAAAACCTCAAATTAGTTTGACTTAATCACAGTTAATATTTTGACAATTAAAGTCTGATGACCACTGCTGTGTGAAATCTCTGAGCCGTCCCACAGCTTCTCTGCCTTCTCTTTGAATGCGCCACAAGAGGCACAGCATTCATAGCCGTATCCATATTTTCATAAATTCACTTTTCCCTCAATAAGACTTGAGATGAAAAATAAAACAAACACTCTGAGCTGCCAGATATTTTGCATGCTGTATAGTCTGAGGTTCTTTTGGCTCTGATAAGCACAGTATGCTTGTATGCTCGCATCCAATCATTACTTGGCCCTGCTCTATCAATGTTTCTTGGCTGCTACGACTCCTCGGTTTCATTTATTTTATCCAGATCCACTGGCTGTTTATTTAACACTTTAGCTGCACATTTCCCACACAAGGTTAATCACAGATCTAATTTTGCTCAGGGCACCGTGACACGGAGGTAATGGGCAACTGGCTGGTGAGGATTTAGGGACAAACACAAAATAAAGCAGAGCGAAAAAATAAATAAATAAAGGTCGAGGTTGCGACGTCGGAGGGGGAGAAGGCTGAATATTAGGTACCAGTTGCTGTTGACATGAGACAAAAGTTTGAAAACCAGGGGCCACACCAAATCCCAGTTGGTCAATGAAGGGTGGCTCATCCTGGCTGTGGATCTGAACCTTGATGCCTGCTTCGTAGGAGGTCTCATCTGTGGATACAGCACGCCAGAGAATGTAACAAATGGAAACCAGTTTTGTGGCTATTTATCCTTCCTGTGGCAGTGATGTTGAGTTGTATACAGACACACAAAGACTTTCTTAACTTAATGCCAGAAGGTAATTTGAGAGAAATATTTATATGATAATGTGTTTCACCAGTATTGAACAGATGATTACATGCTGTTTAGTTCATGACTGTCTCAGTGGTGTTGCAGTCCAAGATAAAATGGAAACAACGTGTTAGTGAATGCAATTTCAGAGGTTTTAGACCTGCAGAAACACGGTAGTATATCACTTCTGTGTGGTACAAAGAATGCAAAGATTTCAAAATAAATCAATGATAATCCCAGAAAGCTTGGGTTTTGTTTTACATAGGAAGTGACACACTGACATGTTATAGTGATGACAAAAGACTAGAGGTGTAGCTGTGATTTCCTGAAATCTAAACATAACTGTTATGAGATCAAATGTTACCAAAAACGTCAGAGTGGTTGAAGTCGCACTGACCTGTCTCTCCCCAAACAGGCAGGTATTCGTCCTGCTGAATGTCCAACATGATCTCCAAGCCGTTCCCTGTGCCGCCTTTCAACGTGGTCAACAAAGGGTTACCATCCAATCCCGAGTTGAAAGTGTAGCATTTTCCATAACGAGTGTAAATCTGTGAAGACAAGAACAAAAGCACAGGAGGAGCATTAATGTTAAGTCAAACCTCTGGTAAGCTGAGTATCAATACAAGATGTATTACATCACATGTAAGCTTGTAATTGTGCAGGACAGGTAATCATTGCAGAGGTTTTATGATTATCAGAGAAAGCTGTAGCGGCTTTAAACAGACATCTTGCTCTGATTTGAGGAATTAATGAGTGTTCCTCAGCAGCAGCAGCAGCAGCAGCAGCTATCAATCTTTACCCAATTTCAGTCTGAATTTCCCCTGAGTAATTTGGAGTAAATGTACTATTTTGCCATCGTTAAATAGGAATCATCTGAGGTGTGAGCTCTCTGGACACACAAACAAACTCCAAATTGGGTTTGTTAAAGACATTTGTGTGTGTTGAACTTCTTACGAGACCAAAGCTGTGCCAGTGAAGCTCAGTGGCACCAACCGATTGATAGGGAATCACTCACTACTGTGATTTTATTCACACCCAATATCTCTCTGATTTCATTAATTCAACTGGCTGTAGTCATTCATTTTCAGCTTTTGCTTCACGACTCCCAGTTAACACAGGCTGGCTTTTTTTTTTAAATGCATTTCCCCTGTGATTAGAAAATTCTCCAGCCTCTGCCCAACAATAAAAAAAATATACATATATATATATGATTAAAAATGTTGACATTTAAAACTGAACTCAGTTTAGATAAGGGAGAAGAAAAAAAGCTTTAAATTCTAAATACAGCTTGAGGGGCTGAATAAATTCCAGATAAGTCTATCAATGTGAGACACTATCAGACTGTAGAATTGATTGGTTATGCAACAAATGCAACAACCAGATTATCCATTCCTCATACATTTCAGCACAATATAAAAGACCTGCAGTATTAAGCACATTAGTTTTATACCATTTATAATTGTGGCAACACCTACATACGGCTTTCACTCTGTGGAGGCAAAGAAAGGATTTGGATCTTACCAGCAGCTGAATTCATAACTGTGAAATGCAGTCACTGCTGAATATTTAATGCTGTTAATGAAAACCACTGAATTCACAGCACTGAAATATTTTATAATATGTGACATTTTAAGTCCAAATCGAGCAATTGAAAAGAAAAGAAAAAATTAGATTCACAAATAAGTGTCCAGTTAAAGTAAAATTTATTTCAATTGTTGAAATTCAAACACAAAATTAATGAGGAAAATTAAAATAGATTAATAATATTAATTTTAGATTCAACATCAATTATTAGAACTATGTATTTAGTATTCATGGCCTGTCTTGAACTTTCATGCCATATCTATTAAAGATGAATTTCCTTCATTGAGCTATACGCCCTACATTACTATAATGATCCAGATGGCCCAATTATCCCTCTTTGGCTCATACTAACAGGGCATACATGCACCCAGACAATAATATGTGGGTGTTGAGATGATGTGTTTGCTGACAGGTCCAACAAATTGGCTTCCCAATTGACTTCTGTTTTCACAGACAAAAAGGAGACTCTATCTACAGTAACTGTGAGTTTTGCCCAGTAACCAGTGTGGCGAGGTCGTGGTAAGTGGGCTCCTGGCAAAAACTCAATCGGCATGGCAATGGCAAAGCTGATCTCAGGAGATCAGAGTCAGTGTTCCATGTCCAGACTTAGACAGACTTACATGAGGCTCACACAGATAAGACAGAGCTTTGGTCCCTTCCCCCTGCTGGCTACATAATGAGGTCTGCAAAAGTGAGAAGAAAGAATCTAACTGGTAGGCCTACTATATTTAAAGATTCAGATTTAAGGTTAAGATAAAATGGGAGCTTTATTCAGACACAGCACAGCCACACCACATGCTGATTAAGATGCAAGCACACAACACAGTTCAAATCCCAATAATTACCCAATCACAGCAAATCTGGCCCCGATAGCTGATTTTACAGCGTGTGGAGGCTCTGCACTGGATTGTGCAGAGCAACCCCCGTGGACAGCTGACAGGGTTTTACATTTCAAAGGTCTCAGTCTAGTTGAAGCTGTCACGGCTACATATTTGATTTTTGTGACTGAAATCTAGATGAATCTGAACTGGATGCTCAGATTTGTATCTGCAATAGCAAGTGGTAAAGTACCAGCCATGGCTTAGTGTTTTAAATCTACAATGTCTAAAGCATCTGTGCCCAGATTTATCATTTTCAATGCTGTGAAAATAAATGTGTCACTCTGCACAAGTTTTACACATTTAGCCTTGTGTATATTATCTGTTGGTGTTAAAAGCTACAGTACCAGTTGCACTGAAAGTATCTATTGGAGAAATAGACTCCAAGCGTTTGTAAATGTCACCCGCTTCCTTCATGCAGCATTCAGCAGTTACTCTGAGGGTATAATAGACTTCCGTCTTGCCTGCGTTTTTGAAACAAGAACATAGACTCTACATGCCCTCCAGATGTTTAATTAGGCACACTAAAATTTTAATTTCAACTGATATACGATGTCTCAATTATTGATGCTCTAATTTTTCTTTCTTCTGTTGTTATCATGGGTTACGAAGAGAAAAGGCGCTTAAACACCTGACAACTCAACAACTTTCCATGGTGAACAAAGAGGAACAGGAAACTTCAGAAACGTACAGTCACCGATGATGACGTGACACTGATTTTCCTTGTATTACTTTTTGAAGTTTAATAAGGAAATAGCTGTCATGTTTGAGAGGCAAAAACAGGACCGTCTTGTTTGCAGCTTTGAAAACATCAACACCTTAAAACACCCGGAGAGAATGCCTGCTGGAAGCAGCATTGTCAAATGTTTGCATGAATTATTAATACACCTTGTAAACAACATTCATATCCACACCTGACATGCACCATCTTTCTTTCTGTACATACAGTGCTGAAATTTTTGTAGGTGCATGTTTCCCCACGAAACCTGCACACCAACAGCATGTCCTCCAGCTGGTGGCCGAGGCGTCCCATCATTTCAGTGGTGTTGATGCGGTAATCAGGGGGCGGGGTGTAGTTGTCGAAGTCCAGCAGGCTCAGGAGACCCTGTTTGTGGCTGTCCTTAAGGATGGACAGGCTCCTCTCCATCACCGTGTGATTTGGATACATGAGATCCATCCAGTAGCCGCTGTGATATAGGTCGTGCTTGGTCAGAGTGGATGCACGGAAAACATTTTTATTGCAGAAAGTAACAGCTGGGAAGGACATGTTGTGAGCCCACACCATGTAGATCTTGGTGATAGCAGGATAGGACATCAAGTAAAGGATTCGATTCCAGGACCAGGTGCAGAGGAGACCGACACAAACAAAGAAGGCCATAATCCAGATGACACGTTGCGGTTTCGACTTGTCTGGAGAGAAGACAAACTTCAAACCGTGGATCTTGGTCCTCATTATGAAATCCACCGTAATCTCTTTCCATGTTGGTTTGAGTGAGCTGGACTCTGTGTTTTTGAGAGTTGTCTCCTGGGCATCGTTTTGTTTATGTGGCCCGAGGGCGATTGATTCGGAAGTGGGTGCTTCCACCATAATTGCTTGAGTCAAGGCAGGCGCTTCTATGCCGAATGCAGTTTCTCAGTAGCCCTCCCTACATTTCCCCAATTCACACACAGTGGCTTTCTCCACAACCATCTCCAGGTTTATGTATCAGAAATTCCAAGTAGCAGCGACAGGAGTCCTAACGTGCAGCTGTCCCACTGTTCAAGCTTTAAAAGGTATAAACAAAGGAAGTGAGCTCCTTGAGGGAGGTAAAATTGATTTACATAATGATTCCTTTATGAGAAAAACAGCTGAATCACTCCATTAACAAAAACCATCAAGCGTAACCATCACCAGTCCTTCATCAATAGATAAATGGACACGATAATTGCAGATGTAAGCGACAGCTTCATTCCCAGAGGCAATCACTTTGAAAATCCGGTGAGGCTTACCCCTGTTGCTCAGATCTTTCAGTCCTCCATCTCCCTCTCCAGTGCCAGACAATACTTGCAGATTTCGGTGGTTTCTCTCTTTGTGCAGTAGCTGCCCAGAATCCAACTCCTCCCTTTTTCCACAGATTGAAGAGATGCTTTTTAGACTGTTGACTTGCAGCCTGCAGAAAGGAATATAAGCTTGTTGCCCCCCTACTCACTCTCTCTACAGTCGAATGGAGAATGAGGTGGAGCCAGTGGATGAAATTGTTTTCCTCCGGTGATGAAGTAGACCTCCAATAGTATAGAGAGGTGGGGGAAGGTATCAATCAAAGTAGAAATTATTGTGATAAAGAATTGCAACAAAAAAAATTATTAAGTATAAAAATCTTGAATATTGTAGAGTCTGCAGCTCCCTCATGGATCAATGTATATCTGTATAATTGATAACTGAGAGGAGGCAGACAGAAAAATGCAGCTAAACCTTTTAATGAATTAGAAATACAGTAGCTGTTATGGCACATTTTCTAGTTCTTCTTTGTCAGTTTTCACATACAATTTTACAAATGCAGTGTAATAAGGGCTGACACTCTGCTGCATGCAGATGTGTAACTAGCTGATATTAAAGGTGCTTTGCTCGGCTTATGTAAGACTATCAGAGGATTCTGCTTGGCAGATAGCTCAGTTTCTTACTGAGACCACTGTTTTCCATTATATTAGCTATAATCTTGTATCTCGTGTAACCAGATCACAGCTGTGGTGATATGGTTGCAGAAAATTATTCTGAAAAGTGTGGAAAAATGCACCTGAAGGGCAAGGTATTTGCAAGTTTACAAGGCATGAATTGGACTAAAATGATTCAATTTGGTCCAGTTTAACTATAACACTAAAGGATGGAAATGACCTGTGGGCATTCTGAATATTTTTCACTGGAGTGATGCACAAATGTGAAGAAACATTTTATTGTAAAGGGAAGTTAAGGAAAGTTTTTTCTTCTTGCCGAGTGTGCTTTAAAGGTCCATGTGACCCAATATGAATGAATCTAGAGCTAAAAGGCTGTTAGCTTAGCATAGAACAAGAAATAACATCTAGCTCTGCTCTGCACTGAACTCTAATATTTCCCCCCATATAGAGAACCTAAGCGGAAGCATTAAATAACACTCACCATGGGACCTCAATTCGGAAAAAACTCCATGTAAGTGAACTGGAGTCAAATCTTTTTATTTCGTGATCCGATTGAATTGTGCCATGACCTATTTAAAACTATTTAAAACATTGCATTTCATGCCAAGAAATCTGCAGTTTGTTGTAAAACTGTTATAAAATTAAATTAAATTACGAAAATCCGTAACCAGAAAGACTACAGGTTGCATACTGTAGGTGACGTCGCACACCTCATGCCGCCCTTTCCCGTGTCAACACTACCTGTTACTGTAGTCCGTAGAGCGGTCTTCACACAAAATAAATTCTTCCAGTTTATGACAAACTGCTTTTTTTTTGGCATGAACTGCGATGTTTTAAGTAGGTTAAGGTCATATATTTTTCTCATGACACAATTCAAGTGGATCACAAAATCCCATTCACTTACATGGACATTCTTTCTAAAATGAGGTCCCATGACAAGCCTCTCTTCCGCTTCCACTTAGGTTCTATATCCTCCCTTTAAAGCCACAATATACCGGATTCTGTATGGATTAACCAACAAGATATAACATTTTAATTAGTGCGCTTTAGAGATGGAGGAGAGGTACTTTAACCCTGGGAAGAGCCAGGCCAGTTGTTTCCCTGTTTCTAAGTTTTATGGGCTTTTAAACTCAGCTAATCGTCTCCAGTGCTGTACTTAATGTACAGACACGACAGTGGTATCAATCTTCTAATTTAACTGACGGCAAAAAGTGAATAAATATAAACATAAAGTGATTAGATATTTTTTTCAAATGAGGTGGGAGAACAGAGATCTCATTATAATTGTTGATGAATGAATGATGATGAATGTGATCAATTTCAAAATTCCTCCAGGTGTCATTGAAATTTTATTTTGTTGCAGTTGCTTTTGCAGCTTTTTGCTTTTGTCCACCTCAGACTGCTGTGGTCTACCAGCTACCAGGTCTCATGTCAATGTCAATGTTCATTTTCCATCATCATACTGGTATAAGATGGTTTAAATAAAAAAAAAATCAAAATGACACTTGAACTGAACAGAAGAGAAAGTGTGCGCAGCAGAAAAGAAGTGTAATTGGATGTCATTGTAGCTTAGTACAACAACAGTTTTGCAACACATATGAACTTTATCAAGACCAGACTGTCATTTAATACTGGAGGATAAATATCAAAGAAATGCAACAGATGTTTTCAACAGAATCATCCAAAAGGTCAAACTGTAGACTTGGCATGATTATGCATTCAGTCCTTTTTTCCTACCAGCATATTTGTTATTTCACAACAATGCAAACCTTAATTGAATAAAAAATAGAGACTATAGAGAATAGAGATTTGACTATACTGAAGACAATTTAATTATAGTCCAAAATAATTCCATCATTACAAAAAAAGAGAGAGCAGCACTATACAGTTTTCTCTGAGTTCAATAGTAAAAACTGTTAGATAACATTGATGAATGTCTGGATGCCCGGAAATAAAGTGAAGCCAAAGTAACAGCTTCAGTATAGCGGTAATAGTTATTTTCCCTCGGTGCGCTTTGAGGGTTTTCCAGCTGCAAAACAACTAAATTAATTGACTGAATAGAGCTCCCCCAACAGCTCCTGTATGTCATGTTTGCACCATGCTTCTTTTTCCTGGCTTCCTTTTAGCCCAGAGCTCAAATCTTTTTATTCTTAGAAACAAGATGATCCTTTTTTTTAAATTCTAGAAGCAAAGATACTCTTTTTTATTAGGAGTGATTTAATCAGAGTGAATATGGCTAACTATAAGGATAACTACCTCAGGTTCAGACCCAAGAACAAAGGAGAGGAAATATACTACTGTAAAGACAGGCAAGTAAATTAACTCCAACATTATACCTTATCAGAGTTATGGCTGACTGCCTGGCTTCTCCTCTTATTGACTAGCTCCATTGATTTTCTCTATTCTTGGTTTCTTTGGAAATATGTCAATGGATATGAGACACATTGAACTTGTGAGTTAATTGCTTGAGCTCACTAGTACTATACAGTACGAGCCCAGTGGAAGCAGGAGGCGGATGGTCCTGTAGGTCTCATCAATCACCCCTGGTCAGCAGTTTGAACCAACACGCAATTTCATTACTCCCAGAGGTTAAACTGGCAATGCATGAGGATTATCATTAGTCTTTCTAACGTGTGCTTTCTGTCTTTGAGTAGGCTAATGCATTCAGGTACAAGTAAATGCATGTATATAGGCTATTTCTTTCATTTTACATTTTAAACTTGTCTATATTACTTAATTTTCTTTACATTTCAGCAGGACTTAAGATGAGCCTTTAACGTGTAAAATAAAAAATATTTTCTACTACAGTAGATGTTCATCAGTGCTGTAATTGCAGCATTAGTAGCTAAGACTGGAGCTCTACTGTACGTCTACATAAAGGCTGCAAATATTTGAGCATCCTACTTTTGTTATTTTTGTTACTCAATCCTTATTGTTATTATTATAAACATTTCTTCTTTGTTGGTCACCTGGGGTGGTGCAGTGCACTCTGAACACAACACTGAGATATCATTAACTTATAAGGCTGATATGGCTAACAAGTTAGATTTTCTAATATTACACAGAGCCATGTTCCCAGACACTTGGGGAAAACTAATATCACACTACTAAACTCCTGCTTTGGTCAGCTAGATTCTCCACTCCAATGTTCAATTTTGTCCACTGATTAGTGCAGGGTGGATAGGCAGGGAATATTAGAGCTATTTTGCTGTAATATTGGCTGTGCATATTGTTTTCTTCACTGCAAAATTGATGATGTGTTGGGTACAGAGGAACTATCAAGGAGTATGCATGTTTGTGTTAACGTGAATTCAGTTCACTATTAAATGCATTTATTGGTAATTGTCTGCTCTTGTGTGTACATGTAACACATACTGTACTTGATGGACTGTTCATGTATTTTAATACAGAGTCTATGGGGCACTTCGCTCATTATAAGGGTTGAAGTTGTTATGTTAAAAGGTTTGAATACATCCAGTTCCCTCAGTTGTAACTCGCACAGCAAAGATTTCCAATCTGGTGCAACTCTCTGCAATCACCTTCCTGCGCTGCACTGCAATGGTTTACAACTTTTTATTTATTTATTTATTTATTTTTTTACTATGGCTGATACTTTAGTCTGGGTAACTTTTTAAAAAAAAACTGCGTTTATTTGAGAAATCATTTCACAAAATCATCAATTTAATTAAAATACCCCCTCCAACACAATGCTGTAATGACTCAAGAATATAAAGTGCTCCAGGCAAAAGTTAATGATTTTTCCTCTCTATAAAATTGCTAGCCTCCTCATTGAAAACACATTTCTGCTGCTCACGCACTGCCATTGTTATCTTCCCGGGAATAGAAACGCATTTCATCTTTGTCTCAGTATTCAAGCACATAATTAGAGGATCATGGAGTAATAAAATTTACCAAATTGAAATGAGCAGCTGATTGCTGTTTGATGGAAAAGAAGAGCAGAAGTATTTGAAAGATTTATTTTCCCTCTTCTTCTTTTTGTAACATCTACTGCCCAGCTTCAAGACCGGCTCAGTGATCCCTGATACTGTCAGGGAATGACACTAACAATCCTCTTTTATGTCAAAGCCAAGTTGAACCCCAGAGGTCTCATTAGAGGAGGAGAAGAGTTTTATCTAAGTAAAAGGAAGAGCTCCTTCAAGGCCCAGTGAGAATGTTCAACACAAAATGAAACCCTGGCAGCAATTAGATGCACATCAGAAGCACACCCGGTGCAGACAGGGCAGAGATAAGAGGAGGGGTCTATATTCAACATTAATGTCCAGTTACTGCAAAGTTCAACTAAGCAGTCAGTCTTTCCTGGATGTAGATGATTTTTTCAAACATATGACGATAAATTGAATATCTTTGTGTTTTGGACTGTTGGTGTGAAATTACACACTAAGTAGCTTTAAGTGAAAGTTTCAAATAAAGAGACTGCAGCGAACAGATCTCAGCTTAAAGTAAGCTTCCTCTTTACTTATATAGTTTTGCCTTTTTACACAGTGTAGTAATATTGTGGATCAGTTCATTAGATTGAATAGTAGATTAATCAAATGAGCAGCCCAACTGGCAAACACTAACACATAATACACACGGTGCCTTGGCTCTGCAATCTTTATATATATATTTTTTTAAAGCAACATAAACCTTGAATAAACTGATTACTTGAGTATTCAACCTACAGCCTATTACACCAGACATTCTCAAATGTGACTTAAGGATTCCTCCATTGCTTCACTTGCAGCTTGTCACACCTGAAAAGCCCCTAAGAATGTTCAGAGCTAAAAATCAGGGGCAGAAAACAGGAGAAAGTCTTGCGTTAATCTGTGATTCAACAAGGAGAAAGCCTCACACTCTATTTGTAATCAGGTCTGTCACTCTCGTGGACGGGCAGCTTCTTTAGTAGAGGGAGACATCTTGTGGCCTCCCTCTAAATGAAACTAACCTCTTAACTGCCTTGAAAAGAAGCACAGCCACTCTGTATGCTGCGTGAGAAATGCAAGGGAAGCAAAACTGGATTTTATCCTGTGAAATATCTCATATAAAATTAATCAAAAAGGGGAAAAATACTGGCATGTAAGAAGATTTTAATAAATAAATAAAATACAGCCCCAAAGCTGTTTTGGAGTTAAGTAGCCTACATTTACAGTAGCATGTATTTTACTGGCCATAAAACTTTTCAAATCTTTCTTCTTTTTTTGAATATTGACTATTTAATTCTTGCTGTGGCATAGAGAAGGCAGGACATACAGTTTCTTATTTAAGGAATTGTAAACATCTCTGACACAGCACATGGTGTGTAGTGTATCCAACCCCTGACAGACGGGGTGGAGGGCAGATGCAGTCTGTGTATCAATAAGAAAACAGATGCTGCTGGCTACACCTGCCATCTTTCTCCCTTGTTCGATTCCAGGCAGAATCCAAGTAAAAAAAACATGAGCGCACTGTCACTCATGCTTTCAGTCTGCAGCCTGCAGTCACACTTTGATAAACTCACTCCTCAAATTTCCTCACCGGTACTTTCATTTGCAAGGATAATCCATCTTTCTTTCTTTTTTTTTTGCATGTTCTCATCTTGTTTGCTCAGCTGGAGGATTTTGGTATCCATTCCTGAATCCATTTTGCCTGCTAGCCCAGAAATTAAGCACAGTAAGCACTTGCAAGGGGCCTAAAAGTGCCATAGAGAAACAGCCTTCCATGCAGAGTTTTTCCTCTGTCAGGTGAACATATTATAAATTCAAATCACATCCTGAAACGTCAGCAGGGCTGCACAGGCAATCTCTCTTTCTAACAATCACATAAATGTCATTACAGAATGTAAACGTGAGGAATTTGTAACACTTGAAAATGAATTGTCCCATCACTCATACGTCTAACAAATGCTTTACCGTCTCCAACAATGTGTCATGACTGACTTCCACTGCAAAATTATACATGGTGTCCAGGGAAATCTCAGTTTACTTGAAAGAAGATAGCGATACATTACTTAGCAAGGTGCAAGGCATTGCTTTTATTGGCTAAGAGAGCAGGGTATAGATCCCAGAGCCCATTAAGTAGAAACAGAAGCTAAATACGGGCATGACAGCCAATCCAAGATCAAAAGGACATGTGGCCATGACTTATTTTTGCCTCATTATCATCAAGTGAAAAAATGAAAATCTAGACATTAGAGGGTATAATACATTCATTTGTTTGGACACCCGGCCATGCCAGAAGGCTTGTAATCTACAACATAACATAATTGCACTATTGGTTTTGGACAGACTCACACTTGTGTCCGGTGTCTCCACCTAACAAGCTAATTAACTTAAGAGGTTCTATCAACTGGCACCTCCGATGTCTGCCGCTGGCAGTATCCGCATCCTGATGTGCAAGTCAGCAAAAAGCGTCGCCGTGCAGCGACCCCGTTATGAATTCCTTCACTATTCCTCTTCAGTGCCATTGATCGGACTGCCAATACTGCACTTACAGTAACAGTGGCCCCCACTCTGGCCTGAGTAATGGAACAAACACATTAGGTATCTGCTATTTGGCCTTTCATCCGCGCTCACTGCCACAGATTTGTTTATTTCATTGTTTGCACTGTGGAGGCTTTATTTCATCTCTGCCTTCCCTCGTCATGCTCTAGGCAGCGCTGTAATTTTGTGCTCCTTCCCACACCTCTTCCCTTCATCTCTCCTAATGCTTCCAGTTGTGCGTCGCGGTGCTGGCTCGGCTCCAAAGCTGGCTGAATCACAATGATGTGTCAGTCCTCAGCCGAGTCCCAGTCCCACCTCAATCTGTGCACAGCGCAGCCTCCTTTTCCTCATTCTCCCCTCCTTTCTCTTTTGTTTCCACTTTGTCTTCTGTCTTGCTTTTCACACTCTCTCCATCTCTCTTGCAGCTACTTCTCTCTTCAGTGCCCCCACTCCACCTACCACCCCCCATCTCCCTCACTGCCAATTTTCAGTCCTGACTTCTGCTTCCTTTACTTACCTTTTCCTTTGCTCCCAAAGCTTCACCTTCCAAAGTTTACTGCAACGGATGATTTCTGGTTTGGCAGACCCTGAACAACCTGCCCTCACCCCACCTCACTCCACCCCCAACACCACAGGCACAGACAGACAGATCATAATGTAATATTAAAAAGCCTTCGACTTCTTTCAACACAAGCTGATACCTCAACAGGAAGCTCAATCACAACGCATGAGATCAACGGTAGATGGATAACCATGTTAGAATCAAGTCCATGCATTAGCACTGGGATGGTAATCGATTGAAATAATATTACGCCAACTTCAGCTTTCGTCCTACACATATACACCGACAAATGATTTATTTGGTCAGAACCAATCTTGCAGGTTTAATCCACAGCAGCGAGCTGGGCTGTGTTGGGGTGCTTTTGAGTATTAATGAGGCAATCAATCACACACCAGTTCACAAACAGCGTACATGTACAGAAACAAGATGGTGGCTTCAGATTCATTCTGAAATTAAATAAAGCCTCCACTAAGAAAGTTATTTGACCGATCTGGGATGTTTTCTTAATTATAATGTTGAGATGTATACACTGGACCAGTACAGTCTTGCAGAAAGAACAAAGTTTATTACCACAGTTCACTCAAATATTGATAAAGGGACATCCAAGACAATATACTTCTGTATATATTTATAGCACAGAGAAGAAAATTTCCAGCATCTGCCATCTGCCAGCCCTTTAATATGTGAGACTTGCGAATTACAGCAGCGTCTCCCCAAAAAATATTTCATTACCTTATGCAGAGGGAATAATTGCACTTGGGGGGCCTCTGATATTTCTTCTCAATGATTTCTCAGTACTGCACCCATATCCTGCTCATTAGTTCAAACATCTGGTCTTTTCTGCCACTGTAAGCATGCTGGGTTTCTTCAGCCACTATTTCTTTGTCTGACTTTGACGCACAAACACACATGCATATGCTCAAACACATAAAAATGATGTACAAAAAAATACAACACAGAGTATCATGTATTGTTCGGGCATTATGTTCTTCTAGTGGCACAAAGATAATTGTGCCTTAGGAGATTTGAATAAGAAAACATACTGTATCAGTCTCTCTGTTCTAATGCACTGATATTTCAATGCTGTTTAATCAAAATGCATTTCCCTGATAAAAATGTATCAGCGGAGGCATTTGAATGATTTTGTGCATATATTTTCTCCCGTTTTTTCACATGCCGACTACTAATTGTCAGGTGTTGTCTAGACCTTGTGTGAGTCATCTTGCAGTGATGTTGCTGAAGTACATAATGGGTAATCTCAAATCCATCTCATCTCATCTCCTGTGCGAGGACCTGCCTCAGAGCCTCCCACAGTAAGATCAGCCAGTTGAGGAGGGGGGATTCAGGCAGCTCCATGAATCTTTAATTAGTCCCCTCTATACTTAGGCCCTCAGAGCATCTCCAGTTTCTGACATTTAGCTGAAATTTGCCCTTTGTGCGTGGAGATGTGAAAGAGCCAAGGTCACCTTACTCACCACAGTGATATCAA
The DNA here is from genome assembly GCA_030347415.2 of Decapterus maruadsi. Lineage (NCBI taxonomy): Eukaryota > Metazoa > Chordata > Actinopteri > Carangiformes > Carangidae > Decapterus > Decapterus maruadsi. Next base: position 16,184,207 of record CM064906.1, read on the forward strand.
AATCTGCCTTTATTAGCTAACATGTGCTGCTTTGTTTTCCCAGCTAGTGGTCAACTGTGGTACACCATTTCATCTGGAGCTCTTCTACAGGTCAGATCTTTCAATTTAAACCATTGTCTCCCGTACAAAATAATAGTATTACTACTATATAACTACCAAGTAATTAATATAAATCATTTTGCTTCTGTTCCATTGCTGCTGGTTTTCAAAGAAATTGTGCAGCCCATCAAGCCAAAGACAAGCCCATCCTGGTGCTCGGCTTTCATCACTCAAATCAATGGCCCATTTCATCGAAATACAATCCTTCCCCTGTCTCTGCGGCAGGACGATTAAGTTCCATTCAGATTTTGCTGACATGATTTTATCTTTTTGGTACAGGCCTGAGGATCAAGAGGGGGGGGGGGGGGGGGCACATGGATTTACCAAAAAAAAAAACAAGAGTACAGAAAAATGACATTTTCATTACAAAGACGATGTTGTTTTGTCGTGACATCATGTGTTTTTGATTTTGTCAGATGAGCGACACCACTGGAACATTTGGTGCCACTGATCATGCTCGTTCTTCTGGAGGTATTTCCAAAGAACAACAATACTTTATTAAAAACCCAACTGCTCTTGAAAACAGCATATGTTTGCTTCATAATGCATGATGCATGATGTCAGCAGAGATTTGCTGAACCATATGGCCCCCTCAGTAGCTTACACATTTCTGAGGACACTTAAGGAGGTAACTCTCATTTCTCCTCAAGAAAAATAACTATTAATAGTCACACAAAAAAAAGAATTGGACACAGTATAAACATTGGCATCGCCATAAAAGGCCAGGAAATATCTCTCTGCTTTTGGTGCCAGCTCTTGTAAACAGAGATATACTGTAGAAATGGTTTATTAGTATTCCTTAGAAATGTTTCCTGTCTTACACCCCCATACCTGTTGTCCCCTAGAGCGTCTTAATCTCTCCACAAACATGCCATTAATTATTTCAAACATGTAAGATTACACTACCATTACTAAAGAACAATTAAGGGACGACAAAATCATTTTAAAGAAAGTGGCGTCTCGCTTCCTAACAATATCTGATATGGATGTGTTTGTCTCATCTTTTGTAAAAAGAATCACTCTTCTTACTGCAGTTCTCTGCTGTAATGTCTGACATTCATAAACATAAACTGAGTCATATTTCATTTCATTGTGGGCAGAATGAAGCACTTAAATTGTAGAATTATAATACCTATTAAAAAGCTCACTGTCACCGGCATCGTTGCCAAAGGCTTCTGCATATATTCATGTCACTTTTTTAAGCTTTCGTTTGGTGATGTACTTTTTTTTTCTCTTTAATAGATCAATTTTCATCCCACAAATGTTGTGTAGATATTCAATGAATCGACACTTTGGAAATATCCATCACCTAATGACTTGTGTTTTTACGGCAATGATACTAAAGAAGTTTGTGTTGATTCCACTCGGGGCTACACCCACAGACGGAAGTGTACTCACTGTAGTGAAGTTCTCTGGACCACAGTCTTTCCCTCTATATTTGCAGTCAAGCAACATCTCCTCAATGTTGTGGCTAGTCCTCTGCACAAACTCTAACATGTTGAAGGTCTTGCTGGGGAAGAATTTGCTGTTGTCCGTGGGCTGCCCTAACGCAGCCATGAAGTCATCGAAGTCCCCTTGCTCCACGCCCAGGAGTCCCGCCATCCAGAAGATGTCATTCCTACGGATCTGTGACTTTCGAAAACTGTTGTAGTTGCAGAGGGTGATGGCGGGGAAGTACATGACGGGACTATCCATTTCATCCAAGATGGTGACATGGGGGTATTGGTAATACTCGATCACACGGTCGGCGACTTGGTAGAGGAAGATGGAAAGGGAGGAGCTGAACGCGGCGGCCCAAAGCAGCCGTCGGATAGTCACTCCACCGGGCAGGAAGATGTGGCTCAGGCCGTGCAGGGTGCAGTTAGCCCCGAACACGGTGATGTCTGAGGCCGGGCGTGGCGCCTCCTCTTCTGGGGCTCCCATTTTCTCCAAAAAGCCTCCTCAAAGTTCAACTGAGCAATTGTTGGATGTGGTCTTGAAACAGCGACGACCTGCTGAGCACTGGTCTGGACAAAGAGGTTCACCCAAACTGAATATACAAGGGAGGCTGGACGAGACAGGGTCTAGATTTCCCTTAGCACCCGAGGGAGGGGAATGGGTTGGATAACAGGAGCAGGGAAGTAGCAATGGACTGTTATGTCAACCAATCGTCATTTAGAGGGCACATTGAATTCAAGCGATCCAGTTTCATTTGGGAAGTAAGACCTGATCCCACAGTGGGTGGGTAGAGGTGGATGGTCCAGAGCAGGATGCACCACTGAGGCAGAGATAAAGCTGAAGCATATTCAATCTAGTGACCTCTATTGTAGTGAAATCATTTTACATATTGTAACATACATTTATCCATAAGAGATTTCTGCACGCATCAATCAGACTGTGTGACCCCATCAAATCCCAGTGGAAACCTCACAAGTGCCGGGTCAGGTGCTGAAAACAAGGCTGGTATTCTTAGATCCTACAAAGTTGACATTTTGCAGAGAGAAATGTCAGCAATTCCCATTAGTACCACATTTAGTTACACAAACAAACACAACACCACACACTTGTAGAAAGCGCGAGCTGCCATGTACAACCACATTGTTAGGCACTGAGGCTCCACACTAGGGAAATGGTTTAGCGCTTTACTTAATGAAATCTTAATGGGCGTAGTTGTGAAAGGCCAGAGTATTACTCATTCATGGTTGCCATTAAGCTTATTGCAGCTACTGACAGGATTCAAACCTGGCACCCTTCATCGTCTCACAGACTCATTTATAATCTTTAAGCTACCACTATCCTTCCTGAACATGTAGATTTCTTTGAATGACTGCACAATATACAGCGACATAAGTCACACTAGAGAGTTTAAGCAGGTATTTATATTCTCTGCACTGCCTTACTGCTGCTACTGCTTTATCCCTTAAAAAAGATCAAAAACACATTAAGTTGATCCCTTAAGTTTGCAGCACACATCATCTCCTATCTTGCTGCAGCCTCCCTATCATGTGTTTTGTAACAGCATCAATTATTAATGCGTTCTCCTGCATACATTTCAACTCATGGACGGAGGTGTGTATTCACAGAATGCGGGCCTGAGGTTATTTCCAGTCCATCCTGATAAGCCTCTGTCTCGACCGAAATTGATTTACTCACAGCAGCGTTCGTTTTAAAATCAAGGTAATAAGTTAATTGATGTTAAGGGTGAAGGAAAGATCACAACCGCACCTCTAATCAGCCGTCAGGACAGCTCCCAATACACAATCGTCGGTTGTCTGTTCGTCTCAGCTTTCTTTACTCAGCCACCAATCTCTCGTCAGCGTTTACACATCTGCCCTCGTCATGTATCACATTACCAGACCCTGTTTTCATCCTCACACACCTGTCCTCTGTCCCTCTTTATAACTCAGGCATATGAATACCTCTTTGAGCTCGACTTCTTTCTGTTGCTGTCTGGCAGGTCTATATTATTAATGACTCATTTCCTCATGCTGTGCTGTGTTGCACTTGTGACATTTGATCCTTGAGCTCCCAATACAGAACAAAATGTACTTCCAGAGTTATTGATGTGCACTGCATTGCATCCCAAGGGTTAAGATATCATGTATGTAAACCTTAAGCCTACATTTTATAATGTTCTGGCCACTTGAGGGCAGTGCAACAACCTGTTAAACCTGCAGTAAATGCAACACAGACATTCTGACACCTTAATAAAAATTGATTTGGGAAACACTACTCCAGCAGCTGCCTGCTAACACATGCAGCAGACTCAACGTTAGCAAAATTAACATTCATTTGCCAGGAAGCTGGTGAATACAAGTCCAATACTGACTCCCCTGTTCGCTCCGTTTAGGTCTCAACCAACTCCAGTGGAAACCATGTGGCTTTCAAGCCGCTGAATGCCAGTGTTCACCAGCAATTTGCTAATTTTGTCTGTCTGCAGTTTGGTGCTGGGCAAGCAGTGCACAGAGTATTTAATCAGAGCTCTTTCACTAAAACCAGCTGCCTACTGCTGCTGGAAACAACACTGATGACATCTAGGAGAGAGAGAACTTCAACTCCTCAGTCCTGAGGTGGACTGCAGGGTGAAAACATTTCTGTGGGTTTGTGATGTACTGTATGCATAAATATTAGGGGTGTACCTCTTCATCTACTGCAACCCACGGTTACAGTAGGTGTCAATTCAGTTTTTGACTCACAGTTTGGTTCAAACCACTTTATCATTTAAATCATGCAGGTCATAGAAGCACTGTGCATGAAGGACGCTTCTCTGGCATCACTTCACAATGTTCTGACCTTCAGCAACAAAGGATACATGCAATACATTTCTCACTGAGGTAAAGTTAGTGGATTAATGAGAAAACTATGAAACTGCAAAAAAAAAAAACTTAATACTCTGTCACGTTAATCCTCAAATTCATACCTACTGTAACTCTCTGCCAACATTAACTATTTGAGATTAACAGACGCGCGCGCAGAGAAACGCTCAGGATGGAAAACATTACCTCCTTGGCAGTGCTAGTAACTTTAAGAACCAGTTTAGAAAATACAAACCTCTTGCTGCAGTGCACTTCAGCTGGGCGTTGGATAACACAAATCTGAACCTAAAGCCAATGTTTGAGTTGTCTTTAAGATAATAAATGAAAGAATAGGGACCTCTCCCTTGGCGAAAATGTCAACTGACAGAGAAAAGAAATGTAGATAATGTCGACAGAGGCGAAAGCACATCAAAGCTACGCAAGTTCTCAAACAGAGCTGCAGCTTTAAACTTCAGATTCTTTCATGGAGAGTTTGTGGAAGTACTGAGTACTTCTCTTTACCTATAGTACATTCATTCAAAAGCTCTTCATATGCTCACAATAAACTGCACACTGACGCCCTGCGAGTACCATCCGTGCTGCTCGTCACCTTGGGAGTAATCTACCTTCAACTACAGAAAATGGAAAAGTGGTCAAAGAGTATTTCTGTAATTGACAGGTGCACTCTGAGCAAAGCACAAGCTCCTACTCAATCAATACACTGTGGAGTTTTTCCAGCTGCTTTAAGTTGGGTGTACTGGTTAATGTGCTGACTGAAGAAATCAGCAATTCAGTACATCATGGTTCGTCTGTGGCCTGAAAACATATTCTTTCACTCTACTGTGAGAAGAGGCAGCGGCTGCAATCACACGTGTCAAGATTACTGATATCTTCAGAGGCTAAGTGCTTTTTCTCATCAGCCATCGACAGTGTGCAGAATGTCAGAGTTAGCCTGGTAGAGCTGACTGAAGACATGTTACAGGAATGTCGTTTTCATAATGCAGAAAGGTCATTTAAATACTGAGTGTTAAAGAAAAGGGCTTCAACCCGTCCCTCAGCTCCTCAAATTGTAATTACCTCTCCTCCTCTTTGGTTGACCCAAGTGCATCTTTGAGACTGGCCAGCCATCCAAATGTTGGGTTTACAAGAGGGCTAAAGTGTTCTTGACAATTTTCCAGTTCTCAACTATCACATAAAACTGTTTGACCTTCACAGGAAGTCCAGAAGTAAAGAACAGAGCAGTGTCCCTGCTGCTTCAAGTCACTGAGACCTTTATCTAACTGTTTCCCAACTCACAACTTCCTTTCATGTATTTCCAAAATCAAAACAGAGAGAAGGAGCCAAGCTTCGAAGCACCTCACTGGAGGTGGCCCCGGTTCAAATCCCGCATCGAGCGGCCCTACCCTTCGTGTCATTCCCCCCTCTGCCTCCCGTTTCCTGTCTCTCTTTCAACTCTCCTGTCCATTAAAGGCAAAAAAGCCCCAAAAATATACTTAAAGCAGAAGTCAGCGGAATGTTTTTGTTAATATAAGTCCTAAATAGTCCTATTTTCCGTCAGCAATCACTTACATAGAGTGTTTCGGCCGAAACACGGGTCTCTCAGTCACTCTGCTCTGCTGTAAACCGAGGAAAAAACTTTCCTTGTGGGATACAAGTGTTATCCAATGAGGAGAGAGAACGGCATGAGGGGCTGTGTGTGCAGCCAAGGGATGTAGGGACGAGGACCATTAGATGCATGACGAGCGCGGGGGCTGAAGTTATGGTGCGTTCAAGGCAACCCATAACTCGTGTTTTTCCAACCTGTGAAGTCGTATCAGTTCGATCTGGTACGAGTTCACGGTTCGGAAGTTACGAGAGGCCGTTATAGTGCACTTTCACAGGCAACAGGTCGGTAAAAACACAAGTTACGGGTTGCCTGGAACGCTACAAAGTCGTAAGTCGTGACTTGAAGCCGTAACTTACGGTTTCAAAAGCCTGCCTGGAACGCTGCATTAGCCAAAACGACCGGATCACTGACTTCTGCTTTAAAAAAAGAATGACACATTTCACATCAATACGCCTTAGGCTACTGAGATAATGATGAACAAGTATATGCAAATATAAACTGATTAAAATGTTGGGATGAAGCAGCATGCTGAAATTCATTTCAAGATGTTTTTAACTGCACAACCCAACCTCGCCGGTGTTAAGCTTTATGGTTTAGCTAAGTATTAGGTTTTTCAGTCACCCAAAGGGGACAAATGTGAATCATTGCAAGAATTAAAATGTCTTCCTTTTTTGACCAAAAAGAAAATGCCTTAAATCAAGGTCTACCAACAGGCATCTTCTTTAACCTTTCAACCACTTTAAACTGACCAAATATATGCTGAGAAATACAATGAGATCTGAAAGTAGATCTAAAGCATAAAATCTCATGATAAGTATTATTTTATTTATTAATTAATCTATAATTCCATCAATTCTAATTAAACAGTAAAAGACACCCATTCCACTTCCCCAGATATTCCAAAATGTTGCTGTTAATTTATTTTCTGAATCAACACTCCTCTCTCCAGGAATCAAAAAATCCCTCCACAGCATTAAAACCTGGAAGAGTGACTCACATCACATTTGGGTAATTTCAGATTCATATCTTCCTGTTCTCTGCTAATGCAGAAATAATAAAAATCACTGGGCAGATTTTGCCAACTGGACCACCAGGACTCCCTTAACACATTTTAAATCCAGTACAGTATCCGCTGCTCTCCATCCACTCCGCCTTTCACTTCATCAGAGCAGATTTGAAATGCACTACATTCAATAAATGTAGACTGCAGCTGGTTTCTCTTATGGCAAGCAGGAAATGGGCAGTGACTAATGAGGAAATTCAATATTTCAGTATTGACCCTATCACATGAGAATCCTCAATAAATTTGGTATCATGACAGTAAAGTGAGTATAGCTGTAGTTTGCACAATAGCGGCGCAGAGTGTGGATGCTGATTTGGATACTTCATGCGGAGCAGGTTCTACGACTTCTCATGTCTTTGTGCTTCATGACAGAGTTCTTCTCCAGTTTGATTTTATGCCAAACTCCATGCAGACAGTTATTCATCAGGCACAAGCAGAGGACTTCATGCAGCTGCCAAAGCAATCACACTGAATATAAAAGGCAGAAAAGCTTCACTGTGGGTACTTCAAAGAACCTTTCAAAAAATAATTTCTGTCCATCTAAGACAGCAATTAGTTGTAAGTACAATTAAAGGGAATAAAAGGTGACTTTTTCCACAATCCATTTAAGATTGCAGTTTGGAAATAACACTTGCAAGAAAATCTTATCTAAAATGGAATTCATGTATTCAAGTGTCCACACAGACAACACACAACCTGAATCTTTAAAGAGTGAACTTTTCAGGAATCCATAAAACTAATTGTGCTGATTTGTCTTGGTGTCAGGGATCACTGCTGAAGCACCTTGACCACAAAGGTAACCAATATCAATTAATCTGTCAGTGTCGAATATGTCTGTTATGTCAGAAAGACAGACGGTTTGCCAAACTCTGGTTAGTAATAAAAAAACAACAACTTCATAACCCTGCACAATGCTTGGAACTTATGTTTCAAAAATGTCTCTCAAAAATGTCTCTTGCTTCCAGTGACATGCTAAAGGATCAGGATCTCAGTCTCTCCAAGCCTGCTTTTGCCTAATGACGACTCCTCTTCAGATTTGTCCCTGCAGCACAGACACATGGGTCAGTCTCACTGCAACCAAGAAAATGTTGGCCCTCAGGTGGCAACCACCACATTCCTTGGCTTGACAGCAAAAATTCATGATGGACTGGCCCGTGGCCCGTACGCATGGGGCCAGCCGTAAGACTCTCCAGGTGTGGGAAGCAGCACACGAGTTAGTTAAACAGAGGGGGCAGCGCGGCGGACCTTGACTCTTTCATTTTATCTGCTATAAGTAGGAGAGATCCTTGGGGGAGGTTCATATGGAGTCGCCATGGGGAGGGTGGGAGGGGATATAGGGGTTTTACTATTGTTACCTCCCATAATAGAATTTTTGTCTTATGTGGGAAGAGTGGGAAACGGGGGGAAATATGTTTATGATGTATATTTGTGTGTATTCAATAAAAGAAAATTATGTATTGATCTTTAAATAAGAATCTCAAACAATTTACCCCTCTTAAAACTGAAAGAATAGCTACGGACACTGGTGCTTCTGATGATCTTTGACTTGTGAGATAATGAACACTTTTCTCCTGTGTGATCCAGATAATAAAGGCTTATCTCTATGTGTGTGTGCTGACTTAGTGGCATATGTGCTATATGGCCTCGTTAAAGCTTTTACTCATAATTCAATGCTGTTCCAATGTAGCGCCGGTAGCTATGGACCAAAGCACATGTCTCAAGAAATTTCTGTGTCTGTGGTGGCGATTACAGTGCTTCAACGATGTCTGAACAGAAGAGTTTGAGGAACTGCCACTTGATACACAATTGTGACAAGTGTGCCTGTGTTGTCTCCAGATTTAATAGAAATGTCTATACATAGCACAGTAAGTTATCCAGAGGCAACATGTGCAAACGTTGGTTCACTGTCGGCCTTAAAAGACAGTGTTTAATCCCTAGTGGTCAGGCAATAATGTAAAATTAACTCCAAGCATTGTAGTTCTTGCCAGACAAATGTCAACTGAAAATCAACACGCCAGCAGACTGAATCACAGACCCAATGCTTCACTCAACCTACAGTACCAGGGCTCATTTTACAATAATGATCCTCTCTCCCGCTGCATGATTACAGGTATCAAGATGACACCACGCTTCAAAATGGCTCGCTGAAGGTTAGCCCACTGTTTGCACTGTATTGCTCACAATAATATGACTTGCAATGCTTAAATACCACCAAGCTTCATACAGTTAACAAGTATTGACCAAAAACTCCCATGATTCAAATGACATCAGCGTACAAAAATGAATGAAGTGCAGGCTTGCACAAAATTTGAGCTACTCTTTCTGGACGGGTTAGAGTCAACTAAAATGTTGTATTGTGTTGTGTTGTTGTTGATTGCATTTATATTATTATTATTATATTTTACCTGTAAAATTGTACACTGTGTGATTTGACACATGACTGACTATAGCTGCTTACCCCAAAATAGTAGAACGTGTGAACAAAAGCACAGTAAACTGGAGAAATTAGAAATATGAAAGGTTTTTAAATGGACTTTTTACCAAGGGAAGCAATTCAATGCTTTCTCTAGGTAAGGTGCTGCCATTTATGAGAGAGTGGCGTTTAATTTTAATCTTTTGCTCCTTGTGGCAGAAAAAATATCCATAACAATCCAACAGCTGAATCCTACAGAAAATGAATAGGGTTTTAATATGACTAATTTTACAACAAAGAAAATGAGGCATGTTAAAGGAAGTTTGATCCAATAACCTTAACCTGTAGTTACCCTCCACTTACCATTGCTTTTATCTAATTATCTGTTTTATTGTATTGGTGTCTGAAAATGTTTGACTCCCTCCACTCAACTTTATGTGAAAGGTCCAGTGAGAAGACCCCGAGTCAAGATTATTCTGTCAAAAGATGGGAAAGGCTTTTACATGAAACTCCTATAACTCACTCTTCCTGTGTGTTAATTATGACAAATCCACAGAGTGTTTTTTTTATCCATTACATCCAATCCATCGCTGAGGAGCAGTTTGATACGGTCAATCAATATGAGACATTTTAAAAAGGAATGCTGATAGCATCAAACAGACTGGAGTGTTTAAGCAGCTCCACAGCTTAATGTCTGCCCTGCTTTACCCTGACTTTGCACCGCTGTACAACGTCAGCTAACTGGATTAGCAATGACAGTCTAAAGGAGGCACTGGACAGTTCTTGTCAATAAAGAATTACTCCCTCTGCTCTTTTATTCCTGGGTGTAAAGTTTGCATTGGGAACACAAGCTTGTTTCCACCTCAATCCCACAGTCATTAATCATATCAGTTATAAACTTCTTCAGAACAATTAATAGGCGACACTTCTGCATTCACTGTAGATTGATTGTTTTCATACTTGTCTGAAAGACGTCTGCAAAACGAAACAGGAGGAGGAAGACAGTATACTGTAACTGTGAGGTGTGTGACAGCCCTTCAGTCTGCCTGGTCCCGACTGCTGCCGTCTTCTCCCTCGGGGCGAATGGCAGGGAGTCCATCAGAGGAACGGCTGACACCTGTGCCGGCTGGATCCTCCGCTATGTAAGCTGATGGAGACAGTCAGTATCTCTCTCCCTCCCCTGGTATTTGATTTGTCATTTTGGGTGGGTTCAGACTGGTCTGAAAGCCGCAAACAACTGAGTGTGACAATATTTTCCTCAGTTCGGTGGACATGGAGACAGATGGAGACAATTCCTTTTTGGCAACAGGGAGTAAAAGACTTAAAATTAATGTTCAGCTTGATTCCAGGCTGTAAAGACTAAAGGTCGAGATAGGAATCTTGATGTTTTAATAGGTCTCAGCTTCCAAGCCTCACTGAGGCAACTAAATCATCCCTTTATCATCTAAAACATAAAGCAAGAATTATAGATTCCATGTCCATATGAGATTAAAATATCCTTATTGATGCCTTCATATCTGCCATGATGAACAATTCCAAAGGACTGGATCACTGCATCATAAGCACAACGCTGCTGGTAGATTCATCTGTAAGAAAACCTAACAATCACCTAACAATTATAATTATGTCTTAGTTAAATCATTTTGAAATTTTGACAACAATTAGCTGAGAAAATAACGGCTACATGGATACTGCCCACCGGCAATGTCATTTCTTAATTTGTACAGTATGAATGTAAAACAGCTTCACTTTTACTGCTGCACATTAGACGTGTTACCATGATGTTTAGGAACCAGTATTACTATCTTTTACCATCCAAGAGCCAGGAGAATTGAGTCCATAATCATGCCGCTGCTATGTCATAAATGACTTGACATTTCTGATATGCCTTAATAAAAACCCAGTCGGCCCTATAGGACTCCAGGAAGCAGTCACCTGGCAAGGCCAATACTCAAGCCAGACAGTAAAGATGAATTGAGCTGCTACTTCACGCTTCGCACAGCCTCAAGTACACCTGACCAAATGTAAAATAAATATTGCTCTTTTTTGTATCATTGATTAATATATTCTCTACAGCACTTATATTTCCTCACTTATATTAGTGATGATTTATTACCGCACTGAAACTGGTGTTTTTCTTATTTCTTTTTATTATGATCTCATGGCAGTTCACCCACCTATATTTTATTCACCTTTTCAAATATAATTTACCTCAATGTTTGAAATGTCCTACACAAATAAATTTGCTTTTCCCACTTCAAGCACTGTGCACACATACACAGTGATGTGCCTTAATTACATATTTGAGATTATCTTTCTGTTTGGTTTAATAAACCTTTGTAAACTCATGTGGTGTCCTCCTGTGAGCAGAACTGTGACAGGGACACGGGGTGTGAGCAAAACATTGCAACCAATTACCTCCTTTCCTGTATATCCGACGGGCAACTTTAAGCTGAGACAAAATAAATGAGGACATAAGTCGGCTCTGGAATCGATGGCGTTAAAGTCTGTATATTTTGTAGAACTTTCTGGCAGCTGTTGCTTTAATTCATTGATCAGGTGTGATGCATGTGTAAGTCACCCTCAGACCGCGTGCTTAGGAGCATGCGCAGTAAGCCATTAGGCGCAGTTCATGGTTTTCTACCTCATTGCGAGTGATAGTCAGGACCGGTACGCCTCGTCGGTGAGTGTTCAATATAATTGTAAACAGAAAAAGTAATTTAATATGAATATCCGTGTGATAGTGATGGTTTATTTTGTGCTTTTGTTTACTTTTAGGTTTACAACCTGCTAGTCTTGTAATCTTCTAGTCTGCTAGTCTGGTTGAGACCAGCCAAGAAGCTAGCAAACCCACAGTAAAAAGGTAGCAGTAGCAGGCAGGCTAACCCTGATGTGTGGATGCTAATTGTGTGTGTGAGTACACAATAAAAGGAAGAAAAGAAAAAGAGACTCGAGTTGTTTCCCGCCGTACCATCCTGACAACCCTTCCAGAGGGAGTTTTACTAGAGGCCAGCATAGCTTGGTAAAAATCTGGACAGTTGTAAACCGCCGTCGGAGCCGTGGAGTGGAGCACACGTGCGCCGAGCGGAGGACGGATCGCCGAGGACCAGCGCCAGGACCGGAGACCTGGAGCCGGGTGAGCACGCGACCGTAAACAACACGCCGCAACGACGGACAAGCCGAAGCCGTGAGCTCACGGGGCCGTTGGAAGGCAGAAGAATCCCTGCAGCAGTGAGTAAGGCTGTGTGGATTGTAAGAGAGCTATAAAGCTAATTAAAGCTACCCTTTTCAAAGTGCTACTTCGAGCTAACTTGCTAAGCTAAAGGAGGCTAAAGTTGCTACTGAATAGCCACAGAGACTGTGTTAACGTGATCAAACGCCGCTACAAGCTGCCGCTGACGGGACCGTGTGTGTAGGTGCAACAACGGCTTCTAGCTGTAACAGCTGTAAAAGACGCTACGCCCGTGTGCACGTTCGCTACGAATCGGTCATTCAAACGACTCTTTCGAACTGATCCGTTCGTTCAGACGAACGATTCTTTTAGTGATTCGAACCGAATCGAACGATTCTTTTTCCGAATCAAACGATTCTTTTTCCGAACTGAACGATTCTTTTGCTGCTAAAGTGAATCTAGTGATTCCTGAGCGGAAAACAAGATGGCAGATGACAATTCGAACATGGAGAGCCTAAAGCTGAAGCGTTCAAATGCACAACGGAACTTTACAACACGGATAAACCGCCTTAGTGTCAGTGCTGGCCGTTTACGTGAGACTGATCTGTCACAAGAGTTATCAAGATTGAGAGACGATTATGATAAACTCCTTGATGCAAGTAACGAATACATCGACGCACTGACTCAAATGGACCCACCTTGCGACGACAGTGAGTCGCAGGACGCCCTAGCAAGGAGAGATGCTAGTGAGCAAAAGTTCTTCGAAGGTGAAACCATGGTAATGGAGATACTGTGGTCAAAGTATGCAGCGCCAGACATCGATGCTCTTGTCACACAATTCAAGACGGCTCTTGGTCAGGCGGAGGCATTTGGGAATGACAAAGTAGTGCCGTGGACGCAGCAAGGAGTCGAAAGTGGTAAACTGGACAGAAAACTCCATGAGCTCAGAAACGCTGTGTATGCCTGGAGAGACTATCGACCACATGGAAAAGATAAGTGGACGCTCTACCTGTCATTGAACGAGGACAAGGAGCAACTCATGGACGAGTGGACGTGCAGACGGGAGACTGCGGACATGAAGAGACACAGCAGAGACCGTAAGGACGACGGCAACGGTGAAGTAAGTGAGGAGGATGAAGATGTTGGGGGTGATAACGCGGTCGGTGGCCACGCCACGATTGTTAGCGACAGCCTTACAGCAGTTGATAACATCACTGTAACCCAACCAGTAACCCTTACTATCACTACACCACCTGATAACACCCAGCCTGCTGTTGTTACCTCACCCAGTCACGGGCAGGGGCCTGTATACGTCACATGTCCTCCTCCTTTCATTCCCACTGACAGAGCCAGCATCATTACCAGCGCTCCTCAAGTCGTCTCCATCAGCAATCAACCGCCAAGCAGCTATGCAGCATCTGTCACCTTCAGCTCTCCTCATCAGACATTTCAGTCCAACCTGCAGTCAAGACAACCGGACGGTGGACTCAGTGTTGGTTTTGCTCTACCTCCTACCCTCTCTAGTACACCACAACTGCTGGGCGCTCATACTGGTCAGCCCGCCGATCTCAGCATGGGACAAGGGAGTAGCGGACCGTATACCGGCTCAGGTACGTACGCCGGGGGAGATAGTAGCTACCAGTGGGCGCGACCTAAAATAAGACTCACACCCATAAGCTTGCCGAAGTTCTCCGGGGAAAGGAGGGACTATTGGCGCTGGAAGACTGAATGGGAGAGTATCCAGGCGCAAGCGGAACCTACGGGATCACGTGAATGTAAGAAACTTCATTTACTTGACAGTATAGATGAGTCTGTTAAAAGTGAACTCAGACTGTTGCGTTGCAGAGATGCAAACGATATCTTCAGAGAGCTGGAGAATCATTATGGTGACAAAGCGCAAACAGCCGAAGAGATCGTGTTGGAGCTACAGTCCCGGCCTGCCGTAAAGAACCACCAGCCACGTGAGACGCTGGAGCTAATCCTAGCTGTAGAGAGAGCAGCATTGGACCTCACAGACCTGGGATGTGTAGACGCTTTGCAGAACCAACTGGTAATTCGATCTCTAGAAAGCAAACTCCCTGATGTCATGAAAAGAGAGTGGTTGATGTATGTACGAAACCCTGGTAACAATGTTCATCCAGGAACCCGTTTCGACAGGCTCTTACTGTTCCTGGAAGACCAAAAGTCGTTACTCGTGAGGTTGGAACAGCTGCTACCCAGTAAGCCTTGGTCAACCAACGCTCCTGAGAAACCAAGCTACCGGGAGAAACCAAGTGACAGAAGGAGAGAAAAGAAGTCGTACACAAAGACTACAGCGAGTGAAATTAAAGGGGACTCCCAGCAGTTACCATGTGCTGTGTGTGGTGACAAAGAGCACGGAGGAAAACTCTTTCGCTGTAAAGCTTTCAGGAAAGCTACTGCTTTGGAGAAGAAAGCACTAGTGAAAAAAGCAAGAGCGTGCACAAAGTGTTTGGATGTTCACAGAGCTGATGGCACCTGCACTTCAAAGTTTCTCTGTCGCAAGGAAGAGTGTAGGAAAGGCGACACACCAGCAGACCACCACTACTTCCTCTGCACTAAAGCACCAACACAGAGGGATGCTGTTAAGAGGGAGCACAAGGCAGAGGAAAAGAAGCCACCTCGTGGTCCAACAGAGGAGCAAGAGGCCGTGTTTGCCGAGTTAGGACTGACTCCCCATCAGCTGGAAGCAGTCCGCAGAGCCTGTACAAACAAGGCAACGTCAAGAGTGTCTTCTGGTAAGGATCTGATAGAACAGAGCGGCTTAAAGGAGCTTCCAGTCCTTATGATGCTCATACCTGTCACGACAAAGAGAGGAGACAACCTTGGAGCTTTGGTGGACCTCGCCTCCGACACTAATTACATCACACACCGAGCTGCGGAGAGACTCGGACTGACCGGTGTACCGATCACACTTGTGGTGTACGGTGTTGGGACGATGAAGGTGAAGGTCAACACAAAAAAGTACCTTGTGACCATAAAGGTGTGGACTTCACGAGGGACCTTAAAGCTCCACGAGATGATCTGCTACGGGATGGAAAACATCGCCAAAGTGGACCGAGTGGTGACATCAGAGAGACTGGAGCAGTTCTTCCCGGAGGTGAAGCCAGGGGAACTGTCCCGTCCAGAGAAGATAGATCTGCTGATCAGCACTCGAGAAGGCAGATTAGCCCCACAGAGACTGCAAAGAGCAGGTGACTTGGTGCTGTGGGATGGTCCTTTGGGCAAGACCGTGAGCGGTGCGCATCCTGATCTTTTTGAAGAGGTTGAGGTAACCACCTGGCGGTCAAAGACGCACTTCGCTCATTCCATGAGGACAGTAGCCGTTAAAGTCGAAGAACACGTTATGGCAAAGACGGAGAGCGGCCTGGAGGCGCGAACGACAGCAACATGCAACAAAGAGGTCCTTGAGTGGCTAAAATGGGATAGCATCGGCGCTGCCTGTGACCCCGCCTGTGGAGGATGTCGCTGTGGCAAGTGCCCACCGGGAGGAAAGGAGATGTCGCTGGCCGACGAAAAGGAGCTGGAGATAATACGAGCTGGCCTGACCTACCGAGAAAGTGACGCCCACAGCAGCAAGCCGCATTGGGATGCGAAATATCCTTGGAAGGAGGATCCAGCCTCTCTTCCCAACAACCGAAAGGCTGTGGAAACAACGTTCTTGAGGGCTGAGAAGCGGCTAATGCAAGACCCCATGTGGAAAGAGGCCTACATGAGACAAGTCCACGAAATGGTGAGTAGAGGAGCTGCTGTTAAGCTCA
This sequence comes from Decapterus maruadsi, assembly GCA_030347415.2. NCBI lineage: Eukaryota > Metazoa > Chordata > Actinopteri > Carangiformes > Carangidae > Decapterus > Decapterus maruadsi. The sequence continues at coordinate 16,200,613 of CM064906.1, forward strand.
CCAAGAACGTGATGGACGGCTGGAAGGGCGCCGTATGGTGGGTGAGCCATCTAACCGCACCAAACCCCCACTCAGTGACTACACCAGTACGTCTCGTCTGGAATAGTAGCCAAGAGTACAGAGGGGTGAGTATGAACAGCATTCTACTCAAAGGCCCAGACGTTCTTAATCCCATCAGAGCGGTGCTTCTCAGGTTCCGGGAAGGAGAACACGCAGCCATCGGAGACATCACCAAGATGTATAATTCCGTTTGGCTAGAGGAACAAGAAGTCCACGTGCACCGTTTCTTGTGGAGAGATTCACCAACAGATGAGATTGAGGATTTCGCTGTTGTGAGAGTGAACATGGGAGACAAACCGGCTGGGTGCATCGCGCAGGTAGCCATGCGAGAAACTGCCAAGTTGCCCCAGTTTTCTGACATGGAAGAGGAAAGAAGAGTCATCGAGGAAGATTCCTACGTCGATGATCTCCTCACGTCTCACAATGACCCACAGTGTCTAGACAAGATCCTAGAGGGCGTGGAGAAGATACTGAGAGCAGGAGGCTTCTACCTAAAACCCTGGGTCCGGTCGGGTTATAGTGGGAGGCAGGAGGAGACGGAGTCCAAACCACTGACTCTAGTGTTGCCCAACCAGCTAAGGGAGGAAGATAACAAAGCCTTAGGGGTTGGCTACCTCGTGCAAGAGGACAAACTCTTCGTGATGGTCTCCATTAACTTCTCCAGAAGGAAGAAGAAGATGAGAACAGAAGTTGACCTCACGGAAGAAGAAGTGGAAGTAAAAACACCAAACCCACTGACTCGCCGTGTTCTACTGAGCCAGATCGCTGGCCTGTATGACCCAATCGGTCTAGCATCACCCGTGAAACAAAAAGGAGTGATCCTTGTGAGAAGAGCCTTCCAGGAAGCTGGCAAGCTCACAAAGGATACCTGGGATGAACCTCTTTCTGACGAGCTCCGAGGGAAAGCAATCGAGCTGTTTAAGGAGTATGCTCGTTTGAGCAGCATCAGGTTCCACCGAAGTCTCACGCCTTCCGGCTGGAGGGGTAAGCCGTGGGGCATCACGTTTTCTGACGGAAGCTGTGAGTCCTATGGTGCTGTCCTGTACTTGCGATGGGAGACGTCAGATGGTGTGGTCGTCAGGCTCGTGGAGTCGAAAGCCAAGTTAACTCCGCTCGACCAGAAGGGCGACGCGGTCAAGGCTGAGGTCTGTGGGGCTGTATTCGCCACACGCCTGAAAGCGTACGTGTTGAAACATGGGCGACTGGATGTGGAGAAGTGGTTTCATTTCATCGACAGTCAGACAGTGCTAGGAGCTATCCAGAGAGAGAGCTACGGATTCCAGACCTTCTTCGCGAACCGAATCGGAGAGATTCAGAAGGCTGGGCCCGTAACTGACTGGTGGTGGATCCCTGGAGAAGTCAACATCGCTGATCTAGTCACAAGGGGATGCTCTCCTGAACAGCTGGATGAAAACTCTGCGTGGCAGAACGGTCCTAGCTTCCTGTCTCATCCAGTCGAAGATTGGCCCATGAAGTCCGCTTCAGAAGTGGCAGCTAATGCCAGAGAGATGGTAGTTAAGCTCCAGAGAAAAGCGTTCTCAGCAGTCCTCACCAGAGCTCAAGCTAAGAAGCTGTTGAACCCCGATGGACCTGGTGGTGAAGCTCCAGTGGTCACAAGCAAAGTCAGCAAGTCTCCAGAGTCCTCAGGAGATGGGGAGGATTTGACCTCTGAGGAGACCAAGCAAGCAGAGGTGTTGTGGGGAGCCTTGCTCGTAGGCCAGGTGGATCCAACAAGGTACAGCTCTCTCGCTAAGCTCTGTGGAGTAGTTGGTTATGTCCGCAGGGCTGTGCAAAAGTGGTTGGCCTGTATTGGAAGAGCCCCTATACCAGCAAAGTGGGAGGCGGTTTTGACAGTTCAAGAACTTGAAACTGCTTTCCAAGACTTGTGCCTGGCAGCCCAGAAGGGAGTTGAGTTTCCCGTGGCAACTCTGGAAAGGCTTGTTGTCAGTAAAGATGAGACTTCAGGGCTCCTTCGATGCCATGGTAGAGTCCAGACCATTGCACAAGGTGAGACTGGTGTGCCCCTCGTTCCCTACAGAGCATGGATCAGTACCCTTCTCACACGAGAGGCCCACGAAGCTAACCACGAAGGCGTTGCTGGTACACTTCTCCGAGTGAGGTCTAAGGCATGGATTGTGCAGGGACCAAGGGTCGCCAGAAATGTTATAGACTCCTGTATGCACTGTCGAAGGACCAAAGCGAGGATGTGCAGACAAGTGATGAGTGAGCTTCCCCTCGAACGAACCGAGCCAGCGGCACCCTTTGAGTTTACGACGCTCGATCTCTTTGGCCCCTACCTTGTCAGAGACACCGTGAAACGGCGGACAAAGATGAAAGTCTGGGGTGTGGTGTTCAGCTGCATGGCTTCGAGGGCAGTGCATGCCGACATCGTGGAGGATTTGTCAACAGAAGGATTTCTGAAAGCGTACCATCGCTTCACGGCTCTCAGGGGTCACCCAAGAAAACTTTGGTCGGATCAAGGGACCAATTTTGTGGGCGCCAGGCCGGTATTACAAGAGCTCTATGAGTTCCTTGGAAGTATCGACAAAGATCAGGTCCAGAAGAAAGTTGCGGCTGCAGGAACTGACTGGACGTGGGTGTTTCATCCAGCAGATTCCCCCCACCGCAATGGAGCGGCGGAAGCGGCAGTCCATGTACTTAAGAGAGCGTTAAGCAGCGTTGGTGAAGAAGGTAACCTGACCACGCTGGAGTTTCAGACCCTGCTCTATCTGGCAGCTAACCTGTCAAACGAGAGGCCAATTGGAGCTAAGGCCCAGGTACAAGACGAAAGTCTGGAAGTCATCACTCCCAACACACTTCTGCTTGGACGTGCGGGACCCAGCGGGGACACGCGAGGGTTCGAGTATCCGACTTACCCCGTCGTGCGTCTGAGAGCGATCCAGATTGAGGTCGACAAGTTCTGGAGGCGGTGGAGTCAACTGGCGGGTCCAGGACTGTTCATCCGCCAGAAGTGGCACGCACCTGCCAGAAACGTCGCAGTAGGAGACCTAGTCTGGTTAGCTGACCAGAATGCGCTAAGAGGCCGGTTCAGGCTGGGCCGAGTAGTGGAAGCCTGTCCCGACGCGAAGGGCGTGGTTCGGGATGTGAAGGTCAGGACATGCCAAAGCTATCCAGTTGCCAGCGGACAGTCCAAGAGAAACCAAAGTTTGGAGATCTGTCCATCCACCACCCTCCACAGGGACGTTAGGAGGTTGGTGGTTCTGCTTCCAGTGGAGGAACAAGTGTAAAGTCCCCGCCACATGGTGTGTTTCGGTTGTGGATCCCCTCCATGTGGTGTGTTTCGGTAAAGGATCAAGACCCCCCCTCCACCATCCTCTACATGGACAGTAGGAGGTTGGTGGGGTGTTTCGGTGAAGGATGGGACGATGTCATTGAGGACACAGTGTGTTGTTTATGGACATTAAAAGTACCTTAAGCTTACAGTCCAGTTAATGTTAATATGTACCTCATATCTGAGAATGTACTGTTATGTGCATGTTTAAGAGAAATTTCAGAGCTAAAAGTTGCCTGTTTGAGTAAGTTATAGTGGCCTCCTTGGATTCAAGAATCAGTAGACCAAGTGGGAGGTGTAGAACTTTCTGGCAGCTGTTGCTTTAATTCATTGATCAGGTGTGATGCATGTGTAAGTCACCCTCAGACCGCGTGCTTAGGAGCATGCGCAGTAAGCCATTAGGCGCAGTTCATGGTTTTCTACCTCATTGCGAGTGATAGTCAGGACCGGTACGCCTCGTCGGTGAGTGTTCAATATAATTGTAAACAGAAAAAGTAATTTAATATGAATATCCGTGTGATAGTGATGGTTTATTTTGTGCTTTTGTTTACTTTTAGGTTTACAACCTGCTAGTCTTGTAATCTTCTAGTCTGCTAGTCTGGTTGAGACCAGCCAAGAAGCTAGCAAACCCACAGTAAAAAGGTAGCAGTAGCAGGCAGGCTAACCCTGATGTGTGGATGCTAATTGTGTGTGTGAGTACACAATAAAAGGAAGAAAAGAAAAAGAGACTCGAGTTGTTTCCCGCCGTACCATCCTGACAACCCTTCCAGAGGGAGTTTTACTAGAGGCCAGCATAGCTTGGTAAAAATCTGGACATATTTGCTGATTGCAAGAATCTTTACCCATTGCATCTAATCGTTTGGTGCAGCAGAGACCTGACATCGTGCTGCAGGCTTGAGTTAACTAATCAGGCTATCCTGGGCCCGTTATTGCTGTGTATAGAGCACTGGAATTCAATTAAAATGGGCAAGTAAACATTCACTCAGCTACAACCTGTGACATTAATCCATGGGAACACCCTGCTGAGCCCTACTTCCCTTATTCCCCTAAGATTTACTAAATCAGTCGTTCTGATGGTTAGCCAAGCAGGACAGCAGCAAAGACACCCAGGCTTATACATAGGGAACATCTCATACACTATCGCTATTTAAAATTTATCAGTAGTTTCTGAAAGCGGCTTTGCAGATGTCATAAATTACCCACAACAGAGAAAACTGGCCATTGTTCTGAAAAAACAAGCAGCGGTACCTGACCTCTCCTGCTGCACTGTGCCTCGGTTATTACTTCCACTTGTTTACAGCTTTTTCTGGCTCCCAACTCTCTGGGCCCTGCGTACAGTCAGAGGCTGTCTGTGAAGTAATGTAAACTGTAAAGTGTGAAAAGCAACTTTTCACTTCAGATGTGCAGAGGTGTTGGCTGCATGTCCTCACATTTTGGCAGGTCCATAGGATTCTCTTTCGGGGAGGGGGAGGCTTATAGAACCGGTTGCCGTGCCGTAGAGTTGGTGCATGTCTCAGCAATTTTTTTGGGTCCACAGACAGTGAAGTGAAAATCTTCCATTATTCTTTTCAGCCGCCTCCTTAACAAGCTCTCCTGTGTGCCTCAGAGCTATCTGCTACGCATCTGCACTGTTCATCCACAAAGCGCTCGCTACCAACACAGTCACCACAAACTGCCCCCCCCCTCCTCCCCCCAGCGGTATATTCTTCAACGCTGCATCCCTGTTTCTGTAACAGGGTTTTAACATTTAAACAGCTACATTGCCTGTGTACTATATCTGTGAAATACATCCTTAAGCTATGACACTAAATGTTTGTTGATATATCCGAAAACATCTATCAAAGGAAATTGCTCACAAGGCTCCATGTTTGACATTTCCCCCAGTCAATTAAGTGATCCATTTTGTTTAGAACAAAATGACATGTCAGTCAGTGACAAAAGCACTTCAAAGAATATTTTTGTGCCCTGATCCCATTAATAGAGGCTGGCAGCAGGTGGCAATGTTTATTTAGTCAGAGATACAGTATTGGGGAAAAGTGCTGTTGTGTCTGAAATGGCCACAGTGAAAATAAAGACACACTACACTTAGTCAACTATAAATCTAAAACAATCCAATACAGCTACAGTTTTGATTGACACGGTCAGAAAGGTTTTAATTCAACTATGTGGTCATTAATGAGTTTGTAGCTTGCTGCTGTATGCTGAGAGGTATTACTAGAGATAGAGTATTGAAAAGACAATAATAAACACCCACTGTAGCTCAGCTGTATTACATACTAACAGCTTGTGAGTCAAACAAGACCTGGGAAACGAGAGACTAATAAAGTGATGAACATCGTGCTGGTAAAGCCTAATAACAATGTGTGAAGGCGAGTGGCACACACAAACAGAATGTGTGTATTCCATCACCAGGCAACTACTGAGCCACAAATCATTCTGTTAGCGTAGACAAACAAGCTATTTATCTATCCTGGTCCAGATCTGCTCCTGTCAGCGGAGGCAAGCCTCCAGATTAGGTCTCGACAGAGACTTGTGAAGTCTGTGTTCTGTGAAATTTGATTTTTTATTTATTTTTTATTCTTATGGATGTCACATTCACTCGCTTTCATTTGAAAATGACTCAAGCCACCAAATTCAAACAAAATATATTCATACGATTGCACAGTTGAACATGAATAAATGATGGTTGTCATTCAATCTGAGCGTTTGTTCTGAGGCATCTGACAACGCTTAATGTGAGGCAAACTTTATACCCGTGTAAAATTTATTTGTGCCTGGAGGCAAAAAAAAACCAAAACAAAAACATAATAAGTATAAGTAGTTCCACTAGTGGTGGAGGAAGAAGGCTCCTCATTCCTGACACCTGAATTTCAATTTAATTTAAGTTCACTCGTGTGAGAGATTACAGTGGGTCTAGGAGCCTGTTCGAGGCGCTGGTACATGGCGGTGGAAGGGGACTTGGCTTTCCACCTATTACTCTCAAGCCTCCATGACCAATAGCATACAGGGAGGCACACAAGCCTGTCCACCCATGATAAATGCTCTTACCGCAAATCTGTGTGTGACGGAAAAGCTGCTGCTATGTTCTGCCATTTGTCCTTATAAAGACAGTCTGTAATTTAACGACAATAATTTCCTCTGACACTATGATCACATCTAATGACCTGTGAGGCAAAGGGGAAGAGAGGCGCGAGGTCTCACTTGGGTGTGTTACCTGCTTCATTTCAAATCTATGTCTTTTCACTGGTGTAATCAAGGAAGATAATTATGCAGATAATCACAGGTGCCCATACAGTACTGTGTAAAGACATAAAACAGATGTTCAATCAGAAGTCAGAACTTGCAGAAAGCCTGTTATTTTCAGTGATCAATTGGTCTTTTAGGTTCCTTTGTCCCCTCACACTGATTATGCAGTTTGTGTGCAGCCATGTGTCATCGGGATGTGAGAGGAGAAACACAAGATTAGGTCTATTTCAATATGAGCTGGTCCAATGATGGGCACGTGCTGATGGATGGGAGGAGATGGCTTTGGTTTCAGGGCTACAGCGTTTTAATTTGTGAAGGATCATTAGCTGGAGAAGGCTCCTGCTTGTAGCTCTGGGGGGTGGGGAATCAAATAGATGCAGCACAAAGCGGCACCTCTTCATCCATCTAGATGCCGCTGTAACTCTCACAGTTGGTAGAAGAGGATATTATTCATGCATTACAATGCAACGTGAACTGGAGACTATAAGCTGCACGTGGTGGGCCTTGGCATGAAAACTACCTTTCTGTGTGAATTATGTGGCTTTTGAAATACACAGGAATACCAAGTGAGCTCGAGTCAAGCACTATATATCCTGGATTTGTCATCCAATCCCCCTCCTACACACACAGCATTGTGTGTGGGCATGGGGTGTCAGGCTAGGGTCTCACTTACTGCCGCAGTCACTATGTAAAGTAGATTCATATATGCAAACAGTGTACACGACTGATTCAGATTTGCCCACAAGGTAAAATTAAATGTGACTTGTCCGTTTTCCTGGACGAACATGACGACAGTGCAGATCTTCAGGGTCTACGTCATTCGAAACGTAATTCCACAATGAGAATTTAACCAAACTACAGTTCAGAGTAGACCTGATACCGCAGGGGCTAATGATACTGTTCAGTCTGTTTTCTGTAATTTCGCAAACCACTGCTCTCTCCGGCTCTCAGAGAGAAACACACTCAGACTCCAGTGCTATAATTGTCACACAGCTCTCACAAACCAAGATGCTGCTGTCTGTGGTGGAGTAGGGGTTAAATGAGCATTTTCCTTATGCTTCCTGTGTTTTGAAGAATAAATGCTCTGCGACAGTGGATGTGTTTTTTATCCGCGAGCCCACTCATATGGTGGCTTTTGATCCCCCCCCCCCCATCCCTCCGAAAAAAAAGAATCAATAGAAAGGAAACAATACAATCAAGTGCCTGAGGCAAACCACTCATTCTATTGAACATGTGTCTACATTGTGATTGCCCCAGGAGATTGAGTATAATCACAGTATATACAACATTTTCTGGTTTTCTTTTTTTCTTTCTTTCTTTTTTTTAAGATGAACATTAAAAAAAGGCACAAATGCTGTTTCTTTTAAATAAAACAGCTTACTGTATATCAAGTGAAGTTGAATGAAGGCGTATCTTGTGTTCAAACTTAGCCAAAGACATCATTATTTTGGCTGCAATATCACCCACTGCAGAGAACACATGCACATGTTTCTGGCATCACAAAGAAAGGTTATGCTGATAATTATTCTGTGATTTTGCTCAACTTTACCAAAATCAAATTGACCAAATGCAACAGATATTTGTGCATGAATGAACTCATTTACTGTGTACATCGCTTCCACAGGAAAGGGCGATGAGGCAGCTAGCTAATTAACATGAAGCGTCTCTTGTTATTAATTGTAAGGGAGGTGTGCGCTGGTGTCATGTAGTTATGCCATCCTGCCATCACTGTAGAGCCTCGGTTATAAAACCCAGTGGGCTATTTATAGAAACATGTCGATGGGCAGGTTGCGTGATTTAAAGCAGCACAGTTGCACGGGCCCTTGGAGAAGATTTACTACGGCTCTTTCTAAAAGATTTTCTCTGCAGAGGGGTAAGGGAGGATTTTGCTGTGTCAGTCAAATTAGATGCAAATTGAAAATACGATTGCAGGGAATAAAATGGTACTAAAGTGAAAAGACGCACAGATGAGTGATAATCTTTGATGGTTTTGACCCCCATGACCACTTTTTACAGCATGAGCAGGCAACGTAAGATGATAAGCTATGCCAAACCGTGGCACTGAGATGCTTTTCAATGAGATAATACGCTATGGTATATTATATTGTTTTTCTCTACATCCACTGATTGAAGATTATTAATGAAAGCACAAGACGCATCTGTTGCTGGCGGCATGCATGGCCTCTTTGTACATATAAACAGTTAACAATTTAAAATCTTTTCAGGGAATTTTTGGTGTATGACTTATTAATTCTTACAACAACAAGGTCAATTAGATATTCATGAAGAGAAATGTTACCCCTTGCTGATAACTCTTCCATCACTCGGTGATTATGCAAAATTCATGATTCATTAAATTGACACCACCAATTCATTGATCTTTGTCTTTGCTCTAAACTGCCAGTTCTCGCCTCCTCTACTTCTTAACCTATCAAGTTTGTGTCGTTGTCTCTCACTTCCCCAGGCACCATTGTAATGAGCAGTTAATCTTGTCATAATTATTATCTTAATTTCTGTTAACACTGTGATCTTGCTCACCTGGATGTGGCCGGATTGCATCAAGGTAGTTGCTAAATAAATTCAATTGTGTGATTGGATGTTTTTAACAGTGAAGGACCAACAATTAACTTCTGGTTGTTGATTAAACATTCAGCACATGTTTCCATCTCACTGACCCTCTGCTCAGTGAACCCTGAGACTCCCACTTGCCCATGACATTTCACTGGATGGGCGCTGGTGCAGATTATTTGTTTAGTGTAGAAATGATGCTCCACTGGTCGGCACACAGGAGGCCAACACCATATCAAAGGATCACCACGTTGTTAACCGTCCTCCCGCCTAGCTGTGCAAAGGAGCAGGGGAAATATATTTAGCTCAGCTGCATACAGATCTCACCTCATCGCCTGGCTGAACTCTGACTGGTGAAATGCCATGATTCCCCATCATTCAACTAATAGCAGGCAGTCGACACAACTGATTTCTCATTCTCACAAAAACTTAAATGGGGGCCTTTTTTGACGTGTCACGAAACACAGCTGGGGTGTGACAGGCGAATGACAACGACAGATGAAAAGGGAAATAAAACTGGAATACCTCATGTTCATATGTCATACAAGAGCTAATTACTCTTGAGGTTTAAATACATCTTTTACACTTGAAAAACAAATCTAAATTCAGAGCACTCCCAACCCTGGCAGAAAACAAATGACTGTTGCCTTCAGACCCTCAATCTCTTTTCAAATTACAACCCCAAACAAAAGTTCGATATGTTACTGCAGTCAAATGAATTGTGGATGGCAGCCAGAGATGGTGGGTTGTACCAACAACACACCAAAGGTGGGTGAGTGGGTGGGTGGGTGAGTGAGTGAGTGAGTGAGTGAGTGAGTGAGTGAGTGAGTGAGTGAGTGAGGGAGGTTCTACATAATTTAATTGCAATTTGCAGTTATCCACTACTTATAAACTTGGACCAAGGTCAGCTTTTGGAAGCCTTTTAAAGTGACTGTAGTTTACTCTAAAAAAAAGAAAAGTGGATTCACTCAAAAATATATGGCTCTATTTGTGGCAGAGTATCATAAAATACACAAACGAGTAGATTGGTTCTGTACCAAGATTCTTACAGACTACTTACGGAAAAAAATATCTCTCAGCTAATAGGGCTGTCAGGTTGCACCCGTCCTGTGCTGCCAAATAAGTCTGTTAATGCATCAAATCACGATACCGGCAATATCACACTTCGCTTGCTGCAGCATTTTCCAAGTTGGGTGAAACAAACAAAAAAAATAGGAGTAAAAACAGGAAGAAAAAAAACATAGCAGACTCAGGCCACAGTTGAGAGAAAAAACAGGATGTTCCTTGTATCGGGTGCAATAGGTGGCTGGAATATACTGCAGGCTATTTTTAAGTAGTATTAATGCATAACGGCTGTCTCACTCAGCCATTTCTCTCGTTTTAGGTGGCATTGCTGAAAGCACATTCCAGCTTGTTATTTGCTTCGATATCAAGATACACATGTTATATCTGGACAAATTCCTTAATAAAACAGTTCTGGATAGTGTGTGCAGGAAGCACTGGGTGGATGTTTAGTAACTTAAACCATCTGTAAAGCCTAACAGCTACAGTATGCATGTCTGCATGTTTTTTTTGACATTTCCAAACGTGTTAGAAGCAGTGCATCCAAGTGGTCTTAACACTTCATTCATTATTCTTCAGATCATTGCTTAACTCTTTCTACTACCTTTCAGTAAAACTTGTGAGCATCCCAACATTTCAGTGGATTACTTATTTACGTTATAAAATACTGATATATCTCTATCTTTTGTTCTTGTCATTCTTGTTTTTATTCCATGAAATTAGTACAGTGATAGATATGAAAATATCCTGCTAAGAAAGTCTACTCGTTGCATAGTTATCCACCTGAGCCTTGATATTCATCTGACCATGTTCTGTGCAACAGGACCTGTGTAGTGAGCGTCTGTCTGAGAGGCTGAAACTCAGCCTGGCTCTGGCACCTGATGCAGGGACAGGACGTTGGCTGCTTTCTCTCCTTGTTTCTCTGATTGTCACTGCACCTGTCTTTGTGCTCTTTTATGGAGATGATGTTTTTTATGAGCTTTAGAAGGTTTGTGATATTGCCACCGTACCGTACAAATGCTACAAACAGGTCGCATTTTGCACATTAACAGTTTGGTATCACAGTAACCGTTTAGTGAAGTATCTCATAATGATGCTCCATCCTTTTTTTCCCCTCCCTGTCTTCTGTCTGTAACTGAATCCATCTGTTTCTCAGAGGGGCTGGGATGATATTCTGTTCAGTCAATGCTGTCAAGAGCAAAAAGGTCACTGCAACAGGCAACAGTAAAAGGATTAAAGGCAGATACAAGGAGGATGTAAAGTTCTGATGCAAATCAACTTGATATTGGTGATGACATTTTATGTAAATCTGATGATAATCTAATAAATCTTCAAGAGAGCACTGCAACTGCCAGTTGCAATTTTAATTTTTCCATTGCATGTGAGTGATAAGCAACTCCTCGTATCACAAACAAACAAACAAAAGCAAGAGGAAATGTATTCAAATCTGGCATTATAGAGGCTGGAATAAAAATATGTATTTTCTGTCATCAGCAAAACCAGCCTTGAGCTTCTGGGTCCTGACTTTGGCCTTTGCATACAACAAAAAATATAAAAATAAATACAGGAAAATACTATGGAAAGTGCTGCTGTTATTTAAACCTCATTACAGTCATTATTTCAGCACCACCAGTGAAATTGTTTTTTGAGCCCTAATTATGAGGCTGGTCTCGTCGTGTCTTGCCGACTCTCTCAGGATTCATGATTGAAGCTTCAGCAAAGAATGGAAGCACATTTTCTGATACAACCTAATGTGATGCATCCATTTGTTCCCTTGTATTGATGGGGGGAGCAGTGGTTTAATCAGGTCGGGTGTAATTAAATGTTGAAATTTAACATTTATAGTCAGGCATAAGAAAAAGAAGTATTTCATTTGTCTTTCCTTTGGCTGGAACAGAGTGAAGAGGGCTGAGGTGTGCCTGCAGAAAAGCAAACGTCTTGCTTCAGTAGAGCAGAAATCTTAAGCCAGGAAGCTCTTTCGTGTTCAATCTTCGCTGCAGACGTACATTTCTAGTATTGTCAACTGTACCACACTGTCTAATTTAAATACAAGGTTTCCAAGAAGTCATATCACATACTGATGACTTAATATTAAGACAAGTATCAGAAACAAGTGATCAGTTTTGACATGAAGTCTACAAAGTACTACTATACAGTATAATGGTATTCCTTTACTTTACCTTTCCTTTATAACTTAAAGTGAGGGTGGTGGAACAAGTTGTAAACAAGCCACCGACACTTCACAACCAACCTGAAGTCGGCACAGCAAATGTGTTGGCCAGCAGTTGGCCATTTACATTTCTGGCAGGCACAGAAGTCCAAGTCACTTTTTGCACTTTTGGTCTCCACCAACCACTGAAGGAAACAACAAGCTCTTAAGCAGCTTAATGGTCCATTATGTTCATCATCCATTCTGCCTGGCATTAGGTACTGGGCTAGAAACACAAGCAGGTTTATCACTGTTTCTTTGCTCTTCACAGCTGCCTACTATGCTTCAAGACGTGGGGAATAAACACAGTGAAACTAAACCCAAACATTAAAGTTGTGGGCAGCAAAATGAAAATAATGAGCAACAATATGTCAGGAATGTGTGGTGAACTGCACAGTCTGCTCATAATCCTCTGTGAATCTCTACCACAAGACATTCACATAAGACATAATCGTCTGATCCATTGTCAAAATGTAAAAAAGAGAAGAAAAAATACTGATTAGCACAACTTTATGCAGTCACTTATCAAAGTGGAGTGGTTACAGCTGTCTAGATGTGGGTTTCTTCCTTTATTTCATGTGGTTTTATTGAATTGAATTTGGATGAGAAACCAATTCTTTAGTTGTCCCTTTAAAGTCTTTGGAAAACTGTAGTTGGCATTTCAACATTTCTGACATTTACTGTCAAGGTGCAGCCACAGGTGCAGTAAAACTGCTCATAATAAGGATGTATAGGGCCTATCAGTATAGTTCTATTGTTGTCTTTAACGTACTGCATGACCCTGAAAATTGAAAAACAAAACAATTTGCAAATCGCTGAAGGACAAGTGCACAAATAGAGCCTTGGTTTACCCCATGGAGGGTAATTAGTCTCTGTGAGTCACATGGGCTGCAATTAAGAGTTACAGCTAACATGAGGAAAAATCACTCGTCAAACCATAAAAAACATGACTAACCACCTCTTTTAAAAGGCAGTCCACAGAGAGCAGATTCACAGTCAGTCTACTTGTTTTCCGGGCTGATGAGTATAGGGTAGTCTCTAAAGCTGTTCAACACAAGGCTGGTGATCAGGTGTTTGAGATAAATCATACTGAGGGAAAAAATATCAGTGTGGAGGAGGATGACTCAACGTACCTTGCAGGGTAATGAAGCTGATGCACAAATACAGGTGTTGACATGCAAATGAAGATGATATTGAACATTATGTATGATTATAAATTTGGTATTTTTTCACTGCGCTGTCATGGATTCTCCACCTTTTTTTAGAAGGAAGCAAAATATCCTTCATGCTCTACAGTCAGACATCTTCGCCCGAGGCTCAGTCTTTCTTCCTGCACTGCACATGTCACAGGTAATGAAACACGATGGACAGAAGGTTGCCACATATTCACTTATTGATGCCTTTCAGTTGCAGTTGAGTGTCACATGTAATGTGAATATCTGCAGGGCTTCAAACTAATCTCCTCCATTAGGGACACCAGTGTTCTTCACTGCAACTAGACTGACATTAGGTTGATATTTGAAAAAAAAGAAAAGAAAAACATACGTCATAAAGGCTGGTACAGTACGTTGTCATGTTTTAACAAATATACCCTGACATAAACCTCTGTATTGTGCAACTGCAGTGAAATACTGCAACATACTGTACTATACTGAAATAGAAATCTGCTTCTTCCGCAAGTTTCAAAGCACAACTCCAATCAGTATTAGGTGCATTGTGTTTCTGATGAATGCTATATTGATACATCTGAAAAAAGAGAGAAGTCCCGCACACTGAGTAACTTGCTAAATAGGTAATTTATTGCAACGTTTCGGTCGGGTAGACCTTTCAGGCAAACATTCTCCATATTGATACATCTAAAATATAATAGATTCCAAATCAACAAGCAAGCAAGTTTTTGTTGTTGTATTTCTTGATTTTTATTAACTTGGTTCTTCTGTCTCTTCAGTTTCTGCCCCGTGTGCCTCGCACCCTTTAATGATCCACATACCTGCTTCCTATCAACTACCAGTCCTCCCCAAGCACACACACACCCACCCCTCTCCATTTTCCATTGTTCCCTGCCAGATTGTTCTTGTTCTGCCTCATGTGTTCATCACTTTTCAGCATTGTGCTTGTGTTTGAGTCCATGCTTTGTGACTTTGCCTTGTTGCCTTGACTTTTGGAGTTTTGCCCACTTCCTGCCAGTTACTGTTTGCTGATTCTGGGCTGACTGTCTGTGTGTGTCCACATCACTACCCAGCAAAGACCTTGGATTTGAACTTATTATCTCCCTGCATCAGAGTCTCTATTATATCCAGAATTGTTACAGAAACCTGTGTTCATATTTTTACATTTTGAGCTATTTCTTACGGAGCTGTCATCCTTATATATTGTTGCATTACAGTAAGTTATAATAAATTGTATTTACTAATATTTTCTTACAGTAATAAAGCAATACAATATTGTTTAAAGAGACATTGTGTTTTGGGGGTTATTGAGTTCAATTCTTTCACAGGACTTCAGATCAGTCAAAACAAAGCCATGGAAGTCCAGCTGGCAAAGCTGACTCTGTAAATATGGTCTGAATTAATAAATACAGTTTTGGTCATCTTTGAGCCAAATTATTTTCATGGCAGTATGTCTTAAGTGTCTGCAAATTCCAGCTAAATAACAGCAGCACAACCCGCTGATCTTCCATCTAAAATGGAAGAACTCCAAACTGAATGAAATACAGTTTTCTTTACACCAGAGATAGAGGAGTTTGTATCCATCACACCAACACTCACTGGTAAATGCCATAGCGAGGAACAAGCAGATTTTGCAATGTCACGCTGATGTGTTGCTCCATAGAGAGTGAAATGCAAAAGAAAAACAGAAGAAAAAAACAGAGAAGGTGGCCCAACAGGACCTGGGATGATTTTCTAGTGTTCTGAGCACATTTTCTGCTTAGAACAGATAGTCCTACCATGGCATGAAGCTCATTTGGATGCAAATTCAAACAAACATGGCCAAGTCTTCAAAGTCAACGTCATGCAACACCAAAGGAGCATAAAGAGATAGTCCTGTTTTTCCAGGATGTTTATGGTGACAAAGGTGACTGAACAGTCGCTGCGAGGAATACTAATTTTTTAAGTATTTAATGATCACTGAACAAAGCCATCCTGACAGATAATACCTTTTCTCCCTGCAAATTTTGAGTTGGATCCTTCAGTTACCGGCAATAATGGCAGGAAAATATATTTATGAAAGTATGCTGAGAAAAATTATACGATGCCACTGTTTGATTGTACAAACATGACACCCTCAGCTCAGGAGGAGCAATTTTCTTTAACGCAGTAATCTGTATTCCTGTAAAAGATGACCTGCCAGTAAACGGTACAGTTACAAGCACATATTCAGAGACCCAGGCTATGGTCTGGTAGCAAGCCCAGGGCTGGGGTAACTGTTCCTGTTTTAAATGAGTGGATGTATCTCCTGTAGACAGATGTCAGTAAGGCATGAAATGAGCCATCCCTACGGAGGCGTCTCTGCAGCAGTGTACAGCAGGTACCTCTATTTCTCAATGCACAACACCAGCCTGCTCATAGTGGCTCCAGAGACTGTGCAGCTGGTCTGTATGCACCTTTCACATCAGCAAAGCTGCTCTGATGTTGATGCTTGTCAAATAACAATAAAAACACCCATAGGAGTGGTGTTTCATCAAATCTTAATCTAGTGTTAAATCCATTTACTGAATCACTTTTAAAATCTAATTTAGTTTACATGTAGGTGTAAAGTTATAAAAAGCAAAAATTCAAACAAAGGCAGAAACACTGCAGCTTTAAGTGGTAGTCTGATTTATGCAGCAAAAATGTGTAGCAAGAACCTGAAAATGAGATGGACTGTATTGAATATGATACGCTTTTGAAACATGTATCCAACTCTGAGGGAACCTTCCCTTTTTTAAAACCTCATTTTTCCCAGGCTCCCGGACGTCCCTATGGATCTCTATTCAGGCAACAGGCTTTAAGTATTGACATAAAAGAGAGTTTAACTACAAGATTGTCCTGGAATTGACGTGACTTTGTAGAAAAGAGTTTCCTCTCCGTTGGTCTTGTTGAACTTCAAAAGAACACAGTTCACTATTGGTCGAATAGCAATGTTATAAAGCCACATTTCCCTTTTTCCACACAAACAATCTCTGGCTACAGACACAGCTATTATCATAGCTGAAATGGAATTTACTTCAATGAGCTACAGCCAATAATAATGTGCCACCAGTGATGTTTGTCATTTTAATCGCCAAAGCACTTGTCAGTGTTGACTGAAAATGAGAAGCCTGCAATGTAAATGTTTTCAGCATTACTCTTTGCCAATAAAAGACAGATGACAGATAATGGGTCCAGCAAGAGATTATTTAGCTTTGTAGCGACTTTGTGGGTATTTTGCCAACCGTAAACAAAACGGACCTTTCAATCTGAACCCAAAAGTGAAAACTGCAACTTTGCAATAATCAACATCAAATCCAGTAACAACAAAGGCCAGAGAAAAACACTACAATCTAAATTCGTTGCACTCCAAATTTATGTTTCTTTAATAGATTCAACACCCTTCAAGTCATAATGAGGAGGAAAAAATGTGATAGGGAAACGACTGCGAAGCTACTGTGTGAGTGGGGAACACGGGCCAGCTGCTCACTAGATCAGCTTCAGCAGGGGTATCTCACTCCATCACCACTGCATCAGTGAACACATCACATAGACGGAGAGAGGCTGCATCAATCAAACACCGCACCACAGGGAACTCCAGCTTTGAGCCCCGTGGGGAAAACTTTGGAGATAGTGTCAAAATGCAGCAAAATATCAACAAATGAGCCCTGGGTAAGAGCGCGTTTCGAGTACAGAAATAAAAAAATAAAATCTCCAGGCTCCCTACTGATACCACTGGGTGCACTTCCCTTCTGCGATTAATCCATGCTTAAACAGCCAGGTGTGAAGGAGAAAAACTAAAAGTCCAGAGAGGAAATGGATGAAAAGGAGGAGAGGAAGGGAGAACCTGAGTTGCCTTTCTTACCGGCTTCAGTGCAACGAAGCAAGATGGTTTTCACGGATCTACGATATTAAGGAAAATGACTGATAAAGAGAAATTAGACCAAACCCATAATGTGAAAATCTTTAACATTTGAAGATTTGTTTTCACATGAATCTGACACTAAATGTGTAGCCTCACTAACCTGCTCTAATAAAATATGACTATACGTAGGCGTTACGGCACCAGTCCATGGCTTTGTCCTGAAACTTGGATCGAGTTGTGAAGGAACTTGATACACTGCACACTGTGAAAAATAATACAAAATGTGACCGTTTTTCGCCACACTGAGTAGAAATGCCGCTTGAGGAGGGAGCAGCTCACAGCAGCAACTGTGTGTGCACTGATTTGGGAGAAAAAAAAAAGACACAATAAAGGAAAGTAGAGGGCTTCATGCCAAATGTGGAGGACAAATTGGTTCAGGAGACGTGAGCTGCATATGTTGTTTGTTCTGTGGAGAGCTGGAGGTAAATTATAAAGCCAAAATAACAACGTCCAATCAAACCAATAGGCTTAAACTGTTCCTGCTCTGATGTTCGCACAGCTGCAAGTTTTCACTCCCAAGTGTTGCCCACCCTTCTCCCCTTTCAAGTGTTGTTTCGCAGTGCAAGAGCATTGTAGGTTTTGTGCTGACAAAATCAAACATGTTTGAAGATCTCAAAATGTCTAAAGGGGCCTTAAGAAGTAGATCAGGCTGCCTCTCTGCTCTGCTTAAAATTTAGGAACCGTTCCAAAGTGATTTCAGATTTTATTTTGACATTGTTTATTTATTTATTCCTGCCTGCCTAACAAGTCTAAAGTTGAGATCATGTTGGATTTTTTTTTTTTTTTTTACTTTTTGTTCCTGAAAATATGATCATCATGAATTTCTATTTACTGTGGTATCAAGGTAGATGGAAACCAACCCAAAAATCTGCCCAGTGCCAAAACTTGAAATAGGCCTCTCCCAAACCATCTGCTAAAGTCTAACAGCATTAAGCTACCACTTACTAAAGTAACACGACAAATGTTAAGTGGGTCAACATTAAAAACACTTTTCCAAACAACACCTGGTTGGCATGAAACTGAGAAACACTTGCTTTTGTTGGGTTGTTGTTGTTGTGGCAAATGAATAGACCATCAAATCCCATGGCAGTTGATTTGTTATCAAATCATAAAAAGTCTCACTTTCAGCACCTGATGTTTTTTCTACAGTATGCATAGTGGAGAAAATTAACATAATGCCTACTGTACAGTATGTGAAAAATCTACACAACTGTTGCCACAGTGTCCCTGCTGCAACAGCAACAGGAACACTGGCAGTGCTGAAAATTACAAAGGTTAGCGATGTTGGCCTCGGGCTGGAAAACGACCTGTGTGGCTGTAGTCATTCAAACAAAACTTCACAAACCTTTTTTTTTTTAAAGTGTCTGCACACATGTAGTATGATGTTGCACCAGGAAAGTGCCAACGCCATTTGACTGTAGCAGAAAAATAGACAATAGACATTTTATTAAATCTAACCGTGACCGGATAAATACTTTTATTTTGCCAGATGCCTTGGGCTTTCCCACGGCCATCTGATCTCAAAATGGAAACAGATCATCTTCAGAATATTTCAGATCAGTCAGTCAGTATAAATATTCACCACAGAGAAGTAAAAAATTGAGATCTCTGATTCATCATGGCCAACTGTCCGTCACTGCTTAGCACATGCAGCAAAATCCTAAGTGGGGGACAGTCAGAGTAAGATGCCAGTTGCAGCTTGCTGGGACTTGTTAGAGTAATGTTTTTGTCCGTTATGTATCTTTATGTATGCTATGTAAAAGCTTTAAATAGAGCACACTGCCATTCATACCAACAATGGGAATATGTAGGAGTATATGATGTCCCTGAGCATAGAGATGTTATCAAAGACAGTTGAATAGAAACAGCAGTTCACTAAGATACTCTGTTATGCTGCTGTTCCCATAGAAAATCCTTATCCCTCACAAAACGCTTCCTAAGCAGGTCTGAGTTCAGACTATCGAGCTGCATGGGCTCAAATTTTAACAACTTCAAACATCAATGGGTTTATAGCATCCATCCGTCATCCTCTGTCAGTCATGCATATACATGGACACACACCAACATGGCCCCATAAAATAATTAAAGGAGATAATGACAGCACAAGCCTGAATGCTAAATGACTTCCATCTTGTTTGCTAAGACCAGTCAGGCTTCCTTTTAACTCCCAGGGAAAAATATTGAAGGTTCAAAACGCTCTCTGATGTCGATTTAAAAGACAGGCTGGATTTTAACACAAATGCTCAGGACGTGACATGTTTCACGCTGTGTGTCTGTGCGTCTGGGTCTATGTCGGTGTGTTTGTGTGCGTAATATGATATGATATCTATTCTGCATGCGTATGTGTGTGGGAGGCTGCATTGAGTTGTGTATTTTAGTGTGTATTTCTGTGTGTACAAACGGGTGGGCGGATAAGTGCATGCATGGGAATGTGTTTCTGTGTGTCACTGTCGGTCTCTGTGTGTACACAAACATTTACTTGCTCTTCCAGGTCTTGTATTCGATGTACATCAGCTGAATCTGACCTTTCAGCGCCGTCCAAAGCTCCAAACAGTCAAAAGATCATGACATGATCTTGAGAAATGAAAGATCGTTTCTCACTTCCCCTCTTGTGCTCCCACAGGGTTTCTGCTTGGCCATTTTTTCACTGGCCTGAAACAGAATTAGTTGATCTCCTGCACTGGGAAACTTCTCTGCCGAAACTTCACCCTATCATCAAAAGTATAATGAAGTGAGCGATAATTAATTAAGCAACCCTTCTTTAGTTAATCATCCCACCCTTGGCGGAGGAGATAACAGTCGTATCTATCTGTGTGAGAAGGCCACGCTCCGCTACTTGTGATTGTGTCAGGAGAAAAACAGCAGATGACTGGTGAAAACACAGCACAACTGATGTAAATAAATCACAAGAAGCAGAGTTCTGCAGCCCTCCTCCCCTCTCCACTGCTGCACTCCCACATCAGAATAATATCTACCCAACAGGTTATTAATGTGGAATACAAAAAGTAAACATTACATTTCCAACAGCCTCGTCAGACTCAGGAGACACCTACAGAGGTGACATGATAAATTGCTAAAACCATCAAAAGAAATATAATCCGCAACTAGCTACACCTTCCACATATTTTACAGTTTCTTCATTTTCATTATTGTGTCCTCCTGAGTATTTTTTTTTTTACTGTTTCTGGGCTTTTGGTTGAACAGGAAACTCAATTTGAAAAATCACCTTTAACCGTGGGACACTAAATTGGGGGATTTTGTGGACGATGCATTAAAAAATTAACTGGGAGACAAATGTTAGATGCTGTAGGTGCAGCCTCACATCAGTCTTGATGGCTGCATTGCTGCTATTTATGTACACTGTCGGTTCACCAGTTGCTGAAACACAATTATGAGGGTTAGGCTGCAGACTACAGCACTGCAGTAAATTATTGTTCAGCACTTGTCCCGAAAAATGTGTGTAAAGTATAATGAGCAACTCGTAAAATAAGAGCATCCAGTTTGACCCTTGTTAATAGTTTGGATAAGGTTTTAAACCAAGACAACAAACAAATTGTGACTGCTATTACAGTACGTAAAATGTGTTGAAATATCCCGAGGAAAACATTGGTGTTAAAAACAGTTTAAACAGTAAAAACTGTTATTAAATTTTCCTTGCTTTTGATTGTAAATGATGCCCCTGTGAAACTTGCATGCATTAATAATCAGCTCAATGCACCATTCCTCTTCCCCATCAGATGTTCATTTACAGTTGCAGAGGATAAACAGACCTCAGGAAGACACAACACAACCTGGTGTCAGACCAACAACCATCACTCTGCCTCTTCCAACACCAGGTGATATTTTCAGGGACCAGGAAGCTTAGCCGAGGGAGATGTTGAAAGGTTCGACACAAGTGTTTTTAATACCTACGATGTTTGCAGGGGCTCAGTCAATATCCCACTTGGTTTTATCTAAACTCGCTGAATGCCTTAGGCTGATTGATAGCTCTATTTTATCTATTGACAGTAATTCAAAGCACCCCAAGTAGCACAAAATCTGGACTCAAGGACGGACCAACAACATGTCCTGGAAGTAAAATTACAGCCGATTTCATCTCAGCATTACTTCTTGAAAATTCTGTGCACAACTGGCAGAAGGTGAAATAATCCCTCACACACTTATCAAAATCAGCCTAATAGACCCCAGCGCACATGTGGACAAATCCCCCTCAGCTGTCAGCGTGGTGCTACGAGGAGAAAAGTAATAAGATCACTAAATGAAATGTAATGCATTTTCAGCTTTTTTAACATTTATTTATTTATTTATTCTTTCCTTAACACCATGGCAACAGAATAACAACAGAGCTTCTGCATTTCCACGGTCTAACAGTCTGCAGCTGATGACTTCACAGCAACATCCTAAACCTAAATGTAAAGCTGCCCTCTCAGCAGTTTCGTCTGCGAGTGCAGGAGACAGACCTGTCCTGGGGAGAGAGGAATAGTAAGGAGGTACAAGTTGCAACGAAATTGGCTGCCATCGCAGACGCCAATTTCCTGATGTGTTTCAAACCACCAGCGGAGAATAAATACATTAGTATGACAGAGACATCTGAGAGAATGATCTAGAGAAGAAGCTTCCTCTTAAAGACCGGCTTACGGCATGGCATGCCAGTGAATTCATTGTACTCCTTTCATCTTTTATAAAGCATGATTTCTTTTCCTTTTTTTTGAGACCCATGATTGCACAAGTATGGATCTCACTCCCATCCATCTTAGAAGTAAAATCTATTTTAGTGATATTACAAAAAAATGTCACAGAATAAAAGGCAGACAAAGCTTTTAAGTTAGAGACATTTGTAGCAGCGGTGAGAGAGCTCCCTTCAACTCAGGAAACTTAACAAATGCAGACGTGATGTAAACAGCAGTAGAGAAAATGTTATTCTTTACTTGGAGGTTTTAATTCTTGTATAAATCTTTCCAGTATATAGCCTACCATTTTCACTTGCCATCATAACATTAATACATTTGACTAAACATAAGGTTTCCATGATGTTCCTTTGAGTAGACACAATATATTCCCCTCTTTGAGAGCGGAGATGTATGAAACCTTCAACATTATACGTCAATATCAACAACGTCAGGCACCAAGTATTTGCTTCACAATTGACCCTGAACACTCTCATTTCATGCCCCATGCTTTCTCCTTCCACTTCTACAGCTTTATAAACAGGTCTAGAAAAAAACAGCTCTGCCACAGGAGCTTTGTGACAACTGAAATCACTTTATTAACAAACGGCCTGAATAGCATGAACTATTTTTTGGTTAAACTGTTTTTACAAACTCCCCTGCCATTATGGCAGCTTTTGCAAGGGGTGAGCTTTTTTCATGGAGGACAGACGATATCTGTACATTTGTCTGTCTCTGTCCATCTGTTTGTCTCTTTCCGTTTACTGTATCCCTCTTCCTCAATCAATCTACATCAAAGCTTGAACAGCAGTCGTGAGCTATCCCACTAGTGTGTGATCATGCGTCACCACTTCATCTTGTACATCACCAGAGTGCAACAACTTTGAGCTCGTATATCATCTTGTTTGAGCGCAATTAGCCGACCACGCATGCTGGGTTAACTGCTTTACACGTCCAACCTGAACGACAGCAGACAAAATATACATGAAAACTTAAACAATGGCTATGACTGGCAATATGACTACTTTACAGCTTCAGGAACTAGAGCTCTTACGGAGAAAAAATAGTCCCACTATAGTTACAAAAATATAAATTTAAAACATGCAAAGGTCTGAACTTAGTGTAATATTCATTCATCCTTGGTCTGTACACAAAGTATTTTAAGCAGAAACAAAGTAGTCATCGCCAGCCTACAAAAGGTGAAGCAGTCAGTCGTGTTTCCTGCCAAAAAGCTGACATGGAAGAAAGCCCAAATAGTTGCACTTGCACTGTAGTTTAGTAATAAACTCAGAAAATCAACTAGCTAAATGTCCACTGGATTTGACTGCTATGCTCTAATATGATCTGATTGCACCTCTGAGTGGTTTGCAAGTGTTTCCACATCCTTAAAGGCATCACATCTTACCTCACCCTCAAGGTTTCTTCAACAACAACAACAACCAACAGCAGACGGATCTACAAGCAGCATTAACATGCATAATGTCCACCCCTCCCCCAACGTGTGGAGGGGTAGATATGAGCACATCCACTCATCCCCCCCAGACAAATAATAAAAAAAACAATCAATCACTACAGGTTCAAGAGCACACCCTCTAATAAGAAGAGATAATGAAGGCAGAAGAGGCAGCACGCAACACACACTACACAGGTTGACTCTGGGGCTTGGTTAGCGTATGAAAAACAGGTGATCTACAGTACTAAGAGTAACCTGCTACAGTAAATGACAGCACGCGAAGACCGCAGCATTTGCATGGTAATCGTTTCCACCATGGAAACTGTGGACAGAGAGATGAATGGCTCCAAAGACAGAATGAAATCTGATCCGATGGATTAATAGAGAGTTTAGGTGGGACACTCAGGCCACACTCGGATCTAAACGCTCTGAGCAGAGGGATCAAAGACGGGTTGAAGGCAGAGGTGACTCAGTCCTGGTCCCAGAGCTGAGCAGCCCGGTACTGGAGAGGGAGGAGAGGAGCGCACCGGAGGAGAGATGTGTGATGTAGTGTAATATTTTGCACATTCTGGCAGAAACACCCATATTTGCATATTCATCAAGGCAAATGCGCTAAATGGATCGTGCATGCTTTTCTGCCCGTTTGAGAGACACAACCCTAGGTACACCCGGTTAGTAGATCAGCTTGCACATTTTTTTGCCGGTGACAAAGCAAACCTTTAGTAGAGCAGGCCCTAGTCACAAAGTATATGCTAGATTCAGCATTTAACTACAAGCATTTCTGTAAGTCAATATGCAATGGACTTGACTCTTTAACCCAGTGTAAATCTGTGACTGATACTGTGGAAACATTTGGTTACACACATACAAGTTATATTGATAAAAGGGCTTATGGGGAGCTAAATCCCTTTGCTCATCCATCAACAACTGAGCCAGCTACACTCTGCCCTTTTGAATCCCATGAAACTTTCACCTTGGGGAATGTGATGCTTGAATTGAACTGTACACTGACAAGATGTGTTTTTTTTTTAATCAGTGTCAACAAGTACAGGCAGTGCTGCATTCACATATTATTCAAAGGCGTCTCGCGCTGGTTGCACAATCGTCAACGCTTCATCTTGTCAAGTAGCCGGCAAATGCATGAAATATCACCACTTGACCATGAAAACTCCTCACTGATAACGCAGCCTCGCTCAGTTGGAAGAATCTTCCTGAAATCAAAACAAAAAGCCTCTTCGCGCTGTCGGGTCACTGACTCAAAGTATGTTTCGGCGCTGTGTAAACAGAGCGAGCCCTCAGGTCAGGCTGACAGAACACATGCAACCGTTACTGCATCTGGGCGTGTCACAACCTCACATAAATATCTCCACTGCACCGCAGACAGATGAGAGTGTGCACCAAAGGCAATAACAGAGAGATTCAGCTGTCTTTCATTTCTCTTCACACGTACGACCCACACACACACACACACCGACATGCACACAAACATACGGTGGTGCTGCAATCACCACTGTTCCCAATGTAATCACTAACGCTTAGTTCTGTCCCTGCTCTTGTATTCCCTTTTGCCATCCATGCTATTTTAATTCTGTTCCTAATCCCACCTACAGAGGCCCAGGTAATTACATATGTTCCAACACCGGTCCACACTGCAATATAGCTGGAGTCTTGGAAGAGAAGAAAAAAAAAAGCCCCACCAGCCCTATTCACCATGTTTGCGCCTCTTGAAGGAACAAAGGGAAAAAATGCAGCTGCCTCGTCATTTGTTCACTCGTGTTGCTTTCCTTTTGACAATGGCTGTGAACAATGACAGAACACAGATCCAATACCCAGGTTCGTGTGGTCTGAGTCTAATTTTTTTGATTTCTTAATGCATGACAGCGGACCGGGAGGCACAGATTCAGCCAGATATTGATTTCTGCAACAGTGCAGTTGTGTTTGCAATTTAATCACATTTGGGGATAAAAATAGAACCATTATTTATGGATTAATGACCTTAATAAAAGGTATAAGAAGATGAGTCGCCTACAAATTCCTCCTGTGTTAAAACTGCGATCATTCTATGGCATAGCTAAAGTTCCTAAAGACTTTGACTCGGGTGCGATTTGTTTGAAATGTAAGGTGCATAAAGACCTTTATAGGCACCCAGCTACTCCATTAATCAAGGACGTGTTCTTTCAGTGCACAGATCCAGCTGAGGCTGGCTGGAGAGCTGATCACAGTGACTCTGTGACGGATTATGTGTATTCTGTGTTCCCTCAGTAAGACGTGGTGCTCCCTGGGCCGGGCCAGCCCCCAGTGGCACGCAGCCATGAGGAATTAGCTGAGTGTGCCCCACATTTTTCTGCCTTGACATGAATCCGCAGATCCACTCCGGTCAACATAACACACAGAGTCTGGACTGGGAGGAGCGGCGTGTGATGTGACTCATCACGCTGTCTTGAACGGCCGCTTGGCAGAGGGAAGCTACGGAGTAATGTGTAGGTCTTCATCGAGCTGCACACTAATATCTGCCTGAGAGAAGATGTACGGCATAATCTACAATAAATTGGTTTCCAGATAAGACAAAAGAAACATCAGTCATTGAAACAGGGGTATGGGATCAATTCACAGACTCCAAAACGTAATTTCTGTCCTTTGTTAATGACATTAGGGCTTCTAATCGCTATGGTGACAGGATGGAAATGGTGTCTCGACAAGAGCACTGCAGTTCCTGGAGGATACGCTTAACAGCATTTGGCCACCTTCATATTGAACTTTTGGAAAAAAGGGGGGAAAAAAACATACTATGACATCACTGCAGATGAACGTTAGTAGAATAGAGCCACAATCGTCAAACTGATCTGACACAGAAAATAACTTGGTCTACTCTGTACTGTGTTTCATTTCAACAGAACTACACCAGTATTGCAGATAACGATGTTTTTTCTTACCATAGTACTGGTGCTGCAACAGACTGCTCAAGGCTAAGCACATATCAGTAAAAGCCAGAAGTGGGATAACTACCAGATCTTTTACTTAAATGAAAACTAACTATACATCACTGTAGAAAATCTCTGATAGAGATTAAAGCCATTGCAAATTCTATTTAAGCAAATAGCAGGATTAAAATATACTTCAAATACAAAAAGAAAAACATGTTTCAAAATAATATTAACAATACAACCGCATCGTAATTATTGATACTCTGATGGATCAGGTCACATTATTGTCACCGCAGGTAAAGGTGGGGTTAAAACATTACAATACATTTCTTGTATTCACAATGTGAATCATCAATCTGAATATGAAAATGACTGAGTGACTGTGAGTGGACAATTTCAATTAATAACAGAGTTAATAGACTGTCGCTAACTTCAGTCACAACAAGTAGAAAGTGCTAATTTTGATTAGATTCTCTGTGAATAAATTGCTAGAAAATCCTCAGCAACAGTTGGCAGGACAGGAGTTTGTGCTGAAGCCCCTGACAGCGGCCTCGTCACCTCTAAGCATACGGCTAATGTGCTGTATTTTCCACCAAAGACAGCAGGGCAAATCACAAACACTAATCAACAACACGCTTTTAACATTCTGCTGTTGAAGGCAACCTGCTCTGGGCAATGACTGTTTGACTTAGGCAAATGTTATAGCTGTTTAAATATCACATACAATTTGTATTCCCCATTCACACAGCACGAAAAGAAAGAGAAAAAAAAGGCAAAAAAATGGTAGGCGGAGGGGAGGAGAGCAGGGAATTTGCTTGCAATGCCTTGGTGCTTGATGTCTGCTGAATCAGTGAGATAAACATGGGGGCTTTGAATGTCAGAGTTTACATCTACAAGACTGAAGACTTAAATTTGGTCACTCGCGACTGCTCTTAGAGAAAATTGCATTTAAAAAGGTTAGCCTCAGCCCTGCTTATACGGAATAACTAAATGTCTGGGTCCCCATGTGGCTCTGGTCTCCTGTATCAAAAGCATGCAACCGAGTTAAATGCCTCCGCTTTTGTTTAATAAAAGCAACCGTTTCTGGAAACTGTAAAAGGTTGTTTTATCCACACAAATGTCCCTTCTATTATTTTAATCCATCAATCTTTTGATGTTAGATCTTGTGTTTTAGAATAATGTCACAAAGCGTTTGATTTAAAAAGGGTTATGGTGCAATGCGCTCCATCAATGACTGCCTCACTTGGCCAACACATGTACAAGGGTGGTATTAAAAGTCAACAATTAATTTTCTGCTTATTCGATCCTGTAATTCAATCGCACCTAAACAAAGGAGATTAGCTAAACACTTGGCACTGATGCTCAGTTATTCACACAAGTCGCTGCCAGGGTCCTTGCTGAGGTCTGATGGTGGGACTAGAGCTTCATAAGGAAACCTGGCTGCCTTATGGATGGGTCTCTGGCTGGGATTAGACTTACAACAGAAGACCAGGTGGCAGTGCAGTAGGAGGCTCTTGGCAGGAGGCGGTTTTGTGAGACTGGAGGGGAGGAGAATGTTATCCTGCTGGCTGAGGAAGCTGTTTCTCACCCCCTTGTACAAGCCGAGCACCAGTCTGCCAGAACATGCCTATGGCGTGTGGGACTTTCACCAAGCCTGGGAGGGAGACGCTGAACTTCAGAATTATGAAATTCAGTGCTGTAATTTTTGGAGTTTTAACAAAACTACATGATTATATTGTCCATGTCACTGCTGCTAATATCCCCGTACATTGTTTTTTGCACAGGTCACAAAACCCAGCTTTCTGAAGAAGTAGGTGTTCAAGGGGAAACTCCTGTGTTGCACAGCGTGTGACAGATGTTGCATTTCTAGCAACAACTGTTTGTTTGAAGTGCATAATAAGAAGTACTCGGCACTTAGCACAAACAGCAATAACCACTGTGTTCAAACAGAGCAGACCAAAGGAAATAACACATCACATTATTGGTGATACTAATTGCAAAAACTCTGCCGCTTATACTGCAGAGTTTCAAAGATGTAACCGTGAGAAAGCATCTCCCAGACCAAACTTAAACACTGAATTAAAATGTACAGTGTATTTTTAGAACAGAGCCATGGTTAATGTTCTTGTAACATTATCACATGCAGTGTTTGCAGCGACAGGCTGGTGAGAGGCCAGGCACTGCCTTCATGTGCCAAACATGTCAGAGAATGGGCCCTCACATTCACAAGAGACGAGACCGTGTATTTCTCACAGTTGGCACTGGTTTGCAGACGAGAGAGGAAATTGGTCTGGTAAATGAGATTGGGTGTGGGCTGTGGGTGAGGGAGGTGGGAGACATGAGTTTGAGTGAAATCCTCTTTAAAAGAACTAGAGCAAAGATAGTCTGTGACAGGTCTAAATGAGGACAGACCTAACCTGGCAAATTAAGAAAAACAGCAGTTGGGGTGAGCATTGGCCCTGCTCAGACACAGACTTGAGGAAAAACATATCTGATTCATGAAAAAAACAACAAAGAAATGCACACGGGTGAGCAATACTGAATCTGGATCTAAGCACTAGCTGCCAGCAAGCCCTTTTTCTCCCCTTCCTTATTTCTCACTGATTTCAAAAGCTATGGCTACCCCCTACCCCCCACCCCTATATTCTACAAGAGTTTTATTCAGCAGGAAAAGTCTGTCCAAACCATTGTGAAGCACTCTTAACCCTTCCACATGTTGTAGGTCCTGAAAGTCAAGTGAACCACTAGCACACCTGTTGTTCCCAGACCTCATGTGGGCGGATTCCAATACATCTATCCAGTCTTGTCACATGTCACATTTCTGTGGTTGAACTACTTCATCACTGCTCTTCACCATTTGAATATTCATGTAGAGGGAAGGGGAGATGATCTAACAGATTAAATAAGCCCTTATGAAACTGTAATCACTAAAGCATCTACAATGACAAAATGGCAATTATATTGCTTGGGAGTTAGACGTACTTGCCAATAACAGTGGCTGGTGTAGTTACATAATGCAACAGTGTTTCTTACATTAACACATAACTGAAATATAGAAAATAAACTCATGGCGCAATATCACTTGCCAAAGGCTTCCAATCAGTTGTGCCAACTGAGGGCAATTATCATACCCATAATGAGTTCATCAGGATAATGAAAGAGCCTAGGCTGATTCTCTATTCTGCATCGCAAACCCTTGTATTAGCTCTTCCACTAGCAATTTAGATTAGCAAACCCAAACACAGACTCAAGAAATGCATTGAGCAGATAAGACGCCGCTGCAGCAGAACACACAGAGGTTACAAAACACTTGCGACCAAAATATCTGCTGTTGAGAATTTAAAAGAAATGTAGAAGAATGAGCTGGATGAACACAGCAAAGTCTATTTGGACGCTCACACATGTTGACTCTGTTATCCAACAGCTGGATTCACAAAGATACTGGATTTTAGAGGCTGATACTGATAATGATATTTGGGCATTTAAAAAAAATCTGATTACAAATTGTCAACATATGGTATTTTTTAGCATAAACACATTACTGTAGAAACTGAACTTTATATGCATCCCTTAGATTTTTTTTAAATGACAAAAGCAGAGCATTTCAGAGTGAACAAGCTTGTCAGTATTCTCTGACAAACTGCATTAGAGTCTGCTTCTATGTTACCTCAGTTACCTGCAGCAGTGACGGTATTGTCTGTTGTTTTTTTGTTTGTGTAAGTAAACTATCGTGACCCTGACTGAGGTGTTAATAAAGGTATGAAGTCATGGCAGGTTAAAAAGCTACAGCATGTCAGCTCAGCTACAGAAAGTTGTGTGCCTTCCAGAGAGACAGTTTCTGCTAGAGTGAAAGAGAACGGAGTGATCTGCAGCTGCTTAGTCACCCGTGTTTTCTGAGTCTTGAGTTACTCAAAATTAGTAGTGTGAAGAAATGGAGAGCTTTGTACAACAGCTGAGTTTAGACTCTGTTTATGAGATCTAAGCCCAGGCCACTGTCTGTTCATTTGAATCTGACCTCAGTAAATTTAGAATTAAACAATGAGTCAGAGGTTTACGCTCTGACTTTGGTGTTTTCACTTTTTCAGGCTGATTATTTCACAGATAAAATTTCACTGACTGACTGACATAAGTCTCGGATGGTTCTTGGTGATGGGCCATACTGCAGCCAAAATAACTTTGTTAACTTTGGGGGTTCTGACCTTCAGACTGTCTGAATGACTTGGCCTGTTAAGATTTTTTTTTAAAATGTTTTTGTAAATTTAAGATCCCTGTCCTGGTGCATTGTCCTAAAATCAAGTCACTATGTATAAAAAGGTCGACTTGTCTCACACTGTTTACACAATATGGAGATTAACATCCTCAAACAATGTTAAAGCTGTGGGTCAGCACTTTATCCTCATGGTTATTGTTGTTTTTCAAATCCAATATGCTGGAACCGAGAAAAGACAGCTGATAACGTGTCACTATCCAAATACATATGGGCCACATTGTACACAGAATGATGATGTACAGAATATGTGCTAATTACAATATGACTAAGCCAGCAATCATGTTCTGAGTGAAGACGCCACCCCCAAAAAATCTTGGTTGAAAAACACAGCCTTTGGTAACATCCATGAAGCAGAGTGAGTCACAATTTGTTCAATCTTTTCAAAATGTGGCACACACGTGTGCCGAGCGCCTTATGTACCAACCATAAACAAAGGTGTTGCTTCAGAGATGTAATAAAAGCCTGGCAAAAGCAGAACGCCAATGAATCACTGATCATTCATTTGTGCTGCCTCCCATAAATCCATGACGGCGGTCGTCACTCATCCCCAGCTTGAAGCATGCGAATGAGGTCGAAGCTCCCGTCATTAGCCTCTGTGAGGCAGCACCTCTCAGTGAGAAGTTTGAAACAGCACTCAACAGCACCGCAGATAATAAAGCATGGACAAGGCTATCTGCTTTAATTTATATGCAGGCAGGGAGTGATCTGCCTCAGGCGTGTTAGGCCTGACTAAGCAGACTGAGTGAGACATTGACTTGTATGCAGAAAGCCTTCCCACGGCCCACTGAAGAGAAACGCACCTCCTTCAGTTCTGGGCAGCGGCGCTACATCAACATATGGAGATTCTAACATCTGCGCAACAGCGGCTTAAGCATGCTCTTGAATGGACTTCATACGGAATCAGCATGCAAAGTAAACAGTGAGATGGGGAATGTCTTCCAAGAGAATCTTATCATGACAATTGCAGCATAATCAAGAGGAAACATCTGAGGAACGTGGAGTCTTAAACCTGCCATTAGGGAAAACTAGCTTAGCTACAGTACCAAACCATCAGTTTCAAATGGACTCCTAATAGACTTTATCAGCAGATATGAGAGGCAGAGAGAGAGGGGACAATGGAAATGAAACAAAGAGGGGACGAGGTAGACATAAGGGCAGAGTGAGAGAGAAACAGGTTCCCTCGGCTTTCCGGGGGACATAAATTATCTGCCTGCTGCATTTGTAAATGCAAAGAGGATATTGTAAGTGCGGTGCCACATTATTCTAATAATTACTGGATTCTGAGGCACCCAATAATCACTGAAATAACAGGTCTTTTATGAGGAGAATTTCCAAAACAATCAATTTCATCTAACTGTGATACAACAGTTCAAAACAAATACAGAATGCACACAGTTTTTGTTTTTTTTATGGAAGATAACAAGAGTACAGTGCAGGTATTAAGTGTGCACTTGTGTCAGATACCATGCTGTTATTTTGTATGATTAACTGACATCATACCAGGGAATTACCATTTTCTGACCAAAATAGTCAGAGTTGTGGATTGCGTTGTACTGGGCAAGGTATGAATCAGCAGCAGGCAGCAAAGGTTTACTAATCCCACAGATACAGAGGCAGAGACAGGAGATAGGAAGGTACAAACTATGATGCAGTATAGAGACACTTTGAGATAAGCACAGTTACAAAAAATGCAAACTAGATGAGTCACCACTCCTCCTTGTACATCTCAGAACAACACATTTCAGGTAAGGTCATTACAATTACAGATAACAATACAGTGGCAGAATTCAGTGCTGTGCTAACTCTGCGATTGTTTTTACTATCTCCTGCAGGTTTTGCAGTTCTGTCAATGTCCTCCATAACCCTTTCAGCTCTGGACTCATGCTACTGTTCAAACGACAACGGTTCTTAAGATTGGCTGTGGTTTGGTGTTAAGAGACATTACTGTAGGTATGTTCACATGTAGCCAAATATTGTGACCAGAATTGGTTTAAAGGTCCCATATTATGCTATTTTTCATCTATTTCATATGGTTCTAAGTTGTCCAAGCATATTGTATTCATAGTGTATTGTCCCCAAATCAATCTGCAGCTCTAGATCTCAGTAATCTAAAAGTGTCTCTCCAGAGCTCTCCTGAGAACGAGCTGTTTCTGTGTCTGCACCTTGAAATGCAAATGATTATGTGTAAACCACGTCCACTCCACAGCTGTCACGGGGAGAGGGTGTGGTTTTCACTACAGGTACATGTGCCAATGTTGACATAGAGACAGCAGGGGTTGGGTATTGATTTCCGAAAAAAAAAAAAAGTTTATGAGACTTGCATCATGTCTGAAAAAATACTAATGTCTCACTGTGACAGAAGGAGATCGCCTACATGGTGGCTCCTACAGCCATCAAACTGTCAAATAAAAAAACGAGTGAAACTGAGGAGCAGCACAAACTGTAGCTACACTGTTATGGACTGATGAGAAGTTACGGGAGAATAAGGTTTTGCGCCGTGAGAGGAGACTTCCTCGTTCAGATCAGGATCATGTCTCTCACTCCGTGATGAGGACCGCTGCACCGCAGCGCTGATGAGAAGCCGTATCACGCCAATACCCGCGGTTTCATTTTTAATGACGGGCAGCTGTTTTTCAGTCAGTGATTCAAAATGACCATCTACCGGCCGCGGTAGCGTTACCGACCGATGCTCCCGTATCTACGTTTCATGTGAAATGACGGGCCGACGGACGGACGAGGGGGGGTGGAGGTGGTGCGACTCTCGCTGATCAGGAAATGGCTCACCGGGCGGAGCTAACGTTTTTCCAGACTTGCCCAGGGGGAGGATAAGGAAGTACCGGGAGGTGGAGTTACTCGAGTTCAACACATCCTGACGTCAAGTCTGCCAGCACTTTCAATTCGCCCGTTTGGAGACACGATCTCAAAAAAGTGTAAAAATCAATTGAGGGAGTGAACAGACTTTTTTCACCTTCAGGCGTCATAGAAAGGCCCCGGGAACACATAGGACCACTACAAAACCTCTAGAAAGTGGATTTTCATAATAGGACCCCTTTAAAAGCTTTAACATACAAATATCTCAATCAGTGGTAGTTCCTGCTGCTTTCTTTCTGCACTTCCCCACTTTGCAAAAAATCAGACTATTTCACTGAAAGACTATTATTGTACAGAGTTAAACTCAGATGTCCAAACTCCAGAGACAGGAGGTCTATTTGCAATTGGGGCAGCAGTGTTCTTGCTAATATTGGCAGATCAGGTTGGCACTGGTTATATTGCTTCAGTACAACTGTACCTGACTTTACAGTGACAAAATAATCTCAACTGAAAGGTTCACAAAAAGACTGAGATTGTTATAAAAGATAAAGTTGATGTTGAAATCTAACTAGTCCACAGAGACAGTGTTCTTGTTTAACTGTCCAAAAGATCATGTACGCTAAACCTAAACCTAAACCTAAACCTAACCAGTTGGTTATAACAGCGCTATGGGCTGTTGTTTACTTGGTGATATCAGATCATGTTATTTCTTTATGCATTCAGCTTCATCATCTCTGACAGACAAGCAGCAACAAATATATTTCTCCTATAATTCATCTTCCTCAAGGACTTTTGTCATATTTCAAAACACTACAGACAACTGTGCCGGCAGTAAATTGCCAAAGGGTTTGCTGAGATAGGATTGTTCTCCTGGGATGACGGAGCACACCAACCAGCCGTTCATATCAGGAGTTGGCCAGCCGGCTGCTGAGATGACCGCTGGTCTCAGCCGGCAGATGTGTTCTCAAATCTCTAAATTTCCGAACAGGCATTCTTTCACAAACTGACCGCACAGTCAGAATCTAGATGGTTATGTTCTGATATGAAATAAAAAGATATAATTACTTCACTTGACAATAATAAAAACTGTTACAGCTTTGAACTGGGCTCAAAGTCCCTGCCGTTGACAGTGGTTGCTGCGCGGTGCATTTTAGGACAAGTCTGCTTCAATCAGCTCCCAACAAGGGAGAACACATCCAGATATCTGATCTGTACTTTGCAGAATATCAAAATCTTAATTTCAACAATACTTGGGCTGTGACTCCACCAGTCTGCAGCACATGTAACACTGCAGATTGAGAAAGACCATTTTTTTTGAGAACTCTTAAAGAGCTGGATTTTATTTGACATCTAGCTAAATGTTAAATGTTAAGTTTTCCTGGAAAATGGTTTTAACAGCCCACATTTTGAAAATACAGTCAAAAGTCAAACCACCTTTCCTCAGACTTTTCTCTGAAGCCACGCCTCCAGAGCTCAGGAACATGCAGCACTTGTTCAGCGTTGGGTTCACATCAAGTGCAATCCCAATGTGAGCGACGTGGCTTTCCGTGATGATGTTGCGTGTCACTGCGCATGCATCGCTACAGTAAGTGTCCACCTGCTTTTTCTCCTGGCTCATTCACGTGAAAGAAAACACTTAACATAATAATAAACCATCCAACATCTAGCTCAGAGCTACATCACCACCTATAGTACCAAACAGTGTGGTACATTACGCTACATTACTGTTGTTGTCTTTTCCGTGGTCGTAACTCAATGAAGACTCTC
This sequence comes from Decapterus maruadsi, assembly GCA_030347415.2. Classification (NCBI taxonomy): domain Eukaryota; kingdom Metazoa; phylum Chordata; class Actinopteri; order Carangiformes; family Carangidae; genus Decapterus; species Decapterus maruadsi. Next base: position 16,236,036 of record CM064906.1, read on the forward strand.
AAACACGATTAGTGCATGAAGAGCGGTACGCGCAGAGGGTTAGGGTTAGGGACAGAGACGGCAGCTTGACTGACACAGTACAAAGAATCTTTTTTTATTTCCGTCCCACAGGTGAAAAATTTGTGAAAAAACATTTAATTAACTCAGAGTGCCAAAAACGTTTTTGCTTTTTTACAATTATGAAAATAGACACTTTAACACACCTTATGTGTAAATTTGGGGATTCTACGATGAGTAGAACTGAAATAGATGACTATCAAAAACTCATGACAGCTCACAATCTGGAAGTTTTTATCATAACTGGAGCACAGCTTTCACCTGCGAGGCTCCAGCAGCTCGGAGCCGAAACAGGAAGCTCTCAGCCGACAGTCCTGCCCGGGACTCGACCAACACCGTGTCCTCCCGCGGTAAAATGTGATGGTCTCTCGGCCAAAGCAGGCCGGCACCACCGACCCGTACCACAGAAGAACCGCGACCACTAGTGGCGGTGGAGACCATCACATTCGACACGTACCACAGAAGAACCGCGACCACTATCATTGAGGGTGGGAAGTGTCCATTGTTCCACACACAACTTTTGGCCATTATGAGTGCACCATCTGGGTACTTAGCCTATAGTACACTGATTTTGACATATTTGTGAAATGAGACGCACTTACATACTCAAAATACTAAGTATGGAAATATTTGAATTGAGATACAGCAATGGTTCCAATCAGAGTGAAAAAAACAAGTTACTATCTACTGAATGGTGTATGGTGCTTCCTTAAAATCGAGTGAAGCACATTTACAACAGTGCTCTGCAATGACACCACACTCACTTCATAGAGTAATGCCCTCCATTAAAATCCACAGGTGGCATGCAGGCTTCCAATCAATCCCATTAATAAATGAGAGTCATATCACACAAAACTATGAAGTCAGGCTGAGCCACATTTGGATATCCATGACAACAGTCAATGTAGCACTTCTACAGGGTGCGAGCATGAATGTACGCCTCCCATGGCACTGCCCGCACTGCAACAGTCCAGTACCTCAACAAAACAATGCACGCAAACACAAGGATGGAAGCTTTACATTCCAAAAAATGTGTTTCTGGTGAGAATCCCGTCCCCAGTGAAACCATTATTTTATATCCTCCAGTTCCACAGAAGTAATGAGTCTCAGGGGAGGGCATACTGTAGTAATACCAAGCATCCCTTTCAAACCACAAAGGAAGACAGGAAAGGCTAATAAATTGGAACATGTTAGAGCTTTCATAATTCGGGTCGATCACCAAACAAGCGCTCACAGGAAACTTTATACAGCAGCAGTGATGTTACCACAAGCTGTAAGTCCTTCATACAGTCGCTACATGCTAAAGCTTTGAAAAACTGAAAACTCATGAATAAGTAATTTCCTGAATTTCAACCTACAGTATAATGCCCAACACCAGTTTCACACAAGAAAAAAATAATGCTAAACTTCACAGAAATGTAACAGTGAGTCACATTTTAGTTTTCAGTGGGTACTGTCGTCATTTACTCGGGGTTGGAGGAGATGTATAGCTCTGCACCACCACCTCCACCCTACACCTCCAGTGTCAAGTCCAGATAACACTTAACCTCAGTGAACAGTGTGACAAAAAAGATGTGCAGCAGAAAAATGGTTCACTTTTTCTTGAGCGAGATGGAGTGAAACAAATGTACAAAAACTAAAGTGCCCATAGTGATTGTAGCTTCTTCTTTCAAGAAGGTAAAAGACTGATTGATATATAGCAGATGAATTACAAATCAATAACTGTCACTGGAGAACTGACTAAAGATTACTGACAAATATTCTTTGAGTGGATCTTGCTTTCAAGAAAACTTTGAGCTTTTATCATGTTTAAATACCAAAGCCAGGACAAATATTTCTGCTAGAATTACAATTCATCTTGTCTCTTAAATTATTCTGACAAAAAACTCATTGTGCTCTTGCTTGCATATTGATTATGCTGAGCAAAGAGTGCCTCCTTTAGTATGTCGTAATGTTCACCAATCCAATATATCGATCAGCTGGGAAATGAGATGTCATTTTGCTGTCAGCGTGGTCAGATGGTGGTGATCCATTGTGCTCTGCAGAGTGACACTTCGGAGCAAACAGCGAGGGGAGAGAAAACAAGACAGACAGGGCTGGCGTATGTATACACTGCACCCCATGCTAACCACAGGAAGAGTGCTGTTGCACCTTAAGAGCTGGTTAGATGAGTTGGGTAATTGTGCTGAACGTAGAGTAATGCCATTCGTGATAACAGCATAGGAGCATGCCTCACAGACGACTGCCATGGCAACAGACTGGCCCAAGGTAGCAAGGGGCTAGATTTCATTTCTGTTCACACAGAAATGAGAAAACAGATTTATCACCGACCAATACACTTTGATCTATTTAAGTGGCTAATGAAGACTTTAATGTAGAGTTTAAGAAAGGCAGATTAACATCTGTTCAAACAAAGATTTTACTAAAATACAAAGGGAGCATGGGGAATTTGATTGAATGTTTTTTTATCAATATAAAGCTAATGTATTTTATAATCCCAACATTATCACTTACAGAACTTAACTGTTCACCATCAGCTGTCCTATGAATTGTTAACTATTTCAGCTTCAGACATTCAATAGACGTGCCACTGTTTTATGCACTGCAGCAGATATGATGGTCTATTTGATGGTGTGGAAAATTAGTTGTTTAACTGGTGTGTAATAAGACCTTTGCTGGATCCAGGAGAGGAAGACAAAAATAATTATGATCCAGTGAGTTTTCAAAGGGCAGACACAGTACTCCCTTGTCAATGGAACAACTTTCCCTTTGGCTACATCCTTTGAAATCTTGGACTTACCAGAATGGAGTCAAGAGATAATATTCAAATACTACTGAAGCTGGAATAATAACTTTCAGTTTACATGCTTTCATGTTTTGTAAAGATTTTTTTAGAGCTGAAATGACTGGTCTCATTATCAGTCACATAGCAAGATTAATTAATTCATTATTTTAATTATAGATTAATCATTTAGTCATTTACTCATCATTTTAGGGGAGAAAAAAATGCTGCTTCCAGATTCTCAAATATGAACATGCTCTGGTATGGTATCATGTTCAAATGTCATAGTGGGTCAAAACAACATGTTACCTTGAGCTTTGGGAGACTGTATGGACATTTTCTAGTGTATCCCCTAGGGCTGGGCGATATGAGAAAAAATCCTATCACGATAATCTTTTTCATATCAGTCGATATCGATATATATTACGATATGACTCAAGTCACTATTTTTGTCAAGCCTAAATGTTCCATCATACACACAAGTGAGATCTGAAGATATCAGAAGGATATTTTTTTATTTAAATATTTATTTCCTGTCAAAAACTGAATATGCAGATGTAATGATGAACATAATAAAAGCAATGAGTTATAGCAGTTTCTGGTATATAAAACTGGTATTATAATTTGACTACAGTCAGGAGACATTCTTGAGTGCTGACAGTGGCCAACAGCACTGGGACTTTTCCAGACATTATCACTCCACTGTTCAGGCGACAGGCGTTCTTTAACATTACATCAGAGCCACACTCCCCATACAGGAGCTGCTGCTGCTACAGTTAGAAACGGGCGTGATAATTAAAACCCGGACCTGACGTGGTCCGTCTAATTAGCGATCATTCTCACCCTAAACACGGCTGAAAAAGAAAAGGGAAGAGTAATCGCCGCTGTTCGAGCTTGTTTCGCCAGTGACCAGTGTTTGGGTCGGATCGCAGTTGAACAGCTGCGGTGCGTTTGTGTCAGTGTGAACACGACAGTCGCTCCAGTGTGAGCAGCAGCAGCAGAGCGGCCACGCGCTCAACGCGCTCCCTTTGATGTGTGACGGCGACTCTTTTTTTTTTTTCCCGGCGATGTCCCGCTGCAGACGTACACACTGCTGCAGCAGCCCAAACATGTGTTGCTGTGTTGTCTTGAACGTCTTCCTGTGATGTTTCAACCTAACCTGGCTGGCTCAGCCATTGGTCCAGCGCGGCGCAACTCTCGTTTTAATTGGCTGTTTAGCATTTTCTGTCAAAACATGAATGAAACCTATCGACTCTTCTATCGACTGCGTTTCATATTGATATTGAGTAACGTTCTATCGCAATACATATCGTTATCGTTTTATCGCCCAGCCCTAGTATCCCCACACATAGACTTTCCTTGGATGCACCGCCCAAGTATTTTCACTAAAAGGGCTGAAGTACATACAGTACAGTGTAGACTAAAACAATTATTTGAGTAAATGTAACAGTTGATTGGAGAAAAAGCAAAAATAATCTCTATTTTTCTAGGATTGATGGTAGAGATATTGTACTAACCTCTAATGACCTCAAATTATGAGGACAAATAGGACACACAAAACATACTGCTGGAGAGGAGTATGTCACGTTCAGTGTATTTATAAAAGGTTAAAATTACTACAGGTCAGACATTTACTCAAAATCTCCCCCTGCAACTACAAAACAAAAATTCAAATGTCAGCTCAGATGCTTACACAGAGATAGAGGGCTGAAGAATGCCAGGGTGGCCTGTTAGTCTCATAGCAGAGCTGTGACCTTCTGTCTGGACACTGACCGTATGCTATCACATCATCTAACAGCTATGTATCTGGAACTGCACCATGTTCTACAACGGCAGAAAATAACAGTGAATAGAAATAAACTTGTTGCAGATCCTGTTTGTGAGCACGTCTCTATTTCTGGCCGCTGCACTGTAAGATTTGATTTTTGCAAGTACTGGAGTGTTTGAGGGCCATTGACCTACAGTGCATTACTCAACATATTTCAGCTGACACTGTGAAAAGCTGCACAGATGATGCTATACAATATGTAACACATGCGCTGTATGATAATGAATAAGGGAGCACAATACTGCATTCCATGTTAAACCCTTGTGTGAAGTAAAGGGATATTCGGGATTTAGCATTAAAGCAGAAGTAAGTGATATATTTGTGTTAATATAAGTCTTAAATAGTTATATCTTCCGACAGCAATCACTTACATAGAGTGTTTGGACCAAAACACGGGTCTGTCAGTCACTCTGCTCTGCTCTGAGCCGAGGAGAAAACATTTATCGTATCCTACAGTTTTTATCCAATGAGGAGAGAGAACGGCATGCAGGGCTGTGTGTGCAGCCAAGGAACGCCGTGAATGTGGCGACGTAGGGACGAGGACTGTTATGGTGCGTTCAAGGAAACTCGTATTTTTCCGACCGTGAAGTGGTACCAGTTCGATCTGGTACGAGTTCACCGGTCGGAAGTTACGAGTGGCTGTTATAGTGACTTTCACCGGTAAAACAGGTCGGAAAAACACGAGTGGGTTGCCTGGAACGCTACAAAGTCGTAAGTTGTGACTTGAAGCTGTAATTTACGATTTCAAAAGCCTGCCTGGAACGCAGCATTAGCGAAAACGACCGGATCGCTTACTTCTGCTTTAACCACAAATTAAAGGATTTTGAAACATAATAGTATTGGCCATGGTTGTTACAGGACAAATAAAAGGAACAAATCATGACAGAGCACATTATGTACCAACAGCAAACTAAGTGGGTATAATGAAGGAAAAAACGGAGCCGGTGCAGAGCTCAGAGGAACACGACAATCTCACTAAGAATAATTTCATTAAGAAGAGTAATTCAAACTGCAAGCTATCTCATATCAAAACAACTCACAGCAGACAACTTGGAACTTTTTTCATTGTAAGGGTAAAATATTCTCAATCTTTTTTCTGAGTGCAGAAATTCGATTATTCAAATATATTCATTATTCCTACAAGACTCGTCTGAGTGGAAACATTTTGTTTCCCATAAACAAACTACAGCAGTGTTACACTTTGTCATGAACTGGGCTTGTACGATACAGAGGGACATGTTGACAATTTGGCCTTCACATAAACTAATCCAGTCTGGGTGAAGATAAACGAACCCCCACGGCCCATGAATGCAAATTAGATAAGCACTGCAGCCCTATTTACGGTGCTGCAACCCAGGTCACAATCAAGGTAATGGCAGGTGAAATTATTTTCTACAGTTCTCTCTGTGTGATTAGTGAACTTAACTGTACGGGGCTATAGGAGTCTCCAGTTTTCAAGCTCCGGGCAAGAGTTGGATGAAAATTATTAAACATTCCGAGTATGTAGGAGGCAGAATCGATTTACTAAGAGACATATTTATTTGTGCTTCTTCATTGAGTTGCTGTACTTTAATGGAAAAACCACTCGAGCAGATAGAAGGTGCAAAATGCATATTGTGCCCAAGCAACACCAAAAAATACAGAAGTGCTGCGTTTTGCGAAAGCAGCTACATCCTCTGTTCATCTGTTGGTCTATCCTTGCAAGTCAAGGACGTATACTAGTTTAACCTTTGCTTACAATAAAAATGAATGTGCTTTTCACAATGAGGAGGCAAACCAAGTGATTTCGTTTCACCTGAGGTCACGCAGGTCACAAATGGCTAATGGTAACCGTCTCAAGCAAACTCAGTTCAGCGTCATTTGCTCTTTTCATCTGAAAATATAAGGGCGACACTGCAGTACTGTCTGGCTTCCTCACATGGTACTTTGATAATGGAGAATGATGCTACTTTTTAATTTTTAAGCCAATTTTAAATTATCTTTTGATGTTTGAAGGCCTCATTATGTTCACATTACCATGATACTGGACCACGAGTATTTCCATCATGGATAGTAGAGCTGGGGACATGGTTTGGAATCACACTGCAATATTCGTAAATGAATATATTTCAAAATTCAGTGTGTGTCATCACTGGTGTTAAGGAGCTGTTTTCTAGTGTCACATATAGGCACTCCTCACACACATGGAAGTTGTTATTTGGCCTCACATGATCCTGGCTGGTCCTGGCTGTGTGGTAATTTACTCTGCCCAAACTAACTAATGTATCTAACATATCTTCTTTCCCCAAGACCATCAACGATGTCAGAGATTTGTTGCATACGACCGCCACGCTGCGTCCTGGTAACTTGTCGTAGAGAATTGAGACTCCAGAGGCCGTGACGATCGGCCTTCCCTTCATTTTGATTAAAATCCCTTTGCATTCTTTTCTCCTTTGCTCTACTCTTTCTAAAAGTCTAGCCATAAAACTCTGGGATAAGTGCACATTTTTCACTCACTGAAATATTGTCCACTCCCTAAGATGTGTGTCCTCCCATCAGTTCAGCTGAATTTGCAGCTAATCACGTATTTGCACTGACCTTGTATGTAATCATGTCGCCACTAGAATTCTCTATTTTTCTCTGTCTGAACACAGTTAGGCAGCACAAAAAACATTGAATGCCTTTGCCCTCCTAGGATTTTGCTCAACATGGTAATTGTCAAATCTGAAGCATTACATAGCCAGTAATCACAAATCATACATTTTCTGCAAAGGGCCTTAAGTGCACCATCTATACTAAGACCCACGTTTCAAATAGTGAGCCATGGTTATTGTGTTGTTTCCGGTGTTTTAATGAGAATACATTTCTGACATCCGACAGATTCATAGAAGAATATCCAACAATAGACAAGAGATTTCCATCAGTCACTTGTTGCCTGATACAAATCAATGAAAAATGTATCGGCTGAAATACAAACAGCCTCTGTGCATTCCGATGCACTTTACTATAGTCTGCATATCAGACTGGGTCTCTCTGCGCCCCATTACCCTGCATGAGCTTCACTTTTTATTAATGTTTTCAGTATCTTAGTAAATATCTTCTCATATCGACAGTGAGACTATAGTAATTACCACTGCTGTGAAGATTGGCACAATATTAACTTTACTGCACCATCCATTATGACCCATGACCAAGGTCTGAGGCAAGCAAACTGAGCACAAAGGAATAAAAAAATAATAATTGTGTAATTTTTTACTGAAGATCACAGGATAAAAAGCGTTGTTTCCATAACACAACCACAACAACCATTAGAGGGAAGTGCACAAGATTCTCAAGAAGTAATCACAGCCAGATATATCACACTTCCTGTCAAGAATTGCTCCGTGTAATCTGACATCTCAATAAACTAACTTTTGATTACTACAAGGCAACAACAGTCGCTATAGGAATATTCCAGGGGTAATACAGGAAACTTGCTGTTTGGTTGCAGCAGCAGTAATAACCAATGTTGTTATCTGCTGATGTCACATGCGAGTGGTGGCATAAGGCAATCTCAGACAGAGATTAGGCTCATTTGAAACACCCTGACTGGAATGCAGACGGAGTCGACAGCTCAGGTTGAGGGAAATGACAAAACTGCAGTCAAGTTGGACAGTTTCAGCCGACATGAGATGCCTGTCATATTTTTCATATTGCAAAACCGTCAAAGCTGACATTGTTTATCTGGTTATTTGAAAAAATTGCAGATTCAAATACTGTGTGTAGTCTCCCTCTAGCTTGCTGAGCCTGAGCATGACAGGTACAGTTCAGTAAGTTAAAAGACATAAAGTTTCATGTTCATATGAACTTAACTGCAGCTTGCCAGACTTACAAATGTTGTTTACTGTACAATTGTTGGTTTGCATCATCATCCAATTGATTTTTGAATATGACTGGGAAGCAAACTTCTGAGTTATTATTTCTAATCAGCAAGTTTTTTAAGACAAAATCACAAGATAATTATTCAGTGACAAAACATACAAATACTTAGACCAATGCCCTCTATGCTGTAGTTTTAACACTGACTTGTTACTTTTTACTTTTTATCTTAAACTTGACTGTGGAAGGGACCTTATCCTAAAGCCGCAGCTTTTAACCACAGTACTGTGCTGTATTGTGTATAGTATTTGAGTTATGTCTGCGCAGTAATTAAACTTGCACAGTGCCTCTCGAAAAGCATTTGAAACGACTGTACTATGTTTGACACATGAAATAAAATTCAGCTGAAGCTGTCTGTTTAGTTACATTTCTCTAATTGAAAAACTATACAAATGGCATTTAGATGATGTTCTGTATAAAAAATGAAGTGAAATGATTGTCACCTGCTCATAGTGCTCACATTGACTCTGGACCCATGACATCACTATAAGCGGTTTCCTCTGTACTGAAGGGGGCACATGTATTAAATGGCTAAAATCCATTTATAATGTACCACAACATACTTATACCACCAAACTGTAAACATGATTGGCCACGGCTTTGCACTGAGATCACTTATGATTTGTATCAGAGGCTTAAATCCCCCCTCGGCCCAGAGTCAGGTGGATATGCCACATACCTGAATATGCACCACTATCCCTGTCTGCATGGATTTCAGGAGGTGCTTCACTCAAACTTTGCCGACTGAACATCGCTGAACTCCAGAGTAACCGTTTCAAATGTAATGACATCTTTTTTTGACTTACAGCTTGTCTCTTTCCATGGCATCATGCACCTATTTTTAAGATGTAGTTTGATACTAGGGGGAGAAATAACAGCAGAGAAAAATGAGCCCATATTTCTTTCTATAACCACACAAACACAGTCAAATATTCCCCCTTTTGCATCTTTGTCATGCTCTATGCTACATTATGAGGACCCCCCATTTACAGGTAAGTACTGTAATTGGTGGTCAATAATTAGTATGGCCGGGTTCGGACTACACAATTTTTTGGAATTTCACAATGGTCACCATGTCAGATTAAACAACCACAGTGTCATAAATTCTTGCCGTACACTACACTACAAGTATGAGCCCGACCAATCAAAACTCACGGCCGATCACCACCCTGTGCGAGGCCATCAGGAAGGCATAACAACAAACTGCAATCATGCACTACAGCACTGTGTGTGATGCTAGAGGTATTCTGCTCAGACATGAAAAAGAAAAGGAAGAAAACAGTTCCTGGGCCTGATGAAGAGGAAAGTATGACTGTCTGTCCTTCACAGAGAACTTGAGGTGCGTTGACGAATGTGTATAGTAAAATAGGATTTTTAAATAGAAATCATTAATGTTAGAATTGTTAATTTACAATTCTATGTTTGCTTGATTATAGCAATATTGTAGTCATGCTTTTCCCACAATGATGAAACCTCTTGGCTAACAGTGTATCACACACAACACTGTGCTTCATCACAGTGACACTTTTCTCACTCATTGTTGTGTCCGATATTAAAAAAGGTGGGATGATCCTTACTAACAAACAGAAGGACGCAGCATTGTGTATGTTGTTTATTTATAAGGAAGTGCTGTTAAAAACTGCCGAGCTGCCTCTGCTCTCCAATTGCATTAAAATCCAGGACTTACAATGTCAGTTCACAGGACATTTTGACACTAGCTGTACCTCTTGTTCACACTGAACTGAGAAAAACTCGTTTCAGATACTATGCTGCATGCAAATGGTCTGAGCTCAAAAATATTGAATACACTCTCTTATTCTGGAACATTGTAAAAGGTTGTAGTACTTAATCTCACTTGCATGTTCTTCTCTTGAATGTGAAAATGTATGCATATCTGTGTGTCGATTTTGATGTCTGTGTATCTATGTCTAGACTGTATAGGTTTACTTTTGAACACAAAGGGAACGAAAAAGAAGATGCCAGACTCTCTGAAGCTATATGTTGAAATGAATGAGAAGAGGGAACCCTCCCCCGCAGTAATTGATTTAAATCTTTCTGTCAAGAGCAATTGCTATTTTGAAAATTATAGAGATATTTTATTTTCTATAAATGAATTGTGCCTTATTCATGGTAAACATTTAGGAGACATCTTACTTTCCAGTTACGGCACACGCTACAATTTTATCCGTCTCCCACAGCTACAAAGTTTATAAAGAGAATGCTACACCCTTCACACAACTCATCACTTCTTGAAACATTATTCACTGAAGCATCTTGGGTTTTCTTTTTTTCTCATGCCAGTTTTCAGTGTCACTTTATTCTACTGTGTTCACATATCAACTGCTGTTGCCAAGCAGCTACTACATTGCAGATATGTTTTGCGTTTTTTCACAAAAACTGATCAGCTTAAAGATTTAAGGACCTGATTGTGAGGATAGCTTTGTTTCACAGAGTCAGCCTACATGTACACATCCACTAAACATAACAAAACAAAATGACTACAGGTTCTCACAGTGGCTGCTGGAACAGCCTGTGGATTTGCTTTTTTACTGCTGCAAATTCTATTTCATGGTAAGTAGCTTTGTGAAGTGTTGTTACATGCTCTCACTGAGTATCCCTGCAAGTGTACACAAGGCTCCATGTTTCAATGTCAGCTGCCAAGTTTCTGACTGCAGACATACCTCTGTGTGTCTGCTGGAGTGTATGTAAGAAGATATATAAACAAAAGTTTGAACATTTGCATCATTAAGGCGATGAGTGATGCAGGATTTTGGCAGCCAATACTAATAAAAGTCCTGATAACAGCACAAACTATAGACCTTTCAGACAACAAACACTGCAGGAGAAGCATGCTAATTTATAACTTCCACAAGTCAATATAATGGATGAAATGACTACTATGAAAAACTGGTCGGCTCTACGGAGCATTTATTAAGCCACAGTAAATGAATGAGTAATAGCAACTTGCGCTTAGTGGACCAGCGAACGTGGCAGAGCATTTAGCTGTAGCCTATAACTGAATATCCAGAAACAAAAACACCAGCAATGCCAATGTTGCTATGGATACAAAAGACTCCAGGATTAGCCTACACAATGTGTAGGGGAATGAAATGTAACATAACACTTAAGTTGAGACACCAATGTGTAGCAAAAATATATAAAGATAAAAGATCATAAATAAATATAAAAATTATAGCTGACAGTACAAAAAGATTGCATATGTTTGAGTGCAAATAGGCCTATTCAAATGTGCAGCTATTTAGATCCCTGTATGACAAGTTAATATGTCTTCCAGGTCTGCTGGCGGATATTTATGAACCGATACAAGGATCCCTTCATTTTGTTATCAAACAGAGTGGGACATAGATACATTTCTTACGATTAATCATTATATGTAGCCTATTATTAGCAGAATCTGCATCACCATCTGTTAATATTGTGATATTTTACTCTGCCAACTCAGCTGCTGCAGAGTTGTAAACAAAACAACCTGCTTGACAAACAATGAAATAATGACTGTTGTAAAGTGACCTCAAGCATGTTTTACTGCACTATGTGTTCTATTTGTGCAAATCAACGCATACACACACCACTGCTGACATACGGTATCTCTGATAAGCTAACAATATCAGGGTCTCAGAAATATATTGTCTAGCTCTGGCATCAATTGCTCTAGAGGGAAAATGAGCCTCCAAATGCTGAGGACCCTGGCCAAATCCCTTAAATCTCCAATGTGTCGATCCACGAGTCACAGTGTGTCAGTCAGGCTCATCTCAAAAGTAGCCATGTCTCACCCTCTTGGCACCTGCTGTCACCTAGATGATAAGATAAAAGACAACTCACATCTTAAAGACTGAGCTTCAGCAAAATGTGATGATGAATACTGATTTTACACGCTCCGTAAGAAATGGACAGAAACAGCCCAGGGAGACGTGTCATGACCCGTCAAGATTTAAGCATGGAGCACTATACATCCAATCTGTGAGATTATGATAATCAACCTCTTGTTCACCGACTGCAGTCTATCATTGACTAAGGTGACATTTACATACAGTGTTAGTCGCAGCTCAGGCTTGTCATGTGGCCTGCTAGAGCCACAGCAAGTCAATACTATACATATTGATAAAGGTGATTTTGTTGTCAGTAGCATAGATATTTAACCTCAAATATTGGTGAAATCTCTAATCTGGTGAAATACAGTCAATTGAAAATCTGGTTAATTCGATTATGATCTTTGAATGGAGAGGTCCACAGCGGAGGTTTTAGTATTACAGGCAAGAAGCAGAAGATTTGAACTGTGGTTCACTTCAGACCGGAAGGGAGATTTTTGCACTTCACCACAGGGACTATGTTAAATCTGTTTCATCACACTGAAAAGTAAGTGAACCGTGGAAGGATTTTAGGCGTAAGAATCAGGGATTTTACAGAGTAAACTCATAAAAAACCAGGACATGCTGAAAAAATAACAAATGCCTTGTTTACTGCTACTGACACAAGAACTGACATGATGCCAAGAGCTAACTTCTTTCATAGCATTCGTGCTTTGCCAATCTTAAATTGCTATTTTGAATTTAAATTGGCAAAATTTTATCAAAACTGGTCTTGCACACAAAATAATCTAACATTTTTTTATGACACTGGAAACATGTGCGATCATTACAAAGAATTAAAGTGGTTAATGGCATTGGAAATAGAAATTGGCATTCACCCTTTGCCCATCCATCCTTTACAAAGCAAAACATTTTTAATGCTTTGTTTCTCAACTGCATCATAACCCAGACTTAATGGAATTCTTCCTTCATTTATTCAAGGTCAAAGCTCATCACTCCCACAGTCCTTTGCATTGTAAATCTTCCTCTCAACACGTCTGTGGGGGAAACTGAATAATTGAAAATTTCCTGTAGTCGTCTTCTAAATATCAGCGTACCGTCACTGAATAGTAATTCTGAGTTTGGAGAGGAAAACAAGAACATGAATTGGTAGATAAAGTCAACCAAATGCAGTCTGGTATATAGGTACATGTCTTGATTTCATGTTTCCTGGTGAAGATCTCCAATAAACAGTGGCTGAGATGTTTTTACCACTGAAGAAGGTTATGAACTCCGTTACTCTATTAGTGAGCAGGCCATAGCGCTTGCAGTTAGCTGTGTGAGATTATCAGATACAGCACCAAACACTCAGCTAGATGGGTATGGTATACTGGCACTCATCCAAGCCCTGACAAACACATTTCTGCCCACTGAGAGCACAACGCAGTCTGGTGTGGCACTGCTCTAACCACTTCATCCAAAAAACACACCACAATGATGGATGGGTATCAACAAGCCTGTTCGAGTGTGACGCCAGCAGTTCTTGAAAAGGTGAAAGTTCACACTGTGCTGGACTGGACAACTCAATTTTCCCAGTAAAAAACAGGACAACCACATTTCCTACTTGCTCATTTAACGCCACAAGCATTTCAATCAAGCAATACAACGGCAATTTGCTTGAATGATTCGTTTCTCTATTTGTGACAGTGATTGAAAGAAATAAGACTTAAAAGCAACATTAAATTTGTGTTTTATCTCCTCCTACAGCTGAGAGGAACTTTGATCATCTGGAGATTGTAGAGTAAGGCTGAATCCCATTTCACCCCTTGGCCCTAAGTTTTGCACGTGTAGGGGTAAAAGGACGGAGGGGTAGGGGAAAGGGGTAGGGCATCTGCTCCAAACGGAGATTTTTCAGAGGCACACTCCAAACGGAGGGGTTTTCCCAGAATGCATCTGAACCGGCAGCGGTGGCTGTAAAGATTTATTTCTCACTGCAGCACTGTTATTATGTCATTTTAAAACATTTTCATGCGAGAAAGTAGCGGTTTAGGTCCCAAATGTGCGGTTAGTTTGTCCAAATGACGGCTGGTTAGAAGTTCGTTCGCGCCGACGTTTTTTTTCGGAGAAGCGAAGCTCCAGGAGGAGCGGCTCCTCACCGAGGCAGCAGCCGGTCTTCAGCGCCGGTCTGCCGGCTACATTACGTCCTCGTCCTGGGAGAAAAGACGGTCGCTAATTAACATACCCGCAGGTTTTTAGAGGTTTACCACCGGCTGGTTAAATTATTTTTAGCATTTAAATATTAGTCTCATTAATGAAACTTAACAATTCTGACTGGAGCATTATTATTTTGAATGAAAAGAGCTTCATGTGTAGGTATCAGACATCCGCTGCGTCTGGGTTCTGTACACGGAAATCACCACATTTACATCAATAAATTAATGTTTTACAATGAACCGATCAGCCTGCATTAAGTTCTATCTTATATTTATTAAGTTATATGGTACAAGGCTATTTGATTTCTGGCAAAAGCTCGGCGCATCAGCTTACGTAAAGCCAGTGAAGACTACGTGATGACGTATGTGATTGTTGAAGGGGTATCCCAATTCATAGGGGTTGATTTTCTACCCCTACCCCTTGTAGCTCCGTTTCAAGGGGCGAGGGGCAAGGGGTAGGGGTAGGGGTAGGGGTATAAAAGAGAAATGGGATTGGGCCTAAGTCACTTTAAAAGTGGCCATCTGCAGGGGTTTCTTTCAGGGTTGATTAAAGACACGATAGGACACAGACATATAATAAACTGCTATAAAAGGCTGCATCTTTATGTTTGTTTGATTTTTTTTTTTTTTTTGGAGGGGGGGGGGTGTTCTTGTTTAAACAGAATAATTGACAACCCAGACAGACATAAAGAGAGCTTTGCCTACAGCTTTTTGGTTCTGTTATTCACTCAGAATACAGTAATGGTAATGAAACGGCTCAAAAATATTTCCTGCATTGAATAAAAGCAAAAGTGGAGAACACAGGGAAAAGCTTTGTAAAATAATCATGATACACGGTGGAAAAAAAAAAACAAGAACGCAATAATCACACTTTGTACTTGCCATTTTTTATTATGTCGATTTTAACTGTAGAGTTCACACAGTTTTACTTCTAAAGGATGTTTCTAATCAGAAAAATACACAAACTGACTGACCAACCTTTACATTCAGGGCTACTCATACTCACTGCCACTTTGCAAGAAGAAACACCCCATCTCATAGAATTGAGTGCAATGCAGGTGCAGTACTTGAATGAGTAAAGATCTTCATGAGAGTATAATGGACCCACACCCTCTGATTGAACAAATGTATTCCACTGATTGTCATCAACACATCACTGCAACTGAGTGGACAGGTCTGTCTTACTGTGTCTATTTAGATGACTTGGTTCTGTATAACCATCCCCCCCCGAAGTCTAAACTGCTGATATACCCTAACAGTTTAGTGAACTTCATTCATACTGTACAGTGAATGAAGAGATGCATTTGATTGGATGGATTGGCACAAGGGAGTACAGAATGAATCAAAGCACAGAGTTTGCATGCTTGGTGTAGCTATACCCAGTGCTATAGCACCTTCTCCAAATGACTTTAAAAAACAAACAAACAAAAAAACAGGACTGATTGTTTTTAGCCATATTATATTGAAGTATTTTTTGAAAGGTTAGCATAAAGTAGAGTGAGTAGAGTAATACAAGAGACAGCACAGTGACCCCAACCTCATAACAGAGTAAAAGGCTGTTGGGAAACTTTGGTTTGAACTCTGGTCTTATTTAAGGACTTGCTCTCGGCACACAACAAGCATACCAATAGTTGCCTACACAATGCAACGCCACCAATAACAGCTCTTTGTAACTACTAACACTTAACAACCACCACATTAACACTGTCTTAAGTAGTGCTCAAGCAACATTAAAACTGAGCCTCATCTTATTTGAACGCAAAACAAGGAACTGGAAGATCTGGCAGGAAGCAAAACAGCTGACGTACCATGCAGAATTGCAGATAAAAATAAAGATAAAAATAAATTCTTACTGTTGTGAAGTTCACAGGGTAGCAATCCTCTCCTCGAAAGGTGCACTGCAGTAGCATATCACTGATGTCATGACCTGTGCGGTTATAAAAATCAGTCATGTTGAACAGCTTGGGCTTGAAGTTCTGGAAATTTGCTTTATCCTTTAGGGCAGCCAGAACCTCCGGCTCAGCCAAGTGTGGGTTGGCTATTTGGTAGTTATTATTGAGGAGGGCCAGGAGTTCTCCCACATGATAGAGGTCATTTCTGGTGATTTTGGAGAAGCGAAACTCATTGAGGTTACAGAAGGTAACTGCTGGGAAGGTGAGGTTTGTCGCCGCCACCTCGTCCAGTTTGGTGACGTGAGGATACTCCAGGTAATATGACACTCGATCCATGCAGACCAGCATCAGTAAGCCTAGTGAACCCAGGAATGAGAGAGTCCAAAGGAACCGACGGAATGTCATGTGCCCATAGGCGAATATGTGACTCATGCCATGTAGGGTGGATATGTTAGCAAAAGCTTGCAGGTTGGAGGGCCTGATGCTTTCAATGCTTTCCTCTGAGCTTCCTTTCATGGCTGTAGAGTGATGCTCAACACTGTCTCCCCAAGAACTTGAGGTTAGAGACTTTGCTTAGCAACAGCAATAGCAGAATCCAACCGGCAGTGTGGGTTTGGCACACTGCTTCTTTATTCCCTCAAGAAGTGGTGATGGTCTCAATAAATAGCTACCTTAAAATGGTTGTCAGTCTTTGTAACAGTTTTCTTTTCATCCCAATTCACTGTCCAGTGGTTGTCAGCTGTTCCTCTAGTCCCAGGTCCCCCCTTTTCTTTCAGGCTGCTATTTTATTATCTCCAAAGCTGTCCCTCTCACTCCCTGCTCAGCTGTCCTTTGTAGCGGCACCAAACACAATGACAGCTCCAGGAACACCCACTTCTACCAAAACGCAATGCCTCCTGATTCCTGAGTGGTGTGAAAAGGGACAAGAATACGAGGGACAAGAAAAGAGAGAAGAACAGAGAAAACAGCAGACGTAAGGATAGAGGCGAGAGATGAGGGGGAGACTGCAATGAAAAGGGCTAGCGTTGGGAGAGAGGTGCTAAGCCTAAGCAGTCAATGGGACCCTTCCTCCTCCAATCGGAGAGAATGCCTCTACATCGCTGTGATAATGGGATGCAATGGTTTTGTGAATGGAGGTAATAAAGAGAGAAATGGCTCACTGGTCCCTCGCTGCCACCTTCCTTTTTTCTCTCGTGTCTCTTTTGCTCTTCTCTTTTCTTCCAAAAATGAAAATGAGAGGGTCAGAGACCTCCGACCAACCCACCACTGTGCTTGACAACCGGCGTTCGCGGCTTCCACGGGTCCCACTTCTTTATTTGCACAGATCCTCAGTTAATAGGGAAGACCACCTCTTGATGCTTTATGGTCACCCCCCACCAGTGCAACCACTAAAGCCGCTTCGAAAACCTCCAGCTTTAGTCCTGTTAACATACAGATTTATATTCTGCTGTGTGGAGCCTTTCACTCTCTTTTTCGCTTCCTCTCTCTCTCTCCCACCACTCCCCCATTTCTTGCTCTCGCTCTCTCTTTCAGTCTCCCTCTCTTTCCCTCTTCCTCTTTAGTAGTCAGGATCCATCCCACTGCTGAATGGCTGCTTTGCTTGTGTGTCTGTGCTCACAGGGGTAGTCTCTCAATCTGGACACCACCTTCACCAGCATTATGCTGCGAGCTGCTCCTACAGTCTCTGTCATCAACATGTTTACGCGCATACAAGAATGCCACAGGTTGAATGTTTATTGCACTGACATACGTAATGAAGTTAACATTTTAATCTTTTCTTAACCATGCAAATTAGTGACAAATGCAAATAAATTACCCAAACCACATGGTTAGATTGATCCTTAATTATTATACATCAATTTACACATCCTTTGATTTAATATTTATACTTTGTCCTTTCCTGTGACTGCAAAGGTAAATGATTTCAATTCTTTTGTAGTTTAGAGTGACAGACTAATCCCAAAGGCATTTCACAGTCTGGCTATAGCTGTGCAAGGCTATCATGTGTGACAACAAGAGTGGTTCAGTCTTACCCAGTAATGGAGTTGGTGATTTTATTGGGGTTAAAAGTTCACCACACCATTCTGAAAAACCTTTTCATTTCTCCCAGCACCAAACAAGATTATCACTCATTGGCTACCCGGGGATGTCTTATTATCATAACAATAGGTGAACAGATATGACCAAAGCCCTTGAGGATTTAATCAATATTCTGCCCTGGTAACCAAGCGCAGACAGCATAGCAACCGTTACCCACAACACTACAGAGGTATGCAGCTGATGAAACCATGAAAACCATTTCATCCATGAACTTCTGAGAAACACAGTGTCAACCATGCATTGTCACAGTCGAGATGCAATCTGAACAGTGCTCACTGGAGAAATGCAAAATGATACATGGAGTGAGTGTTTTGGTTTTGAATTCGCCTATCACCTCTTTTTTTCTGACAGGGAATGCAGCCAGAATAGGTCAACCGGAAACAATGTCTGTACAAAGTATTGAAATTTTAAAGGGATAATTCACCCAAAATTCAAATTTCACTCATTATCTACTCACCCTCATGTCGACTACGAGCTGGGAGAATTTTCAGAGTCCTCGGTTCCTTCTCTGAGTTACGGGGGGGTCCGCGCAGCAGTATTTGTCCATATAATGGTTGTCAATGGACACCAGGTTTCTTGGTCCAAAAAGACACACCAAAAAACATCCAAATACCTCCATACTGCTCATCTGTAATGTCCCTCTTGTACTGAAGCCCCAACATGAGAAATTGTTCTGAAAAAAATTAAATAAGTCTACATTTTAAGCTTGTTTGTAGCAGAAGCTCCCAGTGTCTCAGTTCATTGCTCTCCCTGTGTCAGTGCAATTCTCACATGATTTGCACTGACTGGCGGAACAATTTCTCATGTCGGGGCTTCAATACAAGAGGGACCAAGACACTGGGAGCTTCCGCTACAAACAAGCTTAAAATATAGACTTATTTAATTTTTTTCAGAACAATTTCTCATGTCGGGGCTTCAATACAAGAGGGACATTACAGACGAGCAGTATGGAGGTATTTGGATGTTTTTTGGTGTGTCTTTTTGGACAAAGAAACCTGGTGTCCATTGACAACCATTATATGGACAAATACTGCTGTGCACGTGCGCGGACCCCCCCCGTAACTCAGAGAAGGAACGGAGGACTCTGAAAATTCTCACAGCTCTTAGTCGACATGAGGGTGAGTAGCCTAGAGTGAAATTTGAATTTTGGTTCAACTATCCCTTTAAGAAGACATTGGCCTTTTTTTCTTTGCTTCATCCATCAAAAGCGGCCCAAATCTGACTGTTTTGCAAATCTGATCAGAATCTGATTTTACTGACTGATACGTATTGCAAGTGATCAGATTCAGTCTGCATGTGTCCATATTGCCTGTGTCTTATCCACATTGGTTTCTATGGTAACAGGCTACGCCCAGAAAACAAACAAAATGGACAACAGTGCTTGTGTCTGTCCCAAATCATGGGGAGTTGCTGCGCAAATAGATTCCTAATAAACATAAACCAAAAAAAGTCTGATAAAGCTATCGTCAATGATTTGAAAGACGATGCGAAAGATTTGAACCCCCCCCTCGCCCCACACACACATACACACTCCTCCCCTCCGAGCTCATTTGTCCCTCCCCTCCGAGCCTCCTAACAACACACCCCCTCCTGCACAGCAGAGCAACAAGCCTGGCAGTAGAAACCAAACACGGCGCCAGCTTTGAATGCAGAGTAACAATGTTGGATTCACAAGTCACAACTTCCCCAATAAAAACCAAACATTTTGTTCAACAAAAACGCCGCTGTATCAGCGTCGCTTCTCAGGCTCATATCTTGGCGGAGCTTTCTCTCGAACAGTCAAACAATCACCCAATGTTAACTTTCATTAATAAGATGAATGGTGCCGCTGCTGCAGCATGAATCGGGTTGCATCGGTGGAACTGCTGCACATCACAGCTCCGCTGAGCTCCAGAGCCTGAATCTCCCTGCTCCTCTCACCCCAGCACCAGCGCCCTGTGCTGGGCTGCGCAGCCAACCAGCCTCCCGCAAGCTCTGGAGCTTTGCTCGGCACCGGTACTGACAGCGCCACCAATAGGGGACAGGGCGACGGCACCAGTACAGTACTGCCGGGACAGGCAACGGAGAGATATTGACCAATGAGCCATGTGGCTAATGGCTCCTACCACACTCCGGTATGTGGTTTGAATTTGTTTTGTAAAAATCAGATCTCATGTGGTTTTTACAGTCGCTGTTCTGGCAAAATTAGAAAACTAGATACAATCTATGCTAAAAATCCAATTTAGAGAGGCAGTGTGAACAAGGCTTTTGAATCAATTAACATGTTTGAATTTACAAGTAGTTCATACTTCAGTCAAAGCTGGCTAATACTGTACGTTCAACACTTTAGAATGAACAAGATTCAGCTGCACACACTTTGTATTTGCACTCATGACCGATAATGATTACTGTGCTGAAAAAACACTTACCAGTGATGGATGATGCTGTGCCCATTTAACATATGAGACCGTCACTGGGCTTTAATGTGTCCTCAATCACAAACACAAACAGGTAAAGCAGTGCCGTTGACAAACACTAGAGAAAAAAAAAAGAATTAAGTTACTGACAACAAGAAAAATCCAGTCTGACACATTCTGTTCATTGGTGAGGAATAAAATATGATATAAATTAATGAGTATCACGGAGCACTATATAAAATGCATAGTGTAGTGGGAAAATCAAGGTAACTGACTTTCTTGTTGGCTGAAAAACACACAATAGGCAAGACAGCAGCAGCAATCGTTATCTCCAGGGACTCTGAGTTTGTGGAATGTGGTGGCTGTATATAAATATTGTATATAGTTTAGAGACTATCCTATTCTCTGAAGAAATTTAGCTAAATGTTCCCTTGTTTTTACTGCTAGGAGAGAAGACTTCGTCCCCGTTTGATGTGGTCTCATTCCATGACGAGGAGTTAATTGAACGATACCACGAGATAAGCATTTGATAGATTTTGCATTTGACATTCAAATTCTATATGCTGTGAACAGAAAATCTCTCCACGCTTTACATTTGGTAACCACTGTCCTGTGTAAAGATTGGGAAACTTAAATTCCAAATTCACACTAGCAGGCAAGCCTGTTGTTGCAGATTGCAGGATGAAAGCAGTGGACTTTTCAGCAGTAATTGGCTTTCAAGTGGATGGTGGAATGCACGGCATAATGCAGAGAATATTAATAAGGAGGGCAACATTTGAGGTGGTGCTGAGCACTGCACTCTCTTTTGGGGGGGGAGTTGAATTTGACTTTTGGCTCTCAGCTAATGTTCTGAAAAATTCCAGACCAAAAAACACATCTGGCTTATAGATTAATCATAATTTCTTTCTGATTGGCACAATGTCTTGCACCTTAACTAGTCCAGGTATGCAAGAGAGCTCAAGCAGACATGAATGCAACATTTTTTTTAAAATAATAATAATTTGATACAACAAAATTTCTAGGATCTGGACAGTGTTTTCCAACTTTGGGGTCACCTGGAATTGGGTCGCCTCAACTGTCTATTGATAAAAAAAAAGAAATCACTGATAAAAATATCTTTATAACCAATTATTATTCTTTTTAAAATTATGATTAATTAAACTTTTTGACTCACCGGCCAAGTGGATCTAATCCAAGAAATATAATGGCAGATCTGACATGGACATGACACTGTGTGACCTTTAATTAAAATGGTTTAAAATATTGGGCCATGTACATTTTGATATACTGTGCATTGAAATGTTTAGTTCTGCCAGAATTTAACAAATGTGACAAAAAAGCAAATGTATACATGAACTGCAGGATCCCTTAGAAATCAAAGTCACAGGGCGCCTGTTCTATCTTGGCAACAAGGATATGTCACAAAAGCTTTGACAAAAAAAAATACAACCTAACTTGACAAGTCATCTGAATCTAGTGGAAAATCAACACTGTTGCCACTCTCACCATGCGATGGTAAAGGATGCTGGGTATTAAGTAATGCGCTGTAATTGCTAGAGAAATTGCCTATGACAAGCACACCACCCATGTATGATATAGAGCTAAAGAGGAGCAATTACAGTGAGTCATTCTTTGTGATGCCCAAGTTATGCAGACTTGGCAAGCACCTCACAGGACAGATTATCCTGCTAGGAACTGAACCCAGCAGTAAAGCAGTCGACATTTAAAAGCACATACATCATGAAGTTAAGGGAGAGACAGCAGGGACGCACACAACATAGATGCACAGAGTGGAGCGTTGCCACTGTGAAGGAGCAATACAACCTGTACAAACTACACTTGTGATTCTATATAACTGTCTCGGTATCCAAGCTCTTTCACCAGCTTTCACAAGCACATTTGGATAGACTGCAACTAAATATTATTTACATTATTGATTAATCTGTTGATTATTTTAAAAATTAATCAATTAGGCATAGTGACAGGACTACCACTGTCACATTACATTATCGATTAATCTGTTGATTATTTTAAAAATGAATCGATTGGGCTCTTGTTTGGTCAATAAAATGTAAAAAAAAAAAAAAAAAAAAAATGTTGAAAAATGTCAATCAGTGTTTCCCAATTAAGCCGTCTTCAAATGTCTTGTTTTGTCCACAAACCAAATAAAAGAGATACCCAGTTTATTGTCATAAAGGAACAAATAACCCAGAAATATTCACATTTAAGAAGCTGAAATTTGAGAATTTTGACAAGATTATCAAGACATTATCAAGATAGTTGATTTAGGGTTAGGGTTAATTTAATAATTGATTATTGTGCAATTAATCGATTAATTGTTGCAGCTCTACACATTTGCAACGGTAACCTTTTTATAATTAGTAGGAAATGTTTGAAAAACAGAAAGACAAAACAACTATTTTGTTCACAGAAGAAGTTAACTCATAGGTCAGCCAGTGTTCCCGTTTCTTTTTCATCTAAGTTGTTACCAGACTTTTCTGTGAAGAGCAACAAAATGATGTTTTGTCCTCAATGTTTTCAACTGCTCAAATCACAACTAAGCCACTTTCTAGAGTGTGTACTGCAGGTTTTTAAAAACACAAAACTGGAACATCTGTTTACAAGACTGGCACAATTTGTGCATTTAGCAACTACAGGATAATCACTGCAGGTACGAAGCTCAGCTTTGTTCTATTAATCTTCAAATCCTTCAGAAATAAAACAATAAACACCCCTCATAGCCTTAAGCAATATGTTGATATGAAACAGAACAACCAATATTTTTCTTGTTCTTCAAATGTGGAGAGGTAGCAGATGTGCGCGCACACTCACCTATTTTGCCATCTTCTCTTCACAGATGAAACAGCCAAACCGAAGAAATCTGCCAGACAACAGAGAAAAAGATGGCCCTCAAAATACAGTCAACCAATGCCTTCTTTTCAATGTGTGGCAATAGCTGCAAACGACCTTGCATAAATGCTCAATATCGGCTGTGCACTTACAGAGAGGAAAATTGAGAGGGGAACAAAAAGCTTGAAACCCTGAACAGACTAATGACTGTGATTTGAAGGAGATTTAGCCCCCAAATACTCACTCGAATGGTAACTGATCAACACAAATCTGTGATTTTCTATAGTAAATCCAGGAGCATATGAGAGGGTCTGTGAAGTGTTAAAGGTCTGAGAAGGAAAACCTCCAAACAAATAATAATGATGTGTTTCCTATTGTGTGCATTTATGTTTGTTTTGCACTGCATGACAGACAGGAAGGTGTGTCCTTACATCTTGCAGTGTGAAAACACATTTTAAAACATATCTAAAGCTTTTCAATAAGAAGTCCAGTAACACTTTAACCAAAAATGGCTTTCATAATGAAGCTAAGCTGTCACTGCTTAGAGCTCTTAGGTGTTTGCCTTAACACTGCTGTCATCCCACTTCACTCTCTACAGCCTAGACAGCCCAGACAGCAAACCTGATAGAGAGTGATGCTGCACTGACTTTCTCACATTCACTCAAAAGAGTGAGAGGGACCTGAGCATGTTTGGAGCAAGTAAAACTGTACTAAGATTTGCTATGGCAGACATGAATGAGTGAATTGAATGAGCAAACAAATGATAAGGCTAAAAATGTTAGAAGGAGCTAGGACAATCGCACACATCAGACAGGATGGATCAGTAGTTGTACAATTATTAGCTATATTTTCACAGTTTGTATCAGGGGATACCTTATTGATATAAGCAAGAGATAATGTTTAACTGAAAAACATAAAAATGCAATAACATAGTGGCTGTTGGGAATAAACATGGAAAGGATTTTCTTTAAGATAAAAACAAACTGTGGACAAAGGCAGAAGCTGCTTGCATGTTTTATAATCAAAGCTGTTTCTACTCCTTTAATATGCCATTAAGAGACTACAACATTAACTCTCTATGGGCTAATTTAGATGTTAAACTTTTCAACCCAAATAAAACAAAGAGACTGGTCTGGAAGAGAGAGAGAAAGAGAAAAAGGATTATCCAGGGCTGGAGCAGAAATTGTTTTATCTCAATTGTAAGCATGACAATCTAAAATCAGACAGGACGTTTCCAAGGTCAAACGCATGATGTAAACACACTACTACAGTATCATACAAACAAAGAGCCACATTACCACAGGCAGACGCCAGCAATGCCTCAAAGACTCTGTGGACCACTAGGAGGCCTCAGAGCAAAACCTACTTTGTGCTCATCTAGCTAACACCACAGACATGGTAGCTGATGAAACTATTGTAAATTGCAAATATAGTCTGTGAATTTTTCATGTGCTGAGAATATGCTGAGAACGAGCCTTTATCATATTTTACAAAGGGAGGAGTCATTATCACAATGCTGAAACATTACTTGTCCCTGTCCAATTATTTCCATATAGGAATAAATTTAGCTACAAAAGAGTTAATTCACCAGATTAAAATACAGTAATAGGGAATTAACACAGTGTCCTTCTGTATTAGAAAGCTTCTTCAACTATACCTCAATAGTGCAAATTCCCAGACAGGCATGCATTTCGTCTGATTGTCATATACCAAATCAGACTAAATTAATCTGGGGCTTTTGGGACTGGGGCTCTGGCGCAAGTGCCTACTTTAATCCAGCCCCATACTCATAATACCATACATTTTTAATAAGTGTAGCCTCAATGTATAAATCTATCTGAAAACAGCACAGGTACATGGCTTACCTAAACACTGACTGTGACTATACAAATGTCGCCTCCAGGTGTTTACTGGTAGGCTAAATGTTATGACATTTAAATGTATGAGATGTAAATCTAAGATATTTTGCGACAAGCTATACAGAAGTAAAGCCTAAAGTGGGTATAGGCTACAACCCCACTTTTAAGGCTTTAAAACTGGTACAAGTGTGCCTCCCAGTGGACGTCATCGTCACCTACAATTGTACAATTTTCTGAAGTTACCTCTAATTATTAGTGTCATACGGGACTGCGATACAAAAACAAAAACAACACTACCCAGTGAAATAAAACTAGCACGGTTAAATGGAGTTGAATTAATGCTCATACTCCTGTCGTGAGGCACAGGTCCAAACACACTGCAGGTGAACAGAATAAGGCGCTAATTAACGCCGCTACATGAACAGCTGCTCATGGAATAATCATTCCGAAGCGACTCGTTAGCTGCTTCACACGTTTGATATCATCACGTTACACCGTTGCCAAAATGTCTAACGATGTATCCAAAAAGAAGGGAAAAGGTTCGAGTGAGAAAAAGACGAAAAGAAAAACCAAACGAAGAGAAACTTACGCCATGTACATCTATAAAGTTTTGAAACAGGTGGATGGAGGAAGGGGAAAACTACGCTGAGCTTCGATTTTACTAACGTGACGTGAGCTAATTAGCCCCTTTTTCTGTTTTCACAGGTTCATCCGGACACGGGGATTTCCAGCAGGGCAATGAGCGTCATGAACTCCTTCGTGAATGACCTGTTTGAGAGGATTGCCACGGAGGCGTCCCGGCTGGCTCAGTACAATAAGCGCTCCACCATCACCAGCAGGGAGGTGCAAACCGCGGTGAGGCTGCTGCTGCCCGGGGAGCTGGCGAAGCACGCTGTGTCTGAGGGCACCAAGGCTGTCACCAAGTACACCAGCTCCAAATGAGGTGTTACCAAAAATAAAATAAAAAATCACAAAAGCTATCACAAAAAGGGCTTTCAAACCTGTGTAATTTCTTTGTGAGATGGGTGATTTCAATAAACGCACAAGCTGTTTTTCTCTTTGTAATATTTCATGAGAAGGGGAAAAGCAGCAAAACGCCAACATTAGCCACTAGATGGCGTACCTGCACATCCGTTACATTACAGGAACATTGATATCAACAAAAGCTCATTGCACAAGATGATATTCACACAGCGAGCTATCAGCTGCAGACATAGCACTAACTGACGTTCAAATGAACCATACAAAGCTAAAATAATCCACATGCACAGGACCAGGTCTGACTTTCACACTTGTATTCATGCACTTTCTGCAATAATCAAAAACGAGCTGTTTAAAATTTACTTGAGTTAAAAAACAAAAACAAAAAAAACATGGTCACAACACATTCTATAGCTTAGTGGATACTGATGAGTTATCCAAAATATTAAAATACTCATGTCAGAGGCTCATCTTGGCGATCAAGCCGTTTGCCAAAGGACACAGCACCTAGGCATGTTTCTTCAGCCATCAAGCTTTTTTTTATTCTTCTGCAAATAGTCGATGGGCTGAGAAACAATTTCTCTTTGGGGATGTAATAAAGTAACTCGTAAATTAATGGGGTTGCGATGAGAGCATACTGACAGGTGTGGGTTTGGGAAGCAAAACTCAAAACTTCAGTGCATTATCTTCTGAATAAAGGCAACTCATTTGAAATGACTCACAAACAAGGTGATGTAAAACGTGTTTAAATTAGTAACTACCCACAGTTTTAAAAGCAAACAAAAAAACACAGGTGTCATACAATGGTAGGCTACAGAAGTATAACTCTTCTGTATATATATGGAGCCTATATAAAATGTAACTAATTGTTCCTGTCATTGACATTATTTTATACAGCATAACAACCGATTGATTAACTGGCTGCTGGTCATGAAGCTACTTTAAATAGGCTTAACGTTACCTGGTTTGTGTATTTTGGTCCAGATGCTCCCAACCTAAAGGCAAGGCAGGGCGATTTTATTTGTATACGGTAGCCCGTTTTTACAAACAGTTTGTCTCAAAGGGCTTTACATGGCATCATAACAACATCCTCAAAAGTCCACAGAGTCATAAAAGGACAATAGACTACGTTAGATAACTCATTACCTATTAAATTACTGAACGTTTTAATAGGCTGTTAGGGTAAAGCTGACATCGAGCAGGCCTACCTTCAAAGTTAGATTTTGTGCAAGCGCGGCGCCGTGTATATGTATAGAGAGTGAAGTTACGTCACGCCGTTGGACGTTGGGCGCCATCTTTGGAGGATCGCGGATGTAAACACTTGCTCGCCCCCCCCTGAAAAAAGTTCCCAAAGTCGCTTAAAAGTAATGATGGTGGGACAGTACTGCTGCATAAAAAATGCAACAGCAGTATGTGCACTAATACGAAAAACGAGATCACAATGTCTGGATAAGTCAGTGGAGGGAGTAAATCTGGGTCTTAATAAGTTGTAGTGTTTCTGTTTACCTTTGTTTCTCATTAAATTTGAGTTTATCATGATACGTTCCTCCTTCCTTTCCCTTCCTCTTCTCCGTTTCTTTTTTGTTTTCTTTTTTTGTCTGTCCTCCTCATCTCTTTTTCTTTCTCTTTTACTTTTTGCTCGGTTTCCTCCGTTTTTCCCACTCTGTTTACGTTTGCGTTCCTCCAAAGATGGCGCCGACGTCCCACAACGGCAAAGCGGCGTGACGTCAGCTTCACGCCGCTTTGCGTGAAGCTAGCCTACCTTCCTGTTTTGTTACACTAGCTAACTAGCTCAAAGCTAGCACGACTGGAAGGTGTCATTATGTTCGTTGTGTCAAACCCGTTAAACTAGAAACATTTACGCTCCATTTAAGAGATTAGATGATACTTACTGATATTCCCATGATACCCAATGTCTCTAGCCAACCGCTTTCGTACATGTATAGGCAAACGTCTCTGGTATAGGCTAGCCCGCCACAGGTGTCCCCGAAGTTACCAGCAAAAAAACAATAATGGCTACCGGAACTGACATCAGGCTACGTTCCGTTCCCTATTCGTTTATCAGTTGTGACGACTTTTGGGAATTCCGCCAAAATTCCACCAAAGTAAGTAAGCTAACTATGCGAATTCGAAACCAAAAAAAATTAATCTTTTGATCTTCTTAGAAAGATTTCAATTTGCATACATATTACCTATTCTGTTTTTGACTTGATTGACATCAACTCTCTTGTGATAGGCTTCCTACAAGATGAGAACAGAAGAACATCTATTTGACTGACCATCCACAAATGGTTGAAAACCATCTAGGCCTACACAACTGATTTTAACCAGCTGAACAAGTCTTGGGGATTTAGAAATATCTTCAGGACCAAAGGTTGTTAAAACATCCTAGGCCAAGTTTATCAGTTCGATTATTTTATGTTTGCGGAAAAAGAAGAGAATAGGCTACCTCTGACTAAACCTGGTTTATCTCACCTAATGATTATGTGATAGGTAGCCTACACTACATGTTTCATTAAATGATTAGGCTATAATATTGTGGACTGTATTTAAAATATAATTTCTCACTTCTGACGCTTCAGTCTAAACTCTATTATTCATTTAACTTTAAAAATTGACATATTTATAAAGTGACTGAAATAATGCAGTATTGTGTACTTGTTATGCATTCTAATCAGGCTTTTAGAAGACAGCACTGTCAACTGAATAGTACTTGATTACAGGATAATGACACTAGCGTTTGCCCCAGTCCAATCTGCATAAAATGGAGGAACTGATAAAGGTCTCTCTAATTAGGATGGTGTTTACATCAGGCTTTACATACACCTATTAGGCTACCCTTATCAGACAGGCTCACTGTGATAATGCCCTCGGATGTGACTCCAACCACTGACTGTTATTGTTGAGATACCCATTTTGGATGTTTCCCAGTATTCATGGTAATGATATGAAATCTACAGATGTTATTATGGGGGTGATACACTCTTTGATGGCAGTGACTTTGTTCATGATTATCATGGCCATTTAGGTTTTGTATCTTGCACCCTTCTCCATATCCCTCTCATGCCCATGCCTACTGGTAGTCATCGCTGTCTCCTTTAGGCAGGCTGCTATGAACATATTATGGATGGGTGCATTAGTGAGTGATGCAGAACCCAGGCTGGCTTGCCTTGTTTTCGTGTGAGAGTGCATCATTAGAAAATGTTCCACTTGGCAGGGAAGCGCGTATTAACTGCAACCGCAATGAAATGAGGTTGTGATAGATGGTTAAAGTTATGCAGGACTATTAGGGTGAAATATGAACCTCTCAATTGTCATGATGAAACAGGGGGCTATTTGCGTGTTGATCAGTGCATTGAGAGACAATTGGAATCTGCAAAGACCGATACAATACATTATAGGTAGTGGGCTCAGAGCTGAAAGAGTACAGAAAAAGTAATCATGCTTCCACTGAATAGTTTGGAGCTACTGTTCAATTCAGACTTCTATAAATTCATTTAGGTTCTCCACCAAGCATCGGCCGTTGTGATGAGACTTTGGGAAGATTTGCAAACAGCACCTTTCTAGGCCATGTATGTGGAAGTAAACCAGTGCTGATCAGCTTTAATGGCATCAGGGTCTTCAAGCAGACTGTGTGTGTCTGGCTTAATGTATCTGTATGGACCAGAAAGTCAGTATGATATTAAGAAAATGTGAATAGCCTAGAGAATCAGAACCAGTAAATGTGTAGGTAATGGATCAACTCTCTGGAGAAAATTAAGCCAATTAAGCATTCTCTTATTATGTTGCCATGGTGACCTCCAAGTCAATCCACCACTAGATTAGAAACTTTAGACTGTTTCTTGTTAACGCCCTGGGTGTATACTGAAATGTGTAAATTGCATATTAATTGCTCTCCTTCCAGCAAAGAATTGCCCATAGGCCAGACACAGTCCCCCTCTGATTGAAAAACATTAAACAACACATTAATCATTAAAATAAGAAACACCTGATGGCTAATTGAGTGCTCTGATGTCATGGTGACGCTCTAAACTTAGACTTTCTTTGGGTGCTCTCACTCTTAAACTAACAGCAGATCCAATTGCAAACCCATTAGCATTTAATATTACTGTAATTACTGTGTACATTTCATTATGTTCTCAGTATATTAAATGACTGCTCAGTGTGGAGGGGGGGCTATAGTTTAATCTCTTTCTGTATTACTGTGTGCCACAGTACTCAAAACAGCATTAAGAGGCACATAATCAGAGGGAACTAATTGCCTATGATTGCATAAATGAAGTGCCTCACTCTCATCAGGGCTGTTGCTGATGTCCGGCCTCTTGCCGCCTTGGGAGAAGAAGGCGGTTGACCACAATGCAGAAAACCTTGGAGAGGCAGCTACTAGTGGGTAATGTGAGGAAACCAAAGATTTAATATGTCCACGGGGAGCTGTGAGGGCAGGGGGTGTTACTACTGCTGATGTTTTTTGTTGTCATCAGAGTTTCCTCCGCTTCACAGAGGAAAAAAGAGAGAGAGAGAAAAAAAAAGAAACACGAATGCCCACCATTTGAGAAATGAATTTATCGAAGTCGCTGTCTTTTTCCCCATTAGTAAGTGTTTAGTTCAGCGTTTTAAATAATTGCGTTACCAGGAATGATATTTAAAATACATTTGGGAGTCAATGAGGCGGGAAAGTGCCTACATGTTTTGCTGATGACACCCGGGCCATTTGGAAGACATCAAAGTAGAGAGGAGGTAGCCCAGATGCATATTATAAACTCATTATGTATATCATTTAAAAGGATGTACTCCAGCCACAAAAACAATATTCCTAGTCTCTCTCTGGTAATGTGTGTTTTCAAAGTTGAAACTCTTACTTGCCTTCAGTTTAATGTGGCATCTATTACCAAACTGTAACATAAAACAAATGACCTTGATTTCCATACCAGAACAGTCGTTAAGGTATAGATGAGATGCAGCTATGCTTCTGTGTTTTCAAATGGGAAAGAAGGTAAAACCTTCCACATAAATATCATGTATTTCTCCACCTGTGGTGCAGACTTTGTTTTCTGCCGAGGTTGCATCTTGGTGGACCCCAACGTAGAGGAAGATAAACAGACCTTAAAATATATGTTTTATGAAATTGTATATTCAACACAGCTAATTTGAACAGACTGCCGTATCAAATCAAATTTAACGAGTCTTCCAAAAACTCAAAGGTAATTCTCAGTTACTGCTGCAAACAGTGAAAACCTATCCTATAGATTTAAAAGATGGTTTCTGTTTTGTTTTTTTTACTGGGTAGAAACTCAGCCAGTGTTGGAAAATGGTGATCCATCAGTCAAAAGAGAGGTTTGTCAGATGCCTAGGAAGTAGGCTTAAGAGGCTTAATTATGCACCATCCCTCCACCATCAGAACACTACACGTGGGGCAGAGTGACACAGCGGTTGCCAGTCATTCAGCCTAATGTTCTAATGCAGGGAGGCATGTGGATACATAAAATCCATTAAGGCTCTTGGAAAAAAAAAAAAACGGAGCAGAAAAAGACATTTTGCAAACACATACTCACAGGGGCTTACAAATAGGGCAGTCTTATTTGCTCTTCCGCAAAGAAAATGTCAAGACAGAATTTGACCTTCCAAGTTGTCTAGATGTTCATTACTTTAATTTCTTTTTTAATTTCAGTTGTGAAAGGACTGCTGGGAAGTGAAAAGGTTTGTTATCATATTGCTTTATTCATGCTCAGCAGATTTCGAGAGGGATGGCTATATGGACACCCTCTAAAGATAATGTGCAAATGTAATGTAACCTATACTTTTTATGAAAGCAAACCCCAGATACTCTGCTTATTTAGGTTTTGTCAGATAAAATGAGAAGAAAACAGCATGTACTGTGGTTACAAAACATGAGTTTATTCAACACGTTTGGTACTTGCAGGCCGGCAGACACACTTCATGGCTGTAACTTTGCTGGAGGCAAATAGGAGAAGCTCGAGTGGCTGCATGTGAGACATAAAAATAGCATTACTTGTCACACTGCAGGGAGGGCCTCATACCAAATATCAAAACAACTCTGTGAACCAACCCTGTGAACAGCCGGCAGGCACATAGTGGACATTAGCCAGAGAGAGAAACAACAACAGGAACAGGGAAACAGGCCTTTTCAGCCCTTTTGCCTCACTTTATCATACAGAACCGCTTTTCTCTGTGTGAGGCAAGCTATTCAGCATGTCACGAGGCAGCTTTGTCTTCACACACACGGCCTTGCGTTCTCTTGAACATGACAAGGATATGCTGGAGAGACACAAGTACAAGAGGCAGGTGGCCTCACATCACCTCAGTAGCTATATGCTGAAGAAGGAGGCCAGGGACAGGGAACCGCTGAGGTCCAGCACTGCCCGTCCAGCAGCTGTGTGCCACGATTTGGTTATCCAGAATGCTGTATATACAGGAAACTTGGAGGCTATGCAACACCTCTTCCCTAGAGGATCCATAGCAAACCTCATCATTGAGCCACAGGGAGGGGACATGCGCTGGGTCGCCACAGGGGAAGGTAGGAGACAACATCTATCTTCATTAGGCATTCAATTTGAAATTCATGCAATTTGGCACAGCATAGCCAATGGTTTTACTGTGTTTCCAGGAGACTGGTATCCAAAATTAGGAATTTCTCAAATCATTATTTTAACAGAAATGACAGACTGATTCTCCTGATGTGAAAATCAAAGGAGAAATAGTAGAGTAAAAACGGATTTAAAATTCAGATTATTTTAATGTGCAACAATAAGCAACACAACTGGTCCACCCCACCGTCTGGTAGTATTTAAAGACACAGTGAAGTGATACAGTATTAATAGAAACAGAGCACGAGGCAGTATTTATAGAAACCATCATTATGTCCATCACATAATCAGACTCAGGAGTCATCTGTTTGTTCAGTGCAACAGGCTTTACAGAGGAAAGAATACTTAAAGAAAATAAAATGCTGCTTTTATTTTGGGAAAGACCAAATGAAAGTGAATACACAATATAAAATGACTGGATTTGACAAATACGCCCATATTTTTTCAAAAGAATGCGTCACTCGTAAATGCCTGCAAGATAACATGTGAGCTTCGAATTTTAAGGTTCTATCTCCATTTTTTAAATTAGTTATTCATAAAATAAAAAGGTTCTATCAACCAAAACACAAGCCGAGTTGGAACTTTGATGCTCAATATCTCAGAACTACCCAAAATGGAGATAGATAATATAATTCTAAGCTCAGGAACAATCAGGTCAGGTGTTCATTGACTTAACTGGATCAGTTAGAACGGTGTATCAGGTGCTACGTGCTGCACCGGCCTTTGGCTCGTGCGCCATTGCTTTTGAAGTTCAGTGGGTCATGCACAATATCATATAACACCTTCCTGAAATAGCCGTGTCTGGATAAACAACCAACATTCTCATTCGCTCATTTGTTCTGAAGCAACACCATTACCAAAACACTCTAAAAAGAAGCTAAAACGAGTTGGCTCCAATATGGCTTATGTGGGACCTAAGATTAAGTGGCACAAACCAAAGTCTTACCGCAACGATGTGATCGCGACAGCCAAAGCCACAGGTTGTGTCCTGCAGTTCTGGAACGCTTTGCTTGTTGGAGATGAGCTGACGGTCCTCAGCATTGTGGACGATGAGGAGTATAGCTACCTTATTGATGCCACTTATGACACCAGCAACATAGAGGAATGGAGGAACTTCAGATTTAACTACAGATGCCTGAGTAGGTTTTTCACTGTTTTGATTTTAAAGACTGATTGACTGTTTCCATCAAGGTAATTTGCATCAGGGAGAGTTGTTCACATTCTGATTTGGTCTTATCAGACATTATGATTTATGCTCCAAATAAAAGACCCAGAACTTTTGCAACTGTTAACAGCTCACGTGTTTCCTTTTATCTAAACTCTATTCCCTGCTGGCAGGACTATGGTCGCTGACTTATGAACAGGAGCTGACCACGCCAATTCACATCACAGCTGCTCGAGGCTTCTCTGACTGCCTGAATCTCCTGCTGCAACGTGGTGCCAACGTCGACCTAGCCCCTGGCGGCACCACTGCTCTGCACGAGGCCTGTGAAAACTGCCAGCCAGAGTGCACCAAACTGCTGCTGATGCATGGCGCCAACGCCAATGCTGTTTCTGAAGATGGCCTTATGCCTTTGCACACCTGTACAGACCCGGAATCCCTTGAGTAAGTGAGGAAATACACAAATTTGTGTATAGTTTGCTGTGTGTGTTATCAGAAAACATGTTGTGGCAAGCAGCCACAACATGACTGTAAGTTTTCATGAACAGTTTCTATTGGCTTCAGTGATAATTATAAAATCATAAGTTTTAGAAACATTAGTGTTACAGTGAAGTGACTCAACAGTGTCAATTATGCAGCATTTTTCTATTTATAAACCGTCTTTGGTTAAACTGTGTCTTATAATTGTAATATTACTACTGTATGTATATTTAATCCAGCAAGAATGCTTTTATTGCTAATGGACTTTGGAAACTGTGATATTTAAAGTTAGTGAACACTTACATGAGGTAATATTAATCATACATTCAAGGTTGTCAAAGAGTTCCATACAGTGTTAAACCACCTGCTGCTGTGGAGAGTGCATCCAGCAGGTGAGCAGAGTAGGTGAAACGCACAAGTGTTATGATAACTCAATGTGGTTACAGTATAATAAACTCTAATCAAACCTATACAGACTGAAAAGACATTCGACAGTGTTGAATCCGTTCAAATGAACACAGCTTTTGCTCTAATTCAAAACAAAGACCTGTATCTCTGTCTGCAGGTGTGCCAAACATCTCCTTCAGTATGGTGCAGCAATCAATGGTCGCACTCAAGATGAAAACGACGCTCCTTTACATGTGGCAGCCAGAAACGGCCTCCCGGAGCACATCGAGCTCTACCTGCGTTACGGAGCTGCTGTGAACCAACGGAACGACGAGGGCCTCTCACCCCTGAACGCTGCTTGTTCACAGCCCCAGGAGGTGCAGGACCTCCAGCGTTACTTCAACGTGTCCCAGAAGCTGGTGGCAGCAGGGGCCGATGTCACCTCTGCCGACCAGGACAACCACACTCCTTTGCAAATGGCCTGTAAGAATGTAAACCCAGACATAGTGGACATGCTCCTGGCTAACGGTGCCAGCGTGAACGACATGGACTACGGTGGTGAAGCTCCCATGCACAACATCCTGAAAGAGGCGTGCTTCAAGGTTCCCCACCAGCCTGAGAGGATCGTTCGTGCTTTGCTCAACCATGGTTCCATTCGCGTGTGGCCTGGAGCTCTGCCCAAGGTAGGAGCATGTTATCTAAAAGTGCTGGAGGAGAAAATGTGTGCACAAGTATAATATGGGCTAATGCATTCCAAAGCCAGCTTGTAAAAGTGAATCATTTTTTACAGTGTGAGCCATCAAGGTGGCTCATTTAGCATAATTAGCAGGTACTGCACATGTTAACACCTTGAGTAAGAGTCTTGAAACACTAAGCCGTTCTTTGCAATGTTCCAGACTTCACAACTTAACATTCAAATCATTCCCATTTCATGACACAACATGAAGTGTTGCACTCTCTGCGGGAAACAGACTACAACTATCAGTGAACCCACGTGCACTAGACAAAATGCATGGTTGCTAATTAGGCAAGTGTTAATAGGAGATTAATTAGCACTAATTGCATAATTTCCAGTTAAACCCCTGGAGGGAAGACCAATCTGTTCATTTCACAAGTGTTTAATTACTTTAGTTCTATGTTCAGTTCTATTGAGTCACAAGCTCGCTCAGGAACTTGAATGATGGCTATATGACTCCTTTTGCTTTGCTCTGCGTCGTGGTGTTTCTCTTTAGGTTTTGAAGCACTGCTGTGAATCTCCGCGCACCATTGAAGTCCTCCTGAACGCCTACAGTCACCTCAAAGTCACAGACACCTGGGTCGAGGCTGTTCCTGCAGAGGCTTTTAAGGCAAGCACTTTAAATTGTTGATTGATGAACAGGATTTGTATGTCTTTTAAAACAAATATTTTATTGGACTTATGATATTTAATGTTTCTTACTGGCACCCTGCTCCTCTTCTTTGGTTTGTTGTTGTTGAGATTGTTGCATTTCATTTGTTTGTTTTTTTAAGTAACACATTAATTTACAGAGATTTTATGTATAAACCAGATTAGTGTAAATTTAAAAGTTTTGTGGATGAAACAGAACACAATGGAATTTAATATTTTAAAAAAGAGATAATATCATTGAATTGTAAGATGTAATAATGTTCCTTGCTCATTTGCAGGTGAACTGCAGTATGTTTTAAGTGAAGTGTTTTACCAAATTAACTGATGTTGGTTTGTGTTTTCTCCCAATCAGGAGCACAAACAGTTCTATGAGTCGATCTTCTCCTTGGAAATGACTCCTCGCTCCCTGCAGCACTTGACACGCTGCAGACTCAGGACCTTCCTTGAGGGCCGACTGCTCAAGGTGGTCCCTAACCTGGATCTGCCCAACTTCCTCAAGAACTACCTGCTCCTTGACTACAGAGGCTACATCCACTGAGAGCTCTTTACACAGCTGTATTGTGTTATTGTGACCTGATGAAGACTTGTGTGCTGCTAACCGTGAAGAGAATGATACTCAGTAATATTCTGAAACCTTTACTAATGCCAATCAATACCACTGAATATTTTCAAATACACTTTTATGCCACATGTGCTCTTTGGGAGGAAGAAGCAGCTGCTTGTTTTATGACACATTGACCTCAGGCTTTCAGCACAGTGACATGTTTGGTTTTGCACCACAAGAGGGAGCTATAGCCTTGAGTTGACAAAGTGTATTAGCCTACAACTGTGTGTTTTGTATTTCATTCAGGCTACTTCTTTTTTTTTCTTTAACTTTTGCACTATATCGACTAAAGTTGCTTGGATTTTTATACATAATAATTCCCGTAGTTGGATGTTAATGTACACTGTAATGATGTGTTTTTACAGGTATACCTATTTGCATACATAATTATTATTCCCCAAAATACGGTTGTAATTACGCTTTTTTATATATATATATATATTTGGAATAAGGCCTAATGTAAAATAAAATATGCCACTATGGTCGACATGTGCTTTCATTATTTTAGATTTTCTCTCCTCTCTCAGCTTGTTTTTCATTTTCAATATATCACAAATACAGATACGATAATGTACGCCCACGTTGTATCCGGGTTTACAAAAGCAACTCTAAAGTTTGAAATGAAAGACAAACCGAAGATAAGATGCATCATGTTAAATTAGTATACGTTTTGGACAGATTGTAATGTTTATTAGGCTCCTTTATCTGTTTGTTTAAAAAAAAGAAAAGAAAAAGCAGTTCCTGGCAACCTTTCACACACATAGACATAACATAAAAATGTAATAGCCAATAAAACAATAGTAGGAAAATAAAGTCACAATAAAGTCACAACTGCCAGTCGCTCATTAGCCTTGGCATTTACATCAGTGTTGATCTGTTTATGGCTTTATGTATGAGTAAAAATCATCGTCAGGCCTGTTTTTATTTTATTTTATTATTTTCAATTTTAAATCAATTTACCTCGAGATAAATAGCTAACTTCATTTATTACAAAAAATTAACATATATTTCATTTATTTTTAATAGATCTATATCAGTGGATCTATCATCAACAAAGAAAAAAAGTCAGAAAATGGCTTCAAATTATAAATAAATCCTCTTTTAATGTCAGTTTCATTTGGCCGTTTAAAGTGTGACTAAAATTCATTTAACAGAACAATCAGAGAGGAGAAGTGAACTGCACCATCAGAGGTCCTCTCAGAAAGAAAAGGCAGAGGAACTCGAGCAAATGGTTTCAATAGATCACAGAGAGGTGCTGCTGAAGTCACTTGCAATTATAAGAATTAGCCTGGCCTGGCTCTCCACTGCTAATCAGAGTCGGTGGTGATATGTTTATGTCCTCATGCAATCAGACGACCAGTTGGAGAGCCCGGGCACCCAGGACTCAATGGGGCTAATCATCATCAGTTCCCATTGCCATTTAAAAGGTGAAATGATCTGCGATTAAACCTCTGCTGA
Organism: Decapterus maruadsi; assembly: GCA_030347415.2. Taxonomy (NCBI): domain Eukaryota; kingdom Metazoa; phylum Chordata; class Actinopteri; order Carangiformes; family Carangidae; genus Decapterus; species Decapterus maruadsi. Next base: position 16,274,783 of record CM064906.1, read on the forward strand.
AAGAAAAAAAGAGGAAAGTGATTTCTTCTTCTTCTCCACATGCATTTTTGATCAGAGGATGAATTGCTGCTCTTATAAGCGCAAAACAAAAACGCATCTGTTATTTAATTGATGAAAAAACACTGGGATGCCTAAAATGAGAGGCGATCTATAAAGAGCTATAAAAGTTTATGATTTATTAAAACAAAAATCTAATCCGAGTTCATACAAAGTGGAAATCTTCTCAAATTTGACTTTGGCCACTTTGTGTCCGTGTCCACACTGCAGTTGACCTCGGGTAAACCACCTTTTATCTGGATCTAATTTCGCACAGTATCTCTCTCCAGGGAACAATTGTTGCAGCACTTCTTTTTTTTCATTCTGGGGCCAACGCATTGTTTTTAGCCGCGGAGAAGAGGACAGAAAGCGAGAGAAACATCTGCCTCTCCTCCCTCCTTGACTCTGATGCCCATCGGCCCCAATATTTCCAACAAAAGCCACCGTTGTTTTACGCCGTCCCTTGAATCCCAGAGTAATTACTTATCATCAATCAAAATTAATAATAGCTGATTGGGTTGGTGTGGTCAACGATTATAGAAGGGGAAGGGCTGGAGCAGTCTCTCACACCGTTTTGCAGTCAATGGTGAACCTGGCAAAAGGGGAGGAGGGCCGTTGGGGAGGGAGGGGACGTGAAGGGGGGGCGACCCGTCTATTTGGTTCTCCACTGGGAAACTACCGCCTCTCAAGACGGCCAAAAAGTCAGAGGCTGAATAAGGAAATGAAGCGTAATTTGAGGAAGATGGATGAGCCCCCAGGGAAACACCCCCTTTTCATTCCTCTTGTATTGCAGATGATAACCAATGTGCACTCGCCCTCTCTCTCTCTCGCTCCCTCTCTGCGCGCGCGCACACGCGGTGCACAGGAAAGGGGGCGGAGGGAGGAGTTGCGCGGAGGAGGAGGAGGAGGAGGAGGAGGATGGAGGGAGTAGATAGATAGATAGGCTAGATAGAGAGAGCGTGTGTTTATGTCTCAGTGTGTGACAAATAAGAGGGAAAAGGTAGCGGTGGGGCTCACAACAAAGCGCCCCACTGACTGACGCTTATAGAGCGCACAGATCCGGAGAAGCAGCCCCACTCCCAGGGATGACAGCACGGCAGAGGATCTACTTTCAGCCCACTCTGTCTTTACACTGAAAGTTTTTTTTTTTATTTTGCGTGTCGCCGAGGAAAAAACGGACACCTGCTTCCAAGTCTACACCGAGTACAAAAAAAAGGCTTTACACCTGCAACCATGCAGAGACCCGGCGGTCAAGGGACGGCGTTTTCTATCGATTCCCTGATAGGGACCCCTCAGCCCCGGCCGGGACACCTGCTCTACACGGGCTACCCTATGTTCATGCCCTACAGACCTTTGGTTATTCCACAAGCTTTATCCCACTCGCCTTTATCGTCTGGTATACCTCCACTCGCGCCTTTGGCTTCTTTTGCGGGACGGCTCACCAACACCTTCTGTGCCAGTTTGGGACAGGGGGTGCCATCCATGGTCGCGCTCACCACGACGATGCCAAGTTTCTCGGATCCTCCGGACAGTTTCTACCCGCCACAAGAACTCCCCGGTCCCCGTTTAAGCGCCGCCGATCCCGGAGCGAGAAGACAGGAGAGTCCGCACTCCGAGGAGCTGCACAGCCGGGACAAGGGCTCCGAGCTGCTCAACTTCTCCGAAACTTTTCAGACAATATCAGGTAAAGGCTCGGCGGCCCGTCAACTTAAGTGTCTTGACCTAAAAGTGTGTAAGAAATCCTCAGAGCAGAGGTCGCTGGGAAATCATTGGTAACTTCAGAGAAGTGGAATCAGAGAGGGTGATTAGAAAGGAAACTCATTTCACAGTGTAGTTTTGTCTGTCACAAATATTAATGACACCTTTCCATATAAGGGATGCAACTCTTAAGAAATTAAGTGGAAGCTGCCTCTAAATATTGATAATGCTGTTGGATTTACAGCTACATGTAGGAAAAGTTCAGGAAAATTGTTCTTGCTGAGAGGTGAAAGTTGCACCTTTGACACAGTAGCTAAAAACCAGTGGAAACTTCCACAAAAATTCAGTGTTTACACACCTGCCCAGGTCCAGTGTGACTCCAACTGCTGTTTCTACCCACAACAAACTTCATTGTGAGGGTTTTTTTCCACAACATGTGATTGATGACCAGTGCAAAACAATGCGTAAAGATTGTTTTTGGTTCACAGGCTAATGAATGTGAATGTGTTTCTCCTCCCTTTCTGTATCTTAGGTGAGACCAAACTCTACAGTTCAGACGACGAGAAGCTGGACCTAAAGTCAGCGGACACCGTGTGCAGCGATCGGGAGGACAGCTCCGCGGACAGCGAGAACGAGAGTTTCTCGGATGGGAACAACTGTGGCTCCATGTCCCAGAAGAACAAACTAAAAACCGGCTCTCAGGAGGCGCTGCCGACCGGCGGCTCAGCGGGGAAGAGCCGCCGGAGACGAACAGCTTTTACCAGCGAGCAGCTGCTCGAACTCGAAAAGGAGTTTCACTGTAAAAAGTACCTTTCTCTGACTGAGCGCTCCCAGATTGCACATGCACTTAAACTGAGCGAGGTGCAGGTGAAGATCTGGTTTCAGAACCGCAGGGCCAAGTGGAAACGGATCAAGGCCGGCAACGTCAACAACCGGTCAGGAGAACCGGTGCGAAATCCCAAAATTGTGGTCCCCATCCCCGTGCACGTCAACAGGTTTGCTGTGAGGAGTCAGCACCAACAAATAGAGCAAGGGACCAGGCCATGAACTCAGATGAAAAACAACAACAAAAATATTAATGATGTTTAAAAGAAAAAAACAAACACTTACACTGACTCTATGTTCCACTGATTTGTTGAACGCATGAAGCACAAAAAGGAGGATTCAGTAACTTTGTCTGAGGTGAGACTGAGAGGAGCAGACAGACTCTTTGAATTAATGGGCAATATGCTGTCAATTTTTATTTATTCTTGTGTGAATATGTAAATATTAAATGGGTAAAAATTGGTACAAATGGGCACTATGTGATGAGAGACTGTAAAGATTTTTTAAGTATTTATATGTAGGGCCAAATCGTTCTGTTGGTTATGTGCACGTCCTCATTTGGTGAAAATCTTCTGATTTAATTTTGTATGTTTGTTTTTATTTGTTTCGTGTTTCGTACAATTTGTTGAGCACATTTGCATGTAACTTAAGACGTTTTACATTTTTCTTTGGCAACTGTAGGAACCACCTCTGACAGCTATTTGTGAAAAAAATAATAAAAAAAGATGTGAAGGAAATAATGACCAAACAAGGGACAACTGTAAAGTATATTGACCTAATAAATTGCTTTATACGAAAGTTGGAATCCAGGTTGAATCTTTATTACTGAGAGGAGAGAACAAATATGTTTTTTTGTTTTTGTTTTGCATTCATGACATTATTTAATGCTGTTTAAATGAAAAAATGTGGCCTTCAGGGTTCACTGATAGGAACCTATAACAACTCAAACATCTCTCTGACAGTTATTATGTTTTATGATATTATCAAATTTATTTGGCAGATTTGAAATTAAAAAAATATGGAGACATTAGTTCAAATTTTATTTCCTATTAAATTCCAATTATCATTATTATTATTACATTTGCAAATAATCTAGGACGGTTATATTGACAACAGCGTCACAGGCTTTGTTATTCAAACAGGTTCATCGTGTTTTTTTCACTGTTGCACCATCATGTTAGAAATGTTTTATTTCTTCCAGAAGGGTTGATGAGGCTCCCCCCTTTTTTTTTTCTTTTTTTTTTTAAATAGCAGCAGTGATTGATTTCTCTTTAGGAGGCCATGTTGTCTCAAATGGACTGATGGATCTTCGTTAGACTGAGCACATTCAACACACTGTAATGAACTTCTCTATCAGTCACTGCAGAGGAGCAAAGCGACAGCAGCTCTTTCTCATCTGATGGACAGAAATGTATTGTACTCACCCGAAAAAATAAAATAAAAGGGACTCCACGGTAATTTCAGGAGACTCACACTGAGGTACATGCTATTTCAAAACTCGCTAATGAAGATAAATGTGCATGTGTTGTTTCTGTGTCCTATCACAGTTTATCATACAACGGATACGAGACATTTCCTAAGATGTCATTTCCCTTCAGAAAAAAATCTTGAGAGGTTTGATTTGATATTTACTCAGTTTGATTGCTGTAGACAATTATAACAAAAAAAACAACAACATTGGAGTATTATTGCCCCACTTAAAAGACTATCTCATGAATTTCGATATATTTTAAATAAGATTTATTTTATTTATTTTAAAGCTGTGTAGAATCTTATTACTAGAGAGTCTCCTTTAGCCAATAAATACAATTATGTAGCTACAAACCTCATACAAGATAGTGACATAAGCAAATAAGTACCATGGCGTGCTCACTCAGACCAAACCTGGAAACTTACATGGCAATGTTAAATGATAGAGCAGCAATATCAAAATAATCTGTAACTAAAATAATGTCTGACCACATAGTTATCCTATTACAGGAAAGCGAATAATAGAGGGCTTGAAGTTTCCCTGCAAACTTCCATATGCATAATTCTGGGTTTTTAACAGTTTCTCTGAACTGTTTCCAGAAAAGTCTCATGTTGGAATAATTTCACTTCACTTCAGCAGCAAGTGATTTGTTTCCTCACTTCCAAAATAGACTTAGGCCTCCAGCCATGTTTAAGCTACTGCAGCAGCACCTGTTGAAGTATGGTGATAGGGGCGAGACTCTTCAAATATTTTATTAGTATTAATATTTGATTAAATTAACCTGCTCTCATTTAGCCATAATATGCTGGGTTAAGTGACGTCATTAAAAAAAAAAACTTCAGGAATACACAGGAAACACATTATTATCTCACATTTCATTTCCCTCAAGCCTCTCATGGATGAAAACAATTTTATCTCAGCTTTGACCTCAGAGCATAAACAGACACTTCATGACCTGGGCACCCATGAGTAGTAAAGTTTATTTCACCGTCCACCTCATACATTAAGACTGTGACACTTGGATGGGGATTCAAGGAGTGATGATCGCGCGAAGGAGCAGTGGAAGTTTTATTATGGTCCAAGAGCTGACTAATATAGATGGTCAATTCCACGACGTTGTGCCAGAGTGCAACGGCTATTTCAGTCCCCATGAGCTTGTATGGTGGAGATGACTATGAGGAGCCATGGCACAGCTCAGACACTAATTTGAATGTTGGTTGTTATTATCACAACGCTGTGAGTGGGACTATTTCATTCCAGTTTTATGACCAAGCCAGTTTAGTTTAAGCAAATCTGTTCATAATCAGGTAATGTTTAACTAAAAAAAAAAAATCAACATTTGGCACTAAAACACATAATTGAAAAACGCGTTTGTATATTTTTGACTGACTTTTGTTAAATATCTTAACTGGATATGAGTTTTAATAATCTCTCTTCCATTAGATTCACATCTTAAGTGAGCTCCCTCATTCTGTCACTTTTGCTACTTGAATCACAAATTGAAATATCACAAGTTCTCTCCAGCAAAGACATTAAACCGTTTCCATGTTCCCACCTGGAGAGAGATATAGAGAGGGAGAGAGAGAAGGAGAGGAAAAGCGAGGGACCTCATTACTTGCTGGTTGTGTGAGTGTGCAGGCTGCTCAGCACCGACTGGAGGCCTGACTTCTTGGGAGGGTCCGGGCGGTCGTGGCTACAGTGATGTATGGGCAGATGCATCAAATCGCACAAGATAAACAAGCGATGAGTTTCATCAGGGCCATCATAGCTTTAATTTGGCTGCCTAATGAGTCAGATCTAGTGGCGGAGATAAGAGTTGTCAGAGGCCCGGCTCTAATGAATTTCTTGCCACTTGTAATCAAGGTTGCCTGTCTGAGGGGGGATGATTAATGGAACCCTGGAGGATTCCCTCGGCCCTCAGCCTTCATTACAGCTAATGCATTCTCAGGCAAATTAACAGAGAAATGCAGGCAAAAGCCAACGGGGAAGGGGAGAGAAAGAGAGAGGGAAGAGGAGAAAGGGCGAATGGGAGAGAGTGATGGGAACAGAGCGTTTATGTAAAACAGAGGAGAGAGAGAGGAAGATGAAGAGGAAGCATGGTGGGTAAGGCAACAGCCAGGTTGGCAGCAGGAGAGCGACAGGGAGGCAGAGATGAGCTGTAATCCGCTGATTAGTGAGAGGTTCAAGGATATGGAAATGAGAGCGGAGACATGGGTTTCAGGCAGTCAGAAAGGGCAGGGTGCAACATGGATGTACTGGTAGGACATGATGGAGCTGAAATTGATAAATGGATGTTCAGGTCTGGGGGGGATTTGGGAGAGGTGAGATGGTCAGATGGAGAGAGCAGGGTGGATATAATTACTGGTTAAAGTGGTGATGGGAGGAGGAAAAAAAACAGGAAGCAACAGTAACCCATCCAAGTCAAGACAGGCAGAAACAAACACGTATATGACACACCACTGCTCAATGCCACCTTAAAACAACATTTATGTTATGGCCAGGCACATCACTGACTGCGTACTAAACATGCTGTTACAGTGGCCTGTGGCCAAGCAGCTCCTACATGATATGGAAATATGGATTTAATGTTTGCAAATATGGTCTCGTCAGGTCTTTGTGTACCCATCCATCAGCCTCAGACCCACCTCTGCAATCTTGGAGGCAATTTGTCTGAGAAGAGGTGGGCGGCAGAGAGCCCTCCTCACTGTTTAGCAGGCCCTGATGAAATATCAAAACACACAGCAGTGCAAGCAAGCTCTCTAGTCTCACCACAACAAACACAAGTGGCCGGGGTCTGCCAAGACGTGTGACATGGTAATAAATTACCACACAGATTTTTTTCTTTCTTTTGGTCGTATTACTCAGGAGATGAAGAATAAATAGCCATCACTTTAAGTTAATGTAAGCAAGGCCTGATAGTATTGACATTTACAACCCCTTATTAGTTAATCTTAAAGCTGCTGAATTCATATATTTATATAAACAAAGGGTTACATTAATAAATGTGAAGGGTTGTCTGTTTTGACAGATACACAGAGAGTTAACACCCGACCCTGCAGTTCTTCTTCTTCAAAACTTTTTTAGCATCTCTTCTCAATCTCATGATTTTAATTTTCTGGTAAATTTGCTAGTTTTCCCTTAAGTGTTGTTTAATAGAAAGAAAACTCAGTGGGTGATACCTGCCCGACACAAAATGTCAGATCAATAAAGTAAGGGACTACCTGGTGGTACCTTAAGAGCCAGATATTTCCATCAGGAGGTGGTGGAGACCAAAGTGATAGCAAAAAAATGGTCAGAAACACAAACTCTGCTGCACATTTGTTGAATGTATAATTCTGTAATTTGCAAAGGTTTGCCATATCTAACTAAGATATGGAGGAAGCGATGACTACAGGTGGCTACAGGTTGTTTAATCTGCACTAAATGAACAGAAAATAGGAAACACAATGATGAAACTTGGCTACAAATCATCAGAATTTCTCTGGGCTGGTCATCACATACTGATTCAGATGCTGCCCAATTCTGGTTGATGCAAAAACATGTGGTATTGCTTTTTTTCTGATGAGATCCATCCACTTTAAAAAGAAATAGACAAATCTCTCATGTGAAATAATCATCCTTAACTGCTCAAACTTTGGCAGAACTGATGTGGCTGATTAAGACAATACATTATCATGGCCTTTTAGCTGGCCATTGTTTATTGGTGTCATGCCAACACCTTGGGAGGAAGAGGAAAAACTAAAGAGAAACCAGGTGATCAAGCACAAACAATGCCAGCCAACAGAGAGAGGAAGGGGATGAAGATATGCTGAGACAAGATTAGCAGGAAATAAGAAGTGGATTAGTAAGGGCTTGACTCCTCTGAACACTGAGACCTTTCACTTTTCCCCACGGTGTTGTGCTGCCTGACACTAAGCCCAGCTCTTTATCTTAATCCTCTTTCAGCAACTGTTGGGGGTCCCACAAGCAGGAAGTGGAGAGGTTGCTTTACTTACCTCAACACAGGGCCTGGTTGCGCGCTCTGGGACACGTAAAGTCTGCACTCTGCTCTGAGGTTTGGTTTCTCCACATGGTTCATTGAGGGAACATGCATGCAGAAGAGGGACAACATGAAATGGCAGTGCTTGGTGAAATGATTGTGAGACGTTTAATTTGAAAGTGAGACTCACCTCCTCTGCTTGGTTTCAGCAGGTCAGATACAAAACTGACAGGTGCGGGATGGATGATGAATGAACAACACGTACAGACAAATGCGTCTATTTCCCTAAATCCAGGGAAGGCTACATCGTTTTATTTGAGTGTTTATTAATAGGTCAACAGTCAGCCAAGCATCCAAGCATACAACAAGTTACTCTTTAGCTTTTGCTTTGTTTCACGTTCTGAACGTAAAAGGAATTACAATAGGAAAATTAACATGAACAAAAACAAAACAGAACCAAAAGAAAAAAGATATTTACATACTGCATTATAAATATGTCAAATGTACATCATTATACACAAGTACCAAAGATGGTCGGTTAATGTTGAGACCAAACAAAAGTACCTTAAAAATATGCCTAAAGAGAAACAAAAAATATGGTTCATGGGTCAATAGGACCAAAACGATTTCATTTAGTTTCTCTAGGAGGAGCTTGTCTTCAGATAAAAGCCTTAAGCTAATATGTACACTTCATGTTGTGTTTAGGGGGACACAGGCAGTTTCTAGTGTTTTTTCTTCACCTAAAGTATGTAAATAAAAGGTTCAGTAATCACTGTGCACATTAAACTCCTCTCATAATCTCCTCCTACACTGAAATGAACTTACAATAAGTTGGTCAAGTAAAGATCAGAAATAAGGCCAGTACCAGAATACAGTACAGAGAAATTTCAAGGTAAATGGTTGGATTTGTGTTTGGTTATGTCATGTATTAAGAGGATGGCTTGACATTTCTGAAAAAAAGTACATTTCCTTTCTGTCTGAGAGTTTGATGAAAGGACAGACACGTCTCTTTTTGTCCAGCCTATGTTGAAGTGCAGAGTCAGAGCCAGAGATGGTTAGCTTAGCTTAACAAAACTAGCCTAAAGATAGGAAGCATGCTCCTCTAATGCTAACATATTAACACAATATATCTTGATGCACACAAGAAAGGAAATGTTAAAAATGACAATTGTGTTTTTAGAGGGAACTACATGGTGTGCTACTATGCCAGACTAGCTGTTTGCTGGGCCAGGCTGAACACCTCCCGGCTCCTGCTCTGTACTGAACAGACATGGGAGTGGTGTTGATCTTCTCATTTAACTCTTGGCGAGAAAAACAGAAAGCACATTTTTCAAAAATTGTTCCTTTAACATTTAGCTTTATCCTGGATTCAAAAATGTCCATTTAAACCACATATTCATTTTCATTTCTGTAGAAAACAACCAAAAAAGAAAAAAAAAATTGGTAAAGAAACAACAAAATGGTATTTAAGGTACCAAGTTAATAACTTGCTCTGTAAACTTACATCCTGCCTTTGTAAACTTATAAAATCAAGACGGTTTAAAACCTTAAAAATGGCAGTTCAATAAATGGGAAAATACATTGTAGACATTGTGCCAAACTCCACCTGAAATTATTTCTTGCAAAAGCTCTATTTACTAAATGAATGAGCTTATCATCTCTGTGGAATACTGTACATTTGTATTAATGCAAAGAGAGTCAAATTAATTATACTTCCCTCTATGAATCTCCTTGCTTATTTTAATCCCTAAATGTCACACTGATTTCACTCACTTGAATGCATTTAGTTAACTCCCTGCTTTTAGGCTGACAGGTTCTCAGGATGGGGGGAGAGGGGCACGTAAGGGTTAGGGGGAAAGGAAATGTTCTCTTATGGACTCTAAAAGTCAGAGGAAGTTCTTATAAGGAATAAGGTGAAGGAACAAGAACTACTTTTTACAGAGGTCTGTACATCAAAACACAGTTATGTTCCCAAGTCATCACTGTAGGTGTTTGTCCTCTCTGCAGTGTCCTTTCTCCAATGTTTATGAACAGAAATGCCCAGTCGCTCTCTGCAGCACACGGTCACAGACGAAGACGTAAGCACACACGTATCGTACAGTATGTACGGACGTACACACACAGTACCATATATGTATTTCACAGCAACAATAGAGGAAATGCACTCGAGGGTACCAGGTTTACAGCCACAGGAGGTGGATGGATGTTCCAGTAATGTGTGGAAATGTGTCAATCCATGTCAAACAATTATCAACACAATCTAGTCAATTGGAAAATTATTCCAACAATGACATCATAATAGTACAATTTCACTGTCTCAATCAAACTCTTGAATTTGAATGAATTCTGATTGAAGAGGCACGCGTACAAAGCCTTGTGGCTCAATGGTCATAAAACATCATGCCCTTTAATTCCTTTAGAGTCGTGGACATTTTTTACCGGAGAATCGTGTTAAGGATGGCGAAGAAAACGACTCACTCTTAGCCCATAGGAATTCTGCAATCAGCTCCTTTTCTACGTTGCAAACGCATTTCCCTGTGAATTAAGTATCTAAATCATTTGAACTTCTCAACTATAATTGCTTTGCCTTTGTATATAAATAGTATGTCAAGAGTTTGATAGCTGTGTTGAAGACATGCATCATTACTAAAGCTGCAACAGACATTGATATCATGGAAGATTTAGTTTCTTTCCTACATCAGTGTTTCGTCACTTCGAAAACTATTCCTCACAGTTTTGTGTTATTATGCCTTGGCTTGAAAATTTGAAGGAAGTTTCTCATTCACGCTCATTATAAAATCAATTTACGCCGCAGAAGGGGGAAGACATAAAAAGGAAATGTTCAAGCATTAAGGAAATGCTTTTCGTAGGGTAGGTATGAATGCCAAAGTAAGTCATTTGTTTGGTTGACGCTTAAAAAACATAAAGCTTAAAGCTGATCATGATCTTTTCAGACCAAGACTGAATGAATTTAACTAACGAAACAATTAAAAAATAATAATATAAAAACAATGTACAATGTCCGGAACCCCACACACCCACTCCTTTCAGCATAGTGGGATATCAACAATAAGTCCGCCACTCCTGATATCTTCCCAATTGGTACTGATTCTGGGTTACACAGTGTGAAACAGAGGAGGAAGTACTGGGAAAAGACAAGGGTGTGAGTGCAGGGTTGTTTTTTTTAAATGTTTTTTTCCTAGTGTCTATCTAGGGCTGCTCTCTGGCTCCTACATGATGCTGATACTACGGTTGAGCTCACACTGGGCATTGTTGTTGATGTTGGGATTGGGGTTGGGGTTTCGACGGCTCATGTTGGGCGTGGGCACCGAGGTCAGGGTGCTCGTATCGTTGGGGCAACCGTGCTGGAGCAAGATGTCTGCGCACTCCTGGCTGCCGGCTCGCCGAGCGTAGGACAGCGGGGTCTGGCCACGGGCATCCCTGCTCTTCACATCCACGCCGTACTGCAAGAGGAAAGGTGGAATAAAGGCAGATCAGAAGTATTTAGTGTCACATATATGGGAATTTCATAGACATTTCAGGGAATTTATCAGTATTCATTTTGACTGTGAAAAACATACTGTGAAGGAATTATAACTTAGTAACCTAAAAACAAAGAGAAAATGGGATTTTCTAAATATCATTTGCAGTCATTTGTTTCTTTTTTTTGCCCAGTTTATCATCAGCAGCTCATTTGAGTTTCCCCATTTTTCCATTTTTGTTATGACTTGACAAACAGAAACATTCCCAAACTGATCACCTCTGGGTGACAGTTAACATTAGTTAGAGCAAAATTTGCTCAGTTTAGATTTAACCCCCCCCCCAAAAAAAACCCATTTTTTATTGTTGCAATATTGTTATAAGATATTCTCTTTTCACTCTAAACATTTTTTTTTCACATTGTATGATAATATCACATGTTCACTATAGTCTGTATCTGACAGTGTCAACAGTGCACTTAAACTTTAGTATGAAGTCAATTTGATGTTTTTGTTGGTATAATGAAACACTTAAAGAAATACACTACACTGCTTTTTCATCTTTGCACACTTTTTTGTGGCAAAGTTTAGAATTTAAACTACAAACAAGTTTAAAAAAAAGGAAAAAAGTTTAATTTTAGGAGTAATTTGTAGTTTCCTACTCATTTTTCTGGTCATTTCTATGCAATCTCGTGTTAATTATAGGGACATAATGACAAATGTCTATGACCATTGACTTAGTAAGTTAATTACAAAATATAAAGATACATTTCTTTGCAGTATCTGGGGGTGACATGGATCTATAACCTCTGTATTTTCAACTGGACCTGCCCTGTTTATAATGAGGAGCTGGCAGATCTGGCAAAGTGGTTCACTAGCTGATGGGCAGGCACTCCTTTTGTAATTCCAGTTTTTGCTCACTTGCTTAATAATAAACACAAACAATAACAATGGTCATCTGCCTCTGATGGTTCCCTCACAGAGTCAGAGGAGGCCACTCACCCAGATGAGAAGCTGTGTGATGACCACGTTTGCCATGGCGCAGGATAGGTGCAGAGCGGTGCGTCCGTCCCCGTCCCCGTAGGTCTCGTTAACCTCCTCTTTGGTGCCGTGGGCCAGCAGCACCACCACCAACCTCAGGTCATCCTCCACCACCGCCCGGAGCAGCTGCTGCCCCAGGGGCACGTCCGACTGGGGCAGCCCCACCAGGAACAGCTTCTGCTCGTACTTAGCTCGGATCCAGCGCTCCTTCTCCTCCCTGGAGGGAGAGGGAGAGAAAGAGGACATGACAGGGACGCTATAGTTCAGGCTGGGTAAAACATGATGAACATGCTCTGTGCAATTTAGCACCTAAGTTAAAGAACCTCCAGCACATATCTCATAATTCAGCGGCAGCGATTTGAAAGGCAAAAACACGTAGAAAAGTAAGAATGCAGACACACAAGGGAAACATTACAGTAATTGGCCTAAGAGACTCACTGGTGTGAAGTGACATTTCTAAATTATAAGAGCACAGGAAAGCCACTAGCCTCTACTATCGCAGTGGGAAATAATACAGTGAGATGGGCTGGAGAGATGAGAGAATGCCAAAGGGTGTGACGCTTTGGGCAATATTCCACTTTCTAGTGATTACAGTCGACAGCAAGACGGTAAGAGCCTGGCCAGCTTTCTAAAGGTTACATATCTTGAACAGCATGTCTGCTGCGGACAATACAGGAAAGAGGGGGACGTTTTTTCTTTCTCTTTTTTTTATTTTTTTATCAGTGCTGTCGGCTGTCAGTCTGAACTGATGGATCCCCTCCACAAAAGAGGCAGTGTGTCTCCGGGCCCCAGTCTCCCTTGGGGTGGCTGGGCCCTGAGTCAGATCGATGGGGCTGAATGGCAGCCAGAGAGGGAACGGTGGGATGCGGGGCTCCTTCCCCTCCAGCCTGCAGCAGAGAATAGAGGCTGAGGGAAGACTTCATCCTCTATGGCCAAGCAGAATTCTATCTATCGCTCTTCATCTTGACCTCCGCTTCTTTCACTGCCCACATACAAACTGCCCAAATAAGAAAGAAGTACAAAAAAAAAAATCAATATCAATATGTGAATGACTGAGCATGCCCAGTGTGGCACTAACCCCGTGACCCTGTCAGCCGGTGTGATAAGAGGAGCAGAAAGAGGCTGTTGTTTGGACTTGTGGGTGAGTGACAGAGAGGAATGGTTGGTACGGATAAGTTAAAGTGGCGACGCTGGCTGGAGTGACAAGGCTCTCGTGGGACTCACTGTGAACGGACTGAGGCTCGACACCAAGTGCCAACTGACAATCCAATTCAATTCTATTTCATCATAATCACAGCGAGAACGAGCTCCAACAGTACAACTTAATTAACCTTTTTAGATGAGCAATGGAACATCACACGTGCACATTAAATTGTCCATTCATCATTATTTGTCATTACTTGTATTTTGGGCTGGTTGACCCAAATTAGAAAAGTAGTATTATGCCACGCAGGTAAATTTGGTTTCATTTGACCAGGTTTCCAACTATTCATTAGAATATAATTGAAATATTTCATTTTTAAGGATGAGACAAATTTTGTACTTTTTTTTTTTTGTTTTAAGATTTTATATCTTATTGCATACAAACTCTGTAAAAAGGCAGAAATTAACCTCAAATCCACTAGTTCCTATTGAGATTTAGCCATTTTAACCAGATTGTCCTCAAAAGAGTAAAAATCTGTCTGGGACTATTTTCAGCAGTGGATTAACACACATTTAAAGCACTGGTGAATTTATAGCTGTATGTCAGAATTAATGACTGTTCTCTTGTTTGTCGTACTGACGGAACATAGTTATCATCACGGCTTCACCCCACCACAGGCGATCAAGAACATACTTTTATATTAGACATGATATTATAATATATAGGTGAAGCTGTCCTTTAAGTACATCCCCAAGTAGCTCATTTTCAATTAACAGCAGCCGTTTTAACAACTGTGACCGGTTCAGCATTAGTCACTCTCCTTGATTACGACCTTAGCGGCTAAGTGTCAGGGCTGCCAACTTGCCACAGACAGCAACCGTTTTCAGACTCATATGTCAGCTGCCAGACTCACTTCACAGAGCAGTTCGTCTTGCACAGAGGAGCCTGGCACCGACCCTAACTACATGAGTTAAGGATGGGGAGCCTCTATCAGTGAATCAAGCACAAACTGATTAACTGCAAAACACAACTGGAAGCTCATAAAAGCAACTTCACCCTCAAGTTAAAATTGTTTTAAAGCCATTGATTCTATATAAGCTGATGGGAGCTTCTTTTTTTTTGTGATGACCTGGAGGAAGATGTGGAGGAGAAAGTCTGTTACCCTGCTCCACCATAAGCAAATCTTTTCTTAAGGGTGAGGGTATTATGTGAACAACAATACACCCCTAATGGCAGGCAATTGCAGTGGCTCAGAGTTTTATGGTGTAAGACCTCCATCAATCCCTACTCAGTCATTATGTGTGGACAAGCCTGTTAGCAAATCAATTGGCCTTAGAACCAGTGGACTGCTCCGAGCAGGAAGGGGCCGTCCCGCCCTCCCCTCTTATTTCCGGTGGACCCTTTGAAAACAAGTGTCTTTTTGGAGTGGATAAAGTCTGTCTGAACACACTACAACCTATGGAGTAATCCTAACAACAGATTCTACCACTTTCATTAAAAAAAATACAAAAAATGAACATGGTTTAAAAACAAAAAACAAAAAAAAACAATCACTGTCCAAAAGTTTGTTTCAGAAAGCTAGACCATGAATGAGATGCTGAATCTGTAGAGCCCAGTGAATTGATATGAGCTAAATGAGGCAGAAAGTTAGCACCAAGATGTGAAACAAAACGGCTGAGGAGAGCCATTAAGAAGACGTCAACATCTGAGAAAGGAGCCCTGAGGACACTTTGTGTTACCCTCTGCTACAAAACCAGCCCCTGAAGACCTGCAGGGGAAAAGGCCTCACTCACTGCTGACACTGAGCTCTAAATTCAACCACAGCGTCCACTTTAACAAAATAATAATAAAAAAAAGGCAACCAGGCAGTGGTTTTTTAAAAAATCCCCAGCTGCTGCCACTTGAAAGAAAGAGTGTGAAAGGAAGTGAAATGGTAATTCCCCCTCTGTCTTTTGTTTGAAATAGAAAAACAATCCAAACAGAGGTAGGGTTTAGACAGTCAGGGGGAAAACTGAGACCCTTGAAAAGGACACTTCCTCACCACAGGAGGAAGAAAAATAAAATCAGCAGATTTAGCATGTCAAAAAACGCCTGGTCAGGGCTGGAGCGGAGGGGGCCGAGAGGGAGAGCAGAGTGAATTTTCACAGCATGGGGGGATATTAAGGAAATTGAACTGATGGTTACTCTTATATATATACACACACACACACACACATACGCAGACATGGTTTTAGCAGACACCACCCTGGCTTGAGCACATACTTGTTCGAAATTTCTCTGTTGCTTAGGGGACAGAGGGGAGCGCAAAGTTCCCAATAAAAATGCCTGTGTCTCTCTCAGCTAAAAAACAAGCCGTGTTTTGCTTCACAGTGACCGTCCTCCATCATTCAGAGTTATCTCGCAGCTGACCAGCATTGTTTGACTTTCTTTCAGCGAGTTTTATTTGGAAGAAATCTTGGGCAAACATCAAAATGCTTACTGAGTCTTGAGTGGAAACTGGATTCCTGGTGTCCCCTTTCATTTGCCTATGCAGAGCCCACCTAGATAAAAGCAGCCTTAACAGTGGAGAAAGGCCTCTTTTATAATTCTATTAGAGCTCCGTCCCTTCAGCTCTGTTGAGCAATGGATCCTGACCCTGACTTAATTAAGTGGCAAATGGCGGAATGATTCTCCTAAACCCAGCCCACGGAGTCAAGAACACATGACTGAATTCAAATAAAGAGGTACAAACAAGGATAATTAGTCAAGCCTGAAAGACAAAAGCGAACGGGAATTTATAGGAAGGGAAACTGAGACAGAGGGGGTGGAGCCAGTGGTGGAGTAGCCACAGAATGACCAATCTGACCGCCTGCAATAAAGGTGCATTGGTCCATAGGAAGAGGAGGATGTCCGTCCCACCACCAGCCCATCTTTCAAACACATACCAAGTCCTCCTAAACAATCAAAGCCACTAGAGCTCCTCCTCCTGCTCGCCGAGCATCCAAATTCACTGCGGACACATCAAATAGACGCACTGAAGGGGAGAAATGGTGGCGGTGAAGGGTTTGAGGGGGTTGTAGAGGAGGAGGAGGAGGAGCAGAGGAGGGGGCGCTTTTGGGTCTGAGCAGCCTAAACAGACCTCACAGTGGGGGTGGGCCGCTTGTATAGGACTGATTCCCATGCAGCCAAGCAGCTTCACTTCCACAAACCGAGGGGAGGGAAAGAGACAGGGAGCGAGGAAGAGGGACAAGTGGACAGAGAGAGAGAGAGAGAGGGGGGGAGCTGAGAGAGAGAAAAAACGACAGAGATGAGAGAAGAAAAAAAAAGCGCACACAACAGGGAGAGAAAGCTGGGCCCCAAAGAATCAAAGGTTGCTAAGGGCGAGAAATGAAGGAGCAACACAGTAAACGCTGGAGCAAAAAAAAAAAAAAAAGTGCTAAATAAGGCCCCCTATGGTCCAGCGGGTACAGTGTTGACATGGTATGTTGCTGCTGTAAAAGCTGTAAAAGGCTGTAAAAGAATTAATGCAAATATTTTTACAAGTGGAATCGAGGCCACTTTTCTCGGCGAACAGATGACCGCCGATTCAAAAGGTTGTTGTGTGTGGAGCTGTGTGGATAGAGAGGCCAGCAGGAGAGCATCTGGGTGCCGTAGGCATGGCGGAGGGATGAGTTGAATATATTGTGACATTAATGAGGTTGTCAGACTCCTCCGTGATGGAGTGGCTGTGTTTTTGTGCCAGCAAAACTAATACCTTTAAATGCTCATGCTGTTAACCCCTGCTGAACCCTCGCCTCGCATACAAAGCTGAGGGGACGATAACACATGCCCTCGCTTATGTATGCAGCCTGCTCCACGGATCTACACAACAGCCCTGGATCCTTTTCTTTTTTTTTTCATTTCACGTCATCAGTCGAGAACTCTTTGTAATGACTCAGTAGTGCTAACAATATTGAAACTAAATTGCACGGTTAAGTGGACTTTGCCATAATGAATCAGTTCTTCCTCTATGTGTACCTGGCTCTGAAACCCAGTGGCATGTGGGCAATTAGCGACTGTGGTACCACTTCTCCCACACAGGGCTAATTACTGACCTGTGGGTTTCATTTAGAGAGAGAGAACGAGAAAGAAAAAGAGAGAGAGAGAGAGGGAAGGAGGACATGGGAAGACCCAGTCATTCATTTGTCTTAATTAATTACTCTTCCTCCACCAGGGCTCCTGGCAAGGCCGGCTATTCTAAAAGCTCTTCTGAGAGTTGGTGTTCCAGCACTCCTAACCTGTGAGTAGCCCGGACGCTTCGCTCTGTGTTTTGGGGACTAACGTAGAGGACACAGGCCAAATGTGGACGAATCCTGAAAAAGAGGAGAGTTATCGCTTTGGCACCGAGATCGAAAAAATGCAACAAAAAAAACAGCTCTGGGAGCACGAGGCCAGATGCCACAGCATGCCGGAGTGGAAGGGGTTAAAACAGGCAGTGGGGCCAGGTTTGGAGAGGTTAGCGGTGTGATTCATTTTTATTACCACGCAGCCCCTGCAGGCGGCAGGAGTGGCAAATTATTTCTGAAACAAAGTGGAGGGCTCTCATCAGAGCTATTACCTGCCTGTGGCCGAGGGCGGCACGGAGCCTACAGAGGGTGACAGTGAGAGGCCCGCGTCAGTGAGGGATAGCCGTCCACATCCGTCCACGCTCCAGGACATCTCCCCCCCTCCGCCCCTCAACCCCAAATGAGAACTGGTGTCTGTGTGTGTTTTACTATATGTGTGTGTGTGCCAGTACAAGGATAAGGGTAAAGTTAGTCGCTGGACCTCCCCCACGGTATCCGTCAAAATGGTCTGTGGTGTTTTCTATCATGAGGATGCCAAGCAATTAGAGGTGACGTGCAAAACACAATGACTCCCAGGTGCTAATTAAAAGAACAACTCCCCTCCGATGTGCTGACTGCAGAGATCGGCCACGACGCACGGCTTCCACACATTTATTATCACACATTTAGCCGCGGCCAGGCAAGATATGATTTCTGCACTTAATGCAGTTAGTACCAGTCTCTAATGAGTCATCCTTTATAAATGAATAATATAAATCATTGATTATGTATAGATAAGTTTTAAAGCATTAATAGGAGGAACCTTTGGTTTGAAAAATCACTTTGTCTGGGGAAAGTGTGAAAGGAAGAATCTAAACTAAAATCACCGTATTTCTTACAAAATATGGAAATATGGAAACAGCTGCTTAAATAATTAATTACGAGGACGTGAAGCCCATGAGCTTTTACCAAGCAGTGAGGACTGACCCCAAACACAACCAAGGTGTGCTTTGTTAAAGCTTTATAGATGTAAAAGCATTAGGAAGTGATGTATTAACCTTTCATTAGTTACAAAGTAAAGATGCTTTATAACAGCTGACCCTGTTCTTCTTGAAGCACTAAAAATAGGAGAACAGGTTACATACATGTACATATGCCTGGATATAAACACATTTCCAATTAAAGCGCCTGTAATCAGTCTGATGTACACCAGTAATTCCCTTGTTGCTGCGCGGATCCGCGTACGACAAATCTATATATTGTGTTCGCTCCATCTTGAATATCATAAGCTAAACCAATCTTGTGGATGAATGCTTTAAAGTTAAATCTCAAAAATGTAAAAGGGATAAAACTAGTCTTGCAAGCGACATTCAATCAGACCCTGAGTTGATATTCAGGTAGTTACTGAATCGTTTAGATTAGGTGTCACTAATGTTTAGCGGGGAGTCGGGAGCCATATACTGCCTGCCTAGGTGCCATCACAAAGCTGCTCCATGTCACCGATGTGACACAATTAAAATCCTCTCATAGGTGCTCCACTCAAGTTAAGAGCAGCACAGTGAGTGAGAGAAAGAGTCAGGTAAGGATCTATTGTGTAGAAAGACAAAAAAAAACACCTTTATCCCATTAAGTTGGTCATGATTCATCTTTCATGATAAAGCTAAAAAAAATTTGATACTAATGTTTACCCCACAAGGCTACATTATTCTATCAGCATCAGTATCAGCAGCACCTCAATAACCAGTGGCCATGTGTGATATTTACAACAGCTGTTTTTTGTCTGAGGATTAGTTATGCTGCAAATGAGATTTATTGTTTGACAGTGAAAACTAATGGACACGCTGCTGCGGGATAAGATCGGATTTTTAAGACAATGAAGAACCTTCCTGCTCGAGGCGACGTGGGACTGACAGTGGTAGGGAGAGGAATCAACATCAATAATCTTTCATCAAGTCTACAGCGCAGCGCTTTAGCACAGATACCATTCAATAAATAACTGTAGGCCATCACTCAGTTTTGAACTGGCCGGAGAGTGGAGGATAAGAAAAGGCCCAAGATACAGCGGACAAAAAAACAACGCAAGAGATTTGCAAACTGTGACGATGTGTGTGTTTTTAGTCGTGCCGTACCTCTTATAGCACACACATGATAGAAGCCCTACAATGATGAGCTGCAACTCCTTAAAGGATCTGTTCACATTTTTTCCAAGTGTGGCTTCAAACAACACTGACAGGTCACTGTAGTTGTTCCTCTTGCCTGCAAAGGCTGTGAAGATTGTTATTTTTTAAATCATTGATTAAGTTTTGTACCATTTTCACTGATTTAACTGGTCATTCTGCCTCACATTATTTGTTATTTACAGCTAATACTACTAAAGCTAAGCCCCAAAAAATATACTTTAAAAAACTAAAATGATTAATCAGATATAAAAATGGCTGAAATTAAATATATATCAAAACGCAACTATGCAGTATTTATAACAGATAACAAGTAAATACTTAATATCAAAATAGATAAAATTAGATGACATCACAGCTTCTCTGTAAAGCTTTAACATAGGATTTCATTAAAGTTTGGGTAAACAGTAATCAATATTAATGTCTGGTAGCAGGACTCTCAGTTAAAAAAAGAAACCTGCTATGTCTTTTATAATCACTTTTCCTAACAAAGTTATAAAGCTGTGATGTGAAAACAGTCTAATGCCAGCAGGGAGACCCTACAGACAGTCTTTGCTGTGACACACAGAGTGATGACCCAGCCCTGTGTGATGGATATGTGACAGGGCAGCTTGGGGCCCGAGGGCCCGGCTCTTGGGGTGGGGTTTAGCCATAATGGTGTGCTTAATTACCTGCACAGCCACACAGCAGGTCATTAGTCAGACTGGGACGCTAGGTCTCACCTGTCACCAAGAGATAAACAATCCTCCTACCAGATCTGGGTACCGCAGAGGAAAGGGAGCAGACAGTCGTCGTGGTAAGTTGGAGCGGGGTGGCACAGTGGGTTTTTTTAAGAGATGCACATCAAAATTGAAAGCTACTTGAAGAGAACAGGTTTGGAGTGTCTTGTGAGTGTCTTCCTACTCAACTGCTGTCTGTATCTACTGACACTGTGCAGGAACAAAGGAAGTGTCCTGGTTCATATGTGGTTTAGATTACATGATCTTTTCTTGATTAGTGCGAACACGTCAAGTGACAAACTTGATGGCTTTGGACCTGGTCAGGGCATTTATCAGCTACGTGCTAAATGTTGCACACAACGCTCCCTCCATGAATTATGAGTTCCAAGCAGAGTTAGTGGAGGGACAACAGATACTGTGATGGAAAAAATAGATATTGTATCCTAAAATGAGGAGACAGAGGGATAGAGCTGCCAGCAGCACTACTGCCTCAAATAAAACAGAGGCATTGTGATCACTGTGTACAGAATGGACTCGTACTGAAACATAAAATACTGTGTTCTTGGCTCAATAGACTGACATTTATGGACCCCTGGTGCTTCTTATGGAGCATTTTGTGGTGTGAAGTGCCTGTACTGAAATGTGGGTGGCTAATAAATGGCGGCTAATGGAGAGAAGACATCGCTGGCTTCTCGTTCTATAATCTCTGTACGCTTCATTAAGCAGCACCTTTTATTTGCAGAAGGATGCTAACCTGGTGCTGTCGTTCCCTGGCTTGTTGTAGCCCTCCAAAGCGCCCTCCCACACGCTGTTGGCCATGGCGTTTCCGATGGCGGTCATCACCATGCTGAGCTCCACCGGCCAGTCGTCCAGGTCCAGTGAGCGGACGCGGGACAGGTGGGTGCCCAGGTTCCTATGGATACCCGAGCACTCGATGCACATCAAGGCTCCCAGGTTCAAACTTGCCCAGTCTGGGTCTGCAAGAGAAATGGACAGGACATGATCATGACGATGGAACAGGAGACGTGACAGGAGAAGCTTTATCTAATTGTCTGATTGACAGATGATTTTATAGTTTCTTATTGTTTCATATTGGTTAAACTGCATTCATATGTTGTAATAAATATTTCTGAATAGGTTTAAACTGGAATACATTCTGAGTCCACATTTATCACAGGAGTTTTAAACATCTTAACATCCTTCAGTTTTCAAGATTTTGATTTTTAGATTATTATAGGCAAGGAAAGAACCAGTCTGGATGCCATCAAGGAAATGCTTTAAGATGCAGCTCTTGTAAGAGTCTTGATTCACTGTGTGGTATTGCTGATGTTCCAGTGTTAATGCACAATTTTGACTATGATGTGTTACTATGTACTTCGTTGCCAAAATAAAATTGAATCTGAACTTGAAAAAATTATTGTGACAGCATTTTAGAAAACAAAACACACATGTCAAGGCCCCACATCACGATATCATCACAATTCTTAAGTCACGATCTGATATTATTGTGATTTTAAATCCTGAGTACTGTAAGGAGATGTTGTGATAAATTACAATTTTATAAAATAAAATAGATACAGGGTTATCAATGCTTTGATACAACATTGCCACATATATAATATCATGACATTGTGCTGTGCTGATTGTTTTCCTTCAACCCTACTCAATAGTATAAGTAACAGCAGGTTACATTATAAGATGGTGACACTGATATAAAAGAATAGGCTTATTGAGCTCTGAAAAAGTTCTGAAATCATGTGAAATAATACATTTTTAATCACTCAAATCAAACCGTTGAATATCACTATCATTGGTATATACTGTATATATATATATATATCTTGGGTTTTGGCACAGTATCTTTACCAATTGGATTATTATCTTTTGAGGTGAAGAGTTACTCACTGGGTGCATCACAGTCCACACAGAAGCTGTTCCCTCTCACATTTCGTATGGACTGAATGGCCATCGCATCACTTTGACTTCCTAACCGAGACTGTGAGGGAACATATGAAAAGAACAAGTCAGCAGGAACTAATCACTGCAGGAGTAGGAAAAGGCAAACAATTATAACTGGACTGGTATCATAGACGAGCAGTGATGGGAGGGAGGGAGGGAGGGAGGAGGTGTTTCAGAGTGTTGGGAAAAGACTGAGGCAGAGAAAATATGAATATGAAAATGAGGCCGTGTCTCCACCGTATGCTGACACAAGCCGTGTTCTTTCTCTGATGTCTGTCAGTTCTAATAAGAGATCCCCCCACACTGTGGTGCACCTGTCTGACAACCTCCCACATGTGACAGCTTGAAGTGGGTGAGGAGGGGGCAAGAGGAGGAGAAGGAGGGGGGCACAGTAAAGATCGGAAAGAAAGGAGCGAAAGAAATGAAGCAGCATAATTGTAGAATTGATGATGACGATGTCGTGATTAGACGATAATCGCCATCCTCTTTCCAGTCCTGGTGCTTCTTATCTTTTATGAGCCCAAATGTACCTTGTTTTTTATGCTTTCACAAGACTGCAGGCTGGCAAAGATCTGGCTCTCGATGGCTTGGACCCACAGTTCCCTCTCCTCGTATGTGGACGCTTCGAAGTTCCACGTCTGACCCGTCAACGACACAATGATGAACTCAAAGGAATCCTCTTGTTCTGAAAATAAGCAACACAAGCGATCGGTAAATCAGTGTAATCAAAAACTAATAATAACTAATAATAACTAATAACTCGCACACATGTCGGTGCCATTTCTCCCGGCTGCACACGGGCAGCCGGGCTTCCTTTCTGCTTCACATCTGTATAGTAGAAAATCACCTGTCAGCACATTGAAGGAGGGGATGTGAGTGGGGGGCACGTTAGGTGGAGCAACACGCATGTCGGTTGTGCAATCTGACTCTGCAAATCAGCGGCACAGCTCAGTGATTGAGGCCCATCTATGCACGAGTGCACTGTGGAATGGGCTTCTGTTAAACTCAGCAACATTCAAGTGATTTCTTGGCACCTCCTGTGCTGCCTGGCACCGCTGTTTGGTTTGATGATGCCTCAAAACCTCAAAAGCATAAGTGCCAATACACGTTTCAGCTCCACCACTGCAAGTACAATTCACCAGAATGACACAATAATAGTTTTGTTCAAACGCCATTTTTGTAATTTTGCTTTTTTGATGTGTTTAACATATAATTCATATGAATAATGATTTTTTGGGTTTAAAAAAAAAAAAAAAAACCAAAGCTGCTGTTGTGTTCAGATTGAACAAATGCTACTGTTTATTATGACTGTGTCAGAAGACCTACTGAATCCACCAGTGTTTCCACTGATGACCAGGAATCCAGTAAAATTCAAATCACGAGATCTATGTTTTATTCTGCAAGTATTCTTAAATAAAGATGCTCCAACTCTTTGCTCTCCTTGTTGTTACTGGTTAGATGAAGTACTTATGTTCTTGGTATGTCCCATCAGTCTGACTGAGTTAGGCCATAGCTACGGTGGCCCTGACAGCTCAAGATACTGCAACTTCAGAAAACACATGAGAAGACAACGACAACAACAAATTACTACAAATTACAGAAAAATATAAAGTAAAATAAAATACTCAATTTGACAAACGGAATTGACAGACCTGGCTGGGTCACAAATTTGTTCAATGCTTATTGACTTAAGAAAACGGATGAGTTTGTTTGGTTTATCATAACAACAAAATCCTTTTTCTCGGCATAAACTGAATAAAGTAGAGGCTGTATATCTGTTTTGAGTTCCTTTCTTGTAATTAGACCCTTTTGTCAAAACTATCTTGTTAAAATTAACAGGACTTAATGTTATTCCCTTGAAATTCTCCCATAGTTCACCTGAGTCAGGTACACAGGTGGAAAGTGCTTCCTTATGGTTGTCCTCCTCATCACTGTAAGTTTAACTCTGGATTTTTAGGTTATACAGTAATATAAATATGAGTATAAACAGAGAAGGAGAGGAGCAGCAACTGTCCCTTTAACCTTATTGTTGCTACAGTATGTTGTATAATAGTATTACCACACAACTTAACCAAATGCCACTAGATTTGTTTACATTCAGTCAACAACCCCCCCAAAATTTATATATATAATGTTTAAATTGCAGGTAACATTTCTTTAAAAAGGAAGAACTTTGTAATGGTGAATCAGCCTTGTTTTCTTCACCTCCCATCTCTTTCTGTTTAACTAAGATTTATGAAAATGTCACCTGTCGTTTCCAAACAAGAGGTCTGACACAACATATGTTCCAACACATGCCGTAATGCCTCTGCTGTTCAGAGGCAATTCATTAACTCGGTACTGTACAATGTGACTCGTGTAACATCTCAGGTCTCTGCACATGCTTGAGCTCATAGCCAAATGATTTGTAATTACCTAATTATGTCTATGCAAATAGTCGTCTCATTTGCATAAACCATGTTTGGAGGACTGGAGGCAAGTAGACACAAGGGGAATGTTTTTTTCCCGTGTAGCTTTGATCCACCATGTCCTGCAAATAGTTCTGCTGATGTGCTATTAATGTGCTGTATTAATTACCCACATCGTTGATATCATTTATCAACACAAGCTACATTATAAAACAAAGTTTTTTTCATTGCACACACATATCTAGGCTCCTACTGTAATCCTCTCAATCCATTGTTAAATCAGCTCTTTGCATGAATCAAATTTAATCTTATGACGATAAGATCAACAGACAAGTCATACAACTAAATAAATGTCTGCTCTTTATATTTATAATCAATTCACCCTCCTTGGTGCAAGACACAGCCCAACTGACAGATGTCTGACGGAGGCCACTAATGTTGCAATCCCTGCGCTGTGGTGGAGGGCGATCTCTTCAGGGGGAAAGCAATAATCCAATTAGCTCGACACTGACTTCAATTATCTGATTTAGTTTGTGGAATTGACTACAGGTCACAGAGAATCAATAAAGACCTGGGAGCCTCTTTATTTAGACTTTAAGTGAAAAAAGTCTTTTGGTGTGTGTGTGTGTGTGTGTGTGTGTGTGTGTGTGTGTATGTATGTGTATAGGTGTGTGTGAGAGAGAGGTTATACAGCAGCAGCAGGGATTATAAATCTGTCATCTGACAGTATAAAAATGGTCATCTTGAAGGAACCTGAACAAAAGAATAAAAACAAAAAATATGCAAAGGAAAAATAAATAAATAAATAAAAAGCTTGATTAATTGGGCTACATGGAGAAAAAAAATCATTTTTTTCCCTAGTCCAATATACCTTCAGGTACAATAACTAATGCATTTGATTAGAATCTGTGGTTCCCAGACTCAAATGTTGTTATACTTGTGTTTTCATCTTTTTAAAAACCTGAACAAAGCTAATTATTCTGTTGGCTGCCCAGGCAATAAATTGGAGGCATTAAAACACTTTCATTATGGAGATTAAAAAAGCAACGGATGGCTGATTTCTTAAACTGATGAGTATACGAGGGAAAACAAATCCAATTCTCCATGCATAGTAATGCACATGCGAGACATACAGTAGCCACTAAAGAGACAGTGGGACTAGTGCGGCAGGAATCTTTATGGGTGACACAGGTATTGTCATTACATGCAGCTCTGGCAGCACCGATATTACTTTTTAATGCCATCCACAGTGTGGCAATTCAGCTCCATAAGCCAAAGTGCTTCTGCTCCATGTAAGCATGATGCTGAGGGTCAAAGTGCTGATCTCACACACAGTAAATCTGAGCATGAAGAACGTGTCAAAGGTAACGTTGCTATCTTACAGGCACCTGCCATGATGAGCTTGTAAAAGGGCCATTAGTGCTGCCGTCATTACTCAACGGTCGCCGTTGGAACAGAGGCTAGCGGAGGGAACGATCACCTGGTCACATTAACACGAACATTAACCTCCTGACCATATCTATCTACGAGCCGGCGATCAACAAGTTCTTGCCAATTAGAAATAAATTAACAAAGCTCTGCCAGTGGGCGGACAAGGAGGAACACAATTTAAAGGCAGTGGAGGAGCCAACTGTGAAGAATGAGCGAAATATGATTTTCCTTAATTAACATGGCATAATAAAAAGGAAATTAGAGTGTAATGGCCATGGAGCCGCAAAGAGGAAGGAACAGATAAAGATACTCATCGTCCACCATTTACATGGATCATAAAACTGTTTCAGGAACCTCTCAGTTACAGACCTTCCTCAGACACTCGATGGCTTCTTGAGGAGCTCTTTAATACGCTGAACGTTTAGTAGAAAACATAGATTGTACAGTAAATGCATTCTTAATATTTTCTGGCCACAGTGGCAGGGAGTAAGTACATTTACTCAAGTACGATAATGAAGTACAGGTTTGAGATACCTGGAATATACTTTTGAGTATTTGCTCATCATGTGTTTTTATAGTCATGGTCCAGAGAAATTATTTAACATTTCAGATTATTCTTTGATGTGGATTTCAGATCCTGTGTCCTTCCTCCACCACTGACCTGCTGCCTTTAGAGAAAGACCCGCCCCTCTCTAAAATTGTCTCAGTGCTGTAAATCATACTGATACATGTTTGACCTGAAAATCAAACGGGAAACTGGAAAGCAGGTGACGTGAGGCCGGCGATCCCCTTGTCGCTGTGTATGTGCAGCAGATGCACCACTGAGGACCTGCGGACCAGATTATCACCTTGGGGGGGGTTTGGTGCTGAGCCCAGCTGTGCTGTCTATACAGCAGGCAGCAACACCGCATCTATTCTGTCTAAGCCTCTCAAAAGATCCTCTGGAGACCAGGGTGATGACCCTTGGAAAGGACTTAACAAACAGCTTTTAGCCTTGAGGACTCCCCCCCACCTTTCTTTTTTTTCATCCATTTGTGTGAACACTTGGCTGAAATGATGACAAGGTGCAGGGGTACACAAGGTGAGCTATTGTTGTGGTGTGTAGGATGTGTTTTGTTGTGTCGTATGCATGCATCAGGCAGTCACTTAAAGAAGTGCTCGCCGTTCCCGTGAATTAACGAGCAGTTGGGAAGAACAGGCCAAGGCGGTGCCATCTGTAAATGTCACAGGCACTGCTTGCTCATTTTACACATCATTAAAGCCAATATTCCTAACCTGTATCAGAGCAATCAGGAGCAGGCCATTACTGCGACAGGGGCCCCGGGGGAACCACGACCAAACTCAGAAAGAAGAGAGCAGGGAGGGAGCGAGAGAGAGATAGAGCACACTCTTTATCAATCTGACACACACAAACACACACTTCTGCACACTTTTCCATGCACACGCGCACGCTCAAACAAACAAGGAGCACACCTTCCAACAATAAACAAACACATGAAATCAGTAGTACCGCTACCCTAATAGCTAGTGCATTTAACAACTGAGCAGAATGAAAACAGGGCCAATTATACATGTATCTGTGGGCAGTGTGTATAGAGCCCAAATGAGAATCTTGTTATTCCTTTCCCTCCATACTGTGGCGCTCAGAAAGCTAAGCCATTACAGGAGTGGAGGCTCCAGGGACAGCTTTCGGAAATGAGAGCGAGTCGGGGAGTGACAAAACAAAGTATTGAGATAAACACCCACCATTAGCACAGGCAGTTAAACCTCCATTTCCTAATCCTCAGCTGGACTCCAGAGGATATTAACCCTTAGTTTACTAAAGGTACAGGACAATAGGATACTGGATTAAGTCGGCCTCACGGTGCAAAATTAACATTGTTGATGATAGACGGTGTGCGTGGAGGAGCAGAGAGGGAACATGATCTCTTGTTCAGGTCGATCTGTGGATGAGTCAGAAGCATCAGGATGTCGACTAATTGTTTCTGTGGGGTGTAAATCTGAGAGCGGAAAGCAGCAAATAAAAACTTAAACAACAAGATATAAAAGAAAACAAATGTTGAAGGGAACAAAGTTTGATTCATATACGGTATCAAGGTCATTTCTTATCACTGCAGTCAATCTATTCCAGTTTTTCCACTGTCCAGTTAGTAGCAACTTTGTAATTGATCCCCATTGATCCACATTACTTTCGGCATGATGCCATCCTCTCCTCAATATCTGTCAACATCTTCCTTATTCTGTAACCCTGACAAAGACTGAGCTGAAACTATTCAAGCCTGATGAAAATGATAAAGCACGCAAGTCGAGCAGTTTGCCTTGTCACTATTAAAGCCCAACCGCTCTTATTTACAAAGTTTTCATTCGCAGAAAAACACAAGATTTAATTTAAGAAATCTTCCACTGTATACGTGGTGTAAATATACACCGTATTTATTTTCCAGTCACCTTCTACATCCTGATAAGACTCAGTTCCACTTTCTCTAAGCATGAGAATTATTTTTCTCTAATTTTGGACCCAATCCAGTGGAGGAGCGCTCAAATAATCAGTTCACATTGTACAATAAAACCAACAAGTACTTTTAAAAAATCCATCATCGGATTCTTAATCAAATAAAGTTTATTAACCAACAATGATAATGATTTTAATTGAAAAACTGGAGTTTGTTAAAAGTTAACGGCCTTCAGATATGAATACGAGTGATTCTTCTGAGCCCTTTTGCATTTGTGCTCAAAATGCGCGTGAATGCGCGTTAACTTTGATGAGACTTCTTTTAATTTGATGTCTTTCTCTGAAATCGCATCAAATCAAACCCTGCTGTGGAGATGTAAATGAAGACCTTAAACACCTCCTTTACATTGAAAGCGTTCTCGCAAACACTTGGCTCTTGTTTTCGCTCTGATTTCTGTGACCTTCACACAAGTAAATATCTTCATCCGTAAAACTCGGAGAGAATCAGGAAGGAGCCTCGCACAACCGTTGTCTCCCTCCATCCCTGCACCTCCCTTTCTGCTCACAGTGGACAAGCTAAAACCCCAAAACAATGAGCATTTGATACACTTTCTTTAAAAGAGAAATACATTAATGATGCTCCCTGACAGTCTGCATTAATCAGAGGGGGCTCCCCCTGAACACAACTCTTTATCGGCCATCGATTTTCCAGTGGGTTTATGGCGAGCGACACACCGAGAGAGCTCGTCGCCGGGTGGCTGCTGGGAAACACATTACGAGGCTGTCAGTTGTCTCGCCATGCATCCTGCATCATTCTTTAAGCACATGAGAAGTTCATTACACCACACAGCTCTGACAGTGCATAGGATATTAGGGACTGTGGCCGTTGTGCATACCAGTGGTGGAGGTGTAGCACTGTAGACATAACACAGGATTCACGGACAATGCAAATACTCAAGTTAATTTGAAATAAATATGACTTTACATTAGTGTGAAATAAATGCATTTTAAAGCCAACGCATATAATAAGTATCATGATTAAGTGTGATTTTTGAGGGCATTTGCTGGACATTATAAAGGGTGCATCAAATACATTCAAATACGTTTGTTATTTACCCTTCCATAATCATAATAATGTTAAATATGCCTAAGATTGTTTCAGCTGCCATGTACAAGAGTCTTGCTAAGTGCTGTGGCGCCACATTTACACGTGGTACATCCTCACACGTTCTATGTTGACCAAAATGATTTTTCACCTTAAGACGCTCATGCTGTTTTGATTTATGATGCTTCACAACTACTGAAATTCAATTTCAGCCTGCATTGCACGCTTCTGATTGCCCCGTAAATGAGACAAACTGATAGCAATTTATTCAAGGATCCCACCTCTCCTCTCCTCTCCTTTCCTTCCCTCTTGCTTTCTCTCTCTCTCTCTCTCTCCCCTTTTCTTTCAACAGGAGACACAACTCGCAGCCCAGACTTGGGTGAATCCAATATTTTAAGTGATATGTCTGTATTCCAGAGCACTCAGCAGAACAGACAAGTTGATGCTAATAGAAAACCTCGCCGAGAACAATGAGAAAGATAGAAAACAATGTGCATGTTTGATGACGTGAGAGACATTCAGAATCTGCTTCCTGCAGTCTGATTACTTTTAGACTTCCTCCTCAGGAAGCCCAGGACTAATCTGACTTCAATTATGCAAACGACTATACATGTATATGACTGTAATCCTGCCAGGAGACACCCATTAAAGAGTAAGTAATGTCAAATAAAACTGAAGTAGTGGACGTCTCCCAAAAAGATCAGACTTGAAGAGATATTAAAGACTACTGATGTATATAAAACTCAAGCTAAAGCTGGTGATGCCCAGCGTGCCTGGTACCACTGATGCTGATGTGACCACATGCTACTTGCACGCTCAAAACACTAGCACTTATCTCCGAGATGCTGATGATGTTCACTCGAAACAACAATGTGGTCAACAGACCTATTCAGACTTTAAAGAGGAGCTGTCAGAGACCATGATAAAAAAGTGTAATGATTATAAATGCTGAGCCCCATTTAGGAGGCGTCAATGCCATTGTTGTTGTTATCCAGCGTATCAATCTTGTTGATTGATCATCGCACTCTGGTGACATCAGTTTTATGGCCTCTGAAATGCGTCTCAGTGTTTTCACAATGCCGTCCAATTAGGGTATTCCATTCATCATTGGGCTGGAGAATCATTATTAATTGGGTGGAGAGCTGCCTGCCACTCCCCTGCTGAGGAGGGCAACGGCTTCTGGAGATCGGGCCCCATTCATACGCCGGTAAAAGAAATGAGGGGGCTTTGAGGTTGGGGGGCCACACAGAGACACAAAGCTGCATACCTTAATCCACTTCATGGACATATTCAATCAGAACATACAAGATTATTTGATCATCCCACAGTGAGCGGAGAAATCTGATCTGTATTAGAAGTTTTTGAACCCAAAGTGGATCATCAAAGTTTTACCATCTTCCACTTTCACCCTTTCACTCAGTGTAATTTCCTTTCAGTTGTTGATTGGGAGCTTGACTGGGAGGGCGTAATGCTCTGGTTTGCCCAAATCTGGTGCACACACCCACCAATATGAGTCACCTGTGCAACTCAACAGACATGATCCCTCACTGGCTTCCCAGTGCTAAGAAGCATTAATTGTGTTGTTTGGTAACATAAATAAATCACTTCATGAATGTTTTGATGTGTGATATTGTTTCCCTATTTGCACCACTATAGGAAATGATCCTAGCTCTCTACATTGATATGCAAACATCTGGCCTGTTAGGCACCTGCACGTGCAAACCAATGGACATATATATATTTTTTTGTTTCAGGAGTTTTGGTCATTTCAGAGCTAATGCGGCGATGCAGTTTTTTGTACCTTCATTGCCTGCAGATAAGCCATCTGGCTTTGTGATGCCTGTGCTCTTTTTCCGTCTGTGTTTCTTGCGGTTGGCGTGAGGCGAAGGAGGTGGCTCAAGTTTAGGACTGGTCGCACTTCCCATGCTGGAATTTGCAGGATCAGTCATCCCATTGGCTGCAAAGAGAAGAAAAAGGGGGAAAACATTATTCATTTTATCTTTAAATGTTTTTAGATTTTTTATGGTTCTAAAATAATTGTAATCATTTATTTCATTGTGACAGCTTCTGCTCGGTATAGGATTCAGCCTCTTGTGAATTACAGTAGTTATTTGAACACCTGCCCCCATTAGTGCGTCATTATTACCAGGTTACTAGACTTTGTTTGAAGCCACTAAAATTAGAACATTTAACACAGGGGAGTAAAATTTTAAACGTATTTAGACTAATAATAACCAAACTGCACTAAACTAAATCTAGGAGTAAAAATGAAGGAAAATGCTGAACTTAAAGTTAACTGGGTATTTTTTTCTTATGTTATAATACATAAGTAAAAACCTAGAAGGAGATGGATGAAGGGAAAATGCTAAATATGAAATACTTGAATTGTTTC
Organism: Decapterus maruadsi; assembly: GCA_030347415.2. Taxonomy (NCBI): domain Eukaryota; kingdom Metazoa; phylum Chordata; class Actinopteri; order Carangiformes; family Carangidae; genus Decapterus; species Decapterus maruadsi. The sequence continues at coordinate 16,307,382 of CM064906.1, forward strand.
ACTGTTTTCATAATAACTGAAGCTTAAGCATAGAATAGAATACATTTGATAAGTGTGAAATTATTCCTTTACAGATACACTAAGGCAGTTTCAGCGTAAATTCTTCAGCGAGTGAGGAATGGTATGCAGTGTTATGCATCATTGTGAAATGACACTGAGTAATGAATAATGAATGATATTGTTGAAAGCTTCATGCAAAGTAGGGGCAGACTTGTGACAGAAATGTGTCCACTGTAGGAGGAGTTGGAAATGGCTCTGAGTGCTCCAAAAGTAACAGCGTGACTCCGGCTTTAGAGGCAGTGAAGGACAGGTATGGGGCTATCAGTGAACAAATGGTTACCTACGTTAGCCTGCAGCAAAGCTCTCTATATGACTGTCTGAGAGTGACAGGGGGCTAAGAGCCGGTTTTGTTTCTTGTAAGTGATTTTATAAATGTGATATTAACCTGTGCTACCGTTGGGCAAAGGGATAGGAGGCATGGGACGGTAGGAGGGGGTTGTCAGCTTGCCATCCTTCTGATTTCCTGACATTTGACATCACTTTCCCTTCTTTCCCCCTCCGGATGCCATTATGAATCTGGGAGTGGGGGCCAGGGGCCTGGGGGGAGCAGGGAGGGAGGGCCAGAAGATGGGCCCCATATTGCTCTCCTCTTACCACCCTGTGTGGTGCTGGCAGCCTCCTCCATTGTCTCCCATCAAAAGCTCATTGTAGTGTGGCAAACTCCATTCATTTCCCTGTGCACCGTCCCAGCCCCAGGGGTGGAGTGCAGGAGGACAAGGGGCTCAGGGATTATTGCTGTTGTCGTTGCCAGTTGCACATGCTATAATGTGCGGCACTGTGCCATTAGCCAGTGTACAACATTAGGCCTAATTCGGTCATTACCTTTAGGGAGATGGGGCTGTCTTGGAGGAGTGAGATGGGCTCAGCAGGGGACTGAAGATGGCAACATGGGGGAAGAGTAGAGGAGCTCTGAGGGCCCGGGGACGCATTGTTTGAGTGTGGGCAAAACATAGGAGACAACACCTGAGATACACACTTCTGTGTGTGTTCTCAACTTCAGAGACTCATCAGGATAAGACTTGATTGTACATAATGTCATTAAAGGGGAAAATGACCAAATTCATTAAAACTCTATCTAATTTGTTAAATAAAAAAATTAAAAAGTATTAATCCTTCAGTAAGAAAAAAAAAGCAGTGTGATGAAAAATAATAATATTGATTATGTGTCGTCAGATTAATAAACATAACATTGGTGCTTGGGCCACATGCATTCAGCTTTCTGGTGCTTTGAATGGCAGCACACAGCCACACATGTAGCAGCTCCTAGTCGAGGCGTCTGTTTCAATTTCCCTGCTCTCTTACAACAGCCCCCCTGAGACGAGTCATTAGCTGGCTCAGACAGCTGGGGGCACAGGGGTCCTCAATGTGCTCCCCCCCTACCACCACCACCACCACCCACCCTCTGCTTCCTCCTCCCTCTCCATCCCAGCGTCTGTCCCGTCAGCACAGCTCCGTATGGCGAGTGGAAGACTTTGAGCTCCAACCTGCCTCTGACGTGACAGCCAGCATTTGTTTAATGTCGCTTGAGGTTAAAGGGGAGGGCTGCCCCACAGGGGCCCCAACCATGTCATAAACACCTCTAATTATCAATTTCTGCCCCTAATGTTGTGGAAAATTACCCTTGCCATGCTCATCCTGCACCTGAAACATACACGGGGTGATACTGTATACCTCCCTTTGTTTGGACCAATCAGCCTTTAAGAAGAGAGTAACATAAGGTAGAGGAGCAGGGAAAGTAAAAATCTACAGGACACACCAGTGAGCAACAATATCAAAGCACCTGACACCGAATGGTTTTATGTAATGCAATGATGCTACATTATTTTACTTAAGTTGAAAATTATCGACTGATTCTGCAAGTCGAGAATTCACTGTGGCGTTATTAGCTGGCTGTTAGTGTGTATGAGGACCATCAGGACCAAGCTGGGTAATGAAGCACACTAGGGATCAGGAGTCTCTCTCTCCTACTTTCCAACCAAGATCACCTGGGCAGCAGAATAGGTATCAGCCTACCCTGTGATTACAGTGTATTACACTCCCACCACGGAAATGACAGTTTAAACATGCTTCAGGATGAAGGCTATGGGTGAGACAAAGAGGGGGCTGCTAACAGCTTCCTGCCTTTACCAATGCCACACTGAAAATGAATGAGAATGAAAAAAAGGGGTGAGAGAGAGAGAGAGGCAGAGGGGGGATGAAGAGGAAGGTGGGGGGAGTCTTTCATTGTTATTCAAGAGGCTTCGGGTGAGGAGCACTATGATTCCGCCAGGCCCCTTGACATGGCAGCCCTGCCTGTCCTCAATCAAAACCAACGGCTGCAATTAATGGCAAAAATTAGAAACAATCACCGCCTCCCCCTTATTATCCTCAATTAGAGCGTACTAATCAAGGCCTGATCGCGCTCTGCTGCTCTCTCCAAACTAAATGTCAAACTTCATTACGGCCTGGCGTAGAAATCAAACGCCCCACATGCTATCACCCTCACATCGGGAGGCCAAGGTATAAAACACAGTGCCACGGGAAAAGGCTATCTGTGCATTAACTACCTGTGTCCTCATATGCAAACTAAGAGGATAAAAAGCACTTACATATAGATTAGCCCAGGGCGGAAAAGAAACGAAGGACAGAATGAGAAGAGCGAGTGGTGTAAACTTTTCCACATATGAAACTCTGATAATTAACAGAGTTACATCAATGTAGTAATATTCTGTTTCCAAACTCAACTTAAAAAAAAAATAAATAAATCATACTCATTTAATTATTTTCATTAAGAATTAATCTCCTGAATTAATTTCCTGATTTTCTCTAGTCTGAATTTTTGAGTGAGACCAACAGATGTAATAAAAGATGTAATAAAAACCCACAAGATATGTGGTTTGCTGACATTAATAATAAACATAAACAAATAAAATGAACAAATCATCACATCTGAGAAGCTGGAGAATGAAACACCAGTGCAGTGACTTGAGTGTCTGGGCGGATGCTGATTCATTCTTTCTTGATCAGCTTAATTAATTATCAGTCATCAACTAATCATATCTGCTCTAGTCTCTAGTCATTAGCTGTACTTTACAAGAAGTAATGTGTAATTGCGTATTTTTTAAGGTATAATTATACAAATAATAGTAGTAGTTAAGAATAAATAAATAATAATAATACAGCATTGGATTCATTGCAGTCTCACATTGACATTACTCACACTTTGACCATGATGTCAGTTATCGCCATCAGCCGTCCTACTTTGCTCTGACAACTGTTCGAGCCTCTTGCTTTTAATTCAGGTTCAAAGACTGAGGTGTACCAAGGAGAGCAGGATCTAAACAAGCACCTGGTGCATTAAGAATGAGTGTCTTTATGAATGCAAGCAATAGAAAAATTGGGCCAGGATTTAATCAAAAATCTGCGCTCAATATTCAAGAGACGTTACTACCTCTGCTTCTGCCTTTGCTCAATAGGTTTACAAATGAGGACATTCTTTAAATAATATGGAAATGGTTACCTGGCTAAGATGCATTCATCCTCCAGTGAATCATCAATCTGCTGTTTTTGCATCTCAGAATCACATTTTGTGTTAACCTGCAACCTTCACCAAGGATAATGGAGTGATTGGGCTTGGTTCAAGTCAATTCTACTGGCAAAACATGAGCACCCTTCACCGTGGAACACCCTCTATTGATTATTGAAGGCACATTAGGATGAAAGATAAGAGCGTTGCGTTTCAATCAAGTTTATATTTTCTGATCGTCCGGCTCGCTCTGCAGACATAATCCTTACATCTTCCTGTTTTAATTCAGATTCTTCAGTTGCGCGGAGACATAAAAACAAGATGTTCTGAGAAAGTTTTTGAGCTGTAACGTTGTGTCCCAGCACATTACCAGCCTTAAACTGTCTGCACTGACTATCCACTGATTACAGACGCACTACTTTCCCAAGGACGAACAACATATCTATCATTTGACTCCGCGTTTCTACTATTATTTTCAGCTCATTTGCCTCATTCAAGCTCATTTGTGGTTACCTTAAGAGTAGCATGAAAATAATTGAAGAAAGTAGAATAATGGAGCAAATTGTGGATTTGATTTAGTTGAATACTGGGTGTTGGTTAATGAGCTATGTTAATATTAAAGGCTTTTCAATTTAGCAAACATGAAAATGGGAAAATTCGAGCCACCTTATTTCCACGAGTGCACAACGTTTAGGAATTCCTATTTGTCCTGCTGCAGACCAGCCGCCGAACACACGTTCACAAACATCCAGTATGGAGCCTCTTTTTGCCTCCCACACACAAACACGCATTATAATACAGACGCAAACACGCTCCGTGGAAAAAACTCACATACAAACAGCGACACAAAAATATTCAGCGAGAACACACACACACACACACTCTCACGCTCATTTATTTGAGGACCCCACGAATCTAAGTAATTCTGCTTTGGGCATGCTGCTGATGGGAGACAGGGGTAGGGGGTGATGGAAGTGCCTGCGTCCAGGCAGAATTGATCGTTTGGCAGCTCCAAATGAGAGACAGGCTTGTCTGCGGAACCACGAGGGCCATGCAGTTGGACTCCAGCAGCGCTCATAAAGTGCGCTCTTTAAACTGCCGGGGCCCCTGGGAGCCCATGGGGAGGGGGGGAGCCGCCGCCGTGCTAATGAGAACTACCAGAGTGCAAACATGCATGGAAATGACTGTTATTCTGTTGATGTGCATTTAAGTGCTTTTTTACTGCCAACCACAAAGAGAGGGAAATAACTGGTGATGAATGGTACCCCCGAAAAGCATTCATTTTCCTCTTCGGAAGAAAAGAGAGGAAAACAGAGGAGGAGGAGGGGAGGAGGAGGAGGAGGAGGGGGGGCAGAGTAAGATGGAAGGTAAAGACAGGATGGGTGTGTGTGTGTGTGTTTGAGGGGGGGAGACATGCATGGTGAATATATTATCTTACTTTACTCAAGTATAAGGTGCGATGTGACACAAAGGCAGTGAGTGGAGATGCATCGATGGCAGAAAGTTAACCTTCACTGTTCCTCCTCTCTGAGCACGCTCTCTCCATCAGAGAGCGGCAGCCCTAAAAGGTCACAGCGATCACAGCCCTGATCACCTAATCATGAAAATGAGGCTCGTTTTCACCTGTCTGAGAAACCCAAGAAAATGGCATCTCCATCACACCGCACCTCCACGTCGGATCCATCCGGTCTGTTTGAATTGCCTGAACTTGTAATGTGTGGATATTTTGGCTTCACTATGCATGATGATGAGGGCTTTGGAAAAAGGGGGTGTTGGTGGGGGGTTTTGTAAGGGACATGTGGAAGGGTGGAGGGTCTTACGGGCGCCGCTGCTTGTACTGGTGTTGATGGCTTCATTCCACTGGTCGGCGCTGGACACGGAGAAGGAGCGTTGGTGCATGCCATCTTTGCTGCCGCCGAAAACCAGCCCGCCCGTCTGCAGGGATGAGCTGCTGTTGGAGTGAGTGGCGCCTGCAAAACAAGTGACAGACACAAGCGTAATGAATCCCGACTTCTCACGTTCTCTGCAGCCATCTGAATTCTTAACTCCACCTGCTACGGTTGTTTCCCTTTTGAGCGGAAAGGAAAAAAAAAGTCTGTAAAAGAAGTGATAATGATGTAATTGAGTTCACAGTTTTTCCGTAGTTTCTACAGCACTTCAATGCCACCGCCGCCGCCCTATTTGTGCACATCGCACTGTCAAACAACACCCCCCACCCCACCCCCCTCCTCCCTTCCTTCACAGAGACACACACAGAACCCCTCTCCCTCCGCCTCTGCCTCTAATTAGCCCTTAATTAACAAGATACACTCTGAACGCTAATTATCTCGCCTCATCCCTCTGACTGCCACATCGATCTCCACTGGCGTCAGCAGGCGTTCTCCCCCTAACTTCCAATCAGGCATGCCACAGACGCCTGGCTCTCTTTACTAATTCATGGGCTAGGCTGCACCATGTGAGGTCCTTCCCTCCTGTTCATGAGCAGTCGCTACAACACATCCTAACTACTCTGAAAAACTCAGCCACACATTTCCACTGATGTGACGGGTAGCAGATTAACAGTTTAAAGGCTTTAAGAAAGCAGCCAACAGTGTCATGTACAATAATTTGTTGCCAACTTGTGTGATTTTGTAAAAGAAAAAAACAAAACACACACATTACATATATTTTATGTCAAACTTGTATGTCAAATTTGCAGACAGTTTCACAGTAAGTAACTTTAAAGTTTCTTTCAAAGTTAAGATAATAACGCCATAATAAATGAGTTAAACACTGCAAGGTTAAAATTTCACTGGTTTTGTTTTAGGGTGAAAAAAAAAAAGAATAAAGAGCCATCTGTAATTTTCTCAACCATGCTTTTCCCATCTTGCAGGTATCACACATGAAGCCCTTTTGTTCAACAATTACAAGAGAATATCAGTTTCTGATTGAGGTGACAATAACAGAAAATATAGTGTGTGGGTCGTGTGTAAAGTAAACTAAGCGGCACGGGTGCTTGTTAGGATAATATGTCCTACTCATTATCTAGAGTAATAAGTGTATCAAATTCACATAATCATGTCTAATTAGTATCAGTAATTATCTTGTTGGGCCCAGGAATATTAATCTTCAGGTCCCAGAGGGGAAGGAGCAGAATCGCAGCAAGAATGGGCGAGAGAGCGAGGGAATCATGCTGAGGAGCACTGACTAAATTAGCATGCTGAAATCAGAGCGGAGGAGGAGGAGGAGAGGGAGGGGGGAGGAGAGCGGGGGCAGAGCCGAGGCTTTGGGGGATACTGAAAAGAAAAATGTGAAACTTTGTTTATGAAAAAAGTAATAGATGAATGACACATAAAATCAGCTCATGACTTCCATAAAAAGGTCTCTGATTACTTGTATCATTACTGAATTAGGAGTATTTAATACTATGATTTATCAATCACTGCAGTAACGCGCCGCTTTGTTTCCCACCACGCACCCGATATTACACAAATAAATGTTTAATCACCATCATCACTGTTTACATTGATTCCTCTAACAAAATTAATTTTCTACTATTAAAAGGGTCCATGATTTTTATCCCCAAAGTTTTGCTCTTTGACGCTTTAAAGAAGAGAAGGAAAGAAAAAAAAAAACTCAGGTAACTACGAGGCAACTTCGATTGATATTTAAAATTCAACAATCACGTCTAATTGTCAAATTGGATGCTAATGATTAATGAATTATACATGGCTGTATCCATTAGTCCCCAGAGACCACTCCTGCATAAAGGGGAGGATAATGTAATTACAGTGGAGAAATAATCAGCCTGTGGCATTAAAAGCGCACTGTACGCGCAGCTCCAGCCAGGCCTGACACCAGCACGTTTCCCAGCTCCGGCACCGGCACGTAGTGGACTGACAGTGATGAACTGCAAGTTAGGACCAGATTTAATGCAGGACGTCACCACAAGAGTGATGTGAGGGTCACACACAAATATACCAAATATTATTTAATTTCAGTGTAGTACATGTTAATTATAACAAATAGAAGATTTAAAATGGTACTATAATGCAATGGGACATCTTAGGTATGAATAAATTACACTAGGTTATATTAACTTAAGAGTGTTTTATTACTTCTTTAATAATTAGTAATGAACACTGTAGTGCAAAAGCTTGTTATTGTGATCTTTTGTTCACAGTATCTTTCCTGTCATTTGCTGTAGCCTACATATCAAAGCTGAATTTGATGTGTAGCTTCTGTCGATCAACACATTAACTCCATCTTAACAATTTTTAAAAAATGAAACAGGTTCCAGCTTCTTTACTGTGCGTAAGTAAGTAGTGTCCTACCAACCAAATGTATGGTATTACTTTACTTGAGTCTTTATGATACTTCATACTTGAAAACCATCATATTTTGCACAAACATTTTACACCACCTCATGTATTTGACAGCTGTGGCTATGAGTTACGTTGAAATTTCAGATTTAAATAAAATATATAATGCATTTGAACTAACACTGAGTGTTAAAATTAGCTCCACACCAACCTCAGCTGCAACTTCAAAATGCCTCTTACCCTTTTATGCATTAATGTAAGTAATATTAACCTAATGATATGGTATTTAATTAAATGGGAAGCCATATGGTTACACAGTGAGGCTGTTTGATAATATTTCTGACTTCAAGGTGAATGGAGCTCTTTACCTTTATTGTAAACTGTAGAATTACTTTCACTTCAGTAATAGATAAGTACTGTAAGTACTGCATACTTCTAAAAAGTCAATATTTCATAGTAAACCCCTGCACATTTTTGTCAGATCTAATAAAAACTTGCAAAGTACAAAGCCCCATAATGAGTATTTCTGTCCGCCTGTATCATCATGTGTATAAAGAGATAACAAAAGCCATACAGTGTGTACTGCAGGCTATCCAGGGCTCGGGTGTTAAGTAGAGGCGATGGATTAGCGGGGGAGCAGCGCTGCCTTGCTTCTCATTTCTCTTTAGACCGGGCCGTCAGTGGGCTGATGAGCCGTGACGAGGCCTGACCCCTCCGTGGAGTTGTTGCCATTATGTACAAGTAGTGGGATAATGAAGCATTCATGCTAATGTGGGCCAGGCAGCACATCATCTGCGGCTGTGTGTAATCCACCACCATCATAGCGACCAACGCCCAGATGCCCCCCCACCCCCCACCCGCCCCAGCTCTACTCCTTATACTGCCGCTGCTGCCAGTCTCCACACACTTTGGTTTTTATACACTACAATATTGACAACAAAGACTGAAAATCGCAACTTCACCCTTAGGCATATTTGTGTGGATACACAGCACACAAATGGGATTTGTGAAGTTTAGCTCTAGTCAGCTGCAACGCTTACATAAAACAAGTGCATGGAAACTTGTCGGCCAAACAGTAACGAAGTCGAAACAGCCATCTAAAGGTGTTGGATTATGGTTGTAACATCCAACGTCTGCCAGATTATTCTGGTAGACAAATTTTTACAAACATTTGTGTTTACATTTCCATTACACGTTGGAAATTTGGCAGACTTTTGCCCAGACGGATGTACACACGAGGCACAATCCAAGACACAACAGTTTGCAGCCTCAATGTGCTGCAAACACACAATTTAAACACTGACTGCACCAGTGTTGGGTTAGGGTAGGACTCCCATGTTGGCAGTGGCAGGGCCGTGTGAGTGTCTTCTGGTTATAGAGAGCTGAGGACCAGAGTTGGAGACAAACGGTGGTGTAGAGTGAGGAGGGACTGAGCTGAACGCTTTCCTGAAATCTCCAACCTTTCTCTCCTCTACCCTCTCGCAGGATTGATTAAAAGTGACTGGGCCCATTAATACTTTGATACAATGTATCTGTCGCCAGTGACACGGCAGGATGCGTGTTAACAGGGAGGATCATATTTAAAATGGTTCCGCTCCGCACACAGCAAAGGAATTAAACCTGGCCGCTTGGCAAACTCCTGGGCGCATGCGTTCTCTCATTTACTCTCTGTCTTCTCAACCTCTCCTCTTCATCTTCCCATCTCCCCCATCCACTCTGCCCCTCCTCCTCCTCTCTGTCGCTATCCCTCTTCTTCCAGTGATTATAAAGGTCTTTAGATCTAAGGAATGAATGAATTACCAAAGGCAAAGACAAGGCTTGTGATTTGGGCGCCGTGAATGAAAAATTACCCCTTTGTTCCCTTCATCAATTGCATGTCTAATGAAATCAAAATCCCGATCGCATAATCAGAAGAGGGTCCTCCACCCTGAGAGACACCTGATGTGATTTGTAACCTTTCTTCTCCTAAATGGAGATTAAGGCAAATCTCCCTCACATTGTTCCCTGATGCACCGATGGATGGCAACAGAAAATCTATGAAATTCGCCATTGAGGCGTCTTTTCCGAAGAAATGATTGTCATTGTTGGGTTTCAGAAAAAAAAGGAAACTAAAGGAGAAAACAAACCAGTTGCTGCTGTTTTCCCCCCAAACCTTCTCTGGCCTGTTTTTTTGTGGCCCCTCAACCCCACACTCAAGGTTAACAGTGTGTGGGATGAAACAACCTCAATCCGGTGTCCTCTGCTGTGTAAACTCCTACATCTTTCTGCTTGTGACTGATTAACCCGTTCAGCGGTGGCAGCACTTTGGCCGAGTGGAACAGCGACCGGCCCAGACCGGACAGCGCTAATGGTCCCTAATGACCCGTCTCTGGCTCTGTACCTGCTCTCGGGCCAGTTTAGCTCAAGCCCGGGTGATGGAAACACTGTGCCCATTTCACAGCTGATGAAGGACCCCGCCTCCCTCTGGGGATCACTTTGCTAATTAGTATTAATTACTCTTAATCCTAAATCCAATCACTGACTTCCAGTTTTTACGCCTGCCAGACTCGCTGCAGCCTCCGGTGGCACGGCGCGCTGGGAGGAGAGAACACTATTTTTAAACTTGAGGTAAACTTGAGGTGGTGAGACCCCAACGCTCTCACCTGGCTCAAGTCCAAAATGTTATCTGATACTGTGACCCCTCCACCGCAGGGGATGAAAAATAACTAGGTCAGTCTCATAATGATGCAATCGTCCAATAAAAACAAACCTAAAAAGTGATATTTTCTTAAACATGAGCATATTGTAAATTCCCTTTCTGGTGATTTGGGGAATCAATAGAATATCCTCATAGATGCTCATTAAGTCATCATTTGTACAGTTTACTATGAGGCAGCTAATTTCCATGAACGAAGCATATAGAAGGAAGATAATTAAGCTGTTGGGACCCATTTTTATGATTAATCATAAACTGCGATCAATTAGTATGGTAATAAAAGACTCATTGAGTAACCATTACATATTATACCTGTGATTATGAAATATATGAGCTCTCTCTTTACCTAACAAGTCTGTCTCTTCGCAATTATCAAAAGAAGTGAATGTGATACCAACTACGGAGCTTGACCTAAAATAAACAAGATACAACTGTCCCCCCTCCAAAAAAAACAAAACAAAACAAGACTTTGGGATATTTCCATTAACTCCATTTGCATAAGTCTCTTCACCATAGCTGTGACTAAAGGAATATTTTTTATTCCATGTTCAATCTAGCTGTAATTTTCTTGATTGATTGATCATTTTATAGGGAGAAATGTGACCATTTCCTAAATGTTTAAGAAATGTTTTCAAAACCATTATTTTGGTGATCAAGAGTTTAAGCCTCAAAATACACAAAAGTATAAAACACTGAAAAGTGTGAAACCATCACACTTTAACAGTTGTATGTATTACTGTGGCCTTGTGATGAGGCAGGGACTCTTACCTGTGTTTCCTATGCCCAGCTGTAAGGTGCTGCGGTCCTTGGTGAGCCCATTTGTTTTGGGACTAGCGGTGGGAGCGACGGTGGCCACCGCTCTGGGTGGTCGCTTCCCAGGAACCTTGACTGTGGTCCTCAGCAAGTCAATCTCTTTCCCATGTACGTTCTGCATGTAGTCCTGCATAAAGTCAAAAAAACAAGAGGAGCATGACATCAGTAAGTGGTCGTCACTCTGCACACAAGTCCAAATATTTCTAAATACTTCCCTCAATACGGAGAGGTGATTATACACAGTGGACCAACAAGGATCCAGGAATTATGGAAGAAAAACAAATTAAAAGACTATTCAATTTCCATCCTCATTAGTCACAACCCATCTTTAGACCTTCCACTAAGGGTTTGTGATAGTGGAAAAATGATTGTGAAGCCATTATACATCACCTGTGCCCACGCTGTCTCTCCAAACAGCGAGATGTTAGGCTTAATGAATGCAAACAGTCTCACTCTCTTTCAATTTGGGTATTTGATTTGGTTTAACACGACTACCGCCCAAATGTGGGAAGCCAAGGTGAAAATCATTGGGCTCAGCAGAAAAAGACCCAGATAGCGGCGAGCTCGGCCTTTGCCGTCCCCCCAACGGCTCCTCTGTTTTATTACCGTGTCATAAAGCACTCATTTCTTTCCCAAGCCTCCTCGCTAATTACCCAGTGAGCGCTCTCATTTCATTTTATTGCTGGAATTAACAGCCTGATCGAAGCGTGCAAAGCTATTAAGATGTGTGATTAAGCCACATTCAATTAGTTTCTACAAACAATTTAATTGATGTAGCAGATAGAATTAACAGAAGGTGATTGTGTGGATGGCTTGGCTGACTGCGAAATTAAAGGTTCCCCTCTTCCACTCTCAGTCTGTCTCCCTCCCTCTTTTCTTCTTCCCTCTCTCCTTTCCTCAATCTCTCTCTTCCCCTTTTCTCTTTCTTACTCTGGCTCTGCTCCACTGCTCAAAATGAGCTTGAGCTGTTACCGCACTAATGTAACTGTCTCCCTTATTTCACCTCCCTCCGTAAGTCAACAGACTCATAGATTCATAGATTGCCCCGATGACCTGTAATAGCTGTAATGATCAAGAGATAGCCTGTTCAGTCAATTACATACATCACTGTAGCCCAGCGCTGCTCTACTAATAACTGCTTGTAAATTAAACCACTAACACACTGTCAGTGCAACAAGGCCACACACAAGGTTCACGTCTAACTGTTGGGCCCCTGTTCAAAGTTCAAGTCGTCTCATTAGATGCAAGATGCTGCTAATAACTTCCACCCGACCCGGCCGCATGATTTAAACCTGCCAAACACCGGCCGGTGATGGGAGGAATCAAAGGGATTTCTGAGTGTGACACGGGGGCTCCTGAGCTGTCTGCTGCCAACCAGCCGAGTGTTTAAGAGGTATTAGCGACCCAGCGGGATTCTGACAAAGATGGATGTGGGAGGCTGGTCAGGCTCTGCTGCCATGCGGTGGGAACCATTATAAATACAAGCCAGCGTGGAGTCCGGGCACAGCGGGCACGCAGCAGCACAGCCATGTCTCCATTAGCCAGCGCTGGGGATGAACACCACAGGGGGGGTCAGATATGACCACTAGGACACCCCGTTCTTTAATACTAGGCTTAAAGTCACATGGTTAGCTAAAACAGCCGTTAGATATGTGGATAATTCTCTTATAGAAACCGTGAGGAGTTGTGATAGAGATCCATTTCACCACAGCAGTGATGTTAACTGGGTTTTGCATCAGGAGAATCATGCACGCCCTCCCCTACATTAAAAACCTGCAGCAGCACCCTTGAGTACAAACAGTAGTGTATAAAACACACATAAAGCCGATTGGAAAAGAAATGGGGAAGGGGAGGAGGGAAAAAGTGGGATTTTTGAAACTCACATGTAAACTGGGGTGGTAAGTGAGGACGCCATTATCACACAGTGTGACATATTTCTTTTTCCACTCCTTGTTGAGGGATTTGCCACTTCGCTTCAGGAGGATTCCCTGTAAGAGACAAGGCATCACGGTGAGCATCCTCTCAGAGCAGCGTGGTGGCTGATGGGAGCCATTTTGGATGTTAAATACAATAAAGCAGCATTATTATTGATATTTCACATTCATTATGGTGGTCACATTGAGCACTTTTCAAGTCATAAAGCAAACAAAAATCAATGTAAGTGACAATTACGAAACAGCATGGAGGGTAGAATGAAGAAAATAAACACAACAGTCATTTGTAATTAAACCCCCCCTTAAACTGTCTGTCGTTATTATCACTGATATCATTTGTTTGGGTGACGCATTTGATGATTCATGGGTTTTTCTTACTATGAACAACTGAACCCCCAAAACTGGCCAAGTTCCTTTGGCTCAGAGTCCATTCAGAAAGGGAGACAATCCAATTTCCCAGACCTCCTCCCTGCATTCATACACATAACATGCTGAACTCTGGAAGACCTCTCAATCCATGGATTAGGGAATGTGATCTCTCCTCTTCAAAGACCACTCAGGTCTTATTCTATTCTACTTTATCTTCTGGGGCCTTTTAGGGCCTCACATGGTTTTCCTTATCTGCGGAGTAAATCCACTGGTAAACAATGCAGTTCCTCTGCTGGAGGTGACCAAATGCTGCTGAGTGGAAGGGCCAGGAGGCTCTCTGGGGTTAAATAGTGAGGAGGGGCCCGCTTAATTAGGGGATTAAGACAGGAGGAGGAGGGGGAGGAGAGGGGGGGCAATGTTTGTGCTTTTACAGCCAGGGCCTGTGTGCGTGTGTATGTGTGTGTGTGAGTTAAAGGGGTGGGGTTGGAGGGGTTGTGTTTTACTAGCCAGCCCCATCCTGCAGGCTTTAATCCTGATTAACACATCAGGAAGAGCTGACCCTTGGTGACCTGGGCACCAGGCTGTTTGCCGACAATCATCCTAATCCGAACCCCGATTCATCCTAGGAGGGGTAGGGTAGGGGAGGTGGGGGGGTGTTGTGTAAGTGCTGACTGTTGGCTGCATGCTGTGAGTCAAGAGTTTGGATTTCTTCAAATCTTATCAATATACCTTTCTGTCTGTAGTGGGTCTCTGTGGCAGAGCTTCAAATATGTCTGAAACATAATCCTACTCCTACTCTAAAGTGATTCAGTTACAAAGTATACAACGTTATTGTTTTATTCTAACATAGGAAAAGGTCAAAGGTTTTTATGCCCACACAGAAAACAGACCTGCATTGATGTGTTCAATAAATTAAGCTACATTTAATAGTAGCACAAAACAATGTACAATCAGTTGGGAAGAGACATTTAAAAATATTCAAATATCTAATGTATTCAAGGCAATGTACTCTGATTAATTGCTGTTTAATAAAAGAAGGGCCTTGCTCAAAAATAACACTCAGGCATTTGAATTAAAATATACACATCAGATAACATTAGTTGACCATTTGGAAGTCAGTGATACTTCTGATGATTTCTCAGGAAGAAACATTGTGTTCTTCAATCAATAAGTTGCTTACTGCCCAGACTCCTCTCAATTTAGTCAATACAAGAACTGTAAACACTTTTTAAATGGCTCTCTAATCATACAGAGTAAATGATCCTGGCACAGGGCCTCTGGCGACTTTATAATGCATGTTTTACAAGCATATACAGTATGTTTCTCATCTCGTGGTCCTACTGAAGCATACATAAATCTATACACGCAATCAGTGTGGGGTTTCATACATTTATCAGAGCTGTGAAGCAGATCGATAAAAAAACGAAGACAATTATGTGAAAATCTTTACTTGTGCAGACTAATTTTTCTGCTTTATTTGAACAGTAACTCATTACGGCTGTTATGCATCTTTCATAAACCATGTCACTTAATGTAATTGGATTTGAAATTATTTGTCATAATTGTTTTGCATGCTGAATTGGCCACTGTGGTCTTAATGTGATGGTTTGACATCCAAAAGGTAACAAGTGTGGTCCTGTGCTTCCCCCTCAATGACACACACAGACACACACAAAAAAGATGAGTGCGTTCATCCTGTGCGACATAAGGAAACAGGCCGATAGTCAGACGCGCTCTCTGTGTCCACACAATTGTCATATCTACACAGAGGAGATAGTGTCTTTCCCTTCTTTTGTCAGTCGACCAGGAGAAAAGCTGCATCCTGCCACTGTGGCTGACTGATAGGCTGGCCCTTTGTAACCGTCCAGGGAGAGGGTGTGTGTGTGTGTGTGTGTGTGTGTGTGTGTGCTGGCGGCGAGGGGGGGTCAGTGATGGAGCAGGAATGCACTCACTGCTGAGGAGCTGCCAGCCCCTCAGCAGTGAGTGCATTATTATCCTCACTCACTATTTTTATAGATGGGGGGGCAGGAGGGTGGGGTGATTTGGCCTGATGGGGTGAGGAGGGGGGGAAGGGAAGGAGGGTGGGGGTGGGACGGGGGGGGGGAGTGGTAATTAAGCTCACATTGACACTTTGATCTCCTTGATTGTGTATTTGACTGGCCTGGAGACCAGTGCCCCCCCTGCCCCCTCTTTCTCTGTCCCTCCCGACACATCTGTAACCAGATACCCCACACCCACCCCCTGCTCTGAGGAAGAAAAAAAAACTACTTCTTTGGAGATAAAGAAGGAGCGGGCTTATCTTGTCAAAAGTTGCATTGATACCCCAGACTCCTATAATGTGGTGGATAAGAGTGGGTGAGTTTAAAGTGAAGGCTGCTCAGAGGGGGGATCTGTTTAATCTGTGACAGTCAACCTGCAGCTCACCTGCAGATTAGCCAGGTTCTGCAGGGAATTACACTAATCTACATTAAAAAAACACAAGAGCTGCACTGAGATCAAACAGAACTGCAATGTTTTTTTTTAAATGGCCACCTTCAAGGTTTAAAAACCTGCTGTTTTTTGAGGACATTTATGGCAATTTTTCAAGACGTTGTGCACAAATCAAACCACCACTTTTAAACTTCTGTCGTCTTAATCGTTGGTAACTTTGATATAAAAAAAGATACATATCTACAAGTATTAAAAATAATTCTGAATCATGAAATCTTGCAACCATTTCATGAACATCTATTTTTACTCACAGACAAATGGACTGATAAATACTGCATCGGTCTAACGGTGGTTTTCCCAAAGCGTTATTACCTGATTGAGTGAGGGGGCTTGGAGGTTTCACCCTGCCATTAGTTCAACTGGACCAAAGCCTTTGCAATTTCCTTTTTTTCTCTCTCTCTTGTCTCAATCTAAAAAAAAAAGACCCTATCTTCTATCATTTGCAGGTAAAGAGGATAATATAAGGATGCTGACCCATTTTCAAAAGCCCTCATATAATCATGAGTGATTACTAATCAATGTGTCAATTACTTCTACTTCAGTTATAACTCGGACCTTTGGAAAGGATCCTCACTCAGATGTGTAATTCAGTGTTCACTACCACTCCTCTGCTCTTTTAAAGTAATGTGTGAATATGAAAAAAATAAAGAAGGAAATCATAATGAAATGAAACTAAATTTCTCATAGATTAAAAAAAAGAGAACTATTTCAAAACACAAATTACTATGTGTTATTATTTAATTTAGTGCAAAATGACACAATATGAAACCACCTTTAAAAAAAGAAAAGAAATTGTCAGGCTAATGATCTAATGAAATTCTGTGCTAATTAATGTCTGTCTAAGTTGATTATACGGACGCGCATGAATTAACTTTTATGAGGAAATTCTACCCACACACACTCATCAGCAATAAGACATTCCCACTTGGACCAAATGCTTTTGTATTAAAAGGTAAAATCCATGATCCAGTTTATTATCAGAACTGATCACAGAATTGAATGATCTTCCACATTAATGAGTTTGAATTCACAGATTAGCACAAGCCAATAAAATGTATTGTCATGCTGTAGGAAGTGTATTTAGATTGGTACTAAACAAAAAATGATGATGATTAAAATATTGCTATATTATCTTTTACAGTCATTTGAGAGACACAGTAAACAATTATTTTCATTGGCCATGAAGGTAACTCTTCAATTACATAACTTATGATATCAGAAATCAAACATATGTGCCTTTAAAATATCGCTGTTGTATATTAAGTTTTATACGTGTGCGATTTACACAAACAGGGACATTTCATTGCAAATAAGTGGTCTGATGTTATGTCTGAACCCCCAGGCTTCTTCTCTCTTTAGCTACTCTGGGTGTGTAATGCTGTATTATGTCGACATCTAGTGGTCACAGCAACAAATGGCATTGCCCAAATCATACTGGTTAGCTCTATGGCCTCATCACTGTGATTAAATCTTCAAAGCACAGAATATCAGCGTTAAACAGAAAAGGGACATCCACTGACACAAAAGGGATCATACTTACCTAGAGAGTTATGGGAAATGTAGGGGGAAAGGGATGAGTAAAACTGCTTACCTGCTTGATAGGTATGGCCCTTCCACTGCCTATGCTGTCTGTTTTACTGTCAACGCTCTTTGCTTGTTCACTGGCTTTCCGTGACTGCAAGGAAACAAGAGAGTCAGTCAGCAACTGAAGCCACAGACTGACAACGAGGCACAGTGGGTTGTGGAGGGGGTGTGAGTTGAGTTTTTTGGGTGTACTTGTGTATGTTGAGGTGAGCGTGTGTGTTTGAATGTGTGTGTAGGAAAGAGAGAGGAAGAGGGAGAGGGAGACTGGATGTCAGAGGAGGGGAGTTGAGTTTTGTTTTGAGCATTTGCAGTATTTGTGGAGAAACTCGACGTTTGCAAAATAAAAGTCTCAAAAAGAAGCTTGAAATTAACAGACAAGCAGACCAGCAGAACAAACAGCAGTAACATCGACGTGCAAGTTCAAAATAAAAAATTAAAAAAAGAGACCAAACCAAGACCACACTAGACACATCTCAACACAGAGGAGACCAAGGACGACCACACATTGAGTCATGACTCAGCCCTGAAACCCTTGTGTGAGGGGGGAGAGGGGATCCTTCCCTTGCCCTTAGTGGACCTGCAGACCAACTGCTGCTACACCCAGTGTAGCTTCAGCTGTGCCTTTAGCATAGCTGCACTGATAAGGGCTTTTGTGGTGCGGTACATGAGTTAAAAAGTAACAACAGGTTAAAGGGAGAGAAGGGAAAATGGTTATTTTAAGAAGATTTCAGTACAAGTAGGTTCCTCTGAGCTTTGCCCTGTAAAACCTGGTGGGACATAACATACTTTTGCAAGCATCAAAACAATTTAAATGTCAAAAACATGAAGAAATACATTAAAATTTCAAAGTCTGGTTCGTGCCTGTGGAAGCAGAAATGGTTAGAGCACAGTACAGTAAATATAACCTCAGAAGGAAATAAATCATGTAAAAAAAAAAAATTACCTTCCCACCCCAACACAAATAAAGAGATGAGGTACAGGCAGGGACAGACATGAGTGTGTATGGTCTCACTCAGAACATGAGAAATGTCCAGTCATCAATGGAGAAGAGGTAGAGTCTGAGTTCAAGTAAACCAACTCTGGTGTTTATATTTTTTCCAACATTTTATTTTTTTATGATGACTTGTTTAGCTTCTATACAGACACCATACAAAGCAAGTCACAAATTCACTTCAAAATATTCAACAGATTGAGCCAAACATTGCAGTTCCCACAAAATATAGGATGGACAATAAAGGCATTATTTCATATATTCCTTATATGTATGTACTTTTTATAGAGTACCATTGTAAATAAAATACAATACAAGATATACAGCAGTCTATATTTTTCGTCAATCCGTTCATGATAGAAAAGCGATTATGCAAGAGTTCATAATCTCTGTACCAAACCTAAACTGAGGAAAATGAAAATAAATAAATAAATAAAATAAAAATTGGATGTGCAAAAGTAAATAACTTAAAATAAATAAATAAATAAATAAATAAATAAATAAAGGGAAAATAAATGTTAAGTTTAACTACATTCATACAAGTCGGTGCAACCCAGTTTCATTTGTTGGCAACTTTCAGTATAATATCTCTTTAATACCTCAACACCCTGGCACACTACCCTGATTTTTTATGAAGGCCTTCATAAAATTACCCCAAATTACTCTAATCTAAAATACCTCTATGATAACACATTTATACCACATTTTTCAATTCAATACTTCAATACTCCCTGGAAAATAAGAAGGAATCAAATAAAAAACAGACCAAATGAATGTCGGAAAATCTAAAAGGAAGAACAAAAAAAACAACAACTTGGCACCTCTAGTCCTTGAGTCCTCATTTATGGCAAAAGGCAGTGTGATGTCATGTAAGGAAAAGGTTGTGTCCTTTGGGTGGCTGGATAACAGTTCCAAGAGTGACTTGACTGTACAGCGTGTTTTTGTGTGGCATGTCTGAATGAGAGTTGGCGGGGTGGTTGGGTGGGCAGCTGGGGGCTGGGGTGGACGGGGCATTTCCAGAAGAGTCCCTACAGTCTGTCTCACTTCGTGATTTTTCGACAGTCTACTTTGAGTGCGCTCAGACACTCGAATGGACTCGACTTAAGCCTGCGTTAGACGCAAAGTCCTATGGTTCCCGTATAGTGCGAGTTCTATGCATTACCCTCAATGCCATAAAACACAGAGGGTAAAGCAGCGACAAGCTTTAAGTCCTCAATCAATAATCTCCTCTCTATCAGGATAGGCAAAGCAGGGGGACTCTTTTTTCTAACCATCATGCTCTTCTAATTCGGAAGGAGTTGGAAAGCCCTTTTTGTTGAAGAAAGGTTGGAAACAGAAGCACATATCTGCAAATATTGAAAAACAGTGTCAAATGGTTATCAAGTTTTTGTTGTTGTTGTTGTTTTGTTTCATACGTGGAGATCCAGTAACAAGTCAAGGGACTAAAAACATGGAATGGGAAACACCGAATGGCAGACATTAATAAATGGGACTAAATGAGGATGAATAAATGAGTGGGATGGATTTAGGTATAAAAAATGTCTTAATAATCTTCTAAACTGCTAAACAGTGTGCTTTTCAACACGAAAAAAGGGACGGACAGCCTGAAGACGTCAGGAGACCACAGACAAGTTACAAAACAGATTGTTTAGAGTTTTAGACCATGGAAGCACTAGGAAAGAATAATGTGTACTGTGCTGACACCTAGTGGCCGAGGACAGTTATGGTAAAAAACTGGCTTGAAATGAGTGTGGTTGGTGGGATTGATTAGTGAGGGCGGTGAAAAGACGGTGTGAAAAGACTTTCTGTGGTAAAGCTTTGAGTTTTAACTACGTACTTAAAAGAAACAGCAAAACCAATATACTAATACTATAAAAATGATTCATCGACTGCAGGGGGCTTTTCTAATAAACTACATCTGACATTTTTGTCCTTTGAATAAATTGGGGGTAATCTGAACCCAAAACGAATCATTTTTAATGTTACTCACCAACACTGTTAACTCAATAAACTGCACGTTGCAAAGGCTTTTTCTTTAGAGTCCCAATGCCAGTGCCAGGAAAGTGACAAATCTTTCTTTTTATATCTGATTACTGGAAAAAAGTTCTTGCAGCAATTTTCTCCACTGTAATATTCGAACAAAATACCTTGTATGTAGTGATTCAGGTGAGTCTGTTATCGATCTGACAAAGCTCATCTTTTGATGACATTAAGGCATATTTTCTTTCATTGAGTACTTCTCTTCAAACTCTCAGAAAATCAACAGAAAGTGGACTACTACTTACAAGCATGGCTAGAAAACATTGAATGGCAACCTGCAGCCTATCGGTGACTAGCAGGGCTTTAAGGGAACTTTTTTTTGTTAACATATAGTCAATTTATTTTTAAAATGGACAAAAAGCTAGGAAAGGGACATCCTCGACACTGCTGATGGAATATTTTGTCTTTCGGTTGTTTTGTAAAATGGCAAAAAAGGTTGGCATCGCACGTCTTCCTCTCCTGAGCCCATCACACTCTTCAAGTGTCACTGAAGAAATGTCGACATCGCCCCGTTTACTTTCCGTCCCCTCCTCCTCCTCAGCTTCCTCCTCCTCTCCTCCCTCACCCTCCCTCCTCCCACCCTCGGCTCGCTGCTCCTCAGAAGGTCATGAGCTGAAACTCCCGCTCGGCTTGCCACTCCGGCACCCACACTGGGTAGGTGGCGTGCTTCGGCATCTCCATGATGCGGACGGGGAGAGGCTCATTTCTCTGGTGGACATGGTTAGTCACTACCTAGCAGGGGGGGAAGGGAGACAACAAGGGGAGCTAGCACACAGCCTGTACTGCTCGGAGGCCACAAAGCCTGCGGCTCCCACAGCAGCTAGGGTAACAGGGTGAAGGCGGTAGGAGACATAGAGGAAGGGGGGGAGTAGATAGGGAGGTTAGAGAAGGAGTTAGTTAGAAAGAGATGGGGGAAGAGAAGAAGGCAGGAGATAGGAGATGGGATCAGAGGGAAACAGGAAATAGGTGATGGGGGGCAAGACAGGTAGAGGAGAAGGGATTTTAAGAGGGGTGGGGTGTATTTATCAAAGGGAGGGAGTTAGGAAAGAATAAATCTCATGTAGCCTGATCCCTGCCTCATAAAGCTCACAAAGTTCTGAAGAAAATTTAAAACAGAGGGGACATCTTAAGTTTTGGTAAAGTCAACCATTCAATTAGTCGGGCTTTAGAAAATACATTTTTGGAGGCACAAACAAGCTCTCTATAGAATTTTGTCCTTGGTTTAAAGAATAACAAGATCAGGATTTCTACAGACCTTCCTGAGCTCGAAGAGGCCGAGGTCTGGCTATGTGAGATTAGGAGAGGCTTAGCAGCAAAGAAGGAGGCTGGAGAGAAGAGAGAGGAGGAGGAAAGAGGGGTGCAGGCTGGGTAGAAGAAGAGGGCAGAGGCTACAAGTGAAAGACAAGCTTAGGACAGCTAAGGAAATTAGAGTGGTTAGTGCACACATATGCTTTTGGTTAGAGCAAAGGGAAAATACGACAGGACATGGGGGGTAAAGAGCAGGCAGACATGGGGGGAGTCCGGATTCTGGTGTGGTAGTGGATCTAATCACGGTGGTCGATAACGGATTCGTGGCCAGAATAGAAGTGATTGGGGTGAGGATTGGGAGTGGGGCTAATCTAGACTCAGCGAGATAGTTAGTGGACAGTTAGAGCTTCTCTATGTGGAGCTGCGGGGGGCGGGGCAGGGGGGGGTTAACAGGGAGCTGGCATGCGTTCTTAGCAGCGTGTATATAGGTCATAGGCTGGCTAGGACTTTTTTTTTTTTTTTTTTTTTTTTAAGTTTAGCTCGCTCAGGCAGGAGAAGTTGCATTGGCGGTTTGTTGCTGCCGTCCCTCCCCAAAAGGGAAGTCACTGCAAAGAAAGGATCTAGTAAAAATAAGAGGGGTGGGGGGAGGGAGGTCAAAGATTTAGACAGCGCAGAGGGCCCAGTTTGTTATGGGTGAGATGAGAAACTTAATCCATGTGCTCTTACTACATCCAATTAGAAAAGAAAAGGCATGAAACATGAAAAGAGTTGACGTTTTTTTCCACAGTGTTTATCTTTGATATTTGCTTTAAGGTTTTATTTTTATTATATATATATATTTTTGGAGCGCTTTTGGGAGCTAATGTAATTTCTATTTAGTCTTTTTCTCCTTTGCCCATTGTGCTGTGTGAACAAGACGCTTTCTTTGCCTGCATCGGAGGCAGGAGAGGTGGCTTTGATGCATTTTCGAGCTACCTGTCTCCCTCTGGTGGACAAAGTGTGCTTGGCAACATGCCTCCTAGTAGTGTGAGTGGGTGTTGCTTTGCATCAGCTGTCGCATACTTACTGTGAAAATGTTGGAGCGGCGCTTTGACTGCTTCCGGATGGGCGTGGGTGTGTTGGAGGCAGCGATGGTCTCAATGCGCATCTCCCGCTGACTTATGCTGGGGGTGGAGGGAACAGAGGAGGAGTAGTCACTGAACGCACCCCCACCGTTGGCCGCCTGGGGAGGGAGAGAGGGAGATTAAGAGGAAAACGACAGAAAGAAGAAGGGAAAATACCAGATGAAGAGAGGGAGGACAAGAGAGGAAAAAAGAGGTTAACAATCAGAAGATGAAGAAGGAATACATACTATGGCAGGTCACTGTGGGGCAGATTTTCCTGAACGTAACTATATTGACATTCATCATAATAAGAAGAATTACATAAAGTGGCTCAACATAACAGCACTAACCTGAGATTAAAGTGATAAAACCACTAGGTCAAACTGTGAGTTAGTGAAACTTACCTGGTTGATGTGGACAGAGGGGATGGATGCAGCGGGGACTGATGAATGGCTGGGAGAGTTAGGGAGAGATTTGCATGGACCAATTGAGAGCTGCTGCTTTTTCCTCATGGCCACAACCTTCTGGGCAACTGGAGGAGAGAGTGGCAAAGACACAGTAACAGACTGTTCATTAATCCAATCACATTCCCGACTCCAGTGAATGAAGTGGTGAGAATAAAGAGAGCAGAAAAATCCAACTGCCCCTGGAGATGGCTGGTTATAGCGCTCCCTTCTCTCAAATCTAGCTACATACTGTGGTGAAATATGGGCATTTAAGAGCTCGTGTCATTAAGAAAACTACATCGTTAGCAATTTTATGTCTACATACACTGGAGGGGGAAAAACTGAATAAATGATAAATAAAACGAAGGCAGATGGTCCCATGTGACAAGGGGTCACTGGAAGGTGTGATGAGTATGAAAACGGTGTGAATCATACGCCCGCACAGTCACCAGATCTCAACCCGATTGAATAATAACTGTCGGTGATTTTGGGCCAACGGCTCGCTCCATCATACTGCATCATCAAAATACCAAATGAGAGAATATGTTTTAGAAGAGGTGTTCCATCCTGCAGTAGATGTACAAGTCGAATATAAAAGTCATATAAAGCACAGTGGATCAGCATGCAGTTGTTTATCTAAGACAGTAATAAAATAATATTTTTAATATCTATGTCAAATACTATGGAAAGGCCATTGTTGTTGTTTGTGATAATTCTGATCAACCGAAGCAGTATACAGCAGTAGCACAAACCACTAGTATATCAACATATATATATTAATAGCATTGGGTAAAATTACTGAACTTTATCTGATGAGAGAAGAAGAAGGAAATGCTAATCAGTGCCTCTGGTCTATGGAGATGTCTGCAGGATGTTTAGTCAGCTTGATACATTTCAAGGTTGAAATGTTCTTCCCAGTGCCAGTTTAATTATTCCAAATTTTCACTTAGCTTTCTGCACACAAACAAAAAATGTTGTAAACCTGGCAACAGGACACTTCATTTATGTGAGCTACAGGTCTGAGCACACACAATAAAAGGGCAACTACAGGGGATAGTATCTCTGCAGGTTTACAGGAATACACAGGGTTTGGAAATGTCAGTAATGTGTTTAGTGTGTGCTTCTATTTTCCATTTACCAAAAACACAACACTGGCATTAAGGCACAACAAAGTAAGCAAAGCTAATTCCAGTCAGGGGCATGAGAGTACATTATCTAAACCACCTCAAGGCCATTTGTTTCCCAGTCAGGAAATAAGCAGCATATTGTTAAGTGGCTTATACACATCTTGTGGGGGAAGGAGGAGGGGGTGAAGGTACCTCTATTTTCAATTTCAAGAAAAGTAATCACTCAAAATGATACTTGCAATTTTTTCCTGTCATTCACTGTACTTTGCAGTGTGATGCTGGCGAAATGAGACTATAGTCTCCAACTGAACAAGCTGATTTGCCATGCAGTTGTTGCAACCCGTCATTTAATTCATGGCACACTCGAGTGAGGGACTGGGTGGAGCGAGAGGGAGGGAGGGAGGGAGGGAGGGGGCTGTTCGTGGCTGCGTGATGTGAATTAGCACTGAGGGAAAGAGAGATGATTTGAAGTTGTGCTGACAGCTGGGACCATAACGCCTGGTTGCCTGCTGCAGCATGGCAAATACGGAAAGGCACGGGCACATGATACAGAGCGACTTCTCCAGACAGCCAGCACTCCTTCATCTCTTTTAATTATTTCAAATTGGGCTTCAGGAAGCAATTAAGGCAGGGAGGGAAGACAACGTGCCCGTGCATCAACAGTCAAAGAAATGCAAAGTGAAAGTTGTGTTACATATTCAGATGTTTTGTGAAGGGGTGACAGGCTCCTGAAAAGGGAGCTGCAGCCTCAGGGGATAATGTGCCAGAGTTGAAGCAGCCGAATTTCCAAATGACAGTTTCATGACTTCAATTATGGATTCAGGGAAAACTCAAAGTTTCCACTTTTCAGACACACTAAATGTATATTTCACTATTCATACAGCTGTGTATTAACTCGTCTTTCGCCTTGAGCTTCCTCCATATTTGTATGCAATTCTACGTCAGGATCTTAGCTTCGGTAATTACTTATTTGTAGTGTTTGACAATTGTAATAAATTCAATCTAAAATACCTGCTGAATCATTAACTGAAGACTTACACCGCCAATCACAGCTGCTGAGCATGTAGCACTAGGAGCATTAGTACACCACGTAAAACACCTCCATCTGAGTCAGGCGTGTACAGGCATTTCTGCATGTTGCTAGCAATAACTCAAACAGTTTGACGTGCTTCGTAATGAGCCCGTGGTGAAGAGGGAAGAAAGTCACGATCGGTAAATTCTAATTGAGGTTCCAGTGATGTTCAACAGAGTGACGCACAGAAGATGACAAGGGAAGTGTTGATTGAAGATTAACGAGTTGATGTAATCTGTTGTCAGAGGGCATATCTGATTCATTATCTTGAGTCGTTCTGCACTCACCTAAGCAAGACCTAATTTCTTGAGATGAGAAGAAGCAGAAAAGATCTTGTATCTCTGTCATGTTTACATAATTCCTACAAAATGCTGCTAATCACAAGCTGTGCTATCTGAGCTTTTTAATGAATATTGCCAAGAAACTCTGTAGTCTCTCTTAACTATGTAACATCAACCATCATTGTGTTCAAGTTGCATCTTTGCCCTTCCACCTTATTAGAATTCACCCCTCTCACCATCCTGGAAGACTCTCTCCACATTCAGGCCATAGGTGGAGCAGGTCTCATAGTACGTGCAGCGTTTCAGGTCATTTGACAACTTTCTGGCCCGTGAGTCATCGATCACTCTGGGGTTGGCAGCACTGATTGCATCTAAGAGAACAAGGAAAGAAAAAAATATTACTCAAATGTTTCATTTGAAGGATTTGAGGGACTTTTTTAAAGAATTCGCTGGGGACTATTTTCATCTGTGGATTAATACACATTTGATGTGCTTGTGAATAAACAAACCAGAAGGTGTATGGGACCTAATTAAGGCAAACTACAGTGCTTTATTCACTGTAATGAACATGTCACCCATTGCAAATGTTCTGCACCCTTATTACGTCCATAAGTTAATTTTTGGTCCAATATGAATCGCACAAAAACACAAAACAATGAAACAATTTGTTATTTTTTTTGCATTTGAATTGCATTTGTTGACAATAAGAAAAAAGTAGTCACACTTCTACCTTAATGATACTGCAAACACAGTGTAAGCGCATATAGTAGCCTACTTCCTGTTCCATTATGGAGCAAACAATATCTTGAAAAAAACATAAATATATCAGGTGAAGGGCAAAGACCTTGTGTTCCAACGAGGACCATGGGGACCTCAGCTGCGTTCCTGTAGCTGGAGAGGCGCAGAAAGTAATTGTAGACTGTCTGGAAGCTGATCTCATCCTCCAGGCTAAAGACGAAAACCACCGCATCCACCCAGGCAGCAAACTGAGGACAGAGCAGAGGAGGTACTGTGGAATAAAACCCGCCTGAATACAACACAAGAACATTCACACAGATCAGCAGTTTTTGCGTAAAGAGTCGCTGTCCATGTGATAATGTGATCAGTTTTGTGACATCACATCCACTTTGTAGCCAACCACTGGAGATTACAACCCTACTAACTTACAAACTGACCCTTTTGTGTGAAATTATGAGGAACACATTCATTTTAATATTGTTACACCTTAAAACATGTCACTGAAATAAGTATTGTTGTTGCAGACATTCACTACTGATTCCATGTTTTTGCAGGTCATCCTTTGATGGAAGTTCATACATACAGACAGAAGGGGGCAGTGTATTAACAGCTTAAGCCCCCTGACAGCCCCATTTGAGGCAACGTACCAGTACTACATAGGTTGACAGTGAATGATTAAACACTACTACTGAATCTTAATCTGTTTTCCCGTCACTACCATAATCTTAGGGTCTTTGTATTTGCTGCGTCATGTACATTTATAATCTCTGCCTACTTAATGATCAAATGTCAGAGAAAGGTTTCCCGAGTGGAGGAAATCAGCACTAATCACCGTCCATTGTCTAAGGAAACAGGCTAAGCAAAACCGTAGAGTCATACTAAAAGTGACAATCAAGTGATGACTATTCCCTTCATTCAGCTTTCACGTCCCGCTCAATGCCCCATAGGGAATGAATGGGAAATCAAGCACTCCAAAGCACAACTCTGCTGAGCCTCCTGCGAGTGGGAACATAACGGAGGCCTTTAATTATGCCACTAATTATACAGGCAGCTGACAACTGAGCCCAACCTATTCCTATTCCCTCACTGACCATAACGCAATCGTCAGACGGAGTGTTGCCAGGACAGGTATCTGTGGAAACGCACGATAAATTCATGTCAAGATGACATGAGTCAAGAAGACACAAAACATCTAGTGAATGAAGCCTTTAAAATTTCTGCATCTATTCGTTAGTGTTGCGACTCGTTCCCACTGTATCGATTCTGCTCATTTAATCCTCATCAAATACTTAAAGATATAGCTTTAAACAACTTTTGGCAACAATATTAGAAAGTAACATATGCGACTACAAGAATTATGAAACCATGATAAAAGCATCCATCATCCCAAATTATGTGACCAGAAGGAGGAAACACAAAACAAAAAATAAAGGTCTGAACTGAATTGTTTATTTGTAGAAATGGGATGTTATAGATACACAACGGAATATGTTCATTTTGTTCTTTGCTACTAAAGATTACGACTTGGAAACAAGCTACAATTATATCTTGTCAGCAAGTATTTAGTCATTTACACAGAAAAAACATTAGCATTCAATTCCTGTTTCTGACCACCTGACTAAAGTCCTATATTCACAGATTTTTCCCCAAGAAAATATCTATTTTACAGTGAAGTGTCCCACTACTTACAGTAGTAAGTACTGGTATTTACTGATGTGTCCTGGATGCTAAGTTTGTCAAATCAAGACAATGAGCTCAGAGATGCTAAAACACACAGAGCTGAGGGGTTTGTCACTACCGGTAGGCTACTGTACCAATGTGTATAAAACACAAAGTAATTTTGGCCATTGGTGACGGAGACATTTATATCAGCTGCTTTGAGGGCATTTTTGAGATACTTATATTTCACAAGAGCTATTGATATATTATGCTACTTTCTCTAGTGCCCCACATTTCAGAGTACAATGTTGTATTTTTTCCTCCAACCATTAATATTGTAAGCTAATCCACATACTCTATAACCACGCAAAAGCAAATGTTAGAAGAAATCCCTCTCATTCTCTCATGGGTTTCCGACAGCCTGGGCTGGGTGAAGTATCATCAAACATCCAACACGCAAAGTCAAGTTCATTTAAATCCTGTCAGATCTGTAAGCGGGAGGTAAGACCAATGGCTCAAGAATGACTAAGTATTAGAGTCTGATGGCTGCTCCCATCATTAAACATGGCTGGATTACCGGGAAGCCCTTCATCAATTTGCCCCCCTTTGAAAGATATATAAAACAGTGTCACATCGCATTATCAATATCAATATGTCCTTTTCTGAAGACTTAGTAAAACTCACTCTGGATGAACTACTGGCTCCATTACTCTTCATATCCCCCCATACTAATAGAACAATTAGATGCTGCATTGTCTCTTTGACCACAAAAATGATTTTGGCTCAGTTTACTCATTGATCTGTTGCTGCCCCTTAAGTGCTTTTGGTAGGACAACCACAGAGTGCTGTCACACCGCTCCAGGCACAGCCACGCAGTGAAGTAATGGCCTGAACAGTTCCTGTCTGAATGACAGTTTGCAGACAGTCTCTGCTTGACACATCTCACAACTTTGGAGAAAAGACTTTTTTTTTCTGTTTTACACCAGGATCAACACTCTTACCTGCAACTCTGGAGGCCCTCCTTCATCTCTGATCAGGAGTAGGTAGCTCTGTCCATCCACAACTATTTCTTTCTTGAACCGTCCACCTGAGGAGGAGATATTTATTTTAGTTTATTCCAAAATTAGAATAATGTCTTTCTTGAGATATGCTACATACCCAGCGGGGGTTTCTGAAGTAGAAAAAAAAGACTCCAGACACATTTCACACTTGGTAATCATAAAAACAATGATGATGCACCAAATAAACCGGAATTCAATATCAAAACACAGCTTGACATGACTCATAAAAGTTTGTTGAGATGTGTACGGATTTAAGTGCAGCTTCTCAATTTAGACCCCCTCCAATGTGTTGCTGTTGCTATCACATGCCAACAGGAAATCTGGTCTCTCAGGAGCCAATTATGTGGGCAAGAAATTGCCATTTAGCATGTCTAATGCACAGCTGCTGGGGAACCAGTTCAGTGCCACCGTCCCTGAAACTGCCACAAGTCCTGGAAAGACTCAACTCGGAGTTCATTATCAGGCTACGAGCTCCGTCTCCATCACTTCACCGCAAGCACTTCTTCGCAAGCGTGTTCGCAAAATTTCACAGCCCTAACAACATAACTCATTACACTTCGCTTTGAAATGATACAAGTAATGGAGTAAGTTTAATGCAGAGACTAAAAGAGAGGGAAGGAAACAATGGGAGATAATATCAGACGCAGAAAAAAAAACTTGTCTTTATTCTGAAGTGGTGCACCTCAGGTCAGACCATGGCCACAGGACAGCAGAGAGGAGCTAACATTTAGCGGGAGCTAAGTGTTATGCAGCCTTGAATTTCTCTCCCTCCCCTATTCTTCATTTCTTTTCTAATACAAAGTCATATTCCCTGCCGCTGGCGAAGCTGGCTGCAGATAAAGAACAAGCCAATGGGAGAACAACGCAATAAATTAGATTCTGCATATCATTTGAGTGGGTTGCGATCCTTTGGAGATTAAAAACATTCAAATGAGAAAGCTGTAAGGCTAGAGTGAAATCAGTGCCTTATGAATTCAAAAATATGCTGAAAGCAACTTGACAAAATTGAATAACACAAGCTTAAAGGCCTAGGAATGACTGTGAAATGCATATATAAATATATATAAATACAAGTATGTCGAAGACAGTAGATGTGCAGGCCAAATAAGATTACACCTGTTAAACCTTTCCAGGAATTTCAGGAAAAAAAGTTGACATTTTGGCAAAGATTTTCATATGATTAGATAATAAGGTGTCAGAGATCACGCTGTTCAACCGGCACATTAATAACTACACATCTCACATTACAGAGGAGATGCAGGGACAACAACGTAGCCAGGGCCTGTCATTTTTAAAAGGCAGAAAGTATTCCTGTCTCAGAAAGCAATACATATCTACTTGAGCCACACTTCCACCCTGTTAAGTCCACTTCAGTCCGTTAGGCAAATAAGGGACTCTCCTAGCCTTGTGCACAGGCTCTCAAGCCCTGGTGGATACTGGTTGTGTAACAAAGAGAGAGAGAGAGAAAAAGAGAGAGAGATTCATGTACCACAAGCCTTTTTTTTTTTTTTTTACTGAACTCACAGAGCTTTGGAGACTAACAAAAGGACTGAGAAACTATGTGTCTGAGTGTCTCTGAATCCTGCTAAAAAAAAAAAGTGGGGGGAAAAAAACCAAAGATTTATCAGAATACAAAGTTTGTCTGTGTGTAAGTAGGCGGCACATACGTACGCCAGAACTGATTACTGCAAAACTAGCATCTGTAATGAGAGCGTACGGCTGCAGCAAAAACATGTGAGGAATTTGAAGTAAACATTTCAGTTACATAATCATCTGGGATACCGTTGTCTCCAGTAAGAGACTCGATGCTACACAGAGAAGCCAGTGCTGAGAACAAAGCTACATTGCCTTACTTTTCTCTTTCTTCAGGCGTGACGGAAAGTAAGCACGAATTTTGAAATGTGTCGTTCGGCATCACGTGAAAGCAGGTGACTAATAACCCTGCAGACTGCCTACGGAGAGTCGGTAAGTTGGTAGGCATAGTTAACACGCAGCAAGCATACTCTGCTTACAAGGAGGCTCAGACCTTGACACAGAGCCACAATCCAACGGAGCTCCATCCGGTGTTGCCATGGCAACACAGCCCAGTACCTTTTTTCAGATATCATAGCAAAAGCCCAGGAACAAAACAGTGAAGAAAACAGCCGCGGCTGAACCTTCTTCTGGCTGGGCAATGCCTCTGCAATGTAAATATACCCAATCTGGAGTAAGGCCAGTGTTAAAAGCACGTAAAACAAGAGAGCCTGAGCAGCTGCCAATCATGAGACGCGCACACAGCGCGCAGCGATGTGCAAAGGGACACGGGCATGTATCTGAGCTGACATGTTTCCCTGATTACAGCAACAAACGCTCGTTCTGTTTTTCCAGCATTTCCACCATTGATTTCTCAAGGACTAATTAAGCTATGAGAATTTTTCTCCCTCGGTGCAGAAAAATGCCAGAAACTAATTATGCGCTTCATGTCTCATCCTCACTATAATTACACTAAAATGAAACACTGCAAACCCCTCAAAGATCATCAGTTAACTCTGAGTTTGCCAACATCTTTGTGGATTTCTAAGAGGAGGCTTTACCTTTCAGGCCAGAAGGGGGCATTCTCATTATGATCTCACTGATAAACTGAAGAATATCTGATTTTAAGATTTAACCAGTCAATTAAACTGGAAAGGGGTCTGACTCTGGAGATGGGACCTTATGAACCATCCAAGAAGAAAATGGTTTATGACTGTGATAAAAAATAAAAACGTTCCCACAGAACTTGGTTTAGTTTTACCTTAATGTTTTAACAATGAATAACCTTCACAGCCCTAATTTACTGGAAATGTTACGCTTTGTTATTACCTCAGCATTTTAGGGGAGGAATTAAAAGGAAACTTTTAAAACTCAACCAAACCAATTATCAATCCTGGCAACTGGAAGCTATAGACACGACCCAACACACAACATTTCGATCCAAACTAATTGGGAAAATATTCACGAGACGACCAGCACTATGCATCAAGTAAATATCCTAACACAGCCCTCCTAATATGGCTATCCCTCTGTGCAGCGCTGCCATCAGTGCCAACAAGTTTGACTTTCTTCTTGTAAAAAACAAGCGAAAACTAATTTAGCAGGCAGCAGGTTTCTGTCTAATTACACTTTGATGCTTCTGAAAAGCATCATTGCGCTAATAACGAGGCTCCACCTCAATTGTGAGAGACTGACACTATGAAAATTAAAGGTTTTCACTCAGCAGTAACAATGTGTTTTATATAATGAGTTGTGAAGTGAATCAGCATCGCAACGCTAAGCTGAAAGACCAACGTGCAGGCACCGTGTAGATCTGAACCTTTATGTGTTATTTGAGTATCTGACGTGTTTATAGACGCCTCCAACAGACTCTTACCTTCAGGAGACTCCTCCTGCACATATGTGCCTGTCAAGTACCGGTGAACCAAGGCAGACTTCCCACTGGACAGGTTTCCCACGATGCCCTGCAAGGCCAAGAGGAAAATGATGTTATTACTGACAGGTACAAACCACCAGAGTATTTAGACATAAAAGCCCATAATCGTGACCTGACCAAAAAAAGAAAGAAAGAAAAAGGCAGCGGATATTTTTTAAGCTTTCAACCTGAGTATGGCCACAAAATGTGTTTCAAAGTGCTGAAAATACAATTCAAGTTTTTATTTTTTGGGGTCAAGCTGCTCTTTCTTGGGTCAAGGGTGACGCTTTGAGGTCAATCATAATGGTCATTTCACAGATCAGATTTTAAACGAATTATTTGAGAAATGTGTTGCATCAAAAGCTATGTGATTTAAAATGAAGATATTTTTCTACAGAGTAACAGGAATCTGCTCATTTCTTTCATTCAAAAGGCTGTTGTTTGTCTGACAAGTGTGCATGAATGCACAATTCAGCAAAAGCAGCATTACGAGAGCCTGACTGACAACTCAAAAGCTGACACATTAGTTTCTAATAGAGCTGCTTTCAGATTTTCACTACTACAGGATTATTGTAGAAATTCAAGATAATTATATTAGTGTGATTTCTATAGATAATTTGTAAGCGTGACATCAATCAAATTCATCTTTAACATGAACAATTTTCTTTCATTGTGTGTTTCGTTTCTCTTTTGGAAAATGGGTTGGACTCAATCTGTGAGTGTAACTCTACCAAAGCACAAATCACTAAAACTTAAGGGATAGTGAAACTGCAGGCAGATGGACTGATAAACAAAATGTCCACAATGTCTAGCATGTACCATCACAGTATAATCATGTGTTCATCATGGTTATTGCCAGTGCTGGTAAATCACATCCCACCTTGTTCAACTTCTGTCGACTCCTAGAGGAATTCTACGTTATTACAAAAACACTCCCTGTGTTTTCACGTTGTGTCTGGCAGTAAAGGCAGTCACACATACATGAATGTGGGCACCATTAGGCAAAGCATAATTGCCTGCCTGAATGTGGCTGCGGCTGAGGCTGTGGTCACACACACGATGCGAATAACAGTGGCAACTGGTGAGTATAGCTCATTCACTTCCAGTCTATGATTCAATCCACTTCTGTACCCTGTCTTGGGCGCTTCTTCAGGTTGTCGGCCATTTTTCTAACTGGTGCTAGGAGACGCAGTGCTCCTCCTCCTCCCCCCTCCCTTCATAAGTCGTGAGGTAAAACATAATTTCCTGTGTGCAGCGTGGGAATGTCATGATCAACATGAAATTCAACAAATGCTGAAAAATAACGCGAGAGATTTGTGGAGCTTATGGTTTAGTCAGTTGTATTATCTCTGGCTTGTGTCTAATGGACATTTAGAAGTTACCACCATGTAGGAGTGTAAACAACATCAAACTGATGTGCAGAGATCAATTTCTTCAAGATGGAAGACAGTAAGTTGAATCATTGACTCTAAAAGCTTATTTACTAAATGTTTATGTCATGTGTTTGAATACTGGTCTCAGTTATTAAACTGACTGTTTCTTGGAATTAATGTATTGTATCCTTAGAAAGTGAGAATAGTTGGTTTGCAAAACCATAAAAAAACAAAAACAGCAAACATGGAGGTATACGTGAGGTTCAAACATTTTGGAGAAGAGTTCCCCCCGCTTCCTGTCCCTGGTGTCTAGACCAGGCCTTTAGGGTTATGCATGGTAGAGGGTGGGCTGATGATGCCAGCATGTCTGGGAAGAACAAAGGCTACAACATGCCTCATCTCCTCCCTCGCCTCCTCCTCCTATACCCACCACCACCTCTTCTTCTCCAGATCATTAGTGGGTGTTCAAGTCAGGTATGGTTCTAATTATAGGGACATTTGAGGCACAAGAGAAAAGATCTGTTGGAGGTACTTCCAAGGCTATCTTCTCTGTAATGGACATGTGTGCGCGCGCATACATACTGTATATACTATATCAGGAGGTACTCAAGCAGAATAAGAATGAATAAGCTTTAAGTTAGCAAAAGTTGTAGGCTGTGTGGGGTGAAAGCTATGAGTCAACAGAAATCGACTTTGAACGTACCACAGCCCCGGTGCTCCTGCTGCTTTAACTGCTCAGCTTTGTGACCTGCTGCTATATAGGCTTCATGAAATCAAATTGCCGTATCAGCACTATCCCAGTGCAGAACTTTTACTCTTCTTTGCAGATGTTTAGCCCAGATCTGAGAGTATTAAAGAGTGTGGGTTTGACTATCAAAGGGTGGCAATAAAAATCAGACTTGACCACTGTTAAGCCGCTACCACCAGGAAACTACAATAGCAGGGTGCAGCAGATGTTTCGAAGTTATTCACACGCGATTATGATCATCGTTTCAACATATCTGCTGGGAATTGACGTCGCTATCATATTGAAACGCTTTCTCAAACATATGACCAGTTTCTTTTCAGTGTGACCTTGTTGCTGAACAGTAACTCTCTGACAGCTGTGAAAGAACGATTGCTGTTTTGCAACACTTAATTCTGCCTTTCCAGGTTCATTTAACAAACCCCTGTGTGGAAGCTGCCAATTAACACCTCAGAAATATAAAAAGAAACAGGCGCATTTTAAGCACTTGAAGAAAAAAAAGAGGCAAGTTCGTCTTTGAGCTGCCTGTAAATTTTCCTCCTGTTTGTTCCATTGAAGTTTCCTCATTTGCAAGGTGCTACAACAATGAATACACCTCACACGGAACTATTGTGTGAACTGGCAGGACGGTGAAGTGCAGTTTTTCAAGGTTGCTTGTCTTTATGGGTGGAAGACATTAAATCATGTGAGGATGTTAGCTGTGCATTTGGCAGTGGCTGTGTGAGTGCTCCAGTGGCGGCGTGGGATCAGACCCAGGACGTGTCACGAGTCTAGCCCAAAACTGTCACTCATCCCGCGTCCTGCTGCAAACTGCCCTGCAATCTCCATGCCAACGCATCTCATTAAAAATCACCCACTACGAGCCAGGGAAAAGTTCAGCCAATTTCTCAACTCTTCTCTCTCTTTCGTGTAAAACACCAAAACTAGTGTTACATGGAAAGAACATGCCCCCTCCCGACATTTAAATCGATCAGGAGGATGAAACCTCTGAGGGCGAATCAAGAGAGGAGTTGTTGGAAATAAATTAATATTAAAAAAAAACAAATAAATAAAAGTTACTCACCACTTTCAGCTCTGGCACTGACCGACTCAATGTCCATTCCTGGCTGTTGACGAAAGAGTCTAAAAGAGGGGAAAAGGACAAAAAAGAAGTGAAGTTGAGCAGCAGTGAGAGGTAATCTGTGTGTCTGTGTCCCGTCTGACCCCAGCTACTGATAATATGGTATTAACAGTATTTCCCACTGGATGATGGTAAAGCAACTTCTCAGCTGCAGTGTACAGACTGCCCGTGGTGAGTGCAACAAGATTGTTTGGCTGTCAAAACACATGTAACAGAATAGAGAAGTCTCTCTTGAGGTATCTAGCACATTTTTGGCAATTGGGACTTATTCTTCTAACAGAATATTCACTGTTACCTTACATAGTTTTTTCCCTTGCACACAAACACAAGTTCACCGACAGGACTGTATCATACCTCTATGGACAGAAGTGTAGATCTGCAGTCATTTGCAACAGCAGGCAATAAATCATGGGGTAAAATGGTTAGTAGGACAGAGCCTTTCAAAGTGGCACAATGTGACCTTTATTT
Organism: Decapterus maruadsi; assembly: GCA_030347415.2. NCBI lineage: Eukaryota > Metazoa > Chordata > Actinopteri > Carangiformes > Carangidae > Decapterus > Decapterus maruadsi. Next base: position 16,344,032 of record CM064906.1, read on the forward strand.
CTGCCATTACCCCCAGTGACCAATTCCCTTAAGAAGCCATTTTTGTTTTCATATTCTTTCTTTGCTCTATTCCCTACTATAAGATTTGATCAGAATGAACAGCTAAGCACGTTAGAGCTGCAATGATTAGTCAATTCATCCATCAACAGAAAATTAATCTGCAACAATTTTAATACCAGATTAATCATTTGAGTCATTCGTTGAGAACATTGGATGGCTTTCTTATAGCAAATTGAATAACTGTGGGTTTGAATGGTAGCTCAGACATAACAAGCAATTTCAATAAGCCGACTTATTTGGAACAGGGCTCGGGAACATTTTTTCTGACATTTGATCAATGAAATGATAAAGAGAGAAAATATTCTGCAGAGGGATTAACAATAAAATCAATTGTTGGCTGGCTGTAGACCTAAAGCATATTCAAAGACATAACCAGTCCATGGAGATTTCTCTATCTCTCTCTCACTAATTTGCTATGGTCTGATTTTGATTGTGTGTTTACAACTAAAAAAAGAACACACACACACACACACTGCCAACTGGGGAGTTGAGAAACATCCCTGTTAAGTACAATCTATACAGGCTACCTCAATGAGGTTTCAACACGGCGCAATTTCTGAAGGGGATTTAGTTAATCCACTTTAAAAGGCAGCTATTAACAGGCTTGATTGGACTTGTTGGATTTTCCAGTGACATTTGGAGACGGACTGGATCATAATGCTTTGCACAAGGGTAGTGCAGCTACAACAATACAAACCCTGAGAAGTTAAAAAAACAAAACAAAAAAACAACGCACTGAGCGGAAGAACGCCGTTACGTGTCATAACAACCATTAGAACAAAAAAAGGCTACCTTCCTGTTTCGGATCATGGCTTTGTCATCATCACACCCCCCTCCCTCCTTTCGTGAAGATATCATCTCTAATACGGGAGTGTAGACTGCCTGTCTCCAGACAACAAGGTGTGCAAAACTAAACCTTCTTCTCATGTCTAAACCATAACAATTAAAGTGTTCATCCAGCAACAGGACAGTCATCATTACTCTAAGCCTGTCTGCTGCAGTGGTGGTTTCCCCCTGTGCCCCCGGTGATGCTAATGTGAAACGAATGACACCATAAAGAGTAAACCACTGTCACTAAAACACATGGTTCTATTTCCTCTTCAAATGTATGCTAAAAGCACATATGACTCATAACCGAGCAGACCTGAGCCAAAAAAAAAAAAAAAAAAACCTTTTATAGTAAGTTAAAAAAAGAAACCCTCAGCTAAAATGTTTACTTATTTCTAACCTCCATTTACAAAGAGCCTTGTGCTGCTCTGGCTGTCTCACTTGTTGTGGGAGAGGAGAGGAGTGAATCCCAAACAGAAGGGCCTTTCACCAAGCATTGTGTGGGGCAGAGTAGTCTTTAAACAGCACGCCCCGTGTTAAGCCCTCTCAGTGTGGGTTTGACATGTCGGGACATGAGAGAGGACACCCATCTGAGTCAGTCTTTAAGTGCAGGAAACCGAGCGCAGGTCACAGCGCACTGAGCCGATGTCAGATAAAGCTGTTGTCTCATTATACCTTAGATTTCCTGCCATTAGTCCCCCATATGTGCTCATCTACTTTATTTGATGATTTTCATTCATATTACGTCAATTAAAAAAAAAAAACATAATTGGAGGTTGGATGAAAATGTAACAGTCACAACTCTGCAATTACACAAAAACTCATCGAAAGGTTCCGGTCTTTAGCACTTGCTGTGGTAAACCCCGCATTAACACAGAGACAATGAACTGAGAAATTAAATGGAAACAATAAAAAGTCATATTTAGAAAATAATCAGGGAAAAAAAGCAACCGGATGCATTGACGTTTTTCTCCCATTTGTTCAGTCTAGACTTTTAGAAACAAAGGGAAATGCAGGGAAATCAAGTGTCATCCAAAGCCAACACATAAATGGAGGTTTTGGCTGCATTTCTGGGTGTAAACACAAACAAGCATTTTGCACAGTATTAAAAAATATTCATTAGGGAATCATCTCATATTTTTCCTCTCACAAACAAAACAATTGACAGAGTTTTTCATATGAAGGGGTTAGACCAGCTTTTTGCCATCCTTGGAGCAGCGACAGACCAAACCAGTTTGGTCGCCTGCTAAGAAAAAAAAAGTCCAAATTGAATCCATGTGCTCTGTGTTACGTCATTCTTTAAATATGAGCATCCTCCACTTCCCTGTGTCCCAGAATGCCTATGGAAACAGAAAGCCCCAGCGTTTTGTGATGCTTACTGAGGACACCAGTGTCTTTGTCTCTGCCAGGGCAAAACTGTGTTGCCAGTTTGTTTGTCAGGTTTTTCACTTCACTGCTCATGTCTACTCGGATAAAAATGGCCATTCAGACTGAGGTTAGCAAAGCACAATCACCCGTCACCCCCTCCTCCTCCTCCTCTCCCACTTATTCCGTTTCATGAGGGTAAAAAAAAATGCAATGTGAGCAGAAACCCTGTGCATATGGTTATTTGAGTGTGGGTGCAAGCGTGCGCATGCACGGATTTCTATGTAGCAGTGAATCTGAAGTGGTTTCTTGGAAACCTTGAAGTCGAAACTTCCACTCTGCCACATTCTGACTTTCCGACTGTGCTTTCCCACTATCATAAATTACAGTGCATGGATTTAGCTACCAATCAGTAATTCTACTTCCCTAATTTGGCAAACCTCATGACCAACCAACAGTCCCTGCATCTGACATACTTTTATCATCCACATCTTGACAAAGTGGTCCTGTAGCATCTTCCTTTTGTGCACTGATCTACAAAGCCACATTCACAGTAAGAGCCTGTGTGTTTGTTCTGTGGAGCTCCCAAACTCCACTCTTGTTATTTCTATCAAAGGAGCTAAGTGAGAGAGACAATCAGCAGAGAACAAGGTAAAAATATTCATGCCATGCCAGTCTAATGCGGTCTGGATGACCTGCCCTACTTAAAGCATGCGTTGTCTGCAGACGAGCATTGATCACTTCCCGGAAATAAACTGAACATCCAGATTCAAACAGGATTCCCACTTAAGATGAGCTGTGTATATTGGGTTTTTAAGAAGTATTGCAGAACAATGCCTTTGTTGATGGACTTTGTGGAGCTACAAGAGTAATGTGTCAAACTTGGCTTATATTTTTTGGCTACACAAAGCGGTGCAACAGAACAGACTGATGGAAACAATCAACCGTGAATTAAAGCGAGAAACAGCACACAGCTACAAATTGTAGACCCCTACTCAAACCCCCAACAAATTCAACACTTTGTAGACTTGTTGCTAGAAGCTAAACATTTCTAGATGTGAGAACAGCAGATTGCTTCTCACCTCCTGAACCACAATCCTGAAGAATAAAATGTACCCGAGAGGAGATTCACAGTGGCAGATGCTCAAATACAAATTACATTCGGATATTAACAGATCTCTCTCTGCTCATGCCCAGACCGTGCTTCACACAGCACAATATCTCCCTGTCTCCCTCACGTCTCCTGCAGCAGGTGAGAGGGCATTATCACAGTGTCACTGTTTGTCCAAATTTCCTTGAAAGTGTCTGTTTATCTTGAACATAATTACATGCTGGGAGTTTGGCCCACCCATCCCCGCTGCTATGAAACACACAAACAAACATCGTCTTTTTTAAAATTAATTCTCAATATGCAGATTTTTGGGCTATAGGCCGGCTGATTCCAACTGCAAGGTAAGATTGATACAGGAAATACTGTTGGCAGGGATCCACAGGAAATTATATCAAATGGGACATAGCCAAAATAAGAGAGAGGAAAAAAGAAGCAAAGGGAATTCATGAATAAATTTTATAATCTGATTCAAGATAACGGAAGATGAATCACACACACACACATGGGGGATTTTCTTCAAATTGTCATAATGGCAAGTTAAGGCAAGTCAGAGTAAATATGCATCATTTGAACTCTCCTATCTGCTGGATCCTGTTGACACCCTACAATGAGGCTTATCACAAACCCCCACCCACAGACCCATTCCCACCCCCACGAGATAAGTGTGCTGCCGACCACCTCTGCCTCATGACAAGTGACCTTTCCTCAAACTCAGAGACCCCCTGAGAGCCCCCTCATCCCAGCACACGGTCCACTGATCACTCATCCCGTGGATGATCACGCATCCACAGGCACGACAGAGTGGCTTTGTTCATCCACAGGTGGGGGTGGGGACACAGTCAGTCTGCACCTCAAACCCCCTCATCCTGTTACCTCCCCTCCCCCGCAATCTTCAACAACACACCAAACTAAAGCGATGCACATGTGTGTTTGTTTTAGCCGTGTGGGACGGCTGGGGCTTCAGCTTTCCTGGATTTAATTTAGAAGCAAACACTTCAGCAGGTAACAACAGGCACCGAGTCCCGCCCAGGGCATTGAGCACCTAGCCTTACTTGAGCTAATCGGCACACCTACATTCCTATTGCCTGACTGCCTGAGTCTGCAGTGGAATAAATGGACAGATATGACTCGACAAAGCACCGCAAAGGAAAAGGTATCCTTGGCAACATGTCATGTGTGAATACAAATAGACTGAGAGATCAACAAAGCTGACCTCAGCACCTATTACGAGGTTTATGTTAGCTAGAGAATTACATATACGCTTTGCTGGATCAAAGGTTGGCTTAATGAGAATGAATACAGCATGTGTGCGACCTGACACTGGTAGAAGTTCTTAAGTTGTCATGGATGACTAATTAGGTCTTTGTGTAAAAGGTGTGAAATTGGTGGCTGACACACAGTAAAAAAGTAGCAAATCACAGCCATTAATTCAAACAGTTGCAAATATTTGCCTCTCTCTCTGCTCTTCCAGGAAACTGGACAAACACCCTCGGCTGTCAGAGTTAACCTTTAAACACAGTGCTTAAGTCGTCTTCTCTTCTCCCCATCATTATAGCATGTAAGCCCTCTTAATTTAGCCTTCCTAGGCTGCCAAACGCATCCCTATTACAGCCACTAACTGCTTTAATGCTACTACTTAAAGCTGTGTCTCTCTGTGAGGCCAGCAGACAGCATTATCCACACTCCTGTGTCCTGTGTCTTGGTGACACAGAAGACAGAACTGGAAGTGTGTTATGACACAGTTACATCCCTTGCAAGCGAACCACTGTAATGTGTTTTTATCAATCACTGTGGAGTTAAATGTGCCGTAACTGCCTACTCATTCACTTAACTCAAAAACTTCATATAAAGCAAAGTGATTACTGAGTAATTTCATACATACAGGCAGTTCACACACAAAAAAACACTGGAGAAGTTAAGCACCCAAAATAGAAATTCCAAAAGGACTCTCTGGAACCAGACGTTTTTGAATGCCATCCAAACTCACAATTCCCCATGTGTTTTTCATTTGCCTGTCTTCCCTTGAAAACACACACACACACACACACACACACACACACACACACACACACGCTTCTATGTTTCTCTTGAGCTGCAACTTTCTTTGCAGTGAACGAGGAGCTAAAATGGAGAACTGAGCTGCAAAATAAATTCAGCAATCTTGCAGGTCTTACCTTGACCTTTGTGGGAGTCAGTGCCTGCCAGAGTCTCTATGGAGACCGGCTCTGGCTTATTATCCCCAGCTAGGGGAGTTTGGCCAGTGTCTTTGCTCTGGGACTGCTGGTATTCACATTTGCCGCTGTACGGCTGCTCTTTCCTCCTGAAACGATTGGTTATGAGCTGCCATATGCTTGGTTCTTCCTGAACTGGTTTGGAGGACAGTTTTGTTGGACAGAGGGGCACTTCCATGACCTTGACCTTCCCTCTGCTGTGGTACTGAATGTACTGCATGCCCCCATCCTCGATCTGCTCATTAGGAGCTGGAAGCATTCTCCCTGTGAGGTACGAGAAAGGCCGTGGAGGCATTGTTGTCTCCTCAGAGGTGCTTTTAGTCCGAGAGCGCTGGTTTAATTCTCCTTCAGACCCTATAGGAAGTTTGTCCCGGGGCCGAGTCCTCCTGATTCGTAGGCTGAGGCTCCGTCTTAAACTGCTCAGTGTACTTTTCGGAGCATCAGGTTTGCTGAGTTTGGGTGCGATATCAGTGTCACCATCCTTCTCCTTGGCCTTTTCTGGAGGTCCCTTGCCAAAGAGCCTCCAACGGAAGCCTCCTTTGAGAAAACCTCCATCACTGCCTGTGCGGCCGCTCTTCTGGCCGTCTATCTCATCATCAGATCCCCTCTTCCTTAGTTCCAGCACTGTCATGCTCACAGGCCTGGGCCTCCAGTTACTCTGCCGGACCCTGGGGGTCACCTCAGCAGACACTGGAGGCCGCTGAGCCACCATAGGATTGAGGCCATCCACTGCTCTCAACTCAGCCTTTCTGCTCCTGTACTGCTGGCTGTTTTCCACAACGCCTGCCCTCCTGGAGGGTTGCTCGGTCCGGGTTTCCGACAGGACTGGGCCTGGGCCTGCCAGCATGCACACACTCCTGGGCCGACGCAGCGGTCTGTCTTGTTCAGGTTGAGAATCTCTTTGCTGCTTGAGTGGGTCGCCATACATGCTCACTGTCCTCCTGCCCTGCGGGGCTTCTTCCTGACGGGGCCTTCGCAGCACGGCCCTTGGCAGAGAGCTGTGTCTTGTAAAAGGACCATGTTCCCCAAGCACGAGCCCTTTAGAGTGGACAGTGACGGAGCGTAATGTGGAGCTCCGAATGCATTGCTCCTGCGTGTCCAACTCCGCCACGTCTCTGCCTTGCTGTGAGGAGCTACCTGAGTTCTTGGAGGGTTGTGTCAAAAACCTGTCTGTCTTCATTTCCCCCCCCACCTCCTCCAGCTCCTCCTCATTCTCCTCCACAACTACCTCCTCTTTTTGCCTCGCAGCTCTACCTGTACAGCTCAGGGAGGGCCACCTGTCAAGCTCATGCCGTGCCCTGCCCAGCCTGGGGCTGCTCTCCATTGGCACCAGGCTAATCATCTCCCGTCCTGGCTGGCAGTTGTCCACCTGGGTGTGGGTGACCCGGCCCTTTCCCAGCACAGATGCCGGCACATCTTCCTGTGTTTCTTTCAGGATGACAGAGATGTGGTAAATGGTTTTCCCCTGCTGCAGTTGGCCAATAGCTGTACTCCTTGGTGGGGTTGCATCCACCGTCCCACTGCTGAGGAATAGCATGGCACTTCACTCAAACTCATTCACACTTACATCCTTATTGACACACCAATACTAGTATGCAGCATGGATAAATGTTCACATTCTGCCCGGGAGTTGCTGAGATCAAGCTCATGAAGTCATTCATTTGAAGACTAAATTCTTTTGCCCGAAATAATCCTTCACCTCTGACATGGGACAAAAAAAAACTTCAAACAAGTTCAAGCAAAGCCACGCTGCCACCTGCATCCTACGGCTCCTCCACTCTGCAGACTCACACAGCTGCTTTCCCTCCCCGGTTTGTTCTACCTGTCCTGCACAAGCAGATGAACAAAAGAAAAACAGGTTATCCAGAACTTGTTTAGCAACAAAGTTAAATCTATAGTAGCTGCAAAAGATGCAGCTCAAAAAGAAACTGAATCATCCTTCTTCCTTGGCAAGTTGCGAACTGTGAGCAATCCTTGTTGTTGGCGGTGCAGACAAACCCCTTAATCTCTGAGCTCTTTCCATGCAGAGCATGAGGGAGTGTGTCTGTGTTTGAACTTTCAGCTGCCTTCCAACCCCAGGGATACATGGAAAACAAGGAGTGGATCCCACGGGCATTTAACACGCCCTCCTGATTCCTCCCGAGTTGCTAGTAGCCCCCAGAGACATAGACAGACAAAAGTGAACACAAGTTTGAGAGAAGACAGAGCTGATTACACACGGCTGTAATCAACAATGACTACAATCCACAACAAAGAGCCATGAATGGACACATTGTGCTCCTCTGACCACTAGCAAAACGCTACAAGGGAGGAAGGGGGGGTTCTTTTTCATGTTTAATGGAAGAAGAGCACGTATTTTATTCACCGATCCACATTTTAGCGACCACCAAATGGTATTAAATTAAAGGATCCAGCCCAGCTTCACTGCTTAGGCTGTGAACACTTTGGTCAGATATCTTTCACAGGAAAAAATTTCAATAAAAAAACAAAACAAAAAAAACCCCAGCCTGCCTCTCACCACAGGACCTGAGAGAACACGAATACAAGCGTAACCTGTGTCAGTAACATGGACTATCCACACAACTGCACATCACGCTTTCAGCGGCTCCCACCACACAGCCTACACACTGTGGGGGAACTTAAGCTTAATTCCAAGATTGGCTGACAGCTTGCCTATTTATGGTGAGGAAATTGTATTCTGTTTAAAGCTGTGGTAGTTACTGTGGAAGAAAGTGGCACATTGGACACTATTAAAACAGCACTCAACTTGACATTGTTGCCTATTTACAGCTCTGGCTATTCACCATCTAACTTCATTAAGAAAACAGACACACTGACAAAAATCCTTATGTTAACTGTATTCTGATTAAATGTTTAGATTAAAAAGAAAACAGTGTTTTTAACTGGCTGTTCTATCTCATGTCTTTCAGTGCTCTGTGTTGTCAAATATAGGCCAATGTACCATAAAGAACACCAACTGAAGTAAACCAGATTTTACCTGCTCAGCTCTGCAGCACTAGCTGCTGGTGTGTTGTTAGACTTGGGACACTGCCCCCTTGTGGTCAAGTCAGGAAAAAAGCAGGGAGAAAATAAAACTAAGAATTTCAATTTCAACAATTTCCCTCGGGTCACATTGATACGAAGTTAGTCAACATGAACGTCGGTGTAATTTGTCTGAATTATGTTCTTATGATACAAGATCAGAACAACACACTCACTCACAATAGTTCCTAAGTTCATATAGCCTACCTGAAATAACCCTGAAACAGGTGCATGATTAGAATTAAGCATTGAGGGTTTTTGACAGAGAAAACCTACAGGAAAACTGGCCGGCCTTTCTGTGAGTGCGTCACAGTGAGGAATCCAGTACGTCAGCATGACTGCGTTGTCATGGGAAATCCACTTTCACCTTAAGGCTGGACGTTGCAGCCCAAGCAACACAACACAACAGCCAGTTCTTACCAGCAGTTGATTGCAACCCCCCCCATGAAAAAGTCTTCTAATGCCGGAAATGCTGTTCATCACAACACTCACATATACCACCACTTTGACCTGGCAGGATCAAAGCTTTTGCCATTTCATACCTTCTGTATCTTTTGTGCTCTTATCAGCAGGCTGGGTGGTGTTAGGAAGAAAGCAAGTGAAAACATTTAAGGCATTGTTCCAGGAAACCTGTTGCTTTACTTTTTTGCATGGCCTAGCACACGGACAAACGCGCAATCAGGGAAATCTTTTTGTCTTATCTGAGAGGGTGTGTGTTGAATTGTTGCAGCAGTGTACCTTGATAGTGACGTTAGGCCCTGTATTAAGCTGTCAAAGCTCACTGCGCTGTTTTTTTTGTGTTTTTTTTTACCTTGGTCGAGGTAGCAGGGGTTTGTAATGATCTGGGGCTCAAAGTCAAGCAAGCAGTCTTCTTCGCTCCACTGGACCTGTTGGTGTCGATTTCTACGACGGCTCCCAAAGCACAGCAACATAGTCTAGCTGCAATATAAACAGGAGTTCTCCATGATTTACAGAATATCCTTAAAAAAAAAGGCCAGTGTGCTTGAGATATCACATGTCAGTCCAAATGATTGGTCATCTTTTCATTGTCCTCTTTTCCTGGGCTTTGTCTTCTTTCAGGCATTTCTGTGAAATTCTGTCTCCCCTCAGTTCCAGCATGTTGTCCCTTCTGTCCGGCACATCTACTTAAAACTCTTCCGGCATCTGCATCCTGCCGTGGCCTGTGATGTGTCTTCCATGCAGACCTGCTGAATGTGGTCACCAGCAGGAGCCTGAGAGGTGACTGGACAGTCTGAGGAAGTGGCTCAGAGAGGCCATGTGTGTCATACTTCACTTAGCGTCGTTACCTCCTGGTAATTCGTAATACAGGTGTTGGTTTGCGGGGTCCTACATAAGAAACACTGATGGGATTAAAGTTAATCCACTATCCTGTTGTCTTTGTTGCGGTTCGGTCCGGGGGAAACCTGCACCGTGGTAAATCCTGGGATTTCAAAGTGCTGACCAGGTAACAGAGCTTCTCTTGTGTGCCCCTCTCTCCTCCTCTGCCCCACGGCTAAATGCTTCTCCCTGTTGTAACCGTATCTTGATGGCAGCTGGGAGGGTTTCTCAGAAAAACAGGATTAACATGTTTTGAGGTTCTGAATTACCCTCCGCCTCCTCTTCCGCCTCGTCTCTCTCTGCGTTGGTGCACACATCTGCCTGGTTGTGTGCAAGATGCCATACAGTGCACGCCGGCCACTTATCTCTGTGACTGAACTATTGTCATTTTGCCAACACGCCTCTGACCGGACTTTGAACTCTACTTCCCTCGGTCCCCGCGGTCCCTTAAGGTTTTGCTTTTACTTTACACGTCTCTCATCATATATTATCACTGCCATCTCTGTTGGTTATTATCGCTGAATTTCCCCAGAGCCCTCTCTCCTTTCTCAAAAAATGAAGCACTGCATTGTGAATGCACAACACATCCATGCAGCTGATCTAAAACAAATTAGAGTACAAGTGGGGAAATCTTTGGTTTGCGTTGTTTTACAGGAAATAACACCCACATTTAATGCGGTGCAGGAATCATTTAGTTCTGTTGGAAAAACTTATTACAAACCCTAATTAGACAGGCTTTATTTGTGCCTCTTGATTGAAGTCAATTAGAGCCCATGTTATTCAACAGCATTTGCATTTTCAGTCAACATTAATCCAGGTAATATACTTGTCACTTCCAGAGGGGGGCAGTCACAGCACTAAGGGGAGCTGCATACTTATACTCTGAGATAGGATTTTGGGAGTTTTTTCAAAATAAAAGTAAATACTCATGTGGAAGTTTGAGTCAAACTTTTCCAACGCAACCACCACCGTCATCATTTGGATGTTTTCCATGCTGTACTCAGCTACTGTACACCTGGAGATAGTAAGATATTTGAGAATGTTTTTCACAGCATCATCAATAACCTTCAGGGCGTACGCAATTTCTGGGCTTGTGATGCCTTGTGAATACCCATTAGCAGGGACCAGAGAGCAGATATGTGTGAACGGCAGACATGACAGACAGGCAGCACTGTGGTGTGTTCATAGGAGGACACAGACACCGCGCGCAACAAACACTGGCATTGTCTAGCAGATTGCGTGATGCATCCAAGCCACATGAGTAAACCTTACCAACCCCTCGTCAGTATTAGAACATGAGTCAGTGTGAAGAAGACAGCCATGCACATATGTGCGCTCTCTCATGATGACAGTTTGCTTCCACGGGCAAACACGGTTACAGGGACAGTAGATGAAGGCGGCTCCCTGACTTAGGATAAACAGCAGTAGGCGGAAGGCGGGGAGGTGGTTCAAGTCAAACACTGCCTTTTTCTTTCTGCCAATAAGGTGCCAGTGACCTCATTCGCACATACACAACAACAGAAGCACGACTCACACCTGATGGGCATCCTCAGGTATCTACAACAGACAAACCCTCTGGTCTTATCTGATTTCCTAGAGCACAAACACACGTGTGTCATCTGCATTATTCAGAAGTGCAAGGCGAGAGCTTTGCCTGACAAATCAGTCTCAAAGCTTGCAGCAGTGACTCACAAGGTCTAATGAGAATAAAAATGTTTGAGAGTTTCTTTAGGTACTGATGTCATGGTCGTATATAGCTTTGTGTGAACATGTGAATTGTACATGAGTGTTTTACATAAAGCTGGAGACATTATTCACACCTCTCAGAAAAGTCTTTGATTGAGGAGTCGTCTGACCTCAGTGGACAGAGTCAAAAATTAGCATCATCTCTAACCAGACACATGAGCTATGAATTGCTAATAAGACGCTGTGTGAGATTCTGCCCGAGGCTTCAGTCAAACCAAACAACTTCTGATGCCATCCTCTGGATTTTTCTTTTTTTAGTTTGTTGCCAGCAACAAATGTTTCTAAGCAGGAAGAGGATGGAAAACATGAGACTCTGTTCATGTAAATAGAGAAGAAGTGTTCCTGTACATTCTTAGAAATAGAAAGATGTGGGTATTTGAATGAATGAGGATGAACAAGACAAGCTGAGTCATGACAAGTTTTTTTGTCACGCACTGAAGCATTTGGAGAGGCTTTACCAGCCCTACCAAGGTCATCAAATCATTGGTCCATGACTCAGTGTCAGTACATTTCCTTCCTACTCTAATGGCATTACATTTATTATAATTAAAGACTCTCCACTTAGTCAAACTGTTTTGAAATAAAATAAATAAATAAATGTGTACATATGTGATCACATATGATAACTCAATAGTGAGAAAACCCCATTAATTAATTAGGAAAATTTAGCTAAACATGCTAAATGATCTCTGATATAGACTGAGTATCTTTAAGTAATAATGGTTGATATAAAAAAGAAACCAGATGACATCAGTGGCTTTGAGAATGTGTGATGGACTTTTTTTTTTAAAGAAACTAAAAGATAACGATGAATTCATAACACTAGGATTGTTACCCGCAGCTTTCACTGGGGACGCCACACATGTAATGAGTAAATCCATTTAGATACTGTAACGGTATTGTTAAACCAGTCTGACAAAACAAACTAGTACAGTGCACGCTGTGTTTTGTTATTTGCTATTGCTTCGTTCCAGCTTCACATTCATCTAACTGAGCATCTTCCTATGAAGTCTCCCTGACTGTGATCACGCTGCTGTAGCACCAGCAACATGAACAGGACAAAGTAATAAGAGAAATGCCTTTTCTCTATGACTCTAAAACGAAATATGGGAGGGTGAATAAATTATCACTGTTAATTGTGAGTTCCTCTGGAACAGTAATGTGCTCCTCTGTGCAACTACTCAGCTCTCTGTGGCACAATTAACACTTGGTATGGCTTCCCACAATAATTACAAACAGGTCTGTCAAACAGCGAATTCCCTGGAAACATCGGGATATTTTGATTAGGGAACAAAACACGGTAATGACTGTACTGAATGAAAGCGGTCTCTCCCGGCAACAATATTTACTCCCAAACTCCTCTATGGCAATCTCTAAAGACATAATGTAAACAAACTGCAGTTAGGCAGCCATACAAGCCAATCTGTGCACATGTGCTCATATACTGAAAACCACACGCACTGAAAATACGAAAACATGCTTTTTTAATCCTCCCCCTCCTCACACATGCACACACCCAGATGATTACACACAGCACCAGCGATTACACAGTGACCTGCCAATATTCAAAAAGCTAGACCCCCCTCCCTCCCATTTGCATCCTCCCCTTTCTGCATCAACAATGAATTAACGTCTGCAACTAAACAAGACAGGAAGAGACAGAGGGGCTACAGACAGCAAGGAAAGTTTATGATAATTAGGCTTGCAGTAGTGGTATTGAGCGTGGGTGGAGAGCTTTTTAAAATTCAGCTGCACTAGCTACAAGCATACGTCACCATTGCTCCACTGCAGAGAAAATGATAGGTTCGAGGACGTCTGTGGGAGGCTGTGAAAAAATTCCAGACGCTTCTGTCTCTAAAATTCTGGTTTCGAGAGAGCGTGCGCATTTCTATGGCGTGTGTGTAAGAGAGAGAGGGAAAAAGACAGAAAGAGAGGAAGACAGAAAGAGAGAGAAAGGGAGAGAGAAAGACAGACAACATCAGATTGAATGTAAGACAGAGAGACAGTGAAGCAGAGTGTGTATTAGTTGTGTAACCTAAGCTGCGTACGAGGCATGAAATCCCCTTATTAAAATGTTTGACATTCAAGATGCTCGCTCCTGTTTCTTTTGACAGAAAATAAAACAGGAAGCACCAGAAATCAGTGTGTTTTTGTTGTTGTTGTTTTTTTCTTCACGTGTATTTGTACCTGTAACTCTACACGCTCAGGTTGGCAGGAGCCTTGACTGTCTGACTTTTTGCTCCTCGCAAACCATCACAAGCACCCCGGCAGCCAATACTGTATGTTACTACTCGCTTGATGTCTCCGAGCCAGAGGAAATTCGAAGTGCAGGAAACTGTGGGTGAGGGTTTACAGACACTGGCTGGAGAGAATGGAACAAATAACCACAGGAGGAGAAAAAGAAAAAAGAGGGGTGGGGGCAGTGTGAATTTCAATAACTGGGAATGGGCAGGGAAACATGGAGGCAACATCCTGGTTTGTAGAAGATGACAAAATGACCAGTGAGAGGATGTAGGAGGAAGCAGCAGAGAGAAGCACAGTTTTTTTTTTTTTTTACAGGCAGGTTTGTGTGGGCTGGTGGCTCCCAGTCCTCCTCCTCTACATATTAGTTTGCAAACCCCCGCTTACTTCTGGTGTCATCTTTTCAAAACTTGCTTTCGAACTCACTTTTATGCAATAGCTTTGATGTGGTACTGCATTTTGTAATCTTTATTTCAATGTAGGAGTAGCAGCAGCAATATCAGTCTTATTTTGGGTATTATTACAGGGCAACACACACACAAAAAAGAGAGATCATCTTCAGGGAGAAGGGATGAGATGCGCTTGATTTCAGAGAATGAATTCACCGACAATAATGGACAATGATTGCTGTAATGCGCTGTAATTTGTTGATATCTCGGTAAAGCAGTGGACCATTGTTAACTCAGAGAGGTTGTGGTGAGGGCACAGTGTGCATAACACAATTTAAAGGGAAAGAAATCCTTTTAATCAGTATCTTTTAAGAGAAGGGCCAACGAGTCCATAACCAGCCCTGTATATTTCAGTATCTATCACAAATACATGTAGCCGACGTGTCGTTGTGTGATCATGCTACCTGGATCCTCCAATTTCATTCTTCAAACAGGAACATGAAATCTGTCACACGCCATCTGGTTTTTCAGTTGCCGCTGCTGTTAAAATAAATGGAACTGCCAATCACGGCATCAGTCGACCACAAACAGATGTCACCTCACTACAACATGGTAAAGTATCTTCAACTTTACACGAGCTCTGGGTTTTATATACCCTTACTGCTCTTCATTAGGTCGCAATGATGCTCTTGAGAGGAGAGTCATAAAAAAAAAAAGCCCATTATTACCACTTCTCGCTGTGGTTTTTCCTGTAAAAACCTCACGTCTGTTGTGTTCCTACAGTATAAGCAGTAAATCTACAGTGCATTGTTTTAATTCTGTTCAGTCCTTTTCAAGGTTTCTCATTCGGTGCTGTTCCAGAATGAGGGCCAAGAATAGCGACACATTTGGGCACAAGCTCCCATGTAATTTCCCACGCCTTTTGTCTCCGTTCCTATGCCGCCCATGCACGCTGAGACAATAAGCTGGTTGCTTCGTTATGAAGTTGACAACGCCATTTTTTTTTTTTACAAAAGGAGTAATACTGTCATTCCTACCAAATGCCATCCACAAGCCGCCAAACCTGCACCTGCACCATCAGTGCTAATAACAAGCAAACCTGGAGCACCGGCTCACAGCTTTAACAAAAGTTTCCATTTGTTCCTATAAAGCTGATGCAGTTCATGATCCCTGGGTCTGCAAAAATTTTAAAAAAAGAAAGAAAAGAAACTGTGTGAATAGAGTCAGTGTTTCTCCCTCGATATGACACTGTTGGCTTGCTGCAAACTATTATGCAATCGGTTTCCAACAGATAATGGCTCCAGGATAGTGACGCATCATAGATTCTGTATTCAATATGGGATTAATTGTTGTTATGTTCATTTAACTAGCATATCTGTGACTGATGGAAATCTTAGATCCTCAGCCTCAGTGAAATAGCCCTGGGAAATCCAGCTCCACAGGTGACTGACAATTAAGCCACGCTCTACCAGTTCAAGTTAAGTGGGGTGCAGGATGGTGGGGGGTGTAGAGCATGATGCTATAGTGTAGGCTCAAAGGGGAAGACAGAGGTAAACATATCCAAGTCTGAACAAAACCTATCTATAATCTCTTGATTCAAAAACACTGAATTGACAGATTGAGATTCTCTCCCTCAGCTTCCTAAAATCTGCCTGCGGCTTCAAAAAGCCGGGCTTTGGCATGAAATTGAATAACTTTAAAATAATTTATAGTAAAACTCTATCAGAAATGACGTGCCATCAGTATTCTGGATGAGAGCATGTCCCCAGTCAGACAGCCAGACACAGAGGCTTAGTTCCAGCTCGCTTGTCGTCTCCACTGGCTGAATGACAGAGACACGGAGGCTGGAGAGGCCAGAGCAAAACATCTGGATCCTAATTGGCGAAAGTGTCGTGACAGCTCTATTTGTCAAAGTCAGTTACATTACACTCTTCTCGTGACATTTTTAGGTGCCCTTAACATAATGACGGATCATCCTGTATCTTCCAGGTGACTCCACAGGAGCAAGTGTTTCATCATGCTCGTTGTTTCAGCTCAACGTGACGAGGACGAGAGCAGCAGGTCGAGGTGAGCGTGGAAAACCCGAGTGTGATCACAAAGGAGGACGGATATGATGTGAGTAATGGTGCTCACTGTTCAGTCAGTATTTTCTGCAATTTGACTCTTTGAGAAAGCAGTCCTGCTGGAGGGCTTCTGATATAATGTCAGCCAAGTCTGAAAATGGCAGCGGTGAGATGGTTTTGATGGAACATTAAGAAACAAATACAACAGCTTAACACACTAAAAAAAACCATACGCTCGCTTGTTGTCACTTTCTTTTCCCTCCAGTCATCTTTAATGTTAAATGTGAGGATATCAAAAGTGCTGATCAGAAGATCCGATTCTCTGCAGGGAGCCACGGCGTGCTGAATACACACTTTCTGACTCATCTGATATTTTACTGCAGAGTCTTCATCGGCTTTTGACAACCAAAAGATGTTAAGTATTACATGATTGGCTATCAAATCCTGCCTCACGAAACAAAACGCCACAAACACGGAGCCAGAAACACGTGAAGCTGCAAGGGAGAATATAAAATGCACTCAAGGCTTTATATTAACTGATATCCATCTACACACTTTCTCTCTTTTTCCCCACAAAAGATCATCTCAACTTGGTCTGACTTACACCCAGCCTGGAGATTGAATTCTTCCAAATGCTGACAAGCAATCTTTATTAGACAAGGACGGGGGGGTTGGGGGGTTGTTCTCCCTTCGGGAAGTGTCAGAATCTAGTCAATTTAATGGAGCCACATATCTGCTGTACCAAAGAGATTCATTTAATAACTTCTGCAGCTCTGTGGAGAGTGTCCAAGTGTGCAGTTGCCCCGCGTGCACAGTTAAGACCTTGAAGCAAACATCCATGGGAACGATGCAGTCATTCTCACTGAGGATGTGTCATATTTCTGTGCGTCACAGAACCAGAACAATGCTGAGGCTGGGCTGGCGCTGCACTAATTTCACACATTTCTGCAACTTTTCCACATGAAACTAATTATTGGCAGCAAAGAGCTAAATTGCAATTAATGGGCATGTAACTAGCAAGAGAGAAATATGCTGCACTTGAGATGCTGATGAGTTTATGTATTTCATTTTCCAGAGACCCTTGACTGCACTTAATCACAAGTACCTTGTATGTTGAGCCTGTGAGGTGTGCATTATTCAACATTACTGCCTCATTGAGATTTGAAGTGTCATAACCTCCTACACCTCCAATCCATGCCAACTTTTCAGCAATTGATCCCCCCACCCGCTGCTGAGGTGGATTGTGTTTGACAGTGAAATACACACACACGCACACACACGCACACACATCCAAATGAAAATAAGCAGCCTAATGAGCTGAGAATTTAGGTTTGGGGCTACTGGAAACAATCCTTAACAGCAGAAATGACACATGAACGTGATCACCTCCAGGTTTCTCCTCCTCCCTCTTTCTGTGTCTCTTCATCTTAAACTCGATCCTATCCGCCCACAGCCCTCCAGCCTCCAGCCTTCCCAGGCTTGCTGAATACTGCATCAGTAGCAACCCCAGGAGAGAGGAGGACCTGTTCTTTAACTAGACCGTTACGAATAACTGCCACTTAAAAAAAAAAACAAGATGCGCCGCCTTCATCTGCACCCACACCTTCTGGGAAGATGCGATTGTATAATGTGATTCTCCTTTACATAATCCTGCGTGATAAATAACTGTAGACACTCTCCAAGATTAATGAAATTCAGGGGAAGCCCTCCCCCCACACTGCCTGATCTACGGTACTAGCAGAAGATGACGGTTCTGCTATTTTTACTCAGGCATCTCCATAGGTATTATAGTTTCTGAGGTCACATGGTTGCCCACCCCTTTGGTGAAGCTCTCTGCTGCAGTGCACTATTTCTGGGCTCCTGGCAGGAGGAGACAGGTGTGAGCGCTGGTGGAGGAAGAAACCTGCTGAAAGGTGCTACAGCACTCGGCTGCTTCATGGCTGACAGTGGAAAGATACCGCAAGGTGCAAAAAAATAACTGGGATCCCAACCCTCCTGCTGTTTTTACTTCTAATGTGACGGAGGCAGTTTAAACAGTTGTGAGTCAAGGTCAGTGTTTGAAGGGGACGGGGGTGGGGTGGGATGGGGTGTGCGGCGGGGTCAAAAGGTAAAGACACGTGTAACCTGCTGTTATTTTTGACTGATAGGCCCTTTGTCTGTGGCGAGTCTGAAGCGGCTGCTTGGCCGCCGCCGCTGCTGCTGCTGCTGAATGCCAATGAGAGCAGCACAGCAGCAGTGTCAGTTTTGAGCCTCATCACAGTGACAGCTGCAGGATGGCCAGCATTATGTCGACATCCGTCTTCCTCTCTCATAACCCAAGTCTGGTCTATCTATTGGAGCACAGTGCCACTGTATTCAGAGAGCTGATAAGGAACTTTATGAATAACAGCACGAAGAGCCACGGAGTAGTTGATAACTGAGGAGAAATTTGTGATAATGGATATCAAAAAATGCCATCTTTTAGCGTGTTATTCCGAACAAGAAAGGTATCCAATATCTCAGCAGCATACTGTCTGAATGCCAACCAAGCCCTGAGCAGTGAGCACACGGCGTGTGTATCTTGTGAAGCAGAAAACAACATCTGACACACAGTGCACTGATGTTGTGGTATCAGGACAGTGGATCTACGCCCTTTTGGCTTAAGACCCCCTAAAAAGAGGCAGTGTCTGCTTGTGAACCTTTGTTGTGACCTGTTATTTCACCAGATATCAATGTATAGGCCTCAAAGTAGGCCAAACTACCCAGTCATTTGGGGAGAGTCTGAACAACTTTGTGCTGCCAAAATATGTTTATTTTTCTGTCATTCCATCCTTGTAAACATCCCATGGCTCCCGAGAACCGTCCTGCATCCCCCTCGGAGCTACTTTTCTGAAGTACAGAGCTGCCTTTTCTTGTTGAAAGAAACTGAATTGGATTGGTTGAATAATCACAAATTTCTAAATGGGAAAAGTCTCATGCAAGCAACTACAAAGGTCAAGATCCTGAATAAGCTTTGTGACCAGATAATACTAATGTAAGTGTACAGTGCAAGGATATAAAAGAGATGCTACTTGTTTTGTTGCGGTAAATAAAAACCTTCCAGTCTTTGAATTTGGGATATTTTTGGGAAATGATGTAACAGGAGGAAAAAAAACAATCAAGACTGAATGCCACTGAAATTATTAGAAGCAGCAGCAGAATAAAGGCTTTCCCAAGGACTGTGTACAACTCCATGTCCTTTGATGATATTCCTTTGTGTTGATGTTGGTATGCATGCAGAATCACTGATGCAGAGGGCACCATTTAACACAATCAAACAGAAGATTGCAGTCCTTGAAAGCTAATAAAGTTGCCAGAGTTTAAATCGTAAACAAGCTGAAACAGGTTCTTTTCACATCAGTTATTAAATGGATGCTCATTTCACTGAGTGCAAATTATTCTCACTGCAGCACATTTTCATTATTGGCTCGCCACCACCTGAACAGTTCAGATGACATCACTCCTTTGATCTTGTATTGACGGCCAGTGATAATCTCTCACCTGATGTGTTCTGCAATACAAAGCCTGTCGGGAGCTACCGCCACAATGAGCGATTACTTTAAAAGATCGCCGTCATTATCCAATATTCTGTAGCAGAGCGGTGATGAGATCAAAATCAAAAATGCATAAATTAAAGTGGCGGTAATGGAAACTCTTGAACTGTAAGATATGAATTCACTGCTTGTAGTAAATGCTGGAGACAGCGAGTGGAAATATTCTTTACAGTCCGACACAATGGCAAATAAACGTTATTTGATTCATGGATTTTTTGGGCATCAAATCTGTAAGGTATAAAACTACATTCTGATGATTTACCAGGGTTAAGTGTGTGAGACAAGCAGGCAAACCCAGATAGTATTAAAACCGGGGGAAAAAAAGAGATAGTAGGTATATGGTGTCAATCTCAGTGGTAATTTCCTGCTACTCCAATGACAAATTAACTTCCCGTGTAAACTGTGTAAGGAGGTAAATACATGTTTGCTTGTGAAATACTCGACAGATAAGCAGCTGCTCTCGGGATTCAGACTGATTTGCGCTGGCTTTCACTTCCTTGGCGCTAAGTAGACTCTGCTCTGAAAGCACACATTGAAAAAGTCATGACACATGCACATTCGGTATGAAACAAACACCACTGAGAATGCATTACTTGCACTGAGGCCGTACTTGCCAGGATCCTGCGGGGCACTGCCCATGAATAAACTCTCCTGACTATTCTAATGTCTATTCTAATAATAAAAATATGTGGGAGACAGATAGCTAATTATCCACTTCATATGTAAATAGCTGCTTGGTCTACTGTAATCCTGTTGGTGTCTCCATATCTCCTAATGGTCCAGCAATGACTCATGCTGCAATAAAACTAAAGCCTATGGAAAGATGAATCCATCTATCAAGGTATTCTATTCATAAGGAAAGCTTTACTCACTCACGAGTAACGTCACTTGGCGTCTTTATGCATTTTAGCATAAGAGACTAGTTATTGTCAGAGCAAACCATCAATGGCACATCCAAAAACCATCAGAAGTGCAACTTGCAAAATGTTTGCAATGTTGGCTTCGTCACCCTCATTTTAATTAATTTGTTCACCATGTTTCAGGCTTTCCATTTCTCAATGAGCATCTGTGTCATCATCAAACATATATAGTAGCTGGAGGCAAAGTCACAGCGCAGCCCCTTGAAATGGTAAACTACTGCCATAAACTTGCCTCGTGACTGAAACAACGTCACTGCACAGAAAACTCAGAATGTAAGTTTCTTTAAAAAAAGAACATTTTCAATTAAATATACAGGTCACTTGGGGGAAAGTGCCTCAGCTGTCCGGGCTCGCTCAAGCAAAGACGCAGCGTAGATGAGAAATATAGTCACTCAAGTGATAAGGACATTGAATTATTGTGACACACTGGCCTTTTTGGATACTCCAGATAGACTGCCAGATCCGCAGATAATAACAAAAACATAATAGCCTCTGTGCACAGCCCCGGGAGAAGGGACAGCTGCAGAGAGTATACAAATAGCTAATCTGACTTTAGCCAACAACTGAGCACTGCCTTGACACAATAAACGGAGGAGATTCATCTAAATCCCAACATAAGCCCTGCCCACGTACTGCGCAGAGACGGGCACAGCACAACAGAAACCCTTCATTTCTACAATCACCCCCCCTCCTCCCCACGATGCTCATGGGTAATACAGTTTGTTGCTGTGGCTCCTTTGGAGTCCCTCTTCAATTTGATGGGGTGTACCTCCTTTGTTCCTCTGTCAGCTGATATGCATAAACACAGTTCCACCTCAGAGGTCAAAAAGAAAAACTCGTGATGGTGGGCGTGTGGTGGTGGGGAATCACCACAGGGGGTCGCTGTTGCTGTATGAGAACTGCTAAAAAGACAATCACAAAAACATTTGTACTTAAAAACCATCACTGAACGAACGTTGATGTAGGAACAGTCAAAAAAACAAACTACATCACTTTCTGGATGTACCCATGCACCCAAAATATGAGAATTTAGAAAATATGAGCCAAACATATTACATTTGGCTCATATTCATCATATCCATCAAAATGATCTATCTGAAGATGTCTTCAAATCTGTTCGGCACGCATTACACAGCCTTCTTGAATTGTAAACCACGCTCACACAAGAGCACTTCTCTGCCAGCCTGTGCTCACTGTGGACAATCCACCAGCAGCGTGCACAGAGAGGTTGGAAGACGGATATTACATAAGAAGCTCATCAGTGGGGTAGTGGCCCACGCACTCCGCATCCTCTGTGGAATCTCTCACTGTTGATCGGCCTCTCACTCAAAGTAAGAACAAAATGGCTGAGGTGACTGGCTGTGCAGAGAAATGCAGCAGGGAGGCTGCAAATTTATGTAAATAATTAGCCATTATGAGAGATGCTACTCAATGCAAATGAACTGGGCGGCTTCAGGTTTATAGGGAATGCTAATTAAGCTCTCGCAGCAAAAACAAACATTATTCATGCATTGCATTAATAGATGTACGTATGGCAGTTGCTCTTGTCTCCACGTTAACCTACGGCTTGTCTTTATAGCCCAGGGTGTCATTTACAGCGCAAACTGTAAACAGACAGCAGAGTGTGGTCAATGGGGTCTTCACTGTGGTTTCAGTGCCTACTAATGAAAAAACCTCAAGATCCTTGACCTTTAAGAGGAAGCAGCATTTTTTTTTCCCAACAGGATTCAGAGTTTCTAACATCTGTGAGTTTGTGTCAGATGGAGAAATGGAAATGCTGTTTGCATGAAAATGCCATCCCCTGCTGTGACAGTTTAAATTACAAGCATTATTTTGCATTGCATATTAGAAGTAGTACAGGGACTGCAATGACTTTATAATGAAGGAATCCTCCATTGACCAATGTGTCACATGATAAATAAAATGGCCTGAAATACAGACCACGATATCCTGCAGCTCAGGTCAACTTAATCGAATGAGTTGTTTTGCCCAAGCCAGTTCAAAACCTGGATTGGCAACTATTTTAATGGTACATTTAAAAATTACATTACATTATCAAACAGTTAAAACAGGTGTCAAACTGATTTAAAAAATGAACATTAGGCTACTCATAAACATTAAACATAACAATAATGCCAGTCCCTTGCTCTCATGAGAAATGGACAAGAATTCAGAAATACATACAAAGAAAGAGCCTTGGTCAAATGATTAGTAACCACAGGCCTATTCCACTCTAAGTTCTGTTACACAACCAGCACAAACATTCAAGACCTTGATAATATGTTGTCCGCACACATGATGTAGGCACTTGATGCATGATTTGACAGGTTTTGACAGTATTTTTTAAATTATTTTTTTTATCTTTATTACAGTGCATTTTCACTATACACTGCCTTCACTTCTCCTGAGGCTAACTGACTGACTGTTCTTTAGCTCAGAATTGCCATCGCAATGATTGGAAAACCAATTTTGTAAATTTCTATATACACACATACTTTTAGAAAAATAGACCAACCAAGAGGTTTCTATCTTGGTTACCTAGCAATGTCTATTGTTATTTTTTTGTTAACTGTGCGTGTGTGTGTGTGTGTGTGTATGAATGTGAGGCATTACTATGAAGTGTTTTGAGCTGTGTGTTTGACTGGCTATATAACTGCAGTCCATTTAAAATCACTCTTTTCTCTCTCTTTTATACTAGAATTGTCAAAACGCATGAGATGATGTACAGCACACTTTTAGGAATAGTCACTGACTGGGAGATACATTTTTATGCAAACAGAGTTTCAGGCATTTTAAGAAGCGAGAGAGGTCAAAATGACCTCACAGCGGTTCTAGCGTTAAAGCTCTAAACTTATAATGACGGCCATTATTTGGCACGTAACCCTCTACACAACATTCAGCACAGACAGCAATCCAAAAAACCAACAGAGGCTGAAGAGAGGACAGATCCTGCTCCACCAGGTGTTCCCTGATTGTAATGTTTTCACAAACTGCTGTCGGCTTCCTGCCGTGGCCCGGCACCAAGTCAGGGTGTGTGTGTATTCCCAACATGCCACAGTGTTGTGACCCTCCTTATTTCCCAGCAGATGGACGAGGGTCAACACCACTGTCAGATCATCAGCAACAGGCCCCTGTGCGGCATGGCGCTGTGTGCCAATCGCCTGCCTCCGCTCTCACCGGCCCACAAACCCCTGTTGACTCCACACCCACTTGCCCATCCATCTCACAGGCAACCAGTTGCCTAGGCAACCTCAAAACCCTCGCGCCTGTTTAAGTGTCAAGACAAATTTTATTTTACATTTTTATTTGCACAACAGCTCATTTTTCATTCATCCGTCCATTCACTAATTTCTTTCCACAGCAAAGCTGAGGCTTACATTTTAACTCCTAAGACTCCATCAGATAATTGTGAGATCTGACATAAGGGACATTTGGAAAATTGGGGAAACAGCCATTAGGACGCTGCTTTCAATCCATCTTACGGATGACAAAAAGTAATAAAACTGCCACAGTCCTCCATCTTCACAAAGTAGGCCATGAGGAGATCATCTACAAATAGCTCCATTAGATAAGTATCATCTGAATTCCAATTACTATGCTGTTTCCACTACAGTGATCTATATAGTACATGTAGATAAAAAGCCAAAGGCCTGATCAAAATCACTTATCAAACACAGAATAAGCCTGATATCAGCACATGGCATCATTTCAGTTACATAACAGCAGATCCAATTTACCTGCTTAGTAGTAAATGCATTGAAATCTAATGTTCATAGGAGATTATATGATTCATCCATAAAACTATACATTGGATTAATCAGGCATGCAAGATCCCAAGAGACAAAGTTGTTAGTCTTTAATATTAAAAAGGACCTGGAGGTACATTAAAGCTTAAAAAGAAATTAAGATAATTCAGAAACCGCTCATTTCAGAGGCATCTCATAGAACTATTCTCATTTATCCACTCTCCACTGCTTTTTGCACAGTCACCCATCACCCAGCAAGCCATGGCAGCCTCCACTCCACGCCCTGTTTGACTGCTGTGCAGCCATCCGACTAACCAACACCATTTTCTCTCTCTATCAGAAAATAACATGGGTTAGGAAATTGAAAAAAATGTCTATTAGTCGTTGGGTTTTGTATCAGAGAGAAAGAGCGAGAGAAGAAGAAGAAAAAAAAAACAGACAGAGAGGCAGAATCACAAATAACATTCGGTTCAACCCAGCTGCTGTTGCATTCATCAGTGCCAGCGCTCTGTCAAAGGGGGCGTGACATGCGCAGGCAAACTCACTACGAAGCACATGCATACACAGCCATAAACACACGCACACACACAGTGAGGCTGATGCTGTGCTCATCAGTGTCACTGTTGCCGAGCCCCTCGCTGCACTAATCACAGCAGGAGTGCAGATGACGGAAGGAAAAAGGATGCTTACATAAAGGCAAACATAGAAACAAAGGCATTATGGGATGCAAACATCCCCTGGCGTAAATACAGACACAACATCCAGAGCATGAGCGAGAAAACCATCGACGCTGCAGATTAGTATAATAAATCTGCGTCAATGACAGACTTTCGCTCACAATTAAAAACCTCACGCAATGAACCTTTGTATAAAAGCTAGAGCATCGCACACAAAACACACCACAAAATGGTGGCGCAACACAACTGTCGGCCCAACAATTGCACATCCGCAGCCCCAAAGACAAACAAGCACCTTTAAACTGTCTCAGTGTTTCCATGGGTGTATTTCTTTAGTCCTCATTTCTAGTCTACATTCACCAGAGCACTGCTGTCATGCTCTGTACAGCCGCCCACGTTCACCCTTGCCGAATGCGAGGGAGAGGGGGAGAGGGAGAGAGTGGTAGAAGAGAAAGCCTTGCTCTCACAGCGAGAGACCAACGATGCATTATGGGAGGACAAACCATATTGCTCCATGCTGTTTTTCTTACAAACCAAACAATACGTGCTCATACTGTACAAATCCAAGGTGGCACGCCAAGCCTTGATTACCATGGCCCTGGTTGCACAGCTGAATAGAGCTGAAACACCAATATGTTGTGTTTACCTTCCATCTATAATGGGAACATGTTCACCCTCTCAAAACTTCCAGCAATTTCCTGGTAAATTAATTTAAATGACAAAATAACTCCCCGTGTTTGAGGAGCCAACTCAGAAGACTCAGTTACTGTTTATCCCCCAGGTCAGAGAAACATTGATTTTTGTTCCGGAAAAGAACAACTTCGGCCTCCATGTTTTTCTAACACATATGAATCCTCCAACCAAAAGAAAAAAAGCCCCCGACCGTGTTCTGTCTAGACAAGACTCAGAGACTTCAAATCCTGAATACTGCAGCATCATTATGAAAACTGTGCGCCTGAAACTCAGTTTTCATAATTAAGGAGCAGAGAGAAAAAAGAAAAAGAAAAACAAAGTGCAGCCATGTTATGTAAGACCAACAATTTTCCATCCTAAAACCTGTAAGATCTTAAAATGATATGACGGCAGACATGGAGATGCACGCCGCATGGAGGTGTAGCTGCAGTGGCCTGAGAAGACTGAGGTCGTGTCCTCTGTATTTGTTCTTGTGTTAACAACCTAAGGGGAGTCTCTGCAATTAGAAACTTGTACATAGGCACCTTTATGAGCTCATTATTATCGTATTTTAATTAGATTTAAATGTGAGTGAATGCATTCTTTGCCCATTTAAACAATAGAGAAACTATTAAGGCTCTCATTCCAAGACAGTGTAGAAGGGATCAAGACCTTCATATTGGAAAGTCTTTATATGTAAATGACCAGTCAAGTGAATACGTTCTTCTGAAAGTTTTCTGTGGATGCAGAGGATTATGTGGGTGGGACCATTTCTAAAATCCTGGCTTCTGCCCCATCTGTACAGACTGAAAATAAAAAGAAATGATACCAACACTGAGTAAACTGCTTGTCATGTTGGACTTGACTGATCTGTGTTATCATCTGAGGATCCCTGACGACCGTGACCCATATTACTGCAGGGGGGAGGGAATCTATCAGCGGCAGTTCATCAGTGAGGATGAGCGTCTCTCAGGGGATGAGAGTCATGGCTCATATTCAAGACCGGCCGTTTGAGAACACACATACACAAATACAGGCAAAGCCCAACCCTACCCCTCTCAAACGGCCTATCACAACTTCCTGCCTCCGTCTGCTCTCCACAGCACAACACCGAGCTGACGGGGTAGAAAAAGGTGAAAGCAAAGCAGTGGCCTCTGGTTTATTACAGATAGTTTAACCCGCTAGTAGTGATGAAGTAAAAGAGGTGCAGAAAAGGAGATGATCAGATGCTTTGGCATTCAAGTGAACTAAAATTATTTCTCCATGCAGCCTGAATTCCATCTGGCTTACCAACCGCACTGTCAGAGACAAAATGTTCCTTACTGTAGCTTGCTGTAAGCATAAAACCTGGGTAACCATGGAGAGAGGATTACTGCATTCTCTATCACTGCTCACATCACCAATTAGCCTACCTGTATTGAATCAAATGACAAGAGGGTCAAAGCTGACAGCATCTGATGCACTCTCCATTATATTCAGTAAGAACAGTATTATTAGTAAAGAGTGTGGCACATGGCAGCCAATATAAAAGTACAGCACATGATATGAACACATGCTCGGTGGGTCTTTGGGCTCATTATTTTTGTAGCTGACTATTAGGTAGATAGCACTCTCATTACCTGGAGAGAGACAGCTCTCTGCAGTTCAGTGCTCTCAAGGGGAATAGAGCTTAGAAAGAGAGCACGCACCTCTGCCTCAAATTTGACCTTAACTGCTTTAAATTAGGTGGTTACCGCAAAAAAAAAGGGTGGGGAGTGAGAAAAGCCGTTTTATTCCATTGAATGAAACCTGCAACGCAAAGAATATAAAGAAGGCAAAGAACAAAGAGTAACTGCATTGATCTAGGGTGCAGCTTGGTTGCAACGCACCCTAAACTGATGCTTCGCTGCAGCCTGTGACTAATCCACGATCAGGGGATTTGGTTTTACGGGCATGTTTTGGATGCCAGATGAGCTAGATGTTGTCTTGTTGAGAGGCAGGGCAGTGTACGTCAGCACCGCAGGCTGCTGTCCAACACCGCAGAGCAAGGACGCAGGACAGACAAGCGTGAACTGCAAAAAGGCCTTTTCCCTCCAGGATTTTCCTCTCGAGCCTGGCAGCGCTCCGAGCCTGTGAGTCTAATTCTGCCACCGGGCCAGTCCCTGGCATCCTCTCCAGATGGTGGTTGAACAGGGGGGTGAACAGAGAGATTAGGAAGAGAGTGATGACTGGTTCCTGACTACACATCCGGTGGCTGAGTCCCATTCTTCTCCTCGTCCTCCTGTTATATGCCAGGCATGGCCACAGAGACCGGATGCTCCCCTGTCTCTGTGCTTAAGCAAGGTGTTAAGCTGTTTATTAGTAACACGACATGATGCTACGAGGGTACTATAAAGTCAGTGCAAAACAAACTAAGGAAGGTCATTACACAAATTACAACAAAGTGGAAAAACGTGTACTGCCAAATAATGATTTGTTTACATCTGCCCAGGCATTGTTCTGCTTCATTCGATAAATGACAAATAGTAAAAAGCAAAAGCAGAGAGAAAACTTGTACAGTTATAATGAAATTCTATTAACCGATTAAGAGTAGGCAGATCTTTGTGCAAAAAAAAATTCCCCTAAAAGCTGGAAACACATTCGATTTGAGTTTTGTTGTAAATACTTACTCGTAAACAGCAGTGAAAACTAACCCTTGAAATAATTTAAGCCCTCCAAGTATGAGTAAATCTGTGTGTGAGAACAAGGAAAACGCAAAGAAAGAGAAGAGAAGAACTGATGCAGACTGTGTGACAGAATGAATGAGAGACGGAAAAACATGGAGGAAAAGAGGACGCGGAGGGAGAGAGAGAGAGAAAGAAAGAGAGAGTGAGCGTGTCACAGCAAATTTCACACTCCAAGACCGGCAAAGCGAATCATCTGGCCAAAAATGCTAAATTCAACTAGCATGGAAAGAGTTGCATCAGCTTCGATTTTCTCCAAGTTTTGGAAAACTTTCAAGAGATGCTCTCGCCAAAGTCTTACGATGTGATGCTGAAAGAATGCTTGAAAACAGTAGGAAACATAGAATCGGAGGCTTCCCCCTTCATTTGGAAAAGTTGATGAGACAAGGAAAAGTGGCAACTTTTGCTGAAAAAAAGAGACCATCTAAAAAATGATGGCTCAGAGTGCACTGCGGTACAAAAATGTGAAGAGTGGTGATGAGACGAAAGAGAAGACAAAGGGATTTTTTTTGTCATTTTAAGTCAAATTGCTATCATTACCAATATTCAAATTCTCAGAGCCCGAGAACAGTCATGAATCATTAAGGCTGGTAGTCTTCTAAAAATGCTACAATCATCCCCCTAATTTCTATCTCCTCCAGATTACATAAAAGAAGGAGGAGGAGAGAGTGAAGTGGAAGACACAAAGGAATAAGGGATGAGGAGCACTCTGAACGACTGAGGCAAAAGTTGCTGCATTGTTGTGACTGTGCCGCTTGATTTACGACTTGCCTGTTTAAGCACCAGGCTGCAGATGTTACGTAACTCCATTCAACTGGAGAAGCCATGAGCCACTCCACAGGGTGGCGATGAATGATTTCTGCTCTGCCTGTGCCCGTGCGCCTTTGTCAAATCCTTGATTTGTAAAGTCATTACAGAAACAGGACTGTAAAAGCAAAGAAAGCACAGAAAGACTGGAGCTGCTGGGATCACAAAAGCCTCCCATCACCAGATGCTGTTGTCAAGCCTCATCTCTTCAAGTCAATTACAACACATATAGTGTGTTATCTTAAAAAAGGCAGCCAAAATCCCTTAGAAGCATACTTAAAATCATTTTCTTCTTTGATCCGACATCGTATTACAATACAAAAAAAGTCCACAAATTCAACAACTTTTCCTCTTGTGTTACACTAAGTCAAAAATGCACTTCTTCCAACATTTTGATCACTCACAGAGCCTAACCCTAACCCTCTGGCCAAACATTCACACAGTTGAACTCTCAGCAGGTGAAGAAAACTGTATTGCAAAGTGACCAAATCTGAAATATCCGTAAAATATCTGAAAGCCTATATGTTTTATTACTCTGTAATGGTGGTGTGCTTAATTTTTGTTCCTTCCCTTTTAGAAACACCAAATAAAAATCAACTGGAAAGTAGCGTGTCGAGACTGGTGAGTGATTATATTGTCAATATTTAGTGTGATTTATTTGGATGAAGAAAACCTTGATCTGCTTGAATGATTTCATAAAACCAGGTGTAATGAAGGCAGGTTTGATGTCTGATTAATGCTTTGGTACATTTGGTGAGAGCAATTATTACATAAGATGCACATTAGCCAAATTGTCAGTTGTGCATCGTGGCCATTAACCGCCCTAAAATATATTAGATTGTTATTACACATGCAAGGCAATGACAAGTCCGCACAGTCCATGTCAATATGTTGATAACAAGTAATTAAAAGATGTAAACAAAGTCCAAATCATCCTGCGGGTGCCAAGAAGATCTTCAAACCTACACCTCTCACCCACGACTGCAACACGACCATAGGGATTTCTAGCAGTCCATTATATTGAGTCAGAGCTGAGGGGTCGTAGGTGTTGCTTTTAGACTGACACACTGTGCACGTGTTTAATGATAAATACTCAGGCAGGTGCAGATGCTTAATGATAAATCGCAAATTAAGTTGATGAATCACATTTTATCAAATTCAATGCCATGAAAAATATTTCTAATGACATATGACTCAGTCCGAAGCGTCCCACAGGAAGAACCACGTGTTAAAACTCTACGAAGGGACACCAGGTTTATTAGAACTAAAAAAATAAGTTGATTTCAAATGTCACTCCCCCTGGATTCTTTCTTGGCTTAGTTTAAAAAAAAAGTCCTTCTGTTTAGTGAGAAAACAATAACAGGTGAGCGAATCAAACACAAGTGAGCTCAGATCACATGCAGGCTTGCATTCAGTTCTCGATACACTGTGGGTTTCCTTTCAAAGGTGAAGTGGCTATAAAAAAATAAAAAATACTGCCCCGTTTCCACCAGCTCAGTACAACACACCAAACTGCCTGTGTGATCATATGCACGTCAGCTGCAACTACACAGCCGCAGGTGCTTGTGCTCACCTGCAATTATTGTGGTCCTACTTGTTACAGTCTGTGCCATCAAGCTGTGATATTGAGCTAACATCGATTGGCTTAGTATGTGTTATCATGCAGGTGAGAGAGAAGAAGGGGAGCAATTTTAATTTTCAGAAGCCGCACAATGCTACCGTAAGCCTCCAGCAATTTCATAGTTCCTGTGTGGAGTAGTTTCTATGGAGATTTGTTCTATATATGTTCTCATTCTTACTGTCTTGTTTTACACAAGGCCTTGACCACAGCACTGTCGTACCAACCGTATGGAAATTCAGCATACAGTAAGACAAGTGTCTCCCACTGTAGCACGGCCAAAATGTACACAATAATTACATGGCTGGCTTAGCAGGAGAAGAAGAGCAGGCGGATTGGACAAATTGCTATGTGTGATGAGTGGTATAGGGAAGTAGGCCAGCTGAGAGGATGGCAAACCCATCTGGGATCCTCTCTGGTGGTTATCACTATGAGCAATCCCCCCCTGTTCCAGATGAAGATCCAGAAAGATGCATTCCTAAGACCTCTCCCTACGTCATCAGTACTGCCCTGCTTATAATCAGCCCTGGGGTATATACTCCTTTCCCTTTTGCAGCACATATGTCAGAATTAATCAAACTAGGAATCTATTCAGCACAAAGAGCAGACAGATCAGGAGGCAAAAGTGCCTAAGTCAACGTATCAGAAGGTTTCTAGGTAGACTGCACATTGAGAAAAAGGTCTTGTATCATGTCAGAAAAGTTCAAACTCTTTGGGTATTTGAGCTCATGAAGAGCAATTATTTTGGTACTTCTTATTCAGATCTTATTGAGTCCTGTGACCCTCCGGGGTACCTGCTGTCACACACAATGTCCAGATGGCTGCGGCCACAAAGAACAGCCTCGCAGATACACAGGTACTAATGCAATCTAACAGCTGGCTGTTAGAAATACAGAGGCTGAAAGGGCAGTAAGTCAAAGCTCTGTCTGCTGGAGGCTCTGCAGAGCAGATGGGAGGTGAAACTCTGCCCAGTGTGGCAGGCTAGCTGACCCTCCAATTCTGTATGCATTCACCCAGTTGTGTCATTTAACAAGCACTGTAACTGTACATCTGTGTATCTGGCAATATAGTCACGGTTTGACTGTGTGTTCATAATGGTTTGTGTTTGTGAGGCTTACCTGCAGAATTGCATGATGTTGAAAATCCATCACAATGGTCCAATGGTAGCGCAGGCACAAGAGGGAGAAAAGAAAGAAAATCAATTAGAAGCTCAATAGATGTTAAGTTGAAAATAAATCAGTTCAGACTAAGGTGGGTCACTCAATTAGGACAGGTCTTTCATTATGAATCAGTTCTATCCATTTGCCTATATCCTAATCCAGTGGTGCATGACCCCGGAGCCTACATGCTGACATATGCAATCCTAGTCCATTAAATCCAAACATTATGGATCACTGATTCAATCCACACATTTTGGATCACTGACAGCAGTTTAGTATAACCATTCACACCCTTACTGTGATAAAATAGAGAAATCTGTTGACAGACTTGTTATTTTGCCAAATATAGTGAGCTACGGGTGTGCTGTTAGCGCAAATCAACTTCATTGTCATTGTTAAATTCTCATTTACTCTTATTTGTCTTGTAATATGACGCCAAGCTTGACACCTTTCAGAATAAATTCCCAACCAACCACCTGCATAAGTTTTGTTTCATTAGTGTAATAATCAGTGTGTTCGCTTGACAGTTTACTTTGTTGACAGTTTGTTGATACTTGCTCATGACACTGCAATCCGACTAAGGGAACTCAATAAAGGATCTGAATAATGTATCTCATGATATCAAATGAATATGGAATCATCACAAAAGACACAAGTTGTCAGGATACGATTTATCCAGTACGAGTCCCCCATATGTTTGACACTTTCACATTTTTTGTAAAATGTCAAAAATAAGTCGGGGATGTCACATCAAAGCCGGAAACTTTTCATTTCATAACAGCGTGGGCTTTTTGTGGGTTAGTGTCAGATTTGACTTGCAGCATTAAATCAGGAATGCTACACTTATATGCAAGCTAAATCTTTTGACAATATCAGATATCAGATGATTCTCCCGTTGGATGACATCATATTGAAGCAATCACGGCCATCAGAGATGTTCCTTATTGAGTTTAGATAATCTTTGCTTGGGCTGTTCGATCTCTAGTCCACAAAATCTGCTGACTTGCAGATGCTTAATTGAGTTAGTTTACTATCCATCTAATCCATCTGCCCCTGCCCCCTCCCCATACTTCTGTCTAACCTGATAGAAACAAGCCTGACATACATACCAAGAAATCTCAGAGGAATGCCACTGAGCAGACAGTATGTCAAAACACTGCCTTTGTCACTGCCCTGCATTTACTGCAATTTTCGGTCCATCCAGAGTCATTCAGCTCTCTCAGACTAAATATTAAACCCAGTACAAGTTCAAGGCAACCTTTAAGTAAACAATCACACCAGGAGTATAGCCTCACATGTAGATAGAAAACCGTGCCTTGCTACTGCAGTAATTTGCAGAGGATGATTGATAAAGGGTAACGCATAAAAAGGTTTTTACTATTATGTAACATTCAGAACATTTCTTCATCATCAAGGGATCCAGAAAATACTGCTAAGTGTGGGTGTTATTTTCTCCAGATGGACACAAGAGGACAAATTATCCAGGATGTTCGAGTAAGGCTCCGTAGAAACAACCAAACAAACTAAACTGCTTCCATGTTAAGGAAAAATTAATGCGTGTAGTGCTTAGTCTCGGTTCCACTGTACGTCCAATAACTCACAGTCATCCCAAACCGCTCCATGTTTGGCTTTGCAGTAGCTATCCCTGTCCTTGAGTCAGTGCAGACTGAGGTGTTGCATTGCTCAGCACGAGGTCATATGCAACCAGAACCATTTTCAATGAGTCATCAGCATACCAGTTAATTCACACAGTGCATCATATAAGCGTTTGTTTAATTTTACCAGCAGCCAAAATACGTGTATCCTCAGACTCTGTGACCAACAAAAAATACAGCACAATAAAAACAGGCCGTGGAATAAAATGCAAGGTAGTGGACAGTTCATTTTTTCCAAGGCTGCAGTTAAATCAATCCGCCAACTACTTACTCAAATAATAATTTCTCTATAAAATGCCCATTATAAATGTCCAGAGACCAAGATGACATCTTGTTTGGTCCAACCTTCAGTCCGAAAGATATTTCATTTATTTCCAGAATAAGTTGAGAAGCCTGTCAGTGTTAATGTGTATGTCTGCAGAACGAGGCCATCCAATGACAACATGTCCCTGCCTGTTCCATCTCACTCTGACCTTAAACATAACTAAATGGATATTGAAAGGGAATGAATTAATGTTTGCGGTTGACTGAAAGGTTAAAATTTCTCTCACGTGTGATTGCACTGCTGCAACCGAACCTGTGGAGATGCTTTAGGTCGATCTGCCCTCCGGGTACTCTATCTGATGAGGTCTGATCCTTTCATTGTCAGAAATAAGGAGGTCTACTCCTGCGCCAGTAACAAACAAAGGGGTCTAAGCCAGCAGTCAGTGCGATATGGGGTCAATTATCAGCACAGACGCTATAGAGATACTGAGAGGACGAAGAAAACAAGTTAAAAAAAAGTGGTTATAATCCTAGAAAATTGAGATCGATCGACTGATTCTCCCCGACCTGCAGCGTTGAGAGGTCTCCTAGACAACAGGCCAGCCCCGGCAACTCAAATTCCTGACCTTCCGTCACAACATGACACTGCTGCAATACAGCCACCATCCCTACCCCCCCAAAGACACTAACCTAAAACACCAGCACAGCCATCTCCTCAGGCTACAGCTTTCAACAGACAGCAAACCAGGTCAGGGGCAAAGGCCTGTGTATGTGTGGGGAAATTTCACACAACCAGAAACCACCACACGCACACCACAAACACACTCACGCACAGCCACTCCAGCCACCTACTAGTGTTACATAACACACACCACTACCTACCCATCCACCGGCAGATATGCACTACAGTCACCAGAGCTCGTAAGCTGCAAAGTGAAGCAGTTCACTTCCCAATCTCTCTGCCTAGAAGACTCATTTCAGACAGGAGGACAGGTCCTCTGGGCTGCTGATGCTTAATGACCTGTGTCTGTCCTGACAGTGTAAACCGAGATTTCAGTGAAATGGACTTTTTCCCAAACGTGACATCTGACGATCCGAGAGAGGGTGAGAGTGGCCAAAGGATTTCACTTCAAAAGCGGGCCACTAATCATGGCCAAGCTCTCACGCGCCAATCCCACTTAAGGTAGGGCCCTATTTACTAAAAGCCCTATTGGCATGAGGAGACCACAGGAAAAGTTGTTTTATTGTTTAAACAGACAAAATATAGCTTTGAATTATCTTGGGCCTAGATTATCTGCCAATTTTTCAGGACAAAGCCAAATTTCATCCCAGAGTCTGCCACAACACAAAAGCCACAGCCAAGTCAAGCCAAATATGGAAAAGCAAATTTAGGCACCTTCAGAGAAATGGACAAATGGCAAATCAAATCAAAACCACAATGACTATAAGAACCCATTTTTCTGAAGAAATAAACGTCTTTGTCTTGCAAAATGGATACAAATGGTTCTTGATGCTTTAAAACAGCAGCAGGGTGCATCTCTAGACAACAGTTGGTCCAATTTCACAACAGAATGGGCCCAAGAGCGCAGTGGGGCTTGAGATGTACTGGGTGGCAACACAAGTGTCATAATTCCTTCTTTTTAACTCCAAGGTATTTTATTTGAGGCCAGCAGTTCGTTCCAGTTCGCCAACACAAAATTGAGGGAGAACTCATCTTCTGAGAACAGTGTCAGGCCGCTGAACAGTGCACTTTTCACGCCAGGCTCCTCAACCAGGAAAATCTCATCATCCGAACCGGAGCTGTTGAGAAGCTGCGACTGCCACAGCCCTGAGAAAGACACTGAACATCTTACTGTATATTAAATGGGCAAACCACGGTGCCCAGTCACACTGGCGATGATGCAGTCACTCCGTCTCAAATCACTGCATTGGTAAAAAGAAACAAATGGTGAACACTGTAACATCCTGGTGGCCCTCATCTTCCAAATCTCCATAGTAACATTGCTCTCAACAAGCAATGTATCAAGAGCATGACTATGAATTACTTTCTCAGATTCTAGACACTTTGGCCTTGTGATGTTTGGTGTCTGGCATTTTGTGGCCTACTATAATTTTGGCAGAGGCGTACAAATATAACCTTGTAACCTCATCTTCAGAATTTACTTCAGATTCTGCACATGCAGGTATTTTTATGTCCTGTTGACCATTGAAAGTGCAATTATGGCTCTCTCCCTATTCATTTAGATAAGGGTCTTGTGTTGTTGGCCCAAAATAACTACCCAGGGGCGTTGCTAAGATAGTTTCCAAGTGTCAAGACTAAACTTTAGCTCTGTTTTTGTCACATAATGCTCTTTGTAATGACTTATGTACATGCATACAAAATGCTGCAGCACTAACACACACACACAGGTATAATGTTCTGCCTTATTGTTTTTGCTTACTAAAGTCATAATTTGTTTCAAAATGGAAAATGGTTTTGAAGTCTAAATTGTTCCATGTTCCAAGTATTATTTCATTAATAATTCAGTTATCAGATATAAGCAGCATGTGGTGTATTTACAGCAGACAGCACGGTCTATTCAAAGTTGAATGGAAACAAATACAAGTTCATACATGAAAAGAGTGAACAGCATTTAGCCAGAGTCCTACAGGAAGTTGATCTTTACAGCTCGGAGCCAATGTCCTGAGTTAACAGCAACCATTCTGAAAACCCCTCTGATGTCGGGTCCAAAACGGGACTGTGTTCCTAGAGGGGCTGTACATGCAGTTCACATACCCCACCAGTCCTGGGTCACGGCCAGAGGGATTCAGCAGTGGAACAACTTTAGGTTATTCCAGTCATAGAAAGCAGGAAACGGGGGGTATAAACAGTAAATAGGGGTCACATTACACTTCCTCTGTGATAATTCCCACAGAATAAAACATCTCCTAACAACAAACCCTCCTCCAGAGTTTTCTTATGCTTCACAAAACAAGTGACCAAAATATCACAGTTGATCCAGAGTTAACTGGCTGACTAACAGATGCATCAGCTCAGGATCAAACTTTTTTTTAATGACTTTATCAAAGCCAACTCTCCACAGCTGATTTTTTTTTTTGTTCTGTTAAACGATGACACGCAAAAGATAAACTGGAAAACAAGCACCTGACATATGGCCTGAGAGAAGCCTTTGAAGCTGACAAACACAAGGCCAGAGGACATGTCGAAACACCATCACAACAGTGACATCTACAAAAGGAATGTAGGACCTGTGTGATAACAGTCAGCTGGTACATGTTAAACAAGCTATACTGACAAGAGGGCTAACCTCAGGAAAGCCGTGTTGGCAACACTTATTATCCATTTTGAGTCTAATGAAAATCAACTGAGGAGAAGTAATTTAATATATACAGTGAGCACTTTCGATTCACAGCCAAGTGAAGGAGCAAGTGTAGAAGCAAATGTCAAGCTACTATATACACATCTTGCTTTAGCTACTACAAATACACCATGTGATTTTGCTTTTCAGGTGCCTAACACAAGAGTTATTATAATAGTATCTGATTTTATCCTCAGAACAACTTGGTTTGGTGTCATTTTTTAAATGCTCTGACTTTTATGGGGGGGGTTTACACTCAGTCAGGCCATCAGATAAGGAACAATGGAGCCCTTCAGAAGAGTGCAGAACAGGACAGTAACTATCATGAAAACCGGCCACCGGCCTCCTGTGGAAACAAACAAACTGAAAGCATGTCCTTGAAGATTGACTGACACACAAAAAAAGAGAAAAAAAAACTGTGACATGTCCCTGAGCTATTAAGAGAATTACAATGAATTTCCACAGGCCTGCAACCTTTAAATAGTCTGTGTGTTCTCAATTACATGGTTCTCCAAGAGCAAGAGTGAGTGACTTCTAACACCACATACTGTACACTGGCATAGCTTGCCCTGCAGCACCATGGCCTCGCACACACTGCAGGCCGCATTTGATTATTAGGCATTTTCCCTAGTCAGTGAAGAAAATGTGCTCCCTGAGGGCCAGAAAAGTTCCTGTATGATATTTCTCTTCAGACAGAAAAAGGCAACTGCAGCTTTTTCTTCCGAAAGAACAAGACAACTAAAACCAAATCACTGCTTTTTTTTCTAAATGGCGTTATGTAAAACTGCTCCTGTGGTCCACGTTGATTCATTGCCACTATTCTCCATTCATCCTCAATTAAATAAGATCTGAATCCTCCCACAGTTAAGTTTCCAGAGACAAAATGGTCTCAGATAACTATTTCTATTATAAGGACACTTCATTCTTCACTATGATCCTCTATCCATCCCCAACCTGGACAAGGCCAGAATCTTCCCACAGTTAGTCACGGGACTGCTGGCAGGCTGAGGGGACTTGGAGGCATATGCGCATTTCCATCTGTTGCTCACTCACTGCTTTCCAAACCCCTTCCTCTGTCAGCAGCCATCTGTTTCCAGCCCTACCCCACTGGCAGGAAACATGAGCACTTCCACCGTAGGATATGGACGATGCACAAATTGAAAAGAAGGAGAAGAGCCCACAGTACATTTAATTGACAACTGACTCTGCATTAAAACACACCAAGTGTTAACAGAAGAAATGATGAATAACACAAAACCCTACACCCTTATCTGATTTCCTGGGTTTATCTGTTGTGCGTATAGATCTGCGACTGTTTGGCATTTTTGCTTTTAAAAAAAAAGAAGATAAAATCAAAATAATTGACTAACACTTCCTGAAGTGATGCAAAATATGATGTTTTTCTTTGCCATTCATGACAACAAACTCAATATTTTGAGTATTTTGACATAGGGTATACAATGTGTAAACAACACATAACCATGGAAAATTTAAAACAGGACTGTTTTCATTTTTGACTTAAAACATATACTTTTTATAGATAAAACAATTAATTTGCGGACTAGCTACAACCCTTACTCTCTAAAGGGACAATTGTCCAATAGCTTATTTAGTTTTAGACATCTTTGCGTTAAAGACAAAGAAAAGCAGAAGAATCTAAATTTTCAGCATTTTTAATAGATATCACTATTTTTATTGCCAATTAATTAATTGTTTCCACTCTTCTTGGATTGAAAAAAGCAGCATGTGCTATGGTGAATTAAATAGAATGTACTGTATGAAATTGCATTATGCTGTATCATTACCATCTAGTATCACATACATTGTAGCACACCTTCATTTGAAAGGTCACATCCATAAAAATTCACACCATCCCTGTAGCATAGGAAATAATCACCATAAATCTTCAGAAACTATTTTCTCCCTCTTTCTTTCATCTTAATCTAATGAAGCTGCATGTTGGATCACAGTTTCATATATGATCTGGATAAACATTTATCTCTAACTCTGTATTAAAATCAGTGTGATTCAAAATGAACTCGGCACAGAATTTCAATGGCTCTTCCCTTCAATAAAACATTAGATCAGAGCTACTCCACACTACCCATTAACTATGTCAGAATATGACAGAGGAAAAAAAAAAACCCTCCACTTTCTGCTCGTGAGAGATTCGGATGAGTATACTCAAAATATTCCTTTAAAAGGAAAAAAAACCTGACCAGCATAGCACCGCCCCTCCTCATTCAGAACACAAGAAAAAAATTAGCTGTCCTTCAATGGGAAAGAGGGAGCCTTTGTTCAACGGCACAATGGAGGATATTCTGCCGTGAAGGATAGCGTCACATTCAATAAGCCAATGCTATGGTGCTGCAGCAGAAAGAGGACAGTGGGGCTGATGCAGAAATGACACTCTGACCCTGCAGACCTCCCATACCCTCAGACCGAGGCTCTGTTTACAGCCCGCCAGTTCAGCTCATCTCTGCTGACCTCTGGTCAAAAGTCAGGTGCAGTGTTAAAACGCATTACAATGGGGATGTAATGAGCATTTGGAAGCTGCAGCAGGGAGAAACAGTACAGGCCAATCATGAAACAGGGAGTCTTTTAGGAGTAAGACATGTGCAAACCCTGATGGCTGGCGTGCATCTGTCAAGGGGAAAGTCTGTTACTACTACACTCACACAAGAATAAACCTGTGACGTAAACTTGATGCGCAGTGTTTTTTCAACACAGCTCTCAAGGATTAAACATGGCTGAAACGTGATACATGCCATACACAACACAGAGGTGGTTCCACTGCTATCTGACAATGTCTTCAAGAGAATAGGAAATCAAAAGAGGCTTATACTTTATCAATCCCCGCTTGGGCGACTGACATGGGAGCTTCATGCACATTTCAGGTGCTAAGATTAATCGGTGTTACATCACATCAACAGGCTCAACTCAAAGCTTGACAGTGGTGCTGTAGACCTTTGAGGCATAAGGAGC
Source organism: Decapterus maruadsi (assembly GCA_030347415.2). Taxonomy (NCBI): domain Eukaryota; kingdom Metazoa; phylum Chordata; class Actinopteri; order Carangiformes; family Carangidae; genus Decapterus; species Decapterus maruadsi. The sequence continues at coordinate 16,384,583 of CM064906.1, forward strand.
TCTTTCCACCTCAGTAACTGGATCAGCCTTTCATCCAGCACAGAGGCAACAGAAATGAAATGTGTATTTTCCTGTTAATTTGTGTGCTTCTTTTCATTTTTCAGCGGAAGCAAAATAAAAGGACGTCCTTGAGGTGCATCAGTCAAGAGATATATGTCATTCACAGTGGTATCCCTGATTCAGCTCGAGCACTGTACTTCTCATTCATGTTTCAAACTTTCTTATACAGCCAGAACCAGAATGACGTTTTTGTAATTGATTTATTTGTATTTTCTCTAAAGGAGTTAGATGAGATTCCATACAGACATCAATCTTGTTTGTACATTAAAGGAGCTATTTGTTAGTTTAGCTATATTGCTACATGGACAGAATAAACATGACCAGCTGTTAGAGCTTCAGCCATCATTACATTTGCAGTACTAGAGCATGAGGGCAGAATGGATGGGAGTCTGACTCGGTATTGGAAATGGGGCTAGATTGTTAGCATGCTAACTTCAGAAAAAGAAAAGAAGTGATAGAAACAGAAGAAAAACAAGAGGGTAGCCACTGGAGCAGCTCTGTAAACAAAGGAATGTTTGATGCTAAACAAGCACCATTTATCTCTAAATTGGTGGGCAAACAGCTGTTAGTAATAACGTTATAGCAAGACTTACAAATAACTCCATTCCATTAAGAATAAAGTTAGAGATGTGAAGCTTTGGCACAGATTGTCTTACTGTCTGTTCTTTAAAGGCGTTCATACTGACACCTCTAGCCTACATCTCACTTGCATTTTAAATTTGTAAAATTGTAAACTGTAGCTACACCAACAACAACCACCATCCTAGAGTTTTGCTGCTACAACAAAGTCTCATTAATTTTATTTCCTGTTTGTGTGTGGAGTGAACTTTAAGTGATGAATAATGAAAAAAAAATCAAGTATCAACATCTGCATCTACCAATATCCTACCTTAATCTGTCCTGTGTATGTGAATCAGTACACAGAAGATTAGAAAAAGAAAAACAACACATGCCTGCTTGGGCCTATTCCATCCTTCACAGATGTATTCATGTGAGGCTTTATTTGGGCATAAGATCTACAACTAGTAAATACTTACTGAGCTTCTCCGTAAACACCAGCATTCCACATAAACAGCAATTTACATTGACATACCATGCAAAAGACACAGCTGGTGGTATTGACATACATTTCTAACTCTATCACAGTTTCTAATCCATATTCACAGATACGGTTTTGAAATATAATGAGCGCATTGTGAAGATTTCACTTGCCAGAAGTGGCAGCAGCATTCTCCTGACACAGATGGCCCACAGTGACAGTAAGCCCAGTTCATCAAATCAAATTAAACCCCATATACATGCACACTCAAACTCAATAGTGCTACAACTGACTGGAAAACCTCAGTAAACACAGGCTACATTTATTTTTTTTAATGAATAATTATTAATCGGGACTTTATTTACCATCACGATTATTGAATTAAGCCACAAAAGCTGCATTGTACATAACATCTGCTATAGCATAGGAGCATGTGGTCAGTGGAAACAATGTTAATTAAGATATTTTGCTGTTGTGCAGCCCTAAAGAAATGAATCCTGCCTCAGCAGCAATGGAAACATGCATTATATTAATTCTCTGCTTGTGATTAGCAGATGAACGCTCTGTTCGGGCTCTCCCTGGCAGTTGACTACAAAAGAGATGCAGTGTGTACCAGGGAGCTGCTTAGGTGCCACACAAAGCCAACAGAGAGCTGTGAGGCTTCAGTCTGCATGCTTTTTGTATCTCTCTGTGTCACCCTTATTGCTATTGGAACACACAGTGTCCTATTGTGCAGGCTTATTAGTCCTGTCTTGAAATCCCAAGAACCCCTCTTGAGCAGCAGTGGATTTAGGTGACTGCCCTTGCTCTGACTTTGGACTGTCAGGAGGAGACGTTAATAACACAGGGAGCTTTTTGCTGATTTACGAATTACAGTTATTACTGAAGACACATGATAACATGACAACAATGCAATGTATCATCATAACACTTGGCTCAACTAAATCCCTTTAAAATACACACAGGTCAGTGTCTGCAAATCATTGCCTGCTGTTGAGAAAGTGCAATGCCACCTTCATGCTAAAAAAAATAAACAGGAGTAATACCTTTAGATCATGCCAGCCATGTCCATCACCCCTGTACATACCTTGCACTATCTATATGTGCTACTTCATGTACATATTTAATTATATGTCTTTGAACTACCTTCAAAAGTCCTAAACTAAACTAAAGCACATTGCAATGCACAAGTTTGAAAGGAGTAGAAATTAGGGTAGAAATCAGAATTCCCATTGCAAATAGAACCAAAGAAAACAATTCCCAGGGCATAGACTTGTTAATGGAACACTCCAGTTTGAAATGAATGGCTAAAAATATAACGGAAATCTGATGCTATTTCGAACAATCACTCAAGCAGTAAAGGCATGGTATCCAGTGTCTTGGCAGATCACTGTTGGATATTCATTAGCTTTGTTAGCTGAAACTAAGACTGGTAATATTAAGAAAACTGCTCACGTTAGCCTTACAGCTAAAGTGAGGATAACATTTTTATAGGCTAGTATGAAATTCCCTATAATTATGCCTACATGTGATGATATCTTCAATCTTTCTTACCCTTCTATTGCCACTTTCCCCCTTCTTTCTTTGAATTTCAAATGCATATAAAAAAGGGGGTTTTAACCTGATAACGGTTGATCACTGCCGTGGTGACATCCTCAGCAAGAGTTGTGTTTTTTGGCTGACAGCTCAATGTTCGTCTGCAGCAAACTTCATTTTTTCTGCTGCATCATCAATGTTGCTTCACAGGGAAGCTTTAAGATGGCCACTGGCAAGAGTGCTGGCCTGTGTAATGTAGCAATGATTAGCAATGGAAGATCAAGAGAGAGGTTTGGCTGTCAGTGAGGAAGATGGAGCTACCCCTAATAATTATACATTTTTCCACACAAACCAACAACATTTTGGTTTTCATCAGATTGCAGATAATTATCCTCCTTTTTTCTTAATTAAATGGTTCACATTTTTTTCCACCATCATTTCACACAATGAATCAATTATCCTAATTGTGATCAGCTTTGTCCTGACGTGCTTTGTATACACTGAGAAAATATTTGCGCTTTATTGTTTTTAGTAAGACCAGGCCATTAGAATAAGCCAATTTGTTGGTCAGTGTGTCCATAAAGTGAAAAAACAAGACAACAGCACCAGTTATGCTCCATCCTGGGACATGGCAGAGTCTCTGTTGGCCATGTGGAGATGAAGTCATGTCCTACATATATTAATAGAGTAATTCTTATTCTTACATATATTTCCAGACTAAAGACAAAGCTGGCACAGACACTGAAAGCTTATGGATTAGGCCAAATTGCTTTTGGTAATTTTATAACTTGCAAATTTGTCATGAGAGTTTGCTCAATCATCACATTATCTTGTGGCCCAGAATCTGGCTCAAACATCTTCATCACTGTGGTTCACATTATGCTCTCATGGTGCATTTTGTGGCTGGTGTCCATGTGTGCGTATGTGTGTGTAAAACATAATCAATCTGCATATCTATAGTTTTCTGTGTGACCTGCAAGGGGCCCAGCAACAGATCTTACCCATATAGTGTATTCCAGTTTTTTTTTTTAATTGGAAGCAAAACAGCTAAAAAACCTTGCAATCCACCTTTGTCACTGCCTTTATGCTCACACATTTTGTGGTCTGATCATTCTTAGAGCATATTTAATTCAGAAAAGACATCCGCTGTTTTAAACACAGTCATTATTTAAGAAAATACAAAAGAGAAAAACACGCCAATACTTGCTCTTACATTATCTGTAATTATAATAGGAGTCAGCTAAAAGATACCAAACAACACCCTGAATATCAATCACTCACAAAATGATGTGAAGCAAAAAACAACAACAACTGAAAACCAGCATGGTGTGTCATCATCGTGTAGAGGTCTTGTTTTTCAACAAAACAGCAGTGAGACCTTAGTAACGAAGGGAATTCATTTTGTAAGGGCTGTAATTTCTATTCACTCTTTCTTCAGCATTTTCAGCTAAATGCATGAGCTACTGGTTCCTTAGCAACAGACTCTGCAATGGTGCAAGATTGAAGAGGAACAGATCTGCAGTTCCACGGTGTAGGTGAAGGCAAGTTGGCCAGTGTCTCCTGTTGCAGCTCTTCAAAGCTGTTCAAAGTGGCAGTGATTTGCAAAACTGTCCCTTAATTAACAGCACAAAACGCACCAGAATGTAAAGCTAATGCAACATTTGTTTTGTGAAAAATGATATCAGAATCGGTTCTGTCTTTTGACATCAATCCATGCACTTAAAATACTAATCACAGCCTACACATGCTATCAATGTGCTAAATCAACTCAGAATAATAGCGAGTGTGTGGTGCCTTGCATTTCTAAGCCTGTGTGTCTGTGGATTTTTTCCTTTGGGTTTTAATATTTTCATTCACAGTTTAACATTTGGTACAAGCCTGCAGGCGTGGACATCATGCCACAACATCAATTTGTTTTTATTCCCAAGGCTACCTGGCCAAACACAAGATGATAGGTGACAATCTACTCAGAGCTCGCCCAGGTTTAGCATGCAGCAGTTTGGAATCATATTTCCAATCCTCTGCAATCACACAATAAAAGAAACAGAGGGAGATGTCACAGAGACCAATGTCTTCACCGGCAGACGCTGCAGTAAACAGTGATGTGAATAATGCAGCCCATATGCCATCTTTTGAGTGCAGTAAAAGGTTCAGTGGCCTTCACACATGACAACTAGCTAGCTGTGACCGTTAAAACACAATCTTAGATCTATGGAATTATTCTTGCACTAAGAGGTTTGTTAAAGGCCTGCTGAGAAAAAGCAGAAATCCTCTTACTGAGGAAGACACACCAGTTTGGGGAAGATTGAATCCACAATAAGAGTGAAGTTCAACACCACACAATTAGTCCCTGCAATGCTTTCCAAATGTACGACGAAGCCCTGCAGTGGAAAGCGCTGATTGTGGAGTTTCCCTTGGGGTCAAGTGTTTGCCAATCTTTTCAAGAAGAAACAAAATGTTTGTAACCAAACTTCTAAATGGAACAAACAAAAACCTTTCAGCTTCTTAAAGGTACATCTGAGAGATACCACACAAAAGACTCTGGTGTCGTCCCATCAAGACAGAATAAAGGCTTCACTGAGAAAATAACGCAACCAAACTAAGGCATCACAGAAGAGGGAAATTCATCCTATCCACAAAAGGTTGAACTGGCCCACATGTTGATTATTCATTTCCAGATGAGGGTGACTTTCATTTTCATTCTGATCTGTGTGAACCCAACATGCAGCATAACACACTGATCCCACCCTAGAAAAGCTAAAGTAGCAACTCCATGTTTGTGACAGGCAACACAATAAACCTGAATGTACACACCCACTGCTACATGCACAGCCTAGAAGTTGTTCAATTTTTTTAATCCATATAGAGGATGAGAGGAAATATTATCAAGATCCTCTCTGGTGCTTCCTAAGTGTCTTTATAACCTTGAACTACTGACATTACCAATCTGCACAAGTGCACTGGTCCTTGACTCACATGTATAGTTGCATTCAGTGACTGTTTGCTTAGCATTCAGCTAAATTTCCCATGAATCTTTGCCACTGGCATGCTGTCAAAGCTTCACTCAAACTGTAGCTGTCGAACGCTGACAAAATAACAAAGCCTCAAATGGCACAACAGACAGTGCAGCCATGCTGCTCTATTTTATTGATGACTGGTTTCAACATGACCTGCGCCTTGAGTTGCAATAAGAAATGTATCTGAATGGAAGTAATGCTATCACAGGAACTAGTGGTTGAAATGTGTATGTCTAGACAGTTGCTACAACACTCCTCGAGCCCTATGACAGCTGATTTTGACGGGCAGTACCCCAACTGCAGCCACTGATTGGATGCATGGGTGTGTGAGTAGCTAAGAGAAAAACGTGAGAAACTGCTACCACAATTTAAGACCCTTAACATCTGTCAGTGCACTATCTTCACTTGAATTTGACAGGCAGCTAGCAGCTTCCCTACACACTGATTGTGTGGTCTGGTTTGCAGTCACTGTCACGTCTTCGTTGGACAAGGTAATGACATTTTAGACTTGATTTCCAGAGTGACAAAGAATGGCCCTGCTGACTGGCTTTTTATAACAGACCAAATGATGCATCATGCCATCTCTTGTGGTAGCCTACATCATTATTTCCCCTCTCCTGCTCCCTGTGCAACAACTCCTCATGAGTGAGTGTGCCTCCTCATTGTTCAGGGCAATCATTGCTTCCATGTAACACGTGATTTTTACATTTGGCAGCCTTTACTTCACTGACATGGGTTCAAAATATAATAAATAAAAACTCTAACCCTTACTGGAGGTCAGGCAGTGGTGGATTGAGATGGAAAACAATATCTCCTTCAGCAGTTGCCATTAAGCAGCTGAACCAGTTTCTGGGAGCTAATTACAATTGCACAGGCAGCCTCTTGTGACTGCAATTGAACATTTCAATGTAGAGCATGGGGGCAATTCAAACCTTGAACAGCACTATGAGGTCGGCTACGCCCCCAACCTCAAAGTGTGATTGTTGACACTGCTATGAGCCCATGACAATGTTACCAAGTCTACATGAAAGGAAGGAAAAATGAGACCCCCACCACCACCTCCTCCTCCTCCTCATATCCACCAATTCTCAATGAATGAAAGGCAGTACACCACAGTGAAAACCCAGTATGACCCCCCCTCCTCCTCCTCTGTTACTCACCTTCAATGGAGATTACATGCTCTCGGATCTGGTTCTGCAAGGCCAGGTCATCGATGCGCTCGATCAGGTCGTAGATTGCGTAAATGTTCGGGTGGACAGACTCGAACCGATGGATCTCTGCCCTGATGGCCGCTGAGTTGGACAAAACAAACTGCGACCCCGCTGGGCCGGGCTGGGCAGCCTGGCCCGAAACAGTCCCCGAACCGAACTGGCCAGCCCCTGAGCTTGCAGACGATCCGGATCCGAACTGGGACGGGATGGACTGGGGCACTGGGACGGGAACTGGCGCCGGGACCGTGCCTGGAGTGGGCATGGCTGGCTGAGACTGCTGCGAGATACCGGACACTGGGACGCTCGACTGAAAATTCATCTTGGGGGTTTGTTTTTTCTTGTCTTTTTTTCTCTTTTGGAGCGACTAACTCTTGTCCTACAACGGCAGCACAGATATGAAGGCTAGAATTTGGGATTGAAGCGATGCGAACAAAAGAAGTCCGCGCGAACTGATGGTCTGGAAAACGATCGGCGCAGAAGCATCAATAGTTGGTCGCCAATTGCAACAAAATGCGGCTCTTGTTCATATTATCAAAACTTGACTGTGATTCATTTTCCGTTATTAGCCAGATCTGTCCAAGGCCCCCCTTTTTTCTGTGGCTTACAAACCCGCAATGCCTACCACTTGGACACTCCTTACTGGGCTACACCGCTGTTTTGGTCAAACCCGTTTTCCTTTAGTTGCTCTGTTTGAAGGAGACAATGGGCTAAGGCTTCAGCACGGCGCCCTGGTCCACTGCCTTGAGTGCGTTGTTTCTGCTGCTGAAATGAAATAGCGTTTAGTCCTCTTTGGTCCAAGTGGTCCCTGCCCAGCGCCCTCCTCCGCATGCTGAAACGTCACCCATCACGTAATTGTACTTGAGATGGGGGAGGGTGTGATTGGATTTGGTGTAGGGGTAGAAAATCGCAACGTGCACATCATTATAATAACCTACCTGACAGTTATGCAACCACAGAAAGAGAAAAAAACCCACTGCAAGACACAACAGTGTTGCATTTACATTACGAATAATGTGTCTTTAGTTGTTGTTGTCTCGTTTGCCCCCCGCCCTCCCCCAAAATAAGGCTGCTGTTTCCTATGTAGGCCCACGCAGTAACACTTTCACACGTGCACGCACGCGCATGCGGACGCGCGGCACTTTATAACATCCCCAAGTCATTAAAAAAAAAAAAAGATATATTAAAAAAATACAACATGTTTATTCACAATTTCATATAATCCAACATAATAGTTGATGTGTGAGCTTGTCAGATTCAAAACCGCAGACACACATATTAATGAAACTTGTAGGCCTGGGCTATTAATGTTTTGCAAGAGGTTCTATGGTCCTATCTCGTATAAATACACATTTGTATTAGGCAATGAGAGAGTGGTGGAAAGAAACAGTCAGGTTTTACTTCTAGCAACAAGAAAAACAGCGATACAGTACTATTCTCCCACACTTTTTGTTTCAGGCCAGTTTTCTCTAACAACATCCGCAGGCCACTGTGGCGAATATCACTACATGCCTGTGAGGTCTCACATTAAGAAATCTCCTAAGAAGTGGTGTGATGTGGAATCACAGTTGATCTTTCTTCTCCCTGCAAAGGAGGACACGGAGCCACCTGCTGGTTTGAATGCGCCTCACAACAACAGCTGTTAAAGGCCATACGTGACTGTCACAGTCAGTCAAGCTTTCCACTGCTGTTGCAGCAATGTGCTGCTGCAGATAATGAACAAAGACAAACAAAGGCATGAGTGTCATTTGTATGTCACACTTCTCAGGTCAGAGTTAGACGATGCATTAGAGGAAAAGAAGAACAGGGCCAAAATGAAAAGGGGTTTAGATCAATGGAGATATAATTCAGCAAGAAATTATAGCATTTCAAGCAATAAACAATTTTGCACTTTTTTTTATTATTATTCGTGAATTAATAACAGTGTGCAGTAGCCTAATCATTTTTTTTATTATCATCCATTCCATCATTACTTTTGGAGATTAACATTGATTTTTAGAGCAAAGTGGCATAAAGATTGAAAATTGCCTATTAGAATTCTTTCTTTCTTTTTTAGAGAAGCATAAACATTTAGCCAATAATGTAATCTAAATATGTGCTATTGCTATATTATTTTTATGCTGGCCATATCTTTCTTTTGTGTGTTTATTATGTTTATTTGATTGATTATGTAACCTCTTGTGGTGGCTCAGATGATAATGCACACATCTCGGAACAGCTGCATTATGACACACAAGTTTTTATTCTGTGGCACAGCAGTGTCATTGTCGGAGCAAATGTGAATTCAGCAGCCACAAATAACCTGCTGCTTTGAAGATTAACATCATTATTCAAGGTCATTATTTCGTGATGGATGATGTTGCTCCAAGTCACCAACTTGTTTCACGAGTGTGTTGCCACATTGTGCTTCCTAATGAGCGGGACTGAGCCACATCTGAAGGATCCATTGGGAGATATGGTCTAATCAGCTTCTTTTTTTTTTTTTGTAGCTGTTATTTTCTGAAAACTCACTGTTTACAACACCTTGTCAGAATCTGAAGCAGCAGACATGTATATTTTCATTTATGTAACAATGAACCACTTCTGCAACATACTGCATCTCACATAATGTGTGTAAATATGAGTGTGAGTGTGTGTTATCTTCAGCCTTCTGCCACCATCTGTTGACCAAATTTGAAACTCCTTCTTACAAATACATTACTATGCTCATCCTGTTGCACGCGCCAAGTGTGAACAACAATTTTAGCAGCACTGTTTGTTTACTCTAGCTGTAAAGATTTTTGTCACTCTCTAGTTCATTTCATAGAAGTGTTCAATTGGTGACTTATTTGCATGACATTGACAATTACCTGTCCCGCTTAAATGCTGCAAGTTACATTTGGTGGATCATAACATCTTAATATTCAGATAGATGACTTCCTACCCTCTGCTGTGAACCCTATGCGTCTGATTATATGCAGGAGTGCTTCATACTCTGTGCAATTACATGAATTATGCAGTTCATTCTCTGGCTCTTTCAGTGTTGACACAAGATAATGGGAGCAGTGCTCTTATGGGCTATCTTTCCTTGCAGGTACCTTGTTTTAAAGCAGAAGTAAGTGATATATTTGTGTTAATATAAGTCTTAAATAGTTATATCTTCCGACAGCAATCACTTACATAGAGTGTTTGGACCAAAACACGGGTCTGTCAGTCACTCTGCTCTGCTCTGAGCCGAGGAGAAAACATTTATCGTATCCTACAGTTTTTATCCAATGAGGAGAGAGAACGGCATGCAGGGCTGTGTGTGCAGCCAAGGAACGCCGTGAATGTGGCGACGTAGGGACTAGGACTGTTATGGTGCGTTCAAGGAAACTCGTATTTTTCCGACCGTGAAGTGGTACCAGTTCGATCTGGTCTTCACACAGTGGCTGTTATTTGACTTTCACCGGTAAAACAGGTGAAAAATAGTTTTGGAACGCTAGTCGATTGTGACTTGAAATGTTAATTTACGATTTCAAAAGCCTGCCTGGAACGCAGCATTAGCGAAAACGACCGGACCACTTACTTCTTCTTTAAGGGGTAGGACACACAAAATAATTTCTTGCAGGGCTTTCCTTATTGGCAAATGTTTCACCCAAAAAGTTGTAATGAGAGTAACAATAACAGTTACTATTCGCATGATGTAGCAACGTCATGTAGGCTAATGTATGACATACAGTACATATCTTCTCACACAGTGCATTTCACTTGAAAGATAGTTTTCTATAGTGATTAGATTATCAAATGTTATACCACATACACTTGGTATATGCCCAGAATCTACACTTTTACACATGAAAGCCACCCAGGCTAGTTTCAGGTTACTAGGCCTTAAAAAATGAAAAAGAAATTTGAGACGGCTATTGGGTTGAACAAGGGTTAGGGTTAGCTAGGAAAGGGCTGCCCGACGTGGGATTCGAACCGGGCCCGCCTGCGGTGAGGACTGTAGCCTCTACATGGGGTGGCCGCTTTACCCACTGCGTCACGCTCCGCCCCAATTCAAGGACTTTAAAAAGTTATAATGTCGGTTTTATTTGTTTTTGTCAATGTAATGGGATTGAAAAATATTGTTAAGCAAAAAAGTGATTAGTTTTAAGAAGTTCTTTAAGTTGTTTCAGAGATATTGTGTTGACAGGTTACAAATTGTGATCAGTTGAAGTCACTATCTCCTTGACCTTTGACCTTTTACTACCAAAATATAATCAATCCACCACTGAATCTGAGTGAATGTTTGTGCCAAATTCGAGGAAGCTCCATCGAGGTTTTACTGAGATATCATGCATGAGATAGGGACAGTCAGATATGTGTACACCCCTATATCGCAACCAGTGGAAACGTTAGGTGAAAAAAACGAAGGTGAATGTTTTAGATTCAACAAAACTCTTACTTGTTTTATTCACACTGAATTTGATTTGTCTCCATTTATCAGAATATTAAGATTTCTGTAAACTTGTAAATATTTGGTTTGATGTCTGTCTACCTTCCTTTCTATTTATGTGTCGGTTATCTGTGCAAACATAACAGGCTTACAGACATGTCAACTTTTATTCATATTTTATATACTACAGTATGAAACAAACATTTGGTGCACAGATTAGGAAAATGAAATGTTGAAATTAAAAAAATAAAAAGATATGTGTACAGGCCGGACAGATGGACATCCTGCAAACAATATCTATGCTGGAGACTCTGGTGTATTTCATTATTATCAACAGTTTAAATTGTTTTTTTAAACAATAAGTTTAGGTCTGCTTTAGAGCAAAATTACATTTCCAAGTAAAGTGCTTTATCTCATAGCTGAATAACTGAGCTTCCTCCTTGTCATGAATATGCAAATAGTCTGGTTTCATTTACACCTGGAAAAGTTTGGAAGGGCATTACTTATGAAACATGTCTGAAGTAGTCCTCCTGGTGATGGTGGTGAAAATTCTCCTGTCTTGTGTGGTCAAACCCTTCATGTGAATCTTTACAAAGACCTCATGGGGTGGTGTTTAGACTAGTTAGTAGAGCCCCCGCCCCATGTGTTGAGGCTATAGTCCTCTGCAGGTGACCCTGGTTCGAATCCCACGCCAAGCGGCCCTATCCTGCTTGTCATTCCCGCCCTCTCTGCCTCCCATTTCCTGTCACTCTCAACTATCCTGTACATTAAAGGCGAAAAAGCCCCTAAAAAATATATATAAAAAAGACCTCACCGAACTTCATTTCAAATGAATGTTGCACTTGAACAAAATGGAGCCACTCAAACACATTGATTTTTCATCCACCAACCACAGATGACTCAGTAAAAACATCTGCTGGCAATGTACCATCCACACAGAATGAAATTGAGTTATATTATTATTGATTGCACAATATAGCCATAGTTGTGCATAATGCATAGAGGCCACTGAGCAATGGAAATAAAAGGTAGACCAGGAACAATCACCATAGTAGATGAAAACAGGGATGATTCATCTATTCTTCAATTTTTGTTATGTTAATTTATGGATCCAATTTGTTTCTAATATGTGCTTTAATTGATTTAGTCTGCCTAAGCTTTTACACTCTGTGTTGTCTAACTATTAGGGTAACTAACTAACTAACTAACCCTAACTGAATGAGGGCCTATTTTATTGACGTTAGTTCTGTTTTACAGAACACAATGGAAAGTCATTTTGTAAGTTAAACTGACTCTTATATGTAGCTAATATAGCTCAGTTTCTCAGTTCTATGGAAGGCAAGAAAGTCCAGCATTAATTTGTCCTGCCTGCTTCTAGCCACACACGCCTTACAATCCCTTGTTTATTTAAATCTAGCCAATTAAAACCCTAAATATGCTCTGTGCTTTTTGTGCTCTCACACAGGATTTACTGTTGGTGATATTTGACAATATTTGAAGAGAGTTTATAATCAGAGTACCATAATTCCAAGCAATTACAAACACCGGAAACTGTTCAGACATGATTTTATGGGGGAAAAGAGGCGACCGGCAGCTTAATAAATGGTAAAAATACTTTTGTTCGTCAGGCAAAAAGCTTAAATATTAGCATCCACAAGAGAGAGCATCATTTCATGAGCAAACTGAGCTAATTGCAGAGAAGAGATATGATTATCAACTATGTTTAGGCACTCTTGGGTGCCATCCAGACACGCCAGTTTAAACTACCATCTAAGGGTGCAGCCAGTGAAGTACAGTGAACAGAGGCCTCTTAGAGATTTTAGATAGCTGTGCCTGGATCAGGCCGGCAACCTTTCTGGCTGTACCGGCAGAGATCCGCTCTCCTTTTCTATTGCTAAGGTTCAAGTTGTCAAACCAATTCAAACACAACCCCTTGTTCTTTTACCACACTGTAAAAGAGTTTATTTTCAGCAAGAAAAATACGTAAGTGATTTCAGATTGCAAATTCACCTCAGGGAATCTTTTACTTCCAAGATACGTATGACTATTCCCATTGTTTGATTATAGCATGTTTGGGAACTAGTAACTAATTGTTATCGGTCTGCTGAATCAGCCCATAATTTCCATTTAGTTCATAGGATTGAATGATTTGTTATCCCCCCACCCCCACCCCACTGCCTTCCTCCCAGCTCACAGTGATATTTTGAAACTCAGTGCAGTACTTAAATGCTAAAAGATGAAGTGGGAGGGCATTTGGGACTAAAACACAAAAATGGTAGCAATACAAATACAATTTACATGACTACAGTTATACAGTGAACAATATACCAATAGATTTTAAAATCAAATCTGTGTAATATAATATTTGATAAATCGTATGAAGGACATATAAATCAATGTGACCTCTAATGTTTTGGTTTGGGTCCTGGAGCCTCTTTAATAGATCAAATGTATAGCCTACATAACATTGTTATGGCTGATACTAATTTAAAAGAGCAAACAACGTTTTTAAGTGTATTTCAGAAATCCGCAAAATGATGCTTTACTTGCATTTGGGGTTTGTATCCCCTCCACCAGAGACTTTTAACACTTTATTTAGAAGAGATCCAACAGGATGTTGAGCCTCTGTTGGGTCAAACTGCCTGACTAACAAAGTATTATCACTATACACAAGCAATATTTACCCCTGCACAGCCTAGCATATAATATAGGAAATATCACCCTCTTTGCATTGTAACAATTCTTAATTGTTCTGGTCACCTTCATCAAATGCACAAGCTTAGTTTGTAAATGTTAACTTGTTACCATATGGAAATAATTAGGGATATTAGGAAACAGGACAACCACAGGGGCGTGTACTCTGATCTTCTACTTAATGGTCTGTTTTAGTATTTACACCATATGCTCAAAATTTCAACTAGAAAGTGAACATGTTCTAAAGGTGACCTCATAGGCCACAGAGGAGGGATTTTTTTTTCGTGTTTTTTGTTTAAATATTTTGAGTGAACTGATAAATGATGGTGTAAGAAATAATAACAGGTGAAAGAAAAGGGAAATAAATAATAATTTGTTTGCAATTTATGCTTCCAGCGAACAAATTATGATAGGGTGACCTCTAGTGGCCAATGAAACCTCACATGGATTTAAAGGGTCACGACAACTAATAAATACACTGAGCAGAAGAAAATCTTGCAGTTTGTTTAACAAATGGCCCCGACGACCACATTTTTGTTTTAGACTTTGCCAAACACAAACTGCATTCATTCAATTTGTCAATGCAGTAGCCTTATGTAAAATTATAACATTTAATGTCTGTCTGTAATGTCTATCTGAGAGGCATAGCCTATCTGTCTGTCACCCCGGTCTAAAAGAAAAACAATCAGGTTTGGATACAAATATAGAGTAGTAGGCATTATTTATTAATTCATGTCATAAATATTTAAGTTACGTTAACAGAATTTTTTCAGATCACTTAAAGACAAATTAACCAAATCAAGTTATTATACAAGTTAAACAGGTTTTCACAGGTAGCCATAACATTTCTGGAGAATAGTTTTCTTCTTCACTCCTTTCACATGTTAACTAGGCTAACTAAAATTATGCCAGATTAAAAAAAAACATAAACGACGATCAAAAGTTTTCGCTTACCCCACTGTTTAAGAAACCCCCCAAACAACCTCCTCTTTGCAGCAGGATAGGATCATCCACACACTGCAGCCTCACATTAACCACACCCCTTCTCATGTTGCAGCAAAACACTCGACTTAGTTTCCCATAATACACCTGGAAAAGTACAGTGACGAACGCATGCACTGTTGAGAAATTCAACACTGTTTTCAGACCCGAATCTTTTGAACCGGTTCAGTAACTTAAGTAATTGTGTTTTAAATGCACTGATCCTAGTAGGCTGGTTATGTAGGCTATACAAAATGCAATGATTAAAAAGTAAAACTAATAATAGGAAACCAACATGTTATTATGTACTCTGAACTGAATTAGGAATTGAGATTGTCATTTTTGCTCTTCTGTTCTTTTTTGGGGGGAGTGATGAAAATGACTTGGGAAAGGGACTTTGTTCTTTGTTGTAAGAAGTTATAACAAGCCAAAGGACTGATTGGATATAATAAAAAAAAAGGAGAGGGGGGGTTGTTAATATATTAAATGAAAGCTTAAAATACCTTCTTAAGTACCCCCTAGACTATGTAATAACCTTATTCAGAATAAACGTTGAAACTTTAAAGAAAATGTAAAACTCATAAATTCATCCTACCTTGTAAAATAGTTGTTTGCTCTCCGTGTCGAGACTCAAATGTACAGTTCGTCCACGCACCGCCCATCAGCAGATGACAACAACAAAACAGACAGAGCTACTGAGAGGGTGCTAGCGTAGTTAGCTACCTGAGATAAACAACTGTTGGTGTAGTCCGTGTGTTACACCATCACGGCCTTGGTTTGCCAATTCAGAAAATTACTATACAGCAATATGGTTAATCTGTGTAACTAACCATGGTTGTCACTTATTCTAGTGTTGTTTAGTCTAGCTAACGTTTGCTAAGTGGTTCGCTAAGCTAACCCTATGTATGCCAAGCTAAAACAGGTTAGCTAGCTAGCTCAGTTGCTAGCTTGTCAGCTAACCAGCTTGCCTAGGCGAGGTGGAGACCAAGAACAGGGAGATGCGAGTAAAGTGAGGTAAGACCACTGAAATCATGCATTTGATTAATTCAGTGTGGAATCACATCCTTATATCAACATGTGTCTGAGCGCACGGAGAGAGCTTTTCGGCGTAATCTTATTATATTTGTCAAAATCATCGACGTTAGAAACAGCTACCCTGCGCTAGCCTGACAGCTGTGTTAGCTAATAGCCAGTTAGCGCAGTCAGCGGTTTATTATTGACCAGTCAGCCTGCTAGCAGCTGCTGCTGGTGGCTTCTTGTTTGGCACAGTAACAACGACTCACTGGAGGCCTCGAGGTTAATAACAACGATTAATAAGTGTTCCGTGTATAAAAACAAACAAACATGAACATTTGGACCTGGGTAACCCTGAACGGCAAGAGGCCCGCAGACGTGTAAATCGCTATTAATGGCAATTAGCCGACGTTAACCAACGTTCACATTGTCTGTGTGTCTTTTCAGGCAACTTATACTTGATAAGGTGCTTTGTACTGTAATGCTAACAACGGTTAACACCGGGTCGTTACGCAGCGCTACTCCATTCTAATGTCTTTAACTTTGTTTTTTTAATGAAGCTCTCTGAGTAGCCTCTTTGTCTATGGATGTCAACAAATGTGGAGTAGTAGTTTTATGTATTTCTTAGGGCAGGTGTACACTTAACATCAGACCAGATCACACACTTGACAGTGGGGAGCAACCAACGATATGGTTACTAAATTATATATAAGGCAATTAATTATTGGAGCCTTGCAGTTTTTGTTGTAATGCGGATTGGTGACATGGCCTCTAACGTCAAGGGTATGAATTATCTAAAGAGATGGTCAGTGATAATAATAACCTAGCTCATAATTATAGCCAATGTTGTAGCGTAGAAAATACCATACATGGTTGTGATTCCAGAAACTTTATGGCCTTATGTGTTGAGTGGCAGTGTCACACACAGTTATTGAGAACACAAATAATTGTTTTGATAAAATGTAAATATAAAATTATCAGGTGGCTCATGTTGATGTTTATGCTTTTTTCACAGGGTGACCTTGCATGACTAAATGAGCAAGACAGGCAAGTGCGAAGAACTCTGGGAGATTCAACATGAAGTTGTATGTGTTCCAGGTCAACAATGGCAGCACTTTGACATTTGACACTGATCTTGCTGTCCAAACGTAAGAAACCAACACTTAAGCAATAACAAAGAGAAACTGTGAGCAGTACATTAGGGCTGTTGTGACCTAAATAAATTCTTTCTTTGTTGTAGTGTCCTGGAGCTTAAACATGCCATCCAAGCCAAATATAAGATTGCAATTCAACATCAAGTCCTTGTTGTCAATGGAGGGGAATGTATGGCTGCAGAGAGACGAGTCTGCAGCTACAGTGCTGGCACTGTAAGTCTATGCATGCAGATGCATGTGTGGTGTGTTTTTGTTAGTTTCTCTTCTAGTTGTAAAGCTAGCTCATGCAGTAGTCTAATGACTGGTGTCTTATTCTTGAATTATAGGAAACCAACCCCATATTCTTGTTCAACAAAGAGATGATTTTGTGTGACCGGGATCCAACGATCCCCAAAACAACCTTCTCCATTGAGAGTGAGATTCAGGTCAAGGTGGAGGAGTCTCTACTGATGCCAGCTGTCTTTCACACCGTTGCCTCACGAACACAACTTGCTCTGGTAGTTACTTTTTTTTGTCGTTGGTTTTTTGGGTTTGTTGATTGTTTGTTTTTTAAATTTTCTTTTCATGTGCATATCAGGCCAAAGAAGCTTGTTTCGTAATGTTAGCCTGTCATTTGTGTACTACTGTTTTAAGATAGTATTTTTTAACCATGTGTGTTTGTGTATTTATAAAATTAATTGTCTTGCTATTAACTAATTAAATTAATGTGACTAATGCAATAATCATGGAATGCATGCAATTTGGCCTGACATTATTCTCATACTGTTTCAGGAAATGTTTGAAGTTGCCAAGAAACTCTGCTCTTTCTGTGAACGTTTGGTTCATGATGAACACCTTCAACACCAAGGCTGGGCTGCTATTATGGCTAATCTGGATGACTGCACTCTGTCTTATCAGAAGTTGCTCGTTAAATTTGACACCTCATACGCAAATTATCAACATGACTTGGAAGAAATAAAGGTGAAACTAACAAAGTAAGTGTTGCCAAGGAGAACTGCATTACACTCAAGCAATCTTATGCACTAGTTTAAAAATTGAAATATAATCTGCTCTTAAATTATTACAGTGAACAAATATCTTCATATACCTTTGAAAAATTTGAATGACTCAAAAAACAGCAAGTAATGATATATTTGTTCTATAAGGAAATGAGCTTGATGAACTTTCCCTCCTAATGCGCATGTCTTTATTATAATTACAGGCTAGGGACAGCGGTTGCTGTAATGGCAAGAATACCACTGCTGGAAAGTTTGACAAGACACAGTTATAGAGAAAGCATGGAGAAGTCCAGTTCCACCCCAGGGAAGGATTCAGATGAGACGGAAGAAGAAAAATCCACCGACTCTGTGCTCTGCCCTGGTGATGCACAGAAACCCTCCAAATTATCAGCGTCCGCCTCCGCTTCGGGGACAGCCACATGTGAGCCTACCGGTGACCAGGAAACAAATGAAATGACTGACAGTGGTGGATTGAGAGCTGCGCTATTAGATGAAGACACTCCAGAATTCACCAACCCGTCCTCCTTCAATGTCACGCTGTTAGACTGGATCAACGTGCAAGACAGACCCAACGACGTGGAATCCGTTGTGAGGAAATGCTTCGACTCCATCAATAGGGTGAGTCAGTCATGCATGAACTAATATAGACATAAATTCTGTGGAGGAAAACTATGTGGAAGTCTGCATTACAATGTTATGTCTTTCAGCTTGACCCGCGGATCATTCAGCCTTTCCTGACAGATTGTCGTGACACAATTGCCAAGCTCGATAATCAAAACATGAAAGCCATCAAAGGGCTTGAGGACAGGTTGTATGCTCTTGACCAAATGATTGCGAGCTGTAAGAAGTTGGTAAATGAACAGAAAGAACTTGCTCAGGTATGACAACTAAGACAGAAAGGATATTTAAAGTATGTTCGCTTTCTGTTTTTTTTTTTAAAACTGTGCTTACATGTTGTGTCTTGAAGGGATTTTTGGCCAATCAGAAGCGGGCTGAAAACCTGAAGGATACATCTGTTCTGCCTGACTTGTGTCTGAGTCACACCAACCAGCTGATGATCATGCTGAACAACCACAGAAAGCTGCTAGACATCAAAAAAAAGTGCACCACTGCCAAACAAGAACTTGCAAACAACCTTCAAGTCCGACTCAAGTAAATAAAACAAACCAAAAAACACTTCTTCCTCAACATTTACCACCTCGTCTTCTTGTTTCATAATATGATTTTGGCTCTTGCTTTCAAAATGCTAAAGTCCTGTTTGTGCCTTTGTGTTGAATTAGATGGTGCTGCTACGTGATGCTTCATGCAGACCAGGATGGCGAGAAGCTTCAGGCTCTGCTTAGACTTCTGACAGAGCTGATTGAACGAGTGCGAGTGGTGGAGGCTCTCAGCACTGTACCCCAGATGTACTGCTTGGCGGTGGTGGAAGTCGTCAGGAGAAAGATGTTTATGCGGCACTACAGAGAGGTCAGTGCTAAAAACGCCATTTTTGGACACTAATTGTGTCTCCAGCCACAGTCATACAAAGAGGCAAAACTCAATCTTTGTATTAAGCCTCAATTAATGATTACTGCCATCCTTTCTGTTTTTATTGCTGTGTCCATAATGAGTTGTAAGAGGGGACAGTTGTTTAAATGTGCTTGAGTTTGCACATATGTTGAGATCATTTTATTTTTTGACAGTGGTTGATGCAACAGGAAACCACATCTCATTGGTTTCTCTTTCTGTTTTTCTTATTAAGTTGCCTTTTAAGAACCTGGGCACATTTTGTTTTGATTACTGAGATGATAAGATTGATTCCGCAGTTTTGAACAAGGATGAAACCAAGTAATCTTATTTTGTGGCATTTAAATCTTTTGCCTTACAGAAGGCCAGTGTCTGGCTCTGGCTTCTTATGCATTTTTTCTTATAAAGATAGATGAAGTCTTGCCCCTGAAGCCTTCTTCTAGATCTTGATCTTGAAGAATGCCTGAGGCCTGAAAGATCATTTGTGTGTGCTACTCATTTTTCCTGCACTTAAGTCTGTATCAAGTGGTCAGAACCTCACTACAACTCTTGGTGTGTGTTACTTTTCAATAATTTATAACAGTACAGTAACATTAAAATGTGAAGGAGCATCACCAAGCTCCAGAAGTGGACTGAAAGAAACACAGCTGTTGTTTTGTTGTAGTAAAGTCTTCACAATTCTTCTTTTTAGTGGGCTTATGCGCTCGTGAAGGATGGGAAACGACTGTACGAGGCAGAGAGGTTTAAAAGGGAATCCTTTGGGAAACTCTTCAGTAAGTGTCTTTTGGGAACTAAACTGGTTACATTTGTGTGGTTCAACACATGGTTTTGCAATAACCATGGTCATTCTCAAACTAATCTGATTCTTTGTCTCTTTAGGGAAATCTTTCCTCAGAAATCGTTTGTTCAGAGGACTTGATTCATGGCCCCCCACATCATTTTGTGTAAGTTTGAGAGTGTTTGTTTTTGGTCCATGTTTTTATTAGCTACATGTTATTCCCACTGTATTTTAAGCGGCATGTTCTTTTGCTGTGTTTGTTATTGTTTACAGACACGTAAGCCCAGAAGGTTTGATGATGAACTTCCAGACATCTCACTTGAGGACCTGCAGTACTTGAAATCTTGCTGTCCTTTAGAGGTGCAGCCTTTCCTTATGTAAGTCACTGCCCTCAGTCATTGAAATGGTTTTAGGTATAACTGTGTCACTTATATAACCCCACTAGAATTTTTCTTGGATATAGGCAATAAAAACAGGTGGTTTTGGAAGTGTCCATTTCTAAATCAAATTAAATCAAATGAATGTGTTTTCTGGAGAATAATCACATGTCTTTAACAGTGAACACAACAGACAACAACTTGTTCGACTTGTGGTTGATTGTTATCTGATGTCTCACAAGTAATCCACTTCTGTGAAAGAAAAGACAGTAATCCCAATTGATTTTTAAAGGGGAGCAAGGACAGTTATCCAGCCAATTCTGAAAGATTTTAATAAGTATTTCTAATTCCAGCCTTTCTCCACACTATGTTTTCAAAAAGTGAATAATCAGTTAAGCTAATGAAAACCATAGTAGATGAACACCATAATTTAGGGCAGCCAATTTATGATAGGCTACTGTATGGCATTTTGAAAAATTGTGCAAGATATATTGGGTGAGGAGGGGCTATACTGCCCAGATGTGGCTATGTTATGTATGGCCCGTATGGCCTGTTTAATTTGATATTAAAGCACTAAATGAAGTCATTTATATATAAAAGATTGTATTGATTGTTTTCTGCCTTATCTTGTGGTGTGAAAATTGGCCTGAGACCCAGCCATGTTTGCACTAACTTGCAGACCTCTGCCCCAGAACAATATGTATGGTTATTATCAATCTTCCCTTACCCCTTAATTTTTCTTCCTCAGGGTTCCCGCAATGTGTGATTTTGAGCCCTTAAATCACCACATAGGGACACTTCACCAGCTGGTCCAAGCAGCACAGAGTGTGGACGAGATGTCTCAAACTATCACTGACCTGCTAAGTGAACAAAGGGTAACGACAGTTTTATTAGCAACTTTTTGTTTCACTTACTGCGTGATATGAACTGGTTTCAGAAATTCATAAACAGTTCTTTTTCAGTAGTATTACATCCTATTTTATCCCCAATCTGAGTAATCTGTAACTAACCTCTTTTCCTTTCCCTTCATTTGTTTTTATTTCCAAGGCATCCTATTCCCAGAGTGCTCACAGATCAACCGTGCTGACCCCACATTCTGAAGGTGTACCTGGGACCACCTCACCGATGTCCTCCAAAACCCCCTCCTCTCTTAGCCTTCAGGGACCCAGCTGCCAACCTCTACATGTTCCTGTTCCAGCTCCCTTAGAGGACCTGTCCCCAGACAGCATCGACGCGCAAACGTTTGACTTTGAGACCATCGGCCATCCCAGCATGGATCCAGTCTTGCAGCATGGCTCCCTGGACCTGGATTCTCTAGCAGAGAGCCCCGAGTCTGACTTCATGTCTGCTGTCAATGAGTTTGTGATAGAAGAGAACCTGAGGTCTCCGAACCCTATCAGTGACCCCACGAGTCCTGATATGATGGTGGAGTCTCTGTACTCTTCGGTGATCAACGCCATTGACAACAAGCGTATGCAGGATACCACAACACTAGAGAGGGAGAACTTGAGGATCACTGTCCTCAAACAAGTTATTGACAAGTACCAGTCTGCTGCAGAGGAGTCCCATTCTAACTTAAGAAGTGTGAAGGACGACCTCTATCACTTGCGAGGTCAAGTGCTGAAAGAACAAAATGACTTTGGATTTGTCTTGAGGAATATGTCCACAGAGGTGCGCAACATTGTAGACAACTTCTGCCAGATCCATGAGCTGGAGTTGAAGGAGCATCAAAGTGAGCACGTTGCTGTTCGGCAGAAGCTTGAGAAGCAGGTTCAGACACTAACGGAGGAAAATCAAGTAAACCAGAATATTGTCAGAGACGTCCAGCGAGCAATGCTGGAGCTAGAGGGCCTTATGGAGCGCAAAGAGAATAAACTTACTCAGCTAGAGAATGAGAAAGAGCGATGGCTTGAAACAGAGAGTAGCCAGATGGATAAGATCAAAAATCTGGAGCAGATGATCAGCGATCAAGCTGAAGAGATCAAGACACTCACGGCCTCTAGAGACTCCTTGACTAGCCAACTGGAGAATCTGCACTTTGAGATCGAACGTGGCCAGCAGAAGATTCGACAGGAGTTGGAAGTTGTTGAGCAGTCCCATTTGAAGGAGCTGGAAGACAGACTGAAGCAGGAACACAAGACCGAACGGGAGGTCCTTATCAAGGATAACCAGGACGCTCTGGCCCACCTGGCTGCTGAAAACAGTGCAAAGTTAAGTGAGGCAGCTGATCACCACACCACTGCTCTTAAAGAAAAGGACAACCAAATCAACGACTTGGTGGCTCGTATTACCGAGCTTACAGAACTCCGCTGCAAAGTGGAGGTGGAGCTGGCCCTCAAAGAGTCGGAGACAGAGGAGGTGAGGCTCTTGTTCGAGGAGGCCAAGATTCAGCAGGCTGAGGCGGTGAAGTCTCAGGTTGAGGCTGAGACCAAAGCGCTGAGCGAAGAGCTGGACGGCATCAAAAAGCAGCTTCAGGTAAAAAATGAGGAGTATGAAGTGGACCTAGCTGAGCTGAGGACTCTTATGAGGATCGAGAAGGACCACTGCATCTCAGAGCTAGTGGACAGACACGAGGAGGAGACTATTTTGTTGCGTAATGAAATCTCATCCCTGCAGCAGAAAGCCCAGGACACTGAGAGGGACCATGCCGAGCAGCAGCAGAAACTTAAGCAGGTGTTAGACCAGCAAGTGGCTCTAAATGAAGAAAAAGACACGCAGTTGAGGAGATTCCAAGAACTGGAGCAAGAGCTGCGGACAGTCATCAACAAATTGCAGGCAGAAAATGACATGCTCTCTAAAAAATTAGAGCAGGACAGACAAGCAGTCAAGAAAGAAGATTTTGAAAAAGAGGCCACCAAGGTTGCCACAGCAGAAGCCTATAAAGTGTTAGAGCAGGAGAAGGAAGACATGGAAAAGAGACTGTTAGAGAAAATTAAACAACTTGAGAATGAGCTTCATGAGAGACAATCCTTAAAAAGGTAAATGCCAGTGCACCACATATAGAAATAAACTTTTGGCTCTAACTAATTTGCCTAAATTGAATCTGCTTACATTTAAAACGACACACTGAAAGAAAATCTAACACGCTACTGTTCTGTTGATTAAGAGTGAACTGTTAACAATCCTTCACCCTTGTTTTATGTTTGCATGTCCAGATTATGTAATTACCCTGTCAGAATGAAAGTTTACTGTGTGCCTTTCAGCGATGAGGGGTTGTCGCTGCATGCTGAGGGTCGTGCAGATGCCGGAGCACCCCTGTCTCTGGACTCGGCACTACAGGAGCGGCTGCAGCAGGAGAGGGCCTCCCTGCAGTCCCAGATGGAGCTCCTGGAGAAGAAGAAGAACGAGGAGATACAGAACCTTAAGACATCACTAATCGCAGAACAGCAGGTTTGTAGTCAGGCTGGAAGTAGGATGGAAAAATATTCCACCCTGGCATGTGAAGTGGTTAACTAAACCTATCTTATCTTATCTAATTGCTTTGGAAGGCAATTTCTGAGATAGATCATCTATGATTGACGTTATATGGTTTTTAATAATGTAAAAGGTTGATTCCAAAATCTACTGAAAATAATAAGGTAATTGGTTCCTAACTAAATAATGTGTGTAATGTTCATATTTTGTATCTGTGCTTATGGGCTGTCTAGTCACTGAGTTGCCATTGACATAGTAAAACAATCTAATCCAGCCATTAATAATTTTATATTATAGTTTGGCTTTAGTTTTAAACTTTTTTTGTGTATTAAATTTGTATTTCTTGTCACTTACTGGTTACAACAATTTATGGCATATCTGTTTCATAACACCCCATAGTTTACTCTAATAAGACTCTTGTCTTGCACAAAATATTCCACCAATCAGCCGTTTTATTATTTGCAAAATGTTTTAGCCTGCATAATTCGATTTTGTTTTTTGTTTTTTGTCACTGAGTGTAATAAATGGGGAAAAGATCAGATATGGAACAATACGGAAATTCAAACAGATTATAAAACTCCCATGGCTGCAAGCTGAGCTGAATCCTTAAAATTTACCAATTAATAAAAGGCATTTGCACAAATAATTTGTGCTTTGATATGAGTTCTCCCTTGTGACCAAAATAGCTGTTAAGCTTGTTTAAACTCTAAATGATTAGTAATATTATATTTTTTCACAGACTAATTTCAACACTGTTCTAACCCGAGAGAAGCTGAAGAAGGAGCAGATCATCAATGAGCTCACAGAGAAGTTGCGGAAAGTTACACAACAACAGGAGAAGGACAAAGGTGAGCACTGGCCGTTTTTTTTAACGCTTCGATTAGAGGGTATTGATTTTTAATTGGTCTAATGAAAGAACTCACTGTTGCACTGTTGTCTTAAGATATGCTGCTCACACTTATTGACACATGTTTTCTTAATTAGAGGTTTTCATGCAACTAATTTTATGGTAATTTGATGTTGCTATTATTATACCTAAGAAAGAGTCTTTTCTCTTTTCCTTACTGCCATATTTTAAGAATGGCCAGCCTTTGAAGTCGTAGGTTCTAGGTCGGCATTTTGTTCCTTATTTATCTTCCCTCATTGCAGCTCTGATAGAGACTCTCTCTGAGGACCGGGCCAGTGTCATGCAGGAGAAGAAACACTTGGAAGAAGAGCTGAACCGCCTGCGCAGCACTGCACTAGTCTCCTCTGCCTTCTTCGCTCCAAACCAGGAGGTCACAGAGACTGGAGGAGCAGCAGCAGCAGCAGCCAGAGCTCTGCCTGTGGCCGGGGCCTGTACTTCTGAGCTCATGGATGAAACTGACAGACTGGCCTCTGTAGCAGCCATTCGAGATGACGAGCATGTCGATTCAGCAGTGGAGGCCAGCATGGTGACAGTCCAGTAAGCATTCCCTCTCCAGTAAATACTGTGTTGTTGATAGTAAAAGATATATTGTAGTGGTTGCTCGTTTCACCTGGTTACTGGGAAGAAATCAGGTCAAGGCAACACATTTGCATGCATTTTCTTAACCAGATTAAGTCCTGTGATGACATGCATTTGGCCAGTCAGTACATTTCTCTTTTTTCCCCCTCCACACCTCATTTGAACCAAAATTGACACATTACAAGTGCATTAAATGTTATATAAGAAACCTGTTTAGTACTATGTGAGACTGACGCTAAAGGAGATTTTTTTTTTAAGGTTGAAGTGTTTTTGACAGCTCACTGAAAGGACAATCTGTCTCGAGGGGAAGCACAATTTTACCTTACCTTGTGTGTGCGCGTGTGCATGTGTGCGTGCCTGAATTTTTCAAATAGCCTCTTCTTCACTTCATCCTTCATTTTTTATTTTTATGCACTGATGTTACTACAGTCCTTTCCCACTTCCCATGCTTGTCCTGTACATCCTCATCTCTTTAGCACTCTGTTACATTCAGGACATTTACTACACAACTACACAGTCAAGATGTCAGATGTTTTCTGTAGAAATATATGGATTGGGGAGAAGCAGGTTTTTTTTCTCTCTTTCTTTGAGCCTAACAGAGGAAACTGTGTTTTTCACATGATATACAAGAAGTCAAGCTGATGTTTACCAGGTTACTGTAGTGTGTGTGTGTACCTCTTTTATGGTCTTATACAATCAAACATGAATGGTTGCGAAACACTGCATCCAGTCATTCTCACTTTTCCTAATGTTAAAACTGACATGCCCTTTTAACCTGTAATAATTTAAATACAGAGCTCTTTTGTTTTTTAAATGCTTTCTGAGGAGCAAGTTAATTTAGCAGAAAATATCTGGTATATTTCCTCATACATACAGTATTTGTGTGTTCTAGCTATTTTATTGTTTTCCCATTTAGTGGGAAAACACCAACAAGTTTCAGATAGTTTCCCAGTATGTTTTCCTATGCCAGTATGCATTACCCTTGATTTTGAGTTTTCTTTATGAAGTTGCTCTCTGGTTTTTACCAAGGATGTCATTTTGAAAAACCTCATTTCGCTTAATGTTGTTTTCTCAGCATGTTAGCCTTATACAACACACCCATAGCAAAGATAGACCAGACCTGAAGGAGGCTGCAATTACACACAGCCAAGATCCTTTTTGTTATGATGATATAAAATTGGTTGCTAGTCACAGATGGAAGCCTTTGCATTACTGAAGAATGTCAGGAGACCATGACATTTTGTAGTCAAAAGTGGATGGACAGAGAGGACATTTGACAGTGGAAGGAAGGCAGGCTAGGATCAGTCAGTGTAAGTGTTTCATTCATCATTATCAAGATTGAGAACTATTAAGTTTGAAAATGACAGATTTCAATTTGATTTAATTTTTCATTTCAACACATTACAGTGTTGTTGTCACTTCACACAGGGTGATCAATATCTTGATGTTTTCTTTTTGTAGTGATAATATCTTGATGTCAGAGGAGAAGCAGCGGATACTTTTACTTGAGAGGGTAAGTGGACACTGTATATCTTTAACATTGTATTTACCTTATGACACTGTGTATCTGGATGCCTTCATGTATCAAATCAATCTAATATATGTTGCAGACTTTACACATGAAGGAAGAGGAAAACAAGCGCCTCAGTCAAAGACTGGTCAGTTACTTATCATTACTATAGGTTATGCAACACCTGCTCCACTAGGTGGCAGTAGCATCAAAGCCTAAAATCCTGACCCAGGAGGTTAAAGAGCTCAGTGTAGACAAATTATTAATTTTTTTAGAGTGTGTCACTGGAATACGCAGAGGATGAATTTTAGTGAAATTGCATGCTTGAAATACAAATATATACCATTTAGAAGTGTTAAAAAAATGTAATTGTTTTGTCAAAAAAGTTGTTTTAATCTGGCCTGACACTACTTGATTGTAAAAGAACACAACTGAGATTAGTTTTAATATATTTCTGTCAATGGGGTAAAAGTATGAGCAGTAATTGCACAGCCTATTTCTTATAAATCTCTAGTCAGACAGATGTTCCTCTTGGAAGTCATTTGTAGCCAATATTGTTAACACTTGTCTGTAACATGTGTAATGTCGGCCTAATCCTTTTCTTTGTAGATGTCTCAAAGCATGTCGTCTGTGTCGTCACGGCATTCAGACAAAATCGCCATCAGAGAGTAAGTGAAGAGAACATAACACATGGCCTTAACATGTGCTTGCTGATGTGATTTTTAACTGAAACTCTGACCATTATTACGTGCAGTGTAATTATACATATTATTATATAATTACCATTAATGTGTTGTGTTTTTGTTAGCAGTTTGTAGAACTGTGTGTGTGTGTGTCATCATCCTTTTGTCTCTTTGTCCATCTTTTTTATGTTTCAGCTTCCAGGTAGGCGATTTGGTTCTAATCATCCTGGATGAAAGGCATGATAACTACGTGCTGTTCACAGTCGGTCCCACCCTCTACTTCCTCCACTCAGAGTCTCTCACTGCACTGGACCTCAAACCAGGTCAGCTTTGCCCAAACACTTTTGTGATTATGATGAGAATTGTACATTTGGAATTTGTTTTGCGATGTACTAACCAAGTAAACATGTGGCACGGTGGTCAAGTATGAATTAAAACAGTGACAATGTATACTGTACAGTATGTACGTGGTAAGTACATCACTCATGTGTTTTTGTTTGTCTAGCATCGGGGACCTCAAGACGGCCGTGGGTACTTGGAAAGGTGATGGAGAAGGAATATTGCCAGGCAAAAAAGGTACTGAATTTATCCAAGAATATCTAATCATTTTTAATGAATATTCAAGAGATAATATATATTAACATAGATGAAGTGTAGTCCTGGAAGTATTGTTATTTTAAATTTTATAATTTTTTACGGTTTCCACACTGATTTTTTTCCCCCTGATGTGTTGATTTGATCCGTGTCACTAATGCTGTTACATTGATGTATGTACAGTCTACCTTCTTCCGGTCTTACAAAGCTCTTTTTCCTTGTGTCCTTCACCAGGCCCAGAACAGGTTCAAGGTTCCTTTAGGAACCAAGTTCTACAGAGTGAAAGCTGTTCCCTGGAACAGAAAAGTATAATAGCCAAGTAATGAGCTAAAATGTATATTTATATTGCTTAATTTTTGAACAGAAACTTCACATCATAATTCATAACTTGAAAATTGAAAGACCTTAAAAATTGCGAGAATTAAGAGATCATCATCATTCAATTTTGAGTTTCAGTTCAAAATCCCACACTGCTACCACATTTTTGTTTTCTTTTAATCCCAGATTTGTTATTGTGGACCAAATGCTATTAACCTTATTAGGGCATTGCCCTATACACTGTGGCATTATGCCATTTGACCTGTGTGTAAAATTGAACAAAATTTGGATGTTAAATATTAGTTCTCATTATCAGCATTTGTCCTTTTGTGGAAAATACTGTGTCATTATCAACATAATTAAATGAAAATATACATTTATTATAAATGTTTATGGAGGAATGTTCATGGCATGCATATTGATATATTTTCTTTGATTTACTTATCCAGATAAATGTTGTAGTTGGAAATGTAGTTAATGCTGTTTGTTACTCACAAAGCAGTATGGCCCTCTGTCAATACTGAAATGTACATTACGGCTGACTGATGAAAACAGTCAGCTTTGCAATCCTTGAAATGCACTTTCAAAAACAATGCTTTTGTTGATTTGAAAAGGGAAGTAATTGAGCTGTCAGAACTAAGTAAATATATCAGCACAAACTTCTCACTATCATAGAATATTGATATGTAGAAAGGAATACTTTGTGACTGTGTTTCATTATCGGAAGACATTGTACATTATCCATCAAATCACACATGTAACAATAAATGACTGTATTGTAAAAGATAGAGTTTTGAAACAATAAAGGATTGATCCCAAACATAATCTGCTCTCGTCGTGATTGCCAATTCTTGTTCCATATTTAACGATTATACTTTATTTATTTATTATATTTGATCACAAGAAATGTAAAGGATTCTATTTCACTCACCCTTATAATGTTAGACAGGAAGTCAAAGCTTTTCCTGGTTCACGGACAAACACTTACACATTAACATCACATTAATTACACCAGCAGACAATTGCTCATTTGTAAGGAGAATTGCTCACCTGCTGGAAATGAAGATTTCTCTCTCATGAATTCAAAACGCATTTTATAACAGCTCATTATTATGAAACATAATACAAAAAAAAATACATGGTGACTATTAAGACATATGTAATAAATATCTTTTTAATGATGGTTTTCAAATTTTCTGGGGGATTCGGGACTCATTGTGGAATAGGACAGTATAGTGTATTCATTTGATTTAGCATTTTTGCTTTTGTGGAAACATTAATGTTGGCACACTGCTGTAGGAAACAGACTTCAAAAAGGCTTCAAATCGGGGCCCAAGAACGATGCGGCCCTCATGGAGAAGGAAGCCCACCAACATCACTTTCCCAGTTCACAGCGGGGAGCATAGCAGCTCTCCGCCGAGCACTCTCTTCCATGTGGGTCTAGGGGTGTTTTAACAATGTTTAGCTCTATTTTCTCCATTTAGCATAAGCCTGTTGTCACATTTGGATGGCTCCTTCATAAATTGATGGTGTGATTCCTACAATTTCGGGACAGGCCTGAATGACAAAATATGCAACACAACATTCGATACCGAGGTGGCTGGCAAGCACCAACCATGTGCACTGGACAGGCTCTTAGTGTAAATGTTTACAACCCCCCACTGAGCTCAGTGCTGCTGGGAGTCACTCTCATCAGGCTGAATGGGATTTAACATTGCCATGTGCAGTCTTTTGCTAGTTCCATCATTAAAACTGCTTTTGACTTGCTGTCAAACTTATTTCTATAACACATGACTACTTAACTTAAGTCCTATGTCATAAAAGTGATAGTTGTTAAGTAGCAAGCACAGAAACTTTCAGTATAGGATGCATCTTTGTTTTTGTTTTGTAATATTTATTTTAACATAAAATTATCATTTAATTGAGCAGAAAAAGTAACCAAACAACACTTAAACAAAAAATATAGAATTATTTTAAAAAATTGATGAACAATTATGTTAAAATGAAATGCCAAAAAAGTGAAAAATATTTAGATCAGGTCATATATACAAGCGCATGCATTACATACAGTATCTGTTATGTACCTTAAAACACACATGGAAATGCATTATCCAAATTTAAATTATCAGAAAAAAATAATGAGTTGAAAATTAGCTATCATGGGTAATATAAAACAAAAGTTTAATTGAAGTCCACTAACGGCACAATTTTACAGAATGATAAAACTACTACTAATATAAATATACCCTTTGCACCTTTAATATATATAGAGTGGGTCGTACAATGCAATGTTTATTAAGGGCAAATATGTATTGCTTAATAATTAAGTGGTGTGACTATATGATAAACCCTTTGAAAGATGGTTTAATGAGGAAACTGTCTTTAAATGTAACACAACATGCTGGCTGTATTTACAATATACCATCATGCACAGGCTGATTCAAATTCAACTCTTTTATGCCTGCCATACAAGAGTTCAAAAACTAACTTGAACTTTTTCATGTACAAAAGCATAATTTCATCACAAATATGCTCACAGTAATTGTGTAAGGACAGGTATGCAGCTTTCAAATGCCATCAGTTGAAATTCAAAGACACATTATAATAGCTTTTCTTTGCATGTCAACATGTGCTGGAGGCACTAAATTAAGGTTTAGATGAGTAAATGTGAAATATCAAAATGATGTCAGAGGAGACTAACAAAGAATGTCATACAGTCTCAGATCTTGCCCTTTGTCACTGATATCTCCTGCATTTGAAGATAATACACAAGTTGTATTTGATTTTCCAATATCTCTGACACTATACTAGATAGATGCAGCTGCAAATAAACAAGCATTATTTGTAGAGTAAATATATGCATGAACTTCAAATGATGGATAAATGAAAATAAATAGGAAAGCCTTAACATAACATTTATATTTTCAAAATCTAAATGGGACGAGTGTGTTGAAGAAGAGCCAAGAGGCATTAAGGCTGAAACTGCAAACCAAGGAGTAAATCGACTTAATGCCATCACATTTCCACCCTATTCATGCCTAAGAAAAGGGTTAGGGAAAGAGATTAGGTTATATATCTGCTGTCAGGGACTGAAGAGACCAAGTGGAGAACTTCACCTAAACAGAATGATGATCAAACAGACATGCTTTAACAGACATGCTTCATAATCTCATCCGTTATTGTCCTCTCTCTGCCTTGACTACAGGTTCAGTAGAAAATCTTAGACAGGGGCAGATTAAATGTGTGATGAAATGTCTGAGAAATATGTGAGAATGCGCAATATAAGGATGGTTGATTTTCTACCCACATGACGAACATAATCACTATTAGTAACACATATCCACATAAATATGATAATTCAAAATTTAAACACATTTATTGGGTTCATATTGGAAATCATCAACATCTGATGGCATAGTTTTATGGATAATTACCGCCATAGAGATAATGCAGCATATGAAAGGAAAGCTTTGAGGCTTCTCCACTCACTGGGAGGAGAGTGCGTAGGTTTAGTTGTGCATCTGAGCTGTGCCCAAAAGGCAAATATGTGGAAAGTTTGGTGACAAGCATCCAGGCGTGTGGTTAACAAGATTGCATCTGGTGAGCAGAAAGTGTAGGATATAGCTTAACTACGTATTTAAAGGGCAAATTATTTTCACATTAAGTTCAATGCCATCAGTAATCCTTCCAAATATAGATAGAAGTATTTCATTTTCAGTAGAAAATAATTATTCAAATACCCTATAGTGCAAATCCCATTAATTTAGTGCATGACACAGTTTTTGATTTTCTACCACAAAACAAAACGGAAAAGAATCCAGTAAACATTAAAATCTGTTGTCTTATTTTGGTAATCTGGCTGCTTACTGACAAGTAAATAATCAATACAAATAGTTCTGAAGTGTCTGAAAATAGACAGGCGATTTAAACTGTAACTAACAGCCATGCATTTTCCAGCTGCAGTGCAGTGTTGAGGAAATGACACCAGCTTTGATGGGTTGTATAGCTTTTGAGATGAGCCTCTTTATGCCGCTTGCAGTTCCATTATGGCTTTGTTCGAAAGCTTGTTTACCTGCTGATAACATACACTGGTGGATTCAGGAGCACCGATCCAAAATCTGCTGCCAAAGTCACTCAAGTCTCATTGTACTGCAGGAGGGGAAGAATGAAATGTTTATGCGGAGGGGAATGCAAATGCTAAATGTGAAATCAAACTATGGGACCAATAAGGGATCAGAATAACTTTGCCAGGTTTTATTTTTAGCCCAGTTGCAATGCTAGCTTTGTGGAACACTCCTCAGTTTAGCCTCTGTGCATCTGTGTGCTTAGGTTTTACTCAGAGGAGAAATGCTGTTCCAATTTAACAAAAATGTTAGAGCTGCAGATGACTATTTTTTCAGATAAAGCGAACAGAATGTGTTCAGATTCAATCGTGTCTACATATCACTTTAATTAAGCTGGAAATGACCTACCTGGTTGAAGAAAATACCTGAATATGCTACTGCCTGTCTGTTATAATATTCAGTATCAAATAACCAGGAGATCAAAAACTGTTAATCAGATCTCATCGTTGTACATCACTTGAATATTTTTGGATTTCACTGTTAGAAAAGCTATGGTCTCGGGTCAAAGGAATAGCCCCTTGGTTTGCATATTAAAGAGGCTTTGCTAGACCTCTGTTAGCCATGCATCCCCATGCAGGCAGGTCTCCAGGGGGCCAGCAGGGCCCCACAGACGGGCAACTAGGGGGCCAGGTGACCCTGTCTCTGAGGTTAGCAGGAAACACTAAAGAGGGATGGGCAGGGAGCTGAGGAGCCACTGAGTGCGAGTGTGCAAGGCTGGTGATGGCAGCTGTCAATGGTTTGGAAGGAGAAGCAGACAGATTGTGCGTTCTGTTGGTGCAGCCAGTTCGCCACCTGGCAGGCTTTTCCTTGTTAGAACTTCTTGCTGTTTCTGTTCTCATCAGAGAAATGTTTTTCCTCTTATCCTCTGTGTTCAGAGGAAGTTAAATTTGTCAAAATGTTTAAAGATGTTTAGTGAAATGCAATTGTTTAAAGGATGCTCTGTGCATTCTTCAGAATAGCTGCCGGTCTTGTTTGTGATCAAATTCAGTGGCAAAAAAGCAATTCATGAATGCAAACCTTGATTTGGACGATGAACCGCCAATTGAATTATGTTTGATACATACAATATCAGAGAATGAAGAGGTATGCTTCTGAGTGTTGACCTCGCACTACATTATTCTGCTGTGTTCTTTGAGAAAGGGGGTATGTTTTAAGAGGCAGGATTTGCTTATAGAAAATAATCTGTAACTTTCAAATCCCATCACAGCCGTAAACACTGCTCCATGTTGTTCAGTTGTTAAGAAAAAATGCAAACGTAAACCATGAACAGCTTAAAAGTACATTTAAAAATCAAATTTGGCAGTCAGTCCTTGTTCCAACAGGATTAAAAAAAAGTCTTTCATTTGATATAAATATATGCAAAGAGAGTGGTGTGGTGATCTGGGTGCCAGAGGTGGCGCTTTACTCTGGATATTCTGGCTTGGGCCTGTAAGGGACATAAATTAACATGAATTAACACATGCATGCAATAAGAAAATAATTAATTCAAGTTATCAGTCACCTCTTCCATTCCAGGAATCTGATTGACAAGATAAAGTAATGTGCAAACTGCTTTTCAAAGCTAACAGCCTGGAGCACCCCTCCTATTAGTTAGTCATTCCCTCAGTATCACACCCGGAATCTGTCATTTCACAATTTTCTCCTATAATGCATATGTGCCGCTCTCACCACTCCACTACAGCAACTGCCATCTAACAAGTTGACACAGAGAATGATACAATTCACGTCCAGTATTCAGTTCCATATACAGCAAGCATCTGAGGCAGACGGGTCAAGAATATGGTACATTCTGTTCTCTCTAAAATTGCTTTTTCCAGGACTAAACTAGATAAAGCTCCCATGATATCCTTCAAACACCTAAGAAGAGGTTTTAAGATTTAAACGCACACTCATCAGATGAAAAATATTTTATTGTAATGATATTATGCAACATCTCCTACCTTTCATATTCATACCTGTCTAGTTTCCATGTCTGAAAGATGTATTGTCTCTTATGTTCAGCAGCATTTAATCACACATAGTAAAAACAAACAAATAGTTCACAGACAGATTGAAAGTTCCTGAGAGAGAGCATGAATGAGAAAGCTATACAAAACGTAATATCCTTCAGGAAACATGTTGAATGTGGAGTTTTCCAAATAAAGTTTATCTCAAATTATTCTAAGGATTTACCAAACTTACCCATTTGCAATGTGTATAGCCAAGTAAAAATATTCATTTTGAACAAGAAATTCTTCTTCTTATTATTTTTTTCTTTAAGTATATTTCTTGGGCTTAATTGATAGTGCAGTTGAGAGAGAGACAGGAAATGGGGAGGCAGAGAGTGGGGTAATGGCACGCAGGAAAGGGCCGTCCGATGCAGGACTCGAACCAGGGCCGCCGGCACCGAGGACTGAGCCTCGACATGGGGCGGCAGCTCTACCCAGTGAGCTAAACGCCGTCCCCTTATTATTGTTTTTTTATGAACAAGAATTAGCTACCACCTCCTGATCGGATATCTCCAACACAAGTGACTGACAGGTTACAGTACATCCTTGTTTATCCATGGGAGACAATGCACTCAACTCACATGAACAAAATCTGGGTGCTGAATTTCTAATGAGGTATAAAGTTTCAAAAAATGTAAGAAACAGCACTCCAAGTTGCTGTTTCTTACATTTTTTGAATTTTATCCATATAAGCAAAAGGATTTGTGCAACATTGTGTTATAATGACTATGTGAAACCTTGAGCTATAGCTGTGCTTAAGTTCCCTCACAATAACTTTAACCTTTGACCCCAAATGAAATGTTTCAGTTAAATTTGACAAAATTCCCTCAAGGTGTAGCTGAGCTATGGTTTCCTCAAAAAGATGGAAGGGACAATTGAGAAATGCTCCAGACCTACTGTCACTGGTCACACAAGAACATTTATAATTTTAACAGCAATGACAAACTGTAAGAAGACCAGCCTGTTTTTCAGCAAGTTTTCATCATGCTGTGTTGTGTTTGGCTGAGTTAGATAGACATTTTGGCTATTGCCTGTTCATGGCGCTAAGGGAAACAGAATTTTACTAGCATGTTGTCATTTGAACATGAAGTTCAGTCGCTACTTGAGCATTTTTTGATAAATGGTTCATTTAACATCTCCATCTTTAGCATCTTTAGTTATCTGCTCTGTTACCTAGTTCAGCCGGTGGTCTACGGTGGCCTTCAACCACCTCAGCCATGTACCTGTCTGCTCAGCTTAATTCATCAGACCTGATAATGGTAAGGATACAGCAGGTCTTGAATTAAGTTCAATTCAGTTGAATCCAGTATCCAAGCTAGGTAAATAGTTAGCTTTGATAAGCTAGTTAGCATCATCATTTCTGTGAGTGGGCTAAAGGGTTAACTTCTTATGTTTCATTAGCGTGTAAAACAATCCCCAAAGCTATATTCATATTTATAATAGTTACTGATATTTTGTAGCTGTCTCTTTATGTGGTGAATATCAAAAGGTTTTTTTAGTGGTTTGAAAACATAAGTTAGTCATTGTTGAATTGTTTCATGTTTTATCATGACGATGTGAAGCTGCTGCCCAAAGGGGAATATATTACTAGTAATTTAGTTTGCTGAAAGTATTAACATGACAAATTTACTATTATGTTTTTGAAGTATGACCAAAGGGGTTTGAAGTAAAGTGAGCTTTAAATCAAAAAGCACACTTAACCAAATTTGGGTCGAAAAAAAAGAAAAAGAAGGGGAAAAAAATGTAAGAGGAGGATAGTGTACACAAAAGTTGTACTGTTGCCTGTGAGTGTGGTGACAGCCGGTCCCAGTCCCTGCAGCCCTCACCGTGCACTGTGCAAGCCTGACGGGAAACTGACTGCAGCTCAGGACATGGCCTTGTTTGTTCACAGTCCCCCCTCTCTGAAAAGAGTTATGCTGTCTGTTTTGAATGGACAGCGTTTTTCTTTGTGTGCTCGATCAAAACAGAGGGCAAAGTTAGTCAGCAAGTTGCATAGCTTCTGCATTCTGATTCTTCAAGCCTCTTTTGTATGAAGTTTAGCACAATGTTTTACACTGTGTTTGACCTGAATGGCGTGCTGGAGGTAGGACATTTTTTACAAACTACAGAATAGAAAGGGGTAGAAATGTAATTTTTCTATCAGATATTACTCAGTCATGTTTCTGTGGTAGGACTAAACAAGTAAAATGGTCATATGGGGTTAAAAACTCAGCTACAATACAGAAAATGACAGAGTGCAGTGTTGCTGAAATATTTATATGCTTTTATCTGATCTATTTCCTAACCACAAGGTATTTGCCTGTGAATCCCTGGCACTTTTGATATTACCTGAAGGCAAATGGTATATAGATTTATACAAGTTATTTACAACAACAGCCAAGCCATTCCTCTGGAAACTAGGCTGCAGATCAAAGGATTGTTTTGATCTCTACTTAGCATATTTGTTTAACCTAGCCAGTGATTCTGAAAAGTGCACAAGCTTTTCGGTGATATGCAGAGCACCCTTTATCCGTCTTTTTCTTCTGTTAGCTCTGGATTTAAGTACTTTCTGTATTTAGGAGACAACTGGATTTGCCAGCTTTTGAAATTTAGTTGCCCACTGCTAGCAGTCTTGGCACTCAGAAATAGATAACTAGGTATGTTCCACTGCTAATCCTGATCGGCCTTGTAATAGTATTTGCGGACTGTACAGCACTCAATTAGGGCATAATGTGCTATTTTTATTTCCTTTAAGTTGGATTAAATGTGAAAACATGTTTGTTTTTTTTCAGTTTCCATCTACTGTTTACTGTGTGGGTACTTTGCAAAGTATTGTTTTATACTGTTTCAATCAGTACCACTCTCTCCACACAGGACTGAAATGTCAGGAGAAAAACAATGTCCAAGCGCTCTCTAAAAAAGATGCCAGGGCAATCAGGAAATTTTCTGGAATGCTTAAGAGAATGCATATGCACACAATGCCCTAATTACTTTGGGTTTGGGAAAGATGAGCACAGGTTTATTGAGAGCCAAAAAAGGGGGCAGATGGCTCACAAGAGGGATAAACCTGGGAAGTCATGCTGTAAATGTGTTTTACAGAAAACAATGAAAGGAGCGGACAAAGCGATTGTGGCAAAGTCCTTTGGAAAATGGAAAAGCAGCTCTCTAAGGTCCAGGACCATGGAGAAGCCGGATGAGCCGTCCGAGGAGAGTAAGGAGGAGAGCCTATCCAACTGCACCTGTGAAGCCCCCCAACTCGGCAAGAAACCAGTTGGTAAAAGTACCTTATTTTCTTATTTCAAGTCCGTTCATACTGCTGTGTCTCCCAGCTTATTTTTCTTGTGGCAATTTTAATTATTACTGTGGTGACTTGTTTTGTTTTGTTTTTTTTTTTTCGTTTTTTTTTTTCATTTGACTCTCTGGCCTGCCATATCCGGTGAACAAACAAACCACATTGTTGGGCAGGAGAATTCCTTTTGAGGGAAAGTGTGTCTCCGATGATACAGTGTTGCCAGAAAAAGACAAAGCAAAAAATAGCAAACACAAAAACAGTCACAGGTGCATGGGAAAAAGAGAGAACCGAGTGAATGGTCACTGCGGTCCCCAGGAGGTCTTTCAGTGTTAGCCAGTGCGGTGGGTGGACTTCTGACAAGGACGTTGGTTAGCAGCCAGGTGGAGTGTGTAACTGAGAATGCTCCTGTTTATTCTTTTCACATGCTAATGTGGCTCCTATGTGACTTTAATGCGGTAAAACTTTTTCTTGGAGTTAACATTTTTGTTGTTTCAATACCTGCTCTTGTATCACAGTAGTGGGCTGATTCAAAGGCTCCGCACTCTTTTATATAAGTCTGGGAACGTGCCAGGGATAGAGATATATGCAAACCATGCTGTACATAAAGACAGACTGGTGGAATATTTTCAGTGCAAACAGGTCCAAACATATGGCTTTTAAATTCATGAACCAGACAGAGAAAATGAACGGATCACAATGTGCGTTGAAAGTATGATTATGAAACATGATTCTTACAGTGAACATGGAAAAGCAGCTTTCCATATATATGAACAGATATATGAACACCATCACTGTAATGCCTAGAGGTGCCAGTTTTTGTGGCCTAGTGCTGAAGTGGAGATTGATATCTAATCAATCTATCCAAACAGAATATGTATTCCTTAATGATAATTTAATCTCATGTCGTATTTGGCTCTTATCTGGTTTTGTAGCCTATTGTGCCCCGTGTTGTGTAAAATGTTCAGTACAGTGTAATGTCTTACAGTGGAGGATTTTTATCTCTCCAAAAAAACTAAAATTAGGCTGCTGTCACCCTGTAATGAAAGACTACATGAGCTCTAAGCAAATGCACCCCTATGTGGTCAAAGTAAGAACAGTGTGGTATTTGGATGTAACACACAGGCCATGCAGTCCTCATCAGGCCATTGTCTCTATTTACTACTATGCTGTTAGTATTGATACTACAGTAAATATACTCTATAAAAATATATCTTAGCTTTCATTAGTGGTTCATGAGCCAGCCTAATGTCTAATTCAGCAGCACAAAAGAGCAATATGGCCTCACACTATGGGTCTTTCCATACCTTGTAATGTACAATCTGTAAATAGCTTCAAAGGCATTGCATCTGCCATCTGCACTTCTAGGAACTCTTCTGCATAACCATTAAAACAAGCTGTCTCAGAGGACATCATTCGTATTTCAGCCTCAACCCTGAATTACTGTGTGTTCATTATAATTATAAGGGAGGAGTGTTGCCAGGCTAGCCTGCAGAATGCCAGGTGCACACTTCCATAATCTACCATTTTAAACAACTCAGAGCATTAACAACAGTATCTATGTGCTATTCAGCCATTAGTTCACTTTGGCTTTCATGCTCAAACTCACATCAGTCATCCGAACATTTTGTGCCACAACAGACATACAGGAAGAAAGTGCAATACTTTGTAGTGTTCCATTTTCCTAAGCCTGCTTAGGTTATGTGACTGAGCCATGCCGCTGTGTGAAATTTTATCCCGATACTGGCACTGTATCCTTGTGAGGGAGTCTTGTAAAATAGGTTTACTTAGCGCCTTTGCTGGCATTTTCCGAAGATAGCAAATGCACAAACACTGTCCATGATCGGATTAACCGTTCTACAAAATGATGTAACTCTTTGTCTTTTTTGTGTGGCATAGGTTTCTCTGCTTAAGTTTAGTGGTCATCCACAAAAGAATAGAAACATTTGAAATCCAGTCACATCCTCATAATCCATATATTACAAATAAAATAGATGACAGCCTCGGTTAATCACAGCCTTTGTCACACAAATGTGACATGTAACTGCCCAGAGTGAATCACTCAACCACAAATTCACTAGAATTTTGCAGATACTGCCTCGAACGGCACAACAACAATCCTTAATTAACACAAGTCCTAATTTGAAAGGCATTTAATTTTGAACTTTGCCTGGTGTTCCTCTCTGGTGTTGAGGCACAGGATTTAAATTCCATGTGATAAGTGTGAAAGATTTTTTAAGCATCCATATACAGTATAAAGTACGCTATGCCAAGTACACTGAGAACATGAATTTGCACCTGAGGACATATAGCTATACATCCAGAGTCACAAGGTGTGTCAAGACAAAATGTTAATTACACAATTTATGACAGGAATCAGTTGAAATATCTCCATGGATCTCGCTTATTTACATTTTAATTACTACTATTACTTATTCTTATTTTTTGGATGTGGCCATAGCAAGCCCAATTCCTCCCCTACACTAGAAAGGAGCAAAATGACTGTTTTCCACTGGAGGTTTAGATGCTTGTTTATCACTTTTAAATACCATCATCTTTGCTGAAATCCCCTCTCAAAAGAACCTTTCACTTGCTGGAATAAATTCAAATTAAAATTTAAATCCCTCTTTGCATTTCTTCAGCCTTTTTTAAAATAGCTGCCTCCTTTTAGAAAGCTGTTTATGTAGTGATCTGTTCATAATCCAGTTTGTTTCTCAACAGCGAAAAACACAGAAATCGTATTATCACTATCTTGGAGAGATGATGCGAGAAATCAGGAAGTATAAATGTCTGGATCTGTAGAAGTTTTCAAAGTTGTAAAGCTGAGGAATATGGCAAAAGCCTTTCAATAAAGTAGTCTGTACAACTGCGATTTGACTTGCAAATGTACAGAAATATAAAGTACATTGTGTTGTGATAAGTCAAAAACATTTCACCTACCTTTGGCAGAGCTAATGTAACAACAGACAATGTGTGCTCATTCAACAAATACACAACATTTTGGCATGTTGCACACAACATATAGACACCGTTTCTCATATACTGTAGATAGATGGCTCATCAGAAATGTTGATGTGTGTGACATACAGCTATTGATGTAAGATTTGGAAGATTAACCCTTGGCACTGTGGCTGACAAGTCATGCAGATCTCTGTAAACAGTCCTTTCTAATCTTAGGAGGTGCTCACCTTCCATTATACAGAGAAAAACAATATCTAATCAGAAATGTAACAAATATAAACAGAAACAGCAGACACATTTACATGCAATGCCTTTTGATAACCACCCATTTCAGAGGTAAAATGACGCAGAAGAGGCCATAGGGAAATTTAATTTGCTCAAGCTAGATTGGATTTATTGTTTGGAAACAAATTATAATTGTGTCTCCAGAAAGTTAACCAAGATCTAAACAAAAGGAAATCAATGACCCACCCCCATTAATCACTCAAAACCAGCTACTTGTGCTGAAGAAACTTACTTCATAATCAATTTCTTTGTTTTGCTCAAAGGCCATTTGCATTTTAGTTCATGTCAGCAAGCTTCCTGTATCTGGCGCAATCAAAAATCGCAAGCCATCCACATTAATGGAATTTTTTTCTCTGTTTATTCAAGTGCATATCTCTGAATACTCAAGATGATTTTAGCTTATTATGCAAACTCAAACTGCCCTACAAAAATAAAGACAGAGTGGGAAAAAAAACTACTGATGAGTGTCAGACTTAACTTTTTCGAGGCTTCTCATTGCATTGTCTCAGTAAATAGTATTCGTCCAGTTCTGTTTTAGTTTTAACGGGTCAGAGCTAACCAGTATCAGCTCCCTTGAATCTTCCAATTGAGCACCCACGGGACTTGTGAGACCAGACAGAGATGCCTCCTGTTAGTTGTGTCTAGACATACTATTACAGCCACCAAGGTCATTATCAAAGCACACATTACACACACCTGTTACCATTGTTTAGATGCTCGTTTTGGCTGAACGTCCATGCTCCTATCTTGCCATTTATAGGCGTGTCTGCTTCATTGTCTCCCCTGCCTGAGTAGAAAAGATGGGCAGGGAACCCCAGAGACACCCAGATCTGGCCCTAACCTCTCAATGACACAACACAATGTGTCCTCGGCCCCTGAACTACAAAAGGCAGACATCAACTGACCAGTCAAGCATAGGGTTCTTAGATGTAAGCAATCAGATGGTCTGATTTGAGGACGTTGCGTGTAGGGAACAGGCAGTGACCACAAATAAGTGCTGCTTTTCACTTTTACTGGTACAGGGCAGGCCCATGCTTTTCTTTGGTACCAAAAAGCTCAGATTTCTCAGATGTAAGTAGGAAACTGTTAGTGACCATTAAGCATTCCATTGTTGCTGATAAAGTTAATGATTTAGACCTGAAGTTGTTTTAAATACTCTACATTTCTTATAGATCTACTTAGTTTTAAGACCTATCAGTGAACGTTTGGTTCCCTGCACACTATGTACATCCTTAAGTGTGCGTTTTACCCAGCAGAAGATATCTGGTCACTTGTTACATCAAGTAAACCTCTGTCTTCAGCTGTGTACTCATTTTGTTTGTTTGTGAGGATGACCTAAAAGTGTTATATTGTTAGTTTTTGGAGAACAAAGTCAAACATATCCGGAGTCCTTGTTGTAAAGGTATCAGTTGAAGGCAGAGACAGAAAGCATCCTATATTTGTCCATAAAACATTTCAAATGTTATTGAAGTATCTTCAAAGGACACTGAATAAACATATTATAAGGTTGCCCACTGTCACACAGAAACTGCCCCAAAGGGAATTGCAGGGAAGTAATCTAATCATTTCTTTTAACTGAGACACTGTGACATGCAGTGTAGATAATGATCCCCATGAAAAATGTACTATATTTTCAAAAGAATATTCCCTGTCTTCTAACATTAACATAAAGATAGTTCTACATCCTGGAGCCATATCAACAACATGTACTTATGTTTGGTTCATCGTATTTGCATATGCAAATAATTTTTTTAAAATTTAATTCAGTCCTTTTATGTGACTTTCTGTGATGAACAAGCGGCATCAAGTGGTTGCACAATGAGGGTTCAGTACCACCAAGAAGAGGCATTTGTGCCATTTTAGACCGAGCTTAAAGCATTATAGCTGAAATTAACCACAGTTTAATATAGATTTTTTCACGTCTATCATATTCAATGGCACAGTGTGAATGTGTATTGTTGTTTTGGTGTACGGGCTGCCATGCGAAATTAGTCGCGTTGCTTTGTTGAAATTACGGGGCGGGGTGTAGAGTGAGAGGGTTTGTTGAAGTTATACCGCTGACATTTTGATCCTGCAGTGCATTAGAAGAATTCAGTTAAACATATTTGTGTAGGTTTCACGGGAGGAAGGTATAGTGCTCAAAACAACAGGGTGCTGTGACACTTCACTTTGCTTACATAATTTGCAGCAGAATGCAAAAAGCTTTTAGACACAGATGTGACCCATTGTAATACCTTTCTAAATGCAATCAAACACTTTCTACAAATATGAGCAGGACTTTTTAAATGTGAACCCTTGTTTGACATGTAATTTTGTCCAACCCACTCCTCTTTCATTTCTCCATCAGCTCTCTCCAGTTATGCCCACATTTTCAGTTGATGAAATAGCTTGACAAAACACTAGTTTATGTTCTATGTCGACTCTGACTGAGGTCTCGCTCATTTTTGAGAACAGATGTTAGGGCGAAAAAAAAATGTTACATTTTGTTACATTGGTGGGCATTATCCTCAATATGCTGCTTTCTCACAATTTGTCAAGATTGCGTTACATGACTTGATTCCCCCCATAGCAATACTGATGTGTAGTCCAGAACATGAAATAATCATCCCCACAACAAGCTTGTAGTGTCCCCACGGCGAGATTGTCTGCATCAGAAAACAAAGAACATGTTACTTGATAAGATGCTTAGACAGATGATTCTTTACTTTCATGTGTTTGCATTATTACATGTATGTTATTATCCGGCTGCGATGCTGAAAAGAGGGGGACGTAGCAGGTCTGCTCTCTTTGTACGTCTCTT
This sequence comes from Decapterus maruadsi, assembly GCA_030347415.2. Taxonomy (NCBI): domain Eukaryota; kingdom Metazoa; phylum Chordata; class Actinopteri; order Carangiformes; family Carangidae; genus Decapterus; species Decapterus maruadsi. Next base: position 16,428,775 of record CM064906.1, read on the forward strand.
TCACTGTGTACCATGAATTGGCTCTTGAAGACAGTTGAAATTAGACTTTCAAATGAGGCATTAAACAAGGTGATGGTCAACTGCCAAACCTTAAGTAATGATATTCTCCATCCTCAAGTCCCCAGCCTTGCATAACCAGATGCACAAATCACAGAAAAAAGAACTGAAAATACATTATTATTACATATTGTGTTCACACGTCAATCTCCAGGGACCTGGGGGGACATCACCGAGAGATAAGCGTGTTTGGGTGGCCCCTACCATCAGCTGGGGAAGGGCTACGCTTGGATCTTGAGGGGGGGCCCCCTCATGGGTATCACTTATTTTAAATCCTGAGCCACACCAACCCACCCCCCTCTTTTGCCCCCCTCGCCCCAGGCTCCACCCAGAAGTGTGGTTGCCTTTGTCATTGTAATCTGGCCCTGTTTGCTAAACGCTTGCACTGTTTACTCTCTGCTATGGGGGCTTGTATGAACAGGAGTCAGCAGGACGCAGGGTGACATCACTTTGGCTGGGGGGGTGTTTGAAAAGCTGCATTTGTGATTTCTCTGGGCCCCTTTCTTCTTTTATTCTTCCTTGTCTCTATCCAGGCCTGTCGAACGCATGAGCTAACCCAGGAGGCTAACATGGCCTACAGGGAGGAATTACACCTAATTACTTGAATAACTGCGAGGCAGCAGCCTTCCGTAGTCACCAAAAATCATTTCCAGGTCTCTGCCTTTTACTGATAGCCAGACTTCTTGTGACAGTAAAGCCTGGACAAAGCGTTTACATTGAAATGGTCCAGGAGAAATGAAACAGACTGACAGGTACAAACATTAAAAAGGGGGGAAATCAAATTAACAGACAAGGATTTCATATCATCTATTTTTGTTGTTGCCGTAGCGATAAAGTCGCAGACATTGAAACTGGTCTGTTGAGCCATTGTTATCATCCCTGGCCATCTGCTGCTGAGGAGTGACATTCCCTCTCATTTGCATGATGAGTGATGTATGAGGAGCTTGGGAGGGCATATGCCCCGGTCTTGTGACAAAGCAAGTGAAAGTTTTTTTTTTTTAAACACACAGAATGAGGATCGATACATGAATAAGGCTGGATGAATGAGTTAAAAAAAAAAAAAAAAGGACTAAATCACCTGTGAGTGCCTGTGTGTGTTTGCCCGCGTGTATGTCGCATCTTCAGTGAGCGCACACAAATCTGTGGTGCATGTGTCTGTGCGAGTGTACACGCGCGCATGAGTAGAGGCTAGTGCGCATCTGCCTTCTTGTGTGCCTGTTTGTGTGTTTTGCGGATGTGGGAGTAGAGCGAGGAGGGGGGTTGGTGGCTGTTGATGTGCAAATGTGCATCATGTTGAAGGGCTGTGAATGGGGAGGTGTGACGTAAAAAGGGACCCGAACGCAGGTGCTTATCTCGAGGCTGTCAAAGGCACAGTATGTCATATTCCTGGGGACTACCTTTCAAAGCCACAGCACCAGCTCAGCTATCAAGAAACTGGGAGAAAATCAAACTTTTTGGATCACAGCACTAGGTTGGTGTCAAAGTTCTTTTTATTTAATACACTGTCTGGTTTGGTCAGCATTTATCATCACTGATACTCTGTATCGCATATGTGAACGACAAGCCTTTTAGCTCATGCTGTTAGATGCTGTCATATGGAATTCAAAAGAGGAGCTGATACGAGCAAGTGGTAGAAAGTTACTGAGATTTACACTTCGATTCTACTCAGCTGCTAAACTTCTGCGTTCTGTGGATTTTACGTGATGAAATATGGGAGATAGATTTTTTGCTGGCATCTGTTTTGAACCGTGTCAGGGGGTATTTAGATCCCCCCCCCCTACATCTCTCTTTTTGGTGATGAACGTTGTTTGTCTGACACAAATCAGTGTTCTTAAAATCTTTGCTGGAAAGTGAGCGTAGCTTCTGTCCAGGTTTCAGACAGACAGTTTGAGAGGAGATTAAATGGCTCAAACTGTTTTTTGAGATGCATGACCTATTTTTGATCATCCAGATAACATGAGATACTGTCTACCTAGATTAAATTCACGGCATTTGTGTGGAGTATAAGCTTGTCTTAGAAGAACACATGTTTGTATTGTGTGCAGAGACAAAGCATTGTCAGGTTGCCTGTGGCTTTGACAGTGACAGCTGTACATACAAGACCACTGAGCCTAATGCACTTAAACATTGACTCTGTGTTCCAGTAACATATTTGAACAGTCAGTGAAGTATTTTATTGCATCCTGTTTTGGCTGTCTGTAATTTCCATCGCAACTCCAGTAAAGTTAGAAAACTACAGGCGAACGTTGAATGTACTATGGCAGCAGAATAATTTACTTGTCAGCTTTTTGTGTTAAACCCCGTGGGTAAATCTTAGATTTGAACAAATTCAGTTGGACCACATCTGAACGTCATCTCCTGAATTTCTGTATATGTGTATTATTTGCGTGGCTACTGTGTTAAAGTTGGAAGCTAGTTCAGTCACTGCCGAATGTGGTGTGACAGTAAATACAGTCGACCATTAACTTTTGTGTTATATGTGGATAAGTCTCAGCTTTGAACAAATGCTGTTGGGCCAAAGCACTCGACAGTCTCCGGAGCAACTATTGATTTAGGACGACGGATGCTGGCTAGAAAAGTTCATCATTTACCAGTAACTTGCGGCGCACCAGTGTCTCGAATCTGCTTGTATGACCCAACTTTAAGCTGATCATCGCTAAATAAACATAGGATTTTTTTTTTTAAACAAGAGCCCAGGTTAGAGGATAAGTCCTCTAACCTTCCTGATATTATTGTGTTAGATTTTGTTCTTTATTCTGTTGAACAACAGGAAATAAACGATATAGCCTGCAGTCAAAATATTTATGTAAACTAACATCTCCCTATATCTGCTTGTCATATCTATTCCCATGTCTTACAGTGTTGTTATACTCTGTGACTGAGGTGTTAAATCATTTTTATATTCGGAGAATTCCTGTTAGAAGTGTGTACATTTTTTTTATTTTTTGGGAGGGTGGGGGTAAAATAAATTGAAATGCCAGTTGTCATTCTGCCTGTTAGCCTCCATTTAATCACAACTCCATCAGCTTATTTCAGTCAGCTCGCATCTCTTAATAAACATGAAAAGAGCAACAAAAGACATTAGATAACACAGCATTGTGTAATTCTGTCACACGATGATAATCCTTTGAAAAGTTTGCAAGTCGTTTAGAGATGGTAACTCATGAAGGCAGGAGACATTAGCGAGGTCACAAAGTTGCTCCCCTTCGCTTTGTTTTAATTACAATAGCAGTGCAGGCTGTGGCAGGGATGTGTGGTAAAGCAGTGATAAGTAAGAGGCATTATTCCTCTCTGCTCCACACCCTCCTCTTCAAAGGACAGGGATGTTAGTTGCTACACAACACATTAATGTTAACTTGTGTTCGCCTCCAGGAACTGTCCATGGTACCTGCTGCTGCCCAGCAAAACTGGATGTACAAACTTATTCACAGAGTTTCAAAACACTCGTCGTCTGTGATGGAAAATTAGATTTCCTGTTACCAGTTATTTTAGCGAAGATGTCAAAATAAAGTTATTCAGGCTCTGTGATCTTTAAAAAAAAATGAAATAGCTCGTCTTAATTTTATGTCAATTGCCGCTGGATAAACAAAATGTAAACAACGAAACTGCATGAAAAAACATAACATACATGTCAGTCTAAACACACACACACACATTATGTTACCTGTTTTTGCCCTACTCAAACTTCAGTTAGTTAATCCAGGAAAATGAATTATGTGGATTTAATTCAACAAGGTCTCAGAAATGATCCATCTGCTGTTGAGCAGCTGGTGAAAGGATAAATGTAATTAATTACTTAACTTTTGAACAGTATTCCAGAAAAAATTGTGCTGTTTATGTGTCCTACTGGAAGAAAAAGTAAAGCAACAGTGTGAACAATAAAAATTCTAATTTATTCATTTTTTTTCTCTTTTAGCTTTTAAATTTTAATATTAGTTTTGTTTAAAATTCATCTTGTGTAAATCTATAATGTCATACACACATATAATGTCAGGAATTTATTACAATTGAGATATTGAGATATATCACTTTAAAATAACGTTTTTAATATGTTTTAATTCATCCCATTATAAATAAAATATTCTAATATATGTTTAATCTTATAGAATCTAGATAACATTAATGTTCATTTTAATAATTATTTAGCATATACTTGAATTTTGATTATTTCATTATAGTTCTCTCTTTAATTCTGGACTGATGTAAATGTTAGTACTATGTATAATGTCAGTCATATTTTCTATCGTAGTGCTACTTTAAAGAAAAATGATGTAAAATGTTAACAAGGTTGGATCATGGGGGGATTTTCTACAACAGAAAAACCCTTTTAGTGAATACTTATATTTGTTTGACAGGGCAAGACTATGAAATGTTCCCAATTAATATTACATGGGATTTTTTTCCGCCTTTCTTTTTTCTAAATATATTTCAGAATTTACCTTGATTGTAATGTACCTCATTGGCTGTGGTTTTGTTTGTTGGCCTAACTATAAAGGATCTGCTTATACCCTTGTGGGTTGGGAAGAATTAGGATTTATGAATTTATTTCCTCTGTTGTATTGTTTAAACAGCTTTGGTTTAGTTTTGATCCCTTCCTCTTGCCTTTGAGGCTGTTCCACGGTGTCAGCTGTTGACTGATAGTAAGAGAACTGCCTCACAGTGTGAATGAAAGAAAACTAGCGGTTGGTAAACACTGATAAGGGATAAATAGAAAGCGGTCAGGCAGAGATAGTTCTGTGGGAGCCCAGATTGTGTGCGGTCTGTTAAAATGAGATTCTGAGCCTGTCCTTTTTATTCTTCCTCTCCTCCCCTCCCCTCCCCTCCCCTGTGCGGCGTTTGTCTGGAAAATCTCCAGTGACCCGGCTCGGCAGTCCCAGGCTGCAGTATTCTCTTTTTGTATTTGTTTTGTTTTCTAACAAGGGTCAAGTTGGCCAATAGACATGTCCCTGATGCTTATAGACAGCTGTCATGACTTCAAGTACTTACAATAGTTACATTTTACATTCATGGTTTTGCATCAACAAGCACAGCAGCAAGAGATTTTTTTTCTTTTCTTTTTTTTTTTTTGGGAGGGGGGGCTAAACCTGTGCAATATTTTTGAAACATTGAGTTTTTATGTGTGTTGATTACTACTCATCACATTATTCCTTCAAGATATAAATATTAAATCTGAGTAGGAGCATCTCTACACATCCAATCATCCTTTCTCATATTACCCTATATGTGCCCAACACATACAGTGTCAGGCCTGCATGTATATATCACCATGCTATATTAATTACAGTCACATAATTGCACATTTATACTCTCATCATGACAGACCCTGAGGAATATAAATCTCATTTCTCAATTAAAATCACTCTAAATGAGTGTTTCATTCAATTCTTTTTAGGAGCAGTCTGTTCTTTGCAGTAGTCGTAGATTTTTTTTTCTGGGTTATACTATCTTTTGTGTGATTAAAAAGACCTTCAGAGGTCTTACCTTGAGGATCACCATGTGGTGTATTTACACAGAAAATAATTCAGCCCATTGTAGCCCAGCAGCTAATGAGATTGGTTGTTAAGTGAATGACACAAAGGCTACAAAAAAAAGAGAGGAAAAAAAAAAAAGCTTAGCGTTTCGGGTGAATATCACAGTGTCCCTGCACACACACACCAACCAAAGACACTCTCTCAGCAGCGAGACTCTGGACTACCCTGTACCCCACCTCGATATCCTTCTGCTCCGTCTCCTCCCCGATGACACTATGAGATGCACAACAAAGGCTAAAAGGGGCATGGTAAGTCGAGCTTGCGATTCTGCCCTGTCGGACATGTTAACATGAAGTACATTTAGATGTAGGAGACAAGTGATTGTGTTTGTCTGTGTGAGGATGTGCTGTGCTGTGAAAGCCTCAGGCTCAGATAAGTAGATTCATAGAAGGGTCATTAACATTGATGCTGTTTTCTGTGGAAGAAGAAGATCAACACACTTGACTGTCCTTAACTTTGGCAGTGCTGCTAAAACTTTTCTCTCCATTTCTTTCACTGAGGCACTTTTCTTGCCTCAAACTTGAATTTTATCATTGGAGTTTGTGTCGGAGCCATGACTTGGCTTTTATTCACAGACAGGTATATTTTTTGCTCGTCTTTGCTTGTGTCTGTTGCCGTTGTGGTTCATCAAAGATCCTTGAGCATAGCTTGACTCGCTCTTACACGAGGATTTATCTAAAAAAGCAATGAAATGTGTAACAGAGCAAAGGATGGCAGTTCAAGGGTCTCGTTGAGCACCTAGACTCAGTTTGTATCGATTGCTGGGCTGTTTAGTTACTCACTTAAAAGTGAATAGATGGCGTTTCGACACAATCGTTCTCGTTTTGAACACTGAGCAGATATCTTGTATCTTTGATCTCTGGATAGTGGCGCTGAAGCGTCAGTAGTGACTGCTGTAATACAAAAAAAAATTAAGTGCATTAGCTTATCATGCTCTACTGTCAGGCTGGAAAGTGGGTTAAAGTCCATTGCGTATATTAAACCCTGGACTTAAGTCAAATTTACATTTTGCTAAAGATTACTCCTTTTATTGATGCATATAATCATATTCATGGACCATCTGCTGATTTGGCAAGCATGGATCAAACTCACAAAACAGCCCTGCTAACCTTTTAAGTACAAAATAGTCTGGCTTAACTCTGCTAGCCCAGAAGTGTGTGTGTGTGTGAGTGTGAGAGATTGTATGGATATTGGATAATACTTAATTTAGATCCTCCAGGCTGCTCATGCCATATTTTATTTTATCATGATCGCTTTGGTATCAGAGCACGGCTTGTGTTTGAACAACTGAGCAAATAATGTTTGTCTGACAATAAGCAAGGCGAAATCTCGGTATAAGGAATCTGATTAAACTCTTGACCACGGTGTACAGCCCTGAGTTTATATCTGTCACCATGGTTACGTGGATTTCACAGTGCAGCATTGCACACTTCCACCTGGTTTTGAACGGCTCGACGGGCCTCACCTCTTGAGTGTACTAAAAACACTGCTTAAGGCTTCTCTAGTTATTCTAATAACTGATTTAGTCCTGAAGTATCTCCCACTGTGTTTCACAGAAATAGGAATTCACCATTGGGCATCCTTACTGCATGAAATACTTATGTTCAGCTCATTCCAAACAAAGCTTACGCAGATTGAGAATTCATATGCCAGAGGTAAATCCGAGTTAACACGGATTTATACTGGCATGAGTTAAAGGACTAGAGTTTGTAATCCAGGTGGCCAAGGGATTTTACCATACAGTGGCAAAAATCACTTAAAACTCCCCCAACATCCTGAGCCACTGAGCTCAGTAAGCAGACAGATTGTTCAGAATTGATGACAGCACAACTATATCGGAGCTGGACTCTGTATTTGTGTGTGTGCATGTATGTGTATCCGCGCGTGTTTGTGTGTATATGCACGTATGCCTGTGTTTGTGTGTGCGCATATGTGAACATGTTTGCTTCCTATATATACTCAATTAGTACTAAAGGGGCTGTTTAGAATAAGACCTTGACAGATTGGTATTATTTTCCTTTAACAGGGTAGGGGAGGTGTATGGGGAATACTGCCTTCTATCTGCATAAACATCAGTAGCATAAATAGAAAGACAGCAACCTCAATTTCAATAGCCACTGACTCATAAGTAAATTGATCAAAGTCGCTATAATATCCAAATAATTGATGTTTTTAATGGACTTTAGCTTGATCATCATACACATAATGTAGACAATACTGGGTGAAAAACAAAGATTTGGGTGTATATTTGTATGTGTGTGTGCTAGTGTGTGTGTGTGTGTGTGTGTGTGTGTGCACGCGCGTGTGCACGCGCGTGTGCTTGCACGCACATGTGCACATGTGTGTGGAGGACAGAGGAGCAGAGATAGAGTGGAGTTGTTTAATGACAGGAACAGCTGACTCATTTAGAGAGAGCAGTGAAAGGTAATTAACCCTGGGAAAACTACAGCTGCCATGCGAGCTGTTCACTTCAGCGCAATCTGATTAGGAATCACTGCTCGAGTCCCTGACTCCTTTCAGACACTGTGTGTTTGAGGTAAACTTTTCCCTTTGCCCCAGAGAGCCCCAGAGCACTGGAGACCTGCCTTTTGTGACGGGGGATTAGCTGGAACGGTTACTACGTTTCTCCAAATTGCAGACCACCTGGTAGCATTCATGCAACCTCCTCCATGAAAGGCCCTCCTTGGGCAGGAACAATGAGCAGGATTACTCTGCTCATTGTTACACCAGGGCTGGAACTTCTTTTTCCCCAAACACCTGTCCCCTAAATTAGACAGGTTTGAAAAACCATGTTCATGACAGAATTCAAAGATTCAAACTAACATGAGAGTGGTTTGGCCGGCTGGAGACTTGCCAACGGATGAATTGTCTGCTGCTCCATTTATTATGCTATTGATGCATATTGTAGTGCAAGAAGATACTAATTTTATTTGTCTCAATATTTTTGGTGTGCTTAATTGGATTGAAATTCTCAAATAAAATAGCATATCATCTGGGCCCCTTTCATACGATAAGAGAACTAAAAGCACCAGAAATTTGGTCAAAAACAGAAATTGGCTCTTTGATGTCAGAAGAAACAATCTGGACTTGGTGCCTCTGTGTGGTCCGGCTCCAGATGAACTCAATTTAGAGGGAAGGCTTTGGGATGACTTTGGAAAGCGATTACAAGATTCATAAATCACCTCGGCAAAGGTGTCACCATCTGACTCTTTTATGGGACTCTTGCGAACTCCGTCCAATAACAAGTTTCCCCTGTAGTTATGCCATCATAACAAATCATTGAAGCGATAGTGGCTAGCCAGGCTCCTAATTGTCTGTTAAGAATTCTGTGAGCTGTGTTCTTTTATTGAAGCATCTCTGTCTTGGAGAAGTGATAAGATGCCAATACGCTCCTCTATAAAAGTACTCTTTGGCAAAAGGCACAAACACTTTGCTTGGCCGTCAGGGTAGCTGTGAGGCTGTTATATCTGAAATCGCAGTTGACTTCAAGATTTTTGACTGTGTCTGCGTGAATCCAGAAACCTCCATCAGTCGGAGGAATGCTCATAAATTGCCGGCAGAATAATTTTATTTGAGATACAGTGTGGTTTTTTTTCTTTCTTTAATTTCAAGGGCATATACATGTATGTTGCAGTCCATATAAAAGCCCAACATTTTCTTTCACTGAGATGTCGTCTTGATATCTAACACATTCAATGGAGTTTATTTATAAAGAGCGATTTCAATATTATCTATCGCTTGATTCAATTAAGTATTTTCTCTTATATATAACAGCAAATTAGTTTAGGCTGTAGGCTAACCAATAACAAACATCATGGAATTAAAGAAAGAAAAAGACAGAAAGGTTTTAGGTCAAGTTTCAGCCATAAATCTGACATCTTAGACCTCTTTTGTCCCCTCCCCCCTCTTTTATTAGACCCCAGCCATTATTCTGATGTCCAGCTGGTATTTAGGGGACTGATGGCTCCCTAGTCACCTCACAAAAAAGGGGGGAAAAAAAGGGCAAGAAAGAAAAGTTGTTTATCTAAATACTCTCTAAACAGAAGCTGATTTTAATCTCTGAGCAGAGCTTAATTTACTCACCACGGAAGCATTTGCATCTCAATGAAAATCGGTAAAAGCACTCACCTGCTTTCTCTGTGTACAGTTTTACCTGCTGTCTACGAAATAGGTGTGAACGCTTTTCCAGCAGGTACATTACTGTTAGCTCACCCTTTCCCTTTCAGCTAGTCACAGGCTGCATGTGTGGCAGATTCTCTGCACACCTCGAACCCCCTATGGGGTAAATATAAATTGTGATCAGTTTGCTGTATCCTCAGACATTCATTACAAGGAAATATGAAAGTAAAAGGTGCTATCTCCTGCCGTTTGCTCTTTATTGTACATAAACAGAATACACTTAGCATGTAAAATTAATGTGAAAATTATTCCCGGGGTAAACTATAAACACAGAAGTTACCCCGCACATTTACCCTTTTTTTCTCCTTCCCCTAGATCAGAGTGTAATTGCCAGTAATCAGGTCTGTTTGCTGCTGATAAAACCACTCTGAATGCGAGGAACCCTCTTTGTGTGATGACTCAATTATGCCAGAAGTGGCTCATCAAACCTGGCCCATCAGCTGCTTTAATAAATAAGGAGGAAAACTTGCTGCAGGCGCATTATAATTCCATTCATTCCATAATTAAATCCATTCCAGTTTTAACCCTTCACTCAGTGTGCTTCTGGAAGAGGAAACAAAAACAAGGAGAGAGAGGGGAGGGTGGAGGGGTGAGTATACACCAGACAGTGACCTTGCACAGAGCACCCATCCGTTCCCTATAATTCAAAATGATACTGTTGAAGAAAGGTTAAGAGAAAAAGGCTCATGGAGAAAAGGATGGGAATCAGTTAAGACACAGCCTCTGTTTTTTATGTATGCATTGTTTCCACACACAGCCTTAGACAGTAATTATATTAAAAGAGTAATCTAATCATAACAGTTGGTTGGTTGAGTGTGCAGCACTGACATTTTGAAATCTTATTTTGTCTAATCTCATTTGCCTCTATCATCTCGCCTGTACAACCTATCTAAAGGAAATAATAAAAAGTAAATAATGTAATTAATTTTATGGTCTCCAGAATCTTACTTTGCTACTCTGGCCTGGTTTATTGGTTTCAAGATGAGGTATCAGCACAGAGTTTTTCACTCCATCACAATAATGTCTGTGTTAATTACATGAGAGCATCCCAAGTGCACGGATAAGCTGGGAACAAGGGGACACAAAGACTCAAGGTCAGTGATGAATATCCACAGCAGCTGCACGGTATTAATAAGGCATTATATGAAAATAATAATAATAGCATCACTTTCAGCAAAATGCGAGAGTGTGGTTAGAGTAATGTCAGGAGCGTTGGGGTGTTTTACAGATATTTCCCCTCCATCATCTCATCTTGGATCCAGCCCTTTTCTGATAATGGTGCGATGCAATGGTTATTCATGATTGCTGGACTGGGAAGGTCTCTCTCTTTTTCTACCCCCAGTCGCAGCCCATTCTCTCCTCTGTGGTGGGAATGCTGGCAGATGGGGTTAGGGGGGAATGGGCTGGGCTCAAGGACACCTAGCAGCCAGATTAACACATAGAAAATCTCATGGACCCTCAGCATCAGGCTGCCTCCTTTCCCCCCTGAGAAATCTGCCCTAGACGTAGGGAAACAGTCCTCTGAGAAGCATTATTTGTGTTGGACTTGGGGTTTGTGTATGTGCGTTTATGGGGAAAGGGGGGAAGGGGGGGGTGTGCATAAATATGATTCAGCAGATGACGAACCAGCTCAAATAGTAGTGAGTCTTTTTTCATATGCTAATGAAACTGAGTGAATACCCCTCCCTCCCTCACTCTCTCTTTTTTTTCACCCAGTTTTGTTTTTTTCCGGGGAAATGCTCTGTGAGCTATAATTAAGAAGATGTTGTTTTTTTTTCCTCCTGTTTTTTTTATTTTTTATTTTTTTTTCAAAGCTAACAGAAATAAATAATTCCATAATAAGATCTGTGAAGTGAAGAGGCTTAATGTACTCATTGTGTTCATCCTTGTTTTCCCTCTTGGATGTTTTGTATTAATTAGAAGCAAGCAATTTGATCTCTGTCAAGCAATCAATTTGTATTGTACTCCGTATTCCATGTGAGGTATTAATATGCTCTTTCCACCTTTTTCTGACTACATATTTTCATCCCAGAATATGGAAATATGATAATTAAAAAGCTTCAGAAAGCTGGTTTAGAGACATATATTTGATTTCCAATAAGCTTAAGAGTGAGTAAGTTTACACGTCTTTGTGTTTGGTGTATATTCTGTTATAGATAATGAATTACACGATCGCCTCCTGAGAGATAAGAAGTGTGAAAGCATCAACCAGGGTGGACAGTGTGGATCTGGCATCTTATCCTACAGAGCGTTTGGAAAACTACAGTCAAAGGTAAATAAGCAGCTGACACATGAATGGGTGCTTTTAATTCTGAATACAAGGTGGAAAAATAACTTTTGTGAGGGACCAAAAAAAAAAAAAACCTCCCTGGGGATCAGTGATTGTGTAACAGTGTTTTGGATAAGTAGCACGCTAAGTGGTGGAGTGTCACAGCTCCTTTGACCACACTGATCACAACCTGAGATTGGTTTTGACTTATGCAGAGCTGTGGGAGGTTGGCAGATAATATAGTACTCTTAAAAACGTGTTGCTGAGTCTGCTTTTTCTATAGTGATGGTTGCCTTTAGATGTCAGGTTGTCTTTTTTGTACCTATAAAAAAGAGAGAAAACTTCAGAAATATGTTTATTCTGTACTTTTTCATTACAGTACATGTTTCTGAGGTTTGACAGTTGATTACTTTTTTTCAAAAAGCAGACACAGTGGTTTACGTACAATGTTTGTTTTACATTCAAGTTTTCCAAACTTAAATTAATGGAAATCAATGACAGTCCGCAGCAGTGACGCTGTGTTTAACAGCAAAACTTACAAAAACACCGCTGCTTAACCATTGAACTTATTATTCCTGTGTTTAAACTGAATACTGCACAAGATTTAATACAATTGTCGCAGCATATTCATGTACTGAAACTATTATTAGTAGCCTACATAAATACTAGTATCTTAAAGTAGTTGTAAATAGAGTAGATGTCAGAAATTAAAACTTATCATATTAGGACATATTTCATTTCATAATAATTGACCGAATGTTTATATACTGTGAGTAATTGCTAAATGTGTGGTGTTCGAGTAAAGTGCGTTCATTCAAATATCCACAATCAAATTCATGACATACAACACATACAAAATGCATGATACACTGCCAGAAAGAGCTGTCATACAATAGTAATGGAAAGGTAAATTATATATGTAAGTCTTCAGCTAGATCATGCAGAGAGTGTTAAACAACATCTCCCGTTTCACCCTGAATGTATCTATTTGTTCTGCTTTTGTAAACACTCAGCGTCACATGTTTGTCCATGTTGTTGCTATGCCAGGACTACCTGTTTCCACACCGCAGCATCTAGCAAGTCTTTCCTCGTCTTGTTCCACGTTGTCCTGTGAATTAAACTCAAACTCTTTAACGTTTGTTACTATTATGTCAGAAATACATTTAAGAACAGGTTTAAATACTGTGACGCTTTATGTAATGTGTGAATATGGATAGTATACAGAGTGTAATGAGGAAGAAATGGCTAGACACATGATACAACCGAAGCCCCATTGAAACTGGTTGTTCTTCAGTGGTTAGACAGTCAGACGGCTGAAAATTGAATCTTTTTAAATTAAACTCAAATTATCAATCTATTATTATTATTATACTAATTACAATTATAACAAACTCAGAGTAGTATGAAAAAGTGTAACATGGCATGTCCAAAATGTCACATAAATAAATAGAAATAAAAAAAAAACAGCTTGGTAATAAGCATGTGTGACTCAGTGGTGATATTTAGATTCACCGATAACATCGTTTGAACTTTGATTAATGTCCACGTTACAGATTGCAGCATGTAAGAGAAACATTTTGCCTTCCGAACAACAAATTCATACAAAATGTTGAAACATGTCTGTGTGGAAAAGTGTTACAAACTAATGAGGTACATTCGTTTTTACAGAATGTAATCTATAGTGTTTGGGAGTTGTTTGTCTCAATAGGCTGTAGTAATCAAAAGTAATGAACCTATTATGAGCAGGACCTCTGAGGGCCCGGCGTGGCATTAAGAGTGTGGCACATAAAAGGTTTATTAAAGGAAATTAAGGTCCATCACTGCCACACCTGCTCCCCTATTATAAATGTATGACAGGTCAGTGCCTTCAATCACAACAGCAAACGAGAGAGAGGAGTCATGTTTCCCATTACCAGGGAAAAGTAACAGCATATCCTATGACTCACAGATTTCACTGGCCTGTGACCACTATACGCCACCATCAGCCTGGAATAATTATGTTTAATAGGTTTTATTTGGGACCCACAAGCAACAGCCAGCGAGAGTGGATGGATTTTAGCAACTATTTTTGTCTAAACACACACAGTGAGGTGCTGTCCGTGCTTTAATGTCATTATTTAGTGTCATTACATTTTTACTCACCTTTGAAACTTTCCTCCCCTGACATTACACTTCATGTGTTTGCATATTACTGGTGTTTTAGGTGCTCTTTGTGATGTTGTACACAAATTGATTTTAAGCCTCACTGGCTCTGGGTGACTGACAAAAATCAACAATACTAATAGAAGTATCTGAACCTGTTTACCTCTATTTTAAATAAAAGAAATTAATGAAAACGGGCAACACAATACAATCTGTCACCAGCTGTCTCATCTTTACATCTAGTGTTTTATTTGCAGATGGACTCTGAAGGTGAGGAGCAAACCCTGAAAACATGTAACAGTAGCACAGGTGAGTACAGCTTTTAGTTTTAGCTTTTAACTACACACACACACACACACGCACGCACACATTCCACTTATCGTCATGGGTTAGGGGTATCAGTTCAACAATCCAACTTTATAACTGTCAATTTTATGTATTATCTTACCGGTCTGAAGAGCACTGCACTGCCATTTCATTATTCAGAGGGGAATAACTTCATTAAATTGGAACACTGGCTCAAATTAGTTAAGGAGTGTGTATATATTGTGTGATTGAAAACCTCTAGACTGGATATGTCATTATGCAAGTGTTCGGGGCCTCTGAGGCCTGCCTGCTCACATCGAAGCTATTACTACATCTGGGGAAATTCATGAAAAGTGTTATTATTGGTTGTGCTTCATGGGAGTATGGGTAGAACTTGTGAATGAGATTGACGCAGGCCTCTGGGAAAATTGATTTACCCTTTTAGATCATGTTGTCGTTGCTGTCAAAGGATGAGCCAGTGTTGTCTCCCGGAAAACGAGCCAGACTGAATGAAAAGCTTTTCAGATCAATGAAGAGACCACTTCTCCATCCTTATGCTGATTATACCCGATGGCATTGTAAAAGAGAATAAAATCTATGGTGAAAGGCTGCGTGAAGCAGTAGTCGTCCTCGTGGTGTCATCCCTAAAACAGTATCTACAAAACAAATATTTACGCAGCGTCGTAAAATTTTATTAGCAATTCCCCAAAAGTAGTGAGTCGCCTTGAACCTTTGATGAAGAATATGTCGACAGATGCTCCGCTGCTGTAGTGGAAATGTAAACATGACTTTTTCTATCTGTTCTTTCTTGGCCTTTATTTCACAGGGCTGGCCGACGGCATCACTGAGACGCACAGGTACGAGTTTGTGATGTGAACACTTTGAATTTTCTCACCTTTTTCATCTTTAAGCCAGATGGGAAGTATTCTCCTCCCAGATCAAACATGTGATTCTTTCTTAGGGTCTTCACTTGATGATGTATTAATAAAAAATAAAAAAAAAAGTCTGAAATTTTAGTAGCTGGACCTTTGAAGGGAACCAGCAGAAGACTCTGTTGACCCTGCTGTGCTTTTTTGTTTCTTCCCCCGTCGTCCCTTCAGCCCATATGGGTCCATGGCGAGGAAGAGGAGTGCTCAGGAAGGGGTGCAGGGTGCCCCCGTCAACAAGAGAAAGTCCCTGCTGATGAAGCCCCGCCACTACAGCCCCAGCGAGGCATGTGAAGAGGAGAGCGAGGACCTGGCACCGCCACAGGACAAAGAAGAGCTGAGGAACATTGACACTCCAGCAGGTAAACAGATGTCCTGTTGTTTTGTCTGTTTTGATGAACAATTGACGCTGAATTTTAAAATCCCATCTGTTGCATTCATATTTCCCTCCCTCTGCCATCAGCCAGCAGCCGCAGTCATTGTGCAGTGGAAGTGAAAGACTACACTGCTGGGTCCACATTAGTTGTGTCTCACGTCCACAAATTGAAGTTTTGACAGCTGATCTGCCATGATATTTTTGGCGTGGCTTTAGCCTCTCTTGATGAGGCCAGATTTCAGACCCCTCATCTGTCCTTTTTGAATAGCCAGTCCAAACCCATTGAATCCATAGAATGAAAAACTGAATGGCGGTGTGCACCAGCTCACTTTGATTTTCAAATTAAACTTCCTCCAAGTTGCCTTTTGTGAAAATCAAATGAGTCGTCAACATTAAGAGGCTGATGTGTTTTGATGTTTTGTTTTCGATTTATTTTTATTACAACAAAGATTTCTACTCAACAACAGGAGTATTTAATCAACAACAGTTAAAAAATGTTTATTTTCACTTATGCCACTGTCCTTTTCAGGCGCGAAAATGTTTTCTTTTTTCCTAATGAATTGAATTTTGTGCATTTTGGCAACAATGCTCGTGGTGTACATGTGCATTCTCGCCCACTATAATCTGCACTGATTTGGTATATTTTTAACGATGTAACTAAGCAACAAACGTAATTGTCCCTTTCAAAAGCTTTTGTTAGGCCCTCTAACACAGTCTAATACATAATTAGGCATAATGTCTACAGCTCATTATAGTACACATGTGTGTAGTTAAATGGACCAGGAGAGTAGCTCACTGAATTGTGCGGATTCATTGGAAATGGAATTTATTTGTTTCCTGGGTTCATATTACATTACAATTATCTAAGTAATTCACTGTGTATCAACAGTTTTCCCTTTTGTTGCTGTGAATTCTAGATACATTTTCTTTTTATCATCACACATTGATTGACTGCTGTATATTTTTCCCTATTTGAACCTGATGTTCAGTAGACTGTTGCTTTAAAACAAAAAAAAATCTGGCCAGATAGAAAAAAAAACAAAACAAAGTGTATAGAGGTGTCAAATGAATACAGATAGTGATAAACATATTCAGAGCATATTTTGTTGTTATCAGATTTAGGGTCTATTTTCTGTAGGAAAACAAGGAAAATGTTGTTGTTTTTTTTGTTTTGTTTTTTTAAGTGTACTGGAGGCAGTAAGAATTTCTGCAGTGGGAAGCTAGTCATATCTGCATTTTAACAAAAAGGGAGAAAAATAAGCCTCTCGTTTGGTCGAGCCACACTGTGTTCAACTCTAGCCAACTGCAGCCCTGCTGCAGAGTGCTGGTAATGGCTATTCTGGAGTACAAACTGTTCACCTGTTCCAACACACAAACCACTGGAGGGATCCAAGTTTTTTTCCTCCATCTCTTTCCTTTTTTTTTACTGCACTTATGTGTGTGTCTTTGTCTGTGTGTGTGTGTGTGTGTGTGTGTGTGTGTGTGTGTATACGTCTGTGTGCTTGTCTGACTGTATGCGGCTGTGTCAGGCCAGGGAGTCCATCTGGATGAAAAACAAAACCCTTGTTACTTGCCTCATAAATGTAAATACGTGTAACTGGCTTTAATTTCTCATTCAACAGGGTTTGTCTTTAGATGCCTCAAATATTTTTCACAACAAGGAACACATCGTAACACGTTGTAATGTCGCCCGAGTACAACGCACATGAAACCAGACATGTCAAATTCCAACGCAAACTAATGCATCACGCAAGCAGTTACCTTTTTTTTTATTAGTGCTTGATCATTTCTGTAATTTTTAAAGCTCATTTGGTGAGGATTAAGTTTTTGTGGTGGCTGTCTGATAATGCCTATATCTGTATCATCCTCAGCACTGTGTGATCTGATTCTAACAATCCATCTCTATCTATCTCCTCAACCTCTCTTTCGGTTTGGTTTCTGATGTCTGGCCACTTAAGAGGATATACAGTCCAGCCTGCTGAAAGTAAAAACCTTCACAGTCCAAAGAGCCTTAATCGAGCATAAGTTTGACTGGTTTTGGAGGATCAAAGGAGATTTTGTTGAATCAGTCCAGATGACAGCTTTCCATTGTTAATCACTGACCATGACTTAATATTATCAGTGGTGTTAATAAAGTGTTGTTTCAGATGCATTTTGAAAGATAAAGCTAACCCTCTTTGTCTGCTCCACTGAGCAGACGTTCAGTGCGTAAGGCTTCACTCAGTCTTGTGGCTTTCTGCACATGTGACCGGGATTTCTGGATTTATTCTAAAAGATGGCGGACCAGAGGTCAATGCTAATTAAATTATTGAGAGCACTCAGCAAAATAAGCTGGAGAAAAGGGATTATACAAAATGAGTCTAAATTTGCAAGAAGAAACAAATATATATTGTATTAATTTGCATTAACAGCACTACATATATCATATATAATATCTTATTACACTCACTAGCATTTAAAAAAAAGACTAGAACTACTAGAATTTAATTGAGAAAAGCTGTATTACCACGAAAGCTTTTAAAACTTTTTAATGAAATTAAATGTCTGTTTACTCTCAGATAATAAGACGTGTTGTTAACCACAAATGTTTTACCTCACTATGGCCGACAGGTATGATACACAGGTATCATTTCAAGATTTAAAAAAAAAACCAGCCTGTTGTATTTAAAGGGACAACAACCCGATAATTGCATTTCAATTGAATTAATACTTTTCTTTTCTACAGTTTGATTTTTATTATGATTTCTTTTTTAAATAAATCTAACCAGAACTAATCTCACTTGTATTTGTGCATTTACCTTGTGTCACGTTCACTAGGCAGGCCTCTCAGTCCTGTTGTAGCTGGTGGCTGCTGTGCCTTTAACACTTTTATCCAACAAAATTATTGTCAATTTTTTGACTGAGGTTGGCTGGCTTCTCCTAAACCAAGTCCTGCCACACAGACAGCAGCAGCTCACAGAAATTCCTCTCTTTTATCTCCGTGTTTGTGGTTCCTGCCATCTGTGTTTTCAGGAATCCTCTTCACTTTCCTTGTTCTCGTCCTTAGATACAACAATTATGTGTTTTTTTTAAATCATTTTTTCTTGTGTGTGTGCAGATGACAACATGTTGCTGCTTAACTTGCACTTAAAAATACACATCATTAATTAAAAGCTGATGTTCACTGTCCAACACACTGTAAATCCTCCCATAATCTTGTCCTAAATCTATTTTCGGTTGTTTCTCCAATGGGAGACTTAAAGGAAGAAGAAAACAATTGTGTTCTTCATCTCCTGCTTTCATGTTAAACTAGCAGAGAGAAGGGTCATATACTATGTTTTCTCAAATATACGGTACTTGCTTGGAAATCTTGAAACCTCATTATTATCATTTCCATTGTAACATGTGTTCGTATAAATCCTCTAGATAGTAATAAAAACATGTTTTTCTGAAGATATTATTCATTGAGAAGTAATGCAAAATTTAAAACCTTGAAAGGATTTGTAGAAGATTACTAAGGACATACAGTTCTTATCCTGTGTGTAAGTGAATGGTCAGAAAGAGAGCATATGTGGCCTTAAGACACTTGAAAACACAGAAAATAATATGTGTTTTCTTGTTGTTTCAGATGGAAACTTAAATACAATCAACGGAGTGGCCAACAGAAATGGCTGCCATGATGCAGCAGCTAAGTCCAACGATTCGCTTAGATGGTCGGAAGTGACATCTGATGACTCTCCACAGCGTGAGCCGGACACGTCTGAACCTCTGATGGATGAAGATGAAGAGGAGCTGCTTAATAATGAAGAAGACCAAAGTCAAGAGAGGATGAGTGCTACATCCTCGCCGCAGAGTCCGTACAGAGACATGAGGGAAGCTGAGTGGGAGCCTCTGTCTCTGTCTGCCAAGGTGAACGGCCTGAGCCGCAGTCCCTCCAGAGCCTCCGAAGACCTTTCGGGCAGGAACGGCCATGTTAAAGAGGAGCCTCAGTCAGAGTTAGGTGGTCAAGTGGGTAGAGTGAGTATTTTTCAGACCGAGTCTTTGAGATACAGGCCTCCGCCTGCAGAGGAGGACAGCGAGGGGGAGACAGAGGTGGACAGGCCACCTAGGCTTGACGGCTGGGCCCTGGGCCTCCATGAGAGGGGCCTTGAAATGAGCCGAGGGAGGGTTAACTTCAGTCTGTTGGAGCAGGCCATAGCTTTGCAGACAGAGCAAAGGCAGGTCCTACACCACGCTTACAGGGAAATGGACCGGTTCCTCATGGAGCAGATGACCAATGAGAGGAGGCAGCACAGGATGATGGACATGGACCCCAGACTCAACTATCATGGTGGAAAAGGTACTGTAACAATACAGAGTGTGCAAGTCTTAAGAAAAAAAAAATAGTTATCACTTTGGGAACAAACAGATGCACCTTCATTCAGTGTAGATCAGACTGACCATTTTGATTTTCAATGTTTGGGTGCTCAAAAAAAAAGAAAACATTAAAAGAATTTTTTTTTAAAAAGCATACGCACGGTGATGGGGAGGGATCAGAGGGAGGAAATCCTCTTAAATACTAAAAACATTTTGGCAACAAGTGAAGTAATAAATAAACAGACTAAAATAAAGAAGAACAAAATTTTCTGATGGAATTGCTACTACTCAGAATATTGGATTTTGATAGGAATCAACTGGATATTTAACCATGACCATAAGTCTTAAATCCTCCTAAAGTGCCTCTCATGTTTCCCTCTGATTCTTCAAATGACTGCGGCTAAATGTGTAATCCTAGATGTAATCTTTCGATGGATGGGCATTAAGAAGTGAATGCTCTGTGTTGAACTGCAGCCTTAACTAAAATGACAGATTAATAGATGCATTTTGTGAAAAAAGTGTGTGGCTTTGCATGATATTTCAATCTGTTGACCTATGTACAATAATTATAAAGAACAAGTGCATTATGTGTAGGTTTCATCCACGTTTCTTAGAGAGGAGAGGAGCTTTAGCACATCACGGCATCTGCACTGTGGTTGTATTGTTTTTGTGAAATCTTGTTTTTTCTCTGTCCACAGATTCTCCACGCACAGATAAAAAGGATATAAAGTGTCCCACTCCTGGCTGCGACGGCACTGGTCATGTGACCGGCCTGTACCCACATCACAGGAGTTTGTCTGGTTGTCCTCATAAAGTCCGAGTTCCTCCTGAGAGTAAGTTGCACAGGCAGTTGTATGTATACATCCGGTATAATTGATGATTTCTCCCCATAAAAACTGCCAAAAACGGTTTCAGGATTTAAAATCAGCCGCAGTAATTGAAATCCTCTTAGCACGAGCCCAAAGACAAGAAAGACCTGCTTATATGTTTAGTTCAATTCAAAGATGTGCATGAAACTTTTCAAATAAACTTAAAGGATTTTTTTTCTCCCTCTCTCTTTCTCATAATGCGTTGTAATGTGTGAATATTGAATTCTTTTTTTTTTTTTCCCCACATTGGCGATTGTTAAGTCATTTCAATATAACTCAACAAACATTCAACATTAAACAGTAATGTTACAAAAGGAACAGAAAAAGTAATTAACTTTTTCAAAAAAGCGTGTGCTCTTAGACTGGAGGCAGTATTTGCAAATCAAAGGGCTAGCTAACGCAGTATTCAAAAATAAATAGACAACTCCAACAAACTAATTGGAGAATATGTACAGAAAAGAAGTTTCTAAGGATACAGAGCGGACCTTTAACGACGCGTTTGTTTTGAAGAATATAATCAGCTGTCTTGTTACGCTCCTCTTTGCACTAAGCTATTTACATTTCAGCGACATTACAGCATTCCTCACAATGAGAGAGCCTTTTGCTTTTTTTTCTCCTATTTCTGTCTCTGTAGGATCTTTGCTCTATAGGCTCTAATGTAGCAGCCAGTTACATAAACGAATGTTTAATGTATGAAAATGAATTTGGTTTATTTGCAAAAATGCCCAGTAAATATATATTTTTTTTCACCATCTTATAATCTTTCCTGCTGTGTTCTGCATTATCTCACATGTTGAAATATTTCTGGACATGTTTCTCTTACCAAGCTTATCTCGTCTCCCCTCAGTCCTGGCCATGCATGAGAACGTCCTCAAGTGCCCTACACCCGGGTGCACAGGAAGAGGCCATGTCAACAGCAACCGTAGCACCCACCGGAGGTACATCCACGAGAGAAAGCCATTAGAAAATCTGTACCCTGTTCATAGATGAGTTACAGTATTAGGCTAATGTGTTTGATTTCCTCCCCAACCAGTCTCTCAGGCTGCCCCATCGCTGCTGCAGTGAAAGTCTCCAAACCTCAGGACGACAGCCTGAAATGCAGACAAACACCTGACCGCTCACCGAGGTATAATGCCAGATAACACTCGGGATTTTCACTGCTCTCAGTGTGGTCGCATGTGCAGAAAAATAATTGCAACAAGCACCCAAATCTGTGTTCAGCTCTGTAGTGGACTGAAGTTGTAAAAGCCTAACTGAGGTTATGCAAAAAAGTGATAAACACTATTATTGTTGAGGAGAGGGTGTGGGATATTTTTATTCAGTGATCCCAGCAGAACACAGTCTATTTTCAGCTTTCCAAGCAGACATAAGCAATGGTTGCTGGTCCTGTGAGTTCTTTTCTATTAGAGATGATAAAAGAGCAGAACTCTTTGTTCCCCGTGGATATATCATGGGCAGGGTGCCCACTCCTACTATATTAATTAGTCTGGCAACCTGGCTGTGGATCTACAACACACATCAGATCCCAGACTCTATGTGCAAAAGCACTGGCGTCCCTTGATGGTTTAAAACAATGTCTACACTTAACTGCTTAATATGAACTTGTGTATCGTCTTATTCCACAAGTTTTACACAATAAAACTGAGCTTTTTTCCCTCTCTCTTTTCATTTTCCTCCTTGCAGAGCCATCGGCTTGATAAAGAAGTTTGAGCTGAACCAGCTGAACTACAGGCTCTCTCATCCAGTAGCAGCCTTGCAAACAAGCCTCACAAAAGACATGGACAAGTACAGCAGAATCCGCTTTGATTACGCCAGCTTTGATGCACAGGTCTTCGGCAAACAGCCTCTGATGGGAACCAACCAGGACCAGGAAATGTCACATTTCCCTGACTGTAAGCTTTACATAATTTATTTAACCAAAGAAAAAAGTAATTTTTTATCTAACGAGTAAATGTTGCGAACTATTTTTTGCCATATGTTTTATGCATTTACATGTTGTTTCAGCTGCTGAATTATAATATATTTTTGCCATATTCATCGTATATCAGAGGCTGTTTTGGCAAGAGAGTTGTCTGCATTTTTTTTTTTATCTCAAGGGTTTGTCATTAAAATAATCAAAAATCAACTTCCAACCTGTGTTCTTATTAAGTTTAGGCAGAACACCTGGTGTCAAAGTGACAAACTTATTTGTTAATTATTTGTTTTTTTAGCACCTCAGCAGTATCCTGGCTTCCTTGGTGCTCCAGGTGGCCGCCTGCCCACCCCTGGTCAGCACAGCCCGCCGAGTCAATTCAAAAAAGAGGATGGTCTCCAAGCCACAGCAGCGACCGCCGCCATCCTTAACCTCTCCACCCGCTACCGGAAGAACATGGAGGCTGTCGCCGGCCGGCCCTTGGCAACCTCCACAAAGGTAATCAAATTAGACCACTTGGAAAGGTATTTAATGTGGTCATTTTAAAGGAACTCTGATTTGTGTATAAAAAGGGAAGACATCAAAAGACAGATTTTGGCAAAGGGAGCTTGGCACTCTGGTGGCAGAAAAACAAGGAGGTTTCCACTTCATAAAGCTTTAATGTACACAAATGAAAATTTGTGTAATCACATCAAAAGAAGAAATACAATCAGCCTTCCTTTCCAATTACGAATACTTGTCTATTTTTTTTGTAAAACATGTGGTATTGTATTTAGTTTCGACATCAGCTGGCATGTAAAAACCCTGAACTGTTGTCTGAAAATGCATCTTGCCCGCTGCAGATGGCAGAGGATATTTTGCTTAGTTATATGATCCAGCATAGGCTGTGTGTCTACACCAGATAGTCTTTAAGAGCATTTTAATGGATTAAGCCAATCAGCTAAAGGAGTTAACATCTGAAAAGTTTAATTCACACAAAATCCAAACTCTTCTTGGAAATGTGCACAGATCCAAAATCTCTTCAGCTGTCTTTATCTGCAACCCGGCATTGTGTTCAACTTTCTCCAAACTATCTCCGTGATTAATATTGATCACATTCTGTGGGTTACATACGTGCTCACTGTACTGTAGATGATTCAAGGTTTCCACACCTACACAGCACAGATCCTTGTCTCCCAGCTTGTTGAGCTGAGAATGTGGCCCTGTACCAGGTACCAGCCCACTGAATGAATAAAACAGTGTTAGCAAGTTAATCATCTGTTCTCATTTACAGCTTAGTTGTCTTGGAGGGACGTACAAAATAAAGAACAGCTTTCAAGTCTGAAATAAGGGGCCATATTTAGAGTGTTATATGGTGTTGGATGCTTTAACTTATCTGCATATGTATATTACACGTTGAAATATCACACACAAAAAAAGCATCCAAAAGCTGGCCTTCAAAGCGTGAAAGCAAGCTGATTTTAAGTGCTTAACAGTACAAAACAGCTTCAATTACATCAATAATTAATTAATAAAACAAAACAAATAAAAATCCTTAGTCTTAGTTTTTAGTCAGAGCTAAAAACAAATAAAAATCAAAGTAAATCACAAAAAGTCTCTCCGGTCCCATAGTGTTACACTGGTGTTATTTTGATTAGGTACACACACATCAAATGGCTGAATAATTAAAGTGGACAGCCACATCCAACGTTCATGAAAATTATCCCCTTTAATTAA
Source organism: Decapterus maruadsi (assembly GCA_030347415.2). NCBI lineage: Eukaryota > Metazoa > Chordata > Actinopteri > Carangiformes > Carangidae > Decapterus > Decapterus maruadsi. The sequence continues at coordinate 16,453,393 of CM064906.1, forward strand.
TTTGAAAGGCTCCCCTCTGTTACGAAAAATAATGATGTATAGGCTTTAATGAAACATATGCGTTGAATAATTGGTCCATTTATGGAAAAGGATTTCAGCATTTAATGAGGTAAAACTTTTAATACCATAAAACAGCCATAAGTCATCATGCTACTGCGTTTCAGCGCAAAAACGACAAACACATCTGTCAGTGGGGAAACTTATGCCACATTAAGCTTTTTAATTTTTGCTATAATAATGATGACCTAAAACCAGCCCCCACCCCCACCAAACCCCCAGCTGCCATCTTGGTTGTGTGTCCTAGAAAACAGATGACACAGCTGTCACTGAAAAACTACACACCAGTGATTTTTTTTTTTTTTGTTCAGCAGAATTAACGCTGGCTTAGTTTGGTACTTTGTCTAGTGTGAGATAACCACTGTACGTATTATTTGTGTGCTCTGAACTCTAAAGTAAATTTTCATGTTTACAGTGAAGTGTTGCTGGATTTAAGTTTACCATATTTCTGCTGTCGTATAATGAGGCATCATGGTGTTTTATTTACATTCCTTTAAGAGTAATTAGAAAATATCTACTATTTTTATCCTCTGAGTCACTTGTTTTCATATGTTAGCACTCACAGCTATGATATTACTTCATTTACGGTGCCCTTCCACAACATGTTGTCACATGTGTTACTTTATTAAAGAATTGAACTTATTGCCTTCAGGACATGCTTATAGAAGTGGATGAAAATGGCACATTGGACTTAAGCATGAAGAAATGTAAGGAGAACGTGAAAGCCCAGACGAAGGCACCTTCAGACGACCCGATCTCTCCCCCCGAGTCCGCTGTGGCCAAAGGCGGGAGTGTGCTCATCAGCCCCGCCTTCTACCAGCCGCTGTCTGAGAGAGACAGCTGGGAGAGCCCCATCCCAGTCAACTTCAGCAAAGCACATCTCTTACAGGACAAAGAGGTAAAAAGAAAACACTGACAACTGACACCTGTAATGTCGTGACATCTAAAAATGTAAGATTTGCATAAAAAACATGAGAAATGTTTTGAGATAGATGGGGAGAACCTCATTTGAGGCTCTCTGGAGTCACCAAACGGAGACATTTCAGTTCAGTAAAGTGCAAATAAACACATTGACAAACTGGTTTGCAGGGAAGAGTTTAGAAATACTCAGGTTATTATTATTATTACATTATATTTGCCCTACAAATACACTTCTGCTTGATAAACTCAATGCATCAAACTAAACTGAACTCACCTAAATCTCTGAACTCTATTTTATAATAGTTATTTGATTTCTTCCCAGGAAACCTGACTTTTATGGATCTAATGAATTGCAATGAGGTGTTACCATTTGAAAAATTGTCATGGTGTGAAATTTGGTTTAGAGGCACTTGACTCAGATTAGAGAAGTTTGATATTTATAAAATCCTCAACATGATGTTATAATTTGTAAGCAATGATCTGATGGTGACATTGTTTTTATCCCATAACAAAGCTCATGCAGTGCAGTCAGATCTGTGCATCTGGATCATGTAGTAAATATACAGTACACTGAGGACTATAGTGCTAATCTAGTCTCCACGTATCACTCTTGCCCAGGGGCCTCGGTGACGCTTAATCTGGACTTCAAAGGTTTTTCTTTTCATTACTTCACAGGTGGTATTCATTTGTAGTTGATATCAGGAGTTGTCACATTTGACCTGCTTCCTAAATCATACACAACATCTGGTGACTGCATGCACCAGTCTAGTCTGTGTAAAAAAAAAAGGAAATCCATACGTCATGGCCATACATCACAAATACTATCTGGATTAAGTATGACTTTAAATGGATGTATGGTTTACTACAGTTTAAGTATCCTTAAGCATAATCTCTTCTCCTTGCACTCTAACCCCGAGGGCTTGTGTTTTAAGAGTATTATACTGGATTTTTCATTAATTATTCACTTTTAGGTCATTGCACATTGTGTTCAGGTTCAATATTTTGGACAGCTAAGGCCATGTTTTTATCTTTTCTTTCTCCGCAGGAGGATTACGATCAGGTCTCCTTGGAGGACCAGCACTATCAAGGAGACGGCAGCATGATAAGCCCCAAAACCAAGCTGCTATTACGAGATTCAAAGAAAGAGCTTTTGAGGTATGTCACGTTAAAGACCGAAACTCTCGAGGCATCTCTATTCAGCCAGCCGTGCATAATGTGGGCCTCCCGCTGAGTTGGCAGATGGTCAGTTTCAATAATAAAAAGTGTAACTCCAAACTGTACCTTTGTTTAAGTAGGACAGGTTGATATAAGTGAGTCAAAACACACAAATGAAACTCACTGTGTTACATCTATGACTGTAACTGGTATGTCTGCAGGTTCATGTGGAGAAGAAATGTATCTATTTAAAAGTGAGTTTTCTCCCTGTATGTCCTGTACAAGCTTACAACTCTTGACTCTTGTAGTTAGAGTGCATGCTCTGCTGGGTCTCCTCTTGAGAATCACACCACGAGAAATGTAGGACCCTCTAGTTTCCACAGCACAGCACCCCCCTCCGACATTCAGAGACATTTTTAAACTGAATGTTGAGCAACAAAATAATAATTTTCTACTAAACTTCCCGCTGTACTAACTTCTTTAATGCATATGAAAAAAAAAAAGGTTCTCAATGTGAAAGAAAGATTCAGTTGGAGCTTTGCGGAGTCTGTGGGAAATAGAGTAATCTGTGTATTAAATGCTTTGTGTTCCCCTGCAGCTGTCCGACCCCAGGCTGTGACGGCAGTGGCCATGTGACGGGGAATTATGCTTCACATCGGAGGTACTGTAATTAATTACACTCTCATTAGACGCAGCCAACGCATATACAGACAAGGGAACCTGCGCTTATTGTTTAATAATGTTTATTTTTACAGTTGAAAACTAGTCCCACGGCTCGTATAGATAGATTTTTATGTCATTTCTTCCCCCGTATTGGTGACAGGAAAAAGATTTTTATTTATGAGGAGGAAGTGGAATTGTGTTTTCAAACAATTTTGTATAAATATGCGTTGAGACATTGTATTAAGATTATTTAATTCAGCTGTGATCAAAGAGTGCATTAAAATGACTGTTAGCTCTTTATCCTCTTCAGTGTGTCTGGATGTCCCCTGGCTGACAAAACACTCAAATCACTGATGGCAGCCAACTCTCAGGAACTAAAGTATGTGTTTTGAAAACTGTTATTGTTGCAAAAGGATTTTACACATTAAACTAGACAGCTTGTTTTTGCCGTAGTGAAGATCAGCTCAGGTCAATACTTTCCTTTTCCCTTTTCCTTTCCTTTCATTTCCTTTCCTGTCCTTTCTTCTCTTCTCTTTTCCTTGCTGCTTCACGTTAGGCACAGTCTCTATCTGCTCCACATGAAGTTGTATGCTATTTGCACCACATCTCTACATATCAGTCTGAATTCACTGCTCTACTCTCAGTCTTTTGCTGTAAAAAGCACCTGGTCTCTGTGTCTCCCAACCTGCAGGTGCCCAACACCTGGTTGTGATGGATCTGGACACGTGACTGGGAACTATGCTTCGCACAGAAGGTAGCAGAGAAAAATCATCGCAACTGAGCATGAAATACATTTGTCAGATGCATGACATTCAAACAGATGGTGAAAGTCTCACTTTATACTGCAAACATGCTGCACTTTTTGAGTTCTTGTTTTTACTGATTTTGTTGGCTGCCTTTCATCTATGCATTTATTTATTATTTTATCATCCAAATTACATGCAGTTTGAAGGCTGTCTGTTTGATATTCTATTTCACATATCAGTGCAGTTTTAGTCCAAGTTTACACCAGGCTGCTATGTGCTAACACCAGGTCCAACTTATATAATAAGTAGCGTTTCTATCAGTTAATTAATTTAGATTTGATTAAATGTAATACACATGTCTACCTATCTGAACTAGAGTAGACAAATGCCCATAGAGTACAACTTTTCACTATGGAAACACTCAATTATATATAAATTTAGGTTTTCTTAATTAAATGAGGGTAATTGAAGCTCCACATTCCTCGTAGCGGCTAATTCGCCTTTAGCTTTTGTTTTCACTCTCAATTCAGTTTATAGTTTCCCTTCAAGTTAACCCATACTGTTTCCAACCGTTTCCAGCTTGTCAGGATGTCCACGTGCCAGAAAGGGAGGTTTGAAGCTCACACCAAACAAGGATGACAAAGATGAGCAAGAGCTTAAGTAAGAGTTGTTGTTTTTTCTCATCCCATGCTGTCATGTTTTTTTTGTTTCAAAAATAAAACAAGAAAACATTGTTGAAATGCGTCATGCTTTTGTACCCAGGGCATTATACCTGGAGGCCATTAAGTTAAACAAAGAAAAATAATACTTCTCTTGTCAGAACATTAGTGAATTATTTTCCAAGGATTAGCAGCATGTTTTTGAGGGATTTTTTTTTTCAGGGTTTGTATTTTTCATATTTTCTGAATGGAATATCTGGCTTATCACTCTTCACTGAGTGCTTTCCTTATAATTATAGTATACTAAGAAAGTGCTGAATTGCTTGCTCCGATGGCACTGCACTCATTTGCGGCTTAATCACTGTTGTCTGTGAAAGTGTTATTGAAAAAAAGAATAATGTAATTGATTTGCAGGTTAAATCCAAAGTCAGATATATGAGCCCTTGTTTACTTATACATCTGGACACTGATTTTTTCTTTTTAATTACTAATGCAAGGGCATGAGCTTAGGAATTATACTGGAATAGATCTCATACACATTAAGAGAGACAGGGAGAGACCGGGGGAGGGTAGCAAATGTCCCTAGATTATTGTAAATAGTAGGCCATATGGCATGCCTCCATTGTCCTGGTGCCTTGCATCAAGCTACCTACCTGTGGTAGATGTAAGTAATGGCACTGGTGTTGTTTTGTCCTCTAAGTGCTGCTGTGCTGTTGAGCAACAAAATGCTGAAACAGGCTTTTTGCAGCAGCACTCTACAGCATGTGTGCCATTTGTATCATCTCAGGTGACCTTTCACCTTTATCAATAAGGGAAGGGTTAGCCACCTTCAAATTACATTCTTTCGCATGAGGGGATACATGACAATTATCTGTAATTCATGTCACTCCATTACTGACCTGCAGAAAACAGGCCTGGAAATACAACTGACAAACTCTTAATGATATTCAGCACGAGTTGTGCTTATGTTTTTCAAGCACAAATATCAGTCACCTCAAAATGTATGCACCCAACGCAGCACTCGTTCTCACTCAAGTTTGAGTGGATTAGTAACTTATAGTTAATGCGATTATTTGATTCCATCTCTAGTTTTGGCGACTTCATTTTTAATCAGCATTTGGCTGGATTAATCAACTTAATGGTTAACAAATCTTCCGGTCTAGTTATTGAAAGGGAGTTTTTTCAAATTATACCACACAATGGTTTAGTTTTTGCTCTTTTTTCCCCCAATATTTTTTTGCAGTTTAACAGTGAAGTAGTTGTTATTAACGTGCAGTCGGACGTCTCTGTTTTGTCCTGAGCATAGAGATGCTAATTTGTTTGTTTTTTTCCCCATGTGGGACCATGTTATGTGCAGGTTCAGAACGTGTGCGACTCTTTGTTTGTTTCTCTGGTAGGTGTCCAGTTATTGGATGTGATGGACAGGGCCATATATCGGGAAAATACACATCCCACCGCAGTGCAGGCAGTTGTCCACTTGCTGCCAAAAGACAGAAGGAGTCGTCCATCAATGGGCTGCCCTTTGCTTGGAAGGCCAATAAACAGGAACTACCCCATTGTCCCTTGCCTGGCTGCAACGGCCTTGGACATGCCAATAATGTGTTTGCCACTCACAGAAGGTGAGGTCGCCTGTCCTCCATTTTATCTCTAAACAATACTGCTGGTCGACATGTTGCATTCTTACCGTACAATGGGCACCGTTTGCACTCCCATTCACAGTATCTGTAGATGTTTAAGTTTGAGGATGTTCTCGCTCCTAACGTTGTCATTTGTGACCTGCTGAACTAGCTTGTCGGGTTGCCCACTGAACGCACAGAGCATCAAGAAAAAACACTCAGAAGAGGAGATGATGACTATCAAACTGAAGGCCAGCAGTGGTAAGCTACTACTCTTGACATGCTGTGTGGTGTAGCAATGCTTATATGTATCTTTGCATTAAAAAAAAGTATCAGTATTTATCGTTTGAACATAATAAAAGAGATCTGTTTTAACTCAGGCGTTGAAAACAAAGAAGATATTCAACATTTGGATCATGAAATAAAGGAATTGAATGAATCAAATATGAAGATAGAAGCAGACATGATGCAACTCCAAACCCAGGTAAATATTTACTCTCACAAGTTGGTTTTTATGGACACCAGCTGGAGATCTTTGCTCGCTGAATTTGATATTTTTTTTCCTTTGTACCCGAAAGCAGATCTCGTCTATGGAATGTAACCTGAAGACAATTGAAGAGGAGAACAAGATGATCGAACAGCACAACGACAGCCTTCTGAAGGAGCTTGCTTGCCTTAGCCAAGCTCTCATTAACAGTCTAACAGACATTCAGCTGCCTCAAATGGTACAGTAAGCCTTGACCACAGACCCCACCACAACTCATTATATATAACCTGTCCTGGAAAGATGTCATTTTCTATAAATATATATATATTGCCATTTCTGCTGTGCTGCTTTCACTAATAGTTCCACATGTTTTTGTTGCAGGGACCCATCAGTGAGCATAATTTTGAAGCCTATGTGAACACATTAACTGATATGTACAACAACTCGGAGCATGAATACTCTCCAGAGTGCAAGGCCCTCTTGGATAATATCAAACAGGCTATTAAGGGCATCCATGTTTAAGCTACCAAGAGGTTTCTTTGACTTGGGATAATGGCACTAGATAGCTCTATTTTACTGAAGAGTGCTGGCTTGGCTGCATGTATAAGACAAGGCTTTTGGAAATGTGTTTGGCATTTCCCGGTAAATACACTGCACTGAGAAAATTACCAGCCGGACTTGTAATGCTTTTTGCTGTTTCTGCATTCACTTGATATGTTTATCCTGGTGAGATTTTTACCCCTCTTGCACTTAATTATTTTGTATGGTTTGCTTGATTTTAATCTGTATTTGTTCATGTCATTCTTATATTATCGCTATTTATTATTATATTTGTTCATCAGTGTATTTATTTCCTTGATTTTTATTTATTTCTGGAATTGTAAATGCTTAATATCTGAGAAATCTGTTTGACTTTCTGCACATTGTAAATTACATAGAAGCACATTCCAATTTCATGGCATACTTTTGCCATCTAGTGTTGAAAAACTTATATTATTATACCATAAGTTGGATCTCCCTTCAAAGTAAAAACTTAACTTACTAAAACGATTAAGCATCAATATTTTGAAGCATTGCTTTTGCTTTCTTTATTGGAAACTGAATGTATGGTAAGACATAGTGAACACTGAGATCAAAAAAATGCAATGCAACTGTACTGTACCTTTTTCTTCTTAACCAATAACAGTTGAATGCAACCAGGAGGTGACACTGAGCAAAAAAAAGAAAAAGAAAAAATGCAACATCACTCGGTGAACTGAATGTCCAACACTGCTTTGCATAGTGTGCCACAAGAAGAGTGCAACAAAAATCAAGAATCCACTTTGTCAAGATGTCTTTCTTTTTTAAAATATAGATATTAAACTGCCTTCTGTGCACACACTTTGGAGTGTGCATATAGTATGTGCCTAAATGTATATGAATCCATAAAAATATACAAGTACTATGTTTTGTGGTAGGACAGTATTATGTGGCTGGTGTCTAATTTATTATACAGTACAATTATTTTCATAGGAGGAAAATGTTCCTGATGACTGTTTAAATACTGTTGTCTCAGTAGCTGTAATCTCAGAGTCAGGTTTTGAAATATCATGACTGAGATCGAAAAGTCTGGTGTTTATTTTAACTTTTGCTAGCATGGAGAGGGGAGAAAGAAAGGAGTGTATTACAACAACAAAAAACATCTTCTTCTGTTATATCTTACACTGCTTTACAAGCCTTAACATTTCAACCAGTCTTACAGTTTGAATATTCTTGTAATGCTTGGGGCAGATTTGAAAAGTAGCTATTTCAAAACCGAGCTGACTACCACTACAACTTGCATTTCCGTTTTGATCATTAAATGCAAAACAAACACACAAAAAAATACAAAAAAAAGGAAAATAAAAAAAGAAATGAAAACATAGACAAATGATAGTTGTTGCCTAATCAGTTGTTTGTTTGCATCAATTGCACTTTTATATTTTGATTATTTTGTATTTTTAGTTTCCACCACACTGCCCTTGACTTCAACAAAAAGAGAGAAATGGGACACTGTAGTCTTATAACCAAACTATACATGTCTCAATTTAACATGAGGCTAATCCCAAGAAAAGAAAGAGAAAATAAATAAGTAACAGTAATTCATTTGAGCAATACATTTTTCATTTCTGCAAAAAGAAGTCAAAGACATGTAGCCTAGGACATTGCGAAGAAACAAATGTAACAGCAAAAGAGCCAAATTACAGAAAAAATAAGACCCTATTTTATCCAAATACTCAATACATTTTAAAGAATTTTAATCTTTTTAAAAAAAATTGAATCACATTCTTTAAACCTAACAATCCTTTATTTATAATTTCGTATATTTAATTCCTATACCACACATCGTTTGCTCAGGAAGTTTTGTGAATAATATTTATTTTTCCCTGTTAGTATTTGATGTTTTGTAATGTGAAATGCTTTTTTGTGGACCGATATTAGTATGATATGAAATTGTATTGTATTTCTTTTCTTTTACATTAAAATGTAATGCTTTTTTCAGTTGAAGTAGTTTGTAAATTGAAACTTCCTATTACTTTTACTATTTCATAATAAACAGATATGCGCTGTGTTGTACAGTTTGTGTATGGTAGAAATAAACTTTTCAAATGGTTGTGTGGTTTCTCAAAGCTCAAGTCCCCCGTCAGTCAAACGTGAACCCAGTTACCTCAGAAGTCAAAGGTAGTGCTGCTTTCCTTAGGCATTAGCATCACCTAGTGGTGGATGTGAGGTACTACATCTAAAACAATAGGGAGTGGCTTGTTCATATGCATAAAGTTTAATATTATATTATGGGTTTCTGGGTAGACAAAGTAAAAGTAAAGACATATACAACTGAAGTCCAGCTTCATACCTTTACTATATGTCATCCCCATTCACAAAAACAAATGATCCCCCCTAAATGACTTAAAATAATCTAAATTTAAAAAATAAAAAATGGTGCACTCAGTTTAAGGCTGCAAATATTTTACAAATACGTACATTGATTATGTGATCTACAAAAGCCCATTGTGATGTTTTTCCATCAACAGTCCAAAGCCCAACAATGATTAGTTTACCTGTTTCATGTTGAACAAGAGCAGCAAATCCTCACCTCTCAGAAGCTAGCATCAGTTATCAACAGTTACTGATAAATATTAACTCAAAATATTTTTATTAAAACATTAAACATATTTCCTGCCATTTGTCTAATCAGTTCATCAACTTATTGCTCCACTTCTGTCTCAGATTTTAAATTAGATTGCCGTAAAAGCAATGATATCAAACAAACAATCAAACAAACAAAAATGAGGTTTTGTGAAATGAAACAGCCCAGGTCACATGGCATTCTCTCTTATCTACTAAAAACCAACCTGTTATCCAGCTTTTCAGAAAACAAGCCCAGAAGATTACCATTACCATGGTTGACACTCTCCTCTCATTCTTTTGTCCTCAAACACATTGTTAAATGGATTAGAAATGAAACCAATAATCGACCAACCTCCTTCATAAACATGTTTTCTTGGGCCTATCATCGTCAGAGATAAACCAGGTTTAAGGCTCTTAAATAACATGTCACCCTAAATTTGATCATTTGAGAAATCAGTTTTGAAATTCAACAAATAACTGTTAGTTGCAGCCCCGCAGTGTATCATAGATTATGGTGTAAGTTACGGAAGTACATGTTTACACATAATAGTTTATTTACATATATCATCATCGTGCGGCGAAACTAAACTGCAGTTCAAATAATGTAACAACACATCCTTCAGCACAAGAGGCCGCTCAGGGCACCACAAACACATTTCCTGTCACGTGACAAACGACCCAGTCTTCCTATAATGTGCACGCTGTGTGTGTGTGTAGCTACAACGTGGACGATCAAGAAAGTAACCCATACACATACACATGCATTCTGGGATATGACTTCAGCTAACCCTGTTTAGGTAAACTGTCAGTTTTTAATTCGTCTCATTAAGCAGTTGGCATGAAATTGTTTGGTTTCGAGGAAAAAACATAGCAAGCATGTGTGACCACAGGGTCCTGTGTTTACATAGTGTTTTTTTTAGTAGCATGTGCTGTATGTGCTTTTATGACGGCCTAATGCGAGGACTCCCTCCTCAGTATTCAGTGGTATAATGATCTGAGGAAGAGCTATATGTGATAAGTTTTCTGTGATAGTTTTAGATCTTTAAATTTGACTTTTCCCCTCCAAAAATATATATATAATGAATAATCTAAGGGAAATAAACTCAGTGTTTCTCCAACATGAATGACTTTAGAACACAGACTATCATTAAGACATTTTTTTACCTACACTGAGCAATTCAATGAATAATACATTTTGTGGCCGGATAAAACTTTCTCAGTGGGTGTGAGTCTAAGATCCTGGCTCTGGTTCTGGTTTCATGTGTCACATACTAATCATGATGCTAAAAGCAGGTCCGATTCAGAGATGCCGGTCTTGTTTGAATCATTAGTCAGGCCTCTTCAGGTCATGAGTGACATGACTAATGATCCTCTCTGAGTAGGTATTCAATTACCAGTGAAACCTGAATGAACCCAAATTAAACACTCTACAGTACATCCTTGTGTATTTTGCGCTTTTAATAGTTTGTGTTCGTGTGAGGAGGGCTCAATCCCTCTCAGTGTTACACAATCAAAGCCACCTTCTGAGGAAGTAAACAAATTCTTCACCTCAGATGACAATGTGCAGTGGAACAGCACCTAACACCACAAAAAAAATGCTTAGCCACAAAATGTATTTTTCTTTAACAGAAAGTGAGAATCAGCACATCCTGATATGATGTTGATGGATTGATAAACTTACTTTTTCTACCAGACATTTGGGCAGCTACTCACTCTGAGCATTCAGTACTCTAGAAAAAGTTTGGGTTGGAGAAAACAGAAACAGACATTTAATTAATCTGTGTTAATTGTGAGTTAAAATACAGAAGATTAGTTTTGAGAACTGTGTCTCTAAAACAAGTCAATAAACAGGACAAAAGCATGAATTTTTCATATTCAGCAAAGAAAATCTTCACCCTGAAAAGTAGGTCATCTAAGATCATATCTGAGGTGAAGTGAGGCATCTGATACTATGGCTGTGTGCTGCAGGACGACAAAAACCTGGTTTAGTGAAATCAGACTGCCCAGACGTAATGTACGTGTGTCTGCTGCTGCTGAGCTGACCATGACTGCCTCCTAATTAAACCTGATATAATCATCTATTCCCACATTTCCAGAGTAGACCAACTGCAGGACAAATTTAGGCCTTTCCTCTGGGGAACTGTACAAGGTCACAGGGTGGGAGAAGCTTCCAAGGAATCACTTGAAATTAAAATCATCTTGTCAAATGCAATGAAAATGAGCCAGGCTATCATCACAGCCATATTAGCCCTTTAATGTTCTGTTATTTATATGGGTTTCTTGGTTAACGCTTGTCTGTAATTACGATGTTCATCAGTTTAGCTGCCAGAGTCCAGTTTAGATCAACAGAGGTCAATGTTAAATATGATTTATTTAATTTTGGATCATTTAATAAGCGACAAATGCATTCAGTGATACTATCTTTAATAGTTTGTTCTTTTTTGTATTAGCTGACAGCATCTGGACTGTGCAGCCTACTGGACTAACCCAAGATAAAACAGAAGAGTGCCTTGTCCTCTAAACTTTTAAATTAATTTCATTAGTCAGTTTTGAAACCTGTCAACATGTGTTCACAGTAACTGGTGAGATTTTCTCTGTGGTGTAGGACATATTTTTGACCACTCCTGACTACAGTACATAACTGCCCGAAAACTATAGAAAATACAAATGCTATGGTAAGAAGTGACTTGCTGCTGTGTAGCCTATTGTGTTGGCACAAATATAGAACAAGATAAAATAAGAAAAAAGTTAGATAAACATGAATAAAGCTATCGTGCATAGACTAAACAGACTGATGTATCAACGAAGTCACAGTAGTTGCAGAGATTTTCAAACAAAAGATATTGTCACCATCTTGGATAGCCTACTGTGATAGTGGTTATAAAAAGCCATAGCCAATAATACATCATTCTTCCAACATCTCGATATGACTGCTGGGATGTAGTTTCACACTATAGCTTTGAGATGAATAGATAAATACAATATTTTTCTCTGATATACAGTAGTAGTGAAAACAAGCAAAGAAATGGAAATTCTCAAGCAACCTAACTATCTATTTATCTCTGATAAGATACTTACCGGATCCCAAAGTTTTTGGTCTGTGAAAGGCTACATTGATCAGGCCAACCTATAACCCAGAAATATTACATCATATCAGAAAAAGCATATCCTACTACAAATTAAAATATTTGAATATAGATAGATAGATAGATAGATAGATAGATAGATAGATAGATAGATAGATAGATAGATAGATAGATAGATAGATAGATAGATAGATAGATAGATAGATAGATAGATAGATAGATAGATAGATAGATAGATAGGAAGGAAGCAACAGTGCTTCCCTCTATCGACAACATTGAAAAGACCACGTGACCTGTGTTTACATCCTCTCCTCAGCTGTTTCTTTCTTCGTCCGCTTCGACACAGCAGCTCGTCCTTTAACTAGTCTCTCTCAGCAAACCGACCAGACCAGCAGCTGGTTAGCTCCGTTAACTAGTCCTCCGGGATCCCCACGTATCTGAGTGACTGTCAGTGACCGTCGCATTGCACACACAGCGCGGAGTTGAGTTAATGCGCCACAGCGTCTGTGAGTGAGTACCTTTAATTTCTCCTCCGCTAACTGCAGCTTGTGTGCGGGAGCCAGACCCGCCGTGCACCGCGGGCCGGGTCCGTGGCTGGTAGTTGAGTTAGTTCAGTGTTAATGTGACGGGACAAAGTGTGTGTGTTGTGTGTTGGCTGTCTGTGTAAAAGCAGCATGAAGATACGGGCTTACCTAACCTGCTTTGTCTCTTGTTTTGATGATGGCGCACTCGGGCCCACTAGTATAGCTAGCGTTAGCCCCGGCGGGTTAACTTTAGCTCAGATGCCCGGAGCCCGACAACAACAACACGGCTCCTAGAGTTTATCTCTTGATTATAATTTACGTTTGCAAAATTCATACATTTTTTTCTTAATACACCATGTCCCTCATTTTAATGCGTGTAAATATGAGTGTGTGTATGCAGGCTGCTCAAACAGAGACTTAAGTTACATCAGGCGGAAGAAGCAGCGAGAAATGAACGCTGTCCTTTCTCGTGGTTGTTTTTGTTTTGGTGGGACTGGCTCATAAAAGCTGCAGCGGCGATACTGAGCCTCTTCTTCTTCTTCTTCTCCTCCACAAACCGGTTTAGCCAGTCGCTGCTAAAAGATTGAGGTTAATCGCACTGCAGAGAGCAGCTCTGGACGGCAACTGCGTTTTTGGTGGAGAACAAAAGCTGCATGAATACACAAACCCACACACGTATACACACACGCACACAAACACCATCTTCTCAGTGTTTGTCATGTGTTTTATTGAGTTGCTTGACTGTGTGTTTCTCGCAGATGTGCACGGTCGGGATTAAGGAGCAGCCGTGATTATTAACGCTTGACAACGTTTCATGAAAAACACTGTTGTTGTTTTGCTCCGTCGTCACACGCAGTGCGAGGAAAGTGTCCCGGCCTCTGATTGGCTGACAGGCTGCCGTCTGTGTGGCAACTGCAGCACGTGACCAGGTAGGCAGCTGATTGGCTTCATCAGGTGTCAGTTGTGGAGAATCAAGCAACATCTGTGAGTGATCAGAAAATTAGAAACACCTGTGTGATGGAAAGAAACACTGTTTCTGAAGGTGTTTCTAATGCTTTGGTACAGTCAGGTTGGTCACATGGCATCTAATGAAATCAAAATCATCTGTTTTAATCTTATGAAAATGCTCTTGTCACAAATAGGCTAAATAAAGAAAAAAAACACTGTTGTGCTGAAAGCAAGAAACACCACAGTTTTAAGTGACGCTACTAAAATGATTAACATCAGCATTAATTAAGATAGCCTAATTGACATAATTGAAAATAAGGCACTACCTTTTTCAGCACAAGTATCATAAACTACTTGATCCAACTAATAGAGATTTTGATTTTCAACTGTAAGGTGAGTGAACTCAAACTAATGGTTTGACATGCATGAAGAGTTTGACTGACTGCTGGAGCAGAAGTGACAGTATGTTGTTTTTTTTAAATAGCGTGCTGTAAAGGATATGTCAAGACAAGCTGTCTGATTTACTGAATCACAGAATAACAAGCTCTTGGTTTACAACATGGATACTATTGCAACTAATGTTTACCACCAGATGATTAACTTTGATTAATTTTGTGTTTGGTGCAAAAATAATACCAAAAATAACTACTAGTTGTCTTTGCAAATAATAGCCTACTTAAATTATAAATGGCAAACAATAATAGAAAATAATATCACTTATAATTTAACAGTTCCCAGAATGGTGTTTTGTATTATTATACAGCAAATATTCACACTAAGGACTCAGAAAGGCATTTTAATGATTAGGTAATTATAAGTTGTTAATAATTCATTTTTAGTAGATCAGCTAATTAAAAAAGCACTGTTAGTTGCAAAAATATCTCTGTGACCCAACTTGTTTAGTCTGTTTCCTTGCTGGCAGCGCTGTGACATTCTCATCACACATCAGATAAGATAAAAGATGGATAAACTATTTACAGTTTCCAAGTGATCCTCAGAGGCGGTGTGACTGTGTAGAAAATCAATGGTGTGATACAAACTGTCTTACTTTTATCCTTATGACGCAAACTAACAGTAAAACGACGTTGCTTGAGTTTAAAATGTTTTGATATGAGACAAAATTATAATCATAATCCAAACCTGTATGATGCCTCCTTGGATACACAGAGACAGCAGGAGTAAAACTAAGAGAACCCAGAGGAGAATTAGAGACGCAACTGCAGAAGTGGGGCCTGTTGTTGTTGTCAGCCTGGCACAACACAGGCCTTCACTGTTACATGTCTCGGCTGATTCTGGCTAATTAACACAGAGTCTGGTGGTCACATTTGCATGAATAAAGAGTGATGCAGATACAGTTGTTATTAAGTCTGAAGGCACCACAAGATCATTAGCTTGAGGGTGGAGTCAGATAAAAAGCCCAGGCAACCCGTAACTCGTATTTTTCCGACCTGTTCCTATGGTTACCCGTTAGAACGTACAGTCAAACTGGCAACTTCCCACCTGTGAACTCGTACTGGATCGATCTACTCCCAGTTCCCAGTTAACTTGCCTGGAACGCTACTACTAACTCGTAACTGGTGACTTCGTGACTTACGGGTTCAAAAGCCTGCCTGGAACGCACCATTATTGTTGCCTAAATCAGGAGGGTTTATCTCCCGCTGAGCATGAAAAAGTTCAAATATTCAGCTCTCTCCTATGTTCTCATCTGAGGAAGATGTAAATATAAGGTTCATTTGCTGAACAACTCAATATTACGGACAAATCACAACAGCAAATGAGAAAACACAACACAAAAAGAGAAAACACAACGGCAAAAGAGAAAACACAACAACAAATTACTAAATTGCTGTTGTGTTTTCTCTTTTGTTTCAGTAATTTGTCGTGTTTTCTGATTTGCCGTTGTGTTTTCTCTTTTGTTGTTGTGTTTTCTGATGTTGTGATTTGCACCTCAGGGCCACCGTACAATATAGTTTCCTTTACTGATGAAATACTTTCAATAACGTGCTCCAAAACTGCAAAGGGAGATGCACTCATTTAACATGGCAAATACATTTTTCAACAGAAATTAATCATATGAACACACATTATACAGACTGAAAAAAATATAACAAAGTAAATGGCTGAATTGACAAAATAGATATGTAAATAGAAGTTATGCGTGAGCCTCATGTTTATTCATGACATGCTTTCTTCTGTTATGTCAGAAGATACTGACATGGCTTGCTACCTCTTCACTCTTGATAAAGTATAGGCAGGAAAATGGGCCCAAGGTCATGGGGTCAAAACAATTAAATGTTTTTTTTTCCTTTTTGGCAGTATTAAGTGGCTGCAGTGGCTAAGAGTTTGTAATGAGAGATGAAGTGTAAAGAGTTTGCCTTGATGAGGTAGGTCAACAAAATGCAGGCAGATGTCTCCTCTGGGGATCACGAATATGCAGAAAAAAGCATAGTAAAGTCTTCCACATTTAAGTAAAATCTGACATTTTTTTCATATTTTATGCTTTAGGAAAGACGAGACGGGGCCAAAATCAGTGGACAGGCAGTACAGACTTCATTAACCAGATGAGGCAATCATCAACTTCATTAGTGCTAATAGACCAACTGACTGACTAACATTGCTACACATACAGTAGTGCCATTACTGTGGCTATAAATAAGCATGAGCTTCACAAAGGTAATATTTATTACAGGATGGTTGTGTTGAAATGAATTACAGTCTACAGGTGCTTCATCATTTTCATTCCACTCAGTCTGGAGAGGAATGCAACGCACTACCTTTTAGTCACAGTCTTTGCACACAGAAATATTCTGGCGTATATGACTTCAATAACATATTCCTCTCAGGTAACATGAGCTCCTCTATGAAATTTGCATTTGTAGAACAAACTGGGTTTGCATGCACATGCTGAATTAATAATACATTTGGTTTCACTGACACATTTTATTTCATTTTTCACTTTGCCAGATCTAATTGATTAAACCTTTTCAAGTTTTGCTGTGTTGTTTTAGCTAGTATGGGAGGCCATTGGGTTGTGCATAGAGACATGTTGTTTCTTATACCAGTGAGACACTGGAAGTCAAGTTGGCAGAAAGGATTATGTGTTTAAAAAGTTTATTAGATGCCAAAACGGTTTGTTTTACTCACAGACAGGGTTTTACAACACTGGGAGGTTAGTACTGCAGCAGTTCTGTCATCGCCTGTCCCAACTATCTCTTCAGCAGAAAGGCCTCATCCAATTTTTTTTGTTGTTGCCACACACCACAGTGGTGTTTTGGATGGACCTCCCTGCGGGCCCCCCTCAGTTCCCCAATTTTAAATTTATGAGCGGAGCTATGTTTTTCCCTCACAGAGTGAATGTCAGTGCAAATTCAAATTCAATGTGAACTTAACATTGCTCACATTTTCAGCCACTATATAAATGCGGCAAAACATTCACACACGGCCTCCAAGAAATATATACATGTACATTAGGCAAAATTTGTATGCAAGTTTCAGCCTTTGCAAAGTGTATAGCTCATGTTTCTGAAGTTCATCACTGAAGTAAAAGCTACTGTTGTTTGGCAGAATAATGGAAACACACCGGAAAATGATGAAGTCCGCAACAAACAAACAAGAATTTCATTAAAACCTCTGTAGTGGCGATAAAAACAGAATAATATACACAGAAACCTAGACTTCATTGCAGAGCACTTGTATTGGATTATATTATAAAGTGTGTAGGTAAGTGGCCACTGAGTGTTTATATCTCACAGTTATTGTTGCTTGAAACAGGTCAGTGATTACGGATGCCTAAATCTGCATCACAAATTAATGCTGCATCCCCTCGATAGCAAAAATGAAGTATGTGACTGTGAAGAGTTGTGAGTTTTTTTTTCTAATAATAATACACGTTATATTGGAAAAATGCTTTGGTGTTTTGCCACATAGGCATGAGTATAATTTTCAACCTGCTGGCAGCACTACAAATTGTCTGATAAAATGTGCAGGGTAAATCCAGATCAGATGATGAGCGGTCTGTACACGTCTTGGGTGTGCTGCCTAGACAGGCCTTCGGTATTTAGTTACAGCACCAGAGTTGTTCTCGTGTTGCTGGAGGATCTGTCTCTAGTTTCGTCATCGTGCTTGGTTTAGTCAGGTGGCTGTAAACGGGTCACGATAGCCCGTCATGAGATGAAATGGCATCCACGCACTTTCCATACTCCCCGGGGGTCACCCCAGGACTTCCTGTCTGTGTTTACAAGTGGATTCCTGTTTACAAAGACACCAGTTTTTTCAGTTTGAGACTAGCTTCACTGCTGCACCACATGCTATTACCTATCTGGCCTTTCTTGATTTGTCTTAAAGGACTGGATGAATAATGACCTGTTTCAAGACTGGGTTATCGCTGCTAAGACTGCATGGCAGTTCCCGAAAGCAATTTGACTATAGAATACCTCTGCTGACCCATTTTCCTGGATTTTCTTTCAACTGCAGGCGATTCAAAGGACTATGCATTACAGAGAGGACGAGGGGAAAAAATGGGATAAAAAATACACTGCTGTACAATCAGCGATGGTGAGCGAATCAATGGCTCTTTTTGCCTGCGAGAAACAGCCAATGGAAAATTACCTTACCAGGCCTCCCACTACAAAGTCACCTCTGAATTTAATCTTTATTAGCTGAGTCAGATGTGGAGATGCTGAGGAGGCAGAGAGCGATTTCAAGACTTGTCTCCCTCAGCTTCAGTATACTCATTCACCCTTTGGCAGTGTGGGATATTATTGTTATCAAAGTATTTATAAAACGTTTAAATACCTCTTAAGTGTCACAATTTGGTGCTTTTATAAAGAAGTAATACACAGTAAAGCCAGTAGCTCGTATTTCTAATCTAACTAACTGTCAAAGATCCAGGGATAAGTGCATGTTTTTGCAAAAACACATCCCAGAGCTTTCCTTTTTGGTTTGTGACCTCTTAAAAGGAAACCTCTTTTTTTGTGACCCATCATTACAGGTTATGGCCTCAGTGTAGCAATTAGATGTGAGACCAAAGAGTCGTTTTACCTTCTCAGATTGTTTCATGTGTGGTGTGCAGAAAGTATTTATTGCTTTACAAGAAAAAAAGGCATGAAACCAGAGAGAAATGAGCTTAAACAAGTTGGAATTTAAAAGACATGCATGTTTTGAGATGGGGTGGAGTTGCAAAGACAGATGCAATAGATCCCACCCTCTCGAAGGTTATAATGTTCTTTAGAGGAAACACACTGCAGTGCACTGCGACACTAAACTTTAGTGTTGCCTCAGAAAACAGGACTCCACACAGGCCTTTTTCCCAGTTAATACGCTGATTCTTGTATCGACATGAAAGCTTCATCAGGACGTGATTAGAATGAGTTTAATGTCCTGTGAGAGGAGTTTCTCCTATCAGAAACTCATTATGTCAGTGAAGAAAGACTAAATAGTAGAGTGAGATGATGTGGAGTTAAGTGGCGCCAAAAAAACTACTCAAACTCAAAAGTACTTTATTATTCCGTTAATAATGTACAGCTTTGTAAATGATCAGAAAGTCTAGTTTCAACAAACAAAATGATAGTAGGAGTTATTGCCCCACTGTTGTGTTATACTGCTCTAATTAGGCAGGTGTACCTAATAGACGTAGTAGTGTATGCTCTAGCTGCTCCTTTTTTATATTTCTAGGTGAATGAGATTTAAATGAGTGATTGTTTGTTTAATCTATGAGTAGAAGCTAGTATTGTTGGTAATTCCCTGTCTGGTTGTTTTATCCAACTGTTTCTCTCTAGATTTTCCATCAACTTAAACATGTCACAACAACACAGTGTATTACTGTAAAACAAAACTCAGTGTGCTATGATAGATGATTTCATCCATATTTCAGTCCTCACCCCTGATGTCAGCTTTACCCCACCCTCACCCTGTGGACAGTCTCCACTGACGTAAAAACTGTGACACTTAGGCAGACAGTGTCAGCTTTACACCAGGATTTGGTTGTGACAGTGTCTGTGGCAGTCAGTGAATTCAGTCTATTAATAAAATATTAGAACTGCAGGTATTTCTTATTTATTGTTCAAGTCAGAATAGTTATCATTCACCTGCCTTTTAAAATAGTTTACAAAATAGTTTACAGCTCAGGAAGACGCCTTAACGTTGCTTGTTTTGTCCAGACAACAGTGTAGAAACTAACTCCTTGTCTTGAAACAATAAAGAAAATGCTAACAAAAAGCAGATGAATTCTCTCATAGCTTCTCAAAGCATTGCATATGCAGCACGTTACACTCATTTGTTAGAACTGGAGATATTGTGACACATAACAATGATTCATACTTCTGCTACTACTACTTTGTTAATGTGATGAATGGAGCTTTTTCATGGCCGATATATTGACACATCACTGCAGCAGGATCACAGGTGTAACTAATTATATTATAACGGCCCAGTGTGTAATCCTGGAGTCCTGGAACTCGCATCATCTACATACAGTGCAGACATAATGAGGGACTTCAAGTGCACCTGTGCTTCCCCTGGTGTCACACAACACAATTTATGCTGATAGAAAAAAGAAGAAGAAAATGATGTGCTGCTTTATTGAGGCCACAAACAATGTTATTTAAATGCACTGATGTTGTATTATTGGGCTGTTTTCATACATGCCAGTTTGATGAATACATAAACATTTTCATAAATAAAGAGAAGTTATTTTGTTTGGCACATTGCTAATGCATTTCAAAACACCAACTTTATCCTGAGGGGAACTAATTAGGAAAAGAATACTGTAGCATAATATGTCATTGATTCTTTAATCTGTTTCTCTCACAGATGTTAATTTTTCTTCTAAAGTCATTCCCACTTGTGGGACATCATTAATAAATCTGTCTTTTTATCAGCATCTTAAATCTGCACTCTACTCGCAGACATATTCTTTAGTAAGTGTAATGTCTTAACATGTTGATTTGATTTTCCTCAGGTCATTTGCTGCTTGGACATGTCTGTCGTCTGAAGTGACGCTTGAGGAGTCACAGCGGCCGAATCCTTCAGCCAGACATTCATCTTCATGCCACTGTGAGGAGGAACCACTCGTCCTGAGTCCGACTTCGCCCCTTGTGTTTCTCTTCTCTTTTCACCATGGGGGGAGCCGTGAGCGCTGGGGAGGACAACGACGACCTCATTGATAATCTGAAAGAAGCTCAGTATATTCGCACAGAAAAAGTTGAACAGGCTTTTCGGGCCATAGACCGTGGTGACTACTACCTGGACGGCTATCGGGACAGTGCTTACAAAGACTTGGCGTGGAAGCATGGCAACATACACCTGTCTGCTCCATGCATATACTCTGAGGTGATGGAGGCCCTCAAACTGCAGCCAGGACTTTCTTTCCTCAATCTGGGCAGTGGAACTGGCTACCTGAGCACAATGGTTGGCCTCATCATTGGTAAGCCTTTTTTCACAACTGCTTCTTTTTCCAGATGTGGGAGATGTTCTCAAATGTTGTATAAACTAATCTACCTACCTTACTAATTTACCAATTTAAATTATTATCAGTTATTTACTCGATTCATAAACTAATCATGTGTTCCATCAAATTTCAAAAGAAATTTTCCTATCACAACTTTCTGAAACCAAAGGGGCGGCCTACAAATAGCAACATTTCAAAACCCCAAAATATTGCATTTACTATTGCATAAAACATACAACAGCAGTAAATTAGACAATGAAAAATGACTGGTAAAGTTGCCACTTAATTATCTGTCTGTCAATCAAGCAATTAATTATGCTCCTCCACATCATAATAATGCTGTTTTATGATATATGATATGAGATTTCTTTTTCTCAAAGGACCATTTGGTGTGAACCATGGAGTTGAGCTCCATAAGGACGTGGTTGAATATGCCAGAGAGAAGCTGGATGATTTCATAAAGAATAGCGACAGCTTTGATAAGTGAGTACATGCTTTGGGGAACACGCTCTCCCTAGACTTAGATGAAAATGTAGAAGTAGAGGTGAGACGACTGGAACCTGCAGTGTGAGCACATTCATTTCTTGTTAAAGGATTAGACATGTTACCGATCACATCTGAGTCAAGAGTCGGATGAGAAAATAGATTGCATCCTCACATTTGACCATTAAATATAAGTCTACTGCCAGCAGCGATTCAGCGGAGCTTACAGGTTTCCAACTTGGACTTTTACACGTTTGTACCGTTTAAACAGGCAAGACATATCTTGTTAATTATTGAGCTTCCTAAGTGCTGGTTAGCAGATATTTTTTTCAATGTTCAGATAGAGATTGGGCCACTGAAGTTTCAAACATCTTTTTCCACCAGAAGTGGAAGAATTCAAAGCCCAGCACTACAAACAGTTTGCCAGTTTTGCTGCTTGCACATCAGGTTTTGCAAAGTAGATGCATTGAAATCTCTCCAATTCAGCTCAATGTCTTTTGCATGATTCTGTCACAGTTACAAATGTGATGATGAGCCCAAAAGAAAAACGTGTTTTCTGTGGTTGTTTACCGTGTTTTATTCACTTTATGTGTTATTATTTTTTCACAGGTTTGAGTTCTGTGAACCCATCTTTGTGGTGGGGAATTGCCTTGAAATCTCAACAGACAGTCATCAATACGACCGCATTTATTGTGGAGCCGGGGTGCAGAAGGACCATGAAAATTACATGAAAGTACTGCTCAAAATTGGAGGCATTCTGGTGATGCCTATAGAGGATCAGGTAAGTGGCAAGCCACCAGAATGATGCAGAATCAACACGCCCTGATTGCTGTTCAAAATGCTAACACATGAGGGAAAACAAGGTAAAATAGCTTTGACCTACAAGGCTGGTTATGCAACTTTCACATGCATTATTGAGCCACAACTGCCCCTGGATTTGAGCAGCTGGGTAAGGAGCAGAGGAAGGGCTATATAAGTACATATTTTATTTAAAATTGTGAATTTGTGGTGGATGGTGAGTGTGGACAGAGTGTGGGCCATGTAAGAGGGCATCCAAGATATTTTGGGATGCTGGTGGAGGAAATAGTTGACAGGAACCTTTCCCCGGTAAAGATCTTGACTGAGGCATGGTCAGGGGTTACGGGCAATGTAAGGTATTTAAAGGAAGAAAGAAAGAACCTGGATTAAAGCAAAACCTGGATTAGAGTAGATATTATAACAAAGGTTTTGACTTTTGCAAAAGGCCTGAATCCACTGGAGAACAATGTACTAAAACATATCAATCAGATGATATAGGCTACCGCATTTTTCAAGAAAGTGAATGGCACTAATAAGAACAAAAACAGCCTGTATATGTATGAGTCATGGTGGCAAATGTAATTAAATATCATTTTGATCATGGATCTTGGTAAAATCTAAAGAGCGCTTACAGCCCATATGCACTCAGGCCATGTCTACACTAATGCAAATGATTCTCGAAACACATCATGTTCTCTTTGTTGTGGGCTTTCATCAGCACCCAGCTGACGTACTCCACTTCCATCTCCACCAGAGCCTTTTTGAAACGACTCTCCAGAGTCGACCAAAATGAAACATTACATTGTGGTTTGGGGAGAACAGATGCTTTTGAAAATGTTAACGCACCGTGTCATTGATTATCTTCAAAGTCAGAGGCTAATGTGTGGAGGCAACAATAAGAAACAAGCTTTGAAATGTGTAAACTCTCTCTGTTTGCACTCATGTTATATGCCCATATGACAAATCGCATGACACACACGTCATTGTTACCATATTGCCGCTGTAGGTTTATGCTGGCACACGTCCTCAGAGACATAAACAGGAGAGGAGTGCCATGCATCTGCTCAGGAGCTACTGTTAGCCTTAGCCAGCATGTCGCTTTCAATACAGTACAATTGAACATTTGCCCAGTTTAAGCAGCACCTATATTGAGACAAAAAAGAGTAATTGCATAGAGATGGTGGGTGTTTTAGTGCTGAATGAAGAGCTCCCCTGGGTGTGCAGTACGTTAAAGATGGCTGTGAATGGACGAACCTCACTAGTATCAGCTGGTACAAATGGTTCTGTAAGTGTGTCACTTCAGGACTGGAGTTTCGATGATGTGTCATCAGGGAGGAATTAACAATATGACAAAGCCTGCATACTGAAACTGCAACAATTAGTTAATTGACAAATTAATTGCTAAAGTTTTTCAATAACTGATTAATCACTGCCATCAGAGACATTTCTGAACTGCTCATAACATTGAAGCTGCTCAGTTAATATCTCCTGTAGTAAAAGGCCAGCGCTGCAGATCAATCATCTGAATATAATCTATTTAATGATAATATTACTTTATATTCTATATATATATCTATTCTATATTAGGACATAGTTAGTTAGTTGCTTTATCGTCTCCCTTAGGATAAATTTGAGAATGAGTCGCATATAGCACATCACAAAACATAAAACACACACAAGAGGAAATAAATGGAAACTTCAGAGTCTTGCCCTTTTGGATGAACATAAACTTTCAAATTTGGTCCTTTTTAAAGAGATGTCTGTGATTGTTTCTGATGCTGTGTGTGGGCGTTTGTGTTTTGTCAGGTGTCTAATGTTTTTCTATTTCCTCTTGAAAGAGAGATTATAATCTCTGAGAGAACAGAGTGTGGTTTTTGCAGTAGTGGAACAAAGTACTTTGATTTGTCAGGTAAAACTACTACTTCTGTCTGTATGTATTCATCTCATTAACACATTTTCAATAGATTTTTTCCATGAATTACCCTATCTTATAGTATAAATTTCCATTTGTTCACATACAGAGCAAGTGCAAAGACAAAGTGAATGTTTGATGTACCTATTTGATGTGATGGAATATATACAGATACAAAGAAGGGTACATTTCTTCTCCAGGGGCATGGCTTACATTTCTCATTGTGCATAGATCTGCCCAATATTATGAATATGAAGTAACATCCATAGGTGTGTGAGTGTTATTTAATGAATTTGTGATCATATACTGTAGGTATATGTGTATGTAGGTGTGTGTGTGTGTTATATATATATATATCCTATCATATCTATTTTTGCACATATGCTGGTGAATTTATATTATAGCTGTGTAGGTGTTTTAATCATCAGCTATTGTTTCTTGTGTTTCAAGCGGAACCTGTCACCTACATACTGAGGA
The DNA here is from genome assembly GCA_030347415.2 of Decapterus maruadsi. Taxonomy (NCBI): domain Eukaryota; kingdom Metazoa; phylum Chordata; class Actinopteri; order Carangiformes; family Carangidae; genus Decapterus; species Decapterus maruadsi. The sequence goes on from CM064906.1 coordinate 16,478,519, forward strand.
TTTTCCATTTTGATCTCGACAGGTGTCATCAATAAACAAAAAAACACACAGAAGCAATTATTTCTGTGTAAAAACAATATTTACTCATTAAATAACATACACACACCTTTATTATGTTACCTTTCTGAGCTATAGGGTTTGAGCTTATAGCCCTTGTTCCCTTGGGTTAAACAGTATTTTGTATTTTATAAGTGCTCAGTGTTGAGTTGAGGTTTTGTCTCTTTATGCAGCTGACCCAGATAACCCGGACTGGTCAGTGCACATGGGAGAGCAAAAACATCTTGGCGGTGTCCTTTGCCCCCTTGGTCCAGCAGAGCAGAGCTGATGGAGAGAAGCCTGATGCTGTCCAGCTGCGTAAGTTACCCAGCCTCAACCAAGCATTGTCGAAAATAGAAAAAAAAACTCTTTCAGTCATTTTTGCTTTATCCGCCTTAACTGCATTGTAAAGCAGGCAATCTTTTAAAGTTAAGCAGTCCATTCAAAGTGATGTGACGAGATGATTCCTAAAGCAATATCTGCTTTGACATATGAAGTATGGCCTGCAGCTGCTTCATAGAGCCAGTTATTTCCTTTCTATGATATATTGAGACACACTTTTCTCTTTGACAGCCTCACTTGTTTATGCTGACCTAGTTGAAGGACTGGTGCAGTTATATGGATTATTCCTTTCATTATTATTTTTTATTTTTTTTGTGGTGCATTGCCCTGAAGGACTGTGTCATCTCTGTTTGTCTCCAGCTCCAGTGACTGTCCGCAGCCTTCAGGATCTGTCTCGGATCTACATACGTCGCACTCTCAGAAACCTGGCCAACGAGGACAGTCAGGGGAAGGGGGCGGTGCAAAGAGTTCCCCAGAAGCGCAAACGCAGACGCTGCCGGCGGCGACGCATCAACACCTACGTTTTTGTAGGCAACCAGCTGATCCCCCAAATGGTGGAGAGCGAGGAGGAGGAGCACCCTGAAGAGGAACACAAGGAAGTGGAGGAGGAGGAGGAAAGAGACATTGGAGACATAGAAATCCTCAAGCAAGTGAACATGTTGAGAGAACAAATAATGGCTTTGCCGCTGCCTGAGTCTCTGAAAGCATATTTGCTGTATTACAGAGAGAAATGACTGATTCCCTCGATCATTATGGGTGAGGCTCCTGCTGAAACGCTTTTCTTCACCGTTTTCAGTACAAATGTAGCATTATTTCCATTGAATCTTGATGGCGAAACTGTAACGGAAAGAGACGTCATAGATAATATTGGATAATAATGTTATGATTGTTATGATTTGTTAGCTTTTGTTGACATTTTCTTTTGATTTGTATATCAAAAAAAAAAAAACAATGTAAAAAGTATTCAAAATGAAAGTAGTTTCCAAAACCCGTTTTGTGATTCAGATTTTATCACAATATGTCAAAATTTCTGCAGAAGTGTGCAGATTAAAAATTGTATTAAAAAAAACAAACAAAGTTCTTACTATATTTGCTAAAATATGATCATCATGCTAAGATGAAGACTTTTATTGCACCTTTTTTAGAAGCTTTAACTCCCAGTGTCTGGAGAATTAATGATGCTGAAAGCAGCAAAAGACACTGAAAGGCGAATAAGGCCACATTCTCCCATTTTGAGTTCAGAGACAAAGATGTTCTTGTATAATCATGACTGGCTCATTACTCTTCTGGATATTTGGTTTTAGGTCAACGTGTTTTTACCTTCCTATTTCAACAGAGCATTGAGAGACCAGAACGGTTCATCATTTTTTCTACAGGGCCCCTTTTGATGTAACTTTTTCTACAGGGTGCTTGAGTTTTCTCACTTTGCATATGAGTAGCTGACATCCTACTGGATATGATAAGGTGTTGTAGGCCCTCTCTTCTCCATGGTCTCCTTTCCATTGTCAATGAAAATAATATATTCATTTCCATAATCATATCAGAGGTTTGAAATAATGCTGAATCTGATGTCAGGTGTTTTCAGCTTTTTTTTTCTAGAGGGAGCTGCTAACGGGGAGATGTAATTGAGTACATGCATGAATTTATTGTATATGTCTTGGGTGTTCCTGACTTTGCTTCACATTTTACGATTGGTCACTGGAGGTGATGTCCCAAGTGATCAAGTTAGGAAATGTTTTGACAATAGGAAAAAAAGGATTTAATGGCAATTAATCAATTAGATGGCCTTGAGACAAATCTCAAATTCTGTTTCTTTAATTTTTCTTTTCTTTTTTTAAATCGACACCAATGCAAAATCAGAATCACTGAGGATTTTGAAGCCTTTTCGTATCCTGGGCTGTAGAAGAGTCCAGCCCAGCAAAGCACCTTAATCTGCAGTCCTCAAGCAGAGAAAAACAAAACTTTTTGAGAAAAAAAAAAAAAAAGGTGCCATTTTTGTGGCTTAGTTTGTACTGTGGACTGAACTTGCTGTAAATGTAAATCCTGTTAAATCAAAGTACAACTTGCTTGCAGAACTTCCCTGATAGTGATGGCTTTCAAGTGCCAACGTACCCCATCACATTAGGATCTCTGTGAGTTTTCTGGCACAGTAAATTGAACCCAAGCAATGTTATATTTCTACAAAAAAAAACCAAACATTCCACAGTGGCAGAAAAAAAAAAGAGAAACAAAAAAGAAAACGGCACATCACTGATAGATGTCACACTTTTTCGTCATGCTTTACCATCACAGACTTTGAGAATTTCCTTCATCTTACTTTGAATGCATAATTTAGTATTCCAAAAGCTGAGTTGAATGTTGTTGATATTAATTCTATACAATAAAAGTGATATATATGTATTGTTATCATATGATTCTGCATACAGTTTTATTTGCATTCGGTTTGTTGTAGCGCCCTCTTGCTGTACTGTATCTTGACACTGGGAACTCTGTAGATCAAAACTCCACTGCTGTCTGTTAAATAGATAAGATATATTAGTGCTATAGGTCTTCATTTTGTTCTGGTGTATTGAAAAAATATTTTGTTTGAAAACAGGCTGATTATTCTATTAGTAGTTTTTGTGTGTGAAGAGGTAACATTTATTTTCAGTAAGGTTTTTTTTTCCTTTTTTTTAAACATTCATTCATCAGAAAGCTGTGCAACTAAGCAATAATGGAATTATTTCTCATCACATAATTACCAATAAAAACATAGTCCCATTTGATTTGCATAGTATCCATTAAAGTTCACATAACCAATTACAGGCATGAAACAGTTGATATACCATTATCTAAAATGTAATAGCTAATTAGAGAGGACATTAAGAATTGAAAGCAGGGGACCTACAACCTCGACTCTCAGGTCACGCCTTGCACCAAAGTTAATGGGACTGCTGTGATTTCATTTAATTCGACCACAGAAATGGCACCCGGTAAAGTCATAACCAGTTCTGCTCTGTGCTTAAGTTAAGTTAATTTGTTGAGAGCCAAAACTGTTCTGTTCCTTTTTTTTTTTTCTTTTTTTTTTATCGGGCTTAGGTTGATTTCTCATAGTGTGTGCAGTTCATTTGAAAATGTGTTGTTTCTCCGTAAATGTTTGGCACAAAAATAAAGGTCACAACCACATCATGCCTCTTCTACTCATTGTAACTACTCATTTTTTTCATGTCTTCTTACAAGTTTGTCCATCGGTTAAGGGGTCAGATGAGTCTTCATGACAAACAAATGCCATGTGGAAACAGTAACGGTGCCAATGTGATATGATATCCACTGCCACTGTGACCTCAAATACTAGAGCATGAGTGAGGATTTACGAGACGAAAGTCCCAGGGTGGATTCACACCTGGAACGCTATAAAACACCTTCATCAGTGCCAATTTCCTTTTTTAGTTTTATCTTGAGTTAATTTGACTAACTTTTGCTGTCTCAGCAGATACTGTACATCACTTTTAGAGTTAGGCTCATTCTGCATGATCAACAGATAATCTTCAATTACATCTCTTTGACTTGGTGCAGTGTTAACATGCACAGATGACAACCAGAAACAAGTAGACTGTTTTTTATCCGCAATAAAACCCAAGGGTGTACGTGCTACAGATCTATAATATCTCTTTAACATTCAGTTAACATACTGTTTCCCATTTTTCATTTCTTTTCAAGTAGCTTTAAGATTCTTCAAATCTTATTATTCCACAGTCTCAATGTACGATGCTGTATATATTATATTGTGTGAAATTGTGGTTCAAGATGCACGTTGTATACATGTAAAATCAGATTCCTTGCATGAAAATAGTTTCACATGCTTGAATATGTCTGGGAAGCTACTGTTTCAGACCCTGGAATACCCTGAACTTAAAAGGATACTTCAGAGACTCAGCGCTGCATTTCCATAATCTCAGGGGACTGATGAAAGACAGATAAAAGAAGAATGGTGGAAATAGAAACAGCAGAGGCTGAGATATCCCGACTTCTAGACTCTGGTATGAGTCCAACTCCAGAAAGTCTGGATGCAGCGATTCCCAGTAAAGCGGATCAGCAGCATCTCTCATCAGCTGCAGGTTTCCAAGCCCGCTCTACAATAAGTGAACCATGCTCAGGAACGTTCCTCAGACTTCACCACAGCCAAGCCAAAGCAGCACCCTCCTCAAAATCATAAGTACTCACGATTGCCGCACTTAATCATGAATGGTCTGTGTTTATGACATATTAGTCGTGTGCTTTGTATTAATTGTACAGCACTTATAATCAATAAGTGCAATTTGACAGATACTTGACATCACTTATGTCTAAGTGCACTTTGAAACCCTGAAGTTGTTCATTCGCTGTGTGTTCAAGTTATTTTTTCTTTTTCTTTTTTAAAATATGGACCTTTTCAAATATCATATCTGAAATCGTAACTGGTTTAAACATGCCCATATAAATCACTGAGGAAACTGAAACCATGATTTAAATATGCCCATATAAAGCAGGCCAACAAATGTCTCAAGCAGAAAAAGTACATACATGAAGTTCCTGCTTAGATGTCATTGAAGAAATAGTCAAATAGTTTTCGTAACAAGCGTTAGATGAAAATCAAATTCTAATTGATCACTTCTGTGCATTAATTGTGAATGACAAACAGGGTTTTTGGGTTGAGTTATCTTATCTTATATTATTTTATCTTAGAATAAAGACAGGAAAGAGCTGAGTTGAACAGGAGACTAAAATTGTGTTAATTAGTGATATTGTGAACACAGCTAAGCTAACTGCTAGCTGTCAAATCATATTTACATGACTGATGTAAGAGTAATTTAGGCTTTAAATGAGGTCAAGTGCAAAATAAGTTTCTCAAAATAGGATCATGAACACTAAGTAGAGAAATCTTACCGCCCCTCTGAGAACACAAGAGGCAGAACATCCAGATGTTGTAGGAAATAAAACCAGTCACGAGTGAAACATGTTATAAAAGGTCTTATTTATTAATTTATCACACAGCATATTTGTTAATAAAACATCTGCAAAAAATAAAATAAACCTCACTCTCTAGATCCTGTGTTATAAGGGTATATGCGACCAAGATAATTTTAAAGCACAAAAGCATCTCTCAGACTTTCTTTGCATAGACTGCACCACCATTAGTTTCCCTCAGACACTCACATCAGCTTAACAAGCCCGCACTGTACGAAGCACTTTACTGACCCCATTTAATTTACTATCCTCTAGAGTTTACTGAGCCATGGGCCTCTTGTGTTTGGATCCTACTTTGTAAATGGAAGGTAAGAGCATGACTAATTGCGCTAATTGACCTGAACTCTTTCTGAATATGATAGTTTAGCCGTCACTCTCTTGTATTTATAAACAGTTTAGTGAAGTTTAAAGGGGCATCTCAAACCTTTAGAGGCCATGATGCTACTTTTTTTTCTTTCTATTTTCCTCAAGGTGTGTTTTTTTCATTTGTAAATGTTAAGTTTTCTTCTTCTTATATTTACAAGCTGAAGTAAAAGAAAAAAGAAAAAGAAAAAAATATAATATTCCAAAAATACACCAATGCTGATTTTATTCTCCTAAATTGGTCCATTGAGTAAATAATGAAGAGAGTACAAGATTATGCACTATCTACCTAGTCATCTCTGGTGCACATCAAATTAACAAATGCAGTAATCCCTACAAGTAATTGCTCGCCATAATTCATAATTCTGTGAGTTCATTTGAATGTCAGTGTATATTTACATAATCAAGTTTTGATAGGGGAAAAACATTATGGAAGATGTTTCTAATCATGTTTAAAGGTTGTTGTTGTTGTTTTTTTGTCAGATTATGGTTGTGTGGACGGTGACCCTGATTATCAAAGTCCATTGTTCCTTATCCATATCAGAGCTGCACTTTCACAAAGCCGTCCTATCCGGTTATCCGGGAAACAGCAATATCCTGACCTCAAACACGAGTGCACATCGAATACAGAGAAAAAGAAATGAGGTTACCGAGTATATTCGCACACATGCCTGTCTGAAACCATTCATTTCCTCCACTAATGCTCCAGCAAATTAATAAGTAATTAAATTCAATCAAAACAAAATTGTTTCTGTGTTGCAAGATCAGACTGATGTTGCCATTTAGCTTTTAGCTGGCCTCGTCACACAGTGGAAAATAAATTTCACTGCTAATTGAATTATATACGCAGGCAAGAAGTTTTCACCTGGAGAACAAACAAAACAAAAATGAATGAAATATAGAAAGCGCCATCATCATATCCATTGTCCAGAAATATCCTCGTAGAGCTGCAGGTGATGTGTCGTCTGTGGAAAAAAGGGCAAAAAGCTGTTTTTCTTAAACCCCATATCCTCAGTAAAATGACATAGAAAAGCGGACTACCCTGGGAAAAGAACTCCATTTTTCATTGTGTCATGTCGATTATAAGGATGTCTGAGGATCAAGAGAAGGACAAATTCACTTAAAAACATTGTTGAATTACACATTTCATGTTCACAGAGTGTTTCTGTGAAGTTATTCAAAGAAGAGGTTTGTCTTTAAGTTCACAACGATTCCAAGAGATCATAGAAAGATGCTTCTTCAGAGATGATCCCCTAAGAGCTCCTCTGTATACAGCTGTCCTCCATAATGTCAGAGTCTCAACATTTTCCACTTCTCCCGTCCATCAGTTTAGGCCACGTTCACGACTAAGTGCGGTGTCTTTTTGAAAGGGGTCTGGAGAGGGCAGCGCCTGTCAAGTGGCATATTTGAGCTTCGGTGTCTGTGAATTACATGAGATACTGGAAAGAGAAGCAATCCCTGTGGTAGTCGCGGTGCCGTGGCTCTCCACAAACATCGGGTCCAGGCAAGCAACTTTGGCAGCAAAAAAAGCATGAATACAATGAAGCACGGCGAAGAGGTTTGAGAACTCCAACTCCTAGAAAAGAAGAAACCTTTTTTCTCATTTCTGTAACATTAACTGCGTTGAAGTTTTTTTTTTCCCATCTGTCAAAGTTCCTTACCTTTGCTTCAATAGATTTGGAGTCTTGATTTTGGAATAAAAACTTGATCTTGCTCTTTCCATCATCAGATGATCCCTTTAGTTGGGAGAACTTGTATCTCCACAGTACCGCCTGAAATGTAGGAATTACAGCGATTATACAGGTCAACCAAATAACAAAAGTACAACTATATATCCTTATTTACACCAATCTAGTCTGTGAGTCCCTCTTAGTGTCACTGTGCCATGAATAATTCATGTTAAAATCCACATGGATCCGGTGAGAAATGGGGCACGTCAGCAGATCAACCAGCTATCGGTTGCTGTGAGATATAAACTTGTTACTTTCGCCACTGGGAAATTTAACAAGCCACAGCAATTTTACCTGAAATAGCAGAGCTTCTGTGATTCAATTAGTGTTGAACTGAATAAACAAAAGCTGAGCAGCGAGCCAAGCGACAGTCAGTTTCCAGCCTGACTCCTTAGGTCGACAGCTGGCCACTCTTTTCACATGAGTATGTGTCTGTTCATTACAACGCTGTGCTGGAATAATCACCGTAACACCAACCGGATTCATTAGATTAGTTGGAATGCAATTAAGTACATTTATTATTACTATGCTTGACTGGAGTATTTACACGATCTGTTACTTTATACTCCACTAGATTAAGTAGATAATTACTTAGTAATCACTTTTCAGTGTTCCTAACTCTTCCTGGCCATTGAAAACCAACGCATCTCAAAAGCTGATGATGTTGGTGTTTTTCATACTAGAAAATGATTTTTTTTTTTTTTTTAGGATTCTTAAAATGAGTAATTACTTTAATGATTGAAGTGATTCTCGCCAATCTTAAAGAATATGATGCATTTCTGCAGACTAACAGTCGCTATGTAAACACTATAGGCCTACATACATACAAAAGTAAAATAAAAACATACTGTATTTCTGATCATTTTGGTACTTAAACTAAAGTACATTGGCTGATCAAGTACTTTAACCTCACAAATAAGGGTTTCAATACAGGACTGTGATGTAGTGCTTTCACAGTTTGATCTTAACTTAAGTAAACCATCTGAATAAATTTAACTTCACTGTGATGAGAACTTGGCAAAAATTCACCTTAAATGAGTTCAGATGTTCGTGAAGCGATATCAGAGTGGAACAGGAAGAGTGTCACCTCGTCTGCTCTGCCTTTAAAAACCTGTCTGACTCTTGTTAACCTTGAGAGAGGTGACGATATTTCCATCTCTTTCATGTCAGTCACGACCACTTGATATTATATCTGTACCATGTGGAGGATTATATCAGACCCCGTTTCCTGCTACAGAGACATTCTCATGAGCTTTGCTCGGCTTCATTTTGTTGCTTTATTGTTGTCATTGTTGTTATGTGATTGTGAAGTGAAAGTGCTCGTTCATCGACATCAACAGTAGGTTTCAAATGTTTTTAATTTAAACAGATTTTAAACTAAATGTTATTTCAAACTCTTAATAACACAGCAGAGTATATACTGTAGTTGCAATGATAGTCTGTTTTTTGCATTCATACTTTTACCACTACAAATCCCTTTTCGCATTCATTTTCTTCCAAATCATGACTCCTACTTTTTTTAATGTTTTTATGTCAGACATGTACTGGTGATTTGTACATTTGGCTCATCTGGTGCATTTATTTTTTGTTGTAAAGATCAGAGAAACAACTTTCCTACAAAGATCTTAAAGAGTATTTTGACGCCCCTCTTAAAGAAGAGAGCAATATTTGCATTAACTTTTTTTTTCTGTTTGTTTACTGTTTCACTAGAGTTAGTTTTTCTTACACTTTAGCTTTATTACTTTAACAGCTGACTCTAAAAGTGTCAGCACTTGCCACCAGTGCATGAACCCTCTGAGTCTTGACAGCTCAATTGCTCTATGCACAGTCCTCATTTGTGATGCCGATGTTGTACGTGTTGTCTTTACATTTTATGCCTTTTATTTAATAGATGATACTAAGTGCTCCATCCATCCATCAGGTTTTGGAGCACTGGAGCTGCACTCACACTTCCTCGCAGGTTGCTTCTGTGCACCTTTAGAGTTTTCTACATTATAAATCATTGTGTTGTAGAGACCTTTGTTCTGTCAGCCTTGTTTTATACGTGCTACAAGTTCTGATTAAGATTAATTTCAAAATGGAGTGCTTTGAGTAGCTATTGCAGGCACAAAAAACTAGAGCTGTGGAACATGTCACTGGATCCTGAGCCAGCAGAATACAGCTCAACTTGTTGTACAGAGTTTTATTTGTGTTGTTTTCGATTAAAACTAATTCTAACATGGGTTTTCAAATTTGCCAATAGCAGCTTTTAATTATGCAGTAATCCCACGCTGTGTATTGTCAGTGATTGTAGTTTACATATGGATTGTGTTTTGCGTTTTTTACTCTGTAAACAATATGCTGGCAACATTTTTATCATCCTTGGGGGACATTGTTGCTTCACGTTGCAGGAATTAGGTCCAAAATCTTAGAGAACAATATGGCAACGCTCGTGTCCTGCTCAGCCTCATAATGTGCACCAGTGGAGTAGTCTGGATGGTTCTCAGACTTGGGGAAAGGCCAAAATGAACTCCAGGCAGAAGTGAGAGGTTTGAGCTGGGGGGAACCAGCCGTCAAAACAAATGTGCTCATACTCCCAAAATGCACACAGTGCAGAATAAGTTAGCAGCACCAAAAAAAGAAAAAGGGAAACTGAAGCATCGTGATTAGTTTCATCACACTCTGTACAATCCAACTGAAAGGCTCTGTTTTCCTTTCTCCAGTTCTTATTGGTGATGAAAGGACTGTCCTACACTCACCTTTGAAGCTGCATCAAAGCACACAAAGCCCATGCTGAAGTCAATAGTAAGTCCCATAAGGTGGCTCTCCATGATACAGGCATAGGTTTTACTCTACAGAATAGGAGAACAAGACGTTACTCACAAGGACACAAAAGTCTCTTTTTACTCCTGTGAAAATGTCATATAAGCATTATCAATCTTTGTACTGAAACGACTGAGGTGGAACCCGGTGCGAGATTAAAATCATCACAATTCCCTGCACGTTGCCTGCTGTTCAGGTGCTGACCTGTATCCTCTCCACCTCCAGGAAGGTGGCCATCTGAAAAGCCTTTTCCCAGATCAGCAGCTCGCACTCCAGCTCGACACTGAAGAATATGTCCTCCCCGCTCTCTGTCTGGACGCTGAAGCAATGCTTCCTCTTGTCCAGAAGGTCATTATCCTAAGATAAGACAGTACGACCGCCATGCTGATCAAGTACAGATGAGCAGAGTGATGTGGAGATAAGACGAGTACCAGCAATGCAAGGTAAAGGGAGGTTTGCAGACTCTAACTGTCAGAGCAGCAATTGTTATTGTCTCTATCCTCCACAGCTGCGTTTAAGTAATAGGTGAATAAAAGCTGAAACAGCCAGTGTTTTACTCTAATGTACCATTTATACCTTTACATAACACAAATAGCACAGTGTAATAGGTATGGCAATGAGGGTCAACTGATACCTCATTTAATACGTCTGAGTTCATATGTCTGTATGAATTAAATTATCTATAATGAGTTTCTGCATAATGAATTGCAAAAAAAAATGTGCGCAATCAAATTCAAAGTGACCTCGAATCTGCAGAGACTCAACAAAGCAATCTGAACCTTGAGCGTCTCTGTGGGATTGAAGAGCACACGCAAGTAACTAAGTGAGTTATGTAAGTGCAGCCTTCAGATCAGATTCTGTTTGCTGCTTTGTATTCTGTTAGTGTCTACAGCGTGGGCCTTTGATCTCTGAATGCCATGAATGAATGCCATGAATGAAAGAAAGAATGAATGAATGAATGAATGAATGAATGAATGAATGAATGAATGAATGAATGAATGAATGAATGAATGAATGAATGAATGGGGCCTTACCTTTAAAATCTTGCACATTATTTCATACACTGTAAAGCTTTTCTCTGCTCTGGTCCAGTCCCATGTTGTCACCTGAAAATATGTTTGTAAGTAGGTGGTTAATGACACTGTAGTTAAGCGTTTGCTAGGCCCTGCACTCCTTTAACTAACAACAACACTTACTTACTTAAATTACAATTTAAACTACGATAATATTTTTGTGGATAGTTAGTGCAGCTGTACTTTTAGCTAACTAGCGTAAGCTAATGCTAACTGTGGTTGTCACATGGAAGAAGACTGCGGAAAAGTATAGTTCATAGGGCAGAGCTATAGGCATCATATTCTACAGTAGCGCAATGCATGAAATTGCAATTTATAATAATTAATAACATAATTAATTATATACTGATAAGCTTATTAACTGGAAATCCATTCACTTATTTGCTTTTGTGCTTTTGGCTTTGGATTTTTTTTATTCTAAAAGAAAAATATCTACCATTCGAACTCTTAAGACAACTGTCGCTGTTATCTCATCTGAAGCTTAGTGCCGTGTTATGGTTGCTAAACTGTAGGTCACTATCTAGGGGCGGGGCTTGTGTTGTCACTTGAGGGAATATATTCCTCAAACTAATCTTCAATAATAAATAAGCTTGTCTCGACATCTGAACAAGGAAGATCCCATATCCCACCATCCACTCACATTAGCATATTCCATTTATATCAGCGCAGTCAAGTTGAGCAGGCAATTTTCAGTTATCTATCAATCTTTTCCCATCTCCAGTACCATCGACAGCTTATCCCTCTTGTCATAATCACTTAAGTGGCTGGCAGAATGTAAACAGATTTAATGATCATCATCAATCAACAGAAAGATCAATGCAACACAAATGATTATGACTAAACTGCTTCCCTTTTTTTCCAGCAGGGAAGCATTTTCTCCCTCAACAATACATTAACATAGAATGAAAAACCTCCTGTGGAGTTGAGCAACATTAATTTAAACACAGAAGTTTGGTGGGTTGAAGTGGTTTAAGACAAATAAACTTTTAAACTTGAGTCAAAACTTACAGGAGGTGCTGAAAACTTGAAGAGTGAGGGACCCCTCAAAGCGAGGAACTTTGGTGAATACATTCGGTCCTGAACAGAGTCCTGCTCCTTCTCATCCGCCCAGCCCATGTATATAATCTGTCAGAAGATAAAACAAAACAGACATGGACAGCAGGAGTCAAGGCATTTAACAAGGGGTAGCCTATCAGGAGGTTGTGAGTAAAACTGATCAATTCTTTTATTGTGCTCATTTGAGGTTATTGTGTTGTAACGTGACGTAACGTTTCAAATTCAATGTCAAGTCAATTAGATCAAATCAAAATAAGTAGTTTAAAGGCTTGATTTGCTAACCTAGCCCTCAGTGGGGTCCAGTCTATTACTATCTGATGTTTTTTCAACATTTACTTCCTGGATTATTTATCAAATTCATTTAAGATGCCTAGATAGAAGTAACCAGATAAACTTGAATAGATGAATTGAGACTCTTTATTGCACAAAAATCTTGTGACGATCCAATGATGGAGTCCTGTTCATTGATTTTTAAGATATGGAAATTAAAAAGTAAGCAGAAACTCTGATGGTTGACAAAAATAATGGTGTCATTAGTATTGTAACTGATGCACAAATAACAGTAGGCTGTGTATTTGTATCTGTATTTTTTTTTACTTTCTGTGAGAGCTAAGAAAACTCAAGGTCATTACATCAATCTGAAAGCTTTTGGACTGTTTTAACTGTTTAAAATAGAGATTAACCTTTAATCTCAATATGTCTTAGTGTAGTTTAAATATATCCAAAGTGTTTTAGACCCCCATCTGTGTGATAAACTGTTAATAATGCAATAATGTCTGTTCATGTGTGTTATGACATAATATTAAATAAGATTACAGCTGCAGCGTTAACAAAGACTCGTGTTTGGACAGCAGTGTGTCGACACTTATAACGTTCTTTATGTGCTCAGAGCAAGGTCACAGAGTTATAAGCAGTTTATTTATGTACTAAATGTGAGTTGTGCGAGGTTCACTGAAGGTGTAGAAGCCATAAGCATGTAACATTGTGTGTATATGTCGTCATATCACCGTCTCTCACACAAAAGCAAAAGGTATAAAGTTTTCAAGAGAAAAAAAAGAGGTTAGACCAACAGGGAGAAGAAGAGACAGAAAGCAAAGCCTCTGCTACAGATGTTCTGAGGCATGTTTTAAGACATCAAGTGTTGCACCCCATCGCTATATTAGAGTCAGGGAGATTGCAACCCAAGTAAAATGTTTGCTTGTTATTTCTGTTTTGATTTTTTTTTTTCTTTTTTTTTTTCTGTTGATGGATTTGCAAAACAAGCGAGTGAAAGATTTGGGACAAGTAGTCACATCTCATGCAGTTAAATTTCTTAAATGAATTGTCAAGTGCATTCACACATTTTCGTGAAGCAGAAACCAGAATAAATAAGTAAGACAGAAAGTATCCCACTGTCGCATCTGCTTCCCATGTTTGAACTGAACGATGACACCGAGCCTTAACTGACTGAAGGCACTTAAGTTGTTTTCTGATCATCTCTCAGTGGATGGTCTTTAATGATGCAAACACTCTGTCTGTGTTGCAATCGTTGGCAAGATGGCGCCGGTGTCCTTTCTCTGGCTGACTGGCCTGGTTAGATTTACCTCTGATTGTTACGTTAAATGTAAAATGCACAAATTAACTAATCAAAATCAGCAATAGAGGAACACAAATCAAAACAAAAAGCAGGAGTCCAGCTGCTGCATGAAGAAAATGTCTTACCTGCTGGTTTACTGGAAAATTTCGGTTAATCTTCTTCACCTGTTAAATGTAACAAAACGTCAAGTAAATCCTCAAAACATTTCCATGATAACAAGCAGTAAACCAATTACCGGCAAAATTTTCAACATCTGGACGACCCTTCAGGGAACTCACAATCAGTGACGATGTGTCTAGGAAATAAACTAGCATCCATGCTAACATATAGTATTAGCCACAGCACTGAAGGAATGTTGTCAGAGAAACTTAATTTATTCAAGGCATGTAAATTACAAAATGAGATAGATAGAGTCATTTCCACAAGGACCAGAGGCTCTTCCTAAAAAAAAAAAAAAAAAATCCATAAAAAAAAAAATCCATTCTCTCTGTGGTAATAAAAGCAGGGAAACTACTGAGAGAGCAGTCAGGCTTTAAATTAAAACATTCTCCTCAGATCACAGGTATCACTCGCTCCTAATCCATGCTATACCATCAATGTAACTCTTTCTTAGGAGCAGAGCACCAAATTAAGCCATCCAGGCCTGATCCTGTCCTCCTTCAAGAGGCAGAGGAACAAGTCGTAGCTGCTCATTGTGAAAAGTTACTGGAGTTCATGTCAAGGGAGAAAACAGGATGTTTCCTTTTGCAGTGGAGGAAGTGAGGGGGAAACAGCCAGATAACTGTCAAGATGTGAGCCGGGCTCGGATATACAGCGGCAGCACTGACGGTGGTTTTGTTCACACTCAGCTGAGGGTTTGTTGAGGCCAGTCACAGTGACTGCAGGTCTAAACCACCCTACACATAAATCAGGCTGAGGGGTTCGCTCACACATCTCTCACTCTATTTCATAACACACAGTGGGGAACTTCGACAGAGTCTATAGGTGAGAAGTACTTGACAACCACCTACTGAATCACTGTGTTTTGACTCTGGGAGACTTTATATCTCTAATCTATGGCATTTCATGGTCTTTTTCACTCCATTTAAATACGGCACCATAAATTGTATGGTCCTAAATAGTGTTAAAGGATAGAAACACTGTTTTTCTAGCCCATCTTAAAACAGCGTCTCTCTGTTTATACTGAGACTTCTTTCGGTTTATAGTGGCTATTAAAAGATCCCTTCTTCAGTAAGTAAGGTTTTATTTATATAGCGTTTTTCAAAACTAGGGTTATAGTGTGCTTCAAACAAATAATTTGCCACCTGACCTCCCGAGGAAGGATGTTCCACAACCTGAAGGCCAGAGAAGCACAGGTGGAGAATTTCTTTCAATATGGTTAATTCTTGGCTATTGAGGACAAAATCCACAGATGTATGAAAAACCTATCCAAAGCCTAAATGAGGCTTCAAGCGTCGGAGGTAGTCAAATAAAAAGTCATCAAAGAAGCTAAAGTTGTGGTCTTTTCAATAAAAAAACTAGCCTTCTTCATGTTTCCACAGATACTGTTGAGCTGCAGGGAGGATAGCAACAAAAAGAAGGGATTTTTCTAGAATCCACATGTGACAGAAGTGTATATTTTTCCCAACATGTCACTGCTGATATAGGTGACTGACAATTCATCTAAGACAGACTTCAACTTGAACGACCACCTCAGAGCTGTCTGCTGCAGCCAAGTTGCAGGAAATATGGTCACAATCCCCCTCCTGTCTTCCAGTGCTGAATAACACCTAGAGGTGTTTCTGTGGAGCATTATGATGTCACAGCAAAGTTGATCTCTGACCATTTGGATATAAAAATGTATCACTTCATAATATTATCCTATTAAACATTTTTGTTAAATTGGGTCATAATACGCTCATGAATTTGTGAGATATGGCCAAAAACCTGGACCAAATTCTAATCACCTCATTCTTGGGTCCAAGTTAATGTTATTGCCAAATGTAATGGAATTCCCACTGAGTGTTTCTGATATATTGGATTCTCAAGGATGCAAGGTCACAGTGACCTTGACCTTTGACCTTTGTTCACTAAAATCTGAGCAATTCATCCTTGAGTTGAAATGGACATTTGAGGAGATATTAATATTGTTACATTATGATAGATACAGTACACCTTTCTGTATGTTTTGTTTTCATTTCTACTTTGCACTTTCCGTATTTTGCCAGAGCATTAAGAACCATTATGATTTGTGGATTACTAGGATTATTGCAGATTAACATTCAAGATGAGATGAGTTTATAACATGCATGTCTTTACTTAAAATACAATACACGCAAAAGCAGCTTTCTTTTGTTAAGTTTAATGCCACAAAGCACTTTGAAGAAACATAATCAAAGGGGTTTTAGAAACAGAAACTGGAGAATTGTCTTGATTATTTCAGCCAGAATATCATTGTCAGATAATCACTGTACAGCTGCTGGTTGTTTTCTCCAGTAGCAGTGTCATTTCAAACAAGCATTGACATTTACTACTTTTAATTAACACCTGACAATGGAGCACAGTGATGTCTTGTGTAATACCTTTACTAACATTGCTATTCTATTTTATTCTCCACAGTTCTTCACTATTACCTTTTCCAATTTTAATCCTCTGTTCTCAACACAGATGAAAAATAAAATTCTATAATATAGTGGGGTTTATCAAAAACATTCTTATTCTGGCAGGAACTTTTATAGTATTTACTTACTTTATTTATTTAAGTATTTTACTTTAGGAAAGTTTAAGTTCCTAAAGTAAGACTATTTGTTCAAACTTTACTTCCACACAGCATCTAATAGAACAACTAACCAAGGACCAGAAAGGCCAAATGAGTCATGAAACACTAATGGAAAGAGCATCAATTTAAAAAAAATGTTAAATTATTTAAAATGTGGAGGTGAGTTGTTTGAAAAATAATTATGGTGCATCAGAAAAACAAAAGACGCTATAACAGGATAAACAAGCAAAAATGGTCCGCCAGATGAAAACAATAGATCACAATATGTTGTCATGGGTCGTGTTTACCTGACAGACATTTAACATCCAGTTGGTTTGCTGCTAAAGGCTGACTGCACCTGAAGGCAACACCAGCGCCTCCGTCCTTTCTCAACGGTGGTGACAGTTTTAACAGGCGCAAAACTTTCTCCCGAGCCGAGAAAAGTTGTGGTTAACTACAGTCACGATGACACTGAACGTAAAAACATGGCGATTCAACATGGCAGAGAAGGTTGGTCGCCCCCCCTGTGTTTGTAACGACTTTTAACAACTCAATTGTAAGGTACTGCGCTCGTTTGTATGCGGGCGCGATTCCACTTCATTGAAACACGTATTAATGAAAGCGAAATTTGATTTTTGTCAATAAAAAGCCAATAAAGTCCCATACTGTCCCTTTAAAATGTGGAGGTGAGTTGTTTGAAAAATAATTATGGTGCATGCAAAATATAACCGAACAAAGATGAGCAGAGATCACAAGGTCAGTGGGGTGTAGACAGACATTTAACAGTGAAGCTGCTAAAGGCCACTGAGAAACAGCATTGGAAAATTACCACAGAAGTGAATCAGCACAGCACAGTCTGAGCAGAAGCTCTTCAGTCTGACCTTTGTTAGAAACTTAAATCCAAGCTGCAATTCAGACACAACTTGTATTCACAGCCAAGGCACAGAGACACACAACCTAACCTGTCAGAGGAAGCATTATGTTTAAACAAGAAAGACATGAGTCATGAGCTATGAGTCAAACTTCAGTGGGGTTTCTTCTTAGCTCTGATCTGATGCATAGTCATATCTGGAGAAAAACCAAAAGAAACCTTCAGCTCACTTTTTCTGCTGCTCTGCTGTGTAGCCGACTAGTGGGAGCCATTAGGACCAATGGAGCAAACACTCTGCTTCATAATGTTCACATAATGCATTCAATGATGCCTTCAAATGCATCGCTAAACAAATTCAAAGGTAGTTTCATGAACATCAGGATGGCGTCCCCACTCACTAGACCTGAACATCACTGAACCTTTATGGGGGGTTTGTGGAGCGCAGAGAGCCGAGCGGATTCCCTCCTCCATCACTGCTCAGACAACTGGAGACACTTTTTCATGACGAATGGAGCAATATTTGACTACAAACGGTTCGGTTCAAGTGTCTGACAGCAAACCACAAGAGACTGACACGTTTCTGCAAGCAAAAGGTTGACCCTGCTCTTTACTGGGTCCTTCATTTCAACATATTTTCAGATGTTGGTGCTATATTTGTCCACTGCTTTGCATCTCATTTGCAAAGTGTCCTGTTTAATAAGTTGGTCCCATTAAATTAATTTAAAAAAAAGGTTCATCTATGAATATTTATCTGACCTTTAAAAAAAAGGTAAAAATTTGATATAAACATAAAACCTCTGAATAGATCTCTATTTTCTCCCTTCGTTGTCTTTTAAAGGCCTTAATGGACTCATCTGCAACATAATCAATCAATAAGACAATCACTTTATTTGCCTCTAAAGGTCAATTGCTGGTTCGGAAGCAAAACAAAAACAGAATAAACACACAGAGCACACACACATACGTACATACTGTATATGCACAGAACAATGCAACAATAAAAATGGGTAGGATGCATAACTGAAAAACAAAAAAAAGTGAATAGGATGTAAAAATATATAAGATTTAAAAACTTCAATTTAGGCCATTAGAATACTGTATATATAACTGTAAATAACTCTATAGAGTCACTGTACACTTGTGTACATGTTAAAAGGCAATATACAACTTACATGTATCATAGTCACGGTTGCTATTATAGTCACTGTTGTTTTGAATACTACGTGTGGAGCAACAGACGCCCAGGGGCAAACTGACCGGAGCGTGGCTGCCAACGTGCACCAAGCGGCCCCTCACCATGATCATTCATATGCATTCACACGAGGCAAGGTGGGTAAAGTGTCTTGCCTAGCCCCTATCAGTTGTCTGACTGTGTGTATAATATATTCTGTTATCTTTTCCTCAGGTTTTAAAGGAAGACTTTACTTTTTGTTTTAGGATTCAAGTAAAGCAGCTCTTTTGCCCTTTCTTTTACTTTTTTCTGTTCATTCTTTAGAAGTCTATTCGGAGCTGCCTTTGAACATTAAAGCATTACATTCAAGTGTTACTCTCTTTAAAAAGTACAGCGGTTCCCATTAAAAATTGACCAATGTCAACACTTACTAATATCCAACACCACCGATCAGTGATGGCCATGTCAGAAACATACACTTGTATATTTATATTTAACTGTTTGTTCTCTCAGCAGAGATCTGTACATGTGTAGCCACATTACTAGCCCACTGGCACACCTCAGTGAATGCCAAGGCCAGAGTGAGAAATACACTCTGCATTGTTGAGGCCTAGCTGGCAGTGAGTCATCGGTGTTATGTTAAGTACGTCCCTCACTTCGTCCACTCCAATTAACCAAGGCTCCATTATTCTCCAGAGCCCCTCGCACACACGGGCCATCGCTCAAACACACACATTGTCACACGCACACATCTACACCAGTGGACACAGGATAATTACAAATCCCTATTTTTCACTGTCGCTCCCTCCATGTTGTATTCATGTCATGTGGGGACTCAGCGCTAGTGTCTAGTTACGTTTTCCTTGACGACGGCTTGACGGCCGCTCTCTAGCAATATGAAATTATAGTTTACTGCATGTTGTCAAAATTAGACTTTTTTTTTTGTCAGCTTCTGTATGAGCTGCCACACATGATGAAGCTTGTTAGCAGCATTTGTATTTGACCCCCCCTGCTGAGCATCACCGCCTGTCTGGAAACAGAGACACGCTTCCTTTCTTTTTATTTCCACATCAACTGCGATGGAGCTGGAAAAATACGTTCTCAATAAGAGGAAGAATACAGCTTCATTATTTCTTTATTTCTTGCTGCCTCCTGCTATCATTATTTTATAATATATTATGTTGCATTATAGATTACACAAGTGCACGGGCATAGCTGGGAGGAGTACTGTAAGTGTAGTACAGTGCGCTTTCTGTTATTGTGACCTCGGGCTGAAAAGGCATTAGTGTGTGTCTATTTAATGCCATGACATTTGCAAAGAGACTGTTAGACAATCCACAAATTGAAAGTCTGTTGCATTAACACCTAACCCTACATCTTATTGGTTTACATGGGTGACTGAGAGAGGCTGCAGCCCCAACAAGCATTATTGCCTCTTACTCACATTGTGCTTGGTGAGACTGGAAATGTTGCCTGCTATTGCCTGAAGCCAGTCCAGACAGTCTTCAGCTGCAGGAAACTGTATAACCCCGCTGCAAACTCCGTCCACAGCTATGACCTGGAAAGCATTTTTCCTGAAAGAATTAAAAAAAAACGCATATTTGAGATTTCACTTTACATTTCATCACAAACTCTGCAGCATATCAGCACCGCACCACATTTTTGTGCAAGTATTTATGCTTTTTTTTTTATCAGACACACAACCTATCCATAATTTGAATATAACATCATTTTTATTACAGACGGTAATTAAAAATCAAAAAGAGTATCGGATAATTCTCTTTTTGTGAGGAATTTTACAAGTAAATCTGACATTTGATACTGTTTATGCACATCTTTGCAACATCTCAGCACTGCACTGCACTTGAGTGCAAGTATTAATGCATTTTTCTTTAATTTATCACAAAGCTGTGAATTAGCAAGCTTCAGATGTGCAGGTTGGTGTATTCAGCCAGACTGACTGCTTCTCATCTTTGTGCTAAGCTAAGATAAGTAACTGGCTGCTAGCATTAGCACAGTGCACAAATGAAAGAGGGATCTATCTTTTTCATTCAAGGAAAATAAATAAATAATGAATATACCTTCAAATGTATCAACAGATTTTTGGAAGCACACTCACAACTCAGGTCAAGTCGAGGACAAAGTAATCTTTATTCCTCGATCACGATGATCAATCTAAAAATTTTCAGCTAAAATGCTAAAACATGCCAAACCATGAGGGTGCTTCATTAAGAATCAATCCATAAGATTGCTGTTGGAATCATCCACAGTGTAGAAAAATGGAAATGTATTTATTGATAGCCTAATGGCTTATTACATCATTCATCCACTGTTCAATAGTTCTGTTCTGCAGCATGGCAGAGGCACAGACATGGTGTGAGTAAAGTTTACTGCAGATGACTTAATGTGTTGCAGAAACATATTTTCTGCTCCATTAGTAAACACCCGAGCACTTAAAATGCAAGAAGATGACACCAGCTCTGCGAGTGAGAACAGATCCCACGACCATTCGAGATGAAGTCCCCGCTGCTCACCTGCAGACGTCAGAGCCCGGGATATACTGTGACAGGCGTGAGTGTAGCAGCGGAATAAGGCGCAGATCCACCCATCTCTTCTCCCAGCGAAGCCCCGGGGACGTGGGCCAGGACGAACAGGACAGCGTGTCCTGCATGAAGTGTGAAACACAATTTAGGAGCTGCTTGTCGTTTCCCACCTTGCGCGTTTCAAACAATTGACATGTCAAGAGCTCGAGTGCTGCTGCTACTGTACTGCTGCTGTTGTTGCAAGTGCAAAGGCACAGGCCTATAGCAGTACAGAGAAGCTGAATCACCCTCCTCACAGGATAAAGATAGAGCATCCCAGTTATCAGCCGGCAGTGACAGCTGCATGGAAACAACTTTCTGGCCGCTGCATGACTACAAGGGGTCAGTTATAGAATCAGTCAATCACATGAAAATAATAACGAAAAAGTACCGTGTTATTAGGATGGTAGTTCAAGTGCAGCCCGCTGTCGCACAGAGGGGAGGACGTCCCACTACTCTGGTCACTGGGAATGCCTGAAAGTGCAACAGGCGTACACAAAAGAAAATGCAATGAACACCCCCCCCTATCATCACCACACTTGAAACTCAGTGCGACACTTCTATCTATTTCAAGGTTTCCAACCCCGGTGAATCACAGCCCTCAACAAAAATGGATTACTTTGTTCTCTCAGCCAGCTTCTATTCAGTTGACTGGTTGATTGGCCAGTCAACCTGGCCTACATACGCATATGAAAGGATTTTCATAAAAGCTTTCATGTCTGATGACGGGCTGAAGCTTTCCTATGTGAGAGCAATCAATTCCACCACAATGAGCGATGTCAATGTTTAGTCTTTAGCATCTTTTGTGGAGCTCAAGATGTGTCCTATCATCTCTACAGTAAAGTAGCATGTTTATTTAGTGCTTGTCAAGAAGCAAGTCCGGAGCTGAATCTATGTTGTTTTTTTTAACTTGGATTTTCAGGCTCTGGTTTATTGTCACCAGGACAACCAGGCCTAGACAGAAAATAATACCAGCTATAAATACTCTTGGTTGATTATTCTGCACAGCAGTAAAGGTGATTATATACTTTAATTAAAGAGAGAGACAGAGAGTTGTGTGTGTCTCTGTGTGTGTGTGTGTGTGTGAGGACTCTTACATGTGCAGTCCTCACAAAGGGGCAGTTTCAAAAAGGCCGGAGTCTTCTTTAAGAAAGAGACGGTAAGAGTCACTTCTTCACCAGCGTTTCTCAAAACTTGGACCTGGAAGGTAAAAACAAGAGAATATTTTTACTGCAGGAGGCTGTAAACTATGAGGCGTCTCTGCTGATGGCTTGCTGTGATGGAACATGGTGTGCCAATGTCTAGCTAAGAATGGAAATCCAAGATAAGGGATTTAAACAGACTGGAAGTTTTATGCTCCTCACACACATTTTTTTTACAGTCACATTTACGAAGGGATGAAACAGAAAAAAAAATTTGGGGGGGCTTTACATGTCGAAAAGATACAAATCATAAAGTGAGACAAGATAAGCTGCTGAAAGAGCTGTTGCTGTGTAAGAGAATGTGAGATATGAGCTGACAGCTTACCACTTCCTCGTGGCGATAGCTTCTTACGTTTATTCCATTTATCTAGAAACAACAGTCACAGGGTTACCCTAAATAATACGGCTGGCACCACATCACTGTAGCTCTTTCTTCAAAATGATTAATGAAGCAAGCACAATAACTGTTATGGCATCTGCGCTGGAAACTGTAAACAAGAGAGTCATGTCCATGGTTGCCATGAATGCTGAATATCTTTGGCTGGCGTGTTGCTTCTGCATCGTACGAGCCGACTGAGATGAGATGTGGGAGATGTTCTTTTTCTTTTCTTTTCTTTTCTTTTTTTTTTGTTGACATTCATATAACAAATGGAAGATTTGGGATGTGACATTTAGCTATGGGGATGTATAATCTTTCAACACAGTTTTGTGAATGTGGCACATGAATTATTGAAGAATGAGTCCATGTTACTTTGCACAGTGTATAAGAACGAGTTGTGTAGACAGGCTTTAATGTGAATTCTGGTATTTTTACCTGAAGGATGCCGTCTCCAATGAAAAGCAGCCCAGAGAGTTCAGCTGGAAACAGGAAAATCACTTTGGTAAAAAAATAAATAAATAAACTAGCATAAAACAAATGGAAGGAGCTGTGCAATGTATTCCAGGACAATAATATACCTTTTTGCTCTTTTGATATTTTTGATATAACAACAGGGATTTTATGCTCGGCACCACCCTGAGGAGACAAATTAAATCAAATTGAATTACAAAGGTATCACAAGCACAAAATGAGGCAAACACTCAAGATCAACTCAATTTTCAGTGGGACCCTCTGCTAACGTTACTGGTGCCGTTTTACAAGAAACTGATCAATAACACTTGTTCAGGCTTAATTTAAAGAGCTCAGGAGGAGTGGTCTAATCAGCCAGGATCTAAATTACCTTGATGCTCAGGCCAAACCCTCCAATCGTCTGCCTCCTGATCGTTACAGTCCTCTCCTGGAAGAGATTCAGTTACAGCCAACAAATGAGCTCAGGCTGATGAACCTGTGGGAGCTCACACAACAGAACAAATGGGGGCAACTGTTTGTCTCTAAACTAGAATTTATTCACCACAAAACAACACTGCTGATTAAATGATGCAACATACTATGCTTATTTGTTTCTGTGGAGTGCTGCACATTTAAAGGAATCACTGTGCAACAGCTTATTTTTCCAATAATACATCATAAGCAGTCACAATTAAACAGTATCAGTGGAAACATATGATGATATAATCTTATTATGTTGCCATTCTTTGTATGCTGGTTGTAGAAATTAATAATTATGATCAACATGTAGTTGTTTCACAGTTGAGCCCATCACTTTTTTGTCAAAACTTTTGCACATTATGTGATTTACTGATGTTAAAAATGTAATATTGCGCACATCTCTTTATAGAGTATGTTTAAATGTCATCACATTCTTCATTGCAACTGAGCATTACTGTACCACCAACAATATTAAAATCCATCCAAGAAAAGCTGTGTGAAACAACGGTTTGAACAAACACAAAAATGGAACCATGCCAAAGAACGTGTTGGACTCTCACACAGTCTCAGCACTAAATGTACAGAAAATGCAACATTATCGACGTTCGCAGGCATCAAATTCATGATGCGTGACAACATCTTCTTGTTTGAGAGCCACAGGCTGCAACAACCAATCAGGGAAGTGTTGAGTTACTGTAAGAACACATGAGACAATTAAAGTGTCAGTAGTTGGGGAGGAAACAATCGTAAAACCAGACACTGCCTGTCCAAATCCATAGGATGTTAGAGAGAAATTGGAATTGAAAAAAGCTGGAGCTGAAAGTGAAACTGAGACAAGAGGAGGGAGGATCAGGCCAATCCACATCTCACATCTCACTGCGTAGTCAAAGTCTGGAAATAAGACAGGGGCTGGTTGTTATCCCATCATCTTTTTATTCTGTCTGAATATAATTGATTGTCTCTTTTTTCTCTGTTGTATTCTATGGATTTTGTGTAACATTGTCTTATTGTGGGAATGTTTCATAAAAGATTTTGATGTCGAATTTGCCTCAGGTGTTTGCGATTTCACACGCTTTTTGGATGGATTGTGGCAGCCTGTCAATCTGCTGTAAAGACGTTGTGACATATTGCGAGGCTGTCAAAGGAGGACTGTGATTGAAACGTATTTTCAATGCATTTTGTGCTGGGAACTGAACTCTTTCTTTGGAATGTAATATGTAAAAGACTATACATCATGATCCCGCGGGCAAATCACTATTTAATAGCCACATTTGATTTATGAGCAATAGATTAACTGATGCAGATTTTTCATTAGCTGACATTCACGGTGTTCTCGGCATCGCTGTGCTGTAACCTTCGCCGAAGTGCACAGTGCATGCTACTGTATGAAGGTGAAGCAGCATTCGGTAATTGTAAGAGGTGACTGTGTTACTTACACTTGAATAAAAGGGCTCTCCTGTCACACAGATGACATCTTGTTCTTGAATGGTCAGAATATCTTTGGCCAAGTGTAGTCGAATATTAAACGGCTCCTCATTACCTTCTTGCATCAAATAAATCCCAGTCTTTGTCTGCGAACAGTCAGAGAGATAAATTCATTCATCATCTCACCGTGACTAAATTAACTGGCCATGAAATGAAATGTCATTGAGAGCGCTCGCTGCAGGATGAACATGGAAATTAGAGTACAGTTTTGGTGGTGTCTGTTATTTTTACTACTATTACTTTGCTTGTTATGTCTAATGTTGGAACAAATAGCAATAATCAACACTATTAGTAATAAACACATATTTAGACAAGAAGAAAGGAAAAAAAAAACATGAAAACTGTTTGTGTTATTAAATAATGAGAAGAGTGTGTGAGAGGCAGCTTTTGTGAGTCAACACTTTGTTCCCCTGCGTGCACTCGGAGAGAAAAAAGAACCTAGGCTACTTATTCCATGTGTAAGGCTGATGATGATGATGATGATGATGATGACAAATTAAGAAGCTGTGAAATTAAGTGGCTAGAATCATGCTCACCCTCTACATTTGAATTTCCCTGCTTTCATACAAGCAAGTGTGAGGACTGTGTGTGTTTCCAATGATCCATTTAAAACATGCTAATCCGCATAAATTTGCATTCTGCATATCCTCCTCCCTCCCAAACCCCCCCTCGCCGCTTAATTGCAATGCCTGTCCTGTCCTTGACTTAAAAAGGTCTAAATAAAAAGAAGCACCTTCACCTGACAAGACTGCTAATAAAAAAAAAAAAGAGGAAGCCACCACTGTCAGCATCCTTGTCACCTGGGACACGCCGATCATCAGTTAAGCAGACAGCCGGCTGCGCGGCTGCTGTTCACGCAGAGAGAGATCTCAACCGCGGGTCAAACTTGAATCAAAGTCAGTTTTTGGAGCATACCCCTGTAATGAGGAATGTGAAGAAATGAGCCTTCGCTTGCAGCTGCAGCGTGAGGAATGACACGAGGGGAGACGGGGGCATTAATTCACATTATTTGAAGTAATGTGTGTGCGAGAGTCATTAGCTGAGCAAAATGAGGGCAGTAGTGCCAAAAATGTGTGAAGACGGGTCAGACAGCGTCTCACATGGCCGAACGTTGTTGGACCTGTTGTTGTGTTCCCATTGTGTGTAATTAGCCTTATCTCTGATGTCGCACTATCACTCTCTCTCTCTCTCTCCCCCTAACACGTCCACTATCATCCCAATCATCACCTCCAACCTGATAGGGTGCACATGACCTTTTACAGCAGCATAGTGAGAGGAATAGTGGTCCTCACCAAACCACAATGTGGGGGAAGGCCCCCAAAAAAGCCTGAGAGTAGTTTGTTTGTTTATTTTTAATGCAATTTTGAAATGAATGTTAAAGAATCACGAGGTATGACAGGTTGAATAAATGTGACAATAAATTCCCTGTATCACAACATCCGCTCCTCTAGAATGAGTATTACACAATATTAATTTGAGATGCTTGAAATGTGAAATATTAAGTAGGTAAAGTAGGTTTTGCAGTATGATCAGATTGCTGTTGTGTTATGATCAGTTTTGCTGTTGTGCTAACAAACCTTAGCCAGTGTGTATGGATTTGCACAGCAAAACATACTGTTTAACATCTCACCCTACTGTGTATGTAGACTCTTTGTTTCTTACTGTACGTTTTACTAGACTGGGCCAGTACCTGTTGGGATCATGCTTCAACTGAACTCATCTTTGGTTGTTTTATTTTTATCACATACAGTAAGACAGTAGTGTCAGAGCCCAGAGCAAGATGATTGATGTATCTGAGTGGGGATTCGAAGGAAGGGTGCCACTGAGCTCCACATGTATTAAAATTAGAGGCTTGACATGTGGTTCAGTCCAACTCCGCCTTAAATATGTCTCCAAGCTAATTGAGGACCCAGGTGAATTTGTAAAGCTGTACGTGTCATATTAAAAATTAAAGTAAAATCAAAGATAAAAAAAAAAAAACAGCGAGGGGGGAAAGAATCAGAGGAAAAGCAGATTGCTAGAAGTGTTCATGAATGATTTTACTATTGCTATTCAACATGGCTTGCTAATATTTTAATGTTAACAGCCAGAGTGAATCAGTTTGTACAGGTGTGACAATGCATGTATTAAAAGGGAATGGGGACCCGCTGAGTGTGCATGTGCATGGTGGACTTGAGCACTGCTGTCGCCACACGCCTTCAGATGTGCTGTGGTGCTTAATGTTGCTTTCCAGCGTTTGGAAATGTCAAGACAGTTTCCATAATCATAGTCAATTCCCTGTCAGACTGTTACAATGATTGAATTGTACCAACCTCTTCATTTGAAGTCTTGAAATCCATGTGCTACAATGCAGTGAGGGATACTGCAAAGGAGAAGAAAAAAGAAACAAGATTGAGTTAGACTGTGGAGGCAAATGCTTAATGACATGACTGACTTGCTGCAGCAAACTGCAGTCAATTTAAAACAGCATTGTTAGCAAGACGCCTACTTTCATTAAAGTCCTGCCTTTCTCATCTAGAACTTCAACGACGGAGTAGATGTTTCACTGAAATGTGCCTCTTTCAAACCCAACTGTGCAAAAATAAAAAATCAAATCAAATCCCTATTGAGCAATCTTGGGAGCAAACCAGAAACCATTAAGTGCTAATGAATAATTCATTAGAAAAAGGTGAGAACCCAGGTGTCCTTACAAATGTTTCAATATCGAATCCAGTGCTCCCAGAAATGAACTGTTTAAGTGCAACCAATGCCTCGTCTGAGAGAGCATAAAACTGAACCACAGCAGGAGAAAACACCACAATAAAAGCACCATAACCTGAGAGGTACTGTGCTTAGAAAATAAAGGCGTGACACTACTAATAAATACCCCGTCCTTTTTAAACACCTGATTTTCTCTATACAGACAGATACACAAGTCTCCAGGAATGAGTGCCTCATTTACATAAACCAGTTCCACTCACTTTTAATCAGACGTGACTGCCACTTGACTCGACAAAACAAGTGCAGAACAAAAAAAATGGTTCAACAGAGCCTGTGCTGCAGAGGCAGTGGGAGACTTACCTCAGCAGAAAGGCCCCCAGCTCTTCGTACGGTGAGGTCTAGCCATCGAGCAGTGAGTTGATCCCTGGTCTGAGCTGCAGCAGAGGGCCTCCCCAAATCATCGCTGTCAAGGCTTTGAACGACGCTGTCACCTCTCCTGGATGGTTGTAGGTGTTGCAGGATTATTCCCTGTGGAGCCGATGCCGAGGAGTAGGATGAGGCTATCGTGCAGGAAGGTTTCAGTCCTGGCAGTGCTTAATTGGTGACTGTGCTGCAGTAATAGGAGGATGTGGCTAAGGTATCATACTGATACTAAACCCACTTGCAGGTGAGTAGCTGCTGTGATCTGAAAAAAGCTGGAGAGAAGAAGCAAAAAAAAGAGAGAGAGTAAGAAAAAACAAAGTAAAAAACAAAGCTGGAGTCTTCAAACGAAGCTGAGAAACAAAAATGCTTCTGTCTGTAGCTGAAAAGATGCAATCTACAGTTGCCAGCAACACAGATGTGTGATGTCAATATAACTGCTGCATGTATGTGGGCTGTTGAGTCAGAAGCAATTCACATATTTATTTCTCAAAAATCCCATCTCTCAGTCAGTGATAGAGGATCCTCTTGAATGCTTCACTAAATTAAAATAAATAAATAAATAAACCTGTGGATTCATGTGCACGAATGCCAAAATGCAATTAACTCATTTTCTTCCATTTTCTTGGATTTCTGTATGCCAAGCACAAATGACTCTCAAAAGTGTTTATTAAGTTCCAACATCATACCCTCGAGAAATCCTGCTCGTTAGTATGCATTGTCGGCTCCCACGGCACCTCCTTGTTCAGCCGCAGTGTTGCTACTATGATCATTGTTTTACAGGATTATAAAAAAAAACCTACAGTATATGTGCATTTCAAGCTACGTCTCATACTTCAGAAACTTGCGACTGTGTGGAAAGACTACCCCTAATGAAACTTGCAAATGTATTTGTCTGAACGCTAGAGGGGAGAAAGTAACAAAAGTAAAGGATTACCGCATCTTCAAAGAATAAAAGATCCATGTAAATAGTCTACTTTTTTTTTTTTTTTTAAGAAAGAAAGCTGACAAGTCAAGGTTTTAACTTGGTTTTCTTTGTATTTTAATGTTCTGGTTATTCAGTTCTTGCATTGTAACCTCTGGTAATACAAAATACATGCCAGCGAGATGTAATGTGTTCAGCCTGCTAATCATTACAACAGTGTCAGGTATTAGCTTTAATAAAAACAAGTTTGCAGAACATCCTACTTTCATTAAGCTTTTTTGTTTAAATAGAGTTGGTGTGGAGACGGCAGTTTGTGGTGTTTGAAAATTTGGGGTTGAAATGAATTATATTCATTACACCACATTTATTTTTGCTAGCTGTAGGCTCGCTAAAAACACTTTAGTAATATTAATTGCACAGGTATGATGGGCGTAGTAGGCTAGTAGACAGAAATTGTACTGCTTATTTGATATGTAGCTGTAATAGTCAAACAATAGGAAATTAATCTGCAGCTTGTTAGCATACTAACATCAGCAGAAGAAAAATGTGGCAGACAGTAACATGAACATTAACAATGGCATTACTTTCCACTGCTCTTGGAGTCAGCTCGCGGTGAGTTTGGGTTGATTTTGCAACTAATGTTTACTCAAAACTGTAGCATGACATCGACTCCCAGCTTCTCTTTGTTTTATTCAATTGCAAATCTGTTTGGATTTTTGTAAAGGTGTGTTAGGCTCTGGAAACATGAGGGGCATATTTCACAATTTTATAGCATTTCATAGATCGAGCAATTCATAGACTAACTGATGAATCAATAAAGGCAGTATGAAAATAGTCTTTAGCTGCAGCCTGAGTTCAACATAGTAATGGGCTATGTGAGTAGCCTGATGTAAATATGGGATGACTAATAGTCATATTATGTATTTTTAACATATTAAAAGGTTTTGCAATGTATGTCAAGGTGTGTTTGTTTCAAATATGGTATTTGCAATTTGAGCTTTATTGACTTTGGAAAATCAATTTGAGAGACACAATCAAAGTTTTTGTCTCCAACTGCGCCTACACTGTGAGCTGTCTGTGCCGGAGTCGAGCCAGCTCTGCTCTGTTCAATGGATGTAAAAGAAAATCCTGACATCATTTGTGGACCTGCTTTAAAAATGAATGTATTCACGTGGTCAGCTGAAAAATGTGTCTGCAGCTCTGAGATGAGCACTTTGTCTTTGCGGGTGCCCTCATGAACATCCTGTCAGAAGACACGAGCACTCTTTTTTTTTCTCATGAGAATCCAAAGATTAAATAAGCCGAACCTTTTGTGCCTTTTAAGTCGAGTCAGCGTAACTCCCTTTACAACTACCCCATCAGATATTTTCAGTCCTGCCAATTTGCCAAGCAGTGTTTTCTTCCCTTCATATAATGCTCTTGTCTTTGACACAATGGCGGGAAATAGAGCGAGAGGAGCACAGTGAGAGTGCCTGGTTGATGTGGAGATTGTAACTTGACATCTCCATCTCTTAGACCTGAGGACAGCTGTGGCCCACACAGGATGATGAATGGCCGTTTGTACATGCAGGTGGAGCAGCTGTCTGCAGAGAGCTCTAGCAAATGTAGTTTTAGTGCAGGAAAATTGAGATGGTTTTCACTTACTGTATGTTGACTTGTTCTTCGACCTGGAACATATGGTGCCTGGGAGTGCAGCTTTCTAAGTTGGCCAGCGACCATGGCGGATATTATGTTGATCGGGCATTATGGCATCCCAAATAAGCCCTACTCTGCCTCAACAGTAGGCTATTACACACACAACTAAGTTTAACAGATTTGCCAAATTTAAATTAGAAAACAAAATGACATTTCTCTTGTCCCTCTGTTCAAAATGTTTTCACGTTGCCTTATCTAGTCTCTTCCTTTGTCGATAACAGAACATGCACAGAAGTGATTCTGATCACTTATTTTGCAAAGAAATCTATTTTGTTTTGAATTTTTATTTTGATCTACACATCAATTTGAATTTTTACATGATCAATTATCACAGTGCTGTGTTCTTTTTATGTTTGGGTTAACTCATCCATGCTTTTATATCAAATCGACTACACCACTGTAATGCATATCTCACTGGGATACCACAAAAGCACGTCGCTCGACTGCAGCTGCTTCAAAATGCAGCTGCTCGAGTTTTAACGAGAAAAAGTGAGGTATGATCACCCGTTCTCAGGTCTTTTACACTGGCTACCTGTAAATTTTAGATCTGATTTTAAAATTTTAACCCTGATTTTTAAGGCCCTGCATGATCTGGCACCTGAGTATCTGTCAGACGTTATATTATGAGCCAGGTGGGTCATCAGCAGCAGGACTTCTGACTGTGCAGTCTGACCAGTGTCAGCATGAAAATGGTGAGGCTGCCTTTAGTCACTATGCCCTGAGATTATGGAGCAGCCTCCTCTTGCACATCAGATGCGCCCCAACATTATTATCTAAAGATCTGAAAACATTCCTTTTTAGCTGTGCCTTTATCAGTAGTAGTCTGGTATTACCTACACTTTTATTGTGCCTTATTATTGCCTGTCTTTTTATTTTATTTTATTTTTCACTTGTATTTTTTTTTTATTGTTATAACTATGTTTTATTGTTTTAACTGTGTTTTCATTGTATTTATTTGTATTAATCTTGATTTTTGGCGGCCCATTACTGTTTTGTTGTAACTGTCTTGTGGAATGTTCTGTGAAGCACATTCTGCTTCCACATGGAATTAAATGTGCAAGTCTTTGTTTCCTTTGTGCAGTGTTCTTTGTATTTTTATGTTCGGTCTAATGTGCTCATATAAAGCCTGATTATCATTACAACAGTGTCAGGTATTAACTTTACTGATGCTGTCTAATAAAAACAGGTTTGCATAAAACCCTACTTTCATAAAGCTTTTTTTGTTTAAACAGTGTTACAGAGTTGGTGCACAGGCTGCAATTATCACAATTATTGCCTTGAGAGAAAAACAACCTTAGTTTGTATTCTTTGCATGATGATGTCATATAATAGTTGTTATAATACTTTTTAATGCGTATAGCTTGTGTGGCTGGTTAGTAGGTGTGTAGCAGCCTACAGGTATGGGCTGGAACTGAGCTTGATTTCAGTGTGGGTGCTATAATCTGTTTTTGGCAATGGGAAAAGAATAAACATCTTCCTCTTTACAGCTTGGTACCATTATGGTAAGCAATACTGCAATAAATACTGCAAAAAGCAATACTGACCATGAGCTCTCAGAGTCTAAAGTGCATGTAGTTTGCTATCACAGAGGACAAAAGATTATTTACATGCAACATTTCATTCCTCAGTAACTTATGATTAGTAGCCATCTGCAACTAATGATCAATTTCACAATCTGTGAATCTGCCAATTAGTTCCACAATGACAAGGTTAAATTATTGGTCTGTGTCACAAATTTTGGAAAAGAAAGTCATCAAGAGTTTCCACGTGAGTTCCACTGAAGAATTCATCCAAGAACAGCTGAGTAAGTATTCACACATGAGAAGCTGAAACCAGTGAATTTTCAAATTTTTGGTCTAAAAACATGTTCTTGTTCGATATATATGTATCAGTAACATTAAATGGTTTATTGTCATTGCACAATTCTATAAAGTGGGGTATTTGATGTTAAAAATAAAGGGATCATTAAACTTGTTGCAGTTTTATTTTCTGTCGACTAGTATTTTCAGGTCTCCATGGTTTAAATCTAAAGAATAGTGCTGTAAACCTGAGGTCTTGCAGGTTCCTCTTCACCTGACAATTAGCAACACATTAATAAACCAAACGCCCCGGTCTTCTGGGTGAATGCACTCATATCAAGAGGCAGCTGTTTGAACAGTACTGTATTTACAGAGCACATCTTGTATTCAACAGGGCCTGTTCCATGGTGCTGCTGGAGGTGCTACTTCGCCCTCTTTTCTTTCAGATTATGTTCAAGATCGATCATCCTGGCAAAATGGAAAAGAGCATCTCATCGTGTTTTCAATTCTTTTAGAGCATTTGTCAAAAAAAATAAGTCTTTCATTACCTCGTAAGTCAACGACTGCGGCTCTGGTAACAGCCAGTGGCGCTCTCCATGCCAGATGCTCGTGAATGATAGGCAGAGGAGTAAATTAGTGATGGACACATTTATAGACTGAGCTCCTGACCCTCCTGACTATGATGTATGGGTTTTGGCAATGGGGAGCCACCAGATATCAGCTGGGTGCCAACTTAAATCAGTAAGAATCATTTCACAAACTGGTTCCCTGTTATATCACTAGATATCAGGGAGCAGAAATAGACATAATAAACTATAGCTAGAAGAAACTGATCCTGCAGCCTGTTCACTACTGACAGGTTCCTTAATTGGATTGTAATCTTTCTTTTTTCCTTTCCACAAATGATATTATGGTGCATTGCCTGTGGATGAATGGATTGGGCAAGTCAAGCATGTTATCTTACATGGGGGTCTTAATTAGCCTCAGCAAATGAGCACATGGCCTTTATTGAATTTTAGCATTCTTGTAACCGACTATATATGAATGAGTGCATGTGACATACTGTAAACGTATGCATATAGGCTTTTTTTGTCGTTTGAACCAATGAGGCCTGAGCAGCCCTCCGGGAAAAAAGCTCACAGGCCTGGAAATGGCCCCACGCTGTGAGTCGAGTACATGAAAGGATTAAAAAGCTCAGCATATCGCTGAAGGCTAGGCTACATTGAAATTACGCTATACACAGTCCAGGGGCACATCTGCTCCTTTACTAAATATAAAGCAGGGAAATATAGAACTATCCCTCAATAGCTTTGGAAAATAATTTATGAATTCAAACTGGGTGACATGAAACAAATTGCTATCTTAGGGAGATAAACTGAGTTCTGTAGATCATAAACCCTAAAGGTTGTACATTTTATTGTAGTTAAAAGCACCAGTTTAGGAAGTTTTCTCTCTTTTTTTCCATTTCTTGGAAGAACTGTATGGTTCCCTAAGGCTCATTTACAGCCGTAAAATGTAGGGCTGCGACTCATGACTGTTTTAATTATTGATTCATCTGGATAGATCAATAAATTGCTTACTCTGTGAAAAAACATTAGATGAACCGTGATATAAAATCATGCTTAATGGAGCTGAAAACAGGGAATATTTGGTATTCATGTTTAACTTGAACAATGCATCCATCCAGCCTGTGTTACAGCTGTTACAGTCAACGGAAACTATGACACCAATATAGTTTGTTTTGCTGTCATAAGCAAAAAAAAAGTGTATAGTTGATGTCTGAGTGAATTTCAAATGCTCCAAAGAGACACAGCAATGCGACGCACCGTCCACAAGACTGTCTTCCATCAAGGCTGAGCTGCTACTGTATAGTGTACTGTCAAGGCAGCAGTGCTTAACGAATAAGCAGACTGTCCACATTAATCAGTTGTGACCTAAAATTGTCCAGCCTGGGCTACTTACAGGTTGTAAAGCATAAAGGAAATACTGCTCGCCCTCAACAGAAATACAGCACTAGAGGTACAGATGTTATCTATGAGGGTTTTATTTTTACTTGTATGTTAAGCAGCCTGTTAGCATCATAAACCATTATATATAATCTAACCCCTGATTGCTTTTCTTATTGAAGTTATCACCGACGTGTAGCTTTCAGTGCGTTGGTCTGTGTTGCAGTCCTGAACCTCTAAATCAGATGGGCTAGTATATGAGGCGCATATAAATGAGAGTTGTGTCTTCTATCTTCCCCGCCACAAGAGTTTGGTGTGCATTCGCTTCATTAGCCATCAGTCTCCGCTAAGCCAGACTAATGGTTTTCTTGTTGCATGACAGTGTCTTCATGGCACAGACGACTAATATATTTCTCTTACACCCTCTCCGAGAGAACTATCTACAGTTGCTTTTATTTGTGCAGCTCGTACATCATGCCGCAACAAAAGCATATGGCTTCTCCTCTGTGAATTCAACATCTGGAGCAGTTTGTATGGATGGTCGACCAAACAGTTGCTATAAAAACCCCACAGAAACATCAGGTGTGATGCATTTTCCTCTCTGCTGTCAAGCTCTGGGGCTAGATTGTAATGAAGATGTCCAGCCTTACAGTGACATACTGGAAGCTCTCCCAGCTGCCCTTTAGCCAGTACAATTGCTGGAGGAATATGTTACAGGATTGCTCTATTTTCAGGTTCCAACTTGTTTTTTACACAAAAAGCTGCATGCATGTTTTACTCTTTACTTTCCCTTTTGCTATTGCTACTTCTTAATTTGTCTATGACTGCCACTGCTGTCAAGTTTTTTTTTGTGCATCATTCCCAGCACAGCACTCCTTTCTATGGTCAAAATCACTGAATAAAGCCACATGGTATTAAAAAATGAAATTATCCCTCACTCCGCGTATTGAGAGTGTAATCCTTGATTATTCAGAATAACTCTATTACATATCAAGCTGCTGCGTGATGCTGGCAGGGTGTAACAGCACTTTGAATGTGCTAACATACATAATTCATGCTAATATGTACAGAGACGTCGTAGGACACCTCATCACACTTACACATTTCAAAACATCTAACCAGTCTGGGTTTTTTTTAAACAACTGATGCTGGGATTCAGTTGCAGGAGAAACAGCAGATTATCGATTAGCTAAGTAGGGAAGATAAAGTGCAGAGGAACTCCATGTTGTGCAGTGCTGACTTTGTTTCCAGACTATGATGCCACAGTGCTTTAGATCATGATGATAAAACTTTGACGCAAGTCGCCTCCCCTGTTCAATTATCAGCCAATCCAGACTGCAACACAGTGTGAAGGACTCAAACAAGTTGTCCCTGGCTCTCATATTGACCAGACGTGACTGACACCATTTCACCCAGGCCTGCTCCTCTGTCACTGCCCCTCTGTCATCTGGCCAAACTGCTCTGTGATTTAGGACTTTAAGCAGAAACAGGGGAGGAAGGGGATGCATGTGCGAGGGCATAAAATCATCAATGACATGTCAACGTCTCTGCCTCAGTAGGAAGTGCGACCTCCAGTACATCAAACAGATTGCTATGACCTATGACCAGGGAATGGTCCAGCTCGACTCAGCTCAATATGCCTGCATGAGCACAGAGTCTCCTGTGCCGAGAGGTTAGACCTGAGATCATTATTGTGAAGTCTGATTTCTGCATCTCAGTGGGTTTCTTAGAAACAAACTGCATCATGTAGGCCACAATGAGAGACAGAGAAAGAGAGAGAGACAAGCTTGCCTTATAAGCTTCCTGCCACACCGGGACGTGAGAGAAGCAACATAAATTAAGTGAAACAGTAGAAGATTCGGGAGCTTTCTGCAAAGCTAATAAAAAACACAGGACAAGCAGCAGCAGCAGCAGCAGCTGAAATACTCCTCAGGTTTATCTCTGATGGACGTTGATGCTGAGGATCCACAAACAAGGGGCCAGGACTGATGAGGGATTTGTGAATAGTTCAGTGACGTTTAAGCTATAAAATGGCCTATTCTTGAATGTTTTTCGATTATTGGCATCCAGTGCAAAGAGAGAGAGAGAGAGGCAGAGAGAAAGAGGGAGTATACTTTAACGCTGCTGAATAGCTCTGTGGATAAAAAGAGGTCTGCTGCCACTGCACTGGCTGGAGGAACTGCGGGTTGATGCTTATGTGTACCTGCACCGAGGCAATGGAAAAGGTTCCTGCAAGAAGCAAGCCCACATATCCTCCCTGCCGGCTCCTGCACACCATACATTCAAACATAAACGTGTATCATCACGAGGCCCATCATAAGTAAACTGTTAAGCTCCGTGCATCCCACAAATGTGACTACCAGAGGGGTGCGATGCTTTATCAGCCATTTGATCATATAGGTGGTTGGGACATAAATTCTTGGTGCGCAGCATTAAAGCAGATTGCATCTCAAAAAGTACATTTTAAATGGATTAATGTTTCGTTTCATGGGTGTTTGGCATAATTATTAACTACCTACGTCCATCATGCACTGTATTAGGAGGTACCGTAGAGCGAATAAAGGTCTGTGAGGCTTACCTGATTTTTCTAGTAACAGGTGGTGATGTCTTATTAGATCCCTTTGGACTCCAATCCCTCATGTGACGGCTTGTCTGTTTTTTTGTTTTGTTCTTTTTCTTTTAATTTATGCAACGGTTGCTAAAACATCTCTGCGAAATCACAATGTATCCCTTGTGGCAGCATCGCCCACACGGCATCCTGGTCCACTAACACTGTAGCAATGTGCAAAAACCGACAGAAAAACAGCCCGCACTCGCACACAAAACCAGATCTGTCCATGTTTCCTGGGCAGCGGCGGTTTCAGGGATTCCTGTCCGTCGACATCTCTGGCAGAGAGTCCGGTTTCACAGCTCCGTGTCCGTCTCTCTCTCTCCCCCTCGCATCGCGCTGCCAAAATGACTGAAGCTGGAAATCACATGCGGCTGGTTTAACGCGCGCGTCAATCGACTTCGTTTACCCAAGGCACCCGCACAACTCCGGCTCCATTAATATTACATGGCTCTACTTTGTTGCTGTTCACGGGGACGTCCGCGCGGCTCCGTCCCACATCTGTCCCACCCGTGCTAAACACGCACCAACATCTCACAAAGCTTCTTTTTTTTTAATTCCCTTTCTCTGCCAATTACATTTGCTTGCACTGCGGTCCTGCATGTGTGTGTGTGTGTGTGTGTGTGTGTGTGTGCGTGTGTGTGTGCGTGCCAGCTGAGATGTGTAGTAGCCTAAAAGACAAATGCAAGGAGAATATCTAGATCATGGCACTCAACCCACAGTAATAGGAGAGTTAATTTTACTCTGAAAGCCAATGTGTGTGGTTTTGTGTCTGCAACTTTCTGTGCTAAGTGGCATACAAAAGAAAAAAGAAAAAGCATGGGTGGATCTGCTCGGTGTTGCTCGGCCAGACCTCTCATGACTCAGTTTGTGTTGTCAATGAACACACACGCACAGTGTAGGCTACATATGCGTTCAGTCACTGAGTAGTATCTGCACTCTCTCCCCTGAGGGCCCTCGCCTGAGCAGCTGAGCAGGCTGACCAGGTGCACCTAATTTTCCATGCTGTCATCATGCCAGCTGAAAGATCCGGCTGCACCCCCCTCGCCAACCCCCTCCTCTCTTGCCAAATGATGCAAGCTGACTCCTCTGACGTTTTCATGTTTGCCCACCAAGCTCAGCAGCATGTTGCAGGCGGTGCTGATTCATAAACTGTGCAAGTGTGCAATTCAACATAATGAAGTCTTTTATTTTGAAAGGTTGGTTAAGTATAGGTAAAAATAAAAAATAAAAACCTCCTGCAGCTCTGGATCAGTTTTGACCTTATGGCCTTGGTTTTCCATAGCGAGGCGGGTGGTGTCTTTCAGAGATGATTAATGGATGTGCTCAGTGACATCACATCTCACACTTACTACACCAATCTCTATAAGTGTCTTACAAGAGTGCAAGGCTTCCTACCCTGTTCCTGAAGGCTTAGCTGTGACCTATTAGCAAACCAAAGCTAACAGACAGCTAATGGCTTTTGTATAGCTTCAGATTTGACCTTAGTGCACCTTCAACCTTGTCTCTGACTCAGCGATGCCCCAATCTGATACTGATGCTAGATAAGATCAGTGCCAACCCTGAGCCCATTAATGATCAGATACCGGCCATGATACAACCAATCTGCAAAAAAATACAATTTATTTATCAACATCAATGAAAGATTCATTGCTCCATTATCAGATGTATTAATTCAATCACATGGGTTGCTGAGTCACTATTAATGCCCTAGCAATTTCAGGTCCCTGTTACTTTGCATAAGAGCAATGTCAATGAGCTCCATGCAGAGAGGAGAGCTGGCACTGATAAAAGCCTACTGATCCCTGCTAAAAGTGTATTTTTTTGAATTGGGGGGGTCATCAAAAAAAAAAAAATCTCACAAATTGAGAATGATTTTGGTGATAAACACTGGAGAGATTCCAACCACAAAACTGGACTGGCACTGTGCCGGTGATGTGGTGAAGACCATTTCCCCATCGATAATAATTTCCCATTTCGCTTAAAGTACCAGACAGTGTGGTAGGATTTTAAGATATCTTGGGGTTGCAAATTGCAACCAACTCAATCCCCCTTCCTTCATGCTTCCTTTTCCAGGCGTGCAGAGGAACGTAATGTGGTGCTCAAGCGAGATATAAATGCACACTGCACTCAGTGTTGGCTTGCCCCCCCGGTAAAAAAAAAAATGGAGGGAGACCCGCCCCCATGTCGATATGAAAGGTTCATTATAGGCCATTGAGAATACAATGATTCTTCATTCCAGGTGATCATACATGAAGGAAAAATATCTACCAGAACCTAACATTTTGCCTAAATCCAAGTAGTCGTCTTTTGCAGTGCTTTACCTCATCATAACCCTAACCAGACATCTCAGGGGAACTGGAACAGACTCTGACGAGACCTGATTGTTCCAGTTCAACATGCTTTTCACACTATTTCAATGTGACACACAAAACCATGCAGGATTGACAGCTCTGTGCAACAAGTAGGTGGCACAAAATACCCAGTGTACCAGCGGCAATGCAAACAATACAGACTGATGAATACATATTTAGTATGGCTTGTAGTGGGTGAGTCTAGATGGGAAAGCAACTGCAGTGTCTTTATAAACACTGAGCATCTCTGCCACCTGCTGTGCCTTGATTATCAAGTGTGAATAATACTAACTCAAATGGTGCCTGTGCTCTTTGTGCTACACCCTCGCCCAAAAGGCAGCACCGTGGCCAGTTTGATGTGCGCAGGGCTGAGTTGTGAAAAAGGTGATCTTGCATATTTCAGTGCATCAGCGAGGATTTGAACCACAATCTGATGGCAGTAACTGCGCATGTTTTCAGGCCATTGTCAATCAAATCTGATCAAAGCGCACACCCACACAGCCCTGTCACAGTAGTCAAAGCAGAGATTACCCAAGGATGTTTGTTTTCTAAAACTTCCACTGTGATTGTTGCTATTTAGTCATGAATATTTAATGTTACTGTCAGACTGTCAGATGCCAAGTAACTTTGTGGCCTCTCTGTATTTACTGTATCCCTGTTCTACATTTATTGTATTGTTTTTCACATTAAAAATGCATTTATTTCAAAAGTTAATAGCTATATTTACATAAAGACATTCACATGTGCGCAACACTTCCACCTATACTCTATACATGATTTAAAAGTAAACAAAAGACTGTGCAGGGAAGGTTGGAAGCAAAAAGCTTATGCAAAGACTGCTCCTAAAAACTCGAACAAGATAAATGGGATTACATATAAAAAAAACAAATTAGGGATAGAAATGCAACTACAACAAAGGAAAAATATATATACAGTATAAATATGAGACAGTTTTCATCCAAGTTGTTCATGTGTCAGTGCTGTAACCGGCGAACTTAAAGGGATAGTTCAAAATTTTGACAAATTGGCCCATTGCCATAATCCCTATAGTTTTAGGAGTAGGTTCGTTACCTTTAATTGTCAGTGCGAGCTATTTTTAGAATGGTGGAGCAGAGCTACTCAGAGCTTCGCTACGGAGGCCTCCGACGGGAACGTGCATCATCATCGGTTTTGCATGAATTTACCTCTAAAACGTCTCTGTCTTGTAACGTTCAGTTATTATCTCATAGCGTGGTGAATGTGCAGGTCACAACTTGTCCACAAGAGCGTTTTGGAGTTGTTGGAGTTTGCGGCTCTGCCCGCCGTTCTATAAAAATCACTTGCACCAACAATTAAAGGTAATGAACCTAATCCTAAAACTACAGGTATTATGACAATGGGACAATTTGCCAAAATATTGCACTATCCCTTTAACAGTGCTTGAATAACGGCAAATGTACAACCCTGCTCAACAAAAGCTGCTGCTGCTTAAAGACAACTAAGGTTACCTGCGCTTGACCAGAGTCAAAAGCCTGGTCATGTTTAATTGAGCACATTTTTCCTGGTGTTGCACCATCCTGCAGAGCCACGAATACACAGCTTCCTTCCTGCTAACTAATCACGCTGTGCTCACAAACTACTGCCTCTGCTTTTCAGAATTTCTGATATAATTTGCTTTGCTTTTACGGCACCCCCCACCACCCCCACCCACATGATCTGAACAGAGAGAAGCATGAAATCT
Source organism: Decapterus maruadsi (assembly GCA_030347415.2). NCBI lineage: Eukaryota > Metazoa > Chordata > Actinopteri > Carangiformes > Carangidae > Decapterus > Decapterus maruadsi. Next base: position 16,520,007 of record CM064906.1, read on the forward strand.
GCAAGATGACATTTTCACCTGGATGTGCTGCACGGTCTCTCCTCTTTGTGGCTTTTACTGGTGGGTGACACCGATTTCAGCATCTTTTTATGGTGCACAGTGTTTTCCACTGGATCACCATCATCCCTCACCCACCCCTGCTTGCCATACGGAGCACTAAATGTGTGACAGTAGCCGGGAGTTATTATGCGCAGATAACCTTCCCTTCCTTTTATAATCCAAGCAGGCACAAAGGGAAACTATTCATGATCTGCAATTATGTTTTCTAGATAAGATAAGCGGTTCACAATTAACTTAAGGCTTGCCCCAGACAGAGATTTTCATATCTGCTGACCTAGCCAATCAAACTGCTCTAGGACCTGCTTTTCAATATCACCATAGCCAAGCCTTTGCCTTTGTGTTTTTTTGTGTTTGTTTGTTCTTTAACTCTCTGCCTTGTTACTTCTGGATACACGACTCACGCCTCTCTCTCTCTCTCTCAGAGGAGCCCAGTTGAACACAAGGGGGCGTAGACTGCTAAGTTTGCCACTCCTCATCCAGTTCAGCAGCAGCAGAAGCAGACGCAGCAGCAAAGAGGGATAAATTTGATTATGATATCATGTCTGACCTTGAGAGGGAACTACACTTAAATTTACATTTCAAGGAGGAATGCCTTATTGCATTATTGGCAAGGAAATGTGTGGCTTTCTCCACACACAACTGCATTAGGAAAGGGCCATCCGTTTGGCCAAGCACAGAATGTCAATGTGGATGCAGCACAGTGCAGTTTTGCTCCATGTGGCTGCTTTGTTCATTTATCATGGAGCCGCAGATGTGTCACCTCAGTGGATGTGGGGGTGAAAATATCTAAACATGTAGACGACAAATCTTCCGTCTTCCAGTCATTATCATTATCATCATTAAGGCTGCTGCTGGTGGTGGGAGTATTCTCCAATTCAAATGTGCCACCCATGCAGGATAATCAAGTCCCCAGAGGTTTATAACACAACAGTCATCAGTAACACAGTGCACACAGTGCTATGATTACATTAGCAATGGCATTTTAAACAATCCTGTCTACCTATCCCTGCAGGCGTGTCTTCTTCTTTTTTTCCTCTAACACTGTATTCTTTCATTATGTCTGAGGTTGAAGGAATATTTTTTTTATATTAAAAAAAAAAGGTCTACTCTGCTGCTTTTGCTGTCAATCTGTTTAACAACCAATGGCAACTGCATGGTGCCATGTAGACTACACTTGCACACTCACATCCCCGAGACACCCACAAGTGTAGCACAAGGCACCTGTCTAACTACAGTGAACGGTGCAATAACCCAGCCCCTCGGGAGGTCACACCCTCCTGTAGGCAAAGAGCATAATTTTTTAAAGCTTGTGTGGTAAAGGCGAGATGTAATTGGTTTGAGCTCCCACTATGTAAATGGCAGCGGATGGCTCCTCCCATGCACCTGATAGGGAGTATTTACAGCTCTACAGCTACTCAGTGCGCTGTTTCCAAGAGTGCAGCGCTGCATCATGACACTCCACTGGACTTAAGCAATAAGGATTTCCGTCTTCACACACTAAACTGAAGTTCACCGCTGTATTTTTTTTAAAGCAAGAACAAAGAGAAAGAAAAAAAAAGTTTGCCAAAGTTGTCCACTTGTTTTCCAAGATGCCACGCTCCTTCCTGGTCAAGAAACACATAAACTCCGCCAAGAAGCCAAATTATAGTGAACTGGAAAGTCCAACAGGTAAAGTTTTTTCAAAGTTGAGGACAAAGTGTAACTTTGATTTGCAGAAGTTGTTTCTGACATGATATCAAGTTTGATACATAGAGTTTGTCTTTTTTCTTCTTCTTTTTTTACTTCGCGGGAGTTGACATTTTAAAAGCTTCTTTTCCCACTTTACGCTCTTCAGCATCCGATCACTTTCACTTAACTTTAACTTTGCCTTTTCTATTCCAGTGTTCTTCACGCCGCATATCTACAAGGGCCTTCCCCTGCCTGTCATCCCCCAGCCGGAGATCCTGAGCCCGGCAGCCTACAGCCCCATCACAGTGTGGACTACCAGCAACTTGCCGCTGTCTCCGCTCCCCAGTGACCTCTCCCCCATCTCTGGATACCCCTCATCGCTCTCCGACACCTCCTCTAAAGACCACAGCGGCTCTGAAAGCCCGAGGAGTGATGAGGACGAGCAGTTGCTGCCCAAACTGACAGACCCTCACGGAGTGGAGGCTGAGAAATTCCAATGTAGTTTGTGTAGCAAGTCCTACTCCACGTACTCTGGACTGCTCAAGCATAAACAGCTGCACTGCGACGCCCAAACGAGGAAATCCTTCAGCTGTAAATACTGCGAGAAGGAGTATGTTAGCCTCGGAGCTCTCAAAATGCACATCAGGACTCACACCTTGCCTTGTGTTTGCAAAATATGCGGGAAAGCTTTCTCCAGACCGTGGCTGCTCCAAGGACACATCAGGACGCACACCGGTGAGTGACTCGGGAGGAGGGGGTGGTGGTGGTGGTGGGGGACAAGAGCGGGGCCTCCATGTGTGAAGAGGCAGTTAAGTTGTTGTGAGCTTTCACAGGTACAGGTTCAGCCTAATGCATAATTTAATAGCCTGTGCAGCTACAGTAGGAGCTGTTACAGAGCTTACAGCTGTTCTGTAGAGAGGGTAAGCAAGTTGGTGTTGTGAAAAACGCTCAGACTGATATTACTTTCTCTAGGTTTACTCTTGGTGGTGTTGCAAAGCAAAAAATATTGCTACCTTTTTTCTTTCTTTTTTTTGATAAATGTCATGTCAGCAAGAGAATATACTCAGCACAGTCCCCTTCTGCCAAAGAGTGGGTTACAAGAGAAAAAAAGGCTAAATACACAACAGGCCACCATCCCTCTGTGAATATTTGGATTGAGATAATGTTTGTGCATAATCACTGACGATGTCTCTCATCATTTCTTGCAGGAGAGAAGCCGTTCTCCTGCCCTCACTGCAACAGGGCGTTTGCAGACAGGTCCAATCTCAGGGCGCACCTACAGACCCATTCGGATGTGAAAAAATACCAATGCAAGAACTGCTCCAAAACTTTCTCCAGGATGTCTCTTCTGCACAAGCATGAGGAATCTGGTTGTTGTGTAGCACACTGAACTGAACTGGGATACTTTTCCACCAGCAGAACGAAAATCCACCCACCCTCCATTGCTTTATTTTTCCAAGCTCATGGAGAACTGTCAGGGAATCACATCCTAAGAGAGAGATTGAGTTGATCCCTAACGTGCAGACTTCTCTTTTTTTTTTTCTACCACCGGTCTATTTCATTTCAAAGTGCGAAATAGCTCCGTGCTCACATGCTTCTTGTCTCAAGCAGTGTTTCTGTGATTGCAATCATTGTCGAGCTTTGTCAAACCATGTACTCACCTACCTGTGCTATTCATGCACTTTTCTGCATGTCTAGAATGTTTTATATGCCTTCACAATGTTATCTTCAGTGTTTGTACCAATGTCTCTGAATAGTCATTTTGCAGTCCTCCCACTTTTTTAAAACCTTTTTTTATACAAACCACACAAACGATACCAAAGGGCGCATTATGAATGATAAAATAAATATAACCAGAGGAATACTGAAGCCATTGTTACTTAGGGAACAAGTGCAAACTTAGTTTTTAGGGAGAAATTATTATAACTTTTGCACAGTCATTAGAAGCAGGTTTGCCAGCACTCAATACAAGTTTTCTCAAGTGCCTCAGTTTTACTTGGCAATAATATGTATTTTTGAACAACAGTTTCTTTTTATATTTTTATATATTGAATGTAAGCGTGACTGACATGATTGTATACTAACAGTGAAAACTGTGATGCTGAATGATTTTGATATTTTCATATTTCTCATGACACTTTGAAAAATAAAGTTTCATGACATTTTGTATAATTTTTTGGGGGGCGTTCTCATTTGTGAAGTCTTGTCTCTCTCTCTCTCTGCTGCTGCTGTTGCTGAGCTGCTGGTTCTTTCAGCAGGGCTCAGCAAGATTCACTAATTGTCACAAGCTTCAAACGGAATAACCCTCCACAGAAGTGCATGATATTTAATCCAGTTTGCACCATCTCATGTTATGGAGATGGTGCAAAAAAAGAAAGAAAAAACAAATAAGTAGAGAGGAGAGGTGACTCAGCTCTGAATCAGGCCTCAACCTGTTCCCTGTGAACCTGTCCAGACATCAAACAATCTTGAAATTTAACACATACTAGCTATATTGATCTGCACTCACTTGTTAGACCCTTTGAGGGCACATGACTCTTTCTTTACCCAAGTGTGTGTAAAGTTTAAAATGTGAGGGCGTAGCTCTTATTCAAAGTCATTCTAATTTCGCAACTCGTGTCATCAAATTAACCTGAGGAATATTGTCTCTCTCTTATCGTCCCGCTCAATCACGACAATCAGTGCAGGGGCAGGGGGCACTTGGATATCAAGGTTTTTAATGTTTTCTCAAAACGCTCTCATTTGCATTTGCTTTGACAACCTCCTTGAATTCTGGGATGGTTGCCATCATGGATTAAATAGACTTCCTCAAGCTACATTTTGTTGTCTTTTACCATATGCTGTCTACTTGTAGCGGATAGAGAACTGAAAACAAAAAGTGCAACGCCTTGGGGGATACAGTCAAAGTTAAACTCTTACTAACAGACCCCAGAGTGTGTTCCCATTTGCCCTAATGCCCAAGAGCTGCTGACCTGAAAGATGTGATCTGACAAACAGACACTTGTTTTTCTGGCTGCGAGGGGCTGAACTCCCCTGTAGGTAGATTTTCCTCAATGTGAGTCATCGTCAAGGTATTCCAGGTGCTCACCGCGGCACTTTGGTTTGGGCCAGGTGGCTCCAGGGCTCTTCAACCTGGCTGAAAAGCAGGTGCAACCAAGGAGGATACAAATCACAGCCACAGGTCTACTGATACTGTGGAGAGCCTCTGCTCCAACCCAGTGTGGAAATGTTGCGAGCAGCAGCAGGTCCATGTTACTCAGATCATTTGCCTCATAAAAGGAAAGCACCATCACGAGGGCACTCTAATACTGCTGAGATACTGGAGCTGCGTGTCCTCACTATTGTTTGGAGAATCTAATATCTCTCCTTCCATAGGCAACATTTTATCATGCTGATGTCAGAGAGGCAAGAAGACATGAATGCATAATGCCAATTAGCTTCATAATCTTGCAAGATTTCCCTGTTACAACAACAATTAACTGCATGACTGATTTCTCAGATAACAACAACGTGTTAAATGCTTTCCCCTCCAACATGAATATTTGATTCAGCCATTGTGATGATAGTAGGAGGAGAAGGGGAGGCGAGGGAGCAGCAACTCGTTTGTTTTAAAGCATATGGCTATTAGAGGATGTGTTAAAAAATGTGAGATCTAATATTTGTTAGGTGTGGAGGCTGTTAATAGTCGCACTGCTGCGTCTCTCTGTGAATGCCACGTGCAGGTAAAATGTCCTATGGGTGTTTTTGCAGTTTTATATGAAAAAAATCTCACTTTTACTGAACTATTGTGGAGATAAGATGAAATGAGACTTGTTCTTTCCCAAAAGCCAACTTCAATGATTATATCTGAGCAATGCATTTAGTTGATTATTATATAGCTATGCTGCAAATCAGGGCTGCAGTCATCTTGAGGAAATCATCATCACGTACTGCTGATGATTTCCTCAGCTGATTGATTCTGATTCATTTTTGTCTTTAAAATGTTGTAAAATTGTATTTAAAAACACCTTTAATCATTTCTACTTAGCCCAAGGCAATGCATTCAAAGAGCTTATTTCATTGGATCATCAGTCCAAAACACAAAGATACTTTATTGAATCTCATATGAGAATATGATAGGATCAAATTATCACATTTGTGAAGCTGGAATTGGGGAATGTTTTGCATTTTTGTTTCACTAATGGCTAAAAACAATTAATTGATCATAAAAATGGTTGCCAAAAGTTTTCTGTCAATCAGATAATTGATTAATTGGTGACTTTTGCAGCTTTAGAGAACAAAGTAGGATATTCTGCTTTCCATTCATTTAATTTGATGTGATTTCTCACCGTCATTATAGCCTGTATTCACATTACTCTTCATTTTTATCATACACATTATATCACATGTAAAATAAATGTCCTCACTGTGCACATAGAAGTGCCCCCAGGGTGAAATGAAAATCCAGAACAGCCTCAGAGAGCAGCGTGGTGGATCTGCAGCAAAGCAGGACTCTCAGAGAGCTGCTGACTTTATGGTGAATCAGGGAGTATGATTCCTTTACGGTCATCAAGTGGAACAAATAAAGTTAAGGGTGTCCTCTGAGGTATGATTGTCCAAGCTGGGAAGTGATCCCCTGCCCTCCTCCCTAACCCCACCACATCAGAATGGAGATGATTGTATATTCCCCTTTAGTCCGACTGCCTGGAGGAATGTTTCCCTGTTTATTGAGTTCCTGCATCTTGTTAAAGACTATTCACTTTCATTTCATTTCTGTTTTCTCTTCGACTGGGTAGCTAGTTAGGATGGTGCTGCTTTTCAGCTGGAGGTGCATATTCTCCAGATAATACTGTTTGCCTCTAATTGTGTGGCGTCCATTGCATCGGTGCTCTATTTGTTGATAAATTGGATTCGTGCAGACCGAGGAAGTATAATTCAATCACCAGGGAAGATGAATTCATTTGAAGTTTTATTATGCCTCTTCTAGTTTTACGTATTTATCTAATTAAAGAAAAATGGTTCATTTAAAAGCTGAAAACTGTTGTTTAATGACTTTTTTAAATTGCATTAAGGAAGAAATAAGGTACTGTCCGCCTGTTTGATGTATGGCAGACTACAGTCATATATAATGGTGTCTGACTCCCCATGTAGGTCAGAAAAGATTTTTTGCGGTGTGTCATTAAAAGCGCTGAAGTGAAGGGTCCAGCAGAGACAGACGAGGCTGTGTTGTCTTAATCAATAGCTTTGTGGTCTCTTTTCGTTGCCTTCTTGTTGTGCAGAGGTCAGCTGTCAAAGGATCCTGTGATCATATTTACTTGATTGTATTTCCTCCTTAATGTTCAACCCACTAAACCCCATGACCACAGCTGTAAAACATCTTCTCTGTAAACAACGTCGTCCTTTGTGACCACAGATGATTTGATAGGTTGAAAGTTGCCCTTTTTATGGAAGTTTTTTCACTCTTGAACTGTTATATGATAAACTTATATCACAATATTTTAAACCTCATACATGTTTTACCATTTGTAAACAGTTTACAAATACTTTTAACAATGTAAGATATAGTAGCTGAGAGTGTTACATTTCTGTTTTGCTATAAGTACCAGAGTCTAAAATTAACATTTCTTTGAATTCTGTGTAAATTGAGTTGCAATAAAACACATCAAAGGCTGATTTAAACATCAGTTAAATCTAAAATGTAAGGCAACAGAGTTTAGCCTGTGTTTTCTTTCCATCATGACACTCTCTACTGTATCATTTACATGTGGAATAACACATAAGTATGATCAAAAATGAACACTTTTAATTTCATAGTAAGATCCAAGATAAAAATCTAACTTTCACTTCACATAGCCCTTCGTTAGCCTCAGGAAATTTCATGGAAATAGGAATTATAATAATTTAATACTGTTTTATTGATTCATCATTGATTGATCATTAACTATAGTTGCTGGCAAATAACAAATGAACACAAATTATAGGGTTAGGGTTACGTTATTTCCTGTTATTTATTTGAAATTTGGAAGGTTAAAGTGTTCAAGTGTCCGACTATTTTGACTTTATTTCTATCTTTTTTTTTTTCAGTTGTGATTAATTTTGGGGCTCTGTCAGGCCTTTTCTATCTGAATCCAATATAACCTTTAACGTCAGATCTGTGCATGTGAACGTTGAAAAATGTTACCACCATATTACCACATTATTTGCCGCTGATGACACAGACGTCAGTTCATTTCAGTGAAGTTGTCCAGAGTTGAGTCTCTTTGCCTGAGGATGAGGTTCAGATGAATGATATTTTCACAGAGTCCTCTCTGCTGTGTTTCAGGACAAGGTGATGCTGGACGATCGTCAGATGTACAAATACTATTCTGACAGGGACCTCTGAATGGTTGTCAGCTTCACAAAGTGGTGCTGGAGACCTGTGGTTTTCATGTGAAGCCGCTGTCACACTAAGTGGGGAGAATCTGCTTTTAATTTGAATAATGATGATGACATTCTTTGAGAAGCAAATGCAGCAAATTGCTCATTTTTAATCCTTTTAGGCCTCAGAGCTGCCTTTGACACTGTTGATCATCCAATTTGAATTTGAAAGCCATGAGCACTGGGCGGTATTACCTGCCCTTCGCTTCACTGATTCATCTCCTCCTCTCACACAGAAACTTTTATTTCACCAGTGGAAACTCTCACTTTTTTCCTGGGCGAACATAACATTTGGAGCTCCTCAGGGCTCAATTTTTGGGCCAACTCTTTTTTTCCCCCCTCTGGGTCATAAATTATAATTTGTTGCTATGTTGTCAACATTTCTAATTGACTCACCTGCTTCAGTGCCTCTAGCATCTCTACAAACTCTAAAAACACATAAATTAGTTGGTAGTTTGGACGTAGTAGTTTAAAAACAATCCCATTCTGACTTAGCTCAGCTGTCATAGAATTACAGATGTTCAAATGTATTTTTTAGCACTTTAAGGCTTCTCATTGATGATGGCTAAAGTTGAGATCGGAAATTTGTCATCAATCAAACAGCCTCACCACAAGGTCCATGCGGAGGACATTTCAGAGCATCTTCTTTTTCAGATGTATTTGATTTACCACAATTTCAATCAAGATCCATTGATAATCCAGCAAGGTCACATCCTCATTCAAACAAATTTTAATCTGTCTGTCCTTTATGTCAACACCACCAACCACAGGAAATATTTTCAAAACAATTAACTTGAAAAGTCCGGGTTTGTAGTACTCCAGTGTCATTGAAAAGTGGGAAGTTTTCTTTGCCTGACCTGTAAAACTTTTAGAAAAGGAAATATATTGACCAAAGATGTGTAATTACATATATTTTTTTGGTTTAGTTTTATTTCTTATCCCTGTTGCACCATCATTTAAAATTTTTGTACCACCAGTTTTACCTTATCTTCATAAATAGATCAACCTAGAAGTATTTCATTTTGTATTCACAAAGACAGTTTTGATCGTTATTTTCAGCAGCAGCATTTTCAAAAAACATGAAATATTAATATTTTCCTCATTTAGTGAGACAACACAAAAGTTGGTTTGCCTCATTCAGGGGATGTTTTGACAGCCATCAGAAGTTAGAAGTAAATTGATCCCTCTGGAGTTTCATATATAGCTACTGTCTGTGTTCAAACAAGATGGTAGGTCGTCAGTAATTGGTTATCATAATGAGTTTTAGGCACCAGCACTTTCTTTGTCTTATACCAAATTATATAAAAAAAAGTCAAAGCATTAGCAAAAGACATGATGCAAAAAGAAAGGGAGAAATCTGGAAAACAATACTGGGAATAGAGGAATATAAAAAAACAAGCATCAGAGCTTTTTTTTAAAAAAAAAAAGCAGAGTTGGTACATGTTGCACACATTGTTTGCTTGGCCCCTGGGATATTCAAGGCATTTTCATCCAGCTTGTGTGTGGCACAGTCTGGGTACAGTCTGCATCCAGCCCCTTACTCTGGATTTCAGCTTTACAATCAACTCTGCTCTGAGGAACAAATTAACAGTGGGCATGTCTAAGCCCGTTGCATATTTACCAGCTGTTTGGGTCCAATCACAATTGTGGCTGCGTAACGTTCACATCCAGATAAGGAGGAGAAATTACAAAACAGAATGCTCCAGACTTTAAAAGACCAAACAACCATTGCGGAAATGAGATTTGCCTTCTAATTGTACAGCTGTGTCCAAAGTTATTTATTCAGATTAATATCCTCACTGTTTACTGATTGTGTGAAGCACAGTGCATCTCAATGCGTGTTTTGTTTCTCAAGCTATTATGTATTCAGAATGTAAAGAATATTTTCATGCCCACTGATGAGGTGGTGTGAGGTAAAAGCTATTATCTTTAATTAATTTCACTCTCTGAAGATGGATTCACAGGACAACACAAAGATGTGCATCGGGTTAAAAAGAGATTGCAGGTAAATAAAATGAAGACTTCTGCCCGTTCATCATGGTGCATTATTTGCAATCACAGATTATCCCTGAGCTGTGTCGGTGCTGCACATGTGTATGTGACAGTATGAGTGTGAGATGAACCCTGAGAGGCCAGCAGACCGAGCCGGTGACCTAATTATGATGAATCAGGGCTGGGGAGAGCTGTCTGGCCACAAGCCGTTTCTAAGTGGTTTTACTCTCCACCACAGCAACAGCATGAACAGCATCAACAAAACAGCAAAACACAACAGAGATGCTGTTTACAACACAGAGGATCTTGATTCAACGCTTGGTCTATCACTTATTCAAGATGTATTAGCTAAAAAAAGGAGCAAGAGGCCACTAAAGGATTTGAAAATGCAATAAATAGGATGGGATGTGATATTCTTGTGGTTTTCAGAGGAATAATTGAATATTTATTTCCCCCTCCTTGCCAAGATTTCGATGATAAGAATGATACAGTATATATGTGTGGTGAGGCAGGAGGGTTATCTTCTTGGCATTTTCTACCAAGTGTGGCAAACAAAATTCAGATCTGCAGTTTTCCATGCGGGAAGCTGAGCTGATAAAGGTGACATCGAAACAGTTGGCTACTTATTGGTCGGTGAGAATCTTCTCTACATCTTGAACAATCGCTATACAGGCAACTCACAGGTGCAGACATTGCTCCGACTCCGTCCATGTGTCTACATTACATATGATGTCATACAAGGTGTGCAACATCACTATAGTAACATCTCCACAATGAGGAGGTACAAGCTGCAGGTGAGAAAGAGTACTGTCACCAAAAGCAAGTTGAGTCAAGTTGAGTCAGCACCAAGTGTTGCAAAATCGCCATTAAATTAGATTATTCTGATTAATTAGTAACCTTCACTTACTTTGTGTAGCCACACCTAATGGACTCACTTACAACTCTAATGCACAGGTGAGAATGAACAGGTCCAACCATGAATCCATGGGTCTGTAGGTGCTAGTAGATGGATTTAGCCAGAGCCAGACTCGTAGTTTCCCCTGTTTCCATTCTTCATGCTAAGCTTAGCTAGGCCTTGTATTTAGTGGTCAGACTGAGTAGAAGAGTGGCATCAATCTTGTCATTTGAATTTCAAACAAATATGTGCATTTCAAAAACACTGGATCACAGTTGTGAGTGCTTGTCATAGGACTTGTGTGTATGCCTGTTGAGTTTCAGGTACTGACATCAAAGAGCAGCTGTTCGGGGACACACATATTACTGCATGACCTCCCTTAACTTATGGGTAAATAGTGAAACTGAATACTCTAGGGGCCCGCCTCATAGTTTGGCATGACATCGGGCCTCTGAGTGGTATTAGGCGCCATCCACATCACATTTAAGACTTGAATATGTTGCTTTGAGGAATTTTTTTGGATTTCTTAGATGGTGATGTTCGCCTCAAACCATGACATGCTATGAAATCAGTCTACAATATCCACTGTGACACATTCTGCAAAAAGCCACTGGCAGCTAGGCCATCTCTAGAGATGGCCTTTTTTTTCTTCTCTCTGTCTAGTGGTTATCTGATCATCAGTGGAGGGAAAAGGTGAGTATGGAGCGCAAACAAAAGGTGCTTGAATAAACTAGCTCCCGGCCACATTATTCAGACTCCGGGTATTGTACTCTACTGACAAGCCTCAACAGGACGTGAACCTCCAGAGAAGCTTCTCTGGGGATGGGCAGGACTCCTTTGCTTGACAAGGATCTCAGTGGATACATAAAAAAAAAGTAATGTAGATAATCTGTACCTTTACGGATGAATAATACATGCCCCAGTCATAAATCACAGCAGCTGCATTACGTTAAAATGTCATAACTAGAAATACAGGAACACCTGTAAGATGTTGTGCAATGTAATACCAAGCACCGCCGAGCAATAAGAAGTAAAATGTGCTGAATTAACTACTTTGAAATTCAATCATTATTATATTAAAGATTTTGATATTTGTTCTTCATGTCTTAAAACAAACTGATCAGTACAACTCTTCACATCATCTATGTGAACTGGTTGTGATCAATAAAAAATTACTCTTCCCTCTGAGATTGTTTTATCTCAACGATCTCACGACACTAAGAGGAAAAATTATGAACCATTAATTAGTAAGAAAGAAGATTATGATGATTTTTTAAAAAGAGAGAGAAAACAATGAAGTGTCGCTGCTTCACCCCTGAATTGTCTAAATCCCCAGGTTGGGAACAACTAATTTAACTGTAGTTTGTATCATTAATAGGTAATAATGTTGAAGATGCAGGTGGGTCTAATAGTTTGGCCATAGATTGGCCATACAATCTGAGTAGGGGGATTCTTAACCCTGAAATGAAATGATAAATGTACAAAAAGCCCATTCATTATTTGTTAAGCTCATGTAATATTAATTACCATGAAATTCCCCGACTGTCTCTACATTAAGGCTAAAATATCTCTCTGTACAACAAAAATATCTAGGCTATATGGACAAACTAACATTAAATTCAAAACATCCATTTCTTTACACTGTGAGGCTTTGACAGCTGGATTCTCATACGATTTCTTGATTTGTGATATTTATGTTTTCTAGAGGAGTACTAACCCCCGCAGCAGAATCAAATGGGCATACCAGCATTGGATTTCCTGATTTCTCTCAGTTTCAGTTTCCAGTTGAGATACTTATTCTGTCTTAAGAGCCAAGAAGTCAAGTAGTTGAACCAGGGCCAATGCTAGAAAAGGTTCATCATGCAATAAATTATTCTGTTGTTGGATATCCTTTATATTGTTTGTGATTGCAAATAACACAGCATGAGGTCTGTCTGTATTTTGATGTTACTTTTACTTCCCCTGATATTATACATTATGTAGTATATCTGCTATATTATATATTATATCGTATATCTGCTATATATTATATAGTATATCTGCTTTTGCTTTTTTATCTAGTATATCTGCTTTTGTGCAGTTTCTGAAGAGTAACAATGGAGGTGATGGTGATGTAGAATAATGGATGTACAGAGGTGATACAGTTTAACAGGTTATGCAAGATTTCTCTGTGATCAGTGGGACATAACAGACAGAAACAATGTTTACAGCTGCATTTAACAGAGCTGTCCACAGTGAAGTGAAACCTCCTCAGGGACTGCCTGTTTTTATTTATGTTGAACACAACTTGCCTTCCTATTTTCCTGTTTTTCAAGAGGAGTTGGAAATATTTCAGCTCTCTAAGATTTCAAACACAACATAGCAGCCAGCCTAACACTTGCATGGAGCAACATTTCACAATTTTTAGTCTTATAAACACTACATCAATATTACAATCCCCCTTCATGAAACAGATTGTTTGTGTTTCCAGACTAGTGGTCACAGTCTTCCCTGTCATAAATATTGTCTTGTCATTGGTTCATTCCTTTGCCTTCACCGCAGTCTTTGAGTATTTTCGGAGATTGCTTGGTCTGCACCGATGCCTTCATTCCAGTGGACTGATCACAGGAGGCCTGATCCAACTGTGTCATGAACCGCAGAGAAAACCCACAGCTGATAAGACCACGAAGACACTGACTGATGTGGGATCAACTTTAAAGGCAACAAGCAGCATTTGGATTGTGTTAGGAGATAATGCTAATGACGTTTAGATTAGCACTAATTTAGGCCTCTGCGATTGAGGCGACACAGAAAAACCACTGGCTTGAGATCAGTGATGATAGCGTCAGCATGAGACATGCCGCCGAGCACGGCAGTGGATATGAATCAAGGGCCTGTAGGGGCGGACACGTCATCATCCCACAACAGTAGTGTTAGTTGCCACATACAGCTGGAATGTTCCACTGGGATGACAGAAGGTGTGTCAGATCACACAGCAACATCCCCCCTACCTCTCTCAACACCACCAGCCTTCCCTATCAACATGCCCCCTGGTTGAACAACCCCTAACCCCCTTCAGCTCTATGCTAACTGGTCAGTAAAGACAAATGGCGTGGAGCTGCCTGCTAGTGAAGACGCAGCAGGTGCTGTGCTGTCAAAAGCCACTTCACACCTCCTCTCCCTCTCTCTCACACCACTGCCACTACACCCCCCCACCACCACCCCCACCCCCCTGATGTGAGCCCAGGCCACCCTCTCCGTGGGAGGGGAGAGTACGACTCTCCGGGGTCTGCTTTGTTATCAGCATGCTCCAGCTTTGAAGTAAGCTGGGCCAGAATCTGGACTGTGTTTACTTGAAGGCATCTCCCTTGTTGTGTGTGTCAGCCTGAGGTAATTACGGCTCAGCGAGTAGCCCTGACCGTGATGACACGGTGGGGTAGGTGTGGAGAAGTAGGCAGGGCCTTGGAGTTCATCAGTGTCTGGAGCTGCTCTTACTCACTAGGATGTGGTGTAGACAAGGAGAGCTCCCAAAGGGGGTCTGCTTGCACGGGCATGATGTGTTAAAAGAAGACCATGGCCAATAATGTCCTATAATTTTATTGTTATCGAGAAGCACAGGCCCGTTGTGCTTTTTTCTCTGCGGGGTGTCACATCCAAGACTAGTTTAGCCAAGCAGTGCCATTTGTAAGCACAATTTTTGTTGCATAATTCAAAGGAAAAGTATGTTTAAGTTGTTATTTTAGTATGTTAATTCATAGTAACACATTCTCTATTCACTTTGTGGGGTTGTTAAAGACTCAGTGACTAAAAATGACAATGTGACTGACAATGATAACAAGAAAAAGCTAACCTAGCTGTGTCCAAAGGTACCAAGTCAACTTATAAACATTTGAAAGCCTTCTAATAACTAAATACTGTTTGCTACATCTTGTTTATTGAACCTGTAGAAAATTAAAGCTGGATGATTTCATGTTGTGGTTTTACAGGCGTTTATGTGCTGTGTGTGTGTGTGTGTATTTCTTGGTTGCTCTCAGCTAACTCTTGGTGACAAAGACAATAAGCTTATTTCCCAAAACGACTAAAGGATAAGGGTGGCAATATTCAATAACAGTACATTTCTGTTACTGTCTACAAATCCCATGACAAGACCAGAGTCGTATAGTGCAGTAGTGTCTCTTAATACTTTCCAATTTTTCAACTAAGCCCAAGGCCCGCTGGTTCTTACAGAAGACATAAATCTTTAAATTCAGATACATAAAATTCATGAATATATTTATGAATGCATGCTTTCTTTAAAACAAAACAGACTTGGGTATTCGCTAAAAATTGAGTGAAGTTTTAGAAACACAGCTCAAAAGGTGAGTAAAAGGTGGATTTGTGGGGATTATAGTTTCACCTGTGGACTGATACACATTTGGCATGTTTTTAAATATTTACAGCAGCTGTATTGTGAATGTGGGATCAATCTACAGTGTGGTGTATTGAGTAGGCCTACAAATGTAACTCAACAGCTTTTAAACACTGCAAAATAAACTACACAGGTAATGTTTGTTGGAATCAGTTTGTTATTGGTTTCTGTCATGGTTTATCTCATTCCCTATTTAGTTCCTGTTTTATTTTGAAGTTCCTGTCTTGTCTTCCTCTGCTTTCCCTCCTGTGATTACCTCATGTGTCTAACCTGCTCTTGATTGCACCACCTGTGTCTCGTTTCCTCGTGTATTTAACCTCAGTGTTTTCCTCATTGTCCTTTGTCGGTTCATCTGCATTGTATGGCTCTGTC
This sequence comes from Decapterus maruadsi, assembly GCA_030347415.2. Taxonomy (NCBI): domain Eukaryota; kingdom Metazoa; phylum Chordata; class Actinopteri; order Carangiformes; family Carangidae; genus Decapterus; species Decapterus maruadsi. The sequence goes on from CM064906.1 coordinate 16,535,777, forward strand.
TATGCCCTTTGTTTGTTTTTTTTGTTCAACTTTATTGTGCTGAATTATTGTTGTCTGTATTTTAGGTCCTGTTAAAAACTCAAATCGGACAGATTTTGGTCTTTGTCATGGTGTTTACTGACAGTGAAAAGTCAAATTTCACCACCAGACATGTAGGCTGCTTTAATCCTTTATGCAGTGTCGTTTCATAACATGTCAGTCAAATCTGGAGTTCAAACTGCCCATCAGAAACATCCTCAATCTGCAAAATAATATATTAGGATGAGATGCTGTTTTTTGCTGCATTGCTAGTAACATTTCAGCAGCTGCAATTTTAATAAGGGCTTCAGAAACACGCCTAAATCTTTCAGAGTCATTTCAAAAACAGTGGTCGTGCACAGCTCAAGCTCACTGGTGAGAGTTTGATAATGAGATTTCCCTCCCTTCAACCTGCCCAGTGGCCAAAACATGGTTTTAGTAGCTCTTAGAATACTAATTAACTTTGTGAGCCTTCAGACTAAAAAAGACAGAAAGCAAGCGTTGTATGTCTGACTGTCAGGTTTAACTATCATAACACATGATGATGCTTCAGTCACATATCCTGTCCTACCATCTTCTTTCTCCCGCTACAAACACAATGATGATGTCAATATTAGCATTACAGCCAAAGGTCAGATTTGACATAATACTGCCGAAGCCTTGTAGTGAGCCAGCCTTGCAGATACCGGTGCATGGACTCTGTAATCTAGAACTAAAATGACGGTGGAGATTGGAGCATTGCAAAAGGCCAGACATCCCCCTGCAGGCCTGGCGCAGTTGTCAGGGACGATGTGTAAGCTCCCTGTCAGAGTAATACCACAAAAAATAAGTCTTGCATCATCTGTTATATCCTGTGAGGTGTATGTTTATAATCATGTGCATCATTTGAGCGTATTACAGGGTGATGTTATGAAATCCTGTGTTCTCTGTGCCGACTGCTACTTTTTGAAGAGGCGCATTTTAAAAAGAGAAATCCAAAGGATATTCATGTTGTCACTCTCTCTTTCAACTTGCTGCAGTTAAACTTGACTGCTATACAAATTTAATAGATGTTCTCGCTTGTAAAAGAGTAATTGCCCATCTGCTTTGAACAGCACTGAAGCACACAACTAATTTCAACAAATGTAAATCAATACACACGAATAAAAAGCTTTCATTAAAAAAAAAAGAAGAAAGATTTAGTCCACAAATGAAACAACGATGTGAATTTCCACATAGACCAAGGTGAGGAATCACATATGGCTGAGAGTTTATGTGACAGCGAAAGCTTTTTCAAAGCAAGTACACACAAAGATTAGTGAGGATCTACAAAGTCTATTGCAATCTGATAAGACTCATGGTGTTTTCATTGGTGAGTGTCTCTGCTTTTATCTTCTACAACTGCTGAGCTTCTCTTATCATGTGCAGCACAGTCTGGAATTCCAGCCTCTGATAATTTTCTCGTAATCTCTGGTTAACCAAGCAAAGAGTTAAACCAATGTGGACTGTAAAATATTTCACAAGCAGGCTTCCTATCATACCTGTGGGTCACTTAAATTGCCATGATGGATCCTCTTAGTTCTGCACCTTTTCAATCTTTGTTTTTCCCGGGCCCTCCCTCAGCTAATGAAGCAAAATCTTCTATTTCTGATCAGCGGGGGGAGATGGATCAAAAACACGGCTGACTGTGACAGAGAAGCAGTGGGAGGAGGCTACACAGGGAATACATAAAGCTATAGTTTGTACAAGGCATGGCCTGACACAGCAGGCGCTTCAATGTGTCTCTCTAAAGTTGAAGGAATAGTTTGACATTTTGGGAAATCCGATTATTCCCTTTGTTGCTGAGAGCTGAATGGGAAGATTGATATCGCTCTCATGTCTGCATGATAAACATGAATCCAGATGCCAGTTATGTTGGATCTGTGTATTGACTGTGTGGATGTGCTGCTTTCAAACCCTCACACTCTTCATAGAGTTTGTGCGGATTAAACAAACTGGATACAGTGTAATGTATTAATTGTGAGCTATAGAGATGCTGCTGGGATTGTTTCACAGATCCCCCTGCAGTTGTCACTGTTGCCAGTGCTGCCAGTTTTCGCACAGATGGTATCAGTCCTATCATTTCTTGGTAACAAATACAGATAAGCGTACATCTTGAAATGATATTGAACTCTAACATACATGTGCTGAATCCACACTGGGACCATTTCTGCTACTTTTTACACCTGACGTCCGAAAACCGACACTTTTGGGAACATTTCTGGCTCCATTTCAGTTAGACAACTATGGGTTTGCATTGTAGCATTGTGGGACCTTTGGAAATAATGATTTGGACACACACTGTCTCTCCCTGATTGCATCTTATCAGCCTTACCAGTGGTGAAAGCAACATGGACAACAAAACTAGTGTGTATCACTGAGAGTCACTGACCCTGTTGTCAACTACAGGGTGGACAAACCATGTTTACACCGACTTGTGCATGAACCAGTGCATGTGATTTGTTATGTTTGCATTTCTAGGTGTGATTGTAGAGATCATTTCTAAGATTAAGCTAAAATGGTTAATTTCACAGGGGCGCTGTAGAGACCACAAAGGCTTTTGTCCTGACTGCAACATCCAGGGTTCAAATCTAGCATGTCACCCCCTCACCCCATCTGTCTCTCTCCTGATTTCATGTCTCTCTCTCACCATGCCTGTCATAATGAAGGCATGAAAAGCCCCCAAAATATCTTGAAAAAAATGTGTTTTTGTTTTCCAATTTTGAACCTATTAGTGTGCATGTAGCCTACTGCAGACCTCTTTGAATTATGCTAGTGCTATAGGCTCTCAACTGTCATGTCAACAAGCATGTTGACATGTGAAGTCAACACTCCTCCCCCCACTCACTTTCCCCATTTTTGCCTGTTGTACTCCCACCTCATTGATCCATTCAATTAAAAAGGAACAATTAACAAACGTGACCTCATTTTACCGTGAAGTCCTGCTGTAAAATATACTTCGTCTCTCACCGACATGGAGCCTGCAGGAATACAACTTGAGGGTGAGGTAAAGCTCTTCTGCCTTGATGCCAAGAGAAAGCAGAGGCAATGGTTGACCTTGTCCTTCTTTGCTGTTGGTCTGTGGGTTTGGGCCAGGGACAGGAACTCCCTGTACAGACACTGTGTCTGCGATTGCTGAAACTGCTCCACAGTAGAACGCTTTGTTCACTGCCACCAAGGAAAACCTAGACAACAAAAACACACACATGCTGGAAAAATGAACACTTGAGAGGGGTCGTTTTCTCCTCAAAACGTCTTGCTTGGGTTTCAGCGGTAAATAATATTCCCTTCAGAGGGGAACAAAATCACGCAGCTTAACAAAAAGCCCTCGAGATAATACATGCGCGACCTGTTGTTATCAGACCATTAATCTAAATTTACAAGTAGTGAAGGGTTATGATGTCTTGCATTTGAAAAAAAAAATGAAAAAAAAAAGCATATAACCACATTCTCACCCGAGACTGTGTATGTGCATGTGTGTGTGTATGTGTCTGTGTGTGTGTGACTGGAGAGGAAGCTCATAAGTCTCTAAAAATTAAACAGTTTAGAGGTTGTGTGGTTATTTGTATCACTTAGAAAAATCGTATCATGAGGCAGCCAGTGAAAATAACATTGATGTAGCAGTGTTATTTTTAGTCGGAAATCACACAGATAATTAGATTTTGAGCAGCTAATGCATAAATATACCACAATACTGCTGGTATCTGAAGCTCAACAAAACTCTATATCTTATTTTGCACCCAAGCGCTAATAAAAGATTAATGGTACAGCTACAGTTGGTCCTGTGCAGGTGAAGAGCTACTCAGCGTTCATCATTTTTCATTCACTTCCAATCCAGCTGACCAAATATCACTGGCAAATAGTGTCGCTTCAATCATGGTGCCCCCAAAACTGATAGGTTATCCAATTATGTGCGTTGATGCATTTCCTGTGAAGCAGGAACATTGCTCATGACCTTTTTCTTGATAGAAATGAAATTTTCTCCCCCTCAGGCTAAACAAAATCTCACAGTACTCCACCCCGTGAGTGAGTCACGCAGGGATAGTCAAACAAGCCTACACGATGATGAATCTGCAGACATTACTCCTGGAGAGGAGCTGTTTAGAAATCAGCCACCATGTGTCACACGACTCTCTCTGCACTGGCATGTCTCAAGGTTTTCGAGAGGTGTCGACCACGGGGGGTGGAAAGTCCTTCTCGACTCTTTGCTTGGCGTCTGAGAGCAGGTTATCTCTCCCTGCAGCATGCTGCCACGCGCCTGTTGCACCTGATTGTCTCATCGGCACATTCCAGGTGAGAGGGTCGACAAGCCAGGACAGAGCGCCCAGACAGTGATACACTTGTTCAGCAGCCGCAGGTGTAGCTGCCCTCTTTTTCTGCGCGCTCCCAGAGGTATAAGGAGTTGTGGAGGAGCAGAGGGAGAGTAATCTTAAGGAAAGACAGGGGGGAAAATCAATGACAAATGACTTGGCTTTTTCATGGAGCTCAGTAAGAGGAGAACAGCCATGTGTTCATCTTATTGACCTATATCCCTGTCCATCATTCAAAGTAGATTTTAGAGCGAGAACTACATTAAAGCAACAGACCGAGTGGTGAAATATCGAGTGCTAGCCATTATCAGAGGGAATTTTTCAATACATACATTAATTCAGCTTCAACCCCTCAACTGGACCTAGCACTGTTACTCAGTCTGGATATTGCCTTCAGTAGACTGCAATGGCTGTGGGTGGACAAAATAACAGAATTATCTTATAAATTAGTAAAAATCCAATTCAACAGCAGAAACTATAACTGTGTGTCCAGAGAAAAAACATCTCTGCATAATTTATAAACCACTCATGGGACACTGTTAAATTATAAGTAGTTCAATACAGAGACTAAATACTAATTAAAACATTAAAAGTTAAAAAAGTTAAGAGCCTTAAACACATCAATACTAAACTATTTCAGATAGACTGCCAGTCTACATAATGGCAAGTCTATATTACATATTGATTTGTATATGGCATATATTATTTGGTTTATAATAGTTTAGTTTAATAAAGTTAAACATTTTCATCGTACATTACAAAGACTGCAGTGTGCACTTTAAAGTGAAATCAGGATCTTCAACAAAATTAGAGGTGCAGCCAATTATTAAGTTCATTATCAATTAAGCTGCAATTTTATTCTCCATTAACCAATTTAATTTGTCCAAGATATGACAGAATTTAATTGAAAATGCAAATCACAATTTTCCAAAGCCACAGCCAGTGTCCTAACCCAACAGTCTAACACATCAATATTCATCTTTTAGAACCAAACATATTGACACATTTCCTTAAAAAACAAAACAACTTAAACAATTAATTAATGATGAAAATAGTTGTGTATGAATCACTGAGGCTGCAGCAACTCAATAAATTTAATCTGTAGTAAAACTGACTTCATTGTCAGATTTTAATCATTACAGCAGCACAGTGTCAACAAAAACCTTGTTAGTCTTAAAAAGACAAGCCAAGTCTGGATTTTATTTGAGGCTGTATCTGTTATTTTGTCCACCACCTGTACATATGAAGCGCCTTGGAGACATACATTTTAACTTGTTCCTGATAATGAATTTAATTCCACCCTCTGGAGCAGAATAATACTCTCTTTCTCTAATACATACTGTATCTCCCTGACATTAATAACTCCCCTTCATCTGTTCAGATGCTCAGTAATACGTGCACCTTCTAAATTTATGCCTTCGTGGGTCTGTTCGGCTGCCACTGAGGGGTGATCAGCCATTCAAGAGAGGGAGGAAACAGGAACTTGAGCATTATGATGATGTAATTGGCAGCAGATGCAGAGGAAGATGGAGATAAAGGAGAAGGAATTCAAAATAATATGTGTTTGGGCATGCATCAGGGGGTTATCATGAGCACAGAGGGATCATGTTTTGACTTTTGTCTCACTGATTCACTGTTGCTCAAGTGCTTTCATTTTGCAGTGGTCTAAACTATGGAAATCTGACATTCCTGTACAACGACAGAGATGGTGATATTGCGGAGAGATACTGTAGCATCTCTGAAAGAAGAGGCCTTTAATAACACTTTGCAATCCCCACCTGATCAGTGTACACACAAGGCCATATAGAAAATAAATTGGATATGCTAATATTCAAGAAACATTGTGAGCTGCTTGTAAACAGGACTGTCAGCACTACTTATTTTGCACGCCATACCATCTGCTGGGAGAAGGATTTAAGTTCTCCAGCAGATTCTTTATGCTGGAAACCGTCCAACAGCTCTTCCAGGGTAAATGTTACCCTCTCATGTGAAAGTCATGGCAAAGAAAAAGACCGAAGAAGGTCAAGTAGCTACTTTTTCCTGCTGTCCTTGTGGTCTGACGAAAAGGCAGCGAGAACAAGGCAGGGCTGAGTAAGAGGATGCGGGGGGGGGAGGGATGCAGGCTGGGACCTGCTCCGGCATTAAGTTATGCCTTTGTAAGGCAGAAGCACTTGCCTGTGGCAGGTGCAGGTAGCAGACGTGACGCTGCTGAGGTGTTTCTATTGAGAAGTACCCAACCTGCCGAGTTGTCAGGACAAGTTGGAGGACTCAGTCACCACCCTGCTGTGAAAAGCTAACCAGATCCGCACACTATGACTTGCACTTCTAAAGAGTTGATGGAGGAACTGGAAAATCCCTGGGCTCCGACATAAAATTATAGGATTGTTGTGATGCTTGTCATGGAGGCTAATGTGGAAGATAATACATCATAACAGCAATTACAATCTCAAGGATTCACTCTTTTATGTTCCACCCTTAAAAAAAAAAAAAGCTCTAAAAGTACTTGCAGACTTTAAATAAAGGCATATATCATTCACAGCACTCAGTGGTTATATTTAAAATTCAAAGTGTTAGTTTTTATGGGAGTGGACTAATCCTAAAGCCAGTGTTTAAAGGGGTACATAATAGTTATGGCACTTAGGAGGCTTTACGGGGGAAGATTCTCGTTTTCCACTCACGAGTTGCTCAGAAATGGTGCTGTATTTCTAGTAAAATCCAATCTCTCTGTTCATTAAGCACTGACTGTATCCATCCCTCTGCCCCAGTGTTCAAGGAAGGACTGATTAAAAATCTGCTTCTCCCATGTTTACGCCACAGAGGCACCTGTAGCTGCCTACACAGTACAGCAAATCACAGACGAATGTAAGCGTGCAAGTCTGGCCATGTCAGGTGGGATTCTTGTCATCACGGTGCAACAGTAATCATCAGTATAGTCAAAGTAAGAAACCCAAATGATATCATTCTGTGTGAAAAATGCATAGAAGACATTTGGGAGTGAAGTGCGATGCTGTATGCTACAACATTTTGTTGTTGAAAACATATTTCTGACACACGCTTGCACATGGGCTCATTCACTATGGTGGTGTTTACCCAGAACTTATCAAAATTCCATGTCAGGATGTTTGCAGTTTGATCTGAGCTATGAAATTTAAGATCCAGAGCCTGTTTCAGCCTGTGTTTAAAAAAAAAAAAAGGAGGGGAGAAAAAAGCTGTGAGTGAGATGATACGAAAGATTTTTTAGCCCTCATGCTGGTTTGGTGAATCGAAGATCACGTCAATGCCCACCAACATGGAGTCACAGGAATTTAAATACACCTCTTAAAGCCCTCTTTAAGCCGCCTTAGGAGCAGTTTATTAGCAGGTAATTAAAGTATGGACACCACAGGCTGCTATTGGATTTTTTTTTATCTTATTCTCAACAGCGGATGGAGCAAATGTGATGGTATGGGTATAAAATCACAAAGTTTAGCTGCTATTATCGGTGTGGGCACCTGAAGGAATGGAGGTTTTTAACAATGTGGGCAGAGTAAGCAAAACGATCTGCCTTCCTTCTTTTGTTTGCTTTGCCTGAATGAATAGGAGATCCACCAGCATGGCAGTGTCAGAATAGATTAGCGCCACGGTCCATCTCCCTGGCTTCACAAAATAAAATCCTCTTAAAAGCAGGGGATGTCACTCAATCTCCTGAGACATGTACTTGCATGGTGGTTAGGAGCTCTGACTACTGGGAAATATACCTGCACAAATAGAGGAAGTTTAAACTGAAAATGAGCTGCCAAAAATGTATTTACCAAGGTGTATAAAATATCCCTCACAAGTGACCAGTGTTCACTCGGACAGAAACTCACGCACTATTAAAGTTTGTCATTTTTAATGCAGTCAAAGAGTAATTTGTTGTAGAAGTGTAGACCGTGATTATCTTAAACACACAATATGACATCCACTTAGTTTTCTATTAAGACATAGTGGATGTTGGAGTCCTGATGAGGACAGGTTCAAGTAGCTCTTATCTCTAAAGCATCTTCACACTGCCTACAGCTATCTGTTCCTCTACAATCATAGCCCAGGGCTACGAGTGGAAGACGGCTTTTCCAAAGCCATTCAGAGTTTTCAACCCGTGTAACTAAGAAAACAACAGGAAGTTCCTCTATGAAGAGCCCAAAGGCACAGGTTGAGGGGTCATCGCTCGCACAACCACCTCACTGCTTTCCTTACGCAACCAAAGTGTTTATTTACTCAAGTCGGGGGAAAATGTGATGAATTTTTAAGAAAAAGGACATGTTTGTGTTTGGTTGGAATATTTGCATAAAGGCCCATCCATGACTAATAACACCTACCAGGAGACATTCTGTTGAAAAACCCTGCAACTTGTTTTGTATTTTTGAGTATTGATTTTGTGTAGCCTGTACAGATGTAGTAGCAAAATTTTGTTAATGTTGTCCAAATTAAAAAACTGAATAGTCTATCACTTGTAAATATATACATTTCCATTAGTAAAACAGAAAGAAATTACCTTGTTGGTGTGTGACCTCTCTGTGAAGAACTATGTGGTTATCCAGTCTACTGGGTCTCTCTCCTCAAGATGATAATGCACCAGGAACAGAGACAATACAGATTTCCCCCTGAGATATCCAGGCATGGTGACCTGTAACGTGGATTACCTGTCCAGGAAGGAGACACAGTGTTAGCCTGTCAGCTTAATGCACCCAGCAGCGTTCAAAATCTGTCAGAGCGATCATGTCAGTGCAAACTCATGCTCACACTTTATATAGTAACTGCAGATACTACTGCCTGATAAGGCATCATGTAAAAAGAGTAAATAAGATGTATGTGTATTGGCTTTATTAATATTCAGTACCAAACTGATACCTACGCTTTACATTGCTTTACTTACAAGAACTAGCCTCAATATAAACAATTTTTGGGTTCCTATGTTGTCATGAAAATCTTCCACCAGCAAGATGCTGCTTGTCTTTCTAGCTCTTAAACTCATTGGGAAACCTCCTAAAGGACTGCTTGACCACTTGGAGGGCATCTAAGTCATAAACTGATTTATTATACAGACTTACAGAGGTATAAATATTTAGTTTGACTGATCTGTTGATATGCATGCAAATGTGAATAAATGGTCCAAATGAGAAAGAAACATCCTAATAAATGTGAAATGTTAATAATAAAAAGTGCCCTTTAAAAAAATGTTTTTTATGATAATGTTACAGTGTGAGTAAAATATTGATTAGCCTACTACCTAGCGTTTTGTGTATTCACTTTCGAATATTATAATATCAGGTGCTAATGCGATCAGCAAAAGTTTGCCAGTCAGTTGTAAATGTTAATAAATCATTAGTTAAGGGTCTTGCAATCAATCAAGTCTACAGCTGTAAATGCTAATAAGCAATTTAATAGATGGATTTTGGTCCAGATGTCCTGCAGCTATATTTTCCAAAGGGTAGCTCTCAAACAAGCCATTGCAGGGATTCCAAAATGAATGATGAAAGCTATTCTTTCGGATTATAATTGATCTATTAAGTATCAGTAAATGTTTTGGTGACATTTAATAAATCTGTTAATTATAGCTTATGACCCATTTATAAATAGGGTCTTATTACAGTGTGGCACCAACTGTATGTCCACACTATCTGGTCCAGGATATAATAAACTTTTCAGAGGAGCTGCTGAAAAGTCCATTTTCTTTTCTGAGCTTCCAAGAAAGATCAGTTGTCATTTGAGGCAAGGATACCATATTCTACATTTTTGGCAGAGCAGTGTGTATCTCTCCTCAAATTGATTGGAGTCACTTTCTGTACCGCGTAGAGAGAATCCTCTCCCCTCTCCTTTTCATCTCATAGTCTCATTGATCACTGGAGCTTCTGAGATACAGAGCACAGGTGTGATCATCATCTTAATGCATCCTCTCTCTCTCCCTAAGCGTGTGAATGTAGAAGTGTTTTTGTGTGTATGGAGCACAGCTAACATTTCGATGAAAACTCTTTGGTGTGGTCCGAAAGTACAATGAATGAATGTTGACACACCGTTCGTAGTCATCCATAATTCATGTAAGCTCAAAACACTCTCATTCCATACCATCATGTTGTGAAGCTTGTTTGCACTCAAACTGGGCTAAATCTTTCAGTGTACAATATGATACCATGCAATATTTGTGTACAGATTTGTGTGCGTGTGTGTGCATGCGTGTGTGTGTGTGTATGTTTGTGTCATCTCTGGAATAATGATAGACTGACAGCGGGAGCGACAGCACCACCCCAAGCAAGTAGAAAAGCCCTGCATTCCTGGGCTGCGAGCTGTGAATCTGAGCATAGATTGCAAGTTAAAACACGCAGCCTGGAGCCACCACTGTTTTAGTAAATACTTTCAGAGCCAGTGTTCAGAGATCACAGCTTTAGGACAAGGCTGGGATTGATTTCCCAAACAAGGATTATGTGTCCTGATTGTCCGCTCTAATTTGTAGGGTGGAAATGGAAAATGGGCTTCACCTGCTAATGTAAGGGACCGGATGTTCTTTGAGGTTCGCCCATGCTTTCAAGCATTACTTAGCATGTTAGAAAAATAGAAGTGTTGCCTATATGCACTCTCACATCTAGGCTATACAGTAAATATGAATAATACAGGCACCATTAGCTTATTTTAGTGTAACAACTGGGAACAGGAAAACTGTTAGCCTTGCTGCCTTAAGGTAAAACAAAATCACCTGCTAGCATCTAATGCTCACCTGGCAAATGTTTGGTTTGTTTAGTCATAAACAAAACAAAGAGTAAAATCAAGTAGGCTAAAATCTCAATTTGGGTGCTATGTACTTTATTTCTGTGACAGCTGGTAGGTAGGTAGGTAGGTAGGTAGGTAGGTAGGTAGTTAGCTTAGCAGAGCTGTGGACACTAACGTTAGCCCTCAGTTAGCAACTACTTGCTAAAAGCTAAGACTTGAAGACATGCAGAACAATCACAGAGCCACCACTGCACTTATTATTAAAGAATATAGTCATAGTATGTCAAATTAAACAGCAGAAGCTAGCCCACAACATGTAAAGAGCATGTTTTTATGAACCAAACACAACCTAAACACTACTCAAATAAACAACTAAATATCAAACATCATGAAGCGCCACCCAGTCGCTACATTTACAGTATGGCTACTGTACATTATGCAAAAACACATCAGCTACCGCTCATGAAGGAGCCGGCCGGCTAGATTGGAACAACATGTAGCCTAGCACCATACATCCATGCCTAGCACCCGCAGCTACACAGAAGCACGGCAGAGAGAAGAGAAGCCAACAACGAGCTCTAAAGTCGAGCAAACACAGACACTGCTTGGCCAAAACATGGTTGTAAATTTCCTCTTACCTTTGCTGTTTTGCTGTGAAAAGTTTGTTTGTTTGTAAATCCCATAGACTGTAAAGTCTCTGGGACTGTAGGTAAATCCACAATATTTCCAGTTGAACTTTGACCGGAGTTACATCTAAATCGGTCCGGACGGAGCTGGAGGAACCTTAACGAGCATGCACACAACGCACACAACAGCCTGCGCGTCACACATTTCCGGATTCTGCTGATTCTGATTGGCTTATGAGAAGAATTCTGATTCTGATTGGCTCATGGCTTCCAGTACTGTCAATCACATCAAAGTGGGTTGCAGCATCATTTTGAAGGACTTCTCATCCAAAGTATGTTTTGTTTTTTTAGGCGAACATTACATTTTTTTGCTGTCTCATTTTCATTTAGCCTACTCTTCACCAGTAACACATACAGAAAATGTATACATCTCAGCAAGTTCTTTTTCCTTTATGATGCCAAAAATAGCTGTTAGACCTTGTGGTTGGCTGGTTGCAGAGATCTAATAGCCTACTCATTTCATAATGCAATATTCGAGAAAAGGCCTAGAAAATCGGCTTGGTTTTTAACGACAAAGGCAGAAGGTGGACAAAGGTGGAGGCAGCAATCCCCTCACTGTTTTTAATAATTAGTTTTTGTACAGATGAACAAAGCAATACATTACCTCTTATTTGTGAGGTTTAGCATATGAAAAGAGCCATATCTGTTTACTGTATCCAGTGTTAAGATAAGCTAACCCAGCCGCTCCTTGTTTAGCACAATGATATGAATGCCTCAAAATAACTCTTAGCAAAACAGTAACAATTTCTATAGGCTACACAAAAAACATGAAAATGCCTGAACACGAGATAAAATGGTAATTTTGTAAAAGCCCAACTTGTCAAATTAGACCAATGCAAATGAGTGTTAAGACAACTCTCCTGGCAAAACATGAGAGTGGTAGCTATGAATTTCCTCATTTTGTTCTAAAACAAGCAAATTATTCCTTTCAGTAAAAATGTAAAGCAACAGTTTGCCCCATTTTCAATGACTCATATCTAACATAAATATATTTATATGCTCTATTCATACGTGGTATAAAATAAAACAGGCTCTTCAGATGGTCTTTTTGGATTCAAGCTTGCTGTAATAAGAAATTATGGATTTATCTGGTGGCTCACTCTGGCTGCATAGATCTGCATAGATCACCACCTGCCACTCAAATCTGGAACACCTGCTTCCTCCACAGTGTCCACCGCCAGCTGGCTCACTGCAGAAAACCCTAAAATAGCCATAAAAAATACAAACTCAGCCCTAAACCAAAACTGTATTTTACCCACATCTGAGTTTAAACATTTAATCCGATAAATGTTCACAGGAATATTTCATAGCTCCTGTACAGTCCCCACTTTTCTAATATTTATTCCCTCTCTTTTAACTATGCTCTTTTTTCCACTCTCATTCCAGCTGTCCAGGGGTTGCTTGAGCTATGAGAGGAACTTTCCTGAACTCCCATCCAAGATAATCAAAAAGAAAATGTTCCCAATAATAATACCCACTCCCTGCATCTACTCACTAACCTTTTCCCCTTGCCTTTCTTTAATTGAAACATTAATCAAGCAGACTCGCTAGTGTGACTGTGTAGTGCTCAATATTCCCAGGCAATAAAGAAGACGACTGGTGATTACAGGCGGACAGATCAGTGTGTTTTAGATGGTGAACTGATGAACATGCACCGTGCTTGGTGGGAACATACAGGAAGGAGGATCCACTCCACCTACAGGATTGCACTGGACATAACAGAACTCATCTCCATTCACATGTATTAGCTCAGCCCAGCATGCTCTGCTGAATCCTTTTCAACTTGACTTGATAACAAGCATATTTCGCTGCTGTGGTCCTCCTTTGCATGTCTGGCTCACTGCTTTTCTCTCTAGCCTATGTAAAACACTTCTGTGTTGCAGCATCTTTTATCTGCCCTGTTGAAACTATGTTTCTTTTGTTCTTTTTCACATATCCCATCACATGCACAGTTGGATTTGCATGCTCTTTTAAAAAAAACAAAAAAAAAACCTTTTGATTATTTCATCTTATCTGCATTGGGATAAGTGTTAAAATCATTAATTGCAACAACAGCGACCTCAGATAATGTATTACAAGCATGAGTCATGTCTCCACCAGATTAGATGTACAAAACTATTAACAGCTACATAATGAGGAATTGTACTTAAGGGGAAATTTGAGACTCTTGTATTTAACATTTCCTCCCAAATGGGAGACTTTGGAGCACAGCTGTTTATCATACTGCCTGTAACCGGCCTAAATAGAATCATATTATCACTGAGACCTGCAGTGCATAGGAGTGCAAGGTTTTGCAGCACCTGATGAAATAAGGGCCTGTTGCCACCAGCTGGAGCAGAGCTGCAGTGCATCATCACCTGCAGGGAACACCTGGGCACAAACAGACAGGTGTGTTTATTCATCCTAATGAGCATGTGTTGTTTATACTCATGCACACACGCGCGCGCATGCACACAAAGGTATTTGTTTGGTCAGAGCCACATGTTGTTGAGAAAAGGTCTGAATCCTGTGTACATTGCTTATTATCGACAAAAACAAAATGTTGCTAATGAAGGTCATGTTTCCATTCAACAAAACTTCCCTGAAAAATGAGTCACAGCTCTGACAAGGATACATTGATCACAAACTAATTATAAGTAAGAGTGAAATATTCAAGGATTTACGCTTGTGTTTAGCATTTAAGATAGGAGCTGTACAGTTAAATATCTAAATCAGTTTGACGCTCAGTTTGACAATTTGAGATATCGTCGATGCAACAAGACAGCAGCGAACAAATTCTTTTTTAAACTGTGTCTTCATCCACAGGTGATACTAACTCAGAAACTCTGTTAATTAGTTAATTTGAGGGACAACCATGCTTTCAGTCACTCATTATGATCAGACAGGGCTGAATTCAAGTTGAATCACTTGAGTTCGTTTATCAGACATGGTGACATGGTTTCATGCCTCCATGCCGGCAACAGCATTGAGTGGGTATACAACTGTAATATGGTAATTCTACTTTCACGTATGTGTCAAACTCCAATGTATGAAATCATGTAACCCTGTTATCATCCTTATTAGCTCATAGAGCTGGGTGACATCAGTATATTCCCAGCATAGCTCTACCACAGAAACACCTGACTGGAAGTCTGTTCAGCAGGAGTAATTGGAAACACCTGTGTGAGTGTACACAGCCTTTCCATAACAACTTAACTGTAACTATGACACAAATGTAATGTTTTCCTCTGAAATGTGGTAATGTAGAAGTGTAAAGTAGCACGACATGTGCGCAAGAAAAGCCCAAGTTCCTAAAAACTGCACTTAGTCACACTATTGAGTAACTGTGTTTAATTAAAGGCAGGTCCGGGCTGTCTGCTGAAACAAATCCCAAAGATCAATGGGCAGGGAAACAATGGCATTGGGAGTGAATGTAACAAGTGGCTCTGAATCAAATTCCAGTTTGTAGCCTACAGGAAGCTGTAGAAAACCAGGAAGGACACTGCCCTCGCTCTTCCTCTGCTATGTCAAAAAATACACCAGCTCCCGGCACCAGACGCTGCCCGATCAGGATCCTGTTTTCACTCTTTTTCTGTTCCACATTTGAAGTTTCCAAAAAGGGGAAGGGTCAACATGAGCTGAGCACGTGACCCCATGAGACTGCAGCCGTTAATTTCCTGAACAGTGTTATGGCGTCTAATTTTAGAGGACACATATGACCGAGTGGGAATAATTGATAACTAATGACTCTATAGATTCCATAGATGTTCAGGGGTTTTGAGGGTTTGAGGAAGTGCTTATTGCAGCACTGCAGTGACTCCTGGGTTCTTGCTGTCTTTTGAATCCATGTCACGTTATCAAAGTGACAGTGATTCATAAGTCACTTGACATTATTAAAACTGCTCATGAAAACTTGAGCTTCTCTCTCTGACCTTTAAGCCGCGATGTGTCACATGTAGTTATTGTTAGGATTGTAGTTCAATAGCTCTACTGCTGCTCTGACATTGTGTTCATGTAGATGTACGGGTTTTGAGTTCAGACGCACAAATCGGTCGGGCTGGCTGATTCTCATTAATAATATGTGATAGGGGGATTGGAATTAATTCTTCTAGTCACAATCACTTTAAATCCTACATTTTATATTTTAAAAAAAAAATCAAAACACTATCATCTCACAGTCCCTGAGATTTATCTTATGACTCTTTGTGGAGGCCTGATCCCTGCTCTGGGAACCACTGAACTAGAATATGTAACTGGATATATTAGCCCCACCTTGAGCTCAATTCACATTGACTCAGAGTCACAGGGGCCGTTTACTGCAGAACAGGTACTTTTACTCTGACATTTCAAGTATATATACTGTGTACTGTATATGCTGATAATATATCGAAATATGTCTTTAATGCAAAACTTTTACTTGTAACAAAGCATTATGAAATGAGTGTGCTGGTACTTTAATGTAAGTCAAGATCCTGAGTACATCTTCCACCGCTGGGAGCACAGGAGCAACTCAGCCAACAACATAAGTAATGAAACAGAAATAGGAAAGTACCATGTAATGTAGTATCTGCATTCAATCTCCATCTCCTTCCTTGTTAAACTATAGCTGCTGAGCTGCACTCCTGCTAAGCACAGAGGCTGTACTTCCAGCTGGAAATGTTCTATTGGGCTTTGGGCCCATTTCCTATAATCTTTGCTTATTAAAAGCAGCCCCTCCTGCTTTATTCACATGCTCTGTGCAACAGAATACCATAAATCCCTGTAAAAGATTGAATGTGTGAGAGAGAGAAAAGAAGGGGACCAAGAAGGAGAAAATGAGGGAGGGAAAGAGAAATGGGGAGAGCAATTATTCAGCATCATTATTATCATCTTGATTCATTATCCTCCTAATTACTGGATCTCCAAAAGCAAGAGAGGGGACAATACTTTAGACTCAACACTAGGATTCTTCATTTGTGGGAGTTGTTCTAATGGAAGAATATGTGTTATTAATAACGTGGAAACTGCAAGTAATCAGTGAGACAAAAACCGCTGAACAAACACCATCAACAAACAGTGAATCATGTAAGTTTTCATTTCTTGATGTATGACTTTGATATTTGCCAGTGATGAATGTGTGTTGGGTATTTATAATCAAATCCCAGCACAATCAGGCTTTTGGGGGTCTTTTATGTTGGTGTGAATACTGAGTGAGAAATGAAGAAGACCTTTCCAACAGGAGGAAATGGGGCACAGTTAATTAATCTTTGGAGGTAATTTACTAATATTGACCCCGGATCACTGCACAGACATCAGTTTACAACATCACAATGAGGACACAGTGTTAAAAATTAGCTCTGGGTTTTTTGTTTGCTAAAATATGCATAGATTATGCTGAAATGAATACTAATTAAATGAATCCATTTAATTAAACTTTAATCAAATGTTTGTGGCTATAAACTCAAACACTTGTTTGTCAATTATGAGTCACAGAGTCCCATGGAAGGACAATCTCTGTACTGATTTTATGGCAGCTGAAGGGACGCAAGCACTGTAGACAACTAATCAATAACGTCATGATCTGATGTGACCTCCATATCACCCCTGCTTTTTCGTAAAGGAAACCCCTCATGAGCTGTCACTGACTGGGGCTGCCTTTGATTCCCATGCTCTCAAGTATCTTGGTATTACACAGGTTCAGTTCGTGTGCGTGTGCGTGTGTGTGTAACGGGGCTGATGTTTTTCAATGTTACTAATGGCAACTAAGAAAAGGTTAAAAAAAAAAAAGAAGAAGAAAAAAAAGGTTAAACATTATCCAAAGATTATCTAAAGATTTTTTCCTTTTCCTTTTATTGCTTTTTTGGGGGGGATTTTTCAAAGTCATTTCTAAAATTAGATTTTGCGTTGGCAGTTTTCATGAGCATGAGTCAACATGTGGACAGAGGTTATGGGAGCTGGTTTCCTTAAATAAAAGCGAGGTGCAAGTCATTCTGTGAACAAAGCAAAAAGATCAATAAATTGTGTTTGTTTGTGCTTGTGGGTGGTTGTGTGTGTCCATCCGTCTGTGAGAACAAAAGAGAAGGTCATAAATACAAAAATAGAGATTCTAGATGAAAAGCTACATAATCCTGAAAGCGTAAGTGTGTTTGTGTGTGTGTGTGATAATGGTGTGAGGGTTTTCGTGTAGCACTGAGTTCGCATTTTCTCTAACAAGGGTCTGGCGTCCCCACAGCCGTCAGTGGGATCCACGCTGGGCCCTTTTGCAGTAATCAGCCAGACTGTCTTGCTCTAATTGTTTCCAGATTTGTGTGGGAGGTCAGAGCCCCGGAGTGCTGATCCTTGCCAAGTTTATAAACAGAGCAGTGTTTCCAGATGGCCACTGGCTCCAGACTGGCTAGCAGGTTGATTGGGACCAGAATAATAACAGGTGGAGAACAGACAATGAATTCCTTGACACTTTTTACCTCGCACACACACAGACACGCAGACGCACAGGCGCACAGACGCTCCGACACGCTCTCAAACACACAGTAACACACTTTCAATATGGTGAGCAGGAGAGACTCCTGACGCTGTCTCTGTGGTTTGAGCTCAGTAACAACCAGATCTGAGAGTAATACAAGCAGGATGTAGAGCACATTCGGAGAGAGGAACACGGCCTGTTTTAAGGTTTTATAGACAGAGGAATATACTGTAGCATAACAATAACCTAGAAAATTTGGGTTCTGAATTTGGAGATTTAATAAATTTAACTTCATGTTGTGACAGGAAATATCTATATAATTGTCTGTGTAAAAAAAGAAAAAAAGAAAAAAAAGAAACCAGTTGCAGTCTCGACTTCTCCTTTGTGCCGAATGATGTTTTGACATATTTCAGTGTCTTTTTCCTGACTTGGCTCGGTCCCAGCTTTATGAAACCTCTCCTTCTACTGGGGAACAATGTCAGCTGTAAATTGCAAAAGACCAGATTACAAAATATGAGGTTCCTACAGGAAGCCAACTGCTTTCCTATGTTGTTTTTGGATGCCACATCAGTTTGTGAAATCATTTCAAATCTGCAAAGCATCTAATTATTTATCTCTTTACATTCTTTTAGACTTTTTTTACATTGGAATTTTTAGTCAAAGCAACAGGCCAAAAAAAAAAAAAAGACTTCTCTGGAAATATAAAGAAAATAAACACGTCACATATATTATGTATAATTCAAATCTCCCCCTCTGTTTCTTCTAGTTGTAACTTTGGGGAGTTTTCCTGCTGCTGACTTCGTCAAAGCTGGTGCACTGTTTTTCCAAGAATTGATACTGGGACACACACACACACACACACACACACAGCGCACATTTTCAAAGTGGAGATTTCAGCAGCTCCGGTGAAGACATTCCCACCACTATCACATCATTAGCTCCAGCATGTCTCTTAATGCCTCTCTCAAGTTTTTGTTTACAGAATCCAGGCCTTCCAAGGTCTTTGTAATAGCTTAGGAGATCTGGGCTCTGGAGAGGGGAGAGAAGGTTTTGAGGATGTGTGTGTGAAGGAAGGAGGGAGGGGGGGGGGGCTGCCTTTCATCGGTTTTGCACTGCTACACTTGTTTGGGCCAAGGTTGGCCCCTGTTTTTCAGTAAGCGTACTCCACTCCAGATGTGCGGCGGCTCCAGAGTGGCTGCCATGTACAGTAAATCGGCATCTGAGGGCTCGTCAATCTGTGGGGTAGAGTGCTGCGGTGTCGTCAGCCCCAGCCACTGGTATAAACGGAAATTTGTACTGCTGAGCTCCCATGAGGTCCTGGGGGAGGTAGAGGTGGTGGGGGGTGGGAGGTGGGGGGTAAGGGGGATTGCAGGGGAGAGAAGAAGAAAAAAATAGGGAGAGCAAGGGAGGATATTTGGAAGTGAGAACCCAAAACTGAAACTGATGAGTAGCGAGGGACAGACTCTGTCAAAAAGGTGTGGCGAATGTCAGAATATTCTCATCCAAAGGGATAATGAGCTCAGTTGGCTCAGCGGCAGGACGGCAAATGAGGAGAAGAGAATGACGTCGACGCGAGAATAAATGATGACTTTCGCAGAGAAATTTATCTGCTGCTGAAAAAGGAGACATGAGTGTGGAAGCAGGTCACAGTCGGGGTATTTCACCATGCTTTAAATCAAATCATCCAGCTCCTTGCGGATAAAATGATACAAGTTCATAAAACGGGAAAACACGGCGTTTCAACATGCCTTGAAATAAAACAGGACCCCAGACAACAAAAAAAAAGGTTTATAGAGCAGCTACCGGTTATTAGAAGTTAGTGCTGGTAACTGGGAGTGAACAAGAATATAAATACAGACAACAGACGTCATTAGCAACATTACAGCATCACTCAGGTAATGTAAATACATGAGGCCTGAGTCAAAGTAAAGACATGGCTTTTTTTTGCGGAGAGGACACAGAGCAGACTCTGGAGTGTCATCAGAGCAGACAGCGTTTCCCCCACACATTCCTGCCTTTACATTTTCCCATGCTTGGAGCTCAGGCCCTGACTCAGCGCCATTATCACTGGGAGCAAGTCATAGGAAAGCTGCTGATGACTTACAGAGTGAAGCCCTCATGTCCAGACTAATGTTTTAACTCCGTCCTCAATGTGGTTTCCTCCCATCTGATGTTATTAAAGGTCATCCATGTTTCTGTCTCACTGAACAGTCTGAGGCATGAGAAAGCTGCAGATAACAAAGAGATTAAGTGAGTAACCAGGCACTTCTTTGTTTAAAGTGACACCTGGTTAAGAGATGTTTTACAACAGGGTGTTTACATGCACTTAAGTAAAAGGGTAAAGGACTGTTTACACAGTGTGATGTTGGGCCGTCCTTGAAATGTGTTGAAATTTTCATTTTTGTGAATCAAAATCATTGTTTTTTTAGACAGTCTGCCAGAACTGTCCAGCAGCCAACAGCCAATCAGGAATTTATGACCAAGATCCCATCACTTGACCACTGTGGACGTGGGTCACTGCCACGTCCACACAGTAACCAGTCAAAATATGACACGAAAGGAGCCAAAGAGCCAAATCTTGGCATCCATTTAAAAGATAGATGTCACTTGTATAAACTAAAAAATGTTTTTATAAGTCTTTTCTCACAGAGATTTGCCCAAATAATAACATGAAAGGGAAACGATGCGTCATCAGAGATGTATCGCCTCAATTTGTTTCCAGAGAGACAAAAGCACACGGGTTGAGGTTTAAGAAAATATCGTGGTTTAGGTTAAAAGTAAATGTTTGAAACCACTGAAATTTTTTTCCCACACTCAACCAGACCACAGATTCTCTTTACCTTAACAAAATGTTGTGATCTAAACATCACCAATAAAAGACACACTGTGGATTGGATATTTTAAGTGAACATTTTACTGATGCAGTATCAGTACAATTTTGCGACTTGACGAAAACATCAATTAACAACATTGTTTATGGTAAACATAATTGGGTGGCAAACATCTTTTCCCAAATATATTTGCTGCTGCAAATTAGTTAGTAGTGTCAGAGTGTGACCAAGAATTTATTAGACCCATCGCTGAGAGTGCAACATCAAATAATTGCTGTTGTTGTTGTATAGTGTGTGGGCATCATTATGGATGACCTTCTGTGGCAACCCGATATCTAAAACATTACACAGGAAACGTGGTGTCCATAATTGGAATGTAAGATAAAACTGATTTCCCCTGGTAGAAGAGGTAACCAGGTTTCTAATTGAGTTTCTGCATGTATGCATGTGTATGACAGAGACCTCTGGCTAGGGATGTATTGCTGTGTGAAAGGAAAGATCATTAGATCCAGCAATACATCCCCAAACTCAAACTAATCCCATCAAGAGTCAGACTACAACTAAAGCCAACACTTTGCTAAATGAGTGTTTATGTTGATATCCTCTTGTATGTGTGCCCATATCGTGACCTTTCCCTCGTTGAAAGACAGACCAACTGCCCGAGCCCCTGTCACTGGTTTCCTCTGGGATCCCCTCCACGCCTGACATTGGGCCCTCCCCCCCCTCCTTGCCCAGTAACGAGGCAAGGCGTCAGAGGCCTGATTATTTGCACTGACCCGGGTCTGTCTCCTCAGGGCGGCTGCCTCGGCACAGTCGCACTGGATCCCATTGACATGGTGAGAGGGAGAAGAAGGGGGGAAGAAAACAGGCCCTGGCTCCAGTCAGTCGGCCCTCCTCGGCAGGTTGATGAATGTCCAGGACTTCACGATCTTTGCCACCCAAGCCAGCGGAGTCAGGCTACAATGAGTTACAGTCTCTACGTTAGAAAACCCTCCTGCCCGCCACCACCACAACCCCCCCTCCCCACCCCACCCAAACCTACCCACGAGCCCCACAGCCACCGCCCCCCCACCACCACCAGAACCCGAGCTGGCCGGCCTCCCTCCCTCCACAAACACAGGAGGTCTATCCTTGACTGCTCCACTCCGGCTGCCACCACCACCTCCCTCGCCCTTTCAACTCTCGGCCCTGACTGCGCCAATTCTATCCGGCAACGCACACTCACAGGTCTAACCACAAGCTGGCACAGGTCCCCTCAGCATGCCGTTTCATTACACTTCTAGCTGCTTACGGCAGGTTGCTGAAGTATGTACTGTATGTGTTCATGTCCTGCACCTGACTGCATTGGAAATTTTTTAGTTGAGCTCATTATATAGTAGTTCTCCCAGCAATGCAAAGTACAAGTACAATATTTTTTCTTCCTGAAGGTGACAAATGCTGCCAACAGCCATACCACACTAAGAAATAAATGTGAGAGATATTCTATTGTTTTTTTTTTACTCCTTACATCACTTTGTCTCTGCCAACTATGTGCCTTATAAATGCAAAACAGAGGTGAAAATGTGCACTCAGGATGGCTGTAAAACTGAACCACAATGGCGAGAGGAAAACAACAGCATTGTTAAGATCGGCCCCCTGCTGCTGCAGCTAATTGCGCTCCAGCGACTGGCTACTCACTGTCACAGCTATAGCTGCAGTAAAGTACCAAACTGACTGAGAAACTCTCACTAAGTGTTCCTCTCATCATTCATACTTGAATAAAGGAGGGTGAGGCCGATGATAGTGGTTCTGCAGGAGGATGAATGTAATCACAGGCTCATGCAACTACTGTGATGTTTTGTGACACTTTCTGTCTCGTGTGAATACAGTCCTCTAAAATGATTGTTTCAGTGGGCTGAAAGGTTACTGATAAGCTGCAATAAACAGAAAAAGAAAAAAACTGTGGGAGGTATGATGAAACTATACAGAGCTGAAGACAAATATGCCATGCCATTAGAATTGCAATTATTCGCTATTACAGCAAAGCACACTCATTATGTTACCCTACAATTGAGACTGGCAACACTCATGGCAATTTGATGACGCACAAGTCGTGGTGCTTTTGGCTGCAGAGAGCGAGTCTGAGTGCCTCGCGCCATTTTTCCATCTTCATCCAGAAATCCCGACTGACCCCTTTAATCACCTCAGAATTTTCCTTCTCCTGACTCCTGTGTTGAACAATTATGTTTAATGTAGAAACGCTGGTGATGTTTACTCCAAGTCTTAATGAGGTGTCATCATAATGTTTCTATGAGCACTATATTATTCTTAACAACTGAAATATTATCATACATAATAACATAAAGCACTTACAGAAGTACTGAATCACTAATTGACTCATCTATGGACAGGCTGAAGTGTATATTTAATATATTGTACATCATACATGTGTAAAGGGATACTTTCTTTCTGATTAAAAAAGTGAAGAAAAAATGGATATACATTTTTCTCCTGAGTTGGGTTTAGGGTGAAATTAGCTTCACCTGTCTTACTCTAAGCTCATGTTATGGAAGATAAAAAGTTATCTAGCAAATGTTAGTATTGAATATTTTAACACAAAAAATATAAGTTTTTATTTATAATGTTCTTAGTTCAAATTGTTTCATAAAGTTGTAGCTTTCAGCGAGATGCATGCATTGTAGCATTGGCCCACTCCACAGTGCAGTGTCAGCACTACAGAGCAATCTGGCTGTATCCATTATCTTTCTGCTATAGGAGAAACGCACACTGGCTCGTTTGCACTTCTCTAAACCAGTCACAATTGCCTTTGGTGGCAATGAGCCCAGCTGATACAGGGTTGAAGGGGGTTTGTTTTGATGGGAACGTTAGCACATGCCAAGGTGAGCAACGTCATTAGAATGGCACCTTGAGAAATGTCTAAAAAAAAATCTGAAAGTGTTGATTGAGTGATTGCACATGTGATCCAAGTATTCCTGTAGTGATGGGGACAGGCAGGGGAAGTGAACAAGGACAGGAATTTAACCTGAACTAGGGGGCCAATGGCAGGATTTGTACCCACAGCCTACCTCGGTGAGTCGGACTAGCGCTGACCTGCACTGTGATTTTCCACTTTTTGTACATGATTCTTTTCTTTTAAGTTTTCCCATGGCCAATGTCAGCATCCACAGCTGTTTACCTACTGCAGAAGAAACCAACCCTCATGTTTTGCCTCGGTTTCAATCATTTAATTTCTTCTACTTAAGTTAGTATGCTAACCACCTAACCGCTTGTTGCTAACAATTGAGATGCAAAAAGTATAACCCTTTAATTTACAGGCCACTAATAACATGATAATGTCAAGAAATGACAATTAATTGCGTAGTATGTCAAGAGCCAATTTCATAGTAATGTCATGTTTTTCATGAAGGCAAAAGATTACACATGCTTTTTGTAGCAGGACACAGTCCTTGGTCCTGTGATGTCATTTCCAGTGGGCGGTTACCGTATAAAAGGAGGGTTGGAACACCTGTCTTCCTCTTGCTGCCGGAGGCTGACGTCCGTCACTTCCGCCCCTGGGTAGTAGGTAGGCTGCCAGCTGCGGCTGCACTTCTCTCCACGATTGTCCCGTTCAGTGCTAATTGTAGTTATTTTGCGTATATAGAGGCTCGCTGGGTGTTGCTGCTGGCTGTATGCTGCTTATGCTGCTCGCCGCTTGTACCGATCCGTATGCCGCTCGCCGCTCGCTGCCGGTAAGTGAGCTTTCTCCTCCCGTGTCTTCCTCTTTGGCGTTGCACATGTGGCAACCTGTGTGTTTGTTTACAGGTTGCTCATATGCTGCGCTGACCTCTCTCTCTCCACGCCGGGTTGGCCGGGACTGCCTGATCGGTATGTTGTTCAGTGACAATAGCTCTCTCCTCCAGCCACTTGTAGCTTCTTACGTTATGTTTGTTTATTATTGTAGGGTAAAGATGTCCATGTAGCCGCTCAGTTGAGCACCGCTAACCACTGCTAAACCACTGCTGCTTTGCCTTGCTGGAGCTACCTGTGTCGCTTCGGAGCTCCGTGACGTTCAGACACTGTTACCGCTGATTGACTGCTTGCTTTTGCTGCTGCTAACCATCGCTGCCACGGCCGACCCGGCCTGCGTTCGCCCTGCTTGGCCTTGACGATTGGCTGGCTGGGCCCACTGCAGCTAAGCACGCTGTCGCTGCTATTCAGCCACGTCTTATAGTGTGTGTGTGTGTGTGTGGGTGCGTGTGTGAGAGGGAACAGTGTGGGAATTTACTGTTTTTGTGTGCTTGTGTTGGTTGTATGTTTATTTGTGTTTTCTTTCATTTTGTAATTTATAGTTTTGATTAGTTGAAGTCATTTATATTTTGTTCATTCATTTCTTTTGTTTTAAGTTGTTCCCTAACTGTCCTCTGCTTCCCCTCTTTTCAGGTGCTGAGCCTATGGTGGTGGATTGGTGTCCGGTGGTGGTGCCCCTCCCTTTTGTTGTGTGCTGTGTTTAAGTTTTCACTTTATTTCGTTTACTTCACGTGTGGTGTTTCAGGTATCCCCTTTTAGTTGACCCATCCACACCAGAAGTCTCAGCCCTGATTGGTCCCCTTTCTTAATCCCCCCCCCTAGTGAATGATTTCCTTTAATGATAATTTTTAAAGAAATATTTGTGAATAATAAAACAAACTTATTTTTGTATAATTGAACGACTGTCTCTGCCTCACTTTGTAACGGACCTTAGTGCCTTTTTCTCCAGAACAAGTGTAGTTCAATTTCCCTGGGTGAAACTCCCAGGGTGGCGTTGTCTGGCAACATCAAAAATCCTAAATATTATTTTAATAACCAAAACTACCTCCTCGTGCCGCCACAATCTGGCGTTGTCGGCAGGATGACAATCTGAGAGCAGAGACGTGCGTTCTGTTTTGGGTTTGTTTTTCCTTTAAAAAAAAAAAAAAATTGTGGCTGTGTTCTTTCGTGTCTGACTTGTGTTTCTTCTTTTTTTCTTTTTCAAGGCAAAGCAGCAGCTGGTTTGGTGGACCTGCAACAACCCCACTCCCCCTTTCCCCTGGTTTCACCTTCACGGTAGGAAAGTCTTAGTTGGTATAGGCTTCATAATGGAGGCGGAATTGCAGGAACTAAGAGAGTTAGTAGCTCAACTGAGAACAGATAATGACAGGTTGAGACAGGAACAGGTTGCGGCCGCGCCCGGCCCTAGTACTGCACCCCCAGTTTCGCTCCCACCCGCTGCACCCCCTGCTGTCAGTGCTCCTTCAACGGAGAGACTGATTTTTGTGCCGCGGGACAGAAAATGTCCCACCTTTAGGGGAAAGTCAGGCATAGGGTTGGCCGAGTGGCTGGAGGAGGTGCAAGCCTGTATGAGAGCCCGTCATGTGTCAACATCCGATCAGGCATTCTTCTTATTCGACCATTTAGAGGGGGAGGCACGTGAGGAAATAAAATACCGCCCCAGTGAGGAACGTTCAGATCCGGGTAAGATTATTGAAGCACTACAGGAGTTATATGGGTGCGCAGAGTCATATGTAGCTTTACAAGAGGCCTTTTTCTCCCGACGGCAACACGAGGGAGAGACTCTGCTAGAGTTTTCACTTGCGTTGATGAGCCTCATGACATCCGTGAAGCAGCGTGCACCCAGCGGCATACCCAACGCTGAGGTTTTGTTACGTGACCAGTTTGTAGAGCACGTGCTGGATGGGTCACTTCGTCGTGAGTTGAAGCAGTTTGTGCGCAGGCAGCCTACTTCTACCTTGCTGGAGGCTAGAAGTGAGGCGCTCAGATGGGAGCGAGAGGGCTTACCTGGAGGTGTTAGGGGCCGTAGTCATTCTGTTCCATCTGTCTTCGGTGCTCAGTGTGTGGTCCAAGGCAGCCGTCAGGTCAGTGTTGGTCCCCCGCAGTCCTCTGATCTTCAGGAGATGAGAGAAATGCTGAAGTTGCAACAAGAGCAGTTGAACCAACTGACTCAGAGCATTTCCCGCCTGCAGGGCCCCCAGCAACCCATCCGATCAGCTTTTCGTGGTCCCCTCATCTGTATGAGATGTCAGCAACCAGGTCACATCGCCCGGGAGTGTGACGGCGTTCGTGTTTCTGCCCGCACGCAACCTCCCTTGCCGGCCTCTCAGCCAAGTAGGCCGTCCCGCTCCGTCCAGTTGCCGGGAAACTAGCACCCACCGAACTGCAGAGCCACAGTTCGGAGGGGGCTATTCCTGGCTCAGTTTCAGGTGACGTGGAAGTGTCCAAGCTCATGTCATCTTGTCCGCATTTAAGTGTGAGCATGGGAGGAGTTGTGGTCTCTTGCCTGGTGGACACCGGGTCTATGGTGTCGACCATCACCGAGTCTCTTTTCCGCCAGCAGTTTGAGCCTTGGGGCCAAGAGCGGCTCAAATCGTGTCACTGGCTGCAGCTCAGAGCAGCTAATGGTCTCGCCATTCCTTACATCGGCTACTTGGAGTTAGAGGTGGAGCTTTGTGGAAAGTCGTTACCAGCCTGTGGGATTTTGGTGGTTAAGGACCCCCCTGGTGGTGTGTCCTCACAGGTCCCAGGTGTTCTGGGGATGAACGTCATCCGCCGGTGTTATGGGGAACTTTTTGGGCAGCATGGCTTAGCTTTGTTCGATCTGCCAGTGGTATCTGAGGCCCCCAAACTCGTCACACAGGCCCTTCAGAAGGGCCATGAAGCCAGCGCTTCAGTTGATCAGGGAGCTGGGAAAGTCAAGGTACGTGGTAAAAAGGCTTGTCGTATCCCAGGTGGTACATTGAAGATTGTTGCGTCTACTTGTTCAGAGCAGTATGGCGGCACCACAGCACTGTTTGAGCCTCCAGAGGCTGGCCTGCCTGCCGGGCTGCTTGCCTCTCCTTCTTTGGTACCAGTGATACGGGGCACTGCCTACATCCCCATTGTGAATGTAGGCTGCTCAGACGTGCTCCTTTATCCCCGTGCCCTGGTTGGAACCCTAGAGGAGGTATGTGTGGTGAGTTTGCCGGCTGGTGTCACTGAAGAGCCACCTGTGGTGGCCACCATGTTCTCTCAGTCTGCCTCTTCACCAGTCCAGGATCAGATAGCAGACATAAAGTTGGACCATTTGCCGGAAGAAGCGCAGGGCAAGGTAAGGGCGCTCCTGGGTCAGTTTCATTCCGTCTTCTCAGCCCATGATGGGGACCTAGGGTGCACTGACCTGATTGCCCACGAGATCCCGCTCCTTGATGACATCCCGGTGCGACAGCGGTACCGCAGGATTCCACCATCTGAGTACGAGCTTGTTAAAGATCACATAAATCAACTTCTTGGTGCGCAAGTAATTCGGGAGAGCAGCAGTCCTTACGCCTCCCCAATTGTACTTGTCAAAAAGAAAGACGACAGCTTGCGTATGTGTGTTGACTACAGGCTCTTGAACGCGAAGACTAGGAAGGATGCTTTTCCGTTGCCCCGTATTGATGAGTCGTTAGACGCGTTGACCGGAGCACGTTGGTTTTCTACCATGGACTTAGCTTCCGGGTACAATCAGGTTCCAGTGGCAGAGTCAGACCGTCCCAAGACAGCCTTCTGTACCCCCTTTGGCCTTTTTGAGTGGAACCGGATGCCCTTCGGGCTATGCAACGCTCCCAGCACCTTCCAGAGGTTGATGCAGCGGATTTTCGGCGATCAACAGTGTCAATCCTTGCTGCTCTACCTGGATGACATTGTGGTCTTCTCCTCTACCATTGAGCAACATCTGGAGAGGTTGGGTGGGGTGCTGGGGCGTTTGCAGCGCGAAGGGCTGAAGGTGAAGCTCAAAAAGTGTGCCTTCTTCCAGCAGGAAGTGCGCTATCTGGGGCATGTCATTTCTGATCGAGGTGTCTCCACAGACCCCAGTAAGATCGAGGCTGTTTCCAGCTGGCCTTCCCCTGCCACCCTTTCAGAGCTGCGTTCCTTTCTTGGCTTCGCTAGCTACTACCGCCGCTTCGTGGAGGGGTTTGCAAAGCTGGCCGCACCCCTTCACAAGCTGGTGGCAGAGCTAGCAGGCCTCAATTCCAAGCGGGTAGATCAAACCGTCGCTGGTCGTTGGACGGAGGAGTGTCAGCGTAGCTTTGAAGCATTGAAATCTCGCCTTGTGTCTGCGCCTGTCCTGGCGTACGCCGATTTCACCCTTCCATTCATCCTGGAGGTGGACGCCAGCTATGGTGGTCTTGGCGCTGTGCTGTCACAAGAACAGGATGGAAAGGTTCGGCCCATAGCCTATGCTAGCCGTGGCTTGAGGCCCACTGAGCGCAACATGCGTAATTACAGTTCCATGAAGTTGGAATTTCTCGCGCTCAAGTGGGCGATGACCGAAAAGTTTCGGGAGTACTTGTTGGGCCACAGATGTGTTGTTTATACCGACAACAACCCATTGAGTCACCTGTCATCTGCCAAGCTGGGGGCCACCGAACAGCGCTGGGCAGCCCAGCTGGCGTCCTTTGATTTCGAGCTGAAGTACCGTTCTGGCCGAAGCAATCAGAATGCTGACGCCCTGTCTCGCCAGCATGCTCCCGACACACAGGACATGCAAACTATGGTCCGTGGCACAGTGCTCCCTCAGCCCTTGCAGCAGGCCCTGCAAGTGGACAAGGTAAGCGCGATCCAGGCCACTGTGGCAGCTCTGCCCCACCATCCTCCATCCGACATCGCCACTCTCCAGCAAACTGATCCTGTCATCCAAGAAGCTTTGGCTTTCTGGGTACGCAAACAATGTCCCAGTAAGGATGAGCGGAAACAACTGTCTCGGTCAGCTTTGTTGTTGCTGCAGCAGTGGGACCGGTTGGTGGAAAGGGATGGTCTCTTGTATCGCCAGGTCTTCCGGCCAGATGGGGCTGAGGTTGTTTTTCAGTTGTTGTTGCCTGCGGCATTAAAAACAGATGTGCTCACCGAGGTTCACCAGGGCCATGGCCACCAAGGGGTCGAGAGGACCTTAGAGCTTTTGCGCCAGCGGTGTTATTGGCCCAGCATGTCTGCTGATGTGGCACAGTGGTGCCAGGCCTGTGAAAGGTGCCAGGTGGCCAAGATGAGTCGACCAGCGGCTCGCAGTTTCATGGGGCACTTGTTGGCCTCTCGGCCCAACGAAATCCTTGCCATTGACTTTACGGTTCTGGAGCCAAGCCGTAATGGTATGGAGAACGTTCTTGTAATGACTGATGTTTTCACTAAGTACACATGGGCGGTCCCCACTCGTGATCAGCGGGCGGCCACTGTTGCTCAGGTCTTGGTTGCTGAGTGGTTCTCAAGATTTGGTGTCCCTGCTCGCATCCACTCAGACCAGGGACGGTGTTTTGAGGGGTCTCTTATTCAGCAGTTGTGTGTGTTGTATGGCATTGACAAGTCTCGCACCACGCCATACCATCCGTCTGGGAACGGGCAATGTGAGCGGTTCAATAGAACACTTCACGATCTTCTGCGTACATTGCCCTTGTCTCGAAAGCGTGACTGGAGTTCCTGTCTTCCGCAGGTCCTGTATGCCTACAACACCACCCCACATCAGGCAACCGGCGAGTCTCCTTTTCTGTTGATGTTCGGCCAAGAGCCGAGACTTCCAGTCGACTTCCTGCTTGGCCGGATACGGGATCCTGTTGGTGGCTATGTCCATGAGTGGGTTGAGGAACATCAAGCCCGCTTGCAAGTGGCGTTCGAGGGGGCCCGTGATCGGTTGAAGGCTGCGGCAGCGCGCCGTAAGAACAACCATGACCAACATGTTCAAGAAGTTCGTTTGGAGGAGGGTCAGTTGGTATGGTTACGGGACCTTGGGGTACGAGGAAGACACAAAATCCAAGATCAGTGGGCTTCGGTTATGTATCTTGTCTTGAGGGCACCAAGGGAAGGGGGGTCAGTCTACACCATTGCACCGAGGGATGATCTGACCAAAGTCAGACAGGTCCATCGCTCGCTGCTGAAGGCTGTGGTTGGGGTCGATCCTCCACGTTCCACTGCTGTTTCTCCTCCACCTTCCCCTGAACAACCGCAGTCAGAGGATGAGCGGTCTTGTGATGGGGATTGGTTGGTCTTGAGGTCCGCGAACCCATTGCCTACAACTGTCCAAGCCGAAGCTGTGGCCCACATCATCCCTCGCTTGCCAGACCCAGTCTCGTCTGTGCCATCTCCGTTGGTGGAACCTGTTTCAGTGGTCCCTGTTCCAGTGGTCCCAGGTACGTCGTCTTCTCTCCCTGTTGATGGAGAAAATGTTGTCCGGCGGACCGCTAGATCAACTGCAGGCCACCATTCTAATGTTCACCACCTCCCACGGGCTGTAGGGGAGGAACAGGGAGGTAGAAATCCTCCGTTCCCTGTGTCGAATGCTGTTGCTGCATTATTTAGGCCATGGAGTTAAGTCTGGTTTGCTTTGTGTTGTTCATCGTCGGGACGCCGATTTAATTGTGGGGGGCAGATTGTAGCAGGACACAGTCCTTGGTCCTGTGATGTCATTTCCAGTGGGCGGTTACCGTATAAAAGGAGGGTTGGAACACCTGTCTTCCTCTTGCTGCCGGAGGCTGACGTCCGTCACTTCCGCCCCTGGGTAGTAGGTAGGCTGCCAGCTGCGGCTGCACTTCTCTCCACGATTGTCCCGTTCAGTGCTAATTGTAGTTATTTTGCGTATATAGAGGCTCGCTGGGTGTTGCTGCTGGCTGTATGCTGCTTATGCTGCTCGCCGCTTGTACCGATCCGTATGCCGCTCGCCGCTCGCTGCCGGTAAGTGAGCTTTCTCCTCCCGTGTCTTCCTCTTTGGCGTTGCACATGTGGCAACCTGTGTGTTTGTTTACAGGTTGCTCATATGCTGCGCTGACCTCTCTCTCTCCACGCCGGGTTGGCCGGGACTGCCTGATCGGTATGTTGTTCAGTGACAATAGCTCTCTCCTCCAGCCACTTGTAGCTTCTTACGTTATGTTTGTTTATTATTGTAGGGTAAAGATGTCCATGTAGCCGCTCAGTTGAGCACCGCTAACCACTGCTAAACCACTGCTGCTTTGCCTTGCTGGAGCTACCTGTGTCGCTTCGGAGCTCCGTGACGTTCAGACACTGTTACCGCTGATTGACTGCTTGCTTTTGCTGCTGCTAACCATCGCTGCCACGGCCGACCCGGCCTGCGTTCGCCCTGCTTGGCCTTGACGATTGGCTGGCTGGGCCCACTGCAGCTAAGCACGCTGTCGCTGCTATTCAGCCACGTCTTATAGTGTGTGTGTGTGTGTGGGTGCGTGTGTGAGAGGGAACAGTGTGGGAATTTACTGTTTTTGTGTGCTTGTGTTGGTTGTATGTTTATTTGTGTTTTCTTTCATTTTGTAATTTATAGTTTTGATTAGTTGAAGTCATTTATATTTTGTTCATTCATTTCT
Organism: Decapterus maruadsi; assembly: GCA_030347415.2. Taxonomy (NCBI): domain Eukaryota; kingdom Metazoa; phylum Chordata; class Actinopteri; order Carangiformes; family Carangidae; genus Decapterus; species Decapterus maruadsi. The sequence goes on from CM064906.1 coordinate 16,568,114, forward strand.
TTTGTTTTAAGTTGTTCCCTAACTGTCCTCTGCTTTCCCTCTTTTCAGGTGCTGAGCCTATGGTGGTGGATTGGTGTCCGGTGGTGGTGCCCCTCCCTTTTGTTGTGTGCTGTGTTTAAGTTTTCACTTTATTTCGTTTACTTCACGTGTGGTGTTTCAGGTATCCCCTTTTAGTTGACCCATCCACACCAGAAGTCTCAGCCCTGATTGGTCCCCTTTCTTAATCCCCCCCCCTAGTGAATGATCTCCTTTAATGATAATTTTTAAAGAAATATTTGTGAATAATAAAACAAACTTATTTTTGTATAATTGAACGACTGTCTCTGCCTCACTTTGTAACGGACCTTAGTGCCTTTTTCTCCAGAACAAGTGTAGTTCAATTTCCCTGGGTGAAACTCCCAGGGTGGCGTTGTCTGGCAACATCAAAAATCCTAAATATTATTTTAATAACCAAAACTACCTCCTCGTGCCGCCACATTTTCATGCTTTGAAATTTTTTGGGAAAGGCCAGAATTTTTCTCCACCAAGTCCTTACAATTGACCAGTACTTCTGGGCTATTTCTATGCAATCAATCGTTATTTCTTGGCTATGTTTCTCGACATTACTATGAAATTGACTGTTATTTCTAGGCTATTATAGATATTATGATGCAATTACATGTTATTTCTTGGCTTTTTCTTGACATTATCACATAATTAGTGTCCTGTAAATTAAAGGACTACTCAAAAGTAAAACTTACAGTCTTGTAGTCTTACATAATCTTAGACTTAATAATACATTCTTATGAAGTATTCTTCTTTGGAAATTACAAAAGTACTTTTCGATTCTATAGCTGGTGAGTTTTTGTGGTAAAAAATGAAAAACAGTAACGTGACTTCTTCCAATGTGTTTTACAATTCATATTATATGCAATTAAGAGGATTTCATTACGTTTTTTGGTGCATGAATAGTGCAGCATTTTCACATGCGTGTAGCTCACCTTAAGCATGCGTACCCTGTGTTAAGGCTGAGTCCTTACAGTAGAGGTGATGCGCTCTGTGCTGCATATCATCCCCTCTGTCACACTGGTCTGCTATCTTGTCACTGTCACTGTCAATGAATACAAGAAGGCAAAAAATAAATCTAATAAAAGTGTAGCTGGCCAAGATAAAAAAAGTTTTTCAGTTAACTGTTTCAATAAGATTTCAAAACATGTCATTGATGATCATGCTTTTATGTGTATCTGAATTGGTAATTTCACAGTAGTTCACTAAATCAGATAAAAAATTGCAAGTAAGGGGTATAATCTTGCATAAAGTGAGCTATCTTAAAAACTGTGTGAAAGAATAGCATGTGATAAATATATATACAGTCATGTTTAATCATTGCATCATAGGACCCACAAAAGCTGACCATAGAGTAATGAATTGCAGTGCCAGAGGTTTTAGTGTTTCAGCAAAGACACCAGAGAAAAGTGTCAAAGGACTTGTAATCAGCTGACGTGGTCTCTGTCAAAGGATTCTTTGAATGGCTTTTCAAAGGAAACACTGTCCGCACACGGTTCATCCGTCTGTTCCCTTTAAACCACATCTAACTTCCGTTCAACCCCCCCACTGCTGCAGGAGACATTCCTCACAAGATGGTTGAATGGCAGCCCTGTTGCAGGTCAGCCTAGGCGGCAGCAACAGGCGATTTACAGGGTCCCTGCTGTGCGGAGCAGTGACCTGGCCTCAGAGCAGCGCTCCCAGGTGACAAATAAAACACTGGCCCTCACAGGAGCGCGACTTCAGGCTCCACAATGCTAATTCAATACAATGCATGTAATTGTAGCCTATTTCAGAGAAGCTAGCAAGATCCTCTGCCAGCCATTCACAGGATTACTGCTAATTGGGAAATAAACGTGTGGTAAAAGAGTCTGGGATGAGGTAGTTAATGTGGAGCCCTCTTAATGGACACTTAGAGCTTATTAGCTTCATTCTCACAAAGCATTGTTTGATCAGAAAGGCTCCATTATTTTCTCTTTATGGTGTTCCATTAGATTTTGAGTTTTTTTCTGTTTTTGTTTTGTTTTTTGTTTATTGACAATAATCGTTTTATTTGGCGCCACCACAAGTCAGCATCAAAGACATTATGCAATGTTGCTGCTAAATATCAGTTCAATTATCTTGGTAATTTCATGTCATGCATTAAAGCATAATTCATATGAAAGCATGTTTAAGTAATGATCATGGGCATTTGTAGATATGGGCCACTCACTTCCAAATCCAAAAACCAGATGGCTATAGTGCTTATCATCGATGGCTTAATTTGATATTTTGTGGAGCTGCTCCACTGAAAGCAGACATTATGCACTCAAAAACTGTTTGTTGGAGCTGAGACACAAAATAAACTTAGATTTATAGTGCTACCTTCCCTTTTTAACCAACACATATCAATATTTCCCAGGATGAAGCAGTCTACAAATTGCAATTTTGTATGGTTGCCTCTCAAAACCTAGTTGGGGCCTGTAAATTTTAGGTATCAGACAGCAATTTACCTGTAATCAACTACACCTAAAGTACTGCCTTGAGCTACTTTGTACATTGAAATCTATTGGTTGTAATTACATCTGCATCAGATGCAGAAGGATTGGACTCTAAATCAATTTGGTTTTGAAATTTTGTTATTATCCAGCATTGTATGGTTGATTTTTTTTTTCTTGAAAATTCAACTTGTGGTCCATGATTTCCCCCCAACTAATCATCAAGAAATGTGGACGTGAAGTTGACAGTGCCAGAGTGCTGGTTTGGTTCAAGAAATGTGCTTATTTTCCTCAGCGACAGAAATGAAAAGAATGTGAATCTCATGCACGCACCATTAAATACAGAGGTTAAATTTGAACAAGACAGAGTATAAATGTCCCAGGTTATAGCCAGGCTGTCAATCTGTCAGCACAGGTTTGTGTACAGGGACAGTTAAAGGGAAAATCTCATTGCAACTAACAGGAGTAATACCTTCATCAGAAAGTTCAACAACTTATTTGATTTTTTTTTTTCTTATCACTGATTTCAGTCCAGTTTTATCCATTACATTATCTTTGAGAACAGCTGATTTAGCAGTGTACTTTCAAAAGAAAAGGTTTCCAGTCTGGCCCTAAGGGGATCTTGACCTAAAAAATAAGTGCCCAATATGTTAAAAAAGAAATTCAATTGCTACCATTTTGTAGGCAATTTGTCATGTTGAAATAACACCTATCTGTTGTGCCCTCAATTTCAAATTTGTGACATCAAATTGAGGGCTTAGATATTTTAGGCCATCAATAAGACAGATGGTCTATGAAGCAAGACTCACTCAGAAGTACCGCTGCACCACATCACATCACATTGGCCCCAGCCAAGACTACAAGATGGTTTTTCATCTTAATTAAGGGGATGAAAATTGTCAAGAAAGAAATTTGATATCAAGTATTAACTTTTTGGGGATGAAGCTTCAACTCTGAGGGGACAGACAGATACCAGAACTGGCCTTTGATCAAATGTGTTGTTGATTTAGTAGCTGATAAGATGGATTCCTCATTTACTTCCATTCATCCATCATAAGAAAGTTACACCATGTTGTTGCACTCAAATGTATTTCATGTTTTTAAAAGTGCTCTGGCTGCCAAAATGAGGAATGTATTTTGATAATTATCTATGTCATAGGAAAATCTAAAACAAAGATGAATTCAGCAAGCCTCGGCCTGAGAGTGGCAACATAACTTACAAGTCTCATATTGTGTTAAGGTCTGACTTATATATTGCATGTCAGTCGTCTCCTCCTTTTTGCACTGCAGGAGATGTAGGCTCATGTAACAAAGTAGTTCATGCAACTTTTACTGACCTTTTTACATCCTTAATAAGCTGCCTCTCAGTTTTACTAAAAAGGTCACCCTGGTGGTTTTGCATAATTCTGCCAATTCACAGCAGGTCCAGTTGCTGTCCAGCTGCTGACTACAGCTTATGGATTGTTTTAAGACAGTGGATGAAATTTAAAAAATCACTTTTTCAGGAGAACATTTATTGTAGTTTTAGTTATTTTCTTTTGAACACCATGGGTAATTGTTGTGTGTGTGTGCGCGCGTGTGTGCGTGTGTGTGTGTGTATGTGTTGTATACTGTTGGAGAGCACTGATATATCCAAGACCTCTGAGTCAACTGCTGAACAACAAACTTCATTATGAACGAAGCTTCCAATTTCAGATTATCTGTCTCACAACATCCATACTTGCCTTTTGTTTGTCCAAACAACTTAGACAAACAAAGCCTGTTTTGGTTTGAGAAGTCTGCACTGCATTACCCCAAAACAATAACACTACCCTGACAAATAAATGTGATGTATTACCTTTGCAGATTTTCATCCTGAACTAAAATGAAAAAATAAGAAGTTAGAGCAGCCTGAGGGTAAGCAGTAATGACAAGTATTCATACTGTATAAGTGCGTAAAACATGTATGCAACATTTACATTAAAGGGAAGAGTTACTGTTGTTACCCCATCCATGAATATAGAGTAAACTCCATCTGCCCATGAAGAGTGCAACATGCAATTCTGAGCACAGCTAGTAAAATTTTGGAACCAATAAGACATTTTTATAAGGTATTTATAAATGCCTTTATTTATAGGTAATAAATAATTTACTGCATATATCAAGTTTTGATTTTCCAAGTTGTGGAAAAACTCCTTTGATGGGTATTTACCCCTTACCACTTTCTAATAAAGCAATTTACAGCTTTCACAGCTGCAAACTGGATGGAGTATTGTTTTTTAAATTATTTAATTACTTTATCAACATTTTTATCAGTAAACCTGATGGTTTTAGTGCAAGTGAGACAGTGAGAAAGCTATAACATTTTTTTTATGGAGCACCATTTATATTAGATTGTGGCCAAACTGAAATAAATAAGCATCAGCTATTGGGAAAATTTGATTTGTCAAACATTTAGTTTTTATTAATGCATTTAAGTGGTGTATAAAACATAAAAAATAATTTATTGACCATTAATAAGCCATTGTGTCATTTTTTAAACTCTTTTAATGTGTCTGGTCAAAAAGTAAGCTAACTAGATGAACTAACCGCTACTTGAGTAAGAAAGAAAGAAAGAAAGAAAAAAGGCTAGTGTAAGGATATCAGGTCATTTATTTATTACCACTAATTAGTAATCATCTACACCACGCTGACAGTAGGAACCTCCAACTTAGGAAGACATCACAAAGCAGAGTCTGTCCTGTCTTATGTAAAATAAAACGGGGGAAAAAACCAGAAAATGACTTGTCATGTTTATAAATCCTCTCTTGTGAGTCCAACATTGCACAAGAAGCATCAGTGTCCCAGAACTGCAAGATTACCTACCACACTTAACTATAATCATGACTCTGGGACCAAGCCAGACCATTTAATATGCATTTAGTTCAGGGAAAGACTGAGGCAATAGCGAAAAAAACAGGTACTGGTTATCTTAAGGATTATAAATGATTTTTTTTTTTAGATAATCTACAGGATGACACTGGTTGTAAAGCAGCCCATGGACAAGCAGTCTCCTAGATCAAATGGGCAGGTTCTCAGCATGCTATCAGCACTGTTAACTCTGGCTGTAAACTAAACCTCCCAGGAGGTCAAAGGTCAAAATGTTTGGGCTTCAGAGGGATGCCACAGGCTGAGAAGGGCCAGAGTTTGATATGAAGTCTGACATAACGTTACTGCATGTGATTAGTGACCTTAACATCCGCCCTCATATACTAGCCTACTGTAGGAAGACAATAAAGAGGAAGTCCAGATGTTAGTGGAGCGGCTCTATGAGTTCTTGTCAACTGGTCTGACGCTTTAGTCCAGACTCAAAATATCTCAATATTGTGGATGGGATTTGGTACAGGTCAGAATAATATGGAGCCCCTAAAGGGACATGCAGGTTTCTCGTGAAATGAAAATAGTCTATTGCATGTACTATGAAAATGACAGTACAGGAGTTAGTTCGTTTGTATTTTGACCTGGGATTTCATTATAAGGACATTGCTTTGCTTGCAAGTCGTCATTGTTATGTTGTGTCTGAAAGACGAATTTTGAAGTCATGATGTGGTCGGCTACCATGCTCATGCAAAGATCTTGTGTGCGCATGCAAAAATTTAAACACCACTAAAAGTTTGATAGAAATATTGTCCACACACCCACTCCCTTAGCATGAATTCTCCAAACAATGACCTGACATGAGCTCAATCACAGACATTACACAGGCTTTATACTACAATACTGGCAGCCGGGTAAAGTCTCCTTCTGTCCAACTGATTCGGACATGTGCGTTCTCACTCAGCTCCTTCGGGTAACGTCTAGATCAGTTCAGAGTTGCAGTGCATCTGTGAGAGCAACTTGAATCGATACGCTTCAGTTACTTTATGAATACCAAGAAAGCAATTTGGGCAGTGAAAACAATAGATAACAACATTGTAATTCATTTTCATATTTTCATAATTTTAAATGCTCCATTAAATTGAAAAGGAACTCCACCAGACCGAGATGAAATTTGCTGCGAAAACAATGTTTAAAGTAGTGGCAGTTCTTCTGTTTCAGATACTTGCGTGATAAAGCAAGAGTGAAAGTGCTACAGTCAAAGGACTACACTTTCTCTATAGACAGCCTAATTGAAGGTTGACTAAAATGAATTACGTATTTAAAGAAAATTTCAGTAACACCCAGATAAGAGACTTAAAGAGCCCTCGCCTGCTTCCCCTCCGTGCTCTTCATTTGGCATGCATTTCTGGCAGACACCTCAACGCTCTGCACTCCAGGGTGGCACAAATGATAAAGGGAGTGAGGGAGAAGGACACACTCGGGGTGGGGAGGAAGCAGAGAGAGGGAAAAGTGGTCCGTTATCAGGAGCCGGGAGCAGCCGCCTTTTACCTGAGACGTGCACCTGCTGGTTCAGTGTGTTCTCACAGAGGACAAACCCCCCACTACCGTACATCTGGATACACTCGGTGCACGGAGGCTCATTACCAGAGTATTTAAGTGTTCTTGTCCGGTATCACACAGATTTGTCCACACAGCACTCTTCAGTCGCACCAAACCCACACATTTTACACATTTGGAGGTCAACCAAACTAAGCATAAGACATCCAACTGTGTGCGGCAGCTACACACCAACCACAGGTTAGTGGATAGGTTCTGACATGAACATGGAAATAAGTGATTTTATTACAGCAGTTCAACATTTTGGGCAAATACGTGTATTTTATTCCTCCCTGAGAGTTGAACTAGAAATAGAGGGAGCTTCAGAAAAGAGCCAGTCTGGCTACCATCAACCTATAAACATGTCTAACCCTCAAGAGGCAAACTAATTATATTTTTGTTTGCATTATCCATACAAAAAAAAGCAAACAAATGTAATATCAGTTTGTTGTTGCACTGGGGATTATGTGCTGTACTGTCTCCTGGTCCAGTGGTGCTGTCGGCAGCCTTAATCCTGGGCGTACTGTGCTAACACTCTGTGCTCATGATTGTGTTTGTATTATTGAACATTGTGGAAAATAAAATGGGGGCAACAGGAGATCCTGTCTTATTTTTAAATGTATGAGTCTAGATTGGAGAGAAGAACAGGAGAAAGAGGGGGAGTTTATGGCACTGGTGTTGACACCTCAGATGTGGAGCACATCCATCATAATATTGGAGTTAACACATTGGCTATTTTGCAAGAGTTTGATGTAACGTTCAGAAACAGAAGAGGCAGAATCACTGTTGTACTTTATGTCTCATGTGGCTTTTTGATCGTTTATTGTCACAGCTTGCTTTTTGTCATTATGTTGTGTATTGTTATTTCTATCTTTACCAGTAAAGTAAGGCAACATGTTCTTATGATCATGACGGCGATGCTGAATGAGTCAATCCATTGCTTAATGTTGGCTTTTACTGCATGTTTCTTGGGGATATTTAATACTTTATTGCCTATTATTTATCTGGCTGTTGGTTAATCTTTCAAATGCATGTGTTAGGCCAGTCACAGTTTTATGGTGTGTTGTGTCATGATTTAAGTGCTAGAAAACATGATTTGATCTCTCATCTGCACAAACTTGTATGATTCAGTATGTGCCTTTACGGGGAAACCTGAAGGTAGCCTACAAGCAGACAGGTGGTTCTTGTGTGTAGCATGAAATATAATCCTGCCGGCGCCACTGTCTTGGACAGTAATTGAAAATAAAAACAGTAATTTGTTGTTATGGGACTTTTGGTTTTTGAAATATTTTGGAGAATGTTTTTATTTGCTCTCTTTCCGAGGGATTGCTACCAATCAGGACTGGAAACAGGGGGAAATGGCAATCCTGTTTCAGTCCTAAGGCAACAAAATCTGCCCACTTGCACCTTTAAAGCTCACTAATTAACACATTGTTACGTGTTCACATTTTGTCACCTTTCGGCTGAGCCATATTTTCCTTCTGTCGCCAGTCTTTATGCTAAGCTAAGCTAACTGGCAACTGGGTCCAGCAACATTTTCATTACACAGACATAAGTGTGCTGCAGTCTTGGAAAGAAGTGTATAAACGGTTTTCCAAAGATGTCAAACAATTGCTTTATGTGATTTTTATCTCATGAGCAACTTTACTAAAAAGGAAGCCAATTTTTTTCTCTGTCCTGCTATCACATAATATTGCTGCAAGGACTGGTTGCCCTCCTGTCCCTCCTGTGCGACTGAGCCCAAGATGAGAGCTATTGTAGGGAGCGTTAATACAAACCAGATGTTAAACTTGTGTCCTCAAAATGAATGGGCCTATTGGGAAACCAAGGCGAGTCTCAGGGGACATTCCACTGGAGGCTAAGCTGATTGGTTCACATTGAAACAACATGGCCAAGATAAACTAGGATTTCAAGAAAGGGGGTCTCTGGACGCAGGAGTCTAAAATAAATCGTTAGGGCTAAAGGAGGAGCTTAGCTCATCCTCTAAGGAAAACAGTGAGTTTTGCAAGTGACTGACACACATGATGACTGTGGCGCCAGGCAACCTCGGTCTACGGCCCAGTTGTGGGCTGCATGGGAAGTGGGGAGCATCAGGGGCCATGCTTCTTTTGTGCTGATGTCACAAAGCTGCAGGGTATTACTTTTTCCAAATTGTTGTATTTATTTTACCCTCATGACTTGACTGTTTCTGGCAAGAGGAAAACTGGAGCTGAAATGGTCTTGTAAAGACAAAGATTACTCTTTTGATCTCAAAGTCAAGCGCTCATTTGTTTAATCTTGCAGAAAGGCGTCAAAGATATTGTGTGAATTGGTTTCTCAAACAGAAACTATATGGATCTGTCTACTTTTCAAAACAGTTCAATGTTGCTTTCTAAAAAAAAAAATATATATATATATATATAACTTTTGTTATGTTGTTTGTGAACTGTTTTTGTTCATTTGCTCTGGCCCCCAACTGATGTTCATTTAACACAGTTATAACTCTGAGAATGAAAGATTTGTCACACACAAAAATGTTTGTATGTTGTTCGGTGAAAATCCATAATTGAATCCCCACGGAAGACAAGTAGATCAAATGAAGGGAAAAAAGTAGATACATTTAAAATCCTCACATCCTGAGATCCCAGAATATATCTGAGGAGTCTCAAACAATTGCAAGAAAATAAAGAACAAACATTGGTCACCCAATATTACTAATGTTTTCTCTTTTCTTTTCTTTTCTTTTGTTTCTTTGCCACTGCCAACATCTGGCTAGTTTAGCATAGCATTAAAACTGAAAACAGTTACACAGTTACAACAATCTGGCTCTGTCTGATTGTTAGACAAAAATCTACCAACCATTTTGCTTGTTTAATCATTTTTTTAAAAACTAAGTGTAAAAACTTGAATTTGTGATTTTATGAATTTTATTGCCGTTGGACTGATTCCACCTGCTTTTAGACTTCATGCTAAGCTAACTGGCTCCAGCTGTATTTTAAACAAACATGCATGTGCGCGTTACTGTTAATCTTTTATTTTATCTTCACAAAAACACAAGTTAGCATATTTCTTTGAGTATTCAACTTTGGCCTCAGGGGGTAATAAACTACTTAGGAACAACAGCTGTAATGTTTAGTAGCTCAGATATTGCAATAATAATAATAATAGTGATAAATTTAATATATTCTGCATTTTTAAATATAAAATATTTACACAGTTGAGCCAGGATTCGATTTTTCAAGGCTGTAACGAAACCGAGAAAATCCTTCAGTGGAAACATTAAAGGTCCCACATTGTTAGAAGTGAGATTCCATATCGTTGTTTATTTTGCGAAGGGTCTCTACGTCATAGGCTATTTAAAAACTGCTATTAAACTGCTCAATCCACAAAGAAACATAATTGTCTGTTTTCGTCAGGACTTGTGTAATTTTGTGATGTCACAATCACACAGTCGCTGCCCCTCATTGGACTCAATGTCTGAATGTTTTTGTTGTTGCTGTTGTTGTTTTAATTCATTGACAAAACGCTATGTGCTCATTCTGTTGCTGAAAAAGTAAGGAAACACTGCTCAGGAAACACTGCTCAATTGTTGAATGCCAGTAGGCTAATCATCACTGCACAGCCCCCCTCCAAAGATAGTTCACATTAGAAACTGGTGGATAAGGTTTATTTATCTGAATCATTGTGGTCCACTTGTAACCGTTCCTTCAGCTCAGGTCAGCAGTAACAGAACATCACCATTAGGATTATGAGAGTAGAAAATCCAATGAAAAACGTTTACTGAATTGTTTTAATAGCCATCAATGACTCTGCTCATCCAAAGAAACAACTACTTGTTCTAGCAGGCATAAAATTATATTTTATTTTGCTTTCTCAAACCATTAGGTTTGTGGATTCTCGTAAAAGCTCGCCAGTATCAGTAGTAAGGAGATCGCCCAGGGGAGCTGCTCTGTGACCACATGACTTTGTGTTATCACAATAAGGCCTACTCTTGTAAAGTGGAAGTCCACTTGTTTAGACCTCCTGTTTGTGGCCCAGAAAGCCTGGAATAATAATAATAAAAAAAAACTCCCAAGGACACAGTAGTGGCATTTTAATTACCACCAGCCAGTCATGGAGGTAATTGCTGGTGCCATGTCCTTCAGTACCCTGAGATGTCACGCTTTACAAAGAAAGATCTAAAAAGAGAAGCATGCTCCCACACAATAGCTGGAAAGCAGGAGTGCGGCGGTGCTTTCCTCTGTCAGTGGGCTGGTCAGCCTGTTTTGTAAGCACTTCCATCCTGTGAAAGCCCCTGGTAGACCTCCACCTGCTAGCTTACTACTAGCCTGCTGCAACTTCTCAGAGAGAAGCAAGCCAGCCTCTCCCCCTCATTTCACTGGCGCCAGCGCTCAATGGGCCCTGCACTTTGATTATTTGTGTTAACAGTTAATTTAGCACCACAGACACATGTGCCAAAGCTGGCTTCACTTCCTCATGCATCACCAACAAATGTGACTTTTATGAGTTCCTTTTCACAGGGCCACCCCCCTCTCAGCTAAGTTCTCGCCTTGCGACTCACCCTCCAAACCCTCTATGGACCGAGTCTCCCCCCTCCACACACGCACGTACACACATACACATACGCACACACTCACCCTTGCAGACACCAATCTCCTCACCACCTCTTACTTCTCCTCTTTCCCTCCTCCCCCCCATCTCATTTTCCAACCTCCCGCCTCCACTCGCTTATTTCGTTGGTTCAGCCTTAATCTCTTCCACATCTTGCCTGGGAGAGTTATTTCTGGCTCCTCTGTTCCCGATGTTTGCATTATCAGGAATACATTTCATGTCATTTTATTCGCTGGTTAAATACCACAAGAGAGTCACTCTTTGGGAGATTTGAACTGCAGTTGAAAAGAATGCTTATCCCTCAAAAGAGGGTCCTCTCAACATTTTGCGACGACTTTTTCCATTTGGATCCGGGCTTACAAAAATAACTACTGAGGGGGAATTAAAGAAATAACTGTTTCATACAGTACGCTCACTTAAAAAGACATTACAGACCACAAGGAATGCATACCTTATTACAACTGATGATGAATGGTGCTATCATCCAGACTCCTGCCTAAGGATGACCACTGTACGGAGGAAAGATATTCAGATATGAAGTCAAACATGAGAGCATGACCTGCACTTTCTTCAGTATTAGGTGACACAAAGATATAATCTGCATTTATGAAAACCTCTACCCTCAATACCAAGTGGAGCCACAGTCTAGTGGGTAGTGGGAAAGGGAGCTCAGAGGCCTTTGTCAATGCCTAGTTAGTGTCGACATTGATACTTACAGACTGGGAAAGAACAGTGCTGAGGGAGCACAAACTAGCCGCACACCAATGAGCTCATGCCAGGACTATGCAAGCAGAAGGCCACAGGAGCCATGGAAATATTTGGACATCTTTTTTGCTCCCCCGCTTGTCTGTAGTGCAACCCAGTGCATCATCTTTTGTGGTTGAGAGACACGTTTTAAAGTGGCCAGAGGCAGAACCTTAAAAGGTTGGTCTTGCAATTTTTTATTGTGTGACTGCATTTCAGCCACTCAGCAGGAGCAAATTGCGACCGCATCCCGACACCGCAGATTCTTCTTCATTAATTCTCCATCCGTGCCATGTAGTCTATCACTGCTTGAGCATTGATTCATGTGCAGTGAGCCATAATAACACAGCGGCCGTGATGGCCTGCCTTAAAGTCAGACAGAAATGGTCACTGCTAGTGTCCTGCAGCTGTGTTATATGTGGTGAAACTGCTTGTGGAAACATGCTGAAAATCTTATGTAATTGCTTTTACTTTAATATGAACACACGGGGTCTGGGTTCTTTTCAACAGTCAAGCGGCTTACTGAGCTCACAACGCCATCATAAAATCTTTCATTTGGATTATATTTCATCTCTTAATAGGTCAAGGCTTGGCTGTTAACTAACAACAAGTGAGTTCTTCTTTTCAATTGCCATTTCTCATGGAAAATGTTCAAGTTACAGGTTTAACTTTTGATGCTTCTATCTATCTTCGCAGCCTTAACTTTTAATCATTAGATTGATTGCTATTGTACAAAATTACATGCTTAAATATTTGCTATAATGCTGAAATTGTGCTGCCTTAAAGGTAGGCTACCTAGCTAAAGTTTGCTCTCTATCTACAACAGGTTGCTGTGGACGAACCATTTCCATGTAGTTGCTTAATAGCTAATTAGCATAACTCTAATGTTTGCGGTTTCATTGGTTGTAACATGCGTATTTCTAATAAAATATCTAGCTATATCTTTGCTAGCTTGTCACTTATAAGTCACAGTATGGAACTTAGACAAATCGATCATTTATGATTATTAGAGGTCAATATTGAAGATTGCTCCTTTGTCCTCATTTAATGGTCAACAAACATTAAAATTGGCCTTCTATTTTTAGAAGTTGCATTTAAGTGTTAGATTGTGTTGTTCACCATTCAGCTGTTCATATTTACTTTTAAATACAAAAATAGGGGACAAGGTCTCACTTCTTGAATGAAGAGGAGCAAAGAAAACGTTATTCTCATTCCCCTCACATATGAAGGTGAGAGAATGACAAAGTCTATCCTCAGGGGAAGGGGGAGAGGGGGAGAGGGGAGGTGGGGGGGGGTCACAGGGGAAAGCTCTCAGAGACACTCGGCTGACCTGGCTTCTGCACACAGCTCCGGGATTCCCTCCTCTTCCTTCCCAGTATTGTCTCACATCCTGCAGCGCCCGGCGCTCCTCTCCTCTGCAGCCACCGCTGCCACAATAGCATCAGCGGGCACTGGGCACTGAGGGGTGACCAGAGGGACACCAGCAGTCGGCCTGACAGGATGTGACACACTTCTTTCAACAATTAATGAGTACAAAAGGAACGGATGACACGACATGACAGCTTAGCGTGGCCCTTCAGGCCTTAATGGTTCCCTGAGTGGCATCTTCACACCCGGCCATCACACTCTGAGACAAAAATGGCCAATGATGGCAACATGGACAAGACTTGCTAAAATGGTTTATTCAATAGGAGGTCACACTATTGAAAAAATGACACTGCAATGGGATCAAAAATCAAAGTTAGTTTTGGAATATAAGCACTGGTTATTCATACACACATAATATAAATTAGAAAATGTTACTCTATACTTCCTATTTCCTTTACAAATACTTAACATGCAAATTAAACAACCATTTAATAATAAACAATAAACACAGCAGCATGTAAGGAGCTTCAACTCTATATACACCTACCTGCATACTTCCTACAGCTATGAGGAGGGTTTAAAACAAAACAAAACAGCAATGCCATTAATAATTTGAAAGCAAAGGGTTTTTTGTCGTATTTGTGAGGAAGAGGCCTAAAAAACCAGAGATAAAACATTCAACAAACTAGTATTGATATTCTCTTTCCCCAGTGACTTCCACGGCCTCAGTAAATAAGCAAAAGGAGCTGAATTTCTGCCTCCTCTGGCGTTTGCTGCCTGTGAACAGCAGCTTTCTCAATATTAATATTAATATTACCGATGGCACCACTGAAAGAGAGGGATTAGTGCTCATACTGCTGGATGAGAAGTCACCGCTTGGCTGGTATACATGTGGGATTTGACTTGACTTTTCTTTAAACACAGCAAATGGGAAGCCAAAAATCTTTTTCATTTAAGAGCAATTAAGTGGATCCCAGAATCACTGGCTCCAGCATGCCGCCGAGGCTTTTTTTTTTCCTGGTTTTATTACCCATTTCCTCTCCCTTGCGCCAGCAGAAGGAATGCTCACTTTTCTCTCACAAAGCCACATTTCCAACGCCAGAATCACACAGGGACCACCATGATTAAGTGCAAGCCAGTGCTTCTCTTAACATGTGAGACATTATAGACACCCCCCTCATTCAACCCCCCTTCCTCCAAACACTGGAGAAGTGTTGTGCTCCAACATTTATGTGAAGTAATTAAAAACATCCACATGTAATTTAATAGTTCTCACCAAGTAGAGACATGAAGTCTACACAGTTTTTTCACTCTGTATAAATAACTCGGAATGCAGTGAGTACACAGACAGACGAGTTGGGATTTTTTTTTTCCTTGCTGTTTTTCTTTTTCTTTTTTTTTCTTGCAACATTTTGTAAGAAGCCCTGTTCTGTGTCACTTTAACCCAAGATGAGGCTGTGCAGTTACAAGCAACATGCCGGCTCTTAAATTCATGTTCCAGATAGTGTGATCCATACATCATACTGTATGCTGACAGCAGATTCAAATCAAAGCCTTCCTATAACTCCAGACTGTCGTACAACGAGCGCTATAGTCTCTCAACATCAGTGAGCATAAAAATGACCTCAAGCGTTCGCTGCAGCGGCGTATCCGAATGTGGATGGTTCTGTGAAGTGCATGTCAATAGCCCAGAGAGTCAGCAGTGCAACAGACATGTGGTTCCAATCTGTCTCTTTTCTCACAGCGAGAGAGGAGGCCATTCATTTATCTCACTGTAAATACAACACTTAAACACTCACACACACTGTTTTCCAAGCCCCCCACAAAAAAACTGTCTGTGTGGGTAATTAGCTTAAGCAAACAATGTTATTGTTGCTGATTTTCTTTTTTAATAATACATGAACAATAAAAACACCACAGTGTCTCATCCTGTGTCTCTTGAGGATACTTTTTAAGATAGAAAAAAAAACTCACAAGAAAGCAAGGTTTGAGGTTGACAAAATAAGATATTTTAAGTGATAAAGGAAGTTTGGGGCTGCTGGCCAAATCACTTTTCTGAGTTAGTCAATCTTCTCATGGTTTGGAGGTCTGGGAAAAACACTTAAAGTTGTTCTAACTCAGTTTTTTTTTTTTTTAATCATTTGGCCAAATAACTATGAAGCTTACTTACTGTGAAATAATAGCCTAATTCTGTAGTTTTCCTTAGCTCTACAAAGCATCTTAGCCTCTTTTAGCTCATTGTTTTGGTTTCATGTTACACACCCACTCCTGATTCCGCTGAATGCACCTCTGATGTATTGTAAACTAGCTGGCCTGTGCCAAACAAAAGATGTTAGTGACTAACTGGGGAACATAGTGGAGCATCTCAAGAGCCAGATAACTCAGGAGTTGGAGGTGACCAAATCTGGAGATAAAACAGAGTGAATATTGGATTAAAGAATGACTAGGCTGCTGGAAAACACCACTCCTCATTAATGCTGATGTTTCTGATTGTGCAAATAAACATCTACTTTAAGACATTTCTTTCTCTGTTTTGCCACATTATGTCAATGTTTTGCTTACAGTTTGTTGCACTGGTGCCAAGTGACCAACAAAATCAATGAGCAAAGACTTAAAAACAAAAGAGGTCTCTCAGGAATGGTCTGGTGTGGACATGGTGGGAAAAAGCTCCATAGATGACCAATGATGGATATGACAGCAACTAATAATATTTATAACAGCAGAATCCATGAGAAAGAGAGAAAGCCCACCTTCCTAGGGTCAGAAAATGTCCTGCCTGCTGTAGAGCTAGTGTTGCTTAAGTTAAATTATGGGAACTTGTTTCTTTAGGTTCAGTGTTATAAGGGACTATGTTTCATTGCATGTTGAATATTGAAGTTTTATAGGAAACTGTAAAACTGTTCAATTGTCAGCCTGTTATAATATTGTGGCCTTGGACTTTTGAGGTTGATAGAGTTTTGATTACAATATTATTAATTACAATATTAATAACTTGTTACTTACTGGTCATTATATAGGCTAATATTATTCATTTGGAATAAGACAATCTAAACAGTGTAATCCTAGTTACAATTTTTGCACAGTTTGTTTTGTTGGATAAAACTTAGGCTGTTCTGTGTTTTTCATGGTGGTTTATGGATAGTTTGAGGTCACACTCTCACCTAAACTATTATCTTCACTTCAAGGACAATGGTGGAGATAAGTCTTGGATTTTGTTTCATCCTCCTTGACATTTTGGTGGATGGCAAAATAACTTCAACTGCAATAATTTTCGGGAGGTTTTCTGCCCGAAGCCTCAGCTCATATGAACTCTCTTCTCTTTAAAAGTCCAAACACAAGTTATGACAAGGACTTGGAGAATGGGAACAAATGGAGTTTCTCAGGAAGACAGACACATTCTCCCCTCAGCGGCCATAAAGAAGACAAAGCTTTTTACAGTATCAACAGACGCAAGATGTGACCTTCTAGACCCTTGGGGCAAAAGGTGAGAGCTCTGGGAGCAGAGGCCTGGTTCCAGCAGTCTGCCAGCAGACGAGACGTATGTCCTCCTAACCACATTCCTTCCCATCTTAGATCACTGAGCAGCTCTCTCCGGCTTTCTGTCTTCAGTCCCTTCCAACCCAAAGCAATATAACTCTTTTATTTTAGACCAGATGGCACCTTATAAAAGAAAAAAAAATAGAATGGGTGGTACAAGTGTAATAAGATCGGCAAGTGCTTCCACTGCGGCTTCAGCTGGCGCTTTTGTGCAGGTGCCCGAGTTTGAAATTTAGATTAGTCTGATGGGGCTGGAGGTTAAATAGTCAAGTAAGGATTTCCTACTTCCATTCAAATGAGATTCTCAGAAAAGTGTAACCACGATGAGCAAAAGGTTGAGAGAAAACTGCTCTGGAAGTACATGCGGTGAATAAACGAATAAGCCTTTGTAACCTGGGGCTGTGTCTTTTATATTTGGGGATGACGGTGCTGCTGAGTGAACTGGCTGCAACACAAGCCACTTCTGATTTCATATTCATGACATCCGAGAGGAGTGGAGGGAGAAGAAAACAAACAAAACAACAAGCAAGTAGAGTATAGCTGATGGAACCTAGGCCCGTATACTAACTGTCACATCTACAAAGTCAAATCTTATCTCGCACAGACTGAGGAAGAGCGAGGTCATCCTCCGCAGCAAACACTGACTCATCTCACACCCACGCACACATGCATGCACACAAATTGTAATAACAAATCTCGCCCATTGAATCTTCCAAAATCTAATGCCTTGATTGTACAAACTGGTTTTCTGTTAATGTGCACAACCTCGACAGCCACGGAAGGACACACGGGGACAACAGATAGGAGGCTTTGCACACTGGCCTACAAAGCGCCAGGCTGTACTTCCCTGCAGCCAACTGCAAAACACGTCACTTTTCTAAAGAATAATGACAGCATGCACAAATGGAGCCTGGGAGCATCACAGTGGCACTGCCTTTACAGACAAGTCATGTCCTCCAAACAGAAGCCCCTTCACAGAGCAAGTGCCAAGGACATACATGAGCGTGGAGCGCCCTCTAGGGGACAAGAGGATCGGGCTTTAGAAGCAGTGAAGCAGCAACAGTGCAACCAAACACACATCAAAGCTTGCACTATGCAAATGCAGCTTGAAAATAGAAATCGTTAAAAACTGTGACGTTTGATATGCAAATGTGCAACAGTTTACAAAGTGTGTTTCCTTTCGGGATATGTGTTGCTTTATCATTTGAGGTTTTTTGTTAAACTGAATTTGTAAGTATTTCCTTATACAAACACACTGCAACATGGTTTCTTCTATGGTGTCCTTTCCTGAGATTATAAATCCAGATACAGTATGTGACCCTTGTAAAGTCAAAGTCACTGTTTCTTCCAGGGGGGGATATTTTTTGCATCACCGCCAGTGCTGAGCTCTTTCCATGCGGCTGTAACAGCGTTACAGTGCAGGCCACAATGTGGCCAGCAGAGTTATGCACATCCCAGCCTGGAGACAAGACAAGCTGTGCCTGGAGCTGGGCTCTGCTGCGATGGGGGCGAGGGAGATGCATGGTCCAAAAGGTCACACAGGTCGAATGCAGTGGCCACCACAGTTCATCACTTTTAGATGTCACATGCACTCACATGTGTACACTACACACACACACCCTTGGAAGGTTTTTGATGACGCAGACTGATCAGGAGCTGTATTTGCTTGCAAAGAGGGCCTGTAGCTGTCAAAACTCATCATCCATCATTATGGTATTCACAATATTGGATCAATCTATGGACTGAATGGTTTGACTGATGAGACATTGTGACCGAACCATCAAATATTAATGTCTCCATAATAAGCCGGCGAGTGTGGTGCCAGTGGGAAATGGGAATGAAAATTGCAAGGAAATCCCCCCAAAATATGCACCATTAACCCACTTCCCCTGCTACCATCTACTTTCACTGGAACAAAGAATGAGCTCAATTTTCCTTGTAAATAAAGTTAAAAATTTTAAGATGCTTCAGCAGCTTAATGTTCAGCAACACACAATTATCTTAAAAATGATAAACAAACTGAGTGTACTGAAGACAGAAGACTACGCCATCTGTAGCGAATGCTCTTAAAATAAAATACCCATTTGGTTAATTAAACTTTATGAATAATCAGACAGCTGAAAAAACACAAAAGGTCACATTCTCAGAGGGAACAGTAGCCGTCCTCTCACTGCCACGTTTAATATCTACATCCAGACTGTGTGCAGACTATAACAAGAATGAGTGCACCAAGCATTAAGTAACAAGATCTGTATGGCCTATCGATCACAGCGAAACTGACTGGCTCATTTAATAAATATGCCACTACAAGATAATGCAGATATAAAATAAATAGCATTTTCATTATGTTATTCAGATGTGCACAAGTCTCATATCAAATGTCAGTGTGGTGACGCTCAGTCGTTTCATTAACCTGGTTTCTATTACATTGATCAACAGGGACAGCTAGAGCCGCTTACTCAGTGTAATACATGACTTGTGTGTTGTGTTCAGTTGCCAACAGTGGTTGACTTGTAAGCTAAGGCCCTCTGGTGGGAAAACTGGCAACTGTCGGTGCAGCTGGGGAGTCAAATAAAGTTCAACCTCTGGAGTGGATTTTTTTTTTGGTATTTTTTGTCGCAGACAGTGATTTTAATTTCAGAAAATCACAAGTTCATACACCTGCCATTTTCACTAGAAGTTAAATGCAAGGGTTTCAGAACAGAACAGGCTTCAACGTCTGTTACATGTCAAAGAGCTGCAGAACAGAAACATGTTGGTATCGTGTCAAATACAGATATATATATATATATATATTTATAAAAAAAATCTTTCTTACCTTGTGACACTACTTTTAGACTACAGCCACAGTTCAATATTCAGCAATCTGCATGATATTTCAATGAACCTGCTAAATTTGACTAACAACTCAAAAATGTGACTTCTCTTCGACTAGGTATTAGTTACAGAACATGCCTTCGTACACACATCTTGCCATTTTGCTTCAGTGATCAGTCATTTGAACATAAAACTATTGGGACTCTGGTACAGCCTCTGCGTGGTGTCATGCTTCCTTCTTCAAGCCCACTCAAGCTGGAACAGGTCGAACATAAAAGTCATTGTCAAAGTAACTTTATTAAAGGCGGGTAACTGTGGTCTTGTAGTCTTTTAACTATCTATTCAGTGCTTAACTGCAGGGACATTTGTTTTTCTTTTGAATGAGCTATGTAATAAGAAAGTCCAATCTTGCTCTTGCAGACGATATTGTTGATGTGCGAAGTGAGCCTCTTGATGATTTTACACAATATTTCTAAGAGAGTAAGGTTTAAGACAGAGGGTCGACACAATCCATTACAATTAAGTGCTGTAGGTTTGTCCTTCTGGTGGTTGTGGAAGCTTCATATTTTCTTTGGACATCATTAGACGCCTTAATTCTTGAAGAACAATTTTAATGCTATAAGAATTCTGCCATTTTGCTAATATTGGTATGCTACGTGAATCCACCTGTGAGACAAAGACAAAAAAAGGGGGAGAAAGAAAACACCACATCAGTCATTGTGACAAGACCGCTGACAGTGAGTGATTGCACGCATCACATCTGAGCATCGGAAAAACTGCAGCGCAAAACAATTTCTCAACTCGACACCCATACATAACCTTGTCAGATACTGTGATGCCACTTACCGTCCCGTTGGAATTATTTATCCCATTCATGCTAATTTTTGTTACAAATCTAACAGTCGGGGCTGTCTCTGGGTATCTAGGTCCACATTCCACTTTCAGACTGTATATCCTGTTTTCATAATTGGTCTGAAAGACAAACGAGAAGAGAAACAGAGAGCACATTTACATTGGTTGCACCAGCTCCATTAACTACTGGCTCGTGCTTTGTGTCTGTAGTGGTGGGAGGACAATGTGCATGCCGAGTCCGTTCTGCTTACTCTTGCTGGTCCAATGATCATGCCTGTCCACCGTGTGAGAGTCATGTCTTCGTCATCCTCGAGGCCCCAGCTGACTGTGCCGTCACCTTCGCCCTTTTGCCCCTCTTCAAGCTCCTCCAACAAGCGAAAATTGCGTGGAACTTTAACTCCTAAAATAACAAGAGCAGAATATGAATTGCACAAATTATTTTAACAATATGTCTGGTGATATCTTTTTTACCATCAGCAAATTCCATGGAAAGACTAGAACCAACAATGAACTGATTGTACCAACAAGTACTCGCCGTGTTGCCAAAGCCTAATACGCTACTGGTCAAATGTTTTAGAACAACCCAAATTTTTTTGAATTACTATAATTTTTAGAGATACGACTGATGATATTCTATATTTTTCTTCTGTGAGCAAATTCCATGGCAAGACAAAGTATTGGCTGGGTAGCCCAAGCCTAACACAACATATCTTGGTCCTCTGTTCAATAGACATTTACTGTTGTTCAGAAACTATTAGAACTGGTTGGTATGTTCCCTCTTTACGGAAAAGGAGACACTATAACCACACTATCCTGCTGCTATATAGCCGCTGTCCGTTAATGGAATTTGGGAACCCCCAAAAAATGAACATTCTGGCTTGGAAAGGGAAAAATTAATGAATACTCTATCTACAAAAATCTACAATTAGTTGGATATTTTGCTTCAACAGATTTGATGTTACTGGTTCAAACAGGATTTGGACGAAACTATTTTAAAAAGTAACTGCTGAAAATCTCCACAATTTATGGACAAATGAATTAACACAATGATTAGGCTAATCAATTCAGTAAACCAGCATCAAATAATAAAATAAAACATAGGCTAACTACTTCATGGTATTATGGTATGTTTAAGTGCTGCCGATGCTGTCACTAACAGTTAGCAGTTCAAAGTTCCCTATCACATCCCAAGTTACATGAATGCACAATAAACAAGAACAGTGAAATTGAGACAGAGGGTCAGATTGTGCAAAATTATTAGTAACTAATATTGAATATTGGCCCGAGCCTAATCATTACGCAAGCACTTAAACCACTGTCAGTGCTCAGAGGTTACATCTGACATAGAAACGCATTGTCTCTCTTATCATATAAATGTAAGGCCTGTATGAATAAAGAGTATCAAGTGTGTGCAAGACAGGACTGGTTGTTATGAGAAATCTCCATGGAAGCGCGACACACAAGCGGCTGCAGCATGCAGCGCGTCATCATCCAGCTATTGTGAAACTGCATCAAATCGATACCTTGTCCACAAGACATGTACTGAAGATATAGCGTCTCTGATGCTACTCTTGACAGCCGTCTGGAAAACAGTCATGAGATTTGGAGCACATGGGCCCAGCGCTGATGATTTTTCAACAAATGATCCAGTCGTCTTATGACCGATGTCACGAAAGCTGAGTCGATAATAACATTATTCAGATCTAGTCAATCACAGTGTTCAGCTACTGGGATATGTTCACGGAAGAGGGTTCGAACAGTGGCATTATACACACGGCCTGACAGGAAACTCATGCTGTGAATGATGAGCCACTTACAGCTCATGACTGAAGGAGGAGTGGTGGAGGTTTAGGAGACGCCACTTAAGTTAAACTACTGCAATTCATACTATGATCTCGCAGGAAGGGAAGTGAGAGGAGCGTCTTAAGAGAGCCACGTGACTGAGGCAGAGGACACAGTGAAAACATTCAAATTTATCCCCTGGTCACTGAAGCATTCATTTCACGTTCTCCAATTACAGACGACATTCATCACACTCAAACATCTCTATCCCTTAGTAAAATCAATATTTCACATGATCACATCTGGTGTGCAGTGACCACAATGGAGTATTGACTCTTCAAAGGTACATGAGTACTTCTTTTTTCTTAAAAAAGGCATTTACAAGAACATATTGAGATTTTGTCTTTAGTGTCTGAGACCAGTCTTATTGAGACTTTTGAGCTCACCACCGTGCTACTGAGCTGCTTGTCGGCTCTTGAGAAACTGTAGTGAAGGAATGGGCAAGACATTTACAAGACATTAATTACACAGCTGCCTGTTTTCTCATCTGGCAGATTCATTTTTTGGTCGACTTGAGTGTCAGAAAATAGTGGAAATGGTTGTGGACAATTAATCCACAACCATCAAAAGTTAATGTGTTGATTGTGAGACAAGTGGGAAAACTACAAATGTTCAGTATTGATACTTGATGACCAACTTAAAGGAAAAATCAAATCAAATCAAAATATCATGAGTTGAGTTTCAAATGTGAATAATATTGTAAAAAAAAAAAACACTTTGTCCACACCACATATGACTTCTTTCTATAGGCTTTTTATACGCTGGAGCATCATGTGTCGGACCATATTTTATTTTTGCTGCACCTCTGCCGTATTTACTATTACTGCTGCTCTGAGTGTTATGTTTTGACAAGTAAAATCACAGCAGCTCAAAAATGAAACTTTAAGACAGATCACATAAAATGTTCATGTTACCAGTTTTAAAAAAAACATGTATCTGGCTTTTTGCCATTGTCTATAGGTTCTGGCTCAATTATCTCATAAATTGAGGTTGAACATAGGACTGTATCATGTAAGTATAAATCCGATAGGGCGCACACTTGAGGAAATAAAGACCCAATATGTAAATGGCAACGTGAGCAAAAATGTGCTTGGTATATAGACAACTACATGATGCCAGATATATCATCAAAAATAATTTGAATTCCTTCAATATGAGTATTCATTATTGTAGAACTTTATTTTTCCCCTGTTATTTGTAGTTGTGGCTTTGCAGCTTCTCTTTGGGTCCTCACACTGTTACAAACTAAAACATGTGCCATGTGGTTCTTCCATTAAAACTTTGAAAATTAAGATCTAAAGGGACTAACAACTATGATCATCACTACAGAAAACTGCCAAGACATTACACAAAAAGACGCTTTTTTGGATTATGGCAGAATTAAAAATAAATTGGATGTACAATTTTGGACTCACTCAGCTCCCAATTCTTGTAAAGGGAGTTGAGGTATAAAAAAACTTTAACAAAATGTCAAATGCTTCATGTGTTTTGCTTGTCATTTTATCGTCGACCTCCTTTCAGCTCGTGTTATGTATATCACCAGTAACTTACACCTTGTTTGGTTAAAAATGTACCCGCACCAGGTCGCTCCAACTCGCCCTGAGGTAGTTTCGATTATGATTTTAGCACTTCCCTGTTTGTCTACTTTGTAACAACCTCACCATGTTGCATTGCTAAACTCACGCGGTTTGACATCATTTTGACCATGTGATGTCATAAAACGTGTAGATATAAAGAAAAATGGGCTTTCTGTAATACGTAGTTTATTTTGGTAAGTTTTGAAAACCACGCTTCCTGATTTAACGCTAACGCAGGCACGGGCTCCGACTATGTGCTGAAACTAACTAGCTGCAACGTTAAATCAATCTGGTGCGTCCCTCCGCTCCCCGCCCTGCAATGATAAACATCTGCCTCGCTGCCTAAAAGAAGCTAAGCTATCTCCTGAATTCACTCCTACTGGTGCCAGACTCGAAGTCCAGTTACACATCGACAGTAACGTTAGCATGTGGAAAGCTAGCGGGGGCAGCGAGGAGGGGGCTGGCTGGTGGCTGCAATGAAACATTTCCGTCACCGTCACATTGTGTGTCACTGAGAAGCCACCAAAACCGCATACATATTACATATATCACTGTTGTATTGAAGCATCTTAGTGATAACGGAGCACACGGTAAAGTGTACAGACACGGGCGTGTTTCTCCGATGAAGGGACTCGCTCCCCGGACGCAGCAGGGTCCGTATTCCGTGTTGGAACATTCTAGTCGCTAAGTTAGCAACGATAGCATGTGTGCCGTCTGCGGTTGATGAATTATTGCAAACTTATGCACGTTGCTGAACTTTCGTATCATATTATGATAGCAAGTGTTGGGGTTTCTTTGAAACAAAAAAAGTCCACATTAGTAATACTAACGCCCATTTCGAAAAAAATAGCTTTTAGCTATTTCAGCTAACTCACGGGCAGGCTATTTTACAACGCCTTATTTAGCTTTATAGGCTAGCTCCATGAAATAGACGGCACCCGCGGACCTCACCGCTGAACACGAGAGGAGACATGAACAACAAAAATACAAATCGGAACAATTCAGTAAAAGTGTTCAGTGGGTAAATAGGAACGTTTGCTGGCTGAGGTGGCGAAAAGAGCCCCCTCGCCTTCTCCCGCACTTTGTGTCCCTGTAAATGTTAGTCTGGAGCCACACAAACCTGAGGAGGCCGCCATCTTCTTCTTCAGCCGAGTCCAGAAGCACACACAGGTGTGACGTCACAGCCGTTAAAACCACCGGCAGTCCGCCGCACTGCGAGCTCGAGCCGCTCGGTTCACTCCACTCTGGGTTCACACTGTGCACTGTCAGAGAAGTGTTAAATGTCAACACATTGCATGATTTACTTTTGTGTAGAAAAACCCAGGTAAATCACGTCTGTTGTCTTCTTCTTCTAAATACTAATGATGAATGATATAGCAGAAAGTTCCTATCAGTAAAACCATATAAGGAATTCAAGCGGACCATCATTAAAAATATGTGATAAAAGTATGTAAAACATCTAATCCACCGTACACAAAATAAATAACATGGGTAAAAAAAAAAAAAATAGATGAAGAGATTTGAAATTATGAGTTACAGTAACCACCATTAGACACAAGCTCTGACTTTGGGGTGACCAGCAGGCCTCTATGCACAGATCTCCACTCTAGCCAGAGCACATACCGTGCTGTCAACAGATCACAGATGTAATTTCGGGCGGAGCCATTTAAAGCTTTAAAATTCTTTCATAAAAAATTAAAATCAATTTGAAATCTAACAGGGAGCCAATGGATGCAATGGATCACAAGAGCTATGTGACTATACCCCTATAAACCCTCCTGTAATGGCAATAATTATAATAGTCTAATAGTATAGTACTAGTGACTAAAAATAGTCCCACTCTTCCTCGCAGATCAGGTTCAGAGATATTTTTAGGTGGTCAGTGGGCTACCAGGGCCACCTCAAATGCTTCAGCTTGTGTTTGTTGAAATAAGTCTCAGTGGATTTTGAGTTGGACTTTATATCACTGTACTGTTGTAGACAGTCTCCTTTCACTTTAACATGACTGACGGATGTGTAGTGAGATCCATTCTTCCCTCCATCTGTGCAGCGTTCCTTGTGCCACTGGCTGCTACATGACCCCAAAGCAGAGTACTCTCCCACCCCCACGCTTAACAGGTGGTGAAATAAGAAGAAGAAGAGGAGGGAGGTCTATATTTCTAGGCCAATCTCCAGAGATACTAAATATTAGGCTGAATTTAAAGACGGTGTGTGGAAAATGAGTCACCTGAAATATTTACGTTTGATGAAACGGTGCAGTTGTAAACACATTTGGTTTAAATGTTTTACCATGTATAGCTTCAATAGGGAACTGGAATAACCTGGTGGTGAACGTTATGTCATACTGCCAGAGAAAGCACAGGAATTTGACTTTCAAGAGAAGACGACTGGAATTTCAGTTAATTTCCAAGCACCTTGTGAAAGAGCAACATTTTATTTTCTCTCTATTAACAAAGTCAATGCAAGCTACAAGGACAACTGGCGATAGTACTTAACCTTAAAGGGCATCTAGAAATCTGATACAAAAACATGTTGCACGCTTGCTTTAACATCTCGAAAACAAAACAAAACAGAGAAACTGTGATTACAATGTACAAAACAGAAGAAAAGAGCTTTTTACCACCACAGCACGAGACATCAAGAGCATTAAACACAAGAAAAAAAAACACTTTTTAAATATTAAACCCCATTAATTGCCCGTACACGTGTTGTTTCCTTCTCTCTTCTTCTTTTTCCATAATAACAGGACACTTCAGTTTGAATGAGTCATCCGGTAACTCTGAATCACATGTCCAAAATATCCAGGATATTCAAACATCTAATATGGCCACAAAACATATGGTAGTTCAATTATACAAACACTTGTTTTTTTTTTATACAGCATGAGAAAAATGGGGCGACACAGGATAGGATTTAAAATGAAGGACTGTACATAATTGCAGGGTGTGCCTTAGGCCAGGAGACGAACGGTCTTTCCAGTAACCGTCAAGTAATCCTCATCAGCCAGGGCTCGCAGCGCCTCGTCAAACAGCTCCTTAGTGATCGCCTGAAAAAACAGCCACAAAGAACCGAGTCATTACAGGAAGTGGTGGCGTTGATGATGGAAACAGAGCGTGTATAATTTAAGAAACTTATTTTTTGTTGAAAAGTTAAATCACAAAATAGTTTTCTTGGAATGAATTTACATTTATTACCGACATTGTAGTCAGAGCTCAATTTAATCTTTTCATTATTGACATGGAAAAGAAATTAAAACAACTCTGCTCTGACAAATTAGTCTGGAGGGGGCATGCTGTTCAAACAGAACTGGAACTGAGTTGGAAATTACATTTTTCTGATATTTATGCATCAATACGACCGACGCAGCTCGATGAAAATCAAAGGAAGCACTCACAGTTTCAGACTGTCCTCTGAGGTCGTCCAGCAGCTGCATGTACTTCATGGCCGGAGTCTTTCCTTTGGCCTGGATCAGTTTCTTGAGGGCCTGGGCCACCTCCTCCTTACGCTTGCGGGCAGTGGCACTCATACCTGTGATCAGTAATCAATGCGTTAAAAAAATAAACCGATTCTGGTTGGAGATGCAACTCAAGCTTGAAGTTCATCATAATAACGTCCAACCTCACATACCTGTGGTGAGAATTGAGATGTCAACAAATCCCGTCCTGGGGTCTGTGGCCGACTGTTTGAGGGCCTCGCGGTGCAGCCTCTTGGCCTCCTCCACGTCGATGGTCTCCACCTTCTCGGAGAAGCGCACTTTAGCGTGGGCCTCCGACAGGCGGATCAGGGACTCGAGCTGTCTGGGGTAGGCGGACACCATGCCACGACCGCTGCCTATCTTCCTCATGTCCACGTAGGCCTGAGGACCAACACGCACAAGGTCAGAGGGGCTGATGGCACACTTGTATTAACCACATTGGTTTGACAGTTTTTATGGTTGTAATGGTTTCTGAAATAGGTCAAAGCAAACAAACCTCTATGAGGGCCTGGCTGGCTTCCTCACTCAGTCTTGGATTAATGTATGTGCGAGCATACGCGATGAAGTCCTTCAGCACAGCCATGTCGAGGAACTCCTCCTCAATCTGCTCCTCACTCTGGTAGTACAGCGACACCAGGTGGTGGGCCAGCCTGCGGTCGTACGCCTCGTCTTGAGGATCCAGCATCAGGAAAATGAGATCGAATCTGGAGGAGAATGAAAAAGGTAACGTTAAAATGTCCTCAAACAGCATTTTAAATATCAGGTGCTTCACTGAGACCGGTGATATTCACCTGGACAGCAGAGTGTGTGGCAGCTGGATGTTCTCGATGGTGGTTTTCTTGGGGTTCCACTGAGATTCGACGGGGTTGGCGGCGGCCAGCACGGCCGTCCTGGCGTTCAGCTGGCAAATGATTCCAGCCTGCGGACAGAAACAAGTCGTATCGTCAGTTTTCCCGCACAATCAGAGAGTTTTCAGTCCGCAGGTGTTTGCGGCTTGTCGGCAGTACCTTGGCGATGGAGAGGGTCTGCTGCTCCATGACCTCGTGCAGCACGGAGCGCGTGCTGTCACTCATCTTGTCAAACTCGTCGATGCAGCAGATGCCGTTGTCGCTCAGCACGAGAGCTCCGGTCTGCAGGACCAGCTGCCTGGTCTCCGGGTCCTTCATCACGTAGGCCGTGAGACCCACGGCGCTGGAGCCCTTTCCTGATGTGTACTGGCCTCGGGGCACCAGGTTGTAGACGTACTGCAGCAGCTGGGACTTGCTGGTGCCGGGGTCTCCGCAGAGCAGGATGTTCACCTCCGCGCGGAAGTTACCTCGGCCCGTCTGACTGAAGTCTTTACGGGTGCCGCCAAACAGCTGCAGCAAGATGCCCTGTGAGGAACAGATAGAGCTGCTGTCAGACGATGTCATATCACACCGCTGGATTAGATCAAATTAAGTAAAGCATCAATACAATGTCCAAACTGACAAGTCCAGGCAGAATCAGAACATAAACTTTAATATTTATGTTTTTAAGGCTGCAGAACATTGGGTTTTTTCTAACCAGCAACAATTTGACTTATCAAAGTAGGAATATTTTTAATAAAGTTTTTTCTCGTTTGTCTTTCAGCAGGTCTACGGGTGCAGCTGTTTCATGTTTCCTGTTTGATGTGTCCTCAGACCTTCAATAAAACTAGTTGGAATAAACTAGGAGGTGCCAGATTTTGGTTGAAATGAACACTGGCAAAAATATATGTAGATGTAGAATATATAGTATAAATGAGTGTTTATATTTCTGTGCTCTACAGCTCAAAAAATACCATGTCAACCTAAATGAGGTGATTCAATTGAACCCTTTTCCTACTCTTGGTAAGAAAAAAGACCACTCGGCTCTGATTCTGAATCACCCTTCTTCATCTTAATATCTTAAACTTGAGTAAAAGTGCCATTAACAAGATTTCTATTTCACCTGTATCAGCAGAAAACACAGGTGTAACCTCCAACATTAATAACGTGACATTTAATTGGTCCATCAAGCCAGAACCCTGAAAGTAACTCATCCTTATGAATAGAGCAGATATTATTAATTGCACTGATTTTTGCTCTTGTTGGACTTTGTGAACACACCTGCCGCGTTGATTAGGTCATATTTCTATTGTCTTCATGTCAACTGCAAATTTGGCACTACATTCAGAGTTACTGGCACCACCATCATCACTATCATCATCATCAGTGTGACAGAGTGTGGGTTGTGGTTCCTGTGTGCTTGCGCAGGTTAGCGCTCAGACATTTGGCTCGCATCCATTCACACACACACCTTCTTGATGTCCTCGTGCTCGTAGATGCTGGGCGCGAGGGCGGAGGAGAGGCGTTCGTAGACGTCGGGCTTGGCTGCCAGCTCCTTCAGGGTTTGCACTCGGTCTTCGGTGAAGAGCTTCTGCTCGGCCTCCTCGTCCAAACCGTGGAGGCGCTTCTCGTCCGTCTTGCGGAAGTGGATGGCGTCGATGTGAGTCTTGTACACGGACTTCACGTTGTTCTGGCGGGGGTTCACGCGCATGGGGACCGCTCTGTAGATACCTGCAGGGACATTTGGAGAGCTGTCAGGATCTCTGCTGCACTGACTCACTCCTCTACTGAAGGAATAAATGATCAAACAATTGTATGGATCATGAACAGAAAATAAAATATAAGCAGACATTTGCACAGAGTGAAATAATTTTGTTCCCTACAATTGTTAAACAATTATTTTTGAAATAGTAACTGTTGGTCAGATAACAGAAGTGACATCAACAGGTCAAATTTGGGTTTTTCCATTTCATTTTTTTAAATAATTAAGACATTTATTGACTAAGGGGGAGCAGAGATTTAAAAAAAAATATTGACACTCAACTGTTTTAATAATCAATTCTTTCAAGTAAAAATGAGAAGTACACTTAATTTCTCTTCTGTAAGTCAACATTTCAATTAATGAATATTGATGAATATCAGTTACTGAATGGTTTGATGGTGAGACGATCACAAAAGTCATCTGAAGACATTGCTCACCTGTGATGTTGATTCTGTCTCCTGGCTGCACTTTATCTACCAGGTCGTTATGAGCATAGACAATAGTTGTGTGAGGCGTCTGACCGGCCGGCATGTCCTCGGGAGACTCCTGAATTTTGACCTGTGCACATCAAAGATCGGTAAGTGAACAGATGTCACGACCCCTCAGCAACAACACATCACTAATTACCACCTGACATATTCTGAGATCAGGTGTTGTTCGCTGTCGGCAGTCTGGCCTCGACCGACTCTCACCATCTGCTTGTCTGAAAAGGCGGAGCGATTGTGAACGAGCGCCAGGCTGTGGGTGGTGTTGCAGTGTCGACACACAGCCGGCTCGGCGATGCGCCCACGGTCCACCTCCACGCGGGTGCTGTAGGCGCACACCTGGCACTGGAAGAAAGCCTCCTGCATCTCGGGGATGAGCTGCGAGGTGCGGATCACCATGCCGCTGATGGTGATCAGCTGATCGATGTCTGAGGAGGGAACGCATAAGGCGACACAGAAGCTTTAGTCTGAAGCCGACACCTCACATTTTATCAAAAGCGAGGAGGAACACAGAGAGAAAGCCCACACTAAATATTGAGTGTGATTTCACTTTGTAGAGCATCTGGTGATGGATTAATGAATACACACAAACACGCACAGACACACACACACACACACCTTCTGGGTTCAGGTTCCGCATGTTTTTGGTTTTCAGGGCGTTGTAGGGGCGGACTTGGATCTGGTACTCCAGGATGGAATCTGGGAATCGCTCAAAGAAAAGCTCGTTGACTGCCATGTCGAAGGTGGGGATGACTTCCTGCAGAGGAGATAAATGACTCAAGCATTAGCATCAATACGCTGCCAACAAACACTAGGAAAAAACGGATTTCAAAGTTTTACAAAAGTGCACAAAGATGGTTACAACAACCGGCAGATAAAGTGCCACAGTGATAATTCAGGACCGGGTTCTCTGATGTTTGTATTTGACAAGAATAAATAGCTTCAAATGTTTGTGGCCACATTACAGTTAAGTTTTTCTGTAGTTTAATTTAGTTAGTTTTTATTGTCAAAGCAAAGGGGCCCAGCCCTCATGGGTTTACAAGACATTTGGGACAGGAGCCTTCAACAACAACAAAACTAAAGGAAAATACAGGGAGTGATGATCCTAAATGCTTCCATATATACATTATCTATCAACACACACAGGACATTATACTGTGTGGTTGTAATTTACAGGACTTTACCTGTGGGTAGCAGATGAGCTGCCTGTAAAGTTCTGCATCAAACGACTGCACATGCAGGCAATTCACATTCAGCACCGGATCGCCGACAACACTGATCTGTCGGACAAAGGAGGAAAAAAAAAAACAGTTGAAAAGATGAGAGTTAAATCAACTTAAACGAAACAAAACTTAGATTACTGCTTGTTGTTTATCCATCAAAAAGAATAAGTGCGCAAAAAGAACAAACAACGGAAACTACCTGATTAAACCAGCGTTTTGACTGGTGTTCATCAGAGCACAATGAAATAAACATGAGTCAGCAACACTCTACCTCCTCCAGCTTCTGCATGTACAGCGGCTCGTTCAGGTCCAAACCGGCGTTCTCATCTTCAGAGGAGGTCGGGTCGATGAACCTCTGCAGGAACCTCTGGAAGCAAAATGTGAGAACTTGAGTTCTCATGGAACGAACAAGGAGCAGTAAAAAAAAAAAAAAAGAAATCTTTATAAAGACTGGAATGTGAGTATTTTCATACCTGAAACTTCTCCTTGCACATCCCCACGTTGACGTCAGTGCCCCAGATCACCAGCCTCTGGCCTGCGTTGGTGTCGCTGGCGACTGCACCATCAGCACTCGGCTGATTCAAAACAACAAATAGTATTAAGTTACTGTGGTTGTTAGTTATGAGTTAATAACTCCTCACAGATGCAGCTTTCAAATGTAATAATCCATACAAAGGGTCTCGACGCGGCAACTGACCGGCTCAGAGTGCATATCGACTTGTGGAGCCTTCCTGACGGACCCCAGATCAGGACGCTGTCTGGCTGGGGTGCCGCGAACTCCACTGCGAGGGGTCCCTTCAACCCTGGAGCTGGGGGTCCCGTACATCAGAGGGGAGCTCATGTCCACTTCATTGGGTAGGACTGTTAAAAAAAAAAAGAGACATTTTAACCTAAAGATGTTACATCAACAGAGATGATGTAAAAATTCCCCTGGACAAACAAAACCAAAGTCTAACTGGGCTCTTCTCTTTATTACCTGACGGTCGTGGACTGGAGAACAGAGACGCGTCCTGAGGTGCCGCAGGACTGAGCACGTCGGTAGCAGGGGAGGTGGGCATCGGCATCAGGTCCCCGGTGGAGGAGTCCTGACCTCTGCGCCTCTGAGAAGGGGGTGAGGTGGGGCCCTCGCTGCTGGCTGAGGGGACACCAGACATGAGGACAAGTTAAACACAGAATAACAGAGAGCAATGGTGAGATTGTGTCAGTGGCACGGCAGTCAGAGGTTTCATTTCAGACAGAAAAACAAACAATAAAATTACGTGTGGCTGGGTTTGTGTTCCTCCCGCGTTTGCGGCCACCAGGAGTCGACATTGGTGAAGACATTGTTGCTGTGAAATCTAAAGATTAAATGGAAATACTGATTTAAAAAAGTTATTTCTAAAAAAGATATCACCCTCATCCAACTTCATAAGTGGCAAAATTCCCACCACCCAGACTTTAATTTTTTCTTCTCCTTCTTTACAAGGAGCAGACACTTAGTTTTCCCAGCAGGTTTTATTTTTTATTTTTTTTACAGTTAAAAAAAAAAGTAACAAAATTACTGTTTTGCCTCCCATGGTAAAAACCTCCCAACAACACTACATGCTTATTGTGATGTATATTAATGTGCCAAAGTCACACCAAGATGCATAATGACTAAAACTAGTCAACTCAGTGCTGGTTTGCAGTGGCTGGTGCAGGTTAATGATATAAATAGTCCACGTTGAACCATAATGTCTATTCAGTCATTTACTTTACCTGCTGTTGTGATTTTACCTTAAACAGCAACAACATGGGACACTGTCAATCTGCAGTTTTCTTTCACTTCATGTTTGCAGCAGATTAATGCTCAGTTGTTGAAAATAGAATTTTACATTACTCGAAGGAAGTTTGCACTTCCTGTCGCTACTTATTTGCGTGTGAAATGAATAAACAAGGTGTTTTCGTTAGTTTTATTGGAAATCTTAACTCAGTTGTCGATAAGTCTCCCACCATCTGACATGTGGCTGCAGAGGGAAACAATGAACTGAGTCTAACTTGGACTGTTTGACCTGATTTAACAGTTCAGAGTGAGCAACAAAACAACAAACACGATGATACAGAGTCGAGAAGACAAGTTTAAGACCCGACATGTTGATTACACCGACATAATTTGCGGCTTTATGAAACATAAATTAACTAAATCAACTTTACTCTTACCTCTTCTTCAATGTACGTCCGAGTGCTTCAGATGTGGCGCGAAACTGCTAGTGACGTAATTTTCGCGGGGAACTTTGGACCAATGAGAGGCCAGGATTGAGCGTTTCCTGCCAGCCGACTCATTTGTTGTAGGGGGGAGTTAATGTAGAGTTTCTACCGATGCGACTTTAATTTAACATGATGAAACATCTTAACACAAAAAATACGTATACATTAAGCCAATAATACACAGTCTTCTATCAATTATGTTAAAATTACAACCACCTGCGTTTTCTGCGCCTAGTGATAAACCCTGTGCCACTCTGAACTGATTTAGTTTGGTCCACCGGCAACTACGTTTTTTTCCTCTTTCTCTCTCTCTCTTTATTGAAACTGACCACAATGAACAAAATAAAGTAAAGACACCAGA
Organism: Decapterus maruadsi; assembly: GCA_030347415.2. NCBI lineage: Eukaryota > Metazoa > Chordata > Actinopteri > Carangiformes > Carangidae > Decapterus > Decapterus maruadsi. Next base: position 16,602,735 of record CM064906.1, read on the forward strand.
GAATTGAATCAATAATTAGACTATTAGACTATAATATAAATATATGTATTTTTTTTTATTATTAATTTGTTTTATATAACAAGCATATAAACTCAGATAAAGGCAAATCAACACAGTTGCTACTTCAACTACATGACAAAGTCATACTTTCATGCTAAAAGGGTTCAAAAAATAAGAAGAAAAAGAAAAACAGTAGAGACCTCTCCTAATATAATATCATCATATCATAACAACACCGCCTTTGAATATGACCTCGGTAATAATAATATTTATATATTTTCAATAACGTCGACAAACACTGAACATAATAAGGCTAGGATATGACCAGACCAGCAGAGAAGTATCTCTCCAGCAGTGGGCAGCATTGGGACATTTAAAAAGCAACTAAACCTGCTGCACCTAAAATGCTGCAGTTTGAGGGAATGTCATCCTCAAGTTTATTTAATGATGCCTACTGCATACTCAATATGCAATAGTTTTCTATTCAACTAATTTATTTTGAAGTGGGGAAAAAAGTGTGGAACGCATACAGCTGTCTACATTGATGAAATGGTGTATGCTGTGTTTATATCCTGCAGGTGTGTTCAAAGACCACAGGGTGGTGCAGTTTCCCTTTCAGACAGGAGTGAGAAAGAGGAAAAGTACAGCTTACTTCCTAGGAGGAAAAACATTGAAGCATTTCCCAGAAGTGTCAGGACATGTGTCATGTAAGATGGCTTTTTATAGACAAGATCTTTAACATAAATATCAGCAGCAGCAACTTGTTCACTATGGTAGGAAGTCACCAACCACCCTCAGTTCACTGTCTGACATCCAATTTGTCACTGAAACATCATAGTAAATTACAAAATATGGAATTTACAATGGGATCAAAGATTATTTATATTAATGTGTAGTGATGTTAATAAAGATGCCATGGTATTTATACATTTTCACATGCCAAAGAATAAATCCTACTATAATATGCAGACAGTATGCTACCTATTTATACAGGGTAACCTGTAATCCTTAATCTAAGTACACAACAATATCACCTGTAAGTAGTTTGTTGTCCATATTCAAGCGATACTGAATGTTTAAGTTTGTTTGTTTTGCTCTGAGTAGCTGTGTGTCCGGTTTTGTATCGCTTTGTAAATTTATTCTCTGTTCTGTAGTGTAAGTAAGTAAGTATTTACTCCAATTACTTTTTCTGAAGTACATCTGTTTTGAGTTACACTGACTTTCCATCTCAGGCCAATTTATATAATCTCCACTATTGGTGAGAAATCACATTTAAAAACTACATTTGCTATTTACACAAACACCTTTACCTTTGCATGTATAAAACATGGTGAAACTCAAACTATTGTTTTGTTGTGGATTAAACATAAAATATTTTACATTGGCACCACTAAAACCACTTGCAAATAGAAAAAATACAGCATGCACATACCAAATTATGCAATAACACATTATTGTCTCACTCAAATGGGCCTTTTCTTCACTGTGGATGGACTCCTTTTACTTTTGATAGATCAAATACATTTTGTAAGATAAGCACCATTGCTAATGCAGAGCTTGACTGAGTATGTTCACAGTGTGGAATTGCCACTTTTATCAGGGCTGTGCATCTTAAGCTTCATCCAGCACTACTAAAATTTGACAAATTGATTGTAATACCGATTTCACCTGCTTCAAATACCCATAACAAGAATATACAAGAAGCAAAAGTACGTAAAAGCCCAATAAAGCTGATTCTGCTTCTGAAATTATTATTTTTGATCAATTATATGAATGCATTTTACCACTTTACCATATTTTGAAGTCAGTACATCACAGCTATAGGCAATAGGCCTTTATGGGTCATACACAAAATTATGACGCTGTTACGTAATAAGTGAATTTCCCGAAAGAGCGCTGTGACAGTTCCTCATGACGTCCATCAGCATGACACCACTTGTACTTGCAGCTTGAATTCATGAATGAATGGTGGCATGTGAGAACAGCAGTGCAAAGTCAGTGCATTTGGTTTGCTCTGTGGTACAACTCTGAGGTATTTGTATGAGTATTTGAACTCTCTGTTTCCTTTCTTACATTGCAGATGAAGATACTGCATTTCGTGCATGGCATTTTGCTGCCACATGCCCTTTCAATATAAGATTTTAAATCAGTGTCATCAGTTTATGAAATATGATGTAGCCTCAATATGAATTAAAATACCATAACAGAGTTATAATGAGCTACACATTGACCAGCTACATGTTGGCTGACCTATACACTTTAATAAAACAACAATAAATCATCAATCTCTTTATGCATTATTTCGTTTTGCATCTCCTTTGGGGTCATTTAGTGTCACTTTGCAAAGCATTTTTGTATCTCTTTGCAGCTTGTGCTTCCTATAGTTTTTTGTGTCTATTTGTCATTGACAGTTGGCTGGTTGAGCCCCAGGGGGTCCCTGACTCTACAGATCGCCTAGACCCAGCCTGTTCAGTGATCCATCCATGTGTCAAATACATCACTGCTGCCTCGGCCTTTATAATGTGCGTGACACAATAGGCTAACTGACTATAGTGAACTACTAAAATATAAAGGGCACTTCCTGCACAGTGGCCATGCTTACTATTACTAACGTTTTCTGATCATACTTTTGTATTTTTCCTGTATACTACAACATTTTTAATATAGGACTTACTGGTAGTGAAGCATTTTAACAAGGTTTCTTAAGGACCTTCAAATAAAAGTTAATCCCACACGCCCAGAGCAGAGCTTTCAGTATGTAAACAACTCTGAACCATTCATACAATCGTAGTAAAAAGTGGGTGGCAGGAGCAACACGCCCTTCTCTCCTCAAATGGGAAGTTAGGGAACACCACGTGATCCCAGTCTGGAGTTGACTGGCTCGTGAGAGGGCGGCACGTGTGACGTCAGCTGGGGAAACGATACAAAACTGTCTGCGAAAGTAGCGATGCCTCAGAGGAGTGACAAGAACTGTGTGAGCATCCTTAGTGACAGGAGCCTGACAGGCAGCGCCCAGGGATAAAAAGCAAATAAGAAAGTTTTTTTTACACAGAGGGAGCGAGGCGCCTGCAGAGGAAGATAAACCACTGCAGGTCACTGTGCAGCAGACAGCTGTCACATCCAAAGAGTCACTTTTTTAACAAAAACAACTACTTTATTTCTCTCCCTAAACCCACGTGGACCGAGCAACCAGAGTTCATGTGTGACATATACAGCCTGGACTCCCACTGCGTGTCCCCACAATGCAACATGAGTTGGGCGATGGAGCCTGCTAACTTCTACGAGAGCACCAAGCTGGGGGGCCCGCAGCAGGGGGTGTGCAAGCCGGGCAGCAGGAGCGACGGCGGAGCGGGCGAGGACGGCACCATGGTGGAGCTGAGCACCGCCCCTGCCATGTACGACGACGAGAGCGCCATCGACTTCAGCCAGTACATCGAGTCGATGACAGCCGTGCCAAACCTGGAGCTTTGCAACGACGAGCTCTTCCTCGACCTGTTCAACACCGTGAAGCAGGAGAAGGCGGATTTCTACAACATGCAGAGCTCGGTGCAAGCCTGCGGCGTGCAGCAGCAACAGCAACAGCAGCAACAACATCAGCAGCTGTCAGCCGTGTACACAGCGGAGCAGAGGAAGGCGGACAGCGGGCTGGAGAGGGGGGCGTTCAGCGCGCCCATCAAACAAGAGTCCGACTGGAGTGACAGCGACATGTCCTCGTCCCTCCCGTCCCAGATCGAGACCTGCGCCCAGACCTCCGTGAGCCTCACCACGGGTCAGCCAACACCTCCGACCACCCCGGAGCCCGTGTCCGCCGTCAGCTCGGCCAAGTCCTCCCCGAGGAAAGTCGGGAAGGAGAAGGGCAAGAAGTCGGTGGACAGGTACAGCATGGAGTACCGACAAAGGCGAGAGAGGAATAACATAGCAGTGAGGAAAAGCAGGGATAAAGCCAAGAGGCGCAACATGGAGATGCAGCAGAAGCTGCTTGAACTGAGCTCTGAAAACGACAGGCTCCACAAAACTATCGAGCAGCTAACCAGAGAGCTCACTGGACTCAGAGATTTCTTCAAGCAGATACCCAACCCCTCCTTCGCCGCGCTCTCCACGAGTGTAGAGAGTCGGTGACAAATAAACTCTTCTATGAACTGAGCTTTTAGGAAACATACCTCAAGAGACTTTCGTTTTCTTTAGCCTACCATCTGTACCAGATGTATTTTAAGCTTACCATAATGGCACTGGAAAATATATGATGTTGCTGCCATATTTTTTTGTGGGATTTTTATCTGTATTAAATTATTCTACCACTGCATTTATATATGATATGATGTTATACCTGATATGGTACATGTTTTATAATTCCAAACTTTGTATAAGAGCCAGAGCATGATCTTTTATATAGTTTGTATGAAACCTTGAAAACCATTTTTGTTTATGGAAATCTCCAATAAAAACGTGGAAAAGGTGCAGAAACTGTCTGGTGTATGTGAGTAAGTCCTTGCAGAAGAGTTGGGAGTGTTTTCTTACAAGAAGTCAGAAGTGAAACAGGAAATAGAAAGTAGAGTCAGCAAAAAACATTTATTGACACAGTGTCAGTAATCTTTAATACAGAGGTTGATAGCTTGTTGGAGGGGAAAAAATATTTACAAATGTGTTTACACTAATAAAAAAAAAAGTTCTCCTCTTAAAGTCACATCCAAGTTGATGAACCACGTGGGCTGCTTTGACAGACACTGCATGCCTCTGGTCTACCCTTGGGCTGTCAACTCCTGGTGCACAGGATCACATATCATTAACACAAACAAGACCTTGTCTTCTTGCAGCCGGTTCACTTCAGCACAGCCACAAGCTGTCAGGGAGGCCTTCAGAGGGGAGGAGAGCAGGCTAAACTGGCTCAGACCAAGGCCTCAGTGTGTCTGTGGATCCTTGGGGCCAGGATTGATATCATTAGCTAATTGCCCTGACGGCTTTTTTTTTTTTTTTAGAGGCAAATTTCTTCCAGGCCAATCCAGGGGGCAGGTTTCCTGGTGACGACTCGGACGTAAACGGCGAGGGGGCCCACCTCTTTTCCCAGGACATTCTCTACATCGTAACCTGGGAACTGAGACACTTGGTCCATCAAAAACAAACCTCACACCTGGCACGCCGAGGCACAACAAGTTCACACCTTATTTATAACTTGTTTGGACCAGTTTTGGCTGAAAAAGAAAATCATCTCCACTTCAAATAGTTAATCCCACTGCAGCTGCCCATTAAAAAAGCCCAAGTATTTATAGTCAATTCAGATCTAATGGAGTTGCTGTGGTTGCAAAAACACGAGTGCACTTAGGGCCCTGACCTTTGCACTCGACATATTGGTCAGCATTAATTCTGTTGATTTTGGAATTTATTCAGCCGTCATGAGCTCCCCCGAGTAAAACCATTGCTCCCTTCTTTGCAACTTAAGGCCACAACTAACAATCATTTCACATTGATTAAACTGCAGTTTAGTTTTCAATCATTCTGTATCTTTAATGAGCCACAAACTGTAGAAACAAAGCAGCTCAGCCCAGTGTTATGTAACGACAGTTTATAAAAGCACACCTACCTCATTACCCTGCAGTGCTGTGGTGTTCAGAATGGACATGATTGTCTTCTTCTGCAGCTGTCGGTGAGATCAGAAGGTGTGGAGCCATTAATGCCATTTTAATTATCGCGTTAATGCTGTAATAAAGCCTTAATGCTGAGCCAAACATACACTGTGCTCTCTGGTGAGTAACAGATTGATAGAGGGGGTCACAATATCAGATCTGATAAGAACAACGCTGATAATTTTATCAGTTTGGCTCAGTTAAGTTTTCTGATTACAAAGTCACACAAGGTATTCTGTAGTAATAATAAAAAGGAGCATTATACAGACACACCTACAGTGAAGGACTTGATTTCTTTAGTTTTATTTATGTGTTGAATGTTGATATTTATCGTTATCAAGTCAATAAAAGTCTCATCAGTGAGTCCAGGAGCGAATTCAACAGCGTTGGAGCTGAAGTCTCTGTTCACAGCTCCACCCTCCCAACCACCGCTCCTCACACTGTCATACTTCCTATATAGAAAAAATAACATTTCTCTTATTTCCCTATGTTGAAGTGAGGAATAGGTTAGTGGATAGCTGAGCTCAGCGTTAACACTGAAAACAGGGAAACAGTTGGCCTGCATCTATCTCTCTCTACTAAAATGTAAAGCAGTCTGAAACGGGCGTTTGTTTCAGAATATGTCACCGACACAAACGACTCAAGAAACCAGTACAGACTGCAGGAAGTCACTGGTGTTAGCTTAGAATTAGTCCAATACAACCACCTTGTTCCCATGTTCCCCAGTCTTTGTGCTAAGCTAACTATCTTCTTGCAGTAGCTTTGTATTTAATGTACAGATATGAGTGATGTCAATCTTCTCATCTAACTCTGACGTATCTCACACAAAATTCAACAAAAGTGATAATTGCTTATGTCTCCAACTTCCATATGGTGCTGGAGTGTAAATCAGTGTTCTCACCTTAACCTTTAAAGTGCAATCACTTAATGAAGAAGAACTCAGAAAGACTTCCAGTTGAATCTTTGTGTCTGGCTCATCCACTGCCGATTTACAAGAGACGCAGCGGAAGCTTCGGCTGTGAAACGAAAACAAACCGTCAAAATACAGAGTGTAGATTTGACGCAATGATTAATATTAAGGTATTGTGAGTAATTCTGAAAACTTACGGCCCCTCGGCTAACAGCTCTAAGTTGTCGCTTCCACAGTGGTTGCAGGCAGGCCAGGAATAAGCCGTGCTCTCATCCACACCAACTATCACGCCTGCAATTATAAATAAATCTGTTAATAAAAAATTAATACACAAAAATGACCACTGGGAAACATATATACAAACTGTGCTAAATGACTTTGACTTATTTCTGCTTATTTTTCATCACAATTTATTTACACCTTGTGGTACTTTCAACGAGTGGACGCCAAAGGAAAAGCACTGACGTTGAAGACGCAGATAAATGATCTACGCATAGGTTTCAGTGTGTGTGTGTGTGTGTGTGTGTGTGTGTGTGTGTGTGTGTGTGTGTGCTTGTGACAGGGTGTGAGAGATTAAAAAAAAACATCCCTTTCATTTTTATCTGAGATTGCGGTGATAAATGTAGCTATGATGTTTGTCCTTGTCTGAACAACATGTCACTTGACAACCAGACACACTCTCCCAAAATATGGGACCTTAAATAAGATACTGAATTTAAGACTGATTATCAGCTTGTTGTGCTTTCTGCACTGAGGCTTTTTCCACTGGTAATTTCCAGAAGACACTATTTGCACACGAGTGCAAAAGATAATATGTTTGTTTTATTTTTTTTCAGCCACCTGACCAAACATGTACGAGCCAGAGGAGCCAGAACCAAGAGGGTTCACAGTTTGATCTTTGCCCTCAACTGCGACACAAAGTCGACAGATGCAGATTATTATCTGACACAGGCTGCTCTTTTCTGCACCACATTTACATAATTGCAAAGCTTCGAAGAATTTTAAGACAGAAAACCATACGTCATGAGGACCGTTTCACCGTTGTCTGAAGCAAATGAGATAATAAGCAGCAAATGCATTGAGTCGGGTCTTCATTAAAGACTGCAAAATGTTTCTTCAACATGAAGCTGTGGAAAAACAATCTTAATGTTAGCAAACACCAAAAAAGCTTAAAAAATGTAAAGAAACAATACTGCTTGTATGCAAAAGAGACATACTGGAAGGGGAGGGTCTTCCCCCCCGCCATCATGCCAGCCTCAAGTGAAACTTAAAGGCGACAGGCTTCTTAATTTCACCGAAACTGACATGGGAATTGACATGAATGCAACAATATTTCATGTGTTTTCATTCCTTAAAGTCTCAAACAATGACAGCCTGAGGACAGTGAATAAGAAACAGAAGAAAGAGAGGCAGTGGAGCCACATCAAGGCCTCTTGCTGAGCTGTAAACTTATACAGTATATGAAAAAAAACAAGTGGTTTTCTTCTCCTGAGAAAACACTGGGCATGTTCTGCAGGAATCGCTTCATAGGAGGCGAGTTAGATGAAAACCACAGGACAACTGTGAGAGTGTGTGGAGGAGGGGGGGGGGTGCGACTGACCTGTGAGAGTACAGAGGGAGTTGGGTGTGGTCTCCAGGCTCAGGGGATCCAGTGTCACAGGTTGGGGCAGGGTCTTGGCCCGAGTCTCGGTCAGCGACTGCGAGAGCGAGTCTGGCCTGGTTGTGGACGGGAGGTGGTCGTCAGGCTCAGCGGGGCACACCTCAACGACAGACTGCTCCGCACACAGGAGGACACCTACACATTGAGATTTAAATTACTTCCAAATGAAACGTAACAGTAACAATATAGAGCAGCAACCTTGCTCATCCCCGAACCAGCAGACCGATCAGGCTGAAGTGGAGGAAGGAGCACAGATCATTTCCTTCATGTAGTACATTCACCCAAGTACTGCACTTTAGTGCATATGAGGCATTTGTACTCAACTATGTCTCATTTTTTCTTCTTAATACTTTGTCTCCGCTATAGCTTTACAAACTGGAGTTAAAGCTCAATGCAGCAGAAGTGAGTGTAACCAGTTATGGATTCTTTGATAATGGTTTATTTTGTTTTTGCCACTGATACCCGTCATCTACAAGCGTTACTGGCCGATCCATATCTGATACAGATCATTTATGGCATGTATTGCAAATGGTGCTATGTCACACACTTCAAAGTATTGACCACAGGCAGCATTACTGTTGACCTAAATATAATCTTATTTTTTATGAAAATCATGTGATTACAATCAGTAGCTGATCAATCAGAGCTCCCCCTAAATTGTGATTTCACAATTAAGATCGATTGCATGAACAAGGTTATGGAATTAACCGTGAACATCGCGGCATCCTCAGTTTTGACAAGGGTTGAGTGACTCTAAGGCAACACGGCTCCATGTGGTGAGGAGCTTCCGGAGCGAGTAAGAAACCCCGACTGTGAGACTTTATGAATATGGGAGAGGGTACTAGATCATCAACGTCAAAATGAACACGAGCTGAAACAGAGCAGCAGCGGTGTGAGGAAGTACAGTATAGGCCACATACAGTTCACTATATACACGATCCTGCGTTGAAAAACAGTGTGTGGGAGCAGGTGTTTCAGTGACCGGTCAGTGTGAAGGATGTTGATGAAGTTCAAGCTGAAAACCATTACTGAAACGGCACCGAACTCCAAGATTAAACTTTGCCAAATGCCATGAAAAGAATCCTGATGAGTGCTGGCAGCACACTCTTTGGTCAGATGAAAACAAAAATACATTTGTTTGGATCACAAGGGGTCCAGCATGTTTGGCGCGGACTGAGAGTCACCACGGTGACTATCTGGTGCCAGCCGTGAGGTGTGATGAGTGTACTGATGTGAGGCTGCTTGAGTGCAAAAGGTGGAGAGGAAAAGATGATATTTATAGATGGTACCGTGAAATCGCATTCGCAATAACCGAATACTTCACGAAAAGATAGCTCCCAGTCTCAAGAAACATGGCAGGAGGGGAATTTTCCATTGTTTTGACCTGTGTGGCGACTTCCCATGAGGATCAGATCTGCCATTGAAGGTGACAGATTAAAGGTGCATTGACTACTGGTGCAACTGGTTCTTAAACATTGACTTCATTTTAGTTTTATTGCTCAGACAAGCTAAAACAAACCAAACTGTATTTGTGACACTGATCAGGAGTGGAGTGTTGATCAAACACTAAGAGGGATCATTCTGCATCATTACTTCTTTTAGAGGTAAAATGTTGACTTTTACTTGTATTGGAGTATTTCTACTGTATAACTAACGGAAATGATCTGGGTACCACGGGGCAAGTTTCAATACAAGTCAAAAAAAATATTTCTAAGAATCTAATTTCTTTCTTACTCCACATACACAACTAGTTTTTTTAGTGTCAAGAACTTGCCAACATCTGTAAATACTGATGGGTAAAATCAGTGGAGTTCCCCTTGAAGTACAAGATGTACAGTAGAGATGTATTTTCAGCAAAATATACTTAAAAGTACCTGAAGATAAACAGACCCCAGTGTGTGGTGTATTACTGGATATGACAATGTCATTATTAGTACTGAGGCATCAGTGTGTAAGCAGCATTTTAATGTACCATCTAGTCGGGGTGCAGTTGGTTTTTAATACTTAATATACTGTTGAGGAGATTAAGCCAGTGCTTCTCTGCCTTTTCCAAATAAATGTGATGGGTTGTGATGATTAATGTGGTAGGCCAGAAGAAAAATACATTAGTTCAGCTACACAAACGTGTATCCGTATTTTTGGAGTATTCTCTTGTCTATGATTTATTCGTCAAATATTGGATAATTTTACCTCTTTGGGCCTTGAAGTGTTCTTTAAACAAAACCATGTGAGAAGTTTAGAAGAGAAATGTCTCTTTGGTGGAACATCTGAGACGTGACAAAAGGCTCCATTCAAATGTCTTTCTGACTTTTTTATGACGGCTGTGAACTGCTGGTTCAGTCTTTATAAGTTTATCATATGTTATTTTATGTGAACTTTTGAACTGCCAACTACCAAGAAACATAAGCAAGTTATTTTCCTGAAGTACTGCACTTCAGTACAAACTTTAAGGTACTTTTTCTATTTTAAGTTTCAGATGTTGCCAGCAGCCCCCTCACTCTGTCTGCCACTCTGTGTTTTTCCCCTTCAGGTAGACAAACTTACATCCTTTTTGTCTGGTTTTTCGCACGACGCAACACACAAACCACCGCGCTCGCGCTCGTCCACACCTTGCACAGTCTACTGACGCCCGCTCTGTTTACACAACTCGATGCTGAGTTTAACTACATTTTGTATCATATTTCTGTGACCTCTCTGTGCGTTACCCTAACCCTCACTTCTCACATTGTTTCATTTCAATTCAGTTCAATTGTCAAAAACGATTCAACATTTCACGAGAAGAAAGCAAAGCTCGGACAAAAGTGTTTAAAAAGAAGACATAACTGGAGACCATTTGGAGGCACCCAACCTCTCTGTTGGGAAATGTGTATATTATACACTAGCTCCACCCTCAGCAGCTACATCCGTAAAATACAGCTTACAACCTGATGCACCAGGATTCACAAAATAATAAAGCCAGGGAGCATTTTACTTGACAAACTTTTACTGATTATATTTTGGCAGTTTCATGTGGCTGCAGTTGACTGAGCCCAGCTGTTGGATGCATGCTGCAGTGGAGTAAATGTTGGGTAGTAAAGGTAGAAAGTACAATGTGCCGCTGCTGGCCTACACCTGACTGCTGCACACAGCCCTATAAAAGTAGAAATAGCATGTCAGGTCACCATAAAACATATTGACATTTACCATGTTCTTTGATGGCATCTCTGAACGACATGCGACATGCATTGGGGGAGCGTAGTGCTTCGAGGACAGAGGAAGTGAGCACACAGGAAGTGCTCACGCACAGGGCTACTGTTCGTCTGCATGGTCGTTCAGCCTGCTCCTCCTGAAGACTGGGGTCTGTGAGCACCAACCAAACCTCACCCTGGCCTAAATCGCTGCTCTGAAGACAAAACAGAAAGGCAGGCAATGACTTGAGATTTACTTAGAAACCGATACTGACCTAGAAAGGCAGAATTTAAAGGAAACATTACATAATAAAAAGCTTACAAAGCGCAAATGGGATGCGAGCTGTCATTTCTGAAAACAGCTCTGATGAGATCATTCATTCGACGCGCTGCACACAATGCCGGTTCACCACAGTGCAACAACATTAAAGAGGGTGACTGTGTTTCAGTGGTGTGAGCATGTGCCAAAGTCCAACAGTTTGTTCTGAGCTGCTATCTCATCTTGGTCAAAGTTTAAAGGTCGAACCAATCAATGTTAAAGAACGCCCGGGCCTGACACAGATAGTCACACACACGGTGATACGAACGCAGCTGCCGACGTCAGAGCTGAGGTTTTATCAGTTTGTTGGTTCAAATGATCTCAAAGGGATGGCTGTGGAGCCCCACAACACACAATGTTTACTCTGCTCGTTTGGTCTGAAGTCATATAAAACCCAGTGTAAGGCAGAAAGATAGTACCTGCATTCTTTTGTATAAAACTGTGGCAACAAAACTGCACCGGTGGGTTTTCATCTCAATCTGAAAAAGAAAAATAAACGGTTTGAGATCGAACCACTGAAGATAAACAATCTCAATCTGCAGCACATTTTTTAAAGTTTGTACATCTGCTGTGAGAAACTGTTCACCTGCAGTACGTCTCGTAAGGTTTGTCCACTTGGGGGAACGTACAGAGCGGACAAAGTCTGCTCCTCTGTGGTTTGGACTGAGCTCTCCTGACCTGAGAGCAAGTAGCAGAAACTCAGAGCAGGACCTGCAGGTCTGCTCTCCTGTAATCAAAGGACACTTTGTTGAGACGAATACACTGATTCCAACATTTGCATTGTCGGCCAAATATCCTCAGATCTTCAGCTCAACATGCAGCAGCTCAACAGAACCTGCACACATGTTTTCTCCATATACAGTATGTGTAACTGTATTTTGCAGCATGTGTCTTTACACTGCTTATGTTGAATTCTGCAGGTTCAGACATTTTCCTCATTTGACTATTAGCACGTGCTCTCTTAAAAGGCATTGAGTTCTCAGGGCCAAAAAACTTTCCACTGCTTGAAAAAAAAAACTTTGAAAATCTACACTTTTCCCCAAACGCTGCACATGTATATTGTTGTTTTCTTGCAGTACACTGAGGTCTGAGGGCCAGCTCCTTTTCAGCTCTTTACAATAGTTTGTTTGACCTTTGACCTATGATCTTGCATTTATTTCACTACTAAAAACAAAACTAAGATAAGCACAACATTGGCCTGGTTCCAGACACCGTTATATTGTGCACACTGGTGACCCATATTGAAATTAATATAGTAACTTTCCTGTCAGATCTGATGTGATTATGAGATTGATAAGTCAAAGTGACAAAGACATTCAGTTTACAGTGTCGTATAAGAACAGAAAACCCTCACACAAATCAGTATCGCATCAATCAGTCAAAAAAAAAAATTAAATGCTAACCTGTTGGGCTAATAAATTCACCATAAGTTTGATTTATAGACCAAATGATGTTTCATGTGACAGTTACTCTAGAAAATAAATCGGCATGAATCTATAGTGAAAACAACTGCCGTCAGTGTCATATTATAATAGGAATATTTCCAAACCAAGGCCTCTCTTTGGGAAAAGCACAAATATCTGCTGTAGCCAGAACTTACACTTGATTTGTCTGGAGTGTCTTCATGATCTTTGACAGGCATCACTTGAGGGCACAGACTGTCGATCAGGCAGAAAAGCCTGGTGCGCCTGAGAGTAAAACCAAAAAAAAGTGGATGGGGTGTGGGGAATAAAGAGAAACTGGTGAATAAGTGACTTCAGTGAGAAGACAGAGGTTTTACCGCCAGTTTCACTCCCAGTGAAACATGAATCTGTTAAGACAGAGCTCGTTCTAACGTCACCTAGAATTAACAGAGAACATGCTCGGACTGGCAGAGTAGATACACACAAAAACAGTTTTCACAAGCAGGTTGAGAGATTCTGAAGGGTGGGAAAAGAGTTCACACCCAGTGGAAATCACATTATTATTGTGCTGCAAAACTAACAACGTTTAGAAAAAAAGTGATTTCAAACGGCCGCTTGATTCTTAACATTTAGCTTCTCTCAACACAACCTTAATCTCAGTAATGACAGATAATACTCAGGCACTCAAGGCATTGCATTCACGTCAAACAGATACTGGTCAGAAGGATTCAAACGCTAGAGAAGGGACAGAGTAAAGCTGGTGCAACCTTGACAGGAAACATCAATCTCCTGTTTCATTGTATGTTTTTTCTACTAAGGACTTGTTGAGTTGAAGGTGGCCAGTCAGTGTTACTTATTCATCCATGTGGGCGCTGTCATATCAGCCAGTGGTTAACAACCTGTTAGTCAGCCTGTAATCACAGGGTTTCTTTGTGTGGAACCGGTTCTGCAGACCATTCAAGTCCAGCGAGGCCTGCTCGAGGATGAGTAACGACAAACTAACAGCACTCACTCGAGGCATTTTGATTTGAGCTTGTTCACTTGCTTAAAGAAAGTTTAAGTTAAGTTAGTTTTGCTGCTTTAAACTGCAGTTTAAGCTGGTTAGTTATCTTATTTAAGTCTCGCCGGCCATCCTTACAGGTTCAACATTTTATCTTTATTTAGTTGGCACATGTCCAGTAGAATGCCACTTCCTGTTGAAGTCACTCCTTCTCATAATAGTAATGTTGACAGAGCACACGACCAACAAGTGACGGAGTGGCTCCTAATCTTTTGTTTAGAAACAAAGATATTCAGCTGCGAGCTGCACGGGATGAGAGAAAAGTAGTAACACCAGTATTTGTGAAGGAGGAGTCAGGAGGAGTTTTGTTTCACATTTCTAACTTGAATGCTTTTGTCTTATTTTTGTTTAACCAATGAACTGATCGAGTTTTTACAACTACTAGCTCTTTATAAATTTTTTCTTGTGTAATTTATGTATCTTTTGGTTATGAACTCACTGTACAATCTTTGCACCTTTTTTTGTTTTGATTTTTGAATTTGAATTTTTAAATCATCTGTACAAAGTCTGCATTCACAGAAAAATGACTAAAAGAATAAAAGTCTTAAAACTGGAAACAAGGGGAAGACACTGATTGTCGCTCTGTGCTGAGGAAATCCTCAAATCTACTTCATCTGCTTCAGATCAGTTATTATGATATGTATTACTATTTTCTTGGCTGGGTGCAGTGACATTGTGAAGTCTTGATACGAGTATGGGGTCAACTGAGGAACTTCAACAGACGATTGATGTTAAAGCAACCTGAGGGAGCTGCGCTCTCCGTGGCATGTTACCTCAGGTACACGGGAAGAAATGCAATCCAGGAATCCAGGTTTGCTTTGACTTTTGAGGCTCTTGTGACGCCAAACTACCTGCACAGCAATTTATCAAACGGAGGCAGGATTTTTAATCTGCTTCTCTGGAAAGCTATGACGACAGTCATGAACAATCAAGTCACAATGTTTAACTGCCTGGCATTTTTTGGCAATGTACAGACATCGCATTCTAATGAATGATCAGTGGGAGTGTGAGTGGAGACGAGTGGAGATAACTTAGACTGAAAGCAGACTTATAGGTGTTTTTTTTCGTTTTACCATAGTCTTTCTGCTAAGCTGAGCTAGCTGTCTGCTGGCTGTGGATTCATATTTGACAAACAGACATTACAGTTGTTTCAAGCTTCTCATCTTACTCTTGCCTGGAAAACAAATAAGCAAAAATTCCCAAAATGTCAAACTATCCGTTTAAGGTATGAATTATTAGTATATGCTTAGAGGTCCAGTAGTTTCTGAGAAACTGGGGAAAAATGTCTGGTTTACTCCAACCAACTCCACGTGTTTTTCCACTTGAACTAATGCGACAACCCGTGTGTGAGCCCTGAAGATAGCCCATCCATCACAGCGTGGCCACAGACAACCTCCAGAGACATTATTGCATTGAAAATACCGAGGATGTAAACATGCCCCCAGCCTGTTTCTAAATGTTCCCATGGCTCTTCTTCTAACTGCTTCTAATCTGGGACCTTGAATATGGAAACTCACAAGGGACACAGAGCTTGCACCTCGGTATCACTTTACATGTAAACACAGTGGCAGTGCTGGCAGGACAGCATAATGAGCTGCAAACATTGAATTCTCATTGTGTTGTCGATGTGGTTGGTAAAGTTTACAGAGGGGCATTCAAGGATAAAAATGGGTGATTTGCTTGTGGTTTGAGATAATTGAAATTCACAACAGAAGGCACTAAAGGCAGTGTCCACATGTGTGCAATGGTTTAATTTGAGGTCCACACGCTAGTTTCTATCACAGGTATTTACCCAGGGCTGTTGTCCTGGATGGCAAAAGGGCAAGATAAGATAACCTGTGACATGGAAGAAACCCGTATCACAATTAGGTATTTGTCGCAGGTTGACGTTTACCTATGGTTCTGGACTGAAGTGCAGGAGAAAAGCTATCCTCATCCAACATGGAGGGATAAGTACACAGGATTGTGAGGGGTCTCACCTTTCTCGAGTGACCCGCTGCACCACTTTAATGCCTCTTAACACACAAGTCTTGCCCTGCCACTTGTGGCAGTAGTGGATGAGGTCGTCCTTGCAGGGCAGAAGGTGCAGCTGGACCACGGTGAACATGCCGCAACTGTCCTGGACGAGAACACACAGCCTGGGGAAACATAAACACACACACAGACAGAAATAAATCATTAAACACCACATGCAGAGACAAAATTAGACTGATTGGATGCATTACTCTAAAGATTAGCATCTATTAAACATTTATTAATCATAATATTTTCTGTTTACATTTCATGTTTCTAAGTAAAGTGAAAGTGTCTATCCTCCAGGCATAACAACAGTGTTGATTTTGCTTCCTAATGAAACATTTGCTAAAACCAATATTTTGACTCTCTTAAATACTGCTTTGTTTACTAGTTTGTAGTCTTTCACTGTCTTTTAACAGCTCTGCCTTTGTGTAGGTTCACAATACAAACAAAACTGTTATTCACTGTTTCCTCTCTCTATGAGTGGTCAAAAACCCCTTATGGTGAGTTTTAAAGTTGAGAGTCATTATTTATTAGTTTTCATAAGACACCTTCTGTTATCAAACATACAAAGGTAGGAATATTTTTTCTGTATTATTTCGCATAATGACCTTTAAATACACTGAAAAATTTGAAATAGCAACAGTTTACCCACAACGTTTTTAGTCACTGGACAAGTCCTGAAAGTCTACAGAATACTAAAGGTTATTATTATAGTTTAATATGTATATATATTGCATAGCAAGCAAGTTAGCTGACTCTGTATGTTTTTTGGGGAACTTGAAACATTTATTGTGCTGACTACATTTTTTTTTTTTGCTTTGTATGTTGCCTTTGTTTTGGCAGCAACTGCACTCTACAGGGGATGTATATTATAGATTCATTTTCTAAGGCACCCTCACGAGTAACACAGTATTAATCAAGTAAAAATACACAATGAATATATGCTACTACAACAAATATTTGAATTTAAAATGCTATTCTAACTCTACTGTATTATTGTTGTTTTTTTTAAACACTTGCACCCAGTGACACACTAACAATACACACAGGTTATGGGTTAGTCATGACATTTGGAAGTGTTAACGCTAGCGGCTGGTTTGACAGGCTACTGCTGACAGAAAAGACCTTTGGCCTACAAAGTTGTGAGGCAGTAAACTGCAGTGTATTCCTTCACCCTGCTGCTCCCAGAGCGCTCACAGCTTCAACTGCTATAGGCTCTAATATCTCAGTCAGTCAAGCCC
Organism: Decapterus maruadsi; assembly: GCA_030347415.2. Lineage (NCBI taxonomy): Eukaryota > Metazoa > Chordata > Actinopteri > Carangiformes > Carangidae > Decapterus > Decapterus maruadsi. The sequence goes on from CM064906.1 coordinate 16,620,135, forward strand.
AGACACGGCCCTGTACAAGCCCTGAGAGTAAACAGTGGAGTTCATATCCCCTGGTTTGACAAGCAACGTCCAGGGAAGAAGAGGAGGGAGAAATAAACAGAGGAGAGGGAGGAGGACCGTCAGCGTGCCCATCATGCATGTGCATGCATGCGCATATCCCAGACACTGAGATCGTTTTGAGACTGTTTTCAACCACCTGATAGGCCTATAAATGTCGTGTGTTGGTAAACATGGGGTCTGTCTGTGTTTACTTTGAGAGACCTGGAAATAGATATCTAAATAACATTCCTGACATGGCTTATGGTGGCGTAGGCCGACGTTTCAGCCAAGATTATTCCCAGTTGTTTGCCTAGGTCACAATCCAAAATCAGACCTACACAACGCCTTATTAAAACAACGAGGAACATTTAACATTCAGGCACGATCTGTAAACACAAGTGCAAAGTTCAAAGCGTAAAAGGGCCCCTTAAACATGAACGTTGTTTTCTACTTTGACGGTGAATCACTTCTTGACACGTCGAAAAACAAAAGTTGTAAAAACAAAACAATGTTGCTCGTCGAATGTGTTCGCATTCTTTAAAGACAAGACCTGAGACTTCACCAGGAGTGAGCTACAGTCCTTTGATGAACTTAAAACTTGAAATTGTAACCAATAACAACGAGAAGAAAAAAAAAAGTCCATCAACAACTTCTACAGTCACGTCCAAAGACTAGAAGTAAACTATTCATTATCCAAGATGGTTGCCACACGCACCTGATGGCTACCACCTACCGACCATGCTGTAGCTGCCGAAAAATACAGGAGTAGAAAATTGAGTGACAGTGAAAGATTGAGCCACAGACTGGATGTGGCCTCCCTGACATCACCCAGAGCTTTCTGATGAGTGTTTTTAAAAGGTCAGATTGGGCCGCTTATCTGTCGCCATCTTCTCATCACCCAGAGCTTTCTGATGGGTGCTTTTAAAAGGTCAGATTGGACCGCTCATCTGTTGCCATCTTCTCATCAGTACCCAACGCCGCAAAAATTACTGTCAAAAGTGGACCCATCCTAACTTATGCTCAACCTTAAAGGCTAGGGAGGCAGCTTTTTTTTTGACAATATTAGGCAAAAACTTACACACTAACCTTGAGGATAATGTAAATGAAGTGATGTGAAAAAAGATCAGACGTCTGCGTCCAAGCAGCAAACATGATGACTTCATAGTGACATGGGCGTTTATGGGGACTGACTCACTTTAGAAGCTGGCCTCAAGTGGCCATTTAAAGTAGTGTCATTTTTGGTACTTCCATGTTGGCTTTATTTTTCAGTCTTGGAGGTTTGACACTTGGTTGGTGGCTGTGTACCGATGCTATAATTTGCTACTTAGCAAGAAAAAAAAGATTTCTTCCCGGTGTGGTGCTCAACATCATCACGACTGCCAACGCTACTATTCAATCATGCTCTTGTATTCTCTGCTCAACCCGTCTGTCTTTCTCTCACCTTTCTGCAATATGAAATATTACTTCCTGCAGTGCAATATTGTCCTAATAATGCATCAAAGGGTAGAGTCATTTCATTTAACCAGTTAACCAGTTCGTATTCCCAGAAAAAAAACTTGTTTTTTATAAAGAAATATGAAAGCTTTTTCAGTTTGGGGTTGTTGTTTTTTTAATGTACAGATGATGTTTGTGCTGTTAAAGGTATTCACTTGAACTGCTGAATATTTCAATTTAAAAAGGAGAGGGTTGAAAATTCCCAAACTTCTTCTAAACTTTTGACTGTTATTGTAAATTCACTTTCACTTTAAGTGGAGCTTGTTGGAACTTGAGAAAAGCTCGGTGTGAAAACTGATAAGACACTTGACAGACAGAAAAGAAAAGGGCGATGAGACTTGTGGTGGTACCAGCTTGACATAAACAACAACCACAGCTCTGTGCAGACCCCTCCTTTTAGCCGTTCACAGCCCCACTTCCTCAAACAGTGACCCCTCACTCCTTAAAAACCTCTGCCATTGGCCAGTTTTAGTCACAGACCATTTTCAGGAATTTGTTATTGTGAGCGATCACAGAAAATTCTCAGCAACTCAGGTTTCTTTCCAGGAACTACGATCCACTGAGTCTGTGCAAACACATACACACACACACTCCTTCACACACACACACGCGCGCACGCACACAGTCACACCGTGTACGCATGCAAGCCCACGCACATGAACATTACTTGGCAACACACTAAGTAAGCGACCCGCACATTGAGAATACAGCAGAGAGGCCTCATTGGTGGGGGGCGGACAGGCGGGATTCCTTCCTATGCGTTGTCCACCAATCAGTGCAGGCAGAGCGATAAACACGGTTGTAACAGGATCCTTGCAGCACATTGTGTTCCTTCTCCACCAGAAAAAAAACACAACTAGCCTCTCCTCACTTCCTGCAAACAGTTAATCTTCTTGTTTATTCTACTCTGAATTTACGGGAACTTAACATCTTCTTCAGGCATAAATATCATACAGGCCTCACTCCCCTGTGTGTTAACACAGAGGCTAAACAACAAAAGGATGAAATGAGCATGCTGACCAGGGGAGTGAGTCATAAAGGCTGGGGACACAACATGAGAGGCACAAACTGTCCTTGTCTTTATACAGAATGAGGCCAGTGGGCTGCGAAGTAAACTATCCTGCTCTCCACAGAGCAGACATGCATCCTGGAAAAGTACTTAAAGCAAAACATTGTACCAAATGTTGTTATTTCTGCACGGCAATTCAAACTTAAACACCTCATGAAAAGGCACAAAAGTTACAAGAGTTCAGGCATTCAGTTACTTTAATCAATCACTAAACTATAGAAAAAACTAAATGGTAAAAAGAAGAACAGAACAGAAAATGTAGAAAAGCAGACTGATGGTAAAAGTTCAGGACTTTCTGGATGACAATGTTCTGACTTGTCACAAGATGTGGGGATGGTCACCCAGATATTTTGAACATGAGCCCTCGTGATCACCTCCTAACCTCTGCCCCACCTCCATCCTTTCACTACCCACTGAGCCTGCTGAATCCGGTCAAGTTAAGAGAGAAACAGAGGAAAGGGGCGGGAGAGTTTCCGGTCAGAGGGCGGTGTTTGTTTACCAGCCGCAGAAGCAGCATGGCAGGAGCGAGTGTCATATTACGACCGCTGCTCATTTAGTCAGTTAGCTTGTCAGCTGACCAGGGCTCTCCTCCCCTCGCCACAGAGTCGCCCCTCGGGCCCCTCCACTCAGAGAAACCAATACTTTACTTTTATTACTCAGCAAAAGGACGAAAACAACAAGCCCGGGGAGGGCCAGGCAACTTCTGGACATGCTTCAAATAGAACAGTCACTGATTCATTAACTATAACAAGACCACTTGAGTGAACCTCTAAGTCATTTCAACAACAGAGGACACTCTGAACAGCTCATACTGGATACAATAGGCACCTGTTTTTATCAAGATAAGACTGATAATAAGAAATATATGACTGTTGATAAATATTTTTATGTTCGCAATGGAAACAATTACAACATATAACGGGAACGGTGTCAAGAGACAAAACCACAGATTATTATCACCCAACTCAACAGAACAATTAGCATCTTTTAGTACACAACCTGCCGGCGCTAACCTGCACGTTTAGCAACTAGCTGGTGGCCATGCTGGACCACATAGTGGCAAGAGAGTAAATTTTGGATATTTTATTTATCAGCTGGCCCAAAGTATGCCTACAAAAACAAACACTAATGTACCTCCCTGTGTTTAAAATACATAAATAGGCAACTGTTGGCCAAGAAATTAATCATAACACCCTTATAAGTTGATGTCTCAGTGTTATGTTTATAGCTTGTTGCATTACCACCAAGTGGCCTTAAAAATAAAAATAAAATAAACAAAACAAAACAGAAATAACAGTTGATTTCTAAGGGCTGCATCCAACCTTTGTTTTCACATTACTGATACATTTTTTGGTTCCTCATTTTATCTCTGAAATGTCCACAAAAAAAAAAAAACTGTTTTAAGAGATTTAATATCTTGTTTGGTTCAACCAACCGATTCAGTTTACAACCCAAACCTAAACTTGTTTGTTATTTGGAAATGTTTAAGACCTAACAATTTTCTGAAGCTTGACTGATGGATGGATTAATTGATGAAAAACAAGGCACAGTCTCCAACTTCAGGTTAACCAACCAAAGTTAAAATCCATCTATTCAAGACAACTATATATATTTTTGCAATCCTGCAGCAGAGAGGAATAACATTTTTACATCCACAGTCAAATATACTAGTGTTTTCCTTTAGAGCTGTTCTACCCAGCGGACTGTGAGTGGGCACGGGTTGAACTCTGTTTTCTGGTGCACGAGATTCTGAAAACATCATGCTGTCTTTCCTGAGACTTCGCCAGAATCTCTCAGAGGAGCTGGATTCAATTAGAAGTATTTGTGTCCTTTGTCAAGCAATGCCATATGGCTGGAGACAGAGTGAGCACTTTGTGGGGCCTGCTGCTCTGTGAACAATAGCTAAACCACTGAGACACACATTCTGCCACCAAGGAGAAGCATGCAAGGCCCAAGACCAAGGAAACCAGCATGCGATTTTTCACAAAACGAGTCATTTAGATTGTGGGAGAGAATCATACACAGGAGATAAAATGTGATTCATTTTTCCCAGTCTCTTCTGGCTTCAAGTACAAAACCAAAGACCTCAGTGGGCCACCAATTATCATCTTGTCCAACAGTACCTGGTTTTCCCTTTCTCTGCTGGAGCAGGATCCGAGGAAGACCTGGTGGGAACTCTGGGTTTGAGGATGGACAAAGCAGAGCTGTCAGGCACCGGGATGGAGAAAACTCTCTGGACGACCACCTCCACTTCCTGCCCCACACAGCCAGCCTGGCCCAGTCCCTCAATAGCTTCCAGGAGAGAAAGGCAGTGTTTTGTCAAAACCCCTGGACCACCAAAACTGCGGAGAGCATCAGGGACTGCGCCCTGGAGAGGAGAAAATTAGATAACACAACTTGCATAAACTCCAAAACAGCTGAACCATTCAGTCGGCCAATTACGATTAGGAAAAAGTTTTAAGTTCTAAATAATTATTAAAGCAGAAACCCGTAATGGTTTCAGCCCATGAAATGTGAATTATTTGTTGGATTCATCTTCTCTGATATTAAACTAAATATTTGGGTTTTTCTTTGTTATTTCATCCATTTTTTTTAACCATATTTTATATCTCAAACAAATAATCTGCAAAATAAGGAGCTAATTATCACATTGAATGGTAATCGTTATTGCTATTTGCATCATCCAGTTTTGCTTCAACAGTAAGTAATCTTAGCCCATGCTTTTCTCTTTATGTCTAGTTCAACAAAGATCACAATCATATCTTCTTCAAAATAAGGGCGTGGCCAATGGTACCATGTTTTCCTTGTGTTTCTCACTTACTTGGGGTGGTTGCTAAAACCAACAGAGTTTTAAATCAAACATCCATATAAATCAAGGACTTGATATTAAAGCAACACAGACGGACTGTACCTGTACTGTCAGATGTGGGTTGGGTGCCTCGTGTTTATTATTCTTTGCGGAACAAGAAGTGTAAAATGAACCCAGTGAACCCTGCAGCAAAACCTGCTGTTCACACAGTTACACCTGCGAATTAGTTGAACTTCTTAAGAAAAGTGCACACCAAGCTTCCCAGTGTGCGATGATTCAGTTTCATTTTTATAAGCATAAACAACTAAACCTGAGCCAAACCTTATGGCCGGACGCCAAAGAATCCTGTTAGCTAAACACTGAGGGTTTATCACGACACAGGCTGTGTTTACATGCTAATTTACTGGATTGATTTCAGTTTTCTGTCTCATTTTAATTGTTCATGCACTTGCTAAGTGCCTGACAAGAGTTTAGGAGATGACACTTTAATGTCAAAATTTGGGATGAATACTGACGAGTACCCACCTGTCTGGCATCGTGCTCTGCAACGGTCCTGCACACCTCCAGCAGGCCGAATATTTTACCCAAATAATACGGCATGCGTCTCTCTGCTGAGAGCGAGCATCTTGACGCAGCCATGTTGGCGGGTTTGGAAGCAGGGACGACTTTCTGGCTGAAATGTGTGTTGAGAATAATATCACAGCTGAAGCCCTCCACAGAGAGACGTTGCCTATGGGAAACAAAGACAACCAGTTTTAGAGCAAAGTGGTTCGTTTGCATGCTTTTGATGTATCATACAACTTGACTTTCTAATTTGCACGGCACAAAAGATTTGAGTCGAGTTTGGTTCCTTGAATTCATGGTGAAATTAAGCGTCTTTAAGGTGTTGGGCAATGATAAACAGTTGGCGTGTTGAGATAATGTTGATAGCAGATGCAAAAACTCAAGATTTTACTTTAAACGGGCTGTTGCAAAAACGTAGGGGGGCTGACAGCTCGAGACTTCTGAATGTCAAACTCAGATAAGGTGCCAGCCACCTCCACAGGTCTGTTCACTGTGTAAATGCATTAACCTCCTCCGAGGCAACTTAAAATACACAACGGATGCATTTGTCCTCTTTCACTGAAGTAAAGCATCATTTTCCATGTAATTGAGGCTCTTCTTAAAAGGCTACACCTCGCAGCAGTGCACAGCTTGATTGAGAACATTTTCCAAATGTGACATCATCTGTGGAAAAATACTTCAACACCCGACACAATCAAACAGGCTGAGGGGTTTGTTGATGAAAAACACAGAAATCAAATGCACAGAGTGCGTACGTGTGGCCTGAAGGGCTGTTGTGCTACGCTTTAATTTTAACGATACCGGCGAAGATTTCACTTGTCTGTGTGTGCCAAGGAGGAGATGAATGATGGACTGCTCCTTAAAAAACGTAGGCAACATTTCTGGTCAAGTGTTTCAGCTCAACCACAACAGCGACACACACCTGAGTGGTACGGACCCTGAGAGTGAAAGAACTTGAACGACTGCCAGATAATTACATGGCACGGTGTTTGTAGTCAGGTTTGAGTTACGACTTAATTTTTTCCACATGTGAAGAAGATAATGGTGTGATGATGGCTTATCACTGACTCAGAGCCAAGTGCACTCTGTGACTGGAACTGCCGTGCACGTCTCAGCTCGTCCCAGAACTGTGGTGATAGCTGAACCAAAGAAATTAAACACACAGATAAGTAGGAAGAAAAAAAGAGATTTGTTTGGACATACAGCGATAACAAGAAGGGATAAGGATGTTTAGTAACCAAATTATTATATACACACAGCTGCCAGCTTTAGGCACACCGTCCTAAAAGGAAATGTAGCTGTGTGTGCCCTTGATGAAGGTTAAAAAGCTCAGTTTCGGTCATAAGAAAGCTATCGTAGAGAGATTCTGATTTAATTCTATAGTAATAGTGGTAGTGAAGGCTGCAGTTTGGCATTTTGTTGATTTCTTTTTACAATGTTTGATGTGAACTAGGTATTAAGAGTATTTTTATATAGATAAATACAACGCAGTATGAAAGATATTTAAACAGAACGGGTTAGACTTAACGCACAGGTGTGTACAAACTACAACATCACAGTCGAAATGAATCATATCTATATCTATCTGACACTGTAGTTCGACACCTAAACTTCACAGGGGTAGAATTTACTGCAGTGTTATTTGTCCTTAGTTACACTGCACATACAGTCCCTCACATTGTTCCACCTCGGTACTTATGTCGTTAAGCAAGGTGAATTAAAGTATTATGCATTAGCCAAACGGAGTACATACTGTATACCTCTCCATGCCAGTGCAGACACAAAAGTGACTCATCTATTAGTCAGTCAACCGAAAATTAGACTTTTTGACAGCGAATAATTTTGAGTCATTTATATGTAAACATTTGCTGGGTACATCCGATTCTGTAATATATTCCACACCTATGAGAGCTGTTGTTGACAGACAGATTAATGAATACTTAGATCTGAATAAAAACCTTTAATTCCATTATAAATGTCACGTAGGAGGAATTTTGCAAGTGGATGAACCCATAACTCGTGTGATAGGCTCTTTTTCTCTTTTTCATTGTTTGCGTCCATGGTCAAATATGCATTTTGTGTGATCACAGTTACCTTGACCTTTGACCACCAACATCTAATCAGTTTACCTTTGGGTCTGACCGTACACATCTGCACGACATGTCAACAAACTGCCTCAAGGCCTTGAGTCGTTACAAAGATATTTCATTCACGAGAATGGAGCGGAGGGACGGAAAGACGTGATGAAGACAAAATGCCTCTGGCCACGACTGTCACAACCACAGAGGCATTAAAGAACCTGTAGCAGTACGGGAACAAATCCATAAAATACCCCCAGAGAGCAGCAGTGCTGAAACCCTACTATCTTGATTTGCAATGGAAAAAAGTGATAACATTAGTTATTCAGTACAATATTCAGATATATGTACTGCATTTATTATCTTTTAATAACTTTACTCCATTACATCACTCCACACCAATATTCCATACGAAGATGTTGTTGGCCTGACTTAACTTATTTGATGTGTATCTTTTATTCAGTTTATAATATGTGACCCAAATATTATATATTCAATTTATGCTACATGAATCAGTACTAATGATCTAACAATTTAAGAAGATATGCTCAAGTGATTTATCATGATGAGGACTTTATATTTTGATACTTAGAATGTTTTCAAGTAAAATTTTGAATGACGGACAAGTTTTATATTTTCTCACTGCAGTTGTGCTACTTAGTAATGGTATGAATATTTCTCTCATCACTGCTGCTCCATTCTCCAAACATGATACATGCATACTTATCTCACCTGTGAAAAACCCAAAACAACAGCTCAGGTTATGATTGAGCCTGTTAACGACTTTATCACTTCGATATCTGAACAAGGATCAGTCATCAATAGAGGCTTTAGTTCAGTGTTGGCAGAGCGGAACGTACTGTTCACAGAAGCAGGTACAACGCCCGTACAGGAAGTGTGACCCCACGGTGAGCAGGTGAGTGGGCAGCTGTCATCATCAGACAGGTAGCCGGGTTAAGGAGTGGCCCCGGCTGCTGGCGTCACAGCTCGTAAGTGAATAATGCCTGCAGGTATTTCCGCTCAGTCCATGGCCCACTCACAACGAGGCGTGGGAGGTGGGAGGAGCCAACCTACTCACTGCAGGAATTACGGGGGAGGTAGAACCTTCGAGTGTCACACAGGAAACTCATAAGAGGAATTTTACCAGCCGTGTTGATGGTCTGAATTCTGGGTTTTTCCACTCTGGCCTTTCCTGTGGCTTTAAAAAGTTGGATCAACTAGTGTCTCCTTACAGATCATGTAGTTTGTCATCGGCTTTTCCCAATGGTGTTTGTTTTGTTATGATTCAGAGACTTTCTATTGAGTTAAATTATTGATCGATTTAAAATGTAAACCAAATGTAGTAACTTCTGAAAGTAATTTGCTCTAGAGAGGATTAAAGGATGCATGTTCACATGAGAAGTAATTCTTTGAAAGAATAATTGGGAGCTTTTTTTTTGTTTTTGTTTTTTTTAAAAGGGTGGGTGGGAAGGGGGTCTCAGCTCTATTCTGTGATTTCAGGAATAGAATACAACATGGAGGGGAGAGGTGCAAAAGCCAGAGATACTCTCAAACCGCCATGTGTTTTCAATCTCAGCCCTCTGGCTCCCTCCACTCTCTGCTCCCAAATGCTCCAAAAAATAATCCTACTGTGTTTTTTCCCCGGCTTTGCTGGAAATGACCTAACTACTGCCAGGAAGAGGAATGCGAAGCATTCCCTGGAGCTGTTCGTGACGTCAGAGCGCAGAGGAGGCCCCTGCGCTTCCGCCAGCCTGGATATTCCAGAGCACTCTGAGCGCAAACTCCCAACAGCTGGAGTCAACTGTTGCTGCCTGCGCCAGCTCCAAAACAATCCCACCCCCATCCCACCCCCTACCGCTCCGTATGTGAGGGATTGTTCTTCACATCTGGGCCTTTGCTGCTCTATCTTGTGAGCTCAGAACATGATGTTGATGCTTAAAAGCCCAAATAATTAGCTTTAATTATGATTGCTGCAAAATTATTACAATATTTGTGCTTTTCCATGCTTAATGAGCATATTCATCTGCAGTCCACCATTGTGCCTCCTCAGCATTATTTTGTGAGCGCTTGTCAGTCTTGTATTGTGCAACTGACCCTAACACTGTCTTTTTTGTGTAGTTTTTTTTTTGATCGCCTGCCAAGGTATGAGTAACTTTAGAATGAAAAAAGGAAATGCATGACAATAAATCAATAGCCAATCAACAGAAAATGAATCAGCAAGTAAGCTGATAGCTTTTCTTTTTAAATGTTGGTTGGACAACAAGAAAAAAAGAAGTCATTCATCTTTTATGACATGCATTTTTCTCTAGTGACCAAACGATTACTGGGAAACAGTTATCAGTGGTCCTTGTTACTGAATCTTAGAAGATCAGACTTTTTCCTGCAGTTGCTGCCTTGACAGCAGCCAATTTCAGAGTGTGCAGACCGCCTCCAAATATCCACATAAGCAGCTGTATGTTTGTATGCTCATGGGCTGAACCAGCATTGTTGAGATGGTGCTGTCAGAATTGGGTTCTTGTTTTATATGTTTAATTTCCTGTGTTTGACTGGCTTGGAAGTTTGGCTCTGTGTGGTCATATTTTTTTGTGCAATATGGTAATTTGCATCTAGTCATTCTACCTAAAAAAAACAGAATCTACCAATTCACAAGCGCAACCAATGCACTGCAGGTTTCCACAGAGCTGTAAAAGTTTGCACATGCACCACTCTGCACAGTTGGGGTCAAACATCCTGGGGAAGTAATAATGAGCAAATAGGTCACATTTTAGGGTGACACGTATTGAATCCTCTCACCATGGCGGGTAAATGTGAACAATATCTCTGGGTGCAGGCATCAGCTGGGCTGCGGTCTCTCTGTTGAATAACACCAGCGTACGAGCTCTCTCATCAGAACCGGGGTTGCTGTGTTGGTGGCCCCGGCCGGGGGGTTGGTGGAGCTCACAGTGCGCCAGTTGCATGCTGCACTCCTCCTGAACCTCCAGCACCTCCAGCACCAGCACACCAGGCCTGTCCACTGGAGAGCAGAGCAACAACAACACAGATGTTTTGTGTGTGCGTCCATTTCAGTGTGTGTCTGTGTACAGAGTGTACTCGTGCTCTCACGGACTCTTGCTCCCTGTGGGACTCATTATGCATTACGAGAGTAATTCACTTTTAGCATCAGAACAATTTGCACTGCATAACTGTGAAGCTGTTAGTGACTCAGGCTGAGGTGGATATGAAACGGAGTAAATCCCACTGGATGAATGTGCAAATGTTTGGAATTTTACCATGGCTCTGACTCTGCTTTTGGACTGGACAATAAAGTCGACAGATAATTGAGAAGAGCAAATCCAGACACTGCCCTGAAGCTGGAAATCATGCACCTAATAGATAAGAGCAACATGGCTGTATGTAAATTTTGTGTGTAAACTCGAACGCACTGAAACATGAAAACTGCAACTGCAAGAGCCGACAGCCTTTGCAGTTCAGTGTCTCGGTATGTAAATCCCTGAATGTGGCCACAGTGGGGGGGGGGTTAATATGATAAGCATAAATCACTGGAGAGCTATTGAGTTTTAACATGCATTTGTCCAAACATGAATGTTAAGTGCTTCATTTGTGCTCAGTGTGTTTAGGTCCCAGGTTACAAAATCACCAGAACAGCCTCAGGCGGTGGGCCAGGATGCAGCTAGTACCAGAGTCCTCCTCTTGACCTATAATGATCTGATAAGTCCCAGGCAGAGCATTATGTCAGGAGACAAATCAAAGTGTGCAAGTGCGAGTGCTCTTACATCACACGCCAAAACTACTACAACCAAGATAAACAGGTGTCCTACAGAGGTACGATCATGTTGTGTCAGGGCGTTGTTATTAGTAAGAATGTGTCAGGAAGTGGAGTAGTTGAAAATGAACACACTTGTTGATAATCCATTAAACAACATGTTCTTCTAAATAGATAAATAGATCTATATTAAATAGATCAACAGAACCAGGAATCTTCATTACAACAAATACTGATTTAAAATGAGGTCAAGTTAGCATAACCCTCTGCATTTTAACCCTGTTAAACTATTTACGTGAATAAAACCACCGACTGACCACAATCTCTTGAGCTACATCGAGTGGGTGTTTTGCTTTTCCACAATCAACTGTCACTTTTGAGCCACTGCTCGTGTCCTATTATAAGGAGATGCTTTAAAACGACGCAGCACAAGTGGTTTGGTACACCACGGAAAGGAAAAAAGAGACAACACAAACAAAAGAACTAGGCAAGCAGTTTCCTGTCACCTACATACTGAGTTCACAGTTCAGAGCCGCAGCCTACAGCCAGCACTTCCTCAGCGTGGCCTCTCCATGTGATCACACCTGCTATGAGAGACGGCTTCATCCCACTCACAAATCAAAGTTCATTGTTAAACTTGAATGGTGACTCTGAAGTGTGTATCTGTGGGTCGGTGGCGTAATGTGATGTGAAAGTGCAGTAGTTCAGTGCGATGTTGGATCACCTGTCGCTGGTGCTGAAGTCTCAGAGACGGACTGGTGCCTCCAGAAGCTGATGGCTGACCTCTGTCTGCACTGCAGGCGATTCAGCCTCTCAGCAAAACCTCCACTGTGCCACACACACAAGTACACAAAGACACACAGATATGGATGATGCGACGAGATAAATCACATTGCAAATGCTCTGTGAAGAGGTGCACAATGCAAAGGGAAAAAAAGAGAGATTTTCTGATGCTGACAACAACAACAAGCTGTCGAAGACTACAGATTGCCATCTGTCAGATTTACAGAGGCTTCAAGGTGCCAGTGACATTTAGCAGCCATGACACCAGGTGTCCCTTTCATCATCATCTAGTTCTACTTTGGAAACATTGTAGCCATAGTTTGACTGTCACCTGACTGAAAGTTATGCATCTTGTCTAGTTTTTCTACTCCGTCTACACTAAAACCTGACACACACCTCTCTGGCCTCTTTATTCAATATGACACATCTGCCACAAAATGTAAATTCATGAAGATGATCATGTTTGATACATTTTTTTTGGATTTTAATTTACATGAGGTTGTAGTTACTTGACTGTACTTATGTAGAAATGTGTTTCCAGTGTTCCGCCTCCTTATCTTTGTGCCCCATGAGGTGGGCAACACGCTAGTAACACCTCTCACTATGAAGAATTTCCATTACAATTTCCATTCCTCAATGATAAGTGTTGAGTTACATTAAAACCTCCCTAACAGTGTTGATGTGAACTGAATAATGTCATCTTTGGAAATGTGAAGTGTGTGGCTGTGCTGTAGTGACGCACTCCCAAAAGATTTTACAGGCGTACCTAATAATATGGCCACTGGATGTGTGTGTATGCAACATGAGGTATGAGCGCACCGAGTAGATTCACATGAGTAATTACAGTTTCTGCATTAATGTCATGGAGTCATCTCGTAAAATTAAATATTTAGCCTGTAATTTACAACCGTCGAGTCTTATCAAGTTGCTGAGTCAGCTTTTTGTCCCACAGCTATCGCTGACCTCATGTTTCCTCGCATCAAAATGACCTTGATACTGTAAGTTAACACAGATTTTTAACTTGGGTGGAAGGAGGGGGCGCTCGTATCGGATCAGGGTTAATTTAGCCAGAGTTGAGATATGCAAACTAGTATCAGAGGGAAAAACCTTGATCTATGCATCATAAATGTGACTTGAGCATCATTTCCCAACCTTTGAAACTTCCTTTTCTTTTTGGCGGAGTCCTCGGGAGTCTTGGACTGCCTTTCCAGAGGTTTCTGAGGTGTTTGCAGCATCGCCTGAGCGGATCTGACCCAGTCACTGACTGACCTTCTGCTGCCCTCACCAGTTTGGAGCGGAGAGCTCTCAGAGTCCAGTCTGCTCAGGACCATTGTGTCACCAATGTTTTCTCCGTCAGACACATAGCCTGAGATCTCCAGCTCCGCCACCTAGGGATAAGATTATTATTATTATTGATTGATCATAATAACCACCGCAGCAATAATATTCACAATAGAATGGTAACGTCACCCAATTTGACCCAGATTTAAAATATTGTTTGCATAAATGTACCAGTATACACCAGAGGGACATTAAATGCTTAAAGTGACCTCAGCTTCAGTAAATTAATAATGAGTCATTTGAGGTGGAATACAAACCAATACACATATTGATGCAGACGACATATTACACAGACGGGCTAAATAATGAACAAGATCTGGTGACAAAACAATCTTTTTTGCTGCATCACTGATAAATACACCTGAGGGGATCAGTTCTCATGGAAAAATCCATGAGAAACCTGAGTTCTTGTCATGTGCTGACAAGACCAGCATACCAGCCTCTGTCAGCCAACGTGCTGTCTTATTTGAATCAACTTGACCCTGCTAGGCAGCGTGCCAGCAGACGTCACACTCTAACCAGCCACAGAGAAAAAGGAACACTATGTTCCTGGCCCCGGCTCAAAAATGTTTTCACCCGGCACTGAAAGCATTGTAAGTGCACAGCTCAGCGCAGGCTCATCCACTTGCATGTTTTCCTGGACAAACAGTAGTAAAACAGACTTTTATAGTCCCCGCAATGTTGACACGGCCCTGATCTGGCAAAAACCTGACGTGGTGGAGGTTGTACTTCGGGGGCCTCGGACTAGAGCAACACACTTGGTTTGGGAAGTGGCCATCCTTGTCGATCTTGAAATGCAAAGTAGCCTTCACAGCTCCGCCTATCCCCTCGCAGCGCTAGTACAATAACACAAAAATCTGGCAGACATACGTCAAGTGAGTCAGCCATGCATTTATCTGGAGTAATAAACTCTGACTTGGACTGGGATGTTCCCCCTCTGTATCCTGTTAGATCCGGTTTGATTTACAATTGGCAGCATATAAGCACTCTTTCCCGGCAGAAAATAACAAAAAAAAAAAAAAAGTCAAACAAGGTTTTTAGATTCTGTTGTTTTAATTAAATGGAAATCTACTGTTTGCATGAGAAAATGAAAACACTGGAATATAAAGATCAATGGGCGTAGGCACATACTAAATGCACCTGCTACATTGATAAATCTCACCGTTACAATGAGTGAATGATAACTAATCAACCACATGCATACATTCCTGCACAATCATATTTGAGAACTAAGACCCTAAAGTGTCTGTCGTTGTCGTGGGCCTCTGACCACAAGCGTCCTGTTAGGGGATCTTAAATCTTCTTTGACACCATAGAGCTGATAGCAGCAAATTAAATTGTGACAAAAGGAAGTAGCAGGGTCTGTGGGAGTGATGTTAATCTGTCAACGGGCTTCCTCTCCACAAACAGCCTGCAAACTCAAGAGCTTCGTCACAAGACAGTGGTTAGTGAAATTCATCCTGCGTTTCACTGCTTCACTTCACTAGATTTTAATTAGTGGGCACAGTGTTGTGATGTGATGTGATGGATCCAGCGATTACTGGGTTAAACTAGAGCTACCCTCTTCAATGACATTTTCATAAACCGCTATCTAGACAACCGCATCACCTCAGCAATTTTGCCACATCTAGTCGATCAATTACAAGTTGTAATGTGTGCTGCGACAACCCCGTGTGTGGTCCTGGACCTGAGCAGAACGACTTCACCACACCTTGTACATTCTCTCCCTACCGGCCCTGCCTTCAACAAACACTGCTCCTGAATGACTTCTCAGAAGAACAGTCAATCCAATTCTCCAGAGTGTACAGGTGGACCCACAAGAAAAATACAGACAAAGATAACATGTTAATGAAATAGTAGGAGAGCAGTGAGTAAATGAGTAGTGCATGCACTTTATTACATTAAACTGCTTGTACTTTTTTCCGGCCCAAACTTCAAAAATATTCAAATTATTGTCAAATAATAGCAAGATTAGAAATAAATCAGAGAAGTCTGAAATCACAGAATATGTGGCACTTAATCATCAATAATAGATAATTAATTTAGTTTGTGTAGCTGTGTTAAGCTAGTCTATAATGTTTTTACTCCATTGAAGTACAAAATATTAAGTTCTTTACGTCTCGGGGAATAGAAAAACACCGTCTCCATTTAAATAGAACAGAAATTCTTTATCCTGAACACACTAACTACTGCATGAGCCATTTCACTGCATGTTAGTGTGTAAGCATGCCCCTGCCATAGTCTCTCAGTGTTTTATTGCTACCGCAGCTTTTGAACTTTGACAGTTTGGAGCCTGAATCTATAAAATAGTGAGTGCACCTACTGGTTTGAGCCTGTCAGGCCCTTTGAGGTCATTAAAAACACTCAGCAATACTCCATCTGGTGGAGCAATGGTTAAACATGCAACTAAAACAAATTAGATCAAGATAATTGAAAACGTATATGAAGACAAGACGTAAAACACATTTTGTAACTATTTTACATCACTCTAAATAAAACAGGCAACACACTCAGTGTAAGCAAGAGTTAAAAATAAAAGCCAATCAGGTTGAATGCACATAGTAAACAGAACATTATCTGGTGTCTCGGCGCACTCTAGGAAAAGTACTGACACATGTATTCTCTTACAATAACTGCATGCTCTGGCAGTTAACACTGCACTTTTAATTTGAAACACTTAGGACCATAATCTGAGGTAAATTGAGTTGAGGCGGCATTTCAGAAGGTGCATAGCCCCACCTAGTGTCGTCTGATGCAAATAGCACCCTTAACGAAATGGCAGTGTTGTTATCGCCCACAGACCAGTGCTGGTTGGGTGAAGCATCCGTTTCATGCAGGTCATTATTTTAATCTTCCATCAAAATAAGTGTAGTTAACTCACATTCGCTGGTTTAGGCAGCAACTCTTGTGGCCGTCCGTCAGAGGACTCTGACTCACAGTCTGAGATCTGTTGCCCACTGTCCTTCTCGACATCCTCCTCAGCCTCGTCCAGATCACTGTCAGTGTCTATAACAAAGAGTTCATCTAAAGAGAGAGAAGGATGGAGATGGTTTAGCTGTAATCACAAGTCAAATGCATAACAACAACAAAAAAAAACTCTGGAAAAAGCCAGTAAGTGGAACCTGAGTTTAACAAATGTGTCACCAATGTAAATTATATATCTATTTGTACCTAACAATCATACTATCCTCATTTAACTAAGAAAATAGATGCCAAACTTTATAGGCACTGTATTAAGGACCTGGCAGGGTTCCAGACTGCAGGTCTCCCAGAAATGCAGGCATCTTGCCCCTAAAATTTGAGACAGTAAAAGCAAAATTTTCATTTAATTGCACATGTGCAACCAGGAAATTTGCTGTTTTTTGTTGTTGTTGCTGTTGTTTTAAGACTGGTGAAAGATGGAAGGGGTGTCATTACAATGAATGAATGAAAAATCTCTGAATTAGGGGCGACTGTGCTCCTAGTGAAAAAAAAGTGAACTAAGCCTCAAACTATATGTTTTTTGACTTTGATAAACTTGCTTCAACTTGATTCATCACCACTTCAAAAACCTACAATTACCGTATCTATTGTTTTTTTTTTGTTTATTTACATGCAGATTTGAGCTGTGTAACTTGAAAATGAGCCAAATAAACTGAAAAAAAAATAAATAAAGTCAACTCTTGACAAGTTGAACTTCACAGCTTTGACAGACATGTCTCGTGACAAAGCCGTTGTGTCCATGTGGTTTGGACACAATGGCTTCGTCACGAGACAAACTTGATTTACCTTTATCAGCAATACGCATGCGCAGGTCTCTGCTGTAAGACTGTATGGAAGCCATGGATCTCCCTGATCTAAGAGGATGTTGTTGTTGCAGTGCAACAGCTCTGGACTGATGCTGCTCCTGTGTCTCATCGTCAGACGGTTCACTGTCACTGGAGCTCCACGCAATGTCCACCGGGTCCTCATTTTGGTCTGCACTGGGCAAACACATGGATATGGGGATGATATCACAGTCATTACCAAGTACAGCTAATGAAAATAAAATAGAAAGTCTGCGCTCATTAAACTGTCTAAACTAGCCAATGAGAAGTTGAAATCTGTAAAAGAAACAGTACAATAAGAATAGGTGAACAAGATTAGAAGAGTAACCAGAATTTAATGCTACCTTTCAGTACTTTACAGTTTTTAATACTTTGTTAGATTCTGCACCAAAGGGATCTTGAGATTTATATATCCAAAAAGAGAATTTATGAAGGGTGCAGACATTATGGGTGACTGGGGCTACTTTGTAATGGCCCATACTGCAGAGGCCTACGATGTGATTACACTGATGATAAAATATCATATCACTATCCCAGCCCTAAACACTCCACTAGTTTAAACGATAAATTACCTAAAGAAGGGGTTTGTGCTAACTTTTTCAGTGAAGACAGTTTTCTTCCTGATGACTTGAGGTTCTGCAACAAGAAATGATCAACACCATTGACAATATTAGTACAATAAGGCAATAATGTGAATTCATAATGTGAGAGTGTTCATAACTACAACTTTTTCATCAAAAGGAAACCTTTTTTTTTAAATAATGCATCCACAGAATGTCTAGTGGGGTGCAGAATAAAAGTATTCATTTTACTGAAATTTTTAAAAAATAATGTAAATATTTACATCTGGTCACGTTGGCAACGTGGGCATGGAATGATCTCTGTGGCAACGGCATTAGAATGTTGATGTCATGTGTCAAGGAAGGTTGGAGTGAGAGCAGGCAGTGAGAGTTCTACACCTACTGGCCAGGAGGGACTAAACTTGTAGCTATCACCTTTAAGACCTTTACTAGTTATACTGGTCAAAGAATAATGTAAAAGCAACTAGGGCTAACAAGTATTTATCATTATTTCAATACATGAACACACTGATGTTTTAAATAGGCCTACATTTTGCCTACATACATGCATCAATGCCTGCACACATAATAATGGCAGAAGATAGAGGAATGGAACAACTAAAAGATAAAAATGAAAGACCCTGTGAACATTTCAGACTTTTTGCACCCTTTGCTGTCTTATTTTACATTGCACAGGCCAGCACATACCCTGGATGCACTGTACTTTATTGAACTGTATTGACCTTTATCGCCGGCGTGTCCAAAAAGCTGTCTCCAGCCTTCTCCCAGCTTTTGGCCGAAGACACGGATGAAAGTGTCGGCGGCTCTCTCCCAACTCTGTGCCCACTATGTTCGACATCATCCGGGAAGAAAACACACTGTATGTCCTTGGAGTACCTTTTGCGCTACAAAGAAGAGGCACAGAGAGGACCAGATATAAAATAAAATAAAATAAAAAACGTTCATCTTCACTAAAACAAACGAATGGTTTGGTAACTTGGCGTCTATAAAGTTGCTGCGGTGATGTTACCGGGGGTCGGCCGTACCAGTACATGTAGTATTGATTACCTATTTGGTGATAATAATGGACATGTGTCGTGAACTATGACTGTGTGGTGACTCCACTCACTTGTGGGCGGGCAGCGGCGGATAACGTGTGTTGCTAAAGCTAACTAGCCACTGAGTTTAGCGTGCTAGTAGGTTAGCTCATGCTAGCTCGTTAGCATGCAGGTAACTTACCTTTCTGGAGGACATGGCGACAGAGTAAATGTTGTCCACGTGTCATACATTCAGCTCTGTTTCATTAACCCATTGCCGAGGAGCAGTGGTTTCCCAGCTGCTAACTAACATGAACAACACAAAAAGTTGCAGCGGTTTCACAATCTGAAAAGGGGTGTGTTTGATTATTCAACAGCGTGGACCGCAGGAGGGCGGGGCCTCTCGGTGCAGCTTTCCCTTTTCAAAGAATGGCTTGTTTTCACTCCTGTCATTTATCTAAACAAATAAAATAAAGCTGTCTATTGTGGGTTAGGGTTAGGGTTAGAAGAAAAGTAGAGCAGTCTACAATACAATGCAAATCATTTTATTAATTCCCAAAAGGAAATTCATTTGGGTGGCAGCTCATCTTCCCTTTGCAGAAAAATTAAAAAGCCTGACGGCTGAAGGTACAAAGGATCTTTCTCCATCCTGCATCAAGGAGCCCTCCTCCACCTCCAGGTTTTTGGTACATCACGGTTTTATGAAGTGAAAGATCAGAGTTGTTCAGACTGGCCTCCACTATCTTTAGTGTGCGTCTCTCCACCACATCCCCCAATGAAGCCATCAGGGAAACATGACTGCTGAAGTCTCTTGATATTATTTAAAGGGCCTCAGGATGGACCTCACATAGAACTTCAGCAGTTTCCATGGACGGATGTTGTTGTTGATGTTTGAAAAAAAGTCAGCTTTGTCAGTCTTCACCAGCTATCTCTATCTTGTTGGACAGAGAGTTGCTGTTAAGTACTGTAAATACTTATTTTGAACATGCTGATCCACAGTAAACAGTTATTCAAATGCATTTTGTCATCTGCAAAGTAAAAAGAGTCACACAAATACAATTCAACAACATGCAACATTTCCCTTTGTATAAAATAATAAAATGGAAGTTTGAAGGTACAGAAGTTGCTTCATGTGAAGTCGTTAACATAAAATTGTATCAATATTAACAACACATGTGAAACTATAGGTACTGCATTTGCATTAGGAACCTTGTAGTGCAAGATATTTATTTTCTAGTGTGTTTTGACATGTAGTAACATCCCTAATGTAGATGATCTCAGCACCACTTGCAACACTGTCGGCTTGTATGGACCATTTGTCAACAGTTTTGTTAAATAATCAACTCTTCTCATCTTTACTGAAATTGTATGCTGTCATCGAAGAAACCATCTAACCAAATAAAAACCACCATCAAACCTCCACCAGACACAGATCACTGATAGTAATAGCACTTATAAACCTGACTCGCTCTGGAGTAATATGACAACCCTCCCATGGACTCAAAACGTAATTTTATTACAGCAAATCCATCCGAATCTCAACATCTTTCAAATAGCAGGTTAAACATACAAAAGCTCACTTAACATACTTGTTTTTTTTATTAAATATGTAAAAAGCAGGTCAAGTTATTCACAAATAAAATGCAAACATGCAACACGTTGTTTTTGGGGAATGCATAATGAGTGGGACATGAAAAAAAACATTTACCATTCATTAATTATTGACAGTACAAGTTTTACATTCCTTTTCATTTACACAATAATATATGACTAAAGCATTATGGTGCACTGCCCAGTTCAATATTAGTAAATGCAATATTAAGAAAGGGTATACAATGTACTTACTGGAATATAGCATGGCAAATTACTCAGTGAACTGACTCATCTCCCTAAGACCTGTGGTTTAAAAAAAACTAACTCTGAAACGAACAGCTGAAATTTGAACAGACCGCAATTTCCCACTGAAGTTGAAAACTTATAATGCTGCAATATAGTAAGACTAGTTCACAATAATGTTTTCCTTTCCTTCCCTATGTTTATGGCATACCAAGAAAATTCTAATACCAAACAACTTTGTATGGTGTGAATGACACACTGTGGAGCACACTTATTATATGAAACTGTGGAATTTGTGAGGATAGCTGTTAAACGGTCATAAGTTGGCATTATACTACATTTTATTCACAATTCAACTGTATCGTCCTTCACGAGGATGCAACTCATCTTGCACTATTCCTAAGGCTTTACAACAATAAATATGGTGAGGGTCTATGGACAGATTGTCCAATACAGAGTCAAATGTCAGTGCAACATATGGAAGGAGGTTAAATAAGAGCTACTACGAGCCCTTTCAGGGCTTTTCTTATTGCATTCTTGTGATTAATATTGTTGATATGCAAAATAAAAACAAAGTAAAATGAAAAGGACAGAAGCTGGGAAGTTAACACTTGCACTGACAGGTAACAGATACCCGTCTAAACTTCAGCATTTCATCACATCTACTGTAGGATTTGAATTGACTTTTCCACCCACACAGTCCTTGGAAACTTCTGTGATGGTCTGAGCTTGTCTGCTGATGGAGGTCGTCACCACAAACCTGCCACAGCAGTTCACCAAAAGTCACAAAAAACATCGAACAGTGAGCAGAGGGATACAAAAAAATAAAACTGTGATGGTGCTTCTATTCAGGAGGTTGCTTCATGTGCTCAGTCTTGGAGAAAACAAAAGAATAAACCATGAGGAAAAATTAAAAATCCTTTGACAGTTCTCACATATTAAAAAGAGGGGTGTAACTGCAGTGAGGGATGATGGCAGTCAGTATTCATCCTGTTCTTCCTGCTGATCATCTGGTGCCTCCTCATGGCCTTGCTGGTCCACTTCTTGTCCATCACCGTCACCCAGCTCCACTCTTTCCTAAAAATGGAGGGAGAGTCACTGAGTATAGTTTGAGGCAAACATGTGATTTCACACAAAGACTGTGTTCTTCTCTCGTTCCAACCACACAATAATTTCCACATGATTTTACCACCAGGACAAATAGCACTCACACATTTCATTGGTGAAAACTGCTGCAAAAATGTGTCTAAGTCTGGGAAAAAACACAGCCTCGAGCTGTTCTAATTCCTGCTCGTACCGAACTAGGGTCACAGACTGACCTGATCATCTGAGGCGTAAAGGACCTCCATTAACCGATCGACAAACGGGGCATTTTCTTCGGCCTGTTCCTGGCACAGCAGCTCCACCTCTCGCAGCTTGCTGAAGTAGTAGTCCCTCTCCTTCTCCACCCCTTCCAGTGCCAACTTTAATGTGTTCACCTACAAAATATAAGATTCACAAGATTATTTTTAGCTTCAAAATCAAACCACACAATGCTGCATTGACTTTGGTAAGAGGGTAAGAGATTACTGTAGCAATCACAAGATCAATTGGACAGTTTGCAAAGAACAAACATGCAGGCTTTGATTTAAAGTCATGAGTGATTTACACTAACAAACTGTTACATGTTAAATTAGGATTAACAGAAATAAGATTAAAACAGAACTACAAAATCATACATAACTACATTAGTCCAAAATGGTGCTGAAGCCGTAAATTCATTAACTGACTATATAGACTGCTTCTGTTTCATAGCATAAGGTTTTATAATAATAATAGCAACAAATATTTTTTTTCTATGTAAATACTTGATGTAGTTGTGGAGTAATTAGCAGAGACTGAAATCTCACTCCCTGTGTATGTGATATAAACTGAGTCTCTCGTCTCTTTGTTTTGGTATCTGGCCCACGCACACGTGCATGTCAGTCCCTCCCTGTTAAAACCCTGTTAAACTGTTGGCCTTCCCCGTGTTTATAAACACACAGGCGCCGCCCACACGTGAGATAGCACAGAGCAGTATGTTGCGTCCAGGTGAAAGCGACCTTCCAGAATTAACTTCAATGAAGAGACTATTTATTCTGGCTAAGAATGCCACAGACAAAGAGAGAAGAGAGCACAGACTGGCTTTGGAGAGTTACAGGTCGGACGTTGGTTGATGGTGGCCTGGAAGTAACAGCCAGTAAGTTTTTAAGTTTTTACCAGCTCTGTCAGTCTCAACTACTGCCCGTTTTGCCAGCCCTGACTGTTGAGCCAGTACTGGTCTAGCTTCACAGAGATGAAGAGCCCTATGAGCTGCGTAAGGCTCCAACTTGACTCATTCAGGACTGGCTTTTCTTCTTCTTAATGTGCAATTGCTTTGTTGCTAATTATTACGTGTCTGATTTGAGGAGTGACAGGCTAGAATGGGCATGATTACATTCGCTTATTTGCTGTTATGTATGATGTTATTTCTTGACCCAAATAAGATTAATAAAATACTTTCGACCACAACATATTCTAAACTTGTGGATGGTTATGTAACAGTGTTTCACATTGTGTTCAATCTCAAGGTCTCACTTAATTTTTTGACATGTATACAGTATATTTGCTTTCAACTTCTTCCACAGTTGAACTTTCACAGGACAAACAACAGCCACAGGAAACACAAAGCATATTAACAATAATGCTTTTACTTGTTGCATCAGGTGTGTTATCTAGTGTGGCTTTTAAGGTGGGGACACACTCATTTAGATCAGACATGTCATTGATCTCATAAAAACACATAAAAAGTTGTAGTTACTCTGAAGTTACTTACAATAGTGAAAACGCTGGCTGTAATGCATTCCCTAATTTATGTTTAGAAACCATCTAAGTGAGCTTAAACAGGGAGGGGAAGTTTACAAAATTATATCCATAATTCACCCACACTCATTCAGTCTCTTCTGTCAAAGCACACCATCCCTCTAATCACGACTCACAGCGGGCGACAGTGCAATTCAATCATGACCACAGACAGTGCTGGAAGCAGGCAACACTCCACATGAGCCAAGTGGAGAAAAGACTTTTGTTGTTGGCTTCACAGAGATAAAATATCCAAGTCGATCAACAAAAGCATACCTGCTCAGTAAGATGTGTGACCTGTGCTTCCAGTTCTTTCTCCCCCTTGGCAGGAGGTGCTGTTGCAGGGATCTTTTTGGCTGACGAGGGTCGGGATGTTGGTGTTGAGGACTTGGGGGTTGTAGCGGTCGACCTTGATGCTCCTACAAGCAAATTAAAAGTTTAGTACTCGGGGATGGATGAACGCTTCACCAACTCCCTGAAGCAAAAACTTACAACACAGACACTCTGTCTCATTTCCTGTGAAAGAGAGTGAGTCTGGCACTTATTAGATAACAGATGTCAGACTGTCATCAGGAATCATCTGTAAACCTGAAGCTTACCTGCAGTGGGGGAGCTGGCTGCATGGTGGGACTTCTTTGGCAGGTTGAAGATCTGCTCACCGGGGTCAGGTGGGGGGATTGCATCCTGACCCTGTCTGGCTGCAACGGGGTCATATTCTTTACCGTCGTAATTGGCATCAAAGAATTTCTTAAACCACTGGATGAAATCAAGATTGTCTTGAAATCTGCCTTTGACCAGTTTCTCCACAGGAATAATCTGAATCAAGGATGAGGGTCAAAAGCAGATACAATAAAAATGTCATTAAAATCCAGTGTGGAACAGTAACTTGTAAAAATAATATTGAAGCTAAGTGGAAAAAGAGAAAAAGCAGAGTTTACGACACTCACCTTATCCACATTCATTCTTTTGAAGGATGCTTGCAGCAGTTTGAAATTATGAATGTACTCATGCTCCAATTTAGCTTGAAACTTGACCTTCTTAAGACTGATGCAGCCAGGGAAGAGCAGATCCATGAACTGGCAATAGGCAGCTCCTAAGTAGATGTAATGCAATGTTAGTTGAGTATTTAAGCCCTTGCTGGAAATTATAGCAAATTCTCTGGCTATAGGCTAAGATTTATCATGTCTGCCTGTCTCAGGCAGACAGAGATCCCCTGGAATAACAAAGAGCCTTGGAGCCTTTACTGTGTCCAGATTACTGGCCTTGTTACCTTAAAAAGAAAACTATTAATGCATGCTCTTGGGTAGCATGGCTAATATTAACCTAAGCCTAGTTAAACTAAATTCATTTGAAAAAACCTGGACCCATCAGACCAATCAGATAAAAGTCATATAGATCTGGCTGAAGAACACGGAGGAAGTAATCTACATTAAAAAAAGAGGCCTACACCTAAACCAGCATGAGTGTGTAAATCTCTTTGTGTAGGCAGAGTGATTGAAATTGGATTACTTGGTCACAGTGGGAGAGCACAGCAGGCTACAAGTTTATTTATAGACAACTCCCTGCCAGGGAGAGGTGAGCATGTTTCCACAAGTTGCTGTAACTGCCAGCTTAAACACAAAATGATTTGAACACAGTAGATGTAATCTCCGCAACATATTTCTGCCACTTTGACACATGCACAAGGAGAGGCCAGTGGGTGAGATGAAGGGAGAAAAAAGGTTTTCATTTTGTTCTTACCTGAGGAGAGCTGCTCCACTTTCGTATAGTTTAGGCAGAGGATATCGTTAACCCAGGCAGTAATGTCATGCCTGCTCATAGTCTCCTGGGTTATTGAGGTAGAATATACGTTGACCGCCATCCCCCAACTGCAACAGAGAAACAGTAACGCTCAGAAACAAAAGCAAAGCAGGAGCATGTAGCATGTAGCTGTATCCACTCAAGGGACTGGTTGCAACAGTTTTAGGTTTGGCACAACTGTAAAAACTGTAGCTACTTTGCATTGACTGACGGCGATGATTGTTATTCAAAACAACTTGCAAATCAAATCGCATTCTGCAACAGCTTGAAAAAATTGCTCGGTTTTCCCTCTGGCAATTGGAAGCCACACAGCAAGGATGTGTCATGATGGACTGATGACAGACTGAAACACCAGGGGCAAAAGTGCACTGAGAGCCTCTACAAACATTGACCCCCACAGTATCCACCCTCTGCACTGAGAATGTGTCCCATCCCCTCAGAGTGCACACACTGTCACTCATTAGGCAAATAATGGCATCTAGGCACCAAGAACACAATTTCTTTTACAACTCTAAAATTTTGGACCAGTAGATTGAATCAGGCATGGATCAATGTGAAAGTGGCAACATTTTTCTCAGGGAAAGAAAATCTTACATTTGATATCTGAATGATTTGCATATAGAAGGAAAAAGTCAGTTTTCAAATTAAACTTTTTGATTCGCTTTAATGAGAAAGCTGTCCAATTTCATCAGCTTGCAAAACTGTGGCTTTTGGGGTCCCAGAGCACCTGCCCCACTTGCACTGGAGATATTAAGGTCTATGTACTCAAAGCTTACAATTAGCCAGAAAATATATCAGGGAGATCAAACTAGGATACTTTAAGTCCAGGTTAAAGAGACTGGAAACACAACACTGAAACAATCATTATAATTGCCATCTGCTACTGTTACATAGACAGATAATCCTGAGCAGCTAGCTACTACAATGGAGTTCCCAAGAATAGTTGGACCAATTTTCTGCCAAACATTCACAATTTCATTGATCATGCTGAGTAAATGACACAATTCTCCAATTGCAAACTCTCTTTTTAACTGCAAAGGGGAAAAACTGTCTGTCCTTATACTGTAACTATGATCGGTAATGAATACAAAGTAATATAGTAATACAAATGACAGATTCTGTATATTAACATTTAAACAGTTCCCAGTATATTAGGTTCACCTAACCGAAACTAATGCAATCTAATACAATAGTCATACAATATTCTCCCCTCAAGAAGGTTATAATTTGTTGTGCCACTGAACTCTACTGTGTTATAGGGACAGATACTTCTATTATTTTGACCACCAGGGACAACTGATCTCTTCAATTTCAGCACTCAATGACAGAAGCAACAGAAACAGCTCTCTGGATAATTTAAAGCTGCAATCATTAGCTACTTACTCAACAATTTTGATAAGAGAAGAATCATTTCATTAATTTAAACTGGACAATCTACTATTTTCCTTGTCAGTAAATCTATTTGGCTCACTCACCAGATAAACAAGTTCATGTACACATAGACTATTAGTTTTGTTTCTCTTCAGATTGTCTTAATCTTATTTAAATGTTGTGTTTTTGTACTTTAACTATCCTTTCTACTTGTTCTTTGAACTATGCATCTTGTCAGATCGCTTGTGGGTTGGGCAATACGAGCTACTATGATTCTGATTCATACATTTCATACACTTAACAATTGAACAGATCAACCAACATCAGATCATGAGATGCAGCCCTAGTGTGATGCACACAATACAGTCCAGCAGCATCCCCTAAAAATGCCAACGGAATTAACACCCCTCTGAAAGAAAGAGTTACAACAAACACTGGACATTACAGCTGCCATGGAGGTAAGGAGGAGGAAGTGTGGACCTATAACCTGACAGCTGGATGTAAAATGAAGTAGACATCACACAAGTCATCCTCAAACGCTCTCCCAAAAACCATAATTTCATTTCATTTCATGACAGGGAACAGCAGGACAGCTGCATTAAAACACCCAACTTATTGGATCATGGCAGCGACTAATATGGTATTAAATCATGCTAAATCATCGTCGCCATCACCATCCACTAGCACACACACCGGGTACGCAGGATAATAATAACCCTGCAACGTTAAAGTTGGGCTCCAGCAGCACTGCAGGAGCAAAAAAAAGCCTCGTTTGACTGACTGACTCTCTGAGAAGGAAGGAAGGAAACTGGGCCAGAGGATCCCATGTCAACAAAACGGATGTGTGTATGTGCTGCTGCTCCTGTTAGCATGCTTTGTTAGCCGGCGCAGGGATAGCCACCAGGGCTGGGCTGCTGCCTGGATCCATACAGAGACAGAGAGGGAGAGGGGAGGAGGGAGGGAACCAGGCTTGTGTGGCAACTAATGAGAGGTTACACACAATGAAACACCCCATCCAAAACACACACCGGCGGTGATATGGTGAGGTATTAGGTAGCAGAGAAGTGTCATGTCACGATGGGAATATTCTAGTAGTGGCAGGAGCAGCAGGGGCGGCTGTGTCTGTGTCCTCCTGTCATTTGACAAGCCGCACCGCTTCAATCCGCTACTCCAAAAAAAAAAAAAGAAAAAAATCTCCGCATAATGCACAACCCATGACAACCACACACCGCTCCCAGCAGCCGCGCGGTGCGCCCAAACACACCGGCAGAGAGGAGCGTTTTATTGCGCTAACTCGAGAGCGATTTACGCCATAGTCTCTCCGAGGCTAACATGACAGGAGACCGGGAGACAACAGGAGGGGGGAAGAAACAGTGGATGGGACCGACAGACAGACGTCGAGAAGCAGGGGGAGGCCAGAATGCAGGTTTCTGTCAGCACCGGTGTCTGTATTTCTTTTCTTTTTAAATCATTATCTGGGGTTTTCTAACATGAAATCAAATGCGGCATTACACCGATTTACCTGTAGGCGCGCTCTCCCCGCACTGTATTTTTCCTGTAAGGAATGATGTTGGATCCGTTGTCCGGGACGATGTCGTTGTTATTCTCTCCATTTGGGGAAAGGGCTTGGGTGGGACCGGGCATTTGGGTCTCTAAAATGTTGAACAGATACTCTGTTCGCTGTCTGGCCGGGGAAAAAAACAAGAGGAACGATGCAATTGCTAAGAAAGTGCTGCACCTCCGGGGCTCTTTCCCTCTGTCTGCTTATTCTTCACAAATCTCTGCCCTGGTGACGTCGCTGCACCCTGCACCACGTGACTGCTGGGGCTGGCTGCCTGTTCCTTATGGTGGGCTATTTCAGTACACCAAAATTACATTGATCACTTGATGTGCTAAAAAAGCATCATCACCGGTCAGATCAATAGGCGAGTGCCTTTTTTTTTTTTTTGCTTTGACATGCAGATCAACTTTTTAGAGATTGTGCACAAGCCACTCACCAGATGCTTAGGGGAGGGAGAGTAAAAAACCCAATCAAATGAGAGAGGATGAATTTGATCAAAAGGAAAATGCAGCCCACCCAGTTTCACCCTCAAATCCTTAGATGATAATCAAACAGTTCCTTAGCACTACAACACCCACCAGATGTGGTTAAAAATAAGAAAAGCAGGCAGATCCTGAGAGATTAAAGTGGTGTTCATGAAAAAGATGGTGTGTTATATAATGCTGTTTTGATTACTAACCACATGAATCAATGCCAACAATCCACTATAAGTCAGCAAATAAACATTTGAACAGTACAATTTAGGTGTAAGTTGGGTTGTGACTACGGTGATCATTACTGATTTATCTGCCTGTTGTTGTAAGAACTAAAAAGAAATGGTGAAAAAACAACGTTCCACAATCCAAGGTGAAATATTTTGACCTTAACCCCAAATGCTCAAAGACAGACAGAAAACGAATGGCAATATAGTATTACTCAATTGTAATGTATTAATACATACTTATGTCTTATACTGTATACTATATATGCTGCTGGTTATACTGCTATTCTACTATTCACACAACTTAGCCTAACACATCAATGCAAAGCTTATATAAGCATTTTAGGGAACTAGTGCTGCAACAATTTGCTAATCAATACTGATGATTGATTTATGGGTTGTATTGCACAAATTCACTCATCCTGCTTTTCTTATGTAAGCACTGCTACTACTACTACCACCACTCCTATTTTATAAGTCATTTATAGATGACTGCATATCTTCAGGGTTTTAGACTATTAATTGAATATCTACAATAATTTGTAGATCAGAAGTGAACTTTGTTGGTTGTTGAATTGTTTCACTAAATTTCCAAGCAAAAATGCCAAACTACTTTCTGTTTCCAGACACTCAAACTAAGGCAGAAACAGAGACAGTAAACTGAATATCTTTGTGTTTCGGACTGTTGCCGTTAGTCATAACAACAATTTTGAACTGCGCTTTTGGAAATAGTGAGGGTCTTTTTCCCCCGTTTATCACCATATTAAAGACTGGAAATTAATCAAGAAAATATTTTTAGATTAATCAATCATGAGAATAGCAGTTGTGTCTGCAGTTTTTTGTTAGGAAAATGGGAATTACCAAGACCCCAGGATATCATGTTCAAATCTTTTGTTCTGTATTGTTGTCTGTGTCTGTATTGTTCCAACTGCAAAATACCATAAAAGTCCAGCAAATATTCACATTTTAGAAGCTAGAAACAGTTACATTTTGCTTGATAACTAAAATGGTGGCCAATAAGATTTCAGTATAAGTTGATCATCTTGCCATACAGATGTCCATTTGGGGTGTAACAATGCACTGTATTCAAAGATCTCAGTTTGATTGTGATGTGTTTAAAAGCTAAACAACACAGACCTGTGGTTGCTAAGCTATCTCCTGTTTGTGCTGCCACATCTGTTGTTTTTACACTGCTTCTTTGAGTGTGTGTGTGTGGTACGTTGCTGGGCAACAACTCACAATGGGACACGGAACACCTCCTTGTTCCATGGGGAAAATGTAAAATCAAATTTGACACAACTATATATCAGACTAACACAAACTACACTGACTGAGTATCATCATTACAGCCCTAATATGGTGCGTCTGTGTGAGTCAGGAAGCAAGGCCAGCTCAGTATGACTTGATATACACATGGTTAGTAATCAAGGGTAAGAGGCTGCCATAGGTGAACCAGCAGGTTACAGTATTTATCAGGCAGGATGAAAAACCGACTGATGCCACATGATGTAAACAGCACTGGACTCTAACACCAGCTAATACAACACAGCTACAATGTATTGTACAGGAATTTTATGCAAGTGTATCCAGCCATTCATATGGCCTCAAAAACCACCAATTACTTTATGCAAAAGCTTAGGGAAAAATTTAGACATTTCTACTATAATACTGTTTTGCTGCCTTGATTTTTTTCTTTTTCCATCTGAATTATTTTCTCGTTGTATTGCTGCTTGTGGTGCGCCCTGTTTATAGATGGTGACAGGTATAGATCTTAAGATCAATGTGACAATCCATCTAACATCTTTCAGTCCAAAAGGCAACTCAGATAACTCAGATTTTAGTTAGAAATGCTTGTCAGCAGTGTTTCCTCTGGGATTTTTCGTAAGACAATGAGTCAAAAAAGATACTATATTGACACAAACATGTTTTTGTTTCTTTTTGTGCTCCTTACCATAAGACAAAAAAGGTTATAGGGATGATCTTCTGGAGGCTTTTTCTCTCCAAACATCCTGTGGACACTTCTAGCTCCAGCTGCACTGTCAGCAATTATTAGCCTATAGGCTATATCAAAATAATTAAGTTTGTTTTAAATTTTTCTCAGTTTCTGGTTTTAAAATGAGCCAAAGGATGTCATACTGTGACCACACTTATTCTCTGTGTTCACTTGGACTCTAGTGAATACCTCTAGTGCCACCATGAGGCCAAAGTTTATATTTTCCAGCTACAGTTTAGGAACATTTTACATCCAGAGTCAAAACACAAAGTTTTTTAACGCTAATCTCCGATAAATCAAGTGACGATGAATGTAAATGAAATCTGATCAATCTAATACAGTAATATTGACCTTCACTCTGAATTCAGTCTTCTAATACAAGTTTTTACAACATGAAACCTGTGATTTGCCTATCAGGGGTCGTCTAGCATGACTCCTTATCCATAGCCAAAGCTTGACAAAGTTACCTTCTGTTGAATGATGCAGACCTTCTGGTAAAACCTTGCCCTGAAGATGTTACAACACATACTCCAAATTCCAACAGTGTTCCACCGTGAAATAGTGGCCATAATTTACACCATCTGTTTCATTTATTCAACTTTAATCAGTCACACTGGAGATTTCATAAGTCACATGTGAGCAAAGCGGATGTACACTATGTTCCTCAGATTGCACCTTTGACTGTGAAAGCAGCAATTCACCCTTACTAATCTCTCTAGTATTTTTGCACACATTAGAAATAAATCAAGGCAGTGGACTAAATATGCAAAGTGTTCATGAATTTCATCTAGAGGGAAATGTATTTGGTATCCCCCTCTTAGTCTACTGGGTAAAAGTACTCTTTAATCTTAACATAAATTCCTGCAGAGCCAAACACAAGGAACAACCAAGTACTAATCTCATTAAATGGCCAAACTGCACTAAGAACAAAAAGCATGCAGTACTACATTGCCACTACAGTAACGCTAAAGGCCCCATCAGACCGGAAAGTGATAACTGCAGCATATTGGTCTCATCACGATCACACAACTGCACACACAGGGGTCCTCTAGGCATCAGGTGGCAAGCAACAAGAGATATGATATGGTCAAACTTCAGTGGCAACAGGAAAATGGGAAAATCTCTGCTTGATGACATTAGTGTGCTACTGCAAGTTGTCGGTGAAATTAACTTGCCACTTTCCAATCTGAAGGGGCTTAAAGTGTGACCACGGGTGCAGCATGCATGGCCTGTTTCAAATCATGTTCACACTCTAAAGACTACGAGTTATGTAAGGAAATGTAAGGCCATAACAAGAGGGACACATCCCCTCTGGGCCGATGATTGCTCACACCTTCACCTGGAGAGGGATTCTCCTCTGTGGCGCTCAAAAAAGAAGACATATCTGAAGTTACATTAGAAGAAAAGCAGCACAGAAGTTTGAGCATCCTGTTACTAACATTTTGAAAAAGGAATAGGTGATTTAAAGCGGCTTCCTGTCAGTATGTTACTGGGAGTGAAGACTAAAACTAACACTATGAATTTAAATGAAAACATGTAACAGCCTGTGTTGTTGGACCTTTGTTGTTTCAAGAATGACAGAAAAACTATCATACACCTGAAGTCTGCAAATGCCCAAAATGGCAGCAGTACAATAGTGAATGACAGGATCTGCAACTCTAGAAATTAATCTGCCACGAGGTGCAATTGGCAAATGCAGTGTGTTGCTAGATGATGTTGAACTGCACTGCAGCAAAAGTTGAGAGGAGTTCACCTTAGCTGGTCGACCATGCTACGTTTTTATTAATGCTGCATTAACGTTCTGAACACCATCTTACACTGTTCAGGACCGTTTGCCTGAAAATTTGGCCTATGTGCATGGGTATCAGTGAAATACTGACTCCTATATCAGCCAGACGGTGTAAGGTCAAGTGAACTGAGTGCATGAAGCCCAAAGATGTACAGTACAGTATTTTCCGTTATAGTGTATAGACAGGTTTTGAGTCGGATAAGGGACGGGTTTATCACAGTAACAATGGCTTCCTCGGGGGCAATGTCCTGAGAGGGGACACTAGCTTGCTGTCTGGAGATGATGTTGCAATTTTTTTATGAACATCACAGCTTTGAAGGTATTTTTAAAGTTTTACAGCACAGGCTGCTCCAGTATGTGGCCTACAGTCATTATCAAACTGACTAACCGGTGGTACAGGCTCAAAATTCAGCAATCACTAAAAGTGGATGGGAGCCAAAGAAACAGAGCAACCAGGCCACCTAATGAAGCAAAGGCTGCTTTGTTTGGGCTTTTCTTGTCGCTTGCTGTCGATGTGGGTGATTCAGAGGATTTACAGTCTTGTTAATGCTACGTTCATTTCATTAGAGGAAAGGCATAGGCTGTGCTTGTCGTTTCTTCATTCATATCTCACTACATGGTCTCACTCACTTGAATTGGACAATCAAGTGGGTGGGTGAGGGGTGGTTTCTCCACCCTGCATATCAAACCCTGGGCATTCATAAAATAGCAAAGAGGTCAAACAGATTATCTTGAGTTGCAGGTTGGACAGGTACCATTAATGGTGGAAAATGTTTCTGACACAAAGAGTCAAGCTAAGCTCCTGTACATTCACATTCAGGGGAACCACGTACAGTATGAGAGCAGTGGAGGCCAGGACCAGTGAGGAGAGAGCACGGATCTGTTGCATCCTATCTCGGTACCTTTTACGTCTTTGTTTCAGCTCCAACATGAGAATATAAAGTTTTCATTTGCTCATTGAAAAAAGGGCAAATGTGCATCTAAGATTTAGAAGAACAAACCAAGGAGAGGTGTGGTCAGCCCGGCTCTTTCTACTGTGTGCCCACCGTTATGAGAAGGATTTAAATGTCGTTTTTAAGGTTGCGGTGAGAGACGTTGAGACAGTTAAGCTGTTTTTGTTTGTTTTTGTTTAAAATCAAATCCGTTACGGAGCAGTTAGCTGCGGTGAATGAAGCTAACTGAGCTTCGTGGTCAGAAGTGACAGTTAAATGAGAAGCAATGATTGAAAAAAAAATGGCAAAGCGAGAAATAAATTGTGTTTTCCAAGCTCGACAACACTTACGGTGTCTGTAAAGGGTTTTGTTTCGTTAACTGCCAAGTTACAGTACAGTAGGCTAATTTCGCTCCTGCCTACACTTTGTCAGAAATGTGACAGCCGACATATGCCCTGACCCAGGGTAACATCACCGTACGAGCCGGAGACAAACACGTTAACAGGCGCTGTCTTTTTTTGCATGTAGACCTCATACTGCACGTTTCATATCAAATTACAAACTAGTATTTTTCAGTAAAAGCAAATGGAACTCACCAGTGAACTCCGCTCCGCAGGTTTACAAGGTGTTAAAAAAAGAGAAGCTGTTTTCCGGCTGAGTCACCCCACCCTCAAACGCCCATTCTCGCTACACAGAGAGCTAAGAGCGGGCACCTGATTGGTCAGCGCGTCACCGAGGAGGCAGCTCATTGGCTCGTTCACGACATCTGTACTGAAGCTGGCCAATCGTGTACTGATGCGTTGATCATTCAGAACACCAGACAGCTTTCCGTCTAGTCGCGCGGTGTCATTTCACTTTCCCTGCTGGAAAATTGCAGGAATATTGTAATGCACTTCCACGATTACAGTGGTGGAAGGAGTTTTCATGAGTGCCCCTTAGGTAAAAGTGATAAAATACGATCATAAACACACCTTTAACGTATAAAAGAGTACCCATTGTGCAGGCTATATTGCTCTGTAAGGATAATCATCAAAGGATTAATAGGCTATGTAAACAGCATTTTATTGTAGCCTATCAGGGGTGAAGATGATTCTTGCTATTTTAGTATTTCAGTTATCTGCAAAGGTCAACTAAAAAAATAATAATTTAAAGACGGTTGTAAATCTCATTTCATCATCATAATCATCATCTCATAATCATTTATTTTATTCTGTGTTGTTTTGTTGTAACTTGCCATGTTTAAGTGTTGCTGCTTTAAAATCGGCCTACTTATTTGTCTGAATAGTTGATTGACAAAATACCTGGTATACAATTTTGAGGGTCAAAATGAAGAACAAAACATTTTCTCAAATGTGAAAATTTGCTGTTACTGCAAAAGAAAACATTAGATGTCACGTTGGTTTCTTATGAATTTAAAATACCCATTTTTGGTTATACACATACATTAATGTTGGCTAAATCCAGGTCAACTGACAAAATAATGCCACACATTAATCAATACTGATTGAACCCAAGCATTACAGGATCAAGAAACACTCTCTCTCTCTCTCTTTCTTATGCTCTAAATATTGTGAGTTTCTATTGCCCTAATAAAAAATGCACATATTTCAACATTTAACAGCAACCATTGTTAACAAAGGGAATTACAATGCACAAACTTTGCAACTCTGATGAAATAAGCCTCATATTCAGCCACCTATACAGCTGCATTCCTCCTCTTTTAACACCAGGGTGCAGTCATGCGCTTGATAGAAGACAAAAGGCATACATGTACATGAGGCTTAAAATTCTTCATTCTTAAAGCAGCTTGCAAAGAATGGTGTGACAGTGACTGCAACACAGACCAGGTAAAGAGCATCATCTTGTGTGAAGATTTCATGTTGTCAGTTTAAAGATCTGGTGATGGATGCTGTGGATCTGTCTCTCAAATGTTTAGACACTGGGTCTGTGTTGACATCTTTAAAAAGTGCTGATAACAACAACAATAATATAATGATAATAATAATGAAACACCTTTTTGCTTAATTCATATGCTGCTAATATTGCCTGAGAGGAAAATTCACCTTACTAATATTCACATGACTGAGATTCAGCACTGGATGGCTGCTTTTATGTTACCTCAGATGGTGGGTCTATGTGATGAATTATAGACAATAGGTTGAGGGCAGCCAACAGTGCATTTATGACAGATAATAAATGTGCACTGCCAAACCCAGCCAATTGAAGTGTGCCGTTCTGGAATGGAAAAAGAAAGAGAAAAGGAGTTCATAGGCAAAAATTGTGATATTGTGTCAACACTTTATTATGCATCACCACCATGCAAAATCACTTCTATGAACTTGCTCAAAAATCAAACTAGATATATTTCACACATTTATGATTTTAGATTGGCTTGCCACTTCTCTCAGAGTGACTGAGTTAAGTTTCACGCACACTCAGAAAATACATCAAGAGTGTGTATCCCGGTGTGCAAGTCATGCACAGATTTGCGCGAGAGCATAACAAATGATAATGACAATTGATAGTAAACACAATTTGTTCAATGCCCTTACCAATGTAAACCTTTGAATTTGAGCAATTTGGAAGTCTGTGTTAACATCTTTTTCACTGTGTTTTGAAAACGCTTCCAGTCCATAGAGAATATGTTATATTTTATTGACCATTTATATGTAGACAGTGTACATATTTGCAGACCAAAACCCTCTGCAGATAAATCACTTCCCAGCATCAGATTAAATGACTTTCATTTCTTTCTTTCTTTTTTTTCCAGTGAAGACAACTAGCATCGCTGATGAACAGGTGTGTTTTGTTGTTAGCTACATGCTGCATTGCAGTTTGAATAGACTCCTTTAAGAGGTCATCCAATCAGCTAAGGCAGTGTGCATTATTATTACTAACGTATCAATAAAATAAACTGATCTGACCAATAGCAGTCAGCCTGCTCCAAAAACAATACAAAAGCCACTCGACAGCAACAGTAAGAAATCTATGGAATAGTGATAAAATCTGTTCGTAGCAACCAGGCCAGAGTTGTACATTTACAAAAAGATTGCAAATTTTATCATTTATAACTTCAACTCCGACATAATCTCAAATCTCTAACATATATCAGATGACAAACAAACCCTTAAACCTGGTACACTGCATTCAGAAAGAAATGTGACAATTTTGAAGGGATCAAGTTCGCCACCCTGTACAAACAGTGTTGTTGTACGTTTGTTAGACAACTCATAGAAAAAGGATAAAAATTAAGAAAAACAATTCCCAAAATCATGTGGTTTTTTTATGGCACCTGTGGTATAATAGACAGCTCAGTAATTAATCTCTTCACATCAGCTCACAGTATTACCTTAAATATGTGGTTGGTTAAAAATATATATCTTTACATAAACGTATTCTATGGTTGGATGTAGCTTTTTTTTTTCTCTTAACTTAAATTCTTCTTATCTTCAGTGCTCTGTACTGTTGGCCCAGTGTTGTCACGTGCAGTGTCTCCTACTATTGTTGCTTTTCGTATTGCTCACCTGTTAAAAATACAAAACAAGGTTACTTAACACTTAACAGTTCTATTTGTAGTTAAAACAACACAACAGCATTATACTGACTGTAAGGATGACTTGCATACTGTAATGAAAGTCAAGGTCTGACACAGGTTAAGTGGAAAACACATTTTATTGGTGCTCCCGTCTTTCATTACTGCTAATCAAATGGCGAGGGCAAATTGCGGGACATTAAATGCTTTGGTAAATTTGTTAATCCAGGTTCATCCTCAAGTGCTGAAGGAACTCAACTTGGTATAGAGACAAAGAGCAGCTGAAATACTGAGAAAGCAAAGACACACCTGGATGTGCACAGAGTACTGCAAAACCACGACACTGATGCACAAAAATTACATTTGACTTGATCACGCAGTGGGCTAAGTGTGTAATTCATGAATGAAATGCATTCATAAAATGCAAAGTTAGCCAACTGAGGCCACAAGAGGCATAAACAGCAGAGCAATTGCCCACTGCAAATACAAAGTCAAAATATGGACACCCACCACAATCAGAAACCTGGATGCTGCTACAGTTATGTGCACACTGGAGTTCGATATTTCTCCATTTTCATCTCAAAATGATCTCCAAAACATGACAATACTAGAATAAGATTTAAAGCCACAATCGTAATAAGCATTTGGATATACTTAAAGAGAAGTATAATGTACCAAGCCAAAGGTTTGTACAATGGGACATGGCTTATTATTCACTATTTGTGGCTCATGATTATGTGCACATGTTCATTAATGGATTGTATACACACAGCTGGTGCCTGTTTTTATATTCCTGTGGATTTTCTTTTGTAAATTTCCAACATTTCGTTAAATGTTAAAATGATCAGCTTTCATGCAGAGCTCAGCTGCAACAATTAGCTGATTAATCAACTTCTCAATTGACAGAAAATTAATCAGCAGCTGTTTTGAGAACTGAATGATGATTTTAATCTCTCCTGGGAGTATTGAATTCTCAATATTTGCTATTGCCAGGTTGTCAAATGTGAGGATGAGATACTTCTCTTTGTCATGCATAATTATAAACCGAGTATAGATTTTTTTTGAGTTTGAAAAATAGATTTTGAAATGACACTTTGGTCTGTGGGAATACACAATAATCATCTTTCACTGCTCTCTAGCATTATATACATTTTACTTGCATAATTAAAAATCACCTGAATATTAGATGACTGAAAAGGCTGTTCATATAAAAGGATGTTATTTTTGATTAAAAAAGAAACAAAGGCTGACTTTCGGAAACTTACCAGTTACACACAGTCACTGCTGCAGAGTCACCTGCACCACAACATGAACACCACCACAGCACAGACAGCAGGTTAGAATTAGAACTAGAGGAGGAGAGATTTAATAGTTGAAAACACACAAAATGCAGCTTTTCTCCTTTGACTTTGTTCCAGTCTAAGGAAAAGCTGCGACTCACCATGCAGCTTTTGTCTGGCTCCTGCCTGTGCTTCATTAGTTCCTCCAACTTGAGCTCGTCCTCCAGCTGCTGCTCCAGGTCGTTCTCAAAGCTCTCCTCCTCTGCAGCGCTGGAGCTCCTGTGACAGATAACAAGCAGTTTGAGACAGGATGGTGGAAGCACGTATAAAGCTGAGGAATTAAGTGGTGTTATTTTCAAGCAGCACTGTTTAACTTAAGACTAAAAACCAACAACAAAGTCCCACAAACCTCACTGATATTGTAAAGTGTTTTTTTCACAAACTGGAAAAGTCAAATATGATTTAGATGAGACTAATTGGAAAAGATTTAGAATATGAAGGGTGGGACTCAATTCAGCTATTTATGGTGTCAACTGCTTGCTCCAGAACCCTCATATACTGTAGATGCTATCCAAAAGTACCACAAAAGTTATTCGTGCTATTTCCTGTATGCTGACTGCAGACGATAATCCACAGTATGTCCACCAAGTACCTTTGTTTGTAGGTGATGAATGGATCTGAAGAAGTTGTGGCCAATAGGTCACCACGTCCAAAGTCTGAATCCACAGTGCTCTCTGTCTCACTTCCACCCTCTGTGGAAAACAGGAGACATTAAATCAGCTGCATGAAAAATCTATAGGCAGGGTTCCTACACATTTGACATTTCAAAATTCCATACTTTTTCCATACCCAAATTTCCAGACTTCTCGGCAAAAACATAAAATAATTTGTGACATTTGAGTATATAGTGAATCATGTAAATAAATTAGGGAATTTAAAGCAGATATCAGTGGAATGTTTTTGTTAATATAAGTCCTAAATAGTCCTATTTTCCGTCAGCAATCACTTATGCTGCGTTCGATTGCACGCGGAACTTGGAAAGATCCAACCTCTAACTCGGAAAAAAGCAATAGAACGGCCCTTGAAGTTGGAACTCCGACTCGGGAACTCGGGTTGGATCCAAGCAGCCCGAGTAGGTCGGAATTACGTCACAGCAATATGGCGTCGCACACCGTGAGAGGTATTTATGTATTAGGCTATTTGTTTTCAAACCTAGAAGGGAGAGTTGTGGAAAAGGGAGTTTCACGTGTACTGCAGCAAGAGTTGAATCTGCACGGCTCGCTGTGACCTGTGATACATGCAGGATTCCTCTCTCTGGTGCGTTCAATACTGTGTGTTGCAGAAGTGGCATTTCTCTTTCTCTCTCTCCCCCCCAAGCAGCTAATGTTCTTCCCCAGCAGAACTTTTTGATGCTCGAAAGACATCAACTTACTGTGGCCCGCCATGTTTTCTGAGGTTGCGCAATGAAACGCATTTACCTCGGAAGTCGGAATTTCCGACCGGGATCTTTCCGAGTTCCGAGTGCAATCGAACGGAGCATTACATGGAGTGTTTCAGCCAAAACACGAGTCTCTCCGTCACTCTGCTCTGCTGTCAGTGTTGCCAACTCCTCAGCAAGCAAAGTCGCTATTGGCTGCCCCAAAAGTCGCTAGAAGTCGCTAAATGATGTCATTACCTCAGCGGGGTTTGTTTTTTTTTAACCAAAAAAGTCGCCAAGAGGGTTTGGAAAGTCGCCAAATTTAGCGACAAAGTCGCTAAGTTGGCAACACTGATTTTGCTTTTCTTGTCTGCCCGGAGTCCTTTGCCAACCATCCTCCCATTTTAGCCAGACTGCCACCTACCGGATCGGATGGCAGCTGAGAAATCTGCCTAAATGTTTTCCACGACCCGTAACCGTCTGTGTGCTCTCACACAAAGCAGTGTTTCCCCTAGAATATTTTTTAGGCCCGGTGGTACCCACAGAAAAACCCTGAAAAGACGACGCGCGTGGGGCACGCACCCCTAATATTAAATATAAAAGGAGGCCCACATCAGGGTCCAATGTTGCCCCATCTAATGGTATTTCACACTATTTTATATAATATATAGTAGCAGTTATGCCCTCCATGCCTGAACAGGTGAGCCACCTGTTTAATGCCTGATCACAGTTGATATCTTGAACTGAAAGGCCTTTCATGGCCAAAAACATTTTAACAGACAGCTGGTTCCATCAGATTTTGCATTCACATGCAGCAGTGGACAATTTAGTTTAAGTATTAATCCAGTATCTAAAAGAAATTAAGATGAAAATAGCCTTCTGAAAAGTAGGCTATGTCTACAATACAATAGCCTACTTGGTTGGGGCCCAGACCTCCATGTTATTCTAGTTTATTGAGACGCCCCTGTAAAACTCAAGGTTGTGGGACACTGAAACAGTGACAGAGAAACAGCCAGTCATCTAACAGCTGTGTCCTTTGGTTGAAGCAAATTGACAACAGGGTTATAACCCGCGTTAGCTCGTCGGTATGGTAACGGTCACCGGTGACTGTACTGCGTGCGTCTGCCCCGAGTCTGAAACAGCGGCGGCGGCCGCTCGCCGTCACTGAAACGCTCCGTGAAATCGGCGATTACATACAACGAGCCGCGAGCGACGTCTAGCCGGGGGACGACCGCCATTCCGAAGGACCGCCATTCCGACGGTCTGCCAGTCCGAAAATTCCCGAAGGTCCGTCATTACGAACTGCCCGAGGGGCCGCAGTTCCGAATGTGTTTTATTTTGAAAATTGACCGGATTCTCTCGTGGTTTGACTTCCTGCCCGGCTTGACACGACGCGCCACGGGGACAGCGCCCCCCTGCCCCTCCCCCTCCGCCTCCAGAGTTTCACCCAGGTACGAGTGATGATGCAGCCGCGGCGCTCCTGCTGAAAATAAATGTCCTTGCTCTGTGCTTTGGTTAGGTTTAGGCAATGTAGAAAGGAGTTGGTTAAGTTTAGTAAAAAGATTAGGTAGAGGCTAGTCTCGCTCGCCAGACCCTCCTCCAGAGAAGAGGCCAATAAAATCACCGTTAATATGTGTCTCCCCCGGGAGTCGAACCCTGATCCACCGCAACAAAAACGGGAACTCTAACCACTGTACTGCCGCCACATGTACCAGTTCATACACCCTGTGCTTTTAAACCATTCAACATTTTTTAAGGTTCGGAATGGCACCCTTTTTTTCAGGTTCGTAATGGCACCCTTTTCCCATAAATAATTAAGGGTCGGCATTCCGACAAATTAAAGTAAACGTTCGGAGTCGCGGCCCTTCGGAATGGCACCCTGGAACCCGTCTAGCCTGTCTCACCTGGAGCACGCGCTGCAGCGACCCAGACAGTTCATCCCACTTTACAGTGTCTTTGCTCCGCGTCAATCCCTCCTCTCCTGTCTCTCTCGCACGACGCGCATCAATGTCGCCGGTGATCTTTTTTTTCTTTTTTCCACGGCTCCGTAGTTTACGTGTTACAAACTTCAACATCCCATAATATGCTCTCACACCTGTTTAGGCAACGAAGCAGGTTAACTCACGTTGCAAAACAGCGCTGCGCAGAGCTTCCTAAACAGAATGTCCTATTATTGTCCTATAATTGATTTCTGATTGAATGGATGCGTCGCTTATTTTTGCTTTTCTTTTTTTTTTGCCTGGTGGGGGCTCTCGTTGGCCTGGCTGTACAATGGTAGGGGAAACACTGCAAACATTTTTAGCTGCGCTGCCAACGGCTGCCAATAGATCGATGTATTTCTCTTTGTTTTATATTCTTTTTCTTTCTTTCTTTTGATAGAAGTCTTGGAAACGTGAATATTTTTCCATACAATAGTTTCAATTTTCCATACTTTTCCAGATCTGAAAAATTATAAAATCAAATTCCATACTTTTCCATACTTTCCATACTGCGTAGGAACCCTGTATAGGGAAAACAGCCTTTTTTTGTGGATTCATTTTCACCTGAATTGAGTTCTTTAACCAGTGATGACATCGTGTTGGTGATGGAGTCAGCAGCAATGAGCAGGTCGTTTCTCAGATTTCTCCTGGGACCTTTAATACAGCAAAAAAAAAAGTTTTGAAATGTGATCATGTTCACCTTTCTGCCCTATTTTGGACACTGCATGCTTATGTATTCATGTGTGTTACCCTGAGCGAAGGCCTCTTGAACATCCCCTCCCACGCCCATGAGTGAGTCCTGAGGTGTGTGAGTCGGGGTCGTGCCAGCGGAGTCCGAGTGGATCGGTGTGGGGATCGGCCGGCTGATGGTGTGGCTGGGGGAGGAGCGTGGAGAGCTGGGACCCTGAGTCTGCAACACACATTACAGACAGTTTTGATGTTACCATTTGTCTGAAGATAAAACCATGTTGAATATAATATAATTTGAATTACAGGGTTTCTTTTTAAAGCAAACATCAAGAGACTCTGTTTTCTTTCTCAGGTCTTAAATCACAGCAAAGAAACTTAATTTAATCCTCAAACAGCTACAAATGCTCACTCTGATAGTTTCTGACATCTACTGAGAGGAGTATTGGTCCTTGAAGTTCACCACA
Source organism: Decapterus maruadsi (assembly GCA_030347415.2). Taxonomy (NCBI): domain Eukaryota; kingdom Metazoa; phylum Chordata; class Actinopteri; order Carangiformes; family Carangidae; genus Decapterus; species Decapterus maruadsi. Next base: position 16,663,681 of record CM064906.1, read on the forward strand.
ACAGCTTTGTGAGTAACACACATTACACGCATGCTTGAAATGTACAGTATGTTCAGCCATTAAACTGCCTCGAGACACAGCGTTTTTTCATAAAACACAGCATTTCTCACACACTCAACGTGCTGGTGAAATAGATGTTTCTCCCTAAAAGTCATTTCAAAAACTCCCACAAACCAAAACCACAAGCTGTTTTTTTCCCTCCAAATATGGTAAACACAATACATTTCCTGAACTTCAAACAAAAAAAAGAATTGGAGAACATCCATTCCTCTTTAGCTTTATAAGGACAAAGCTAACACCTTGAAGATAAAAAGTTTCACCCAACAGTGGCAAAGTATGTACATATTTCAAACGTGCAAATGAGTTTCAACTGATTTTTGGCTCTCAGTTTTTTACACTTACAGCTTGTCTTCGTTCCTCCTCCAGCTGAAAAGAAAAACAATATTTCATGGCTCATGAAACAACAACCCACATTGTACCGAGTATTTCCTCCAGGATGTGATGGGGAAGCGGCTTCCTCATGCCACTTTAATGGATTAACATTGATCTTTTTAGGCAAATTAGATTGATATCCTCCCCACTTAAGCCAGTGCACTAAGCGCTTTACATAGGCTTTGAGGAACTCCTGTCTTGTTGACTGGAGGAGATATTCTCACACTAGATCACTATCCTGCCTATAGGGGGGGCAGACACGCTGTCTCGTAAAGTGTGATGCAGCTTAATCCTGAACTCAGCGCCCTGTCCTTAATGTGTTTGTCTGGACTCCTGTTTGACACTGTGAGATACATTAACATCGCTCTTATACAAAAGATTTAAATAAATAATACAGGACTGGAGCCACTAAACTGAGAACGAGATTCTAAAACACAATACACCAAACCTAAATAATTAATTTTCTTTTTCTGATGCTCCTAAAGATATGATTGAACTTACAGTAAACATACCTCTATTCAAAAATAAGTATTTCCCATTAACAGATCCCAGTCTTTAATTTGGTGTATGAATTCACTATCCTTCACGTTTTTAAAGTTTAAAAAACAACACAGATTGGGCGTTAACTATTACATGCCCTCTAATGGACATGTTGGGTAATTGCTCACATGTTTCCTCATCTCTAAAGTGCAGTGTTTGCTTTACATAAGCTGGAGTGATCAGCCACAGCTGGGAGAAATTGTAATACAAGGTAAATTCATCATCTGGCCATATTGCTTACCATCTGCAACAATATCAGAACAAAATCATTAGGCTATACAAGCCAACACTGTGTATGTCCATGTAGTTGTATAGAAATATGCAACATATCTGATTCTGTCCAAAAAGCAAACATAAGAGAGAACCATAACCTCAGCGTTCGCCACAGGAAACAGAGTGTGTCTTCCTGCAGTAATCAGGAAGGCGAACGCATGTGACGGCTGTGCAGTGAAAGAGATTAAAGACGTGTCTCTGGTACCTTGAGAAGCATCATTAGCTGCTCCAGCTGCACCATGAGCTCCCTGCGACTCTCCTGCAGAGTAGACATTCTTTGTTCAAGCTCATCTTTGCGTTGCCTAACAGAGGAAACACGTTGTACAGTGTGAAGAAGACACCATAATGTCATGTCAAAAAAACAGGAGCTGGAAAGTATTATGAGGATCAGCAGTCTGTGGCATATGTTCACGAGCAATAAACAGTGTACATGGTTCTGTTGCAGACTGAGCTAAACCGCGGCAGGGTGGGTCAAGGTAGCCGTTACCTGAGAAGTCGTAGCTCAGCTAGCAGAGTGGGGTTCTGCTGACCCCTGTCAGGAGGCGGCTGGGAGGCCTCCTCATGCTGGAGGCGCAGCCGCTGGATTTCTTGCAGGATTTCTCTGTGACAGGCACCAACATAGGCGAGCAGGTAGGAAAACAGATTATTATTTCCACTATGCTTTGTCCATATGACCCCAGGGTCAACACAAAACACAAGGAGGCTGTAAAAAGCTGTTAACACAACATTAACCTAAGTTTATGCTCAGTTTTGGTTTCCTCAACTTCCAGGTGGAGAAAAATATCTGGCTTTTTAACTGCTAAATGCTCTACCATGTTCACAACCTTGCTGTTTACTTTGTTTCTCTACTGTATGCTGCTGGACAGGTGGTGCACAGATCTTTTTTTTTTTTTTTTGCAGAAAACATCCGCCTGCTGTCTCTGAACACTTTGATACAATAAGTTGTGAAATGGAAAACCAATCAGGTTGCTGTATGCAGTTTTCATCCACATATGTCAACCTGTACAGGGGTCATTATACTGTATCATTAACTGTGGCTCTGTTTGGTTCAAAGACATGACAGTGTGACAGTGAGTCAGCATAAACCATTGACTGTACAGTATATACACAATACCAAGACCCTGAAAGTTAGGCAGCTAAATGGAATTCAGCCATCTTTAATTTTATTATACATCACATACACCTGTGCTTTTCATACTGAAACTAGTCAAAATGTCCTCTGTGAGGAAGGCCTATAAAGCGCCACAGATCTACGGATAAAGAGGAGTCGGGTTATAATTCTCTGTAAGGTTTGTCGTTACCAGCCACCCCTTCATATACAGTACAAGCAGTGATCCGTTGTTACTGTATGTAAGTGTTGCTTATAGCTGAGTCTCCACTTTGGTTTCACTGTTTACTATACAGCGATCTCATTTTAAAGGAAACAGCATCTGTTAAATCCAGTGTGAGCTTTGTCTTTGACTTCTCCGATTTTATTTCTTGGATGCAAATTTCTGAAGCATTTTCTGCCACTCACTGCTACATAACGAATTGCCCTGTCTTTTTTGACCCCTATTTGAAGTTACGTCTGCCACTCAAAAAGTTCCCAAAGTCGCTTAAAAGTAATGATGGTGGGACAGTACTGCATAAAAAATGCCACAGTAGTATAACGAAAAACGAGATAGTTCACAATGTCTGGATAAGTCAGTGGAGGGAGTAAATCTGTCTTAATAAGTTTAGTGTTTCTGTTTACCTTTGTTTCTCATTTATTTATCTCTACTTTTTTTGTCTGTCTTCCTCAGTTTAGTTATCCTTCCTCCAAAGATGGCGCCGAAAATGTTCACATTCTCTATTTATTACTCTACGTTTCAGTTTAGTTATCCTTGAAAATGTTCATATTTAGCTGGCTTTAGCCAGGAAGTGTATTACATTTGCTTTTTTCCCCCCAGTAATTTATTATATTTGAAAAAAAAAAGAAGCGACAAGACAAAGAGAAAGGTATCACCAGCTGAACAGTGTCTCCAAGGCATTCATCTCTCACCTGTTTTTGCTCTCGAGCTCTGCAATGAGCTGCCTCTGCTGTTTGTTGGCATCCAGAGAGCAGGGGAGGTCTGTGGGGACCCTCTGCTGTTGAGCCTGTTGGTGAAACCAAGCAAGAGACATCACGTGAGCTGGCTTTACCCCAGGATGATGTCATCCACCACCTTATCTCATATCTCACAGGGGAACAAAACGGTTAAGTCACCAGACATCCATCAAGACCCCATCACAGCGTAAACTGGCGTACAAGACAGCTTGGAAATGATCGCAACCTTTAAACCCTCTTTCGGCACAGCAATAAAAACAGACTGAAACCCCCAAAGGTAGAGTAGCTTTTCTCATCAAGGACAGATTTTTGGCACTGAACACTGTTAAAAGATGCCATGATATTGTGTGCAATAAATGTCCTATATATATATATTTATATATTTATATATCTCACCGCAGCATCAGCAGCAAGTCTAGCAGCATAGCGGGCGATGAGACTGTGCTCTTCATCCTGATGGTTACTGCTCTCCAGCAAACTGATCAAGAGGAAAATAGAGATGGGAGTCACAACATGACACAGTTAATAATACACAGCTGCAGAGATATAAAGTATGCAGGAGGAAAAAAAAGGGGGAAAAAAATTCCAAGAAAGTTTATTTTGTTCAAGGGTCTGATTAATCAGAAGAGCTTCATAAAGTTTTACTCTGACAGCAGAGGCCCCTGTAATCATGCTGAGCTACTCATGTGAAACCACAAAAGCCGGAATGAAGCTGAGTTATTATATGTAAGTGGAGGTGAGGTGTTCATTAACTATGTATTTAAAGGCCAGAGGGATTATATAGGTTATGTATGTGCACGCCCACATACAGTCAAAGCACTGAAATCCACTCACACTGGAAGATATACAAGGTTGAGGGAGGAATAGGGTGGGTTTGCAGAGCTGCAGCTATAATACAGGTACCCAACATGATAGATGGCATTTAACATTTAGCCACCACTGATACACACACAAAAGCATATTAGTGCACTCACGTACACACACAGGTAAAACAGGAAAACGCTATTTCCCTGTTGCTTATAAATAAGGAAATAAGCATCAGCGCTACAGTCCCAGTAATACACAGCGTTTACAGGATCAAACATACCAGACGCACTTTAGAGATTAGCCTGTGAGGAAGCAGTCAAATCTAAAAGTGTTTAAACTACTTGGTACTAATTGACTAAATAATCTGCCAGTAATGTACTGTAATACAAATAAGAGACTATTAGCTTTTTGATTCTTGTCCACATTTCTAATACTCTTACAATTTAGTGAGTTAAATCTTAAAATCAAATCTGATCTATCTTGCTCTGTCAATACGAATCAGTCTAAAAGACTTATTGCTGTTGAGTGGCAGTAAAGTGTTGACAGCAGTGTCAGAGGTCGAGGTGACTACTAGTGTGTAAAACTGTCTGACGGCATGCAGCGTTAGAACTGTAACGTACTCGGGCTAAGGTTAGATCAGGGGGAAGGATTGAGAGGAGCACATAGTTTCCACTGGTGTTTGGCAAACACAGCAACACGCCAACTAACCATGTTTTGGGGTTGTTTTGGAGCAGATTCACATAGAGGCCAATGAGAACATGTTCGTCTGCAAGTCTATCAGCAACATCGAGGTTGTAGTTCAACCTGGAACAGTGCAGGGTTTCACAAGACATAAAACATAACATTACACAGGTGACAACCGAGGCACAGGGGATGAGAAGGGGGGGAGAAAGCTGAGAGAGAAAAGAAGAGAGCACAACAAAAGAGAAGAGGAGGAGAGTGGCTGGAAAGCAGCCATTCATGGGTGACTAGAGAGAGACAAGGCCATATTATGTTTGGGAGAGACACCGCTGGTGAAGGCTGGGAGCTCGATAAAGGACATGCCCGGCAACTCTACCAGCGACATGCACTGTATACAAGCATCAATCAGTCACTCACTGCTCCATTATTAAAACCATTGAGATCCATTATTCATAATAAGTCAAACATTCAGCCCCCGAGATATGCCAAGCATGCACATAAAGGCTTTCCACCTTTGTCACCCGCTGCATCACAAACTCCTGTGAAGTAGCAACCATGCCAATGGCCATCACAGAAGACCACAGCAGAGTTAGCCATAGGGAAATGAGAATTTTAAAAGAGTCAATCCATCTATTTTAGGCAGCAGAGCAAGCTGTAAACACAACACCAACATAATAGCACTGCTGTGAGGTGTTACACTGAAAGTGTTAGAAGGCCTGTTTATGTATTTAGTAGTTTTTTTTCTGGTCACCTGACACATCTCAAACATTTACTCTCCTTTTTAGCTCAGTTTTGCCTTCCCAGCACCTGCTGATGTGACTTCCCAAGCTGCTAAATGCCCCGCTATGTCCACCGGCTAGTTGTTAACTCTGTCTGGGAACAGCTGCCAGGTGTAACTGAGACTGAGGAGAGTGAACCAAAACAATCAAAGCTGAGGGCCATAAAACCTAAACAACAATCTGTGACACTAAAGAGACCTTCTGAATTACACGATAATGACCTGTTTGCCAGCGCAAGTAACTCCCCTCACTCCAGTGTTTCATCATCATCCTCCAGTAAAGAGGTTACGTTTTCCACCTGTGTTTGTTGGTTGTTTTTTTCTTCTATCAGCACAAAAAGTGTCAACTGATTCACATCAAACTTTGTGGAGGGATAAAACCCGGGCCATGGATGAGCTTGATAAATTCTGGGGCAGAACTGAGGGTTTTTGGAGCTTCACCAACAGGATCAGGACATCATTATGTTGCCCTGTTCTGATTTTGACCAGCTTTTTCACAATCGCAAGTCCTCCAACTTTATGGAAGTTAAATACTATAGCTGCTGGATTCCCCCTTTAACTGTATATTTTTATTCACCCATATGCTTCAGTTGTGTGGTTTACAAATGCAGTCAGGCTTTCTCTTCAGTCACTGCTGTGTAAGAGTTGGCCAATCAAAACTTCCAGAGAGCACATCTCCTGAAAGCCCAGCATTATAGCTTCGCAAACTGGGCAAACCAAAGTCAGAAGCTCTGACATCCATAACCTATAGAACGCCAGTCACTCATCTCATCATCTGTACGTTTTTCTAGCTATGAAAGGGAGCAGCGTTCCCTAGAGAAACACCTTTTTCATCAAATGCAGGTGCAGAGGAGCTGAAAGTTTGTTTGCTTTTTAAACCAGGAAAGGATGATCACCAATACTTGTATCTTCCAAAATACAACATAAACAGCCACCAGAACAAACTAGCCAATCCAATTTCACCTAAACAGCTACTGTATACCTATTCATATAGACCAGAAAGAATGGGTTTGGGAATTTATACTATTCAAGAGCTATAACCTCAACATGAAGGAAATTGAAGGTAACATTCAAATCAGATTATATTAGAAACTGGCAGTTAGAATTCCCCATTTCTATGTGATTGAAAAGATTGTAATAGACATTCAAACTAATGGCCAATGATCTTTATGAGGCATGCTTCATCTAGTGTTTTTGAAATAGCCCCTTCGAGAACAACAATGTAAACCCTTCTATAAGAAAACCGGTTCGCTAATGGTTTCCTTAGGACGATAAGTGCTCTAGTTTATGCCCTATGATTATTATCTATATTAGTTCACACATGCATTTCAGCTACAAAAGCATTCTCATATGCACACCTGTGTCACTTACCCTCTCCCTTTCAACAGATGTGGAGCAGCCCCAGTCAGGGGCTTTCTTTGCTCAACATCATTATTCTTGCTGTAAGGCAAGCCATTTACATTCAGCTCGAGAAACCACAGAAAGAAAAAAAAAAAAGCATGGAGATACACAAATGTTCACACACTCACACACACACACACACACACGCACACACACACACAGACTCTCACAAAAACACGAGAAAATAAAGGCAAGAAAATAAAGACAGTATGGGTCACAGAGTCTACAGGGGGGTTATGGGGCCTTCGGGAAGGATGGCAAACTGAAAAGATCTGTTGTAAAATCCAGGACACCCATTGTTCCTGCTGTTGTACTCACTTTTTGGTGGAGTACGGGTTCCCTGATGTAGGCATGGAGTGGGAGAGTGAGTAGTCATTGGTGAAGTTCACTGGTCTTGGTGGCCTGAAGAAGAAAAAAAATATTAGTTTTTCCAAATCTTATTCAAACAAAACAGCCAAATAATGTTTTTTTTCCCCCCTTTTATGCTTTCATAGTTGTGGGTTTCTAGTGGGACACTTGTGAGGGATGTGGTCGACAATGAAAACATGCAATGAAAAGGAAAAAAAAGAAAAAACGAACCAGTGGATCAACAAACACAGCAAAGGGCTCAAATGGAAACCGACGAGGGAAAAGTGACATTACGCTAAGAGGGATGGCACTATGATTAGCACAGCGAGTACAGAGGAAGTAAATCTACCAAAAATGTACAAAAACACATTTTGTGGTGCATTAAACAATCAAAACCAACTCACCACGTATCTCTATTTTGAGGAAAGTAAAGAGCAAAGAAGGAAATGAAAATAATCGATTATAATCAGCTCAGCAGTTCAGGAACTACACTAAGATGTTGTCATTAAGAAAGATTCAAGACGAAACAGGAAATTAACATTCTGCAGCAAATTTAACAAGCTGTTCACTGCTGAAGGAAATGGACTGATACGATCAAGGCATCAACATATACATATACTGTGTGTTGATTGAAGGTTGCCGCAGAGTGAATGCCACATATTTGTCTGCAGTAATGTAGAAAGGGTGTTGACGATGTGCAGCTTACACATCAGGGAGCACAGACACACACGTTTGTTTTGCAACTGTGAAATCTCGCTGAATACATAGCAAGGCCACAGTTCTTTAATACCTCCACAAAAGGGATTCTTGTTAAGATATGTTTGTTTATCTTACGTGTTTATATTCGTAAAACTAATACAGCACTTATTGATTCTTTTTATTGACTTCAAAAGTCTTGTCTGGTTCTGCCAGAAGTCTGGCTGCCGACTCCTCTTGGCTGTTTAGGAGCTGTAAAATACTGTGACTATTAATAGAAGACCTTCAATAGTAAAACATGAAATAAACAAAGTTAAAACTGAAAGTGTTGTTCTTAGTAACCTCTCATGGACAGTAGCAGAGTGCTGCAGAGTTTGTCCTTGTATAGCCTTTTGTTCCATTATTTATAAGAAAAAACCCAACATCAGTCAAGTCAAGAAAAAGGTAGCAGCAGCAGCAGCAGTAGAACTGCAGATTACAACCATTCCCAAGGCTATAATTAAGCCTCATTGATCAGTTGACCCAAGTCTTCAGACTTAGAGGCAGCTACAGGATAAATATCAGCTGTGGCTTGAAATCAAGCGTCTCAAAATCTGAAATAGAAACCACAGGCCCTGAAAATAACATAAACTATCTGACTGCGGAGCCTCTGTTTCTGTATCATGAGGAGAAAGAAAAGAAGATGAACTTACACAATATGAGCTAGGTTGAGAGGTTTCTCTGGCATTTCGAGAAACATGGGGTGAAGAGGCTCTCTGCTGGATGCACAGCTCAGTGACTTACTGAGTGCATGAGATAACTTCTTAGCGGGGGATTTCTAGGGGGGGGAAACACAGAGGTAAGACGCAGAGTCTGAGGACGTGTGGATGCAGATTTCTTTCCTCCACACCTGGCGCCATGGCAGCAATGCTATCACCTGCATTCAACATACGGCATCCTTACATTGTGGTGAAGCAGAGCGAAAATAGCCACAGTGACTGGTCCGATGCAGACACACCTCCCTCAGCCCGCCCCTCTCCTCCTCCCTTCTCCTTCCCTTACCCATGACGTATACTCCTTCATTTGGTGCTGGTTGCTATGGGAACCGCTGGCATGCCCCCTCCAGAAGCAGTCCTGACAGAGCTGGTAATTATGACATTGCTGGCAGCGGTAGCGGAAGCCCATCATACTCTCAGTATGGCAATAGGAGCACTCGACCGGGTGAAAGACTGCAGGGAGGAGAGGAGGGGTTAGACACACAGATGCACAAACACGCGCGCACAAACAGATGTGACTGTAAAACCCAGATATTTTGCACATTTCAGCGAATAGAGGATTAATTTCCATTAATTTTAGGGACAGATGTGCTGGGATATGGAGCCTGTTTTGATGTCAACAATCCTTTGATTTTAAACAAACACACAAATCAGCACAGCGCTTCAAAGCTGCGCGTATTTGTCTCTTTTTGCTCACATGGAGGTGACTTGTGATGATGAGCGCATCACAAATATGTACACACACACACACATGCACTCATGCACATGGTGTCAAGTCCCTATGGGTCATCTTCACCGACAGTGTGTGTGTCTGCTTGACTGATTGTGCGTGTGGTGACTCAAGATTATGATGCATAGCTGAAACTCACATCCTCAGCAGCCTGCTAGCTCTCCCCCCCCACCTTTATAAATGATCCGCATGGTGTCTTACCGTTCTCCACGTTGGCGAGTCGATGCATGAGCGGCAACCACACCAGACACTGAGGGGGCGGGTCTGACATCAACGTATCGAGGAATGTGTTGAGGGAGACCTTTTTCTGTTGACGTTGGGTGCAGGGGGGAGAGCGAGATTCACCCACAATGTCAATGCTAAAACAATCACTAAAATATTATGCTCTGTGGTTAAGGGACACTCACTTGCTGTGCAAAGCAGGTTCTTGCAGCTTGTTCTGTGTAACCAAAGGAGGGTCCCTCAAAAACCGCCATTGGTAATTTGAGAACTTCCCTCAAAAATTGGTCAAACTGTGAGTACACCATTATTCCAGCGGAATCTGATATCAGTGAAAAAATATCTGGGAAAGATAGCGGGAGACATTATACAAATTAATCCAACTAAATGTCAGCTCCCACCACAGTCACCTACTTATAGCACTACACAATACAATTAATCCACTTATTTGTGAAAACAAATCAAAGTAAAGCAGTTATCCAAATTAGCTGCTACTGTATAATACACCTGCAACATGGCCCTCCTTTTTTCTTTCATGAACTATTCCTGCGCCCACAGATTTTGTAAATTATGTAATAAACCCAATCCTTCAGATAATGAATAAAGACTTCTCCCAGCCATGAACAGAGAAGCTGGCTCTGTCTCTCCTTCTGGAGCGATAGGTTGGGCAGAGAGAGATATCGGGAAAACAGAAAGTTTGCATCATAAACTCAGAAGCAGTATTACTTTGACATAAGACTGTATTTGAACTTTGCAAAGAAAATTAGCTGATTTATTGCAGGTGAATCTGGTGATTTATATTTTATTTTACACAATTAAAAGCAAAGTATAGCTTTGTTGTGTTACTTACATCTTAATTTATCCAGAATCTTCCCGCCACAGATGGTTGCTAGGGCCATCTTCACAACAAAGACAGATATCTTGCCATGGCCCTCCCTAAAAGGAGCAAATACATTTTACATTATGGTCACAGGTTCTTTCAAATGGAGCTGTCAAGGGCTATACCATGTTGTAAAAGGTTTACTTGAATTACAGTGATCACAGTCTTGAAAATGTTTAACATGGTTCTACAAAATAAGCCCTATATGCCAGCATGTTTTGACAACACTAATAAAAATCGTCTGTATTTTCACTCAGCTTTGGTCAGTCACATTTCACACTGCATTAGCTCATGTCAGAACCTCAGATGGGAGAGCACACTATACCAGCAGTCGACTGTCATGTGACGGGTTACTCACGGGTCGTAGGCAGCCAGCAGGAAGTTGAGCAGCAAGCTGATGGACTGCTCCACGCTGATCTGGTGGGTGGTGGGCATGCGTTTGTTCAGCTGGTAAAAAATGGTGGACAGTACCATTTCTAGACGAGCCACAGAGAGCTCAGCGTTGAGGTCCATGGTGTTGAGGCCGTTCTCTCGAAAAGCCTCGATGACATTCCAAATATCCACCAAATGCACTGGAAATCAAACAGGCAACCAGTATGTAAGTAAGTAAGATTATTTATGGCATCAAATGTCAGCATGGTGAGAAGTGCTCAGCTTCATACTCACAGTTGCATTTCTTTTGCACAAATCTGAGTTTGCAGGCTGTTCTGTATGTTGATAATCGGATGGAATCCAAATCTTGAGCCCCTAGACAATGATGGAAACAATACATTTCATAATTATGGGATAATCATATTAATCATATTTAAGCATAGTCAGAATATAAAATATGAGAATTTAATTGTGGACATGTAAAACACTGATTTACTTTTTTTAATCCAGCTTCTTTGGTTTTTCCTCTTTAAACTATTTAATGTAGCTCTTTTCACAATGCCATACCACATTCAAATTCTCTGTAGTATAAAAAAGATCTATAGGCTACACTACAAATATATACACAGATTATCTCTGCCTCCCTATTTCCCTCTTCTGTTTTTTTTTTCACACACTTTGCTCTTTTCCTGTGCACTAACAGCTTAAGTAAAATAAAGTTCAGGCTAAGTCAAATTTTTACCACTTTTCCAATGTAAACACAAAACATGGTTAGTTAGACTATATAGAACCAGGCTTTATTATATAAAACAATCATAGGAAAAGTGTATTAGAATAACACAATATCACACTATTATTGTGAAAAGAATCAATATGAAAAACTTTATATTTGAGCAAATGTTGGATTATCTGATATCTATAGCCTACAGTGTGTCTTCACTCTTTGTAAATAGTGAGAGTATGAGGTCATGCCGGAGGCCTGTTCGTCAGTGTTTAAAATCAATCTAGTTGACACAAGCGGAGACACTCGTCTTCATGATATTTGCTTTACATGAAAGTTACAGAGAGGAATTTGCCATTTTTATGGCCAACGCGTAAAACAGACTGGCATAGATCACACTGGGCTGTGGCCTGGAGTACTCACTCATCTCGACAAACAGTTGCCTTCTATCTGCCATGTTGTCACCGCTTCGCCCGCAGTCTTCAATCATTCTAGTCAGGGAGAGAGAAATTCATGTCAGAGCCTGTGCATCCAAGCTTTTCACAGAAAAAGCTCCAATTAGGCCTTGTACAATCACTGAATATGCACTGAATATACATACTTCATTCCTCCTTCAGTCTGTGTAAATTAACTAATTAAAGCTGAACTGTATGTTAGAGCATCACAACACATTAATCGCATTACTCTGCAGCTGTTAAACATTCAGGATTACTTTAAAATAGCACATACTATCATACTAAAATTAAAACTAAAAGCACTAACTACAAACACTTTGGATGTTACACCATCACTGTCATAAATGAATGAATGAATCAATCCATAAAAAGTGAGAGCAGTGTTTGCGATTTAAGCCCCGCCCACCACCACCTGTAGCTCTGGGTTGACAGGTGAAGGCAGAGCGGCTAATCACATTGTCGGAGAAACTCAGTCACATGTACTGTATAGTCCGACGCAGACTCTTTTGTGTTTTTACCGAGCTTATTTTAAATACAACACGGGCGACTAAAAGAAGTATGACAACGGTAAGCTCCAGTTATGTTGTTTGTTTGCTTGTAGCTTGTTAGCTTGCAAAGTCGGACAGTGTTAGCGGCTAGCCAATAGCTAACAAGATTTCAGTGAGTGGTGAAGGAGCATGGTGTATCATGATGGTTGGAGAGGAAACGCTAGTGAGACTCAACAACATGATCTCAGTCAGATCCTAATTACACCGAGGAAATCAGAATATTTAGCTTTAACTTGTTGATGCTGTTCATTAGCTGGCAACTAGCAGCGGCTGATACAAGCTCTAGCTCTCGCACTGACAGGGTTTCAGATTTGTTTTGCCCTCCCTCACGCCCGGAAGTGCAGGGGATTGGTTCCTTTGTTGTCCCCAGACTCTGCGGCTGTCTGGGCTGCCATTGGTTCACTGCAGGTCAAAGCTGACTGCTTGTTTGATGATGATACGGTATCCTGTATTATATAAAACTAGAATTACCTGTTTGTTTACCTCCATCACTCAAACTAGTTTCAGATTACATTTCTGCTTGTCATGTGAAATCTTGTCATAAAAAAGTTGTCTTCAGTAATGGTTCCCAAAAGTTCCCAAAATCTAATCATCCTTGATCCCAAGCAACATTCCCATGCCAAATTTGAAGGTTTTACATCTACAAGGCCAAAACAATTTTTTTGATAGTTCACCCTCGACCCCCAGAGTCAGTTCACCTGTCTTCTAGAAGTGCTTGTACCAAGCTTTGTTCCATCAAGGTGTTACTTGGGACAGACAGACTTGAAAACAATGTGTGTCCACCTCTGGCTCTCCCCTGTACAGAAGCAATAAAACATCATAAGGACATGTGTCTATGGTTCAAGACTTGATTTTTCATCAAAGGGGTCGTTATCCGCTAAAATGCTGGAACTGCCCATCCCCTGTGGTGATGATCTAGTTTTCCCCAGGTATGGTCAGTGTTAACAAGTAAGCTGACACGGTTCACCAATAAAGAGAATTACACAAATTATAAATATTACTACCACTACTCCTTAATTTTGTAAATAAGATGGATGGCTGGTTGGATGGGCATGCAGATGATTGCATCTCACAATAAAAGCAGGTAAACATGCACTGTTTTACGTAGCCTACTACTTTCACTTTCAGTTGTCTATTCTTTGATTTTTTTTTTTTTTAAATTCTGAAGAAAGCACCACTGCTCATTGTGCCCCATGGCCGCATAGCAGGTTAATTCGGCCCTGGTGGTGGGCGGGGGGAGGGTGTGTGGGGGAAGACTTAAGTAAGCAAAGGAGAAGATTTTCAAAGGGGCAAAGCAGCAGAGAGAATGCTCACACCATGCCTCGCTGCACACTGTCCGAGGCAATCTAATACACCTAGTCATGTGGTTTGTTGCCATGGCAGCAAAGATCCCAGCCACTCCACTCGTAAAAACATACTGCTAGCCCCCCCACAACACACACACACGCACACACTACACCTCCGTCTGCAGATGAGCAAAGTTTGTGGAGTAAAGTTTTGTGCACTTGTAAATATCTTTTATGAGACGCTGCTCGGTGGTATAATAGTTGCGGGCCCCGTGGCACATCTCGGGCGAGTGGCTTGAAAACAGTTTTTCTGCAAGACAATCATCCAGGCATGGTATTTCAAATTACTCTGACAGTAATTGGAAGACCTACAAATTACGCTGCAGAGACCCGTGATGCAGAAATTAGAATTCACCCCATGTTAAAAAGCAAACAACATACTTTTTCCCTTTTTTGCTATCCTCTGATTTCAGTCTGCACAAGAAGTCAGTTGTGAAGCTGTATGACTCTTTGAAATCCAGTTTAAGAGGGAAAAGATTAGGCTAATAAGTTAACCTGGAATTAAACAATGAAGTGCTGAATTTCAGAAAATCTCCCCACAACACAGCCGAGAGAGCAATCGTAGAAAAAAAAGTAAATTCTAAGTATTAAAGACATTTTATCCTGACAAAAAAATCGACAGAAGAATGAAACTTGTCTGCATGTTTGGGTATATATATTATGATGCAGACAACCCCATGGTGACATAAAGAATACATTTGTGATTCACTGGTTAAGAGAATGCGTCAACAATAGTAAATGGTAATCATAAATGTACGCACAGCAATGTCAGGTCACTGCCCGCTGCTTGTAATCCAATGTCATCTTGAAAATAATGGATATGCCAGCCCATTCATCACTTAGAGTGAGTGAATGAAAAAGCACACAAATATAAGCCATTCTATAGATCAACATTGATATCCTTTGCCACATCACTAGCAATCACGTCCTGAGTGCCAGCTACGTGAACCTCTGCAGTCTGTTTTCAGTCTCCGAAATAACTGAGATTGATACAATCTCTCAGATATTAAACCAGCAGTGGCAACAGAAATTGTACACTGGCGAAGGAAAAAAAAGATGATCAACATACCTTTCATAAAACACCATGGCTGTATTCCTTTCTCTTTTCTTGGGCTGAGTTATTACAAAGCTGAGTTCTCCTTTCAGAAACAACTGTCCACAACACCAAACTCCTCTCTAACAAGGAAACATTACAACAAAAACAGCCCAAATGGACGGGCCCGTGTGAAGATATCTGAAATTAGAAACTGTCAGCGAGGATACAGCCTGTACTGCCTCTATCTTTAACTACAAATGAGAAGGCTTGACATTCTTGTACGGCTTTACTGGCTCTCTAGTTGCAGACCCCAAACCTCATTCCTGGCATGTGCCCAGCAAACATTACTCGCTCTCCGTGGCACTGTCACGCTGACAACATTAGAAAATAACTGCCCTTATAAGACCAAATAATCGTTTACCATTAACACTGTGGAGAGACCAGTAGAGTTAGGCACTGCCAAAACCAAACCAAGAGTCTCACAGTAATGACTCATTCTACTGTTTCTATGGGCTTCAGTTGGCTGAATATTCAACTGCATTTTAGGCCAAAAGCAAAACAAAACAACATTTTTAGTCAGTTATTTAAATTATGAGTCAGCTCGATATAGCATAGAGGACAGTGCTGTTAATTTATGTCCTTTGTGATGTACTTGGAACAGATTGTCACGCAACATTTCCAAACACAAGCACTTACTTGAGTTACAGAGCAATCTGTGTTTGGCTGGCTCAGTACAGTACATCGCAGCTGTTACCACTGATTGGGCCAGAGTTATTTTTACATCACGAGACTATAAACTACACTGGCATCTGAATCCCATCCGCTGGCAGGAATCAAAAAAGCTGCACCATTGACTTAAGGTCAATCAGTTGCTGGGCTTTAGTGCTGTAGTAAATGCTGTGTAGGTAGTGAAACTGTTTTCTGTCTCCTCTCTCCGGTACCAGCCAGTGATGTCTGAGCCGGAGGGCCTTCTGCTCTCTGTCGCCTGCTGACGATCACCATGGTTGCACTTGCAAAAAGGCCAAAACTTTTTTTTGGGGAGGGGGGGATCCTGGTGCTCAGTGAGAGTGCAGCAACAAATTTTCAATGGCTGGTGCTGTCATCTTGTTTACAACAGTGTTACTGAGTTTGTGTCACAGACTGAAAAGGGGAAGAAAAAGGTCTGTGAAGTTGCAGATACACTAGAAACACTAGAAGTAGGTGAAACTACAGTGTGTTTCCCTGTGTGTGTATGTGCAATGTGATAGCCAAAACTGAATCACATTAGCATTGTAATCACAAGCTTGAAAAGAGGTATAGCCTACTCCAGGGTAGATACAATGTTATGTTTTCCTCTGGACAACAAGACAAACATCCAAATCCTACCCAAGCAATACTGTCCAAGACAGGCAACAGGCGCCTTACGGTTACATGTTCAGCTCAGGCATCACCTGTCACGCTAGAGACACCTGTGTAGACGAGGAACAAAGGTGTCACTGTTACAGAGATTTCTGCCTGCACATGGCTACGATTCCCTTCACTGTCGTTGTTATGCTCTCAAATCCCTGTTTTTTTATCGCTGCAATTCGATCGGCAAAAACTCATCTCACCCGGAGTGACAAAGTAGGTTAAGGTCGCTCCTCTGCTGCTTGCCAGCCTCCAGCAGCAGCTGCAGCAGCGCACTTGCACAAGACTTACCAGAATTTATTTCGAGGCATGTCATGCAACATCACTGTTTTTTTTCTCTCCAGGAATCCGACGGCCGGGGTCGCGTCCTGCGGTGCGATCAGGACTTCTTTGGTGTCGGGTGCTGCATCACTGCAAGCGGCGGCCGCTCTCCTGCAAAGCTCGTGTTGTGGAAATTTTCGGGTAGCGCACTGGCTGAGCTCAACACAGGCAGCGTCTGCCTCCAGTATGTGGCCTTCACGATGACGTAATGCGGGATCTCTTCACATGCGTCAGTTTGCACCGGCTGCAAAATGTTGAAGTTTGATTTGAAAAAAAGAAAAAGAAAGAAATCCAAGTAGATACGTATAGGCTACATCAAATGTAAAAAGATGTCGTAGTTCGCTGGTTCGAACGTTGTTCGTGTTTTATGTGGTTTAGGAGGATGACGTTGTTTTATGATGCAGATAAATTTATTTTTTGCAAATACAAAAAAAGAGTAAAATTGCCACATTTACGACAATATGTACATTCATTTATAAAAATTAATGAATTTTAAATTTGCCGAGGAATCGTCATAAAACCCAGAATAATAGCTCTAAATAATATAATTTTACAAAGGTTTTGAAAGTCACAAAATATAATGTTTTCATACCCTTCCTGTGCAGTGAAACCCCTGTCTCTCCCAAAATGTTGGCTACAATTTTTTTCCTGGTAATCTGGATGTGTTCCTTTTTGAAGAAGAAAAAAACCCTTCTTGATAAATAAACAATGGCTAAAATGCACCACAACAGCAAACCGAAAAGAAAAAAAAACAAAAACACGAATGCACCATATTTCAGAGACTGGAACCATTTCCTACATACCACTGAATGAAATATATATCACTTTACTCTCAACTTTCTAAGAAATGAATTTCTTGTTCTTAAATCTATTTTATTGCTAGTTAAATGTGCTAAACTTCTTTGGAAAACGAGTGGAAAACATCTGTGTTGTTGAAAATAACAGCGCAAACCTTCACTGCTGCTCTTGAACGCAACTCCTTCTCCCTGAGCGCAGCCCATTGTTGCTAAGCAACCGGTACAGAAGATTGACAGCAACTTCAAAATACTGCTACGGAGAAAACTTCACTGAAAGGTAACTTTTTTTTGTCAGCGGCGAAGAACAATTACACACTTCCAGCCGTCTGGCCAAAGTTCCGTAAAACAAGTAAGTAATTAGACAGCCACTTTTCGCTTTCACTTTCTACCATGACAACGACCGCCCCAGCTCATTAATTTGTTATTAGCCAAGTTAATTAAACGTTGAACTTAACGTTAGCTAAGACGTTCGCGTGAGCTAATCAGTTGCAACTTCACGTGGGGTTAGCAAACTTTCTTCGCGAGTTTAACGGTAAAAGTTGCACCTGTGCTCATCCAGTTTGTAAGTGTTAGTGAAATAATGCAAGTCTATGGTTTTACCTCAGGGGATGCACGTTGATGCTGAACGTAAATGTCTTCAATTATCCACAGGTCGGTGAAAAGTCGCTTTGGTTTTTACCGGAGAAGTTACAGCAGCAGCAGCTGCAGCAATGCCAGACGTTGAACCCCTCAGGTTCCCATCAAGGGAGGGACGACTGAGTCAGCAAGGTGAGGACAGCAACTAAATGTGTCAAAGCTGCTGTAGCTGTCGGCTTTTGATAAATGATGGACTACATTTTTATTTTTGTGCCATACAAGTTTTTCCTGCAAATTACAATGCAACTTTTGTGATAGGTGTTTTCATTACGTTTTCATAAAAATAAGTATACATTCTTGAACTGAAGTGCAACGTTTACTCTATATTTTCAAAATCTTTCTTTATTTTTTGTAAAATAAATTAATCTCTAATCATAGTTAATTTCTCTCATTTTAAACAACCTTTCTAGCTTTTAGGCAACAATTGACTGCCCAAAAAATATCTAAATTATTTTCTTGATTGAAGGTTATTTTGTTTATAATAGAATTAACCAAAAATAGATAAGGAGATCAGAAACTTGAAATGTAGTGATGTTGAATAGTGGTGAAGTTATGCATAGATCTAATATCTAATATCAGTGGCTAAATGAGACATGATTAGCCCTCAGACTATCATGTGCCTGCTCTGTGGCCATAATACACCCTGCCATTATGATTTAGAGCTAATTCAGCCTACTGTTGACATATTCCCTTACCACTTTGCTACCCCACCTGGTTCTTTCAGTGTGTATTATTCATCTAAACTGCTTGGCAACAGATGGCCTTTATTTCAGGTACCCCTCAGTTTTTTCCTCTCCTCTCCTCTTGTATTGGTTTGAGTCAGCTCATTCACTGGTCATTCTAATAATTAATGGAGAATAATGGCATTGAGTGTCATGTGAGGTGGGAAAGCTTCAACTAGTTGCAAATAGAGTTTGTGCCCTACTCTTTCCTGACCGATTTGTACTTATTTGTCCCCAGGTCCCTGACAGTTTTGGTTGTATCTCCATTTGGTAGTATCGATCTGTGTTACTGTATTACTGAAAATTGTAAAGAACTGACCAATTAACTACCCCTCAGACTTGATGTTGTCCATAAAAAGGTGCTAGGCAACAAAAAATGTGCTGTCTTAGCATTTTCAGCAAAACAGGTACACAAATACTTGGTGGTTAGGACAAGGATTTAAATAGCTCTTTTGGTCTTAGACACGGTTTGCAGATTTGACGTCAATGGTGCAAGGGATTGGTGCTCTTTTTGAGCTCTAAATGCAGGTTGGAGTGAGATTTTACTCCATTCCCAACAAGTGGAACCTGGCAGCTTATTGGCATCATGGCAGGGTTGTTTGTTTACCAAAGGTCCGTCTTTAGCTTGAGTAAACACAACACTGAGATGCCCCTGAAGCTTGGAGTTTAAGATGCCACAAGTCTGACTATGGACTTTTGTTGCACCGTACCCTCTGTTGTTTCCACTTATTTATCAACTTTCTGCGATAAAAGCCTAAAGAATCTCATAAAATGCTAGCAAAACAACACAATAAAAAGAAAAAGAGCTTTATGTTGCTATTCACTTAACGCCTATTGAGTGGAAGTATTAGTGGGATGTTTGAGGACTTATCACTTTCCTTTTGGCCAGGACAGGATAGAAAATAATACCCCCAAATAATGAGTGCTACTCATGAAGTACTCCATTCTTAGTAGGCACTTATAACTGAATTATAACCTTATCTTAAGTTCTCAATTTTTAATTAAACACAGGCCACTGCTCAAATTATGGGACCTTTTGTGAGGAATTACATTATTTGTCAGAACTATTTATACTACGTATAGCTTTTAACATTGTGCTCTATTCATCTAATAATGACAGCAGGAAAATAGTAAGGATAGTGAATTTCTGTCTCATTGTTACTACATGAAGCAGATTCCAGTCTGCAACAGTGGCATTTCTTTTTTTTCTCTTTTTTTTTTTTACCCTTTTTTTCAGCCAGATGGCGTCCTTTCACCACTAAGAAGTGTGCCCTTGGGTTTGTCTCAAGATGTTCAAATTAGTTGTCTCTGCTCTTTTACTGATGCCTGCATTATTGTAGACTATGCAAACAGAATCAAAGAGAAAGAAAGGAATCACAAAACATCTTTCACAGCCAAATACATTTTTGTAATTACTTTTTCAAAATAAAGTTATTGGCGTAGGGAAGGCTGTTCCAACAAAAGTCTGTTGTTCTATGATATTTTTTTTTACATTGAAGGATGGCTTGTCATGGTGTTATTCACAAAATATTTCTGGGGTTGTGTGCCATTAGGTAAAGACAAGATAGGGTTGGCTTTTCATGACTTACTTGAAAGTTTTGTTTGTGTTCCCCAAGATCAAGTAGATCTTCAGGTTGTCTGCCCTGGAAGACGTCGCACTTGTGTTTTGCTCAACAGTCCCTCACTATGTGTCAACAATGCTCTTTATCATATGCAAGAGCTGAAGATGACTGTGGAAAATTGGTGTCAGCAGGTAAAATGGTGTTTAACGTGATCCAACCCAAATATCTTGACAGTAGAAATCTATTAATGTGTTTTTCCACCTTTCCACCTAGTCTGGGAAATATCAGCCACAGATTGACCAGGATAAGCACCAATACAGCAAAACTTTAAGGTGAAGTATTTTATTGTTCTCATTTCCTCTGAATCATATTCACTGTAACATGACACAAGTTAAATTTGTGTCATAAACCTTTCAGATTTCAATCCCAGGATTCAGACACAGAATCAGTGACGTCTACAGACTTATTTGTTGAAGGCATCGCAATCAGTGCAAGAGGTGAATACTTTTTTCCCCAAAATGTCAACGTTTTTTCCAAATTAGTTGCTCTCAGTTGTTGTTCTGGCATTGAACAGCAACACAGTCGTCCTAACATCCATGCAGATAATAAAACGGCACATAGGCCTAGATGATTAGAGGCTGTTTCAGTCTTCAGGAGTGACAATGGAGTTCAAGTTACTGGTTCACATCTTTTGCTTTAGTAACAACTAACTACAGTATATGGTACTACTTTCCCATTCTGCTGATTCAATTCAACCAATGTTTATTTTGACCTGTACTACTGTATGTAGTTGATCAGTTTCAGTAATTTTAGCTTTGCAAAAGTGTAATACCTATATTTATATATATTTGTTCATTGGGTTGGAAGAGACTATATAGCACAATAGAATGTGCACCAGTCTTATAAAGTTTTCCATCCTCCAGAAAGTTGTCCATTATCGCCACTATTGAAGAAAATAAATGATGTCCTTGGAGAGGTTGTGTATCTGATTGAGCGGCTGGAGGCTGATCGGCAGTATGCAGAGGAAGCACTCCACAGAGAAAAGAGAAGAAAAAGGTTTTTGGAGAGCAAAGTTGACAGTATTTCACTTTGGAAGCAACAAGAGCATTCTCTTGTTGTCCAAAAAGGTTAGTGACTATAAGATGGTTCATCATGCCTTCGTAGACCTATTTCTTGTGATGTGTTGTGATCGTGTCATCTCACTCTAATGAATCAACTTTCTAATCACTGTTGTTTTTCTAGAGCATGAGGCTTGCATCAGAGACATCACTGAACTGAAGTGGCAAATAAAAGTGGAAAGAGAGAAGCTTGACCAAGCCCAGGAAAAGTTGCTGCACACTGAGATTTTAAACCAGCGCTTACATGAGGACATCAACTTTGCCAAAAAACAAATCCCCATCATAAGAGAAAATATGGACCTCCAGAGAACCATCATAGATCAAATCAACGCTTCTCAAGCAGAGGTAGCCTGTAATTTGATTTATTCTATCACCACATTTACTGTATTTTTTTTTAATCCACAAAAGATTGTAACTTTTGTCTACAAACATGTGCTTAAACATGATCTTTTTTAGAAGCTGAAGAGTTATTGGAATAATTATTATTACTTATTATAAAAAATAATAGCCAATAATCCATGTCAAATGGCAAAATACAATCCTTCAGATTTGATTTTCTTTAAAAGCAAACCCAGATAAGCTTAATCTGCTTGTTACTTTATAGCTGTCTTGCTTTTTCAGACTGCGACTGTAGGTTCATACAGGCTAGTTTCTCCTTGCACACAAGCTCCATCTCATTTCTCTATCACCCAGTTGCTCTGTTTTAACTCTATTTTTTAGCCACAAGTGGCATGGCACTGGGGATTGCAATGTTTGTTGGGTTGTTGGTCCAGTATCCAACCGACACTTTTGTCTCTCTATTTTAACAATAGAATTGACTGCTATTATGTTAGGTACTGACATTCAGACTCCCCAAACAATGAATCCTTAAAACTTTGACTTTTCTTTAGCTTTTCTTTTTAGTTTCTTTAGTTTATAACAGGTCCACCAAAACACAATGACCTGATTAAGACCCAGCTGTATTTTGAGACTAATGATTACATGCATACACCATGGAAGTGTATTAATAGATAGAAGTGTGATGGGAAATGGAAGGATCAACATTCAACAGTTTGACTTTGACCTAAAAATGCTAAAGTTTTATGCCTACAAATTAAAAACACCACGCTGACTAGGTTCGAACAAATGAAATGTTTGGTTTTTAATCTCATTTTACTGGGCTTTTTTCTAGGCGTTTTCTGAAGATGTTAACTCTGGGCTTTGGTGTTCAAGTGTGAATCCTTAGCAACAGGTTTTTGAAGGCCCAGCATTAATAGCAGGCCTTCAGCTTTAGGGATTTTTTTATTTGGATTTATTTACCAAAACTAAGACAAAGTAGTAGAAGCCCTTTCGTGTATACCTTCTATGTTGGCATGTGGTAGTTGATGAGCTGTAGTTATGGGGTTGGGAAAAGGTAGTTTATACAGATTATGATTTTACAATAGGACAGTATGTTTAGTATTAGTAACTTAATGTGAAATTGTTCAGAAATAACATCGGAGGACAATAGTAAGTCAATGATCCCCTTTCTTTGACTCCATTTTCCTTTTAGGCTGATGAAGTACACTCAGAAAGAACAAGCGATCTCTTAATGGGTCAGAAGGACTTAAAATCCATGGAACTGCTTGCCAACAATGAAAAAATATCAATGGGCAATGTACTGTCTGCAATGAAGAACCAGCTTGCTAGCAGATTGTGAGTATTTGTTGTTGTACTAGTTGTAGTAGTAGTTTAAACCAGTTTCACCATCAGAGCAGTCCAGCTAAATAGATAAGAAGCATCTGTCATAAAATGTCATAATACCTATCCTATAATCAATTTCTCATACAACTACAAGTTAAATCAGTAGTAACAGCCACAACAACTTACCATCACCAATTAAATCATGTATACGTCTCATTTGTTGAATTTTAAATTATGTCAAGACCATGGAGAACACTTCTTTCTGACTGGTTAGCAGGTGTAGGTTAACATCACATAACAGGACAGTTTAATGAATGTTCCATATCAATGCACATGCCAAGGTATAGTAAACTGCATGTAGGGTTAGCGATCTATTTGCTGCTGTCAGTCACTTGTTAAACTGACTACAAACAGATGCTGATGGCCCATTGAAGAAATAATGGATTTGGCATAATTTTAACATTGCAATGTTTTAATTTCTATCCTGAAGAAGGCAAGGCCAGATTTCATGTCATCCGTCTTACTGTAAAGGGGACATATCATGGAAATATCAGATTTTGAAGGTTTTTTAAGATATATTTGGGTGTTTGTCTTGGCTTTTGGCCCCCAAAATGTTAGAATTGACAAAAAAATCTGTAATTTGCAGGCTCCCTAGGTTGAAATCCATGTGGTTTTACGAGCTGTTCCCTCAGTTGTCAGGCAGTGATGTAACTAGTTTTTGGATAATGCATAATACCACCCCTACCTGGTACGGGGTAGAAGGGGCAGGGCGGTACAAGCAGTGGTTCATTGGCATTTAAAGGGACAGGCACTGAAACCAGTCATTCTGAACAGGATTGTTTGATCCTGTTTGATCCTTGGGGTATTTTGACTGAAGCATGTCAGAGACATGTCTTTAAGACACGTGGCACTATTATAACTTGTGGAAAAGGGGCGTACTATGTCTCCTTTAAAGATACCCCGAGAAGTTTGTTATAAAACAGTCTCATATTATTGTGGATGAATTATCCACGCTTGTTAATGTGTCAATTTTCAATAAATATATTGTTTTGTCTTTATGGTATTTTGTTATTATTATATAGTGGTTCACTCACCCAGCATGGGAATAACGCCACCGGATCACTAGTTTGCATCGCTTACAGTCGGAATTACAACGGTATCTGATCGTCTTTGAACCTCTGACTTTCGTTCTTTTTTTTGTTGATTGACAAGCAGGATAGGGCCACTCACGGGATCTGAACCGGGGCCGCCTGCAGTGAGGACTCTTGTCTCAACACATGGGGCGGGTGCTCTGCCAACTGAGCTGATCACCGCCCCCTGACTTTCGTTCTTGATTAATGAATACACTCTTGGCAAATGCTTTCACTTTTGTCCATCTTGCGCTGGTCCAAGAATTTTACCGTGCGCGCAGAGACTCATGGGAAATGTAGTGTGAAAACACTTTAACACACCTTTAAAACTTTGAGACTACACGTTAATCAAAATAAAGTAATTACAATACAAGTTTGATCACATTTTAGAGTCATTCCTTTGCTTTTCTTCAGGTGTCATGGTATGTTTTAAATTATATTCTTGGATATTGTGTATCATGTAGGTTGTATTGATATAATTGGGGAAATAGATAGCTATGCTTTGTGAGTTACCATGAGATTCATAACATGTATCCACCAACGTAATAAGAGTGATTTTCTCTCCAGGGAAGATTTAAACCAGTTGAAGATGCAAGAAAAAGGTCTACATGATGAAATAAATGATGCTGAAAAGAAAGTTGCTCTTACAGAAGAAAAGTGCGCAGCCATGACACAACACATTCCTGAAATTATGGATCTTGAGGAAACTGAAGAAGACCAGGTAACTGATGTTGTCCAATTGCAAGAAAAATCTAGCATTCAGTAGTGTACACAAGTAGTCAAATTCATTTGCTTCTATGCTTGTGTTACAGATTTTGCAGTTGAAACTTCAAATTGATGATGAAATGCAAAAGAATAAGAGATTAAAAGAGAAACTAAATGCGCTGCAAGAAGAAATTGAGAGAGCTGTAAGTATTAACACACTAGGAACAAAATAAAATCACAAAAACTTACTGAATACCTCATCACAATGTTCGTGCTTCTTTTGATACTTCCACATGTCTTGATAGATCAGTAGTTATATAGCATAACATAAAACTGCCATAGTTGAGAATGGAGCTACTGTAGACAGGCTGATGTTGTTTTCTTACTTACTTACTCCATTCAGTGGTTTTTGATGTTCTGTTACAGAAACTTAAAGGGGAAGCAGAGGTGTCCTGTGTAGAAGAGCAGCTCCATTTAAAACGAAATGCTTTTGCAGCTATCCGCAAAGAAAATATGGAGTACGAGCAGAATGTTGAAGACTACAGGATCAAAATTTCTGAGAGGTACAATGTCATAGCCAAACAGAGGAAAGACATGCATTTGCTATATTCAGTATTAGACCCCATGTGGGTCTGCCATGACTTTATTGTGTGATATTTGTTAGTAAGAAAGCAGTGAAGCAGATGCGCGAGGAGAGAAAGCAGATGCTCCAGAAAATCATTGACAATGACGAGCAGTGGGAAAAGGCCAAGGAGGAAGTGACCCAAGTTGTAACCCAGCACAGTGTCACCCAGACTAAGCTGGAGGAGCAGGAACAGCTCACCTTCATGGAAGAACAAAGAGCCAGGGTCAGTGACAACATATGTACACGGGCTATGTTCATCGCACAAGTCACAAATGTGAGAAGCCAGCTGATTCCTCCAGTGTTACCCAGTGCACTTTCTATGCTTTACAGAAAGAGATTGAAAGCCTGAGGAAAGATCTGACAGGTCAGATGACTGCTCTGGAACTACTGAAGGTAACTTCATGAGGCACTTGAGATTGAGAAAGAAAAACATTGTCATATATTGCTGTGCAAACAAAAAATTGAGATTTAAATCTGCAAACTTTTTCACTGTCTGTGGAACACAAGCTATTAGCTATGTTGTCAAGGAGACCAAGGTTTCAGAAAGCACAGTATCAATAAAAACGGAACATTATGAGTTTCATAAAGGTAGATTAAATGCATAGGTGGTTTCAGTTTTTTTATTTTATTTTTTATTTTATATTTCCCATAATCGTTTTTACCCCCCGTTCATGTTTAAAGACTTTTGGGTAATGTCACTCTGCCTTTTACTTTTCTTTTCTATCAGGGTCAATGTGCAAATATCAATGAAGAACTAAAACAACAGCAGAGGAGCTCAGAGCTAACCAACCAAAAACTTCAGAAAGAATTTGAAGATGCATTTTCAGCAACAACAACTCTGGAGACAAAAATGAAGGTACTGGCAAATAATAAAAGTTGATGATAATAAATCTTTGTCCCAATATATAAAAATACATTACTAATAAATATTTGTATTTTGAAATTAAAAAATCTCTTTTTATGTTTGTAAAGAAAATCCGGAAACTAATGGGACATTTGGAAAAGATACAGTGTGAGCATAAGAACACTTTACACATCCTTGAGAGGGAGAAAAAACAGAAATGTGACCACCTGAAAGCTGCTCAGGTAAGAAAAGAAAACATAAGGATTGCTTCAAGGAATTATTCTGGAGGCCAAGAACAAGTTGCCAAGTCAGGTTTACTTCGTAGTGCAGTGCACTGAGCACTGAGCTAGTCACACCTATTTGTCATGTCTCTTTTTTTTTTTTTTTTGAAGAAAATAATCTCCTGCCAGAAGCACTTTGAACCAAGTAAAGTTTACAGGCTTGTTTTAACATTAATGTGTCTCTTTATTTACAGGATTTACACACTTCCACTACAAAGAGATGTGACAACACTGTCGGCAGGATTAGTGACCTTATGAAGAAGAGCAAAGAATACCAAGATGCTTCAGATAAAATGGAAAAAATAGTTGAGAGGATGCCAGAAGTCATTGCAGAACTTCAGTAAGATTGTTTTTTTCAGAGAAGATACTCAACAAAATGGTTTTGGTTAAAGAAATTACTGAGATTACTAGAAAATAGTTTTTGAGAAGAGAACAGTAAATGCTCAAAGAAATAACTAACCTGCCCTGTAAGAATGTTTAGTATTATATTTTGAATATTCACCTTTTTTCCTAAAAGGCTGGTTGTTTCTTAAGTCATGTCGTTACTATGAGTAATATCAGTGCTAATGATTTCAGATGCATAATATTGTTGTATATCTTTCATTTCTTCTTCCAGAAGTGTGTTTGATGTGGTGAATTTCAAAAACAAATCAGCTGCTCTCATAATGAGCACCTTGCAGTCTGATATTAATAACTGCCAACAACATGCACAGCGATCCATGCAGACACACACTGCTCATGTTACAGCAAGAGAAAAGGAAATGGAAGACACCAAGGTAACAAAATGTTCAGTGCAACTCTCTGTAAATACACGTCTTTTTGTGTCACATGCTGTGAAACCAGTGGCAAGTTGTAAAAAACATCTCATTGTTTATTTGTTTGTGGATTAGTGTCAGCACATTGCCTGTCAAAATACTTCCCTTAAGATGCAGAGAGAAGAGCTGTGTGCAATTAAAATTACAAGCCATGGCCATCTTGTTTAAGTGCTTTTCACACAAATGACAACTCACTGTTGTTATAGTCTTTTGTCTGGACGAATTTGATGATGCGTGTCGTGGTGAGATGCTTTGCCTATTTTGTTACCTGTAGGCCAACATTTTCAATAGCAATTTTCAATATAAGCACACAGTTCATAGTATCAAA
The DNA here is from genome assembly GCA_030347415.2 of Decapterus maruadsi. Classification (NCBI taxonomy): domain Eukaryota; kingdom Metazoa; phylum Chordata; class Actinopteri; order Carangiformes; family Carangidae; genus Decapterus; species Decapterus maruadsi. The sequence continues at coordinate 16,691,696 of CM064906.1, forward strand.
TAAACATACACAGGACTTTTTTAAATGAATGTCACAAATAGGCTCTTGTAAAAACACGTGTATACTGAGCACAAAACGGCATGTATTTGAACACTCCTTTGTAAGAGAAACCCCTGTTTATTGTAAGGTTTTCATCTGCAGGATTATCAGCCCCAGCCAGAGCCTCTTTGCTGATGGGGGTTTCACATGGCTTATCTAATGTGAAATCGCCATGTGGTATATAGTTTCATTAAACGGTGATCAAGAATGCATTAGTTCAAAACAAGAAAAGGCAATGGAGCTTAAGCCGCCATGCATCCAAGTGCAGCAACTTTAAAGAAGTTGTTGGTGTGAGACAATTTAAGAATTAGAAGTCTTCCTCATAGACACAACTCCCATTAGCCAGATAAAAATTAGCCATGCAAAAAAAAGGGTTTAGTCTCTTCACTTGACGAAATAAGATGATATAACAACAATACTCCTCACCAAATAAAAAGATCAGAGTGAGTCTGAAGTTCTGAGGAAATTGGTCACTTTAATCATTGGGACCAATAGAAAGCACACATAATGTCTGCATTAGCATAACATAATAAGCAGAGTGTGCATTCAGGAGTCACAGTGCATGAAGCAGAATGGTCAGACACTCTCAGATATGAGATTTCTTATAAAGATGCTGACCCAGTACTAAACTCCCATAAGCTCTTGTGGGTTGCTCCTATTTTAAACACGAACTGATAGAGGTTATCCCGAACTAACAGCCTGATGGGAGTTTCTATTTGTATTAAACACAACCTGCAGATGGCACTTTTTAAAGTTACCAACACAGAGTATATTATGGTGAAATAGATTGACTCGTTAGGAATCTGCGGTCGTCTCTACTGAACCCGTACATGTCTGAAAGAACTTCAGCTTTCATACATGCACCTATTTTTTTGAATTGATCAAGGCTTGTCGTTTGGTGAGGACAAAGTAAACAATGCAAACTGCCGACGCAATCAGTTTCTTATGGGCAATGAAGTGTAATTTGTTCCATTTACACTTCACAACAGCGTCAGATGGGCTTTGTCAGTGCTGCATGGAGTAATTAAACCTGAAATCAATAGCAGGCATTTGTCATGTTTACAGCCCCTCTTTCTGCTGGGTTAAACTCATCACTTTAGTGCTGTTCTGTTTTACTGCAGAGACACACTTCATTATGTCTGCAGGTAGAGTTGAGATATTCACCAACAACATATCCAGTACTTGGGAAACACTGTTCAAATGAAAAGGGGACACGCAGAGAGACACATACTCACTGTGATTTATTTGCTTGATTTCCCAGAAAAGAGTCCATTGTTGTATGCCTGCTATTTGTATTGCCTTAATTAACAGCCCAAATACAGAATGCATGTATTGTACGTGCACAGATCAGCAGACCAGTTGTACAACTAATGTATCTTATAAATAGTCAGTGTGTTGCTACTATATATTACCTGTAGTGCTATACAGTATATTGAATCCAGTTCTATATTCTTTTATTCTTTGGTATCTGTTAATAGTAGGTTGTGAATATGAATCATAAATACATGACAGATTGTGAATCATAAAAACATTGATCTGTGTGATAATTCATTATGTAGATCTGAATATAGTAGATCTAGGTTTTTTCTCAACAGTTGTTCTGTAAGTGTAGCTGTGATCTTCTGAACATGCATACTTAAATGGTTAGTTCACATTTTTAAGAGCAGTATTTTCCCATCGCTTTAATATTTGTAAAATGCAAGTGATGGTTAATGATCAGACTGGATTGTTTTCATTATGTGACTGATCACCATCGCTCTTTGTCAATGTCAATATTGAATTCAGTGTTTGAAACACTCATTCAGTCACAGCAGGCTGCTGAATCAAGCTCTTAGTGCCACAATGATCCATTCAACAGAGAGTTAAAAAGAGCACTGGCATCGGATTGGTAATTTAGGATTGACATACCCTAATGTTTCAGAATCAGGATTGGGAGCAAAAAAGTCAGTTCAGTGCATTTCTAGTGACACTTATGTAGTTATTACAGTGGTCTGCAGCCATGTCTTGGAAGTTATTTATCTGCTACTGTATGCATTTTGTATACCTTTTACCTACAGTAAACCTTCTGTCTTCTTTCGTGTGTGTGTGTGTGTGTAGGAGGCACTAAAAATTGCACTGAAGGAGAACAAACAGCTGGCAAGCAACTATGAAAGTCTGAAGAAGATCCTCATGAAGGCCAAGCAAGAGGCGGTGACAGCACTGAGCAAGAGAAACCATGTACATAGATCTTTTAATTATTACACACAGGTAAGGTTTATTTATTTCACCGCGTGTCTGTTTTTAAAGATATATTTGATGAGTTGAGATTTCTGCTGTTTTCTCTTGGTCTGTCCCTTTATGTCCTAGTCCATGTTTTTCTTCTTAGCACTAGATAACTCTTCTTTGCATGGGCAGTGATTTTAAGAAGGTTTCAGCTTGGGAACCAGTGAGGAGGTTACTGCAGCAATCTAATAATGATGAGATAACTTGAGTGGAGGAGGATGATGGATGTGACATAATGTAATGATAACTATGTAGTTTTGCCACCAAGGGGAGTAAAGCAAGAGGTTGATGGTATGTAAATACTAAAACTTCTGCTTTTTCCTGATTATATTTTTGTAAGGCGGTCAGAGGTGAAATGTATTATTATTGTTGTGTTACAAATTTGCCTCTGCTCAACACAGCAATTGGTTAGGGATCAGAGGCAAATACAGGTTAAGATCAGACAATAAATGTGCCTTTAGTGTTAAAATAGCATCAGACCTCTTGACTAGTTGAGGGAGACAACTCGGCAGCATTTTACTGTTTAATCTTTATAGTTTGTGACACTGTTTAACTGGAATAGAATTACACATGACAACCATAACACCAGGAAGAAGCCACGCTGCTCCTGCAATGAAAAATACATATTATTTGTTCCAAAAATGACTAATACCTTTACTTGAGCAATTCCTCATCTAACTGCATGAATGTTATCAAGTGAAAAATGCATGCAAAAATAAAATCCTGTGGACAGGATTTTCCACGCTCATGATCAAAGCCTGATTTTCTTTTACTCTGGATTCAGCCTTCACCATTTTTGTTTGTTTCAACTCTACACTTCTACAACAGCAGCCTCTCGGCTAGTGTTTTATGCCTAAATTTAGTTTTTTATAACAAGCTCATGATCAACAATGTTTCTGAAATGTAGATGCAGGCCTATCGCATTTAATCTGATTTATAGAGGAGCATTCAAGTACTCTTCTTTCCTGCTTTGAATTTTCAATTATCCTTATAATGTTTGCATATATACGTCCCAGTTAGTACGCATATTACACGATTATGGCCCTCAGTATTTTGTTTGCAACTGGAGGCAACATTCTAAATGCATTTAACACTGTCAGGATCATTTGATAGAGAACATTAGTGCATGTGTATGAGTTGCCTCACACTAGAGGTACCTAATCTCTTTTATTATATTCAGAGATGCAATCAAACCCAGGTCTTAACTATCCTTAAAATTTAATCTTAATAGTAGGCATCTCTGACATACAGTGAAGATAACAAGTTTAAAACAATATTTATGATTTAAAGACTTAGCACACAAAATACTTTCAGAATATCCTGACACAAGTACAGACATACAAAAAGATGTTATACATTCAATTTTAAGATTACTTTTGTTATGAATACTTGACAGAGTATCATGCTTGTTGGTCAAGAGGAAAACAGAAAACTAAACCCCCTACAAAGAATGCTGGCAAGTGAGAATTATACATTGTAGTTTGAACACAGCACAACCCATAGTTTATATTCACGTGGTAAAGTGCAGGGTATGGGTCGGCCATTAAAACTGAAATGATTAACTTTCCACAAGTGATGTTGAAATACAGCTGAATGTTTGGAGTATCTAATGTCAGTCTTGTTTCCTTTTAATGGATATTAGTGGTGGGAGTACATGTGTTTAAACCCATGAGATACTTGCTACTTTATCCCTCACTATAATTCAAAAAAGCAATTTCATACTTTTTATGCTACTACATTTATTTTACAGCTTTAGTAATTAGTTGATTAAGATTTTACACATGAAACACATGATGAGCTTGTAAGATATGATGCACAGTAAAAGATAGAGCTACACAACACTAAAAAGGTAAAATGCTACGTACACATTAATGCATCAGTAATGATAATCCTATAGTATAATATATAATGATAATTTCAAACTTATACATTTGACATTTTCAGTCTAATTACATTTCAGTATTACTTTGGTAAAGGGTCCTATTACTTTGTGCACTGCAGATTATATGTAAAAATGTATTCTTTATTCTTTATTTATTATTAAAGGGGTCCTATTATGAAAATCCACTTTCTATAGGTTTTGTAGTGGTCCTATGTGTTCCTGGGGCCTTTCTATGACGCCTGAAGGTGAAAAAAGTCTGTTCACTCCCTTAATTGATTTTTACACTTTTTTGAGATCGTGTCTCCAAACGGGCGAATTGAAAGTGCTGGCAGACTTGACGTCAGGATGTGTTGAACTCGAGTAACTCCACCTCCCGGTACTTCCTTATCCTCCCCCTGGGCAAGTCTGGAAAAACGTTAGCTCCGCCCGGTGAGCCATTTCCTGATCAGCGAGAGTCGCACCACCTCCACCCCCCCTCGTCCGTCATTTCACATGAACCGTAGATACGGGAGCATCGGTCGGTAACGCTACCGCGGCCGGTAGATGATCATTTTGAATCACTGACTGAAAAACAGCTGCCCAGCCGTCATTAAAAATGAAACCGCGGATATTGGCGTGATACGGCTTCTCATCAGCGCTGCGGTGCAGCGGTCCTCATCACGGAGTGAGAGACATGATCCTGATCTGAACGAGGAAGTCTCCTCTCACGGCGCAAAACCATATTCTCCGGTAACTTCTCATCAGTCCATAACAGTGTAGCTACAGTTTGTGCTGCTCCTCAGTTTCACTCGTTTTTTTTTTTATTTGACAGTTTGATGGCTGTAGGAGCCTCACCATGTAGGCGATCTCCTTCTGTCACAGTAAAACAGTAGCCTAATATTTTTTCAGACAAGATGCGAGTCTCATAAACTTTTTTTTTTTTTTTTCGGAAATCAATACCCGACCCCTGCTGTCTCAATGTCAACATTGGCACATGTACCTGTAGTGAAAACCACACCCTCTCCCCGTGACAGCTGTGGAGTGGACGTGGTTTACACATAATCATTTGCATTTCAAGGCGCAGACACAGAAACAGCTCGTTCTCAGGAGAGCTCTGGAGAGACACTTTTAGATTACTGAGATCTAGAGCTGCAGATTGATTTGGGGACAATACACTATGAATACAATATGCTTGGACAACTTAGAACCATATGAAATAGATGAAAAATAGCATAATATGGGACCTTTAAAGTCATTCAGGACAGGTGTGGCACAACAACCATCATCAATGTTTCTTAACAGCAAACATGGGAGACCATCATTAGGCACATAAATGTACTATCTTAAGTGACATGTCACAGGTTGCACTTTTATTATACCTGTATTATAGATACAAATCATTTAACTCAACTTTGCTAAATCTTAGCTATATTGAGCCATTAAAAACATACAAAACGTGTTTTATGTTTGTAGCAGAAAAAGTGTGTGCTTTTTATTAATCATCTCATTAAGAGACCCTCCCGATGGTGTATGTAACGTTAGAGACTATTTAAGTGAGGTTGAAAGTATTTGTATTCATTAGGACATGAATTCATCTAAATTCAACAAGTCTAAATATATTCAGGTATGCAAAACATCTCTATTGTAGAAGAAAAAAGGCAATCATTAATTAGAATCTGATAGCACTTGCTTGTATCCACCTCTTATAAAATTCCTCTTGAAGTTACTGTACATTTAGGCATTGCTTTGTTTATGTGGAGGCTTTCAGCACTTGGGCTTTAACAGGGTACACCATAAAGAGCATTCTTGTTATTGTCTTTCCTTCAGGAGCTGATGACTGAGCTAATTCGCTTTAGTTTTCAATGCACTGGGGAACACATTGCCAAGCAATGATAAGCTTTGTAGGAAGAGTAGAGAGATGGAGGGGGAAGAAAAGCAATGGCATCTATCAGAATTTAAACCTCTTTGCTTGAAACTGTGTTCAAATAATAAAGCAAGCAGCATGTCTTTCCAAGAGACTAGGAATAATTTCTGGTTTCAGTGGGGGGTTCATGACTCTGTGTGTATGTGTAAAATATGTCTTGAGGGGATTGGTATAAAGTTAAACTGGGTGAAGTAGAAATATTTTACTCATCAGCTTTGCAGTCACAGAGTTTGCCTCGGCTAGAACAAAACTGCTGAAGCATTTAGAGAAAATTAACCCCCCATCCTGGCAGCCAGATGTGACTGGATTCTGATGAGTGCACACGAGTGGGCAGAGAAACCAAGAGACTGTGAAATTCCTGTCAGGCCCGTGTACTGCAGAATGGGCTATTGACTGCTTTCTCTATTCCCCTCCATCATTCTTCTTGAACACTGCCATTAATTTCCTCTCCTGCCTTACCAATTCCTTTTCTCTGCCTTCTCTCCCCCTAGCTCTCTTTGTTGCAGAAGAGGATGCACAAAGCTTTGGTGAAATACTTCAAACAACGCAGCCTCAACAGCAAGGCTGAACTGGACCGGTGCCAGGCTCTCTCTCAAGAGACCAACCAGAAAATAAAAACAGCCCAGGTATTTGTACATATACATGTAGAACGGGGAGGGGAAATTGCACATACTGTAACAATTCATTTAAATGGCAAATCCCTTTATTCAACTTTTATCCCGGTCTAGGTACTCTACCAGATGGTAGCATATTCTTTTGCATACTACAGTAACTCCATGTTATGCTTGGTATTGTTTGAGCCTCATCCGGCTAGTCAGTTGCCTTGTGTCTTCTTTGCCAAGCAAGGGCAGCCAGGCAAACCTTCACCAAGGCTTTGTGCCTCTTTGCTATGGTGGAGTTAAAGATGCCACTCTTACATTACAGTCCTCCATACATTCACTCACGAGATCACAGACTGATGTGATGGATGATGTGTCTGCTAGAGTGCCTATGCAGTGACCCCACGTCTGAGGCTTGCTCTGCCTCTCTAGATAACTCTATATACGCAACACATTGTGCATGGTCACATTGTCAACATTTGATCCCGTTTCCTGTTTAGCCGAAGCATTTTTTATTTATTTTTTTATTTCACAACTATATCAGAGTGAGTTCATTAGACTGAATGGAAGATATCAGTGTAACAGCTTCGTAAGATGAATAACCTTCTGTCTGTCGTGCAGAAGAGTAGCAGCATATTCTGCAAGGTTGAGAAGTAAGGATCTTCAATTAGAGGATAATCGGTGTCTAATCTGTGCTGTGACGTGAGATGAGGTCAAAGCGGACAGAGGGACAGTGATGAATCTTTATGAAATGTCCTGTCCAGCTTTACCGCAGAGCTAGGCAGCATACAACCATATTATGGATCATTTTCTCCCTTTGTTACATCTTCTCCGCACTAACAGCAGAGCATCTCAAAAGCCCCAGATACCCATGTACTGTATGTCAGTTCAGTCTACTGTTTTTGCGTAAAATTCCATTTTGTTTTTCTAAGTCGATGTGCTGCTCCCTAAAAATGATCTGATGTTTATCAGATATGCTGGAGGAAAAATGTGCTAAGGTTTGATTGGAGGTTTTCCAGGGGAGTACCTGGTTGCAAATACTATTAAGTGGCTTCCATCTCAGTTCCTCCTCTGCCTGCTGACATGTTTTTTGATAGGTCTGGTCCAGACATTACAGAGAGCAGCCATGTCTCAACGGCCAGCCTCAAAAGGCCCCAGCAGATCACAGCTCAAGGCAGGGAGGAGTGGGGCACAGGGGGAGGAGCTATCAGAGAGCTGCAGAGTGTGAAGGACAAAAGAGCTGGTGTATTCAAGCGCACCACACCGTCACCCGTCACAGCTCAGCACAGGGTCCATCAGAGCAGGCAGCATTCACTTTAAACAGGCTCCTCATGAACAGTCCGACTCAGGATCTATCCTCCAAAAAAGTACACACGGAGAAAAACCTTTATGAGGAAGAAAAGAAAATCTTTATGAGTTTGTGAGCAAGCATAAACACACAATCTGCATGATTACCTATATATTAAGACCTTTAATGTGATCCATAAACAAAAGTACTTGCAGTATGCAGATGGCGAGAATGCTCTGAGTAGGGAGGGGCTAAGCACAAAGACTTCAAGATTACAATTAAATGATGCACACATTATCAATATCAGTCTCCAGTTTATGAAAAAGAAATGAAGAAATCAATAGAACTGATACCAGTTGTAACTGGAGTTAAACCAGGCTGAATCCTGATGAGGCCTGTACTAATCCATCATGTCCACTTAACCTCACAAGCAGAACACAGAGAGGTCAGGTTAGTGCTTTCACGGCTAAGGCGTGCTTGAATCACAAACCAAATGGCAGTTTGCTCAAAAGTAGCTTGAGGGAAGGAAGGCCGGGGAACCCTTGGGTGGGTGGGTGGGGGTGGTTTGTGGGTGGGTGGGTGGGGTGCGGCGTGCTGTCATCCTGTTACACTCCTGCCAGAACTGGCAGTTCAGCTTTGTGTTCTGCGAGTTTACACTAGGGATGGCATAATTGACAATGGCTAACAGCGGAGAGCAGTGCAGAGCCTTGTTGAATGGCCAGTAATGATTGGAGCAGACGCCCACTGCCCCAGTCCCAGGGGACAGTAATCCAAGATCCTGTTTCTGATATAATTGTTAGTCAGAGAATTTCTGCATGGCTACGCCGGTTCAGATTCCCAAGCTGGTTGACAGTGCCAGGCAGTTTAATAGAAAAACTGGATGCTGAGGTTTTTAAAACAGAAGAGCACTGAACCTGGACGTGGTTCACCAGGAGCCTCTTTTTCTCCTTCCCCACAAAAAATAAGAACAAGATGGTACCTTTACTATCACAAATATGGGATGTACATAGAGCGGGGACTTTTTAAATTAAAAAACAAACAAAGAATACAAATAGCATTTTCTTAATTGGTCCTTTTTTCATTTCTGTTTTGCACCTTATTCCAACAGGAGGGGTTGTCAGAAGAAATCCAGCTCATCTCTGTGTTCCTGCAATCCTTGACAGATGACTCTACTACCACTGATGATGCTGGGGTGAACAAACAAGCCAGTCCAGATGCCGCTGGATCGAATGAGTAGATGCCTTCAGTTCAAATAGCAGTGTAATTGGACATTCACCTGTACCAGACAACTTACTTACCCTAGCACGCTTCACTATTCCCCCCTCTTTACTTGCAGCAAATCCATAACAATGAAACAGGTGACTTTCATGCTGCTGTCAGGACTGATCTAATTTTAGCTGGGTGAATGATTGCAATTGGCTTTGCCTCATCAGATAATTAATCTATGTCACCATTAATTGGAAAAGAGAATAATTACAGGCAGTGTTGACAGAAATTCTACGCTTCTCCAGATTCCAAGATCTAATTACAACTAGTGAAACCCCATGACCTTAACTAGCACTTAGTACACCTTGCCCACCTTGACCATGCCCATGTGAAGACCACTGTCTCTGGAAAGACCCTGTTTTTGTAATCACACCGCGCACTCCTCCGCTCTCTTTGCTCTCCTCACTCTCTGAAAGCTGTCTCCCTCAATCACTTTTCAATATTCAATCTTAATTTTGTGGAAGTTTAGCATTTTCAATGAGCTGGAGATGAATGATTAATGAATAAATTTAAATGCTTCATTTTGTCCATGGATCATTAGTTAAGTCCTTTGTGGGAAGGACCTGAGAAAGGAGTGAAAATTATTGAGACATTAGCCTGAAGCAATCCAGGGGTAAATAGTGTGCACAAAAGGATGTTGTGTGTGCACTATCCACTGGCTTTTCTAAAGAACCCTGGGGAAACACTGTTTTCAATTTGGAATCTTAACTGAATCACATTTAGTACTTGTAGAAAATTGATTTTTGTTTCATCATGTTTCAACAGTGTCATACTAATGGTAGGCAACTATAATGTCTGCTCTATATAGACTCTAAAAGTTGAGTAAAATATTTTCTTGCTGAACAATACTTACTCTAAATGTGATTAGATTCATTAGATATTTAAATTCTCTTTAAGGTTACAAGTCATTAGCTAATAATGGTCACAGCTCTTGAAAGAGAGAAAATGTAACATATACATGTAACATAACATTTACAGTAGTGGCATTAGGGATTGTGTTTTTAATCTGCTCCTTAAAAATATGTGTTGCCCTCTCCTGTCTGTATCATAGAGATGCTGTTGTTTTGTTGATACGCCGGATGACTCTCACACCAGTGGAGACAGAAGGGGGCAGTGTGGACACAACAACCTTAGAGAGACATAATTGACTGCAACATAGGTCCAGTTTAGTATCTTACTATGATTGTAGCATTTCATCTCCAATTAACTATCATCACCATTTAGTTAATTGGAATAGAAACACAAAATGTATTTTCAGTAAAAAAAAATTTAAAAAAAGATAGTAAAAAAGAGATATCAGAGCATTTACAGTCCCTTAGCCTATATCTTGAAAGTAAATAAACTTTTCCTATATAGCTTTAAACTAACATATACTCTACAATATTGTCCAGCTACACACGCGCACGCACTATAATGTCACACCTCATATCAGCTACGCATAAAGCCATGATGCCACAAGATCTCCAAAAGCACCTTGAGGAGAAAAATGTTCATCCAGTCTCATATTCCTTACAGGCTATATGGCAATATCTCAAATGAAAGTGCCTCCCCAACACATCTATCTGCTCTCCTTGCACCTAATCAATCCCCTAAATAAATGAAAAAGAGCCACAACTAGATGTCATCACATTTATCTACAGGCGTGCCTCATAGTGGACACACCTAAATGCTGCTACCCTAAAGAGGGTGGATTGTGAAAATACTGATGGGGTCTGCTTGACAGCTGAGATGCATTTTCTTTCACATTAGATGCATGTTTCAGTATGTTGAGGATGAAATATAAAGCACGAGCCTGACTGTGTTGTTGCGCACGATGATACATCAAAGCTGGTTTAGAAGATTTTTTTTGTATAATTTTGTTTTAAAGCATATTTTGCAAGAGACATGTTGGGGAAAATCTGATTTACAAGCGGCATGATTCTCAGTTTCAGCCTGGCACCACCATGCAGACGATGGGCCCGTTTCATTTGGATTCACTTCAGCGACCATTTCTGATCGTTGGTGTGAAGCCAAGTGAATCAGAGCAACGTTCAGACTCCTCAAGCTAACCAAAATTCTGTTGCGAGATCTTTTTAAACCCAGAAAAATTGAGGTGTCCACTCAAAGCGTCCTGTCTTTGTTCATGGGCAAGTGGAGAGTTGAGCCATGGAGCTGATGGAGCCAAAGAAAGAATGTGAGTGGAGAGAGGTGCTACTGTGTCTAAAATATCAATGAGGGAGATGCTGCCAAGTTTTGGAGCACACAAGAGGGGAACAGGTCTTCTGTTAATGTAGACGGGACCACACAGACCTGCATTGCTACAGTATTAACTGTTAATATCTTTTATCTTAAAGTACATCTACAAAAATAGAATAGATATGTTTGACAAAAATAATTTCAACATTGTCTGCTGTTCATTTACTTCAGTTTTTATACATTAGTACAGTAGGTTATTAGTGTGTGTGTGTGTTCCTTTAAAGTTTAGGTAACTACAGCATCTGTCATTCAGTCATACTGTGTGGCTTAACAATACACTGGAACTGTGTGTTTGCCCAGGTGAGTCTTTAATGTGGAACTCCACAGAAAACATGCCAACAAATTCATCAGTATAACAATACATGTTCCTTGTGTTTCCACACCCGTTTGATTTCAAAGATATTTATCTTAACAGGATAATAATTTGTGAAAGTCTCTGACATTTGTGGCTAGCTAGCATGATAATAAATCCATGGCTTGGAACATTTTTTAGTTAATTAGAGTCAATCAATCCAAACTTTGCTCACTTACCGGTGTGAGTATAATGAGCAGAAATCAGCATGGTGATTGGAAAACACAAATTACAGCTGTTAAAGAGAAACTCATCCACTTTTCTTCTGTTGATGCCAATGCCTGCTGCGAGGATTTAAAATTAGCATGGCATTCCTTTAATGGATGTTAGGGGAATGTGCTCCCCTATAATTAAAAAAAAACCTGTTAATATCCTCTCAGGCTAAAATAAGAGGGGCTAGTATGATTACATGACAACTCTTTAAAACAACATACTGGTCAGTTGACTATTAACCATAGCTATTAAACCACAAGGGTGTCTGTATTTAGTTTTGTTTTATCTCGAGACCAATGTTTGCTTCTATTAAAAAATATACACCTAAATCAACTAATACTGCTTACACACTGTATATGCTATTTATATGATAAATTAGTGGTGTTATTTCCCTGTTTATCTGTATTATGAGGAAATTAAATAACACTACATAATGGTGTGTGACCATACCAGTGAGGTCATCAGCGCTGCTGCCTCAGTAAGATCATGGGGCATATCAATGAACTTCCCCGATACATATGGAGCAGTCTTTGCTGTTAAAGCCAGCATACATCTCTATGGTCAGGACTACATTCATATTATACTTGACATATTCCATGCACCTTACAGTCATGGTGTAATGATGTGAATAATAACCTGGTGATGTTAAGAGCACCATACAATAGGGCCTTTATCTGATCTAGGATCCCAGACAGTTGTATGACATGACCCAGCTGCTAGTGGCCGTGATGTATACGACCTCACTGCTGGATGTAATTTCCTCTCAAGAGCTCTTGGAAAGGGAGAGCTTATGTTGTTGAGCTCATGTCGTCGGGGCTGGTAACAGCAGCTTGCCATTGTATTAATTATTGTCAGGGAATCCAAGGGGTGTAGATAATACAGAATGCACTGGTTGGTCCCATTTGTTTCACTTGTCAGTGGAGTGAATAATTGGGAGTGCTGACCATATTAGACACAGAGAATTTCTAAAAGATACGACTCAAACAGTTGCAACACAAAAGTATGGCTTGGAAATTAAAAAGCTTAATGTCTGAGAATTTCAAATCAGTATGGAATAATTTGCTGGCTTCCCATTGCCAAAGGAATTTACTGAAGTTTAACTCTGACAACATTAATTCTGATTCACAGTGAAACATACAGTGTAGAATATTGTGCTATTAGGCTAAATTAATGAAACTGTGTAGAGATTATACATAACGCTATTTCTTTCTCTAAACATAAAACTTAAAACCACTCTATATTTGCTTGTCAGATATGTGTCAGATGTGTAACACCCCAACTTGATTCTTTTAAGACTTGAGAACATTGATACAGTTTTAGTAAAAGGGGGGTTGCTAATACAATGGGGCTCATCTTGCAATTCTCCCAAGGAATAACTATCAGTCCTGCTACAGCAGCTTCAGCGTCCCTAGGTGACCGCGCCACTGAGCCCGTGCTCGCTCCATCGCACCCCACTCCACGCCTGCTGCCACCCTGAAGGTAGATGCATCACGCTGGGGAGACTGCGCAACAGCAGCCCCCTCTCCCTCCAGCCCCCAAACCTCCTCCACGGCACAGTGGCCTCCTGCGGCCCCTCCACCATCTCCTGGTCTCCACTATAGCCCCGGTCCCAACAGCCCAGACTCTCCCTCAGGTGAGTCTCCATACCACCTCCATGTCTCCTCCCACCTGAACTGCACAACTGGTATCCTTTTGTCATTTGAGAATGCCACACACACACACACATACACACGCTCCTATGCTCACTCTGGAGGGGACACCGCCTGTTCCTTTCTGCTCACCTCCCGGCTGCTGGCTGACTCTCTGAGCCGTGTCTGTGGTGGCTACGCCATGTGTGGGGATCTAGGGGTTTAAAACAGCAGGCCTCCCATACTCCCTGAATGGCAAATATAAGTGCTTACAATTTATTACACAGTGGACTTTTTATGAATCATCTCTGACTAAGTTTGATCTGAGATGACAAGCATGCACTAATCAGTCCCAGCATAAAAATCTGTGTAAAAGAAATATATATTTAATCAAGTTAACAGGTGATTGCATCTGTTTGAATTTACAAATGCATCACATCAAATATAGCTGTTTTTTTAGAAATGTTGCTCTTTACCTGACCCTTTCATTCTCCTCTCTCCACCTATAAATTAAACGGTGCAGCAGGTTCACCCATATGTTCCTCTGGGGCGATGATAAACTGGTACAAACATTGCCGCAGACAGTCAAAAAAACAGTTGACTGGGACTCGGAAACAGGAAGTCCTAATCAAAACCCCATGAAACACTGTATAGGTACCGTTTCCATATTCATATCCTCCCAAAGCCGTCATATCAACATTACAGTATCTTAGATCTTAGAGGAGTGCAAACTCCTCAGATCAGATTTAAAAAGAAAAAAAAAACTGTGAGACAGATGTTGAATCAAAGTAGCCCCGCTGTTAAAACATACAGATAACTGGAATTGAGGGGGGGGTCTTTAATTTAAATCTTACTGCTGAAAGCTTTATAATTTTGTATTTACTATAACCTGCAGTTTGCATTAATTTTGTTTCACCAAGGTCTCATTTAAAGGATAACTTTCGTTTTTTACAACCTGGACCTTATTTCTAGCATCAAATACGATCATTTAATCACCCTGACAAGTTTGGTGTCATTTGGAGTCGTTTTGACGAAATTATCCCCAATCGAGCGGCGCGTATATCCGTATAATGCGAGAACACGGGGCACCCAATGCAGCCTCTAAATAACACATTATCCGCCGCAAAATTTGTTCATTTCGCCAATATTTTGTGATAATACACTAGTGTTATTCCCCTCCGAGCCCGTGGTGGCATGTTATCAACATCCGGCTCCTCCAGGCTGACCTACTAACCTCTGATCTGGATGATGTCATCTCCGACCGGTGCCCGGCTCGTTCTGATAATAATCATTACGCTTCGGCATTTGGGTCCTTTTTAGCTCAACTAGCCAGAGCTGTAGTGAGGATCCAGGCTGAGGAGAGGAAGCCTGTGGAAGCTGACCGAAGCTGAACTTCATCCAGCTGCTCATTTTGTTCTGACGAGTCAGAAACATGCAGAAACGGACCATAGCATTAGCCTTAGCAAGCTAGCTGCGCCGCGCCGCCGTCGGAGGTGACATCATCCAGGTCAGCTGTTAGTAGGTTAACCTAGAGGAGCAGGATGTTGATAACATGCCACCACGGGCTTAACACTAGTGTATCATCACAAAATATTGGCGAAATGAACTTTTGCGGCGGATAATGTGTTAAGAGGCCCCCGTGTTCTCGCATTATACGTTTGCATTAAAACGACTCCAAATGACACCAAACTTGTCAGGGTGATTAAATGATCGTATTTGATGCTAGAAATAAGGTCCAGGTTGTAAAAAACGAAAGTTATCCTTTAAGAGGCTCCATGCAGCCTCCTCTCTTTTCTTTCTCCCTTTCAATATTTTTATCAGGAAAAAGGCTTTAAACTACATCACTCTTACTAAAACACAAATTACAACTTTCACTTTATAGGTTGCTATACCACACCACACTTAGTTAACAAAATATTTTACAAACAAGATGATATCACCCTCTCCATGATATTAATATGATATGTTCTCTGATCTGTAAACAGCTGGTTATCTTGCTTTTCCACGATAAGAGAAACTGCTGAGGATTTACGCTTGGTGAGCACATTTGGGCTGAATCTTTCACACGTCACAAATTGCAGATGGGAAGCAGTGATCTTGAACAGCCGATCACATTTCCGTGACCATCTGACACCTTCCATTTAGGAAAATAATACTTTCTATCTTAGCATACCCCTCTGCAGCAGCCAGCAAAAGGAATTATGCCTGGTAGACTTTGCTATTCACAACTTTGGAGCTTCTCCTTTTGTTTTGTTTCATTGCACTGATTAGATTAAATGCTCACTCTTTAATCAGTTATTCAAGGCCACAATAATGTCGAAAGACTCTTGTTGTTTAGCTTTATTTTCATGTGTTA
Organism: Decapterus maruadsi; assembly: GCA_030347415.2. NCBI lineage: Eukaryota > Metazoa > Chordata > Actinopteri > Carangiformes > Carangidae > Decapterus > Decapterus maruadsi. The sequence goes on from CM064906.1 coordinate 16,707,719, forward strand.
CATGCATAAAATTGTAGTGCTACAAATAATCAGAAAATGTGCTATAATGTAAGCATTACACATAAAATTGCGCAGTAGCTGAGAGTGAAATAAGGAGCTCATTGTACCACTACATTGTGGAGTAGATGGTCAGTGACTGGGATCTTCTTTTTTAGTAGTTATCTCCCACGAAACCCGTATTATTATGAACTACAGTATTTAGATCTCAAGTAAGTGTTGTTATTTTCTCTAATACCTCCTCTTGTGTTCATAGTATAATAACAACAAAAAGATGTAAAGACTTTTTACCCATAGAGGTAGATATGGTATCAGAGTAATATGACAGATAAATATGAGTCGGGTTAACTGGTACAGAGAGTTGTAAATCACTGTAGTGTGATTCTTTGTCTCAAAGGGTTTAATTAGTCTAGAAATTCTTCTCTTATCTGATGACCCCCCCACCCCCCCTTTCTCTGCACACTGCAACAACTTACAACCATAAACGCCCTGCAATCTGAAGACCAGTGGCCTCAGGAGACTGAGTTGCTACAAAGAGCTGAAAGAGTTGGAAATGGTCATTTTATTGCGTTAGAATAGCTCGCTCGAGACTTGGGTAATGTAGTGCTAACTGGGAGCAAGTAACGATAACAGTATGTGACTCTGAAGTGAAATAAAGTGAACTACTGTAATGCACTGCAGTGACAAGCACACGGAAAATGATGCAACACAATAATAACAGTAAACAACAATACAAACGGCTTTCTTAGTGGTTTAAAAACCACTAATTAATACTACAGTATTATAGTTTTCCTTCAGTGATAATTATTTGGGATGCAGCGCACAATCTAATCAGTCATCTCCCACAGTTCATGTAGGATGAATTTGTTCAGTATAACTACAAGTGGAGGATACGCATGCTTGTCAAACACTCAAACATCAAACAATGTCCCGCTTCTATCTAATATAAATGCTACCTATATGTGGCCTGTTATTACTTCAACTGTAGCATGGTGTTGCTCTATTTCATAGTACATGAACAAACCCATTTATCCTTATCTGTCATTTCATAACTTGTGAGGTATCTGTCACTTCTGGTCCCACGGGAGTCCTGCATGCAAGTTTTTTTTTTTTTTTTTACTCTAATTGAGCTCTTTACTTAATTGACAGTTTATTCTGTCCTAATAAGTCATATCTTACTGTGTTTGATCGGTTTTCCGAGTATGTCGTTTTCTTTGTTTTGAACCTGCAGCAATCCGGTGTCAGCATAGTAATGATCAGGATGACATCACCTGATCATTCACGTACAGGGTCAAAGAAAGGGTACAGTCCTAATTTAGGTAATGAGAGTGAATGTCGGTGTCGATGTCTTAAACTATGTGCAACTAGACATACTGTATGATACAGGACGGAAACTACCAAGTGGCTCTCAACTTTGGTTGTTTGTAACATGGCTCTTGATGTAGGACATAAGGTCAAGGGACAGTCATTTTTGCCACATCTTTTCAACTTAGTGGGGGGTTTCGGGGGAGAAAGTGTGGAATCTGAATATCCAACCAGGACTCTCACATACAGCACACTACTGTGCATCATTGGATGTTGTATTAGATTTCAATCCTTTGTGTTTACAGGCCTGCAGCTATAGGCCTCCTAGGTTGTGACACAATGAACTGATCAGACAAGATATTAACACACACAGTGTATGTTGTGTTAGACTTTATTTCCCTGCATTTTGTTTTCTTAACTTTGCATCACTTTGGTTATGTTCGGTGTTTCACAGTGTATTCTGGCTTGGTGCTTTTTCCTTACATGTATAATGAAAAAAATGAGGTCTTTCATGCTTTAATTCAGCCTAATAAACACAGTGGGGACATTGTGGTTTATGTGGTATTTATATTACGGATGCAAAAAACTTGAGTTTGTGTAGAGCACCTTCTTTTGAAGGACTTGCAGGAGCAGAATGAGATGAGGGGTTATTTTGGCGATGGAGATTAAGGCAGGGGCTTTTTGTCATTTGTGCGAGACAAGCCATTCATCCATCCAGTTCACAGCCAAAAAAAGGCTGGTCCCAGAAATTAGCAGTTTCAGCTCAGCAGCAAAGTCGTCGGGCTGTGAAGGCAGAGAGAAATTGACTAATTAGCAATGCGCACTAAAACTTGACGGTTCTCTCTATAACAGCGAGGGAAAGACTCGGTTTTTCTCCCCCTTTCTCTTTTCTTTCTTCCATAGATGTTTGAAATCGCAGTCATTTACGCTCGACAGTTTTTACAATAGCCTTGAGCCATAATTTTGCGAGTCTCTCCAGCATCCATACCCCTGCATGGTCTCTCTCCACCGGCCATGCACGACCGTTTCTCTCCCCAACCGTGGATTTCCTATTACTCTCGTTACGACTCACTGAGCCCCAGGCCCAAGGATAATGATGTGTTGTTTCTTGGTAGCATAATTTGTCACACGTATATTTCTTCTTCTTCTTCTCTTGCAGAAAGCACAGCTCCCTCTCACACACTCACACACTTCTTGTTAATTCAGAAGAACAAATGATCAACGTCAACAAATAACCTGAAATAGTGACTTTATGAGTTGGAATCAATGGTTATTTTGAGACTCCACCGACCATAGACTTTAAAGGAAAGGACATTTCTTTTAAAAAAGGAGAACAAAGGAAAATCCAAGAGAGATTATTTGGGAACCTGAAGCTTACTTTCTTTTTTTTTTGTCAAGAGCTGAAGTCAGGTAAGTTTGGCTCCTTCTCAGGCTCAAGCTGCTCACATCATTTAGTTGTGACAGGCGCTTTTAGTGAATCTGGCGACAACGATACAGCACGCTTGTGTCAAGTTTCCACACATTACGCACATAGAAATAGCTTTTTTGTTCAGCTTAAGAAACACCAGAGATGCAATATTGCATGTAACTTTACCGAAAGCTGCATTTCCGTGGATATTTGCCGATACTCACGTCCGCGTTAACTCAGGTAGACTAAAAAAGCGAAACGCACCCATACCGCTGCTGACGGCTCGGAGACAAACTAATTGCTTTTGTGTGACTCCCGTAAATCTGTGCGATGTGTAATGTCCTCATTGTGTGTGTGGGGGGGTGTGCAGCAAGATAGGAGAAGGGATAAGTGTTAGCTGAATGCTGCATGTTATCCGTCCACCGTAGCGGTTGTCTCTCCCCCTCTGATCCGACAACTTCAGCCGCGTTACCGAGGGGGGGAAAGCGCTGCAGCATCTCCTCCGTATCCTCCGTTTTTTGTTTTGACAGCGCCCTTCAAAGCCTCAGCCTCCATTTAAGAATCATCTTGTTCTTCAGTTGAGGATGAATAAGAGTGGCACGCTGTGGGAACTACTGCGTTTTTGTTTGTTGCTTTACGACCAGAGCTCAAAGTTGAAAGCGACTGAAGCCGTATTGGATGTAGATTTCTCGCCAGCTGGCATGGCATCGTGGTTATTCCCCGCTGTGGATGGACGGGCGATCTGTTCAATAACTTGTTCCAGAAATCGTTTCCTATTGTAATAGTTGACTGAAAGCGTCTATAAGGTCTACTATACGTGTGTTGTGCAAATAAATGACCTGAGGTAAATGGCTTGCATGGTTTATTTGTTGCCTAGGTGGCGTTCACAGTCAGGAAGTCATGTCCAGATCGGGTGATAGAACATCCACCTTTGACCCAACACACAGTGACACCCTGCTGCATGGGCTCAATCTCTTATGGAGAAAACAGCTTTTCTGTGATGTGACTCTCACTGCCCAGGGACAGCAGTTTCACTGCCACAAAGCTGTGCTGGCATCCTGCTCCCAGTATTTCAGATCTCTCTTCTCCTCCCATAATGCAATCAACAATGAGGGGAGCAAAGGGGACCAAGGCAGCAGTGGGACCCCCTCATCCTCTCCTGATGACAAGCTGGTGACCCCCAGTGCCAGGCCCATCAATAATCTGGTACTCCAGGGCTGCTCCTCCATTGGACTGCGATTAGTGCTGGAGTACCTCTACACTGCCAATGTGACTCTTTCCCTGGACACGGTGGAAGAAGTGCTGTCAGTCAGCAAGATCCTCAACATCCCCCAGATTACCAAACTCAGTGTGCAGTTCCTCAACGACCAGATCTCTGTGCAGAACTACAAGCAGATCTGCAAGATTGCTGCACTCCATGGACTGGATGAGACCAAGAAGCTGGCCAACAAGTACCTGGTGGAGGATGTGCTCTTGCTGAACTTTGAGGAGATGTGCGCCATGCTAGATGCTCTGCCACCCCCGGTGGAGTCAGAGCTGGCTCTCTTCCAGATGTCAGTCCTCTGGCTGGAGCATGACCGGGAGACTCGCATGCACTATGCGCCAGACCTTATGAAGAGGCTGCGCTTCGCCCTCATACCTGCCCCAGAGCTGGTGGAGAGGGTGCAGTCCGTTGACTTCATGAGGAGTGACCCTGTCTGCCAGAAACTACTCCTGGATGCCATGAACTACCACCTGATGCCCTTCAGGCAGCACTGCAGGCAGACAACGGCCAGCAGGTGAGAAAAAGACAAACAGACACACACACATACACACGCACACACAGAAATCAGACTGGACAGAAAGTGATTAAATGCTTCCCACATGTTAAATTTGAACAAATTGCAGACTCGAGTATTGCCCACTCACTCATGTATTGGACCCACTGCCTGTGTAGTCTAGTACTGTAGTGGTCAGTTAGAGGTTTGAGGTTTGAGGCCCAGTTAATAAGGTTTGTGGGGGGGGGGGGGTATCCTGTAAAAGAATGCCAGCCTGTCAGAGGGGCTGATCTACTCCATACTACACTGTATCCATAATTACAAGCTTACCTTATGTTTTAGGGAAGAAAAAACTACTCTTTATTTCCTCACACATCTGTGTAATTGCTCTCTAATCAGTGTAGACAAGATGCAGCAAACTAGATAAAGGTTATGCATTTGATTTGTGGGAAGTCTCATGAATACAATTTGAAATGCTGTGATTAAATTGTTACCAGAATTACATAGACATTACTTAGCAATTCTGATGTAACTACAACAACACCCTGGTCATGATATCACAATAAACACAAATATAATACAGCCAAAGAGGAATTTAGAGCGTTTGGGTGTGTATGATTATATTTGAGAAACTGCAGCATTCGTTTTCATTAAGGGACAATCAGCCAGTGTTTCTTGTTCAGGTTAAATGCATGTGTCTCACTTACACACAGAAATAGACCAAGCAGCGCGGTTTACTTCCATGTTTGTTCTGATCAGCACTTTAAGGGGCTGGTAAGTGGACAGGCCTTATCAGTAAGTTGATTGATTGGCAGTGCTGTTGTCAGATTTTGTTTGCAGAGCTGAGCTGTAGCAAGGTGGTCAAGGCAGCAAATGTTTTGAGCAGTGATGACATCAGTATTCAAATAGATCAATTGCTGAGCAGAAGAAAAATAAAGCTGTGGAGTGAGAGAATGAAAGTTGAAGATCAAATTTTGCACAAGAAATATAGAAGGGGAGTCATCAAACACGTAGCTTTTCATACATTATCCCAATAACATATCTATTCCCACATATGGACCTAAATGAGCAAGGAATCAGGAATCCTCATAATTAGTTTCACATGCCGCTGTTTCTCTCCTCTCAATTAATCACTATTATCTATGTCCAGGGGCTCATTTGCATATGAATAACCCCAAAACACTTCCGAGTGGGCCGGTAGCTCGGAGAATGTACCGAGACAATGGTGATTTACCCAAGCATAAAAAAGTAAAATATGAAAAAGGAGAAAAAAGGTGAATGTGTCTGAATATAAAGGCCAGCTACTCTTAATCTTTTTTACTGCATATTGTGATTAATTGGTAGATTTGTGTTAAAATCCATTAGGAGCCAGATAATGGTCATTAATGTGGAGTAAAGTGTGCAGCTTGGAGTTTATATATCATATACAAACAGCAGGAAATATCTCACAACTGACTCAGGGATGTCACATGAATCACCGTAGCCAATGAAATGGAGACGTTGTATAGGCAGGTTTATATACTCAATTGCGCTTTTAGCCTCCAGCATGGCACCCTGCAGGATCGTCCTCGCTTCACAGCTAATTGAAAAGATATCTTTAGAGTACAATAACCGTTCAATAACACATCAAAAGGATAAGTGCGCTGTTGAGCAATTTTATGTTAATTATAATAAACGTGGCCGCACATTGCCTTATTAGTAGTCTCAACTTTGGTAGCTGTACCTGGACAAGGAACAGTTATTAATTTAGCCATCCATTTATTCCTATTTCACTTACTGATTAAATCATTCACACACTGAGCATTTGAAGTGAAGAGTCAAAATACACTGGCAAATAACTATTCATTCTATTACAGGAATTAAAGGTATGGCCTTTGGGTGTTTTATTTCAAGGCTTAATACCTGTTTTGTTCTCTGTTTCCTATCACTTGTTCACACACCCACACTTTTGACATTACAGAATCCGTTCCAATAAGAAAATGCTGTTACTGGTGGGTGGTTTGCCTCCTGGACCTGATCGTCTCCCCAGCAATTTGGTCCAGTACTATGATGACGAGAAAAAGACATGGAAGATCCTCACAAGTGAGTTGCAGAGGCTTTGCAGCCTTTTTAACATTTTTTTTACCTGGGGCATCTTGTGTTGGTGGCTTTCATGGTGAGAAATAGTTGTTCCTATGGATGACTTTAACACAGGTTAATTTCCACGGAAAATGAGGGGAAGGAGTTCCCTAAATCCTTCAGGTAATAATGTATCATATCACTTTTAATATAAGTTTTTAATCAGAGCGTGACTTCACAGCACTGTGGAGCTTCATGCCCGGTTTCCCTTGTTTTTGCTGAAATATGCTGGCAGGATGCATGATGAGATTTACTTGGATCTAATGATCTATTGTGGCAGGGATGGAACAATAATGAATGACATCTTTCCTCCATAGCATTTTAATGTAGCATGAATATTAGCCCGGGTTAATCAATACATAAGATTGAGTAGGCCTATACCTACTAATACAAAGTGTGGAATTAACCTGTTGACCTGGTGTCATTATCGATATCAGGTATATATGAGGTAAAGCAAATGGCAACAGATGAGGTCAGGAGGACAGCAGTAGTGTGTCTACAAAAAGGCAAAATGGATAATGATTTAATTGACTAAACAAGAAGTGTCGAAGATAAAAATAATAAATAAAAGTAATTTAAACAATCAAGATGTATCTTGTAAACTACAGGCATTAATGGCAGGGTAGAGTTTATGATATTGATGTTATGATGTCCTATTGAAAGCAAGTAGTTATAATTTCACAAAAAAAAACTGTTCTATTGGAAAGAATGTCCTCAGCCTTTTGAATTTACAAACGCTCCCTACAGCACTCACCTCTGTAAAGTGTACCATGCTCTTTTTTCTCTCTGTCTTCTGTGACCTTTTAAGGCTTACCACTATATTGTTGCCATATTGCAAAGGTCAAACAAGAGCTAATGGGAAACCATATTTGTCCTTTGCATCATCATTGCCAGACATATCGAGTTTTTGTCCTGTTGTTTTGGTCGGAGTCATATCTCAGCAGCATCTCTCCATTCGTATACATTAGCCACAGGTCTGTTTTTTTCTGTCAGCTCAGTGTGTGCAGTTTATATTCTCAGTTTATGGCACAAGTCTTTTTATTCTGGTGTGATGTTTCTGTTGTTGCAACTGAAATTCATCAACGGCCTCGGACACGGTTTCTTCTGCTGCTCAGGACGTGACGTTACGGGGCAGTCGTCCGTTATTTTAGCTCCTGTTTGTCCAAATCTTTTAAGGTGCATTTTACTAAAGGAGGCATGCATATACAACAGCCTGAAGCTCACTGATGTTTATATTGTCATTTCCTCATTAAACTCACACTCCTGGGTATAAACTGCAGCAAGCAAAAGGTCAATAGGGATTTCCATCACTCAGAACTAAAAAGTTAACACTCAAATGGTCCGTGGCCAAGTGGAGGGACAAAACTGCAAAATCATCCCCTTAACACATCAGTGACCATCTGATGTAGCCTCCACACAATGGATGTGGAATAGAAGATTATTAACATTCAATCATAACTTTTCAATGAGGCGAAACCTGAGAGGGACAGCCTTTGATTAAGACATTCATCAACACAATTTAGGAAGAATCTGATCCCTCTTGTTGTGTCAGATATAGCTGCTACTCGGTGATTTTAGTGTAAAGTTTGCCATCTAGTGTACCCACAGCAGCGTGGACGAGCACAAGACAAAGGCAGGCACAGGCTCAGCCACAATGCTGGACTGTTCTCCTATTCTCCTTCTTTAAATCAACCTGGTAGTAAAATCTCACGTGTGGAAACGGACCTCGTCCGTGCAACACGGCCTAGAACAAAGGAATTCAGCTCAGTGGGATGCAATTGTAATGGTGTTAAAGGCACGTCAGAGCTTGAGCAGCAGTGGTGCATTAGCTGTGGAGTCATTCAACCGACCCCAACTGTGCCTCTATGCAGAGGTTTCTGACTCCCTCTAGTGAGCCCCAGAGCTCACTGTAGACTGGAGTGATGGCGTCCATCTCGTGGAAGACGTGCTCATCCTGCCCTCTTTTGGCTGTTCACCCCTGGGGCCGATGGAAGATTTAGGGGACAGGGGACAAATATGCAGACTGATTTCTTACTTTTTCTCAGGTGATAATTCACAGTCAGATCTTAGATCTTATCTTGGAGATGGGAAAGAAGTGGTTTGTTTTATTTGGTGTTTGGTGGGACTACTGTAGTACAGTGGTGTATAGCTGTTATCCCACTGTTTACCTGTATCTGTGGCACCTGTAGAGGCAGTGCAAATGTCCCACGTCTTCCCACAGCACTCCTCATACTGTAGCCTGTGACATACTGTAAAGCAATAATCTTCTTTTCACGTGGGTATGAAATGATTTTTAGTATGAGTACAAGTCACTAGACATCAAATAAAAAGCCAGTCATCCATGTCCTATATACTGCTGACTGAATGATAATGTAAATAGCATGTACGGGAATTTGGCAGTCATATGGCACTCGTCTTTGAGGTGCACTGGAGGCAAGCAACCTAATCCCCTCGTTCAAGATAAAGCTGTGTTTAGTGTATGTAGTATTAGTTCCTATCTGAGACTCCCCTCCCATAGAGAGGACCGGCACATGTCAGCCAGCCAGAGTGAGATTGCAGGGAGAGGCCAATAGGAAAGAAATGAGATTCAAGGCTGTCTAATTTTGCAGCAACTGTGATCCATCAGGCGGTGGGGAGGTGACAGTGGAAATGACTGATGGAGACAGACAGGTGGGCTTTAACATTTCACTGATTTGTGCTCAAAAAGCACCGGGCCTGAGATTTATTGAGTGAACACGATCATGTTCATTATGACTGTCACCTAAGACCATTTCTCTACATCTCAATGGGGTCACTTCAGCAAAAGAAGATGGAGGAGAGGAGGGGAGCACAAAAACATACACAAGGAAAAATTCTCCATGAGGGGTCCTGCTGCATTTGTGGGCTTGTAGCTGTTTTTGCTAACTTGTGCTAAGATAATAAGCGGAGTGATCAGTAAGATTGTATTTATCGGGTGTACTCTGGATGCTAGGTGAATAGTTGCTGTGGCATATTACAGTAATGCTGGATGGAAGGTGTTGCATTATGCGAGTCAATCCTTTGAGTACTCACTGGCACTTAAGTCAAGTCTCTAAAGTAGAAACTCATTGGCTGTGATTGATAGATAGATAGATAGATAGATAGATAGATAGATAGATAGATAGATAGATAGATAGATAGATAGATAGATAGATAGATAGATAGATAGATAGATAGATAGATAGATATTGTCATACCAAACAGCAGCCTGTTTACTCTGCCTCATACTTTCATTTGTTCCACTTTAAGAGTCCACAGACTTCATTCCCCACAAGAAATCACTTCCTGTAGATGGATCAATGGAAGGTGGGAAAACAAAAGTGATGAGGAAGGACAATAAATCATATAACATTGACTCTCACAGAGAATTGTAGAAAAAGAAGTGTGGCCGTGTCATTACAACAAGCACTGTTGTTAAGAGTAACGTTGCAAATTAAATCAGTCTTGACATTAATATGTACTATGAGCACCCCCTATCAAACAACAGGACACTCAGCATCACAAGTAATAAAAGCAGTCACTGAATGAGAAACAGTGCCTTTACAAATACTGCTTATTAAAAAGTTAAGATAACATTTTGTAGATGTTCCATAAATAGGAATCTCATTTAATTGTGACTAACATCTTTTGTCCGGACCAGTAGACCTACATCAGGGATCAGTAGCTAGGTTAACTAAGGGCCAGTTTTTTAAGCTTTGTTAAGGGTAATTTTACAGGCACAATTAAGATGCAGGCCTAGCGTATGTGTTTGTTTGTGTATTATTTTAATTCATTGAAGAATAAAATTAATTTATAAAATTGTTAGTTTTAGTTTAGATGGAACTCCCATTAGTACTAAGTTGACAATTTATTAGGCACACTTAGCTGAAACCAATGCAATCTTAATATAATACAATACAATAGTCCAGCAATAATACTGTATTTTTATTGAAACTGTTTTAGAGAGGTGCTCATTCGACTGTATGATCATTTTGGAGGATGGAGTTTGTGGTGCTGTTGAACTTTGTTGCATTATACAGAGGAGTCTCTCTGTTCTTTAGCCGACCCTCATTGATATTGGGTGAACAAAATAATAGAAACATCTGCCTGTATAAAACACAATACAATTCAAAGGCACCACAAACTGCAGCCTCTAAAAATGACCATTCAATCAACACCTCTCCAGAAGACTGCATGCATTGCATTTACCAAGGTGTTTCCAATACACTGTCAACTGAGCGTATTTGTCTCTGAGGGACACAATTTATACAAGTCATGGAATTCAAGCCATTTTAATTTCTTGTGTACTTTTTAAAAATTGAAATCAGGTAGAAGAAATCATATATACATTTATATGTAAATTATCAAGGGGAAAACTTCGTTTTTTTCCTCAGGGGGGCAAATATTCTTGGCGGGGGACAGGTTTGGTTTTTAGGTTGATATTTTCCTGCCTCTGTCCTATACCACTGTCATGTTGCTGTGACTAATACCTGTGATTTTTGTGTCTCATTTAGTAATGCCTTACAACAGCGCCCATCACTGCGTGGTGGAGGTGGAGAACTTCCTGTTGCTGCTCGGAGGAGAAGACCAGTGGAATCCCAATGGTACTGTAACACCACATAATCAATGTCTTGCTTTTCACTGCTTTCAAATAAAAATCTATCAGTGTTTACTTTATATGTGAGAGTGCTCTGAGCCAATGTGTATGTAAGTTCAAACCTATTGGAGTTAATGTTGCACTTTCAAATAGTTTCAAACACTCATCCTAGAGCCACATAAGCTCTGAGTGGACAAACAACACTTGTCAATAATTGGCACAGAAAAATAACCGGTATTAACACTGAAATATTTGTGGCGATGAAGTGTCACGAGTGCTTTTGTGAAATGGTAGTAACATATAACAATGGTAAGAAAAACTGTAAAAGACCAAAAAATGAATGCTGACCTCTCATTCTTGTTCCACTAACTAACATAAAAATACACTGGTACAATGGCAGTAAGGGTTGAATTTAACACAACACACATCACCAGATACAGTTGAATGAATTAATAAAACCACACTGATGTATGACTCAAAAAAAAAAAAAAACAAGCCTTCTGTCAGCGCTTGTTAACTCAAAGTGCAGTGAAAAGTAGCACATTCACACTGAAAATCAGCATGTGTGGGTGGAGACTTTCAGCTAATATGTTTATTTTTAAATCAAGACTTACAAAGTCACAGAGTTGTGCATTTGTTTGGTATTTAGCAAAAACTTAACTAATTAGAAGTGAGCATTGGCTAAACTGTATTAGTCATGGGAGTGATCAGCTCCAATGACCTTAATTTCCATCTCTTTTGCAGGAAAACACAGCACTAATTTTGTTAGCCGATACGATCCCCGATTCAACAGTTGGATACAGTTGCCCCCTATGCAGGAGAGGTGAGCCTAATTTGTATTTCAATACACATTTGTTATTTCATTAATTTATATTTATTTACACTGTTCGTCATGTGGACCATTGCATGTGTTTAAATGTAATCTAAGATTATGTTTCCCAAAGGGAAGTATACAGTAGTAAATATATCTGTGGATGCAGTAACAGACTGCAGGACTCACAAACATCATTGTTTTCTGTTAATGGATAAGGAAAACAAACAGGAAATTTGTAATCATTACATTTTTTAATCAGAGTTTTTGATACAGACTGTTAAAAAATTCCTACAACGGATGTTGTCATTGCTGGTTTAATGATGTTGTCTGGTTGACACTTCCTCAGGAGAGCCAGTTTCTTTGCCTGCCGCCTGGATAAGCACCTGTACGTGATTGGTGGTAGGAACGAGACAGGCTACCTCTCCAGCGTAGAGTCCTACAACCTGGAGACTAATGAATGGAACTATGTGTCGTCTTTGCCTCAGCCTCTGGCCGCCCATGCAGGAGCAGTACACAACGGCAAGATCTACATATCAGGTCAGAAGAGAACCTGTCACTCAGTCCCAGTTATCCTGTCTCATTTTGAAGAAAGATACTTGACGGGCCATAAATACATTACCATAAGGAAATATCAGAAGATTATTAGCAATATCAATAAATAATCTTTATTATCTCACCTAGAAATGTTGTTTTCTAGTCAGGCTATTACATGTATATTCAACTACAGTTCTATGGAAAATATTGTACTTTTCATTTGAAGACTGAAGTTAATTTTTATGTTGCAGATTAAGATGTGAAACATTATCACCATATCAAATCAGTTGCATCGTTTACATTAAATTAACCAACCCAAGCATACTATATGACCACAAATAGTTTAACTAGCTTTCATCAACAGCCCTACAGCATGAGATGTGCTACTTATACAACGACGACAACAACAACAACAACAATTCATATATCCATATTATGGTCAAAAATTCAAAAAACTTCCAGGGCACACTAGAACATAGGAGACAAGGTTTATTATCAAAAGTAAAAACAAAAGGGGCGAACAACGCGTTTCACATGTTGCTTCATCAGATTCACTCATCACATCAAAACTTATTTGTGTTTCTACTTGCGTTAGCTGTTAACACCGACAAAACGTCACAAACTGGGTTAAAGTTTTAAAAGTTACTATTCATACTCTATGTTGAGGTTTACAGGAAAAAGATATTTTGTGGAATATTTCATAATATGAACTTTGGTAATTGTGAAATTCAAGTAATGAGAAAATATACATTTTTAACGAGTACCATCAGTTTGTCTCATAGAGTACCATATTACATGAGCAGCCAGTGCATCTATCTACGCTATGTATTTCAAAACAGGGATAAGGACATTGTGCTGTATTTACCTGTTGCAGGAGGAGTGCACAATGGAGAGTATGTGTCCTGGCTCTACTGTTACGACCCTATAATGGATGTGTGGGCTCGGAAACAGGATATGAACACAAAGCGTGCCATTCATGCCCTGGCTGGAATGAACGACCGCCTGTATGCTATAGGTGGAAACCATTTGAAAGGTAAGTGCTTGAGCATCACAGAAAAAGAGATACTGCCATTATTCTTAAAACTTGCTGCTATTTACCACACTGAGAATTGAAATATTCCAAAACATACTGTAACTCTTTTTACATGGTCAAAGCAGATTTTTATCAAGCAGACTTCAGGGAATGGTCCAAATGCCAATGTCTTTTTAAACGGCAGAAACGCAACATTTATTTTTTTCCATGAAGTCTCACCCACTTATAAAATCAGTAAAACAGCACACACACAAAACTTTTGCAGAAAATTTCCCGTTCATATAGCACCCCATCTGTTAGAGAGAGAGGCTGGTTGGATTGTTTTCAGGGCCTGTAATGTCGAATTACCAGATGGGGCATATTGACTGCATGTGAAACACTAAGTACATAATTTTAACACAGTTATCTACCCCTCTCACAGGTTTCTCCCATCTAGACGTGATGTTGGTTGAGTGTTACGACCCAAAAGCTGACCAGTGGAACATCCTGCAGACACCCATCCTGGAGGGTCGTAGTGGCCCTGGCTGTGCTGTTCTGGACGACAGCATCTTCCTTGTGGGGGGCTACAGCTGGAGCATGGTACTGTATATACTAAACTGTTTACACATCAGATTAGATTATTTTACATGTACTGTAAGGATAAGGCTTGTGATATTCTATATTTAATCACTGTCAACACATCCTGTGGAAAATGAACAAAAAACAGTACATGTGTTCCTGTGAGCAGCTCTTTTATTTCTTACCACCAACAATAGAAGTCCATCCATTATCATTTTGTGAATACAAGTGGTTGCTGGTGGCAACAATTCTCCTCGTTTTTCAGGCCTTAATATGACTTCCTGTCCTTGTGGAACAGGTCAATGAAGATATATTTTCATGTTTGTAAAAAAGACAGAAATTTCCCGGCTACTGTAGTTTTAGCAATTAATACCCAAACAAGAAAAACTGTGGACACGATTTTCCCTTTGAATATTCAATTGTTGTTTTTGATTGCATGCATTGTAAAACTACTGTTTCTGTCCCCTAGTCAGAAATATAAACAGCACAAAGGGGAATGAAGAAAATGACTTGATTTTCTTTTTTTCCCCAGGGGGCCTATAAGTCTTCTACCATCTGCTACAGCCCAGAAAAGGGAACATGGACAGAGTTGGAGGGAGAGGTGGCAGAGCCTTTAGCAGGCCCAGCCTGTTCCACTGTCATACTGCCTGCCTGCCTTCCTTTTAACAAATGACAACTAATCCAACCAACAGGCAGTAAGGGCGAGAAGCAGCAGAGTGACTGGGGGGAGGACCATCAATAAGCAAAACAGTTGTCAACAATTTTGTGACAAACCCTCCGGTCAGATGACGAGGGTGTGTATAAATTATTTTTTTACAGGTTTGACCAGAGCACTTTCGTTATTCCCTACTGAAGGTTTGAAAAAAAAAAAGGAAGAAAATTGTGTAACTCATGTATTTAAACTCATCTGTGTTATGAGAAATGGTCAGTTTCATATTTGATTTTATTTAAACTGATAGTAAGTGTTTTTGGCTTCTCTTCTATAGCACGCATAGTGTTGAACTGAATTATAGCTTTCAAATCCATTGTATCTTGTATTCAGTAGAGGCATTATTCCAGCAAAATGCAGTGTTGTTTCATGGACTGACACTGGGTGAAAAGATGGTCAGTCCAAAAATTGTTATTGGGTTAAATAAAACTAGGGCTGGGTGAGTTACATTGATTGTGATCATCGAACTGTATGAATATTCATCATCACTAATGTTATTACTCATTTTTCACTGGCTAGATTGTACACTGTTGCATCACCTAGTCAGATCATTATGCAACTGTTTTGTTGTCTCTCTGAAAATGAACCTACTTATGTGTCTTACATGAGGACAATTCGAGAAAACTTTTTCAGTGACAGCAGTCGTCACTGCTGTCGTTTTTAACTTTAACATGATATGATTAAAAGTAAACTGTAACTAGATATTCAAGCACAACTACACAACTTGATAATGGGGACAAGCAGGAGGACATTGTGGAAGAAAAAAAGAAAGAAAAAAAATTGCAATTACAATAAGATATTTGAGGACATATCCATATCACCCAGCCCTAATTTTTAACAAATTATCTTCATTATTTGCACCCAGACTAAAGTCGTGTTTGTATAACTTGTTGAACAGAGAGTTCCTTACAGGTTATCTGCTTGACAGGAAAAAAAAAAACTTGCCAAAGTTTGTGGCAACTATTCATGCTGCAAGCAAAAGAATTGAAGGATTTACAATTGGTTCTTAATGCTCACATGAAGCACTAATGTTCACATTAATTACACAATGATGGTACAATCAAATTGTAATCGCTAGCCAGTGTATTTATGGGTGGCATGTTTGGGTAAACAGAGGGAGAGGACATTTGTTTGGTTTGTTCTCCTTCGCAACTTAGGCCTGTTTATTAGGCCACATAACATTACCTTGGTGGGATTTTAATCTTTAATGTATGAAAAACAAACAAACATACAGTGGTCTTTAATGCACTAAAGGTGAACTTTTAATTCAGCAAACAAAGTTCACTATAATGTAAATTAATTAATGTGATGTGTTTAAAAAATTATCTTGAGTACAAATGAATCTAAGTCTGGTCTAGTCTACGTTATTAGGTTCAAAAAGTTGACTCTAAATATTGATGCAGTACCTGTTGAATTCTGTACAGATTTGTTGATTTCATTCTTGTACATAATCGCTTGCAGTGAAACATTTTTGTGCACTCAACCTTGGATTTATTCTCAAATCCTGTTATGTCCTTTGAATTTTAGAATATGAAAATAAATTGACTCTTGATGATTAAAACCATTTTCAGTCTTTTTTTTTTTTTTAGCTAATAGAAGAATTTATTGTGAACCAGGTGATTGGTTGTGAGCGGTTCTATGAAGGTCTCTGGTTTTAAAGCAAACCTGTTTGATAATTTTGCAGTTTTTAATACAAGTTGAACACATCATTTAATGAATGCATTTGACATTCACACCAGTGACACATCCCAACACAGTGGTACAATGCAGCTCAGACATACAAAGTTCAGAGGGACATTAAATCGTTTTTACATTTTAGACACATCAACAGGTAGCTACAGAATCTCTCCGAACTCGGATTTATTTGGCAAGGCCGTGAACGCACCTGTAAGTCTCATCGGGTGTGTGCAAGTTTGATGATTCAGGGGGGTGGTGGGCGAAACTTTGAAGAATGTAAGTCGTTGCACTACCCTTTAAATGTACCCGAGTCACTATTGGTTGGTAACTGTGCTAGTTTTTATTAGCTTTATTCACAAAACAAACTTGTTTTAAATCATTAATTAGCGGGAACCCAGCTGTGTGCTAGTCAAACTGGCTAACAGCTAATGTTTTGCTAAGACGCCATCTTTGTCTGTGTCCCATGAAACCCATTGCTTCGTTTTTCAGGTAAGTTAAGTGTTTGACTTTATTTGAAGGCTTCACTTCCTATATGTTATTTCATATGAAACGGTTAAGATCCAGTGGCGGTTAATAATAACATTAGTTAAACTTCGACTAATACATTTTAGTTGTCAATTTGAGATGGCATAAGCAACAATGTGTGTGCTGTTGGTTATTAGGCAGCAATGGCTACTGTGATTCAAAAGCGTCATGTCATGAATCAATGGTGGTGATAATACTGATCCATTTTATTTACAAATAGTCCCTATGATTTGTTGTAGGCTAATATAAGCAAGTTTAAGCACGGTGCACCTATTTTAGATTCCCACAGTGTAGGCTACAGCACGTGCAGTGAGAATCATCAGTGCAGATCATGGAAAATGTCTTGAATAATCATCAAGATTGATGATTTATGATTTGATTCATGATCGTCTCTATGAATTTGTACGAACAATACATATGAATTGCACTAAACCTCTTCAGTGCTTACTACCGTCCGTCACCCTACAAATGCAAAGACTTTTCATATGTTTAAGCCTAAAACACCTAAGAAAAAAAAAAACACTACACCAAGCTGGAGTCTGTAAAATCTGAAGCAGCAAGCACAAAGCGAATCTGATGTTTACCTGCAGGGCAGCCTCTCATGCCAGACCAGATTTGATTTGCCAACCATTTACTACCAACTGTCTCATGCACTGAACAGCATGCATGTCCCCCAACACATACATACACCTGATGTTTTTTTTTTATCCTTTCCTTTTTCTGTGGCGTCTTGGCGTCTGCTCTCCATGCATCCACTTGGCCACGTGCCTAGAGGATAAGACGGCAATTATTTCCTCACAGAGATGATTCTGTTAGATTACATAAATCCATATCTAATACACACAATATGGTATCAGGACACGAGAAAATACTCAGTGTTCTTCATGTCACATAATCCTCGCAAACATGTCTTACAACAGCAGCTGAGATGCTGCAGTCAGTTGATATCTGAACCTCCTCTGGTCAGTGGTACCTGCAATTCATCAAAACAGTCATGCTACTTCAGGGGACTGAGGCGATGAAAGAATAACATAATCCTCACCAAGACAGAGATGTGTAAAGTCGTCCCACAAAAAAATTAAGAGGTTTAGACAAAGAAACGGAGATTGAATGTGAGTGTGTAGCATGCGTGGATTTGAAGTCTTCATTTACCCTTCAGTGCTGGTGGCAGCAGATGGTTTCTGCACTGCTCTCAGTCCCACTGCTAACACCTCTCCCTCAGCTCGGGGAATAACAGGATTGGTTAAAATGAACACGACTGACCTTTTAATTAACTACACAGACCATCGTGGCTGTGATTTTAATCACAGAAAGAGTATTCTCTGTCCTTGGCTCTAGTTTTAGAATAATACAGAGAGAAGAAACTCTCAGTGGCCTCAGAGGGGTTTTAATTATTTATTTATTTTTTATGTTTCTTTTACAAATACATAAGATAGATATCAAACTGACAGCATTTAACTGAAGTCAAGCCAGCCCACACTTTGAAATCCGTAGTCAAGCCAGCCCACACAAAGTTTTAAGGTGCGCGCATATACGGCACATTACGGTACGGCACATTACGGCAAGAGCGAGGAAGTGCCCGTGAGGTGACGACTCCGAGACGACCGATTTCTTTCAAAATAAAAGACAGCCTTTCAAAATAAAAGACTTAAACAATGCAGTTTTGTACATTTACAGTATTTAAATAATAATAATAAAAATAAAAAACTGCAAGTTATTACGGTACCATTCCAATTCAGACTTGTAGTACTCAACCTAAAGATGACATTGTGAAACAACCAGACCAATCTGATGTCAAATTTCACAATAAAAGCCCTCTGAAATGTCACATTTTGAAGTTCATTGTGTACATTTACAGTATCATTTTTTGAAAAAACTGCTAGTTATTACTGTATCATTCCACTTCAGACTGATAGTACTCGACCTGAAGATGACATCCTGAAAAAATCAGACCAATCTGATGTTAAATTTCAGAATAAAAGCCCTCTGAAATGTCACATTTTGAAGTTCTTTGTGTACATTTAAAGGATTAAAAAAAAAAAACTGCTAGTTATTACTGTACCATTCAACCTCAAACTGTTAGTACTCGACCCTCTGATGACATCCTGAAAAAATTAGACCAATCTGATGTAGAATTTCAGAATAAAAGCCCTCTGAAATGTCATATTTTGAAGTATTCTTTGTACACTTACAGTATAATTATAAAAAAAACTGCTAGTTATTACTGTACCATTCCACTTCAGACTGATAGTATTCGACCTGAAGATGACACCCTGAAAAAATCAGACCAGTCTGATGTGTAATTTCAGAATCAAAGCCCTATGAAATGTCATATTTTGAAGTTCATCATGTACATTTACAGTATCATTTTTTGAAAAAACTGCTAGGTATTACTGTATCATTCCACTTCAGACTGATAGTACTCGACCTGAAGATGACATCCTGAAAAAATCAGACCAATCTGATGTTAAATTTCAGAATAAAAGCCCTCTGAAATGTCACATTTTGAAGTTCTTTGTGTACATTTAAAGGATTAAAAAAAAAAAACCTGCTAGTTATTACTGTACCATTCAACCTCAAACTGTTAGTACTCGACCCTCTGATGACATCCTGAAAAAATTAGACCAATCTGATGTAGAATTTCAGAATAAAAGCCCTCTGAAATGTCATATTTTGAAGTATTCTTTGTACAATTACAGTATAATTATAAAAAAAAAACTGCTAGTTATTACTGTACCATTCCACTTCAGACTGATAGTATTCGACCTGAAGATGACATCCTGAAAAAATCAGACCAGTCTGATGTGTAATTTCAGAATAAAAGCCCTATGAAATGTCATATTTTGAAGTTCATCATGTACATTTACAGTATAATTTTTTTGAAAAACTGCTAGTTATTACTGTATCATTCCACTTCAGACTGATAGTACTCGACCTGAAGATGACATCCTGAAAAAATCAGACCAATCTGATGTCAAATTTCAGAATAAAAGCCCTCTGAAATGTCACATTTTGAAGTTCTTTGTGTACATTTAAAGGATTAAAAAAAAAAAAAACTGTACCATTCAACCTCAAACTGTTAGTACTCGACCCTCTGATGACATCCTGAAAAAATTAGACCAATCTGATGTAGAATTTCAGAATAAAAGCCCTCTGAAATGTCATATTTTGAAGTATTCTTTGTACACTTACAGTATAATTATTAAAAAAAACTGCTAGTTATTACTGTACCATTCCACTTCAGACTGATAGTATTCGACCTGAAGATGACACCCTGAAAAAATCAGACCAGTCTGATGTGTAATTTCAGAATAAAAGCCCTATGAAATGTCATATTTTGAAGTTCATCATGTACATTTACAGTATCATTTTTTGAAAAAACTGCTAGTTATTACTGTATCATTCCACTTCAGACTGATAGTACTCGACCTGAAGATGACATCCTGAAAAAATCAGACCAATCTGATGTTAAATTTCAGAATAAAAGCCCTCTGAAATGTCACATTTTGAAGTTCTTTGTGTACATTTAAAGGATTTAAAAAAAAAAAACTGCTAGTTATTACTGTACCATTCAACCTCAAACTGTTAGTACTCGACCCTCTGATGACATCCTGAAAAAATTAGACCAATCTGATGTAGAATTTCAGAATAAAAGCCCTCTGAAATGTCATATTTTGAAGTATTCTTTGTACACTTACAGTATAATTATAAAAAAAAACCTGCTAGTTATTACTGTACCATTCCACTTCAGACTGATAGTATTCGACCTGAAGATGACACCCTGAAAAAATCAGACCAGTCTGATGTGTAATTTCAGAATAAAAGCCCTATGAAATGTCATATTTTGAAGTTCATCATGTACATTTACAGTATAATTTTTTTGAAAAACTGCTAGTTATTACTGTATCATTCCACTTCAGACTGATAGTACTCGACCTGAAGATGACATCCTGAAAAAATCAGACCAATCTGATGTTAAATTTCAGAATAAAAGCCCTCTGAAATGTCACATTTTGAAGTTCTTTGTGTACATTTAAAGGATTAAAAAAAAAAAAAAACTGCTAGTTATTACTGTACCATTCAACCTCAAACTGTTAGTACTCGACCCTCTGATGACATCCTGAAAAAATTAGACCAATCTGATGTAGAATTTCAGAATAAAAGCCCTCTGAAATGTCATATTTTGAAGTATTCTTTGTACACTTACAGTATAATTATAAAAAAAAAACCTGCTAGTTATTACTGTACCATTCCAGTTGAGACTGATAGTATTCGACCTGAAGATGACACCCTGAAAAAATCAGACCAGTCTGATGTGTAATTTCAGAATAAAAGCCCTATGAAATGTCATATTTTGAAGTTCATCATGTACATTTACAGTATCATTTTTTGAAAAAACTGCTAGTTATTACTGTATCATTGCACTTCAGACTGATAGTACTCGACCTGAAGATGACATCCTGAAAAAATCAGACCAGTCTGATGTGTAATTTCAGAATAAAAGCCCTATGAAATGTCATATTTTGAAGTTCATCATGTACATTTACAGTATCATTTTTTGAAAAAACTGCTAGTTATTACTGTACCATTCCACTTCAGACTGATAGTACTCGACCTGAAGATGACATCCTGAAAAAATCAGACCAATCTGATGTTAAATTTCAGAATAAAAGCCCTCTGAAATGTCACATTTTGAAGTTCTTTGTGTACATTTAAAGGATTTAAAAAAAAAAAAAAAAACTGCTAGTTATTACTGTACCATTCAACCTCAAAATGTTAGTACTCGACCCTCTGATGACATCCTGAAAAAATTAGACCAATCTGATGTAGAATTTCAGAATAAAAGCCCTCTGAAATGTCATATTTTGAAGTATTCTTTGTACACTTACAGTATAATTATAAAAAAAAACCTGCTAGTTATGACTGTACCATTCCACTTCAGACTGATAGTATTCGACCTGAAGATGACACCCTGAAAAAATCAGACCAGTCTGATGTGTAATTTCAGAATAAAAGCCCTATGAAATGTCATATTTTGAAGTTCATCATGTACATTTACAGTATCATTTTTTGAAAAAACTGCTAGGTATTACTGTATCATTCCACTTCAGACTGATAGTACTCGACCTGAAGATGACATCCTGAAAAAATCAGACCAATCTGATGTTAAATTTCAGAATAAAAGCCCTCTGAAATGTCACATTTTGAAGTTCTTTGTGTACATTTAAAGGATTAAAAAAAAAAAAAACTGCTAGTTATTACTGTACCATTCAACCTCAAACTGTTAGTACTCGACCCTCTGATGACATCCTGAAAAAATTAGACCAATCTGATGTAGAATTTCAGAATAAAAGCCCTCTGAAATGTCATATTTTGAAGTATTCTTTGTACAATTACAGTATAATTATAAAAAAAAACTGCTAGTTATTACTGTACCATTCCACTTCAGACTGATAGTATTCGACCTGAAGATGACATCCTGAAAAAATCAGACCAGTCTGATGTGTAATTTCAGAATAAAAGCCCTATGAAATGTCATATTTTGAAGTTCATCATGTACATTTACAGTATAATTTTTTTGAAAAACTGCTAGTTATTACTGTATCATTCCACTTCAGACTGATAGTACTCGACCTGAAGATGACATCCTGAAAAAATCAGACCAATCTGATGTCAAATTTCAGAATAAAAGCCCTCTGAAATGTCACATTTTGAAGTTCTTTGTGTACATTTAAAGGATTAAAAAAAAAAAAAAACTGCTAGTTATTACTGTACCATTCAACCTCAAACTGTTAGTACTCGACCCTCTGATGACATCCTGAAAAAATTAGACCAATCTGATGTAGAATTTCAGAATAAAAGCCCTCTGAAATGTCATATTTTGAAGTATTCTTTGTACACTTACAGTATAATTATAAAAAAAAACCTGCTAGTTATGACTGTACCATTCCACTTCAGACTGATAGTATTCGACCTGAAGATGACACCCTGAAAAAATCAGACCAGTCTGATGTGTAATTTCAGAATAAAAGCCCTATGAAATGTCATATTTTGAAGTTCATCATGTACATTTACAGTATCATTTTTTGAAAAAACTGCTAGGTATTACTGTATCATTCCACTTCAGACTGATAGTACTCGACCTGAAGATGACATCCTGAAAAAATCAGACCAATCTGATGTTAAATTTCAGAATAAAAGCCCTCTGAAATGTCACATTTTGAAGTTCTTTGTGTACATTTAAAGGATTAAAAAAAAAAAACCTGCTAGTTATTACTGTACCATTCAACCTCAAACTGTTAGTACTCGACCCTCTGATGACATCCTGAAAAAATTAGACCAATCTGATGTAGAATTTCAGAATAAAAGCCCTCTGAAATGTCATATTTTGAAGTATTCTTTGTACAATTACAGTATAATTATAAAAAAAAACTGCTAGTTATTACTGTACCATTCCACTTCAGACTGATAGTATTCGACCTGAAGATGACATCCTGAAAAAATCAGACCAGTCTGATGTGTAATTTCAGAATAAAAGCCCTATGAAATGTCATATTTTGAAGTTCATCATGTACATTTACAGTATAATTTTTTTGAAAAACTGCTAGTTATTACTGTATCATTCCACTTCAGACTGATAGTACTCGACCTGAAGATGACATCCTGAAAAAATCAGACCAATCTGATGTCAAATTTCACAATAAAAGCCCTCTGAAATGTAACATTTTGAAGTTCATCATGTACATTTACAGTATAATTTTTTGGAAAAACTGCTAGTTATTACTGTATCATTCCACTTCAGACGGATAGTACTCGACCTGAAGATGACATCCAGAAAAAATCAGACCAGTCTGATGTGGAATTTCAGAATAAAAGCCCTATGAAATGTCATATTTTGAAGTTCATCATGTACATTTACAGTATAATTTTTTTGAAAAACTGCTAGTTATTACTGTATCATTCCACTTCAGACTGATAGTACTCGACCTGAAGATGACACCCTGGAAAGATCAGACCAATCTGATGTAAAATTTCAGAATAAGAGGCCTCAGAAATGTCACATTTTGAAGTTCTTTGTGTAAATTTGTGGATCATTTCTGGATCATTAAAAAAAGAACTACTGGTTATTACTGTACCATTATACTTCGAACTGATAGTACTCGACCTGAAGATGACATCCTGAAAAAATCAGACCAATCTGATGTGGAATTTCAGAATAAAAGCCCTCTGAAATGTCACATTTTGAAGTTCTTTGTGTACATTTAAAGGATTTTTCTCAAAAACCGCTAGTTATTACTGTACCATTCAACCTCAATCTGGTAGTACTCGACCAGAAGATGACATCCTGAAAAAATCAGACCAATCTGATATAAAAAATCAGAATAAAAGCACTCTGAAATGTCACATTTTGAAATTCTTTGTGTACATTTACAGTATCATTAAAAAAAACTCCTGGTTATTACTGTACCATTCCACTTCAGACTGATAGTACTCGACACTCTGATGCCATCCTGAAAAAATCAGACCAATCTGATGTCAAATTTCACAATAAAAGCCCTCTGAAATGTAACATTTTGAAGTTCATCATGTACATTTACAGTATAATTTTTTGGAAAAACTGCTAGTTATTACTGTATCATTCCACTTCAGACGGATAGTACTCGACCTGAAGATGACATCCAGAAAAAATCAGACCAGTCTGATGTGGAATTTCAGAATAAAAGCCCTATGAAATGTCATATTTTGAAGTATTCCTTGTACACTTAAAGTATAATTATTAGAAAAAAACTGCTAGTTATTACTGTGCCATTCCACTTCAGACTGATAGTACTCGACCTAAAGATGACACCCTGGAAAGATCAGACCAATCTGATGTAAAATTTCAGAATAAGAGGCCTCAGAAATGTCACATTTTGAAGTTCTTTGTGTAAATTTGTGGATCATTTCTGGATCATTAAAAAAAGAACTACTGGTTATTACTGTACCATTATACTTCGAACTGATAGTACTCGACCTGAAGATGACATCCTGAAAAAATCAGACCAATCTGATGTGGAATTTCAGAATAAAAGCCCTCTGAAATGTCACATTTTGAAGTTCTTTGTGTATATTTAAAGGATTTTTCTCAAAAACCGCTAGTTATTACTGTACCATTCAACCTCAATCTGGTAGTACTCGACCAGAAGATGACATCCTGAAAAAATCAGACCAATCTGATATAAAAAATCAGAATAAAAGCACTCTGAAATGTCACATTTTGAAATTCTTTGTGTACATTTACAGTATCATTAAAAAAAACTCCTGGTTATTACTGTACCATTCCACTTCAGACTGATAGTACTCGACACTCTGATGCCATCCTGAAAAAATCAGACCAATCTGATGTAGAATTTCAGAATAAAAGCCCTCTGAAATGTCACATTTTGAAGCTCTTTGTGTACATTTAGGGTATAATTTTTTTAAACTGCTAGTTATTACTGTACCATTCCATCTCAGACTGATAGTACTCCACCTGATGAAGACTTTAAAAATTTTGTAAAAAACTGACACTGCAAATGTACACAAAGAAATTCAAAATAACTAGCAGTTTTTCAAAAAAATTATACTGTAAATGTACATGATGAACTTCAAAATATGACATTTCATAGGGCTTTTATTCTGAAATTCCACATCAGACTGGTCTGATTTTTTCAGGTTGTCATCTTAAGGTCGAGTACTATCAGTTCAAAGTATAATGGTACAGTAATAACAAGCAGTTTTTTTTTTTTTAAATCCTTTAAATGTACACAAAGAACTTCAAAATATGACATTTCATAGGGCTTTTATTCTGAAATTCCACATCAGACTGGTCTGATTTTTTCAGGGTGTCATCTTCAGGTCGAGTACTATCAGTCTGAAGTGGAATTATACAGTAATAACTAGCAGTTTTTCAAAAAGATTATACTGTAAATGTACATAATGAACTTCAAAATGTGACATTTCAGAGGCCTCTTATTCTGAAATTCCACATCAGATTGGTCAGATTTTTTCAGGATGTCATCTTCAGGTCGAGTACTATCAGTCTGAATTGGAATGGTACAGTAATAACTAGCAGTTTTTCAAAAAAAATTATACTGTAAATGTACACAATGAACTTCAAAATGTGACATTTCAGAGGGCTTTTATTTTGAAATTTGACATCAGATTGGTCTGATTTTTTCAGGATGTCATCTTCAGGTCGAGTACTATCAGTCTGAATTGGAATGGTCGAGTAATAACTAGCAGTTTTTCCAAAAAATGATACTGTAAATGTACACAATGAACTTCAAAATGTGACATTTCAGAGGGCTTTTATTTTGAAATTTGACATCAGATTGGTCCGATTTTTTCAGGATGTCATCTTCAGGTCGAGTACTATCAGTCTGAAGTGGAATGATACAGTAATAACTAGCAGTTTTTCAAAAAAAATTATACTGTAAATGTACACGATGAACTTCAAAATATGACATTTCATAGGGCTTTTATTCTGAAATTCCACATCAGACTGGTGTGATTTTTTCAGGGTCTCATCTTGAGGTCGAGTACTATCAGTCTGAAGTGGAATGGTACAGTAATAACTAGCAGTTTTTCCAAAAAATGATACTGTAAATGTACATAATGAACTTCAAAATGTGACATTTCAGAGGGCTTTTATTGTGAAATTTGACATCAGATTGGTCTGGTTGTTTCAGGATGTCATCTTCAGGTCGAGTACTATCAGTCTGAAGTGGAATGATACAGTAATAACTAGCAGTTTTTCAAAAAAATTATACTGTAAATGTACATGATGAACTTCAAAATATGACATTTCATAGGGCTTTTATTCTGAAATTACACATCAGACTGGTCTGATTTTTTCAGGATGTCATCTTCAGGTCGAATACTATCAGTCTGAAGTGGAATGGTACAGTAATAACTAGCAGTTTTTTTTTATAATTATACTGTAATTGTACAAAGAATACTTCAAAATATGACATTTCAGAGGGCTTTTATTCTGAAATTCTACATCAGATTGGTCTAATTTTTTCAGGATGTCATCAGAGGGTCGAGTACTAACAGTTTGAGGTTGAATGGTACAGTAATAACTAGCAGGTTTTTTTTTTTTAATCCTTTAAATGTACACAAAGAACTTCAAAATGTGACATTTCAGAGGGCTTTTATTCTGAAATTTAACATCAGATTGGTCTGATTTTTTCAGGATGTCATCTTCAGGTCGAGTACTATCAGTCTGAAGTGGAATGATACAGTAATACCTAGCAGTTTTTTCAAAAATTATACTGTAAATGTACATGATGAACTTCAAAATATGACATTTCATAGGGCTTTTATTCTGAAATTACACATCAGACTGGTCTGATTTTTTCAGGGTGTCATCTTCAGGTCGAATACTATCAGTCTGAAGTGGAATGGTACAGTCATAACTAGCAGGTTTTTTTTTATAATTATACTGTAAGTGTACAAAGAATACTTCAAAATATGACATTTCAGAGGGCTTTTATTCTGAAATTCTACATCAGATTGGTCTAATTTTTTCAGGATGTCATCAGAGGGTCGAGTACTAACATTTTGAGGTTGAATGGTACAGTAATAACTAGCAGTTTTTTTTTTTTTTTTTAAATCCTTTAAATGTACACAAAGAACTTCAAAATGTGACATTTCAGAGGGCTTTTATTCTGAAATTTAACATCAGATTGGTCTGATTTTTTCAGGATGTCATCTTCAGGTCGAGTACTATCAGTCTGAAGTGGAATGGTACAGTAATAACTAGCAGTTTTTGCAAAAAATGATCCTGTAAATGTACATGATGAACTTCAAAATATGACATTTCATAGGGCTTTTATTCTGAAATTACACATCAGACTGGTCTGATTTTTTCAGGATGTCATCTTCAGGTGGAGTACTATCAGTCTGAAGTGCAATGATACAGTAATAACTAGCAGTTTTTTCAAAAAATGATACTGTAAATGTACATGATGAACTTCAAAATATGACATTTCATAGGGCTTTTATTCTGAAATTACACATCAGACTGGTCTGATTTTTTCAGGGTGTCATCTTCAGGTCGAATACTATCAGTCTCAACTGGAATGGTACAGTAATAACTAGCAGGTTTTTTTTTTATAATTATACTGTAAGTGTACAAAGAATACTTCAAAATATGACATTTCAGAGGGCTTTTATTCTGAAATTCTACATCAGATTGGTCTAATTTTTTCAGGATGTCATCAGAGGGTCGAGTACTAACAGTTTGAGGTTGAATGGTACAGTAATAACTAGCAGTTTTTTTTTTTTTTTAATCCTTTAAATGTACACAAAGAACTTCAAAATGTGACATTTCAGAGGGCTTTTATTCTGAAATTTGACATCAGATTGGTCTGATTTTTTCAGGATGTCATCTTCAGGTCGAGTACTATCAGTCTGAAGTGGAATGATACAGTAATAACTAGCAGTTTTTCAAAAAAATTATACTGTAAATGTACATGATGAACTTCAAAATATGACATTTCATAGGGCTTTTATTCTGAAATTACACATCAGACTGGTCTGATTTTTTCAGGATGTCATCTTCAGGTCGAGTACTATCAGTCTGAATTGGAATGGTCGAGTAATAACTAGCAGTTTTTCCAAAAAATTATACTGTAAATGTACACAATGAACTTCAAAATGTGACATTTCAGAGGGCTTTTATTTTGAAATTTGACATCAGATTGGTCCGATTTTTTCAGGATGTCATCTTCAGGTCGAGTACTATCAGTCTGAAGTGGAATGGTACAGTAATAACTAGCAGTTTTTCCAAAAAATGATACTGTAAATGTACATAATGAACTTCAAAATGTGACATTTCAGAGGGCTTTTATTTTGAAATTTGACATCAGATTGGTCTGGTTGTTTCAGGATGTCATCTTCAGGTCGAGTACTATCAGTCTGAAGTGGAATGATACAGTAATAACTAGCAGTTTTTTCAAAAAATTATACTGTAAATGTACACGATGAACTTCAAAATATGACATTTCATAGGGCTTTTATTCTGAAATTCCACATCAGACTGGTGTGATTTTTTCAGGGTCTCATCTTGAGGTCGAGTACTATCAGTCTGAAGTGGAATGGTACAGTAATAACTAGCAGTTTTTCCAAAAAATGATACTGTAAATGTACATAATGAACTTCAAAATGTGACATTTCAGAGGGCTTTTATTTTGAAATTTGACATCAGATTGGTCTGGTTGTTTCAGGATGTCATCTTCAGGTCGAGTACTATCAGTCTGAAGTGGAATGATACAGTAATAACTAGCAGTTTTTCAAAAAAAATTATACTGTAAATGTACACGATGAACTTCAAAATATGACATTTCATAGGGCTTTTATTCTGAAATTCCACATCAGACTGGTGTGATTTTTTCAGGGTCTCATCTTGAGGTCGAGTACTATCAGTCTGAAGTGGAATGGTACAGTAATAACTAGCAGTTTTTCCAAAAAATGATACTGTAAATGTACATAATGAACTTCAAAATGTGACATTTCAGAGGGCTTTTATTGTGAAATTTGACATCAGATTGGTCTGGTTGTTTCAGGATGTCATCTTCAGGTCAAGTACTATCAGTCTGAAGTGGAATGGTACAGTAATAACTAGCAGTTTTTTTTTAATGATACTGTAAATTTACATAATGAACTTCAAAATGTGACATTTCAGAGGGCTTTTATTTTGAAATTTGACATCAGATTGGTCTGGTTGTTTCAGGATGTCATCTTCAGGTCGAGTACTATCAGTCTGAAGTGGAATGATACAGTAATAACTAGCAGTTTTTCAAAAAAAATTATACTGTAAATGTACACGATGAACTTCAAAATATGACATTTCATAGGGCTTTTATTCTGAAATTCCACATCAGACTGGTGTGATTTTTTCAGGGTCTCATCTTGAGGTCGAGTACTATCAGTCTGAAGTGGAATGGTACAGTAATAACTAGCAGTTTTTCCAAAAAATGATACTGTAAATGTACATAATGAACTTCAAAATGTGACATTTCAGAGGGCTTTTATTGTGAAATTTGACATCAGATTGGTCTGGTTGTTTCAGGATGTCATCTTCAGGTCGAGTACTATCAGTCTGAATTGTAATGGTAGAGTAATAACAAGCAGTTTTTACAAAAAATTATACTGTAAATGTACACAATGAACTTCAGAATGTGACATTTCAGAGGGCTTTTATTCTGAAATTCCACATCAGATTGGTCTGATTTTTTCTGGATGTCATCTTCAGGTCGAGTACTATCAGTCTGAAGTGGAACGGTACAGTAATAACTAGCAGTTTTTTTTAATGATACACAAATTATACACAAATGTACACAAAGAACTTCAAAATGTGACATTTCAGAGGCCTCTTATTCTGAAATTTCACATCAGATTGGTCTGATTTTTTCAGGATGTCATCTTCAGGTCGAGTACTATCCGTCTGAAGTGGAATGATACAGTAATAACTAGCAGTTTTTCAAAAAAAATTATACTGTAAATGTACACAATGAACTTCAAAATGTGACATTTCAGAGGGCTTTTATTTTGAAATTTGACATCAGATTGGTCTGATTTTTTCAGGATGTCATCTTCAGGTCGAGTACTATCAGTCTGAATTGGAATGGTCGAGTAATAACTAGCAGTTTTTCCAAAAAATTATACTGTAAATGTACACAATGAACTTCAAAATGTGACATTTCAGAGGGCTTTTATTTTGAAATTTGACATCAGATTGGTCCGATTTTTTCAGGATGTCATCTTCAGGTCGAGTACTGTCAGTCTGAATTGGAATGGTACAGTAATAACTAGCAGGTTTTTTTTAATACTGTAACTGTACATAATGAACTTCAAAATGTGACATTTCAGAGGGCTTTTATTTTGAAATTTGACATCAGATTGGTCTGATTTTTTCAGGATGTCATCTTCAGGTCGAGTACTATCAGTCTGAATTGGAATGGTCGAGTAATAACTAGCAGTTTTTCCAAAAAATTATACTGTAAATGTACACAATGAACTTCAAAATGTGACATTTCAGAGGGCTTTTATTTTGAAATTTGACATCAGATTGGTCCGATTTTTTCAGGATGTCATCTTCAGGTCGAGTACTATCAGTCTGAATTGGAATGGTACAGTAATATCTAGCAGTTTTTCTTTTAATGATACTGTAACTGTACATAATGAACTTCAAAATGTGACATTTCAGAGGGCTTTTATTTTGAAATTTGACATCAGATTGGTCTGGTTGTTTCAGGATGTCATCTTCAGGTCGAGTACTATCAGTCTGAAGTGGAATGGTACAGTAATAACTAGCAGTTTTTCCAAAAAATGATACTGTAAATGTACATAATGAACTTCAAAATGTGACATTTCAGAGGGCTTTTATTTTGAAATTTGACATCAGATTGGTCTGGTTGTTTTTCAGGATGTCATCTTCAGGTCGAGTACTATCAGTCTGAAGTGGAATGATACAGTAATAACTAGCAGTTTTTCAAAAAAAAATTATACTGTAAATGTACACGATGAACTTCAAAATATGACATTTCATAGGGCTTTTATTCTGAAATTCCACATCAGACTGGTGTGATTTTTTCAGGGTGTCATCTTGAGGCCGAGTACTATCAGTCTGAAGTGGAATGGTACAGTAATAACTAGCAGTTTTTCCAAAAAATGATACTGTAAATGTACATAATGAACTTCAAAATGTGACATTTCAGAGGGCTTTTATTGTGAAATTTGACATCAGATTGGTCTGGTTGTTTTAGGATGTCATCTTCAGGTCGAGTACTATCAGTCTGAAGTGGAATGGTACAGTAATAACCAGCAGTTTTTCCAAAAAATGATACTGTAAATGTACATAATGAACTTCAAAATATGACATTTCAGAGGGCTTTTATTTTGAAATTTGACATCAGATTGGTCTGGTTGTTTCAGGATGTCATCTTCAGGTCGAGTACTATCAGTCTGAAGTGGAATGGTACAGTAATAACTAGCAGTTTTTTCAAAAAATGATACTGTAAATGTACACAATGAACTTCAAAATGTGACATTTCAGAGGGCTTTTATTGCGAAATTTGACATCAGAATGGTCTGGTTGTTTCACGATGTCATCTTTAGGTCGAGTACTACAAGTCTGAATTGGAGTGGTACCGTAATAACTTGCAGTTTTTTATTATTATTATTATTATTTAGGCTAAATACTTTAAATGTACAAAACTGCATTGTTTAAGTCTTTTATTTTGAAAGGCTGTCTTTTATTTTGAAAGAAATCGGTCGTCTCGGAGTCGTCACCTCACGGGCACTTCTCGCTCTTGCCGTAATGTGCCGTACCGTAATGTGCCGTATATGCGCGCACCTTAAAACTTTGTGTGGGCTGGCTTGACTACGGATTTCAAAGTGTGGGCTGGCTTGACTTCAGTAGCATTTAGCTGTTCAGTGCTGGAGTCAGTACTTTGAGGCGAGGAATGGAAGTAAAACTACACATTTAAAGCAGAAGTAAGCGATCCGGTCGTTTTCGCTAATGCTGCGTTCCAGGCAGGCTTTTGAAATCGTAAATTACAGCTTCAAGTCACAACTTACGACTTTGTAGCGTTCCAGGCAACCCACTCGTGTTTCTCCGACCTGTTTTACCGGTGAAAGTCACTATAACAGCCACTCGTAACTTCCGACCGGTGAACTCGTACCAGATCGAACTGGTACCACTTCACGGTCGGAAAAATACGAGTTTCCTTGAACGCACCATAACAGTCCTCGTCCCTACGTCGCCACATTCACGGCGTTCCTTGGCTGCACACACAGCCCTGCATGCCGTTCTCTCTCCTCATTGGATAAAAACTGTAGGATACGATAAATGTTTTCTCCTCGGCTCAGAGCAGAGCAGAGTGACTGACAGACCCGTGTTTTGGTCCAAACACTCTATGTAAGTGATTGCTGTCGGAAGATATAACTATTTAAGACTTATATTAACACAAATATATCA
Organism: Decapterus maruadsi; assembly: GCA_030347415.2. Taxonomy (NCBI): domain Eukaryota; kingdom Metazoa; phylum Chordata; class Actinopteri; order Carangiformes; family Carangidae; genus Decapterus; species Decapterus maruadsi. The sequence goes on from CM064906.1 coordinate 16,740,754, forward strand.
CTTACTTCTGCTTTAATTAGCTTCCCAAAAATATTAAGCAGCAGGCTATAAACCTTACAATTAATGAGAACAGTAAGTTTTGATTTAACTCACTGTTAAGCTGTAGATGCTACATGTGTAAATAAAATCAAAACTCTCCTGTCGTGTATAATGTCAAAAGCAGAAGCAAAAACTAACTTGGTACTAACAATAAAACTATCTCAGTGAAATACAAAACCGTCAGACAGCATGAATCAGGAGTAATATACACAGGCAACTGACAAGTAGCCATTGAGGACATGGAGGAAGCTACTTTAAGTGGTCACTTTGGCTTTCAGTAGCGTACAGACTGTGATGCAGTGTGGAAGTGTGGAAGGCAGCCAGTGTGAGAGCTGCAGGAGCAAAGTCGACTTTGTGCTGTTTCCATGCGTTTGTACTGAATGGTGGCATCACAAAACAAAACAAGACAACAACAAAAAACCCAGGGGGAAAAAAACATGTCAGTCACAGCCCAACTTAAAAGAAGCCAAACTTTGGTATATTTGATTCAGGTGAGATGTCTGCTTTTCCTTTATATGGCAGGTATAGTTTGGCCACATAAATACAGAGGAAGTGAAATTAGAGCAGTAGGGTGATCTGCAAAAAGCATCAACCTGTTGTGTGTTTACTGTGATTTAATAGCATCATAATCATCACTATCCCTCTATCACTGTCCCATATATTTGCAAATTATTGCTACTTTAAATGAATATTTGGTCACTGTTTATCAGGGGGTCAAGGGGTCAAACAGATCCTTCATATTCTTATGTTTGCCCTAAGATGAATCTCAGACAAGCCTGCAGGTGCACGGTGAAATCCAGCCGCTTTCATGATCTCAGTGCACACCCTTCCTCTGTGAACCTGCCGTGTGTCGCGTTACGTGGCTTCAGTCCACCATCTAGTGGTAAACGCGCCTGAGCTCGTAGCGCATCACACCGCCGTTTCAAATGAACACCGTGCCGCTGCAGACCTGTTGCATGATCCACCTTGAACTCATTCCATCTCACTTCCTCGTGCACAATCCGAATTCCTCCTCCTTTCTCACCAAGTTTGAAGACAGAAAAAAAACCCAAACAACAACCTCCAATTCAGTGCGCAAAAAGTGACTCACATCGCGGCAGCCTGCGAATGAAGATGATTGGGATTGTTTCCATGCCTTGCTCCGTGTCCCCATGGCTGTTTACGTTCGTGTGATCCACACTCCTCCTGGCTCCCAGCCACCACGCGGTATTTATAGCCTTTACAGCGGCAATCATCACCAAAGGAGTCCTCGCGAAATCATCCTCGAACCGCTAAACTTGGGGGACTGAGTGTGAGAGAGAGAGGGGCTTCAGGATCCACCTGATCGCGGGGCTCTCTGACGATGAAGGCGCGCGCGTCACCTCGAGGTAAAAGCTGTCAAATTCATTAATCATTTCATTAGATAATTGATATTGTCGCTGCCTGTCGCGGGGGCTGCATTAGTCCCCTCTTTCCTCCAGTGAACATTTTTAGCATCTTAATCATCTATCTCTACTTGTTGTCACTGCTGCTGCGTGTGTGTTTTTTCTTTCTCTTTTGTTCACCTGCTTGTGCATCATCCACTTAACTCCAGAAGAATGAGGAAAAACAGCATCCTAATTAGCAATACCTGTTAACAGGCTACTTAATGTCTACTAGAAGACTACAGAGCTGCAGCTGACGTGCATAAATAATAGGAAGGGGGGGCTGCCTGTTGTTCCACTGAGTCTACAGTGGCTGCACTAATTAAAGCGAAGGAGGTCACAGCCAGGAGATGGAGAAAGGAGGAATTGGAATATAAAATAAAATAGCATCAAGTGTTTTAACTTTAACGAATGATAGAGATAAGGTGGACGCTTCCTGCTGCAGTAGGCTTATTGAGGCTTATCTGTAATGCAACCTTATCAACGTTGGCTTTCGTGATTAATTTCATTTATGTTTAAATAAGTAGCCAAGATGTCACAGATCCACCCCTGCATATCATCCCAGTTTGTTGCTCCTGCCGCTTTTTCAGTGTGTGCCTGTTGATACAAGTGCCTTGACATTTAATTTTCCCCACACATCCGGCTGCAAAACTGACTGATAATACAGGGTATCACATCTTTTGAACTTGCACGGCCGTGCTAAAAAAAATCAGAGGCAGCCCGCCCATCAGCAGCATAAAGCTGCGATCAAACCACCCGTGTAAATGTGTGCGCTGACCTTGTACCCTCTCCAGGCTTTCAGACAGGCGCTGTTCTGCGTTTGAGGGCAGAGCTCAACTCAGACTGTGTCCAGTTCATGTCTGAGGAGCCCCGCCGCTGATGAGTGAGTCACTGTGCCTTTGCTTCAGCTCTCCCACACTCAGTCTTCTTCCTTTTCGGCTCCAGCTCAGTGGAAATAGCCTTGTTTTGTCTGTCTCTCACAGATTCGCTTGAAACTTGTGGTTTGCCAGCCTTGCCGCCTCATCTCCCCCCGTATTTCTCAGTCTCGGTTACATGTACATGCTTAACTGGACATCAGCAGCAGCAGCAAATAGGTCCGACTCCTTTGTTATGTCAGGTTCAGTATTCTGGAAACAAAGCATGTGACTGAATAGAGATATGAAAAAAAACAACCTCTCCCAACGTCTCCTTATCACTTTTACTAGAACCAGCTTTCAGTACAAAGTCTTATTCCGCCCACCAGTTCGATGACATGTACTATTTCTGTATGGCTGCTGGTTCAAAGCTTTTGTTCATCTAATCAGGCGCTGCTGGTATCAAAGATGTGTTTCGATGGAGGGATCATTTAGACAAATGGTTGATCTCACACTGAAAAGTGTTTTGTATTGTTCTGTCAATATATGTGCTACATTTTTCTCATGCACATTCCCTTGCCACGGTCTGTGAAGCTGCAGTACGCTAATATGATGGTGATTGTACACTGATGTTTAGCAGGAACAAATAACAGGAAAGTCATGGATTCACCATTTTTCAGTGGTGAATTCAACCTCTGTGGAGCATGAATGTTTGTGTGCAGTTTCATGCACATGGTAATTCGTCCAATAGTTGTTGAGACATTGACAAAAGTCAGGGGAATAACTGATTATGATACATCCTCTGCAGAACTTGAATATCTGTACCAGGTTCATGGGAACCGATCCAAAATTGTGGACCCACTTACAGTGTAACTTAAAAATCCAGAGGAAAAATTAGAATGAGAATTTATTTGTCATTGCACAACAGCACAACGAGATTAAAAGCTAAACCTTAAAGTGCAACCACACATAGAAACAAGACAGACAATAAACAGTAACATAATCAGTGCTGACATTCACTTATTCAACAATCAACAATTATGAGGTATGCGTATGGAGTATAATTCAATTGCGTTGTTCACTTCGTATAATGAGAAATGTCGTTTTTAGGGGTATTTTCTGTTTGATTGACGTGAGACGTACAACGCAATTCAGCGCACCGAAGTGCCCGCTTGTTCCTTTCTCCAACTTGTACAATGAACATTGAAAAAGGAAGTCGAGAGCCGGAACCAGCCTTCAAAGTAAAAGCTCCGCGTTTTCAAGAGTTTTGGCTACAGCGCTGGACAATTTAAAAGAAAGAAAAACCCCGAAACCAATTAAATACAAACTCATAACAAATCGCCTAAACGATTACCATTTCATAAATGATATAAAGTGATATTTCGGCTACTTTCCCCACAACTGTCAGGATCCCTGGGGATTTTCACAATAAGGGCACCGAATCGCACTGAGATGCGGCCAACGTCGTGAGGTGAGTGAGTCAAACTTTGTTGTGGTTGACGACTTCATCACTACTTCACTCATTAAGTAGATCAGACGTTATGTTGTTTTTCATAATTTCGACCTAACTTCTCCAACCAGTGTGTAAATTGTTGACCTGTAGCTAACGGTTAGCTCCAGAAGAAAATCAGCACCAGCAATGCTAATGTTTACAGGTAAACTAGCTAGCGGTTGTAGCTAATAAACAGCTGTTGGATGCTAACGTTACATCTTCGGTTATTATCAGCTCTTTAACTGCACCTCATTTGAATATTATAATATTCTCTAATCTGTGAGAAATGTCCTCATTCATGGTAGAAGTGAATAAATACGAATTTTTATTTATTAAATGCTAGTTGTGTTCACAGAATGTGTGTAACTTATTACCAGCATCATGTTTATCCACAGGCTACAAAGCAGTCTAAACTAAGTCTAAATGAAATCTGAAATGTCATGTGTGTCCCTATTTGGCAGATGTGGGTCCACCGTGAGCTGATGCATCATCTCATCCTATGACAGCACCAGGATCAGCTTGAAACAGCCAGAGCTGGTAAGTTGAGAGTAGAGTCCATCATTTAGAAACATTCAGGGCATTTTGATCACCACATATCCACGAACATGACTCCCTGTCATCATTTCATCGATTTATAATGTTTAAAGCTTGAAATCAGTGGGGAAGCTTTTTGTCTTCTTCTACGATGTGGTGTGTGGCAGCGTTATAGCACCACGGCAGCTCCACACAGGCCTGGCACAATACTACAGTATTTTACACAGTCTGAAAGATCCCATCCTTCCTTACTGTCCTAGCAGAGCACTCTGCTCCCAGAATACAGGTCTGTTAGTGACTCCCAGTATCTCTAAAACAGACTGGGAGGTAGAGCCTTCAGTTACCAGGCTCCTTTACTGTGGAACCAGCTCTCTCCATGGGTCAGAGAGGCAGAGAGACTCTAACTACATTTAAGTCTAGGCTGAACACCTTCCTCTATGACAGAGCTTTTAGTTAGGGCTGGTTCAGGTAGCTCTGAGCCATTGTATAGCTACAGCTACAGTATAGGCTTAGACTGCTGGGGGACACGTCACATTACATGAAGCCTTCTCCTCTCTTTTTGTGTTGTCATCATCTATTGTACTTTACACCCTCTCTGTGTTTTCCACAGATTTCTCTAGAGCTCCACCTGCAGCGCCTCCCTTCGTCTGCCCCTACAACAACCAGCCTGCCCATCAGTGCTCCTGCTCTCCTGTGGATGGAGTGTCACTCACCTCACATGCCTTGGAAGGAGCTTCAACATGTCTGCTTTCTGAGCTCCAAACTGTACCTACTAAGATGGCTTTCACAGTGAAACACAGCCTGCTTTCTAGTGCAAAGGATAGTATTAAGACACAGACATGCTGCGTGCTAGGTTTTTACAAATGTTGAACAATTAATAAATGAATTTGGAATTTATATTACCTCCAGAACCTCCATTGGCTCACAATTCCTTATCATATTCAGTTCAAAGTCCTTCTCCTCACCTTTAAAGCCCTCCAGAACCAGGTCCATCCTACCTCACTGACCTTGTTGGACCATCACACCCCTCCCACTGCCTCTGCTCCTCCTCTCAGTACCAAGCACAAAACCAGGGGTTACAAAGCCTTTTACATCGCTGCCCCCTCCATTTTGAACTCTCTCCCCAACACCTGTGACTGTACTGGCTCAAATGCTTCCAAATATTTGCTCAAAACCCACCTTTTCAAACTTGCTTTTAATCCCCAAGTGTAATAAGCTTCTGTGTTTCATTGTTCATGTGTTGATCATATTCTTTATAGTATTTATTGAATGTATTCTTTTATCTTGTTTGTTTTACTATGTAAAGGTGACTTTGAGTAAATAAATAAATAGAACGTTTTATTTTTTATTAATCAGTGATTGACACAGTGCTTCAGACGAGAGGGTCATGAGGTCAGCAGAAACAATCATAGGGTCACACTGCCCATCTACTTCAGAGCTGGCACAACGATGCTGTTTGTCAAGTGCAGAAACATCATTGGAGACTCCTGTCACCTTTTGAACAGCCTCTCCCAACTCTTTCCATCGGATCAGAGATATTGAAGTCGGAGATGCAGCACTGTAAGACTCAAGTCACAGTATGTAAAGTGTCTGATGGCAATAAAGAGACCCTTGACTTTAACCATGTCACATCCTCACTTCATTGTTCTGTAAGAGTTCCAGACAGGCACCACACAGTTGAAAGCATGACAAGATATCTGATATGTGCTGAGTGTACAGCAATATGAACAAAGGCTCCTGCACACTGTCTTTACTTGCATAGGTTTACTAAACAACGTTTCGGTCCTGAGACCTTCATCAGGTTCACAAGAACGGTCTCAGGACCAAAATGTTTTTTAACAAACCTGTGCAAGTGTAGACAGTATGCTGGAGCCTTTGTTCATGTTTCTTGACCACACAGGTCTTCTCTGATGCACCTGTCCATCCGTGCCGGGGTGCATGAGTTTCAGCTCAGCTTTGAGTGTCCAGCAATAAAAGTTGTAAGTTGTAGTAGGGTAGGCCTAGATTGATTCATTTTCATACCTAAACACTGCCTTTTCATTTACTGGATGATGATAAGAGAAGAGATGGTTATTCTTTGTCCAGTGCCCAAATGAAACATGCACAGTAGCTCATACTGTCATTGTAAATCATTGTGGTATTTTTGTTGTTTGTATTCATCAGTGATGGTGTACACAACATGGCCGAATTCTGTCAGTAAAGCAATGCACCTACCATAAGCATCAGTTAGCTTACCCAGGAGACCAGTTCACACACCTTGTGACTATCAGGTCAATGAAGAGACGACTCATTTTACTTGTGCAATTGTCTCCTTTCTTGCCACGCTCAAAAGCCTATCATAATGCTAAATTTCTCTAATAATTGGAGGGTGCTATAAAATATCCACTAACCTAAAGAAATAGTGTGTTGTAGGATGGGAACATACTGCTATGAATCATGGGTGCTAATTAAATGAAATACATTTCCAGTAAAGTATTGATATTGATTGTATAGTATTGATGTATAAATGTATTACAATAAGTGACAAGATGCTACTAAATTTGAATAATAAGTCTGTTATACAGTCTTTCCAGTGCAGGTCAGTGAGGTTAGGACTGAGAAAAGTTTCATACTTCATACAAAAAAAAAGTCAGTAAAGTGCAGTTAATGATGTTAACACATCAGAGTCCGGTTCTGAGTTCCAACTTACAAAATTTAATTCATGAACACAATGCATCAACACAATAGAAAGTAACTAATTTCCAAAGACAACAAGAAGAAGAAAAAAAGAAAGATTCAGAAAGTGCTCCTGATGACTTGCATTGCTTCTGACAGCCAGGAGGGGTGTGATGGTCCAACAAGGTCAGTGAGGTAGGATGGACCTGGTTCTGGAGGGCTTTGAAGGTGAGGAGAAGGACTTTGAACTGAATATGATAAGGAATTGTGAGCCAAAGGAGGTTCTGGAGGTAATATAAATTCCAAATTCATTTATTAATTGTTCAACATTTGTAAAAACCTAGCACGCAGCATGTCTTTGCACTAGAAAGCAGGCTGTGTTTCACTGTGAAAGCCATCTTAGTAGGTACAGTTTGGAGCTCAGAAAGCAGACATGTTGAAGCTCCTTCCAAGGCATGTGAGGTGAGTGACACTCCATCCACAGGAGAGCAGGAGCACTGATGGGCAGGCTGGTTGTTGTAGGGGCAGACGAAGGGAGGCGCTGCAGGTGGAGCTCTAGAGAAATCTGTGGAAAACACAGAGAGGGTGTAAAGTACAATAGATGATGACAACACAAAAAGAGAGGAGAAGGCTTCATGTAATGTGACGTGTCCCCCAGCAGTCTAAGCCTATACTGTAGCTGTAGCTATACAATGGCTCAGAGCTACCTGAACCAGCCCTAACTAAAAGCTCTGTCATAGAGGAAGGTGTTCAGCCTAGACTTAAATGTAGTTAGAGTCTCTCTGCCTCTCTGACCCATGGAGAGAGCTGGTTCCACAGTAAAGGAGCCTGGTAACTGAAGGCTCTACCTCCCAGTCTGTTTTAGAGATACTGGGAGTCACTAACAGACCTGTATTCTGGGAGCAGAGTGCTCTGCTAGGACAGTAAGGAAGGATGGGATCTTTCAGACTGTGTAAAATACTGTAGTATTGTGCCAGGCCTGTGTGGAGCTGCCGTGGTGCTATAACGCTGCCACACACCACATCGTAGAAGAAGACAAAAAGCTTCCCCACTGATTTCAAGCTTTAAACATTATAAATCGATGAAATGATGACAGGGAGTCATGTTCGTGGATATGTGGTGATCAAAATGCCCTGAATGTTTCTAAATGATGGACTCTACTCTCAACTTACCAGCTCTGGCTGTTTCAAGCTGATCCTGGTGCTGTCATAGGATGAGATGATGCATCAGCTCACGGTGGACCCACATCTGCCAAATAGGGACACACATGACATTTCAGATTTCATTTAGACTTAGTTTAGACTGCTTTGTAGCCTGTGGATAAACATGATGCTGGTAATAAGTTACACACATTCTGTGAACACAACTAGCATTTAATAAATAAAAATTCGTATTTATTCACTTCTACCATGAATGAGGACATTTCTCACAGATTAGAGAATATTATAATATTCAAATGAGGTGCAGTTAAAGAGCTGATAATAACCGAAGATGTAACGTTAGCATCCAACAGCTGTTTATTAGCTACAACCGCTAGCTAGTTTACCTGTAAACATTAGCATTGCTGGTGCTGATTTTCTTCTGGAGCTAACCGTTAGCTACAGGTCAACAATTTACACACTGGTTGGAGAAGTTAGGTCGAAATTATGAAAAACAACATAACGTCTGATCTACTTAATGAGTGAAGTAGTGATGAAGTCGTCAACCACAACAAAGTTTGACTCACTCACCTCACGACGTTGGCCGCATCTCAGTGCGATTCGGTGCCCTTATTGTGAAAATCCCCCAGGGATCCTGACAGTTGTGGGGAAGGTAGCCGAAATATCACTTTATATCATTTATGAAATGGCAATCGTTTAGGCGATTTGTTGTGAGTTTGTATTTAATTGGTTTCGGGTTTTTTTTTCTCTTTTAAATTGTCCGGCGCTGTAGCCAACACTCTTCAAAACGCGGAGCTTTTACTTTGAAGGCTGGTTCCGGCTCTCGACTTCCTTTTTCAATGTTCATTGTACAAGTTGGAGAAAGGAACAAGCGGGCACTTCGGTGCGCTGAATTGCGTTGTACGTCTCACGTCAATCAAACAGAAAATACCCCTAAAAACGACATTTCTCATTATACGAAGTGAACAACGCAATTGAATTATACTTCGTACACGGACCATTGACGACTAGCAGGGTAAAATATGAGTAAAATATAGAAATATGAATAATAGATATGTATATAATGAATATAGCCATAGGCTGTCAGTTCATGTTTGCATTCAGTAAAAGATAGAGTATGAAATGTTTTCTTAACAGTGTTTCAGAAATTGTTTTTTGCTACCTCTCACTCAACTCATTGTTTTGTCTCCTTTTTTCTCACTTGTAGCATTATGCTGAAACTGCCGACGTCTGACCTCTGTAGAGATGCTCACCAGTTCAGACCAGTCCCTCTCCCGCTCCCTCACACCCAACCTCCACTCTCCATCCAGCTGTGGACCAGCAAGAGAAACACATGTCCAGTCTTCTCTATCCCTCCCTGAGCCAGAGGCCTGGAGGAAGCCCAGCCCGGCTCCCCGTCACGGCCTCGCTCAAGGAGCTCGCTCCTGCTCTCTGCAGGTCCCACATGCCGTTCCCGAATACCAGGGCCTGCCACCTCGAGCAGCCAGCTTTGATGTGCCTTATAGTCGGGAAGAGGGCTCGTCCGATCAGGGTTCAGGGTCTCTAAGCCCCCACGGTATGCTGCGACGGCGTGGGGGACTCGTGGAGCAGAAGGATATCATCATGGCTCACCAGGCGCATAAAATCCAGAGCACGCCGCAGGCCCGCAGGAAGGAGTGGGAGTAAGTATAAAAGAGATTCAGAGGCAAAGGATTCCTTTTAAATTGTACGTGTAAAGATGATAAATCTCCATGGAGGAGGATGAAAGCACCAGGGTAAAAGAAGGCATATGCTCTAATGCGTGTGCAGTATGACATTTCAACCTGTTGAAACTATTTGCTGGATCTTTCATCCAAAAGCACATTTGCAGTCAAGCCACAAATGTAATTTTTGAAAATTTTTCATCGATTTTAATATTTCCAGGCTTTTTTTTCAGGCCAGACACTTTATAGGACAATTTCAAGCAAATTCAACCTGGGGCTATATTTTCCTAATATTTTAGGTCTAAAATAAGAAATCTGAAGAATTTCTTTTTAATTGCTCCTGTTTTGCAGTAGTTCTCTCTTTCCCCGCATCGCCATGGCAGCAATGAATGGGAGTGGACTGATCTTACACTGTTTAGGCTGTTTACATCCCACAAACCATTTTTTTCTACAGGCAACGACCAAGGGTTTTGTTTATTTCAAGCGACATGTTTGTAAACAGAGCTGTCATACAAAGTCTTGCATGAGAGTCAAGTTGACACGCGCAGTATGTTTACAGGTAGAATACACAACATCCAGACTCACTCTTATTGTTGTTGATATATGTTTATATCCCTTTGCTGATAAAACAAATGGGAGCGCTACAGATGATGTCTGGAAACATAGTTAGCTTTCAACTTGACTCACAGGAGAGACTTTGTGAGATTGCGTGAGACTTCGCGAGACCTTGCTCAGGTTACAAACATGTCTGCTTGCTTGAAGTAAACAAACCCCTTGGTGTATGTTTGATTAGCTATCTGACGCTGTCTGTGAGGGGAAACAAAAGCAGTTTTGAGGGATGTAAACAGCCTAAATTGCGTAAAATTGGTCCGTTCCCATTATACGCTGGTGATGTGGGAACAGACAGACCTACTGCAAAACAGGAGCAATTAAATAGAAATTCTTCAGAATCCTTCTTTTGGATCTAAAATATTAGGATACTACAGTATTACCCCAGGTTGAATTTGGCCGCAATTGTACTTTAACGTGTCGTAGTGTAAAAAGCCAACCCAAGTGTCTCCAAATGTAAGCCTTAGAATGAGCAGCCATATATAGCACCTGAGCTGTTGAAATGGAAATAGACCGAAGACAACGCTGATCTTTACCTGCTAAGATGTGTCAAGCCCTCTGTTGTGAAAACAGCCTGTAGACATGTTGTATACTGTAGTCATAATGAGCAGATACTGATGACATTACATTACTGTTTTACGCTATGTTACATTACACTAGCATCTTTTGGGTGAAAACCAACTTTGCAAGATCAGTGTCGTCGACCCGGTGTCCCAGCACTTGTCTTGTGGCATTGCACAAACACACTCTGTAGCCCATATTTGTTTATAACAGATAACACTACACAAATGCACAAACCATAACACGTACAGTGTTTCCCCTAGTTGTTCTGCCTTGGGGGGCGGGAGGGTGTGTTAATCCCTTGCAGACTCTGTTTAGATTAAATAAACACAAATAGGCTAACCAACGTTAAACCGAACAAAAGAATGAATATCCGTCAACGGTTGCCGATCGTTGTTACTGAAACCGGACTGAAAACTGAAACCCAGTTTCCAACCGGCACTATTTTGCGAATGCACCATTGCTACGGCGCCGACCACAACGATTATGACTGGTTGAAAAAATTCCAAACGGCTGGAGCGTTTTTTTCTCTGATCGCAGAGTGATCGCCAGACCCTGAACTCATTCAGGGTCTGGCGAGCGCAGTACATGGCCGGGTGTAGGGTTAGCAAAACAGTGGCAAAGCATCCAAACTTGCGTAGCTCCCCTTTAAACCTTTTCTGACCAATATGAATATGGATCAAATGAATGGTGTCTTTCACAATGATGAATCCACAGGAATCTGGCAGTTCCCTTCGGTTTTATAGTGTGGTTTGGCATCTTTCAGCTAAGCTAAGTTTTTTTCCTTTGGTTTTACAATCACAACTTTATTGTGTCAGTCTGCACTCGTCTCATGTCCAGATTCAGCAATAGTGTTTGTCACTTAAAAATTCTGTTAAAGCAAATTTTAACAGCAAATAGGTGTTGACCAATAGGTTGGTGGAGACCAAAACAGAGCCAAAAGAAGCGTCAATAAGATTTTTGTAAACTAACTAAACTTTTTTTTGTCTTTTTTTAAAACATTGTTTGTATTCTTAATGTTTACATTTTTTAACATTTGCAGTTTTTAAAACTACTTTTTTTTTTACACACATACAGTAGCTACATTTGTTTGCATGTTGCTGCCACCAACTAATCACTGTAACCATGTGAAGCCATGTGTTCACACCGATGTGCAAATAAAACAGGACCATGCACTTCAAAGCATTGTTCCATCATGCCGCTAACGGTCAAAACCTCCACATGGGGAATGTTTGAGGGGAGTATTGAAAGCACGAGGGTTCAAATGATTAGCCTTACAGTATAAAGTATAACACTTATTATTGTTGTTTGGTTGCTTAGCTACAAAGTGCTTATTTCAAAGGGTGCTCCATATTAGCAATACATATGCAGAGGCCTTTGTTGCAGGCATTGTTATAGTTCTACCAATGAATCATTGAATCAGTTCCCACCGCTTTCATCAGTTGATCTGACGTTTTTTGTGTGTGTTTTTTTCTCTAGTGTGACATCGTTGGTTGTGGTTTGCTGTAATCAGATGCTGCATAGCGTTATTAATGGCGGAGCTGAGGGTGCTTGCTTGTGAACTTTTGAACTCAGGAGCCACATCGCTCTGATTATCTGCTTCCCACCACTTGAATCTGGAGTGGCACTCCATCACAGTAACCCCCAACCCACCAACAAGCCCCTTCCCTCCTCCTCCTCATCCTCCTCCACCTCCTCCTCCTCTTCCCCCCTCTTCCTTTCACCATCCTCTGATTTCTCTTTACTCTGCTGTACCTTCACCACCCACTCCATGTCCACTTAACTGTCACTCTCTCTTGATTTCATCCCACCCCCCACCCCACCCCACCCCACATGCACAGAAACACATACACACCGCTAATCTATTTCGTTCTCTTATTTTCAGCTTGTAAGCGTCATCAGAATGAGCAGCTTCGGCACATAATAGGCAGAAAATGAGAAAAAATGGACAGAAAACTGGGACTTAACATTGATTTCTGAACACTACATGCATTGTGGTTATTTGTCCATTAGGGGATGCTAGGGAATCAAAGTAGAAGAGCAGCAGGGAGGTAGCATATAATATCTTTACAGCTAATCACCAGAGTTTGGAAATTGTTGAGCTTGACTGAAAAATGCTAAATTGATAAATCTTTATTTTATACTTCTTATTAGAGCTTTAGGTGGGGGATCAGAAAAACCAGCAATGTGATATTTCCTCATAATTAAGCGTCAGAGCATGTTTTCACGAAGAGAAACTTTTCTTGGGGTTCATCATCTATCTATTTGTTGCTGCAGGGTTGGTCACTTCCTCTGAATCCATAACCATGATGTAGATAATGTCTCAAGGTGAACTGGCATCGTGCACCACCAATCTGCGATGATATAAGGAGCAGTTATTGGTCGAATCAAACTGACATAACTCAGTACTAGAGGATGTCTGTTGCTAGGGAACAGAGAGAAAAATAAAATGCTAAAACCACTCCAGTCAATGTTGGGTGAAAGCCTGTCTGCAATTATATAAACGCTCTTCAGAGTTCTGGCGCAAAGTACACCCATTAACGTTTTAACTCACAGTGCGTGTCACCTGCAGCCTCACTTCATCTCTCTTCCCCATACTGTGTTTCTAAAGATTTTTTTTTAAAAAAATTTTAGCTGCGGATGTGGACATAAAAACACACCGCAGGCTGCTGTGCTCTCCGTTATCACATCTGTTTTCCATAAAAGCATGTCACTTGTAAACCTTTATCGACTAATCATGACGCTCTCTGTGCAGTTTCAGCTCATTCAAAGTTTGCTTAGGGACCAGGCAAATTGATACGAGCTTCTCTGCCGTTTCCGCTAACAGTTTACACAGCTATTTTCAGAAGCCTCTGAGTAGGCTGCGAGCAAGAGCAGAACAAATGTCACACACTCTGAAAATCAGACTACATCTGGTCATCTGTGCAGCACAATAGATCATCGGTGTAGCGGAGCCACTGCACACTCTGTCTGTCTGTGTTTCCTCCTTGAAGACGTCCAATGACCTTGATGCGGCGGAGGGAGGGAGGGAGCGACGGTGGAGCGTGTGCGGTGCATGTGTGTGTCGGGGAGAAACAGATTTCTGTAGGAAGAGGTTGCTCTATTGTGCAACATGGCTTTTGTTGGCAGAAATGAAAAGAACGGAGCAGGAATTCAAGAGAGCTATGTCGCTATGGAAACAACAGCAAAGAGAGAGCTAGAGACACACACACACACACAGATATGTGCTGTTTGCAGAGATGGACAAATATTTTTGTTGGGCCACTTACAAGTGGATGATTTTTTTTTTATTGCGCCGTGTGCTGGTGTAAGACATTTTTAGGAGAAAGTGGAGATGAAAGTGAGAAATGTTCCTCTGATACAGAACTGATAGGCCTACTTCAAGTCCGTTAACTACCAGAAAACTGCACGTTATCATCCCTATGCTCTCCTTCTCCACTCAATAGGTGAGTGTTGCTCTCCTGCTTTGCATGGAGCGACACGCCCGCCTGCTTCACGCAGATGAGGACGAGGAGGTAACAGAGTCATAGTTGAGTTTCCGAAGCTCTGTTAGGGACTTATTCATAGATCCTGTTAAATCGATTTTTTTTTTCCCTTCTCCCCCAGATTCTGACTTGTTTGCCAAGCATAAATTTGTCACTCTCTCTTGGCTCGCTTTCACAATCCCCCGTCTGAGCCCTCGCTCGCTGCCCGTCTGTGATACCTGTATGTGCTGTGCTGCCGACAGTGTGGAGTCTGTCAGTCGGCATCCAGCCGGTGACATTTCTACTGTCAGGATTTCTAGTCGACTGATACAATTTAAAAAAAAATAAAAAAGATCAGTCAGCATCAAACAGCATCTTCAGAGATTAAAACAAGATGCCATTCTGCCCGAATAAGACCATGTTTGTGGGGGCTGAAGTGGTCATCTTTGGGGAAACGGTGGGGGAGGGAGGAGAGCAGCAGATGGAGCGAGGGAGCCCAGTTGCCTAATGAGGTCTCACTTGTGTCACTGAGTGTGAAGAAGACCCTGCTTTCTTCTTCTCTCCCTCAAAAAGGGAGCAGCCCTAAGATCTATTTCATGCTCTATTTTTACTCCTGACTTTTACTCCAATATTAGCACAATGGCCTAGTTTTTAAATGTCTTAATAGTAGGCTACAAGTCTGTCTCCATTAAAGAAAATACGACAATGCAGTCTCACTATCTAAAAGCTTTTCAATGGGGGAAAGCTCAAATACAAAGAGCTTCTCCACAGGTAATGACTTTGACTCACTCGCCTTAATCCACACACTTGTTGCCCTTTCTCTAAACCTCTGCTCCTACTATTTAGTGCTAAATGTATTTTCACACCCCCTTCTCTTGCCTCAGCACCCACAAACATCTTTACGTAATTGGTTTTTCAACCACATACCCACACAGCATATAGCCTTTTTTTTCTTTTTAGGAAAATGTTTTTTTTTGTTCATGCAGAAAACTATAATTGCTATGGTAACAAAATATATGTCCCTCCTCTTCCACCAGCTTCCATTCACATGATTTTTTTTTTCTTTTTAAATCGCCATCATGAAACGTTACTGTGGGAAGGGAAGGGAGGGGAGGGGAGGGGAGGGGGGCTGCCAGTGCTCGTGCGCGTGATAATTTCCCAGCAGGTGATGAGATTGTAAAGATCCAGTCAAGCAACTGTCTTGGCTTCAGTTTCCACCGATTTGAGGAGAAGCCGGTGCATTTGTTTTGTTCTTCGTAAAAGAAATCAGACGCAGACGCTTTAAAAACAAACGAGACCTTCCTTTTGTCAAGTTCACCGGGTGAAGAAGATGCGTGAAGTTTGCGGAGACTTCCCACGGATCTCTACATCTGATGAGCGCGCGGTAGTTTCTGATCACACAGCTGCCGGTTTGTCAGATCGACACGAGCTTGGATGTTGGTAGAAAATTGCAAGGTGTAAACTCGGTGGATCTTTCCCCCCCTCTCCTTCTCCTTCTCCTTCTTCTTCCCTCTTCTTCGCTGCCTGAGTTTAGAGACGCGCACCTATTAAAAGTTGTCTAGAGCTGATTGTAACGCGCCGTTAAACAGATGGGGTAACAGAGTGTTTGCAGCCCGTGCGTCTGAACCGTCAGTAAACAAATGGATGACTTTTTTCCTTAAATAGATGCCAGCTGAATGAGATAACCCTTTGTTTTTTCTTCTTCGTCTTCTTGTGGATATGGAGTGATAGGAATTTGCAACTTTTATTTTTTGGGGGAGGTTGGGAGCTCGAAAAGCTGCCAGTGGATTGAAGGTGGATCAATTTTCTTTCCGCTCAGCTCCGCTTCACATTCCTGTAGTAGCTAAAACTCTCTGAAGCGGACCGTCTCCTCCCCACCCCGTCTCTCTGCAGAATGGCTCGGTTCGGAGACGAGTCGGCTCCCAGCACGGTGGACTCCGGGGATGGGGACCTGGAGCGCGGTGGGGACGCGCAAGACCCGGCGGCGGCGGCGGCGGCGCTCACGGCTTCTATGAAACAAGCTAAGGCGCAGCGGGCCCGGACCATGGCTCTGTACAACCCCGTCCCCCACCGGCAGAACTGCCTCACCGTCAACAGGTCGCTCTTCATATTCGCAGAGGGCAACATCATAAGGAAATACGCGAGGAAGATCATTGAATGGCCATATCCTTCCATGAAAAGACGTGTTTTAAACTTGTGCGTGTGTGCTGTCCTTGTAGTTTGTTGCAGGAGGAGTGTGTGTGTGTCAGTTGTCAGTTCAGCACCATGGACAGCCACAGGCAGCGTGTGAGCAGCTGCAGCTTGGAAATACACCTCACATGTCTGAGAAGTGCCTAAAGTGCAATGTGAAGTGCACCCCCCATTGCTCTGAATGTGTTTTGCATGACTTCTAATCATTATCACCACCAGTTGGCAGCTACCTGGCACCCCCCCTCCTTCACTCTGCTTATCTGCATAACCCACTCCTCATGATTTCCATATCTAAGTTGAATCGCCAAATTGATAATGAGCTCGTTAAAGAAAAACACCTGAAGTTAACCTCTTCATTATTCTGTTTAGTAATTGACCCTGGGCTGGTCGCTCAGCGGTTGACTCGTCCATGTGCTCCGGCGCTGGCAGGAGACGGAAAGTTAGCATGTGGTGATCATTAGATGCAGCTCTGTTCGCTGTGGGGGAGGCATGTAGGCACATCTCTGCTGCCTTAGTGCTCATTGGAATATGAACCTGGCCATGAGTAGGTGTCAGTTCAAATCCACCAGGCAGCGCTCCTCTGCTTCCTGCTGTAGCGTCAGCCAACAACTTTTAAAGATTTATCACCGATAATCAGAGATGTTATTGTTCACAGCAAATTGATGTGATGTGGACACGAGGAGCCAATCACGTCCAGTAATTACAGGCCAGAAAATATAAGGATCTATCGGTGCTGCTTGTTAAGATGAATTCATTTGTTGACATGATTTATGTTTGCAGTGATTTACCTCATAAATCCTGTGCATGTTTAAATGTTTTGATAGCATTATAACTTCAACAGCATCACTCAGTTGCCATATCTACCCACTGCTCCTCCTGTCTTACACCCCCTCCAGCGCAGCGTGCCAGTCTCCCACTGTTACCTAACCACAGGCGCTGTGGGTGTGTGGGAGTGGGGCTAGTGGTCAAGACTAGCTGGCCACTGGCAGCACGGTAATGTGACTGTCTGTATCATAGAGGCAGAGGTATGTGGGAGAGAGCTGGCCGGTAGTACCGTGCTGGATCGTGGGCTGTAAAAGCAACACATGTCAGAGTACTGACTGGGCGAGGGTTATTTTGCACATAGTGTCCATGTTCTGAGATTGCAAGTGGAAAAACAGACTTGTACAAATTCATAGCAACAGTCTCTGTTTGATCATGTGTCGCTGCACTGGCACAATGCAGAGTTAGACGAATTCCCAAAAGTTGATAAGTTTCTTGAGGCTTCTGTTGCTCGATGTGGCTCAAAGTCTCTGAACTAAAGATAATTTACTGGACCTTGTCAGTGTCCCGGCAAGTTATGACAAACTTATGTCATTATTTACAAATGATAAACCCAGATGTTGTGGTTGCAGCTTTTCCAGTGTAAGGATTTGTTGCTTTTCTCTTTTTCTACACAGACTTTACATCATGTCAAACTGAATATCTTCATGATTTGGAGTGTGTGTCAGGCAAAACAAGACGTTTTTACATGTCACGTTTAAGCCTGAGAAACTGGGATGGACATTTTTAAAAATTTCTATTTCTTCATAGAGTAATATAAGAAAGAGATTGATCCAGGAAACAATCAACAAACAAACATTAGCTGAAATAGTTAATTCCTTGTTTTCTGTTTCTATTATAAGTACATGCCATACTTTTCCCAATTTTTTAAATGTTTTTTTTTCTACCTTTCAAACCAACATTTGGTTTCAATTCATTTGTTCACAATATGAAATGAGTTGGCCGAGTACTTAATCTAAATGGAAGTTATGTGATCAATAGCACTCCATTAGTGTGGCTTAAACATGTATGATGACTGGCGTGCACTCCAACAGGTAACAGGAAGTAACAGAGTGGGTGAGTTTTTATTAAGTGTTTCCCACTTTAGCTCTTTTCTGCCGCTTTGAGTGGAAACAATGTGGACTTGTCAATGTGAGTCAGTGTGGATCCCAGAGGCCCTCATGTCAGCACTCCTGTGAGTCAGTGACCCCATTTCACTCAAGGCAGGAAAATTAATAACAAGGAGCAGCTGCCTCATGGGAACTCCGAAGGAACTGAAAGTCGCAATCACATACAAGTGTTGGGGCCCGTACGGTCGCCATCGCATGCACAGTACACACGCAGTGCACAGTCAGTGCATGGACACACATGTACATTTGTTTCAATCACCTGAATATATATGAGAGTAAATATTCCTCCTGAGAAGCTCAGAAAACATTCATTTATTTTTTCTTATTTGGAGTCATAGGTTTGTTGTAACTGCACAAACTAGCCCTACCTTTTGCATTACTTGTCTAAACAATAATAATTTGTTCATAAAATTATAGATATCAATGGAGAATAATGACTCCTATCAGTTTACCTGCTCATAGTCAGTTGACCACCCAAACCTGTACAATGAACTAAACCACAAAATGCTTCTTTTTTCATACACAAGATTTAGGTTACATTCATAAAAAACATTTGTTCTTGTTATTTTTGTGATTGAACTGCAGTTTTTGCATGAGCCCTGGTCTATAGAGCATCGTATTAAATCAAAGCCAGAGTTCAAACCAAAACCCTGGCTGCTTTCCTTTGCTATTAAAGGGAAGATGTGTGTCCATCATATGAGAGTTAGGGAATTGTCTTGTGTTGTTTCTGCTGCAGTGAAGGAGCCTAGAGAACTGTCTGTTGTAGTTTGTGTCGTTAGACCAGTCAGGCCAAGGTGACTTCACTCACTCTTTTCACTCTTTTTCCCTCCCTTACCTGCTCGGTGTCTCTTCATGAAAAGCACTTTTAAAAGCAGGTTGCCATGGATACTGCAATCTCTCTAACAGATTGCTTCCAATAGCAGAGAATATGAACCATGCCATAATTCATGTGTCATTTAATCATCCATCCATCTATGTTTTTTCCTTCTCACTGAACCATGCGCACATGTTCCCTGAAATATCTCTTGCATTACAAAAGCAGCATCAGTGTGTGTTTGTATATAAAATAGCTGTTGTCCATAGTAACAAGCTTGCCTTTTCTTTCAGCATCGGGATGTAATTGTGTAACGATGTACAGTACAGCGTATTAGTGTCACAAAAATATGACAGGATTTGAGCTGATGTTGTTTACAAGATCCTGCTTGTTTTTATGTGCCATTTCCGTTATGTTTTGATCAAAGTAATGTCCTTAACTTCACGGCCTTTACACCATTTGAGTACATGATCCTGGCCACCATCACCGCCAACTGTGTCGTCCTGGCTTTGGAGCAGCACCTCCCAGGAGAGGACAAGACCCCCATGGCAAAGAGACTGGTGAGGACAAAATCTGTTTTTACATTCTCATCTGGCAGTCTTTTTTGTTCAATGTCATCATGAAATATACTCACAATATACTGGGTAGAAAACAAACAAGGATGACTTCGGGTTTATGAGGAGATCAACATGAGGAGACGTTTTTTGCTCAGTATTCCCAAATGGAAACCTAGTTATCAATACTGCTACTGTTCAGATTAAAATGTTATATTAAAAAAATCAACAAATTAATTTTATACAGTAAATTAAAATACCGTAAGCACCTGTTGTTGGTAGATTATATGATAAATATACAATTCTGAATTGGATAATTTTCTTAATGATTTCATTTTACTTTAAGCACATATCCTAGTAAAATATATTGAACAACATGCAGTGGGGAAAATAAGTATTTGCTCCCCTGCTGATTTTTGCCCTCATTTCACTTAATCAAATGTAAATTAATTTATAACCTTTATACGATGAGTTTATTTCTGGATTTTTCATTGATATTCTGTTAAATTAACCTCACCATAAAATATTTTCCATCTTTACCACATACAGTACA
Organism: Decapterus maruadsi; assembly: GCA_030347415.2. NCBI lineage: Eukaryota > Metazoa > Chordata > Actinopteri > Carangiformes > Carangidae > Decapterus > Decapterus maruadsi. Next base: position 16,761,249 of record CM064906.1, read on the forward strand.
ATATGTAATCTGTTATGCACACGCAGCTTTGATTGTTTGTTGATGAAATACAGTAAATACAGGAGGATACATCTAATCACTGGACTTAATGTACGCCCTATATGCACAAAGCACATCCCAAAAGTTACAGTTTTAACATTATAGGCTCATTCAAGACTGGAGTTAAATTACATTTTGAACTCAACTACTCCTCCCTATGGACGGCACCTACCTGTTGCTTTATTATTCACTCCTGACTTCATGCTGCGTTATTCCTTCAGGAAAAGACAGAGCCGTACTTCATTGGGATCTTCTGCTTCGAGGCGGGCATCAAGCTGGTGGCCCTCGGTTTTGTTTTCCATAAAGGTTCGTACCTGAGGAATGGCTGGAACGTCATGGACTTCATAGTCGTGCTCAGCGGGTGAGTGATCTGCGCTCCCTCACGATCTGAAATTTGAACAGAGGCAGGAATGTTTGTTTGAGACATTGTCAACAGATTCCTCAGCTACTTCTCACCAAACCTGATGCTGAAATCTGTCTTCAAAGGAACAAATATCGTGGCTCACTATCAGATATAGTGAACCAGTGTATAGAAGACAGCGACCTTGGATTAGACTCATCTAAACAGAACACAGCTATTATTAATGCTACGCTATTACTGCTGTTAATTACACCTGTGCTTTTCTTAGTGCAGCATGTTTTATGGGGTTTTATGTTGTTTAACTTCTATTGTTGAAGTGTTTGGTTAGTGAAATTAGATATTCTGTTTTGTTATAACAGAAGAATAACCATTTCAAATTGGTCTTCTTACAGTAGCTTTTCCAGCTATCCACTGAAATAGTTGCCAACACATGTTAACCAGCAGCACTCGCCTTTTCCAGCTGCGGCTTTGCACTGCTGAAATCCTCATTTTATATCAGTAACACTGTCTGACAAAATCGCCAAACTCATAAGACAGTGACAATGGTTGTGCTGTGATTTCATTGATATTTACTAGTAAAGTAATTGCTTAGAGACAAGGTTAGAAGCAACCAAATGTGCGTTTCCTTTTATTTTTCTCACAGTGCACTTTGATTCAAAAAACATTACTCAAACTTGCGTAATTGTTGGAGATTATTTTCATTTTTGGATTATTACGCTGTGATGTTAAAAGCGTCAATATTTATAGGTACTGAAGAAACTGTCACTGTGGCTTATTATTGTGATTTTAAGCTCTGTGGCACAGTGGAATAAGTTGTACAGTATCACGCTTTGGTTACACAGACAGTGCTTGTTAGTAGGATCTATTCATTGTCTCATTTGGTCACACCAGAGTATTATGTAATACTATCAGCCTTCCCTAACTGTCTCTCACCGTCTCCATTAGAAATAGGTGGAAACGTTTAAATTGAAGCTCAGCAAAGCAGCCTCTTAATATCAGAATGTCTGATGTAAAAGAGAGGGTTTGGTTACAAGCTTGTGTGTGCGCTAGACGGAGAGAGGTATGCCTCCAAGTCTTTTAATTTTGAATTTGGTTGAACTCCATGATGAATTACAAACTTCACTGATTGTATGAGAGAGTGAAAAAAGTTTTAAATTAATGCTCAGCAACTGATGCCGCAATTAATTTTGACAGTATTCTTTTTTAGTTTACCAGGCTGTGGGTAGTCAAGCAAATGATTAATTTCAGACACTGATTGTCAAGTTATGTTGGTGCGTTCATGCATGTGACTCTGTGTTTGTGTCGACATTTATCATTATTTCTCCATGCATGTCCGTACTGCAGTTTAAAGTCCTCCAATCACTACACGCTGTTCCTCATGTCTGACATTATTGCTGCATGGTTAGCGATGGTTGACCGCTATGGGCTGGTCTTTATTGTTGTTATGTTGATGTGATTTTTTTTTTTTTTTTCCCCTTTTACGAGAATTATACATTTACACACCACATACATCCACAGGAAAACACAACACATAAATGCAGGGAAATGTGTGTTTCCATGGCACAGTCAGGCTCTGCAGTCAGCGATTAGGTGGGTGGATAAGTGGATTGGCAGTTGTGTCTAAAACCTGCTTCGGTTCGCCCCCAGGACCTCTGTGAATTAAATGTGAATGCAGCGCTGGAGATGTTATGCAAAAGCACAGAAAGAATAGATGCATGGTTGAGAGAAAAAGAGAAGAAAAGAACGGGGGAATCAAGGGGGAGAAGGGAAAATGGAAACACAGACCCAAGAAGAAAACATAATGAGAGACTTAATTTGTTCCCTACAAGACTGGGTTTTGTAAATTAATTGCACAGGAGCGGAGCATTGTTACCACCGGTGTGCTGTTTATGGCTAAGTGTACAGTATTCAGCATTCTGGGAAGATTGCTGTCGGCGTGTTGACATCTCATTTCAACCTGACACCCACATCTTTCTTTTTCTCTGTATCTCTTATTTCTCTGTCTGTCTTTCCATCTCGCTGTCTCTCTCTCTCTCTGCCTCTTACATAAAAGAAACATGAGCATCATCGTTTACAGAGCAGGCAGTGCGGCCTAAAAGCTGAACAGATGTGCCGATGACAGATTTCCACAGGATTTACAAGGTTTAAGTTTATTTCAGTCAGTTTGAATAGCCTGAATGTTATTAGTTGCTTTAGTGGGATACTTTGAAATCTCTCATTAGGCAGCAATCAGTGTTAGCACCAAATTATTTTACTCTTAAGTTTCTCAACAAATGCTGTCCACGTTAGAAACAAAGCACCGTTCCGAGTACATGGCTTGTTTTGGATGAGCACGTTGCTCACAAGCTCAACACAAGTATGTTCAAAACAGTATTGTGATAGGGACACAAAGCTGAGGTAACATATCATTTTCTTTTCCAAGGTCGCACAGATATTCAGGTGTAGTTAAGTACTGAAGTCAGACAAAAAGATTCTTAGTGGAAAAAGCAACAGTGATCAGTTTGATTTAATACCTTTCTGCTGCTTACACATCCATTATCAATAACTGTTAATTATTTAAGATATGATTATATGAGGTGCTGCCATTTTTCCTAGCAGTTAAGCAGGCAGGACTTTACCAGTGATGCATTGGTATTTTTTTTAACTTAGGTTAAGGATCTGAACATTTCCCCTCACTCCTGCTGCATAATTCACTTCTCTATTGTTAATCCATATGTTCAGTATCTTACACTCACTGTAATTGCCAAAACATAGTCCAATGTGTTACTTGCACCTTTCAAGCCAAAAGAAAGTGAGTGGTTCTGAAAATAGAAAATGGTGTTAGTGAGTATTTAGCAACATTTAAGACAAAATGTAATGACAGTTGTGGGTTTGTTTGGTTATGTTTGGCAGCGCCGTCAATCAAATTCAATTAAACCACCTTCACACAGTCCAGTGAAAACTCTTTAATTACACTCAAATTACATGTGGGCGATTTTTCCCCCCATCTAATTTTTACTTTTATGGCCTCTTAAATAATGAATATTTAATATCAGGCAGACATTTGTCAGGGGCTTTGACTCCAGTGGTTGTGCAAACAGCTTGAAGATGACCAGGGGTGACTTCCTTAGTGCTGTGGTCCACCCTGGTCCGCCCCGGATCCAATTTCAGTCCTTATTTTCTGCACATTTAGTCCAAAAACACATTAATTCAGAAATGTGTGCCTCAGTATACATCCTAACTTTCTCCCTCTTCCACTGCAAGTGTTTTATGGCACTTGCCAGGCCAACATTGTAAATAAGAACTTTGTTTTTAATGTTTTGCCTGGTAAAACTTAAGGTACGAATAAAAAAATAAGAAAAGAAAATAGATATGTGCCAGTGGTGGTAAGTGACCGAGCACAGGTTACAGCCAAGACAGTAAGGATGCACTCAAACTGGAGATGTGGTATTTTACAACTCTCTTAAAATCAGTTGTTAGAGTTGTTAGTGTTTCCAATACAACTGATCATGTACGAAACTGTAAAAAATGCACAAAGTTGTCAGCGTGTTTTCTGCTGCCCATAGATCATCTTGTCCAACTCCCGCCACAGCTGGAATTGGTAACTGATGACCTGATTTCCTCCATCCCATCTGACACATTTTCTAGTAGCACATATGCTGCTTCCCCTCTCTTCCCTCGCTCACTCAGAGACACACAAACACACACGCCCCGACTCTCTCTCTATCACTCTGGTGGCACAGCACAAGTAAGTCAGACTTAAAAGAAAACACACATGTGTCATAGGGGCCGGTTGGGAATAAAATCGAGGCCACTGGGCCAGTGCTGGCGGCATTCATTCCATTTCATATTAATGAATTGCTAGCAGCGAATCTGCTGGGACACTGAGCTCAATTAAAATCCTTAATCTGAGTGAAGAATGTGTAGCAAAAAGCACCACAGTTAGAACAAGTCACCCACAAACCAATTTAATTCAGTGGGATTCCTAAAATGGTCAATTATGTCCCGCGGCAAACAGGTGGATCCGATGCTTTGATTAGCAATAAGATGTCTCCCAAATGACTTGTGCATGTGTGTGTGTATGTTACTCCATTTATGAGGCTGCAGACAGATTTTTTTTAACCAGTGAACCTGTTTCCCTCATGTTGATGAGCTTACATTGTACGATTTTGCCACGATTTTGTCGTCCCAGATGAGTCGTAGAGGGATCGCGGGGTCGTGAGCATAATCGGGACGTATGGTTAGTGAGGCTCTGCGTCACGTCCTGACGCCCTAAAGACGAGTCGCCGACCTCCCGACAAATTTCTGACATGCCAGAAAATGTATCGTTGTGACAGACAATGTGTGGGGTCCTACGTCACGATTTTGCACATACGACAAGATTTTGCCACGACAGATTGTTTTAGCAAAGAGCCTTTATGAACCTGATTACAGATGCTGATCTTCGTCAGATGGAGGTACAACGGGCAGACAGAGAGAGGAGGGACAGGGGAGTGACAAGCTGGGTGACCGGGTGACGATCAGTAAAGCAGCGCAATCCGTGATGGAAGATCAGCCTGACAAATGTACACACACTATCAGACAATCAGCAATTGAGGACGATTATTTTTTTTCTTGCCATTACAGTATAAAATAGCGAGCCTACACACCAGCCACGTCCACTGTGCTCTGGCTCAGCTGACCGCTGTTCAGATCTTCACATGGTGAACTCTTTTACACAAAGTGCAGGCTAGAGAGAGAACTAGAGGCTCTGACAGCTGCAGGTGAGCCGCCCGCAGGTGAGCTGCACGTCAGCTGGCTGGAGAGTAGCCATTCTATTTTTTTTTTTCCAGCAGCACCGTCCTCGGAGGTGATGCACGCTGTCTGTCTTTGTGTTTGTCGGTCTGATCTTCCACCATGGACTCCGCTATGGGAACAGGAACCAATGTCAATTTGTCAGCGGCATTGCAGGGTAATCATGGTGGAGAGCAATTGTAGAATGACGTGCAATTAGTGGGGGTCTGAGACTGATATGAGACGCAGGACTGAAGAGGGAAGCTCGTGCAGTTTGAGGTGTGAACAGACGAATAGTCGTGCAGTGTAAGCCCGCCTTCAGTCACTTGTCGTACATTGATATATAATGAAGACAATGATATTGATCCTAGCTGTGCCTGCACACTATGGCTCTGTGGGTTTATGTGTGTCAGTATCCCGTCATATTGCACGACGGTTATCAGTTTTCCCTCGTTGCCCCCGTCCAGTGTCCCTCTTACAAAGTGTGACACTTTGCTAAAATTGTTGCTCTTTAGACAGGATGAATAATACAACTAGGTGGGAGTTAGGAGTGATTCATTAGCCATCTGGCACAAAGATAGACATAAAGATAGAAGTGAGAACAGTCTCACTTTTGTCTGCCTGTCTATTCATGCTAAAGCAGTTTTTGTCCATAGGATTAAATGTGCAGGTAGACGTATGGTCGAAATAAAATTTGGTGGACGTGGGGCAGACATTTTCATTTGGACCAATGTTCACCACTTTATACTATCATCTGCATATTTGCCTTGTTGCAAGCGCACATGGCAGCACCTAGCAATGTCATCCAAAACACAAGTGCTCCGACGCTTAAATACGACTGTGTAGTAATTTGCAGTCTAAATAAAACCAAGTAACACTCATCAGCTCAAATTGCACAACGACACAGCACAAACATGTGCTTGTGCACATATTAACTGCATTTGCCATTTCTAAATCTAACTTTGCGTGCCAGTGTCTGTTACTGCGTTGTTTCTGCTAGGTTGATGGTATCTATCTACCTTTTTAAGTGACGCGGGGATGACTGCAGTGCTCTCAGCTCTAATTTTGCTCGTGTAATTGAGCTGAATAAACAATAGCCCACAGTCCCAGGTGGGTTTTCTTTGGGAAAACATACACCCATCCATTTATTCTATGACTAATAGTGGACTAATACCTTTAAAAAAAAATGTTATCCCAATTCACCCGAACATCATTAATGTCGCAGCTGTTTCATTCAGCTAGCTTCTATTTAATTCAAAGACGTTAATTTGCTGATGCATTATGTTGGTGTTGATTCAGATGTGCATTGCCATGTGTGTCGAAATGTGAGCAACGTGATGCTGCTGATTACTGTAGTTTTTGGTGGTGTTCTTAGTGAGTGTAGGTGGAGGTGTGTGGGAGAGGCTGCATTCTGTGCATGTAATGAATTCATCCTCTCCAGAGCCAGTTTGGTACGATACAGTGCAACAGTGCTTCACTTAAAGAGCCAACGAGGAAGAGATTAGCCTCTCGCTGTGAACGTTAACCGGTGGCTGGATTGTTGCACGGTTGAATCAGAACAGTGACCTTGTGAAAGAGTTGGGGTACACATCAGGACTGGTTACTTGTTCCACATGTGTGGTATATGCAGCAAAAACTAAATGAGGCTTCTTTATTATCACAGCTACAATCCAGTGTCAGTGCTCTACCCACTTTTTCTTTGGGTGTGTGTGCCTTTTTGTTCATTTGACAACACTTGATCAGTTTCTCAGTCAAATGTCCTCCCTGTCTGTGCAGAGAGCAATTGTACACGTCAGTTTGCCAGGTTGTGGTAACAGATGGGTTTTGAAATCATTATTGTGTGGATTGTGTGTTGAGCTTATGTTTCATACGCAATCTGGCAACTTGGACAACATCAGACAAACATATAAAACATATGGATCTGTGTATGATCATTTATAATGAAGGTCCAGGGACATGCAGATTACCTGGGAGAAACAAGGAGATAACCTTGGAATACGGGACACTCCAATATCTGTGCTCACTGAATACTTACTAAATTAAAATGTTTACATTTTCTCTCACTCATTTTTAAGATCATTAAATTCCCAATTCAGGGTTTTCCCTGGGTGCCTTGAGACCAAGGTGGGAAAGGCCTGTACAGCAGGAAGGACACATCTTGATAGCTCTATTAAATATGAAAGGAGGCTCCCACATCCTTAAAGGGACAGTATGGGACTTTATTGGCTTTTTATTGACAAAAATCAAATATCGCTTTCATAAATACGTATTTCACTGAAGTGGAATCGCGCCCGCATGCAAACGAGCGCTTTCTCGTACCTTAGAATGAGTTGTTACAAACATACAGGGGGGGGGTTCACCGAACCTTCTCTGCCATGTTGAATCGCCATGTTTTACGTTCAGTGTCACCGTGGCCGTAGTTAACCACAGATTTGCCTCACCGCAGCTGTCGTCTCGGGGAGAAAGTTTTCCAGGTAGCGCCTGTGAAAACTGTCACCACTGTGTAGGCTAGTGTGAGGAAGGACGGAGGCACTGGTGTTGCCTTCAGGTGCAGTCAGACACCTGAATGTCCTGCCCAACTGGATGTTATTTTACTCGAGAGAAAGCCTCATTGACAACATATTTCACATTATTTCTTTACCAGTATCCTGTTAGAACTGGACTTGTTCAGATAAATCTCACATCCTTTAGTTTTGATATCTCATTTGACAATATTTACATTATACCAGTCGATGGTATGAGTCGATGTAATCTATTACAGTGGTCAAGATCCTTTCATATAAAAACTCAAACTAAATAGAAACGGTTGGAGGTATTTACATTTTTTTGTAATTACTGTATTTATTTTCTTCAATTAACAGTAGATTTAGAAATATTGGAAATAACACCGTTCAGACTATCAAACGCCCAGAGATTGTAACACTGTTTTACATGTGTAATGCAAACATCCTCATCACCTTAGACTCACAGTCCCAGAGGGTTGGAGGTGTTAGTGTGGGACCTTGTCCAAGGTGTACAGATGTAAATACCTTCAGCTGATTGGTGATCACACGACCACGATCATGATGTCGAAAGAGAGTGAGAGCTGCTGCCACACAGACTGTTAGGAAGGCTTCATGTCAACATGAAGGAGATTTGCTATTGAATATGTACAAACTCATCTAAAAGGTGCAAATTGGTGAATATTGTAAAAAGATTGAAATTATGTTGGTTTGAGTACTAATTGTCTCAGTCATTTATTTCTTCAGGAAGAAAGAGAACAAAATGAAAATGACCTCTGTATGTGTGTATGAGGAGATGATTCATGAGCGCACACAAGCAGACACAATATTTGCTTTAATTTTGAGGGAGCCTCCACTGAATTGTTGTGCACAAAGTGCAGCCTTGACGGAGCCGTGCTGTTGCTGCCTTTGTTCAGCGTGTTTGGTTTGAAGGCTATTTCCACAGACTCCCACTTCTGTGCTCCTGCTCCGTCTCAGTCTTTGTCTGACACTCACTCACTCACTCACTCACTCACTCACTCACTCACTCACTCACTCACTCACTCACTCACTCACTCACTCACTCACTCACTCACTCACTCACTCACTCACTCACTCACTCACTCACTCACTCACTCACTCACTCTAATTTCCCACCACTGCTGGCTGTGCTGCTGTTTTCACACATGCACATAATTACACATAATTAATAACCTACAATGAGATGTAACAATAAACACCACAATCATTTGAAACAATGTAAAGTCTGTTTGCTTTTATTGTACATTTTTCTTTTCAACCTTAGTTTTTTTTAAAAGATTGGTTTGGATATCCTGGAAAAACGGTTGGAGCAGGCTACATTTTGAAAATACAAATGTCAAAAATCCAAGCCCCTAGATGCTGTTTTTACAGGACTGTCCCTCCCACAGGTGACAGACTTTTTTCATTTTTGTAAAGAAACATTTAATAAATTAGTTGCGATCGAAGTGTGACATCCATCCCATTCTTGATTGATTTCTTAACACTTGATTCTTTTGAATGGATGAACTGAAAGGTCAAGGTCACTGTCGCCTAACAAAAATTTTAATGCAAATTTTATTATAATATTTGGCAGAGGCATTCAACCCTGAGGCTAGAAAGCTGCAGAAATCTAACCGCACCCCTAATCTCATGGTGACTTAAGTATCCGTGGATACTTCCGCTTGTAAAACACAGCTACAGCAATGTGTGGGAGCCTTTTTAAGACCTTTTTAACGCCATAGACTGCCGCCAGCAGGGATCAGATAAGAAAGAAGTGTTGTCTTTGATGAAAAACTTCAACACCTGATGTCTTAACCAGCTCATATTTGAAAATGTTGGCTCCCTTTTCTGTGAAGAAGACAAAGAGAAACATATTTCAATTGTGAAAATCGTGTTGCGTGATCCTGTTTTTTTTTTTGATTCACTGTAGCAGCAGATGCTCGCGCTCAGTTGCCCTACACACAGCAGCTTTCAGTACTGGTCATAAACATTTAGAAACAGTTTCTGAGCATGGTTTTGGGCTGTGAGCCTTCTCCACTTTGTTTTTTTTTTTCCTTTTTGTTTTCAGGTTTATCCGCATTAGCAGTAACATGGCCTCACTCATTCAGTCACTCACTCGGCCTCTCTCCCTCCCACTGCTTTCAGGAGAGATTCTGCGTGGGCTTACACTTGAGTTTCTGCCATGTGCTTTCTACCCCCTGTTCACACACACACACACACACACACACACACACACACACACACACACACACACACACACACACACATATATACCCTCCCCCACACTTCCCAACACTGTCCAAAGATTTTATGAGTTTGTATATTTGTATCTCTCTGGGTGTGTGTAACAGAGTGAGAGAGATGGACAAATGTGAAAAATAATTATGATCATTTTCACAGCTCATTTAAAATGTTACATAGCAACTTAGCAGCGGGTATTGATCCTCTCATCAGTGACACGTTTGAGTTTATGGGCCACCAAATTGGCTCAGCTGATATTGAACTGAGATGAAAAACGTGCCCTAAATGGAAAATCTTGAGGTTTTTTTTATTTTTTTTATGGCGGCATTATTGCAGCACTTGAATTATTTGTTATAATATTATCTTTTCTCAGTTGAAAACAAGATAATAACCAGCTTTTGTCGTTGCTGCAGGAGAGATTCAGATGTGATTTCTGGTGAATGTTGGTGAGAGATTTGCCTGTCGGTTGCTCCTGACGCTGTTTTTTCAGTGTTTGTGTGTAGGTGGAGGGACATCAATGTGTGCGTGGGCAGATGTGCGTAGAGATGCCTGCCAGGTGTATGTGGTGTGCATTCTTAGTCCCACCATACACGTCTGTTGTACCAAACAGACTATATACTGCATCTCATTGGCTTCACTGTTGCCTGCAATCATTTGCCCTTTCTCTTAAAAAATAAACCACTAAACTGTCCTTGAATTACATCCAGCTGTTCCCTTTTACTGTACCTATTTTTGTCGTCAGATTTGTCACACACCAAAAAACATTAGTCTCAAGATGGGAAAAGCAGGGCCTTGTGCTACATTTAGCTACTAATGGATGTTTTTATATGTCCCTGCTGCATTTCTTTTTAAATTTTTCACCCAAATGGCTTCTCCTTTTTCTTACTATCACGAGAAACAACCATTAATTTATCAGCCTAATCAATATTCAGATCATAATCCTGTCGTACCATCAAAAAATATCTCAGAAACACCATTATACACATTCTGTGTTTGTGTGTTGTCTTTCAGGATCCTGGCCACTGCTGGTGCCCACATGAACATCCCAGTCGACCTTCGAACCCTGAGGGCTGTGAGAGTGCTGAGGCCTCTCAAACTCGTCTCCGGGATCCCCAGTGAGTCAGTTACTGACCTTTTGATACTGCACTGTGGCAGAATTAGTACTGCACATAACAAGTCTGCATTCATCAGCTTATTTTCTAGCTTTTGTCATCGCAAATGCTTTTGTTTCCGATGGTGCAATTCAGTAAATGGAGAAAAAAACAACAACCTTAAAACATCAAATACAAAACATGCAGGAGCTTGCCTACAACCATACACAGTTAACCATCACCGCAATTACTGCTTTTGTCTAATTTTTTAGGCCTTTTAAACTTGAAGCCAACATAATGTTTTAACCCCATCGAACCATTTGAAACCTGCCGATAAATTTGCTGCCTGTCAGAGATAATTCTGTAATGTGATTTCTTGCAGGCCTCCAGATTGTCCTCAAGTCTATCATAAAGGCCATGATTCCACTGCTCCAGATCGGCCTTTTGTTGTTCTTTGCCATCCTCATGTTTGCCATCATCGGTCTGGAGTTCTACAGCGGGAAGCTTCACCAAACCTGCCTGCCGTCTTTTGACATCCTTGGTACAGTCCATGCACACAGACGACAGTTTCCTGCTGTTGTAAAACAAAGAGGGAGGCGGATAATAACCCATGAATCCTTGTTGTTATTATACAGTATATAACTTTCTTGTTAAAACACTATGAAAGCAAATAATAAGGCATGAAAAAAAATATTTTGTGAAATCTCCCCTACTAGTAAACTGGACTAAGAAAATAAAATAAGTCATTCCCACTCAGGTTTAAAGAGAGACAGTATTATACACCCATCCGTTCTCATTTAGATGAACCACCTCCATTTGTGGAAAGCTTCTGTCCTCAGGTTTACCTGCTCTTCCCACAATACTGATGGCTTTAGCATAATATAGTCACGCTTTGTTTTTGCATAATGTATGATGGACTATGACTAATTTGCCAACAGGTATACCAAATGTGTGGCTCGTGCATTGTTCTCAGACAGAGGGTGTTAACATCTTTGTCTGAGAAACGGAGGCTTTTATAGATTACAGCAGCAGCGAGCTGCGAGGTATTATTAAAGTTGTTGCTGGCTGATTTAGCTTCTGCTTAATTAGTCAACAGCTACTCTGTAATCACCACGCCACACAATAGCATTTACTGTCACCGCCAAGCACAACTGAAAGATGGACTAATATAAAACCTGAATAGTTTGACAGCATTTTAAGATGGAGGCATGATTTCATCCATTCCTGAATTTTCTAATGGTCCCCCAAAATCTAAAACTTAAAAAATTGCTCATAATCTATGAATGCGCCCAACCCTTTGTTTACAAACGTCTTATGGCACAATTGATGCTTTTGTCTCATTTTGATGTAAGGTGACTTGGCAGCAGGTAAATGTGAAACCCTGCACATGAATCATCATCAACAAAAGAATCACTCCAGCTTCTTTTTTCCAGACAATGAGACCGTTGACTCGTCCGAGTTGGCGTTTGCATGTGGAGTGAGGAAGTGTCCGGAGCGGTACGACTGCAACGACACCTGGATTGGGCCCAATGACGGCATCACGCAGTTCGACAACATCTTGTTTGCTGTGCTCACCGTCTTCCAGTGTATTACCATGGAGGGATGGACGGCCGTTCTTTATAACGTGAGCTCCAGTTTACAGTCGACAAATGTAAAATCAAACCGGTCACTGTTATGAATGAATGAATGTTCGTGGATTTCAGACCAACGACGCCCTGGGTCCAATGTGGAACTGGATCTACTTCATTCCTCTCATCATCATTGGCTCGTTCTTTGTCCTGAACCTGGTGCTGGGAGTCTTGTCTGGGTGAGTGAGACTCTTCCTGTCTTTATAATACTGCTGTTTCTGTCTGTGTTATGGATTATAAGAGCTATTTTCACTCCTCTGCCTTTAGAGAATTTGCCAAGGAGAGGCAGAGGGTGGAGAACCGGCGGGCCTTCATGAAGCTGCGCCGCCAACAGCAGGTGGAAAGAGAACTGAACGGTTACCGAGCCTGGATAGACAGGGCAGGTACTGGGCAGCAGAATAACTTTAAATCAGTAGATTTACTTTTACTTCATTTGTTTATTTTAATGGGACGGTGCACATTAATGGAAATAACATGTAAATGTGCCAGATTATAGCAAGATGCCAATTTCCGTCCGGAGTCCCACAAACAGTAGATTGTTTTATTATTTCGTGACGGACGGTGCACAGCAACACGGAGGGAGGGAGCAGACAGGATTTAGTCTGGCTCAATCATATTTGAGTCAGAAATGTAGGTCTTCACTGAAAATAAAATATATAATAAAATCACAGTTGAGTGAATCTATGAGCTTCTGGTGATGGGAGGGTTACTATAATCCCACTCTGGGTCAGTGGTCTCAGCCCTCAGTGGTCTCAGACACTGGAAAGTTAAATGAGAAGCTAGATACCACTCTCTTAATGTGAAAGTCTGCTGCAGCCTTTATCAGAGATTTGGACCTACAGTAGAGTAGCTCAGTTGCACACACACACACATACACACACTCACAGTGCTGTAATGGCAATCTACATTGCTAGTCTCCCACGCAAGTAGAGGGTGAGAAAAAGGTGATACTGACTCACTGACTTAAATTTGTGCGCATATATATCTGCGCACGGGCCTCTCTGTGTGTTTGTGTGTTTACATGCGTGTGTGTGTGTGTGAGAGAGAGCTGCTGTGCATATTTATGTGTGCATAGATGTGGGAGCGTGTGGGAAGGGAGAGAGAAAGAAAACTCAGAGAGAGATATTACAAGAGTGTGAGAGAGAATGAGAGCCCTCTCTCTGTGAAGAAGGTCATACTGTCCTCTCAAAGCCACGTTTACATCACTTTGGCCTCAGTTCCTGTAACTGTTTGCAGACACCCTAAATGATCTGCCCTGTATGTTTCAATGTCTGATGATTTAAGTCGCGCTTTGGTAAAAAAAATAAGTCTAACCTCCAGTTTTATTTCCTTACAGAGGAAGTGATGCTCGCGGAGGAGAATAAAAATTCAGGTAGATCGGCGTTAGATGGTGAGTCTTTAAATCACATCTGTCGCTAATAGAGCTGTTTGCTATTCATGTAATGTACTACATGGTTTTTGTTTTGTTTTGTTTTTTGCTGTGTCAGAAAAATAAAAAATAATTATAGAGAACAAATGAAGCTATTTGTAGTTATAAATTCATTTCTTGTCTTCATTAGATAAACTACAGTAATTTGAAACATTTGATCATTTTCAGTGTTGAAGAGAGCGAGTAAGAAGACCGGAGCGCGGAGAGGAGCACCAGGCGACGAGAAGTTCACAGACACGTCCACGGCCAGTGAGTGATGAACATTTCAGTCCGTTCACTTAACTCTACACACCGTATACTTCACACCCTTGACCTCCTGCTGTCCTTAGGTTTGAACAAGTCTTTCTCTGTTTTAAGGTATGTCACGATCGAGGATGAACTTCCGCAGCGGGCGCCGCGGCCCTGCTGCGTACCTGCGACGTAAAGAGCGCATGCTACGAATCTCCATCCGTCGCATGGTGAAGACAGACACTTTCTACTTGATGGTGCTCAGTCTGGTGGCGCTGAACACCATCTGTGTGGCCATCGTCCACCACAACCAGCCCGACTGGCTGACCATCTTCCTCTGTGGGTTTCCCTTCTCAATAATATTTTTCTGTTTCACTACAAACAAACAAAAAAATCCGTTCCTGTCTGATAAATGCAATTTTTAGGGGCCGCATCACTGCTTCATTTTTTCTTTCACTTAATTACTTTTTTTGTTTTATCATCTCCAGACTATGCAGAGTTTGTTTTCCTGGGGCTGTTTTTGGCTGAGATGTTTTTGAAAATATATGGTCTGGGTTTCCGCCTCTACTTCCATTCATCTTTCAACTGCTTCGACTGCGGGGTGAGCTCCTTCCTTCTCTTATTCTGAAAGGTTTACAGATTTTGTAGAACCTGCTAGTTGTTTTAGGTTTATACGGTGAAGATAATCAGTCGAGCAGCTTGGAGAAAGCCACAACTACACCTTGATTTTCCACAAAAACACTTTAAACTTAAGATTAAAAAAAGGTTGTGGTAATTTTCTACTAGTCAGATGGAGCTTACAGTATAACAAATGATTTTTTGTCATGTGTTTGACATGTCTTGCAGGTCATTTTCGGCAGCATCTTTGAGGTAGTTTGGGGCTTCTTCAGGCCAGGCATGTCATTTGGGATCAGCGTGCTGAGGGCACTGAGACTTCTGAGAATTTTTAAGATCACCAAGTAAGTGGGACAATGAGACAGTCCAAACAAGCGAAGCCTGGCTTACAGTCGTATGTTGGTGTTAATAGTTTTATAGGTCTCTGGTAAAATAGACAGCCAAACCAAATGTGATGTCTTTCTGTCAGGTACTGGGCCTCTCTCAGGAACCTGGTTGTGTCCCTCATGAGCTCCATGAAGTCCATCATCAGCCTGCTGTTTCTTCTCTTCCTCTTCATTGTGGTGTTTGCGCTGCTGGGGATGCAGCTTTTTGGAGGAAGGTAAGTCAAACCATCAGGATATCAACATCAAGGACAGTCACTGTCATGATACTGTTCATAATATCAATAATGATAATCTTTATTCATGTGGCACCTTTCAAAAACAAAGTTAAAAAGTGCTTGACAATAAAAGCATAATACCAGAATTAGAGAAATGATAAGAAAATATATAGATAAACAGATACCATCAGTTAAGAAAAGACCATATAATACAAGTGAAGAGATCTCCTGGCAGGGAGTCCCACAGCTGGGAGGCCCAGACAGCAGAAACACCTATAGATCCTTGCCAGAGCATCTTAAGCAGCGATGAGCCTCACAGGGAGTTTGCAGATCACAGATTGTAGGCAGGACCCAGGCCATTCAGAGTTTTAAAATCAATTGTAAAACTCTCAGGAAGCCAGTGAAGGGCGGCAAGTATTGGTGTAATGTGGCTGTTTCTCTTAGCGCATATAAACAACCTGGCAGCAGCAAATACACTCTTGGAAGTTTTCACTGTCAAGACCAGAATGAAGTGCCTTTCAGTAGTGAAGTCTGCAATAGATAAAAGGCTGATCTGACCTTTACCAAGTCAGCGGAGGAAAGAAATGACCAGATCAGGTTTAGCTGTCTCAGTTGGGCAAAGCACAACTGCACCACTTTAACCACTTGAGCATCAAAGTACAATTCTGAACCCAAAATAACACCTCGATTGCGGACCTCTCTTTGAACAGTGTTGGATAAGTCACCCCGGCTCGAGGAGAGGTTTTTAATGCTGCTAGTGCTTGGGCCATAGGGAGTTATTATAATTACCTCTGATTTGGAGTCACTCAACTGCAGGAAGTTTTTGGACATCCAATTTTTTATTTCAGCGAAGCAGGACATAATACACGATGCATCCGTGCTACCAGGCTTTACTGGGACATGTAATTGGGTGTCAACCAGCTTAGCAATAGAAAGCAATGTCATGGCTACACAAGATTTACCTCAGGGGTCGCATGTATATGGTAATTAATAGGGGACCCAAAATAGACCCTTGGGGGACCCCAAAAAAGTGGAGGAGGACCAGTTCGACAGATAAGCGATTACCCAATTCAGAGCCACATCACTGATTCTATCATAGTTCTTCATATGGATGACGATAAAGACATTCTGGTCCATTATATCAAAGGCTGAGTTATGTTCCTGGTTAGTGTAGCTGTTTTACATACAGTACAATATTTTAACCTACATCTGCTCACAGTTTTGAAATAGTATCTACACCTTCTCAAACTGAGCAGCAGCTTCTTCAATGGTTGCTTTGATAAGACGGTGAGGAAATGACACGTCCGGATGAAAATAGCTACGCATCCTCCTCCTCCTCTTCTTCCTCCTCCTATTCTTCCTTGGTCACATCTGACCCCGCTTTCTATCTGCCTCCCCTCTAGGTTCATCTTTGAAGATTACACTCCCACCAACTTTGACACGTTTCCAGCTGCCATCATGACAGTGTTTCAGGTTTGGCTCCTACAGATCCCCTCATTCTGCCTGCTCTCCATGACACATTGCACCCTGGGATATTTCTCACCCCAGGCGCAGATTAAACAACTCTGCTCACTCGCTCTCCACCCCCTGCCTCCGCTATCATCCCACACATCCATGCACACATATGCGCACATGAATATCAGACAAGTGAAACGTGAACGATTCCACATCAGATCAGCTACAAAACCAACTGCACTGTGAAAGACTGTTTTGATCAGCACACACAGTAATTACTTATCTTGCTGCCATTTTTAATAACATATCTTTAACTGCTTTGTAGACGAGGAATATGTCTCTGCTTTGTATTTTTAGGCCAATGTTCTCTTTGAGTCTAATATAAGTGCTGTAATTATTTTTTTTACTGAATATTCTTGTGCGTTTACCTACAGATTCTGACGGGAGAAGACTGGAACGAGGTGATGTACAATGGGATTCGATCGCAGGGAGGTGTGCAGTATGGCATGTGGTCATCGATCTACTTCATCGTGCTCACACTGTTTGGAAACTGTATCCTTGTTGAGTTCTCAAATTTGGCTCTGATATACCATCCACACCTGTACACAATATACCTGTATACTATAAATCTATCTCTACATAACACAATACACAATGCATTTACTTATAATGTAATTACCCTATTACCCAAGTCAAATACTCATTGATCATCCACTAAAACTAATGACGTGGGGTTTTGTTCTCATCTCAGTCTGTTAATTCTATTAATTCACAAATGATGCATTAAACTTTATTTGCATTGCTGTGTGTAGAACATAAAGACAACATTTTACAACACATCTGTGCATCTGTTTGGTGCAAAACATTAAACAAAGTAGTATACACATGAAACATGGCATTAAACATGCATACTGACTGATATACTGAGTTATGTCACAAATGTCCCCAAAAAATTAACGACATGAGCTCCATACATTATAGACCAACAGGAAGAGAGATAATTTGCTTTATGGTATTTATATACAGTATTTCATGTTAGGGTTACAGGAGTGTAATCCAGAAGTGCTCCAATTGTTTGGTTTGTGTGTGACCTTAACTGCCTTCATGACAGACACACTGCTGAATGTCTTCTTGGCCATCGCTGTGGATAATCTGGCCAACGCACAGGAACTGACAAAGGTTTGGACAGTTTTTTTTATCTTGTATTTTGTTGTTTACCAGTACAATTATTTAAGTATGGGATGGGTGTTTTGGTGTGTCGAGTCCCCCTTTCTAGTTTCAGTAATACTCACCAAAACGCATTCTGTATCCTTAAAGTCTAATGAAAGGTCTTGGTGCGTTGACACCACCAGACAAACAGTGGAATGATGTGACACCATCGGCAGGACTGTGTGCAGTGTCACCTATGAACAACACAGAGATCCACATACATAGTAATACTCAATAAATCCACAGGGTACTTCATAGTATTCGGAAAAGAGAAGAATTAGAAGAACTTAAATTAAAGAGACTAAAATACCATGACTTTTAGGTCCTAGAATGAGTCATGTTTCCAAAACCTTAGAGCCTACATATCCCATAGTGCAATTTGAATGACATCATTCTGATAAAGGCTCACATCCTTCAACAACCCCTGTTTTCTTAAGGCAAATTATCACCATGGTTATTTTATTACACATTAATAAAAAGCTACGTGACAAGTAAAACCTTAACATTATATATTCTTTCTGTCTCTATAAGGATGAAGAAGAGGAAGAGGAGTTCTTCAACCAGAGATATGCCAGAGGCAGAGACGGCTTGATCTCTGAGTAAGTCATTGGCTGACAGTTTACAGATTCATTATTTTTGAGATGAGATAGGCAGAGTGTTCACAGCCCTTAAGTAAATCTTAGTGTTCAAGTGTGGAGGTGGGCCTCGGATCAGCTGTGCTCTCAAGCAAACAGAAAATTTGAATTGGACTGAAAAATTGTCACAGCTCATTTCTTTTTGCAGAAGATGCTAAGACTAAGACTTACTTAGGATGTGGATGCTGTGGGGAAATTAATGGTGGTGCTACGTCTGTTATTAGAGGGGAGATGTTCTTTGAAATTTACATAGAGTTTAGCCAATACAATCAATTGATTATAGACTCTGAGAGCCAAGTTCTTGGTGTTTACTAACAGTATATTCCTCAGTTCCTTCATTTGCATGGTGAATGCAAAGAAAGAAGGAAAGGCATGTGTGAGGCACTGATGACACAATATTGAATGTGTATTGAATGTGCTTGATTGAAAAGCATGACCCCTCACAGATTGATTCACCAGCTGCACTAAGACGCCTCCTGTTACTGTGTCGGCCCTGTGATTGGTTGTTAATGAATTTCCTGCTCCTCTCAGTGACTAGTGGCTTCCCCACAGGTCCAATGAATCCAGTGAGTCAGGAGGAGCAGGGCAGGGGGCGTTTTTCAGAGGTTATTGGGAACAGTGGGAAGTCTCGGTGTGTCACTCTGCTGGGAGGAGGCACACTTTCAAGTGTGTGAGATTTTGTTCTACTACTGGGTATGACTCGTCTGATTAGCATCACCACTGGAGCTGTTGTTGGAGGGAGGAGGGGGGCAAAAAGTACCATAAGGGCCCGGAGTGACTGACCTGACCTGTTACAGGAATGTGCGCATTATTTTGCATGTTTTGCAACAGAGTGTATTTATTTTACCATCATATTCTTACAGAGCAGTGGATGTGTTGTTGCTGCTCCATAGGTAGCTCTTTTATTTATATGAAAAATAACTTGCAGAAACTTGCTCGTACACATTGCTCTTTTATCATTTTTTCCACAGAGTTTCTTAAAATCAGAGAGCAGTGGTTAAAGTAGTGGATACCAAACTGTTAGACATGTAACCTGCTCTCCCAGTACTTCCTGTTTGCCTGCTGTCACCTTGTGCATTCACAGGATAATAGACACAAAATCTCACACTATAACTACAGAGAAAATACAGAGAAGATACTGTGGCAATTGAAATGACCAAATGTTTTGTATGTCTAAGTTTCCTCCACAAACACCTGAGTAAACCAGCGAAAAAAGGGCTTTCAAAGAAACTCCTGCTCCCATTTGATAATATAATTTCCATCAGATGGGTGGCTGTGATGAATTTCCTCTTTCAAGCTGTTCAAGTTCCTGCAAGTTGATTTTTATGCAGTAATAGCTGCCTGTAGGCTCCCTAACATCCCATAGGTGCTGTTTACAGTAAAGTAAAACAGGTAACTGCGTAGACTCCTTACTCTCTACTCTGACTCTCTAGTCGTGACACTGAATGTATCATTTGTCTGTTAACATATTTGAGTGTTAGTCTTGTGTGTTGCAGTTTTCAAGATGCTGATATTAATGTGCATTACAGTGTTTTACCGGCCCCATCATGTTGTCTTGTTTTATGCCTGTTATGTGGCACTGACCAAAATGTTGTGTTCAAGGACACTGCGTAAAAAATAACTAGATATTTGAAATTCATAGCATTGAAATTGAACTCTCCTTATTGCCTTTCTACAAGATAAAGCACTGATTCCAGACAAGTTTAAATCAGTATTTCGCATCCTCTCTATACCTTTTGCTCTGTGTCACAACAAATGTTCAGTCTATGTTGTAAAACACTAATGTCTTGTTTTCAAATAATCACTCATTGATTACATGGACAACAAAAGAATCTGAATACCAGTAAGTATGATTGTATGCATCTCTGTCACACAGAATTCCTCTCTTGAGTTTTTCCTACTCCGATTATTTTCTAGATTTTACACTGTTTCTACTTTAATCCTGCACCTTCCCTTTTATTGTTATTGTGGGTTTTGTTTTTCTCTTTTCCTTTTTATCTGTCCGTACCTCTCAGGTATTTTAATTTTTTTTTAAGTTTTTGGATGTATTTGTACTTTTTTATCTTGAAGCATTTTGCACATTTTTCATGGGATTTTTTTTCTGTTACTAGGCAAGTAACATTATAAAATTCACAGAAAAGGTCTGACCTTTTCTCTTTTATTTTATTTGTCTGAATATTCTTTGACATACCTGGTATGCTACATGAACTCTAGTCTTGATGTTTCTTGTCAATCATTCCTTGTCAACCTGTTGCTGTCTCATAGTGATATGAAGTATGTTGTGGTCCTTAGCGGGAGAAGAAGACCCTACCTATACAGGAAAAGGGCGATCCACAGAGGTCGTCCAACCTTCCCTGAGGAACCTGAGGGCGCAAAAGTTGCCGCAGACGAGCAGCCTCTCAATGGCTCCAACGCCTTCTCCAACCGCCGTGAGAGGAGGAGAAAAGTCAACATGTCAGTGTGGGAGCAGAGAGCCAACCAGATACGCAAACGTCGCCAGATGGCGAGCAGAGAGGAGCTGTTTAGCAGCCCTACGGAGGACACAGCGGAAACTCCAACTAATGCCGTCCTTTCCCCAGGGCTCAGTCCAGCTCACCTGCCTGAGTCTCCCATGTCTGTTGGGATGCCCCTTCCCGAACCCCCCATGTCCGTCTCCATCCCCATCCCCGAGCCTCCGACAGCGGAGCCTCTGGTAAACCTGGGTGAGGACAAAACTGGAGGGGCTAACCATCGTAACGCAGGCGGAGGCAGGCACAGGATGGGCCGCAAGTTCAGGCCCAGTCAGGGGCCAGAAGAAGGGGCCCGGCACAGACGTCACCGACACCGCGATGCTCGCGCCGAGGCCAAGAGTCTGGACTGTGCACACACGCCACATGAGGTGCCAATGGTGAGACGGTCGATGAGCCAAGAGAGGAAGATAGAAGAGAGGGATGAAAGAGAGGGAGAAGGAGAAGGAGGATCAGCCCAAGATGACGGTGGAACCTGCATCGTAAACCCATATGCAGAAGTCGGAGAAGAGTGTAGAAGGTAAGACTCATGTATTTATCTGTGGAAAGCCTTTATAAGACTCATGAACTATTCATACCGTCATATTTATCAAATAAAGTGCCGTTTGATTTGAAATATTTTTGGATATTTTCCCCATGAGAGAGACACATTTACACATTTGTAAGCTCTGTTTTGCTGGTCTCAAAACATTGCTCCCAACATTTCCATGGGGGACAAAATCCACATTTTGTATAAATTAGTAACAAGAACATGATTGAAATAAGACAATTTCAACAGAAACCTAATCATAAACCAGTAATTTGTAGTGAAGCTGTTGAAATGAAATGTGAAGTCAAGTGTAACTAATAAACTGACCAGTGAGTGTGACTTTTGTGCAATAAAGTCTATGAATTTGGAAGACGCTCTGTTGTTTGGTCCAGCTCAGACGGCTGAAAGCTTATTTTAGCTTTAGTCGAATTTATTGATGCATATTTTGCACTGAATGAAGAGTGGGATGGACATAAGAAGCAAATACGGCAGCAGCAAATCTTTAAATGTAGACATGAGCATGTAAGTACTGTTTTAAAACAGAAAAAACAGACCAAGTATAAACAGCCATGCCAGACACAAAATAACCACAATACGATACAAAATGGCTACAGAGGGACACGAAACGACCATAAAGAGACGCAAAACCACCCAAAAAAAAGAACAACAGCTACAAAGAGACACAAAATGACCACAGAGGGATGCTAAATGACCAAACATTTTGTGCCTCTTCCAGTCTGCGTCTATGCATTTGCTAATTAGCACTAAATGTAAAGTGGAGCAGAGGCTGATTGGAACATAATTAGTTCTGCACGTACTTTGTCATAAACTAAAGCATAAACTGTTGAAAGACACTGCAGGCGTTCACTGGTGTTGTTACAATTCAGTTCGACACAGCGTAGTAGATCTGTTGTGAGGTATTTTCATAGGTTTCGTGCTCAGAGATATTTTCTTTCCTGTTTTAGAGGTGACATTCCTGATCCTCCTCAATGTGAGCAGCTTCTTGACGGTACCTGGGCAGAGCAGGGTGAAGGCGGCCACAACATCCCCGTGGAGCCCGCTTTGGAGGCCACTGAGTACACCGTGAGCGCCATGGAGGCTGAGAACTGCCCGGTCCCCATCAGACGTGACAAGTCCAACCTGGAGGGAAGCGTGGCCATCGAAATGTCTGCACAGCCGCTGCTGGAGCTCACACCCATGACAGGTAGCTCTGTGACCACTTCCCGCTGCAGTCACACTCCTTCACAGTGCATCACCAAGTGGGATTTAGTGTCAGTATCGCTGTGTATCACAGTGTGTAGGTGTTCCTGACACATGACTGCCACACTTGGCTTTGTCTTTTTTCTCTTTTTTTTGATCCATCTATTGTGCTGGTGAATCCCATTATTCTTTACTGTTCTGTGTCATGACAGTCCACGTACAGCTAAAACAGGTTGTTTCTTTTTCTTTCCTTTTCTTATTTTTGGACCTCTGTCTGGTTTTTAGTGAACAGTAAAGAGTTGGAGGCATACCAGTCCGAGCTGAGAGAGAATGACGAGGACTCGGAGGAGGAGGATGAGGAGGAGGAGGAGGAACCTCCGATTCCTCCCAAGCCGGTTGCTCCAGACAGCATGTTCATCTTCAAGGCATCCAACCCGTAAGCCACTGAATCACTTCAAGATTATCAAATGCATTGCAGTGCTTTTTTTTCTTCCTTTTTGCTCTTTTTATTTTTTATCAACCTTTATTGATATAGGTAAAATCTCATTGAAACCCAGGCTCTCATTTACAAGAGAGACCTATTCCGGGTAGGCAGCAGCAAAACACAAAGTTACAGACTAACTGAACGTACAAGAGACACAACACAAAACACAAACATTGAGATAATTAATGCAAACTACAAAAGTGCAAAAAGAAGAATAAAACTAGTTAAGCGCATGTGCAAACCTCCACAGTCTCACCAGCCTTCGGACTGCGGGGATGGCAAACGTGATGTAGTCTAGGGACCGGAGGCTCAATCAGACTGTTTCCGTGTCATATATGTGGACAAATAGGAGGGGAGCAGTCCTATGATGGGTTTATAGATAAATGGATACCAGGGAGTGGTTCTGCGCATGGAAAGTGATGACCAGTTTGTGAGAGAGTACAATGTACAGATTGATGTGATGGGTTTACAACCAGTTATGAATCTCAGGGCTCCGTGTTATACAGCATCCAGCAGATGTGGGGAATGAGCAGAGGCATTCATATGTACAGTATCACCATAATCCAGGAGTGGCAAGAAAGTGGCCGCAACAATACGTTTCCTGACATTAAAAGAAAAACAGGCTCTATCTCTGAGCAGACATAATACAGGGTAGAGCAGCAGGCACCTTCTTTTTATTTGAAAAGAACATAAACTGCATTTAGAGCTAGCCTGAGATGAGATAATTGCGCCTGAATGGTGTCAAATGCAGAATGAGCACCTGGGCAACAGAAGATGCACAACAATAGACAATGGTGTCATCAGCATAAAGATGTACGGATGCGTTAATATTTTGGCCCACCTCATCCATATAAATAGTAAAAAGAGTGGGTCCTAAAACAAAAACTTGCGGCACATCTTTTTTAGTGTTTAGGAACCCGGAGAAAAGACCATCGGACTGCACACACTTCTTATGGTTAGAGAAGTAGCAGTAGAAAACCAGCCAACAGCGAGGTCTGACGGTCGCTGACATACTGTAAAATACTGTGGTCAACACACAAAAAGGCTCTTATTAACTTTTTGTGTGTAGACATCCATCAAGCAACAATTAATATCCTCTCCTGGGCTTGATCCACAGGATCAGAAGGATCTGCCACTACGTGGTCACTCTGCGCTACTTCGAGATGACCATCCTCCTTGTGATCGTGGCGAGCAGCATTGCGCTGGCTGCTGAGGATCCTGTCTGCACCAGCTCAGACAGAAACAAGGTGAGATCCAAATACATCTCTTCCTATGTGTACACGGTTTGACTGACGGTCACATTTTTAGGATAAAAGAAGCAGCAGTGCATCATACCTGAGCTGGACTGACCTTGGTAGATTGAAAGCCGCAGTGTACGGCGCACGCTCACTTTGCATGCATAGCGATGCATTCACTTGTAGATGGAAGAAGTAACAGAAGCAGTAGTGTGAAGAATTTAGAAAATAATAGTTGAGAGCAGAGTTAAAAACCCTGCATATTTTATCACCTACGCACTCCTGGGCAATCTCTGAGTGAAGTGGGTGTGAATGTCTGATTGTCAGTTACAAATTTGTTAAAACCCCTCCAGCACCTCCATCGGCACTGAGTTTGACGTCAGAAAGGTGTGAAGGTCAACCATCCTTTGAAGCACAGTCACACTTAGAGGAAGCAGCCGGCATTCACACGCACTTGATTGACAACACTGACAACAATGTGTTCAATGTTGTTCCAGAGCAGCAGACGTCAAGTAACCTAGAAACATCATCTGGTGAAGTTGATACATAATCGATCTTGTACAGACATTTATCCAGAGAGAGAGGTTTCATTCAGTCTGTAAAAAATGACTGACAACATACATGACTTTACTCGATATATATATATGTCATTTGGGGTTTTTGCTCCATGCAAGCTCTCTCAGGTTTGATCTCTAGTTGACATAACACTTTGTCAGCAACAATGTGTCGTGACACATTTGGTCTCACGCACATGCAAGGTGAGAATCTGCAGCTTAGTCTGGGAAATAGCTGTGCAGTTTGTTTTTCACAGTATCACAGAAAGTGTCGAGAGTAACCAAATAAACACACACGCGAGTAAAATCTGAACTTTATTTTCCTCACACATGACTGAGAGATGATGGAAGATGCATTGTTTATTTATTATTTTTTTTTGCATGGCTCTTTTTCTACTGTCCTTCTACTAATTGCATCATTCACATGGCTACTTAACTCGGCAAACTTAGAATATATAGAACAGAAACCCTGTGTCAAACTGGGTCGTGGAGTTTTAAAGATAATTCTGAATTTGAGAAATATTGTTGGAAATATAGGATTCAATGTTTTTGGAGCAGCCTCAGGACTAAAAGATGCGGGCTTTTATTTTTATTTTGACCATTGTTTTTCCAGTATGTCCCATGTGAGTCCTACTTTAAGGTATCTTTTGGTGTACAGAACTCTTAACAAAACCCAAAACATATCCGTAAGTCCTGGATGATTAAACGTTAAACCGGCTCCTTCATGCAGTGTTTTTACATACAGTGTTTCCATGATATTTTTCCATCCCAATTGTGATGGTTACCTAGATCTACTCACTGATTCATCCTCCAAAGTCTCGTTTAAAAGGAAGTGAGAAGAATGCTAACTGGGAGGTAACAAGGTCATTGGCTGTGGTTGACTGGGTGGACTGAGGTGTTTTTAGAGTTTCATGTACTCCTTCAGAGCTGCGCTACTATCTATGTCTGCTGTGTCCCAAATCCCATACCACACACTGAACAGCAGGTTTTGGTTGTTCAATATGTTCACAGTAAAAACATGAATTTTTATTTTCCTATGTTTGTTTAAAAAAAAAAATGCAGGTCCTCCGATACTTCGATTATGTCTTCACTGGCGTGTTCACCTTTGAAATGATTATTAAGGTAAGTGACTAAAACGTGTTTTCTTCAGCTGTAAAACGTCTGTCACGCTTTTGAACAGTGGAATTTTACCCGTAAGGTTTTGCCGCGTGTATGTACATTAACGTGTTGACTCTGCGTGTCTGTGTGGGTTTGTGTCTGTCCTCCAGATGATAGACCAGGGGCTCATTCTGCACGACGGCTCTTACTTCCGGGACATGTGGAACATGCTGGACTTCATTGTGGTGGTGGGAGCTCTGATTGCCTTTGCTCTAACGTGAGTCACTATCTAGTGCTGCCTGCCGATGACTAGTGACTGACTCACTGCAGCAAATCATTTTCTGAGCATACAGTATTGTTATAAACAACCTTCCCTCAAACACAGAGCGAATGCAGTCTGCTTCATTGACAAAGGGGGCAGCTGAAAAACTGCAAATATGGAGGCATTCATGGCCCCGTACAGGAACCTATGGGTTCTTACGTATCTGGGGATTATAACACATGGGTGGGGTGTGGGATGACTGATGATCTGCAGTATGTGTTTTTTTCTTTTTGATGCTCTTCCAGTTTGAGAAAAAGATAAAATATAACTCACTCAACTTTTTGTGCCCTTTGTTGTACTGTAGAATTTAACTGTATATGTATCTGTTGTGAATATGGCTGTGATCTTCTGCGCTTATCTCTATTTATGCCTCAATTTTTTCTCTGTTGTTCCTGTGGATTGTGTCACTGTTGGGGCTACCAGGAATGTGATGGGGTAAAAATTTCAGTCACAATAAATGTAAACGTCTCACGTACACTTCTCGTATATTATCATGTATTATCATGTGTCTGATCCTTTTTTTTTTTGTTTGTTTGTTTGTTTTTTAAGTCAACATGATTTGTTGTTGTTGTTGTTGTAGTGTCTTCCAAATCTCATCAAACTGCAGAGCCTGACGGGTACCTCTAGTCTTTGATGTAATTTGTAATTTGTGCCCTCTAATTATTCATTTGATCCCT
Organism: Decapterus maruadsi; assembly: GCA_030347415.2. Classification (NCBI taxonomy): domain Eukaryota; kingdom Metazoa; phylum Chordata; class Actinopteri; order Carangiformes; family Carangidae; genus Decapterus; species Decapterus maruadsi. Next base: position 16,788,640 of record CM064906.1, read on the forward strand.
AAATTATTAATCTACACATGCACAGCAATTAACTGAGAACAAAGTGTCTCAGTTCAAGCTTGGGTTTCCCACAAGGGCAAGGACAAATACGCTGAATGAGGTATTGTTATGACCTATGTGGAATAAACTTTTACGTCAGCACTTCACTAAAACACAGCTGCTCTAAAATGATACCAGAATTTGACTCTCAACACCTGCAAGGCTCTCTGTGTTTCATTGAGTTTTTTTATTTTTTATTTTTTGCACTTATATGGACATTTTACTGTTATTCGTTTTCACCATCGTGAATGTGTCTTTGCTCCGTGTCTTTGTGTGTTAACTAATGAGTACAGCTATTTCCCTGATTACTGCATTTCAATGTTAACAGGAACAACAAAGGCAGAGACATCAAGACAATAAAGTCGCTCCGAGTTTTGAGAGTTTTGCGACCTCTTAAAACTATAAAGAGACTCCCTAAACTCAAGGTATGATGTAAATGGCTGCAAACATTCTCCGGTGGTTTGGTGTTATTTTTACAGATCTCTGACAGATTTGATCTGCTGTGTCGTCCCTCTCGTGCCTCTTCCCCTACAGGCCGTCTTTGACTGTGTGGTCACCTCTCTGAAGAACGTCTTCAACATCCTCATCGTCTACCAGCTCTTCATGTTCATCTTTGCTGTCATAGCCGTGCAGCTCTTCAAGGGGAAGTTCTTCTATTGCACCGACAGCTCCATGAATTCAGAGAAAGAATGCCAGTAAGTGGATATTTCTGAAACACAAAATGACTATAACCCCTATCACATTTAAGATTTAATATGTTCCTGTTCATTAAAAGTGCTGGTTTAATCAGTGACTGAAATGAAACAATTGTCTGTGGGCTGCTCTGCTCCCTACAGAGGCTACTACATTGACTACAGCAGAGACAAAAAGGAGGTGAAGAGGAGAGAGTGGAGGAGACACGAGTTTCACTACGACAACGTCTGCTGGGCCCTGCTCACACTTTTCACCGTCTCTACTGGAGAGGGATGGCCTCAGTGAGTCTAAAAACATTATATACACAACTAATGGGCTCCAAGCTTAGTCTTGTTCAGCTGAAAACGGCTTCAGACAAAGGAAGCAAACAGTAGATTCAAGTGTCTTTTCTACCGCTAGGGTCCTGCAGCACTCCACCGATGTAACAGAGGAGAACATGGGGCCGAGTCGAGGGAATCGAATGGAGATGTCCGTTTTCTACGTGGTTTACTTTGTGGTCTTCCCGTTCTTCTTTGTCAACATCTTTGTTGCTCTGATCATCATCACCTTCCAGGAGCAGGGTGACAAGATGATTCAGGAGTGCAGTCTGGAAAAGAACGAGGTGTGGAGCAGTGAAACACACACACACACACACACACACGTGGATACATTCACACACATTAAGGATCGAGGGACTTCTGTGGCTCTGTGTCTGATTTGTTCGCTTTCTCACCTTCAGAGGGCTTGCATCGACTTTGCCATCAGCGCCAAGCCCATGACCCGCTACATGCCCCAGAACAGACAGACCTTTCAGTACAGGCTGTGGCACTTTGTGGCGTCGCCGTCTTTTGAGTACACGGTGATGATGATGATCGCCCTCAACACCGTGGTCCTCATGATGAAGGTAAAACACTCACACAAGCGTAATCTACTCTGCAGCAGAGGGACAGTCGGACCTTGTGTTTAATACATTCACGTGTTGCTACCGTTTGAGACAAACTGTTTTCAGTGACTTGAAAAGCCTCAGACACGACAGAGAACAGTTTTCTTCTGCATGTGGTGATGTAATTCAAGGAGAGCTATGGCTTGCCACAATTCGGTTTTATTTTCAGAGCTCTGATCATCAGATATCCATGTTATTATTATGTAACAATAACATTGTTGTTGTTACATAATATCACACAGACTAAGCCACAAAATTTATTGAAACAGACACCAGTTGGATCTTTGTGAGGTCAAAATACTTAAAATGGCCTGAGCTCAATAACATTTAGATAGAGTTAACAGACTGATATCCTAGTTGACCTTTGACCTTGGTTCATCCGTTTTACTGTGCAGTGAGGGTTTACAAGCAACATTTGGGGTGCATTCACTGTAGGTTTGATTTCCACAGAACGAGGTTTAGGTAATTTGGGTAAATTGTTTAAGTTGTTGTAAACACAGAGTCAAGCCCTACACTCCTAGATGTCAGGAGTTTTATCAGTGCCAGTTGAAGTTCAAGTCAAAGCTACTAAAATAAACAGAAGTTCAAAAAAAATTGCAGCTTCCTTCAAGAACAGACAAGTGTTTGGGTTTTTAAAGAAACCACTTCGTGCGAGTGTCGAGACGTGACTGTCAAAGACAAAACTTTTCGCAGCGCTCATGTTCATTTATAGTTTGTCCTCGAGGTTTGATTGACGCCCAACTTGACAGCAAAGACCACGCTTTTCCAAACAATTATGTTTTTTTTCCAGAAGCGTTACCGCTCAATACTGCCGCACCACAATAAGTCAACTTTGACAAAAATATACAGTATACAAGAGCAATGATTGACTACCAGTCTCAAAGCTCTGCAAGAATATTCTCGTATTAAAATGAATGAAACAGCTTTGTGGATGAAAAGGAACATGGTCAGTGCATGTACAGTGAGTATAATAATACATTTGATGTATTATTATTGTATGATGATGAAGTTCAACACAAGGTGATTAGTATCATGTTAAATTATTACTTATTGTATGTAAATGTTTTTTCCTTCAGTACCACTCAGCTCCGACAGCATACGATACAGTCCTGAAACACCTGAACACAGCGTTCACGGTCCTCTTCTCCTTGGAGTGTGTCCTCAAGATTCTGGCATTTGGTCTTGTGGTGAGTATCATTATAATAAAAGTAGCTCAAACAGGACTGATTCAGATTCTGGATTATCTAGATTAATGATCATCCCAATTAACTAATCTATAATTTGTCTATGTTCAGTCAAATCCTAAACAACATTTTTCTTTCCCACAGAACTACTTTCGAGACACTTGGAATATTTTTGACTTCATCACTGTTCTTGGCAGCATCACAGAGATAATTGTGGATTTACAGGTGAGATTCTGCCAAGACAATATTAGTTTTCACAGCGTCGTGACCCTAAAAGAAGAGGCTGTTTGGATGCAGCGTTCTTTTGTTCCAAGTTTCCTCGAGTGTTGTGATCCCTGCCTCCAGACAAAACTTAAGTCATGTTGTGTTGAATTTCGCCATCTGTGTTTTTACATCGTCCCTCTCCCCCTTTTGTCTAACGCTCTCCCCGTCTGTTTTGCGTCACCCTCTCTCCAACCATCTTGTGTCGGCCGTCCCAGTCGGTGAACACCAACATCAATATGAGTTTCCTGAAGCTTTTCCGTGCAGCCAGGTTGATCAAGCTGCTGCGGCAGGGCTACACCATACGCATCCTGCTGTGGACCTTTGTACAATCGTTTAAGGTCAGACATATTACAGTCTATTCTCCTCTATTTTTTTTTTCAGAAGAGCAAATTTCAGTCCTCGTCTCTTACAGCTGAGTTTTAACCACCTGTCTTTGTTGTCTCTTCTGCCACAGGCTCTGCCTTATGTCTGCCTTCTCATCGCTATGCTTTTCTTCATATACGCCATAATTGGAATGCAGGTATCCTTTCACCAATCACAACGTTGCTCTCCATCATGTCACAAATGACATCACAGACTGTTATTAGTTGTTCCTTTAGTCGTCTAAAATGCACAGTTATGCACATGGATTCTGAAGAAGACTGGAATAAGTAACAAAAGAGAATCAAAAAGCAGATTATTGAATGTTAAGTGGATTTCTGTTCGATGTAGCGTAGCGATCGTGTTGAACTGATTAATGTTTTTTTATGTTTATATTCAGTTTTATTTGGCTCCCATGCTTTTCAGATGGATATTGCTTTTTAAAAAATTTATTAGGATAATTAAGGATGATTAGCATGAGATAAATGGAAAAAAAAAGAAGGTACTTTTACTGAAGCAGCCTGTTTTCTGCAGGTGTTTGGAAACATCAAGTTGAACGATGAGAGTCACATTAATCAACACAACAACTTTAAGACATTTTTCAGCGCACTGATGCTTCTGTTCAGGTGGGCTTGTCAAAAATATTATTATTATAACATGATTTAAGTTAATGTTCAGATGAATTTAAATTCATACATTTTTTTTTGATAAGTTGATATTTATTTGATTGTTGCCTGTGTTTAAACCATCAGGAGTGCGACAGGAGAGTCCTGGCAGGAGATCATGCTCTCCTGTCTAGCAGGTCAGGAGTGTGAGCCGGACCCCTCCATCGCCCCCTTCACCACCTCTCCAGACCATGAGGGAGGCTGTGGAACCGACTTTGCTTATTGCTACTTTGTCTCGTTCATCTTCTTCAGCTCGTTCCTGGTCAGAGTCGTGGTTTTTCTGCTCCGACACCTCTCTCTTCTGTCTCACACGCTGCTTTCCTCCTCAAATCCTCTGTCGATGTTTCTCCTCAGATGCTGAATCTCTTTGTGGCTGTGATCATGGACAACTTCGAGTACCTGACGCGAGACTCCTCGATCCTCGGTCCCCATCACTTGGACGAGTTTGTCCGCATTTGGGGGGAGTATGATCGTCTGGCATGGTGAGAACTGACCTTGTTACTGCTGCATCTTTTACATTTACGGTTTTAATTTGTTTTAGGCTGAACTGAGTGAATCAACAGTCATGTTCTACCTGTATCCAGCAGAGGGCAGCCAAAGGGTGTGAAATGTGAAATACCTTCAGGTTTCAGTGCTTTGAGCAGACAATGGTTCATTATGAATGATTATTATAAATCATGTTATGTTTGAACGCCATGTTTCAAATGCCAAACAAAGGAGTGACTCTTTTCACTGACCTCTCCACCTTGTGTCTCTATTTCCTCCTGAAGTGGTCGTATCCACTACACGGCCATGTACGAGATGTTAACGCACATGTCCCCACCCCTGGGCCTGGGTAAAAAGTGTCCTGCCAAGATCGCCTATAAGGTACTGAGAACATGATCACTTTCTACCAAACATAGAAGGGATAGATGAACCGAAGTGCTATCTATGCCGTTTCAATCTATTATTTACTGTGTACAACAAATAAGAACATATATTTGAGGTAAGACGCCAACAAACCTGAGGGTAATAAAACTGAACATGTTTGAAGGTAAAGAGAGATTATTGCTATGTACTGTATTAAAAATCAGCTGATGGGGATCAGAGTTTAAATTTAAAACCCAATCTGCACAAGCTGTGTATTCAAGTGTGTCGAGTCACATTTGAGATGTTGTTCGGTTACTATTCAATGTAAGGAAATAAAAAGATGTCACATATATGTCTGATATTCATTTAAAGCATTGTAAACATTTATGGGAAATACTTTGAGAAGGGCTATATATAATCTTTCTCAAGAGATGAAGAGAACAGATAATTAATGAATGAATCTCCTTTTGTCTTCGTGTCTCCACCCCTCGTCTACGTCAGAGGCTGGTGCTGATGAACATGCCTGTGGACGAGGACATGACCGTCCACTTCACCTCCACCCTGATGTCGCTCATCCGGACAGCCTTGGAGATCAAAATAGCTCGAGGTCAGGCTCATTAATAAGCATTCAGGACTGAAACAAATTGTTACCTTCATGATCATTCATCTGCAAATTACTTCTTTGACAGCTGGTTATTTGTTGGGTCTATTAAATGTCCAGCGAATTTTCCCCAAGGCACAACATGATCTTTAAGTTGACTTATTCTAACACATTTTAATCAACTGACTGTTTCTGTCAGCTGTAACAACAACAACAACTAATCAAAATACCATCTTCTGAATGTAAATATCTGGTGGTGAACAGGTGGGGAAGACCGCGTGGCTCTGGACACTGAACTGCAGAAAGAGATCAGTATTATTTGGCCTTATCTGCCCCAGAAAACTTTGGACCTACTGGTACCTATCAACAAAGGTCTGGCTCTAACTATGGAGGAAATACTCAGCGTGACCCTGAGAGACCAGCAGTAACAGTTAATGTAGTGTGTCTGCCCTCACAGATACGGACATGACTGTAGGGAAGATCTACGCTTCGATGATGATAATGGACTACTTCAAACAGAACAAAGCCAAGAAGCTCAGACAACAGCTTGAAGCTCAGGTCAGCCTTTTATAAACTTCCTTACAACTTCTTTCTGATATAATTAGATTTTTGTTTTTAATTCAAATTTTTCACCCGGTTCAACTGTAGGATTTTCAAAGAAGTGTTTTAATAACCTCACAGTGCCGTTTTTCTCTCTCATTTCAGAAGAGTAACTTGATGTTCAAGCGTCTGGATGCCTCCACCCTGCCGGAGGACATTCTCTCCAACACCCAGCCTCTGCCTATGATGGCCCACAGTGCCGGTTCGGCTCTGTGAGTCTGCAAAATGTCTCCAAAGCTGTGTCCTTTTGCGTGTACAGTAGCTGACTGTGTTTGTGTTTGCTCACTGTTTCTTTCTGTCCCGACACAGGACCAGAGGAGGCTTTGTGGCTTTGAGCCCCATCTCGCCCCAGGAGCTGTTTCTGCAGCCCATAAGCTCCGACACTGATGCAAATCAACAGCAGAACCCGGTAAGAAAGAGGGACAGCATGGGTATACGACATCTTAGAGCAGTGGTTCCCAACTGTTTTTAGTTACAACCCTATTCGAAACAAAACATTGTCAACTTGCGATACCTTTAAACAAGTAGTAGGAATGTCCTAACTGTCTTACCACAGCAAATCCACACTTATTGACACTTTATTTTATGTATTTAACCTTACCTTAGCTGCTGTAACATTAAACTGAAATGAATGAAAATGTGAAATTAAAGAAACAAAATTAGCTGATTCCTTATTGAAGATCCCTTTCCAGATCAGGAAGCATTATAAATTTGAGCAGGACACCTCTTTAATTTTGATTTTCTGACAAGAAATGAATAGTGAATAGTGATTTTAAAATGTCCAGGACCCTTTCAGCCCCTGGGCTTATGCTCAGTGGTCCATCAGGTCACACAGTCAGTTACACAAAGATGCAGAAGAGTTTTTCCTTTATGTCTTTGATTTAGGTATACATATGAATATTTATGGTTTATATTTTATCTGATGTTGGGAACCACTGACTTACATCACTGATTTTCACTGAAAACTTACCAACTGCACCATCAATTTAAGTATTTAACTAAAAAAACAGTTTGGACATGTTTCAGCTGGCGACACTGCTGTGACTTGGAGAGCACGGCATCGCTCATTCTCTGTGTTCTTGTCTTGGTTATGTTTTAGTCCCGTGGAGGTCGGACGAGCAGGGGCAGACTGCTCAAACTGCTGATGTTTTGCTGTGCATACTGTCTGGTTTTACTGGTTCACACTGCCTGCTAGATGAATGATACAAAATTAGTCTGAAAAACCCACATGTTAGTGTGCAGAGGAATGCGTTCGGCCCCTGGACAGATGCTGTCCTGCTCTGTTTGTGTAGCAAGTAGATCTGAATATGCATGACTACATGTCCTTTCCAAGCTGAAATCTGGATCCCATCTCTCCCTGTAAACCGTTTTGTTGTCTGTTCTCACTCTCCCTCTTCACTCTTCCCTCCTCTTACACAACCTCACTCTGTTCCCTTTTCCCCCCCGAAGTCAGTTTTCCTGTTGCTAGTTGTCGATCTGTCCGTTTTTTTGGCTGGAATGGCTTCTCACTGGATGGCGATGGTGATGGCTATCATAGATGAGCCTCAGTGATTGAATGGCTTGTCTGGCCTCCTCTCACCTGAACTGGACCTCTGTGTGTAGAGGCAGTCCTGGCAGGGACGAGCCTGATCGGTGCTCTGTCTCTCCTTGCCCCCCTCTCTTGTTTCTGTACTCACCTAGGTGGGCGAGTGCAGTAGGGGGATTGAGTCCCCACTGGAGCTTCCGCTAGGGAGGGGCCTGTGTGTGCGGGCCTCTTCCATGCCCCGTCTGGCTGTAGATTCGCAGGTACACACATCTTCCCTGACATGGAATGACTGGATCTGGAGGACTTCGGGGGCTGCATGGGCTCTAACGCCAAAGTGCCTCGATCCTTAGGTGCACGAGATGTCGAAGAAGTTTAAATCAGTAGAGTTTTGGTTTTGTCCTTTGGCTCCTCTGGGAGTCTGATTAAGGCTCAGTGCATTGTTAGAACGGGATGTGATGATCCTTGAATGCCGAATCGCCCTCTTACATCAGTCTCTCTGACCTGCAGAATAAAGGAAAGACAAAATATACTGAGTAAAGCATGAAAAAGAATTGCCAAGCACACCGACCTATTTATTTCTGTATAAAATGATCTCAGTGTTATTAAGAGTATGTATAATGTTTCCTTTGTGTATGTATCCTGTGCTTGCATGTCTGTCTGCGTTTGCCCGTGTGTTTTCACATCCAAGCAGATAGAGGTTGCGAGCGGCTCCATGAAGCGTTCAGTGTCCACTGTTGCGGACCAGCGGGTGAACGGTCTTTGGCAGGAGGAGAAAAGCCCAGAGCGAGTGTATAGACCTCGTCACAAAAGCTACAAAGCTGCCGGTAACTTTGAGTTTCACTGCGCATACGCCACTGATTAAAACTTTGACACACAAACTCTTCACTACTGCTGCATCTCTGTGATTTTTGTGTCTGCCACCAGTATCCCGGTCCGAGCACAGGGAGCGCAGTGAGAGGGAGCGGGGCCGGTCTAAGGAGCGCTGTCACCTCCTTTCTCCAGACGCGTCTCGTTGCAACTCGGAGGAAAGAAGCCAGCAGCCCTCGCGATCCTCCAGTGTAGAGAGAGAGCACCCCCAAGACAAACAGGTAGGTCCCAAAAACTCACAATGAAGCTGCAAATTTACCTTCCATTTGGCCTTTTCTCATGCATCTGCCACCTTGTTCAAATCTTTTTGAATGTTCACATGTGAATGTTGCTGTTGTTCTGCAGCAGCCGTTAGAAAACCTTCTTTCTACTGCATTGGAGAGAAAGAAAAGAGACACATTTGCATTCACTCTGCAGTTAACTACAGAGTATTGCAATATAGTAAATGTACATAAACTCATATTAAGTGTGAATTGTGTTCTGCTGTTACGCGTCACATGAGACAAAACCTCCTGTAAGTTATGTTTTTAACCACAATTTGTAAGGATTATATTAAAATGGAAAACAGAATTTGTAAAACAATAAATTACTGTCATATCGACAGACAGATCCCAGTGGAAGTTTATATGTATCAACATTTTCTTCAGCCTTTAAATTGATAGTTCGAAGTCTGTTGGAGATAGTTAAATTAAAGGCAGTGGATATGCAGCACTGGGACTCTGTTATTCTGTGTGTATTTTTCTTGATTTATTTGTACAGGCTTTATCTTGCCTGTGGCTCTGCAAAAACACATTCTTATGAACCCAACTCAAAAACGATCAATAGCAGAGATTGCACTTAGCCACAGGCAGTGCTTGTGTCATAGATGATCTGATTAGATTTTGCTGCATAGATTTGCATATTAATGAGTTACAGAATAGATTCTTTTGAACCTTCTCAATCACGATAACAAGGTCCCCAGAGCTGTGACTTACGCTGCTCATTGTCATGGAGATCACAGCAGGACACACTGTGACCCGAGCGCCTCTTGTTCTTCATTCTTATCCTCAGGGCAACAGCTCAGACAGCCCAGTGCCGTCCACCTCAGAGTCCAGCACCCCCAGCGGCCGACGGCCATCATCGCAAACCCCCACCCGCTCCCACCCTCACATCTCCTACTCCCCGCTCGTGTGTCGCACGCAGGCCTCCGTCGGTGAAGACGAGGACGAACAGGGCAGCCCAGAGACCATAAGGCGGGGCAAACCCACCTGGGTGGCCGAAGAGGAGGTCGGAGGAGAGAGGCGGAGCGAGGCGCACGAACACCCGTCCCCACCTCGACGCTACCCCTCCGAGCCGTTCCTGGCCTCCCAGGAGGACGACCACAGCCCAGACCCCTCCGGCCACATGGAGACGTTGACCTTTGAGGCGGCCGTGGCCTGCAGCCTGGGACGCGCAAACACAATCAGCTCGGCCCGCCCGCGCTTGCGGACTGGCTGGCAGGTCCCCAACGGACACTTCAGGAAGCGTCTGGCGCAGACGACCTCAGCGGCCGGCTGCGACGCTCTCAGCGACACAGAGGAGGACGACAGGTGCTAGGGACAGGAGGCACAGCATGAAGAAGAGGTGTTAGAGGAGGACACGTGACGAGAGTGTACAGAGTGAAGGTCAATGTGACTCTTTTTGCATCAGTGCCGTGAGGCCGCGAGCCCTCCGGATGTTTGGTAAAATATGAACCCAAAACGACGAAGAACAATACTTCCTGAAACTGTAGTTGCCAATTCACACAGAACACTGACAATAATAAGGTCTATTTCCTGACTTGTACTTGATGATAGAGAGTAATAATACACCTCAAATAGTTGTGGGATGCAGAAAATACATGAAGTGAATGGATTAAATTATGTCATTTGTGTCAGTATAAGGTATTTTCATTTCTGAAGATGTTTCTAAATGATTCAGTGTTACTCTAAACGGTATTTATCTGTGGGGTGTGTGAATATGTAACTACTTTTTCTTTAAATTAATTGTTTTGTAAATACATTGTGAACATCACACCATTGCCATTTATTAGGCCAGATCAATACAACAAGCCATTATGAAGAGGCGATCTGATCCTTTACCAGACAATGTGGATACTAATATGTAACACTCAATAATGCTGGATTTTTTTACAGTGTGAATGAATGTGCATGGGAAAAACTGCCTGATTTTCCCCAACATTGTTCTTTTTGGTATTGAACATAATAAGTTATGACATATGAATACAGTTATAGAATAACATAGAAAAAATGTGTATTTGTTATTTCTCCCCCGCTCACCATGCCTCACCAAAACAAATTCATGATTATCTTTCCAAACAAGTCTGTTACGGTTATTTTTACCAGTCTACACCCTGTAAATGAGAGCTCTCCAACACTTATAGTTAACATTTGATTTTAATAGGAGAACAAATGATCTTTCATCTATTTTCACCTTTTTTCCCCCTTTCTTGTGAATAATGTATGAACCATTACAGACGATGACTGTAGAAACACTGTAGACACACCATGACACATTTTGCTCTACAAATTAACATTACTCTATTACTTACTAATAATGTACAGAGAAATAATGCTGTTTGTAACATTTAGAGAAGAAGATAATAAAGAGTATGAGCTGACGAGCTTTAAAGGTAAAGGAAACTTTGAAACAGTTCATTTTAAGGTTTGTGTATTTGTTTTATTTGCCCGAAGGCAAATTCTGTGAAACTCACTTAACCAAAAACATGGAGATTTGTATCATAAATACCTGGAATGCAAAGACTTTGTGGGTTTTTATGTGTACAATAGTTGTATATATACAAATAAAGGTGTCCTCAAATTGCCAATGTTATTTGATGTCATTTCTTATTGAAGAGTGTGGCAAAACATGAAGAATTAGTAATTGTAAAACCAGATTAATTGCATTTGGAAATGTTCTTTTTCGTCATTTATAACTCTAATATTATTTATTATGTGAGACAGTGGCGATATGACAGGGAAATGAGAAGAGAGAATGGGGAGACAGAGGCAGTAAATAATCATGCAAGTTGAGAATTGAACTACACATGCCCTCGCCCTCTGGATGTGTATTCGAAGTGTAACACAGCAAAACCCAAAGTATCTGGTGACGTGAGATTACAAGATCACAGGAGAACTGTAAGCTGGTGTGACAAAAGTCATTTATTAAGTGAGAGCAGCGTGTGAGTCATTCTACTGTAAAGGGGTAAATGTCATATCCATGGGCTGTGTTCATCAATTTTACTAAATTTACTTCAAGTAATGATCAATTACAGACGTTAAAAGCATTTGCTGTAAGCAATAGCAGAATATTTCAGCTTTCATGACTGACCTTGTTCTGTATCACAGGTTTGAAACAAGACACAGGGAGTCAAAACATTATTTGTGTTAAAGCAAAGGTATCAACCTATGTGTTTTGTTTCATTATCATACTAAGTATCATTAGTGTAATATAAGCTAAGAATATGGTGGATCTGCAAGCTCATCACATACATATAGCTGTATAGCTCAGTAGACTGCCGCTGATGACTTTTGATTGGGAGGCTGGAGGTTCAAATCCCACACAGAGGCCCGTCTGGCCACCCAGCTGACAGAGGGAGGAGCAGATCCGCAGAGCTCAGCACATCGGCCTCGTCCAGAACCTCCCTTAGGGCGCTTATGATGGAGGGCAAGACGGCTCTGAGAAGAAGATCAGAGAGTGAGCAGTTTTGTGTAAATGCATGTGATGTCTGCACAGAGGGAGGTTGCAATCGTGCTGAGCCATTAAGTTATTTCAGACAGCTTTGTAAAATATACCTCAACCTCAGCATTCATATTATGACATACACTACTCAAAAAGTTAGGGATATTCCACTTTCCAGTGACATTTATGGAAAATGTGAAAGGTTCATGCTACAGTTATTATATCATGAAAGTAGAGCATTTAAGAAGAAGTGTGGAATAGTAATTTCTTCATCTCAAACAATTGAAAGCTAAAAATGTCAATGACTTAAACACTTGTTATGTGACCAAAGGGCGGCCACTTCTCTCTGTCTCTCTGTTCAACCTGCTGATGACACCTTATGACACTCTGAGCTCTGTGGGAATTTCCCTCTGAGAGCATCCTGTTTGAAGTCTCAACCTGGCCAGGTACCGTTGATGTCGTCTTGGTGTCATGATGTCAAATGTGAACGGCATGATGAAGAGGACTGTTTCAATACAAATTGTCATTGAAGCAGAACATTTAGTGGTGGATTCATGAATCAGACACTTGTTGAGATTTTTGCAGTTAATCACCTTATTAGACCACAGCATTTGATGTTAGAAATACTGAAACACTGAACAATTGGACATATGAATTCAAAAGTTTAGAGAAGGTCAAATTAGGTTCACCTAAAGTTGCATTGTGAAATTTCATCTGAGAGCCGAATATCTCTAACTTTTTGTGATTGTTTATGTGGTTCAAATTCCACACAGAGCTTGTTTTCTTAGTGAAAAGTAGGCCTATTTGCTGTAATCACAACTTATCATGATTTATGTCATCATTAGTCAGTATTGTCAGGAAGTGTAATGTAAGATAATTGTATGGTGGAACTGAGGGCTCAACACATTCAGCTGAATAGCTAAGTGTGTCATCGACCTTGGACCAGAAGACTATAATATAACAATAGTGCCTCAGAGCGTTTGCCCTGTGGCACGTACATGACTTCATCTGCAGTGTAGCTCTCACAGCTTCAAACTGAGTAGAGGAGTAATCAGTGCCGAAGGGAAAACACTGTTCACGTGCAACATGTTTACTGGTCAAGGTTATTACATCCCCAATAAAAAATATTATTGTGTTCTTTACATTTGATCTGTATCTTTGTATCAGATTTAGTGTGCAATTTTGCCCATGTTGTTGAGAACTGTCAAAACTTAGAAAATGGTAATAGTTTTTGCAAAGCATAAAAGGAAAACAGTAAGAAATAATGTACTAGTATGTTGTTGACCATGTGTTATTATATTTTTGTACTTTATCTTACCTGATCTTAATTTTGCACTGTCTTGCATTTTCCTCCTCAGTATGCTTGTGTATGTCATTGTGGTGCGCTGGTCAGCTGTAGAAACAGAATTGCCCCATGGGATAAATAAAGTAATCTCAACTCAACTCAACTGTACAAGATTGAAGTGGGTGAAGCCAATCCACACGTTTTAGATTTTGTTGCTATGCTTGTCTCACCATACCACTGGTAGGGCAGATATTTAGTTTAAAATCTATCCATAAACTATTTTGTTTCATTTATACCATAGTCTATAATAATTGCAGATTAATTGATACAGAAATTGATAATCAATCAAATGTTTTTTTGTGTGTGCTTTATTTTGTTTATGTCATGAAAGGGGGCGTGACTTGGCTCTTCCTGGGCATTCCGTATCAGGAATGAGCCAATCACCGGCGCAGAATCACACCACTCAGCTGACGTCATATGAAGCGGACCGATAACATGACGTCTGATTGAAGAAAGAGCTAAGAGCTAGCAAGGAAGCAAACAGTTTTTATGTTACTCGCGAAGTTAAAAGGGGGAGATGTCGCCACGGTCCAAGTCTCAGACCACTCAGTGTAACAGCCACGGTGGCCGCTGAAGTAGATATTTTGTGGAAATACCGGTTCATACGGAAGGAAATGAGCGATATTTGTAAAGGAAGTCGGGCGAAAAAGTAGCTAGCTCGGCTGCTAGCTGTCGTTAGCAAGGACTTCTTTGTTTTGTTTTTACATGTAAACATGAAGAGGAACTAGTTTGGCTGGTCAGCTTTAACATTTAACGTTTATGTAAGCGATTTATGACCATGCATAGGGCATCTTTGGTAGCAGGTAGCTGAGTGTGAATTCACGGTCTGTCGGATAGGAGGAAGACAAAACTAACATTAGCCACCGAGAGCAACTTTAGCAACAACAAGATCAGATTGTATTTTTTCCTTTTCCTTTTTTCCCCCTTTTCTTTTTTTGACATCGGTCAGGAGGGGTACGAGTGGGGGGCACGAAGACATGGGCAACTGTCTCAAGTCTCCAACTTCAGACGACATCTCTCTGCTTCATGAATCCCAGTCAGACAGGGCGAGTTTCGGTGACGGGACGGACCCGGACCTGGAGCCTCCTCCTCCGTACCAGGTGAACGGCTGCGAAAACACATTAACCTCCCGGACAGGATATTTATTTTCTTCCAGGCGAAGGACATTGCATATGTAAAATAAATAAATAAATCTGCTTTTAAATCAGTATTCACATGCCCCGTGTCTGTGGCCTTTCTGTAAGTCACCCTCTACTATTACCAGAGTAAACAATGGGGTTTTGGGGGCATTTTAACAAACTGGCGACAAGACAGCTGCTTTATTTTTCTGTCTGTCCTTGTCAGTCCACCTTAAATACGTCAGGTGAAACAAGAGGTCAACAGCTGTTTTTTTCTCCCCCCCTTGCTTGTTGTTTTATGTTGTGTTTTCCCCCCCTCCGTTACCAGGAGCCGGCTCATATGCCCATGTACCATCCCACGCCTAGTCAGGCCCGTCTGGCCACCCAGCTGACAGAGGAGGAGCAGATCCGCATAGCTCAGCGCATCGGCCTCATCCAGCACCTCCCTAAGGGTGTTTATGATGGAGGGCAAGACGGCTCCGAGAAGAAGATCAGAGAGTGAGCAGTTTTGTGTAAACGCATGTGATGTCTGCACAGAGGGAGGTTGCAATCGAGCTGAGCTATTAAGTTATTTCAGAGTCGGCAGCTTTCTTTGAAATATACCTCGACCTCAACATTCATGTTGTGACACTTAAGAATGTGAGCAAGAGTTAAACTCACACGCTGTGGTGTGGCCCAGAGGAAACAAAAGCATTTGTAACAAGGGCGTGGAGATGAAACTGCCTTTTTTATGTTTGTAATGAAATAATTGGCTCATTACAGCTCAGTGTGCCTAATGACAGAAAATTAAGCAATAATGGTTTTGATACTCTGAATGCACAAAGTCACTGAGGGAGCTGTATAGTAAATGCCATGTTTTGCAATACATGGATTTTGATCCTCACTTCTAAATTTTAGCATTAGGTGGTTTTTATATCTGTGTTTGTTTAAAAACATGTTTAGTGGCTTTAGTCGGTGAAACTATTAAGGAAAAGCAGCCACTGCTTATTTTCTATCCAGCAGCAGCTTGATAAGCTTTGTTTGGCCATGTGACCACTCAGCCCCTTGAATCACAATGTTACATGTCTGAAACGATTAATCAGGTAGTGATATTTTTGTGCAGTTTCCTATTTTATGGACTGGTTTTCAGTTCTACTGCATCTTTCAAGGCCACATTAGAAAGCAGTAGAGTGAAGGATGTCACACTACTCACAGATGACTCACTGATGATGTTATACACTGGTGTATTTAAGCTTGTTGGTGTCATCCCCTCTCAGGTGTGTGATCTGTATGCTGGACTTTGTATACGGGGACCCCATCCGGTTCCTGCCGTGTATGCACATCTACCACATGGACTGTATAGACGACTGGCTGATGCGATCCTTCACCTGCCCCTCCTGCATGGAGCCTGTGGATGCTGCCCTGCTCTCCACCTATGAGACCAACTGATTCTTCAACCCCCACTCCTCCCTCCCCACACTTAGATCAAACATGGCCCCTGCAGCCCTAATCCACAAACAAATATTACATCTGCCCCCTTACAGAGTGTGAGGAGCTTAAAAAAAGAAAAGAAAATAGGTCGGCTGTTGTCTTGCACTTTTAAAATTTCAAAACGTACTCACCTAATGTTGGCCTTCTACGCCCCCAGGTCTCCGTAAGCTGGTCTTAAATATCAGTTACACAAGTCAGTGAGAAACTATTTCCAGTTGACCCTGCATGGTTGTTTGTGTGCGTTTGTGCGCGTTTGTCGTGCTGAAGCAGCATCCAGTGTTGATGTTGAGCGTGTGAGATTTTTGTGTGTGTGTGTGTGTGTGTGTGAGAGTGAATGAGCTGTTTGATGACTTTGCATCTCCACTTGAGCCGGTCTCAGTGGCATTTCTCCCCAGCTAACCCCAGCTCACCTTCATTCCCAGTTAGTCCTGATGCAAATGGACAAATAGGTTAACAAATTATTGACCAAAATGCTAAGAGGACTTCCTCCAAATATCGATCTCCTGCTCACACATGCTCACACAATGAAATGGCCCTACACTTTGGAGATGTGGGAATATGCAGCAGCAGAAGAAATTGCTCTCCTGTTAGTCAGGATTACAAAAAAAGAAATAATGCACACACTTTACAGAAATCACCCAAAGTTTTTAAGTACACAGTTGTACTTAATGGAGATTAAGACTACGTAATATTTGTCTTTGGCTACTTCAGATAGCCGGACTTCAAAAACTGCTTTGAGTTGAAGGGAAAAATGTCGATGTGTAATGTGAATGTTTCACCAGGCGACGTGTAAAGTAGCTGGCAGCCAATGTAAAGGGCTCATTTGTGCATGGGCAGGTGGATCAGTCAGTCAAAAATTAGAAATGCTTGCACACACTTTTCATCTGATCCAGAGATTTGCACTTTACTTATAGGACAGTATCTAAAACAATATATTAATATATGTACCCTATAACCTTGCACTATCAATACTTCATTCCTTTATTTCCTGAGATGCAAAAGTTATATAGCTGATACAAGATCTTTTCAAAGCTGTCAGTAGTCACTTACCATGTTGAAGTAAGCCTGAAGATGTATTTCATGAAATCTGTGATTCCGTAGTGTGAGCCACCACTTTGTTCTGCTTGGTTTTTTTTTTAATTCTTGTGTGTTTTTTGTGTGTTAGTGAAGGGACAGAGGTTTGCACAAACTTAAAGGTAAAGTTGAGCATTTTTGGAAAATCCACTCGTTGACTTGACTTCGACACCATCTCCATGTCGGTGTGTTATGCGTCGGGTCGGAGACAAGAGGAGGCTGGTTTAACTTGGCACATGTTGGTCCTAAATCTCCCATAGGTGTTCACCCAGGTTGAGATGTGGTGACTGTGAGGACCACCGCATATGAGTCGCATCACACCATAAACATAATCACCTAACCATTGGTGTCATCCCGTTTCTCCTATAACGTTACAATGTTACTTTATAAACTTTACGGCTGAGTGAGGATAGGTTCAAGTTTTTATGCTGAACTCAGCTCGTCGCCTTCGATCTCCAGCTCCACATTTGCTGTATGAAGCAAGTGAGCGAATGATTTAATTTCCTTAAAATGTCAAACTGTTCCTTTTAAGAAAGACACATGGCAAATTTTGTGTTGAGTTTTACAGTTTTAAAACTTACAACGTCACTTTCTGTGTTATTTGTCACAGTTTTTTTGTTTTGTTAACATTACAGTGAATGTTTTTTGTTGCTTTATTTCCATTCACTGTGGCAGTAGTTACAAATATCATTGTTTTACTTTGTGGACTTGTTTGGTGGAAGTGTGACTGTCTCTCTGTTACCTGTGTTTTATATTTTACCTTAGCTTTTTTTTGTTTGTTCATTTGTGTAAAACCCACTGTGTATGTCTAAGACTATTCCACTGGCTGACGTCTGGGAGTGCAAACCTCTGTCCCGGCTGAATTACAGTGTGAGAGACCTCTCTTATGGTGTGATAGTTACAACCCGAGATATCAAGTTTTCCATTGAGCCTTTCCTTTGCTGTGTTTTTTGATTTAAGTTTATTCTGAAAATTAATATTTCCTGTAATCTTGATTTATTTCTTTCATTTCGGAAGGCTGAGACGCCCTCATGTTAAAAAAATAATAATAAACTGAAAAACACAAACATTTGTTTGTTTTTTTGTTTTTGTGTTGAATGATCAGGCAGGCATTTTCATCCGTGCACACACACACAAAATAAAAATCTGTTTGGATCAGTGTGTGAAGTGGACTAAAAGCACATGCAAAGGGGCAGATTTGTGACCCTGTGATTACTAAAATGAGAGATTATGGAACACCCGATTGCAAAACATTTCTTTGAGCCTTTCATTAGAGCGATCCTAGATTCTGGCAGCAGTGTGGAAAACGTGACGGTGTAATCAGAGTTCTCCATTTGACTGATGTAGCAACCGAGCCCAAACCGTATTAACGTTTACCTGCTTTATTTCCCTGGTTTGCATCAGATGTGGAGTAAATGTGTTATGAATATCTAAGATAG
Source organism: Decapterus maruadsi (assembly GCA_030347415.2). Taxonomy (NCBI): domain Eukaryota; kingdom Metazoa; phylum Chordata; class Actinopteri; order Carangiformes; family Carangidae; genus Decapterus; species Decapterus maruadsi. The sequence continues at coordinate 16,807,354 of CM064906.1, forward strand.
ACAAACACAGGAGGGAAGTCTTCATTTATTCCTGTCAACACAAGACGAGCTGTGTCTTAGTTACGTACACGATCCTTACGCACACTTAAGAGGTTTACTATGGGTTGTGGCATTGTATTTAAGAACCACGTAGTCATGTTTATGCACTTAAAAAGAATAATTGATTGCAACATGCCCTTTCTTTTTCTTTTCTTTGTTTCTTTCTTTCCAGATTAAGCACTGACACAGTTAATCAGCTTAGCAGTGCTGCAAGATCTGCATGCTTTTACTTTTTAGATTAGATTCAAGACAACTTTGAGCAACACAATAAGGACGGACGTGGAAAGGTCACTTGTTGAAATGTGGCTGTAATGAGATTTTGTGTAGCAACATATTAAATCTCTGCAAATATCTCAAGAATTCAAGATGAATGATTATTGGCAGAGTTTGTGTTTGTAGAAGCGTTGGTTGGAACGCTTGCTTGCCCTAAAAAAAAAAAAAAAAAAGCTACAATGCCAAAAACAAAACATCTTTTTTGTCTGATTCAAACAGGCAGATGAGAGCACAGGGTCAGCATCAGACCTCAGGCTCAGAGGAATTCAGTGTTTGGTCCAGTGAATCCAGTAAATATTCAGCTCCACGCATGGTTCAGCCTGAGATCAAAAACATTACCACTGTATTATTATTACAGATCAATTCAAACCCAGCATTGTGTTGATCTTGATGAGTTTATTTCTCCATCCATGAAATATTAAAATCTACCTCTTTTGAAAAACCATTTCTGAGATTTCTAGGGATTGAACCATAGTACATTCAAGCCAAAGACAGATTCAGATAGACACAACATTTCCACAAGATCATTTTATTTTCTTTAACAACCTGAGTTTCCTGCAAATGAAGACATACAATCATTTCTCCTGATAAAAAGCTTTATTTTTTCTGATACAATGTCACATTTAATCTCTATTTATCCTAATACTGGGAGGCAGCGTTTAGCCCTGTAATGGCCGACTACTCTTGATTTCCTGAGCGATGTGTGATCAGGGTTTGTACATCCCATGAAAAGTGACGGGAATGCTACACTCCACTTCTGCTCTGGCAACCTCGGACAGATCCTTGGCGTTGAGGATGAGGAGATACGCTGGTCTCTGGGAGCCGGGTGCAGCCACGATGGTCAACAGCACTCCTGTCGGGCACAACACGCAAATATCATGACACAGTTTCTATCAATGTTAAATTTATTGTTTCTATTGCTACTGGCGTACCATCATCCTCATCTATCCCATCTGGAGTCTGGACAAACAGAGGCTCTGAGGGGTAGGAGTCTGGTTCTTGCCACACCCAGGTCTCCTTGGTCTTAACGTTCAACTTGCAGATCTGCATACAAGTGGACAAATAAAATCAGTTCATGAAATGGTTTATTTTACACACCCTGGATCATGTTTGACCAAAGGCATTTTGTCCACATACCCTGTCTGGGATGAAGTGGTTGAGACCCAGGCCGTAGGCGTATGTGTAATTCTTCCCTCCGTACCTGCTGTAGTTGATCTGAGGGAACTCAAATGCTACACACATAGAAAACACAAGTGTTACATAATGAAGATATTCTCCATTGATCACGATTGTGTCCACTGTTTGACTGATTGTTTTAGCACCTTGGCGAGGCCCAGAGAACAGCACCTCGGGCTCCAGCCAGATCATCCCATCGGCATGCATCACTGCTGTGGCTGTGGTGTACGGCAGACTGACCAGGTTCTTCCCCTGCTCCTCCTACATCAAATCCATGATAAGATAAGACCAAATACATTAAAAAAAACATATCACGTCTTTAAAAGGTAGAAACATGGAGGACTGATGACTTGCCTTGTGGACATCCAGGGGAATGACATATCTGCGGACCTCCGGCTGGGGCGCCATCATGGCCGCCTTTTTCACCTCATCCCAGTTGGCTCTCAGGTTGGCCAGCCAGAGGTAGTTGTAAACAAACTCAAATCTGCAAGATGGAAAGAACCAGTGAGCCACACGAACATCGATAGAGTGATATGTGAGAAGGCTTAAACTAAAGTGATCCGGTTACCCTTTCCAAGCACACAGATCAACAACGATGAATCCTTGGTCCTCGAAGGTGTTGATGTGATGAAACATGCCAATGGGTGCTCCTTTGAACTTCAGGTCAATGTACTCTCCAGGTTCTTTCTTGGCGATGTGGAACAAGGTCTATAAAAAGAGGTATCATGAGATTTTAGGAGGTGAGCTGACGATATTTTCAAATCATAAAAGGTATGAATCTACAGGGGAGAACTTACTCCTTGGCTCTCATTGGACTCAAAGCAGTCCATGTAGTTGGAGCCTCGGATGCTCCAGGCGCTCAGGAACTTGAGCAGGTTGATCTTCACTGGTGTCTCCACAAAGACAAAGTAGTTGTCTGACATCCCGAAGCTGACGATTGATAAGTAGAGAACGTTAAAGACTTTCTATGACGACGTAGAGAATAACACACCCAGTGGATTACTGACAAAAAAAAAGACACACCTGTGCACATAGGAGGGCTTGAACCGCTCAGCACTGGGAAACTGCACCACCACCTTAGACTTCTCAATGGGATCAGACTTATCTATGGGAGAAAGAAAAGGTCTCTAAGTGTTGATCACTAAAAAATGCTACTTGTTGCATCCAAGTGATACCAACCTTTCTGTGTGGGTGGGGTCCTCACAATGTTGTAGGCCAGTGTTGCTCCTTTTCCCATGCAGTTTCCAATGTTGAACACTGTGCCATCAGGCTCAATGTGAGGGTGGGCTGTCACCCCATTAATGTTGATGTAGTTGCACATGTCAACCTACGCAGGAAATAAAAAAAATACATTAACTGTGCTTAAATTTGAGGAAGCATGCTGTTGTGAAGTTCAGGTTCAGCGATGCATTTATAATAACATACCTTCTTCAGTGTCTCCAAGGTGTCGGGGTTAACTTTAGTGATGTAGTTGGTTTCTGTTACGGCATAATAGTCCTCACCAACAGGGTAGACATTCACCAGGCAGTTGTCTGTGACCTCAACACCCTTGAAGTAAGAAAAAAACCTGCAATAGGAAAAAAAAAAGAAAGATATTTCACACCAAGGTGTTGTTGAGGTGTGAGGTGATGCAAGTCTGGAGATTAGTGTAAATGTAAGAACAAAATATCTGTGTGCATTTAGATTTAAGTGTTTGTGTCTGTGTGCAACCCACCTGGAGAAAATGTTTTTGCAGGGATCAGGATACGCAAATGTCCCAAACTCGGTGATCACCACCCTCTTCTCTGTGATGGCTCGTACATAGGCGTCGGTTCTGACAAACCTGAGACAGAGGGAGAGATTGACAAATGAGGAATTTAATTCCAAAACATCATATCACATGGGATGTCACTGCTCAGTACCCTGAGAAGATGTATGAATATATCCTAATAATAGGTTCAGCTGCTGAATCATTGATTGTGTTACAGTGACTTGGCAAAAATTCATCTTTTGTTCCGAGCAGAGGTCCTGTGTTTCTCTCCAAATCTGAAATCTTACCTCCTCTACACACCATGTAGAAACTTGAAGTTTCTTGAAATTTGATGCTTAAGTTGTGGTGGTGGTGGTGGTTTTATTTCATGGTGGTCATGAAACTTGTTGTGAAAAGTCTTTTCATAGAGTTGCCAGACAACAATGACACAGCAAAACTAGAGGGCCACTCAGAGAACACAGACCTCTGCTAAGGCTTGTGTCAAACTACGTATGCAAGACCTAAGAGAAAAATATTTATGGTGAATCGTTTTGATCTGCCTTAAAATGGAAAGGGTTCCTATATGCTCCCTCCCTCCATCAAGTTGAGACCACAAGAACCTTGTTGGAGGTATAGCCTATAGGTAGCTACTGGAATGGATCACGTATCTCAAAACATATTTCAAATCTTTGCAGATTGATTTTGATGCATCATGGAAACCAATAGTTTCAAAGCTCCAAGGTGAAAAAGACTATTAGAAAATGATCAATTCTTTAATCAACTACGGGCAATGATGGAGCTGTCGTGCCGTCCTTAGATTCTTACTTCCGGAAGTAGGTGACCTGACCATTCTTGAAGTCGAATTTGTGCATTAGGGCCTGGCCATCAAAGAGGTGATAGAAGGGTTCATCTCCAACTTCGAAAAGCCCCGGTCCCAAACGGAGAAGACTTCCCTTCAGGAATGAAGGAATCCTTCCTGTAAAACACGACGAACATAAATGAGAGACTATTCTTTAAAAAATAACGTTGGAAAGCTGCATTAGGAGTTTGCTTTTGGTGCCACTTATGTGCTCTCAGAGGAAAGAATAAAAAGCCACAAGTAAACTTCCCTAACAGTGCGACTGGTAGACGAATGTCAAAGAATCATTTTCCTGCAGTCTATTTCTGTCTCAGAGATGCAAACAAACCTGTGACTGTTGCTGGAAGACACTCAGACAGCTCCTCGCATGTCTCAAAAATCTTCCTGTAGCCACCAGCTGGGTGTTCAAATCTGTCATCAGAAAGCAAAGACATCAACAAACATCAAAGCCAAGGAAATTGTAACGGAAAAAATATCTAGCAAGTGAAATATGAGTTAGTTTAAATCACAAAAGGCAGCATTAGGTTGTGGAGTTCATCTAAGTGTGAACTTTTAAATCCCACAGGAGCCCCATCAGCTGCCGACACACTAACTACGCAAGGTCACAAGGTCACATTTCAGAAAGTTTATACAAAGTTTAAAATATGAATGCTTTCATAAAAGCTGAATATACCACTGCTATACAAGTACATTGTCCCCCATAGTAATAAATCTTGAGAAACTCACCGGCTGACCATGTTTCCTTCTTGCAGTAACAACACACACAAAAACAACTCTTAGTAGAACCCCTGGTCACTTCTGAACTGGAAGTCTCTGATCTCCCCATGGATTTGAGGGTATTTATTCGTCTGGGCACCGTCACAGTCACTGCAATTTGCCCTGTAAACCTTTCTCCCGGCCAATCACGTCGCACCGTGAACAAGAATCCCATTGTGCCAATATCCTCTGCGAGATGGCTCAATGGCTGCCCTTCTGAAACCGGATTTATTGCAGAGAATATTTATCACAGTGAACCACGCTTTTCAAATTATGTTGCAACTGTACATGTGATTTTCTTTTCAGCTGTATCACTTGTTCAGATTTAGTGCTTCAAGATATAGTCATGCTGAGTCATACTAAAAACAGTATATTTGACAATATTGTCAATGTGCTGAGGGTTAAAAATAATAGTGCAAACTGGGCCTGGATGGAAACTCAGAAATTAACAATAAATTCGATTCACATGAATAAGAAATACAAATAAAAGGCTTTGGTCGTACGTATTAATTAAACAATTAATTAAACAATTATACATTTATAACAAGAACCATTGAGATCAACACTGTATTGTTATTTCTGGACATTAATATTGTCTAATTTTAGTTGAATTATTTTCTGAGGCAAAAGATTAACAGCACGAGCAGAAAAATATTGTGAAACAATAAAAACATTGAACCCTCACAGCTATTATTAGGTGCTATTGTACAAAGACTGTTGCACACAATACAATCTGGATGAAATGCGGCCACTTGTTCTTTAGTCTGAACAAAAAAAAGCCTTCACTTGCTTGTCTCAGTGCAGCTATAATCTAGGGTGTGGGGATTATGTCCGACGTAGGCATGAAGACAAATGCCATATTGTTCCTCCTGGGAAAAAACACCATTAGTAGGGAGAGTTCCTCCAGACACAGGTCTGTCAGTGGGAGGGTTGTGGCGTAGCTGGTGGACACGTGGGCCGGGTTTAATCAGCAACATGTAACATTTTTGTGCTAACTGATTAATCTAAAAAGATTTTTTTTTTCTCAACACTACAACGTAACTGAGGGTCAGTCAGGGTCAGGGTCAGAGCTATTTTTTGCTGCTATACAGGGAATCAAAACAAGCAAATGAATCTGTGTATTATGTGAACAACGCTACAAAAACAACATCAAAAAACAAAAAATAACAACCAAGATGTGTCCATGAAGTGCATTTGAACTCAAACTTAATTTGAAAAAACTCAACTTATTGTTTTTTGTTCTTTTAATTTGCCACAGGCTAATGTTTGAGTTCACTTCAATGATGAGCAGCTGAATATGTGGAATATGAGATTCAGATCAGCAAGTGAGTCACTAACCCTAACCCTTAAAAGAATAATCTATTGCCAACAATGTTGGATACAGCGAGCCTGTATAAAGCTCTGTATATCAACCAGGATAAAAGAACAGTAACACAGTTCATAGCATCTCTGTTGTGTGTGTTAGGCTACTGCATGCCTGGTTTATTCAAAATTGCAACATGTCCAATGAAAATATATGTAGAGCTATTAAAATACTACACTACAATCTATGTACAGTGTAGATAACAGAACCAGGAAAATGGAGGCTACTTGAAGAATCACAAGTTAACATATCCCATGACTGTTTTAATTCAGTAGCCTATCACTATTATATTAAAGCATGGGATTATTCTCACATTTTTATGTTGTAGTAATTCTTTCAAATGCAATTATAAAACACAGGACAGCAGCCAGTGATTATTTTAATCCTGCATTAAACTGCTGGTCTTCTTTCGACTCACGAATAGTACAACTTCCAAAAAGGATTCAAAATCATTAAAAACAAAGAAATAAAGATGCATCACCACAAACAAATAAGTGGGTCAAATTTGTAGATGTACAATAGCTGCAGTCACAGAGTTACATTTCACCACTGGATGTTTTCCAGAAGAGTAAAATCTCTACATTTTTCTTTTCTTTTTCCTTCACAGACTGAATAAATTAATAAACAGTAGCAGCACGTTCTTGTGTAGGCAACATGTCAGAGTTTCACATGATTTACTTTCCTACCACTTCTGTGACCACATCTTTGTTTGTTTATACATAGAAGAGGGCAGAGCGCCCTCTGTTGGTGACTGACTGCAACAACACTTTATACCTACATAGCCTATCACTCAGATACATGCTGGTGCGCAACACTAATGAGACGAAAGCAAACATTTGAAAACTGCTAACATTCTTTTTTAAGTATTATCATTATTATTTTTTTAAATAACCGTTAGTTAAGTGTACAGTCTATGGTGTAAAGATTATTTTAACCTAAAAAACTCTGCGCATGCGCACTTTGAAGAGGATTCACCGAACATGGCGGCGGACTGACCACCAGTCTGTTGTTGTAGTTCAGAGCAAACTAACACTTAGCCAGCTGTTTACCAGATAACTCGCTGTATCAACGAGCAGAGAGACGTCGGGTCTGTCAGAGCTCAGAGGTTCATTAACAGTGTGTTTGTAGTTGAATCGTTTTTTCTTTTTTTCTCGGGAAGATGAGTTACAGCACGAAGGTGGTCCAGGTGACGAACGTGTCGCCGAGCACGACGTCGGAGCAGATGCGGACGCTGTTCGGTTTTCTGGGAACCATCGAGGAGCTCAAGTTGTTTCCTCCAGAGTGAGTTAGTTCATCAGCCGCTGGGATAACCATTCAATCAATCAATAAACAGTAGCTGGGTCGGTGCCAAACATCGGTAGGGACGAGGACATAGGCCAGTGCTAGTTACAAACACGGTTAACGGTAACCTAATTTACCTGTCCAATTGATTTGACTATTCAGTAGCCTATGTGATTCAACACAGATGCATCACAGTCTGCAAATTGGCCTTTATAGTTTGCAATGATACGTTGGAGACAACGTGTACACAATGTTAATGAGTTATAACAGTAGAGTATTTGTTTTCTTTTACATTTTAAGTAGCAATTATATAAAATAAATGAATAAAAGTGGATCACACTAATTGCATTGTACTAATAACTTCCTCCTGGTTTGCTTGAGTAGCCTACGTATCTTGGTTTTGTGCGGTGTCACAATTAACTGTCTCTTAATATAAATATTTCATAATGATTTAACATGAAACATTATTGAATCATTGAAATGTTCTGGTTAGTGAGTTAATTATGTTTTGGATGAATTCCCCCAGTCTCAGACTGATGGTTTTGGCTGATCACTGGTCATAAACCTAAAAGAGAAAACACACAATGAATGAAATCCAAAACTCAAACTGCATCTGACAGCATTGATCTTGGCCTGTTGTAGTGATGGGACATTTTACACTTTCCCCTCAAATTCTGCCTATGAAAGATACTTTTTATAATGCTGACAATCATTGTTTATGATTGATTACATTTTACACAAACGATTGTAAAAATGTTTGGGCTCCTGTAACATGTTTGGTTTGCTCCACAGTGATTCTCCGATGCCGGTGACGTCGCGGGTCTGCTTTGTGAAGTTCCAGGAGCCGGAGTCTGTCGGAGTGTCCCAACATCTGACCAACACTGTATTTGTGGACAGAGCCTTGATCGTGGTGCCGTTTGCTGAAGGTTTGTCTCGTAGTTATTCTACATGTATGAGCGGTTCTTGATGACTGAATGGCATGATGACGCCTGAAAAGAGACAATAGAAAATAATGATAATAATGAAAAAAATCATCCATATCCATCCTATTTGTGAAGTGCACAAGTCAGCTCAGCCTGCTCTGTTTGTGAGTTTAGTTGGTATGCTGTCGTAGCACATGCCATATCTGTTTTTATCACCACAATGCAATTCTCCTCACAAACTGAAATTAACATTTGGAAAATATGCATATGTCGAGCTGTGTGTGTCTTGCTCTGCATGTAGAAAGTGCAGGATACCAAAGTCTGCGTTACAGACTAGGAGTTGAACGATCCCAAGCTGTGGGCGCTGCAGACACCCTCCACGTTACAGAAGTGAAGTTGTGTTTAAAACTCTTAACCACATGCATTTTATTTTCTCCCCCATATTGGACTATCCACTGTTAAACTTCTCTCTGTTATTTGTGTGTGTGTGTGTGTGTGTATGTGTGTGTGTGTGTGATTTTTGTAGTGAAGAAGGCAAAAGCAGCCCCCTCGTTGATGGCTGAAAGTGGTCCTCTGCCTGCCAACAGGGGATTGTAGACATTTGCAAAGGCCAGCAAGCATTCAAGCCCCCATCCCTCTCTTTTTGTGTCCTCTATTCTTTCTTTGCCCTCTCCTTCTCTTTCCTTTTGTCCAGCTCTTTTTCCAGGTGGTTTAGTTTAGACCATAAAGGTCAGAATTGAAGGACGTAGCCTGAACTGGTGCTTATTCTGCACTATTTTGCAGCACTCTTGAATTCTGCTTCGCCATTCATTTTATGGCTAAAGCTTTGTTCCTTTCACAAATGAGGCTGGAAATACGCTTGATTTTTTTTTTCTTTTCTTTTTGTCACCAGATCTCATGTAAAGCCAAACAGACTGTTGTCCAAAAAACACATTTTAAAAGCACATCAGGGAGCCACACCGTTGCACAGGGTGACATGTTTATTCATTACAATGAGCACTTGGCACTGCAGTTTATTTTGAGTAAGTGCCAGAGGCGCCATCCGGCTGCTGAAAATAGTCGCTACTGCACCAAAATATGTATTAATCCACCACTGTCAGACAGAACTGACAGACGGACAAAGTCATAGTAATCTTTTGGCTGTTTCATGGAATTTATTGACAATAACACACCAGCCTCTTCTAAAAATTTGTTTAAAAATATATATTAAGTAATTACTATTAACTAAAATAAAATGATATTTGTGTCCGGTGGGAAAAGGCTTTGATAAAAGACTGCTTATGAGCAGTTTTGACAAAACCTCAATACCACAGGCTTGCTGAGACTGAACAGGCTTACTATGTAAATTCACATTATTTGGGGAACACTAGTCAATGATTGGTTGTTTGATATAACGGTTTAACTCCATCTAAGATGTCTAAGATGCCCACCCGACATGACACAATGTTGGTAATATTCTCTTTAACAGTGGTCTTCTTTTGTTGTTGTGTTTTACAGTTCTTTTTCCTGGCTCAGCCAGTCCTGTATACAAGGCCCTGCTGAAAATACCACCCAACAGTTTTGTCTCCTGCAGCAATTTCTCTCTCCAGTGTGCTTCTTTGTTTAAATGTTGTCTTCACTGTGTGTCTGTATTTATGTGAAGGAGTTGTTTGTATGGGTGGATTTATGATTATGAGGTGTTTTTTTTTATTTTGTTTTAATTGTGGGCCATTTTAAAAGAACAGAAGAGGCATGTTTCAACTAAAGATGATGCAGTTATTCTTAAATTGGACTGTGGTAGTGCAGATTGATCAAAGCAGTCATCCTAATTGATGCAGTGACAGGTAAGGTATGCTAGAATAACGATGTACAAAAGGCACGCTACCTACCCGTAATTCTGTTATTGCCATTTAGTGTATAAACCACTTTATCCTCTGAAATGTGTTTTGGTAAGTAGACACTGATAGCTTGTGTAGTGTTCTTGCCAAATCCCTAAATTTCTCTTTGTTGTGTGTATCTCGATTTTTCTCTGTGTGCTTTTAGTAGCGAAGCCGCCAGCGTGAGTCGCTTGTTTCAGTAAACGTCTAAATGAAAATTGAGGGCACACCCAACTGGAGAAGCAGCTGTGCTTGCTAACGTTTGGTTCATGACTTAAAAAACACGTTCAGGTGATATATTCTTGGCAGTGTTCATTGGAGTAGTGTGATTTATTCCAGCTAGAGTTATGTCACTGCAATGATTTTGTTGAATTAAAGGGAACTCTTCTCTGATCTGTAAGGTAACCATTCTGTTGAACCTAATTTGAAGAAATGCAGTGTGAAGACTTTGTTTTTTCCAATGTCTCTCTGTAGTTGATGCTTGTGTGTGTGTGTGTCTGAGTAGATGTAGTTCTCTACTAATGCCTGATTTTACTTTCCTGTAGGATCTATTCCAGATGAGGCTAAAGCTTTGTCACTGTTGGCGCCAGCAAATGCTGTTGCAGGAATTCTGCCAGGAGGAGGACTTCTTCCAACACCCAACCCCATCCCCAATCCACCTGTAAGACCCCATCCTCGCTGTTAACAAGTGAATTAATCGTTGATGAGCCGTAAAATACACTTTGAAAACTTCCTTTGGAAGGAGTGTGTCTCAGCTTTCACACTTGAAAACTCTCTCTTGTTATTTGTGGGTAATGTTGTTCTCGTGTGATCACTGTTTTACATCCATTCATTCATCAACTTTATTAAAGTACATTTTTGGGGCTTTTTCACCTTTTTTAATGGTAAGCAAAGTAGAGAGAGAGAGACAGGAAATGGGGAGGCAGAGAGGGAGGGAGTGACATGCAACTGCTCGATGCAGGATTCGAACCGGGGCCGCCTGCAGTGAGGACTGTAGCTGCTCTACCAACTGAGCTAAACACCGCCCCTATTTCCACATTTTAACATCAGCACAGTACATGACCACATAGAAGATGTCAAGATACAAACAATAAGCTTAACGTGGGTTTTCTTCTCCCCTTATGTTCCAGATTGGAGGGAACCCTTTTGGCGCTCCGAACATGGATGCAATGGCTGCGTTTGGCTTCCCAGGACCCAATATGAATCCACAGGTGAGAGGTCATGTTGAATGACAATGATTCGTTTTATTTCCTAAAATCTTCATCGTTTAAAATGCAGCATGTTCGCTCTTGTAGATCAATGCGAACTCATCCTTATTTCCACTATCTTCTCACAGGCTGCTGATCAGCTGTTGAAGTTCATGACAGATCCAAAGTATGTTTGTGTAAAAATCTTCCTTCATTGTCTGTAAATTGTGTTAGAAAGCGTTTTGAATAACACATTTGGCAGCGTTGCAGGTGAATTAATGATAATTCCTTTGTTTAGACTAAATCCCCTGGCTGCTGGGTTAAACCTGAACCCAGGTTTGAAGGCTGACACATCCAATAAAGAAATTGAAGAGGCCATGAAGAGAGTCAGAGAGGCTCAGTCGCTCATTTCTGCTGCTATTGAACCTGGAAGTGAGTGCACAAAAGCAGGACCAGGACTTTCTTGCCAGGATGTTGACTTTGCATTTTGAAACTGTTATTTCTGCATTGCAGTGATTGCAGCATTTTTCTACCTTACCTTGTGTCGAATGCAAACTTTTTTACCTTGAAAATCATCAATGTCTGGTTTTGTCGCCCTGCAGATAAGGAGAGCAAAAAGAAGCGCTCTCGGTCCAGGTCCAGGAAGAGGTGGTCCAGATCACGTTCAAAACACAGGTAAAATGTTCAGCCTATGATGTGAACGATTGAAAGAGAAACTTTGTAGGAATGCAAGCAAGTCAAATGGTCTGAATGTTTGTTCGCAGGCGAACCAGAAGCCGATCGAAAAGACGATCAGGCTCGAGAAGCAGGAGGCGCTCCAAAAGCCCTCGCAGGAGACGCAGTCACTCCAGAGACCGAAGCAGGCGAACGCGAAGCAGATCCAGGTGGATAACTTGTGTAAAACCTCAATCTTTAACCCTCTGTCTTAGATTAACAGCCTGTCGGAAATTTTAAAACGTTTCATTTCTTTAGAGATCGAAAGAAGGACGACACCGGCAGAAGAAGATCTAAAACGCCCCCCAAAAGCTACAGCACAGCCAGGAGATCACGCAGCGTGAGCAGGCGAGTACAGCCTGGAGTTGTCATGCGCTCCAGCAGATTGTGGTTCAATAACTTCTCAATCCTCAGTTCCCAGTCACGACACTGTTAACCTCAGTTCTGTGCCGCACAGGAGACGCAGGAGAAGTCGCAGCAGCAGCCGAACTCCTAAAAAGTCCCCTAAAAGGAGAAGCTCCAGGTCTCCATCACTCCGAAGGTTGGTGTGTTGATATGGAACACTTGTAGTTAATACAGTTAATAATAGTATGTTTTTTAAGACCCAGAAGAAGACATGAAAGCACCCATCATGTTTGATCTGAGCTAAGTAGGAGCTCAAAGTCCCTGTGGCCCATTGTTGTGACCTAAAGTCCTGTATGTAGTATGCATGCAGTTCATGTTGAGCTGCCTCTGCCTCGTTGATATTTTGGCGTAGACCTTTTTCTTGTGGGTCACCGATTTAATTTCCTGCTGGATATTATTTCCTGCGTAAATGCTGAGCAAGGCCTGCACCTTGTCATCAGTCCTTTTTTTTGTATGCATTCTTCTGGGGCTCCATCTTGAACCACAGTTGGGGGGGGAAAAAGTTTTCAATCAAAACAAAATAGTTGGCTTGTAGCAGTTCCTGAACCTTTTGAATATTTAGTGAAAATTGGTCGGTCAAATCAGATCATATGACTTCATATGACTTCATACTTGGTTCATTCTGGACTTCTGCTCTGCTCCCTCCACAGACACAAGAAGGAGAAGAAGAGAGATAAGGAGAGAGACAGGGACCGCAGGAGCGATAAAGACCGCAGTCGTGAGGAACGCGAACTCTCCACCAGCAAGAAAAAGAAGAGTAAAGACAAAGAAAGAGAGCGGGAGAAGAAACCAGACGCCGAGAAAGGAGACGTCAAGGTTGGTTGTAGCGAATTTGAAAAACCTTCATGCTTTACACATTCAGAACATTTACTCTGATGTAAACCCGGCCGGAGGCAGAAACGCTTTAAAATGTCACATCCGCCGGTTTCCTCTGGCAGATCACCAGGGATTACGACGAGGAGGAACAAGGCTACGACAGCGAGAAGGAGAGGGAGGACAGGAAGGATTCAGACGACTCTGCGACGTCCCCTCGCTCAGTAGAAGGCAACGGTACGGCTCGGCCCGTGAAGCAGGCCAAAGTCAACGGAGCCGACGATCACCACGAAGAGGACATGGACGTCAGCGACTGAGGGGCCCGTCCCACCTTTTCCTACATTATCCCTCCATTTTGCTTTTGAAGGTGTTTAATACTTTTTCTCTCCACTGGGGAAAATGTCAAATGTGAAGTTTGTTTGAAATGTATTGATTTTTCATGCAGGAATGTACAACATTTGACTGTCAAGTCCTTTTTGCCCAAAACTGTTTCGCTTGCTTTGTCACATTGCTCTAAAGTCCCCTCATGCTTTTTGCCTCTACAACTGTAATCAGTTAGAACTGGAAGAGGGCTTGCTGAGATTTTGTCACCTCTTTATATATTTTATCTTTATATATATATATATATATTATATACACTTTTTTTTTGTTTAGTGTTGCGTTGTGACGCTTATGGGCCTCTTTTTGGAAACAGTTACGTTTGCTTCTTGTTTGAAAGTGTTGATTGTTTTGTCAAACATTTCTTTTATAATAAAGCCTATTCGTAGTACCAAAACATTGAAGGGATCATTCCAAGATTTTTTATAACCTCAGGTGGCCGCGAGACACACTGAGTCTTGAAAAGGAAAAACTGATATGGATAAAATAACCAAACCAAATGAGTTTGGCTAAGTAAACACCTGCAACAACAATCACATTGATGTAGTCACACTTCAATATATTAAGATTTCCATAGTGGCCTTATACTAGATATGGAGTTGTCACCTAAACAGAAAATGTGTTACTATAAACTAATAAACTATTATACTACACTATTCAAACACCCTAACATTTGGTAGCAGGGGTGTAGTGTTATGGATGAAACTCCATCACAGCATACCATTATATGACTGTCACAATATTGATATCACATGATAGAATTTAATAGAGTGAAGAGAAACTGTTAATAGTGCAATAAAAAAATAGCTGATGTGTATTTGATGAACCTCGTCATCCTACAATGTTTTATCTCACTAAGCGTTTGATTCTACTTAAGATACTATCGGAATGAACACAATACTCCATCCAGACAGGGATGTTACTTAGCCTGGGGTGGACAAAACAACACAATTCAGCAGCAGCAAAGTACACCCTCCAAAATGATAGAGAGTGGAATCAACACATTTTAAACAGAAAAACAAAACAAAAGCTGAAGTGTGAAACCATGAAAAGGATTTATTTCAGGACTGTTGCATTAGTCTTAGCAAGGTGTACCTAACTTGGTGTACATGTATAAATATATTTTTCCATCCAAATGGTCTCAAGAGTCTGAGGAATTTAGAAATACCTTAGGTACCCAAGAGTTTTTCAAAGACTGATGCTAATCTCTGTGACTCGGATATAATGGCAGCACATGAGAGGCACACTGAGGCTTAAGCTGGCCAAGCAAATTAAATACATCCCAAATTAAAGGAATTAATGGGTTAAACAATCATATTACTCATCCTTATTCAGAGGCCTCACTTAGATTTGTGTTTTTTTTATTTTATTATACTTGCAACAAAGTCCAGTTGAAACATGATGCTGGTGCTTTATTTAAAGGGATGTGAAGTAGGTATGGTTGCAGTACATAAAAGCTGAAGCCAGAGAAAACTCAATGGATCAGATCAGTTCCCATATGGGCAGTTTTGGGATATCCAGCAATATCAACTTCACAGCTTAGTTTTACTCTCCTTGGATTTAAAAACACAACAAAACAAACGAGTAATAATAATAAAAAAAAACAACGAAACAAGGAAAATTATGCGCAGACTACAATCAAGGAGAGATTTTATAAGCACTAAAAGGTGTTTCAAAGTGTTAGTGTTACAATTTTCAGTTCTTCCTTAATCTAAATACCAACGATGAAGTCTGCAAGGTTAACATAATCGATCAGAGAAATACAGCTTAAAGATGCATGTGATCCAGTCGGCCAAACACAGCCATAGCATGCCTTAAATATACTTAATATCAGTGCAGTATTTAAACTAAGAACAGTTTACCTGATATCCCATCTGGGTTCTCCCTCACACAAACGTACAAACAACTACCCCTTGGTACAGTACAATTATTCACTCACACCGAGCACAGAGTTCATACGATCACAACAAAACATGGAGACGGCTGAGAGGTAAGATGAGCTAACCTGAAAACACAGGAGTGTCTCCTGCACAGGGGAAAAAGGCTTGGATACTGAACTGTTGAGGATGGGTTTTTTTTTTAATGCTAAACCTTCTCCCAGCTGGTTAAAAACATTCTTAAGTACTGGAAATGTATTGCTACACAGTGTTACTCCTTTTGAGTATCTCCACCCTTCTCTATATATTTCATATATTTATATAGTACATAATCTATAAATGAATATTAAGCTCAGTTTTGAGGATATAGCTATATATTTGTGTGTCTTTTCCCGTATGAACTTCAGAGGAGGCGTGACTTATTTACAGATGACGGTGTCAGTGCAGTTTCGAGAATGAGGATTCATTCGTCAGTCCCTGGAGATGAGGAGATACAGTAAGATATTAAAATAGTGATGAGAAAGAGTCCAGGCTGAGTCGTGTGACAGCTTTCACGGGAGAGAGAGGAGCAGCAGCACTGAGCAGCACGTGGAACTGCTCAGTAAGGTGAAACAGCGAGTTCAATGAAAGCTATCACTCTTCACAAAAAACACCTGCCGATACGCATCTATGTGTGAGATGGCACTCTGTAACATCTGCTTGCATTGATTTGCTTTGGATCCGACAGCAAAATGAATAATAACTGATCAATAAGACCAGCTCCACCCACCCAAACTTTTTTTTTTCTTCTTTTAAAATGGAGAATATATTTATATATATATATTTATATATAGGAATTAAACAATGCAAGATTCCTCATTTCGTGTTTCCCGTACACATTTACTCGCTGGTCATTTCTTCTTGTTTTGCGTCAGTTGTGTTCACTGGTCAGAGGTCTGGGAAGCGACTGGGATCTTCTTTGTACTCCGCAGGGATGAAGAAAGTCGAGTCTTCGAATTCATCGTAGCGAAATTCCTGAAAGGTGACAGTTGCCGTGATGGTAGGGAAGACGGGGATGTCTGCGAGCGAGGAGGAGACAAAGGAGGAAAATGTGTTAGGTTGTTGTCGTCGTTCTCCTGAAGCTCAACCACAGGAACGCAAACAGTAGGTCGATGCACACGTACCGAGCTTGACCGGGAACCCGGGCGGAAGTTTCATCTGGACAAACTCTCGGAGTTTGTTGAAGTGCTTGAACGGGGCTATGACCTCCAACACGTTTAGTAACCTGCAGGCAGTGGAAAATGAGTCAGCAGTTTTTCTTTTCACACGCTTTGCTTTGCCAGAAACAGAAAAGAAATGCTGGCACCTCCCAGGATCCCAACAACAACAACAACAAAAAGGAAACTGCCATTGGAGATCTCGAGTGGAAGAAAAACAAAACACAAGTTTCACATTTGAGAACCTGGGACCACCAAATAACAGCTGATCTTGTCTGAAAAGCACATGATTAGTTGAGTTGAGCCGATTTGTTTAAAATGATAATAATTTACAAGGTTCTTACATTTTCTCACTTCCAGCACTTTCAAGACTGTGACTTTTTTTTAAACTTGAGGTGTCTTTGACCCCCGACACTAAATTCTCAGCTCATCCGTGAGTCCTAGTGAACGTTCAGATGTTCTGGTGATATTTGGTTTACCAGACTGGGACAGACAGACGACCCAAAAACATAATTTCACTGCAGATTAGTGGGCTGAAAACTAGGAGAAGTCATGTTTTTAAGGCTTTAAATGATGTGATCTGATCCAAACAAAAACTGTTGCCCTACAATTGTAGCACTGCTCTCATTTTGGTGACTGATGACAATAAATCAAAAACATTTAGAGAGAACTAAGTACAACACATTTTTAATGTCACAAACACAGGATAGAAAGGGGGAAAGGAAAAGAAAAAACACATTAAAAAACCATTAGCTATTATATAGGGCAGGGTTTTTTATTGCCGTCTCCATTAAGGTTCATTAAGTAGAGAAGATAAAGTAATCTAGTACATTATGTCCAAATATTTTACAGTGCTGCCTGTAAACCATTACAAACCACATCCCGGTTGCATCCCACCTCCTCATCTACTCAGTGTCATATGACTTCATCAACAAAGTTTCTCTTTTCCTCACATCTTGTTTGTTCTCCCCTGTCACAGTGGAATAAACACCATCTGGCTGCAGAAAAACCAACAATTCATTTTGTTTTCTGTAGATTACAATCAGCAACATTAAGCAATGATACCCAACGCAACTAATTGTTATTAGAGCTGAATGAATTGATTAATAAATTGGTGACTTGACAGAATATTGTTTTTTTTTATGCTTAACACAGATATCGATCTATTAAGAAATTGTAGTTGCCAAGGTTACAGCTAATGGGGATCCAAAGAAGAAGTAATCAATTGATAATTACAGCTGCTGTGCAGCAATGGTCGGGGCCAGGCAATTTTTTTCTAGACAAAATTAGGCAATTTTAAAGTGAAAGTTGCAAAGCTGTAAGACATTATGGTTGATCTGTTAAGAATTTATTTTCAAAGTTTTGAAATTTAGATACATGCTGTTAACGCCACCATCAGGACTATTGTCTTGCGTTACTAGTTGAGAACATCTGGCATTTTGATGTTATTATCATCACCCTTGCTGGGGCTTGAACCCACATCCTCTGGCTCCAAGAACCAGCTCCTAACTCACTGAGTTTAAGTCTGGAAGCGAGTCTGGGTGTGTGGCTTCTCAAATAGACTCAGGGAGTCATCAGCCATTGACTGCAGTTGTTCCCATGAGAAAAGATTGAAAATGTATTTAGCAAGAATTGGATGGTAAATGTTTACAATACTGTTTACAGTCAAACGTCGACTCTTTGATTATCGACATTTACTCTTGTTGTTTTGGTCAAATCAATGATGCACAAACGACACCACAACAGACTGAGAATCATTTGAGAATAAGGTCCGCAGCATTTTGTGAAACCGCATTTCACAAATGCCACAAGCTATATAATAAAGTTCACAGGAAATGAGGGAAATTGTTTTTTTTCCTCCAACATTTTAAAAGGCCAAAGCCAAAGCAAAACTAACACCGTGGCCATGTTGGGTTAAATAATAAAGTAAAAGACACCAACACACTTCTGTCATCACGTGATGAAGTTGATTTTACAGTGACTTCCAGTGAAGCCCCTACATCCACCTGGCCCAATTATCTGATTGTGAATTATTTCATCTTCACACTACCCTTTGCTATAAATCCCAAGTGTATCCGTGGAAATCCACCCAGGATCAATCCGTGCAGAGAGCTTTGTAAATAGATCTAAGGAGGGAGGGATGTACTTACGACTCGATGCCTAGAGGAAAATCCTGGCTCATGGCTACAGTGGCTTTGAAGTTCTTCTTGCTTTCCTTGCACACGAGCTCTCTCCCTAGATGAGGTGGCCTGGAGACACACAAACACACAAAGCAAGACACTGCTCTTTATGTTCTGCACTGGTTCATTAATGTCAGATTCAGCATATACCTTTTCCCCTGTAGTTGCCCTGAATACATTTCTAATAAGAGTGAATATGAATGAAATCACAGAAAAGACTTAATGCTTACTTTCCGTGTTCTGCAGTGATGTACTCCTCCCAGGAAATTGTGTTGGGGACTGGAGCTGTGAGGGACTGTCTCCTCACAGGCTGGGGATGGGAGAAGAAGAAGAAGTCAGTGGCATGGTCACACTTATCTGAGTCTCTTCACTCTTTACCATTAAGTCAACCACCTCAAAGTTCTGTTCGCTGATGCTGCCTCCTTTACTCAAGCTCTCCATGATGGCTTTGTTCCTCAGGATGTCCTCCTCGCTGAGGTGCTCTCGCCGCTTCCTCGACTCCAGCATCAGACCGTTCACTGCATAGAAGTCAGCCAGGAAGTTTCCTACTCTCTCCTGTGGAGAAAAGGAGCAGATGTTGGCATTACGTCAGCCAGTGATTTCAGTTCCTACGGCGAAGTTTCTTAAAAATGTGCCATGGAGCAGCCTGAGGGTACGACCGTACCAGCTTTACGGAGGGCTACAAGTTCTCCCTCTCTTTCTCTTTGTAGAGTTTACAGAATCACTGAACAGAGAGAAGCTGTGAAGTGCTGTGAAGCACAGACCTTTGAGATCCATGGTGCAACGCCACAATTCATACATCAAAATGATCCAGAAAGTGTTCCCCGGCAGTAGAGACAAATATTATATTTGCATTAGGAAACTGTGACCGTGTGTTCACGACCTTTGGGTTAGCATCCGTTGTTTGTGTCTTGGGGAAAACTGGATATGATTACAACTGGCTCTAAAAAAGACGAAAATAGTCAACGACTGACTCACACTTCTCATTGAAATATGCAACATTTGATGAAAAGGCACACAAAGACACTTTCATTTAAAAATACATGAGGTAAAATGACTCAGATCCTTTAAACAACCACCCACTCATATATGTTTGAGAGGTTAACTTACTGTGGTTGTAGTTGTATTCATTTTAAACAGGCAACTAGTGGAAATTAATCCAAAAAAACGACAACAATAAAACAAAAGGCCTGTGATGGCCAACTTTCCTTTATATTCTTTTATAGACCTGTTTACATGTAATGTTGTTAGATGTTTTTCTACTTTTTGAATCACTGTCTCCCTATATTAGGCAGTTAAATCAATCAAATGCATTTGTATTTTACACAGGAAATGTCTATTTTCACATTTTGAGAGCATGTGATTATGTGGTAAAGGCAAACAGGTGTTAGTGGCTTGACACTGCAAGAAAACAAAATATGTAAATAGCAATGGAAGTGCAGGGGATTCAACGTCTGTAAACTTCAACCAACAGTAAAGTAACCATGCAGTCACGTCATGTTAGGCCTTACTGTTTTATCCTCTCTGAAGAGCCAGCCAATCTGACTACGGGAGAAAGTGATGGACTTGGTTGACAGGGTTGCGGAGTAGACGTCACTACTCATCAGAATA
This sequence comes from Decapterus maruadsi, assembly GCA_030347415.2. NCBI lineage: Eukaryota > Metazoa > Chordata > Actinopteri > Carangiformes > Carangidae > Decapterus > Decapterus maruadsi. The sequence goes on from CM064906.1 coordinate 16,827,970, forward strand.
TCCACCTCTTCTTCGGTCTCCATCTCCGACTCCTTGGAGAAAAAGAAAACAAAGCAGCAACAGTTGGGTCTCAGAGTTTACACAAAACAGCTGGTAACACAGTGTTAAACTTGCGGGGTTACGACCGCTGGCTCACCTCGTGGTGTATTCTTTGGTACACTTTTGCTTCGTTGTCCAGAACCACAAAGGACTGGGAGGGTGTAGCGTCGCCGTTGAAAATGAAACTAAGATCTCCGCGCTGACATTTCATATCAGTGAAGTCTATTAGAGTGGTGTCGAGTCTAAATTAAAAGAGAGAGAGGAGGGGGGGGTGAGATGAGAGGGTCTGTGAGACCGTCGCGTCCTACTTATCAGATCTAAAAGAAGTCCTCGACCTGGATATCTACCATTTGCTTCTTCAAACGCTCAGTGAATCTGGACTCTCACATCAGACACAACATGAAACCTCACTGAGAAATGTCATGTCTTACCTAATATTGATGCCCTGCTTGTAGATTTTACAAGCATCAGATGGCAGCATCCGGGACAACAAAGGCACTACAGGACAGATGAGAATGAATAAACTTCAGTGTGGTGAGTGGAACAAGTTCTTCATATACTGGGTTATAACATGTGGGCAGTGCATCTGTATAAAGTTTGAGGCTGCAGCATCTTCCATATCTAGAAGCTGAAAACTCACCCCAGCTCTGAAAATCCCAATGCAGCTCCAGATAAAAATCGCCAAGCTACAGAAAAGACACAAATATCGTTTCAAACTACAGGATTCAACTCACACAATACAACTTCATTGCACTGCGCCCCTTCTCTGACCAGTTAACATTTCATATTATGCATTTCAGCCATTAACATGCGTCTTCAAGGACAGGCAGTGGCCGTTTATGCAAATCAAAGCCTGCGGAGGTTTTTAAAAACACAATGGCAGTGAAAAGTCAGTGACGCAGAATGATGGCAGTTGCACGCTTGAGTTTGTGGAAGCCAGCTGTGCATCCTCACCTCTCTGAGAGCCTTCAGTAATTTGGGCCTTTTATCCTCCACACTCTCCCTGGACTGCTGCTTTAACTTCCGCAGTATTGCTGTGACTGTGGAGAGAGGAGGAGAAAGAGAACAGGCCAGTTATTCTCTCCTATCAACTTCACATCTGGACGATGCTGGGCACAGCACATGGTCCAAACACCTCTGAATACAATGCTCGAGTACAACACCACCACTAACTAAGAGATCAATGCTGTAATGTAATCTAACCTAAAAATGTGGCATCAGCTCAGGAAGAACAGTTGTAGTGGATGATGCACAGGTGATGTGAACCTCAGAAACAGGCCACTGTTTGAGCACCATTATCTGTTCCCAAAATGTTGGCATGCCTGGTCTAACATATTGAGAGAGAAGATATACGTTCTGCATCACAAACAGCCAATGGGGTTTTACCAGCGCCTCCTTGTTAAAACCTGCCACACTGTTCACGAGATAAGCAGCTGAATGGTTCAGGTTTTTATAGTGCAACACATAAACGGGAGTGAGCATCGCTACTCTGCTGCTACAACTACTTTATGTGCGGAAGTAACACATTTCATATTAAATGCACCAGTAGCAGTGATGGGATCAGCTGGATGCAGCGTCTCGTGAAGAGCAGCTCTCATAAACTGACCAGCAACCACTCACTGATACCGGCCGGACCTCAATAAGTCAACATGTCTCAAACGTATCCTTGTTATCTTCACCAGGGTGGAAATAGTGGACTGAGAATGGACGTGACTGAAGAGAGAAGTGCTGATGAGGCGCTTGCTGCACTCTGGGAGCTCGTCTTTGCTCGCACACACACACAGTGTGAAAAGTAGTGCACGAGCTGCTGACGCAGTTGCACATGTGTAAAAGTGTAAGGTGATGACTGATGACAAGACTGCAGTGTTTTGTGAAAATCTGTAACTCACACTTTTGATATAAACCGAACATTATTCAACATTTGCCTCTCTAAGTACTACTCAGCTGCATATTGCTGCTTATTATTTAACCGGATGTCTAAATCTAAAAACCACTCTGTCTCTATAATCTGATTTTCTTTGCATGTCCTTGCTGATGGCGTGAATGTTACCAGCCAGCTCCCCGCCCCCCCCGGTCCCTTGTCTCTGCCTCCCTGACTCCCCCTTCACCCTTGTGAGCAATGTGACCTTCTCAAACTCCTGGTCTCCATCCCAAGCCGGCCTGCCACAGGCACGGAGAGTTGAGACGCATACTAACAAGACTGAGGGTCATTTCTCAGACTACTGGGCCTCATAATCTCCATCAGAGGCAATATATGAACAATGTGCTGATAATTCAGACTTACATGACCAGCACAGCCAATTACAGACAATATAGATAAAACATAATGATAATAATAACTGTCATCTTTTCTTTTATTATATTATTATATTATTATTATTATTATTATTATACAAAAATAACAACACACTAAAGAAACAAAAGGCAAGACAGTGCATTCATCTCAAAGGTATTAGCCAGTGCCTTTCACATGTCATTTGACTCTTTTCTCTGGATGTCAGATTTAAAAGCAGGGGCATCATTAAGCAGGGTGGTGACCGGGCTGTAAGCTCTGGGCTTCCCAACAGTAAGCCACGGTTTAGGCTGCGTTCCAGCCCATCTGGATGACGACTGCTCAGAGAAAATCCCGCCTTTAGCTTTTTAGCTGGACTGCCCAGATAGCAGTTGCATCCTTTGTGTACTCAGTTAATTAAATGGCTCATAAAAGGTCTTCAAAAAACACAAACACACACTGATGCTGCAGCCTGCAACAATGTTTAGTCTTCTTGATTGTTGTTGAATCATATTGGTTTTCTCAAATTTTGCACATACAGTGTAAACATTACTGACCACCATAGTATCATTATAATACTGTTAAGATTTGATCAGTAAAGGCTACATTGTCAGATATCTATCTTACAGCATCATAGGATATTTTTTCTTTGTGACTTTGTTCAATTGATTAGGTTTCCCATGGTACAAAGATCCAGAAAATGCACATTCACAAGCAGTGACTCAAGCCATCACAAATCTATAAAACCGTCAGCACTCAACCTAAATGCATCATGGGCGCATGATTACCAGTATGGCACTGAGATCATCACAACCACAACCCGATACGAGAACCACACTGTAATACACAGCTATATTCAGAGCTCTGTTGACATGACTTACTCATTTGTCTATCGCCATAGCTGATGGCTTCTGCTAGAGGACTCCACCCCTGCGCGTTCTTTATCTTTACAGGTGCATTATGGGCCAGCAGAAGGAGGGCGCATTCTGAGAGGAAAAACAATTGAATTGTCAGAGAGAGAAATGCAATTACCGTCTAGTTTGGTTTTCTTTTAATTTCGTAAGCTTGAGCCAACAGTCATTACAAATACATGGAGTAAATGTGGAGATTTGTATATTAATTTTGTAACAGTATAAATAAAATATGTCCACACTCTTAACAGACCACTAAACTTCAAGTGACGACAAACCCAGAACTCATTATGCATTTTTCTCTTTATCTAAATGATTCATTGGGGTCAGCATCAGCTATTGGCAGCTACTATTTCTGTCCTGGAAGAGTGATTCCTCCTCTAATGCGCTTCTTATTTTCCCCTGAGTACATTTTTTGATTATTTATTTATTGGGAACTTTTAAAGCAAGCATAGAGAAAAATAAGACACAAATTAAATATATCCTGAGTAAAAAATGTTTATGCTTGCCCAGACATGTATCTAGAGTTTCTGTGAATTAAATGTCTGTACAAACTGGACTGGCTGACTCCAGGGATGTACACTATTTATGATTTCATTAAAATGTGTTTACATAAAAATACAAAACAACATACATTACATGTTTGCAGTGAGTCGATTTACTCGGATATAATCAATAAAAAGGACCACAAACGTCAACTTAATTCATAGTATGAATCAAATGAGGAGGACATAATCTCCTCCAAATTAAGACAAAAAACCACATTATGGCCCTTCTTAAAGGAGTGAAGGGAGATATTCTTTAGTGCCTTTTTCAATTTTTCTAAATCAAATTGCAGTTCTGTGCTCATAAATTGTTTGCATTGTGTGTAATTGGCAATCAAAGTATTTCTCTAACAATTATTGCAACAATTGCTGCAGAGGTGAGAAAGGAGTGTGATGCTATGCCTGAAGTAGCAGAACTGACTGTGCTTTAAGAATTAATGTGAAGGCCTAAGACAGTTTCAGTAAAGCCACATTGTGTCAGGTGCAGGGCCATGGAGCACAGCATATTTAGTGTAATATTCTGGATTATCTTTTGAGAAGCTTTTTAGTTCATTTTGGTTAATCCAGTGTATAACAATAGGTTGTTAAAATAAAGAGAAATACATTTAATCAAACTAATGTTCAGATTTACCTTTGTGGCCCAGCATCACAGCCAGGTGAAGAGGTGTGTTCCCTAAAGGGGAGAACCAACGTTAACACAAATTATAGTATATATATAAATATTTATATCAAATACATGTGACGAAGTATGCAATCTCCTGTACAACATTTCACCAAATTAGTCAGAAAGCAATCAGGTAATCGCACAGATCTTACCATGTACATCTTTCTGAGTGATGCTATGGGTCCTGATGAGAGAGGAGAGCCGACGCACATCTCCCTTGAACACGCATTCATGCACAGGGAACTCCAAGTCTTCATTTGTCAGGATTATTGGATTCTTATTATCATCATTTACAATGGTGCCAATTGATGATGGATTGCCGTTAATGTTGTTTGCATTGAGCTGCTGCTGCTGCTGCAGTGCCGAGGTTTTGGCCGATTTCTGAAAAGCCTTGTTGGACTTGAAATGGTTACCGGTACCGTTGGGGATCGTCCCATTTGAAGTCTCATCGTACGTGTCCATAATCTCGTCATTTTTGTTTGGTTTGTTGTGGTCCTTTCGCATGGTGCGTATCTTCTCACCTGTCATGATGACTGCCGTACGCTACGCTACACCAGGTTAACTGACCAACAAGATACACACTAATGAATAAATCTGGAGGCGAGTCAGCATCGGCAAAAAATATCTGCAAATATGATTTTAAAAAATCCAGCGTCGTGGCAATGTTAGGCTTTTTTGCAAATAACGTTACACCTGCTGCCCGGCTCCACAGCCAATATTAGCCCCCCACAGCACAGCTCGGTAGCTAGCTAGCCCACAATAAAAATGAATACGGAGGGTGCGGCGATGCAAACAAAAAATAACATCAAACATAACAAAAACACACACGCACTAAATCAACACACAGCGAATGATAAAAACGAACGGCGAACCACTACATCGTTGTCTCTACCGCTGCCCATTAGCTTCACGTTTTAAAATGGTATCGATTCGATTTGCTTTGCGGCAAAATCCTGACAGTACAATGAACTAGCGAGAGCTAACGTTTCTGCTAGCTCGATGGTCTCGCGAGATCACCCCCCACAAAGCCCCACGCTATACATCCATGGCCCCACGGCGTCGCCTCACGGCCGCCATCTTGGCTCAGTCCGCTCGCTTCCTCACACTACTGAAATAATCAGAACTTCTCAGTTTCTTGACAGATTTTCAAACGGTTTGGTTTGTTATGAACATCAGAAATGCAGTTATGATACTACATACTTAAAATTACGAATAATTCCTATCATGTACTTTTCTATGAAAGTAACATTATAGAAACAGTATGCACATGGAGTAACACCTATATACGGACACAATTTCACAGAGTTATGATTTTTTGTGTGTGCAGATGACTGGATAACCCATCTACTGCAGCCAGAGTCAGAGCAGGTCGACTGACCCAATATGGCCGCCTGTGAGTTATGTCTGCGCACAGTTGCTGGTTTGGACGCGAGTACGTGCAGTGGCGTCATCTTTGTTGGACGACACTTTTAGATAGCGAGCGCGAGCAAAGCAGCACGCAAGCTAGCTCGTTAGTTGTTTTGAAAAATATGGCAACTTCGAAGAAGGGGAAGAAAGTTGTGAACCAAGAAGAGCTGCGGCGCTTGATGAGAGAAAAACAAAGACAAAGCACAGACAAGAAGCGCATCGAGTCTCCTTTTGCCAAATACAACAGTCTCGGGCACCTCAGCTGTGTGTGTTGCGGTGTACAGGTGAAGTCCGAGCTGCTGTGGCCGGCGCACGTCCTCGGAAAACAGCATAAAGAGAAGGTTGCAGAGCTAAAGGGGGGAAAGAGTCAGCCGGCAGCGACCCCGCCGCAGAGCCAACCTGTGAAAAGGAAAGCAGCGGACAGCGAGGACGTCAATGGGAAAAAGGCGAAACCAACCCCGGGTGCAGGCCAGTCTTCGACGTCAGGGCTGCCCGCAGATTTCTTTCAGAAACCAAAGGAAAAAGATGCTGTTTCTTCTTCCAAGTCTGCAGGTTTGAGTCTGTTGGCTGGAGTCTATGACGACGACGATGATGAAGCAGATGCTGGAGAGGCAGATCAGATGGATACATCAAAACCTCCTGAAGCTCCGGGACTGCCATCAGATTTTTTTGACAGCTCCATCCCAGCAGCCCCCGCCGCCATCTCCCACTCAGGGTCCATCCTGAAAGCAGACGTGCAGGAGAAAAGCATAGAGAAGAAGGAAAACACAGCTGAGGCTTTGCCGGAGGGTTTCTTCGACGATCCGGTTCGAGATGCCAAAGTGCGCAACGTTGACGCACCAAAAGATCAAATGGACAAGGAATGGGAAGAGTTTCAAAAGGAGATACGACAGGTGAACACGAAATCAGAGGCCATCGTGGCCGAGGACGACGAGGAGGGTCGCCTTGAACGCCAGATCGACGAAATCGATGAACAAATTGAGTGTTACAAGAGGGTTGAGCTGCTGAGGGACAAGAGGGATGTGGTGAAACAGAAGCCTCTGTCCAGGAAGGAGGAACTCATGGAGACTGATGGAAACATTGAGGAGGAAGAGGACGAAGAGGAGCTGCTGGGGCTGTTGTCCAGGGACTGGAGGGCTAAAGGGGCACTAGCTTAAATACCTGTGAGAAATTATGTCCAGAAAGTTGTGAGAGGTATTTTTGTACAAGTCAGAAATGTGTAAATACGTTCTTCCAAAGCTCCTCGTTGCTTCTTCTTTTTGTATATTGCAGACTGGATTAAATGTGAAGTGATGTGCAACATTCTAGTAAAAGATGTGTTACCACCACAAGATGAGGCTTCTTCTCACTTTATCTCAAATCAACAGGCACAACACAAATGAAACCTTTTTAACAGTGTGTTTATTCAATGGTGCTCACACAAAAAACACATTCATAAAATCTCTCATGTACAGTAGCAGCATGGACCAAAAAATCTAAGTCATGATGGCCAAAGCTACTTTTACATTTTGAGCTCAACTAACAATTGTCCTGCAAAAAACAAGTCCTCAACTAGGTTAAGTTTATAAATTATTTGTTCATGTTACATTATAAGCAACATGCAAAGCACAACAGAAGTATTTTAAAATGTACATTGTTGAGATTAAGACCGTGAAGCAAACTCAACCCCCTTCGCAAGATAATTGGTGGAGAATACTTTTACACCTTTTTTCTTTTTTACAGAGTACAACAATGTTTTGAGTATGACAAACTTATTATGTAAATACACCATTATTAGGTCCATGAAACAGAATAACATGAATCAAGTAAAGAGTGATGATCAGTGCTTCTTACACTACCTGTTACAGTTCGTGAGTTTTCTGTCTACTGCAATTCTAATCAAGAGATATCTATGTCATTTTGTTATTGCTACATATGCCTCACGAGTTACCACTGCAAAACTCTTGTCGGTCAAATCAAAGTGTTCATAGCCCTTCAAATCTTGTAGAACTGAAAACACCAGAAAAAAAAATCTACAGATCAAACAGACATACAGATGGACTAAACACATATTCTGATTGCAACTAACTGAGAAAATATGAGAAAACATGACATAAGAAGGAATCAGAAAGATTAGATTAATCTTAGAAAAGAGCATACAAAAATCTTTATTCTTATGCTCAACTGTGTGTTTCAGATAAGTTAGGAAATTGTCTAAAAACAAAACCAAAATCTCACAAAAGTCTGTTTCTAGTAGTCATTTGTAAACATTCTTAAAATTCTATCCGGTGTTCTATAAATAAGGTTCAGGTGAGTTGTACCAGGTTTTTGTGTTGGGTGGGGACATCTGCAACAGTCTGACATTTACAGCCTCCACGGAAGCTAAACGCACAAAAAAATGTTACATCAAGATGAAACAACAAACAAGGTTAAAAAGAACAAAACTACAGGTGCAAGAAAACAGCAAGTGTGAGAACTGAGAGCGGAAAACAGGGATTTCAAAAATAATTCACAACATTTCTTTTTGTGATTTATCTTCATAAACCAAGGGATTTGCTAAAATAAGAGCTGAATATTCTGCATACACGTCTACTGATTACTGCTCAAATTTAAGATAATGCTTCGTGGCTGATGAGTTGAAATGGACTGAGGAGAAGGGGGGCAGAGAATTGGGAGTGGGAGGGGTGGGGGCATGCCAGCGCCACTGTTCCACAATCAGTATGATAAATATTCAGTTCACGAAAGTGCAGCAATCACAGAAGAGGGTCGGGAACTCCGAATCCCCGTTCCCAAGACCTCACTGAGTTTCAATACTGTTCGCTGCCGTCAGTGATGATGTGCTCACAAACCTACAGCAGCACCCAGCTCCATCAGGGAGTATCTCTGGTCCGCGTCATTGTCAAAGCACACCAAGACACGAGCGCTGGGAGTTGATGCTCCAAATATTTTACTCAGGTCTTGGTAAGTTAATCCAAGTGAGTTATGTCCAATGCCCGCCTGCTGGAAGAGATCCTCCAAGTCTGTGGGGGGAAAAAAGAGTTATTTTTATTCAGAGAGAAGTAAAAACAGGTTTGTTTGTGATGCCATCTTTAAAAACAAATAAAAAGATTATTTTCTCTGTGTTTGCTATAACTCTTGCATCTGTGCAGTTAATATTAGGCCAAAGCCTGGAGTCAGTTTGTGAAGTTTAGCACAAAGCCTTGGAACATATCCCCCCACTTGCTACCAGTGGGGGGATATGTTAGACCAGTGGTTCTCAAAACTTTTTTTTTTTTACATCAAGGACCCCTAAATTGACACAAATTAGACCAGGGACTCCTATTGGACAAAATTACGAAGCAAACACCAGAAATACACAAATACGTGCATTAAATAAAAAACATCAGTGTACATTTGAATTAGGGCCAATGGCATACATTTTTGGAAATATTGTAGAGAAATTTCTGTAAAAAGTGGTAAGATTTAAAAAAAAGAAAGAAAAGAAAATATAAACTACCCCCTTCAATCCTCTCAGGACCCCTGGGGGTCCCCAGACCCCACTTTGAGAACCACTGTGTTAGACTATTTGTAGCAGTAACTTTCTGATGTTTGCTCATCCACAGCGACTTCTTATGTTATAGCTTTAAATTTACCGTTACAGACATCTGACTCTGGTAGAAAGCATGTATTTCTCAAAATGCTGTTGCGCTATATCTGTACTGGATACTGAGATATAGGAGTAGCAGTGTGCACCTTTCAGAGAGCTGACGCCGGGCAGGGACACCCTCTCTGGACATCTCGTCTTAGCATTTCTCTTGGCGCGGTTTGGAGTTAGGAAGCGTGGATGCCTGCTGGCGTGTGGCTCTGTCACTGGTGTGGATATCTCTGTAAGGATAGAATATGATGAGAAAAAATACAAAAATGCAACATGGGGAAGATTAAGTGACAGCTTGCTTTATCCAACACTGTACCCTGCACATCTCCAGGCATTGCTTTGGTTGTTGTAGCTTCTTTCACTGCCTCAATTGCAGGAGTTTCAGGCGTGATTGCCAGCTGGACTGCTGCGTCTTTGTCTTTTATCTGCAAAACAGGTGAAGGAGGAAATGTAAAATTGATTTTTATTCTCTGGGCTCAACACGATGCCACAAAAGCAGCAAAAAAAAAAAAAAATGCAGGAAGTGATCGAGAATTCACATGACTCACGCTTTGTTTCGACCTGTCCTCTAATGACACCACTCTCTGACGAAGATCTGCCACCGTGGAGAGGAGGATGTGGATCTGCTCAGCAGTCCATGTATGGTGCTGCTCCTCTGTCTTGTTAGCCTCACTGACTGCTTTCCTCAGGTCTGTTACGTCCTATGACAATAAAAAAATAATGTTCAGTTTCTACTGATTTCAACTTTCTAATACAAGTGTGCAATTATGAAAAAGGTGGCCTGGAAGATAAGGCTAGCAAACTGTGAACCAAATTATTCATTTTCACTTTAAGTTGTTGTGTGCCTCAAAATCCTAAGACATAAGACTACAGAGATTTCGGCCTGCAAACAATATATGATTGACATCCCACAACTATTGAGGTCAACATATAAAACATAAATACAAGTGTAAAATTATTTGGTCTCCCTCTTTTTTCCCCGTTCGATTTTGTGTATAAAAAATTAAGAGAAGAAAACATTCTGCAGTTGTCTCGCGTTTGTGACCTAGTTTTACTCAGAACGCTAAAGCGTCTAAGCTCCCAAAATAGATTGGCACTTGTTTCATGTATTATGAATGAAAGCCCAAATGCATGGATCCAAGAAATGACAGGACCTTCTTAACCCAGTGACTCTTTCTATGTAAGCCTAACAAGAACTGCAAAACCCATGCATGCTTGCCGGGGCAAACAGATAAACAAATTAATCTGGCAGTTCACTGCTGCTTCTGATTTGGAACCATGCTACTGTTAAGCAGATAATTTGACATGTCATCAGCAGAGTCATCTTGGTCATATGTAAGTGGATTAGCCTCAATTCCGACAAAGACAAATATGCAAAGAAACCTCAATATGTGAGAGCTGAGACATAGTCAGTTACACACCGGTACGTCAAGTTATTCAGCAAATTCACTTAAGCACAGGTTACTGTGTTTTCTGTACGACTCCCTGCTCCGTACATTCATATATTAATGATAAATGAGAAGAAAAGCAGCTTCGAGCAATATCTGCAGAGAACACGGGGAAGTAAATAAAAAAAGACAAGCTGTCGAACAACATAAGTGAATTCCAACTTTGACTCATAAAAAATCCATCAGCTTTGCTCATGTGAAATACAAGAGCTTCAGTCCTGTATTACTTACAAATGCACATAGCTTGTTTTCTTCTGTGATGTTTGTCAGATAGCCGAAACACTGTATCGACATTTCAGCAGTTTAACGTACAGCTTGTCAATTCGTTCAGAAAGGTTAAGGCTATTTTCATCACCTTCCTCCCACTCGGGGAAGAAAACATTTATCATTGCTTGGACTTAGGACTGGAAATACTCGAAAAAGCCAATTCATTCAGACTAAGAGAATTGAACAAAAGATGAAGAATCTCAAGTAAGCAGTAAGATGTGCATTCATACTGCAGAGGGTAGCACAAATCTGAACCAATTTTTGATCAAATTGGCAAAAGAAATATTGATTAATGTGCATTTCAATATGGAACCATTATTAGGAGAATATTAGGAGCATGTACATAAACACCTGATGACCTTATTCCCAGCCAGTGCGTTTAAATCACTGTAGAGTGCACAACAAGAATTTTGACATATGATTTATAGTCTGAGTCAGTTAGCTCATTGTTTGTTGCATTATTACATTTTTGTTGCAGAGGATTAAGACTTTGAAGATTCAAATCCAGTTCATGTTATCAGGCTGTCAGTGTTAAACTACATAAAATGTCAAAGCCTTTAATTTACCACAGTCTCCTTCAAGTCGTCATCTTTTTTCTGAGTTTCAAAAGCAGCCTGCATCGTCTTCACATCGTGCTGGACACTTGTTAGTGTGCTGCCAATTGTAGCGACGCTCTGGAAAGGAAAAATATTTTGTGAGGTCAGGTGTGAAAATCAGCACTTAGAGAATACATGTAAAAAAAATCTGAACCAAATTATCATTTGTTTCTGTTTGGCTTTGCCTCTACCTTCTGAAGTTCTTCAACTGTTGTAGGAAGGCTGATTAGATCAGCAGCGGATTTCAAGTTGGTCTTTAGATGGTTTACGGCAGAGTCTAGCGAGATGATCTGCAAAAGTAACATGACACAAACCATTCAGTTACAGCTACAAGGCATAATTACAAAACTATACTGCCGCCTAATTTTTCTCTTTTTTTATCTAGACTACCCAAGTTTGTAGAGTAAAAATATCCAGTGTTCTACTCCAGTGTTTACAAACTTAAAATCTGTGTAAAACTCCTTGCTAAAAATATATGCGTAAATTGAAACCGGTGTGTAGTGTGTCACTGTGTTGCATACCATCAGTTCTGTGTTACCAGCTCTGACTCTCACGTCAGGTTAAAAATAATGCTGCAGCTCTGAAACAGTGACTGGCAGAGTAACAGTAAGCGTGGGTAAAACTTTGCAATCAATATAAAAAGAGAGTTGGTATTTACAACCAGCCATAATTTATATTATTTTGTACTTTTGTTGAATTAGTCTCCCTTGTATTGTATGACCAACATGGTGAGCCTTAATAATCTACCACAGTTTAATGGAGAGTTGTTTTATCTACTGGATTACTATAATAATTCAAATGATGGTTGGGGATGGTTCAATCCAAAGATTGTTAACCCATATAGGACCCTGACCACTGCAGAGAGATTTTATACAAAAATGAAAGAAATAATATCACATCATTGTTGGGTTAGTAGTATGCACCTGATAAAGCTTTTCTTGAAATGCATTAGTATTAGGCTAGATCTGTATTTCTTATCTGCTGACACACATGTTCAGGTATTGGAAGCATCAGTATCAGTAAGAAAAAATTGTGTTAGAACATGTCTAGTTTTTTGTGCCCGCTATGTTACAAACCCCCTAAAAAATGATGACAACTAACCTTTCTGTTAATTTCTGTTAGGTTAAACCAGAGTTTGTTCAACCCCTTGTCCCCGTTCTCGATGTCGTCAAGTTTTCTCTCCTTGTTTTTCAGGTCCTCACTTAGCTTCGGGATTTCACTTGACGACACTTTCTGGCTGGAATCCACTGGAACAAAAACGTTAATGTGTTAACAGTTAATGTTAAAAACACGGGAATGCATGACTGTGTATCTGGGACATGACAGGTTTATGTGTCCAAAGGTCTATGAGCTTTTTATGAGCATCACAAGGTAACAAGTAGTGTGTGATAATGAGCCTTACTGCTGTGCATCTTCTCTTTCAGGGAGTCAAGATCCTCTTTCAGAGCAATCTGCATCCATATGAGTCCAGCACAGGCCATGACACAGGCTGCTAGTATGATGAACAGAAACAAGGGATAGCACACATTGCAGCACTGCGTGTAGCTTCTTCTGTGAAAAGAGGGAACATGGTAACTTTAGACATTACAGCTTAGCAGTCTCTTTCATTATTAATGAAGGGGATATTTTGAGAAAACTGCCTGCGATGCATGGGAATTATGAAGATTAGTGATAAATAATGGAGTTTAAAAATATGGGCTGTTACACACTGTATCATCATGTCATACTTGTGCTGAATGTGGAGTAGATTAATTCTAATTTGGCTGATTTTCAGCTTCACAAAAAAAAAAAGCATGACAATGATTTTAGCATGCAGGATGTGTCTTCTGTTTCACTCTGCTGTGTGTACACAAGTGGAGCAGGCAGAAAGATCAAGTGATCTGTAAATATTTATGTGACACTGTGGGCAATGTGCTCCAAGGCAGACAAAAATGTAACAGCTTTTGAATAATGTGTGCTGAAAAACAAATATTCCCTTGCAAATTTAACATATTTGTACAAAACAGATTAAAATAGTAGGCCTATGTGTTATGGATCCAGGGTGCTGGCAACATGGAAGTATATTAAACTAAAATTAAAATAAAATTAACAACTCAGCTGCTGTGAAATTTAGTGGCTTAAAATGAGTAGGCCTATAATTGATATGCTGATTCAGTCAGTCTACTAACAGTCTGCTGATTGTTTTCATTCAAGTATTTGTTGTAAAAACAAACAAACAAAACAGAAAGTAGCAAAATCCCAATTAAAATGCCCACGAACCCAGATTTTCATGTTTTGCAGATTTTATGTCATCCACAACTTCAGTACAAAACACAATACGTATGTAACCATGATAAAAAGATATTAAGCCCTTGCATTTCCAAAGCTAGAATGAATAATCAATCGACTACTACATTAGTTGTCGAGTATGGTAGTTGGGCAATTGTTTGCTGTTATGTATATGGTTTCATTTAAAGCCAATTAATGGCGATGGGACAGAGCAAAACTAACCTTACTGTTATCCCACAACAAAATGTTATTTAAACGATTACTCACTTCCCAAAGTTGCTTCCGCCGCCCAGGTTGTTGAACTCGTCGTCGTCTGAGCTCGAGTCGGATTCAGAGTCCGGCGGCTCTGTCCGGAGCAGCCGGTGCCCCGACCCCTTTTTGGTCTTCTTTCTCTTACTGTCCCCGAGTCCAATCAAGGCGTTCAGTTCCTTCCTTTTCTTCATCTTCTTCTGGGGGGTCAGCGAACCCGCCGAGCCCGATTTAAACCCGACTAAATCCAATGTTTTGTCCAGTTTGGTGGATGTTATCGTTTGTGCAGCAGCTAAGCTAACTCAACGTTCACCTGCTAGTAGCTTTAATTTCAACCACGCAACAGCGCTAGCGGATGCAAACACATCGGACTGAGCCGATTACTCGTCCTTTTTTCATTAAAACACACAAATGTTTAGCTGCACGTTGGCGTTACATTACTTCCACCCAAGCTGTTGTCTAAAATAACTTTTTTTTTTTTTACAACTAGCTGCCGGGTTCTCACATAGGTAAGCTAACTCGGTTAGCATCTGACAGGTTGCTAACAGCAGCTAACAGTGGCTGGTTGACGTTACCGTGCCCTCATCGTCTCAGCGGGGTTCAAAGTGAACTGCCCCGATGTCGCTAGGAAACGCGACAAACGATCTTCAAAAAGGGTATTTAAAAAGCTTTTTATAATTTCTGACGGACTTTAAATATCCAGTACTGTGTTTTCCAACAACCCGTACTGCTGTGCTGCCTGTGTTGTTTAGGCAGGGCGACGTCAGAATAACCTCGCAGCTGATTGGTGCATTGAGCGGCTACAACTTCCTCTGCTTCTGTTGTGACGGTGAGCGACACAGACCGCAGCAGCACCACCCTCCTCCCCGACCAGATAACCATGGACGGATTATAG
The DNA here is from genome assembly GCA_030347415.2 of Decapterus maruadsi. Taxonomy (NCBI): domain Eukaryota; kingdom Metazoa; phylum Chordata; class Actinopteri; order Carangiformes; family Carangidae; genus Decapterus; species Decapterus maruadsi. The sequence continues at coordinate 16,843,144 of CM064906.1, forward strand.
GAAAATGCCCCCCTTGGGCACAGGCAAGTAAAGAGCCCCCTTCCAAGTGTGGCTGTGTCCTTTCACGGTCGTTTTGAGCCTCTTTGTGGTCATTTTGTTTGTCTCTCCAGTTGTTCTGCGTCTCTCTGTGGTCGTTTTGTGTCCCTATAGTAGTAGTAGTAGTAGTAGTAGTAGTTTCTTTTTATTAAACTTGGTGTCATGCACCATAGGTGCCCAGCCCTCATGGGCTTATAAGACACACTAGAAACAAAACAAAGCACAGAACACTGGCACATAGAAGAGAACAGGGAATACATGCTCGTGTACTACATATTTTTATATGTATCTATATGTCTCTTTGTTGCCATTTGCATCTTCAGTTTTGTCTCTTTGTGGTAATTTTGCACATCTCTGTAGTCATTTTTTATTTGCGGTTAAAGCACCTCTGATTGTTTTGTGTTGCTTTGTGTCACTTTCTCTCTTAAACTTGTCATGTCATTTTGTATTTGTGTTTTGTGTCCTGCATTTCTGTATAGGCCTACTTGTTGTGGTCATTTTGCATGCATTTTTGTGGTTGTTTGCATCCTGTGTTTTGCATTTCTGGAGCAAAAGACAAGGAGAGGGACTGAAGTTGCAACATGACTAAAACCGACTATCTGACTTTTAAGTAACTTTGAGTAACTAAACCCCTCAGTTTTGGCTGACATGCGTCTAAGCTGTAAATTCAAAAAATGCGGGAAATCACATAAACACGCTTCGAAACTATGCTATAGCTAACAAGCTGACCGTGAGCGACTCTGACAGCAGTAGCGCGGACACTATTAGGAGACAACGCCGGAGCCGTGACGCAGTGCATCTGCAGCTGGTCTGCATTAGATCGGTTCCGCTGCTTTGCGGGGCCAGAGCCGATCCGCATGCAGCTAGCCGGCGCTGATGTGGCGGGGCGAACAGTGGTGGTTTGTGACGAAAGCTGCTTCCAAAAACGTCATCGGCCTCCATCTCAGCCAATAACAAAATTCAAATGTAATAGCCGGGTTTCAACCCATAGAGGGCAGTTACTCTTACATTTTTACAACAAAATACATACAAGTTTAAAGTCAAGAGTTTGTTTTCAGCAGAAAAAAAGTGGTCTGGGGGTTTAGTTACTCTTTAAGTATTTCTGCTATGTTGTATTTCTACTCCAAGTCAAAGGTAAATACCTTTAGATTTAACAAAATGTATAGCCTAAGCTATTTATAAAGCTGCAGTAGTTATTGTCAACAACCTAAAGGTAGCATAATTGAAGTAGCCTACCTATTACTATACTTTTACTTGAGCAAAGGACTGAAACATTTCAGAATCTTCCACTGCCTTTATGTCCTCAGATTCTCACTATTTGGATTCTTAATGCACCCATGGGTTAGAGACCCATGGGTGGATTTAGGTAGTGCTTCTGAAAGCGGAGGTGGAGGAGGGATTTACAGGTGAAAAGAAAAGCAAATCATTGTTGATACATATTTTCATTTTTTATTTCTGTTCAAATTAACGACTTTGAGGAAAGAAGAATAGTTTAATTTAATTTCATACAAGGCAGTACAGGACAGGTCATGTTGCTGTATAAGATCACTCTGGGCCATTTGTGAAAGAGCTGCAACAAATAATAATTTTTCTTATCAATCAATCAGTCAGTCTGATTATTTGTTAGTCCATGGTAATAATGGCTCGAGTGTTTGCTCAAACTCAATTTTTGGACTTCATATCACTTGTTTGTCCAAAACAAAATGGTTTAGCAGCAAACCCCCAGCAAACATTTTAGCTGCTGGAACCTGCAAATGTTTGGCATGTTCATTGCTGTTCGCAGCCATTAGTCGCAGACTTTCATTTTCACGTTTGCGTATTGTTATATCTACAACTTGGGTCTCAGACCAATGTCAATTTTTAGCCAATATGTTGTGGTGTTTACATATTCTCATGAATGCACATTCTATAAAATAGGAATTACATTTTTTGTTTCAATTCACCTCCTCCAGCAGGGGTCTGCCAGAAATCCAGCTGACCTGGGGCGCTATTGGGCTGCCCCAGCAAGACACATAGGCTGAGTAGAAGTGGGGACGCTGCAGACTGGCCTTTAGCTCTTTTTCATTGAATAAGGACTCCCACTGCTCTGCTCATGGCTTTGAAAATATGCTCCTTTATGTGCCTATACCCCCCTCATACTACCACAGTACAATACTAATAATAATGACACTGAATGAAAATCGCCACACTGGGCCAATTTACAAACACAGAAAGGAATTGAGATGCTCCTCAGCGCCTCAGTGTGAGTTTGGTTATTGAGTTGCAAGAGATGAGGCCAACTGCTGATGCTTTATTATCCCCAGAAAAGAATTTCTCAAGGCAATAGTTGTCAGTTCACAATAAAAGCATGACGCCGCCCACACAAATACAAAACTAATATTATCACAGCTTACCCAGGCTTATTTGTCTTCAATGTTATTTAAGGGATGAACAGGGAAGCATTTAATGTATTGAATTGAATGTATTTGCTCTGAATCCACCTGTGTCATGTATAGCAGAGAGAAATTCAATCATTGGCTCTTCTCCACTAGGAACACCTGGTGAGGGGACAAGCATCACGCTGAGGCCTAGGCAGACCCCCGCTAGCATGAAGCTGCAAATCAAAGGATCAGAGGTGTTTCATCTCTTTGCTGGAGTCTCAGTTTTTCATCCGGGGTTAAGACTGAAAGGATGACACTTCAACTTATGGCTCCTCGCATCTACAGCCACGAGGTAGGGAGCATCAGACATTAGAAGCCCATGACTCTGATTACTACAAAACACTTGTTTTTGCACTTTGTTCACAGCGGGGTTACTCATATTCTCACCAGGAGTGATTCTGCAACTGTCGGGCAGGGAGCTGCCTGGGTGCTGACAGCGAATGTAAATAGTGTTGGCATGATAGGAAATACTGAATAGAATTGACTGCTAATTGAAGGCTTTCATCTAACATGGCAGACTGTGTGAATACAGATTATCATCAGTTGGAAGCAGGGATGCTGGTAGAATACCAATTTCTCTTGCCAGGCGATTTTTGCCGTTTATTTGGGATCTTTCAGCCATGATGTTGGATGACTCAGCTAGAAGACAAAATTACATTACAAAATATAGGTTTTCCCGTCTAACACATGAAGTAGAGATCCACATGGTATGTAGCTGTCACACGTACTTGAACTTTTGAACGTCATCACTGACAGCTGCTGTCTGATGCTTTATCAGGAAACAAACACAATTCGCAGGGAAGCACAAAGCTTTGTTTTTCATTCGTTCTGCTCTTTTATTGTGTGTTATCAAAGTACTGGAAAATCAATCTTCTCGGTCCACGTCATACTGTGAGAAATGGAGTTCAACGTGAACACAACTTTCTGCTAAAGTTTGGGTTTCTCTGCAAGTGGTCTTATAATCCTTTTAAATAATTATTTCAAGCAAAATTGCCAAACAATTATTGGTTCCAGATTCTCTGATGTGAAGTTTTGTTGCTTGTCTTACATCAGAGTGAAGTGATATTCTGTTTGTACTGGTTAAAATAAAACATTTGGTAATGTGACCCTTTCACCTCACTTTTCAGTTAAAGAAAGAGCGATTAATTGTGAAATTATAGTTTATGGGCGAGACGAACATAGTTACCCAGCTACCTAGAGATTGGATGTATAAGATCAGGTAACAAACAGAAACAGAAATTACTTATTCCACCTGTTGTTTTTGAAAATGATAACAACTGCAATGATATGTCAAATAATCAATTTGTTGATAGAACATTAATTAGCAACTATTGCATGATAATGTTTAATGATTTCTCAAGCAAATGTCAGCTTCTTACAGCTTCCTAAAGGATATAATGATAATGATGTGATACTTGTATATCTTTAGGTTTTGGCTGAATTATTCATTAATAGCCAATCGAGTTGATTGACTAATGGTTTAAGACGTAAAACAAAGTAAAGTACAGACAGAACCTGGGACTCAGTTGGGAAAAAGAAGATAAGATGGATCACATATTACACGTATTAGCAGCTCAAGTTGTTAACAACAAAAAATAGGTATTGAAAAAAAAGAACAACTATAGAAAGTAGAAGATAATACAGAACTAAGACTATAGACATACACAACTAAAACAGGATGATATGTCATGCTCTTCAGTTAACCAAGTGTTTTCAAGTGTTAAATTAAATCAGTAGTGCTTCAGGATGTTTGTCCTCAAACTCGAACTGTGATTTCTATCCAGCAATCAATATTTAATCCCACAGAGAAATATCGAGGATTTGAAGCCAGGTTTTCATGGTCTTGAATGCTGCAGTGAGAGCAAGTGCTGCCCGGAAGCTCTAAATCAATTAGTATGTTTTGTTATGTATTCAATATTTATTTGAGATCTGTGTGAATTATTTAGACTCACTCAAACTTTATTCTGGGCGATTTTTTCAACCTCTTTGGTTTGTGAAGTCCAAACAAATCTCAACAAGATATCCACAGCTTGACGTGTTTGTCTGCAGCGGAAGAAACTCATAGAGAAATGACTCTCGAGTGACATGAGAGTAGTAGAGAGAAGTTAAAGAAGCAAAAAAGCTGTCAAATCTAACAGCAATCGCTGTGCAGCATTTTTTATGACTGCATCTCGCATGTCCGCTGTCAGTCAGCACAGCTTGTGGACGCTTCTGTTAGAGTTCAAAAGGGAATCAGCAGGGGGCAATGTTCTCACATCAAAGAATCCCAGACATGCAGCATTAAGGCACTACACTTGAGTCAAGGACAGATAAGCTCAGAACCTCTCGATTGGCCCAAACCAATGGCAGCAATGCAAATATTATTCATATCCTGCACGGAGGTCATCATTGATCGTTTTCCTTGCTGTAATATCCACTGCGGTATCTTGTGCGGAGGTCCTGTAATCATGAAGGGCTTGTACGCCTAAATATTTTACATTGTGCTAGACTCAACATTAGCTGCATACTTACACAGTCAACTGTGTTTAGGGAGCAAAATGCATTTGAGATCATGTAATCATGAATAATTAACACAATTGTACGTTCGCCATTGTGGGTAGCCTGGAAAAATCTTCAGTGTAAAAAGGTGTAAAAAGGCTGGAGAGAGCGGGGATGACAATTTGATGACTGTTTGGTGCTTTTATTGTAACTCCCTCTGTGTAGACGTGTCAGTTGAATGTAAAAGAAAATGTATCGGACAGGGACATCACAATTGAGCAATTAATTCTGTGTCTTCTGCCAGAAATCACACTGTGGCGACACAGAACTGTATACGCTGCCACTGCAGAGATACAGCAAAGGTTTGAGATAATCTGAAATGGATAAAAGGGAATAGATTAATATATTAAGCAAATGAAAGCGGTGAGAGAGGAGGAAGGTGGGGGTCAGATAGGGAGAACGTTCTTTGGCTGAATTTTGGGGGAAAGCTAATCAAACGTGCAGTAAATTCAAGAACCGTCAAGAGTTTATTGTTTAATGTAATCGTTCGTCAAGATGTTTATGGGAATCAACACGGAGGCTTATACAACAAAGCTCTGTGCTATCAAGAAAAACATCTGCATCTGATGGATCTCCCATATTGTGTAGTTCAACTGGGTGTAAAGTAGAAAATATCAGACATTTTAAATTCAATGAGATTTAAGGATTGGTCTCACAGACAGACAGCCAAAGTTCTCTTTTTCAGTGTATTAGACCAGGATTAGGTTAATCCATGTCTGTGAAATAGGCCCTTCATTTTCCTGGTAATGTCTTCAGTGCACTAGGTATCTTCTTCCTCCTCAGGAAAAAGGGACAACTCCAATTCACATAATGAAATCCCCCCACCCCCCTTTTTCTTTCTTATAATTTGTTTCAAGTGAGTTTACTGATTTGCAGCATCGTCAAGAGAGCGCAAAGGGAAAATAAAGGAAAACAGAAGAGGGAATGAACTAGGCAAACAGATGAAGGGGAAGAACAGAGAGACACAGCTGACACATAGAGGAAATCAGAAAATGGAGGCAAGAGTGGGTGCGAAGCATCTGGAGGAGGGGAAAAAAATGCCTTAGAGTTTTGCAGATTTGATTAAATACTGTTTATGTGAGTAATTAAAGCATGACAGTGAGGGAGTTGACTTTATTGATGGCGGCGTTGTCTGGGGTGCAAAGAGCACGAGAACAGTGCTAATTTTTGATCAGGTGGAACAGGATTTTGCACCTGTTTTCCACGAGACGCTCCTCGGAGTGCATGTTGGGGGTAAATAGCGGTAAACAGAAATTCTTCTCTGGCCTAGATTTCCCTCACACAGCGGCTATTTTATTAAGTACATCCAGCCCGCAGCAGACCAGACTCCCTTTACTGCAGCTCATCTGTGACAAAGGCTGATGGGGTTTTGGGTGCTGTGAATTGTAGCCACGCGTTTTGCTCTCGCTGTTCTTATCAGCAACAGTGCGTTTGTTCTTGGTGTAGTTTTATTAAATTTGCCAGACATGTGATAGTTGTATCAGTTTTCATATTCTGCTCATATCATCTTGCTCATTTAAGTCTCATCTCCTTTTTTCCCCCCCTAAAATCGACTGTTAACGGCTTACATCTGTCTGTTACAAACTGAATGTTTAACAAAAAAAAAAAAAAAAAAAACATCTCTAAGGCAAATACAGAGGGAGTTATTTTTTTCCTCAAAGACTGGGAGTGTAATGCGACATCCTATCCCACACACTGTAATTTGTAAGTTGTATTGGCAGTTGCATGAACTGGATTTTGTGTGTGAGTGAGTGTGCGTTGTGTATGTGGCTACAGTCTTTTTGACTGGAGATGTTTATGTGACCGTTTCAGTTGCAGCAGATGTTTTCAGGTCTTTCACTCGTAAAAATAACAACAATGTAGAGAAACTAAAACGTCCAACTCAAATTAAAAAAAAAACCCTGCATTCAGAATATTACTCATGTGCAGTGGTATCAGTTGAAAAATGACTGAAAGTACCATGAATATGAGTACCCATCCTGCAGAATGATAGCTGCTAGGTGTGTATTATATAAGTGGATTATAATTGTAAAAAGATAAGGTGGGTGTCTTAATCTATAATAATACATTATAAAATATCTGTTAATTATATTTTTTTATCGCCTGAAACCTGTAACAAGGACTGAATAATATTTCATTTATACATTTATGGCAGTAGATGCAGAGTTGCAGTACATAGAGATACTCAGTTATAATCCAAAATAGAACTAAACATAAATACTGGACTTGGCTACTTCTCACCACCAGACTAATGCAGAAAAACATTCTCCTATTGAGTGAGATATTTTTTGTGCACACAACACCCCCAGACTACCTCTGACTTCTTTATAATTTATCAAAAGTGTGTCAACGTTTAACAAGCATCAAAGCTACATTTGGAAAGAAGTATTAACTGCCTTGTAATGTCAGCAGCAACACTTAATTTCCCCTCTAAAGTCTAATTATCCTTAGATAACTTGAATAATTCTACTAACAAAAACACAAAACTTCAACACCAAGTGTAAGAATTAAAGATATTATTCATGATATATGAATTCTGGCTGTTAAATTGTCCGAATCATTCACAAAGACTTAACACATGTGGGGTTTGAACTGACAAGAACATCTGCTCGGTGTTAATACAGCCTGCACCTGATTGGAGAAATAGAGAGTTACAACTCCACTGCGAGCTAATGGTCTAATCACATCCATACACATGGTCATGGAATGATTTGAGCCTTATTGCTGCATTTTAGCACTGGTTGTAATTTTTTTTTTTTTTTTTCTCCGAAGTGAGAGAGAAATTAGGTCAGTCCACATTTCTTCCTGTGTGCCGGTAAATAAACATGAGATGGCAAAAAATAGTTGTTTTTTTCCCCCCTTCAAAAAGTCTGAATCTGAGTTACAGAAACTGACACAGCTGTATCTGGGAAAGAAAAAAAAAAGGAAATCACACAGGCATTTTTAAGCTTGTCTCCAACATCATGCAGTTCCTGTATCTGAATGCCGTGCTGTGCTATTATTTGCTTGTTTTGCGTTTCCCCCTTGTCCACTTGCTGGATCCCTGCTCACCTCCTTCGATCTCCGCCATTAATGAGCTGCTTTTTTTGTCCTCAGAACTGGAGGCTTGTGGATTGTCCAATACGTGAAAAGTGAAGGGTGTGGGGTAAGTGTGTGTGGAAGGGGGGGTGAGGGGGTGGTATCTGTTTATGAGATACTGGAACCATCATGCCTGGCAAGGACAATCACAGCAACACCCTCAGTGTCGTTTAATTGTGTAAAGCCTTGTCCGCCTGCTTTGTACTGCAAACCACGGCCATGTGCCTCTGATTCACTGTGTGTAGACTCACTTTCATGAATGTTGCACTATGTCTAATGATACTCTCATAACAGTTCCCAGTTATTGCCGGCAACTAGGATGTACCCCAGTAATAAATCGATAAACTATTGTTTTTATATTGTTTTTTGTTTGTTGTGGAGATAATGCCTATGTCTATGATGCCTATGAATTTACAAATAGTTAAGTACGAGCATAATTTCCTCTGTGCACCCTGCATGCTTAATGAAATGTGCTTCTCGCTAATGTCGAGGTGCAGGTAACCCTGTTTAGGCTCTTTGTGCTAGGCTGTATTCATCTACTGTCAAGCTGAAGTTGATCTGCAATTCTCTTTGTACCAGATCCTCTCCCAGCATCTCCGATCCAGACACACGAGGGAGAAACCTTGACGAGGCGCATGAGAGGAAAACCAGCACATTTGGGTATGACTAAAACCTTCAAAGCATTCTCTGTCAGCCAGATCTTTTTTGTAATTCAGCCTATGGTTCAGATGAGCAGCACATGGAAAAAGATATTCTATATTTTCAGCAGCATGTGTTATTTGTGTTTCTCTGGACCTTGAGGTTCATGGAGCCCCCGCAAAATGAAGTGTGAGCTTACAGCAGCTGCCAGACGGCGTGTAGTATAGAAATACTACCTCCTCTGATGAGGTCGAGGGGAAAGACACATTTTTAAAAGGAGAAAGGAAATAAGAGGATTAGGGCTGATAATGTGTGTGCAGCCTCCTATGAGGACAAGTGTGACCTGGCGCAGAATTACCTGTGGCTCATGTAAGGGCTGTTTACAACAGATTCATACACACAAGACAAAGGAAGAGCATTTTCATTGGTCTGCGGATGTTGTGTTAGCTGCCGTGAAGTGATCTTAATTAAATAAGATAAATAATCAAAGAGCAGAAGGTCATCCACAGTTTGCAGATATATACAACGCGTTAAATTGAATGTTTTTCTTCTTTAGTGGTAAATTGCAAATCCTGACACACAACTGAATTAAAAAGGGCTTTTGCTGTTACCACCCAATTTGTTGTTACCCATGCCAAATTACAAGTGAATGTGGCCAAACACCTTGGCAGCAGATGGGCTCCTAAAGCATCCTGAAAATATTTAAAAAGGAATTTAATTACCTTAATGAATAGCCAGCGAGTGTGAAAAATGATCTTAGAAACGTTATCAAAGACGACTTTGTGCAGTTGTAAACCATTGGCCCAAGTTGTGCACCATGTGCAAAGAATTTTCTTGCAATCTAGTGTTTGGAGTACTTTCCAGTGTGTTACTCTCAAGGTTAACTTGGTCCAATTGAAGTAATTAGCAAACTGAGTGGAACACATGTTTATTTACTTAAAAAGACAGAGTAGCCAAATGTAATGGAAATACGCCAGAGCTGAAACCATTCCCACATTTGCCCTATTATCAAATCCAGGTAATAAAACGTCTGATTGATGAAGACGTTGGCAGAGTGGTGGAAATTGCTCTCTTGCCATATTTACCTTTGGTAAATCACTGCCTGTGGAGGGAGTGATTTGGCATTGATGCTATGCGCAAACATTAATAAGACATAAATAAACAGAATGGGGGAAAGGTGATTATGAATGTCTGTGGGGATTTTTCTGTAGCAGGATGACTCTGACAAAAGACTTCCAATGTTTTGTGTGAGCTCTCTCTTGCCAAGCCTCTATCTGCGCCCTAAGTCATATCAGATGTTTGAGCTTTATTGGGACTTAAAATAGTTATTAGCCTGAGCAACCACCCTGCTGGATTTATCTTCTGCAAAATACAGAGCTGCACAATAATGAGCTCCTCTCGGTGCGATATCTGTTCCTTCCATTCACTTCTTTTCATTCTTTAAATCAAAAACTACCCCCATTAGATTTATGACAAGCAGGTGAAACGGTGGCTGATATAAGAGGCAATATATCTCTTGAAAAGATTCCTATCCTTGGAATTCAGCTGAAATGAAATAAAATAAAGTTTACAGCACTGGCCTTATTTCAAGTGAGCTGCTAAAATGTCTTCTTCAGTGGATTAAAGGCAAACCTCCATTAGTCAACGGAACAATACAGCCACAGTGGCTCTGAGCAGGAACCTCATTGCCGTGTATGAGTGCAGTGCAGACTGTACCGAAAATATTCTGCAAGAGAGCTTACGAGGGAAGGGGGAGTGTTTATGCCGTCCACTGCATGTTTCCCAAATTACACCATGCGGGTCATTTCCATAGGGGGAAGAAGTAGGCCTGCAGCGTGTCTAATTTGTCTATAATAGCAGCAGAAATGGAGAATCTCCTGCCAAGCAGCATCCAAACTTCCTCCTTTGTCTGACATCCTGTTGCCAGAATTGCAAATCCCTGCCAATCCTCTGCCGAAATACCAACCAGCCTTCCACTGGATAGATTTTTTTTAATGGATATCCAATATGTGTTCATTTACAATTACTAAATCACTTCAATTAGAGCTGCAGTAATTAGCTGATCAATAGGAAATTAATCACAGCTATTCTGACGATTGATTAATCATTTTGAGTCTGGTCTGTTCTCTGGTTCCAGCTTCTTGAACACCCAATTTCTCTCTTTTTTATATCGCTATGACTTAAATTTCTTATATCTTATTGGTTCAGACAAGCCAGGACATTTTAAGACATTACCCTGGACTGAGGGAAACTGAGGTGTACATGTTTTCTGACCAGACTAAACAATTATTCAAGGAGATAATAAAAATATAATCAACTTGGTTTAATTGATAATTCAGTTATGATGGAAAATGTAGATGTAAATGTTATGTTTTATTGTTTTTTGGTGTTTTACATCACCTGTATGAGTCTGGGATATGAACAATAATGTATTTCTAGTCCCGATGGACAAAAGCGGAGAAATAATAAAATAATAATAATAAAATAAATATTGGCAGTCAGGAGCTACCTGTGGTTATTCAGGTCTGAATGATGTATGTAAGAGATGTCAAGTGGGCAGTTGCTGAGGAGATCATTCAGTGCATGGTCAAGCTGCGTTATGATCTAAATGGTTTTACATAAAAGAACTGAATTCATGCAAGCGAAATATCAGTATATTCTCTATAGGCTATCTATATCAGTCTGTATGGATAGGCAGCAGCCATGTTGAGAGAGAGCGTGTGTATGAGTGTGTACAATTTGTAATGTCTGGAAATGAAAATGTAATCTTGTAAAATGTATAGGCCTTTATATATTACTTGAGAGGATAATATGTATGATCACTCACTGCAGCAGTATAAATCAGTGCTTTTATAAAAGCCTACGTATATGTATCAAAACACCTTACACTAGCAGCTCTGACATTTTCTTTTGCACCTACTGTACATCTGCATCTGGCACACTGCCCAAGAATCAAATACAAGAAACCTTGGACTCCATGGAAATCCCATTCACTGGCAACAATACAGAGAAATGTAGCATAAAGAGACAGCACTTTTTCTTCTCAGAGAGGAAATAAAAAAAAAAAATCAGTCTTTCCTCTGCATGGCCAGAAATGTCATGCTGATTCAATTTAACACTGCAACAGGAGTGCAAAAATTATTACTCAAAAAGAAAGGGGGTGAAGTGTTAAGTGTTAATTTGTGTGTGTTTCAGAAATACAACCACTGTTGCTACTGATGCTGTCAGTTCTTTTCTTTTTTTTTTTTTTTACACCGTTGTCAAGTGAGTGAAACATGACCAAAAAAAAAAAAAAAAAAAGTTGCTGGCGAAGCTGGTGAAATCTATTTCCCAGCCTGTCTCAAATTACATTTCAGGCAAACTGTGCCAAGAAGCTTTTACCATTCAGGTGTTGGTTAGAGGGTTGGATGTGCTCGACTATTTCAAATTGATTGCAGAGGGAAGGATTGGCCGCTAGACCTAAATTTAAGGAAGCTTTCACAAGTGAGATCTGAGATTCTATCCTTGAAAAAAATAAAAAATAAAAAAAAATAAATACAGGCCAATGACTGACTGCTCCCTGTCGTTCAGGGTTACAAGCAGCTTCTCTGCTTGTGTTCAAAGTTAAGCTCAGAGTACAGATCGCTGGTAATGCGAACTGACAGGGAAGCCAAAAGAACGCTACTCTTTTTGTTACCTTACTGTTGACTTTTTAGGTTTTGTAATGTTCCAGCTGTGTCATGAATCTAATCTAGTCTCTTCTACAATAACCAGTGATGGTGCATTCATCTTCTTTAGCCACAGATGAAGGTTAAACTGCTCGATGAGAAAGATTTAAAAAAAGATGAGAGGATGATACATTTTTTTGTCCTCTGTGTCTGCTTCCTTTGTGGTTTTGCTAACATTTATATTATAAATAAAACCCTCCAAGAATAGACAAAATAACCTTTGTTCTCTCACAGTTCAACACTGCAAGCCATTCTGGCAGACGTCTTTCAAAGTGTTATTAATAGCAGTAGTAGTTTTAATTTGATAAAAATGAAAGATGGCCATTTTTACAAATCCTATACAGACTGAGTGTCTACAATAAAATAAAAGTTACAAGAAATAAAGTAAATTAATAACTCAGAGCAAAAGCTTTTTATATTATTTTATATTTATATTATTAAAACACTACTGTAAATATTCACTGCCAAACTTATCGCACCCCTCTCAAGCTTATGGACATGACTCGTTGAAATCTAATGACTTTAATGCAAAAAACCCTACCATTATCCCTATCATCATGGAAATTATAATGCTTAATTATTCTTGTTAAATGGTTTTAGAGAAGTGTTGATTTAACTGGGTCTATCTCTGCTCTTTAAGGCAGCATTAAATGTAATCTAAAAAAAAAAAAAGATTTGTTTTTCTAATCAAGTAAAGTGCCTCATAATCAACATCTAAATGCGCACTGAATATACTGTTTCACAATAATAACACTGCAGTATCCAAAGTCTTGTGCAAACTCCTGAATTTTTAACTTTGTCGCTTGCTGTCTTATCTGAAAAAGTCTTAATTTTTCTTAAAAGTGAGAGGATGCGTCAATCATTTTTTCATGATTGACAGAAGCATAAGCCAGAAAGTAACTCTGAGTTTTTAGCAGTGTTAACAAAAAACACAATAATTGTGACTGAAATATCTTGTGACACTCATGCTCCGGCAGCCCAGGATGTGCGATAATCCCTGCCCTGCTTATGTTCTTAAATGTCTCGCTGCTGTATAATTCACACCGCACCATGCCACCGCTATGTTCCATGCCATTCTGATAATGACACAACACATTTGTCAGTTCACACCCTCTAGTTTGTCCCTGCGATCATCCTGTGTTTGGACAAAAGTTTGGCCATTTAGAGATACAACTGTCAGTGGTGTAAACCATGTCAGGATGCTCAGCTGCAATGTCCACAACGCCACTTAACATCATTTAGCAAGTCAAGGAGTAAACTTGAGCCACTAGAAGCTGAAACATGATCAGTCAGGGCCGATAACACAACAACAGCATTGTCCAATTGACTTGCATTAGCGTCAGGGCTCTTGTTAAGTTAACTGTGGTGGTCTATTTAACCGCTGTGAGTGCAGACCCCTATGTAAAGATCTGTACGGCTGCATGTTGTCACCATCTGTCTTTCTCACAACAGCATAATTCCTATAATAGGGGCTGGTAACTCTTGGTGTTTTCTGTATAATCAGAGCAGAAAACAGCCCTTAGGTGCTCAGTTTATTGTATACAATAAAATTCATATTGGTGCGTCAATCTCAAAAAGTAAGACCGGCTAGTGTTGTTGTAAAACTGTGAAGCTGTGCTGCTGCTGCTCTTACTTACTTTTTGCAGATCACTAAGTGTGAATTTCTGGGGTGAATTTTGTCACACTCTATGGTGCTCGAAAACAAGAGTTTAGAAAAACATAACCTACCTGTCTGGGGTACTATGGTGTGAAGGGACCTGCTGCTTCTGCTAATTCCCAATGCAGGAAAATACAAACAAATAGAAAATATCAGCAGAAAAAGTCTGTGCCAGCAAGAGAAAATAACACCAATGTACTCCTCACACACTTAATACACTTAACAGAATCAGATAAGACATAATGTCTAATGTGATAATTATATCCAGAAAGTGATTACATGATTGCTTGTTTCACAGTTGGTGATAACCATGGTGTTGTAATTTTGAAAACATAATAATGTTTTGATGAGGGTCTATAAAGCACCAGAAAGCATCAGACAGTAGCAAGCTAGCCATCCACACTTGACTTCATTAGTTAACAGCCTAATGGATAACCCAGGGAGAAGACTCTGTGTACAAGTGTCCACTCTCAGATAATTATTATATTGTATTATTATATATATTTGTATAATTTACCAAAGAGGTTCAGGAAAGCCCTCAAACTGACCAAATTAAATGAAAAAAAAACCCCAGATGACTAAAATAATAATAAAAGGTAATTATTATATTATAAGAAATAAATGTTTTATATATAGAGAGAAATTAAAAAAAAATATGTGTACATATATGGTGTATATATATAAATTAAAAATATATATAGGCCTACATATATTTTATTTTTTTATTTAAAAAAAAGTAAATAAAATAAATTCAATCACTGTTTAATGTTAATGTTTAATTTGTTTTTTTTTTTTTTTACCATGGCAAATAATGTAGACTTACACCATGTAACATTTACATTTTCATAAGAAAAGAGCATGCTGCATTAAATGCATAGGCTACGTCCAGAGTACTGATTGGTCAAGGGTTCATGCGCACATGTAAATGTGTGTTTATAACACAGCGGTAGTGAGTAGCTACATAAATGTGTTTATTATTTGTATTTGTGTCAAATACAGTTAATGTAACATCTTGATTCAGATGCACACTGAGCACTAACCTTTTTAGCTAACTAGCTAGCTGGAGCTAATCTTTATCACGACACTACACTGTTCTGCTGAACATCATAGTAATCATCCATATGCTATAACCTTTGTTCCAGTTGCTGTTCCAGTACCTATCCAGTGCTGCTTTGAAGTTGACATCATGAAAAGCAAGGTATGAAATGACCCGTATCTCAAAGCTGATACAGTAACATGTGATGAGTTTTTACTACATTTTTCTCTAGAGCTCTGCCGTGATTTAACACTTGCAGGTGTCCTCATATAGGCTATATTCTTTTATCTTAATATGAAATTATATTTAAGCTTAATTAAAAACCAAGCTGCTCACATATTTTATTTTTTATAAATTGTTAACTTACTAAGTTCAAACTCCCCAAAATCCTGAAAAATACAACAAAGGTTGAACCGTCCTGTGGTTTCGTCAGCAATGCGTGCAGCAGTTGACAACGGTCATGATTTATGCTGTGTGGAAATCTAATTTTGGAATGAAACTCCTCACAGACTACACTCTGATGCAGATTGATCCAATTATTTTTCTTTGCTGTTTAGTAATGAATTAAGTGCTGTTCAATATTGAATAGCTAGAGAATGTAAAAGAGGGCTTCAGCTGGCTATGTCATTAGATATGGCGGTGAGGATTGCTCGCAGACTGAAATGTTGCATCTCTGCTCAAACCTCTGGGCATTACCATAGGGAGAGATTAACCCTGTCCTCCTCTTTTTGATGTGGTCGGCTGATGTAAAGCGGCACAGCCAACTGTGTAGAGAGAGACGCACAAACCGGTCTCCATGCTAATGCTAGGCGTTGTGTGTGTGTGTGAGGCATGTGAAGATGGTCTACGAAGCATGCACTCTGCAAGTCCTCTACCTAACAGCTTCCAGCTAGGGATGATGTCACTTCTTGCCCTGCAGAGGAGTAATCAGTCTCCTGCATGCCTGAAGGGCCCCTTAGGAGTTATCAGTCTTTGATAGTTGTCTCTATTGCAGCTGATTCAATCTGTAACACCACTTCAGGCCCTGTGTGAGCATATAACAAACATACTTAATCATTCCTGTCGTTAGAAGTGGAGAAATTCCTCTGCGAGCCTCCTTAGTTCATGTTCTAGTTGCAGAGTGTTAATATCAGAGCAGACGTAGCGCTATGCCTTGCAAGAGGTACGATTACATACATACACATGACAGAGGGAAACGGAGGGCGACACACAGATTCACACGTGCACACCCGCGGGCTGATACAAACACACAGTGTCTCACACACACACATGCACACACTCATACACACACAGCTCAGTGTGCCACTTCCTCATCTCCTGCTGCTCTGTCCTTAAACCTCTTCACCCTCCATGCAGGGAGCAGACACTGTGCTCTTTTCTCTTTGTCATGGTAATAACACTAAGCCTAACTGTCCCCCACTTTGCCTGTCAACTTGCATTTATTTTGTTTTCCTTTTTTCTTTTCTTTCTCCGGCATGTACTGTCAGGTTTCTTGGGGTACATTTTTAGTCCCTCCCTGCATCATTCAACACTCCTGGAACCGATTATATTATCCGGCCAGTCCTTCCAATTCCTCCAGAAGGAGGGACAGAAAGAAATCTAGATCTATTCTCCACGCCAGCAGCATCACACCTTTACTAACCTATTCTTTAAGATCCCGCTCTTTCCTCGCTTGGTTTTCTCTCGTTCCCCCTCAGACTCTTCCCTCTGTAGTTTCTCATTCTTTCCATGAAGCTTTCTCTGACAGTGTGAATAAGGGTCTTGTTGTTTGCGACACCAACATACTGCTGCGTGACACATTATCGGGTGTTGTCTGCCACTGCAGCAGGATGCTTGCCTCAGAGCCTAACCAGCGTATTGTCTGAGCTTTCACCTCACCCCTGGCTATCTGCTGTGCTCTGGCTTAAGGCTTATCCTCAGGCCTCTGCAGAGCTGCCGGGCCAATGAACACTAACAACTTTCCCTTTGTATGCTATGAGAACCTCTCTACACTAGCACTGGCACGTTCGCCACAACAATCTACCTCTGCTACTGAGTCTATTCTGCTTATCTATTATCAGTGCAACAATGAGGGGTGTTCTACAAGATTTTTTGAGTTCATGTCTCTCAATTCAACACATGTGGTGTTCTCCACATCATGCGTTTCTTCTGCGAAAACCTCTCGAACAATGCAGAGCCGGTTGTTTAGATGAGATCACTTGTTTTTGACACCGCATCTGGTGTTTTTGTCATACTGTGAAGTGCCGCTTTGTTTTCGTCAGATATGCTGCTGCGCTCAAAATGGGTCGAATATGTTTTTTTTTTAGAGAATCTGATCAGTTACTGTAGATTTAAGTACCCAATAGAATATTAAGCCATTTTCCCCCAAATTAGAGTCCATCTATACCTCCAGCCGTCCAGCCTCTGCACCTTTGAGCCTGGCTGCAGGGATTTGCTCCCATTCAGCCTCGAGAGCATTAGGGAGTGATGTCGGACAATGAGGCTGGTCTTGCAGTCCGTGTTTCGGTTCATCCCAAAGGTACTGGATGTGGTGTCGGCCAGTCAAATTCTTCCACAGCAAACTCAGAAAATGGTCTCTTTTTATAGACCTGGCTTTGAGCACAAGGCATTTGTATGCTTCAGCAAGAAAAAGGTCTTTCCCAAACTCTTGCTATTAAAAAAACTGTGTCCAAACCATTAAAATACCTTACTACATCAGTCAGTTATATATTTAAAAAACTAAAGTAGGAAAAAAAACTCAGACACATTTAGTACCAAACCATCCTTGAATAAACAGATGGGATGGAAGGATCCCATAGCAGATCAGACTCAGACCTACCCAGAACCCCCCCTTCTGTCACCCTATTATGATGAAAACTTTCTTCTGTAAAGAAATCCAGGCTCCAAGTTATGTCCTGTTGACGGGAGATTTACATGCCAAACTGGATGTGAGCCTGACATAGAGGATCTGTCACATCTTTGGGCAGTCCTTTCTACACCTCACCCCCACCCCACTCACATCAGACAAAGTCAAGACCACATTGTGAGCAAAATTTGGAAAGGGTTAGTGCGCCACTGTTGTTCTTTAGGCCTGTATGCTTACTGGCAGAATGAAAAGGGAGTTCTTTGGAAAGATTTGCATACTGTTCAGCTCTTTAGTGTAGTTGACTATGCCCTCAGTGACATGGACCCCTCTCTCATTAATGCATTCACTGTCAGAGCAAAGATGCCACTATCAGATCACTACTAGGTAAATATATGTATACATACACCCAAATATACACAAGGTAATAACAGAACCTGAGCCTTGTGGATTACATAAAATAAATAAATAATATCAATGGATTCCTGATGAAGTCATGTACAAAAGCAATCACATCACCTGAAATCACCAACCTAATGACTACATTCCCATCAGCACAGTTTCAGGGAAACAAATTAAACAAAGCAGCTGCCAAAATAAATTATATTTTTATCATAAATCAGCCAGGAAAGTAGGTCATACTATGAACAACTCTGCATCTAATCAAAGACTGAAAAAGGCAGAGTATAAAGAAAAGTAATGGCAAAAATGTCAGATAAAACCCGAAACGCTGAACACAACAAAAACTTAGGACATAGGTCGTCCATTGGTTGAAATCAGTTCTGAGAGTCTGAGCAATTTATACAACCGTAGAGACAACCTGACCCTGGCTTGAATAACATCACAATCAGGAACAGAAACAAATTTATGATCCTTGAATCAACACTGAAAAATAATCAGAACCTCCTTGATGACCTAATTACAAATGTTATGAAAGAATTATAACACAGCATTTAAAAAAAACGAAAATCAGCATCAGGTCAGAGATGTTGAGCTGCACAGCAACCCTAAGCTGCGGACCGGCCTCAGTTGTCATTCTTGTTTTTCAGTGAGGTTGCTTTCCTTAGATCTGTTGCCAAGGGCTTATCTCTGATACATAAGAGTAAAGATGAATTAGCACCTCACGATTACAGACAGACATCTGGGAGAGCAGTTGTATAGGGGAGGTTTTTTTTTTTTTTTTTTTTACAGGCTTATCACTGATCAGATGTTGTTTTTGGAAACTGTGTAAAGTTGAATAAGAAAGTTAACTTCCTGTTCTCTGCTGATGAAGTGTTGCTTTCACCCTGTACCTCCTGGAGCAGTGCTGTCAGAACTGGACCCTGACTGTCCACCATAAACTCGACTGTCAGCCGGTCCTGAGGCTTTACTGATCAAATAACAACCACTACTGTTCAACCTCAGGCGACCACTGCTTCCCAACCGCTAATCAGAGTAAACCAAATGATTAAATTAACAAATGATGCCTATCTGGAACATTGGATGAATCAAACCAAAACTCAAAACAAAACTTAATTGCTATTTGGCTCCAAACCATGGATATAAATTGGCAGCATATCTCTCTACTGTCAGAGATACAAAGCAGACACAGATCCTGACCAAGTACAGACTCCCACCACCCACAGAGAAAGGGCGACACAACAACTTCCTGGCTACCAACAGAGGAAAAGAGTCTGTGGTCATGGCACGACAGGTGAGGAAGAGACAGAGATGCACTTCCTGTTAAATTGTGACAGATAAATATTATCAGAGAGGAATACTTAGCGGTGCCAGATGACAGTGACAGATTCTATTAGGAGGCACACAGCGTACTTAGCCATGCAATATGTGACTGCATGTCACAAACTGAGCGACACATAATTAAAACAACCTCGCTGAATGCAATTATCTTGACATAGCCTATTATATATGGGACACAGACACACACACAAAACATGTGTTTACTTTTTTCTGTGCCAATTACTTGTTTTTTAAAATTTATTTATCTTTTAAAGCCTCTGCACAAATTACAGCCACAGGACATTTTTATGGACGTGATATCTCAGTTACACTTTGATGGAACTTCTTCAGATTTGGCAAAAACATTCAGTTGGACTCAATGATGAAATCATTAGATCAGTGGCCAAAGGTCAAGGTCAAATGCCAATGTCAGGTGGCCTCACAAAACACATCTTTTGGCTGTGACTCGTGAATTCAATACTAATCGTGACATAAATTCACTCAAATCTATAGAAAAAACTTGAAAAGTGATGTCTTTTTGTATCCAAATGGTCAAGGTCAACTTAACTGTGACAGCATAGTGTTCTGAAAAAAAAAAACTTTGGCTGTTATTCACTGCTGTAACTCAGGAAGGAGGGATTGTGACCACATTTCCTGCAACTTGGCTCGTTGGCTGCAGTTTACAACCTCAAGGTGGTAATTCTGTGGATGTTTTTTTTTCTTTTTTCTTCAATCCTTAATCCTATGGCAATTCTATATGCATTCATAACAGTAAGGCATAATATACTGAACTGAATTTTATCACATCTAAACCTGAGAAATGTCTGCAATAGCAAAGAGGACTGACATGCCTGCGGCAACAGAAACAAAGGGTGATTAAGTACTTTTGCTCCATCCATCCAGCTACGAATGTGTGTACCTATCTACTTTACTATCTCCCGGTTACATTGGCAGTTTTATGGCTGATGTTATCAGCGCAGTGGGAGTTGACACAAGATGTGTTGCTACCTGACTGATGCCATAATCTCCTTGTGACTTCTGGAGCTCTCAATTTTTTGATACCACTTAAAGGTGAAAAACATCACCCCCTATAGCACAGACAATGTTTTGTTTTTTTTTTCTTCCAAAGGTGTGAAGGTAGACATCACATGGTAAACTAGCCTTTCATCTCCCCAGTAGCTGCGATTGCAATTAGACAAGGCTTTGCCCATATAATCATCGGCTTTGATATGGATGTAGTTCCACTGAGATTTGTGTATCATCGGTTCTTTTATGTTGCATTTCTCAGCTGCCTGGCGTTGGTTAACTTTAGACACATTTCATTATGTGTTTTTTTTTTCTTTCAACAAAGTTTCTGACTCACCTATAGTTTTACAGAAAGGTGAGATCCTGGGCATGGGCCTGATTGAATTTCAAGTGCCACATTTAAAGTTGTCCTCAGTTTCAGCTGGTCCTATGTAATTATCCTAATCACAGTTTTAAAAGCAGCCGAGCTGTCAAATGCTCCCATGCAGGATAATACACATATTGGCAAGATATGAGCCGTCTATTGTTGTTCTGTGACACCTATGGCTACCTTCTTACCAGCTATAATTATGTCCTCAAAGAATGATGTGGAAAGAAAATATTAATGCTGATTTATCTTCTTTGGTATTTTAAATGTATTTATTCAGGCTTATTATGTTTTGTTATTGTGGTAATTGTGTTTATGAAACCATGAAAAATAGGCTCTTGACATTATTAGATACCTTCAAATAAATATATACTTTGCAGAGTTAAATAATTAAAATGATAAATGAATTTCATAGACAACTTATCGTAACTTAAAAGAAAACACTTTAACATGTATTTATGGGTGTTGATAGAGTGTAACCTGCTTCATAACACACCAGACATAAAGCAGATAGCCAGTCACCCAGCAACCATGTGGAAAGCAGTGTGGGGATACTCACACAACTGAGGACTTTCTGGGATTGTAGCTGCAACAGTATAAGACAGACAGTATGAGCTGTATCATAACTAACAGCTGTGCTATAATGCACCAAGGGACTTTTGCCTGCAGCAAGTGAAGGAGGTCTAGGCATCAGGTATCGGAAAGCATGTATGGTTGTCGATTTTATTAGTTATTTTGCATTGTTTCTATGTGGACCCTGTCTCCTGGCAGAAGTTGCTTGACCCGCAGATTTGCTCAACACCCTGAGACTCGGGAAGTGTGCACATTTGGGCTAATTTATGACCTGTGGAACCCATAGTACCATTCCTTCAATACACTTGCAAAGACATTTTTGTAAATAATTAGTCAACAAATGACTCTCAAGGAAAAGAGCAGTAGAAAAATGACCTACTTGCTGAGAGTTAAAAGAAATAATCTTGCCAGGAGTTGAGAATAGTCTATAATTTATCATTACAGTGCTTTATACCAAACAAGTAACTGTTTAAACAGTGAATCACTGGAAAAGAGACTGTGTGTACACTACCATTGGGAAAGGAGACTGAAATTCATTCTGCAGCTTGACAATGACCCTAAACATTCAGGCTCAGTCATAAAAAAACTGTGACAAGAAGAATAAGGAGTCCTGCAACAGATGGTCTGGCGCCCACAGAGCCCTGATCTCAACATCATGGTGTCAGTCCACAAGACAGAAGACACTGAGGCAGTCTAAATCCACTGGAGAACTGTGACAAGTTCTCCAAGATGCATGGAACAAGCTATCTGCCAAGTAACTTGATAAAGTGTGCCCAAGTGCACAGAGGAGCGGGGGTGCAAAGGGTGCTCACACCAAGCATTGATTCTATTTTGTTTTTTTTCTCTCTGCGGCACTTTGTGTGAAGTTAATTGATAAATGCAAAACGATTCATTGCATTATCTTTGAGAGCATTTGCAGTTTTACTTTTTTTGCCCTATTACTTGAGCACAGAGCTGTGCATGTCTGAGTAGCCACTGGCAGCTTGTATTGCTAGAAGTACAGAACGTACACACTATAAGGCATCTTACACCTACGCAATATAATTAAATCATATACAACTATGAATGCCATAAGATCCTACCAATTTTTATTTACTTACATGTTTAATGTTTTTTTTTATTATTATTATGTAGACTTTTAATTGTGATGTAGACTTTTAATTGTGACCTCAATTATGAATATATAATTACATTTACGCATTTCCAACAACAAGAACTGTACATCAACTTCATTAAAGTAAGACTTTATGGCAGAGCTGTTGGACTGAATTGCAGCAGATTGTACAGATGAAACTAATGAAGTGCCCACAGAGTCATAGCTGTAGTGACTAATTCATCAACTGAATATGATTGGGATGTTTAATTGGGGATTAGAAAGAACATAGAGAGGTGTGGCGGGCTGATGGTTGTGCTGGAGGTGTTGACTGAACCTTAGTTGCTCGCACAGGGTGGTGCTCTTTTCGCGCAGCTGCCGATACTGTTATCGATCACGAAGCAAAGAGCTGGTTATGGTACGTGTAGCCGTGACAAGTTCGGAGCCAGCTGTCCGGACAGCATGGGGCAAAACAGGCTCCTGGTGTGATGTACAAGCCCAGCGCACACACACATACTGAGCATATTCAGCAGGAGCTGCTCACTGCTCAGGTCACTGACAGTTCAGGCTCCCAGATTCCTGCTCCTGCAGTGTGGAGAGTCTGGCGCGGCTGAGAGAGGAGGTGCAGATCGACACTACAGAGATCTGCAGGCGCAATCTTATTTATATTCAGTATATAGATTTACCCTGACTCATCATGGTGCAGGAAGAAGTATTAAGACTGCTGCTGCATATCACTGGATGAAAAAGAATCCCAATCAATCATTTACAGATGACAGTCGGTTGTG
Organism: Decapterus maruadsi; assembly: GCA_030347415.2. NCBI lineage: Eukaryota > Metazoa > Chordata > Actinopteri > Carangiformes > Carangidae > Decapterus > Decapterus maruadsi. The sequence goes on from CM064906.1 coordinate 16,866,663, forward strand.
AATAAGAAACTCTTGTGTTTGTATACCGGCTTGACGCATTGCTTATATTTTTATTAATCTATTTATTTTTTTGTTCCAAAAAAGTGCCCACACAAAATTTTCATCAGATGCCAACTGGGCTTTATGTTTATTTTCCTTTTAAATAACTGTTCAAAACAAAAGCGAGATCACCGGCTTTCATCAAAGCCACCTCGGAGCAATCTGATCATTCGATTGAGTTTGCATACTGTGCTGTCTGTCTGCTGCCTTGTTCTCAGGGAGATGAAACAATTGCAGCCACACCATACTGTACTGTAGAACGATGTTTCATCATATCAGAATAACAACTGTTATTCCTGATGCCACAAGCCACAGTATAGAAAATTCACAGCTGCCTGTGTTTAAGGGTCTATTAATTCCAGCCATGACTGCTGAAAGATGAAACAGTTGGCCATAAAATATCTTGACGAACTTGTGTGTTGTATGAAAGCAAGAGGGAGAGAGAGAGAGAAAGATACTGCTGTACGAAGGCAGTCCTTGTGTCAATGATTTTTATATCCTCTATCATCACTTGTGCTGCATTTCCCCAATCCTGGCAGAAACATCACATCTTAAGAGGAAGGACTGAGAGCATATTTCATTCTTTAACAGTTCACTCAGGACCCGTTCTTACAGGATTCCTCAAGGACTTTACAGGTAGCCTTTTTTTTCCAGAGTTTTAGTGCCTGCTCTGTACTTCCACTGACATGAAAAATTAAAGGAATGGATCCTCCATGAAACAGCTGGGGACTTACAGTACGCTGAACCTCTTGTCTAGTTCCTTTGTTTGTCCAAGAGCAGTAAATCACAAGGTTAAACTGTTGCAGTCTGGGTTTAATAACTCAGGCATCAGTGGCCAAAACGCAGTTAGTGCAGCACACAGCTATTAGAGGTGTACTTAAAGATTAGCCTTGAAGATGCCTCTCCTTCCTGCCTGTGAAGTCAGCACCTCTGGGGGGCAGTAGAGGCATCAACACTTCCTTTCATCTCGTCTTGGCTGCAGGAAAAGGGGCAAGGTCAGGGGGGATTTGAGCCTGGCGCACCAACACATGTTTCTTTGCTTGCCCAGTCTTCCTTTAGGCAGAGATTATCACCATATAGCGGCTACTGTTACGGTCTACCTTTGTGGCTTATGAGCCACACCAGTTCCTCACCGACGTGTCAGGAGACTCTTCCTTCCTACAGTTTCCTCCTTTATTTATACAATCGAAGCCCTGTCTTCGCTACACTGATAAGAAATAGAAACAGTCTCCTTGAAGGATTTCCAATGAAGGCCATTTAAAGCTCTTGCTTGAAATGCTTTATCTGTGTAGACTGCATAGCTGCCTCAGCTATTAGAACAATACAAAATAAAAATAGCACTGTTTTGGTCATAATCTTATTCATATTTTTGATCTTTTGGGAGCCATTTATTTTCTTATTGTCTATTTAGGTGATTTCCAGCCTGGCACTCAGCCGGACACTCCTTTAAGGACACCGCGTGTGATAAAAGATTAATAAAGCTTTGGGTATGCTTGCAGTTTCCTTTGACGGCACATCCTTTACATGGCCTACATTTGTCTCGATTGAATAGCTGTATCATGTACACAATGAGGGTTCTTGGTTCGCAGTAGTCTGTAAACTGGTAGCGTGTAGCTTGGTTGTGCTGATGATTTGGCAGAGAAGAAGTATCAGGCAGAGCGTGACTGAAAGAGAAATCTTCCAGTGAGTGGAAAATATAAAGAAATGCATTGTGTTTCAGTGGAGTGTGGACTGAATAGAAAGTATTTGATATGGAAAATAACTTTATTTTATAACTCACCACATAAAATGTCAGTGCAATAAAATACGATATTTAATATATTCAAACTGTAAATTAATTTTTCCACATATCAATCCTCTGTATAACAGACAGTGGTGAAATGCAACCAGGTACATTTATTAAGGGACACATTTATTTAATTTAATGTAAATTTGCACTTAGTCATTAAGCCACCTGTAAGACTATAAAATGTTTAAAATTAGCTATATTGCATTCGCCTATATATTAATGTATCACTAATAAACCAATATTATAACATATAGGACGTACCAATGGGAGAACCCATTTTGGATGTATAATAGGTATATAATGTTGCTACTTAAAATCTGTTTTGCCGATACTTTCATATACTTAAAAACATTAATAAGAATTTGAATGCAGGGCTTCAAAGTATTTTTAAATTGTGGTACTTTATTAGAAGTAAAAGATGTCAATAGCTCTTCCATCACTGACAACTTCCTTTGACTTTTCTGTGTCGAATCAAACACACCTGAACTCTGATGATAGACAGAGATACGACACAAAGACGCATCAAACCATTGCAGTTTTATACATTTCTCTAAGTCTCTAGAGGACTCAGGAGGACTTTGCTCAGAGTCCCAGCATGGTGAGGTCGAAGTCATCCAGCAGTGGCCTCCGTCTGGCATTTTACCCAGAGCACATCCTGTGGGAGCGGGAGCTTTGGAGCCGGCTGCGCAACCACATCAAACAATGGCTTTTTGTTGTAAACAAAGCCAGGGCAGCTTGCCGGGGGCCCTCTCGCTCTCCCTCTCTCTGCTCCCCGCTCACGGCCCGGATCCAGTCTGCCTACTATAATTCTGGACTGTCAGACAAATGTGCGCCAATGCACCACAAGTCTCTCTATTTCATTTGTATTTGTACACAAAGACCTTGAACCTGGCAGTGCAACAGACAAATTCAAATTCGTTGAAAAATAGTAAGGCAAGATGAAAAGCAAAACTAAAGGTTTGCCTCAAGAGCACAGTTAAAACTAAATCACCTGAGTAGTTGTTTGACTGCTCGGCATGAAACATAACGTCCTTATGTTTGTTTATTGGTGAATGTATCCGCTGCTGCAGCTGCTTTGTCCAGAGGATAGAGTACCAGTTATGAATAAAACATTTTGTGTGCATTGGTTTTCCTCAGACATACACTTACTACTTACATCTGCTCATTTGCAAGTTGCATCTCTTTTTTTAATTTTTTTTTATACAAGTAGCTATGTGTAAAAAATCTATAGGTTAATATATTTTCCTTTATGATGTTGGGTTTAATTTCTCAGGAGTGACAAACCAAGCCTTTTATGTCAATAAGAGCAAAACAAACGGCATTCAGAGAGCAGAGAGTTGTAACCACAAGAGCAATGTAGTTGAGTTTAGGCTGCTGCTTGGCAAACAGCATAACATTTAGAAAGTTTATAGTATCTTCATTTTATGTTTGCTCAGGTCGATAAGTTGCAGAGTGGAAACAGAAAATATGTTCATAAACATTTTTTTCATTATTTACAATTTATGGCTGATATTAATTAAATGCACTTCTGTTTTGTTATACCTTAAAGTTTGTCTAGCTGCTAGTAATGTTTTTAAAATTATTATTAATTAAATTCAAGCCATTAATTAATACTTAAATACTCTCAAGTGAATAAAAAGTAGGTTAACTACACCAAATTCAGTTCAGCATAGTCATGAGTCACTGCTGCTCTCTGTGATGTGTGAGTGTGTGTGTGTGTGTATATATTGCAAACCAGTCGCCAGAAAGTTCGACTGTCTTATCTTTCAATTATGACAGAGTAGATATGACCAGTTACCTTTTGTGGGGCAGAGTACATTTCCAGCGTGGAAGTTCACTTGGCACATTTACGAGTATAACTAACAAGCCACACTCACCATGAAATTACACTTAATAGGTACCCAAAGGTGCTGCACCACAATGTCACATTACATCGAAAACCCATTTCAGGATCAGCGATGATTCAAAACACTAACAAATGCTGCAACCTGCTGCAACCCCTGCTGTTTCATGTTTGTACCATTAGCCTACCTCTCATGCCTCTGGGCCTGATCAAAGGTAAAAATGCACAATGTTTTTCACAGTTGTACTTGTGCCTTTCCCAGTGATTAGCACCATGTTATCAATGGGGTGTGGGGGGTGGACTGGTATGGACCAGTGCATGCTTAGCTATTATCACGACTAATAGTTTTGATCGGAACGGGAAACAGGAAAAGGAAAGAGAGGCCGATCTCTGCATCCCAGGAGCCCTAAAGCCCCTCTGAGTCTTTGTTGTTCTATTATGGCACCTACAGTATGTATATTTTACCCAAACTGATATTCTTGCAGCAACTCATGCAGGGGAAAATTTAGAGAGCTGGTTAATTGCAAGGTTTGCTGATAATTGTTTCATCAATTCTAGCTGCTTCTCATTGTTCGTGGCCAGGCACATGGGTCCAGCTTGGCAGTAGTTTTTAAACAAAGGGGAAATGGAACAGCCTGCTTCACTGCCCCCGCTGATCCCTCGGGTTTCAGCTAGGTTTTCCTTTTTTCTCTCATACCTTGTGTGTCAAGGGCATTCCCTGTTTCCGTGCTTCTGGAAACCTGCAGAGGTCAATCATTCTAAAAGCTGGTGGAGGCAGCACAGCGGGGGACCAGATTTACGGACTCTTCCCTGTATTCACTTTGACAGAGTGACCAAGACGTTTATTCTTAATAAATACCAGCATTTTTACAGTCCTGTAAAAATATTCCCTTTAAAGAAAATGTACAGTGTAAGCTTGAGAAATCATTTGTTTTGTTTTTAACAAAAGGGGGATTAGCATCCTGTTAACATTTATATCCTCATATATCCTCATGGATTGAATCCTAACCAAGTATGTGCATGCTAATAACACTGCTTTGCTGTTTGAGATCCGCATGCTGACTGCTGAAGGGGAAAGAGGCTCCTATTGACTCTATTTGAATCCATTGGTGAGCACATGTTCCAATCTCAACACTGAGAGCTGGGGTTATAAAGTGTGGCGACGGGAAGTACACCAGAGGGCAGAAGCCAGTGGCTTTATTGCTATTTGGGGCACTGCTGTGTGTCTCTGAGGTTCGAAAAGTTTGAATTAGATTTGCTTCAGCACATCTCCAGCTGGGAACCCTGTAAATTGACAGTAAGGAACCTTATCTGTGCAAGAAAAGTTAAAGCCTCTCCCATCCGCTCTACAGCTGCAGGTACTAGCCTTTTTTATCCCCTACACTGGATGACTAGTCCATAAATTGTCATGTACCAGTGATTGAATAGGCTCCTTTCCTTATCTGGTGACCATCAACAGCAGTACTGTAACTATAAGAGCATATCCTGCTGATAAAATCTATTCCTAGTCTTGTTTTTAGGGACTGACGTTTTTTCATTTGAGGGAATTAAGCCAGAATGAAAACACTTTTCAATATCTTTTTGTTCTTTAAGAAAAACAGGATGCCCAAGCTTTTCAATTCATGTGCAGTTTCTCAAAATAAAGGAAGAGTCCAATCCTTTCCACTGTGGGGCTTTGATGAATACATTTCATCTCGGAGCCACAGTGTAGATTCCGTGTGCTGCTGCGGGCTTCGTGGTATAGTCTCCGAGCTGGTGTGGCCTGCAGACCCTGGGCAGGGCTTTACAGTGAGAGACAACAATCCTCTGCCATGGCTGGTGGCCATTTTTTCCCCTGAACTGCGAAAAACATGTGAGGAGCCGAAACGCCTCTGTGTAGCAGAGAGGAGAGAAAAAAAAGAAAGTCGATCATTTATTATTCAAATGAAATGAGGTCCGGCAGATGGTGGAAGAGGGGCCGTGGGCTTGCGGCAGAAAACCTCCTGCTCTCTACCTCTGTGATTTCAGTCAGCCCGTGACGAAATAAAAAGTTCAAAGGGAATCAGCGATCGTGACGGATCTCATTAGCATATTTCCAATGAGCAACATTAGAAGCAGAGATGGGGGAATTGGGGGAGTATCCCACGCAGGAACAAATCAATGTGCTGCGTATACATGATACTGTGAGCTATATTCATTTACTATACTGACTATACTTTAGAGTGTCCTGTTTCACATAAGCTATCGGTTCAAAGTTAAGGCAGTGCTGCATACATTTAAATATGACGATCCGCAGTCTTTTACTCTCTTTTGGAGTCAATATAAACATAATTTGTGTGTTCTTAATTGGCATTAAGTGCACAACATATGACAGAATGTGTGCTTGAGTAGTTTGATATTTTGTGAAGAACACACAGAGCTACTGTGTATTTCAGAAAATCCTATAGCCATTTGCTTTGCAACAGCAAATGCACAATATAACTTAGACAGTTCTTTAAAGCTCATTCCAAGGTTTGTGCATGCTTTGCAGACACATAATAAAATGGAAAGTGAATACAGTCTAAAGATGACTCTAAATACAGCTCAGGTTTTTACAGCCATATACACATTGTTTATTGTAAATGAACACCACACAGCTCTGTAATTAAATCTGAAGCTATAGCGAGGAGGCGATCGTCTTAGTGTAACAATCAACAGCTAGCTTTGTCGTGTCTCAGGAAAGCTAATTTTTTTTAAAATTTTGCACAGATGCAACAATTGAGATAACATGTAATAACCATTAGAGGTGCTGGTAGGTGGACAGACACAAGCTCTTAATCCCAGTGTCCAGTTTTTATGCTAACTAGAGCTAAACAGGTTTTGTTTACAGTGTTTTTCAGGCTCTTTTTCTAGCCTTTCACAAAACACGTGCTAACAAAACTTCAAAGACCTAAGACAATACGTCAGCACACAATACAGCACTGTTGTTGTGTACTGTATACAGATGCTGTGAAGTGGTTATGTATTTCCACAAATCCACAATAGCTCCATTCACTCTGTGGACACTGTATAGCATTATGGAGTGCAGTCATGTCATACCATTTGCCTGAGCACTGTAAAACACTGCCATGTGTGGGGTGAACAAACCGAGGCAGGGCTTGTAAAAAGGCAGAAAACTCTTAAGCTGCCCATCAGACACATAAGACTTTAGCACCTGTCAAGGGGTTACTTAAGTGTCAGCCGGTAACCACGTGCACCCACCAACACGCAGCCAGCCTCTTGTTCATGGGGCTGCATGTTTTTTAGTACTTGATTCTGCGGGAGGCCATTCCCCTTTCTTTTCAGTACAGAGAACCACTTTATCTCTGATTTGAAATATTAGGATGGGAAATTCTCTCACCCCCTTGAAATACGACAGTATTTCAAAAGCTGAAATTTTAGTGAGTTTTTCTGAAGTTCCCTGTGGCGCTGTTCTTTCGGGCCACAACAGGCCACAAATCTGGCAGGAGCGGTGTTTTTTCTGAGTGAAAATACAGAGGAACATCCACCCATTAAAGCACAAGAGGAATTTGGTTAGAGCAGGAATGCAACAGAATGTATAAAAAAGCCAAATTTGACTTTACACAAAGGATCTAAGGATGTCTGAGAACCAAACGATGGATATAAAGGAACAAATAGATCACAATCTTTTTTATTTATGGGCTATAAAAAAAAGGGGTGGCCACATCCTGCAAATGGGTTTTGGTTATCACATAACATAGGAATGTTCTGTCTGTAGAAAAGAGAAAGAAAACCCCCAAACTTGTTAATCCTAATTTGGAACCGACTGCGGGAATGGTAATATGTTGGCACTTTTACCCCCTGTCATTTGCATATTAATTAATAGAGTATAATTATAACACAACACCCTCCCTATTGAAAATGTGTTACATTAAAAGCAGAGAAAAACATGATGGAAGTTTTTAAACAGAAACATTTGGCTTGGAATCACTTTGCTTCTTCGCTCAACACAAATGAAAAACGGCTCAAATAGGCTACAGTGCAGATAGCAAAGAATCCTGTTGCTGGGAAAACACCCAATTCTTGCTTTATTGGCAGAAATCATAGTTATAAATGTCTGTTTTGAGGATTAATGCCTAGTATGTCTTGATTTAGGAGGGGGATCAGTGTTGGAAGCTCTGACTTTCTTGTAGCTACATCCTCTTGCCAGATAACCAAACACTTGACAGAAGCTTTTTGTAGCTCACACATGACATTCATGCAATATCAGTTTGTGGATTCCAGCCCTCGAACGGAAGCACTTTGCAGTGTCACCTTGTAAATTCCTCTGCTCCTTCCTTAAATGCATTTTTAGTGCTTTGAAAATGAAGAGACCACCATGTGCTTGGAACATACCTTCGCTCGCAACAGGTTCTTTTTTTTTTTTGTCTCCCACCCAAACACTCACCCACTTACTCTTCTCCCCTGTGCGACCAGAATAGAAGCAGCAAAGCGACATTGACGAGCACACTGGGGCTGCAGGATGACGTTAGCCCACCCTGGGATAGGGCTGGTGCAGGACCACCCCAGCAGCCCAGGGTGCCTTTGCCAATTTATGACACCTACATGGGGAGATTGCACTGCAGACACTTCAAAAAACAAGTGGCTGTGTTAGTGGTCTTCTCCATTGCTTCCTGCTTCCACTCTGGGTTTTATCTTAGGTTGTTTGGCGTGATAATAGATTTCTTTGTTGTCATTATTACATTGATTGCTATGTTGCAGTAATTACACAGGTATTGTCTCGTATATTTGTTGATATCATTATTATCATTTCATCACTACAATCTGTATACACAATTTCTGTATTATTAAGAGATATGATGTATAAGCACACACATTCAAACATTCTACTTATATCTCAGCCACTGTTAATGGTACAAGCTCTATTATACCAAAGAGTGCCTATTGTTCCACAGTAGTCGATTGTACAATCCATGTACAGGTTATGAGTTATGATATCGCAATGCAGTCCAAGGACAGTACGGTGAATCACATTGTTTCTATATCTCCGTGATAGTTATCATACAAACTCAATTCTTACTTTAAAATACTCATTATTAGATCAATTCAGTGCAATTTATTACTCATGTAAAGCCTCGGTGTATACAAAGGCTGATTGTTGTTGGCTGTATTTATTTATTTCTCACTGTAATGAGAACTAATGGTGTTCATTTTGGAAAATGCTCAGCACTGCACAGTGATCAAGTGTTTATACACTCTCTACGGTGAGATGTGCAGTTTATGAGTTGTTATGAGCTACATGGTTCATTAATGTCTATGGAGGGCCATTCAGTCCCCTGTTATTTGTAACTTAGCACCTGCATACATTGGAAACACCATTTAAATCTCCAAATGTTAATTATAAAGTCATTATACTGACATAGACACTTTACAAAGTGTAGACTATGATGCACATTGAAATTCATTATTATTATTATTATTATTATTGGCTCCTGAAATTGATCAAATTGGAGTGAGCCTTCAAAGGCATAGACAGTAATCAGAAGCACCCCTCTAGTCTGACTGCACAAAAGGAGTGAAATTAAGACCAGACCAGACTGTGGACAAGCCTTAATCCACAGCAGATTCTCCCCTCAGCTTGAATAAAGCTTTGCAGCGTGGCTCTCCACCACGTCTGCTTGCTCTGGTAACAAGCCTCCTCTGTGACTGGGGGAGAAAAAAAATCATAAGCAAGGCAAAGGTAGGGATAACCTCCCTCTCTTCCTCTTTAAATAGAGGCATGCTGAGCTTCACTGGAGAGGGTGGCAGTAGGGGGGCACTGGGGAGTATTCAAGCCCCCTCTCACCCTTACTCCTCAGTTTTTAACCAGCCTTTTCCATGACCCACTGTCCACGCAAGGCAAGCCAAAATAGATAATGAGGAATGTCAGCCTAGAAACAGAAAATCACCTCCACCAAGACCAAGCTGTTCCAGAGGACTGGCTTGCATTCCACAGCAAGTGAGTGATTTATTACTACCCCCCCCTCAAGAAAAAAAAAAAAAAAAACAAGTCTCGCGAAAAGACATATAGCTACACAGCTGGTTAATGCCAACTGGTTGTGACTTGTGATGAGTAATGACATCCCTTTGAGTCAGTGGCTTTGTTCTGCCATGTCTGGATGATGGATCATTCTCTTAAATCTGTTTTCAAGATGTGCAGATTATCTGTTTCATAATTATTATTATGTTTTTTTCCTACAATGGCCGAAAACCATATAAGAAGAAGTCGTTTTCCCCTCTGCCAGGTCGGTTGTGTTATCACATTTCTTGCGGAGCGCGAGCCCAAGCAGTAGATGTCCACTTTTCACTGCGCTCATCAACAGTAGGTCCAAGGTCCATACAAACCCAATTAAGAATCAATTTGAGCCAGTGTCAGACAGTCTGGCGCCTGGAGAGGGGTAAATGCTTTTAATATGAACATTTTATCGTTGTCTCACAGTCTTCCATCGTCTAACAGTCTGGCATGTGTAAAGTATCTGTCGTGAAGCCGTATTCCTGACTGCTACCACAGTAGTGCCTCCGCAAGGCCTCCACACATGGCATGCATATGAAAGAACAGGTAGAAAAGTTGATATGTGAGATAATCCCATTTGAAAGGCATAAATCACAAAATACTCAGAACAATGGGGTTTTGACAATAGCCCTGATCAACATATTTATCCTTCCATGCAGTTCAGTCTCAATACAAATGCTAGGGTATGAAACGCACTGTTGAATCATGTCATACATGTTTAAATTGGGCCCAGATTGATGTGGTCGCCATTGACTGCCTTGAAAAAAGGAAAAGAACACTTTTGCCAGTCTAAGCTTGAAAATAGCCCGACTAACTCCCTCTCATGCCTTCTCCCACCCCACATCTATCACATCTCAACCTTCAGTGAGACTAATGAAGTTGCGCATGTATGGATGCATTGTGTGAGCATTTGTTTGTCATTATTGTTGCTCCCCGAAAGAGCTTTATTGCAACTGTAATGACACCAATTTGAAGAAAAATAACATGTTTTACACTAGCACTGACAGAAAAATACATAAATGCACTGCACCCGTCCAAACAGCAGCATGCTCACACCCCAGTGCATTTTTACAGCAGATATATGTCATTTACAATGGAGCTATCAAATCAATATCATACTGTACTTCTGCCTTTGCTCCCACCACGTAGCACAAAGTACATGTATTTTCCGCCAATTTGTAGTATTTCAAATAACAAGAGGCTGCACTTAGAGCACAGGCTGCCTGAAACCTGTGCTACAACAGCCTCTTTTTGGGCCACTCACTCCACGCTGACGTTACCTGTGGCTGTGAAATGCCATGATTATCATTTCAGGCAATGCTGCGGAGAGAGGAGCTGTGCAGAGATGATGGCTTCAAAAGAATTACTATACCAGTCAAGAAATGACTCATGTCTTCAAGACAGACTCATCCAAGCATGAAGGTATTTTTTTTACACAAAGGCTCTGACAGTAATGTTTTTCATGCTCCTCTTGGTTAAACAATTAGATTCATGTATTGACTGATACAGCTTGTACTGGACAAATTTTATTGACGGATGTCGTCACAACATTTTTTGCTCAATGCTGTGGAGTTTACTGACATTATTTCTGCTGGATGTGAGAGAAGACCATGATTACAGCTAACTTTCATTCATTCTATTTGGGGCTGTGATAATACGATAGTCTTGTTTCTGATCTAAAGATATGAAATATAGTTAATACTTCATGAAAACATTGAAAAGAAGATGACAGTGCTTCAAGATGGTTGTATGATTGCAGAGTTAGTTGTGTAGGGGTTAAAAACATTGTGCTGCCTACAGAATGAGACTGATTGCATTTTGGTTTGAATAAACTGAGCAGCAGACTTGTGGTAGGACATGTTGGAGTTTCCAATCGTAATTAAAAGTTGCATGCTTGTGCAAACAGGATTGACCTCCATGTGACATGAAAGCAGCACAATACCTATATTTAAAGGTCCTATACACCTCTCATCGTGCCTGATTAGACTTCAACTCGCGTTAAAGTTTGGAGAAACTATATACCATTTTCACAAACCATCATGTTGATTTGTCAAACTAGAAACACCACAGGTGTTGCTAACATAATTGTAGAAGTAGTGCACTAAAAATGTTGTAGTCTTGGAACCTGTCTGTGATAATGCATAATGATGATGATTTTGTAAACGTCCAAAATCTCAATGTGCTGCTTACTGAGAATTACACTGGGAGTATTGAAAGTGTAAATGTCAGGTGGGTGGACGTGCCGAAACGCCGCATTTCACTTACTGTTTCTCCTGCATCTATTCCACCGTGTGTTTTTGCTTTAAGGGTTTATTTCACTCAATTTTCCTTGTGAGCTGCTTTGCAAATTAATGACTTCCAACCAGCCCTTGAGAGAATAATATCTTCCTGTTTGGCGGATTTATTATTTACTGCATCTGTTTTTAAGTCAAGGCTACACTGTATGGTATGCATCTTAGCTCTAGGTACTAAAAATAGAGGATGTCCCAGAGCCCCTGCTTGACTGACAGGATTCCTTTTGCTGGCACGCAAAGATGACCCATTTCCTTTTTTTCCGAAAAAGTTAATCACCTTGTGTATGTTGTTATTTCAACAAAGGAACTGCTTCATCCAGCTTAGGTATTTTCTGCCAGGGCAGTTACTTGAAAGATTTTTTTTAGTACCATATATTCTTATTCCCCTGTGTGTATTTTCTTTCAAAGAAAGGTCTGACTTGGCAAGTGAACAACACAACAGTGTGAAGAAAACATAACTATCAGCCACCTTTGAATGGAATCATTAAATGTAGTAAATCTTTCTTTCCTTTTTTCCAACTGCCTTTTCACACTGAAACAATGAGCATCTGTTTCCATTTTTCAGTGTTTCAGCCTGTTTGGGGAAGAGGGGTAGACACGGTGAACAACAACATAGCAACAACACTTAAAACTACTCTTTAAGATAAACATTCACCATTGGAAACTGAGTTAAAACAAATGTTCCCAAACGTTTTACCAAGTGTTTTAAAATGCTCAAGTATAGATTGAGATGCCTTTTTCAGATAAGCTGGTTTTTTGGGGCTGAGACACACTGATATATTTGGAGCAAATCACACAGTTGGAAAGCAGCGGCTCTGGAACATTACATTTATTTGTTCGGTGCTTTTCCCCATACAAGACCATTTTTACAGACGTCCCAAGGACAGAGCAAAGGCAAAGTTGTGTGCACACAGAAGATCTAGGGGAGGAGACAAGTCTGGATCCATGTTGCTTGTCAGATTGTGTCTATTGTACAGAGTTGGATTTTCTTTCTATGCTTGATCTAACTTCTGTCAGCAAAGTCTGCAGTAGACACAATACACATGGGGAAATGGAGGACTAGGCTACATAGCTTAACTTTCAGCAGGAAGAATATGGCTCTAAAAGTCAAAGCATTCTGCAAAGCATTTTTAAAGGCTAAGTAGTAGCATTTTTAAGATTTCAAGAAGTTGTCACACAGATGTTGAAAACCATGCAATGATATTCTTATTTGCATACATTGCCTCCCTTCACATTACAAAAAGATATGTAAAATAGGATGAGAAATAAATAGAAGTCAGTCAGTGAATGTCAGTGATTGTGTGAGGCTGCATGGACAATGGCTACCAAAGTGGTCATTTCAAAAAAATAGTTGGAGGCGTGATATCCATGTTTTCCTGTGCATGTATGCACATGTTATGTGTTTAAGAAAAGAAGAATTTTGCATGTAGCAGGTCTCCAGGTTAACAGGCTCCATGCTGGGCCCAGTTACACCAGTTCTTTGAAGGTTGTTTCAGAAATCATTCACTCATTGACGTCCTTTCTCACAATCCAGGAAGTTCTATGTGGATGACTATATAGTGATCTCACTGGCAAAATGAAACAACACTTTTGGACACAATACATGGTGGTTTATATTGCTTGATTAGGGACTGGGTTTACACTACTCTTCATGAGGCATTTTGGGTAGTATTAGTCCTTCATATCAAGTTCATATCAAATTATGCACTATTCATTCAGACAGCAAAACCAAATGGAAAACTCCCTGTGCAGTGGATTAAATGATGTAGCAGTAGTGACTTTGAACACTGCCTTAGTTTAGTTATAATCATTTAGGTCATTGTAAATGGAGATTTACAAGTTATTGAATGGGACAGGTTGTATCAAACAAAACAGACATTGGTAATTGTAGAAGATGTGGTGTGTAGCTAACGTTAGAGGTATAAAGTCAGCATACGCAACATTAGCACTTAACATTAAAATGTTGTAAAGCATATAAATTGTGCATTACAGGCCAATAAATAAGTGTATACTGTGCATCATCTACAGTAACGTTAGCTGGTGATATATGACCTGTTTATTGTATGACCACATATGGCCTGACACTTGATTATAGTGTAACTGTAATAACAACACACAGAAATTGCATTTCACAAAAAATTCACAATATGTCTGAAAAACAATTTTTTTAATCATAAAATTGTTATGCTTCTCATGCTGGGCAAAATGATTGCCACTTAGGTTAGCATAACACTAATGGGATATTTTCCACCTATTCTGCACTGTATAGTAACAGAAGCACATATTTCACCATGGATGCATGTATAAACGGTAAATAAATATAGATAAATAAATGAATATAAATATACAGACTGCACAAACAATCTCAGTAATGGATTTATGAATAGCTGGTGCAAACCAATCCTTGTTGTCCTCATTGAATTAAGTCATTGTCTTGTCATAAATGTGGTAGAGTGTACTCGTGGCTGAGCCTTATAATTGAGCCTGTTCTCTCATGGGAACCATCATTACATGACTATCAAGATCATGACACTTCCCACCCGTTTTCAAGCTTCCCTATGATTACAAAACTATAGAAAACTGCTCTTCACAATTACATAGGAAATGGATGCCACAAAAAAATTAGCTCCTTGTTGATGCAGAAAGAACAGAGAATGTTTCTGCTCGCCTAGAACGAGAGCATTTATCAAATCCCAAACAAAATCTTCAAAAAAAAAAGAAAAGATTTTTCTTTTTTTTTTCAATACATGGCTTACCCTCTTTTTAGATTCGAGATTGCCTTTGAATTTGCGGCTTTTGATCTTAATGAGTAAAACCACCTAATAATGACTCGAGACATACAGTATTTACCGCAGCATTCCCAGCTACCCTCTTATTTACCACATGAATGTTTGCAGAAACACCACACATTATTACGTGAGGCTTTGGCCTATAATCTGAACGGCACATTTGGTGGGGGAACACACACAATGCATGAGAGGACAAAATCAAAGACAACATGTAGAGGTGAAGGGACTTGAATTCTAAGACTGTGTCTCTCTGTCTCTCACTGTGGGGTCGCTGCGGATGGAAAACCCACAAAAATGCTGCCACCAAAGAAATTTAATTATCACTCCCATAATCCAATGTAACATTTGAAGTTTGGATTCACAAGGAGTGGAAGTGAGTGACGCTGTGTTGGCTGTCATTGTCCAGAGTTTCTGAAGCTAATTTTCAAAGCAGTGGGAGTGTCACTGCAGTGTGTTATACTGTTATAGACTAATAACTAAAATGACTAATAAATCTGATACAAATGTATGTTGACATCACAACATAACATAAAACAGACCACCCAACAAACCACTTTCGTATTGTATGTGTTGGCGAACAAGGCAGTGAACCAGTGTGATGTTTGTTTCTGTCCCACATTAAGTGTTATTACAGAGAAAAGCAGTAACCAGCAATCATGAGCAGTTGTATGTGCTATAATATGTATGTATGGAATGTATTCATTCTCCCTAGTGCTAATTAGCACAAATTGTAGAAGCAAAAGCCAGGGTCAGATGTGGACTTGAAGTGAGGGCAAAATGTGAAGGAGGTGTAGAAACGCAAGGAGGCATGCCGTGTTGTTACTGCTATAAACTCAACGTGGCTTACAGCGGAGTTTTATAAAGACCTATAATTTACAGCATGGAGTCTCTACTCACAATAAAGTCCGATCTCTCACAAATCAGATTTATTTGCACTCTTCAGATGAGTCAGCAACAACACAGTCTCACTTTTTGTCCTTTTGTGCCACTACTTGGGGGTTTTGATTGCACACCAAATGCAGGGAAGAATGGCAGGCTGCAGAGAAAAAGCAAACCAAGCGTTTTCTGACAACTTAATCAGTCCTAAAAAATAAAAAAAAAGTAAAAACAGAGAGAAGGGCAGACTGTGTATATTTACATATATACTGCATTGACCACAATGAATAAAACACCGGCAAGCCAACTCTCCTGGGTCAGTTCAAATGAAATAGAGAGTTTACACTTTCAGTAGTAGGCCATACATAAACATTGTTTCTCTAAATAAGAATATGTGCCAGTGGATCAGCATCATTACATCTGTTTTCTTTTACTTGGCTATTCTTTATTATGTAAAACTACGCCTCAGAAAACATGTGAGCTCCGCACTAATCCTCCCGCTTTCCACCTGGTGAATATGACCCAAATTCACATTTCCCCTGTGCGGCCATGGGACTGTTTTTTATTGAAGCCACGTGTAACAGAGACCACTGACCTGGCTATGTACTTTGGCTCATGAAGGAAATAGAAGAGAAGTGATATTTGGGACATTAATAGTTCCACAGTTGGCGATCAACTGTTTGCTCTTAGATCGACTTTTCTCAGGCAAATATGTCCTTCGCCTGAATTTGCACCACAGAGGTAGCTCTTTTATTACAGCGCTGTAAAGTAAGGATCTAAAAATAGGAATAGTGTTAGAGAAGAGTGAGAGCTCCTACTAACTGTATAATATCATGTTCAAAAGAAAGCTGCATGGGGCTGAACTCTAGAAACCTGAGGAAAATGTTACCATAAACCTGCTTCCAGCTGGGCAGATCATTTTCCTTCGACTGCACTGATTGTTAAGAGATGACAACACAAAACTTCACGTGATACTTAGAGGCAAAATGACAGAGCTCAGACAGCACATCAAAAATTACATGTTGCCTGAGAGGAAAGGTGCCTGTGCAGAGAGACACCGCTGCTCACGACGAGGACACGGCTGGTAGTACAGCACGGGTTACACGTCTTTTGAGTGTGTGCTGCATGTGCTGCTTTGACACATCACGGGTGTAATGCTTTCTAATGATAGAACCAGTAGGGGTGACTAATAAATCAGAACATTACAAAATACATTTATTTCTTCATTTTTGTTATGTCCCTGTTTTCGCGAGGCAGAAAAATGCGTAGCCTGCAGCTGGCATATCCAAGCTAGTCAACAAAACACTGACTAAATAATCAGAGTTATGCCTTGCACAAACACACTGTTGCTCAGTTTGTCATGAAGATTATATCATATTTGTTCGCAAATGGCAAATTAATGCTAATGTTTTGCAGCTTACAGTAAAATCCTAATGGGCTTTGAGCTTTGAAGTGTAATTTCTATTGACAAAAGCAGAATCGTTTCCAGTCTTCTCGTTTATAGTTTCATGTTTTTTGGGGTGCCAAGTCAGTTACAGCTCTGTTCTCCATTCGCGACCATAAAATCAGGATTCAATTTGCCCCATTTCCATTGTGACTAACAGAGAAGGAATCAGGCTGGTTAGAAAAAGAAGGCAAAGTCAAAAAAACAGAAAATTCCTTTTTGCATTATGGGTAATTTTTCTCACTTAGAGCCAGACGTCTGTGAAAACTACGGCAATACATTACACATAAATATATGCAAAACACTGTTCTCCTGTTCAGTATAAACACAATAACTAAAGATATTGACCTGTGGTTTGAAAAATCCATATAACATTGTCTAAATATTCATATGAGAGCTTGTTGTGTGCCTGCAGTAGAACAACACTGTGTTAGCCTCTATCTCCTGTTACAATAAGTGTTGTTTCCTGATACAACAAGATACAACTGATGCTGGACTTTGGGTCAAAACCAGATAACTTCTCAACACTGCACTGGTCCCAAGTGATGAATATGATGCAGCCTGTTTATACCATCCACTCTATAATATACTTGACACCAATGTGATAGGTCAAACTTCTACATTTCCCTCGTGACTTTTTCATTCACTGTGCTGCAAGTTGAGTTTTCCATTTGAAATTAAGGGATCACACCAGGCGTTTTTCATGTTTTAGCCCATTTGCCACAAATGGTGTGTACTTGACATAAAAGCTAACCAATTTGCAAACCATGCTGGTGTGTTTAAGAAAATTTGAATGCATTCATTCAACCATCCCAGACAGCCATTGGTTTTCCATTCATTTCCAGATGGCATCGAAATCAGTTAAAATACTCCCTAAGCTTTCGCTAATCGTGTAACCTCTCACGGTCAAAATCAAGTCTGCATTCAGTTTTCAAAAAGAAGACCAAAAAAAATAGGAGATGGTACATTAATCTTAATGAAGTTTAAAGAGTTTGTTTATGTTTTCATTCCGGATTGAGATGAATGCAAACCATTGGCACATTAGCAACATGATTCAGGAAAAAAAAACATTTAAAATAAATACTGTATGACTTGAGATGAAACTTGAAAACACTCTTTTAGTCTGTACTTGAAATGAATAGTCTTAGATGTACATAAACATGCGGGATAATGGGGGTGTGGTTAAAAAGGGCCATAAATTGCTAATGAAGCAAAAAACAAACAAACTTCATTGCATGTGATGCTGGTTTTCTTGGTAGTAAACTATTACTATATAGAAACCTGCATTTATCCATAAATCCTGTGCTTCTCTGTCACACAGGGGACTTGAAGTAGTGATACTGCTGTGAGTGCCTTTAAATTAAATCAAACATGCATGAATATATCCCTTATGATGTCGTTATTATCGGTTTCACTGTACTATCCAGGGATTTGGTGGTGCAATGTAATGTATCGTGGTTTAAATCCTGTTTCAGATGCTTTTTCATGTCGACTAGAAAGAGATTCAAAGAGTGGTGCTGAATATTGTAATTTCTTGCCATGAACATATGGATGGAAAATGTGAATGTTTACCCAACGTGTAGCAGCATCTGTTCAGAGGAGCTGGTTGAACATCACTGTGCACAGGTAGTTCAGCTGCACGTGTGCGACTATAGGTCTGTTGGATTAATGTTTTGCTGGGTTAAGGTTGAGGGTTAAACCCTGCTGTTTTTCTCCCAAGAAAGGATAATAGGTCTATATATTGGATACTGTATAAAGATATAACAGACTTGCTCGCTGAGACTCATTTTATTATACGCACCGTTAGTTTTTTCCATGCTGTACATGTCACACTTACATCCCTGACATGCCAGCTGCATTCATTTGCTGTGCATTGGTTACTGTTACATTCCTTTCTATTACATAATGTATCACCACTGGTTTAATGTCTATTCTTTACATCAAGGCTGCAACTAACACTAGTTTTCATTTTTAATTCAATTTACTGATATTTCCTCCATCATGAAATTGTCTCTTGGTCTATAAATTAGAGACTACGTCTTAAGTCCTTTTAGATTGTTTGTTGACAGTGTAAAAGCCATGTTAATTAACATATGAGATAAAAAAAAAGTGACCCTCAACTGAGAAGTTGCAACAGACAAATGTCTCAGTTATTTCCGCAGAAAACAAGTCCAACCATTAATCACTTACAAAAATAGTCGTAGATGTGTGACTCATTGTTTTCACTCTACTGTACATTCACTTGTCTTTATAGTCCTTTATGCACTAGCTGCTGTTTGCACTGCCTAATTAGGCTGGTAGGCTACTTTGTGTTTGCAGTGACAGTAAAGTTCTTGCAGAATAGCTACAAAACAAGTTTTTTCTTCTACCTTTGTGATCATATAATTCTATAGAACACAAACAATCAAATTACTGTGATCAAAGATCAGTTTCTTATGATAATGATTCCTTTTGCATTTGCTACTTTATCCATATCATTTTTTGAGTCACTGAGTTAAGACAAATCTAATTTCTGCCTCATTATTTTTGTATTGTTTTATAATTAAACCAGGTTCAAACCACTGCCTGCAAAACTGAAAATCTGAGAAAAACTTTCTTCTTAATATGACATGTTTTTTTTATTGATAATGAGCGACCTTGCTCAATTTGCATACCTGTGCTGATTAAACAGCAGGGAATCTCGGTGAAACTTGGATTATTAAAGTCTACTTCTCCGCGCTTTCACACGTGCACGTGGATCTGAACGCACACGAGATAAGGGTTTTAAATATTGGCCTTAATGCGATCTGTCATAATTAGCAGTGGGGATCCAGTCCGCGTGCTGCTGCCGATCCGCTCCAGGTTTTGCGTGCCGCTCTTCACAGCCAGCTGCTGCAGAGCAGGGGACCGGTGCGCCGTTCCTCCTCGCCTTGTTTGCTTCCAGTCCGGCTGAAGCTCCGACTGTCTGCACGGCGTGTGGATGAGGCGCAGAGGGAACAACCAGGAGCGCACCGAAAGCCAGACTAAAGAAGTCATTTTATCCCTCTCCTGGCTGCATCTGTGCACCGAGCCGCAGGAGGCTTCCGAACAGACTTGACAGTGTGGGGCAGACGTGCTCGGAGTTTTCATTTTGTAACGACACTGGGGCGCATCTCGTCTCCTTGAAGTGATCCTGTTTTTTTTTTCTTTTTAATGCGGTCTCTCTCCGTGTAGCGCTCCCGTCGGAAGGAGCCTGGGTGCACGCACGAGAGGAGGAAAAAAGGGGGGCAAGTAACGACTATTACTTTTGAGCAGATCCCCTCACCATGGAGCTACTCGTCCGGTGTCGGACGTACTGGCTTGAAGAGGAGCAGATACCTGCCACCATCTGTCCGCTGTGAAGAAAGTGGAGCATGCAGCCGAGCCCCAGCCGTCTTTGTGCGACCCGCCGCTTAGTTTCTGGGGGCCTCTTCTTCTGAAAAAGGAGAGCAGAGGAGGGGGGCTCCTGGTGTTGATCTGAAATTCACACTCCACGCCGGGATCCATACAGGCTATTTTGGCACGGCGCACCACTGTAAGTAGCCTTTAAAAGCGGATGTTTTGAGTCTTTCAAGGGAGATGCTGGGTTATGCCTCACTGAATCAATACCATTTATTTACACTCCCAGGATAGGATAAGGCAAATGTCAGAAAACGGGCCCACGGGCTCCTCCACCAGTTTCAAACTGTTGAGACGAGATCAATACATATAGCCTTTAGTACATGGTGTTATTTTGTGGTGTCTGGAGCCCCCAGACTTTTAATTTAAATGAAGTTGCTTGGCCGAAGGATCATCCCAATGTGGATTTGAGTTAATCTACCTGCATATAATTCAAATAAAAAACCCCACTGAAGAATTTAGTTTCTACCACGGGACAAATTTGGTGAAAATTCTTCCATGGAAGCTGTTTGAATATTATACAAATGACAGCATTGTTCCATTTCAAGATGTAGACCATGACAAAGCAGGTCCTGAATAAGAATCAAAAGCCTGTAGAAACCAAATGGGAGTTGATTTATAAGCTATTTAGCGATGATCATCGGCGTGATAACATGGTGAAAAAACAAGAGCTCACACAAACATCTCCACCCAGTCCAGGACAGGAGCTAAGTAGTTGGATGTCAGTTACTGTCTCCATTTACTTCTCCATTTTGCGGCTATAAAATAAGATCATTTCACAGGGCATGTATAATTCACAGACCCTAGCCAGCCATGTGTGATGATGGGACACACACACACACACACACACATTGAGTTTTTACAGGCTAAAGGAACCATATCTCATTCTCACGTGAAGCTTTTAGAGATAGGGCCACATACACTTCAGTAAGAAACCCCAGGAGAGCACGGCTGTGGTTGACTGGAAGATCAAGGTTAAATAACATTTACACATAATCCATACCGTTAAAGCCAAATCAGGGTAGTGCTGCAACATTATATAAGTCGTACGGACAAGTTAGGAAACTGAGAGCTTCCTTGGCATATACTTATATAACAGGATTCGTGCAGAGAAGTATGGATGGTGACTTTTCAAATCCAGTTTTCAGTCATGAGCGAACCCGCAAGACAGAGAAATGTAATATTATAAAATGGCGTATGTGCAGTGTGAGACATTGTCTTGCCACCAGATGAACTGAAACATGTTTTGGCCATGGCGGATAAGTTTTTATGTCACGCCATCCTTTTTTCTTTTGGGAACGCCAGACAAAAAGTCTCCTCCCTTCCAATTGGCTGCAATGGGATGTTTCACTGCTGCATGTAGATGTTGCACTTTGAATATCCTGCGTTTCAGCTCGGCCCGTCTGTTGAAAAACAAAATGCTGGGACAGAGGATGGTAGGAATTCAAAGAAAGAGAGCGAGAAAGGGGTGAGGAGGAGGAGGAGGAGGAGGGGTGTGCCTCCACCCTCCACCCTCTCCCTCTCTCTCTCTGTACCTCCACCACTCCTTCTCTCGCCGGCCCCCAGACGTGCTGGTTTGGTCCATTTGTCTGTGTTGTCTTGGGAGGAAGTGCCATCTCATCTCACATTGCGCAAATGGTTTCAATGCATGCTAGTGTGAATTCTAGCGGGTTTTTGTAACTGCCAATTTCCATATCAAAGTGTCTGCATTTCAATAGGGAGAACTTGAGCTACCAGCCCCCTTCCTCTAAGCAGTTTTGTTCTGATGGAGTGCTGCTGCCGCTGCTTGCTGGTGGTAGAGGCTACTCTCAGAATTGCTGGACACTGCAGTTGGTTCTGTGTATTCGTGTGTGTGTGTGTGAGAGAAGCAAGTGTTTTTGTTGGAAGCAGATTGAGTGTGGACTGGGAGAATTTGTTGGCCATTATCTAACACCAAAAGCCGTGTATTTAGTGGAAATGTTGGACGCCATTCAGAGACGCGGTCATGTTAAAAAAGATTTCATCTGTTAAAACATTTCCTTCATATATTTTTTTTTTCCTTGGCGCAAGCATGAAACATCAATAGAGGCTTGTATCTTATTTTCAGGAAGAAAGACGACCCTCTCTAGTGACTGTGGCGAGAAAAAGAGAGGCATAGATAAGTCGCTGAAAATCTATTTACACATTTTGACTGGTATTTTGGCTGCAGCCGTCTACATCTGAAATTCCCCTAAAATGAACTTGTTTTCACATGCTTTCCTGTAACATAAATGGTTTAATTCCACACTCAGTGAGTGCAGATGCAGAGCATTCAGGCTTTGTGACAGACTCTGAGCACCTAGTGGTGTCTGATTGTTTTTCTGTCGCAGAGATAATATTTATTTCCCATTCTGTGCAGCTGTTGTTTGGCAGAGAAAGAATGTGTCAAGATGGTGGTTTTTTATTTTGATGGATCCCTTCTTTTTCTTCTTTTTTTGTGTGTATCTCCTCTTTATCTTGCGATACGTGACCTAATGTTCTCTGCAATCTCAGGTCATTTTAATAGATGAGAATAAACACTTGTATGCATTTTCAACCAACACAAAGAGAAACAAAAAAGGCGCTTTCTTGTCTTTGTGCGTGCCCTTACTTTGAAAATAAGATCAGCATAGGTTAATAGCGAAAGAAAGTGCAGCGTGTGAGATGTTATTACACAGCGACAGGGAATTTAAATGCCATTGGGTGCGCAGCAGGGGCCAGTAGCCCCCTCACGGTCATCCTGCTCCTGGGTAATAACATGTACCAACTGCTCCACAACCTGCAAGAGAAAACAGAGCTTGTTCTTTCCTTTTCTTCCCTTCGTTGGGACAAAATAACATCACGACACTTATAAGGGGAAGAACTGGGAGAGCAGGTTTCAGTGTTGGACCCGGAGAGCTGGAAGGAGAGAAATAAAAAAAAAAGAAAAAGCAGGACCTCACCTGCCATCTTCACTCACAGTGGACGGGTTTGACAGCTGTCTTGTTCAGTTCCTGTGACATGCTTGCTGTGAAAAGTTGAACAAACAAATGGATAGAGAAGCGGGAGAGGGAGTGATTCATAATGGTAGAGGGGGTTGTTCTGATTGGACCGGTCCGAGAGGAAATAGTCTCAATTTGTGATATTTAGTGCATGTTCAGATGACTCTTATTTTCCCGTTGTATTGACTTAACATCAGTTCACTACTACTCCTGCCAGCAAGTTTTCCCATGTTTCTCACAATGACTTCTGACAAAAGTCCAAAGAACAAGGCTTTGTGCGTCATATATGTGTGGGAGGGGCAGGCCAGGAGCGATAGAAAGCAGACAAGAAAGAAGAAAAAAAAAAGCAAGTGTAGTAAGTTTGTTGAGTCAAGAAAAAGTGAGAGTGGAAACCATGCTGTGGTGTGCTGAGCCCAGCCTGGTTGCTCAAATTATTAAAAGGCTGCTGAGGAGGAGAGGTACATGCATTCAGCTCTGTTGAGGCAGCTATCGGAGGAGAAATTGGCATCGGTGCTCTCTCTCCCTGTAAGATGGATTTCTTCCTGGGTAAGTGTTGCTGCAAAATGGTCTGGAGTCTGAAAAGCAGTGTCTGATGCTGAGGGGGCTGACACCGAACCTGACATTTAGCGGTGATGAGGCCTCAAAAAGAAGGAGGAAAAAAAAGTCTGTTTTTCACATTTGGCTTGTTTGGACCAAAGAAGAAGAAGAAGAAGTGGTAGGAGAAGTGGGGAATGGATTTTTTTTTAAAGGAAAGGGCATTTTGTTTATTTAACAAAGTGCTTCTGGGTGAGTTTCTCATTTAACTGCAAAAGCCCATCATAACCATTTTGTGGCTTGCCTCAAAAATAAAGAGACAGATGACTGGAACGAATGATTATGCGTTAGGGTAGTTAACCCGATGGATGGATATATGGTCTCGCTCCTTTTCACTGAGAAAATACATCTGAAGGAGAAATAGTCTCTCCCATACTACCACCTCCTGCGCTCTAAATGACAGTTAACTTTCCCCCACTGGTTTGAAATGGATGTTTAATCATCAACAGAGGCTTGGAGCTTAGGTCTAGCAGTCACGCTGGCTCTATATACACTCGCCGCCGAGCCTCCGCTAAGAAAGCTGCCCCCTCGGTGTTGTTTAAGGACTCGCCGCTCAGAAAGAGAGGCTGGTTCTTGAGTGATGGATCATCAGAGGGTCTCTTTGTGGTGTGTGTTAACCCTTCGGTGCGCGCAGGTCTCTCCCGGTTGGGGAGCCGTCGGCGGTGTGTGATGGATGTGTCCCGGGTCTTTAGGCTCCATATATCAGAAGATTAGCACTGACCTGTGAGTTGTCTGTGCCGCCCTCAGAGCTTCTTCTCCAACACTGGCTGACATTAGCATATGAGGACACTGCTCTGTCTCAAGGGGATACTAAGATAGTGTGCTTTATTTGGTTCTGTCACACTACAGGTCGCAGGAAGTGTGCAGATTAAAGGCTGAGGGCTTTGTGTTGGCATTAGATATATCTGACAGGTCATCTGTCTTCCACTGAGGAAATGCTTCCCTCTTCTTCAGATTCCCAAATTGTATCATATAATTATCCGAGAAATTGAGGTTCAGGCCATGCTTCACCGCAGAAAACATCTCCCTGTCCTCCTTCATGGTATTCATGAATTACATGAAAATGTAAATCGCGTCGCCGTTGCGGTCTAACATTGTTTCTCATTTTGCTCTGAAGAGAAAGAAAATGGCACAGGTGTAACCGCACCGCCATGTGATAGACAGCTGGAATTCTTCTATTAAAAGCTTTCACATGAATAGCACAGGCACATTTGCTTCTTGAGAAACTAGTTATTCACTGTAGTGAAAGGCTAAATTAAATATTTTTTGAGGTTCTTTCATTAACTTCACTTTTGCTGCAGTCTCTCGTAAATGATCATAAAAATCCCTCCACACTCCAGAGTGCCTCTTCTCTAACCAACATTTAAATGTCACCTCCCACGCTATTGCTGGCACTTGTTGTTGATGTTGTCTTCATGTATAGAAACAATACGCTACTTTTTAAAGACAATTTTCAAGGGTGCTCGTGGACCTGTAGTCTGCCAGCTCTTTGTCTGCCATGTCTAATGGCTATTTGATGCCCTACTTGGTGTCACTTGGTGTCGTGTGATGAAGCCAATGTGTTTTCAAGGTGAGGAGATATTGTCAAAGCCCTTGAACGTTCCCAGGGCCCTTTGATTGGCAGGCGTTGTCACAGAAGATGAGAAGCGGTGGGAGTCGCACAGCAAAGAGAATCTATTACCTAGGATGGCGAGGCATGCTTTCACAATGTGTCAGTGCAGTCAGCCATCTTGCTCTCTCCCTCTGTCTGTGGAATAGTCTCTCCGCGGCGCAGTGAGGGAGCAGCTTTCAACTTTAATTTTTGTGGCTGCCATATGTGCTGTTATTGATGTTTTATACTCGGGTTTCATTCAATGATGAATTGTTGTGTAAAAGCACAAAAAAAAAACATTTAAGTGCTCATCAGTGGCAGTGTGTAATCCATTTTCTGATTGCTGGCAGTCAACATGAAAAACCAACAAAACCAAACAAAACAAAAAAACAAGGTAAATGGCATCCTTGAACAAGCAACGTACAACTAGAAAATTCAGCATTGGCCTTTTCTTGTGGCGTTGATGCTGATTTCCTCCATTTCAAAAGGCTCCTTAATACACAGAGAGGGGGCTGCGGGCTCTTTGAGCTGCACTGAGAGAAGGAACTTGTTGTTGATCAGCCAAGCAAATCAGATCTTGATATTTGAAGAGTGGAGTTGTGATTGCTAATCACTTCACTGCTGAGTTTTAATTAGGAGACTCATAAGCATTCTGTCATTTCTCAGCAGAACACAGTCAAGCATCAGATGTACTTAAGAGAACAAATAATTTGCTTTTTTCTTAGCAGTTGTGGCTACAAAAACAAGCACAGGTGCCTTTTTTTGTTGTGCAATGAACCTGTATGTTCTTATGGAAAGTAATGTTTCACCATTGCTTGGAGGGAATGTCTTCAACTTTGGCACAAATGTTCACAAACGACTTGATTAGATTGTTGTAGTCAAAGGTCAAAGGTCAAGGTCCCATTTTTATGAAGGCGACATCGTCTGAGGAACGTCTGAGGAACTTGACGACTTTCACAAGTGTCTTAATAGGATGAAATCAGGAAGTCATGATTTTTTAAATTCGAAAAAGGTCAAAGGTCATCTTCACTGTGACATTACAATGTTCTCCAACTATACTCAATACCTTTTTTTTTGTAAATTGCAGTGTAGTCTTCTTTATAAATATTATACATTATAGACATGATGTACCTGGTATTAAAGGTATAATTCTTGTTTATCTTGCATTGATTGAAAATATAGCAGCATGACTGTATTTCATATGAGCTCATGTACTTTACACATCATCTTAAATCATATCTTGACCTTATTAAGGGATAAAAAAAAAGATTTATTTGGAGCACAGCAGCAATGCACTGAGACATTTTGTGTTTATCCCTGCAGAAAGCCTGAATCTAATCTTCAACTATTTTCTTGGAGATGGTGCTATAGATTGGACTGAGCTTATTTTCAATGGGTAGGTGTCTGTCCTGTGCTCCTAAGACCTTTGTTAGGACATTTTAATTACACCAGAGCTGGGTGTAATTGATCTAGGCTTAGAGGGATTTCACTGTCAATGAGAATGAGCCTGGGCGTTAATACAGCCGAGCAAACGCTTCCACCTCTGTTCTGCAGTCACACACACATACACACACACACTGACACTCACAGAGGGCTGCTGGAAATGAGAGGAGATGTGTCTTCTCATTGCCTGTGCCTTAATTCAGTCAGGCGTCTGTCTTTTGTGTGTTATGGTTAAATCAGCCTCGCAGGGCCGGATGACACAGCGGCGGCGCAGACGAGTTTTCCTCAGCCTCCACTTCAACATATCTGTTGCCAACATTGTTGCCACCTGGAGTGTCCTCTTACGGCGCACTTTCTTCATGGTTCCATGTTGTCACCCACAATCTTTAAAATTTTATAAGGCTGTTAGATAATGCTTCCCGAAGAGGGTGAATTATTGATGGTCTTGTTCGTATGAGTGGGACAGGGCAGGCTTTTAACTCTCTGAGCTGCCGGGTCTCTTATCCGGTAACTAAGGGACACCGCACAAACACCCAAAGGAATGATGTACTGGAGGAGAAAAAAAAACAGAGACAGGGGGCTGAAAATAAAATAAAAGAAGCATGCATCCTTTACCCCCACTGTTGGGCTCAGCCACAACACATGAGAGGCAAAGAAAAGCATTGCATCTACAGAGGGCTCTTCTGTGCTTTTGAAGCACTGAGAAGTGGTATATGGTGGCTGCGTATTTGGTGCTTACATTTTGTTGTTTTCATAGGGGAGCGCACGTACCACTCTGGCTCGTCTATTTTAATATTTTGTCGCAACAAACGTTTCAAGTTAGGTGCTTTTATTGGAACAGGATGCGCAGACAGTGATGTGATGTGACGTGGAGCTGTCAGGTGGAGAACAAAATAAGTTATTTTGTTTGAGTTTGAGTAAACAATTAAACTACGTAGCCACTCCAGCTGAAACGATTAGTTGATTAATTGAGTAGTTGATAGAAAGGAAATGAATTTGCAACCACTTTCTGGTAAGAGCGCCATCCACTCACTGTGGTGTCTGGATGGGTTTTCTCTGTTTTATGCTGAATATCTGTGATGCTTGGGCTGATGGTCCGACCAGTGAAAAAAGACCAATAAAACAACAAGAAAGTCACATGGGCTCATGTTTTATAGACCAAACTATTGATCAGAGTATTGTAAGAAAGGATGATGGAGGTAGAGCTGAAGTCTGTGTATTGTTATATCTTTGCATAAACAGTATTTATGACTGTTTCTTGGAAGCACAAACCACACAACTGTTTTTGAAAGGGAGAAAGAGGTCTGAGCTGCTCCTTTGACCCTGGATGACAAACTGTGTAATATGCTGCAGACGCCTGATTGTGTGTGTTGTGCGTGTCTCTCGTCTGTTGCACTCGTAGCTGCATTTCAGTAATATCCGTCCGTAACTGCTAAATACACCCGTGCACGCCGACAGCTGTCCTTATTCCTATGGCGGGCACTTTCGTCATTGTTCCAGTTCATTCTCTATGCACTTGCAAGGCCCTCCAGTTTGCATTACAATGGAACGAGCAGAGCAAACTCATGGAAATACTGGTAAAGCGTATAATTTGGCACACAGTATTGTCCCTTAAGAGACATTTTAGACTCCATTTTAACATTGATTTAGAGATGTGGACGTTATTAGCAGAAAATCACCAGACGACCTGACTCAAATGATTCAACTTTTCTCACAATCTCATTGGTTGGAACGTTAAAACCATTAAATCTTGTCAGAGTTCCAAGATTGATGCCGTTTTTTCATAAACATACCTGAATGTTAAGATGTCTACTCATTTTGACTCAGGGTCCCTGTGGATGAGACTATCTGCCGTAAAGGAAGAGACATTTGAGAACCACTGGAAAAATCTGCAGTGGTCTATCTTTCAAAATGAAAATGAAGAGGTTTACAGCCGAATCAGGGGCAGTAACTCTTAAATAATAACTGCGAGAGTGTGTTGGGGAAGACAGGAAAAGAACTGGAAAGAAATTATGTACAAAGAAACAAGAAAAACAAGTCCAGCCAGCTTCCATTTCCCACAAGAAATGCTGCAGATTGATGCCTGTGTTTTGGTCTCCAAAGGAACAGACAGAGTGTGTGGACAAATTAATAGAAATCAACACTGAGAAGAAATTACTTTGAATTGAAAACAAGCACGGAACCCACCCAGGCCTACAGCGGGTGTGTGCATATTAAGTCCATGGCTCATTTCCAACTCAATACAGCCAAATGGTAGAGCCGGGCAATATGGCTAAAAGATATTAGCTTGATATTTTAAGCCGCGGTGAAATACGGCATCTCCAGAGAAGGATTTTTCTAATCAGTGCAGTAATTCAGAATAATGAGTCTGGAATAAACACTGTCTTTGTGTGATGTGACCAGACTCGCACAGTATCGACATGAAGCATTTTTAATTATGTTTCGGATAAATAGAAATTTTTTATTTTATTTTTTTAAAGAAAATCAACATAATCAGGTTCATCTGTCCTTTTTTTTTGTAATTGGTAGTCTATAACCTGGAGAACCTTCATGAACTTACTATACACACACACACACTGTAAACAGGTAATCGAACACCTTATTTTCTATTTTGCTCTTTCTTTAATAATAAATTAAACAAATTTTCAGCTACGTCCATAATATCTAATCAGTTATGCGCCGGCTTCAAAAGAGGCTAATCATCTTATTTTAGTCTGAAATCATGAACAGTCATCACTTGAAACGCTGCTCATTGGCCACAGAAGCTAAAGTAATTAAAGGTGGCAGTGGGAACAGTGTGACAGTCACACCGTCTGCACTCGTGTTGTGCAGACAGAATAGAAACCGTTTTTAAAGCTGCTACTAATCAATATTTTTAAGTAACAGTGGTTCAGATGAGTAGTTGTAATGTGAAAGGGGTCGTGCGTGATGATGAAGCGTAATCATTCAAATCTGCTCTGTTCGGTGAAACGTTTAAGTGTCTGGCAACTTTGCTGTTTGGGTTCATTTCACAGTTCTCACTGTGTCGTTTTGAGCAGTTTTTTTTTTTCAGTGATGAAGTGACTTTACACAACCTGCTCAGCACCAAACAGCACACACATGCAGTTTGCAAACAGTCGGTGAACATTGTGGATCCAGATAATTCCCCAAGGAGTTGGTAGAAACCAAAAAAAAAAGAGGTAAAAGAAGAGTCAGAAACAACAAATACTACTGCTTTACATCACAGACCTTCAAATGTAATAACGAGCGACTAGAGTATGAATTTTTCAGCATCCGACAGCTGGTGCTATTTTGATGAGCTGAAAAAGTGTTAAAAGTTCAAACGAGAAGCGTGAGTGTGAATCAAAGCTCACTGACACACGGGAACATGAGTATACGTGGTAAACACAATAAAACTCTGACCTCAGAAACGTGAAATAAAAAACATCCTCAGCTAAATATTAGGATTTTATTTCAGAAAGCAGTTATTGATGATGCTGATGCCCTGAAGAGAGCTTTTATATGAGGCCGAATCACAAACATGCAGAAGGTTACCTGATGTAAAAAGGAAAGGACTGAAAAATAGAGGAAAAATAATTACAACATTGAACGTTTCTCACCCTTTTTTTTTGTTCCTACATCCTGATGCGTTTACCTGCAGTGAGAACCAGAAGATGTCTGCTGTCGACTCCTGGAACGTGGTGGTGGGTCTGTAATAGTATTGGCAGCCATCTCGTGGGACTCATTAGGACCGACGATTACTCCACACGGTTTTGTAATGGCTGAGGTATATGAGGCAATTTCTACAGGACTACTGTAGCTGCACCAGGTGCTGCGGTGGTTTCATGAATTAAATGAAATTCCTGGTAAAGCCCCCCCCTCCACCTCCTCCCGTCACCAGATCTAAACATCATTTAACATCATCGGAAATCCTGCGGAGTGGAGTGTGGTGTTGATTTCCACCTCCTGAACCACTCACACCACGAGAGAGACCGAACTTGTGTGAGAAAATGACGCTCCTCAAGACGTTAGCTCCACTAGCTCCTCCGTCTGCTCATTAGCTTCTTGTCATTTATACAGTAAAATGTTTTAAAACTTTTTTATATACAGTTTCATACAGTTTTCATATGTCATGTCATGTGTATTGCATGGCTGCAAGATGGTAATGACATAGACAGTAATTATGGCGTATTCAAATACTGTTTCACAATGAAGTTTTACCAAAATAGCGATTCCAATCAAGTTCAAATGAACATGTTTTATTGTGTTAGATTCAAAGCACAAAATTAAAACACAATACATTTCCTTCATATCAGGGCTGCAAGTTATGAATATTTTCACCAGTTCAGTATTTATGATATATTTTTTTAAAATAATTGTAAAATTATTTATTTCTAAAAATGTTGCTTGGCACAGTCGTAAAAAGTTATCATCAGAATTTCAAGGGAATCAAGCAAATGTTTCAAAAATAGTCTGATATCCTGAAATATTCAATTTACAATGATTTGAAGCTGATTCTTACTTTGCAGAATGAAAATGACTGAAATGAGGAATAATATATCTTTTTTTTTTTACTAATCAATTAATCAATTAATTGATTCAATGCTAGACTATTATAGATTTGTTATATCATGATATTACAGAATTACCAGTTAAATACATACATAGCTAAAACAAATGGAGTTTGATACATTAGCCTTGCAGTAAATCCGACCTTCGTGAAGGTTACAATGTTCAAGAGGGAATAATTCAGCTTCATGTCACTGAGGAGGCTATAGCTGAGTATGCTGTTCAAGTGCGAGTCTACTGCTATCAGGAAAGTATTCTTACTAATATTACTGCAGTGATTCCAGCTCTTGTGTGAAGTGATTTGTGACTGTGACCTTTTCGTTTTATGGCTTCCCACACTGAACTTGGGCTCACGTTACTTCACAAATTCTCATGCAAAAATCTCGATAGCTATCTTGCTGCCTCTGAGGCCACATGACAGCCCTGAATTAAGGCGAATTAATGCATGTCAGTCACTTCAGACGCTGAATGAATGGAGACCACACAAACCGTCCACAGTTGGAATGCAGCCCCATTTGCTGATCATGCATAGGTAATGTGAAGCAGACCGGATTTTGGACAGTAAATACACTTTAAGTTGAACAAAACTTCAAACTAACTCACTGCAGGGAGCCGAAACCAAGAGGATGAATGTATCAGTGTATGTGAGGGGAGCTGTGAAGTTGTCTGTGTGGCCATATAACTTTAAATAGTCTCTTAAAATCAACAGGAAAACGCAGTGAGCGTGAAGTGTAAATCCGTATGTCAGGAGAGGCACAGCAGCTTGTTTGGATGATGTGAAATATCTGCTTAACAGTTTATGTTCTTCTGATAAAAATAA
Source organism: Decapterus maruadsi (assembly GCA_030347415.2). NCBI lineage: Eukaryota > Metazoa > Chordata > Actinopteri > Carangiformes > Carangidae > Decapterus > Decapterus maruadsi. The sequence continues at coordinate 16,899,117 of CM064906.1, forward strand.
AGTCTCGCTATACGTGACACAAGACACTTGGGTGACATAACGGCTGTGCGGCTGAAATTCAAGCAGGCGACGTAGATGCCTATATTACTGGCAGATGTGGAAGAATCAAGGCTGGTGTTACACGTGTTTTATCCAAAGCTGATTTGAGTGAACTGAATCCTCGTGATCATTATTTAATAATGTGGCCTGTTAAATTGAAGAAAAGAACAAAAAAATTACGATGACCTTGAGCCCACGCTGACGAAGGCTTTCAAAGGCGTTCCAAAACCCAAAGATATTCATTTTCAGCTCAGATATTTGTGCAAGACAGAAAAACCAGCAAAGTAGAACAAGATTTTATCTGTAATTTTCACTGGAAAAGTGATTAATCAATCATCAAAATAGTTTCTTATTAATTTGTGGTTGACTGACTTTTTTTTTTTTCACTTTTTGATTTTCATTTCAAGGGTAGTCTCTATAAATTGACATTAATTAATCAATAATGATGAAATGTGCAGAAACTTAAAGGTAACTATCATCAACTCTCACCTGGATTGATAAATATATAAGTAGCTACACGCCCCTATGCCCCTGTAACCCTCCAGATTTATTGTTCTGTTACCAGTCCCCTCGAAGATTAATCGTGTTTCCTCAGTTTGCATGTATTCCGAAGTGAAAACTTAGCGCTCTTTGCTTTTGGCAACAAATGTGTCACTTTGTCATTGTAGCACTATGTCAGGAGCCCAATTTGGATGGGATTAGTTGTTGCAGCGGGTGGAGATGGGGATGGGATGGGATGGGGTGGGGGACATAATCGAAAATGGGAGCATGTCGGTAAATTTTTAGCTCCCATCTGAATCTTGCCATGTCAGGAAGTTTGTGTGGATTTTAGCGGCCGGCCAAATCTGGGACCTCCCGTGCTGGGCAGAAATTACCTCTGATAAACCCCTCAGCTAGTCCCATCCCAAATGACAACCCCGAGATAGTTTGAAAATAATGTGTCGTTTCCTTCAGGGTGGGGGGGAGAAGGACTCCACACACTTCTCTGGCTCCAGCCCCAAACTGACATCACTGCGGTCCAGATGCAACATTTCTCCTCCTTTGCCGCTTTGTCATTGTTTAAACAAGTTGCTGTCAGTTGCGGAAATTATGTTTGATTGTTGTAATACATTTTTGTTTCGATGGCAGCACATGAATGGAGGTTCTGTAATGCCGGAGACTGATTACTCCGGTTTCTCCTCGCCTGCATGTTGTTCATTAACATCACAGATGTTACGTATTAGCAGTTACTTTACGTACATTATACTGAAAACTAATGCAGTCTGAATGGGGCTATGCTGTGTAAAAATTTAACATGGTGTCGGTACAGTTTTCCCCAGGAGGTGTGAACATCAACACGTCTCCTGCTGGAAATGTGTTGAAGGGCTGAATGAATTAGTTTGTGTGTGTGTGTGTGGGAGGGGGGGGTTGACGTTGCTAAGTCAATTATAATTTTTTTCCCTTATAAAAATTGTGCTCAAACAGTGGAGTGAGCTGGAGGTGAGCAGTGTGTGTGTGAATGAAGCGCATACAGGGGAGTGCCAGATTTATGGGTGGCGGAGGTGAGTAGTGAAGCTTTCAGTAAATTTATGAAGAGACTGATTGAAAAGAAAAAGCTCTCTGTTTTTTGTGTCAGTGTGGAGCTGCTCTCTGTTCCTCTGCGGTGACCCTTCTGCTTAACCAATTGCTCCGGGGTCAGCCTATTCATTTCAATGCCAAGCAGACATGACTACGGAGCTCAAGAGCAGCCTGTAGCTGAATACAATTAAATGAAACGATACAAGGAGTCAGTTTTTCCCTTTCATATTATTGTTATTATTTCTTATTCTTAGCTCCATTTTGGCAGAAAGCGATACTCATTGTAGAATCCAAAAGCATATCCGTATCCATAGCCAGCCATTGTTTACATAATAAAGTCAGCTGAAAGTGATTAGTCGATTAATCAGGTGCGTGTCAGAGAAATAATCTCCAGCGGTTCTGACGACGTATTAGTCATTTAGATCAGCTATCAATATGCCAAACATGCAGCGTTTGCATCTTGTCAAACAGGAGCCGTAATGATGATGAAATAAGTAGCAGGCACAGACTCATCTGAACCACTCCAAAGCTGCATTTTCCTAAAAATCACAATGTGACTACTGATTGATGAACTAGACGGAGATAATAAGTGGAGCGGGGTTTTTTTTTTCAGGCAGATTCCATTATTCCGTTGACAAGTGATTTCAGCTACGAACCTCATCGGAAACATCCACTTTTACCCTTTTTTTGCGGGGGTCTGTTCCTCCACGCAGCTCTTTTGAGCACACCACCATCTCTTCATTTTGCTTGACACTAACCTGGTTGTTCAGCAGGGGTCTTCTTTGTTCTCTTCACTTAAATAAGCTTCTTTACTCACCCCTCTCTGTTTCACTACGTCCATCTGCCCGCCGGCACTCTATCTTATCTACTGCCTCAATCATTTGGCTGAGAGCCGCTAAACACACGAACTGTTGTGCGCTCTCAACAAAATGGTGAAGCATTGCACCTTTCAGGGAGTTTTTCTGTTTGGGCTTTTCGAGCCGCACTGAAGAACATTTCAGTTTAAAAGCGTTTCCTTTTCCAAGGTCCCCTTTTAATCTAGCGCCATTTATCCTAAAACATAAAAGCCGCAGCTGAAGTAACTTGAATTGGACTTCTGCATGTTTGAATGCCACAGGAACTCATTCCGACCCAGCCTCGAACAGAAGTTTTCTGATCTATTAAACACCTGTAAACAAATTATTTGTAAGCTTTGAATCAAGGAGTAATTCTAATGAAACAAGTAACACACACTGGATTTTTGGAGCTAATCCAAAACTTAAAATCAGTGTAGCAGTAGACTAGAAACCTCCCAAAAAATATTCCAGCAAACTGCAGCTGAAAAGATTAGTTGATTAACTTCTTTAGTCACTTAGCATAAAATGAATCAGTTACTTTTTTGTAATCAATTGTTCCAGCCATTTTTAAAGCAGCCAAAAAAAAAAAATCCAAAGAAAAAAGGAAAACACTTCTGAATATCCTTGGACATTTAATGATGTTGCCTTGGACCCTGGGAAACTATTATAGACATTTTTCATTATTTTCACTTTTTTTTTTCTCTTTTGGACCAAACTGTTAGTTGAGAAAATAATCATTAGACGAATCATTAGTTGCAGCCTGAAAGCAAACACTGCAGCAGACTGTACATGCAAAATGGAACAAAGCAGGTTTGGCTTTGGGATATTGCGTTGGTCTCAAAAGTTCAAACCACTTTTACTTCTAATCAAGATGAGCACTGATAAATCCAACATGTCCAAGAATAGCTAAATAGCCCAGAAATATAATATTTTACCATCATAGGAAACTAAAGTAGACTAGAAAAAATGTGCATTTGGTGGAGAAAAAAAAAAGTTGTAATCTTCAGCTGATCATCTAATCAGGTAATCAACAAATAGTTTCAGCTACAATAACATTAGAAAAGCCTTCACTGTTTCAATGTGTGCAGCTGTAAACCACAGTTTATAACCTTGTTATCCTAATAGTTGTATATCTTATCCCATCTCTGTTTCTGGCAGTTGATGGCAACTTCTCTACATCAGTGATGGAGCCAAGGAAATGACATCATGTCCCTGCAGGGGCTGAAAGCGCACCCTTGACAGGACTGTCATGACAAAAGAGTTTCTTGGGAACATCAGGGTGCACCGAGGACAGAAAGAAAAGTGTCTGCAGGCTGTGTTTTCTTAGTTCCTGTAGTTCCTGTCTCCCACTTCTTGCCCATCAACCATTTTCTGATGTTTGAAATTCCCCTCTCACATGTGCGTCTTTTTTTGTCCTGAATGTAGGCCAAGGGGGCGGAGCTGAAAGTTCTCCAAATTAGTAGTTATTCAAAGAGTGGAAGACGAATCATTGTGTTGGCAAGATGCAGCTCAACAGAGCCAGATCTCTATTTCACTTGTAGGTTTTCAGCTTACACTTGGACTTGCGCATTAGTTTTGTTCCAGTCTTACTTGATATGTATGTATGCGCTCTTTATCTCTCTCTTCTCGGCGTTGACAATTGAAAATAAATTAACATTCCTGGGCTTTATTTTTGTCTTCTCTAAGCCTGTGGAGAAAACTTGGAGGCGAACCCAGGAGGTCAGGCCATACTCACAGGCTGTCAATCCTCCTCAGTGACCCCACCGCCCCTTTCTTTCTCCCCCTTCCATTCTTCTCCTCCTCTGCTCTCCCTCTCCCATCCATTTAGTCCCACCCGGCTTACAAACTCCCAAAACTCCCCCCTTCCTCTCACTCTCTCTTTCACCGGACTCCTCTCCAGCTTGTGAGTGAGGCAGACACAAGCTTTGTCAAAGGAGCCTCACATTCATTCAGCCGGCTGTTGCACACAGCCTTGTATTTCATGTTAAGACATGTGGGCTGTCTCCTTCTATCCATTTATTTTAATTATGTTTTAATTGCTTGCCGTCCTCTTTTAAATGCTTGCTTATTATTTCTATCAGGCTGATGTGAAAAATTTGCTGTGGACTGTGATTTTCTCCATTATCTTAACTGATGATAGATTTCTCTCCTTGGGTTTCCACTGTGTATGCATAGGAGACAAAAGAAAAACAGATGTTGTGGATGTTTGCATACCATTTTTCATTTCACTGGTGGGATTTTTTTTTGTCTTATTTCCAGAAAGATATACTGTTAATAGAAAGAGAAAACCAGGGGGAACATATATTCTTGTATTTTTTGGGGAAAAAAAGGAGCTCAAGGCGCAGATGAAAATAAATAACTTGTAATTAGTCAGTGGTCTTCTGGTGTATGTTACACGTTTGAGCTCATTAGATTTGGTGTAGGTGGCGACAGTTATTCATAAGCGTGCACCCTTTTATTTTGTACACATCTGCCTCAATGGAACATGATAATCATTATGTGAAAATCGTTGGCCGAGAAACAAGTAACCTCGATTCCCAGGCTTCAGGAGTGAGGGGGGGGGGGGGGGTGCCTGGTGCAGATAACTCCTCAAAACAATCTGCGAGGGGTTAACGATGCCTCACTTACCTCTTCAAACCATTTTCTGCTTGAGAACATCTTAGCCCCCTCCCCACTGATCGTCCCCACTCCCCCCGTCCCCTGATGTGAAATTATGATTCATCTGTCAGTACTTGTGTAAAGCATCTTAATGTTAATCGCCTAATCCTTTTATCTCAAGTCCAGACCAATTCAGTGCAGAAATAGCACCAAACAAAACAGTGTTTTAGGAAGATGAGCATAGCTGTGTCCTCCACCAGCTTAACAGAGAAAGGAGACATGTTACTCAGCGGGGCGACGGCCGATCAGGAGAAAGAACCCCGGGGTGTTGAGGGCAAGACTGCATTCGTGAGGCCTGGCTGGCTCTCGCCCCTGGTGTCTGCAGGGGCTGAGTGGCTCAGAATGCCCAGCAGGCCAGAGCGGCTGGGGGATGTCCCCCCCAACAGTTTCCAATCTCCTCCTGTCAAACACCATTATGGTTACCCCATGGCCCCGGGCCTCATATTTGGAGATGATAAATGGCTGAGGAAGAAGTCACATGCGTCCCTGGAGATTTGGAGCTCTGCCCAATATTGAACTGGTGGCAGTGTTGTTGTTAGAAGACTTGAGTATAAGCTGTCTCACTACACGTGGGGTGAGACTTCCCGTGGAGGGGAGCAAGTATCCTCCAGTTTTGGTCTTATCTGATCTGGTTCGGCGCCACTGGAAAATAAACAAATGGAAGACAAATAAAACCACAATTCCTATAAAACCACCCAAGTTTAACTGATAAATTATAAGTTTGCTCAATGTGTGTCTCCTTGGCACGGACTGTGCTTCACAACTGCTCTGGCCAGGGTGACCTCAAATGAAAATAAATACTCTGGGGCTGCGTCAGGCTAGGTGGAGATCCAGTTGGGCTTTTCATTCAAGCGTTATGCCCTGAACAGGCACTGGTCATGTATAGAATCAATCCAAAAGCGACTTAAATTATTACTCAGTATGCTAATGTGAAAGCTTCCCATGTTTTGTGGGTTTTCGTGTTGCCAAAAATATCCGACCACATTAGCGAGGCCCAGAGAGCGATCAGAGCTGACTGCTCTGCTGCTCAAATTTAGGTTCATTATAAAATAATCAGGGTGGTTGACGGGTGGCTGTGAAGGAGCGGCATACAGAAATGGGAAACATTCACTCTCCTCTGCAAAGCGACGGCTACCAAGTGACGGATCCTGTGTACAATGCGGCTACATGTGTGTGTGTGTGTGCCTTAGGGAGTTGTTGGATAGCAACCACAAGAGAATAAACAAGATACAATGTGTGTGTGTGTGTTTATGTACATGCTTGAGTGGGTGTGCTGATGCTTCCCCTGCTTGTGTGTCCACATCATGCAGGAGTGTGCATGTCCTTGGCCGTACCATTGTGCAGGCATGCATATGAGAGTTTGATGTGTGCATGTGTGTGTTTGTGTGTGTGTATGTGTGTTTGTGTGTGGCATTTCACATGTGACACAACACATCCCTCCTCGGTGTTTGATTTTGGTAAGCAGCTTATCTGTCTGCTGTGTTAGTCTGTCTCAGGCTCTAACCTTTTGCTGCTTTTGCAGACAAAAGGACAGTGTTTTTGCCACCCCTTGATAAGGAAGGGAGACAAAAGTAGCTCACAAAGCAGTCGTGTCTCTAATGGCGTCCTATGTGAACGTGTTGCCGGAGCGACGAGCGTTCTCCCGCCGGGATCTGGGGAGTAAATGGGGAAGGTGGAACAGGGAAGACTGGGAGAATGAGACAGTGTAAACATTCAGTTGTAACACATCGCCGAGTGCTGAATAAGTACCGAGCGCCAGGCACGCTATCTCCTTTTGTTTGTCGGCGCCCCCCATAAACACCGGGGGAACAAAGTTTTGATATTTCTTTTTTGAAAAATGCTTTTGTTGACTCAATCAAAGAGCAGTCAGGAGCTTTTGTTTGTCGGGATGTTGAGATTTTGCACATGACTTCTTGTGTTGCGGTGCTCACTTGCAGGAGCCAGAGGGAAAAACTGTAGCAACAATAGCTGTTGGTGATGCTAAATCGTGACCATCCACGTCCTCCCGTTTTTCACACTCTTTCCTCTTCTTTCTTTCAGATGAGAAGATGACTGCGGATGCTTCGCCGAGAACTACTGATCGTTGACATCGCTCCAGCTTTCCGCTCCCCCTACCGCAACACGTTGAACGACTATTATTAGCCATCAGGCTCCTGGATTGTTTGCACACAGCGCACAATGGCCTCCGCACTGTGGAGGTGTCCAGTGTTTCACTGCCTCTTCCTCCTTCTTGTTTGCTTTCACGTCTCACAAGGTAGGTAACCATGGAGTTGCGTTGCAGAAAAGTAGTTTGTAATGTGATTTTGGTCAACTTTTCGAGAAGCCTCTTATTATTCTGCTGAAATGCGTTGAATTTATTAGCACACATTGTTGCGGCCGCATAAAAGGGAGTGAAGAGCTGTTATGTAGCAAGGTTGCCAAGTTCTTCTTCAGTGGTTTTACCCTTGGAGTTTGAAAAATGTATTTCAAACACATTATGCCAAACTCATTGAATATTCCTGGCAATCCATGGACACTTTCACTGACACATTTCCTCGCATCCAAAGCAACACTCACACTGTGAGAGAGTCCTTCCACTTAAGGGTCATAACTGTGTCTTTTCTGATGACCGTTATAATGGGTCTGGGTGGACTTTGCAACTCTGGTGTGAAAGAGAACTGATTTTTTTTTCTTATTTGCACCTAAATCTGATCCCTCTGATCAGCCAAGAACACCTGAAGCCATGGAAAAACCAGGGCACTTCACTTGGTTCAGAGCCAATGTGACGAACTGTGAAAGAATGTGTCAGTGCTTTTAATTATCTGCAATGACATCCCAAGGCTCTTTTTTTGGTTCCTTCCCTCACATTTGATTAGTACATTTGGCTATAATTACAAGTATTGTCACAAAACAGTCCCGTCTGTTAGAAACCCATCAAAGCCACTGATGTTGGTATGTCTGCTTAATGACGATCATTACATTTTTCCCCCTTTTGTCCCATTGTACTGGGGAAACAAAGTAACCCAAAATCACATGCTTGTGTGCCAAGCATTGATTATGGATAGATGTTGAGGCACATTATTTTGAGGGATTCCGTTGCAGTTTAGAGTTTTCCTTTTTACTCTCTCTCTCTGTTTTGGTCTGTGATACATTTCTCCTCCAGTTATATTTAAAGTCTGGCTTCGGTGCACGATTTGTCAACAGAGACAGATCTCTATGGAGCAGGCTATCCCTGCATTCTTTCAACCAGGGATGCATTTTTTTTGTAGATTAGCAATTGTAGATAATATGGAAGAGTCTTTGTGAAGCATTTGAAGAATAGCCCCATGATTTAGCCAAGCTTCGAAACTGAGATGAATAGTCTTGTTGAATTTCTTAAAGGGGAACACTTCTTGGGTATGTAGAAAGTGCAGGTATTAGGTTTCAGCTGATATGAGGAAGCTCAAGACAAAGAATGCATATTTGCCCATCCATTAATAAAGGAATGTTTGTGTGTGTGGTGGAGGGTGGTGGTGGTGGTGGGGGGTGGCGAGGGGGGGGTCAGTCTGAAAACAATATCTAGTTCTATCCACATGCCACTCACCTTCAGCCTGTCCAGCCCTGAGGGTCGCATCCCAGCGCTTATGATCTTTGTTTCCTGCAACGAAAGCTCGACTTGATAATTACCTTCTGTCTCTCACCAGGAGAGAGTCTAATCAGGTTATCGTATTCACCCAAAACATTCCTCACGCTTTGAAATGCTCGTTGACATACCTGAAAAGAAAGTGATTTTTCTCCCTCCTGGTATTGACTTTTCCATCCAGTGGGAAGAATGAACCCCAGCCAGGTCTCTGTTTTGACAGTAATCAATTTTTACACAGTGTTACATACACATGGTCGACTCGCTGTATACTGTATGTATTGCGCTAGAATAAAAAAATAATATTTCTGCTATACCTCACTCTCACTGCTGTTACAGTGTGGTTTTCAGCTGCTGCAGCAGACATCTGTCTTCAAATAGAGAGGCTCCAAAAAAAAAAAAAAAAAAAAAAAACGCTGCCTCCTCAGGACCAAACAGAAGACAGGGACAGTCAGAGACAAGCTGGTGAACATATAGCAACAAAAGATGCAACATATTTTCCCCATGAACTGGTGGTAGAGACCAAAATCAGAGCTAGAAGAAGAATGAATATTGTTCTTACATTTGCCTGGTGGCCAGAAACATGATGCTGCCCCAATGGATAAATAAGCTCTCTGCCTACAGCTGCACCATTTCTCCTTCAAAGGTCAGCTATCACAGCTTTAAATAAAAGTGAATAAATGTTTTTGTTTTCCATGATGCTGTGAGCAGCTGCAGTCACATTTCTTGCTGCACATGGTGCAAATAAGTTTATAACAAACCACCAGGGTGCAGTAAAGCTGGATACCTTGCTGAGGTGGTGGAGATTTTCTTCACCACCTCCACCAAAAAAAACGACTGTTTTCTCATTTTCTGGAGTCACTTCTTGCTAATGAGTTGTCACTGTTACCACGAGCATCAGTGACGAACAGGCCCATATTTCACTTCCTGGGACTGCTTTTTCAATGAAATCCGCCCCACGAATTCCCAGTTTAGCATTTTAAATGGGAGGCAGCAGCAGTGGGAGATGTTTGGTTTGCATTAGCATCTCTGAGACGGCTGTGGGAGAGTTAACACCAAGAGGCAAGCCGGATATCAGTGAGATAAAACTATAAACAGTAACGCTGGATTACATGTATGCATAATTTCCTGCAGACCCCTCATGCGTAGGTGGGCAATTTTAATCCTAGGTTTTACTGGCGGACTCCAATCCTAACAATGAAAACTACTATATGAAGAAGTAATTAGTGGATTTAAATACATTCGCTGCCTAATCGTCAAATGGAGTTTGATTCCATGACCATCTTTTGAATTATAGATTCAAATGATGCCAATTTTTTATGTTTTTAATATTTAAAATTTTTTGTAAAGAAGACGTAAAACATCATACTAAATTCTGCATATACAGTACGTACGTAGGCTCTTCCTTGTTCTTATTACCGGTACTTGAACTCCATTTCTTACATATCCTCGTGCCATTATATAACCAATCTATAAAACGACTCTCCTGCTAGAATAAAGTAGGTCATGCAGGTATCAGATTTGTTTTAGATGTCTCAGACCGCCCAGTCTGTAGATATGAAAGAAGACGACCAGGTTCAATGGCGGCGGACACAAAGGTGGGGTGAGTGCAAAGGCACATACCTGCTGTGAGGGAATAGGAGCCGTTATCTGAGTCTTTAAAGTAAAGAAAGACAGATTTAGGAGAGGGATTATACTGTGCAGTCAGTGTCAACACTTTTAGTCAGCTGTTGTGTTAAAATACCAAAAGGCTAGCGGGCACATTGGTATTCGCATCTGAATACTGCACAAGAGGGAAATGTATAAGATTAAGTGGTTTGTGTTTGACGGCTGTGTCGTATTCACAGAGAAAGGGATCAAGAGAAAAGAGGTAGTGTTTGTTTGGGTTTTAAGTGTTAAAACATGGGCAGAGCATATGTATAAAAGTCATTAATATGCATTTCTTTTAATTATTAGCCAGTAGACACAAAAATCACAGTACAGGGAAAATGCAGAAGCAGAAATAGATTCCTCAGAAGAATTTCCGTCTGTTTTTTTCTGTTGCTTTCAAGCCCTCCTGCTGCTCTGGATTGACACTGTAAATTTCTCTCAGAGGGAGTTTTTCCTTTTTTCTTTTTTCCTTTTTACTTTTTTTGATTGTGAAATATTCCACGCTTGAGTATACCAGCCTGTCTGTGCCCCCCTCCTCCTCCATAAGGTTGTGAAGGTTATGCGTCTCAGCCCAACATTTGTCTCAAGCAGTGCCATACCTTGTGCTGACAGAAGACCCTCCCTAGTGCCACACTGGTATTTCCAGTCCTGGGGTTGAGTGAATGGGTGAAGCTATTGTGCTCTAACTCCTCTCTCTCTGGCCCCGGGCCATACACATCCAGTCTGTCATCCATTGATATGCTTGGCTTGCCATTTTATAATTCATATTGAATGCTGCGGGTCCATGGCAGGGCGATCATGAATTATCAGCTAAACCATGGGAGATTCACAGATGACTGGTCAATCTGTGTGACGAGAACAAGCACAGAGAGAGAGAGGGAGAAAAAAAAATCTGAAATATCAGTCTTGCGTGGAAATTCTGCTCGACTATTTTGAGAAATAAGGCCGGGTTCATCATCTGGATTGAATGGACTTTCCTGCAGATTTGGAGCCATATACGGGGATGGATAAATGGTTGCATTTCTCTGGTTTTGATTCCCCCCCCCCTCCCCACTCACTCACCAATACAGTTTTGTCAGCACTTTGCCATTTTCCCTGCAGCACACAGGCCTTTTAATTTCTAAACAGTGCAACAGATATATTTCCATATAGCTTTGCGCAACAATATGTTGTTTTAATAATACAGAGGAGCTGAAAAGTTCGGAATCATGAGAGAACATGAAATTGAAATGAGCTGGAGTCATATGAATCTCCAGGATCAGTATTTCACTCTGAGGAAATGAAATACAATATCACCCCTGATAGGGTCATCCTAGATTTATTGCAACAGCGATTTCCTGAGTGCGTTTTTGGTAAAACAAAAAAAAAAAGAGCAAGAAATGTTTCCATGCAATATGCAATTGTTAGAGTGAACCCCTTTTCCCTTTCAGAGGGAGGCTTTATTTTTTATTTTGTGCTTGGATGTGGTTGTAAAAGTCGTTGTTATATGGCCAGCTGATGAACAATCACTTAATTTAATGTGCGGGGACCTACGGTATTCTGACAGTTTGATTTCATTTGTTAAGCATGCCTTAAATCTCTCTTGCTCGCAGCATCCCAGAGCCATTCAATTCACACCTCTTATGGTAACAAGTTGTATAAACATTGGACCAGATGCCTACCTCACTCTTTCCTCTCTTAAATGCTGTCTGCACTTGTTTTTTTTACTCCAGGCAGCCTAATTCAAATAATAGATGAGTCCGGCTTACAACCACAGAGTAGTTTGCCTCAGAATCTAAACTTCTGGATTTGCTTGGTGTAACTCACTGCTTCACAGGAGGGTTCAGCTGTCATAACAAAGTAATGCATTTAATCTTGAGAGGAAGCAGGAGGGTTTCAAATAAAATCAAGTCTACACTATAGAAAGATGTTTTTTTCCTCCTTTCTTTTGAGTGTGGGGAGGTGTTTGCCAACACTGAGAATCAGGTTTGGATCGGAGACAAAAGTATTTACACAGTCAACAAGAACCTGTTAGATTTCAGTGCGGTTAAATGTTCACCCAGTACTTTTCAATAGCTTGGAGGCATGTCAGAACTAATTTCATTTGAACAAAAAGCACAAGAGCTAAACAAACATGCAAAAACAAAAGCAGGCATATAATATTTAACACCAAAGGGACATTGTGTGAAGGCAATCAAAGCAGTTGTTGCTCTAACTAAATACCTGAGGCAGGGATGTTTTTTTTTACAGCCACTCCAGCGATTTTTTTTCTAATTGTAACGTACATTTTAAGCAGTAATTTGTTAAAGGGATTCTAATATTGGAGACACAGCATGTGTTTGAATGAGCACAAGGGTCACTTGAACAAAAAGTCCCTTGCTGTTAGAGAGAGAAACGAAGGTGGAGGCTACAATTATATTTACACAGTGGCAGTGTGGAAATTGTTCAAAAACAATTGTCTTTGTCTCTACCTGTCGTCCTTGCTTCATATCAGAGATGTCATAACAGCTCGGGTCGCATTGTTTTAACTGTGCTGGTTGTGATTTACAGCGTAAATGCTGGTGTTAAAAACTAATGTTGACAGTGGGGAAAGGAAGGCAATCAATAAAAGAAATTACGGGGGATTCGGTAAATGTGCTTTTGGGCGCTTTCCGTGACTTGTGTGTGCACAGATTGTCTGATGTGTGCTCTTAAATCAGAGCAGGAGACAGAAACAGACAGAGAGGGACTTGTGTGTAAATATAAGACAAAAGTGGTTCCTTGTTGGTTCGGCTACCAAGGGTCTCTTGTTCATTTCACTCACTTTTGCATGGCTAATGGTAATACATGATTCAAATCAGTGTAATGATGTGTGCTGGCTCTCTTTCCCTCTGTGTCTGGAGGCTAGCTCTCACTACAGGCAATGAATGCAGCTCTGTTGCATTCACTGTATTAGTAATCTCCTCAGGCTGAGAGTCTGTGCCATAGAGCATGACCACACATTTTTTGTCCAGGAATTAAATGTCACCTCAGGGTGGGTCACCTGCAAACAAAAGGCCACCAGCCGATTTGCAGGTATAAACAGTCTAAGATAAGGAGGCCCCTCTCCTGCCGTGCAGGAAATTGAATAAGTACGCAGCAGCAAGAAGAAAGTCAGAGAAACGGTAAAGCACAAAGAAGGTTTTGTTGTCTTATGCTATCGGGTATTGACCCCCTCTTGTACCGTATATCCCTACTGAGTGTGCCAGGCACAATGGCCTCATCGAAGGTGAGGGACAGGAAACTATCTGTCATCAAGATCTCCCCATCTGTGCATTTCTTATCAGTGCTCCTGTTTTCTGCTCGCATTGACCGGAATGCTGGTGGAAGGGAATGGGGCAAGGTCATCACTGTCAAGTCAATCAAAGTGGTCAGTGTTCCAGAGATAGCAGCGGGCTACTGCCGAGGAATGTGTCTGAATGTTGTTGTTTTTTTTTCACAGACCTTCCTAGTAAATCTACAAGAAATTTGAAGCAGTGCAGTACAAAAGACCACATAGCCTTTCCCTAATACAAAGTAGTGTAGCTATGTAGACGTCTAGTATGCACACAATGTGCAAGCAATATGCTTTCATGGACTGGCAGCTCTCCATGGACTACTACAACATGCAAAAGATGGCCACATATTCAATACAGGCAGCCAATGTTGTTGGTGGGCTAGTTTTCAATAGCCTTGCAAGCTTGGCTACAACTGCAGAGGAGGGTGCACACAGACCAGGTTCATACCAACTGTGGTTGGAAATTTTTACTACAGCTCTGCAGCAAAGATGATTTTCTTTTTTAAATTAAATTCTTTCATATGTATTTAGATCCAAACAGTTCAAAACCTCAAATATATAACATCACAAGAGGAACAAACTTAAGACTTTTAGCAAGTCAAGATGCAAGCAAGGAACAAATCCTGATATCCATTATAAATATTGTTACAGACAGAATGCCTATTTGATCAGATTTGGAAGAATCCCTTAAAAAACAAGTCATTTTCCACTTTCTCATCACAAATCTATTATCATAGATTTCCCAAATTCTTCAATGTGTACATGGGTATACCCAAACAAAAGAACTCCACCAGCGTCAATCAAAATGTCTCTTTAGCAGCTGATAGATTGGTTACAGTTCAATGATATTGTAATAAATCAATATGAGCCATTTCCAATGATCTAATCCCACTAAATGTGCTTGTCTGTGTCCTTTCCAATAAAAACTCATAACAGTAAATCACACAGGCCTGTACAGCCAACACTAGTCACATATTAGCTCATTTGCAAGTGGTAATGTCAACTTGGCCACTCCTGTCATGCAACTCTTGCCTTGTTTGTACTATTTCCACAAACAAGGCACAAATGCACATGGGTTTGACCAACATTTTTTTCTTTGAGGACCGTGCAGGTATAAACATAGGTAAACAACCAGTACAGGTGCAGTGTATGAATTTTTGAAAATGGGCAGCAGCAGGATGAACATAGTTAACAGGAATTCAGGATGTGTCCCGAAGACATTCCTGATAAGAATCACCCGTTAATGTGAGCCAGCGCAGACTCTGCAGTAATTGCATTAAAAACTGTTTTTAATGTTCGATGAAATGTGCACTAGATGAAAAACGTATGTCAGAATGAAAGAGGCAAAGCAAAACATACATGAAAGATGAATTTTCCTTCGTTTTTTCACTGACTAAGGCCACAACAATTTCTTATGTTGGGATGAAACACATAAACACAATTTCATGCCAAAACAAGTACCAAAATTGCACTGCACCACCTCATCTGCATAATCACAACCATAACTGCACCGCTCCATCCGCCTCGGCGAAGGTAGGTCTGTGTGGAGACACAAAATCCTAAATGGAGTCGGAGTGATAGCGCCGCTGTGTGAAAGGCTACTGCTGGCCCGGGCCTGGAGATAAACCTATCAGAATTGTCCGTTCATTATCGCCCCTGCCTTGTAGTCTGTGGCTCATTATTCATGTAATCCTTGTTCCAGTTGCAGCTTCTCCTGACACCCTGCCTATGTGACGTAGTGAGTAAGCCTCCTGGGCTCGGCTCTGTACAGGCAGGGCCGGGTGGAGGAGATGGCTGGGTTGATTAGGAGGCTGTGCCCCAGCAAACAAGAACAGAGACCCAAGCATATGATGGAGACAAATCCACATCCTCCCCTTTCTGCACTTCATCCTCCCTCTTTTTTCTTCTCCATCCCCACCCTAAGGGAGGCACCTGACTTATTCTGAGACGTTTTCTTAAGCGGAAAATCCAGCTGGGGTTTAAATACAGGGGTAAAATATGGGCTTAAGGGGAGTTAAGCATCTCTGGATAGATCAAACCTGTGAAACTATTGCCCTGCTGCACTTGGAGGAGTTACTTTAACTCACATCTTTCTGCATGTTTCATCAACTCCCATGCAAAAGAGAGATGCAACAATATGTTAGATATTGAACTAATTCTGTCAAAATGGCATTCTCCTGGGAACATATAGGGTTTTTCATCTTCCAAGTTAAACATTTTTTTTTTCAAATGTTTAGCCTCTGTGACAGTCTTGAAAAGGTTGTTTTCTCAGTAGACTATACAAGGTGTCGCATTATACCTTGCTTTAATCTAAGTGATGTGTCCATGGACCAAACAAAAGAAGAGGCTGCATCAACTAATATATGTTCCTTCATCTGAATTATTCCTGTCATGCCTTATATTAAACACTGACCCTCTTTGCATTTAGAGGATTATATGTATTAGTAATGTAATGATGTTCCCCTCTTTCCGTGCTGTGTTTCTTTGATGTGCGCCCACAGGGTCATGGATCATCCAACCAATCGACAGAGGAGAAAACCTTGATTCTTGCGGCCAAATTAAGACACAGTCATTACAGCCTCTACTTTCTGGCCTTTTTTCTCCTTTGCTTCTGCTCCCATGGGGAAAAATTCTTCATCTGCAGTCTTCTGCAGCTGAGCCGCCTGTTCTGGAGAGTCAAAATAATCCACCGTGTCGACTGTGCATCAGTTGTGCCAAAACTTAAACGTTTTCTCCGTGTTATGCAACCCCAGTCATTTCCGCAACATCAAAACACAACAGTCTGTGCATTTTAAGTGTTTTGTGTACATTGTGGGGTTGTTAGATACTCTATAAAAAAGGCTCACATGCCTGAAGGAAAACTGTGTTGTTTCTTATACTGGCTCTTAATCAACATTTGGCTGTTTTAACTAGTGATTTGTGGTCACTTTGTACTGCCACCTCTGTTGTAGAGATTCAGGAAATGAAACTCCTACATTTTAAATCTTGACGTAAATAACTTTAAACTCATGCCTCTTAATGTGACAGAAACACAGAAAATAGATTAGCAGCTGTTGCTAACCAGCCTTCTAACCGAGCTTTGAAAGCTAAGACTGATTAATACGTGCTACTATTGTGTGCTGATTTATTTTGTGGAGGTTAAACAGTTTCTGGCATATGTAAGGCAACGGGTCAGTGCAGTCAGCCACAATAATGAATACAGCAGGCTGTACTTTTCATTTAAAGGAACTTTTTTCTGTTCCTACGTAGCTAGCACTAGCATAAACAGCTGTTTACAGTCTAGAGCAAACACATATTTAAAAAAAAAAAAAAAAGAAGAAAAAACTCTCACAACTCTTATAAAGCCAAATATAACAACTCTTAGCCAAAACTATTAAGTGCCACCAAACCACTTGAGGAGGGGTTCAAAGACACGCCAATCACGACAATAAATCCTTGGCTGAAAAACACTGGAGTTTCCCTTTAAATTCATGCTGATTCACTAAAAGAGAAAACATTACACGCCTGCATCTGGCATGATAGGATCTAGCTTCCTCTAAATGGACCCACCTGAGGAGTTAAGAGGCAGCAGCAGGGTCTATCACGCTCAGTCTCAGCAATATGACAAATCCTTCCCCTTAAAGCCCTCCAACAAGACATGCTTCAGCATGCCGCATGTGATTCTTTCCTCCCACCTACTGATTTTTTTTTTTAAGTGAAGAAAAGGGGAGATGAATTAGAGAAAGGGCCATCGCTGTGAATACAAATGGTGGCTTTGGAATTTGAAGTGGCAACACTGAATTCATGCATCACCAGAGAAAGAAAAGAATATGAGCCACAGCGCTTCATCTAACCACAAATGGACTCAGTACTGTATTGCCAGTTTCTATTTTGGAATACTTATATCGGAATCAAGAGTGTCTGATAGCAGCTGTGTGGGAAAGGCGGGTGTAGCCCCAGGGTTTGTGGTCTTGTCTGACACTGTCTTTAGAAACAATTCCCAGCAAGGTGGACTGGAGCGGGGACTTAAGTGTCATGGGAAATGGTACCATATGTCCAACTAGATTTTCACTGTTTCGCCGCATTTCGACAGTTGAAATGAAATATGAGCCACTGTGGCATGGTGAAGAGCTCTCGGGGTGTTGTCTGTATTTGAAAAGCAGGTGTTATTTTGTGAATCCCAAATCTCCTTTCTCATCTCCCACTTTTCTCCAGTGTGTCTATCACATCTGATGGGCGGTCATGTACTGCATTTGTGAACTTTCCTCACACATTTTAGGCGACAGGACTGGATGTCTTATCAAATGTAGGGACGTGGAAATGGAAATTGTGTGTGCTGTGAATTAGTCCAAGTACTTTCCACTTATTTTGTTTTGTCAGTTTATAGGCATGTGCATGGACAATGAAATGTAGTTTTATTTCACACATAAAACGTCAACCACAATTGTTGCTGGAATTAAATTTTTTCAAGCTAATTTTATTCCTTGGCTAGAAATCAGACTGTTCCATTGAACAGATTAGAAATACTGCAGAAAAGAACAAAGAGCCTGAAAAAATGATGCAAAACATTTATGAAGCTTTGTTCCCTTTATTAAGAATTCAAATCTGTTTTTCAGTTGGTTTTTTTTCTACTTCATGAATTCCTATTGAAAATAGTTACTCCACTAGAGCAAAACATGCTGTATGACCACTCTGTCACTCCGGATATTGGATTATAGAGGCATCCCCCGCTGTTGGAGGAAAGCTTGACTCTAAGATCTGCTCTTTCTTCCGAAGATGTTGGCTACCAGTAATACTGGGAATAAAACAACATAAAAAGACAAACAATCTTGAAGTACTCCTGCTGTGACCACGGTGGGGGCACTCTTATTTGACTAAAGGCTACACCCTCCTTTATGCTGCAGAGAAAGCGTCCCTGTCAAACCCAAGCTCAGAACAATGGGGGCCAGCCTTGGGCAAACAGGGCCATTTGCATGCAGCTGTTTGCCGTTTCCAGGACCACAAAGGCCAATCAAAGGAACCTTAATGGAGGATGACAAGCGTCAACCAACGCCTTTGCTCTCTGTCTGTGCCAGCCCTCGCCACACTGTCTACCCTCCAAAAATGGCCCAGTTTTTTCTTTTTCTTTTAAAGAGTGATCAAACATTCCTCCAGTTTTTTCCTCCCACCGTCTGATGTCCCGCGGAGGCTTGGAGGGTTAAAGGTTGGTCACCGCCACACTGTTGAGAATTAACGCACACAGACTGGCTAAAGATGAACCTCAACATGTGCGTTACGGTCTGGCGCTTGCAGACGCCAAACAGCGATATCTCGATTCTCGACACCAAACCTGCATTATCTTTTCATTTTATCTCCGGGGTTTTAAAAGCCACAAAGTGTAACTCCGTGGATGGTTTCAGACGTCGCTACCCATCTGAGCCACAGTGGCACTTCCAATTTCAAGGGTGTTGATAGAAAACAAAATATGTTTTATGAGGGATGGGGGGGGGAGGAGGGCTGGCAGTGAATTAAAGGCTGTCAACGGGAGGAGAAGAAAAACTCCCAGAATGCAACATATTGAGAAGCAGTCCCAGCCTTTGCTTTGCTCTCTTGAGCTCAATAGACGGCTTAGCAGGCAGGTCAGGGGGAGGAATCTGAAAAGCTACTTTCCTCGCAGTCACTCACTGACCAGAATGCATGATAAGGCTCTGTGTCAACAAGGCCAGGAATAGGGATCATAGCCAATTATAGCTAAGTCAAAGTGGTAACCATGGTGATATGACTAAATGCTATATATAAAGCATTATTTGGTTCCCTTGCTGATTGTGTAATTTAATGTTAATCTGAGGCACAGAGACACAGAGAGCAGCCCATTCTCTTTCTGTCTTTCTTTTTTTTAAAGACACACACAGACACACACACACACCCACACTCATCGTGTTGTAGATTTTTTTTTCCTGCAGTTTTCTTGACACCGTTTTCCCCTGCAGCTGGTGCCCTTCTGTCGCAGTCTTCAACTGCTGCAAAGTTGAGCAGTCAAACAAAGCACAGAATGTGAGATGAAGAGCTTTTTATACCTCCTTAAGACATTGACATTTGTGCACACAAACACTCATCCCGTCTTTCCAGAATCTCGCAAAACTTGTTTTAATCGAGAAAATCAACACCTACACCCAGAAACCTTTGTTGTCCCAAGGTCTTTCCTTCTTAGCTCTGCTTAAATCCTAAGACCTGAAGCAACATCCAGTTAAGTCGACCAAAAATATATCCCCTTGAATTCAGCTCTCCACCTCCTCATACACAGAGAAAAATCTCATTTATATATATTTTAACATTTTGGACGGATTTGTCATTACTTGCACAATTACAAGTTGACAAGACAGTCATTAATGAGACCGAGACCGTCTGCAGCTTAGAGAAGAAGCAATTTGTTCCTCAGGCCGCCAGTACAGTCTAGATACTCCCCCTAATTGATGTAGTGTTAGCCTATGACCAGAGAGATCTATACAGGCAAGAGAGAAGGAGGCCAGCAAGGAGCGAGCCTAATCAATCGTCCGGCCTATGTTGACAACAGCATGCCATCATGCCATAGTGAGCTGATAGATGGGCAGAGTCAGCGGTGGACAGCCAGAAAGGGTGTTTTAGTCAAACGAGGATCTCTTCGCACAGAATTTTAAAAACCCTTGTGAAATGCATTCTTTCTGTCTGCTCTCTGTAGCGGCCGTGATAAACCCGTCACTCCTTCCATGAGGAATAGCAGGCGGGACAATCATTATTCTTCGCAGTAAAGCTGGCGACTTCACTCTGTGTTTTATCATCCACCACTCTGGACAGGTTTTCTGAAAGGTTTGGGTAATTGTAGTGGTTATTGGAATAGATGAAGTGACCCCACAGCCCTCCACTTATGGTTCGGCTCCACTGACGTCTCCTAATGAGGTGATAAACAGTCCAGCTAAGCAGAATCTACCGGCCATTAGATAGATCATGGTATTATAATGAAATGTCTAGTGGCCGTGCGCCAGAGAATTTATACCATTAGTTTCATATTTTGTTATACTGCTACCACTACTTGTGAGTGCAAAAGTTTCTCCTTAGACGCTCTGACTTGAGCATTGTGTTTCAGCGGTGTATGTTTCACAGATGTCTGTGTGTTTCTGTGTTTTTCTTCCCCTGTTTGCTGGTGTGTGACATGTGCAGACTGACATAGAATATCATTATAAGTGAGCCAGGCGCAGCGGGCTGAAATGACTAGCAGACATGTGGGTCGGAGGTTTCGGGGTAGGAATTTCTAGCCGGGAATCAATTCAACTTTGAGCAGTTCAAACAATGCTAATTGCACAAGGCCCTGACTGTCAAAAGAGTGAGGATAATTAGAGTGAGGGGGCAAAGTGAACCCAGGGTGGTAAGTGTTAGTACATGACAATGCTCGGGAGCCAATGGGAGCACAGAAAAGGTAACAGGCTGAAAGGAGGGCTAATTAGGAGAGCAGTGCAGAAAATACAAGTGGAAGCTGCCCCCTCAGGGACCCGCTATTGCTGCAAACAACAGCGATTATTGACAGTTCATGCAGTGCTCTGCTTGCACTTCTTAAATGGAACACATTTGCATGTTGTACTTAGATTTTACCTAATTGTTTTCTTGGAATTCCAAAGAATTACTTTTTTCTTTCTTTTTTTCTCCCCACTTTCGATCACTTTAGCCTCAGATAATGGATTTTCTTCTTTCTTTTGTTTTTCCTTTTAAGAGTTTTTCCTCTCTGCTCAAATTCAAGGAATTCAAAGACATTTCATTACTTTGCAAGAGGAACAACTTTTGTTGTCATTTTTTTGAAACGGGGGGAAGACAGATTTGTGTGAAATGGTTAATTTACTTGGCCGCCCTCCCATCTGCCGTGTTCCATGTATAGATTTTCCCCCTTGTGGACTCCAGACTGTCCCCTCTTCGATCACCGACACTGCAAAATGGATTATATTACTCTCCGTTCTGCCAGGATTCTGTCTCTTTTTCTCCGTCTTACTTTACAGAGCAAGTAAAGCAAAAAAAAAAAAACTCACAAATGAAACAAGCTTGTAAGGCTGTAAAACAAACTATTCTCAGTCTAGATCTGGACGATCTTTAGGTGGAGGCCTTCCTGATGCTCTGTAGCCTTTGTATTTGCTCAAGAATTTATGAGGTTACCATTGGTCTCCAGTGACTTACAATGTGATGTCTTAGCCAACATCCAAGACCACAGAGAGATTGAGAGATGAATTGTTTCGTCTTTCCCCATTCCTGTATCGCGTGTAATAGCCCGTCTGTTTAAAGCTGCGGTAAACATTGGACTGCTGTTGCCTATTTATTTTGTGCCAGTGGATTTTTACTGCATGATGTGTGGCCTTATTGTATTGAATCAGTGATCCTTTTTAAGTCATTAATTTTTCTTTTATTTATGTGCTTAAACTTTCTTCTCTGTCTCTGTGTGCATCAGGGTTCAGCCGTGCAGCCTTGCCTTTCGGGCTGGTCAGGAGAGAGCTCTCATGTGAAGGATATGCAATTGATCTACGCTGCCCAGGGAGTGATGTCATCATGATCGAGACGGCCAACTACGGCCGAACTGACGACAAGATCTGTGACGCTGACCCGTTCCAGATGGAGAACGTCAACTGCTACCTCCCCGATGCCTACAAGATTATATCACAAAGGTAAAACACTGGGGAGAGAGGAGGGATCTTATTTCACAAACATAAGCAGGAGCTGTGGAGGAAAAGTATGGACCTCGTTTATTTTTTGACTTCTTGTCTTCTTTTTTTTTGTTTTTTTCCCCCCTCTGTATCCCAACATTTCTGCACACAAAAGAAATGTTAAATTATCAATGTGCCCGTGCAGCCACCTACACGCCGGACAATTAATCAACATCTTACACCTTTTAATTTTTTTTCAAAGCCCTTTACTGACGCGAATAGATGTAGGTGGTATTTTAAAATTCAGAAAACTAGGGCGCAGATTAATTCTTGACAGGCAGGAATTGACATCCATGTGGCAGAGCTCTTCACACCAGCTGCGCGTTGTTGCTGCTGCTTGAGTCATAATCAGTGCAGCTCAGAGACACAAGTCACATGAACACCCTCTTAATTCCCTATCTGGAACATTGGGCTTGCTTTGTTCAAACACTTGTACTGCAATTGAAGTGGCTTTGCCTCAGGTAGTGAGCAATGCCCATCATCATGCCTTTTATCCCGGTTACCCTCTCACAGGATGCTGCCGCGCTGTCAAATGACAACACAGCAACACTTCAGCTCGACTGCTGCTTCACCCCCAGAGGTGTGTGTATTTTTAAAGGGCACCGGATGAACTATTCATAAATAGTAACCAGCGCAGTTCATCTTCTAATGCACTGCTCTGTCTTAACCTGCCCTCCCCTCCTTTTTGAGCATCATCGCCCACCATCTTACAGCTCTGGGTCTTTTTTTTCCCCCTCCTTCATTCATTTTTGTATTTACTCTCATGAGAAGCAGCGCCACACAGCAGCTCAGGGATAGATCAGGTCCTGCTGTCTTACTCTGTCTTTCTAAATTTACAGCCACGTCCCAGTGCACTCATTCAGGAGCACGCCGCATGACAGTGTCCATGCCCTTCGGTTTGACTGCGACTTGCTACGCTGTGCGCCGCGTCTGTTGACAAGTCTGACTCTCACTAGCTGGAGCCACACTTCAAAACTTATCTCCGTGGAAGATTCCCTGGAGGCAGCGTGCAAGTGAAAGCTTTGAGAAGAGTCTGCACCACAAGCCCTTAACCAGAATTATCCTAATGATTTAGATCAGAGGAAATAGGCTCCTGACCGTAATTAAGGTTGATGTGATAACCAGGCATGTTAAAGCATTGGGAGACCCTGATCACTCCTCCAGTCTGCACCAAACTAAAACAAGGAGAATATTTAAACCGCATTAAGACACTATGCTCTGCCAACATCGTGAAGATTAACAAAAGGAAATAGCACCGCAGACAGATAAACAAACATATTAAAAAAGATTGGGGAGATAGAAGCAGTGGGAAGCCGGATCCGCAGAGTGGCAGTTTTGTTGGTTTGAAAATTGCGACAAAATGTATTCATTAGTCGTCCATTTCTGACAACAAAAACAACTAGACAGATGAAACAGCTTGATTTTCAACATCCATTGAAGTGTTTTGTCAAGTAAAATATTTGGTTGCTGACAAAAAATAGGCTGGATGAAAAATGCATAGGGCAACTGATGGCAGCTGAGGTCCTGTTTAATATTCAGGTGGTATTTACTCCAGAGATGTACTGTAAATGGACTGTATATGTCTGACCTCTCTCGTTCTTTCTCTGCCAACCCTGCCTCCCCTTTACATGTTCATACGGGCACACAAACTATTCACACACAGTAGCTACACTTGAAAGAAGGCTGCTACGCTGCCTTCAGCACCTTTACCATTTCCATCACCGTTTCAATGGCCACCTATCCCCTGACCCAGTAAAACTAACAGAATAAATCTTTTACGTGGTCAGAGGTGCAGCTCTTAGATGGAAACTGAGCAGGACTCAGACACTTTGCTGCCGTGAGATTGAACTCAGTGCAATAGAGATAACATGCAGTGATTCCAGCAGCAGTTTAAAACAGAAGAGCCATGTCAAAATGCTTAGCAACAACACTTTCCTTCTCTCCAAGGCAAGTGCATCTAAAAATTACAGTAGGAAAAATGCCAGAGTGAATTCTTCAACATGAAAGCTAGCAGTGGTGGAACAAGTAATTTAGATCCTCCACTTAACGCTGCACTAGTATATAATATTTTCATGATAATAGATCAAATGCCCTGGTGTGATGTGAATGCAGTTGCTCTTAGTAACAAGCCAGCAGAGAATTATCTCCAAACCCTGAAGATCCATGAAGCCCTGTAGTGTCTTTCAGCTCTTTGTTTTGTTTTTAACTGCTGTGGTTCACTCTGACTGCTCTCATCGGTTAATTTCCAGGCGGAGTGGACAGCTGTTGGAGCAGAAAAGCTCTGATAAACCCTTGTGTAGACCACCTGCCCAGCTCCAAACACCAGAATGACTAAGTTTTTCTGATGAAGAGCCTGATATATTTTTCACCATTATCCAATTAGAGCCTAAGTTAAAGTGAATATTAAACTTGCATTCATTACCCTGCCAGAAACATGACTTCAAAATGGAAGCCAATGTTGCTCTGTCTCTGTGGGGTGTGTAAATAGCACATTATAGCCATAACAGCTATACATTCTCAGTGTGGTCTGTACAGCTTGTTACAATGCCCCCAAGTTGCAAACCTTCACTTTGAGTTAATCTACACTGTTTTAATAGAGTAAAGATAACAAAGTCATTATGCATAATGGCCCCTTTCAAAATATATTATTGTATATATTTTATCATTATAGCTGGTAGAGTTAAGGTTAATTTAATCTATTTTCCATACTGTAACACTATTTAAACCCATACCAATAATATTTTATAATCTTTTATGTGTTTAACTTAAATCCTCTAACTATTACTGTCTCTTAGATGTAGTGGGGTATAGTACAACAATTTCTTCTGAAATTAGGTGAGAATTACCATAAAGTAGTATAAAATGAAATATTTAAGTTTAACTATCTCAAAATTGTTCATAAGTACAGTACTTGAATAAATGTAGCTCTGGGAACTGAGAGCTGGTGTCATTTGCCCTTATGAACTCTTAATACTGAATTCATACAGAATATCACTGGGTGCCTGTGAGGTGATTCTGTCAGTCTCATCTGTTCCCATTTTTAATGCAGTGACCCTTCTCCCTCTCAGCAGATCTCACTGCAGTGAAGCCGTAACAGTGAATCTCGTAAGAGCAGCTGGCAGCCTATTGTCAGTAATGATTAAACCATCACTGATGATGCTGATGCTTTTTGTGAAGTTCATAATGGACTTGATGCCTTTTTTCTTTATTCATATTCAATGTCTAATACTCCATTAGTCTCGAGGAATGGGTTTTGCTCTGAAAAAGCAAAAATGGGTTTCGGATTGTACATGGCTAATGCACAAACATTTACCATTCACTCTTTACCTTAACAACCTGTAGAGGTAAAAGTGCACAGACAGGGCTTTGTTTGTGTGGTTGTTGTGCAGACGATCCCATTTCGCAGTGACAGAAAGCCTCTTGATTTATTTCTGTTTCTTTGAAAGTCATGTCCGACGTTGAAATGTATGTCCAACTTGCATGACAGCTGCTGACCTTTTGAAATATTTATCTCAAGCTTGCAAATTGTTGAATGTCCTATTTTGGTGCCAATTTTTTCTTGTTTGCCTGTGCCACTGCTGCTGCTGACATTATTCTCAGTCCCTTGGCCTCAAGAGAGCGCGATTGAAGTGAAGCCAATTTCACCCTATACAGCAATAACACAAACTCGTGCTCTGCTGCCCCACCACCCCCTTCTCCCTCTTTACTTGAACTTTTTTAGCATCAAGAAACATCTGCACAAACACACGCGCATACACACATGCAGTACGCACACAAACATGCAGCAGACTGTTAATTCGCTGAGGGATACCATTTCATTCTGAAAGGCAAAATAACCTCTCATTGAAATGACACATTCCCGTCGTGTCTGTTACGTACACGCAGAGGAGCCGCTCCGTTTCACCAGAG
Source organism: Decapterus maruadsi (assembly GCA_030347415.2). Classification (NCBI taxonomy): domain Eukaryota; kingdom Metazoa; phylum Chordata; class Actinopteri; order Carangiformes; family Carangidae; genus Decapterus; species Decapterus maruadsi. Next base: position 16,925,316 of record CM064906.1, read on the forward strand.
GTCACCCATTCCAAGCAGGACATGTCACCGCCACCTGTTATGTGTGTTTTAATGAATGTCTTCCCTTTCAATAGCGGTGCGAAGACGCTGTTAAAGGAAATGCCATCGCTAATTCCTAACATGCCTGTCACTTGGTTATTCATTATCAAATTCATCGCGCATTCATTTACTCTTCTTTAATGTTTTCATTCCTCTCTCTGTTTGACAAGGTTTAAACTAGAATGCATTATGTGACAGTCCTGGCTGGGATCTCATCACTTTGACTGTAGCAGTAACGATGAACTTTTCCCACTCTGTGTTATTAATGTTGTCTTTGCCGAGCGCTCTTGCTATGGGTAGTCATGATGAAATCTCTGGTCAATCTTTTTTTTTTCTAGGTGCAACAACCGTACGCAGTGTGTGGTTGTCACTGGCTCTGATGTCTTTCCTGATCCATGCCCTGGCACCTACAAGTACTTAGAGGTCCAGTATGAGTGTGTTCCCTATAGTAAGTATCGCCATCCTAATCTTATACTGAACTCTTATTGTCTGATTTTGAAGTGTCGGTTGTGCTTTCACTACAGTCTCTGCAAACGCAGTGTATACATTTATTCTACAGATGACACTTCAACTCGTTCGAGTGTTTGGAAGGACATCAATGATTGATTATGTTTTTATGGAAATATAAAGTGTTGCAGGGTCAATTCACCCCAATTATCAAAGGACATGTTTTCCCAATTACCTCTTGGGTTTGTTTCCCCAGGTTTTAAGATATCAGTCTCTCGAGTTAGGTTCTGATATCTGCTTTTATTTTGGAGCTGGTTCCCCGTTGGCAACATACCTGAATATGTTAAGCTCAAAGTCTAACAAATCTCCTATTGGCCCTTAATTTACATGTTAATTAATGCTAATTCTGTGATGGCTTCAATTAAAGTCTTGTCTGTTATCTTGTTAACGTGCTCTCCGCAAGCCAGTGTCTGTACTCAGCCCGTGATTGTTTGTGAGGGAAAAGAAACATCACCTTAACACCCTCCCATGAGTGGGTTTATGTGGTTCAACAAGGCCAACCTTTATAGATATTGTATAAATATTCAAGCTCTTTAACTCAATGTCTCTCTTAGGGGTGTCTCCACTATTTAGAACAAGTAACTTATGCTAAATAAGGTGTAAAAGGAAGTTGGTTACACCTGCTGTTGCAATGTAATGATATATATTTAATGAAAAGTTCATGTGTTTTCTGGCTGTAGCTACAGGTTATGAACATTAATTAGGCTGTGGAGCTGAGCCAAGTGAGTTTTAGTCACGCAGAACTGTCACTACTGACAATAGTTGAAAACAAAGCCTACTTAGACTCACTGATGGATTTAAATTTGATGAGGAGACTCAACACTGGTTTTGGATTTGATGCATTGCTACCACTGCACCCAGCCCTTATCTATTAGGAATGTATGCCTCCACCCCATTATGGCAGTAGTAAGTGAATTTTTTGCTCATGGTGCTAACAGCGGTGAAAAAATGACATTTTTAAAAAATAAACAGCAAAACCTCCTTTCAGAAACAGTGTTCATGTTATTCTACAGACCTTGCTGTGAGCAGTTTTCATTGGAACTACGTTCTACTGGAGAAATACTCCCCATAAAAATATTATTTTTGCTTCTGCTGTGAGCTTGACAAACAGTTCCTTTAACATCTTTTGTATTTGGATGGTGGCAGATATCTCGGAGGCAGATATTGCCAAACTTGGGCAAATAAAACCAAAACTATGTGCTCGACTGGAAAGAACAAAATGGTAACGGGCAAAATAAGCCTCTTGTAATTTGGGTGAACTGACCCTTTAAATGGGTTTAATAGCATTAACTACAGCTTTGGTGTGTTTCACTGAGATAATCAAGGAGATTAGGAAGAAAGGAGTACATCATAGGTCTCACATTGGTACAGCATGCTCAGTTATAAGCAGTGGAAACATATGACAGAGGATATTAGAGTAAAAATGATGAGCTGATTTAGCATCTTTTCTCAGATAGATCAGCTCCGGTCGTTTGCTGTGAGAATGATTTAATTAAACGTACTGTAGAATTGGTTTTAAACTCTGCCTCTGGTATTGATTTGAGTTAATCTACCTCCAAAGGGTGTTTTAGAGCAGTTTATAAAAGCAGATTTAAGCTTTATCCCTGTCTGTGAACGCACTTAGTATTTAAATTGAAGAATTGTAAACATTTTCAGAAATATTCACCTCTTCTTTTTCTTCTTTCAAACAGACCTCTCTTTCACCTCCCGTCTCGTTCCTCCCCAACTAACCTCTTTGCTCTCTCTCTCTCTCTCTCTCTCTCTCTCTCTCCTTTTTTTTCTAGCTTCCAGTCTTTCACATTTTGTCTCTTGCCTCTCCCACTTCCACTCAGCGTATGCGGCTTCAACACTCCACTAAAGAAACGCCATATTAGGCCGACTGTTCATCAGTCATCTAATGTACTGCAGCGCTCTTTGGCTCATTTGAGAGTTTGGTCTGTAACATTAGCACCGTGTCATGTTTTTCGTGTGTGGGCGAGCAAGTTTGGAATCGAGTTTTGATTTGTGTTTATAAAGTTTGAACAAATTCCACCCTCACTCGGCACACGCCAAAAATAACTCTAAGAATGTTATCCATCTAAGTGCCACTAGGACTTTCTGATTTTTTTTTTTCCTCCTGCCACTTAGGCAAAGCATTTTTAGAGGGATTTATCCTGCTTTTACAGTGGCCAATGCATTATTTTGTTGGCAGTTAAATGACCATAGGAATGAAAAGTTTAATGCACTGGAAAGCATGGCACATAGCTTGTCTCCAGTCATAACTTGTCTGTTTTTATACCCTAGGATGAGAGGCCGTTTCACTAACAAACACCCTTTTTTCTCCTCTAGCTCCTTTTTTCTCTCCAAAAAGCAGCCGTAGCAGTTCATCTCATGGTCATATCCTCCAACTAATTCTTCTCTTTGTACGTGGTAGTTTTCTCATGATAACCTTTCTCTCCCTTTTGCACTCTTTTTTGCTTTCTTTTCCAATGCCTGAAATAGAAGTGGAGCAAAAAGGTAAATGAGTGGTCTGGTCCTTCCCTCCCCTTCCTTCGGCTCCTTGTTCTGTGGTGTTGAGTACAGCTCCCCTCACGTCTGTTCCCCCTTCTCCTGATTGCCTCTCCTGTCAAATGCTAAACCCATAGGAGGATTGTTTGCACCCATGGAGTTCAAATGAGTTTCAAAACAGAATTTCAAATGACATCTACGATCATCGAATGTAGTTTTTTTCTCACAATGTGAAAGAAAACACCAACTGCTCGGTGTTGATTTGTTCCAGGGACTCTTGCTTAGCACTTTCTCAACCCTTGAAGAATGACTAGTTGTGTATATATATATTCCTATTTGGCTCAGTATGTAGTTTGCTTGGCCCAACTTCTGCTGCACCCATAGCACGTGATGTGAAATAGCAGTGATGGCTGAGTGAGATTGGCACAGACTTAAAAAAAAAAAAAAAAACGTTTGAAAAGAAAACAAGAACTTTCTGTGTCCCATTTTATCCAGAACCAATTAATTTAAAAGCATCTAAATGGGAACCTTGCCATGACCTCCCTCACCCATCAGTGGTTACTCTTGTCTTTTGACACAGAAGTAGTGAAAATCCTTTACCACTCTTGTTCAATATATTCCCCAACCTCCACTTTTCATTTTACCTCTGCTTTGCTGCCGCCACCACCATTGACAACCTGTTGTTCACTCTTATCACAAGATGTGAAGTCTGTTCCCTTTTCATTTTGGTTTATGACCTCAGTCCTGTGAGTATGCATGTGCGGTGTGTCCATATACCCAGCTGTTCATGTGGCATTTGACAACAGAGACAGGCTGGTATTTAAATAAAAGAGAAAAAGAAACTTGTGAAGTTGATTCCTCCCATTTCCCATGTCTTTCATTTGCAGGATTTTTTTTTATTACCTTTTTTGTTCACATTTTTTTGTTTTGTCCCTGTTAGGATGTAGCAGCAGACCCTTGAGATGCAAGTTGTCTTAACCTCACATGTCTCATTCTGAATAATCCCTATGACACATTCATTTATTTTCTTTTTTCCCCCTATTCATTAGCGGTAGTACAAAACCACTAGTTAAAATATTCCTCCAAATTCACAGTCTCTGATCTTGAGTTGTACAGCAGCGAGAATGTTGCGTGTCAAGTGTATTATGTATCTTTTTAAAACATTTTTCCTTATTGCATTTTGTTTTGCTCTCTTGTTTGTCACCAGTTTTCATTTGTCCTGGAACTCTGAAGGGTGTAGGAGCTGCCACCTTCCTGTTTGAGGCAGAGCAGCAAGCGGGGTCATGGTGCAAAGACCCGCTTCAGGCTGGAGACAAAGTCTTCTTCATGCCCTGGACGCCATACCGCACTGACACCCTCATCGAGTACGCCTCACTGGAGGACTTCAAAGGTGGTCGCCAGACGACCACCTATAAACTGCCTCACCGTGTCGATGGGACAGGCTTCGTAGCTTATGATGGTGCTATCTTCTTTAACAAGGAACGCACTCGCAACATTGTCAAGTTTGACCTGCGCACTCGCATCAAAAGTGGCGAGGCCATTGTTAACAATGCCAACTATCACGACACCTCACCTTACCGCTGGGGTGGCAAGACTGACATTGACCTGGCAGTAGATGAGAGGGGCTTATGGGTTATCTATGCCACGGAACAGAACAATGGGCGCATAGTTGTGAGCCAGCTCAACCCCTACACTCTTCGCTTTGAGGCCACGTGGGAAACAGCATATGACAAGCGCTCTGCTTCCAACGCCTTCATGGTGTGCGGCGTTCTGCACGTGGTGCGCTCGACCTACGAAGAGAACGAGAGCGAGGCCAGCAGGAGCCAAATCGATTACATCTACAACACCAAGCTCAGCCAGGGCGAGTACACCGACATCCTCTTCCCGAACCAGTACCAGTACATCACCGCTGTGGATTACAACCCCAGAGACAACCAGCTTTATGTGTGGAATAACTTCTACATCCTGCGCTATGACCTGGACTTCGGGCCTCCGGATCCCGCTGAAGGTGAGCGCTGCTCCACTTTTATTTAGTTCATTGTCTTTGTGTAATTCTTCCATTGTTTGGCCGCGGTGTAGAATATCACAGATGGCTGCCTTTTAATATTGGTCGCAATTCAGGTGTGATGAAGAAAAGGGGGTTGTGTTAGTCTTGGGGAAAGGGCTCATTTGCAGACAGAAATTACAGATTCACCTTGGAATGAGGGATAGCTCCCAGTGGCATCACGTCGCTGCAAAAATCAGCTTCTTTATTACCATGAGGCAGGCAGAGGCACTCACTCCAGCTGAAGCTTGGACCCTATCAAATTCTTTAATCTCAGACCTTATCCGAAGCCATTATGAACACTGCCGTCCCGAACTTACCCATAATGCTGGGGAATATGTTTGAGAAGCATTGCACACAGTATGACAGCGGTTATCCTCTCCTCCTCGCCAACACGGGAATTTTAGTTGTGTTGTCATGGCTACCCCATCAACTTCACAGAAGCCATTTCTTTAAAAAAATAAATAAATATATATTAGGAGAGAATAGCCATCTTATTGTAGCATATTTTTAAACCACCAGGCTGGAGTGTGAATGACTTATGTACCACATGGCGAATCAGTGTTGAAGAATGGCTGGTAAGAGATCAATTACAGTGAAGAATCTCGACAGGCGGTCAGGGGACTTAAATTAATCTGTGAAGTGCTGAGAGACGACATACGTGTCATCCGACAGGGACCTTACATCAAGCTGATAATGAGTTTAATTACCTAACTGCAGCCGCGTTACCCCCATCGAGCCGGGCTAAGTCTCCCGCATGAAGTGGGGAAATAAGGACCATGACCCGACTCTACGCTATGTTACAGGCTCAGGTTGCCCCTGAGCGCTGGTCCGGATTAAGTTATGATTTTTAACTTCTGGATATTCAGGAGGGGCTGCCAGTGGGGGGAAATCTGATTCTTGACCTGAGCTGTTAAAGGGGGTTGGCGTTGATGTCTCAATGGAGGCTGTGTGCTCCTGAACTCTGGCCTCTTGTCAACATGTCTGTTTGTTTTCCTGCCGTTCCCTGGAATCTCCCCAGCATGATAACTCGACACCCAAGGGGAGCTCCAAGTTTGTGTCTGTTCTGCTGAACAACCAAAGCCTCAATTAAGAGTATGTTAGAGGAGATATGAAAAATACTCAAACTTTAATGAGTTCTCCATGCATGCAAACTGCCTGCTTGACTCTTCAACGTCCTGACGTATGTAAATGTAATTAACAAGTGAATTATCATAATTACCCTCCTTGGCTCAAAAGATGCTCAAGGAGAGGAGGAAAGTGGCCATCACAGAGCATTTTCAATGGAGGGTTTAATGTGCTCTCTCAGCTACTGTAATGGCTCAGTAAACATAAATGCCACATAGGCGCTGTGTTGCCACTTGCTGCAGGAACAGTGCTTTTAACTGAGGAACCCGACAGAAGTTGTTCATTTCACCCGTTCTTCTGTTCTATTGTTCTGCCACTGTTTTGTTATTGAAATCCAACCAGAAGCAGATTTTGGCACTGTGGATTATTTAGTGTGTGTTTTATGGGAGCATTCCTGCAGAGCTGTGAGTCTGAGAAGGAGAGAGGAGACTTCTCCTCACAACGCTATGGCCAGCAACTGCACACCAGCCTTCACGAATGGCACTCGAAAATAATTGGTTCTTGTTTATTGGGTTTTTTCAGATCTACACCTTTAACTTCTTTACTGTGTAGCTATTAGGATTTATTGCTGGCCATGATATGGCGTTGAATTAAACAACCTATTCTGCAGGGTAATCTAATGATGCTGAAATAATGTCTCTCTCTTTGAAACTGAGGGGCACTTGAGGCGTAAAGGAAATTAATTGTGCCCATTAAGATTCATCGACCACAGAGTGAAGTTACCTCGAACACCAAACCCGGTATATTTTTCTCCTTTGTGGGACTCGTGTAACACGACGAGCGCCTGTGTCCTTTTCTGTCAGAAGCATCAACCTTGGATGTTTGTGCTCTTCTCAGAGAGGTGCTGGGGTTCCAGCAGGATTAGGAGTTTATATTAAGGGAGTTTTAGCAAAATGATCAAAGCGGAACATAACTGACCTCAGCATCTTGTCAGTATTTCCTTTTACCATGCGTAGTGTTTGCAACACTGCAGGGTTTACTAATTCTCGCCATGGTTGTAGTGATTACCTAAGATCATTCCCCATATTGATCTTTCCGCTTATTGTTCCAAACAGTTCACACACATTTAAAGAAAATGTCTTTACTGTGCTAATGCATTGTGAACACAAAACAGCAATGATCAATACTTAGAAAGCCCACCTCCTCAGAGGTCTGCCTGAAAAAGGTACAAGCCAATAAATAGCACACCTTTGTGTTCACCATTACAAAACCTAGAGAGATTCAGGCAACGTATTCCCTGTGATGTGCACAGACGTTAACTGATTTCAGTCAAATGAATAAAAAAAAAAAACAATCAGAAGAGTCTGTAATTGCCAAGAGCATTTCAAACTAACAAGGAGAGAAAGGAGAAAATTAATTTGTCTTTGAGGTAGAATTGATCTGAGGCCATAAAGACAAGAGGCATAAAATTAATGGCTTGGTCCGAGAGGCTCAGCCACTTGGAGTAATCTGCCAGGAGTGAGCACAAGTGGACTCGGCACTGAATTGAAATGTCAAGAGAAAGCTGCTACTTCATATCCTGCATGCCACAAATATCTATCATCACCAAGTTGATGTTAGAGCCATTTTGTGGCTAAACCCAGCTGTGCACCTCACTGCACTTTGGGTTGGCTTTTATACTCCTGAACGGCGCCTCCAGGTGAGCGTTCAAGATGGAGGACATTTATAGATGTATCATGCACTAAGCCTGTGTTCCACTCTCCAGAGCGTGATGTTCGGCAACAGAAATAGAGGCAGAAGTAAAGGTGTCAGAGGATTTGGAAGTGCTCTAATTGTTCTGTTTGCTGGATTATGGCAAGAAATTGCTTAAGTGGACGTTATAGGCGTGTACGACAGTCTTTTTGCTTGAAGGGTAGCCTATTTCTGTCTGCACATTTATCTTCCTGTCCTCACGTTTGTGTCTGTATTGTGAGCTGCTTCGCCACCTTCCTCTTCGCTCAGACTGTCTAGTTGTGACTGCTCCATGTCTGCTGCTTCACAGTATTTAGTTTCAGGCCTCATAAATTACCCCACGCAGACATAGGATATGTCCGGTCGAGTTTTTTTTGTCTACTGATCTTTAAAGAACAAGGGTCGGTAAGGCAGTAAGCCTCGCCAACAGTTTCATGACAACTGTAGTTTTTTTTTCATTTAGCAGGAATAACGATTGAATACTCCGTAGTGCTGGTTTAGAAATTGCTCAGTTGTCCTGTGCCTCTTTACAGGCTGTGAGCTCCTGTCTCGTAGGCTTGAATGAGGCTGAACAGCATGTGCACATATAAACAGCCTAATGTAAAATTCATGTCTTGTGGGATTTATTTCTCTGTCATTAATTATCAGCACTGACTCTAGGTAAAGAGGCAAAAAGACCAACTGTAGCTCTTACTCAGTTCTTCTCCTCTGAGACAGTCTTGTTACTGAGTCAAGCTGAAAAGTTCAACCTATAAAGACACATGTATATATAAAGAACCAAATGCGGCATAGGTTTAGTGTCTTGGGCATCATTAGTGTCGCAGCAAGCCCATTACTTTGATTAAAGCAAAGGTCTGAGACTGTTTATTTAATTAGCACAAAATCCAAAGCGTAACAATGACAAGTTGCTTGCAAAGCTGAGTAAGCAACAGTGTTAGGGGGACTATCCAGGTCCTTCACTCGATTAATTGCATTGAAAACAAAACAAAGGACCTGCATTTTTTTTTTTAAATAACAGTGCAGAAGTGAAATGTGTGTACCGGATGTTAAAGTTCAGAGTCTTTCAAAGATTATTACATTATCAGCCTTGCATTAACATGTGAACAGATTTTAACTGTGTCATTTACATCGCAAGGAATCTCTATACTATAGTTTTTGTCTTAAAATATACGAGAATATTTGCCATCCCTGTTGATTTTGACCCGATTCCTGTTCAATCCAAGTCCAAGGTGGCAAGGTTCAAATGTTGACTTTTGAGGGAAATCAGAAAATCAATGAAGACAACAAATATTTGGCATTTCTGTTTAATAAATATGATAAATTGAATTCACTCACTTTCCAGCACATGACCAGCAAGCTACCCTGCTAGTAGCCTGTTAACTTCTGTCTAACTGTTGCAGAGTCAACTCACAACATTATTTTATGTTTTAGTTCAATTAGACAAATATTACAATATACCAGATTAGCTAGTTAAACAAGTCTGCTTTCTCTCATGATCATGTATTTGTATTTTCACAGAGAGTTTCACAAATTTTTGAATTAGATCGTCGAGTCTTCCCTATATTCCCAGTATTTACGCTAAGATAAACTAACCTAAGATAAAATTATATAAAATAAGCAAAGCTAAACTAAGCTTAGTGTCCTACATTTCCAGTACTATACTATTTATATTTATTAATAAATGTTATATGGTTTGGAGATGGGTCCCTTCTCCAGGTTTCTTTTTTCTTTTTTTTTACTGAGCTCTGCCTATTTGATATCTGTTTCAACTGGGTCTATTTTCTTTTGGTGTGGCAGATTATCCTTGTAAGTGATTCACCTTCAAAATTTATCCAAATAAAACTGCTTATATATAACTGTGAGCTGACATTGTGCTTGCCTCACAGAAGGGTATTAGGCAGCTTATGACCCATTTATCCTGATGTTTCCCTCGACAGGTGGATAGTTTTTCACTGCTGACTGCATGAGCGGGATTTGATACAAACATGCTCATTTTTGAGTTGTAGTGATAAGTGGCAACACGTAAGACCAAGGACAAATAGAACATCAAGGCATGTGATCATCAGATTGTGGTTTAATATATTTTTGTCATCTTCGTGGCGGATACATAAATGGCTCTGGGGGCTATAAAGTGATGAAACTAATTCTGCTTCATCCTCATCCTCTGATTGATGATCTTGCATAATGGCTTTCCTTCCCTTTAGCTCTGTTTTAATTTACATGCTCTGTTTAGACACTGGTGACAGCCAGTTTTCAAGTGTTCAATCTCAAACTCTTCCATTATTTACAAGAGGTATTATTCAGCATATGGCAACAGTATGCCTTTGGTGTCAGATTGCCCATAAAGTGTGACTTCACTGCCTCTTGAGAGAAATGGTAGCTAATTGGTGCAGCCCTCTCTTGGATGAGTGCTATCAGAGGACACAGGGCTCTTACTAGAGGGGAATTTTCTCTTCGCAATCAAAAGAAAATTGTAGCGCATGATAGACACATCAAAATAAGCCCACAGATGCATCAACATCTGACAAGCACATTACTTGATGTAGTATTGAATAGATATGTTTTATATTTGATGTTCTTGATGTTATTCACAATCACACTCTGATGTGAAACCCTAGACATGTCGACTATAAACACACACAAAGATTGAATCTCGTCTTTGATTAAAAAAATCACTCAGTCGACGTCTGAGTGCCCCTGCTAATTAAAGCGATATGATTTCATGATTCTGCCTGAAAGAGTGAACATGTGAGGAGACAATGGCCAAGTGTCTCATAGCACAAAATAACTTTGTGATTCTGTTGTAAACTTGAAGATGTCGCCTTAACGTTCAGGCTCTTCTCACTTGTTGGGAGTCACTGATCAGTGGATTATCTGCAACACTTGATTGCTATTGCTAATAATCTAATCAATTAGTATGTGACGTAAGTTCTTTTTCTTTTCAACTATGACTTGCCCTCTTCAAATCAGTTAAAAACAACAAGAGACAAAAATAAAAATAGAAATCTCTCCAAAACATCTGATTTGGGCAGAAAATGGTGTTTTTCCCCATTAATGTTTTTCTTAGCAAGAGACCAATTAAGAAACTAACTTTGAGCAGGGCCTTTTTGAAGTAATTTTAATCATGCATGCCCTAAAGCTCATGGCTTCTGTTTTCATTCTGGTTTAAAATGTAAATTAAATCAAATATTAGATTTGGACCATTGGACATTCATTTTCAGTTTAATTTACAATGAAAGTAATCATTAGTTGTAACAGGTGTCTCTCGTTACCCTACAGTAGCATCTTCAAATTGACTCTACCCCACTAATGGCAGAATATACTTTTCAAATCCATTTGGATTTTGCCAAGATGAAGGAGGAAACATTAAAAAATAAAAAAGATGAATGTCAAAAGTGAACAATTTATTACTCGATAGTGTATGATTATTTGTGCTGAAATGTGTCCTGGGCTCTTGAGCTGGGTAATATGGTCTCTGGAGCAGGTTAATCAGGTGATGCAAGCATATAAGTGTTTATATCAGCCCATGGAAAAGCAGAAGTTTGCTCAGGTATGGAGAGGTTTAATATTCTGAAACCCAATTACACTTGCCCCTGTATTGCATTATATGCGTATATTAAATAAACTGAGTCAGCCTATGAATCATCTCACTTTTCCTGAGTCAATGAAAAAATCTTCACCCACAATATACAATATATTTGAAACAGTAATTTACTGTAGCGTTATTATACTTTTATTTTGTAGCCTGTAGAAATTTAAAAAAAAATAATCTAATTCACAGCTGATTTACTGGGAATTAGAGTAAGACAGTCCTAATCGTTGCAAGTGCTTCTCTTAGACTGTCAATAACAATTTTTGTACATTTATTTATTTATCATTTGGCCTACAGGCTTCCTCATTATCTGTTAATGTTAACCGCTCACATGTCAGTTGCCACATTTGCAGCTATGCTGTTCTGGCCAACCTGTGAATGTGTGGGTAACAGACACACAATGACTGAATGAGTGTAAGGTAATTAGATAGGGCTTCTCGCCAGGGGAAAAGGTCACTGACTAAAATGTCACAATTCAGCCACACATTTGGGTGATTTGAGGGTTTAGGCTTTATGTTAATTGTGAGCATCACAGGAGCGCCGTGTCTTCTCTGCTGTGGCCTCCTGACCACATGAGCAGATATCAGCTTTGTAATAAACTCAGGCGTTTCACTGGAATGAAAAAAGCAAAGATTCCCCCGACTGGCTGATTAGTGTGAAATGTGAAATGTGGGCTTTGTCACCATTCTCCCTCAGGAAATGGAGATATGTGTCTGATGATGGAGTGTCAGATAGCATGATATTGCATTTTCCCAGAAGCACCCAGGGAACCTGAAGACAACACTGTAGTGCCTTTCACAACGGCAGACCTCATTGTGGGAAGCTGCTTTTATCTCCAAATACAATCAGGTGGTTGTGGGTAAAAATGTATGATCATTCATGCAGGAGACAAGTAGCCTAGTATATTCATGTAGGCAGGCATGCACATACACACATACACTGGCTATATTTTCATTTTTATTCATATTGGCTATTCATACTGTATGAAATGTATAGATTTCCTATTTGTGCTCTCATTTCCTAGTTATCTCCAGGCTCTCTGCAGCATATCCATGCACACGAGCATGTGCGCATTCATACATAGATTTTCTTTGCAGCGTAGGCGTGGATTGAATACAGTGGAATCACATTATTGCTGATGTATAGTTTTTGTTTGGGGCAGTGCAGTTCTGCCTCTCCACACCAGCTTAATCAAAGTGAGGGAGACAAACTAGACAGCAAAAAAGTAAAACGCAGGCAGGCTTTGTCTTCATTGTTGTCATTTAATCAACTCAAAAATGCCGCTGCTATGTCAAAGGATGACCTGCCATCACTGCTGTTGTAGTCTATGGTCTTCAGTAAGCTAAAGAAAAATAGGAAGAGATAGTGTTGTATTGGCAGGTTTGCCTTGGTGTTGTTTGGGGAAAGAGCAGAAAGGAGGTGGAGTTATGATTGTAAGCTGTATGAAGCTTTTATTTCCAGGAATTATGGGCAGCAGTAATTCTAGCAACAAGTAACAAGCCACAGGACTCAAAGCACTTGCAGTTTCTCCACAGCTAGAAACGATGGGAGTTCAAGGCAAGGGCATTTATGACTCGAGCTCTAACAGCTTTATTCATCTCTCGTTCTAGTGCCAACCATTGAAGATTTCTCCGTCTCGTCGTCCATACCAAAGACCACCACGTTTGTTACCACCACTGGGGCGTCTACTGTGAAGGGACACGGCGACACCACCGTGGCAGGAGCAGATCCAAGGGAGGGGAGAGATCCGTTCGAGGACAGTCGTGGGATAGGTACAGCGGAGCCCACGGTCCCAGAGCTGCCCCCGACACCCAGACGGTTCTGTGAGGCGACCAGGAGGAGAGCAATCGACTGGCCCCAGACCCACACCGGGACCACTGTGGAGAGGCCCTGCCCAAAAGGGACCAGAGGTAGGCCACCATCTGGTGTGAATATGACAACATGTGGCACATAGTATGGAAATGGTATAACATTATGTAATCCAACTGTTGCTTTAAAATGACAGATTTCTATATATATAAATATATATAAAAGTGTAACCCCCATTGACTGCTATTCAGTTCACCCATTTAACTCATTAAACATATCAACATAAAAAAATGTCGTTATAGAAATGTAATCAGGGTTCAATCTAGAATACATATTTCATAAACCAATCATTTGTTTTATATCAAGTCAATGCAAATATTATGCAACATGGAATATGTATTGTAGTTAAAAAATATGGTCATTTTTAATTCATAACAGCGCTGTGTCATGAGAATAGTGCTGTTATAATTCTCATAATATAGAACCTTAAATTAAAGGAATTACATGGATTAGAATTACATTTTGCATGAAGAATGAAAAGAGCAAGAAACAGCTAGCATTCCTGAAACTTGCTAATTATACCATATCTTGTTTATTTAATTTGTAGTGGTTTCACAAGGATTTTGTGTTTTGTGTAAATATGTAACTGCTGCTAAAGGGTGAAAGTTGTTTTGATCTTTTCATCTAAGACTCAGCTGAAACAAAGTTTTCCTAAAAATCTTCAACAACTATTTAAAAGACTAAATTACAACAAGAACATTTTGGATTGTAAATGCTTCCTTTACAAGGCCCACAAGAAGCAGGAAAGGAAAATACAAATGATGTGCTGCATTATACAGCATCACAAACTACAGTCTCAGATGCCACCATAGAGTTATAAACATTTCTCTGAGCACCAATGAATGGTCATTTGAGGCCTCCCAAAATCACTGTTTTGTTGCAGGACTAGTATTGATTTTCACAACAAGTGTTTCTGTTGTTTTCCATCTTGTTTTGGTTTAGCTATTTTTACCGCTTTGAAATAGTCTCTACTATCTGCAGTGTAGTGTTCTGTTTTTCTTTTTTCAATAACTGTGAAGTTTACTAAGGTCTCAAAATGATACTTCCAGCCTAAATCAAGAAAAGTTTCAAACATCGTGAAACTAGCTGCAGCTGGGTGTTCATGTTCTTTTACCGTCTTTGCTTTTATGTACTGTGAGTCTGTGACATTTCAGCCCCGAGGTTTGTCACATTTAAAAGTATAGTACACAGTATAGCATCAGTAGAGTCTTACACGGAAATAGGTAGTAAGGTAGTAAGCCTTTTTTTTTTATACAGTGGCATAATGTGCATTGTTCCTGTTTGGGTGTAATTTTGAAACCCATTTCTTGATGCGATGAGAGTGCATGGAATGGAAAACCACTGATGCCCATTTTCCCCCTAACAGAGCAGGAGAGAAACTAATGAAAATGATGGACGGTACTTAAAAAGATAGAGGACTCGTCCAAAGTAAACAAAACAGCGTCTGATAATAATTAAATCCAGACAGTATGTTCACAGATACTTCACGCAACTGCGGAAGAGTAAGAAGTCAACAATAAGTGGAACACTGTGATGGTCGTTATACCAGTTCAGTTGACAATGATACTCACACAGGAATCTCTCACACGTTACCTTAATACCCCATCACAAACACTGACAGAACTGTCACAATACAAAGCAGGACTACTGGAGGATGAAAGCAAAGAAGAGACAATGTTCTGACTGTCAGAGTGAAAAAAGAGTTTAGTATTACCCATCAACCCAAACATATGTGTGTAATTGTTCATTAAGAATAATGCTGTATTCTGTTTAGACATATTTAAATTCAGAGATATTCACCGGTAAGAACAAATCTGCATCTATTGTTTTTTTGTTTGTTTTTTTTAAGCTATGTAGAAAGCTGATAGTCATCCCTGCTACATTTTTCTGTTTGTGTAAAACATACAAAATTTCCAGGCTTTCATATTGTTTGGAAATGGTTGTTCCTGCTGAACAGAGTCTGTATGAATGAAGGATCAGCAGGAGAAACTTTATCTGAGCATGGCTTTGGCTTCCCTCCAACTGTTGTGTTTATTCTGTGGTACTTGCAGGCATCGCCTCCTTCCTCTGCACTGTGGCAGGGACCTGGTGCTCCAAAGGGCCAGACCTCAGCAACTGCACTTCCCACTGGGTAACTCAAGTGGCACAGAAGGTAAATCTGGAATGTGTCAATTACACAGAATAAAGCAGAAAACAAGCATGCTGTACGGCTAGAGCTACAGCATGGAGTCGCAGCTTTTGACCTGTTTGCTTGCTTGGTGCTTTTTTATTATTTCAGCAGAAAAGTGGCCAGTGGTACGGATCCTGAAAATAGTTTTTCAAGCATAGCAATTCAGTGTGGTAGCTGAGGGAAATGAGCTATCTAAAACGTCAGGAATAAATGCCAAGAACTGCAGTCAGCTGCTGGGATTCAAAGAGCCAGCGCTTCTTTTCTTCTATGACTTTTTCCTCTTTGATGTTCAACAGTCATGCAGGTAGGATTCTAATGTAGATGCACAGATAAGAGTCTCGGTAGCCTGCACAGACCACAATGTTACACAAGCACAAAACATATTGCATTCTAAGGAAAAGATGCTTTTTTTCTCTTTGACTGGAAAACACGCCCACTAAATTCAGCAGGTCAATGCAAAGGTTTCTTGCTGTCCGAACACGTTCCACGTTAGACAAGCAACATATTGAAAGTCAAAGTTACTTTTTCTTAAGGGCAATGTGCAGTTGACACGTCCGCAGTTCTCCTGACAAAGTGTAAGATAATGTATTGGTTAGATATTTCTGATATATCTGACTCTCAATTACACCTGGGACGTCGGTGGAACATTTACCTCCCACTCATAATTATGGTCTGCATGATATGTCGTTGAATTGACAGTGGCATTCTCAAGTCGCACTGTGATTGATGTCGGCGCAGGTACCACTTCATTTCCTCTGAGTGCAAAACTGTAAAGGACTCGTGTTTCTATAAGTGCAAAGTGCAGAAGCATCATACCATGAGGGCTGCTATATGGTATATACTGTTTAAAATTAGTATGTGGGATGAAATTGGGTCATTCCTCAGTCTAAGCAGGTTGGGGGAGGGTTGAAACACCCAAAAAATTAGAGCATTTTATCACCAAGTAAGTGGTGGATTTCACTGATCACACATGACAGTACAAATACTGACAGCCTACCATTATTGCTGAGCCCTGGCGTTTTTTTTTCTTTGTCGTTTCTTTTCTTAAGCCTCCGTATCACAGTCATCTATTATGTTCCCTGCTTAAACACGCGATCCATGTGCTTACATTAATTTTGCACACAATTACTTTTTTTCCTTCTGAACAAGCTGTGTTGCAGTGGATTACGACTGGAGCGTATGTGGGATACATTATTTCAGCTCCACATTGCAGAAACATCATCTCAGGCCCACTTCACCGATGCTTCGCTTACACCCCCCGTTTTCTTTCCCTGTTGCTGTTTTTAGATCCGAAGTGGTGAAAATGCTGCTAATTTAGCCAATGAGCTGGCACGACACACACAGGGCCCAGTGTTTGCGGGAGACGTCAGCTCCTCGGTGCGCCTGATGGAGCAGCTCGTGGACATTCTGGACGCTCAGCTGCAGGAGCTCCGGCCCAGCGAGAAGGACTCAGCTGGACGCAGCTTCAACAAGGTACTGTGAAATTCCTGTCTGGCCTATTGTAACCTCTCATTAAACTTTGTCCCCGTTTTGGCCCGGCTCGGTGTCAGCATGACTCAGGACATTCATTAGCCGGACACCTACCGATACACACAAACACAAACCTCTGCCTGTACTCGTTCATATGCACACGCATACACATTCATGCACATACACAGTCTCAGGTGAGGGGGCTAGAGAGGCAGGTCTAGCCCTGAGGGGGAGCTCATTCCTCTACAGCTCCCTGGTAATTACCTGCTTTGGAAAACGCAGGCTCACCTGGCAGTTCCACCTTAAAGGAGCTAATGGCCATGAGCCCCCCACCAACACGTAGAACAACTCTTCACCGCTGACAAGTGTGGAACTGCTCTCTCCTGGAGCTGCTGCAAGCGCTTGGAGAGAAAAGAGTAGGCCCAATACGAACCCTACATCTCTGCTGCTGGCAGTCCCATGGAGAGATGAGTGACAGTTTGAAAAATTACGTTGTTATTCAGACTTTCTCGACAGCAGTTTCTCTGTAAACAAGGTGATTTGCACTAAAATGGAGCCTGTCATCTGTGCCCTTCTGTACCTTTATGTTCTTATCTTCAGTCGCTATAATGCCTTTGCAGACGAGGCTTAACAGCTTTCTTAGTGGAGCAGCGATAGCGTTGCAGTGATTTGTGCGTCACATCAACAACAACAGCAACATCAACAGCATGCGATTACGAGAAATAATGACTGTAGAGGAGGACCATGCCTGTAGTTTTGCATGTTTCATCATCTTTACTAAATATCACACACAATTAACATCACAGCTAACCACTCTGCAAACTGTGCCGCTGCATTTCAGATTGCCTGATGAATCGTCTCTGCTGGTCCAGGAAACCATTGGTTTCCATTTGTCTCTGTGCAATATGAAAATCTATTAGCGGTCTCGTGTGGTTGACGTGAGCAGTCTGTCACTGTGAAAATCAAGTCTGCATTAATCTTTGTCACTTATATTACCGCTGCTTGCTAATTCAGCCTAATTACGTTTTGACTTTATAAGCCTGCAGTGCTCTTCTCTGCAATGATGATGCAAATTTCAGAAAAAAAAAAAAAAGCTTGACATCAGTGTTTGCATACACATTCAGTGTGTAAAAAATCAGACACTCTAATAGGCTGGCTACTGTAAAATCCACAGCATAGGTCACTACTCTGTTCTATACCCTTGAGCATTTTTTGGAGTCATGGTTTGCTTGTTCTACCAAACAGGCACAGTGGAGATTTAATGCATACATATGCCTGACTTGATAGTTACTGTAAGTGTTCAGCTGTGGAAACTTATACAGTAACTTAATACTGAAAAATGCTCTCTACACATGGTTTCCATGGTGTGTTTACAGGTGCTGGGTCAGAGGTGAAACCGTTCGTCTATCTGTAGTGTTTGTCATGCAAAAAGCTAATTAGAAACGTTCTCCTTTGTTTGTGATGATGTTTACAAAATCTGACCGTACCCTTATGGATTTTAATACGATGACAGTTTAGACAGCTTTAACAAACAAGTTTAATGAGTCTTGTGATTGATTGTAACACCAGATGGGAATAAATGAAAGTCAGGGTGCAGCGTATGCCGATTTTTTTGTTAAGGAACAACAACAACAACAATGAAAAACACTGGTATGGTCCTTTTTACGTTTCGTGCAGCCATTTCCCACAAATCAAAAAGTAAATTAAGCTGTCTGTGGGAGCAATATTGACTATGTTGAATAATCATTTTGGCTTCCTGAGGTATTTATTATGAGGAGGTTGTAATCTGGACACAAAGAACATCTCATGTTTGTTTTTTTTATGCAGCGGGAGAGCTCGTGGTATGTGATTTTCTCTGGTGTGACTCAATTAGGAGGAGAAGGCTACTTATTTAATTCCAAGAGACCAACAGGGGGGTTTAAAAAAGAGCCAGTGCTATATTAATCTCTATGCCATGAAATACAAACGACCTCATCCCACATTGTTTATCTTCTCAACATATTTTCAAGCATCACTAATGGGGAGCATCAGAATCAGGTCTCAGTACTTTTTCTTCCACACCGCTGTGCATTCCTCACCTCAATATTATGTGAGCCATATTCATATTTAGAATTCAAACACCGTTCCCCCGGAAAAGCATTTAGAGCTGTCGCTGCATTTTAAGGTTGTGGTTCATAGCCCTGTGTCTTTTCTTCTTCTTTTTTATTAATTCTGTAATGTATGGTAAGTGGTCTGACTTAATGCTTCCTGTTTTCTTACCACCTCTTTCTTCAATCTGTCTCTTGATCCTCTGTTTGGTGAAAAAAGCTTCAAAAAAGAGAGAAGACATGCAGGGCATACATGAAGGTATAACTCTTGCAGGCTTTCCATGTTGCTTCCTCACCCCAATCCCTAACGTCTAACCAGCAGCATGCAGCACTGTCAGTCTTAATGTCCTTGATTGTCTTGTTACAGTATATGCCTGGTGAACGTGCTTGTACAAGATATGGCTGCTTCCTCATCTGACTCGGCTGTCTGTTTTGCTGTCATTCTGTCCATCTGAGGATGCCACCGTCAATATCACTTCGTCTTTGTCCTATTTTCCCTCCTTTGTGTGCTATCACTTGTACATCTTTCTTTCATTTTTCTCTCTCCTCCTCTTTTACCTCCCCCACTCTTTCTCTCTCTCTCTCTCCGTCTCTCTTGTCAGCTCTTTATGCGTTGTGTGAATAATTGCCTTCCCACGGTCGTAATTGCACCTCCCTGTCAACCAGAAGTGTGATCAAAGTGGCAGTGTGCTCAATTTTCACTTGCTTACATTGTACAATTTCTGGTCTCCCTTGTCCCCTTGGTGAAAAAAAAAAAATCTCGTTGCAGTGGTGTTTTATCTGTGGGATTAATTTCTGAGCCCATTAATATGTTTGTGTTCCATTCTGAATTTTCAGTCTCTCCCCCAGACACTTTGCTTTTCCTCTGCCTCGGCAGAGTTTATTTCCTTGGGTAGGTTGTTGCTGAAAGACAAGGGCATGCTGTAAACACTCTGGAGGTGATGCCTTGCATGGCATAAAACAAATGATCAGGTTTTGTGTTTCTCATGTGGCTCCTGTGGGCTCTCTGTGAGTTTAGGCTGTTTTTCTTGAAGCCTCTTTTTACTGTGAGAAAAGGGCAACACATTACATCTTGTCAGGTGTGCTACTAGGATGGCAATATGAAGCAATGTCATTCAGTTGGAAAAATCTCAACAATTACTGGATGGATTGCAGTCGCAGCTCCCAGAGATTAATTCTCAGTGACTTTGGTTATTCTCTGACTTTTTGTGTAGCCCAAACACTCCACTCACACCTCCACTATACCGATTTAGCTATCAGCAGTTTCTTTTTGTGATGTACTCCTGAAACTTCAGCGAACTATTGCTGGACTACTTTGACACCTTAGAAGACATAAACACATGATGTTTCTCAGGCAAGTTCAGGAATGTAAGGAGCATATTCCTCCCTATGATTTATAGCTGATTTTCATCCGTGGTGACAAGTGAAGCGAATCTAAAAATACTTTTGTCATGTCTCGGTGTTTAGATTTGCTTGATAGCCCAGAGAATGTAAAATTTTGACACAAATTGCAGCAATCGGTCACAAAAAAACCCTCAAAATACCAAGACTGCCACTGCTGCAGCTTCAAATAGTCACTATGCTGGCATGCAGACAGATCGATGAATTGATTATTGGACGAATATTCATTTGTCCGTTAGTAACTTCATGACCAGTAGGCTACCTGAGAAATGAACATCGGCCTATCCTCCTCCATTGCTTTTGATGCTAATCAACAACGTTAGCATGCTAAGCTAAGAACGGGAAAAAAATGCTGAACATAACCACGTTAGCATGTTTGGCATAGCAGGTTGCCATCAACGAAGCTCAAAGCACTGTGTGGCTTGTAATAAGTGCAGTCTCAAAGCTAGCACGTTTTTGTGTCATCAAATCGGAGCAGTTTAAGTGTTTGCGGGCTTGTTCGCTAAGCTTTCCCCAATGTTTCTATACTCTATGTATAGCCTATATATAAAGCAAGCCACAGGGGTTTCCCTGGTAGCACCCCTGTGATTTGTAAAGTGACCTCCACCCAGGCGAGAATTAAAGAGGATTCAATGAGAACACAGATTCCTTATGTGTTACACAAATTAGAGACAGCCAGCCTTTACCCCCCTTTTGGATTTCATGGTTCCTTTGAGGAAGACTCACCAGGGGGGGAAGACCATTTAGTGTCTGTCTGGTTGTAATGGCTCCGACCCTGTAATCGTGACTATACTCTTTCTCTCTTTCTCTCCTGCACACACGCACACACATACACACACACTTAACTCCTATCATAGTCACAGCTCACAAGCCTCCAGTTGCCTGCAAGGTCAGGGCCACAGAGATTGATTTCTGTGCTTGGGTGTGAGATATAAAGACACAGTGAGAGCCCTGCCTCTGGATACAGTCATCATCGCTGTGGTTAACGTGAACTTAAATGTTGTGGTTAATCACATATTGGTGCAGACTTGAGTTGATCCCGCTTTTCTTGTTATTCCAGGCAAACGGATAATCCAGTCTGTGGTCAATTAGTGTTTTGGATAATCATAGCTGTGGCTAATTGGTACAGTGAGCAAGGGCTTGTTGTGGTTAATTACCGTTATTGTGGTAGGGCTCACTGTGGTTAATGGCACCTATGGTTAAATTGTCACTTTGATTTATCACACCAAGGGCTGTTCTGGATTTTGAATCTTTATACAACTGTCTGCCTTTAGTGGGATTTGGTTGTGGTGTGATTGTGCCAGGCAGGAGTCGTGAACTCACCCTACTGGGGTCAAGGGAAACTCTTGTTTTATCAACATATGATACTTGTGTGGGTTTTGTGGAATGTTTTGCTTACTTACTGCTTATCTGAAAGCAGGAAATGAAAGCATTGCCATTGAAAACAATCAGAAATCCACCCTCTAACTCCCCGTCTTGACTCAGACTGCTGCTCTGGACATGGATTTCATGATAATGCCCCCCTTTTTCTCCAGGAGAATAGTACTCAAGTCCATTATGGGCAGATCCTGTCCTGGAAATAAGACTATTGTTCATGGGGATAATTGTTATTTTGGAAAAATAGCTGCTTAAAATTGGGAATGCAGCATTGTAGACAGTGAGGGGAAGGAAACATTTGGTCTGCATTTCTTTTTCCCCTCAAGCAATTTTACATTATTATTCAGAAAGAAATGGGTCTAAAAGAAGCTCCCTCTGATTAAACCTATTTTTTGTAAACAGAATATTAAATAATTTATACTGCATTTTTCATCATCATCATTATTTTAGTTACCCATGACTTCCTTGAACCCTCATATCTCCACTCGGAGTGATCTCCCTGTTGCTGCTGTCACTGTTGGCCATGCATGCCCTTTTAATCATTTGCTGCCCAGTCCCCACGCCTTGTTATAAAACTGAGGTTATGATGGGAGGAAACAGCAAGCTGACATTTCACTTGTCTCCATGGATACAGGCAATCGTGGACACTGTTGACAACCTCCTGAGGCCGGAAGCACTGAAATCCTGGAAAGACATGAATTCAACAGAACAAACGCATGCCGCCACTATGCTACTGGATACCCTGGAAGAGGGGGCGTTTGTTCTCGCTGAAAACCTGATTGAGCCAGCGATCGTAAAAGTACCGGCAGAGAATATCAGTAAGTTCCTCTCCAATAACTATAAAATAGATAAAATGGGATGTACACATCTGTCAGTCACAATTTATTATGCTGACGGTTATTTTTCCTTCTTGGCTGCGCACCATGTCTCAGTAAAAACGGTTTCAAGCTGAATGGTAAAATTGGTTTCACTGCGATATTTTTTTTTCCTTTTGTACCTGGACAACTGGTCCTCTGTCTTGAGGAATATAATTTAAGCAAATGCCACATCTGGCTCACATCACAATAAAAGATATGTCTTTAAAAAACCAAGCCAGTGTGCCCTCGCAGGCAGTTAATTAGCAGCACGATCTCATTAATATAAGTCTGCTTCATATTTCTTCTCATAACTCTTTGTTGCTATGGTTATGGTCTCCTACTCACCCTTTTTGTCTTATACCTCATTGATTTTTAATCTTTTTCTTGCATAGTAAAGTCACCTCATTGAATGTGTGCTGCAAGATGAAGTGTCCAGACCTCTGGGGGGAAAACAAAGAAACCAATTGAGTGTCATAGCTCCATTCATACGGCACTCTGTCTACTCTCTCCAAGCCTTTCCCATTAAGGGAAAGTTAGCTAAGCTGATAAGGACTAGTTGCTCTGTCTCAACCAAAAGCACTGATTAATATATTGTGTAATATGCAGCATTTTGGCCACTTAATCATTTTATTTGGGCAGGTTTTTACGAGCTCAAGTGTCAAGCTCTCGCTTATCTGCCCAGTGAAGATGATTCCAGTAGAGAAATTAATACGGCCATATGATGAAACATACAACCTCATGGAACATTGAATTTGACCTCCCTTGAAAAAAAAATCAGAAAATGATTGTTCTTGCTAATTAGCAGTTTGTCGAAGCGAAAATGGCACCTCCGGCGAGCATCAAGGGTAAGACGAGAGGAAAGGGAGCTAAAAACTAGGCAGAGGGGGGGTAGGGGGAGAGAGAGCGACCAGAGAACAATTCCTCATCTCCGTCTGTCAGAAGCCATCTATCTGAGGAAGTGCGGCCGTTTCTGATGGGAGGGAGTGTGCTGATACGTGTGTCCTCCTGACCCTTCAGTAATTTCACACATCAAAGGGAGCACCACCCGGCAGCTGGCATACCGGAGAGAGTGGCTGCAGGAATTTGGAGGATTTTCAGAGATTTGCTCGTCGAGCCAAGAGTTATCTGAACCCACAGGGGGAAAGAAAAAGTAAAAGCTCAATGATATTTTTGATCCTATGAATATTTGACATTCATGCTGCACTTGGCCATGCGCTTGCTTTTGCCTATCCTATATCACCGCCCTTGTTATTATATTTTTCTTTTGCTATGGTCTCAGAGACATTGTCAATCCCAACCAACAGCGTAGCGACATGTTTTCTTTTAGTAAATGACACTCGCTGATAAGACTGGATTCTGTTACTGGTACAATAAACCTTGAATCTTCACACATAACCCGCCAGGGCTCAACTTCAGAGCACTTTTAAACACAATGTACTATTTTTGTTGCCAACGCTCTACTGTATGTTGCCAATGATTATTTGTCTCTTCTTTTCTGTCTCTATCTCCTCACCTCCTACTGTACCTCTCTCAGTGCTGGAAGTGTACGTGTTAAGTACTGATGGTCAGGTGCAAGACTTCAAGTTTCCACAGACAAACAAAGGTGGAGCAACTCTTCAGCTTTCCTCCAACACAGTCAAAGTCAACAGCAAAAATGGTGAGAATCACGCAATTGCTGAATGTAATGATGGTGAGGTTGTGGCTTTTTTTTCTATCCGATGTAAAATCACATCCTGATGTATGTTTGTTATCCAAGGTGCACAAAACTGATTTTCCAAACAAGAACCTCTTATGAAAAACAAGAGTTTTGTTTTATTAAAGAACCCCCCCTCCAAAAAAAAAACAAAAAAAAATCCAATCGAAAAAAATTTTTTTCCCCTTGTTTGTGTTCTGAGAATAAGATTATTATGATTATCCTCGTCAGCATCTCTAATGATCACTAAGATCCATTATTATTTCTTTTGCACTACCTCAAATGGCCACTAAGAAAGAAATGGTACAAAAGCAAACTCAGAATCACAAGTTTCGTTTTGCTTTTAATTAAACTAACGTTTTCCACCTATAAATGTTATGTGAATTAAATGTGGTGTACCTGACTTATTGTGCTAGAGAAAACCTGGTTTGTACCTGGCAGCTTGTGCATTTACTATGCTAGAAATAGCAAGATATATCCTACCATTCTCTTTTAATTCACCCAAGGTGCAAATTGAGATTTTGCTCTATGCTGGCTCCAGTGCCCACTGGTAGTAAAACACTTATTACAACTGTGGTCTCAGATCCAGGGGTGGCCAATTAATGCTTGGTACATTCATATAATACCACTGAATGAACACTGTATGCCGTCTTTTGCTTTAATGGATGCTGCATGTCTGATTACTCTCTTATTGCCTGTTGCAGGTGTGGCCAAGCTGGTGTTTGTGTTGTACAAACACCTGGGTCAGTTCCTCAGCACAGAGAATGCCACGCTGAGGGGCATGGGGGACCTGAACAAACGCAACCTCTCCCTCACTGTCAACTCCCACATCCTTTCAGCCTCTATTACGAAGGAGTCCAGCCGTGTGTTTGTGGCCGACCCGGTGATCTTCACACTGGAGCACCTGGATGTAAGTCTTCCCCTGAGACTCGTGCAGACCACACTATAGAGCTCGGCTTTGCAGAGGCAGACTCTGACATTGAAGGGCAAATCCAATGTATTATTGCAGCAGAAATTACCCTACTGTGCCTGCTCTAATCTACACTAGAGGAGTGAGGGAAGTACAGTAAGTCAAGCCTCCTGCGTGTTATGTTTTGTCTTTTGCAATTGCCATAGTAACCCCTCTCATCTCTCTTTCATCACATGTTTTTTTTTAATTATTTTGATCTCTTCCATCCCTTCTCTCCCATGCAATCATTGCATTTAAAGAGTTTTAATTGCCTCGATACAAACTGGTAAAACAAGCACATGTAAACAGTCTACACATACGTGATATATAGTAAGTGATAGTCATGGATATGAAATATATAAGGCAAGTATGTGTATGATCATGCATATTTCAGAGCACAGTCATATATATTTGATCATTTTCTCTGTGTTTGTTGTTTTGCAGAAGGAGCACTACTACAATCCCAACTGTTCCTTCTGGAATTACTCTGAGCGGAGCATGATGGGATACTGGTCAACCCAGGGCTGTAAACTGCTAGACACCAACAAGAGCCACACCACTTGCTCCTGCAGCCACTTGACCAACTTTGCCATCCTCATGGCTCATCGCGGCAATGTGGTGAGTGTTTCCCTTTTTTTAAAAGTTAGTTATTCTTTTCACTGTCTCACTGATAGGTTTGTGCACACACAGCAAGAACAAGAATGCCATTTCAGTGGAGATAATTAGATTATTGCTGGAGGAGTAGGTGAGGACGGGGGGGAGGAGGGGTTGGGTGGAGAAGAGGAAGCAGGCTGTCACTTTTAAAGAGCGAGATTGTGGATCAGGACAGGAAGTGCCGTACCATTATCAGAACTAATTATATTTTACCTGTGGCCCGTGTCTAATATCCCTCTATGCATATGTCTCTGAGAAACATGGGAAATTGTACTATAACCTCAGCTTTAACTTATGTTTCCACCCCGCTTGAAGTGGTGTAGGATCCATTTGGTTGTGAAATGCAATTACAATCCAATTACATGATAAATAGCATGTGTAGCAGGACGTAGCCAGTAATAAATGTGGAGGATAAGTTTGTGGTTTGTTTAATCATATGTCCCAACTCCTGAACTCTGTCCCTGTCATCTGTCTTAACCTCAACCTTAACCACAGCTTGAAACCAGAGCCCTGAGGCAAAGCTTACCCTCACACCAATTCCCTACACATCACCTCAACTGTAACTCCTGCCCCCAATAAAATTACAAATATCACAGGAAGAATTGCCTCACTTTCAGGCCACCGTGTCCTTGAGTGATATTTTGTATGGTCGAGTCTGCTATTTTCACATTTTGCCTTGTTCCCATATTGAAACGTGCTCAGTTTTAGATCATCTGGAACTCGACGAAATGCGATTTGACCTCAAAAACAGAACCCACATGTGGACGTCGCATCACATGGTCTTGGGGTTCTCTGTGGCAGTGGTTCAACTAATGTCACTTTATGCAACATGGGCCGCATAATGTGATCTAAGCATGTTCTGTTAAAGTGCCAAATGTCATCACATACTGTATGATCAAGTTGAAGGACAGACGGGCAATTTTCATGTCTGTCCTAAATTAACAGTCAGCTGCCCATATGAACAATAAAACAGATTTTGCTCGCCGTAATGATCCCTCCTATTCACAATGGCCATTAAGAGATCCCCCCCTAATGTATTTCTCATTGTGAGTTGTGAGAACAAAACCCACCACTCTCTGTCTATGTGAAAATATAGGCTAATAGAAAGTGTGCCTGAAGCGGGGAAGCAGAAGCTTCAGCAGTTTGTGTGATCAGAGGGGTATCTTTCAAAGTAAGTCTTTATAGTATAAAATTCCCTCTCTTCATTACTATCCCTCTATTGCAGATCAACAGGGAAACACAGAAAAGGAATTTTATACTAAAAAGACTTGAATTTAAAATATATTAACTTGATTTGACTAGATCAAAGCTACTTAGGCTTCAGAAATGTGTTTTGCTTAAGATGAGGATATGCAATGTGCCCTCTCACATTGAAAGAGAATTAGAATTGTCATCTACATGTGAGGAGCATTGAGGACTGAAGAGCCTTCGTAGTATTATCATTTTCATTACATCTTCGTATGTCAGGGTTTCCATCAGGTCTGCGTTCAATTCAATTTTATTTATACAGCATCAGCTTATAACATTATGATTACCTCAGGGCACTTTAGAGAGAAAGGTCAAGACCTTACAATATTACAGAGAGAAAGCCAGCAGGTCCAACCATGAGTAGGCACTTGAAGAAATGAAGAAGCAAACTCGGGGCGAGTTGTCGTCTGCCTCGACCAGTTGAGTCAAGAGGGCAGAAATGTGTCAGATGATGAGGAAGAGGAGGGAGGAAGGGAGTGAGAGACCAGGAACGTCTGTATATTTACTGTTATATTGAAGCACCAAATTAGACAGTAAAACTGTCACGTCGTCATAATGATGATAAAACCAGTTAAATGCATCTGTGTAATAATGTTATTAACAACAGCAGCAGCAGTGATAATAGCCTTTAATTTACACGTCAACAAACACAGCGGCAACCACTGTGTGCTTAAATGTCACCAATCATTACGGGTTCACCATCATTAAGTCTGAAGAGTTGAAGGTCAGTCCACGCTTTGCCTGTGTTTGTGTCTGCAGGGGGAGGGCAGCGTCCATGAGCTCCTTCTCACCGTCATCACGCGGATGGGCATCGCCGTGTCTCTCGTCTGCCTCGCCATCAGCCTCTTCACCTTCTGCTTCTTCCGCGGTCTGCAGAGTGACCGCAACACCATCCATAAAAACCTCTGCCTCAACCTCTTCATTGGCGAGCTCATCTTCCTCGTGGGCATCAACATGACTGAACCAAAGGTAGAGTAGGAAATTATACTGCAGAAGATTTCACCAAAGGGGAGGAGGGTACGTCCAGCTGGGTGTAACACGAAATTATCAATGCATTACCTCATTTTTTTGATAGTTGGTTAACTATTTACTGGCCAGTTACTTACTTCAGCAGACTGACAGAGATTGGAACTAGCTTTTTTTATTTATTTTTATTTTATTAAAGCTGTGTGTCTGCCTATAACTGATGAATGTCATCCACTCTTCTTTTATCTCTGTTTTGGTCTCCACCATCTCTTGGGGGAAATATTTTGCTCTTTAGCCTCTAACTGCTCGGCTATGTTAACCAGCTTGCCGCTTACAGTGTCTGTCGGCTCTTTGGTGCTGGGCAGGTTGTCAAATGTAGGTTTATCAAAGGTTTTTTTTTTTTTTTTTGGCTGGAAACAGCTGCCTGCTGTGGTTAGAAGCCAGAGCAATAAAATTGGTGGCCATAAAACCAAAATGAGCTGAGAGATGCTGAAAAGCTCAAGTGACCTTTTGTTGATTTACTGTACAAATCGTGATGAGAGCAGCTTTAAGCAGAGCCGCCATTTGATCCTACAGTATTTGATCTGGCGGAATTAGGCTAACATCACTGATCTGTGAACATTTCAAATCGAGACACACATAACACATAAAACACCTGGATACTTAGAAAAAAAGTAATTCTTGGTTACTAAGAAATTCACCCCATTAAAAGCCTTGTCTCTTCCTGTCAGCTGGTGTGCTCCATCATTGCCGGGATACTCCACTTCTGCTTCCTGGCTGCCTTTGCCTGGATGTGTCTGGAGGGCGTGCAGCTGTACCTCATGCTGGTCGAGGTGTTCGAGAGCGAGTTCTCCCGCAGGAAGTACTACTACATCTCCGGGTACCTCACCCCGGCCATGGTGGTGGGCATCTCAGCAGCCATCGACTACAGGAGCTACGGCACACAGCGGGCGTAAGTGCAGCATCTCTGCAGTGACTCTTCTTGTGCGAGGATAGAAATCAGGGGCATTAGTCCTCCCTCTCTCCACACGGAGACACACCCACACAGCATGCAGGACCCTTCTAATCATAGTAATATTGCAAAGTAGCGGTCCACCTCTGCTCTTTGGCAAATTTACACCCTGTCACAGCTAAAAAAGAAGAGGATGAGAAGCAAAGTTGCAACATTAATGAATGTGTGCACTAGCTGCTCTGGCCTGCTGGGTTTTTATTCTTTACATGTGGATAATTGCTAGTTAAAAGTTTCATGCACTTTCTCGCTGGTTTTCATCTATGCAGGAAGCTTTATGATTTATAAGACTGCAATCCCCTCATTTATGGGATTTAAGTAAACTGCCTTTTTCAAATTCGATTTTATTTCTCCAGTCTAGTTATATTTCTGTTTTCTGGTGATAAACACAGACTGAGATAAAAAATAAATAAATAAATAAAAATAAAAATAATAATTCTTGAACTGCCTTCGTTACATTGTTTACTGTTCAGAGTCTTAGGTACAGACAGCCAGACATCACACGTTTGTGGACATTTTTAGACTGTGAAGTCATGGGTCCAACAACCGCTGCCTTTTAGACTGCAGCTTCTCATGGCATGAGGCCAGCACTCCCCCAAAGTCGTGTTTTCTTCTCTGTGGTCAGAGGAGTCTCCGTTCTGTAGCTGTGGCCCGTCATCCAGCCGACTCCCCTGCACCCTGATCGATGAGACACAACTTTGTTTTGGCAGTGAGATGATTTAATGAACTGAATATCACCTTTTGCTCCCTGTAGATGCTGGCTGAGGGTTGATAACCATTTTATCTGGAGCTTCATTGGGCCTGTAACCTTCATTATTGTGGTAAGTTGTAACATTGTGCACATGCGTGATAACTTTCTTTTTTCTCTTTCAAAGAAAAGCTTTGAAAACAGTTTATAGATTTTCTCTCTCTCTGCACTGGCAGCCTCTTGGCTCTGCTTTCTCAGATCAATTTGCATGAAAGGAAAGTGGTCCCATTATAGCTGACACTGGGACATCAGTGTCCACTCAGCTATGAAATCCTCTGAAATCAGAATAGGTGAGCGGCAACAACTTAAAGCTGTTTGGTCCTTGCTGTACATCTAGAGAATACTCCCCTCCCGCAATCAGGAGGAGAAATCATCTCAGGCATGAAGGTCATTTGCTCAGTGGGAAAACAAGGGTGATGGTGAGGAGAGAGGGGGGGGTTAACGTGGAAGTAATGAGTGGGTGGGCCAGACAACCATTACCACAGCTCATAGCCCTGCTGAGGATCATGACACGTCCCCAGCCAATCCCAGCACACGGACATCTCCATCTTCACCTTTTAATATTTCATGTGGTGCGCTGGGTGTTCACAATGCACATAGACACACACACACAGACACACAATGCATACAGGAATGCATGCACACAGTCCTAAACAAACACACGCTGCATATCCATATAGGCGCATACGGTAACACACATGTAAATCTGTCCATAGGCTGTAAATACATGAAAATCCAGGGGAGGTGCTGCGTCAGCAACGCTTGTTTTTCACGCTGTGTTTTGGCAGAGAAGTGAGAGACCTGAATATTGTAGAGGACGGCCCCTTGGAGACCAGGCGTTAAGGGGTGGGAGGTGTTTTCGGGATGGGGGGGTTCCATGTGCTGTGCGGTTTGCTTGAGCTTTCTGCAGAGTGCCTTCCTGCCTCTCTGTCCATCCGTCCGTCTTGTCTCATCAGATCTGTGTCATCACTTGCAGCGGTGTTAAATGCATCTCCAGCCACTCGACTCATGCGGATGTAAGTCGGCCCTGGTGGCTGACAGACAAAACTCGGCATTACTCTAAGCTGTGATCTAAAAGCCTCTTTCTGTCTTCTTAGCCACTCCTTTTTTCTCTCATCGTTCCCCCCGCTGTTATTGGTTTCCATCTGCTTCACGCGCACACACTCTTTTTTTCCATTTAAAAAGCCTTTTCTGTTTTCCTTGTAGTGTTTCCGAATGCATCCATGTGGGATAATAAAGAGCATCTTTGTTCTTATTTGCGAATGAATTGAAAATGAAGCCTTTGAAAAACTACATTTGGATCATTATACTTTGTTTTCTTGCCAACTTATGCTTTTTTTAAATTTACCATTTATTTTTCTTCAAGTACAGTTGATTTCTCATGCTTGAAAAATGCTGACTTAGAGCAAATATGGGATATAACCTTTTAGTAAAATAAAAGTATGGATCTACTTTTTTTTCAATAACTATTTACAGTACTGAATTTCAAAGGTTTAATATGTTATTGGACCATATTGAAGCACATCTCCTTCCTTTCCCTTGGTGGCGATGAGCCCTGCAGTGCTTACATAGAGACATCCTGAGAGCATGGAAACCTTTCTCAATGTATGGCTTGAATCACTTAAATGTTTTTCCTGGCCTCGGTAAAAAATGTTTCTAAAATATGGCACTCAGTCCCGTACTTTCCTCTCAGTATTTTTCTGGAGCTTTTTGCTCGCCGTGCATCAGATCTGCTTGGACGCCATCAGATATACATGCTCATATTTGATGAGGATTTGCACATCGGGATTGAGTATAATGTCAAACAAGAGAGGGGGAAGAGAAACTCTCAGTGCAGCTTACGTTGAAGGCCAAAGCTGTGTGGAGTAGACCAAAGCAATAACCTCGCACTGTTGTTTTTCTCCTTGGAAGTCAGCGTACTTTATGATCTGAACCAAGGCATTAAATTTTCATATTCCTCTCAGTAAAGGTATGCCTGTGTTGACGCTCGACATGCAGAGCCAAAACCACCATAGATTAAGCAATACCCTAAGTCAAAGTGAAACATAACAACTGTTTGTTGGCAACCACTGATGAACTGGGACCAAAAGCACTTTTACTCAAGTTCTGCAACTGAGTATTTACGTTTCATGCATCGTTTTACCACCACAGTCATTTTCAGCTGTAGTTACTTTACAAATTAACATATTGATACTGTAAATCAATAGGAAGAGTTCTGTAGTAAATACAAGAGGAACTGAAACAATTACTTGCTGGTAGAAAATAAAGTAGTATATTGACATATATCATTTATTGAACATCTTATGTTTGCAGCTTCTTAAAAATGAAGATTTGGAGATTTTGTTTGGGCAAAACGGACACGGTGAAAGGTTCTTCCAATATGGGTTAAAAAATCACCCATCAGGAAATGGCTCTATATAAAATAAACACTTTAGCAATAAATGTTGCTTACACAATAAGTGATGAAAAATTGATTATACTGTATAATGGTTGCACATCTTCAGGGCCTATTTTTCTCCACTGAGTACATTCATTTATAATAAATTCTGAAAATACTAATACTAAATACATTTGATAAATTTCACTCATTAAAATTATGCGGATCTTCACTTGTAATAGTGTATTTTCTGTGGTCTGAGCTCTCTCTGCCTCCTCCTCCTCTGTTAGCAGCAGAAATCTGACGCCTTTCTAAGTGCAGTCTGTTAACCCTGATACGCGTCTGTTTTGACAGGTCAATGTCATCTTCCTGGTGGTGACGATGTACAAGATGGTGAAGCATTCCACCTCCATGAAACCCGACTCTTCCAGGCTGGGGG
Organism: Decapterus maruadsi; assembly: GCA_030347415.2. Taxonomy (NCBI): domain Eukaryota; kingdom Metazoa; phylum Chordata; class Actinopteri; order Carangiformes; family Carangidae; genus Decapterus; species Decapterus maruadsi. Next base: position 16,958,098 of record CM064906.1, read on the forward strand.
GTATCAGGTGAGGGGTGTCACTCAAGGAGATGAGGTGGCCGGCCTGTTGGATGCTTGGTTTGAGACTGTGTGTGTGAGGCTGATGCATGCATGTGTGAAAGAGAATAATAAAACGCACCATTACTGCTGCTCTCCTCCTCCCAAAAAATTTCAAATCCTGCCTCTGACCTAAGCGTTTATTTGATTCTTCTCTGCTCTTAAACTGGACCAGACCAATAATTTTTCCTTTCAGGTGTTATTTTGGTCCATTGGTGGTTCCTTTTAGTTATTTTATGATTCCAGTATTTGTGTTGGGTTATATTGCCTTTTTTATTTCTTCATAACTGCGTATCTGACCTTTGCTATCTGTTTGCTCCTGTGCTGGCATAGTTTACAGGTTTCCTTGGAAAATGGATTCAACCACCCTCGTAGATTTAACGATGTTAAAAACACCCCTCCACTTCCATTTCCCTACTTCCATTGGGCTGCATATGCTCGATAAAAAGACAAATCCCTGGCCATTTCTGTGCCTGGATTCTTGTTCAACAATATGTCTGAGTTCAGGTCAACATATGTTATGTGGGCGTTTGATTTTTAGGCAGCCACTCTGATTTTGGTCCAAACCCAAAAAAGGCATAAGTTGGCTGCGAGGCTTGTTTTTTAGCACTCAGACAACCTGCATTTCTTTGCATTTGGATGCTGGAATTCACACATTATCTGAAGCAGTCAAAACTCATGAACGGCTCCTAATTAGGGTCTACCCCGAGTCTACATTTAGTTTGTGTGTCAAATGTGTAACTCCACACAAAAAAAGTGGAAATAATTGGAATTAAATATGATCATTCAGACCCCCAAAAAAATATTCCTGTATGAAAAGTGGCTAAAACTGGATAGTGGATCTAATCAGACTCTCTCAGCAGCTCTCACTTTTCTGTGGACCCTCTCTCTGTGACACACTGTGGTCCCATTTTGTCTCTCCTCACTGTACTGTATCTTCCTCGAAGTGGCTCACTTCCCTCTCCTGTATCAGTATCTGCCCTGCCGTTGTCATTGAAAGTGACTGTTAAGTTATCTTATTTTGTCTAGGCTTTCCTGGAAGCCGTCAGAGAAAATCCTGCTGCGTCTGCACTGTAGCCATCAACTCCATATTTTTTTTGACTTAGTGTCAAATAACCAAATGCACATTCATTTCAAACCTTTGTATCATTGTTTATACAGAACAGCACACCACCACTGGTGGTACAAACGCAGAACGGCTGTATTTCTTCCTTCTTTTTTTTGCAGCATGTTGTGCAGGAGGAGAGAAACGTCAAACCGAGCAAAAATGAAATCCTCCGTGGTTTGGTTTGGGTTTTTTTTCATTTGTTTACGTCTCGCTTCTGTCTTTTTCTCCTGCAGGTCGTGGGTTTTGGGAGCGTTCGCCCTGCTCTGTCTTTTGGGGCTCACGTGGTCATTCGGCTTGTTTTTCCTCAATGAATCCTCTATCGTGATGGCATACCTCTTCACCATCTTCAACACCCTGCAAGGGATGTTCATCTTCATCTTTCACTGCCTCCTGCAGAAGAAGGTAAAATTCTGTCAACCAATACTTCCACTGTCCTTGACTTGTTTTCCACTGTTATTATCTGAATATCCTTAGGGTTTTGGATTTGCTGCTTTTGGATTAAACAAGAAATTTGAAGACATCATAGACAAGATACGTCAGTTAATGAACTGATCAGCAATTAATCTACAAGTATTTTAATACATGTTTGAAACAAAAATAGCTTAAAATGCATTTCTGCATTTCTTTGCCATAAATGGTAGTAATGTTGGACAAAGCTACTGTGATTGCCATTTAAAAAAAAAAAAAAAAGATAACTCATTAATCAATAATGAAAATGATCATTATATATTTACCGGTCTCATAAACATCCACATTATTAAAGTGCTTACTCTCTATAAGGTTTCAACATGTTCTCACAGTGTTCATCTCCAAGTCTGTGTGGCATTTAAGCTGCTGTCAGCTGGATGGCATTTGATAAGGATTTGGGATTTGCAACTCTCGTGAGGTGGGGTGATGGGGTTGCGCTGCTGTCTGTGTGTGCTCAGTGTGCCCTGAACCTTTGTTCCTCTGCAGGTCCGCAAAGAGTACAGCAAATGTTTCCGTCAGTCCCAGTGCTGCGGCGCGCTGCCATCCGAGGGCCCCCACAGTTCAGCCAAGACAGCCACGTCTCGATCCACCGCACGCTATTCATCTGCCACACAGGTACGCGGGCAGCACTGGGAGTACACGTGCATCAGGATTTACAAGAGCCATCGGTGTAATGTCATATTTCCAGTTTATATGTCAGTGGATTTGGTTTCCCACAAAAGAAGTGTTTTAAAGATTGAGAAGTCTGGTGGTTTTGGGAACAAAAAACACAAAGACACCAAAACAAATTCACCTCAGATTCTGCCAAGTATTGTCTGTGTAGCCAAAACCGCATTATGCTGCTTTATTGTCCAAAAAGTTAGAAAACACATCAGTGATACACACTGTTGGAGTCCCCTAAAAGTTCCCTCATTGTGTTTAAGTCAATCCCACATACCACATCATGGTGTAATTATTTGCTCGTGCACCAAATGTGTATTAATCCTCAATTGAAAATAGAACCAAAGAATTACACTATTCACTTCTGTGAATCCTTGCTCATGTTTGCTAAAATCTGCAGTGCCCTGATAATTTAAAAAAAAATGAAATTATATACTGAAGGTCCCCCACAGAGTTGGGCATACTTAGGATGGCAGCCAGTGTGAAAGTTGTTGGGGACAAACTATCGGTTTTGGTCTTTCACTGGTTTCATTGACAGTCTTCTTCTTTAGTAAAACCTTAAAAATTTCACTTTATTTTCAACCTTGCACTTGAATTTTATCATTTTAGAGCCGAGCCTCTCGATTCATTCGGCCAAATACACAGTTTGGCAGTGAAGTAGAAACTTCACCGTGAAACAGCGGTCAAAGCCGCTATGCTCTTATTGTGGAGCTGACCTGTTTTCCTGTCCAGCACCTTTCATTGCGCTGTTGAACAAGAATTAATTTACACATGATCATATTACTGTAAGCTGAAGGAGACTGATTTTAGACTTTGCATGGAGAAGCTACAACTTAGTTTGCCAAGGTTTCATATGAAGGCATGGTATTGATTTTTAGATCAGAAGTGTTACTGTACAGTGCAGCTGGCTGACAGACAGCATTACAATGAGATTTTTTAAAAGAGTGAAAATATATTTTTTGGTTGGTGCCGTAGACTGGATTTTGAAAAAAAAAAAAAAAGATAAGATGGTACAGTTGAACTGGCCACAGAAGTCTCTAATAATATATTTTATTTGGACTCTGAGATCCATCTTAAGAGCGCTTCTGGGAATTTGATGGCAGCTTCTGCTCTTTCTATCAGGAGGGGGAAAAAATAGTCCCTCTGCGTCGATCTCTCAAATTACAAGCTGTAAGATTCCATTTGTTTCAGTGTAGCACAGCCATGTCATCAAGGGGCTGAATCATGTGCACAAGTGTAGACTTGAATCGCAAACCCACGTAGCCTCTCGATTCTCAGGGCCGAAAGCTTCGAATGACTGATCAATGGCTGCTTTTCTCTCTACCCCCAGAGCCGCATCAGGCGGATGTGGAATGACACGGTGAGGAAGCAGTCGGAGTCTTCCTTCATCTCAGGAGACATAAACAGCACCTCCACACTCAACCAGGGTAAGCAACCCTTTCTTCCACCAGCTCCAGACGAGACACATACGCTATTCTCTTTGTGACGAGGCTCTGAATTCACAATAAACACTTCAGTGGGTGCAGCCTACATGGCTCAGTGGCAGCTTAGGGAGAAAAAAAACAGGAAGATAAAACTCAATTTAATTTTTGCATTTCTCTTATCGTTAAAACGATCAAAAAAAAAAAAAAGCAGTGATAAATCCTGTCTACGTATCAAAAGTTCACCGAGTTTTCCTGCAGTTTTTCTGCTCAACGGCTAAAAGAGGAGGAACGGAGACAGAGAGGAGGTGTGATGTTTAGTGGTTTGCCGACGAGGACGCAAGCTCATGTTGTAATGACCCTAGCTGGCGACAGACTTCACCCTCTGAGTGATTGTCACGGCGAAGGTAGGGAGGAGAGATGAGCAAAGTCAGGCCAAGGTCAGAGCAGGTTTTGGGACAGATCCCAGCATCATGAAGCTCAGGCGCTAGACTGTGCCAGCCCAGATTTGGCTGTAGTTCTGGATTAGTTTAGCTTTTTTTTTTTAAGTTTAAGTACACATGCCAGTGCAGAGTCTCTCAGAGATCCGTCCAAATGACTGAGGATAGTTATTACATTCTTGAGGATTTACACAAGCACACGGAGGATGATGGGGGATACTGTATTATTCATGGCAGGCCACTTAGACATGTTTTGTCTGGTGTCTCGACTGGATGAGTTTGTTTAGATGAATTTGTTTCACATAAACACTGCAGCTGATTTGTGTTGCTGCACTCTGGTCAACACTTGTCGCGATAATGTTGTTTGTCAGTTACGTCGGCTAACTGTTTGGATAACGTTTTCATTTTGACCAATGTCTCGACGGCTGCTCCGTCCATAGCGGAAGGCAGATGGATCGCAGGTCATAAATCTTTCGTGGCGTCAGATTCTGGACAGTGGATGTCAGTGTTTTTGTTTATGTCGACAGCTACCCAGTGCACCACCACAGACCATGAAGTACAATACCTCCAGCTCTTTTTTCCTTTTTGCTGTTTTTCCCCTCCCTGATTTCTCTCTCTCTCTCTCTCCCTCTCTCTTCCTGTTATTTCAGGGATGACTGGCAACTACCTCCTAACTAACCCTCTCCTCCGAACACACGACACTAACCCTTATAACAACCTCCTGGCAGAAACAGTGGTGTGCAACACCCCCTCTCCACCGGCCTTTCACTCCCCAGGTGCACATCCGCCCTCCACCTTTGTTCTTGCAACCACTTGTGTTTGTTTCAAAGCAGAAATTCAACATTTTGGGAAATGCACATGGTCGCTTTCTGAAGAGGAGTTAGATGAGAAGATTGATCCCACTCCATCTTTGCCAGGGGCATTCATGCACCAAGAAACAGTCTAGCACACAATCGCCCATAAACAGCAAATTATCATTTTTATATTCGAGTTTTTACAAAAGCTGAACAAAACAGATGGAGCACGTTGATCAATGTGCTGTAGAGATACTGACAGAGCCGGGCGAGCTGTTTCCCCCTGTTTCAAGTCTTTATGCTAAGATCTAACCTTCACCTGCAGATATGACGGTGGTATCAACCTTCTCATGCAACTCTCTGCCTGAAAGCCAACAAGCTTATTTCCCAAGATATCAGACTATACCTTTTTAAGTGTGTTGGGTTTATTGAAAACAAGTAAACTCCTGAGGTTGTGGCTGTGGCGCAGCATGAATGAAAAATGTTGAGAATAATTATTCAAGACTTACCTTTCGTTCGTCTTCATTCACACCTTCTCTGTAGTTCTTATCTGCGCGAGGTTTTCCTTTGTAAACACAGAGGGAGATAAAGCTCACAGACGTCAATGCTATCTTATCTCTTCTACTGAGCAGGCAGATGGGAATTCCTCTCTGTTGAGTACCAGCTTTACACACTGGTCTAGATCATTCATGCTCTCACCCTGGATGCATGCTCAATATCTTTACATGTTGCAATCTTTACATTTACTATAGTTTACTTTGAAGTTTGATTTCAAATCATGTCAGTGTTTATGTTGACCTAGTTCCTCACTGGCAGAGCAGAAGAAACCCAATTAAAGAAAAGAAGAAAAAAAAAACAGAACCACATGACGCAATGCGGGCAGAGTCATAGCCCTCAGATATTCAAGCATTTGATGATAAAAGAGAATGTGCAAAAACAGCAGTATGGTGAAAGAACATCAGGAGAGGATGTGCAGTAACATATAGCTTTAACCTCAGCGTGGCCATCGTGGTCTTCTTTTGTGCTGCGAGCTCGCTCCCAGCAAAATGAGGGTACTCACACTCCGAGATAATGAAGCAGGGTTGATACCAAACAATGCTGCCACAGAAAATCAAAGATATTTTGTGATTTTTTATTTATTTTTTTTAGCTCAGCAGCAGCAGAGTCAGAAACAGAAGTCGGCGTGTGTGTGTGTGTCTTTATCTGTGTGTGAGTCAACAGCTTGTGCTTTATTGCCCTAAAATGTTTAGCTACTTAATCATTGTAGCATAATTGCATGTTAACAGTGGAGCGCAGGAGATAGATAAAAAGTGGCAATATTTAATTAGCAGGTAATTCAGAGTGTCAGCGTAAACATCTCCTCTACCTGTTGAAAGACTTAACCCCCCCCCTCAGAGGCCTGCCGTACTTAGCCGGGTTTAAACCCACAGAGGAAATACTAACCCCACTTATTTAACAGTCGATCAAAAAGCGGTGACAAACAGGGGGGTAAAAAAAAAAAAAAAAAAAAAATCAAGATTCAAAGGTTTCACATATGGAAACCTGTTTGAGAAGAGCAGGCAGCGGTGTGACACACAAATGTCAAAACCTGGTGTGAAGATCACCAACCAAGTATGAAATCCGCGCCGAGAGACTGTCAAGTTTAACATCGGCTTTTTTTCGAAAAACTTCCTCTGCTATAGTCATTACATTTAGCTCCCTGCAAAAGAGGATGAGCGTGTCCTCTATTATAAGTGTATTAATACTAAGTAATACTCTGCAGATGTTCGTCTGATGCAGTAAAATCTGTAAGGAGAACATCTTGGACGAATCTTCGCTGGAACGGTTCCCAGAGTGCAGCTGTTGCCGTGTCCAGTTGAATTCTGTTCACATCATTTCCCCCTCTTCTCCCGGTAGACAATACCTGTCTGCAATAAAAACCACTGCCTGCGCATAGACAAATGCAAATTTGGAAGTGGAATCTATTCAGAGAAATGTCTAATAATCCCCCCCCCTTTTTTTTTTCTTTTGCCCTTTTGCTCCATGCACTCCTGTCACTCTTTTTTTACAGAAGCTTTTGATGTTGTTTTCAGAGGTTTCTTTTTTCACTCTCATTTGCCATCATCCATTTTCTGACACATCCATTTGAAACCCACAACTGCAGTTTCACTCTTATTTTTTTGTCTGAGTAGAGTGACGACATCTCTCTCTCTCTCAAATGTCAGGCCTTCACGTACAGGCTCACAGTGTACCCAGTAAATTCAGTAAACTCCTCATATCAAATCAAACGACCCCCCCCCACCCTCCCTTCACTTTCTCTCTGCTATTCGAGCTTAGTCATAGCCCTGAGAATAATAACAGTTCTCCATCTTGTGTGTGTGTGTATGTCTTCATTTTGCAAACATAATGCGGATAGATGTTCTTTACATTTCAGGAATGAAAAAAACAACAACCTGTGAATCGGAAAATGTTCTCTCTTACTCAGTAGACTTAAAAAAAAAAGACTGCTTGCTGCTGAACCCTTTCACCTGCTGAGTCCAGGATTCAGTCGTCCTTGATTTGTCCTTCTCAAACTGTTAAACACATAATTTTGCTGTCATTCTCCATCCACCTACAACAATTTGTGAAGAGCATCACATAGGTTAAATTATAGTTAACTGCAAGGACACAATCTGAGCTGGATCGACTGAATCCAGGCTGGATGTTACGAGCTTTCCACTTTTGTCTTATTTCAGTGATTTTGTTGTTTCTGCTGCAATTGAAAAAAAGCATCTGTTTTACTTTTTTGCACATCAGCTGTTCTTAGGCCAGATAGCCTGAGCAGACACACTTGATGTGAGTGGTGGCAAAGTGAGTCATTGCACCGTGCCTGTCTGTCGTGGTGCGTGTGTGCGTGTGTGTGCGTGGAGGTTGTTGCTGTGGCCTCAGTGCAGAGAGGTGGCTGGCACATCTGTGTTCAACATTACTCTTTTGTCTTGCCTTTTTTTAAATAGGTGGAATGTTTTATTCATTGTTAATGTCACTTCCTCATCAGCTTGTAATTTATTTATTTTTTTTTAATTTCTTTTACTCTATCCTTGTCTGTTGCTTTTTGTATGCCGTTGTCTTGTTACCTGGTCATCAGCTGCTTTACAACGTGTTGCTACAGTGTATATATATATTTTTTTAAGTCATCGCTTGTTCTCATTTCTCCAATATTGTTCAGGATAATTTCTTAGATTGGCTATAATGAGATTCAGCCATAATGAGGATGGACATGTCGGAGAGCTAATTGGGTTCTCCTTTGAATTTTAGAAGTTTTTGTATCTATATATAAATTAAAAAATTAAGCCAGAGATCAAAGAGCACAAGAGTGAAGTGTCCTGAGCAGTATCAAGTATACGTGGATGGTGTAGTGGAGCCTGTTCTGTTCTCTCAAAAGGCGGAAAATTATGTCTCACATGCTCCTTCTGCCTTTCTTTGCAGGACAGCACTCTCTGAGCAACAGCAGGGACATCAGCGCCATGGACACCCTCCCCCTCAACGGCAATTTCAACAACAGCTACTCCCTGCGAGACGACGACTATGAGGCCGTGGGCGTTCGATCCGCGGGCGACCTGGGGGGCCTCAACCTGGACGACGTCGCTTTCGAGAAGATGATCATATCCGAGATAGTCCACAACAACCTAAGACCCCGCGTGGCCCCCAAGGGGCGTGACACCCCGAGGGACAGAGCCCCGCCTCCTCAGACCAGAGTGACGGTGGACCGAGGCGGGGGCGGGAGCGGCAGCGAGGATGACGCCATCGTGGCGGATCACGCCGAGGCCTCATCCCCCCAGAGAGGAAGTGGAAGAGGAGGCCACGCCACCCTGGAGCTGCTCCTGCACCCCCACCACAAGGAGGTGCTGGAGGCCCCCCTCCTGCCCCAGAGGACTCACTCCCTGCTCTACAGCGCCCAGAAGGCCCCCAGGCGCCTGGAGGGGCAGGGTGGCCATGGCTCTGAGACTGTTACCGCAGTGGAGGACATGGGCTCCCATTCACCCAACAATAATAGAGACTCCCTTTACACCAGCATGCCAAACTTGAGAGACTCACCCTCACCCTCAGCTTCGCCGTATCCCCCCGAGGAGGAGGAGGAGGAGGAGCTCTCCCTCTCACCTCGGAGCGAGAGCGAGGACGCCTACCATAAAAGCATGCCCGAGCTCGGCGATGCGCCGCAGCCCCTGTCCTACTACCACATAAACCGAGGCACCAGCGACGGGTGCATCATCCCGCCCAACAATGAAGACTGCGCACAGGGGGGAGAAGCCCCCACCGACGGACAAATGCAGCTCATTACCAGCCTCTGAGCGTGGGGGCCGTGTTTGTTTGCACAGGTTTTAACAGTTGGGTGCTTTTGGTTGATGTCAAGACAGCCGGCGAGAGGCTGGCTCCGCACTCCGCATGCTCTTCCTGTTAGGACAGGAAGTGAAATGTTGTTGGGTGGGAAAAACGGAATGAATAAATGACTTTTGCACACAGATCTCATTAACACACAAAACACGTCCATCCGAGGCCAGACAAACGTGGACTGTGAAAGCTCTGCTGTTGGACTAAAGAGGTGCAGAGAATAACACCAGGCGCTGTTCCACAGATAAGTATGGCATTTCTCTTGTACTGAAAGAAGAGCTGAAGAATAAGGGATTCAAATGAAAAAAAAAAACAACAACCTCCAAGCAAAGAACTATGAAACTCCTTACATATTCCTGGGGGACTTTGCAGGACCAGGGTCTTTTTAGTCATGAAGTACAGAACTAGAACTAGTGTGGCTCCACTACACAGTCAGGACTGTAAAGTAAAGAAACCACTAATTCAGACTCAGGCCTTATATTTTCTCTATTGCACATTTAACTGTTGTCAAAGTAACAGCTAAAGAAAATATATTTTGCTGTACCACTAGTGTAAAACGTAAAAAAAAAAAAGAAAAAGAAAAAAAAAAGAAAAATACAAGAAAAAAAGTTTTAAAAAAAGAAAAGAAAAGAAAAAAGAAATGGCAACCATTCAGTAGTTATGCCCTTTCAATGTTAATACGATTCTTCAGACAAGGTTAATCAAAATGGTGGAAATGTGCTTTTTCCTCTCACACTTGACTCGTTGTAGTATGTTTGAATATGAAGAAAAAAAAAAGTTTTGAGCGATATCAGTCCATATGAAATCATGCTCACGTCTCTGCTTGTGAAGTGCTTTTGCTTTCATGAATGATGAGTTTTGCCAGTAGTATATTTGTTAACACCGGGCCATGCACAGATTTGGAGTGAATTGGATACTTGTGTAATTTATTTTACTTGAAAGAAAATTGTCAGGTTTTTAAGGGGTTATGTTTGTGTCAATGCGATACTGCAGTTTTTGCGGACATGTTTCATCCTTTGACACTAATTAATTTATTAACTGAGCTACTCAGAAAAAAATGGGGGGGAGGGGAGGGGGACAAAGGACATGGTTGGAAAGTGTGAAAAGTTGTTGCAGCACTGATTAGGTTCATTCTATTTCTTTTGTAAGAGCCCATCATCAGCTGATATTTAATTCAACTCCTGTTTGATATCAAATAAATGTGAAATTTTTTCTTGTTCGCAGACGTCTGGTTGCTTATTCTCCAAATCCTGACATCTTTCATTTGTTCTCTTTCAAAACTGGTAACTGATTTAAAAAAAAAAAAAGTTCAATATGTTTAGCAAATTTTACTCAAACCATATGTCAATATAAATATTTTCAGCTGCATATTTATACGCATAACGGCATCATCACATGCGGTTCACAGAGCAACCACATGTACGGACACAGATTCCACAGATTGTTCCCGTGCAGATTGGTAAAATGTATGTGTCTGTTGGTGCCCCTGCAGGTGTTGGAGCCTCCGCGTGAGACGCTTCGGTCGGTGATTGTGTGTTTTTTAAAACTTATTGAGCGCAACCCTCACCACAGCACGCTCTCAGCAGAAGGTGTAGCAGCAATGTGTCTGGTCTAACGGCACCACGCAGGGCAGGTGGAGGCTCTGTTTACAGTGTTTATGTGCTCTCAAAGATGTCACCGAAATTCACCCGGGGTGTCGTGTTTACATGGCTCCTGATCAGAGCCAGAACCGATGAATACCCACAACTACGTCACAGTCATTTAACCCAGCAATGAACACCAGTTGTGTCCTTTTACATTGCTGGGTTTATGGGGCTTTATGGTGCCCATGTTTACTGTAATGAAGGATCATGTCTCCCAATGCAGCCACTTGCTTCAGTATATTTTTCTGAAACGTTGTTGCACTCCCCAAAACACTCATCACACCACCTTTCTTCAGAGCAGCACAACACTTGAGCAATGCTCTCAAAAATTTCGTATCAAGAACAAATAAACTTCAGAGCAAATAACCAGCTTCTGCTGCCAAAGTAAAAGCAGCCAATTGTCAAACAAACTGTCGCAGTGAAAGAATGTGAGTTTCTTTATGTCCAGTGAGTTCTCCCAGATATTTACTCACTTACGAGGTCAAATATTCTCCACAGCTGATGAATGCTACATGCCTCTGTGCTCACTGTGTCTATATATGTACTTTTAGATTTGTGTTTGAAAAGTTCACTCCAGTTTTGAGATATACACGGTGAGTATGTCAGAAGAATTACACACATCAATGGAAAAACAGTTCAATCCGTTGTGACCTAAAGCAACGCAGCACTGGATTATCTGGAGATAGTTTGAGTTTTGCCTTGGACCACTGCGGAAGCAATGAGAAACTGTTGTGATAGAATGAATTATAGATTTGAGAACTGTGTTTTGAGAGATCACGTTTTTTGACGATTGTGCCGCAGCAACTGAGAGAAAAGTGTAAATAGTTTTTGGAAAACAGTGCAAGTCACGTAAGACAACTCATGGTTGCGTTAAACTTGGACCCTAGAGCAAGAAGTTTGTTGTTGATCCCCTACTGTTCCCCACTGTATTGTGCTGTGGTGGGTTCATCATCGCATCAGAAACCAAGGAGAGTTCTGAATCTGTAAAGAGGAACAGGATTTTACCCGTGGCTATGCTACATTTTTACCTTAACCCCATACCGCTCCTATAAATTCTAAAAATTCTGTCAAATTCGCCTATCCAAGGTGTACCCAAAGTAAATTGAATGCTGTTCTTGAACTGTTTGGAGTATATGGATGGGCTTGGTCTCTTTTGAAAGGTAACACTCTGAAGTTTTTCCCCAAACTGAAAGAATCACTGTAAGTGCTACTACCATTGAGTAACCTAAGTTGGAACACACTGAAGTAGAATGTTTTTATTCTTGCCTGAATTTTTGCAATCAGGTGCCTTTAGGTGTAGGCCCTATCTGTAAATTTTAGCTGGAAAACATAATGGGACCATAGCACGAAGCCTTAGCTGTCCCCATTTCAAATTTGATAACAATCCTGCATAAAACATTTTACACATGTTTTTCTAAGTGTACCGTAACCTGTAATAACCTGTAATCTTTTGTTTATGACAGTTAAGACTACACAGATAGACATGTCGTAACATTTTATTGTGTTATATAAGTTATCTACAGCTCCATGGATTGATTTTTCAATGGCTTTGTTGTAACAAATGCACATGGCCAGGTGGAGGGTTAGCAAAATAGACCAGACTTGCATAGTTCCTCGACTGTAGATAAATTGATGAATTGACATAGTCAGTGGACAAGATTTTGATCGTAACCCTAACCCTATAGGTTAGGTATAGATATAAATAAAGAGCCCTATAAAATGGTCATATTGATAAAGAAAATCATTGGTTGGAGCCTTACATTCCTCCTTTGATAGATTAATGATATATTGCCCAAGGTTTTCTGCCTGTTCCAGAATGATTAGAGCAATCAAATCACGACAGACCTTGAAAGATTTTTATTTTTTCTCAGGGTCTGTTTTCATGACCAGTCCTCAAGATGGAGGAGGGAGAACCAGCCATAGTTGATGTTGTACGTCAGTGGTGCAAATTTCTCATATTATGCTGACACAGATGATGTGTTATAAAGTGGGGGCTTTTCGTGCCCCCCGAGCGGTCGCTCGCTTTGCCCAGTCAGTGATCCAGTTTTGTTCTAGTAGCATCAGTTCACAATTGTATTTGTTCTTTTTGTGGGAATTTTCATCCATAATAAAAATCAGACGATCCCCAGCCTGATCCTTTAACCTTCACTGTATACATAGATTATGACAGTTATTATGAAGTTTAACCAGAGGGGCCATAATCATTTCTGATCAGGCTCTGTGTCTAAAGCTTTCCATGTGCTCAACTGTTGCACATCATCCAAGGAGGAGACAGAGCAAACGAGGCTCGCACTGAAATCGTAGATTTAGCAGATCAGCATTGCAGCATGTCTCTCAGCCGTGGCTTTCCAGGAGTACCCTGCTCCAACTGACCACACAGACACTCAGCAGACGTACAGTACTTGCAGTCGCTGTAGGAACTGGGTGGTGCACTTTATTAGTTTTGAGCTGAGTGCCAGTTTGCAGTCAGGAGGCTGATGCGTAGGCCAAGACAAAGCTCTGAGTCCACTATGGCTGTCTGCCTTGTTGTTTGAACATCGGCCTCTCAGTTTACACAGAGCCATCCAAAAGCCCTGAGAGACACCAAACCAGTCTGTAAATTATATGGAAACTTGGCTCACGGTTAGTTATAAATCAAATTAAATGCAAAGTTGATGACCTGTTCACGGTTCACCGGAAAATGGGCCGGCATTGTCTATGAAAGCTGCCTTATTATAAACACTGGAGAATCAGAACAGGCTTCGCATGAGACTAACCCTTTGGGGTGTGTGTGATGTCACTGTGATGAGGGGAAGTTTCTCGGTCTGCATTTTCATAACAGGCAAAAATTGTGATGAATGAATGTGCTGAGCTCCGTTTCCCAAACACACAGATCGGTTTTGCATGATGCATATATATTGGTTCATTATCACTAAGTCACCTGTGCTCTGCATTAGCTCTCTCAGCCTATGAGAACATTGGATTCTGAAATTGAACATTATATGATCACGTCCTTTTGCCCAATAAGACTTGAGGGCTTCTTGATATGAAAAAAAAAAAAAAAAGATCAGCACATCCTGGCCGTTCCTTATCCTGCTGCGATGATTTCCAACCCTTCATCGTCTTCAAAGAATCTCCCCTCCACCTTTGACTCCTCGTTGAGTCGCTGACATTACCATCTGTGATTATCTGATTGTGCTATGATGCAGCATATTAGCCATGCAGTGTTTGTGTTGCAAATGAAAAAGTTGTCAAAGTTTGTTGGAGATGAAAGTGCTTCGTTTTCCAACTCATCTTTTATCTCTTCCCCAGTCAAAGCCCAGCTTGCATGGGGCAGTAGCAAATGAAGGCGCAATAAGGCTCAGTCCGAGAAGACATTACCGTGTTTTCATTTGGATCTGTTTGAAGTTCCAGCCTCTGGTGATTTGGACATTATTTCATGTCCATCATCAAAAAGACATCAAACAAAATGCTGCATTCAAAATCAGATCACAGAGTCTGGGCCAAATCGCGGTGTGTGTGTGTGTGCGTGCATCTGTGTGCGTGTGCTGAATGCATGCATACAACCTATGTATATACTCTGCACATAGATGCAAAGTTGTTGTTTTTTTTTCACTTGAATTATCCTAAACTTTTTTCTCAAAGATGGAGTGAGTATGTTTACAGAATCGGCTTTTTGACCTGCTCCACCGAGGTCTTGCTTGAAAATATATAATAACAACATTATTATGAAAATGAAAAGGTGTTCCTACAGACAATGTTTTTATTCCTGGATCGAAATCTTTTCTTTAGCTAGTGCAGGAACTATGCATAATTACATTAGCAAAGCCACAATGCAGAAGGAGTATTATATTTCCTCAGGGCCTCTGTAAATGTACAGCTTACATTCCTCTACATTTCACTCTGCAGCAGGAAGATAAAGAACATCTGAATCGCTCTTGCTCTGCTGCCACCGTCCCGCTGAAAAACACTGGCTGATTCTGACTCCTCTGTCTGCATTTTAAAGCTTGAGTAAAGACCCAGAACTCCTGCCTGCAGAAAGAGGAGGGGGGAGACAAGGAGAAATCAGGTTTCCTCACATTTTTATAGCTTGTGGCACATAATGGATAAATTACTTATAGGCTACATTATGGATGTAAATGTGTGAGCATGTGTTGTCTAGGAAAATCCTGTGCAAACCAATATAGCAAACCACAAAATGCTGCACCCCAAGATCTTGCTGTGCTGTTGAAATTAGCTGCTTCGTTGCATGATCTTCCAGTGCAATTATTGCAATCCAACTGCGCTGCAAAATATCTGCAGTTTAGCCTCATGACATCTCTAGTTTGTTGTTTTAATGCTTGTTAGGGTATCACCACAACTAACCCAGTCCAAAAAGAGGGCTGTTTAAAAAAGAAATATGGGCTTCCTCGCTCGACTTGCACAAAGAGGCCTATTATGAGAGATTATGACTTTAGGCTTAAAATATGCTCAAGAGCCCACTTGAAGTCAGTCTGAGAAAGGCTTGATATCGTTTCTTCCCTCTCTCTCTGTGTGTGTGTAGATAGAGAGAGTCAGAGGAGAAAGTGAAAGAAAGAGAAGGGGAGAGATTGGGAGACAGACGGGGAGCGGCAGCAGTCTAACATGTCAGAAATGATCCGAGTCTAAACCCCACAGTTGTAAAACTGTCATACCTCGTAGGAAACACCAGCAGTGACCTCAGAGTTGGTCTAAGGTAGCCTGTCACACCCATTATACAGTAAACACTCACCAGAGGCCCATGTTTTTGTTGGGTTGTCTCTGTTAAAATAATAGCAATGCATTCCCCCTGAGACACAAACACAACATATGACTGCTATTAGTCAAAACGCTCAGGAGAGGAATTTTCCTACATTTAAGCAATTGATCCCACAGTTTTTAGTCATTTGAGTCAAAATGTAATGATTGCAATTTTTTTTTAAATGTGGGACTGGGGGAGCGAGAGAGTGAAAAAGAAAGTGTGTGAATGTGACTGAACTCCAGTCAAGCATGTCTGACTTCACTTCAAACATGTGAGAAACACACATGAATATAAAACATGGTCATTTCTGGTGTATGTCCCACTTCAAAGAGCCTTTTGATTTGTCAATTTAAAGACAGCATTGTCACAGACAGCTCGGATGGAAAAATCTTTGATAAATAAGACAGAGATTTCTTTATTTTCTTTCTCATGAATAGAAATGCTTCAAGAAAGAGCTTTGTCCTGGTTTTATTCAGTGGAATTTAATTGCTGATCACTCACACAGATGTTTTCTATATATCTCTGAAACTGTATAGCCATTATTTACATGAAATCCCCACCATTACACAAACACATCTGTACTTATTTTGCATCTCCAATTTATTACAGCAAAAAAAAAAGCACAGACAGAAATGGACAAACCGCTGAAATGAGGCACTGCTGCTTTTATTTAATTCTTTTTTTTTCATTATTATTCTGCTGTAAACTTTCAAAACTGAAGGATTGTGCTGCAGAAGAAGTGCGTCAGACATGTTCGAAATGACCGTGCGGTCGTGTCAGTGTAAACTTCTTTCGTGGCCACTGTTGGATCACTGAGAACATTTATAGCATTAATCAGCAGGAAGTCTTTGACTAATGCTTTATTTAAAAGACTTTTATTCACAGCTGATTTACTTACAGTCGCTATAATCACTCACCCAAGAGGTAGTGAGCCTCGTCTGAATGTGGAATACAGTGGTACAGTAGCATGTGGAGATAATTACGAAGCTAAGATAATCAATGTCATGCTTGAAGTTGCATTCAAAAGATGCCCAAAGCAATGTTATCTTGGGCCAATGGTTTGAAAATCAAAGTGACAGGTTCCACAAAAAAGGAGAAAGAAAGGAAGAAAGAAAGAAAGAAAGATAGATAGAAAGTTGTACAAAATTTTGGCTTCAGCTTGGCAACTGCAGAGCTGTGATGCGCTGAGCTGCTACACATGGTGACATGTTTTATTATTGCTTTCTTGTAGACACTAAATGACCTTTACTACAGACTACATCAACAGAGGTTCATATTTCGTCAAAATATTTGGTTTAGAAGTTACGACAGGCACACATGCTCCAAACCACCCACAAACACATGGAAACAAAAGGAAAGACTGCAATGGGGGCTGAAATGTTTAATTGTGACATTTTGTTTTGGGAAGATTTTTGCTATCTAAACTCCCTGACAGTTGAAAAAGGAAAAAAAAAAGAAAAAAAAATCCAAACAGCTTTTTTTTGTTGTCTTTTATTAGAAATCGTCCTCTTCACACTCACTGCACTACACTACACCGATTGTGTTTTACTTTGAAGGTCTGGGAGGAAAAATACACTTTTATAGAGGTGTAGATCAAAATTCAGGAAGAAGCTCCTCAGCTGCTTCAACTTATCTATGTGCCCTGGAGCAAGGCACCTTTCCAAGAGAACAGAGCCCCCTGACACAACTGTATAAAACAGACTACTACTTTCACAGTTAATTTACAAGCATCTTCTGTGTTTAATACCTGCTATAAGTAAAGTGGATATCCAATGAAGAGTGAAATATCACCACATCACTGCAGATATATCTTTATCATTAAACCTTTTGAAAATTGTCAACTTAAAAATAGCTTCTTGTACGTGGTGACTTTGTAGTTGTGGTTATATGTGTCCATTCTTCAAGACAGTATATGAGTTTAAGCACATTTGATAGACAGTACAATCAGAGCATATATTTTACTAAATTATGTTACATGTCCATTTTGACTATAATTGCCAGCCTCATCAACAGGCTACATTTTCACCAGCTTTTTATGAGCAACATCAAGACAGTATTTTTTCCACACCTTACACTGTCTTGGAAAGATAATAAGCCGCTTTACCTGGAGAAAAAAAAATCATTATTTTAACATAAAAATCTTGGGCAGATAAACATGAAAAATAAAGCTACTTGAAGTGCACTGCCTCATGTCCCCAGACATGAGATTCTCAGTTGAACCCTCTTGATCTTTCTTCCAACTTCTACATATTTTTTCCTGGTTGTGAACGACTGCATGAATGTAAATCAGAGCCCCTGGTAAAAAAAAAAAAAAGAAAAAAAAAGAAAAGAAAAAAGCAGACACACTTGGACCTGCAAGTTTTCCTGGACAGAGAGAACTGTTAAAAATGTAAGAAGTGAAATGATGCAAAAAATAAATAATAAACAGTGGGGCAAATATCTGCTTCAGTTTTGTTCAGAAGCTAATCTTTTTTTCTTTTTTTTCGTTTGGGCAATGTAAGAAAGAAAAGCCATATACAGAGGGCGACAAGAGAAAAACCATGATATTTTAGAAAAAGTCACTCTGAGCAGCAGCTCTGTGTTCTCAGTTCTGTGAGAGATCAAACTCAAAAAGCTTGAGGCGGACCAAGAAATCTTCAAGTTTTCACCCCACACCTCCATACCTCTTTAACATTTCAGTCTACAGAGAGCACAGTACAACACTCTTTCCTGCCTTGGTCACATTGCACTTTTTTCTTCCAGGTAAAGAAAAAAAATCTTGAGTTGTTGTATTTTAAAGGATAAGCTGCATTTCAGGAAACTACATCTCCAACCTTTGCCAGTGCAAAAAAAAGGCCAAGAAGGGTCCCTTCAGTAAATGTATAAAAGGAAAATCCTTCACTGTGCTCAAAGCCTCAGATATCCCTCTACTCTTTTTCTTATCACTTTGCTTCTTCTAAATCGAGAGAGGTCCCGACTCAAGACTTCTTTAAGAGTGAAACTTTGCGTCTTGTAACATTAACTGAATGAAATGTGGAAGAAAGCAGCACTGGCAAAACTTTTTCTCTTTTGGTTCATACCCATAAAAAAATAAGATAAATATATAGTATGTGGTGGCATTGAGAGTAAGCTGATTTCTCTGAGGTCGAACGAGCAATGAACCTCTTCTAACAATTCTAAATCAAAATATGGCTTTCAGCCTAAAACAGCAAAAAAGGAAATATTATAGGCCACCATGATGTGCAGGATTGAGCAACGGTGAGGTTTCTGCTCCTAGAGATGACAATGTTGGTTTATGGTGTGAAATAAAAAGTCTACAACTGAATCATAAAAATGTATCCATAGTCCTTACAAGATATGGATGATCTCCAACTTTTTCTCTAGCGCCACCATGAGGTCCAAGTTTTTACTAATCTCAACATCTAATTGGATTGGCGCTTGCAAACCATAGACACTGTCTTACAAGGGCAAAAAGTGAACTCAGTTTAGATTAAAAAAAAAAAAATCATCTTCATCAGGAAAAGAATTGTGTTAGTAAATGAATGTAAAAAAAAGAAAAGAAGAAACATTAAAATGTATAGCCTACTTTAAAAGTAATTTAACAATAAATCATGCATTTTACAGTCAGAAGTTAAGGTAGCTATTCTGCTAAGATAATGTTACCATGTTAGCATAGTTTTTTGTTTTTCTTCATCACTGGATTTGGCTACATTACCAGGTTGCTAGTCCAAATAGGCTATATGTAGCCTATTTCAACTACAGGAAACAGCTGGCAGTGAAAACACAAGTGAATTTAGCTGCAGTTGAAGCTAGCTGTAGTTATCCCAGTAGTTATCTTTAAATTTTACATTTTGATCAAAATGTAAAAATATGGTTTGGTACAGCTGGTTGGTCTCCAGATGGTAAAACTATTAATAATAATCCACTGTTTTTTTTTCTGTGGCACCACCATAAGGTTAGAATTTGTTGATTTTACTGAAATATCACAATAATTGCCTTTTAGATTTGATGCCTGATGTTTTGTATGCTTTTATTTTCTACCTTCATCATCAGGTCAAATTTTTTAATTAATTAGTTTGATGACAAATTAAAACAGACTATCAGCAGCCTATCCTTTGTGTTTGGGGCTAATTAGCAGATGTTTGCTAACAAACCAAACTGAGATGGTGACAGGGTAAAAAATAATATGTGCTAAACATCACCATGCATTGCCATTGGGAATGTTAACATCCTGACATTAGCATTTAGTGCAAAGACCCACTTTCTGTGAATGCTGCCTCACAGCTTATTGCATGGCTGTAGTCTCGTGTTAGGGTGTGAGACAGTAAATGCTCCAAATTAGAATAAACACACTTCTTAAAGCTGAACGTGTTACTGATGCATTTGGAGTGGGTACATTTTAAATACTAAGATGTATGTATATATAAAAGGTGTATATATGTAAAAGTAAAGAAGTATATCAGTTTTTTCCCTTAACGTCCAAAGTGCTTTAAAAAAAAAGAGAAGAAAAAGAGTGTATTCATAGTGCTAAAGAATTGTTCTTGACCTTTCCTTGATTTTCAAACGCCATTTCTTGTTTTCCCTGGTGACTTTTTTGGGGGGTAACTGTCATTTAATGCACCGTTAAAAGGCTACAGCTGGAAAAGTGAGCAGGAACATTTTTAACAACCTCACAAAGCCCCTAAAGCCCAAACCCAGAGCTGTCTCTGACCACCTCACGCACAAGAGGAAGCCGTCCCTCAAACCACAGACTCCAAATGCTGCACGTCAATCTTCCACATCGGGCAGATGCAATGGTCATTTTACTTGCATTGTTCTGACCCGACCTGTCATGTATTGATTTTGAAATCATCTCCTGGTCGCGGTTGAATTGTGCTAAACATAATTTAAATTTATTTGGATATAGGTGCGTGAGATATGGTGGAGACCTTGAGGGCTCTCAGGAAAAATGGGGAGGACAGGGCTTGTGTTTTCATTTATTTCCAGAGGGGAGTAAAGAGGGATCTGTCCTACATGTACTTGGCATATATTTCCTAGAGGAACTGCAAATCTTGTAGAAGAAGTCATAGTCAGAAAAGATGCATTTCATCATAAAGAGGATATACAGCCGGGGTGCGTCTTGAAGTTGTACCGTTTGATAATATATGTGTCTGAAAAAAATGTTCCCAAAGAAAAAAGAAAAAAAGGATTTCTATAACCTGTCCTTGGATAAGATATAATCCATTTCTAAGACACCAGTCTGTAAGACCTATGAAATGTTGAGAGTAAGTGAGTGAAACATTCACACACATGCATACCATTCACTAAGAAAAACTGTTTTAAGTGTGTGAGTTATGCGAGCAGACAACTGGGTAAACGGCACAACAAGGGGTGCCAGCGTTCATATTATATCCAGGGCCCTGGGGTATCATTGTGTGTTATGAGTTCAACATTAATTGCTGCCTTTGGGAACGTTTGTTCTTGACGTAATTACTCGTCAGAGGGAACCCTGACTCTCGGTGAAGCATGAGCTGCAGAAGAACGTGTTTTGTGACAAATAACTCAGTTTTTAACAAGACAGAGCTGGTTCCCAGCACCATAAAGAGAAAATGTGTCCTTCTGTCATTGCACTAATTGCAGCTTCAGCATAGGTTTGGTCAAAACAAAAAAAATCTTACAACATTAATGTGTCATAAATTGCCATATTATGAGCTGAAACAATGAGTTGGCTACCAACATAAAAATATTTGGCAGTTGTTTTAGCAATGGATGAATCAGTTTGACACTTTTTCAAGTAAAAATGCCTCAGTTTCATCTCCTCATTTGTGAAGATTTGCTGCTTTATTTCTCTCATGATGATACATTCAAACTCTTTCAGACAAAACAAGACATCAGAAGATTTCCCTCTGATTTGAAAAATTATGGTGGACTTTTTCAATTTCATAAGACCAAATAACGAATTTAAAAAAATTAAAATTAAATTAATTAATTAGCCTAACTAATTAAAAATTAGTGGATAGATAATGAAAATAAATGATATCCCTGCTATTTTCACATCACATACTATGCGTTTATGTATGACTTGTTTCTGAAATGGACCTACAATCGAACATAAACAAGGGTTTGATCTTTCAGATTTCAGTGTCACTTTTCACATGTATTCCTCTGCTCGACCATTTGACATGCATGCACATCCACGTCAACAATCTGGAACAGGCAGTCATACGCACACACCGTACACACACGCCCAGACACACATGCCCTGTTGGACTTTGAAGCCTTGCGACCGTCATGTCCATCTTTTCAAACACTGTCCAGACAGGAGAAAAACCTTGGCCATCAGCTCTCCTCTCTGAACCTGTCCATCACTGTCACTCTGGATCAGTGGTGCAGAACTCATCCTTCCTCTCCCGCTGGTCCCTGCTGGACTGGACTTGCTCAGTCTAGCCCCTCATATCGCTGTCAGGAGTCCCAACTGACAGCCTGCTGGTGCAGCTGATTCCAGTTTGTTGGCGCTGCGATGGGCCAAAGCCACCAATCTGTGCCGTGGCAGTGGGTGGCCGTCTGGTAAGAAAAAGGCTTTGATAGGTACAGTGATGGAGTTATTCATATGGGCATCTTAACACCTCAAAAGTGCTATCATATGCATGAAATGGCGACGTGTTGGAATGGCAATCCCTGACTTTGACGTGAGAATGCTCAAATCCTGCAGTTCACAGGCAGAGGTGGCGATGTGGGTAAAGAACACGCACACATGCTACAATGTCTCAAATGCTCGACCAGACCGGATGTCACACCAGTCCTGGGTCTGTGAATGAGCACAGGCCCTTTTCTTTTTCTCTCTGCACCACATGTGTGAATTCTATCGTAATGGCTGGGGTTTCCAGAGGACTCTGGATCTTTCAAACAAACCACAACAGGCGGTAAAACCCAGCTTCTCAACCTCCCACAGAGACAGGGACAGTCAGTGGAGAAGTGAGAGTGGGGATTGGAATTTAATTACAGCCTTAAAACCCTCAGAGTCCAATATGAGAGGGAGGGATGAGACATAAATCTACAGGGGTGCCTTTGTTTGTACGGTGGCTACAACAAGAAAATCATTCAAAACCCACGGCGTAGACACTGAAGTCTGAGGAACAGCGGTTCAAAGTTTGACGGATGAACAACTGGGCTTTCAAAGACTGACATTCACTCATTCACCCCAGCTTTCTTTAATTAAAGTGTCCATTCTTGTTCTGTAATGGAAAACTGTGCTTCAGTAACTGCCTGGAAATAACTAAGACAAATATAGATTTGATTACATATCCTGGGAAGCATGGCAGTCGATATATTTGACTGTACTTTAAAGAATAAGGTAAAATTTCAACAGCTGGGGGGAAAAAAAGGAGAATTATTTTAACTGTTTTCCATCCAGGGAAACACCAGGGACTTCACTGATTAACTATTGAAAAGGTTTACTAAACTATCTGTGTCTTGCAATCCATCACTATGGGAGCTGAAATTCATGGCTAAAATCAATCTGTCTTTTTCCACATTGCTGACCATAAACGCAATGCCCCTGTGTCTAAGTGAAGGAACATGGATGTACTATTACAAGGGAACCTATGGCCTTATGATTGGATTCAAAGCTGCTTTGGCTGACACATCAAGGGAATTCTCCGGGCTGCAGATTGGCCAGACTGGCGGCAGAGCATAGAATCTGCAGAGTGAGTTAAAAGTCACAGGCCTGCTCCCAATCCATTGTATTTCAGCCAGGGTGGGGCACTGAGGATGAAAACCAGATTGGGTGCTCCACATACCGCTACGCATACAGCATGAAGAATAAGGCTTGAGCGACGCTTTCTGTCTCTCTCTTTCTTTCCTCCTTCGCTTCACGTTTGTAACAGAGACACGGCGAGGAAGTGTTGTTTTAGGATTTCGCTGGACTCTGCTCTGATAGGTGTGACAGGGAACACTGACGGGTTAGACTCACAGCCGTGTGCACTGCAGTGTAACTCGGGGAAAGAGAAAGAGGGGGAGAAAAAAAAAATCAGCCTTGTGGCTCTGCAAGAGGCTGTCAGGGGGTGGGGCACCCTCTAGTGCAGAAATCCAGATGTAGGTCACTGCCAAAAAATTCCAAAATCCTGATGTTCTGGCCAACGAGGAGGCTACAAAACCTTCTCCATGTAAATAACGTCAGCAAACCACCCCCTACAATCCCTTCCATAAAGAATCTGGAGACATTTAAGCTGAGACAGCCATGAGAATACAAACCGCATGTCTTCTTCTGTTAGGGTTCCTTAAATCACTTCGGCTCTGCTAAAACAAAATATCAGTGTGCAATTTGACAGGGACACGTCAGGCAGTGGATGTGGGGGTATGATGTTTATAGAGCTTATATAGGCAAGAATTTGGGATTTCAGCCATGATTGTTTCTGGCATCAATATCACGCTAATATAGCATTTCAAGCTGATGAGGTTTGCCCAACAAATTGCCACAAAATATCGCTGTCGTTGTGTTTGTCTGGACAGGAGTCTTTAAGTCATCTGAATGGATGTGTGTGCTGTGCTGAACTTTCCACTGGTATAGCTGGCCTCGTTCCAGGTCTTGACAGAAAGATCTCAATCCTCTGCGTTTGAACTAGGAGGATGAGTCTGGTATGAGAGAATGCCACGCATATACAGTACTGGGAAAGTTACACAGAGTATCTGTGGCTAAGAGAGAATATGTGAATTCCTTATGCGCTACCACAGAAAAAAAAAAGAAAGAAAAAAAGAGGGGCGGAGGGGGGGGTGGTTGTCCACACAAAAGACGGTTGGGAAATAGCCTGTAAAAAATTAACACTTGTAAAATTGAGTGTCTCTAGTGGCCGCATGCCGATTCCACCTGTTTTCTATTCATTTGTGTAATCGCAGCCATGCAAGTGTCATCATCTCCTCATTCCCGTTCATCGCTCATTCCACCAACTTTACATCCATTTGTCTGACACATGCAATCTCTTTCAACAAATGTGATGACTTTTTTTCTTCTCCCCAGGAGCCGTGAGGTGTTACCCACCAGATGTTTCAGTCTCGGTCCAGTCAGGGACGTTTTGATTTTGGAGACACGGTCTTTAAAGATCTTGTCGAAATGCAGCTATGTGTGTGCAATGGTGATGGGAGATATGGGAATGCTCAAACAGAGAAAAGTCATCCACATAAATGTTTATGTCGCACAGGACTTAATAGTGACTTTGAGCTGCCACCTCCTAGCCTGACATTTTCTCCCCATAAAAATCACAGCGGAGTGACATCTGGACTTCATGCCACAAACCACTTCTCCTAATGGCAGCATGGTTTTCACTACCTATCTGCACTGAGACAGCTCCAATAGAAAACTGCAATAATGCATCACTCCACTTTCCATCAGAAAAATGAAGTATCTCAAATAAGAGCAGTTATAAACATATCCTTTTGTTTGATCTTTAAACTGATAAGATAGAATAGTGAAGGTTGACAAATACAATGCACATATTCAATGAAAACCTTAAACTTTCCTTCCAGAAGGAAACGCTGCAAATATAAAGATTTGAAGAAACAGACCCAGAGAATTGTCGGTATTGTGTCTTTAAAATTCCTGAAGCGATTTGCGGAAATGGTATCCGTTTGTGCCGGCTCAAATAAATGACTAATTGTTTCCTTTGTAATGTCAATGACAAGGTTGCAAGATATACTCCAAGCTGATAGCTAATAGTAAATGGGCTTGCATTTTAATAGCTCTTTTCTGGTCTCACTGACCACTCAATACTTGCCACATTCACCCATTCAATCAAATATCACACTCATACTCTGATAGAACAGCTGTCAGGGACACTGTGGGGTTAAACCTTGCTTTTCAACACACAGGCTGGAGAAGGTGGAGATTGAACCCTGGGCTTTGTAATTAGTGGACGACCCTGAGTGCCTCCTGAGCCACCAACTCATGTAATTTGATATGATTTATTATGTTAAAGGGTACATTTACAAAAACAACCCTTATCCAGTGATATCTTCATGATATGAATGCTGACTTTAAATAGTTTAAATGTAATCCACACCACAAATATGATTCCATATATCTCTATTACATTACATTACAATAAGTAACTTCATAAAAATGGTCTACTATATTAAATCCAGTTTTAGGTCATCAAAAAGTAAATACCGGTATAGGGATATCACTTCTTCTGTTTAAGATTTTACACATAAAACCAAAGCCAACAAATTCATTATGATGAATTGATAATATAATATAATAATAATCACCTGTAGCTACGACAATAAAATACTGAATGTGTGTAAACAGATTAGTAATAATATTCAAAACATGAAATACACATTTAATCATATATATAACCTATCAATTAAATATTGAATATGGAGTATATTAAAATTGTTACTGTTGCTGTGTACAGTAACTAATATACCTGACCCGTTAAACTACAACATAAACAAACATATAAATATTTTTTACAAATTTGTGATCCTCCCTAATTATTTTCATATGAATGATGATGATTTGTTATTGTTATCAAAAATGAGCAAAATACATAGGCCTTTTACATAAATAAACCATTACAAACTATTTGAGTTAATTATAGGCAGAGAGACTTCTTTCAGTGTGTTTGCATAACATTATGGCAATGCAACCTTTTCCCTTTCTTGATGAAAATATCCTCTGAACTCAGTTCTAAACAAAGTGTAAAGGCTGGCAGTGCACACACGACATGTATGAACTGTGGCATGTCAACATGACTGGTTGTATTTATCCCAGCACAGGTTGCGACTGACCAGCCACGCAGGACCGCTGCACCAGTCACTAAGGTTAATTAACTATCTGGAAACTATTTTGGCCCTGCCAAGTTTGTGTCACTTCAGGTATGTCTCCATTTAATGTCTTCCGCTCTAAGTATAGGTGGCTGGCACAGACTCAGACTGCTTTCCCTTTGTGAGGAATTATAATGACAGGACAGAGAATGCAGTAATATGGGCACAGACTCAAAAAGGTTTCAGTCACAGGTTCCCAAGAGAACTGTGTGTTTTGCCAAAAAATGACATGGCAAACATTAAAATGACAAAGACCCTCATCTCTTTTGCATTAGTGTTTTAGCCAACCTGCACCCTGTCTTGCATCTGTGCTTCTCTAGGTCCTGCTCTTTACCATAGCCTGAACAGTACACATTAGAGATCATCAAAGACGTTTGGGGTGAAAAGTCAGGGCAGAAATAACTGCTGTAGTTCACTCTAACCACTGTAGATATCGTAAACTGCTGCTTGGTGTCTATTTTCATGCCTCACTCGTATTTATTTAGTGCATTGGCATAATCAAATAAACACAGTTGTCATACTGGTGCACTGCATTGCTTGTATGGTACCTGTGATATACACAGATCTTATCTCTTCTTTTTGAGACACTGTTATTGCAGCACAATTCATTGGGGGACATCAAAGCCTCTGTTCTCTATGTAAAACAGCGGATGGCTCTCGGCTGCCTCATATCTGTAGCTCAGTCAATTGCCACTTGAGGATGGATCTGGGATTTCTGCCACACAACAAAATATATGAACATGTCAAATGTATCTGGAGATACAGTGATGCTCTGCAAAATGAATTCGGCATAATTACATTAAATGAAGAGAAATGCATTAAACATGTCCTTGTGAGTAAAGCTCCTTCTACTGGATGTCACCTGTCTTATCTTATCCATATGTGACTCTGTACAGTGAAAAGGCAATTCAGCATAGGCCTATGCAGCATTTCATTTTTCACTTTGGTATGGAATTATTAATGAACTGTATTTACTATTCACACATTTCTGATCTAACATTGAAATGTAATGTGAATTCAGTGTTACGTTTAGGGATGTGTGATCTTTATAGTGAAGGATTTTTAAAAAGAAACAGCCTGACCTTATTTGTGCAGTGTTTTTGACATCCAGGAATACCTGGGGCCATAGAGAGAGATACAAATCTCAGAAAAAGCCCTATTTTGTTTTGCTTTCTGTGAAATAATTTAATGTTTTAACATTCAATTGTGTGCAGAGGGCAAATAAATTCGGGTACACATGGGTGGAACTGGCTTATTGACAACAAGTCCAAATTGAAGACTGTTTTTGCATTGTTCACAGTGAGTGATTGCTGAGTGCGAGGCATTAGTTATGCTGACTGCAGAGCCATAAATAATATTTTACTGTGGTGAGGATGTGTGTGTCTGTTAGCGTCACATCTGGGTTTTAATTCTCAGAGAAAAATCCCATATCTGCATGATCCTACTAACGCAAGCCATCTGAAGAGAATACTGATGAGAGATGGTCCCTCTATTCTCCCAGAACCTCCTTCAACAACAGTGCATGGCAACACACAGTGACCTTGGCTGATTAAACATTCCTCTCTGGTCTGTATTTTGAAAACCCAGCCTTCGCCGTGTCCCTATACTGTGTATGCACTGAGCACCTACAAAGGTGCTGGACTGTGAAAAGGGATTTGAAATGAAATATTTTAATAGTGAAGTGGTTGGTGGTGGTTCTGTAGGGGCTTGTTTGTGGATTGATATGCACACATGATTATGACGGTGAGGATATGCATGTGCATGTGTTTGATGATCAATATGATTTCATTGCATATGGCCTGTGGGATTTATTATCACTCATTTTAATGAGGTAGCAAGTGATAGGGCAACAAGATCACTAAGAGTAATGTTCCACTGGGAGAGTGCAAAGACCGCCACCAGATGGTTTTGCTGGGAATGACTGGAATATTAAACAGGCTTTACAAACAGAATCGTTTTACTCACAAGGTTAGGTGGCATAATTTCTGCCATGTTTACAGAAATAGACTTGAAACAGCCTATTAGAGGGTTTGAGCCCCAAAAAGGAAAGCAAAACGGATGATGTAGCGCACGCCAGTCCTCACCACATACTCAGGATGGATACACATCGTGATAAATACAGTACGAATGAGCGTAACTCTTTCACGTGATTGCCGCAGCGGACTTACATCTTCAAGAAAATAATGTTGTTTAGGGTTGTCTGTTGTGGGCGTGCTAAATGTCTGCATCATAACATTACACATTGCAGCGGTGAAGATATACAGTATCATGCGGGCCAGACTGATCCCTGGTTTAATTTCATAGCAAATTGTTGGCTCTTTGAAGCCTTCAGTTACCACATGGTGACACTGGAAATGGTCTATTTAATACCTGTTATATTGTCACTAGACCCACTAGTCCTTCAGCTGCCCGAAGCCCTCTGTGAGATTGGAGAGGAACAAAGGGAATGTGAATTAAGTCTGTAACTGAGCTGGCCCCTGGCATACGTCTGAATTCAGCAGTGCTTTATGAGCCTTTCATCAGATTCCGGTCTGATAATTCTTGGTCTTAATTACAACAGTAGCAGGCATACCTAAGCTACAAAAAGATGTCGAACATAGGAAGCAGAGCTATCGGGAGAGTAAAAAAAAACAACTGAGATGAGAATACTACTTCCACATTCTTGTTGTAAGTAGGGAAAGTTAGAGTCAAACTGAATAGAGAAAGATCAGAAAATACTCCTGCAATCGGCAACGTCTCGAGCAGTATGTGTTAGAAGCCTGTGCAGATGTCTCAGCTCTGATTTTAAGCTGTTTAACAAGCTATTCCCTCCCGAACACATGTACCTAAGGCCAAAACTGTCTCTCATGTCCAGGGCAAAATCAAGAGCTTTTTTGAAAACTGTAATAATGTGAATGGAGTTTAAGTCCAGACAGTCACATCCTATTAGAGTAGACACAGTGCATGGACTGCAGGATTCCAATGGCTAAATATTTAGAGCAGAGGCAGCAGTCGTTTTATTTGCATGAAACACAGAACCACAGTCTGCTGTGCTGATGCCAAAAAGTAATTTACTCAGCACTCAGAAAACTAAGGAGCATAAAAACAGAACAATAGAAAAGTTAGAAACTGAGCTGTCACATTTGTAGAAACCTGAGTGATAAGGCAAAGAGTCAGAATAATAGAAAGGCATGCTAAAGATTAAATATGAGCTGCAGCTGCTAGAATAACTTGTGCACTGCTGAGAATAAAGGTTAAGTCAAAAACCCTCCCAAGATCAACCTGATATGACTACTGTCATTTGCACTGTCATTTTCAATTTGACCTATCTCTTGAAACTTCTATGCAAACCAGCCAACAAACCACTTAACCTGTAGTGGGGCTAATTGAGTTGTACATGTAGATACCATGGAATTTCTGGTAGCACCATGAAGAGTTGTCAGTTAGCTTTTATCCACACTGAGAAGAAATGTTCAAGGACACTTGGGACAGCAAAAATATTGCTATGAGTCACCGAGACTGAAAGCTTTTGCACACCAAGCAGGAGTGCAGCCAAAAAGAAAAAAAGGACAAAAAAAAAGAAGACTTCAAACAGATTGATGAAACATCATCAAAATGAAAGTTCCCCCTCAGCATGCTCATCCCTGCTCTCACAGACATTATAGGCACTCCAAAAGCTGCTGTCTGAGGAACTGACAAGCAGTGCCAGGTCAGGTGGGGTGTTTGATCTCAGTCATAATCAGTGCAATGCTCTTAATTGATACAGGTATGTCCCAGCCTGCTGCAGGTCCAGGTGAATCTTTTGATTCAGGTTCCCTGAAGTAAACCTTGTCCCTGGGAGGTGCTTCTGTCTACCTGTCAGCTCCGTCCCTGAGGCGAAATCAAACATCTAAGACTGCAGAGTCAGAAGTAGAGGCTGCAGATATTTCTACAGGACCATACTAGTGTTATTTCACTTTGCCAGTTTACTGTAAATATTCTATGCTACCTCATACACCACTAGAGCATGAACAGCTTTTTAGATAGGCCTACAGATCAGTGTATTTTTAGCCACTGTTCGCTGTTTGAAGTTTGAATAAGTAAATGGGTGAATCAAAGTTCATTTGAAAATGAATGTAGCAGCGATTAAAAAAAAAAAAAAAACTTGCCCCAGACAGTTAATCTCATTCTAAACTTCTTTTTTTTTCAATAATTAATGCCTCATTGTGCTTAAGCAGTCATTCGTGGCAGCTGAAATGTATGCTGCATGGATTTCTGTGAAGCATATTCCAGGTGGTGCATTCAAATGCTGGTGGGAAACTCCACTTCAACCCTGAGAGATAAATATTTTGCAGGCACAGACATATTTTTTGTTGTTTTCCTTTTCCGAATCATTTCATTCATTGTGATGGTTCCTGGTTACCCTGGGTGCCCACTGCTGAGAGTAATCTAACCTCTCCTGAAAGCAACAATATAGGGCACGTATGACATATTTATAGTGGGTACGCATTGATAAAACATGTGGTGACTCTGAAGTCTATGAACTTTAAAGGGCTAAAGCTCCATTAAGTGACTTATGAGCACCGGGGAGCAACACAAACACAGCTCTAAAGCAATATCTGCTTGTCATGTTGTTATGGCGAACGTGTAAGCAAACAATTACCTACTCACTGCTCAAATAAAGCTCATGCTCAGCAACTTCAGCATCCACTAAATCTAGGCGCAGAATTCACTCACTTCTCAGAGATTTTTTTTGGTCCACGGTTTGCTGTGAAAAACATCTGCGTTTTCAGCTTGTTAGAAGTGAAGCTTTCGTCACCAGTACTAGTTTACATCAGCTCTCTGCCATTTCACCCTGGTTTAATCAGCATGCAGTCCTATAGTTTGGAAACAGCTGCTCATGGTTTTAAAACATAGGGTTTGTTGAGAACATACAGTCAACATGCAGACCAGAAAACCAAAATCATGTTCTAAAAATGTCTACAAGCTACAAGCTCATTGCATCATATTCCTCCAAATTCTTATTCACTTGTTCACTGCATGGATATGTGAATTTGGGAGCTTTTTGCATTATAATACTTAAGTGTAGGGATCCAAGTGAGTCTTGATCATGGGAGCTTCCTATCAGTGCTTGAAAGCATTTTCAAAACAATCCAGGCTTTTAAAGTGCATTACCATGCAACCATTAACCCGGCATTGAAGAAGAATAAAGACGAACTAGAAAATTTCCTCTCGGGAAATTTTGAAAGGGCACCGGGAGCTACTGCCGTTGGTACCATCTCTGTAAACATGGGAATCAAACCCACGATCTTAAGGTCAAGACAGAGCTGATCAGACACATGATCATCTCTCTATAAGCACTGATATGGAGGAGCTGTAATCACATGAAGTTACCTGTGTTAGAGTGAGAGAGATGAGTGCGCGCTTACGCGCGCATTTGATGTGTTTGTGTGTCTTTAACTGTAATCACAGGAAGTTACCTGTGTGTGTTAGAGTGTGGGAGAGGAGTGCGCGCTGACGCGCGCATTTGTATGTTACCTGTGTGTTTTTAATGTCTGTGTGTGTGTGTGTAACTGTAATGACATGAAGCTGGTTCTAGAGTCTGTGTGTGTGACTGAGCTGCATCCTGTATCAGTCTGATTTAGCTGTGTGTCTGTGTTTACAAACATCTTAACGAGCTCCAGGTGGATTGTTTATGGAGTTAACGACCCTGGCCTGAGGATCAGAGGTTACCATGACAACTTGAGCTGGTTGCCCATGACGATAGGGGCCCCCAGGCTGAGGCAGACAGAAACGTGGAGAAAAAGACCGATTTTCTGCCTCTGCACTGGTCTCGCATTTAGGCTTATTCTGACAAAACGGTAGCTCCTATCAGAACAAAACACGGATCAACGGTGCCCTAAGGCCTTCCTGAAAATTTTGGTACGATTTGGTGTTTCTACTGTAAATATTTTGGCGACACGGGCAGTTTTAAAACATCGGTCCGTTCTGCTCCTCTCAGAAAATTTTTGTATTGGAGTCAATGAGGCGAAGAGACAGACATGGCCGCACTCAGAGGCTGCTAATTCAAATTCTGTAAGTCTCTCTGATATTTTGAACACATTGT
The DNA here is from genome assembly GCA_030347415.2 of Decapterus maruadsi. Classification (NCBI taxonomy): domain Eukaryota; kingdom Metazoa; phylum Chordata; class Actinopteri; order Carangiformes; family Carangidae; genus Decapterus; species Decapterus maruadsi. The sequence goes on from CM064906.1 coordinate 16,990,599, forward strand.
GGGAGACACAACAAGTTTGTCTACAAAACTGTGAAATATTATGTGTGTACAGTGTAAATTGTGTCCAAGAGGAGTGTGGAAAGAGAAAGAATCAGGAGTTTTTCTGGGCTCTCCCCCCACTCTAGCTGATGACATCACGCACTCTAGCACGAACATTCCGTGCAATACACACCCATTATAATCTCATAATTTCTCCAAAAATGATCATGATCATTGATCAGGGATTGATCAAAAACTATACAACCTATCAAAACGTGGAGTAATACACCAATACACAAGACTTGTGTCTACTATTTAAAGTTTAAACGGAGTCTCTAGGGGAAAGTATGCCTGAGCAGTAGACGTTTGTTAAACTCCAATGTTTGGTCTTTTTTGCTCTTCTTTTTTTCGCTCGTCCCATAGACTTCAATGCAAAATTTTGCGCAGTTTTTCGCGACTTGCGTCGCGAAAAATTCGTGCACTGTTAAAAAAAGTAATAGCAGCTCGATCCCGATCAGGACGCACGTTTTGATATATAATATGTCCTGCAACTCTTCGAGTTGCAGGACTAGTAGCGAATCGAAAATCGTCCGGAAGATGAAAAAAAATAATAACTAGGAAAAAATCCACAGAATAACAATAGTGCCCGGCTTCGCCGGGCACTCGTCCCTACAGCTATTTCATAGCTGTTGGGTCGAGTGCCCTGGCGATGGCCGGTGCCCTAATAAATGTCCATTATGATGGATTACTCTTTTCTCAAGCAGGTCTCTGATGTTGATTGTCATACCACTCTTAAATGAAGTGAAACCAGTAGCTGTCTGGGAGGTGGAAAAAATGCATCCATCAGTCTAAAAACATATGGACAACAGGTCAAAGGCTGAAAAGTCAAGCAGGCTTGACTTTACAGATGTATGGGAAGGTGTGAGTGGATTTCTACAGCCTGCATTATACTGCATACACTAACCTCTGTGAGAAAGTGGGTCAAAAACACCACCTCAGCAATGACCGTGCGGTGTGTGAGCCCTGCGGTTGTGCTCTTTCATGTAAAACCATACATGACTCATGACAAGTCGTTTGTCACTGCGATCTCATACGGCCTAGACCCAGCGCCGTAAATGATCGTGACCAGTGTCATGTCTTATCTGTTCTGGCATTACACCGGTTTTACAGCATGACCGCTTAGGTTTAACATTATCATAGGTCATTTACTGCTCTGTTTGCATTGCTTTGAAGGATTTATGTCCGGCCCGACTCGCTGTCCAGTATTCATGCAGAAGGGGCTTATGTTGGTCCCAGAAGTGGAAAGATTGGGGATGGAAACAGTTGAGTTGAGGGTAACACTCTCGTTCAGTCAGGGCGGGGGAGGCAGACATTTAAAAGAGCTTACTGCTGTAGCTTTCACTCTGGCTTTGATTGTCTTCGCTTTGATCTGGTTTGGGGCGGCCATGTTGTGCAGTGTTATCCTCCCATAATCTCTGCCATCTCTGAAACGCTGCAGTGGAAAAGACACTGACTGGGTTTCTCTGTCTCTGCAGTGCCTTGGCCAATATGTTCACCCCTCACAGTAAGCATGAATCACCTTATCTATGAATAAAAACTGGAGAAAAATCTTCTGCGGGGACGCTGCATCATACAGTATCTTGGAAAAAAACAACATGGTTTTGGTCGGTTGAGGGAGAAAATAACACGCTTCTTTGAAATAGAATACACTGGTGTGACACTAGCAAGGTGACCTGGACCACTTTTCCTGCTGTACTTTGTACTTCCACTTCCTCATGCATGCCCTGTTTTGTTAATGAATCAACCCTCCTCTTAATCAAATGCAACATTACCTTCCTTTCAGCGACTGAAACAGTGTGCTACAGAGAAGCCCGTACATGCTGTTTTCTAGGGGGGGAAATTTTGAGGCGCTTGCTCTAAAGCAGAACTTCAAAGGGATATTGTGCATCTATCCCAAATTAGCTGTCTGAGCAACTGTCTGAGCACTTTGAGACCATCCTCTGTTGGTAAGAATACATTATCGTGTGGTTGTGAAATTATAGGCATTTATGTTGTAGTGCACTGAGCCTGCCAAAGAACAAAAAATATAGATATTCCCCGCATGAAGGCACAAAGGAAACCTGGTACAGTGAATAGAAATGAGTAGAGACAAGCCCTCATGGTTTTCAGATCAACATTCCCAGACATATATATATATATATATATATGATACCTCTTGATGCCCAGAGCTCACCCTGCTAGGAGCTAATACAGGAACCTAGCTGCAAACACAAGCTTGGCTATAAAGCAGAAATAGGAAGTGAAGATAAGATGCTCCGCACACATAGGGCCTATAACTCATATTCTAAGACACGTTTTAAACATCTCAATAAAAGCTGATAAAAAACAAAATAAAAAAACTACATGTTGTTGGTTACAAAAATCAGGATTTAGGCCTTTGCAACAGGTCATTTGAGCCCCTTGTCCGGGGTCCAAAGTACATATTCAACAGAAATATATTCGCTGGGAGAGCTGTCATGTGTGTTGACACACACTTGGAAGACCTTCTGCAGTTTGCACATGATTTGTATCACCTGCATGTCATTAAACCGTGAGCATTTGCTAGCAGTGCAAGCTGCAACGAAGACAGGACCTACATCACACTGAAATATCTGATCAGTCTGCAGCTGAGGACAATATAACACGGTCCTTGGTGCTGCGCCTTTTTTTTTTTTCCTTTTTATCTTAATTACATAAACAAATGCATGATTAAAAGTTGTACTGAAGCTCCACGCCAGCTGTTTGAGGCAAGCTGACACAGCTGTATACATGTGTCTTTGCACACTAAATCAAATGTCCCATTGTGCTCATCTGGAGTGAATTAGGCTGTGGGAGGGAGGGGGACCTAGAGGCTTTGATATACAGAGGAGGAAATGGGTAATGTCCTGGAACCACATGCAATATCCTAATAGGAGCTGGTGACTGATAAGACGGAGATAACCAGATCATCACTGTCTGTCTGCAACATATAACCTCCTCTCTCCCTTTTTAACTATCCCACAACTATGAAATAGCGCTGATATAAACACATTAAGGCATTCATATTAATAAACACACTCTCCTTATTCATCAGCTGCACTATAATAAATAACATTTAGCTGTGAACGCCTTCTTGCAGGCAGTGACAACCCCACCACCCATGCCCCACCCTGAAATAAAGCAGAGCGAGTCCAATAAATTTACTCTCTATGTCCTAGTAATCTTAGAATAATAGAAGAAAGCTTTACGTTACAATGTTGTGAGTTTGAATCCCAGCAAGAGGAAGGATCTTCAGGGATCCAGTGACAGCCAGGAGCTCGATAGCTGCAAATAACACACACCCCACTCCCTATAAATTCAGTTGATGTGCTGTGGAGGAAGGCACTTCAGCCCCAACCACTGGAGCAGAGTTGGGCAGTAGCCAACAGAGGAAATCTGTGGTTGTACTAGGCAGCTCCTGTGTGAATGTGTAGCAGGGTGTGTCTGAAATACAGCCACTGTACCCAATATTTCAATTGCCTGGACAAATAAAGGCTTAAAATTGTCTTTACGTTATAGTTTGCTTTACACCAACCATGTTTGAACCCAGATTCTCGGTTATAAAAAAAATAAACAAAATCACCACAGTTACAGTTGTTGTGATTAAAACTAGTTGAGTGCACCAGGCTGAAATGATGCAGGACAGTCTATAGTTGCAGATCTAAACAGTGCAAATCTGAAAACAGGAAAGATATGGCTTTTCATTCATTCATTTAAGGGCATAAATCATTCCCTTTGAAGTGCAGCCCAGTCTGTTTGCAAGGAACACAAGAAAGGCAATATGGAGAGCAGCTGGTCAGTTGGGATGAACATGACATGCTGTGTGTTGGGAAGAAAACAGAAAGAAAAGGAAAAATGAGGAGATGAAAGAGTGAAAACAGATGAGCGTCACCCTCAATAACCAAAAATATCTCTTCACAGGCTTGCACACATATTTTATGGAAACAAAATGAAGCCTCAATATTTTATTATTTTTTTGAAAGAAATGCTTTCTCATAGTTGCCCATAAGAAGCGGACAGGCATGCGTAGACACACTGACATACCAGAGCTCTAGCAGGACACAATGAATGAACTATCACATGTTTGCCCCAAAGAGTGCAACTAAATTACAAGGGACACAGACAGCCAAGCATGCTTCCGTCAGCCAACTGCAATATAATTACAACATCTGAGCAGAGGATGCAAAACTGAAAACAACTGACTTTAATCAAGAAAAAGTGACATCAAGTCTCTGTGATTGTGATCGAAGCCAAAAACATCACACTCACACAACAGTGGCACTGGGTTCCTTCACAGATTATGTAGCAGAGATCTGCTGCCCTCTTGTGTAGTCAAGTGTCATAACAGTGCAAACCAGTGCTTGGCAACATGAGGAGAGCACAGACTGACATTACACCGCACCATTTCTATATCAGTGATAACACAATATCTGTCAAGGCTTTCATTAACTTGAAGGTTAAATGATGACTCACCTAATTTCCTGCTGTAAATATAAATGGACGACTAATGGACACATGCAGTTCAAAATATTCATAAGATGTTAACCGTCGGTAAAGGATTGAATAGAAGCAGGGGTCGGGAAAAAATAGATATTTAATTTACGGAACAGACACCACAGTCGATTTGTTTGTCTAGCAAAATCAGTGTCTTCTTTTAAATTGCCAGTGAAAACTATTTTTTTTGAATAACCTGTTTTAAATCAATTTTATTTTCTCTTTTGTATTGTTTTCAAAAATGTATTTTTCATTGTCTGTTTTATAACCTTATTGAGTTTGGTTAAATTTGGCCGCATGTTTGCTTTTCTCTTTCTTTTTTTCATTTTGTGCTTTGTGGTCTGTGTTTTTGATTTATAAACTTTATTATTGTTTTTGTTGAAGAGGAACATTTTCAGCCTCAAAATTGAATTTTAAAAAACATGTTATATAACAGCCCTTTATAAAACAATTTAAAAGGGGAGAACAGACACCTAAATCTAACTGAGGAACAGTGTACTAACCAACAAAAGGCTGCCAGAGAGCAGATCTATGCAGTAAGCTGTGGAGTAGGTCTGCAATCAAACTGAAAACACCAATCATCATCAGACACCTTATCAAAATATGACAGCTGGCTGAGTGTGCCAGTGAGGGAGGAACCTCCCATCACACGCAGATGATATAAAGACCCACAATATCTGCGTAAGGCTGCACATTGACTTTGGCCATCCCAACCACTACAACTGTAGTTGGCTGCACTCCCTGTGCCAACTGAAGATTTGGGCTTATTGTGACTTACGTATACAATAATTTCGAAACTCACTCTGGGTCTTAAGGACACTTGGCTAAGTTTGCAGAGCTACAACCCCACATAGATTTTCTTTACTTATATAAATGCTCAAGAACTCACGCACAGAGCATAAAATCATTAACCTACATGGTATAAAAAGTAAAAATAATCATATACAGGGTTCAAAATTAGCGGTCGCCAGTCGCCAGTGGCGACTAACTTTGAACCTTTGGCGAGTAAAGGAAGCCAGCTGACTGGCCACTCTGGCGAGTGAAAAAAAATAGGGTCCGGTCAAACGGCCCGCGACGTGCACAAAGGAAAAAAAAAAGAAAATCCTCCATCATTTTATGTAAAGGCGTAATTGCAACTGCTATATGGCCCGATTGCTTTTATTACGTATATTGATGCGCATTAATCAGCTGTTTGATCGCCCCTCTGGAGCATTCCTCTCTCTCCTCCGTCGGAACAGAGGAGAGAGAGGAGCCGCTCTGCTGCAGGTTTTCCCACAGCTGAGGTTCTGACCACCGCGACTCTGTCAGCACGAGACCGGGCCGAATCATGTCGGAACTGCTGACAATTATGAAGCGCCATCACGGCACCTAATTATAACTTCACAAACACTGAAATTTAGCAAACTGTGATTAAAAGAGCATTTTATGAGATCGCTGGCGACCTGAGCCACTGCGAGTCACCGTGGTGCTGTGAGGACTGCATGTGAATGCTGCATTCAGGTGCAGTCGGAAAAGGCTACACAAGGTAACAAACCAGATGTCATTTTAGTCATCTGCCTTGAGTCCATAATACATTATGTTTCTTTAGTGACCTATGAAAAAATTGAAAATGCAATTACATCAATTGTGTTCAATTCAAATATATAACGCAATATGTCCACCAAATATGTAGTTTAGGCTAATCTGGCAATAAATATTATGTTTCAATTTGATTTCGAATCATGTGGCCCTATAATCGGAGTCAAAAAAATAATTGCCCACCCCTTATTCAAAAAATGGTTCACAATAAATAAACCTTTAAGGAAAAAAAGGCAAATTTGACTCATTCCCTTATTCCACACAATAATATGCTAATATTGCTATGATATGTGTTAAAAATGCTTTTGAGTGTATTATAACAGTTAAACACATATAAAAATATACAATACACGATGAAAAATTGAAAACAACTATACATTTTTTGAAATCAAATAAGAAATTGGCCAGTGAAAAAAAAGATTTAACCCTGATCATATATAATAATTATCTTTGCATAAAACCAGAGATTACAATTTTTATGTTTAAAAAATGACATTTTGCTCAATTCATATTACATAGAGGGTAGAGATATAATCAATAAATTATTAAAAAACAAAAACAAAATTAAAGTCTATGATATATAAAAAAGACCCCTCTGATTGAAATACATTTTTAGAAATCAAATAAGAAATTTAAAAAGATTTAACTACTTCACCCAAGGCAATCTATAATAATGAAGCCTATTTTATTAATGTTAGGCTAGTTATTTTTTATGGAAGACTTTAATTGGTAAGAGCTAAATAAAGCATCATTACGTCCAACATGTTGTCAGATCTGTCAAATTTCTCAGATCCGAGCTAATGCATCAATTAGACCAGCCGTCTGAACTGATATGTTGCTAATACATTTCATGTAACCTATGCTGGGATACACTGATGTTAATGTCACATTTAATTTTCAATAGGTACTTGTTTGATTGTGTATTTGCACTTTTATAATGTCTTGTATTGCTGCACTCGCCCTCCTTCATCTTAGTGCCATTGTATTGTATTTGTTGGAGAGCGTTGTATGAATGAAATAAGTCTTTATAATTATAATTGTCTTTTGCAGTATCTAGCATTCATGCTGGTTTAGCGTACGCATCCCATTATTTTTTTGATACGTTGAATTTATCATTGAAGATGTTGTGTTTCATCCTTTTGTTTCACAGTTGCTTTCAATGAAGACTCCATAGACCAATTGCTGTCTGTCAGCCCTTACTGTATGTCTATATAGATTGATCCCACTCACATAATGAAGGGAGAGGACATTGCATGTAGTGGTAATATTACGGTAAATAACAAAAAACTGAACTTCATTGTTCCACTCCATCACATCAAACTTGGAACAGTCAACAAGATGCTTAACCACAAATGCACTAAACAAGTTGTACAGCTGTGGGTGGGTGGGTGGATTCTTGTGCTTGCTACAGTGATTTAGATTGCTGCAATAACACTGCAGGGTCCAGTCATTACATCATTTTCAAAGTGTATGCAATTATGTAATTTTAACTGCATGCTGTTAAATGAGGCCAAATTTAAGGAAGTGAATGATGGCTCCAGGAAGAGTTGAGACCATGCTGACAAATGGACAGTTTAAAGTGGGTAAATATTGGTCATGCACACATTTTCCCGTGAAAATGAATAAAATTTGAACAATATATGCATTACATCATAAGGGGTTTCACCATAAGCGCCTCCAATGTGAAGATAGTTGTTTTGTTTTTTTATTAACAGCTAGGCAATATTAAAGACATTAATAAAATGTTGTTCACACATTGAAATATAAATACAGCCTAAGTAATAAATTAATGAAATTATATGATAGTATAACATTGAAGCGATTGAGCTGCATAATATATTTCTGTATGTTTATTTTTTATTCTGTAAGAATGTTTGCTCATAGTACATTAATACAGGATCTTTTCAATGTAAAGTTTTTATACTGCATGTTATTGTTACTTTTACTAAGTTGAGGATTGGTTTGGTCTTTCAGCATTTTGATTTTGAGCAATGATAAACTTAACTGATTCACTTTCAAATGATTCTTAAATAAACATTAACTATATGCAGATATTCCCAGTGTCTCTACAACTCCTTTGTTTGTCATTTACAAACTAAAAAATGCTGTTATATGCACATAAAGTCAAAGCATAAGAACTATTACAGTACAGAGTCATAGAATAGTCATATGATGGGATCAAAGTATAATAAATCTTTCAAAGACAGTTTGAAAAAAATTATGGTATATATAAAAATGTTAAGCCATAATGGATACATTATAACTAGATTGCCAATGTATCCATTAACCGCCAGATTAGCAGTGGTGGAAAGTGACTATGTGCTTCAGTACCATTTTGAGGTACTAATAGCCTACTTTTAGAATTTTTGTTTTATCTGACTTTATACCTTTATCTCTGAAAGGCAGACTTTTTTACACCATTACATCTACTTGATAGCTATATTCTGGAAATTAAGGTACAATTAGGGGTTTTCATCATAGTAGCCTAATTTTCAAATGGGCTATACAGATATATAACCCTAACCCTATAGCATGAACTTGCTGAAATGTGGAAAAGTTAAAGTTTCAATGTGTTCTTAAATTAACAATTGAAACCATAAACATTAAAAGGTTAGATTGAATGACAAATGCCATTGCCTGTTAGTCTTTGAGACATAAACACTATGAAAATTGCACTTTTCGTATAAATTGTATCGTGTTTACTCGAGTTAGTGCAACTTAGATAGACTTCTACTTTGAGTAATAGCCTACTTGTAAATCTACTTTACTAGAATTATTTCATTATTACTTTTGAGTTGAAGGATCTGAGTACTATGTAGCCTAAGAGCTAATGTGACCATTCCTCCCTTGCCCTTTAAAAAAGGTACATAATTAACATGTGACAATTATTCTTGTCAAACAATCTTGTCAAATAAATGCTAAAAGTTCCTGTGCAACTAATATAAAGTTTTACATATTTGTCTGTTCAAGACTAAAAGATGAGATCAATGGCAACTTATAAACACTAACGTTACACTTTGTAGCCATAAATAGATGCGTTAGTAGCTAACAAATTACAAATCGAACAAAGAAGGAGACACTAATAAATACCCAGTGTGTTATATTTAACCTCCCATAAAGCCAGGCAACTAGGACTCAGATGCCATCCCCATATCTGCGAATGCGATCGTGATGTTTGAAAAACGCGGAAGCAAAGTCTGGTTTGTTATCTTGTCACAGACATCTCAGCTGAGGGCTGAGGGAGGAGGAGGCGGGGGGAGCAGGAGCAGCAGCAGCTCAGTGAGAAACACAAGTGACCGCTAGCTTCATGTCAACCACACAGAGAGGGCTCCACTAAACGCGAGGCGAGCGGAAACCCGTTCAGAGGGGAAGAAGGAGAGGGAGAGCCAGAGGGAGAGAGAGAGAGGGGGGCCGGCCGCTGGAAGGGACGCTGCTGGAGCTTTATTGAACTCGACAAAAAAAAACTTAGACACATTGGTATCGAATTGTGTTTACCTTTCTACAAGGAGCTCGGGGATATCAGCTGTAGGTTAGCTTATAGCCACCACTACCACCACCACCGCCATCTCCTGTGAGTCGGAGCGGCCGCCGTGTCTTCCACACCATGGGGAACGCTGCCACCGCCAAGAAGGGCAACGAGCTGGAGAGCGGTGAGTCCCGCTGCTGCTGCTGCTGCTGCTGCTGGAGCCTCCAGCGGTGTTTGATATAATGTGTATTTAGGCGTCTGTTGCTTCTCACGCCTCCATGAAGTAGCTAGCTGCAGTTAACGCTGTCCTATCTGGCAGCTACAGTAAGTAAAGGCAGGGGAAAGGAGGGAGGGCCCATGAGTCCGTCATCCCCCTGCACAGTTATCCCACCAGCGCTGCACACATACACAGTTGTCGATTAAAAAAACAGCCAAATTAGTGTGTCTTTACGCGCTCAATCTGACATTGTAAATTAGTTAAAGGCCTAACAGAGGTAGCTAGCTGCAACAAGACCCTGTGGATGTTGTGGTTTTCGTGGCTGCAAGGCACAAAAAAAAGGAGGGCGGGGGGGAGTGGGGGTGAGCATTGACTGACAGTGTTAACCACAAGCTATCAAAGCGTTATCACAGGAGCTGGAAATGCAAATGGTTATCGATAAATTCACACACATACGCCCCTCTCCCTCTCCCTCGCCTAGTAACGGATGATTTCACGCGTTAACGCTTGTTCCGTGTTGTGCCAGCTGGAGCACAAGGAGGATCAGGGTTGTGGAGCAGCTAGCCTGCTAACTTTAGCCGTGCGAGGGGGGGGATTAGCCCTCTGAAGGCCCCTGTCATTTCATTGCCTCTTGGTGGTGGTGGTGGTAGCTGTTCAGGCCTGTGCTCTGTGCATACTCAACATTTTAGCCATAGCGTGTCCATATCCTTGGATAATAGCTAAACTAGCATCACATCAGCATCTCCATCTGAGGAGGCCATCCTTAACTAATGGCAATCACGACTCTTGTGTGTTTGAATGCACAAGGCTAGCTGTAACAGACAAACTTTTGCACAGATGAGCTTAAATCTGCAACAGTAAAAAACCACAAACCCATGAATAATTGATATAAATAGCCAATAATATTTTTCTTCTCTTGAAGGCAAGTGTGGGACTGTTTCTGCCTAGGGCTTCACCGCTACATTTTTATTCCTGGCTACATAAACAAAGCTTTCCCTCTGTACGGCATCCTGACCAAATATGGTGAAGAAATGACAAATGCCCTCTTTCCATTCATAAAACTAAGACCTACTACTGTCCGGTTCCTGGCATATGCGCACGCACACACCACAATCATGTCAGTTGTTTATTTAGAGCCCCATTTCTAATCTTGCTGTGGTAAAGGTCTATCAAGGCTCACTTCTCACACTCAGCTTGTCATTGACTGGAGCAGCTTGTCATCAGACCTTCGTCAGAGGATAAGGGGTATTACAAGCTTTGAAAGGTTTGACGTAACTAGGCCCAGGCCAGTGTTACTTTGGGCTCGTGTACTTTGATGTGTGCAGCTGGTCATCATCGCTGAACACCCCCCCATGCAGTATATCATACATGTTTCCCTATTCCTGGTTGTAAACATAAAAGCTGTGGGTGTTAAATGCATCCAGCAGAATCAGTTACATTTGATGGTTTTAAAATCAATCATGTACGCGCTGACCTTTTTTTTTCTGCAACCTTCATAAACTTTTACTGCACACTTTTTTAAAAAATGTGCACAGTGCCATCTGTGTTCAGTTGTGCACTTAGCTTGTTTAAAGAAATGTCACTATATGATGCAGTGAAAACGTTCCTCTGAGATTTATTGACCTGTTGATAGAGACCAGGCAGCCACAGTGAACAGTGCCAACCTGAGACACTCAGGCAGACAGAGATGATCAGATCAGCCAATAGTTCTCATACTGCCAGGCATTTCTTTTCAGTGTAACTATGATCCCGAGATCCTGTGCTGTGGCTAACTGTTAAACCTGTTTAAGCTGACCCTGTGCCCTGAGCTGCAGATTTGTCTGGAGTGTCACCGCTCTGACAAGACGACCAGGTTACCTATATACACATACGCTAGACTACCTGTGTTTACTCGTCAGGCTATAGCTGCCACTGGCCTGGATCATTTGGTCACATGGAGATTTAACAGTTGCCATCATGACACCTATTTTATTTCACTGTGCCCAATGTATTGCACTTCACAGTGTAGTGAAGACTGTTTCAGACTGACATAACTAAACCGTGTTATGCTTGTCTGGATCTTGGCATTGCTGTCAGGAAGCACTGGCCAACTGTGCTGGCTTCAGACCATTTATTTTTCCCTCAAGGTACAAAATGTTGGAGAGACTGTTTGTGTGAACAGAAAGCGCTGATATTTTTCAACTCTTCAAAGTTTCTAGATGGAGAATGTTCAATCATCATGAGAGTAATGCTCCTCCAGGGCTGCAAATAACAATTATTGTCATTGTCATCGTCAATTAACGTGTAGGTCAATTTCTTGATTAGCTAATATTTTGGCTCATAAAAAGCCAAACTGGACGTGAAACTGTTAGTTGATTGATCAGTTTGTTGATCATTACAAACATGTCAGTGTCAGAATTAATGTATTGTTTAAGGATAAATGAGAAATCCTAACTCTCTTTATAAATTGTGCATTTGCTTGGTTGATTTTACTTAGGCTAATTACATTTTGAAAACTTAATTTAGCAAATTTGTCGCAGCTCAGGTTTGGTTTGTAGTACATCTGAAATTACAGAAAAATGACAATCAATCACAGTTTGTTTAAAGTTTCAACAGAGGTCAAAGAAAAAACACAGAGCTTAACAACTGAGAAGCAAGAACAGGATATTTTTGGCATTTTGAAAAACCAGTGTAGTCAGTTATTGAAATTGTTTTAATCCATTTTTTGTTAATCGACCGACCAAGTGGTCAAACAAATTTTACATTTACCAGAAAACGCTTTATTATATTTTACAGAAACTCAAAAGCTCTAGGTTTTGAATGTGCGCTGTTATCTTTTCAATCGGAGTTAATATGCACGACTGAATTTGTGCTACATGGCATTTGGATACACCTGTTCTCTAAAAACCGTCGGAGACAGTCAGTCTCCGTGTAAATTCCTCAGGTGAATGTCAACTCTGTTTTCATTCCTGTTGCTTTGGTTCACTACATATTCTTCATGTTTGTTGATGTGTTATACTTGTTGTTATGTACATGAACTCTATATTTCTCTTCTGTCTTCTCTTCTCGTATCATCCCATCCATGTGGGTGATTGTTCCTGCAAAAACGTTGGTGATCAATAGAGACTTTTGGTATGCTCATTCCTCCAAAAGATGACCAGAATGACGGAACGGCATTGGTCTCACTGTGAAAAACTTTGCTAGTTGTGCTTGCTTATGTTGTGTGCTTTTTGATAATAAGTTGGTGTTTTTGTTATCCACATTCTCTCAATCTGGATATCTGCTGTCTGCTGTGTTTCCCATAAATTGGTTTGTCTCTGCTTACCATTTTTATGCTGTGTTTTTTTTATAGCTTTCCCTCAATCTGTATAAAGTGATGCACAAGATACTCAGATAAAACTACCCCATAATTGTTAAGTGTTGTGGTCTCTTTCCCGCTTTTTGAATAAGGCTACTAATGAAAATGTACTGAGTTTCTTGGCATGCATCACTAGTCTGCCTGTCGTGGATTGTGTCGTCCCGTGTTTGCGTTTTTGTCTCACCTTTAGAACAATAAGTTTATTCTTTGATGTTTCGTTTAATTTATATCCAGATGAGAGCAGATGTTGTCCTGTTTACTTCTCCTTTGATTTACTATTTAATTTCCATTTCCCACATCTCTTCCTTCCCCTCTCCAGTAGAATAGCATTTGGTCTTTTTTGCCAGTTTCACCCTAAAACCTGAACCTGTCTTTGTACTAATGACTCAAACTGTGTTACTAAACTGTTGACTAACTGTATTTATCTTTTTTTTCTATTTTTAGTCAAAGAGTTTCTAGCTAAAGCCAAAGAAGATTTCTTACGGAAATGGGAATGCCCACCACAGGTCAGAATGATGAAACGTTGAGCTAAACATTTGCAGGAGCTCTGTCCACAGTGCGATCTAACACATTGTTATTTTCACAGAGCACAACGTGCCTAGATGACTTTGAAAGATTAAAGACCCTGGGTACTGGCTCATTTGGGAGAGTCATGCTGGTGAAACACAAAGGAACAGAGCAATACTTTGCCATGAAAATACTGGACAAGCAAAAGGTCAGTTAAAACGTGCATCTAAACCTCGTGGGACAGATTTTCAAAATAAATAATAGTGTTGACATTAGCAGCTAAATGTGTAGCGACCATAAATGTTTGGTGGCACATCGTATATCCAGCAAACACCCGGAGAGATGACATTGAAACCTGTTGCTTTACAGGGTTACTGGAGGACACAAGTGTAATAAATAACGAAGCGCTTCCTCTCCTCTCAGTGTTTGCGATGTCTGTTGCTAGTGTAAGAAACAAGGTCATCTTATCTCTTTTTACCTGTCAGGTGGTGAAACTCAAGCAAATAGAACACACGTTAAACGAGAAGAGGATATTACAGGCTGTGAGCTTCCCCTTTCTTGTCAAACTTGAGTACGCGTTTAAGGTAAGGTTTTTCTTAATGCAGTAATTCAAATTGTAATTAATTTTTTTTAGGTTATCAGCAGTGTTCAAGTGTCTTTTCCTGTATTGTAGGACAACTCCAATTTGTACATGGTGATGGAGTACGTTCCAGGAGGAGAGATGTTCTCACACTTAAGAAGAATTGGAAGGTTCAGGTTAGTATTGATCTGCAACCCTCATTACATATAAGATTTATAGCGTCTTATTAAGCAATGCCACCTTGATTTAATCTTTTTATATTCTGGTGATAAGAAGCATTTATCAGTTTTTAAGCTTTCTCATCTCACTTTTTTTTGACAGTTAACGCATTTATCTCTTCTTGCTTTCCAGTGAACCACATGCACGATTTTATGCCGCCCAAATAGTGCTGACATTTGAGTACCTCCATTCACTAGATCTCATATACAGAGATCTGAAACCTGAGAATCTTCTCATTGACCACCACGGCTACATTCAGGTGAGCCAAACACAAGGAATGAATATGTAACACTGTGTGCTATAAGTTTACATTAAGCACATGCATGGAAATACAATATATTTCAATACAATATATGTGATCCCGACTTCAAGGTGACAGACTTTGGATTTGCCAAGAGGGTAAAAGGCAGGACCTGGACGTTGTGTGGGACGCCAGAGTACCTGGCACCAGAAATCATCCTCAGCAAAGTATGGAGTTTCTTTTCTCTTTCTTTCTTTGAAATGTCTGAACAGATGAATGGGTGGACACACAGATATTTTCAATACACAAAATTTCCTTTATTTTCCCCTTTCATTTCTTGGCACTGCAACAAAAAGTCTGCCCCACAGTTGTGAATGCAGTAATACAGTTTTTGCATTTCTCAGAATACCTTGTTTGGCTGAATAATTTACTTCCCGGAGTAGAGATAACATCAATCATGTCAACTCATTTGAGGCCAATTTCAAGCAAAAAATTGTCAAGCTACCTCAAACATCCATAGTCCGTCTTATTTTTTACACTGAACACTTTAACTGTGGCACAACCATCAAGAGGAAATATGCACAAGTAGAAGAGATAACAGCTCTTTTTTTTTTTTTTTTTTGCTCTTAGTACCTTCAGAACGCCATCATGTAATGCAGCAGAAAAAGATGTTGGGGGTTGTTATGTTTCTTTTGCATGCAAGTTCTTATCAATAGGAGGAAATTGCACTTTGCTCTTGCTCTTTCTACCAGAAAAGTACAAACTCATTTGAATTAGACAAGAAGTAGACAAGAAGAGAAAAAGTTGTTGTTGTTGTTGTTGTTGTTATTTGGTCCAGATGGGGATGTAAGATAAAAGTTTCTTCTTAATTTGAGATAATGTTTTATTTTAAGGAATACCCTAAACTTGTGTGTGTCTTGACTTGTTTAGGGCTATAACAAAGCTGTGGACTGGTGGGCTCTCGGTGTTCTCATCTATGAAATGGCAGCTGGCTACCCTCCATTCTTTGCAGATCAACCAATTCAGATCTATGAGAAGATAGTGTCTGGAAAGGTGAGCAGAAAACTTCTACATGAAGAAGAAAGAAGAGTCTTTTAATCTGAAATGTGCTCCCTACCTGTGCTTTGTACAAAACTGATGCAGGACAAGTCTAAAAAGGTCTTTCTTCTCATTTCCAGGTCCGATTTCCTTCCCACTTCAGCTCCGACTTGAAGGATCTGTTGAGAAACCTGCTGCAGGTTGATCTGACCAAACGTTACGGCAACCTGAAGAATGGAGTCAATGACATTAAGGGCCACAAATGGTTTTCCACAACAGACTGGATCGCTATCTACGAGAGAAAGGCAAGACACCAAAATGAATTTTGTAGTGACAGCAAACAGTGTTGCTCCTGTAAAAACATTTAATTAGATATTGATTTGTTCACATTGATTCTTCGCTAGTTGTAAAATTCCCAGCTATGATGCTGCGACAGTATTATTTGACACTATTTTGTTATCTGAGGACAAGTTCATCCCATTTATTTTGGTTCTGGGTTGCAGTTGAGCAGAGCTCACTATTATTTCTGTGTGAATGTTAACAGCCATTTCATAACTGAGCAGTCACATGCTTTTTTTCTTTTCTTTTTTTTGTCATTTGGAAATCACCCAACTCCACTGATGTTGTCAGATATCAGTGTCACATGCCATTTTTGCAGAGACGACAATAGAAATAGTGTTTCGATTAATCAAAGTAGATATTTAACTCTGGCTCGAATGCTATTGATCTGTTGATTCTGTTAAACCTCAGTTATCAAACAGTCGTACTGTGCTGTGGGAAACTTTAGACTGGCTTGTCAAATGAATTAAATCTGAGCCTGCATGTTGTCCTGCTTATTACAAGATGAAACTATTTCCATTTATTTGTATGTGCCTCCCTGATGCCTGCAGTATGTACCATTTGGAAAGTTCTTGCTTCCACTAAGACAAAGCCTAGTGAGATTGTGATGTAGAAACAGTTACTGAGATTTGACACGCAAATCAGAAGGCCTGCTTTGTTTTTCTTTCGTCTTATTAGATACTGCAGTGTGACAATGATTGAATATGGTATTATGCTGCAGGGTTGTTTCAAAAGGCAATATTAGACGTGTTTTCGCTTTGTTTTTCTTTTGCATTTAAATTCTTCCTGATAATATTTTTTTTTCGAGCAGATGAAAGAAAGTTTCTGTTTAGACGCAATAGCAAATCAGTCAGATTATATTTGATCATCTGCAAAGTCTACAAAAATAACAACTGTTTCTACAATGAATTGCATTTTAAGTTAAAGCCGATGCGCACACAGACTAATTCCTGCATGTTTCCGAATCACAGCTTATGTCATTCTCCTCCTCTTGTCTGTGTCTCTCCACCTTCATTGTCTCCCCTGCACCTTGCCAAACACGCTGTTTACTAAATACAGAATTGAGATAGGTGGAGTGACACTGTAGCGGAAACAGTACAGCAAAGATTTGACATTTGTTCCTGTCAAGCTTCAGCTTCAAGAACATGTTGATTGCAGTATACTGTTTGCGTCTTTGAATACACAGCAAGTTTATTGTGGCCTTCAG
Source organism: Decapterus maruadsi (assembly GCA_030347415.2). Lineage (NCBI taxonomy): Eukaryota > Metazoa > Chordata > Actinopteri > Carangiformes > Carangidae > Decapterus > Decapterus maruadsi. The sequence continues at coordinate 17,007,858 of CM064906.1, forward strand.
AAATGACACTGGCATTCATTGATAATGAACAGAAAGGGCACATGCTCTGCTCCAGTCCCTGGTTTTCAATTGGCTGAATGCCAAGTGATTTTGTGTAAATTTGTTGAAATGAAACTGCGATCACAAAATATTAACAAGGACTATTTGGTAAAAACTGAGCCAATAAACACTTTGTGAAGGTTGATCCTAATCATCACAGGCCGAATAATTACAGCCTGTAGAAGTACACTCTTATGCAAAACAAAATCCATGACTTTGGTTATCTTTTTAATACTGGGCTCTGCTTGAGATGAGCTACAAATTGTATAAAGCGTTCCCCAGCCGTGTCTAAAGGCACAGGCGTCTGTAGCTGTAGCTGTTCCAGATGGCAACGCTCAAAGGTGGGATGAAAAGCCGGATGGGATGAAGGGAGAGAGAGAAAGGGGAGGCCCTTGAAAATAGTTAAAACAGGGATTAAAGGCGCAAACTCTTCAAGCACACTCTTCCTCAAAGAAAGGCATGGTGCTGCGCTTGTTTATACACATGGAAAGTGTTGGAGATAGTTGTGCGGAAGGAAAGGAAAGAAAGCTTTGCACCGACACACCTCGCTGTGTGAAGTGGGGCGTGATTGTTGGAATTTGAAAGTCTCTGAAATTGTTTGACCCAGACATTAGAGGGAGACAGTTTCACTCATTGATCATCATCTTACTTCATTTAAAGTTTGGCATTCAGTGTAGCTTCACTGATACCACTAAAGACACAGTAGGTCTGTTTATCTGTTTTGATCAATTCTTTTTGCCATTTCTGGACTGATTTTAAACTTTCTGACAATTTCTCAGTCAGAATGCTTTTTATTTCTTTCTGTCTGTTGCTGTTTTTCTGACCGGTTGTATCGTCATAAATAGAAATCCTTCATGCTGTCCCTCTCCTCCTCTTGCAGGTGGAAGCCCCGTTCATACCAAAGTGCAGAGGTCCGGGGGACACCAGCAACTTCGACGACTATGAGGAGGAGGAAATCCGCGTCTCTTTAACAGAAAAATGCGCAAAAGAGTTTGCAGAGTTTTAGGACGCGGGAACATGGATAAATCAGGGAAAATAAGGGGATCTTTGCACTCTTCTAAAGACTTGGGATGGAGCAGAGACCATCGTTTTTTCAGATCTACTACATAGTCCCTTCATTCCACAAGGCTGAATGAGGTCGCCATGATCCTTGGGTGCCGATAACCTCTCACTGTCGTACACCTGCGTATTAAAGCAGACACACCACTTGTTTCTTTTTCTTTCTGTTTTTTTGTACCTACCCACTGTTTTTTTTTTTTTTTTTTACTTTGAAGCAGTTAGTCTTGGATGTTGTTATCCCCTTTTAAAATGTGATATTTTTCAATTAATGAGGAAAAACTGAGACAACGGCCAATAATAGTCCACACATTGTAACTGACTTGTCTGTGGCAATTTGACACAGTTGTGTGGTTGAAGGGTACTCCCTCTAGTCGTCAGTTGTGTATATTTAATGGTCTGTTACAAGTCCACATCAAGTACTGGCCAGCTTTCAGAGGTAGTATTTGTCCTAATGTGCATATCTGTCAGTTTTGTAAGACATTTGAACACGCCGGGTGTTTAAAGCATGACCAAATAGGAAACATTGGGAGACACAAGAAGAGAGGTCTTTCCCTTTCTTTGCTTTTTGCCTTAGAGAGCCAGCCCCCCCCCTTGCCCTCAAAAGCATCCACTCACTGTCTTCTTGGTATTCTGGCACAGCAAGCCATTGCAGAAAATGACAAACCTTGTTACATTATTCAAATCCAAATCGAGTTGTCTGTTAGATCCTCTTGGATCTGTTAGTTACATGTACAATTTGTCATTCGGTATCTTTAACCTTTTTTTTGTCGCTGTGTCTAACATTATAGTCATATTGTCCCTAGATTTCGGGTCTGCTTATAAAGGCCTGTCATTATGAGTCTGTGGAACAATGTGACTTTTGGTAAATGGAAAAGAGTGAAGTGAAATCCTTTTGAGGGTTTTTATTGAGTGTAATGTAAAGCTGAGAAAATCAATGTGAATAGTGTTGCAGCTTTGTGCCGCAACTTTGTTAGTGATACCTTTAAAAAAAAAGTACAGAATTTATAATGTATTAAATCAAAGATGTTTTAAAATTTAAAGAAACAGGAACGCAAAACTGCAATTTGCCATATTCTCCCTGTTACCACCTCCAAACAGATTATGTTGTTTCATTCTTGTCAAAGAATGTAGATTTACAATTTAAAGGTCTGCCTATTTGAAAGCTTGATTTCAAGGTACAGTTTTCCTCACAATACACTTTCTAAAATAAAGACTGCTCCTTTGTATCACATGTAACCCTGTTATTGTTAAGCTCATTACATTATACGTATATGCATTGTTTCATATATGTTTTTATTTATACACATTAGAGATGCTAATAAATTTTATTTTTAAAAGTGTTGAGGTTGTGCAACTCTCCTTGCATTGAGACATTTGACACTGTGTCGTCAGTTTCACTGGCACGCTCGCATTGAGGTAGTCTGAGTTTTGCCACACAGTAACCTGGAGTGTTTCATGAATCTGATAAAGTCCACAAATTGTCTCTGGTTTAACTGTTTAGTTGATTTGAGTGTGTGATCCAACAAATCTGAGGTGATTTTTGACAAAAGGGTTCTCAAGAAAAATGTGTTTGAGTCCATGAAAGTCAGTAAAAGTTTTTTTCCCACCTTTTTGTTGTTTCATATTTTGCCCCTCATTTTTTTCTACCTCATGAGTATCATCCACATTGTTTCTTATCTATGCTACTAAATGGGCATTTTTGTTACACTCAGTTGCAATCAGTGATCCTTTATCAAACTAAATTTAAATTCTGTCACACTTAAATGGTTGATCAATAATGTCTGCCTCCAGTCGTAAATATAGCTATGTTTTTAGCTGATAAAGAAAGACAGTTTGTACATCTAGCCATGTTGATAGGTTATAAACATTAAAGCACTTCTTGAGAACCAAAAGGTAAAAATATATCATTGGACATAATAAACATTTATCACTAATTATAAGAAATGTTAGGATTAAAACGAATATAGCGGTTCGCGCAGCCATTTTACTTTTACATTATATTGTATAACTTGTATCCATATAGCTTGTGTGGTATCTTCAGAGAACAACATTACAGTACTGTAAGTAGCCAGTAAGCGAACAGTGCACTTTTGAACCTCTGGATTTGCCGTAGTCCTTTCTTCGAGGGGGTGTATGGGTAATGTAGTACAGCGTCAGACACGTGGGGCGTTCCGTTGCCGTTCATTCGAAGTTTACGGAAACATGGCGGGCTTAGAGCTGCTGTCGGACCAGGGCTACCGTCTGGATGGACGAAAAGCCACCGAGCTGCGGAAGGTTCAGGCCCGCATGGGTGTGTTCGCTCAGGCGGACGGTTCGGCGTATCTAGAGCAGGGAAACACGAAGGCTCTGGCTGTGGTGTACGGTCCTCACGAGGTACGGAGCCTGGGTGGGACGTGGTGGTGGGTTAGCCGAGCCAACAACAGTTGTAATACAAAACATGATTGTTTTTTGTAAAACTGCACAAATTGATCACCTTTAAGTAGGTTCATTAAAGTTTTACTGCATGTGTTTATCTGTTTATCCAGATGAGCACGAAATGTGATTTTAACTGGAGATCCAATTAGCTAATATTTGGAAAACTTAAACACTGACACACAGAGAACAACTCACTCAGATCAGACTAATCTATCATCAAATATAATCTTGTGTGTTTCATGATCAGTGTAGTATTGAGGTTAATGTGTTATTAACTGGTCTGTTAGCTGTGTTATTAACTGGTCTGGCCACCTGTTAGGCTTGTCAATATTTGAGTATTTTTTTTATATAATCTCTGGTTCTCGTGCTTCCTTCTTATATAATGGAGTGTAAATCTTAATGCTTCAGCACACCATGACTCTTTCTTTCAACTTTGAGTGAGTATAGGGAGCGACAGAGACCTGACCTCATTCCCATGCAACAGCTCTGTGTTAACTTCAACATGCATGTCTGACTTTTTGCTGTGAGTCGTCATGTACATGTTTGTCACCAACCCCCCTAGATGCGAGGATCACGCAGTCGGACTCTTCACGACCGGGCCGTTATCAACTGTCAGTACAGCATGGCCACGTTCAGCACAGCAGAGAGGAAGAGGAGACCCCATGGGGACCGCAAGTCCACTGAGATGAGCCTCCACCTCAAGCAGACGTTTGAAGCTGCTGTCATGACCCAGCTCTACCCACGCTCTCAGATAGACATATTTGTCAAGGTCAGTAATTGAATTCTTGAACAGGGCAACATGAAAAGTTTTTTTGCTGTATCAAAGTATGTGATAATGTATTTTTTTCCATACAGATTTTGCAGTCAGATGGAGGAAACTACAGCGTGTGTGTCAATGCTGCCACTTTGGCAGTGATTGACGCCGGCATTCCCATGCGTGACTACGTCTGTGCCTGTACTGTCGGGTTTGTGGACGAGACACCCCTCGCCGACCTTTGCTATGCGGAGGAAGGTGGAGGAGTGAGCTCCCTGGCTTTGGCGCTGCTTCCCCGGGGCGGACAGATTGCTCTGCTGCAGATGGACGCCAGACTCCACCAGGATCACCTAGAGACTCTGATTGAAGCGGCCATGACAGCCTGCAAAGGTGTTAGCAAAGTGCTGGATGAGGTGGTGCGACAGCATCTCCAAGAAGTTTCAGTGCTCACTGGAGAGTGATGCAGGGAGGAGGGGAACATCTGGACTGTATTTTCAGGTGCAGCTTGGAAATGTTGTTGGACTTTCAATGGAAAAGACGGAGCATCTTTTTTTGCATTTTGTATGCACTCATAGCAATTACTGTGTACTTTTGTATAAATGTAGTGAAGCTAATAATAAATGTATGAATCCTCTCTTGTTGTTTATTTCTGTGTTAGTAGCTGAGTTTTTGTATCTATTGAAGTAGCTGAAATATTATTCCTGTGTCAGAGCAAAAAGGAATACAGCTGCCTGCCTGTTATTGTGGCCAGTAACAAGTACATCGGGTGAGAAATGAATGGTTGTTACAGTCAACAGATCCCAATCCAACCTCAAACTGTCAAAACACTGACAAATCTTTTAGTCACTTGGAAATGTCAGAGTTTTTATTTTACTTAGGTAGAATTTTATAGAATCACAACAAAGTTAAACAATTTGACAGAGAATGCTGATTTTCCATTTATAACTATGCAAATCATTGGTCATTTTAATACTTAATTCCATTCCTTGGACGGTCAATTTAGTATTGAAATGAATAATAAAAATATGATAATGATAACTATTATATTCGATGCTGCAGGTTGTTTTTGTTTTATTTTGCTGGACCGGATGTCGGTCCGCCACATTAATGTTCCCGCAGAAACAAGGAAGTTGAAAAACATTTAGCAGCGGTTGCTGTGAATGAGCTCCACCTCTGCAGGTGGATGTGACCGGCTTTACACTGGAAGGAGGTATGTCTTCAAACATATGAATCTAAGTAAGGAATAATTAAGCAGATAATTTGTATATATGTAAATAATAATTTGGCCTTCGCAGAGGGCGGAGGTTTAAAAACACATCGTCTTCCAGCGAAGTTAGCCTGGTAGCTAACACAGGGCTAACGACAGCTGTCAATAGATGCTGAGACAGAGGGCGGCAGTAAAACCTCACAATGACCTGAATCATATAAAGACAGCTGTGCTACCCAGCTGTGCGGTCGTCTGTCTCTGTGACAATTAATCTACAATTTGCAATATTAAAATGAAAAAAGTAACAGTGAGTATAATGTACTGCCTTCAGGATCCAGTGCGTCCAGGCTCCAGGACTGTGGTGCAGCCGACAACAACATGGGGCTTCTGTCTGACCCGAACAGGAGACGGGCTTTGATCAGCCTGCTCACCCGCCTCAATACCCCGATATGGTGAGTTTGTGCCATGAAACAACTCCCTCAGAGGCCCAAGAACCTCGGTTAAAATTTATTATCAACGAATCAGTCAAATAATTACCAACAGACCATAATGAGATACATTAAAGGACCCATTTTATTGTTTTACATCTCTTTCAATCTGTGTGTGTTGCCTTTTACATTGTAATCCTATTGACTGTCTATTGACTGTTGGCAGTGCAGATTTAATATACCAGTGAACTGCCAAATGCACCTGTGATTATTTTTTAAAAGCCTGTCCTTCCTTCATTTTACTATTACCCACTTTGCACCAGTGTATTAACCTTTAATGACCCTTCTATGTCTGTGTCTCAGTGTGGTCTGCTACATGGCAGGCGTGGCCTGGTTCATGGGTTTAGCTTTTGAGCCATTCACTCTGCGGACATATATGTCAGAGAACGCCATGGGGTCGACCATGGTGGAGGAGCGGTTTCCATCTGGAGAGAGGGCGCTGGCCACCGGCAGGGAGTTTGCAGCTCATAAGAAGAAAGTAGGGTTAGTAACATGCAGCTTTGATTTAAAAAAAAAAAAAGAAGGTGGAAATCCTGAAAAAAAAATCAATGTAATAAAAATTAATGCAATTCAGTTGAATATACATGTACTGTATACAGCTAAGCTCTATCAATCTCTTGGTATTTTTAAGTTTCCTTTTCCATTGCTAATAGAATCTGCTTTTATGTTGTTTCTCATTAGTGGGATGCCTGTGGAGTGGTTGGTGAAGACCATGCAGGCGAGAGGGCTGGAAGTATTTACCCAGAGATTCTCTCGCACTCTTCCCTTTCCTGATGAAAACAAAGAGAGATATGTGCGTTTGAAATGGAAGATGTATTGCATTCCTCTCATGCGAATGCTTCGTTCTTTCTCTCTCCAAGCAAAAGGACTGATTTCTGTATTCTCTGCTGCTCTTCCTCTCACACCATCCTCAGATGGTGAAAGGCACCAATGTATACGGGATACTTCGGGCCCCTAGAGCCCCACGGACTGAAGCCCTGGTGCTGAGCGCTCCCTGCAGCCCGGGTGATGAAAACAACCAGGCTGTGGGCCTCCTGCTTGGTTTAGCTCACTACTTCAGGAGTGAGTTTAGCTTCTATTGCTTCACAGCATATAACAAAATATTAGGAGATTGGAATGATGCTTCAGTTCCATCTCTTGGTTAATCACTGCTGTTTTCCTCAATAGATCAGATATTCTGGGCCAAGGACATCATTTTCCTTGTGAATGAGCATGATCTGATTGGCATGCAGGCGTGGCTGGAGGGATATCACCATACCAACACTACAGGTGATCACCTGCCTTCACCCAGTTACAAACCACATACAAACAAATATCCCTACAAATATTGGACTCAACACTATTGAACCACCGGTGATGAAAAATAAGTACAAACTAACTGTTAACTTTTCTTTTGTGCTGGTTCCTCTAGGCATGGACTGGTCTCCCCTGCAGGGCCGCGGTGGTTCGATCCAGGCAGCTCTGTCCCTGGAGCTCAGCAGTGATGTCGTCACTAGTTTGGACCTAGTACTGGAAGGTCTCAATGGTCAGTTACCCAACCTGGATTTAGCCAACCTCTTCTACGCCTTCTGCCAGAAAATAGGAGTCCTTTGCACAATCCAGGGCAAGGTACGGTCCGGTTCACACCTGGCACGTTTTCCTTTTTCATCATCAGAGAGGTCACATTCATGTTTGATCTGTCCCTACAGCTGCAGAGGAACGACTGGGACAGTGTTTCTGGCTACAGTCACGCGGTCCAGACCATGATGCTGATGGTGATGAAGCAGGCCAGTGGACGGCCTTGGGGCGACCACGGCCTGTTCCTGCGTTACCACATCGAGGCTGCCACCATCAAGGGCGTTAACAGCTTCCGCCAGTACAAGACGGACACTACCACCATTGGCAGGTCAGAGGTTTAATGTATTGATGTGTATTATTTTGTGAATTACATTTTTTAGGAGATGATAATAGCTGTTTTCGTCCTGATCAATATCCTTTAGGCTTCTGGAAGGAATGTATCGTAAGCTGAATAACCTCCTGGAGCGCCTGCACCAGTCCTACTTCTTCTACCTTATGCCGTCGCTCTCTCACTTTGTCTCCATTGGTTACTACATGCCTGCCTTCGGCCTGCTGGCCGTCATCCTGCTGCTTCGTGTATCCTTTTGTAACCGTAATTAGTTTGACTGGGTTGGATTAATCTTTAAAAACACAGCTTATTGCATTGTTGTTGACATGTTCTGGAGGGCCAGATTTTTTCCTTGACAGTGCTGTAGGCGTTGGACCTGTGGGTTCAGCTTTCAGCTCCACCGCCCAGATCAGAGGATGGAGTTGTTGACATTGAGCAGGTGAGACACGCACATCCCGCCAGTGTGCCAGATAATGAGGAATTTACTTGGCTTTGGTCAATAAACCAGCAATGTAATACAACCTGCTTCCTCCCAGCAGTCCAGTCCAGGAGTGCTGTCTGTGTTGACTCCTCTGGTGATCAGCCACCTGACCGGAGCGGCTCTGTACACACTGCCGATCCGCTTTCAGGAGGTGGCCGTCGAACACTTCCCAGTCTCTGAGACTGAGGCTGTGGTTCTCACAGCTATTGCTGTTTACACAGCGGGGCTGGCTTTGCCTCACAACACACACGGGTAACCCCTCACATTTTCTGACTTTTCCTCCTTTATTTATTTATTTTTCATTCGGTTTTACTGCTCTTTGGTCGTAAAAAACGGCGCCTTGTTTAAACATAAATTATAGTGTACGGGGAAATCCTATTACATTCAGGATGTGAAAATGTGTGAATACATTCTCACAGCAGAAACCTGGGTGAAACTTGGTTAGGGTTAGGGATAGAGATTTTTGTTTTTCTGCCATAATTTTCAGTTTTTTTTGTTAATTATTCTCCTCCGTTTTTGTAAAGTGTTCATTCTGCAAAGCTGCACTGAGATTGTTGTGAGGGTTAGGGTGCCCAAATTGTATTTAAATTTCACCTGTGTGTTGTAAAATATTTATACATTTAAATTTCTCGTGCTGAGTTATTGCAAAATCTTTGAACTTACACAGGGTGATGAACAGGCACAGGCTTTGAAATAAATCCTTTCATCCTATCACAAGGTCAGAATCCTGCTGAGCCTAATTTGCACAGCTGGAAATGACCAAAGAATGGGAGACTGGTTCAACTTAAAGGACACCGTGATGCTGGAGAATTAAGTGTTTGTCATGTTCATTTTATTTTTTTGTTGCAGATTTCTGTCCGGTGAGGGGACGGAGCAGGGCTGGAAGGTGCTGAAGCTGGTTGCTGTGTTGTACCTGGCCGTGCTGCTGGGCTGCACAGCGCTCATAAACTTCTCCCTGGGCTACATCCTGGCTCTCACCCTGGTGCCTGTGGCTGCCTTCGTCACACCTCACGTCCCAAAGTAAGAAACGCACATCGACTCCTTGTGAGATTTAGCTCTGCTCTGTTGCATATTAACTCACAAAGACATGTTGTTAAACTCTTCTTCTTCTTCCCTAAGGTTGCTGTCAGCCTTCGTCTTGGTCGTCCTCAGCCCAGCCTGCACGCTCCTCTTTTCTGTCTTTTTCTTCCAAGAGCTACAAGAAATGCCCGTCAGCTTCCAGGAGGGTTGGATGCTCTTCCTGTCAGTCATCTCACAGGGCATCCTGGACCACTCCCTGTACGGCTCTCTGGTCTACCCGCTGGTAGCCCTGCTGGTCTACCCTTGCTGGCTGCTTTTCTGGAACATCCTCTTCTGGAAGTAGATTCCAGTGATGAATGAGCAGCTAAAGTGTGGGGAGAAAAACCCCTCTGAGATGTTCTCAGGTCTGTTTTGAGGAGGGAAGATTTGAAGAATGACTGTTAAATCCACTGGAGATTGGAGGTTGGTTTGGAAAGTGCTGAGACTCTCTTATTCTGGACATTTTGTTGGTATCTACCAACTCCAAGTATTTCATTCTTATAACACTGAAGAAAAATCAAGTTGTTCTTGATAAACTAAACAGAATGGACTGTTTTTTCCATCTCATTTACAAATAACTAAGAGGAAGAGGGGGCGATCTTTTCACAATTATGTTGTGTTGCTTTCTTTAAAAAAAACCCAACAACTTTAAATTAAGATTTTTGTTTATGAGACATAAACAAAGGTACTTCACTGTTTTACGTTTCAGTTTTTCAGTCAGGATTGTAATGATGGAAGAAGTTCAGCCAATACCAACAGGGTTTATTCTAACATTGGTTAAACAGAATAAACTGATTGGCTGGTTAACTGTCTGCTTCTTTTAAAGGATAACTGTGGGATTTTTTTTTAACCTGGGCCTATTCTCTCGTGGTTTTTGGTGTAAATGATTGAAAGGGAAAATGAATCTTTGTTATCAATCCACTATTGAGCAAGAAGAAGGTATTTCGCCACCGCTTAAAAGTTGCTGCAATGTAAACAAGGGCGTGTCAAACTACACCAACTTTAAGTGCTCGTCTTGCCACAGACAGGTTCAGGTTGTTAGAAATGCCTGTCGACAATATGGATAGGACTTTTGACTGACTGAGACTTTTTGTTTGATTTGAAACGATCAAGAACACAGGAGTTGCTGGTTTGCTGCTGCTGCTTGTTATTGTGTGACTTCAGAAATGGAAGAAGTGTTCAGATTCTCTAACTAAGTAAAAGTATCAACACAGTACCACAAACTAACTAGCTAAGTGGTAGATCTGCAAAGATATTCTTATTTACACTTAAAAATATTGGGAAATAAAGCTCAGGTTAAAAATGATTATCCTTCATGATATTTAGACATCCGCATCTGTTGAACAAGCCATTGCTGCACCTAATGTTTTATACTTGTTTTGATAACTGTCTTTGAAACATGTTTATTTTATATTTATGAATGTCAAAATAAAAGACTGAAAAACATTTGTTGTGGTTTATCGCTGCACTTGGATATGACCTCAAAACTTGGGAACCAATATTTCCTTAAAAGTTTAATAAAAAGTAAAAAAAAGACTGCGCAAAGACAAAGTCTGGAATAAGAACACAGTCGACTGCATTCACACAATTTCTGACTTGAACCCGCTACAGACTGAGCAACAGTATCAAGAAAAGCTTTCAGAATCTCTTGCCAGTGGCTCTGTACGGCAGTATGAGATTATTAAATTCTATATATGTTAACCTCATGTTGGAAAACCCAAGGGATTGCTGAGGTAATTAAGATAAGAGAGAAAGCGAGACTTGGTAAAATATGAGAAAAATTCAACCTCACAGTGTCGCTAGAGGAAAACTCCTTAGGTGATGTTCACAGGGAGCGAAGACCTAAAATTCATGACAATCCGTTAATTGAGATATTTCAGTCTGGACCAAAGTGGTGGATCAACCAACAGACACAAGACGAAACGGCTAATTTAACGTTTCGATTTGTCTATCAATCAGCAGATCAATAGATGGCTCATCAGGATTCCTTTAGTTCCATTATGTTTATTCAGCTAATGTAAGTTTTTACAGTATTATGTACTGAAAACAGATCATTCCATTTCTGTCACAGCTCAGAGGGGATCGAGTAAAATTAGATCAGCTGCTTAAAATGTACATCAGTTACTCAATGCATCTTGTTAAAAATAAAACACTTAATACAATGTTATAAAAAATAAAAGCACTTGACAACCCTGTAAACGCAACATTCCTTCTCTGTTTTCCATGGATCTTTTTTTTTATAATTTTATTTCCAACGTTTTGGCACCAACAGATGACACATGAACAGAACAGGGTAAATGCGCAATGCTTCAACCTCTTTTGCTTCACAGTTGGCAGAAACTGAAAGTACGACATTCCCTCAACTTCAGCTGCAATCGAATGCAAAGAACTTACATCACTTCTCTCTCCCCCCTAAAATAAATATAGGCCATCTGTGTGTTTGTTTTTTCTTTTTTTTTGCACCACGCGCACGCACCCTCACACGCACGCACGCACTCACACACGCACACACACACTCCCTGTAAAATAAATAAAAAGGTCAGGCCAAATCCAGATGTATGTCATGGTCATTGTCCATAAAAACGGTCAAAAGCTGACGCTGCAGTTCATCGTCCGAGCCACGACCGTCGTCTGATGCTCCGCGTCATGCTACAGTGCTTCAGACGCTCTGGTCTTCAGCAGCCAGCCAGCTGTCGGAGGACTCTCAGTGCACTTGACAGTCTTGATGTGAGTATTTTGTCGACATGTATGTGTATGTGTGTGTAAGTGAGTGAGAAATTGCAGCTAGACCGTGATGATGGGCAGTCAGCTGCTGCTTAAACCGGACTCCACCACCCGGTCCTCTCTTCTTCCTTTCTCCTTTGTGAGAGACGGAAGAGAAGAGTGAATGACTGTCACAGAAGGGAAACGTTACGAGGAGCCGTATGGAGGTATTGATTGTGGGATATCGTGCGGTACCTGCTGGATGTGTGTGTCGGGTCTGGCTGTGGCACAGATCTCGCAGCCCGGACGAGACAGCTTGTTGATGAAAGTGCATGAGGGACAAGCCCACTCTGTCTGCTGAAGGGAGACAAGTTGATGCAGATTTGAAACAAACTTTTCTATTATTACTTACAAAAAAGCCTGACAGCTCAGTAACTTCTGTATGTATTTTGGTGAAATTTGAAAAGTAAGCTCAGTTGCTGAGTTGTTCAACACTTTCCAAGCTGTGTTCTTAGAAAACGAAGACATTCATTTACAAATAGTATAAACTGGCCACGTACCTGTGTTTTACTGGCTTTGTGGGTGTGATCATTCAGTTGCAGATTCTCGATGTCGAGAACATCTTTCATATCACCTGGTCTGTCGCTTCCTCCACCTGTGCTGCCTGAAGTTGACAGAAATAACAACAAAGTTCACACAATTTCACAGAGCGACACTTTCTCAGTGCAGTCTATATACGGTGCTGTGCTGCAGTTGTTGAATTCTTATAGGTTATAGAGAACAAGGACAAAAAAACGTATGAAACAATGAATCACTTTTGCACCTTTATGTCTGCATTAGTGCATGAATGTGTGGTACACTGTAGGAATTGTGGCCCTGTTTTTTCAATTAGAACCGTTCACATGAACTTGAAATGAAATCACCTTATATCTTATTACAAATAGTTTTCAGGTTATGAATGACCACAATCTCCAATTAAATCCAGGAAATCACCAGATGCTTCATATTTCTGCTCTGGTGAGGTTGTTCTGGGTCGATATTTTGCTTTGAACTCAGTCTTTAGCAAATGAATCATACGATCGCATGGTTGAGGTCAGGTGACCAATTTGGCCAGCTGAGAGGACTGCAGAGTTTGTCTCTAAAACCGTCCTTTCCTGCTTTGGTTGTCTGGGTCAAGGTGACTGAGAGTCACCGTCAGGACCCAGACAGGGTCACTGGCCTGCTGCCTTGTATGAAAAACCAACCTCATATTTCTAGATTTAAATCCAACGTCCTGGAGTCAAAAGGAGTGAGCGGAAAGTTTGTAAAACCTCCTCCCTGAACTGAGAGGGGACATTCATCAGACTGACCCTGGTTGTTGTGGGGTAGCCGTGAGGGCAGGGTGCTGTAACCCCTCCAGTCTTGGAAGGTGGGTCCGTTGCCTGGGGGGAGGGGCGGGGCAAGGAGGGCGCTCTCCAGGTCCTGCTGGAACAGCTGGCGGGTGATGCGGGCTTGTCGGGCAGAGATCAGGTAGAGGTACGCTGTGTCGCCGTCCTTCTGCACCCCGTAGGACGCCAGTGACCTCGGCTCGGTGCACAAACACTGACCGATGACCCAGCGCTGCACGCGAGGATGGAAACCGTACTCAAGAAACACCTGAAGAAGAAGAAGAAGAGCAGGAGTCAGTAGAGCTAAAAAAAAGCTGCTTTGTTAAATTGTGATTCCATTATTGATTGTTTTTTCTAACCTGTTGCTTGAGTGCAGCCACAGTCATGTAGGGAAACACTTTGACCGTGACACAACAGGATGACGAAACATCCTCCACGACGACAGATAAACTGCAACACAGATTTGACACCATAAGCACACACACCCGACGTGGAGGAACTATCAGACGCGGTGACCTCGAACAAATCCTCCACTCAACGGCCGCGTCTCACCTAATCTCTCCGTCGGCGTAGTTCTTTTCCGATAGCTGAACGGTCAGCGCTGCTTTTTGGCGAGCCAGGGCCGACGCATGCTGGGAGGCCGCCTGAGTGTCGCCTGCTTCGACTGCCCTGGTGAGCTCCAAGCACAGCTCCTCTAAAACAAACAAAGGCAGCAATCAGAGGTGACATTTTTGGAGCTTGTTTTGACAGGGGGGCGGTTCCGATGAACAGCGATACTCACCGGTGAGCGGCAGCGAGGCCGAGCTCCACTGCTCCATCGCTGCTGCCGTGTGGTTCTGTCTGCCATCTGGTTCGTACGTGCTGATGTTTGCAACTGTCAGAGGAGAGACGAGAGAATAATGTCAGCTGATATCTGAATTTATTTTGGCTGCTCCCTGCGGATAAAGGCTCAAAGTTCAGTGACATGCTTTAGTACCAGGCAAAAGGTTCAAGAGGTTCAAGAAGAACCAATCATTTCTCCTGCCCAGAATCAACCTTGAAGAAGCTCTGCAGGATTTTACATCCTCCACAAGCAGCTGAGTTAGTGCTGATCTCTGTGTCTTTGAGCTCCTGGTTTTGCTCACGTAGCTTGCACTCGCAAAATCAGCCACAGTGCACCTGAAGTACTCGTTCTTTTGCTTTGGAAATCGGCCACAACGGAGTTATAAATATTTAACAGACAGTGAGGAATAGCCCTAAAGAGCTTTAGGTGCAGTGCAACATTTTTCCTCAGGAAACCAATTTTTACCTCCGATATTTACATAATGTGTAGATGCCTCTTTACATTTTTTAGATTAATCTGTGTCTTTTCCATTTATTCATTGTTATCTGAGGCCTTAAAGAGGTGAACAATTGTATGAAAGTCGTGTTTCATATTTTTTGCAGGTGGTTATTATAAAATTTGCCTTCCTCAAAGGTTATAACTTGCACATTATTAGTTCATGCAGATACCTGAGCACAAACGAGATCATCGGTAGATCGATAAAATATATACATTATTATGTTCTTGAATAATCAACAAAGAAATTAATTGACAGGCTGACCTCTGTGTGCCTCTCTTAGCGATGACATCACCACCGTGGCCCACTCCTCGGCCTCGCGGTCACAGCGGAAGTTGAAGCGGATGCAGTCGTGGGGCGGAGCAGCAAGACGCATCTCGTGGCAACGAGGGGATTTAACCTCATACTGCACCGAGCGCAGGTCAAACTCTGCAATGAACTGAGGTTTAGAAAATAAAAAAGAATTTAAAAAAACAGATCTCAATGCAGGCCATTCATTTACATTAACAAAAAAAAGGCAGAATAGAATTATAACAGCTATTTAAAAATATTAATAGTGACTTTTACAAATTGATTGTTTTGTCTGACCAGCAGACAGCTGGACATTAGGAAATGCTTGTGTTGTTTCTTAAAATTATGTCAAATATAATTAAGCAATTTTGAAAATAATTGCAAGTGAGTTCCCTGTTGAACAACTCATCAATTAATGCAGCCAGTGTTCCCGCTCTACAATGTTTTTTTAAAATTTGGAAAAAGCCTTGATTTCAAAATGAAGACAGCTTTTGTAATCTGACATGACATCGTTCTGTCAATTGTTAATGTGAGAAAATGGAAATAATTCCCTGCTTTGTGACAGGAGGTGAGTGAAATCCCTGTTCAGACTGAGAAAGACTCGTCAGAAGTGATGGAGTTTGGCAGCTCAGGGATTTTAGCCTCTGACTTTCACTGTGGATTTGGCGGGAAACATTAGTGCACTGAAATCTGTTGTGAATACTAGACAACTGCAGCAAAAGAGGGGATTTGCCCCCCTGCCAGAGACTGTATGTGTTATTTATAGAAACTCTGACATGACACGAGTATGCAAAGTCTGACAGATGAGCAAAAAGGAGCTGGGATCAAAGTAAAAACTGTGCAAATCAAGATGCACCGCGACTGTCGGAGGGGAAAACCGTCTGACGAGAGGCGACAGGCTGATTGCAAGCGTGTCACATTTTAGGAGGGCGGAACAAAGTGAACCTGATGAACAAAGGACAGAGTTGAGAGAGATGTTGGGGACATGATGAGAAAACAAAGGTCAGCTTCAAGCAGGAGCAGGTCATGCAGGTGTTCAACTGGAGCTGCACTGAGCTGTCAGAATTCATGTGTTGTATTAAAACAGGAAGAACTTGTCCTTATTCTCAAGAGAGTATCCCTCAGAGCAGTGCTACGTTGAAACAGTGTCACCAGACTGTGGCTCTGGAGGAGTTTTGTGAAGTTAGTGAATATATATTGCACTGAAATTGAGACTAAACTGTTAATAATGTTGGCATTGGCATCGGGTAGAAAGGGTGTAATGATAAACACAGTTGACCTGTACTATGGGACTTGTAGGACCCCACACTAGTAGGATATCTCCAACACTACTGCTTCAGTTTTGATCATTGTGTTCTCTCTATTTGACAGTTATTAGGCTACATAACAAAACACGACACCACTAGACATAATGAAGAGACTGGTTTTCCCAGATGTTTACGACTAGTTAGTTTGGATCAGTCAGTCAGTCAGTCAGAGGAATGGTATGTTGTTTGTGAAGTTATAGGCTAAGCTATGACACAAGGAAGTCTTATTAAATGTCAGGTTAAGTTCTTGCAGAGTTTTGGCAGGTTCAAGGACTTCACAATTAAATTATCATTTCAGTCCAGAGTGGTGTACTTGTCAAGTTGAAAGGTGTGACATAGCCTAATGTATTTGTGTGACTTTATGTGCCTCTGGTGGCAAAGCATAGGCAAATTTTGCTCTGGTCTACGTCGAAACTGGATGTGCAGGTTGCCAAAACTTCCTGTTACAGCTTCACATCATAATTTATATGTCTGTTTTATTATTGTCTGTATTTGAAAGCACACTTCTACCCCATAGATAAGGATTACATAGAAATCCAAAGCTTAAAAAGTGGTAGTTTGTGTAGAGGTGGCGAGTGAGAGGGAAAACACCCAGCTGTCTTGTCCAAGAGGATCACTGCCAATACTAATACTACAACAGCAACACTATGACAGCTGAAGGACTTCCCCCTGATGCTGCTATGATTCTAATAACACTAAATGAGTAGTGGTTGATGGGAAGGGTGAAATGAAAGTGAAACTAAAAAGTTTTTAGCTTTTGTTTTACAACAGTAGCGTAGGCTACAGGTAACTCTTAAATAACTGTAATTTAAGAGGTAAATAATAATGATCAAAAAGAAGTTTAAGTCTGATAGGTACAGTTAAAAAAGTGAAAACAGGAAAAGTTACTGTTCTGTTAAAAGTTTGTCACGTAGTTGTTACAGTGGATCCAAAGGAAAGGCGTGGGTGGTGTTTGAACTGTCTTTCATGATAACTGACACTGACAGAAACTCTGATGGGACTTTATCCCTAAATCTGAATCTGTGCTGCTGCTGCTGCTGCTGCTGCTGCTGCTGCATGTCTCTGGCTGACTGCACCAGAAAATGGCGTGTACAGGCCTGTGCTGCTTTTTAAAAATGTGAATGTTAACACAATAAGATGGTTTATCACAAAACATATCCAAAGCGCACAGTGACAGCACATGTTCTCAACACATAAAGGTGTGTATGTGTGAGCAGCAGTACTCACCACACTGCGGTTTCCGCTCGTGTCTCGCAGAGCCAGTCTGAACTCTCCGGCCCGGCTCGGGTCCATGCTGAGCTGGAGGCGCAGAGTCTCGCTGCCCGCCCCGGGGAGGCACAGGGGCCGGATGCCCGAGTGGCACACCGACACCCGGACTGACATCAAAACTGTACTGCAGCAAGCCGTCGGTGCAGGCCCGCCGCATGCAGCCTGCTGAGACGAGGCAGGGACCGGGGCTGGAGGAGCCCAGCCGCCCGAGCTCAGAGCCATGTCGCGGACACCAAGAGGCGGGGTGAGGGTGTCTGAAGCCCCGCGGCGGGTGTTGCTGCTGCCCGCTGCTTCTGTGGGGCTCTTATAAGGTCCACCGGTATCTGAAGTGAACGCGTTTCTTCACGGGCAGGCTGTGGTTTTCCCCTCTCCTCGCAAATTCTTCCATGTCTACCCGACCCGAGGACGGAGCGAAAGAAAAACAAAACAGGAAGTGCAGGAGTTCGTCTCTTATTTTTGTCCGTAGAGAAACGTGGCCGTGAAACATTCAACCTGACACAGACGTAACCATAGATATGGACGTAACAGTTGTAATAAAGACTGAATCGAGCTGCATCCATTAAAAAAAGAAAAGAAAAGAAATAAAGAATATGATCAAACAAAAATATGTAACTGATTTTTCTAATTACGTTGTACGTAATTTACAATCGAAAAATCAAAGAAAAACATCCTAGCCCACTACGTAAAGGTTACCTGGTTCCTGGATTCTGTTAAAAGTTTTTTTTATGGTGATGACGTAAACAATAAAACAGCACAACCATAGCCGAGTAAACTAACAAACAAACAACACCTTGCCTACATGGCAAAACACCATCACTTAAGAGGCATTTATCATAAATACAACACAAACAGGATTTTTGAAAAACTGTTGGTTGATAACACCATCACCAATTAACAGTGAGTTTTTGTTTTTTCTAATCATTGAACACATTAGCCCATTGTATACTGTAAAACAAAGGATAGGCTATCCTCAGACTGACTGGGTGCAGTGAGAAACTGTGAGTGACGTGGGTGGTGTGATTTGTGCCAGTTAAAAATTTGGCAGAGGGACTTTGTATGTGTTGTAATTGATTCATAGAGTTTTTGTGAAGGCCTGATCAGGGCAGTCGTTGAGCCTGCTGCATGTGATTATACCACTCAATAACAGTCACAGTTCTTGCCTGTGCCCTGACTCATTGTAATATCGTGGGATAAGTACGGAGAGTCAGATGTCCATAACCATCCGATTGCTTTTGTGTAAATTTGTGGTGTTGAAACATGAATATGATTTTCTTAATTTCGATTTTTGTCCCATATATGTTCTAAATAGGTTAATCTTTTAAAATGAATCAAACCAGATGACTGACCTATTCAAATCTGTACCATGATCAGACAGATTAGTCTGGTACTATAGTGGTTCTTGTGTGAGAAAAGATAAAGATAATTTCAGAAATACAGTATCATGCTTAGTTAATATATAACACAACTGTAAATCATAAAACACATTTCAGAATTGGGTTAAAGAAAAAAGTAAAATACTTAAAATACTGCCAAGATCATACTGTCTGTTAATAAGGTACATATTAAAGTGTTTCTTGTGAACAGTAGCCTATATATTCAACTGAATGTGCTTGAGGCCAGAACGACACAGCCCAGGTCAGGACACCCGCTCATCTGGTCTGATAGAAACCCCAGACAAATTACAGATATGTCTGTTCGGCAGGAGATCAGTTCCAATGTGAGGAACATGAAGCAGCTGGAGTATGCAGTCCTGGCCAGACGAGCATCGCAGATCAAAGAGGAGCTCAGACAGGTAAAGTCAAAGAGGAGTTGACAACTTCTGATACTTGAGTCCATTTTTCATACCTGTGTTAATATTATCTTAAACCTTTGCTTGAATTATGTCAATAGGGAGTGGGAAAGCCTTATAAAGACATCATAGATGTCTCCTGGGGTGACCCACACAGGGCCGGTTTGAAACCTCTGTCATTTGTCCGACAGGTAATCTGTGACCAGACTGCATGTCTATTTTCTTTTAAATTTATATTTCAAAAAACTGCATGCACTCCTGAACTAAAATCTCAGTCTTTCTCTAACGTGTGTGTCTCCATATTTTTGCAGGTTCTTGCAGCATGTACTTTCCCTCAGCTTCTGGACAGCGACAGACTGCCTACGGACGTCAGACAGAAAGCTCAGAGGCTGCTAGGGGGATGTGCTGGAGGGAGTGTAGGTAAGATGTTCTCTCAAAAACATGATCATTTTCTCACTGTTTTATTTATATCTAATGACTGACGATTATGTTACATTTTTTTTAATTATTATTTGTGTCAAATTGACTAATTTTTGTTTTGGAAATAAGTTAACACTATAAAGATACAGTTTATACATTTTGTAAATATGCATATTGGCCTATTTGTATAAAAAATGCCACCATACTATACACTGTAAACATCGTGATGAATAAATATTATAAAATATTGAAGTCTATAGGATATAATATACACAATATGACAAATAATTTACTAGGCTTTTCCTATGTACATACCAGTATATAAAGAAACAGAAAAGAGTACAAGTAAGAAATAAAATACAATCTACAGTGTGATTTCTTTCTTTTTCTTTTTCTTTTAAAAATAAGTCGGCGTTTTGTGATTGTTCATCAGAATCTGTTATTTCCTCAGGTTCCTATACAGATACAGCAGGTATACCACAACTAGTCCGCAGAGTTTCTGAATTCATAACGAGACGAGACGGTGGGGCTCCATCTCACCCTGAAAACATATACATCAGCCCGGGCTCACAGTGGTCTCTCACGGTAACATGTACAGTATGTCTGATGAGGTCTCCTCCTGTAAATTATTGTCATCTTCAAGTTAATCCAGTTTCTCCCTGTGCTTACTAGAACATCCTCAGCATCCTGGTGAACAGTGAGGCGTCACCAAGAACTGGTGTTTTAACTCCAGTGCCATGTCACTACACTACTCATCTGTCTGTAACGTCACTGGGAGGAGTCGTAGTTCCCTACTACCTGAGTGAGGAGCAGGGCTGGGAGCTGCAGGTAGAGGAGCTACATCGTGCATTGGAATCTGCAAAGGGTGTCTGCAACCCTGTTGCTTTGTATGTCATCAACCCGGGAAACCCATCAGGTAGTTAAAAAAAGAAGAAGAAGAAAGATCATTCTAAATATATTCAACATTAAATGTATGACACGCTGCCGTTTCCTTCAGGTCATGTGCAAAGCAGAAAATCAATACAAGAGGTGATCCGGTTTGTTTCCGAGAAGAGGCTCTTTCTTCTGGCTGATGAGGTGGATGTCTTAGCATTATTATCTATCCAGGCTTGATGAAAAAAGATGATACACATCAATAAGGAGTTAACACGTGTCCCTTCTCTATGTGCCTCATCACAGGTTTATCAGGACTGTATCTATGGGGAAAAGAGTGAGTTTGTCTCCTACAAGAAAGTCCTGATGGAGATGGGGCCTCCTCTCTCAGACACAGTGGAGCTGGCTTCCTTCCACTCTGCATCCAAGGGCTACATGGGAGAGTGAGTTCTCAGTGTCGATGAGCTGTTTATCACAGAACTCAAGACAAAGATCATTGCGATACGATTGAGATCTGCTGAGCTGCTACTAAATGTGCTTGTGGTGACTGTCTTAATTCCTGTTTGGATTTGTCTCTCTCACCAGATGTGGTCACCGTTGTGGATACGTGGAGCTGGTAAACGTGGACAGTGCAGTTATGAAATACATCCACACTTGGTTCTCAACAGACACCTGTGCCCCAGTGTTGGGTCAGCTTGCTCTGGATCTGATGCTGAAACCTCCACAGCCAGGAGATCCCTCGTACCTTCTCTATGAAGCAGTGAGAACACCGACACACTGCTCAGATTACTCTCCCATTTTGAATCTGCCTTGTAATTTCTTTTGGCCTGGTCTCTGACTCCCTCTCTTCCACAGGAGACACAACACATAAGGACCACAGTGGTTAATAATATGAAGAGAGCCTGTGAGGTTGTGAACAGTCTGGTGGGTTTCTACTGCCAACCAGTGGAAGGAGGAGCATTTGCATTCCCCAGAGTGCATCTTCCACCTAAAGCCATACAGAAAGCCAAGGTTGCTTTACCATCGTATAGGACTATGATAGATACACTACTCACAAAAAGTTAAAGATATTTAACTTTAGGGTAAAAATTATGGAAAATGAAAAAAAGTTCATGCTATATTATATCATGAAAGTAGGGCATTTAAGTCTAAGTATGGAATGGTAATTTCTTCATCTTAAACGATGTATTGAACAACAGTGATGGACTGTCAGTGGCTCAATAACTTCATCGTCATGTGATCAAAGGACGCCCACTTCTCTGCCTTCCCGTGACTTATCCAGTCTCTCTGTTCAACCTGCTGATGACACTCAGTGACACTCAGCGGGAACTTCCCTCTGAGAACATTCTGTTTAAAGCCTCGACATGGCCAGGTACTTTTGATGTTGTCTTGGTCTCATGATGTCAGAAAGTGAACAGCATGATGAAGAGGACTGTTTCAATACAAACTGCCACTGAACCAGAACATTTAGTGGTGGATTCATGGATCAGACACTTGTTGTAATTTGTTGTGGCTCATCACCTTGTTAGAGAACAGCTTGTTATGTTGTAAGTGTCTGAAACATTGAACAGTTGGACATGTGCATTTAAAGGTTTAGAGAAAGTCAAATTAAGTTTAAGGTGTATCCTGAAATTTCATCCAGAAACCAAATTATCTCTTGACTTTTTGTGAGTAATGTATTTAATTCTTAAAAAGTCATATATCTTGTGTTTTTGTCATAAAATCTGGTGTCTTTGGATATTCTAGGAAATAGGAATGGAGCCAGATACGTTCTACTGTGTGAGACTACTGGAGGAGACCGGTCTGATGGTCAGTCCTGGCTCTGAATATGGGCAAAAGGAGGGCACCTACCACATCAGGTATAAATCACATTCTCTGTGGTATGATTCAAGATAAGTGGTCCATTTCATTGAGGAGCTGCATATTTCAAAAAGGGCATTAAATGTTAATAGAAGTTTGGAACATTTTCCACTTGAGGTTTCTCACCTTCTATTTCTTTCTGCAGATTTTGCATTATGACATCCAAGGACATCATGGAGGAACTACTGAAACGCCTGAGCAGCTTTCACACACAGTTTATGAAGGATTTTTCTTAGACAAAGCCACTTAGACTGTGTAATGATATAGTGGGGCAAGTAAAAGACTCCCATAATTTTCCTCACGTTGACATGTGAATATTTATTATAATAAATATGACATTTACTACATGCAATCCATTTTCATGACCTTCTGCCAGTCATTCTTTCTCTTCACTCATTAGAGTAAAATTCAACTTCTGCTTTTCAGAAAGCAAATAACCATAAACAAACCTCAGTCCAAAATCCATACAGATGGATTTCAACACACCACAGTGCGAGTTTATCATTTACCTCAAAAGTAGAGCAGTCTATTTCTCGAGTTAAAGTGACCTGTCCAGCACATTAAGTGCCAACTCAAGTATAAAAAAAATATTTTTTTAAAATGAACAAAAACAGACTCTTTTGACAGAAAACAAAACAAAGACACCATCATCTTCTTTGATTCCTCTGTACCAGCCAGTAGGTCCAACTTATATGTGTAGAAAGTGTTCGTCATCATCAATCCACCTCACTGTCACTGTTGTAACTCTGAGCAAAAGGCTTGGGGTCTGTGTTGTTGAGCAGCTCTACCAATAAAGAGATGAGCTTTCCATCCTGAAAGGTGTTGGTGATGGCACGGTTGGGATTGTTGAGGTTTCGGTACAGCATGGTCTGGATGGAGGTGCGTAGCTCCCACAGCAGCTCCCACGAGTCAGCCGTCAACTCACAGTGCACCAGAGAGCGACCAGGAAAAGACACTTCCACTCTGTCTCCTCTCACTAGGACATAAGT
Organism: Decapterus maruadsi; assembly: GCA_030347415.2. NCBI lineage: Eukaryota > Metazoa > Chordata > Actinopteri > Carangiformes > Carangidae > Decapterus > Decapterus maruadsi. Next base: position 17,031,432 of record CM064906.1, read on the forward strand.
GAAAAAAAAAGTTATTCATCATCACAGTAGAAGGATTTAACTTTGACATTTTAGCGACCTTGGTAGAGCACGTACAGTGTTTATCATTAATTTGTGCTAAATGCCTGTCCACCAATTAAATTAAGCGCTTGGGGATTGGGACCAGAGTCAAAAATTTGCAAGGAATAGTAAAAGATTCATCCAGCTATACAACTTCTAGTCTCAACAGAAATAAAAACAACCAAGCTAAGAATCCAAATTTCCTTCGATGGTGGTGAAAAACTGCTCCTTGTGGACAGAAATTCACGACTCCTCCATTTCATTAGTTCACATAGATGATGTTTGTTTGTTAACACAAGATGATGGATGTTTGTCTTCTTCATGGGTGGCAGTACATGTCCTACCTGTCTCTTTGATGTCACAGTCTGTGAGCAGCAGCAGTGCCAGCGGATGGACCACAGAAGAGTCTCTGATGAAAACACACCCACTGGACTTGACTGCATAGAAGAACGTCAGCCAGCGACTGGGAAAATCTTCCTCTCCTCTATACACACACATGGCAAAATGTCAAGTTTACACGCGTTAATTCAACACCTGCTGTCATTTAATTTAATTTTTGAGCATATTCGGACCTGTTCACGGAGGAGCGGTGAAGCTGAACTGGCCCACTGAGTGTGCGGAAAAGCACACTGTTGGGGCGAAAGCGCCCTCCTTTGGTAACAACACCTTTCTTCACCTAAAATAAACAACACAGAGAAGTGAAAGATTTTTCTCCTCGTAAGCCCAAAGATAGATGTCCAAATTCTTTGAGGGAGCACAGCAGGAAATAAGCTGTTCAAAGCCGTATTATAGGCCCCATCCTGAGAAGCTGCCATGTACCTGAATGAGGTTGGGATAGAATCCAGCCAGCAGCACAGCTTTAATCAGCTCATCCTGGTTGCTGTGCGCATTGTAGAGAGAAGTGTGACGATGGCACTCACTGGCACGAGAAACCAGCTCAGCATCATGCAGGTTCTCACTGAACTGAGAGATGAGACCTGTAACAGCATGACACGACAACAGGGGAGATTTTGTGAAGTTAACAAGTGAAAAAGTTAGTCCTGACAGCAGACCCTGGGGCTCATACGAGGACATTTTCTCATTTCTCCAACACGCAAACTTATTTCACCCTGATGAATTCTACATGGTCACTTAGAGCTAAGATTTCAACATACGCCCCCAAAAACTGCCCTATAGGATGGTTGTCCTGCTCCGTTCATGAGAATGTTTAATTCACAAAAATATCAGAGAAAGAGGAAAAAAATAGAAAAAGTAAGCAAAGCTTCAAGTTTTACTGAGAAAAATAAAAATTTAGAAGGCCAGCACAGTAGTATTGCCCAAGAGACTCGAACAAATAAAAGATATTATCAGCACAGCAGCCGACAGCAGTGCTCTGCTGTGAGACAAGAACATGGCAGGGGGAAAGGTAAATTACATCTTTCTAAAGAGGAACAGATCATGACTCAGTGACTCATGAGAGGTGGTCATGTGACAGTCAGATATTAGATTGGATGTTGTTACAGACAATAGGAGTTGATGTAACACTGTCAGATGTTATAACAAAGAATGAGGCCTGACAGGCCTGCATAAAGACCCTGAGGCAGCTCAAGTGTATAAGCTGCTGTTGAAGAAGTGTGCAGCTATCAGTATAGTATTTTAAGATCACATTAATCAGAGCCAGGTGATTTAGAGGTACACCTGGCAGAATTTCTGCTTGTTACTTGTAGGACAGGTGAGAGCCCATGTGAGTGATGTTTCAAACCAACCGTTGATGAATCGAAGGCTCATCCTGGACAAACTGTGTCCGTCCAGATAGTCATCTCTGTCCTCTCTGTTGCCCTCCTGCTGAAGTGCCCTCCAGCCTAACACGGCTCTACTGAACACCAAATAGTCGCTGTAGCTGGAGCCGCTCAATGTCTCTTTTGCCTGGAAAAACACAAAACAGTGAACAGATGAAGAGCGTTATATTCAACAGGTCAAATCTGAGGTCTGCTTTTAAAACCCATGCAGACTAGATGCAAGACCATCTCACCTTGTTGACCAGTGCTCGGTTCTGCAAGCTGTTGTGGAAGGGGTCTCTGGTCAGACAGGCAGCAATAGACAACATGGGCAGAACACACCTGAACATGGCACTGAGGACCAGCATTTTGCCCAGCCGAGGGTCACATGACATACAGGCAACACGCTCCCCCAGAGGCGTCAGGGTTTCCGTCCTATCCAGAACTCCTACCCCCACCCCCCAAAAAAACAAACAAAAACAAAATATAGCAAAATCAATTAAATCCATCACACACCTAACACATGAGATAAGAGCCACAGAAAAAAATCCACAGCACAAGTTATCACTGACCGATCTCTTGTAGATTTCGAACAGCGTCTCTCACAGCTTCTTGGTCTGGACTGTCCAACACTTGAGATAAGAACTCTTCAGCCTTCACGCACACACACAAAAATAACAGAGCGTCATTCAACATGAGGGGAAGATACAATGTAACTGTAGCAAGAAATACACCAAAGTTGTTCTTACCTTGCAGTTAGGACTGTGGATTTTTGTCTGCATTACTAAACTCTCTAGGGGGGTGCGCAGGATCTCAGGGATCGGGAACGGAGTCATGGACTCCAGCTGTTTTCGTGGGAACAGGTGATAGGACTGTCCTGGCTGACATCGCCCTGCTCTCCCTTTTCTTTGAGTGACATTAGAGCGGGATATCCACACTGTGTCCAGACAGGACACCTGGGAAACCACATGAAACAGGTTGGATTATACCCGATTTGTTGCCTTTTTGCATTCCACTAGAAAATATCCAGTAACAACGCAGGTAACTATTACACTGACCTTTGTCCTAGAATCATAATTCTGTTCTTTGTGAGTCCCTGCGTCCACCACATGGACAATGTCATCTATGGTGATGGAGGTTTCAGCAATATTGGTGGTGAGCACAATCTTCCTCTGGCCCTTCGGGGGGCGCTGGAACACGGTCTGCTGGTCAGCCACTGATAAACTGGAGTGCACTACACAGAAAGAAAGGAAATGCATTTCAAATACACTCGCTTATACTCAAAACACACATGTGAAGTTGTTGTCTTTGCTCTTACACGGCACGATCATCTGTGAGCCTGAGGAAAAGTGGGGCCTCCCCTCCAGTTTCTCCTGAACCGCCTTGATGTCCTGCCATCCAGGGAGAAAACACAGCACTGCACCTGAAGCAGTGAGAGATGCAACTTTGATCATTGTGGTACATGGGCATTATTAAAAATACAGAGGAAAAAGTTGGAGAAAGTATATTAGTTACCTGGTTCTCCATGACTGTCAATGTGCTCAATCACATCAGCCACTAAATCCAGATCAGGTGCGATCTCATCTTTTCCTCCCTAAAACAAGATAAAATACCATTTCACATGATGCAGGATGGGAGAAAAGAATCAAAATATACCAAACTGAAATTATATCCATCCAGATCTGAGGCTCACCTGCTGCCTGTCTGTCCCCTCTCTCCCTTGGACCGGCAGTGGGCGTCGCATCTCTTGCAGCACATCCTCCAAGTATCTCTCCTTCACCGGGTGCATAAATCCTGGCACCTTCACGATTGGGCAGCCTCCAAAGTACTCGGCCAGCCTCTTGTTGTCTCCGGTGGCGCTCATGAGCACCACTCGTAGGTCGGGGTTTTCTTTCAGGCTGGAGCGCAGCAAGGCCAGCAGCAAGTCTGTGTTGATGTCTCTCTCGTGAACCTCGTCCACCACGATGTGACTGATTCCCTTCAGGGACGGGTTTGACTGCAGCTTCCTCAGCAGGACACCCACTGTTAGGAAGAGCAAGGCTCCTCCGCTGTGCTCTGGGGGTCGGCTCTCAAGCCTCACCTAAGCACAAACAAGTATTTATTATACAAAAACAGTCCAAGATTTAGCAACAGATGGAAATAATCATTATATTAAAATCAAAGATCAGCACTAGGAATATTTAAAACATGCTGCTTAAAAATGACTAAGAAACTGTTTCCCAGCAACTTCTCAATTAGGAACAGAGTATTTCAGCTCTAATTGACTTAAATATATAAATTAAAAGAAACAAATGCATTTCTACCTGGTATCCCACTGAGTGCTTTAGGGATGGTCCCATTTCATGAGCCACCCGATGGGCCACTGACACGGCGCTGATGCGACGAGGCTGAGTCACCAGGATGTTGCACTCGGCTCCCTCTCCACCTCTAACACATTCCTCCAGCAGGAAGCGAGGGATCCGTGTTGTTTTGCCACATCCCGTTTCACCGGCAATCACAACCACCCTGGATGACTGCACAGCCGAGACCACGCGCTGACGGTGGTCGTCGACAGGGAGCTCCACGCTGGGTCCAAAATCAGCTTCGTCCCATTCCTCTTGAAGATGGATGTTGAGCGCCTGAACTTCTTGTTTTGACAAAGGTTTGTATGGTCTGCCTGTGATGGCGTCCGTCACCAAGTCTTCCTCCTCTTCTTCCTCTTCTCCTTGGTTTACTGTTTGCTGTCCTCTTGCCTCTTCCTCCTCCCACAGTCTCTGCACTTCTGCTGCCACTGGGTACTGTTAGGAAGATGAGGCTTCAGTTTTGATACAGGTAAAATACCACGACATGGTCTAATGTCTGTTGTTCCAAAACTCAAAAAGGTTCCAAATATACAAAGTAACAAGAATTAAGACATTATATTACATTATATATAAATGAAATTAAATTATACATTTCTGGTAGATAAAGTCATGTTAATATTTTCTAGTTTCTTTTTCTTTTGTGGCATCATAACCTGTGATGAGGGGTTAAAGCAAATCAACATGGCCAGGAACCACTGACACTGGCTAATATTGTGCTGCTATAATAACAACCTCCACTCTTCTCTGATTTGATGTCACAAAGATAAAGATGACATTTGTTTGATATGAAATTGATTAATAAATCAGTGTCTCACACACACACATACAATTAGAAAAAAACTAAACTAACTAAAACTAATGACTCACCTGTGCGAGATACTCTCTCATACTAGTCTGGAGGTAATCTGGGATTTCCAGTGGGAGGGGGCGTCTCTCCCTATCTCCTGCCTCCTTCACCTTGTCTTGGTGGTACATGGCGTGAGTCAGGGGATTGTTGTTTTTATCCAGCAGCTCTAGCTCCTAAACCAGGTGACATGACATGTGTTAGCACAACTGTCACATGCAAGAACAAACCAGTTCTCCAAAGTATTGTATTGTATTTTATTAGCACATAAAACAGCATGTGATGCCCACCTTTAGTTTCATGCAGGCGAGAGCTGCAGCTTTCCTCTCTGCTGTCACTCTGTTGCTCGCTGTGGCTGTGAACGTCATCTCCTCAGGCCAGAGCAGGGTCAGCTCACATTTCTTTCGTTTCCCTCCAAATGTTCTGAACAGCATTAGCTCCTTCAATGACAGACAAGCGAGAGATGTATTAGAACATGTTAAAAGCTCAGAGTGATTCATTTTTATTGTCGTGGATATGAGAACTACCAACCCTGATCCTGTCAGATGATGTAGCCACCTGGATGACCCTGCCAAGGAGAGACTTAGGTTGAGGAAACAGGGAGAGAGCTTCAGCGACATTGGAAGTGTCCTCTTCAGGAGGCGGGTAATGCTTCATTTCATCTGCTTTAGACATATGGACATTATCTGTCCACGAGTTGTCTTCTTTATCATAAAAGGCTGAATGTGGCCCTCCTCTCCCTCGGCCAGCTCGCCTCCTAGGGAGCTGATTGTTTGGACCAATCACCCCCATTTCCTGTGGTCAAACAGAAAAGGAGCAAATCACTTCAGATAAGTAAAAACAAAACAGAAATACTTACAATACAACCTCTAACAGTATTACGTCTTACTTTGAGCTTGAAACAAGCAGCAGCTGCAGCAATTCGTTCTGCATCAACCCTCTTAGAGGCATAACCCTCCTCTTCAATCTTGCAGGGCCAGAGCAGTGAGACAGTGGCTTTCTACAGAAACAAATTGCAAAACAAAACTTCAGAGATGATCAACAGTATATCCTTGTCTATAATGTGTCGAGAGGCCTCATATCATCACTATTTTTGTTCAGTTCTCACCTTGAGCCCCTCATGTTCAGTGTAGCTGTACTGGATGAGCTGGGACAGATCACTGACTCCCAGTGAACGAGAGATGGTGTTATTCAAAAGGGTTTTAGGATCTGGAAACTCCTTCAGCAGGTTACTGTTAAGGTTATCTAAACAATAAAAACAAAAAAGGTCAGACATGTTAGCCGATTAGCTACACAGGTGCATAACTGTTCTGGATCTTTTAACTACGTTTTTTTCCGTCTGACTTGGACATTGCTGTGGGTTTAACTGAATTTATTGCCTTGAAGTAGCAACAAGATAATGTTAAGCGCTGTTGGTGTCCTGTAGGACACCTGCAGTACTCTCAACAGCAGATACTACATGTACATTATATCTTATAATAACTAATAAAGTGAGAGAACGATTATGCGTCTGTATCAATTGTGTCAGTCCTGTTGTTTTCCTAATGTTTAGGCAGACCTCGAAATATGAGAATAAGACAATGTCTTCAGGATGTTTTGAATGGGATGTCCTTGAGGTGCAGCAGTGCTGGGAGCTGTCATGTTAGCCGTTAGCTAACTCAGCTCACAACAGTTTTCACTCACCTCGTTTCGTCTGAAAATGTGACGCACTGGGCCTCACAAATCTTCCAGCCTTTGTCGTGTACCACCGCATTTCTCGGCTCCAGTTTGACGCTTTTTCGCCTCCTGTGTAAACACATTTGGCTATTTTGCTCAGCGCTCTCAGCCGCACGAGTAACACACCGGGTAGCGCCATTTTTAAACTACAAACTCTTCTTCTGTGGCAGTGACCGGAAGTAGACGAAAGTGTTGACAGCGACATCGTTTGGGGGGAAATTAAAACAGCATGAAAATATGATCGATTATTGAAGTGAATTTTAACAACAATATTTTTTGTTAGAATAATTTAAATATTATTAAACTAAATTACACATCTATTTAGGATCTATCAATCTATCAATCAATCAATCAATCAATCAATCTATCTATCTATCTATCTATCTATCTATCTATCTATCTATCTATCTATCTATCTATCTATCTATCTATCTATCTATCTATCTATCTATCTATCTATCTCCATCTCATCATCTATCTATCTATCTCAATGCTATCTATCTAATAGATCATCATCATGTTCTATTTATTGTTCCAGAATCACACATGTTCTATTTACAGTTTTTCTCAATCCATTAAAACAAAAACAATTGTTACAAACAAAACCTAGTGGACAACCTGGGATCTCAAAATGGATTGTCCATCCCTCAAAAGTATCATCTCTTCTGTTTTCATCGTTTATGAGCATGATAGTCAAATGGCTTTGTCATGTTTTCATTATGACACTTTATTCTCTGTGTTTTTCAATGCAAAAAGTGATGATACCTGAAAATGTTCAAGACAGCACTATACACTACTTGTACAGCCATGTGAAAACTACAGTAAAGTTACACATTACTGTAGTGGAGTAACTAATACTGTACTGAATATGTATGTTTCACATTTTTACTGCATATGCTCATTGCAATTCTGATTTGTTCACAGCATCGTGCAATAGAAAAATACACTACAGTCATCTACAACAGACATAAGAAACAAATTTGAGTACAACTTTATGTAAATCTGGTCTCTAAAGGAAAGTCTAAATGTACAGTAAATGTAAAAAAAAATGATTGTCCCACTGTATCTGACAGTAAAACCTGACACAATGAGCAGTGCAGATTGTTTAGGGAATTACTGTCCAAAACAGTTCTCCCTGAAACGTTTGAATACAGTCTTCTCCCAACATTTACAATGAACAGATTTTGGTTCAACAATTTTGTATGTGATGACTGAAGCAATGAAATGAGGACTATTAGTTTTTTAGGGAAAGACTATTCAGTGTTGAAAAGTACAGTTCATTTTGACTGATATGACATAAGCAAATGATAATGTTATAAAATAGTAGAGAATTGTATGAAAGCAACGGAAACATGTCCAAAAGCATTTGCAATTTGTTCAGAGGAAGGAGAAACTGCTACGATGATGTGCACAAGTGACTACATGTTGTGGAGGTTGAACTAATAGTTATGAGAACCTTCATTCTGATCTGAGAATAGCACCAAAGCAATTGAGAAAAACTGTATTGTCCAGAGACCATTACTGTAAAACAAACCCAAGCAGGGATCCTAAGTTCTTGTTATCATCTCTTCTGTTTTGAAGCAATAACAGTATGCACAATGTACAAAATGTCCACTGACCAACTAGTTTTCCAATCTCAAATAGGGAAAGGCTCAGCAGCCCCTTCAATGTGGGATCAAAACAGCAAATAAGACAGAAATGGGAAAACAGAAGAGTAATAGAAGAGTTCATTTGCAAAAGCAGATAAGTGCCATTTTGAAAAAAATGAGCTGAGGCTTTGTAATTACTCTTTGTATAGTGTAGTTTTCAATAAAACTTTATTTTTTTGAGATATGTCTGTTTTGTTACATCTCAAAGTCACTCAACTTTAGTTTGACTGATATCACCCTATGTAAATAAAAAATTAAAAATGAAGATTCTGGAATTTTTATTATTATTATTTTATTAATTTTTTAGGAGTTATCTGCTTTTGCAAATGAACTCTTATAGTGCAGTTAAACTCTACTTTAGTACTTACTGGTGTGCATGTTTACTGTAATATACTGTAATGGGACGTCTCAATCAGTACATGCTGATACAGTCTGATTTCAGACATCATCTGACCACTTCACACACAGGTGTCACCACCTGGAGAAAGGTTGGAAAACTCCCAGACTGTGACTGGTGTTGTCTGGACTGCAGCCCATAAATAGTGCTGCTGCTTGATACAACTGCTCTTTATGATCAATATGGAACTCGCATTTGTCTTCCTCTTGGCTGTCACAGTGGGTGAGTTTGTGTTAGACAAAATATTTTGTGTTAGTCGGGGTTACCTAAAATCAACATGGTGCATATCTTACGTAATGAGAGACAGCTATATTCAGCTTATTTTGCTGTGTGTCTCGCTGTGGTAAAGTGTCTGGGTGTGGGGTACCTGCTCACAAGCCCAACACCAACCGTGTGGTGAACGGGGAAGAGGCCCGTCCCTACAGCTGGCCATGGCAGGTGAGGTGGTGCAAAGACTTCTCACAAACTTACTCTTACTAGCCATCTGAGTCTCTGAATCTGATGTTGATCAAAGTTTTTTTGTGTGCTTCGAGGTGTCTCTGGAGTCTTTCTTTCCCACTTGTGGAGCAACACTTATTGCTCCTGACTGGGTCTTGACTGCTGCTCACTGCATCACGTGAGGATGAGTTTAAATCAACGTAATAAAATGGCTGGTTAGATCTCTAAATAAATGAGTTGTGCAATGGGCACATAACATTTTCAAATTAAAAGGAGAATGATGTGATAGAAATGTCAATAATAGTCATTTGACAGAGAGGCTCTTTTTATCCACCAACAGATTCCACACATACAGAGTGGTTCTTGCTGAGCATGACATGAAGAAGCAGGAGGGACCTGAACAATCCATTATGGTGAAGAAAATGTTCATCCATCCCAAATGGAACGACAACTGTGTGTCTTGTGGGTAAGTCGTCATCCTTTCTCAACCAGAGCTCTGTGATATGTGGTGGATTATATAAGATATAGCCTAAATAAATATGTCCTTGAAAAAAGATGCTTACCCTGAGAATTTCTGTTGAATAGCAGCTGAGCAAATAAAGGGTTTAGTAAAAGCAAATTAATGTGCCTCATGTGTAAAACATGCAGATTAACATTTCTCTACAGTCAAGTAGACTCTGAGCTACTGAGGAAATTGTGAGAGAATTAAGACATAATTCTTTGTGTTTCATTCTGTTACATAGGAACGATATTGCCCTGCTTAAGCTGGAGAAGAGTGCTGTCATCAACGATAAGGTTCAGCTGGCTTGTCTGCCACAACAGGGTGCTACTCTTGCCCACAACCAACTCTGTTATGTAACAGGCTGGGGTCGTCTCTACTGTAAGATATACTGCCGTGCCTGCTAACACCCAGCTTATGTTGGGTGGAGTGCAACCCTTTGTGTAAAGCAAACATATTTAAATTGTTCTGGGACCTGAAGAGATTCATCAAACATAATTCAGATTCCCAGCTGTTGTTACAATAAGTGTCAATTTCTCTTCAGCTGGAGGTCCGGCGGCAACTACCCTGCAGCAGGCCCTGCTTCCTGTGGTGGATCACAGTATCTGCAGTAAAAATGACTGGTGGGGCAGCTCAGCCAAGACAACAATGGTCTGTGCAGGAGGAGAGAGCAAGTCAGCATGCCACGTAAGGGACAACAAACACAACTTGATTCTTTGTCTGAGACAAACAATACAATATTGTCCTATGCTCAACCATTTGCCGTCATGTTGCAGGGTGACTCTGGCGGCCCCCTGAACTGTAAGGGCAGAGATGGTAAATGGTATGTTGAGGGAGTGACTAGTTTTGTCAGTGGAACAGGATGCAATACTCCTCAAAAGCCCACAATGTTTACCCGTGTGGCCTCCTTCATCCCCTGGATCAGTGAGGTGAGAAAAACACTGTAATACAGTAACTGTAAATACAGAGTAGGGTTTTTGTAAAAACGTTAATCTAACAAACTTGTTCTTATGCTATTCCCTTACAGACCATGGCCCAAAACTGAAGATGTTTCCATAAATGAAGTGACTCATCAATAAACTGTGTAATGAAACGTTCATATTATGTCTGTCTTGTATTTAATCAAAAGTATTGATAATATCAAGAAACATTTTAATCAGTTTAAGTTTAGTTTATTTTTTTTTACAAGGACAGGACAAATGTATAGTAAACATAAAAACAATTACATACCTATTAAAGGTATGTTGTGCAAATTTACATTAGGGGCTTCTGATTATATTTAGAAGTGATTTAAGTGAATTAAGTAACTGGTTGTAACCTTAATCAAAAGCAAGTGTCTGAAGTAAACCTAGATACATCCAAATAAACAGAACATCTGAATGTAGCAGCTAAATCAAAACATGTTTCTTTACTGTTCATGTCAAAAGATTGCTTTCACTCAGCAGTCCTGGTTTTAGACAATACCTTGTGAGGCATAAAAGGCTACTCAAGACTCTGAGGGAGCCCAGGTGAAGAAGTCGATGCCCCGTAGCTCCTCAGGTAGGTACTCCTGCTCTACAGTGTCGCTGAACGCTGGGTTGTATTTGTAGCCTTTGGCGTAGCCCAGTTGCTTCATCAGCTTTGTGGGGGCGTTGCGGAGGTGCAGTGGGACGGGAGGCAGGGGGCCTTTGTGGTTCCTCAGACAGGCCTTCACGTTAGTATAGGCCTTGTAGATCTCCACAGACTTTGGTGCTCGTGCCAGATACGCCACACACTGAGCCAGGATCACCTGTTGAGCAGCAGATAAACAGAAGGGAGACAACAGAGATGAGACACTGAAATATGACTTTTACCATGTAAAAGACTCACATATGGCAGTTTGTTTTTTTGGAAGAGAGAGTAAAACCACCACTGCTTGGTCAGGTCAGCCCACCTCACATTCAGGCATGCCGATGAAGTGGCAGGCCTGGAAAGCGGACACGGCCTGAGGGAGGGCAAGAGGATCTGCCATACCTGAGAGGGACACGAAAAGAAGGATGCTCAGTCAGACTATTAAAATCTCATCTTTCAGCATCCATTTTACATTTTAGTCTATATTTCCTTCTCCATCATATATTCAAAGTGCATTTTAATGTGCACCTGACGTTATTTAAAGACACAGTACATTGCTGTACTGTATGTATGACTATGTACTTAATAGCAATCACTGTTAAACAATTCATCACTTTTTAAGACATTGTCACTATGACAAAGTAGTAACATAATGCCACTAAGTTTTAGGTGTCACCAACCAATCACCAAAGGGCACAGAAGAGCAGATGATTAAATCAGTGAAATAATAAAATTAAGCGACAGGGAATTTAGGGTTTAAATCACAAGAGGATTCTGTATCAAAAGAAGTTTTGAATGAAGAGACAGGCCTAACACGTTGTTTGACAGGCTCCGCCACTGAATGATTTCATTACAAAAGCCCACAGTAATCTTTAGTTATGAGCTAAGATTAAGGGATGTTCAATCGGCCCCTGTCTGCCCAACACAGTCTTCACTCTGGCTCAAACTAAACTACAGTATCAGTGATGTAACCAGGAACACCGCCATGCAACGCTGCAGAACATGATCAGTAAATCCTAATCTTATCTGTGGAGGCAACCGGTGTGTTAAGACCAGAGGATCAGGGTGGGAGCGACATGCCAGCAGCGCAATAAATGATAGAGGACGCGACACCTGCGATGATGTCATTCAGTAATTTCGCATACCAACATCCTCGCTGGCAAAGCGGACCAGCCTGCGAGCCACATAGAGCGGATCTTCACCGCCCTCCAGCATGCGGCCCAGCCAGTACAGAGAAGCGTTCTCATGGGAGCCTCTCATTGATTTATGCAGTGCTGAGATGCAGTTGTAATGCTCTTCACCTGTAAGTTACACAGATACATACAATGTGAGCCTTCACTGTGGCGTGAAGAATGCCACATACAAATTATACTCAGAAAACTGTGCTACACTTACACAAAGGAACAAAAAGTAAAAGGCGATATAAAACCATACTGAAAGTGAGAAGAGTGTCTCTGTCAAGGTCTTGAGTCAAGCTGAGGGACAGTTTCATCACCATGTGAAACGGGAATCTCAATCTTTTGGGACAGCTGAGTATGATGTAACAGGACAATGTGGAGGACATTTGAAGTCTTATGAGGGGATCCATTATTGCTCAACAGAAGGGAGTGGGAAAGAGGGTGTGAATAACGACACCATTACTGATTGTAAGGCTGAGTTGTGTTGTCCCTGCAAATCTGAGGGCATTTTTTATGATTCATTAATCAATTACTCAAGTAAAATCCAAGTTGAACTGCTGTCTGGAGTCTCAATCACACTATTAGTTTTATATTCCACTTCCCAAAGGGCACTGGGGCTATTATAAAATGTGTGTAGCATAACACCCCTCAGTGACATTCACACACTTGCACAGAATAACACAAACATGTCACTCCTAAACAACCGTAACCACAGCTATAAACAACTCCATATTATACCCTTACTCTTATATCATTTCATGGATCTCATATGAAAGCCCCAAGGCAAGAACAAGATGTCAGTTGCTGAGAGGTATGATGGGGCTCTACTATGAAAGTGAAAAGTCTAATTTACTGTAAAGACAGTGGCAGGTGTTATAGTATAATGAAGCTGCAGGGGGGATTTCATGAAATGTACTGTAGATTTGTTAAATACAGTATATTGTATATTTCTCACAGCTTACAGCTCCTCACATTTAAGCCACCATTAGAAATACAGTACATCAATAATGACAGAAAAGAGCTGTAACAAATTCAGGTTTGTGACTCTCAAATCACTGAGGTTCAGACTGTCGAGGCACTACAGCAACACTGAAAGTACATTTGGGCTTACCAGCTTTATCATAGAGAATGTGGGACCTCTGAAGACCCTCCTTGATGTGCTCCTCCGTCACCACTATCTCTTGAGGAGAACCGTTTTGTCCCAACAGCTTTGGCTGAGCCAAGCTCACCTGAGCCTGAATAGCCAGCTGCAGACTATTGAGTCCTGTTCTTGCATCACCATCACAGAGGTGGGCTACGGTGTCCAGAGCTTTTTGCTCAATGTAAATCTTTGGCCTAGAAAGAGAGAAACCCACATCACTGTCAATATTTCTATTAAACTTACCTTCTACAGATCAAGCATCAATAATGTCTGATGACAAATACTGCAAAAATATAAAAATATGTAATAATTTGTTGAACAACAGATCGGCAACTCTCCTGTATCTTTGATGTCATTAAATAATAAAATTGAATGGTACAGGGCATTGGATATGGCATTTTGAAATCATTTCTAGGGCTGCCCCCAAATAGTTGACAAAAAACTTATTAAAAACTCAATGTGACTGAACCATAAAGTCTATGAGGCTTTTATTTTGAAGGGCCAGATACAGGAAGTCATGACACTTTTCGTTGTTAGTTTTTGTTTTTACACGGCACGGCAGATTTTCTTTTCTTTTTTTTTGTCAAAGCGCTGTTTCAACCATTACTGCTGGTGTGATGATGAATATACAGGATATGAAAACCTGATCAGTCATTCCTCCTCTACTCTGGGAGCTACTGCCTGTACTTCTTGTTGAATCTCGGACCCAACACGGCGGACTCATGAGCGTTTTATTATCAACCCGATCACGGGTAAATAAAAAAGGAAAAAGAAAGCCAGCAGCAACACTGCTACTTGGTGTTGCCCACATCCATGGTGCTGCCGCTTACAATGTTTTTGCGCCGGAAATGCCTCCGGGCGTAATTGAAACTTCACAACTTTATTTGAGGCCAGAAAATAAACAGTGACATAATCGATTATGGCACGTCGCCGCATCGATGCTGAATCGCGCATGTCCCGCATTGCAATGCATCGCCGAATCGATTATTGTTGACACCCCTACTGATGACAAATGCTGCAAAAATATGTAATCATTTACAATGAGGCAACTACAGCCATATGAGCATAATACATGTGAGAAAAGAATAAATGCAAACTTACTTACAGATCACTGCTTATTACTGGGTGTGATGATGAATATATGAATAAACTGAGAGCTGTACCTCTCAGTTTATTGGAAATAAGGTACTTTTGACAATGTTTTGATTGTGAGAGGAATACTTACTCATGTCCATCTGTTTGATCTTCATCTCTGGGACATCCTGTGTCTTGCCCCAGGACTTTAACCCCGAGTGTGGCCACAGCGCGATCCAGGATGGAGCCCATTGCCTCCACAGAGAGTTTCTCCAGAACCAGCACCCTGCATCGGCTCAGGAGAGCAGCGTTCACCTGGAAGGACGGATTCTCTGTGGTCGCCCCGATCAGCGTTACCGTCCCGCACTCCACATGAGGAAGGAAGGTGTCCTGTAGGAACACACACATTCTGAGTAAAGACAAAGATGCAATCATTATATTTAAAGTGATGATATCTGGGTATTTGAGTACTTTCACAACACCTGGTTGGCTAGTTCATAAAGGAACATTCTCATTTCACTGCCACAATGGTCTGTATAACTGTATGACATTGTATTTTCACACTTTGCATCTTATCAGGTCATTAAACAAAGATCTTGAATTGTCCTATTTGGCAACTAATAAAAGGATTGGCTTTCCTAAAGCATCAAAAGTGTCATTGTGCGTCAATGGTTATTTTAAGCATTTTGCAACTGAGGCTAACATTACACACTAATGCAGTGGCTCGGTACTCCACCTGTTGGGCTTTGTTGAAGCGGTGAATTTCATCAATGAACAGGATGGTTTTCCTCTTGCACAGCCGCAGCTCATTCTGCGCCTGCTTGATCACCTCTCGGACTTCATTGGTGGAGGTGCTGGTTGCGGACAGAGTGACGAAACGAGCAGTGCCATTCTTTTTACTGGCGCTGGCAATTATGTGAGCTAGTGTGGTCTGAAACACAACAGAAACACATACAAGGTCATTCGATTTAAACATTTGTACTCTCATCTGGAAACTTACTAAGCCTAGAATCAAAACCAAAACAAGTAGGACATTGTCTGCTTTAAATAAATCATATATTGGGACATTGCTTTTGAGAGCCTCATAAATCTCTTCTTCACTTCATGTGTGAAACCTGTAGACATTCTGACAATTGACAGGAGGGGGATAAAGAGGTCAAGTGCGAGTAAAGCATGTTGACAAAGTCTAAGTATGGCAGGCCGCTGTTCAACAATCCATGCAAGTAGCTGGGCATTCCCAAGAAGTCATTAACAGGTTGTATTCATGTCTGACAAAGAGAAGAGTGGCAGGCACCAACCTGGTAGCCAAGGACTGAATGACGCACTGTCAACATGCTGTAAAGGTTCACGTCTTGCCTCTCTCTTAATCAAGTGCAACAGAGAGAAGAGCACTAAAACTAACATAACACTAGTATTTTGAGTTGGAAATTCTGGCTGCACTGACGCCTACAGTAACAATTCATATGACCATTATTTTCTAGATAAACTGTCGATGAAATGTGATGTCTTGTCTTCTCCAACCCATCTGGATTCAATGTTTTAGGTAAAAGATTAAATGCTCACATTTAATAGGCTTGAAAGAGAAAGTGTTGACACTCACACTTGGCACTGAAAATGCCTACATTTTAAATAGTTGCAGATTAATTTTCTGTCAATTGACTGATAATTGATCAATTATTAGCCTATATCTAGTTCACAGCAACAGTTCATATAACAACAATCTCCTCTGTTTCATTTGTATGATATAGACAATCATAAAGGGCGATTTGGATTATTTTGCAAGAGCAATTTGTGAATTAACCAGGGGGGGGAAACAACAATTATCTCAGTGGATCTGAGGTGACACCGCCGCACCTTTCCGCACCCCGGTGGTCCCCACAGGATCAGAGACGGGATGTCCTGCGTGTCCAGCAGTGACCGGAGGAGAGTCTGCTGACCGACAACTTTACTCTGACCGAAGTACTCCTCCAGGTTGGACGGTCGCAGTATCTCCGCCAAGGGCTTGGTCATCGTCAGCAGTGTCCGTGATGATAAACCGTGTGCTGCCTTCACGGTCTGTCCGCTTGTTGACGCACATGTTTGGCTCTTCAGCGTTCCCGTCCCTGCTGCTGCTGGTCCGGGTTCAGCACTGCACTGACCCGACTTGTCGACAGCAGCGGCAGCG
This sequence comes from Decapterus maruadsi, assembly GCA_030347415.2. Taxonomy (NCBI): domain Eukaryota; kingdom Metazoa; phylum Chordata; class Actinopteri; order Carangiformes; family Carangidae; genus Decapterus; species Decapterus maruadsi. The sequence continues at coordinate 17,048,260 of CM064906.1, forward strand.
CTTTGAGTATCTGTATGTGAACCATTCAATTCACTTTGAAGTGAAACTTTGCTCTTGTTTGTCTGAAAAAGAGAAAACATCGGTGTTTTCACGGTCCTTGCCGAGGATTTGTTGACACCGGGGCTGGCCGGTGGTGCAGCAGCTTCCGCATTAATGCGCGGTTTCTTTGAAGGAGGTGCGCTCTCGTCCGCGCTGGATGGACCGCTGTCGACACCGCTTTTCAGCAGACATACATCCAGGTGTCCATTAATGGTGGTCGGCTTGAAGTCTCTAGAACAAACGGGACACTGCACTGAGTCCAGCGCTGTAGCTGTTTCCTCGTTCGCCATGTTGATTCCCCGCGAAACTTTCGACCTTTAGTCACGTGACCAAACACTGATGTGGGGTTAACTGTGAGGGAGCATATAGACACAGTCGGCAAGCAAGGAAACGTCACTTCCGGTCAGGGCCGTGGGGGAAAACAAACCGTTTCCCCCAGGCTAAACCTTTGTCAAACGTGACTTTATTTTAATCCTTGTATTATTTTTAGAAACTGATCTGATTGTTGCCCGTTTTTATTCCAAGAATTTGTCTTCCCCACGTTTCTCTTGGTTGCCGCCGGCCGGCTCTAGACACTTGCCTGAGTTGTTGTGTATTATTTTGCACCGCAAATAAATTCAAAAACCACAACCTGAACTTTTATATCTGAACGTATACTGATCTTCCCAAACGTGTAACGCTCTGACCGGAAGTGAAGGTTGCCGACCCTGCTGACTCGGTGTAATGGCTGTGAAAACTTCAATTTTAAGATCAACAATCGACCCAGATCGTGATGAGTTTTCTAATATATAGCTCTTTGTCAGCATCATGTGATTAAAACATTCAAAGGTTTAAAATGCCGCCTTTTTGCATGAGTGTGTATGGGGGAAACGTGATGTGGGGTGTCAGTCAGTGAGGCTAGTGTGACTTTATATCCTTGCATTATCTGAATTTTTATTCCAAGAATAATAGCCTAATAGACAATATAAAATGTATCCAAATTAAACCACTGGGATGGAGAGTGCAGCTAGTGTTGTCATCAAAATATGATTAATATAACTGTTTTATTCAGTGAGGTCAAAGAAAAAATCTAGGCTACTTCCCGTGATAACTTATACGTGAATGCAACATTTGCTCAGGTAAAATAGGCAAAGTCTCTGCTCATAAGAAGAGTCACACCACTTTGGGCATGGGTATGGAGACACTTCCAGGTGTGCTCTTAATGATTATTTTCATTTTCCATTTTCGATCACAGGAGTAGGCCTAGGTGTAAAGCAAAGGCTCAAATAAGTTTATCCTATCAGTATTATTTTTTCATGTGGCTATCATAAGTAGGCTAATAGAAGCAGTAGAATAGTGAGGGGTCTGTTGTAGGCTACTTCATGGGTGTGCAGACGAAATTAAAAAACAAAGGTCTGAAATGTTTTGATCCTGCTGTTCTTACAAACCTAATTGGTGCTTTAATGCAGCCTCTCTCTCCTTTCCTGCTCAGATGAAAGAAACAGAAAAGAGACACATACCAGAGAGGTCATCCAGGCCAGGAAAGGGCTGGCAGCCAAGTGTCCCCCTCAGGAGAATGTCCAAGTCCAAGTCAGTTCATCCTTGTGGCAACGGCTGAAACATGACCAAGCTGGCTTTGTTCCTCTTCTTAGGGAAGGTGAAAACCATGCAATGCTTCTGGGAAATGCGATTTGGACCACAGGCATTATGAATTCCATATAAAAGGTATGTAACCAATATTAAGGAATATTATGCTTTTGGAATCAGCCTTGTTGTGGGTCTGCAGGAACACCAGCAGGGGGTGCTAATGTGTTTTTGGATAACTGAAACAAAATATTGCGGCATTCATTCATTAGCCACATTAGTCAATTATAAACAGAGCACTAGTAATGTATTGCTAAAGTAAATATTTAAAGAACTGATGTAGCTTTTACATTTATTTTCAAAATAAATTCATTTTACAAATATGACTGGTAAAAACAACAAGCAAGTATGATTAAGTGGCAAAACATGACACCATTTGTAGCGTCAGTTCCACTGCATAAGTCCCAAAATAGCTTTGGATATGGATTTAACAATTGCCAAGTTATTCAATGACTGAGACGTTCCAAAAATAGTGCAAAACATGTAGTCTGGGATTCACTTTAATCACATGTTGTAGCTGAAACCTATAGTCTACTGTAAAGCAAACTGAGACATTGTAAGTAATCAAAGACTAGATTTTCTCCTTTTTTTCCACCATGGCAGCCAACAGATTCATTTCAGCAGTGAGAGCAGAGCTCCCATCCAAAAGTGAGTTCATTATTGTATTTGGCAGAGCTGATTGAGAGGCCAGAGGAGGCTGGGGAGGTTTCCAGACATGCTGCACATAGCTGTGACTGGCCACTGTTAGCCAGATGATGCATTCTTGGCTCCGTGGCAGAGTGGGTTTCACACCCAAAGATGGATGGACACTTGATAATTCATCATTTTCTGTCTGAATTACTGTCACTGTAATTTGGGTTTACAAGCAATAAGGATGATATGAAATTAGAATGCAGAGAACACCCATGTGTTAGCTGGTGTGACGTTTGCAGCAGTAATTCAATAGCACAGGCTGTTTATTTAAACAACATCCAAGCGTGTGTGTGTGTTGACAGACAGGAGGAGACCCTCCAGTCACAATTATCCCAGTTTTCATTAATCATACTTTCGCTATAGACTGTGGCTCATATTTACACAAAGGAATTAAGGGAGAAAAGGACATTGAAGATGTTGGTGAAGATGAGTGGTTTGAGAGAGTAGCCTATGTCTCTCAGACACCCTTTGCTGGCACCTGTCACCCTTTTGTCATGAGGACAAACTGCTTGTCCTTTGGCTCCAAGTGTTGGCACGAGTGGGGGGCGTAGACTGAATTAACAGGCGCCGTGGTGGATAGTGTAGTGTTAACGTTTGGGCGGTTCTTACCCTGCGGAGGAGCTGTCATCTCCTCTAACCTTCCACTTGAGTCTCTTCTCTCTAAGCTCCGTAAGGTCCTTTGTAGTTAAAGATAGACATTTCAAGACTATATAGAAGAAGGATGAGGAGTAAAGTGAAAGACGTGGAGAAATATGTCACAGGCTGGGACACTTGGGTGGTCAACAGCATGTGTTTGGTTGCTTCCTACTTATGGCGCAGGCTTGGTGATTTACTCTGCTGCAGGAGGAGGCACAGAGCATCTGCTCCACCTGCCATTCAGGTACATGTTTACTGTCTGTCAATCATCAGTGTTATTGTCATGAAGTCTGTTAATGGTTAAATGTTTCCACTAACAAGGCCAAGAAAATTCACCTCATACTTTATTTTAGTCCAACTTATGTCACACATCATAAGGAAAGTTTTTTCTTGATTTCCTGACTGACACCTGTGTAAGTCACCTTTATGTTGGCAGATCTATCACATCAGGAGGTTTGATGTTTGTTCTCCAAATGTTTTTATCACATCATGTCAACATTTTTGTATGATTATTATGACTATACTCAAAAAAAAAAAAAAAAAATCATAATTTTGGACTTTCCTCAGAGGAGATGACAGCAGTTGTAATGACCTTCCTTATTTGAGCTTATTGTATCGTTCTCCTTGCAATAACAGTATGAGGTTAGGGAAGTAGTAATTTCACAACATATTTATTGACATATTTTAACTACAACCTCTGTTTGTTGTTCTTTTGCTCCTTTTTTGGGTGGAAGATCATTGTTAATGTTTTTGTAGCTTGATCTACTGTATGTGCTGAGATGCATCTGAAGTGATGGTTAAATGATCAGGTTGCAGTGCCAGTAAGCAGTGACTGATATATAATGTTTTGCATAACAGAAATATGTTTTAAAGATGACACATGACGCAAGAATGATTTACTGAAAGATGTGCTTGGTCTCTCCATTGATTTATTATAAGGAAGTGTCCTTGTTTCCAACGTATTTGCTGTTTATTCCTATTGTTGGTATTCTCGGGGACCTTGGATGAAGCCGTGATACGTCAGATACATAATTTATTACCGATGCATGAATTCTGTGGGTGATATTCAGATCACAAGTCCTGTTAAACACATGAGTTGTCAGCAGTGAGCAGGGGCTTAGTGCTGTTGTGATGTATTGTTGCATCAGGTTTCATAAAGAACGGACTCTCAGCCAATTTATTTCTACAGACATTGTTAATGGAAATGGATTTCCTCTTCAATCATAGTTCTATAATTACTTAACCCCCAGGCAACAAACAAGGTTATCTTGTGACCAACCTATATGTTGAATTACCTTGCAGTGTATTTTCATTTCTTATCAGTCTATGGCACCGAGCTATTAAGCTGCACGATCTGATCTGCACATGAAGCCGTTGCTGTGTTTTATTCGCACAGCTAAGCATTTACTTTTACACTCCTGTTTCCTATGTTATCCTACCACTAAATGTCATGTCTAATTTGATTAGTTAGCACAACATATGGGGATTATCCTCCTAGCAGTAAAGAGCTTCTTGGTGTCTAAGTGAAAGGCGAGACTGGAGGTTGTGATGCATATGCGTTTTCCTATGTCATGGATACCAGCAGGACAGAGAAAACGTGAGATTAGGGGCTAGTGGTGTTTACGAGTGCTGTAGGAGAATCTGATGTGAAGATACAGTGAGCTCTAGTGGTAGAGAAAACAAGCAAGACTCAAGACGGCTCAAAATCCTGCTTTTGCTGCCCTCTAGAGATTTAAATACTTTGCTTGGCTGTTGAGATGCAGCGTTGCTTCACTGGTGACATCACAGTCACAGTGTGCGTGTTTGAAAAAGCACGTGATGTGAACTTGTTGCTGTGCTAAAAGCTTTTAGCCTGTTAACACTGATTGTGTCAGGACTGTTTAATATGTCCATGTCATGGGTTAATTGTTTGTTTGAAGCCTTACATTTTTGCCCCAGTGCCATTTTTGAATTGTAAAATATTTTTGCCCTAGTATGCATAGATACACTGCACACGGATTATAAATACACACATTCTGTAGTTATCTTTCATGCTGCGATAGTGTGCCTTAAGAGACGAGCTGAAGCCCTCTCACCCTCTCTTGTTTCCATTCCTCGTGTGGCATTTACTGTAGGAGATCCACACTGACATTTACCATAGGAGATCCACAAGTATGTGACAAGGCTTTCTGTATACTTTCATTTATAACCTTTATCACATCCTCAATGTAAAGCGCCTCTTATATTCTGTAACTAATAATAATAGTGCAATGAGAATATCTCTGTCAAGTAGAGGCTCTGAACTTGAAGGTATTACTCAAGTACAAATGAGATTATATGTTCTGAACAGATATAAATGTACTACAGCAGCACTTTTCAAATGTCCCCTGGTTATATAAGATTTAATGTGTGGTCCTCACTAAAACCATGGAAGCACCTAATCGATGGAAACAAACCTTGGGTTTTGTCTTTCATTTTTTAAGCAGTTTGCCATATATGTAGTGGTAAATCATCATTATTTTTTAGTTTGGTCTATCTATATCTATATCTATAGTAGAAAATTGGTCCATTTTTTAAAACAAAAGTGTTATCAATAATGGACATAATCATAAGGAAACACAACAAAATAAGCACTACTCATGTGTCATATTTATCTTTTCCTCAGTCACAGACAGTCTCTCTTGTAATGCTTTGCTCAAGGGTGTTTTTTTTGTTTCTGTGGATGTTTTCATTCACCTGTAAAACCTCTGATGTCTCGCTGTTCATTCTTTACATGGATGAACAATGCCCCCTGCTGTTCAAAGAAGAAACCTAACCATGTTGTGTGATGGATTCAGATCATTGGCTTGAGAAAACTGTCAGTATCAAACATCACACTAAGAAAATATTCTATAACTAAAAGTGATGCATTGATCATTATTGATAAATCAACATCTAAATATCATTGTCACCAATGCCACAGTTTGGATGTAGAGCTAATTGAACTACTTTGCCGGGCGGCTGGTCCAGCAATAGCACATCATGTTTTACAACATAATCATGATTTATGTCATGATTTAATCTGCAAAGTCACCATAACTGTTTAATCTAATGTACTTACTTCCCATCATTGCTAGTTAGTCAATAAATGGAGCAGGCACACACAGATTCACATGGTTAAGTTCCTTGGAGCACATCCACTTCCAAAGGACATAAATGCATATCATGTAAAATCTCTCAACAGTTGGATAGTTCACCTCTCATGCTGTAATATACACATTTATTACATTTCACAAGACAGACAGGCATGTGGTTGAGTGTGCATTCAATATACTGAATAAACAAAACGTAGTCCAACGTTGTTCTATAACCTTATATAAACAAAACCGAAAGGTGCAGCAGCAAAATATGTTTACATGCCAGGAGAAAACCCGAGATGACAGGGAAAGAACAGAGGAGACGTCTTAGACATTAGCAACGAGGAGTAAAGTTTCATGGCTGCCACACACATTTAAGCCTGTGAGTTTCCAAGAGAGAGTGTAGCCAGAACTGGAAGGCTGCGCAATGTGTGAGTGGAGACTGGAGGGGTGACTGGACAGTAGCCACGGCACACAGACCCCACTGCTTCCCAGGACATTGTGTTCCCAGCAAGAGAGGTGGTGCTCCATTTTTAACAGTTCACCTTCTCCCAAATGCCAAACAAATAGCCTAGCCAGATAGCCCGTTGCCAGAGCACCGTGCAGGTCATAGACGACAAGACAACTGTCCAAACTCGACTACATGTGTGCATTTTAGTCAGTTCTGTCACTTTATCCAGAGGCAACACCATCATGGTTACAATGCACTTTATTTGCTGCAAAAAAACAATGGTGCAAAAAGAATAGTTGTTTAAAGCATGTCCCTTAGGCCTTTGTCTTAGTCTCTCAGATTCTCATAACTGTGTACTGTATGTCATAATTAGATGATCTATTATTTTTCTATCACCCACATTAAAGCCTTAATAATAATAACAATAATAACTCAATCAATTAGATGGTCTGTTTTAATGACTAAATAATTATTATGCAGTAATTCCTGACATGCTCTGGTTCCAACTTCACAGATGTGAGAATATGCTGATGTCAGTATCATATATGATGCTGGACTGAATATATTTGTATTTTAAGGTTTGTCAGAGTCAGAGAACAACTGGATATTTGAAGACATCACCTCAGTCTCTGAGAAAATATATGCATTTTTATTACACTAATCGAAGATGCTAAACAATATAAAAAAAAGTACAATATTTTGATTTCATAATCTTTACGAGTGCAAAGATGATGACATTAAAGGTTTCGAGGCTTAGTGCTTAAAGGAGCAAAGCCCTCTGCTGTATATCAGTTTACCTTTACATTTTTTCAAGTTCAAACTACAAGGTCAACCAGGACTCAGACAAACACCACGTTATTCATCACATTTTACACGGGCTATCGGGGCATTCATGCAGTTGACAGCATCTCAAAACATCCTGATAATTTTGCTGTCACATTAACTAAACAACATTTTAATCATGCACCGGTAGACAGGGCACCGGTTTCTCAGCTGCCACCTTGTGTCCTCGGGCTGTGTGTACACATGCTTGGGCTTGGCAGAGGAAGTGAGAGAGGACTTGGAGCACTGGTCATGGTGCTGTTACTTTCTTTGGCATTCGCTTCACTGTAAAGTGTAAGTGATATAAACTCGATATTTGCTTTATGTCATAAGCCACAGAGGCCTGAGGTCTGTTTATATCCCCCACAGGGTTTAGCAACCTTAAGGTGCCCCTCTACCTCCAAGCAATGCAAAGCAGAGCACGGCATCCTAATCTTTAACATGCAGAAAAATAGCTGCTACATTTCTTTTTTTTCTCTCCTGTGTAACATTTGTAATTAAATACTTGTATATATTTTTTATTGATTTTAAAAGTACAACACATACAAAAAAGGAGAAAAAATTGGAAAATACAAGGACAATGATCTATCATTGAGGTATGCTAAAGTCCATTATTATAACTGAACATTTAAAATTCCTCGTGCATGAAACTCTAAATAAGAAATGACAGTAATAATCAAAAAACATTAAAGAAATACTTAGCATGCTTCTCGCTGCTTTTGCGGAAAGTTCAGCCTGTCTGTTCTGTTGCACACCACTGCATAAGAAAGTTGACTGTCCATACCCCTCAAATTGACACAACATGCTGTAAATGACCTACGTTGTCTGTCATCTGTTGGCATCCAGAGACAGGTGTGAGCGTCCCTGTCTCCCCCTGACTGATTAATGGTTGGTTCCACTCCCATCTGTTTCTGCCCCGTCAGAGTCACTTGTTGTTTCCGCCACAGCCACCTTACGTGAGTCAACCCAGAGGAGAATAAAAATACAAGGGAATGTGGTGGGCCAGTCTGCTCTTACAAGCCTGTAGGAAAATTACGCGAGGCTTTGCACAATGCGGCTCGGTTCTTATCTAAATAAGACGGGGAGTAATATGCAACCTGCTATGATGATTTGTCATGAAATGTGAGCTGACAGATAAACTCCTTCCCTTCCCTCACCTTTCTCCACTCCATTCCACTCTAACTGCCAAGTTCACAACCTCCTTCTTGGTCCCTGCACCCATGAGTCCAGATTTTGGCTTGAGCCGCCGGAGTGAGGCGAGTTTGGCCGGGGTCACCGTGGCTCAGTTTGCAGCCTGCGCCTCTTTTGTCAAAAGTATTTCATGGTGGCTTGAGCAAAGCTGGATTCCACCTTAGCTCTATCATCTATGAGTTTATTGGGGGCAAAGAGAGTTTGTGAAGTTTGTGAAGGCAAACTTGTCAGGAAATAGCTTGATTAACCAACCGTGAGAGCGTGCAAATTTCAGCTTTAAATAATTTACAGCAACTACAGCAATTTTTTTCAGCATCACCCCATTTGAAATAAACACGTGCGTTGTTAGGATAAATCATACTGGGAACATGCATTCTGGTCATATTACATGAGCTAAGTTAAAACTGATCCCTTCCTCACTTGAGGGAGGTTATCAGTGTATGTTTTTATCAGTGAGTTGGCATCTTATAAATCAGCGGTGTCACCATCTCTTCTTTCAGCATAAAGGCTAAATATCTTAATGCAGGTCCCCTCGCCCAGAAACCACAGGTGTCCTCACGTTTCCCCAGACGCTGGATGCAAGTTACAGGTCTTAGATAAGATAAGTAGGTTATTTGCATTTCAACATGGTTCTCATTCACAAGCGTACGCAGAAAGAACCACATGCAGCAGTGCCAAATAACCAGCTGCCCAGTCCTTTTATTCTCTTCAATGTCGTGACAGCCATTTGAATCATTCCTTTTAAATTGTCTCAGCAGCTTCTATTTTTGAAATGTTCTCAAAATCTTTTCATCCGTTTTAAAAAAGCCCACCTGTGAACTCCATCTTTACCCTTCTCCTTTTTTGGACACCTGTGCGGTCCACTCAAGAATTTGGAGCTGACATGTCCACCTGTTACAGACAGTTAATGTCATTGTCATTTAAATAGGAAAAACTGTTAAAAAAAAGAAAGAAATGACTGAGCATTGTCCCACTTGTCTCACACGCTGAAGAAATACTGTGTACAGTGACCATTTTGACACCCAACAGGCGAGTGACGGTGGTGGGCTTAACACTTAAAGGCTCTCAAATGTCTCATAGCCCAAGCAGTGCCAAGCCCCCACCCCAAACACTTGACCCTTGCTGACGTAGGCTGTCCATTTACATTTAGGGACACCGGCTCACTCCATTCTTAATACCATTTCTATTGTGGAGAGAAGCAGACACAAGGAGAGTAAGAGAAACAGATTTTTTTACTTATTAGAGAGCGGATCTCATTTTACTTGAGTTTATAGATTTGAAATCTTCAAAATTTTTGGATTTTTTTCTTCCTGAATTTCTTCTTTTCTAGTTTTGTAAATCTTTATTTTGATTAATTTGCATACCGACGTGGAGCACTGAAAGGTAGAGCTGGCTACGATTTTTGAAAAAGTATTTTCGTCTGTTTCACGGACGTTGCTGGTGCTATTTTTGTTTCAAGTTGGTGAAACGTGATTTTTGTATCACTGGAAGCCATGAGTGCCTTGGTGAATATAGGGGATAACAACAGCGCAAGCTTTGACCTCATCCAAAATCGGATCGAGTCGCTGAGCAGCAAGATGGACAAGCTCATCAACATTCAAGAGAAGGTCCTCAACCGACTAGATGGGATGTCTCAAGACATAGACGGCATTGAAAAGGATATGGAGAATATGAAAGTTGACAAGGAGGAGATCCATCTGCCTCCCAGGGTAGTGAGTCAGACCCAGGTCATGGGGCAAGAGGTGAGGGAGATCTGCCAGGAGATGAGCACTATCATGTCGGTGGTGAACCAGCGGTCTGAGCAGCAGGCGCAAAAGCTGGATGGGATGGAGAAGCTGGTCCTCAGCATGCAGCAGGTGATCAGCTTCATTGGGGAGACGGTGAAGAGTTCGAAGATCATGCAGCTGATGTTCAAAGGCCCCGCAGCTCGGAAGGGCTTTAAATCTAAAGACTCAAAAGGGAAGCAAGCTATCAAGAGAAAAACATCTGCAGAAACATTAACCAAGAGGCTTGACAAGGTGAGATAAGGAGCCTGAAACTGCTGAAAAAAATGTGTTTTCCTCAGGTGTGTACCTAAAGTAAAGAGGCTGCTTGCCTTTATATTGCTGTTGCATAAAAATCATGCTGGAGAAATATTATCATTGATATGGATGTAGACTTAAATGTTTTTCCAGTCTAGACTCTGAAGTATGGATTTAATATTCTCAACTATGTATTTGATATTTCTATTATCTTAACTATTCAAGCGTGTTGATCCAGGAGTTACGGCCCAGCAGTCACTACGGACATCTATCCCTGTTCTTGTCAGTATTGTAATGCTGTACAATGTTTTCCATGCTGACTTTGATTTCTGAAGTCTCACCCAGGGACTTGTTGTCTTGGCAGAACATGTGAAAATGATCATAGCAGCAGAGCTGACCACCTCCACACTTCTCTCGGCTGTGAATGTGGCTTGGCTTGCATGCTAAATTCCCCCTAAAAAAAAAAAAAAAAGCAGTGCAATAGGTAGTGTCTAGGCTTTGGCATGTTTACACTCGCCAAGTGCTGATTGAGGGCGAAGGGATTAAGAACACTAATTTTACAGCATTATGTAAGTTACTCCACAATAAATATCTCACTTGTAGCTTATATAAAGTCCCAATTAAGCTCCAATTTATAGGCCTGCTTGTTGGATCACTCCCCATGCTGTGCGCGACATGGCCTTTTTGGCATGGGGCTGACTGTGGGACCCCCCCTGGCAGGGCACGAGAGGGCCGCTGTGAGGCCAAGGGTGAAATGTGAGTGGCCCAGTTTAGAAATGCTGTTTTTGGACCTGGGCTGCAGTGTTTGGGGTCTAAGAGAGCTTTAACCCCTCCAGCACACCAGGAGTCAGATGTCAACAAATTGTGATGAGTCAGTGTTTTCTCCCACTCTCTCTTTAGCAGCTTGTTTCTCTCTGACTCATTTAAACTAAGTATACTGCCTGCCACTCATAATTTTGCTTCTGTATATTTCTGTCCTGTGCCAGTAATTTTGTATATTCTACATCACTTTTTCCAGGAGTTCCCACTCTGCTATAAAGCAGGTATTGCCTACAGTCTATGCCATGTGGTTCTCAGCAAATTGCAAAACTTCCTGCGGTGCAAAATAGCCCTTCATAAAATTTTTACTGGGAGTCCTGCTGATAATGCTGTCAAAGTACCTTTGATTTAGAGGTTCCAGTGGAGGCCTGCATTTAACACGGCATGCAGTGTTCAAGTGTGACTGGTAGAGGATCAGAAAAGTTAAAATATAAATATGTACTTATGTAAATATGATCTCCGTACGGTCACTATTGCTCCACTGTGCTTTGCACTACGTTTGGATGCAGAATTTACATGATTTACTCAATGTCCAAAGTTTCAACATAAGTTTGAATGGATTTGCTAGAATCAAAATGAAGTTACTCAAATATGTAATTTATTTCAAGTCACCTCTCAGACCTGACACTTTTGTCTTAATTATCCAGATTGAAGACAAACTGTGGCTCCAGATAAAGGTCACAAAACTGCTGCTTGGCATCAGAAGCATGAGTTGCACTTTCAGACATCACCACACTCCTGTCACTCGCCTAACTGCAAACGAGTCATATCTCTTTTCCCCGCACCTGAGTGGTTGTGACGTCACGTGTCACTGTTATCACAAACTATTTGTGTCCTGCAGTGGTGCATGACAGTGGAGTCCCTTTGGTTTTTATAACCATATCTGTGTCCAATTAAAACATCTTGACTTATTGAATTCAATCCAATTAAAGGATCGGACCATCAACCATTTATGGTGTAGGTTACACGCTGATGATTGATGACCACATGCCAATCCGATGGAATCTCTGAGTCACATTTCAGGGAATTTCTGTCGTCGTCAGAGGACTTGTCAGGTGGTTACTTCACCTTTTGAGGTGTGAGATTTCTGTCTGTTACTGTGGCCCCTGCACGCTTTCCCCGCTCTCCCAATCAGAGATTTGAACTCCTGCTGTCACCAGGGTAACACTGCACTGTAAATATCTCCTGCACTGTTTACCTCACCACAGCATTCGGAGAACAAATGTGAGACACCCAGGAGTTCACGACAGCTTTTTCCATGCTAACCTGATCAGAGAGTGTTTAGTGAGTTTCCTCGGCAGAGAAATTTGAACAACAGCCCCACGGTCGCTTGTAATATTTTCCGCTCAGGGTCAGCATTGCATTCCATCGCTGAGTGTGACAAGTGATAAGCTATAAATTCACTGCCCTGCTGCTGTCTATCCATCTGCCATGAATAATCAAAGGCATGCCACACAAGTTCGTCTGCGCATGGAGAGGTGCAATAAATGTGCTAATCTGTCAGATGAAAACGGAGGAAGTGTCATTTGTATTTTGTCCTTTTCATGATTTCATGTCATTTCGCTTTAATTTGTGTTGTGCGTTCTACATCCAATGCTAACTTCATCAACTGTACCTGTATTTGATTCTTGATTCATTTGTCACGTTATGTTTACATGTGACCCTAACTTCATGTCATTCATACTTTCTGTCTCATATTATTCCATTCCATGTGCATACATGTAACCCTACTAAACATTGCCATCTTGTCTTTTTAATAGAAAACTACCTCTAATAAAGCCAGTAAAGGGAATCAACAGATAACTCCTGCATGTGTGTCCAGTACTCCTCAGCCCTCTCACAGGATAAAGCTCCATGGACCAAAGCATTTCCTCGCCTCTCGCAAATGTGGAAAGTTTGTAGGTTTATTGTGCTCAAAGACCACATTCACACAGGAACATTTAGCTTCATGTGTAATATCTAAGTGTATGTATGTTTGCATTTAAAGACTTCATGTTTTTAACTTAAAAGGCTGGCTCTATGTGGTGAATGTCATTGTGCAGACATTCTTAACAAGAAAAGTGTAAATATGTGAATTTTCTGCAAAGCTATGCTTACTGTAGTTACACATGACAAAGAACATTATTATTATTACAATTCATTTCAAACAGGAATGGTAAAACCAAATTCTGGTGATGAGTAAAAAGTCAAAATATTAATCTAATGTATCATTTCAATAGATACAGTAATTTTGTCGTGCTGAGTTTTATTTTGAATGTTTTATTTGTATTTCACAGTTGAAAGACCACAAAGGCAAAGATGGGACAGAGAAGCCCGGTTTGAGCCCTAAAAATCTGAAAGCTCAAAAGAAGACAAAGTCCCTGGACACAACAGGTGCTGAGATCGACATAATGTTTCCTCCACAAACTTGGGCTGTAGTTTAAAAGCACGCATTTGCTCTTACTGGTTGACTGATATTCTGTTACACGTACAGCTGTGTACAGTATGATGACACAGAAACCTGGTTCAGAAGGTCAGAGTGAACTATTTAGTAACTTCACACTCCACCCTAGAACCTCTCACAAAAAACCTATTCAATCTTAAATATGACAAAAAGATATGATGGATATATAACAGGTTGTAAAAGTTTAAATCCAAGTTGTCTTTGGGCTTTTTGTAGATCGTAGCTCTCTGAAGAAGCAGGTTTTACTCCTTCAAGAGGTCCAGAAACTCAACAGGGAAAACACAGAGAAATCAGGTCACCAGCTCGCCCCTGAAACTCTGGACCTTGAGGCTGGAGTGCCCCCTAAAGATCAACAACCTGATCAACAACCGGATCAACAACCGGCTCGTAATCTGCTCGACTACCTGCGTGAAGATTCCCAAGCGGCTGAGAAGCAGGAGGTTGTTGAGGCGGTTAGTGGAGAGGTGGGAGAAAAGATACCTGAGGGAGAGGCAGCGGTTACAGAGCAGGAGCAGGAGCCCAAGCTTGATGAGGGGGATGCAGTGGTAGAGAAAGAAGATGAGAAGCTTACAGTCCCAGAGGAAAAGAAGGAAGAGGAGGCTGTTGCTGTACAAGAAGAAGCTGAAGCCCCAGAGCTCCCTGGTTCCCATGACGATGAGAAAGAACTGACTGCTGCAAGGTAGACTAGTTTCTTTTTTTTGAATTGAAGACTGTCAGTTGAATGAAACAAAGACCTTTAATGGTGTTTCTTGGACTGCAGGAATTTATGATGGCTATGTTTTTACTCTTTACAGATGACTGTTCAAAATATATTGAAATGTATTGTAAGAAAATTATCTACAGCATGCATTATACAGATCTAATGTAAGGATTTATTTTTAATAGCCAATTAAATTCATGTATTGTCAAGTCAAATCAGGATTTATTTCTAAAGCACATTTAAAAGGGACGGCAGTCGACCAAAGTTGGTACAGAGTTAATACAACATCAATAATAGGAGTAGAATAGAATAGAACACAGTGAAAAGCAAACAAAGCAAACAGTGCAAACATTAAAATAGCAATTAAAGAAAGAACACTTAAGAATGTCATTCTCAGGTGGGATGATACACCAGGTAATTCAGATGGTAACTTACATTTTAATGAAACCATAATTTTTGTTTCAGCTCCGATTCCCACACTGATGCCGCTGCACCTGCAGATGCTGAGCAAGAACAGCCAGCAGAGTCTGTTGTGACTGAAGAACATGTTGTTGTGGAGGAACACACAGAGAGCCAGGTGGTAGTGAAGGAGGAAGAGGAGAAGGAGGAGGAGAGGAAGGAGGGTCAGGAGGAGGAGGAGGAGGAAGAGAAGAAGAGGAAGAGAGAGGACAACGAGGATGAAGAAGAGAAGCTTGAGTCTGACGGCTGGGCTGTCTTCAGGGCAGATGGAGTTGAATTCCAAATAGACCTGAAACAAAGATTGGAAAGAGCGAGGATGGAAGCTGAGGCAAAGAAGGAGGAAGATGCTGATGATGATGATGATGATGAGAATGCTGAGCGGTACTTGATTGGTAAGTTGTGACTCATTGAAATCCAATCATGGAGCCACTGTAAGGCCATGCCAAAATAAATTTAGCATTACATACAGTACTCTAAATGTAAACCACAATCGAAGACTCTCTGTCTCTGGCTTGAATTCTGCATCGTAGAGTCTAGATTTTTTTCTGTATGTCTGCTAGACTGCAATGAAGTGGGTTAATATATATATTTCTGCACAGAGAGGCCGAACTAGGTTTGAAGTGATAAAGAAACAGTGTCACCATTACATGGTTGACCATGTGTGAATGTGTATGAATGATTAGCTCCCAAAGCCTGTCTGCGAACACATCTGTATGAATGTGTGTGAAAGGGTCCAAGGTCCAAGTGAATAGAAAAGTGCAAGTCCATTTACCATTATGTTATATGTTAAGTTACCATTTACCATATGTTAAGTTGGCACAGCACAGCAGCTTTAAGTCATATATAGCCTTTAAGATCATCTACCACTAATACTATAAGCTATTTTCTGCTAAAGCATCATAGCTCTGTGATATCAAGGCAGCAACTGTGACTGGAGCTGATGTTTATCATAGCACGTTAGTACAGTACACAGTGTGCTAACTTGATTATGGCAACCTCCCTGTAGCTGATAAACAATGAAGCTCCTGTGTTCTCACATTCCTCATAACCTATTATAACAGATGATATCTTTTGTCTTGTGTCCCCCGTCCGACTTTAGACACCACTCCTCCTCCAGCTGCTCCTTTTAATCACCGCATTGTGTCAGCCAAGCCCAACCAAATCTGCAACTTCTACACAATCAACTGGCAGGAGGTTCTTGGCGGGTGAGTGTTGCATTTGTGTGAGTAAGATAAGAGAACTAAATCTACCAGAGACTAACAAATCGATCAAAAAGAAAAGATATTGAGAGCGAGAGTTTCAATTCCCATAAAGCCTAATTGCGTAACGCACCCCCCACCCCACCTCGTCTCCTCTCCGCTTCCCTCTCCTGGTTCATAACTTTAGAGTCACAGCGGTTATTTTTACTTCAGGACTGAGTGGTATGTGAAACTGTATCCCTGGTGCCAGCTGGTAGCTAATCACTATGTGTTAATCCAAGTCTTCAAAGAGGAGACAGAGCCCAGCTCAGATTTAATGAAATAACAGATTAAGCACAGCACTCCTCTAAAACATCCCTGTTTGAAGCAAGATCAGTATTTGATTTGTGATGGGAAAACACATGAAACACTACCTCGGTCCGGTTTCACAACTGTTTCCAGGCTTTCAGATGATTTTGAGATGATGGAGCTGGCAAGTGTGGAAATTACATTTTCTCTTTCTCTCTCCCTTGCATCTGTCTCTCCTCAAGGGGCCGTTTCGGTCAGGTGCACAAATGTGTGGAAAACTCCTCCGGTCTCACTTTGGCAGCGAAGGTCATCAAAGCCAGGAGTCTGAAAGAAAAGGTACAGCACCGAACATACACTGTCATGATAATGAATTAGTCCTATTTTGAATAGTGGAGTGAGAGCCACACCACCATGATATAAAAAGCAGTAGAGGGGCTTAGCTACAGTTTTTATTACATACTAGTCCACTGCAAGGCCACACAGAAGCAGAGGGAATACTTCTCACCTAGGTGAGAAATATTTGACCTAGAAGAGAAGATGCATTGTCTCATAGCAGAGAACAGCTGACACCTCTCACCGTGTCCGTGTCTATGTGTGTGTGTCCATGTTTGTCTGCAACTGTGTCTGTTTGTCCGCTTCTGCTTTTGCATCTGTCTGTCTGTTTGTCTGCGCCTGTGTTTTTGGTAGGAGATCGTGAAGAATGAGATCCAGGTCATGAATAATCTGGACCATGCCAGCCTGATCCAGCTCTATGCAGCTTATGAGTCAAGGAATGACATCATCCTTGTACTTGAATAGTATGCTCCTTCTTTCATATTTTCAGCACGTGTTCATTCATTTCAAAACAGCCTGTTGATCGTTTTATAACAAAATATATAACTTAATAAACTTAATTTGTTCAGTTAAACTGATGGGCCCTGCTGAATTTCTGTTAACTCATTAAATTTACAATTCTTTTTGTGTAAGAAAACTTTCTTGAATATATGGATAAATTTGCTAAAATTAAATTAAACTCATGTCTTAATTAGATTTGAATTTGGAGTTTGATCGCTGTTTTTTTGTCATTAACCTTAGTGTTGGTGGAGGGGAGCTGTTCGACAGGATCATTGATGAAAACTACACTTTAATGGAGCTGGATGCTCTGGTGTTCATCAGGCAGATCTGCGAGGGTCTGCAGCACATGCACAAAATGTACATCCTACACTTGGACTTAAAGGTAACAAAGTCTACTCGTGTCTTTATGACACTTTTAAAACTTATACTTACACTTCTCTGCAGTTGAATTACAGCTTTCGTGTTTTTTTTATGAATTTCAGCCTGAAAATATTTTGTGTGTGAGCAGAGTCACAAATAAGATCAAAATCATTGACTTTGGTCTTGCCAGGATGTAAGTACTGTTATTTGCTTTTTAACCATTTTCTTTCATTGACATAACCATGCAGAATGTAAAATGTCATTGATTATATTCCCACATAGATATAAACCAAGGGAAAAGCTGCGGGTGAATTTCGGCACGCCAGAATTCCTTGCTCCTGAAGTCATCAACTATGACTTTGTGTCCTTCAACACAGACATGTGGAGCCTCGGTGTCATCACCTACATGCTGTGAGTAGACACACAAACGCATGCACACACATTTCGTAGAGAGTAATGTTAATGACTGTTTGTCTCTTCCTGTTAGTCTGAGTGGTCTCTGTCCCTTCCTTGGCGATGATGACAACCAGACTCTGAATAACATCTTGGCCTGTCAGTGGAGCTTTGAGGAACAAGAGTTTATAGATACGTCTGAAGAAGCCAAAGATTTTATCAGAAGGCTCCTCGTTGTAAATAAAAGGTATCATCATCTTTCAGCCTGTGTGTTGTATCTGTCCTCAACTAAGATTAGTGTCTTATACTTGTGTCTCATTGTGTTTCTCATCAGTTGGAGGATGGGGGCAGCAGAGGCCTTAAGACATCCTTGGCTGTCTGACTCAGTGCTTCACCACCGCCTTTATACAAAGGTAGAGTATGCAATCTTTGCCTGAATTAATCATTAATAAGATAGATAATGGTAATGATCATTTCTTGAAATTCTTGTTGATGCGCTCTGTTTTACAGAAAACTATGTGCAGATCACGGCGATCATCATGTGTCCCCACAACAGACAGTTGAGGTCGGTCAGTTGTTTTTTATTCTGTTTTATTTCAATGACACATTGACTTAACTCTAGGGAACTGAATGAACTGTTTAAATCTTCATGTTTGTCATATCAAATGTAAATATTACAGTACATTCAACTTTTAAACAGGAATGCTTTCACAACATCCACAAGGGGGCGGCATGTCTCAGATTTTGTACAAGGTAGCACAGCAGGGAAAAGAGGCTCAGTGGCTCGCACGTTAGAGAAAAAATAACTGCCCGAGTTGTAATAATTGTCTTGTCTTGTCTTTACATTAGGGATCTACAGTGATGTGACGGCTCCAGCTGTGGCCATTCGGACCAACCCTCCTGTCCATGTAAATTACCTAAATTTCAGTCGATGCATCTGCAACATTTTCCTGAAATGTGATCCACTGTGCAAAAATATGAGACTAGATAACAGTTTTATTCAAGTGAGATTTCATAGTTGATAGTCACAGAAAGTGTTGTAGGCTATTGTACTTCTTTTTCCATGAATAATGAAATGACAGCGGGAGAACATCTTACAATGTTAATCAGTTGTCATGCAATAAATGTGATAAAAATCTTTATAATGACTTTAATAACTCCACTGTTGAGTTTGCAGTTTGTGGTGATGTTTTATTACATTACTTTATTTTTTTTTTTCATTTTGTTATAGATGGCATTTCAAAACTGTGCTAATCTAACCTAATCAACTGTATGTGACACCTTTGTCTTGAAAGTTGAACATGCCCACTGTACGTATTTTTTTCCCTTTCAAATATCCACTTTCGCTCAGTCTCTGTAACCAAATACAGTACCGTCATTGTTTGCTGCTGTTTTCATTTTCCGCTCATGTAGATAAGAACTCACATGTTTAGAAACATACCTCAACCGCTACAGCGTGATTCATATTATGTGACTGGAATAATCTGTTTGTTCAGTTAGAAATATTCTTCTTGGCTGTAAATGGATGCTGAACTGTAGAGTTAAAAACAGATATTCATCATATCCTAGGAGATGTGTATTGTGCGTATGGACAGAATGGAATTTGTGCGCTTGGTGTCATGAGCTGTAGTATGTGCACTTTATACTGTTATTTATATACACATATATTATACATGAAGCTGCTGTAGTCGCATTGAAAAGGCTTGTGTGGTCGGATATGTTTCCTGCCACATCTGTCCCGTCCTGCTTTGTCCTGGTGTTCATGAAGAAAATGATTTCACTGTTTATGTCTTATCAGCTAGGTGTAACATTTTCAATCTTTGTTGCATGTTATGTGTTTTTGTGTTAACAGTCATTAAAGCTTAAACTTTACAAATAGAGAAATAACTTTTTAATACTTTCTTCTTCTTTTTTTATTGTATTGTGCTTTAGCTGTTATACATTTCTAGTGCCACTCTGGCTGTATATTCATCTCACTATAGATGCTTTTTACATATTACAAAGTTATCTTTGAAATACCTTCTGTGAAGGTTCACTAACTGATAGTAGCCTAATACACTACCTACCTAATCTTGCCTAAGTGGATAAAATATTGTTAGAACTACGTTTATGATGAATGTGATATTAATTGTTGTTGAACACAGTGTGCTATAGAAGTTGTCCTCACTGAGTGTTAACAATTTCAAATTCAGCATGTATTTGTGAAGTGTGTACACATGCATTAAAGTGAAGTTTTTGTCCTAAATCAGAGTTTGTTTGCTTTTTATTCCATTTTTGTCAAAGTTCAGTTTGACATTGTGCAGCTGAAAGTACCCAAAAGGAGTTAACACACAGTTTCATTAATCTAAAGTTGAAGCCAATAAAAGTGTTTGATAAAACCGTATGCATGGATAAGGTGGGGGAGGAAAACTGTGAAAATATGGTTGATTAATATTTATACATGACAATACAGAGAAATGTCATGTTGGACAAAAAGGAATCTTGACTTTAAAATATGATCTTTAAGGTCAGTGAGGAGTGAAATTACAAAATGGTAATTTGAACCATCTTCTTGTTATCATAAAATCAATATACAGCCATTTTTATATATTAGAATAGACTGAAACTCATTCAATGATATTGTGATGTATTTTTAAGAATTTTTTAAGGGTGACACTTGACCAGGTTGCACATAAAGCTAGAGTAATGATGCACTCTTTCTAAAACAAATTATAGCTAATTTGTGGTCTCCTAATGAACCATAAATCTGAATTCAACCAAATGTTTTCAGCATGAGTTCCAGTTTTTACACATTTTCACTCTTGAATAGTTACTCTCGGTTATTGAGAGGAATGTTTCTGTCTGTGTGATTTAAAACAATCTTCATAAAGTATTTAATCTATTGGCGACAACAGTATGAGCTCCTTTTAGTGAGAATTTTACATTCTTGGCCCACATTAAGCTAAACCTTAAACACACAAACACGAGCTCTTACTCAAGAGGAGCTGGGAGACAGAAAATGAAGACGATTGTCAATGATTCAGAAAGAGTGATGTGATTTTAAGCTTACGATTCATTTCAGTTTCCACAAAGTATACCTTCACTTTCAGCCTACTCCATTCTTTAAAAGACAGTGAGGTCTTATATTACAGAGCCCACAGGGTTAGTCAGGGACACTGCCAGACTGTATGGGACAGTACCATGGGAAACATGTACTTAATTGTACAGAAATACCAGAAAAGCAAACTGTTCCACTAAAAAGCATCGGAACCCAGTAGTTGACCACTTTTTACATCCAGTAGTTTGCGACTGTCATGGCCATAAAATTGTAAGGGCTGACGAAATAATTCACAGTTCACGCTTATTATCTTTTTTCTTCCATTTTGATTTATATATCATGCCCTAGACAGTGACAAGTAAGATGGATGATAGACAAAGTGTCTTCCATCCGTATGAAAACCTGAAATTGACTTCAGCTGTGGTTGCTTTTGAGGAATGTCTTCTTAGAAAGTGGACATGAGACGTGCAGCTAAAAATGAAAACCAGGCTTAGGAGCTGCCTATTTAGAAAATGTCTGTGATCAAAGCTAGCTGAATACATACAGTAAGTATCATGGATAGTACCTGAAAAGGTGTAGCTATTGCTTAATTGTAATGAAAGTAGGGGTCAAAACCTTTTAAAACAAACAAAAAAAATCTAAGGCCTTACCCGAGAAGTTGAAACCTTCATCTCTTTACTTGCTACCTACCTATTTAATGGATTTTCCTGGTAGCTCATGACACAACAAGATTTGGCTGCAGCATGTATGAATGGAAATTTGAATAAATGGATAAAACAAATGAACTATAGTGAAAGTGCATTGATTGGCTGATAGCTAACTGAAGGCACTACTTTAAGGTAGGGTATGGTAGGGTAACCTTCAGCGACTTTTGTTGCAGATGTTGCCTATTTTTGGGAAAATATTTCTCCTGGTGCTGTTAAGGCTGCATTTATTAAAAATGTTACTTCAATAACATATTTCCGACATTAAAACAAATCACACTACACATGAATTTTAAACTCTCCATCCACAATTTCCTATCAAGAACTGACAGCTTTGTTTAGTCTACTGTTTGTTTATTTTCACACATCATTTCATCAGACATAAGAGGTTTCATGTCAGGAATGGTTCAGAGAGAGTTCATGCATTCCTCTATTACAAACCCAGGCAGAGAATTCGAGTCTGTTAATAGCCATTACTATGAACATGCGAGTCGTTTGGCAAAACAGGTGATACTGATTTTGTCCAAGGATTTTTTCCCCCCTCTCTCACTTACTTTTTTGCATAGTTTTTCGGGAGCCTGAGGGTTGGGAGCCGAATGCATTAAGCTCTTGCTCTATCCCTGGTCCAAGGCCCAGGTTAGAATGGTGAGAAATTCAATTTAAGAGGAGAAAAATGCCTCCTAGACCTGCCCCTCCACCACCTCACCCCTAAGTCTCCTCCATCCACATCTCCAGGGGCGATCTCAAGGAGCCAAAACAAAACCAGATGGACTTATTGGGCCTAAAGATAACAAATAGTGCCTGGGTTCCTGTCAGTTAGAGACCACCAGAGCAAAGAGGCTGAGGGCGAGGAAGACTTACTGACATGTCTAACTCTTTGTCTTGCTGTATAAAGTAGCATTCATGTTTACTATAAGCTACAGTCAACGTGAACAAGAGAGTAAGACAGAAGTTGTGAGGTTGGTTTGTTTGGACAGGGTAGGAGCTTGTTAAAGGTAGGGAATGCATTGGATAGTTTTGGTGTTGGTTCATGTATAAAATTACGTTCGGAGAATCAGGTGAGCGTTAGTTTGGCTTTGGGAAGGTAGATTGTCAGCGCTGACCCGAATCCCTGGGTGGCATGCTCTCCAGTTTGTTAGCCCGTACATCTACCGGCCACACACACAGAAAGGAGAGACAGAAAAAGGGGGAAGGTGACCCCAGAACTCCTCATAGCCTCCCTGCAGATTGACTAAGAAAGTGTCCTTTGTAACAGGAGTTTCCTGTACGTAATTAAAAAATATTGGGCCCTGCTCAGAAGGGAGGAGACGGGGCCCGGGGTTGTAGGAGGCTATGTGAAGGGTAGGATTCTCTGCTCCACTCCTCGTTTCATGTACGAGCCCCGGCGCTGGCCCTGACGTTTGTCCAAACAAGAGGCACTCTCTCTCTCTCTCTCTCTCACTCCAAGGAGGTCCGAGGAGAGGACCAGCCAGTTCTCAGGGCCGGGGGGCAGGTGGTTCTGATTTGCACGAGGGGAGGGGGACAGACCACGTTTATGTTTAGTTAATGGCAGGACATGTGTCGTCACATCCAGTGGTGAGAACATGCTGGACGAGTTATCTGTAGAACGTCCCTGAGGTTTGCCACCGATAAGAACACAATGCGCAGTTATCTTTTTAAGGTTTTACTCTAACTTTGTCATCTTAAACCTGGATGTAACGGATGTCCAGATGGGTCTTTTGTCCAAGTTATGATGTTGTTCAATTAAGATTACATAACTTTTTACAGGAACTCTGGCTCCTCTTCTCATGAGGATAAGTTCATAAGCAATAAAACACATTGTTGCTCAATTAAATTCACTCAGGCTTTCAGTTCAACAGCTGGTCTGGTGTGACCAGGGCCTCAGGGTGATTAATCTTAGCTAATATTAATGAAATCTGCCGAGACCTTTGGGCCAGGTTGCTTTACGACACCTCTCTAAATGTTTTACTCTTACACAATGCACCTGTAATTGACGGGTAACAGGTGACACCATTAATTCATTCATCTTCACTTAGAGCATCCAATAGATTTCTTTTTATAAATGTATCAAATGACACAGTAAATTCAGCATGACAGTTTTAAAGGTTTGCTCAAACTACAGATGAATATCGCTTGAAATGCTGCTCCCCCTGGCTTAACGCTACGAGTCTCAGCTCATTGAGTACTGTAGCTGTCCAAATCGTTGTTCTTGTTCCCTCTCCTGGCTCTCATCACTGTAGTTTTTGGCTGCAGCAGAGAGCTGCTATCAGCAAAAAACTTTACATGACCTGTCCAGCACCAAAGGGCAGACAGACAACCTTTAAACCTATAGAGATGTTGGTAACAATGGAGCTACAGTATTAGCATCAGCGTTATCAGAAGTTGGTAGAAACCAAAACAGAGCAATAAGGGAATATTGAACTTGCATTCGTCAGGTGAACACAAACTTGAATCCATGCTAATGTCGTTTTGTATGCACTCGATGTGGTGTCAGCTTAAATAAAGGTAATGATATAGCATTGTTGTGTCTGCTTCCTTCATCTGGCCAAAAGATCAGAAACTGGTGTAAACTTGGTGTTGTGTCCAACTGATTTTCTTTGCATTTGATGATGATCTGTAGAGACCAACATGTATAATTAGTTCAACTTGTTTTCCAAATTTAGAGCCTGTTCTTAACTTATTTAAGTAATTATGTGATCAACCTGTGCATGCTCCGTACCTCTATACTGCAGTACATTTTTACCAGTAATAGTTCAACATGAATTGAAATGAAAATAGCCATCTCCCACCCACACGCAGATTGATTTCCAGACAAGGGGGGAACACAGCAGCATGCTGTGTCCAGTGTTTTCAGTCGGTGGTTTCAACACTGATCAAATGGCCATGCCGAAGCCTTTAATGATCTTGGAGGTTCCCTGCTGTTGGGTCATCTGCTTGGCTCCATATCATCTCCAGGTTTGGCCCTACTGCTGGTCAGGCGGTCCCACAATGGGGCCCTTTCCATCAGCTTTGTATTTACTCGTCCCTCTGGCTCACCCCTCGGCCTGCACGGGGTCTCTGTTTAGTCTGCCAGCCCTGCTGAGAGGCCTCAGTGGCCAGGAGAGCCGTAATCCATCAGGCCTCTGCGTGTGTACGTGCTTTGCTCTTTTATGCTTAAGCTCTTGCTGAGGAGTTGTTGCTGAAGTAACTAAATGGAGCCAAGCATCTTGTTCAAACAGAGCGAAGGAGCATGTTCTCTGAGACTGAGGTTAGTGTGTTAACGCAAGCCAGTGTGCAGGCGTGGGCGTATGAACATGCTGCTTGTGTGGATATTTTATCACATCAGACCTTTCCGTCCAGACAAATGAATGCCTTCTTGACCCCTTACCCATGCAAACATCGACTTTTTGTGCCCAAACCATACCCCTGTCATGTTTTATTGGATCCCCTTTACCCCCCGCACACACACACATTCCTGCATAGAAATTTGTTAGAAAAAAAGCACAAACAGCGGATATGCATAAGGTTCATACATATCCATATTATACATGTCTCGTTCTGCTCTCCCATCCCACCCACAGAGTCTGTCCTCCCTCCCGGTGCACAGTGATCGATGGGCTGAACCCCGGTCTCCCTGCAG
Source organism: Decapterus maruadsi (assembly GCA_030347415.2). Classification (NCBI taxonomy): domain Eukaryota; kingdom Metazoa; phylum Chordata; class Actinopteri; order Carangiformes; family Carangidae; genus Decapterus; species Decapterus maruadsi. Next base: position 17,073,686 of record CM064906.1, read on the forward strand.
CAGGGACGTACTGAGGGGAAAAGACCCTTAGCCTGTTCTCTGTCTGTCTCCCAAAAACAGCTCCAATGGCCAACAAAAACACAGCACAAGGCACCCAAATAGCAACCCGTGCTGCTGCCGCCATTGTAGTGTGAAATGTTTCCCACGATGGAGCTCGAGACCGGAGAGGAGGATTCGATGGATGACACATCCCTGACAACGAGAGACAAAGGTCAGGATCAGGTGACACAGGCAATGGAACGAGTTCATCTCTGTCATGGCGGTATGTATGTTGCTGAGATGTAAAGTATAGCCTGGTGAAAAAGAACACAACTTTTGCAACACCGCATATTTTGAGGAGCAGGGTACAACCGCAGCCACCCATTTGGGTTTTGATCGGGGTGGGGGGTGGATGCCTGGTTACTGATACCTGACCATATTTAAGCTAAAAATTCATTGCATGGTTTGTTCTTGGTTTGGCGTTTTTTTTAGGGGCCTGCCTTCATTTCAGTCCAGTCTGCTTTTAGACAGGGGAAACAGGAAAAGAGTCACAGCACTGCGGTTCATTCTTCAGGCCATATTCACTTGACCACACAAAGAGCCCATTTTGAGGGAGACATTTTATGTGTTGTGTGGCAGGCTGCGCAGGCAAAAAAGATTTACTGTGTCTGTGTCTATTCAGGGGCGTTTTGGATGATGTTCATGTTCTTACTGGTAGGGGCCAGCAATTTATTGCAGCTGGGAAACACTGTCAGTCAGATGTTTTATTTTTAAAATGAATCATTAATATGCATTTATCTGTACCATTCAGAAGAGCAATCCAATCTGGGATTGTCTAATGAAGCTGCATTTTACATTGTTAGATCACAAGTTTAATGTCTGTGTAGTGTACAGTATATTCACACAGATGCAGCAGTAGTTACAGATACTATACTGTATGTGCACTGGCTTATTATGGTGAGCACAACAGCAACATAATTTCACAGTTTTATTTTGAACAACAAACAGAAATTCTTGATACTAAACAAAAGAATATTACAGATTTAATGAAAACATTTTCTCCTTCCTTGAATCAATGAATAAACTTTGTATTTTTATATTCTTTTGTGACCTTTTTTTTTAAAAGGTATTCTTTAACCTAACAATTATGTTTAAACTATTCATATAAAAAAAAGACGTATGCATTATTTTGGGACCAAAGCTCATTCAATGCTATGATTACATAAAGGTTACATTCCATACAGTCTATTCACTAAAATAGTATCAAATATTTCTCAAAGGGAGCATTATTCATCATAGTTTATTTATTTTTAATTAATTTTCTTTTTAAGTGTTATATTTATTTATTTAGTGGTAAAATCAAATCAAAATTAAAGATCTGACTTCCACTATTTTTCAACATTTTATATAGAGTAATTAGGATAATTTAAAAAACCAACATGCACTGCTTTACTTCCTGCTTTTCCGGCTCAGTTTCAGCTATGCTGAGTTTCATTCATGCAGTAAATGTAAATTCAGCAGATGCAGTGATGTCACAAAACAGCTCATTCTAAATTTCAACGATGCAAGCAATAAATAAAAAGGCTATAGATGACGTTTGACTATGAAAATGAAATAAAGCTGTCAAGTTTCAGTCTTTATGAACAAATCATTCTCCCACTCCAACAGACATCTGCATAGCTGTGAATGGCAACTGTGTTGGTGTGTGTGTGTGTCTGTGTGGGCATGGAGGTTGGTGGGAGAGGAGGAAGTTGTACCACTGAGGTAGCACTAACAATGTCATAAACTAACAATGGCCCACACGTATCCTGTGGCTGTCAAAATCTTGAAGACCCTACCCAAACACCCTGGAGTCAGCTCCCACAAATCCCCCCCTTCTCCCTCAGTGTTCCAGGTTTTGTTTCAGTTGCAGTCTTTCACCTTTTTTTTTCTTTCTTTTTTTTACCTTAAAACTGCACAGACCTTGGTTGTTGTTGTCTGTTTCCTTGTCATCGTGGACACACAACGTCTGAAGTTACAGAGTCTTTGATAAAAAAGTTAGTCAAAATAAATAAATAAATAAAATAAATCTGTTAATTTGATCATGGCTGTCTCTTTTCCCCATGTGCTGGCTCAGCAGGTCCCTTCCCTCCAGTCTGAAGGGAGAGGCCATCATGACCTGCGGAGCTCACATCAGCATGGGGAAAACACAGCGCTGATTGCCTCAGAGCAGGAACCCACTTTCCAGAAACTCAGCAGAAAATTAGTGCAGCGTGGCTCCATGTTGAGGCGAATGCACGCACACCTGTATTCCCCCTCTCTGCCCCACCACCCCCACCACCTCTCTCTCCCCAGCAGTCTCCCTTTCTCTCTGCCTAGATGTCGGCCCCTGATAAGTAGGCCCTTGAACACCTAATGTACAACATTTCCAAACTAAAACTAATATCTACATTACCCTCTCATCATGCAACAGCGGCGGCTGCCTTCTTGCAGAGAATACGGTGTCCTGCCAGGGAGCATTTTGAGAGAGCCATACAAGAGCTACATGGCCCTGCTTGGCCAATGCTGTTCGGCTTTGATGGGCTGCTGACAAGACTGACCTAAGCAGAAATTCTTTTTACTGCCCAAAATTGGAGCGGCGCTTTTCTTTTTACATTCACAAGCACTTGCTGTCACTGAGTTCAGCAATGTAAGGGGACCACCCATGCAAAAATAGATGTCATGATGGAGTTTGCTGCGGGCGCTTCTGTGGTAGACTCGGACTGTAGTTCTGTGCAAACACACCACATTATTGCTGACAAGGAGAAATGGTGCAGCCTGTAACCAGCAGAGGGCGACTAAAGCTTTGGAAAGAATCCCAGAACATTATTAGGCCAACATGACCTCCCCTCCCGATTTCTCAGAGTGTCAAAAATAACATCTCCTATTACATTCATGGCTGTAGAAGAAACTTAAGTAGGGTGGTATGAAAACCTCCTGCCAGCAAGAGCTGAGACCAAATTTAATGGTGCAATCTGCTAGAAAAAAAAATTTTCATATTCAGTGCCTGTGTAACTAAGAGATATAACAGCTCCATAAATTTTCTTTTGATAGTCGAAGTATGGCATTTTCTTTTTCATAATGGTTTCATGGTTTTGTAATGGTTGTCAACCACCGAGAAGCCCAAAAATAGAAAAAAATGCATGGCTGCGGAGGGGCCCAACAAGAGGTCACCTGGCCACACGACGTAGCAGCATCCCTATATATTATAAATGTCAAGGACTAGCTGCTTTTAATCATACCTTCACCCTCCTGCCTGGTCCCACAGCATAGAAAATCCCCACCACTAAGCCACCGTCAGCGCCACTCCCCCACCCACTCCAGCACCTCTCCCTGTTGTTCCCATGGTGAAGGCTGTCACTGGCCAATCCGAGGCGGCTGCTAGGACCTTGGTGGTCTGGAGTGTCTCCGAGGTGGCACGGCCGCAGGGCTGCAGAGAGTAAACAGGACACTGGGGGATGGAGGGATGGAGGAAGAGGGATAGAGGGATATAGGGATGAGATTGTGGAGTCAGCAGCCTCTCCGCCCTGCTTGGGGAAGAGGAAAGCCTGTAAAGCCTGCAGATTCAGAGCTCACACAAACAGTGGACCGCCCTGAGACTCAGCTTAGTGGATAAGGCTTTGGCCAGACAGAGGGGGTAGTCAAATAACTGCTGAATTAATTTTCCTGAGAGCACATTTTCACCAGAAGCCAATTCATTAGATTTGATTATTATTTTTTTTTAGACAACACTGTTTTTGGTTTATTTATTGTAATATATTCCAGGCCCAGAATTACTTCTTTATTTATTTACCTCACCTACCAAACCCTCTGTTTGGACAGTGGCGAAATAAAGTACAGATTTACTCTGTTACTGTTCAGGCCTGAGCTTGTTGTCTCTTAATAGCAACTCAAAAGTAATATGATGTGCAAGTCCACCCTGGTTTATACAAAATAGGCCAATTGTAAACCCATTGATTGTAATCATGCAGCCTCAAAAACCATAAAGTACATAAAATGATGATAATAATACTATGATGTGACATTTAATACTACATGGACAGTTTTCTGCAAGGGTTGTCTGTGTTGCTATTTATCATGCCATATTACACAAGAAACATTTTCAATAACTTATAGTGGAGTATTTTTACTTTTACTAGGATCGAAGTTTGTCCAACCATCACTGACCATAGACTCTACAGTTTATATGTAAAAGAATGAGCTGAATCAAATAATTATCACTGGGGACAAAAACACATTAAAATGTCTGCCAAAAGGTGGTTTAAAGATAATTCATAAAGAAGTGTGGAATTCACTGGTGCCCAAGTCTTAAGGGACCGTGAAACGAGTAGCCAATATCCACATGTTATACACACCGTCTGTTTCCAATAATATTACCCTCGCGGGTGATGACAGGTTGAAAAGTGATTTACCTGAGCGGGCTTTTATTACAAATCTTTCTTGCACCGTTCCCTGCGCTACTTAAGGAATCAGACTCACTTCATTGTGGACATGAACCCCTGTACTAAATACTATCGATGGCTTCCAACTGTTTTTGACTCTCATGATAGATCCTTGCTGGGGATTTGCAAAGAGCACTGAAAGATTTACTGTGTTTGTTTGTGTAAAGATGAAAGTTAACGTTTTATTCTTGCCACAAAAAACATTTTAATAAGAATTCTCAAAATCTAAATGTGCAAAATGTAATGAATACAAATCATCAAAAATAATAAAAAAGCCTGCTGGCATCATAGTCATCCGTGACAGCAGACTGTGTCTTCTCAATTGAACTGTCCTTTGAGAAACTTTTTTTTTTTTCCACCAGTGGCTTTTTCATTATTTTCTTTTAGAATCCACATCCAAAGCAGTGTACTTAGTCCATGTTTTCATAGATTCAGAACCAGTCATCTGGGTTTTGTCTCTCTATTCAATCTGCCAAGAGGGAAGGCAGAGATGGAGGCTGTTCTACCAGGAAATATAGGTATCTAATAGATCTACTCCCCGCATGTATTTTGACAGCAATGGCAGGTCTCGTGAACTAATGGCATGCTTCTCTTTCTGCCAGGGGGGAGATATATACCGCCACAGGGGAAGCCACAATCCTAACAGGCAGCTGGAAAAAGAAAGGCAGACATGAACTATACTGCTCTGGCTGCCCTGAGAAGAAGAAGAAGACTCTCTCCATAACAAATAACATACACTGAATTGGGAGCGACTTTTATATGATTCATTTTATGTGAGAGGTTAAAATGGGGCAAAATATTCACAGATAATCTGAATTCGATCGTATTTCACCGAGACATGTGCTTCCCCTTTCCTGGATTACTGAGGCATGTAATAAAACACACACTGTTTGAGTTGCTTCCTCTGAACCCTGGAGCCCCTAAAAATGGTGTTTAAGGTGATGTGAATGCTTATGAAATTCATATTTGAGAAAGGCGGTGAAAAGTCAAGTCAGAGGATGTCAGATTATAAAATGTTCCTCATAACTGTAACTTACTGTACAACTGTGGAAAAATTTATATCAAAATTAAAATATTGTTATTTTCATAAGCTACACCGCCTTATGTTTTCAAGAGTAGAATTAATTCTGTGAACTTTTCTGGTTTATAGGATGAAATGTGAGCAAAGGAAGAAAAGAAAAATCTTGAGACTTTTTCTGTTGCGTTGCTGCAAGAATTTTTCAAGAACTAAATGTGGGGTCAAAAGACCCCCTGGGATTCTTATCTGTAAATGAAATCCTTTTACTTTTTCCAATTAAAAAAAATAAACAGTCCATAGAGAGGACTTTAATAAATGTAATGGAAGCAAGCATCATTAAAAACAGGATTCAGACAATTAATTTGATGAAACAAAGCGTTGGCATGGAGCCAGAAGGGTGAAAGCATTAGAGGGGTTACCGCTGGGTGAAGTAATGTTGATATTCAAAGTACAGTCAAGTCATCATCACAAGGCCGAAACTGGCAGTATCTTTTATTGTTTTTTCTTTAAATGCCTTTAACATCTTAAAGATCTTTATTACTTACTTTATTATTTTCTATTATTCAATGTCTAATACCAACTGTTGCTGTTGTAAGAACATGTGGGATTCAGGTGTTTTGCATACCAAGACAGTTTTTAATAATTAATGGTGTCCATACCATTTTGGGAGGCGAGGGAGAGACAAAAAAAACAGCTGTGTTTAAGAGAAAGAACATAATTTAAAGCATGCTTGATTTGAGGCCCATGAATTACTTATTTCTGTGTGTGTGTGTGTGTGTGTGGCCTCCGATGCCGGCCTCTCGTGTGCTGGAGCACAGAGCATGAAATGGCTCTAAATTGGCTGTGTTTGCCCTCAGAGGACCGCTCTTTTGAGATCATATCCTAATCCCTCAGAGAGGCAGTCCACAGGGTCGCTGCTTATTCAATTAGTTCGAAGCCATGGCTCTAAACATGGTAGGGCAAGAAGGAGTGTGAGAAAGTGTACAGATGGAGAGGGTGGTGGTCCGTGCATGTGTGCATGCTGGAGGTGACGACGTGGGGCCATTGTGGAAGCTGCATCTGTTTGTACTGCACATTGAGAAACATCATCTTCGTACATGAAAGACAGAGAGACTGGAAATATTTCCTGATATAAAGTTACCGCGAAGCGTAGATGAGGGCTCCTGCCAGAGGGTGGCGCCTTTATGACATCTCATAAGTAGGTGTTAATAACTTTGGGAGCTTGATAAAAGGTACTTGAGAGGATGCAGCTCATTCCAGAGGGGTCATCACTAAGCCTGCAGCCCAAACCAGGCTCCCTGAGGCAGCTGCTCAGTTACCTGAAGAACTGGACTTTAGCTCCATGTAAAGTCATCAAGTTCTCCATCTGCTGCAAAACATCAGCACAGGAGAAGTTGCACCCTTATTAGCTTTTCCCTATAGAGAATAAGATAGCTGATAGATAACCCAGCAAAACATAATCATATGCTTTTGGTTTGTAGGCTTTTAACAATATTTATGAACTTTACATGGAGCAAATAATTGTCTAAATACCTAAATCAGCTAAGATTTGAATGCGTTAAAACACAGTTAAACCTGCAATATGTTGCACCAGATTTATTAGAAACGAGTTTATTACCACTGTTACCATGTATATGTGATGTTTCAACTACACACATATGAATTGAACCACAAAAAATAAGCATAGATGTAAATCTAAATCAACATTCAAAACTCCATAAATTAAGTACATATTTTTCTTGTTGCAAATCACAGCAGAATTATGGATCTTTGCCAGCTTGCGGTTTTGACTTGCTGTAACATACATGAGTATTTTTCAGTATTTTGTGATCCTCAAATAAATATTAAAGATGGTTTGAGCTGCTTATTTTGCTTTTATGACATCTGCATCCGTATATCTGTGTAGTTGAGATAATGCATAAAACAGTTGCTGGATCTCATGTGACTTGAGTGTCTGAACGAAAGTATGTGTCCAGAATACAACCATGGCGAATGAATAGAACTGTCAACTCTGGATGCAATGGATCATGATTACTTGGCTTTTTTGAAATGAAGCCACGTCACAGCTGAAACAAGAGCCAAGAACAGTTGCGGTTCGAACTATTTAGAAAATAAATGCCTTTTGAGTTTCACCTCATTGTGTATCATCAAACAGCTGCTCTAATTTGGGGTAAAATCTCTACATGCAGTTAATTTGTTCCTATAAACATCCCTCTCACTCATGGATCAGACTTTCACAGCACTGTCTCCTCCTTTGTCTGCAGTGAGAAAAGAGGAATATTTCTGTGCTACGGTGAGCTGATAGACAGCGACACTTAGACTAAACAAGGTAGAGGTGATGACAGGAGCTGTGCAGTCAAAGCATAGAAGGCCCACACTGCCAACATTGCTTGTCACTCTGGAGGTTTACTGGCTGTGACATTGGGTACCATGTGGACCACTGCAGCCTCCTCCAGCCCTTTCCTGACCACCATGGTGTTCGTAAGTTATCTGTATCAGTCTGTGCTGCTTCATGCACACATTTCAACCTCTAGTGACATATTTCGTCCTGCAGTGCAGTGTTTTGAGAAATGCAAATCAGAAAAGTAGCATCATCTTATCAGCATGCGACATCACATGTTCAGCATAGCATAGCATTAGCAGGGGTTAATATTTATCCTATCTTCGTCACTACATAATGAAGCACAAGAAGTACCAAGGAAACTAACTGTTGCCTGAAAAAATGGCTGAAAACCAATCCTGACTGGTTGTTACAGTAAATCTAAAAAAAAAAAGGGTGTTCACGCTAGCTACATGCAGCAGTTGAGAGCCATGACCTGACTGTAGAAGAGCAGGAGACAGGCTCTAATGTGCGTAAAGTAACGAGGCAGTCCAGTTTGGAAAATCCTGAACATGCTAGTTGACAGTGGAAAAGAGGATTATGTAGCAGGAGTGGTTTGACAAGTTTCTATGGATGTTTTCTTTCAGCCGTGAAAGTTGTTACTATTGGAATCCATTGTAATTGCAATGAATCCAAGCTGACCACAACCTCTGTTCTCTGCGAAGGACAACGTGTTTTTCATTCTGAAAAGATGCTCTTTGGATGGAATATCACTTTAAGAAGTGAGAGGTCCTTCCCAGTTTCTCCCTTGACATCATGTAACAAGTGGATTTTCCCAAAAATGTTCTATTTTTAATCACTTTTTGAAAAGCAAAGCACAGGATAACTCAAATCTTTATGTGGCATTAACCTGACTTGAGGCTGGGGCTCAGTACTTTCTTTGGCAAATCACTGCCGTGTTCGGCACATTTTTCTACCCACCTGAATAAAAGACGAAACCTCGTTCATATGAGGTACAAATGAGTGTGCTAGCACGGAGCCAACTGAGAGCTCTCTGTGCTGTGGTGGGGGCCCGACCTGTAGCCAACCAGTCTTTCAGCAAGCCAGCCTCTGTCAGACCAGGCAGTCCAGAGTGCATAGCTTACCGGAAACCAGGGCAGTTTGATTGAGTTCCTGTTATTGACTGCTTTTTTTTTTCCTTCTTTTTGCGGAGAGAAGGTTTCTGCCAGGTTAATTTTTTCCTCCGCCAGCTGTCAGACTGTAGAGAACCGCACACCCAAGCACTCAAGGCCCCACCAGCGCTTTCAAGTCCAAATACTCATTTGTCATCCAGTGGCGAGCAATGCAATATTTGATAAGCAATAACATATTTGAATGTTCCCTTTTCTCCATATACTGCATTATTGTGTGGAAGGGAATTTGTCTGTGTGGTGTGTCCTGCTGTGGCTTCTGTGTACTCTGGAGCAGGAAACCCATAGCATCCCTCAGACAGTAAATCAGCCCAGGGATTGGGATGCTCCTGTTCAGAGGAGGGCTAACTATGAAAGATGGAAGCAGTAGAGGTTAGGCGGTGAGAGGTAATGCATTGTTTGGCCCCTGTCCCAGCCCATATTGAGGCCAGTGTTGGCTCGAAACCCTGAAAGATGTGTTTGTTGTACAATAAGTTGTAGCACCATTGCCATCTGGGTATAGACCTTCGGTCAGTGCTGCACAGACGTGTGTGTGGTTCCCCGTGCCAGAAATAATAATAATAAAACAAAGAGGCCCATTCATTCCTCCTCCCCCAAGATGAATTTACCACAGTAATGATATTAGAGGTTCAGAGAGGATTAGCAAAGTAGTAGATTTTTTTCTTTTAATGTCACTGCTGAGGGCATGCAACATCTTTAAATCCTTTGAAAAGGGACCCAGTGGATTCAACATGCATCATATCTTTAACAGCTGCTCAAGCAGAGCTGCCTGCACAGAAAGCCAGTCTTCCTGTGGTGTAACATTTGTGTCACCCTTTAAAAAAAAAGAAGAAGTAATTTCTCATCACCTTCACAAATGTCTTTGTAAATTTTAGAGTTAGCGTATATCAAGGTCAGGTGAGGTAGGCAGGTTGCTAAATGGGATGGGTCCTTTTTCGAGCAGCCACTCAAAACCACCACGTCTACACTTACGTCTAATGTGATAGTGTGTCTTTCCTCGCTGTCATGCGAAAGGCGAGATACACTATATTCCAAAGATTTCTGGTGTTCATATTAAATGTCTAGACAAACACCCCCACCCCTCCAGAGTCCTCCTCTTCCACACTCTCCCTCCACCCATATCCACATCCTCTTCCGGCTACCGTCCGAAATGAGTCTGGAGTGAAGCATGATATGAAGCCTGCTATAAGCTGCCAAGATTCCCAGTGGGTAAGAGGAGGACTGTGATTTGTGTCTCAAATCATTTTTTATTCGCTGCCTTTTACATCCTAGCATTTTACATGAATGTTTGAATACAGCTGCAATATTTCTGCAAAACCGATGATACAGTACAGTTCATCACCTTTACCCCTGAATTTAAAGATGTGTTAAGTTACAACAACACATCATATTACAGTACGTGCATGAAATATATATTCTGTGCCCTGCATCATCACAGGGCATAGCTTTAACTCCATGTACAGTAATGTCTTATTGATTTTTCATTCAAATGGTCCAACATCAGTCCAACAACCAAAATAGCCACCTAAGTCATTTGTTTCTATCCTGACCTCAGGTACAGTCAATAGTAGTGTCTCTTGAATAAGATTTTAACCCAATTTAACAATAAAAAGCATGACACAAGTTATTATAAAAGCCTCTCGATGGACTTCCTGAAGAGCTTCTCAATAATAATTAAAAAAAACAGTTCACTTTTGTCTCATTGACAATGCAGATAACACACTGACGAACTCAAACTTATTTACTTGTTGTTACATGTTTACATTTACATGTTTAAACATTATTTTTCTTGCTTATCAGAACAGGCATATGAATAAAGGAGGGTGTTAGACAGCAAATGCACAGGTAAGCAAAGTGTAATTTTGAACACACTTAGTATTTCCGTATCATTTAACATGATCTTTGCTGCATTGTTGCATTACATGTACTGTAACACAAGGGGCCTTTTATCATACTGATTCTGAGGCACCAGCGAGCCACCTGTCAGTAAACACAGCAATCCATTAAGAGCTACCCAGTGGTGCTGATTGCTTTGCCCCTGACCCCAGCTGCTTGTTTACTCAGGGCATGGTTGCTAGTGGGGGGCGCGGGGTGGCAAGGAATAATTTGAATTCCATGGAGTGGAGTTGTGGTGAGGGGTGCAGGTCCTTTTCCACCACCCTCTATCCCCTCCACCCAAACTCACACAAACACCCAGTCAGTCTCTGGGTGATGGGCTGAAGCCAGGCTCCTGACACACCGCCGGCCCACTGCCTGCTTGCCCGGGTAGAGCGGGGCTGTGTTGATACAGCTGGGTTAGGCAGAGGTGCCGAGAAGTCAAGTGACTTGACCGGGGTCAAAGCACCTCTCTCAGCCACACACACTCTCACGCACACACGCGTGCACAGACTCACAATGACGCTCAATATGTCTTTATCATCCTTTTTTTTGCAGGGACTGCCTTATACATTTCTCCTCGGACAAATGTATTGTCTGCAGCACTTCAGCTCTGTTCAGGAATGTGTTTATGAAACACCCTCAGATTGCCTGTGCTTCCCTCCTCTGTGAATTATACCCAGCTTTCATCATGGGTACACTTTCAAGTCTACCTCAGGTCTCACCTTTCTTGTTCCTGTAGTTGACTTAATCTTTGTCTGAGCCAAGAACAGCTCAGGAAGGCAAATAGACCACAAAGGAAGCAAATATCCTTCTCACTTGTGGGACTTTTTAATGTTTTGTTTCAATCGTTGACCAGTAGGAGGTGCGTTGCATAGTGAGTCAGCCTTATCGTCGGTAAGTGCATGTTTTGGACTGCTGACGCGCAATTATTGCTTCCTTCTACTCCTAATCTTTTCCAACAGATTCATAATGGGTTTGAAAGAAGAGTTTCATATGGACAAAGGCTGTCCTGGTCCTTCTTTTGTTTCCACTGGTGCTGCTCTGCAAGGAGGGATAACGTTTCAGACAGCTCCCAGAGCACCATAGCGCCAGCCGGGTTCTGTACTCTGCCCAGGTCTCCATCTCTATCTGTCTAAGGCTGTGTTAGACTGACTGTTCTTCGTTGTTCTGACAAGGTAGGAGCGTGTTTCCACCTCATGAGTCAGCCTGCAGAGGCCCAGGTGTTTTTAATCCAAACTCTGAACAGTCCCTGAAGAAGATTGATGAGCCTTGTTATATGTGTCCAGACAAATAGGAACAGGGACTACACTCAGCCACGCCAGACGGCACACGCACACATGCACACATGCACACATGCACACATGCACACATGCACACACATGCACGCACATGCACACACACGCAGACACTCTCTCTCTCTTTCTGTATATGCGCACTCCTGAGTGAACTGCATGACTGAGTGAGTCAAGAGTTGTATGTAAACATGTATCTGAGGTGTGTAGCCACCTTGTAGGCCTAAAGGTCTGTCATAGAAAGCTGGTGCAAATGAGTTTTAATCAGCTGTACAAATCTCTTGCCAGGTCAAATGACTTAATAAAGAAATTTAAAAAATAAATTAACAATCCACAGGCATGCTAACAGCGCCTCAAACGTCATGTTATCACATTTTGGCATGAAAGCATGCTAACTTTTGCTAATAAGCAAGAAAGGACAAACAGAGCTGTTGGGGATATCATCGGATTTTCTCTTAAATCCAAGTATTAGCTACAAGTTCCTAGTGGAAAGGTTTAAGGATCAATCATAATCATAATCAAATTTTCATCGCTTTAAATATGTGAATCTAATTTCATGGAAATCTATCAAACGATTATCAAGGCATTTTACTCAAAACCAAAGATTGTGGTGCAAGTGATGGATCACCCTGATAGCTGTGCTGCTGGAGTGGCTAAAAAAGAAATCTCTCTAGGAAAAACAAAGGAGAAAGGATCTACACTCAGGGTTAAAAGGGCCATACTACCATGCCATGGAGCCCTATTGTCTCACAGTTCTGGTCTTTTTTTTTTTTTTTTGAGTGGGGCTGCTGTTTTTGATCACCTATCCCATCTGTGACACAGCACGACTGACTTTGTATGAGAGGGAAGTGCTGGCACCGGGTGCTGGGCACCGCGGGGTCTCTGGTCTTATCAGCAACCAGGTCATAAGGCAAACTGGCGGGGGCATATAGCCAGAGTCCCGGTGGGACAGGAGAAAGCAGACAGAGCAGGAGAGGGAAAGGGGGGAGGGAAACAGGGGATTGTGGGACTGCCTCATACCCGCCAGTGCGTGGTTTGTTCTCCCGGGGGACCCCTGCTGTGCTGGACAGGCATGCAAAGAGTAGATAACCATGCCAGAGGATGAATAGATGTGAGAACAAAATGAAGGGAGAATAACAACACATGGCAGTCATACCTACCCAAAGTAGTGAAAAAAAGTGGTTTGCTCATTGTTTTTGACGGTGACGCCTTGTTCAAAACATGTCTGTCAACCTTTCAATGTTGTGTTTTCGAACAACCCCCTCCAAACAAAATGGAATATGCAATAAAAAGAAATCTGTAAACATTCACGACTCAAACACAGACACATTTGTATTTTGCAGCAAAGTGCACTTGCGAGGCTGTGTATAAATCGCCTACTCTCTGGTGTTTGCGGCGTACATATTTTACTGGCACAACCTGGTTCTCTTCTGCTCTCACTCTTTATTTTCCAGCCTTTTTCTCCGAGAGCCTGCAATTCCTCAGGTTGCTGCTACAGTGGAAGACAGGCCCGCAGGGAGCCACCACTGTAATGCTAAACTGAGCCATTTACCACTGTGTCTCTGGTGCCAGCAGGCCTGCCTCGCTTAAACACACACACTCCAAAGATATCCTTTCCAGAGTTCAGCTTACTGCGCTGCTTAAACGCACCAGCCACCTTATTCAATTAGAGCTTCGTTAGGAGCCATTTGAGCAGCAATTAGCTTGACTGTCTGAATGGTGATTTATGGAGCTGGGACTAGGATTTTCCCTCTGCTTGCTTGCTCTCCTGCACGTCTGGTGGATATCTGCACTTATTTGGTCTATGATTTACGCTCGGAGCCATGACAAGCAGGTGTGGAAAATAAGTGATGTGGTGAAGGAAGGCACTGAGTTTATGGAAATGATGAAAAAAAAAAACAAGTCAGAGATTGTAGAATTAGAGACAATGGTGGGAGTGAAAAAAGTCAGCGTGATAGTGTGATACAGCGAGCAACATATCTAGACGGACAGAAAGGCAGGCAGCACGTACGTGTTGATAAGGTTGGGTTCAACAGAAAAATGAGTAGCAGAAACAGGAAAAAAAACGGACGGGAAAGTGTTAATAAGCGTTGATCCTGGCTCACTTGGATGACCTGTTGGAGGAGCTCGTCTCTGAGGGACTGGAGCAGAGGGGCCAGAGCACCACAGCTTCCTCCTCAGGATGTCAGTAAGGAAGGGCCACGCCGTGTTTGTCTGGGCTGCTGCCTACTTCTTATCACAATCGCTCTCTCTTCCTTTTTCTCCCTCTCCCTTGGTATCATACCAAATATCTGTGTTTTTCTATCTGTCCAGAAATCTGGAAACAATGTTATTTCCTCCCAGAGAGAGGCAATAAAGCCGCAACAATGTTTTCTACTTATTTACGTTAGCAACCTGCTGGCGTTTCAGATTAACAAACAAACATGAAGAAAACTAGGCTGAAAATCCTAATGATTAAATAGCAAAGTTCATTGTGTCTTGAAAGTATTTCATCTAACTTTGAAAAGTTCATGTCTGAATAGTCAGTCTCAACTCTTGATCACAGTTTGAGACAAAGATAGCAATCATGCATCCTGCCAGATGATAGTGCAGGCAGCTGTTTAAAGATTTACCTCTGTTTAAAATTTTGTAAATCAGCACTTCCAGCAGGTTGTGATCAAGACCTCAGAACTTTTCCAGGTACATGATTCCAGGCTCTGTTTACTCCAGACCGCATTCCGAAAGAGCCCAAAACAATTGATCAACACATAAATCTCTGCAGGGAATGGGGTGTTGCTTGTGAGTTAAAAAGGTTTCTTTGCAGCGTCTTCAGTAATTTAATTTACACATCAGAAAGCAATCTAATTATGCAATCATCTTTAAAAAATATATATAAACAAGTATTTATTACGAACTCTGAAATCTGAAAATGTTCAGCTACTCTAAATGAAACTCCACTTAACTGTAATTATCTCCAACTCTGAGATTGACGCATTCAATGACCTCGTGACACCTGTGTTAAACTGTGAGCCGTGCAACACTCCAGCTCTGTGGCTGGGAAGCTATCCAGTCAAGTGCAGTCAAGTGGCACAGATGACACTTTGGTCCTTAGTAATGAATCACTCAGTAAGGACCCTTGCAGCCACCAGGATATTGGCTCTACACATTCTGTCACGGCAGGGAATAAGCACGAGAGGTTGCGGCATGTACTGTACAATACAGCCTTCCTTTTATTTGAGGGAGGAAAAACCCTGCTCATGCTCCTGCATTAAATGAATGGGTTGTGCATGTCCAGATAAACTGGATTCATGCTGACATCATACAATTTCCCTCTTTGCAATGAACTGTCTATTCTGCATAGTTTTGCCACGACCAATAAAACCGTGGCGAATCACAGATCACGTGAGCACTCCCCCTCACACCTATGCCTCGTCCTGGTCTCTTTATCAGACGGCAAACAAGTGAAAACGAGCGTCTGCCCCTCGTTCTATGGAATTCCAGCCATTCCCCTCGCGTCCCATTTTCCTGCCTGCTAATGTAATCGGAGGGAAACAGAGTCAGCTTCCCAACGCCACAACCTCCAGATAAGACCCATTTATCACATGTCGTTCCTCTGTGGCTTGCTTCGCTCTGGCCTGACCAGATTGAGGCCCAGACCCTGTCAAATCACGGAACCTGGCCTCCAGAGGGATAGGGTGTATTGGTGTCTGGCAGAGGTCTGGCTTTTTGGCTCATACGAAATGGAAGGAATGATAGTGAGACACATCTCAGTCAGCAGCCGAGGACTTGCTGCGAAAAAGTTAGAGTTGGCACGTTGGCTGTCATTCATTTTGTCGTAAATTGGACACTAATGCAAGAGGAATATTCAGATGTCATGCTCAGTTTTCATCTGATGATCTACAGTCAGAAACATGCCAGTAACAAGGTTTTTCAAAATGTCGGCAAAATTCATAACGTTGACACATTACACCATAAAACGCTTTTTCCTGCAGACTTAAAATTACTCATGCACATGCAAATATAGGGTTGTCCAGCATTCAGACATTAAGTAAGTCCCTCTCTGAAAGGACCAGTGTCTCACCTTTAATCTCATCAGAGCTGTACGTGGATTACAAATGATGGGACTTTCCTGTGAATTTGTCAAATCTGTCAAGGGAAACCATGATGAAACTTGCTTCAAGATCAACCCGTCCTCTCCACTTGCTGATGTGTGGCGAGGTGCCAAACGTCTCTCACTCAGCAGGCGCAAACACATGCGAGCACTCTCTCTGACATCCTCTAATAGAAGCCCAAACACAAATGCACATTGCATGGCGAGGTCAAAAACAGGAGGTTTAGGTCAGAGTCGTCCGTGCCTGCTTTCTACCATGTTTGATTGAATCAAACAGGGTTCAGTGTCGTTAAATGTTGTGGCAAGCCCTAATCCTCTCACCTCTCTGCTTCCAAGACAGGAGAGCTTTAGTCTGCTTGCTGTCTGTAAAGGCAGACTACATTAGTGCTGGTCTTGGCTGAAAAGGCTGCTTGTATTTCAGAAGTCAGGCCTGGGTCTTTTTCCTCAATGCATGGAAATTCTTAAAACACTGGCGTGACTTCAGGAAAACATTACCTGTGGCAGTGTTTGTGGTGAAGAGGGCACATTGTGCCAGCCTTCAGTGGCCACCGGGCCTACATGGAAGCCTGACAGAGTTACCTACTTAGGCTTTCCATGAGTGCCCACACCAGGCACACGACTCGGCCAGCGGGAGATCCAAATTGCCTGTGGCGGTTCTGCTGGAAATAGGACCTACAGTGCTGCAGTCTTTTGAAATGCCTGTCATGTCTACAAAGACCAGAATGCGACCCCTGGATGGAATAATAACCACACATGTGATACTGAACGTGTCAATCATTGGGGGATGTGACTTCAGCATGATTTTTGGTGCTGTGTGTGCTGGAGAGCAGACAGCCTCTCGTCTTAATCACAGGATCCAGTGAACAAAATAAAGGGTGAAATCCTTATGCTTAAAGGAAAACTGTCTTTATCATAGCTGATGTTTTACTTTAGTTGGGTCTATTGTTTGTATACAAACACATTGCACTCAACTGAATATACTATAGTTTATAGTTTGCAGACAAGCCGGTTGAATGTTCAAATCATTTTATCGACTGTTTGCAATTGAAATGAGAAAAAAACAAAGTTAAGTGAATGCATTACATGCTGGGTTTTTAAGTACTTGATTTGCATGTCCAGCCAGAGGATGCTGGAGTGCAGTGGGGCAAAAAAACGGAAAGTCTGCGATTGTTTAGCTGGATTTTCATCAGTACAAGAATGACTGCAATAGTAGACCTTTCATAAGTGGCATAGTCTACATAACAAATCACAGAAAAGCTTCTCTGTGACGCAGGCAAACACACTACTGTGATGTTAAAGGCCAAAAGAACCACCTAGTACCAACGTAATTGTCTGGGTCATCGTCAAGACAGCAGGAGGGTGGGGGGACTATCTGTCTGATGATTGGAACTGTGATTTGGCACTGGAGTCGAGGGAGTGTCCCCACTCAATCACTGTTGACCACCTGACCCCCTCCACCTTCCACCGTCCCGACTGCTCGGGCCCTGGCAGCAGAACACAGGATATTCTCAGCAGGAGCTTCGCTGTTCTATTTACAGATTTGTGTTCCTCTGTAATTACACCCCCTCCGCACACACACACCCACCCACACACACACACACACACAGACACACACTCAACACACGTATGGTACGGTTTATGATGTATTGATGAAGCCAATCCACACACACAAAAAAAGGGAAAAGGACTTTTTAAAATTCAGTCATGTAGCAGTAAAGCAGGAAAAAAAGAGTATCTGTGTGACATGTTGCAGTAGCCTGATGAGGCTTGGCCTGTGGTATCCGGGTGGAGTGCAGTGGCAAGTTGTGGATGGAGAGGCCTGTGTTTCATCTCTGAGGCAGAGAGAATAGGAGCAGGAGAGAGAGGAGAG
The DNA here is from genome assembly GCA_030347415.2 of Decapterus maruadsi. Classification (NCBI taxonomy): domain Eukaryota; kingdom Metazoa; phylum Chordata; class Actinopteri; order Carangiformes; family Carangidae; genus Decapterus; species Decapterus maruadsi. The sequence continues at coordinate 17,091,783 of CM064906.1, forward strand.
AGGGAGGGAGGGAGGGAGGGAGGGAGGGAGGGAGATAGACAGTGTTGGAGAAAGGGAGTTAGGAATTAGAGGGAGAGAGGCCAGGGAGGTGAGGGAGCGCAGCTGACAGGAGCTTCCTCTGGGTCCGGTGCCTGTTTTCCAAAGGAAGTGCAGGAGGCCTAATCTGTGGCCCCCAGAGGACGGAGACCTGGTGGCCCCCGCTTATTGTCCACTTTATCATCTCCTGCTTTTGATGGGCCTTTTCTCCATATGGACAGGGACTTATCATGAAAAAGAGCCACAGAGACAGGCTGCTCCGAGTAACTAACAAGGAAGCCTTACACGTGTCATCAAGTGGATTTTGTGAACATCTGAGTGCATTCATTTATAAAACATTCAAGGGAGGGTGGTGAGGGGGGCTCTTAGGCAACAGCGATGCTGGGGCAGATTCATGTTGAGATTAGCGGAGTAATCCTCCCCAGAAAGTGATGTCGGGACAATCTTTTCCCATCTTGTGTGGTGTCTGAGAGGAAAAGTCAATCAGGGGAAAACACTGTGGCTTGTGGGGTCAGGAAGTTGATGCAACCACTAGAGCCACAGTTTGTCAGGCTGTCACTTCATAATGAACAGCTGAGGAAGTCACACACAACCACATGCACACACACACGCACGCACACACGCACACGCACAGAACTACCCTCCAGTTCACATGATCAAATGCAGGATAAACACTGAAAGGTGAACATTTTAAAACCAAAGTGGAATTCCTTCTCACGTTCTCTCCCCTTCTAGTCTCTTGGCTTCTTGTACATCAAGTATTCACTCTGATAGGACAGTAGAAATATTAACTAGCTGCACTACAGTCTCTTCAGTTCACTTTGACCATAACTAATACGTGCACTATGAGGCATTGCATCAGATTCCCTACATCCTTCCACTCCTCCTACTCCTCATGCTATTTTGGAGCTGCTACACGCCCTCCCCCTTTTGTTCCCACTGATTAGGGGGTCTGGTGCTGCAGGGAGTGGGCCCTGCAACAGGGATGTCCGATGACCGGGACCCTTCCTCTAAGGGTTGCCAAGACACTCAGGTGTTTGCATGGACAAACACACACACACATACATACACACAAACACACACACACACACACATACATACAAACACAAACACATTTCCTCCTCCTCGTATCCCCACCTGCAACTGTAGTCTGCTGCTGGAGCTATTATTGTCATCATCATCGCCATCATGACTATTATGACTGATGTTAACCTAACCACCATCTGTTGGGTGCTGTCACCACTGCAGTTACTTCCCAAAGAAATGATGGGTGATTTTTTAGGAATGAAAAGACAACTGTTCCTTCTATTACTCAACTGCGGTTGAAAACACTGGAAGCTCGGTCTGCTATATATTCGCTGTCACCTGACATGGATGGATTAAATCATCTTTTCTGACTGTAAAGAACAGGTCATCTACTGTGTAATGCTTCATTTTTTGCAGGCTTAGCGAATGCTGAACGCCACGGTAAGAACGTTCACTATTAACAAATGAGGTAATTTCTGTTATAGTTAAGGATGAATTAGAGCGGCACATGTTGCAACTCTAACCAATCAACTCTACATTCAAAACAACTGTGGTGTAACAAAATCCCAAGAAAACATAACAAAAGAAAACAGCAAAGGAACAACAGCAAACTCTGCAAATGGTACTCTGTTGGTAGGTTGCTATTACTGTAACACAGAATACTAAAGCTGTAGACTGTACTGGCGCCACAGCTCCTGCTTGCCTCATCATCCATTTTTGAAGACACACTTTCATTGAAAGCCTTTTTTAGTGATATGGTTGCAAATTAATTGTCAATGTCAATGTTAATATATTAGCACATTTTATATGGCGAGCATGAACTCAGTGTGCTTCAGGATAAAAGCAAGATGCAATACATGTTTTTCTTTTCTAACTCACACATCTGTTGCCAGATGTTGTGTTTACTATCTCATCTAAATATCTATTATCTAAAAAAAAGGAAGCATTTTTAGGACTCCTCTCCAGCTTCCTCAATTTAAAACAAATCCACTAAAAACACAGGTTTTACCAACTTACAAAGTTTTACCTTAAACAATAGCAAACGAAATTCTGCTGGGTGGGTGTTAGAGAACAGTCACTCCACTTTGTTTACCAGTATTGTTTTCAGTCCTAACCTAAGAACACCCTCAAGGCCTCACACAATCTCCTCTATAAGCGCTATAAAGGCCTCTCTCTCCTTCTCTCCCCCGTCTATCTCTGTCTCACATGCACGCACATTCCTGCAATCAATGTCTGGTCTTTTCTTGCTCTCTGAAGTTATGCATCAGGCAGAATGGAGAGCTGACCTCAGTCCCTTTCAAAAGGAGCCTCTAATCCAGCATTCTTAACTCGATTACAGAGTGTCAGGGGGATCAGAGAGACTCTCTCACCTGTCATCTATCACCACGACGAGACACAACTCCGAGCCATGAAATCCTGCCGGCCACAGTAGGGAAGGAGAGCAGGGGGGAGAAAGTGACTGACAGAGGGCCGTTTAAGGGAGTGTTAAGTGGTGTTCGTACCTTTTGATATGAGCACGCAGTTGCAGGTGTTGAAACTGTACAGTGTCTATCTGCTGTTTCACATGTCTGATTGCTCTTTTCCATCATAGACTTTCCTCATCTTTAAAATTAAACCTGAAACTGTTATAAATATTGTAGTCCAGTGTCAAATATGTTTTGAAAGAAATGCCCAAAATGAAAAATTCAGTTCTACTGACAGTACAGTAATACCAACACTATTAACAATTGACAACAGTTTACAATTTCTGACTTTTTTGATTTGATTTTATAGGTTTGGTTTAGGATCTTAAGGCTACAGGTGCTGAAAAAGTAAAATTTACCTTGTGAACATACAATATAATCAAATTGTGTTTTTATTTCAGCAATACTGTGTTTTATCCAAGTCTAAAGGTGCAAATCCAGGTTTCAACTTCTTGTATTTTTGCAAAACTGCTCCTTAGAATCATGTGAATGACGTTATGGAGGCGATATACAGCTTTATACATTCTGTAGGCACAGGAATGTACCAATATTATTTAACAAAACAAACTGTATCGAGGTATTAAATGCAAGGTGCAAGTCACCTTAGTCTAAAATAGCTCACTCTGTGGACCTGTAGAAGAGAAGAAGTGACCACTGGACGTGATGTTCTCAGACTCTCTCTCTCTCCCTATCCATTCCCATTCACTCTCTCGCTCTCCTGCCTGGCATGTTGTGTGAACGCAGGAAGGAGAGGGATTCACCGGTGGCTCATTAAAAGCCATTAAGGAGCAGCACACAGACAGGATGTGGGTAGTGAATAGAGGAAAGCAGTGCAGGGCTGAGGACACTGTTACAACCCCCCCCACCCCCCTCACGCACACACACACCTCTACTGCCTTCTCTCCACTCCATCAAACACACACACACTCACACACAGTAACACACTGTTATCTTTCCAACACAGCACTTCCTATGGCCCCACACATATTCCAACTAGCCCCTGCTCTTAGCTCTGCCAACTCATGTCTCACACCCCTCTGACCTGCGTGTGTGACGAGCAGGCCCGGCGATAACGTGCTTTTCACTCCGCTGCTCTCACTATCTCTTTGTCTGACACCTTATCTCTCGTTCGCTCCCTTTGTTTGTACATCTCTTTGCCCTTTCTCACCTCGGACTCTCCGTCTCGTTTGATAGTTGCCATCTTTTTGGCACAATGCGCACAGCGATAAACCGGAAAAGCCTCTCTATAAAAGCAAACTCGAACTCCAGTACACAGGCCGGCGTACAGTCTGGGGCCTGTGGGTCACGGGGGGATTAAAAAAAGAGGTCTGTTGAGTTGGGATCGTGGCCTTGTGGCGTCAAACAGAAGCTCCACCTGATTGTGACCTGAGGCCTGCATGGGAGGGTTGAGACAGGCATTATCCTCACTGGGAGTGATGGATAAATCAAGAGGGTTGTCCTCTCTAGAAAAAAAAAAAGGTGAAACGTGTGATGCTTCAGTAATTTTCCATGGTCATGACCTTATTAAGACAGCTCTAGTGTTTTGATATGCAGCAACAAATCAAATTAATGTACAATCCCAACCTTTATCTTTAAGGACCTGATAACCTCTTTTAATCTACTCTGCTTCTCACTTTACCCATGTGGAATCCTGCATGAGTACACTGTTACACTGTATTGTATTATATCTGCCAAAATGCGAGTGGTGCCAAAAGTGGTTCAAAATTACACAAGTGTAGTGTGGAAACTTGAAACCTCTCCTGACAAGGACACACAACAGAGGATAGACTATTTTCACTATAGGAGATTTATTGGGTCCACGAGTTAAATTTGGGAAATAGACAAAAAAGAACTGTTGTTTACAATGAGGGGGAATTTTGAGATGAATACCTATCATTTTTGTATGGAAAAATGATTATTGCTAGAAATACTGACTAGTTATAAATATATGAATGTGAATGATTTTACAGTTTATGATTGTGTTACCAGAGCAGGAGTGTGGGTTTTGTTAAACTATCCAGTCTCCACTTGAATTTTAAGATACCCTATACGTCTTGCACCGAATACTCCTCCTTTTGCTCTCTCAGTGCACACGTTCCCTTGGAAACCACCACTTGGAGTTTTTCTTCAGCTGGATTTTGCAGGAAAATGTCAATGTTAAGTTAATTTCAAGTTAATTCAAGTCATTTTTTCCCCCAATCTATACATTTTACAACACAAACAGTGAGCCTGGACTGAAATGTGAGGTTCTGGAAGCGTTATGCTGCAATCAAGGAATATGTCCTTAATATGTTATGTTTCCCCCCACATGGACTTTGTCACAGTGAAACACTTTCTATCGTTTCCACCTTCCATGTGTCTCTTTGTCAACCACATTTTTTGCACTGGCTCATTCACATGCTGTAAAGCTCAACTCGGCTCCTCCAAATAATTAGAAACTCTGAGGACTCCAAGTCACTTGACACCATTGACCCTGTTAGTATTTGGAAACTTCACTCCAGCACTGAGTTAAGAGTCACACTGGCACTGTTTGGACAGTAAAAAAAAAAAAGAAAGAAAGAAAGAAGCTGGCTGTGGTTTGTAGTGGAATGGCTGAGTTGCTCCTTGCCAAAAGACAAATATAAATATAGCAATGTCATTATCTGCGGCAGTTAACCAGGATCATTTTTCTGTCCCGCTTGCACGTGCTGCTTCCAGGTGTTGCCATAGTGAGTAATCCTGTTTTCTCAACTACGCTGCTCTTGCTGACAGAAGTTCCACATAGGAGTTTGCAGGGTTTAGGAAAATCAAATGGAGGGCAATCACTGTGTTTTGATAAGCCAAACTCAGCGAGGCCCTGATGGTTGTTTGAAACTGATTGCCCTGGACTCAGAGCTAATCTTGTGTTCACACATACTGTACTTGAGGTCAGGTGTGTAAGGTGCAATACACAGCTTACACAGCTGACAGCTTTCAAAGTAAAATATGGGATATGTGCCGTTAAGGTAAAATATTTCCCATGTGACTCAAAACAGTGAAATTTCAATCCAAATCAGATGAGTATAGTATTTGCATGTTTGGGGAGGAGAAGAAAAACACTGTGGTAAATCAAACTGAATTCTTGCTCCATTGCCTCCAAGACAGTTTGTGTACAAGCTCAAGGATACTTCAAGAATTCAGATTCTTGCTGCCACAGAAAACTAACCCTTGGTATTTCAATTGAAATGCTGTGACCGCTTACTGTAACAAGCTAACATACTGTACAGCCAATATCTGTGGTATAAAGGAAACAAACACATGTAGCAGAACATCACAATAAAAATAAAGAAAACAGGAAAAATACTACAAATCACGAGTTCATTTCAGGTAGAATAACACAGGGTTTGATGATCCTGTTCTGTAAACATGTGGACATGAGCTGCAGCAGTATTCCAGATGCAATGAAAACCTTGTGAATGTGATGTCCATAACAGGCATTCTAGCATGGAGAGACAATAAAGAGCCCATCCACAGAGCATTTCTCGCCACAGTTACCACAATCATCTCAATATGTGATAAGTTTGTCTCCTGTCATTGTCTCATTTCCTGTTCTTAAAATAAGAACCCATGTTTCCTTTTATCCTCTACTTATATGGCAACCGCTTACAAACGACTGGACATGGATACTCATTCCAAAGCTATTTGTCAAATTACTAAATCAATGCAATATGTTGCCCTGTTGGTCTGTTTTCAATGTTTAGTGGTCTGGGAAATGTTGTCACATGCTCGGACAACATTCCTAACTCCTACTGTATCAACCCTCACTGGCACCAGAGCTGTAAGTTTTGCAAACTACCCTTTATTGATGAGCGGTGAGGCAGGTTTCACTTAAAGTCGTGCCTCTTCATCTTCCGTGCTGATGGTGGCCTGACTGTGCAATATCTCCCTCCAGGGGAATACTAAAATCTGTTTGTGATTTGCAGCTGGATGCAGGTGATGGAGCTGCGCTTGTAGCCTGGGAGACAGCTGTGTGAGTGGGACTGGAGAACATGTGAGGCCAGAAAGCTGTCCTCAAAAAAACCCAGTAAGGAAAGTGAAGGGTAGCGAGCAACATGATCTGCTATTACAATCTTCAGGGTGTACAGTATAAGGAAGACGACAGTAAGATCAAATCAGAAATGGGATGCCTTTAAAAAGGCGTGAAGCATTATTTATGACAATTTCTTGCAAAACAAAAGATATTTTAAGTGAATAAAAATATAAAACATCATGACCACAAATTGCCACGGGGTCCTCAATTAAGCAAAATGTAGATTGGCCGTAACGTGTTTCCTGAGACGCTTTGATTCGGTCTGTTCATTTGGAAGGAAATCCACTTGCTAATTGATTGGCGCATATTTTGAAACAAAGCTGCTGATTGGTTTACTCATGGCTTGATTGCTATTTATGTTAGCGTTTCAACGACTTCCTGTTGGGGCTATCAAATCCCAGCAAAGCAAGGGTTCACTCTCCAAACACTCATTTACACAGATTTGATCAGAAACAAGATGATTTTACTGCTGCCCTGTAGAGAATCAGACACATGATTATCTCTTTTGTAAGTCCAGTTACTCAACACATTATATATATGTTTACATCAATTTCCCAGGTTAAGGATTAGGGTTGATGTTATGTCATGTTAAATCCTACTCTTTACAATGGGTGATAAAGCTTTCACAAGCTCCCACACGGTGATAAAGAAAGTGTTGTGCAACAGTGAAACCTCAAAACTGATGGCTGTTTAAAAAAAAGAGAGCATTTAATAACTCTCTGAACAAAATCCCTCCAACATGTAATTTACTGGAAACCAAAATCCAAGCTGATAGCAGGCCATTTCGACACGATCCCGATCATTACTCAGCACATTCTGCAGGTCCCATCATCAGCTCCTCACATGCTCCTGCGCAGGCAGACAGGTGGCAGCAGAGAGCCACGAGGCCACAGCAGCTGATGGCCTCGGGGTCTTCTGCAGCACAATTAAAATGTATGTGACTTTTATTCCATGCCAGCTCCATCTTACTGTCACTTCTCGGGACATCCAGATTTCAGAAGGTAGCAAAGCACAACAACATGACGGCTAAGGAAAAGAAAGGAAGCAAATAAAAGAACGAAAAGTAAAGGAGGATGAAGAAAGCAGGTTTGAGAGTGATGGGATGCAGGCCTTGCGACAGCACGGTAAGTGATTTGATTCTGTTTTATAATATTTGCACTGTGAAAAGTTTTCTCTGTGGAGATGGAAAACAGGAACCTGTGTGACATTATGGGACACATTTTGCAGCTATGGGGCGAGTGTGATAAAGAATTCTCATGAATTTGTGCAAACTCCTTTGAAGAAATGAGTGCCTATGAATCATCTCCATTATTTTTTCTCACCCTGTGTCTCGCCCACGCTGGGGACACTGCGAATGTTTTGTCAGGATTCTTGGTGTGGTGTCAGCATTTTGGCACAGGGGAGTGATTTAAAGGAGCATGGCGTGCATGTCATGCCCCCCACGCCTGACTGTTCCAGTCTTGCCCTCAGAGTGTGTGCAAACAAATAAAGCACCAGGGCCTTTTTAATTAGCTCTAGGGCAGAGATTGGCAGCTTGTCGTGATAGAGATAGCACAGTAACCAGCTATTACTCTAAATATTTGGTGCGTTGCAACAGTTGAGACCATAAGCGTGGGATCTCTGGAGGCACATTAGTGGGTGGAAAATTGAAAACAAGTCGAACAGCACTTGCTGTCAATGTCACTTCTAATAAGATTATCAGGATTTTGACAGAATGTAAACAGCAAATATAACTGCTGTGATTTATCACCATCCTGAGCTGGCAGAGGGTTCCTCCAGTGGCACTTTATTTATGATAAGGCAAGAAAAGTTGGTGAGAAATGTTTAGTCATATAAGGTCATAACCTCCCTTGTTTCCAACTTAATGAGCAGGTCGGGTGTGTTAAAATGCTTTATTGTGTCACAGAGCGTTTGCGCAGCTCGCCCACGCCATGACACCTCCAGACAATGTTGATGTTGACCTGAGGGTTATAAAGGTCAACCTAAATCACAATGCTACAACTGGAGAGGGACACAGCTCATCAGGGGCCTGTTATGTCTGTGTGGTTGAGCTGTAATTCTACATTTAAGATTGGAAAAATATACACGTAAAAAAAAAACACTGTGATGTTAAAAGGAGTTTTTTTGTTTTAATTTTTAGTTGGATTAACACTCATCACAGCAATGTCCTGACAGGTTTTTAACTTCCAATCCTATTTATATTATTATTAATTATACTTGAATTTTACTTAAATAGTAAACAGTGACTGTATAAATAACAAACTAGTAATAAAAAAAATATCTCCTTCACTTTTCAAATATATAAGAGCATCTAAAAACAAGTTAATTATTTACACCAACATCGAGACAGAAATCACAGCCTGCCATTGTTATTTAATTGCAGAGCAAATTTTTGCTTTTGATCTCATATTCAAAACTGTTTGTACGTGAATCAGTGTAATCCTTGGGTAATGCATATCTTCATAGGTTCTCAGAAGTTTATTACACTGATGGTTTTGGCACAGCATCAAAGGCGAGCCGGGACAGATGAAGAATAGAAATTCCATGACATGTGTTAGATATCACATTTCAGTGGTGTAGACAATCCTGCAAACCACTCTGCGATCAGCGCGTTGCTCTTTTTGATTGATACGCCATTGTTCTGCTGATCAGTAAGAATATTTTTTAACCAAAGGTTTCCTTGTGTAGCTGTATTTGTCATAGAAACGCTGCAGTGCCACCATCCATAGTCTGCTAGTATTGTCTTGGGTTACTCCACAAGTAACAACACGTTTTGCTTCCTGATAGTTCCCCCTGCTGAATAATTGGCATTTTTATTGATGCTGTCATGATTTGACATGATTTTAGTGAATATGCACTGATGATACACTACAGTGAGAACACAGTGCATTTTTCGGGAGTTACTTTAATGATTAACCCATATTTAATATATCATTCAATAGCATGACTGTTCTTCATGTACCCTGATCGTGACCTCAGATTTTTCTGCTCACGGCCATGAGAGTCATTATTTACAGTGCAACTGTGTGAGGGCATATCTGACGCTGATGGGGTTTGTGTTTATTTAATGCCGACTAAATGACGGGGTTCAGGCCTACAGCTTCCTCTGCTCTTAAAATGTAATTATAGGGGGATTCCTTTCCTGCACAGGCATTTGACAACTCTGTTGAACTTTTCTCTTTTCATGATCTGCTGATTCACGATGCATTGTCAGTTTCTGTGGAATTAAACCTATTATTTAACATACTTACCGCTTGGATTATTATCTGCTTCATTTATTGATTCTCAAACATTTGACACAGTGTTTTCTTATTATAAAGGACCAAAGAAATTAAAATTGCTCATGAATACTACAAAAATGCTATCATATACTATTAGTTTCATAATGTGATTATCTTCAATTACTAAACTCATGGTTAAAGTGAAAAAACTGTCTAAAACAGGATGTGAAATACTGTACTCGGTCTGTGATGAAAAATAACGAAAAATATAACCTCGACTTCCTCTCTGATAACAATAAATTTAAAAAGTGTTTTATTTCAAACAACAATAGGCCTAAACTCGTCTCTATTATACACGTTTTATTGAAATATAATTGTTATTTTTTGTGAATCAATTTTCATATTGTCCCTATATAACGTTATACACCCCAAATTTTCAAGAAAAAAATATTTTTTTTTAAGACGAGGAATTTTCTCTCTATCTGCTCCAGCTCAGATCTGAACGTTGAGGAATGTGAAATGTTTATTTTCCTCATCTTCACCTTCATCCTGTCGGGATTTAATTCTGCCTCTAACCGACTCTCACTCCTGCTGTCAGCTCTGCGCAGCCCCGCGCGTGGAGCGGAGCACGTTCAGCGCGGCCTCTGGAACGAGGGTCACAGTTACCTTATCTGCAGTCTTCTGCTGTAATGGGTTAAACAAAAGACATCACAACGTGCAGCGTAGCAGCGTGTATTGCGATGTAATGATCGGTGCCCAGGCCATTCAGATCAAAGAATACGTTTTGAACTGAAAAACAGTAAGAAATCAAAACAGAAAAAATACATCAACTGTTATTTCACAGGTCAAACTAAATTGATCACAATCAAAGAATTTAGTGAGAACATTTCAGATCAGTTGCTCAGTTGGGGATAGGACTACTGTTTTCTAATGTTAAAAATAAAACACGCACCATTTTGCCAAATGATCCTGAATCCAGGATCCATCACAAAGTCAGCAATTTGCTCAATAATAAACTGACAAAAATATTTTTATATATTTATAATATAATTTTTCTTTTCTTTGTTTTTCTTTTGAAATGTAGCCTTTTACAATGTGTTGTGTTTTTAACTCTGCCACCTTGAAATGTATTCATGGAAGGGACAATTTAATTTATTTTGGAGCAATTTGTTATGTTGAATATATATACTGTATAGGTATATATACCAAGAAACCTAAAGGTTTCAAAAGAGCTGACATTGTCAGAAATAATAACATCTCTCAGCCAGTTCAAGTATGTGATATTGCTGCTTTCAGGGAGTTTATTTAGTCTGCTGTTCATCCTCAAAGTTTCCTTACTTGTTCTGCAACGCATGGCTGAGAAAGTAAAACACAGCAGGGCCATAGGAAAAAAAAATCTCATTAACTCTTTTGCACAGCTTTGCTAATTGTCCTGATTTACAGAACCACACACACAAAGCAGCAAACAACAACTGTGCACAGCTGATCATGTACAATTTTTATTCAGTGGCGGTTGAATTATATAAATAAATATAGTTGATGTGATGACAAATGTTTAAAACTTTGTAGGTGAGACAATGAAACTGCTATGTAAAATTAAATTTACAGATGTGAATTATCATATATTATACAACATAACAGTGCATGATCTATCTTATGTGAGTCACTGATGTTTTAATGTGTTTAAAGTGTCCTGTACTATAAGTGTCATACTCAGACTGTGTCTGCTAGTAAAAAAAATAAAAAATAAAAACACATGTTGAATTTTTACATATTGTGTCAGTATTGTCTTTTTTTTTTAATGTGGAAAATAAGAGATAATAAAGGTGTTGACATTGTCCTACCGTGTACTAGTGTGTGCATTTGTGTTTCCATGCTTGTCAAGAGGTTGGACTGGGAGTGTCAGCACGGCTGAATTTACGAGTGTGTAATGAAGCATCTCTGACGAGGACAGACTAAACAGAGACTGTGTTCCTCACACACGCACACACGCACACAGCGTTTGTCCTGTCACAGTTGTCATACTGCACATATAGGGGTAGACTTCATATAGAATAAATCTTCTTTAAAGTAAGACTTAGACAGAAATTCTAGGCCTACATGAATATACCGAAACGTGCTGTAGTTACATTTGAATAATAACATTACAGTAATGGAGATGTTTTACATATTAGAAACAATAACTACAACTGCAAAGGTTTATTATCTTCTACAAGAAAGGGCTACAGAGGAAACCTCCTCTCAACCTGAATCACTTGGGTATTTTTTCTATGAAGAATTAAAATGAAATATAAGAAATCAGGTTTCCTAGCTGATTTCCTCCACGACGCCTCTCACACCTCGGAAATCCTGCCCCGTTTCTGCCTTGTTCAGAGGGACCTACCTTCGTCAGGAGTCAGGTGACTCTGTGAACATGTACCTTGTGATATGGGAGATTGGACTCAGATGAGGTTCTTCACCCCCTCCTCCCTCTCTGGCTCTGTTTTGACTAGCATGCCAGCTCTCTGACTAACAGTGAAGCGCTGACACCCCTGGAGTGGATTCTGGGCATACCAAGGAGGAGATGCCTTTGAAAGGACAGATGTTCCTGGGCTTAACCTGCCTCCTACCCAAACCACTACCCTGCTTCCATTGTATATTTGTTCTTGCTCTATAAATAACTGGCTGGTAACTTACAGAAAAATGTAACTGATGTGCAGCTGACTTCCAGGCCTCATCTCTGAAGGTGAAAGAACTTTTAAAACACTGGAGAAAAGTTGGTTAATACAGTCATGGTAAATGGATTTGGGCGAGGGGGTCACACTGAACATGCTTTTTTTTTCTTTCTTTCTTTTTTTGTCCACATAAGGACTAGTCTCAGTGTCTGGACTGGCTCATCCTTCTTATGTAACAGCAGTGTGTAGTCCTGGCAGATGAGGCGTGATGGGCTCGAGCCAGTGCAGCCACATTATCCAAAAATATACCAAGCCATATTCACAGGGGAATGTACACTTATTTGGTGTTCTTCTTTAAATTTCACAGTTGATGCTATAGCCTGAGAATTTTAAAGTCAGTGCTAGAGAAATTATGCCCAGTGAGCTCAATCGTTCAACACGCCAGATTCTTGTAAAATCTTGTGTTACTGTAAATGCTCAAATTTAAAACACGCACTCAATAAAAAAAATAAAAAAAGTCATGTGGGTAAAAAAGATTCTTTAACATTTCAAATTTCTGAATTCATCATGTTTCCAGTTTTCTAACTTTGGTCAGAGTGCAGAATGTTTGCCCACTTGCTGTGGCTGGAGGGATGAATGGGTGATTGTTCGAGGGCCGTGTGACGACTCTCCTGGGGCCCATCAATTCACTGAGGCTCCTGGAACATCAGGTCATGGCTAACCGGGCTCTGAGGCTGCAGCCTGGCTTCAACTGTGCAGATTTTACCATAGTTAGTTTGAGCCCAGGACCTCCAGCGCTCACAGCTGGGTCCCTTAAAAAAGCCCAGCTGAATGGTTTTAGAAACACTGCATCTCCTCTTACCCCGCGCTCTCTCGCTGCTCGCTCTCCATCGAGCACAGCACAGATATCAGATACTGTGTTTTTTACTTGATATGTTCATCTTTGCTTGCCAAAGCCCCTGGAAACCATATTAAAGTCTGCATTCCATATTTTTAACCAAAGGGCCTCTTTAGTTGAAGAATTTGTCCAAAATTTCCATTATCCCCTCTCTCCTTCTCCTTCCTCTTCGCTCTTTTCCCCCCACAGCTCTGCGTTTCCCTGTCTCTTCCCCACACGCTCGCACACATCTTAATTTCTACTTTTCCCCCTCTAGCGCTGCTATCGTGTTGTATCGGTTACAGCTGACCACCAGTCAGGTGGGTCTGTGGGACGTTTCAGATCACGGAGGGGCAAGCCAGCTCACTCAGCGCCTCCAGCCTGCTCCCAGACTCCAGTCCCAGGCCCCGCTGAGGCCTTGTCCCAGGCAGGGCAGAGAGACACCTGGCCAAACCGCAGAAACACTTCCAGCTGCAGACTGCCTGATGCTCACCACGGAGAGAATTCAGGCCAAAGGTGGAGGAGCTCACCAAGAACTTACAGCACTACCAGAGAGAGTCCTCTGGCCTTTTTTCTTTTTTTACTCATGTCATGTTTATTGGAGTCACAGCATCTGTTCATAGGGGGGTGGGGGGGTGGGGGGTCGTTTTGAACAAATTTTTACCTTGTTAAAATGTTTACACTGTGTCACAATAAAAGTCTCGATCCTCCCCATAGATGGGAAAACAAACCAAAGCAACTTTTTTTTTTTTTTTAACTGCGGCCCTTAAAGTGAAAGTGGGAGAACACAAGGGGTGAAAACAGACAGAGAGAACAACAGCTCCCTTTTCTCTGCGACCAGTTGACATGAAAGACCACATTATGTCTGAGATTAGAGGCAATTACTCTGGGAGTGTGCTTTAAGACCTTTGTTTGCCAACATGACAGGAGGGAGCAGGGCTGTAATTTGATGAGGGGGCAGTGTGAGTGAGAAACTCGGCATGGCGAGCTCCCAGCGGAGAGAGGCAAAGGGAACCCTTTGTCTGCAGCGTGGACATGGCAGTTGGCAGAAAAGTGAACGTTTGGAGGAAGATGAATTCAGCTGGGATTCATTAATTAGGAGATCCGTCCTCATCCCCATTGTCAGATTTATTATGTGGGCTACTGTTTATGGCTGAAAAGTGAGTTTAAAGAGACTTTTACAGCCTCAACAAGGAAATACTTTCATCTCTGCCTTTTGTTCCAGGTGACAGTTCAAAAGCTGCTGCTGATTGTTTCAGCATTTATATTAATTCAAAATGGTACAATTGTGTGAGTTCATTCAAATGTCACAAATGCTGTAAACATATGATTCATACTCAACCTGCGGTCGAACAAAAGCACCGCACCACATCTTCAAAACGTGACATCTCTTCCACTCTGGCCCGGTGCATTGTTTCAAACATACTGCGAGTTTTCAGGACAGGAAACGAGCAGCTTGTTCCAGACCGACCGGCAGAATGGAACACGTCTTTATTTGAGGGAAGTCATTCCGCTGATATATAAAACACCAAAGCAAAGTTTCCTTCCCCCCTCACTTTCCTGGTGCTATCCCCTTCAAAAGGACTCAATCCTTTATACTGGGCTCACATGCACACACGGGACCAGAAGAAAAACAAACAGTGGCCATTTAAATATCAACCAACCTGCCTTCTGTTTGAATGGAAGGGGGCTACTGCACGGCTCGGCCCGGTCTCGTCCAGCATGCTGGAATTACGTGCTCGGCCGTCTGAACCGTGGATCTGGACCAGAAGTGGGGAACAACATCAAAACAAACCATTGTGGTGATAATTTCTGCAGGTGTACTGTGGAAATAAATATACTGCATGCCTGTTTATGCCAGGGACAGAAAAACACATGCAAATGTTAAAAAATGGCAAGACACTGATTCAGTATTTCCTGATTTAAATTTATATTTTAGACTATTATGTTTACAGTAAGTCCTTTTGTGGCTGGCATAAAAAATGGTTATTGAAAAATGTCCTTTTATCCCTGTATGGCAATACTATATTTTATGCTAGAATTTATTTAGTTCCCACAAGTGCAAGCTATTGAAACAAAGTGCAACAAACAATAAGTGAGGTCACAGATGAGGGGTGTACTGTAGCTACTTTGTTTTCAGGCAAATATCTAATGGACAAATAAGTTAATTAGAAAAAATAATAAGATAAGAGACATGAAAATGTCATCAGAAATAATGCCATCAGGCGTTGTTTCAGAATCTGGACTTAATCTAATAAGGTTGTGTCAGACCACGATAAAATAGTGGGTGCAGCAGCCAGTCCTACTTTCACCCTTTGCTGTCCTGCTCTGCTTTGGCGAATGTTCCCATAAGGGTGTGTGAGAGGAGGAAGAGAGACCACCTATTAAAGTGAAATCTTAGGAGTGATGGATGGGAGGTTGTTGAGGGGGGGGAGCGGAGCAGCATACACCCCAGGGGAGGGGGATGATGAACAAGTGGGGAGGGAGAGGGGTGTGTGTGTGTGCATGTGGGGGGTGGGTGGTGGGTGGGAGAGTTCACTAAATCCCCACTCACACCTCTGGCCGTGGGTGGGGGGGGGATTGAGACCTCCCATGCTGTCTGACTTAGAAATGTGATTGACTTCATCCTCTCAAGTACTTTAAACTTTTGCCTGTTTTTCCTCAAATCTTTTTTCTTTCATCTACATTGTTACAAATGAGAAATATGCCCTTTCAAAAGGTCCTTAATAAGAAAAAATGACTCATACATCAGCTCAGTTGGCAATTGCAGTGTGTGTCGGTAGTTTTTTTTAAAACTTATATTATTTTCAAAATATTTTACAGATCAAAGTGAGCCATAATTCAACAGATGTGGCGCTGAGCAGATTAGTCAACACTCGCCTTACACGTTTTGAAGCTATTCTCAAACTTTGCACACTATGGTCTTTCCAATTGCATTACAATTTGTCATATTTTCTTCCAAATGTGAAGCTACCTCATATTTCTCAAAAATGTGAAACAAAGTTGTCAGTGGCAGTGTTTTCATAATGGTGTTTGGCTTTGATGATATCTCGCATGGATAGAGCTACTGCCTGGTGGCCTTTGAAAACCGCTGTTCTCAGCTTTGTGATTGATTTTCTGATGCTGAAGTCAGTTTTTTTGGTTAATTTACTTTAAGGAGAGGTGGGAATTTTTGTGATCTATAATTCAGTTTTTCCATAAAAAATGAGAAAAAAATCACTGCACAGCTACAGTATGTGAAATAAAGTCAACATTTCAACTTTCTAAAACTTAAAAAAAGGATAAAATATTACACTTGTATATGAATTATCAAAGATAATCACAGACCAGTGTCGATAAAATGATTAAATTAAAACCTTATGATACACTTGAATTGTATGAAAAATGGGAACCTGAGCAAGTTAGCACATTGATAGCTTCATCTTCTCACTAATAAATACTACAACGCTGAGTAAATTTTAATCCTGTAGTCACATTTTAGGACAATAAAGGCAAATGGAGAGGCTGCAGCACTTGTGGTTTAACGCCTGGTGTGTGGAGGAATTACTGCTGTAGTAGTTTGCCTTTAACTGTCAGGAAATGACCCATAATCTGCAAGCGTTTGACTGCTGCAGCATTCCTGTGAAATGACACAAGTTGAGGTAGATTAGGGGTTGGGTAATTAGCTCATTAGTCAACATAAACACATGGTGGGCTCCCCCCCCCCCCATCGTTTCTACACACCCTGCCCCCCTCTCTCCACCCACAGCTGGTAGGTTCTCACAAACATATGCACGCATACCTGCACGAATGCATATACAGACACATACACGGCACCCAGACCACTTCATCATTAATCCAATTCCTTTCTTCTGGACTTTTTTTTTGCTATTTTCCATCCTTTCTTTCCTGTGTGGTTCTGCGTTGCCCCAGACAAGCCACTCTTTCATATTGTAACCCTGGGGGCTGAGGGCCAGCCACTTTTCACCAGCACCTTACAGCTTATCAGAGCACTTTATCAGCCTGAGGGAGAGAGATGAGGGTTGAAGCTCTTCACTCTTCTGCTCTGCAGCTCACAAAACCAGCAGGCTGTCAGCAAACAAGTATTTGTAAGTTGGGGCCCAGAAACGTGCGCCTTGTGACAAAGAGAAAGGCGTCAGGGGTCATGTGTTTCAGTGTGTGTTTGCAGTGTGTGTGTGCATGAAAAACACAGGACATCCTTTGTGCAGCGAGGTGCGCTGGTCCCCACACAGCCTCCCTTGTTGCTCAGGGGACAGATGCTGAACACTGGAACCTGGACAGCCCTGCACACCTCCTAAATGCAGGAGGCCTTAGCTTTCTCCTCCACTTAATTTTCAGACCTACTGTTTAACCCCCCCACCCCCCCACACCAGTTCCTCCTCCTCAGCGACCCCGCCAACCTGAAGATCGACATAATGCTCTCTTTCATCAATGCTTCACAAACCATATGAAATATTTTGCAAACTTTATCAAGGAGGTGTTGAAAGTGGAAACATTCCTGAGTTTCTATTCCGCCACGTTGATAAAAACCTTCAGAGAGAGAATCTCGCCTTTGACTTTCAACACTTTGGAGCGGTGTTTTAGCACCTTGGATTTCAGTCACAGGCAACTTTTCATTTCAGGACTGGGTGTGTTTTCCTCAATGCCATTGGAAATAGAAGGCCTGTTTGATGGTGTTCATTGACTGATATGAATGACCATTTGTGTGGCTCTGCACTGTACAGAGCTTGTGGCACGCCTGGTCGCTTTGGAAGCAGTTGTATGTTGGTCCGTGTGCTGCTCGATAGGGGAAATGGATGAGGGAAGCCAAAGAGAAACTGCTGCACAATCAATCAGCTGTGGTTTGCTACTGATTCAAATTGGCAAATTGGAGTTTAGATTGAGTCGTTTAATTGGGAGACAACATGGCTGATGGATCCATCCATCATCGCCTGGTGAGACAGTTTACTCACAGCAATAGATCACACATCCTGTTCTGGTTAATTTACAAAGGAACAGAACACTGAGCCCTTCCCTTGGCATAGTTACGATCTATCAGCGCTCAAATGTTTGACTGCTTTATTTTTTTGATGGCTTTGAGTGTGCGTGTGTTATGTATGTACCTGACAGATTGTGCAACTGAAGATTTTGCTCCAGGTGCACTGAAGTCAAGATGGTTTCCAACAAACCCAGCGAAGGGTGGAGAGTTAACATGCAGAGGCACAGTTCATTCCTTGAGCTGGTTGAGTGTCATTACCCAAGAGACAGTGGAAAAGCAAATGATACATGTCTGTCATGATGTTGATGAACACATCTCTTTGCGGTCTTTATCAGTAACTATTTTTATTGCTCCACGTTTGAGTCTTACACTATTTTTTCAACCCTCTATTGACTGGAGAAAACACTGATGCATGGTTTTGTTTATGTAACTTAATTCATAGACTATATTACTATAATAAGGGCAGGACAAAAAAAAAAGTTTAAAGTGTTAATGCGGGACGTTCAGCATTATCTCATTCATAAAACATACACATTCCGTTTTAAAACAGTGGCACGAAATATGTGGTAAACCTTTATTCTTTGACCTTCCCTGCTTTGTTTGTGTGTATAATAAATTATGAACTGTTAATGTTTTGAGTCATTATCACTATCACTGTAACATTAGTAATGAATTTGTTTTCTAAGTGTATCTTTTTGCTTCCCACAGGTTTTTACTCAATTAATTAATTAATTAAGTCAGACCACATGAGCAAAATGACACTACAGATACTGTATGACATCAGTAAAATATTGAGAAAAACATTTTAGCTTATTAAATAATAGGCAAAACAAAAATTTATTGTGATCTTTTTTTTTCACAAAAGTAACAGATCCTGATGTGCCAGCTGTTCCTCCTCATTTCCATTTCATCAACACGGTTATTAATAGCAACAGTCAGAACAACAAACTTGCTACGAGGGACGCTACTACTGACGGTGATTGGTGAGGGAAAGTGCCACACCTTGCTCCTTGGCTGCAGGCCACAGCCTTATCAGGCTTGATGAATTACATTGACACCCAAGCTATCTTAATGACTCTGTCTATCTACCCATCTCCCCTCTCCTTCCCCTCCCTTTTCCCAGCACTTGGCCTTGCTCCTGCATCCTCCCACTGTTCAGATATCTAGGGCTGGTTTCTGTCTTTGTGTGTGCGTGTGCTTGTGTGTTTGTGTGTGATATTAAGTTATCTTACATTGGCAGCTAGTGTCAGTAGAGGTTGATGACTCATGTCTTGTTGTCAGAGAAACAAACACTTCACAAACTCATAAAAACACACCTGCCATAACCCGAAGCACACCATTACAGGAAAATAGTCGATTAGCTTTAACACCGCCTCAATGACTGAACGTTACATTCCTGTGGTTTGCTACTGTGCCTGATGCGTGTTGAAATTAAGTGTGTTGACACTACAGAAGATTAAACAGACACTGAGTTAGTCTGACCTGATCCTTAATGGTGAGCAGTTGGCATCCTGGAGTCTCATTTCCTAGTTTTTAAGAGGGTATCCTTCCTTCTTTGACGCCAACTTCCTCTGCTATAACACCCATTGAGCAAAGCATTGCTTCACAGGCCCCAATGTATATCACAAGGTGCTTCCAGTGGCCCTTGGACTTCGGCTTTAATTTAAGGGCAATTAAAGGACAAATGGCCACCAACTGCAGCCAATCTCACCACCTGTCTCGAGAGGCGTCACTGTGAGGAACCAGACTGAGAGCCGTCATTGACCATGGCTTTAACACTAGAACCGACAAAAAATTAACTCTGTTTGCGTAAAAACCCTAGGTCTCCCAGTCACTTTTCCTAAAAGTGTGTTCTACATCATCTTATGTTTTCGTGATTCTGATAAAAAGAGAGCGAAGAAAAGAGTGATTTTACCTAGAACCGCCAAGAGGTCATTTTGACCTCCATTCACTCTAATGCAAAAATGGTAAATGGACTGCATTTATGTAGCCATATATATCATAAACCCAGCCAGACACACAGTTCAAAAGACTTTATGGTAATACTTGACATTCATATACACACACATACTTTACCAAAAATAACAATAGTGGTTGCTAGGCAACCAATATAGATGACTCTTTATTTTTCTACTGTTCGAATAGTGTGTGTATATAAACAT
Organism: Decapterus maruadsi; assembly: GCA_030347415.2. Lineage (NCBI taxonomy): Eukaryota > Metazoa > Chordata > Actinopteri > Carangiformes > Carangidae > Decapterus > Decapterus maruadsi. Next base: position 17,112,248 of record CM064906.1, read on the forward strand.
GTATAAAATTGATTTTCCAATACTTGCAATCTGGGCTAAATAATGTCCATTTAGTCACTCAGTTTGCCAGTTAGTTAGTTATAGTTAGTTATTTAGTTAGTTAGTCATTTTGACCTCATCCCACAACACAACACGAGGTCAGATACTAGAAAGTTGTCAAACAGTTAAAACAGGTCAAACAGATAAAAAACTAATATTACTCATAAACATTGAACATAACAATGACAATCCCTTGCTCTCATGAGAAATGGACATGAATTCAAAAATTTGAAACAATTTTCAAAATTTTTACATACACACACTGTTTGAAAATAGAAAAATAAAGAGTCGTCTATATTGGTTGCCTAGCAACCACTTTTGTTATTTTTTGTAAAATATGTGTATGTATATGAATGTGAAGCATTACTATAAAGTGTTTTGAACTGTGTGTCTGGCTGGGTTTATAATATATATGGCTACATAAATGCAGTCCATTTACCATTTTTGCATTAGAGTGAATGGAGGTCAAAATGACCTCTTGGCGGTTCTAGGTATACATGGAATGTTGGCTGTTCTAGTGTTAAAGGACAAATTCAGGCATCAGTTAGTGAAAACATGTCCTTGGGATGGTTTGTTGATATTACTCTTCCTTTTTTTACTGGTAGAAGAGCAAGGCTGTTATGCCACTATTTCAGTGAATGCAAATATTATTTCATTGATTACTGCAAGGGCAATTGTGTTTTCCTGTACTTACAAGGGCAACTTTGTGTGTTTAAGTGACCATATGGCAAACTGGTCACTTCATTACAGTAATGTGTTAAAATGTTGGATTGGGTAACATTTAAGTGGATAGAGCACTCATTTATAAAGTTTTATACAGTAAGTGGAATAGGCTACTGCAACGAAAAAGTGAAAAACTACAATAAGATACAGGTGCAATCTACGGGCAAGAAAAGTCTTAGGCCTATATAACCATATGATTATTTGATGGACAAAGTTTTGCTAGTACAATATAGCCAGTGACAGCATAATATTCTGTTTACTTCCCTGACTTCCAGTCAAGAACCTCTTGTAAGTAAAAAACACATCCTAGTTGCCCAATGTTTGGTAGGTGCTGGACCAAGAAAAACGTGGCATGAGGGTAAATAAAAGTCCACAACACCAAAGGAGCTTCAATTTGCAAAAATGTATTAAAGCGACATGACGTTTCAAGCACCACTGGAGAAGAGAAGAGAAAATGAGTGGGTAGAGACGCCATTTTTGAAGAACTTCAACATCTAACTTCACAAGTTTAACTTATCAAGAGCTGTCAAGAGGGATGAGAAGCAGCAATTATGTTTTGGTTCTTTTTTTTTTTTCTTCTACTGTAGTTAGCGTGCCAACAAGCTAGCCTTGGCTCAGTCAAACTATTTAGTAACTTCCTAATACTTCTTAAAGCCCCAGTATGTAGGAATTACCCCCATACCCCCTAGCGGTGCGGTTGCATATGGAACGTATTCTTGATGTTGCATTCGTGTGAAATCGGGCAGACCTCAGACAGACAACAGACGCCGCATGTAACACGATAAACAAGCGTCTATGCAAACAAGTGGTCCGCCAGTATGAGGCAAAACAATACAGGCGTGACAATATGTTGTAGTGCACTCCATGCTGTCCAGTCTACCCTGAAGAAGTAGTGCCACTCACAGGGTGTAACTACCTCTTGTCTTACAACATCTGAGGAAGTAAACTTCCTAGGAAGCAATAGCAAAACTTACAAATAGCTCTTACTTGCTGAGGTGTTTTTAGAGAAATAAAATGCTCCATGAAAGATATTATTTGTAACATATCAATGGGTATGACGATTACCACAATAAATAGTTTAACCTACTGTTAAATGTTTACATGTTGAAAGTGTATATGGCAATGCATAGGATATATAGGAACTAATGTTAGCCAGTGTACTGTAATACCTAATTAGTTATTTGTTGAAGAAAATAATTAATTGGGTTTATATTAGACCTCAGCTTGAATTCACATGGATATCGTATTTTTGGGTATGGTCCAACTGTTTATGTAATAACAGCCTCCTCGCCATGATTAGAAGCAAAAGAGTTGTTTGAGACAGTTACGAGAGGGAAGGCTGGGAACTTTATCCCACTGTTCTAATATTTCTACCCAGTTGAACCTCGGCCCCAGTCTGCCATTGGCTGTCTCACATGAACACCAATTAGGCGTGATGCAGGGCAGAAATAAAGGCCGATGCACTTTGCTGCGAGGAGCATTTGTTTTTTCTTCCCTCTCAACGTCAGAACCGGTGTGCGGTCCAAGTATTCTGGTCGTAATAGTAGCTCAGTGTTCCGGGAACTCTGGGATAAAAAGTGAAAAAACAAGGCGGTGAGGTTTTCTGGGTAATAACTCCATCTTTTTGTATTGCAGTGCAGGAGGGAGGAGCATTTCTCTCTCTCTCCTTTTTTTTCTATTTCTTTTTTTCTGGCAGGTTCCATAGCCTCCTGTCCATGGAAAGCACACTCTGCACATTCTGCAGACAAGGGTCTTCAGGGAGGAAATAGAGAGGAAATTGTGCAGAAAGTGTAAAAAATCAGTCTCTCCCTCTCTCCTTCTCTGCCTCTCTGTGGCTCACTTCACACAAAGAAAGACTCCTTGTTTTCAGTTCACTTCTAATTACTTACATTTATCCCTCAAGGGGCACGTTAACCCAAGTAGTTTTGGAGTCAACAAGGGAAACAACATACAATATCACTCATATATGCATTAACTTGTTCGGAGGCCAGTTTGTTCTTCAAAAACAATCGGTTATTCATGCACAGTTTTAAATTACTCTATTTTTTAATTTTTTTTAAAGTGAAGGCTGAGTCATGCCTCACTAACAGATGTCACTCTTTCTTGACTTCTATAACAAGATAACATACAATTAACACTTTGCACTGGTGTTAATGCCTGATCCGAATTTTAAGTGTAATATGATGCAAATCAGCGGAGCTACGGCTCCTCTGCCAACTGTCGTAAAAAAAAAAAAATTCTTTATAATCCCAAGCTTTGGCAAGAATGTTGAGGACAAACATGATGAAGAGGAACAGGAAACTTTAGCAGCTTTGCAAGATCTTGGCACTGTTCATCCTTGAGCCCATTAGACAAATAATAGCAAAGCTCATCTTGCACACCCGGTTTGTCACTCCTACACGCCTCCATTTTGATTCGAGGAGGGCTTCTGCGGCAGTCTGTATGCATTTATGTGTATGCAGAAGTGCCCATGTGTGTATTTCTGCATGTCAGTCAGTATTTTGTTGCAGCAGAGGGGAGATTTAATAGTCTGAAATTGGCAAGGGGAGGTGGTAGAGAGAAAGAGTTTGGTTTAGGGGCTGAGGTTCAGATGAGGGGTTTGTAAATCTTCTCAAGGGAGCTCATTTGTGCCAGGTGGTCACACTTTTGGAATTGGTAACTAACCTCTACCACATGCTGTCACCTGCATGTGAAGTTACGACGTGGTTTCATCCCGGCAGTGCCCTTGCCGTCCAGTGGGTGGTGCTGTCAGGGGGACAACGGTTGCCCAGGTAACAATCAAACATCTGTAACAAACCAAAACCATTACTTTTGGTTTGTTCATTGAAGTCTAGAGTATTTTCCTCACATTGTATGAATTCTAATCTTTGTGTTTGTCCTGATCCAAACACAGATTGATGCGTTCACAGTGTGAACAAACATCTTAAATAATAAATTAGCAGCTAAGAGGAATACAGTTCTTACGGTAGACACAGTGTGCCGGCCCTGGCCTTCACTCTGTCCATGATGAAGGGTGTTAAAGCAGATGCATCTGCCAATCAGCCCAAGATAAATTCAGGCCACTTCCTTTTCATGCCATGCCAAACTAGAAATAGAACTATGGCCAAACAATCCCCTTGTAATCAAATACTGATGGGATTTTAGAAAAGGCTATTAATTTTTTTTTGTCCGTCACATACAAGTGTGCCACAATGTCAGTACAAACATTTATTACAGGAAGGAAAGGACTTCATTGTCTTTGGTCATCACCTACAAAGTAGGTTTGAAGGTTGCGAGACTCTGAGGTTAAAATTGTTGTCACCCTGCATCCAGGGTTAATAAAGCAAAGACAGAGGGCCAAAAACTTCAAAGAAACTTCTAAGTAGATTTGACAGTGGGGTGCCCTGCCACAAAAGACCATGTTTGGGGATTGAATGAAAAGAAGCATGTCACCGGAGGGAAATGTGGTCAGGCATGTTCGATGTATCAAAAGAAAATAACTGATGAATTAAAGGAGGATGGCAAAGTTGTAAACTTCACAGCCTGAGCCGAGGAGGGAAGAGACCCCTGCCGTCTTTGATTGTTTAACCACAAAGCTTACTCCGGTTTCTGTAGAAGGCAGCATCCTAATAATAAGATCACGCAAAAACACACACTCAAACAGACCGAACCACATGCCCAGTATCCAAGTCACAACCTGAGTCAAACAATGTGAGTATAAAATGTGCCGGACAAGATTAGACTACCTTTGATCAAAGACTAAGACAGTATTGATAAATTGCTCTGAACAAAAGTTCAAGTATCTGAGGATATATTTACACCGAAGTATATGCAAAATGAAAAGACAATTATATGACTACCCTCTGACACAACCCAGAGCCTACTAGTAGCAGAAGTACCAGACCATTGTCGTTATGGCAGCAATCATAAACATATGGTTTACTCTGGTGGGACGGTCACAGTTTGGTTATATTTAAGCAGACAAACTACTTGGCTGGATTGTGGTTTTGGTTAGAGCATATCCTTAAGCTTTAAGGACCTTTGTCGTCATGGTTATTATTATAAATGTGCGGTTAAGGTTGTGGAACAGACAAATGTATTGGTTTCACACGGGAAACAAACAGAAAATCATGATTTAATCGCCCCCAAACCTCCTCCTGTTGCAAACTTTGTCGCTCGATATACCCTGTCACCTCACTTCATCCTTCACTCCGGTCATAATCACTATCAATCACTCACAACACAAACAAAATGAGGACACAATTATCCAAACATTGCCTCATGTCAGCGGTGGCCAAAAAACTCCACAAGGTTTCTTTGAATTTAGCCGTTTATGTTCAAAATGAACCTTTTAAGATTCTGGCTCATTTACCATGAGATCAGAGGGGAAAACATAATTGGACAAGGTTTCTTCAAGGGAGGTTTTTTCCCCCTTTGCCTCAGACTTTTCTGGCTAGACAAAAATGTCGGGCCTGACAGGTCAGGTAATGGAGCGTATGAATGGTCCAGATTCCGCTACAGGTAGAGAACCCGAGGCCAGGAACCTTTCAGAAACTCAGCTGATTACAGAAAAAGAGAACACTTCCACTGCTGGCTTGGTAAAATAAACAAATATGGCATGGAAACCCATCAGCTGCAATAGAGTGGTGGGGTAGACTTGGAGGGCACTTTATTTTCTCTCTTCAAAGGCAAGAGAAGAGGAAGAAAAAAGAAGGAGAGAAAGAGCAAGAGAGTGCGTGCGGCAGGGTAGAGAAGATGGCGCTGTCTTCCACGTCAACAACGGAATTATTCGTCCCCCAGAGGGTGAGCAGATTTGGGGACTGGGGTTGAATATTCAAGAGGAGGAGGAGGAGTCGGGAGCTGTGTTAGAATTTGAGAAGTGTTAATCAGGGAGAGGATGTGGGCCTTCTGGCCTGTACCTGATTACCACCAAATGGGACAGCAGCAGCAGCAGCAGCAGCAGCAACAGCTGGGCCCTACAACGTTGTGGGGGTGGGAGGTGGCGGGCGAGCATTGGAAGACACCATGGCGAGGGTTAAGGGACGAAAAGAGCAATTACATGTGGGGACTTTCCATAACAGTTGAGATCCGGCCTCATACTTCACTTGTTGAGACTGACCAGAGGAATGTTGTCTCCAGTATCTATGACGTATTATGTGTTCGGGACAAAAAAGGTCAATTGCTAATTGTGCTGATGGGAATTGGAGGCTATATAACCTCCTGTATTTCTCTCGTGCCATTATCTGTGCTTACCACTCAGATGCCACATCATGTGCTGCTAACAGGGTTTGTCAGTTCATTAATCCCAGCTGCAGTACAAGAATGCTGTTTTCTCCCCCTCGATGATTGGTCCTGACAGCGAGAGAGACTGAGATGATCGAGTTTTTTTTTTTTCTTCATCCTGTCCTTGTCTGAGCTCAGCACATCGTTCACCTCTCTCTGCCAAGTTTAAGTACATGACTCAACATTGTGACATCTCTGATCCATTGTGCATCTCTCAACGTCCGTCTTGCTCTTGTCAGTTTTACCTCCCTCTGCTTTTCAAAGATGGTTTTACACAGTCGTGCTGCAAAGCCTTTTAAAGATCACTGATTTTTACAAGACAATAAAAAGGAAAACAGGTTCTGTTTGGTTTCTCAAGAGTCCTTAGTCATCTAACTGTAGCCTATGTAGCTAGGAGAAACATGGCAGATTGCTTTTCTTCCCCAATTGCTCTCTTGTGACCACATTATCAGTAAATATTATGAAAATAGAAGCTTTCTTAGTAGCATACAGAAATACACAAGTTCTCCATAGGACAGTTCTAAGTACATTTTTTAACTGCACAACATTTTTGTTATAAGTCTTGGATAGAAAAATTGAGGGGATTTTTGTCAAAATGTTTGTTATATCATCCTGTATGAATATACATGAGTGTGTAAGAGATGAGATTTTCTTCATGTAATAAATTCAAATGAAAGGTTTCTGGACATTTAATTTATGTTAATGTCAAAAACATGATGCTATCACTTCTTATACTGTTAAATATCAGTATCAGTGAAGGCTCTTTCACAAATACAGTATGAACTTTTTAAGTACTGTATGCTGCTAAATATCCAATGCATTTGTGTTAGAGATTCACTTCTCCCTGTGTCTGTTAACTTGATTTTGAGAAGGAGAATAGTCATATGTGTAACAGTTACAGTAATTATAAAAAAGACACTCATAACACAAGGTACTGTTATTTATAAATGTAGATCTGCAGGGAGCCTAAAAGACTGTCTGTGACCTCATAAAGATCAATGTGAGGCTTTCAAAGCAACAGAAGGAAATGTAACAATGTAACAATATGATTGTTTTGCACTTCCTCTAACATGAAAGCCACACAGAACGAGACAAGTCTATTCTAAGCCATAAAAGGCTCATTTCTTGTCTTATTTTAAACTTGTTTATTTCTGACAGGAATATTTAGAATATTTTTAGACTAAATGAAAAGTGCCATGGGGCTTGAAAAGGAGGAATTCTCTTGAGTAGGTGCAGATGGCTTTAAGCAGTCACGCACGCGCACACTCAGGCATCGCACATTACAACTGTCTACATGCGCGTCACGCAAAAAAGGCAATATCACAACATCCGGCTTTGTACTTTGCAACCATAAAGCAACCACCAAAACACCTCCACCTGTGGAAGTGATCCAACGGGTGATAATAGCACTGAGTGCCCTTCATGTGCTGTGGAGCAAAGTGCAGTGGTTCATTCTGTCATGGCTGCCTGAGGCCAGGTGAGCGTCTCCTTCTCTCCCTCTTTCCTGTTCTTCTTAAAAGCTGGGCAGGTGAGGCAGGCAAAGCCCACTTAAGATAAGTGGATTACATAGTCTGTATTTTAAGCCTTGCAGTGACCGTATCAGTCATCTACACAGACACACTGGGCCTGTTTTTGTAATGAAATAGTAAAGCAGTGGAGATGATCACATGAGGTCCAATTTTTTTTTTTTTTTTTTGCAGTTCTTAGAAGAGTATCAATTCAACCTGAATTTCACTTAGATCACTTAGTTTACACAACGATGGTATGGTAACTATTAATTAATAACTTATACACAATTAAAAATATCTTTCTGTCACATCAACCTTTTCAACCAAATCTTGCTCTTGAGCAATAAATATTATAATATTATGTCGCACTTTTGACCAGCTTATGTAACTTTGTCCGTCATGGCTGGTATAGCCTATAGCAGAGTTATGAAAGGTTTTTGGCACCTACAGTGGCTGAACGACTGATGAAAGCAATGAGGCTGAACCAAAACAGTAAAAAAAACAACAACAACAAAAAACAAAACAATAACCTGAAAGATGCTAAAATGCTCCGCACACACAGCTGAGGAGAACTGTAGAGTTGGACCATAGTGGTCAGTAAGACATTCCTTTCATATTTACATAGTCATTTGATCCAATGTTAATAAAAGTACTGATTATAGCAGATTTAAAGTCCAGACTAACACATGCATGCATGAAAACAGCACAAGTGGAGTGAGTTTTCAGGGCCAAAATGAGTGAGAGAGATGGGATTAGGTTTGTTATGAGAAAGCATGACTGACCTCCTCAAACTCTCACGCCAGAATAATCATTTTCACTGCCACAAGAATAGCTACATAATTGTATGGAATGCAAAATTTGTGCAATTCCTTGCTTCGGTTTCCTTAAGTACTGTTCGATTTATCCTGTCAGTAAGCGCCGATCCCCTGGTGCCTCTCTGTAAGTGATAGAGTGAGGAAAGGAAGGAGTTTGTTGAGTAAAACGCACAGAAAGTACAGAGGGAATAAAGGCAAACAATCACTTCCACATCAGATTTGACAGAGCAAATGGAGCTCAGTTTACACAGATATTATGTTCAAGTGGTTTTCTCCTTTCAGCCACCGATTTCCAACTTTCTCCAACAGAAAGAAACAAAACAGTTCAAATCCTTCAGCCAAACTCAATTAGTTTGCCACCGTAATCAAACAAATACGCAATGTTTTCTAGCACTACCTCCTCGATGTTGCTGTTGCTGCTGCGGCTTCATAAATTTGTAAGAGCACTGTGTGTTGTTTTTGCTATATAAGGCACTCGGCAAGAAATCATTGAAAAAGCATGTTCCTTTAGTCACAACCTGGGAATTTGGAGATTTTGACAAGACTCTGCACAAAGTCACAGGCCAGGCACTAGTAGGACTGACATGTGGGTGGACTGAGCAATTGGAGAGAGAGTTGAGGCTGTCTTAAACACTGTTCATCTCTCTTGTTCTTCATTCTCTTCAAAGGACTCAGTCTTTGAAACATCAATTGGATTGGTATTTACATGTATTTAAGTGCCTTTTGAGTAAATTGTACTAGATAGAGTAGTTTGCTTGTGTTTTGATATTTTGGATAAAAAAAAACATGCATTATAGGCTCACAGCAAGGCCCTTATAACAAGTGTTCATGTTTCATTAATAGCAAAACATATTTCTATCTTGTTCCATCACAAAATGTTTGCATGACTTCATACTTCTCCATGCAATCAGTGATGTATCTAACCCCGTACTGTACTGTATTAGCCTATCTTATCCTGAATGAACAACTTAATGTTAAATATTCATATTAAACTTCAGCTTTACTCTGTGGCTCATTGATGTTTGCATGAGACACATTTAAAGACTTTTTATATCAATTGAATGCATATCTTAATGATTACGCCATGAAATGTTTACTCTTTATAATCATGTATTCTAATGTTATGCACCACCCAACTCTGCAGAGAATGCAAATCCGATGGTTAAATCATTTTAATAATGGGCTAAAATTCTAGATGTGTTTAAACAAATGTCTTCCTGAAATATAATGTAAAGTGGATATAGGTGCAGGGCTCAAATAACCTCACTTTCCTGTAAAAATGTGTCATTGAGACATTGAAAAACATGTCCCAGACTTCCCTTTTCTAATAAGGGAAAGTATGACAGGCATGCACGCTGCCTCCCACACTCTATTTGTTGTCCTTTATTCCCTTGATGCATATGAAAAGGGGAAAAATGAATGTGAATGTGATATCTTTTTACATCTCAGTGCTCTCTGGTGGCGGAGGAACCCCCATATTTCCAGCCTCCTGCCCCCCTTAAGAAAAAGTTTAAAGCCTCCCGCTCAGCTGGGTTCTCCCTTTGTACGGAGAATGTTCAAAGTATTACACTGTCACTAATCATCCATGTTACAACATCTTGAGCAGCGAGAGCTCTCACTCTGACTCCGCCAAACCATTATGGTGCCACGGGGTTGAAGGAATAGTCCACTTTGATCTCCTCAGAGGAGAGCTATGGAGACATCTTTCTGCTCCTCTCCTCGCTCCCCTCCTCTCACCCCTCCTGCTCTCCTCCCCCTCACTCCCTCTGGTGAGAGACTTTAAACAGTAGGCTAGAGGCTGTTATTTTGGGAGGGCCGAGGGGCTAGGGGGCGAGTGAAGAATAATATCTTGTACTCCAGGGCCTGGATGGCTCCCCCACCCCATCAAACGAGTAACAAATACGGTTACAGACCCATAAAGAATAAAGGGAGGGGAGAGAAGAAGAACGAGGGGGCAACATTTTTCTGACACAGTTTTACAGCTCTGCTTATTACAAGGAGCAGCTTAAGCTCTCCCTTCTCTCCTTGCTCAACCCACTCCCTCCATTATCAGTCATATCTATGCATTCCTCCTTCTAGGACAAGGGGCTGCAGGAGGACAGTGAAAAAGAGCATGGGGTGTCAACATGAGGAGGGGGACACTGTTATTTTTCATTTTTATTACACTACAATTGAAAGTTTAGTATTACATCCATGGAGGTTTTTTTTTCTTTCATTATGCTATTTTTATGCTAACCCGGGTGCATTTACACTGTATGATGTTTTATTAATGTACACTGTCCCTTTTCTTAAATAAATAAACAATAAACTATAAGCTATATTTTTCTATATTAAAGACATGTTTGCGAATTGAATAACCATTTTGTTTCTTATTTTTTTATCAAGTTGTTTAAATTTTTTCAATAATTATTGTTTTGACCCTAACTTTATATGAATGTACAGCAGTTGTAAAATGTCTCAACACTTCAACGTGCTATTTCTAAAAGTGTTCTCCCTGTGAGGCGACTTTTTAAGACTTGTTACAGTTGACATGACTACGTGATTACTCTTCTTCTACTTGTTGTATGCGAAAATGAAAGATGAGCAAGCTTTATGAGTGTGACTTGTTATTACTTATTATACAAGTTTCACATATTTTTGTTTGACCAGCCCTACCCCTAGTGACAGCATAAAATAAATACTCACACTGCTATTTACTGTTTACATATGTAAACTCTTGGGTGTGTTATACAGGGAGTAATGACTGGGTGAACAAGGGAGGGATTTCAGAAACATCCACTAAAAAATAAACTGCAGCTATACTGAACCCCTTATTTGAACATTTTACCAGTTAAAGGTAAAGAAATCATTATTTTAAAATGATAGTGATTAAGATACTTGCGCTTTTCAGTAATTATCAGCTTTCTCTGTATGAGTAAGTTGCTCAGGAACTATGATATTTTCTTTACCTCCTTGTTGAATTGTGCAGAGCTAACATGCCTGAGGCAGTGACCTTCAGTCCGGCAGATGGAATTGCTGCTGTTGTGCTTTCAGAGGAGATGAGGACCAATTCAAACATATAGGTTGTGTACAATTGAGAGCCTTTGGAGAGTGTTTCATTACAAGGTCCCTGACCCCTTCATCAGGTAAGAAGCTACTAAAATGCTACTTTACACAGCAACATTACGGATTACTTTTACTCTACGATGCTGATGCATCATTTCTGTGTGATAAGTTGTTTAACTAGACTGTTGTAGACTGTCTTTTTTTCCTAGATAGTCACAAAAGAGAAACGCTCATCAAAAGCTGACTACTACTGTAAACTATATGTTTTTATTTTCTCATCTCATACACGTTATACACAGTAAATACAACCTGCTGTTTAAATTGAATCACTTTGTAATTTAAAACAAAAAATATGGCAAGCCAAATCTTCATTTAGTATCAAGTATGAAAAGTGAAGAGAAAAACAATCATGATTGTAGGCTGTGAATGTCTGAATTTAAATGAGCTCCCTGGTCATTTCACATTCCCAGCTCCACTCACCTTCTCCTTGTTCTCTCAATTCTTCTCCGACTGAACTCAAGTTTACTGACCAGTCAGATGCGGTTGATTAATTCAGAGCGGGACGGTCAACTCTGCCCCTCTCCATTTCTCTCAGGCGAGCAGGGAGGACGGCTGTACATCTCATCCCATCTCACTGATTCAAACCAAAACCCTCCACCAACACCCACACACTTTACTCCCCCAGCGCTGGGACAATTTCATTGCGCTACTTTGAAAAACAATAAATTACCAAACTACAAGTAAACGAACCAATAAATCTTAAAAGCACTCAGCTGAGTTACAGAAATCCCAGGCTAAACTTGAAACAAAGGTGTTCAATGCATGTTGTTTACTAATAAAAACAACAGTTAATCGGCCTTGCAATTATATTCCACATTAGCATTTATGCCCCAAAGGGAAACAAAGACCTGACTGTTATTTTACTGAGCAGTTAGATAAGACTAAGAACAACAAGATTAGACCGACTAGTTTGACCTTTACCTGCTTTCTTGATGAGTACCGGATGAGAAGATTGAGAGCAGTGTCATGTCTGCACAGATTGGAAAAAGTCAGGCTTTGTCCAAAAAGTAACAAAACCAAACTTATAACACTTTGTAAGCTCACTAAATAGTATGTTCTATGTAAATAACAGTAAAACAAAACTAAACTAAAGACAGATATGAGAATATTGGCAAGACAGCAAATTAAATCATACACGAGTACAGGAGGAGGGTGGCAAAGGAAGTGGCACAAGGAGGCAGCACTTGTGAAATCTGTGAACATGGTCAGTTAAAATACAAAGAGGGTAAGAGTTCAGAGTTCTCATGAAGGGAGATGAAGCCGGCGCTATCAAATATTAAACCTCTAATTCCATAGCCAACTGATGCTTTCAGGAGATAAAACCGAGGAGGCGATTAGGTTTCATATTCTTTGTTGGCTAAATGCACCACTAATGGCAGTGCATGACGGCGATATGAGACGTGACAGACTACAGTATAGTCAAGTGCCTGCGGGAGATAAAATTTCATCTCTTCAGGCAGTTGAGGATGTATGCCGCCTTCCGTCTCCTAGTTCTCATCCCTGGCAACCTCGCTGATTAAATGTGACCTGGAATGACACAACTGGTCAGAGTTTAAGCATTTTTCAGGAATTCCAGGTCCGCACGTACTGTATCATTGAACTGGAATTAAGATCGAGCCCGTAGGCACGATAAGAATCTGCTGATGAACCTGGCAACCATGAGAATAACAGCCTCCCTGCTCCTGTGGTATCTCCTCTCAGCCATGAGGGAGGGGGCGGGCAGGCGGGCGGGCAGACGGCGGCCCATTGAGTAGTGGGCCTGGGACCTCTCACTCATCTCCCACTCATCCCCTCTGCTAGTGGGTGTTATCATCATGTGGACATCTCTTTACCTGTGAAATATTATCGCCTGGCTTCTCTCCACATAAGAGCTCTTTCGACAAGGCCTAGAAGTTCTCTTATTACACTCATGGATGCCTTGGCTTGCCTGTTATTTATACTCCATGTCTGTCTGTCTGTCTGTCTCTGTGCAACAGATGCATACAGTACAGTACACAAGTACATATATGCATCTGTTGCATAGTGGAGTTACCCACTTCCCTACTCACTGTCCACCCACCCAACATCTATTGCTTGGGGAAGGGTCCAGCTCCTCCATTTACTGTCAGTAGTCTGATAGTCTTTTGTAAAGCGGCTGGCAGGCAGGGAGCAGATGAGGAAACCCTAAACCGTTTATTAGAAGCACTTTGCACCCTTCAAGCAGAGTGGAGCCGCTGTAAATAATGGCAATAGCAGACCGACCTGGATCAGCCCAGCCTGATAATTCAACTCAGTGTGGGGTTTTTCAGTGGAGTCATGCCTGTGCATGCACTGCAGAGTCGACAACTTCTAACCTCAATTCTTAGAAATACAGTTCTGTCAAAGCAATGAAGCTCTCGGATGACCAGCGGATGACATTTCTGGCAACGCTGATCTTCACCGTGAGTGTATAATAGGGTGCCAGCGGCAGGAGTGCAGCCACTGGTACACTCCTGTGGGTCGTCCAAGGGCAGGGACAAAAAGCCTAGCTGAAAGTTCATGTTGAGGACAGAAGCAAGAAAAAGATCGGAGACACAAAGGATAGTGTTGTAGTAGTTGTTAATGTTGTTTACTGCAGGTCGAAGTTGAACCAGGAAATCATTCTTTTCAATGCGAAGCGTATTTCAAGTTTGTCCTTGGTTTATGGGATGTTGTGTTTCTTGCCTCACTGGACAGTTGCTATAGTGATGAGCCACGAGATTTCTACAAGTCAAGACGAGGGCTGCAAGGTTAAAAAAATAAAATAAACAAAATGGGAATTATCCGAGAAGAAACACTCTGAGTCTGAGAGGGAGGGTCTTGTGGCTGTTGAAAGTGCAATTACAAAAATTTTTAATTTTAATAAAAATCTCACTTAAAAATATCGCTGTCATTAGTGGTGATAATTTGTAAACAAAATGAAAAGGCAAACAGGAGGAGTTTTCTAGGGTTTTTTCTTAAATGTTCAAAGCGGGTAGAAAGTTTTGTAAACATTTTAATATCTTCTGATTTCAGATGTATTCAGTTTAATCTGATCTGGGTGTACTAATTCACACCTCAGTAATTCAGTGACATTTATTATGAGCTGCAATTAGCGCTCAGAAACAGAATGTGTCACAGTGCGAAAATTAGGACACCCAGTACAGCACGACTTCAACTCTAAGCACATAATTGTCTCAATCTGAGAAATACAAGTCTTGAGGGAAAATATTTATGAAAAGTCAGGATATTATTACAGCCCAGCTGGGGCTACTATGATGCCGAGAGTCACCTGCCTGTGGCCTCTGTGGTACTTTACAGCACTTAGCCTGTAGGGCTGAAGTAACAGGCATGACATCATTGTCTCCAGAAATGCTGGGGAGGTACAGTGCCACACAGTTGCCAGACTTCTTAGCCCACATGAGTAGGAAATTACTTCATCCTCTCAGCTTTCGCACAAGACCAGTTTACCAGTTTTACCCATGGGAGGTGGTCAGCATGGGGCTGGCACTTTCAATTGCAGCTTGAGACGTTTACCATCAGCAAAGAACCCCTCAGAGGGATTTTCGGAGCTCCCCCGGGTCCACACCTGTATTTTTGTTACAGCACCTGGTTGCAAAAGGAACCACGATAGTGCTCTGCAATAAAGAAATGGGAGTTTTTCTTAATTTTTACATTGATCAAATCAGTACAAGACATGTGTCACTCTTGCCCCTACCCCTTTAAAACTCTGAAAAAAAAAACTTTCTACAGACTTTTCCACAGGGTCATGAATATGGCCGCCACCTGAGGCTTATAAAAGAAACAAATTAGCACCACCAGTCTAAAGGTTTAAGTCATTTCACTTCTGGTTTACAATGAGGAGAAACACTGGTAAAAAGGTTTACGTTAATTGTACACAGTACACATACAACAGTGAAAGATTTATCTATGTACGTTCCATTTTGTCCAGAAATACTGCTACAGCGTGATATTTATAGATTTATACATTTATTTTGGAATTAAGGGAGATTAAAATATGTTTGACTGAGATTGAAATCAAAGTATAATCAAAGGTCCTGACTACCTGAAGATCTGTAGTGTTGGCTTTGGCATAGCTAGAAAGAGCAAATGAGCCATGTCTTCTTTTTAATGTCCTATGATATCGACAGACCGTAACATTTCTAGGATTTCCCTTTATGTGCACTCACGGACATTTTAATTGCTCCAAACTTGATATAAGGCCCAGACAAACATGAACCTAAACATAGCTTGTTTATGTAATAGAAATTTCCTCCAGCTGAGGCATAATCATTTTGTGCACACTGCAAATGATCTAATTTGTATTTGGTAGCACTACATAATACGGCCCGCAATTTACAGCGTAACTACCGCTCTCTTGCCGCATAGGTTGCCGCTTATTTCACACAAGTAGTGAGTAACTGCGGCTGACTTCCCCCCCTGTTTCCCCCCTGCATTTACAGTGTAACTAGGCTGTGTCTTAGTGCGTAACTTACCTCCTGCTTCACACCAACTTCCACACAAGTACAGGGTAACTCTCGCTGTTTTACAGCTTAACTAGGCTGCATCTTAGCACGTAACTCCTGTCATACTTTACACCAAATTACACAGTAACTCTCGCTCACTCCGTCACTAATTAGCGCATTTTACAGTATAACTAGGTTGTGTCTTGGAGCATAACTCCTGTACAATTACCTGCTACTTTGCCCGGACTTAAAGTGTAACTTCTGGTACATTAGAAATTAAATAGTCTAATGTAGGCTACAATATGAGCACAATTGTTGCAATCTATTTTTTTCAATGTGTCAGCAGCGAAATTTCACCTCTATTTCAGAGATTTATTATTCATTAATGAATTGTATGGTTTTGGATAGGTGAGAAATGGAGTGTGGAAATTTGCCAAAAAATGACTGGCTGGTAGTAAACTTACCTCTCTAAAACGCACATCTATGAAAGTCTAGTTCTGTCATCCAAGGGCAAAACTATACAGTAATACATCCACAATAATGAGTCATTCAGAGAGTTAGAAAATGCTTTATTATTTATCAACCAGAAGAAACATGACACATCCACATCCATGATCATTCAAGTATAAGGACAGTAAGCTTTGTTAGTGAGCACTGTTACTCCCTCCTTAGTCTCAACCTACACTCTAGTTGTGTTATAGTTACCCACTAATTAAGAAGTCGCGGGCTGTATTATAAAGTACTGACTGTTACTCCCTCCTTAGTCTCAACCTACACTCTAGTTGTGTTATAGTTACCCACTAATTAAGAAGTCGCGGGCTGTATTATAAAGTACTGACTGTTACTCCCTACTTAGTATCTACCTATACTCTAGTTGTGTTAGTTACCCACTAATTAAGAAGTCGCGGGCTGTATTATAAAGTACTGACTGTTACTCCCTACTTAGTATCTACCTACACTCTAGTTGTGTTATAGTTACCCACTAATTAAGAAGTCGCGGGCTGTATTATAAAGTACTGACTGTTACTCCCTACTTAGTATCTACCTACACTCTAGTTGTGTTATAGTTACCCACTAATTAAGAAGTCGCGGGCTGTATTATAAAGTACTGACTGTTACTCCCTACTTAGTATCTACCTACACTCTAGTTGTGTTATAGTTACCCACTAATTAAGAAGTCGCGGGCTGTATTATAAAGTACTGACTGTTACTCCCTACTTAGTATCTACCTACACTGAAATTGTCCTGCATATACACTGTACTTGTCTTAGAGTTACCCAGTAACTACAAGGAGCGGGCTGTTGTCCGCTTGCAACCGTTATATGGACATGCACTGCTACGCCGAGACCCCCTCTAACTCAGAGAAGCCACAGATAACTCTGAAAATTCTCACAGTCCTTAGTCTACATGAGGGTGAGTAGATAATGAGTGAAATATCATTCTTGGGTGAACTATTATTTTAACTGTCCATGACATCATAAAATAACAGATTCCTACTGGCTTTTGTTATTTACATTTAAGTTCATTTTTGTTCCTTCTGTAATAAACTGTTTAATTTAGTTTTCCATCTGCCTGGTCCTTCTAAGTCTAAGACAGTCAGTCAAGTCAGTTTCATTTGACAAAATGTACTTTCTAAGTTAGAAATGTCAAGTGGAAAAGATTGTTGTGATACTACTATCACACCGCAGTGTGACACTCAGTGATGGACAATGGATGGGCTCCCCCCATAAAAGGTGATCTTGATCTTGATCCAGCTCCTTGGGTCAAGGCAGAGATCAGGGCCATGGGTGGCGCGCCATCTCCCTCGTCGGGTCTATTTTCATGGCATCTCAAAAAACCTCACCTGTGTAGAAACATAATCATATCTTGTATCATCTCAACTTCATCACATAAATGCATCACTGTAAAACAAAGTGAGAAAATTAATAACTTTGAACGGTAGGCTACAGTTTTTTCATCATGGAATAGCTACTTAATCCCAGTTTTTACCTTTCACATCATGAATCATTAGCATTTTAAACCATAACTTGTGATTTGTAAGCACATTAATCAACTACAAATTATACATATTTTTTCTTTAACTATTGAGTAAATATTTTAACCATTTAAAAACCTTCAACTTTGGTACAAAATCAATGCCATTACCATACTGTTGTGTGCTTCACCAGTACATTAACTGCTAACGTTACTCTTGACTGTATTCATCTTTAATAACATGTGTAACCAACACTAACATTAACTAATGGAGCCAATGCGTACAGTACATGGATGTATGGTACAGTACTATCTCAAATACAACCTCAAAGCAAAACAACCGCAGCACTAAGGTTCCCGGTTAGCGTGGTGCAGGGGAAAACGCACATTATCTTTAGCACAAGCTAACATTGCTAACTGCGTTAGCATATCTACTTAACTCACCAAGAGGTTGATAACGCGGCGAAAATACCGTCACACAGGTCCTGGGTTCATCCCTCTCGTCTCCCGGGGTCTTTGCTCTGTGTTTATATCAACATATCACATCGTAGACATTGCATAATTTAATTTCCCCTCATTTCTCAATCTCCACTTGGTCTCCGCCTGGCTGTCGTCCCTGTGGTTGTGTCAACCTACATCGTCACCAGTGAGGTGGGACTAGAGTGCCCAGGTGGGACCAGGCAGCCAATGGGAAGTGAGCAGCATCTGGTCTGACCAATGACAGATTGTCAAATTTAATTGACACTTTATGTGATCAATGATGAGCAGCGTTTTTAGACAGGTTAAATGCGATGAAAAAGATGACCATCTGTCATTGGTCAGACCAGAAGCGTTCACTTCCCGATTGGTTACTTGCTGAGAAGTTAGAAAGTCCCACCTCGCTAGAGAAAACGGAGCTGCAGGGAGGGAGTGACGACCGTCAGGCATTGATGTACAGCCAGGAGGTTAGGAAGTGGCGAAACGAGGGAACTTATGCTACGATGTGATATGTTGATATAAACACAGAGCAAAGACCCCGGGAGACGAGAGGGATGAACCCAGGACCTGTGTGACGGTATTTTCGCCGCGTTATCAACCTCTTGGTGAGTTAAGTAGCTATGCTAACGCAGTTAGCAATGTTAGCTTGTGCTAAAGATAATGTGCGTTTTCCCCTGCACCACGCTAACCGGGAACCTTAGTGCTGCTGCGGTTGTTTTGCTTTGAGGTTGTATTTGAGATAGTACTGTACCATACATCCATGTACTGTACGCATTGGCTCCATTAGTTAATGTTAGTGTTGGTTATACATGTTATTAAAGATGAATACAGTCAAGAGTAACGTTAACAGTTAATGTACTGGTGAAGCACACAACAGCATGGTAATGGCATTGATTTTGTACCAAAGTTGAAGGTTTTTAAATGGTTAAAATATTTACTCAATAGTTAAAGAAAAAATATGTATAATTTGTAGTTGATTAATGTGCTTACAAATCACAAGTTATGGTTTAAAATGCTAATGATTCATGATGTGAAAGGTAAAAACTGGGATTAAGTAGCTATTCCATGATGAAAAAACTGTAGCCTACCGTTCAAAGTTATTAATTTTCTCACTTTGTTTTACAGTGATGCATTTATGTGATGAAGTTGATGATACAAGATATGATTATGTTTCTACACAGGTGAGGTTTTTTGAGATGCCATGAAAATAGACCCGACGAGGGAGATGGCGCGCCACCCATGGCCCTGATCTCTGCCTTGACCCAAGGAGCTGGATCAAGATCAAGATCACCTTTTATGGGGGGAGCCCATCCATTGTCCATCACTGAGTGTCACACTGCGGTGTGATAGTAGTATCACAACAATCTTTTCCACTTGACATTTCTAACTTAGAAAGTACATTTTGTCAAATGAAACTGACTTGACTGACTGTCTTAGACTTAGAAGGACCAGGCAGATGGAAAACTAAATTAAACAGTTTATTACAGAAGGAACAAAAATGAACTTAAATGTAAATAACAAAAGCCAGTAGGAATCTGTTATTTTATGATGTCATGGACAGTTAAAATAATAGTTCACCCAAGAATGATATTTCACTCATTATCTACTCACCCTCATGTAGACTAAGGACTGTGAGAATTTTCAGAGTTATCTGTGGCTTCTCTGAGTTAGAGGGGGTCTCGGCGTAGCAGTGCATGTCCATATAACGGTTGCAAGCGGACAACAGCCCGCTCCTTGTAGTTACTGGGTAACTCTAAGACAAGTACAGTGTATATGCAGGACAATTTCAGTGTAGGTAGATACTAAGTAGGGAGTAACAGTCAGTACTTTATAATACAGCCCGCGACTTCTTAATTAGTGGGTAACTATAACACAACTAGAGTGTAGGTAGATACTAAGTAGGGAGTAACAGTCAGTTTTATAATACAGCCCGCGACTTCTTAATTAGTGGGTAACTATAACACAACTAGAGTGTAGGTAGATACTAAGTAGGAGTAACAGTCAGTACTTTATAATACAGCCCGCGACTTCTTAATTAGTGGGTAACTATAACACAACTAGAGTGTAGGTAGATACTAAGTAGGGAGTAACAGTCAGTACTTTATAATACAGCCCGCGACTTCTTAATTAGTGGGTAACTATAACACAACTAGAGTGTAGGTAGATACTAAGTAGGGAGTAACAGCCAGTACTTTATAATACAGCCCGCGACTTCTTAATTAGTGGGTAACTATAACACAACTAGAGTGTAGGTAGATACTAAGTAGGGAGTAACAGTCAGTACTTTATAATACAGCCCGCGACTTCTTAATTAGTGGGTAACTATAACACAACTAGAGTATAGGTAGATACTAAGTAGGAGTAACAGTCAGTACTTTATAATACAGCCCGCGACTTCTTAATTAGTGGGTAACTATAACACAACTAGAGTGTAGGTTGAGACTAAGGAGGGAGTAACAGTCAGTACTTTATAATACAGCCCGCGACTTCTTAATTAGTGGGTAACTATAACACAACTAGAGTGTAGGTTGAGACTAAGGAGGGAGTAACAGTGCTCACTAACAAAGCTTACTGTCCTTATACTTGAAATCATGGATGTGGATGTGTCATGTTTCTTCTGGTTGATAAATAATAAAGCATTTTCTAACTCTCTGAATGACTCATTATTGTGGATGTATTACTGTATAGTTTTGCCCTTGGATGACAGAACTAGACTTTCATAAATGTGCGTTTTAGAGAGGTAAGTTTACTACCAGCCAGTCATTTTTTGGCAAATTTCCACACTCCATTTCTCACCTATCCAAAACCATACAATTCATTAATGAATAATAAATCTCTGAAATAGAGGTGAAATTTCGCTGCTGACACATTGAAAAAAATAGATTGCAACAATTGTGCTCATATTGTAGCCTACATTAGACTATTTAATTTCTAATGTACCAGAAGTTACACTTTAAGTCCGGGCAAAGTAGCAGGTAATTGTACAGGAGTTACGCTCCAAGACACAACCTAGTTGTAAAATGCGCTAATTAGTGACGGAGTGAGCGAGAGTTACTGTGTAATTTGGTGTAAAGTATGACAGGAGTTACGTGCTAAGATGCAGCCTAGTTAAGCTGTAAAACAGCGAGAGTTACCCTGTACTTGTGTGGAAGTTGGTGTGAAGCAGGAGGTAAGTTACGCACTAAGACACAGCCTAGTTACACTGTAAATGCACGGGGGAAACAGGGGGGGAAGTCAGCCGCAGTTACTCACTACTTGTGTGAAATAAGCGGCAACCTATGCGGCAAGAGAGCGCTAGTTACGCTGTAAATTGCGGGCCGTATTATGTAGTGCTACCTTGTATTTTATGTACATAGAATAAATACAATATGCTCTGATGTGTGGATAAATATGGATTTATCCACACATCACTTCAGGACAAGAAGCTTTATTCCTAAAATATATAACCAAATTTGCATTACTACCTGAGCATAGACATTTATGTCACATCTTTTATAAAAATATATTTTTTATATACTATAGTTTTTTTTTTTTTTTTCCATTGTTGCTCACTGAACATCTGAATGATATACTGAATATTATACTGATATAGTGTATGTTATTTCATGGACTGAAATGTCTTTACAAACACTTTTAGATAATCATAATCTAAATGCAATACTTACAACACAACAATGTCAATAACGACTGCCAACTGTATTCAGTTGTAACAAAAGAAACATAGCAAATCAAAAGGACGGCAAATGAGTATCTATTACCACCATGAATTTAAAGCTTAACCCCACTGAATACATTTTAAATTACTCACTTATATTATTTCTCAGACCTATATTTCTTTTTCTTCTAAAAGACTGACAACAAAATAAGTGGAAAATGATGAATATAAGCAGTTAGAGCTGAGCTCCATTGGGCGCACTCACTTTGTCACAGGATGCTTCGTCCTCCTGTAAATTTGCTGGAAGAAAGTTCTGTTGGTCTAAGCGGCCTGAACGAGCAGATCAGGCTGCTTTGTTTTTCTGGTCTTTGCTTTTTCTTTGCTTTTTGTTGTACTAAGGAATAGGGGAGTTCATTGGTCTGGTGACTTGGTTGTTTTCTGGCCTGCGGGTAGGCTTTAGGATCTGGAAAGCCAGGGTGGTCGTACAAGCATACACCAATATAGCCTCTGATTTACTCACCAACCAACCCCCGCCTCACAAAGCCATTTGTGTAATTTTTCTGTTGATAAATTTAAATTCCATCTGATTTTCTTTGGCCAGACGCCCAAAGGCTGATATTGACCTCCTAGAAATGTGTTGTGAAGCTGCATGGCTGAGGGGTCATGGAAGTGAGATTGTGTAGCTTTGACTTTTCATAATGAGGCTGCGGGGCTTTCTCTCACGACTGCTCCGAGATATTGTGGTTGCAAGGCCGTTTTAATCTGTTTGTATGATTTCATTCCTTCTAAAATATTTTAATTTTCAGCGGCAGCAGAAAACAAAGAGTTTGTTTGGTTTCATGTAATCAACTAAATAATTACAGTAGAACAGATAAATCATCTAAAAATCGGCAGGCACGTTACAGACAAATAATGTCTTGACAGAGAGCAGTTCATAAACACAGACATGCTGACACACACTCACACTCAACCCCATCCTTCACAAGTGCACAAAGAGTACACGCCTACTTTTAACCACCCAGTGGGAATGTGTTTTTCTAGATCATTTGAAGCCGAAATATTTGAGCTGCATGAGTCCTCTTATGAAGTTCTGCCAAGAGGGAGTACAGAACTGCTGAGACCCTCAGACAACAACTTCCAAATTCCCAGAATTCAGCAGGGCCAAAAAACACCCACTTTTGTTCCAGATACTAATGCTGCTACACAGGAAACTAAAAACATTACAGACAAACAGACAGTCTACGTCACATAGTGTGTCAGCCATTATCTTTCAGTGGTCAGTGAGTCAATGCTTACAGTACTGTTTCATAGGAATTTGAGTGAATTATAGTTGGCTGCGACATGAATGCGCTCATATTTATTTCTTAACGGATGTGTCTGTTGATTTATATTCTATATACAAACTGGACGTATTTTTAAACATTAATTACCAGCAGCTCTGTGTCATGCAGCTACTATTGTACAAAAATAGTGTTACATTGTTAAAAAAGAAACTCTGGAAAACCACAGTTTCACAATGATTCTCATTAGCCCTAACTTAATTACTGTGGCTTGAGTCAGTCTGTCCTGTTGCTATAAATACTGTGGCACACCTAATGTGCACATGGAAATAGCCCCACAATCAGTTGACTATTTATTACAGTTAAAGTAACATTTGGTGCAAGTTTAAGTTTTAAGTTTTAAACGTTCTCTTTTAAATGTAGTCATGTTTAACTTTTATCTTCCGAGAAGCCTAGGTGGGTTATTCTTACTGACATTAACAAAATTAACGAATTCAACAAAATCAACAAAATCAACCTCATCCTTTATGGGCAGCTCACAGTACAAACATGTTTGAGTAGATGTTCAGCCCAAATTAACCATGAATCATTAGAAATGGTCAGGAGGCTTATAGTCATTTAGCGGCTCTTGTTGCTCTTAGTATAGTCATCAGCACCAGACACAGTGTGAACACTTTGTCACTAATGAAAAAGTTTGAAATCAAATACTCAGCTGCCATAAAGTTTAGCAGTTTATAAAAATGGATCCACTGAATATGCCAGAAAACTCTCAATTTGTTTTTGCTAGTTGTAGCATCTCTGTCTCATAGGTTTCATGCTAAATAAAAACCTGTGTCTGTTTTTATGGCAGATGGTCGTAGTGGTCAGCCTTATGGCTGCTGGTTTGGATCCGCATTTGGCCAAGCATCATTTCATTTCATCTTTCCTCAGTCCCTCATAGCAGATTTGACATGTTCCCAATGAGATCCCCAGATATAACAAATACTACCTACAAGCCAGAACTGTTTCTTAGTAACAGAGAAAATGAAAACACTGATTTTTGACAACACAGGATTTTTTATTATCTACTGTAATGGAAATCCCACACCAATATTTGATATTTACAATCAATAAATGCACAGGGCGCTTTCGTGTCACATATACAAGAGATGAATGTACCTTTGTTCAGAATGACAGCTCAGGAATTCCTTAACTGTGACTCCGTCAGTAGTTTAGAGTATCGTTTTGCTGCTTGTTCCCTTCTGTGCAATTACAGTCCTCAAAGTGATTGAAAAACACTGGTGTAATGTCTCGTGTTTCAGCGCTGCCTTTATGCTGAACAGTAAATCTGTCTTGGCCATTGGTCCATTTAACCAGATAAGGAGTTATTCCATGCCTTACACAAGTCTGATGTCAGAGCCACTAATGACTGTGCTGGCTCTCGGTGTTTTTACATAGACATCACAGGAAATAAACTGTTAAATGAGCCTGCAAAGTACTCATATTTATAGGTTGTAAAGAATGAAAATATTAGATTTGTATAGCTTGGACACATGTGGTCACAAGGTGCAATACCGCTCAATTCATATATCTTTGAATATGAGAATGACTTTTTCCTGGAATTTATCCTCACGTGCTATTCAGGCTTTACTCAGGATGACCCCTAGAAAGTGAATTTTATGGTTTGTTTTGTGCTCACAGTGGTAACCCAACAGTACTGTAGGTCAGGATTTTACAAAATAAAAACAACTGGTAATTGAATGTGATCAGATTGTGACTTTCTGACTCTTCAAATTGTAAGTTTTTTTTGTATTCAGGTCAGACATCAGGGTAATCACTTTGTTATTTTGTCTTTATGTTGAGGTCACACTGATTCTTTGAGCCATGATGCCTCTTTTCCCATTTGCAGTCAGCACAGAGTAGAAGCAAAGCAGTGAAACACTCCCGCATGAAACCTGAGCTACGATTAAGCTGTCGCACAATAAACCCCGGGCTATAAAGTGAAAGCCTCCCATGTTGATGGGCAGTTAAAACACGTGGGGTCCCAGATCTTAACCGTCGGATTGGCTTTAGTTCCTACCAAGCACCTGGATTACAGGAGAGGAAGACAGATCAAATTATTTACTCACTGGTGTGGCTTCAATTGTTTTCATTACTGCTTCTGTTAGCAGTTATTTTCCTGATCTTTTCCACCATTAGTGCTCAGACGGTTTCAATCTCTGGGCAAAAAGCATCAAATGATAGCATTGGCCTGTCATCTGGAAGTAAGTCACGGGGGTGTTTCGTCCTGAAATAGGTCTTGTCATTGTGTTTTTTTCCAAGGAGGCCTCCCTCACCGAAAAGTGCTTTTCTCAGCACCGGCTTGTCTAGCTGCGCTTCCTGTCCCTCAGCTCTCCCATTCACGTTGTTATTAGGCCCATCAAATGGCCCTGGTTCACTGGTGGTCTACCCTAATAACTGCCACTGATGGACGGGTCTTGCTGTGGCCTTGGGCTTCACTAGACATCCAGCAAGCAGGCCAAGCGCACTTCACTGTAACATACACAAGAAAATGCTTAACTGCTGTAACATGAGCATGGAATGAAATTGATTGTAATGACTTAAAACATGTCTAATTAAGAGAAAATATTGTAGGGCAACTGGTTGCTTTGGGATACTGAAATAGGTTTCCTTAACGGCACTGTTGAGGGACGTTGAGGAAAAGGGGTAATCTGATCTGCAGAGTTAATCTGGATAAGTAAAGACATGTTTACACCACAAATGAGGTCTGAATATTCTCCAGTGCACTTTGCTGAATTAGAGTTTCAGTGGTATAATGAGGTGTATATGCCTTTTAAATGTGATTTACACAATTCTTCAAGCATGTAAAAATGACCTAAACAGAAATATGATCTGCGTAATTTTCAGGGGAACAGAGCGAATATTTGTCTAGCCTGGTACCAAATGAACACCAGATAAAATGAGTGAGCTAATGACAATGATGACAGTAACAAGGGATAATGATGATGTTGGTTGGGATGATGATAATAATGACAATAGCAATAATAAAGACCTGTGTTAGAAAAGAAAAGAAAAAGAAAAATATATATATTCTTGATGCCTTTGAGTAAGAAGAGAAAAACAATTCCAAATTCACAACCGTTTTTAAAGACAGTGTGTCTTTGACTTTACACCAAAGTGGGTCAAACCAAGGCTATGACCAGTGCGTCTGACAAAAATAACGCTACCTTGTGTACCGTGGCTGGGATTGCTGTTGTTAGTCACAGATGGATACCATCCAGAGCTGGCTCCCACACATTGGATGAGCAAGTCATGAACCAAGCGTTGTTTAACAGAAACTGCAACCCTGCTAAATAATGTAGCGTAAGATGCTCCCGAGATTTGGAAGGAACGCAGGTTAGGATACTATGTAAGCAAGTTAGTTGGACAGGCATGCTAACATTGCCTGTTTACGTTAGTCTGCTCAGAAACAGGTAAAGAGCTCAACGAGGTACTGCAGCCCCATGAACACCTCTTCAACATGCAGAGTAATCCAAAACTTGAGAGAACAACAATATAGCAAAGAAACTGGTAATTTGCCATTAGAAGCAAGTGGTCAGTTTCATGATTAATGGACTAATGAATCTGTATTTGTGAGTCCAAGCAGTCTTACAATACTTTCTCCAACACTGCCAGGGTGTCACGATACATTTTATTGAACGTCTTTAAAATGGATCCTTAAAATTTCCCCAAAGGACTTTTAAGCCTCAGTTCGTTGGTAGCATTAATAGTGCTCCTATCTTTAAGAAACCCCCACTAACTAAACAAGGATATTTGAGCACAAGATTAAACTTTATAAAAATGTAACTCTGTTATTTGGCTTTTTTCTGTTCATAAAAAGCACATTCCTTGCAGTTTTAGTGATTATATGACTATGAAAAGAGGTCTTGCTTAAAAATATGTTCCTAGGGGGTGGCAGCCTGAATTCCCCATTTCCCATGGGTGCACTGAAAGTGGCTGTCTCTGGCCTATGTGAAGGAAAGGCATAGGGAGAGGAGATATGAGTCTGCAGTGCTCAAAAGACCCAGCCTCGACCTCACAAACAGCCCAGGCTCATTCCACTCTTGGCAAGAGCTTAAACTCTGTTACTCCGTTTCCCCTGTGGCAACGGTGAAGTGCTGGCGGGAAGATTTGGGACAACATGAACCCTGCTGGCTTCTAGACCAAATTTATAATGCAGCAATTCAAGTTGCGGCCACTGTGTTGCAGTTTCCTATTTCATTTGTGACCTCCTCAGATTCTGACACTGAAGGCTATATCCTTAACCAGTCAGACATAATAACTTTATTGTATCAGTGCTCCAGAAACTGAAAGATGTTGGCGGTAACATGTCTGGTCTCTGCAGTGAGGGTATTTCCTGATTCCCATGAATCCTTAGTTCACTCTCCAGCCAGCCGCTGGATATCTGATTTAAACTCTTTAGAGGCTTTCGCACATAAAATAGCAGGATACTTTTTCTAGAAAAGCAGATCTGCAACTGTAACAAGCAGCTTCTTTTCCTTTTTTTTTGAATTTATGGTGTTTTCAATACTTATTTTGTTACTCTTTCTGTTGGATCACAAAACTGTAATGACCACAACAGTCTTAGGGTTGTTGCTCACTAAATCAATGTCTTCTTTTGTACAGCACATAAAAAGTGAAAATTATGAATCGCTGTGTGAATCGCTCAGGTCTTATAGTTGTAGACACTGACATTGTAAAGATATTTAGAATTTCATCAGAAAGTGAATGTGTCACCACTCATAGTAATGTGATATCTGGTCTGACAGTTTTCAGTTATATGTTCAGTTCAATACAAACAAGGCTCTATTAGACTGAGGTGACAGTAATGATCCTGGTCGCCACGAAAGCATTACTGCTGAAACTCATTCAACATTGGAGACGAGCACTATTAAACAATGATTTTTGGTTGAATGTAGGTTGCAACGTCAAGTGACTTATTTATTATTCATTTATTATATTATCAATGTCAGGACTGCATCTACAGTAACACCATAACGTCAACTGATATCAATATGTTGCTGGATTTGAACTGTGTTGTTGAGGAACCAGAATACATCATTTAAAATGTCAACAACATCTTGACATAAAATAATGTCATTCTAGTTGTGAGCTAAACCAAGTGTCACATTTTTAATTTTGTAAAACATCATCAATTTGACATCACCCCAATTTTCATTTATGACAATAATCAAACATCTACAGTATCTTTCCATGGAGCTGTCCAGTGTTCTTCTGACATGCACCCTTTATGTTCTACTTCAAGAGTATGGGCAGCATAACGTGGCACAGATTAAAATAATATAATAATGTGTTATCAGTTTCATGTTTTAATGTCATTGTAAATGAATGGATAATCATTATATGTCTATTGAGTTCTCACCTATTCTGTGACGAAGGAACAGAAAACACAAATGGAGAAATGAGTGAAGGAAGAGGTGGGGGTAGAAACCCTGTAACAACAGTGATGTGTCCCTACGCCCCAAGGTATTCTGGGAATCGACGTCAAGACGATAACACTAAAAAGGCCCATTAATCACAGCGCACTGCTGGATTCAGAGGAGTCACCAAAAGGAGGCACAGACGCAGAAATGTCAGGATTCAGCGATTCAAGAAAACAGTGTTTAAAAAATGGAAGGCCCAAGGTTTGTTTGAAGGCAACAACACAAACATCTAATACTCCACTAGAGAAAACACATACGATTTCAAGTTTAGTTATTTTACTTACTGTAGATCCAGATTTTTTAACAAGATTTCTTACACATTTGTCAAAACCTAGTTTATTGGGGGACACTGTCATAGGCTATTTGCATTCTGCCATCTGTGTCA
Organism: Decapterus maruadsi; assembly: GCA_030347415.2. Lineage (NCBI taxonomy): Eukaryota > Metazoa > Chordata > Actinopteri > Carangiformes > Carangidae > Decapterus > Decapterus maruadsi. Next base: position 17,141,375 of record CM064906.1, read on the forward strand.
GATTTATCTGTTTGCTTCACTCCCACTCTCTGTGCTCACACAGTATTTTAAATTTAACTGTACTCCCAGTAAAGCTGTTCTCATTTACACATTTTAACCTCTGAGTTGCTGATCTGTGCTCCTAAAAAACAGTTTTTATAGTAGTGACATCATCTGACAAAATTGCCATACCCTTGGACAACTCATGCAGTGATTTTAGCCATATTGTAAAATGATCACTAAGTGTATGTTAAATGGCTTTTGTAAGCTGATGTGGCGTTAAGGATAGAGGTGTGCTGCAGAAGGAACCAGATGTTGTAATTGCAGGGCAACACTGTTGTGTTGACTCTTACTAAAAGTTACCCGATTTGTTAAATAACAGATTTCAAAAGGAGTCATGAAAAAGGTCTGAAAAGCCGGTTAGTCCATGGACATAGGAGCTAAACTGTCAACACTGATTGTTTATGCCAATTCATTTTGAAAGATGACCAATGGAGTGACTCCAACATTTGACCTACCGGTGGTGTGATCGTATCACCCGATGACACAGCATTCAGCTGAGTAACGGTGTTACCCCATCAGTCAGTCAGTCAGTGACAGAGCCATTTATACGGTCAGTCCTGCTGTTGTCATCAAGCCAAAAATAACACAGATTGTTTTTAAACTGAGTTTTAAAACTTCACCTAGTCTTTATAAGTTTATAAGCATTTAGAAAAATACCAGTAACTACACATTTTCAGTGTGATCTTCAATGCTTCAGCTGTCTATTGGTGTGAGAGTTGACTGTCATAAAGTCCTTATCAGAAGGAAGCATGTTGAGGACACGCGGCGACAGAGGCTCATAAAAACCCAGTACACTTGGCATATTTTCCACAACAGATTGGGACGCGACAGGAGTTACTGAGCCAGCAATATAAACACACACGCACACGCACGCACACACACACACACACACAGCTATCACATTCCACAGCACAGAGGACCATTTGTGGCTATTAGATAATAAAATGAAACATCCTTTTTACATACTCCTCCTGCTGTCAATGAAGAGGCCTTGGGGAGGTGAGAAGCTAGATGGGATATGCTTTCCTGTGTTTTGCTCTGCTCAGATGACTGACGTGATTAAGTCAAATGAGCAAAGGAGGATTTACAGTCTGCCTGTGTGGGGAGATAAAGCGAGACAAGTGGCTCTGACTGACAGCACATGGCTGGGAGGGAACATTACCCACCTGAAGGAGAGACGTTTTCTGCTTTCATGCTCTCTCCCTCTTCCTTCATCACATTCATCCTCTCTCTCTCGACTGCATACTAACAGTAGGAGGAGGCTCCGGCAACAAGCAAAGCCTGCCTTTAGTATAAAACATCACAAACCCTGCACCACCTCCGCAGTTTTCACTCGTGGCCTGTCACTCTGTTACTCACCTTTCTCAGTCACTCTCAACTCCTGTGTCTCTCTGCTCCCAGACAAACAGTGCTGTGTCTGTGTACACACACCCCCTCAATCCCCTAAAACACACCCCCTCTATTCTCCCCTCTCCTCAGTCTGAAATAAATCAATGCTAGTTGGAGCTCAGTTGTAATAAATCAGGTCCTGTCCTGGACTGGAGCCTGCCCAGTCAGCCTGTCACTGCCTGGCCTTCACTCAGGATTAATTAAAGGCCTGATATAAAGCCCAGATGTGCTGGAGCAAGGGAGCCCTGAACCCCTTTGAGCAGCCCTAGTCTCGCTCTGCTCATACACATACACATATGCATACATCCATGCACTGTATATCAACATGTGCACACACAAGGTAACTAACGGGACTGTGCATGCATCCTCCGAGGCACACTACCACTTGCACACACGGATACGGGCCTATCAACGCTCCGAGGTCTCCACATGAGCCCATGTCTTCCTTGTAATTGTCATACAGTCATATTGCGCTCAACATGCCCCCACTGTCAGAAAGTCTCTCTCCTTCTGTGATATTCCTCATAAAGTGAACAGAGGCCCAGGACAGAGGTGGGGCCTCAGCAGATGCATTTGCTGTATGTATTTGTCGACTTCAATCTGCATCTGTCCAAAGCATCGGAATGGTCAAGAGAATGTGGTTGCCATCTGGAAAATGGTACAGTATAACCAGCCTCTAAAAGGAGGAGTCAGAGACCCGTGTGTCCAAGGATTAATTGTATGAGGAGAAATAATAGAGTGGACACACAGAGGAATAAAGAGTTATTTTGACATGGACGTGTAGGTCCAGTTACATGTCAGGTAACTGACAGACGGAGCTCTATGGGCGTGAAACTCTCAGGATTGAATCATCAGTACAAAATATATACTGTAGAAAGGTACCAGCCTACTCCCAAGGCACATAGAGACACTAATTCTGTAGATAAATACTGTAAGAACTCTAATAACGCATGCAACATACCAGATGTTGTATGTACTGTAGCTGTTACCAAATCCAGAAATAACAGAAAAAGACTGTTTTCACATCAATACTTTTACTTGTTCATGATTCATAATCCAGTGTTTATGTTGCTGAACTAAGAGAGCAAGAGTATTACAAAGGAAACTTATAAATGGGACTTCACAGTGATAAATCTTTAATTTCTCTCTTTAATATGCGCATGATAAATTGTGTCACATCAAATGGAAAGTTCAGGATTCAACTCATGACACGCGGGTGTCAAACTCGCTCCGTCTCAGCGATGACAACGCCGCTGAGGCTGTTAATTGTGGTTCCAACCTATCTGACATTTTCTCTTCTTTATTGGTCCCTTGATGGGGGCTGGCAGGGTTGTGTTGCTGGAGGAGGGGGAGGTTGTTCTGACTGGCGAGGTCAAGGGTTGCAAAGCATACTTTATTGCATGATGACTGAGAGGGGGATTAGATGAGTAAGATATCACTCTGTTTTCTGGTCACGGCTGAGCGAGGTTAACCCACAGTGGCCCTGGGGCCGGGGCTGAGAGGAAAGGGGGGGCGTGGGTGAGAGAGGGTATCGCGAGGGCAGGGGTGGCTCAGGGGACTATTGGGCTGATTCCTGATAGCCGCAGAGCGGTCTGGCCTTTCCCGTTCGACGGCAAATGCTCACACAGGAAATTAGAGGTCTGGGCTACCCTTTTTCACACGAGATCCTCTTGCACACAGCCACTTTCTTTTATTTGACACTTCAGAATGCAAAAGACTATTTTGACAGAATTAGCATATGTTGATTTATGAGGGGGTGGGGTGGGGCATTTTATAGAGTAAAATTTCAAATCTGTGGGGTTATTTTTCGGCAATCCTTTGTGAAAGTCCATTAAACCTTTGTCCTGCTCCACAGCTACAACTACACACAGCTGAGCCCATTTATTTGTCTGAACTGTGGGATGCTGGCACCCATAACACCTTTATTGTTTAAAGTTCGGGACATATAAATGACTATCATGGCCCTTCATATCTAAGCTGGTGGAGGCCGGTCTGAAGATGTGGGGCCCATGCAGTCAGAGATCATGGCTTAAACAGATTGAGGCCATTCTGTCGTGTCAGATATGATATAGCCGCTTGGTGCCTAATGGGCCTGGAAAAAGAGGTAAACATGTCCTCGACCCTGTGAATTCCATTACATAAAGAAGTTGATTTGCAACTCTGGGTGCACGAACAAAAAAAAGATGGAGCTGAACTTACCAGATAGCTCCAAAGCCTGAAAAGGCCAAGGACACGGAATTCACTGTTGGAAAAAAACCTGGGCTCTGACAAATAAACAAACTGCAGGCCATTTAAATGGTCGCTATAACATAACATAACATTAACAAGTTTCAGTGTATTATCAGATAATCGACAAATGACTCTGCAAAGTGTTCTCACTTGGACCTTAAGATACAATCAACACCCAGGATGAATGTAACTTAGTATCCAGGCGTTAAAGCAGGAAGAAAAATAAACCCAGAGAGTAATTGCTGATATGTTCCTAATGTGCCCCCTCACCCTTACCTCCCCTTCTCTGTGCCTCCTGCTGATAGGCCACCCCTGATGGCTGTCACACCTGGTGTTGAAGACGGTAGGGTGTATTTTATCTGCTCAGGGCCCATTGGGGGGCTATTCGTCTTCCTCCAGACTGGTGTTGGGAGGTCAGGGACAATCCCTCTGTTTATCCCCCTGTCCGTCAACGCTGCGCACATCCCTGGAGTTTCTCCTGCATCTCCCCCGTGAAAGTTGAGGCACACTTGCACTGCTGGGCTGTAACGCTTAAGCAGGACAATCAGGATGCTTAACACTTAATTCAACCAGGAGGAAATGATGTCCTAAAACAAATCCAATGTGAACATGTGAGACCTATGAAGACCACTCCAGCCTGATCGCACTAGTATAGGAGAGCAGAATTTTAGAGAAATACATGTCAGAGTGAGAGGTTTCTTTAAAATCCCATATCGATTTTCTTGAGATGAACACGGTTTTATTTACGTTTGCGTTTGCGACATAGTCCTGCAAAGTAGTTAACTTGGCATTGTTTAGATGTGGAGTGTGTGTGCAGTGGCCAGTGAGAGCACTGTTTATCTACTCTGCATTGCACTACTGCTTCTGCCTGCACACGTGTGTCTGGGATTCTGGGATAGGTCCCTTGGGCCGATGGACCACACATGTAGAGAACGTGAACTCAGCGCTCATACAGTTCCTCCAGGACGAAAAAAACAAGAAATTGTAGTCAGCACCAGACAATGAAACGAGTATTTAAATTGAATGTTTTCGACACACAAAATGTGCGTAAAATAGTGCATTAATCACATCATAAAATTGATATTTGGGTGCAAAGAGAAACGATTGTATACATAAATAAATGCACTCCACTTAAAATTACATCACACACTGGTGAGGTAATGTCTTGCTTTAGTCATTTTCGGCTGCACATCAGGCTATCTCAAGTCACATATTTCTCTCCCACTAAACCATTTTCAGTTATACAAAAAAAATCCTTTATCAGGCATTACTCAAACAATGTCCTCAGTTTAATTTCTTCAGGTTTCATGAGTAAAAATAAACACGTTTTGCATGTTCAAAGTGAAAAAGGAGGGGAAGGAAAGAGGGAAAGGGAAGGAGGGAAAGAGAAAATGAGTGAAATAGAGGAGGGAGGAGTGTGTGAGTGTAGAAGCTGAAATCTGACTCACAAGCTTGCACTCTTGCCTCTCTCTCTGGGACTCCTCTACTTGGCTTCGACTTAATTGCGTCCCCGATATAAACAAGGGGGTTAGTGTGAGAGCAGACCAGCAGCTGAGGGGCTCAAGCAGAGGGCCAGACTGGGGATTGAGTTCAGAGGGGAAGGACTTAACGCAGAAACTGATATAAAATATGCAAGAGAGCGAAAAGGAGAGGGACATGGACAGAGGATTAAAAGTAGAAAGGGGTGAATTCATAACTCCTTAAGACGGCAGAGATGACAAAATTAGAAGTCGGGCTAGAAATGCGCCGGCTTCACCACTTCACATCTCACTGTATTTTGCATCAAAGTGAGCTTGACTGGCGTATCAAGTGGTAATGCAGCGCTGTAATGCCAGAACCGGGGCATCAGACAGTAGCCCTTCTGGCTCCAGCGCAGTCGAAGCTGCCCCTCTGAACATGTCTTTCACAGATGCTCTCCTCTGATCGATTAGTTCCAGCCCTCTCAAACAGACAGCTAGGGATTGGATTCCATTATAAGTGATCCCTGCTCTGTGGCTTAAGCCCACCAGGCCAAGGCAGATGCTGCTGAGGTGCATCTCTAGATTAAGCCCCTAAACTAACAAAATCACTGAGGTAAGGGCCGCGGAGTATTCTTATTACAGTAGCAGCTCACAAGTACCTGTGGCTGATACAATCTCTGGACTGAAGAGTGTCGGAAACATGCCGCAGGAAAACAGCAAAGAACTCTTGGCATTTATTGGCTTTCTTACCCAGATCAATACCACTTTTATGCATGTGGTATAAATATTATGCTGCAACCAACAGCTGGTTAGCTTAGCTTAGCATAAAGTGCAGAAACATTGGGGAACACCTCAATACAAACCAAACAAAAACACCAAAAACTACAAATATTTTTATTCAAAGTTCAGGAAAGTTCATAAAAATGCTTATTTACTCTTTTCTAAGCAAGTTTCAGCCTCCCAGTAAACCCATGCCATGTTGCCTCCTGCTTCCAAATACATCAGCCATATACTGCAGTATCCCCATCATACAACACATAACGAGTGAGGTGAAACGTACAGTACATAACCCCTCTCCATTAGAAACACATATTGTTTGGTTTTAAGAGTGGCTCAGCTTGCTGCTTTCCTGTGCCACCAGAAAGCCTATTTGGCGAGAACTGTGCCTTTTCTAGAAATATAATAACACACAATCTATTGGAAGGGAAGACCGATTAAAGTCCTGCTGCATATTTATGTTGGTTGTAAAAATGAAAAACTATCTGTGGCATTACAAGTGAACATGCAGTATGTACGCTGTATCTTACAGGCAGTGAGTGTAACAAATTAAGTTCAAGCAGCGTGTCACAGCTCAAGTGGAGAATATGGACATACTGTAGGAAGTGCACATGGGGCATTTAAACAGAAACTTCATGGTCTTTGTTGACTGGAACAGGTTTTTACCCTGATGTAAAGAATAAACTACACACTGGATATTCTACACCTTTCAATAAACACAATTGCACCATGAGAGCGTATTGGCCGCAGTAATTAATCACTAATAACTTTCACTGCTGATGTAATTTTCTGATGAATACTGTGTATTTCTGCTCACAGTCCTAAATGAAGTAGGATTTTAGAGTTCCCAGGAAATTGCTATTTGACGTGGCATGCTTCTCAGGCCATGTTGTCCTCTAAACTGGGACAAATTGTGTGTTGGGCAGCTGCCAGGGTGTAAAATGCCCAATTTCAGTCCCAGCTATTTAGGCGGCAATCATCCCACAAGGTCAGGCCAGTCCCAGCACTTCATTTCTCATCTATTTCGTTTCCACCCCTGACAACTAAATGACGGCTGACGTCGACTCCCAGGATTTGTTCACTGGCTGAGAAGTTGTAGCAGACGTATGTGTGTGTGTGTGTGTGTGTGTGTGTGTGTGTGTGTGTGTCTGTCCTACAGCCCTGACCCCTCTGCACAAGCCCTGCAGGGGATAAAGGGAGTAGGACAAACGCATGTGACATCATTGTGAAGCCACAGACCGCAGCAATGACCAGGCTGTGTGACCAAGGACACTTTTTTTTTTTAAAGATGTAAATGATTACAGATTTTGACATTATCTCCTTTTTTTCCATCAAAGTTCTCATGATTTTTTTCTTTCCATGCCATTTGGATGCCATCCTATCTGAAATTAGATTATCTCTCTACTCAGAGCATTTACAGTGCATTCCAGTGTGCGTTGTGGGTCAAAAAATCCCACAGATTTCCCAAGAAGAATCGTGCAATTACAGGCACAATCAAGTGGCCTATTAGCAAATCAGTGTCAAAACACAGCAGCCCCGCAGCAATTGCTTTTAACCGATTACAAAGTTGCAGCGCATTTATAGGCAAAAGAGCCTCCATTGCACCCCACGCACATCGAGCTGCTGTTTCTGTACAGACACATCGCTGATATCCGTGATGTATCAGAGCTCTATGGATATCAATGAATAGATCTGAGCTCAGAGGCTATGATGCTGCGCTGCTGCATCACTCTGAAGTTGACGACAGGGGGGAGGATAAAAAGAGAAGGGGGTGGCAACAAGAAAAAGGTGTTGAGGTAATGACAGCAACACACACACACACACACACACACAGACCACATAGACTGCAGGCCTAGGGAACTTAAAGTGTTCCCTGCTGAGAGTGAGATGAAAACAGATGTTTGTTTTTCTCACACTCTACAGCTTCTACATCAACTGGAAATCAGACAATTACAGTGAGTAGTTACACAGTTGTGGTTAAAAATAGCTGGTCAGTGTGTTTACATCTCATTCACATTTGAGATTAGTGAGTAAAAGTATGATTGTAAGTGCTCTAGATTGCAAGGCACTTTCACATGGGAGGTGGTGTTTTACCACTGTAATGTGAACTTTTCTCTAACATTAAGCTGTTTTTTTTTTAAAGTTGTTACAAAACTTATTAATTTACTAAATTTTTTTACTTTAATTCTTAATCAACCCACCCACCCCCCTTCTTGATCTCCAACTAGCACTTCCTCTTTTCTTTCATCAGAGACTTTAGGCAGTATCCTCAGCTTTAAAGTCTATACGGACAGATGCCGCTCATCAACAAGGACATGAATACCGTCGACTGCCCCCCTCCCCCTCTGTGTGCTTAGCTGGAATAAACAATTAATGTGTGAAGGCTCTAATGCTCGTTGACTGCCTCCAACAACTATCTGCTAATAAACGACGATGAGTCATTAAAAGCAGTCCTCCATATGGCTGCTTCTGTTATAGGCTATGCAAACAACTTCACACTTTAAAAACTGTGGTGTATGCAAATACGTTCAGGATTAGCCTTTAAGAAAAGACGGTTTAAAACACTCAGTGAATACCTACAATTTCTTTAACAAGACTGTAAATCCTTTTTATTTTTACTTGGTCAATTTATTTTAGCAGGAGTAAGTCAGATATCTTTAAATCAACTGTAATTACAAGTTTGATGTATTTGCTCTCTTCAACACAGTATTATCAATTGCTCAGCACTGCTGCAAAGAGCTGGTAAGTGAAAAATCTCCATCCAGTTTTTTGTAGCCTGTGCCACTGCTGTTAGCGACCACTAGGGTGCAGATAGTCTTAGTGAGAGAATAGATGAATTAAGGAATGAGCCGCTTCCTGAAGCCACATGGTGAATCCCATTTAAATGACTCACGGTGGAACTACAGTCAAACATGACTCTTATTTACCTTTGCCACGGAGTTGCCACATAGCACATGAAAAATAAAGCCACACAAAGAAACTTGGTAGAAATCACAGAAATACAGAATGAAATGCTGCCTCATGGAAATATTCTTGATCTAGGAGCTGCTAAGAGCAGGGATGTCCTTAGCTGATTTGCTGGACTGGAATCACAGCTGATCGAGGTGTATTTTAAATTATTAGATTTAGCTGCATTAGGTGGCGCTCAGTTTTCAGACCTTAAAGTAAACAGTGTTCTTCCTGTATGCCAGCTGTCATATCACTCTTTCTGGAATAAAATCTAGTTCACCAGGTCAGTGAAACAGAGTCCGCACTGGTTATGTTCACAGAACAGAAAGGCACTGACATCGAGAGTTTACACACTGTGCTGGTGACATATTAATTCATGTAGAAGACTACTTGCGATATATTGTTAAAAAAAAAAGTTGCGATGAGGGTTTCTATTTTTAGAGTTAGTGAAGTGTCAATCATACCTGCAGTTTCATGCAACTGATGTCTGAACCATGCATATTGGGAAAAAAATAAAAATTTGATTCAGATTCTGCAGATATTTGCTCTTCAGGATACCCTCAGCTGAAATCTGAGCAGGTGGTGGTGGTGTAAATTTTTATTCAGGCCACAAAGTGAGTTTTCAAGGCCAAAAATATCAACACCTGGCAAAGTGCTCGATGGCTCACTGTATTGATCTTACAACCCAATAAAACATCTGAAGGTACTGCATATTGTGGTCATTTAGTGCAGTGGGACAGTAAAAAAAAAAAAACTCACTTACAGCACCTTTAAAACACATTTTTAGTGAACAATTAGTTTAAACTATAAAACATGAATGTGAACAACAGTTTAAAATGTTTTACTACACAGCCTTTAAAGGATTTATAGCCAACGTTACATGAAAGCCTTCGTATATGAATTTATCATTAATGGTTTGCTAATGTGTAAACCAAAGGAGTCTTTCTGTCAAAAAATATGTCCAAACATTTGCGTTTGTGTATTTTGAAAGTGAAAACCATTACGTCCAGAATCTCTATCACTTAATGCTTTATGAACCACCAGGCTGTAATGGTTTACCCAGAACCCTTCTCTCAGGTACAGTCACTATGACACTGAGCAAGCAGCTACTCATTGGCCATCATGGTCAGACAGTAGCATAAAATCACCCCATTAAAAGAAAGCTAAATATTGACAGAGGGTTTAGGCTTGGCTGACTGGAAGTCAAAATTTAACACGTGTGACTTGCATTAGGAGTTAGCATTTTTAAAAAGGTAGTTCTGAAACCTTTAGAAGCTATTTACAAATTCTATTATTAAGCAATCAGCCTGTGAAAAAAAGCAAAAAAAAGCTGTCCTCTTGCTTTCTTATCCTTTCTTCTGCCTCTTGAATATCACAGATGACTTGAGAATAGTTGACCCCCATCTCGGGTTGATTATTTAGCTATGCCTTCACTCAACACTCCACCTCTCTCCCCTCGCTGACCACCTCCTCTCTCCCCCTGAAGACCACTACTCTCTGGTCAGATTTACGGCAAAATGTGTGTGTTCCACCATATTTGTGAAATTCCCCATGTGTCAACCTCCAGCTCCCCTACGCAGGGCTTTGAACCTGCCCACTAGCTGGAGAGCACACATAAATCCAGCACACCCGATGCAGAGGAGTAGACTTTCTTTACATAGGAGCCTAATTGCTGAACTTTGCCACAGCCCAGTTTGCTGAGCTGAATGATTTGTCAAAATTCCTGTCTCTTGGTAATAAATTACCCGGCCGGCTTGGTCAGCCAGTTAACATTTTAAATAAAAATGGGTCCCTTTTGGATTCTCTTGGTTGGTAACAACATCCCTCTCTTTTTTTTAAAGGTTTAACTAGGGCAAGGTTGCTTGACAACTGAGGAATGTTTTGACATTTTCGACCCTCCCTATTAATATCATAATGAACTGGCAGTGCGGAGCTGTCATGAAACACGAAACACAACTCTAAATCTATCATTGTCATTCAGTGCAAATATATAACATGCATCACATATATGGCAGGAAAAGTGGACATTTTCATGAAAATTAAATTACATCTGGAACATTTTGTTGTGATGAGTTTCATGACCACCTAGTTTGTGTGACTATGAATTAAGCCGTTCGGGAGAATTGTGGGAAAAAGTGAGCGCGCCGTCCCGTCAGAAGCCAAAGTGAGTGTTTGTTTTGACTTGGAGTTCTCCTTGCACTTGGACTGACCCTCCACTAAACTGACTTAGCTCAGTAACAGCACGTTGGCCCAGACTTGCTGTTCTTTTTTGCTCATTTCCATTTTGTCTATCCTTACTTAGTCAGCTTCTTAAGCCTGTCTATGAATTTTCATATGCCCCTGGTTTATTGCATTGGCAAAACACATGTAATAATTTATTCTACAATGAAGTAGGTTTCCTTTGATGGTAAAGGACATTTACTCAAGTACTGGACTTAAGTGAAGTCAGAGGCAAATATTGCCCTTTTCACTCCACTACATTTATCTAAGAGCTGTAGTTACCAGTTAATTAAACCATCTTTTGTCCAAAACTTATGAACAGATCATAAAATATGATTACTACAGTACATAAAGTGGATAAATTAGCTCCAGCTTCTACTCTCCATCACTGGAAAAATGATAAAGAGTGACAGCCAGCCTGCAGAAACAGTTTGATAATGTCCTCTGTGCCTCTGGAGGAGCTTTATCAAGTCTAATGGACAGACAGAATGCTTATTAATGATGATGCTGGTTGCATTATGGGGAATGTAGGAGGCAGACCCATCAATACAGGGGCCAGTGTTGATTGTGTCTCATTATCTCTGCTTTTTACTATTATTTTGCCGAAATAGCTGAAATACTTAATAAAAACAAAGTTTATGGAAAGATGCATCATAGGCTAATTATAACCTGAAATGATGATAAGAAGGTGACATTAATCTGATCATATATCACCTCATTCAAAAAGTAAAATTGTTAAGTTAAAATGGCAACATGGCATTGGTACTGACATGAAGGAATAGATATTAATACATTTACATTTACATAACAGACATTATAAACATCAAATAATGAACTTGAAGTAAATTTTGCTATTGCCTTGATCAATTTACAGTATACATCATCCCACTATTTGACTTCACAGTGTTGTATTAACTGTAACATATATTAGTAATATTAAAGACGCTAATAATGCATCAGTCACAATGATATGGATTTTCTATTTAAGATGTGTTTGTGTTTCAAGCTCATATGTTCTTGAGTACTGTATAGCTGCACCCTGCCGGGCTAATCTGCAGACCTTCAGGTTTTCCAGCCACATCAAACTGGGAGCCAAGATTCTTCAACCCCGAGCCCCTCATGAGTGAAGCACTTTGTGCTCCGAGCTCAAAATAGCTGCAGCTCTCAATTATTGGGTAAGGAGCAAACACAGGTGTGGAATCCCAACCACCACCACTGGTGCCCGTGCCTCAGAATAAAGCCACTCTTGTCCCAGAGAGCACGACTAGGAAGGCCAGATCCATGCCAGGCTTTGAACTGCAAAGACCACTTGGCCTGTTTGGTGCCGGAGCTAAAAGAAACCTTTTAAAGGTGTGGAAATGAAACGTCCCACATCAATCATGCATTTCCACTTCTGAATTATTCAGCAGTTACCGCTGCCTGCTGACTCCCATTCCACCTCTGTATGTGTGTAGTGGCTGAATTTGTGTGTTAGGATATGCATGTATTTCTTAAGTGGGGTCATTGTGACTTTATCTAGACTGTCACCGTTGTGATTGTTTGGAGAACTTGAGAAGGATTGAAGGTCTCTTTTAAAAGTGAAGTGAAGTGAACTAACTGTTGGTGCTGATGTAATGATTGATTTTTTTTGGTTTTTGACTTTACACCAGCATGGAGTGGATGTTCCTTATGTTAAAACACTACAAACATTTCACAAGTATTTTTAAACTGACATAGTTTTACTACAAAGACATCCAACACTGAAAACATATTGTAAACTCTCTGATTCTTCCCTGCAGCTAGCTCTAGTGAAGGACAGTGTGTGTGGAGGTGGAAGGGGGGCGACAAAGTGCAGAGCTCAGTGGTGTCTGCCACAGACAATGAGCGCTCTGTTTGGCTGGCTGTGATTTTGCTGGTGTGGATCAGGTGGCCCCGTTTAATTCCAGGTTCTTGGCCTCTCTCCTGCTGCTCTGCTTTTCTCTTCTCAGCACGTTCTTTGCATTTATGGGGCACGCGGGTCCGTCCTGTGCGAGCTGGGTTTCAGAAGGCTGGACCTGGACCTGGACCCATGGACTGTGCGCTGATGAATTGCTGACTAATTGGCTAAACTAAGAAGATGTGGATGGTGTCACAGAGCCAGCCATGTGCCAAGAAGGAGTGAACTGTGCTAAACTGTGCACACTCACTCATACATCCAATAGGAAGATATAAGTGCATTAATTTGGAATATATGAAGGTGATTATATGTCAGATGAAGTACAGTGGAGAACAAAAAAATACTTATAATAACTCAAATCAATGCAGTAATTCATTTGTTCTAATATCAACAGATATTGCTGATTTTATTTGTAGTCTATGAGTAAAAAAAGAAATATGCTGTTGATGATATGTTGCTGATGCGTTATCCTGCTCTCAGATTGTGGGAAAAATTCTATTCATCAGAAAATTGCTGTGCACGGAGGAATGAGAATTAATTTAATCCATTAATTATTTTTTTAACTTTTCATAAGTGGGAGACAAAGTTCCTCACGGAAACCTATTTTTACAGCAAAAATAATGACAGCGGATTGTGCGTCTTAGTTTCAGAGTGCTGTCCGCGGCCAAGAGATCTGTGTAGTTGTGTGTGGCCCACACAGGAAATTAAGAAACCTCTGCAGCTTTAAGCATATTTGTGTCTGAATTATCTTGGAACAGCGGATTTAAACAAAACTGAAACAAGGTTCAGCGTGTGCTCGCTCTGGGCATGTGTGGTCAGTGGGCAGCTTAAATGGAGATCTTATTTGGCCGAGATGACCAACCACGGTTTTTAAGTTCATACCTAACATTATTTCAAAAGATGATGATTTTTATTTGTTTTTTAAAATACTTTTATTGTTATTGTTTTAATGTATTCAGATTTATTTTCCATGTCCCCTTAAACTGTTGACGCACTAATGCATCCCAGTCTGACGAATGAGTTTTATAATGTGTTTTATTAGAAACACTTGATGCTTGTTTAATCACTGCAGCTGCAAAGGAATGAGTGAATAAAAGTGGAAATAAAGAGGAAACAACTACACCAACAAAGTGTAGGATCATTGAAGTGGCAGTATTGACACAACAGTCACGCTTTAGTTTTTAAAATACTCCTGCTACTGTGTGCATGTATGTGATAGAGATATCAGCATATGAACTTCATAATTACACAACTGGGATAAAAACATGCAACTTCCCCACTTATAGTACATGTAAGAAAAAACCTGTTACATCAGTGAGTGTGTGTGTGGGCGCCGAGGGAACCAACAGAAACAAGACTTATTTATTTTAGGGAGAAGTATAAGGGGAAGAGTGAAGATGAGACAGATCCCCCTTTAGAACGTCTTGAGCCAATCACAGCGTGTGAGTTCATCACAGTCTCCTCACTGTTGTTCACAGCAGATACAGTGCACCGCAGCCAGCGAGTGTCCATCCTCTGTGGGCATGAATTTACACAGATGGTTCTTATATCGGTGGATTAGAGAACATATTTCCTCAATAAGTAAAAAAACAAAGGCTTCACTGAATTTATTATGTCTTAATTGAGGAGACCTACATCAATGTATATTTTTGTGTGAACGAACCTGCTGGATTTTTTTTTTATTTTGGTTTTCCAGTCTCGTTCAGGGATTGTTATCAGTGGAGTTTGCATGCAGTCAGATATTTAGAAACACAATCCCTCAGGTAGGTTCCCTCCACATCCAAAATTACATGCAATTTAATCAACAATTTTATCTAAAAATTGTATTTTTGATTTTGGTGTTCCTTGTAAACAAGATAAGGATAACTTTAAAAAAAAGGAGCAAATTTCATATATATACCATACGGTAAGTGTTTTAATAATACAGCATGTGGTGTTTATTGAGACCTTTTCAAAATTAATTCATATTAATTTGGAGGACAGTGGGAACTCATAAAATTATTGAGAATAATTCCCAAAAAACTTTTGTTTTTCATATATAAAATTTTTCACATGCGGTACCATGCTGTAGCTGTAACTTTTATTCTCTTTATTAAATACTTTTTATCCACTTTTTTGTCTCTCTGTTTTCTTTTAAATAAAATCTATAAAATTTACCACCCTAAATTGTTCTCATCTTTCTTGAGTCTGATTATCTCTATTATATGAACTCATGAATGACATTAAAATTGTTCTCCTTATTACCTACCTGGACAGTGAAATAACAATCCACATGTAATTATATCTAAATAGACTGCAACCTTCAAGACAGTACTTCAGATATAAAACATACTTATAATGTAAAAACATTTTGGTTAAATTCGCAAACTTGGGGTTTGCAAATCAAAATATGTCACAATGATCAGTTTGAAGTAAAAACATGTAAATTCTTACATGTTCACAGAAGCGGTAGTAAGATAAGCAAATACATTCAGATGAGATGAGAAAAGCTGAATGTACACAAGTCATTCATACATGTGGCAGAGTGTAACAGCCTGGTCCCTCCGTGCCCTCCAAGGTGAGCTCTGTCTCCAACCAGGCAAAGGGGACCATGGGAAAGCTCACATGCCGATTAATCACGGCTAATGAGCTGGAACAGTGTAGCTCAAGCTGCCTTCCATGACCATCTAACCTCACTCACTCACTCACACACACACACACACACACACACGTAATGTCAGACATGGGCAGACGTGTGAAGGGCGGAATAATAGATGCATTTTTTACTTGTAGTGTTAGTTTGCCATTACATATAAACATGGTTCCTGATAATGAAAGAAATGCCTATTAAATGCAGCATTGAGTTATCAGAATATTCTGTTTTATATGTTTTTTTTAATAAAATAAAATTCTAGTGTTATAATGAGGCAAATCTATCCGTAATGTGAAAGAGCATGTGATTAAAATAAAAATAATCATTTTTTTGGAGGAGCTGTAGTAAGAGTAAAAACCTGGTCTGCCAAATTTCAGAGAAACATAGAAACGCTAACTTACTATTGTGTATTCACAGTTCTTGGCATCAAAGTGACCCCTGCAACCAGTGGGTTGTAATGAACAGAGTTTAAACAAACAGGAAAGCCGAGCGATGACTGAGAGGAGGAGGAAAACAGACATAAGTGATGTCATGTAGAAAGTGATGAATGACAAAGCTGATGTTGATAAAAAAAATACTCCAAAGCATATTTTGGTGCTGAAAGGCATGCCATGCTAAGATGTATGTATGACTCCATTATATACAGTATGTGTGGGCAAAAGCTGAACGTTTCCATGCATGATACTATTCTTTACTTAACGCATTCTCCTTAATACCCAGTTATCACATAAAAAAACTAAGTGAACCAAAGTGGTCTGAGCACAAAAATAATAACATCATCCCTTTTAATGTCCTACATGGCAGCTTTCATGTTACATATGGCAAACCGTATATAATGTGGTTTCTCAAACTCTCTCTGGCTGCTGAGGAAGCTACAGCTGTGGGCCTCTTACTGTAACAGTAATCCTTGTGGCATATATATCTTAACTGACGCTTGAGAGTGCACATTTCAGTTATCATTCCTGGAGACACATATATCTTTGGTCAGACTTCTGTTGCAGTGTCCCCCTAAACCCCCCCCTTCCACTGTCCTTGCACCCTGGCAGGTGATGCGACCGAGAAACCGTGGAAGGCGATTGTCATTTAAATTCTTGCCGTTCAGAAAATAGATCCATTTGTTATGTGATTACGGTGTCTGCGAGCAGAGGTCAAGAGGGTGTGGTGATCTGCAAATCCACACTGGTAATTTATTTGACAAGGGCCGAAATGCTACGGCAACGGGTGTGGCCTTTGTATCTCGCAAAATCATTTCATTATGAAATCTCGCCCCTCCCTGGGATCACGTGTTTATATTGTAATCCTATGCCCACATGTTAAATAAGAAATCTGAGCCTTCACCCCGCACTGAGGAATGTATACCTGAGTGCTGTTGCGTATACACACACGCCGCAGATGCTCACTTTTACAGACGCACACCTGTCTGTAGTTCAAGAAGCGCATAATGGAAACTTCAGCAAGTGGTCCTTGCCAGAAATTTGTGGTATGGGTGTTCGTGTGTGTGTGTCATCCGAATAAAGGAAGGTTTAGCCAAATCCACCAACTGCTCATGGCACATATCCCACCGCAAGGCATCCAAGCCACAGGAAACCTCCCACCATAACATGCTGCAGTTAAGATGTTATTCTGAGTGTTGCTGCTACAGTAGCTTCACAGTCTTGAGGGCATTAATTCAGTTTAGGGAGTCAATCTTTAATTTGAGGTCAGACGTAAAAGTCTTATCCACCAATTAGTCATAAAAATGCCTCACTCAAATGTGTAATTACTCGTAGTTGCTTAAAAGAGCTAATGTATTGACTCAATCGCTAACAGTCTGGAGTGAAAACATCTAGGCCATCTACGTAAGGTTGTGATTCCCAAATCGGCTCACGCTCGCTCCTTTCCATCAGTGTGGGAAGAGAGGAGGGTGGGGTGACCTCTCTGGTGTGTTTCTAATATCTCCCCAAAAATCCCTGCGGGCAAGATCGTCTTGGGTGTTCCAGGGTGGACTCTGGTGTTGTTATATTTAACGGGTTCCCAGCACAGAAAGCTGAGGGAGAAGAAAAGAGGAGGGAAGGAGAAGGGAAGAGAAAGAGAGCCGTGCGACGGCGAGCTGACTGCAGAGTATCGGCCTCACCTGGAGGAAAAGGCACCCTCTGTGCAAAGCTCGGGGTAAGATCTGACATTGCCCTCGCTCTCCTCCCCTCTCACTCTCCTTTTTCTCCTTCTTGGTGGGGAGGAGGGATATAGGTAATGACGCTTAAGTGAGCCCGGTGTCTGGTAATGTAATATACACAAAGCCCTTGTCAGGTCTGGATCCAATAATGTGTCATTTACCAGGTCTGGAACAGATTGGCCCAGATGATCGGAGTGAACCTTTGCCCGGGTGAAGAGTACTCAGCATCACTCGGCCTGGAGGCCTTACAAGCCCAGCCTCGCTTCGCCCCATCTAACTTGCACCTTTCACCTCCCCATCCCCTTGTAAACACAGTTGCACGCTTCAAATAAGATAAGATTGTGTAACTAAATTAGACAGCGTCTCAGATGTGTCAATGTTTGATAAGGATTTTTTTTTTTTTTTTTGCACTTTAGCATTAATGTGCTGTTAGATGAGAGGTAGCTCAGAACTTTATCCATTTTAACACCAAGGCACACGTTTTTACACAGACTGGTGACAAATTAGAATGAAACCCTGAATAAATGGGTGCAATCAGAAAAATACAGGTTTCTTCAAGCAGATAACAAGTGCTTATTCAATTAAATGAATCTGCAATTGAGGGATAAACTTTGTTATTTTAACTCTCTCTCAAGTGTTTACAGCTCAGTGATGGAACACCTTGTGGAGAGGACACGCATCAGCTGGATTTTCTCTGTCCCAAGTGAAAACTTTCAACACATTTGGCTTAAAATACATCCCTGATTCAATAAGGCTTCATCAGTTCACCTCTAATGGGCTTCCCAGTCTCTAGATCTCAACCCAAATGAACACCTATGGGAGACTTGGGAATAATGTGCTAGACGGTACTCTGCTCCAGCATCATCAAAACACAGAATTAGAGAGTATCTATCGGTCGAATGTTGAGTCCAGAGACTTGGGAGAATTTATGACAAGGAAGCAATGAAGCTGTTTTGGAGGCTCAAGATGGAATAACACCTTCCTAAGACACTTAATGTTGTTTTTTCCATTAATTTGTCACCCATCTGTACGCAGACTTCAGAATGTGGTTTTTTGGAAGCCAAGCTCCGCAATCTGTCAGTGCTCCTGATGTTTCAAACAGCACTTTGAAGCATAAGACCACTCAAAACAAACTCCACCAAGAGCACACCGTCCAAATGGTCCACCAAACCTCAAATAAAAACTATTACTGTCAATAAAGTTCTCCAGCCAAAGGAAAAAGAACAGGTGCATCTGAATGTCATGGAGATAACTAGATCTGCGTTTCAAATTAAAAGTTTCGCAAACAAGAAATATTCTTCCCACTTGACCCAGAGATACCGGTGATGGTTTCTACCACGAGTCTGACATCCTTACCATGTATTCAAAGGCAAAGACAGAGGTTCAGAGGTCAAGGTCTGTGACCGTAACACCACAAGTTTTGGTGGATCTCATTTTCTTCATTTGTGGCTCTGAGTCAAATTTCATTGCCATCAATCATGAGGTGAAACATTCATTTAATTTAATTTCATTGTATCTCTTGTAGGTTTCATTTAAATGCTGGTAAGGTTTTCTTAGCCATCCTCTGTCTCTGACCATCCTGTATAATCTGAAACACTCATTAAGTCTGATAAGCCTGTGCATATTCTCATTTGTCCAGGTCATAGTATCTCAAAAGGAGTTTAAATCGAACACAACTGGACTTGGTTATTTGTCTGGGAAAGACAAATAACTTTCCAGACAAATAACCAAGTCCAGATGCGTTCGATTTAAACATTTAAACTCCTTTTGAGGTCTCATCAAGTCATACAAATACAGTACTTACTTGAAAATCTGGATTGACAACCAAACTGTCATGACAATGCAAACATTTAACCCTACAACGAGTGCATTCCTGTAGTTAAAGCCTCCACACCACTTCACGTTACTTCTCTTATTTAGTCTACTTCTGTGCCAGTAATATCCATAACCTTAAATATTCCATATGTACATATTTATCTTGGCAGAAATAGTTTCAGGTGCTATATTAATTCATCCCCCTGGGTGATTTTAAAGGTTTACTCCTATCCCATGTTTTTTTTATGACTCTTGTAGATTTTCACTATTTACTTGACCAGTTGTCTGGTCTTAAATGTGTTGTTTATGTAACCGTTGTAACTTGTTCTCAGGGCTATACAAAATCTTGATCCAAGTGACATTAACATCTAAAGTAGCCGTGTAGCCAAGCTAAATTTGTATTACATTGTGCATGTTTGTTGGAGTAGAAGTGGCAGCATAACTTTATCGACTTTGGGATCTGAGGATATTGTCAATTCAAATAAAAGTGTAAACGGTAACTCAACTTAGCACTATCAGTTTTAAGATCATAAAAACAAAAACATATATGTAAGGGTTGATATTGCATGCTCACTTTTATTTTTCAAACATTACTGTAAGCCAACCATCATGAGGTCTCCCTCTCTTGGGGCCTGTGTTTTCACAGGCACCAGGGTGGGCGTTTAAGACCATGCTGCTAATTACTGGTAGTAGTGGACTGTGTTTTAGAAAAGCAACTTATCAGCAATTTGTATCTGAGGGAGAGTGCATTTGCTCACAGTGGTAATTACAAACACAGGGGCCAATGGGGTTGCAGGAGAGCAGGAAGTGCAGGGCTAGGGGAGCATATGTGTGAATTTACCACTTCGTCCCTGGTTGCCTGGGTCCTGGGCCCAGCCGCAGGCCCACACAGAGAGCGGGGGGCCCTGGACGTCTACGGCGCAGGGTGAGAGAGAGAAGAGAAAAGAGAGGGAAAGACAGCATGGCAGCAGAAGGTTTGGAGGATATAGAGCTTTAACCCACTGGCTTCTTTCACTGTGGCTTCATTCTTTAACTAGGCAATAAAAAAGAAAACCGTCCTAGCCTGCGGAAAAGTGAACAACAGTGAGACAGGATAAGCGAGAGAAAGTCCACGGCTATTTATACCGCTCCACCGTCACCGAGCTCAGAGGAAATTCCTAAAATGAATACGTTTTTTTTTTTTTTTAAAGTTAGAGAGGGAGGACGAATAAAAAGGTGAAAGGAGGGGATACAGAGAAGATTTCTGTCTTTAAAACTCCCACCCCTCCTATTACACAGTTGAAGTGTGCACTGGTGTGCTCACCCAGGCGAAGTCAGTCTGGACGCTCCTCAGGAGTCTTGTAGCTCCCCTCCGCGGCACAGGGCTCTGATTTAGTACTGTTAATAAACATGATGTAGTGCTTACAGCGATTGCCCAGACAGGAATGTTTCTTTTTTACTTCTCTTTTTCATAGCTACACACACTTTCACATGTTTGCTTGTGGCGCAGAGAGAGAAGAAGAAAATGTGGCGTTGTGGATGGTTTATTTCAGACCTCGCTAGCTTTAATTATTTAAGCAGAGGACACAGACAAATTCTACTGGGGCAGGTTTAGCTGCTGTAAAATGCCACCCCATTTCCTAGAATTATTACAACGACTGCGATCATGGGCTGTTGCTTTCTGGAGCGACTCCAGCAACTTGTTGGAATAGAAAACCAAGGAGACAGTGCTCAGACTTGATTTGCACTTAATCCAGCATTAAGCCATGTGCTGTTTTTACTGTTATATTCTCACATGCATCTGTAGCTTGTTCAGTAGGGGAGACACACTTTCAAAAGTAAATATCAAGCTTATATACAAAATCTGCATGAAAACCTTTGCTCTCCTCTGTGCATAGCTTTGGTGCTTAAAGAAAAAATCCATCAGTAAGAGCATTTGCCATATCATTAGCAAAGACTTCTCACTAATCAAAAGCCAGTTTGAAAAAAAAAGAAAAGAAAAAATAAGGCACCCGTACCCAACAAGCTGGATTTATGATGGGCCTGCCAGCTTCTCCTTGGCTCAAAGCTTCCAGCAACATGCTCCAGGCGTAGAGCCCACATGGTCATCCACAGCTGGCTCTTATTACAAATCCATACAGTAGCCATTCTTTTTCACTTACCCCCCTCCCTGTTTGGTGACGCTTATTAGAAATGTAACATACTAGTCTAGGAGTTTGTTACAGATTTATGTGTCACAGGTGCACTATTTAAAAAAAAAAAAAAAAGTGTCAAGGTTACAGCGTATGTCTTGGCCAAGACAACATATCTGCATACAAGAAGGGAGAAAGGGAGAAGTGTTACGCAAAAGTTGTGTAGTACAAACACAGTGAAGACTGGTATGGGCAAAAACCAATTAAGAAGCAGACTAGTCTACAGTACTTCCTAGCGTACTACAGTAAATCCAGCCAGGGCTACATATAGCTTTTGGACAATGGATACTCTATCAAATTTGTGTCACTTGAGTATTCAATTCCAGTGTCCTTGATAGATTCATATAGCATGAAAGATGTTGTAGAGAAATTATGGGTCTGTTTGTCAGACTAGTGAGGTTTAGTCAAATCGATGCATTGCGAACTGATGAAGCCCCTTGGATAAGAGGTGAAACGTCTTCCTACAAATACAAGTCCAGTTGCCTTTGATTCAACTTGTTGCCCAGAGGAGCAGAAAGGTTTGAAATTACAAAGAGTTCATTGTTCATAAAGCTTTGTTTCTTTTTGAAATTTCGGTGAACATTACGATTGCAAACACTCAAGCTTTATGTAATATGAGTGTTCACCCTCTCCTGTAAGGATTGTCTGTGTTCGAATGAATTTCCAGAACTGCCTCCTGATGGACTTTGACTGGTACCTGGTGTGTCTGCTGCCTGTCTGTCAACACCAGACACCCTGTGCGTGAGCCTTAGTGCCGGCAGACCGTTTCACCCAGAGTCTGCAACGGCTGCCAACACGTGGATGGATCGCGCTCCTGCCCAGAGCACTCAAGGGTCCCGAAATTACTCCAGACTGACTCCTGGCTCTGAGCAACCATGGACACATTTGAGAATTAGAAAGCATTCTTCTCCAAGCTTCACAACATGTGACCAAAGGTGATGAGTTCACAGACTAAGCTCCGAGTCGTAAGCTAGGGGTTCTGACAGTGTCTGTCTCTTTCCATCTTTGCCTCAGTCTTCAAGTTTCACAGGCCGCTCTCCCTCAGATCCTGGCCCTCCCTTGCCCCTGTCACGGCTCCTCACTTTGTCTCCATGCTCAACTACACCTCTCCAGTTACGTTGCACCACACCTCCTGGTTATCCCCCTCAGCCTCTCTCCTTTGACTCGATCCCCACCCTCTCATGTTGAGGTTGGGGGGGTGGGACACTCAATGCCTTTAATGTGTCCTTGGCCCCATGTTCCTCCTGCTGGTCGGGCTGATCCAGGAGCAGTGGGTCCCAGCTTCACCCTGGGTGATTGATGGCAGGGATGCCCTCTCCTCTCACCCTCCACGCCCCACCCCTGGCTAGGCGGACAGCATAGCGTTTCATGAGCTCATCTGTGTGGCGCCCAGGCACCTCAAACGCAGGCACCACTCTTGTCTCATCCTGCATGACTCCCTGGGGGACACAAAGCATGTGTGACCTCCCTTTACCCACCCTGCAACCCCATCTACACATGACCCTCCAGTACCCTCACTGTATCATCACCGCCTCCATGCTCAATCCCTCTGACAGACAGACTTCAACTTATACTAAATACAAGAAAATCCCTTCACTCGTTTCAGTTTCTACTCCGATCTGTTCATTATTCCAAAATTGCCATCAAATGAGATGTCTGCAATTCAATGTGTGCTTCAAAAAAGTGCAAAATGTGAAGAAATGTTACAAAGACAAGAACCAAAAGAAGTCAAGTTGCCTTTGATTTTAGCACTTAATGACTGCAATGACAATTGGACAAACACAAAAAAAGATGCAGTAAACAACCAGCTTCTACCTCAACTGCTGACTTAATATTTGATAGTGTTACATCTACCTCACCAGCAGCCCCGTATAACTGGGAATTCAATTGTTTCTCCAAACTAAACAATCTACTGGAGGCTGTTTGTTTCTACACTCTGATATGGTCCTCCTCAAGGCAAACTCTGCTTTGGTTAAAAGCATACTGAAACTTGCTGTGGTTACAGGCATGGTTGGTAGGCAATGGTTTGATTAGGTTTAGGTAAAGCTACATCCTTAAAGACACCTGACCGTCATTATTATGGTTTTACAATAGCAGGTGCACAGTTAAGGTTGTGGAACAGGTCATGGATAAAAGAAACATTCACAAACAGCAGTCCGCTCTGTCAAAGGCAGCTGTGTCACAGTTTGGTGGCCATATCTTTCATAGGATGGCATTACACACTGCAAAAAGATTTCCTCTGCAGTGGATTAACACACACATTTTGGTTTTAAGGCCCTGGCTTTTTTCAATAGTTGCTTAACTCAGCTAAAACCCAAGACTTCTAATTAAAAGCACAATTCTTGTGCTTGTTTGTTATACAGTATTATTTATTATTATTATCACACAATGAATGTTGCCATAGGCTTGCAAGAGATCCTCCTTCTCAGCCAGATTTGAGGTGACTTCTGGCCTTCATATGCATCCCCTGAAAGGTCCTGAATTGTAGCACACCTGACTTCTTCTTAAGCTCCCAACACCCCCAAATCTAACCATATAATACAACTAGGATGTGCAACCAAAGTGTCTGTGAATTTATGTCCTTGTTGGATGATTCTGTGGGCCTGTACAGAAAGCAGTGCGTCCTTTATAAGTCAAAGTGAAAAGTAGGCCTAAGGGTGTGGAAGTCATGGTGGTGGCTGGACAAGTGTCAGATCTTCATATGGGAGACCGGAGTTTGCATTCCGCAATCAAACTGTTTCAGTTGCCTAACTTTAACCATACTTTAACCACAGTTAATTTGCCATAACTGAAATCTTTTACCAGAGAGAGATTAATTAAAAACAAACAAAAACATTGGCACTAAGAACAGTCCAAGGTCTTGTACAATCGCCCATTCATCTGATGTTAAGGTCACCGTTGGAGAAGCCAAAAATGAAAATCAAATCAAAACAGGAAGCGTGTCAGAACTGTTTGAGTACGGACACAAAGCAAGGACATAATCAAAGTGCATGGAAAGACTGATTGATTATCAAACTATTTTTGTGGATACCCATTTGATTAATTGGCCGATCAGCTGTAGCTCTCACTCTCACAGAATGGCATGAAAGGCTGCTTTCATTCCTCAACAACTCATCCTTACCCTTTCATCCAGCAGCCCACCTTACCTTAACCTCCCCTTCAGGAAGCCAGGGAGAGGCCTGTCCTCCTCTGCATGTGGGACATTCCACGTGGGAAGGAATCTGAGGACACTGATCACCTAATCTCTGCGACTGAAGCAGCACCTGTTGGTACGGCACTGGAGCAGAGGGAAATATTCAGATGGCAGCTCTGGTTTGACCCGATATATTTCCCTCTGTATCAGATGGTGCTGGCTGCTGCCACAACCACTTGTCAATTTCCACAAACAGGATGAATGATATGGGCTTTGATAAAACTTTGTGAGCTCTATTGAAACACAAGTTGACATTGGATGAAAAATATTTGGGCTTCCAATACTGGAAGTTTGCTATATTGCCATATCAACCTTTACTACTCATGCAGTCACTCAATCAGCCCTATTTTGGGGCGGTTCTCCCACAGCAGAAATATTAGCTTCATCGAAACATTAGAGCAACCTCGATTGCTGTGGGAGCATTGCTGAGGGGAGACATCTGACCCAAATGAAACCAGATCATTCATGTAAGAATAGAGCACCAATGAAAAGACATGCAGCGCGGGCTATGAGTCCTGCCTGACAACCAATCAAATATCTCAGCCCAGCTGTTCATGAGGTGACCATGTGCTGAGGAGGACCCTGAGAGACCGAGCAGGGACATAAATCACCAAGCGGGACGCTGCAGTTGCCGCTCGTGTCTGCACGTGGTGAAGACATTGAGATTTTTGCCATAGCTGCTTTTGAGAACTTGTCATTAGACGTGTTTGTGTTATTATTCTGTTTACACTTGGGTTTTGTAAATGTGTCTCTTGTGATGAATCGCCCCATGCCTATAAACACCTCTTGTTTCTTAAAAGTACAACACCACAGTGTCTGTTAAAAAAAAAAAATAGAACAGACAAACAAGAAATCCTACAAAAAGCCATGTTTTATTGGTTTTAGACCATTGCTAAAACTGGAATCCATGATTAATGTTCACTGCTGGCTTCTGCAAATTCACTATGGATGAGTAATATGTGATATGAGAGCTTGCCTGAATGCCACATGTGTTCTTTGTGTAGACTATACAGTATGAGTGTACCCATGCTTTTGGTTCATCTTGATAAATGATCTGGATTGCTCTTGGAGTGAGATTGTTAATGTGGCCAGAGGAGGTCTAGTTTTTCCCTCTTGTCCAAGGTTATTTAAACTAAACCAACCATTCCTTTAAATGTCTCAAATCCCTTACAGCATGGGCCACAACCTTAATGCCTGACAGAGGAACGCTGTTTTGCATGTAGCCTGATTATTATCTGCTGCACAAATTGCTAGCAGCTGGGTTGTTCACGGCTGACGGTTCCATAGTTTATGTATTGAAACTGTTGGAATGTGGACAATTACCACTTTCACTTTCTCACAAAAACCCTAATACAGTTTACATAAACTATTCTCTTGAAAATCCGACTTTAAAAGAGCTTTATGAGCCTCCAGGGCTGGTCCACGCAGATAAATAGTTTGCTTCCCATTTCATGTAGCTCACTGGTAGCAAGGACAAACAGAAAGGAGACTATTTTACTATGATTTTTTTTAAACATAATTTCACTGAAAACCATGCAAGTCGTTTACATAATTGAGTTTTAACAGGGCTTCATGTAAGCGAAACATGTTGTACCACCCACCTCAAGGGTCTGCTGAAGGTTAAATTTTACCAGACTCCATACTGGACTACTATATCTCCGTTGTGATTCAGAGGTCTCAGAGAGAGGAAACCGCAAGGAGGGTAGCCAGCAACCTTTTGAACTTCCAATAACTTTCCCTACTCAGATTTTGCTGCGCATCATATGCTGATTTGTCACAGTGCTGGATATGTCAAAGTTCAGCCATTTCTCGACAAAACAAGCCAACACGTGGGACGATGAATGTGAATTAATGTTTCATTTTGGGAAGGATCACAATGGCTATAGTCAACGAGAAAGGAAACACGAAAGCATGAAATTCTTATAGCATCACTAAAGATACCAAATTGATCAAGTTCTTAAGAAAACACAATGGCAATATGGATAATCCTATAATTTTATTGAGTTTTTCAGAGTAAACCAAGCAGTAAATGAGAGAAGTGGACCAGCAGGAGTCGAGCTGTCCTCTTGTCAAAAAGCTGCTGCGCACCTTGCGAGTGGTCGAACAGTTTAACCTATAATTACTACAATTAAAATAATACTCATATTAACAAAGAAAAATTGCTTCCAAATGGTCTTTCACATGCGCATGAAAAGAAAAGAAAAATAAAAACACATGGCACGGTTTGGCCTCAGAATTTTGGCACCGGAGTGTGACATGTCAAATCTGAATTATGAATCTTACATATACGAGTAACTGTAGCCGGTTTTACAAAACCATGCTACAGGGATTTTTGCAGCACAACAATGAACATACAATCTCAACCTCCCAAAGTAGAATTAGTGCTTGTCCTGGTGATGGAGAGAGGGCCATTTTGTTGTTGTTGTGCTTTCACAATGCATGCTGGGAATTCCCCATGTACATTGTAGGGAATAACTCCAGAATCTGACAACAGACAAAACAAGCCTCAGTGTGTCCTGAGCCACAGAGAGGACTTAGAAAGTTGTTCATGGACCACATCACTGAAGAGGTCAAGACGGGGAGTGGAGGACAGGATGGGGTGTGAACACATGTGTGTCTGTGGATTACAGTGTGGATATAGGTTCAGCAGCTGATAATTTCCACTTTAATCTCTCACACTAAAGTGGTCTCGCAGGACAAAGAGTAAGGTAAAGCCAGGGAAATACAGTAAATATTGCACATACCACCCTGACGTGTCATAACCTTTTTTTTTAACGGGGAAAATTGCAGGGGTTGACATCAAAGTCAAAAGTACACTGCCGAAATCAAAATGTCAGCCGCATGCCCTATAAAAATCACTGGACCCCTCACTCCTGTGATGAAGAGAAACAAGGGAGACTCCAAAGTCAACACAATTTTCTCTCTTTCTTCGGGAAAGAAAAGCCCACTCGCAGGTTTGCCCTTTTGCTGCTCATAGACTAAGGAGCGCTGTTAAAGAGACCTCCAGCGGTATTACTGCTTGAAGATTTTTTTTCTCTCCACTTTTTACCTCTGGCAATAACGACCTCATGTCCAGTAAGTGCCCTCCCAGTGAAGAATTGATGTAGAGGCTTGTTTTGCTGTGTGACTGTGAGGGAGTGATCAGAGGAGTCCTGCAGACAAAAATCTCACTGCTGACCCTGGACATCGGTGATTGATGTCAAATGTGACCATGAAACCCAACAGGGGTTGTTGTACTTTTGATTTTATTGGCCACCATGTCAGGCTGTCTGCTCTCTGTGGTAAAAAAGACCTGCATTGCTACAGTACAAGTCTTTGTAGATACACACTGCAGAGAGACACTGCTGAATAACGCTGTAATGATACGTTTGGCTTTGGTAAATGAATTCTTGTCCTATTTGTGGAGGCAACAATAAACAGAGGGATTTCCATATGACCACAATGATATAGAATATTATACTCTAGGTAATTATGTGCGTCTTGGTTTTACATAGATTGTGGATGAACATATTGTTGAAACAAGATTAAAAAAAGAAGAAAGAAAACAGCAACACATGAAGCTTAAAGAAATTATCACTAAATAGAAGCCGCTGTAGCCACAAGGTCACAGTCATGGATTGAGCAAGTGATGTCCATCACACACAAATTACTACATGTAAAGTTTGATAACATAACCTTCATATGCAACTGCTGACTAAAGAACAAGTAAGGCTATGGCAAAAGGTGTGACTATGCAATAAAAGAACAAAAAAGCACTGATATACAAAAATGTATCGGTGTAAACAGTCATTTTTATATTCAACCAGCATCTCCACAAAATTACATTACTGTGACATACTTTGATAGGAAGCTATGATTGATCAATGAACATATTGGACTTTGACAAAGGAGAATGAAGTCTAAGAAATTAGACTTCACGCAAAGATAGTTTGGATCAAATGTCATTGATTGAAGATTGTTTTTATTTTTAGAAAAGTTGACCATTGAGTGAAGTTATTTGAATAAAGCCAAGTTTTCTCCTCTTGTAATATCATTCTAATTAAACATGGTCATGGTTTTCCAGCAATGCGCATTTTGGTTGCTTTTGGCTCCCTGGGGCATGAAACGGCAGGCGCCATGAGGTGGATGCAAAAACAAACAAAAAAAGGTTTTCTAGATACTGCTTTTTTTTAATAATCTGAAAAAACCCATGCAAACATTATCTTGCAAAATTTGAGTTTCACGATTTGCATTCTTACTGTATAACTCATTTTAAAGTACCAAATTCTACAGATGATTTTAGCTGCGATGTGAGTTGATATTATAATGTGTAGTCAGTGAGTTTAGTATGAGTGGTATGCAACTTCCCAGATACTTTTGCTGTTCACAGATTAGTAGTAGATAAAAGTCGTTTCTTGGGAGAGGGGTTTTACATGAAACATATCTGCAAAGTGTTCACTGCCAATGCAAAATACAGGGGGCACATGCAAAACACTGACTTGAAGTATGAGACGGAGTGCATTAACTTTTTAAATATTTAATGAAAATACGATCCTTCCTCTAACCTCAGCCGTGATAGAAGCCTGAACCTACTGTAACAACATGTGGGAAGACGGACACAATCCCTGGTCTCTGTGAGCGAGGGTCTGTGCTTTGTGCAGCCAACCATTCACCCCGAACCTCTCACTACAACCTCCTCCCTACAATATAGGAGTCACTCTTCCCTGACTGCAAAAAATATTGCCAGTGAACACAATCCAAGAAGCAATTACATTTCTTCCACAACCTCTTCTCAGACAAAGGAAATTAGCTATAAATGAGGAGATTTTGTCACAGATAAGTAAGGTGAGATATTTATATCCATCTTATTAACTGGTATCATGAGACCAGCCTTTGTCCATGCTTCTCCCTGATTTGACAGTTTGAAAGTTAATCCTAAACTTTACTCCTTTAAAAATTCATGAACAGGATTAAACTGTTGCAAGGAAAACATATTAAATGAAAAAAAAAGGACACAGATTGATCTGGTTTGTAAACAGAAGCAAGCTGTGTGCAATTTACTGACATCATGTTGCACAATTTCTGGGATCTAAAGTTCAAACTCAAGTTCACGGTGCTACCCCCCGCTGCCATTCCGAGGTTTCAAATATGCGAAGCTGATATTGTTGGCAACCGGTCATCGTGTCCGTGGCTGATCGGTGAGTGAGCCGCAGCCAGTGGGTGGCTAGACCATAAGGGACCGACAAACTTTGCTTGACCAGGGTGGGGTCTGTGACAAATGCTGTGCGGGGCGAGCCGCCTATCTGCTTGTCTGACTAATGTGTTGGTCCTTTATAGAGACTGACTGGAATATGATTCCCACACATCATCATCCATCCAAAAAGCCCATGCCTTCCCTGTGTTTTGCTTGTGCCTGTATACACATACAACCACTTGTGGAGGCATTCATGTACACACATGTGCACATAAATCCTCATTGAATATAAAATATCATGACTTTCAGACATAACTTTACAGTATTTGCTCTACAGATTATAATAATTTCACATTGGCCAGCAAGAAAGCAGAGGAGGTTTTGTTGTGTGGAATCTAAACTGGCTGCTGCTGTTATGTACCAGAATATGTCTCATATGTGTATGTGTGTGGGATTACTGCTGAGGCTAGATGTGTAGAGAAAAGCAGTGAAGTAGAACACCCTCCCCTCAGTGTCCTCAGAGTGCAGTCAGAGCAATAGGGGAGATGTAAAACACTGGCTGCATTTTTCTCCACATTTGTGCACACTCAGAGAGGAGAAAAATAGACCCGTGGTTTATAATTCCCTGATTTCTCTGGAACATGTATTGAAATGTAAACGAGTACAATAAATTCGCTTTTAACGGCCTTGCTGGGAATTAGCCACATAGTCTGGACCTAAGGAACTCTCGTACTTTCATTAAAAGCCACATCATTCCTCGTTAAAGTTACAGTGTCCATCTCTTGGAGGGTGCAGCATGTGTGTGGAGAAGCCAGGCGATAACATCTGTGCTCGGAGCCGTCGTGGTTAAAACGTGGAGGCAACGAGTGCGTCGGGTTTTCACCAGTATCTCTTCACACTTTCCAAAATTGACCTTTTTATAGCTACGTTGTTGATTACTCTTCATATGGTTCACCTTGTTTATGTAGTGTTGCTTCAGCTGACAGTGCGCTCGCTCAAAGATGATGACAATAGCATCACAAAAAGCTTTCAGTAATGACATTTTAATATGCATCTCAGGGGAGGCCCGGCAGACCAGGTCAGACAGAGGAGAGGTTTTTCTGTTACAGATGTATAAATTAACTATTACTTCAGTCACATGTTTTAAACTCAGATGTTAGCCTGTGAGAAGAAGAAGGAAGGAAGGAAGAAGGTAGCCAATCTCTCTTTTGCTCTGAAACCTCAAAATTTGCAATGTATTTTAATATTTAAAAAAAACATCAACTCTTTTTCTATGAATCTATTATAAGAATAAAGACTTTTAAAAAACTGACCAGAGTCTGTTAAAGAGCAGCTACAAGCTTTCTGCTGTTTTGCTAACCCTCCGCCTGGCCATGTGCATTTGTTTTTAACAGAGTTGTCAAAAGAGCAGTCCACTGAGCGGTCAATGGATTGCTTGCTTTATATATATTAGCCTATATGATGTTACTTGTACTCTTTTCAGTCATAAACAAAAGATTACGGGTTACAGAGTGCATTTGTGCAGTGCGCAGAAACGAGAGCTGGGACACGGGGTCGGTGGCCAGGTACACTGATGTTGCAAAGTTGTTTTTCAGCCATGAGATGCCAGGTTGAGAGAGAGCCTCTATGCTCGCTCATAACAAGTTACAAGTCATGTATTTAACCACAATTACTCTGAAGCTTTTTAATGAAATCAAAATGTAGCCACGGGAAAAATCTTGCATTGTTCCTCTTTAACTCAACCTAGCTTAGCATATTGTAGCATAGCATAACAACTGGAAATGGCTAATTTTAGCACAAATATGCAAAAATTGAAGCTGTGCTATCAAGTTGCCATCACAGTACGGGGGAGGAGAGAGGACGTGTGCCTGGTTATTTCTTGGCTGGGAAAAGAAGCTTCCCGGAATATCCTCTGGTTGCCTGGCTGGCACCAATCTTCTCAAGTAACTTTCAGCAAGAACACCAATGGACAGGTTTCCCAAACTGTGAAACTACTCCTTTAAAGCAGCCCATGCCACTTTGAAGGCAAAAAACAATGTATTTTCTCTTTATCAGCTGTTCCCTGGAACCCACAGGGCATCAATCAGCAATCTACCCTGTTAGCGTCTGGTGGTATTCCCAGGAAAACATAGCTTGGGAGGCAGTTGGAGCCAGTAGGGATAGAGAGAGTGAGGGAGAAAGAGAAAGAGAAAGAGGAGAGAGACAGCAGGAGACGGGGTAGCTATGTGCAGGGGAACTGGGGAGGCACTAGGGCGTAATTTAAACAGGCGACGGCTGTTGCGCAGACAGGAAATGAGAGGAAGGCTAGTTCCTGGGATGGGACTATGAATTGGATGTTTCAGAACCAGACCAGTATCAGAAGAGGGGAGACTTATGTGGCGTTGTTAAGGGTAACAGTAAGGTCATTGAGAGCAGCATTTCCTTCTCTGATCACTCAGTGAGCTTGTCAGCACCGCTATCTCAGTTCCCACATCCCTCTCAAAATCATTTCAATGGGTTGGATTCAAAGTCTGAAATTCAGGCCGGAGCTGAATAAGACCTCCTGTTGCTCCGCCTGTTTATAAGCTCCGCTCTTATGCGCTGCCGCTTTGATTTGAAGTTTTGGGCAGTTTCATCCGATGGAAGGAAGTCAAGTTGAGAAGGCAAGAATTATTTCAATATTACATCAAAAAACAGGATAAAAATTTTGCTTAGGACTGGTCTGAGAATGCCCAATGTGACGGTGGGTCTTTTTTTAGTCTGTGGCTTTGATTTAAAACAGACACACAATACCATAGTCAGAACCCCACTCTACCTAAGCGTTCACATGTCAGTGTGCTGGAGGAGCACGCAGACCTAAGCAGCTCTGGACTGTGTAACATCCAGCCATCTTGTGAGTTCTCACTGCTCAGACTCATGAAGCGCGGAGTCCAGTGCCAGCCCGCCAGATTACTGCCCCTAATCAATCTGATTAGCCTGAGAGGGTGGACACCTAGGCCCACATCTGGACTGCATGCTCCTGCTCCCCATAGTTTAGTCTGACAGCAACAGAGCCGAAGCGTTCGGCTGCACAGGAAGCTGATTCTGATCAGTGACGTTGGTGGCAGCGGTCTTTTGTGTGCTAGCACTTAACTGTTGTGTTAGACCCAACCAAGCCAAGTCCTGATAAATGAAGCGTGCTAAATACAATCATTGGAGGGATTTCTCCCACGCATTATATTATAAGTTTAATAGTTGATGCGTGGTTTTCTTATGACAGATGGCATGAGAGGAACGTGTGGGAACTGAGGCATCTGCGCTTTTAACGTGATCCCAATTTAACTGTTCAAATGAATTAATTCCTATAGTAAAATTTCACGACACTCCCCTGTGAGCTCATTTCAGCCACACTCTAAAGATGGTGAAATACAAGGCCACACGTATCAGCCCAGTTCCCCTCACTTTCGCCGCTCGCACAGGCAAGAATAACAGCCACATAAGTCATTCCAGGCCTCCTATTATAAACAGGTGTCACTTTGGTGATAAAAAATGACATCTTAATTCAGAGGCGAGACGCTTTGTCAGAGCAGATTAACACATCATCAGAAGCAATTTATTTTTATTGTGCCAGCATCATTTGGGTGGAGGTCGGGCATGTCAGTAAGTTCTGGCCTCTGCTTCTCCCCTGGGGAGCACTGCAGTGACAAGTTCAGCCTTGATGTCTCTTTCTGGATGAAGAATCTCCTGACAGGAGATTAGCACTGTACCGTCACTCCTGGGAACACATGAGAGTGTTTAAGATGTGTGGGTGGCTGTTTTCTTTTGCAAAAGTCGCTCAAGATTCAGTGTAGAAGAGTCTATCAGAGGAAATAGAAGGTAAAGAAAAGTTAAATATGATCGTATCAAAGCAATGTTGTGGAGAATTGATGATTATGGTTTAGCATCAGCATGTCTTATTACTTTATTCCTATTTCATGTTAGCTAACAGAACAATAACAGACTAATTTCATCATAGGGTGAAATGTCAATTATTCTCCACAGCTGTGGATCGCGCCAACTTTCTTCTTTTTAAATCCATGGTTATTCCTTAATGCTAATACAATAACTGTGTTAAAGTGCCCTATTCTTCGCTGGCTAACAGCACAGGGGGGAGCTGACATGCAGTGGTCTCTGCAGGCGTGTGCTCGCTGTGTTTATGGACACGCCCGGCCCTAACCGTCTGTTTCTTATAAAGGATATCAAACAGGGAGAGCTGCCTGAGCCACAAAGCACCTGTTTCCGACACTTCCACTACATGTGTTTGCCGCTGTGTTCAAAGTCCCTTCAGAGGATGGAGACACCAGTTGTACCGCCTTTGGAACTACCGTGCATGTAAGATTTTGTTTTTAATCACGAGACCTTTGAAGTTGGTGCTAATTTCTGCAGCAGTGATGCCTTGCTACTGTCAATGCTACTTTTAGCTACTGATTTTTAAATATTAAAAGAAAAGTGATATATATTTTGGAGTTTAGCAATTTTTCTTAACAACAAAATGTTACTACATATACTTGCTCTTTCTCATCAAAGCTATGAGGTTGTTTTATTGTCATTATGTGTCATTTCAACTTTTCAAAATTCTCAGTTTTTCTCAAAGGTTACAGACACAGTGAGTGGCTTGATGTGAAAAAGACCACACCGCAAGCCGATAAAAGGGATTTATTTTTGAAAAACACCTATTTGAACATGGCACGATGACACTGATGGTGCAGATGGACAGTCAACATTGTGAGTTGTGGCAGGGGATGAGCCAAGCGTGATAAGGACAGAGGAAAAACAGTTTCAGGAAGACAGCAGGGGTTTTTGTGTCTCACAGCTCCTGCTGTATGAATAGATACAAGCATTTATAAACACACGTGAAGTGATAAAGCCAAAGCTCATAGGAAGGAGAGGAAACAGCGTTATCTCCCATGTTGTTGCTAACAGCAGGGTGGCTTCAGGTAGGTAGAGAGTGTGTGTATGTGTGGGCGGGTGTTTTGTTTCAGATCCTGACTCACACGCAGTCTGCTCAGATAAACACCTTTGCCACTCATCAGTTGATCTTAATCCTCTTTCAATAGGAAAACAATTACACTTTTTTTTCTTAAAACTGAGCAAACTTTATTAAAGGGGAACTATGCAAGATTTTCACCTCAACTATTCTGCATTTTTAGCTTAATTAAACAGCTTCGGAGTAATTGTGATGGTTAAAAAAATGACATGGAATTTGTTACGAGGGAGAATGGAGGCTCTCTGCCTTCCACCTCGCGTCTCTTGGCCGAAAACCAACATTGCAAGATCAGTGACTCCGACCCATTACATACATATCGTAATGTGTATGTGATATATGACGTTATCCTTCGCGCCATGGATTGCTTTCTCGCCAGCTTTGTTGAAAACAAATGCACATGGACAGTAGGGTTAGCAAAACAGCGGAAAAGCAACCAGACTTGAACAGTTCCCCTTTAAACATCAGTTTGTTGGGTCACACTGTTTTATCATAGTTTTTAAAGTTTTCTCTATTTAATCTCCATTTTACTACAACAGTGTATTGCAATAGAACTAATTCATACACAGACTTACACAAGAAACCAGGCTACTCTGAAATATCTGATTACAGTTTAGTTTTACATGTACTTTAAATAATTCTGAGTCAAGTGGATACTTCATGTAGATTTAAAAGCTATCTTGTTTTAATTTCAGTCTGACTTAGTCGATTCATTGTGCTGCACAGTTGTCACAATGTAACATCCCCATCGAGTTATTAAGGTCTCAGCATGTGTATAGGTTGAGTGTCTGTCAAATATCCATTCATATAACTTTATATGTAAGAGACAGTACAAACAGAGCCATGTTGTTCTGGACTACATTTGATCCCTTTCTCAGGCACAAAATACACATGTAGCTACATTCACTGCCTTCACTATAGGATACTTTCAGAAACTGGGGTTTTCATGCATTAGGATTAAGAAATTAGGTCAGTGCAGAAAACCGACTGAAAACTGGTCGCTCATGCAAATGCGCTGAATGTGTCTGCGCTGTCGTTAACCCACCAGTTGCCCACTGCTGTTTCTTTTCCACTGACAGCAACTTTTTCCCAGGAGCATTATGTATGCAGAGGCTTGTGCCAGTTTCTGTCTGTTAAGGCCAGACATGTGTCATGCCAAACCAGGAGGAGTTACTCACTAATTTCCCACCCATGAACATGGTTTGGTGTAACAACCAAGTCAGCAGAACGCTTGAGAAAAAAAAAAGTTGAAATTTAGAAGCAAGAGTCCAGTTACTTATGTGATATAGCATTAAAGTTACAGACTGTTTGCCTGTGTGTGTTGCTCTTGCTTTAATGCACATGCATCTGTACACAATCAGAGAGCCAGCTGCGCAGAGAGACGGCCCGGAGAGGGGTCAGCAGTTCATGACTGAAGGTAGCCGGGTGAGGATTCTACGCATGCTAAACTTTTCTCCCCTGAGTCTCGTGCATGTTGCAGTCTGTTGTGGTTGAGAGGCAAGCCGTATACTTGTTGATCACATTACCACAGCCATCACGCAACATGCTGCCCGGGCCAGTGCATTACAACAAGAAGCTGTCACAGTAGAAACAAAATTGGACGCCGAGTTATGTCATGTCAGCTAACCGCAGCGCTCTGGCGACAGACAGCTCTGTGTAAACGGGGTTGGGGGGGTGAGTGTGGTGTTTGTCATCTGGATGTCATCAGCTCTTTATTCTGTCGTTGTCCACACAGGCTCTGAACCATCTCCTAACAGGGCCTATGCTAGTCTTTCTATATGGACAAGTACACACACACATACCACGACTTAACTGTACACATACGCACACACGTGTACACAGCACCATTCAGACAAACATATATATTAAACTGCTACCTCCACTCCTCCCTCCTCCCTCTTGCCCTCCTCCCACCCCTGACCCCCTGGTAATGAAAACAAGATGTTTTTATTCTCCTAGGACAGCGGGCAGCAGCAGTGCAAGTCAAGTTAGGGCTCCCTCTCCCCTCTTCACATGCGGACGCACTATAAATACTCTTACAACTGTCTTAAATATGCAACTAAAATACATTAACACAGAGTTTATGGGCACACGTTTGGCTGAAGGAAGCACAAACACCCACCAGCTTGGTAGAGT
This sequence comes from Decapterus maruadsi, assembly GCA_030347415.2. NCBI lineage: Eukaryota > Metazoa > Chordata > Actinopteri > Carangiformes > Carangidae > Decapterus > Decapterus maruadsi. The sequence goes on from CM064906.1 coordinate 17,178,609, forward strand.
AGAGGTGGTGAGGAGACAGCTGAGCTTTGTGGACCTGCAGAGGATCTTGGTCACTGCAGTGGACTGAGATGAGGCTTACTCAAGGGGATGTAGGAAAATGAGGGTGGGGGGCAGGGGGGGGGGGTTCAGTGCCTGTGGTTAAGTGTTTGAATGTACTGTAGGCATCTACAGTTTCCACTAAGTGAGGTGAGTATTACTCCCAGACTCTGCATCTGATCTTCATTTTTCAATTTGTAACCAATCTTCTCACAATTAGGCACCAAATTTAAGCATAAACATGCCAGATATTCATCTTGTTTACATCAAAGCATCACTACACCCGCCCTGCTCCACCACCCTCACTTAAGCCCCCATCAGCATTATCCCACCCGGGCTAAAAAACCTGCCTCGGTCTGTCACTGGTTCTTTTCCTGCCATACATTAGTTCTAATCAAGGTCAATTCCTTTTTTGTTCTTACGCTGTTGAAGCCAGCTATCTGTGTGTGTGTGTGTGTGTGTGTATATGTGTGTGTGATGAGGGTAGATGGATGCTGTTGTGAAACAGTGTTGGGTGGGTGTATGTTCTCTCCTAACCAGAGAGACGTTGCCAGCCTGCAATACAGCCTGTGCCAGCCTAAACTGTGGTTGAACATGTCTGTATCTGCTCTCTATCTCTGACATCTCACTTTTCCAAAACATTAATGTGCAATTTAAAGCCTGTGCAATTGTGAGGCGTGTTTACGTAAAAATTCAATACAAGTTGAACGTTGGGTTTTTATTATAGCTCTCTATGGAGCTTACATGTTACAATATCTTTCATTAAAACATGACACGGGAGCCCCGGTTCTTTCATATGCTTTCACTTTAGCAGAGCTTTCCTCAAGAGAACCACTACCACCACCATCCCAGAACACTCTGTGCCTTAAGGAGGAAACCTGGGTTACTAATTAAAGCAGAAATACCTGAGTGACAGAAATGTGGACTCACTCTGTACAGCAGTGTGTGGAATAGATCGCTAGTTTTTGCTTTCTGTTCATGATCACCAACAGGATTGCGGCGTACCCACTGTTATTCAATGGAAGGAGCTGTTATGTTCTAATGTTAATTTTTTTAATTCTGGAAGCACTATTTTTTAACCGTTTGGATAATGGAGATGTCATTTATGGAAGAGTAGCTATTCATTGACTCCATTGGATGCTGTGCGCCACCGTTCACAGAATTGGTTGTTGGTCTATATTCCATCTTCAGTATACAATTTTCACACTTGGCAAATTCATCCTGCGGGCCAGCTTCGGCCCACGGGCCGCATGTTTAACACCCTTGTCTCAGACCTTGTTTTATTCAATGGTAACTCTTTTTAACGAAACTTGACTGTTTAACTGTATTCATTCAATGTTTTATTTTTCCTAATGTTTTCTTTTCTTTTATATCTCTTTGTTTTCTTTACCAGATGTTGTTTTGTACTTTCCTGTGACGGAGAAGCCACATCGCAGCGGTCCTGCAGGGCCAAGGAGGGCAGCCAACTCAAGATAGCTGTGTCATCCCAGTCACAAGATTGTCTTAAAAATCTGTCATCATACAAATAAAGGAGGATAATTTGAACAGTCACACAATCACCTCTCTGCATTTGGTGATTGGCTTTGTTGACTTTTGGAAAAATGTTGAAAAATGGAGTCCACTATCAGCTTGTTGAACAATGAGGTGCAGACTCTTATCGCAGTGTGCCTGGAGGAAGAAATCCAGAGTGACATGAATGGCTCCACGGACTCAGCCAAACTGCCTTTTAAATGTACTCCTCAATAAGAGAGACACCTCAGCAGTCAGAGGTAAATTGAGCAAGATCAAAATACAAGTTGTATCCAATACGTTCAAGCTAAAGTGTGTTTACAGCACTAAAAAAAACAAACCACAAAAAAAAAAAATACTATTGTTCTTGCAAACACAGTAGAAATGAGGTCTTTTCACCCTTTCTCTATAGTGATACCAGCTGCATCTGTAATTTCGACCCTTACTCATGCACATCAGCCTTATCTTTTTGTGTTTGACACCAGAGAAGAATGGGCTGGCATTAGATTTCAAAAGGTGGCTTAAACTGCGGGAGCGATGTGTTGAAAACAGTCTTAACAAAAAAGTCTATGTATGCACGTGTTTAAGTGGATACATTTTTGTGGGTACATGTCTGTGTTTATTCCTGTGTCTGCTCGGGCTCCATTTATTTTAATGAAACAGCAGAGCGCCGTTTGTGTAATCTTTCTCCAGGAATACTTTTCTCTTACACACTGCTTGAATTCTGATGAAACATTGAAATGTACAGTAAGATAAGAGCACAGTTCCTACATACACCACTTGTTTGTAGTGTGCGCGAATGTGCATGTGTGTGCATGCCCACCCCCATGTGTGTGAATGTGAGTATGCTGTGATTGACATTGGTGTTTAGGAAGCTGTTTTGGGTCAGCAGAGCATCTCAGGCTACCTATTGTTCAGTGTTTCTGGAGATTTCAGCCTTGAATTAATTCAGTACTGGTTTACACCACTTCTGTGTTTTGGGAGAAGTCATTGATCTCAATCAGCAGTCCATTATCTTTAGCAGGCAATTATGCACATTGTCACTTTTGCATTTAGCCCCATGACTCCGAGGTCACAGGGGCCCGGTGTAACACAAGCCGCGTGGACGACACCCCAGCCTCTCATATATGGAGTCTTCCAGGGTAAAGCACCCCCAAGGGGCCTTTCTGCACAAGCACACAGAAAAGCCAGTTTTACTCAATTTCTTTATTGAACTTTGACTGCCGTGTGTCACACTTTAGTTTTTCCAAGCAGAACAAAAGGGGCTTAAATGCTGAGGGAAGCTACGAGATCCAAAACTCATTATTCCTAACAAAGACTTTCTGTTTAAAGCGGTACGATGGTGAGTGTGCTGACGACCTGTCCACCTATCCAAAGAGCATGCTCGTTTTTATACCAACCAATGACAGCAGCTGGTTGCACTGATTAGCACCCCCTCAATCAGGGGGAGGGGGGTGGTTGAGTGAAATCACCTGGTTCAGCAATTAGGGCGAAACCTTGCAGCCTCGTTCAAGAAATTTACATTCATACTGCTGCTTTATGCGCGGGTTTGGGAGGTAGCCTACATGCATGATTAAACTGGGCACTATGTTTACTTCATAAATTCCACCTTAAAAACCAAACGTGCTGTAGGAGGACAGAATGGTTCAAGCTGCGGTACGTATGCACTGAAAATGTGAAATAAGTTAAGTCTTGTTAGTTTTTAGTGGCCAATCACACAACCATGTTGTCTAGAAAAAAAAGTAAAAGTAAAATATGCAAAGCAATTAAGAGCACTTTACTCAAGAAGTATGAGCTGACCATTAGCAGCCAAAGACTGTGGACAGTAAACAAAGTAAAAGTCCTCACATCCTCTAATTGGTCTGATTACCAGGATTTAATGCCACGGGTTGGTTGATGTACTCTTTGTGCCAATTTTGAAATCAGATGGTTCAGAGATAAAAAAGAAAAAAAAGGCTATGCCTGCAAGAAAATATGAAGGTGTAATGTGACTGTAAGGTGTTGAATGATGCAGGATGGTAAGGCATGATGCAGTGCACTCTCGGACAATCTCCATGGTTATATTTCATATGAAAATTTCAGGGGGATATTTAAAATAGAGAGAGGCGATCCAGCACAAATATGAATGGCTGACTTTAAACACCTTAATGGCCCTCAGACCAGGACTTGGCAGTGGCTGGAGTTATGAGTAATATCCGTCTACAGGCAGCTAGTTCATTTAAGAGACGAGCAATAAATGGCTCAAGTTAAGGGGGGGGAGGAAAATAGTGCGGTTTGTTTTAAACAAGGTATGGACTTGTCCATTTCCTTTGTTTTTCAGTTCCAGAATGGAAATCGTAAATAAAAAATAATAGCCAGCATTATGTGGTTTCATATTTAGCGTGGCACAACAAGGGTGCACTGAGAAATGATGCCGCAAAAATAACTTGTAACAGAGTAACCAAATCCAGATTTTTCGATTTGGAAGTTCATAGATGCCCCTCTTATTTGAAGCTCCGCGTTCAAACTTTGACCTTTGAGTCAGGCAACTCTCCCCTCAGGCTATTTAAAAGTCACCATGACGGTACTAAACACATTCTTTAACATCTTCTCTGTAGTGACATACTTTTTAAAACAGCATTTGTCCATTTCTTTTTTAGCCCCAGTAATCTCCATGCTTCCTCCTCTAAGCCAATCCTCATGTTTTCTCTAGCACTGTCTGTCCCAACCTTGGGAAAAAGTCCATTTCCTACTAGTTCCAAGTTCTCCCACTGAGGGACGAAGTGTGTCCCTAAGTTCATGCAGCACCCCAGGCAATGTGAGGGGTGAGGAGAACAAGAGGTGGACCAGTGTTAGAGCCAGGCAATACTCTGCAGTGTGTGGGAGAAAATTGCAGGGTTACTGACCTTACAGGGAAATAAGAAAGGCTTGGGAAAATACACAACAAACAGGAGGCAGATCACAGTCATCTTCGGCTCATGGTTCTGATAAATATTGTCTTCCTGACATGAAGAGGTCACAAAGCGGGTCGGTGGGTCAACAGCTTCAACAGCCAGTGGCTATATAATGATAGAAATTTAAAGGTGATGTTGGCTGTGAAGAAACACGAAGCAATAAGTTAACTTACAATGTTAGAAAAACACAGACATCATCATCAACATCATAATTATCACTGAGCATGTCATCACTGAAGATAAGGGGTCTGTCTGATCATTTCTTCAAATTTCTGGAAACAATCCAACATCCCACCTTGCACTGTGATTGGGCAACAGTGCATGTGTGAGAAAGTGTGTTGGATTTGAACTTCCTGCTCACTTCTCTTGAACGTGCGCCATTATCCCCATATTAAAACGATATTCCCATGTCTATGATGGATGGCCAGTGTCAGCAATAAACACTATGAGCCATTTCTGTTCTAGTATTGCCCTTAAGGGACTAAAGTTGAACCTTATTGATTAATACTAAATGTATGAAAGGATTTATGAGGGAATGAAGGGTGATGGTTCTGAACTCTGTGCTCCAACATTAAAACAGTTTTTTTTGTTGTTTTTTTTAAACAGCTTAATTTAACTTTGTTTGCACAACCCAATTGCTTACATAATGTCAAAAGACCATTTTAGCACAGATGGATAAACTGTCAAATAGAAATATAAAGATTTGAGGTGTTCTCTTTATTCGTCTTTCTCTTTTTTTTGACTGCTAGGGCCATTTGATGTTGGCGGTCAGGGGAATTATTTTATATGTATATATGTATGTATATATTAAAAAACAGGTCATCATTTAAATTCATACTTGTTTCTACCACCAGGTTCGCCAGCCTTCAAATTCAGAAGACACCCTATAAAATAGGATTGATGAGGTATGGGTTAGGGGTTATGGCTATGGTTATGGCTAAGGTTTAAAGGCAGCGCTGTCCACCCTCAACGTCCAGCATTCCAGATTAAACTGATTACTGGATTTTTATGGTGAGAGAATATCCGAACAATGAAACAATGGCCTAATTTACATGAACTTAAACAAACTAACCACTACAATAACATCCAAACCAAATCACGCTCAACCATGTAATATCCAGTGCAGTGAAGCAGTTCACTGCAAATTTCAATGAAAGTGTATGGGAAAGCAAATGTCCTCACTTCTCCAGAGATATACATACACAATGGGAGTGATTGATTTTAATAATGTGTCGACAAATGCAGTGCCACACAAGGTGCCTAGTTGTGTTGCAGAGCTGAACATCAGCTGTTTCCAGGTATGATGAGGGAACATGGGATGTCAGCTCTGATGCAGTTTCTATGGTACTGCACTATGGTACGGTGCTGTATGTGTTTAGTGACTTTGGTTGTGGTCACATATAATTAGATCCCTTACATCTAACACACAACTTAAGTTATTATCGATGATTGAGATGAAAAATGTCATGAGTGTAAACAGGAACTTAAACCGTCATTGTGCAATACACCAACATTTGCACAATAACGGATTAGCAAAGTAGCTTTCATCAGTGTCCAGACACTGAGAGTGAGTGAGGAGGACAGGGGTTGAAAGACAAATTTTACCACAGGCCATGATTAGACAGTGGTGTGATGGATGCTCTCTTGGTTCTAATGAAGCTCCTGTCTCATATTAGCCCAGGGTGAGGGAAACAGAAACGGAGGGAAGGAAAAGAGGCTGCAGCGGAGGGGGGCAGGAGCAGAGAGTTATCTCATGCTAACTTAGTTAGCTGATAGGCTCCAGGGATACAGGAGGAGAGGGGTCAAGACCCCAACCAACATCCCCCAAGGGGCCGAGGCACAGAGAAGTCAACATTCCTGAGAAACTCTGAGACCTTCCTCCCCTAGAGAGATGGAGAGATGAGGGAAAGAGCGATAGAAGGAGGAGACACAGACAGCCTAAGAGAGAAAAAGAACGAGAGAACACTGCATGTTCTTTCCATTTACCCTCTTTGCAGAACAATGGACGCACAAGCGCACAAAAACACACCCCGCTCCACGCATCGCATACATTTTCCAAACATTATTAGTGACTCATAAACTCACATTGACCTATGTACACTCATTCCTGTCATTATTTATGAAATATTTTTAGCCAAACTCCTAAAATAGTCTTTCTCTCCTCTTCTCTCCTCCCCTTGGTGAATACATTTCCAGTGCAGCGGTGGCTGGCGCCTGCAGAAGTCTGAGGAGCAAGAGAAATTCTTACTAGTTGTTTGGCAGCGAGCCATCACTAGAACGATAGAGCATGTCAGGTTTATCGCTTACATGTGTATACGAAAAAAACTATTTGTATAATCTGTACATTTATTTGTTTTTGAGGTAGAGTTTAAAATAAAATCTATGCGCGCAACACCCAGCTGATCTAAAAGTATTTGGCAGATGTGGTGATTAAGATTCTGGCAAATGCTGTGGGTGCAGGACGCTGATAATCACATTATTCATCAGCCTCGTCATAGATGCTTACTCAGCTGATACTGGAGCTGGGCCCTAGAGTTATGGCTGCCTCTCGTGGGACCCGTGCGGTGGACGCCGACTGTCTGTACATGATAAGCTTTCAGAAGTCGAACCATAAAACTCGTCTCAGTTTTATGCTTTTCTTTTGTCTCTTTAATTTAAATTATTTATTAGAAGGATGGGAACAAGGAGTCCTGAGCAGGGACTGACCATGGGCTTTTCTTATACATCTGCCAACTTCAGCATGTAAAGCAGTTTGTATGAATGTGGGCCAGACAGGCTGCGTAAAGTATGTGCCTCTTGCACTGCAGCCACTTCTTGAGGTCTGACAACAATCTAATTGATGCAGTGTAATGGCACTTTGTCTGACCTCACATCTAAATCCCCATCACTCCCCCTACTGTACAAAAAGCACACAAAGCTCATAGGATTTTAAACCAGTTCTTGTTTAATCAGTGTTGTGAAATCAGAAGTATGTGGTTAAAACTGAGGCTGTGAGCAAAAATTTCATGAAGATGTTTTTTTTTTTTTTGGCAAACACATATTCCCCATGCTACATGTGTCATGGCGCCATGTGTTCTCATGACAGCAAGCAACTGTGAGTAGAAAACAGATCACTGAAGCATCGCGGATTCCCATAATAACATGATTGTTTTGGTTCCCAAATCATTTCCCAGTTCAAAGCGAGTGCAAGCACCAAAAACAATGATTCCTGCCTTTTCTGTGCAGCAGACCTTATTTTGTCCTGACTGTAAGCGTTTATCTTCCTGCATCAGATCTAATAAAGCAGAGCTTTGACAGCCCTCATTCTACCCTCAATCCCAGCTCGTCATCCGCATGTCACTCTTGACAGCCCACACTGCACGAAGCCCCCTCCAAACATGTAGGAATGTATGGGAAATATAGCCTCGTGGAATGCCACCGGCAATCACTGGCAGAAGGAACCAAAAGGCGGTCGAAAGCCTTCACAAAGCTCCAGACCAACCTTTCAGCATTCTCAATCACTCATCGATAGAGCTCCTTTGCGTTTAACTGCGGGCTGTGTGCAGTGAGAGGAAGTAAATGTAGCATTGCCTGTAATGGCACAGCGCTGTCTCGCTGCTCTGAATGGGAGCCGTGCCCTCCAGACACCCCCCTCGTCTGGGCTGAAACCATGCAATATCTGGCAGCGGTGGTTGGTGTGCTCTAGGGGTGGAAGGATATTCAAACTTTCATCGTTGGTTAAAAATAGCCTGCCCCCCTCTCTCAGACAAAAAAAAAAGAGAGCCCTGCTAATAATCACAGCTCTGTACTGACTGTCTCAAGCATCTGGTCTGAGAATGTGTCATTTTTTAGGAGGGGCCTGGGAAACTGTAGACACCACGCTTGCTGCCCAGAATAAGAACCATGGGAATGATTGAAGGGGTCTTTTTTTTTGTGTGTGTGGGCCGCTGAACTCGAACTAGCCTGTCTCCAGGATTGGACTGCCTTCCTCGTCGCCTCTCGGCTGCCTGGCCAGGCATAAGTCACTCAGCAGCCGGTTTGCCAGAAACAGATGATTTTATGGTAACACATAAACGGAGGGGGACATGATGAGGTCAGGCACGCATGGACATGGGAGAGATGTCATCTCTTGAGGGTCAGACTGAAGTCTCATATCACTAACTAGCAAATGTGTTCAAGTGTTCTGTGACAAGCCTACGCAAATAAATTAAAATGCTGCTTGACCCTAGGTCTATTTTTCCAGGCACGTCCTTGAAAATTTCCTGACCCACAACAGTTGGACCTTTCTTAGACATACGCCCTATTTAATTCTTGGTAAGAGTTCAATGAGAAGAGCGATAACACTGTCATATTTGTTTCTTGGATACAGATAGAAGCCACTTAGCCGAGCACGACCTAGACACCTTCCCTTTATTTCCAGTCACCGTGCTGAGCACAAGCTGTTGCATCTGTAGTCTCCAGACAAATGCTATACCACATACTTTATGAGATACCATATGTGCTCATATGCAAAAACCGTCATATTAGCCACAATGTTAACTTTATGGAAAACAGAACATGATGAAATTTGCCGGTTTGCTTGTTTAGTTGCTCTAAAAATGACTTTCTTGACTTTCTGAACCAGTCATTGTAAACACAAGATTTACAAAGAGTTTGCTTTTTTTTTTTAAAGAAAAGGCAAAGGCAAGTAGAAAATAGAACAGCTTATTCCTTTGCATAATTTATGTATCACATGGAGCGTCGCAGCCATGAAAGTGTCAAAGTGTCACCACTATTCCTGCGTTATGTGGGAGATGACAGGTGCCCTGGTGTGAAAATTTCTCAAGCAAAAAATGTGAACTGCTGTGAATTGCTTTGCTGAGGAGGAGAGGTTGCTGCTGCCGTTAACCTGGCTAACAATTAGCCTCTATAACAGACAGAGGTGTTCATGGGAGACAAACTGGTTAATGAGTGCTGTCAGAAAGGACTTGACATGGGAAGCCTGCGGAACGTAACCTGAGAGAGGTGAAAACCCACACAGCAGATACACCTCGCACATTTTTCTGAATGGCTGGCTGTGATTCAGTTCATGAAGAAGATAACGGTCATCTTCCAGTCCTTAAGCAAATACTATATCAGCATCTGCTGAGGTGTTACGTTGCAGCAGCACATCTGAATACAGCCAACTCGCACTGTGCATGTGCCTCATTTGTTTCAACGTAATCTCTCATCACATGCACATACAGCAGCTCTGCCCTTTTCAATCATTTTAATGTAGTGAACGGTGATAGAAATCACATTTGCATAAAGATAAAGTTTAACTCCACGGCAGGAGTTTGAATACACTACGTTTGAATACACTACACTCGAACTGCGTCATTCAACGTATCTGAAAGATAACGTGTGAAATTTGAATGAAATTTGAACTACATTTCTGCAACCAATCACCTCCGACAGGCGTATGAAGTGTTGCTACACTTATCAGTTATGATTGGCTTTCATAACTTTGGTCTACAAATGAGGGTTTTCTATTTTCCTCACATGTCATCCTGTGGTAGCACCACAATGAGCGAGCGACAAACTGTGAATGAGGCACTTGATTTCTTCTTGGAGTACAGCCCCGCCGAGGGCAGCAGTACTGAACTCGAAGGAGTAGTAGCGGAGGACAAAAACTGAAAATGATCCTGTCAATGGACTGTGAAGAATTAACAGATGGTGAACAGATACATGCACACATATCACACATGCTGAAACTCGGCAGCAATAAGCACAAGCACACTTACAGCTGTACAAGACAAAATATAACTGTTGTTTGATCTACAGCACAACTAGACTGGAGCAATGAGGTGAAAATAGCTCTTAATACTGTATTAGACTGTAACCATTGTATAGATTCAGTTAAGGATATTTACAAAAGAAATGTTTACATGAAAATATGATGACATACAAAATTATCATGGTTATTAACTCAAAACTGAGAGGTAAATTATGAACAGAATGTGCAGAACTTTTGATATGAAAGAACAACAAACTGTTGCATCATATTTTATGTCTCGTTCTGATTTTTATTTAATTGAATGAGGCTGGTCGTTTTTGTAAAGGAACACAAATAGTCCAAATGTGATTAATTCAACGAAGATTAATGTACCAAAGCCTGTTATCATCAGAGAACATCCACGAACCCAGATCTTCTGTTTGAAGCCTGCTCTCCTGTTTTGTTTTCCATTTTACCATCTGTGAAGCAAACCGCTGCCAAAGTATGCTCCGAGATGCAGCGCTTGATGTTTATTAATTAACCTCACAGTTTAGTGCCTAAATGTTGCTTTGTCAACAAATAACCTCATCACTTCGCACAAGAGATTTAAAAACAAAAACAAAAGACATGAAGATTTGTCAGCTCTTGTGTGTGTGTCTTGAGTTGTGTCCTCGGCCCTGTGCCTCAGGCCCGTCTAACCTTTATCGCAATAGAAATAAATCACATATAAAGTCTAAATGTGCCACTCCGTAGTTAGTGTATAACCACACAAAGAAAATGCACAGGACTAAGAATCTTAAAAAGCAATACAACTTTATCTTTATTTCATTCTTGGTCCTTTATGACATGTTAGAAGTTACCTGGATTGTATTCACACCAAATCACCACTGTATTCCATCGTATTATCATTTTCTTTATTAATATACTTACATCAATGTGAGTTTTTTGTTAAAGGTTAACATATCCGTTGTAGATTCATACCGCGTTTGCCTTTGTTCTACTTTGAAGATATTTGCTCAGTGGAGGTCAGCGAGATTGCAGTACAGTGAGGGAGCTCCCTATGTGTGTTTGTAATCGGGTATCCACTTACTACCAATCAAAGCTCCATTACTACTGTGTTTTAAGGCATTAGAGATGTCAACATTGTTAAGGCATGTGTATTGTTTTCTCAGTCAAGGAAAATTAGAAAATGAATTCCTCTGGGCTGAAGTGGAGTGTGTTCGCGAGGGGGAGTGAGTGAGGGCCGCGTGCATGTGTGTGTGTGTGTGTGGGGCTGGAGGGTGGAGTTTATGTTTGCTGTGGAAAGGTGGTGCTGGTGGTGGTGGTAGTGGAGGAGGAGGAGGCAAAGGGGGAGGATGCCAAATTGTGCTCAGTCACCAGCAGATCATTTTCACTGAGACAGCTGAATTGTGGGAAAAGAGGAAGCATAGTGGTTCTGCCATTTGTTTTGCTTTGCTGCAGCCTCTCATCCAGACATGCTGAATACATACTGATTAACAACGCAAGCACACACTTTTTTGACCAGTCACATAATAGTGTTCGCCCCTGTGGGGTGGGGGAAACTGCAATCCACCGCGTTTTAACAGGATGTTGTGGTGCAGGTATGAGAAGAAAAGAACAAGCTCATGAATTCAGCCTGGTTCTTTTTCTCAGCGAAATATCAGAGTACATTAGCCAAACCGTCGAGTGTTCATTGTGCGCTCATTTAGTCACAACTATTGAACTTATACAAAGAAACTCCTCTCTTCGCGGCGTCCCCCTCCTCTCTCCATCCCTTGGCAAGGAAATGGGCAGCTCGGGCACATTCGAGAGCAGTTATGGCATTAGGACAACAGAGGCGTGGCCCGGCCTTAAATGAGGGGACAAATTGTAGTGCTCCGAGGAGGGCCGGCAGCCAGCAGTGGCACATGGGAGGTGCCCCCCCCCCACGCCCCACCACCCCCCGAGCAGCTCAGCGGGGTCAAACCGGCCTCCCCTGCCATGTGAACAGGAAAGGTGTGTGAACTTTTGCCTTGTCCCGCTCAGTCCATCATCCAGCAAATGGAGCACATCAGCCACACTGAGAGAGAGAGCGAGAGAGAGGCTGGCTGGGGTGGGTGGGTGCAGAGAGGTGGGGGTAGGTGAACACCTCACACAGGCTCCCATTGTGCTCTGAGCAGGGGTTTGCATTACTATGGGGTTGAGGGGAGGAGGTTGGGGTAGGGAGGGGGCTGCAAACTGCAGTAAAGGGTAAGAGGGGCGGGGCCAATCGGAGCAATACGAGGGGAAGACCATATTGTTAGAGCAATTACCACTTAGTCATTATCATGCTCACACACATGATCATCTGTCTTCTCATTTAAAGGTGTCACCTGGTCTTCATTTTCCTCTTTCTCAATAACTACTCATTAATCGTGTGCTGTCCCAAATGGGATCCAGTCCTTCTCGCTCTCCAGCTTACAGCTCACATACGCAGGTGTAACTTATAACATTAGTAATGGCTGCCTTCATGCTGTTGTGCCAGTAAGAGGGCCCAGCCGCAGCAAAACGCTCACCCTCCTGGCAGCGCTTACTGGCGCTCTTTAGTGGAAAAAGACCATGATTCATGTTGTTAGCTTCATCCGTGCTTTTCCTGCTATGACTGGTCAATAAGTCATGAGTTGGTAAACTCAGCCTGTTCTGATTAGTTATCTGTTCTGGAAATATTGGTAGGCATGTGTATTGAAATATGCAATGTATGCAGGGCGTGCATTTTCTGCAGCGCAGGACGTGGATGTGAATAATTAGTCATGTAATGTAGCAAATACGACTGAGCTAAACTATTCAGTCATTAAGGAAATGAGACGAGAGATTGAAATCTGGAGATGTAACATCTTGAAATGTTCTGATATCCAACTGCAGATGCTTCTGGATGATGGGATCTGTGTTACAACAAGGGATACCCTGCTCCACGTCAGGACTCATACATTTCAACATTTAGTCAGGATTGGAAGTGCTTTTTATTTGGATGTTGATGAGCATCATGTTTGAGGTGTGTGTGGGGAGAGGCCTCTTATTTGGTAAGTATAGTCTCCCTCTTGCTCTATTTATGTTGTTATTTAGTTTGCCCACGCACCCATTAAATCACTTGTGCATGGCCTTAAAAGCACAATAACATGTCAGCCAAGACGCAACTAAATTCTGATGTTACTATCACTGTAACTGGCGCTATTCTGAGATTTGAGTAAATATAACCAGGCCAGACTGCTCCACTTCCTCCCAATGGGAGCTGAGTGGGAGTTCAAAAAGATTTAGAGGAACAGCTTAAAACTGAATATTTAAAGATATGTTTATTATTCTAGAATAGCTGTCAAGATATTTCGGTGGATTTCCTTCGATGTGGCTGTTTATAGTTGACACCGCTGGAGTTCAGATGTTAACATTCCTGTCTCGCAAACCTGCCATCAGCCGGTGTTTTGATCACTGATAGTCAAGTCATGGAACATTTTTCCTGATCATATAAGTTGCTCCTGTAGTATAGTAGACAACATCTGCTTTTAATGTGTCTGGACTACTTGGAAACGGAAGAAAAGTTGGGGGGAAAAAAGCCCCGCAATGGTGTGAAAGGACTCTTCTGTCCTGTGTAGACCGCCTGCAGAGAATCAGATAAATTGTTTTTACCTCATTACTATCAACAAATATGAAAGTGGATGTGAGGCAATAATTTAATTGATTACAGACACAGTTAATTATAAATAATAATTTTATAATATAAATAATAATATTATAAAAAATATCATAAAAAAAATCCAATCCAAGATTCCAATAGGAATATTTCTAGCATGGGATTTTTCAGTCAGATAAAGGAGAGAAAAAGATCTGGGCTCTCTCTCACAAAACTTGTTAGTGAAATTTAGTCATGTAATCTAATTAAGATGTCACTAAGTGGATAGAATATTGAAGGGAAAAAGCCACAGATTTAGTCAATCGCTACGATTGATTTAATTAACTGCAAATCTCTCGCTGTGACCCCTGTAATCCTGTTTTTTTGCCTTTTTTCACCCGCTAAAAATTAAAGTTTAACTATAAATAGAGGTGGATAATGCAGTTGACCCGAGGGGTTAATTCTCAGGCTTTTGGATGCTTTCATCCCCTGGAGGCCCTCAGTCCATGCTCTCCTCAGGTTACATTACCATGAACTCGAGAACCACCACAAGGAAATGAGTTCATATGGAGAAATGAAGCCAGGATTTGGTCCGCTTGGGCACCTTTGTAGGCACTCCTAAGATGAGAGGCCGGGAACAGGCTGGGCCTAAGTCCCGATTAATACCCTGATTCCTCGCTATACGTCATGAGGTCAGTGGGAATTCAAATGAAGAGAGAAATCATAGAATAAAAAGGAGCAGGAGGGGGGGCTGCAGCTAACGGCATCGCTTTATCAGAATGTGTAGTAGCTTTCCTGTTTCAACACCTGTCACAAAGATAGGCAAACTTACATGTGAGAAGAGAGAAACTTAAATGAAATGTCTCAATTAATACCAGATGAAAGGGCTTGTTGAGTACAGCCACTCTGAGCTGCGTCAGTGCACGCTGTGGAGCCCAGCCCGGCAGCTTTGCTGACTAATTGCTCCTTTACATAATCCTAAAATGTTTTTACATAATCTCAAATACTGTTTATATATGAAAACTCTCCAGGATTAGTGTTATAAAGTACTGCACAGTGCCAGGACAAATATACACTTTATGTGACGGACCCGACCATTTCAGCATTTATCTTTCTACATTTGTTCAGCTAATCAAAATACAGTTAGATGAATAGGTATATGTGGCCTAAGTACACATACAGAAGTCAAACAGCAGATGACACGTCAGTCAGTCCGCACCTTTTATATCTAGTATTTATTTGTCCACGTTGGTGACACTTAGGACCTGAGGCGATGGGATTTATGCTACACTATTATGATATAATGTTCACACAAACTTACAGTGTACAAACAAATATACGTGCGCTCATAGCCACAGTCACCCCTAAATAAAAAAGGAAAAAAAAAAAGAGAGAGAGAGCACTGATTGCCTGAGCAGCTGAGCTACGCTGAGGTCTGGAAGCTCCATTGGAATTGCTGCTGTGGTGGACTTGAAGGTAAAAGTGCCTCCTGGGGTGCTGAACTCTGGGAAAATGGCCACTCAAGATTTGTTACTGAGGGCATCAGCTAACACATGGCCATCCTGCCTAGCCTCTAGGTAGGTGCAATATTTTAAACATCATTTGCAGTTGTTAAATCAAACATCCAGGGTTCTCTCCTTTTTTTTTAAAAAGGGGCTGTGCAGTTGTGTAAACTTCATAACGTAGCGATTGCTGGCAATCATTTTCAAAAGAACGCTATAGACATTTTGTGAAACTAGTCTGAAGATCTATCTTTATCCATTTTACCAGCATGATAATGATGATTTCACTCATCTCATGATTTGTTTTCAGATCAAAATGACTGGAAAACATTGACAATAGATGAGGAAAAACATGTTGTAGGAGACATTGCAGTGTAGTTTGCACAACAAGAACATGATTTGATTTGTAGATTTTATAGCATATGGGTAAGAAATGAAAATTGTGATCCTCAGAGTATGAAAGCGTTGTGAATGGATCACTGTTCTGCACACATAAGAAGGGAAAAGGGGGAAATTTCTCTGTCTCCGGAGTGTTTGGCCTGTCTCTGTCTGTGTGTGCATGTGTGTGCGTGTGTGTGTGTGTGTGTGTGGCCGCACAGGAAGCAGTACACGGATCCTGTGCAACAGTGTGATGCCGGGGTCAGACAGTCTAAAATATGCAGCATCGCCACTGCTGACCTTTTTTTTTATCTAGACTCAGAGATATTAATGAGCAGTACTGCATTAGTCTTTCAATTATGATTACACACCACAGTGCACAGACCTGTCCCAAATCACTCTGGGTCCACCCCTCCACTCCCCTCCATTACCCCCCACCCCCCACCCCCACCCCACTGCATTAATCTTGTACACCCGGGAGGAAAAAAACCCAGCAGCTGCCAATGAAGTCCCACCCAGCGAGCTCTGTCCCAGGAGTTCTACTAATTCCAAGGTCATGCGGATGCCTCGGCCCCTTTCCTCTCACCCCGTCTGCTGCTTACCTCAGCTGCAAGGGAAGGAGAGGAAGTGAGCAACAGAGCTGAGGAGAGAGCTTTTCAGAAAGTGGCTCTGTTGTCACACAGACGTTTGGCTGAAGTGAGAAGTTTCCTCATGCAACAGATATGAGAGCCCAGATAACTGAGGTATGATGGGGCATGTATTTCTGGAGGTGGGTGGATGGTGGTGGTGGTGGTGGTCCCTGATCCTGGCTTCCACATGAGCTGAAATAAAATATGCAAACCTTGAGATTTTTGTATTATGGTGTGAACAGATCTCATAGATGAGTCTCACAGTCTAAGGAATCCTTTTGTGAAAAATATGTGCCACTACATATCCACCAAAAACAATATCAGTTTCCAGTGACCAGTCAGGTGTCGACTGTTTTGCAGCTGCTGTTGAAGTTCTGCACCAGCATCAGTTCTTTGTCAACATCTGTGCTGCTCTGACTTTGCACCAGCTCCAAACTCCACTTAGCATTTGCTTTGAACTTTACATGCTTGTACAACATGGACATAAAGATCTCACTACTGTTGCCTGCATTAAAAAATAATTACAGATAACATAAAAATGGCAATTGCATGCATTTTAACGTATGCAATTAGTCCTTATTATATACACCATTCTCATTATGTTTTCCTTATGGGATTCTAACAACTTACCTATGACTCACATACTTGAGTTCTGCATGACTGACGTCTTTTAGCCCTGTTTTCTCAACACTCCCTTTCAGTACGGGAAACATGTTGAAAGGATGCCGTCCATGTATTGGTTCTAAGTGAGATACTTGTGGTAATAAATGGCAACTTCTGTCAACGGCATGAACTTTCTTGCCAACTTTGGATGTGCAGTGAAATGTTAAACTTTGGACATGAGGTCTGCAACTCCCCATGTGCAGAAAATATTAGCTTACGATTCTCACATAGCGTTCCAAAATACTGAACTCGAACGAAAACAAACTTATCACCTGTTGTAAGTCCTCGCGTAGAGCAGGAGTGTGCTTAACCTGCAGAATCCAGGCTCTGTGGCCGAGCTTTTGTTTTCCCAGGTAATCAGGTTTTCTCTTTGTCCTTTCGCCAACCCCATGTTTAATTCTAATTCAATCAGCAGCTCCATATGTTGCTAACTTTTTTTCCCTGTGTCAAGCATGGGGCCTATCAGGCTGTTGCATTAATCATCCCTTACAGCCAGCTCTCCCACCAGTGTCCAACAGACTCATTAGCCGAACCTGAGATGTGGTAGTCATAAATCCTTTTTGGGGGGTTGGCGATGGTATGTGACAACCATGAGAGAAATTATCAGCTTGGTGATCCACCATGTTGGCCATTGCTAAGAGACAGCAGTTGAGTTGCAGGGAGTAGGAGTGAGAGGTTAGGTTCAACAGGGCCCTGCACCCAGTCCTCCATAATGCAGGTTGGTGGGTAGAGGGACCCTGACAGTGGGAGATGAATGGGAGGGAATTATCTACTCACTCGGCCAGATAATTGCTCCATTTGGCCCTGAGTTAGAGAATAGCTTCTAATTAGCTCCCTGCAGTCCCCAAGACCTTCACTCCTCCCCCCAAAAAGAAAACACTCTCACACATGTTGGAGGTTTAACCAACTGGGTCACTTTGATGACACCTTAAAAGTAGCGAACACCTAACCCAGTTGGCAGCGCTTCTGATTTGAATGATTTTCCACTTTAAAGGAGAGAAACGGTTTCGGTGTAAGTAAACCCCGATTACCAATTTGGTGTGAGGTGTCTTTCACACTGGGGCTGACTGATTGGCAGATCCGCACAAGCTTATCTCATCGTAGGTGTTGGTCAAATGCAAATGATCTTGGAGAAATGCGGGAAAAGGACAGGTATTACGTGTGAAACTGTAGCAAAAGCCTTTCTCTTATCCAACCTTTTAAAAGAAGAGTTAAGAATTAAATGAGAGAGTAAATACAATTCTTGCAAGTGCATTATAATTATGTCACTGGGGGAAACATAGCGTGGCTCAATCAACTATCACCGCATTATAACTTGTTTAATCCATAGTAGTTTTATTGAGGTTGTGTTTTTGGCTTTTTATATGCTTGTGGCCAGGAAACCAGTAGAACCAGCATGAAGTTATGTAAAAGTGCAAACCGTCACTATTTGGTTAGAATATTATTAGTGAAGTTAATCAGTGAGCTTCTCACTACACTACACCTCACCACACCAACTCTGAAGAACCTTTTGGGCTATTATCACCTTACTGGTAATAAAGAGGTGAATCACCCTCCTCGCTGATCGGCAGTTTTCACCATCAGTGGGGGGCTCATTTACAACCAATCTTCTCTAATTAGCATTCTGTTTATTTGTTCTCACAGTTCAAGAGCAACAAACTTCACCCACTTCCTCCTGTTGCTGATAGGATCCATAAAGCGGGGGCCTCAACGGCAGTGTGACCTGCTAGCGAGACAAGAACTGTATACAACGCAGCCAAGCTCTCATCAAGAGCTTCCCTAGGTTGCAGTTTTGTTGCCAAGCGCATTCATATTATTTTAATGTTAGATGTTTCCGTGTGATGAATCCAGATGGCTGCCAGGATTTTTTGCAAAATCTCAATTCCAAGACAGCTGGAAGAGGGGGAAACAAAAAGTCATTCGGTAGAATTAAAGATCAAACGGCAGCAGTGGGTCAGTTGGGACTTCTGTGTGGAAGATAACCTCCAGCGCTGGCAGCGGTAGAAGGCGGTGACAGCTTTAGTGCACATGCCTGTGTCCCTGCGAGTGGACTGCACGGGGACCCCTGACATGTGGAAGCCTGCAGAGAGTGGCCCGGCTCTGGGCTGCCGTTAGGGTTGAGTGGGGTTAAAGTGGGTGATGATGGTTGGAAGGATAGAAGGAGGGGAGAGGGTTTAAAGCATTGTGCGATAACCACCGCGACAACTTTTAAGCCATGGGTGCGATGAGGACGGCGGACCGTGCAAGACATGGCATGAATGTGAAGTGGCATGAAGCGTAGATGCATGTGTTTAAAGTCAAGCAGGAAGGCGAAGACACACACATGCACTTAGTATTCATGCATTTTTCACGGTAGACTCAATTTCAGGTTCATATTTTCATATTTGTGGAATTCCATCTCATCTGTCAACTGTTTGTTTGAAGTGATTTGAGATATCCCAATGTAACCACAGGAACTAAGGGCTGCAGAGATTTCATTGGCAAAAGGGTGGGGGAATAATGGGAAAGGCACCCTGGGAAAATAAACTGCAGCCAGTGATCCCTGTATGCAACACAATCCTTTCTCAAACTCCCTTGTTTATGGATGTTGGGATTTCTATCTGCAAGTGTGACATATTTCTCATCCCGATCACATGACTGACCGTCAAGAGTAAAGGTGGCATGTGCGCAGGGAGCACGGGCGGGGAAATGATTTGTGCTTCACGAAGAACACCATCGCATGATTTGTTGATTGAGCTGACACGTTCAAGTGCAGGCGAATACTTGAACACAGACTCACAGACAGTCAAAAAACTGATGGAGTCTGTGCAGCCCTCAGAAACAGCAGTATATCATTAAGTTATTAGTCTTTAGTTTTGTTTGACAAGCTGAGAATTATCACTTTTCCTTAAGAGGAAGGTTGGAGAAAATAAAGGGTAAGGAACATAAAAGTTTACTACAGATGGAGATAAGAAATGTGGAGTTCATTGTAGTGATTTTTTTTGAAGTTTTAGAAGTCAGATATTAAGTGCACGTGTTGCAGTCAAAATAAAATAGAACTTCAACACCATATAACCCAGTTTTGGTGACTTACATATTGTATAAATCACCCTGTAAAGCCGGTATTGGTGAGTTGAGAATGTGTCACACATCACCTCTGGGAGAATGAGTGTAGCAGAGCTCAGCAAAGTGGATGGGGCTGATAAAGCTGGATTGTCTGGCTGTAATCAGAGCCAGATGTGGTCAGGCCCTCGCCATGGTGGTCCGACCACATCTGCTGCGTCAGGGGGAGAAGAAGTGAGGAGAAGGAGGGAGGGGGGGAGGGGAGAGGGGGGCACAGCTGGATGACCTCTGACCCAGAGAAGGGAACCACGAGCCAAGGCTGACAGCTGCCATGGACGAGGCAGGCGACCTGCTATCATCTCCTTCGCTCACATGGTTTACGACTCAGCTCTGAAGTTTGATGAGCTCTGTTTTGCTCGACCACCTTCACATTTTGGCAAATCATTTATTAATAATGGTGATATTTATCTTTGATATTTTGAGATTCTGCTCACAATCTATTCATCAGGCAGAGATGAAATATTCAGCTCGCAGAACAGCACAGGTTTGGCTTTGGTGCGCTCAGATGAGCTGATTTTGGTTGTGTTGTGATATGATACATAGTTATGTACACATTTATGATTTTACCTGTCAGAGCGGTTTATCTTGACATTTTGAGCAGACTGCTTCCTGTCACTTTTACATTGCATTTTTTTTATTTCAGCTTATTCAAAGCAAAAAGGCTGACTTTTCCTCAACTTCTTGTACACTAGCAAGTTCAAAAGCAGTGTGATCTCGAAGAACAAAAAAAAAGCATAAAAATGCAAACATCTGTGCTGAGTGGATTTTTTGTATTAGTGAGATTTAATGATAAAATAACAAAAGGCTTTTTAAAGCCTGTATTTCTACTTTGCATTTCCTTCAATTGCAAGAAAACATTACATTTTATTTGGACCTTGTTTTACTTTTTACCCTATTTTCAAACAGTATGCTACCAGCAAAAAAAAAAAAAAAAGCTAGAAGCTAACAGGTCCAGTAAAGCTGTCACTGCAGCAAGTAAACTGACTGACATTATCTGCACGTTCACTATTAACCCAGAGGCAGGAACTGTAGCTTGATGATGGACAGCCTTGTGGTTGAAGCTTGCCGGGGGCTATTAGTAGATCATTGGAGGAGTTACTTTTCCCTTCACGTCCTGTCCTTGGAGAGGGAAAAAAGGATATTGATGCGATTCAGCTGTTAAACAGGGAAAATAAGATCACTGCTGAGGTTAGCCATTTATTCCACCTTCATGAGATGTATAATCCTGAAGACGACAAGGACATTTATTATGTGGCTGCAGCTTTTATTTTTTAAGGTTTTGCAAGTCTACACATTGATTTTGATAGGTTGTTACATTCTTACTTTTCCCATGTTGTATATTTTCTCATATGTAGGAATGTTATTCAATCTTATCTTCATTTTGTTGGCATAATTCATGACTATTGGAGGCCTGATTACACAGGTCCATTTGTGCTTTTTGTGTCTCTTGACCTTTGGATATTCTACCCTTATATAGAAAATATGTGTTTTACATGTTTCATCAGCAGCACACAAGGTAACACCCCATTTCATCCAAAAAGGCGATATTCTTTATCAGAGTCCTTTCATATCTGGTCATGATGGATACTGAGGGCAGGCAGTCAGACATAACTCCCTATACTTCAGGCCTGTGTGGTGCAGCGATAGGGGTGAGTCGACATCACCATGGCAGCGGGCACTCTATCTCCTGCACTCGATGATGGAGTTGCCATAAAAAAAGAGATTTATCTGTCTTCACAACGCCAGAGATGAACAAGGTGCCGCTTGAAGTATCACCACAACGTCCTGTCTCCTTAGTTTCACCGCTTCAGGTGCCTCATACTTCCCTCCCTACACCCCCTCATTTTACTACACTGAAGGCATGCATTTATCAGGAGGAAGAGACCTAAATCATTTCTCGCATCCAAGCTAGGGGCTGGAATGCCAGGGCTGATATGGCTGAACACACTTGTGCTTGAGTGTGCACGCATGCTTGTGTGCACGCCCTCTGCTGAGGTGCAGCAGTTTTCCTTTTACTATGTGGTCTAACAGATGTGGGCGATGATTCCAGGTAACTTAGATAAGAAAGCCATTCATTTATTTTTCAAATTTATGATCTAGAACCACCTGATCTGCAAGGTGATTCCAAGCAGCCATTCACAGTTCAGTGTGCATGGGGTCATTTCAGGCACCTTACTTCTTTGAATGGCAGTTTGATTTCAGGTCAAAATGGTGAAAACAACATTCCATACTTTCGGAGACTAATTAGTAAGTTCGGAAGCAAGTGAGTTATTGCTTGAGAAATGGGTTATTACCAACTGTCAGTTGGCACCCTCAATTAACACATCACCACCTTTGAATGTATTATATTACGAATTGTTAACTGACTTGAAATACTCGTTTGCTGTTTGAAGTGAGGCACTTGTGTGAACAGTTGCACCCATGGTGACATGTGTGACTGTAAACAGATCCAAAACAAAGAAACGCAAGAAGGAAATACTTCTCGGCCAAAATTATACCCCAACAATGCTTCGCAGCAGGTAGGAGGAGAGGTACAATGTAACGAAGTGCTACTATAAAAAGCACTAGTATCTGAATAGGATATGAATAATAATAATGGATTTTTATCAGATCAACAGTACAGAAGAAGTAAAGCTGATATTTCTACCTGTTTTACTGATTAAGAATAAGAATAGCAGTAAGCTGACATTGACTTTGTTTTGGTTCTTTCCAATAACTCCTGAGATAACATGTATTAGTAGAGAGCGGACACACAAAGGTTCTCCATTTTCAGATGTCGAAAGATTCTCACTGTAACATAATAAATTCCTTGCTGTCTGTCTGTCTGTCTTTCACCGGCTTAATTTAAGTAAACGTGTTTTTGTCAAGAAAAGAAAAACCAAGAGAGGGGTAATGTAGTTCAAGCGGGTTGTGTTTTCCTCTGACATCTTGGTATTAGCGCCCCGCACTCCATTACATAAGTGCGATAACACCCAGGTCTATGGTAAAAGAAATGAGGGGGGGAGGAAAAAACGAAGAGAGAGAGCGAGGGAGAGCAAAAGGCACCTCCTTCAGAGCTCAGGCATTTCCTTCTGGGATATCCCCTTCTACTGACCTCTGAGGGGAAAAGGAGAGATGGTGGAGAGGAAAAAGTGAATGTAAAAAAGTGGCAGAGTCCATAGGGCGTGTCCTCCTGAGGGCTGAGTGAGGGTGGGGGGGGGGACAAGGGGGTAGCTGTTGTGGGGGCGACAATGTGTTGTAGATTCGTTGTAGAGCAGGCTACAATGACCCTTTAATGGATTTGAGTGACAGGCTGTCAATGCTGGATCAGCCGGCAAGGAGTGGCTGGAAAGAGGCCCTTTTCTCTATTGTTCTCTCGGTGACGTTCCCTGCCATGCTTCAGTGAGGGCAGGTGCTTTAGGGTGTCAAAATAGGAAGACCAACGGACAGGCTTGGCTGCAGTCCATGCTCCTCTGACATGTGACAAAGGCTCCTCTCTCACCTCAGCACAAAAGGGAGACCAAAAGTGAGACCAGGTCGGTTACAAAGAGCGGCTACGGACTCGGCACTCGGCTTAAACGGGAAAGGCCCGAATAACCTTTTGACCCAAATGAGCGTGTTCTGGAAAGTTTTGGTCATCTCCTCCGTCTTCTATTGTAGGTTTTCCATAATGTTGATATCACACTGATAAGTGTATTTCCATAGATGACGATAGCCTGTATACAATCACATGTAAATAAAGTTCACTATGATTTGACCAACTGGACTTGACAAGTAGCTTTTTCAGTATCAGAGATTTGAAGTATAGATATTCCTTTATTATATAGACAGAAACTAAGATGATTAAAACAGTCAATAATATGACAGCAGGTTGAATACATAATAAATGAATAAAGGTCAGAGATAAAGAATAGCGTACCCGAACAGGACACTGTCCAAGTGAGGAGCGAAAGAAGGAGCCAAGTTGTTATCAAAGCCCAAGTGATTATTTTCCACAAGATTTTCCTGTCAGGATGTTATGAATGTCTCCATGTTCAGTGCTCGGTGATAAATGGTGTCGCTTTTGCTGTGCTGATGTCATATAACAGCCTCAAGGCTCAACTTCCCCTCCAGTAAGTGTGCGCTGAAGGATGCACTCGCTGTGTCCTGTCCCGTACAGATGGTGTATGTGTCTGTGTGTGTGTGTGTGTGTGTGTGTGTCAGAGGGGTCTTTAGATGGCGTTGTGTTTTCTCTACTTTCCATCACTGTAAAAATTCTTTTGGGGGATGTTAGCCATTGGTTGCCCACATGTTCACTCCTTTTTAAGTTTCAGAAGCCTGAACACATTTCTGTACAGAAGCAATTAGATCTATCATCATTACAGCTGCGCAGAGGGCCATTATTTACACCAGTTACTGCATTATTGATTATATTTCATCCTCAGTATGTGCAATGCTAGGGTGGAATGTATTTATGTTGGCAAAGAAAAACGTTTCCTCTACAATACTGTATGCCATGGCATTAAATTAACAAGCCTCAGTGCTTTGTTTGTTTTCATAGTATACCTAGCCTTTACATTACAACTGGGTGATTGGGTTAGGTTTCCTGCTGTGTAAAGAAAGCCACGGCGGGAATGTCAATGCTTTCTAACCAAAATATGTATTTGACACTTAAAACATTTCTCCAATGTGATATCTTCTCAATTTAGGAAATTACCTTTCCCCAGAAGAGTGATTGTCCATGGATTCATTACTGCTTAGCAACCATTGCTTGACACAGCCAACCTATGAAACTGGGCATTTACTCCACATCCCTAAATAATGTATAGAGAACTCCAATAAACGAGGTACTAGATTGTTTCAATCATATTTCAAAAATAACGACAAGAATCTAAGGGGTGTGGGACTAAACGATGTGTATCTGTTCTAATGTGAGCCACAGATGTTAGCATGTCTGGCTAACTTGCATATCAACATATGGTAGGAGGTAATGGGCAAGGCTCAGGAACACATCATCAGCTAACCACAGCTACATTAACATATCCCCATTAATGGCTAACACAAATCTTCTGGTCTTAAATCCTACGACTACCAACATTTAAGATAACACTGTTGACTCTGTCTTGCTCATTATACAGTGAAAATGACAACACCGTACTAAAAGTAACCAGCACACCTGAGTTGTACAGAAATAATATTACTATTTGAATTCAATTCCACACTGCAAGAGAAGGAAAATATTCCTTAACCTAAATATAGGTTTTAGTAGCCTAATCAGAGATCGCACATTTAGTCATACAGCTAACATCATTTTGGCTAATAAAAATCTATCACCAAGAGTTTACAGTCACCGGCTATAGAAAATAACTAAAAAGATAATACTTGAAATAAATTAAGATTAATGAATAAAAAATTGTCTGCTTCGCTTATCAAAAAAAAAATATTTAGCCTACATTCAGGGCCAGAATGGAAACCTGGGTGGGGTTTAGTGAATGATCAGTGTGATATATTAGTTGTATGTTATAAAGGTGGAAAATGACTGTTGACTTAATCACTGATTAGAAACATTCTGACATATGTACTGCATTTACTGTAGTGTGTTCATCCAAAGGCGCCCAGGTATTAAAGGGTTAATTGTAACTTGACTCAATGGGTGAACTTTCCAACCCACTTTCATGACTCCCGTCTTAGAAGCTTGTAGGCTAATCTCCACCGAGATATTCAGTCATTTTTAAAATTCAGAAACACCACAGGTTATTTTAAAATCTTGCCTGTGTGCCCACGTGCCTGTGAGTAATTTTTGGATTACTTTCTCTCATTTTCCTCTTAACTTTATCTCCTCTGTCAGTGCTAGAGAGAACCGCTGGCTGACTAAGTTTTCCCAATGTCAGGGGAGTCTGTGGCCATTGTTCTAGGCTCTGACGGCAGCAGAGCTGTCGTTGATGGACAACACCACTGATTCCCTTGTGCTTCCTGTACAGACGCAGACAGAGCTCACAGTTCGCTTCGCTGCTCTTATCATGCATGTCACCGTGCCAAGAGAAGAGAAAAGAAGGGGAAGCTGGGGGAGTATTAAGAGCAAGAAGAGGGTTTTTCCTTTATGCTCTTTTGCTTGACAAAAAGCCAGTATCCAATATGAGTCGATGACTGAAGAAGCTGCATATTAGGTTTAAGTATGTGCTTTATTTGTGGCAGAGGTGGGAGCTAAAATACCACTTTCTTTATGATTCTCTTTCTCCCTGTTTGGGCACGACGAGATGTAAGATTGTTGCTACTGATAAGATAAGAATGTAGCAGTCGCCTGCTCTGGTTGCTGGTGCAGAAGGAGGAAATGCCTATCTGATGGGGTTTTCAAATTGGATTTTGAATGGCCAGACAGGGAAGGAGAAAAATATTTACACTATTGACATCTCCATCTCTGGGAGTTGTTGGCATCGCCTCTGGGCAGTGTTATAAACAACAGAGACACATCAAATTGAACATGTGACCTCACAAGATTGCTGAGATGTGGCCAAAGGCGTTTTGTTTATGCGACCTATCAGCATCTCTCACTTCTCTAACACATGTAAGAAATGCATTATAATAAATCTTTATCTGGAAACTGCCACAGTAGATTTTTAGAGGTGATATTTTAAACGCAAAACTGTTTTGATAACATGTTTTTAAAGTTTAGTTTGATTAGACTAAATAGAATTATTTGAACTTTTACCAGTTATGACAATAATGTGAACACAAATACACATTTAACCTGTATCTACAAAACTAATCTTAACCCCAACACTTGATTTAATTCAAACAAGTCTGATTAGTATCAATCAAATGTAAGGTAACATTTTGTAAAAGGACTATTTCTCATGAAGGGACTGACCGTAGGCTGATTTCAGATCAGATCCTGCATGTAAGTAACATTAGTCAGCATGATGACTGAGTGCATCATACTCATTCTCTAATAATTAAAAGAGTCAAACAAGACAAAGAAAATTTAGAGTTATGTGACTGCTTTGAAAAGTTAATTTTAGTATTTGAGGCCTCTATTCGCAGATGTTTTGATGAGCTGTCAACTGTAATGAAGCAGGAAAAAAGAATGTGGCGCCATAACTGTTTTATTGCCTGCATCAGTAAGGTGAAATGTGTCTACAACCCCCACAGCGGGTGGAGACACAAGCCGAGGTGGCCTCTGCTTTCTGCTGTCTCCCTGCTCTCACTGTCCGCAAACATGCATCACGCCACAAATATTTCTCATTACTTTGAGAGAAAAGACATTCGAGTCACTGCGTCCAGATCAGATATGCAGGGTGAGGTTTCTGGAAGAGACACAAGGTTTAAGGATATTACACACATGAACATTAGCACATTTTGTGACGGTCATTAACTGTTCTCCGATGAGGGAAACCGCAGTGACAGCTATGCATTGTCATATCATTTAAAACCACACACGCTGAGCTACTTTCGTGTTTATTTTCCTTAGCAGCGACAGCATTTCCTGTATGCAACCAGTGCTGTCTGAGTCCCTCTCAGTCGCTCCTCTAAATACCAGAACAGCAGACAGAAGCTGAATCCAAGACATTAAAAGTGGACTGACTTACTGGACTCTTGACCCTACTGTCAAGCAGTTGTCAGACCCCATATGTTTGTCCTCTCATATGGCAAAGGCAAGTCAATTATTGAGAAAGTGCATGAACAGAGGGGTCAATGTGTTTTTCCAGAGGTTAAATCAAGTGTGTAACCTCCACATTGAAGATTGATGGTTGCCTCATGACAGCAAATGAAACTCACAGCCTGGGATTTTTCTAAACTCTCGGAGTGGCCAGCAGCTCTGGCCCTCAATTTGAAGGAGGTGCCGTGCCAGGTGGCTGGAATACAGAGCTGTTTATTTCGGTGAACTGCTGGGGACTGCAGCCCTGCGAGCAGCTCCAGCGCTTTCATGTTTCCCCATACGGCGTGCCCTATGCAATCTGCCCGCCTGTTATGAGCATGAAGTAAACAAAACATTAGGTCATCATAAATCACTGGCCAATGACATGTCTGGGGCTGAGATTAGACAACCAAGAGCAGCGCGGCCGGCGGAGCACAGAGCAGGGAAGCCAGCCTCTCGTCCTGCAGCCTGCAGCTAATTCTCTCCTCCGAGGTCCCAATGTGTAAGATCATTATTAAAATTGCAGCTCAATTAAGATAAGGCTAAATTACTTTCTCTGTCTCCCTCTTTGATGTTTAAGGGGATTTTTCTGCATTGGAAAAAGAGAGGCAGTTTAAAGGGAGCAAGGGGGAGACAATCGCTTTTGAGCACGCTTTGATGTTGGGAGCTGTAGCATTGCATGGGGTTTGGGTTTGATTGGAAATGTGCATGCTGATGTTTTCTTTTTTTTTACAAGCTTATTTTCAAACAAAGCTCCATTTTCAAAAAGTGAACGCTACATCTCATTAGCTTCGTTGCAAAGACAATTTAAGCTTATATGAGTAAGAACTGTGAGGGGGCATTCATGTGCATGTGCATACAGTATGTGTGTGTGTTACGTTCCACTTTTCCTGAACTCTTCATTTCAGCTGCCGCAGACCCTGAGCACTGAAACGTGACTTCTTCTTCTTCTTTCTTCTTTTTTCTCTGGGTCCGCCCATGTCTATGCTGAATCAGTGTAATTGAACTTGTTTCCTACTGTGTGTAATACGATGGTGAACAGACCAAAGGGTGCAGTGTATATGAAAAACCTCCACAGGGTAAAACGCTGTTTGTTTAATCCCCACTGGAAGATCTGATTGCCACTGGCAACAGGTAATATAGAGGAGCATGAATGCAATGGGAAAAGAGTGACTCTCACATCTTTGTTTTCATAAACGTATGCTATATCAGAAAGAAAGAAAAAAAAAATCCACCTTTGAGCACAAGTATAATTTTTCACCACAGACCAATTCATGCGCTTAACCCCTCCGTCCATTGTTCATGCTTGTTCTCTTTGTCTTAAAGTTCACGTATTTGCCTGACTTCTCACTGTAAACACAATGGCAGAAACATCAGAGGCCCCTGGACTGGGGATGTTTATATGAGCAGAGAGCCTGGAGATGGAACAGAGATATGAGTGCTGATCTGTGAAAGGAACCACCGCTGTATCGCCGCTGCTCGCCATCACACACAAACACCATCTGGATGCCTCTCACCAGACGGAGAAGACCTCACACCTGCACACCCGACAGCAACACACACACTAACACACACACACACAATATTATGTGAATTTGTCCAAACTGTGTAAAGCAATAAAGTGTCAATTTTTCCTGAAAAAGTGGAGGAAAGTTTAAAAAAGGCCATTACTGCCACTGGTTCACATTCAAAGAATAAAAAAATAAAAGCTGCCTCCCTCTTCTGTCTCACCAATTCTGTCTTTTGGCGTCTACAGATCAAATTCCACTGATTCAAGTTCATTCTTTTCTGTTTTTTTTTTTTAAAGCTCTTTGCAACACAAGAAAGCATGAGAAGAGAGAAAGGACGACTTGAATAAAATGAGTGAACTGACTGAAGGGTAAACAATGGGCCGCTCAACAAGACTGTCTGGAGGAAGGGTTTTCCTGTCAGAGGTCAGAGGGCAGTTTGTTCACCGACACCGGCTCAGACAGTTGACATCTGAGATGCATTTTTGAATCACTGTGCAAAGAGTGTGTTGTTCTTCACGTTGCATGTGTTTCTACATTGGCATGTTGTGTATTTTGCAAAACTGTCATGAGATGATTAAATGTTTCATTTGTTGCCATGTTTTTCGATGGATTTTGTTTACGTTCCACGTTGCATGTTCCCTCGCTTCACGCTGTACGCCGACTCTGTATCAAGTCACGACCATGTCCATTCGTGGTGAAAGCTGCCAATAGGATCCATGTGGTGATTATGTGTTGCCTCATCTGCGCACGAGGTCTCCTTTTTAATTTACTCGCGAAGCTCCTCAGAAACTGTGAAAATTTGCAATACTTGTGGCTTAGGTCAGTGTTATTCTTTGAAATAGTTTGTTTTTCCTCTCCTCGCCTTGGTTTCACCTCACACCCTCCATCACAGCATGTTATTTGTGTGTGTATGTGTGTGCGTGCAGTAGTTGTGGTGTGTGTAGTGGATTTGCAGGTAAATCCCAGACTGATCACGATACATAGGAACATGGGGCAGCATGCATGATTGCAAGACAGTCACTTGAACACAGCTATGCCTTTGCGTGCTCTCTCTCTCTCTTTCTCACACACAGACACACACACACACACACACAGGGCCATTGTCAGTCTTTCAGGAGCGCTGTGTTGTGAATAAAACTGCAGCCATGGCAAAGTCAATCAGTCACGCTGTAATTGACCTGCAAGGAAAAGTGATGTTTAACATTTGCTCGCGTTTCAAGCTTGAAATAATCTTTAATCAGGGTAACAAGTGTCATTACGTAACTAATAGAAACGTATCGGCGGAGGGAATTTGTAGGGGCTTAATTCTGCAACTGATGATTCACTTAAACATCACTTACCACGTGTGAGCGTTTTAAAAAAGGCAGGAAGGAGCGAGGAGAACTGACACAACATCTTCCCTAATTGGATGTCTTATTGTTGACGTTCTGTAGTAGCTCTGAATTTTCATCACTTTTCCATCAGATAACTGCCGACCTCCCCGTGTGATTGACAGAGCCAATACGTGATCAGATATTTTAATCTATGATGGGTGTTAAAAAAAAAGAAACAAAAGATGAATCTGTTTTTAATAAATCAGCCGTAGTGTGTTGGATTAGTGCGGTCTCAGTGTCCCAGGGAGCACAGAGCTGTGCTCAGCATCGCCTTCTTTTGCATTACACAATCACTGCTGCCATTTGAACTGCAAAATAAAAGCGAGGGCAGGAGAGGGAGGAGGATCTGACCGAGCAGAAAGTGGGGAATAATTCAAGAGAAAGTCAGTTCAGTCAGTTTTCATGCTTAAAAAAAAACTTAATACACATGATTTCATGATGTCTCTCCTGCACGGTGGAGTATACACTCACTTCAGCTGGCTCTATCTGCACATACACTCACAGGTGAGGTGAACACCCCCACCCCTTCCCATTAAAATCAAATTTCAACTTTGTTTTCCTCAGTGATCCCCTTCCTGTGTGAAGCCGTCACCTTGTATGCAGACGACATTTACTCTCCAGTCCAATTCATCACTGTCTCTCCCTCTTGGATGGTGTGACACTCTCTTTTCTCCTCCACCGAGGGACTGCAGGACCCAAACCTGAGATGGGTCATTTGCAGCTCACATCTCTTTCTCTTCTTTTTTGGTGCAGGTGACACCCACCGCCACATATCCACCCGCCTCCACCCGAGTGATCAGAGGAGGGTCTAGTGAAAAGTGATGAGGTCAACAATGTGTATAGATGCCCATACGGTGGGGATTTAGCATTACAATGCAAAATCATGTTCTTTCTATAATGTCTCATTAAGAGTTTGTCCTGATGCATGTGTGGGCCTGAACAAGTGTTTTCTGATTTGGCCTCAAATCCTGATGTTTGAAAAGTAGTAGCATTAGGTTTAATGAAAAAAGAGGTTTTTAAAATCCTCATAGAATTACAAATCCCAGATGAATTAATGACAATATTTTTATTGTTTTTATTTTTTTTTACCCTCAAGTAGCCTACTGCTTGTTTTTAGTAGCATTTCACAAGATAGCATTAAAAAAGAAGACTTAACGCCTTTGCAACTGGTTGTTGTAGTATTTGAAACTAATGTTTAAACATATTTGTTTATACTGCTGAAGGCAGCAGAAGAGAGATGATAGGGGCCTGAAGTGTAATTTTAACTCGGTTGTAAAACATGTCTGCACATTAAAAGAAGAGGCTGCTTTTTATGTCAGTCTTACATTCTGACTCTGCTGTTGATGTTTTCATAGGCCAGTGGAAGCCCTGCACCATAAAATGATATGAGACCCACGAAAGACACAGACAACTGCTACTGTGGCTCAAATAGCAGTAGCTGGATGGCCCTGAAGCGGCCCTCTCATCATGTCACAAGTTACAGAGTTCAAGCTGGTCGAGGCTGGGAGTTTGCCATTAGCAGTTCACAGAAAGTGAATTTCTTCTTCTTATGTTAGCCACATTATTTACTATATATGTGCATCTAAGTTGCAATGAGCAGTATTTCAATAGCATTAGGTAGTTGATCATCACTGCACTATATGGAACTGTTCTGGTTATATATTTTTAGTTTAAACGATTATAACATTTTTAACAGTTTCAGATGTGCAATGCAGACCTTAAAAAATAAAATAATATCAACAATAATTATATAGTAATAGTAATAATCCACTGAGTAGTTAGCAAATCATTCATTTTTTTTACGTGTATTTACTGTACATTTACACTCTTGTTTATTCCCAGTTTTAAAAAAACACTATGCCTGTTTGTTATGATTCTATACATTAAAAAAAAATCAAATATAGCAAGCAAGTGTATAAACCACACCTGCGACAGAATGGAGCTTTATCCCTGAGCATTCAGATTTAAAAGGAGAAGGTTGTAAAGTCCACGGCTATAAGACCTTCAAAAATATATTCATAAAATTAAACTACCTGACAATAAATAACTGTATGACATGTTGGTATAATTGGGACATTCAAGTGCTCGGTGTGTAAAAAAAAAGGTGCTATAATTAGAAACCGCAGACCCGAGCAGCAGAAAAGCAGGTTTTGTGTAACTTGAAGGCAACTCTGTTCGTTTTTTGAGGTATCTCGCCAAGGCTGTCGGGTTATTCGCAGGTCGGCAGCCCCCCCACCTCTCTCCCCTCCCTGTCTGAATTCACACAGTACCCCATTATCCCACCATCCCCGTGCCTAGAATACGAGGTCTGCGCGAGTTCACTCCTTTTTGACTCGGGATGAGATGCTGCACTGATTTGAAGAATCATATTTAACCCAGAAGCACTTGTTTACACCTCATCGCTCCGCCTGTTTTGACAAAGCCGAGTGAATCATCTCTGTGACAATTATCATTCGTCTTTAAAATGAGACGTGCAGGATAAGAGGCTGCATGCGGCGGTTATTTTTCCCTCCGAGAGACAAGTGGTGCACCTCCAACATTTCACTCGTTTGGCCGCAGAGCAGACAGAGTTTGCGTCTATGGAGCCTTAATTAGAAGCAGATGGCGCTCGGGGCTCTGGTCCTGCAGCCTGCGTTGACTGTAACGCAAGAGCTAAAAAACACACTGCATTTTCCATACAGAGCTCGAGCATGGTCACCCAGCCATACAGGTGCACGGAGTCTGCAGGGGCTCAGCGAGACTTCAGCATCTACTCCCTCATTTCTCCGCCCTCCCCCCCTTTCTCTCTCTCCCTCGTTCCAACTGAACCGAACAGAGGATGAGTGACAAAGAGCGCATTACTGCTCTGTTTGCCTCGTATACGTTGCCTTCTGTGAGAAAAAAACAAAAACAACTTTTTTTTTACGCACAGCTAGCGACCAGTAAGTAAACCATCGGTTCTTTGATTACCAAAAAATTGCAACGCATTATACACAAAAACGTCTCGCTGCTCTTTAACTATCCCCGCGACCGTAAAAAGCACCAGAGAGATGGTGAGGAGGAAATTGTGGAAAATGTTATCCTGTCTAGTCCTGACTACGTCGAGATAAAAATACATGAGCATATTAAAACTTGCGTCAAATAAATCTCGGCTTCAAAAGGCCGAGTACAGATCACTCAAATGCAATTCCCGTTTACAGCCATTTGACCTTTGGACGGTCAGGCTGATGACAGCAGTGTCAAAGCTGAAGGTTGGAAGGTGAAGTTTTGAACAAGATTTTTGGTGGTCTCAAACTCTACAGGCACAGTTCATAAATGTGATTTCTTAGATTATTTGTTATTTATCCACGCTTATCTTATGATGATAATAATGATAGTAGACTAATAATAAGTAATTGGAGAACTGTTATTTAGTCCTATTTTTATGTGCATTCCGTCAAATTTGGCCAATCCTCCAACATTCAGTGCAGCTGACCTTCAGGCGCTTAACTTTGCTAGATTAAATCCAAAATATACTAAAAAGATTATATGGTTTAGATAATAATTTCCCTTCAAAATAATAACCTACACTCGCTTTTTTTTATCTAAAATCAACTTGCCAGGCGCAAAAATAACATTAAAAAATAAAAGTGATTTAAAAAATATTATAAGTAGCCTAGAAGAAAAAATTTTAATGAAGGACGTGGTTTGGATTTGTTGAATATTAAAGACGTGGCCACCACAGACGCTTTTGTCTTTGTTATTCGACCCAAAGCAGCGAGGGAAGCTGTGCGTTTTTAGGAATGTAGCGGAACGTTTCAGGGGGAAAGTAAAGTTTCTTTACAGGCTAAAAAAAAAAACACGCGAGGACCCCAAATATGTCAGTGTCCAGGAACCCCAAACAGACATGGGCCTCTGCGAGCCATGTGCAGCATCTGATATTATTGTTGTTGTTGTTGTGGAAACGAGTGTCATAACCGTGTGTATATTTTAGGTGGGGGCACAGCCTATTTGTAAAAGCAAAAAAATAGGTCCTCATTCTCTCTGTTGTTTTCTGTAAGAGGGGAAATGAAAGTGAAATTCAATTTGTACCACTGTTTCACTGTGGGACCCCTGTGGGACGGATGAGAGGTCCCGGGCTCCATAGAAAACTATAGGCTCCTTGCTAATTACAGTATCAGTTCATTTCCACAGCCACATCAGCTATAATCTTCTTTTCCAGCAGGTTTG
The DNA here is from genome assembly GCA_030347415.2 of Decapterus maruadsi. Taxonomy (NCBI): domain Eukaryota; kingdom Metazoa; phylum Chordata; class Actinopteri; order Carangiformes; family Carangidae; genus Decapterus; species Decapterus maruadsi. Next base: position 17,213,362 of record CM064906.1, read on the forward strand.
TGCACAGTGTAGCCCCATGTAAAGCTTCTTTATGCTCAGCGTGTTTTTCTTATTTAATTGTATTGTTTAGAGTTGTTTACAAGAATTCAAATAACACACACCAAGTTCAACTGTGCTTTGGTGTTCATTCTCAACCTCCCTCTCTCTCTCTCTCTCTCTCTCTGCTATGTCCTATTATAATGTTGATGGTGCTCTGGCGACCGACATCCTCCTCATTGACCCCCGTCTCCCTCTCTGCCTTTTCCGTCCCATGAAAAACGATTCCAGCTCTCTGATTGAATTTTATTTCTTCCTGACCTGGTCTATTCTGTGAGGGCGCCATCAATCTTTTGACTAACACGACGTTTGTTTATTGGGCCCATACTTGGGAAAGTATCTAATGACTTTTATGAGACTTGGTGCGCACGCGGGCACTGAGGCTGAAGTGAACAATTCACATATTTTCGATGTTTGTTTACAAATACAGATCACACCAGTAAGGACCTATACGATTGTTTATATCTACCCCACCTCCCCCCAATATGTTTTTGTTCCTATCTGTCCCTCTGCTGTTGCCGTTGCTTTCGCCTTGTTGATCCAATGGCCTGGAGCAACTGAAAATGGCACGAGGAATAAGCCCGAGCACCAAAAACCCACCTTCAGCTTTTTAGAAACAGAGTTTCAGAATCACATTTACATGTTGTAATATGACAGGCTATTTGATCAAGAGCGCATTGGTTCTGACTAATCATCTGTGAGACTCGTTGCCACCCACTCTGGGTCTGTGGGGAAATATGCAAAAACATTTAAACCGTCTGTAACGTTGGGGGGTAAAATGTTTTATAGACAAAAACAAAATAACTTGCTCTGCAATTTAAAAGTAGAAATTATATGTGTGTTGTTATTGTCTTGTGATAATATAACACAGTTGATTTTTACATTTGTCAAACACAATATACATTTGACTATTAACAAATGATGTTATTGCCATGTTATACTATTTAAATAAAATTCTAAATTCCTTGTTTATACCAGGTAATGAGGTAGTATTTAAATACTTATTTAATTACTAATATTATTAGTAATAGCAATATTAGCAGTAATAATACCATTCACCGTCAATCCAGGTAAACACTATTTTAATATATATTTTTAATGTCGTACATGTTAAAGACTTAAATATCATAAATAAAATAAATATCTTAAATTGACCTATGAATAGCCTAAATATTTGTAAACACTTAAAATCGGAGATTTGATAAAATGAAATAAAGTGGAAAAAGTACTACAAAAACATAACATAAGGTTAAAAAAGGGTTAGGCAGACATACATTGTATTTACATTATTTTAAATAACTTCTACTGATAAAACGCATAATAGCAAAATACACAAAATAAACGTGTATTTGAAAGTGATTTATGAGTTGTCATTTAATGTGATTAAAATAGACCGACTCCCTGTCACGTTGAGGAGAACCAACTGTTTAAGGTTTTATAACTCTGTCATTTTGAAAACGACTGTCCACTAGGATTACAATAAAACCTCAATCTGACATCTCGGATGCATAAAGCCAATCTAATATCTCCACGTTTCTCGCCATGGAACATCCCAACGAGTTGCGCGCACTGAAAAGCTGACGGCGGTATAATCAGTTTTCTCCAGTCACGTCAGCGTCGTGTCAGACTGGTGAGAATTGAAGCATCAAAACTGAGGTGACAACGGGACTATCTTTGGCATGTGTGGTATGATATTAAGTAAGCACTGGTATGCGCCAGTAAACACACAACGCAATCCAAAACAAAGTGGCGCAGTGTGCAGGCTGCTTCCCCACGTCTAGGCCTCGAGGTCAACATGATCTGCAATCATCTCTCATAAACGTTTCTAATGTGACAATGAGAGGAGAAATTGAATATGAAGCATGAATATGAACGTTAGAAATAAACACTATCTTTATATGCATTTTCTCTATGAACGTGCGCGTGCCAATAGGTTGGATTTTAGGGCTACTTTCCCCCCTCCCTCAATTTCCTTGAATATTTTTTCAAAAACAAAAAAGAAGAAACAATATATAACTTTGCTTCCGGGGTACATAAATAAATATGAGCTTTACATGGCAGTAAGGGCTGGATCTTTGCAGCAGATGTCAGTCCAAACATCCTTGTTTCCATTTGTATCTTTTGATGAACTCACCCCTTAAAGAAATTAAATCTGAGGGTCAGATCAGAAGAATGACGAGGTCTATTTATCTCCCAGCACAAAACTAACACGGGTCAGACTGAGTGTAAAATATCACTATAGCCTGGGTTCAAGTTCTGTAAGAAACGAGGCGTAACTTTAACTCACATAAAATGACAATTTATTAAACAAACAAACAAAATCCTTCAAAATACTTTTCAACAAATGAAGAATCTTTGAAATAGTACGGAGATATACATGTTCCTTTTTTTTTTTTTACTTTTATAGTGGAACATTTTTTGGACAATTAAGGCAGTTCAATTTAGAAACACTTTTTTGGTGTTTGGTCCATAATATCCGGCTACAGTTTAGAAATAAATTACTATATGCAATTTACACGTCCATGAAAACTGGCATTATCTTTAACATAGGCTATCACATGAAGCCACAAAAGCAAAGAGAGACTTACGTGTTATTTGCAGTAACACTGTTCTTTAGAGAGAGAAAAAAAAACCAAGACTGAGTCTTTTCTGGTTTTGTTTTCATATTAGTCCATGTGGTGTGGGCAGGTGAGAGGGAAAAAAACGAGAAAAAAAATAGTTTTACTGAAAGAGTTCAAACATGGTGAGGAAAACATCGATCCTGTTTTGTTCTTTCTTTCTTTTTCTTTTTTCTTTCTTTTTTGGTCAGAACTTGCTGCAGTCATATACGAAAGTTCCCGAAGTGCGATAGATGGATTGGCTCGGTGGGAATGACATCTGACAGCTGTTATTCCCATTCACCGGTGAGTTATTCAAGCCAATTCTTTGGGATTCAAACATCTCTCGGACTGAATGGAAGTTCTGCTGCTGCGCTGGGTAAGCTGCGCCCAGATGCCCCAGGTCTCCGGCCTGGTTGAGGTACCATGAGGTCAGCCTCCCCTGGTGGGGATGATGGCCCTCCTGACCAGAGTTTAGATTACCGTGGGTCAGAGAGGATGAGGTGGTTGTGACTGAGTAATCTGGCAACGTTTCGTCCACGGTGGTGCTCGGTGCCAAGTGGCTAGATCTGTCCCCGGCGTACAAGCTCATGGCTTGCATGTTACAATGATAGGTTGCGTTGGAGGTAGTGGAGATGGAGTTTTGGTTACACGGCGAGCTATAGACAGACGTCTGACTTGGAGAATAGTTTAAGGACAAAGACGGTGTTATACCTGTCCTGGTGGAGGCAGTGAGGGTGGAGGTGAGCTCTGTGGCCCCTTGCGGAGACCCCCGGAGGGAGGTCATGATGTTGTCTACGCTGAAGCCCTGCGTGGAGGCCTGGCCGTGGTGCTGGTGGTGCTCGGAGCTGTCCATGCCGATGGACCTGCTGGAGGGGATGCTGTGAGGGCTCCCGCTGGACATGCTGCTGCTGTCCGGGCTCTCGATTTTGGGCACGGTGCTCAAAGAAGGGGAGTCGGCCTGCGGCGGCGTCACCGTGCCGTTCTCAGTCTTAATATCCTGGATCCTGACGGGCTGGGAGCCCTGCACCGGCTGCTCCTGCTCCCGGCCTTGCTGCCTCGGCGGCACATCCTTCTGCAGCCGCTCTTCTTTCTCTTTGAGAGCGTCCTTCTTCTTGAACCGCCGCCTCCTCCTCAAGAAGCTCCCGTTTTCGAACATGTTGTAAGAGTCCGGGTCCAGCGTCCAGTAGCTGCCTTTCCCGGGTTTTTTATCATCACGGGGCACCTTGACAAAACACTCATTCAGAGACAGATTGTGTCTGATGCTATTCTGCCAGCCCTGCTTGTTGTCTCGGTAAAATGGAAACCTCTCCATTATAAACTGGTAAATCCCGTTCAGGGTCACCTTTTTGTCAGGCGAGTTTTGGATAGCCATGGTGATAAGCGCAATGTAGCTATAGGGGGGTTTGACCATATCCTTGGGCTGAGGCTGGGGAGTGTACGGTCCATATGCCCGGGCCATGCTGGCTGGGTATTGGTCATGAGCCGCATGAGAGTACATGTTCATAGGTGCTGGCATCCCCGTGTATCCTCCACCGGCAGCGGCTCGGTAGTAACTCGGATCGCTGCTGATGTACGGCACGACGCCCAGTGAGTTGGGGCTGGAGACGGAGTAGCGAGCCTGCATGTCTTCACTTTGATCCGGCAAAAAATAAAAATAAAAAAAAACAACCTATAGCTCCAAAATAGGCAGGCAGAGAGCTCCACTTCTCCCTCCTCTGAAGTGAGAGAGACGCGCAAATCACAGCTCCTCACTGTTCACCTCAAGAGAAAAGGGGGAGAAGGAAAAAGTCTAAACAACAGTTGCAAAGCGTGCTGGCTCTCAGCGAGCGTTTTAAGCCGTCCCCATCTCTTGTGCCTCCTCTGAAACTGCACATTGAAAAAGTTGCTGAACTTTGGACATCCGTCACCGCACAGGACTTTTGCGCAGTTAAATTCTTTCCTCCTTTTTGCTTCCAGTGGAGCTCCTCCCAGTCAAAGTGCGCGGGTCGTCCAATGGGAAGTCGAGGGGGAGAGAGAGCGGACAGAGCTGCTCCTGGCCACACTCAGAGGCTTTCAGTTAAAACACGAGAGAAGGTGTCGGTAACTCCCAGCCCCACTCCGGCCAAAGAATTTCAGACGTGACAGAGCAAACTCTCATGGACACAGTCGCATCAACGGAGGCGCGCGCACACACAAACACACATCCTTCTTATCAGAGCTGCGGTTGTCTTCAAGTAGAAGTTGATGAGATCTCTAAAATCTTAAAAGTTTAATATTTCCACATTATATAATGACTTTAAAAATAATAATAATAATAATAAAAAATAAACCACATTTTACGCAAAACATGGTGAATTTTATTTGGCAGGCATCATTAAGGGCAAGTTAATTGTCGATAATATATTTCATCTTTTATTTCAATTTTTTTTTTAATGTTCTAATAGAGAATATAACACCACCACCAGCAGACCAAATGGCAGCAGTTTACGTGGCGTTTTAAAAGGAGCATTTTATTAGTTATAAGACTCAACAGCAGCAGCTGATCGCAGAGAGATCAAAGCCTCACTGTCCGCTGTCAGTGGGCGGTGAAGTGCAATCTCTCATTACGACGGGAATTAAAGACAGTTTGGGGCCCGAGAGGGAGCAGGGGTGAGAGTTTATTCAAGAGAAGAGGGGTTTAAAGACAAAAAGAACCAAATGGGACGACCATGACACCTCGTAGCTGTGTGAGGCTTCTCATCAACATGTCTCATCTGTCGTGAGGTTTGAGGCCTTTGGGGGGATTTATTGCCCCATGATGGGAGTAAACAAAACTGGTAGCTATTATAGCTAAGTTTATAGTATAGTAAGTATATAGCTATGTTTTTTACTTTCTTTTTTTAGTATCATTGTACAAATATTCACAACTATATATCTATTTTTTTTAACTTTATTTCGAAACATTCAGCATCTCTGTTATTTTATTTTTATTTATTTATATGTATTCTTTTTATGTGATATTTCGTTCATTCTAAAGATGACTTTTGGGAAGCAAATCAAAAGGATGTAACATTTTTTATCAAAGGTAGCAGAGTACTCAAAAATCCGACCCCTGAAGGCCCTTTCCATTGCCCGTGCTGTCAAAGGCGACTGCGCATGAAATTGCTAATGGTCACTGTGAGGCAAAGTTACAGTCCCAGTATCTGTGTAATCCTCCGCAGGTCGTCTTAATTAAATGTCCGTGCAGTGGCCTGGTGCTGCGCCGGTTTCTCCTTACATGGACCCGGGTATGAACTTTTTCCACCGCCCTGGGCTGTTTACACAATTCACGACGGGCCTTCTACTTAATACCACGGCCTGCCCACCCAGTCCTCTTTAACTCTATTATTATTTAAAGCATCCACGACTGAAGCGCAGTGAAAAACGTGTCCAAATGCTTCGAAATAAAAGAAAATCCACAGGCGAAATATGTGATGATCGTTATCGTTTACCATTATAACTTCTACATAACAATGATTATTATCAGTATAAATATTATTTGAAGCTGAGGCGCAAACCTGTCTAAAATATACGTCTGACCGGATTTAAATTAATTTATTCTTATTTATGTATTTGTGTTTATTTGTACTGTATGTTCGCCACCTGTGTACTGCATCTTACCGTTTTATTATTAGGCTAGCCTGTGTTTCAACAAAAGCCGAGATCATAATAAATAATCAAACAATGGCAGTATGGATATATTATTATGGGCATATTGCCAAGTCAGCAAAATAAATGCATTCTATACTTTATTATAGATACAGAGATAAATACATTATATTCAAATACTGACGTTGGCATGAATACCCAATAGCTCACAATGGTTTTGTTATAGAGAGAGAGAGAGAGAGAGAGAGAGAGAGAGAGAGAGAGAGAGAGAGAGAGAGAGAGAGAGAGAGAGAGAGAGAGAGAGAGAGAGAGATCATAAGTATGAATGTGGCTCCCTCTGGCGGTCAAAGGTAGTACGGCCGATTACACTGATTTGTGTAACTTTTCATTAGAGTGTTATTGTTAATTATTGCAAACCTATAGAGCAAGTAGGTTACGTTAATAACCTCCAACTATTTTTTGACAAATTTTTTTGTGTGTGTTTTGTGAAACACACAAAAATAAAAAACAGATGTGACTAGATGAATATACTGTTCGCTGGTGTGTGTGGTTGACGGGAGACCTCGGACATTTACACATGCACATTTATAAGACACTGCTGCCACCTCATGGTCTAATTCAGTACTACACACAATGATTGACGGGTCATAAAAGCTCATTAGTCACCATGAAGACAATGGAGCCATGACAATGTAGAATAAGTTTCAAAGGACTTCTGAAAAATAACCCTAACAATACGGTGGCGGAGGTGATGCGAATTTCACACTAATTTATGGGAAAATACCTGCCTTATGTATTGTTTTAAATTAGTAGGCTATATGTTATGTTTGTATAAATGTATACTTCTTTATTTTCATATTTATTTATTTATTTTTGTTATGTGTGTTATATCATTTGTTGTATTTTAAGTGTAAATGGCTGCATGTGGACACCAGGAAGAGAAGCTGCTGCAACTCTGCAGATAATGGGGATCCGGATATAGAGGAATATGGACAGGAAGAAGTCACCAGCAGATGAGGGGAAACCAGGGCCAGCATTCAAGTTACAGGTCATGTTCTGGACATTTCTGGGACACTTGCTGGGATTATACACTTTATATTATAGGCCATCAAAAAGACATGTATGAAAACCATTTTGCTGTCAAGACCAGTCCTCTGTTTTAGACACTGTGCAAATCCTGCATCCATGGAAAGGTGTATGCTAAGTTCATAGTGCAAAAACTGAATTTTTCAATGAAAGTGACAGATTCTGATAATTATTGTCAATTCATTTCGTAGAATATGTTGGCAATACCCTCATACTATTAGCAGATTCTTCTTCTGTCTGTACATTTTCTATCTTGTACCTCATTAAATAAAAAAATAAGACTTCCATAATAACCGAACTGCTAAATGACTATAGAGATACATTAACCAGCAGCTCTGACAGACTGAGTCAGTGACGCCCAGCTTGGATCCATTACAGTGACATGTTGAACTGAATTTCTAATCTGAGCTGGATATGCCATGTCTTGCATACCCCTTCAGTAATCGGTACCGCCAGCTTCTTTCACCATCACCCTCCCGTCTCTTCTCTTGCCAAAGTATGACAGCCAGACAGAAACAACGATGTTGACAGCAACCATGCTGAGAACCAATCACAGTGGAGTAGATTTTTGGACCCCACTGTACACACTCTAAACACTATCACAACATTACAGATAGTCCAGAATGTGGTGGCAGGCCTGGTCTTGGATCAGCCTCAAAGGGCAAATGTCACTCTGCACTCATAGACCCTGACTGGCAATCCATGGATGTTTAAATATGATTCAAGCTGTCAATGCTTGTCTAAAGTGTGACTTCTATGTCTGCATACGTTGCCATATGTTCCCTCAGTCGGTGCGTTCCTTCAAGAATCTGGCAGTGGCAGATCTCTACATGAGGAAATCTCAGTCCATATTCTTCTATCTCAAGTTATCTCTTCAGAGAGCACCTTATTATATGCGTTAGATGAAAGCATCTGCCACAATGAGTTAATGCAGATGTGTTACAATGAAACTTTGGTATCATGAACTCATGGCACAAGTCCAGTCATTCTGCTTCATCTTCTAATGCAATTGAATTATAAAAAAAAAGAAAAGATGAACAATCTGGTGGCCTATGTTGATATATATATATTTTTTTTTAATTAACGTATAACTGCATAGCATCTATATTATAATATGATAAAGCTAAAATATATGTTCACAGTTCTCTTCAGCAGCTTGGACAGTAGATTTATATAAACTATTTAAAGCGCCTTCTGGAAAATTATGCTGATCAATCACTCTGATCAGCATTTATATTGCCAGTTTATCAACCCTAGTGAAAAGCACAGAAAATGGTAATTTACCCTGCACTGTAATTAAACACATATTGTAAAAGTGACAGACTGTCGATTACAGAAGAACTGTAAAATTAACAGTAAACTATTGGCAACCTTCCTGCCATGATGTTACTGTTCATTTATATAATATAGAGGCTACTGTCAACATGCAGCTAACAGACCTGGATTCATTCATGGACTAAAGTTATAATATTTAGGGATGAGTTACTGCTGTGCACCTATCAAGAGTAATCAAATGAATACTGTGACACAGATGTCTTGCTGCACTGACAGAAAGTGATAACGTGGAACTGAAACCCATTTATTGAAAGCACCAATCAGATGTCCTAGATGAGAATAGAATATGTAGGGGAGCATTAAAAACCATGAGCAGTATCTCTATTTTTGATTTTGAACGTCGTTTGGACATGTTTTCCACTGTAGAGAAAGAAAGCAGGGGATTTTGTTAGAGCGATTTGACTCTCAATCACCACAAGGTGGCGATACAGTCACGTGAAAGCCAACAGGGCCGGTGAAGATTGAAAGATCTCTGTTAACCTCAGTATCCTGTTCAAAATTAATTCTCACCTTATATTGGATTAGCTTTTGATATCGTCATTGTGTCTCTCTTAACTAATATAACGGAGAGAGGATAAATACGACACGAATTATTCTGAATCATTCTCAATCCGTCAACAGAAGAAAAAATCGTTTAAACTCACGCAAATAACTGCAAAAAACAAAACAAAACAAAAAACTACATCATGGGTCATCTTAAATTGTCGCATCGAGCCCGACCTTCAAGTATTACGATTCAAAGAAAGACAACAACAAAAACCCTGAAAAATCATAGTGGCGTTATCAATATATTCATATTCATTTTAGTACCTTAAAGGTCTATTTATATAATATACGGCCAAAATGTCGTAAATCAATGATGGCTCCTAATATGTTTATTATTATTTATGATTATGATTATGTCGCCTATATGCATGCTATAAAGGAGAGACACATAACCAAAGTCAGCGGTCAGATTTTGTCTCAATTTCTGCATTACTAATAATAATAATTCAATGGCAGAAGGAGGAAATTGGGAATGAGATTGCTGGTCAAGAAAATGTTGTGTAACATATACAAAAAGAAACATTTTGCTCCAAAACATGAAACACTTCGAAAATAAAAATAAATCTTTTTAATTAATGACTTGTTGCAAAGAATCAACAACAATTTCAGTAAAATTCGGGGGGAACAAAATGAAGTGCATGAATTAAGATTAACTCTGGTACGTGTTCTGTGTGTTTTTGCGGTACAAATGTATATTGCTTATCCATTAGTGAAGTGAAGTGCGACAAGTCCCCATATCATACCCATTACTAAACGGTTTAAAAGGTCAAAGTTCACTGAAGAAAAGTGGATCCGCTTCCACGATGAGTCTGCAGTAAACTAGTCACTTTGTTCGTCACCACAAGTTTTCTTAGTATAAAAACTCCACCTGAGGGGTTTGCGTTTTCTTCTGTCACATGACGCATGGCTTTACGTCCTGATAGACATTCTGGTGGTGATGGTGATGATGAAGCTGGTGATAATAAGATCCTCCGCTGCTGGGATGAAGGGAAGAGATTCCGTTGAGGTTGAGGACAAAGTCCTTCCTGTCACACACAGGAGCTGAGTGGCTGGAGTATCGAGACAGGCCCACTGGAAACGAACAGGGCGAGAGGTTAATCCATCGTTTCTTTAGTCAGCCAGTGTCTGTATTCTCTGTTTGGTTTATGTCTGTTTTCTTTATTCCAAATGTTGGATAACATACATTTTCTATGTAGAGTACGTTAGGTCAAATGTTTTGTTACACCCTTCAGTAGGTGGTATCCCTGTGGTTTCACTAAAGATGTAAAACGTTTACTACGGCTTTATAAATCACTTGAAACTCACGTGGCTAATGTTTATCCTTTATTTGGTAGATTTTAGATTTTTAATGTCCTAATCCATAAAATCAATGCTAATGGTCTGATGTTGTGGTAACACGTTAAATACACGTTTTCACTCTGCATATGTGAGTATAGATCCTCCAGATAAAGTAAGCCAGAATGGCAAAAGCACGTGGCACTTGGTGGAGAACACAACTCAAAAGTTGTTCTGATTAATGGATTATAATATAGTAAATCATTTGTAAAACATCAATAAAGCCAGGTTTTTATTAGAACGTGGAACTTGTCCCACCTACATTTTTCACAAACATGATCACCCACAAAAAGATGAAAAAACAATATAAACAGTAGTCCCCGTAAAGAAAATGTTTATTGAGATGCTGTGGCTCATGTTAAAGGCCCAAATGATGTTCTACTGAAAGCTATTTTCTTTCATGATTAAGAATAAAACATTTTTTAACTGCGTTTAAAGCCATTTCGTTATTTATTTTAAGTGTGCGTATTATCAGTTATACTATAACCGAGGCCTTTAAAAGAAGCTTGAACTAAAGTGCAATCACATTCTGACCATTTTCATTACATAAACGTCTGCACATTTTTACAACCAATTTAATTAAAAGTGACTAAATAGAAACTGAAAATGTTTTTAGGGGTTTTAGTTTCGAAATGACTCATCTATTTCAGTGATCGGTTAACTCTCATTAATGTGTTACCTAATTTATTGTAGGTGAGGATTCGTTCTGAGTGATTGATATTTTAAGTCAAACACGGATTTTCCTACTCATTCAACTGATAAAATATGCCTTGTGATGATGCAATTTGTAGAGATGTTTATTCTTTTACTGTTTCACGTTTTATTGTCAGAATGTGTGATTCTTTTGGCGTGATACACGTTCATTTGTTTACTCTGATCCTTAAATAAATAAGATACCCGCACATGAGGGAAAGGTGAGGCATTACCTGAAATGTCAGAGGAATCTCGCGCATTGTGGTGCAGATAACCCTGATCCAGGGAGTAGGATGACATCCCCGTGTGCAGAGCGGAGGAAGTGGGGCTGCTTGATGCCAAAGACTGTTGTTTCATGTAAGATGGGACACCCGGGGAACTCCAGTGTGAGGCTGCATTTGCATACGGCGCCTGACAGTCCAGGGTGCCGACCATCGCTGGAGAGGACTGCAGGGGGCTGCTGCTGCTGTCCGGGCAATAGTCCGCGGTAGAGCCCCCCTGACACGCAGCCATGTACGATGACCCGGAGCTTGATGACATTTGTGGGACGTGGTGCCCACCTCCGATCCCCTCGAAACCACCAGGCACCGGATTGCCCATCAGGTCTAAGTTATAGCCGTTATGACATGCTAATGAACCTGAGGGTGACTGGAAATCAAAGTTTTGCGGCAACATAGACGCACCGAACCCGATGCCATTCATCATCCTGTACATTGGTTTCAAAGCTTGGCATTTCCTGCGGAACCCCCGGGGTCTGCGACGAAAGGAGCCCTCCTCGAACATAAACTCGCTTCCTGGGTCGATGGTCCAGTAGTGCCCCTTACCGGGTCTGCCGAGCCCTTTGGGCAGCTTTATAAAACACTCGTTCAGCGACAGGTTGTGTCTGACGGAGTTCTTCCATCCCTGGTACGACCCCCTGAAGAAGGGAAAGCGGGCCTGCAAGAACTGATAGATTTCACTCAAAGTGAGCCTCTTGGTCGGGGAACTTTGAATTGCCATCACGATGAGGGCAATATACGAGTAGGGGGGCTTTTCTGGGCGCCTCAATCCCGAGTTTCCCTTCTTCCCTTTCGCTGATGCAGCGTGCGCGCTCTCCATCATTGGCTGAGCGCTCAGCAGAGCTGCGTTCAGAGCACCGGCCGCTGGGCTGGGGCGCGGAGGATTAGATGGATCCAAATGTTGCTGGGAGCTCTCGGTCGTCATGGTTGCGCCTCTTTTTCTTTTTTGAATCCGACCACTGTGAGGTCTCTTTAACACTTGGGTAACTCCTTATACTTCAAACACTATTAAAGGACCCCTAATGTGACAATTAAAGTGGTCAGTGCGATGCTCTGCGCGTCTATTGGAGTGAAAATCAAGAAACGCCAGCCGCTGTGCCTCCTTCCTCTCTCTGTCCATTGCTGGCAATAATCCCATATGAGGGGGGGAATAAAGCTCCAAGACTTTGCTTGCGCATATCCACCCGGCCAAACACAACTCGACCACCTATCAATTCTTAAATCTCTCTCTGCCCCGCTATCCCACAAATCCCTCCAAGAAATCTCCAGGAACTACTCCCTCCCCATCTGGCCAGGATCCAGACTAGAAGCCGGACACGGCACAGTGGAGTAAGACAAATCTCCTCCTACCACTCTCTTTCCAAAACACCTCTGTCCACATTTGTCAGACCAATATTTGGCACGATACCCCGACATGTCGCGATGTATAAAGAGGCACAATTTGGATAAATGACACTTCCTCTCTCCTCCCCTCTCCCTCCCGTATAGCTGCACAGAGAAAAGTGACAAAGCCTGCTGGTGCAGTTTTAATGTTGAAAAGGTGTAAAGGAGAAAGGGTCTTGATTTGTTTGGGATCTGTTCAGGGTTAGAGCTCTGACATGAGAGGAAGCATGCTTTTTCCATCAGAGCGTGCCAACATACCACACACAGCGCATAAGAGTCAGTTTACCTCTTGGGGGCCTTGGATTACATCCCTGGAGAAATGAATTGATTGTAAAAAAAGGAAAAATGTTCCAAGGAAAAACTCAGATAATAATATTCAAATATCATCCCTACAACTTGAATTCACTTAAAGTTAAAGCTAATCACTGCATGACGTGAAATAATCTCCCACACACACACCAGCAAGAGCTACAACACAACCCGGGCGACATCAAAACTCGCGACCCTGCTGCGGTCAGGATGCGCAGCTGCTTTGAAAAGGAAATTTACTTTCTAGCCTCAGAAGAATGGCTCCCACTTTGCTAGACATTTCTTCCTATTGTGGATTCCAGCTCGGGTTTGCTCAGGATGCACCGTTTGTATAAACTCTTTTCTGCGCATGTGCGGGTGACTGAGGCGACAGCTATTTGCAGCGCCAGACAGAAAACATAAATATTGAATGCCCCTATCCGGCAGCAGCGAGCTTCTTGAACACAGAAAAAGTAAATACTTATAAGGCTATTTCTTTTGGCAGCATAAAGGGATAGAAGGGGACATCACATGCCAATGGTTTTTTAATATAATGAAATGCAATTATTGGAGCTAATTACACCACTGTTATTAGAAGAATAATAATCTCATAATCTGAGGCAGGATATACCGGTGGCGACTGTAGGCCTGCATATTTTATACAAGAGGCTGTTCATCCACTTGCAACCACCCCAGGAGAGCGAGGTGGAGTAACATGACCACGCCCAGGTGAGCGTTAACATTGGCATCTAACAGGTGTCTGTCTCATACAGGTGAGGTCTAATTTTAGCTCCACATGAACCAAGAACAACAACGGAAAACAAAATCAGCATGAGTCAGATTTTATTTTCATTTCATTGTAAAGAGCGAAACAAACACTGAAAGTCAAAGTGCATCTATTTTTTTTTGGACATGTTTATTAGCAGTAACATTTACAACAAACACATGTCTATAAAATATCCAGATCTGATAAAACTTTGAAAATGTACAAACATATTAGAAAGTGTAACAGCATGCCACCACAGGAAATATCAAATCCAACAATGATGGGAAGACACTCTTTGGTCCCTTCCCTCCTCTGTGTCCATCATACTGTAAGTGCACATGGATGATCTATAATCATCTTTTTTTTTCAAGAGAGTTTATCTTTGATATTGCAAGACTGTGTGAGAGAGCAGCCCGGCGCTATAGATGCTGGGAACGTGCGCAGGAGCGCAGGAGTCTAAATGATAAGGTGCCTTGACGTATGGAAATGAGGCAGGTGCGTGTGAGCGAGGCGCGATGAGTTCAGTGTAGCGCGGCCAGCTGAAGGCGGGGAGGGGAGGGAAGTGTTCCCTGTCTGAGTCTCTCTTGAAGGGCTTGCTGAGGATGCTGTCAATAGCGAACGAGCTCGTGAACTTGCCGCGTGAGTCGGAGCCGCCGGAGGCTGCGGACCTCCGCTGCTCCTCTTCGTGCTCGGACTCCTCCTGCTCCGTGCTGCTGCTGCTGCTGCTGCTGCTGTTGTTGCTCAGCCTCTTATTGATGCGCTTCCTCCTGCGTCTGAACACCCCGTCGGCGAACGTGTACTCGCTGTGGGGATTGAGCATCCAGTAATTGTCCTTCCCCCACGGCCTCGAAGGGTCGCGGAGCACTTTGAGAAAGCAGTCATTCAGCGACAGGTTATGCCGAACCGAGTTCCTCCAGCCGGTGTAACTGCCCCTGAAGAACGGGAACTTCTTCATCAGGTAGTCGTTTATTTCAGCCAAAGTCAGACGTCCGCACTGGGAGTCCCGGATAGCCATGGCGATGAGAGCGATGTAGGAGAACGGTGGCTTGGGTCTCCGTGTGTACGGCTTTGACTTGCTGCTGCTGCTGCTGCCGCTGCCGCTGCCGCACGGAGTAACAGGTGGAGGGCTGTGCGCCACGGAGTCCCCATCCGACCCGAGCTCCTCCTCAGCAGACAGAGGAGAGCGCACGCTCCCCTCTGCATCACTAGACATCTCGAAATGTCTCATGTCATAGTGGCTCCCGCACAATACCTCCAACTTCATGTTTTCTGCCTTTTTTGCTGGTTCTATGTTTAAAAAAAATACAAACACAAAAAAAAAATCTGTCCACTGTTCTCTCCGCGCGTAAAAGTCCGTAAACTTGTGTGCGTCAAGACGCGGACTGTTTTGAATAAGATCCAACTCCCTTCTCTGTTGTCATACCTGCAAGAGGCACTGATCGCCCGTCTCACCTTCGGGTTTGTGTGAGCCGCAGTTTATAGCCGGCTCACCTCAGAACCAACCCCAAAGTGGGCGGAGTTAGACCATTTGGAGCATCACACAACATCTTCTTATTGCGTGCCTGATAGTCTATAAAACAAAACAAAACAATGAATCATAACAAAAGCTCCATCAGGACGTTAAATTTAACTATTTAGCAATTAGTAAGAGGTGACGTGAAGTGTGAACACAACACGGTGCAGCTTTATGACCGTCTCACCTGTGAAACGTGATCCTGCCAAAACACCTTGGGACTATTTCACCTGAGACAACCAGGTGGCGTATGTTTCCTTTGTATTTTTAAGGTGCGGTGCCTCCAGGTAGTTCAATATCATTTGTCAACCTCACGGTAATGTCAGCCAGAAATATCCTATACAAAGTGAACTCCTTTACACCCTCGTTGTAATGCAATCAGTTCTGTTTTTCTAGATTGGAGTTAGTCACCTATTTCAAGTATGAGAGAGGATGCTACATGAACAGGATATAGACACACAGGTGCTCTCCAGATTTGCATTGTGTTTATAGGTGTGAACTTTACATGTTCACGCCAGCTTAGCAGCCCACATAGAAACCAGTGTTACTGTGTGTTTTCCCCTCCTCAGACAAATAGTGGGTCTGGTCCTTCCTGTTGCTTAATGTCAGAATAAGGGGATTCACCCAGCAAATTACTTTTTGGTGATTTATTTTCTTCCTGAAAGAACTGCCTAAAGGTTTTGGAAGACCTTTGAGTCACTTGTGATGTGGTTCCAACGGCTCAATAATGAAAACATAGGCCAACAGGTGAGCGGACCCATTGAAGATACTTCTGAGGTCTATATTATGTCTTTTATAGCCCGTGTCAGCGTTTCATTCTGATTTAGCGCCACCACGCCACAGGCCGGATCTCCTCCCTCACACTCCCCTTTTGGTTCATCCGGCAGTCACGGTGAACTCAGCAACCCATCTTTGTGCAAATTGGTAGTCTCATATCCTGCAAATTATCAGACCAAATCACTGGTATCATTGGTTTTGCTGTCACCAAACATCCAATGAAGAAAAAAAAAAAGAAATTATACCCCGCAGACACTGCCTGGAAACTGACATGACAATGTAGCCTCTGAAATGTTGTCTATGTGCCAAGTGGTTTAACTTTTGTTGTACAAACTGTATTTTTCAAGATGTTTCTAACTGTATGTTATGCATGTTTGTGCTTGGCGTGAATGTTTTGATTTTCAGGTAATAATCTGTTTGTGTTGAGTACGACACCCAATCCACGGTGAAGTCACTATTTTTGAAAGGTGGCATGTCAGGGATGGATTCCTGTAAGCTAACCACACAATGACAGGAGCTCAAATACCATGTATTCACTCTGTTCACTGCATGTAGCCGCTTGCGAAGCCATCGCATTCTTGTATACATCAGGATCTACTTAATAACAGCCCTATGTGTTATGGTTTCACAGGAGAGGAATATGTGTGCCTCATTCGCTTCCAAAGGTGTTAGTGGAAAAAAGAATGCACCACTTTCTAAAAAAAAAAGAAAACACCTTGTATAATGATTATAGTCATGGTCAATCTATTAATGATAAATGCAATCACCATTTGACCACTATATAGACAGCATGGATCAAAATCACTTAAACAATTCATCACTAATAACTGGGGACTTGATGATTGAAACTTTATGATTAATAAAAAATGATGTATTATTATTATAAGTTATTTCCAAATAAAAGCAACTTTGTTTTTGCAGACTTGGCTACCAATAATTAGTGTTTGATAATGGCTTATAACTGCCCAATACAGCATGAGTCATTGTAAAAAAAAAAGAAAAAAAAGCCCTACTTGCAAGTCACAAGCCTTTTACGAGTGATACAAAAATTATGATGTTGTTGCTGATTTGAATCCTATTTTTTATTTTAGATTTTATTTAATCTATATTCATATATTCACAGCAAACTGCACTGAATTAACCTACTGTAATGTACATATTCTTTCCTACCACAACTCCTTATATAATACACATACATAAATACACAGGCTGCATGTATTGTAAACAAGTATATTTTTGGAAGCTCAAATGCCGGGCAGCCATAATAACCTTAGACGACAGATAAACACGAGACTGGATAAGTAGTAGTAGTAGCAGTAGTTACATTTTCCCCAGTCAATGACATACAGCCATAAATAATTTGCATGCTCCTGCTCTTACCGACTCACCCTTTCTCTGATTCTGGCAACGTCAGTGTTGTGAGATTTACGAGTAGGTTAAATCAAAGCGTGATGATTTTTGTGTTGTTTTTTTCCTCCAGACAGTAAGATCAGATAAGGCCTTTTAGTTTTCATTCACTCGTTTTGGAAGTACACACCTGTTGGATATGGAAATGGAAAAAAGGACTTAGTGCAGAATGCTGCAGTGGGTGCAGCATAATAATGACGCACTTACACTTTTGTCTCTATATTATTGATGACAATAAATATTATTTCAACATTTCTTATGCAAATGTGCCTTTGGGTGCAGTACAATGTACTGTCATCGCAGCTTTGATTGTGTCCTTGAGGTATCTGTTGTTGATGTACTGGGAGGTAGAACACATGAAGCATGTAGTCAGACTGTGACCAACACCCTGGTTGTTGTTAACAGTTCAGTGATTTGTTGGCTCTGTGTTCAGTTTATAAACAGCCAAGAATCACTAACGTCATGCCAGCATAATAAATTGCATGCACAGACTTATGAAGACAGTACATCACAGTGCATGTGTCTATACTATACATCTACAGTAGCTGCATGAGAACTGACTTACAGTTTAGTTAATGTGGCACATACAGTAACATATAGGAGCTGCTCTACGCTCTAGTTAAACAGCACTGACCTGGCAGAGCAGTAACTCATGACACAGGCCCATTATTTCTAATAAGTTCCCTCTGTCCAGTTGTTTGGAGAGGAAAATACTTTTCCAGTCATCTGTTGGAGGGCACAAGGAAAAGGAATAAATATTCTTAGTTGACTGCAGGTGTAAAGAACAAAGCTCTGGCTAAACACAGAACAGAAAGGAAAACACAAAATGCTTTGTGATGTGAGTGTCGATTTAGCATCAACACGGCGTGCATGTTCTTATGTTGAATGATTTCTCAATCGCGCCTCAACTTCATGTGAAAAAAGACATAAAATGTGCTATAGGTTTAAAGATCAGATAGTAAATTGATCAGACATATAATTGTACGATCTGATATAGTTTGATTTATTTTTATATTACTGTGATATTTGTTATATATAGTCATTTTGTATTCCCTATCAGGACAGATTATACGGACATTTTTTCAAAGTACACAAATATTTAAAGCTTGCTGAGCATTTGAACAATGCAAACGGTATTATGCCGTCACATAACCGTGTGAAGACGTCAACCTGATGAGGATTCAGTTTGCACAACTCCCACTGAACGTTTTGCATGTTCAGATGTTTTGCAGAAGATTACGCCGCCGAGAACGTAAAGCTCGGTCAGGGACGTCTTCAGTGGTTCAAAATAGAAACAGCACTTCATGTTGATTCCATGCATTCCTTCATGCTATTTATGGCAGCCACATGTTTGTTACCACCGAACAATACACCTCAAATATTTCATCAGCCACTAATTATAGTATTTTGACAGGCCTGTTTTTAAGTGTCTTAGTATTCAACTGGAGCATTATGGATTTTGCACAAACATGCATGAGTCCTTAGTCATCATCAGACAGCTTACAGAACCGTCAGTTTCTTCATGCACTGTATATTTGGCGCTACATGTTTCTTCATGTATATCTGCTCCCACCCTATAAATGCACGCACACGTCCTTTCAGAGGCAACTGCCTGGAAACTTCAGCATTTATTTTCTTCAACATTTAATGTGTGACATTCAAAATTTAAACATTACGCAAAATAAAGATCACATTCATTTCTGCCTACTAAAAATATATATATAGTAGGTTGGTGAGAAAGCAGGGCCTCGCTGCTTGTTGCTGGTTTTGGATATTTATGTCTTGGTCGAGTCACTTCAGAGGTAAAAGAGCTGTCAAACAAATGAGAAGCAAAAACAAAAAAAAATCCCATTGCGCTTTCATGTGGGTACTGGGGACCAGTTCAGAGACCAGACGTATATTGCGAAAAAGGCTCAAAATAAGAAAATATTTTTCTGTGGTAGCACGATCGTATTTTCCATCTATAACCCTCTACAGATGTGTAATCAACTCTTTACGGGTAGTGAAGTGAATTTCTCAATGTTCGTTTTTTTACATTTGTAACCTACTTAAGCAAACAATGTACGTGTCTTATTTTGTAAAACTCTGTTTCATGCTGTATGTATTATTATTATATATCCAACCTATATTTTCATATTTATCAAGGATACATTTTTACATATGGTGAAGTGCTGCACTACATTGTGTTTATCCAACTTGTCCATTTATCAATAAACTTTTTGTCTGCTCTGTGCAGCATCATTTAAATGATCTGCATTTTTTAGTGGAATCACATTTAACAATCAGAAGCACGACTAAATGAAACGTTGGTAAATTCACTGACGGACAAACTACCCACGTATCCAAGACAAGTCTGGTCTCCGTGAAAGAAAACAGCATTATTTGTAAAAAGTAAAATATATATAGTTTTGATACACCATCACATACCATTACAGGCATGGTGGGACCAGGTTTGGTTGGCTGGTATAGACTGGTTTGGTGGAAAAGTAGCAGCATGTGCCTTATGGGAGCCATGTGTGAGTTCACCACTTAACTCCACTCTTGTGTTTAGACAAAAAGGAGGGAAAGCCAAAAAAGACGCAGCATTGACAGTGGACGGGGGGCAATTTTCCACATGGAGCGGAGGTCAAGTATAATAGTGCGAGTGATGACAGTGAAAGAGTTAAAAATGTAAAAGGTTAGGGAGAAGGTTCTCAATTTAACCTCCTCGATTGGCGCTGGGTCGAGGTCTGTTTTGGGGCCTTTGTATTAAAGGGATTATTTTTATTTTGAAAAAACAAAATCACCCTCTTCATTCACCTGAAACTTATGGAAAATCCAGTTTAGTGATTCTAAAAAAAACTTAGTTTAACCATAGGCAATGGGGTTTCTGTTATTCCTGTTAAGGCAGAGAAGCAATTATAGCTTTATAAGACATACTGTACAGACACAGCCTCGTTTCATACCCGTATATGAAATGCACCAATCACTTTATATTTAAAAAAAAAATCTAAATATTAAGCCCCTCAAAAGAACTATGATTACTAAATGAGTTGTGTGCGGTGTGGGGTACAGCAGGTCCATCGTCTCCTGCAGGTAACTTCACTACCAACTCTGACCAAGACTCTTTAAACATTTTGTTTCCATCTGTTTTCATGTCCACAGCTTCAGAACATGGCACCATGTTCTGCAACTAAAATAGTAACAAATCAAAGCTGTAAACACTTAAACGCATGTTTCCCCCTTTTCTTCTTGTAACTTATGTTGCCAATAGCAACAAATAAATTTAGTAAAATTCAGTCAAATACAAAATGTTCCAAAAGGAAGCCGAAGCCATATGCAACCGCAGCGATCAAAGCGCGGCTGTGAGACGAGCTTAAGTTTGGAATTAAAATATCAAGGTAACGGGGGCGGCCCTTTACACTGAGTCAGCGCCTTGTGTAAACTGAAAGAGGATATTATACAGCTAGAAATATTGTTTATCCAAATCCATATTCATTTCTTTGATATTAGTTTGCGTCAAACCGTATGTAATTAAAGACATCAGCAGATCTTGCTCATCTGTTTGTTCCACTTTGTTTGCATATTACCGGTCAGATGTCGGTGCTGCCGTGTCAGCAGTTACATGGCACCGGCATGAAGCTCAATCATTGTTTGAGTGAAACAGTTCGACAAGTTGCCCTCATTTCCCTCTCTGATCATGACGACTTATACAAAGCTGGTTATAGTCAACCTGGCACCCGAGATGCAAATGTAAGACAGGCAGTGTAAACATTATGACATTCTTCATTATAGCCGGAGACTAAAGGATGATGACTTTTATTTTATTTCTAATCTCTAACACTTCATTACTTCAGTGTATAAAATTCATGGACATTTGTCTTCAATTAGCTTCAATAAGTTTATTGTGTGGTCACTGATATTTTGTTTTGCCTGGATTTTCACACTAACTTTGATTTTTATGATTTTATGAAAGCGTCTCTGAGGAAGACTACAGCACAACACACTTCCTAAGAGGAAACACTGAAAACCCCTCTGCAGAAATACATTGATGGAAGTGGCTTCAAAAATGCAATAAGAGAGGCTAAAATCAAAACATCCATGCATCTAACTGGTAAAGGAAGGTCGGTTTTGAACGTGGATTGAGTGCATCAAGACGGCTTTGACACTGGTTGGAGTAGGTGTGATGTTTTCCTCTTGTTACAAACAAGTCTGAATGCCGGTATGACTGACCAGTAATCTACAGCCTGTATCTCCAAGAACAACAGTTGCGTGAGGCCATGCTCTGCTGCCCTGTGCCTAAACATTTAAGGCTGCCCTCGTGAATCGACATGTGGGATCTTGATGGGAAGCTCCGATGCTATCAACATTTTAATCATACTGTATTTCAAGTCTGTTTTTCAAGTTGTGCATGCTGACAGCTTTACCAAAGTATTGCAACATCATCTCAAAAGATTAGAGACAGAACACCAAGAATCTGATGTCGAAAATCACATTACCGGGTAAAACTGTCATCATTTCGTAATAGCATTTAACTGCTTTTCCGTTAATGTGTACAAAGCGACAGCTCCACTTTGTATGCATTACCCGAGCAATTACAGCAACCTATTAAAAAAAAAAAAAGAATCTAAAAGCTGTTAGCAGGGCTTAGCCTGCCCCAACCATGCTCAACTTGTTTTGCCTGCCTTCAGGCCTCCGGGCCTCCTTCGTGCAGGCAGGGAAAAAAAATCTCTGTGATGGGATCCCCTTCAGGTGAAGTATGCTTAGATAATATCGCCGTTACTACGTCTACAGGACCTGTTTGGGTTATTTTCAAATGAGAGAAAAGAAGACAGGGTGAAAAAAAGGGCTCACAGCGTAGACAACAAAGGGCCGTGCGTGCAAATGGGAGGAGGAACTCCCTTTAGGTGAGTGCCTGTAAAATGTTGGCTTTGCACGAAACCAACACAGGTTCACCAGCACACACCTTATTTACACCTACTCAAACAGGAGTCAATCAGAGGGCAAATGCCACAGCCGACAAGATTTAATGTTCCAGGATAATGATAATCTTTATCATCGTGTTTATTTTTAGTGTTTTGTTGTTGTACTATATATCGGTTGCTTTTGTTGCTAGGGTTGTCTTTCTTCATCTAACTACCCCATCTTTGGAATAGGCTTCAAGGCAAGGTAGCAGTTAAAAAATATTTGCATTTAGCTCCAGACCAGTTACCCTGTTCCAGTGTGCGTTTGTGCATGTTTACAACAGCAGGTCTTTGTCTGTGATCGCAGAATAACTTTGTAATCCTTGCTTCCCAGTGACAAAACTCGATTTTTGATGTAAATGAATGAGGCTATTTAGATCTTAGACGCTTAAAGTGAAATAAAAGCCATGTCTGTTTCTCGTGTGGTCTCTGTTGGATTCCATAAACAGATCTCCCAGGTGGTCTAACCGTGTGTGTGTCTGTGTGTGGATGTATTTGTGTCTGTTTCTCTATGAGTGGTGTTTTTTTTAAGCATGTTAGCATGCATGTGTGTGTGTTTAAGACGGAAGAAAGAGAGAAAAACAGCACTCACATGGAGGATGGCCAAGTTCTTATGGATGGCGGCGCTCTCACCAGAGCCAAATGCAATCTGACAGCTGAGTTTAATGATATTTATTTCCAAGCCACACGCTTCCAGACTTGTTCTGAATCTGTTCTCTCAGCTAGACCTGAGCTTAGTGCAATGCCTCAAACCTGGTGCGAGTTTACTCGTGATGTCTGTGAATGGAGATTGTTTACAGCACGTTTGACGAGTGAGTGAGTGTATGAAGTGCATGTGTATGGGCAAGCATTCCTATCTGGATGTGTACCGATTCCTTGTGCAGCCTCTATAAGAGTGGAATTGCGCACACACTGGCAGCAGTAATGGATCTTTTATGACAGTTTGGATACACACAAACTCTCCTGAAGGTGAATTAGCCTGCTCCTACCTGCCATCCAAAAGAGATTAACAATCTCGGCTGCAGTCCACACATCTCTGTTTTTTCAGCCTCACTGCAGAGCTGTGTCAGATCAGCCACTCTGTTCACTGTTAGCACAAGCAAAGACCATCTCTTGCAGGTATAGCACCGAGCTTGCAGGGACAGATGAACATTTTGGCAAGTTCACCTATTGAAATAATCCCTGTAGTCATAGGAGTAGGTTCATTACACAGAGATGCGAGCTGCTCAGCGAACACAATGGAGGTAAACGGTACAGGGCCCCTGTACCCCATCAAACTCATCAAATACACAATCCAACACACAAAAATGCTCTCATGGAGAAGTTGTGACCTGCACATTCACCACGCTATGAAATACTCATGTCTAATTATGTAACATTACGACACATGAAGCAAATACAGCTTGCGCTTCTGAAATCACTCCGCAGCCACATCTGGATTGTAGTTTCAGCTGTGCATTTGCCTCGAAAACAACTCCATCTCATAATTTTACATGATTATTTCATAGCAGGGTGAATGTGCAGTTCACGACTTTGTGTACTTGTGTATTTGATGAGTTTGATGAGGGACAGGGGACCAGTACCGTTCACCTCCATTGTGTTCGCTGAGCAGCTTGCGACGATAATTAAAGGTAATGAACCTACTCATATGACTATAGGGATTATGGTTCTATTTTTAGATAATCAGCTGTAAACATGGAAAATCAATCCCTTTTTAGCTAAAAATGGCATTCAAAAACATTCTCCCAAAGTTTCACACTTTTCTGAGCAGTGTTGACTTGTTTGAAGATGAATTTAATCCATTTGTTGGTCATATCCCACCACTCCGGTCTAGATTGAAATACCTCAATTGACATGGTTCCTGGAGGATGAACCCAATGGCTTTTTTACAAAACATCAACAAAACATCACAACTTCTGGTGATCCCATCTTTATTTTTTTTCCTTGAATGATGCCACAACAAGGGGCAAGGTTAATCACGTGGTACAGGAACAGACGCCAGAGTTAAACTTTGAATGGAATTTTCATTTTAGAACAGAATAAGGTCCAAATGGCCATATCTCGAAAACTATAAAATGTATTACTTTGACTAGGGTTTCATTTTAAAGCTCATTTTCTAATCTTTCCATTGATACCAAAATCTCAACTTTGACATTTGGGTCACTGTGACTCATTTTGCTGGATCGGGTCACATATGACTATAGGGATTATGGCAATAGGCACATCCCTTTAATACAAAAATGTAGCACACTTTTCTGATGGACTGGCTGTTGGTCACATCTGGTGATTGAAATACTTTGACATGGTTCCTGGAGGATGAACCCAATGGCTTTGGTGATCCCTTTATTTTTTCCTGTGATGCATTCCTCCAGAGGATTTAATTTTTCCACATTAAATTTTATTTTGTGCGGCAACATTTTTCTCCAAGATCATCTTTTTGATCATCTGACTGTTATATAGTGCCATCACCGGGTTGAAATTTTAAATTGTCCAATACAAAGGGATTATGACTAAATACATGCAGGAATTAACAACAACCCCTTCAACCTCAGTTGTAAAGATAACATGCCTATCTGACCAGTTAAGGTTAGATCACTGCATCCTCACAGCCTGGCTGCTTCTGGTTCAGTTTAGTTCGTATGACTTCTATTACTGAGGTAACATTTCACTAAAATGCCAAATCTGTAATCAATCCTCCTGGAAAGGTGACCCAGTGGAAATTCCCACACATAAACACTTGTGTTTGAATGTATGCTTGATGTGCATAACTTTACCCTTACAAGAACACTGAGCACATTGTTTCCACTTATGGTTTAAGTGCAACAATGACAGTGGCATCACGAGTAAGGGTTTAGTTATTAGCAGACCCTGCATCAGTGACGGTAAAGTGGTAAAATAACGTCATTACCTCATGGTCTTACAACATTTTATGATCTCGATTTCTAAGCACAGGTTTAAATGTAGTTAACCATCAATTAAACAAAAGCAATCATAGCTTCTATCCGTGCATATAAAACAGTAATCACTGGGTGTGTGAGTGTTCTGTAGCAATCTTGTGTTGATGTACGCGGCATTTTATGGTTTTACTAGGCCGACTTTTATTTTCATATGGCCCAATACCGGGTTGTTAGCACTGGCTGACCTAAATATTTTATGAATGAGATCTACAATCTGTTGTTACTTTTTGGACATTGAGAAAAATCTCCACGTTGCAGTACTCACCGAGTGCCAACTGACCGACTTTCTCAGGCAACATGCTGCATTTTCATGTGGCACCAGGAATATTCTGTTATGGCACAGGAAGACAATTCAGCTGTTTCTCTCAAAGAAACCTCTCAAAATGTTGAGACAATCATAGAGACTTGACGAGTTCAAATCAAAGATGTATTTGTCCTGACAACCACAATGAAAACATCTGTAATTGCCAATGACTTGTCACACATTTGCGAAAGCTATGATTCAAAAAGAAGCATGGCAGAGAGGAAAAGAAAGGCGAAAGGTGAGAAATGAGCATGTTTGCTAGTTTCTGTCATTTGCCACGTGAGCTGCCTTTCGTTGTATTGTTTAGTTGGGAATGTATCACCTTTAAAAAACAACTGTTCCTTGTTAGTCAATAAAAAAACCATCGCACGCCTTATTTCCTCATAATCTTTGGAGACTTAGTTTATCTGACAGACAGCAGACATCTCTGTAGATATAAAAGAATGTCACAAGTCCAGGTGTCTCACCCCTTTCACGCATGAATTTGTGTAACGAGATCTGACAGGAGCCGGTCACACAACTCATGTAAACAACACTTTATGGATTTTTTTCATAATGCACCTGTTTATAATGAAGCATCTACAAAGCCAAATGGAAATGGTGTCAGTATTCCTGTCCTTTGGGAAATCCTCTCTTCTCAAAATTAATTCTTTAAGGGCTGTGGACATTTCCACTCGCCAGCAAACCAAGTCCCGGTGTGTGGAATGTGTACAATGAGGGGAATGTAAACTGTGCTTGAAATGTGATCCTCTTGTAATCTTCACAAAGGTTTAGAGATCTGAGAGATCAGTGCGGCATGGACAGTGTTGAAAATTATCAGCAGTGAACACTCACCTGGTTTCTAACTAATCTGACTAATTCAGTCTACCTGAGGGAGCGGTAATTGCTCATATATGTATTTTTTTATCTCTTATTATTTCCTGCACTTGGGACCATCTGGGCATTACAATTTACAAAAGATTCTGCAAGGACGAACTTGCACAATTATCAGCCCATGCCAGTAAAGTGCGTGAGAGACTGTGCTCCACCCCATTTCATGAATCATTCCTCATCAATCTGATCAGTGGTGTGAGATAGAGCAACATAAATCAGCCGTCTATATAAACATTCCTGATAATGACTGGTGAACATGTGTGTTTGAAAAAGAGCCAGGTGTCTGATTCATGTGGGTAAGGTTGAAACCAGATGACAGATTAATTTGATCTGCACCAAAGATGGTGAGCTGGACTCCAACTGGTGAGGAGAAAGTCTCTCATGACCTTGTGAAATCTCCTTGAGCCTGCGGTGGATCTGTATGTTTCCATTTCCCGGCCTCCTAAATGCTGTCAATATGGGGGTTCATTTTCAACATGTGACCTGTCCACTAAATGTTTCATTTGCAGGCACTTGAATGGAATCATCAACATCTGTGGATTCATTTAGCGAGCAGAGTCAGTTGGCAACAATCTCAGTGATGGACAACATGCGGATGTACTACACTTACAGTACAAAAGGCAATCATCTCATACTTTGAGGAAACAAAAAGCCATGGAGTCCAGGACAAAGAATGCTAGTTAGCAGTTATGACATAAGATGATGATGCAAATAACCAGTTGCATGGGAATAGCTCTACAACCTAGGTAGCTACAACTGTTGCTGAACAAGCTAAACGTTTTTCGTATCATTGTACAACAATGTATTCACGATGACTGGCAGTATTCTACAGCAGCTCACCAGGCCCTGCAGGTAATCACTATGTCACCACCCATTTCACACAGCCCGCTGAGGAATTTGGTTGTGCCAAATGCCGGCGTGACCATGCCTTCAAAAGGCATTTGGAAGACAAATAAAGTCTAGGAACTCACATGCGTATTGTGTGAAGTAATCAGCGTAAAAGATGCAATAGATTTGGATCAGCCCTTCTAGTTAGGAACAGCAGCAGGGAACACGGTACACTAACAACCAAAACAAGCCATTATCCTTGTTGTACGCTTCATGTCAAATATTTTCAGCATATTCTCTTCCTGTAGGAACTTTGCTGACTTTTGGCACTACATTTTTCTCAGCCAATGGCCTATGGCAGTGTTTTTCAACCTTGGGGTCGGGACCCCAAAGTGGGGTCGCCTGGAATTCAAATGGTGTTGCCTAAATTATTTTTCAAATTATAATTAAAAACACCACACACAGTTCAAATAAAATGCAGCATATAAAAATATCTGAGCTGGCGCATCTTGACTGACAGCCAGAAATTTGTAATGTCAAAATGGGGTCACCAACCAAAAAAGGTTGAAAACCACTGGCCTATGGTATTCCTACGCACAAGCACACCTACCGTATAGTATACAGTACAGTACAGGGACAATAAAGTTTATCGTATCGTAGTACATAGGTACACATCGGCTTAGTCAATTAGAAAGAGCTAACTTCACTGTGTTTTGATGGGAGGATATTTTAAATTAAGAATGTATCTAAAGGTATGTCGGATTTTCAGTGGGCATCTTTAAAAATGTGTCGAAAACACATTTTTCTCTGCTGGCCCCGACTACAACTTTCTTTGTGATGGTGCTCCCTGCCGCCACTGATCTAAATATACAGCAGGTACAGTAAGACACGGACCGTGCATGGCTACCTCTCACAACCCCACATCAAATAACCCCAACTATCCCTTTAACATTAGAGTCTAAGGAGTTGTAAATCTGTTTTGTCAAAGCAATGTTATGCTATAAAAAGCTTCGAAACAATATTGTTTGGTCTGTTTCATACACCAAACCTATTCTCAGTGTGTGATCTTCGGTGAGAATCGCAGCCCACTATGATGACTCACCAGCTGCAGTTGCTAAACAGGGAAGTTCAGGTTCTTAGACACTCTGCGAGAGACTGGGTATGCTACCTTTTCTCAGGAAACTGGCAGTGGGACAACTTGTGAAAGGATGTTTTCTTTACTACACCCAGTGTTTGTCAAGTCTGAGGAGGGAAGGTGGGTTATGATGAGGTCGATGGAGAGCTTGGGTGAATTGTAATGTCTATTTCAGTCTCTTTGAAGGACGGGGACGTCAATCCTTTGGGGGGTCTGTGGTTTGTCTAACCCAGACAGTGACATCAGAGCAGAAGAGCATGCAAAAAGGCCCGAGGGAGAAAAGGAAATCTCACTTTTGTGATGCCCCATAACAAGGCAAAAATCCCTATAATAGTTGAGCAAAATGTTTGCACACTGCAGTTTTTACCATTTGTGTCCATGTCCATGTTCGCAACATTTGTGTGAACGGCAACAAGTAAGGATGTCTCTCAAAGTGACACAGTGCTTGGTACCTAATCTGGGAACTCCATCAAGAAGCGTGAACTTAGCCCATAAACACAATGGAGAGCCAGAGTCAAAGAGTCAGGCACGATGAAAGCACTTCCCGTCCGCTGACCTCTCGTCATTCCAAGCCTGCTGTGTTGTGGAGCAAGATCAAAACAAAGCCTTTGTAATCTGATCCTCGTGCAGCATCAAACAACCACTACCAACAAAACAACAAACAATGAGGCGAAAGGGCACAAAAATAGTCAAGGAAAGGGCCATAACACAATAACATTGTAACTGTAGAAAGAGACACTGGAGCACTGGCATTTTGTCAGCGCTCTGCACTGGGCACACCTTTCTGTTTACAGGTGGTGAATTAATTGTATATAATCCCTCGACCTTGGTTTGGAGCTACTCGAACAGCGATTCCCAAAAGCAAGTTGGGAAGAAAAGAAAACAGCAATTAAAAGATTAGATGTCCTCGACAGTGCAAAATGTTGATCTCTCAAATACTTGAGAGAACCAACAATTAACACAGTCGATCGAGTTACAAGAGAGCTGGATGGTGAGACTTGTGGAATAGCTGGAATTCTTCACAACACAGGTGCAAACTGTGTAACCATAGTGAGTGAAAATCCTAAGGCTCAACCAAAAAAAAAGGGAGGTTATGTAAGTATAATGGCATTATAAACAAGTGCAATTCAGTCCAGCATAAAGTAAAAGGCATGAGATTTTACAGTGGTGAAAGATTAAAAAGGTAGGGAGTAAAAAACAAATCAGCAAGCATAACTTGACTGTAGGAGGTTGTATCATCCATTCAGAAAACCATAAACAAAGTATGACTCACCGTGACACATAAGGTCAGGTTTAGAAAAACATTTTTCTAAATCCTCTGTGGCTTCCCTTAGTAAGCAAACGTTTCAGATATAATGGAGAAGGGTGTTGTTTTGAGATCGCAAAGGAGAAGAAGGGAACAAAGCAAGTGGAAAACACACAGGATGAATGGGAGCTGTTTTTAGCTGCTATCATACAACAGGTGACAGTTGTCGCATATTGTTACTTCTGTTGTACCATTTCAGTCAGTACAACACATTGCTAGCATCCCTAAACAACTATCAAACAGCTTAACACATTAGCTGTCTGTATGCAACAATAGTGCAGCGCTATCCTCCTGTATCAAATCAGCTGTCTTAACATACAAAACGTGGTTTACTGCTGATATTGTCATTACATAAGAGCTGTAAGCCTCGATTTTAAAACTCTTCTAGGACACATACAACCACTCCTTAAAAAGACATATTTTTAGACAGTGTTTAGGTCACATGTCAGTCAGAGGTGATGACATCGCCAAGGCTTTTGCTAAGAGTCTATTTAAAGTCAGGGTTTTGTTGGTGTTATCAGCAGTAATAATATTAATGATTATAAAGATCTATTTATAGAGCACTTTTCCACATGTTGCAAAGTTCATTACAAAGGCAGCAACAACTGCATGTAAGTGTTATAAACAAATAAACTAATTGCCAGTTAATGTCAGACAAGCTTCAAGGTGAGCACATCATAAAATGATAAAAAATAATTATATAATGACATTGTTAATTTTACAGGGTTGGCACAGTGGAAAAACATGGGGCCATGCAAGTTTTAATGGTTTGACTTGAGCAAAAAAATCTGGACTCTGTCTGGAGACATTGTAAGTCTGCTTCATAAAGGCAGAGGCAAGAGGAAAAAAGAGAGGAGAGGAGGGAAACAGAGGAAAGCACCAGTAAATTCCAAGAACACTAAGTGGCTAAGTGGATGAACAAACTGAAACAAATTCACCCACGCACAGTTGATAGCTGGTTAACTCATAGCTACCATCTGTACGGTATGGGCTGTTTCAGGCAAATCAGCATCCTGTGCAAATGGTTGAAAACATGATTTAGCCTCTGTCTGAACACACCGTGGTTGTGTCAACGTTGTTAAAAAGAAGTCATGAGAAACATAAGCAGTCGGAGGATAAAAATATTGCTGAACATATGAAAGGAAATTAAGGTGAGTGATGTAATCACCCCAAGTATGTTCAAGGAGAAATGCAAGAGGCCAAACTATAATAGTTTTATTATAATTTGCATGCTGCAAGTAAAGTTTTTGTGAACATTCTGGCTACTATTTTAAATTAACATGATTCCTTAGTCTCATATTGGGTGATTTTATGATTACCTGCCATATACTGTAGCTCCTCTAACTAATGTTTCTGGATAATATGTTCTTGACAGTTTGGCAAACACACTGATTTCTTGGGCAACAAGTGATTCTACCTTTTAGGTGCTGGTTTTATTTTCCAAATAAAAATTCTCATCTTGCTGATCATGTTAATTGGAAAGAAGAGCTGTAATAAACTCAACTCCTGTAAAAGTTTGCTAGATTTGCAAGACAAGACTTTGAACGGGACGAAAGACATTCACTGTATAGCAAGTCAGATTTTTCTTTCCATAAATATGATGCCTGTAATTGTACAGCATTGCTGTCTATGTAATAACCGCTCTTTGGAAACTTTAATCACTGCTGTGCCCGAGCAGTGAATGATATTTTATTACTGTTTTCAGCCTGTGTTTAGGACATACACAGTTAAACACATGCTGCTAAGCAACCACTCTTATTTGAACTGAAAAGACATTAGGTTAACTGCAATTACGAACACCTCGTTATGATTTTTGATGAGGTCTGACGGCAGTAAACACACCCTTGTAGCATGCAACACTACGTTTGCTGCATGTGTCATTGTTTATCTTCGCGTACATGCTGAAGCAAAATGCCTTTATGTATGTGCACGGTTCAGAAGTCAGTTAAGAAAATTACGTCTGTACACACCTGGACGCAGATATGCTTTCAACGGTGGCGACAGTGGAATAGTTTCACAATAAAAGCCGAATTACTTGAATGAAAGCTGTCAGTTGGGGCGAGACGCATATCTAAACAATCTGAGGAGAGGCAGCGAAGCACATATATACAAACAGTCCTGAAATGCCTTGGTGTTATTCTTCTGGGGATTTTGAGGCTTACTTAATAAGCCTGATGAGTAAGACACAAAGTAATGGCACAAACATTGCCTATAGTAATGACTAATGTCTCTTTGGAAGGGAATTCTATACTTCAGGACTGGTGTTGACGTGGGTGAGTCCCGTCTGGCACGCGATGTGGGCTTAAGGACATAAACAAACTTGTGTCTGGCTCTGCTTGTGGATCACATGGCCGGCTTTCCCAATACAGGAATGTCCTGCCAGGTACTGATAGGGACTGGTCTTGTGTGTATCACCCACCTGAACCCATGAACCACTTTTTTAAGGTATTCTCTTTTCCATTTTAAGATATTGCATCCTAAGTGGTAAGAAACTGTTATTTCAGTGCTGTTTCGGCACTTTTATCATAGGTGCAATTATCAAGATTTTTGTCTTGACAGTTGATTAAATTAGCATTTGTAATGTGAATAGGGTTGGTGATAGTTCTGATCTGTTTAGATGGTCAGTTCATTTTAACATCTGTCAGCTCATTGTTTTGGTTTTAGGTACCTACCGGTAACTCTCAAACCTCTTAGCAGCTAAAAAAGCTCACTATACACTGGAGAGACAAACAAACATGGTGAATCATGATTTGATTTACATTCATGGTCAGAGATAAGTAAGTTAAAGTAAAATTTTATTTATATAGCAGATAACATCAAGTGAGTGGTAATGTTGCTCCTGTAACTGGATGGAGTGATGGTATGTAAGCTTGAAAATATAAATTATATATACTTATTCAATATATATATATGGCTAATATAATTTTTCTACTGTGTACAAGTCAGACAAGATGAATAAGACGTTACAAGCATGTCAGGACAATGGCCCGTCTGGCTCAGGTGGCCACACTTACTCTATAAGCGTTCTCAGAACACCAGAGATAAGCTGACAGGTTAATGATACGTGATATGATTGCTTTTTCCTCTCCCTCTTCCTTTCCCTCTCTCTTTATATCAGTCTGCGTTAGTAATCTGTTCAAATGACTAGACATGGGCTGTGCCTTGGTTAAACTTTAAGCCTATTTATTTGACAGTGATGATGAATGGACGAGGAGTCATATTTCTCGATGGGACAATGGATGGTGAAACAATATTCCCTTTATAACCCATATGATGGAACTTTAATAAGGTATACATCCTGGTTAGACTCCTGTCCTAATGGGGGATATGCCAGCCACTCCCTTAGAGACCGGAGATGACCCCTATGTCAAAGAAGAAGGTGTGCCCTCTGATTAGAAAAACATAGCATACAATATACTTAACCGATGAAAAATGTTTCTTATAACAACAGATAAAAGTCACAAAGTATAATATAGCAATAACCCTTTCTGTGTCTGCATTTGTGTGGGTGTCAGCGACAGTGTCAGAGTGTGTGTGTGCATGTGTGTGTGTAAGGGGTCTTTTTTAACTGTTTTCACAGCTGAGAGGAGCAAAGAGGCCTGTCCACACCTCTTGACAGCTGTGTTCTGCTCAGTCACGCCACAGAGGCACAGCAGTGGTCTCCACCTCTGACTACAGGGCCCTCTAGAGTTTAAGTGACTTTGTATGTGTCACTTAGTAAAGCTCTCAGTCGAAGAATTGAACAGATGAAATGATCTTTGACATAACAATCTTTCAGATATGAAAGTAGGGTATATTGTGTTTTCTTTTCAATTAAAATGTTGTAGGCTAGGTTGTGCTGAGTAATAATGTCCACATTACAATGCCACCTTAATGAGCTCTTAAGTATCCCTGTTATAATCATATCAAATCAGTCCATTCAAAAGTAACACTCCTAGTTGTTACACAATGTATTAAATAATATGATTTATATGATCCATAGTTGAGCCCAAGGCTCATTCACTGTCTTCACATGGCTGTGTAAGCGACATGATTGACTAACAATGATTAATAATCAGCAGTTAATCATTCTGTTGAGCTAGCTTTTGTTTATTTTATCATGTGAGAATGAAGAGTGAGCCAAAGGCAGGGAGAGTGGGTGAGATCTGAGACGTGAACTGTAAACCCACGTAAAAGTGTCAAGAAGTAAATATAACAATGTTTAGGATGATCAATGCTATTTCATCTGTTGCATGAATATAAATCTACTCTTTTCAGTTTTTAGACTAGAAATCAATAAGGAAATTATTGCAACTAGTTAGCAAACAGATGAACTCAGACATGGAGGAAAGTGTAGATCAAGTGTGATTACCACTGTTTTTACTCAGAATGAGGGTGCGTGTTGTTCATGTTTATAATAGATTTCATGTTGATAATGGCTGAACTAAGACCAGTAAATTACAGTACCAGTTATCTTAGGGTGCAGCTTTCTCAAGCATTGTAGTATTTGTGTTTGAACAGTATTAGATAATGATTTAAAACTGGGTGGAAATGAACATGAGTAATTCCTAATATGAAGTAAATCAATTACTATTACATTTGCAATGCTCTCATTTTGTTAGTGTCAATTAAACGTTTAATTTTATAAGAATGTATTTATCACTTAACGTTGACACTATGTGCTGAAAGAGACACATGTGACCCAACTTGTACTGATGACTGTGTAGTTTGGCTATACTGTGTATTTTATTAAAGCTATAGCCTACCATTTGGAAGATTGGTAATTATTATTAACATAGTTTAGACCGCAATTATGGTCCTGTAGTCTGATCTACACAATGTGAATAGCAAAAACAACCAAAAAAGTCCATTAAGTCTATCAGCCGTAGGCCTGCATAGACATTGACCAATGCTATCCATCCATCAGGGAAGGCTCCCTTTGGCTTGTACCCTCCATCCAATCCCCTCGTCTCCCCTGCTCCTCCTCGTCCCGACTCGTCCCCACCCCCTTCCACTCAGAAACTACAAGTAGTTTGTAACCGCCCCTGAGCTGCTCAGCCACAGACACAGGAACCCATGAATTCAGCGCCTGATGCCCCCCACCCCCGGCCGGTCTGCCGCTGAAAGCCCCACTAGGATTCAGAGAAGCACAGTACAGAAGCACAGAATGTTTTGCCGCCGTTATTACTGGTACTGGTGCCGCGTGGAGTCTCCCTGATCCTCCCGCCGACACACAGCCACTTCCAGCCACTTCCAGCCGCTTCCAGCGGAAGCTGCAGCCTGAGCAGGGTCACTCTGCACACACTACACAGCCACACCGCGGCTCTGCGGAGCTACAGACCCCGGTCTTCCTGCTCCTCTCCCCTACACAAGCAGCCTCGATTGCCGCTAACGGCAACGGTGCCCATACCGGTGGTCGCCACGGCCCCGTTGCCGCCACCCGTTAGGCTAAGGGGGCGTGTCGTCCTGGTTAGATTCCAATAACTTGAAAATTTAAAAAAATATATTGTAATGTTCACAGCACTGAAGTTTGTTCCAGTGTAGAATATCTGAAAAGTTACAATACTGTTTCTGTCCACATCTGGATGATTTTCATTTGGTCGTTCATAAAATCATATTGCACCAGCTTTTACCCAGTCCTTTATTATTTCATCTGCAATGAAAGAGCGTGGTTTATACAAAGTAAGGTTAACAGTCCCTCGACAAATGTGTGTCGCCCTCTGAAAAATGGTTTGTCAGGTTAAACCCATTTTAGCTTCACAGACTTGTTAGAAGCAATAACCAAGTCCAAAGACAATATATTAGTTACAAAAAAAAAAAAAAAAAAACGTGCTGTTGTCTCTTCTGGAGAGATAACAAAGAGAGAGATACACACTGGCAAGAGTGGAGACAGGCAAGGTGAAGGAAAACACTGAGTCATCCCGTTAATCTAAGTTTCAGAGAAAAACATGCTTGTACTCATCACCTCATACATTATCCAGAACAGACCTCTGCTGAAAAGTATTCTGCAAATGAAGAGGTGTTGATGACCGTTACTGTCAGAAGGATAAAAGCAACAAAGTGAATGATTTATAGTCAGAGAGCTGCAAACAAAGTCCATAGTCCGAGTTATGTTACTAGAGGGACATCCAGCTCACAACTGGTTCTGAGTTTCCACTGATGAGCTTCAATTTCTTAACCACTGACACACAGAGATGCTTGTGTTTCAGTCTCAGTTTTATAAAAGACACTTTAACCATTGGTTGCTGTAAAAAGGACTAAGGCAAATGTAGAAAGGGGACAGGTCTGGCAGACATTTGAATAAAAGCTCAGTGTTGGAAAAATAAACAGAGTACATGACTTTGTGAGGTCCATGCCCTGGTGTCCAGTCTGTAAGACTTTCAACTGTTGAGTTGTGACACTGTAAAGTCTTGACAATATTAGGTTACACAATACCTGGATTTGTCACTATAGAAATCAAATTGAATACAAGTGGATTGAAGGTGCGAACAGAAGGAGTGGTTATGTGTCACCTGTCTGATAAGCATCATTTGCGCCACAGCAAAACTAGGGAACACAGTGGGAGGATCAAAGGTCTGGTGCTGTCCAACATGAAATGCCATGGTACGCACACACGCACACACACACGCACACAAAAAGTGTGTACAGTAGGCAGCTCATTCAAGTCAAAAGCATGAAAGGATTAAATGCATGTGCTTCTTTGGTTCTTTTTACCTTAGCAGGAAAACCCACTTAACCCACTTGGACCATTTTTCCCACTGTGGGAGAGACTTTCAAAGCAATTCTCTGAATATCAGCCGAGTGCAGTTCTTGGAAGTCTCACACCTTTTTAGTGAACTATTGACACCAGCATGTAGTATGCCAAATTTCATTTAAAAAATGCTCCAAAGAGTGGGCTCAACCATGCCCCCTGCTGGGCACAAGAGACATGACGTGTGATGTGCAAGAGAAGGCTTCATGTGTCTAAGTGCAGATAATGTGGTTTGTACACAGTATATGTAATTTATGAATAAGTTGTTCTTTTTGTTAGTTTTTTTTAAGTATTCATTTATTCCGTAATTGTACATTAGCGAAATAAAACACCATCTGAAATAACCTCTGCTTCCCATTTCCTAATAAAAAACAAGATTTTGTCAACTGCCAACAAAAAATTAACCACTACTAATAACCTGTTGTTCCTTGTTGTGAGATTCATATACGGTGTATAATAACTGATGATTATTTAACAATCATTACAAACCAACAATATATTAACGTGAACAGGGAAAACAGCATTGAGAAAAAGCTACCGGTTAATGAAATCCAAATGCAAATAAAATTAATATTTAATTCAATTATATTTCTACATAATCTGTAATATGTTTGATGTTGCACGCAGCACAATGATTCCAGGTCGCAGCCAATCCATTTAGTCGCAAGGGAAAGGAAATGTCGGCTTTCATTAACTCTGTCTCATAAATAAATATTGGTAAGTACGAGAAGGTCTGAGAGTAATTCATATAGCCTAAGTGTGGTGTTGTGGCTGCTGCTGCTGGATTCAAATTCTCATTTAAAAACATTTCCTCCCACCTCGGTCTCCATGCATGAGGAAGTTGCTGTACTGTAGCATCACAACTTAAACAAATTCTCTCCCATTTTGAAATTAAGCTTGGGCTCATATCGAGAAAATTAAAAGTGTATTATTCTGAATCATGCGGGAACATTCTGTTAAGTTTGAATTATTCTCATTCCTGGAAAAAACAAATGCATATAGGTAAAAACAAAACAAAAACTTAACATATTTTTGTCAATGTATCAAAAAAATTAAACCATTATAATTTGAAAATCATTTTGTTTTTTCATGTAATGAAATACTTGACCATGATTCATTTTCTTAAGACAAATGTGATATAAAAACAATTTAATTGCATTTGCATTTGCAGTTGCAGCTGCAGCTGCTACGCCACAACCTTAATTTGATATTCCCTTCTGTTTCACACTTTGAAATTTAGAAATAGAAAATAAGATTAGCCTATTTTCTTTTATTTCAAAGTGGAACTGGATGTCATAATTTACATTAAATGAAATATTGCCCTCTATGGTCACAGTGCTTTGGTGCTGCATATTTTCAATATCCCAAAAATTCCACATTCAGTGTCTAGACAACTTATTACATGAGAAAAAGTCACAATTTTGACTAGACTGTCTCAAACACAGACTGTGGCCTAGCACACAAGAGGCCTATTCATATTTTATTGACAGAGCAGCTTGTCTGTAATCTTTATTATCACACAGCAAATGAATATTCTCTAGGCAAATAACCTTGATGTTGTTCCCAGTGATGTTCTCCGGGCCATTTAATCCAGTACCGAGGTGTTTCCCTGCTCTACCAGTCTGCAGCATGTTGATCTAACCAAGGTTGTTAAAACCATGCTGCTGTTAAAAATACATTCCCCAGAGGGCTTGCAGAAGACTTACCTTTTAAGCAGGACAGAATGCTTTAAGTCTCATTTAATGGAAGGTCAATATTGATGTAAAGTTTGCAGTGTGTCCTTTTCATTTTTACACCTAAAAGAATGTAATTGCTGAGGCGCACTTAAGAATTAAGGCTGCCTTATTGTGCTTTCCCATATTCTGAATTCAGTCTGGCAGTCTGGATCCTGAGCTGAACTTCACACTGCAAGTGAGAGGCCCGAAGGACTGCACATCACACACTGCAACTGTTACGTGACTTCATGGAAGATCTGACTTGATGTTGTTGTGCATTCAGAGATGATTTGCAATTTTCTGATAATAATCATAATCATCTCTGTCTAAATTCTGATGTGAACATGCCATTCCTCCTCCAAGTTAGCTTCTTAGCTCTATAGACAGCAGTGTCGGCCACGAAGCCTCGCAGAGCCACGCATGGAACAAATATCCCTGAATCTTTTAATCTCGCAAGAGGCTGGTTGAAAAATTCTACTTGAGAGATCGCCGGTAGTTTTGGAAATGTTCTCAAAATGAGCCTGTGTCTGTTTACATTGAGGTTCTGCAGCCCAGAGTCAAGGCAAGAGAGGATCTCCTGAGCCCTGTGTTTATACTGTCTGTTTCCTGTGTGGCTGTTGAGGGAAGAGACACTGCAGTCAGAGACCAATCAAACATAAACACTGAACAATGGATGATGGACGGAGGAGGATTTGCTGCAAAGACAGAGTTTTGGGGGTATCGCCGTTGATGCTGTCCAAGACAAAGTTTTTTTTTTCACCCTCGTCTCAAAAAGACAATTTTTAGACGACCCAAAATAAACGTAAACAATCTAAGATCAATATGCTGGGAAGACGGAAAGACAGATATATGGAGAGAGATTATCACTGTGTTTCTGACCCTCATAATCCAAATCAGTGTCTGAATTTCTCAATTTCTTAATTTCCAGGTAGGGAGTGCAAAGACACACTATACAGCCAGTGCCACACTTTTACACTCATCTAGGGTTTTTTTGTTTTTTTTGCCAAGACAGGAAAGCCTAACACTGAAAATCACTGCATTTCATCAAATAAGATTCATCACAGAGAATTCATAAATAATGACAATAAATGAAATAGAACAAAGTTAAAGTCTATTCCTTTTGATACTTTGATCTGTGTAGATTAGAAGATACAGAGTGTGAGATTAACATTCAGACTGGACAGAGCCAACATTTTAATTTCAGCAGTTCTCCTTTCCATGATCATAGAGACTTATAGCTTATTAGAATTTATAATGAAACCAGAGCAACAAAAAAAAGTAGCTTGCAGCTTTATCCTGCCAGATCATAACAGAGTAGATGCCTCGTAATTGTGAGGTCTTGCCGTTATACACTGTGACTGAGTGGAGATCGAGTTTAGCACTCGAACATTTCAGGTCTTGTGCTGAACTACGATGCAAATGTCTCCATTGTAGTTATTAGTCAACACTAAATTTTGTTTTTTCATTTGCTGAACGACAGTTTCAAAAACGATGTAGCTACCGTTTGGTCCAAGAAGCATCCCTGGGAAGATCTCTGTTTGTGCTGAACATATTGTCTATCGCCCCTGGGACAACGGTGCACAGTCAGTCTCAAGCCTTGCGAGACGCATGTCAAGGATGTCTAAGCATTCACAACATAAATACATGCACAGTGAGAACAACCCATTACCTCAGTCCCTTCACTTAGGCTTTATCTTAATGAGCTCTGCCCTTTCCGGGTGAATTATAGTTGTTAAGAAATGTGGTGATGTGCCTTAGAGCCATATCTGGAGTGAAAGTGACTTTCATGACACAGCTCTTTGACTCTCAGGGGTAATTACACTAAGTTGTGTGTTTATGTTAACTAATAGGCCCCGCGATGTTTGCCGACTGACCACAGCTGAGGCAGTGACCAAGGGGCACAGGAGCTCAATCTAGTACAAGTCCAAATATGCCAGGCGAGTCTATCAGACTCTGACCCGGAAATGATCGGGCAAACCTCGTTACACTATCAAAGCACCATCTCTCCTTAGAGAAGGCTTGTCTTTCTTATCACGACGACGACCCTGCCTCTGCCTCGAACAACTGGACCCCCGGTTCCTGGGTGGTCTCGGCGCTTAGCTGCGTAATAACGATGCCTTGCTGTTCCAAGAAGATGTGGAATACGGCGAGAATGCCTCATTTCAGCCTGATAGGAATCGCCTCATAACCTCGATGGGACTGATAAGAGAAGCCTGCGTAAGTCTTGGTCTCTCAAAATGAAGTAAAATGAAATGTTTGTGAACCTAAAAATCTTGCCATGATTATAGTGATTTCATAAGTATAAGTATAAAATCCTGTGTATTCATTCCATGCCCTTTTTGGACTTTTTATGCAAGTTTGTGAGAGTTGCATCCATGAGCAGTAAAATGAGACGGAGCATTGTGGAGCTGGAGGGGGATGTGCAAAAAAAGAGCCTAAAGGTGGGGTGCTGCTCTCCGCTGTGGCTACAACTACCGCTGTCCCATGTCCCTAACCTGGACCTGGATCTTGCCTCCGTCCAGGAGCGGAGGACAGAGAAGGGGGTGTGGTCTCCTCTTGTCTCCCCCATTTCCTGCCTTCCACACCAGCTCTAATTGGAAATTTGGGTGGCCCTGTTTATTTACATGGTTGAAATGCGGCGAGGTTGTATTTATATTTTCATGGCGCGTTCTCAGCAGTGCTGCATTACATAGCCTTCCCCTGAGATCGCTGTGGGAGTGGGAGAGGAGTGTAGGCTAACGCAGTGGTTGAAGATGTTTGTGGGAGTGTGTGTGTGTGAGAGAAGAGTACGGAGGTTGTATGATGTCTTATCTTCTCTGTAATCTGTACTTAATGATCTTAAAGGTACAATCATTACATTTTCTGTACTTTTTGCTTTAATTGGGTCCATCTGCAGATTAAAGCTTGACGGAATAAGATACTTGAATGTCCTGAATGGGAGATTGGAGTTCTTCATGAAACAACACATAAAATGCTTGTCTAAATAATCACAAAGCAGAAGAAGAGAAGAAATCCAAATCATAAAACCGAGATTCATTCAACGTGGGAGAAATATTTCAAATACAGCAGTGGAATGTTACACTATTTATAGTGCTGAGTCATGCAGACGATGAATGGAAAAAGAAGTTTAGGAATCAACCACCTCTGGATTCAGAGGTTTATCAAATACACAATAGATGCAGTCGATGTAATAGACTAGTTTGAATTAGAAAAAATAATAGGCTATAAAACACAAAATATTTCAATAAAATATTAAATATAAAAAAAGAAGGGAAGGAAAACATACAAATGCAAATATCAGGCAGAACTGTCCTGACGTGTTTAAAGATTGTGTTGGGAATTGTTCAAATTGAAAACAGTTAAGAAAAAGCACTAAAAACTATTACTCCATACAAGGCTATAGTTTCAGACAGTACACGCCAGCCTAAGACCCTCTAACCTAGGGGTCTTAAAGGTCCCATAAGTGTATACATGGATAAAAATTATCCTTAGATGAGCCATGTCAGAGTGGTGGCAGTGTATGTTTATCTTTCAGTCCAGGGCTGCTGAGTGGTGGAAGGCAGAGCTTTCTAGTAAAGCCAT
Source organism: Decapterus maruadsi (assembly GCA_030347415.2). NCBI lineage: Eukaryota > Metazoa > Chordata > Actinopteri > Carangiformes > Carangidae > Decapterus > Decapterus maruadsi. The sequence goes on from CM064906.1 coordinate 17,255,384, forward strand.
GGCTACAGAGAGCCTGGACCTGACTCTGGATAAAGTAAACACTTGAACACACACGCACGCACACACACACACACACTCACAGGGCTCTCCCGTCCTCCTCCCTGCCCGTCAGCTGGAGACCACACACCCAGACCACACAGAGTCTGAGAACAGCTCGAGTCACTCTCACGCAACACGACCCATGAGCTGTCACTCCGACCACCTCCGTCTCTCCGTCAGCGCTGGTCCTGCGTGTCACTTGACACACAAAAAAAATGACCAAAAAAATTGTGTCTGTATTTAGGGAGACTGAAAAGTGAAAAGAAGTGGGACACCAAACTCTCCAAACCTTTTATAGAAAATCGTTTACAGGGCATATAAAAAGTGCAATTTGATAATATTCAGGAATTAATACAAATTAACTGAGCTATAAAATTGTGTTTGTGTGTCTCACGGTTATTACAGGGATTTAGGTCTTTAGGCCATTGAGGTGATCAAACTGCAGATTATGGCTCATATTTTCACTTTCCAGCTAAATCCACACAACAGCCCCAATACAACCAATGACACATCACTCCCTGCTGGCCATTGATTTTACTGCATCCACATCTACACAGTGACTTGGTTTCAACTTGAACGTCACATTCTTGCTGTGTTATAGGCCTACGTCCCAGGAGGAAATCTGGTTTATAGTTTTAAAAAAAAATAAATCAGCATTTCCTACTTTCCTTTATCTCTTTGCCAGTAGCCAGTCAAACTAAACAGACAGCCAAGCCCATGCATTAGTGCCAGGTAGCCCACCATATTGTTCTGCTTATCTACCCTTATCTGTTTACACTCGTCTCCAAAGTCATCTGATTGTTTTCCATTACTTTGCTGCTCCTCATCCGACAACTGTTTTTGCTTTCCTGCCATCGTAATGTATTAGGTCAAGTACATTGTTATCTGAGGGGTCCCAGATAAACACAGACATCTGAAAACAATTCAAGCCGATTAATTGTGATGATAAAAAAATTATTTACTGCTGATGGGGAGCAATTCTCATGCGTTCTGTCGTTCACAGCTGAACTCATTTAACTATAACAATAGGTAATAATAATAAAAATACAAAGCTATGCTAAGAGTAATTCCACGTGTATCCATCCCCACCTCACCCGCGCAGGGCGGATATTTTTTGTCCTGTATTCTCCCATGCTCCATCTTTGTGTGGAAGATGATTGATGGGATTTGCAGCGTCAGTTTAATAGTTCAAAACACAAAAAAACGAAATTGAGGTCAACAATTTCCTAACCAGGAGGGTCGACAAGCAGGGTCAGCCCTAGTGACAAGAGTTTAACAGCACTGTCAACAAATGCTGGTCAGAGGTCTCAGTAATCCCTGACCCTTAACACAGCAGGGGTCACCCACTCCAAGTCTGGTGTAAAATTACCACAGACATATTAGCAGGAAAAGGGTTTTAATATGTGAATACAGCCAGGTGCTAATCAAAATTTTTATACCAAGATGTGAATGGAGAATGCGATTTTCTACCTACTCATGTGTCAGATTTACGGTGTGTAGAAGAATCTAGACGTAATCCCCCTTTACACCAGCAGGAGTATATCTACGAGTATGTCAGTTCCACTGGTCTTCTGTTCTCTGTTTTATGACTAAAACCATATGCCAGCTACTGCTGAGCATAAAGTATCAGATGTCTGCAACTTGTCGGGTGCTTTTAAGATATGACCACCCACAGTACTGTGTGTGCATGACAGAACAACACAGAACAATAACCAGTATTTTGTTATTTGTTTTGCTTGTGACCCCTTAAAACAAACTCAACTCACAGCTCCTGATCCAGCATTTCATCTTCGATTTCTGATTACTTTTGTCAAAGCGCGATTTTACAACCCAGTATTATACAAATTAGGATTGCTAATAGAAAATACATAATTTCATAGAGCAGTTTTTATTCTTCAGACTCTTGGAGGGTTAGGGTCAGGTTTTGAATAATGGGTACCCAGAAAAAGCACCTGCAGTTTATACAGGATTTACACAGACAAGAAACAGCTATGATCACAAATGAAGGACAATATTATATTAGCTGGTAATTCTAGTCCATGATTTATTTATCATTTTATTTTATTTCTAAATTATATTTGTACTCTCCATTCAAATAAATATTAGCTTCCATTTTATCTTTCATTCATTCAACACTGCTACTGTTATGATAGCTTCTGGATACATTTTACATTTTTTAAGAGAACATAGGCCTAAGCCATGCAGGGCCAAGAGGAAACAGCAAACCTTAAGTGCAATAACACACCAATGCCAGAAACACAAAGCATCAAGACCAAACCAGCGACTCTGCACCCATCCTCTGATGCATGCAGATGTGAAAACTACTAAATACAATTACTATTATGTTAACACACCAGACATGCAAAACAGCAAAAACATTTCGGCACAGGCCTACACCAATGCCAGCAACACAAAGCACCAACACAAAGCCAATAACCATAGAATGTGTTAAGAAGCTTTAAACCTATTCTTTAGATGTGACTAAAGTGTCCGATTTGACAGTTCTCCTCATATGAGAGCATGTAAACCACAGGATGGAAATGACAGTTTCTTGACAAAATGACAGGGTTTCATACATCCTGTCTGGGTTTGTTTCTCCATAACAACAGACTTAATCTACATTACCCCACGTATTACACGGTTTATGAGTGAATTAATTAATTTGATACGTAATGTTGATCAAAGTCCGAGGTCCGGTCACTTCTCCACTGTTTGCTCCTCAGCCTCCTCCCGGTCGACTTGTGTACAGTTGTTTTCAACATGTTCTTGATAATAAATAAGTAGATAGATGAATTATCATGTAAATGTCACGATGTGTGCATTTATGTAGTCGTGTCTGTCATAAGAGACTACGGCTACGGACACGTTTGTGTCGCGGACTTGCGGTGGCAGACACAGCTGGTCACAGCTGTGACGCCACGCTGCTCCGTCCGCTCTGATCGCAGGTTTGGTTCCCAGCAGCGGTGTGGGAGGCAGAGAGCCTCCACGCTCCCTCTGACAAGCTTAAAGTTGTTTTAACATCACAATTAGTCTGAATTACCGGTAGTCTCTTTAATGACGGTAAAAATGAAACACAATCCTGCTTCGCTGATCAGAGCAGCGTCCCTAGCAACGCCCCGTTTTACTTAGCAACGGTCTGTTATACAGAAATAAAAACACCTAAATGCAGGATCAGTGAGTGGAGGCTCTCTGCCTTCCACACCGCTGCTGGAAACCAAACCTGCGCTCAGAGCCTCCGCTGTCACTGCTCTCATCAAGGTGAAAAAAAAAAAAAAAGCTCCGAGGCACTCTGTAAACGTGTTTATGACAGATTAGACTACACAAATACACCGATCCTAACATGTATATGATAATCCATTGATCCACCGATTGATTATTGAAAAGGTTTCGTTGAAAACAGACGCATACGACCGGGAGGAGGCAGGAAAACAGCTGATTAGTGATCCACGTGTCGGCTACAGGCAGGTAGGAATGTAAACAGAACGTTGACAAAAAGTCATTGTCGAGCCCGTCAAAAAATGTTAAAAATATAATTTCAGACTAAAAAATTTTTTTTTATGGAGAAGCAATACTTTCATTCTGTTCACCTCAAAACGCTCAGTAGATGTATTATTTTTTTTTAAATATTGGTTTTAATAAATATTCTACATATTCAACCTTTAATAAGACAGTAAGATAATCAAAATGCAGAATTCAATATATGCATGTTATTAAAAAAATAATGAATCAACTCTTTGTGTCACAGCCCATGCTGCGACTGATACACTGCCTGCAGTCGACCATTCATTCCGCCTATAACTTTACGTCTTTTTAGCTGCAGTCTGGGGTTTCTTTGGTGACAGCTATCACAGCCAACTCAATATAATCCTGGTATATTTCAAATAACATCAATTTTTGGTTTCTTGCTGATTTCCTCCTACTACTCCACTTGTTCTGGTGACATGACATGCTGAGGTCTGTGTCCAGATGCCCTGATTCGGACACAAATATGGCGGCGCAGAAACACAGTGACGTCATGTGAATCTAATGAATAAACAAAATTCAATTACCATTGTCACACAAGCAATACAACACAGCAACAAAAAACATTTCAGCACAAGCCATGGTCCACAACCAGCTTCTAACAGATGGAGATGTGCCAATCTAATCAATCAATGCAGATAAAACACATTCATCATTATGTTACCACACAACCCATGCATCACAGCAACAGCAAACCATTCCAGCACAGCATACCAGCCTAGCATAGCCCACCAATGCCAGCAACAGAAAGCAACAAGACGTCACCTACCTGCCACTGGCTCTCTCAGCATCGGTGTCGGCCCAGGTGCAGGCCCGAGGGGATGAGGGGCAGTTGAACAGTTGTAGCAGGGTGGTGGCTCTCTTCCTCCGTTTCAGGCCGATGCCCGGTTGAACAAACGCTCGTAGCTCCCGTTAAAGTTTGGAAGAAACACATATCCACAAGACAGAGTTGGACGCAACACAAGGTCAATTTTTGTTTCGAAGTTAGCATTAGGCCTGTTCACTGCTAGTGTTAGCTAACCTGCCCAGACCTTATCGGTAATTCCAACTAGTTTCGGTTTTTCTTGCAATTAATCGTTTCACCACTTTCTTTCTTTCTTTCTTGGCTGCTTCGCTGCACCAACGTTTCACATTCATGATGTTCTTCTTTGGTTAGGTTTATTGGCGGTTGGCAACTTGCGTAAAGGTGCATGCACGTCTTCTTCACCTGGCCGACTTTGACGTTAAATTTGCCACTGTGGTGTCACCTGGGGCGATACGTCATCACGTCGTGCTTTGAGAGCCACCAGTACACCAATTATTTTTTTATTCATAGGCTATATTTATTTTTATTGTCTTCATAAACTAACTCTGCATAGATCGGATACTTAAAAAAAAGTAATTCAAATATTCTACAAATTAAAAAAAATAATAATATCAACGACGTAAGGATGGAGGTTAAGGCCCCCTACAGGTCTGCGTGCCTTGACCTAGTGGTGTTATCTTAACTTTTTTTTCCTCTTTTTTTTTAAACTCCAGCCAGCAGATGTCAGCAAAGCGCCGGCTAGTTTTTCTTCTGAAGAAACGCTGATTTCTTGCTTGCATATACTGTAATGATCAACATGATGTAGACTATTTATGAGTGGATTAGCACAAACAAATAAATTAAAAAAAAACTGTAGACTAGCATTCTGCCTTCAACTTTGAATAACAGGACTATTGGGGAAAAATGATAAAATAAATCTGAGTTAGCTGAAGCTATAAGTTATAGTTAAATAATTTGAGAAAGGTATAGGCAGCACATTTACACAACTGCCAACTGGAAAACATTACGATTTAACCTGTTCTGTGTCACTGTATGCCAAATTCATCATAGTCAGTGAGTCAAGAGGGAACCAGCAGAAATACTTTCTTAAAGGGAAAGTGATGAAGTCAGTGTCAGTGGTGGTTTCATTTCTCTCTAAAAACCTTTTTGGGTGATAAGGTGACAAAACGGTCTGCTCCAAGGCTTCAAGTGAAGGGCTCAGACGGTGTCACTTGGAGTAACGGCTCACATAGCGGATAAACTGAAGCCTGACTACAAATGATGTGGCTTCCTGCAGAGGGGGAAACACCATGGCAAATGTGTGAATGTGTTTTCTTTTTTTTTTTCTTTTTGTAACCAAATACGGCTCTCTCTCATTCTCCTACCCTTTGTTTGCAAATCAAGGGGCGCTCAAAGACAAAATAGCACAGCAGACATGTAAAAGAAGATTGATACTTTTATTTCAAAATAAATCATCTATTCATGTGGCAGTTTTATATGAATCAATGTTTGATTATTGCTGCTTTTGTTGGAGAAAAAAATTAACAATATTTTTTTCAGTATGCAAAATCATTTGTGATTTCCTCTTTAGCTCTGCTCTGAATGTTTTACTTTTACTGTAATAAGAAATGGGTGTGTGCTTGTCCATGTTTGAGTCACTGTTGCTGTAGGTGGGGGAGTCACATGTTTTATCCTGAGTCCACAAATGTCAATTTCTGATAACAGTAATACTGCAACTGTGACACACTCATGTGCCACCTACACTTGCATGCAAGGCCCTTTACAATCACAAGCATGAAACACACATACACATACTGTTTACCACAACAGCACACTGTATATTGACTTGGTATCGTTTTCACTATTAGGATCTGATTTTGATTGAGTCAAATGACTGATTGTGAAGTAAAAGCAACGGACAGTTAGAGGTACTGACTGGATATTGGGGTTGGGTTCACATACAGAGTCACAAAAAAAAAGAAAAACATTCCCGCCTGTGATTTTGGTCAGACTTTTGAAGCCATTGTGAAAGTGATGTGGTTTAAGTGTGAAGGAAGTAAATGTAGAGATCGAAACTCTGGACCACAGAAGAAAAGCGCAACACAACCTTTATCCCTCCTACTGCTGCATCAGCCTTTCGGACTTTCAACGTAATGAGAAATTCCACGACTGACTTTTTGCATTTTGTGTCTTATGTTGCATGCACATTCCTGAGAGGGTGGCATACATTTTGTTGAGCTCACGCAATAGCCTTTGGTGGACGTTACATCCAGTAAACCTCTGCAATGTCTCAGGCATGGGAACCAGAGAACTCCTCTCTGGCTGAAGCTGCACAAAGACCGCAAAGGTAGTTTTCCTTCCCATTTGAGAGGCCACTAGTTTCAGGTGAAGAGGAACAGGTACCGTTTCCTTACAAGTTACGGGATGAGTGTGATTTTTCCAGTTAACTTCCTGCAGTCCAGTCATGTCAAAACCGCCCATTATGGCCAGTGAGCCTCAGGCTGCTTCTCTCTCAGTGTTATTTCTCACCACTGGTCCTCAGCCTTTTTGTCTTTCCACCATTGTACGCAACCTTGTGCTTTGCCTTCTATACACCCCTATCTTCTTAATTGGTAAATCCATTACTGTCTGCACTAGCTATAGCTTAATTCACAGTTTTAATTTCTTATACCAGCAACCATTGTATATTAGGCTACAATAAATTAACAAAGACTGATACTGATTTGTTTGAAATACAAAACTCCAATCAGAACAATACTTATATTTAAAGATATAATACAATGCAGTAACTGTCGTCATATGGACACCAGCTTTATCAATCATTAGCAAATTGTGAATATATATTAAATACCACCTACAAACTTGTTTTATTTTTTTCCTTGTTTTGTTAATTTGGTGTCATTTAAATGAATCACATCTTTTTGAAAGCAGATCAGATTCAGTAGAAACAGATTTTTGTAAACACATCCTGCAATACATGGTGCAGCCAAGAGGGAAAAGAGTTAAGTTGATAAGCTGATAACAGCTTCCTTTACTACACCACCACAAAAGTGATTTCTCAAACATTCAACCTGTTTTATTTTATTTTGAAATTAGAAGAATTTAGGTCATAGCACTAAGATTGTCCATTTGCTCATCCAAGCAAAGCACAAGTATTCATATGGCACATTGTGTAGATGATAAATTGTGACCAGAATTGTCAACTGAGTTTAAAAGGGGGACTCTGTGATTGTCTGAGTGCCATTTCAGTATGTGAGTTTGATAGTGACAATGTCGGCACTGTTACCTGTGAAAATGCATATGAAGTATTCATTCATACACTGTTTTATTACTTCAGAGTATCGGTGTTTGTGTTAGGGGCCACTCTTCCTGTGCACCTGTGCTAGTACTTCCTGTCTCAGTCGCCCTCCGCTCCCCTCATCACCCCCACCCTCAAACCGCATCCTTCACACTGTCACAATAATACTTTTGGTGAAAAAAAAAACAAAAAAAACATCACCCCAAGGTCCCAGACACAAAGACGACAACGCATAGGTGTGCAAGTGAAAATGACAGGGTCTTCCCCATCTCTACCCCGAGTAGCATGCCAGTGTCTGCCATTTACAGTATGAAGCACTGCAATCACATGGCGTGGTGAAAGACCAGTGTTACATTCACCTTTATCCTCGCCAGTGTGCGTGTGAGTATGCGTGTCACTCCTGAATATGCTGCAGAGGTCTCTGGGAAGGATAGTCGATTGCTGAAGACGTGTTCTGTTCTTGGACGTGATCATAACCGCGTGGGTAGTGGCCATTGTTCTGCTGGTAATAGTACACCAGTTTTCTGGCAAACACTGGCTCCACCTAAAATGAAATGATGTCTGTGTATAAAATATGTCTGTGACTGTTGCATCATATTATCTTACTGTGTCTCCTAAAGGGTTGGCTAGAAAAGGAACGTAGTCTACAATATACAGATAATATGGGATAATGGAAACAAGCTTCTTTGTGGCTAACGCATTGCAAATCAAATGACATATTGGAATCGTAGTAGTAAGAAATTTCAAGTCAGTGACCCTGGCTTAGTTCATTTAAAGCCTGACATTAGCTATTTTTATTTTGTCGATTGTGTTTAGGCTTCAAGAATTATAAAAATGTCCAACATTTGAGAAGATTATCTTACTGATGAAAACATGTAAGTACATTTTTGTTGTTGTTGTCACATAGCTTCTGTAATTATTCAAAAGTAATGGAAAAATCCAACTGTCTTTTTGTTGAAGGTGATGTTACCTAAGTTTTAGCCTACAAAACCCATCATCCCTGTACTTATTATACAGTACATCGGTTTAGTTACATGCTTGACCGACTACTGTTACTATTTCAAGTCAATAAATGCAAAAAATTGGTTTGCATATTCATACATTAATGCATTTATAGTTAGACAGAGTAAATGAAATCAAATCAGCCGGTCACTGCATCACATCAGCTTTAGCAAGGGCTTGTTTGCTTTTTTTTCTCTACAACGGCTGAGTTCAGCTAGATCATCTTTCAGTTATTCATGTGCTTAAAAACTGATATGTTGTTATCACACAAAAAAACCTAGGGTAAAAGTTAATCTATCTTTTGGTATTAGGTTTTAGTGATGTCTAGCTGTGCCTGTGACTGTCTCATATGTTAGCAGCATAATATTGTGCTTTTTGCTGTATTTAAAGCAGTTTGGCTATATTTTAGCTCTTCGTGTTGTTCTCAATGGTGTCTACACAGAAATGATACATTTCTATGGTGTGATATGTTTTTTTCTTGTTAGACATATCAAAAAGTTGGGTTTTTGTTTTGTTTTGTTTCTTATGAAAAAGTAGTGGCTGCAATACTTTTTATAGAACTGTTCCCAATCGCTAAAGAATTAGTAGACTGATAGATAATGATTAATAGTGGATGTGTACCTGTGCTGTGATCATCTTCCTTGACCGCTGTGGGTCAGGATACTCATCTCCAAAGCATAGCACAACCTGGTGTCTTGGTACATGTCGGCCATTATGGGCAAACTCTTGAAGCTCTGTAATAAGATTAAAGTAAGAAAAAGAAAGAAAGGGGAGGCATTAAAAAAACATACTGTATACAGTAGAATACACAGTAAATACACATTTGAAAACTCCAAATTACCCACAGCATTTTCACTGATTATGACAGCTTTTCTATGAAGATGATGGAAATTTTAGTGTGAAATGGCACAGAAAATACCATCTTGTCATACTGTGTGTTGGCCTACAGGTGGTGGGTGGGGACTCCACACATTGGCCCCCTGCTGAGAATGTGCCTGGCTTCTTAGAGCCACCTTAAAAGGGACTTACCCAGCTAAAGCACCTGCAGCCTCTCCTCTATCATTAACATCAATATCATCATGGCTCCCGTCAACATGACCACATCTATCGATATACTGGAAATGTTGTAGCACCGTAGTCACTGGTTCTAGTTCTTCTCCTCACTGACAGAATCTGATAAATCAATCTGTTCAATATTGAGCATCTTCATTCACTCTTTACACAATTTTAGATTCCAGACTCTTGTATAAAACACCAAGACAAGATACGGTGAATGCTCACAATACACAATAATGACATCTCAACCTGTGGTCCAACAAGACAACATCACTATACAAAATAACAACAAAACTTTATACCTGTATTTGTACAAACTGTTTTCATTCCTATTACTGTACTTTGCAAAGTCAGATTTTACACACAAAACACATGCAATCCCTGAAAACATGATGCATCACTATACATCAACAAAACTGTATAGACTGTTCACCACACCATACAAAGATTTACAGATAAATATGTTAAATAAAGTAAGCAGATCAAATATTTGTTAAACCATCTTCATAGCACACATAAGTGGTGGCTTATGAATAACAGTATAGTAAAACCCATTTAAATCATATAAAATGTAACCTATTAAATGTAACCTATAAGTAAGGTTATACTTGCTGACAAATAGAGACAATTCAACATATCCTAATGTCCTACTTAACTGTAGTAATAAATCATGGTGGCTTATAGATATATTCTGGATAGTATTCTGTATATTTCCTTACAAAAATGAAACACAGGGCATTTCTTATAACACTGTTACGTTTCTATATGGACAGCCATACCCTGAACAGGCCAGTTTGCGATTTGTGATTTTGGGCTGTTAAAACTAAAACAAGACTTACTGCATCTGAAGATTTCCTCCACAGACTGAACATTTTGGCTCAAACTTATCAAACTTAGTTTTTATTTCAAAAATATCATATTGGATTAGATCAATAAGTATACCTCCAAATACGTAGGTGTGAACACTAGGGCTTACCAATAAGGAATTGCTGGGTGTCAAACAATTTGCATGGCTGCTCTTTCTCCAGTTTGTTGGGTTTATCCATATACGGAGCCAGAGGTCCCTCCCAGTAAATTCGTCCCTGGCACAGGCGCTTTGCGTACAACCCATCAGGCATCATCCACAGAAGCACCCCCCTTTCCAGTATGTTAGGAAGCATCTCGGCACCCTGCCTCTGAGACTCAGGGTATGGGAATGGGAAAAGGATGGTCTCTGCCCCACTGTGAAACTTGTCCTCTGGGCATGGGGGGGAGGGAGAGGAAGAGGATGGAGAGGAGGAGGAGGAAGATGTGATCCGACAACCTTCTGGGCTGGTGGTGGTAACCTCCTTCACCAAAGATTCTCTGTAGTATAGGGACACGTGCAGACTGAAATCTGGAGGAAAGATATCAGCATTGGTCACATGCAGACCCTGAAATGTGTAATCCATCATTAAACGGGCCAATGTAAGTTCACTATTCATGTAAATAAGTTAATTAAGAAGTTTGCCAGAGTTGATTCTTTACCTGTTATTGCATTGTTATGGTCCATTGTATACATGGGTGGCTGCGACTCTGAAAAGTAGGTATGGAAGGAGAGCTGGAAACCTGCGTGAAGTAGATCAAAAAAACTTTGGTCATACCGAATTTGAAACTGTTGACATGTGAAAGGGCGTTAGGCCACTTCTTTGCAGGTTTGAGGAAGTTCTTTGTTGTTGTTGTTTTTTTCCATTATCATTATAGTCTAATCTGGAACAATAGCAGGTTGGATGAACGTGCTGCAGCTTTGGTGTAGGCCGGCCAGTCACACCTTTTCACACATCTCTATGCAACAATAACCTACATCAAACAACCACAGCCATCCACATACACAAATTTAGTTCTGGCTGTTTTTGCACAGACCACTGATCACCATGTGCATATTTGATGGATCAGCTAATCACCTGTTTCCTCGCTTTTTCACTGCTGCCATCGTGTCCAGGCGGCAACTGTTTAAGCATTTTTCTTCTTGGGGATTGTTCATTTACATCATTTCAGTGTACTGTTTTGTTTGTAAGACCTGACTTCAAATTCTTGATAATCACAAGAAAAACCACCACTGTAACACAACACCAGCACACCCACAAAACTGCAGGTGTAGACTATCACCTGGAAGCTGCTCAGAGCAACTAATATAGGCATCAAAAATTGGCAAGTCTAGTTAACTGATTCACATTTTCGATATTTATTTCTAGCATGACGTTGCTATAATTATTAAAACTGCTGTGAATTTCCACAGATTAGTGATTTGAAAGTGATATGAATTCACAGAAATATATTTTTTATCTGGTTTATTTGTCCTCCAAATCTGATGTTACTTACGTTGACTTATTTTAAAGGTTTCCATTGAATTTTATATGATGTACTGTATCTTAACATGTTGACAACATGTTAGCTCTCCTTTATGCATGAAAAAAAAGTTGGTGACAAACAGTCTTTGAAATTATATGAGGGTTTTTTTTCTCTCTCCTTAAAGATCAAACATGGATTCCACTGTAAACAACATGTGAAGGATTGAGATAACTGATGACATTTTAAATTAACAGCAAACAAGATTACTGATATGACTTTATAAACTGTTTGCGCCTCAAGTTCAGAGATGGATGAAAGAATTGAACAATGAAACAAATGAAAGACATTTGTCAGTGCTTGTGACGCAAAGGTGACTTTATTCCATCTCATGCTTTTGATGAAAGGACTGACAGGATGTCACGGTTAACAGTGGCTGGAGACTGATGCCATAATTTTGAAAACATGTGTGAACATTGAAAAAAATTATAAAATTAAGGTATAAATTTGCAGACATCTAGAGCTCATTTGGCAAACTGAAACTTTAGTTAAACATCGTCATCCTCCTGTGTGTGTGTGTGTGTGTGTGTGTGTGTGTGTGTGTATGGCCAAAACTTACCATTTTCTGAGTGTGACCCAGGCCAAGCCCGGCTGATCGGTGACGGGTAGTGGCCGTACTGCAGTTCGGTATGTGGCCCATGGTGATGTGGAGGAGGAAGAGGTTGCTGTTCTGGTGGTGGGTAATCCCTCCAGTCCCTTCTCTCCTGAGAAACCACATAGCCAGGTACCTGAAAACGAAGCAAAGAAATGATCCTTCAGAGAAAATATCATTAAACGAAGACATTTTTTAAAATTATATTTATGTGTTTGGCCTGGTTTGGCCTATTAACACAGAAGCCAGAAAATGTGCTGACCTGGTTATGCAGAGTCCCATATGGAGGAATATATCCAAGAGCATTCATATGTGATGGTGTGTCCTCCATACTGGTCATCTTCATTCCTGTAAATGTACAAAACCAAAAATATATTTGACAAAATGTATTCACAATATAAACCATGCTCTGTGAAAACAGAGCTTATATTAACACAGCTCTTCCTCCAAAAACAAGGAACTTACATCTTTGATAATAATACAGGATTATAGATTAACTGTAATCCAAAACATATGTGGGATGCAAAATCATGTGAACCTTCATGATTCATTTTAGTGTTTTGATAAGGCAAGTGCAACAGATGACTCAGACAACTGCCAATCTAAATCACACTCACGAGGCAGGTATTAGCCCAGATACAAAGAACTGTTCTGCTGTGACAAAAAACTGTTGTACTATGGCAGAGACTTAGTTATGCAAGGCTGGAGGTCGTCTGGTTGTGTTATGTGCACCCTGCACTTAGTAACCGAAGCCCTCTAAAAAAAGCACTACGGCCTTTTTGGTACATGCTTTGGCTTCCTTTGTGCTTCCTGCCTCAATAGAATCAACTGCAGTGGTGCACATGTATGTGAAAAATGCGCCAGCACTCTATAAACAATGTCACTTGCTTTGTGAAATGCAGCAGTGTACTCTATATGCACATGTAAATGCATCATGGCTATGACATAGGTTTAGATTTTACTAATTGTCAATCAAGGTCCAACTATAAAATATGTTGCCCCTTGCCACACTTTGCTACATCTATCACTGCATATATAGGTGGTTTACTACCATTTGCAAAAAGCTTCATCTTGCACAGTCATTTATTAAACACTTACCCCTTTTGGCTCCCTCTGGAATGATTCTGTAGACTTTGTAGGGCTCTGAGATGTCCAGTTGGCTTCTCTCTACTAACTCATCAAAGTCATTGCTTTTATTCAGAGCACAGCGTAGTCTAGTTTTCCATGTGGGGGGATCAGGCTTGTCCACACCTTCCTTATATTTCCCTTTGAACATTGCCCATGCCTGAAACAATAATTGACTTGATTCATTTAAACTTCCTCTTTAAATTAAACATGCCATGTAAGACTTGTAAAGTGTTTAGACATAGAAGAATGGATTAGGCACCTAAAGCCCTGTTAGCAAAAGCCTTTTTTCAAATCAATGTTTCTTATCAGTATAATGATAAAAGCATACATGCATGTCCATTATCTGCTTTTTAAGGTTAATTAATATGCAACATTGTTTTTGTGCAGTCAAGTGCAGATGTCAGACTGTGTGAGGACATGTGGGATGATCTGACCTTGAAGAGCGCAGCATCCTCCTCTCTGTTATAGTCTTGCTTGCCTGCATGTTTCCACGGAATCCGAAAAATAGTTTTCTCGTCGTTCTCCCAGACCAGGCCAGGATAGCCCCTGCTGTCAATCTGATCGATCAGCCACTGTCTGAGTTTTCCATTGCCACAGTGGACTGACAGGCCGCTGTCCTCATCCATCTTCGTCGCTGCAAAATGAGACGAAGCAAAATCAAATGCATTGCATAACAGAACTGTAAGGTGATGCAGTTTATTCATTTATTTTTATACCTGATTAAGGTACCAGGCTCATCTTAAAACTGTTTCTCTCTAGATATACTTCTGCAGCCTTTGCTGTAATATCAGCAGTTAACTTTTAATGCTTTGTGACTAGTTGTCTAAGGATGTGTGTCACACTTCTGGTCATACTCATGTACCACAAAAGGATGTAAGGCTAGGGGCTGAAGTGGACAGAGAGAAATGTAACACATTTGAGATGCACGCATGAAGAGAGACCTAAAACACGTAGCTATATTTAAATCACAAGTGTTTTAGCACATGCGTGCTACTGAGACATTTTATAATGGTTCTTAACTTTGTTTTGTAGGATATTGATATATGTATGATTATGTCAAGTTAAACAATTAACAGAAATCCTATGTTAAATGATAATCTTCTAAACACAGTTGATATTATGTTGAAAGTTTACCTGTCAGTTTTGATACTGACTGATTGAAACCAGGTATCCTCCTGACTGAAACTACTTGCGTTGACAGACACATTCAAAGTTTGAATTACTTGTAATGTTGAATATATGCCTGTTCATTTTTTTCAAAATAATATTTTTATTGGTTTTTTCAAGAGTTTAACGGCACAACATAAAGGGACTGTGCATGAAAAAACATATACAAAAGTAGACATGATAACAGTAAGAAAAACAACAAGAAAAAAACAAACATTTACATTGCAGTTATTCATTTAAGAGGAGCTATCGCTTACCTTTGATCATGTGAGCTCCCCCGCTGAAATCTGTTTTGAAGCTCTCTGTGTCCTATCCTTAAATGCAATCACATCTTGATTTGTAACAGGGAGGAGTCTCTCGTGCTCTGAGTACAAGAGGAGATGCGCAAGTCAGTCACTCAGTCAGTTAGTTTCTGTGAAACTCGGCGCCCACACACAACGCTGCAGTGGGGAATCCCTCTAGTGACACCCCGAGCAGGCAGCGGGACGGAATGGAACAATTACCTGTATGAATTACCATCAAAATATCCCCCCACATATTTTTTGTAAGTGTCTAAAAGGCTGAAGGTTCTACTTAATTTCCACTTACATAACTGCTGACTGGAAACGATAAAGTCTATAAAGTCTTCAAATTGATATTGAGGAAATACTGACTTTGACTGGGTGACTGATGAGGCAGGAGGAACCAGTGTAAAGAGAAGAAACACATGGTGTAGCCCAGAGTACATCTTTTAATAGTACTTTGCTTACTGCCCTCCAGTGGCTCTCTATGCACACACACAGCCATCAATGTCATCAATAAGGCTACAGTATATAATATCTCACCATGGTGCAATTAAAGGAGTTTAATTGCTTTTTATACTATTAAAAAGAAAGTTGAGAAAAGAGTGCGAAAAGAACGCGGTAGATTGTGGTGTTTTTGATGCCACCATGCATGACCTGCCTTGCACATCAGACAAACAGGAAGAGAACCAGGAAACAGAGATGTAAACATAGAATAGACGCATAGAAGCATAGAATGTGTCTTATCACCTTCAGTGTTACAGGCCACCGCGAGTCACACACTCACAGAACAATTGACTTCCCTCCCTTTATTTCTCTATTTAAAATGACCTGAAATCTAATCTGTATTATCTCAAAATGAATCCAGCAAAAGCAAATCAAAGTGAGTTAATTCCACCAAATCATTTAATGATATTTGTTTGCAGTGGAAGACTTGCACTTCAGTGCTGATATGTAAAACAGTGCCTTCCGGAGGGTAAGGAAGTTACTTTTACTGTCTTCCACCTGTAGCAAAGTGTTAAGAGCATCTTTTCATGTCATTACAAGATAACCTCATTGGTGATTACAGAAAATTCCCCACATGCTGTTGCAGTGATGTTAAAAGCATATAGTGCTTTCATTCATGGTTAATTTAATCTAAATTAACTGCATATTTATAGCCATAGAAAAGTCAACAATCTAATTAGGGTTAGGGTTAGGGTTAGGGCTATTTATTATATTTAACTCTATTAGTGAAGTTGCTGGGTGAGAGAGGGGAGTGCAGTTTTGGTCCCATCAGCAAAAGGAAAAATGAAACTTACTAACTCAATATATGCCTGGGACCTTGGCCCAACTTGTTCTTCTATTTCTGTGTGCACATAAGAACTGGCCAACATGTAAAAGTAGCCTCTGAGTCAAGCTTGTCAGTCAGACTTGAGCCCGCATATAGCCTGGATTGGACGAGTGGTTATTCAGAAAATGAAGACAGAAAGACAGATAGTTTTCACCATTTATTGGTAGGATAGTGACTCAGTACATAGTTCACAACATTTATAAATAAAAAAAAACAGCATCAGAAACATCAATCAATCAATCCAAAAAAAAAAAAATCATATGTGCTTGACTGTCCCTTACAGTGTTTTTGTCCATGATATCTAGAGAATCAGTAGTGCACTCCAAAGCACATTAGGCTTCCAGATAGGTCCAGAAAACCTAAGCATCTTCACACAGCGGTGTAATCCTCAAGGTTCAGCTCCAAACAATCTCATCAAAATTTCTGATCAGATACCTCCAGGTGGGGTAGCTGCCTGCTTTTTCACCTCTTCACCATTTACTTTGGACACCCTGGCAAGTAAGTCCCGAATATCAGCCTCATCATTGAAGGGGTTGTCCTTATATTCCCTCTGTAGCCATTCTCTGAACTACAGGAAAAGAAAAATGTTTTGTTGAGAAATAAAAAAATACATTACTACTCTTTCTTTCCCCCACATGCTCACTACCAGGACTGACCTCATCAGCTTGAGTAGACTCGAACTCCTGGAGCTGGCGCTGAAAACCCAAATTGGGGCCGGCACAGGGCCTGGCCACCCTCACTGCAGCCAGCGCCTCCTGCCAGCCCAGTCCTGTCACCGTCATGATGTAGGCTACCACCAGGGTTACACTGCGGGACACACCTGCCAAACTGTTTGAAGATGGAGATGAGCAAATAGAATGATGCAAAAATTAAACTGTTAGAAAAGGCAAACAAAGAAAAATGCAAATGTTGTAAGTGCTTTTAAACTAGACATGGAAAGCTCATGTGTATGGGCATCATGGTTATGATCACTTAGGCTGTATTTGCACATGAAAACATAAAAAATAACCTATATTAGCCCTTATCCACTGTTATGATAAACCTGAATGCTGCACAGCATGTTGGAAACTAGGGTGTTGTGCATTAAAATGCCTTATCCAGGTTTACTACATTGTAGTTAGTGAACAAATACAAATGTTGCAATGCTGAATAGTGAAATTAAGTGAAATTTACTGAAATTACATGAATATGAAGAGGATACATATATTTTTCTTCTTGGCCTCCAGTATAGATTTGTTTTAGAGGCCAGCATAAAGAGAAATATATTTGAGGAATGTGAGTAAAAGTAGACAGAGAACCAGGGTATATGAGTCGGAAGTAGACAACACTTCACTTTAGCCCAAAGAGTCCCACTAAGAAGTATCAGATTGTATATCTACACTCTAGAGAAGAGCAACCAGACCACAGGCAGTGAAAGGTACAAAGACGAGAAGATAAGAGATAGTGGTGTAAAACAAAAGGGGGGCGCGAAGACATTGACTGCACACACTCTGAACAATGAACAGTGAATTTGAAATGATGTGAATTCTTTCTTTGGCCATGAAGCGTTAGGTTGATAGACCCATGTAAATGCAAAACTTATAAATAGCCACTTGTTCCCCTGTATTTCTGAGAAGACCCTCTGTCTAACCAAATATAACTTTCCCCTGTGTGCATATGGTCAGCTACACACACACACACACACACACAAAATGTGGTCAAACTTGTTACTGTACTCTGTTTTAGGAAGTTAAAAAAACAGGCGTTTGCTTATCGTTTTTTATCTCCTTTGTGCAGCAGTTACACATGACTTCACATGTGCACTTGGTTGAGCCGTTTTCAGCTCTACATCAACACATCAACACTGTACGATTTACATTGAACATGTCTATGATTGTACTCTCAGATAGATGGAGGAAGTCTGTTGAGTTCAGTTTACCCCTGCAGCATCTCTCATTTCAACAGCCTGTGAGAATAAAACCTCGATTCCACCTTTTCCAGGTCAAAGACAAAACAAGCGATCTTGTTTGTGCTCACCAGTGAACGAGGCAGCCCTCTCCTTTGAGGCGAGATTCGTGCATAAACATTATACTTTGTTTAAAGTGCTGAGTCCTGTGGAGCATAGAAAGAAAATGCTTGTTAGGTCATGACCACATTATGAGAACAACAACTACAAGGAAAAAAAAAAAGACGTGCAACTACGTGTTGTTATTTTATCTTCACACTTCACAAAGCCCCTGCATGAATCTAAAGGTGGACCAATTTGTGCACGGTGCGCATGTGTGAGGCTTTGTTTGCGTGTGTGTGTGTTTTTTGCACCTGACTTGTCAGACCCTTTCATTTCTCATCCTGGACTGATCAGGATGAGGGTGTGCACATTTCAGGTTTGAGAAACTTAGTGTCATATTTCACACAGCAGATTTAAAAACACTGTAAACTCTGAGGCCATAAAGGTGACAAGGATATTAGTGGCCTGGTGGGCATATATATGCGTGTATATATGCGTGTATGTATGTGTGTGTGTGTGTGTGTGTGTGTGCTCATCTGTACGAGAGGAGGGGTTACGTGTATAAATAGAGGCTACACACCAGCCGTGCTAAACGTGCAAAACTGAGCTGTGAGACTTCCTTCCTGCTGAATTATGAATTTGGCCATAGAAGATTTATGTGCATGCTCATGTGGTTATCCCTCCTTGATACATGCATCCCCATTCATTTTCAATTTTTCTTCCCTACTTTTTCACGTAACATAAAAATAACTGCAGGTACGTCATGTCAAAAAAAAAAAAAAAAAAAAACTACAACCATGCACTGATGCATTGTGTGAATCAGTTATGTTGCTGTGGTCTAGTCACAGAATAACTTCACAGTTAAACGTTGAGCTTGTGAAAGCATATCATTTACACGTTAGCTTGAAGAAAATGAACCTCAGACACCCACACAGTGCAGCGTCAAATGGATGTGGTACTCTCTCTTTGCCTCAGCCTTTTTATTGTTCTGTAACGTAGCTGTTGCTGTGCTGCACATTTTTGTACTTACAGGTTTTGTGTGGGCAGGTCAGCCGCTGAAATGCAGAGATAGGTCATCTCCTGAGGGACAAAAGTACACCAGTTACCTGTCAGCAGTCACTTCCTCTAATGCACTGAACACAGATCAATAAACAGCAGGAAATAATAATCACCCCATACATGTGTGTAGGCTATGTGTTCTTACTGATGGTGGACACAAGCTGTGCTGCTGCGTGTGAAAGAATAATGGAATCTGATTTGCAGGCACATTTTGTGCATGCTCCCTTTTCTTAAATGCCAATAAATGAGAACAGAAGCCACTTGCAGCTGTTTGAGAAACTTCACATCCGAATCAATAAACTAGAAAAATAATCAAAATAACAATAATGATAATAATGATGATGAAGAAGTGAGACTGCACATGTCCACGCTGGCTGAAACAAGAACAACCGCCCACACTCAAACCCACGCAAGCACACACCACTCAGCACACTGTTCAAACCAACTGCTGTTGACAGGCATTTTTCATGATACTCCAAGAATCACATGAGGAAGAAAACTCCCCCTGCTTTTGTCCCCTCACTTGACTGACATGTGACATTTGCTAAGGGAGAAGCACGGTTGGTTCAGTAAGGCACCTCTTCCCGAACAACCTGACTGACTGGTTCACAGACGTGTGCCAGAGCTTCAACTCCAAATGCGTGTCAGACAATCAGATCTGTTTGGCCTCGTTTGCTCGATGACTCTCTGTGTAAACTTTCATGTGAAACTCAAGATGTGCACAGCGAGGAGCGCAGAGATGTTACAGTGCAGTAAAGGAGATGGAGAGATTCTCACCTGGAGGATAGGAGCTGCGCTGTCGTGAATGGACAGGATGTGTGTGATGTTGTTCCTGGCTAACTGCTCTCTG
Organism: Decapterus maruadsi; assembly: GCA_030347415.2. Taxonomy (NCBI): domain Eukaryota; kingdom Metazoa; phylum Chordata; class Actinopteri; order Carangiformes; family Carangidae; genus Decapterus; species Decapterus maruadsi. Next base: position 17,275,849 of record CM064906.1, read on the forward strand.
TCTCTTGCATCTGACATAAACAAATGACACCACCAAGCCAAGACCATGAGTGTGCTGCAACCGTGCAGGAGCCAAATCAAAGAGATGACCTGAAATACACTTCCACAGGGTACACACCTTTGAAATTTCCCAGATATAAGTCAGGAAGGACCTATAAGAAGAGAGAAGAGTTGAAGTATACGCACAACAGGAGCAGATATATTCCAAGCATCAGTGATATAATGAAGTGGTGCAACAGCTGAGACATGGCTTGAAACAGCTGAGCCAGATAACACCCTGAAAATATGAGGTGATAATCAGAAATAATGCACCATGGCTCAAATCAAAGCCTGAGGTCATGTGAGTATGAGAAAACATACAGGTGATAAATACACCTACTGTATGCAATACACGTTTTAGCTCGTCTTAGTGAGAAAGATTTGTGCTTAATTCTTTTTAACAAAGACGTGTTGACATAGACAGATATAAGAGAAAAAAAGAAATAACTTTTTTTTTGTAAACATCTCAAAATCAACAGGTGATAACCAGCCTTGTCTGCTGCTTGTTTCCCCACTCAAGACACCGATGGCCACTCGTGTGTATGTGTGTGAACTCTAGCGCATGCAACAGATGAAAAGCCTACCTTATTGATGCCATTGCCCATGCTGACAGCGCCAGTCTGAAACACAGCGATGCAGTGAAGTGGCACGCTGCGGTTCCACGTTGTTTGGAACTGCTTAAATCCAGCGGTTTGACGGCTTCCTCTACCCACTGTGAGAGGGGCGCAAAAGGCAGCAGCTCCGCGTCCGAGCCGAGGCGAGCGCTACTGCCCAGGCTGCTGGTGTGGTGAATGCTGGGAGTTGTAGTTTGCTGATAGGAGACTATACAAGGCTTTTGTGGCGTGAGCGGTGGACACAGGTGGGGTCTTCAGTAAAGCCTTGGATTTGTGATCACACATGATGTAAGAAGTATAATTACACTGCTCCATGATCGAGTGACAACAAATACTAAACCCTAGAACCGGACTGTCGACATGCCAGAGCAAAATTAGCCAAACCCTGTGGGAGTATAAGCCTATATGGCAATGAGCTATACAGTGTACAAGGCATATCAAGATGGGGTATGCTGGGGAAAAAAGGGATAAAAATACTGATAAATAAACAAAATAACAAATCACATACATTATTTTCAATTAGGCTACATTTAGAAAAACTTGCATGTTCATATGGTAGAAGACCTGAGGATCTCTGGCGGCCAGCTCTTTCTACTGTGCTGATTTCTGTGTATGTAATGAATCTTGTTTGCTTGTTTTTAAATGATGTGTGTATAATTTACTTTTTTAACCTTTCAATTAACTTGTTACCTTTCAGCCTAGAACCAAGTAGATTACAAGGGGCAGCTGGTCAGGTATGATGTCACTTGTGCCTTGTTGTGAGCTTGGGGCCCCCACTCTAGTTTTGTTGACTGTAAACTAGGGAATAAAACTCTACTGCACTGAACTCAAACTGTTTCCAGTGTCTGATTTAAGGCTCCAGTTTATTTCTCTATTGGTGTATTGGAAATATTAGTGGTGAAGCAGAGTCTAATCCTGGACTTGAGGATCAATCATGAAAACTGGCGAGCCAGCCGGGAGAGGAAACAAGACTGAAGGACCACATCCCTGGACGGATCAACCAACCTGCATCTCAGAACCAAGGCCACCACAGCTTTAGTGTTGGAACAACTCTGTAATAATGAAGGTGCAGTAGCATCTACATGTATACCACTAAACTTGTGCCTTTTTGAGCATTGCTGAGGGACTGGTCATAGCGGGCAATAAATCCACAGCTCTGCGTCACTGTAATTTTCAGGAAAGTGGAGTGAGAGACCGGTGAATTTGGTAAGGTCCCCACAAAAGACGAAGCAGACGACCTGAAATTTATGCCTACAAAAGAAAAATGGTTAAAACCTGGAGTGATTTCAGGAAAATGACTGTTATGCAGCCTACTACTGCAGCAGGAGACAACTCAGAAATTGTTAAATCAATTGCAAATAGTGCTCAATAGGCATACACCGGGGCCAGAGTGGTGAAGTAAAACAGGATGTTGACTCCACTAAAGCTGGTAATAAAACAGCAACCTGATTATGAGAAGCAGATAGCCAACAACTTAGTGGCCAAAAGATGGAACCTTCCAAGCAGTCTGTTGTAATAGAGGCCAACATAAAACTACACCTGCACACTAAGCTTGATGAGTAGCTTGTATTTTTTGTCATTAAGTAAGACAATGGTGTCCGTGTTGTTTCGCTGAAGCACCATCGAGGCTGAGGAGGAACCACCTCCGTCCCCCCAACTTCTTCTCTGAGGTCTGAGTAAACAGCTGGGCAGCTGGGTCAGGCATGAAGAAGGGAGCGTGCATGGGCCGCTTTTATGGGCCTGGTGCTTGTACAAAGAAAGTATGGCACCTGGCAGCTTGCACTGATAGTCATCACATTAACAACATCAACAGGAAGTGCTGCTATACCCACTGCCCCACATTGACACATTTACACAGGCCACACACTAACACCGCAGGTGCCAGTTGGTTTGACTTCCTGGTGATCTGTTGTTATTCTATGTGGGTCAGTGTTAGACAGTCAGACAGCCTGAATGGGAGAAGGTCTGCAGCAGATTTGTTAGACGACCTGGTCCTTTTAGATCATGATGGGAACTGAAGTAGATGATCTGCCTGCTACCCCAATTTCCTTGTCTGAGCTCCAGTTGTAAGATTTTTCAGAGTGATTAGGACTTTTCATATGAGTAGTTTAGCGATGAATTAGTCTAAAACCTCATTTAGTTAAATATGTGAAAAGATTTACTACTACTACTAACAAATGAGGTTTGGCAAAATGTGATAATGCCCTCCCTCTCAGTGAAAATTGGTCCTAATACTTCTCCTAACCTTTTACAAAATCAGTAAAACTATTTGTTGATGGAAAGGAATTTACTTTGGAATTTACTCTGCTGTACGAAGCCAACAGATTTCTTTGTTTAGTCAATTACAATCAACACTACTGGATGGTTTTCGCAATAACCTGAAGGTTGCCTTTATAATAAAAAAAATTATAGGGGGTAAAAAAATCAAATGTGTAAATAAAAAAGCGAGACAATACAAGACAGGTAAATATGATAGTGCTTTGTTGTGGCTTTAGTGTGCAAAAGGAGGAATTTCTAGTGTGGGTGTTCGCAGATAGGCTGCCCAAAATGTAGGCCTACATGTCATTCATCACCCACGCAGAGGCTACAATTCAGGTGGTTTCCCGCTCTAGTTTCACATTAACCTTGTTTTATCAATGAACTTGTTTTTTTTTCTTCCTTTTTTCTTTCTTTTACTAAATTAGACTCAGGCATGATTTTAGTTTCACTGCTTTAGTTTGACACACAGAGAAATTGGTTTGCTGTCCCTAATTGGTTCTCTCTCTTATCTTTGGTGGTCTCTCTGATTGCAGATGCTGTTCAGTCTCAGACAAAAAAAACTGTCTTGGTGTAACAGACAGCTACAATAAAGTATCACCATTACATTTCAAGTCGGCAAAACTTCAGTCCAGTTGTGGTTGTTTTTAAACTGCAAACATACCCATTCAACAGCAGATGGTAGCAATGTCACATCGCAAAAGTTACCTAGACCACTATCCTACCAGAGGGATCTTTCAATTAAGTTTCTTTAAAAATAATAGTAATATAAATAAATAAATAAAAACGATTAAAACTGACAATGGGTGGAAGAAAAGATTTTTTTTATTATTTTTATCATGCACACGTGTTTTCTCAGAGTCTTCAGACTCAATCACGTGGATCTGAATCTACTAGCCGTCCTGACTCCGTTTCTCTGACATCGACTTTTATGTCTGTTTGTAGTTTTTATGTCGCTCCCTCTGGTTTTGGTTTTGAACGAGGACGTCGAGGAAATCCCGGAACTACAAACAAAAGTGTCCTATTTGGGGGATTTTCAGACTCTTAAGGTAACTATTTAATCCACTTTTTTGTCGATAGTGGCAGCTAATATATTATTTAACATTGTTTTTGTTCATTTCCGGTGAAGAGTTTGGTTCACGTTACGAAGACGACGTTTGTCTACTTACCCGTCCCAAAGTTTTGCAAACGTCAGGCGTTAGCTTAAAGTTACATCTTTGATACTGTGTTTTGAAAGTAACGCATGAGTGAACCCCCACGCTCCCCTCATTCATCTGGGCTCCTGGGTATATTTGCATATTAATTTGACAGCATACAGGTGTTGTCGTCTTTGTTATGAGTTTATCTGAGCTGTTACTGTGTTTAGCAGGGATGGCCACGGCGCCTCAGTCTTTACTTCACATGAGGCCAGCTGACCTCATCAAAAAGGAGCCGCTGGACTACGGAGGGTTTGGAGATGTTTACCTGTGCTACCACGTCACCCTCGGCCAGGTGGTGTTGAAGACTATGTACACGGGCTCTCTGCGCAACGAGTGAGTACTCCATGCAGGCTATCTGGCAGGACGCTGGGTATTCCCCCTTGGCCCTGTTGGTAACTTGAATCATGTGTCTGATTCTGACAGGACAGCAGAGCCAGAGTCTCATTCCAACTCAGCTGAGACTGATATGTTTTCTTGACAGGAAAAAGACAACTTTTATTATTATTATTATAAGACTTAGATGAGGGGAAATGCTTGTGTTGAATAACTGAGAGCAAGGTTTGGTTTTCATAGAAATTGGTCTTAGCAGGGATTTCTGTTTTACACACTTCCTTTTTTTTCTTCTTTTTTTTTTAATTCTTAGGGGCTTTTTACCCTTTAATGGACAGTTGAGAGAGACAGGAAATGGAGGAAGAGAGGGGGGGAATGACATGCAGGACAGGGCCACCTGGTGCGGGATTCGAACCGGGGTCGCCCGCAGAGGACTATAACCTATAACCCACACTGTGGACAATAAAATTAACTAACTAACTAACTCAACACATGGGGCGGGTGCTCTACCAGCTGAGCTAAACACTGCCCCACACACTTCCCTTTTAATGGAGACTAGACATGTTGATTCATCTAAAAGGTGGATGTTGAGGCAAAGTCCGTTTTTCAGACCCAATAGCAACATGGTAAACAACAATAACAATAACTTTTACAGTAAAAACTCATTCATCACCATATCAGGGCTGAACAAATAATGGGAATATATTATCAAAATCTCAGAATGACCAGACATCCAAATTGTAGGAGCTGCAATTTCTTAAGTAAGTAAATGCCTCACAGCGTGCCATAAATGCAGCATTATGAGTTGGTGAAAAAAAAAAATCTACCTCCACTTCTCAAAAATACAAAAATTATAATTTTTATATATTTCTTTTACCTGAAAATAGTTTTTACTTATCAAACCATCTAATCTGGGTTTATATGGTTTCACTTCCTGATTTCCTACATGTGGGCTACTGTAAGGATCCATCCAGCTTTTTACGTACTACGTACCTACACATTTCTGTGGTGACTTGTCTGCACTTGTCCAGATGTTGACAGACAGCAGAAACACATTTACAAATGTCGATACTAGTGAAAATGCATTTAATTTTAGATCAGTGGTGTAGGTTAACCCCACTTTGTCTGGCAGTTTCTCACTGTGTTTGCTTCACTTTCCAGGGACAGCAAAAAGTCACTGCTGGCCGAGGGGAACATCATGGCAAGTCTCAACCATGAGCGAGTTGTGAAGTTGCTGGGTGTGATCATGGAGGACAGGGACTGCTCGCTCGTTATGGAGCTCATCCCCAGAGGCAACCTGCTCATGATGCTGGAAACGGTCAGCAGGATTAAAGTTCATTCACATCTGCAACATCTGTAGTTCCTCCTTAAATATCCCAGGATTAACACACTGAACTCTCCCTGATCCTAGGTCTCTGTGCCAGTGTCCATCAAGGGCAGAATCATTTTAGAGATTTTGGAAGGGATGGTGTACCTCACAGACAGACGTGTCATACACAAAGACATCAAGCCAGATAACATTTTAGTGGACAAGGATTTCCACATAAAGGTATATTACACATGAGTGTCCATGACTCATTTTATGATTCTTACAGCATGAGTCATTGTAATCTGATTTGTTGATCTGTTTTGTCAAGATTGCTGATCTGGGCCTAGCCACTTGTCAGACATGGAGCAAACTCACAAGGGAGGAATCTCGCAGGAGGAGTCGTGTTGGCCTATCAGCTGAGCCGAGAGGTGGCGGCACGCTGAGCTACATGGCTCCTGAGCACCTGGAGAGCATACATACAGTCTCCACTGAGAAGTCGGATGTGTACAGCTTTGCCATCGTGGTTTGGGTCATTCTCACAGGGAAAGAGCCATACGCAAGTGAGTTGGGATGCCAAAACATACTCTAAAACACGTCTTTATGACAAAACGTGTTATCCATACATGTTTAAACAATGTGGCCTGAAAATGGGGCCTTGACTACACTGCATAAACCTCAACCAAAGTCTCTTTTTTTATTTTCAGATGCCAGAAGTGAAGATCACATCAGCCAGTGTGTTCGTAAAGGTGACCGACCAGCAGTCGACCTCATACCAGAGGATACGCCTGAAAACATCATTCAGCTTATGAAGAGTTGCTGGAGTCATGATCCGCAGCAACGACCAACATTTAAGGGTATTCTTCGTGTGTTTGTGTGTGTGTGCATTATCCAGTGATGCAGAGCAGGTTATTTAAGAGCTAATAAAAATGTGATCACACAGATGTAATTGCTTGATTATTACCTTTTATCAAATTGTACAGATCAGACTTGATGGGCTTTACAATAGAGATTAATTCTACAATCTCATGGTTCATCAGTTTCATGAGCTTGTGTGAGAGGAGTCGATTTTCTGTCCCAAAAATTGAGGATTTTCAGGACACCAGCTTGGTGCTTTTGCTCTCAGCTGGTCTTGAGTGTTTGACACTTTGTTGCACAAGATGTAAACCTTCTTCCTCAAATTTCAAACCAAGTTATCCAGTCAGTACTTGACAGTTTAATATGTGGAGATTCTAGTCATCTTATTCCATCCCTTTCCTTTTCCTGCAGAGTGCTTCGACTCGTTCCTTCCTTTCTACAAGGAAAAGCTTGAGCCACATGTAGAGGACGATTTAGTTCATCTGAGGGTAAATATATATATTTCAGAGTTTGATATGGTAATAATATGATATGTGCATAAATAATATGCACAGTGAAGACACTAAGCAGTGGATTTAAACACAAAGCAAGGCAATTTTATTTGTGTAGCCCGTTTTTACAAACAGTTTGTCTCAAAGGGCTTTACATGGCATCATAACAACATCCTCTGCCATTAGACCCTCACATTGACTGAGGAAAAACTGAAGTCCAATAAATACAATTATACACTGATCAGGCATAAATGTGACAAATTTGGCCCACGTCACACTCGCTTGCCCATTTTTCCTGCTTCTAACGCATCCATTTTGAGGACAAAATGTTCACTTGCTGCCTTATATACCCCACCCACTAACAGGTGCCATGATGAAGTGTTATTTAGTGTTATTCACTTCACCGATCAGGAGTAACATTATGATCACTGGGTCATAATGTTATTTCAGCATTCACCATGTGATTTCTTTTCCCTACAGAAATTATATGAAGGGCCAGATGACCTTGTTGAGAAGATGAAATCTTTATCAATGACCAATGAATGTTTTTCAGGAGGTGAGCACCCTAATGTCCACTTCTTCATGCTGCATTACAATTTTTTCCCTAAATGTTCAGAAAGCTTGAAAAATTGCCCAGAAGGACTGAGTAGCTTTATTTCTGTACTCCTCTGCTCATCTTGCAGATTGCCCAGCTCCTTTGGTGAGTTCGGACAGAAGTGTATCCGTGCCAGTTGAAGCCAGTATCGAGGACCTGCATGACATCCAGTATGAGCCATCTATGGGGTCCATTCAGACAGATGCAAAGATTGTCAACAGCAGCTCAGCTTTGGATGAGAAACTGCAACGGGAGCTGCAGTACCACAAATACGGGAGCTATAACTGTGAGAGCCAGCCTGACCCTGCTGCCAACTGCTACAACCACAGCAGCTCAAATCCTTTCCTGCAAAACAACATAAGCACAGACCACAACGTAAGGCAACCAGAACAAGACAAAGCCTCCGTGTCCACTGTCCATTCCTGGACTAAAGCTGAGCCAGTGCAGCCCACCAGCCAGGAAGAGACATGGTATCGCCCCACCTCCGGTCTCTATGAGTCCATGAACTCTACCACACCCACTCCGTTGCACTTGCCGACGTCTTCCAGCACTCATTCACTACCACAGTTAAACCAGCAGCATCCACATTCCCACTACGACCGCCAGCAGTCCTGGCCTATCTCTGACGTCCCCCCTGGACGTCTCTTGAGCTCCTCCAAGAGCTGCATGCAACCAGACCCAGGTACGAAACTCTGAATCTAGAGGCCTGAAGAGTTCATAGCTTTGACTGAGATGTACCTGTACTGGGATGACATTTAAAGTGTGTTTGTTCTGTGCTTCTTCCAGCATCTGTTTTCATTCAGAATGCCAGGGGGATCCAGATTGGAAGCAACAACACAATGTCTATCAGAGGTTATGAGTCCACCCATAGTTTATCACCTGCTAACAGCTTGTCTAACCTCAAAGACGGCATTCTGAAATATGGTAAACCTTAACAACACTTCTTCATATAACATACAGTACTGTATGTAATAAAATGTCTGTACACTGCTGTTGTTGCTCAGTTTGCAAACACAAATGTTCGTCCCCTAACCTCCACCTAACAATTATTGTCATTGTAAAGTAATCTACAGTTAATTTTGATGATTATTATCATAATAAGAATCATCATTTCTGCTATAAAATGACGCATTACAAATGTCCAGATCTCCAAAAAGGAGTTTTAAATTCCATGTTTTATCTGATCAATACAGATTTAAATTTTCTATCATCATATAATTAAAAAAAAGCATAACAACTTCACATTTTGAATCTGTTAATCACAATGTTTGATATTCAGTATTCAATTATCTTTTCACCTCTCAACTATTCTACTAATCTACTAATCCACTAATCTGCATATAATTTCATCTCTCATGGTTAATAATTGATAAGTATGCAATTTTGGATGCAAATCAGATGAGCAGTGCAGACGCATCAAATAGCTGTGTTATTATTCAGCACAACAGTATTTTCTGGTTCAACAAACAGTACTGCACATGAAATCATTCTTTGACATTTATCACTGCCTTATATATTTATCTCCACTGTGTCATTCAGAGGACCACCCTGTGACTGAAGAGCACCTGGATCTGCTGAGGGACAACATCGGGTCCAAATGGAAGCGCTGTGCCCGGGTCTTGGGTCTGACCAGCGTGGAGATAGAGACCATAGAGCACGACTACTACCGGGACGGCCTCCCAGAGATGGTGCACCAAATGCTGGAGCGCTGGAAGATGAAGGAGGGAAGTATCGGCTGCACCGTTGGAAAACTTTGTCATGCTCTGTCAGGACACATAAAGGTAGATGTCATCCAGAAAATATTGGACAGTTGCTGTTCTTCCCCAAGCTCATAAACCTTTTATTTTCACCTGACAGACTTGCCTCTTTCTCATAAATGACTTATGACAACCAAAACGTAAAAAAGGTATTGGATAACTAGTGGATAACTGACATTGTCTTGTAGTATCTCCCTCTGATGAGATGCTCACTTGTATTCAACAGCTGAATAGTTTAAAAGCTCTCTTCTCCTTTCAAGTTACTGTAGCTCTTACTACTCAGCTAATCTTAATCAAGTGATTTAATTCAAAATCTGTGTTAATTTTTTAAAATGCCAAACCAAAAAAATCCACCTTTTAATTATTTTTCGTATACACTTACATGTTTTCTTTTCTTTTTTTTACTGTACTGCCTTGTCAAGAATTTGAATAGGAATTGTGATGTTTTAATGAATTACAGTTACTGTAGCTTTACCCGAGGGTTTGGGTATTTTTACAGAATAATGAAGCCATATTCACAGACAATCATATGATGTGTGATAAACATTTATTCCAGACAGACACAAACCTTATCTTTTCTTGTTGTGACCCCAAAAAAGTCCAACTGAGATTTGATGCTGCTGCAGATGTGAGACACATGTTGACAGTGAAATGAAAGGTATTCATAAATTGCTAGTGAGCTACTTGAATTATCAGTGTGGATTTATGATGTAATGATTATTACATTATCTCACAACTGCACGTTTCGGATGACAAGATACATTTATCTTGGAGGTGTATTCATGACATATATTCATTGACTGAATGAGATGATTATCACAGTGTTGATACAGCTCACTACGCAGTATGTGACTAATATGCGTCAGTATCACATAAGAAATGAACTCCAACCATATATTCACAGACGTCATCAAATATGGAACCACTGGAAAGCCATTATGACATGTTCTGAATAAACTGTGTGTACATGTTTCTAAAATGCAAGAAGTGTGAATGCAATTTATTGAACATTTTGAGCTAAACAACTAAATTTCAGCAAAACTTCATTCATGCTGAACATTTTTCCCAGTTGTACAGTATGTTAATCTCCAGTATGTCTATATAGTGCATTTTAAAATATGAACACAGTAACAGGGCTGTCATCTATAATTCATCAGCTACAGTTATACTGACAATTAAAGAGCCACTATTGTTACAAATCTATGTCCACAAGCTCACACCCAGTAACAATAGTCTGAACCTGACTGATGCCTTTTTTTAAATCTAGAAATTACTGCATAGGGTTGAATGCAACATGCATGGTTAGATTGTTTGAAGTCAGAAAAACTACAATCTCCTTCAGTGTAATTGAAAAGACAGTTTGAAATCACATTTTAATTAATCTTTTTATGGATTACAGATGTCACGATTGTATGTTCTTATCAATCAAATGATGATAGTTTTTGCATGGTGAGTTTAATAATCTCCTTGCTGAATACAATAATCTAAATCCCTTCATGCCATTAAGGAGTGATGATAAGATTCTGGGGACCAAGTGTTTCCGGCTTTCTGTTTTCTTAACAGTAATTGAATCCATTTTTTTTATTATTTTATTTTTTATTAAATCAGATTTAAAGATGCTGCAATCCTGGCACCCTGTTGATCAATAGATACAATCTAATGAACTTCTGTAGTTCATCAAAAGCAGTATAGCTCACAACATAGGACATACACCAGAAACAAGTAATTAAAAATAGGCAAAACAGATATTTTAATTAGATTAAATGAAATAGCTGAGCCATGGTATCAGCTAATGCAAAGAAAACATTTCTTTGGAGCAGCTTGGAAACTGAAACAAAGATGGATTTGGTCCTGAGTTCTTGTCCAAATCCCATTCCAATCATGTTCACGATATACATTGGATTATCTCACAATAACAGTTACAGACAGCACAAACGGCATAGTACGCTACAGTACATGAACTACCATATCTACAGTCTTATACTGGTTTGTTTTAATTTGGCATTCTTCCCTTTCTCTCTGTTTTAGTAAAATAAAAATGTATAGCTGTTATGTAATCAAGTAAATACATACTCTATTTTCATTGTACAAATACTACAAAAAAGAATGACTTGAGGTTCTAATAACATAAGACTGTCATATAACAATGTCACTTTCCAGCAGTGTTGTTTGCTGCCCAGTGTGTACACAGATAATTGAGTAAGCACCATAAACTAAATTCCTGCATTTTGTCAAATGTAAACAATATTTGGGCTGGCATAGTAAAGGAAGTGTAAATGAGATGGTTATCAGTTCTCACATTCACATTCAGGGTATATTGCTGTGATTATTAACCAAAACCAGCACCATTTAGCCCTGACCAGTGGATATCATCAGATCCTATACCCTCTTTCACAATAAAGCCATGAGGACAAACCAGTGCAGTGAAACTCTAGATACAAGTGAACCATCTGAGAACGAAAGCAATATTAGTGACTGTCATACCTTGTTCCAGACGGTGTAATTCCCTGGGATTGAAGTCAGGTTTCACTAAGATTAATATACAAGCAGCAAATGACTTGGTGACCGGTAAAAATAATATCAAACATTTTAATTAGGTCCACAAGTATTTGCACAGCACTTGTCCAAAAAAAAAAAAAAAAATGTTGAAAGAAGAGAATGTCAGCTTTAATTCGAGGATACCATTAGCCGCAGGGGAAGAAGATATTTTTAAAAACACATTTCAAATGGCAAGTTATATTTTTGAATATCCTGCTCTTTCAAATGCCGCTTCCTAGTATTAGTGATGATATCCTACATGACCACACTATTTTCTTCGCCCAACATTAAAAAGATTATCACTTAACAGATTTTTGTTATGTTTATGTAAGTGTACTGATTTTGTAGCGGGTGAGAAAAAAATGGCTTGTTTCTCTTTCACCATTTAGGATATAGCAAAATTTGACAAATCAAATCTCAATTAGAGTGTAATAAATAACACCTAAACCTAAATAGAAGTACTTTTATTGTAATTATTTAGTCATTATACAAATTAGAAGTTACTCTCTATCCAGCCTCACCAAGATCATGTCAATGTAAAATTCAAGCACCTCATTAAATCCAAGATTACACAGAGACACACAGTATATCTCCAGTTGGAGGATGGTAATATTTCTTCAAGGAATATCTGAGGCAGCACAATATTTTTCTCAGAAATCCTGTTTGCAACATCTAAAAACGTGAAGGTAACATTTGTATGTGCGTCGTAAACAAAACACCTTCCATAATAAATAGAGAAAGTTATGCATGGAGGGCAATATAAGTAAGTTACATGGCTGCTGCCCAAACACTTTGGGAGTATATGGTTTGTTCCTGAATATTTTTTTCCTGAAATTAAAGAACATGACCTGCAAAATATGTCCCAAGATATTCTGTAAACATTATTCTATAAATTGGTTGAAACATCAGGGCCAGGCCACTTTTGCATGCCCAGGGACCATCTCCAGATTAATGTGGAGGTTGTCTATTTCTGAAGTCCTTTTTGCGCACATAGTGGCCAGCAGAGACTTTTTGTGGCACACGCTTTGAGTCTTCTGCAAATGCATTTGGGGAGCTGGTGTGTCTTGATCCTTCGATGAATCGCCATTAGCAGCTGGGTTAGTGACACCACACATCTGAGGGTAGTGTCTGAAGCATTCAAAAGCATCCTTGCACTTGTCGCAACTGTGACCCCCTGACGTAGCCACAGGGGGCTGAGCGGAGGAGTTGGAGGAGGGGAACTGGTTGGTTTGTCTGTGGATTGTGCGAAGTCTGACTCTGATCTCTGGCTTTGAGCAGCACTTCACCGGGCCCTGGAGGCAGAGGCAGCTCTTCAGACACGCGTGGCATAGAACACCCATGTCCCTGCGCATCATCCTGCGGAAGTTTGGCCTTAGCATTAAGTAGATGATGGGGTTGTAGATGGTGGAGGACTTTGCAAACATGGCTGGCATGGCAAATGCCAGAGGAGGAATGTTCTCAATGTGTCCAAAAGCTGCCCACATGGAAACCACAGCGTAGGGACTCCACGCTGCGAAGAAACCGATGCAGACAGCAACACTTAGCTTGAAGGAAAAAGGGCAAAAGAAGAAAAGTTATTTTTAAAAGAACACATTTTGAGGAAACTGTTCTAGATGTTGTGATTTTCTCCCATAGCAGTACATTTCAAAATTCATCTTCTCGTTGTCAATAAATGCCATGATTCAACCAAAATCACCAATGTATTCATCTGGTTTCCCCGCCTGTCAGGGGCTCTTGAAGACAAAAATTGAGCTACATCATGTTTTCCCACACAAATGAGTCTGGACCAATGTAGGACCAATTCATTGTTGGCTTTGGTGCTCTTTTTGGATTTAGTGACAATGAGACAGATGTTAGGTATTGATTTCATAGAAGGGATGAGATAAAAACACAGTCATGGCTGTCTAGTATGGCTGACTCTCACCGTTATGGAGAAGAGTATGATGATGACCATTTGTCAGCTAAGGCAGGAGCAGCTTCTCATCCATCACATTGCAACCAGAGCCAATTTCTGCTAATGAGAAGCTGCATCACTAGAGGATCTATTGAGGTCACTGCCAATTTCTTCAACAAATGGCGGAATGAGGAACCCTCTAGAGGGCTCTGGTCTCAAAGATGGTGCTTTGATATTTACCCTTGAACCCCACATTATCTGGAAAACTGTGCGGTGTCAGTACGGTTCAAACTCATTGGCACCTCCTTCCCTTGATTTATTTCGAAGCTTCTGATTCCGACAGATTGGTTGTGCAATCTTGTTTTGCTTTGTTTTTTTTGCTAAGGTTTAAAGTATTAATTTGGCACTGAGTTGAATTTCAGACATGGCTATATTTTTGTCTGTGGGTGTGTATGTTCTGCATATAATTGAAATGGTGCACTGGATTAATGATACTCTTCTGGGGTGTGATTACATGTAGACACAGTAATGATGAGGGCAAGAAGTGTGGAGAGGTGAAAGGAGATCGAGAGATTGGAGCAGAGTGCTGAAGCTGTAAAGCAAAGCTCAAAAACTCTTAGCTAATTATTCTTAGAAAATGTTATCTTTAGGTCAGTATTTATAATTCAGATGAGCAGAACGTGTGAAAGCAATTAACAGGATATGAAGCCACTGGTATCTCTGACAGTGATAATTAGAGTATACCTTCCTCTTACCTTGACAATGATTGTCTGGATGCTGCTCATGTGGGTCTGCCTGGATGCATGTTGCTCCATAGTCTTGCGGGATGCATGCACTGTAATCAGGATGCACGTATAGGAGGCTACGATAACACAGCACGGAAGGATGTAGCAGAAGACGAATAGCGCCACAGTGTAAGAGCGTGCTGTGCTGTGCTGATTGGACAAGCGCCAGTCGATGCAACAAGCAGTGCCGTAAGGCTCTGGTCCATATTCCCCCCAGTGGGCCAGAGGAGAGCAGGCAAACAACAAGGCATAGACCCAAGCACAGGCAATCAGCAGACGGCCATGAACAGAGCTGAACCTGTTTCCTGTGAACACAGATTGGATTAATATTTTACTGGTCATGTAGTTGGCACAATTATAATACAGTACTTCTGATTTGCTCAAAAATTGTATGTTACAATAGGAAATCTTTAGGTTGTTTGATAACTCTGGTTTTCTGAGATGTGTATCCAGAAGCACTTCAACTTCAACTGGAAAGGCTCCATTCAAATAAAGGGCAACAGTCTTCTCCCACCAAGAGGGAGATGCGCTGTTTTTTAACAACTCAGGCTTTTGAACAGGAATTTATTCAGGGGGTTGTCCTTATTTGTGCTGGTGTGAAGACATGAAGTAGTTGAAAGATGGACTTCATCCTATTGAAAGTTAAAATTTGGAATACTTGGTGAGTTGATACCGTTATTTTATATTTAGAAAAGGTGAATTTCCAAATTTCTGGATATCATTATTATTTGTAGTCTCTTCAGTTCAGTTCAGTCCCTGCTTTTAAATATTCCATGTTTACTTTCTTTGATTGCGGAAGTGGCCCAAATTTTTTTTTTTATTTTTATTATTATTAAGGATGTTGTCATGAAACACTCCTTCTTAAGGTCAAATAAAAGGCCCCACTGCACTGCATCAACCAACATCACAAGTAATGCTTATTGAGTGAAGCTCCTGGACTTGTCATTCATCAAAGGAAGGCTAATGAGCAGCACTTCACAGGGAGATTATCATTTTTCTTTTCCTCCACAGATAAATCAACAATCAGCCACTTAGGGATGTGATAGTTAATCCTGTGTCATTTCAATGAGAAAAAACAAAACAAAAAACATCTTCTCTGATGACTTACCATAGAATGGGCAACATACTTTCACAAAGCACACCATGCTTAGCAGGGTTAGAGTGGTCAGACTGCAGATGCCGAACAACATACCACAAAAAGCGTATATGGAGCACACTGTTTTCCCATACAGCCACCTGTGTGGGAGGGAGAGGGGGTGTGAGAAAGAAAAAGAGGACAATGCAAAGCAAAGACAGAGAGGAAAAATCAATGAGGGAGAAGGCGAGAGAGGGAAAAGAGGAGAGCAGCATTAGCAGTGCACTTCATATCTGAACTCACAGGGAGCCGTACTGTTAACCAAGAAAATATGTATATTTAAATAAGCCATGCAAATTGAATGAGGGGCTGATTTGAAAGCAGTACCTATGAAGATTCTTCCTTACAGTGAAAGTGTCTCATTTTGAAGTGGTGAGACTTTGTCTTTACTCCTTTGCTTTGCTATACCTATTAATGCCACAGTTGGTGCTGGGTGTAGTACCTGTGGTAGAAGCTTGAAGTTATCGCCATAGGGTAAAGAGACAGAGTCAGGCCCAAGTCACTAACAGCTAAGTTGATAATGAAGTACTCAGCAGGTTTCAGGAGATGCTTTTTCTTGTAGGAAACATACAGCAGTGTGCTGTTGCCAAATAGTGAACATACTCCTGCAGGAAAATAGGATGAAAAGTGTCAAGGAGTTAGTTTTGCCTTGTTGTAACACATTGTCTAATGTAAAAAATGTAAAGCAATCAGCTGGATGTGCCTTGAGGTAACATGAAACATTAACTTTTACTGTTTTAATAGCCACAGACATAAATAATAAAACACCCAAAAAAGGGGGCGGAGACACTTCTGCAGCGGCATATAACCATAGACTGTAAAAAGAATGGACGTAGCATATAACTCAACAGAACTGTTGGATTGTGAGAACCCACCCAACGGACCGCTCCAGACCTGTCACTCAACGTTTCCACCCCCTAATTGGCCAGAATTGTAACCTAATAGCAGTAAAATGGTAGAGTTAAAAAAAAAAATCCACCCCCCACAGAGTGTGTGCAGGGGTAGAAACTATCGATTGAGGCCAAAAAAACGTCCTGACACCAGGCTTTGATCATGTTTATTGATGATGTAAAGTCTGCGATTTTAACATGGGGGTCTATGGAGACATGCTGGTTTCTGACACCAGCCCCCAGAGGAAGCCGCGGGGATTGCAGTTTTTTGAGTGAGCTTCACTTCTCAGACCGACAACTGCCCCCTTGCATATAACTCCACCATGCTGCACACCAAATTAAAACCAAATAGGTTTTTAATGTAAAGAAGTAGTGAACAAATATACTACTTCCGATTAAAAATAAATAAATACATTTTTTAAATTCGCATTGTAATTCCAAAATAAATGTAATATCACAATAATTTTTTAACAGTGTGTGACCTACAGCTTCATTAAATGCAAGGTTTGTCAAGCAGAGATACCAAGATCAAGATCATGATGAAAGTTAACCTAGTTATTTTTTTCAAGTGGTCCAGCTATAGAATCAATTGTCCGAGGCCTTATGTTGTTGTATAGGACCCATTATGCAGTGACACACACATATATACAGACACACAATGTGGTAAACACAAATTCAACTATTGTGAGTATACAGTTGGTAATTGTGACAAGTGGGATACAAATTTGTGTTTCTGAAGATTTTACTCACCAAAAACAAAGTAGACCACAGCCACCGTTATATCGAGTGGCACAGGAATGTTGGAGAGGAACGCACTGTCTTCATCCAACAGCCCCATCTGAAAACAGTTCATCAGGAGCATTGTTATTGTTAATGATTATCGGTCTTATATCTGTTTTTATTCTAATATTTTGCAGCTCAAATGAATTTCCCCACAGTAAGATACTTGAAAGTGATTTTCACAAATGGCCCTTAGAAGTGCTGCATGTTAGACAAAAGGTGTTTGTAGCAAGCTCTCCTCTGTGGATGACTGTTTGTAGTAACGGTGTTGACCCTCTGCATTACTGTAATGTTGGTCAAAAGCTTTGTTCACGTGAGTAATTCAGGTATTAAATTCCTCCTTTCAGTTGTGAAACTTCACATCATGTGGAAAAAAAAGAAACTTCAATTTCTATTTGTAAGAATGATTGTGTTATCCTCTCATGTAGCATTAATTGAATGTGCTTTACACGCAATGGACTAATACATGAACAGGTCTTGCAGCTACCCATGTGATCACATTATCAACACTCTGTTTCCATGTCTTCATTCTGCTTCAGCAGCTAATGTCAGATAGTGACAGACTGACAGATCAATGGATGACGCGAGCTTCAATGAACAAGTGATTTAATGACAGTTAACATGGAAATGCATTCTCAAGTGTTGTTCCTGTGACCACATACATTACTGCATTTTCATTACCCTGAATATTGTAGTTAGTTTTCTACCACTGCAATGGACATTTCAAGCCCAACTCCTACAACTATAAACTAAATAACAAAGCACTTCCAATAGTTAATATGTTGCATGATACACAAATCTCGCTTATAGATTGAGATTTACAGCAGGTTATCAATGCAGACCTTTGAGCATTCAGAGAATTATCAATTATTCAGCACAAAGTTTATTTGCCTCAGCCTCCCTCAGCCAAATTCTACTGCTTTGATAGTCTTTCTTTTTGTATTGATGGCACCAGATGGAAGATATTAAAAGCAATAACTGAAAGAGCGGGTGAGTACAATGCTCACCGTCTTACTTAATGTGTTATCGTCGGCTGCCGAAATGCACAGCACAGTTCTGCCAGAGAAAGTGTTCCATGGCATGTGAATGTATGAGGACTGTGTTGGTGAATTACATCAGCCACGTGTATATATTAAAAAAACAAGACTTTTTTTCAGTATGGTCAGAACAAGTAAGGGTGGCAGTCAGGGTGTTACAGCCTAACCAAACAAGGAAGAAACAAATTTACCTTTTTTGTTGTTATGTTATGATGTAACTGTCCAAAAATGACACTTTCACATCCTTTCTTTTTATATTGATGCTGTTACATTAACAACTTAAAATTTTATTTTTTTTTAGCATCAAATGGATTACTTATCCCTTAAACAATCTTTCAATACCCACAAATGCACTGCCATAGTTTTTTTCTACAAAAACAATAAATAGAAGCAAAAAAGTGCTTATTTGCATAATACTATAAAAATAATTCTAAACAGTAAAATGAATGAAACTGTCCTCTTGACCCTCTTCATTCTCCTCATACTCATGAAGAACCTCTCTCATGACAGTCTGCATATTAAAAGTAGCCTAAAAAAACACAAGCATCATATGATTAAACACGATGCAGGCCCATGCCAGAAACAGATTGTCACAACTTACATCAATGTGCGCATTTTGGGTAATACAGCTGATCAATGCAAGATTGATCTGCGCCTTTGTCATGATATAAGTAAATGAATCCACCACTAACACTTGAAATAAAAGCCTTACCTCGTTGAATAAGGGATGAACTACTTAAATCCGCGTCCACTAGTGCGTTTCTTCATCCAGTCAAAGTCCACTAAGTTTTTCCTGGAAATCTGCCTCTGCCTCCAGATGTGGTCCCAGGGATGTTGGCTCCTCTCTCAGCAGCGCGCAGAGGGGCTGGATACTCCCCTACTGTACATCAGTGTGGAAACACAGTGACACGCTTCACTACAATGAACCGGACCGGAGCTTCAGATCCCACAAACTGGTAGCTGCTCCGATCAATTAATGACGTCAATTACACATTAATTCTCCCTGTGTGTCTTACACGCGCACGTATTTAAAGGTTGTTGTGTTGGCTTTTCTTTGCACTGAAGCATAATACCTTCATGTCTCGAAGCGCATCTTCATTTATTGTTTATTTTCTTATTGATCTGTATGTGTCCGCGCGTGCATCAGTGATTTTTTTTTTGTTAAAGAAATCTATTTGTGCACGCGCCCCTCCAGCCCCAGCGCATTCATAAATGTTCCCAGCAATCACAGTGAAATGATACAGTAAAAACAAAACAAAGCAAACATACCGATTAGAAAAAGACACACACACAAAAAAGAAAACTCAAATATCAATAATGGATCCTCACATTCACATTGTCCATTACTGGTTATCAGCCAGCAGCAATGAACACAGCTGCTGACAGTAGCCTATGCCTGCACATTGGAACACTGTATTTGTGGATGATGTGTGAAATGAACTGAAAAGTTTTTATTTTTTTAAATGACTTGGGTTTCAAATGTTTCTACTGTCACTGCAGCAAGTTTTCAGATTTTAACCAAGCAGACCATTGGGTGGGTTATCATATTTTCACCGGATGAAAAACTGGAAATACAAAGGTGTTAAAAGTTAAGTTAAAAGAGGGCACTCATATCAGTAACATCAAGTGAGTCTTTGTCACCTATTTCTAAACCTTCTGTCCTCAACTCTCTGTAATCAAAGCTGAAAGTCAGCATCAGTAATAAAAATGAGTTGTAAAAAAAAAAGTTGAAAATAGCTACACGGTACAGTACAGAAGGGAAATCTTCAATTCAATTCAATAATTTTTTCTTATGTTCTGCACATTTCTCTAATTCAGCATGACATAACTCAAATATGAAATATTGACCTTGTAATCTTTACTGGAATTTAAATTGAAATTCTTTGAGTTATGTGCAACTACATTCCTCCACAAGAGTATAATGGACTTGCTAAAGGCTCCCCTGGAGTTGAAATTGTTAAGTCTGGGTCTATATTGTTTGTGTGGTGCTTTATAGGATGACTGAATTCCATCCTCATGAATGTCCCTAGTATCGCACATTGTGTCAGCAATGATGTGCTGCTTATAGTTACAACTCGCCATTGTGAAATGTCCTGCACAAATATGAATGAAACCAATCACAGTGGGTCAAAGGGACACATAGTGGCACTTGAAAATTAATTTAGAATTTGTCTCAGAAAATGCAGAAAGGGAAACAATCCAGTTTGTCACACCTAGAGAGCAGGAATGAATTATCTTCAAAAGAATTACACGCAGGGAAAATATTGCCTTGCACGCCACTTGATCTCCTCCTTTCTGACATGTGTGAATTTACACGTGCACACACACACGAACCAAGAGAGAGAAAGAGAGAGAGAGAGACGCGCTGGAACAGATTGAGCCAAAGCTTGAGATGAAAGCTGCATTCAGGTTGTAATGTTTTTATAGAATTAAATGTGATGGCCACTGAGGGTAGGGAATGTCCGCGATAAGGTAAAACACAGCATGGACATCAAAGTGGTCTGGTAGGAATATAGAACAAGCATTTAACACAAACTTTGTGAGGAAATGCTGCTGCTGCCTGTGGATAGGCATGACTAGAGAGGGACAGGCAGAATATTAATTATGCTTAGCCTATTGTTATTTCATTTTTATTTTTTAAAAAAACGTCTTTTAATATGTTAATGCACATGCTGGGGCTGCAGGGTTTTGCTTGAGAAATGAAGGCCCACTGACTGACCACATAGGCTATTTAGATATTTGTGCACTTGTATTTTTTCTCTGTTTTTTTTCCTATGTTGGTAGCTATATAGCCACAGTTAGCAGACAGTTAGCCTAGCTTATCATAAACACTGAAAGCAGGTGGGAACAGTTAGCCATCCCTTCCCAAATGAAACAGAAACTACCAGCACCTGTACAGCTTATGAAATAACACAGTGAAACTACATCCTGGCTCAGTGCAGTGACTTCATTTGAAGTAACTTTTTCTAGGACTGAGTTGGTATTCATCAAGCCAGTCTAGCTTTGCACATACTGTTCTAAAGTAGAGTCCATGGAAAGTCCGGCCTTGAAGACACTCGTTCATATCTGCAGCTCCTCAGGTGTTTCGCCTCTTTATCTATCTTCCTCCACACAGCTGAAAATACACAGACATGTAGTAGAACAATCCATTCTGGTTAATAGACTAGCCTTTCCTGTGGCAAAATAAAAAGGCTATTCTCCCCTCTTTTAGATGGGACAAATGCCCTTAAAGGTGAAATCAGAAATTAAACCAGCCTTGGTTGACGCATTTCTTCTTTAAAAACAATGCTGCACGCGATGCCATGTTCCATATTCTTAATGTAATCATTACAACCCGTCTGGTGGGTGGCAGAAGACATTTCCCTCTCCTGTATTTCATCCTCTATTTTTCTCTGGCCCAGAGTCATTTTTATGGTAAACCAATGCATTTACTCCGTAACACTCTCACTCACTGCCAGGTGCTGAGCAAAAGAGCTACGGGCAGAAATGCTGAAATAAGAAGGGCTTTATGAGGAATGTGCTGGCTGATACACACAATGTAGAATGGATTGGATGTTGGTGGACTATTCATTAAATAGTTCCCTATGCATATGACAGTATTTTATAGAATGAGGACAAACAAACTTGTTTTACTTTGTAAGAATTTCAGACAGTCACTCACACTGTATATCTATAGTCACAAACAATAAAGAAGCCACTTAATGTGCATTTAATGATATTCTAGATTTTTTTTGAAACAAATATTTTATCCAAAAGACTGCATCCTATAGCTTATTAATGTATAAATGTTTGTCTTGTTAAATTGACAAGAACTGAATTGCCCCTCTGGGACAAATTAAGTTTTCTACCCTACAGTTTATTTAGGGTTATGGTTGGGGTGGACTCATGCTTATACTACCCCAAAACGCTGTAGAATTTTCAAGCTAGCAAGATAGGACTTTTTGAGGGTAGCATTAAAAAAACACAACATCAACACAATCATAATCTCATGGAAGATAGACAGACGCCAACACAGATTTCTGTTGCAACAACCGACCACTAGTGTTAACTGTTTTCTATGAGTTAAACAGTCTGGATTCCCATTTGTATGCGACATCTTTGATCCAATTCTTTCCCATATTTTATGCTTACATGCGTCATAATGCCTTTAAATTAACTATTTTCTTTAATCCTTAATAATGTCCAGAAGGAATTTGAGAAAAGTTTTAAAACAGAATAGCTTGTCTTTCATTTAACGCGTGTTGCATGTATTTTTCTGACCTTTCTTATCAATATGCATAAGTCTTTTGAGTTTCACAGCTTGTTCCATGAAAGCTTAATGTAGCGAACATGATGTTTTTGCATCACATCATCTTTTGGTCTCTGTTTAAGATTATTCTTAAAAACTGAACTTGCAGCACAGGACAAATGCAAACACATTTTATGGCTTGTTATTTTTGTACACAGTATCTGTGTGTGACAGGATGGCTGCGTGTGTTTTTGAGCCTCATATTAAATGGTTTGCAATGAAGTAATTCACACATGACTAAGAAGAAAAATCAATGACCTGCTTTCACTTGCCTGCCAAGTACTATTGATTTATGCAGTGAGACTTGTAATTCAGCAGTATGGAATCAAATACTGGCAATAATCCCATATCAGAAAAAACCTGCTTTATGTTGCACTATGCCCTTATATTTGTTGTACAACACAGCAAATGAATCCAAAAGACAAAACAGTGATGGTTAACCAAATTCTACCAGTCACAACTGAGTATAAGCAATACTTGTCCTGCATGTCGTCAACACCTTGCTTGATATTAGCTTGAGCAGACATCACTGCCTGACACTTCAGGTTCATAGAGCCCATGAGCAGATGACTGTGAAGCTGTGGGACACTGATGACCACTGGCAGGTAGGTTTAACTTTATTATGACAAGCATAAAATCACTGTTCATCTTTAGTTATTTTCACCCTCACATTACAACTTTTACAAACACTTCATCCTTGACACCACATGCTACGCAAGTTTTAATCTATATGTAAATTAGAGGGGGAAAAAAGCACAAGAAAATGCACAGGTACATGAATCCTCTGATAAGGAGATCAATGGAAAGACTGAGGCTGTTATTAATGGCAGTGGAAGGGTTTAAGCCTCGCTGTGCAAATATCACTCTCAGCAGGACCAATCAGCAAGAGACCAGTTATGACTGAAGAGTCCAATACTGTTGTTATTCACAGATCACATTCTACATTTTTGTTGTTCTGAAAGAGTGAGGTGAGAAGTTTTTAATCAGGTGAAGCAAAAGGAACTCCAAGTGGGAGAATTAATGATGTTTCTTCAACACAACATAAACAACAAAATGCACGTTGCATCTCCACTGCAGTTTCATCTATGCGTATCATCAATATATAGGGTGCACTGTGAAATTACTTCTTCAGTTTGTGTTTGTCGCTCTCTTTTCTCACAGGTGAGCGGAGCTAATTGTGACAGAAGAGTGGCACAAGAGGACATTTGTTGATTTTTCACACCACTTCCAGCAGAAACAAGAGTGAATTTACTGAGTATCACAACCTACACACACACATACACGCCCACGCATGACTAAACAATTACTGCATCCACACACCCTCAAGTGGTGGTCAGCTTTTGTTTTGAGATCAATGAAATGGGATCAGTCCATTTCCTTTACATCCGTTTTATTTGATGTCCCCTGCCATGAACATGTGCTTGAGTTGAGTACATCACACCCAGCTCTAACATACAGTATTAAATCAGTTAAGTCTGTGTTTGCACTAAAATATTTGCAACCACTGTAGTTGTGATCCAGCCGGGAGTTATTCTAGGGCCATACTCTAATCCCCGTCGAACAGCAAATAATACAGAGTGGGAACCTATAGCAAAGCAGTAAATCACTTTCTTTTAGACCCTGCAGTTGCATATCCTATTACAGTAATAAGCCTGTGCATATTCTCATTTGTCCAGGTCATAGTATTTCAAAGGGACTTTTAAATCGAACGCAACTGGACTTGGTTATTTGTCTGGGAAGACGTTTCACCTCTCATCCAAGAGGCTTCATCAGTTCATGCACGCATCTGACCAGGCTGGGACTGGTCCAACTTTCTGGTGTGGAGACCCATGTATTTAACCTCTTGTGTGGGCGTATCACAAGGGTGATGATGTCATTTGTTCCCTTTGTGCTCCAACTGCTAACGACAGTCGTTAAAAGACTGTCTTTGGTGGAAGAGTTGGTTTCGACTTCGTTAGTGCTCAATTGTGTCATAACGACAGTCGTTGGAGTCACACGCCACTTGTGAACAGTTGTTAGTCTTTGAGGCTAGGTTTTTGAATCTCCTGGGAAGGGATGAAAGGGCAGCATTACAGTAATACTTGACTATGTGGCCCTGGGGATCAACATACAACCATCTTTTCAAGAACATCCCATTGCATATTGCTGTGTTTTGTGAAATGTTTTTTGAGTTGTGTTTTGACCCTGAGGACCACCATACTTTATAGACTGCAAAAAATAACTTAAAATTCATTGTATTCAAATTTTCCAACCCTCTAAACGTAAAGCTGATTTAAAACCCAGTTTTGCATTGCTAGTATATGCACTCTAAAACATAATTTGTTCCACTTAAAGATATCAATAAATGGCTTAACTCAAATTTAAAAAGCTATGTATTTATGTTAAGATAATGAAAAGTAATGACACAATTCATGTGTTCTCATGTTTTACAGTGAGTACACCATCTGCTTAGGTGGCCACAGTTTCCTATATGACTCAACTCATCTAGAAGCACGGTGGGGTTTTCCACTGCAGGCAAAATTAGATCAGGCAACAGATCAAAGGGAAATGTCTTTCTTTTACCTGAGCAATGATTTCAGAAAATAGAGGAATCGTTTGTAATATTTATAATGGATGAATAGAAAAAGAACTTAGTGGAGCCTTTATTGTGTGAATTTCTTAGATCACAAGAAAAATGATCTTTTCAGAGAGCTCAGGAGATGAGAGATCGTCACAAAAAAAAGACACATCAGACAGGAAGCTGTCCTCGTAATTAGGGTCAGCGTACAGAACAGCTCTTGCTACACAACCCTGAAAGTTGCCTGGAAATTAAACCTGATATAGTTTAGAGAAGGGAAGGTCCCAACGCTTCATTACAGCTAATCAGGCCTTTACTTCAAAATCTCTGAGGTGTTCCACTTCCCACAACCTTTGGTGTAAAATTTCACAGCTACTTGTAAAGTCACAGGAAAGATATAGCCTGAGCCTGGCCTGCATCAGTTCTGCTCCATTAGTTCCATCTATTCCATGAAGCCATCTTTTAAGTAATATAAAGCAGAGGCCCGGAAACATCAATAAGTAATCACCTAAGCCTAAAATATGATACCACCAAAGTACCCAAAGTTTGCATGAACATGACAGCTGTGGTTGATCGTTTCCCCTGGCCTCGTCCTACTTCCACTGTAATCAAGGGCACAGTGAGTTGCTGCAGCCTTATGGACTACAGCTTCAAAATAAGAGAGCAACCTTTCACTGATTAATTAAAAAACAAAGCTTCTACTCAGAAGGAGGATCACCTCCACTGTAGTATTGTTTTCAATGGCAAAAATGGGCATAATCTTGTTGGCAAAAGCAACACATAGGGTTCAATACGAGTGCATGTTTATAGAAATGGTTGAGGGAGCCAGCTTGACCAGGACAATACTTATACTACTGCAACCTATTAAACATGTAGGAGGTCACAGTGTTGCTAATCCAAACCACCATCATCCAGAGTGACACTGATCTGTTTCTTCCTGCATTATTGCAGGCGTGAAAATGTGCACCATCTACAGGTAAAAAGGGTTATAACTTCTGCAACAACTACAGTATGACACCTGAAAACAAAGAGTCTCACCACTGGAGGCTGCCGTTGCTTTTCTGTTTTTTTCATTGAACAAAATAGAGTTAGTATGTCTATTTGAGTATCAGTTAGTAATTGATGTGACACAATAATGATACATTATTTCATGAAAAAAACAAACAATTATAATAGATTTGCAAACAACGTATAATAAGTTCATAAAGGAAGAAGTGTCGGGCCAAAATGCATTTATGAGACGCCATTTGAAAAATAACATATTATCTGAAAATGTGCTTGTTTCGAAGTGACTGCAATCCAACCCTTGACTGCAGCAGCATACAAGTTTTTTGTATTTTGTAAGTCCCTATATAGTTTTTAATATATTTTGTATTAATATAATGTTTATATATTTTATATTGTCTGTAGTCATCATATATAAGCAGACTCAACACTCACTATCAATGTATATTAAATTATATATTGTACTATATTATATTTCTAGATAAGTTTGAGAAATGACTGAAGCTCCTTGTTGATAGTAAATCAGCTAATTACTCCTTTTAAACGTGTTTTGCCTAACTCTGCTGTTGTGTAGCTGTTTCACTGCAGCTAATCTGCAAACGTGTAAACATTTCTTAGTTAGCAGATAGCGGAGCAGATTAAAGGTGTTGTATAACTTTACAGCCCTGTAAATTATCGACTTCTGATCACGTGTACATTGTTTTTAATCACCCACAAGACACTTCTCTGTAATTTCTGCTGTCCGAGGGTCTGTCAGAGCTCAGTATCTCTCACGTTCTGTCTCATACAAGGGACATTTTAGGACATGGAGGGACGAAAAGCTACAGGTGTACTAGTTCTTCACATTGCATGCCTCCTTTGTGGTGTCACACTTTGTTTGGTAAGAAATTAATGTATTTAGTGGAGTTACTGTTATTGTAATAACTATAAACTTGACTTTGGTAAATAAGTAACATTTCTTTTTGAATTCTCTTTTATTTAGCCCACAGCAAAAATATCGGGTAAGTGACTTTTTGCAGCAAGCAATGTCCAAACCCAAGTTAAAGTTTATGTTCCTTCAACTTTTTAACTTCTTCTGCTTTTACAGACTACGATGTGGACGGTGGACGGGACCTTGACATTTTTGACATCAATGAAGGTTTGCAGACAGGAGGAAATAAAAACAAAAACACCTACAGTATAAACCATATCATTATTCATTTACATTGTTAACTTTTTTTTCTCCACAGAGGCAGGGTTGAATCTTGTAGAGGGGGACATTGTGCTTGATGAGGTGTGTTTACTCAACTGTCTCCTGCACTCCTAAAAAATTGTGAAGATGCTTTAACTTTGACTTGTTACTTTGTTTTAATCTTTGTAATTGCTTTTGTCGACGGCTGCAGAGGCAAACCAGAAACTCCATAATCGGGGATGAGTACAGGTGGCCAAGGACAATCCCATACTACATGGAAGATGACTTAGGTAAGAGTGCCTGTTACACTGCTTGCAGAAAAATTAAGAATAAGTAGCTCTCAGGAAGATTTGTATTTTAAGACTGTAATCCTCTTGTAAGATGCAAATGGCTGCATGTAGCAAGTGGGAACAAACAAGAGTTTGAATTTTTTCAAAGATGATCATCCATAATTTTATTTTTATTCAATTTTTTTGTATTAACAATTTGATAAACTTCTGACACAACTCAAAGAAATTCTACTATTAACTGATCCAGATGTTATCAGCAATTTCATCACCTTGATACAGTTTCGTAAGCATATTCTTTTATGACATGCTGTAAAATCAAATGGAGACTCAGACCTGTGTAACACAAAACAGTACTAGGAAGAGGACAGTAGGGTTCAAAAGCATTTTTGAAAGAGACCTTTAAAAAAACAAAAAAACAACTGAATTGATTTATCATCTTCTTTGCAGAGATCAATGCAAAAGGTGTGATTCTGAAGGCCTTTGAGCAGTACCGGCTCAAAACCTGCATTGACTTCCAGCCTTGGAAAGGAGAAGCAAATTACATTTCCATCTTTAAAGGGGGCGGGTAAGGCAGGAATAACTTTTTATCTTTTTATAGTGTGTTAAGATGTACAGATAAGCTAAGATAAGTATAATCTATATTTTATCATTTTGCCTTGATGTGATTCTATTCGAACAGATGTTTCTCGTCTGTGGGAAATCGTCGAGTTGGGAAACAGAGATTGTCCATTGGCAGAAACTGTGACCGCATCGCCACCATTGAACATGAGTTCCTTCATGCTCTCGGTTTCTGGCATGAGCAGTCCAGGGCGGACCGTGACGATTATGTCAACATCATTTGGGACTTCATCTCAGAGGGTACTGAAGCTCTTACAATTATACTGAACGTTCATGCTCCCATATCAATAATCTCTTCATAAAATACTTATTTTATGATTCCTATTTGCATGTTGTGATCATAATTGATATCATCTAATTACTGAACAATCATTTCACTACCTGGCAGCATTTGATGCAGAAGTTGATTAAGGATAGCACAGGATAGACTTCAATGAGAAATTTGTTTTACAGTGGTAGCTACAGTACAATGTGTTGTTTTCCTAGTGGAATCACTAAGCAATACTTATCACCTGATCAAGAAATATCACAGTGTATCTTGCATTGACCTCTGCTTATCACTTTCTTTATAGATCAAATCTGTTATTTAAAGTGCTGTTTCCTTGCATGTCAGCAAAGGTTCTTCAAGGCTTACAACTTGTCAGCTGTTAATAAGCAACTTTTATGAGAAGATGAGAGGACATAATGTATAATAATAATAATAATACTAATCAGTAGGAGCTAGAAAGTTTTGTTGTCATTTGAATTACAGCCTCTGTCTAAATTCAGAGCTTGAGGCCACACCTTAACTAAGGGCAGCTGCACGTGTCTTCCACAGATGCACAATTTCAACCCTTGCCATTAGTCTATGTATCAGTTAAGCACAAGTTGCATCCTAACTAGACGATGATAGACCTGAAATAAATTCAAAGAAGAAAAAAAGGCCTACCTACTGCCACATTACCCCTCGCCTTTGCACAGAAAGTAGCCTAGTTGTTTTCCTATTATTATTCAAAACCTCATGTGCTAAACCCTAAATTATTTCCCCCTTTCCTTCTATCTTGCATGTGAAGAAAAGCCTAGGAGTAAAACATAAGATGTGATAGTGATACTGTAAAAACAAACTTGTACCTTGATTTACATCTGATCTTCAGGTAAAGAGCACAACTTCAACACCTACAATGACACCACTTCCAGCTCGCTGGGTGTGCCCTACGACTACGGATCGATGATGCATTACAGCAAAACTGCCTTCAGCAATAACAAAGAGCCCACCATCGTCACCAAGATCCCTGCTTTTAGCGATGTCATAGGCCAGCGGATGGAGTTCAGTGACAGTGACCTGCTCAAACTGCACCGCCTCTACAACTGCAGTAAGTAGAGTCAACAACTTGTTTGTCATACTAAATGTGCCACTAAATGAACTACCAACCTCCTAGTTTTATTAATGTTGGTATTACAGTAGCTGTCAATATCCTTTGTCACATGGAAATATGTGAATGAGCAAAACATCTCAACCTGCACATCGATTAGTTTATAGCAGTTCAAAGTCCTTACCTGTGTTGCATGACTATGAATTGTCCTCTAGCCAAGACCTCTACGTTCCTGGATTCGTGTGACTTTGAACGTGAGAACATCTGCGGTATGGTCCAGGGGCAAGGAGACAAAGCAGACTGGGTCAGGACTGACAAAGCTGTTGGAGGGCCCAACACTGACTACTCCAACATGGGCAAATGCACCGGTGAGAATAACCTAGAGGGATATGCATGACGTGCAGATATGTGCGTCTACATTTAAGCAAATAGGTTCACATGTTTTTCCATATCATCTTACAGTAAAACAACACTCACATGTTCTGAAGTACATTGAAAAAGTTTCTGGTCGTTACAATTGATTCTCTTCCTCTATACTGGCATTGAGCTATTTCAATACACTGTACCTGTGAAGAGATAACAGACTTGAACCTACCATTGCCATATAGATTAACTAAACATCAAAGTAGTGCATAGACAGCATTAATCAAGAGACATTTGAATCTTTAGGTTCGGGATATTTCATGCACTTCAGTACTTCCGCTGCCAAAATTGGGGATACAGCTCTGCTTGAAAGCAGGCTCCTGTACCCCAAGAGAGGTTTCCAGTGCCTGCAGTTCTTCTACTACAACAGCGCCGACCCCAAGGACACCCTGAAGATCCACGTCCGTGAATATGACGAAGCTCACCCCAACGGGACACTGCGTTTAATAAAGACCATAGACGGTGACTATTTGTAAATTGTACTACATCTCAAAATCTGTCAGACTTGTGCTGGTAAAATGTCTGGTAAAGCTTGACCTCATGTGTTGTGACAGGAGCCCCTCAGGATCTGTGGCAGGTGCACCACGTGAGTCTTGATGTCAAGAAAAAATTCCGCGTCGTCTTTGAAGGGACCAAGGTGGGCGCCGGGAACCCGGCAGGGGGCTTGTCACTGGACGACATCAACCTTTCAGAGACCACCTGCCCAGAGTTTGTATGGCGTGTTAAGAACTTCAGCCATGTTCTGGAGAACACCCCACACAACACATCTATCTTCAGCCCCCCATTCACCTCCAAGGAGGGATACACTTTCCAAATGCAGCTGTACCCCAGCGGAAAGGCAGACTACCCTGGGCAGTTGTCGGCCTATGCTCATCTAGTGGCCCGTGAGGGGGACACGGGGCAGAAATGGCCTTGCCCCTGGAAACAGATAACCATGATGCTGATGGACCAGCACCCTCACATTCAAAAGCGCATGTCTAACCAGCGCAGCGTCACCACTGACCCCAACATGAAGGCATCAGGTGAAACCACAGTCTATTTGAATGATTCTTTAGGCTACGCAAATGGTGCTGTGGTTCTGTATTCATAGTCCCTTTTCAACAACATCCTTTTAAACAGATGAATCGGACCTATTTTTCTGGGATGACCCTCGCAAGGTTGGCTCTGAAGTCACAGACACAGATGGGTCCAAGTACTTCCGAGGACCAGGCGCTGGAACCCCAGTGTATCTAACCGAGCTCAGAGCCAAGAGCAGGGATTTTATTAAGGGGGGAGACGCCATCTTTCTCCTCACAATGGAAGGTAAAGGCACCACACAGTAAAAACCATTTCCATCTTGTCATTTGATCAGTTTCCTATCCATTTATATTCTATTTACTTATCCCTCCCACGCATACAAACAACAATTTCAGGGTCAAGAACACGAGCGTGATTGCACCCATGAGTCAGATACCCACTTGGCAGGAGAAAAACTACATCTTATCACGCGACCTCATCGCTGCTCGTTCATTTCACATTCATCACTGCTCCTCCACTTGAGTCCAATTAACCCCTCTCTCATGTGCGTTCTCGCTTTAGATGTGTCTCACCTGACTGAGAGTCAACCACAGCCTTCCACAACAGTACCACCTTCCACAACAGCGCCACCCTCCAATGGCACCACTACACCCTCTAACCTCTGCAGCAATGTGGAATGTCTGAATGATGGCATCTGTGTGGTGGACGAGGGAAAACCTCTGTGCAGGTGAGCTTTTAAAAAACAAACAAAAAAAAACTAACTTGATAATGAGAACACCGTTACATTTAAAGGAATAATGTCACACACAAATATTCGCAGATTATGTTGAATGTTTGTTTAATCTGTGTACAACAATAATTTTGTGTGGCATGTACAGAAAAGCAATTGTTTTGTATGTTTCTTGCCGTGGTTGTTACTTTTAAACAAAGCCAAGCTAGAAATTTCACTATTGATCATATATTTGAAATATTAATCATATGTTTGATGCCGTTATCTCAGAACCCCACTTACGGTTGATGAGTCATTAGCTACAATAGTAGATGTGGTTCTTGCTTGCTTCCCATTAATGTCTATACTTGCCATAGAGCTGGCTATACCTGCAACACAGATTTATCTCTCGCATTTTTTAAATTTATTGATTTATTTTTAATCTCTGCTGCCCAGGTGCGCGGTGGGTGATGACTGGTGGTACTATGGAGACAATTGTCAGTTCAAGGGCTCAGTCTCGGACAAAACCAACCTCGCTCTTGCTGCCTCTCTGTCTGTGCTGGGAGTCATGCTGGTGGTTACAGTGGTCAGTGTCATCTGTGTGAAGAAGAAGTACAAGAAACGCATGGATGACAGCGTTGTCATGAAAAACATGCATGCCTCAGAAAAACTGTAGAGGAATATCCTGAATGACATCTTTGGTTAATAGAAGAAAAACAACAACAAAAGACTTGAAATGAAGTAAATCAGTATTTTCTGCTTAATGTTTGTGTTAAATATCTTGTAGAACAGGCTTTGGGTTTATAGATTAAACTCCAATGCTAAAAGGTAAGCCATTACATACTGTATTACAGATCATGATGAGATTGCCCCCTTCTGGTTATTCAATGTAACAACAATGTGAAAATATGGTGAATAAATTATTTTAAAACCATGGTTTCCATTAATGTCTGTACAACTAAATTAAATGGGACAAATATAAAGCTCATTAATAAAAACCAGTGCCAGACAGGATGACTTATATTCACAAATTTAAAATTTATTATACCAAAGACAGGAACATTTGTGTTGTCTCTTTTCCATGTGGATATATTTGTATTACTGAACTTGACACAGTCATGCCGGTGATAACAGTTACTGTACGAGGGAGGTGAGGTGGAACAATTATTACCTGTGGGTGGCCTTGTATGTATGTGTATGTGTATGTTTGTGTGTGTATCTGCCGTGTACGTGAGTGTGTGTGTGTGTGTGTCTGTAGATGTACTGCATGTGTGTGCATGCAAATGTGCATGCAAAGATCTGTCAATAGTGTTCATTAGATAAAGTGATATTATATTGTGTGGAATGTTTCGGGGTTTCAGACCTGCAATTGCACATACCTATTTGTGTGTGTGTGTGTGTGTGTGTGATATTTGTGGGTCTACATTGTAAGATAAAGGGAAGGAGAGGGGCGGAGGGGGGGGTGAAACCTCCATAACAGCAAACTTCTTGGTGAACCACGCATGATCCTCCCCACCGTTAAAACTTTCACCGACATACAGGTGCGCAGTTCTTTTAAAAGCATCAGTATACAACATTTGTCTTATTTACAATCATTGGAAAAAAAATCACCATTTCTCTCAGAGAAGATTAGTAAAAGTGACTGAGTCACCATAAAGAGTATGCAACTCCTAGGAGTTAGTATTTCAAATTTCTACAAAAAATTTCTATGCCATTTTACAGGCCAAGAGCCATGATTTACTGAAGAAATACAGTATTTTAAGTGCCCTATCTACAACAGTTAAGTGTGGTATTACTAGTGTACCATTCAACATAGTTCACCGATAATAAAAAGATTATATGCCTCTGTTTTTAAAAAGTTCTTTCAGCAACATCTCTGCTTTCACATTAAAAGATATGGTAAGTTCTTACAAAACAAACAAACAAACCAACCAACCATGGAATTGTTATCAATATTAACAAGTGTTGTGGCGAGCTAATGCTATTGCAAAGAGACTAGTGTTGATTACATACTCAGCTGGTTGTCTAATGTAAAAACAACGTTCCACAGTCTGTGAGAAGGGCACGACCATGGACAGCAGGAGCGGTGTCCACAGGCTTTTTTTTTTTCCAAGAGGGTCGAGTATCATTAAAGGGCTCATTTGCTTGTTTTATTCTATGAGTTGCTCGGGTAGAAACAGGTGGAGCAGTTACAGTGCATGGTTCTCCAAGGATGAGGCTGTGTAGAGCTGGAAGGCTTTCATGTGCGTTTTCCGTCCTCTCGAGTAGGCTCATTCTGTTTGTGACCATTTTTGGGGGAAAAAACAAAAAACAGAGTGGCTTACGATCGGTGTAGGGTTCTGTGCATGCTGCCGCCGAGAGAGAAAGAAAGAGATGAGGCTGGGGGGTTGTGTGAGCGGTGCTGCTGCTGTTCAAAGAGGTGTGTCGTAGTAGTCTGTGGGCTGATCGCTCCCGGGAGGCTTCTGCTGTTTCTGCTGATGCTGCTTCATGATTTCCTTCACCTCCTCCTCCAGCTCGGGAGGGATGATGAACTGGTCGTCTGGGTCGGGCTGGGCCGGAGCTGTGAAGTAACCGCCGGACTTCTTCGATGGAGCGTCGGCAGCCACCTCGATAAGGTTGTGGCTCTTTTCCTGGCGTGCCACTGACCCATTCGCTCTCCTCTTACCTGCCAACTTCCCTCCATCCCCGCCTCCTGCTCCCAGTCCCTGCCACGACTCGTCCCTCTCCAGCCCGTTCTCAGCCTCGGCGAGGCTCATGTCCACCCCTTCCTCCAAGGGCTCTGGGGTGCATGGTGGTGGAGGAGGAGGAGGGGGAAGAGTCAGCAGGGTGCGCTCCTGGCTGGTGGATGACGGTAACGATGTTTGGGGTGAAGAAGAAGAGGAGGCTTCTGCTTTGAGGCAGTGGACATCCGCCTCTACTTCCACCCGGCTCCCGTTAGAGAAAACTCCAGCGATGGGTTCCTCGTCCTCGCTGTCCAGCCCGTTGTCGGACAGGGCGCTGGAGAACGTGGCGCTGGACAGCTGCCTCTGGAAAGAGCCCGCTAAGCAGGCAGGGTGGAGGGCACAGCAGCTGCGGGCGGAGGGCAGGTCCGAACCTGGGAACAGATACTGACAGGGCTGGGTGGTCGTGTGGGCCTGCTGGTGCTGTAGAGCCAACGAGTGGGCCTGATGATGCAGGTGGAAATGAGGATGGTGGGTCTGATCGTGCAGCAGCACCAAGGAGCTCTGTGGCGGTTCGTCGGACGAGGCCGTGGAGCCCACCTCGCTGCTCATCTCGCTGGTGCTGATTTCGCTGCTGATCTCGCTGCAGGAGGAAGGGGGCACGGGGAGGGAGCCGTCCGAGGGCCGCTCCTTGATGGCGGAGGAGGAGGCGGGGTAGGGCCCCAAGCCGGGGCTGGGGGGCGGCTGGGGGGGCTCAGAGCAGCAGCAGGAGCAGCAGTCTTCGCTCACGCTGAGCTGGACCACTACAGCGCTGAGGCTGTCGGTGCAGCCGTATCCCTGCGCCAGCGTGCACAGCTTCTTAGCGGCAGCCAGGCCATCTGGGACGTTTCGGACAGCTTCCACAGCCTCGGTTGGAGACACGGCATCCCACAGGCCCCGGCTGCCCAGGATGAAGAATTCATCCTGGGGGGTGAGAGTGACTGTCTGCACGTAGGGACAGGGGATGACGGATGGGTAGAGGAAGGAGTAGCCCATGATCCGTGTAGAGTCCGTCACACCATTCACTTTGTTGTCCTGTGGAAGAGAGCATCAATATAATTATTACATCGATACACTCCATTAATTCACATTGATTCACTTAAAAGGATAGTTCAACAAATATTTCATCAATTTCCATAAACCCTATAGTTGTAGGAGTACGAGGTTCATTGCCTTTAATTATCGGTGCATGTTGTTTTGAGACGCAAGCTGCTCAGTGAACACATCGAATACACAATCCAACCACTCCAAAACACTCTTGTGGAGAAGTTGTGATCTGCACATTCACCATGCTATGAAATAATCATGTAACATAAGAGAGAGAGTTGTTTTCGAGGCAAATACAAAGCCGCAACTACATTCCAGACACGGCTGATGGAGTGATTTCAAAAGTGCAAGTAGCTCCGAGTATGTGTTGTAATGTTACATAATTATACACGATTATTTCATAGCGTGATGAATCCGCAGGGCACAACTTCTCCACGAGAGCATTTTGGTGTTTTGAACTGTGTATTTGATGAGTTTGATGATGGACAGGGGACCCGTACTGTTACCTCCATTGTGTTCTCTGAGCAGCTCATGTCTCTGCCCCACGGATCTCAAAACAGCATGAACTGATAATTAAAGGTAATTAACCTACTGCTACGAGTACACGGATTATGGCAATAGGCAGATTTGCCAAAATGTTGAACTATCCTTTGAAGTTGAAGGTTTGGGTTTGAGGATCTTTACCTCAGTGATGATAGCCCTGTGCTGCCTGATCCGGCGGTATTCCTCCTCCAGGCCTACATTGTGAAGCAGCGACAGTGACAATGGCTTCCCATCGCGGCACAGGATGGCCTGGCACTTGCCTACGTTAGCAGCTGTGAGTGTGAAGCAGCCACCGGGGTCGGTCGGGTCATGGCGAATGTGACACAGAGCTGCTGAGCCGCCCAGTTTCTGACCTGCAGTCCCTAGTTTCCTGCAGGACACGGAAGGATGGGATTGTGGATTGAGAAACTAGAGATATAGTAGATGTTTTTTTCGTTTCTGTTTTTTTAAATATGAGAACATAAAGATGACGTTAAGCACCTTTGCATGACGAGAAAGGTGTTGGTCATGTAGTCCTCTTCGCTCTTGGTCTTGTGCAGTTCTTCAGCCAACACGTCATTCATCGTGCACTGCAAGAGGTAGGGCACTTCCACATTCCTGTCCCCATCAAACACACCGTACAGGGCTTCACGACTTCCACAGAAACTGTTGACTGAGAGGGCCGCGACGCACAGCCTGACGAGGAGAACGACAAACAACATGAAGACCATGACGCCACTGCAGGAAACAATAGGGCTTCAAAGACATGAACAACTCCTTTGTTCACATATTGATCACACACTACTTCAAACTCTAATAACCTTGGACACAGTGCTTTAATTCTGTGATTCTTTTGACTGTGCAGCAGAACCACAACCATTACCATGTGGCTATTGAACATCACATACAAATAGAAATTTGAAATCAATATGTACAGTACAATAGCTTGCATGCTGTCTCCAGTCCGTACGTTAAAATGTTGAATTGGAAGTGGAGTTTTGGCACGTGAATACACATGATTCATGATTCACGGCTTCATTGTTCCCTTTATTTGAGTCATCTGGCTCGAACAGTGCTCATTCTCGAGAGGTCTGGGTTTTTTAGTGAGGCTTCACTGGACGAGTGTGACGGGCGGCCGGTGTTTCGTTATTGTTCGGGACTGCACTCACTTGTTCTTGACGCCCGAGGCCTCTGTGTAACCATGACTCCACACAGCAGGCCCGCTAGATGCTTCATTCGATGAAAAGGTTGGAGGCGGATCAATACGGAAGCAGCGAATATTACTGAAAATGTGAAAAAAAAGATCAAATAAACATATCATAACAGCAACACATAAACCACAGAGAGAATTGCTAATGACACAGACTAAACAGTATAGAAAATATAAATTTGAACCTTGAATAAATACATACTGAAGAGAAGCATTGACTTACTTGAGCTGCTCGAGGGTCTTGTGATCCAGATTGAGACGAGGGTTTCCAGTCAGGTCCAGCTCCTGGAGCTTTGGGGGCAGATTCTCTGGGAGAGTGATCTCGCTGAGCTCATTACAGCTCAGGTCCACACACTGACAAAAGAGGACAAGACGTCAGTCTCAGTGCAATCTGAGGTGGCTCATACAGTAGAGACGTGCTGCTGCTGCTGCTGCTGCTACCGGCTTACTTTCATCTCCATCAGCTGCATGACCTCAGGAAAGACTTCGATGGCGTTAGAATGGGCGATGAGCGTGTGCATTCGCCGGCAGTTCATGATGGTGGTGGGAATGGTCTTCAGCATGTTTCCACTCAGGTCCACCTCCTCCAGCTCCTCCAGTTTGGCCATTTTACTGAAGGACAAGACAAAGCACTGGGTAAGCTTATGTGTGTGAAATAGTGCTGAAACAAACCAACAACCAGTCAGTGGATGCTGACTCACTGTGTAGGCAATTAAAGTTAAGTTGATCAACACGATTCATCTGTGGTGAATTTAAACCACCGATTTGTTGTTGTAATTGGTCCAGAAAAAAAAAAGTAAGACACCAGCTGCTGTGTAAACAGCAATCTAATTTACCTGGCCGGGAAGGTCTGGAGATGGTTGTAGGCCATGTGCAGGACTCGGAGGTGAGAATGGCCTGTCAGCATGGGCACACACTTGTCTGTGAGGCGGTTATTGGTGAGGTAGAGCTCCTGCAGGATGCTGTGGCTCTCCTCTGACAGGCTGGAAGGTGGCAGGTGCTCCAGTTTGTTGGCTGATGCATTGACGCATCGTAAGCTGAAAATGAATATAAAAAGTACAGACTTGTTTTTGTAAACCTTCCAGACAAAGACAAGAAAATTAAGATGAGTCACTTTTATTACAAACTCCCCTCTCCCATCTTTGTAGTGGATGTTAGTTTCTTATTTGCCTCCTCCTAATCATAACTTTAGTCCTTCACCTTCATATACCTGCAGCCCCCCCCCCCCCACCTCGATGCTTTATGTCCTTTTCAGATTTCAGGTATACTATCTGATGAAAACACAGGCTACTTCCAGCTGATGATTGATGCTACCTGTCAGATTTGAGGAACAGGTTGCCGGGCAGCTCCACCAGCTGATTGTGTTGTACGTCTAAAACCTCCAGCAGAGGGCGCTCCACTCTTTCAGGCAGCTTCTGCAACTGGTTATGTCCTGCACTCAGCTTCCTCAGACTGTTGCTGCATAACAACCTGCGGCACAGACACATACAGATGGTTTGGTAAAAAAAAGAAAGAAAGTAGAACAACAAAAATCTAAAAACTGTTGGACTGAGCAGCTATTATGAAACCACATAGATAGATAGATAGATAGATAGATAGATAGATAGATAGACAGACAGACAGACAGACAGACAGACAGACAGACAGACAGACAGACAGACAGACAGACAGACAGACAGACAGACAGACAGATAGACAGATAGACAGATAGATAGATAGATAGATAGATAGATAGATAGATAGATAGATAGATAGGAGACATATGCTTGTACAAAATTGGCCTGTGTGAACTGTAATTGAAGTTGAGGCTGAAATAGCCATGGAAATGAGGATAGTGCAGCAGGAGGATGTGGAAAGAGAAAATAGCGGCGCCTATAGTGGAGCCTGCAGCTGAAATTCATCATCCTGACACTGATTGGGTAAAAAATAAATCTGCAGACACTGAGGAGACCAGAGTAGGTGAGGGATAGAAAAAGAAAGAGAAAGAGAAAAAGAAAAAAAAATATGAAAAGGCAGAAACAGAGAGAAGAGGAAGAGTTGAGCTGCATCTGAGCTGACCTTCTAAGCAGCTATATAAAGAGGAAGAGAATGGACGAAAGCTGTGGAGGTTACAGGCTATCTGCGTGATTTATGAGGCTCCGTTGGGGATAGATGAGTGGCCGGCAGAGGGCAGGGAGAATAATGCTGCGCTGTTGTACTCCATTTACAGGCTTTACGGGACATATGCACTGAGACGGAGAGACTCACCGCGCCGGGAGCTCAGCGATGAGGTTGTGACTCACGTCCAGAACTTCCAGTTTCTTTGCTTCGCACAGCCAGTCTGGCAAGGACTCCATATGGTTCCTACGGGAGGAGTGGAAGTGATAATGATGATGATGATAAATTGTGTCCGGTTTGGAAAGTGACAGAACTAACACGGTAGAGAAAGTACAGGGATGCTGCAGGTGTCAGAATTCACGGCAGTCAAGAACAGACAAGGCAGCAGCTTGTTGTGAATTGGCTTTTTAAAATCAGTTTTCTTGTAATATTATAGAGCCACTTCATCATGTAACTGTAGAATCAGTGTTGCGATTCAGACAAGAAATAATTTGAATTTCAGCTCTTAATAGATTATCAGCAGGACTTAAAAGGGCTTTAAAGTTCTCTATGCATGCCTTTTTTATTGACCACACAAAAGCTTTGCACAAAAGCCAATTTCTTTCTTTACAATCAAAGGTTATGTCAAAGGTCAGCACTGATAAACAGTTAAACAATGACAGCTCTCATTTCACCACACTTCCAAGCATCCTATCGCTGTCATGTGGTTTCGTCCTTAAAGCAAATTCTTTCACGTCTACTCAACAACTCGTGCTCTTGTGCCCTTGTAGGACACAGAGGATGTACTGTAAATGAGCCACATTTTCAGAATAGTTTTTTCTAATTAGCGCTGCATTCCCTTTTTTGTATGCATGCGTGTGCTTCTGGGAATTTTCTCACCTCGAGACATCCATGCAACTAAGATTGGAGGGCACAGGACTGACATCCAGTTGTCGTAGCTCTGTAGGGAGAAATCAAAACACATTAACCTACAGCAAGGACAGACGCGGCCTATTACAAAAGCAGGTAGATGGGAAATGGAGGGGGAGAGTTTGGAGGCGGTGGGGTGGAGGGTGACAAGTTAGAGGGGGATGACAGAGGGAGACAATGAGACTGCAGCAGTGATGAGAAAAATGGATGCATGTATAGAGAGGAGCACAGGGTGATGTACTGTAGGTATAAAAGGAAAAGAAAAGAGTGAGTGGAGGTGAGTTTTATGTTACAGGTCATATCAGTGATTTCAGGTGAGATGGCAGTGATGTGAAAAGAGGAGGAAATCTGTCTTCTTCTAACAACACAGGGTTGCACTCGCAGAGAACATGGAGTCCCGCGTGCCAAACCCACCGTTGTTGGAGGCGTAGATGCCTTTGAGCAAGCAACCCTTGGCCTTGAGGCTGGCGATGTGGTTCCTCTCGCAGTGAAGCACCTCCAGCCTGGGGAAGACTGAGGCGTCCAGGTCCGTCAGCCTGTTATCCCTCACGTCCAGCTGGGTCACGTGCCTCAGCAGGTCAGGCTCATCTGGCACCATGCTGGAGATTTTATTCAACCTGACAGAGGGAGCAGGGAGGAGGCAAAGGTTCAACTCCAATTGGATCAGGTTGAATTGCTGTGGCCTTTCTTGTAAGGCAGGGAACATGCCTTGGGTGATGGCTGATATACGCTGCAGCTGGTTGAGTTCTGTTTGACTTCCTGTTGCTCTGACAGTACCATTTATGACAAGAACCGATAAGACATAAAATACAAAAATATATTTTTTTGTTCCGTAAACAAATACCAGGATTTGGCAAAAGCTGAGTGGAACTAGAAAAAATGCAGTTGTGAAATAAAAACATACTCTGGAAACAGGGACGTTCTGAAATAAAACCTGCTGGATGGAAATAAAAATAACATGCCCTAAATTCTTCTTTAATGTTGTTTTTGTGTAAGGAAGCAGGATGAAATAACAGTTTACAACATTTATAATGTTGGGCTGACTTTAACTTGAGTCATTAGATTGGTTCACAAATTCTTGTTTGTCTGTTCATTGTTCTTGTATGAAATTATGCAATTTATTTATAGTTTTCATATACTGTTCCGCTTTACTGATGAAAACAAAAAATGGCCATTGTTCTGATATCGGCTGCAACAGGCACTGGATTATTTTCAGTTTTATGAATCTGTCGATAATAATTTCTTTTCAGCTACAGTATCAGGAATCTATTCTTAATGGAGTAAAATTGAAAATTTACCACAGTTAAGAGGCTTAAAATGGAAAAATATGTGGCATTTCTGGGAGACAGCTGACTATCAGCTGATTGATTGAACTTTTTTTTTAACAGAAAGACTTGTTTAAGAAAACAGAGGTTTCAAAATAAGAACACAACCTCACCAGAGATACCAAGTGATCTTTGGCCAAACAGGTGAGAAATGCTGGAAAAAACGTATTTACTGACCCTGTTTGAGCAAAGTCAGTGGGAGTGAAGTATTAACTGGAAAATACTGCAAGTCACTCAAGCTCTGTGCTTTTCCCAACAAAGGGGAGACACCTGATGGAGCCTCTACGGGCAAATGATTTCTCGATTCCGTGCTGTCCTGGCTGTCTGATGGTGTTTTGACTTCCTCTTAGTGTTTTTGTTTCTGTCATTAGTGGGATAACACGTGTCACTGAGTGCAGTTCTTGGGGTCATGTATGATGAGGGTTTAAAGTGATGCCTGTTGTTGACAAAGTTGTCGAAAAATTCGACTACAAAACCCTTATTTCACAATAATGTACTGTAGTACGATATATCCCAAAATCAAGATGTTTTGTAATATTCGTAATAAACTGTCATACCTTAGGTCGATGTGTTTGACTCGGAGCAGTCGGAAGTTCTGCAGCGTGAGTGTTTCTAGGTTGTTGCCTGCCATGCACAGCTTCTCCATGGAGGCCAAGCGCTCCAGCACCTGGGGCACGTGGTTGAACTGATTGAAGGAAAGGCCTAAGTAACTGAGCCTCTGGAGGGATCCCAGCTCATTGGGCAGCTCATCTAGGCTGTTGCCGTCCAACAGGAACGTCTGCAAACTGAGAGAGGAACATGTGATTAGACAACTGTCCCCATTCGTAAAAGAGCAATTTGTTTTTTTCTTTTATTTGCAAAGATGTGGAGTAGCTCAGCATCAGTGCCACTGTTCTGACTTTGAGCATTAGCAGTCACTACATTTAATATCCAGCAGATGGCAGTAGCATATAAATACCCTACTGGCCACTTCAGGAATTTACAGACATGCCAGATCATTCAGGCAGATTAACTTCTCATCTAGCCTTGTTTCAACCCACATACCTGTGTATTTGTTTTCAAATGAACTTTCAGTTTGATGTGCATGTCCTACCCAGGCTGGCAGTACTGACAAAGCTAAATTACAGAACAATGCTGTATCCTGTATTAGGCTATCTGAAAGGGGGCAAATTGGACCGACATAATAACCATGAATTCTATTAACATTTGAAATCTTTTTTTGCATTTGGCTCACACTCCTTCACAAAGTGAGTAATAGGTCTTTCCCACAGGCGTCGGGGCTAATACTGGAGCTCAACCAAAATGTTCTGCGTGTTCCCATGAGACAAAATGGTATTCAGCAAAATCAGCTTTGCTCTCCATCCTCTTGAAAAGAATTCTGCATTTTTGGAGTAACACTGCCAGCAAGTAAACCTGATATAATTTCTCAAACACTAGAGCCAAGTGACATCATTCATAAATGTAATAAAGTGGTCCACCGACGTTTTACTAGAACTGGAGTTCTCAAAGAAATTCAAGAAGCTTACAAACATCGAAATTATGTCACAAGTGGATTTACCACAACAGCTTAGCCCAATAGCAAGCTGAGGAAATGGTTAAACAACAGAGAATACATTTGTATTGTAAAAATGGATCAGAGTGAATTTTGCTGTGTCAATCAGAAAACAAACAGACCAGGGAAAGGCGATGAGTCAGGGAAAAAATTTCACTGGGAAGCACCACAGATGATCAGTGCAACTTGTGTTGTTGTTTGCTCACATGCTGAAACTAGCAGAGTACACCACGGTAGTTGTTATGCCATGTGCTTGTTGCTAGGTAACATTTGGCTATGTAAATGTTTGATAGTCAAACTAACAAAAATGCAGTTGCAGCCTGTGGGAAAGATTCAGAGCAAGCGTCAGCGGTAAACCCCTGCCACCAAAGTGAAAGAGCTGGAAAATTACCAACATTACCAGCTGCTAATAGCAGGGTAAAGGTAAAGTAAACACCTAAACAAATTCCGATAACTAACAAAGGGAGAAGAGCAAAGGTGCATTT
Organism: Decapterus maruadsi; assembly: GCA_030347415.2. NCBI lineage: Eukaryota > Metazoa > Chordata > Actinopteri > Carangiformes > Carangidae > Decapterus > Decapterus maruadsi. The sequence continues at coordinate 17,319,628 of CM064906.1, forward strand.
TCGATTAGAATACAATAAGTCTGACCTTTGGATTCAAGTATATTCAGCCTCTGAGTTTAGATTAGATCGAGAACTTGCAACATAAACACTGTTCTGTTCTGATCACAGTTCACATCAGGTCCGTGTCAACAACTTCCTGCTGTTGCTTACTTCGTCATAGCCCCCACAGAGCCGGGGACAGAGGCCAGGTAGTTACAGCTGAGGTTGACTTCCGTCAGGGTCTGGATGTCGCAGATGGCCAGAGGAAACTGACCAAGATGGTTGTTGGAAAGGTTGAGGCTGCGCAGACGAGAAAACCTGCAACAAGACAGAAAACACTTAATGACAGCTAAGACAGAGGTGTGAGAAGGGAGGGGAAGAGAAGGGAGTAGAAGAGAAGAGAAGAGAAGAGAAGAGAAGAGAAGAGAAGAGAAGAGAAGAGAAGAGAAGAGAAGAGAAGAGAAGAGAAGAGAAGAGAAGAAAGAGTATAACCGAGTGATTGGAGATGTACTTGAATCTTGTCAACATCAATATTGCAAGAGTAGAAGATGTTCATAAATATATTAATGAGTATATTCATGGGCGATGTAGAAAAGTATAAGCTTACAGTGAATTTGTTTAGGTGAAAAACACACAGTTAGACTCAGCGCGCCCATAAACAAACCCCCTCCTTAATGGCAGGACTAAACCTTCACATTTGATTGTTGAGCAAACAAGTGCGGCATTGACATCTGTGTTGTTCATTCAAACACCAGTGACCAGTGGAATTTGGCACCGTGTCCCATGGCAGGGAGGTGACCTTCAGAGGGGTGAGCCCCTCAGGCAGAAGGACTCTCCCTGTCTTTATTTATCTATCTCCTCACATACAAACACAAGCATGCAACCTGCTATCACCTATCATGTGCACAGCTATGGCACGCCGGAGATTGGCATCGGGCCACATTAGCACCGCAGGCTGGAGCAGCTGCTCAGACCGGCAACGACTGGCACGGTGTCACAATTTTCATCCATATGTGCACACACACAGGTCACACATATTATTATTATTATTATTATTATGGCTATGAAGAAAAAGGCAAGCGAGACATCAGGGCTGTTGATGAGGATGGCCAAGTAATTCCAGCTGAGGGTGACTCCTGCAGACAGTGGGTGCGGGGGTGCAGAGGAGGGGGGGTTGTTGTGTGGGAAAATGTCATTCCGCCATTAAATCAACCTCTGCAGTCTGCTGAGTAATGCTCATGCCCCCTCCTCAGACTTTCTCCTTGTCTGTGTCATGCTCTGTCCTATCATGCTCCTCTCTTTTCTCCTCGCTCCTGTCCTTGCCAGTTTAAAGCTACACTAATCACCTTCAACAAAGAAAATTATCCTCAAATAAGCAGTTCCTAACAGCTCTATGAAAACCTTCAGCCTTTTTTTAATTCACTGTTTTGGTTTTCTTCCCCACAAAATTCCACTCTCATTAACGGATCTACGACTGCTTTTTTTTTTTTTCAGAAAAGATGCAAAAAAAGGGTTCTTATAAACATAACTGCGCATTATTTTGCAACTATAGTAGCTGATGTGGAGCAATCAGCAGCTAAGCCAACTCTTTCTCAGGAAATGTGACGAGAATACAAGACGTAAAGGGAGAGTGGATATTGGATTAAAAATCTTTAAGAAAAGGATAAATAACTCTAAATGAATGGCAATATAGTGTAGTATTGTTTTTATCCTCTCATTCTACACCAGGGACCAAAAAAATGCAAATTGAATCCTTTAACTTTGCCTTAAACACCACCTTCATCTCAAAACTTGTCTTCGTGCTGCTGCTCTGCCCTCCTTCGCCCCTCCCTTCCTCCTCTCATTTACATCACTTTATGTCCTTCGCATCCTGCCGGACTATCATACATATGTAAATAAACAGGTCAAAGATTCAATCAGATGCATAGGAACGTCAGGCATTACTCTCAGTGAGTGCTGACCTCTCTCTCAGAGTGAGATGCATGCTGGGAAGGCAGTCCCATGCCAGGGGAGAGAGCTAGTATCCCAGACAACTGATTATGCATATCTGATTGGCAGATCACCCACCGGTTAGTCTTTGGGCAGAGAGGAGAGATACAGAGAGAGAGAGGAGAGGAGAGAGGAGAGGCATGTGGCAGGTTCACGCATTCCACTGCTCTTGGAAAAATACAAAGCACTATGACCCCATGTTGGATGTCAGGGAAAGCCAGTGTTTATACTGAAACAAAAACAGACTCTCACACAACTGTCCACACCAAAACACATACACCCACATTCACCGAGGCTGCACACAGAGTGTTATTGTTCTTGCCTCTAGCTCTTTTGACTCGAGTCTCTCAGGGGACGAATGTGTACTCTGCTGCATGTCACGTCAAAAAAAAAAAAAAAAACCTCTCTGTTCTCAACCAAGTATCCATCTCTTTCTCGTCGCTGACCTCTTTTTCTCTCGTGCTGGGTCAAATGCAGATGAGCCTACTTTGGGTTTGGCAAGGCTAAATATGGATGTTATCTGGTGTGACCAGCAGGGGAGCCGTGCATCACTCCCTCACGTTTTAAAAAGCCAGAGTTATTTCCCATGCAGCATCTTCAACGGCGGTCATTATCCGGAAGATTAAAAAGAAATTGATGATGGTAGAGCATCGTAATAATAATCCTGGCTTCCCTCTCTGACTCGTAATGTTCTGTCAGGGAGACACAACAGGCATTCAACAAAAAACATGCACAGCTGCACGCATTGAGACACATGCAGACACACACACACAATACTGTACATTCAGCCATCTTAAAAGGAAGAAAAAACTGAATGCCATACTGTATCAAGACTCGTATGCACTGACCCCAAATCTGTAGCCTGCAGCCACTTATTCTGTTGCATACAAGCATGCAACTCCCTCTCCTTCTATCTCTGTCTCTCTCTCTCTTCCACACACACGCACACCATTCTGCAAACACATACTAAGGATTCAGATTCACACAGTTCATTCAGATGAATGGTAAAAAAATCTACTTGGCAATAAGCTTCAGAAAGAGATGCTGTGACAGTCGTGTATGCGCACCAGTGTGTTCAGTCCCGCACACGCACACACGCGCGCACGCACTCATGTCTTGGATGTGGGCTTTAATCTGGGACCATGATAAGCATGCAGCAGATGGTGCCCACAGAGAGAGAGTGTGAGGGAGGCCAGGGACATTAAAAGCTTCCCTGCAGATGCATCTGCCCCTCTGGGCTCGATGGGCTTGGCCCGGCACGGCCCTGGCACGGCCCTGGCTAGCCTCTTCGGTCCGCATGTGCCGGTGGCCGCGGTCCTAGACTGCTTAGATCGATGGCTTGCAAATTGCGAGCTAAAGGTAAAAGCTGTCCAAATAGCCAGCCACAACCTGCTGGTTCCACTGAAGCCTCTCTTGTGTTTCGTCTCCCCACGCTCATCTCCTGTTGCGGCCTAATTATGTTTAGCTTTGTTAAACATTTTCACGTCTCATCTTGCCCGGATCACCCTGCGCTGTTTCTTCGACCTGTGACACCATATCAAGTCCTTTATTTTCCTTTTATATTTTCCCCTCTCCCCTACTCCTTATAGTTTCGCTTCAGGTGTGCTTACTGTAGATTTACAACAGCAGCGTACTGTACCTCTGCAGCTGCTGCAGCCGCTGGTCTGCAGGCAGAAAGTTGTGTTTGAGGTTGAGGTGGGTGAGGTCGTGGCTGTAGAAGAGGTTGGGAGGAAGCTGCTCCAGACTGCAGCACGACAGGTCCACCGAGTTGATTCTCTGGGACACCATCTAGACGGAGGCGGAGGGGGGAAGGCGAGAAGAATGGAGAGGCGAGAGAGAGAAAGAGAAAGAGAAACACAGAGAGTAACAGGATTATCTCTTCCGCACAAGACTTTACAGGTTTACTGTGTGTGTGTAGCCTGCAGCTAAGGGGTCAAATGTCATTCAATACCCAATCTTCTTAAGGATTAGAGAGTAAGAAGCAGTCGAGGGAAAGTCCAAAAGGTTAGCGACCCAACATCACACATTACATCATCACATAATCTAGTTAAACAGCAGGTGCGTGGAGCAGTTTACCCATCACGATTTGTTAGTCAAATTCGAGCAGACACAGAAGCTGCAAATCTGAAATGACAGCATTAAACGTCTCACCTCATCTTAAAGGAGGAAAATCTACAATCTGTGAACTTGAGCCTTTCAGAAGCGCAGTTAGCTAGAGGCTCAGCAGTTGTCACTGGGGCATGTGCTGCTTCTATCCAGGCTCCTATTCTGAGTGGCCCTCTGGGTGCTGGTGACATGCATGTCCCTGTTAATATTTAGTAAAGAGGTTTTCTGGCTATGGCCTACTTGAGTTCAAATGAGAGAAAGGAGAGTGTGTGTATGTGTGTGTGAGAGAGACAGTGGTGTTCATGTGCGAGTGCACTCAGAGATACTTGGGTTACGCTGCGTACTACAGACCGGGCCAGCAGCGTGACATATGCACGGTGCTGCTGTTGCGGTCGGTGCAGTGCCAGAGTTTCGTACTTGAGCTTTGCAGTCACGCATGTTCTAATGTACGATGCAGCTGACCCATAAGTAGCGCCGGGGAGCATATGCTCATGTTCTCCCTCTCTTTCTCCTCTCTAACCCCCGTGCACATGCTCGCACTAACCCAGTACCTTGGCAGCGTGTCTGTGCCAGCGCAGGTGCTCCGTGAAGCTGTCAAAGCTGACGTAGTAGGTTTGACTCTGAGGGCCTGCCGAGCTGAAGGCCAAACAGTGATTGTGCTTCTTCACCTCCTCGACCTGCGGCGCAACACACACAGGAGAGACAATCAAGAGTTTGAAATACTGACATCTTAAAATTTATATCCCCCCGCCCGTGCCCACAGAGTCAAGACGATGGGAGGGAAAAACAAGACACACGGACGTCTCTGTGGATTAGTTCTTCTTCCAAACGGCTTCTGTTGAAGGAAATAAGATGCTTAATGGCTGCAGGGTAAACAGCGCCAGTCAACCAGAAGCACACTGATCATATACAGTAAGGAACACATGTGCGTGACATAAGCAAGAATAAATGTATGTGAAATTATGTTTTAGCCACGCAGAGTCACACAAACACACACACATGGACTCTGTGAATGAATGCCTGACTAGTTACGGCGTCTTAATAGACGTATTCAACGCGGGCACATGCGGAGGCACCGTGTGGATGAATGGTTGACTGGAGGTCATGTGCCGTGCGAGAAATGTTTAATAACTGGGTGTGGTGTGTTGTATGGAGAGTCTTTTGTGTGAGGCGGACAAATAGGAAAGGCTTTTCAGGAGAACCTTTAGAGCGTAATTACTGGCTCTCTGCACATACACAGATCCATAAAGCAATAAACAGATAAAGGTCATTTTTAGGCAGGCAGTTTTCAAAAGGTGCGGAGCGAAGTGATGCCGCTTGGATGTTACAGTGATCCATAACACTAATAAACATTATAGCATGCCTTGACTCCAGATTAGAACTGGCACAAGGCTGAAAACAGAAAACTGCAAACTAAAAGGACCAACTGTTTTGTTATCAAGGGCAAACTTCACTGTGCAGGGAGACATTTCCAGAGGGTAATAAAAGTGACTTTGGCAGGTCATATGACCTTACAGGTTTATGATCCAAAGCATAAATTATATAACACATCCATGGAAGACCGAGATGAGAAGAAAAACAGATTAGGTAATGCCGGTAGTGCTCCTGTGTTGTTGTGACTTCTTTTTTTTTACGCACTTTTCCTCCAATGAGCGGCAGGATGTGCATCTTCCCCGTCTGGCTGTCTTTAACAGAGGAGACGATGAGGCAGGTGCCGCACAGGATGACCTGCCGTCTGGTCCAGCGGTTGACCGGCAGCTGAAGCTTCCCTTTTCGAACGTTGTATGTCCCTGACAGCTGGACCCGCTCCGAGCTCTCGATGCTTTGAGGTTTCCCTGGGAACAAAGAAAAAAGGAGAGATATTGTGCGGTTAGCAGCATGTCAGATATGACCTTGGCATAAGTCTGGCGGATGATTGGGTACTGTTTAAGGAAAAGAAAAAAAAGGACCTACCACCTCTGAATAAAATCAGTTTTATATTTTAAAAAAACAACATGACACTTACTTCATGGTTGTGATATAAGGTCATGGGATTAAGATACATCGTTAGTTAACCGTTCCTATGGATACTGAAATATTTCATTAGATAAATAAGATCTTTGACCTCCTGGTGGCGCTAAATGGGCCAAAGTAAACAGGCTTTGTCCTCTACGTACCATGGACATCTGCACAGAATTCACTGGCAGTCCATTGGGTGTTTGTTGAGATATTTCAGCCTGGGCCGCTGCCCCGCTGATCAGGGCTAAAAACTGATCTGACCTAACCACCACCTAATGCCACGAAATGGAACTATACCCGCAGAGGTTACAGCCGGAGAACTATCCCCACAAATACCCTCCCAACGCCGGGTTAGCAGAAGATCTAAATACAATGAGCAGCACAACTGTCGGCCTTTGCGTGTCCTACTTTTGCGCAGGGAATTGAATAGTCTAGATTTGCATTCAGTCCAGCGCTGCATTAACAAGAGTCTCAAATTCAATGCCAGGTGCACCACTTCTAAATTATACTCGTACGATTTCTGAGCTGCCTTTATTCAGTTTTTACCCATCTGTCTGCCTCTCCTCGGTGCCCTGTTCTCTCGTTTCACCGTCATCCTGCCAAACCTGACAGTCAGGCTGCTTATCAGGCGTTCTGTCAGCCAGGCTGTCTTATCGTTCTGTCTAAACATCCACCTGCTTTCTGTCTACCTCCACCTCCGCAAAAACATCCCGGGGCTGGCATGTGCTGTGCTGTCCTCCTCCTCCTCCCCCTGTCGTTTCTCTTCTATCTGTCCGGCTGCATGGCTTCCAGATTCTGCTTTTTCTATCTATAGTTTTGTGTTTGTTTTTTTCTGACATTTGCTCAAAGTATGTTTAACCTCACTGTTCCCATTTGGCCAAAAGAGTCATGACTTGGTTTATAAAGTTTTTTTTTTCTTTTCAAAGCAACAGATAGCCTTCGAAAAATGTGTGTCGACCTGCTGTAAGCCCGCTGCGTCCCTCATTCGCCGTGCCTTTCACACATATCTCGCGTCACTACAATCACGCGGAGCGAGGCAGAGGGGGTGTGGAGGTGAGTTGAACAGAGGAAGACAGAGTCAGTAGGGTAAGCAAGTGCGAACTTGCTTGCGCTCTCATGGCTTTAAATAATTCAAGGCTTTTGCATGCTGACTGTAAGGCTAACGCAGTGGAGCACTGTACTGCAACCTGCTCTCATCCAACAGGATCAGCAGAGTTTAATAACATCCTGGGCAGAGGTCCGATTATTGGAGCTGATGTGGCTAAAACCAGAGGTCACGCAAATCCATACACAGTTTATTCTCCATATATATATTTGACATACACATAACTGACAAGCTTCAGCCCAGTCACAGAGCTCTGACCTTTTCCTCTCCACGACAAGCTAATCTTGTGTTCACAGCACAATCAATGGCCTAGTTTGCAAAAGAATATTTGCTTTGCTAAACGCTGAGTGTGTAACTTCGCGTACTATTGTTAGATGTTGATTACAAAAAGGTGAGTGGTCTAGGGACTGACACACATACTGTAACACGTGGGCATGCGGCAGAGAACAAGCCTGTCTACGACTGCAGACAGCGTAGGGATGTAGCAACCAACACATCAGATTATATCATCTTATTCGATTTTCTGAAGAAATAGAGGGAGAGTGCAATGTAACACACACCAGACGACCAAGTAAGATCCATGTGGGACAGGAAACAACAGGAATGACACTTGATATTTTGCGATACTACACCCCAGAAATGATCAGCAACCTTCAATTTACATGTAAACTGATTTAACACTAGTTAAGTGGGTGGTTCTGAAAATAAAGGTACGCATCTTTGAGGCTAAATGAAGGACTATTTACATACCTGCCAGGCAATGCCAGCTTAAATACCATCCCATAAAAACAGATGCATTTCACAGTGTGCATAAAGCTGTGAGACCATATATGATATACTGTATATTGCATTTTAAATGGTATAACAGCACACCTCTTTCTCACAATTTCTCCCTGTTCTCTGGCACTCAGCCCCGACTGCAGGCAGGAATCAAAACCTGGCAGTCATAATCTAAAGGAAAAATATGGATTTAATACATCTTAATGAGCTGTCAGGATGTGACAGACATCTGTAATGTGTATTTTTCTTTATTCTGACATTGTATACAGGTTAATATAAAAGGAAACCTGCCAAAATCCAGTTTGTGATCATTTTAGGAGCAAATTTACCTTAATTTACCTACAGAATAATGCCTTAATAAAATCCCTAGCCGTTGTGATCACATACTGCTTCACTTTACCTTACCCTTTTCTGTCTACGTCTCTGCAAAAACAATCACTTGCTTTATGTTTCATTTGTACCAGGGCCTAAAAAAACCCATTTTTGATGAGAACTGAAACATGAGATGTTGGAAAACACAAATTGTCAAGACTTGTCAGTGAATGTTGCTGGTTGTGTTATTGTCTTTCCTGCACTGCCTACTCGCTGTCCCTTTGCTGTTCTGGTTCCACTGCTGATCTCCACACTCATTTGGCTGCACTTCTGAAACAAGTGGAGTGTGCAGCGAGCGAATGAAACTGCTGGTTTTTTATCTCTCTTTAAAGGGGGTCATCATCACCATCCACTCCGCGAGAAATGCTATCCAATAACCGGGCGTTTGTGTTATTGAGAATATTATACGTACACAGTGGTATGTACGGGTGCTGGAAGGGACCAAAACCCCTCAAGGGTAGACTAGCATTGGGAGGGCAGGGAGGGCACAGCCTTAAAGCTAAAAATAATACAATAAATGTCAAGCATCACCTTCAGGACTGATAATGACAAGTAGTTTAACAATCCGACAACCATATCAGGTGTTGTCTTTTGTCTTCACTCACAAATAAGCGGGCCTGATAAGTGTGTTAACCTGGAGTCTGGAGTTTCCTTCAGGAGGGAACATGATAAGGAACGTGAGATAAGAGGCAAACTGAAGATAGGAGTTTTAAAGGGTAAAACTTACCAGCAATAAAATAGCATATTAATATGTTGATATTCATGCACCTATTTAAAACATATTTTAGTTTTATTGCTCCTTAAAACTCCTGATCACCTCCACCAGTATCTACAGTAAACAAGACATCCCCATTTGCTCAGTTCCACACGAATCCATATAGTATTTTGCGACCAGACAGACGAGCCAACTGGCGTGACTGAACAGACCGGCTCCCCCCTTCCAACTTCACTGGCTGGCAGAGGTAACCAGCAGGAACATATTTTCCTGACTGAGCTTAGGAAGGGGGTATGTGTTGCATTAGACAAATTATTCACAAGCTTTTAGCCTCAATATGTCACATGGGCATATTCCTACTATTTTTAGGCCTTTTGTTGGAACGTGCTCTCTCCCACACAAGCCTATGCACTAACACAGGCACCCTACTCCTCCTCCTACTCTTCCACTTGCTGACACCCCCCTCGCCCCCCCTCCACACACACACACACACACACACACACACTGACACAGTGACAGTGATTAACCGTCTCCATATGTGCATCCATCTAATTGTCGCCCCTGATTGTTGATGGACCAAAAACAACAAGAGATTTTTCAGCAAGAGAACAATACAGACAGGGTTGAGTGGGCTGCTTTTTTTTTTTTGCGATAAGATAAGTTTGAAAAGCTGTAGCGGGAGGATGTTGCCGTTTACAACCGTCACACATGGATGTGGGATGGATGACTGAATGGAGGTAAATGTTTCAGTCTGACCATGGGAATCCACGGCGGAGGAAGCGGAGAGATGGGTGGGGAGACTTCCACGTGAGCATCCTGTTTACTGGGGTGGACCAGGGACGAGCGGGGGGTCTCCGCGTGACTTTTACAGTGGAGGGAAGGGAGTTAGAAGAGACGGTTGCTACGTTCCAAATGTATAAAACCACTGACCACCTACGCTGGAAATATTTTGAGCTGCAGCGCTGACGTTAGTCATGGTGGTCATCCCGGAATCTCCAGGCGATGCATGAGATGTGAATTTAAAGATAATAGACAGGCCCTGCAAGGTGGGTGTGTTCATGTGAAGAAGTCATGGTCTATTCTAGACCTACAGTGTGTAGGAATACTACTGTGTGTGTGTGTGTGTGTTACTGGAGAAGGTTTCCTTCCTTTTTCCCCAGGCTCAGGAAAAGACAGTTTCCCCTCCACACTTGGCTCCAAAGCCAATGTGTGTGCACTCCTACTGCTCAAACACACACACACATTGACACACACCGACTTGTGTAGTAGCAATGAGAAAGTGCCTTATATTATTAGCCTCACTGTCAGCGGTGAAGTATTCCTGTAACAACTTAAAGGCACAATCAGGGAGCCAAATGTAAACAAGAGAGCAGCCCTGTCAACACCCAAATTAACAATTAACTCTAAGTTAGTTTGTTTGGTTTTGGTGTTTGATATTCGATATGCTGTTTTTACAATGACTTCTTTCAAAATGATAAAATGAGACGCCCATGGGATGATTTCAGTGCACCGCTGTGACAGTACGTGGAAGCGCTTTTTGCCGTAATAATCTGTAATGGTTCAAAGCCTGTGAAACAGACAGTCCTGTATTATTCAAGAACGAGCATGCACGTGTGCAACAGCTGCGACCGACAGTGAGCCTAAAATATTGATCCATTGGTGTATTTGTTGTTTTTTTTCAAAGGCAACCATGAAGGAAACAACTCCTGGATTCTCTAATGCCGGTTTTCCCCTCGCACATGTTTCCACTATACCAGGCTACACAAAGCTGCTTCCCAGATGCCCCGCTGCCCCTGTGATCCATCATTGTTAGTCATCATCAGCACCCGAAGGCCGACCTCTCTTCCATCCGTCTCCCAGTTAACAGATCAACGTTCCTTCTTTTCCTCTGGACCTTCCCAGTAATACTGTACCAAAGATGCATTTCCTGGTTTAATCATCCTGCCTGGCTAAATGTGACCTGACATCAGCACACCTCCACTACAGGACTGGGCACGCCGTACCGTAGGGCATCGATGACCCACATAAGTCACAGCGCAGCACGAGCATGCGTAGGAGTGCACTCTTGCTTATTCTATAGGCGGTGACAGATGTGATGCTGGGTGGTAAAGTCTGTAGGACCTATAAATGCTTCTAAGCCCAAGTTCTTATATTTCCACAATCCGATCTCTTACAGCTTCTTCTGAAAGCTATCTCAACAGAGTCTTGTTTCAGATCTTACTACAAAGGAAGCATCTACATATTCATGTTTATTTATTTACCTTTATTTAACCAGGATGTCCCACTGAGATCAGAAATCTCAGGGAGACCCGGCCAAGGTAGTAGCTATGTAAAAGCAGCAAATAGAAGATACACAATAAATGTCAGACACATTAAAAACAACAACACACTAACACAAAGTAACAAAGTATCAAATTATTTATAAAATGACTGCCGCAGTGTTGGAGATGAACTTATAAGGAGCAAACTAGAGTTGAGGGAAGTTGGTGGGGAGGCAACGGAGAAATGGATGTAAGTCAGAGCGAGGCCAGCTGTTACTCTGTGACACAAATAGCTGCACGTCCCTCTGTTCACAACACACAAACACAATGTTACAATGCATCTACCCAAAGGTGTGTGTTGTTTGCATGCGATTCCCACATCTGATCCACTTTGTCTTTGCCTGAATCGCTCCACTCCTCTTTTTTTTTTTTCCGACTCCCTTCTCTGTCTTTCTCATTCTCTGTGGATGACATGAGGTGATTACTCAGATCCAAAGTGACGGGCCGGGTTAAGCCAACTGTCCGCTCGGGCAGCAGTTGACGAGCCTTGCTGGGAGGTGGCAAAGGCCATCGTGGGCGACATGCCGCTCGCCGCGCTCACCTTAAGTGTCCCACTTTTTTTCTTTTTTTTTGCTCGCCTTACACTTCACCTTTCACGGCGATGCACACGCTGAAACTGTGAACATGTGGTGACAGGGAACGTCATCAGGAATGTCGTTTAGCTTCACACTTTCTGAAACGTGCAAGCCCTAATTAGTAATTTCTTAATCCTGCAAACAACCTTTAAAAAAAAAAAAAAAAAAAAAAAAAAAAAAAAAAGTTCCCACATGTTCTAACATAGAAGGGTCTATAGAGGTAGCAGGGCACGCAACCCCCTCTGGGACCGAGGAGGTGTTGATGCGTGAAATGTGTCAAACTGTCCTTTGTGTAAAAGTGATAAGATGAGGTACGTGTTTGCATGGGAAATAAGCGAGATGCTCCTTCATTATCTCTGTGTGTCGCTAAATTTGCACACGGGCCTTCTTGTGCCTGTGTGTTCGGTCGTGTTCACTTTCAACATTTTGACTGCTCGGGAGGCTTCATTAAACAAAATGTTCGGCAGTCAAAACATCAAACAAGGACAAGCTGGAGAGCACGGATGTTGATCTGTGCGGACATTTACGGTCCCCAGATGATGAAGCAGTACATGAAGTTAAACTGAGGGACACGTTTCCAACAAAATCTGATGCTTGTGTCTTCCTCAATGATGAATTATAATAACTGTAATAAATAAATAACAAAATAACTAAGCTGTATTGAGTCATTAATAATATGGAATATATTAATGCAAAGTTGAACAGTGCATTGAACAGTGAAATCACAATAAACAGCTGTGGACTCTGCAGTGTTTGATTAGCAGAATGAGTATTTATATAATCATCTATGTTGCAGCTTGCTCTCATTGTCTCATTAATTAATAAAACAATTAAACATGATTAGAATGTTAAGCATTTAGATTAGTTCATCTGTGAATGGTAATGAATTTTAAAAAGGGAACGGTAAATGGTACGGTACAGTATAGAATTTTAATAATCTAAAAACTGTAAAATAATATCTGCTATTAATTCATAAGGTGACAGTTGTTCTCAGTCGACTGCTGAGTGCTTCCAGTCCTTCTAGTAAAAAGCTGAGTGACATTGCTTTGTGCTCCTGTCTATTGTCAGACACTGAACATCCTTCATCCTAAACAGCTTAGCTGAGGTGATGCCCTCCTCCTCCCCACACCTCACCCCAGTCTGCACAGCGCTCAGCTGGTGATGTAGCATTAAGGAGCAGGGTTCTCTGGCCCAGGGAGCTCTGGGAAAACACGTTGCCATGGCTCAGGTGACCATGAGACGTCCCTCCATCCCCGGGAGAGAGGGCAAAGTGGATAATTAATAGATGGATGGATGTCCTGATGTCTGATTGCTCATCTCTCCTAAACATGTCACCTGGAAGGACACAATCAGACAGTAGCGCACACATGCACACACACACAGGCGCGCGCACCCACGCACACACGCCCGCCGACACTGAGCGAAACCTCGTCTTTCAGTCCAGTGAAACAAATCCTGAATCCAAATGAGGTCACAGCCTGCAATATCTTCCCCATCAAACCATTATTACCCTTTGCCCCTGGGGAGAAGGGAACTAAACAGCCCTCTGCTATTAAAGCCATTGTACCATCTCCAGTTATCAGGTCAGTGCGTTGCCACACGCTGCCTGTAGGGGCAGTGTGTGGATACATAACGGCACAGGGATGACCTGAAGGAGGATTTGCAGTGCTCTGTAATGCTGAATTACTGTCTTTTTCTTTTTTTTCTTCTTAAATTTGACCCACTTGCAGTCTCAGTCAGTGTCCTGCATTTTTAATTTACAGGATGACTTCATGCACAGGCACAGCAGCCGAAACTCAGCCCGCTTTAGATCCTCAAATGTTATATTACTAACCTGATGCAAATGTGCAATCGTAACTCATCTGCCCGACAGCTAGAACGAAGAGCTACAACGTGAGAAGAGGTTTATAAATCAGGTTTTGCAGCTATGAATTATTAAATAAATGACTGATGTGCCCTTAAGAGAAAGAAACAACAGCAGTTTCGTGAGCAGCACTGTCCTTCACACTATACCAGCTGCATTGTGAACATGCTTCGTTGTCTCACTCAATCAATATTAACCTAAAAATACAGCCATATGCAGCGGACAGCGAGGAGAGCTGCATTATGGATGGTTCAAATTGCAGGTGTCGGCATCAGTGTGTGGAAAAAAAAAGAAAGAAAGATTCTCCCCAGTGATTCCCTGTGTGAGTGAAAGGGTCGGATGCTGACGTACATAAATGTGTGCTCCCCCTCTCCTTCTCTTCCCTCCTGCTGCTGTTATGTAATGAGTGTGTGTGTTACGAAACCTTACATTGGAAAACACGAGCCCACTGATCAGCTAGCTCAGAGCGCACATAGACACACACACACATCAGAGCTCTGGGGGATTGGTTTCACCACCCCTCGCTTGTGTGTAAGCGAATGCACACGCTGCCGCTGCACCCATGCATACAATATGTGTGCATGTGCGAGTGTGTGCTATACATTAGCTGAATGCACGCGTGTAAATCTGTGCATGACTGCGAGGCTTCGAAAATGTGCAGAGCTCCCAGATGAATTATTAAGAATGTTTGTGGGTGAACGTGTATACGAGGATAGTAATAATAATAATATATGAAATAGATATTAAATAAATAAAAAGCACAGGAGAAAAAAAATAAAAGGAGGTTCATTATAGCTGCATGTTGCAGCACTGGAGTGAATACAGAAAGCTGGTCACTGGCAAGAGGGAGGGGGGTGGACATACAGAGAGATTCAAATATAGGACACAAGGGCAAAAGAAAAACAAGGCTAGGCCGAACAGAGATGTCTTCAATAGATACGAGAAAGAAAAAGCGTAGGAGATAGATTAACACATGTATAAACAGACGGATATCAATTGGCTACAGGCATATCCTGTCACTTCAGGCAGAAAGACTCACCAGAGGGAAGTGCTATGAGGCTAGCTGAGCTAATCTCATCCAGCTGTGAAGCTCATGCATGCAGAGCTGTTTCATTTGGGTTGTTTTGACCATCATCTCTTGTTTATCATTTGGTAAACTGCGCGCATGCACAACTACGGTCAGTGGCGTGCAATGAAGGGAAAGATTAACCAAGAACTCCGATAATAGATTATTACAGGGAACAATTTGGGTATTAATTTACTACTTATCTTGTTAAGTGTGTGATATGATATGCAAACCTGTGTTTTTTTTTAAAGGTATAATATGTCTCCAAGTTCAACATACAGTATATGCACTCATTAGCTACTTCTGTGCAGCTGCCATTAGCACCAGTCTGACATAATGCTTTACAGATCCCTGCAATTAGTGTGCACCTGCACATTGGGATTCACAGGAATCTCACAGCGGACCACGTTTAGGAGTCGAGAGCCGGTGCATGTGCACTTTGCAATACGTGTGCACACTCGCTCATATGTCTCCCAATGACATGGACTGGAAGAGCAGCTGAACAGCTGTTCACAGCTGAAACACATTGATGTACACGTAGTATGTGTACAGTGATGCATGCAGTACACAACCTTCACTAGCTGCTCATCCATTTGTGTTGTTGTGCTTCTGACAGTGCAGCTGCTAAAGTGTCGCCTGCCCCCAATGATTGATGAACGTGTCATTTTGATACAAGCTCTGGGACTCGAGTTAATCATGACGTCTTCAGCGGCAGCACCGGCTACTGAACTGCAATCCTGTAAGCAGCATATCAACACTGAATGATCATCACGCTGCTTAGGCTTCTTATTTTGGTACGGACGCCTTAGTATTCTCAGAAATTAACTAGGCAACATTAAGTGATTAAATGACACAATGAAAAAAACTACAAAAATATGATTAATGTGGTAAAAAAAAAAAACTAATAACAGCCAGCACAACCAGATTTCTTTTAACAAGAGCAAACGCTGTCTTCATCACCACAGATGTAATAAGAGCACTGAGATCTATTAACTGACGACGTGGAACCGAGCGAGCCTTCTGACAAGCCCTTACATCATAGCGTCGGGGCTAATTTAGTGCTTATCTTTTTTGTTTCAAGTTAACAACACAGAAAAAAAAGACTTTGCTGTCTCAATCAGCTCCAGTCAGTGTGTAATATCTGTCGAGCGAAAAGGTCAGCTGAATTCTCCGTCAAACCCGCCCGGAGTTTATGTAAGGCTGTTCCGTGCAGATAGTTAAAATGCATGATCAACTCCGTCCGTTGGTGTGGAAGGAGGTCTGACTATGCTATGTTGAGAAATAATGAACAACCAGCAGGTCATGAATGCGTGAGAAACAAAACGGGAGGCTGAGCTTCCACACACAATCTAATGCAAGCCTGCACATGCGTGAACTGAGTTACTGTTGTGTGTTGATAGTAAATTGGCAGGAGAGCCATGGTGCCCTGTTATGTAATGGGTCTCTGTCTTTCTTTGCAAACACACACACATGCACAGGTCATCACCAGAGAGGTTTAGACCATGTGTGTGTGTGCATATTTTAGTTCAGAGAGCAGGGAGGGTCTCAGCTCCACTAAAATATCTTAGTCTTTCCTCCTTATCTTCCTCCCTGAAGTATATCACATCAGGTTTCAATATCTCCAGCTGTCAACCACACTCTAACTCTTCATTCTTCTACCAATTTTTCTTCTGCTCAGATTTACAATCAGAGCGGTTTCATGTGTCAGTCCTTGCAGGGATTTTCCATTTCTGGCCCGGCTTATTCACAACCTGACCTCCCTTTCTTCACTTCATAACCCCGGCCATCTTTTAAAATATGTTAGTGCAGGATCCACCCTGCTTAAGTGTCCTGAGGTAGCATCCAGGGTTGCTGCTCTGGAGCTGATATTTCTCTCTGACCTCTCCCAAAGAGGAAGAGAAGCAAAAAAAAAGAGAACTTCCAAAAAGCCCCATGTAATGTACTACATCGCTATTTCCTGTACAGCACCTCATCTACATTCACAGCTTCCACTCCGGCCCTAGACTGGCCACACCCATTAGCCCTGGCCCCGCCCACCATGCACAGCCCTCCACATGGCTGTGGTCCCTGCAGTGTGTCCTCAGCACAGCCTGTGCCATCACGCTCAAGGATACACTGTTGACAGTTACGGGTCACTGCAGTCCAGGCACAGGGTGGCACACACTCATGAATGATGCAGCACTCGCCTTCAGTCTTACAGACCTCTCACCAACACATGAGGACACATAATCAGGCCCGCACATGGGCAGAGCGTGCACGATGACAAAAAAGAAAAGAAAAGAAAAGAAAAAAAAGGCGAGCTGCAGCATGTAGTGGAGATGCAATTAAAGCAAATCCCAGAAGCCAACAAATAATGTGACAACTGAGGTAGATTCTCCGCCTAGAGGAGCTTTTAACCCAGGTATGAACTTAGCTTTATGCGTCCACTGTCAGCTCCATTACAGTCTATGTAACACTAAAATAACCCCTGCCATCATATTGACTCACAACATGCAGACTGCATGCCTGACACATGCATATTTCCCACGGATCATTTCAACTCCATAGTGCTGGGATATCACTGTATGCATCATTTGCTTTATTTCTTAAAGAGCTATTATTATATAGGGGTACAGCACTTTATTCTTATTCTTCAGTCTTATTGCCATAGCAGCAGTGAGACATAACAGTCAAAATCAGTGTAGTGCAGTTATAGCTCTTTAGGCTCAAGTGCCAAAAATGTCAGGTACTATACCATTATGCAACATGATTGTGTTAGACTGCCTCTTTCTGATTAATGCCCATATCTGTCTATCTCTGTAAAGATTATTTGTCACATGCTGATGAAACAGTGCAGTAAAAAAAATGCAGTGTGGTATACACTTGTGGCTTCAAAAAAAAAGGCTTGGTGTGCAATAATGTCTGTTATACAATCACAGTGTCAAAGCCAAAGCTAAAATAACCCCAATGACATCACTTATTTATTTTTATTTTAGATGAAGGAAACCTCTCGCCAGACCACAGAAGACCTTCTGTGAAAACAAGCTATTGTAACAAATGAACTAACCTTGGATTGGAAAATACCCAACACTGGTTGGTTCCATGTTTTCACACAGGTGGAATTTCCTTTTTAAATCAAAACTTGAGTTTTCCATTTGGACTCGAAGCCAATTAATCTCTATTAGAAAATAGGTAATAGACACAATAAGGAAAAGACGATCAGATTATCCTGCTGAGCATGTTTTTGAGATTTACCCAAATCTTGGGAGAGGTTTCTCAAACACACATGACATCTCATGGTTCAGGCACCGGTTGCTCATCAGCAGCATCACTGTGTCACTTCAGCCTCCACATTCTGTCACTCAGGAGTTGCTAATGGCCTGTGTATAGCAGCAGCAGCAGCAGCAGCAGCCTGTACCGCAGTACTCCATAGAGCTTTGATAAAGTGCAGAGCCTTCTACTGTACAGAGAGCGAGAAAGAGGAGGGGGGGGGTGAGGTATTGTCATCTTAAGCACCTGTACAAGAACCCCCTACCAGACACAGAGGTTTAGGTTTACCCACCTCGCATTCAACCCCCCCTGGGAAGTGCATCAGGGGAGGGTGAAATATGAGCGGCAGGGATGAAGGGAGAGTGTCGATAAAGGAGCGAGGCTGACAACACTTCCCTCTGATACGGAGGCTCTGGGCCAGATGAGAACGCTAATTGGTGAGCCAGGCAAGGTTTGATGTTGCACAAAAGGTTAAAGCTGATTGTGGTGGAGTGAGCGTGGATGTGCATGCACAGAGTGCAGTTTATATGTGTGTGTGTGTCTGTGTTTATGTACGTCAGTGATTAATTAGCTTGCAGGGACTCCCGTCTGTTTGTCGCCCTGGGTTTCCCTGTTCATTTGTACCACTGCATTAATAATGCCTGTCACTGACAGAAATGAAGCGAGGACATTTTACATTCAGAGCTCGGCATTCTCAGCTCCTCATCTTTCTCTATATCCTTTTCACGACATTGCAGTCATGGTCAATATTACCTTGAGCCCAAAGAGCTTCCCTCAGTGTCTCCCTTTCAATACCATACAATGCCATCATGAATTACCTTAGTTAACCTTGCGGAAGCCATACAGCAGTAATAATCCAAAATCACCGTTTTTTTTAATGCCACCAAATTGTATGTTTACCTGTTACAAAAGTAAAAAAAAAAGCCTGAAATACCTTGAGTATTCATGTACCCTGCAGTCATACTAATCTTGCTTAGTTTCAGCATGTCTCTAATTCAATTACAGAGTCGAGGCTTATTTTCGACACTCAAAAAGAAGCGATAAAGGTTTAAATGAAGATACTGAAACAATTCCACCCATCCCAGCCTGAAGGCCAGCGCGGATGTCCGTTAGAGGGAGAAAATCTAAAGGTCACAACGGAGCAAACCTGCAGGAGATAATTGGTTTGGTTGTTTTTGTCGCTGTGCTGTCTGGATGAGATGTGAATTCTTTATCACTTAAAAAAAATAAAATAAAACAATGGCACTCGCTAGGAGCATCAGAATTAGCCAGCTATCCAACATCAGGTCATATGTGAATGCAGGTACATGTCAGTCCTGACATTAGAGCGTGACAAACAAGCAGCAGGGTCACATGTCTGAGGTGAAGATACTGTCATACTGTAGATAGAGTCAGTCTGTGACAAATCGTATCTACTTTTCTTCCTGTACTGGAACTGTTTTGTTTACATTCATTTCCAATAATGTATATTTAAATTACCTGCCCTTGTTGGCACGCTAAACTTGCTTTCTCAGGGAACCGGTATGATTTTAACCAATGACAAGATTCCTGGGCCAGGAAATGCAGATTTAACAGCATCAATTTCATACATGCAGTTCTGAGATGGTGAATACCAGAAAAAGGAATTTTACTGTAGTATCATGAGGGATGTGATTGGTGGGGCGAATGTTTTGCTTGGCGAAACCAAAACCTGCTCCCTACTTGAGGCTCCTGTCGGAACTTGTTTTACTTCGTAGGCGAGGTTATGAGAGTGCAGTGTCTTTTTTGCCATTCGATACCACAAACACACCAAAGCTGACACACTTGTCTAATCATTAACTGCTGGAGAGCTAGCTACACTGTGTTTTATTAATTTAATGAATTAGCCCAGATGTAAAGCAACCTAACCTCTGTATACAACACAACAATTTGCTAATGCTGTCGTACGCTGTTGGTTGCAGTTTGCCAACTAATTTTGGTGTCACAACACAATGCATTATGCAGGATGCCAGGAAACTGTCTTTAAATGAGCAATGTGCCGTGACAATGACATAGTTTGTATCACTGATTGGAATTATGAGCCTCTAATCCATGATGAAAGACAAATGACTTCCAGCTCCAAGTGTTCCCCGAGGGTGAACCAAAGACACACAGATAATCGGTTGTTATTGTTTGTACTTAACCTCTAATGCCATTCATTATCAGAGGCTATGAAGAGCTCTCATGGTTTAGTTCAATATGGAAGCGATCCCCGCTTTGATATTACAGACGTCCAAGCTGCTCTGATTTTATATTAGAGGCCGTTGTGTTGTGGTATTCCTTTGATAGTGGAAAAAACAACAACAAAGTAATAAGGAGATTCATATGAGGGAAGAGGACAAGCAATAATAACGGTAAACAGTGACTTATTATTTCTAGTTCAGTGATTCTCCTCTCCCCATAAGGTATTAAAAATGCATCTGATGGGCAGCAGTAGCCATGGGGTAATTGAGAAGGAAGTTGCCCATGAAGACAGCAGCTACACAGTCAGTTGTTCTTTAATCCCACAGAAGGACAGCCCACAAAGTAATCAGACCCCAGATCTGTGGTTAAAGCTACAATCAGTCCAGTTCAGTGCAGAGAGAAAGGAGGGAGAGACAGAGAGGAAGGCTTTCACACAAGACGAGTGAATGGGGGAGAGACAGAGAGAGAGAGAGAGAGAGAGAGGGAGCGATAGAGAGCGAGAATTAAATAGCTGCTCTCTACTGATGATGCACGGACGGGGACGGGGACGAGTGAATGAATGAGATTGTGATGTTGTTGCACATTCCCCTGGCCCCACGTGCTCACTTTTTCTCTTTCTTCTCCTTCTCCCTCCCTCCCTCCGTTCCTTTCCTTTTCTTTTGTTTTTGCTTAAAATTTAACAAGGTCTAGAACAGTGGAGGGCTGAAGCGGGCATCCGGGGTGTTTTGGCTCAGCTTCATGTCACATGCAGGGGCCATGTGAACACAGTGGCACTGAGAGGGTGGGAGGGGGTAATGGGGTGCTGGGGCAGTGAGAGAGAGAGAGAGAGAGGAGGAGAGAAAGAGAGGGATAGTGAGAAAAAAGTGGGGAAATCTTTAACCAGAGGGACTGGGAAGCAGTGTGTGCTATAGGAAAGCAGTGGGTGGCAGCTGAGTGAGCGCTAATAAAACAACTGTACTTATGAGAGATGACAGACAAATGAAAAGTGGAACCGGAGACAAAATGAGACTGCCCAGCAAAAAAAAAAAAACTAACAGAATAAAATGTAAATGAGGAGGACACAGACAGGAGAGGCAAAGTAAGAAATAACTTCCTGGTGGAACAGGTGACAGCTCCAACTTTTTTTCCCCCCAGGGTCTAGGTGATAATCAAACTGCACAACACTGCAACAGTCAGTGACAAGCAAATTGCCATGTTAATGATTGAGGCTGGCTGCACATGGGCCGATGTCTCCCCTGTCGCTCCACACTGAAAACTGGACTTTCAGCCTCACAAGCCTCAAACACACTGCTCCTACAAACACACCCATTTACCAATTTTATGGGTGTAATTGAATGCAATCCAATATGATAGTCTTGCAATAAATCTAACTTTATGATGGGTCACTTACAATATTTTTGAAGAGGTTATTCATTTGTAGCCTATAGTTGCTTTTGATATTTAATTTTTTTTTTTTTTTTTTTTTGGGGGGGGGGGTCAACAAGCTGTGAATACCACAGTGGCATGATGTTATTTGTTGGTAAACCACTTCCAGTTTACACATTAACAGTAATTTGGAGCCATGTCTCTAACCATCTGATCAATGTAAATCCAATATTCCCTCTACCTTTGGGTCTGTTATTGGTCTCCATCTTCTCCTGAGGGTAATTTCTTCTTTTATTACTGTGTTCAAAATAAACTTGCATCCAAATATATGTCTCCACTATGTTCATCAGCTAGTCGTCAACTTTGTCTCTCTGCTATTGAGGGCTAGGTACTGTAGATCATGTACAGGGTTTATTTTTTAGTTTATGCAGCTGAACACGGTGCTATGAAAATGAATCAAAGTTACACTTGAACATTATAGCACTAAGCAGAAAGACGCTGAACTGCTCCCTGGAGATGAGAACTGCAGTGTATCATTGTACTATATTACTATAATATATCATATAGATTGGAATATATAACTATAAACATTTTATCTATACATTTTAATGAAAATAATTGCATATAGTATATGTTTTACTACAGTTCCAACCCTGCAGTTAAATAGAAAGACGGGATTTGTTCTTCTGCATTACATCAGACTGTGCAGGTATGGCTCAGTGTCAGAGATAAAAGTAGAAAAGGTAGTAAAATTTCAGCCACCACAAGAATGATGTGCTGTGAATACATCCCCAGGATCAAAGCATGGGTCCTGTGCGTTAACCACAGTGTTGCATAATGTATTACTGTACATCTCACGGGCTGTGGCTGTGTTCTCCTTTTGTTTGCTTTCAAAGCCTTTCCTTTATAAGAAATGTTTGCCAATGAGGAAGTAATAATCTTGTGCTTCAGCATTTTTTTTAGAGAGAGATGAACTTTAAACTAGGTCATTTCATATCAACAACTCTGCCCCCGTCCACGGAGCAGAGTCCGTGGAAACAAGCTCAGTTCCACCCAAACACACCTTATCTGGCTGTGTCCAAATGACACAAACAAAGATTCAGAGACGGTTCGGTAAAGCTCTGAGTTCCTTTCAGACAATACTGTTTACAAAACACACTTTTTGTGTCTGCATGGCAGGAAGGTGTCTGTGTGAAAACAAAACTCTCCAACAAACAGATGGCCCCGAAGTCTAGATCCATCTTATCCACTTGTAATTTCTCAATGAGACATAAGAAAATGAAATTAGAATTTCAAACACAATGTGAAATAGCCTCTCTGGAGACCCGAGCTTTGTAAAACAAATCAGTGTAAGCACCACTGGAGCGTTGGTATTTAAAAACCTCCCATCCAGGAATTGACACAGTTCTGTCCTGTACACTAGCAGGCAAGCAGGCTGTGTGCTCCCTAATCGGAATTTTTTGGGCCTCTTTAATGCTGAGAGTTGCAGATGTTGTCTGGTATTAGGCTGTGCTGCTGCTGATCAAAGCTGTGGAAAGTGAGCCCCTGCTGGCCTGCCTCTAATCCCCCCTCATGCATGTGGTCAAGGCAGAGGCTGGTGCTCAGCTCGGGGACAGTCAGCCTACTCCATGACCCCAATGAAACTAAAGGGAGTAGGAGGGAGGGAGGGGGAGGTGGGGCGGTTCATGCCCCCAACAGTGTTCATGCCTTTGCTCGTGAACTCTGTCTCCTCCAACCCTTCGAGGTTTCTAGGGAGAGTTCAGCAAGGGCAGTTTGACAGACAGCTGAGAGGCTGGGCTGCTCCCATAGGGCAGAAAAAAGCCCCTGCCCTTCCCAAGCGCCCCCTCTTCCTAATTCTGTGTCTCCGAAAGTGCCGGCAGGCAGACAGGAGTGACATATCAGCATGGCATTGTTCAGCCTAGATTCGGCTGGTTACCACAAAGAAATGAGAATTTCAATTGCATAGCCCCCTCCCACCCCATTTTCCTTCTCTCTCTCTCTCTCTTTTTTTTTTTTTTACTTATTTCCATAGGGAGCAACACAACTGTACATCAAAGCAAGCTTAAACACACAAAGAGAAGGCGCAAAGAAAGACTGCTTTTAAGATCTGTAGAAATAAACCTGAGCTGTTTGTTTTTTGGCTTTCAATAGTGTTTTACATTCTTACAATATTTTTTCATATATTTTACTATTTAATACAAATTTGAGGGTGACCAGTATTTCTTGGAATGAAAAGCAATAAGCTAGGGAGGGATAAAGAGATATGGGAAGATAAATGGAAACTGTCAGATGGTGTGAGGGAGGAGGAGATGCGAGGAAAGATAGCAGGCGGGGAGGGAGGGGGATCGATCATGAGAGAAATTGAGAGAGGGAGGAAGATTCTGCGAGAGGAGAGAAGAGGAGGGTGGGAGGATGTCAGCCAGAGAGGCAGTCTATATTAGACAGAAAACAGTTCCCTTGGCTTGAACTGCTACAAGCTGACACCGCCATCCCATCCTTGTCTGCCTCAGCAGACACACATGTGAATCGTCAGAGATACAAACATCCAGCTCAGTGTATGGACACATTTCATTTAAGACCACTTCAACACGTGGAGCCGCATGTGAAGAGACATGATACATAAATCTACTCTTTGACTGCTCCCTGTTATCTTGGGAGAACACATAGTCTAGTGAGCGCACACACACACACACACAAAGAAAATCCTGAGCACACACTGACACATGCGTATTGGATTTGAGCTCTGGAACGTGTGAAATCTGATTACACAATTACATAATGACTCAGCAATGGGCCATTTAGAAAGACCATTAGCTATCAGGCGAGGACGTGGATGTGAGAATGGATGAAGCAGCCCATTGCCTCACTTCTTCAAAGATCTCCCATGGGTGTTTGAATTTATGGAGATGCTGCAGCTACTTGTGGTAAACAAGTCATGTTTTGTTGATTCAGGCGAAACTGACACAATAATATTTGATTCATAAATCTCCCATGGCCGGTAAAAGATCATTTGAATAACAAATCCATTCAAACTAAACCACTGGGGAGGATGCTCGTATTGTTATCAGGATAACCAGCGACCGTTCATCATCACACATAAACACAACCCCCCTCTCCCAAAAAAAAAAGAATGACAAAAGTCTGTTTTGGTTCTCCTTCTGTCTTTCTAAAAAATGTTTTCATAGAGATGCGAGAGTGAGTGTGGGAGCAATCTGGCGCGCTGACTGTACGAAGAGAACGACGTGGCACAGACAAGACGGAGTGAGCGGTTCTCTGCTTAATAGCTGCCACAGAGCCTGCTGGAGAGAGCTGGGAGCTTCATTAAGCCTTTAAACCCTGCAGAGTCCTTTAAGTCATCACGTCACCGGCCGCTGCCTCCTCCGAGAAGGCCTGAGGTAAGACTGGAAAGATAAAGCCCTGAATTGAGATTCACTCAAAGCTTTTTTAGAGTAACTCAACTATCACCGGCCTCTTGAAATGTTAACGGCTCCTGTCTATACAGACAATTGTGTCACTGTCAGCAGAAGTGAAGCTATACTTCCAGGACTCGTGCCTTGAAATTCAGCTGTTTTACAGTCCTGTTATGTCATTTGTCAATACTGTTGTCTTTCTGCTGAGATTCTCAACAGATCTATACATCTGTTGCGTGACACATATTAATATGGAGAATCAATTGTAGGGGGTTATTTTTTCTTCCAAGTGTCGGGATGCACGTTGTTTTGGTTTTTGAACAGGTGGTAATTTTTCATTTAAGGATGTTGTGGTGTTAAAGTAGGCCTTGGTACAATCAGAGCTGCTGCTATAGGCCACAAATACGGCAGCCCTGAGAGGTCAATGCACTGCAACACAGGCAAATAAACAAATGTGCTGTAAATTGAGTCAACAGCAGAAGTGTTTCCAAGGAGACTCTAATAAACGATGGACCTGGCCAGGACTTAATGTTCAATTACTACCTGCTAGCTACGATCACTTTTGAGCTTTCTTTTCTAAGTTAACAGTTTTGTGTATTTGCATGTGTTGTGGTGTTTTTTTGTACAGTGCATTTCTGAATTTGCAGCATCCTTCTGTATTACCATGTTCTTTCTTAAATTGCAGGGCCTTGAGCTACCAGGGGCGACTGTACACAAAGGAGTAAAAGTAAGTAAAGCAAATGATTAATTCAATTTTGGAAATCAGCATCTCAATTAAACTAATGTTGAAATAATCAGCAGGCTATCAACATTAATTTCAAGAATCCACACTGAGAAAACTTTGCATTAAAAGGGTGCCCTATAGACAACGCTATGCTGAATGACAGAAATAACTCCCACTGAAAATCTTGATCATCTGGTGAAATTAGCAACTAGCTATATTTATAACCACGGAACAAGCAAAGCTAAAAAAAAACATTATAATCAACAACATATTAGATCCGTGTGTTGTGTAAAAAGAGAGGCATTATCCACAACATCTCACCACACATCACTGGTTTGATTAGTTCTGCCTGAGCACGTCTTCCTGCCAAGTTCACCTTGCTGGCAGATACTGAAAACAACATGGGAATTACCTGAAAATTGGGTGCAGCACGCTGAAACTGTTATTGACCCTGACTTTTGTTTCACAGAAGCTTGAGCTATAAACCTGTGTGCAGCTGAAAGGAATTAATACCTTGATAGTTTCTAGGCCAGTACACGCCAGTGGTCATTAATTTCGCTCATAAAAGCGGGCCAAATCTTAGCACCACTCGCAGGTATACAAGGGAGTGCTTTTTAAAAAGTAAACATTTCACCTTTAATAGGGTATGTGAAGAGCTCACAAAAAAAAGTAGTGGGTATGCTGAAGTGCATGGATGAGAGTGTTTGCGAAGCCGAGTAGGCTAATGAATCTAAATAATTTACTGTGCTGCTATGGTTTGGGATAAGAACTCTGGGTCCTACGCCACTAGGGGAACCCTGTGCCAGGCTGTGTTAGGGTTCAGTATGCCATTTCCTTTCCTTGCGAACCTACACACAAACACAAACACACACACTCGTAAGAGACGACTACAACTGGGTAAGGGAACAGAGCCATCCAAGCAGGGGGCCGGCTTCATTACTTGAAGGGCTGAGGATCCGCTGTCCTCGGAGCAGAAGTCCTGTCTGTCAGTGAGTGACAATGACCTGTATCCTCTACTTTTACTTAAATGGGTATGGGCATGACTCGGGGTATAGTTTAAAAAAAAACTGTTCAGCTCAACTCTTTTGAGGAAGTGCACTTTCATTTAGGTCCATGGCCTTCTGGGCTTGTCAGCAACAAAAATGTGCATGTATTGATTATATGAGTCTGTGTATTTTACTCTTTTTCCCTTGTACTCAAAACTCTAATAAAGCTGGCTAGGCATTACAAGAGGCTCCTGTGTGGGCAGCTCTGAAAGGATCACTCGTAAGCCTGCCAAAGAGGACAGCGGCCCTTTGATCTAAGCAGCCTTCTGTACATGTGCATGTGTGTGTGTGTGTGTGTGTCTAGCGGGGCCAAGTGAGTTCTCTCATCTGGCCACGGTAGAGTATATATGTGCACCCAAAGCATGACCTGACCCCTTCAAAGTCAAACCGTCCGCTGCAGCGTCTAAAGGATCTGGCAAGATGCAGCACGGTGGCAACTCTTCAACTTAACAGCCTCTTCCCATCATTCTCCTGCTTCCCTAATCACGCTGAGTGCCGAGCACCTCGTCCGCCGCTCCTGTTAAAAGACACGGCGCGGTTTATTGGCTGGCTCACGCGCCTAATTTCAAGGTTATCGCCCTGTTAACAGTGCGTCGCTCTTGCTGAGAAAGCGAGCAATAAAACGCTGTTTAGATACTGGACTTCCTGTATCAAAGGCCACTATGCATACAGACAAAAAGGCCTTTAGTGTGACTGAAGTCTACAGTTGTGGCAGCTGCGCCTGAGAGTCAGCCAGCAAGTCAGCTGAGGCGGGCCCCTATCTCTCCACTATCTGAGCAGGACAACCATTCATAGTCAGCTCAACATGTGTCAGCACGGTAACCCTCTCAGCCCCCCCACCCCCTACCCCCCTCGCTCCACTTCCTCCTCGGCAGACGTGCCTGACATTCTAGAGGAGCCAGCGTACATTCCTCACATGCCTCGCTCGTGTAAGGAAATGGCAGGAGGAGCAGGCCAGACATGTCACAAGGCCATCATCAGCTCCGCTTTCCCCCCCTTTTACAATGCATGTTTTCTGTGTGCTCTTCGGTGTCCTTTCCCCCCATGTGGCTGAATGAGAATTAGGTCTTTTGTGCAGACTGCGGCGGCCTGAGTGGTGTTATTGGCTGCAAGGGGGGTGGAGAGAAAGAGAGAGAGAGAGCTCAGGTGACCATAGTTAAGCTGTCTCACATGGGATCTGGAGGCGTCGCCCTCAGAGGGGCATTGGGGCTTCTTTCGCCCGCCTGTAGCAACTGCTGCTGCTGCCGCCGCTGCTGGTTGAGCTCAGCTGACTGCACAGGCTCATGTAGGATTTATTTGTTCTTTTTTTTTTCTCTCTCCTGGATGCTAAAACATCCACATGAGTCCCCCCTGTGTGCATGCTCATGCAGCCTGCCATATGATGCTAACTAAAATGAGATGAAATCATTCTAGCAGTACCTCAAGCAAACCCAGTATTTCAAGAGCACAGTAGGTCATGGAGCACATGTGACTGCGAACGTGAACAGAAGCACATGTGGCCGTTTCAGCTTTGTATTGAGTGACCTCTAGTTCAACAGCCTCTCGGGACAGGAAGCTACAGAGTGTTAGTGCCTCTGTTTGTGTGTGTGTTTTTTTTTTCTTCCAAACTTCAGACCAAAAAAGTGTTTTCCCTCAACCATCCTCAGTAGACACTCAGTTTCACCCCCACCCCCCTCCCCTTCCCATTTCACTTTCCACAGCATGGCAATAGCAAAAGTGGTGGAGGCAGTGGCGTGGTGAAGAAAAGGGCTTCCTGAGCTTTGGAGCAGCACGTTAACCCAGCTTGGCAGGCAGTTAGTTAGTGTGACAGAAGCCGCGCTGGATGCCAATAGGACAGGCACTGTGCAGCATCTCAATGACCAGAATTCACTGAGTCCACAGAGAGGGTTTATGGCGCTCCCAGCCATACCGCTCCCACCCCTACTCTCCATCCAACCACAAAGGCATTCAGCCTTTTCATTAGGATGATAATGGGGCAAAAGCCGGAAAGGGCCCCATGTCTGAGCACCATAAGTTGTGGTGATGGCTTTGTAACGATGTCATGCATGTCCATGGGAGCACACTGTGCTGCTACGGTCCAACAAAGACAGTCAAGGCCAAAAGAAACAAACAAAACAAAACAAAAATACTGAGACAAAAACCCAGAGCTGGACATATAGATGCAAGGTAGTCCTCTGGACCATGACCCCACTTTGACCCATTCATCTCATGCCACTACAAAGTTAAACCACTGGGATGCACAGACCTTTAATGACATTCCTCTAAACTGCTGCAGTCATCAGCAAATGTCTAGTGTTGTAGCTACTCATCTCCCTTGACAGCATTCAAAAACAATGTATGGAAATAATATCAGGAACAAACAGGGGCATAATCGCTGCTTTGCTCCGTTAGTGCAGTGTCATAACATGCACCTTGCATGAATGCACCTGTCTTGTTCTATGATACAGGTTGACAACCTGTTCGAAACACAAAAACACACAAGAACCTGCAGTCAAAGCTGTGCAGCGCACAACGAAGAAGGCCTCAACAGGTCCCAGAGCAAGCAGAGACCTGATCATGATGATGATAATGTGAATGTATCTGAACGCATAATTTCACTTACCTGCATAGAAACGTAACAAGGAGCCAATTTCTGTGTTGAGCCCTTCCTCTTGAACTCTCCAGGGGTCCTTAAATCCAAGCTTAAAGAGAAAGTCATTCTGGATCTGCAGAGGCCTCTCATCTGGGCTAAGCCTCCTGACAGCTTCACCATGCAGCTGCACATACAGTGTGGGGCTGGAATCACAGGAATTTCCATTGAGGTCTACTGCCAGCCCCGATTTTGCAGCACCTTGGCCATAATCCGGATCTTGGTTGTCAGGTGTATTACCTGTAGAACAGGCTCTTGACAATGAGCCGGCACTACTGCTGGGTGGCAGGCTGCCCAGACTGTGTGAATTCAGTCTGCTATCTGGCCCCATATTGTTTGTCATGTCATTTAAATGTCCCATCCTGCACTGCTCGTAGTTGGTCGTGCCAGCAGCGATGCCATTACTGTGATGCTGAGAGATGGGGTCCATGCTCGTGCTCGACGCAGGACAGTCGAGCTCCAGCTCGTCCGAGGAGCTGCCATACATGTCATGGCCCTCCGTGGCACTGTCAAACGTGGGGCTGAGGATGGACGCATCTGTGCCCAGGATCATGTCATCACTCAGAGAGTCCCTGTGCTCGCTGAGCCGGGCCCCGGAGCTCAGGTCATCGAAAGCACTGCTCTCCACATCCGAGCCAGAATTTAATCCATAGCTGTCCACACCGTTCCTGTGCTCTGAGTCATCATCGTTGGGGGTATCCATGTTAGAGTTAGAATTTAAGTCCGAAAGCGAGCAGGTTACGTTGTCCTGTGACTCTGATTCAGGGGTGAAAAGTTTTCCATCAACGTCCTGTTGCTTTTGCCTCTCATCTGCATTCTCCATGAGCAGCAGTCTCAACCTGTCGCTTGGATGGCCCCGTAATTCACTCGTTTCCAGTGGGGTCAGGTGGTCGCATTTTATACTACAATCTTCAATCACCTTGCATGGGTTATCATTATATTCATACTTCACATTGCAGTTGCCATTTTGGTCAGTCTTGGTGCTATCTTTACAAAAAATGCGCATAACGGAGCTCGACTTACTGCAGAGTTTACTCAGACGGAGCGCCACCTCGCCGGCTGTGGTGTCCATAGTGCAAAGGACCGGCCTGGGATATGAGGACGTCAGTCTGTCGTGGACGTGTATGGAGCCCCGGTGGAGATCAGCTCTCACCCACTCGCGATCTGCGGGCTGTAGCTGCATGTTCTGTCGGTGCTTCAGCAGAGTCTTCCGATCCAGACTCCGGGTGTGTAAAGACGCAGAGGACAGGGCCGAGTTCATCTTGGCGCCGCAGGCGGCGGTGACAGCTGAGGTGGCGGTGGCTGCAGCTGCGGCGGAGAGGTTCCTCTTCAGGCGCCTCCGTCTCAACAGGAGAGAGCTGGAGTTGCTGGACGAACCCCGGCCATTAGACACAGCCACAGTTCGGTTTGACGCACTAAATCCCACCGTAGAGGCGGAATGAGAAAGGCTATTCCCGTTCTTTGCCTCTACGCGGGAGGGTGCCGAGTGTCCACCACCATCATCCGCTGGAGTCCCCCGGGCGACAGACAGTCCGCTGGGCTTCTTCGTTAACTTGGTCGCGCCTCCATCCGACGCGCCATCCTCAGCGACAGCTTGCACACTTTCCATCTCTGCCAATGAAAAGTCCCCCACTCTAAATAAATAACGGTGCGCACTTGGTTACACCTACAACCTCTACATTTAAAAGCCTGAATACGTGCCCGCCGTGCTAAATGTCCGCCAACTGGGCGGTGAAGCTGACTTATTCCACTAGTAGTCATTCACTTCTTGCCTTCCCCTTTCCCTGCCGGAGTCTCCTTCGCTGCTCCAAAAAAAAAAAAAAAAGGAAAAAAAAAGAGAAAACATTTTACCTATTAAAATTCGCTGGGAAGAGGAGGCAGGGCGTGCAGGCACTGAGCTGGGCGGAGACGTGACAGTGCGTCCCATTTGGACCGAAAATACAGCGCTAGAATATGAAATGAACGTCGGCCGACCTCCTACGCAAATACCGCCTAATATATATTCATGAGGTGGACACAAGATGGGGTCGCTAACAACAACGCAGTGGATTGTGGGAAGTGTATTCTTGCTAGGGAGCGCCGCGACGCTGCCGCATTCCAGAAAGAAAGTATGTCACAACTACATTTCCCATGAAGCCTTTCGTCGGTTTCAGACTAGTGAGGCGGTGAACAGATGAGAGGAGTAAACATAGCTCGTATAAAATGTGTGGAGTGCCGCTACAGAAGTACGTCCTCTTATCTGCAGCACTGTTGTTTACTGCGCGCTAGCGTTGTGTCAACTGTCAAGTAAACTGTCACCTTGGCTAATGGAGCTGCACATTTCACGCCACAACCAGCGGTCAACTGTTGAATAGCAACTTTTATTATCAACTGAATAGGATTCAATTCGTAGTGAATTTTGCTTAGTTTCTAGTGAGTCTTTTAAATTCCGTCGTTTAGAAGAATTAAGCTTCCCTGTGTGTCCAATTATTTTAGACTAGTGGTGACGAGGCAAATAACTTCAGCACCATCTCATCAAGACGCCATTTCAGACAAGACCATAGTACAGGCCGGCTCATTACACGCGCTCACATCCTCGTGCATATCTCGCCATCTAGTGGAGGACAGCGCGAGTGGTGGGCCAAACTTTTCCCTGCTGAGGGCAGAGGAAGGTGGGATACGGGTGTTTCCAGGTCACCCCTTTTTCTAAATGTGGTGAAGGTAACGGGGTTGAGCTATTATTGTAACTGAAAATCCAGTTTAACTGAACGCACGGTTTCATTTTAACTTTGAGTTCAGAGTAGCCCATGTGCAAAAATGGTGCAACTTAATGGTTCAAATGTAGTGGGGGAAAAATCTATTAAAGGCCGTATTTCAGTGAATGGCTGGATAAAAACATGTGTGAATAACGCTTTGTTGATCTTATATAGTTTTAATCCTCATTGGTTAAAGTAAATTTTGTCTAATGCTGTTTTTTTCCCATTAAAAAAATACTGTCACATACCAACCATTTATTGAGACTGTTGCTGACAGTTTGCACTTGCTCCATGGGTCTAAAAAAACATAACAAAAACAACAACAACAACAGACATCAATTAACCTCAGCTTTTGCATGTGCAAGGTGGCAAGATGACATTTAAAGAGTGAAGGGTCAAAAAATGTAGTCCTCATAATCTTGTATTAAATTTTGCTTGGTGATGCAGTTTGAACTCGATCTTACTTCATGCCAGAGAATTTATTATGGTATAACCTGAAATAATATGTCCCGACCCTTATGTTCTGCATTGCAG
The DNA here is from genome assembly GCA_030347415.2 of Decapterus maruadsi. Taxonomy (NCBI): domain Eukaryota; kingdom Metazoa; phylum Chordata; class Actinopteri; order Carangiformes; family Carangidae; genus Decapterus; species Decapterus maruadsi. The sequence continues at coordinate 17,352,392 of CM064906.1, forward strand.
AAGGCATTCTTTCAGACACAAACATTTCACATTCATGTATGCATTCTTTTATTTTGAAAGATGTCTGTACTTGAGATTGTAAAATAGTATGTTCAACATAATTCCGAAATGATAAAGCCAGCATTCGGCTTAACAAGTTAACCATGCTAGGTCTATTTTCTACTGCACTCTCACATCATATCTGTAATATCTAAATGGCTAAACTGTGTAACTTATTTGCAGTCAGTGCCATGTCGTTCTTGGAGTAAAATGGGACATTTGTTCTTCCAAGACCCAGGCTTTGCAGAATGTGTGCCGATCAAGTATTCATAAGGAATTCCCTCATGGTAAAAGCCCTCACCCAATTTATTAAGGTTCAAGTATAGACTGCAGTATATTTAGGAATCACTATCACAAGTAAATGTGAATATAATTAGAATAGAGAATAAAGTACTGAATCTACAGTGAGTAGAATCACAAAAATGTTATTTTTGGCAATGAGCTTGAAGGCAGTGCTGAATTTCTAAGAGGTGCAAATACTTTATGGATAGCTCTGTTGCAATGTAAGATGAGTACAATAGTCTAATGTTACCGCACATTGGATAATGACCTGTTTGTTTCAATTTGAAGAATATATCCCGAAAATGTATACAGCTGCACACTGACCTGGGAAATTTGCTTTGAAATAATGCATACAATACAAATGCATTCAGAGATGGGATTTAATTGGCATGATGTATCCTTTACATGGCATTCTGTATTTCAAAAATGAAAAAAAGAACACTTTCAAATTCAGACATTTGCTCCACTGACATGTTAAAGGAAACAGATTATTGCTGAATTCATGTTCCTTGATTCCAGCAAAATGGAAAACCTCATGCTCAGCCCAGTGGCTCAGGTTGTTTCTTAGAGCTGAAAATGAGAACCGGTGTGTATTTTCATGTAAATTCATTCCTAATATGCTCTATTATACTGAACCTATGGATGAAAAGAAAAATCAAATAATGGCATGATGATGCTGGAATCACACAAAAAGCTGGTTCTAAGACAAAAAGTACCCTATATTTCAAAGTCTCTGAGATTAGATGACCCAAGAAAATTTGATTAAAAAAAAAAAAAGTACAGGAATGTGACATGACTGACCTGTGCTCCGATTTAAGAGAGAGCTGCTCAAAACTGTAACAAAACTCCAGTTACCTCACATATAAACCATAAAGTGCAAAACAATTGTCCTTGTTCTCAGTTCCCAGCTTGCATTGGTTCATCTATCCATCACCGGTTGAGGCCTTGAAATGGTGGGAGAACACATTTTCCTTTTGCAGACAGATGCATCATCATAGGTGGAAAACAGTCTTTCACCTCTCCTACCGTTTTTTTATCTGATGAACAACAATTTCATATTGCAACTTTAAAAGTAAGACAGTAAAAAATAATAAAAAATATTCTGTGTACATAAAGCTTATGAGCATTGGAGTACCAGTGTGGGATCAGTGATCAGGTAACAAGACCATTGAAGTGAAGAGACAAACTGGTCACAGATCAGAGATCTTAACACTATTTTACACACTTGGGCCCTGACCTTTAAACGGAGACCGTTGTAAAGCCAAACTCTTAACAGTGCAAGAAGGTTTTGCAATAAAAATGTAAAAATCCTGACTTGTTGAATCCACTAAAATCAGCACTCGTGTTTTGTTCCTAGTCTTTTTTGTTAGTTTTTTTTTTAACCAGAGGATGTATCATTTCAGTGACAGATCTGAATTCAAATATTGTCCAAATGTGTTGGTGAGCTGTTGGCAAGCAGGTTCTTTTTTCTTAGGTGGATCAGTCAAGAAAAAAGCAGTCCTCCTGAATAAAGCTTTCCTAAAGTAAAGTATAAAAGAAAATTAAAACCCTGAAGTGAGGCGTTGTGTATATGCACAATAAAAAGATGGTGGGGAGGGGGTTACACCTGCAGTTTAACCTTTTCTCTACAAACAACAGATATTGCTTGATCAGAAACTTAATATGACATGAGTAAAAAAAAAAGTAAAGTGTATAACACAGTGCACATTATGACAAAGATCATTACAACACACTGCTGTGAAAAAATGCAAGATATAATAACGTGGTGAGCCTAGCTCTTGGTATTCTGTTTTAAAAATCATCAATCAAAAGAGTGGGAATGTGTAGAAACATGTAAATGAATTGCCTCTATCAAAAAGAGAAAAAACAAAACAATTAAAAATGAACAAATTAATATAAAATAGATAACTGTTGCACATACTGGAACCAGAGTATATCTGCCAGCTGCAATTCTTACATGACATTTATAAGATTCAGACATGAATGAAGCTTGGTCAAGCATTATTCTTCTTTAAATGTAACTGTCCTTCCTTAGTATAAACAAAATGTACATTGGGAGAGAGTGCAGGCTTTGCCTAAACTCCCAGATTCACAGTTAGCAATTAGATGTCAACATTGTCGGTACAGTGAGAATTGCACATAACGAGGGTTGGAGAGAAATCTGGACTACATAGTAATGACACAGAGGCGACTCCAGGAGGTGCTATAGTCCGAGTAAAGCAGAAGAAAAGAAAACATATTGCACATGATTCTAATGTTGGACCCCTCCCTCCCTCCTGTCTGTCGTAAGCAGTTTCCAAAGTCCCAGCAGGTGCGGTGAAGATGGATCTCCTGCTGATATGGTGAGCTCAGAACAATCAGCCCCATGTCCTGGCACAGATTTGTCCATAAGAGGAGTCCGTTGGGGGGCGGCATAATAAAGAAGAGGGAAGAGGGATTAAAAACATTTCCACTGAGACAGTCCACTGTTGTGTAACTGATGAACCGAGAAGGTACGATTGCTCTCAGCAGATGTTGCAGGCGTCAATCAGTTACAAACAAATTCTCTCCTGCCGTCCAAATCGTCGCAGAACTGAGCGCCGGCCGAGGAGCTCAGCAGAGAGGTTTAAAGAGACAGTCGAGCAATTTCCACAGAGGGGCGATGTGAATCAACTGGAGTCATTGTGTGCTACTACAGTGGATAGAGTAGTGGGTGTCTGCATCTTGTGGTGTAGTACCGACTCAGTTGTGTGGGTCTTGAAAAGGCATTTCAGAAGACATGGCCTTATTGTAGAAACGGGCACCATTTTACTGTCCAGCACTTAAGGTTCTCAGTGGAGGAGAGCGCCGCTCCAGCACTGCTTGAGACAGTGGTGGTCTACTATGGTCTGTGAAACCTAAAATGACAAGGAGGGGGTAAAAATAGAAAAAAAAAGAACCATTTCAAATATTTCATCATGTTTCATCACCACAGCTTAAAAAAGCCAGTGTTTGCCGCACTGTATAGCCGAGGCCTGCAGTGCATGCATAGCTCCAGCTGTATGCGTGGCATGCATAGCAACAATCAGGATGAAGGGATTTTGCACATTACCTGGTTAAATGGCGACTTGACTCGTGCACTTCCATCTCATTGCTCTTGAAATCATTGAGTTCCTTCCTTATAGCTGCCTGCAGAGCACAAACAAGGAGGGGGATATTGAGAGAAGCTTGCAAAGGCTTAATACACAAACTGCAGCCTCTAAGCCCTGACTCTGCCTCCTTTTAGCATGCTTCATGCATCATTTACACTTATCTCCAGGCCATGAATGATTCTGCTGAATTCTCTTCTCACATCACAAGAGCCTTCAATTTCCTCCTCTTGAGACATCCAAGGGCTTGAACAATAATATACAATCTGTCGCCGGTCTACTTGTGTAGGCAGCTTGTGTTTTTAACCATAATGAAGTCTTCATGCCATGGATTTACATAGAAGCCAACACCCATACTTCTCAGATTCAGCCAGTGCGGATTTCTTTAAGAACATCAAAGCTGTATATTTAATATTTTTGTTCCGGCACTCGGATCAAAAGCTCATAGTAATAATACACATTTTCGGGAAGGAAAATAAAGTTAATTAGGAAACAGAGTCAGTAGCGCTCTTGCCGGCTTAGCAGGGGCCACTGTGGTGAATCACACATCTAGGTTTTTACCTCATTTTAAATAATGTTTTTTAGAACATTTTTCCAGGAGGGTTTTTGAGCACTGAACAAAGCTGTTTCCCCATTCATGTAGTTCAACAAATTCACATTTGGGACAATGTTTGGTGAATCATGGCTGTTAAGTAGCAGCACTGGAGCAGCAGAGGCTTAAGTGCTTTGCCCAAGGGCAGGATAACTGCAAAGAGATTTCTCAAAAGTGACAATGAGTCAAAGATCCAGCCAATGAAACGGTGTGCTGAGCCTTTAAAAAAAAATAAAAATAAAGAATCTACATTCCCTCTGAAATGTCATGTGTGACAACAACCCAGCCGGGTGATGTCATTGCTTTGGCTGCTCAGCATGACTCAAGGGGACGTCTGCAGCCTTGGGGAGGATACTTCTGTTATAGGAGAACAAACAAAATTCAAATCTGTGCTCGCCGGTAGAGATGGGAGAAGAAAAAGATGTCAGCAGAGCAGAGTTGCGGCCGTGGGGTCCTGAGGCACTGCCTGTCCAGTTACTCTCTTATGTAAAGGGAGTTGTTGCGCAATCCAAACACTGAATCCATGTGATTTTCACATGAATGGTCCTCAGGTGTGACCAGACGTGTTCAGAGCTGTGCATCAACAAAAGCAAAGAAGGCAGAATGCGCTGTGCAAAAAAATGAAGAACTCATTAAAAGTCAGACGCATGGACCGCTGGGCAGTGAGCAGCAGGACCGCTCCAGGGTGTTTACTCACAAAGGGGAACAAAACAGCTGAGGTGGAACTTGGCGTAACAAGGAGGAGGAACACGTCCTCCTACCATTACTCTCCCGCGTTAAGGGTTGCATCATAGGAGGCACAGAAGGGTTGGGGGGTAGCGGGGGTGGGAAGCGTTTGAGGAAATTTGAAAGCAGGCAAGGAGGGATCTGGAGAATATTAAAAGATTATCTCAGTTTAACTATAAGATTAGTGTAAGTGATACTGGCCTTGTCAGCTGCTGTGAGCCGGGTCCAGGGCTTATCTGCCCGCCTGTCGTAGTCCTGGGCATCTGACACCTCCACGTAGTCGCTGAATCGGATGAGAATTTTGGCCTGTCTCAGCTCCTCTACTGTGGGCCTTTGGCTCAGCTGGAACAAGAAAGAGACTTGGTTTAAGTTTTCCCTCCTGTTAATTAAAAGTCTTTATAGAAACAAAAACACAGCTGTGTTAGAAAGCAGCATCCAGTGTTAGTGTACAATGTCTTTCTGAAACTCACAAAGAATAAACTATTAAATATCAAGATTTGGGGTAGTGTTTTATCAATTTATGGAATATTATTATTATAACTTCATTTGTAGAGCACCTTTAATGTTACAAATAAAAAAAAAACATTTAGTACAAACAAAATAGGTAACAGGAATACAGAATAAAAATATAAAAGAGTTACAATAAGAAAACAGAATCAAGTAAATAAGGCCAGATGATAAATGTGAGTTTTAAGAAGTTATTTAAAAGAGAGGATGCTGAGTTTGCCTGCTTGGGATCTCCAGTCAGGGCATTCCCCTTTAGTCACGGGTTACTGGTAAATGCCACTGGTAGTTTGAAATATTATAAAACAATCTATTATGTGGCGGGGCATTTATTTTGAAGTATACTGTATAATAATAAGGCGTAGATGCAGATAATACATTCACAACAGCTGTGAGTTTTAGTTTTGAGCCTGTCTGCAGGTGAGGGGAAAGTGTTGTTCTTTAATTGAAAGTGATGGGAACATTCTCAACACCTCCCTATGGGGTCAAAGGCAGCTTGGCAGCCAACACGCTGAAGGGCTAAAGGGCAATGAGGACATCCGTGTCTCCTGGGGGAGACCTGAGAGCAGCGATGCAATAAACTACATTTCTCTCCTCACCGTAGATGAATCATTGTCACAGTGTTTGTTTTTTTCCGGCCAACAATTTTACCCCCACTGCGTTGCTGTGGGTTTGCACCTTTTGAGCTATTTTGGACTCACCTTTCGCGTTAGCCTCCGTTTTATCTCCCTCTTCTCCTCCATTTCCTCTTGCTCGTTGCGAGCTGCAGAGAATGAAAGGATTAGTCTTAATACTGCACGTGCACTGCAGATGCAGACAGCCGACTGTTCATGAAATGTTTAGTGATGACTGAAATGGGAGCAAACACAATATCTGTACAATATGGCTCATTAGATTCTACTATAGAGGATACGTTTCTCAAAGCTTAAAATACTTTCCATCACTGTCTATAATACTATTAGGAATGGCTAAGAGGGCAGAATCTTTGGTCAATGTTTATGATGGTCACATGACCTATTTAATTCATTTCATAAGAGAAAAGAGCATTACATCTCCCTAAAATGCATCCATGTGTTGTGTGATATTCCAAGTCAATAACAAAAGACAAAACCTCCTAGATCAGAGGAGCAGGATACAAAGAACAAGAGTAAACAAAAACCATACTGGGATGCTACACTACTGTTTGCAAAAGCTTCAGCAGTCAAGCTGCCTTTGCGCTTGTGCTGATCTCATTAATGTTTCTATAGTACTACTCTCAGTTCCAGGTTCTATCATCTCTTAAGAAAATAAAGCATCTGTTTAACCTTGGCGCTGCATGTGTTTGCATGACAAGAAGGACCTGACTTGTCGATCACACATCCGCCGACTTTTCTTTTGTCACACAGGAGCTTCTGGGAGAGCTGCTGCTGCTGGTAAATCAGTCTTTGATGCGTGCGCTGCAGAGTCACATGCAACAGAACGGCTTCTCTCTGATACTGCATGTGTTTGAGCTATGAAACCAGTCTCTCTGGACATGACTCCTCAGGGAGCCCTGCCGGCCCGCCGTGTCTCACATGAAGAGGCAAACCGAGGAGGGGATGTATGTCACAAACGTTCTCATAACTAGGCTGCTGCTACAAATATAGACACATGCTTCGCTGCAGTGCCTATTACTGTATGAAACATGAAACGTCGCACAGGTAGAAAGAAACATTTGACGTTTTTTCGTTAAACTGTTCAAACTTTACTTTAGCAGCTCAAAGATGCGGTGAAATATCCAAGTGTAATAGACTCACGTTTGAGGATGTTTCTCTGCTCCAGCTCCTCCGCTGTGGGCCTCTGACTCAAGCGCCTGGGGAGACACATGCATCCACCGGTCAGCACACAGTCACAGGCAAGAGGTCAACAGTGAATCAATATTTGGGGGGCAGTGGGGGGTAGGTTTTTATGCAAAGAGAGTGACTTTACAATAATCAACTAAGTGAACATTTGTGCAAAACAATTCACTGCTTCTTCTGTCTATGTTTTACTCTTACTTTGACAGCCATGCCCTGCAAAGTTATCTTACTGACATTTTGACTGCCAGCATGAATACGTTTCGACAACCCCGGCTTCTTGCCTCTGGCGCATCTTATTTATGAGATATAAAGTTTCATATCCTCTTTATTCGCATAGTTGAAAGATTTGCATCTTATTTAAAGGGTAACTATGCAAGGCCACTCGCTTTTCTGCTGTTTTGCTAGCCCTCCTCCCAGCCAAGAGCATTTGATTTAGTGAAGCCGGTGAGAAGAAGTGGATAATGTTATTTATCATATGCATTACGATGTGTATATTTGTGGATTAGTGAGAGAGATTAGTGGTTATGGGAGGTGTTTGTGTTGCGGTGCCGCCGAGACGAGAGCTGGGACACCGGGTCGGAGGCAAGGTTTGCTTTCAGCCAAGAGACACTAGGTGGATGACAGAGAGTCTCCATTCTCCCCATAACAAGTTACAAGTCATTTTTTCAACCATCACAATTACTCCGCAGCCATTTAATTAAGTTAAAAATGTGGCATAGTTAAGGTAAAAATCCTGCATAGTTCCTCTTTAAGTTCTTTCCTCTTGACAGTTTGACCTGTGCACTTCCTGCAAACTTATGTCAGCCATGATCATCAGTCCCTCTCCTCTAGGCCAGTGACTGCATGATGATATACTGCTGCAATGCAGGACGAAGGCCAGCAAAATAGACACATTACTGAAGACTCAGCTCCCGTATGATGCTGAATAAGACAAATGCGATTATGACACCTTCAAGTGCCAACTGAGAGACTTCAACACTTGCACATCTGCTTAAGCAAACCCACTGTGCACACATTTATGCAGACAAAACCGCATGGAGAAAAAAAAAGAAAAAGGGACAGTCATACCCCATCACATGTTCCTTTTATGCCGGATCTGATGAGATACATTTTGTACAGATTATCTCCAATTTGTTCAATTTGTAAGTGACTAAAATGAGTAAGATGCCCAAAGGCAGTCTCTGAAAGGTCGTCCAAAGTTCTTTCAACCGGGGACTCTTATTATAGTGCTGTGTCAGGACCCTGCGGCAGTAGACCTAACTGTAGACACTGGATCAATGATCATCCCCATCTCGCTCGATGTGACAGCCGTATGAAGCCTCTCAGCCCCGTCAGCTACTGTATACAGACTTAGGTGTATGTGTGTGTGCTCAGCCCGGCTTGTCTCATCTCATCCTGTGTCCTCTCTTCTCCCACTTGAGGATTATTGTTCGGGAAAAGTCAAGACACCGACTCTCTGTCTCTGGAGTAACTGTATGATCTGTGCATTATATGTCATATATCACATAAGCAAAAACCCTGCTGTTATATCATCAATAAGCAAAGACTAGTCAAAAAAAATCCATTTGGATGTCCTTTTCTGAGCAATTTCTGTCATAGGCAAGGTTTATTTTAAGCAATGTCAGCATCTGTTTTGCCTGCTCTGTGCAATGTGAAAAACTCTGAACATAACAAGATTATATAAAGGAGTTACACAAGGATTAATGAAATAGCTAATATGAGCGGCATTTCATTAAAAGCCTCACTAATCGATGTTTTTATAGCAGCAATGGATACGTTTGATGACCACTGCTGATGTAAATTATTACCCAACTCTGCAGTTATCCTCAGCTATATGAAGTGTTGAGCTTTAGAGGTGTGATAGGCAGACTAGCCGTTTCCCCCTGCATAGTCTTTATGCCAAGCTATCTCTCTGTAGCTTCACATTAACACAGATAAAAGAGTGGTGATCAATCTGGCAGTGAATAAGCATAATGTGTTTCCCAAAATGTCAAACTTAATCCTCTAAGAGATCAACTACATAATGTAGCATATGAAACCACATTAAAGCCAATTAAGAAAAAAGAAACCAGACATTGAACCAAAGACAGGGCAACTTTCTCTGGAGTAAAAGCTGAATTTCTTGAAGATAAAGGGTCTTCAGGGGGTTTCCAGTGAATCAGGTCAATAGAGAAACGCTGAGGTCAGTGTGTCCTAGAATAGCATTATCATAATCAATTTTAATTGGCCTGGACAACATTAGGAGACATAATGCTGTTGTGAAAAGAAGAAAGAAATATGTGAAAATATGGAGTTGTGCATTGAATGACGAGGTGCAAAGGACACTGTGACAGAGCTTTTTGGGAACATGACAACTAAGCAGGCAAGGCCTTCTGGGAACCCGCCACTGTGTTCCAATCACAGTGGGGAGTAGTGACTTGTGTGCCAAAGTCTCTCGATAATTCACCATCCGTCCCCTTGCAACCATATTTCCCACATTTCATGTCTGAGTATATTATTCAGGCTTTACGCTCGGTGGTCTACTCCACTCTCAGCGCATCATTACTCCCCCTTCATTTGGACGGGCAAGTCATGTTCAAAGAAAAGTGAAATCAAATGAGGCCTGTGATCCGCTGGGGAAAAACATGATGCTGTTTGATCTGTTCAATTACAAGAGCTCCCATTTATGATCTCAACATATGTATACAAATTCCTGTGATTTGCACACACTTTCGACAGCGCACTGTGTGTGTTTGTATGTGTAAACCGATGGTATGAAGTCGCTTGCGTGGTGCTGCTGTGTGGAGGAGTCGGGTGGAGATAGTTTGGCACATGCATCACCGTGGTGATTCAGTGAGCGAGGGAGGAAGTCAGGCAGGAGGAAGAAAGAGAAGAGAAGAGGAGAGAGAGAGAGAGAGTGTGTGAGCGAGAGAGAGCGCTAGAGAGAAGACAACAGAAGGAAAAAAGAGAGGGGAGGGTGATGCATCGCCAAAATTAGGTCAGCTCCATTTACAGAGCCTCATTCTAACGAGATAAAGCGTTTATCCTTATCGAATGTTGAGGAGGAAAAACTGACAGGATATAAAAGTCTTTCAACAGGAAAAAAAGCTCACATTTGCATCGGCTTTGGACTGCGTCACATTTCCAGCAGCCAGGATATTGGACCGTCGTCAGCCCCAAGTTAGACAAAATGTTCAGTTTGGCTTGAGAAGAGTCAGAGACGTTTGCTGGCAGCTGTTGTTGAGCTGGCTACAGCAAAGCGTCAGCCAGGTTTACTGAAGATATTTGGTCCATAAATTGTGAATTTGTGTAAATGTATTCCATTTTTTTTAAAATGCATGTGTTTACGTGTCTCACCTTGTGAGTTTGGTGCCTATCTGCTGCCGAGACTCCAGTCTTTCCTCATCTGTCTGCATGGGCAGGATGTTTTTCTCCTCCAGCTCTCTCTTTGATGGACGGTTACTCAGCTTGATGGCCAGAGAGTCTTTCCTGAGCACCTTCTGCGCCAGGGTACCTGAACATGCAACACCACAGTCAAACATGAGATAAAGAACAGGCCTGGAGCCTAATATAACATGACCAAGTCTTTGGTGTTTTTTGCCTTGACTTTTAATTGAGGAACATTTTTTTTTTTTCCCCAATTGACCCTTTGCTAAGCCCCGCCCCCTGTGGTTACTGTTGCTATGTCGGTCAAGCTTCCACTCCAAGCCATGCTCCTGGCATAAGAAATATAGAGTTTTCAGCAAAATTGGCATCAATTTCAAAGAAAATATCAGCAGATTTATGGATAAATGGTTCAGAGATATCAGAGAGAAGCAGTCGCAAAGGTCCTTTATAGTTTTCAGTGACGAGGCTCGTGCAGGAGGATAAAACATTGGTTCAACTGACACGACTGGAGAGCAGCAATAAGGACTGTTCATTTACCCCATCTATCAACCCACCAAGATTTGGGTCGTCTCACTGATCATGAAAAATAGTACGTTGTCAAACTGCAGGTTTTTGGGTGATTGTGAACCATATACGGCTCTCGTCGCTGGTCCCCCACCCCCACCCCACCGCTGTATCACTCAGTGAAAACAGTCCCTGCCTGGAGGATCCCACGCCTAAAAGCCCAGGTAAAAGCTTTAAAAGCACAGCTGTCATTTGGGAGGTGAACTTTAGGTTTCCCCATATTTATATCACCTGCTCAAGTCGAAAAAAAAAAAAACCTCTGCGTATCCTCTGAACAACATCTCTATATTGCTGCCGCCACATCAGAAACAACAACAATTGCAACAACAACAACATCCTTCAACAAAAAAATGTTGTTCGTCCTTCTCTCAGCATGTATCAGTTCACAAAAGCAAACATAATGACTCACTGTGTTAACTGGTTGGTTAGTTAGCTGGCTCCTCTGACCTGCTGCTGCTGCTCATAATGTACAGTTCGTAGTGAATCAGTCTATATTAGGACAATAAACTAATATAAGATAAAACACCCCCACCCCCACACCACATAAGCCCTACAACAACTTAGGGATACATTATTAAAGCAAAGGTGAATGCTTATTAGAAAAGTCCCTGTTATTACAGCAGCGTTAACAGATAGCCTGGGTTGCTATGGAGAAGGAGGGATTGATGCGGTTTAGTCACTGCATTAATGTGACACAAATCTTCACGTCTTGGGCCTAGAGAAGGAGAAAAATTCAACATCACCCTCTTAACTTTTGGAACATCAGGTGTGTTGGACTTGCATATTGTTTTCTGCTGAAAGCTTGACTGGCCTCTTGTGCATAGTTACGGTTCCTAACATAGGATTGGACAGTAGCCGTTTGTGGGCAGGGCTTAGCGAAGGGTCAATTCTATGAATGAGTTTACTGTAACTGAGTCTTACTAATCTTTCCAACGACCTTTAAGGTCATGTTGTGGCACATCGAGCAATTCCATCACAAATCACACAAGACCAAGCACAATCTTTAAAAACTCCAACATGTGGTCATGTGAAATCAAGTTTGGTACAGTTTGGCTACACACTTCTCCAGTAAACATGCTCATGTGGGGCTAGTGTGGGGGCAGCCAAAGTGTGGACTTCCCAGACTTAGAGGAATGGGGCCCCTGAAAGGCCCCAAAAGGTCAGGACTTCCTTATACCGCACACAGCCTAATCTCTGTGGGCTTTCTGACCCACAGTTGGACTTGCCCACATAAAGCCATTAAAAAGGGAAAAGGGCATGGGGGGGCCTATGTTGGCAAACCTCTGTGGGAAAGACCATGCTAGGTTGCCCAATGAAAGCCCTCGTGGGGCCCCAAAAGGAGGGCTGCTGTAGGCCATGAATGGGACATGGCTATGTGGACATGTGGGTATTCTCTAAAATAATAAGACCAACACAGGGGGCCCAAAAGGCATGTGGGCCCCTTGTGGGTAGACCCATGTGGGCTCCACATGGGATCAGTCTGGGTTATGGCCAGCCCACACTGCCCCACAGTAAACCCACAAATCCCCACAGGTGTGTTTTCTTAGCATATGAACCTGACCTATGCTCTTTCTTCTGAACGTCAGACTACATGTAAGTCGCAGGAATTTGTGTGTCGCTGATCATGATGAGTCAAGCTAAATGTGTCATCATATCTGCAGACAGGAGCTATCATCACTAATAGTATAGGCAGACAGGCCTTCAAGCTCCATAATCCACTTTAACCTTGATTTTTTAATGTAGAACAAACAGAAGAGAATAATCCTAAAAGAAAACGACCCTGATCACATAACTCATCAGTGTCACAATTCATTTAAGACCCTTGGATGAAAGTACTGAAATCATCCTCTTTATTTGTGAGATTCAACCTCAACCACTCCCCAAGGTGCTCCCTAAGTGCTGGTGCCACTCACTGGTGAATATGGAGTCGTCATCCTCGTCGTCGTCTTCGTCATCATCCACGTCGTCGTCCTCATCCTTGTACATGCTGGGCAGGTCTTCATAGTCCGACTCGTTGGGCATGTTCTCCTTGTCGTCCTCATAGTCGATGATCACAGATGGAACTTCTCGCCTGTCCAGAGGCATACACTGACCACCGCCGTGCAATGCAGAGCTGGTGAAGTGACAGGGAGACAGCATGCATGTAGTAAAGAAAAGGGTAATGCGTATGGACACAGCCCTGGGCCTTGCTAAGAGGATGAGCTTGCCCAACCCCCTGACAGTGAATGTTAAAGTCACTTTCCCCTCATATTTCAAGTTAAGCCCTATGTCATCCTTTTTTACAGTCATCAGACATTATCTATGATCTGGTATTAATTAAACAATAACCCTCAATCCAGAAAAAAAGGAAGTGATTTAAAACAATAAAGGAGCTTTTGGTACATAATGATAGCTTAGTGGGTTTTTAATCCAAGTATAAAAGGAGGGGAGATATGAATACACATGGTGAAGTCCTATGCAATGTCATGCAATCCTTTGAACTACACAGAGGAGAAGAGTAACTGATTACACAACTTGTATAATTCAACCCAAGGTGATGGGAATAAACTTCACTCGCAGGAGCCATTTAAATGCCTTACCCAGTGATATTTGATAGATTGATTAATCACAGTCTAGTTGGAGCTTCTTACGATGAGCCCCCGTTATGTAACCATTTCAAGCTTTCAGACTAATTGTAAGCCATGTCGGGACCATTACTTCCTTATCCCTGCCCAAATGGCTTTGGTGAAAAAGAGATCCTAATGTACAAAGTTATGTAATATTCCAATCCGCTGTCCTGTCCCTTTTTCTCCAAACATGAAGAAGTGCAGCTCTTGTAAAGAGCAGCTGGTCATGTTATGTCAGGCCAACTGCTGGAGGGACGCCTACTCCATGCGCCTGTGCCCACACATACACACATTAACTTCAAAATTAGGCCATGTTGCCCTGTGAGGCAGTGTGCTGATTTAGACCTGTACACCAGCACTACATGGCAGGACACGACCTCAATAACACCAGGATAGATTTAGTGGACAAGTTGCCACAAAAATATAAGCTAATAAAAACAGGATGATCCATGCTTATTTTTTTTCAGTAATTACCCTTTAAGAACTAATTTTTACTATAATAAACTAAAGCTATGTCACAAACAAACCCTATGAGCAGTATTATAGCTATAAATGTGTGATTTGTGTAATCTTTCAAATACACTCATATCATTTCTCGAAGTTCGGTCCTGCCAAGATGTTATGTGCGGCGTAGAGACAGAGATCCATAATCCCTCAGTGACTCCTCTTGAGGACAATCGCATTTAATGACCAAAGCGCTGTCGTTTGCGGCTAACCTTTCAAACCTCTGCATGGAGAGCGCCAGGGTTTTATTGAGCTCCTCGATGATGCGGCTGGGTGCGTGCAAGCTGCCATACTGGAGCTGGAGCGGGTGACCGTGGCTCTGGTGAAGACCGGACAGAGCAGCGAGCTGGGAGGGTAGCAGGGTGCCGTGGTGGGACGGGACGCGATTCTGGGGGAGGCCGCTTAGAGGGATGGGGGACGGGGAAGGGGAGTTGGAGGAGTCCAGCCCCCCTGGAGGCACACATATCATCACTTTCTTGGGAGGCAGAGGTGGAGAGTGCTTTCCCCCAGGCATACAGGGCAACTTCATTGGCTGGCAAGAATCTAAAAGGGGAAGAAAAAAAAAATCACGTCTACTATATATCATCTCCACTACACTCTGCTGGTGCAGACAGATAAACAAAGCTCATGGCCGATCAGACATGGCTCAGACGTCAGTGCAGAGTGGTTCGAATTAGGCCGGGGTAATGCCACTTCCCTGTACTGACAGATTGACAATGACAGAGAGAGCCCAGCTGACCTGACCACAGGGGAATTTAATGAGACTACTATAATCCTGTGCACATGTGTGGAAACACAAGTAGCGTTAAAGTAAAAGCAGCCATGGCTTAGCTGTCAAAGCAAGTCCCTGTATATGAGCATTTTATTTCTATTGATGGACTGAGGTAGTGGAACAAACTGCAGTGTTTGTGTAATAGTAATTCAAATGGGATTGAAGAATTTCGAGTGGTGTAATTTACTATGGAGCGTTCACTAAGGCGACTGACCTGTGCTATGGTTTGGGATCCTAGAGAAAGGCTTTGGAGGGAGAGCAGGAGGCTGCTTGTGGTACAGCGGCGGCTTGGCGGGGGTGTCCTGAAGGTCGCCTGCGTAGGTGACAGATTTCTTGGTAGGCAAGACCATGGATGACTTAACAGAGGGCTCCTGAGTGCAGACTCCACCATCCATCGAGGATCGGAATTCAACGGTTGCTAAAACAGACAGAGGAAAACAAACAACCTGAAAGCGTCGGAAATGCGTTCGACTGCACAACACAGAGACTGTTCAAACAAAGTTGAAAATGAATTCAGGGTGTTGAGGTTTGAGACAATAGTTGGAGGTGGGGTGGGGAGAAGAGCTGGAAAACTAAGACTGTTTAACAACCCCAGAGCTTTTTATCAGCACACCACAGACCAAGAAACGGTGTGAGGCAAGCAGCTTGACAGACATTTTGCTTTCTAAATCTTTTATGGTGCTGAGCTATTTGATGGTTTTTGCATGATCACATTTTAAGGCTGACAGAGCAATTCAAAATGCTGCTGCCATACTCTGACAAACAATGCACTTCAATTGCAAGCTCTCTTCCAATTCCCAAAATTTTCATCTCGACTGTGCAGCCTTTAAAAAAAAAAGTACAGAAAAATAAATAAATAAATAAAAACCCCACAAGAATGCTTACTCCTGTAAGATATGGAGAGAAGCAGCCTCTAGACTTTTTTAATATTCATAAAGCCTTGGAAGTGCTTTTTTTCCTCTATTTTTCATAGAAGGTATTCAAATCATAAATTGTTACTGTAAAAAGCTGTCAACACACATCAGCCTTCACAGACCTTCACTTTGAGACTGGCACCAGGGTTCAGCTGATGTGCCAGAAGATATGTCAAAAAGTGGATTTACAATCCAGCAGCCAATCAGAGAAAAGATTGGAAAAAGGAAATATAATTTTGCTATTATTGGATATCTTTCTTTTTTTTGCCCTTGCTGGTCCTATTTCTATTTTGAACATGTCAAAGCAGAATCGGTTTTAGATCTATTTATAATTTGATGTGAGTGCTGACAGCATAATACAGTCATCTTCCAGAGACATGGTAAATATTTGCTTTGCATGCATAAAAATAACTGCTTCTGATCTATCACTCTGTGCACACAAGTTTTTTTTTTTGGATTATGGAAACTAGGTTGTAACAACCGAGTACACCTGCCTTCATTGATATGCATTCTGAGGAGTAGCACAGCAGAAAATAAAGATGCTGCTCTCCAGTTTACCAGTTTTGGCCAATTAACCGGGCTGGACAGCATCTGCATTTTTTAAAAAAAAGGTACACACAGCAAGTGCTTGCACTCCAAGATAATTGTTTTGGCTCCGACTGACTTTGAAGATTGTTTTTTCACTTTGGATTCCTGTGCAAAAAGGGCGTGCGTTTTCTCCTTTGCTCTCCTCTTATCTTGCCAAGAAGTGAGTGAACTTCCTTAGCTCTACTAACTTTGTGTTTGATGTCCTGAGGCAGGGAGCACCCATGGGACGTCAAGTCAAGATCAAAGAGTTTATAAAATGCTTCAAAATTTATATAATGAAAAGATTATATCTCTAAATGTCCCGTGCCAAATCTTGAAGAGCACACTACAGAGACTACTGATTAATGAGGAGATGAATCATTGAAGACCTAATAACTTAGTTCACTACTCCTGCTCTTGTTGCCTTTTCTTTTTAAACAGCTCACCGGAGTCGTACTGTAACTGTGGAACAGCCGTTTACCTTTTTCAAAGATCTCCTTCAGCACTCCTCTCTTGATCAGCTCGTCTCTGCTCTGTCGCACCGACATCTTTCTCTCCAGTGCTAAAAAGAAAAAGAAGTTGAAAACATTTTCATATTTTAGGTGGTTATCCATTAAAATATTATGCAAATTCACACACCACACAGGCGTTAAATCGTGGTCAACACAATTGCTAAATCAAAGAAAGATGAACAATGGCTAATGCATAATTAAAAGCTGTGTGCAGAATGTCCTCTGGTGAAATGTTTTGTTTTTTTTCAAGATGCTCTGAAAACCTTTTGCTTGAAGCCCATGTTGAAAACACACGGGCATGTGTTCTTTGCTGCAACTACATGTTTTTCTTCTTTTCCATGTTTCTATATGTGCAGTCAGTGTTGTCTCTTATAGTATTTTCAGTTGAAAGGCAAATCCCAGCACATTCTTTCCCCGAAAGAAGAGCATGCAGCATTAAATTCTGGATTTTGCTATCGTCGGTAATGATCCGTCAAACTGTGACTCCCCTCCCGAACAGTTAAAGCTGAAGCTACGGGCCATAATTAACAAGAGGTAAAGAATAACAGGACATATTCCAGCGACACCACTTATAGTAATGCATTATGCACAAGATGACATGTCCCACAGCTTCCGCTTGCTTCTATTTCTAGCCTTCAAAAAGCCGAGATACTTAACGTCTTCCTATTAGTAGGCTGAACGAAAGCAGTTTAAAAATCACGTTGGTAATTTCAAAATCTACCCCTGCATAGAAACCAATTAAGAATGTGAAATGAGGATCGGCAACAACACTTGAGCACACAGAGCAGGAAATGTCCCTGCAGGCCTCCATAGCTCCTGTTTAGGAGGGAGATCACAGATTGTGCCATGTGTGCTTTACATATGACCCAGGAGTCCTGTCCCAGCTCTATCAGAAGGCGATGTGCTCAATGCTAACACATCCTGAGTGTGGACTCGTGTAAAATATTGAGAGCTTGACCTCTCCTTTTCCTTGCCCTTGGTTACAGCACAGCTCATTTAAAACCCATCCGCTGAGAGCTCAAAATTAAAAACACAAACTAGAGTCATACAAATGTCAGACGGACAGGCCTCCGGGGCAGAAATTTGGATCCTCTTGTGCTGCAGTGTTCCAAAATACCACAGCAGAGCGAGTTATCATCAAACAGTACGCTCCATTATGAGGAGACCAGATGTTCGATATCACGCCACACTTCAAAGGCTTCTTTCTTTTTTTTTTCTTTTTTTTAAATACAGGAGAAGTCTGAGCTCGGTTACAAGCCACAAATGACTTAACAGCAAGATGTTTTTCCCCTTTTGGAAATACTCATCCAAAATTTCACCAGTGTGTCCCACCAAGAATTAAACTGGAGCCCTGGGATGTAGTGTGAAATCAAAGTAAATTGTACCATTTGTGGATTTGTACTTGGGATGCCAATGCAGGCAGCTCAATCAAAAAGCGATTACACCCCACAGGCAGCACATTTAGCATGAGGTCAAGTATATCAAGGAGATGGTCAATGGCATTATCAAAGAGCTGACCCAGAATCAGTGTGGAGGAATTTGTGTGCAGCCAGTTTACTAGATCGTATCTGTAAAACACTGCAGAGGTGCTCAGGTACCATGGTCAGGTAGATGTGCATCCACCACCTTCGCATACAAATTACAGCAGTTGAGAATTTTAAGGATTTTATTTTAATAATGAAGAGAAAACTAGAACTAGAAAACTAGAAATCTTTGCACTTCAGTACTGTATGATTTTCATAAAACTCCTTAACCGACAAGCAGCAGCTGCTCTTGTGCCGTCTCATGTCAATATCTAAGAATTTTTTCAAGCCTATTTAGCGATGGACATCATTTAATCATCCATGTCACAATCTGATCAGTCTGGATTCTCATCCCTGCCTGATATAGCTGATAAATAATGATGTGTCTCATATCCCTTTCTATTTCATTTGTGTTGCTCCTTGTCATTAAATCTACAACTTCAATTGAAGGGAAATCTAAGTATTTTTCGGTCTTTCAGTTGACAGACACAATGTTACTCAAAGTGACAAATCTCTCTGTGTGTACCATCAGCACCAAGTCGGTGCCAGAGTGGGGAAGCCCAAGGCTGCAGGTCGACTGGCAGTGCTGTAATATGTTCACGGATTATGCTGCCGTTTCATCCAAAATGAAAAGTAATTACTCAAAAGCTCTATGACGTAACCGCTATGCCATGGGATGTGTACAGTTACGCAATACCTTTTACTCAGTGGCCTTAACGAGGTTGTGGCCTCAGATTTGACTGATATTGTGCGCTTAAAACAAAAGAACGGGAGACAACGTGGACGCAGCAGTTGGTGCGCCGGCCAAGCACCAGATACAAGTTAAAATACCAAAACATTTCATTAAATATTTTATGAGAATATTAATAGTGTGCAAGAAGTGGGATTGTGTGTTCATTTCATCAGGAATGTCCTGTCCAGATTTATTTCGGACCTATCGACTGGGTCATTAGAATAGTGAATCATCAGGACTGAGTTTGCAAAAAAGGTGTGCGATGATGCAGAGCTGAGCTTACGGCCCTGTCAGTACCAGAGAAAACCACAATGTGATCTGTCACGTGGGTGTATTAAAACTAGATGTCCTCTAAATCACCTTGCATATCACCTAAGTCCTATTTTCAACAGCTTGTGTTCAGTCCACCAAGTGGCCCAAGTACTATCATGGTCTAACACTCCAGCCACTCAATCTGTACCAAGATGAGAAGATTAGACACTCATCAGGGAGTATCAGCTGAGAGCATATTAAATGAAACCGGCATATCTAAGTATAGTCTATATTGATCTGAGAACACTACACTTAGTTTTTTTTTTCGAGAAAACATATTCCACTGTGAAGTGACCTAGATAGTCAGAACACATCCTACCAACCCCGAGGCTCAGTAGCTCAAAGTGGAGGCTTTTAACTGTATTAAAACTTCATGGAGTCTTTCATCAATGAGAAGCTCAAGCGTTAAGGCTAACACATCAGAAGCTTAGATACAGCTAAACAAAACCTCACCGTGGCTGCAGCAGGTTTGTGATGAGACGTCTGCCTCTGAATACAGTGCATAATCAATGGGCAGGTAGCAAAGATGAGATCTGGGGTTAGAAATGCAGCAAATAAAACAAGACCAGAACGGTGCATTTAGATGACTTGTGTTCTAAAAAGGAAAATCTGCTAACTAATTGGATTAGAAATAAAAAGTGAAGATAACATCAGACTACTACATGCATGTTCTTTTGATGAATCACCACTTAATGATCTTTCTCCCTGATACAAGTGCGCTGTGATAATGTACCGAGCACGATAAGACAGCAGGATAAGACATCCAACTGTCAGGCCCTCCCTCCCTCCTTCCTTCCTGAGGTGAAGAGTACAGTCCCCCAGAGCTGGCCTTCATCTGCTTAATATCACAACACATTCACAATCCTCTACTGTGCTCAGTGTCCAATTATCTACGACAACATCTGTATGCCCAGTGGCTGGTCTGCTCCCCACTGACATAGGAAACATAATCAACAGTAAGGCACCACAGACAACTGCAGAGACAAGAAGGAGAGTACAGAGGGACATTTAAGACCCAGATCAGAGCTGTGCAGCAGGAAATCATGACTACACACACGTACAGTACCATCAACTTTGTCTTCGGTGACATCATTGCATAGCTCCTGGTAGATATGCTTATATGCTTGAGATTCAATTTGCCAGATGACAAAACAAGTTAAGTATCCGTCATGATACGTAGCAGCAATTTTCTTATATCTCAGGCTTTACGCACAGTACAGTAAATGGGCTGATTACCGTCAGCTAATTAAATGAGGGCAAATTCACAACAGTATGTACTGTACACTGTTCCATTTTAAAATCACACAGATCAATAATGGGGCGACAGGTCAGCCAGAGTCAATCCTGTTTCCTAGATGAGACAAGGCGGAATTTCCCCTCCTCAAAACAACTTCTAAATAAGTAGCTACACGGTGCCATCTTACTCAGAATAGGTCTGATAATGTGTAAACATGACCTCTCTTCATCTATGTCATTTAATTAGTTTCATTGCTGTGATTTGGGATGTTACAAAACCTCATTAAGTGGGTCTTCCCATTCATACAGCTAGAGCCAGCACGTCATAGATACGTAGATACCAACACACATGACCTACATTGTCTTTAAATCTGTCTTTAAAGGTTACTTGGCAGCAGAAGTTAACGCAAAAGGGGCTAATGTTTTCTAACAGTTCATTATTTTTACATTACATTAAGCTTGCAAATTTGGGATTGCATATCAGACCTGAAAATAAAACTCAAATTTGGTTTAACCAACTTCTGAGGTGAGTCTAAAAGCCTTAATTAGAAGCTATCTTTAGCTTAGCATAAAAGAGCCAAGTGATGATGAGAGTGTTAGAGGTAGATCAGAAGGTGTGGACAGTAAAAACCAAAAACAATGAGCGCAATAATGTTAAAGCATCAAGAAGAACTGCAGAGTTTGGAAATGATTCTCTCTGGGTTCATCACTACAAGCAAACTCATTTTATATCTCTACCATACATCAACCTTTGAGCAATTCCTAAAATAAAATATTGATTAGCATAACCATTAAAATCACCATAAAAAAGGCAGTCGACTCAGCCGTAAAAGTTAAAAATCCCTGTGCCACTACCTGTCATTTGAATTCACTGCACTGTCTTGTCACCCTTTCACTGCCTGCTGCTGCACAATTGCAGCCCTCATTCCACTTATTTGGGTTTTTTAAAAAGTGGGTTCATGCTGAATGGATGTGACAGTGCGCACACAGTCCTGGCGGCAGAACGGTGGCTACAGCACCTTCCCGAGCGTTGGGGGGACCGTGCAAACCCCTGCAACTTGAAACAACGGTGATGCACCACTTACAGAGGCTGCTCCAGTGAGATTATAATCCACCATCATGCTGCTATCAAAATGGATTGAATAGAACAATGGAGGCAGAAGAATTATTTAGAGACGGCAGCATCATGCATACAAAACAAGTGGATAACAAAAGTGATGAAGAGCTTTTTCACTCAGCCTCACTGTGCATCAACACCACTGGAACAGACAAAAAAAAGGACTTTTGTTTCTCAGTATTTGATTATTATCCCTCACCACAACAGGGTAGATGTTGTTATCAAAGCACATATACAAACATCTCCATGATTGTTCTATCAAGTACATAAAGTACAGGAAAACATCAAAAAGTCAAGCAGCTAGCGCTCAGATTTCATCAAAACGTTTGTGCCTTACTATAAATACCTCTTGGTCCGAGGAGATTGCTGAAGACCATGTTCGGGAGGAAAAACAAACTAGAGCCAAACAGCATTGTGGGAACAGTGAAAGCTTAGCTGTGAGGTAACATCGGCCGAGATGTCAGATACCTACATGTTTTGTGCTTGTACTAAGCGATGGAAATGACAAGATATCGCATTAGATTGTGCAAGAGACTGACGAGATCAGCAGTCAGAGAGCAGTCACAGCAAACCAGATCAAATCAGACAGGGACCGATTCATTCAGCAAATTCACACTAGGAAAATGCTAATTTAATAACATTGCTTCAGTCGGAACATCCTGTCCTGCTCAGACTGGATTCAGGTCTCCGTGCGACTGTGCATCCTCTACAGAGAGGAGCGGAATCCTGCATCCAGAGAAGATGCAGTCTGACAAAGTCCCTCCTCCCGTCCACCAGGCTGACAGCAGAATTCCGGATGCGTCAGCCAAGGAAAATAAACACAGCCACATCTGAAGAGAGTATGTCCTTCACTCGCCCCTGACAACACTGGGCTGCAGGATCAAAGGAACTCTAAAGAGACCTCAAAACATGAAACTCCAACACTGCACTTTTGCTGAATCAATTCGCTGCATTTTCAATCACCCTGGAGACTAAAACTTAATACATATTTCTTTTGACCACAGGAAATGCACCGACTTTCTTCTATAACAACACAGGGGCACACACTTAAAAGCACCATGGGTTGTTTGTTATGCATATGGAACCTATACATGTGTGTGCAGGTATGTTTTTCTTGTGCTCGCATTAACATAAAATTAAGAGAAATATAAACAACAACAACATCATATGTACCAGCAGAAGTCTGCTTGAACTTCTCACTCTTCTTCTTCCTCCACTTCCATGGCTTCAGGAGACGTCCCAGAGTGGCAAACTTGCTTCGACGACGGATAGGTGGAGTGTGGGTGCCAGATACCAAGGATTCAGAACGCATGGCGGCCAGTCTCTCTACTTCCTCAGCTGTAAGGGAAAAAAGGAAAGAATTTAAAAAAAAAAAACATCTACTTATTAAGGTTAAGACGCAGAGGAGGTGATGTTCTGATCTGAACCAAACAGGAGGTCTAACAGTGAACGCAGCATACACTTTTGCTCACAAAGATCCAAGAGGCAAAACTCTGTGCCAAGTGGCCTCCTGCATTCCCTAGTATCTGGCTGAGGTTGAGAGAGGATAAACCAACCTGCATATCACATTACGCAGGATATGCTCCGATGATAGTTTGAGGCTGTATCGCACCGAGTGCTTAGCACTAACTTGCTAAAAACACACTAAACAGACTGATAAGCACATCATTAAGGGAGGGGGCTAAGGAGCGCTTTCTCTCTGCTCTTCAAATATTCACAAAGCCTCGCTTCTTTTGTGTACCACTGGACATCAAAGGAAAAAATGTTAAGCATTTGGTTACAAGAAACTCCTATCCTCAAAAGTGAATACATGCTATTCAAGAAAGACACTGCAGTATGAGGCTATACAAATAACTAGGGCACACACGCAACACTCACATACACACAGAAAAGATGCACATGTGTTCAGAAAACTAAAATGTGACAAAAGGAGTCACCTCCAGGCAAATGACCATAAAGTGATATTCAAACATAGGTTTCTGTCTCAGGCTCACCAGAATTTGGGTGAACAATGCTCGCAGCAAACAGACTACCTGGTGCTTTTAAACATGGGGCTCAGCCCTGTTCTTCTTCAGATTCCGTACTTCCTTAAGTAACACATTTAACCTACATGCAGCAGCATCATAGCAGTGCAGCAGAATTTTTCAGCCAGAGGTTTTTATTATGCCGTAGGAACATCAAATTGCCTGAGATGGGTAATCAAACATGTCTGGTTCCATCATACTGTGGCAAATGTGCAGACCTTTCAAATTAGTCTGAATAAGCAAACACAACATGGCAGCAATCACATATTCTCGCACAGCCAGGCACTAAGGTCTCTGACCTTTCGCAACTAATATTAAACTGCTACAACAAAACATTGTTATTATAATGAGTGACGGCCCTAAATGAATGGAAACCAATGGCAAACAAACAAAAATCCTTCACTATGTGTATCCATGTGATCTGATCCTCAGAAAAGCAACCGAAACAAAGACAAAAAAAATAGTTTTCATGGCTTCTGTGTGGTAGCAGCTTCTTGGTGCTCCAATGCATATACTGTACTAAGTGACCTCCAGCACAACGTGTTGCATCTGTTGTCAGTTATCACCACACTGAGTGAGATCATCACCCCTGTCATGCTGTCAGGGAATGCGCCGGTCGCTTGTTTTTAAACAATTAGATCACATTTGCACTGTTTGCCAACACAGATATATCACATTGCGGGGACAGTCACCTCCCTGGGGCCACGGGACGGCAGCGTGGATAAAGAATGTGACAGTAATGCAGTGGAAATCAGTCGCACGGACCATTACTTGAATGCTCTGGAGCCTCAGAGCCAACCATCTTGGCAATCCTGTCACCACACAAGTCTATAAATAGCTCTACAGCCAATACTAATTGAATCCAGTAGAGATTCAAATAGTTCATTAGAGGTCCAAAAAAGCTGGATAAAGACAAGAGGAGCAAGAATCAAATCTGAGCCTGAATAACACCCAACAGCCGAGCACCAGCAGAGAGGGAGACACATTTTAGTAACGTCAATAAAAGAACGTCTTTCCACAACATCAAACACTTCTTTGTAGGATACAAATCCTCCACACATCACTGAAATATGTATCATGCTGACAAAAGAGGCAAGCTTTTCAAAGTGATTGTTTGGGGTGGGGTGAGATAGGGGGGTATATTCCTTGAAGATTAACCTTTTGAATATTCTCTACCCAAAGGGCTTGTGTGGATTGTTCTCATCATCTTCAGGAAGAATTAAACATACAGTACAATTCATAGATTGAGTGTTAAAAAGAAACACAACAGATGAATGATACAAAACCCTTATTTGATAGCCATCATTGTCTGTTTGATGAATGACAATTCATATTGCTGACTGTATCCACATGTAGGCTATGCATTAAAAGCTTTAGCTTCAGCTCACACCTAAACTGTTGCATCCGTGTGCATTATGCTTATGGCTTTATTATGACTGAAACAAATACATGCATGGTGTTCTCCATGGTTTTTCACTCTCATTTCCCTTGCTTTTTGTTGTTGTTGCGTGATTGATTGTTTTTGGACTGAACCACTTCCAGGAAGCAAACCCCAAACCAACATAACAATCAATCCATTACAATCTTGACAATAGGAAGAACAAAAAAGGGAAAGACACACATATCCAAACAAATGGTGATTTTCTTTTTTAAGACAAGCACAATCACAATCACCTCACTGTGGTATTCCTATCCCCATTTCTTTGCAGTGTTATACCCTAACCTAACCTACTTTCCCTACTCGTGTCATATAAGCAACTGATGGAGCTGGTTTTAATTAAAAACACTTGTTTGCATACCAAGATGGCTGAGTGATGATGTAATGACAATGAACTGGAAATGCCTTTGTGCAAACAGCACAATTCCAAGCCTCTTTATTTAAGAAAAATATATAGGCTGAATAGGTGAACGTGATAAATGCACAACGACGTCCCTCAAATGAAGAGTGAATCATCAACGTTAAAACAACGAGCAGCAGTTTCAAGTCTGAGCCCAACCCTGTGAGAAGTTCTGATGCAGTCAGAGGCAGTTTCCAGTGAATCACTCTGGTTTTATAGTCGAGATACTATGAAGCTTCAGCAGCCTACATATCGACCTAGTTAAAAGGACAGAATATCAGCATGCAATAGCAGATGATGCACAGCGCATTCAGCGATGGAGGCTGCCATATGATCCATCCGAATGAGGCATGCACGGCCATCGCTATACGTTGAATGGAGTGGATCCAGGATGGCTGGCAGTATACCGCAGGACTACTATGGGCGAAACCGCACAACAGCATGAGCACGGAGCCTGTTAGAATGTATAGGCTGTATACTCACCGTCCTGCGTGTCGTTGCCGCGGCTGCAGTTGCTGCAAATGTGCTTTATCTCTTTCCCGATGTGACAGTGGATCGTAAAGGGCATGTTGTTGTTGTGGTGCGGATACTGGCCGTGCCCTTTCTTGTTGCTGAGAGACATTATTCTGACCAGGCTGAACGCCTTTTTCTTGGGTTTCTCCACCGCCACGGGCGTGTTTTCTCGGCACCCCGTGGCAAACCAAGTACCGTGCATGATGGTGGGCGCAGGATCCACCGACGGGTAATTGGCCGTCTTGAACATTGTTACTATCTGAGGTGGTGGTGGTGGGGAAAACCGCGGAAAACGAAGCTCAGCGCACGGCGGTTAACGACGGTGTGGACTTGAATTAAAGGGCCATCAAATTGAATCCTACCTGACCTACAGCAGCCGTTTCCATTGACCAACCCCCGCCAACCCCAACGCTCCGCTTTTCCTCTGCTGTAGTCCCACACTTTACCTGAGAGCTACTTGGTTGCGCAATGCCAAAGTCACAGCTGCTGAGAAAAAAAAGCCTTGCTGCCAGATCCAAGTGAGCTAATAATAAAATAGAGGATGAGTAGTGAGTGGCAGTGACTACCTCTCCCTCCCAGAGCTGTAGACTGCAGTCGGTTGTAGCTAATCCACGATTAGTGGAGCTGAGCAGTGAGTGCCTGTGATTGGCTGTGCGGCGCGCGCTTCTAATAGGCCAATGTGGACAGAACAAAAGTTGATAATAATAATGATTCCATTTTTTTTTAGAGCAAGTTACATGATAATATAGCAAAAATAACTAAGAAATGACACAACATCTACCACTGTTAATACATTTTTATATATCCTATAATTTTTTTAATGAAAAAAAATGAAATTGAAGTAAATTAGGCTAGAGGGGACAGAGGAGAAAGAATAAAAATAAATCTCTGACACACCTGCATGAATAAGAGGATGAAAGTGTGGATGACACCATTACTGATTTGGTAAAACTGATTTCCTCGGGGAGATCCAGCCACAATCACGGCTCAGTCTACATTTGTGTCACCATGGCAAAGTGTGTGGATGGAGAGAAAGAAGCTATGGAAAACCTCAGAGACCATGAGGATACTAGGTTGCCAACTATAATTATGACATTTCGGAGATGTAAAAGCCACACTGAGAGCTAATATTGGTCATATTTAGCAGCTTCCTCTTGAATCTGCTCCTTGTTAGTCCAGTTTGCCGAACATTTTTAAAGATGTTATCTAAAACTTATGAGACTTGATCAACCACAGCAGAATTGTAATGGTCGAGTCGGCCTTGAGTTTGTGGATTTAGCGACATGCAACCCCATAGGTCACATTTTAAATCAGTTGATTCAACTTTATCCACAAATGACGCCAGCAAATAACCTTAACATCCGCTCACTCTTGATTACAAAGGATGAAAAAATGGGGGAAAAAACAGGACAACAAAGATGACTGCAACAATTACAACAGCTATCTAATTTGGGCATAATAACAGACAAGAGCCCAGAGAATTAAAATCAAAGAAAAGAAACACAGCAATGGGATTATAATCAGTGATCAGAATGCTTGATGCTTCAAGTGGGAGAACTCAGCCTAAAGTAATAGAGGAGCATTAAATATTCTTTCTTTACATCCCAAAGTCTAAACAGCCACTCAGTTGATCCCTGAAGTTACTGTGCACATTTTAAGCCAATTGATAACATTAATGAGCTGTTAATCATTGGAGAAAATAACGGACCTCAAGGCATTTCCAATCACGTTTCCTACAGAGCAGTGAATGATCATAGGCCGGGGGTGAGTATCTTTGATGTTCCTTCAATGAGCTACAGCTTATTCCAGTGACATCAAAGCCTCTCTCTGAAATGAGGGACAGAGACACTTGATTTACTCCCACCACGGTGCAATGCAGCAGTTGCCCTCAGTTGGCTCCTTGTTATTTTGCCTGCAAAGTTTCACTCTCTTGCATTGATGTGCGTTCAAGTTTTGGGGACTAGTGAGAGGGAGTTATTTTCTATGTGTTTGCAACATAGAGTCAGAGGTTATGGGATAATGGAATGACAGTTTGTGCCATGCATATCACAACAGCAAAATGTGGCTGCGTGTGTGTGTGTGCGCGCGCATGTGCTTGTGAGTCAGGGGGAATGAAAGAGGCTTTAAACACTGTGCTGCTGTCTCTTACTGCACCACCACTTTACAAACAAGAACTGTGATCTCCTTTCTCTCTCTTGTTTACTGCCAACCGTTCACTTTATTCTGCCTACAGACCTTAAAATTTATCTCAAAAATGAGCTTAAATCAAATGAGCTTTTGAATTGTTCCCAAAAGTATGTTGACACGTAGGTGCGTACGTCTAGTAAAACCGTAGGCTATGTACCTCAGCCTGAGTTTCTCATTTGGTAATTCTTACAAGAATCAGGTTACAGCTACACGACAGGTTATTTATCAGCTGCGAGCGAAGATGGTCACATGTGGCAGTGTGGTTATGTAACCGCTGTGATCAGGCAGTGCTGATCAGTGCCCCGCGCGGGTTAATTCATAAAGCAAGGAGGAGATGAATAAATGTAATGAGGTGAAATAAATAATAACAATAAGCAGAAGAGTAACAGTAAACTCAGAATTAAGCAGTTGAACACTGCCGATGTCCTTTGTGAAGGAGAAACTTATACTCTTCTTTCTGCCACCCTTCAACAGAAATGAGTATTTGTTCTAGTGTATCTTGCTGTGCACTTACTGTTAATGCCCCTTGTGCAAGGCAGCCTAAGAAAACTGATATTAGGAGAATTTTAATCACTGTGTCAACGTCCACCGACTCCGGATCCGCTGCGTTGTGGGTCCGGAACGACTCCGGCATCCGGCAGCCCTCGCAAAAGATACGCACAGCTTCTATTTTTGCCAGCGCATCAAGCAGCACAGAGCAGATTGTGCAAGCAGGAAACCGCGGGCAAAATACAAAATAAAACACCCGGTTAATTTTCAAAATAAAATACACCATGTTTTTTTTTTCCTGCTTTACACCTTGAAAACGTTGTCATGAGTAGCGACCGGCCTGAAGTCATTAACTTTCCAGTTGTTTCACTTTACCTAAACCTTAGGCTTGACAAGAGCTTTGAGAATTATTAGAGAGGATGTTTGTATTTACAATATTCAATACTGCTGTTTTTATTTTGAAAGAGCTTTGAGAATTTATGCATTTACAATATTCAATACATAAAGTGACAAGATGGTTGAACCAGGCCAGGTCTAGCTGGTTAGCAAACTCACTTTAGTAGAATAAAAGAAGTGGTGATAATAGAGGCAAAACATGAGAAATGTTACTTTCCATTGCTGGAGTAAAGGAATGAAGTTTCACTCTGAACTTGCAAAGTTTCTTCAACACCATCAGGATAACATCCGGGCTAATTTGGCAATACAGCAACACGTCAAAAATAGCCGTAAGCCTATGGTGACTCTGACTTATAGCATTTTTGTAATAATATAACATTTTTACTAATTTCCATGGATGGCTCCTATTTCACCTGTTCACCCCATGTTATCCATGGCCCATTCTACTTCTGTGTGCCTTCTTTGATAACTGGGGTTAGCTCAGAAACTAACCACTCAGTTTATGTTGAAGCTGTATTACATTTACTATACTTAAAACCAAGCCTCATGTGTTTTTATGGCTGTTCTCATGTTTTCCATGTTACGTGTCAGTTTATACTAATTTCTCCCAAATTCAGCCTGATACATGGGGTATTTCTGGAAACGTTTGCGTCCCAATTTGTAGTTCAGTTGTTAAACTTAGCAGTCAACTAATGGAAAGAACAATAATTAATTCAATTAAGGTCAGACTTTGTCTAAGTGGCTTCCATCCTGCCCTGGACACATAAGTCATTCCACTACAGTACAGTAGTATTGTCAGCTCTTGTCACTCTTTCTGCCTTTGAATAAATTCATTTGATTGCATTTCAGTGTAGAGTTTGTGTGGTTTATGTGTTTCGCCTCAGAGACACATCCACAATTTTGTTTGAAATTTTGACTAATGCAGCACAAAACCCTGGGCTCAACACTGGTCTTCAGACTCTGGGTATACTTTCCCTGTGGTTGACAACACACCTGACACTTGTCACAGACTGTCACAATAAACAGAAACTGACAGAGTCAACTCACCCAAAGCTGCTTGGAAGTATTTGCCAATTCTTTGTGACTCAACATCAGATGGATACGCTCTCACAGAGTGTCGTTGCCATGAAGCCTTAGTAATGTATCACTAAAGTAGGGAAAAACATACAGTAGCTAGAGCATGTTTTAGAATAGATATGACAAAAAAAATTTGATTATTTTACCTGAAATATTGTTAAGCAATACATTATTTTAATATTTTCTTTTAACATTTAGGATTCTGGTTGCCATGGTGCATGTGGTGAAGGTTTTGGGCTAAACAATCGTACAACTTCCGACTGAGCAGCCTGTCACTACAAATCTGCTGTTCCCGTTCAGCCTGTGTCTCTCTGTCTCTTCCCATCTGTCATTCTCTCTCTGTGTTATTATCTGTCTTACTGCCTCATAGTTAGACACGCGCACGCACACACACACAATCACAGTCACACACACAGTACCACATGTTCCTATCACAATCTGAAAAAGAATGAATACAATGGCAAAAGTTCACTGCTTCGCCTTTTTCACTTTTCGTGTTTGTATCTGTGGGGAAATGTTGAATGTTAGTTATGCAATTCTAATCTGTAAGGGGAATGACTCCTCGCCACCAGTTTTCTTATGCTGTTCTTGGCTCCACCTTCAGCTTTAAGCTCAGTCTTCCTGCTGACAGGCAGCAGAGTAATGTGACATGATTATGTAAAGTCTACAGACTGCAGCACTTCAGAAGTAGGGACATAGAGCAAGTGGCAGACAAATGTCAAAGGAAAGCGAGAAAGAAAATGTACCCACTTTTTTTTAAAGTCATGCACATGAATGGACAACTGTCCATCAAGACACTGATAATCACATGTCGATATTATACCGATTGGTAACTGAAGCCAACAGCAGTGTACTGCAGCCCTGCCACAGGCTGTCTATAGGACTATAAGGCTCCACCTGAAGAAAGGTGTGAAAGGTGTGAATCAATTAGTCTGTCCCCGTTTGCTCTTGCTTTTCTCGTCCACTGTCAATATATTTTCTATACTGTTGTATAAATTAACAAGCACTATCTACTTTACACAATGTTTACACAATTAAACAGGCATCTTTAATAAGCAAATAGCAAAATTTCCAGCATGTTTTAAGAATTTTAATTATTTCCAATGGAAAGCAATCCGTACTGATATATTTGGCTTTTCACACATTTTATTAGATAGAACAGTTGAGAGAGACAGGAAATGGGGAGGCAGAGAGAGGGGTAATGACATGCAGGAAAGGGCTGCCCGATGTGGGATTTGAACTGGGGCCGCCTGCAGCAAGGACTATAGCCTCTATACATGGGGCGCCTGCTTTTACTCCCTGCGCCACATGACGCACTGTACTGATGTTTTTGATGTGTAACTTTTGTCTGGTGAAACATCTGACCATTTATGAGTTAAACTGGAGTAAACAGGGTAAACACAAATTACCAATGAACATTGAAATATGAAATATAGTGTTCAAAGGGTTTAAATAGGCTACACATTCACGGAAACATCCAGTTTTTTTCCTGTATAAGCCGCTATGAAATGAGCTGAAAAGAATTGTGTTGTTTGTGTCAGTGCAAGTTGCATAGCTGCCAAGTTTGTCCTCTCTAATGTGTGTTGCAGTGCCGCCACCTAGTGTAGTAATGCGGTAAAGAGATTTATGACCTGACAAATGAAAAACATGAACTGTGTCATTTCATCATTAAAAATAATATGGATTATAAACAGTGTATTCGGAATACTTAATATTGTAAGAGCCTATATTTGAAAAATAAAAACAGACTTGAAGTGACCCTGCACGTTTGTGCGTAATTACGCATTTAACTCGCTGTTTTGGTAGGAATCTGATCCAGGTCGAGAGACAGGCCTTTCCGTCAAAATAAAAGCACCAAGTTTTATGTTGGTGAACACTTTTATTTTGGTGAATTTGATCATTTCTGTGTCCGCTACAGACGGGAACCAGAATGCAGACAAAATTTGGAGGTAACATGCGATCATCCACAGGCAACCGCTTCCCTGCGATGTTAGCAAACAAAAAAATCACTACAGCTATTAATATCATGTCTATGATGTCACAATGAGCAAGATATTAATGGAGCATGGTGAGTGTACAGCACCCAGAAATACTTTACCCCCATCCAGTCCGCATTTCCCCCAATGGGTGATAAAAGAGAGCAGCTTACAGTAAGTTAACGGCTAATGTTAAAGGGAAAATAGTGCCAAACAGTGCATCACTGCAATAAACGCGCCGGTAATTTTCTTCCCAGCATTACTAACTGTGCTGTCTCGTCTCCGTGACCCCTCAGTGTTGAAATATGTTTCCCCCAGGGTCTCTTCCTCTCTCCTCTCTCCGGCTCATTGTACCTCCTGTGCTGCTCGTGTCTGCAGCTCTGTGGGAGATGGTGAAGCAGGGAGCAGTGATGTACTATGGTCTGCTGGAGGAGTTCATTGCCTCAGTGTTGGAAGCAGTTCCCGAGCTGCTCGCTCACACTGAGAGAGTCCAGCTAGTCTTGGGCTTGCGTGCAAGGGTAAGAAAAAGACCGGCCAGATGTTTACAGTATGCAGAATAAATCTGTCTTGCACTGCTGGTGCTAACTTTACATCTCTACTAACAACACGCTGCTGATGTGAGAGCAGGTTTGGTCGGTAGTGGTGTGATCTGTGTAGGCAGCTATTGCTACTCTGCAGAATAAGAACCTAAAATCACTTCATAAAATATGATGCACTGGTACAGATTGAACTCCCCCACAGCATCCACAGTACCTAAAATTAACTCCAGGTTCGGCACATACAATAATAACATACTGTAGTATCCATCACTGCATCAGTCACAAAAATCAAATCGTTAAAATACTATAATATCATTTGGCAGAGGGGTACCTATATCATTTTATATTGATTTTTTTCTTTCTCTTTGCAATATTTAACTTTTACTTTTATAGTTAGTTTTCTAACAGAGCAACCAGATATTACACAGAAGCTGCTTATACGTTTGGTGATATTACTCATAATCAAGACAATTGTGGTTGTGCTTTTGGGAAAATGATCTGTATACTATTTACACCTCTGTCTGTCACTTCCCGAATTAAATAATTCTTATGGACAAAATGGTATGAGGCACAAGTCTCCATTTTGGAAAACCCATTTTCCTCAGTGTACTGTTAGACTGCTGATTTCAAGGTCAGCTTCAAAACAGCAGCTGTTTTGGATGTGGTAAAAAATATTACATTTCGTTACATCTATTTTTGTGCATGTTATTGTCATGAGGTTCCTTTGTTTGTGTGCCGTGTCAGTATGTCACAGTATAGTGTGTCTGTGGAAAGAATGAGCCAACAAAAAATGTGGCGTTAATAAATATACATTAGAGTAAGCCAGTTAATGTTCCCCTGTATTCCTGATTAAACTACTTTTAACTGGCTGATTCTGTCACTACATCTGCATCCATCAACACTAAACTGGGTTAGGGTTAATTTAAGTAACTGGGCCGACTTGCAACCTCAACAGTCTAATTTGGTTAAAGGATGAGGTCAAAACCACCAAATTACCAAGTGACGATGATGTCAACATCTACCCCATCACCTCAGCATGTACAGGCCCCTATTTTGCTAGTACACTCATCTCTCATGTATATGTGACTGTGTAGAGAGCACAGTTTACTAAGTCTCTCAACATGCCAATAGGTGGTGCTAGAGTGCTGCCGTAGTGATGATTTTGCCAGCCCACCGGCCATCCAACATCATCTGAACAGAATAAACACCTACATCACAGAACAGGACAAGGAGGTGGGTGCTCCTGTTAAATCTATACAAGTTAGCCTATTTGTGTTGTGTGAATGTAATTATATGTTTTTTTCTCTGTAGACTCCCAGTGCTGAAGTAATAGCATCAGTCACAAACTTCCTGCAGCTTGTTCACACGCTAGTGGAGGATCGATTTCAAAAGGATATCTTTTATCAGGTATGTTGGTAGTGGATGTTGTAAATTTAGAAAAATAATGAATTGATGCAAAATTATTTAATCATTTGTTCTTTAGAAAATCTTCCCAATAGTGTTTGGACCCAAGTATGACTCAGCCCTGGAGGCTTTAATGAGAAAATTCCTCCTCAATCTCCAGAAGCTGCTGCCTGTTCCAAACCTTGAGCAAGTAGGTACCGGACATGAAATAATCCTGAGACGATTACAGTGAGAAAATACCATGCCATGTTGTACAGTCAATTCTCTTATACACAACGTAGTTTTTGAGATGGACTGTGCAATAACAAGGGCATGTATCACAAAACACTTGAAATGCACACACCATCTCTCTAAATATACAGTAACATAGTGATTGAGTTGATCAGTTTTGTCCTCCTTCCTACACTTCCCTCTGGCTCAGTCTCTCACCTTCTGTCTTAAAAGAGTGTGTGGACTTTATGAATCAACCTGAACCCCTGAATAAACTTATTCAGCATCACAAACATCATGGGAATGAAGTTCCGCAAGGTAGTCGTTTGAGTTTCACTTAGATCCCAGTTGTGTTTTCATAATTTTTGGGGGAGGATATTGACAGATGTTTTTGTCCTGTTTTGTTTGTCTGTTACTTGGCTTCATTCTTCCTATGGCGATGACAGCATCCTTTCCAGCCTGTCCTATCACCTACCAAAGGTCAACAACGATGAAAGAGACAAAGTTGCAAAAACAGAATCCATGTGCATCAATGAGGACTGGCACAGAGACAATTCACTTGGGAGTGAGTCTAAAAAGGATAAAGATGAAAACCTTGAGGAGACAAATTCAGGGGCAGCAAGGAATGTGGACACAAATGAACAGCAGCATGCTGACGATATGCCTGAAGACCAAGGAGCCTCTGTTGAGGTAATACTAGAAGGCTTTGATGAAAGTGAATCAGACGAGGATGACGACGACACAGACCAAAAAGGGTTTCACCATTTAAAAACTCACAATAGGACATCCTCAAAAAGGTTCAAGTGTTTTGTTTGTGGCCAGGAGTATGACTCCATTAACAAACTAAAAAGGCACAGGATCAGTCATAGTGGATGTTTGCGTCAGTCAGATTCTGCGAGCCAAAGTAGATATTTTGAGAAGATTAATTTGCATCCTAAGCCCAAGGTAAATGCTGATAGAAGTGATAATGAGCCTCCGTCCGGGGGGCTCTCAACAGATAACCTGTCAAATTTAAGTCTTCCAAACGTTGAGCAGTCTAATGATGACTATAA
Source organism: Decapterus maruadsi (assembly GCA_030347415.2). NCBI lineage: Eukaryota > Metazoa > Chordata > Actinopteri > Carangiformes > Carangidae > Decapterus > Decapterus maruadsi. Next base: position 17,387,890 of record CM064906.1, read on the forward strand.
TCTTGTTTGTCCTGCATATGGCAGGGTTTTCACTTACCCAAAGAACTTTGACAAACACCAGAGGATTTGTGTTTCCAGCAGTGAAAGACAGATAGAGTCAAGCACTGGGTGTTCTACAAGCTCTGCACATCTCCCCAGATCAGACCCTGTTGACACGACCAAAGAGGCTTTACTAAGTGAAACTGAAACCGAGCCTTCAAACGCTGCACCCCAGGAATCAATGCCTCCTGACTCCTGTAAAAGAAGCAGCCGAGTCAAAAAATGCTCCGCGTGTGGGAAAAGATTTACTCGCTCTGGCGACTTGACGAGGCACATGAGATGCCACGCTGAGCAGAGTCCTTATCTTTGTTCTTATTGCGGTAAAAACTACAACTATGAAGACTACGAAGCACATGAGGAAGGCCAGTGCAGGGTTTCAAAGCAACACCCACAAGCAGAAAATGCATTTGCACAGGAGAATTCTCCAAGCGCCACAAAGGAAAGGAGTCAGGAGGACACTCTTGTTTCAGTCACAGATGCACCTGCCAACACGCAGGCTCTGCAGGCAAGTAATTCACCTCTGACATGTCGGCATTGTGGCAAGGGCTTTTCTTATTACAAGAGCTTTGAGAAACATCAGAGCAAATGTTCCAAAAGTAACACCAGCCATTTTGTTATAAATGCATGTAACTTCCCATCACCTGACAGTAGCAGCGACGGTTGCACTGAGACAATATCTGTAACAAAGGAAAGTGAAACTGAAGCACTTTCAAACTCTCCAGACTGTGAAGATGACTCCCAGACCAAGTCTTCCAGCATCAAATGCACCATGTGTGTGGGGAAGTTTTCAAAAATCATCCACCTAAAAAGACATTACGCCCAGTCGCATGAAATTAGAGACTCATTCCCTTGTCCAGTGTGTAAGAGAACGTTTGTGAGGCTATGTGAATTGGTTCAACATCAGCAGAGCAAGAAACTGTACCAGTGTGCTGCCTGCAAGAAATGCTACACAAAGCCTGAACTGCTGAAAGATCATGAAAAAGTTCATGCTGTTAGTGTAACGCTGCATGTTTGCAAAACATGCGGGAAGAGCGTGAAATCTCTGTCTCATCTGATGCAGCACCAGAGCAAGCACAGAGAACAACAACCCAATGTTTGTTCCTACTGCGCCAAAGAGTTCAGCAGAAAAGACCTCCTGAAAGCGCATATGGTGAGGCACACAGGTGGTTACCCATGCCCAGTGTGCGGAAAGAAATTCTATCAGATGACATACCTTAAATGGCATCTGTACAAACACACGGGCCAAGAGCCATACCTGTGCGACACGTGCGGGAAGGGCTGGCCCAGTGTGGCGCAATTCAAGATTCACATGGTTCAACATACAGAGGAGAGGCCGTTCAAGTGTGAAGACTGTGGCATGTGTTACAAGAGGAAGTCGCATTTGATGGATCACAGCAGAGACAAACACATCAGGCTGAGGCCGTTCACGTGTGAGGTTTGCAGCAAAGCCTTCAGATTAAAGAGTACGCTGAAAAAGCACATGATGGTTCACAACAGGGGAGCGGCCGTTCACCTGTCCAGGATGCGGCAAAACTTTCAGAGGGAAAACTCAGCTCAAGGAGCACAGAGAGAGGGCATGTTCGTAACTCCAGACTCTAAACGGTACAGCTGTGTTGTCACTGCTCTATATGTGCGATGACTTGTGTAATGAAACTACTAGATTTGTAAATAAACCACAACATTTGGATTGTTATTGTGAATGATTTTTCCTTCATTGAGAAGAAAAATTGGCCTCGTTGCAAAGAGTGTGTCAAATCATCAGAGTCTTTTTCTGCAATATCCTGACTTGTGCAAGACTTCTACATGGCCTACAGGAGGCTCAAGGCAGTGTGATAGAAGTAGAAGGAGGCAAGCTGACAATTTGGGAAAGTGTACTTTGAATCCAATCCAAATCAAACTGCACAGAATGGTAGTATTAGAAAAACTTTCAGAACGGCTTTGCCTTATGCTTATGGGAGTGGTAGAAAAAGTAATAGAAAGAAAAATTATTTTGACCAAAAAACTATTTTTGATAATATTGTCTGTGATTCTCATTACTCATTTATAATCATTCATTTAAATTTATTAATTTGAGTACACTATTTACCAAGACTGGAGAGGAGTGAGGTTTAACGTGACCATAATGACAGTAAAGCTTCCTTAAGAGCTTGATGATTTATATTTCTCTAATCGATTATCAGCTCATCATCTAATACACCATTTCTACTAGACAAATATCGAGTCCAAAAGAACTCTTGATAACAACATGATGACAATGGACAATGTGTATTATTAACACAATATCTGTACTCTGATTTTTACATGTCAGTTATCATAAATTCCAGTAATTCACATCAACCTGTGGCATCTAGTGTACTGTTGCAGAAAAAGCTTTACTCCACCAGAGAGCAGTGGTGCTCCAGGGACCAGCTCAGCTTCGCCAGCCAGAGTCAGACTGTCTTTTATGTAGTGTATCTATAAGTCAATTTGTCCTTAATTTCGCAGACCACCTCCCATGAAATTAAGACAGATTTCTGTGGAGGCCTGTACAGCTCTCAAAATTATAATGACTTTTGGACTACAGAACGTGTTAATATTATTACTTGTTGTGAATGATAAATCCTTTTTTTTTCTCGTTTCAGAGTATAAAGCTGAAACTCTGGGAAATTGATGCTAAATCTTTCATCAGGTCTGTTGTCTCAAACATCAAACCTTTCTGCAGAGCACACAGAGAAAAACTCACTTGGGGATTTTCCACTTTGTCTGTTTTTCCACTTTGTCTGCTAATTAAGAAACAGTGTTGCAGGCAAGGTGATGGCTGAGAGTGGCTGACAGCAGATTTTTTTTTTTTTTTTTTTTTGGGGGGGGGGGGGGGGCGTGTATCTGTGTCTATAATAACCTCACAGTAAGGATGTGTTAGTATTGTGTAATGAAAGGTGCAGTAAGGAAAGGGAACACTGTATACCAGAGAGCATTTTAAAGGTAATAAGGTTGGGTTATATGTTCACAAAATCACACTGATTGACAGCAGGTAAGTGGATATGGAAACAGAAGAGCTCCCACAAAATGAAAGCAATCTCCTGTGAGCTCTGCAACACTTAATGGTAAGCAGACTGTGCCACTCCTCTGGGACGTTCTGGCCGTCTCTGTCTGCAGAGACACTGTGATTTTCCTCTGACTGAAAACTCCATCTGTCCCGCTCACTTAAGAAGAACACCACAGTATGGAGTGGAGGACTATCAGCTAAAGAGCTTATAGTTCTCCTCTGGCCTCTCCTGACTCTGTCGAAGTAAAGACGAATATCTCCTGGACTCAGGCACAGGTAGCTCGTTGTTATATAACGCATCACATCAAAGAGTTTTCCAAGTTACTGATGTGCTGTGACTGCTGTCATAATTGCAGTGGGTTGCAGAATAATTCCCTCTAGACCCCGATACAATGATCCATGCAGCATGAGTCATTAAATGGTTATGGTTCCCACAGTGACCCCATCCACCAACCACCAGAGGCCAGACCAAGACAATTTCGCCCAGAATATGGGCAGAAACCTCACTATTGTCCTCCAGCTTTTCAGAAAGACTGCAGAAAGCAGTTGACTTGCTTTGGCAGAATAAACCATTTGATGACAAAAAGAAAGTAGATTTTTCTTGTTTCAAACCCCTTGTTATAAAAAATAAAACTAAGCCTTTTTTGGACAGTTTTAAAGCCCAAATGTTCAGTAATTCTACATGATGCTACATGAGATAATTCAGATGACTGCTCCTGCTGTTTGTTTTTGAGACAATCTCTGTGGAAATACAGTCTATGTATCGCTTGAAGTCAACTATCCTCAGTATGGCAGATGGCGGTGTGCATTGCTTCATATTCATTTTTAACATGTTCAAGTTGAATAATAATTCAGTTCAGATTATTTTAGTAACTTCTAACTCAAAAGCATTACAGTAGGACAGTTATTTCATTATTGTGAGTCAACCTTTCTGTCATTGCAGTTATTACGTGATGCGATTACAGAATTCCACACCAGATCTGTGAGACACGCTGGATAGAGAGAAGATAGGGGCAGCAAGTCCCCCTGGTTCAATCACTTAGTTTCACATAATTATTCTGCCTCTTCAGATTGCAGCCGTTTATCCTGTAGGCTATTAGTCTGTCTTTACACAGACTTACATAACTGTCTGAAAAATGTAGGCATAACTTAACGTAATATTCAGCTTAGCGCCAACACAGAACGTTCATTTGGACAACTTCAAACCAAACGTTTTATACTCTTACATAAAAAAGTTATGTCCCTTAGTTACTGACTAATATGTAATACTAAGTATTCAACGATCACAACATTGATTCATGTATCAAATATACATGGGCTGTTAATGTCATGTAATTTCACATATAGAGATTTTTACAAGGTGAGCCAAAATGTGCACTGACTCTCATTAGAAATTGGATACAGTTTAGAAGTACATACCGCTGAGTGGTGCATTGCAGCTTTGATTGAGTTGAATCCCAGGTTTGCAGCAGCATTGAAGGGATTCAGACTCTGTAAAATGTCTTAGTCAGCAGAAATGTCCTAAAGAGCCAACACACTGTGGAAGCTGCATCGGTGAAGCAACAAATGCCATTCTGTAGTCATTTTTAAATTGATGCCACCACACACTGAGAGACATTATCTGCTGAGAATATACATAATAATTGCTGCATATCAGGGCTATCCACAGCCATCCTTTCGGCAACAGACTGGTTACTGTATGCTGCCGATGTTATTTTATTTCCTTGTACCCAAAAGAATTAATTGCTGCTGCTTTTAATTCAGCAAAACCAGCATTAGAGAGTTACAGTGATTCAGGCAGAGCTCTCTCCTCCAGCATAATTGGTCCTTGGCAATGCTGCCTCTCAGATTGCAGCGGTATCTTTACCCCTCTCTGCCCAATGTGCTGCCACACTTACTATAAATATGACCCATAAGCACATCATCATGCAGCTTTCTTCAGCTTGGGAGGCTTTTGAAAAAAGGCGTTATTTCTCTGCTGGCGTGTGGTAAGAACATCACAGCCAGGGATTCTTTCCCACACTTCCAAGTGTGGCACTGAAAGAGAGAAAGAAGGAGAGAGATGAAAAGAAAGCAGATAGAGAGAGAACGATTCTGGGATGATGCAGCTCGCTCCAGGCTCTCACTGAAGACATCTGCCAGTCCTTTTCTTTAAGCCATCTTGCTACTTGAGGTTGGCAGGTGTTCTGTCCAGGTGACACTGATGGTCGATTGAATTTTTATGCAGAATGAGCATCCAGTAATAGAGTCCTGGATATAGCATTGCTATTTTTACTCTGATTTTCCAACTCATGTTTTATTCAGACCTGAGATGCTTCTGCACAAGACAGCCTATGTGAAACCACCTATGGAAGATGGATGCTGATGCTTGTATTTTTATTTTTATTTTTTCAAGAGATGCAGGGCTGTTGCTTTATCATATCACGGTCTGAAATGTCAGCCATGTGCTGCGTACATGTGTTTTTGGAGGCTGGGTGTGAGGGGAGGCCATTAAAAGCGGCACAGATACAGAGAGAGAAGTGATACCCTTTTCCACTAATTATCACCACTTTTGCTAATAGTCTCTAGAGTCACTTCAAACAGATAAAATTACAAATACAGCAGACACTGCACTGGACTCCTGCCCAAATAGTTCATCTGAAATTCTCTTTCCCTTTGAAACAAGGACTGGCAGCTTGAATACTGTCTGTTCTTGACCTTGCAGTCACCTTAAGCTGCTTTTAAAGTCCAACAAAAACTGCATAATCTAACAAGAACTTGTTTGGTGAAAGCGAACGTGTGAATCATTTGTAGATGATTAACAGAATGACGCAAAATATCTGCATACACGTCCTGCTAGAGAGGCACGTCAGGTAAACGCGGCTGGCACACAAAACTCTGCAGCACAAATTTGTCCTGTCCCATCATGCATCTGGTGTGTATCGATTGCACTCTTTTTTCGGACAGCAGCGCTCACTGTACATGGATTGCAACAAAAAGCAGCACAGGGGAGAGAGTAGCAGGGAGTGGTGGGTGGTGAATGGCTTGAGTTTATCTTTTTATAGAGTCATGTGGTTGCAACACTGAGCCGTTTGAACACTGAATTGTATGAGAGAGACTACACGTACAACACAGACACGCAGGCTGTGTACTGTATGTAGAAGGATGCAAGCTCTCACTTGCACAAAAGGGGGAAGTACCCATATACGCTGTCCCCCCAGTAACTGCAATGCAGCCAACTCTGGGCTTCAGCTTTGTCTATTTGCATTCAGAGCAGGTATAATGGTGGGAGCTCCAGCCATCAGGCATCCACACACTTCTGCCATGCACATGGCATCCAGCTGTTCAATCCAATTAACATCTGTACAATACGCATGTTGGAATTAATGTTCCATATGCCAGAGCAGACCTGAGAAGACCCTGGGTCTATGAGGACAAGATGACCTGTGTGTCGAGGCTGCAAAGTCCACCGGAAAAAAAAACACACAAAATGACTTCTAAATCATTTGTAAGATTCATAACAAAGGGCAGAGACACAGTTATCTTGATTATGTGAGCAAAGATGTTGTGACACTCCAAGTGTTTAATCTTGTTAGCAGAAGGATGTTAGTGGAAAATCAAAAGCGCTAGCTCCTGTAAACCAGAGTTTCTTGTGTGTGGCATCAGTCTGCAGACAGAAAGCAGATGGGCCTGTAGTTGAGCTGCTGAATGATGAGCAAATAACAACAAGGAAGACAACCTGTTCCGGTGAGACGGATGCTGTGTCAGCAGGCAGCGCACAGCATACAAACAAGGGAGTGACATGCATGCACACTCGGTGCTCGCAAACATGCAAAAACAACATGTGCACACAAACACACATACGGTATGCATATAGCTCTGCCTTTTGGCCAAAAGAAAATACATAGACAGGATTCTTAGGACAACAATAATAATTGCAGTTCCACAAACACTGTAATCCCTCAGCTGCTGGTCCAGATGACACTGTGTGTGTATGTGTGAATGTATGCAAGATAGATAGAGAGGGAGGAAGATGTCACGAAAAACCTCATAACAAGCAGCAACGACTAAAATCAAACCTGTGAAGTAGGTCAACCATCCATCCACACCTCCACCCTTTAATGCTTTACGACAGATGACGCAGTTGTTGATATCAGCACAGTAACCGATGCCTTCATAATTATCATTGTATCTCTGCGATTGTGTGCAGGGCTTTTTAATTGTGGGGCAAATTAGATTAGCACATACGCTAAACAGGCCAGTGCGATGAAACAATGTTTCACACATGCTCTCTATTTGAAAGTCCACAGGGGGGGGCGTCTGTCATTTGTATGCCACAAGCCTTGTTTCTGCAAAAGTCAAACTTGCAGCCGAGAATGACTCCCCACAGAGTTGACTGATCCACATATGAGCAGATCAGCATCGGGGAATAAAGCAAAAATTGAAAAGAAAAAAAAAAGTCAGCTGTTTAAATACAGAACACTTGACTTGGCTGTGAAGCTTCAGCCCATCTCCAAATTTTTCATGCTGACAAACTCGCCGCACATCAAAACGAATTACACAACTCGGTATCAGAGGAGCAGATGCCAGACTGGCAGTGCCTTTTATTATAGCCTGACAGTGTTTGATATGAAAGTGTATTTCATGCTCTCTGTGTAGTAGCAGTTCATTGATGAAAACATGGATAAAGCTTTAGCTGCAAAATAAATTTGTCTACGCAAAAAAACATCAATTCTGCCGTCCCCTCCTGTATCACACTTTATGAATGTAATCATTTGTGTATATTAGGTTGTGTGTCAAACCTTTTTAATGACCCGGCGAGACAAAAAAAAACATAACAAAGAGAAACCAAAGCTATTATCTTGTCTGGAACTACACAGAGATAATTGCTTAGTTCTTGTTTCACGTCATTGGCAGCCCTGGTCATTTATCATTATTAAGCACCTGGCCACACAACCATTAGACTTTTGGTTTCCTTGGCAATAAAGCTAAAGCTAAATCCTGCTCCACTTCTTCAGGTGGAAGTGAGTCAACAGCGCTGTTGTACAAATCGCCCCCGTTCCACCCGCATGCTTTGTATGAGCTCGTTGTAGAGTAGAGAAATAAAAAAGAAGGGAGCAGAGAGACAAACGGCAGTGTCCTGTCATTGACAACAAGCTTGTCTCCACAGGCCAAATGGTTCCCTGGCATGAGCAGAGCCACCTCGGACTGCAAAGGCTTATCTGACATAAACACGCTGGGGGGTGTGGGTGGTGGCTTTTTTATTTATTTATTGTTATTATTTAAGGTTCATTCATCCAGGAAAAGCACAACTGAGCACCCTTGCGCTTTTCCAGCACTGCCCCGGCTGACATCGCACACCTGGGAGCTGTCAATACAGCAGCCACACTGTTGGCAAGCGAGGAGCTGCACTGGAGCAAGGAGCAGTGGCTTTATGATCAAAGTGATGACCTTCTGCTAACAATCCGTCCAGCCTCTCGAGTTTAGACCGCTACTGTCCTGCCGTGAGATAACATTGACTCTGCTTTTAGTGCCCCTCTGGTACTGTATAAAACGCAATTGTGCAAAAAAAACAACAACATCCGATTAATCGACTCACTGCTTCCAAGTTTTCAAATGTGCAGTTTACTGTGCATTTCTCAGTCAGCGAGTGAATGTCTTATGGGTTGGTGCTTGGACAAAACAAGCAGAGCATTTTCGCTGTTTGATGGCATTTTACAGACTAAATGGTTCAAAACTATTCAAGAGGTGATTTCATAATGTTCGTTGTAGCTCTCTGCAAACACATACCTATGGCAATCAAAAGGTATTTGCTATTACAGAAGGCGATGTTTACACTGTGCACTACCAATTTAATCTTCAGATTATTTCTCACAGATTCATTTTCCACTGAACAATAATATGTCCTCTAAATAAAATGCACAATGAACTATCAAACCAAGCACAAGAGCAAAACCACACTTAAATATCACTATAACCTGGTGCAGACTGAACATTAATACGATCAAAAATCAAACCAATTTCCAAATGATACTATACTGTACATGCTTGATAAAAGAAAGAAGAAGAAAAAATCCCTTGCTGGCCTCCGTCCAAACATTGAGACATGAGCATCTCATACATTTTGCTGAGTGGATAAATGGGTGTGACTCCAGCAAGCAGAGATGCTGGGGCTACAGGATACATCTATAAAGTTGCAGTGGGTCTCAGGACAGATATGTTCTTTGTGGCTATAGCCATGTGTCTCGGTACATCGGCACCAAGGGAACAAACAGTGTATGACTTGTGATGTCACTGTAATTATTTCACATGTGGGCATGGTCAAATCTCCCCCACAAATGAGCCTAATGAGGAAAAAGCACATTGTAACGACCATCTAGAGAGATTAGTAAATGACTGACTGTCATCATCACCTCCTTGAGATCTGTTTTTGGTGAAACAGGCTGATGCTGTAGATGTAGCGCGTGTCCTAATTACACCGGAGTGCAAAAGATCTGATTCCTGTTGACTCAGTCAGCATAAAATGCCAAGTCACCATGGTAACTGGAGATGCAAGACGCTTTGGAAAGGGTGATGGGAACAGGAGATAATTCACCACTATGGGCATCATCGCTGGATCTATATACCCTCTTTAGAAAAGCTACCACTGTGGTGTAAAATCCACAAATCCCCAGTGCTGATCACACCGGACATCACAACCACATTTTGTGAACCATAATTGTCAATGCTTGAGCTATAGCTACTATATGTCACGTTGATGCTTCTTCACATTATGTAACTGCGTTGAATTACAGTGGTAGCAGTTACCAGGCGTTGACGGTATCAGGATCCACACATGAACCCGATTTAAAGCGCTAAAAATCATTATTATTTCAAATTTCTGTAGCCCTTTAACGTTTTTTTTGCGCCAAAAACGTCATCACCAACGTTAGTCCACAAAGTTGCATAACATTTCACAATTCCCACTGCCGCCCATTAATGAATTTTGGAGTGATAAGCCTCTTATCTAAAGTAGCCTATAACACAAGACAAGTCCATAAGAATAACAGGCTTTTTTCATGTGGTTAAAACAGAAGCTTGTCTTTGACTGTAATTCCCACGTACATTTCGACATCTGGCAAAACATAGGCTATAACAGGGAAGATTTGGGGGGCAGCATGGATGGATGGATGGATGGATGGATGGAGGGAGGGATGGAGAGATGGATGCGCGCCTACCTGTCCGCAGGTTGAAGGAGAGTCGGGCTTCAACGAGATAGGGGGTATCGCTCTTGGAGCGGAGTCTCCTTATCGGTCGGCGGTCTGTGCTGCTGTCTGGAGTGGTCGCCATCAATTTGAACCAGTGTCCAGTGATGACTGCTGCTGGCCGACTGGGGCAGACGCAGAATCACGGCCACACACACACACACACGCACGCACGCACACTGGGAGGTAGTACACTGACAGGGGGGAGGAGGGAGTTCTCACACGCCGAAAAGAGAGAGAGAAAGATAGAGGTGGTGGTGAGAGAGAGTGTGTGGTTGGGGTGGGGTGGGAGAGGTGGTGGGTGGGAGCAGCTATTATAGGCTAAGGCTGTTTTAATTTGCAAGTTATGACTATTTTGGTGTGACCATCGTTACAATAGGTATTCTTTATACAGCAATAATCATGAGTAGTATGAGTATTAATTTTACAAATAGAAATTTCTGCTTAAAATGGCAAATAGACCTACCTTTCACATTGCCTATATTACATTTTGTTTTATTTGATTGAAATGTTCTGTTTAGTTCAGCTCAGATTCGTTCTCCCACAAGAAGTAAAATATTCTAATAAAAACACAATAAGAAATACATTTAAAATTGCTGTAGATATTGCTCTGACAGACTGTCACTGTTGAATTTGATAGGCTAGAGATAAACGAACAAATAAAATCAGCTTCTTATTTCTCAGGCTGTCGCCTGAGGAGCAATGAATGAATCATCCTGAATAAATCACAGTTACACCAGTTGACCACCAGGTGTCTCTCTCACACACATTTTTTCCTCCTCCCCTTAACCTCTTTAACAACAGTTTTCGTGCATTTTTAAGAACAGGTTTTACGACAGTGTGATACGTTTACGACCTCTCTTGTAAATTCAGTTACAGAGGTAAACAAGCCAGCGCCGTGTAGTTTTCTGCTGCGAAAGAGGAAATATCACCCTGCGTGGTAAGTACAACAAAGTTACCAAGGCAGCTTCATTTCAATGCGCACGTATCAGCGATATTTTTAGTGTAATTAGTGATAAATTAACGTTTAAATGTGAACAAGTGGCAGCGCGAGAACGACGGGATGTCGTTCCTAGCTAACTTAGCGCAACATGCTATTGTTAACGTCGTACGTTTTTAACAACAACATGTCAGGTAAAGTAAGTCTGCTATTGTCCATACATTCCCCCTGCAGCTGTCTTTGGAGTAAAGTAACCGGGTGCTTTTCTCTAAGATGACCGACAAACAGCCAAAACAGTTGGGTGCAACTTCGCTGTAACCTGCGGGGACACGCAGTTGCTCCTCTTTGATTTGGCAGAGGAAAACCTGCAAAACCAGTTTTGATGCATGAAACTGTTAGTTTGTTCAGACTTATTGTGGGGCACGGGGCACACCCTGTTGCTATTTATACTCACAGATCTCAGTCCGAACAGGTCGTTTAAAAAAAGGGGGAGCATACGTCAGTCCGACGGCTCGTTTCTCCGACGACCCATTCTACAGCGTAAGGTTTAGGGTAGGCTAAGGTTAAGGGTTAACGTAGGGCTACTTAATGGGAGGTCGGACTAATGGACGCAAAAATAAATGTATGGTCGGAGAAATGGGTAGTCGGACAGACGTCAGGCGCCTTAAAAAAAGCTACATTTTAACTTTGTACTGTTTTATACTGCCTTTAAAATGCAGCTCTAATCAGGTTAAAATCCAGGCTGTCAGTTTTACTGCACTTAAGACCTCACTATCATTGTGATTGCATAACTGCATCAGGCCTACATTCCTTCAGCCATGTCTTGTTTTCATGTTGACACGTTGTAGCAGTTGTACAGCTCTCATTGTTCATGATTCATCCACTTAAATTATAATCTCCAGTGTTATATATATTTTTTTGCAATTCTTCATACAACACAGTTCAGTCCTCCTGTTAGCTTGGCTATGTCTTTGCAGCTTGAGTGAAACATTCAAAACAGGACACCATGTCTTATGGAGACTTAAGGTTTAGGTTTAAGATGTAAAATAAGTCTGTGTGTCTGGCTGCACATTAGGAGTTTGCAAAGAGACACTTATTTGATTTCAGTAGAGGGGTCATTATCAAAATACGGTGATTTTCCAAGTCAAAAAAGTAAAAAAAAATAATTCAGTTTTCACAAATTTAATTTATTGGGAACTATTTATTAGCATGTTGACCATGTTATCAACTATATTGGACAACTAGAATATTTTTCTTTTTTTTTCGTCTATCAAATGTATTGATTTTTCTGTCATTGGTGTTACCACATAGTGACACCAATGACAGTAACACCAATGACAAATATCTATAAAAGTTTAATTATACAAAATAGTGTGCAAGCTAGCTCAAAGCCAGCATGAGTCAGCACTTTAAAATCTATGAATCATACTTATTAATCTGTTTTTTTCCCATAAAAAATATTTCATTTTAGCTTAAATCAAAGTAACACCAATGACACAAAAAAGAACCACACTGAAAAATGACATTTTATTTGGAAATATCTTACTTTTTACTCATGAAAGAGACACTCACAATGTATTGTCTTAAATGGCTCTTTTTCTTCTTCTTCTTTCTGAACTTGGGAGTTCTCTTACATATTCTTAACCTTTCAAAATAATGGTCTGTGATACCAGTAACACCAATGACACCAAATCGAGGGACAGATATTCTTTAAAAAATATTTTTATTATGAAATACCCAATTTAAATTTAATTTTGTTCTATATTAAGCCCAGTGTTTGTCCATTATTGACCACTTTCTGTTTTTTTAAACAAAAAAGAGAAAATAGTTTTACACTGTCCGATAGCATTGAACCATGGCAGGGGGACAAGTGTTTTTTTAGGTACAAAGGAAATTTAAACTGAAAAAAATAAAATAAAACAGTAAATATACAAACTGAAATTATCACCATCCTTTAAAATGGTATTGAATTACATAATTTTGGTTTAATGTGGTTGATTTTTTAAAAATTTCAAGCAATTGTGTGTCTGGAAAATGCAGGGACACGTTTTTCACCGTATTTTGAGAATGACCCAGAGATAAGACTGAAGTAAAGCTAGCTATTTTTAAGCTCTGAAAAGTGCCCCTGCTTTAATCTAGTGTTAAGAGATAAACAGAAATGAATTGTCATATCTACAGTGCAGAAAACAAGTTATGGGTAAAAACAAGAACAGGAAGGCATTTGGAGTCACTTATTCACTCTTTGTGTTTCTGTCACCTTCTATTCACCTCACCTCTACTTCTGAAACAGTGGCAATGCTTCTCCAAAGCCGAGCTGTGTTCGCCCTGGGTCTGCGCATGTGCTCCACTCATGTGACCAAAGGACCACTGGTAGAGGCAGCGAGACCCAATTCAGGTAAAATGAAAGGCACTGGGCTGACAGTAGGCAATGTAGTGTTGGTTTGTTGATGTGTAGGATCAGTATTAGAAATAGAACACTATAATACAATGCAAACGTTATGATACTGTGAACCCGGAGGTAAAAAAAAAAAATGATATAGCCTACTGGTCAAAACACTGATCTCTCATATTGATATTATTGCAGTCCTGATAATAACTAAATCACAGATTTAGAAAAAATGGAAAAAAGACTCTTAAAAAGGTGTTAATTATACGTTTCTTTTCATTTTGGTTTCCCTAGACCTGTCTGAATTCCGTAACGTCTTCTCCAAAGCCAAGCACATAGTTATCATCACAGGAGCAGGTGTGAGTGCCGAGAGTGGAATCCCAACCTTCAGGGGAGAAAATGAGAAATGGAGGAAGTGGCAGTCTCAGGTAATTGTTACAGTAGCCAAACACATTATATGATTGTATTTATCTTTTTCATTTCGGTCAAAGTCTTGTATTTGGCCTCTTCTCCAGCTGTGGTTCAGAGTCGTTGCTGTGGAGTAGGTGGTTTTGGTTTTATATAGTACATCTCCACTGCTCAGTGAATTTATGTCAGCAGCAACAGCCACCAAAGAGTGAAATGGTGCTTGTTGCATAATCTGGACTCGTGCAGTGGGCTGCAGCAGGATTAACCTCCAACAGTTATTCTTAATCCAAAAAAAATATAATCTCCTTCCTCAATTGAGGTGTTTAAACCTGAAGACAACAGGTACCTTCTTAGCATTTGAGCTTCTGACTGTTGTATGTTGATGTGTCCCCAGGACCTGGCCACTCCAGAAGCCTTTTCTCGCACCCCGTCTCGAGTCTGGGAGTTCTACCATTACAGAAGGGAGCTGGCGTTGAACAAGAAGCCCAGTGCCGCCCATCTGGCCATTGCAGAGTGTGAGGCCCGGCTGAGGAAGCAGGGACGCTCCGTGGTTGTCATCACCCAGTGCATAGATGACCTTCACCGAAAGGCTGGATCCAAACACGTGCTCAAGATTCATGGTGAGTGATAGACCAAAACAAAAACTACCATGAATCGCACAACCCTGGAGTTTGCCACTAATGTAATGTCGGTGGATCAATTAAAAGATGTGTCTTGTGACAACATGAGTACAAGTGCTGATTATCTCTAACATTCTTAAGGACATATCTCTTTCTGGATTTTCTGTTTCCATACTGGTATACGGTGGATTACAGCCACTATCTCACAGTCCTTTCCCCTACTCAAATTGATTCCAACCTGTCGTAAACTTTGAACTATGCAAATACGTATAGACTGGATTGTCTGCGAGAGTCGGAAACATTTGCAGAGCCCTACACAAGTTGTGTGCAAAGCATATAGTCAGTCTGAATAGTCCCAGCTCTGAAACTGAATAATTTAGGGGTACAGGATTCTGCAACTTGGGTCCAGTTCTTGATTACCTTACCAATTTTCTGTATGTAACTGCAGGCAGTCTGATGGAGACTCGCTGTGTGAGTTGTGGACACGTGACTGTGAACAAGCGTAGCCCCATATGTGCTGCGTTGAAGGACAAAGGGTAAGAGGCAGCACCTCTGGAGTGTATACACACACTGATGAACAGGCAGGATTTGTCATCCTCATTGACCCTTGTCTGCATGATGTTTTTTTTTTTTTAACCCACTGTGTTTTCTTAATGAACAGTTCACCCAAACCAGATGTTCAGGATGCCCAGATTCCAGTGGATAAGCTGCCAAGGTGGGGTTAATGTCACTTGAAATTAATAATCCAGGTGCAGTAGCCTCAGAACAGTTTGTCCGTCATCTCAAACATGCTCTACATTGCAGAAGTCTCTCTTTATTGTAGATGTATTGTAGTGAGGAATATGCAAACACCAAGCGAGGAAGCTGGGCTGACTAATTTAGTGAGCATGGAAAATGCTCTGCTGTGCACATGCAAGTATGTTAAAAAGAAAGGTTGTGGTGGGACTCTACTGTACTGAACAGAAGTCTGTGGGACAGCACTCAGACAGTGATCTAATGAATAAAGAATAATCTCATTAAATATTAACATGATAATTAATAAATTGTGGAATCCAGTAGATGAAGAACGTTTTAGCTGCATTGGCTAATAGAGTGGTTACTATAAGCAATTTTGAGCATCTTCCAGAAAGTCATGTCTTTTTTATTGAATGTTTGAAGGTCATTGGTATCATTGGTCCATTACAACTTTACAACATTACAATATCAGATAGAACCCACCTGATTAGCTGATGAGTTCTTTGTCACGTAAGAATTCACCTTGAAGGATGTCTGAGTAGCTGCCTTGTTAAATCAGTGTGACCACAAATTTCCCTTTTTCCTCCATGAACAAAATTCTTGTCTTGCATTAACTGGGTCTTCTTAGTGAAGTCGAAGATACCACTCGGGGGCAGTGTTCTGCTGTGAATATTACAACTTTTTTTCTTTGGCCCTTTTTTTAAAAACAGAAGATATGCTGAAAACAAATGGCCTAGGAGCACTTTGACGAGTAATTCATTTTGCATCCAACAACAACTCCGAGAGTACTTGCAATTCCTACTTGTTCATTGAATTATAGAGAGAAAACTTTGCTTTTTTGTGATAATTCCAATGATTATGCTGTGATAAAAAAAAAAACAGTGACACAACTATTAATGCAAGTGTTGTGTTTTGCTGCTGCGTCAAGGTGTGACGAAAGTGACTGCCATGGTCTTCTAAGGCCCAACGTGGTGTTTTTTGGAGAAACTCTGGACTCTCATGTCCTGACCAAAGTGGAAAAAGAGATGGAAATCTGTGATCTCTGTCTGGTGGTGAGTTATCTTCATTTTTATATGCAAACATCCTCTTGTGTAATGTTATTATATGAGGCAATATCTTTCCAGAGTCTTTCAAAGACTGTGCCTGACGCACAATACTGTACAGTGGATTTCCAGTTAATGCTGGTGTCATTGCCCTCTGTGTGTTTATCTATAGGTGGGCACATCTTCAATCGTTTACCCAGCAGCCATGTTTGGTCCCCGGGTAGCATCCAGAGGTGTCCCGGTTGCAGAGTTCAACACGAACGCAACACCGAAATCTGAATACTTCACGTAAGTCAGTCAACAAAGTCAAAAATGGCATGAATTAGAAATGACGATAAATGTGAATATTGATATGTAGCGGCCTCCACTGGCATCACAGGCAACAACAGGCCGCTTCACAATATTTGCTAACCTTGAGTCAATCGCCCACTCCAAAGCACTTTCGACTGTGTGAGTGGCCTCATAGTTGTTACCCTTAAGTTCTGATCTCCAGTGTCTTGTTTTTCTGTGTGTGATGTGGCACAGGTACCATTTCCAGGGACCATGTGGAACCACACTGCCTCCAGCCTTGGCACGACACGAGTCAGAGGTTATTCACTGACTTTACAGACAGCGGTCAGTGGCTCCTCCTGTAGTCTAATGCAATCTGAAGCTGTGGTGTTCCACAGCATTACTCCAAATCTTTGCCTTAATATCACTTTACTTGTTAATGCTTTGTAGATGGAGAGCTGTAAATAATTTAGCATTTTAAGACTTTGAGATGGATCTTTTAATACTTGAAAATATGAGCTCACTAAACTGGAAATGGGATTTTTGAATGTTTTACATATTTGCTGCTTACAGTTAAAACGAGCTATGCGGCTCGGTGTACAAAAGGGAACGTCCTACGTATGTTATTTCTCTGCATAGGAAGACATTTCCTCAGGTAACAGAGGGTGTTGATGTCATTCGTTATATATTAGGTGCTGGTGAGTGATGGTTATATTTCCGATATACTAGGCTTAAAGAATATGCTGTAGAACAGGACAACATATTACTCATGGTGCCACTGGAGAGTATTCATTTTCTCTCTCTTTACCAAATGAAAAGATGAACAGACCATAACTTCTTGTGCCTTTCAAAACTGTTTACACAACCTTGACCAAATGCTCACTTTAAACCTTGAGTAAAAATCAACCAATGTTACAGAGATTTAGCCGAGTTTGTTTTTGACCAAGGACAAAGAGGGAAATGCCTTTTCAGTCCTAGTCTGAGTCAGCATTAATCCACTCGTGCTGTATGACTGTGTTAAATATAAGTGAAGTTACATGTTGTGGATTATTCATGACACATTTGATGCATTTTTACACATGTCAGAGTTTTCAAAAATATATATAAGTGTCCAATCGTTGTAGAATTGTCTAGAGATGAAAGCAAAAATATTTAGTGACGCAATGTTTTTTAACAACTTTGTTGACCGTAAACACCGTGCACACTTTCCAATGTTGTATTCCATTGAAACTGCTAATGCAATAATACAGAATCTGATTATTAAAACACTAGATTTCCATTTCCTGTGTTTGTGTCATGGTGATAAAGTATCGGATGCTTTGGTCTTTGTACACTGGAGTGTACTGTACTGTATGTACCTAAAATGAACAGTAGATGCCAGCATGGAGCTTTTATAGTTCCACTCAGACCCTGTCCCATTTCTCTACATTTGGCAGAGTGAGCTTGGTTACACACACACTTGGTGACATTTTTCTGGTGGAACTTACATTTGCATATAGTGTGCAAGCATATATTAAGTGGCCAGGCGTGGAGGATATTTAGAAGCAATCCGGAACATACTTGACAAGTGCAGCCTGTGCCATTGTGCAGTGTGCACACTAGCACAACAGTGCACAGCAACAGTTTTAATAAATAGTGCTGCTGGATCATAGTCTCATCTAAAAAGTGTCACTATGCACAAGATTCAAATCATAAATGTGTCAAAATGATCAGATGCAAGAGTAAACATAGCCTAAAGACGACAAAACTGAAATTAAAAAATCTGAGATTAAAAAAGTCATTATGAGATAAAAAGTCAAATTCATTTTATTGATATGTATTCAATGGCATTTCCCAGATGTGGCTTGTGGGTCCCGGTGACAGCGGACTTCCCCAGTCGGTGCATTGTGGGAATTATACTTCCGCTCTGATACAGTCTTAATGTAAGTGTGGGTAAAGTGCAAATCAAGCGCGCTGCACTTTTGGTCGTTGCACACTTACACTAAGCCCATGAACGCGCACGCTAAGTCCCCAAGCGTGTAAGTGTGATCGAGTGCATATTGGGACAGGCCCTCAGACTCCTCTCCTTAGAGTGAACATGAGGGAGGACATCAGTGAACTTGGGGTTGTTATGCTGAGCCAAATTGTGGAAATGGCCTCAGTCATCATGCTGCTGAGAATGGAGACAGTCTGAAGAGGAAACCAGTCTAGGTTGGCCTCTGTTATCCCAGCAGGGACCTTGATAAAATGCGTTGAATAGTACTGTTGTTCTTTATTTATTTATTATTTTAGACTGCTTTAGTAGTAGAACGGGTCAGACTTTCGGCTGATAATTATGTAGACTGGTTTCATGTGTCTTCCAGATGTTTATAGTTAAGAAAGGACTTTTTTGGTTTTACAGAAAAATTTCAAGTCCCCAAAAAAGATTGAGTGATTAATGGGCAAAGATGACAGGAATGTCTTGCAGAAAATGTTACACAGAAAAATGTTTTTGTCTCCTTTTCAGTCATATTAATCATCCACTGACCTCTCAGACTTACCTAGCAGCCTCAATTTTATAAAAACACTGGCCTCCTGCATCCAAGAGGCAAGAGCTCCAGCTCCTTGAAGGTGTTTATCTTCATTGACTGACTGGACTAACATGGTTAAGTCATTCAGTGGAAATGAGAGAGACAGAGGGCCAGGAGTCATTCAAATTAGCTAGGGAAGGTTATGTTCATTAGACAGTGTTATGATAATGTAATGATAGTCATAAAGGAGTTATCTCAAGAGAGCCAGAGACTGTATGTGTGCGAGAGAGCCACTCACACTGGGCTATAATCCATCTTATATCTCCGGGGAGTCACTTGGTTAGTTCATTTCATGCCCACTGTAGTTTCAGCACTCTCATTATAAATTTTTCGTCCGCGCAGCACAGCGGCACCACAAAACAAAACCACAAACACGCCACAGTTGGCCCAGCACATGTGCTGAGAAAACACCAAAGCATTATTCTGTCTCCACGATGGCGCCTTACCACTTGCTTTCTTTGCTGAACAATTAGCATCCAAATCAAATCTTTCTCTCTCCCGTAAAGTATGTCCACCTGTTAATGTATACTGTCATTACCATCATCGCAGTGGTTAGATTTTCTCATTTCCTCCTCTATTACTGTAAGGCCAAGTCCCATTTGTTATCAGGAGAAAAAAGTCCATGGAGAGGCACTTAAGAGAAATCTCAGCTGTCTTGATAGTCATTTCTGGATCTGATGTGAACAAGGCCGCCAACTCTGCTCCTGCAGCTCATTCACGAATGTGGTGTTGAGGGATGAAATGGTGACAGTGGAAAGGTCTGTGTCTGACCCAAAAGCCTTTGGGTTAATAGAGTCATCATTATTGGTGGCAGCTCTACAAATACCCCCCAGTCTCTGTGAATGAGGAGGTAGATTGACTGCGAGATGGTGTTTGCGTGTGAGAGTGAAGGCATTGGTTTTAAATGTGAATGTCTGTGTGTGGGAAATTGACTCTGTGAGTTATTTTGTTGGAGTCTCTGTGTTTGGAAAAGTCTGAGAGTGGTATTTGATGGCCAGCTGGATAAGTGTGCATTTGTGTGAGGGTGTGTACATGCACTTGAACCAGAGGAAAAAATGTCTGTCTGTGTGTGTGTGTATGTGTGTTTATGCTCTATGTGTATTGGTGTGATTTTTCTTTCAGTATGCAGACTGGCAGAAGTGTCAGGCCAAACCAGGTCAGGCTGGGTGAGGAGCTGTGAACATTACACAGATACACATACTGTTGCTTTACTGTTACACAGAGCTTGTCAGTGCCTATTTGGCGTGGCATGCCTCATTGTCATTTTAGTGTCTGTTTCATTAAACAGAAGAGAACAGAGCAACATTGCACATTCCCAACATCTGAAAATGTTTTGATAGTAATATATCTACAGGTGCAGTCTAAAAGAAATATCTATGATTTTAAGTGTAGCTAATCCATTGCACATTTTGCTGAGGGGGCTGATTGCATTGCTGCCAGATAATGAGGAGATGCATGTTGTAGATTTAGATCAGAGAAAACTTTGTTGTCATTTCAGTATTTAGCAGCAATTAGGTATCTGATTGGAAGAGTAAAGTGGGATTAGTGTCACACGGTATATTATACTTTAGCTAAAATAGGCTACTGTTTTCATGGCATATAGGCAGTCCAGGGCTGATCTTATATTGTGCATAAAAGAGAGTTTAACAGTATGGTGCAGAATAACCAGACTGTTTCAATTCTTATAGAGGGATCAAACATTTCAGAAAGAGTTACCTAGACTGGCACTAACTGAAGTTTCGTAAGAATCAATTTGGGTTTATGACCATCATATTCTACAGAATCGGCCCTTGTGGCTCAACTGATTAGGTTCAGTATGAACAACAGAGGTTATAAAGGTACTAATATAGCAAAGCATTTAGTTGTTGTAAACAACAAATTGGTGTGACAGTTATTTAGGGTGGGACATGCCTGTCATTACATGTGGTGTTCAACAGGGGTCAAGTTGAGGATCTTTGCTCTTCTCAGTGTATATTAATGATTTGAATTATGTACTTTATGCTTCCCCAGTAGGCTGTTGACTGGACCCAAATAGTGTTTGAACCAGAAAAAAAATCACAGTCAGGAAATTACCAGAATCAGTGCTTTTAATCTTGCAGTAAATTTGCTCAGATTACACCCATAGTTACACCTTTGTAGGTTAAAACTGTCCTTTTTTTTTTTTTTAAAGCTTCTTTATGTGAGTTACACTACATGATATGTACAGTAAGAATTCACTGTTAAATGACATGGCTGTGCATGCGATGTCTCTTACCTTAGTCTTTCTAAGCAAAACAGAGTGCTAGGTATAGGTTTATGAAGGACTATGTACATGTATTTGCTATTCATAGCAACGTTCACACACTGGAGTGGGGACTGGGCTCATGTCACATGCCAACACAAACAAACAGTGTGTGCTACCACCACATACTAATCTCCTCCTGGTCTCCTGCTAACCTTTCCCTGAACTCTGTGTGTCTATTGGAATAAAGGGTTACAGTTAATCTCTCATTTGCTATGAGAACCATAACTACTTAGTTGCCATGTCACTACTCCCCCCCCCCTCCCCATGCACCTCTTCGAAAGACACACATACATTCACATACGCATTCACAATAATTTTGGAACACTGGATTTTCGAGACATCGAGGAAACGCATCTTACACTCAGTCATTTGCAATGGGGAAAACACCAGATGAAATGAAGTAAAATAGATGAGAAAAAGAAAAAAAAGATCAAATGAAGTAAAATAGAGTAGGATAAAATAGAATAAGAATGAATGAATTAAAATAGAATAAAAAAAAGATAATAATAATAAATTAATAAATAAAATTGTATTTAATGTTTTATAACAATGAAAATAACAAGATTCAGTTGAAAGCCAGGCTAAAAAGGTAGGAATTCAGTTTGCTTTTAAAAATGTCCAGATTCTCTGCTCTCCTCAAGTCTTCAGGCAGTCTGTTTCATTGGCGTGGGCCGTAATGATAAAATGAGGCCTCACCATATGTTTTGTTAGCAACTTTTGGAATAATTAAAAGGCCGCTGCCTGAAGACTTGAGAGTAGAGGGCTCATATTTTAAAAGCAAATCAGACTGAGACCGTTATCAGCTTTAAAAACTATTAAAAGGATCTTAAAATCAATCCTGAAGCAGACAGCAGACAAGCTAAAGCACAGGGTTAAAACAGTCAGTGTCTGTATGCATACTACCAAATTCAAAGTTAAAACCTGGGTAAAAATAAGTCAAATCGGTGGTCTTTGGCAGAGCGTCACTCAGAGTGTCTTTCCTTGACCTACAGTACGTCCATGGATTATGCTGCTGCTGGTGCTTCCAGGGACCTATTCCATCAAGGCAGATAAAGGAAATCCTGGCTTATTTTGTTAAGTGGCCACTAATATAAGTCAAAGTTCAGTTGCATTGCTGTGGCTTATAGGATTCCCTGCTAAGTAACCAAAGTAAGGTATACTATTGAACTAACTGTCAATCTTAAGTGAACTGTGAATGAATTTAATGAATGTTCCAATGGCCGGAGACAGACTCACAGAAGATAGTTACTTCAATTGTCTATTTGCACTTGCATCACTTTATTTATGTGAGAAAATAGGGTGAAGCACTCTCACAGTTGTTGATAGAATGACTAAGCCGTATGTGAAAGTCAACATTAAAGCATAAGTCAGCGGAATGTTTTTGTTAATATAAGTCCTAAATAGTCCTACGTACCGTCAGCAATCACATACAGGTAGAGTGTTTGGGCCGAAACACGGGTCTCTCAGTCACTCTGCTCTGCTGTAAAGCGAGGAGAAAACTTTCCTTGTGGGATACAAGCGTTATCCAATGGGGAGAGAGAACGGCATGAAGGGCTGTGTGTGCAGCCAGGGGATGCGTGTGAATGTGGTGACGTAGGGACGAGGACCAATAGATCCATGACGAGGGCGGGGGCTGCTAACTCATGGTGCGTTCAAGGCAACCCGTAACTCGTGTTTTTCTGACCTGTGAAGTCGTACCAGTTCGATCTGGTACGAGTTCACGGCTCGGAAGTTACGAGTGGCCGTTATAGTGCACTTTCACAGGCAACAGGTCGGAAAAACACGAGTTACGGGTTACTTAGGTTACCTGGAACGCTACTAAGTCGTGACTTGAAGCTGTAATTTACAGTTTCAAAAGCCTGCCTGGAACGCAGCATTAGCCAAAACAACCAGATCACTTACTAATGCTTTAAGTCCAACCAGGGTAAATGCAGATTTCCATAGTGATGTAGATGGAGGGCCTCCCCAGGAAGCCTGATTGGAGGAGCATTGTTGTTGACTGAGATAGGGGCTCAGGTGCAAGATGATCTGTTCTACCCTGCACTAATTAGAATCAAGGCTAGCGGCCACTTTCTCATGGTTATTGATCACCAGCCCCGCCTCTCCCAGAGAAGTATTTGACTCCTATATGAGAACAGCAGCACAGGGCGCACATAAGGAAGCGCTCCCCTCCATGCCTGCTGAATCTTGTTTGTGTCTTTGAAATTCAATATCCCGTTCATCATCAAGCCTTTCAAAGTGTTGTTGAGTCTCCTCTGTGGGGTCTTCAATCTGCCCCCTCTGTTTCCTTTAACGGTTACAACTCTTTAACTCACCTCATCTGACACATTCAATATTCATTGTGTCTGTTGACCAGCATCACAGGCATTTCAATCTGCCTCTATAGCGCGCCGCTCGCTATCACTTCCTCTTTTTCTTTTTTCACGTAACTTCATCTTAAAATCTACTTTGCAATGGCATGCCCTATTTATAAAGGAGTGCCGTTTACAGTCCGGTTGATTCTCCAAGAGACTTTTAGTTCAACATTTTGGCAAATTTGGCAGTAGGTTCATTACCTTTAATTATCAGTGTATGTTGTTTTTAGGTCCGCAGGACAGAGACGCAAGCTTCTCGGTGAACACAATGGAGGTGAAAGGTAGGCTACAGGCCCCCTATGTCTGTGAAATAATCCTGTAATATTACGAGACAAAGTTGTTTTCAAGGCAAATGCATAGCTGGAACTACATTCCAGACATGGCTGCGGGGCGGAGTGATTTCAAAAGTGAAAGTAGTTCAGAGTATTTGCTTCATGTGTCGTAATGTTATATAATTATACATGATTATTTCATAACGTGGTGAGCATGCAGTTCACAACTTCTCCACAAAAGTGTTTTGGAGTTGTTGAATTGTGTATTTGATGAGTTGATTCGGGACAGTACCTGTACCATTCACCTCCATTGTGTTCGCTGAGCAGCTCACGTCCCTGCCCCGCGGATCTCAAAACAACATGCACCTAAAGGTAATTAACCTACCCCTATGAATTATGGCAATAGGCAAATTTACCAAAATGTTGAACTATCCCTTTAAATTGTTGAGTGTTAATGTTACCGAAACAAATATAACTGTGAACAGAAAACCAAGACGATGACTTGTAAACCTCGTGTTTTTTACGCCATTGTTTGCATTGCAAGGTAACTTTAGGAGTCTTGGTCATATTTGAATTTAAAGGAGTCATCACCCGGAAATCGCAATTTCTCTTGTTAAAACATGCATATTGGTGTTTGACCTCAGCTGAAACTTGCCTGAAAAGCTGGACTTTGAAAGCGGCGCCGTTTTTTCGCTTCGGCTCTTTTTCCGAACAGGAATAGCACACAATGGTGTGCCGTCCTAAAGCACGAGAATTTGATTCTGCTCCGACGGTGACCTCACCGGCGGAGGCTACTTGCCTCTTTCACCACCCAACCCGGCCCGTCCGCTACCTGACATCGCCGAAGCGGTACCAGGGGGCTGTTTATGTTTTGGAGTCTGCATGCAGGCAAGCCCCCCCCCCGGCTCTGTCCTTCCTGCGGCGAATCAACGCGTGCCTCATACAGTGCACATCCGGACCAGTCAAAACCTCGCGCGATAAAGTCGCGGTAGGAAAAAGGGTCAGAACAAGCTCAATGTTTGATTAAATTTTTTTTTTTTTTTCTAATAAGTTTTACGAATTGATCCAAAGCGATCCAAGGGGGGCTGGATACGTAAAAAACCAGGTGATGACTCCTTTAAAAGACAAGAGGCGATAATAAGCCCTCTTAGCATGCTAACACTGACTGTAGCTATACTAAAAACTTACTTTTAACTATAGGTCTACTCTCAGATATTACTATGGTGCAAAAAAATCAGGCCAAGTTTTTCACAAGTTTAGGTTTTGATTTAATCATACTAATTACTTTTCTTTCCTTCACTGTCAGGTTTTTACTTCTAATAGGACACAGGTATTACTGCAGTGTTTTAGGCTACATGGTCACATCTGCAAGTGAACAGGTAGCTTTTTTAGAGACCTCTTTCTGTCTGTCTGTCTCTCTCCCTCCCCCTCCTGCTCTATTTGTCTGCCTCTCTCTGCCGTCTCATGTGCTGCACACTCTAAGCACTCAAATTCAGTGGGGCACGTGATACCTTGGAAGACAGCCAGTGTGGGAGGGGACAAAGCTACTGGACATAAATACACGTATGCACACAGATACACACTCACACATTGGCTCTCCCAGATTACTTGAACTATCAGAAGCTTTAAGAGGATTTCACTATGGGAGGGTGCTGCACTTGAATCTCATGCACCTGATGGCTATTGATCCATCCTAAGCTTGTGCACAGACACACATGCGAAACGGGCACAGTTGTTGCTTTTTGTCATTAGTAACAGGCGTCTGACCTTGTTTCTTCATTTTCTTTGTAGTGTTTGAAGCAGTTGGAGGTTCCTCTCTGCAGTAGCCTGCTCTTAGGATCCAAGTCTACAATACAACTCACAAAAATAACATAGCCTCAATCTGTCTGAGTGACAAGAGAGAGTTGCTGGACAAAAAGCAACCAAACAGTAATCCACACCTGTCCCTTTCTCGTCTCAATCCCCTTTCCATCGTAGGATACAATTGCAATAAATGTGTCCATAAACAGTGTACCGCTTGGCCTTATTAGCAATGCTGATGTGAGTGGAAGATTAGACGGATGGTGTTGTCTGTAAT
This sequence comes from Decapterus maruadsi, assembly GCA_030347415.2. NCBI lineage: Eukaryota > Metazoa > Chordata > Actinopteri > Carangiformes > Carangidae > Decapterus > Decapterus maruadsi. The sequence goes on from CM064906.1 coordinate 17,414,115, forward strand.
GGAGGCGATGCTGAACAAGTCCCACTGATAATGTAGGCTGATAAGCAAAAGGTTGCAATCAGCAAGCTGTCATGTGAGAATGCAGGATAATATCATTAGGGAGAGGAAAATGCTGTTCGGGTTTACATTTGATTTTAACTCTGTGTTTTTCTAAACAATCCCTATGTAGAAATACAAGCTTGATTTACACGTATTTCACAGTAAAAATGTTATAATGGGCCATAGACTGTTTTACCCTCTGTCACTGATACACAATATAGAATATCTACAAAGGAAAATACATTTTAGAGAAGAAGCTGCATTTTGAGATCTATTTGTTAAGCCATATTTTTGCATATTCTCAACCTTCATAATTTCTTAGTCCGCCGGGTTAAAATAAGGACTTGAGCCCAGAATAAAAAATGAAACTCATAATGTTTAATTTATTACTTTTAATAAATATTTATGTTTCTTAAACATTATAGTGATTCAAGACAATTTTTAAAACACCACTATCTCATGTTATTATAGACACTGATGTTACAACAGATGCTCCCTACAGAGGACACTTAGCTCGGTAATTGGCTGACAACATTTATCTACTTCCTATCTCAATTGCATTCGACAAATGATCTCTGTCACTCAAACTACTTGACAAACAGCTGAACTGTGTTAGACCATGATTTTATTTTTTACAAAGTTTATAGTAACAGTCAAAGCCTGTTTATTGACCTTGCCGTCATTGAAGTCCATCAACAGATAAATTACATTTGAATCATGGATTCATACTGTAGCTTCTACATTTATCTGTTGTGACTGCTCACTAGATGTGTTTTGGAGAGGGAGGCCAATCATTCTCTGTGCTGAATGAAAGATAAGCTTGTGGATTTTTCCCCCTGAGTCCAGTTTTGATTTGGTAATTATGTGTGTATTATGTTTTCAGCCCGGACAAATGGAGTTCTGCAGGTTCCTGCTCAAGGCTGGCTTTGGACTCATTTCTTTTAAGTTTATGTGAGAAATAGCTGACTTGTGGCGATATTTGATTTACACTTTGCATTCTGCTTCATAAGTAAAGGAAAAGAAACAGATTTATCACCATGTTATGAAAATAATACAACAAAATACCAGGCGTATAAAGCTCATAATGTATTCCCCATCCTGTGTTGCTGAAACATTTTTTCTTATGCTTTCAAGCTGTAGCATGTTTATATGGGAAAAGCAGGGGCAGCACACCTGACTGACACTCATGAGAAAAGGTGCATTTTTTCTTTGCACATTTTAATTAAGGCTGACATTAGCTAATTCACAACATGCATTGCTAGTCTCTCTTGGGTCTCTCTTGGCTGTTTCATTTGCTGGTGTTGAGCCAATGTGTCTGTGATTATAAAACCGACCATGCTTTAACCACATCTGGACACTGGTGGGACTTCCTGGCTTCTGGGCTATCATTATAGATGATCACTTGATGACAGCGAATGAAAAGCGCTATTTACCAGCTCTGAACTATTCTCTTTTTTTTATTTGCTCTGTGTTTTCATTCATCTGCTTTTTATCCTCTTGCCCCCCTTTCCTGGACCAAACCAATGGTGTGTGAGCCATCTGTTTCCAGATTCAGAAATATCCTGCTGGTTGCAGAATTAAAGGCTGTGGAAATCTTTTTGAAGCATTTTTTTGGAGAGGGAAGCAGTGACATTTCTCACTGCTCTGTTTACAAGAGAAGGCAAATGTGTAACATGGACCAAAGGCTCTCTATGAAACAAATTCGGTCTCTAAGATCCCCCTATATGCTATAGATGATCTTTTAGGAAGATGCTATACAAATGACATGTGGTGGAGAAGATTTTAATTGCTCCGGAGAGCTCAGGCTTTTTAGTCATCAAGCTGTTATACACATAATCAGCTGTTTTACATCAGTTCAGACACTCAGCTGTTTCATGTCTTTGCATCTGAGTGTTTTTTTTCTTTGCATGAAGAAAGATCAAGGGACAGAAATAGAAAGACAGATACAGAGGAAGTGAAGATGATTTTTTAGTAGAGAGGCACGCAGCAGGAAGCAGGCTGCTGTCTCCTTGTCCAATGCCCTTGGAGTGCAGCTTTGTGGTGTGAACTCCCATAAGACCTGTCTTTGTTCTGGGGAGATGAGGGCTGGCAGAGTGTGACCATGCACTTACACCTGAAGCCATCAAAAGCAGAGGGAATAACACTTTTATGCCATACAATGCCTCTGCTCTTATCCCCCAGCGCTCGTGGCCACAAACAGGCCAAGAGGTCCTGAGGGAAATACTGTGCACCTTCACACACACATGCAAAGACAACAACTGCCAGTCAAGAGCAGTAGCCCCTCCTCCTCCTCCTCCCCCTCCAAAAATACAAATCTGCATGTGCAGATACATAAATGGCAATTTGAATGTCAGATTTTCATCTTGTTTGAATGCATAGTTTGACATTTGCATCAAAGGAATGCGATACGTCCGCTATTGCTGAAAACCACGGTGCTAATTATTGGGATTTATTTTAGAGCTGCTTTTAGAGCCGTTACACAAGCAATATTGAAATACTGATTAAGGCAACGACAGGAAATCAATGCCAGATTAATGACACTATGGGCTACGAATGACAACACTGTTTTGTCTCATTTGCATATCACCTTTCTGAGAGCCTTGCCACAGTATCTATGTCACGCACAAACTACAACAACACATCAGTGCGTGTGCGTCAGCTAATAAAATTCAGTGAAAAGTACAGTAAGGGTATAAAACTACAAAAATATCAGGCTAAATGTCTTGGGTCACATATCTTTCTCTCAGAGGAGCAGGGCTAGATAACACAGGAGTGAGACCAGCAGCCAGATGTGAGGGAAATGTAAGGGCCAGCGGACATGTCCAGCAACAGGGCTGTGTCCTGACAAGTCATTTAGAGTGCAATGACAGCAAGCATTTTGCAATTATCAATGAATAGATTATTTTGTCGATGGAAGTCCAGCCCCGACTCAAAGATATTGTTCATTATTCTCATCTCACCTGTATGTTTGAGCTTCACTTTACAGAATATAAAGAGTAGCTCATTAGTTTAAATACATGTGACTGCCATTTAATTTATTGATCAAACTCTTATTCACAATCAACTCTATACTGTAAAACCTTTGCAGTGATGCTTCTCTGACCCGCTTTCTTTTTCATTTTGTCTCAGTATTTGGTAGGCTGCCAAATACTTTACTCCCCTCTTTGTGTTTTCAGTACACCCTGTCTTCTCTCTCTCTTTGTTTACCTGTCACACTGTAGCTGAGTTAGATCAGTGAAAGCTAGAATACTAACAGCTGAGGGAAAGAAAGACAGAACTGGGAGCCAAGGAGGAGAGCAGAAGGCATGCAAGTGTGCTGGTATGGTGGAGTGCCGGACTTTTGGCATGGGCCATCCATCTGTCACTTTCTTACACTCCTCCCTGGTACTGACGGGTCATGGCAATGGCAGCTCATGACGGATGACTATCTTCCCCTGGTAATGAATGAGGCACCACCCCCTGAATGCCAAGAGGGTGCTGATGGTGAAGGTGGCAATACAGAAATCATTATGATGAATGGTATATGCAAGCATGTTATCCCACGTCTGTGCCGGCCTGCCAAATAAGCTATAGCTTGGGAGATTCTCATGAATCTGATGTGAAAACACTGACATGCAGCACATGCATTAATTCTGCCTGATTTTCCCCTCATCTTTTCTGTTTAATGCATGTGTTTGAGTGTGGGAGTCAGGAAAAGGGAAGAGCCTAAATGAATCAGTAAATGTAAATATTAGATTGCACAGAGTGTAATGATGGAAACAGGATATGTGTGGGAGGAAAAGAAAAGAGGACATTGCTGTTATGGATGATGTCCTGTTAGATGGCTGAGGGACGCTCTGCAGCCGCACCAGTCAAATCGTCTTGACTGTGTGTTGAGTAGCAGAGGACCTGTCTTATCTTCACCTCATAATGCGCAGGCGTGATCCTATCTGAGCCCAGCAAAAAGCTGTTACCATCTGAACTAGACGTCGTGTGCGCTGCTCTTCATGTGGCGCTCAAGCCGAGGTTGATTTATTTATTTATTTGTTATTATTTATTTTCTATCCGTTTATGAATTTGTCACCCACCTCGCGTGCCAAGACAGCCGGGATATGAATGTTTCTTTGGAGGCTGATCTCACCGAACACAATCCAACCTGTGGATAGTGAGGAGCGCGTCTGTGGCCACCGGCCAGTCTCCGCTATCTGGGACGCTCTGCCTCCAGCCCGCTGTGCGCGTCTTTTTCCACCGTTGGCTGCGGTCTGTGTCAGCGGCGGCGGCGGCGGCGGCAGGGAGGGAGAGGAGAGAGCGCGAGAGCGAGAGAAGGGGGGGAATCCGGTGTTCCGTTTGACCTAAGCCGTGAGCAGGTATTCAGTTTATGAATGGCACTGGCATGGAGGAAATACCGTTTCAGAAAGTCAAAACCAGGCGGAAGAGAAGTCACTGCCCACCAGGTGTCCCTTTGACCACCATCGTGTGCGAGGACGAGTTCGACTGCAAGGAGCTCGAGTCCCTCTTCCAGAACTACAACCTGAAGCTGGAGCAGACGTCCACACTCAAAGCCCTGGCCGTGCTCATCTTCATGTCCTCGACACTGGCCGTGGTGGAGTTGCTGTCCGGCCCCAGCCTCACTATCTCCAAGGGGTCCCATCCTGTCCACTGTGTCATCTTCGTCTCCCTGTTCATCGTAACTAATGTCAAGTACCTGCAAGTGACTCAGCTCCAACAGATTATTAACCTGACGCTGCTCTTCGGCTTCACTTTCTCTTTCCTCTGCTGTCCCTTCTCCTTGGGCGCGATGGGGATGGAGCCGCCGACCTCCCCGGAGCAAGGCATGTGGCAACTCATCCTGGTCACCTTCGTCGCCTACGCGCTCCTACCTGTACGGACGCTCTTGGCTGTTGTGTTTGGAATAATGGTGTCTATCTCGCATTTGATTGTGACTGCCACTTCAGTCACGGTCAAAACACAGAAACTGTGGAGAACGGTACGTATCTACGCTACACATACACACATACACACACACACACTACACAATATAACCCAGCATAAGCCCATGCAGTGGAAAACACTATCTAGACTCCTGTTCAGCACCGCGGACAGCTCCCTGCGGTTAGACTTGATAGGATTTGCTGAGGCTTGGATCAAATTGAACAAAAGTGTAATTTCCGCCAGTGTTTTGGTTACAAAAAAAAGAGAAGAAAATGTGAGACAAAGACAAACAAGTTGGTGTCAACTCAGTAAGGAAGGAGAATTGGTCCTATAGGCAATCACAAAGTGAGACTGTGTGGATCTTTGGTGCATGTAAAGACATCACCTGGAAATTATTTTGTATTGTATGGGCTGTGTGGGTTAATAGGCTGCTCAATAGAATATAACAGTGATGATGTATACCTGTAGGCACAGAAAAAGAAAACAAAGACAGAAAGAGGGGAGGGGGGAAAAATGAATGTGCAAAGCATTCAGTCTGCCCATGACTGTTTCCCTGGGGATATGATTCAGCCCTAAAGGAACAGGCTGGGAATGAAGAACCAGAGTGACATCCTGCTAGCACCAGAAGTAGGGCAAGTCGGAGGGACACACACCACACCGCACTTTCACCACACTATATGCTTCAGTTATGAAAAGAGGGCAAAGTCATGCATGTCATCTGAGAGCTGAAATGGAAATTGGTACACCTCTACCTGCACATTTATATCTCTACCTTTTTCTGTTACACACCCATACACACACACACATTTCTGACTGTCATCAGGTGTGAGGCAAGAAGATATGTCACATCAGTCAAACCCTCCAGGGGTAATGGAACCTCTCTGGCTCTGTGCAACATATATAGACGTGAAGATTGTGCATTTCTTGGGAAAACGAAATTGAGATGTGATCAGTTCATCACACCCTGGGATGATGACAGCGTATTTGCGGAGGAGATTGTTCCCACCCCCTCCTTGTACGTAGGGCTATGAGATACCTGCATAGCCATGTGAAGGACAGTGTTAGCTGTGCTACCAGAGATAGCTAATCCATTAAGCTTAGAGATGAGCTGTGTGGCATGACCCCGCACAACCCAGGTTCACACCAGCCACCCACCTAGGTCCCAGGCACTCAGCCTACAGTGCTGCCTGCTTTCATGGCTCAGTCTATCTGAAATATCTCATTATTGAAGCGAGCGTGGAGTATAACTTGAAAAGCATGCTATTACTAGTTCCCTATACAGCTGTGAGTCTTGTTGTCATGTTTCTGTGATAGCTCAACATGTTTTAGATGTTGCCTGCTAAGGATATACTACTGCTACTCTTTGTATTGCCACATTTTATTGGAATGCTATATGGCCTTGCTGTCTGGGTAAAGCATGAACACATATTTGCCAAGCACATTTACACCACAATAACACTGATAAACACAGAGCTGGTGTTCTATAGCACTGCACATTAATATCAAATTGAACAGTGGTGACATACATTTAAATAAAAGCCTTGTATTTTTGACATATATAAGGTAACACAGTGCTACAGGTATGCATTGCGAACCCTGAAAAGTAAAAGCCATCGTTTCCTGACTGGGTAAAACTATGGGTGAGATGGCTGCAAGAGAGCGTATAGTGCAATAAGGTCAGTCATTTGCCATCTCAAGGCAAATTGCTGTTATCGCTGCTGCTGATAAGCAGCGATAACAGTGAGTGTTTTACACCACCACGACTGCAGTTGAGTGTTGTCCACCGCTTAACTCCCATGTATACATTTACTCACTGGAGGCCACACAGTAACTTGAATGTCATTTGAACATGTTGACGCTTGCCAGCACTTCTGTCGAAGCCACAACGACCGACTGCTGCTGCCAAAGTCAGTCTTTTCAAGGCAATCTATTATTCATTGGGCTGGATAACATGCCTGTCTGCGCTGCCCGATGTGTGTTAAGTTTGAGGAATAATGTGTATTCCTATGACATGAATGATGCTCAGTAAAGCGGGGGAAAAAAGCCCTGAAATGACACTATATTCATTATAAGGAAAGGATAATGTAATTTGTTATAGATTTTCCTCAGGCCAAATCCAATGTAGAAAACACTAATGATGAATGGCCTCAGATAAGGAGAGAACAAATTTCTTTATTTTTATGAATATGTAATTATTGCCCAGGGTCACGGCTTTGAGCTTGTGTGCATGCTAGAGGTGAATATAGGACCTTGTTTGGTTTGTGTACAAAGTCATATCCAGCCAACCTCGGTCATGTAGTGAGGGGGGAAGCTCTTTTCTTTGTGTCCTGCACAAGGTTGAAGTAGTCATGCTGCTGTGCGTCTGATGTGCCGGATGAACCACAGCATGGATTCTTAAAAGTTTTAATGTCACAGATGCTCAAAATAGAGAGATATTATGCCTCACCGTCACCTGCCTCTCATGTGATGATGATTGTTTGGCTTTTTTTTTTTTTTTTTGGTTGGATAAACATCACATGTGGTGGAAAGAAAAATCAGTGATTAAAATAGTTGCTTAAACTCCAAAAGTTATTCTTTGTAATGGGATAGTTATAGCGAGTTTTTTCAGGTCAGTTCACCGTAGCCTCATTTATCTTTCTGGTGCTTTTAGGCAAGTTTCAGGCATATGAAGCAGCTCACCATCCAGATACACTTTATATAAGTACAATAGATAGAGGAAAAGAAAATCACAAAACTACAGAAATCCAGGACTTTAATGTAAAGAAACAGTATGTTGAGTCATTATAATTACCATTAAGCAAATATAAACATGTAAAAAACTATCTAAAAGATATGCAAGGAGGTACAGAGGCAGCACAAAGCAGGGAATTAATGACATTAGGGATACACTTTCATCTAGAAAATGTAAACACATGAGTATACATTACAAATATTCATGCAATTTGCACCAAAACACACACAAACAAACATGCAAATTTAGAGAGCAAATGACATGCATTCTTGATTTATTATGGAAATACAAAGCCACTTTTTACTGATTATTTAATCACGTCGTCAAAAATATATGTTATTGTATGTTAATAACTGTACTGAAGAATTTAAACAACATATCATGTTTGTTTTTTCTTTCTGTTTGCAGTTGGTTGCCAACACAGTGCTGTTTACCAGTGTCAACCTGTCAGGACTGTTTGTGCGCATCCTGACAGAACGCGCCCAGAGGAAGGCCTTCCTGCAGGCTCGCAACTGCATTGAAGAGAGACTCCGCATGGAGGATGAGAACGAGAAGCAGGTACGGGCACCCACACGCTGCTGAAACTATGGGGAAAAATTAGATGTGTATCTACGCCTCCCCCCCACTCCCTCCTCTTCTCTTCCTCCCTCATGCTGCGAGTCGTTTTGACACATTATTCAATTCTGTTATATTTCATACCTTTTTGTCTGGCACATTTCTTATCGCTACTAACACTTTGTCCTGTGATAACTTTGCTGTGTTTGATTGTATAAATGTATATTTAAACTTACTTTATGTATGTATATCTCTCTCTTTCTCTCCCACACACCTATGTGCACACTCATACACGCACACACACACACTCAGGAGCGCCTGCTAATGAGTCTGTTGCCCAGGAACGTAGCTATGGAGATGAAAGAGGATTTCCTGAAGCCCCCAGAAAGGATCTTTCACAAAATCTACATCCAGCGCCATGACAATGTCAGGTAGGATACTCACATCAGCCCGACACAGCCGTGAATCAGTGGCAGTGATATTTAAAGTCCTCTTAGCTGTGAATTGAATTAACTAATTCTTCTTTTAACAGTGGCATTTGGAGATACTCCATTCTCCTCATGGGATAATTTCCAGCTTGAAATAGTGGAATAAATGCTGTCTCAGTGCATTACAGTGTGTGCGAAAAAGGAGCTGAATAACTTGACTAAACATGTCCTTTGGAAAGAACACTGAAGGCTACACAGTCTAGTGTGATCTGACCCAACAGCATCCTGAAACATTAACACAGCCCTAGGTTGCAAAAGCTGAAATATTTAATTCTTCCCAGTGAATATCAAGTCTCAGCCCTTGACTCACTTGTTTATTATCAGTCCAGATAACACTGAAATCATGTCAAAGATATGTGTTTAGAATGATCCATAAATGATTTAGCATGGATAGAGTGGTGCTACTTGGGAACTGATTCAACACTGACTGATGTCAAGGTCATAATCTGTTCATATTTGTGCTGTGCTAAGGCTTATATGCCAGTGGTGTATAAGGTTTTTGCAGTTAGGGTTCCTTCTAGGAAAAGAGAAAGGCAGATCATGTGATGCTAAGTGAGAAGGGGTTTCCTCTGGCACTTTATATGTGTGCTGCATGTTTGTCTAGCTCCCAGCTGTTTGGGAGAGATGTGTTCTGCTTTTAGATTGATCTTTTTTTATTATTAGTCATTAAGTTAATGACTGTTAAATCCCAGAATTAAATCCGAACTCAGACATAACTGTACTGTTATGGGTTGCATTAGGCACATTAGTGGACACTGTCAAAACACAGACCTTTGAAAAGTTACAATACAGTTTTTCTCAGTAAATTGGCACATTACTGGAAAATGTATCACTGGGTATAGTAGGAACCTGTAGTTACATGAGTATCACAAAAGTATCACAAAGTACAAAATATGTTACCAATGTTACAAGTAACTAATACAAGTTTAAGTCCTGCATCCAAAATGCTATTTTAAAAAAACATTGTCAGTAAAATTAATCAAACGTGTATCATTATATAGAAGAAGTTCATCTGTCATTTGTTATTACAGTGTTATTATGACTGATGCATTCAATTTATGCTTTACATACAGTTTAGATTCCACTGGGTAGTTTAACCCAGCAGGTAACCGTTAAGTAAACATAGTGGAAAAAAAGTATATCTGTCTCTAAAGTGCAGTGGAAGTATAAAGCTGTTCCAAATGGAAATATTAATGCCCTTTCCTGTTTCATTTAAACGACTGCACACTGTTGATTACAATCTACCAGTACAAATATGCATTTCACCCATGCACCACTTTTTCCACCCCCTTGACTCCTGCAGGTGAAGTTAGACATAATTGACCATTTAACCTAAGATATAAAGAGTAGGTTTGAAAATACTGGTGTTCACTGCTCCACTCTCTGCACTCTCTCAGACAGGTTGCTTAACTTCCTCCTCTTCATCACATCTTGCTGGTCCTGGTGTCTTTTGCTGTATTTTTAAATCCTCCGTCATCGGGTTCCAACATTTTCTCATTCCCTTTTCCCTTATCTTCTCCTCTTCCTCCTTCCCCCTGTGTTCTCAGAGCAGCAGGGAGGCTTGAGCAGGAGAGTTTGCTTAGCTCTTGGATTAAGTTGCTTCAGGGGATTAAATGCAATGGAGACTAAATTCTGGTTGCATAACGCTCTGTGTGCGTGCGTGTGTGCGTGCGCGGTGGTCAAATATGGACACATCTCAGTGGAGCTCTGCTGATTGCTTTTGTGACTTGAACTCCTTCAGATAGCGCCACCCTTTGAGCGTGATCTACACTGGATGCAGCCGTGATTTATGTGATCTGGGTGGACTGTAATTAGAAAGTAAACAGTGTGCAGCACTATTTACTCTGAATTTTTCTCCATTATGTGCTCAAGCCTGTGGGCAGTGTTTGATCTGATTAAAATCCAGCCTGGGGGATATTGTGGTAATTAGTTACTAAAAAAGAAATATGAATCCAACAGTAACCTATACCTAGAGTTTGTCAAAACAGATATGTACAATATAAGGACATGAAACCTGGCAATGGTACGATTACAAAATGCTCCAGGAATTAATTTGTCTCTTAATCTATCACGCTGCCTATAATAGATTGCATTTCTATTATTTAAACAATCAATACAGTGAAAATCAGTGATGAATTACAAGCACACACTGTTTAATATCACATTGCTCTTTTAATTAAATAGCTTTCAGATTCATCATCATTTATACTTTAGCACTCCCTTGAATGCACCGTGTATTTTCACTGCTCTTTGTGATTTTTAATTTGCATGCATTTCTGTGATATCTGACTCCAGCCCACCGTAGATACAGCAGGGTGAATATGCACATGAAATATGCATAGATGTTATATTACTCAGTTGACAGTTGACTCAGAAAGTTAGGAAGAAAACTGACTGGAAAAATGTGAGGAATTCCTACATTGAATGAAATCTCCAAGAGAAATGACCTAATAGGAAGTTTCATTATGTTTATAGCTGTTTGTTCACTCTAAAGAATTGACGGTTTATCTTTCAAAAATACGTTGTAAGCAACTTGTGCTGTCTTTTGTAATACCCCCCTTTGTTGGCCCATCGTCAGCACATCCTCTGCCTACATAATGCCGCTCCAGAGGGGCCCATCCAAAGTTAACCCTTCTGCTGTGTGATTAGATTTAAATCACATCTGCCAAAATAGCTGCAGCGTAAGGCCCCCCTGCAGAGGGAAACAGGAGATTAGCATAAATGGGGTTTTGGGGGTGGGTGGGGGTAACTCCTCGAATATGTGCCACTGGAGAGGAAAAGATGGATGAGAGTGCGGGAGGAGGTTGAATCAGACGATATTAAGTATTAGCCAAGTTACCACAGGAATAATCATCTTTGCGTTATGTTTGCTTGCTCATGTGAACTGGAGCACTTTTGTCTGCTGGAGATGATGAGTTGAGTGAGTCAGAGGCTTGAGCTGGAGATGAGCTTTTGACCTCAACCAGTGCGTGTAGTATACGTAGTAAAAGAGGAAAGTGGAAAAGAGTTAAAATGCTGACTCTGGAGTAACTTATAGCTGCTGCCAAGAGTGCTGCAGCGCTTGTTTTGAAGATTTTGCCCGAGGACATTTTAAAATCAGATAAAGATGTTCCCAGATGAAAAGCCACAGTCTTTTCAACTCATAAAAGCATGATAGCTTTTGAGGTTTAAGTTTTCTCAATGAAAATGTTTTTTAACACAACTACAAATTCCACATCAAGTAGGAACAGTAACTCTACTAGGTTACAGCAGCTTACCACCTCAAACACATTTGAGCAATAGAATAATAAATCATGTTACGCAGACATGTACTGTAAAATATTGTAAAAAGAAATCTTATTTTGAACCTGTCATAATCTTATGATGTGTGTTATATGCTGATCTCTTTTCACCTATGTGATGCAGCATATACATGATGCCACCATTAACACATTGAGCCCTGTGCCTTTGTAAAGCCAGAAAAGCGGTATCCTGTTCATGTTTTCCTATTGAGCACTCTGATTTAAATAAATCTGCATCTTGCATTAGAAAGCTGACCCAGGGCTTGTATGGAACACACACCACATGCGCTGTGGCGTGCAATGTGGTAGATATGAAGTAAACAAAGCCAAAAATAGCTGAGCTCCATTAGGATCACATGAGGTCACGAGATATTTGGCACCATTGCGCTCAATGGGATGCTCTCCTCAGCACAAACATTATTATTTATTAGACGAATTTGTCGTGCACGGCCATATGTGCAGTACCAGCAATAAAAATTAGAAAACGTTTGCATTTTCTGCCTGTATCCATCTACAGACAATTTGTACAACCAGAAGGTCACTACATATCAGTATAACTCACAGTGCACTGTAAGATCTGTCCTCAAATTAGATGTTTTACTTTTTGTAATTAGGTTATTCCCTGGCCTATACCTCGGCTGCATTTAGTGCAAATCAGTTCTGTCTTTCTCTGAAAACATCCTGTCTTGAGTTTTAAGCATGCATGGGAAATGCCACTGTCTGCAGCTTCCACATATACTGTACATCATCTGGTATCACAATAAGTCACTTTTCAGGGGTCTGTTTAGCAGCTATTGAAGGTATCATCCCCAAAAATATGTGGAAGGTAACTATCCAGCAAGTTTACAATGATGACAAGTACAATATACTGTAACTGCACTGCTCCAGGTAGAGGTGGTAGTGCTTCATAAACAAGCATCTGAAAGAATCAGCTTTGTTAGTCAAAGGAAAAATGAGTCCTCTTCTGTTGATAGCTACCAGTCATCAAATCATTGAAATGGGACAGTGAAATGATTGAAATGAATGATTCATTTTACAAGCAGCTTGTCTGAATTTAGATTTCAGTCCAATTTCACTTTGGTGGTTAAATGATGAAAAGACGGTTTATTCAAAACAATTTGAGAGAAAGGTAGAGTGAGAGAGAGAGATCGAGAGAGAGCTTCCAGCCCAGAACAAGTCATCAAACTAAATTAGTTGTGTTGGTTTGAAGGATAAATAACTGGGCATGTGTTGTGTAGGCTGATCAGTCAAAATAAATTTGTTATTTATCCAGCTCTTTGGTCTATTGTTGGGCAATTCACTGAACAAGTCTTCACATTATCCATACTGTGATTAATTTCAATTCAATTCAAAACAGCTTTATTGGCATGAACAGAACAGAAATGTGTTGTTGCCAAAGCATTGTACAAACTATGATTATACATGTTTTATTTTTGCCCACAGATCTGAAATACATTATTGTATCAAGTGCTACCTTTTTTCAGAGTTTTTGCCAATCCAACTTTAAGTGTTTACGCTAACACAGCGTTTAACGTTCCCAATATTTGTCACCCACAGATGGTTACCAATTAAAACATTCACACAATTTGAATCCATTGCCGCTCATTACGGTGACATCTGTGAGACAACAAAATGACATTTAGCAGCTCCCCCTTAGAGATCCAGCACTCTGTCACATTGTGAAAACTCCTGCCCACATGAAGATGGCAGTCAGCGCCGGAGCCGCAGACATGCAAGTTGTTCAGGACAGTCAGAGTTTGATGACTAATCCCCTTCACACCCTCCGTTGGCACACAGCACTCAGGGCAAATCCTTCACAGGAAAAGTTCCTGCTCTGCTCTGATGCAGATTGATAATGAGTCGATCTCTCAGGGGCACAAGGGCCAGATTAAGAGTTTTCAACACTTGTAACTTTTCCTCCCAGGGTAAATTGTCAAATTATAATGAAACACGATGAATAAGATAATCAGAGCAAATCACATATGATACAGGAAATGCTTTAGGCATGTATAGAAAATGAAAATAATGTCTGCCATCTGCTTGATGCAGAGGTTGAAGTTTGAATTGTTCATAGTTTTTGTGTCTCAAGAAATATTATTATTTAATGATACTTAGATTTAGGTTAATTGGCAGCTCTTAAATTACCATAGGTGTGAATGTGTCTCCATGTCAGCCCTATGATTAGCATCCAACTGGATGGATGTATGCATGGATGCTTGAATCAAGTAGAATTTAAGCTTTTTCACAACAGAATCATTTTTGCACAAAATTGTGGAACCAGTATCCAGGACTGTACTGACCTTTGAGGACCAACACTGCATTTTCCATGTTGACCATCAACTGTAGGACATCAAATCCCTGTCATGTTGACACATAACAGTGTTTCTTTTTTTTCTTTTTTTGTTTTCATTCTCATTCATTCTCTCAGTGGTAGCAGTGGCCAATAATCAGATTGTGAAGACTTACATCTATTGGTAGCAGGTAGTCCTGTAACCTCAGCTCTCCATATGTTCCAGCTCCATAACACAGCTGGCAAACAACATTGACTCACAGTTGGTTGACTGCCCATGGGGCTGCTGCACGAATATCAGTTGTTGTTTTTTTTAGCACTCGCCTTCCGTGATATTGGACCAACTCAATTACATTCAGAACCAGCAATCCTTACAGAAAAGTAGAATAAAACTTAATTTCTTTTGTGTGTGTGCTGTAAAATCACAACATGTTAGGATTTTAAAACACCAAGCTCATTTCAGTTGCATTTACCAAGTCTCTAATGGGAACACTAGTTCACGTAGAGCGGCTCTTCTCCAGCTCTGTAACAGGACATGTCTCCACCTTGATCCCCGTGAGAATGCTCTGTGCTTCTATTTTGAGTCGCTCTGCTTGACTGTGCTGCCACTCAGATAGAGAACAGAACAGACTCTCTCTCCCCCTCTCCCTTTCTCTCTCTTATATATACTGTATATATTTTCTGTTGCAGGTCATTAATTTGGATCTTTTATTAGTTTGTTGCAAACACATTATCCAACAAGAATGTTTTAATTGACGTTGGCTCCGTGCTTCCTAAATATCATTTTAAACAAATTCCTGAGAGTTAATCTGATCAGCCGACCGATAATCTTGTTGATTGTTGATACAGTATAACATGCTGCTATAAATAACTCAATGGTATCTTTTCCCTCTCTGTTACAGCATCCTGTTTGCAGATATAGTTGGTTTCACCAGCCTGGCCTCCCAGTGCACAGCCCAGGAGCTGGTTAAACTACTAAATGAGCTTTTTGGAAAGTTTGATGAACTTGCCACGGTGAGTCTGCTTCCCTTCCTTGAACAAATATTCCTCCATTGGCATCAAAAGCTGCTCATTTTCTCTGTGTGTACACAAACCTTGACATGGCAAGGCTCTGTGTGTGAGTGTGTGTCCTGCTTTGGCCACAGGCTGCTGGCACATGCCGCTGTTGTACCAGCTTAGCATGATGTCACAGTGAATACTGGAAGCCCATATGATGCTTAATATGATTATCCGGCGCTTCATTTCAAGAGTTGACAGACCTTTTTAATCTAGGCCAGATTTACCCATGGCTAAACCTCGCCACCTCTCTGGTTGTGTGAATGAACTGAATGAAGCGACCACTGAGTTGCACTTGTCCCAATCACACTTGGTTGGCATGTGGAAAAGATTTTTAGCCTCCCCATCTGTCAATATTTCACTCTTTCTTGATTTCAAAATCCGCTCAACTTTTGCTGCCAGTTTGACCACTACCGCTAGACTGGTCATGTTGAAATGTGATGTCGTCTATATAGCAATGTCCCAAAATCCTCTTGACATGTTTTTGCAATAAGATGTATTGATCAGAATAAACACAAAAAAGCCC
Source organism: Decapterus maruadsi (assembly GCA_030347415.2). Classification (NCBI taxonomy): domain Eukaryota; kingdom Metazoa; phylum Chordata; class Actinopteri; order Carangiformes; family Carangidae; genus Decapterus; species Decapterus maruadsi. Next base: position 17,429,992 of record CM064906.1, read on the forward strand.
CCCTCCCTGTTGGTGAGTTTGGCTGACGCATGCAGTATATTTGTTTGGTGAGAAGGTCCTGAGCCCCTGCAGATCACCCTGCCACAGCCTTATCTACATGTAATCTGGCCTCTATTACTTACACTAGGCACACGCCCTTGTCAAATCCATTAATCCATAGGATTACAACTAACCCTTTTTTGCTTTCATAGAAGGTTTTACTTGGCTGTGTTAAGAGCTTCTATTTTTAACTTGTTTGTTTACACTGCATAAAATTAGAACTGACTAAAAAAGAGAGTGCTTCTCATTTGACTTGTTATTGTCAAATAATTGTCACTGCCTTTTCCAATTAAAAGCAGGTCCATTGCTGTTCCTGGCTGTTGCTGCTTAGGATGGGAAAGTTGCGTTTTACCCTGAGTTGCCAAAAACAAGACGATTCCATGCATTACAACAAGCACAAACACATACAGACATATTCATAAATCAAGTCAGGGCACTTTAAGCTTTCCTTCCATTTAATTTTGCTGCAGCTGATATAGTTTCACTTTCACCTCTCTATTTGGCCAGAAGAGACACTGTCTTGAGCTGCATCAGTTTTCTTGCTGTTGTGATTTGAGCTGTCTCATTCTTTTAGTTACAACTGAATAGATTGGTCTGATCTCCGCTTTGCTGCTGGCTGGGAGCCTCGTATTACACTGAAAGGCTGTCCCCAGCCATGAAAGTTGTCATCAAATGTTCTAGCCTTGCCCTGACCCAAAGCCCTACTCATTCTGATCCACTTTGGCAGGAAGTGGCAGTGCCAGTGACTCATAGTTGTGGTCACCGTGGGCACGCAGACTCTTCTCGTTCCATCCGAGGAGCAGGCGATGCCACATGGCCACTGGTTATCATCTCATAATACTATTCCAGCACCATCCCCGTACCACCTGTCCACTCTTTGGACTTGTCAAGCTACATGGGAAGTGGGCCAGGAACGCAGTGTTCTCCTAAAGTGTCGCTGATGTAGTCGACCAAGTTTCCTCTCCTCTCCTCTGCTTTCCTCTCCTCTTTTTTGAGGAGAGGAGACAGTTAGCCATTTTTCAACCCAATATCCATATCAGTCATCTGCTCACAAATGGATTGTGGTGTTTCTATAGCTTTGGTTTCGTCTTTACCAAATATTTTGATAAAGTTGTCAATTGCTAACAGTCTGTATTTGGGTTGGACAGGTAGCACACAATGGATTTAGCTTTTTATTTATTTATTTATTTATTTATTTATTTATTTATTTATTTATTTATTTATTTATTTATTTATTTATTTGATACACCTGCTGCTGCTGAAAACAGGGTAAATGACAATCAAAACAAACTGGAACATTAGATGAAAAGACTCCAAAATGGCCTTTAAGATTGTGGAAAGTAAGGAGTACAGTACTATTTTCTGAGGGTTCTTCACTTCATTCATTTTAAGAGATAATGTGAATGGATTTTAATCGTAGAAGTACAGTACAAGCCATGTTCTACCAGGCCAGGTCTTTTTTAGGTTTTTAGGTCTTTGCAGCACCACTCTTCTCCTCGGGCGTAGTGTGACCCCTCGATACACCCAAATCATGGCTAAGCTAAGAAATGTGCCACTGTTTTTGTTGCAAATATCAGTCTGGAGGCTGTGGAAAGGAGGACTCAGAAATGTTTCATGGTACCATTTGTTATTGTGTCTATGTTGAAAAAACATGAATTTTAGAAATGTGAGTCTTTACTTCAGCAACTCAAGTGGACGGCAGCAGCAAGTTGACATGAGGGACCACAGAAAACAAAAGTCTTGACGGATTGGACTGTATTGCAGCAATAAACAGGGAGGGGGTCGCATGGAAATTGAAGTTTATGAGAAACCTTTTCACACTGATCAGTACTTGCCATTCAATTCCCAATTTCCAAAGCTTTGGAGTAATTATGTTCAGACAGGGGTCTCTAACAGCTCAGGAAAGTTCAAAATCCTTACCGCCACCCAAACAATGATTTCTAACACCAGGCTGACATATAAAACTCGTGGCTATGCTATTCAGGGCTGAAGTGACCGAGTTTTTGAAGGAAAGCAACAGAGGAGGGAGCTGCATTTTAAAGAGGATGATAAGCAGAATGTAAACTGACACACCAACTGGCCCCATCACTCTGTAAACACTTCCTCTCCTGGCTGAGTATCCAACAGTCTGTCCGCATCCTGAAACAACAGATTCTGTTATGAGAGAGAGTCTGGTGGTTGTTGTGATGCTATATATCATTATTAGCTCTGGACTGGATGTACTTTGGTGTGTGTACTGTATGTATGTATGCATACATGTGTATGTGTGTGTGTGTGTGTCATTGCTGTTTCCATGGCAGAGATTCACAAAGCTTCTTATTCTTCTCTCTCTTTTCTCTCCTTTTGCAACACCTCCCTGCATCACAGCTTTCAGACTCCTCCGCTCCTTGTCTCTCAGCTTTTTGATTGACATGCAGCAGCCTACTTCCCTCAACTGTGTCTTTTATGCCCCGTGGTTCTCTGCGCTCTCTTCCTCTCTCATGTTTCCATTTTTAGGATGGCTCCATGATGTATCTACTGTCTTTTACTTCCTTGACAAGTCAGAGTTCCCTTTTCATTCGCTCACATGTGACTGTGAAAGCTTTCAAAACATCCTGTGTCGCATATGCAATGCGAGAATGCACGCTCAAGTTTTGATAAGTCATCGCCATATTTGTATTCTTGAGTCATTTTGCTTTTTACCACTATTTTTAAGAGAATATCAGTTCACCCAAGGAGCATTTCTGACATTCATTTGTCAGAATTATTATTTTATTATACAGTAAGTACTCCATTAGCTGCCAATTGGGCACCATGCAGGAAGATAAAATTAATTTTGAGGCCAGGACCGACTTCCAAACCAAAAAGCCAAATTAGAGAGAGTTATTTTGCTTGTGAAAATCTTTTATTCACTTTTGCCATAACTTTCTGTAGATTTTTCAACCTCAGGCTGGGAAATGTTAAACTTTGCCAAAAGATCATTTGAATGATCACATTCACAAAACGGGAGCTATTCACTGGCCAAAGGTCATTTTGGCAGAATCTCATCACTTCCCATGCAGAGTTTCCTACTGTAACTCCTGGGTTTTTAAATCAGTTGCAGGTCTAGACTTCATTACAGCTAACAAATACAGTAGGCCTACTGATAAACTCTCAGTGCTTCACATGTCACTGCAACTTATTATGATGAGATCTGCCGCAGGTTTTAGCGATTTACCTCTCTACAGTATTTATTCTATTACTTTGTTTCATGATGTTCACTGAATGTGCTGACTACTGTTGCCAAATTTCCCCTCAGGAACAATATTTTCAAATGTATCTAACTGGAAGAATTTACAAAGTAAATAGTGAAGCAACCTGCAGTCGTTTTGTGTGTTTGTGAGGAAACTAGTTCTTGTAAAGATTTTCAAAACAGTGGAACTATACACAATTATATTCCCAAGGCACCAGTAAAGATGCCAAAAAAAAAAGAATCATTATTTTTAGACTGAGCAAAAAGACTGTTCATTGCCCACACTGTGACAGCTGCCTGCCAGAAACTAAATTCTGGGTGTAAGCACAACTCAAATAACCCTGTTTGGGTTTGTCTCATGAACAGGTGCAGGGATCACTGTCAAGTCCTTCAGCCTCCCTCAGATGCCTGTGTGCTAAAACTGTGAACTGGAGCGAAGCCCAAACCAAACAACCCATCTTGAATTAACATCTAAATTAAAAAGAAAAATGGCAGTTGAGTGAACATACAGTACCATAGGGTAATGCATGCTTCCATTACACTTCATTTAAGACATGCATACTGTACCGGTGATATACATAGAGCTTGTGTACTAGTTAAGATAATGAGAATTGTTCAGCTGGATATTGATTTTATGGAAAGGCTGCATCCAGCTATACTGTACTGCTGTATTTACTGCACTCACAGTAAGTGATATCTTTTTGTGAGGTGTTTATTAATATTGTGACAGTGAGCCCCACAAATCCAGAACTTGTTCTTTCACTTCATTATCTTATATTTTCATATTTGCAGTATCACCATCGCTCACTGCTAATTACATTAACAGACAGAGGAAAACATCACTGTATATTTTTTCTATTTCTCGCACACTTACACCATTTTTTGATATAACATTCTAGAAAAAAAAACAGTCAATCAATAAATAAAAAGCTCCCTGTTTCCACGCCTGATGAAATGTTCCAAAAACCATTGGCAGCCCTAAAATTAAAACATGCCACTGAGCATTTGTTATTTGTCATATCTGTTCTACATTAATAGATTTTCTTCACAGATTTCCAACACCCGCTCGCTCCCACCCACCAGGCTGATGTGGGTGGAGGAAGTGTTGACATGTTATTCATTTGTTGTTGCACATAAATGATTGTACATTAATTCAATATGACAAAAAAAGGAAATGCCTCGTCACTGTGTCCTCGCTTGCATGCAGGCAGAGATGAAGAGAAGTCAGCAGGAACTTCTACACTGTTCTTAAAGATTTTGCCTCGTTGTAATGAATCACTGTTTTCCAATATTGATTAAATGCTGACATGAAATCTTTCAACAAGCCCAGTCAAATTTGAAAATGTTGGTTCGTTCAAATATATGCAGAAACCTGATAGAAAATGCATGAAACAGAAGTCATTCTCAGCTGGTTTCTGCTACTCTACAGGGTTCAAACCAAACAGAGGCCAGGTTTAGAGACAGAGCCTGAGGCAAGCATACACTCTGGCTCATGTCCTTTCAGTTTCCCAAAGTTACAGGAGTCAGGGCCCTAATCTTTTAGCCCCATCAATAATGTGTACACAGCACTAATCTTTGCATCAAACACTGCTGCTCTCTCCTTTGGAGACTTGTAGGAAATGAACTGCTGCTGCTCTCAGCTGTCTCATCTTCTCCTTCATAATCATTTACTGAATGGCCCCCTCCTTTCCTGCATCTGTCTCTTTGTCTCTCACTTTTTGTCTCCTACTGTTTGTCTGTGTGTGCTTAAGTGTCTGCTCATTTGCATCCCTGCAGGCATACACAGCACATTACTGTATGTAAAGTGCCTGGTAAAACAAGTACACCAGGAAGGTTCACCTCACAATATATTATGCTCCAGTAGAAAAATTATCCAAAACAGTGCTCTTTCTCCCTGATGGAAAATTATTATATATATATTATAATAATTTTTATTGAGTGCAGCTCAAGTCCTTAATAGACAGTACCCATCTTTCTTCTTCACTGATGACCACCCAGATTGCCCACAATGCATCAGTCACATGACAGGGGTAATCCTGCTTGGGTCTGAATCAGCTCCTAAGTCCTCGCAGTGCAGCTTAGCAAAGGAAAAGTACAGAGTAGGAGACTCTGTAAGTACCAAGGCTTTCCCTTCTTCCTGTAACTTCAGCCAATGGTGTAGCGCCATCTGCTCCACTGTGACCCGAGTTACCCTCAAGAAACCCCCCTGGCTATGTTACCATAAAACTTTTTTTTTTTAGTTAGGAAGTGAAAGAGAGACTTGGAGAGGACAGCACTTAAGTCTCATCACAAAGATTTTATGTACATCACTGCTGTACTGAATGTGAATACAAAGTAGCACATTTGCTTGATACTAAATGTGAAGCCTGTTCTGAGTGACATGAGATATTCTCAGTATTCAGTTACAGTAAAAAACAGCTTTGTTGATGAAGTGATGAAATCTGCTTAATTATGCTTAAAGTTCCAGTTGTATTACACAGGTTATATAGTTAATGTATGTGAGATATAGACATTTACTCTCTGGTATTCTAGATATATTAAACATTGTGTGAAAATAACACAAGTTGTTACAAAATAAGTAATTACGGTATTTATGTATGCTGTATAGCTTAATTGATCTCAATTTTGAATCCAATACCCATGGGACAATATTTTAGCAGCTCAACGGCCTCGTTCTATTGCTGCTTCCCTTTGTATCCTTGTGTCCAAGAATATGATCACTGCAAAATCATCACTTTCTCTGGTATGTGTTTGAGTAAAATGAAATTTTTTGTCTTACTCTATAAACTAATTACAATATTTCTCGCAAATTTTAAATAAAAATTATATTTAGAGCATTTATTTGCAGAAAATGATAACTGCTCAAAAAAACAAAAAAGAGTCTGTCTTTTCAGATCTTGAATAATGGAAAGAAATCAAGTTCATTCATATTAATTTTTATTAGCAAGAGTTCAGAAATCAATATTGATGGAATGACCTTAATTTTTAATCACAGCAGTCATTTTTATACACTTCCTTGATAAGATTTGGCTCAGGTGACCACATAGTCGGTGTCTCATTAAGTAGAATGAGGTGTGCTTGTGTTGGAATTCAACAGACGCAGGGATGGAATGGCTGCCATGTGCAGATTAAAGAAAAAAATAATAATTGGTCTCTTAATTTTTTCTAGAGCTGTATTTCAAATGAGCAGCTCATGTGTCTCTGTGTCACTGAGCTCTCAGAAAGCATGACCACATGTAAAGCCACACAGTAGTAGCAGATAATTTGCCACCAGCTGACAAGCCCTACAAGCTTCCACTGTTTTTTGAAACCCACATGGCTCGCTTGTTAAAAAATAGAGCATCCGTCTTGTCTTGTGCCCACCGATGTGCATAATTATGAGTCTTTTGTGCTGCTCACACGCATGGGCAGCGATTCCATTACCTCCATGGAAACAATAAAGGGTTATGAGAAGGCGTCCACGGTAACCCAGTCTCCCCGGTAAAATGAATGTCTGTTGCTCATATTCTCTAATAATGGGTTATAGCCTGTTTGTAAGCTGCTTTTTCATGCCACCGCTTATTGCCCCCAAAAAGTGAGAGAGTGACTCACCTTACAGTATCCCCTAAGTGAAGCTGATCCAGTGATTTACAGCCGCGGGGTGGGAACCATTTCAGCGCTGGTATGAGTTGAGAATCTCAATAGTTGGCATGGGATAATGAAAATGCAATGCAATTATCCGTCGGTGCAGATTCACAGCTTATTTGTACACCAAATAATTCATTTACCAGAGTCAATACACTCTCTGTACATATTAGACACATCCATGTCTCTGTATAATGACAAAAGGTCAACTTTCTTTTGTCTCCACCTGTCTGTTTTGAACTGTATGGCCACACAGCAGGTGATGTCATCTGCATTTTTTTTTTCATGATGTCATCTGTGGGTTCTTTGCCATTTCTGTTTACATTTGCTTGTGAAGTAATAGAGATTTAAAGCAGCAATTTGTTATTCAACACTTTCGTGCAGATTCAGGAAAATGTTGTGAATATTTAAGTGTTCACTAGATCTTATTTGACATTGCCCAACATATAAACATGGACAGTCATGTTCATTGGAACACCAGAGGCAATGAGCTGTATTATGTTTTCTTTGGTAGAGGATTTATCTTCATATGACATGTGAATTACTCCCAACTCATTTTAATTTGTGTGCGTGCTTCGAGAATAGAAGGGGAAGACAATGTGCTTTTGTTGCTTGTGATGTGCCAACAACACTGGTCCAGTTTTGATGACCTACATAGATTAGAAACCCACTATATTCCACTGACTGTCCTAGTAGGCTTTCTGGTATTGTAGGTCTAAACACAGTAGTCAACCTTAGGGGATGTAGTAATGGATAGGTTGAAGCAAGACCTACACTGATGGATGTAGATCAGGATATGGATAAGATAATTAAATGTTATAATTTTTTACCTCAAGCACCAGTGGTCAGACACATCTTTGATTAAAATGGAGTAACCCTGTTGTGATGTTTTGAATCACAAAGCTCACCATGATGACTAAAGGTTCATTTGTCATAGGGCATCACTGCTAATAGCACCAGTTTGTTTAATGGAATAAGGAAGTAAAGATGGATTTTATCTCTGACTATCTCATCATTCAAGTAGGAAGACACAGAATCACGTTTTTTTCTTTCTCCACTCTGTCTTCTTGATTGACAGGAGAATCACTGTCGCAGGATAAAGATCCTGGGGGATTGTTACTACTGTGTATCTGGACTGACCCAGCCCAAGACTGACCATGCTCACTGCTGTGTAGAGATGGGTCTGGACATGATTGACACCATCACGTGAGTGGACACTTTTTTTTTATGTACTCACATTACACTCACCATATGTGAAAATGACTCATCTCTATGTGCCTAATAGAATATGTTTCGAACAGGCCCTGCAGAGACTGTCTTTATTTTATTCATTACCCAATGTTTAACTGAGTCAGTAAAGTAATGAAAGATTTCCTTCAAACTGCAGGCGGACTACTGTAGCCATGTGTGCTGTGAGTGAGTTCTAACACTGAGCATTTGAGGGAGCAGAACTACCGTTGGCTGAGAGAAAATGCTTTAATGGGTTAAAAAAAACAGCTTGAATGCACTTATTTCTCTTTCATAGTTTAGAACAAGGACAAAAAGACGGTGAGAGATGATGCAGCACACGACTGAATCAGATACTCTCGCTACTTGACTGGAAGCCTGTTAATTAAAATTCAACTTTTTTTCCCCTCAACACTGATGAAATAAAAATGATCAGCTTGCACGTCTGTTTTGTTCCTTTAGTCTATTTTGGTATTTTGGAGTATTTTTGAACGGCCTGTGTTCCCTGTCCACTTCCTGACGGATTGCCATATTTCCAAAAAGTGCTTTTATGAGTCTGAATTTAGGGTGTGCTGGTATCTGACCTCAGCCATTATGCACAAACCGTCAGTGGTAAATATTCCAATACTAGCCGTAAACCAAGACTGATGGTTTTATCTTTGGTTGAGCACTAACATTTTTTTAAAATCTGATTTTATGTTTGTTTGTGTATTTAGATACATTTCTTAGTAGTAATTATTCATTCTTAATCTCATATTATGTTTTGTGTATGTCTGTTGTGCTGTCATTGACTTTCTATTTTTCATAATAATTACATAATTATGGATATAATATACTTCATTGTACATTACCTTTTTATAAATGTATTTATTCCAGTGTTGCACTTTATTGAGATTGCTGGTGTTTTCAAAGCAAAACTTCATTCTGTTTTTGTATGGGTAATTGCAAGGAAGGAAATTTGAATCAGAAAATAGATGAAGATTTACACTTACATATATTTATTTATATACAGTATGGCCTCACTCCAGGACTCATGTTCTTCCCCTGCAGGTCAGTAGCAGAGGCCACAGAAGTCAACCTAAACATGCGTGTGGGCTTGCATACAGGGCGGGTGCTCTGTGGAGTGCTTGGCCTCAGGAAATGGCAGTATGATGTTTGGTCTAATGATGTGACCCTGGCCAATGTGATGGAGGCTGGAGGACTACCTGGGTCAGTACAGAACAATTTACCTGAATACATGAACATGAGTTCAATTTTTCCTGGCTTCTCCACAGTGGTGCCCCGGAAGTATTTTATTAACCTTTTTTTTTCAATTTTTTTTCATATTTTAATATTATTTTTCATGTGATGCCCACCAGCTTTCAGTGGTTATTGCAAATCTTGCTTTTATGAAAAACATCACCAATTTGATATCACACAGAATCAACTGAATGATCAAATAATGCAACATGGTATTATGTCTTCAAATCTTTAACCTTTTAACCTTTATATCTTTGAAATAAAAACGAACTAAAATACATACAGCAGTCACAGAGTGCGTATGGTTTAAATACAAGTCAAGTGTCATTTAAACAGCCAAAGTGCAATGTAAACAAATACACTCACCTCAACCATGCAGTCTAATTTTTACTTGTCTACCCCAATCGTAAGCCAGAAGATGCTTTTCACACCAGCCTAGATGGAACAACTGAAAACAATACTCTTTCCAGGAGCAGAACTGTTTATGCCAAATACATCTGCGACAGTGGGACTGGGACTAGTTGTGTTGTTTGTTATCCCTGCTCTGTTTGTACCACAGGAAAGTCCACATCACCAGATCTACACTGGAGTGCCTAAATGGAGACTATGAGGTGGAGCCTGGAAATGGTCATGAAAGGAACGCCTTCCTCCAAAAACATGAAATTGAAACCTTCTTTATAGTGCCATCTCACCGCCGGAAGGTATCGTATTTGTTATTCTGCACGGAGGAGCTCATATACTGTATTCCAGATTCTGCATGTATTTCTATAAAATGATTAAAATAACACCAATAGGTCTGAATCAGACGTATGCTAAGATGAGACTTCCTGTTAGTCTTTGCCCTTATCCGAACCTTTTAATACCCCAGAGAGTGCACTGTCCACATTAGCAAAGCTTCTGCAGGTTGTTTGCTAATCCATATTAATGGACCTGTGTGGTAAATCAGAGTAGGTTAGGTTGACAAAGCAGGCTTATCTTGACCTGTCTTTACCTCAATACCAATATCTACAATAAAGCCTTCCTTGAAATAGAAATATAGTGCGACTACAGCATCCAGCACCTTATGATGGAGATCTCACACATTTGTCATTGAGCTAATCTCATTTAAAGCCTGTAATGGATTGGACTGGGCTTTAAAGAGCATCTATCATCTCAAATCTGCACTGTTTGACAAACTTACAGAGATACGTGTGCGCTCGTGTGACGGCGCATACACATAAACATGCACATCTCCAACAGATGTGCAACAAGCAGCTGGAGAGGGAATTTCAGTCTTGTCTCTGTTTCTATCAGGCCTCCTCTTCCTCTTCCTCTCCTCTCCTCTCTGTTCCCCTCCTCTCCTCTCCTCTCCTCTCCTCTCCTCTCCTCTCCTCTCCTCTCCTCTCCTCTCCTCTCCTCTCCTCTCCTCTCCTCTCCTCTCCTCTCCTCTCCTCTCCCCTCCTCTCCCCTCCCCTCCTTTCCTCTCATTATTTATTGCAGCAGGTTTCATGTTATCCAAGATAAGGCTTGCACATAGGCTAATATGTGGTCCTTATGCAAACCTGTAACATTCCAGTTGCATGTATTTTTCTTTTATATGCAGGAGACTTCGCTAATCCTCTTAATAGAGCTGATGGTTAGACTTCATCAAAGGCATGGCTCAGAGAGAGAGATGTGCCCCGACTAAGCTGTGTTGGATAGGCTGCTACTCTCTCTGCTATAGTGTATTTAATTGCTGCTGCTTAGGGACTCACTTTCCACTTTGTGTATCAAACAAAACACATAGACACATAGACATTTCTAAACCCTTTATAGATCTTGGTGATATATTTTTTAAATAGTACTATGAAACAACGGAGCAATAAAACTTCACATACCTTATTTTAATCACTCTCTAGTTTATTGAATGAACCTGATAATAATGACTGCATGCGTGTTTGTGCATGAGCATGAGTGCACATAAATACTGTCCAGTGCTTGTGCACCCTGATATAATATATTTCACTGTGTGGGATATCATGACTTAATCCTTGTTCCCATTTCTTATCTGGTGGCAGATATTCCCAGGATTGATTCTTTCGGATATAAAGCCCGCCAAAAAGATGAAGTTCAAAACTGTGTGCTACTTACTAGTGCAACTTATGCACTGCAGGAAGATGTTCAAGGCTGAGATTCCCTTCTCCAATGTCATGAACTGCGAGGACGGGGATAAGGTATAAACTCTAAGTGTCTGTGTTGACGTTTCTGTGTTTGTTCATGTTGTGTAGTGACTAAAGAGAAAAAATATATACAGTATACATCCAATGTGAATGTTGTAGTGCCCTACAGCAGTGGAAAATACATAGTCAAGATTTGTTTGACTTACCTGGATTTCTAAATTCTCCTAATTGTGGCCTTATCCCTTTATTTAAACCACAACAAAGTGTTTATTGTGTTTATTTAGGGTATTGTACGTATAGATATTAGAATAAGGATTATAAGGACATAGTGGTGAAATTATATCTATTATTTACAATTTATTCAACATAATGACTTCAGGTCATGCCACAACATTTTAGTAAGCTTAACATCAGGACCCTGATTTGGCCGTTCCAAGATGCACATTTTTATGAGCTTAAGACATGACTTTAAGCTCCACAGAACATTGTTTCAAGTGAGAATATCAAATGCATCTTCGAGAGGCAATAATGTGTCCTGGTTCAGTTCAGTGGCTTTCTTTATGTGAACCCGTGGACATACTAGATATTAGAATGTGCAAGCTTCTGTGTCCATAACTGTGCAGATCTTTGTAAAGTGCTTCCATCTTAAGTGTATTTATCATGTTATGGAAAATGTTCTTTATCTGTGTGTGGTGTATTAGTTGAATTAGCAAACTTCCCAGTAATTCAAAAAGGACTCTTCTTCTTGCAACTGTCAGTAAATGAATATGTGGCTTTCACAGGATGTATAGTAAGTACATCAGAAGATGGTAGGGAGTGATGGTGAGATGTGCTCAGAGTGCATGATCCTATCAGCTGTAATGGCCTCAGCATGTTGCTCCTGCCAGAGACCAACATACCATTTCTCTCGCCTATACTGTCAGCAACACTGGCAATCTGGCCAAATGTCAAAGAGCTTATTTGACCTTGTGTGCCTGGAAAGAATTCCTGTGGCCTGGCATCTGTACAATTCTTGCACCAGCTGTTTTAATCCAGATTTGCAGTGTGTCTGTGTGTGTGTGCGTTGGCGCGCTCGTGCTTGTGCGTGTGCGTGTGACATGTACAGTATTCATTACACTGTGGGGACATAAAACATGTGATCACATGTTTCAATATTTTACATGAGTTTTAAGACTAAGATAGGGCCAGTAGCACAGTTGTGCTAAAGGCAGGGACACATCTGGGGAATTAGTAACAGAAGAGTGTCCTCATGGGTATAGTAATAAAAAGTGTTTTTTTTTTTTGTGTGCGTGTGTGTATGTGTACGTGCACTCAATTTTGACCAGTTCAAAAGGATGTTACATTCATGTCAAGAGCCATTTTGTTGAAATTTTATGAAATTCTAATTTAACATTGTCTTCCTGCTTTTATTACGTTGCCCTCAGTTGCTGCATCTAGTAGATTTTCCCCTCACACTACATGTTTGTGTCTCTACTTACACCTGCATTAACAGTAATGACAACATCCTCACAGCATAGACCGAAGGCAGATTAGTACAAAATGGACAAATGGAAAAAGGAAGAGGGTTGACAGGTTAAGTCATGCATACACCTTCCGCTGAATGGTAATTTCACATTCAGACCACACACTCCTCAGCTGTGTGAAATGACATATGCATTCAAGGCACGGCTGGGGAGCAATATGAGGGACAGGGCATGAATGAATAGGATTTTTGGTGCAGCAGACATGTCTGCGTGATGTGTCCTGTGCTACGTATAGAACACAGTATAGAACGCAAGAGGAAGTCAATATCTGCAGGCCACTGTTTCATACACAAAACTGAATAAGGAATGGAAATGGGGAGGCGAATGAAGAGAAGTAGAGTAAGTAAGAGAAGTGAAGAAGAAATGCAAGGAAGGAGGGAAGGGAAGGAAGGAAGAAAAGTATATAGAAGCAGAGAAGGAGCTAAGGGAGTCTATGCTAAGGAAGGAAGGAAAGGAGTGAGCTGTACACGTTCATGTCATGCTATTATCTCATGACTCTGGTGATCTTTGCTCATCTTTACCTCCCTACTGTGCCTCTGAACTACACAGTTCATCCAGCATGTTCACTTACAAGCTCACACACACAGACATAGGCTACTGCGTATACACACCAACACATATTGCACATACACAAGCATCTAATAATGCCATCTCTCTGACTTCGCTCCGCTGCCCATTGTTTTATGAAACTGCTCACTTTGGCTGCCGGAGACGCACAGCAGGGTGCATTCAGTAATGAAGTTAAGTGTAAGGATGATGTCCTACTTTGGAAGTATGATCAGCCTCTCGTGTTTATCGTTGGTGCTTTTTCAACCCTTGTTCCTAATATGATAATACTCCAGTGGTGCAGAGAAGATGGTGATTTACCACACTGCGGTTTTTTCAAATCCCATATTTTCAGTGAAAATCTCTTTCATTCCCAACAGCGGAGGGCCATGCGGACGGCTCCGCAGAAGCTGAGGAATCGTACCAACGCTAACCAGGCTAACCTGCTCCAGAGCAGCCCCAGAACCCGGGTCAACCGCTACATCGGTCGGCTGATCGAGGCCCGCCAGACCGAGTCAGACACGGCAGACCTCAACGTCCTCACACTCATGTATAAGTGCTCTGAGCGCGAGCAGAGGGTGAGAGACTTAAACCATTGCAGACATGTGTGGTGTAGGGATATGTTCTGGATGAAGCCACTGAATTGATACTTGTGGGGTTTTTTTGTTACTCACTCTCTTCTGGTCCCTGACATCACACAGTACCACCAGGTCCCTGACGAGTACTTCACCAGTGCTGTGGTCCTCTCTCTGATTCTAGCTGCCTTGTTTGGCCTTGTCTACCTTCTCATCATACCACAGTATGTGCAAAAGACTCTATTGTTGCCTCTTCTTCTCTCTATTACATTTCATCTCTTCACTCACCTCTTTAATTGACTCTTTCAGTTCCTCAGATCCTTGACTCTCTTACTAACTCCGCCATCTTCTTCTCTCCTCTTTTCCACTCAGGGGCACAGTAATCCTAGTCCTTCTCGTCTTCTGCATCTGTTTCCTAGTAGCTTGTATCATGTACCTGCATATCACTAGAGTACAGGTAAATAAAGACGCACTCTTATCTTCACCTTGCGTAAGCCATATTCACTTTGTATCCCTGCATCATATTTTACGACTGGCAGAGCTGGCAAGTTTAACTTTAGTCATTTTCAGTTATTGCTGACCAAAGGGATACGATGATGAAACATATTACACAAAGCCTCGTAATAACAGCTCAGTATTCATTGGTTCTGAGATTACTTTACAAACCCCTGTATGGTATTTAAACTCTGATGACTGGTCTATTCATTTCAGTTTTTGTTGACGTCGATAGTTATTCTCAAAGCTCCTGACCCACATGAGTTTAAAGTTTTTTTAAACAGTTCATATCTTTAATAGGTTCATGTTCTCCCTCTCTTTTTTAATCTCTGTTCTTTACTCACCTTACATCCCTCTTTTTAACTCAGCAATAAACACTTTGTCTTACCATAATCTTGCCTCATATAAACATGTACAGCAATATATATGTACAACGCAAATATTATTATTTGTTATCTTGTGCTGTCTGACACCTTTATCTATATTTTCTTTGTCTTCTCTCTCAGTGTTTTCCAGGGTGCCTGACTATTCAGATACGCACTGCTCTCTGTATTCTCATAGTGCTCTTAATCTACGCTGTGGCCCAGGCCTGTGTGGTAAGTGGGAAAGGCAACTGTGTAAATGTCATGTGCCACCTTATTGAACAATGCTCCAATGCTTTGAGCTACAAACAGAATTCCCTGTTTCAGTATCCTCTCATCTATATGCTCATGTGTCTTCCTGTTTGTTTCTGACAGGTGGGCTGCATGCCCTGGTTGTGGGGTAGTGCCAACACCAACAGCTCCATCGTCATCATCGATGTGGACAGCGGCGCCAACCACACCATGGCGGAGCTGCCTTGTGACGGCGCCCGCTACGCCTTTCTTTCCTGCGTGGTGGGCACCCTCACCCTGGCGCTTTTCCTCCGGATCTCCTGGCTGCCGAAGATGGCGTTAATGCTCCTTCTGGGGGTGCTGTACGTCACCGTGCTGGAGCTCAGCGGCTTTCGCAAGACTGCGGGGTGAGGCTCGCAGCACAATATAACCGGCAACACCGAGCATACGCACACTAATACAAAAAAAAAAGTGTTTGTGTGTCATTTCCTGAAGTTACATGGCAACAACAACACATCCCATTAGAGCTCAAAGTGAGACCCAGTTATCATCGTGCATCATTCAAATATCAGAGGCAGTGATTGACTGTGAATGTCAAGCGTCGACTTTGTGTCTGTTTGATGCATCAACTCAACAGATAACCAGGAGTTTACAAGAGCATACAGTACATGTGTCGAGATGTATGTGTGCATGCGTGCGTGTGTGTGTGTGTGTGTGTGTGGAGAAGTCTTTGCTTGTCTTCAGCCCACACACTCTTTCATTTTCCACCCTTTGAAGCAGCACATGTGCTCATTACTTCCAAATCAGAAGCCTGAAAGGACAATGTGGGCTGGATGATGGGAGCACGAAAGCTGTTTAAACCCTGTACTGAGAGGCCCAGACAGTTTTGTTGGAGCCCCTGAAAAATTATTAGGTTGAGTTGAGTTTGCTAAGGATATTTAAAATAAAAGATCTCTTTTGAAGAGCTAATATTTTGTTCTTATACAGTTAATGCAAAAGTATACTTGGTCCAGCACATTGAAGATCTTTTCATTTTTTAAGTACATATTTTGTGTATAATTGAGAGAGACTGGAAATGGGGAGGCAGAGAAAGGGGCAATGACATGCAGTAAAGGGCCACCAGATGCGGGATTTGAACTGGGGCCAACTGCAAAGAGGACTGTAGTCTCTACATATGGGGCACCAGCCTGCTCAACCTGTGCCACTCGGCACCCCACATTGAAGATCTGTAATTCATAAGTTCCATTTAGGTCTTGATTTTGTTTTCATTTGGTCCTTTAAAAAAAAAAAAAATCAGTGCTTTCATAATTTTACAAGCAAAAATTTCCTCATGATTGCTCTTTACACTGTGGGGGGTCCAATCTAGCCGCCTGTGTAGTCTTCTGTGTGGTCCAGTGCAGTGCTGACTTGTGTGTTGGTCTCTTCCACAGTGGGGGGTCCTTCCACATCCGGGGCTACGAGCCCATCCTGTCTTTGTTGCTCTTTGTCAGTGCTCTTGCCCTTCACTCCCGGCAACTTGACCTCAAACTACGCCTGGACTTCCTATGGGCTGTGCAGGTCAGGAAATATTTGTGTCACTATGTGTCAGTGTGCTTAAGAGAGGCTTCAATCTTATTATCAGGGTGGAGGTTTTAATAGAGGTGGTGCTATAACAGCTTTGATGTGTAAACTATTGGGTTATGTACTGTATGGAGGATTTGTATTTATAGGCCACCAGCTGTCTGTTCTTTGGCAAAAACAAGGGTAAGATGTTTTGTTTTGCTCGGTTTCATTTGGCATCAGAAGTGTAAAGAAAGTGCAAGTGTTGAGGTAACAGCTGAAATTTAGGCTATGTAACCCTTTAACAAGTAGAAAAGCCTGTGTTAAGTACCCAAGTCTGTCTAAATCAAGCTATGACAGAGACATTCGTGCCTATCGTGAGGCACGTAAGAGTTTTTACTGACCCAGTGTGGTGAAAACGTGGAACTAGCTGCAGTCCTAATGGCTGCCTGTGTATATTTTGTGTGTGTGGTTGTGTGCTGTCAGGCGGAGGAGGAGAGGGATGGCATGGAGAAAGTCAAGCTGGACAACAGGAGGATTCTCTTCAACCTTCTGCCCGCACACGTGGCTCAACACTTCCTTATGTCAAACCCCAGGAACATGGTGAGCCTCGCTAATAGACAGGCAGGCAGACAGACAGAAAAACAGGTAGATAAAAAATAAGGCAGAAAACAAAAACAAATGGACATTTGAAAACATAGGAGGAGATGTTCAATGCTTCTACAATGTATTCTTTTTTTCCCCTCCCCTGTTAGGATTTGTATTATCAGTCGTACGCACAAGTGGGTGTCTTGTTTGCCTCTATCCCAAACTTCAATGATTTCTACATTGAGCTGGATGGGAACAACATGGGAGTGGAGTGCCTCAGACTTCTGAATGAGATTATTGCTGACTTTGACGAGGTAAAAGGCTGGATTTCTCTTTTCTTGACTCTGAACTTGCTTCTGGGATTTAGTGTGATTTGCATTTGAACCTTTGTGTGTTTATTTGAATTGCATGTTTTGCAGCTGATGGATAAGGAGTGCTACAAAGACATAGAGAAAATCAAAACCATTGGCAGTACATATATGGCAGCTGTGGGCCTTGTCCCCACGATTGGTACCAAGGTAGCGTGTTTTTTTTTTTTTTTTGCATGTTTTAAAAAACCTAATTATAACAGTGTTTCTTACTGTGTGATTAATGTGCTTCTGCTCCTTAGGCCAAAAAATCTGTTTACGACCATCTTAGCACAATAGCAGACTACGCCATTGAGATGTTTGACGTTCTGGATGAAATCAACTATCAGTCATACAATGAGTTTGTCCTGAGAGTGGGTAAGTCTAACCTTGTAGTTAAGTTTTTTGTTTTTAAACTACAAATGAAATAATAAATGCTCAATCAACAAAATGTTTTTGTGTTTCTTTAACATTTCCTTGTATTTGCACAGGTATCAATATTGGTCCAGTGGTTGCGGGGGTGATTGGGGCACGGCGACCTCAGTATGACATCTGGGGCAACACAGTCAATGTAGCCAGTCGGATGGACAGCACTGGAGTGCCTGGAAAGATACAGGTATGAAAAGAACCTTAAAATTACAATTATATGCATTTTTTTCTTCCAGTTTTAGAGAAATTATTAGGGAAGATACAGATAGGACAGATCATGTAGGGAAATATTTAGAAAACAGCAAAGAAGAATTCTTCATGAATAAAGTATTACATAACTGCATAGACAGACACTAAAATAATATTTCAAAAATAAAGCCCACATTTTCTGATGTTTAGGTATTTTCAATAAACAAAATGCCCTTTAACCAGCTGCTGTGACTTTAACCAGTGACTGTTTGTTTCTATTTATTGTATCTAGAAGTCTTACTAAATCTACTGCATTTAGGGCTTTGTAATCAAAGTGTTGGCAGAAATGTGAAACAGCACTTCAAAAAATAATTTTAAAAGAACAAGTTAAGTGAAGGGTTTCAGTTGGAATCATTATTCATAATCATTACTTATACATTGCCCAATTTAAAACATATTCGATAATATGAATATTTCATTTCTGAGGAAACACAAACCCACAATGTACACACAATATAATAGGCCTATACACACTCTCAGTTAAGTTTTGGGAAATAGGCTTCTTTCAAAATCAATGTCATGTCTATCTATTACATACAAAACTGGAGTCAGGTTGTATTTTTCCTGTGTTATTTAGGTGACTGAAGAGGTCTATCGCCTGCTCAATACCAACTATGACCTGGTGTGCCGAGGCAAAGTCAGTGTGAAGGGTAAAGGTGAGATGCTGACCTACTTCCTGGAAGGGAAGGTTCAAGGCTTGGGCACTATGCCCTTGTCTTCGGTCATGCGTTCTGCCAGCTTGGCCCGTCGGATCCACTCCTGCGGGAAGACGAGCGTCCCGACCAATCTGGGCAGTGTCTCCTCTGCCGCCAGCCTCATGGGCAGCAACGTTCAGATGAACGCTGCCAACAGCAGCCAAGCAACATGCCTGCCCTCGTCCTGCGTGCCCGCTGTGGGTGAGGAGGACGAGGAGGAGGACGTAGAGGTGACGGAGATTGAGATTGAGGCTGTGGGAGCTGTTGCAGATGTAGCAGTGTAGAAGAGAAAAGACAGGACTCTAAACCTGTCTGATAAAAAGGAAAGAAAACCCTGGTTGGAGGCCTAGAGAAGACAGGGCTGTCCAGGTATTTCCTCTAAATCCTGAGCTACTGGCAAAACCCAGAACATGCTCATTCAGGATACAAACTTCCGGAGAAATGACAGGGTGATGTGGACAATCATACTCACTTTGAGTAAGGCGAGAGAAATCATATGATACATGGAAACTTAAATCCTCTTTTAACATCTCTATAAGATAATTAGATTTGTGGTGTTCCTGGGTTCCCTGAGATCCAGGTAATGTGCATCTTAATTTTCTATGTACTACATATTCCGTGTACAAGGGGATTATGTGCATTTATATCCAGAAAAAAGACTGATCATGCTATTGCTTTTGCACTGTCTTTCTTATTATGCCAAGGATACATTGTATTATTTAAAGTGTAAAATTGTGTTGTTGGTTTTTTTTCTTTCTTTTTTTCTGGTGTATGTAAGCATGCATGTGTGTACTTGTGAGTGTGTGTATGCATGTGTGAGTAACTCTGAATTGTAATGAAACATCGCAGAATACTTCTTTTTTTTTTTACACTCGGAGCTCACTGGATGAAATAGGCTTTTTCTGAGACATATTTAAAATCAATAGTGCATGACTTTTTAAGACAGACAGACAGACATAGTATCTCCTGTTGAAAGAAACCAAAGTATTGAGCTTTCCATAGTTTTACAGCTTATTGCCTCACCATACAAGAGACAAGAAAGGACGTGGCAGTAGGTTGGACATATTTGACACATGTTACTCTTTCAGTAGAATTAAAGTGTCTTTTTTTTTACCCAAATGAAAGTTTCCTGAATGTTTAAACACTGCCCTGATTCACAATGGTTTAATGCATTGTGACATGTGTTAAGTATACACAGAGACAGTGGTGGCTTTGAGACTAAAGAGGCAGTAAAGGTCAGTAAAGGGAGCAGAGGGAGGTGTGTAAGTCAGATGTGTGCTGCCATGGAAACTAGTCGATGCCAAAACAGACCAATCACAAAGTATTAATGACTAATAGGTCACTTAAGGAGTATGTATGGTGCAAATACATATAAAGACACCCAAGGGAGTTAAGGAAGGCATTTATTCACATAGAGGACAGCACATCCATGACTTAAGCACACACAACAAGCACACAGCCTCTACAAATGCACAGCCTAGCCCTTTCCTTTTGGTGCTGTGTCTGTCTGGCGCTCGTCTTTCAGGCATATTTTACAGTACCCCAGGTTTTTTTTTGTTTTGTTTTGTTTGTTTGCTACGTTGAAGCTAGATTTTTTGAGTTTTCCTCAGAAACTACGAGCTTTAGCAAGTCTCTCAGATACTGTCTCAGAAAGGTGAGGCGCTTCAGATATCTCCAGATGTCGTCACTATTGGCGTATAAGACTTTTACTTGATCTGCAAAAGTGTAAATAACATCACGTTTCAAGTTTTTTGCCTTACTCAATAAGCTTACAGTGATTGCAACCTGCCTTTTTAGATATATTCACTTTGATATGCAGATCATACTTTTTTTGTAAATAGCCAAAAGCTGTAAACTATGTTGTATCTTGTACAGTGTAAAGTTGGGTTATTGAATATTTTGTAATAAAGACAATATTGGTGTATAAAATATCACAAGAGCAAGGCTGTGGGTGTGGCTATATAAAATAAACAAGTAGCGTGTGTGGGGTTTTTTTGTGGAGGACTGTGGCTTGGAGTGAGCAACAGAGGAATTACCAACCTGAAACACAATATTTACACCTCGTGCCCCTGCACTGCAAATGATCAGCGGGTAAATATAACTTTTTACGGGCAGTTTTCCCTTGTTATTTCCACTCTATAAAATTTCATTCCTCACACCATAGTTTATGGCTCTTAAAATAACAGTTTTCAATATGGTGGGTTTATTACGTCTATTGATGTACGCCCACAGCTCAGAGCCTGATGTCACAAACACTGAGCAGAGGCCAAAGTTGTTTTCCCAGCTCTCATGTAGACTTAGTGTAACAGTTATGTCAACAAATGCCTGACCTAACCATTGGTAGCAGTAGTACAATGTCTCAATTAACCCTTTTTTTTCTCCTTTTCTTTCAAATAGTTATGAGGAGTTTGCAGTGCATAGCAACATCAATGCCCGCCAAAGTAATTAACATAAATTACCTCAAAAAAAAAAAGTGGAAAAAAAAGGAAGTTGTTTTTTTCACCAAATATGGTCAAACAGCTTAACTCCAAACTAAGGTTGACATTAAGCAACTGATGGGATTCCAAGGTAAATGATGGATCACAAACAACACTCCCACCGGTGTCATCAGGGCTAAAAAGGGTCATGATGAATGAATTAGGTCGTGGCACTGGGGTAGAATTTAACAGAAAGAAAGCAATTGAAAATTGTGCTAATTTGATTAGTTGCTGATTTGCAAAGAAATGTATATGACAACTTTTACAGATCATATGGGTTGCTCATTTACATTAATTTACCAGTAGGCTGAGTGAAGAAAACACAAAACAAAACACTCACCTTTGATTTCCCTCCTCCCACTCAGTGCCACAGAGCACATTATTCTACTGTTTTACTGTCTGCTGTACTGTAGTGAAAACAGTGTTGAGCAGGCCATATAGAGGTACAGTCCTCGCTGCTGTCAGCCCTGGTTCAAATCCTGCATTGGGCAGCCCTTTACTACATGTCATTTCCCCTTTCTCTGCCTCCCTATTTCCTGTCTCTCTCAACTATACTATCCAATATAGGCATAAAAGCCCCAAAAATATATTTATAAGTTATATGAAAAAAAGAAAACTACAATGGTGCATTGCTTTAAATATTGTTGTGGCAAGGAATTGTGGGACTCCTTTTGTAAAGGAAGGTCCATTGTTTCCTGCTACTGTATGCTTGATGAGATAAGATAGGAAGCACTGAGGCTCCTTTTATAATTCATAGAACCCAACCAGCTCTTATCGTGGCTGCTGCTCACATTCTTCCAGGTCATTTCATTCAGTAAGGAACCTTAGACTTTCTGACTGCAGCCTGTGTAAAAAGGAGGAGAAGAAAAAATCACCACCTGTCTTGAGTCTGCAATTAAGACTCCACACCTGGTTGGAATGATTAGTTGATTAAAAAACCTGCAGCATCTTCTCATATCAAACATGGAGCATCAGCAGCGATATGTGAGTTCTGATTCATTCTATTTTTGTTTTTCACAAGTCCCAATTCATAAATCTGAAGGTTAATTAACTGGAGTTATCATGTAAATTCTGCTTGCATTTCAGAATAACAAATACGTATTTAAATGGCGAAACGGAAGTTGGCGCCCATCCAGGAAGAGTCGGAGCAAGATGAATCCCGAAGAAGCATATCATGGGAAGGTGAGGAGTCATGTGAGACTCCAGTGGGTGTGGACACAGATGAAGTGAAGGAAGAAGAGGAAAGTGAAGAAGAGGACGAACTGAGGGTTCTTAGACCCAGGCGAATGAGTCGTTCCTCCAGCAGCCAGAGAGATCTTGAGACGCACAGTTCCTCTGTGTTAGATCTGAGCTCATGTGCAGAGGATTTCATTGGTGAAACTATAACACCTGAGCAGACAACGTTAGGAAAGAAGACACATTTCAGTCCTAGAGAGAGAGACTGGAAATTCAAGGTGGGTGTTTTGTTTTTTCCTCACATTTTAGACTGGATTATTTGACCAACACCCAGCTCGGGTGAAAGATCTGAGGTGATGATCTAAACTGTTGTTTTAAGATCTCAAAGCTGGCACGGGCGAAACACCCACCAACTGAACCATCAGTGGGGAGGAGGAGGAGGACAAAGAGGACAAACTACAAGTCAAAAGTAGTTGAGGGTTCATTCATTAAGAAAATATGATTGTTTTATAACCCTTTAAAAGATTTGTAATTTATAATGCATTTTTTCCCCCCTCATGTGTCCAGGTGGAGCCGCTTCCTCAGTGGGTGGTGGACCTGATGATCAACATTGAAGAGGCAACAACACACCAACTGGTGGTTGAGTAACAGTCAGGTCTGACAGGTGAACAGCACTGACCTTGTTAGTGAATACTAAATGTTAAAGTCTATGCACAGTGATTATCACTTTTTTTTTCATTAAATGACAAAACAAATATAGTAAAGGCCTATAGGTTCCATAATAATTCACTGCATGATGAAAACTATTTGTTTCATTTTGTCAACATTAGTTTTTTTTGTAATAAATGCATAGATATTTTCTTAGTTTTATTTAAATATAATTGTGTAATGCCTCCCTATCACATGTACATTACATTTAACTCTTGACAGGGAGCATGCACAGACTTCACCCACACAACACATCACATCACAAATCATGTTTCTTGTTTGCACATGCAAATTTTGTTTGTTAACACAATCCTTAACAAAATGAGTGTCATTTGTATTTGTTCTATATTCTAAGAGTTTCCTGCACTTCAGTCATTATCTTGATAGCCATACCTTCTTGGATTACCCAGAATTCCTCATTGTTGTTGTTATTTATGTTATTTATTGGTTTATATATTTTTTGGGGGGGAAAAAAACAGTATTTGTGTTTTAATGACCTCAAAGGTATAAACAAAGATAATTTGAACACAGGGTTGTCATTTTGTTTTAAAGTTAATCCATCAAACATCGACTTCTCTGGAGGCCAGAGCATCACATAAATACTGTTGGTTCATAGGAAATCGCTTTAGAAAGAAAACTAAACTCTCAGAACAGAGAGCATACTTTTTTTGAAGACTAGAGATGTCTGCATTACTGTAACTGATATTTGTAGCTTCAGTAGCTCTGGTGGTCTTTGTCATGGTAAGATCATCCCCATCAAGGCCAAAGTCAAGTCCCGGGCTGGGCTCAGAAAGGCCAGGATGCGCACTGCAATTTTTTGGAGGGTTTGGCAACAAATAAAAATTGGGTGATTTCTGCTGGTTTTTGGCTCAGTATATTGTCTGCCTCAAGATATTATTATTTGTATTTGTGCTCATTCTGCTTAGAATTTTATTATTTCTACAAGAGTTTTTTCTTTTCTCTTCTAAACATAACTCTCTGGTGCAACTGGTGGTTGAGTAACACTCATCAAAGGTCTAACGGGGTGAACGTGGAACATGGTGGGGACCGCAAGCACTGACCTATTCAGTAAATACTGAATGTAGAAAGAGTGCATGAAGTGTTTGTCAGTCAGTTGTATTTCATTACTTGTGAATCAAGTATGGTAAGTCCTAGGTTTCGTGATAACAGTTTACTGCTTGCTGAAAACATTTATTCCTATCTTGTCTATAGTGTGTATGTTGTTACGTCACAT
The DNA here is from genome assembly GCA_030347415.2 of Decapterus maruadsi. Taxonomy (NCBI): domain Eukaryota; kingdom Metazoa; phylum Chordata; class Actinopteri; order Carangiformes; family Carangidae; genus Decapterus; species Decapterus maruadsi. Next base: position 17,454,644 of record CM064906.1, read on the forward strand.
CTGTGGCCTACTCTGTGTTTTCTATCAGTACAACCGTCCGACTGAACCTGCACCCATTTACCTCTTGTTGACTCTGTTTCTTGATACTTGCTGAGAGCGTGCTGGACTGCACTTGCAGAGTGCTGTCCAACACGTTGCTAGTTGTGTATTTAACTTTGACAGAGCAATAGGGAAGAGGTTATCTTTATTGGATGCAGCCTGTCTTTGGAATTTGATATACTGGCAGACGATGTCTTTTATTTTATTTCAATAAGATTTTATTTTCAGAAAATGAATGGGAGAAGTTGGGTGTAGTGAGTGTTTAAGAGGTGAAAACATTAAATCTATCTTGGGAAAATACTTGTGTAATGTTTTGTCACTATACACATCAATAATAATAACATTTTATTTGGGGACAGCACATATTAATGAACATTGGTATATTAATCATGAGCCAATAAAAGCTCTGAATGACAATTTTTCTTTTTCAATTTTGGGAGAAATTTTGTCGGTAGTTGATAGAATAAAACAAAATATATATATATTTAAACGGACTCAAACATATACCTATAAATAGTAAAACTAGAGACACTGTTCATTTTGGGACTGGTCTCTTAATTTTTTCCATGACTGTATTTGCCAGAAATGTATTCACAACTATAATTGGTGCAACTGCATTGTGAAAACAATGTTAAATCATGTAATTACAAATGAAACTCCTCCATTAAAATGTTAACTGTAGGCAAAGTAAAACTATTTCAGTGGAATATTTTTTCTTTCTGTCTCGTTTTACAGGAAATCGATTTTTTCAAATTAATTTATTGTTAAACTCATAATGATGCATCATCATGTCTTATTGGCTTATATTGTTATGGTGCATATAGCATAAGGGGTAACTAACTAACTTACAGTAAACTTTATGGAAAAAGTGTATTTGTGGCAAGGTGAAGAGGGACCCAGGCGGGCTACGAACCCCAGACTCCCGGGTCGGAGTCATGCGCGCTAACCAGTCGGCCAAAGGGACATCCCTTTGGCCAAGTAGCCAGGGCCCATGATCAACTGGAGGCACACAGTGACAGGACCACCACTGTCACATATTTGCTTCTGAAATGTATAGTGAAGTAAAAGCATTAAGGTGTCAAGTATAGGTTTCCCCACCACTGCTGTATTTCAATCAATAGGCCTATACTCAATTAGTCTCAGACTTTCTTTAGCAGTAACTATAGAAACTCAAGGTCTAACTTTCTTTGGTACTGCTAAAATGTTTTGTCTAAGGCCACAACCATGTCAGTTGTAACCTTCCCACCAAATAATTGTACAGTATCCAAACAACCCATATAATCATCTTATTATTTTTCATTGTGCGGTAAATCCTCACCACCAACTGCATCCAGGACCTTAACTGACCCTGCGATTTTCATCTTTATCATCTCATCATCTACATACTGGGACTCGTGTCAGCTCGTACTGTAATATTTTATATATCCGTTCAATTTCATTGTTGTTCAGCATCTTACATTTTCAATCAGTGGGGTTAGATAACACAACTTTGTTTAATTAAATATCTTGCAAAGTAATAAGCCTGGCATTATATAGAATCTACAGCATGTGTTTTTTGTGTGTATATTACACATTCACTGTGCAGAGGTATTTGACATTTACCACAGATAATTATGAGAAATACTACACCAAGGAAACAACTGGTTACTGTCTTTCTTCAGACAAACATGTTGTGATTCTAGCAGTGCGATCCATAATGTTAGGGTTATGCAATGTTAAAGGTAAATGATCTTGTTTATCAGTCTGCCTGATAACGGGAACCTTCTTCAAAGACACTGCAGGAACAGATAGGGCTTTAGAGTCAAAACAGTGTCAAAACACAGTAACAATCAACATCACAAATAATTGTTTTCAGAGTCTCAGTAAACACCAGTCATATATCGTGGCCTATAACTTCTTGGATTACCAAGAATTCCTCATTGTGGATGTTATGTATTGCTGATCTGTAAAAAGTAGTATTTGTGTTTTCATAAAGTCAAAGATCAGTAATTTGGTTGTCCAAAACAGGGTTGTTTTGATGTCGCTTTATGTTCCAAAGTCAATATTGACAACAGACATCCTGAACTCGGATCTACGCACGTCAACCAGGGTCATCCACCGTTGACAGCAGCTTTGTCATAACTATTTTATATCTGTGGTCACTGTGTCAAACATTAACTTTTCTGGAGGCCAGAGCTCCCCATAAATACTGCCGGTTCGCAGAAATCACTTTAGAAAGAAAACTACAGTCTCACAGAGCAGAGAGCATACAGTATTTATCTGAAGACTGGAGATGCCTGGATTATATGTGAAGCTGACATTTGTGGCTGCAGTGGCTCTGGCGGTTTTAGTCACGGTGAGATCATCCCCAGTTGTCGGACCGGAGCCGATCCGATGTGCCCCCTGCACACAAGAAAAACTGGACAACTGTCCTGCCATCCCAGCAGGGTGCAGGCAAGTGCTGAGGGAGCCTGGCTGCGGGTGCTGTATGGCCTGCGCTCTGGAGAACGGGGAGTCTTGTGGAGTTCACACAGCCCACTGTGGTGAGGGTCTCCGCTGTACACCCAGGCCTGGTGAGACCAGGCCCCTCCATGCTCTGACCAGGGGACAGGGGGTCTGCACTGAAGACTTGGGCCAAGGTAATCTATGTATTTCAAACTTATAAAATGTTTCACTTTCACCTCAAAGCAACACTGAAAACCTTACACTCCAGGGTTATTATCAAACAGCTTGCTTAAATCCTCAAATATGTTTTACCTCTACAGAGGAAACTGAAGCGGTCCCTGACCACGGCTCTCTACACTACGTGGTGGGCCTCAACCTTCCCTTTGAGCACCCCGACGCCGCTGAGGGCCACGAGAGCATCAAGGCCAAAGTCAATGCTATCCGCAACAAACTGGTGCAACAGGTGAGGATTCAACAAAATATACCTTCCTTCCACAAGAGGGCGCTCTTGATTTTGTGGGCCCTTGAGAGATAACTGGGAAAATATTATGTTAATGTGTGGGTGTAGTTCTCACTGTTTGTCTTTCTCCCCTCCACAGGGACCCTGTCACACTGAGCTGCACAGCGCGCTGGACATGATTGCCAGCTCTCAGCAGAATCTAGGAGAGAAGTTCACAACTTTCTACCTCCCCAACTGTGACAAGCACGGCTTCTACAAGGCCAAACAGGTGAGAACTTTAGGATTTCACAAAATAAAAAAAATGATTTATTCAAATAGATTCATCTGAAATGACCTGGTGATCTGTGTTTCTACTTCAGTGCGAGTCCTCTCTGGTCGGGCCGCCTGCTCGCTGCTGGTGCGTCTCTCCATGGAATGGGAAGAAGATCCCTGGATCGAGCGACCTGCTCAGTGACTCAGAGTGTCATCAAGAAGTCACACACTGAGAGATGGACATGCTACCTCTTATGAACAAACACACACACATACACACACATACACAAACTTAAAAACAGTGCATACCTTGATGCACACGCAAACACATACAGATACAAGAAAACATGTTTCTTAACTTAATATCTACAACCATCTGATGAACTGACTTCCTTTTACAAAAACACACTTATTCATTTATTTACATGATGTATGTATCAAGACTTATTTATTCACTACTTGTATATTCTTCCTAGCATTAACCATTTGTCATTTTTAGATTTTTTATATGTTTGCCTGTTTTTTTCAATTGTAAATAGGGCAACACTGTATACATTTGTGTTTCTGACTAAATACTCCATTGCTCAAAACCACAGGTCTGCAGCTATGCCAAGCCCATTTCAGAGTCTTCAGGATCAGGTTTTTTTTTTTTTCATTCATTCAAAACTGGAGCTGTGCATGGCACGAAACAACACAGCCGCTCATTCATTCAACATGTTGACATTGTCTGAATGTATCTCCATTGGCGTTTCCTCAATGGGTATTGGGGGAAATACTTAAAGTGCCGCAAGTATGTGCACAGTGGCCAAGCACAAACATATCAGGACTCATCCAAGCCACCGTGAGGTTTAGGATGGGTTCTTTTGCATTTGTCTACCTCTACTAGTCTCTGCAGGTCCACAGGTTTAGCGGAGGGTTGCTGAGGGCTCTTCTCAGCTACACATTTCTCACCTTTGTATTTGTCTAAAGGGTCACTGCGGGGTGTTTTTTTTTTCTTTTTGACCTATTTTAGCTTCTATTCTAGTATTTATTATGATTCACTCATGTTTATGCTTTTATGTATTGTTGAGGTCATGTGCAGTGGACCAGTTTTATTTTGAGTGCTATTTGCCAGGAATGCTGCTATTCCATTATCAGTTTTATTGTGACGATGTATATAGTAACCAAATCCTGTTGTTCTGCTGTGTATCCAATTAAATATTATATTATTTCATCATGACGATGTTGTGTTTTAATTCGGACTAAAAAAGAAAAATAAGAATACCTGTGTCATTTTATACAGCCTTTATTAAGTAAAAATAGACCTCTGAGGGTTGCATTGTACATGCAAACAACATATTTACTTAAACCAAGGCAAGTGATGAGAAATATCACTGGCCACACAGAGATCAGAGATAACGGTTTGTGGCCTTTACCCCACCCCCCCAAAAAATTCAGCTTATGCAAAGTGACAACAAAACAGTAACAACCACGGTACAGATGACAGAAAAATGTCCCTCTTACTCTCTGTGGCTTGAGATCCAGCGTAAAAACTTTATGCACTGTAGTGTTTTTGAGCTGCACAGTTCCAGTCCAACTGCCCTGAGGAGCAGGAAGCAACTGCAAAAAGTGGAATTTCATAGAATAGGAATTCATAGTAAGGCACTGCATGCTTACTCTGAGAGACTTATAAAGACGTATGGTTGCCATGACCACACGCAATGTCCTTTTTTTTATAACAAATAGTCAAGCATACAAATTATGATTACACATCACAAGCATGTACACGTGTGCAATGCCACTCAATTGTGCGTAAATGAAGAGCACTCTCATCAACCATGTTTGTGGCAAGTACAAGTAAATGTCTCTGTGTCTTAATGTCGGGATACGGCATCTGAGATAAATTATTTAAGTGTATCCTTGTCTCAGAACCCGTCCAGGTGAGGTGAGTGACAAACAGCTTATAAAGGATCCATCCGTCGCAGAATGTATCTGCCAAACGGAGGCTTTTTCCTCCTGGTACTCTTCCTCTGTTCCCCTTGCTCTGCCTCAGAAAAAAGGTCCCACAGGCAACAGATAGAAATAGCAAACATCCACATATCGGTTGAGCCATCTCTTGACCTCTCTCCCAATATCCTCAGTGTCTCCATTTGTTTACAATTCTTCTTGCTCTCACTCCCACCCTCCCTCCCTCCGTCCTGCTCTGCTCCTATTGGCTCTCGGAGTTGTAGTACTGGGCGTCTCCTCGCTCCTTCCCATCAAAACCTGGCAAAGGCTGCCCGTATTTGTCCACACACCAACAGAAGCCACGCTTTCTGCCTTTGGATGGACGGCACTGAAAGTGAAGGAAGGGACAAGGTGAAAGTGAGGGAAGAGAAATAGAAGCAAGTGGGGGGAGGAAAAAGCTGCTAAATGTGTAAATCCAGTTGAATATGCAGCATTATGGGTAACAAGCCACTTTACTCAATGAAGTAGAACAGCAATAGTTAAGAGGTATTAATGGTCAGATTGTGCTGAGTCGACGCAGCCTTGGCTATCCAACACGCTGTGGTATTTTGAGCTGCTTTTATGGTCTACCTCCTGTTGCACACACATATAGAGACCTTTAAGGTAAACAGAAACCTGGTAAAATATTTGCTTAGTCCCGTTTGTGAACAACTGAGAACCAAGATCTATTTTCAGAAGCTGGTGGCCAGTACGAATCATCTGTTGCTGATTATACCCCACAGCTCCAAATTATGGGTACTACAAATGACTTACAGAGTCTGTGGAGCTACCCAAGGGCTGTTATTTTACTGCCAATTTTACTAAAGGTCAACCTCCACTCTAGTAAAACATGCAGCCATTCATTTCAAGGGCTAAAGCAACTGTGCTACTGCTCCACAGAGGAGTCGGAGCTGATCAGGAGGGTGGGGATGGGGTGGGAGGCGGGGGCATCCTTATTTAGTTCGATATTTCAGCGAGGGTTTGAGCGAGAGTGTGAGTCTGTCCTGTATAGTAAGAGCACTTTTGCATAAGAAGTTTGAAAGGAGACTGGTCGTTATGCGTTTAAATTTTTTAAAAACAAATGTCTTATCTTCGCTGCATTTTGCGGCGGCACAAAAATGCACCATAATGGATTTCAAATTTCAGCAGCAAAACAAAAGTAAACTAATGCGCTCATCAAAAATTTAAGCCCAATTTACTTAAGAAAAGTGGATCTGCTCCTAGCATGAAGTCGGCCCTGGGTATGTTTTTTTTCCCTAAAAAGACATTTACTGTTATTAAGAGCTGTAATAAGAGATGTTTTTGCTTAAAATCATGCAAACGTCCAAATTAAACTGACCAACATGAAATGTCTGCCACTCCTTCAGCGCCTGAGGGCTCAGCACGGTACACTAGGTCCACTCTACATAAACAAAGACAATGAGCCTGGCGTTGTGAGGCTGGTTATGAGATGATTGCAGGTCAAAGAGAACACTTCCATTAAGCAGGAGGGACTGCTATGTAATAAGAAAAGCTGCCTCGGTGATGCAGTGGCGCAGGAGCCCTAAGTGCCTCCATATGAATGCGTCAGAACCACTCATTTATTACAACCCGATCGTGGGTGAACCATGTGAGCGTGGGGATGGCTGCAGCTCTATTTCTGTGCCTGCTTCTCAAAAGTCCAGCAATTATGGGGCGAGCGCATCGGGTGCCGGTGGCCACCTTGACGTCTGTCTCCCTGGGAGGGTTCCCGTTAAACGGCCATCGTCCCAGCCGTCAGCCCCACTGGGGTTTGGCCCCTGTGGTTCCTGTCTCCAGAGTCAGTGGCTAGGGTCTACCTCACTGGTGTGGTGGTGCAATGATGAGGCTCTAATAACTACCAATGAATACAGGAGGACAGCAACGGATCTGTAATTGGGCTGCAGGAGAGCTCAAGTTTGAGTCACTACACTTCAGGATTGAATCTTTATTAATGTTGCCTGTAAAAGAAATGGAGTGTGGGTTTCACTTTAGCAGCTTTTAAACCTATTAAACAAGTTGCACATTTAGCCTCCCATCAAATCGATGCACGCGTCTATAATTATCCTGCAGTCAGTATCAAACGATGGTGCTTTGAAGGTGCCATTTACCTGCTTTTTCTTATAGAAGCCCTTCTTGTCACAGTTTGGTATGCGGAAACCTCTGGGGATGAGAATGTCTGTAATCTTGAGGCTGCTGAGAATGCTCTCAATCTCTCTCCGACAGGGACCCTACAGATGAGGGAACACATGAGAGAAGTTACTGCACTTTCCCCGACACTTGAAATGCTTTCATTTTCACCCCCCAAACATGAAAGCTCTCCAACAAATCTGAACGCAGCTGACGCCGTTAGCTCGAGGTATTTCCTTAAGCAGCACGATTTTGACACAAATGTGATAGATTTTTGTAAATAAAGACGTTAACAAAGCTGGATCACACACACACTGCTCTGCTGTAATGCTTAAACAATGGTGGCTGCAATATGAAAGAGGTGATGGAGGAGAATTTAATTCATCTGACCGACTTGTACTGGCTTAGCAGTTTGCCAAAGCTGCTTAGAACTCTTACACTTTACACAAAGGATGGGGGATAAAGTGAATTCAAAGAGCTCAAAGAGGGAGCCAGAAGGTTTGTCCTCAAGTCCAAGTACTCCAGTCACTAATCAAAGCAGCCAGTCAAAGCCCATTACTAGTGTGTGCTCACTTCTCTGTCCAAAGAGAAGATCAAAATAGCAGCAGGGCTTCCCAACAGGCACTCACATAGGCCAATCCATCATTTGCTGGCTCTCAGTACGCCCGGCACGCGGACGCCTTGTGGCCAAACAACCGCCTGACCCAGGTCAGCCGCAGGGCCATCGTACCCGCTCGCTGCAATGCCATTCTACTGCTCACAACGAGGCCTGCCAACCGTCAGCACCGCTACCCAAAACATTTCATCACCCGCAGGGGGAGAAAAACACCAAAACACAGAGGAAGAGGAGAAAAACATTCCTCCAGTGTGCTCTGAAGACAGAAAAATATTGGTTGTGGTACTTACATACTCAGGCTCCTGTTTGGTCTCGAGAGAGAAGTTTTGTTGGTCTGTGATGAGTGGTCCCGGGAGCTCCTCCATCTTAAAGCTCTGGGTTCGCTTCTGCTGCTCCCGTCTCAGGACGTCTGCCTTGGCAGAGGGGAAGAAGGGGTGAGGCAGAGGTCTCAGGGGTCCCATGGGTCTGTGGGTGCTGTACGAGATCTGAAGGCCAGAGCTGGTGGAATTCCTTTCCTCGTCCTGAGTGTCAATACTCTCTGCTTGAGTTTGAATAAAAAAACATGTGTTTAACCATAAAACAGTACACTGTGATATATGATGTTCCTGCTGTTTCATGTGGAGTCAAACATATTTCACTTTTTGAGCTGGGATCAGTTTGAGGGACATGAGTGGTTCCATTTTTCAGAAGCATTTCCTGAAATTACGTCCATCTTCCAGTTTTGGCAGAAGCTGAATAGAAATATGCAATAACACTATGCTTGCCTTACAAATCTATTCCTACATGAAACTACTGAATTCATTCTGTCCTTTTTGCGAGGACACGAGCTAAACATCTTTGGGTAGGATTGTAAAAATCAACATGCCTATAGGTATCTAATTCAGAGAGGTACAGATCATCAAAGCTTTCTCATGTGTCCCTTTTGTTTGCACAAAGTTTCTGCTAAGTGTCTTCAAAGTGTCTCATCCTGCAGCCCTTCATTCCATAAATGAAATAAAAAATGAACGAACAACCCCTCTATGTCTTATCAATTTAATGATTAGAAGCTGATAAATCAATATCTGTACAGTTATTTCACACAGATGTTCACTGACACTTATCGACAACAAACCTGTACACAACGAACCAGGATGAGTTTTGTGCACATGCTTTGAGATTTACCTGGAAGTTCATTGACCGGAGGTGTCGGTCTGACGGTTAGTCTCTTGTTAGTAGCGTTTGCACAGATCCCCCGTCCCTCCAGCAGAGCCTGCAGAGGTTTTGTCTCACCGGGCTGATGCTGACAAGTCAGTCCGGAGCCACATCTGCCGGTGTACACGCCGCACGGCTGACCGAAGCTCAGCGCGCAAGTCATGCAACACCCGCAGCCCGGTTCGCGGACTCTCTCGGCGCAGTCCTTGGGCAAAGGTTTGCACAAAAGCCGCGCACCGACATCACATGGTTCGCATCTGATAACCGGTCCGACCGCACCTGACCTCCGGGTGAACGAGGCCAGGAAAAAAGTCATGCAAAGTGCGCGAAAACAGGAATCCATTGCTGCGTCCGGGAGCATATGGTGTCAGAGTTGAGGAAGCTGGCGCACTGTCCTGCTGTGGTGACTTTTCTCTGGGCAGCTTCTCTCTCATTCACATAAAGCCACTGGACAAAACATCTCAATATATAGACCCCAGTGACTGTAGTCACACCCCCGAATAGCTTGTGGTCTCCTGATGAATTGCCTCCACTCCGTTATTCCTTTTAAACCATCGGAGCATTACGCTGGGGCAATACGCAGACCGCAGGATAACATTTACGGTATGGCTCCTTAAGATTTATTTTAAATGACATAAATTCACGAGAAATGATTGGAAAACATATTTTAACTTGATTTTTTTTTCTTAGCTGGGGGATTTAGTGGAGGTCTGGATATTCTACATTTAATATGCAGTGCAGACTGTCAGGTTTTTAGACACATTCTGGGAAATAATTATGTAACCCAGGAGAAAAATGTACTGTAATGTTTTCAAATGTATCAGGTCTCAGACTGAAGAGCCCACACACAGTAGATTCAGGCACCTGTTATACGTGGTTTCATTCGTAGGGGGCGCCAACATGCGTGTTTGTCATTCTTTCTTTCTTTCTTTCTTTCTTTCTTTCTTTCTTTCTTTCTTTCTTTCTTTCTTTCTTTCTTTCTTTCTTTCTTTCTTTCTTTTTGACACAGTGACACTTCCAGTGAACTTTGGAAGCCTAAATGGACTCATCCATCCATATGTTTATGTTGTTTTCAAAGTGTATGTGTTTGGCTGTGAGTGTATGTGTGTTCACATGCTGTGTGTAAACGTGTGTTTGTCCACTGATCTGAGAGGCTGCCAAGGGGCCCCTGCACATGACCTTGCATGAACTGTATACATTAACTGTGACTAATACAAACATAAGAAGATTATGTCAAGCTTTTTACAGTATTAGGTATAGAAACAGATGAGGTAAGAATGAATGAAAGCAGTGGTGGAATGTAACTAAGAACATTAACTCATTTTGTGCACTTGTAGCTAAAATTATTGGGTACACTGCAGAAAAATATATTTCTGCACCAAACAAATGAATCTTATGAAGTATAATGTATTTGTAGATGAATCCAAGCCACAGTGTTGACTATGTATCATGTATAAATGCTGCTTAGACATGAATTCATCATGAACAAATATGTGTGTAATCCAAAATATTGAATACCATTACTTTTAAAATTTGTAAGTATTTTTTGTATCAATTTAAAAATAAACATGAATTTATTCACTTAAAAGTCTGTAATACTGTAGCTCTTATTTCTGTGTGTGCAGGTTATATTATAGTTTATCTCTGTAAATTCTTGTGACAGTGGCTTCAGAAGCTTGCAGAGGTTTATTGCCTCATTTGCAGACTTGATGCTTGATGGAACAATGCTCCATCAACATGATTATATTTTCATAATAAACAGGCTTCATGATGGTGGGATGAAAGTGAAAATATAAGTGTGTCAACAGATCTCCTGCTGCTGTCAGTCTACACAGTCGGTGTTATTCATAACGAGAAGAAAACTCACCAGCCAAACATAATTTACAAGGTGACCTGCCCATATGGTATTCAGTGTTTTTGTGTCATGCAAGGAATGCACCTCATGTACCTGTTCCTGACACATACAGTAAAGCCGTGGTCTCTGAACTTGTTGTTAGGATGTGTGACATAGTTGGGCCTGTTCTGGTCATTTGTCAGTGCTACTAAGCAGACCTTAAAATAAGGACACATACCACACGTGTAAGTGAGAAAATTCCTGAGTAATTACATCTGTAGCATTTTTTTTAGGTCCACTATTAATTGGTTACAGATGAGCGAGGGAATACACCAGCGCAGAACGTCCAAAATACCTCAAAAGAATAACAGCAGGAGAGGCAAGGTGTACAGTTCCTTTTTGCTTTTGAAATTTCTTGGAAGCCAAAGTCAAATCAGTGGCCAACAAGCCCTGGCGTACTCCCGCCTGTTAACAGACAGGTCTACAGCAGAGCAGCGCTCAGTGGAATGCCAGACATTTGTTTCATATGCTGAAAAAAGCCTACTGATTTTCCTCCCTCTCCTCCGCTCAAGAGATCTTTGGAAGGGGGTCTCTCAGCCACCTGTGCATATTCAGCATAGCAGAGGAGAGCGACGGGCACAGGGAGTAATGTACTGAAGGAATGTCGTCCCGCAGAGCAGCCACTCAATAAAGAGGGAGTGTGAAGAATGTGCTTTTGCACACACAGGATATTACTGTACATGTGTTTAACATAACCTGCTGTCAGAGGCTGCACCGGCCAACCGCAACTTCTTGTCAAATCCTAATCCACGGCAATTTTCCACTGTTTTAAGATGATTTGTACAAATCAGATACAGTCTGTTGAAGCGCTGACAGTGGCCTGCATTGGTTCCAGCATCCTGGTTGGTTGTTCAGTGTATTGCACTGAGGTCCTGTAGCTAAATAGAAACTAGCTATACCTGCCCTCGAATGTCACGAATATCATCACTTTACTGTTTTCATAGCTTATCTGAATATTGCTGCTTTTTAAAGTATATTTCTACCCCTGTTCCACAGGAAACATTAAAACACCACAACTGTTAAGGGTAAATTTACCAAAAAGTTCACTTGACTTAATCAATAGGAAGGAACAGGGAGTTGTTGAACAGTTTACATTGCTGGTGTATGATCAGGATGTATTATTTCATTGAAGAAAATGGAGCTTGGATGTTCAGTACATCTGAATTCCATATGTAATAATGCTTCTTTTGGCAGCTCCCCCTCTTTTGGCTCAGTGAGTGTGATTCTGTCTGAGTGCAGTACAGAGATACACGGGATGGTGTTACTGTAGTGACGGGGAAAAGCACAAGAATCTGCAGCGAGGGCCAAAGCTCATAGATTGAAAAGCGCATAGTTTAATCAGCTGGAGGTCTGCAGAGCATGTCTGGGTTAACCCAGGAGAATGGTGTGTGTGTGTGTGCATGCATACGTGTGTGCGTGTATGTGTAAGATACTCACTCTTAAACACCAGGCACCACTCATACCGTTCTTACTTGGAATTTGGGATGGCAGTGGGGGTACCTGTGTGTGTCAGTACATACTGTATGGATGTGTGCTGGAGTAAAAGAGGAGGGGTGGGACTGTTTGAGAACGAGACTGCCGCAGATCACATGACTAGTCTGGTACGGACACTGTTATTCTTTTTGCCAACATAGTCTCATGACCTTCTCATATAATTGCCCCAGTCTGAGAGCTTTTGAAGCAGGCTCTCATCAGCCATGAATTGGATGCAAAGGTCTCTATTATGATTAATGTGATCATGTCCTCCCTTTGATTCTGCTCTCACTGGCACCCATACAGACCTTTGACAATTATCCGATTATTAGATGTGGTTTTAAATGGTGAAAAAAAAGAGCCAAAAGGGGGCAAAGGCCTCCTTTCATCTAATTCCAGGGTTGGTTAATATTTTTTTGGAGTGGTCTGTTCATGGAGCTGTCATGGTCCCCATTTCTGGAGGCTTGGCCCCTGAGGCAGTCCAAGGCTGTAATTAAGCCTGAGCGAAGTGGAGGATGGAGAGAGAGGAGCTCTCAGCACTCATCCTGACGGATTGCAGAGTGCACAGAAGTGGGCTAAGAGTGGCGCCGCTCACTTTGGGCCCCGAATCACCCCCCACACCCACACCCCCACCTCAGACTGTATTCCTTCCTACATCTGTATTTCTCATATTATTTGAACACATCACTATTCTCATTTTCTCACTTTCACTCATTCAGTGTCAATACACCTTGATATTAAATAATGAATTTCATTTTAAGAAAATCATTGAAATCATTTAAAATCATTTAATGAAATCAAAACCATGTTTTCATTAGTGCTTCTTTATACCAAGCTGTCTTTCCCCCTTTGAGTGTGTCCAGTGCTCAGTAACAGTGTCAATGATTTAAATACAAATGAAAAGACAACAATGCATGCAATTGACTCATACACAGTCGTGTCTCATTGTCTCACTGACACAGACACACCATCACTCATTGTAAAAACAAAGACAAAATTGTAGTTGGGGGAGGAGGAAATATCCCTAGCTGATGCAGGCCTTACAATGCTCCATTTATTTTATAAGTGCTGGTGGTCTGTGGTTTCAAGATGTGGTCTGGTGCAGGAATGGAGAGAAAAGACAGAGCATTATCACAGTCCATGTAAAAAGCTGTAGCTGTCTCTGACAGGTTCACAAAACTGTGGAGTCCTGATCTAATTTAGCAGTAAGTCAGTTTTCTGTCATACTTTTTTATTTATTTTTTTTTTTACATTAATCCTGCCCATTTACCATTTGTTGATTCATCTCCTTAAGCCAAAGGTATGCATGCATGCAGATATTTAATTTCTGGTGTCATAAGGAATTTGTCACTGCTTCCCTGGTGGCAAAACAATGTGTAAAATAGCCACGATAACTGATCTCCATCATCTTCTCTCCAGTAGTGATTCCCAACCGTGGCCACTTGTACTCCAAGTTATTGCAGCTGATTGTGAGGTTACGTGAAAAGATTTGGAAAGATTTTTGGAATTACATGACTTGGACAAAATGAAGTAAACATTCAAATTGGAAATATACAAATTTATTTAGATTAAAATTGCAAAGTACCTTACACAAAAACACATAATTATAAAAACAAGCAAGCAATACAAATAACACACAAAAAAACAAAACAATAAATTCAATTTACAGGGGAGGGCTCAAATGATAAAAGTGAGTTTTAAGAAGAGATTTAAAAGAGGATACCGCGCGGGGTTGACTTCCAGGGATGTCTGGCAGAGTTCCAAAGCTGGGGAGCACGCACAGCAAAGACCCAGTCGCTTTTTGAGGCAAGACGCTATCTAGGGCCTTAGAGGATCTCAGGCAGCGATCAGGCTCACAAGGAGATAAAGGTTCTGAGATGTATCCTGGAGCGTGACTGTTCAGGGCTTTAAAAACATGCAGTAAAATCTAAAAATCTATTCTAAAACACACAGTGAAGGACTGGAAGGACTGGTGTGATATGTGATTCAATCCTCCAATGTCTCCCACTCCAATTGAAACTCAGACCAAAAAAAGATCATGAGACAAAAAAGTCATATTCAAGTGTAGTCATAGCAGCCGTACAGTGTACTGACTTTATTACTTAAATGACTTACTTACTGATTATTCGTTAAAACTTTTACTTTACTCCACAGTATCTCCTCAATCTGTCCTGACCTGAACTATATGTATGTGGCCTGCGTGTGAAATCCCAATTTATCTAAGTGTGCGTTTCGTGGTCTCAGCATCTGCTCAAAACCAAACAAGGGCCTCAAATTGTGCAGCCATCCCAGAATGCACTTTCTATTTTTGCTCCCCAACCTTTGTTCTGCCTCAGAGGAAAGAGATGAGCCCTGCCCCTCTAATTAAGTGGTCGTAAAAATGCAGCAGAGCTGGGGGTGCCCAAGGAATGAGAATGAGTTCTGTCAGCCTGATAAACAGGGCCTTTCACCTCCACATTATCTGCAAAATGAAATTTGATTGGCTTCAGTCTGCTGGAGGAGATGGGCGTAAATCTGTGGAGTTTATTGGAAAGCTGGTATTTGTTGGGGCTGGCATACTGCATGTGACGGGCTTAATCAGTGTCTTGCTTCGGTCAGGAATGCCAGCACAATAGCAGTGATTATATTACACGAGCTCATCAGCGGTGATGGGAAATGAACCTAATTCTGCTCTTGGGCAATCTCTGGTGTGTTTTTTCTTCACACGCTTCTCCTATATCATTAATAAGCTTGGTAATAGCAAATATTAAGACATATAAATCAAGCTTGATGGGGAATCACTGCATTATCGAGCTAGGCCAGCTCTCTCATGCTCTCACACACTGTTATTACCTGTGTGAAATATTGTCTCTGCTGACAGGTTCCTCTGTAGTCTAATAATGTTGCTCGCTTTTCTGGACTTTCCCCGGCTTCTTTTATTTCGAGGCCACTCTGCACTAAATAACAGAGGAAGACGGGCTCTGGGCTCTCTGCAGTCGCCACACCTGGGCCTTCGCTTCCTTCCTGCCCTCCCCGGGAATTCTTCACTTTCACCACCTGCAGAGGGATAGTAGTGAGGTGGGAGGAGGAGGAGGAGGAGGAGGGAAGGAAGGGTCTACCCCATTATACCTTTCCTCCCTCCTAGGCTCAGCTCTGCAATTTTATTCCCTCTCAGCACCATTAGTGTAACCTGTCCTGGCTTGTGCAGGGGCACAGTCCTCTTTTACTACACTTTACAAATAAGACAGTGGACATGTGTGTTGGATATGTGCCTTCGTGGTGGAGAGAGGAAGAAACAGATGTGCTTGTAGTGACAGTGATTAAAAGTGCTGGTGGTTTACTTACACAATTTGTATGAAGAAGATGAAACTGAAATATTTTGACTGGGCAAATAAAGCCACATCATGAAACAACTTTGCTTGAGAAATGCCAAATGCTTTGTGTTGCTACTGTCCTCTGTTGGCTGCAAATGGGACTGAAGCTGTTTCCTTTCTTTGCAGTGACAGTTCAAAAAGGAGTTTCCTCATTACTGACTGAGCAGTAGCGTCAAGATCTGTCTATGTTGTTCACATCCTCTTTTGTAATGTGAGATTATGGCTAACGCCGACTCTAGCTAGAAATTCCAGTGTCTGATGCTTCAGCTGTTGAGGTATTCAGATTGGACAGACAAAATCCACAGAAATTCACATTTAAAATTGTAGCAGACACCAAAAAAGGGTAATTAAATGACCGAATGATGGCAGATGATTAAATGATTTTAAAAATAGGATATTTGTATAAAATGTTGCAAAACACATCCATTAAATGCAAATCACAAATTAAAACAGGTTACACTTACACATGTCAGAGTATAATTTGATTGCAACAACCAAAAAGCAAGCGATGAAGGAAAATGAGATGCCTACATGTCCAACTTTTAATTTGAAGGGTTAACAGATCACAGAGGTTAACATAAACGTTTCCCGTCGTTTATTTACAGAACACATCAAATAACAATGCAATGTCAATATACACATAATCTGTTCACATGAAGCATGTTATAAACAGAGGCACAGTATTGTATGAGATAATTATGAGGTACAGATAATAGGTCATTAAAATGATAACATCATAACAAATGTGTACATAATCAATGTTAAGAATATCAACAGAGCTTTATTGTGGTGGTAGGTCCCTCTCTGGATTACAAGGCCGCCCAGAACACAAAATAATTGAAAGGAATGTGTTTTTTTGATGTTTTTGTCATCATCTCATATACAATGTCAACAACCACTCGACAAGTCAATTTTATATGTCATAGACAGATGACCGGCTGAACATGTCCAATGCTAGATTCATTTGTGTCATTCCAACACTGAGCAATTGAACTTTTTAGCGCTAACGCAATGGTAGCATTTGTTTTTCATTAATTAGCAGCCTGTGTGTGTGTTTTTCTAATTAAATGTACAAAACCGTGGAAACTGATTTTTTTCTTGATACTGAAACACTGCAGTGCTGCTCGTGGAATGCCACTTTCTACACAAAGTACCCATGTCTTTTTAACAAACTCCTGTCAAGACAATACATATATACAGTATATATATATTAGAGTTTCATTCAAATATTTTTCTATGGTTTGTCTCATTTCAGCACACACACACTCTCACACGCTTCCATTAAACTGTTGCTGACAGCTTTATAAGTGGTCATATTCATATACACCTTAAGAGGAAAATGATTTAACAAGTTCAGAGAGGCCAGGCACATGCAGCGCATGTACAGGAGGCCGTAGCTTTAAAAAAATAAAACATTTCCATTGCATAGATAAAATAAGATAATCCTGTACGTAGCTTGTCCCAGAGTCCAAATTATACACATCTGCTGCACATTTTAAACTCCAGGAGGATAAGCTGCAGCTTAGAGGTGCTTCTGCACCAGCTACAACTTTACAGGAGTTTAATAGCTAGAATAAACCTTGTTTTGGTTAAATATTAGAAGAAAAAAAAACATAACATGCAAAAGTAGGGTTTTGTCAATAAAAATTCTATGCATGAGTAAGAAAAGCAGCCTTTGTGTAATGTCCTTAAATGAATACAACTGTAAAAGCCATTACAGTTGTGAAACAGTAGGAAAAAAAATACACTTTTTAAAAAAGATTTTGTTGTTTCCATAATTGGCTAATTTACATTTCATTTTACAAGAAAGAAAAAATAACAAAATAGAAGGTATTTATGTTACTCTATGATACGATGTAATTCAATGTCCTGTTGCTTGCAAGAGATGATAATGTATGAGATATCCAGTTAATATCCAGGGTTAATGTTGACATCATCACCATCTTCAGTCTTTACATTTCATCCTCTGTTCATCCTTTCAGTCTTTATTTGCCATCTGTCTGTCCAATCAGCTCCGTCCTACTTACTCTTCTGCGAACCGATCATCACCTTAGACACAAAGTTGACAATGGCACTCGCTGGCTGCTCGGGGTCATGCTCTGCAAACAGGTGGCATATATTGTCCATGGAGGTGCCTGTTTTTCTCGCCACAAAGCCAAAGATCCTGCAAAGGTGGAGCAAAGCATTAATAACCGCTCTGTTATCCCTCTCAAAGTGGTCAAGACCAGTTTAGCTGGTCTGGGTTTAGCTACTGTAGCTCCAGAAAGTGTTCAAAACTTCACTTTCTACACTTTATTCTGTTGTAGATTGAACTGATTTGCCCTCGCAAAACATAATGACATTTTTTAAATCTTCCTTGAGATGTATCCAGGACCTGATTTAATTGGTTTGACTTAGTTTAGAAATACACATTAATACTATTATGTACTGAGCATTTAGCTGCCACACTGCATATTAGAATGAAAGCCAGTTAAGACATAGATCTAGTCAAGGGTATAAAACCATGTGGATTGGAGGCACCATAGGACTGTTTGTCCAGTCAAACTGAGTAACCAGGCAGGATAGATCTTGGTCATCAAGGTGACAAAGAACTCATCTGTCCTCTGCAGAGATGGAAGAGAATCATTTCAGCGGCACTCCATCAATCAGGCCTTCTTATGCAATGTGAGAAGCGTGTGGCCAGGACAACTCTGGTGCGCTGACAGGACAAGTCTCTGTTGCTCTTGTGACCAAAGCACAGAACCACTGTGCAGCGACCTGAAGTTGAGAGTTCACATCCAACCTGACGGAGCCTGACAGAGAACGGGACAAACTGTCCAAGTCCAGATGGGCAAAGCTTGTAGAGACTTTTCAAAGAAATCTCAAAGCCATAACTTCAGCCCCTAAAAGCACTGAATTAAGGGACTGAATGTAAATGGGAAGTTTTGGATAGAGTTTTCAGAAATCTATAAAAAATGTAAAAGAATGTTTTCACTTTATCATAATGAGTATCTGAATGTAATTCGATGGAGAGAGAGGCATTTCATCCATTCTGAAGTTAATACATAGGCCTGAATAAAATGTGAAAAAGTGACTGAACAGTTTCTAAAACCACTTGCATACAAAAGAAAAATCATTTACTTACTTTGCTGAAGGACAGCCATCTTTCTTCCACCTGTATTTAGTGGAATGAGGATAACAGTTAGTGGGAGGATTAGTTAGAACCATGCTCATGTCATTTCTTGCTCAAACTATAATTATCGCAGACAAATCATGTCTATGTCACTACCTCTTGGGGTAATAGTATGTTAACCTGCCGATAGCAATGCCTAACGCTGTGATAACTCTATGGTGACATGTGTTCAGACTTTAAAATAGCATGACTCACTTTCTATCTTGAGGATCCAGTGCACAAAAGATGACTGTATTTACATTGTAATGCCTCCTGAAGAAGAGTCTAAAAAAAAGAAAGACAAAATGGTTATTGTCAGAAGTAGGTCCTTGCATGCAGGTGTGGTGTAAGACTGTGTTTGGTACTTACTTCCTCTGGTTGTCAGTGAGGGTGATTCCCTGGGAAGAAACTTTGAAGTGGACCACGGTGGAGATTGGTGGGGGGTAGGAGCTCAGAGTCATACTGGTGGCTTTCTGCACCGCCTGGACCCCCGTCAGAGACTCCATCTCCACAGAGCCCAGGTACCACACGTTACAGGCTGCAGGAGTACACAGAACGAAAATTATACTCGGATTCCTGTAGGTCGAGTGCATAAGTGACAGACAGAGTCCTACAGTGCAAAATAACAGGAAAGGAAAACAAATGGCTATGTGTGGATGCACTCATTTCCAAAAGTGGCCAAACACTGTGCGCAAAGGATTGTGTCAGTGTTTATGTGCCGTGCCATCACTTCTTAGTCATAACGTCTATTCGGGGCCGAGTGACGTTAGACAATTACCTGCACCCTGTTTTAGCAGCTCAGCAGCAGAGTTGGTGACTGATGGCGATGTACTCTCCACAACATCTTCAAGAGGATCTACAAACACCAAAGAGCGAAAAGACGTCAGCGAGACTTTTTTTGTGAAAACCACAACATAAACAAATAAAATGACTTAATGGCCAGACAGCAAAATAGACAGGCTGGCAGATATGGGTATAACCACAGAAACCTAAATAATGTTTATTTTCTATTCTGATGATAATCTTCCTCCAAGAAAATAAAACTTGTGTGTGAATGTTTACCTCTGTCAGGTATAATGAGTTTACAGGGCAGGGCCAAGGGAGTGATTGAATGTTGGCAGACCAATGCGGTTAAGCTTCCTGTAAAAGAACAGCATATGAAATCAAAATCACAGTCATGTCTCCTTCTGCGACTGAAAAGACGACAACGAACTTCACACTACGTCATTAATCGTACTATTCTGATAAACACAATTAATGGAAAGACAATCTAATTGATCTGATCGTTCTTCTGTGTAATTACTTAGACGCATCGACTCAAATGTCTGCTGCAGAGCCACTGTTGTTACTTGCCACTGGCACAGTGCACCACAGACCAGTAGAGGGCAGTGTTGTGCACAAATGCTCAATCTTCGGTGCTGTGCAGCCAAACAGCCAGGAGCTGTCACTGTTGGAAGGCAACTGTTTGTTCAGAGAGAGGTTTTGACAGAGCAGACACTCACCAAAGTAGGGCTCATTGGGGCAACCCTTCAACCGCACTCCTTTCTGCGTACACTCGATCAGGAAGTGGCGTACTAATTCATTGGATAGATCGCCTCCTGTAGGGAAAGAAAGAGCAATCAGACGAAGATATGGAAGCCGATTGATTCCTCACAATTGTCTGCAGTTTGTTTTATCAAACCTGCTCCCTACATTTACTCTGACCTAAATAACAGCTCCAACGCATTCATCTCAGCGCGACACGTCATTCCTCAACCTTAAAGAGTTACACAAAACATATTAAATCACTACATTCAATCTCCCCAGAGATTAATGGGATTAGGATTCAACAGGAGCGCCTCTGAGGGGGCAGGAGGAGTCTCTTTGAGCAATGTCTTTGACACAAAAGGCTTGGAGAAAAGGCCCACTCCTTAAGGTGGGTTGGGTTTCACACTTATAAGGAGCCACAATGCCTTAAGATGAAAGTGCGTAGAAGGGACCATGTCATGATGTCACCACAGGTGCTGTTGGACCGCGGAGGGGTGAGAACAAACAAAAGGACAGGTGTGAGTGGGGGGATGAAATGAAAGGGTTGAACACTGTGGTGGGTTGGTAGGAGAAGGGCATAAGGGCATCCTTTGTGCCCTCGTGTGTTGTTTTTGTCATTGTGGACGTAGACTGTATGAATAATCCAGCTTGTCTCTCATACACACTGTGTGGGATTTCCTGTTTGGCTCTTCTTCTTCTTTTTTTTGTTGAATAATAAAAAGTGATGTGTGAATCTCTATCACGGCTCAATCAGCCTTTGTTTTCATGTTGAAACACGGCCAGAGAACGTTTGGACTAGATTCTTCTGGAGACTTTGTTTTGTTGCCATGAAAAAAAAAACAAAAAAAAACAACCTTCCCGTATTTCCTGAAACAAACACGCAGGAAAGTAAACATCCAAGCTACTTGTTTTGAACCCGGTCCTCAGATATAACATCCAGCTATGTGGGGCAGCGAGCTTCCCAGGAGAAAGCCCTGGGATCAGAGTAGGGCTCATGGATTCACCACATCCTTTGTGAAGAGGTGAAACATTAGCTGTACATCTAAGACTATCAGGCAATAGGGGTCTGTTTGGCTTCATCACCGCGATGCCCAGGAGAGAAACACAGTGAGGAGCTCTCACACTCACACACTCACACACTCAGACAGACAGAGGAGGAGACTCTCATGTTCCACTACGAAGGTGAGTACAGTGGGCTGTAACCGTAGATGGCTTTGTGTTGTGACTGTGTGATGTGTGATTCCCATGAACACTGGTGGAGTATGATAAATGGAAGAATGCTGTTTAAAATCCTATTTAATTCATCTGTGTCTCTTCTCTTAAAAAAAGATAAGAACATTTCTTGATCTGATAAAACAATACATGACTTATTCTCATGTGGAATACCTTTCTTGGTCTGTTGGAGAACAGAAGGTGGGGGTGTGGCCACCTTCATGGCCAGCCCATAGGCGCCCCTGAAGGAGTGGCTGTCCCTCACGATGAAGCAGCCAGGCTCTTTGTCCTTCAAGACTGAAATAGCTGAGAGAACACAGATCAGAATCATATATTAATAATTCTGGAGTTGAAATTTTATTTTATATGGACCAGGGTTTCTGCGGGTACCAGCAAATCTAATTTAATGCTTTTTAATGCCATTTCAAACATTTTTAATGCCCATGTAAATACTGTACATACTATACGTGTGCACACCCAATTCCTTGGTTCCACATTTTTATCACACCATTACTACTTTCTGTGCAAAATTATTATTTATATACTAAGAATAAATCTCTAATGTTATTTTTTCATCACAAGAATTTAATGCCATTTAAGGCCTTCATTTTAGCCAGATTTATTTTATGACTTTGAATGCTTTGTAATGACCCGCGGAAACCCTGGTGGATATAAAGTGTACACTGGAAACCTACCTTGATCCCTTGAGATATCCGGCTTGTACCAGAATTTCGATGTGTCCTGCACAAATTTTACAGTAACCTGCTTGCTGGCCAGAACATCTGCAGAAAATACACCACCATCAGTCGGAGAAGCTTTAGTAACATTCATTTGTGGGTGTTTATCACAACCCGGCTTACCTGGCAGAGGGGAGGCTGTGCCTGGTGTCTGGGCTGACAAGTCAGGCAAGACATTGGGGAAGGGGATACTAACGGAGCTCCCGCTGTGGGGACTCGAGAAGCCGCTGAGGGCCGGGGAAGCCGTTCCCAGCGAATGCTCCCCATCTGACGCCCTCTTCTTCTCAGGCAGAAGCGGCGGCTGTATCTGGGGCTGACTCTGTGCCTGACTATGCCCGTCCATGGAGGTCAAAAGGTCCCTGTCCATTCCTCCGTTTCCCAGCAGAGGCGAGCTGGAGTTTGGGCAGTCCGTGCCGTAGCCGACGCCCGCGTCATCCTGCTCGTCGAAGCTCTGAGCCGGACTGTGGCTGAGGGCGTAGCGGGCCATGCGGCTTCGCTGGCTGCTCCGAGGAGAGCTGTGGGCGTTGGGGGCCGGGTGGATGTGGGGGTGGTGCAGGGGAGGAGAGTGGTGTCCATAGTCCAGTGAAACAGAGTGCTGGGGGGGTTGTCTGGTCGAGGTGTAGCTGTTCAGAGAGGAGTGACGGCTCAGGATGGGATGCTCTGGCCACGGCTGGTTCATTGTTGAGCTTAAGACGAGAGAAGAAATTAATAATTTTTGGCACCACTGTGTAACACTTTTGTAGTGAAACAGTTAATGCTGCATATAGTTTCCAAAGAGCTCAGATTTCTACCTGTCAGCCCTCTTAAGGGTCCCGACAATGGAGGCAGAGTGTGTAGCACTTAGCGTCCTGTGGCAGTTGACAGAGGAGTCTGGCAAACCATCGACTCCAACGTGGCCCATCATCTCTGAAATTTCCCGTGGTTCTACACGAGAGCAAGAAAACAAAGTCTTAGGAACACATTCATAGTCAGGCTGGAGCTGTTTGTGGGGTTTATGTGCTGTAAACACGAAAATAAACAGATACAGAGAGAAAATCTGCACAAAACAAACTAAAGAGTTTAAAATAAGCAAAGATAAACTCGTAGGACGCCTCAGGAAAGAGCTCTGGATTCTTTCCAGCAACAAACAATATTGGCGTTGAAATGAAATGAAAACCGTCCACATGGCCTTGAACCCAGCCATCAATCTATATAAAACCAATTACCGCTGCCACAACCCATGGAGTCAACAAATCAAACTCGACTGCAGCTGGAAATTAAAAGCTCTCTGACATAATTATCTAAGAGCTTCGTTTTAAACGGTCTCAGTCTGGAGCTGCTGACAGCCGCAGATCTAAAAGCTCATGTTCAAACTCCGGCTTTACGGCCAGGATTTCTCTGAGCAACTTTTATAGGAGTGAGAAGCGCAAAGCGAGTGAAATAGTTTCTTCTTGTCCCCGTTTCCCCTCTGTGTACACAGAAACAAATGTTTTTTTGTGTCATGGTTCCTGACCCACAGTAACCATGGAGATGTGGCAGGGCTGAATGCGGTGATTCTTGCCTGGATGTCTGAGGTAGCAAGAGGCACAGCGGGGGCACAGATCTGCTCCCAGGCCCTACAACCTTTACACATACTGTAGATCTCTATGGAAACGAGTCAATAAGAGGTCCGCTTGGAGTGAAAACGAAAGTAAGGTGCATGTGCAATCCTGTGCTACTGTTACAACACTGTTACAAAAACATCCCACAGCTGACCTAATTTAAACCATCTGGGAAGCAACATAATACCAGGTTTACATTGTTATACATACTACCATAATTAAGATTGAGTAAACGATAAAAACCAACACGAAGGGATTTTGGTCCACAAGGTTAAAAATGCTCCTGCTGCTAAAGAAACGGCTATAAATGCACAACTTTTCCCATTTCTGAGAATAATACTCCTGCAGGGTGTGTTCCAAAAAACATCCACACAAAGGAACACAGGGGGGGGATCAGTTTTAAACTAAAGAACAACAGTGTTGTGTCTTAAAAAAAAAAAAAAAAAATCCCCCCTGGCTGTGACCACGCAGACATTCTCCAAAAACCAAGTGAGAAGGGCAGAGACCGGTTAGGAATCTCCCCGCTTTCTCATTTATGAGGCGTCTTTTGTTTCAGCCTCTGTCTCAAAACCGCTAAGATTCCACCAACAACAATCTCACCATTATTAGGTAAAGCAAAAAGGAGCAGATAGTTCTGCTTTAATGAGGCGGTGGATCCACACAGGCAGACATGAAAGAGGACTGCTGCATGACCTCTCACTCACTGACGGTCTCTCTGTCACTTGATACATTTAATTGGTTGGAGGGAAGAAAATAGGAGAATAGTAGAAATGTGGGTCTTTTTTATTCTTCAGTGCACTTTGGTTAATTGTTTGATGTGCTATAATAAAGTGTCTTAAATCCATAGGGTTTAGAAAAAGGTCAAACTTTCAGTATTTTCAGTTAACAACACTATACAAACCATCAAATTAAATGAGAGAGGAGAGTTGTTTTTCTATTCTTTGTTCTGTCTATTCTTTAAGTTCACAAAGAAAGACCACTTTCTTCTCTGAGACTGAAAAACGTTCATAACAGCTTCATGTGATGCTCCGTTTTCTCAGAAGAACAACCAGCTGATTTGGTGTTTTGGACCTACCATGGTTTATTCTGTAGGCTCCGTATAGCTGCATGCTGGGAGATGGTGTTTGCCTGAGTTGAGTGAATTCTGACATAGTTTTCACTGGAAACACAAAGGACACAAGGATACAGAGAGACAGATGATTAAACAAGGAAAACAAAAAAAAATGCAAGGAGAATCAGATCAACAAAAGGAACCCATTCACTAAGACACAGGAGACGTACCATACGGTGTGGGTGGTGAGATGGGGAAGGCGGGGGTGGGAGGAGTGGCGTCCCTCCCGGCCTCGACCCCGCTGTCCATGTCTGGGCCCTGGGTCCTGTAGTCGGCGCTGTCATTCCTATACAACATGGGATGCTGGGACACACAAACACATGTGGCATGTACTGTAGCATCCATCCATGGGCAAAACACTACATAGAAGCATCAAGCGCTGTGCACATGTGTTGCATTTACCTGTGACTGTGGCACACAGGGGGAGTACGTCTGCTGGCCCCTGTACTCCTCCGTCCCCACCCACCCTGAACTACAGAAGCCCGGGTGATCCGTCACGTCGCTTCCGTGGTGACTCAAACTCCGCGTGACACCCACCCGGCCCTCGTTGGACTGGACAGCTGGATACACACAGGTAGACAGCAGCAAGTGGGTCATTAAACAGTAACTGATTGACAGGATGATTTCAAGGACGTGAAGTATGTCAAAATACTGAAAGGGACATCAGCAGCGCTTTGAATTTGCGCACATTCTCTGGATCACGTTCTCTGGAAATGTTTAATCAACTTTATGACACTGTTGTTGTTTCAGTAGCTAGCCATTATTCTCCTGGTGAATCATATAACTCAGTTAAACTCAATCAATTATAATTCAGATGTATTAGACATGACTGAATCGCGTTCTGTTCATATTTAGACGTTGACAGCTTTAGGACCTGAGCTGGCCACATTCATGACTTCTCTCTGTGAAAAGTTGGGGACTGGTGACATTTTTATTCCATCAATCCATAAACTGAACTGACCACAGCGCTGACCCCAGGGTGCTGCTGCAGTCTTGTTTTCAGAGGACGGGACAGCTGAGGAATTCAGGGGGTCCTGGCTGATGGCGTGTGTGTGTGTGTGTGTGTCAGTGGAGGTGGAGGTGGTGGGGGTTCAATGTTATGACAACTCTGAAGAGTGCTGCCACTCAGCACCAGGGTGTTAATTTGAGCCCTCCCAGCGAGCTTGGCCTCTCATCCCTGAAGAATGTTAATGGTGCAGAAGTGCCACTGCCGGGGGATCGTTACATGGATGACACAGACGGTGTCATGCATACTCGGCAGCACATGCTTTTCAGGGATGTGGTCTTCCTCCTGTACAGCTGTCAGCAGGAGTTTGTGTTTATGTGTACCATTGATCCAGAGAACGTGTGTATTTTGTTAGTATGCTGGTTACAAGGTGCGTAAAACAGTCATAAGTACAGTACAGGCAGGCACGGATCTGAATGCTCCGGTTAGTTTCATGCAATAGAGACAAACATACTCTCTCCAATGAATCACTTTCTGCGCCATCATCTTTGCAACCTGATATGACCTCAGGAGACGGGTTGGACAATACAACACACGTAGCACAGTGTCAATGTAATTGTGCCTTTACCATCTCAACATTAAGCAGGTGTTGCAAATCTGCGAGCGCGGGTTTTGATTAATTAATATTAGGGTGGTGTGATATGCAAGACACATCATTTTGTGATTATCTGGGCCGATGACTGATGATGGGATTTTTTGTTGAGTCTTGTACCAAACAAACATGTCCCTGTACGTCTTGAGAATATGATCTGTTGGCAAGAATGTCTCTGTGGTAACAACTCTTATGGCGCTAATAATGCACAACATTTTCTTTAAATATAATTGCAGCTCCTGCCATTATACATATTGTGATTCCAATTGCATTGAAATTAATTGTTCCATAACCTTATTTGGTTCTTAACATTTTCTTTTTCAATTTTGATACATCACAATATATTAATGGGAACATATTGCATTAATCTAGAAATGTAATTTAAAAACATTGTGTTAAATTATTCTATATTAATTTATAAATAAACAATAATTCATGAAGTCTGATATCAACTAAAGAGACTTTAGATGCTATTTGAAAATCGTGTATTCTATTCACAGGTTTTGTGCCAAAACTGTTTGGAGTGGGGGGGGGGGACTAAATGAAGAGTAAATGTTACAAAAATGTTGTTGTTCCATACAAGTCATGACCGTGTGAAGACCTCCAATGAAGATCTACCCCCTCGTCTTTACGAGCTTTTGTCACTTTTTGTCACATCAGTTGTTGTAGTCGCCTCCCGTTCCCTTAATAAAACACATGCTGGGCCTCCTGTCTTCCCATTTTTTATGTTGCAAACTGTTTTCTTGTCTGTACACAACATCTATTGCATGTCAGCCCATCCGGGGTGAGGGAACCCTGAGGTTTCTCCTGTTTTTTCCCTGTTAAGGGTTTTCCTCAGTCGCTGTGAGGGTCTAAGGGCAGAAGATGTTGTTATGTAAAGCACTTTGAGACAAACTGTTTGTAAAAATGGGCTATACAAATAAACCTGCCTTGCCCTCATCTCCTCCTTAATGCAGTTAAGGGTGCAGAAATGACTTGGCAGATAGTATCAAAACAACTTAATACACTTTGCTCTATCATAAACAGCAACTTCAGCTCTGCAGAATGACTCTGAGCCGTGACTCCAATAGGCATTGCAAATGCCTGTCATAAACTGCAAACAACCCATCACTTCCAATGCTTTTTTATTTGCGAATTAGCAAAGTTGTAGCCTTCGGCGTGTGTGTCTTGGAATGATACCCGTGTGTAGCTGATATGCACAGACAGGTATGCCTTTGGAATCGAATGGAAAAAACTTTGCCTCCGGGCTCACTTGTTCCTCTTTTGGAAATTCCTCAGGCCTCCCCATCCTGTGCCCCCCTGCAACCACATGTACTACTGGAGTGTGATTCATGGGCTTTTAACATCCAAGCAGCTTTCCTGCATTTTCTCTGCCTCACTTAGCTTTCAGCTAAAAACATATAACAAAGCGCTACTGCACCACAACAGTCGGACGACTGTTCTGGAGCCAACATTACTAAACTTCATAACCTTTAAGAGCAAGCCAAATCTGACATAAACAGGAACACCAGAAAGAGATAGTCAAAATCCAATGATAAAAAATAAATTAAAACAACATGATGCTATATTTTTCTTCCGAACTTAGTGGACTTTTGTAATTTAGCAAATCTTGCACATCTTGGTGGTAAAAGTTAAGAGATTATTGTTGCAGCGTTTCAAAAGCAATGACTGACTCCTTGAAAACAACTGTGGGATCAGTTTGAAGTGGAAAATCACTTTGGTGGATTGACAAGTCATCACGATATTAGTATGGTAGTAAGCACAACAAATCTGACAACAACAAAGGAGATGTTTCACTGTTATTGTAACATATTGAAACAAGCCTGGGCAGAAGGAATCAGCCTGCAATGCTGCACAGCAGCTAATAAAATAAGAGAGACATCTCCTAGAGGTGACTAACATTACATAAAGGAGGTGGTGTCTGTGTTCTACACACAACAATAACCTTGCAATCGGTGGGTAAGTCTGAGGTAAGCACAGCTGTTTCACTGACTTTAATTAAAAAAAATTCTGTGTTCCTCAGTATGCACTCGCTGTGATCCAACTCAGAGAGACGGCAATGTTCAGAAAGTTCGATGACAGCTGCTCTCCCTCTGTTCATGTACCATACTGATCCTGTAGTCAGATAGCTACCACAGACAAGTCTGGACAGTGCTCCTTCCTCAGAAACATACTGAAAACATCTGAAAACCTGGCAACCACTCTGCTATTTCTGCCACTAAAACACGCCAGGTGGGAGAAGGAGAGAAGGTGTGCTTTGTTCAGTCGACTCTGTAGTGCAAAGGAGGGAAAAACAAAACAAAACTGATGCTCTTAAAGAGGAACTGCTCTTGTTTCAAATTTATAACTTATATCTTCACCAAATCTATCAGACTTTGCTTGCAAAACAACTCTGGTTTCATAAGCACCTGTCATACATTTGTTTTTACGACCACACTTCCACATCATCCTCAACACCACCACCACCACCACCACCACCACCACCACCACCACACCCAGACTGTCTGACTGTCTTACCTGTCTGCTGCGTGTTTGTCAGGGTTGCTGTGTTATTATCGTTGAATCTGAGATTGATGCCGTTTGAGCATTTGCCGGCTGAGCTGCTAACGTGCGTGCCGCCGTTCCTCTTGTTGGAGCTCGACACCGGCACAAATGTGGGATCTAGGTCCATGATCAGTTGATTGAGCTGATCGATGGAGTTGTCTATGTCCATTGTTAACGACTTGAACTCCTCGTCCTGTTTGTTGTTGTTGTTATTGTTTATCGTTTTCTGCTCCTTGTGTGGCGCCGTGTTCCTCGTGGCGTCTGTCGTTGCGGGGCCCTGCGGCTCGGCGGGCAGGCCTGCTTTGGGTGAGCTGCTCCCCTGCTTGTTCCCTGGGTATCTTTCAGTATCGTTTCCTTCCTCTGGCATGTAGATAAACTGCTGTGCAGCGACCATCTGCTGCTGGCGAACCCAGGACTGCGTGGAGTAGCTTCCTTGTCTGTAGACGTGCTGCTTGGGCATGGGCGCACTACTGGGATTGGACGAGGCCACGGAGTTGCTCCGGGAGCTCAGACAGCCTCTCCTAGCCTCAGCGTAGGCCCTCTCATAGTCCTCCATGGCGGGGGGAGCGGGATGGTGAAGGTGGTGCTGGCTTTGGCTCTGATGCTCCTCTCCTCCAGGACTCCCAAAGCCATCTGACAGCAGGGAGTTCTGGCTGCTCTTGTGGCAGGACGATGACAGGGTCCCCAGGCTGTCCACGCTGTGCAGGTCGTGACCCGTAATGACCTCATCGTCCAGAATGTCTGTTTCCCTCTCTCGGGGACGGGGGTCTCCGTTAATGTGCACTTGGGCTGGGACTATCTGCTGGATGCCCACCCTGGGGCCTTGATCATCCATCTGCTCCAGCGAGGGATCCTCCAGACCGAAGCCGCTCAGGAGTCGCTTCAGCTGGACCTTCTCCTGGTGGCTGGGGCCCTGGTTGGTCCTGACGGCGGCAGCGGCGGCAGTGGTGGCAGCGGCGGCGGTGGCGTTGGTCGTCGTAGGCGTGGGTCTGTCCGCCCACAGGGAAGTGCTGGACAGGCCCGAGTCACTGCTGACAGAGAGGGCGTGGTCGCTGTGGTCAGGGCTGGAGGTGGCGGAGGTGGTGCGAGCCCCTCGGCCCAGCGTCACCTCTCCTCCTCCTCCTCCTCCGATGGGGCTCCTCTTGTTAGCCGCTTTGTCCTGGGTTAGGCCGTGAGAGTGCGGCGCTGCAAAATAGAAGAGATGCAGCCCTTCATACAGTCAGCTGGTATGGGCAACACGTACACACAGGGACACACAAACAGCACAGACTCAACGCGGACAAACACACATGTGGCACAAAACCGCACACAAACACACAACGCAAGACTCTACGAACAAGCACAGTCATGTCACCATCCCACAAAATCCACCACTCACAATCTGTTATTGACAAAAAAGCTCAACACTTACAATCGCACCTCACCTGACAAAGACAACATTCCACACAACACAGATCATCACACTACAAACTGATACAATAGCAAAATAAAAAAATGTGCGTTCACGTCACTGATTTATTAGGAAACCTAGATTATTCTAATCCCTTGTTTTGACATTCTAATCCATTCATTTTCTGCAGTATGAAGTTTGCTCTTTTCCATCAGGTGAACTGCCAAGGTGCTAGTGCAGGCAGGGTGCACTGAGGTTATATAAGAGATGTCGAGTCTTGTGTACACCACTGCAAGAGTGAGATGGCGGTGGATCTTCAGAGTCTGACCCCTGCATTCCTCACCCCGCTGTGATTAAGCCACCCTACTCCCTCTTGCTTGCCCCTTGACCCCCCAACATATGTCCAAACAACCTCCTTAATCCTCAGAAGTAAAGAAAATCACAGAGGTCAGTCATCCTGCAAGGTAACAGTCAAATCCATCATGATGGAGACAACGGTTTAGGGGAAAGAAAAGTCGTTTTAAAAGACTAGACTTACACAAAACGAGTGTTGGGAAAGAATTCCTGGTGTGGCCAAGTAAGTGAAACTGCTGTTTCACTGTCACTCCTCAACAAAAGAGCTGGAACATGACTCCTGTGCTTCTCCCACAATCTGCCGCCTTAAGTACCTGCCTTTCAGTCAAACTATGACTGGAGGATCCGAATACCAGACACGCATGATAAAAGCTCCCCCCCTCCAAGAAAGCTCCTGTATGTATGGTCCCCCTCCTCCTCCTCCTCCTCCTCCCCTCCTAACCCCCTGCATTCGGCCTTGAGCAGCCTCGGATCAGGCCTCCATGCAGGTCAGTTCCGCCGGGAGTTTTCCAACAAATCCCTCTCGTAACGTTCCCTCTGGGAAGTTGCGAGCAGGCTTAAGGACAGATGTTTTCCCCTTCTACCTCGACACTGCTCCTTCTTCCTCTGTCTCTGTCACTTCTGTCATCCTGCCCCTCCATCCCCCCACCTCACTGCCAACCATCTGTTTCCAAAAGGAGAAAAAAAAAACAAAAAAAAACGCTTACCTTCGCTGCCACTGTCAGGTAAGAGCACGAGACAATCCCCATCTCCGGTAAAGCACAACTCGAAGAGGACAAAAGGCCTTGCAGACACACGAGAGCAGACATGGCTTTCCGCCAGGAAATAATGGTCAGGGTCAAATCAAGAGAGTTCCAATAAGTTGGCCCTGCTTTCTTTCTCTGCTGAGAAGGTGAGAGTGTTTGCACTCCACACAAGGGGGACCTTGAGATCTCCAAATAAGGGCAGAGGAATGTAAACAAGTGGGGCGGGGTTTAAGGATGGAGGCGGGCCGGAGGAGAGCAGTAACCCGACCTCTTGCCCTGCATTAGGGGACTACCCCACTGCTGAGCAGGGGGACGAGGGCCCACAGAGGATCAGAGAATGAAAACAACATTCCTGCAGCTCCAGACTTTTTACACTCTGTAAAAAGACACTTTTTAATTAACACAATCTTTGCCTTCTACTTGGAGCTCTGGGCAATTCTCAGGAATAGCAGCAGCCGAGTTGTTTTTCTCTCACTCTTGTGTGTCATGAAATTACATGCCTGCCGTCCTCATGTACAATATCGCCATGAAACAGATGCCTTCAACTCAATTATGGGGCTCCACAATTGTTATAAAAACCTTTTTCTACCTATCGAGGATTACACTGACGTTAACAAACCCATGCATGGTTAACCAAATATGTTCTTAGCCGCTGAGCTTGAGAAAACCAGTTCAACCATTTATATCTAGTGTTCATGACTTTGGTTGGCGTGTGGTACAGTGAGTCCCTGAATAATCCACCAATTACAGCTCAGAGAGCGGAGAGTTGTTCCTCTCACTGCTTTCATATCGCAGGAGGAGGTCCGGTCATGTTGCCTGTTCCTATGCAATTACCCAATCCCTTCCATTCCTGCTCGGTTACTCTGTACCACTTGAATGCCAAAACCGTGAGTCTAATCATAATGACAATCACCATCATCATCTCAATTTCTTCCGCCCAAGCTCTTACATGTGCCTACAAAGTGTAGACAATAGCTCTGTGTAAAATATCCCTTGTGTACTATTTGCACAGAACACACAGTACTATATGCAGAAAAAGTTTAGTGAGGAACAAACGACTGCCCTTCAGTAGCTGAATGTTGCTTCTGTTCCAACGCAGCCCAGGTGAAGTTTAGTTAGTGGTGCTCAGAACATGGAAAAACTATATTACAAAAAAAAAATTGCACCTTGGTTGTGATGAAGAATCCAAAGACATTGTTGTACTTGGATTCTGGCAACTTACTTTTAAACAAAATGAGTGGGTTTGATATAGGGGTGGGCGATATGGCAAAAATATCATATCACGCTTTAAAAAAAATAAAGTCACTATTTCGATTTTATCACGATCTTAAATCGAAAAAAGAAAAACAGACAGTTTAGGCCAAAGAACCTTTCTGAACAGATTTTAATCTAAATAGTTGCAATTTTGCCAACATTTGCAAACAACATAAACATACTAAAAGATAAACAACACTCTGATAAAGTGCACTCTTGCAACATGAAAGGTAGCTTTCAATAAACATGAAAGTAAAATATCAATGAAAACACAACTATTTTATTCAACACAGTAATTTTAACAGGATATAAGTATATCAAAAAAATGGATCAAAGACGATCCTACGATCTCTCCACTTTGGCAGATCGTCTACATGCTCTAATCACTTCACGATCTAATATCGTCATATTGCCCACCCCTAAATGGGAAACACAACACTTGTTGTGCATGCAGGATCACTAAATGACATATGACATGTAACTTCTGACAGATACATATAGAAAAGTTTACTTCATTTATAAATTCAGTTCAGTTGTTCTGGGACTGATTATTTACATGTAGCCATTTCCATACGATAGCTATCAAAAAGGCCAGAAAATATGAAAACAGAAATCAAAATTTAAACTTTCTGATCCTGTAACTACATTTTACCATAGAAATGAACTCCATGAAGATTACAGATAGAAAGCAAAGTTTGTGGATTATTTAGAATGAAGGGGACACTGTCTGTCACTGTCACTGTCTGTACATGCTACTACATGCTACTACTACTTACTTCCGCCTTTAAAAAGTCAGTAAATATGAGTTCTTTCTGGTTACCACTTACGCCTGAACCATAACCATACATAAATTGCATCAACTCATTTCCACAAGCAGCTGTTGGCCAAGCCACTCAAGCCAGTGGCCCAGCGCTTTTGACGGTAAACTCAAGTAAACAACCTAACTCGGAAAAACAATCTTTTAAAATTCAGCTCTTAATTCACACGTGGAGATAAACACACACTCCCACCGGTGATTGGTGATTGAAAAGCCATTGAAGTAAATTAGATTTTCTTTTCACAACCTTAGCACCACGGTGCCAAAGGATTTTCAGACTTCCTCCTCCTGAGCAGCCAGTGAGTGACAGCCTTTTTGGAGGCAAACTGGGCCTGCCACAGGACTGGTGGTAAGTAGATGTAGAATTCCAACAAAGCTCCCAGTCTTCCCTCTCAGACGTAGTGTTTACATGAGAAAACAAGGCTGTAAATATCCCACATGAATGCTTTGGGACAAGTCAGGAGGAGATATTGCTTCTTTGTTGATGTCTTTGATGAATTCTTCAATTTGAGCGGCTGCTTTTTAATTGCAATCCCAGAGGTGTTGAATAAAAATTCTATATGGATGTGTTGGTATATTTTAGTACAAAAAAAAAAGAGAAAAGGCAGCTCATTTTCATCAAGCTGCTTATAAAAACTCTCAATGAATACTGGGAAAGGGTGGATCTGCGTTTTAATGCCACCACCACGTCGCTCTATTCTGGGAGGTTGTTGTGAATTCTGTGGTTGAGTGGAGAGAAACAACCGCAGCTAGGACGGGACGCCCCGACAGGGTGGCTCTGAGTGTGTGTGAGAGTGTGTGTGTGTGTGTGTGTGGGATGGTTAAAGCATGCCTATTCATTTGATGAAACAACAAAATAGAAATTTCTTGAGAACTAGCTGCTTTTCCTTTGAAAACAGCACTCACTCCGTGCAACAACACTCCTCCTCCCTATCCCTCACACAGAAACAACACTGCTGTCATACCAATCATACTGCAACCCTAAGACTTTCTTACGCCGAGATTGCGGCTCCAATTCTTTTCCTCACCATAATAAACAAAGGCAGGCAGACAGGCAGGGTCGGTGGAAACAAGACTTTTACGTTCCACTCACGAGTAATAACTTCTGCTACCAATGACTGCAACATTAACCAAGCCAATGGTGACTGTGTGTGCATGTTAATGCAATCACACTGCACTCCCTAAATAACTCGGGCCACAGGACGTGTCACGCTGTGTTAATTCCCTGAGAGAAAAAGAGAGTTTGCGTGTTTGTGGATGTGAGAAACAGAGGGAACACACTGAATAGTAGGAAAGTAAAAGAAGCAATTTAATCCCATGATAACACCCTCTGCATAGTTTTTCCATTCATAAAAAACAGCCACTGATATTTCAGCTCAGATAGGATCTGATAATACAGAGTCTGGCTCTGTTATAACAAAACATTGTGAGTCATGTGGTGACTAATGCAGTGTAACAACAGTACCTTCCCCATCACAGATGTTCTGGTAGGAGTCCCAGCGGGTTAGAGGATCTGTTGTGTTGTAGTCCACAATAACATCTGCTCCGTTTTGCCACCTGTCAGCACCTGGACCCAAAAACAACATTATTGTAGATTTTGTTTCGGCTTGTTTCCGTCACTATATTTGACTACATTTCCTGTTGAAAAGCCTTAAGATTATCAGGAAAATATATGAAATTTCTTGTCAAGAGGTAAGAAGGCTTACAGGCAGTTAGCTCAGCTCAACAGCAGAAGCTTGGCTGCAAACGTGAACAAATATTTATATTTTTTGTGAGAAAAATGTTCTACTGCGAGAGTCCTGAAGCTGTAAACTGAAATTGTATGATTTTTCTGAGGGAAAACATCAAGTGGAGATCTCACAGACAAAACGGAGACCAAAACAGAAAGAAATCTTTCATTATGTCACTGTGACATTTTATGTGGTTATATTTGAGAGAGGTCTTTACCATACACATACATACACACAGACCCATACAACATTAGTTTCATTCCTGTGGGGATCTGGGGCAGCACATGCTGTGCTTCTTTACCTCTCTGTCAGCACACACTTCACACTACATTTCCCCTCTGCAGCATTCCACATCCCTTCTCACCAGGGGGCAGAGGGGGAGGAAACCGAGCACAGGACGGCACAAAGGGGAAAAAACTGAGAAAGCTCTGTGTCTGCTTTTCCATCTGAGTCTCCCTGTAGCAACTTTTTGGGGGAAATTTATGGAGGAGTTATCAATCTACCTGGGATTCTCTCGGGTCCCTCGGAGAACACCAGTTCCACTTTACCGTAATCTGGAAATCTGGGATCTGGAATATAAACACACAGGAATGCCATTGCTATGCAGAAATGGAAAGATGAATGGTGTTGTCTGGGAGTAGGATTCTCTCAGTACACGTAACATGTTTAGGAAAACAAGATTATTGGTTTCAAAGTGCCAAGTCTAAATTAAATCCAGACTGAGCCCTTGCAGATGCTGCGTGGAGCAGGGGAGTCGCTGTAAACTACTAGCTGCACGTTGAGACCTGTTCTGTTTTTTTGTGTGTACCTTTGCTGGCAGCCTCCATGTCCTCTTTTTCAAACATCAGGTTGTAGCCCTGCACTGCTCCCGTGTGGAACTGCAGCCGGAAAATAACCTCACGCTCAGAAGTTAGGTCACTTTTGTGATAGCATTTAATCTACAAAGGACACACAGACAAAAACATTGCAATTACTTCAATGAAAAGTGATGTCAGAATCTCTGCTGAGGCATCTTGCTGCTTTCGTTACCATGATGTCCCCTTTTAGAAGCTGGGCAGGCTCCAGGGTGATGCATACCCGGTCTCTGTGGCCTGAACCAATGTGACTGTAACAAAAACAACAGAGGAGTCAGTCAGCGTGAGCCCCCAGTTTGGAAGCCATGGCAGATATTTACAGAGAGCAGTAACTCGTAATTAAAATCACCATTAAACTAAGTTAAACAGAAAATTGCTTTGAAGGTTTCCCACATTCTTTGAAGTAAACAATAATGTTCAAATGACTGCACCGCAAGTGTAAACGACTTACTAGATTCCAGATGAATACACTGCTTGCATTCCCTGGTAAACCTTGATGTATGGACGACAAACTGCAGGAAGAAAAATGAAAAACCTCAAAACATGTTTGTCACAAGTGCATTGGTAGTGTCTTCTCAGATTTGTTTTGTTCACAGCTAACGTGTGATGCTAAGCTGTTGTTGTGAGACGGACTGCAGCCCCGTGATGTGATGAAAACCTCTGTTGTTTCGGCGAAAATTAGTGAAAACAGCAATTTACATGCAAACATGGGTGTGAATCCCCATCCATTGGCTTACTGGGAACCCATAAAGACGTCTCTTCTCCTCGGTTATGTTTATACAAGTGCTTCTATGTGCCTGAGCATGCATGTGTGTGTGCGTATTGGAAAAAAAAGAAAGAAAGATATAAAACACAGATAAGTCTCCATCTTGTTTACGGCTCCAACTCTGATGTGGTTGCGTCTGGATTCTTTTACACTGTCGCGGTGGAAGCGACCATATTTTCATTGGGAACTGCAGCTGTGTCAAGTGGTGAAGAATATGAGTTTAACCTCCAGTAGCATCGAAGTTCGGTATCCCATGAAGGATGATGCAGTGCAGGAACAAGGGGGATGCGTTGATCTTCATAGATCCACTTAGAAGACTGTTGAGGATCCAAACATACCTGACAGGAAAGCATAGAGAAGAGTCAGACCAAAGTGCTGGGTCCTGTACTTTCCATGATGCAATTTGATACCGTTATTCGCTTTAAATCCTCCCCACTCTGTAAACGTCATCATGACTTTCAAACTCCTTGAGGCCAGTTTGAAAGAAAGGATTTGCATAACAATGTGGGATTTCCAAAGCTAAACTGAGATTATCCATGTCACATCACTATGAAAACATCTGGATTATTTCCTCAGATGCAAAAAATAGACTAATATGCTTCTTCAAAAAGTATCATTTTGGTTTTGGCACTTCAGACATCATATTGGGATTAATATACATTTATTTCTAAAAGTTTTCATTTATTCCTGTTGTCACTGATGAATGTTTTGCTCAGATAAAGCACAACAACCTCTAGTCCAAAACAAACCAAAAACACAAGCTCAGTCATCAGTGTGAGTGATGATGATTCATAGCGATGCAGATGGGGAGGATTACACCGGGTTTCTATGGGATCTCATCACAATAATCAACAATGGCAAGGCTTTTCAGTTACAAAATCGACAAACAGCTTGCAAACAGCAGCGCCGATACTGCCGTGTCGAACCAGGTGCTTCTGGGTGTGTGGGACGGAGATGTGGGGACAACAAAGCGCCAGCCACAACGCATGGTTAGACGCATGTTACTACGCAGTAGGGCGTGCTTGTGTTTTGGGTCTTACCGTTTCTGCGAAGGTGTCATCAGAGCTGAGACCTTATCATCGTAGTATTTCCTCATGGCGAAGCGGTCCAACGCCTGATCAGCACTTTGAGGGAGACAGGGAGATCCATTAAACACTTTAGGCAATTATGACTCGAGAGAGATTACACTCTTCTGCTCTATAATTGAACGGTGTTAACCCTGACTTCAATTAGGACAACGTATACACACGCGCACACATGCACACACATGCATACACATGCATTATTGACAAGAGTGAAAGTAACCGGAGAGACAGGGGATTCCAGCAGAGAGGAAGAGAATGCCAGCCTTAAGTAAACACGGAGGGGGAGAGGAGGACAGAGAGAGGCCAGAGTGTGTGCACAGCTCGGCTGTTCAGACAGACCTAAAACCAACAGGCGCTGGAGCCTTTTCACCACAGCTCTGTTTCTCTCTCGTTGTCCCTCTCCCTTTGCCCCCACTGAATCTATTCTATTGTAAATCTGCCTCATTGTTTTCCTATCTCTTCCTCTACTCCTCTTTTTGCTGTCTGTCTTTCACAGTCACCTTTGCCGACCCGGTCTCCCTCAGCAGGACACAAACATTAGGAGAAGCAGAGATTGGTCGAGATTGTCTGCTGTGCGAGGAGAGGATCTACATAGCAGCATAACACCAGACAGTCTCTCCAAATGTTTGCTCTATTTCTTGACTTAAGAGCTCAGTAAAGCACCGGCCTCTGAGAATTGGTTTGACAGACAATGGTTAGAAAATGGGTTAGAATGGTTTTTCTTCACAATGGATAGATTTCATGAAACTGACACTCTGGCCAGGAGCTATTACAGTAACTAACATGTTTCCAAGTTGATTCATGCAATTCAATATGGGGTGATTCATGGCTTAAATCGTGTGGTTTTCCTTATTTTACTTTGAAAGGGGTGGCTTTTCTCTGACTCACTTTCTGATTCACCTTTACCCCAAGTCAAAAGAGGTAAATGAATCTGGTGCGGTTAAGCTATGACTTTGCTTGTGGTCTACAAAATGGATCCGCATGGATTGTCACGTCGCGTTTGCTGTTATCGTTTCTTGAGTGGGCGCGCACACACATTATGATGAATCCTACATTCAGCGCAAACATCTGTAGAAATATGCCAGTGATGCAGTGGTGGTTACCTGGCTGACACATCGGTGAAATGCACAAAAGATGAAATGACAACACCGATTCGACCTTTGCCGCCCTAAAGGAACAGGAGAAGACAAGAGATGGTTTACTACACAATTTGCATTTTTTCACATGAGAAAAAGAGAGAGGAATTGGCAGAATCTTGGGCTATAATGTATGTGAGTGGGAATGTTGCTTAAAAGAGGACAGATATTTACTGAATATCTCGTTAGCAAAATGAAATATACGTTATGGAACAGTTGACTCATAAGATAAGGACTCAAGGAGAACAATGTCGCGAAAAGCGGTAGAAATGGACTGTGTACACATTAACAACAGGATAAGGATAAGAATCAAATTGAAGCGGGAACAATCTGTAAAGACATGGCGATCCAGCGTGTTCTTTTTGTGGTGTTTGTTTTTATTTGCTTATTCTTTTCTTTTTTCCTATGTATATTTTCCTAAAAGCAATAAAAACAACAGAACTTGCAGATGCTCACCCTGCAGTGTATAACCACCACATGTAGAGGGTCAGCGTTGAGCCAACTCTCCATGGCCTTGCAGATGGTGCAGATCTTATCCAGAGGTGGAGCATGCATGTCCGGCCAGCCTGTATCCAGGGTCTGAAAACACATCACACATTGTGAACAGATATCATATCTCTATACACAACCACATCCACTGTTCCTCTGCATTACCAATCAATATGGTGGTGTTTACTGTTGCTAGTCAGACACAGCTGATCACAGAGGCTGGGCCATCTTACTTATTGTTTTGTTGCTCCCCAGCCTGATTTGTATTGATATATTCACTCAAACGACTACATGTAGATGATAGTCACTTAAGCTTACCTTGGGGTTCATTTTAGAGAGATCATGTCTTCTCTCAGAGAGGTTGATAATCTAAAGAGAACATATAACAAAGACTATGAATTGTAACGCCAAAAGAAAGATGACTGCATGTGAGACTTGATGATGAGCTAAGCGCTAGATCAATACTTTAATGTCAGTGCCCCATGAAAGCCCATCAACCAGAACATCAATACTGTTTGCACTTTGACACTTGGCTGCAGCACATTTCATGGTGAGACAGTGAACAGCACACAAACCAGCACTGACCAGGTAATTATCTGCATGCTTGGACTTGAGCATTCGCGTGACATCCTTAAGGTTGTGCGAGTAGATCTCCTCTGAGCAACCCCGGGGGAAGGACACGGCAATGATGCGCTCTGTTATATACGTGAGGTCGAGTTCATATCCCTCCTCCATCCCTGAATCGTGGTACTTCCTGTTAAAGAAATGATGGAAGCAGACATGACGTTAGATAACGTTAAGGCAGGTGACTTCACTCAAGTCAATATTTGATGGTCAAAGTCCTTGGCTTTAGTCATTGTGCCCAGGTTTCCTGCAGACCTCTTTTAGAGAATGACCTCAATTCCACAGTTAGTGTCTTGTTTGCACAGCAACGGTCAACAGTGCGTGTCGCAAATACTGTACCAGTTAAAAACCAAACAAGATATCAGGGGCTTTTTTTTTTAAACATGAGAGATGATTGTTGCTTATCTGTGCTACAGTGAGAGATACAGTGCAGTGGTATCTGAAGATTGGACAACACCAATCAGACTTACCCAGTCATTCAGAGCTACAATGACAAAGATTTAAAAAAAGAAAAAAACTTTCAAAGAATTCCGGTTGAAACCAGTTGTTCTAAATCCCTGAGTGATGGCGTGTCCCTGTGACCTCATGGCCATGAACTTCCTGCGGTGGTGGCCTGGAGAGAGCCTGCCCCCCACACCCTTACCCCACACACCACCACCACACCCACACACATGCCTTATAACTCTCTTATCTAGTCATCTCTGTATGCTCTGTCCTGGTTGTCAGTTGTGTTGCTGCGGACACTAGTGCTGATGCACTAGTCAGTCAATGAGTCCATAAGGCAAGTGACAACTATTTATAGCTTTTATTGTGCATTTCCATCTTATTAGCTGTGAGTACTTTATTTTTCTATATGATCATAAAACATATGCGATCTATTAAGGTTCTTGACTATGAATTGGGAAAAAAACTGCTGTCTGTACTTCTTGAATGACATGTTAGAAACAATAAAAGGTTGTTCAAATGCAATTAGGCAACAGGTAATAAATAAAACCACCCTCCTCCTTAAAATACTGTCTTTGATCCATATCATTAAGGCTCTGCTTGAGTATCTTCCACAGACACAATACTTGTGTAATTTCCAATTACAACAGGACAGTGGCAAAAGTTCATAGGAAATTAAACTTTTGTACATTCCTTTCTCTGTTAGTCGAATTAAATCAGTCATCTGCTTTAATTAAAGATGACTCAAAACTTCCTCAGACTAAACACTGGGTGAAAAATTGCATTACCTAACTCAATGTGGATATATTAATATGTCTAATATGTTCTAACTTGTTGATATTTGTCTTTTGAAACTCTCATTTCTTGAATAAAAAGTACTGATTTGAAGATACACTTGTCTAATGTGTTTTAAGAGTCCAAAACTTAAACATTGAATTTCACTTTCTGTCCATGAACTGATTGATTAATCAATCGCTTATTGTTTCAGCTCTTATTGTATCCCTAACCAAATCTTCTATTTCATAAATATTTTGTTCATATCAACCCAAACCCTTCTCTTTGATGGCTCGAGATTTGTTTTCCATGTCAACAAAAAGAAAAAAACAAAACAAGCATTAGGCTACTCACATGCGTTCATGGATTCACACGAGCACATACTCTCACAAACACAAACCCATTCCTAAATTTGCCAAAGATATCACCATCCGTCTTGAATGACACCACTTGTTTGTTGTGATTAAACGATCCACAGTCAAGAATGTGTCCATCAATTAAGTCAGCAATGACTGCAGGCTACTGCCCAACACTTTGAAGGGGGCCAGGCAGGGAGCCATAAACCAGGGACAGTGTAGCCACGGTTTTAAACCAACCCTCAGAGTGGAATGAAAGAGGCCGTGTGTATGAAGAGGTCATCACTCGGGGAAACAGGGCTTGGTGTTTAGTCAGTGTGTGTGTGCTGGTGGAGGTGGAGGTGGTGGGAGGAGAAATAGGTCCTCAGGGATTGTTGGAACTAATGGCGGGGTTAGTCTATTTCCCCCGAGACTCTGAGGAAAAACCGTTGACTAATGGGAAATTAATGAACAGGTCGCCCAGTACTTAGGCTCTGTGTATCTCCAGGGCAGTGGCATGGCAAGAAGGCTTAGCAATGTTTTGGAAGTGTCAAAGTACTGTGCTAGCTATAGATGGGAAGGATATCTAACCAACACTTAACCTCTGTGTGACCCCGGGGTGTGAAAGGCTGTGACTAAATTAATTAGTCTTAATAGGTTTTAACTGTGTTAAAGAAATATTACCATATACCATTTTGGGAAATGCCCTCAATTGCTTTCCGTGAGAGAGTGAGATGGAAAGAATGATACTGCTGTTGTCTATAAAATAAAAATGAAGCTGATGTTAGTAGGTTGTTAGCTTAGCTTAGCCACCAAAAAAAGCAACTCAATATTCGGGCGGAGGAGATGACATGGAGGAGATACGTAAGTCTTTAGACTTTATGTCAGAGGAACTGGGCCGAGTGGCGAAGCAACAAGCTATGCTACTGGACCTGGTGAATGAAGTAAAGCATCTCAAGAAGCTGGTGAAGGAGAAGGAGAAGAAGATCGAAGATCTTGAGGGAAGGATCAACGATATGGAACAGTATTCAAGGATGGAAGATGTTATAATCAGTGGCTTGGATGTTAAACCCCGCACCTACGCAAAGGCCGCAAGTGTCGGTAGGAGTGACGGGGAAAACGCAACAACGGAGGACCAACAATCCCTCGAGAGGCAAGTCATAAACTTACTTCAAAGCAAAAACATTCAGCTGGACGGTAATAACATCACGGCATGTCACACACTGCCCCAGAAGGACAGAAGAGCGAAACCCACAATAATAATCCGCTTTGTAAATCGTAAACACAAGACGGAGTTATTGGCACAAGGAAAAAAGTTAAAAGGAACCAATGTTTATATGAATGAGCACCTGTCCAAAAAGAATGCGGAGATGGCTCGAGAGGCCCGACAACTGAGAAAGATGAACAAAATAAAGGCAACGTGGACTCGGAACTGTAAAGTTCTGATTCGACAAAACGGGTCGACTCCCGAAGAAGCCAGAGTCCTTACGGTGAGAGATCTCAGTGACCTAGATCAATACAGATGAGCAACAATCCATTTCCCTGGCTGAACATCTGCATGGATGTTTGTTTTTAATGCAAAACAAACACGGACGGACAGACGACCTTATCGAACAATGGGATTTGGCCTGGATTGCATGGATAAACACACCAGACCTTTTCCTTCTTTCTTTTTATTTTTTGTTGCAAGGCCTGATTTTTCTCTTTTTGAATATCTCCTTGCATCGTTTCAATTTTTCTGGACTACTGGGACTTTTTTTTCCCCCCTCGTTCCTTTTTTATTATAAGATGGACCCCTACCTTTTGGCTTTTTTTTTTTCTTTTTCCTTTTTCCACGGCGATTATTATTATTATATTTTTTTCTTTCTCCTTATTTTTGAACGCAGCTTTTATTTTATTTTTTTTTTGTATTATTTTTTGTTCTCTCTTGGAGCAACTCATGCCT
This sequence comes from Decapterus maruadsi, assembly GCA_030347415.2. Lineage (NCBI taxonomy): Eukaryota > Metazoa > Chordata > Actinopteri > Carangiformes > Carangidae > Decapterus > Decapterus maruadsi. The sequence continues at coordinate 17,498,641 of CM064906.1, forward strand.
GTTTGTTTCCACAGCCTAATTTCCCCCCGTTTTCTGTTTTGCTTGCCAGTGGAGGACAGGCAAAATGGACAATGACTTAGACAATCTCAGCATGGAAACGGTTTTCCTTCCTCCATATGATGGACTAGATGATGATGAACTGGGAGCAGATGACGACATTGAAAACATGGGACTGCAAAGTGTGGATTATAATCATGTGACAAAGAACAATGAAGAGCTGAACCTGAAAACATTTACATTTTCTGAACATAAACTATACGAACCTGAGAGCAACATTGATCCAGAGAACAACTTCTTTAACGGTACCAACAGTTCTTGTGAGTATTTTACAGACAAGCAGTTCAAAAGTAACATATCAATGAATTGTAAGCTTTCACTGATTCATTTTAACGCTAGAAGTTTACACAGGAACTTTGAAAAAATCAAGGATTACTTGAATCAATTTAACAGGTTCAGTGTCATTGCAATATCTGAATCATGGCTGACAAATGAGAAGGAGGCGGATGTCGAGTTAGAAGACTATGAACTATTCACTATGAATAGAATAAATAAAAATGGGGGCGGGGTTGCGCTATATGTGAATAAAGCTCTTAAATGTAAAAAAGTTGAATCTATGTCAACTAGTGTGGAAAATATCATGGAAATAGTTACAGTAGAAATCAATATTGATAGGAGTATAATTATAAGCTGTGCATATAGAACGCCGGGGTCCTGCCCTGACACATTCAATGATAGAATGGGAGATATATACAACAAGAATGTGGAGAAAAAGAAAATATTTGTTTGTGGGGACTTTAACATAGATTTGTTGAATACAAATGAGCACAGAAAGACCAGAGACTTTTTGGATTCTATGTACTGTTTAGGTTTATTTCCTACCATCCTTAAACCCACAAGAATAACCACACACAGTGCTACACTGATAGATAATATTTTTACCAACGATATCAGCAGTAAATGTGTGAGTGGGATACTTGTGAACGACATGACTGACCATCTTCCAGTTTTTACAATTGTACACAATGCTACTCGGACAAAAATGCAAACCGGAAGTATAAAATGGATCCGTAAAAGAACGACCGAAACTCTGGGGGCTCTTAAAAGGGATTTATCCAAACAAAATTGGAGTCAGGTGTATTCACATCGTGATCCAAATGAGGCATATGATGCATTTATCTCTATCTTCATGTTACTATATGATAAACATTGTCCTCTACAACGACAGAAACCATTTAAATACGAAGAGAAGCCGTGGATTACCAAAGGCTTGGACAATGCCTGCAAAAAGAAAAATGTATTGTACAAACAATTTTTAATATGTAGAACTGAGGAAGCAGAAAATAAATATAAAAAATATAAAAACAAGTTAACTACAATTATGAGATCCAATAAAAGGAATTATTATAACAAACTGCTGGAATTGCATAAAAGTAACATACAAGGGACATGGAAAGTTTTAAACAACATAATTAATAAAACAAAAATAAGGCTGATTGCCCAAATTATTTTGTTGATAAAAATAATCAACAAAGTATAAGTACACCCAGGGATATTGCCAATGGATTCAATGATTATTTTGTAAATGTTGGCTATAACTTGGCCAAACATATTGCTGACCCAATAATTAAAGATGATGTAAGTGAAAAAAATATTGATACCAACCGTAATACCATATTCTTAACAAAAGTGGAAGAAAATGAACTGATTGATATAGTAAATAAACTCAAGAACAAAAAGTCAACAGACTTCAATGATATTGATATGAGCTTAATAAAAAGTATTATATTATTTATAGCCAGACCACTTACTTATATCTGTAACCAATCTCTACAAACAGGCATATTTCCTAATAAGATGAAAACGGCTAAGGTCATTCCCATTTTCAAATCTGGTCATAAGCACGATTTCTGCAATTACCGGCCAATTTCACTGCTTCCCCAGTTCTCAAAAATACTTGAGACACTCTTTTCCCACAGACTGGAGGACTTTATAGAAAAACAACATATCTTGAGTGACCAGCAATATGGCTTTAGATCTAAACGGTCAACCACAATGGCAGTTATGGAACTCATTGATAAAATTTCAACAAATACTGATAATAAGGAATATACAGTTGGATTATTTATTGATTTAAAGAAGGCTTTTGACACCATCGACCACACATTATTACTGAACAAACTTGAAAGATATGGTATTAGAGGGGTTGCAAAGTCATGGATTAAAAACTATTTGGAAAACCGCTATCAGTATGTCCAGATCAATAATGAGCGATCCAACTTGAGGAGAGTCACATGCGGGGTCCCTCAAGGTTCTGTATTGGGCCCAAAACTCTTTATACTATATATAAACGACATCTGTAATGTTTCTTGTAAATTCAAATGTGTATTATTTGCGGACGATACTAATTTGTTTTGTTCAGACCAACACCTAGGACACCTTCTGAATACAGTGGAAACTGAGTTCAAAAAAATAAAAAGGTGGTTTGATGTGAACAAGTTATCCTTGAATATAAGCAAAACAAAATTTATTATTTTTGGAAATCGCCCAATAAATCAAAAAGTACAAATTACTATTGACAATATGGAAGTGGAAAGAGTTTTTGAAAATAAGTTTCTTGGAGTGGTCATTGATCATAAACTGTGCTGGAAGCCACATATCAACTTCTTAAAGAATAAAATATCTAAAACCATGGCAATCCTATATAAATGTAAAAATATCTTAACGACTAACTCCCTGAAAACTTTGTATCTCTCTTTAATAAAACCATACATAACTTATTGTATAGAAGTGTGGGGACATACATACAAGTCAATCACCAAACCAATTTCTATAATGCAAAAAAAGCAATGCGACTTATAAACAAAGTTGATTACAAACATCCAACTAACCAACTATTTATCAATTCAAATGAACTCAAATTTCAACAACTGGTGGACTTCAAAACGGCACAGTTTATGTTCAAAATAAACAATAACATGCTGCCTGACTGTATTCAGAAAATGTTCAATCTAAGACAAAGCCATTACAATCTCAGAGGGGTATGTATATTTACAAAGTTAAAAACCAGAACCAACACCAAATTACAGTGTATTACCGTAACAGGTGTTAATTTATGGAACAATTTGGATAATGACCTAAAAACATTCAATACCATACTCTTATTTAAAAAAGTACTCAAAAATAGGATGATTAAATTGTATACGTTAGAGAAATGAGTGGCGACACATGTTTGCTGTTAACTTTGTCTGTTTTGTTTTGTTTTTTGTTCTCTCTCTCTCGATCTTTTGAGGGGGAAGAAAGTAGGGGAGTAAGAAGGGAAAGGAGGAGATGAAGGGGAAAGAAGGGAAGAAGAAAGGGACATTTCAGCTCCTTTCTTCTCACTCCTTTGTGATGTATCTATTTATTTTATTTTAGTATTATTGTCATTATTATTATTATTTTTTCTTCTTCTTCTCTCTCTTCAAATAACAAATTGTACACTTAAAATGTTTAAAGTAACTTAAAGTAAGAGTTGTAACAGGGTAGGCATTATAAGCTATGCTTCAGCCTATTCCTTTTCGGTCCAATTATTTTCCTTGATTTATTTATTTATTTTTCTTCTCTTGTTTTTCTTTTGTACATTATTGTCTTACTGTATTTTGATGTTCTTTGTATTATTATTTTCCTTTTGATTGTAAAAAAATACATATATATATTTTTAATGAAACGTATCGACCGAAATAAACTAAACTAAAACTAAAACAGTAAAACTAGGTTGAAACATCCTGTCCATAACTGACCAGGCTAAATGGATCTTTGTAGCAGAATTTCTTAATCTCACAAATTAACAAAATGTGCCTTGTGGGTTCACCTTCACAGAAACAAAAAAAGAGCTTTGTAGCTAGCTTTTCAGGTCAGATAGTTTATCTTAGCCTACTTTGCTGAAATTGTTGGGCACATTGTAAAACACTGTAATGTTGTTACTTTTTTTTTTTTTAAATTTTGGACATGTTGTGCTGGTAGGCAGATTTAGCTAGCAGACCAGCTATTTCTTTCAGTTTCCAGTCATTATGCTTAACTAAGCTGACCAGCTAGCAGCACTCGCTTCATATTTAGCAGAGACATGACAGTGGTGTCAACAGATGACAAATTTCAAAGTAGGCCATTCATGTAAAATAAAGCCCTTCAACAGCTTAAATCACACCATTAATAAAACTAAATATGCACTTTAAGGCTTATTAATTGACATGAATCATTCATGCGAAGCGCTGCAGTAACCACCATCCTTTTCCTCCTGGGACCTCTCGCTCCGTACTCATCATTCAAGCAAACACGAGCGACTTGCCCCAGCACGCACTAAAGATAATTGGTCTTTAATTTGCACTGACTGCTTTTGTTCCTGGTATGAGGCACAGCATTAGCTCACAAAGGCAGAATAAGCAGTGCCAAGGAACTCAAATCCAGAGCCCACCCATGGCACTGTGAGAGCGAGCCTGGTAGAAGAGGAGTGGGGTAGGCAGAGAGATTCGAGAGAAGGGGTTGCCAGGCCTGCTATGTGCAAGCTGCAACAGGTTTACTAAGGTCAGGATGTTGGGGGATTAGGGTGTGTCTGGCTCCCCCAGCTCCAAACTTTGCAGGTAAGAGCTTGACTAGACTGCGTGGGTGCTGTCAGCCACGTTCCCACATGCATGACCAGCTCCAAATACCTTTCTCTCAATTGCCCTGAACAATGCTGAGAATAAATTCATCAAATGTTCTATTTATGAGTTCTCGAAAAGCGCAGAGGAGACTGAGTGGGAAGGAATATTTAAGCGCTGGGATGAAGCCTGCTTCTATTTCAGGAGCCACACCCTTCACCTGGCCCACACGGTATGGAATCTTCCATTTTGTATGAGCAGGTGGATCGAGAGATGAAAGACCGTGGCATCATGTAATATAAACTGCAAGGGGATCTGTCTCAAACTCTAGACATGAGTGAGCAAGTCATCCCCTACGGACTGAATCATGTGAACGATGACCTCATACTATAGTTGTTTTGATTTTTTGAGCCTGCTGTATTGACAACACTAAGCAAAGACTTTACATGCTTGTCCGTCACAAATAAGACCCTCCCACGACTCAGCTTGAGTCTCAGCAACCATTTACGTGAAAGTTTGTTTGTATGTGACTGGTGGCTACATGTCTACAGGCGTCTCCAGCTGTATCTTCCATTAGGGAGCACTGTGTGGTCATCATCGTTCAGATTGCTTTTACATATTTGTAAAAAAAAAAAAAAAAAAACAATGTAAAAAAAAAAATCCACTTACTAGTGAAACTCTGAGTAATATGAAAAGTTATATAAGAGCAGCACAAAGCATGGACATATGCACTCACCAAATAAAACACTCAACACTCTGCCTAATCCATTGACCTGCATTTAAATGGATCATGGGATGAAAATAAGTCGGCTACGCGATGCAAAGTGTTTCTAAATCAATCAAGTACAACTCCAAAAACATCATGCCTGTGCACACATATGAAAGCAATCAAGACAGCCCTTCCCCCATTCATGCTCTCAAATCAAACTGAATTGCTTCTCTTGGCTCGAACTTCTGGTTTATGATTGACATGTTGCGGCAGAAACCTCCATTTTGTGACAGCCTGAATATTTTCATAGGTCCATTAAAGTGAAATTATGTGTCTGAAATGAAAAATGGGCTCCCTGATATCCATCATTAATAGGTGAAAGAAAAAAAATAGCACCAGACCTCCTGCTACACCTCAACACAAACTCTGTCTGCTATGCGAGGTGATAAAGCTCATCCAACCCTGGTTCTAGGAGCTGGCTCTGTTCTGCACCAATGAAGAAAAACACTTCATACAGAACACTAGTGTCTCTTCGGGAGACTCGGGACAGATTAATGATCTCCTAAACTGTTTGTCTGCAGACCTGAGTAACACCTAAAGTACCATAAATGCTTCAGGAAGTCTGGGAGCCTGTGGGGGTACTGCTTGACTGAAACACTTTTTTTAAGCATTTGTGCTAAATTTATCTGCATTTCTTACAAATAAATTCATTTTTTGTCCAGCACATGAAAAGAGCTATTCATTCCTGTTTACCACTCCATCAGATGAGAGGAGCTGCACAACCATAACAGATTTGTTTCTTTCCCTCGTCCGCTGGCCGTAGCCTGCGGCTGGTATTTAGCATTCACATCTAATAGCCATCTAATAGTTATAACCTTGATACCATCAGCTCCCCTATTCCAAACTGCCTTGTATTCATACTTGGCACTCGCGAACGCCTCATGCTGGATAACATGTCCACAGTGACATAACAGGCTGGTTTAAGGGCCCAGAGAGGGACAAGGCCACAGTTTGTTCTGGCCTTTTCCTGACAGGGGCTCTATGTGTTTACGCTGTGGCTTTGACACTCATTCACTACTGAAGAACTGAAATAAACAAAAACCATGAGATCTATTGAAAAAAAAAAAAAGCCACGGAAGAAAGGAGCCGGGCATTTTTAGCAAGTTTATTTTGTAACTTTGGAACGCTAACATGTATTTGTGCCACTATTTTGAAGGGAAATAAAAAGACAGCCCTGGCTCTAAGCAAATCGGTGCACCCTTAAGGCTCCTAAAGTACTCCCTCATTACCGTTTTCTATCCCAAGGTCATAATGGAATGCGTTCCAAAATGGATTACGTTCCTACTCTCGCTCCCTCTCTCTCTCATTCTCTCCATCGTTTTTGCTTTCCCCTTTTTCTTGCCATTCTCGCCCCTTTATTACATTCAGGCTCCCTCCTTCCCCAGGTTTCCTTCTCTCTCTTTAATGGCTTACACATGTCAGCCAAGTGGCCATGGCACTGCTGTGACAAAGTGAAATGCCCAAGTGCTCTGTCCCATGCTGTTCCTCCGTGGGTTAGATCACAGTGTTCTGCTTACAGTACACAATTCCCAAGCTACTGCCAACCCACCTGTCCAAACCACACTATCAGCATCCCCATCCATCAGTCGCTCTGCCAGCCCTTTGTAACTGCCGCCTCTTATCGGTTTCTGCCGCACATTTCTTTCACCTTGGGGGGACAGATATTGTTCATGCGACTCTGACCTCAAAATAGAACTGGCAACAAAAGCCATAATTGCCAGTTCAAAAATGTTTCTCCTGTCTCTCTTGGTCTGTAATTAAAGCTAATCCCCAAGGAGTGCAACCTGCAAAATGTGAGAAGCAACCTGCATGGTTCAAGCTGCTTGAAAGCAAAGGTGCACAAGAGGGTGTCCATGCAGGTGTGTGTCTTTGCTTTGTCAAGCAGGGTGAAAGGGAGGGAGTGATATTCAGGTGAAGAGAGCTGTAGCTGCTGTGATGTAAGGATGCTTGTACATGTCATCAACAATGGCTGCCTGAGAAGCATAGCCCTAGGGCCGCAAATACCACGCAGCAGCTGTAGCTCAAAGGAAATAGCCAGACTCTCGCAATCTGTTTGTCTCCATCATTAATCCATCAGCAGTTTAGTCAAAGCAAACAACAAAATACAAACTAGGCTCTTCTGCCACTATATAGACTATTGGGTACAAGTCTTCCACAAGAATGGCCCCATATGTTTCACATTATGAAGGTCTACACTGAGGCCCACAACAGCAACAAACCCCAAATTATAACTACTGCACAACACAATTCATTGAGAAAGTCAAGACTAAAAAAGCTAAAATGACTCAGTCAGGCCAAGCTTTATGGAAGGTCAACTCAAAGGCGTTCAATAATACTCTTTTACATTAAAAAGGAAAAAAAAAACATCAAAAGATCAGTGTTTGCTCAGTTTGAATGAGTCCCTTCTCTGTCTTCAAGGTCCTGCAGCACACACGCATGCAGTCACACGCAAGGGTCGCGCACGCACACACCCCTGGTTTTACTATGGCTCAACGCCAAAGTAAATAAAGAGAGTGGTGCCTTGTTTTGCTGTTTTAAATAAATGAGCAAAATCAGTGAGATGTGACTGAGCAAAAGGCTAAACGAGAAGGGAAAATGGGACTGAAAGTTACTCCAGATTGGGGAAGTTTAATCCTACTGTTACCAGCCCGACTTTAAAACCCTCGCTGCTAATGATTGACCGTGGAAAAGTTCAGACACCGTGCCTTACCTTTTCAAACAGAGCGAGTACTTTGATTCTTCTTTTTTTCCCCCCCTCTGATTCCCTTTGTGAAACAGAGCTGGTGAGAGGGGAGTGGGGTAACGTCCTGAGCCAAAGAGCCCTCAGCCCGTCATACAGGCTTAGAGCAGGCTGAGAGGCTCATTTCCCTCTGATGGAATGTGTTCCCAGTCTCTCAAGCCCGATCACAGGCGCTTCTCCCGAGCTCACTTTGTCCCGGCTGGACCCGGCGCTCTCCTTGGGCCTTTTCCGTAGCTGGTGGGGGTTAAAAAAAATGAAGAAGTTCTGTAGCTCGGTCCCTGGACTGCTGCTTGCTGTTTCTGCTCAGCCCCCAACACACTTCCTGCAGTCCAGACTCCCGCTGCAGCCGCCACAAGTCCTGGCACGGGATAGTCCTCCCACTGCGCCGCTAGGGCTGTCTCCCTTTTCCCTCCCCCTTTCACTCTACCTCCCCTAGCTGTGGCCTCCACCCTCTGCCCCCCTACATTTGTTCACACCCTCAACCTTCACACGCAGTCAGACTTCCTCAAGAATCCCCCCCTCCCCACTAGGACCCCCCAAAATCTTCTTCACATGGACAAGTAGAGATTTTTTGAATGTTTGGTGCTTCATCATTAGCTATAGGTCTTAACATAAGCAACATTTTAAATGCAGTTCATCACTGCCAGGTCACACTTTATAATCTCATTAATTATCTGTGAGTGTGTAAATCATATAATAACATGAATGTGCATTTTTTGGGTTGTAATGTCTGTATAATGTTAGTCACAATAGCTTAACTTTAAAGTGTTGTAGCTACTCTGAGGTCCAATGATGTCATATGTAGGCTACAAGAAGGTAACAGGTATCAAGCATAATAATAATTCTATTCATTGGTTAATTTTTTTCATATTATTGTTAAATTGCCACATATGTTCATTGATGCAAAATCTCATTATCTTTAGTGCATGAGAGACTTGATCTTCAAGTCAACCACATAGGAACCAAACCAAAGTTTTTTTTATTATATAAAATCCAAAATGTGTTGTCATACCTTTGGTAATATGTGGAGCTGCAGCTGTAGTAGGATCACTGACTTGAAATTAGTTTTCAGCATGACAACTGGCGCCATCCATAGGTGACAATGGAGACTGTTTTTTATACAGAGATGTAAGCTGAACCTTCTCATCTTTGACAGCACTACACTGATGCCCAGCTATAGTGAATGAATGAATGATTGAATGAATAAATGGAGTGAAATTGTTATTACAACTTTATTTTTTAATTACTTGAATAACATTTTAGTGCCAAAAATATTCATAGTTACAATCAATACTTTCTCAAGTCAGTATTTTAAGCCAAGCCGCATGTGACAAAAAACTTTGTTCCTACAAAATAGTAGAAAACTTGGACTACAGGAGTTAAATTGTGATAAACTAAGGATACAAAATGGCTAAATCAATTCTGAGCACAACATGTTAATTAAAAAAAGCTATATATTAAAATGAGCAATGACAAATATATTCATTCAAACTGAACAAGGACGTATATCATACTGAGCATTGTTTAATATTCAATCACCAGATCAAATCATCAAAAACAGCAAACAATCAAAACATTTTTAAATGATTGAGATTCAGTATTTGAAAAAAAATTCCCAAAATCTATTAAGTAGCAGAAAAATTATTCGAAAAGCAAATAGTAAAAAACAAAACACCTCAAATTGCATAGGAACTGCTAGCAATGAGCCTAGTTTAATTCTATTTTTTGTTGTTGCTCTGTAGCCTACTACATTAAGAGGCAGAATTGTAGGTGGTGCTACTGGAAGAGAAGCTGTAGGAGTAAGAAGAGGAGTAATCCACACTGCCTCTCCGAGATCCACTCCTGGAGCCAGTACGGGAACCAGCCCTGGACCCAGAGCGAGATCCTGGGTTAGAGACGTTGTAAGGGCTGCTGATTCCCTTAGTGGACACAGAGGAAGCCTGCAGCATCTTCATACTGTTGCCTTCCTCAACCATGCAGCTGTCCATGGCATCCTTGTAGGAGATCTTCAGTTTTGTCTTGGGACAGGTCAGGCTCTTCTGGAGGTTTTTTGAATCCTGAAGTTTCTGGGCACTTTGACCATCAAGCCATCCCCTACGGATAGCCTCTTCAGTGGTAATGCGTCGTCCGTTGCTGGGGTCAATCAGGCCTCCTGTCAGGTACTGAAACTCCAAAAATCTCTGACCTGCCTCATAAGGGAGCCATGCCTCCTTTACCGCTTCTGCTGCTGACATCTTTCTTTTTGTCTTCACATCCTCAAAACCAACATAGGCTTTCTGGGCAGGTTTCAGCTTCGCAGCCATGCTTTCTTCAATGATGAACTGTTGGGTCGCGTCCTGCAGTGTCAGTCGCTCGCCATTGGAAGGGTTTATAATACCGCCTGTGCATGCCTGGGCCTCAAGCAACCTCTGTGCTGTAATGGTGTCAACTATGCCTCTGCGGAGCCCTTCAGTGATTGTTATCTTCTCCAGGGTCTCTGTGTCGAATATGGCTGCCACAGGACTCAGATCATCATACATCTCAGGGGGAGATACAGTGATAGAAATACTGCTTAAGCGTTTACGGACGGTAGGAGAGGACGGTGAGGCGTGGTTGGGGCTGCTGCAGTTGGCAACGTCATCAACGCTGCTGGCTGTAATGGTCAACTCAGTGCTGGAAGTTCTGCTGGTAATTTGGTCAGCAAACTGAGGTAGAGTTATCGTTCCGGCACGATACTGATCCAAAGACTTCTGTTCGATGATACCACGCTCCAGACAGTCCTGAACATCATACTGGGTTCCCGTTTTCCTATCCACTATCACCAGCCGTGCAGAGCCATCTGACCCCTTAATTGTTATTTCCTCCCACTCACATTCCTGCTCTGACAGGTCCAGGAAGGTGTCATAGTCAATCAGCTCCCGGTGATAGGCTTCCCTCACTGACATTTCCAGCCCAGTGTCTGGGTCCACGATCACAACCCGCCTTTTGCGGAGGATATTGGTGCGGCTTTCTTGTGTCTTCTGGACCTTCTTCTTGTCTTTGAGAGGCAGGAGAATTAGGCCTGTTTTTGCGTCTTTGATACATCTGTCCTTGAGCTGAAGATATGTCAGGTTTTCCCGGGTATTAGGGTCAAAGAAGCCTTTTGTGTCATCTCCCTCATAAGTTAGGATCTCATTCATCTCCTCATCAAAATATCCCTTTTTATAGGCAACAGAGACATCAATACGGTGGCCCTGGTGGGGGTCAATGATACCACCGCTGGCAATTTGGGCCTCAAGCAGACGGATTCCGTGACCTCTTTCAATCAGTTCTTTCTCAATGGCCTGGAAGAGGGAGATTGTCTTTCCTGTGGCTGGATCTCTGTATCCAGTTACTGCCTTCTCTGCGGACAACAGCTTATTCTTAAACTCTTTCCCTATCAGGCATCTCTTTGTGGCTTCATCAACTGTTAAGAAGACATTATTGATGGGATCAACAATAAAACCAGAAGCAGCTTGGGCCTCAAGAAGCTCCAGGGTGGTTCCTCTCATGAGAAGGCCTTCCTTCATTGCTTGATAGAGAGGCATAATTCGGTCATTGGCCTCATCATAGATACCTGCAATACAGGTAGAGCCATGCAAATAGGATTTCAGCTTGTCTTCAATGTCTTTTATGGTGAGCTGGCCCTCGTTGAGCTTCTTCACATCACTTTCTTCCAGAAGTTCAGCATCCACGAGGTCTTTGATAGAGACCTTGCCACGCATACCATCAATTTCCATGGCCTTCTCTGGACCAGGGAGCAGAAGCAAGCCAGAAGCAGCATCCACTGTACATCTCTTCCTAAGGTCATTATAGCTGATCTTTTCTCCTGTTGCAGGATCCAGGTAGCAGGTGGGTTTCTTGTTCAAAGCCCTGTAGAGGTCTTCATCAATAAGATTGCGATCCAAGGCCAGATCTTTTGGAAGGAACACACTTAGAATGGGATCCAATATGCCTCCTACAGAGTCCTGAGCCTGCAGCAAGCGAATGGCTGTGTTTTTGTCAATACGGCCCTGTTTGCAAGCCTGGCCCACAGATAAAACTTTGCCAGTGTATGGATCTTTGAAGCCTGTGCTAGCTGCTTCAGCTGTGGCCAAGACGTCTCTGTCTTCTGTGTCTACAATTCCTCTGGAGCAGGCAGTATCCACGGGCATCTTTTCATTGAATGCAGGGTCCACTATGTGACCTGTTGCTGCCTGAGCTTCCAAAAGCATGAGAGCACTCTCTCGGTTGAGGAAGTTCTTGTTTTTGGCTTCAGTGAATGGCATTTTTCCATGTGAACGTGATGTCATGCCAGCGATAATGCCAGTACCCTTCAGGCTAAGCTGAATATCCACAGCAACTTCGTCCACTGACTTATGTCCCTTTAGGAGCTGGTCAAGAACGGTTTTACTGATTATACCACAGTCACAAAGCTGGTGGGCTGTGACTTTGCGGCGCACTCCATCAAAAGTCAGCTTGGATGGATCAATTTTTGGGGTTGTCTCATCTGTTTGGACCTGCTTGCTAAGGCTATAAGGTTTCTGCTGTAGCCTCAGTATCTCTCTCTCTAGGGCATCTCTTTTGAGAGCTAATTCTGACACTTCCTTTTCAGAGGTGAGCAGCCGGGTCTTGTATCTCTCCTCAACACTCTTCAGCTCCCTCATGAGCCTTTCAATTTCATTCTTCTGGGAAAGCCTCTCACGGTCAGCCTTGTCTCTGTCTGATTCACACTGCCTGATCTTGCAGTCTCTAAGCTCATATTGACTCTTCATTTGGTTGAAATCCTTGAGGATGGAATTATTCTCATCCTGCAGCCGCTGTTTGTTGCGGAGCTCAGTCTCTAGCTGGAGCTTGATGCGGGTGAGCTCCTCTTCAATGCGCTGATGACGATTCTTGTCCTGCTCCAGCAGTTTAAGCTTGGACAACAAACTGTCTCTCTCCAGCAGCACCTCGCTGTATTGGGTCTGGGAAGTCTGTACCATGATGGATGTCTGTGGAGAGAGAGGAGAACACGTTTTTATGTCTGTACACAAGTGTCAAAACATTACTTTCACATTGGAAAAAGGGCACAACTCTGATCAAATGCACATGAAGTAATATGTTATATTGTAAAAACTTATCAACATATAAAATTGTCTCACAAATGACTGTGATAACCCAATTTTATGTCTTTCAGTTGTCAATAGTATTGGAAGTCAAATCTCAATTTGAGACAAACACACTGAAATGTGTTCATGCACTTTTTAAAATATCAGTTAGTATAATGTTTAATAATGTGATTGTTATTGTATGAGTAGACTGCCTTAAAATGAAGGTAACAAGTGAACATCGTGCATAACTAAGCAAAGGCTTTTGTTATTAGGTAAATTCATGCAAAACATCTAGGATTGCCACAGATATATAACAAGACTACTTTGAAATCAAGTTCAGTCTTTATGCACCTACAATCATTCATGCAAAAGCAGAAATAATTAGTTGTATTATGTGGAGGTTTATCCTTCAATGCCATCAAAAATACCTCAATTGTTTGCTTTTGGAATTTGCTTATTTCCAATTTAAGATTTTCTCTCTCCCTGGTCAGGTCATTGATGAGAGCCTGGAGCTCCGCTGTCTTCTTGGTACTACTCTGAAGCTGGACATGTAAGGTTGAGATCTGAGTGGCAGTTTCTCCATCAGTAGTGTCTTTGGAAAGCTTCAGCTCATCTCGCTCCTGCCTAACGCCCCTCAGCTCCTCCTCCAATCTCAGTCTCTCCTTTGTCAGGTTCTGTGTCAGAGTCTTCAGCTTTTCAATCTCTGTCGTATATTCATTAAGTTGGCGGCTCTTCTCCTCAATGGTCTTATACAAGCTCTCATTACGTTGGTTGAGCTCATGAATTCTGGCCTGTTCCTGTTGGAGCTTTTGTTTCAGTGCCTTCAGCTCAGCTGTTACATTTGCCAGTTCCCCTTTAGTGACAGTATGCTCCCTCAGACTTTTATCCAGAGCCTCCTGAAGGGCCTTCAGATCCTGCTCATACTTCCTTCCAGTGTTGGACGTTTCTACTTGAATGGATTTCAGTGTGGTAATTGTGGTTGTGTGCTCCCTGCAGGTATGTGTCATCCTCTCCAGCTCAGCCTCCACTCTCTTTCTACGTGTGAACTCCTCTTGTGTTGCCTTCTTTTGTTTCTCCATCTCAGCCTCCATCCCATCCAAGGAACATTGAAGTTCCCGGATGCGACTCTGCAGTCTTGCAGAACTCTGCTCAACTTTCGTTTTCTCACTGGTTTGCTTCTCCAGCTCCACTTGGATGATGTGGATCTCCTGCTCTGACACTTGAAGCTTCTTAATTGCATCCAGATAAGAGGCGTTCTTTGCCTTCAGATCCGCCTCGACCTGTTTCAGGTGATTGATTTCCAATTCCAGGGCTCTCCTCTTCTTTCCCTCCTCATCCAGATTAAATGTTAGCATGCTGATCTGCCTGGACTTTTCCTGGTGGTTTTTGGTCACTTCCTTTAATTTGAGAGCATCCTCTTCTCTCTGCTGTCCGAGGGATCTCAACTGCACCTCCAGCTCACTGCGCTTCCTTGTCTCCTGTGTCACTGAGGCCCTCTGCTGGCTAACTTCTTGCTCTGCTCTACATTTCTGCTCTTCTGTGTGCACAATGGACTGTCTCAGTCTCCTCAGCTCCTCCTCTAAATCTCTCTTCTCAGCAGCCAGTCTGTCAACTTGCATTCTCAGCTCTGCAGCATCTTCTTCCTTCTGCTGCGAGGCTTTCAGAATTGTGGTCTTGGTAACATGGATCTGTGTCTCATACGTCTGCTTAAGCTGACTAATCTCCTGGGTGCACTGTGTTCTTACCTTTGAGATTTCAGATTCAGCATTTCGTCGACGTGCCGCCTCCTCCTCTAGCAGTATCTTCATCCTCTCCAGTTCACGTTCCTTGTCACTCACAGTCTTCTCCAAGTCAATCTTGGTCCAGTTGAGCTCTTCCAGTTCTTTCTGTCTTCGGCGAACAGCTGCCTCATACTCATCTTGCTGGCTGCTGTAGCGCTCCTCTGCCAGCCTTCTTTTCCTCTTTTCCTCATCCAGCTGGTATCTAATGGTGGTAAGCTGGTCATTAAGATCTTGAAGCTGCTTACGTGTGCTGTCCAGGCTATCCTTGGTTGCAGTAACTTTTACCGCTGTGGTTGCCTTCACTTCCTCCATAGAAATGATCTGTTCTCTTGCTTGAGAGAGCTCCAGCTTGTAGCGGTTAAACTCATCCTCCAGAGACTTATTTTTACTATTAGTATCCCGGAGTGTCTCCTTCAGACGCCTCAGTTCCTCCTCCAGCATCTCAATCTTGGTGTTCCTCATCTGAGAAGAGCAACAGAAGAAGCCTGAGTCACCTACTTCATATTAACATTAAATTAACCTTATCTATTTTATGGTTACCATACTTTTATGCTAACAACAATGCAACAATGTTCAATGAATGATAAATGGAGTCATACAAATCCAGTATTTACCTTCAGCTCTTCCATGTTCTTCATTAGCTCCCCCAGGAACTTGTAATAGTCACTAGAGCGGGTAAGAAGTTCTATGTAGCGAGACTGGAGATCAGCCGCCTGATGGAATGAAAAACAGTGGATGAATACTATGGCATTCAATGGCATTTGCTGTTAAGGGATTGGCCTTTAAATTAGCAATATCAGGAACATGCCAATGTATATCAAATAGGTCGATAATCATTTAAGTATGTATTAACCATGATATATATTTTTTATTTGGTTGCCAAATGAATATTACAATTGTGTAACTTAATGGAAAGTCAGTGCAAGTACCTCTTGTCTGACCACACAGGCAGGAGACTGCAGCATTGATTTCTTGATAGGAATGTTAAGCAGAGTTTCCAGGCCTGAACTGTAGGAAGCCAGCTGTAACTCATAGTCCTGTAAACAGAGAACACACTTCAGCTTTAGTTTGTCACTGGTGTTTGCCAGCTTGGCATTATATAGGAACATATTTCAAATTGAAAGAAAAGAGTGGAAAGTCAGTCAGTGAAAGTGACTACAAACCTTGATGGATGCAGCACAGGAGTCTGCATTTTTATGCACACCCTCAACTTTCTCCTTCTTTCCTTTAATTTCAGTGTGGAGTGCCTGCGCAATAAGGAAAGGGGTGTTACATTTACAAATTAATCAAATCATCCAATATGTGTAAGTAAGTCTGGGATATGTTCCACAAATGCTACTATGTAATGTATAAAACCAACACACCTAACACTAAAGTGTAAATGGTGGATATTTCCAATTTAGAAACAAATATGTTCAAATTAAATGATTATTATTGATTCCAGACATGCCTTCTGTTGGTTGAGGTGGTCCATGAGGGTCTGGATGTCATGGAACTTAGCCATCTGAAGGGTATCCTGGCGTTTCCTGGCATTGTCCATCCACTGATCCAAGGAAGTACTGGTCTGCTGGTAATTTTTCAGCTGGGTCTCCTGCTTCTCCAAGTCCCACACTCTGAGGGAGGAAAGAGTGGGAGGAACAGGAAGGGATGATGATATTTTCAATGCTGTTACTGGCAGTAACAAACAGAGGATATGGAAAGATCTTCGGAGATAGTGAATGAATGTTGCATACTGTATGTGGACTGTCCTGCTATACCTGTTATCAATCTGGGTTTGGATCCGGCGCCAGCGGTCAGACAACTGAGTCACCAGGTCTGAGTATTTGGATAAGTCCACATCACACTTATGGAAGGACTCAGAGATTTGATCGTTCCAGTGCAGTGCTTTAGCAAGGTCAGACTCCATGGCTGTCAGCAGGTCTCTCCTTTGCTCCAGTTCACTCTTCATTTGCTATAAAACAGAATCAAACAAGAGACAGATAAAGAAAGATACATTGCAGTTGAATATGTATTTCTGTTCTAGATTGTGTGCTGCTTCCTGTTGTATTGTTGTTGGTGTCCTATTAATCTACATCATCAAATATGGAGCATGTGTCAAACCTTTAGTGTGAACTGATAGTTTTCCACTTCCCGAAGGTCCAGAGAGGAGGTCTCCTTTTCTGTGAGCCGGGCCTCATGGACCTTGATGATATCCTCAGCCTGGAGAAGGTCCTGAAGCAAGGCCTTCAGAGCTGACAGTCTGTTGAAGATACAGGATGATTAGAGTAAATCCAACAGTTAATGAAATAAAAAGTGGGTTCAGTAGCTACAGCTGTGCCATCCCCCAGGTTCTGGTCCAAGTTCTTACCGTGTTTACTGCAGCAAACATTGTGTCAACAATAAAAAGTGGTGTAATAAAAATGAAATGATGTACCTCTGAAGGTAGGCTGAGTGGAGACCCCGCAGACCTCCCAGTTTCGAGTTGATGACCTCTAGTTCAGTGCGGAAGAACTTGGCTTGCTCGGAGTCCTCAGGTACCCCTTCCAGGTGCTTCATAATCTTTTCTCTTAGACGCATGTATTCATCATAAATCGAGTCCAAATCTTCGTGCACAGACTGGAAATCAATATGTGACATTAATTAAATTCAATACAATACATTTCTTAGAAAATGGGCATGTTCACTTTGATCCTTCACAACTGTGCAGGGACCTTTTAAAATGACTGGTTACATACCTCCATCCGTTGGATGTGCACGGAGCACTCGTGCACACTGTTGTCACCAAGGCAAACATGGAGATGACTGGTGAGGTCGGACTCTGCCAGCCCCAGCCTGCGTCGTATTTCTTGCAGACTAGTGAGCAGGCCAAGGCTGAGTGTGGACTTCACATCAGGCTTGGTGGGCTTGGGTTCTGGAGTTGGTTTTTGGCATTCAGTTTTTGTTCCATCCACTGTATGGACTGGTGAAAATGTTGAAGGTTATCAATTTAGGGAGGCCAAAATAACATTGCACTTGTACATTTATAGGACTCACAAATAAGGAATAAGATTAAAACATTTAAAACTCACTGTAGGTAGGCAGCTGGATAATCAGTGAGTCATAGTAGTCCTGAGCCTTGTCAAAGTGACCCTGGATGGTTTTCTTGTCCTCCTCTCCAAACAACTCAGAGTTCTGGCTAGTACGCTGGAACTCTTGGTAGTGAGTCTCCAGTCTTTTGATGATGCTGCGGTACTCTTCAGGGCGCATCTTGGACAGCTGTCAGATAATGGTGAGACAGGTTAAGTAAAAGACACACAGTGCACAAATGGTAAAAACCATGTTAAAACTAAAACTAATAAATGAAATGCATTCTAACCATGGCAACAGTGAGAGTGTTGATGTAATTGATGTCTTTGAGACAGTACTGCCATGAGATGAGACTCTTGATGTTGATGTAGAGCTGATTCCAGATGGCCATGATGGCTTCATAATACTGCTCATTCCTAGGAAACAGAACATGCCATCAATCACTTAGAATAAAAGTAAATCTTGGTATAAACGAGACAACAAACTAAACAGACATCATGACTAAACAACTGAGTGCATGCATACTGCATTCTGTGTAATTTAGAATGAATAAGAAAGTATGTGCAGTAATATTTATCAGATGGATTTTCTAATTTTCATTCTGTATGGTGACTTGCTTCGTTCTAAAATGAGAATATTTTCTTTTTTCCTTGGTTTTATCTATTTTATTATAAAAAATATATATAACAATGCCAAAATAACAGCTCCAGTTCTCCCTCTGGAAACATGTAGTGCCACAAGCTATACAGTATAGCAACATTACATTTTGGAGTTCAAGTAAATCCACTTCAGCTGAGAGGATTTGAAATACCGTGACTTATATGTGAAGAGTATTTTCTCAGATTATGGTCGATCTACATTCTCCTAGTTCACTGTGTGTTTCTTACTTGGTGGCGAGGCTGATGCTGAGCGGGTTTGGTGGGGGGATGATCAGACAAACAGAGGGAATCAACATGTCCAGGCCTCCAGGTCCTGTCACGAGCCACTTGCTGCGCTGCGAGTTGTCCTTAAGGATGCCCTCATTCCCCTTCAGGATCCCTTTCTGCAGCATTAAACCAAACATACAAACAGAAGAAACGCTGAGTTATACTTGTAGTATGTCATTTCATTCTGTGTGTCCACGTGTGTGAATGTGAGTGTGTGTGACAGAGAATGCATCTCACCTGGTCTTGCTTAAAGTCACATAAAGCCTCGACTATGACAGGGCCGCTGCTGCTCTTGTCCTCAGGGTTGCGAGGTTTCAGCCTGACAATACTTTTGGACTTGTTGACCAGACTTTGGACCTGCCTCTTGTTTTCCATGATTCGCTCTCTCTCTTTCTGTGAACATGCAAAAATAAAATGGGTTTTTATTTGTAGAGGGTCACTCTACATTGTGACTAGCAGCTGTAACATTTGTTCATTCAAACTCCAAGATAAGTGCAAACACATTCCTTTTGTTCGGTCAAGGAACTTGCCTAACCAGCCGAGTGTGCATGCAAACTGTTTACACCCAGGTCACTGAACAGGACAAACTATCTGAGAATGTTTTGTGCTTCACACCTGCGGGCAAGTATGTATATTACGGACATGACATAATAAAATGATACCTCCAAGGCTTTCAGGAGGTCAGTAAGGTTATCCAGCGGGGTGTTCTTGTTGCAGGTGAATTTGCTCCGGATTACCCCATCCTGCTTTTGCAGCTTCGAATAGGTCTCATTGGCCTCCTTGAAGAACTGAAAATGGCAGCAACACACTTTGATGAGTACTCGCATGTAAAACGCACACTGCTCTAGAGCAAGAACAGGACTGGGTACTTACTTGGCTGTAGGCAGCATTCTCCTTCAAATGCACGTGGATACACTTGGTGATCTGAAGAAGCCAGCTCCACTGGGTCTGCAAGGTATCCATGTAGGCCTGTGGGCGCACACAGAGACATCAGTACAAAGCCACTGGATGATTTTGCTGTTAGGGATCAAACAAAACCTAGAAAAAACAAAACTACTCACTTCAATCTTATCACCGGCAGGATGATTGTTGTTCAGGAGTCCATCAGCTTTCACTTTCAGTTTGTTCAGCTCCTTCTCTTTCTCCTCCAGGTCCCTCATCAGCCTCTGTCAGCCAAACAGAAAGTAAGCAACCCAAACATTCTCTATCGCCACTAAGATTTAAATGATAAAAGGAATAAAACACATCAAATGTAGACTTGTAATCAGATCATGAATTTCAGCCATAGGTTCTTACTGAGTAGCTCTCTTGCTTCTTGGGGATGTACTGGTCGATGTTCTTGTCTCCCCAGTCAAACACAAGCTCCTCCTCCTCCCTCTCGTTCACCCACATGATGGCTCGGGAGATCTCCTCGATGATGTTCTGGAGCTCACGCAGCTGAACTGTGCGGCTGTGGGACAATTTCTACGACAAGCAAAGTATGTGATATTATGAAGAGAAAAGCAAAAAATGGTGATCATACATCACACTGCTGATTTTGACCAAATAAGAAACTAAAGAGCTCTGGTGCTACCTGCAAGCTGTCCCATTCTTGTTCCAGGATGGAGAGGTTGTACTTGTCTCCCCGCTGCAAAAAAACCCCAAACATTTAGTTTATTGTTCATTTTTAAATGCAATTACAAAGAATGATAATCATGGTATATAGATGAGCACTGTCCTTATGTGAAAAGAATAAACATTAGTCTACAACAGTCAGTACAAGAGGAGCTCAAAAACACGACAGAGAAAGACCACTCACCAGTTCATCTCTTGCACGGTCTACTTCTGGACTCCTTTGAATAGAACTGTGGGTTTTGCTGTGGCTTAGGATTTGGTTCTCTATGGTGGCTGCATCGTCCCCCCATGGCGCAGTCTCAATCATACGCTACAAGTTACAGAAACACAATTTTTTACTGAACCTGAACTGTCATTGCAACAGACAGTTACAATGTATGTCAAAATCAACTTCAAATGAAGAGAAATGACATATTTCATGCACCGAGGGATTATCAAATATCTACTACATATTACATAATAGAATCATAGAGGCAACGTTTCTTTGAGGGTTTTTTTATTGGTTCAAAAGAGAGTTGGCCTCTCTGAAAGTTCTTTTGAGGTGTGCTTAAGTTTTTTGTGTCGTTTTATTGGTAACAAATCTTCCATAACCCTACCCTGAACGTTTGCACTTACATCTATTAAATTTACAAAACACCTGCCCTATTCATTGTAATACAGGAGCTTGGCACTGTGCAATGATGTGGCTCATGTTCATACTATTTCTTTCAATGAAGCTCTATGGTAAAGAAAAATAAGGTATATCAGACTTTGGCAATGACTGTTAGTTGAATAAGGTCCTTTAACCTTAGTTTTAATCTATAACTGGAACTAGTCAACAAAAGAAAAACATAATCACCAGCTATGTTACAGTAAATATTTCTTCCTGTAGTTGACCTAAAAATCTATTTCCACCTCTGTCCTCCAGGTGTCAGCATATCGTCATGAGGTCTGTTGTTAAGCAGGAAACTATTCCAACTATTCCCCCCCTTGTTTGCAGCCCTCAGCTTTGATAAGAGCACACCAACCTCGGCCAGTCCCTGCTCTGTACTCACATTTTTTTTCTCTCTCTCTCTTCTCTCTCTTCCCTGTAAATTCTTTTGTTCTCTCACCACTCCCTTTTCCTTGATTATGGCGTCGCTGACACTACACGCAACATGTTTTTTTTACGACAGCCTGCCTGAGTGCAGTACTGTAGCTTAATGTCTGATGGGGAAAGGTCAACAAAGATAAAACCATGTCAGCAGTGGATCATTAGGTAGTACGTGTCCAGCTGGAGTAAAGGAAGTACCTAAAGTGCAAAGGCCGAGACAAAAATATGTGAAGAAATGTTTCTATATCAACATACAAGGAAATAATGAATGATGAAATATAGGTATTTCAGGCTTGAAGCAGTGACAGAATGACAGGGTGTGTTTTGCTTGGGTGGGGGTGGGGGAGGCAGAGTGTAGAAGGGCGTTTTCCCATGAGTGTGTTGAGATCCGACTGACCTGCCCTGTCCCGTAACAACTGACTCTGTGGTGAGTGTCATATTTCACACTACTTTCCTTCTACTTTTTTTTCTTCTTTTTTTCGGTTGCTGCTTCTTTATCTCCTTTCATCACTCTATCAGTTTCTGCCTTCCTCTCTTTCTCTCTCTTCTCTCCCCCACTCTCTCTCTCTCTGTTCCTCAAATGGCCAAGCTCTTCCATCTCCTTTGTTTCAATCCCCCTGCACCTCTCTCGGCCTCTTTCACTCACGGATCGGGTTTTGGCAGCGTGACCAGATGGTTTCAGTTACAGGAGGTCAGTTTAAGTGATCGGGTAAGTGCTCCCCCTCACCCCCCCAAAAAACAGAACAAAAAACAACACACACACATATGCATCTCCACCCTTCACGTAAAAAAAAACTGTGTACACTAGTGCACCCATACAGGCATGCATAGACATGCAGGTGCAATTATTCATACTGCCCCAACAGGACAAAAAACTGCCGAGCACGGGTTTTACTGTATGATGATGTCACTCTCTTTCACAGCTGATTTTGCTCATTTACTTCTTCAGTGTTGATTTCAATGGTATTAACCCATATCTTAGAAGTATGAAGTATGAAGAGCTTACCTTCTGTTGGGTAATCCAGCCCATGGCATCTTTAAAGGCCCTCCCTCCGTCAAGGGAGCCCGCACTGCCCCCGCGTCGTCTACCACTTGTGTATTGCTGGTGGATGGCAGCGTGCATGTTCTGAAACTGATCCACGCTGTAGAGTTGTACAAAAAAGGAAATACTTTTTGAGTCTTTCAAGGGCACCCAGATCTCATGACTTCAAACAAGTCAGGTGGAAAAATACAACTGAATGAAGCATGTGCTAAGTCTCCGAATAAGGCTTGGTTCAGGTATGAAAATTAATTTCATATGTCACTCGACAAAGCATCAACTACTGCAACTCAACTCAACTCAAAATTAATTTATATAGCACATTTAAAAACAACCTTACTTGCCCAAAGTGCTGCACAACATACATAGAGTAGAGTGCTAGCAATAATAGATAAAACAGCATAAATCATAAAAACGGAGTAACAATAAGATAGGGCAATAAGACCAATTACTAAGATTTGATTAGATTTATTCGGACTCCCATTAGCTATGGCGATGCCAAAGCTATTCTTCCTGGGGTCCATACTTTACAGTGTTATCACTGCAAGTGAGGTCCTATGCAATACAATCCATGTTCAAATACAACATAAGACACACACACACACACACACACAAAATAAATAAATAAATAAAATACAATACACAGACAATAGGCTACAAGACAGCTCTCTGTTTCTGTTTCGCAAGGTGTCTTTGTGTTTACAATTGTCCTATATTAAATATTAAATCTCTATGGTGGACAGGTGTTCTTTAACTTCTTAAAAATTATTTTACTGTTTTCTTGTGTAATGTTGTTTGGTAGTTTGTTCCATTCTTGCATAAACAGATACAACTCAAAAGTTAATACACTCAAGTGTATTAACAATCATCAATGAACATAATGCATGTAAGCAGCACACATGCAAACAACACACAAACTTTGTAGTGTACACCTGCACTTGCAAAGGCACACGCTCACTCATACACTGCATCTTACCTTCTGAAGACATCATTATTTATGCGCATGTGCTGCAGCTCTCTGCCACAGACTTTCAGCTGGTCAATAAATTCTGCAGACACCATCAACAGCTTCTCCACCTCCCCTGGACTGCCCCCCTACAAAATCACACAAAAGACAGTGAACTTTTGCCTACTGTTGGATTATACTTGATTTGGGAGATTAGTAGATTATCTAGATTATCTGAACTAACTTTTATGATAATTTTACTTCACAGCCAAAGTAAGAAGCCATTTTGTTACTTGGATGATTATTTTACCTACCACTACAGGCCAAAATAAACAAATGACATCAGTTATATTCAATGTGAAGACAGTGTGTGCATGCTAGACTTACGCTATTGAGAATCATCTTTGCTTTCTGTAGGTAGTCATGACATTGATTGGTCAGGAAAAAAGCTCTTTCCTGAATAGCCTGCGCACTGAAAAGAAGAGAAGACATTGTTTAAAAATAATAGTAATACAAAGACCATAGTGTATTTTCATCAGTCAGACAATTTTGTTTTAGAGAAACAGAAGTCAGATGATTTCTCAGGCTTTAAATAAACAGCATTTCAATGACAGATACTGTATGGTTTATATAGTCAGCAGGTTACTACATTGTTATATCTGCATGTATTGCATGGGAATTTAAATTAAAACACAACAAACTCAAGCGTAAAACAACAAGAATTAGGTATCAAGATCAAATAAAGAATAAATACATTTCAAACAATATTTTTCTTTTCCTAAACTATCATTTTAACTGAATATGATCTTGAAGTCTGGTGCAGTTTGTTTTGCAGGGTCAGAGAAGAGTTACTAATATAAAACACTCACAGACACACTTCTTCACTTTGAAGAGCTTGGTCCATATCCTGTATTTAGCTTGAACCTTTGTCCACTTTTAGTTAAGCATTAAATGAGACCCTTTTAAAAAGGAAAGACTGAAAAGCTTTGACACAGGCACGACTGTTACAACATTTGCCACTAGCATCATAATGAATGATGGTGGTGGGCGGATATTTAAGGGGTGTGTGCATGTAGGACTTATTCTCTATTGTGACTCAGAATATTTGGCAATAAATGAGTGATGATTCAAACCACTTGCTGTACATCTTTAGAGAAACAAATGAGGAAAACTACAGTTTTAGCAACGAGGTCACGACCCGTGGAAGTCTGAAGAAAAATTATGTTGTTTTTTTTCTCGGGAAGGAAATGATTTACACTTTGTGCTCTTTGGTACAGTAGGCTCCAAAAGACAAATAGCTACACTTACTGGAAACAGTGTGACGACATATTTGTCGATTAATGTTAAATAAAAAGATTATGTAATCCCTCAAAAACATTCCCCAACGAGTGTTTTTGCATTAAGGTGACATGATCCATTGTTATGTTAAAGGTGTTTTCATGTTTTAGTAGTTTTGTCACGCACAACTAGCAACTTTTTTCCTTCTCTCTCTCTCTCTCTCTCTTTTTTTACCAGCCTACGTCACAACTGTACTCATTTATATTTAATGGTTAAATGGCGCACATTTCATACTGTTTTGTCAAAGCAACAGGTGATTTCAAAGCTCTTACCTATATGCACCACCGCCTCCGCCTCCTCCTCCTCCACCACCACCCATGCCACCCATAGTCTTCTGTCCTTGGAACCCCCCGCCGCTGTGCCAGGTCTTGGACATGGTGGAGGAGTACGCGTATCCACCGCCGACCGGCGCCGTCTGGTAATCCCCCTGGAAGTCGTTCCCACTGACGAATACTTCGTTTCGATAACCTGCATTCGTCAAATCCGGTCGTGATGAACTTCTCTGGCCCAGAGTGGCCAGTTTGGAAGAAGACCCGTACAAACTCATGTTTGCCGAGTTGTGTTATGTCTTTAAAAAAAGAAAAGAAGTTTTTCTTTTGTTTTGTTTATTTTTGCTTTGCTGTCCAAGACAGCGGCCAGACCTTGCGCCTCTCCCCGCCCAGTCTCCTGTTGCGCAGATAATGGTCTGCTGTGAATAGACGGAAGCCGGTCGCTTATGCATAGGCTAGAAACCACACCTTGCTATGTTTTCGAAACACTCCTACAACCACTAGCTTGGGTGGGAAGAGTTGTGCTTGGGCTGTCATGTCATGCTGTAAAATTCGTGGAAAGTGATGTTGCAATCAATCACAACTTCGATTACTAAGCCGACTCACTGTGAATTACAGTTTCACTAACACAGAGCTTGGGAGGTGACACCTTTGCCTTTGTCTTGACTTTTACAATTTGCCTGTCTTGTTAGAAGCTTTGTGTGCCAGCTTCAAAACAAATATGCTGACAGAATAACGCCAGACAGGGTGGATCATTTCTGTGATAGTGTTAATACATAGTAAAGGTGTGTCTAATGCTTTATGAAATTCGTATAAAACATGCAGTGTCTGTAGAGACTACTTATGTCAACTCCAAAAAAAAAAGACACTTCGGCTACCATTCATCTCATCAAAGGACTGCAACTGAAAATGAATCTTCTGACAAAATATTTCACATTTACAGTGCCATTCATCACCATTTACTTTTCATATTATAGATGAAAAAAGCACTTCCTGTCCCTTTTTGGAGTTCAGAGCTCTTAATGAGTGTATTTAAAGACAGTATCCATATTATGGTCTGTTTTTGGAGTGTCCTCAGCCTATGTGTTGGAATTTATGTAAACATTATGATCCCAGAGAGATCAGGATGTCCTTGTTCCATTTAAACATTATAAATTATTGAAATCTTGATACAAATATCAAGGTAAAAGTGCTAACTTGTTCCTACGTTTTAATCCACTGCATAATTATTCAAAATTCATGCCCTCTCTCAAGATGTTCTCATGGTAAATTACTTTGGGCATTTGCATTCTCCCTTTTCCGCTCTGTGACAGCTTCAGCATCATTTAAACTCTGGAGAGTATCATGCCCTGTTGACAGTAATTATGAAATACAGCAGGAAACACACTGAATCCCCAGTGAAAAGAGAGGAGATAATGGCTGCGTCAAGAATTTGTCACCCAGCGTTCAACATTCTTGAGGTCAAAAGGAGTCCATTTAAGCGCTCAGTGTGCTGTGGAGTTTCTTTCACTGACACTCAAGCAACACCAAGTCATTAGGGATAGAGATTCTCCTCTTAGACTTCTCGGTTTACTTTTTTTATGTGTGCCTTTTTTTTTATTACTCTCCTTTAGCGTCACCGTGTCTTCACTTTATCTATTGGCAAATAAAAGACATCACAGGCAGGTGTGTCTCAACTTTGAAAAGTGAAAGGGAGGGTGGAGGACAAGGTAGGGCGTGCAGGGAGGGTCATGCATACCTAATGTAGTCAGTATGAGGCAGAGTTGAAAGAAACTGAATGGCTAAAATCTCCACACTTACTATAAAATATAAAAATATCACAAAATAATAATAATGCAAAGCTTAAAGTAAAGTCTTATCCGTCTTTCTCGTCTGACAGAGGAAACTATGGACGTTGATGACTGACATATTGTGCCCTCTGGTGTTTCAGCCCTGAGCTGCCGCCATTACAGACATAGCTTCTCCACAATATGACAGAGAAGTGTGAGAACAGAGAGAAAGGGAGAGACGCATGAGGGGAGGGAGCCATCGTCATGGGTGAGAACTGAACCAGTGACTTCTAGAGACCAACGCCCTTAACAGGAATTTTAAACCAACTTGTACACATTCAAATAGTGCGCGTAGAAAAAACAAACTTGGCACAACTTGCCTGTCCTGGATATGTGTAGGTACAGTAATTATTATTTTTTACCTCTAGTTGTAACATGACAGCCTCATCTGTAATAAAGACAATTTCTTGAGAGGCCATTTGCAAACACTGAACACACCCTGGACACTGAGACACACCCTTCACCCCCCCACTCCCTCCCCGCCTAGGCTCAGGTGGGTTTGCTTTGCCTGTTTTTCTATTCTCCAAACAAAAAAAGGCTTTGCAAGACAGAACATGTGCAATTTTCCAAACTAATCATAGCTCTCATGCCAAAGGAGAAGCAATGAACAGAAGGACAGTGAACCTTGCTGTACTGTATAATGAGAGTATAGGCAACTAATGGGAACCAGGCCATTATATGTGAACAGAAGGGCTTTGGCCTTATTATATGAAAATTCGCTCCGTCAATATGCACATGATAAATGTCTGCTCGTATTTGCATATTACTTTTGCGATAAAAAGAAAAACCGGCAGGAAATTTGGCTGCCTCAGTGAGGTGTAGCAAGGGTTGTTAAATTGGTTATACAGAACTACTTACTGTATCTGTCAGCATGAGTTGGAACCACCCTTTGGCTTATTCCCGTTTATCCTCTGCGGCTGTCTTGTGTCTATACTTCCTCTCTGCATTGTGTAACAAGGTTTATTTTGAGGAGAAAGTAAAAGGGGTTTTGCTCACTGTCTCTACAACCTGGCTTGGAGTAAATATTTAACTTAGTGTTTGCTTTCTGGACTAAAACCTAGCGTGGATCACCGCTACATTTCACAGATGCAATACAGGTTTGGCGCGAAGAATCTGTCACTGACATATGTCACATACAACAGATTGACCTCTGGGATGTAAAGCCAAAATGTCTGAGAATGAAATGTGATTCATAAGGCGACACAAGGACAACAGCAGGTTAACTGTCACAGACTGTGGTGCATGTTTGGTCCTGTGATTCATAGTGACTGAAACCTGCTGACACTTGCAGACACACATATGATATCATTTCCAGAACATCACACTGACATCACTCATTGGAATAAAAGCCTGACATCTGGTTTATTAACTTGCGTAGACAATTGAGAAATTCTCACATATTGTGTCCTGGTCTGAGTTTCCCTATACGACGGCATACAGATGGTTCCTCAGACATTCCACTGAGTCATAAAAACAATGACGTGATTCTTCAGAACATGATTGGTTTTTAACTGATTTGCACCTGCAGTAAAAGTCAGTCAAGATAAATTTGGTAAAAAGGAAATCAAGAGTTAAGAAACCTCTTTAAAAGCTAGCTTTCAGCAAAATTTATCTCTTATACAAGAAGATCTGTACTTTATGTGTAAATTGCATTGATTGTTTTCTTTTCTCTCTAGGAATAACACAATAAACAACAGAACCAGTCATTAAAACACAGCATATGGAGTATCTTTGAAACTTTAAGATGTGAACTCATAATGAGTTCACATGTTAAAGTCATTAAATCCTCCCAAATTCCCCAGAATATAAGGTTTGCTCAGCTTTGATCAAAAAAACCCAAAACAAAACAAAAAACCACATCAAAGGCTGTTCCGCCTTTTGCTAACAGGCTTACAATAATATTTGCTTATCTGAAAAAAGATTAACTGAAGGATTTTTATAGTGTTTGTCCATTAGTGTGTGTGTCTTTGTATGGTTTTTATATTCCCTATCTGTCTGACTTGACTTTAACCCCATAGTGATAAATCACATGCTATCTCTTGGACTTTGGAACTAAAAAGCACTGAATTCATACAGTATTATACCGTATATGGCTGGCTACCTTGTTACTCACAGGACAACGTGTCCTATTCAGTTACAATCTACATTTACGCCCATTTAAATTATAGTTATTTTTTCACAGCAACAGTTTTGAATTAGTCATGCAGTGTAAAAGCTGAGGCGTACCTCTGGATTTTTTTGTCTTCTGTTTTATATCTCATCTGTAACCAGCCAGTTTATGACACAGAGATAGACAGAACAAGACACACACTCACTCTCACAGACACACACCTAAGCTGACTCATTGCAGCGTATGGGGTGGATCCTGGACACACCTGAGGTTGTTACTAGGGAGGGTAGACAGCAACTTTGAATGATAACAAACAGCACAGTGAGATAGTGTGTGAGTACAATGGTCGACTAGTTTCTGTTGGAGCACAGCCACACAGTAATATAGTGTGCACACACTGTGGAAACCATTGTGTGTACAGTACATTTGGAAATATAGATAAAATGTGTCCAGTCTTTCACAGACAATATCGGAATAGAGAAGTAAAGAGGAGAGATTGCCTTTTCTAAAATATATAAATAATCCACTACATTTATTTGCATAACATCTTCATCTAACACATTCATTCTGTTATTATTTTAAAATAGATTAATTCCTGTTTCACAAATATTATCATTTTAATTTGATCAAAACAACTTTGTAGATTAGAAAATAAGTGTTTACACTGTGGCTTTGTTGTCAAATTAAAAGAAAGAAAAGAGGCTGCAAATGCTACAAGAAGACAACAGTGCTGTTGCACCAGTCTGCCTGCAGGGGTCACCAGCATGTAACAAAACACAACATGGCACTGCAGTCCACTCAGGGGCCCTCAGTCATCCTCCCTGAGGGCCACTCAGGATCTGTCAGACTTGTTTTGCATGCAGCAATAACAGGGAGCTCTGCGGCAATGCCTAAAAAATATGTTTATTACAATGTGATATAAGATGAGCTTATGTCAAGGGCAGCTCTGGTGGAGTGCATTACAACCACAGACTATCTTTGTAATATAGTATAGTATCATAGTTTTATATAGTCATTAAAATAACTAAAAGGAGATGAAATATTACAAAATGAAAACAAGATTTAATGTCTTATCTTGTATGCATGATTCAGCTACCCGACCCAAAAGTGTGTGTACTAGCACACTATGACCAGGAGGGTGAAGCATTGCTAAACACACGTTAGTGCTGTAGTCTGCTATCACGTGCTCTGATAAATATAGGCTAAGCAAGTGGGTGTAAATCAAACTTGACCAGTACAGAACTCTGCAACCTAATAAATATTCTTTAATGAATCCAGTTTCAATGATGTCACAGCAGCTCCTTCACAGTTGGTATTACAGAACAAAAAATACATTAATTATTCAAGACATAATTATGACCAATCATGCACGATAACATTGTCATATATAAATAAAAGTCTTGCCTATGGGTAGCGTCTTAGTATGAGATGAAATGTTCAGTTATCTAAAAACCTTATCTGATACTACTCAACAAAATTTGTTGTAGTTTTTTGTTTTAATGGGGGAGAGAACAGTCACTGAGGCTTTGAAGATCAGTAATAATTTATTAATGATGAAAAGTTTGGGGTTACCAGGCTGTGAAAAATAACAGCTGGCTGGTGTTCATCCTCCTCCATAACTTGCTATTGTCTTTTTCGTTTTCCACTTCATTTGTTTCATTCCCACTTCATTAGCCTTCAGCGTTTAATTCAATTATTTTCCTGTTGGAGGATCATTTGCAATAAAATCCATTTTGTAACTACTTATTCACATATAACCAGATGGTGATTGATTTTATTAATGGCTCACTAATATTTGTAATTTGAGACCAGTTGGCTTATTATACAGAGAGATTGATTGCATATTACAACTTGAGAGATATTTTTTATTGACCTATAAAAGCATTAATAAAGAATCCGGTGACCTTGAATAAAGCAAGTGATATGTTACAAAGCCTTTGTGTTTGCTTGTCCAACTAAAGAGCCCATCACCAAAATACACTGTGCTAAATGGAGACTGTTATGACAAAACACATTCTGCATCTCTCCAAATCACTCATTTTCAACCTGAACACATTAGTGTCAACAGCAAACCCCATTTGCACACCAGTTTCATATTGTCTCTAAACAGCAACACTGTAGTTTTTTGCTCATCTGAAATGTTAAAAACTTAAGTTACATGAATTTATTCAAGGTTATTTGTGTGTTTTTTCTTTCTATGCACAGGGTGTACAGCCCATTTGATTTGCTGGTTTCTACAGTTGAAATTCCAAGTTTTGTTAGCCACAGAAGTGGGTGGGACTGAGTCAGTTCCTCCTGTCCCACTCTGATAGGACATCTGCACTGTGCACCACAAATCTTTCATATCTAATCGTTTATAACTTGTTTGGGAGACTAACTACCAAACTATGTCACTTGTAGCCTACGTAATTGTCTAATTTGCTGGTAGTCTACACTGGGACTTTTAATTAGCAGAATGTGTGGGGGAAGGTTGCAATGGTTCATTTTGCTATTCTGCCAGGAAACCATACAGGTCTAACATGGCTGGAAAAATATCCAGTAGCCTACACATAAAAAAACAGATCTAACTCTGTGCTCATTTATAAAACACACCAATACGTTTTATTGGACACAAACACAGGCTACAACAAGGAGCAGCAATATCATTCTTTTTTAGAATTTAGAACTGTAAAGAGAAACAGCATTTTCCTTTCGAATTGGTAACCAGTGGTTACAGGTGCCATGTTGGGAAGAGTCAACAGCACACAGCCTTTGTGGGCAGGTGTGTTACCTGTGGCTCCCTCAGGAAGTAGCCTACGTCCTGCCGCCTCAGCCGCCTCCTGGCAGTCACAATGAATCAGCCGACGGTACAGATCATGAAATAGTTTTTTTTCTTTCTCTCCCTGTCCCCCCACCCCTCTCTCTCTTTCTCATTATTGTGTAATTCACCTTACAACCCGCCTTTGTTTGGGAGCTTGAACCCGCAGTCTGTCCCGCACTTGGTAAGATTGGAGACGGAGGCAAATGCTTCCTGATAATAAAGAGGTGCGTCTTATTTCCATTCCAGTGATTGACTGCGCACGGCTTTCACCGCCGGAGCTGGGGGCATTGACGCATTGTGGAGTCGACAGGGGGTAGTATCACTGCAACCCCGGCTTCGCTACACAACGGAGGCATCTATCGGCGAAACCGCGATGGCCGTGGTGCAGCTCGACACGGAGGACCATCAACCGGAGAACGGCTTCGTGTCCCCCGAAACCACGTCGCCGGGGCTGCTGACACGCATCGACGGTTCTGTTCTCCCGTTTCTCGGGGGATTTGGGAAGTACCAGAAACAGCTGATCGTGCTGACATGGATTCCGGCGTTATTTATTGGATTCAGCCAGTTCTCTGATAATTTCCTCCTTGCCCAGCCAAACAACACATGTATCCAGCCTTTGGCGAACCTGACTAATCAGACTACGGGTCATTCCTCGTTGTTGGACAGTCCAAAAAACATCAGCGCACGGCCGCCTTATTTCGCCAATGGAAGTTACGGCAAGCACAATGACACGACCAGCATGCAGTGTGGGTGCAGCGAGTGGTCATTCGAGCTGCACACGGGACTTGTGCAGAACGTGGTTACCAAGGTAAGCTGTCCATGTTGAGGATGGGCATCCTTTTTACATCCCATTGTGTTGTGCATCTGTGACACCCTGCCCGCTCTAATCCTGTTAGTTGGATTGATTTACGTTGCTAAGAGAGTGATATCATGGCAGGTCCTATCAACACTACACCCACCTTTTTTTCTTTAGTCTTTTTTTTTTTTTAAAATATCACTTTCAGGCAGCATCACAGTCATGATAATGTAAAATCACGTTGCCCAGCTCCCTGCATAGTGTTACTGTAAATGCCTCCATTGTTGCATCCAAGGCGTGCACTGGGGGCCGTCTAGCACTGAGTCATTTTATTTTGTAGGGATTCACCACAGCCACATCGGACCAAAAGAGTAGTAGGATTACATAGGTGAGAGCATGCATCGTGCTGACAGTGAGTCATGGCAACAGCTGACACAAAGTGGGATCTATAGCAGAGAGAGGCCACCGTTGGCACTTTGGGCAGACCTGCCAGGGCTCGTGGAATTTGCCGGTTGCCGTAATGCACATAATAGACATTGGAGCCTTTGATTTAGAGCAAAGGTCATTTGTGCACTCTCTAGAATAATGCAACCCCATCCCTGGCCAAACATCACCTGCCCTATCAGCGGCCTAACCAAACACCGGTGAGATATTCTTGCAGCTTTCATTCAAGAGTCTGAATTTCAGACTCTGTGATGGAGGAGGAGGGGGGTTATATCCCTGCATATGCATGCCAGGCTGAGGAGAGAGTAGGCCTGCAGTTTTCATAGTTGGTCATGGCTGGAGGAGGAAGAAGGGTGTTATATCTCATTATGCCCATCAGCTCTTCTCCCGTTGTGGATGCTGCACGCTTATATCAGGATATCAGGTTTTATTTTAGTACAGGAGGAAAAGCATGAAACTTTAATACACAAGATTCTCTGAGTAAACTATCTACAGGATAATGTGATTCAATCTCCATAGTCCGATCAGAAACAGAGGATGTTCGTCCTTTAATTTTGCTTTGAAAAAGTTCAAGTGTTGGTGCACACCCTGATAACCTCATCCATGAATTTTTGCAGAGGACACTAAATTGCATTTTAATCAGAACCATCTTCACCTCCAAAGGGTCTGGAATGCATGCAATAATCAAAAGGCTTATCAAGAAGAGTCTGATCTGAAGCCAGGCTTTGAAAGCTCTCTGTGCTATAGGAAGGAGGTTGTGACACCCCGAGCTTGCATCCACTGTGACACTAACGGCCCATCTGCTTATCACTGATAATGCACTCATTTGAATGAAGTAAATAAAATGCAGCTGTGGCCTTTTAATCCAGGCATGAGCTGTGGGACAGTTTAAAGTCTTGATTTCATTAACTGTCTGCAGCGCAATTTGTGGAGCAACAACTTTTTTATGGATGGAGACACTCAGAAAACGCCTCACTTGTAGAATATGAAGCCATAGGGAAATTGATTGGGTGGGTCTTCATTACTAACAATCAAAAAATGTATGTTCTCCCAGGGATGAAAAAATGAAAATAAGTTTCCACTGTGATGACTTAAACTCTAAAACACTGCTGCCTCTCCTCACATGCTGGCGTCATAACCTGTAGATACTAACTTTTGTGTTGCCTTTGCACACACACCGAGAATGTCATGTTGACACTACCACCATTGCAGACCAGTGACAGGGCTGAGCAGGGCTGGTAAAACTTGCTGCCAGTGCTTGTCTTCCCTGACCCGTGCAGTTCACATTCTGACAAGGTCATCGTTCGGAGAAATTGAACCAAATTTCAGGTGAACCTCAAAACAGAACCAAGAAGAAAGCAGAATTGTGTCTTTTCTCTTTTAGACAAATTGTCCCTCATTCTTCTTCTCGGCCCTTTCCCCCCTTTTTCCCACCACAGCGATGACACTAGGATGTGACACTTGAGCTGGAATTGATGACTTGGCATTTCTCCTCGTGTTTGGATTGCATCGGCATAACTGCACATGACTGGGCTCAGCTATCTGTGACACTTGATCCAGAAAAAAGCAGAGCCAACGCTGTCAAAATGTGGTAGTGACTGTCAAGATGTACCAACAAATTCTGGCGCCACGCTCCTCTGCTCACCCTCAATATCGCATGCGGTTAACATGTAAACAGATGTTGATGTTTTCACTGTCTGCCACATGCCACAAGGTTTTACTTCCAGATTCTGTAACAGAGGAACGTATGCCCGCTCCACTCCGTTTTCTTGGTGTCAAAGAGAGAAGGCCCAGATGGAGGCAGCAGAGGTTGAGGTGGTGGTGAAGGATCCAGAGTGGTTAATGTGGAGACCCATCCTAATTGAGTCAAAGCTCTCCTCAGGGTGCATCTTAATTGGACTGAGCCTATGAAATGAGAATGTATCATTACTCAGAGACAGATAGAGTCTCTCTGCAGCCTACCCTGCTCAGCTCCCATTCAGATGGGTAGCAGCTGCACACGCCACCTGAAACAGTGACCTGAGAACCTCCTCAAAGCAATGATTAACCTCCCTATTGATCCCCCTATGAAAGTTCAGCTCTTGCATATTAATGTCATGGACACAAAACTTTTTAGGGACTGATTAGTTTTGTATCTTAAGCCGTGCTCAGGTTTTACCTTTGCTTATTGAGTGGCATGTGGATTCATTCCAAAATACATCCTTTAATATGTCGGAAAATGGTAATGGAATGCCAATCAAAGAAATTCAGGGTAATTTCTTCAAATTGCTTGTTTACTCACATTTTAAAACCTTGAAACACTCAGATGAAATTGAAAGTGACAAATCTGAAGGCCACAAATCCTTGTGTTTTAGAAGCTCGAGTCAGCCAGTGTTTGGTACATTTACTTCATACATTTCAATAATTGATTTTATAAATTGTTTTGAATTAATTTCCTGTTGATGATTGAAATTATTAACCACTGAATGAAGTAATGTGTTAAGGATGAAACAACTAACTTTGTTTGTAGCTTCTAATTTGAGTTTTTTTGTTTTTGTTTTTTTAGAAGACACTAGCTTGAGATTTGGGGAAACTATGAAATCCTTAACTACTGGGTGATTGATGATGAAAGTAAATGTTAGTTGAATGATTAATCAAGCAACTGTTTCTGCATGATTACAGTGGGGGTTACAGAATTGAATAGAAAAGATAAGAAAGATCTGTTATAAAAGTACATGGGTACACCCAGACCCAGTATCAGTGTCTGGAGGTCCCACACCCACGGATCTGAAAGCTGATACTGTAGTTGAACACCACTCAGGCCTCTCTACTCTCTGTCCCTCCATACTGTTTATCCAGCTGGTTGGCTCCTTCCACAGACCCTGGATCAGTGTGGGACACTTTGAAACAGTCTCAGCTGTCGAAAGGCGATGACCCCACCGCAGATACCCAGTCAGCACATAATGACAGCCACTCACAGCGTCAGGTGGGAGGGAAGACGCTTGTGTGACCGAAAGATAAAACTCAGTTGAGGCTCTCTGTGTGTGCGTGTCTGATAAGTGCTGTTTTGTAACAGGAGGGGATGAGCAGTGTGGGGTGCCTGACCCTTTGCCCTGGTTTAAGTTTGCGTTTAGGATGATGGATTTCAGTTTGTAGTAGTGTTGGTGCATTGTGTATATACGTCTCTTTAGTCACAGAGATGTGCAGTTGTAGAAAGAAACAACTAATAGTTAATTGGAGGGTAAAGGTTTGTTCTTTTACCATCTGTCACTGTTGGTTGCTGGAAAATAGAACTTGTCAAACATGTTGGTGTTTCTCATCTGATGAGAGTCTGTATAGTCTGGATGCTAGTTACCGGTACTTGTCACACCTACAATACAAATTGCTCTACAGCCCCTTGGGCCACATCTACAGTACATACCACATCAAATATCATGGGGTTATTTCATCTTTTTACCCCAGAGCTGCAACAGAAGAGTGAGTATAGACAGCATACATGTATCTTTTTGTGCTCACTCATCCTCCTTTTGTTATTCCCTTTTACACTCACCTACGCTAGCACTACACTACAGCCCTTCAGTGAAGCAGTGGTGCTAAAACTTGCACTTGGAAGCAAAAGGAGTCTGATAACCACGGAGATGGTCTGTTGCTAGGCAGTAACTATGCAGCAGTCTCTTCATGTGTTTCCCGACTTCTCTTCACAAGTGCTTTTAAACATCGCTGCCTCTTTAGCTTGTTATCCTTCCCCATTCCTTTCTTTATCCTTTGCATTTCTCTTCATCCTTACATGTTCTGTTTCTATATTGTATAATCTTTATTCCTCCCTCCTTCTGTGCTCTCTCCCCTTCCTCCCCCTCCTCTCTCTTTCTCGCTCTCATACTAACACACACACACACACACACACACACACACACACACACTGCTCCGTAGTTCAACGAGTGCAGAAATGTGCAGCTGTAGTTGAGAGCGTCTTCATCTGATTTAATGAGACTCGCTGGTGTAGACTGATCATTGGAGGCTGGTCATTTGAGAGAGGTCGACGCACACCCTGGGGATGTCAACTGATTTGCTGTTAGCCCTTCATTGTTCTGCATTTTTCTGTCAGCTAATAGATTTATATGCTTCTTATAGCACAACTCTGCACACTGACTTCTATTCATTACTAAGCAAGACAATAGCAAGGGAGAAAACTGACAGAAATAATAGGTGCATAGCAGACGAGCTGCATGGATTTGACTCATGCTTAGACTGACTCACGGCTCGCAGGGCTGACTTTGTTCAAAGTCTGCCCATTAATGATGGTGTATGAGCGTTGGCCGAGGGGAGAGACGGTGGTTAATAATATATGCAAATTGGCAGATGCTTTTAAATACAGGACATTAATGATACATTGCCAAACACAACCTGCTGCCGTGCTCTGTCCATTTGGCCCAATTCAGCTGCACTTTCACACTTTGTGAGAAATACCGCTCGGTCTGCGTCATGTGACCTTGGAATGTTTAATACGTCGCTATTCTATATCATAGGTCACATGTCTGACCGGGGTCACCTCGCAGAAGTCTGTCCTGCACAGTCACCGAACTTGTCATGCGGCCGTGCAGCGCTGTGCAACCTCAGACACAGAGTCTGTCATGCTTCAGCTTTTTAAACACCCTTAGTTCTTGGATTGATTGCGCAACAGGAACTTGTTTGCGTCCCTCTGTGTTTTTCTCTGCTGACATCGATACTGAAACCATGAATGAGTGGCATGCCTGGATCATGTGATGGCAGGGTGGCTCTGGGTAATCCTGGAGCGTTCCATTCTAGACAAGTCACTATGGTTGTGGAGGTTACACAGGGTTAGAGCCCCTTAGAGAAAAATGTAGGTAGGTACAGACTACACTTTGTAGTTGAAGGTGAGGTAGAGCTGCCTCAAGAAATGAGTATTGTTTTATCTTTGCAACATCAGTGACATTACAGACATTGACTGAGAGAGGGTGTAGTGTATAGATGAAACAGTACTGAGGAGGATGGTGTAAATCAGCCCTCCATACGCTATGCACCTGCTATGGCTACCACGCCCCTGCCTGCTCCTTCCTGCCGGCTCGTCTCAACACAGACAGCTGGGAGACATATGTTACCAAAAAGAGACCTAATATCCACTTCTTCTGTGGAATTCTATTCTGTTACTCTCAGGACTGAGTTCATTACTAGGACAATTTAGTAATTATGTCAATGTCCCTGTACACTGTCCCTTTCTTAAATAAATAAACTATAAACTATAATGTTTATCCTAGTTACAGGTTCATGTAGCGAGTTTCTGCACGTGCGCCTCTGGGCTTTGCATGTGCTCCTGCTGCTGCACCTCTGCATGATCATTG
Organism: Decapterus maruadsi; assembly: GCA_030347415.2. Lineage (NCBI taxonomy): Eukaryota > Metazoa > Chordata > Actinopteri > Carangiformes > Carangidae > Decapterus > Decapterus maruadsi. The sequence continues at coordinate 17,537,183 of CM064906.1, forward strand.
CCTGTGCTGTGTTTGTAGCCTGTTGATAACTCATCAGTGCTGTGTGGGGGAAATAAAAAAAAAACAGGGCGTGCACAATTCATCCAAAAGCAGTCACGCACTGCATTGTTTGCACTTGAGGAATCCCTTCGCCGCTGGCTGTTTTGCCCAGGAGAGAAAATAAGGAGAGGCACAATGCTCTGTCATATAACATCTTGGGACACTGTAGAGGGGGCAGAAATGATAAAATATTAGCTCATGGAGACCTGATGATTTGGGCTGAGGAAATAATTGGCATAAACAGAGATAATTTAATCCCGGATGTTGATTCGCAGAGAATAAATAAGATCCTCTAACATTTGCAGTGGCATCGTAAATCAAATATGTTGCAAATATGCACACAGTTACCAGTGGAGGAAAACCCCAATGCATCATTCAGTCAATTTACAGTGTTTTAAAAATATTTATTTCCAAGACAGCACATTATTGTGTTAAATTAGCTAATACTGAGTGAATAGTTATTCCATTAGAGTAACTTGAAACATGAGGTCTGTTTGGAGATGCTGTTCCTGGGGTTCACTCATCCTCAAGTCTAATGGTTTGTGATATTCTGTGTCGTATGAAGTCTGGAATAATTAAGAAAGAACATTTCAGTGTCTCTCATCTTCAAAACGCCCTCGAAACATTATATTTATCTTTCAGTTCCACTTTGTTTTTCACCCAGCATACATTTCTTGGAACTAACGGCTGTGTTTATTTGTCTCTACAGTGGAGTCTGGTGTGTGACTCAGCATGGAAAGTCCATATTGCAAAGTTCTCCCTGTTGGTGGGATCCATCTTTGGATACCTGACGTTTGGGATCCTCGCTGACTGGTAAGATTTTCAGCCAAGTTCTGTCACACCAAGTCTTATTGACGTATTATGCGGATTTAAAATGTATTTTCAACGATCCACATCCATTTCTCTTTTTACCTTGTTTTGTAGGTTTGGCCGCCACCCGGTGCTGATCATATCAGTGCTGTTCATGTTGGTGTTTGGTCTGACTGTGGCCTTTTCTGTCAACGTCCCCATGTTCAGCACCCTGCGCTTCTTTGAGGGCTTCTGCCTGGCAGGAATCACACTCTCCCTCTATGTCCTCAGTAAGTCTTTCACTCTCAACTAAAAGCCCTGGCAGCTTTTGTGATTTTTTGCTGTGCCTGTGAAGCTCATTTTAGCACAGCATGTAGGCTGCAATTCAACACTGACTATCTATTTTGGTTATTTTCACCAAAATGGATTTTTAGAAGTAGCCTAAATGAAAGCAGACTTCTCATTTCTAGCTGAGTATCAATCTTGTCTGAAATTACTCCAATTTAATGTTTCTGACATCTGACACAGTAGCTTACCTAAACAAGATTTCTATAAAATGATCTGATAACCCATGTTAAAGCTAATGCTAAAGGAGCTATTTTATGTTTTGGCCAGTGTTAGCATTAACAGCTGTTTACTTGCCTGTTCTGCTGGGGATTTCAGCCACTGCTGTGTTTACAAGACAGTAGTGTCTGAACAGCACTATAGCCTCAGGGCCGACGAGTCAGTGCTAGCTGGTTAACGTGCTAACATTAGTAAAAGAAAATGAGAGCGCTTAGCAAATAAAGTAATGAGGTTGGATGTTGGACTTGCAAGCAAAACTTACAAATAGCCCCTTTAACAGAATGAAACTAAAGCTAACAGGCCAAAGACAAATGTCAGCCTACAAGAAATAGAGGAAGATGGATTTAAATGATATATTTTTGGGGGGAGGGTTAACAATTTTATGCTGTAAAACAATTTTTCAAGAGGTACCTGGTTTTAAAGTTTTCACTAAACAGAGGTGCTCGACAGCAGAACTACAACAGAACGGCCTGTAGGCTACTGTTGCATACCTACTCAAACATTTATCTGTGAGTCAAACTGGTTGGTTGGCTCCATGCATGTGTACAGAAGAACTGGCAGTTAAAACACACATGTTAGGAGTGGCTTTCCTTGGCAGCTGAATACTTTGGTGTTATTCATCACGATATAAATCATATTGCAACACTTTTTAATGTTTTAAATGCTAAATCTTATACCAGTAGTTGAAAATATACATTTTGAAAATTATGTTGTAATATCACAATTTCATTAGCACAATTACCGTATCATTTTGTCTACCGCCCTCTTTTAATTCTTAATATCCTCCCACTGTTACTGTTCTCACTAACAACCTGACACACCTAATCAAAAAGCTATTCCACTTTAATTCCTGTCGCTAGCTGGGGGTAGCATGCAGCTAAAATAAGAGTAATTGTGTTGCAGTGACCTCCTAACATTTATTAAACTGAGAGCCATTGTCGGGATAAATTCTCATTACTGAGAAACTGCCACCCTCCTTATCCTTGGAGTGAACTCTTTAATTTTGATTTAGGTGCAGCCACATGTGTCTTTTCCTGAGATTTTAATCCTTCTTGCTGGTAATCAATATTCTGATAATGACAGAAGGGGTAAGAGGTGGTAACTTGTCTTCACTATAGCTGCGCCCGTCAGTACAGGAGGAGTATGCTGAGACTCTAGTGTTCTCTTCCACTGATGTGACCTCCATACACAGTACAGGTTTAGATAATTAGTTATATGGGAATGTTATGCAATGTTCCCAAGAATGGGAGAGACGGGGCTTTTTTTGCTAGCATCCTTATAATTGGCCTCGCAGTCGATCTGCATTCTGGTCTCAGCGACGGATCCTTAAAAGCCTCTTTGGCTGCAGTAATTGACCAGTGCAGAGTTAGGTTGCAAGAGTGGAGGGAGGGGAAGATGAGAGGGAGGAGGGGAGAGAGACAGCATGGGTGAGATGAAGGAAGGGGCCCTCGATGTCCTTGTCTTTCTAATTTACTCCACACAGTATACCTTGAAAAGCCTTGTCCCACTACCAAAATAGAAGGGCCGTTAAGTCCCAGGACAAAGGGAAGATGGCGGGGCAGGATGAGGCAGAGGGGTGGAGTTGCACTGTATAAGCAGTTCATCAAATTTAAATGAACGTGACGTCAGCGTCCATTGTTTTCATCAACCTGCAAGTTTATGGTTTCAATAAATCAGTGGCGTTAAATTTGGTAGTTGGAACCCTTGAGAAAGGTGGAGAGATTGCACAGTAATTTCACAGACTATTTCTCCGTCAGCCTAAACAACACGCCCATTTTGTTTTGTTTGCTTTTTTGGGGGAACATATTTCAATTCTTTATCATCTAGATTAGTATTGAACATTGCAATTATTTTCTTTCCAAATATTTGTCACACTAGAGTGTGTCCAATTAAAGAAATATCTCCTCTCTACTTTCTTTTCATACTCTCTGTATTATTTTTCTATCCCTTCCCCTCCTCCACAGCCTTTCTCTTCCCTCTGTTTACATTTTTCATTTCATTTGCTGTTCAACCATACAGTATGCAATCTACAGCACTACAATACAGTGATCCCAGAATAAATGAAGTGGTCACGAACAACCTGTTGCTGAGAGTTTGTTTTCTCTATTGAAATGCTTTATGCAATATTGATGCAACACCTTACCCTCTGCAATCACACTCAAGTACCTGTGTGGTTTAGCAATGGTTCAGAGAGCGAGACGCTGCTAAGAGGTTATGTTTAGAGCTTCTGTGGCTTTATAGCAAAGTAACAAAGCAAAGAGGTAGTCAGGCCTGTTGAGTCTGGTTAAATAATCTGTGTCGACTAATTTGCATCAACAGCAAGTTCCTCAATGAGGATATAAAATATAAAATATACTTGTCATCTAGTCAGTGGTATTTCCTCAACGGTGTTGCAGTACAACATTGAGTACATTAAGAGCTTACTGTATATATCAACTTGAGTTTGTTTGTTAAAGCCTTATAGGTTTTGCATTGCTATGCTACTGCCCTTATTTCTGATAGTGTGTGGCCCCTGTCACATGATATTTACCCTATAGCCACTCTGTATTGACAAAACTTCACCAGAGCTGGTCCAACAGAGGGAACACAGTTGTTCAATAACACATTACCGGGGAGAATCAATCCTTTTATTTCACGACATGCCGTTTAGGATGTTTTAATGCATTCGCGTGAGAGAGGATGGCCACATGCTAAGAGTTCAGCAAAGCTAATATACACTCTAGTTTTGACGGTCATGTGACATTGCTGCATGTAACATTACAAACCACATGATCCTCTTTCGTGGCTTGCTTTGTTTGACTCTGCTTACAAAGGGAAAGTCGGAGCCAAATCCCAGCTTCAGCTGTGTTTGCACTGGAGACGTTTCACTAATCCCCGTCTCTCATCAATCCATGAGCAATTAGGTCTTAGTTCATACATCTTGGGGCCCCAGGCACCGGTGGGTGCTATCATTTTAGTTTGAACAATATAATTGCAATTTTCTTATTTGGTTCGACAATTTCAAATATTCTGTTGAATACAGCCAGTAACAAGCCACCTTCCTGACCGCCTGTATATTGCCTCATTGCTCCACGGAGTCATCAATCAGGAAACTCATTTTTCCGAGCTCCTTTTTTTTTTTAAAGAGTGCAGAGCAATTTGTGCAGGGCGACTACCAGTTCCACCAGGATGGCCTGTCAGAATCAAGCCAAGTGCAGGGCCCAACAAGGCTGATGTGATGTGACACTTATACAGCTCCTGACGCTAACTGCCACACAGACAGACAGAAAAGAGAATTGGTGGCCGGTTGGTTTAAGAAATTTCAGACAAAGGAATGGGGATCAGCAGCTACTACTATGAGGAGAAAGAAGGGGGGGAAAAAAAGGAACGTAAAGACTGGGAGGAATGTGGGAACTGCATGGGGGATAGAGAGAGAGAGAGAGCAAAGTTTTTTCACCTCTGAAGAGTATTAGACTAAGAGGCGGTGTGACACAATTCCACCACCACCTCAAGAGAAAGTGAAGTCTTCACGTTGAGCCCTTTCATGTATAAACCAAGCTCATGCATCCCTCTACTCCAAACATGCAGAACAGCAAAGCCGGTAGCTATGTGATGCAGCACTACTACTAATACCCCAGTGCTCCAACAGTGTGAGCTAGCCTTTTTAGCATCACAGACACGGAGAGGCTCACAGGGCCGATAGCTCACAGTGCTGCTCACCTTTGCAGTTTTTATTTTTTATTTTTACAGGAAACACTCCTGTCCCCCCTCCCCTCCCTTCCTGTGCATCACCTCTGAACCTCACCTCCCACCCCCACCTTGTATACAAACACAAACTGCTCATCAAGCGAGCTGAGTCATGCTAGCTGGCTGCGCTGGGTGTTTGTGTGAGAATTTTTGATCAGCTTGAGATGAGGCGATTGTGTTCTGGGGCAGTGGGCCAGAGCTTGCTCTTTGTTTACACAGGTTATGCACTCACATCAGCTTTTGGGCTAAAATCTGTTGCTTTTTTAAGACATAAATGACTTTTTCTTCTCACCTGAAGTATTTATTTACACTAAATATCAGCGTGGCGGTATCATAACACGGAGAAAAGTGCACATATCATATGACACTGAAGGATATTATGAGGTTTCCCTCTATAAAAGAGATCCAAGCTTAATTGTGTGTATGTGGTGGGTATAGGCCTATGCATTGGCTTCATTTTTTTCCCCCCACACCTCCCGGCTCCTAAAAGCACTAATGTAACTTTGTTTTGAAGCTGTAGGTAGGATATTTACTTTGAGAGATACAAGCTGTACAGAGAAGAGCAAATGCCTCTACACTCCTCTTAAGTTGATGTTCACTTTCCATGTTTGATTCAGAGGCAACATGTCTATACAAGCCGCCCTATGTGTGTGTGTGTGTGTGTGTGTGTGAGAGAGAGAGAGAGAAGCCTTGTAAAGAGAGATACAGTAGACATACAGAGAGAGAGAGAAGCAGGGAGAAACCAAAGGACAACAGACACAGAGCGCATGATTCTGTCGGGTCATGCATCATAAAGAGCTTCATGACTTTTCTGTCAGTAACCTTTGACACACATGACTGCTCTGTGTGTGATGATCTAGAAGGCAAAAGTTATTTTTAATGGTGTGGCACAAACTCTTGCTAATGCTTTGGGAAAAGTTATTGCCCTCTCACTTTATTTCTACTTTTTTAAATTTTATTTTACTTTATTTTAGGTGGTGTATTGCAGGTCAATGCTTACAAAGTATCAACAACATTCCCAGTCAGTGTTTTCTGACAAAATGAAGGCAAAGCCCGCAACAGGTCGGACAATTAATTTAATAGTCAGAAAATATAGTTGGCGCTATGCACCACAAAATGATAATAATGACACCACATCCTGCACTGAAATAACTTTGTTTTCCGAGCTGAATTAGCCTTGCGGTTCTAAGTCGCGGACTCGTGGCTAACTGCATCCATTATAAGCATCTTGGATTTTGTTTAGTTAATAATTCCAGATTCAGCTGATGGAAATTTTTATTGTGTCTCACGGAGAGGATGTAACAAAAGCAGATGGAAGGGAAAGAGAGTGAGTGAGTGTGGGATAAATGTGTCACATTTATGACAAATCCATAAATGTTTGATGGTCCCATGTGAGCAAGTGTAGCTTCACGGAGGGGGGGCAAAAAGGAGAGACGCACATTGTCGCATGTTGCTGTCAATGCGGTAAATTTGCTCCTGACACACCCAGACACTCGCACTGTATTGATTGTGTTGGTAGTGTTTACCATCGCTCCTTTGGTACATGAACTGGACTGGCTATGGGTAGTGATCCAGCGCCTAAATACAAACAGATGACTACTTTTTACTATACACACAGTGGAAGGGAACACGTGACATTAAGCACTCTGCTCTACTTTTCCATTGTGTCTAAGTGTGTTTAAGTTATGATGTGACTGCCCTTAAGTTACTTATTACCTCTGAGGCTTTTACTGTCTATTGCAACAATACTATGCATTTTAGTTTGGCTGCCCCCCCCCCCCCGTGCTCATGTGATGCTTTGGAACGAGTTCAGTCAAGCTGGACGTGGACTGTCCGTCAGCTTACAAAGCCCTTTTGGCACCACCTGAGATGCGCAGCATTTATTGGAATATGAACACATTAAAAGAAACATTTACAATTCAATAAATATAAATATGAACAGCAATACAAGGCTAAGGAGGTGGAGGAAATAAAACCGCTAAAAGCACGCAGCGGTGCGGCAAGAAATAAGTGCTGTGGTGTATGCTGATAAAGTGAGTATAGAGCAGCCTGTGTGTGTGTGTTGTACATACAGAAATGTTGTGGTCTTATGTGATTGGATATGCCGGTTTAAAGCGAGAGCAATTCTCAGTAATATTTTGTTTACGGTCCCTCCATGCTCAAGTGTGTCCATGTGTTTATGTGAAAACAGAGGAAAAGCTTTTGAGAGGACCTTTATCTTATGCAGTATGCAAAGCTAAAGCCAAACATCTGGTCATGTGACACACGGTGCTTCCTCTCTGTGCTGCCCTACTGTACCAACCAGCCATTAATCTCTCTGCACACACATGAGGCGTAACAGGGCAGGACAGAAAAATGGAAGCTCTGCGTGTTTGTCTGTACAAATGGACTCCTTTTGTGTCAGTGTTAGACTCATTTTTACCAGTATGGTCTGACAGGCAGTATTCTCCGTCTGCCTCTCTCATCGCTCTCACCTGCCTTTACTTTCTGTTCTAAGTGTATGCCATTTATGGATATCACTCAGTTGGGCCTGCCCTGAGTAATGTGTGCCAGATCGGGACTCTGAAGAGAGAAGCTTTTTCATTTCCCACCATATGCCTCTGCCTCCCTGAGGACGGCAGCCAGGTCTGCCTCGCCACCACTGCAGAGATATTGTCCTGCCATCAGACGGACCTCTTCATTCTGGCCTGGAAGAGATGATGAAATACATAAGAGAGGCAGGGTGTGACATTGAGCGCAATTGCTTTTCAGCCAAAGAGTGGTATTTTCCATGATACACAGGTTGAACTGTCCTCATGCGTTCCCTTAAGCAGCTCAAGCTGTCTGCTGATAAATGGGTTAAGGTGCAGACTCAGTTTTTTCTCTCTCTCTCTCTGAGCAGGGTTAAAGGTCTCCTTTGTGCAGAGCTTGCGTTTTTGGTTGCTCGGCAGACTTCCTCCTCTAATATTTGGCTCCATGTGTATCCTCATTCTACTCTTTCTTTCTATCTTTCTTTTTGCCTGGTCTATATTTTAGACTGGATGGCCTGTGGTCATGTTCCAGTTGCAGGTTCCCATATTCAATCCTTGCCACGCAACTTTTGTGAAAGACCTTGTATGATATAACGTCAAGCTATCTCACACTGCAAATTCCTGAGTGAAGTCCAGTGATTGGCCAAATCAGCGTGGTCGACCTTTGCTCTTTTCTTGTGATGGGTGTAAAAAGGAAACTGTCAGACCTTCTGTTGAATGTGGTGTGTTGAGGAAATTCTGGCCTTAGCGTAAAATATGTGTCAAAGGCAAGGCAATTTTATTGTATAGCCCATTTTTACAAATGGTTGGTCTCAAAGGGATTTTCTTCAGCATTATAACAACATCCTCTGTCCTTAGACCCTCACATTGACTGAGGAAAACCTCCCAAGAAAACACTTTTGAACAGGGAAAAAAATTGAGAAACCATGTAAGCTATTCATTTCCTGTGAAGGCTGATGGCTTGGTTTTGTGCCCATCATCCTCAGTGCTGAAACAAATACACAAAGATTACTAGAGAAATACTCTCTCGCTTGTGTTTTACTTGATTGCTGAGAATTTCAGCTGCATAGATCAAAGGAAAGTGCCTGTGGCTACTTGGGGCTAGTTGGCATTCTTGCAGCCCCAGATAAGGGACTAATCAATGAATATGACCTTATTCTTAGTCAATAGCCCCTTTTCATTGCTTGGAAGAAGAGGGCGGGTACCTCAGGATATTTGTGTGCTAACCCTATATATAAACAAAGAGAGAGGAAAATGCTTCTGAGCGCTCTTTGGAGGTTATCTGCCAGAGAGACTGTAAATAAACTGCAGTTTGTTTTTGCTCATATTATGTGCCCAGAATTTCAATAATGCAACATTAGTAGGATCTTCTCTGTGCGTCATGAGCAGAGAAGTCTTTACCTGACCAAACAAAGGCTTTGACCCTGTTCTTCTGTATGTTCTCTAGAAATGTGAAGGGCACCAGAAAGAAGGGACCTTAGTCTGAGACTTCCCTAACCAAGTATAGGTTACGCCAGGCTAAGTGCTCGCCTCCACACTGTTTGATTTCTCCTCCTATGGGATCTCTATGTTCCACTGATGATGCAATTTGGCCAAACTCTTCGATCTACTATAAGTCCAGGGAAAGACCAAGGTTCACTGGTTCCTCATCAGGGATATGCTGTTTGCTGACAGGGCTGCACTTCCCTGTCACTCAAGAGGAGCCACTCCAAGAACTCATCAGCAGCTTCGCACATGCTTGAAATTGAGTTTGGTCTCATCAAACATTTTCCATTTGTGAATATGTGAAGCTTTAACTGTGGTCAGGACGAGGCCCATACAGTCCACCCACATTAACATGAATCCTGATGTGTAAGCTTACTAAGTAGATTTTTATGTGGAAGTGAGACTTGAGTAAGGCCTGAAACGGTTTGTGGTGAAGCATAGCAGTGACAGATGCGTCCAGGGTACAAGGGGTCACTATTTTGATGAGTATGCAAATATTATGATTCATCTGCTATCCTGGTGTCATGTGTTTGTGGCGTCACATACTCACAGTCACAAGTGCTCAGTTGGATGGTTGACCAGCAACCAAAACCCTTCACTCTTCCAACACCAGAGCTGTATATCTTTTTTTCCTGACAACTTTCCTATCTCAAATTTCTATTTCAGTATTTGATATATTTGTCCTACTGACCTACCATGTTCACTCAACACGGAAGTTGTGGTGGCAGTTGCTAAGAGCAGTCAGACTTATCACAGGTAATTTAAGTATGCCTGCACAATGGTAATTGTAATGCAACTCTGTTGGTTACTTTTACCCGTGACACAATAGCCTTTAGCTTCACACGATGAAGGTTTCTACTAAAAAGGTGCTTTCTTTTGTTTCTATCTTGGCTTCAATGTGATTAGTGGCAGATGCACACCAGGTGTGCACCTACAGTTCTCAGAGAAGGCTTTATTAGCCACTCCCCCTGGTATCTCATGCATGACTTGACAAAGGCCCTGTGCTGGCCCAAATGTTGTCTATGCAATCCTTTGCACTTGGGCTGAGTGTGCGGCATCCATGCCAGCACCTAAGACTTAAACATGGCAGGCGACCCAGTCTCCTTCCCATTTACGTTGCACATGGAAATCGTGGCAAGAGGCTTTAAGGACCTCATGGGACCAGTAAAAGGTCTTGACATTAGCCTGCGGGCACAGGGAGTGGCTGCACTGAGTGCCTTTAGCGGCCAGCCAATCTCTTTCTATCGTGAAACAATGGTTCTCCTCGACTGAGCTATGCACTTGACAGGGAAGCTCCTGAGCTACTGTGGCATGTAGCAGAGAGTGTGATTCATATTCTTGTTCTGCCAAAGTCAGCAACCAGACAAAGCCTCTTTAGGGATTATCATTACTACTAATTGTCTACTGGCTTGATCATTCATGATGTCATTTCCACATCCACTGTAAATATGAGATGCATTGAAATGTGTATATTCCTCAAAAGATTGTAGTATATTCCACTTGTTTTGTCACCCCCAGGAACCCTTGGTCAACACCTTTTGTTATGTGACATATCAGATTAGCTATTGGTAGATTTACTGTATGTCAGTAGGACACAGGATGCAGCAGGGCATTGTGGGAGTGCTGATCTGGGTTGTGGAGGATTAGGGTCACCAGGAGTAAGGTGCTCAGAACCCTTTTCCCTCCTAGAGTCTCTTGTACTTTGTACTGAAGTTTAGAGTAGAAAATGTGCCGTATTTCATATACACATTCATGAACATGATAATAGTTTGTACTGCTAGAGGAGTATGTCTTACTGTGTGATAACATAGCTCGCCACAGGATGTCCTTTCCCCCGTCACAGTGCAGTGGCCTGTTCAGTGCACATGACGCCTCGTTCATAACCGAAGAATTCAAATCCTATGTAGTCCATACCCAGTGAACCGTCACTTTGCTCCCAGCGGCACACAGAGAATGAGTCTGGAGGTTAGTTGGTTCAAACTCAGCAGGTCTTGCACCCATCGCCCTGCTCTCCACTCATTGGCTCTGTCATTCCAGCTGCGATAGTGTCTGTGAACAGAGAGCATTATTCATGTCCTCAGAAGGGGGCAAGTCCTAATTGAAATTCCGGTCTTTTCCACTGGAATGAAGCGGGGCCGCCGACACCCACTGTATTATGCTGGCCCTGTCACCTTGAAAGGCCCATCTGGAGACTGTTCACATTCCAGGGAAACAGAAAAGACCCATTAAGGGGAAAAAATAGAAAAGAAATTGTGATATATAACAAAAAGGGATGAATGAAGCAGGACAAAAGATTCGGACAGGGCGAGAACAGCGGCATCACAGTAGTGCCCACTCTCTATGGTTTGATGTGAAGCCCTCCTCTACACTGCAGTAACTAAAGGGATGGACTGTCTGTGGTTGCTGGCTGCCAGTGTGGTGTGCATGCTAATGACTGGGTGAATGAATCAGTGCCATTCTGATAGAGGAGAAATGAGTACAAGGAACCTCTTTCTGGTTAGTTCACTCTCACAGCAGCCTACTGTCTCTGAACAACAACTGTACATGGTCATTTATTGCCTTTATTTCACCCCTTTGTATACTGTAATAATGGCTTATATTTGACCGAACTTATGGCATATTGATTTAAAAAAAAAAAATCTGTCTAATAAATGTATTACTTAGTCCATAAAATGTCTTCTGGTTCCTGCACTTGCCTACTGTAGTAAAAATAAATAAATTAAAGAACATATTTAATTCATAGTAAGGAGTTTTCTCTCTATCAAAAGTCACAGTATCAGTACAATATTAATCATACTGTTTGATAGTCACATAATTGTCTGTGATGCACCAGAGCAAGATCATCATCATCATCATCATCTTGAGGAGTCATGTTCTGGCCTGTTTCTGCCAGCACAAGGCCAAATCACATTAAGGCTTGGATCCAGTGTTCTGTTCATGTAATTTTTCCTGGTGTTGAATTAAATCTTGGAAATGTGGCATTTGCACTGTTGTCATTGTGTGTCTTTGTCCCTTTGCAGAAAAACGGAATTAACACGCGCCTTCTCTCTGTCTTTGTTCCACCTCTCAGGGATCGAGCTGTGCCTGCCAGGATGGCGCTTTTCCATGACCATGGTGGCCAACTTCGTGGTGTTGGGTGGTCAGCTGCTGATGCCTGGGGTGGCCTACCTCTGTGGTGACTGGCAGGTACTTCAAGCTGTTATCATCTGCCCCCTGCTGCTGATGCTGTCCTACATCTGGTAAGGAAAAGACTCGAGCACCTGCTGCACCATAACCCAGACCTGTCTTGTTTAAAACCTTAACTCTTAAAAAGGTGTTTTTAAATCCTACTCTTCCAGTGGTTAAATATGGTTACACCTACAGTAAAAAATCTACACTTAAAGTATTCATTGTTTTTACACTCTAAAATCTTGTTAAGACAGAGATGCTCTCACATATAGTGAAATGCTATCAACAAGGAGGTGGAGAAAGACTTGCCTCCAAGGACATTTTCCAGCAGTGGATTCCCAGCTGAATTAAATGCAATGTCTTTTGTTAACTCATTTGCAGTGACCTCTACTGTGACTGCAGTCTCTTTTACTGAAGCCCAGGCAATAAATACTCATGTATTCCCCTCCATTTATTCTGCCACCAAGCACAGTGCTTTACAGCACTACTGTTAGTCAGCAGAAGAAATCCAAGAATACAGACTTTAGTGTATCTGAGACCTTAGCTTTCTTCCATGGTGTACCTGAAGAACAAAGTGGGGTTTCACTCAGAAACGATCAAAAGTGATGAAACTGATTACACATCAATAACGGTGATATACAGCTCTTTAATCAGACACACAGAACAGACCCTATGGGGTATTGATGGGGATTTTCCACAGGAGTGGGATGATACAGTGCAAGAGTCAGATGCCTCAGGCAGAGTCATAGACATTAGTCACTGTTATACTGATGAATGAGTGATTCTTTTTTAGGAGGTGTGGGTTACAGCTATAGTTTCAATTATAAAACACATATGGAATTCACTGGAATTCAGCATCAGCTGATGTGAACCAGGACTCCCGAAAAAGAGCTCTCATAAGAGTTGCTGGTTTACATAAACCACAGGGTTTCAAAATCATCTCAAAGTTCATTCATCAGTCCACAGTTTGACAAACTGTCCATAAATGCAAACATGTCTATTGTTCCTAGAAGTAAACATCCAGCTAAGATTAGTCTACAGGCACAAAGCAGAATGATTGATAAGGTACAACAGCTTAAGACTTCAAGAAATCAATGGAGCTGGTTAACATTTCTGTTCATGACCCTGACATACACAAATCATGGAGGATGGTTGCATGGAGCACGTATCGATGGCAAGGACATCACAAAGGAAGTTGCTCATGCCTGAAATACACCTTCAATGCTACTTGGAAAATGATTTGTGGACTGATGAAACTTAAGTTGACTTGTTAGGGAAGAACATGCAGCACTTTGTTTGGTGTAGAAACACCATTGTATACCGTATAGGTGAAGCTGGGATGAGCAAGTTTCATGATATTGAATTTTGCCTGTGGGCTTTGACAGCTCACCATCAAACAGGTCTGTAGGAAGAATGGTCCGAAATTCCTCTCAGCGGCTACTGGAAGCGTTTGTTTGAGGTTATTGTTGTCAAAGGAGGTTTGGCCGCTAATTGGATCCAAAGGTTTACTTACTTTTTCCACCTGCACTGGGAAATTTTTAATTGGTGTGCTCAGTAAACACACAAAACTGCATCGTGATATTAGCTCAAACATATTGCATTTGTCTATACTTGTGACTTACAGTGGGGAAAATAAGTATTTGATCCCCTACAGTTTTTTCAGAGTTTTGGCCTGGAGTTTTGGCCCAGAAATGGAAGGTCTATCATTTTTGGTTGGTTTGTTTTTACAGACTGAGATAAAATATCAACAGAAAATCCAGAAAAAACACATCATATAAAGGTTATACATTAATTTGAATTTGATGGAGTGAAATAAGTATTTGATCCCTGAGCAAAACATGACTTTGTGCTTGCCAACAACAACAAGAGTTCCTCCATCAAGTACTGAGGTCAGATGTTTCTTGTAGTTGGTCATCAGGTTTGTTCACATATCAGAGTGATTTTGATCCTTACAGATCATCTCCCAATCCTGAAGGTTTTGAGGCTGTTGCTTAACAACTCAAAGTTTCAGCTTCCTCCACAGATTCTCTATAGGATTATGGTCTGGAGACTGACTCGGCCACTCCATGACCTTATTTAGCTTCTTCTTGAGTCACTCATTTGTTACTTTGGCTGCACAGTTTGGGTTATTATCATGCTGGAAGATACATGCATGACCCATCTTCAGTGTGCAGGCACTGCAAGGTCCTGCCACAGTCCTGCGGCACTGCCACATTCCTGCCACAGTAAGAGTGTTACCAATTGTAACAGAAAAACAAGCTCCTAGCTCATCCATGAGGTGAGATCTCTCCACAGCGAGGGCGATTAATAGTTAATGTGTATTTCTACCACTTTGGAATAATTGCACCAACAGTGGTCTCAGTGATGATTTGTAGTCCATTCTGCAATCTGGCCGGGTTATGAAATCAGCAGGGGATCAAATACTTATTTTCCCCACTACAGATGAAGAGCACACCACCTTTTATGGCCAATGATTGCAGAAAACTAGGCCCATCCAAAGGGCTTATACACTTTATCTTGCCACTGTAAGTGTAAGTAGCTGAGCTCTAAGCATTGTAACTATTTGCTTTCTGCTTTGGTTCAGTTATAGCCCTACTGGTTGGAAGAAAAACATCCAACAGAATTCAAGGGCATGAAGCAGGTTGTGTCATTGATATTTCTCACAGAAATCACTGGATATCTCACAGTGAACTTGACCTGTAAAGTGCAAGGCAAGCTTTTATTTGCAACACTGTGGAGTTTTTCTTTACTCTTGTAAGTCCACCTACACTGCTGACAGACCAATACATCTCCAAGCCTTTGTACAGCCATCACAAGTGTAGTATGGACCCATCTTCACTGTGTTGATTAAAGTAGACAGCCTTTATGGGCACAAATTGGACTTGCCAATGAAGTCTCTGACTCTGCAAATATCATAGCTGATTGGGCTAGGCTGAGCAAGTCAACACTGTGGGCGATCCAAGTTTATTGCTGATTTGTGGAAACAGTCACAAACCACAGTGGTGCAAGACTGTGAAACCAGCACTTACACGTCATACCCATCTGTTCCAGAGAAATTCAACCAGCTGATAGATGTGGCATTGTTTCTAACGCCTATCTGGAATTCAACATGTCGTGCAAGGAGTAACCTAACAACTGAGAGGAATGTGCGCAATGTAACCCAATACTACTAGAAGATAATAGAGGGTTTAAAATGAAATCAGGGCTAATTTCTTGTTCAGAGTGCAATTTATAATGTTTGTCTGCATTTAAATGGCATGGTATTGAAATGATGTGCTGGGTAACAAAAGTAAGATGATACAACGTTTACACTGACAAAGTGAGATTTCAAATGGTCTTTGTTTCATTCTGAGTCATTTTCCATGCCTTATTAACAAGGACATCCCCCGTCTTTTCTGACAGGATCTTCCCTGAGTCACTGCGTTGGTTGCTGGCCACTCAGCAGTACTGCCGCTCCAAGTGGATCATGGGACACATAGCACAGAAAAACCGAGTGAACATGGAGCTTGACACAGATAATATCCTCACAGGTAATATATGCACTGATGTTAAGTTTGAAGAAAAAAGCATTGAAAGGCTGCTTTGCAGCCAACTCTTTGTGATTATTAGGCCTATATGCATCTATGATATACATTTTTATTTAATTAGTGATTGTGTCTTTATATATTTGATGCATATTTGTCTTTATTTTTGTAGGGCATGATTTTTAGAAGTGTCCCCATCTGTGCTTCCCTAAATAAGTAGGATTGACAAGGTTATATGTAATTCCTGTCTTGTTACCATAGTAACATGCCACCCCAGAGGTAGCAGTGGGTGTTGAGCATTACATTATGACACTCTAGAACGTTCATTAATTTCATTATAGCCCGGATGGGTGGACATGAGGGCTGACATGGCGGTGTTCAGACAGCAGATGGACGCAGGTCACGCACTTTGACCCCTGGGGTTAACTGTTAATGGCTTTGTTCAGACAACCTGTCAGAGGCGAAAAGTAGGGAGGAGGAGCTGTGCTGTTGTCGAATGTTACAGGACTTTGAGTTTGTATTCAGGCTTTGACGGCGCTTCAGTGTGTGGCATGCTCTTTTTCAGTTTTTTACCTGCTATTGCTTTTTCTGTAATTATCAATACGTTTTGGAAAAAAAAAACTGCAGAGAAAAGGCTTAAAGAGAAACCACTCAGTGTGAAATTGACTGCACTTTTTCAGAACTCAGAGACTGTGTGCTGATGCAGCATATGAGATCAGTACATTGCCGTAGACATTAATTTATCCTATCTTATTTTTATAGTAACTGGCTGTCCCCAGCCCTCATGGTAATATTTCCTACTTTTTGTCTTTGGTGCTGCTGAGCTCTAAATATAATGCTGGGCACCAACTCTGCGCTGCTGCCCTAGAGGAAGAGCCGAGGAATGTTTTCACACACACACACACATGTAACTACTCATTAGATCATCTTTAGGAAGCGAGCAGAGTAATTTGCATAGATCTCAGTTGGGATTGTCTCACTCAGAGGTTTGTAGATCGGCCAGGGTATCACTGGAAGGCCTGAGCCGTACAGTCAGAGATAACCTTGAGGCAGCGGTGTGGAATGCCGTCACATGCCTGAGTCAACATGAGCAGAACAGTACCGCAAAGCAGAGGTGTGTTTCTGTGGCAACCCGCACTCCGATACCAAAACAACCACCGCGTGCGGTGTCACATATCACCCACAGCTCAGAGGGGTGTGGCCATGTTCCTGTTCTCTGTGAGCATTGTCATACCTGTTTCACAGCTACAGCAGCAGTAGGAGAGCAATGCTGTGGGATGAAACATGCTCATTAAAAATACATATGGAGTTTCCTGTGGTTGAAATAAATTAGGGGTGTCCCTGTTTGACTGGTTGAAGACCCAGACTGCTGTCAAACTTTCAACTGAAAACTCAGTCTGACTTCATATTAATTACGGCTCAGCCAGTACTGTATCAGCAGGATGCCATATGAGCTCATATCATATATTATGTATTTGTTACAGATGTATTGGAACAGTTGTAAACAATCAGTAGTCGAGGAAATTGTTTCATATGTGTTTGTTCTGTATTTATTTATCACTGATATTTCAGCATCTATTTGTGATCTTATTTAAATTTCTATTTAAAATGATATTTCTGTTGTTATCGTCTCATACTATAAATATCCTGTTGATAGATATTGTAACAGCTCTTCTTCAACTAAACTGGAATATTACAATTTAATAGTTTTGGTACACATACTACAATAGCAGTCAAGACAAACATACATGTAGATTATATATTGTGGGAAAGAAAAATATGTTCTCCCCTAATCATCCATAGTAAAGCTAGCAGTGACCTAGAGAGATATTAACTCTAAACCATTCAGAAGGTTCATTCTTTGCATCGCTTGAGTGAACAACTAGAAATAAGTAACTTTTCTATTAATATCAGTCACAAAAGTCACACATAGGCCCGGCTCTAAGATTAATCCGTTTGTTTGTTTCCAGAACTGCAGAGAGCACTTCAGAAGAAACCCAAGAAGACATGCATTGTGAAAATGGTCGGGACCAGAAACCTGTGGAAGAATATCGTCGTGCTCTGCGTCAACTCGTATGTGTTTGCCTTATGTGCTAGTACCTACAAAACTGTTTGGACAATTGTGTGACAAGAAGGGAATGTCATGTGGGAAGGTTGGAAAAACAGACAGGAAATGTGTGTCTGTGTGTGTGCATGTGCATGTTTGTTATGTGTGTGTAGGGTGAGCCAATGCCAGTCAGGCACGCCATTTTGTACAGTTAAAAAGCCACTATTAACCTGGAGGCTCGATACAGCATTGATCAGTGGACCTCAATGCTTTTGTCCTTGCTGCTCTCTCTTTTCATCTCCAGTGGGATCTCTCCTCTTCTCTCCATCTGAGACCTCAGCCGTAGTTAGGCAGACCCAGTGTCCCTGACTCCCCAAGTCAGCATAAATTTTACATGAGCTGTGTCCTTAGGAAACATTAGACAGCCTGGAGAAAGGGTGTGAGTGTTTGCTTGCTTTTTTTTTTTTGTCTGTGTGAGTGTGTGTGTGAGCATGTGGGGTGTATGCTTTTTGTGTCAATAAGCCAATGTTTACATCTGTGCAGTTTTCTGAGATGAGCAAACATAATATTCTCTCTCCACCCACGCTCCTCAACTTTTACATGTTTGTGTCTACCTCCTCTGCTCTTATTATCACCTCCCCTTGTGTACTTCATTTTTCTCTTTTTTCCTCACTTCCTTCCTCCAGCATCCTCTGCCCAGTATCCCTTGATATAACCACTGCAGTCTCTGATACAGTACGTCCTTGTTTTTACCTCACTACTTCTTCCTCTGTCTGTCTATGTGTTGTGTGTTCAGGCTAACAGGCTACGGGATCCACCACTGCTTTGCTCGTAGTATGATGTACCAAGACGGCCAGGAAACCACCATTTTCCCTAACTTCTATGCAGAGTATTACTGCATGGCGGGCATTGCGGTGGCGTCCTGCATGGCGCTGTGCCCGGCAGTTGGTTTGATGGGGCGGCGGGGCGGCCTTCTAATGTTCATGATCATCACTGCCCTAGCATCACTGCTGCAGCTGGGTCTGCTCAACTGTGAGTACATAATGGATTAACACTTGTCAAATTCTTATTGTGGAGTAGCGATACAACTGTGATGTAGCTCGTGGAGTTTATTATTAATATTTTGAGAGCGAGAAGAAATCGAAGAAACAGAATTCTCCCAATTCTCAAAGCGTCCTTGTTTGCATTAAAGAAACAGCTCGGCATTTTGGGAAATGGACTTCCTTGCTTTCTTGCTGAAAGTTATACGAGAAGATCAATACCACTCTCATGTCTGTGTGCTCAATTTTAAGCTTGTGCCAGTAGGCGCGTGGCTTCTTTTAGAGGCATGATTTAGAAAAACAATCACCTATCCTAGTTGGGCTGAGAAAAAGATCAGCATCTACTATAACTCCTCTTCAAACCACAACTCCCTGTTTTGAACTTTACAACAGCTTGTACTGTAAGATACAAGCACATGCATAGTTCAAATTATTCAAATTTAGTGGTGATGTAAACATTTTATGTTTCAGTTGTGGAAAAAATAATAATAATTCCGAGGTGTCAGCGATGGTGAAAATATTGATAAAGACTAATGCACTGGTCTTTTAATGGGATTGGTGAGAAGTGAGGATATAAAGCAATACAAAGAGCATCTTCCATTAATCTGTCAAGCAATCTGCAGAGTAGAGAAAATAGTATGCATGTTTGTCACAGATTGGGTTGAGTGCAGCTATCGTCGCGTTTGAAGTCTTCTGCCTCCTGCTGTAAAAGCTCACATTCATCACTGTGAGTGGATTATGTCAGAACATAGTTACCTTTTAGTTGTCTGTAATGGAGTGGCCGAACACGATTACAAGTTGCTGTTTTAGTCAATGTGTTCCAAGAAGTGCTCTCGATGATCAAAACAGTACACGTCGGCTTATTCAGTTACAAACAAGCCAGAATTAATGTTTAACCTGAGTCAACACATCAAGGTTATGCTCACGTTTCATGTTCCAAGTCGAAGCTGTTTGTTTTGTGACACTGTGTTGATTTTTTTTTTTTGTGCAACATGTGTGCCTGTTTTTCTTTGTAATGTTTGACATATGATGTTTTGTGTTTCCCCTCCCCCATCTCAGTATTATATATCTGATGATGTCTTTAATTCTCTTCTAGTGCTGGGGAAGTACAGTGTTCATCTGAATATAGATGGTAAGTGTGAATTGTATCATCTTCCACCACAACTCCATCGCCTCACTTAGGTTGCTGCATTATCTTGATGAGTTTTCACAAAATGTGCCGCATTCAGATTTTCTGCAGCATTTCATTAAGCGAAGCACAAGCCCTGCAGAGACCTGTTAATGAAGTCCTAGATGTAATTATGACGAGCTTTTCACTTATTTAGTCCCTTTGTGTTGAGGAGTTTGAGCCCCTTTGTTATGGAGCTGTGAATATCAACCCCTTCCCCTCTGTTTATCAATCTCTTTATTCTCTCCACACTAATCTGCCAGACTGCCCCCTGTGGGAAGCAAGAGCTGATCACAGAGCAGCCTCTTCTGATCCTCTCTGTGCCATCTTCAACATGTCTTGTTCATTTTTATTAAAAGTAACAAAGTGAAGATAGTTTATATTCAAACCATATTAACCTGAATGGGGTCTGTGTAGACTTTTTGCGAGCCTGCCCCTCTGAAATTCTTTAAAATAATTATTAGCACTACTGGGAAACCAAAATCATAGCTGTGCTGGCCACAGCTGACCATAGTTTTTTTTGGAACAAGACTGGTGAGAAACTAAGTTTCTAAGGAAGTAATAGTGATTATGTCTTAAAAATCCGGATTCTGAAACTGTTAGAGTTTGTAAAGGTCACACCAAAATGACAGTCAGACTATGACTGAGTCACATGATTCAAGAAATTAAGCTTCATAACGTTTTAGCCTCCATTAATCCTTAGTTTTTTTTTTTACCATTTTGGTAAATGTGAGCAAAATGATTCCATTGTTTTCCTCTCATGGTGTTAATAAATAAGAAATGCTGCTATATCATCATTAAAACACATAATAAATAGTAATGCATTGTAATGTTTCAAATATGACGTGTTACTTAAAAGCATTCTGTAAAGCAGACCTTTTTTTCCCCCGAACACACTAGTCTCATTTCTGCACGTGCATGTCTCCTGCTTTGTCTGCAGATAGCCAAGATACGCTGAAAAATAACTTCTCCAAGGCCTTCTCCATCATCGGCATGTTTTCCTCCCACGCAGTCAGCAACCTGAGCATCTTCTTCTGTGCTGAAATCACACCCACTGTGATCAGGTAAGGACTCCACCGCCAGAGAGAGGAGGGTGACATTTAAAAAACTTTTTACTCTTGTTAAGAGTAAATTGTTTTGTGTTTTTTTTATGCATAGCATGCTTTATCAACTCCTCGTATGCATGTCATAAATACCGTACATGTAATAAGAAAAATAAATCAGGTGTAAATTCCTTTTTTGCACACCTTACTAACAGGTAATTCAGACATTACAGAGGTTGGTTGTCATAACATGTTCCTACAGATGGATCAGCTGCTCCTCCTCTTGTTAAAGGCCGGGTATGAAATCATTGAGCTGCTGGAAGACAACAGAGTCTCACAGTTCAGTGTCAAATGTAATCCACGTCTTGTACAAATTAGCCATACCCTCTGAGAATATATGACACAGCACTGGAAGGTTCATTATCTAGGGTTATGTAAGGAGGAGGAGGAGGAGGGGGGGTGTTGTTCTGCTGACAGCGCTCCAAGGGCTCCATTTGGTGGTGAGTTTAAGCAACGGCAGGAAGGGAATGAGACTGCATGTGGAGGAGGGCGTTTGGCAGTACTGCAGCACTCTCTGCTGCTGTTTGAGAAAATGGCAGCCATACGTCAAGAGAGAGCACAGAGCAGGTTCCCTTTTCAGAAATGATTTAGGTTATGGTTGCGCAGAACAATATACAGGTTTGATTTAATTCTGCTGAATGTGGTCTTTCTTTTCAGTTGGTTTATAAGTTGAGGGGGGTTTAGGTGCGTGTGCGATCATAAATCCTAAATCCTTCCAAGTGACAGTGGTTTTTTTTTCTCCCAACATAGGGGCGGCGGTCTGGGCCTGGTTCTCGCCAGCGCCGGCTTCGGCATGCTGACTGCGCCCATCATGGAGCTCCACAATCAGAAGGGCTATTTCCTTCACCACATCATCTTCGCCTGCTGCACTCTCATCTGCATCATCTGCATCCTCTTGCTGCCGGAGACCCGCTACCAGCCCCTCCCCGAGACCCTGGCCGACGGCGAGAGCTACACTCGCCAACCCCTCCTCCCCCCGAGGAAGCCCGGGGAACAGCGCCTCCTGCTGGCTCAGTCCGAGAGCAGCAGGGACTACACCAGGGTGCATGACACGCCGCTGCACGAGGCGGCCGCCACCGCCGTGTCCACCATGGACTCCACCGCCTCCTCGGCCGTTGATCTGACCGCCCCGTCGGTCGGGGATATATCGGCCCCCATGTTCATGGAGGTGCACCCTGGCAAGCCGGAGCCTAAGGACCCCAACGGTCAGTCAGTCTCATCTTTAACCACGACCCCCATCACAACGCTGGCTAAAGACGGCATAATACACGCCAGCAAAGAGCACCTGCTGTCTTCCACTCCTTTACACAAAGCTGCCCCCAGCATCACAGACCCACTTTTAGCGGACGCCGACGAGCCTCCAGCAGCAGCCCAGGGTCCTGTCGAGACCCTGAAGGACTCCGGTCTTCCCGAGATGAACGACGTTGGCCCTTCTCCGACAAAAGAATCGGCCGCTACCCCCGAACCTCCGCCGGACTCTTCCGTTACCCCCGTCCCTCAAACTCCGCCCTCCTCCTTACTGATCTGCACCACGCCCATCATCGAGCCTCCACCCAGCTCCATGCTAGAGTCCCCACACCCCCTGAGCAACGACGTCGACGACATCTCCCTGAAATTTGACCCGACCTCGTCAGAGGACGCTCAGGCCGCTTCAGCCTCCGCCACTGCACCCGACGACTCCCCTGCTCCACATATGCATGACAGCCTCCCACCTTCCACTGCTCCCTCTTCTGTCCCTCTGACAGACTGCAACATTTCCGCTGACCCTCCACCCTCTATGAGTACACACTCTGACATTCCCATCCAGTTAGAAATAGTAGATGACTCTACATGTCCTCCCTCAACTAGAGACTCCCCCGTACCTCCTGTTATAGACTCCCAACCGCCACAGTTAGACTCTACCTCTCTCTGTGTCAATGATATAGCTCCACCTCCCCCGAGCCTAGTCACTGTACCACCATCACCCACTCCACCTCCACCCGTTGACTCAGGCCATTCGCCCTCACAGGGCTCCCCCGCTCCCCCCGTCATAGATACTGCCAGCGCCGCTGCGCAGTCGTCTCCTACCATTCTCCCCATCACAGACATTGTGCGCTCCTCCACTCCAGAGTCAGTCGCTCTGACTGTCACAGACACTGAACCAGATTCGGCTGCTTCCCTCATGTTAGATTCAGTACCAACTTCGATCACAGATTCAGGCTCCACAGAAGCAACCCCCTCCTCCCTAATGGACTGTACCGTCTCCTCACCCATAGACTCTGGTGTTCTTCCCATCAGGGACAGTGCCAGCACAGAAACCAACACTGTCAACGGCGTGCCGTCGTCGTGATCCAGCATTGCAGCCAGGAAAAGGAAGCTTTACGGCTACACCAGGAGGCAGCCCACGTCCAATGAATATCTCAAATGGCAGGGGTGGGTGGGGCTGGGGGTGGTGCAAGAACTGTCCTGCTCAGACTTCAGCCACTTCATGAAGACTGTCCCCACCTGGAGTTGAGTAGACATTTCTTACAGAGTTGTTGTATGTCTCTCAATACCCCCCCCGCCCCCCCTTCTCCAACAACCCCCTCCCTGTGCCCTCCCTTCTACCCTTTCTGCATTTAGCCAATAAATGAGACCACACAAGCGAGAAAGTGCCAGAGGCTGGTTTGTGACAATGTGACAGTATCTTCTGCTCTTTTTTTGAATGTCACTGGAAATCACCAGCCTTTAAACTACTTTGATGTAAATGAATGGGAAATCACTGTCTGTCGTTTTAAAAAGAGACTTACAACTATACCCACAATCACTGAGGTATGTGACGGGAGAGAAATGCAATGATACTAAAAATAAACAAAACAAAACAGGAGGGAAAAAAAATCTTATCACTCACTGGTACTTTTGCTCAAATAAAATGTCCGTCTAACATTATTGTAAAAAAAAAAGAAACAACAACAAAAAAACGCCTTAACTGTGTGAAAAAGAAAATCTGAATGTTACAAAGTACTTTTTTGCTGTTATAGAGATAAACAATCCAAATTGGAGTGATTTTTTTTCTAAGTATAAATGCCAAAAAAACTACTCTGACCAAAACTAAATGTAGACATAGTGCCAAACATTAGTGTTGACACAGTATTTTGAGAAATACTGGTTAGTGCAGTCCCCTGCCGTAGACTGTGTGTGGATTAACATAAATCTAAAGATCCCAATTTCAAAACTTCAAAAATTATTTCTCAAATGAATAAAAGACTGAAACCTGTATCATCATTTGACCAATTAGGATTGAGAAGCGAAATCGAGCTAATCTGCTTTTGTCAACACGTGGTTCATTATATGAACAGTGATATTAGCGAAAACAATGACCCATATTTTGTCGGTCTTGAAAGAAAACTTTTATTTTTACAATCGTTTCAGTCAATGAAATTTATGGTATGCAAATGCTTTTATTTGTAAATGTGATATTGTAAGTAAATGCAAAATTAGTTGTTGAGCTTGATTCAGTTTTTTTTTTTTTAAGTTCAAAGTATTATTTTTGAACAATCTCCCATGGCGTGCCCTTATTGTACAGAGCTACTCTTCATTCTAACAGTATTTGTGGCACCTCGGTGTGGTGGCACCTTATTATTTGCAGTGGGGACAAAGCATGAAAATAATTGTGAACGTGTCAGCAAAACAAACTAGCAAACCTAAAAAAATAAAAGTAAAAAAAAAGTAAAAACAAAACAAACAAACAAAAAAAGGACACAAAAACTATTTTTGAAATGAAACCCATGGATGACAAAATGTTTGATGTGATTGCCAACTGTCACAACATTGCTAACCTTCTCAGTGTGTTTCCCAAATCATTTTCTGGCATTAACGTAGTTCATGTATGTCAGTGTGTTCATACAGTACATTCACATGCACAACTAAGTTTACCTTGAAAAAAAGAAAAAAGAAATGCAATATTTCATATTTGTCAAAATGACACTTTGGAAGGTCAAATTCTTATTTATAGTTCAAACCTATTCATAATGTTAAACTGACAGACTCTTGCTTAAGGAGGCACTTTCTTGTCCAAAGTCCATGTCCATCTGTGGACAGAATTATACTTGACTTAACTCTGTGTAACTTTGACAGTTGTGGTTACATACTTCATTGGAGGTTGTAATATGTGTCAAAGAAATATGTGTGATTACAGATAAACCACTGTTTACAACAATCCTCATAATAATGACAGGTAATAATAATAATAATAATAATGATGATGATAATGATAATAATAATAATAACAATAATGATGATAACAAAGTACTGTAAAACTTTAGAGCCAACTGAATGATGTCTCATCATTTCAAAATGTGATAAAATTCTCACAGTATCATATGACATTTATCCAGGGAGTATTGGTGATCTATTGAGGTGTCATTCGGGAGTGGAAGACGATGCTCCCTCTGTTCCTGTAACCATCTTGCGGTACACTTACGAAGAACCCTTATAGGTACTTAACCCACCAAAATCCCTGTTTGCTTTCTATCCAAGTCGGATGTGCACTGAGAAAGGCTATATAACCTTTGGTATTTGGATGAGTGCGCAAACATGCTTAGTGGTTGTTGTTTTTATTTTTTCCTCAAATGAAGTTTGAATCAAAGAATGAAAGCTCTATTTTTGATGGATTCGTGGATGATCTTTCAATAGATCATCGAGTCAATGGACTTCCATTTATTGTTAGATACTGTTACGTGTGCGAACCCCTTCCAGCCGTAACAGGTACATTAAACATAAATGTCTAACATATAGACCTATGCCATGCTGCTAAGCCTCAAAGCACAATGCCCTGCAATCATGTGATTTCAGATTTGGTGGAGCTTGGCATCTTGACAGTTAAAATAACAAAAAGAAAAGAAGGGAAAATGAAAATGGTGTGGGATTTTGAATAAAACAAAGAAAATTACTAGTTACGTATTAACTTTTTTTTTTTTTTTTTGCAATAGACCCACATGTAATCTACTCTGTGAAACAGGATGTTGAACCTGGATTTAATAAGGAATTCTTGGCATCTGCAGTAGAGAATGGATTGACTGCAGTGGTCAGTAGCTTCACATTACTCCGAGTTCTTGTCGTCTGTGAGTGTTGGTCTCTCTGTCCCAGTGTGCGTATTGCAGATATTGACCGGTGTGTATCGCCAAAACCTCATGCAAGACCAGTGTAAAAGACAATGACACAGCACAATACAACCAGTCTTCTGCGAGATCTGTTGCTCTCGCTTTCACGGTTCCCGTGCAGCTTATTAAACGGTGCTGGTGGGAGCTGTTTGGTCATTCTGAGTAAGCATTTGGTTTGACTTTATTTGGTGTTAAATTGAAAGTAAAAAAAAAAGAAAAGAAATCAGTGAAAGCAATCTAAAGCAATGTTAGCACCAGCGATAGTGTAGACAGGCAGACACTCACTGGTGGAAAAGCAAAAAAAGGAAGAAGAATGGGTTTTGTCTTTGTAAATAGTAAATGTGTGGATAACATGAAAGATCCTGGATCATAATATGGATGGACTGGTGAATCGTTTTGAACTTGGTTAATAAGTCTCAGAGACATGAAGTCCCCAGTGTACACATTTCAGGTTTTGCTTCTCTCAACCGTGCGACTCAAAATCTCCTCCTGAGGGGGAGATTTGAATGAATGTAAAAAAAAATAATAATAAAAAAACATGGATTGTACCATTTATAATTTCCAATTATTTGGTTTCATTTTGTTTTTCTGTTTTGTTTTGTTTTGTTTTAACAGACATAATGCACTTGTATATAAGCCATACCTGTTGTTAAAATAAACCACTATTTATTGATCAACATGTGTTTCGATGAGTCTTTTTATTCACACAGTCAATCTCAGATTTGATTGATGATGATATTCATTTTAATATTTTAACCACAGTCCTTTATGAAGTTAATTGCTTAAAAAGGAAAATTAAAGGCACTCTATTCTCACACTTCTGTTAAATCATTCAGTGTGGCATTTTAATAGCTCAACGCTTGTGGCCAAGGCTTGGTTATCAATCAGGCAGAAGAACAGGTAACTCTCCCAAAGCCCTGGGGCCCTTTAAGTTGTCTGTATTACCTTGTGTTGATTTAATAATCGACAAGGCAAAAAGTTTAGCCATAGCCACGCTAGTGCCTCTCTGAGGTTACTGGGCAACGTATCCATGCCAATATGCTAAACATGACAGCACAAATATGCTGCTGTTTGCTTATAGCATGCATGCTAACATGTGCTAAATTAGCACTTACAGTAACATAAGAGAAATGTTAATTGAAAGAGAAACACATTGGACAATAACCTGATTTTAATTGGAATCACCAAAGTTATTAAAATGCATCCATAGGAAAATGTATTTCTTTATTCCAAACCAGATGATTGCCAAAATCCAAAGTTATTTGGATTTATTCTCTGAGGATTTATGGATATTTGTATAGAATCCACATGTTGAGATACTTCAGCATGGATCAAAACCATGAACTAGATATGAGTGTTTGAAATTGGTACTAGTATGAATAAATAAAACAATAATAGTCTTATATTCCATTCAAATAATACAAAGTTACCATAATATTTCTCTACAAAACGCTGAGGCAAATTTGTGATATGCAACAGTGGGTATAGCTGTGACTTAAGGTTGACTTGACATTATTGGTGCATGATGCAAACCTGGGCGTGGGTGGTAATGTTCAGGATGATTAGGGCCATTTTTTTAACCTGATCATAGCATTTCCTCTGTAGTCCCACCTGCATCTTTTGCACTAAAACATCACTGAGTTTAAGTATCAAATGCCTAAAAGTAGTAGTTAACCTCCCATATAGCTCTCAGTAGCCTATGTTATTCCAGGTTTAAAACAATTGCTTAGACTTTACACACCCTCAGTGTTGTGAGGGGAAAAAAGGCCAAATTCTCCCTGCATGGGACCGGGTGATGTCAGGAGGATGATGCAGCATGATCCTCTGGTCCACTGCATCAAACCGGGCCTCTCCTATTGGCTGTCGGGGATGCTGGGGATGCTGCGCTGTGTGCGACGTCATCCGACCAGCAGCACGTTTATCTATCTCGCCGGCTCAACACTCGCCCTAGAAATGAGGCAAGTGCTGATTTTTAGAAACACAGCGGCAAGACACTGAGGACTGGACGCCGGTGAAGTCGAGACAGGACGCTCTCTCTACCCGCATCCGCAGCGCACCATGAGGGAAATCGTTCACATCCAGGCTGGCCAATGTGGAAATCAGATTGGGGCGAAGGTATAAAAAGACAATATTTGAATTGAATACGAATTTGATTTTTTTCTAAACAAACGTCACGTGTTATTTTCCAGTGATTTGCTTTTTAGTGTGTGTGTGTTGAATAGCTAATTTATGGTCTGAAGTCATTTGGATAATCAGTTTAGCTTAAACGGCAGGAAGAAATTACGAAATGGTTATATTACAAAGTTTGAGATAGATTGTTAATTGTTTATTCATATGAAGGGTGGGGTTCAGTCGGGCTGGACTGTGATCGGTCGCAGTGATGTGGCCCCTGCTGCTGCTGCTGCTGTTGCTGCGTGTCATTTTGTCGCCATGAGCAGATGCGCAACAACCAAAATAAAACGTGGCGCACATGCTCCAACTGGTTTTCATGCCGGATGATCCCAAAACAATGTAAGTTGTCATGATTATGTTTCCTCCCCTCATCTTAGTTCTGGGAAGTGATAAGTGATGAGCATGGCATCGATCCCACTGGCAGTTACCAAGGTGACAGTGACCTGCAGCTGGAGAGGATAAATGTCTACTACAATGAAGCATCAGGTAAAAAAAAAAAAAAGAAGAAGAAACGGTCTGTGTTTGCTTCACACAAATAACACATTTACATCCTGATAATCTACTGTACCACCACATACGGCTTTGTTTCCATCGCCCATTATCCTTGCATGACCTTACATTACACAGACCTCATTTGACTGCCACTGTATGCTCATGCTACTAATTTAGCTGCAAGGGGAAAGTAGGTCCCACCATGAGTGCAGGGAAAAATTAGGACAGTGAACCTGCTAAAATATCTCTCTCGCTCTGTCTCCCTGTGTCTCTTTCCCTCCCACTCTCTTTCTCTCTCTCTCTCTCCCCCTCAATAGGGAGTACAGGTATCTGCAGTCTCTGTATAGCTACCCCCGCCCTTCCCCTTTCTTTTCCACCCTAAGCTCAGTGCCTTGGCCTCATCTTGGTATCTGATTTTATTGGCGTGGCACGTTGAAGGTCATTCCAAACGCACCCCCGTGTTGTTGGTCACAGGCAGCCGTTGCACATTAAGCAGTCCAGCAGCACCCGGTCAATAGAGGCCGTGATCATAAAGCACTAGCTCCTGTGTTTTCAGCCTTTCAGAGAAGGACAAGTCAGTGCAGATGTATGTGTTACCCAGGATTGAGCTCTAACAGCGCCCATTCATCCGCTTTGGCTAAATAAAAGGCCTGCACATTAAGCCCACAAAGGCCAACATCGCATATTCACTGACTTAGTCGGCTACCTCCTATCCTATTTCCTGTCAACAGGCATTATTGATCCTTTGTTTCCATGTTGCATGCTGACATTGGTGTCACCTACTGGCTTAATATTGCATGTAGAACTGAGCACTCTCCCTAATCGATTTCTCCTTCGAGCTAAAGAGCAGAAACTGGCAGATTTTTGTTGTTGTTGTTGCTTTTTTACGGAGGCAAGCAACATAAAGACCTGATGAGCGGATGCAATTAAAAAGGGCACAGTTAGGGGAAGATTGGATCTTTATTTGAATGGACTCTGCAGAGCTCAGCACTTCGAAAGCCCCACTGGTCTAGAATAAGCAGTGCAGCATGCTGCAGCAGTTTGCTCGCAAGACGGGTCACAGACGGAGAGGGTGGAGCAACGTAGAGTGCAAGAAACAAACAAATGAAGGCACCCAAGCTGCTTTTTACCTACAGCTTGGTGGACTGGATGTGGACATACGACTGTTTACCTTAAACAAACAGAAGTACTACTTTTAGATCAGTAGAAAATCTAGTAGAAAAGAATGACTTGAAAATCAGTCTTATACTGCAATTGCTCTGCCAGCATGCACGTTGAGACTGTTGATAGGGTTACTCCACCCTTCCATCCTTTACCTCTCCCTATCCCTCTATCCTCTGCTCTTTTTGGTCCAAAGGTAGCAAATTTGTCCCCCGTGCCATTCTGGTGGACCTGGAGCCAGGAACCATGGATTCAGTCCGCTCCGGCCCATTTGGACAGCTATTCAGGCCTGACAACTTTGTCTTTGGTGAGTGGCCGGTAAATCAGGGTGTTAACCAGTCATCCGGAATCAGCTGCAATATGTGTGAGGGGATAATGTGTGTATGTCAGCAACTGCTGTCATATCGTGTAAAGCTGTGCTTAGTTTCACCTCAGAGCACTGCAGAGGGTTGTATATTCCCAGCACAAAGCTTCTGCAGCGACGTGCCAGTACCGTGATGCATTGTCCATGTGCAGCTGTGTCAGACTGAGACAGCTCTTGTGGTGACTCAGCGAAAATACAATCTACTAGGAAATTCTGCTGCAGTGCTGATCACAAGTGACAATCCTTGGGCCAAAATGATTTTTTTTAAAACTTTGTGCATCACAGGACTGATCATTCTTCTTATCAGGAAACAAACGGCGGCAGGTGTCTTTGAACTTTATGACTTAATGTAATTCAACCTGAGCCAGACAATTATAGGTTATTAGAGGGTGGATAATTTATGATGTCTAGACAACAGTGTCTTGATTAAGTTGTGTGACAGCGCAGTCAAGATGCAAAATATCAAACATACTGTAATAATCATGTATGTTAGTGCTAAATGAACAGTTAATGGATCATCCTAACCATTAGAGGCCCTGCTTTGAGGGCCATGTATGTCTAACAAATTAAAAACCTGAACAGAAAATGGTGCCGTTCTTTGTTCAACATGATTTTTGTGTAAACGTTCCACCACACAGGTCAAAGTGGAGCAGGAAATAACTGGGCCAAGGGTCACTACACCGAGGGAGCCGAGCTGGTCGACTCTGTCCTGGATGTGGTGAGGAAGGAGTCTGAGAACTGCGACTGCCTCCAGGGCTTTCAGCTCACCCACTCTCTGGGCGGAGGCACAGGCTCAGGGATGGGCACGCTGCTCATCAGCAAGATCCGCGAGGAGTACCCCGACCGCATCATGAACACCTTCAGTGTCATGCCTTCCCCGAAGGTGTCCGACACTGTGGTGGAGCCCTACAACGCCACTCTCTCCGTCCACCAGCTTGTGGAAAACACAGACGAGACCTTTAGCATTGACAATGAAGCCCTGTACGATATTTGCTTCCGCACCCTGAAGCTGACCACACCTACTTACGGGGACCTCAACCACCTAGTGTCGGCCACCATGAGCGGGGTGACCACCTGTCTCCGGTTCCCCGGCCAACTCAACGCTGACCTCCGTAAGCTGGCCGTCAACATGGTGCCGTTCCCTCGCTTGCATTTCTTCATGCCGGGCTTTGCGCCTCTCACAAGCCGGGGCAGTCAGCAGTATCGTGCCCTCTCTGTGCCGGAGCTCACACAGCAAATGTTTGACGCCAAGAACATGATGGCAGCCTGTGACCCTCGTCATGGACGCTACCTCACTGTGGCAGCCATCTTCCGTGGCCGCATGTCCATGAAGGAAGTGGACGAGCAGATGTTGAGCGTGCAAAACAAGAACAGCAGCTACTTTGTAGAATGGATTCCAAACAACGTCAAGACGGCCGTCTGCGACATCCCGCCACGTGGTCTCAAGATGTCTGCCACCTTCATCGGCAACAGCACGGCCATCCAGGAGCTGTTCAGGAGGATCTCGGAGCAGTTCACGGCCATGTTCCGCCGCAAGGCCTTCCTCCACTGGTACACCGGAGAGGGAATGGATGAGATGGAGTTCACTGAGGCCGAGAGCAACATGAATGACCTGGTGTCCGAGTATCAGCAGTACCAAGATGCTACCGCCGATGAGATGGGTGAATACGAAGAAGATGAAATAGAGGATGAAGAGGATGTCCGTCACTGATTATAAAACACTGACCTGAAATTTTGATTGAACCAGTTCCTCCAAATAGTAATTGTTGTTGAACAGTGCAGGGAGATCACAAGAAGCACGCTAGAGATGCAGAGGTTCAACTAAATATTGCAGTGTGCCGACCATGATGAAATATAGTTGTCTAGCAAAATCAATGCTGCATATAGATAAAGCTTTTAATGACAACGATCACGAGTGGTATTAGAATTTAAAAATATGCAACTATTGTAGTATTTGATTTTCCAAATCATGCTTTGCCATTGAATCAAAACAGTATCCTGAACACAGTTTTGTAACATTTACTTCAACATGCTTTCACTGTCTCAAGTCTCGAATAAAACACCCACCCCTGTCAATCCTTGATGTCATGTCTTCATTATAGCTGCTGAGTTGTGAAGGGAAATAAAGGCAAATCTGATATGTATTCATTAGAATATAGGCCCTAGATTAATCTTATGGAAAAAACCCAAACAGGTCTAGTCTCATATAGTGCAATTTTTTTAATCATAGAGGTGCTACAGCTATCTTAAATCAATCACCACTTTCCCGGTGCTATAAATACAAAATAAAATAAGGTAGGTTTAACTTGTTTTTAAAAATTGAACCATTCTGTAGCCTACTTGCTGGTTGAAGAAGACTTTGGAAAACAATTAAGAAGGGGTTGTCACAGGTAAGAGACAAACACTGTTGATTTCCATGTGAATTAATCTGTGTGAAGCAAATAAATCAGCAGAGTTTGGATAATTTTGCTGGCATGAAACTTGTCTCATAAAAGTGGTGACCGATGTTGTGACACCTTGTTTTCCAAACAGGCATCGGGTTATCACGCAGGGAGCAGTCTTGTGGATAAAAAAAATCTGTAGAGAATACAGACCACATTTATCACCAGCATTCTCAGAAGGCCATGGAAACCATGGTGGTAGCATGATGAAACTTGCTTCCACGCCTGGGCCTGTTGACAAGACACGTCACCATTCAGACAGTTGGGCCTCAAACCGGCTGTTGGACTACTCTCCCTTTCTGAGGGTTGCAAGTTTAAAATATGTTGCACATTTTGCCACACCCCAGTTTTGGTTGTCAAAGTAGGAATTTCCATCTGAGAGTTGATGAAAACCATCTGCTTTGTCAAGACTGGTGGCTAAAAGAGCAAATTCTAGACAAGAAAAAGAGGTAAATCATGTTGTTTACCATTTTCCTCTATCATTGACGTAAAAGACAAAATTAAAGTAACGAGTCAAAGGGATGCAATATATCAAAGGTATCAGTAAGATATCCCCAGGGACACCAACTCTTTAAAACTCAAGGTGCAAAGACAGGCTAACCCACTTTTGTCAGTGGTGTCAGAAGTGAAGACAGATTTATTGACTTCAAGACTCCTTGAGGCACTAAATGTTATTGCAAATGTCACTGGCAGGAAAGCAATGTTTACTTGACCTATAATATACCTGCACCTAGGATACAGGTATAAAACCAAAACAAGTGGCAGAGTTTGCAACTATTAACTGATTAGCAGTGGAGGTTGCAGAGGAAACATACGGAGAAACATATGCAGCCCATAATCAAGGAAATACAATTGCAAAGGGAGAAAATAAAAAGCTGTGCAATGCTTGGACTGTAATTTGGCAACAGAATTGTCATGTTAATAAGTCAGTGAAGCTGTTTAAACATGACTTATTTTAGATTAAAAATAAATAAATAAATAAATAAATAAATAAATAAACAAAAGGAGGGTTCAAATTTCAAAGGAGATTTCCTTTCCTTCCTGATTGAGAAGATAAGACAAACTGCCTCTAAGTGCTCTGCTATTAAGACTTTATTTATTCTTTCTATGGCTACAAGGACACCATCCGACAGATCTCAAACCACATCCTCCTTTATAACATGCAAATGAGCAATGTCTGTGAAACAGATCAACTGTTGTTTGTTAAAAAAAGGTTTTGTTTTTACTTTGTTTGTTTTTATTATACAGATCCATTGTAAGACTGGTTATCAAATGAGTGCCAGGCTTCAGGAGTGCAAATGTTTCACTTGATCTTCCTTGCAAAAGAGATCTTGGGTCTCAGTGGGACAAACCTTGATAAATAAAGGTTATAAAACATAGCACACATCATCTTAACCAGTCAAAACCATTACATAACCTTATCTACTGATGCAAGATTTGTTATCAGACCACACACCTCATTATTTTCAGACCAAATCAAACAGTATGGTGGTGAGCCTAAAGGTTTCCACATGTTATTTAAAACCACTCTTCCACACTTCAATGAGAGAAACCGGAGTTTCTACTTCTCTCTTCTTTGTTTGGGAGAAACTTGAGTGACACTTTTCTGGTCAGCTATACAAAGTAAGTATTTGTACCTGCTTAACAACAATGTTGCCATCAGCCGAGAAAAGCTCAGCACAAGAAATGTCCCACAACTGTGGAAGTCAGGGATTAAGATTAAGTTTTTGTTTCATGTATACATGGCTACCTCAATGATTAAATGGTTTCAGTTTGTGCATTTGATAATTACACCTCCATCTACCATATTGAAAGCTACACTAAAAAATAATACAGTTAATGTGTAGATGAAGTCATGCACTAATGTTTGGTATTTGATTTATTACACTAAACATAAAAAATATTGTAACATATTGCGCTGTGTTCTCTTGAATGCCCAAACAAAATAAAATGTTACAAAATGTTTTCTTTGAATTTGATTTTATTCTGATAGGAGATGCAAAACTACAAAATAAGACATCCTCACTTTAATGCTATTTACTGTATGCACTATATGCTATATTCATACAGCCCATTAAGAACTAGAGACAGAAATGATATCAATAGCAAGTACAGCAATATCAAAGAAGGTCATTCTCCCAAATGTACAGTATTCAGTGCTTGGAAAACTCATAGTCTATATTACTTTTCCCATCCACATTAACATCCACCCAAATTATGTTAGCAGTATATACAAAAACAACAGATTAAAAATTAATCTCGGAACTGTCTCAAAAATATACCTTTGTAATATAATTGTATTTTTTTGTTTAAAAAAACTATGAAAAACAAACAAATCAACAACAGCTCTGGTAGTTTTGGCACTTATTTGTTTCATTGAACAACATGGAAAACATACATATATTCTGTAGAAACACTGAGTGCAACAGTACAATAGAAAATTTGTGTAGTGTTATCTGCTTTGGTTTAAAGTCTATAATGACTGTGCCTCATAAAAAGAATTTCATCCCTTCTTGCTGCAATAAATCATTCAAACACTGGTTCTTTGTTGAGGTTGCTTTCATCAGTTGTACAGTACAAATGGCATTTATCTACATCCCAAAGAAAGCCGCCCATATGACAGTTCTCTATTACTGTAGTTACACTATAACTAACTACAGCAATCCAAAGGTTAGCTGAGCAACCTAGGGTGTGGTTGAAGCTAAAATCTTATAAATACAAAACAAGCATCTTTAGAACAGCACACAAAAATATACAACATGAACCAGTAGGTTAAACTTTGCTTTGTGACTTTTAAATGGAAACACTGTAGAATGCACGTATAGAATGTATGTAAGTCTGTTCAGAGGAGTTATGAATGGTGATTGGTTTTCCAAATGCAGCCCCCAGGGATATGACTCCCAATAAGCCCAGTAGTTGCCTTTCCCATGCCTGGCAGTTTGGATGCTGGGATAAGAGGGGAATTTGCTAATCTAACTTTATACTTTAATTGGTGTGCACTTGTGACTGACTGGCAGATGTAAATGGGAAGATGTTTGTTTTCTGCCTTTTACAGTTTCTCTTTGCTTAGGAGATCTGGTCCCAGGGATGTGGTTTTTGTTTGATGGGTAAGTAGTAGACACTATAGGGTTGACAGGTCTGGTTATGCTGATTACTTTGACTGTTCTTGCCCTGCAGCCATGCTAGCGTACCTGAAATAAATAGTCTTGTCTTAAGCACAGAAACTGATCATCCCGAGATCTTTTTGCCAAGGTGTACAGTATACCAAATGCAGCCATTACATTTTCAGCAAATGTTACCACAGCCTCATTTTAACAAGTAGCATAGGAGAAGTTAATGCACTTTTTGGAATTAATGTCAATGTAATGTAAGTTCATGTTATTTTTCTAACTAGTAATACTACAAAAACCAATGTCTTCCATGGCCAAGATAGTCATGGAGGAAATACCAGGCGTTAACTACTGTGATCAGCAGTGTTACAGTATTGCACTTACAAGGTAAAGCAAAATTCTAACCTTTTACGAATGTGAAATTAGTGGAGTCAAAAGGTTTGATTTATGCTCTAGAACTAGATTCAGTATTCCTCTCAGTGACAAATACCTTCTTCTGTTGCACAACCAGTTTCTGGCCTCCTTGCAATTTGGGTGTGACAGTCCGGACACCATCATTTGATCGAATTGAACTGTGTGAACCGAGTGAAAAACTCGTCACACCTTGACTGATGTCCAAGCCCTCTACAGTCCCCTGTCCTAGACCTTGCTCTCCACCCAAGGACTCACTCTCCACCACTACCACTTTTTTGGACCTGGAGGTGGTTCCTTGTGAAAGGCCTTGCACGACCTGTCCAGCCACTCCACCGACTCCTCCCTGCCTCTCCACAAGGACCACACCGTGCGAACCTTGATGACCACCGACCTGCACCAGTCCCTGACTTAGTCCAAGGCCTTGACTTAGCCCAACCTGGCCTACCTGAGCCACTGACTGCTGCTGGGTACCACCTGCCACAAGCAACATCTGCGGTTGGGACTCCACTACATACATGGGCGTAGCAGCATAGTACATAGCAGGCTGCTGTATGAGCAGTGTTTGGCTGGGCACCACTATCTTGTCCTGGACGACGGTAGACAAACCTGATGCTACATTGGAGGTGTTGATAGTATTGATGTTGACGTGGTCCCTCTCGCTGATATTTATGTGGTCGCTCTCCCTGATTCGTTCTGTGTGTGTGTGGACATGTGTGTGAGTGGAGGGCCTGATTGGAGACACCGGTATGACAGGGCTGACATCCACAGACTCCACAGACTCAATCACTACATTTGATCCCTGACAGATTTCTGCCAGGGTTTTAAATTTAGGCCCAAGGTCATCCAGGAATGCAAGATCAGTGTCATTCTCAAGAAGGCTGCAACAGCCCACAGAACCTGCCAGGGACTCCTGACCCTCGTAGTCATAGACCAGCAGTGCATCCTTCTGTTGGGAGTGGTGTGCTGCATGGTTTGCTTTCTGCAAAGAAACAGAATCAGAATATATGAGTTAGGCTTAAGTAAAACTGACATTTCAGTTCTATGTGTACAATATAGAATGTGTATTACCAAAGTTTATCCAACTTTTGTTTAAGTTTAAGCGGTACAAGCTGAGGTAAGGTGCAAATTGCCAATGATAAAAAAGGCACTTGTCACCTTATAGTTTACCTTTTAGTCTGACTACTATCATGAATGAAGCCTTTAAAGTTAAAGCAGATATCAGTGGAATGTTTTTGTTAATATAAGTCCTAAATAGTCCTATTTTCCGTCAGCAATCACTTACATAGAGTGTTTCAACCGTAACACGAGTCTCTCCGTCACTCTGCTCTGCTGTAATCCGAGGAGAAAATTTTTCTTGTGGGATACAAGTGTTATCCAATGAGGAGAGAGAACGGCATGAAGGGCTGTGTGTGCAGCCAATGGGTGCGCGTGAATGTGGTAACGTAGCACGAGGACCAATAGATGCCTGACGAGGGCGGGGGCTGCTAACTCATGGTGCGTTCAAGGAAACTCGTACTTTGTGTTTTTCCTTCCTGTGAAGTCATACCGGTTCGATCTGGTACGAGTTCACGGATCGGAAGTTACGAGTGGCCGTTATAGTGCACTTTCACATGCAACAGGACGGTAAGAACACGAGTTACAGGTTGCCTGGAACGCTACAAAGTCGTAGTTGTGACTTGAAGCTGTAACTTACGGTTTCAAAAGCCTGTTAATTAGCAAAATGCAAACATTGCCTACTTGTTGCTCCATCTTTTGGTAGTTAACTAAAAACCATCTGCTTGTACAAAGGCACTGTTGGGACGAACAGTGTTACTATGTTCTCTGATGCATTATTATTAGTACAATACTTTTTATAGAGTATCACTGCTATTAAATTGGTGAGATAAAGGCACATCACAAAGTGATACCAAAACAACCTACAAAGGCAAAACATTTGTTGGAATTTCTGCAACAATGTTGGAGCAAACTTTCTAAATACTACTTTATTCACAGAATAGAAAAAAAGAAAAGTCTGGTTGGCTTCGAGATGAGAGAGTTGACTTAACCCTCATATAAATTCTACTTAAGTGTGACGAAAATTATGACCATGAATTTTGGTTGTCTATCAAATTTAAAGATACTCACACTTGAATAGTACTCCTCAAGGAACTGCTCAGATAAAGCCATCCCATCGAAGGCCCCTCCTCTATACTGGGAGAAAACATGTTGACCTCCGCCCATTCCTGAATCAATTACTTCCTCTTGGGTCATCACATATTGACCATGTTGCCCATATGACTGCATGTCTTCAGTTGTGAAAGCACCTCTGCCTTCTCCAGCAGCCCCAATTCCAGCTGCTCCTAATCCTATAAATTCTTGGTATCCCTTTGCCCCATAGCCACCAGTGGCATCAACTTCCACTGGGACTTGTAGAAGAGGAACTTCCTGTAAGGAAAATGTGAGATCCCATCAGAGTTATAATATTTTAGGCAAATGTGATGATCACACTTTCAAAACTAAAAACATGTAAACTATCAGAGATGATCCATTTGTGTGAACGTTCCACTGATGTAAGTACCTTGTCTTCTCCCTGTCCCTCTGTGTGATATGAGATGAGCCCTTGTTTCGTATCAAATGGAATGGCCTTGAAATCTCCCAAAGCACCCCCTCCACACAGGCAAAACAGTAACAGTAGGGGCAGCACTGAAACAAACACATTTGGAACAATATCAGAGGACATTTTCAAGACAGTATGCAGATCAGATTAGAAAAAGTCCCATCACTGAATCACTTTCAACAACAAGGTTAAACTGCCAAAAACATTGTGCAATGCATACTTAAGCCATGACTTAACCTTTGTAAACTGTTTGGCCCACCCATTCTTTCAGTCTTTTCCTATTAACCTGTCATAGCACGCTTTGTTGGGCAACTTCTGTAGTTAAATTAATGAGTGAATTGGATTTTAAGGATAGTGAACTTACAGAGAAGCAGTAGTAATCCCAGCAGCAGAAGTAGGATACCTGCCGCTCCAAAACCTGATGTTTTAGTCTGGCGTGACACACAGGACTTGGTGTTTTCGAGACAGGTGCACACAACTACATCCATCATCTGAACATCACCGCACGACTTCCCTTGCTGGTCCTTGATCTCCACTGCTACTTTGTAGATGCCTGGCCACTGTTTAGCTTGGTCTCGGATAATGGCTGTGGTTTCTGAAACAGGAGAAAATGCTAATTTTTCAGTTTGCCGCACAAGTTACTTAAGTTGGTTTTTGAATAATGATGTTTCTCTTTTAGGGCTGACTGACTTTGGCAGAACCAGCTATTAACAAAAAAAGTAGTTCAATAGATAATAACAGTGCGGTGAAACTGGAAATTGGTCAGTGACACAGTGCAGAACGCTCCTGGCTATGTTTTAGGAGCCCATAAAACTGTACAGTGCACTTGAAGCAAACAGTCATGAACAATGTAAACAACAATGTACAGTGAATTGTTTGTGTTATTCATACAGTGTAAAGCCACAAAGTATGCTTGTGAGTCTTTATAAGTTTAAAGTTTAAAAACCAGAGCTGATTAAAGGATTTGAAATAATACAGCTGTGTCCAACACCAACAAGGAGTGACTGTGCTCTTCATATTGTCTCACCATTTAGATATTCCACCATCCACTTCCCCTGGCTTCTCTCCTCGACCACAGTAAACTCAAATGGTGCCGAATTGGGGAACTCATCCTGGTCTACTGCTGTGGCATAGATCACATTATCCTCAAGGCACATGGTGTGAGTTGTAGCGGTTAGCGTTGGACAGTGATCATTAAAGTCCTCCACCTGAATGGCTATCGTCCCTGTGGCAGTTACTGAGGGAGTATCTGAAAGCCAAAGAAGAGAAATTGCATTAACCTGCTTAACACTATATACAGTGCAATATATCCACAGTGGAATAATGACAGTTATCATATTCATAGAACTCACCTGTGGTCATACATATAATTTTGGCATAATATGTTCCATTGACCAAGTACTTGGACTCTCTGTCAGGCAGTTTGTTCAGCTTGATGTCTGCTGTGTTTTCATCAATAATCAACCAGTTGTCCACATCGTATAATTTTGCATATCTAAAAGTATGAAAATCAGATGTAAGTGCAAAAAAAGGTACTCATGCAAAATATATACATTCATGGACACAAAGAGTCTTTTTTACTACAGTTTGAAGCCGTACCTGACGTTGGTGGCTGTCTGGAGGGTGTCACTATCAATAGCAGCATAATTAGTGATGACTGTGTGGGTGGAGATGGAGGTCTTGTCCTCTGAGACAGACACCACTTTGACAGTCGGTTGGAACCGGGGTCCTTCCTTCTGATTGACCACATTGATTTTTACAGGGTAGGTTTTGGGGACTGAGGGCAATGTGACTATCTGAGAACCAAAGTTGTACTCTGCTTTATTGCGAACAGCCACTCCCAAGTTGAGCACTTTCAGTTCCTCATAGTCCAGAGCCTGAAGGATAACACACAGTTTAAATTAGCTGTTATAAATATATTAATCTGCACTACATTTTATATTCTTCATTTCAATGCATGTGGTTAGTATAGTCAATCAAAATGAGACTACAATTTTCTACCTTGTGAATCATGATAATTCCCTCATTGGTCTTAGAATCAGTGGTGATACTGAAATAGCCTGCTTCATTCCCTGAAATGATTTCGAAGACAGCGAGCCAGTTGTCAGTGTGAATCACATCCAAGTCAATGGCTTTGATCCTCATCACTTCCACATTAATGGTATTCTCTTCCACCCTTCCTTCATACTGCAAACAAAATGCACATGTACGGTTATAAAAAAAACAACAACAACAAAAGTACACACGTTTTTAATGGTGACAGTGGTGGCAAACCTACCGTTTCCTTTTCCAGGGTTGGAATATTGTCATTTATGTCCAGAAGTACTACCTCAATTTCTGCAGTTCCTGTGTTTCCTACTGACATTCCACCCATGTCGGAGGCACTGACAGTCAATGTGTATCTTTCTTTTGTCTAAAGAAAAAAGGGGGAAAAAAGATGATGGATATAAAGCTCTGACCAATAGGCTACCTTTGAAGTTCTGCTGATGAATGTGAATATGATTTTGTCTTGATATCTGACTAAATATTTCTCACTGTGATCCAACAGTTGAAACAAAACATGCTTATTTTGTGTGGTGAAGCTAATTTCACCTATCCATTCAACTATTATACATAGACCTATCCTAGCCAACAAAACAGCAGCTAATGGAAAAGGTGTGAAAGTGTGATACATGTACACTATGCGCCCTGGCTCATCAAATGAGTTGTACTGGCGAAAGAATTGCAAAACACTTCAGCAGTGTGCATGATGCCTCACCTCCCTATCCAGAGTGTTCTTCCTAACCATGACCTCTCCAGTCTGAGAGTTGATGAAGAACATCCCAGCACTGTTACTCTGCTCCACAATGCTGTAGTAGATCTGGGATCGAACTGTGTTTGGTTCATCAGCATCAGTAGCAATTACCTTCATGACGAAAGTACCTACAAAGCAATAATACAGATGAAATGACATTTTTCTATTCAAGGGACATATCACCAACATACTGTACCTGGGATTTTGTAAATTACCTGCTGCACTGGATTCATTGATGTATCCAATTTGCTTTGCTTGAATGATGGGTGGGTTGTCATTGTCATCTTCAACAGTAATTTTCAGGTCAATATCTTTTTCAGCATAGCTCCCGTCAACGAATTTTGCAACACCTTTCAACTATAAGAAAAGATTTCAGAAGCACTCCAACATTTCCTCATTGAGTGTTTTCCTGAAAATGTTTTATATCAAATACAATGTGGCTAAGACAAGTGTTCTTACATGATAGAAAGGAACGTCCTCTCGATCCAGAATTTCGTGGACTCTCACAAAGCCAGTGTTAGCGTCGATAGAAAATCTGCGTTGAGGTGGCAGGTCCACACCAGGTCCTGTTAAGTAATACAGGACCTTTGTTTGTTCGCTGGCCTTGTCTGAGTGAATCTGAAACACAAAAAAAAACACAAACGCTACATGAATCCCCCTGATTTCAACACCTACTGTACATTATGACTTTCAGTTCACAAGGTGAAGTCTAAAAGTAAGTCACTGTTGATGAAATTAAATAACTTGCGGTGTCTTTGTACTTGTATACTATAAGACCTAATTCAAAACAAATGATTTTCACATCTTGCCCATGCAAGCAAGTCACACTGGTTTGACATTTACACCACTGCTGCCAGTAACTGTTTTCACAGAACCACTTTGCCTACAGTACAGCATCACACCTTAAAAGTTCCGTCAATATCTACCTTAGATATGAAACTGGATAAGCCTCAGCAAATCAAACAGGGGAGTGTCCATCTAACTGTGAGAATAAAGACGTATCTAGTCTCATGGTGTGAACTGATTTTCTTTCTGAACGTGGTATTTTGCCAGAGTCAGGGGACCTGTTCTCACACTGAGCCAAAACTAACTAATTTCCAAAAACATAGGATTAAACCAGTGAAGTGGAAAATACAATCAATCAGTGTCAGGAGTATTTTAAGGAATACGGTGTTGCTGTAGGCTACCTATATTTATCACCCATGTAACATTATGCATATTTTCAGACTTTTAAATAGAGAATTTTGATACAGATTTGAACAGTGGGCTACTCACTTTGGCAATAAAGTCATAGCCACGGTAATCAACATTCTCCTT
Source organism: Decapterus maruadsi (assembly GCA_030347415.2). Classification (NCBI taxonomy): domain Eukaryota; kingdom Metazoa; phylum Chordata; class Actinopteri; order Carangiformes; family Carangidae; genus Decapterus; species Decapterus maruadsi. Next base: position 17,580,327 of record CM064906.1, read on the forward strand.
CAACTTCCTGGGAGCCAGGATCCATTCAGCCTCCACGGGAACTGGCTGCAGGTAAACAAAGAGAGAGGATGAAGTTGATGATTAATGTGTAATGATTATAAAATCATATATGGAATATTGTTGAACACATATTACACATGTTTCCTCCTATCATGAGATTAGGCCCATTGAGGAAATCTGACTTTAAAAAACAAACAAAAACAAAACACACATACATTTAAGTATACATAATGTGTACACACACACACACATATACAGACCATGTGTCATATCATTTGTCATATGATTTTGTGACAAAGCGCTTTGAACAACACACCTGGGCCAGTAATATCAATCCATACCAATAGGCACACCTCAAAGATCTCAGAAAAATGTATTCTAAACTTACAATGTGAATAAGAAAAAAAACCCTTTACTTTTCAAATGATAAAAAAAACTGTTTCCATTTAATTTTTTCCATCATCCATTATTCCACGAAAAGCGGGGTTGAAGAGGAAACTGCTGTTTAGTGACCTTCTCGCACAGTGGGAGAGAAGAGACGGACACTGCGCATTTACTTTTCTTCTCTCTCTTCAGCTGGAAAACTCGATGGTTTAACTTTTAAAAAAATAAATAACTGTATACAGTTTCATATGAGCATCTATCCGGGGTTAATACTAAGCGGGAGTAGAGAAAGGGCCACACCTGTTGAAAATCCGCTATTCTACGAACCAGAACGAGTCTAACATGTTAGAACCAGTAATAAATTCGTGTACTTACCGACAGAGACATCGCCAGCAGGATGAAGACGCTGCATTTCAGCAGTGGAGCCATCGGCGTGAACGAAATAAGAACAACCAAAAAAAATCACCGAACTTAAACTCTTCTCCCGCTGAAGTAGAAACCCGTCGCTGTGACTCCTGTCTATTGTGCTGACTTTGACCCCAACTGAAGCTAAGAAGTGTTACAGCACAGCAATAGGCGGCTCCTCCCTTAGTGTGATTGCACACTGTTGATAACAGGCGGGGAGAGGGGTGGATTTGTCCACCGCCTGCATAGCTGCAATGTTTGTGTGCAGCCTATTGTTTCAGGAAGGGAAAGAAAAGAAAAAAAGAAAACGCACGCACATACACAGGTGGACAGTTTCAGAGGAAGTCCTAACTGACCTGGCAACAAACTCCAGTTGTGCATGTTTTATTGTCAGTCTGAAATGATATGTGAAATAATGGTTTAAAGATTACAACATTAACATAACATTATGAGTTTACAGTAGTTTGAGTCTATTGTGAATGATTTTGATTTTTTTTTTTTTTTTTTGGTTAAAGTGGACCGCTGTCCTTTTTTCCAGCAGCTTTCTCGCACGTCTGTAAAACTTCACTTTCACCTGTGAAATTCCCAAGGAGTGGGTTATACACTTTTGTTTCTGGGTTCACCACTTACCACCCAGCTGCACCGTGGGCCTGTAGTTTGCTTTTACAGACATGCACATGAAGGAAATTAAGGGGGAAAAGATGTGTAAGGACAATTTGCATTGCCAAGATGGTTGATGCCTTCACTCCCTGGGGTCAAAGGTGGGTCAGTATGCCACAGAGTAGCAGATATCTCACATGATTGGGGCAAATCATTTGATACAAGGAGATAATAATGACCTAAATTTGTGCAACTCACTCAATGCTACAGCAGGTTTTCCCCACTTCAAGAGTTACTGCTTTCTGAGCCAGAATTCATCAATGGGCTGATCAGACAACACCTAAAAACCCGAGCAGGTTCAGGGTCAGGTTTGGTTTCGATGAAAAAGCATAATGCATTACAGTAGAAACGGAAATACGTACATCAGAAAAATTAAAAACTAAACCACCATTAAAAACCACTTTCCCCCAGGGTCCTTAGTGAATGTGTCAGAGAGTTGACAAGAAATGTAACCACAGTTTTACTTTGAAATGCATCAGAGGGAGTCAGGTACAAAAACACGTCATATGAACTGGTTTAGTCATAGTTCTGGCAAGGCATCAAAATGCTGATGGAAGATGTCAGTCTTGTCAACGTGTCAGTGTCCTGAGAACCTACTTTTTTTTGTCGGAATCATGTGATAAATCAGTCTACATTCAAACAGTATGCTAGCTGAAACAACTTAAAGCAACATTCTTGGGAGTGGAATTCAAAGTCATTTATATTGACCATCTATATCTATGATACAGCATACACTGCCATTGCCAGTTTATTGAGTGGCGGAGACCGTGGACAGGTGTAACATCCTTGACGCTTCTGTATGTACCTTGGAGGTCTTTTAAATCAGTGCGTTCAAAATGTGGTACAAACTAGTGAAAGTTGTCTATTGCCTGTCTATTATGGCATAGCTGTCATCACTGCAACACAAACAGAAAATGCATGGTTAAGTCTCAAACACACTTTTGTTGTTACAACTAACTCAGACCGTAGTCTACTAGTTTATCTTACAGCTAAAGACTAAAGCACTAACAACGTGTATGAAATAGTTTGGTGAGTTTTACAATCAATGAAGTAAAATAAACAAACTTTCTTGCCTCAAAATTTTGTTTTTTTCCTTCTAAAATTGGCTATGTCTGCCACAGGGTGCTACTGTACTTTCTCACATATTGAAGACGGACTAAACTGAGCATATACAGAGAGAATCAGGTTATTCATAACTTGTTCCTGTTTGGAGAAATTGGAAGTGTTACAGTTCCCTAAAGTGATCCCAACAACTAATGTGGTAAATAATAATAATGGTCAGCTTTGTTGAAAATCTTCCTTCATTTAATTTCACAATCATTTTGGAAACTGCACTTTGAGCTGCTCTCAAATTGCACTGCTTCATACATGATGGGATTGGTGTGTTTATAACAACAAGGAAAATCTATACACTGGATACACCTCAGTATATCGCAGTAGGACTCACTAGTGAAACATGACCATAAAAATGAGTCAGTATATCTTTCATCTTGTCAGTATTTATTGCTGGGTTATTGTTTGCAGACTCTTAACACTGGATTCACCTGCAAACTTCTCGTATAAGTAATAGGTGAGTTTTTTTTATTAGTTTGATTCAGTGACAATAACTGACTATAATTGATACACACGCAACTATTTGTCACGTCACAAAAAAAACAAAAACATCACCAAGAAATTTGTCTCACCCGTATACTAACTAACACTCATTACGTGTATGCCCCACCCTGTGTGTCACTTGGCACTCATCCAAAGGGTGTGGAGGGACGGGTGGAGTTTCTGCTTTAGGAGCAAAACTCCTTGCCTCTGGGATATAGTTGTCATTAACTGATCGGGATTCGAAAGAACTTTTACACTTTATTATATTATTTTATCTGGAAACTTGAGCAAACATATTCTTTATTGGCATGATGCAATTGCACACCGAACGTTTGTTCCCCGGTGGATTTCCTAACATCATGTTGCCACATCTCGTAGAATACTTATGACGACAAACCAGACGGCCGGTATGGAGTCATAGGAATGGCTTTTTATAATCTGTGATAGTCAGCAGAAGAATAAAGACTGGTTGGTTAGAGGAACTAAACTACGTCTTCCTTGACTATTCATCACAATTAGTGGAAAGTGTGGGAGGAAGAGGTCAGATAGTGTCACCAGAGGAATTAGCAGCAACACTGCAGGTTTATCTTGTCAAACACAGTCACATTGTGTGCTCTGTGCACACATTGCAGTCTGAGTGCAAAAACATCTTAATTTCACTTTAGCTTTGGAGAGACAGGACGTTAGTTTTTCTTTGTCTGCCTTTAGACTCTCAATCAGAAGATCTCTCATTATGTCCAGACTTGTGACTCATACCAACATGCTCTTCCTGGCATTTTTCTCACCTTTCCTGTTGCTGCTGCAGCCCCAATGTATCCTTGCTACCCCTGTGCACTGTTTTTTTCTAAACAAGATCTCCCCCATTACACTTTTCCCACATGGGATCATGTTTTATAAGGACACAGGGCTGTCAGTGTTCTCTGGCCACTCTCGCTTTTATCAGCAGTTTATAGAGATAGGGAGTGCTTCGCTGTGGGAGTGCAGCCTTGGCCACACCAGGCTTTAGTCAGCTCACATTCCTGTGGTGTTAAGTGAAGAGCCCAGTTCTGTTCCTCCTATGGGCAGAAGAGAGAGAGAAGAGAGAGGAGGGGCGTGCAGGGGTCAATCTCTGTGTAGACCTGGGCGAGGTTTTTCAGACAGACGGTTTTGAAAAGACGAGCAGACACACAAACAAGTACTAACCCTGAGGGTGAATGTAACTCAATAACTAAATAAATGAATGAATGAATAAATAAATAAATAAATAAATGAAGAGAACAGACAATTCCTAATTTTAAAAAAAATCTGTTTTTTTGACTTTACCTCAGCTCTGAGAGCACCTGTTCAACCTCCCCAGAAACCCTGTCACTGTCGCTTTAAGAAATCTTTATTGCCTTCATAGGCATTTATATTTCACAAGATACAACCATAACTCTTCCATGAGGAATTATATGGTGTCTTGGTGTGTGGTTTGGGTTTCTTGCAACAGAATGAAAATTGATTACAGAGTCACTTTTGCTGGCAAAAAAAACACTTGGACAATGTTTCCCCCTACTGGCAGGAAATAAAAAAAAAATGTATATAAATTCAAACTTTGAGGAGTTGACGTGTTCAATACAATAGAAGCAAAAGCCCAGAGCACAACCCCAAGGTGCTTCGCCCTGTGATCATACCAGGCAGGCAGGGTTGACAGTCAGGGTGGGGCCGTGTAGGTGTGTCGGTCGCTTGAGTCAGTGCCAGCAGCGACAGACAGATACCGCGGCTCTCACTTAACTCCTGTGCGTTTCGCCCCGACAGGACAAGTGCAGGGATATCGGAGTGGCTCCCGTGTTTGTTTGGGTTTTTCCCTCCTTAGCTTTAAACGGAGACACAAATCAATCAGCTGTCACTTCGGTGGAGTCCACTCAGCTCGCGGAGCGGTTGTTCAAGGAAAAGTTTTCCAGAAATGGCGAAGGTTTTGATTTTAAACTTCTGCGCGATGTTGGTAAGTCCCGCTTCCTTTCTTTTTCATTTATTGAATTTATTGTATTTCCCCCCAGCCAAATGTCCACTGTATTAAATGCTAAAACAAAAGTTGTTAATAAGCAACACTTGTAACGCTTTCGTTTTAAGTGGGCAGTTAAGTAATACGACTCTACCTCAGGTCCTGTCCTGTTCCTGCGTCGACTCCTGTTTTATCCCGAATAGCCTCTATGTCTCCGTGCCGCAATCAATTCCAGCTGGGTACGAAGTCACTAAAGGTATTTTCCCTCAATCATCTGTTTTTATTTAACTCCTTCTATAACCGTCTCGGACCCATTATTTCTCCCTTGAAATCTTTTCCTGTAAAGGCTCTTTGGGCTTTTGTTTTGTAGCTTCCCCCCTGTTATGTGTTTCTTTCTCTTCTATTGTTTTGACATACCTTTTCTCTTTTCTCGTCCTTCAGTTGAACCCACGGACTGTGACACCAGCTCGGTGCTCTTCACTTTGAAGGACTCGAGTTTTACAATAAAAACAGATGGGGTGATAGTGGCTCTGAGCACCGTAACTGTGGCAACAGGGCGGACATTTTCTGTGTGGGCTCGCGACGACAGGGGCCTCGAGAGTGAGATGGAAGTTCACCTTGTCCACAGACAACTCCAGAAGAGAGAGGTGAAACTATTGCGTATTATACTTTGTCTATTTATTTATTTATGAGTGGTATCTATAAGCATTCTAAACCCCCTTCCTCCTCACCCCCTCTTCTATTGTTTGCATGTTACAGTTCAGAGGCCAAGGCTTACTGAGGCGTTACAAAAGAAGATGGAGTCCTCCACCTTTCAACATCTTGGAGAACGATGTGGGGCCTTTTCCAAAAGACATCGAAAAGGTGAGGTCAACGCCGAGAACACGTGCTTCACTAAAATAGTTGGTGACAAATTTACACTGCAAGACTTCTCAGTGTTTACTGGTAAAACAAGATGAGAATTTCCTCATAGATTTACTCACATAATCCTCCCCAACACACACACAATCTGATTCACACACCCAGACACACCTATTAATTAAACTCTTACTTTCAGATGACTTTATTCTGTGATTAAATCTTTTGATGACTATTCACCTGCATCATCTGACTGTCTGTTGGACTCTACCTGAGGACATCATAGGGTCACGTTTTGTTCTTTTAGTATAACGTGAATTTGTTTTGCATGAGTTTATGTTTTTTTTTTCTGTTGCAGATCGTGTCAGACTCCGAATCCAAGCACCAAGTGTACTATACCATCAGCGGACCTGGTAGCACTGAGCCTCCGCTGAACCTTTTCACTATTGACAAGGAGTCCGGGATGCTGAAAGTGCACGGAACTGTTGATCGTGAGGAGTTCCCAGAGTTTTTGGTCAGTGTGAAGTACTGTAACCAACTACCTAATGCCCTCCACTACTAGTTATTTTTAACATCTGTGCACACTTGCTTTCTAAATTAGTTATACCACAGTGCAAAATGTCACATATCTGTTAAAACATGAATATACATAAGGAAACACAACCGCCATCTAAAACCCCTCTGTCTTGTATAGGCTTGTAAGTACATTTAGAAAGTGACAGTACAGTCGTGATTGACTGTCTCGGCATGTTTGGACACATGTGAACAAGGTTTTGATTGTTTAAGAGGCGTCTGCACGTGTGGTTTACTCATATGAGAAAGGGGTGTGCTGTTTTGAGAGGTGGATTAAGAGTAGCGGGAGTGACATTTCTGATGCGTGACTGGCTGTTTTAATTGTATATAGCCTAGTCTTTCTCGATCACTTTGATGCCAATTTTTCAATGGATTGATTTGAGTTTCGTGACGAAATCATAATGTTTATTAGTGTTGCTTCAACCCATCACTGACCATTTTTGAAAATACACAAACTCACGTGTTAAAATTTACACTTCTTTCTTTTTTTCTTGGCAGCTTACGTTCAGAGTTTTCGATAAATTTACACATCAGGAGACGGACGCGCCTTTGCCCATCCCAGTGCTTGTAGATGATTTGAATGACAATGCTCCGCAGTTTTCAAGCCCGCTGCAGTTTACTGTGCCTGAGAAAAGCCAAGCAGGTGAGACACATGAAACGCACACTGATAAATCCTGTGGTATTTAACCTCCAGGATAATAATAATAAACTCAATGATCATGTTTCACACCACAGGAACAGTGGTGGGGAAAGTGAATGCCACAGACAGAGACAAGGAGGGCACCACTCATGTCAGGATAAAGTACACCCTCTTGACTGGATTAAACCTCTTTGCCATCAATCCGAAGACAGGTGTCATCACCACGGTGACCAGCACCCTGGATAGAGAGGTGAGCTCTGCCCTTTTTTTTGTCTCAGTAATTCACCCAGAAAGACAAAGAAAGAAATGAGGTGACACATGCTGTTAATTGGCTTCTCAGATGATTTGACATTATTGCCTTTTTATTCATTCTCCTTAGGAAAAAGAAAAGCATCTGGTGACAGTTCAAATTCAAGATCTGGAGGGTGCAGTAAACGGCCTGAAAGCGACAGGAACGGCAACAATTACTTTGGGCGATGTCAACGACAATCCACCGACTTTCAAAGCACCGTCTGTAAGTTGATAGTAATTACCGAAGAAACTTTATCTCAATGTCTTTCATGGCAGCAAAATGTAACTCAAATTTGTTTAGACTGGATGTCTCATTTGAGAAACATGCCCTTTGTTTCATTGTAGTATACAGCCACTGTTAACGAAAATGAAAAGGACAAACTTATCCTTCGAATTCCCGTTGACGACAAGGATTTAATAAACACGCCAAACTGGGTTTCAAAATTTGTCATTACTCGTGGAAATGAAAATGGCAACTTCAGGATGGAAACTGACCCCAAAACAAACGAAGGGCTTCTGTACGTCTCGAAGGTGAGCTAAATTTTGTATAATTATTATTATTATTATTAGGAAATTAGGCAAAAGTAGAACCTATTGAACATGACATACAGCAGTGACTCACTTCTTTCTCCTACTCACAGGCCCTAAATCACGAGCACAAAAATAAAATAGACCTTGAGATTTCGGCACGTAACGAAGCTGAGCTGGTCAGCACGAATGCAAAATGGAACTCCATCCCTGTGGTCGTCACCGTCACTGATGTCGACGAGGGCCCAGAATTCACTGCTCCCACCATCCGCTTCACCGTCAAGGAGAACACTCCAAATGGCACTGTGATAGGACGCTACACAGCCCAAGATCCTGAGACCAAGAGCAGCAATGGGATCACGTAAGAAATCTCATATATATGTCTGATAATGGTCACAATCACAGCGAATTCTCAAGGCCCAGGTGGAGTTTATGTTACACCTCTTAAACACTGGAGGGCACACTTTGACTGCTGCACTAGAAAATATGCTTGTAATACATTCAAGTACTTTTCCACCGTCTCTCAGGTATTACAAGGTCTCAGACCCAGCTGGCTGGATCAATGTCGACAAAAATACAGGAGAACTGAGGGTTGCAAATACAATCGACAGAGAGTCACCACATGCCCAGGACGGGATTTACAACATCACCATGAAAGCTGTTGATACTAGTAAGTTGCTTGAAAATGATATGATGTGCTTGGCTTGCCCATGGAGTATTAAAAAAACATAAATTCAAGTTTATCTCAAGTATACTTGAAGGATAAAGATGTGACAGCCTTCCGTAATGCTCTCTTCCCTATTTTTTTATTCACACCTATTACCTTTTGTGTAAACTCACTCCATCACATTGTCAGCAAGAAAGTCCTGGATAGAGGAGGGGTTCAGGACAGATTATTTGTCATGTCTTTGGATGTTTTTTGTAAAGAACGCCAGCTCCACCCTCCCCAGTATCTGTCTGAACAAACAGCAGGATTTGTCTTTGTCTCACCTTGAAAACACCTGTTGACATGTGATGTGGCTGTAACTCACAATGACTCACAGTTTCCTAGTAAGATGGTGGAAATTGGGCTTTTAGCCCAGATGCTTGTCAGAATTTGAAAAATCCAATTAAAATGACGCACCACCCAAGTGACGTCAGAATTTAAATGATGAGGTCCAACGGTTTTCCCACAATATCTATATGTTCTCTTGTTTTGCACGAGGACTAATTTAGTGCTTATGTATTACAGGTCTCAAATCAGGCACGGGAACAGTCATCATTCAGGTGGAGGACGCAAATGACAACATTCCATTGCCTCTCAAAGGCGAACTATTTATGTGTGAGAGCGACGGAGAGCAGGGTACTGTGACGGTCGTGGCTGAAGACAAAGACCAGTCTCCACTTTCCTCCCCTTTCACCTTCAATTTGCTACCAGACAACAACGGCGAATGGTCCCTGACAAGACTTAATGGTAGGTGGTTTGATTTATGTCTGTATGGCAGAGGGAACATCTAATGGGACAGTTTGCATAAACACTTGTTAAGCCACAGTAAAACATGAATGAAATGTCTGTACAGGCTCTGTAAGAAACCTTCAGTCAACTTAATCTAGGTCTCATTCATCCATATCTAAACTGCTGTATCACCAAAAACACCATTTGTTTTGGTTCATACAAATAGAAACAAACACGCTACTCCCTAAAAAGCAAACATATGCATTCCATTAAAAGTAAACAGGAGTGGGTGGTAAGAGCTCAACAGACCGTGAATCTTTGAGGGTCAATTGTTGTGGAAAAAAATCTGATCATTTATCCAAGTCAAGGTTTCTTATATCACACTAAAATTTGTCCATTACAAATACTGGTCGTTAAGAATCATTATAACAATATAGCACAATCTTCTTCACCAAATCACCTTGATCTGCTCTAAAAGATTAATTCAAGGTTTAAAATGTTGTAAGGAATGTTTAGTTGAAGAAAAATTTAATTTTATTTATTGATTTTCTCTAAAAACACATTTCCTCCCCAGGAACTGCAGCCACTCTGAGTCCAACCAAAAAGCTCAACACAGGGGACTACACAGTTCCTGTGGAAATTAAAGATCTGCAGGGACATGGCGACGTACAGAATGTGAAAATAAGAATCTGCAAGTGCAAGAATGGAGTCTGCATGGCCCGTGAACGCTCGGTATCATTAGGACCACTGGCTTTACTGACTATGCTGTTGCCTCTGGCTCTCCTTCTTCTGCTGTGTAAGTGCCCAGCAGAACTGTGTAGGCTGTGCTGTGTAGATAATAAAACAGGAGTTCTGTGTCCATGCATGTGCAAAAGTGTAGAAAGAGCGATAGAAAGCTTAACTTTTTGTTGATGCTGAATTGTGCATTGTATATTGCACACTGCGCTACAATTATGTTCACTCTTGTGATGTCTATTACACATGGAGCAGTCTTTTTCCTTGTGCATGTGTTTCTAAGATTCTTGCTTTGTTGTTGCAGTCTTGCTCCTTGCCTTTTTCTGTGTGACAAAGAGGGATAAACTGGAAATTGATGATGGAGGAGAAGGCAAAGGAATCCTGCTCCCGTCAAACACTGAGGGCAAAGGGGACGAAGTGGTGAGGACATAAAAACGAAAGCTAACTGCACCTTAATTGTGCTTTATTTAGTCAATTGTTAATTTCATTACTTTTGTTTTGTTCGTTGTGCTCTCCAGGATCCCAGTCTAATCACAGTCCTCCCCACTGAACAAGTAACAAAGGACATAAGACAAGAATACCAGGCGGGGAAGGGCGGCTTCGGCTTTGGAGGGGGCCAAAGCACACTGGATAATAATGGCATATATCAGACAGGTTCTAATGTGTTCTCTGGCCAGTATCAGTATGACACTCAACAGATGGACGGTCAGTACGTAGATCAACGTGGTGGAAGCTGCATCGACACCAGATACCTCACCCAGGACACCAGCTTCCTTCACACCTGGCAAACAAATGGCCATTACCTACATCAGGTAATGTTGTTTATATATATAGTATAGTGCAACGAATATGTCCAAGTGTGGATGTTGTCACAAAAAAATGAGAGAAAGTGGCCAGATACTTGCTTTTTTTCTTCTTTTCTCTGAGGTTTAATAACTTCTTTGTTATCTGTCAGGGCTTTGGTAATTCTCATGTGTAATATAATCTCGCTCTCTAAGCTCTGATCCTATCCTGTGTAAACTTTAATAATTCTCAACTTCTCGGTGAGAAATAACATGTCTCTAATTTGTTGGTGAGTTGTTTGTTCACTGTGTAATATGTCTGACTGCCTGTCATATCCTGAGCACCCTCATATTATCACATGGTACAATATCTCCTCTCGCCATCACCCGGGCTTAGTCCACTCTGAGTAATAACACACGCTTCCTCTTTTTTCCGTTTTGTTTCTGTAGAAGCTGGCCTACATGGGAACAGACGCGGACGGACGCTACGCCGATGACATTATCCACAGCTACGGGTTTGAGGGGGTGGGTTCTGCAGCCGGTTCAGTGGGATGCTGCAGTGACTACGGCGAGCCTGAAAACCTTGACTTCCTGAACACTCTTGGACCAAAGTTCAAAACTCTGGCCGACGTCTGCAGAAAGACATGAACAATGAAGCTGCATAATAATGGTGTTTGCTTTCCACTGTGCAGGATGTAGACTGGCCCGGGATCTTTGTGCTTGGTATTCCCCCTGAACATGAATGAAAAAAGAAAAAACGAACAAGCAGGCGGTGTCAGTGTGTGCACGCACTGCTGTTGCATTTTTCTGTAAGAATTTCTCCGCTGCTTTTTGGTAAAAGTCTTTTGCACTGAAAACTGTTGTACATATTTACCATGTTGTTTATTAATGTGTATTAATGTGTTGTTTTGCCTTAAATATCTTGCAGACACATGCAGGATTATGATGGTTGTTAAATCATATATGCAGTGTTGGGCTGTGGGGTTCATCAGTTAGTAACACATTGGGGTATTTTTGGTATTATTAATAATTTGATTATATGATTTTGTATAAGTGGCTGCTTTAGAGTTGTGCATTAAATTTCATAGTTTTAATTTTATTTTATTTTTGAAGAAATACCGACATGAAAAGTGTTTTTGTTTTTTTTTAACATTCAACATGAAAATACTTGATTCAAATTACAATCTTACAATTGCTTTTCAATTACATAATCCCTTCGGCTTTCCAAAGAGTACAGTAAATGTTCGTGCAAACACATTCCAGCGCAACTCCCGATGGTCAACTGGGCGTAGTTTCAGTCCACTATTGCTGAAGTTATTGCAACACGGCAGTATTCCTGCAAAAGTCAGCACATGGGTGTGAGTGGGAGGAGTGAAGTGTAACTGACACTCCCTGCAACTGTCTGAGTGAAGTAAGAGAAAGTTGAGAGGAAATATCCTTGAACCTGACAATTAAAGGGGATTTGATGTTCCCATGTGAGTGTATTAAGCTGTAGGTTGTAAGTATGCATTGTCATTAAAGGAAGTGTCTTGGTGAATTTCTTGACTATGTCATATTTAGTTTTATATAAGCTACCACTAACGGCTTCACTCAGAGCTTTGATCAGGTGTTACAGCTATTGTTTTGTTTTGTTTTTTAACAAACATTAAATAAAAAAAAAATCATGTGCTGTTTTGATTCTGTATTTGGCAAAAAGAGTGGCCAGAGCAGAAGCAGTCGCACTGTGCTCGCTCTTTGCGTACGTGCCCTCTGTGTGCACAGGTGAATGATTTACAAGGTGTGGCCCTCTTGGCTTACACAATGTTCCACCTTTTACCAGACTGCTCATCTCCCAGCTAATATTTACCCACGGGCGTTGCCATGATAACCAGAACTTGTCTGTGCCTGTTAAGCAATACTAGTAAATATAAATACAATACAGTAAAATTCTTCGTTTGCCTTTGAAAAAAGATTTCACAGTCATGGGGAAGTAACTGTAGGGTCTAAACAATGTCAATTTTAATTAATTAGTAAAAGGAATTTAAAATGGTAGGATCCTGTAGATAACAAGCTTCGCTACAATAGGCACAGACCTCCATAAATAAATAATACAGTATAACAAATGTATTGAAATCCCCAATGAGTTCTTGATTTTATTAAGCTTAGGCAGATTACGGATTATTAATTCATAGAAAATATATAAAAAGGCATTGATGCCAGTAAACAATTCACCATTTTTCCCCCTGATGACATGAAAATCATGCATCAATGTGATGAATTATGAATTTGAGGATGGAAATATAATTATAGGGTTTGGAAGGGACCATCTGTCATGTGATTGTGGTGACGAGTATCAAAGATGACAGCGGAGAGCTGAAAAAAAAGAGGGGAAATTAAATCTTGGAATGAAACCGGTCTCTCGCTATGATGAAACACTGGAATCTTGTTAAAAATACAACAATATTATCCGTGCAGATTACAATAATACTGTCACAATTACAGGGGGATGAGAGCGAGATGTGAACATCAAGGGTTTTTGCTCAAAATCCCACTGGGGCCAATTAGGAGAATCTTGAAAAGTCACATAACTCAAAAATAATGACAATAAGCAGTTAACCCAAATATCTTAAGAAGGCACTCCAAGCACAGACCACAGCTCTATTAACCACATCACCAATAAACTGTATTTTTTCACTTTTTAATTACTATTCTCTGCAGAAATTAAAGCATTTGTGTATAACTGGTATTCTTGAAATCTGTAATGATGATTCAAATCCCTAAGCATTTTTTTTTAGAAACGCTTATACATTTCCGATGAGTTACATTATGATCAACAGGGACAGATATTTCACATATAGGAGGTCATGATCTGTGTTGGGTTGTTAGGACTTTCTGACTAAGAAAGTGCTCACAGTGATGATCTCAGAGACCTCAGACTACATGTTACTTCAACAGGCAAACGACTCACTGTTTATTTATAGGCACTTTGCCGTTCAGTGAGTGTGAAATGTATCATGTAGGTTCAAACTGAGAACTAGGGAGGAAAGAGGTTGACGTGACAGAAACAGGTCTTCTGATACCAGAGACCTTCATCTGCCTCACACTTTTTCTGTTCAGTTAATTACAAATGTTCATAGACATAGTCACACGGTTTGATAGAAATATTTCTGTAAAGGCCTTCTACCCACAACATGCTCAGGTGTCCTAACATATGGCGTGTGCCACGGGAGCTGCATGACGAAAATACCTCAGCAGCAATTAAGACGACGACAAACCGGAATTTTTTGATAATTTCTAAGCGTTATCAAGTGCATCCCCATGTAAAGCAATGGCACCGATAAGCCACATAATTCAATAGACCACTTAGTGTGTCCACTCTTATCAGAGCTGCTTGAGCCATCACTTCCAGTCACTTCTGTAAAGATGCAATTAATTCTAAAGCAGTAGCGTGAAATTAATTTATTGCTTGTAATTAGTTTTCGGCATACTGTGAAAACAATCTCTCCAGATAGGATGTTTTCACCCTCCACCAGAGTGTCTGAGGACACTTGGCTCCATCTGAGTTCAGTATGGAGTGTGTGGAGTATGAAGCCTACAGCTGCCAAGAACGTGGCGGCGAAAACTTCTTAACCCCCTGTTGACACGGACTCGGAATTTATAGGTTTGAGTGTCATGTGTGAGATATTTTCGGTGCTATCACTGCACATGACAAAGTAGCTTTGTCACGGCACGTCTTATAGGATGGCACAAACCAGGTCATATATGGGGTTTAGGGTGGTTTGTGAATCCTGTAATTGCTGGCAGCAGGTGTTCCTGCATGCAACAGGCTTTATTGAAATGATTGTATTCATGAGAGCGAGTGCAATTATGTATTATGTCAAATGACTTACTGTACATGTTCCAGATCATGTAGTTCTCATTTACACTTTTCCCCACTTGCAGGGCTCCTGTAAATACAAGGTGCTGTTCCAGCGATGGCCACTAGGTGTCACACTTATCTCTCCTCTGAATTTGAGCGCTCGCTGTGCAAGTGGCTGAGGAGGGATATTTATAGAGAGTGGCTGATTTCAGTCAAGACACTTTCCTCCCCTCTCTCCGTCTATCTCCCTTCTTTCTGTCACATGTAAAACCAAACACCTGAGATCACTTCAATTAAGCTGTGAAGCCACGACAGCGCGGTTAAAGTGAAGTGATGTGACAAGCTGTGACAGGAGCCTCATCGTGCCTTGATGTGGCATATGCCAGACACTGTGCGGTTATCACGTGCTCTTAGCCCCCTTCACTGATATTCGGTGTCACTTATCTAACATAATCAGGCTTCTCATTGCACCTCTATGCTCATTATGGCTAAAGTGAGATTGGAGTTGACCACCACCACCACTCCTACTCTAGGATGGTGTGCCAGTGCAGCAGGAGAAAGTGCCAAGACAGGTTATTTAAAGCTCACTCTTTTAATGAATAGTATATCTAACTGGCTCTAACATATAATTATATTTTATGAGGCATCGCAATTGAATCAGTCTTCAAAGCAGGATTATGTTCTGCTTTTGTCATTTAAATGGAACAGTGGTTTATTTACATTACACAATGATCTAAATGTAGATAGCAAACAGGATAATTTAATTTTCAAGGGGTATTGCCATAGACATTAAATGGCATTTCTGGTAACTGCATCAATTATTATTAAAGACGGAGTGTAATTGAGTGTAAAAAAAAAAGTATCTGATTATACACATTCATATTATGTGTGTGGTTGTGCTGTTATCCCAACACCAACACCCACTCCTAAAGAGCCATTTGGCAGAATGCACTCTACCTTCAGACTCTACGTGCAGATTTTAAATGACTTGCTAAACCGTTCGTTTGAGGTATTGTGTTTCTTCCCGGAGTTGCCATCCATATTATTCACACTCAGTTGAAATCTGCAGCTTACATATTAATTAGATAAATCTGTATAGCGGTGGAAAGGCTCCATGAGACATCTGGGTCTTAATTAGACAAACTGATTCAAGTGATAAACAGTCAAAAGAAAAGGTGCATAAATGCTAAATGAATTCATTAAATTAAACCCACAATTATTAACAGTGGGATAGATACACAATGTCTGAATATGGATTTGTCACGCATTTCCTTTCTCACTCATACCTGTTTGTGACATTTAGATGCCGTTTTTAATGAGGTTTTTTCTTCTTTTTTTTGATGCTTTCTAAAAATCGTGATATTGTGTTGAGGTTTTCCGCATTAATCATCTCATGGATCACAGATGCCATTATATCTGCAGAAAGACTATGAGAGGATTGACGCTTATGGACATTGCCTGGATAAATATGTCATTGCTCTCTGTGGATTTAAATGATGGGTACATGTGGACACGAGGGAACATAAGCACATGGTAGAAACAGGCGGGGAAAAAGAGAGGATAAACCCACCAGGGAATTGTCATGAAATCGGAATGAAATGATTTTCTTTCCTTTTCCAGTTAATGGCAGACACATACTCTATATAGGAAAAAAAACAAACAAGGCTAAAGAAAAGCTTGACTTTCATCTTTTTTTTTTTTGCCTAATGAGTGTACCATTGGAGGACCAAGCTGCAGCATTCATCAAACTAGCGGCCTCCGCAGTGAGGGCAGAGCGGAGCCTAGGACTTTATCGATGTTATTGAGTGAATGGCTGGGCAGTCGCACCTTTTGAACCACATCAACAGACTGTTGAGGTGTGCGGACGAGATATCTGCTTGTGTACAGAAGTACTGGAGTGCAATAAACTAGACGTCAAGCTGCAGCAGCAGACACAGTGCGAGCAAAACTCATAAAGTGCGGTTCCTGTTCATTACTGTTCATCCAGCTGAGGCTTGCGCTTTGGATCGCACTTCGGGTGAGGTGCTGAAGCTTTAAACAGTGTTCTGAGAGAAATTCACAGCTTGTCTTTGGTCTTGAAATCACTTGCGCAACTATTGTATGTAGAAGCACGGCACAGCATAATCTTTTTTAATGAATATGCTCATTAAAAAAAGAACAACAACGCTACAGCTGTGATTTCAGAAGGGCGTTGTTGGTGCCAGAAAGCCTTTAGAGAAGAAAAGAGTTGAGTTGATGTCTGCCTAAGCCTCAGTGTGACGTTGCTGGTCGTCAGAGGCATATTAGCACAGTGGCCCTGTTACATTTATCAGATTGAAACGTGTGGGAGAAAGAACAGAGCTGACAAAGTGTTTTTTTTCCTTTGTCGTTATCATAATCAAAGTGGGTCCTCTGCAAAATCTTTACTGTCACGTCTCACCAACTGCTGGGATTTAACAACTGAACATGCAAGGATCAGCAGAGTTGCCTGAGTAGAAAGAAAGCAATAGGTGGGGTTAGACATGCTGAGGAGCAGGAGGGGGGTTTAAACAGGTAGATTAAGAGCGTGAACAAGAGAAGCAGAGTGTCTGACATGCACACACAAGGAGGTGAGACAATTTTCACAAGGGTGTTTCTTCTGAGAGAGTTGATTTTTTGGGGACTGATGTTGGGGTATTAAATCAGAGCAAAGGCGGAGGCTCACTCTGGCTCTCAGTGAGTTAACCCCTGCAGTGAAGACCTGAAAAAGCTGATCAGACCTCCTTCTGTGCGAGCTGCTGCTTTCGCCTCACTGCCAGTCTGTTGGCTGGGTGCGGGGAGAGACTTGAGCAGACTACAAAACACAGGCTCACACAGGGGTTATGCCCTGATAACCGCACAGTCTTAGTGTGGAATTTAATTGGCCCATCGCACATTTGACTTCAGGGAATGTTTTCACACTGTAGGTGTCATAACAAGATGAGCTAAAGGTTGAAGCCATAGATACTCAGCGTGCAACCGAATCTTAGCCCCCTCAGTCCTCTGAACTTGATGGCCGTAACAAAAAAATTGCGGAATGATGAGAATACTTGAAGAGTTTCTGAGTAAGTACCCGACAAATTCGAAATTCAAATGAAAAAAAAACAAACAAAAACAAAACAGGATTATTGGACTAAATTTAAAGATCAGCATTTTTTTCCCCTGCATCTCTGGACAAATGTGACTGTTCTATATATTGAACAAATAACACAGCAAAGCAGAGCTGCGTATCAGTCACAGTGGATCTGCATCGGCAATCCCCGAGGGAAAAAAATATGCTAAAAAATGCAAACTTTGCACACATACAACTTCATTATCTTTGAATAAATGTAGCCACAGTGGTAGCTAAAAAATCCAATACTGCACAGCAGCAAATCTCTTACTAAGTCCACTGCTGTGGCCACTTTGTTGTTTATTTATACCAAAGTCTAAAGAAGTTAAACCACATCGACACCCCTTACATGTTGATCTCTTTCATGTTCCAAGACTTGAGCTCGAAAGACAATTTTTTTTACATCCACTAACATTGATGCTAAGGGAATACAATCTATTGATTTCTTGTCAAGCGTGGATCAACGCGGTCCTATGAGGAGGTTTGGTATGAGAACACAGCTGGGGAGAGCGAGCAGGGCACAAATAGAACGGCAAACGATGATGAGTACTGTGGTTGACCCCATATCTCATGCAACTGGCTCAAAAGAAGCGGCATCACTCAAATCTGCTGTGCTCCGTTGAGTTTGCCCTGGCTTCCATTCCCAGACAATTGGCAGCCAAATGATAAATGTCAGCGAAGAGGTGATTCAACCGAGTTAATAAATCAGATTATCGGTACAAAAAATAAATCACAGCAGAACACTGCACTTCTATAGATCTAGTCCTTGTTCCGTATTGATGGGTACGGCGTCTGCCAACAAAATCCACTTGGTTAGCACAACATGGTAAACATTTTATATAATTTTAAAATGACAATCGATCTTAACTCTCATGCAAGCTGGCTGAATTTGACAATACTGTGTGAAGAAGAAGTGGTGCCATGAAGCTAAATCTCCTTATCATCAGCATCTTCTGGTCTGTGTTTTCATTGGAAAACATTTTGGAGAACTCAGTTTTTAGATGTGGGAACTCTTTGGCTTGGTGATGGAGATTTGGGAGGTAGAGCGGGTCGTCCAATAATCAGAGGGTTGGCAGTTTCAAATCCCGCTCTGTCCCTGTCACTGTTGTAGTGTCCTTGGGGCAAGGTGGAGAAGGTGTCTTGCGGGCGTAAGGTGTCAGTGAATGCATAAGAAATGATCACGGTGGTGGTCGGAGGGGCTGCTTGGCGCACATTGGCGGCCACGCTTCCGTCATTCTGCCCCAGGGCAGCTGTGACTGCACATGTAGCGTACCACCACCGGTGTGAATGTGTATGTATGAATAATGGTTTCTGTGAAGCACTTTGGGTGTTGGGAAAAGCGCTATACTGTATGAATGTAAGCCCTTCTTCTTCTTCTTCTTCTTCATAAATGTAACTTCATCTTCTTCTTCCATCAAACAGGCATTTGTACTGAATTTGGCATTGTGTAATAGAAATAGTTGGGAAATGATGTGGAACTAGATGAGATGACTGATATACTCTATACAACCAGTTGGCTTAGCCTTGTACAAGGACTGGGGGAAAAAAGGGGGAAACTCCAAGTCTGGCTCTGACAAACAAAACAAAATCCACCCAATGTTAGGGAGTATCTGCAGACACTGGTGAGAAGAAGAAGTAGAACCCAGTTCAGGAATTGACTGCAAGTTAAATTGTGCCCGTGTTTTAAAGTAATCTACGGCAGTACTCTTGTCAGTCTAAACACGACCTTAGTGCTTACACACCGTCAAGCCAGAAACGTGTCATTTTCAACACCTGCTCACAACGCAGCTCATTTAGAAAACGACCAACCTTGACCCATTTGCTTTACATGCAGAATCACCTGCTCTCCTGCTGTTCCTCCGCTCGCCGTGTGTCGTGGCGCTCTGTCTTTGACAAAGCCTCGTGCTACGACTTTCCCTTTAAATAAGGAGCGATGCCTTGTCTTCCCCAGAACTACCTCTTCTTCTTCTTCCTCTTCATCTTCTTCCGTCATTGATTGCATGCCCAACATCCCAGAAACCACTCCATCTATTTTGAGTGGCAGGCAAAGGAATGATGGAGGAGAAGAAATCGATGCAAGTATATTTGGCAGTCATTCCTTTCCTCTAACCTTTCATTCTCTCCACCAAGAGGTCAAATCAAAGCCTCGTCATCAGCAAGTCCAACACTACGGAATGAATTGTTATACGTTTACGCATTGTTTCATTGCCCCTGGATAGTGTGAAATGTGTCCACACAATGTAGAGGAAATGTGTATGTAATTTGGAAAACCAGTGTTTTGTATTCTACTGTATCTGCCAGCTGCAGTTTCATTGAAATCATTACCTTAGTTTAATTCATATTAAAAAGCTATTTATCAAAATATGAATTTCTAGATGATATTTTCTTACATTATTAATTATGACATTGCTTACCATACTTGAATCTACATTATGGCAATGCTCACCATACTTGAATCTACACACTGTTAAGATACACTTTAAAATGCATTCTTAGCAGTGACTCATTTAATATGTGCATAGGGATTAACTAGTATTGACTAGAGGACTCCCCCCGATGCATCGTTCAAATACAGGGCTCAAAGGCTGACCAACACCTGGGGAGTTTGACCTTTGGAGGGCCACTGTCCAACACGATGAATCCCTCTCAGATCGAATGAATGTATTACCAGGCGCCTGTGATTAATTACTAACAGGGGCCTACAGCGAAGCGCTGCCACAGATGACAGCTTGTGTGATAACATTTCTTATCGGTGACCTCCATCACCCCTTCTATAACTCACATAGATCACATCGCCCTCATCTAGACCCTCTTTCAGGGAAGGCATTAACAGAGCCATTGTTGCTTAATGATTCAAGGCATGATATGAATCGCAATTTATTTTTAGTGCATATTAAACAGTGTTACAGGTTTAAGATATAGGACGGATAAAAGTTAAAAGAATACATTTGTCAAATGTTTTCTTATGCTAATGTTCCCACCACCCACCTCGCCACTTTTACACTATAAGAAATGCCCTGTTGCCTTGTAATTACACACAGATTGTAAAACTAGCCCACATTTTAAACGGTGTTAAAAATGAATGGTCATACATCGGGTAAGAGCCAAGTCTCACATAGGGCTACATTTGTTGACATACCATGACATCTGTAGCATTTTTATTCAGATCTTACGCTTAATTTAAAACAGTGTTCTGAGAGTTCAAAGTAGATTTAGAAAATCACTGGCAGGTTAGTGGGTTTGAAGAGGATAAGATAATGTTACCAATAAAACATTAAAAATCTTGGTTCAAACAAAGTAAGTGAGTGTTTAAATCTCTATAAAGCAAATTTAAGTTGTCTGAAAACAAAGAATGTATATACACAGTATATGTAATATAATAGTGAGCATTTCAATTCTTTAGAATGTTTACAAAACCGTTTTACAATTTTGTCGTCTTGACATTTTGCCTTACTAAAGAGACTACACTTGTTTATCAGCATCATTACAGTGAAACTGCTTTCACTGATACAGCTGGAGGGTTATGGAATGAAAAAGGTTACACATATATCCACGGTTTCTGACAGCATGGTTATGAGGTAAAACATTTTCTATTAATAACCTAATAGGCATGGCTGGTGCCATCTGAAAACAGGTACAGTTCTCCAGTGCTTTCAGCCTTCAGATAGCAAACAAGCCTCTCAACAATTAGCTATTCTCTTGGTTTTACACCTACATCAACACTTGGATCCAATATTCCCCTGTTTTCTAATTAGAGACACACACAATGCACAACCCATCCCCAGGAAGTAACACCTGAAAATGTGACGACCTGAATTATTAATCTGAATAATTGTTTCATACTGTAATTCGTCTTTCTCAGACCAAGTGAGGAGGCACCACTGTGATCCTTTATATGATTCCATGAAGAAGTAAAGCAGCAGTACAGCCTAAAAAAATCCCTTCAGAACTTTAAAAATGATATTTGTGTCACCATGGAATTATGCGGCTAATGGATTGAACAACTAGTGTCCCTGGGCGACAGCACCATGGGCACACAGTGACTCAGTCCATAGGCAGCAAGTAGCCATAACAATAGTGTAGGGCAGCTGAAGGTTGCATGTAATTACACCTACCCTCAGGCTTAATTGGGTCACCCTTAAGTGAGTATTGTGCGATACTGTGCGTGTGTGTACAGTATGTCCGTGAGTGAACATGTGTGTGGGTACCAGGTCCCAACAGACCAGAGGGTCACGTCCGTGAGTCAGGAGATCAGAATAAATATACAGTAGGCTGCTGAAAGCTAAGAGCAAATTTGGTAAAAAAAAAAAAAAAAAGACACTTATGCAGTGAGTGTGTTTTCATGCGTGCCCCTGCTCATGAGTCAAAGCCAGTTCTTTTCTTTTTGTGGATGATGGTGCCTAGAGCACCCCGGTTCGTAACATCCATTTATATGTGATTAACCAGGTTTTTTTTTATCATTGTTTGTTGTCTGCACTGGCGTGTCTCTGGCTCCTCAACGTCACAGTCAGACTCTGTCATTCCTATGACAGGCCTACTGATTGCATTATCTCCACAGCTGGGCATGAGGCCACTTCACGTTATGGCTGCCAAGACCCTGCTGCATTGCAATGCGCTGGTGTGGATATCTTATCACTAGTAACAGAAGATGAGAGCTTATCGCCATATTGTTTGTTTTTCTGACTAACTCCCATGTGATTGGAGTTGAAGAACAGTCTGAGCCAATAACAGAAAACGATCAGACACCTGGATGAAAATGCTACTTCAATCCTTTCTTCTCAAAAGAGCTGTCTCCGGCGATGGAAAGCAACCCTTGCTTTGCTTCTATTTCTATCTCTTCCTTTCCTTCTACTGATCTTAGCATGCTAAATTGCTAGCAAAGCTCAGTCAGCCTCACTTTCCGATACCGAGTCAGTGCAGCGCCCAGTCGGCCTTGAGAAAGTAGCGCTTCTCAGAGGTTGTGTTATAACCTATTGTCTTGGGAATTTTTTTTTTAGCCTTAGCCCCCAGCAGAGGTCATTAAACCGTTGTTTAATATTAGGTATAGCAAAAACAAAACGTGCCATTAGCTCAGACTAATATTGAAATATTGAATATATTCTGAAAATCTACTTTCCTACATGATGGCTTTCAACATGTCGACAGACTAAACTTTATTGTTTTATTTTGCATGTTAGCGAGACTTAAACTTCACACCCACCTACTTGGGATTCAGTCGTATTGACTGTTTTCAGATACTGTCATCACAGAGGAATGGTTGGAGCTACTCATTTAATCATACTGAAATTATTCCAAGGTGACATTACTGCCTGCATTCCACATGTTATGCTGTTTTTTTCTTCCGCTGCTCCCATTTTTCATTGTCATTTTAAACTGTCAACCTTTTGTCCTGCGCAGTCTCTCTCTCTCTCTTGCTGTGTCCTTGATATAAGTACCCACTGCTTCTGCCTGAGAAGACCATTATTACCATGCATTGGCTGTTTGCTGGGGAAAAAAAGGAGAGAAAAGCTAATGATGTTGGCTTGAGCTCAGAGCTAATTAAAATTCTATAAATATGGTGGAGGTAGGTGGCGTGATGGATGTAGTGTGTCAGAAGTCCAGTGAGGAGGGAGGTGCGTGGAGATGTCCCCACGATCAATACTGGCATAGTGAATGCATGACGCTGCATATGCATTTAATGAACCAACAGTTTTATCTGTTAATTACACGCCAGAACACACCTTAGCATTCCTCATACTGTGCTAAACCTTCCTGGCTGTCCAGATAATGGCCAGCTATTTCACACAACAAATCTGCAAATGGTGGGCACATTCCTCTATTTTTCCCCCCGCTCACTTTATCTTTCTCGTTCGCTCTCCTCTCTGTGCTTTCATTTATTGCAGGTAATTCTCCATGCAACACACTCCACGCTCCATCGGTAAATGTAATGCATTTCTTCTTTTGTCCCTTGACCACCTAGTTTAGAGTAGCATCTGCATTCATTCAGCAAACATTGTGTCTCCGAAAATGCCGGCAGTTTTTCAATGTGCTGGGAAAATTGTGCAGGCAGGCTGCGGGGGCACAGGTTAATTGGCCTAACGGGCGATGCTGGTATATCGAGAAATAAAACTCTCATGTTAAAACCCACACAGAAATCATCTTCAGCAAGTGAGGCAAAAGTTTCTTTTTTTGAAGAAGCATTAACAACTACAGTTTGAACACCATGGGGAGGGGTTCTGTAAAACTGATAATAATAAAACAAACCCACTTGAGTGACTCCCTTTGCACATCGAAGCCGTGATCAACACAGTGAGATGGTTGGGGTGTTAAGATATCCATCTATCAATGCTTACATTATGCCATGCTAAATCTTTTCAGAGAACTTTGTGCCATTCCAGCTTATGGCTTTCAAAAAAAATCCTGCAGAGTAAGCTGTGATATAATCCCTTATTACAGGATGAATTCTTGCGCGATGGTGAATTATTTTGAGGGTTAAGCTTTGAATATTATCTCGCGCAAAGTAGTTTGTTGTAGGGTGAAGAGGTATTGGACGCAGACAGTTATGCAATTTACTGTGAAATATGGAAAAAGAAGAGAGGTGAACGGTACATCATTTGAAACGTTAACTTCTGCTCTGCTTCATTAGCTGCCACTCCTGGCTCTAACCCCCGACCTTTGTATGTCATCTATTCAGTGCTGAAGTTATTGCGGATACCTTCCAGGAAAAAGCTGTTTTTCATCCTCGTGTCACTTCATATTTCTAGTGCTGCACATCAATATTAGAACAGTTACTTTGTTGGCTATACTACAACAGCACATTGGATTTGCAATAACGACTTCCAGTGTAAACCAGAGCATGTTTATCCACAGCCAATTAATCATAAGGACATTTAAGCCCCTTCCTGTGTAACTGGAATACACTGTTCACCCAGTGAGGACGTGAACACCTCCAAACACCCTTAAAGCAGCTTTAAATCAGCACTTTAACCTCAAAGTTGTTTGTTTGATTTGATCGTGAAGTGCACGGGAGCAGAGCACAAACAATGAGCAACACATTACTGTCGTAATGATTACAGACTGCACTGTAAGTTAATCATGACATACTGCAACGTACAGTACACACTCACACACGCGCATGCATGCACACAAAGGCATACACACACCACTATCCCAAATCTGAACAAGTCCATGTTTCTTCAGCTGCAGTGGGCTGCAGCAGATTCCTAATAAAACCAGATAAAGACATTATTCATTTATCATTAAATCTCGGTTGGTGTGCTGAAACTGGTCGTACATGGGGATAAGCAGATAAAATGAACGAACAAATGGATGAATGAATGAAGCAGTCCTGTTTTTTTTTTGTTCCTAAGAAGCTTAATAATTTCCCTTAAATTGGGCTGGTGTGATGTCTTAATGGTGGAGAGTATGCATTCTAACAAAGTCAGCACATCACATTTTAGGCAGATTTTAATCACGTTCTATCTTCTGTTTCCTTTTTTATTCCATCTGCGGCGGCTTTTCTATGAAAAAGTTTGTTCAGGACTTCTCAGATATTCTTATACTTCCAAATCCACTCACTCCCGTATCTCTATCCTCGCTTGCTCACAAACACACAGCGCTGTGACCTCTGGGCCATTAGCCTCTCCAAGCTGCCTCTCCAGCTCTCACCAACTCTTTTCACGTAAGTTCAGTTTCTGTTTATTTTTAACTCCAGCAGCTGTATCTTGTCTTCTCTTTCACTCTTGCTTTTTTTTTCTTTTTTCTGTTTTTGCAACTCCAACATGTTTTTTCAGATTGGCTCAGATGGAGGAAGCAAAGCAAACATTCCTCTGCTTATTCCACTTCCACCCTCCCAAAAGAGCAACCCAGAAAAAAAAACTGTAAAACATAACTCTTCTTGTGTTTGTGTGTGGCTCTGGCGACGGCAGCACAGGTAGTTGTTTCCAATAAAAGCCTTAAATCTTATGCGACAGCCAAAACATTTCTATACTGTAGGGGGCGCTGTTTACTGCTTAACTACTACAGGAATTCAAACTGCCTGTTGCAGCCTGCAGTAATGGGGGTGGAGGGGGGTCAAGAGGTGAAGCTGAGGCTCAGACATAAGGGGCGTTAAACAAATTTAAATAAAAACTTTAAAGACAGAGATATATCAGGTTGCACCCTTTTCCTCTTTTACTATGGTTATAAATTGGATACACCGATTTACCCTTTTAAGTCATCTTCCAGTAATTTTATGTATCACAAGTTGTGGTTGTGCATGAATATATTTAAATATGACTCATGCCTTTTTCTATTCACCTCATACAGTTATCAAGTGTTGCCTCGTGTGCTGTTGCTGGTCCACAACACTAATATAAAAACTGTAAATTACATGAGGCCAAACTGATGAGATTACGAGGCAAAAAATGACCCTCCAGTTCAGACAATTCAGCCTGTTGACCAGGCCAGAAGCCTCGTCTGGCATGACGACCTGTCAGCGAGGTAGGATTTGCTGCACGGCAGGAATATCGTTCCACTCTTGTCAAAACAAACCGTTGGAAAGGTGTTGCATGGAGATCTCACCCTGCCTGCGGTAAAAATCAGTCCGTCGACTCGGTAGCGAGCAAAGAGCGAGGAAAGGTTGGCTGACGGTTTAGCCAGAAGCGGGTCAATATTGCTCTGGTTGGCAGGTCGTTTTCCACAGAGGGAGGTTCTTCAGCCAGAAGAAGGGCAGCATCTCTGCCATGTAGGGGTATTCTGCCTGGTTGGCAAGCTGCATTTCCAGAGGCAGGGAAATATTTCTGGCATGCAAGGCGACTCTGCCAGGTCAGCAGGTCGTTTTTCACAGAGGCGGAACAACAGCGCATAAAGTCTAATTCCTACAGTTCTAGTTGGAAAAGGTTGTTTTTTTTTACACAAACACAGGTTCTGCCCTTACACTCACCCCAGCTGCCTTCACATTGTGTTCCTGCCTCACAGAGCATCTCACTCAAAATGGCGGTCAGCAGAGTTGATAATGGATACAGCAAGCGACCTACAGAAACAAGAAAGCCACGGGCAATTAGGAAAGGTGCCAAAGAAGGCTTACTGCACTCCATTATGTGTGAGTGTGGTCCAAATTAAAACCTAATTTAAGGTGGCACCAAGATAAAAAAAAAAAAGTGTGTTTCATTTCTTCAATTTGCACAACCATTCCATTCCATTAGACATGTAATTTCTGCTCATCAGACACTGGGTGAAATTGGTGCCCCAAAGGAAAGCTTTTTTCATTTAAAGTAATTAGTCCTGGAGAACAGGGATGAGCAAGCATGCATGCATGTGTGCATTTCTGTACATGCGGGCAAGCGGTAGGGAGATAGAGAGAGAGAAAGAGAGAAGAGGAAAGCAGCAGAGGAGATTGGGATCAGGAGGCACTTGTTTAGTGACTGAGATTTTAAGTATCGATTTCAGAGTATCAATACATTGCAGCGAAAATATCGGACAGCGCGAGACAAAATCTCTGGATGAATTGATTCAACCTTTTCTATACAGAGAATTTTCTCAAGCTGAACCAGATGAACAAAACAACCTAAAAACCAATATGTTTTCCCGTCCTTTAGAGGTTCATGCTCCACACTTACAGACTCCTCTGCTGCACTTTATTGTTTGCAGTTTTCTAATCTCTCGCAGTTGACACCGACAAAACCTTTAGCTGACTCGTACTGTTGGTATTCCTGTAAAGACACACAGAATAAAAAAAAAAGAGAAAGGCGGAAAGAAAGAGAGTGAGCTCCCCAGACTTTGCTGCGTGTTTACTTTGAGTCGAGTCCTGCTGAGATGACCTGACTGCTGCCTACTCACTTACAAAGCGAATTAGACTGACTCACCATGTGGATGACCACGCTCATGGCCATTTACCAGCATCCAGACGTTATTTGGCAGTGACCATGGTGGGAGGTAGTGGGATGATTGTCTTCTTTGTACTCAACCCACCAGCCTTGACTCTGATTGGGATGACTGGGCTCTTCTCTTTAGGGGGGTTCATTGATGAGGCTCCGTGACTCATGATCTAAACGGGAAGAAACAAGTTAAAACTAGCTGCAGGCTAACAGCAGAACAAATAGCACTAATAAGACAAAAAACATCAGTATTTTCCTGTTTGGCTCCTGCACACAGAAAGAATATTAACACACATAAAAAGAAAGGTTGATAATACAGTAGTACTAGAATAATCCACCATTACGTTTGTAATGACATGCTTTGCAGCACAATAATAATACAGTACATCCAAAGCAGGAGAAGTGGCTGATAAACAAATGCATTCACTAATGTTTATTTTTTTATAAAGATATTATGTATAATATCAGTGGGCTGTTGGATACCTGAATCCTGAATTGTCCAGGCGACCTGCCCTAACTTACTGGTCCATCCATCCATCCATCCATCCATCCTTTCATCCTCCCTTCCTTTTAGGTAATGATTTTATTTGTTACATGTCAACACTCATTCGATCGCCACTTAAACTTCAGTTGCTTAAATTACGCTCAGATGTATAAATTAGTGTTGATTTCATCAGAATTAAACAAAATTACAACAACAAAATACCAACCAAGAACATTATAAACAAATATCAAATCAAATGAAAAGTATTTAATTTATTATGTTCTGCTTTTTCAACAGAACAGGAGAAACCAGCTTGAACATCTACATCTCCACTGCTGCTATACTGCAGGTCCCACCCGACTTCATAGCTCAGCCCACGAAACAGAACAGTCTGAGAGAACTTTGCAATATTTATAGAAATAAGTTCCAAATGTTTAGATACACATCAAGGCTACAAAGTTTAAAACTATTGGAAAGAAACTATTTCCACGCACATTCCTCTATTATAAAAGGTAATGAACAACTTTCTGCTGCATCTTCTCTGAGATATGCTTTTCTTGAAGGTGTTACTTTTCAAGGTTAGACAGAGAGTTATGCAATTAGTGAACACAGCACGACAGGCTGCAGGATTTATTCAAAATGCAGGTTTTACATTCTTTCCATTTCTTGGACGCCTCCCCTCCTTCCCGTTTTCACCCATTTTGGCACGTCCGGTCCCCTGTGCACTTGGGTGGCTGTCACCGCTGCTGGCCCAGGCGGAGCCGCAGACAGACACCATGTGCCTCGTCCGTGACACAAGGAGCTGCCAGCGGCTTCCTCGCACCTACCGGCGACATGCTTCACCGGGAGGGTGTAACACATGAGACGTTCACGCCGTCTCCCACTTATCCACTTCCCCACTGGGTGAGCATCCGGACAAATGCTTAACCACTGAACACACAGGAAACTTGAGGGGTCGTTGGGGAAGGAAAGGGGTCATGTCAATTTCAATTTAAAGTATTACAGTATTCCCTCACAGTGATAAATAGCAAAAACAGTGTTGTTTACATTTCTGTAAACATGGCTGCAATTACCAACAATGTGTGTGAAAGCCAGCACTCATGATGAAGCAGCAGAAATAACCCAGTAATGATCAGATCATTGGATTCAAGACAAACCGAGCCTTCCTGGAGTTTGCTCTCGATTATTTCAGCGTAGGAGTAGCTGGGATTGATACACCGGAAAAAAAAACACCAAGTACAGCAGTGTGTAGGACTGATCTCTGGACTGTGGACTCCCATGTTAAAGAACGTGTGGGAGAGTGGGACAGCCAGGCAGCCACACAGCGCAATGTGCTCAAATAACACTCCCCGTCAGCGCCGAGCGGCCTGCCAGTTTGATTAAACCATGTACATCAACGGGCCTCCACCCCAGAGGCCCGGGGGGTAACACGGGGCCGTGGCTAGGTGGAGCAGGTCAAGGGTGTACGGCACGCTGCTGCAATTTTTACTGTCGCTTTTCACTGCAGGATTGTGTCGGGGAATAATACAGACGCGGGTAAGGTGGCTCGTGGGGAAGATTTCGAGTGCAATTCTGCGGTGCCAAGAGCTGTGAGAGCGTACCAGCTGGTCTGTGAATGTTTTAGCCCCACTGTGCTGCTGATGAATCTCTGCTCAGCTGTCTTACCAGGGAGTGTTTTATCTACCGTGCCGCACCTGCCCGACAAGATATTCTCAAAATCCATCTCCTTCTCTCACCCATGTTGATGCTAAAGAGCGCTCCCTGAAGAAGTCACATGACGCCTGAGCCAGGCTGGGAGGCCTGACCCAGATATGGCATCCCAGCGTCACACACACACACTCAGAGCCAGCCAGCGGTATCAGTACAGCTCCACATCAGTGTCTTCCTTTTCTCCTGTTTCTGCTTCTCACCCCCATCCTCCCTTTTTTTTTTTTTTTAAATGTAGAGCCACACAAAAAGCTCTCCAGGGGAACAAGTTTGCTAAAAGAGTTAGCGCATCTGAAGAAAAACGTGCAAGCGTAAACTAAACAGTGAGGCTGTGGAGATATTGCTCCAGTTGTTCAGCAAATTTGTTTCTTTCTTCTTCTTTTTTTTTTACAGTATATAATTATGGTAATTATAGTAATGTTCTGGAAAACCGTTGGGAGAATAATAGTGTTCATTTACATCAATGGCATTGCTTTAAAGAGTTTTTGGTCTCCTAGGTAAAAATTAGCAGCGTTTCTCTCTAAATGCAATAAACACCTCTGGTATTTTTCCTCGTTA
This sequence comes from Decapterus maruadsi, assembly GCA_030347415.2. Lineage (NCBI taxonomy): Eukaryota > Metazoa > Chordata > Actinopteri > Carangiformes > Carangidae > Decapterus > Decapterus maruadsi. The sequence continues at coordinate 17,610,709 of CM064906.1, forward strand.
TATTTCAAAAGGTTCTCTGAAGATCACTGCTCAAGAGTTTACAGGAGATGAAATAAAAACACACGAAAAATACAAAACACACAAGCAAGTTTCCTTTTTTTTTGGGTGCCAAAGTGTCGCCTTAGAGTCTGCAAACTCTAATGAACCACTTACTGGGAAGTTAGTTCTGTGGCGAGTGACCTTCACCAGGAGCCACACAACCAGAACCTTCCTCGTCCTTGTGACCAATTCCGTAAAGACACAGGGAGAAGGATACTGTGAAGTAAGCGCCAGTAAATCCGAGCAGGCCACTCAGAATGAGAAATGCTACGGGTGAGAACGGGCTCATTTATCAGCATTAAGTCAAATAAGGAAGAGATAGAGAGGGGTGGTGGCCGAGGAGGGCTGTGTGGTGGGCGGGGGGAGATAGTGTGGGTTGAGTATACATCAGTAACACAGAAGAATTTAAAAGAGTCAGTAGATAATGACTTCATCTCCCTTCATCTTTGCAGAGTGGACGGCTTGTGCTCGGGCTCCTCCGACTGAAAGACAATGGGGGAAAAATGACTGCACTGATAGACTTCAGTGGCAAACACATGCTTCTTTAAGTTCCTCCCTACTCTTTTAATTTGATCAAATGGCCCCCGTATTTAGAAAATGAGATTAAATTCAAGCAATCAAAATAGCACAGAGGATTTATCATGTCGTGCTAACACAGATTTATTGCTCTTTCTGTCTCGCACATAAATACAAATGCACGCCTATTGCCTCTGTCTTTCTCACACACACACACACACACACGCACACTTCTCCACCAAAGTGAAGGCAGCGTCACTGACAGCGGCCGTGACAGATTCGTCAGTGGGCGGTGGGCGTGGGCGAGCTGATGTAGTGTGCGTGGGTGGACATGATTTAGCACACACTGAAGCTTACTGCAGTGAGACGCGATGGCACTGTACTCTTGGTACAAAATCATCAAAGTCTAGGTAAAGTCAGCATAAGATTATAGCTCTTCATCCTCAACCAGGCTTTTAGAGAGCTGCTGTCTGCTACAGTGCAGCTCTTGAAGAATCTGTTCTAGGGGCCGGTTTGACTTGACTTTGTAGATCACTTTGTTCCACGATGGCTTTACATTGTAGAGATAATCAGAAGTAATGCACTCTGAGAAACTAAATAAGTAAATATATAAATAACTAATGAATCGGTAGAAATTTAACTATAGTCAAAATTATTCTTTCTTCTATTTTGTTCTTTCAGGGATTGATAGTGATGTTCTTTTAATAAAAATGAGAAGAAAAAGCCCTCCAGAAGTTTTCCCAGCATCCCTCGTGTAATAATGCCGTGCACATAATAATACAGCAGTACAGTAACTTTGCATTGCGGCGTGTAATGAACACTGCAGCCTCTAGTAGGGTTTAAGTTATAATTAAATGATTATTCTATCTATTGTCAGATTGTGTTTATTTCCATGTAGACTGATTTTTATTCCTTAGGCATTTATTTTTTTGTCTATATTATCCTTTCTTTTTTTTAGATTTCTAAATCATATCAATGCCTCGTGTAATACACGTTGAATTTGCGATGTGCTGTACAAATTAAGTAGTTTTGCCTGTGAGAGTAATTATTCCTGTAGGCATGTGGGCCATTGTTTACCATTCGTGATGTCAGGACTAAATGGAACATCCTGCAACACTGCACACTAAGACATCATGTAAAAATATATAAATAAAATCACAAAATAAAAGTCACCAGGAAAGATGTCGCAATCTGTTCATATGACAGTACCAATATGTATAGCTTTTCTTTGATTAAAGGTCAACTCTGTCCTTTGTGCCGGTGATAGAGTTTGCTTTCTGTTCCAGCTGGGGTTCCTGACACCATCATGCCACGGTTTATTCCCCTGCTCAGGAGGACAATCATCTTTCAACCCCTGCAGTGCTCCTTGTAGCGAGGGCACACCGAATAAATCACTGCTGCCCGATCCGCAGACATGGGAAGGCTGTTGACAAGTTCAAGAGGGGCCCCAAGGTGCTGTCCACAGAGGGAGCAAAGGGTCAAAGCTTCACCAGTAGGTTAGTAGGTCAACGGCTGACCAGGTAGTCCCGGCCGGTGGCGGTATGTGCTGTGCATTGGCCAACTCACTGTAACACACAATAAAAGGAGTGGACAGAACAAATATGTCTTTAGAATTAACTCCAAAGTTATTGTCCCCATTAGGAAACAAACTAATAAGCTTGCTAACTGGCCCAGACAGCTTCATAGAACGGAATAATAAACATACATAAATACAAAAATCCCAATGTGTGAGTCACTGCCCAGTAAAAACAAAATTCAAAGAATGTTGGAACAATATTATTATGGCTGGCCGCAGCACTACAGTACATGCTGCTGGCTGGCTCAAGTGTTAGCAGGCGCTGTTACTGCTCCAGCTACAGCTACAGCAGTTTACCCTGTTGTAGCCCTGTGAGTAATCCCCACTGTCACCAAGATACCAGAGCTAAATATTTCACAAGCACACGCAGATGAAATTTTGGACCAGGGATCAATGATGTTCCTTGAAGCACCGAAATTGAGGTGAAAAAAAAAGAGGCCATTTTCACATGAGACATTTTGACTTGTGACAAAAGGAAAACCGCTGGTGTTGCTAATGACATTAGCGACGGTTCTGTTCTGTTCTGTTCTGTTTAAGTGTTCCAGTAGGTCCTGGCAGTGTGACAGTGAGGCAACGTGTGCATCACCAGGGCCCCGCAATTGAAGCTGCTAAATTGAATCTTAGTCATCAGATTAATTCTATTATTTACTCCTGTGCTTGCGACAAGTCAAAATGTCTCATGTGGAAAAGGATAACAACATGTCCATCCAACATTTATGTGTGTACCCTACCTTTTACTGATGCCAAAATGCTAATTTAAGGAAAATATACACAAAGATATGCATATTTTCAGTTGTTTACAAATCCACAAAAATCCAAGGTAACATGACAAATAGAAGAAGAAGAAAAAATCACATAGAAAGGGAATGAAATGGTTTGGAGTGGTGATGAACCACCAGTACTTTCGGTTAGTCATTGTTTTAATTCTTAGTAAGGAGAGACATTTTGTGCTGGCTTAGTTGAAATCCCCCCACATTATAGTAAAATGATGAACAGTGATGATACAGAACACCAGTGTTATAGCTTTATTTTGAAAAATCTAAATTACTACTTCCAGTGCTGGTTTGGTGATCCCAGCTCCATTTGACCATCAAATTCTGCCTTTTAACAATAGCTTAAAAGCCTTCACAGATAACAGCACATTTTCTCGGATGCTTCAATGATAGCAATTACCAAGGGCTGTTCGTAAACAAATACGGTATATTTAGACACACATACTGCACATATACATGCACACATATACATACGTTTATATCAATATTTATATACAAAAACTGCACTTTCCATTTGCAGACTGAACACTTTCAGCCACTATGCAGTTACAATGCTGAGACATTTGTAATTAAAGCAAAAAGAAAGCCATACAAACTTTCTCAGCCAAAGAAGTTATTTCAATCACAGGGCTCTAATGAAAGCGTTTGAAAACTAATTCCCAGTCGCATCTTTCCTCTTGTCTAATACCCGGATTAACACTTTTTGAAACACAGCATTTTTTTCCCTTATCAGCATAAGACAGTAGGAGATAATTACAAGCCATTGCAGCCTTTTGCCTGTATAAGAATTCTTCTCCTACTGCAATCAATATCAGTTATGTTGAAATGGATAAACAATTTGCTAGTTTAGAAAATAGTGAGAGCTTCATGGGTATCACGGCAGGTGGAAACATAATTCATTCCAAACTGTTAATGAAAACTCAGTGGCATGTTTTAATATTAATTTCAAACTGGTCTGTAGGGGTTTTGAGGCTCACAAACAGATTTTTATTTCACAATTTTACACTTAATGTCTACAACTCAGACTCGGTGACTAATCTATCAGATGCAGATGAGAATGTGTGCCTCGGAAACTACTGGCTGATTTATTTTTGTGAGAAACAACAAAATAATTTAATCAGCTGTGACGTATCTGGCCATATATCTGCTGTTTCTCCGACTTAACCTTTGACCTTCTGACCTGCTCTCCTCTCTCTCCCTCCCTCTGGTATTCATTCCTCTGCCTCAGCAGCTTTCACCAGCTCTTCCTCTTCTGAACACACTTTGTCTGATCCTGCTCACACATTCAGACATAAGCATAGGATTCTTTGATTAGTAGTGACTTTATTAATTCATGGTCCATTTGTTATTTTGCAGTGAGTTTTAACCTACCCTGCCAACTTAGTATCGCCTTTACTTATTACTAATTATAAAAACTCATAACTGTGATAAAAAAAGAATCCTGGTTACTTATACATCACCATGATAAATCATTATCTCTGTGAAGCCCGCACTTGTATATTTCCATATCCCATTATAGACTGATGTTCAGACTGCCCTACCTTATTACCATAGACACAGTAATACATAAATAAATAAATAAATAAATAAAAGCATACAGAGAGCGCATTTATTTAGGCACCTCATTATTTATTTCTGTCTTAATTTATTTATACTTATGTAATTTAACATTTACATGAACCCATCATTTTAAATGAAAAATTTTGCCTTTGCAACATTTTTCTTTGCAGACATACTTAGGTAGCTGTCCCTGAATAAAGCTAATCTTTTTAAGGCTGAATCTTGCTATTCCAATTTCATTAAAACTTCAGTTCCTTTGGTAAGTTGTATAATTTCCATCCATCAATCAGAGACAGCTTCTTATTCACTAGTAGCATCAATTTAATCTACTAAGATGACTATTCTGTGTTGGAGAAGGTTGTTTTATTGGCTGTCAGTCACAGAAGTTAAATTAAGTATATTTTTGGGGTTTTGCCTTTAATCGATAGTGTAGTAGAGAGACAGGAAATGTGGGAGGCAGAGAGTCAGGATTTGATACTAGAAACCCTAAGCCTCTGCTCCCAGGCTAAACAACGAACACCCCAAAAGTGGCACATTTTAACAGTTACAACAAGTCTTTTGAAATCCCAACTGTTCTGGTTGGTGCTTCTTACAGATGTTTTCATAGCAGCAGCACCAAGGACTCCTGGGTATTGTAGTATTTATACTCATCTACCTTTACAAATTATAAACAAAAGATCTGTCAGAAAACAAGCTGAAATGATTAACAGTGTAATGGCATGTAATAACATGTCATCTACAGGAATTGTGACATTATATTCCCATTTTTCTGTGCCAAGTGAAAAGCATTTCAAGATTTCTTTTTTTCTTTAAATGGGAAGGCAAGTTGAAATGTTTTTTATATGATGTGTCTCTCAACCTAAAAGTGCTGCTATGGACTAGAAATGTTGACAAAACCGATACCTCCATATGAAACTGATTCTATGACAGCACATATTTTTCAATAGGATTAATTACTGAAGGTAGAGTAGATTTTTTTAAAGGACAATTCCAGCAAATTCAACCTAGGGATAGTTTCCTTATATTTCAGGTCTAAAAGAATGAATCTGAAGATTTTCAGCGGTGTATAATGTGAGCAGACGGATCTTAGGCTGTTTTTTTTCCCCCACAAACAGCGTCAGATGGCTATTCAAATATACATTGAGGGGTTTGTTTACTTAAGAAAAGCAGACATGTTTGTAAACAAAGCTGTACTACAAAGTCTTGAAGTCTCACACAAGAGTCAAATTGATGCGCTCAGAATGTTGACAGGTAGAATAAACAATAACCAAAGTTAATCTTATTCTACTCTTACAAAATCTTGTAGCTCTAAGCTGGATGCTGGGGGGGTCTATTATGATGTCAGGTGATTTCTTTCAAATGCGGCACAAGAAAAAGCTGAAGGAAAGTTTGCGATGCTGCACAGTGTCTCGCCATGAAGGCGATACTTTGCGGTGCGAACTTCTTATTTGTGTCTTTTCAAAATGTGGCCTGCTAGAACCGTTTTTCCAGGATCTCCAACCCTACCTTTAAGCAATAGAAACGTGATTCTACTGGGGATGAAAGAAGTAAGGCTATAATATCTAACATTGTCCAAGTCTGATGTCAAACTCCAAGAGATGAAAGAAAATGGGTTACAATACATTCTGTATTTGACGCAACAGGGACAAAAAACAGTAAAAGGCCAGGGTGCACTGTGCCACTTATCGAAGCAGCTCAAAGACAGAGAACTGGATCCATACAGAGAATTCCGGGGATAGGGTTTCAGCTGTAAACAACATGTTGTCAAAATGTTTGTGTCTTGAAATGTTGCTGTTATTGTCTGTGAATCATGACAGCTGGCAACGCTGACAAAGGCTAACGTCTGTTTGTTTGTTTAGGCTAACACGAGCTAAGGCTATACTGTCATTGTCTTTGAATCTGTCAGGATATAACACTGGCATTTTACATGTATATTTTCACACCATGTCAGTCAATTTAATATGAATATGGTTTTCAGAATTGTGGAATTTCACTACTTTCACGACTCCTAAATGTGACACCCCTACCATGACCTGGATGTTTTTTTAATGTCCTTTTCTCTGTAAAGTCTACAGGCAAACATCCCAAGAATGCTTGTGGTCATGGCGGTTTTCTGCTGGAGGCGTATCAGGCACCTGTCAGCACCAAATTCAAATCACTTCTCAGTGAATCACTGCATTTGCTGCGAGACTGAATGTGAATATCAAATGTGATCGAATTGCAATACAGCACAAACCTTTCTTGGGACATGGAGAGAGACAGAGACCATCTTCATTCAGAATAGGTTTCAAATTATTGAGGAGTTTTTTTTCAGAGAATACTAAATAGGAGGCAGAGCATCTATGGTTATCCGACACAAAAGGAGCACTTCATTCCACCAAGTCATCCATGTTTCATCAAGCGGTTCTGCACAGAGGAAACATTCAAAAGGAAGTGCCTCATGAAATTCTTATTTATATTGCCAGATAACATTCCTCAAAAATGTCTTTTTACAAGCAGCATTTCCATATTGTGATTGTACCCCTCTGTTCAAGCTGCAGGAAATGTGGTCACATTCTCCCTCTTGTGTTACAGTGTTGAATAAAGGCAGTGTGTTTTTGCCGAACATTATGATGTCACAGCGAAGTTGACTTTTGACTGATTGAATATGAAATGTCATAAATGTGTTGGGTCATAATTAGTATACACAATCCTGAGTTACTGTATGGCCCAAAACATGTTTTGTGTGGTGACAGTGACCTCGACCTTTGCCTTGTGCCCTTTGTCCACAAAATTCTACACAATTCATCCATAAGTCCAAGTGAATTTTTGTGCCTGATGTGATGAAATTCCCTCTGGTTTCTGCTGATACATCTGCGAGGATGTGATTTCACCTGTGACCTTGACCTTTTGACTTTTAAGCATCTAAATTCAAGTTCCCTTAACGCATAACTGAAACAACACATTAACAAGAATGAGATTGACAGAGTGCGAAACATATTGTCTCTGGCCACGACGTGGAAAAATAACAGAAACCTACAACGTTGGATATAACTCTAAATCAGGAAGAACTTGTTTGCATATAACTTGAAAATGGGACTTGAATATTCAACCGAAACTGGCACTCTGCAATACTGACAGGAGCTTAACCAATAAGCACCATATGCAGAGTCACCACGTGAGTTACAGAAGTTGGAAATTGCAAAGCAGATTGTTCAAATACTCACGACTTGTGAAAATCCAAGTAGCATAAAGCACATAACACTGAACCCCCTTCAGTCCAACAACACATGCAGCCTTGTATGGCAAAGCTATTAACATAAACATTGATAATGACTTCTCACTGAGGAACAGGGGCCTACAATGTGTTTTCCACAACAGCTACACCATCCAATTATCTACAGATGTCAACTTCACAGAATGCTGGTTCACCACATCTGTTTGTTGGTGGGAGATCTCATTATAACAAGCCTGTTTCAGACCCAGCATCAAGCGCTGTTTGGCACATTTTACTGCAGCATGTTAAGCATTTATGACAAACATTCCTGACTGCTGTAAAAGTTTGCATGTTCGACTAGATGCCCTCCAACAGTCGGTAAAATTCTCCTCACCGCTGATGATTACAGCTAACAGCTTCCATGTTGACTTTTCCTCTGTTGTATATCACCCACTCACAATCCCTGTTTCCTGGAATAGTTTATTCTATTCAATACTAATTTCGTAAAAGTACTGACATGATGATAACTAAGTCTGCTACTAACAATATTTTTTTTTATCATTGATAATTTATTGGATTACTAAATTGTTTAGTCTTAAAAATTTGATAGTAAAAAACTAAACAAAGAAAAGGCCATTGCTACTTCCTAGAATAAGGTGATGTTTTCAAAGTGCAACAAACAACACAAAACCAAGTAATATCCAGTTTAAAAAAAGAAACTAAGTAATGGTATTGGATTTTAATTTAATATGTGCTGTGTTGTGTCTATAGGGTTGCAGCTATCGATTATTTTTGTAATCAGTTATTCTATTGATTATTTCATCTATTAATCGCCTAAGGTATCTTGTTAAATCGCCATAGTAAAAAAAAAGACATGTCTGCACATGAACAATAATTGCGATCTACTGACATGGCTGCGGATAACTGTATAATATTTGTGCATTTTAAACTCCAATATCTAATCTTATTAACCACCTGACATTTTGGTGTCTGGTAGGCCTTTTGATGACATCACCACCAACTGTGTGTGTGTGTCTAAGAGGCTGAGACAGTGAGTGAGAGGAGTACCTGTAGTGTATGTTCTTGTGTGTCAGGCCAAATCACTCACAGCAAAAGACGAATGAAACTGATGCAATATGAATTAAATAAATGAGCTAATTTTAGGGACATCATAACTAGCCACCAATATCGACTCGCGTTATCTAGTCGTGTCCGATCCGCTCAGTGGACTTGAGTAGACTGCATGCTATAGGTTTAGCTGCTGCATCATTGAGGACAAGCTGCTATGGTAAACTTCAGTTATACAGTGGATTGGACACAACTAGAAATGTTCCTACACCTTTGGTATCGTCTCTCCTTTTGTATTTTCTTGGGCATTTAGGCTATGCCTTTATAGATAGTTCAGTTGAGACAGACAGGAAAGGGGGAGGCAGAGAGGGGGAACATGCAGTAAATGGCGCCCGGTGGGGGACTCGAACCAGGGCCGACTGCAGCGAGGACTGTGCCTCTATACATGCTATACATCTACAGTATACATGCCCCGCTCTAACCAATACGCCACGCGACGCCCCTCTCCTTCTGTATTTTCTGTCTTTTTGTTAGCTTTGGCCACTAAACTCTAACACTGTGTGTCAGTAATAAAAGTCCATGTGAAACATAAGCTGTGTGTAATTAATTGAACAGAACTTCGATTCAGGAAAAATTGCCTCAATCATTTTTTGTAATTGAATTATTCAAATTACTAGGGTGATCATTTCAGCCCTACTCTGTCTTTTCTGCATTCTTAACAACCAAGCTACAAGACAACATTATTATTACTGCCAATATGACGACCAAAAATCTCCAACAGTAATTAACTGTAAACTCACATTACAGTTTGTGTTTTGGTTCAGTGTCCTAATGGAGATTTAACTGGCATTCGGGGAACCCTAAAGCATGTTCCACAATGAGGAAAACAACAGTCGCCCATTGAAATGAAAGCCGGGGTTGCCTGTCCCCGGTGGGGAACGTTCACTGCCATAGGTACCTTTGAAAATACGCTCCTCGCCTAAATTACAGAATTTGCAAAGTAGACATTTCCAAACGTCAAGGACACAGTGGGTGCATGTGTGTGAAACCTCCTTTATTTCATTATACCATCAGGACATGCGATGTCAAGCGGAGGTCCCATGCTGATAATATAATTGGCTTCTTGTATGGCAGAAGCAAAAGCATGATACGGTGCACCCCATGAGAAAGATGAGGCCATTGACAAAAGAGCAGGAACAAAAACCTTGTTGATGTGCACACGTGCATACATCTGTGACAAGCTCCAGTGTTAGCAAGTAATTACTGTGTGTACCACAAAGAAAGGGTAAACAATGAAACAAATTTGAGGATACTAATTTAACCTAAAACACTTGCACTGTCACTGTAGTAAGAGATCTCTGGACTTCTTGGAGTGCGCATTCCGCAAACAGGACCTCGGAGACGTCACGCTGCCTTTTACACGCCCATTCAGAGTCAAAACCGAAGCCCCTCAGGTTCACGGCATAAATCACTGTTGAGTTGGAGGTTTGTGATGAATTTACACACTCCGCTTGCGAACGGTGCCCTCCGTAAGGATCTTGTAGGCATGGCGGCAGCAAAAACATGACCTTTAAAAGCTGCTTTGTTGAGCAATCCATTCTTGCACACACTGCAGTACCCAGACTCCGTGTCCCCTGTAGAATCAGGTTGATTGAGCATGGCCTAAATTGGATCAACCATATCTTGCAAGCCGGAGCCCAGGGCCTGTTAAATCGCCTGGGCTACGAGGCAGCCAAATACTTGGCTATTTAGTTGGCGGGACAGTTTCCAATCCAAAGGCTGGGAGAGTTATAAGCCCATGAGTCTTTGGGAGTGCTTTCTGCCATATTGAATTGCTCATTTTAGGTATGATGTCTGGCTGCAGATCACGCTCAGTCTATTGTTTTTTGTGCAACATTATTATGCTGTCTGAAAACTTTCTGTTTGGTGTCACAATCACAAAAGAGAAATGAATTAAGCAGAATTAACAAGGGTGCTATCATGCCCTAGAAAAATGATTCTTTCTTGGCCATCTGTCAAGCACATAACCCTACCAATAAAGTTTGCCATTCCAGCTAAATTAGCTGTATTTTGTGTCTGTTTATGCAATTCGGGAAATTACTCATCTCATTAGTATTAGACATCCGCAGGGGAAGTGGAGATGGACAGCCGCGGTGTATCAAAAGCGCTGCGCCTAACCACCCTCAAGAGTCACATTACATGAAAGAGAGCCAAATTTACAATCGTACTTGGTGCCGCACAGACGACTAACTGTCTGCACCAATAAAATAGCCCCTTACCCTCCCTAAATGTAACCGCTGTAGAAGCTATTAGTATCAATCAGATCTCAGTGGAGAAAGCCATTTGTGAGAAAATGAGGCTCAAATCAGCTCTGCAAAATAAAATTGATGTGAATTATTAAGATTTATCGCTGCTCTTCAAACACCCACCCAACCACCCTCACCGCCGTCGCCGCCCCCACGTGCACACACCTCCTTCTTTCTGTCACCTTCTCATCGCTCCCCCTCTCTTCTCCTCCACTCCTTCCCCTAAGTGCGCCCCTGTACAGAGCATAGGCCTGGGATGGGCAGACAGTTACACAGCTGGGGGCTAATGCAGGGAGTGATGGATGATGATACAAGCTTCAGATGGAGATGTGCCATGGGAGATTAATCCTCAGCAAAGTCAGAGGGCTCCTGAGATTTTAATTATGCCCCAAAAAAGTAGAGAAACAGGGGAGGGAAGAAATAAGTGAGAAACCCTGTCCCATTAATAATTTATAAGCAGCAACGGAGCAATGTTTTCTATCTCGGCCGAGGGAACTGCATGGCACTCCTGTCCTCACTGTGACGGTAACTGGTGGGGGTTAATGTTGTAATGGTGGCGTTCAGTACAACAGTAGAGGGAAAGGAAGGTGAGAGGAGAACATTACAGGGAAGAAATGATTTGGTGTATGAGGAGGTAATAGCTGCACACGACCACTTCTTTTTTTTTATTGTCTCCAAATGTGTGTCTGAGTTCCTAAATGAATGGAGGTCGACAGTATCCGTCCATCCATTAGCCGGGCTGCTTATCCTTTCAGGGTCTGACATTTGGAGAGAGGTGGAGTGTACATCACGGACAAGCTCACTGGGCTGACATATAGAGTCAAACAACAATCACACCTGTGGGCAATTTGAAGTTGCCAATTAACCTCACCTGCATGTCTTTGTAGGAAGCTGAGTAAAGCACCGAGAGGAAACCCACGCAGGCGCGACCACTGCTGCCCCGCACCGCCCCTCACACGGACTATTATGATACTGAAGAGAATATTAATGTTTATTGACGCGTTTGATCCCACTTTGTTGTGTGTAGCTGTTGTATCAGTGAGGAACCACTGAGCCCTCAGGTGGGTGTGCGGGCTACTTTTCTTTCTTTTTTTTTTTTTTAGATCACGTTGGATTAATGATCGTACAACAAAATAACAAAACTTTCTGCATTTGGTTGACATAAAGTGAGAAAAGGACTAAAGTAGTTTTTGGTCTTTCGAGAGTTTCATTTGGAGAAACAAAATATGCAGTAATGATGTTTAGCAAATGGCAAAGATGTGCACATAATGGTGTGTAATCTAATTTGCAATGCAAAATTTTATATTACGGCTGTATACAAGTGGCTAATGATATTCATTCTAATTGTTTCCACTATATGGTGTCTGATTACATTTTGTTGAAATTAAATGCAAAATCATTTAAATGGGAAAGCGCAATATGCAGCATGGCTCAGCCACTTGTGTGCTGTTTGGGAGTATATTGCATCTTTGTGTGGGACAAACACATGAATAAGTGCTATTTTAACTCTGGTAATTTGTAATATTCGAAAAAGGCCTTCAAGTACAAATGAGCCCATTTGTTTTCCCATTGAAAAGTCACTGCAACTGCTGCTTACACAAATAATTTCAGGATGCCTCTAGCCTTCGTGCGGCCATTTGAAGCCATCTACTTGGTCAATTACCGATAACAATTATCTTTATTGTGTTAATAAACCATCACAATTTAGTCAATATGTATTGGAGATATGCCTCATTGTACAGTGTGTGGGTTGACTGCTTAACAGCCTTCTGCATGATTTATTCCAAAGGGCAATTATGGCAATAATGCTGTAATGGGCTGAAGACAAATAGACAAATAATGAGACAAAGAAATCAATAAATAAGAAATGGGCATGAAATGAGCACATTCACACAATTACAGCCACACACACGTACACACACAGAGTGGATAAAGAAAAGTAGGAGTTTATGTTGGCAGACTGCCCCGTCCTGTGTGATGTGCAGACTGACAAAGAGAGACCAAAAGAGAAGCCTTTAGCGTGTCTGACTCATGCAACTACACATGCCTGCCTAATGGGGGCCACCATTATTCCACATGAAAAGTGGGTTGAGACATAAGGAAGAGTGTTGGCTTTGGACACGCCATGTGAACAAGTCATCCTGCACCATCATCCTCTTGACAAAGCAGGTACTGTTTGGTCATGGCAAGTCAGAGTTTCACTCATCTACTTCACTGTTTTTACTTTCAGTCTTGAGGACAAAAGGACAACTCTGATTCAGAGTGAGACACTAGACAAAAATGTGCACCAGGAGGGTTTGAGAGAAGAGCAAAATTAGTATTACCTTGTTGTTTTTCACATAGGTGACTTAGGCCATACTCTCAAAATGTCAAGTGTATATTTTTTTCATTTTTCTATCAGATTTGACTTGAATTTAATGTCCAGCTGCTTTTCTATTCCAAATTCAGCTTGTTAGCCCCAGTGAGCGGTGAAAGGCTGTGCAAAACTCTGCATGTGTGAAACAGGAACAAGCTATCAATCAAACCCTTGATGAATAAAATGTGAAGATGGCTTTTGAAGTGGGACAAATATCTTGAGACTATGATCAAATTTATTTTTTATCTTATTTTATTGTCTCATCACAATTCTTTGGTGTTTGGAGGCGATAGAGATGGACACATTGAATATGGTAGTGAGATGACTCCTCGAGGTGGGGGAGGGAGGGTCGTTTTATTTGTGTGTGTGTGTGTGTGTGTGTACTGCGGAGGTTGTTTTGTCATGAATGAGAATGTTGGAAAATAAAAATCTAAAAAAGAAAAAGAAAAAGGGCACTGCAGCTGACACAAAGTCAAGTGTTCTGCCTCGTTTGCATAAAGGCTATCAAAGCCGAGCAGCAGGAAACACATCTTTGTCCCTCTCGCTGCCTCGCCGATCCCTCTGATGTCACATATAAAGGTAGCTGCTATTAATTTGAGCGGCTGGTGTGATAAAAGGGCACAGGTCTCCGGCTAGTTAAAAAGTGGAGCTCCAGAATTAAAATTGGCTGCGGGGCGATGGCATCAGGAACAAAAGCGATTGGTTGGAGAGATACAATTTTTTTTTTTTTAACTGGACCAGGAGATTGGACGGGAGTGAAGAGTCTGCAGTTCAGGGATGACAGAGGTGATGGAGTGCTGCACTGTCACTTGCCCTGGCTTCACTGTCCACAGGGGGAAAACCATTACTATGATCGATTCCTCTTTGGTATTGGTCCTCCTCTTGTTCTGTCTCTGAAGGAAGAGGCCTGATATTCTGGGAGGTGGTAAACAAAGATGCAGTAGCTGCTTAAACACCTTGCCGCCCCAGGACCCCCGCTTAGCACTAAGCTGTGTATATTTGCTATAGATACAGCTATGGGACTATTATGGTGTCTGCATTTAATCTTCACAGAAAACAGAGCTGTCACAACTGCTATCATTACCCTCTTCATCATTACCATCAAAGCTGTCTTAAGCTCATTTGGAGAAATCATCAGTGAAGTGCATTCATTTCTTATGCTAATCGCCTCATATTGTACAGCACTTTCTAGCACTTGCTTCAAAAAGCATTCGCAGTTCTTTTTAAGCTCAGTTAGATGTGGAATCAGTAAAGAATAAAAAAATAAAATGCTGGCAATTTTTTGTTGGTATGTCACACGGATGACAATACGCAACTGAATAGTGCCCGAGCAAGGACCATGTAAAATGCCTTAAAGGCAAGGTATTGTGTGGGGGTATTAGTCAAGGCCAGCATATTCTCCAGTTGAAAGGGAAAGGGAAACAAAGCATTCCTACAACTGGGTCAGACAGACTCACACTATCACTGAGAATGAATCACTGTCACAAGTGACAAAAGAAAAAGGATTCAGAAACATCTATTGAGACGCACGCTATAATTGATCGCTCTGAGATTTTTTTAATTAGCCTGTTGACTTGAATAGTCACCTGGTTGTAGGCCCCCCTTTAAAAACCTCCCAACATTACATTTCACTCTTCACTTCATTACACTGTTGCCTCAATCAAAAATGAAAGACTCATTTTTTCCCTTTGTATTAAAGCACCGCCGCTGGGAGTTGTGTGTCAAACAGGGCTCGGCGTGAAGGTTGGCTGACTCCTGCTGGGTTTATATGAACAGATAAATGCCTTACAGTATATTTGTTGTAATCCTCTGCTCGTGATCTTTCCTCTTCGGGACCTCCGGCACCACTGACCTGCTTCTGAGGAATGGTAGAAGCGATCGGTGCAACCCCCCTCCCAAAAAAAGGAGGAGATAACTCTGAACAATGCCCCGACTGCTTCTCACACCCAAAGCTCCCTACGACACCCACATACATCACTTTGTGTTATACAGCAGCCCCAAAGCGCTTCCTTTGAACCGCCAGAAATCCACTATACATCTTTTATGCATTTGCTTCTCTTTTTCCTCTCCGTATATTACCTTGTGCTGCCTTACACATGTTCTCAAACGATTTGGCACTGTTCAGGCAGGCACTTCGTCTTGTTTAATAGGCCTTTCGCCACTAAATTTTGCAGCTTTATCCTTAAAATCTCCTTAGTATTTTCTAAAACTCGCGCTCGTGCAAGTGTTCCTCAATTGTTTGTTTCAACATGATGAATGCCACCTGTTCCTGAGTAGTTGCACATTTGTGCGATGTGATCATAAGCATAATGGACGCCCACAAACCGTTATGTATGGCTTCGGGTTGTGGGCTTAGTAAAGGAAAAAAAAGAAAAGGAAAAAAAGAACTTCACACCACGGAGATCCAAGCTCCGCTGTCAGAAACCAGTAGATAAAAAACACAACAGATTTAACAGTGTCAGCAGTCACATTAAGGGTCTCGACAGAATTAGAAAAACTTAATAAGCTGCAAAGAATGTCATCGGAGCGGCGCCATACTGTGACAGCGATGTAAAAAAAGGAAAAAAAGAGAGAATAATTTGACATGAAGTTAGATACTGAAATAAGCCTCATAAAAGCAACGCAGTCGGCGGCTGGAGAGCAACGGTGGCCGTGTGGACATGCCAGTCACGCAGACAGGAGATGAGAAAATATTAGCGCACACAGAAGGTGATGCCACGCTTTTTGAGGCCCTGAGGCAGTAGTTGAACTGAGAGAATTTTACAACCCACTGAACTGTGGCATGCCAGTTGTTAGGCCAGAATATGCCAATAAAATCAGAAAATTAAAGAAAATTGCTCTCCCTTCCTCGAGTAAACTAGCAAGGCCCGATGACGGTGATAATGATGATGACGGTGCAGTAAACAGAATATTCATTGTTCATTCTGGTTGATTCCGGTGCCGTGGTTTAAATTGATGAAAGCGTTATGACTCTCAAGTCAAACAAGTGTTTTGGAGAAAAGCAGACTCTGTAAAGAAAGGTCTGAAACACTTGTAAAATTCATCGAGCGATGAGACAAAAAAAAAGAGAAAACCCCGAGTGCAAGAAAACTGCTGAAAGCCAAACGCCCTTAAATCACTTTTATGTACCACTTAAAAACAAATCTGTTCGAAGGAGAGGGTTTTTTTTTTTGCACAAGGCCCATTGTCTCTGGTTGATGAGAGATTTTCTCTGCTTATGTGTACCGATGTTTTCACATTCTTTCATCACAGCATGTGGATTCCAGCGGGCCTCTCTGCTTTATTTTTCTTGGATAAAAACACAGGTTTGCTGTTTATCTGTACTATCGGCATCTGGCACTTATTACGGAGGGATGGGAGTGCAAGCTTAGATTATTAGGATTACTGGTGGATTGGTGGAAGGACGGGATTCATGGCAAGGTTAATAATAGCAAATTCTCCTTTCACCCGCAGAACAGCAGCTAGGTAGCCCTGCAGGCTTTCCTCTACATTACAAATGTCTGAGTCTACCCCCCACTTTAGGCGTACAGTCCATGAGAGAGACCCCTCTGCCCCCCCACCCCCCAGCTATCTCCTCTGAATCTGCTTTCCTACCTAAGCTAAGGCTATTACACAAAGACACACAAACACAAAAAGAATGTGTATAATTTATATTAAAAAATTTTCCACATAGACAGGAAGGATGACTCACATCCATCAGCAATGCACTTAAAAATAGAACGACCTCACTGTCTGAGAAGCATATTTACAACATCACCTCTCTGTTACCTTTTGACCATTTTGCTGTCAACACATTGGTTGTACATCTGTATCCACCATAGTGTGTGTTTGTGTGTTTTTGTGCTAAGTGTGTGACTGTATGTGCTATTCCCCAAGGCAGATATAAAAGGACGGCTAATGCAGAGCGACAGAGGAATAAACAAAAATCCCTAATCTCATTGATCCCTCACAAAATCATTCAATTATACTCCACCGCCGAGTGTGGCACCATGTACACAAGGAGAGGCAGCAAAGGTAACAATCTCTTTCTCTCATTACAGAGGGAGAGAACCAGAACTCAATGAAACATGATAATGAAACACCACACACGAGCAAACAGATAGGCTCTATTCAAAAAAAAATTGTGAGGGGGGGCAAAGCTGCTTTATGACCATGAAAACATGACAACCCTGACAATGTGATGTGCTGTGTAACCAGTAGCCGTTAATACTTGGTGGTATCACTGGAGAGGAATGTTACTCTTATCAAGGGGTGGTGGGGAGAGAGGAGTGCTCAGGGTGTTGTAGGGAGGGTGGATGTTTTAAAAAAAAACAGGTCTGTGGGGTGAAGGGAGAGGGAGAAGGAGAGGGGGGAGACAGAGAGTGAAAACGTAGAAAGCTCACAGATATATGCACCGCTAAGTGACCCAGTTTAACAGCCTAAAGCCTGCTACCTATTATCACAGGGGAAGCGTGTTTTTCTCCTGCAGCCTCAGCACGACGGGCAGAGCCGCTCTGATATCAGTGTGACAGCTACGGGGTTGCTGCCGCCTGCTCATTGATTTAAGGGGTTGTGTGTTTTTATCCTGTTCATTAGAGCTTTCTAAGCGGTGGAAGCGCTTGTAGGTTTGCGACATTTCAGCTCAGTCGCATCAAAGGCTTTGGCAAAAAAAAAGGGGGCATGTGCGGAGCAGCTGGGGGCACACAAGGGTTAGGAGCCTAAAGTTGGAATTGGTTACATCCTCGCATTTTAAAAAAAAGAAAAGAAAAAAAGGATGAGCAAGCATTCCTATGCACTCTCTTGCAGTGTTTCACCCAAATAGGAGTAAAGTGCAGTTGCCCCTCTGGCAGTGACCTCTGAAAAACAGGTACAAGAACCTGTTCTGCATCTGGATCTTTGCAGTCTCCCGTCTTTTTTTTTCTCCCCTTCTGTAAAGCAAATGTTAGTTTTAGAAGTGAAGTTTGATCAGGCCCAACATTCAGTGTATGGGGGCGTGGAACGTGGAGAAGCCAGTCTGATGTATGGCACCAGCTGCCCGCTGCCAGATGTTGTACAGGCTGACAAGCGGGGCTGGCATGAGGCTAGCTTTCAGGGCTGGTCGTGAACTAATTAATCTACTCCCGCCCTGGTTTCACAGAAGGTCACAGTGAAAACATGCGAGTCCGTGAATATCTGAATGTCTGGGTATGTATGAGGCTTCACGCTCCGAAATGCATACTTTCACAAAAGCTTTTGTGTCTGAGAATGCGCCCATTTCCGAGCACGGCTCACCCCTCAATGCGCGATTGTACGAGCGCGGGCCTGGTATCCTCTTTGTGGGAGTATATTATGGCCAAAGAGCATGTCTGCCAGTGAGAGGATAAATTGAAACAAGATGTGCTGGCCCCTCACTCCTTTGAAGGTGTTCCACATCATACCTCTGATTCTGTGGAGGGTAGGAGCGCTACCATAAAAGGACACTCTGTTTACCTTAACCTGCTAGCGTCTGCTTGCCAGATGTTGCAAAGTTTTTCTTTCATCTCCTCACACGAACCTTGTTTTTTATTTTTACATCGGGTTCGTTACTCTGCTACATTATGGGCCGAGGGGAAAAGAGGAAAAGTCAACTTTCTCCTGTTGGAAGGAGGAGAGGCTAAATTTGAACATTGTTTAATTTGCCTTCGAAAGCTCGCCGAGATTGAAGGATTTGGGGTGGAGAGGCAGACAAGGTTCAAATAAGTCTCTCCTTCAGCCTCCATGTACCGATGGAGATGTTGATACCACGGAGATGAGAGGCTGGGGCCTGTGAAAACGGCCTCTGGCGAACCGACCTACACATGTCAGACTTTCCCTCAAAGTCGCTGTTATTCTTACAGAAATATTGCCTTTGGGTCACTTACAGGCTGATCGCTGACGACTACTAATAGCTGTTTTAGCTCATTTTCTTTTCATTAAGCACACAAACATATAGGAAGTGGGAAATGAATGGGATTGTATAGTATCAATGACACTTAGATCAACTAGAATTAAATCCACCATTTTTTTGACAGTGAAAACTTAGCTTAATATCTCTGCAATTAATAACTGAGGAATGTGTTTCAGTGAATGAATACTAGATTAGTTGTGTGTGTTGTGTCTGCAGCTTTTCTTTATACATTTACAGTGTGGATGGTTTATATTATGATGCACATCTTGGGTTACTTATGTTACAGCTACAGGGATGACATTCTGATTCATATTTTTCAGCGGTTGCTTTTGAGCTGAGGAAACATGTGGTTGGAGGTACAGTACCGTGCTCTCAATATTTTCCATATTGTTAAGAGGAAACATTGACACGAGAAAAAAAAAACCCAAGGTTGTTTGTTAAGGCTGTTATTTTATGTTTGACAGAAAAACTGAAGCAAATGCGGGAAATACACCAAGACAAATACACACTCAAGCTTAATATAAAACAGACTTCCCCTTTACCAGAAACTAAGCATATATTGTTCATACTCAGACACAGCTTGTCAGCTGGATTCCAGCTCTTATCAGGTTGTTTAAACTCTTTCTGCAAATCTACTTCTTTTTTTTAAAGTGTAATCAAGAATAACACTTATCATGGAATTGGTTTTAATGTAATTATTTATAATAATTCTTAACCTTGGGCATCCAGTTATTGTGATTCGAAAGAGCCATTGAAATTCAGTGGCAGTTAAGACCAGTAATTACAAGACCCTCCAATGGATAGAGGGGAAAAAAATTATAAGAATAGAAGGTCATTTTCTCTCTGCCTCATTGTCACTGCCGCTACCAAAAAGTGAATACACTGATGGCATAAATGTTTTTGCCAGAATGAAGGTCTAACAACAATAGTGTCTGATTAATTGAAACAGCACAGATCAGTAATGGCTGCGGCGTATTTTTCAACAGGAGCAGATTGTCAGTTGTTTTGCATGTCATCTAAAAAAAATATTGTGGTTTGATATTTGAAAAGTAATATTTCAAAATGAATACTTTTTCCCAGAGGCCTTCAGAATGATTTACGTAACTGCGGATTATGGACGCAGATAGCATTGATGAGAAAGAAGAACCGTTCAAGTGGTAGAAATGAGCTGAGAGTGTACAAATGAATTTGATAATCAACCTCCGTTAAAAAAGCGGCGATGACATCTCAATGAGGTGTGATGTTTGAGACCAGGAATGTAAATGTGAAACATTTTTCCTTCAGCTGAAGATGAATTTTTCTCTCCTGTGGTTAAAAGGTTCATCATTTTCTCATGTTTGCAGAGAGGATATTCTTCAAAGAAAGGAATGTCTGGCTGTGATCATAAATATTTGTGCTTTGATCTGAGATCATAATTACAGGCTATTGTTTAGCGAACATAAAAACCATGTCTGATTTTTCCAGCACATTTGTCCAGTCGACTCTGCTTTGAATTTTCACAGCATTTGTTGCTGATTTTTATCACTTAAATGTTACATAGCTGGTAGAGAGGTGTTAAGTCTTTTTTTTTAACTGAGCTTTTCAGTGCAGTGTTTCTTGTTTTTTTTTGTTGCTGCCAAGGTCAAACAGAGGCACAGTTAATTGTCTGCCCACATCATCATATTCAGGGAAAAAAACAGCTTTAATAAAAAAAATAGAAAAAATTTAAATAAAGGTTCTGATCAAATGAAAACAACTACCATCACCTTTTCTATTAGTGACTGCTCGGAAGTTTATTCCAATGAATCTCCTCCTTTGTGCTTCCTACGCATACCGCGATACATTCCTTTCGCACAAAACCAGGAGATTGGCCACTCAGAGTGGAAAAAAATATTATTCTGCTTCTGTATTCCTAGTTTTTTAATACCACCTGAAACCTTACTCTTACCCTCCCTCCTTTCGCCAGGATAAAAGTGACAATGTTTTCAAAAGGCTGCTTGATTAGGCAGAGTGCAGTAGTCGCTGGGCCCTGCGGCTGTTGTCAGGCTTGTCTCTGCACCACTGCCTCTGCTGGTGAGATTTATCCTGTTTGTTTTGGTACAGTAGCAACATGTCTTTCTCTCCTCTCTCTTCTCCCTCTCTCTCTGAGCAGATATGCACCTTCACTCCCTCGAAAGAAGGAGGAAAGAGAGAGAAAAAAAAACATTTTCACAGAAGGAGAAGAAGAGAGGAGCCGAGGCGGGTACCTGCACTGCTTCCAGGAAGGATTTCTCACTGGCAGATACAGTACATAACACTTACGCTGCTCTGCTTTGAAGACACTTCCACACCTTTATTTATGTGAACATTGATTCCTACAGTAACACCTGCTGTATGATTATACAGCTCGAGCACGAAATGCTACAGCGTTACAGCACGCTCCGTGATTTCCAGTTAAGACCGTGCCACTGGAAGTTTTCATGTTGTATGAGAGTGTGTGTGTGTGTGCGTGTGAGGAGCAGCCACACACATGTATCAAGGTTGTGACTGAATATATTAAGTGCAATGCGTGTTTTCCCTTATTCATTCATGTCTGCATTGACGTTCACACAGAATTTTATTGTGTGTACACTATTTCCCACGCCTATATGGAAAAACCATTTGATGCGCGTGTCGCCTTCTCTGGTGAAAACAAAGGTAATTAAAATATTGTTGACTTGTTGAGCTCATATTCTTGTTTGGAGGCCTGCTGTTCATTTCAAATCAGCCATTGCAAAAAAAAAATCTGAAACACACCAGGTAACAAAGTGTGATATTACTGTGCACTGGCAGCTTGTTTTGAAGCTAGAGAATACAAAGGATGTTTAAAAACAGGTCACTTTCTGTGTACTGGCTCTTTTGAACAGACTTTATTGACACTGCCCAACATCTAAATAGGCTGATTTTCATTTTTTTCCAACTACAAAAGCATAAAAAATGTGTTTTCTCACTGTAGAGTCAGGCCTGAATAATATGCAGGGAAAAAATCAAAGTGCAATTTTTTTTTTTTTCCAATATCACAACTGTGAGAAGAGTCACAGTTTTAGTGGACATTTTTTGCATTCCATTTTCACTGAATAAGAACATATAAAAGTGATGTTGGTGTGAATTTTGCATTTTTCGTATGAGGATGCAGAATCCCCATAGCACCATAATGGTATGTGGGTTTTTTTTCCCTGTGATTTGGATATTGCACTGAACACAGGAAAAATGTATATGAAGAGATAGATAATACATGGAGAGAAAAAATCTCCCAGAAGGCATTAGTTTTTGAAATAACTTTGCAACACAATTATACCACTGTGCAGTGCCAGACAGTTGAAAACAACTTGGCTCTGTGTTGTATCTTTTCAGTTCTCATCTATATACCTTACATTATGTTGAAGGGTATGTGTTTTCAGAACGTTACAGTATATGACTGCACTGTAAGAAGCAATTGGACACTCGCTTCAAATTTGGTGAGTGTCTGATCATTGTTCCAGTGAAAAAAGAATATGCTGTCCCTTTCATAGAATCGAAAAAGTTTACTATTGTTGGTGTGGAAGAGACCAAAATATCATCCAAACTCAGCCTGCCCAATATCTGCTAAATGTCCAATGTGCAATGACACTGTTAAATATTGCGATGACGATATGACTCGCGATAAATCTTTAGTTGTGCATATTAACCATACAGTTCCTGTGTCTTTCTGAAAACAACTCAATGGCTGAGTTGTTTAGAAGAAGAATGGACAGCTTGCACGCTTCAAACAAACTCCAAACATTATAAGTTGACTAAACATGTGAAGTTGTGCCAACGTACATGACGATTCAGGCGCAGTATCCGAGGGACCTGACAGACAGACGTCGAGCAGTGTGGTTCAGGTATGAGGAGATGACATCCATTTTACCTTACTTTGAGTTTCCACCCAGCCACAGCAGCGACCCTGGAGATAGCTGGGCCGAGGCACTGGACTGAACATAAATTAACTCAGTCTGTCTGCTTTCCAAATGGATTCAAATTTCTCAGAAAAATGTCAAACACGATAAAGGTTGAGGCGGAATTCAGTGAGAGGACAATTTATCTACCTTCCCTATCTGCCGTCCTGCACATTTTGATAATGATGTTGATTCTGGCGCGGATTGTAGTAGAATAGATAATTTCAGGTAACCAGTTTCACTTGTGACAGTTTGCTCCTAACAGGGAATGCCTCGAGAGAAACCATCTGTCCAGACTTTGTCTGCCTTTTCCTAATAATCGTGAAAACGCAGTGCGCTCAGCACAGCATGGGAACGCCACAGCGCTCTCTATGATTCACATCACACACAGCCAGTGTCTCTCATTAACGGTGCCACCGCGGCCATTGATGTTGCACTTGCCAGGGTTACCTATGGGCCAGCGCTTGCCTGTTTTCAACAGGGGGTTCAACGAGCTGAAGAAGTACTGTTGACACGCTGATGAAA
Source organism: Decapterus maruadsi (assembly GCA_030347415.2). Classification (NCBI taxonomy): domain Eukaryota; kingdom Metazoa; phylum Chordata; class Actinopteri; order Carangiformes; family Carangidae; genus Decapterus; species Decapterus maruadsi. Next base: position 17,634,422 of record CM064906.1, read on the forward strand.
ATGAATGAGAGCCACTTTAATGTGTGGCTTGCACCAGGAAGTGAACTCTGCCACTTCCAGCGTAAAAACAGAAGGTGTTACCTCTTTGTTTGTATTCACAAACTCAGGACAAAGCGTGAAGAAGACTGGGACTGGGGAGCAAAGAAGACAGAGCTTATTGCTCTGTGTGGTTGATCTTGCAAGGCTGACAGTCTGTGCCCACAGAGTGTGAATTGTTATGGCGCAGAAAGCTTAGCAGCTGCTCGACACTAATTGTGGGCCTCAGGTGAGTTGGCAGCTGATACTTTTCTAAGACACCTGAACAGCACAAGTCAGAGTGAAGTCATCATCCAGAGTATTTAAGTACAACTCAGAACCAGCTCTGAGAGCAAAGTATTATCCAAACTGATTTGCACACAAATGATCTGTGTGTTTTCCTCGCTGTGCGACGTTTGGACATCTTCATTTATCTCCTGTTGAATGTTTGTGTCGCTGGGGATCCATTAAGTAGTAGCAATTTCTATTTATTTGGAGCATGCATCGCTATTCTGCTGTCGTCAAACCAAAACCAGCATTTAACGGCCTCACATCTTGACGGTGTTTTCGTTTTTACAGTGGATCTTTTGGGCTACACTTCCAGGAACTGAAAAGGGGAAAGGAAAAGTCAGTGCTGGCAAATGAATAAAGCGACAGCAGATAGTGCATGTAGATATAACATAATGAAATCACATAATCTAACGTCTTAACTTTGGGACAGTGTAAAATGTGCTATTGTGCTTCCAAAAGCATAAACGTGCAGGTGTAACACACGCACATAAGGCCATCTACATACAGCATCATATGCCAAACACAGCTTTCAACCAGTTTGTCAACTAATTTTCTGTCGCTGCCAAATAAATAGAATCTGACAGAGCAGCGTATGTGAGCAGGAGACAAAACACATAATTGCTTATTTATTTTCAAATTACATAGAGTCAAATAAATTGCATATGCCAAAGACGGGAATAAGCTTTTTAATCGAGTATGACCTTTCCAGTGTGAGTGTGGGTTTTTTTTTTTTTTGTCTGTGTAAAAAAAGAAAAGAGGAACAGAGAGAGGGGGAGGGGGTGGAGAAAGAAGTAATACTGTTTTGTATCCACTACCCTGTTGCCCTGTGGCGATGACATGGTCTGTAGGAGTTTCTCCATTAGTACGCGCTGACCTAATGTAATAAACATCCAGGGCTGATTCCTCCCAGACCATGGGTACTTTATCACAGATGATAAACCCTGGTCTGGTAGAGCTCGAGGGGTGGGGGGGGGAGGGGATACAGAAGGGGGTGGTTGGTCGGGTGGGTGGGCCAGGGGGGGGCCGTCGGGGGCTTAAAGGGTGAGCACAGCCGTTACAAAGGCCAGAGACGGACTGTCATGCTTTTGCGTCAGCCTCAAACCCCTTTTCTCTCTCTCTCTGTCTGCATTCTGCTTCAGTTGTCAGGAAAATTGGCAAGCAGTGAGAATGAAAAAAGCGGATCAAGTTGAGCAAGCTCCCAACTCAGAGGCCATGCCCAGGCATTAGGAGAAAAAAAAGAAGAAAAAAAAGAAAAGAAGTGAAGGTCCTCCTACCACTTGACAACACAAGCGGTAGGAGATGAGAAAGAGAAGAAACAAAGGGTTATTTTTAGACCAGCCCATACAGCTGTGAGCATTTAAACAGCGACTATAAGTCCTCAGATTCGACTGTAATGGGATCAGCATCTGAACACGTAAACCACACGGGGAATTGTACACGATGAGCGGCGCACAAGATTAGTTTCTGTCGAGAGACGTTAAATTTTCCTCCTTAACATCACTGCGCTTCCAGCACGCGGAAAAGTACCGCGGCTGGTTCTGTTCTGTTTCGGGAGCAGGTTTTGCGTCAGAGTGAGCCGTCCTTTTTTTGCGTGAATGCTAAACGAGCTGTTATCGCGTCGCTCATCTCGTCTTAGCAGCTCTCCCTTTTTGAGAAGTGAAGGGTGCGATACAAAATGCATGGTATCTGTCAGGAAGGAAGGTGTTTGTCTTAGGAGTGATTTTGCCAATGTGTGCACAGGAAGACAAAGGTTTATATACACAAACCTGAGGCACAGCCTGAACTTTACACACACACACACACACACACACACACACATCCACACTCATCCTTTGAGCGCTGTATCAATAAAAAAACACTCTGCCTTGTGTTGCTTAAGACTGACTCTTAGTCCTATAAAAACTAGACAGGTGGGTTCAGTATAAAAGCAAAGGAGGATTGTGTGTCCCTGTGTGGCTACAGCAACACTGAGCTTTAGTGATTAATATACCTCCCACTGTGTGCTCTCTCAGCTAGTGAGAACCGTGGGAAGCTCTGCAATTTGGTCAAGTGCTGGGCTCTTACTCGTGTATTTTCACTCGTTGCTCTTTCACCTCAAGTCCACTCTCAAGGAGTCATTAAATAACCGCCTTTAACTGTTTTTTGTTTGGTTTTTTCAACTATCACACACAGGAACTTGGCTGGTGTTAATCTGTTAACATCAATGTCACCACACAGTTATTTCTTTGCAGCTTTGTTTCAATGCCTACAACTTATAATAAAATAATCCCACTGGTGACATTATGGCTCCTAACAATTGGAAAGCAGTGGGAAAAAGTATAACTTTCACCACTGTAATGTAGTTATGTGCACAAATGTGCTGGAAACAGAGGTGATTATATTGGTGAGACTGTCAGAGGCTGTTAGCTTGTTAGCCTAACTAGGAGGAGAGCTCTTCCAGGACAACCCCCCCCTCCTGTGCAGGGAGGTTGCACTGGAATGGAAAAACACTTGTTGGAGGTCTGGTTGGCAGCGATCCAGCCGACATCTGCTGACAAGGAGGCCGGGGCTGACAGTGGACGTCCACACATCGCACACCAGCGCTTCCTGACGACACTTTACAGCACCAAATAAAACCCTGCGAACGCTTTTCCATTCCGGTTTAAACCAGTGGGGGTTGCGTTATTTCTATTAAGAGCTGGCGTGGGCTGCTATAGTAGGATGGTGCCAGGTCATACACACTGAGGCAGAGCCATTAGGAGCCATTGGTAACTAATTGTCTGACAGGGGCACAATGTGCTGGATGAGTTCACTCCAGAAGGGATCAGCTGAGTTTTCTCTTCTGCGTGCATGGGTGCGCGCGTGTGTGTGTGTTCAGGCAAAAGGTTAGCTGTGAACTTTTACTCCTTCAAACACAGCCAGCTGGCAGGAGGGAGATTATAGAGAGTGGTGTAATTAAGTAGATTGCTATGGATGCAAAAGGTGGAGGAACAATGTATGTTCAGGTTTGTTGATTTATCGACCGTGCCTGAATGGCGTGAATGTGCTTGAGGAGAGGGAGCCTGCGCATGCATACGTGCGTGGGTGGGAGGATTTATTTACCCCCCTGACATGGTAATACGATCCACAAACATCTACAAAGTTCCCTGCAATGTTACTTTGTGCTTTTCCATGATAGACACTTAAATCCAAAGAAAACAAATGCAAAATTCTTGTCAATTTCATTTCACTATCTTCAACTTTAAGAAAAATAGCCATAATCCTTAATGGAGACTGGAGAGCCAACTGAAACACAGTCAAGTTAGGAAAAAGCAACAGCAGTGCATTTACTGCATAATTGGTATGTGGTAATTTCATACTACATTTACACAAATAGGTAAGATGTCAAGAAGCCAAGAGTAAATGCAGCCAAGAAGCAGCTAGAAATCCACTTTTGAAGGAGTTGCGAGACACGTTTCTTGCCAGATGTTTAAAAGCTGTAAATGCATCAAGAGCTACATATAACCTTTAATCTTTCAGAGTGAAACTTCAGCACAGTCAGGTCAGCGAGGGGTCGGGGGGGAAGTAGCCACACAGGCCGGTGCCACGTTACAATGGCAGCTCGAGAGTGATGCTGAACTTACACTAAAATTAACCATCATTCTCTCTGCCACATACAAAGCAACAGGAAAAAGAAAAAAGAAAAAAAGGGCAGCGCCAGCGAGGCAAGCTGTTATAGTGTTTATCTGATCCCTGATCAGCGCAAACACCGAAACGATCTGTATGGATGAGGGGAGCCGAGGTTGAGTGATTGTCCATGAAAACTAAACAAAACTTCCATCCGCCATCCATCACCATCGCCCAGTGGACTGGTGTGATTTGTATATCAGCCAGCAGAACCAAGACAGATGGAATCTGATTCATGATCTTGCATACAGAGATGCATGTAGCCGAGTCTAACGAAGAGCATGTTGAATCACCCACGGATGCCACTGTTTATTTCAGGTGTGGATCCTCCAAGAATGCAGTGGTCAGCTCTTGTTACAACCTATACTGACATCAGAATAGAAGGAGGTAAACATTTTACAGCATTGATATTGTACCATATTAACACTATTTACATATTTGATGGTCGATTAAATGATGCACGATACGCTGCTCTCAAAATCCATTTTTACTCGAAATTAGGGATGCCATTATTGACGCCATTGTAATCAAAGTCGACAGGGTAATAATAACGCATTGTTATTAAAGCCTGCCACCATAGATTATAGCTTCTTGACTGATGTCAAAATGTCATGTCAGAGCTGTTAACCGAGGGATGTAAACTTTGCATTGACACCGACATTATTACCCAAATGACACTTAATCAAAACAGTCATAAACATTCATTAGGTTTTAATTTACGTTCACATCATTCCCCCCTGACATTGTTATGACAGTGGTGGTGGTGGCAGCTTTATGCACCAGTGTTAGCCTACCCCGACGGTTTGGGGCTACAGTATACAACACCAAGTAAAAAGACTCGCCCCCACTTGAGCTCGAGTTTTCACTGCAATCCTATCAAATCCGTCTCCGCGCCAGGCGCAAGCCGGGTGCACATCCTGCTGACATATTTGCATTTTCATACATCTTTTGACAAATCCCAGGGGACACAGGCCATTAGGAACCTGGGCTAAAGGTACTACACATGAATGCTAAATGAGCTGTTAAATAAAATCACCGTCCTCATATTTCCTATCTGCAGAGACCTGTCCAACTGCTAGTAGTGACATATTGCTCCACGGTGACTGAGTGGAACACATACTATGTCTCACTTGCAAAGTAGGGGGAGGCCAGGTTGCTCATCTTAATGCTCCTGTGATCAATGTATATTAAACAAGTATGCCTTTTATGTTTAAAAATGTAGAAAGAAAAATGTAGCCAACCATGGCTTTATTACAGCCTTCGTTATTTGGATTCATTGACTTTTTTTGGATTCTCAATAAATAGCAAAAGCATCTGAGGACATCTAGCAGTGCCTGTGTTCTCATTTATTATTACTATGCACACAGTTCTTTTTTTTTGGGTGTGTGTAGGTAGATACATAAAAGAGGCATTGATTTATTCTTGCTTATAATTTTCATAAGAAAAAATTCAAATGAAAAAACTACCACAGGGTTTTCATGAAACACAATACACTGACTTGGCATTCTCCACCCTAACCTCTGCACAAAAGCACAAACAAGAATCAGTCTTTTTTTCTTCTTCCTTTTTCTTCTTTGGTCTGATGCTTCTTTGTGTGGTTCAGATTTGCAGTAACTGAAAAGCTGCCCTTGTATTCAGAGTCAATCACAGTTTATCAATAATTAAAGGTTTATAAAAAACAATACAGATGCGATCACCAACAACTTTCATCAACACTGGTCTTAACTTTGAAAGGCCAAGAAAAAAAACTGAATTCTTACTACCCCCTCTCCCCTTCTCTCTACATCTACCCATCTGACTACACATCAAAGTGCAGACCGCCGAAGCCCCGTGGTAAGTGCTTTAGAGGCCCAGCGTAGATAGTCCACTACCACTGAGGTGTCTGCATGTGAGGAAAGTTTAGAGAACCGCTAGGACTCTCAACAACTTAAAATCTTGTAAAAGTGGGATTATGATTTCAGATTCTCTTTCATATCCCTGAGCCTGACAGCGCTTTAGGCCTAATACCAATCAAAACAACCAATTGTCGAGTAGACGGATCACCTTGGTCTCCAGGCGGTATCAAGGCCTGCTGAGGAAACTGAATTTGACAAGAATTTCAACAGAATAAAGCTTCTCAGACACCACTGCCAGGGGGTGCAGGTTAATAGTAGCCAGGTTTATACCCTTACATTTCTGATGGAGGTTAATAAAATATTTTCCCATCACTTCACATCGGCAGCGTGTCTTTTGTTGATGAAGTGCACACATCCGCACATTTTGGGCTCCCGTACCAAGAGGTCTATAATGCAATGAAATACAATTCAAAAGGAATATATGTTCTATTACATTTTTTGGCCTTCGGACAATTGTTTTTCTAAATTGCACCGAGATATAAGTAGCTGGAAGGAGTCAGAACAGAATGTGGGAAGTACTCAGACATGATATGGGGATATAAAGCAGCATATTGACTTTTTGCTTTAATATTGACTAATATGCATCATCTATTAAATGTCTAACTATATATTAGTTTTGGATATGTTACACTCTTCATTAGGAGGATGTTGACCATTATTGCACCGCACATACTGCACAAATAACAGTGTAATATTTAAATTTTTCATGTACTCACTGTAATTATCTTGACATGGTGGGTATGAAAATATATACGGGTGAAACAAGAGAAACAAGGGAGGTATTAAAGCCCTTGCGTGTGTGCCTTGAGGCTTGCATAATTTCCATCTCTTTAAAAATATTCTGTTAATTGTATTCCATGGGCATTATTCTGTCGACTGCAACACTGGAGAGAGATAGACGTTTTGTACTCCTCATAACCTACAGTCCTCTTTATGATGCATTTGATAAATGTAAAGCCTGACCATATGGACACATATAACCACCTACAGCCATTTTTATGTGCCCTTTTGCTACTGCAGCTGCTTTGTAGCTTGAAGGTAGCTAGAAATATGTGTGCTATATTAATGTACTGTAGTAGTACATATCATAATATTATAGTATGTCGTGTTATGTTGTGATAGAACAGCTTTTAGACAAAGACAGTATGTAAACAACAAACTCTCTATAACCCTGTGTTTGTGCTTGGTGACTTACACATTTCATGTCGTTGCGCCGGATGTGTCGAGAAAAACACCAGTCACTTGACTGCATTTGCCTGTATTTTTAGATGGACAAAAATAGTGCAAAAATGCTCCTAAAATCTTCAGAATGCCTTTCAGACCTTGAAAGCCCCTGGGACTGGATTATATTTTTAGTAATACGAGATGTGTTTTTTTCTCTTGGGGGGGAATTCTGAGAGGTAACAAAAGGTAAATTATCTCAAAGACGCCAAGAGCAGCCATGGTTGGCGCCTATATTTTTCATCTGGTTATCTCACGCTCATGTCTTAATGCTGAGGGTGCTGCTCTCGTAGCGACCAGCAGCAGGTTTTTTTCTTCAGTGTCTGTCCATGTGTTTTACTGCGGTATGCTTCTGTGTTATTGATGTTTTGCTGTTGCTCCTAGATAAGGGACAATAATAGTGGGGTGAGGCGAAAAGAACTATACTGAGCAGTATCTTGTTATCTTGACATTTTAATATTAACCTTTCTAAAAAACGTTATTACAGGGTGATGATAAAACCGTTTCCGTCAGATCAGAACATAGTTAGAAAGGCCATTATTTGATACGACTAAAGTACAATACAAAATTCATTGGTTCAAACTACAAAAGAAACTGCGTTTTAATGAGTACAGGATTTAGCAATCTGAGAAACAATTCAATCTGCTCTGTTTCTCCATACAAGAAATAATTGTGTGTTAAAAAAGAAAAACACTTCCCTCGCATCATTACACCATCAACAGTTACCTCGTTCACCCTGCAAATTTGAAGTATTTCGGCCATGTTGTGCAACGCGTTCCTGATTTCCCTGCAGGGATTGTTAAAAGTTTAATCGAATTTAGTCAAAGACAATTAGGAGAATTTTGCCACAGAATATTTCAACAAAACTCAAACTCACCTTCCTTCATCCAACATGTTCAAAGCTAATCATTTTGAATGCAGCGGTTCTAACGCGCTGTATGTTGATTGTTGAGAGTCCTCTGTTATGAGATTGCATTAGAAATGACATTTTCTATTAAGACTGAATGCAGCACACATAAACAACAAAACAAACAACACAGATAGATATGAACAGGCGGCAAAGCGCTGTATGGAGCTGCATTAAAAACAGCTCGGAGCAGATTGTTGAAAAAGGCAGAAAGGCAGATAATCCCTTCTCATTAAGTCACTACATTAAAATTGTCCATAAGTATCACCTCAGAAGCTTTTCAGCTGAAAATCAGATCTTGAATTTATTTTTCCTGGTGCTCTCATCTCACTCTGGATGAAGACAGGCAGATTCATTTATTTGCATAATTTATTTCCTATATTAATTTGTTATTCATGGGATATAGCAAATCGGCAGGAGTGTTTCCTCCTCTGATTCTTCAGCTCAAGTGCTGCAGATGGATTCCATTTTTTTTGATTGAATGACAGCTTTTTATGTTTTAATTACAGGTCTGACGTGATATTCGTCCACTCTTAACAGCATGTTTACCACTGTATAAATCCTGCAGGATGCCTTATTTTGGGCGGATTTACTTGAAATCCTGTTTGGTGAACAAGGTGCTGCAGACCTGTCACATCTGCATAATAACAATTCAGAGCTCATGAGGCTCAGCCAGGGGAGCTCTGGTGTTTTCTCTGGTATTTTCTCACTTTGATTCTAGGATCAGGGAAGAAGAAAATGATAACTTTTACCAAAATAAGATTTGACTGGAGATGTGCTTGTCATGACTCAGTGCCACCAGAAATCACTCTGCTCAGGGGTGGCAACCTCCATGACTAAATCATAGTGACACAGAGGGAAATGTGTTTAGCTGAGCTTACATGAAACAAATTGTTTTTCTCCTTTGCCTTTGGGTAAAAGAAAGCATAGCATTTACAAGGAGAATTAATACGAGTCCCAAAAGTTCCACCTCTGGTTCTTTGATTTATCAGATTAACAATAAATCTGGTTTCAAAGACAAACCCGATGCAGCATTCACAAGATGATTATGATAGAGGAAAGGGTGACGTAATGCATTACTGCAAAAATGCATTAATACTGTATATGCTTCATATTTGCCTCCTACTTTCAAAAGCTTTATGATTAATAAAGGTGAACAAGTGTGAAGCCACAGGCAGAAAACACCTCAGCCTTTGTGGGAGATTATTTTCTTCTGTTCGACTGATGCACATCGACCTCATTATGCATCTCTGAAAAGGCTCTGAGAACTTGGTTACTGCCAGAAAGAGAAATTCAGTCTTCTCTTTTTTCCTCTTTCCTTTCCCTTTTCATTTCAATGCAGACAAATACCACTGGAATATGAAAAAAAAAACACTGATATCCAAGTGCGGTAGGCAGGTGGCCATCTCATCTCACAATGATAATTCTTCACCTCATCCACATCAGAACGGTGCCTCGGGGGACGAGGATGGGAAACACACAGAGCCATGCGTAGCTCTTTGAGTGAAGCGTCGAGAGAAGCTGAAACTGCCACATCAATCGGGCCTTGTTTTTGGGTGCACTAATATATAGCAATGAAGTGACTTTTTTTTACCCTCTAATGAGAGACGCTTCTATAGTAACAATATGAGGGGAAAAAGGGGGTCTCCTGGGTGTGAATGCTGACTTCTCCTAGCGAGTATCACATATGTAATATTCATAAATGAAATGCAGCAGTTCAGTTACCAAATTATACGGGTTCAAAATAAATTCTGTGACTTGTTGAAACATTAATCATAGTTTTTATAGCAAAATTGCTTATTAATAAACCAACAGCCATCACAGCTCCACTGCAGAACTGTCAACAGTATCATTAGCAGTCCGTCTGATATTAAAAAAAATAATTTAAAAATCAAGTGTTATTAAATTATATAACTCAGTCAAACTCAGTAAGTTTAACAGTGCCTTAAAACTTTACATTTGAATATTAATAAGCATTGCAAAGTCCACTAATGTAACTTCTTGGTTAATGTGAACTAAAGTGGAGCTTTATCCTTTGGAAAACCAGGCCACGGTCGACCTTTTTGCTTACTGAGTGACCTTTTAAAAGAAGACTGGAGAAGATGGTGGAAGAAACGAAGGAGCTGCTAAGGTTATCACTTTTTCAAAACACTATTTTCAAGGAGTTCAAGCTTACTTGCAATTTGTACAAAATTACTCCAAGAAAACCCCCCTTCAGCCTAACGTTATACTATGTGTAGACTTCATAAACCCTCGACTCAAGGTGCCTCTGTTGTTTGTTTCAGGCACTGACAAGCTAATGTTACAGTAAAGCCAACAGCCTGTTCTTTATCCACAATTTCTCTTGTGTTTCTGTCAGATCCAAAAAGCTTCCTCGTATCACTTCTTATATGGATTGATCTGTTCGGCGCGCCTCAGTAGTTCTCTCTGTGTTGTATTAGCAGAAGAGAATAACAAAAGTCTTGTTTACTTAAATTGATCAGATGGACAAACTCGACAAACTTGAACAGATCAGCACAGCCCGCAACTAGTCAGTCTTCTGAGGCGGCCCTGGCAACTGCATGTTTTATTTGATCCTGTTCTTGCTTCAGCATGAAGTCTGCTCATGTAGAAACAGGCTTGTGCTGATGCTCGGTACAATCATATCTTGTTAATTACTATGTAGTCTCAAACGTATGGTCTGGATTTATTTTAAAGATAATCATCACAATGTTGGTTCAGACAATGCACAATTACACGTTGTGCTGAAATTGTTCTGCCTAATTATAACCATACGATACGTCACAAACAGATTGCAGGTTCTTTGATTCTCTCAAATGACACATTGCACAAGATAAATATCTACTTTTATAATACAATTTATAATAGGAATGGTGCAGCAAGGTAAAAGCAACATGGCATTCCACTCATTTGTGCTTTGCAAAAGCTCTAAATTCCCCCCGAAAAAAAAACTTTGTGATTATTTGCTAAACCTTCTTTTGCATTTGCAATTTTTCCCCTAATTTACTGATCATGAAGCAAAAGGAATATCTGTGTCACTGTAGTCAAGGATTTAGCAGTGAATGAGAGTAAAAGACTCAACAAGCTCTCGCTACTTCCTTAAGATTTCCCTCCACGTCCCGATGGGAGCAATAGGCATCATGAGCACTGATTCAGGGATAATTGTTTCATATAGTCATCTCTGACTACTGGTTGTACAGACCAGTGGTTTAATATCTAATCAATCTGAATGAATTATGAGCTCCTGTCAGCTCTATTAGAAATACAGACTTGACCATTACATTTTTAATTAACCCCAAGTACAACATATTGGAGAACTGTCCCAGATGTCACCATGTATAACTCTGGCTAATAGAATGAAATGGCCTCACATATTTCACATACTGAATTTGAAATCACATCGGAAAGTGAATGTCTTTGGCCAGCAGACGAGAGCAGGGTTTGTACTACTTATCAAGTGATTAAGGCAATCTCTTTATTCTACTCTAGTTTCCATGGAGACGTGGCTTGATTTGACAAGCACAATGTGTGCGCGTGTGTATATGAGAATATGTTTGTGCGTGCGAGGGTGTGGGTGTGTGTGCATTCTCTTTAATTTGCACATAAGTCTTAGGTATGAAAGAGATACAGTATAGCTGAGAGTAAACTCCCCAAACCGTTTTATTAGTGTGAAGTGCACATCCTCTAACAGTAACCATAGCAACCACAAGCCTATAAGGAACAAACACTTTTGATGTTTCGGGCTGTGCATTGACTCTAAAATGCAAAATTGGTTTTGTTCATCTACTTACCAGAAAAGCTGTAATTGACAAAAACTAAACACAGTCCAAATCAGACACATGGTGTAAATGGCCCGAGGCAATATGCAGTGTCTGGAAAGCCAGATGTGATTTTAAGTGATAGAGGTTTTCAGTGAAATATTACAAACAAAAAACTACTTGAAAAAGCTGCAGGGTGTGGAGTTTTACCAGAGGCAAGTCTTGTTTGATGAATAATGCAGTCATCTACGATCAACAAAACTGCAGAAATCCTTACAGCACGTGTTTGTACATGTCTCTCACGCTAACTTTTAATATGCAAAGTAACGCTACATGTCCAAATTGTTTTTAAAATGTTGTCCAAATTGGCACGGAGGAAAACAAAGTGTCAGAAACACATGAATCCAAGACAAAATGATAATAGCCTACAGCCTTAACAAGAAACATTAAAATACAGATCACCTCTGTGGCAGCGTCGACAAACACTTATTATTATTATTTTCACAAAGAAAAGATTTATTACAAAGCTGTTGTACTGGATTGCTTAAAGGTAATATCTGTCTTTTGGAAATGTGTAACTAGTTTGGATGCAACTAAAACGTACTTGGTCACACCCACATGCACATAAACACATCGTACATGCACACACATGCACCAGCTTGGCTAAGAGGGCTGCGAGCGGAAGAGGGTTTGGGGACTGCCTGAGGAGATACTGAATTCGCTTGATCCTAATTGCGCTGTCCTGCTGGGGAGAAAATGTACATCATTACAGCCATTAACTCTAATCATAGACGATTAAGGCCAAAGCTAGCGTGGACATTGGCCGGCCCATATCAGCGACAACGTTGGCTCTTGGACTGGGGCTGGCGACACCATCGTCGTCACGTGTGATGAGCGGCAACTCCTTGGTCGGGGTAGCGTGACTCGCCTGCTTCGGTTTCTTTTGATCTCCATGGGATTCGTATTGTTAGGTGTGTGGATATGGTATTGTTTCATGGAGTGAAGTGATTTATGACGAGGGACGACTGGGAGATGGTTGCCATGTGCCACAGGTTAATGACCATGGGTGATGGATCGTGACAAAGCTGGGTCAAATATCCAGATCTTAAAAAACATTTGAAGGGAGAGGCTTAGTGAGGCTTCACGCCTTTAAACTTCTGTCCATAATGACAGATATAGCCTTAAATATCTTTTTTTCCTTCTTCTTCTGGCTTTCCTTTATTTTGGTCTGGTGTTATCTTCAAAAATCACATCCTAGCTTTAGTTGCCACATGAGAGCCCAGACTAATCCTTTGAGCGCATCCTTTCTCTGTGGTACATCTATTACACTCTTCTCTCAGGGTAAACACAGCAACAGAGCGGTAGAGGTCATCTGTAGTTCAGTCTGCAATTAACTCTGCGCAATTAATTGCTGATTTCAAGAGAATAAACTGTTCTGAAAAATACGGCACACTGTGGAATTTGGAGGGCTATGGTTTGATTGGCTTTCATGGTAGCTTAGGCTGAAACGGTTCATGCATAATAGCTAACACTGTGCATTAGTATGCCATTAGGTCCCCTTTTGCATATGGGGATGAGTATGCATTTGGCAGGAATATATAATCAAATAAGCCTTGTATGTTTGAATTACTCTGGAATAAGGGGTCTCTTATTGTATTATTTGTCCAGGCTGCCCATTAGTTATCCTTGACTTTCATACAAATTAATTTAGCCTTCAGACCCGAGAGGAAAACACAGCTATTCAGTATGCACAGCCAGCAAAATTATGACTGTATAGTTTGTGTACCATCACAGGTTAAAGGTGTCGGTCAATTACAACCTCCAGTGGCCAAATGTTATAAGACCTACATGAACCTGGGTTTGATCTCTAGAGGTATGAGGAAGACAGGACGAGACAAGCAGACGGTCACAGTCAGGACTGTGAGCTGAAAAAGAGAATTAGACCTCTTTGTCTATTGGAAGGAAAAGACTTTACAATTAGTTCAAGAACTGGCCTTTTTTTTTTTTTTTTTACCAAGAGAAGAAAGGACACTGTTGATTAATTTAGGCAGAAAAGAGTTTGCGGCCTATGAACCATTTTAGAAATGACATGGAGGAAACTAATCAGAAAAAATCCAGCAGCCTCAAAGAAATAGAGATGACAGGCTAATTAGTTTGGTTCCAGCCTGGTTCAGGATTGAGAGTGCTGATGCTGTGCTGTGAACCAGGGTGTAATGATGAGAGAGCTAGAGTGTGACTGCCAGCGTGGCCCTGAGACCCAGAAGTTTTTGGGAGGCGTGGGAGGCAAGGCAGCCAAGCTCTCCCCTGCGACATGACAATGTTTGTTTCACCATCTGATATTTGACATAATGAGCAAAAGTATGTGTGTGTGTGTATGTGTATGTGTATGTGTTCATCTGTGGGCTAGTACTTTCTAGTAAGCAGAGACTGGGCTGGTGGTAATAAATGGGGAAAAAGAGCGCTCCATCTGGCGCTAGGCACTACAACTTTCCTTGTCAACAATCCCTAATCACTGGAGACAGGCCCTATTAAAGGACACAGACTTGGATGTCCGGCCCTCACCAGAGCCCCCTCTGAGTGCAAATTATTACTCTCCATGTGTTAAATAAAGAGATAGCTGGGGCCCCCCTTCTCTCCTGTCAGCACAGGTCATTAGCCAGTGTAAATATGCGATGCTCTGACATTTAGGCTATGGGACGGGGCATAATGCAAAAGCAAATTTAAACTTGGCCAATTAGCACAAAGAGAATGTGGGAAAATTAAAAGAAAATGATCATGTTTTCCAGCCCAACAGAGAGAACATAATTTAGTACTAACCTTTAGCTATATGTAACTTTTTAATGAGTTTGTGTTATGGATATAGGATGTATGATTCGCACAAACTCAAATGGGATTCATTGGGGAGTATTTCATTTCTTAGATAATGGTCCAGTTTTTTTATTATAGTTTATTACACGGTTTTAATTATTGTATAACATACACTCGTACTGCAATTTAATTATAATAGGCGAACTGGTGGTCATTTAATAAGACAGAAAATAATCACACATTGGTGTGGATGTCTACTTCCGGTACTACTTTCACTGTGCACTGCTCTTTTTACAGTGACAATATGTTTTGAAATGTAAAAAAGTGTTGTTGTTTTTTAATTACTTTGACAATTATTTTGTACACGAATCTTTAACAAACAACCAAGCCATCACAGAATCATAACATAGCAACAACAATGTAAGCACAAAAAACAAGTTCCATCAAGTGCAGCGCCTCTGACCAAACAGCCTTTCTAAATTCTACTTCCAGAAAAAGAAAAACAGCACCAGTCAACTGTAGTCTCACAAACTTCATACTTTATTCATTAATCACATTCAGTCTTTTGTTGAACTGGTCAATGGGACTACTGGGACAAATCCAAAAGGTTTTACTACCCCTATCAGTGTCTTTTCTAACAATCTCTGTGCCTTACATTTGGGGCAGGCACAAGAGTATTCCGCTGGCGTGCTGCAGCATCGAAGTATTGTGCATCACACCGTCACCATTAGACTTTCCTTCCATGCATTCACCATTACATCGCCTCCTATCGCTCATCTGCAGATCTTCCATACATAGACCAATGTGTGGCGCAGTGCCACAGAATCAAGACGACGCGCCATGAATTGTTTTTTCTGTTGTTGTTTTTTGGTGAGCTGATGCGCGGTAAAAACAAAACTTAACAACCAGCGCATCCAGTGTTTCCCATTATTTAACGAGTCTGTGGGCATACGGGCACATGACAGCATGTAACCCTATTCTCCTAATCCTTATGTTAGCATAATCCAAGTATCACGCTTCTACATTTCTTTTCCAGTCTTGGTCGTCACTTGTGCAAGCAACAGGACATTTACTGCAGTTCATTTCACGGCCATTCTGTGTCTTTAATAACCAGGATTTACTGAATGTCACATATAGAGCCATTAATATTTCAGTCACTAAAATGGCAGAGCCCCTTTTTAAAAAAAGATAAATATTTTATTGAGTACAAGATAACCAAGGTTGTCTTCTCAGTGACTTACAGTGTTGCAAAATCTTCTTGTCAAGGAAGGCTAAAATCTACCACTGCAAGAAACTAAATGCAGTCAGTGTAAGTTAGAGATATTATATATACTGTAAGATGATTGTCTTCAACATTATCCATAAGATAATTCCTTCTTGTTGAAATAAAACAAGACACCTTCAGAGCCTACGTCACTGTGACGTCTCAACGTTCGCTTCAGGCAAAACAACTGACCCAGCGTCTGTTTAGACAGGCTCTCCTCGACACTCCTGTCCATTAAAGGAGAAAAAGCCCCCCAAAAATATATTTTTTAAAAAAGCAAAAAAAGAGTAAGAATAGAAGGAAAGAGTCGGATCCAGAGCAGCATTCATTTACAAGCAATGATATACAGTAAAAGTGTACTCCGCCCAAAGACTTTATATAGCCCCTGGCTCTTTCCTTGTGTCAGTCCTTCTCAACAGGCGGAACCTAATAACACGACCGGACGTACCGAGTTCAGGTTGAAAACATTTAATAGCTTGGGTCGCGTCGGACCACAGGCTTCTTTTTTCCATTCTATTTTTGCCGGACAGAGAATGAATGCTCATGACGTGAGTCCGGGGCCTGATTGGGTCCAGGCTTTAACACCTGCGGATCGGACCAGATCGGGTCTTGAGAACTGTAGCAGGAGGACTGAAGCAGCTTAGAAACTGCTCATACAGGTGGTCATCGGCTTTCAGAGGTTTGGTACTGTGCATTCACAAGCCGGCGTCTGAGACTCAGCTTTTATTTGAGAATTTACGGTAGATGTGCAGTCTGGAGTCAACTTTTTAAAATTACACTCACGGTCTCAGAGGGTGGGTGTACTAGCATATTCACTAAAATATGCTTTTTCCTCTTGAAAAAAAAAGGTCAGTTGAAACATGCTAACCAGCATCTAAATGCTAATGTGTTTGAGACATTTTGCCTCCAGTGATTGCCCCGTTCACCTGGATGTTTACAATCTGTGACGGTGTCTATATTTGACTGGTTGGATTCCAGTGATCAGTGAAGATTCGTAAATCCCTTGGATCAGAATGGGTTCATGTCCGTCGATATCAGAGACAGTCAGTTTTCTCTCCTCTCGGTCAAGTCCTCCATTTAATCTAAAAGGCTTTTACTTTGGGTTAATGTGTGCTATTGAATGGGAGAGCTTATTGGGTTGTGTGTAAGTGGATTTGGCTGTGACGATGACCAAGGCTCAGCACCAGAGATTTCTCCCGACAACACATTTGGGGCTCGAGAAAGCCAGCTCTGACCACCTGTCAACTTAAAAACCACTTAAAACAAACAGCACAGTGAGAGATGCGGGGAGAATATTGACTTGTACTTTACCCAGGGGGACGGCAGGGCAGGAGGATATAGCGGTGTGGCAGAAGAAATCTGAAGAGGGGGAGAGACACAGGTTGTTTGCAGCACCTGGGATGCTTCGGTGGGTTGAAAGAGCCGACTTCTGCAGGGAAATAGCGATAGTCTCTCCTCGCTGAGAAAAGTGCAACCTGGACCCTCATAAGTCATTACAGCTTGTAGCAACAGCAGCTCCTGTGTATTGTAGTCCGGAGGATTTACCGTCCCTCATCGTATCTGCTCTAGTCACTCGCTGCATCCATCCTTTAATGTTAGCTTTGCAGGATAAGCAATTTAGAAGGACAAAAAGGGCAGCCTGTGTTAATTCCGCGAAGCTCCAAACTTTTAATTAGGACAAGCCACGAAACAACAACAACATTAACAATAGAATACAAAACAATAAAAGGGTAATTATCGTGAAGCCATACTGAGGCTGCCAAGAACACCATAAAACTAATTACCAGTGTCTGACAGCAGATGGTTTGGGGGTGGCAAGTAAAACTGGGAAGGTATATGAACATCAGAGGATATGCTCGTACATGTGTGTAAAAACAAAGTAATGAAAAAGGAGTAGTTGATTCCAAACAGTCTTATTTGTAGTTTTCCTGAGTGTGTCTTTATGGCAACAGCAATACAGTGGCGTGACAGAAAAGTGAAATGATTGACAGTTTCTCTTTAGGATTTAATTAAGGCACCGGGCTGGCGGTGATGCTCAGATAGCTCTAACAAGAAACTATTCTATTATACGGAAAGGAGATGAGAGAGCAGACATTAGAGAATCACAGCCAGGATGGGACATTCGTGAACTTTAAACTTCAATGGTCTTGTTCAGAGTCGCATTTTTAATTACTTTCACATGTTGAGTGACCATTGCTGCTTGTGGACCTGGGAGAACAAGTTCAAGTAGAGTTAAAAAAAAAAAAAAGTTAAAGAAAGTTAAACTAACATGTCACTTCCAGAGAAGGACAAGCAAACACCATCGAACTCAAAGCAAACATCCAACATCCTGGGAGTGATTTCCAGTTGACATAAAACAGTTTGATGTACACTACGTCAGGCTATTACGCCCCATGTCATTCACCCGTGCAGCTCAAACTCTCCTCTAATGCCGAGGCGCATTTGTGTACGTCAGCTGTAGACTAATAGCACATTGGCAGGTTAGCAGCCATTTTAACAAAAACATGTGCTTCATTTAGTTTAATGCTGGTGAGATTCTATCTGTCTTGCTTTTAAAAGTCTGACTTTGTTCTTTATATAGCCACGTGAGGCCTGTCTGTAACCTGGAAAAGAGTGCTACTTATCGAATTTCAGGACTGATCGCTCAGCCCCATTTAAAAGTCTGTACCTGGAACATGTTGAGGACACCACTTTATATTCCTGAAAGCATCATGGCTGCATTCCAAAAGCACTGGAATAAATGTAATTAACAATTATGGTCTGCCCTGCTTGACATCTCATTATTTGAGCTTTCCTGGTGTCCTTCGCCTTTCCTGCCTGCATCTCTTTCTATCTGCCGCGGAAATGTTTTAGTCAGTCAAAACACACAATGACAGCTGGGGTTGAGACAGACAGGAGTCTAAGGGAATGCTTGTGTTTAAGTACATTTTTGGCTTGGGCTTCAAAACCAGGGGCTGAAAGAACTCGCAGCAAACAAGTGGATTAGAAAATCCATTTGTGAGCCCTGACACTGCGCTGCCTGCTGATATTCTGACATAAAAAAGAGTAAGTGGGTATGTGGTATGCACACATCAAACACAGAGTCAAACATGCCTGTCTGCAGCAAGCCATTAGGCCCAGGTGAAGTCGCTGATGGATGATATCTCTGTCTGCCTGGGAATCACTCACAACCAGCTCGGTCCAGAGCGTGACTAGATGAGGTCTTGTAGAACTTCTCAAAGTCACAGTGAGATGACGGTTTCAACTAGCTCACCTTCTGAGCACGGTAACGGTAATACATCCTTTCTTCCCTGAGCTGCTAAAAATGCTTGAACTTCTTTCTTATAATAATGAAATCCCCAAATTTGAAATCACACATGCATGCATGCATGCAGAAGGAGGCAAAAAATGGATCCAAGCATGTACAAGATGTGTCTTTGTTCTTTTTCGTATCTTATTCTTGTCTCTTCTCATTAACAGTCAAAAAATGTCATAGACTAAGACTGGAAGACATGGTACAAAAAGAGACAAAGAAAAAAACAGTATAGAAATGTAAATTCAAGCTGGAAGACTGTCTGAGGTGTCTGCAAGCAAAGAAAAACCTTGTCACTCACTCAGCAATCCCACATTAACATCAGACTAACATTACTCACCATCGCCAGCCATGTGCATCAAATAAAAATTATGCATGACTGATGAAACACTTGCAAAATGACTTTTAAGCACACCATGCAGGGCTGACAGAAAGAAGCTCTAACACGGTCATGGAGAAGGCACTCCAGACAAGCGCACTCTTTGATTTTTGAGGGCAATCCCACTTAAAAACTAAATTATTCAGTCTGTTTTGGAAAAATGTGCGCCTTCAGTGTGAAAAGGCAGCGGGCATTCAAAAGAGGCCGCAAAACAAGAAACTGCTCACCCTTCATAGCCCATGCAAGCTGGAGGAAAACATCTGTTATGTGGAGTTTTAACAAATAGCAAACACTGATATAGTGAGTGATCCAACCATTTTATCATAGAGATTTGGTGCTCTTACCAAGTATTGCACTATAAACAACAGTGTGCGCACCAGCATTTAGGAGGCCACTCACACTTTGGTTGTTTGTTTGACTACAGCATTATGGAACCTATTTGCACCAACCCTGGTGCAGCAGTGGAGGATGATCCAAGGAAGAATCCATTAAATTTACGTGCAGATCCATCATTAACATCAACATTGACAGATGACAGATCGTTTTGCGGTCGCTAATTTCTCCAGAAATCATTCATTGTTCTTCATATAAAAGAAATCTGAAATATTTATGGTGTTGATCTACGACTTTTTTCCAGTTTGGTGGACCTGACACATGTAGGAATATGTGGGATTGTTTAGCCTTGGCAGAGATGTGCTCTGCGCTGAGGGCCATTGTAGTTATTATTATTCATCATTCAGATTCAAAACAAAAATAAAAAAAAGATCTGTGAACAACAGCAAAAAAGAAATGCTTCTGTAAACACGGTGATGTTCAGCATTTCACCTGTGACAGATTTCACTGTGGTGGCATGCTGCAAAAATATTTATTTGCGGCGCATCGGCTTTTCACCATTCTGCTCTATCATATCAATGTTAACAGCTTGTCTGGATGTAAGACGTGTGGTGAGTGTGGCCCAGATAAGTAGGGAGACGAGTGCTTTCTCTCGCTGCTACAGAAATCCCTAAGAGAGAAAAAGAAGCTACATTTAGGAGAGATCAATAGCGGCTCGGACCAAAGTAAAACGGATGACTGGTCTGACCTGCTGAACTTGTTGGAACAAGAAGTCATCAGACTATTATGAGAGCATTCGTTCAGGATGGCCAGGACGGCGGGGAGAGCAAGGACGGGCCTTCAAGAGCAGCTTGCTGAGGACACGCCGGCTGCACTCAGTAGTAAAGAAATATTGTCAGCTGCCAGGTAACAGTGCAGATACAACAATATAACGTCAGAAGAGAATCTAATTGGAAAAAGTTCAAGTCTGGAGTGAGATAGTTTTGTCACAGTCCTGTACTGTATGCTACCACAACTTTCTACCTGTCATATTAGGCTGTAGGCTAATGCAAAGCCTTGCTGCCAGTCTGACTAATTGCATCTTAATTGATTTGACGAAGCCTGTTCATGTATCTTTTATCAAACATCCTTGCTGTATTGATCAGGTGAAAATGTACAATTGCCTCGCACTGCCATAAGAGAGTGGAATCACTCAGGGGAAACTGTCCTATAATTAAGAACCTGCCCAAAACCATTAAACTGTTCAGTAGCTCAAGCCTCTTTAGTTTGGAGTGCACAGCCTCCGATAGTCCATTACTTTGATCTACGGGTCACAGAGGAACAAAACTCAATACACAGGCTTAGATGGTGTTATGAGCTATATCAAGTTCAGTTCGGTGTCCATGGAAATCCATGACTTTTCTACAGTATATCAGCTGTAATTTCTCAATACGATGGAGAAAGGAGATAAAAATAGCTTAAGACTGTCACAGTGCATCAATTCAGTAATACAGCTGAGCGGCTCAATGGTGACAGAATAAATGAATAGGAAGCCCCAACTCCAAACAGCTCCATCTAAATCCCTATAAAAAGATAACTGCATTTCGCCATATTTGAATTTCACTGAGGTATTTGCTGACGGTGTGCCGCACTTCAAACGATACACCAAGGTTCTTGAGCGGTGAAGGACATATTGGCAGAGCTCTCCATGCCATAAAAATTTTATCATCAACTTTGACCATGAGAGAAGACAGCCAAAATCCACAGGGCTAGGCGGTGAAGAAAGAACAGAAAATACCAACAAACTGCTACAATGGCAGATTATATTTTATAAGACAAAGCTGTTTCATGTAGTTACCAAGACTTAGAAACTGTTAAATAAGGTTGGAGAACCTTTGTAAAAAAAATAAATAAATAAAAAAAAGTATCTTATCTTCAATATGCAAACTTCAAGATTGTCGCTTTTTTTTAAGGTCATTTCACAGAGAATCGAGTCCATAAACACACAAACTGGAATATCTGCTGAGATTCTCTCCACACCCTGACCACACAGCTTTTTTTTCGGACGGAGCTGCCAAATACCTGTCAATCACAAATGCACGGCTCAGTTTAGTCCATATAGTCTATATCAGGGCAAGATATAGTTTCACTTCATATTCAACTGTAATGAGTGTTATGTGCTCCACAGTATCATTTCCTTAGAGAAATGCTGTTCCACTTAACGACTAGCATGTGTTCACAGCTGCCACAGGGTAGACATAGGTACATATAATGTGCTTCTACTATTTAGTTAACTTACTAAAAACCTATACTATTGTTCAACGCCCGATACAAACTGCAGTTCATTTTATCAGTGCCATTGGTTTGCCTGTGATGAAACATCCAAGATGATTCTGTAAAAACTGCTTCTTTTTTAACCCGAGTCTGTACCTTTTCCTGACAAGGGTTGAAAAGGTGGGGGGTAGGAGGATAAGAGCATGGCAGGTGGCAAATTCTTACAAACTGAGTCACGTCTCGAAATTACCACGCAAGACATCTTACTGTGATAGAAACAGAGAGGGGTGATCAGGAGGGAGGGACTCTGCTGTTTGCTGCTCCGATGCTCTCAGCTCTCTGATGCTGAAAGCTAATAAAGTCACCCAAACTACTTTTGAACCAGATGCTGGTAAAAGCAGGAGTCAGGCGGGAGATAAACTCTTTGAGTACACTATAGGTTTTAATGACTCTGTGACCAGGATGCACTTCTGCGTGTGTCTTCGATAAGAAATCTGATGTTTTCACATTAGAGGTAATAAAAAAGAAGAACTAGATCAAAACACGAGGTTCAGAGCTTTAACATCCCAATTCCAGATGTCAGTCTGAAGTGCTGACTCTGAGTCAACTCTGAAAATCCAGACTTGGGTAATACCCTACTCCTCGCCAAGTATGTTCTCTCCCTGAGCATATATCAGTGTGCTTCTACTCGGTTACATGAAACTAGAGCCCAAGCCATTTACAGTATTTCCTGTGAATTTCTCCTATATCTTATGGTTTCACATTATTTTTGCTCTGCCTGTGAAATGTGCTTTGGAGTGAACATGTTTCATAATAATTCTGTGAAGGATTCCGTGCATAGTTTTTAAGTTTTGGTTTTCAGTTTTTTGTTGTGTCAGAGTCAGAGTCTGGCAATAAAAAGAGGAAGAAACAACCAAGGTTAACAAAAATATTTTCAAGTCAGTTATTGTAGGCTATTATAAATTAGGTATGCACCGCTGCATCGGCTCAACATTGGTATTGGCTGATATTTGCCTCATTGACTGATATCGACCATGGCTAAATAGTCATGTCAGTAGCGAATGTTTATGTGTTATGTGGCATATTGTGCAGACTCGGAGGAGAAGCCTTTCTCTCTCTATCTCTCTCTTTGGGGGGATGTGACTCTGCTGAGACACAGTCAGGACTAAGAGGGTTTTTTGCACTGAAAATGTGCATTTCACTGTCACTAGACAATACGCAACATTGTGCAGTACGAGACTCCAGCACAGACTGTTACAGGAGACTGACAATAGACCCGCAAAGTCAACAATACACTGAATGAAAGCTACCACAGGAGCTCAGCTGCACTTCAGAAACATGCTTCGGTTTTTGAAAAGAAAAACTCCTGGAGGAGATGACACGACGCACCGATCTGAAACGAGAAGATTCAAACACACAGTGTCTGTTACAGGGACAACGAGGAGTTTTGGAAAAGCAAAGTGTTTTCACACGACATTTATGAGCCTCCGCGCGCACCATGAAATTCATTGACCGGTGCAAGACAGACTCATGTTGTCACTCATCAAGACTTTAAGTCAGAGGTTCGAAGACGATCAGATACTGTCATAGTTCTGACCATAAACGGCAATTCGGCTGCGGTATTCTCATGACTCACCAGGCAGCGTCCGTGAAACCAAAAGTAAGGAAACGTTGGTCGGCTCGCCCAGCATTTCCACCACCACTAATAATAACAAAATAACAATAGAGACAAAACGATATTTATCAAAAATGGGCCCATTAACGTAGATTCATCCACATTAATATGACTTTTTTATTGTCGCGGAATTTTTCGTTCTGCCGATGGAGAAACTCCTCGTGGTCCCGTAAATTCTCAAATAAAAGCAGAGTCTCAAACAGACGGCGAACTACTGTACTGACCAAGTACGCCGGGTCCATTTCTACAAGTTCTTGTGGATGAACACAAGCTCTCAAACCCATGATCGCCTGTTTGAGCACTTTCTAAGCTGCTTCATTCCTGCTGAAAATTAAAACACTGCCCGGTCCGCCCGTCAAGTGTTGAAGTCGACGCGGCCAGACTCACAAGCGTTAATTCTCGGCTTGAACGCAGGCCAAAAACAAAGTCAAACCTGAGTTACTAAAATATGATTTCGAACCAATCCCAATATGTCCAGTTGTGATGTGGGTTTCTAAGATCTCTCTCTCTGTCTCTGTCTCTCTCACACACACACAACACACACAGGATATGGCTTGTTTTGACCATAGTATTTTTTGGATTATTTGTTTTTCAGTTTTTTCGTAGGCCTACTGTTCAAAATAAACTGTATTCAATAAAAATACAATAATTAATTTTCTGAGGATTTAACAACAGAGGAAAAACATCGGTATCAGCATCGGCCCAGAATTTCACAATCGGTGCATCGCTATTATAAATTACAAGCTTTTTGTCAATGCCAGGATGTTTTTCCTGAAAGTTGCAGGTTGTTCAAAACTGACGTCAAACTGTTGTCTACCCTGCCGCACTGCAGAGACAATAAAACTGTTGCACTGAGAACGTATAGGCTACCTATGTAGGTGATGCTTGCTATTTTCTACGCAGAAAATGAATCAGGAAATCTCCAGCAGAACAAGAATTGCTTTGTTGGGGTCAAAGCATACCATATAACATAAAAGAAAAAAGCTCAGCCAGAAGCTTTCACAGTTCCTTGAATTGGCTGCAGTTTCAAAAGAATTTCACTTTCACAAGCAGTGGCATTGGTCCACTGACAGCATACTGTCCAGATATGTCCTGAACACTGAGACATAATAACAATAGCAACAAAAAAGAGCACTCAAAGACTGGATTACTTGCACAGAATGTATTTCCAACAATAGAAACGGCACAAAGTTTGACAGAAATCTGTTCAATATTCAAACTCGACAGAAGTGAAAAGAAGGAAATGTCGGCAGAATGCAGAGCAGCTCAAAGTGCCATGGGGCCATAAGTAATGATTGAGAACTATAATTTGGGCTAATGCTATTTCAAGTGGGAAACCTGAAGTCTCATAAGTACTGTGGTTTACACTGGCCTGCCATCTGATCAACCCATGATTTCTTTGTGTTGTCATTGCAAATTTGCCATGAAATTGCTCCAGATTTAAGCAAACAAAAACGTAGTGCTCAAAAGCTGTCGTGGCCTGTGTTTTAGCATACCTGCAGGCATGATGTAATGTTTCGTTTCAACCTCTCAGCTCAAGGTGAATCTGGTCTAACTATTTGAGTTGTACTAAAGTAAAAATTAAATAACTGACTAAAACTACTTAGAGCAAAGGTGGCTCGCGAGCCTTGGCCTCTCTTGGCCAATAAGAATGCAGCTCTCCAATTTACAGTGAAATACTGTAAAAAAAAAAAAAAAAAAAAAACAGATGGCACCCACTTGCTCACTCCAGCCAGTTCACCTGCTGGCCGAGCAGTCAGAGCCTCTGCTGTTTCTCTGTCTTCAGCCTCGTGTTTGGCTACTTTGTATAAGAAGAGTTCAACATGTGAAGGTCTAACCTCCATCTGAGCACCGTCAGCTGAGACAGAGCTCAGTGGACGTGGCTCCACAGCTTATGTTTTATAAAAAAGAAATTTAAAAATCACCCATAGAGGATTGTGTTGCTGCTCGCGTCGGATCTTTTCAGTTAAAGGTTATTACGTAATCAGTTAACAACCTGCACTGTTTTCCCACAGCAAGCTGTGATTCATTCACAAAAATGGCTAAATGCAAACCTATATATGAAGACAAGAACAGGACAGTCCCTGAGGACTGGGAGGATCCTTAGCACATTTCAAAGCTTCAAATCTTCAGCACCATTTCAGCATGCTCCATTCAACATAATAAACATAATAAATAATAACAGAAATGAGGTAAAAATAAAAAATAAAAAAAACGCAAAAAACAACAACAAACAAAACTTTTCTCACATATTCTGGCTTTTATGGATGCTATTGAAAATGTTAAGGGGGACTTGCAGTCCTTGACTCTCCTGTTGTGTGATATTTACTGGCCTTAGTCTTAGGATTTTTATATTTCTGACAATTTCTGAGTGTGTATACCTATATGAGGGAGGGGGAGGGGGAACGTGCGCACCATAATGTGGCTCTTTGCAGTACCACTGTAAAAAAAAAAAAAAATTGGCTCTTAGACCCCTCTTAGAGCACAGCAGTGTGTCGCACGACAAGATTTAACTACGATATTCCCCTATCAAATTTCTGAAATGTTCTACACTACCATTAGGGCTAAATATCCATTAAGAGTAGGCTATATCATCTGGCTGAAATATCTACAGGCAACATATGCACTGAACTGCTTTACCGTTTTCGGAAATCGGTTTTCCATGTTTCCCACAGTTGGGATAAACTCAGGTGATTTGTCTCTGTAATTACCACCGCAACTCTGCAGCCCCAGTCTTAAAATCCTCTCTGGCCTCCTGTACAGCAGCATCATTATAATATCTGATTTCAGTGGTCTTAACACGCAGCTACAATAAGTGGTAAATGATGCAAAGTTAGTCTCCCCACAGAGAGGAACACTCTGACTACTGCAATGAATTTGTAGAAACCCCTGTGAGCTAATTATGTTATATTTCAGAGTAAATTCATCTTCTACACAAAAACAATAGCATCTAAGGCACTGTTTCCTCTCTCTTGTTCTGTAATAATAAAAAAAAAGGCAAAAGGCCTGCCATCCCTTTAGTATTATCAACATTCCTGCACAAAAAGGAGTCCACATAATAATCCCCATCTGTCCACCAAATGTTAAAAACCCTACAAAATGCTCCTCACCACACACCCCACTTCCCTTTTTTCAATAAACATAAAACTGCCTCCTTGTTGGTTGCTTTGGAAAGGTGGGCACCTTTACTTTCTAGAAAATGCATGTCTTGGTTGAATGTTTCGTCTTCTAGGAGATTTAATTATAACGTTTATGAGGTGAGTACATTTCCCATGTCAGGTGAACAGCAATATCCTTTTCATGCTCGCTCCCTCCAGATCCCACCTGTCATTGCATGTGACAACAGCAGCAGTATCCACATTTTTGTCTGAGAGCGTAGGATTTTTTGTAACGTCTTAATCACAACTGTTCGGTGACAGCTTGACACCAAAAGATTCTTTGTATTTCTTATCAAAAAGCTCTTTTCTACAATCAGCCTCTTGTTTTTCGTCTCCTGTATCAGAACAGTTTTAATGATAACCATGCTCAACTAAATTTAGGCATCAAACTGTTTTGCTGCTCCTTTGAATCAGCCTCATAGTTAACTGCAATAAGCATTGGGGATGTACAATACAGTAGGCTATATCTCTTGGATCCAAGGGTGGTCAGTCCACTCTTTTTAAGTTTAATCCATTCCGAGTAGTGTGACATTTTATTAACCCCAGTCAATTCTTTGTGAAAACGGTGTTTTAAACATCATCTTTACTCAGAGAAATGAGAGGTCATAATCCCCAGGGCGGCATAAAAATTAAAACCACGGATCAAAAGCAAAACTCTACTGATTTGTTAATTAGCTTCTTCTGGCTGTTTTGTTGTCTTTAGAGTGTAATGAGGATAATGTTCGGTGTGAGAACAGAAGAAAGGCATTTTCATATAATCCTTAAATGGAAAAAATGGCTCTAAATATCCCTGCTGTTCTGTCTGTATCAGCTGCCTTGGTGTTGGGGCTATTTTTTCATCACTGCTGCCATGATATGAGAGGAATCCTGAGAGCCTTCTAACATGCTGTATACACTTTTTTATTTTTTTTAACAAATGCCTCTCTTCTGTCTTTGCTGTTTTATTCTCTCAAAGCTTCATGTTGGTCTCCACTTTAGATGAATAGGCAAATATGGATGTTGTCAATAACGTGTTACCCAAAAAGCTATGGTGATTATTTTCATGCTTATTTCAAACCTAACTAAGAGATATGGTGTAGTTACAAGTAAATTGCTATTTGGTAAACAAATAATCAAGCTTAGGTTGAATAATAGTCTGTGTAAATCACTCAACAACAGTTCAGCTGCACAAGATTTAACACATGCACTGAAAGTCACTGTGTCCAGGCCATTACTGGCTACACAACCAAGTCCAAGTCCAACATGGCTTCACCCAACTGAGCACATGCTGACCACACAAGCCACAAGGCTGCAGAGATACCACAGCAAAGCAACAGACTGTGATGCACACATTTACCTACAGCAACGCAGCAAGATAATGTCGAGAGGGAGAAAGTAAAACATAAAAAAGAAAAATAGTTGCACTCACCATATGAATGTGGGGGCGGTTCTCGTAGAAGCAGTCGTAGTAGGCCATAACGTTAACTGTCCTGAGGCCCAACGTTGGAGCTGCAGCTTCATGGTGTGGAGAATGGATGAAAATCCTCTTGAGCCACAAAAATAAATATTCTTCTTGTGTGAAGTGCACAACGAGGGGCTGGGTCCAATGGTGGGCGAGGGAAAACAACAAGCAAATCTCTCCGCCTATATACTGGGTATTTCATGGTATTTCACAAACTATAAGCTAGCTACACATGGCGTGGGCAACACGGCAGCGGGTCCTGGCCCTACGGTCCTGTCAGAGCCAACCCAGGTGGACGTAGAGAAGAAGGCCTGGGAGAGGCTGCACCTGAGGAGCGCCAACCGCTAGGTCGACATTTCGGCGGGCACAGGTGTGTGTTTAGGCTGTCAAGCCTGGCTGAATATGGAATTATATTTGTGCCACTATCCTGAGCGAGCAAGGAGAGATTTTGAGCGAGCAAAGATAGATTCTGAGCACACAAGGAGAGATTTTGAGCACAGAAAAACATATTTTGCAAGCACACCAATTATATTTGAAAAAGAAATTACACTTGAGCAAACAAAAACATATTCTGTGTGCACAAACAGCCATTACCCCCGTCCTGCTCACAACAAGTCTCTCAAGTCCCCACACACACAAATGTGCCATGGCTCAGAGACCTGGCAGAAGTACGTCCTGATTGGCTGTTTGCTCTCCAATGGGATCGCTGTTACTGTAACCCGGAAAAAACAAAGGAGATCAATGGGCTAGTCCCCGGGGTCTACTGTTCACAGGACACCTCCAGCTGTAACCTCCGCTAATTACTAATCTTTGTATTCTATATTTTTAAGTCATGGACTTTATATCCGCCAAAAATGTTTTCTAACGGCCAGAAAAGCCAAAGAAAAGTCTCTTTCTGGGCGTGACGTCACGGCTGTGTCCGTGCACTCCCAAAGCAGTCTCGGGACCGAGGATGGTTGAAACTAATGAGACGCTGTCCGGTGGAAAAATCACTCAGGAAAGTGGAAAACACGGCTCAAAGGTGAGTTTTTGTTTAGTCACATCGAGTTAGTTTAACTTTATGATAGTTAATGTCTGTTATTAGTCTCTTGTCAGCTTTTGTTTTTAAACGAAAATTGATGAGAAACTGGATTTACTGACGTGAAACCGGACTGTTTTACATTACTACCCCTGTAAAACTCATAGTAGTAGTTTTAGCTTGATCATTTATGCTGTATGTGTGTCTGTGTGTGTGTCAACAGTGTCTCATCGCGGCTGATATTCAACACCTGTTGCTCCGTTCACAACGTCCACGTTAATTTATTTTACGGTTTAGCTATGCTGGTAAAATGTAAACCGAGACTTCTACAGACTCCTCCATGGTCGGTGTGTGTCGGTGTGTGTCGTGTGGCCTGACGGTGCCTGAGTCTTCCACCGGGACCCAAGGAAGAACCGTCCTGGACGACGCTCCTCCTCCTCATCTCATCAGTGTGTGTTCAGTGTCAGCAATGGATTGCTAAATTATCACTTAAACTCATATAATCATATTATTAAATTGTTTGGAAAAAACAAACAAACATGCTTGTGACTTCATCCAACATCTACAACCGGTCTGGGGCATTATAATAGCCTACTGTAACAGCAGTGGACACTGACATTCTGTGTTGTGGACATAATGTAATGCTAAACTGTATAACAAAGAGTTTTATCCACCTCAAGGCTTGATGAAACTATAAACACAACCAGTAAGACATTTTCAAAAGAGCTCTTATTTTAATCAGGTGGGCTGATAAAACAAACCATGTAATGTGTGATTTTATGATAACATCAACTTCTTTTATATTGAAGACTTCAGTATAAAAAGGTAAGAAGCCATGATAACATTATCTGAGCTGTTCTGGGGTCATCTGTCATGTTTAACACTCAGTTCTCATTAAAACTACAGTTAATTATGATTTATTTTCCATTGTGATTCAAGCTCTACAGGTTCGGACTAACTTCACAAACATCGTATATTAATTAACTGTCAAAACAACTTAACGATCGTAGTGAGGATGAAGAGGACTGTTTTAAAACAATTTTCGGTCAGTATTTATTATCATTATGATTATTGTCTGATGTTACAGAACGTTACAACACTATAGTACAAAAACTAACAAGGTAGTTCTGTAACATCAGACAATAATCATAATAATAATAAATACTGACCCTTGTTTTAAAACACGTCCTATCAGTCCGAGCCATCTGATGCGATCTCCTTTGTTTTTTCCGGGTTACAGTAACCAGCGATCCCATTGGAGAGCAAACAGCCAATCAGGACGTACTTCTGCCAGGTCTCTGATTGGTTGGTTTTGTGGCACATTTGTAACGTGTGTGGGGCCAAGCTGGGCCAGAGACCAAACCTGTAGGTCGACATGTTGAGCGAGCAGGACGCACAGGTGTTTGTGCACACAGAATATGTTTTTGTTTGCTCAAGTGTAATTTCTTTTTCAAATATAATTGATGTGCTTGCAAAATATGTTTTTCTGTGCTGGCTCAGAATCTATCTTTGCTCGCTCAACATCTCTCCTTGCTCGCTCAGGATAGTGGCACAAATATAATTCCATAGCTGAATGTCCTTGTTGCTCTCGCTTTGCCCACAGCTGTTGTTGGAGTTCCCGCTTGCTCTAAACACTTGGTGGGGCTTTTTTAGCTAACGTTAGCTAGCTAAAATGATCCATGGCCTTACATTCAATACGTTTCGTGTCTCGTCGGATTTCTGTCCTTGTCCCAGTTTCTACATGCAGCAGGGAAAATCGAGTGGCCTGATGTCCGCCTCCGCGTCGTTCCAGCGAGTAAAAAAATAGTTCTTCAGTCCCGGCCAGTTTTGAGCTGAGCTAACGTTAGCTGAGGCCGCTCGCCTGTACATGACTAGGGTCGGTCCACGCTTTTTTTCCCCCTTTTTTTCAACTGTCATGTAAACGTACCGAGTGGCCTAATTAATCTGCCCCCAGGGAACAAAAAACAGCACTACTTTAAGTTCCGCGGTGTCGTTTTGATATCCATCCATTATTTACTGTGTGCGTGCGCGCGTGCGCATGCGTGTGTGTTAAACGTCTGTTACTTGTCACCAGTCCTTTGGTTATCCAAATGTCATTTTCTACTCCATTTTTCATAAGAACATGGCTTGAATTAGTCCAGTATTTTAAAGATAGGGACTCCCTCACTTCTGAAGAATGTTTTTCTGTGATGTATTACTGCAACTCCCCAACTGTCATCACACTGAGCTAAAACACATGTGACTGTTTGCTGCAGGGGTAGTGCCAGGTCAGGGAGGATGTGTCACTGCTAGTCCAAGGCATTTTCAATAAAAGCACTCAGGCCAAGGCCTTTAGAGATATCCCCGGGTGAAACTGAAACACTGCCAGCACCACAGTTAAGCCTCACAATCACTGAAATAGTTTGAGCCGGAACTTGAGTCAAAACTCAAAGTCTGGCCAGTAAGGTGTTCAGTATTTATTCATCTTATCTAAGATTACTCCAGACATGTTTATTTTATGACATTCCCAAAACCTGCACCATTACAAGGAAAACAAGAGGGATGTGAGACTGTTATCAGCCATTTAAATCTGGTGCATGTGAGTGTGAGAGCAACAGAATAGTAAATACGTGCTGCAAAGGAATGTGCTTTCAATTTATGTGCTTTTTCCCACTGCCACTACATTGTAATGCAAGTGGTCATTTCAACTTTCCATCCAAACAAAGGGGAATGGAAAATGTTGCGGTGTTGATGCAGTGCTGAATTATTTTCTGTCTAATAGGCCTGTGAAGTCTGACTCCAACTTTTATTATTCCCCAACTGGGAAATAATCACCTGGATGTCTGCTATGAAGTTAAGTGCTCCATCTTTGGGCAGCCCTATACACTAAAAGAGGCCAAGCATGGGGCCACCTAATTTTTCTATTTGTAGCATGTCTCACCAGGAGAGCTTGCAGGGAAAAAAAATAATACAGCAGGCAAGTTTCACTCAGCAAAGGTTAAGCACAATCAACCAAGGGGAAACATTCGTATTGTTTCCCATTCTCTGAGTAGTGAATGCGCAAGAAACATTTTCATCAAATAAACAGTAGTAGATCAAGCACATAGTTTTTTGTATTTCAATTATGCTCTCATAATGCCTTCATCCAATGGCCACATATAATTGCAATAATATAGAGAGATACAATTTTGGTCCATTAGTAAATCAGGGGTGATTAGCCTATTGGAAGCAGTGATGTTAGTTGCAACAAACACTATGCAAATTCTCCAGGTAATTTGTTATTGCACCAGCATTAGAGATATCCCATTTAACAGAGCAGTAGGGAGGAGCAAAAACAACAAACAACCGCAGACCCTGGCATGCTCTGACTGGACAGGATCATCAACAGATCAGCATGATGTTGATAGTGTCTGAGCCACATTTCCACTAACAAGGACGGGCTGCATTAATTTGCTTGTTTAAAAAATCGCAGAAACCTTGTTATTCTTGCTGTAACCAGCAAATCTGACAAACGTTAATTTTGCAGGTTCAGAGGAGGTGGACTACATGGACTTAGGTGTTGGTGGATGATTCCAAGTATGTAATTTTTCAATTTGCCTCACGTGTCCTATCACCTTGTGCTCAGTGGCTGGAGACGATTTATTTTTCATTGTAATAGCTACTGGTTATCTGACGTTGAGGGCAGAATTTTTGGCACACATTGTGTTTAAAGAGCTACAAGTAAAACAAGACATTTTTTAAATAAGATATGGTACAATATAATTTTAAAATTTAACATTGTGATGGAACTAGTCTGTTGACTGTGTAGGAGTAACATGTGTATTGGGTACTTATTAAAAAACATCTGTCTAGCCTGACTGTTTTAGCAAACAGCACTATTTGCTATAGTGGAGAAAAAAAAAAGAATATTAGTTCTCATAACTGCAGCTCAACATCAATAGATCAAGACAACAAATTATTTTTGATAAGACTGAGGAACTGCCAGTACACAGACAGCAAGATGCTTTCCACTCTGTTGGCAGGATTAATGGTAATCATAAACATGAGTATGGTCCGTGAAGGACACTGGTAGGAGAAGCCTGTTTCACATGTCAGTATTCACATAAAAAATCTAATTAGCTATTAAAAGATAACACGTCTTTTCCCACTTTGCATGCAGGGAGATGTCGCATTGTCCTTTCAAATCATAATGTGGGAATACAAATTAAATTAACATCATAATATAATATTGCAAGGGCAGTTCTCAGCATCCTATTCATAGCGTTTGTTATTTTTACCCGGAGCAGGGCTGAACACATCTCAGATGTCTTTTGTGTTTGAGGAGGAGAGGATACGCAGTAATGCATATCATAGAATGGAGTTGGTTCTTGCGAATCTTCAGCCACATTTTTGACCTATTTCTCTCTAACCCCCAGCGTAGGTTTCGGGCAGGACAACTTCGCCTCAAAGCTTTGGCATGAGCTAGATGATGAGCACAGGGAGCCACAAAGTTTCTCTTCTGCAGAGTCATCATCTGATCACTTTCCCTCAGTCATAAAAACAACTTTCTAAAATATTAGAAGGGGGGTTAAGCCTCAGAAATAGCATACCTTTGAAACCAATCATTTTAATCCTGTAAATAACAATACAGGTTGAAACAAGGTGATTAAAGGCACGAAGCAGCATTTTAATTGAATAAAATCAAATAGCATGAAATTAGCTAAAAAATAACAATAATCACAGTAAAACTGAATTAAACACAGAGAAGATAAACTATAATGGCAGAAGCATTTAAAAAGAAACAGTTTTTCAAGGACAACAACAATGAGAGAAGCTTGCAAGAAAAACACAGATCGGGAGAAGCGAATAAGAGATCAAAAGGGCAAATGTTACATGGATGTTTTTTTTCCAAGTTTCTTTAAAGCTGCTAGTCTACCATATGAAAGAGGTGACACAGTTTGGGGGCAATATAAGAATGAAGACACCGTCACCTTTTAGTTTCTTTTCCTAGATCCAGACTCTCTCAAAGTGTTGCTAAAAATAAAATGCAGGTAATGGGAAGTGGTAAATCTAAGCAGGGCTCCTTCTCTGTTCTGCCACTATGTTTTGTGATTCCAACATGGTGCCGCAGGGAGACTGGATGCTAGACCTGTTCCAAGTTTATGCTGTGGAAAGGGAACGTTTAGCTTTTATACTGCACCGTGGGTTTGTTTGCAGATTTCTCACAAACACGGAACTTATATGTTTGTATCTGTTGGAGAAAAAAAAGGAAGAAAAAACCAACTTAAAAAGTGTCACTTGTGGTTCACAGTGAGCAGTGCAAAGCACCGGAAACTTAAGAATCACTGGGCTACACCGGCTGTTCCTCTCTGCGCTTGAGCAGCATAAGCTTGTCAGGAGTGAACAGTCTCATCTGCTGACTGCCTCTCTCCACCTCACTGCCACCTTGTTTAGCCTGATCCGCCAATCTTCGGCGAGCTAATACAAGATGACACTTTGTCACCAGAATCCTAAACTCCTACCCACAATACAATTTGTCATCACATTCAGGAGCCCATGACATTCATAAGAGCTTCTCTGTCAGTATCAATTTCAGTCTTATTTTAAGGGTTGTGAGCCCTGACATTCTCACTAACAGATGCTCGAGAAGTGTCCCCAAGGTTCATTGCCACCGAGGAAGCCAAGAATGCCCACGTCCCAGACTAGCAGCTGGTCATATTCATACCACCACATATACATTATGCATTTTCTAGATTTGCGGTTGCTTAAAGCATTCATATTTAAACAAAGACACAAACCAGAAAAAACCTCCTTCGTCTCTTCGTCTATCATTAGCATTACAATAATATCTACTTGTCAAATTATAATGTATATGTCAAATTATAGCTGCATATTGATCATGGCTGCATGTCCTGAACTATGAGGCTGAAACTTTGTAACAGCAACCTCCAATCAAGGTGACATCTGTCTAATTTGGCCCTCAAGGCAGAGCTGAAATGCAGGCGTAATGATGCGTTTATGAGAAGTAATTTCTGACCCTCAAGGAAACAAAGTAAATTAGGCACCAGGGCATTAACATTTCAGCTCTTGACCTAGCGGCCATTATACTAACATACATTACTGGTCCCTCAATAGTCTGAGAAATGTGAAGACGGTTTTAATTGAAGGTTGATGTAACCTTTTTATGTGTAAGGTTGGGCAATCAGTCTTAATGTAGGGGGTGCAATGCTCGGTTAACCTACTCAGGTTACATCACGTCTAATATATCTGCTGTTTGCAATCTGCCTGCATTAGAAAAGCAAAGTAATGAAGTGAACAGGGAACCTAATTAAAAGTTGACTGCGAAACTGTATGTCAAAAGGTCAGCAGTCTGTCGTACTGTACACTGGGCTTTGCAAAATTAACCTTGTCAAGATAAATTAGGTTAAAAATACTTTGGGCGAATCCAGAAACGCAAATATGACCAACTCAATGAGATCAATGTGAATTTAAGAGGTGAAGCTTTAACCTTCTGTAAGTTACTGCTTCCCACAGCGAGGCCTGGCAAAGTGATTAATCTTTCTATTTTTAGATCAGTTTCCTACTTGTTTCTTTCTTTCTTTCATAATTTTTTTTATGTAGAGGGGAGACGGCAGCTCTGCCAACAGAAATACTTTGTCAGCAACTTGATTGCGTTTACATGGTAGAGTGAAGCCAAAGCTGGAGCAAATTAGAGAGCTCAGCCATGGGCTGTGCTGAAATAAAAGGCACTTCAAGAAATGCCATGTGAGGAGACTTCTCAAAAATCAACACCTCAGGAATGTCGTCTTTTTTTTTTCTCGTTAATATGCCTTGAAATTATTACTACTCACCGTGTTTACACAGCATCTTTTCGACATCTTTGCCCTTTGATTTCATTTTCTACCCCAAAAGTACTGCAACAGGAGAAGAAAATTGGATGCTGAGAACTGTTTACAACAG
Source organism: Decapterus maruadsi (assembly GCA_030347415.2). Lineage (NCBI taxonomy): Eukaryota > Metazoa > Chordata > Actinopteri > Carangiformes > Carangidae > Decapterus > Decapterus maruadsi. The sequence continues at coordinate 17,670,693 of CM064906.1, forward strand.
CAGATGGTGAACCACTTTCCAATTCCTGTGTGAACAGGAACATGGTCTCAGACTATTGGACCCCACTGAAAATCTCAAAGAAACAAATTGCTGCAGGATGCTAGTACAGTGCATACAGTAGACATCCAACTGTGCTTGTAATTAAGAAGTACTGTATACAGTTTGGAGTTTCTCAAACCATGTCTGCTCATTTTTACCTTTGGTTTTTGAACATCTGTTGTTTTCCAGTCTGGCTCTGAACAACTCTCTCAGAAAACTTACGGTTTGACTGACTGTCAAATATCCAGCCAGCCAGTTATAATTTGGGCAGCCCAGGCAGTGACGCTATGAAGACGCCGTTTAGAAGAGTTGATGACAAAACCATTGATGTTTTCAGTCAGGCATTCCCACTGTGATGTAAGTACACTACCAAATTTGTGGTAGTTCTGGAAAAATCTCAGGTGACCTCATCTCATTTCACAGAGTCACCAAGGAACAGGCCCAGGAAAGTACTGTACATTACCAATGACTGTTTCAATACAGATTTAAATAGAAGGATTCAGCATAGAAGTAACCAAATTGATTCTTATTTTTGCCTAACATGCGAACAGCAGACCAGAGCCAGCAGAGATAGTGCAACTTTGGAATTGTGTTTGAATGTAAGGTCCAATACTATTTCTTCTTTTAGCTCAGTTTTGGTGTCCACCAGCCCTCATGAAAACCTGCTGGAACTTTTTGCTATCAGATACTAGTCGTTTTTCGCTTTGACTGATTGTCTGCCAGCTGTTCAGTGCTTTTGTTTTGTTGAAAATAGCAGCGTGTTGCAGCTGAACACAAGGTTGATGACTGGTGAGACTCAACTGAGACAGTAAAGTTGTGGGTTTTCAAACAAAAACAACGACCTGAAAGATGATCATTCTTCAGTGACCCTAATACTTTGCCACGCCTTGTGGCCTGGCCCCATGTTGCCCTTTTTTTGATAGACATGTATTGCTGCAATGCTGGGGCGTCTTTGCAATGTGCTCCATGAATGCAGATCTGCCCATTTTGTCCACTAAAATGTAACAACGTCTCAAAAATTTGACAAATCTGAGTTCATGAAAACACCAGTCGCCCATAAAAAATCTAAATCAGACAATAAAAGCCCAATTTAAACAGGGAATTTGGATCATAGCACAGTGAATACAACAGTTGTGTGAGGCTGATTCATGTAATATCCCCCTCTCTCTGGCTCCAGAGTCCCGCTGACACAGCAGCTGTGAGCAATACGTACGTGCGTGGGCGTGTGTGTATGTGTGTGCACTTCTGCTCGTGTGCACGCGCGTGTGAGTGTGCGTGTGCCAGTGCAGGTGGTAAGAGGGAGGGACAGCAATGCCTGTGAGCTGAATAACAAATCTAGCATGCTGCACACCTGAGGAGCTGTCACTGTCATAATCAGCCGTTTATAATGCATGGCAGAAGGGGGACAGGAGTCGAGAGGAGGAAACGAGGACACAGTTGGTATCAAAGCTCTGTCTGTATTACATCCTTTTCTTCTTATCCTCTCTATTGCTGTATCGAGAATTGAAAAGGTGAGTGTATTCTTTCCTCTTTTTTTTAATTTTCACTCCCCTTTCATTTCCTTCAAGTTATTGCTCAGCTCTCCTTCATCCACTGAGGCACAGATGTCACATATGGAAAGCTGGATAGCTAGCTCCACTTCCTCTCCACTTTCATCCTGCCTCCTTCTTCACACCCCGTCTGGCCGAGCAGGTTTGTGTCCGGACACCTCCTCCAGAGAGCTCAAGGTGACACATGGCTGCTCAGGCACAGATGAGTGGCTGTGTCCCCGGGCCTCTTGACGACCGACAGTTGCCCCCTCACTTTTTTACCCCCTCTACAACCGTATGAGAATCCCTGAGCAGTGGGCACAAACACCCCACCCCGCTCCTCTTGAGCCTTTTGTTTTTTCAGTGCGACACTAATCTATGGTTCTGCTGTTGGGGGGGCCACAGGAGCGGCAGGTTGACGCACTTCCACCTCACTGAAGCAATCATTCAGCACTTGCACTGCGAGTGTGTATGTGTGTGCGTGTGCAGCCGGAACACTGCCTGTTAGACAGCCGGGCTGATATTTTTTTGCAGGGTCAGCAGAGAGTTGGCCAAGCCAGCATCATGGAGGAGTAAATCAATGAAACCCAATTAGACACCAAGGAAGGTGAGAGAGGAATTGAGCGGCTAAAATAGCACAGACGGAGACAATAGTGATCCTGGAGACTTTTTTGTGAAAATACCAGGGAGTAAATAAAACATCTTTGCCACGCTGACACATGTGAGGGTGTTCCTCTTTATGTTTAAAGCAAGTGCAAAGCCTGGTATTAAAAACAACACATCTGAATACAGCTTTGCTCACGATTTATGGGAGCTTCAAAAGTATTGTGTGGGACGTGCTGGAGAGGTTTGGACTGTGTGAGTCACACAAGCATCACTCAGCTTCACTTTAACCAAGTAAAGCTCTGGTATAATGCTATATAAGCTACGAGAGCACCTTTTGACATTATATGAAATATTGTTTCTAAAAAAACCTTTCATTTCAGCCTATATTTAAGATTTGAGTATTGTAATTGCATAATAAACTCAATGTGATGCATATGTCAACTTGTGTAGGTCGCAGTAACCAAGGTGATTTACATTGCATAAACCTGGTTATCCATCATATTAAACCTAATCAAAATGCAGAAATGTTAGATATTTGGCTAAAATATTTTTCTGAGACCACTGACCCTTTGATATTCGTCTTGCTGAATTCCCCTGCGGGTGAAGAGTGCAGTCATGTGTCTGTGTGGAGGGTGAGAGTAAAGGCAATATGTCTCATGATCACCTCCTGAGCAAGCCAAATGAAGCACCCTTTGCTCTGAGCAACCTGCCACTAACATCTGCTGCTTTGGCCGCGAATGCCCTTCTAAGTTGTAGAAATCCTGTTTGCTTATTGGTTTGCACCACTGTCTATGTTGCAAGGGTAAAAAACAACAACAACAAAAAAAACTTCAAATACAACAGCACGCCACAAAGAGCTCATCTTTTCTCAATTTTAGTTATTAATTTTATGGATGGCGGGACCTTGGTTTGCTGAGAGCGAATGCATGTGGAATGCAAGTGGCAACAGTGAATTTTAAGCGTGCCATATTGTCAGCATGCAGGTGTTCTATTTTGCAGCAATTATCTGATTCAAATCAAAAAATATGGCATTATTATTTTCTGAATTAATGAAAGAAAAAAACATCATCTTAATCTTCTGATAACCTGCTGACTGCTAATGAGCTGTGGAGATAGCAGTATGCACTAGATAATAATCCTGTTCACATTGACACAAGGAAAAAAATGGATACTAATACCCACAGGCAAGTGTGATAGAATAGGCACTAAGGCAATTATGAATTCAGACTGTATTTTAATCTCATTAAAACACAGTATCTTGTGTCAAATCAACAATATTGTCTACTGTAAAACAGATGATGTACTTAATTTAGTTGTTGTCTATTAAGAGCTTTGCCATTTTCACAGTTTAAGTACATAAACTGGGAATAAACCGGCCCAATATAGGGAACATAAAAAGGCAACCTAATAATCCATGTTTCATTTGCTATAGTAGCACATTAACTAAATTGCCTTTTATCATTCTTTTCATCATGATTTTAATCCTTCTAATGAACACACGCCACCTTTTTATGCAATCTGACAGGCTAGCCATTTGCCACCTTCTTAAACCCACAGTAATTATTAACACATTTTTGTAATCAGGCCCCTCTGCCATTTGCATGAAAGTAATCTAATAAATGTGAAAACTAAACTCTTGGCTGAAAACATTACAGAAACCACAAAAAAATACAAAAGCTATTATAGAAGTAACCTCCAATCTCATTACCTCTGTGATTATAAAAAAAAAGAAGAATCATTGTCTGACTGCCTCCAAAATTAAGCCCTTGATACGAAAGCCCAGCTTGAGACAGAGGAGGGTGCAGCGGTGGATCAGCAGCAGAACAGCCCTCGTATAAATCCATCCAAGCTGCTGTGCTCAGACAGGCTGTTGGCCCGCTCCTAAATCAGACAGGCCAGACTGTCACGACCGGAGACCTTGTCTTCTTGCAGATCAATGGTGATAAAGGGAAATAAATTTTGAGCTGCAAATACTGGAGACACCAAAGAGGTACTAGGGTTGCAAAGAGCTCCATATAGGTATCTTTACTGACTGTACTCACTTTTTTTGACATTATGGTGGAAATATTTCACACTGAAAGCTGCGATAATGATTAGGTCGACTTTGTTCATGCTGAGGGTAACAGCAAGGGATGACTGAGAAAAGTGTGATGGGTCACTTTGCCACCGAGGCATTCTGGTTTTCCTCGTTGTTTGATGTGATGTGGAATATGAGTTTGCACTGATTGAAAACATGTGTCTGATAATAAAAAGCTATTCCAAATAACTCTAAATTATTTACTTGTAAGCTTACATGTAAATGTGTGTGTTTGCATATAATCATTTGATTGACTCGCCCATTATGTGCAGAAGATAATGCCATTTATTACAACAAAACTTTTCAGTATCATCCTGAAAGCCCAGATAACAACCCCACAACCGTTTATTATTTTCTCATTTGGAGCTTAAGAGCGAAATGGAAACTGTCACTGCCTTATTGTGTCTAGCAGTTGGTTTGGTAAATATTTTTAAGTCATAGGCCTACTAGTGTTTTAATTTTATGTATAATACTGGTTAGTTGTTAATTTTGCACTGAGATAGTAGTTTACGACACTTGAAAAAAAAATTGCCTTGATCTAACTACAACTGGACAACTGAAATGTATGTAAACACGTTAAGGTGCAGCCACACTATACCCGACAGTGGCGTGTCGCCCCCATTGAGAATACACTGGGTTGCGCCGTTAGGTATCCCAGCATGCTTAGCGCAGCAAAGACGACGCCCAACAAAAAAAAAACTCCAAAATGGTGTGACCCAATGTATTTTCAATGGGAATGACACAACACTCCGCAATTTTGTCGGGTATAGTGTGGCCTCACCTTTCATCTGACTAATATCAAGGGTGCAGTCACACTACTATACCCGACTCGGGTATGTGTGTGTGGGAGGGGGGTCGGAATCAAATTGTAGATATCTCAAAATGGAATTAGCCTACTACTAGTCATAATTCAGTTACAGATATCCGTAATTCATATAGCGGATATCTGCAACTGAATTGTAGATATCTGTAATGACAACCCCCATACACATGAATGGCAAAAGTGATGTCATTTGTCCTAGGAAGAATGTAGTTGTGGATATCTGAAATGACAATGTCGATTGGAAGAATGTAGTTGCGGATATCTGAAATGTTTTTTTTTGACTAGGCAAAAACTGAACTTAACCTGGCCTGGTTGGGGACTGTAAAGTGAAGTCAACAGGATAGAGCGCCATATTAACGACGACACATATCGCCGCCTTGGACACACATGTAAACTGGGACAAGGACAGAAGTCTGGTTGGACGCCAAAATCGAATTTTGAGCACAGCTCGATTAAGCTGTGCATGTGACTGAAATTTCTCAAACAAATTGCTACCAAAGCTTGTGGAGGCTTTCATGGCCTCGGACAATGTCGTAATGACCTCTGTCCCCCTGGTTACTATGGTGCCACCATGTAATTGACATTTATGGTTTTAAGTAAAATGAATCAACAGCTTGTCCATTGTCATAAAATGTTGTAGACATTCATGTGTCCCTCAGAAGAAAGTACTGAGTAGGCCCTGACCTTTCATGTAGCACCATCACACTTTGTCCAGTGCCTTGCTTTAAGTATTTTAATTGTGGTACATGACTGAAATTTCATCAACCAAATTAATGTTTTAATGCTGATTTACCAAATGTTAATAGGATGACAAGCTGAACCAGGATCACAAACATGGTGAAACTAGACCCGCTACTCACTAGCATGCTAACATGAGTCTTGTGGACTCAACATGACTCTAGACTCTTATATTTCAGTGCTGCTAAAATATGAACATATTAAATTACTCTATTGTAAACTTCTATATAACAGCTGTATTTTTTTTTAGTTCGATATAGGCCTACTTGGTCAAATAAAATGGTTGCTTTGTCCCAAAACAAAATTAGTGAAAAAAATATCCCATTTTGAATTGACAATAAGCTTTTTGATTTGCTTTGTTTGAAATAAAAGACAGGATAACAAGTGAACAGTGAGCAATTGAGACAAGTGCCATTTTGCAGACATGTGCCATAATCAATAGCCAGACTTTTATTGCATCACTAACTAAAGAAGCTTTCTGCTCTCCTTGGGTTTTTTCCTTTTTCTTTTCTGGAGTTCAACACAATTTCCCTTAATCAGGCAATCAATCATTATTAGATCTATGTGCCACACCAGCACACAGCAGGCACATGAGGCCCTCAGTTAAAAATCCAGCCCTTAAATTGGGACAGACACACTCTTGCACGAGCCCTGTGAAACAGTAGACATCGCCAGAGCTGCTGCCAGAGCCTGCAAAACAGCGTTTTGCCTTTATTTGTCGACAAGGGGGTGGCACCAAGCTGCTTTACTGACATGTCTTTTCACAAGAAATTACAGAGAAAACGCTCAGCGGAAATGTTCTTGCATGTCTTTGTCACCGTTTGTCACTTTGCATACAGTGCAATATAATCAGATCCCTTTAAAGGTTGCAGATTTTTCGGCAAAGTAATCACGCAATATTTAACGTCAGAAACATGTCACGCTTTGTATTTGTGGAAGATGGCATTCTTGACCTTGCTATGAAATACATGTGATAACCAAAAACAACTTCAACTAAGCGGATAAGATTCATACATACACAGATACAGAGTGCACATTCGCGCTCATGTGTGTATGTGCTCCCTAATACATGCACGACTCTATTTGGCTCCATTGTTAAAAGGATATAAAAGACTGAATGAGCCGATTTGGCATGAGACGAGAATAATCAGAGCATTACTGTGGTCCTTCGAGATCCTTTATTGAATGCATCACAATGAGGCTTGATTGGAATTGATAATGGCTTCGAGGACTAGGTTGCTCCTTTCTACTGACTAATTTGTTCCAAAGCAACCTTTGACATGCAAGGGATTGGCAATGACAGGGTAATTAGCCAACTGTTGAGAGAGGTCAAAATATGTGTGTTTATACCAAGAGAGAATACTTGATTCACCCTTATTGATTGACTGCAGAGGCTCAGTGTCATTTGAAAAAAAAAAAAAAAACGCATCCGTGCCTCTGTCAATTTTTTGAGCAGCCAATAAATTCAGCAGAAATAGGCCGTGTGTGTGCGTTACAGAATATTTCCATCTATATTTGGCTTTGAGTAGGAATGACTGAGCTCTGCATTACAGTACATGGGAGCGAAGAGGCAAACCGTATGATATTCCTGTATCAACACAAAGTCAGCATGAAGAAGTGCGGCGGATGTGAAAGTGCTGCTGACCTGGTCCATTTTTCTTCCAGTGCCATCAAGGCCACCGTGCTGCAGTGCTCCAACGCTGTATCCAATTGTGCAGAGTTAAAAGTGTAAAATCAAGGGCTCCTCCAGGCAAAGAGCCCTTGGACACCTGCGCTTATGAGAGTCAACCGTGGTGTCAGCACGGCGACCAACATGCATCATACAGCTGCCTCACACATGCCTGCAAAACAATGTTATCTGTCCACACACAGCCAGTGCAGACCTTAGAATATATTAAGCACAGACTGCACAGTGACCTTGATGGTAAATTTTCACATTGAATGCACATTTTAGATCATGCAAAAAAAAAGAAGAAAAAAAAGTTAAGGTATATGCTGTGCACAGAGTTCTCAGGGTTATCACACTACTCTTATGAATTGTGCAACATGATATTGTTTGATTGAATGCACTAAGTCCAAATTGGATTCCCACTAACGCCTCCTCCCCTCCCCTGCCTAGACAAGTACTGATGAAAGATAACCGCCTCTGCATTAATCAAAGAGATGGAGCATTTTGATCCCACTCTCAATTAGATTAGATTACATAAATTTAACAATTTGTTCAAAATGCGATATCAATTATCAACAGGTCATTTAGTTTGATCTTTTGCCCAGTTCTGTTGAAGCAAACAAAAGCAGTGCCCATTGAATTTGATTGCCTGTGGTTACAAAACATGATTTTGTCATGTTTCCTAATAGCTGTGAGGGAAAACTGTCTTTGGGAATCCACTGGCAACTATATAGACTTCTTTAAAAGGGCAAAGTTATCTTAATTTTGTTGCACTTTCTTTTCCCTTCTTCTTTTGTTAGTATTCTTCTTCACCAAAGAGAGGAGTCTAATTATTTAAAAACACGGTTGATAAGGCATGCTAATCTACAACAAGAGAGTGAAGTGACGTGAAGTGAGCCCCTTCAAAAATTATTCAGTCCTGATTCCTGCCTATGTGTGCTGAATGTAAGTGGTATGTGATGATGCTTTACTGTTTGTTTAGGATTACAACACACTCTCAGGGGCGGATGGTTTGATTTGTAGGAGGTGGGGAGTAGCATCGCTCCCATCACATACTTGCCTGCACCTCAAAACGCCAATAACTTGGAAAACAACAGATTGCCCAGGAGGAGGTGAACCAAAAGTCAGCACTTGTTATTATTTGGAGATGGAATAAGTATATTTCTCATCTGCCAGACTACTATGTATCACAGATGCAATCTATTCCATAGAGCCATCTCTCGATAGTTAATTAGGTGTCAGCAGCAAAACCGAGGTAATTTAACCTTCATCAGGCTGTATCACATGCAAAGATAATGTAAGAGAATTATTCATTGCATATTTTAATGGAACATGAAAAAAAGCTTTACTTATGAATTCTGGGCTTAAGTGAAGATGAATGAATAGAATGCAAAATTTAAAATTCCATAGTGTTCGAGTCATTTGTGAAACAGTGAGCTTATTAGGCAACACTGAAGGGAGACTGTGTGCCTAAGTACTGTATGTGTGTGACAGAGAGAGGATAGAGAGAAAGAGGAAACCTATGGACATAGGCATCTAAAAGCATTGACAATTAATAATCCTTAAGATCAAACATGCAGTAAACAGCAATTATCTAAGGGCAATGTGATCAAAATCCCTCACCTGATGATCAATAGAGAGTCTGGGCTCTTTATGCAAACTGAGAGATGACTGACGGAATGCTGAATGACATCCGTGACATTCAAAGAGCATTTTTCCTCAGAGGGATCTGTAGCTAATACACACAGAATTTAAATTTAAAACAATAGCCTATAGACAGACATGCAATCCAGTGTATAATGACAAAAATGGAAATAACACCCATTCAATCTTGGCTTCAAAACATCACACTAAAAGACTAACAATCCACTGCAAATAAACTAGATCTACGCTAGATTGTCTTTCTTTGTACTTCTGTCACTCTCAGGTGAGAGTTTTCTTTTGATATTATGTGTTAGTGAAACCAGACAATGTGCAAATAAATGACGACCTCAAAGTCACCTAAAAATGTATGCTACGATCAGATGATAAGAGTATAAGGAAGTAACTGTTAAGTTTTTTTTGTTTGATTTGTTTGTTTTTTATGCTGACTGGAAAACATAGCTTGAAGCTGTATGATAGCCCATAAGAGACAAATGCCATAATTGGAGTAGGCTTTATGGATATTATTAAGTTTAAATCTAATCCTAAATCCCTGTTTGCAGTTTTGCATTTACCTACGCCCACAATAAAATAATTCATAAGTGGTTGTGCTATCACACTTTAGGCTACACAAAAGATAATAGGCACAAGAGGGAAATATGAAAAATATCCATCATAATGCATAATAAAACAGCATAAACCAGCACTTATTGCCCCACACACTGGGTATGAACATCACTATTGTGTGTGAGGTGTGAAGATTATAATACTCTATCATTAGGGATGATGGTTAACACAGGAGACCGTCTCTGCTTCGTCCCCCAGCAGTGAAATTGGCAGTGTGACCAGTAGGGAGAGACAGTGAGATGGGCGGTTTGTAGACTAGTGGCCGGGGCTTTCTTTTTCTCTGTGATTTTTTTTTTGTTTTTGTGCTGGAGTGGATGGGAGGGAGCAGCAGCAGCCTCAGTACCAGGCAGTGCTCTCCCTTAGTACTGACTGGGTAGACAGAGGAGGAGGCTGCTACATGCTGCCGCCGTCACCACCGCTCCTGCTGCCACTGCCGCTCCTGCCTTTGTCGTAAAAGAGGGACGCCTTTTCACCGCGGCCACACTTGAGCCACAAGGATATTCTTTTTTTCTTTTTTCTTATTTTTTTTTCTTCTTATTTTCCCCCAAAAAACATTTCTTCGACACGGATTCCGAAGTGGGAGATTAAGCAGTTCCGGGCGTACCAATGTACTCACTACACGAGAGTAGCGGTCTGCTTCTGCTGGCGGTCTTGGCAGGACTGCAGGTAAATGTTCACATCAGCGGTTTGGGAGTTATACACCGGACACTTTACCGGGGCTCGGGTCGTTGTTTTGCGGAGGCGATGCCCCGTTGGTTGAGTTAACGAGCCTCGCGGTCGAGCTGCTAGCCGGCCAACACGCACTTTACACTGCATTACTGTTTGTTTTAACACGGGCTTTTGTATGCACATCAAGAAAATCAGTAGAAAGTAGGACTAGCACGAGCTGTGGGTAATTGTCAGCTAACGGTTCCTACGTTTTTGAATTAAACCTCCGCGAGACGTTGCGTTGTTTATAATAACAAGAAACTACGCACATTGTAATTAATCGGTTCAGGGTCGGATGGTTTGAATTTTGCACCGACTCATGAGTCATAGACCACTCATTTAAGTTCATATAGCCTACCGGCTGAATGTTTTATTGTGTTGAAGTTGTTGGGTGACACGGGCCCACATTAACCTAGTTCTCACTTGGTTATATTTAGTTTAGGTTTAATATTTATGTAGATTGCTGCAGCGTGTCTTACATACCCCCCTCTTCTCTCTCTCTCTCTTGGTGAGTTAATTGCCTCTCTGGTAAAATCGTGTGATGAGCAACAATGAGAAGTAGCCTACTGTAAATGATTGCCTTACTGGTTTAATGTATAGCCGGAGTACATAGCAGTGATGGGGTAATGATTAGAAGTTGTGGCATGTGATTTGGTGTAAACAATTTATTTTCCAGACTATGTGGTTACTTTGTAAAAATCTGCCCCCCTCCCTCCTTAAAGCATCCGGCTGCACACATGCATCTGAAATAGTTTATGAAAAGGATTTGACTTGTGTTTTCACACTTAAACCCAGAATATTGTACATCCTCGTGCCATTGTTGTAACGTACTAGAATTCCCAGAATCCCCCACCCTCCTCTCCTCCTCCTCCTCCCCCTCCTCCCTGCATGCATTTTCCATTTAAATTCCTCTGATTAAGAATGGCAAGTGGCACGAATACCCACAATGCTCTTTTTCAGCAGGACTCCTCTCGTTTTACATTCTTTTGAGAGTCCATGCAAAGAAATAAGGCCAGGCCTCTGTTGCTAAGAGCTGAATCAATGCTGAGGTTGTGTGATTGAGTATATTTGGACATGTCTGGACACCAGAGTGTTTTCTTCAGTTATGGTCAGTCTGTGATGTTTTTTCTCACTGCCAGTGATTTCTTTCTTTCATGCTTGATTTTTGCTTTTTGGAAACACTCGCTCCAGTGAATGTTTTTTTTTTTCCTTCGCAAAACTCCCTGTTTTCTCCCAAATTTATTGTGTTGACACCCAAAGCACAGTTTTCCTTTTCAAAGGAAAGCATAAAAAAGACACCGTAGTGGTCATATAGTTTCTTTACTCATTGGCAGATGTTATTTCTTGTTTATCCAGACACTCGCACATAGATGTTTATTCCCACAACAGTGGGTCGTTAGCAATTTACTTTTTATTCCCTTGTTCCTGCACTTCAAAGTGGAGTGTTTGTCCAGGGTAGCGTGTTGATCAGAGGGGCCGACCGGGAACGTTGGTTATAACCCTACCCTGTGCCTGGGCCCCTCCAGTGGGACAAATGGAGCTTGTTCTTGCCTAGCCATGCTTTTTGGCTAATGCTTAACCCTTTTGGCCTCATTATCCTAATTGCAGTCCCTGCTATAAAAACAACAGATGCTTTTGTACAACTGTGGAGACTTCAGAACGTGACCAAGAGGTTTTGGAGGCAACAGGGTGCATTTTTGAAGGTTGATTTATGACTCATTGTTGCCCCCACCCCCCATTTCTCTTTCTCTCTCTCTCCCTGCCACCACAGATTGCAGCAGAGGGCAGGGGCACCGCACCATGCAGGCCAGGCTTCTCTGAAGATGTATACAAGGTTGTTATGCCAGATATCACAGAGAAAGGACAGCCCCTTTTCAACGGTGAGTGGAGAAAATATTCCCAGTGCTGCTCCGTGGTGGATTCTTGTTATGTCTGTGTTTGATTGAGTGTGTGTATGTGTCGGCATGTGAATCAGTTGTGCGTGCTTGCATCGGTGTGTTACATTTCAGGGAGGATCAGAACAAGCCTGACATATTTAAACAATTAGCTCTGGTGTACTTGTGTGGTATTGCAAGTTGTGTAGTTTTCCTTGTAAACCAGCTCAAATGTGGTTCAGGTTTATACGGCTCCAGTCCATTCTGCTTACATGCAGTTTTCACTTTCAAAGCAGACACAAACACATGCAGATTGTTACCTAAATGCAAGACCATGTGTTGCAGCTAAAAAAGTTTTTGCAATTTGCATTTTGTGGAGATGAATATTAACTGCTGGCATTGTCATTAAAAGTGGGAAAACTTTGTTGATTGCACTGGGGACACTTCCTGTTGCAATGAATGAAAATCAATTACACACAGATTTGAATACTTACACAACTTTAATCAAGCAAATAACCTAGCTATTAAACACCCTATGCCTGAAGCTGGAGCATTGAGATATTTCCATGATCATATGGCATAATTATGCATTGTTTTTTTTCCCATTGAATGTCAGTTTAGCACAAATTTAAAGCATCTGCTATGTATTTGTGTCTGTTACTTTAAACACTTAAATGCCTTAAGGTTCCTGTGAGAATCATGTAGTAACTCAGTGGCAGTAATAACTGCAATTTAACCATCTTTCACGATGTTTGTTGTAGCAATAGTCCTTCTGTTGGGAATCCAGTTGTAGTGGGTTTATTTATTCTAACATATAACCTGGTGCAAACAAGAAAGTGAAAAATAATGATTTTTTTCTAGCTGTAGTCCATTACATTGCCACAGGCATGACCAATACTCTTTGCAGTTTAATATTGGCGAAATGAGGATGCAGCTACCGTGAAACTGTATGCAAACCTACCGACGGTAATAAAACTGGAACGTATCACCAGTGTGCCATTAGAGAGGTTAGAGCCTTGAGGTCACTTGGACCAGAAAACATTCTCGCTTGTGTTAGATTTCACAGTGTGTGCCTAGAACTTGCACGCTGCCACCGGGTGTGAGTCAGTGAGGTGGGGTTGGAGTGGGGGGTGGGATAGCAGTGAAGGGAGAAGAAAGGAGAGAGGGAAGAGAGTGCTTAGATGGGTGGGTACAGCTTTCACTAGGCTTTACCTTGTGCACGAGTTTCCGTTTGATCCTGCAGGTGATGGATTTCCCTCTGTTGGCTTGTGGATGAGCCGTGACCAGGGGTAATCAGGTTCCCTTTTGTTTGCCCCTCGCACTACCCCCCTCTCCTCTTTTCTCTGCCTTCCCCTCCCCCAGCAAGCTGTTGCTCTGTGGAGATTTCCTTGATGGAGAGGGGCACTCCTGTGTCATTGTAATGCAGCAGGGCTCAGCAGCGTGGGATGATGTTAATGAAACTGCATTCTCTAATGAAAAGCTCCTGTGGCATGTTTTGAAAGACAAAAGCCCCCATAGTGAGAAGTATGCTCAAAGTTTTTCAACTTTGCTTTCACCATGCTGTTAAAGAATATTGTGTCTGACCAGGGGTAGAGGATATTTCTTTTTTCAAATTGATGCTTCTATAGCTGCATGTAGCAAACTAATACATTTCGTGGTATTTCATTAAAGTGGTCAATTGTTCTCTTTAACAGTGAATAGAGACCTGGGGTGAATCTTGAAGGAGTCATTTTATTTTTAAGCATACCGAACACATAGGCTGGGGCATGGTTTGAATAACCAAGTCACTATTTCCAGTATGCATAAACGTCCCCTTTAAATTATTGATGAGTAGTCACCAGTTGTCTGTCGGGCTAGTTATTTGAAATAAGATCCACCAAGTATCACTGTAATAATATCAGCAGAATATCTAAGGTGTCAGTAATATGACTCCTTTGCTCATATTGTATTGCTTTTGACCCCAAATGTGCATTGGGATGGCAGCGGGGGTGGACTGTTAGGTATCTTTGTCTCATCTAACTGCAGTATCTTCCTTGCTATTGATTAAGAGAATACACATCCTGAGGCTTGTAAAACCTGGAAATGGTGACAGTTAACATGTAAACAGCTCACATTGTATGCGCTGAGCTAAAAACATCCTGTGGATTTGATAATGGCAATTGTGGCTAACCAGTTAACATGGCTGTTTGATTGTAAGATTTAATCACATTCCTTGGGGGAGGGGGGCGTAGACTGGGTTTTAAGTGTTAGCTAGCCAAGTGACGCCCCATTGATTTGCAATAGATTTGTTAAAATGCATTTCTTCAAAGTTGCTTGGCAGAGAGGCTCAGAGGAAAGCCAGGAAGGACAATTATTCTTCTATGAGTACTCCTCTCCAATGATCCATCACAGGGAGGTTACGCTCATTGTTTGCAGATGCAAAGCCACATCAGGCTTAGGAGGTTGCCCACTGTCTAACTTTTGGGGTCCATATGACCTTCATTTAAAGGTTTCAATATTTGCTCTGGCCTGATAACGCCTGAAAAGACACAGCCAAATATCATTATTTGTTATCAGACCATCGTACAGATGAAAGCAGCTAAGTCTTTTAAACATCAGTCCCGCGTTCCCTCTTATCTTGTTTGGTTGCTTGATAAAGTCACTTGTTTTCCTAAATTGCATTTAATTTCAGGTAAGCTGCAGCTGCGGGTGGTTTGCCCCTGGGTGTCTAATGGAATTCTGGTGGCTTTGGAGAGCTGACACACATTGTGCAGTTTATTCCAGATGAGGCCTTTAAAGCAGGGTTGCAAAGTGAGTCAGTCGGAGCATTATTCAGCAGAGGTTTCCCTCCCTAAAAACTGGGTTAATGAAAAGCCCAAAAGCCTAATTGAGCTTAATACACTCTCTTATGCTGCAGTTCTTCCGTCCCTACCCCCAACCATCTATTCTGCTTTCATTTTTCTTCTCTCCACCCCTCAGCCCTGTGTTTTACTTCTTTTCTTCACAATTACGCGAGCTCTGCCGATGAAAGAGATGTATGTTTATAGTCTGCTTCAGCCTTGGTTCAAGTGCTTTGGATGTAAGCGTGTCAAGAGGGTCCACTGAGCTGGCTCCAT
Source organism: Decapterus maruadsi (assembly GCA_030347415.2). Classification (NCBI taxonomy): domain Eukaryota; kingdom Metazoa; phylum Chordata; class Actinopteri; order Carangiformes; family Carangidae; genus Decapterus; species Decapterus maruadsi. The sequence goes on from CM064906.1 coordinate 17,686,119, forward strand.
AGATGTGTTTGGGGGGTGGGGTGGGTTTTACAGTTGACCAGCTTAATAATGTGATTAAAACAATTAGTGTCAACGTCTGAAATAAGAACACGAGCCCCCTTGGACTAAACATATCTCAGAATTTTCTGTTAATCTATCATTAGGTGTAATTGCTTCTCTTTTCTGTGTTTGTTTAAGACCGACCTTTAAACAAACCTGAGTTCTCCTCTTTTGACAAGAAAAACATTGCATATGTGAAATTCAAAACTGACTGCACTGACTGAACCCACTTTTCTGCTGTTCTGGTTCTCTGCGCTCTGTTGAGATTGTGATGGCCCTGGGTACAGCTGGGGCCACTCAGATATGTTAAAGGGGCCCCAATGTTTTTTTGAGACATGACCCTGCTCGACCCTCTCCTGTAAACCTGGTCTGAGTGCTCCGAAACGTACTCAACCCCTTTTTCCTGCTCTCAGACTGGGAAAGGGACCGGTGGTGGGGGTTTCCTGGCGAGGTGCAGATGAATGGAACACCAGCCAAAAGAGGTCCTGACCTATCACCTGGGAGGCCACAAATGCATGGCACCCCTACCTCATGTTGTTCTGACCTACGAAGCTTGTTCATCACTCAGAGAAACAAACAAAGCCAGATTTCACTAAGCCAGGCAGTCTGCATTTAATGTTTCCAATGGCAGTATGAACCTTTATAACCATGTCGACAGTCGGTCAAGGAATATAAGGGACTGTCTTTGGAACATTACAGAAGTATAGTTGTATAATATCCCCGGTGTCTCATGAAATATTCAGTGATAACTTTGAGAAATGAGAAAAATGAAGAGCAACATAAGACACTGAGTTGCTTCCTTTTTAACAGCATAGGGGCTTCTGCACCCTTCACATATTCTCTTTGTCACTGTGGGACATCAAGAGCAACACCAAGACCACCCTTGCCCCTTTGGTCCAGATCTCTTTCATATTATTTTTTAATTTAACTAAGGCAGCAGTTTCACTGTAAGTTTGTTCATGCGAGCAGTCTATTGTCCCCATCCCCCCTCTTTTTTTTTCTGGAAGTGGATCAATGAATCCAGGGTCTTTGTTTGCAGTGATCAATATGTTGTAATGAAGGCTGCGCTCCAATTCCCAGCTAAAGCATCACTGGCGGGTCGGGGGTTGAATTTGTTTTATTCTTTATTGTTATCAGCCTGCATAAATTTATTTTCATCTCCCGTCACTGTGTCTTTTTTTTTTTTTTTTTTTTCCTGGGAGCGCCATGGCCTAGATAACCACCACATATTGCGACAACAGATTGAATCTTGGCAGTATATGGTTTTGGAAAATAACCTTTGATGCAGTTTGCCTACAATATGACAAGGATGCAGAGTTAGTTGAATGCTACTGCTAGGGGCAGAGCCACCATCACCATTTGTCAGAGGATCACAGCTCTATTGCAGACCCAAGGCCATATCATAAAAATGAAATAATAATAATGTGAGCGTATTAGAGCGAGTGCACCCATTTGTGTCTAATTTGCGGTCGTGCTTTCCGAGCCTGCTGGGTGGCATGACGGGGAGGGGACATATTTTATTTATGTCTGACCTTTTTAGGCTTGAAGTTCTTAACCAAACCAAAGGAGGCAGACAGGAACCTGTGCAATGCCAAAATGTAGATAAGGTATTTTGTGGAGGGCTGACATTGCCCTGGTGGCTTCTCATCACCTCTGTTCTTATCGCTGTTATCAGCTACAGGCCCTGCCCTCTGCTATTGGCACCTAACAGCGTGCCTCTGACATTGGGCAGCAGTTAAGGTGTCCCTCTCTCGTTAGTGTGTGCGTGGGGGGTTTGTCCTTGGCATATAATTAGATTGTTCTACCCAGACAGCCCTTAGTGGTGGTGGACAAATGCACAGGCTGCTCCTGGTAGCAGAGGCTTCAGTAACCAGCTTTTTTGGTAAATGCAACTACTTGGCCTAGATTGCCTACACGAACACAAGATTGTCTCTCACGAGGCTGCATGGAACTACATTTGCCTGATCAAAATTTCATCGTGTGTTATTATTATTATTATTCACAGCGATCAGATACAGATTTGAAAAGAAGGGCTGTCACCGCAACTGCTCCTTCACACAGTCACGTGAAGGTTTTATAGGTTATTTGGTTGTGAATCTCACCTGGGCCCCCTCCATGAAAGATGCCATATTGCTAGGGTTTTAAAATTGATGCATGTGCTTCCATCTGAAAGACTGTCGAAAGAGAGCAGATTTATTTATCCCTCTAAAAGAACCTTTCCCTGTTTGCAGAGAGAGCTGGGATCATTTTAAGGACTGTGGTGTGGCATGCATGGCACATCTGATTGGCTTTATTTAATGTGAAGAACACCCAGAGTGCACATTAGATGACCCCACTATGTAATGAGGCCAGGTATAAATAGCTGTATTGACCTGGCTTTCTGCATATGCCTTCATATAACTAGGCTAGTGTTATTTTTCAACAAATAAAAAGCCGGAATCAGTGTGGGAATGAAAATGCCAGCTTGCACCAAGAAGACAATACATCAGCAGTATGGAGTGAATTGTTAACTTTTCAAGGGACTGATTTGTGGATTTCAGTTCCATTTTTCTTCAGTGGGACAGCCTTTTTTTGGTTGGCAGAGAAAACAACTCTATATCTCTCTGTCTGTACAAAAAAAGCGCTGTTTGCAGTGTTGCCGCAGCGGTTTATTGTGCAATACGGCCTTTCCATCTTTTTCCCCAGTTGGACTCTCTGCTGTGCTTGTTTTTCTCATTATGGTAAGCTAGATAAGAGCACGGGGAACCTTGTCCCCAGGTTTACCATCAGCAGGCATGTGAAGCGAAGCCACTCCCATTTCCCCTCTACTTTCTACAATCTTTTGTCCGCGAGGCAATACATTTAGCTTCAGCTTTGTTGCCTGTGGACAAGAGTGCATTCAGCGACTGCCTAGATGCAGATTCAACAGCGTTACCTGTCTCGCGTAGCTCTGAGCGACAGACAGCAGGGAGACACGGTGTCTTTGTGTGCAGGGTCAAAGAGGGAAGCTAATACTCAAATGAATATATTAATGAGACTTTGAGCAAATGTAGAAAACCGAAGCACCACTAGCCCCTAAGTTTACCCCCCCCCTCCTTTTTTTGTATGCATGTGACACAAATAGCTCACATTCTCAAACCTCATGCTGTGTTCAAGAGCCTACATGAATTGGCACACCATTATTCCCCCCGAACAACAAAAGGAGAAATTTGATGCAGGGGACACGTTAATTGACCCAGATACTCGAACCATGTTCACAAAGGCCAATATCCTGCCTTGGAAGAGAAGACTACCTCCCGCGGGCCACGCCAACTATTGTGTTCCGGCAGAGGCTTCAATTTCAACACAGCAGCTCTTCTCTGGACACCAGCCTCCTGACGAGTCGCCGGCTCGCATCCTGTGACATTCTCCATGCATACTGCTTTTAACCAGCCGTCTTATCACCTCCACCACTCTCTTCTTCCCTCCTCGTCCCTTCCCCTCCTCCCTCCACACGTGAGCTTTAAGATGGGGGAGCTCCCTCGGCTATACATTATGATTGATGTACCTTAATTGAGTAATGCAAGGGCAGTGCCGAAGCGTTTAACTCTTGATTCTACAACCGAGTGTGTAGCTTGCAGTCATCTCAGTCCCTTCGTGGCTTCCATTGTTAGTAAGATGTTCAATTTTAGTGGTGTTTTGTGAAGCAATTTTTTTTTAAATTTTCCACACTAACATGCTGTTTGCACCTGTCGAGACAGGATATGAATTAAGTGTTCCCATTTGCTATTGATTGATCTTCATCATTCCAGCGACCTCCAGGATGACAGTTATTTCTATTTTTTTGCTTGTCTCACAAAATAAAGAATATCATTAGTTTTATTTATAGCATTGGTGATTGGTAACATTACCCCTCATAACCCCTCCCCCAAAGTGTTGGCTCATCAGATAACCACATATGGCCCACCATATTACTTGTCTCAAGTGATCTACTGTTACTGGGCCTTGCTGACACCAGTGCCTGCCATCACCACACAGATATTATGATTGACCTGCAGCAATTTCTAGTCTCCATTTGAGCGCACACTATCGCAGTAAGCAACATATCGCTCCGCGGCCTGCGATGTCTGAGTTTGTTTTATCTCTTCCTCTGTCGATATTTACTGAGGCATTAAAGCGCGTGCAGCATGTTGCCACTTTATTTCCTGTAGCACTGCCTGCTCAGCAGGGCAGGGGCTGCAGGGAGGTAGATTCTTACTGAAGGGTATAACTGCTTCTATAAACTGAGGGTCTGCTAATTTCTCCTATGTCAAGTTTGACTTTTATAAAATAACCTTGTGCATAAGGCAAACATGCACTGGTAAGCTGGCTGAGACAAAGGCATATGGCGTAACAGTTTGAATGTGATTTTGTTTTGAATTTCTCTTGTCATAAATTACTTTGTGCCTCACGTTGTGAGCACAATGAACCGGATTGTGGAGATAATCCAAAGGGTTTATCATCATTTCCTAGAAGTGGCTAAACCAAGAGATGTCTGAATACTAAGTACCAGCACGAATCCATCACAAAACTCACAACTATATTTATGTTTTTGCACAAAATCATCTCTTACACCTAGGACCTTTGCTAACACTTGTTTTTTTTTTAGCAGCATCCCAACAGACTCTTACCACAAATGTCAAATGTAGGTTAGATATGCTCAGCTCTTTTGAATGTCTAGGTTTGCTCCAAGTCCTGAATAAAATATGTGATCTTTTTACCTCGTGAGATGCTTGAAGTTCTTCACCATTTTCTTGTTTTAGTTGGCTCCCTGCCATTTCATCCTTGGCAGGTAGAATCTGCCTGTGTGAGGTTGTGAGCCAGGATCAGGTATCGATTAGAGCCGCTCGATTAATTTTAATAAGATCAATATTTTCGTTTACAGCTCTGAAACCTCATTCGTATATGACAACGACTTTGGCTGGTTTTGGATTAGTGTGAGATCGATTGCATTAAGCTAGACGCACCTAATTTCTCCCTAAATTGCAAATTGAGGTCAAAATGAGTCAGAAAAAAAGGAAACAGGTGAGGCTGGTGACGGTGAGGAAGGAATTTATCAAGGCCGATTTTTACATAAACATGCTTCTGCCCAAACGAGGCCCACATTCTTTTGCATAAAGATCTTTCTAGGCTTCTAGGATGATTGTCCTTTTACCTGCTTTGCCTGCTTTTGCTAACCCAGTGTGTGATTTTAGACAATATGCTGGTATTCCCAAGACATTGACCACCTACATTGCCTAGTGAAAGTAGAAAGAAACCACAGTACCAGTCATTCCTTGTCTCTTGTTTGGAAAAAAGGAGAAAAAGTAATGAACATAAAATTTAAAGCTAGTGCTTCTTGGTTGGCTCTAGGACTAGTGCGTTGCATTACACTCTCCAGGTGTTGCAGTTATAGTCAACATTACTTTGGGTTTTAACAAAAATATATAAAGTGAATTAAGAGACATCCTTTTTTTTTTACATTCCAGAGCGATATCTGATTCAGTGTTATTACAGAAATAGTCCCTGACTCAGCCTTGATAACTCAGCCCTGTCTCTTGATCTTTGCATTGTATCTGGTAACACTGTGCACACTGTCTGCTCGACAGCCGTAACGCAGGTTTCCAAATGCAGCGCCCCACATACCTTTCATCTGATTGAGTGCAACACACTCAATCTTATATAGGTTCTGTGTCAGCCCCTCACTCTCACACTAAGTGTTCCGAGCATGGTGACCTTTGTAGAAGATAAGCTTCCTTCGGCTGACTTGAAGAGTTTGGAATAACGGCCTCAACCATTAATTTATAGCGTTGCTAACCATATGAGGGCTATGAGCCAAGGTTATTGACCTTTCACGCCTGTCACTAGTGATAGAGGAAGCTAGACCCAGGAGGAAAATGAATTGAGCTTATTATAGTGCTGGGCTTCGAATCAAACCTAGAGGCCAACTTTATTCTCCAGTTTTCTCTTTCATTTAATCATTACTTTTTTACACTGTTTGACCAATTGTCTTCTGCTAAAATAGAAACTGAGAGAACTGGGAGTTACACTGAATCATAATGTAATGCCCCTGTGAATGTGTCTGGAAGCTATCAGGGTGCAATGTGCGAACTGCCTGAAGGATTAACACTTGGAGCACAAAAACCATTACAGCAGCACATCTTGAACTGAGGTCATCATTATCAGATGAATGATTCTGTGGATTCCAAATGACTTAATCAAAGTTTTTTTTTCTTTCCCAAAAGCAAATTGATCTACTACATCAGACATCCCAGTTCTAATTCAGTCACAATTTTCTTCCTTGTTGTTGTAGTAGATTGTTTGGCTGTGATATATATTTGTAACTGTAAGACAAAGGAGGCAGAACAGGCAGAAAACCACATGTATAAAATGAAGCATGTAAAGAATGTTGTGACTGCGGAGAAACAGAGCTGTGGATAGAGAAGATTGAGCACATGTTATTTCAGCCCCGTCCTCCCTCAGAGCTCGCAGTCTGTAAAACCTAGTGGGAGGCAAGGGAGGCATGCATTTATATTGGATCAACATGCTATGATGTTATTTTTCCAGCTCCAGTTCTTGTCTTTATAATCATACGTAGTCCCTCATGGGGTTCAACTAAAACCATTTTTATTGACTCTGGAGAGGCCTATCTCCACCTGATGCATTGTTTGTACATAGGCCCACAATCACATCCCTGTGGAAATAAGCAATAGATAAGAACAGAGAACTTGTACCATCGCTCTGTTTTTGTTATTAGAGGACCCCCAGAGTGAGGTCCAGCTAAAAGAATATTTTTTAGTACTGTACGTTAATTCCATTTCACACATTTACCTATTACAACTGGGCTTAGCTGTAACCTAATTTTACTGCAAGAATAGAGACAGAATCACTGATGCTGCTTCAGCCATCCTCTGTGGTATTCATTTAGAGGAGCTTGTTGAATTTTTCAAGTGTTTGTTTATTTGCAGCGAGATAACCAGAGGATGAGGTAAAAGGACTAATGCATGTGAATATTGTGTGCCAGAGTATGCCATTTGCAAACGCAAGGCATACTCGTGTGGTGCGGGGACTTTTGTGTGTGTTCAGGTGTGCGGGCTGATCAAAACGTACAGTAGGGCGCAAAATGGAACAAATATTATCTTTGCCGAGAGGTTTCGCATAAGTGGGAGGGCTATTTTGGACTCGAAAAGCTCCGTATCACAAAAGCTTATACCTCGAGCAGTGACTGTGGACAAGTGGGTGCCAGCTGAAGGAGAAATATGCACTTTGGGTATGATCACGCTGCAGCTAAGTACGGTTGTCATTCTAAATCTGAGGTTCATACACAGTTCAGTTACAAAAGAGGATGACCACCAAACAGTGAAAGTGACAGCTGGAAATTTTCAGCTGAATTTTAATGTGCATTTACTCGAAAATCTGCATTGGACAGCTAGACTTCGACACCGTCGTCGTTATAGCCCTTCTACTTTTTACACACTCTTTTCTTCCTATTTTGGAGGTGTGAGGTTTTTTTTTCATGCAGAAGATGTCAGTAACTCACCGAGATTTTCAACCCAGGCGCTGCTTTTTTCTGCTGGAGTTGCTCCCACTGTGGCCCATTTTGTGCTTTGGGACCAAATGCTGCACTTTGCGCTGAGCACTTTCCTTAGAGTTATGAAATCTGTCAGGAGGAAAAGCACATGAAATTCCTGTCGGTTTATCACAATGAGAAGAATAAAGCCACACACCTGGTTGTTTGAGCAATTGGAAAAAAAAAATCCCCAAAAACTCATTAAGCAAGTGGGGATGCCATTTTTGGACGCTGTGGTTATGGATGTTAGTAATGGATAAAGGCACTAATTCCAGTCACCTGTTTGTTCTCATGCTCTGATCCGATTTAGTATGTAATTTGAAATCCCAGTCGGCGGTTGATAGAGCTGTCAATCATTAGCAGTCAATATAAATACCAAGGCTGCTCCCATAGTTCATTAGTCATTAGAGTTTCAATCATCTAAGAAATGTTTAGACACTGAGTCAGTTTTTATGGAGAATGAGCCGTTGGCTTTTATTTATCCATGGGACATTTCAGTGATGATAAGATTGGCCAAACATTTCATTAGACAAAGAAAAACAAAGAGGATTAACTTACGAAACCCTACGAGTGGTGAACAAAGAACATCTTCAGCTGAGAGCGGTCCTAAACAAAGAATGCTGCGGCGTGGTTGGCCAAGAACATAAAACATCACCGTGACATGGCATTATTACTTCAGCGTTCAGTGTTTGTTTAAAGCCGCTCTCCCATCCCCAGCACACACACCTTGTCTTTAAATGTGGATCTTTCTGGATAAATAGCGGAAAAACAACTGTGGTGAACCCGTCTGAATGTTTCCACTCTGTCCTACCAAGAATGTGTTGTCTAGGAGAGCTGAGGTCAAAAGACACAAATAAGGCTTTGTTCTGCATACACCCCGGCTTACTCTGTTCAGAGCGACTGTAGTGGGCAACACTGGCACACATTGTTCTTTTCAATCTGTTGAAAGATTGGGTAGTTTATTGCGAGAGAACATATATATTCATGAGCTCTAATGCGGTATATTAATTTTATTTCTTTTTGACAGCCTAGATTGTCACACATTCTTGTTTTCTAAATCAGAATGTTGCATTTAAGAGTTTTTTTTTCTTAGACATAAAAACAATCTCAACCGAAAAGATTTATGCTCTGCAGTAGCTACATATAAGTATGTGGAAGAGATCTGTAGCTTTTCAGTAATAGATATTTGATGATACAAGATGGAGTACAATAAAATCCACTTTTGTGTTTGACATTTTAGAGTTAGAGGATGTAGTGAGTGCAACCATGACTTCAGACTTCAATATGATCTCACCAGTTTGCTGCGCCGTACTCACAAGTCAATACTAAACTACGTCTGTGTCAATTGATGTCCTGAGTGATAAGGCTGACAAATCATTCCATTATAAAGATGATTCATCCACATTTTTTTGCACCACTTACAACGATAATCAGTCCATTCTCAGAGGAAAACAGTGTGGCCGTTGTTGCTTTTAATGGTAGGCAAACTAACAACTAAAGCCCTCTCACGCTGAGCACCTTATGAATAGGGCTGTTACAGGCATTAAAAGGTATGTGTGTGTGTGTTAGTGTGTGCGTGCGTGCGCGCAGCAGTAGGTGTTGGACCCTGCTGACAGCTGGAACAGCATTCTGTGCAACCTGGCTGCAGCTAGTGTGGTGTCTCGCCTCTCCTCAGCCTCTCCTCTGATCCCGGGCCTTCATTTATTGGTCCGTCTGCAGTGCGCTTGGAAAATGCAATTGCCCCACCATTGATTGTGTCTGTTTGAAATAGGGCGGTTCAGACACTGGGCACATGCATAAGTGGGTGTTGTTGTTCTTTTTTTGTGTCTTTTTTCCTTTTTTACGGTTTTCCTTTCTCATTCCTATCTTGTCTTTCTCTCCCATCCACCTCGTGCGAAACCATTCTTGACGTGCGGCGCAGGCGAGACGATGGTCCCTCACCGGCTTATCATGCCTTCCACCAGACCACCAAGGGGTCTAAGCATGTGTACGCAGACAGCTGTGCACCACTGTTAAACTCCATTCTGTGCGGGATAAGTGGGGATTGGCATGTACTCTGTCCGTCAGAGCGGGTTCATCTGCTCAAAAGTGCGACAGCTGGACAGAGCTTTTTCACTCCTCCCATATGAAAAAGATGGACAGAAATGAGACATAGAGAGACAGAATGAGAGGAGGGACAGGGAGAGCGGGGTAGCCACAGCTTCCTGACTGTGGCTTGGAGCAAAGCAAATGTTGGCACATGTGTTATGAGTTAGCACCGACATAACTGTTTTTAAGAGTGGCCTAACATATTAAAGCTGTGTGGCTGGCTCATCTACTTTCTTCCTTTACTCTTTATGCTGTAAACACAGAGCAGTAATGGGAGGAAGGGCATAAGAAGAGTAATTTATGTGCGAAGGAGAAGCCTGCGATGAGCCCTCCCTCCGGGATTAATGGGAGTCTCTGTCTCTGTTCAGAGGAAATATGAAAGGCCCTTTGTTGGTAAAGGGCTTGCTGCTGCCAGCAAATAACTAGCCCCTGTCATATCGAAAATCCCGCAACCTCTAAATTCATTGCCTCCTCTGCTGCTCATCCTTCACCCCTTTTTTCTGTAAGCCTATGTGTTTTCTGTCAAAGTTGCTCATTTATGATTCTACATCGTGCCTGCTGTACAGAGGCCCAGGAGACACAAGCTCCCGTTGTTAGTATTCACTGTCACTTCCAGAGTTCCGGCCATTGGGTGAACAGAAGGAAGTCTGGGAGGAACAGCGCCGTACAGGTGGTGATTCATAGTTTCACCTCTGATATCATGTCCAGGATTTTCCTTCACCTGTTTTCTGTCTGATGCGTTTTAATTCCAGGACTCACTATCATTCGAGGTGGAGAATAGCTAGTTTGCTGTAGTTAATGTGTGACTGGCGGGCGGTGGCGGTGGTGGTGGTGGTGGTTTATTTTTAGTGTCGGTGCCGGTGTGTGTTGGTCTGTGCGATGGCGAAGTACACCTCCTTAGGCTACGCTAAATAAAGAATGGCCTATCAGTGAGGGGAAATGACTGTTTGGCACTGCGCTGGTAGTGTGTCTTTCATCAGGTCACACATTGGTCTCCTCACACCTGCGTCTCAGGACAGCAGGGTGAAAGGTTGTTGGCAGGTGTTAATTGCTAAAAAAAAAAAAAAAGGCTTTAGAAAATAAGGCAGAGTATTGCTGTGGTATCTTTTCCTGTCCCATTTCATACTGCTAAGATTATTTCTGACCAGCGGTTTAGATGCTTCCTCTTCCAACCACACCAAAGTGGGAGGAATGAAGTATTGTTCTGTTCTTTGTCTGCCTTACATTTGAATTTCTGTTTGCCGTAGGAATTCAATAAACCGTACAGATTAAAGTGTTTGTACAAGAACTCTCTTTTCAGTGGCTCTGAGCTTATACCAGCCCTCTGAAAAGAGTTTCATTTCTCTCCTCTCTCATGTCCACTGTTTCATTTCAGCAAGAGGGCTTTAAAAATGTTTGGTTTTCTTGTACACCGCTTGGAAGAAAAACTGTTTACTCGAACATCTCTGTCGCACCTGAATAAATCTTGACCAAATGTGTGGAGAAATAGCGGATGAATTGTTGTTCCCAGTTTGAACCTAAAAATTTATATTTGCACTTTAAAAAAAAAAAGAAAAGAGAATAGCTGTTTTGGGCTGTCCATGATTCAGCTGTGTTTGCCTTCCCTGCCTCAGGACTACCACAGTGAAAGCAGAGAATCTATTGGCTCCATTGACTTACTCGGGCTGTCTCCAATGGATTTGACATGGATAACGCGGTTGTGTTTGTAACGAAAGGGGGGAGGGGGCTTAATAAAAGCAGGGGACCCCCAGCTGACAAAAGAGGGAGGAAGACTGAAATGAAGAAGACGGGAACTTAAATGAAGAAGGCTCAACTTGGCAAAAGCCATAGGTTGTCAGGGGCAACAGAAATGGCTCTGTGTAACCTGCCTCCCTCTCAGCCTCTCTACAAGAAACGCCGACGCTGGCGTATATAGTGGGACAGAATACGAGCCTGACATTGAAAGGGTGAAACAAAATACACACACTGGACGTCTGCCTTATAAATGATTTATAATTGAGTTTTCCCGGGCTCTGCTTGGAGTGAAGATGGAGGAGAGCTTTAATGAGCTTCATAGTTTCATGTTATTCTATGCTTTAATTGTAATACTGAGGACGCCATTCATTTGTTTAATTTACTAGACTGGGAGCTGATGGCTGGGCTGGCATAGTAGGGGGGGAGTTTAATGGCCATCCTCTGGAAGGGGATAAGGCTTATTAGGTCTGATGGGCCTCCTGTCTCACATAACCTAATGTGGCCATGATAGACAGAGGATTCTGAGTTTGGATACATTGGAACTATAAATCGCGGCATATTCCCAGGCCCCGGGACTTCCTAATTGCCCATTAAGGGCCATGTTTGTAGATGGAGGGGCCAGATGTCCCTGATGTGGCTGAGGGTCCAATGCGGGCTTTGAGGCGGCGTGCCGTTTAAAAGTGAGGAGGAGCATGGGCTGGACAATGCCCCTCATTAAAGTGACCTGTTCTCTGCTCGCAGACCCATAAAAAACCCCTTTAATGTTCCTACCAGTGAAGAGCCACAATTTGCCCACAATTCCAGAGCCGTAAAAAAGGGAATGGAATTCCATACGAATTCTCTGCTGTCATAGCTCACGGCACCAGCTGTCTATCCGTGTTTAAATCTAACCCTCCGGCGCCACTCCCTCTCAGTTTGGTGTGTTCCATATGTTACATTGATCTTAAAAACTGGGCTCCCACTGGTCTACTTGAGCAGAAGACCTTAGCCCTGATTGAGAGGGACATATGCAAGGACAACATCAAACATTTCAGTATTTGGTTTAAGATCACATGACCCCGGTTATGTTATCCGGATTGATTTATGATGCAAATGGGGCTTCTCATGTTACTCACTCCCCCCATTTCTCATCACTGTTCTCTCTCTCTTAGTGGATATACATTAGGGCTGGGACGATATGCTTTTCTCCCGATTCGATTCTTCTACGATTTTTTGGATGGCGATTCGATTTAAATTGCGATTCTACGATATTGCCGATTCTCTCGATTTTTAATCTGCATTTTTAACATTTATCTGCACACAAATACTGTAGGAGCCTATAAATTAATATACTCCATTATAAAGTGAACTTAAACCCTTTTCAAAACCTGTACTCTCTGTATGTAAAAAAAAGGCGAACAAATGCACATTGCACAGTATAAAAAAAAAAAAAATCAAAAAAATAAAAATAAAAATAAAAATCGATTTTTGAAAAAAAAAATCGATTTAAAAATCGTCAAAAAAGATATCGCGATATATATGTGAATCGATTTTTTCTCCCACCCCTAATATACATACATGTGTAATTCGGTTCGTGAAACCGGTGGTCATGAAACGGTAATTTAATTTGCCACAGGCACAGTATCAGGGATAGTGCATCAGTGTCATACTGTACATGCATGGCAGCACCCATCCCTCTCTGAACACTCTATCTCTTGTTTGTGTTTGGGCTGTAAACCCCCGTGCACAGCTGCCACCGGGGCTTGTCTGGGGGGGTTCTGTAATGCCACTGACCTCCTAATGTGAATTCCAGTGAGGCAGAAAGGCAAATGTTTGCGCTTCCAGGTCCTCCTGGTATCCTGGGTCGCTACAGCTGTCATGTTATCCCGTCCCCGCGCAAGCCTCCCAGCTCAGAATGCAACACAATATCTGCTAGCGTCCCAGCTGCAGACACTTTAAGATATCTGCCGTTATCTCCGGCAGAAACCTGCATACTTAATCATTAGGCCTCTGGCATAATGCCTCTGAGCCTCCAGCCGTAACTGGAAAACAACAACAAGTGAAGTTTTCAAGGAAGGAAGCTGATTTAATTTCCTCTTAATGCTATGCTATCCAATTTGTGCTGAATGCACTTTGGATGAACTGCATATATTTCTTTAGACAATCTACACCCAGTATTATTTTCTAGGTAACAGATAGTAAAGCAGTATGCAAGAATCACAACCTCCCACCATGTCTTTAATTTTATTGTTGTTCTTTTTTTCACGGGATGCTTTCACCTTGTTTGTATTCTGGTCACAATGAGTGCAAATGGAAATCTTATTTACACTAGCTGGGTTCAGGAGTGTTGGCCAGCACAGTGGAAAGTGTCCCCTCTTTGCCAGTCTGCAGGGACTTCACACAGCCCTGTTTCTGACGGATGGGTCTTTTAATGTGACAACTGAAAGAAGCTCACAGTTTCCACCATAGACCTGTACACAATAAAACAGCCACTAGTACAGCTCTGCCTTTACCCCCCTCCCTTCTCTCTTTGTTTCACAAGTTTTTTGCCTGCCTTATTCTGTTCCCTCTTCTCCAGTTAAAAATGGGTATGCGATAAACTGCTTCAGGTTTCAGTGCAGCCTCTAAGATTCTTTTTAAAACGATAAAGCAGGCGGATAGCAGGATGAAGTAGAAGTGCGGGCAGAGGGATGGAGGAACGCAGCACCAAGGGAGGAGCCACTCTCTTTATTTGCCGCTGGGCTAAAAGCATTCAGCCCTTGCCCATTGTGAAACCTCACTAAGGGATTTGTGATGGGGATGATCTTTGACCCCCATACACCCACATTATGTAAATGAGTAAACAAAAATGAGAGAATATATATATTTTTTACACACACACACAGATGTTTGTGAGGTAGCTTGGAATAAAGTGGTTGAAGTCAATATGACTTTGTTTCAACAACAACAACAAAATCACTTGTATTTTTACAATAGTACCACCCTAACTGCTTTTCACTCCTGCATGTGTGGGTCTACTGCTTTTAAGTCAACGCTGTGACACATCTAGACGCAATGATGAACCTGTTGTTATGTAACCGAGCTTCTTCTTCCATATGTTGTTATGGTAGTGGTTGGGAAGGTAACCAGACCCCCTCCACCACCACCACCACCATCAGCCCAACCACCCCTCCACCCCCCCAAATGCTGTTATTGTCCCTGTGCACAAAGGATGGGGGGATGTGTAACACAAGATGGAGCACCACAGTGAGGTTCATGGACAACGCCCTTTCCCAGACTGTATCAACTGACCATTTCTGGTCTTAGAAGTGTTATATTTCACACCAAAGAAACAATCTGGGAAAATGTTGATGTCTTTGTTGGTGTGAATGGGTTCAACAGGAGGAGGTGCTCATGTCTTCTGCATCCTGTCTGTTTCAGGGAAGAAATGGTTGAACGTTCATTACAGACCAACAATATTGTTGCAAAATAGTTTCTATAGGCGCTAATTAACCTTACTACAATATGTAGCCTAACGGTGACGACTTCTTTGCATGGCACCCAGAAAGAGAATGAATCCTAAGCTCCTTTTGTACAAGGATCCTGCTGTATTGCTGTTAATCACACGCCCGGTTATGCCTCCTTTTGATGTCGGATTTGTTCAGTTCAACATACACAAGCAGTATACCAGTGGTTCTCAAACCAATGCTAAAGTGTAACAATTTACCCTTTGCTACGTGTATCCTCTGAATAACATCTCTATATCGCCACTGCACCAACAACAACAATCTACACAAATGTTGTTCCTCTTTCTCTCAGCATGTCAGTTAGTTCACAAAAGCACACGTAATGACTCACTGATAGCTGGAAAGTTAGTTAGTTGGCTCACCTGACAGCTGTCATTTGGGAGGTGGGGGCAGGGTTTTACCTATCATTATAACAGGCGGGGGCGTCTGATTTTATTTTTGTTTTTATCAACCAAAGGGGGGCCCAGCAGACAAAGTTTATATGATTTTTACCTTTTGGCATGCCAGGGGTCAGGAATCAGCCCGACTTGTTCTTTTACACAGATTTCGATCGGGCTCAGTGACTACCTTCACTGCCGTCTTAAAGGAACAACAATGCCCCCCTTCCATTCTAGCTTCACACCTTTTCATACAGGATGGTGAGGTATAATAAAGGTGCAACATTCCCACCTTGAAAAGGCGGTAAAAGCGGCTTCAGACAGCTGCGGAGTGACAGAGACGTGACAGTGCATCTGTATGGAGCATTATAAGACATATAATAATAATAATAAGGTTTTGTTTACAATACATGGAAGTAATATGAGGTCAGAGCTGACCAGTGACTGATAAGGATTATCCACCGGTGTTGTCTCCCCTCTGTGGCTCATTATTTTTAACAATATTCCATGGAAAGTAAAGTTGACATTTATTTACCATTTTCTTGTGTCTGCTTTAACCAGCAGCTGAAAACCTACCCTCCTGCCTTTTGTGTGTGGGGTTAATGAGTGTAACAGCACCTTCTTTGACACTAATGGAAGTTGCCTGGTTGGGCTTGATGGCTCTCAGGATTCTGTATTGTCTTAGTTTTTTTTTTCTCCCCCTGCTTTTATGTTGATTTTTGCTTGGTACTGTGATGTACTTCAGAGTGGAGTAATGTTTTTCAAAGAAAGCGTGGCCTTCAAACCCAGCCAACTTCATTTTAACTTCATTTGTGATTGGCAGCAGCGGGTTAATGTGTGTTTATAGCAGAACATGTGCAAGAGGCGGTGGGTGGTTGTTGTTTTAAACTCTTAAAAGCTTGTAGCCTGATACTGGAAAGGCTTTATACACAACAGCTGTTATAGCTGTGTTTATTTTCACTATTTTTTTTTCATATTTCTCACCTGAACAAATTTTAAGGGTGGGAATGGCATCAATTGAGTGATCAGAAAACAGTCAAAACTGAAAACAATTTAATAAGGATCTGTGTCAGGAAAGAAAAAAAAAGTCATATTGGAGTTTGGTTACTGTCACTGATGCTCGTACAAGTACTCTTTTTATTGCAGGTAAATGTTTGCTTGTTTTCAACATTTGGACACAAGTGCAGGTAAATAGGGTTAGTAAGAGCATTAACCAGACTAGCGTGGTGAGCTAAATGTAAAGTTTAGTCAGTTAATATAGATATAACATGCACCAGCACTCCATTATAGGCTTAAATCCTTGATTTTCAATGGATAAGACATTGAGCCTCTCTGTCCAATGCTGTTTTTCATTTTTGTAATTGAAAACAGTCGCTGGATTACACTGAAATACTTGGCCTAGTATTTTTTTTGTGTGTGCTTTTGAATAGTGTGGTCACATAAGTACAGTGTCAGCATTTCTACATGTCAAGATTCATTTCATGATGTGTTTTTCAATGCTTTTAATTAATACAGCATTTGCAAATGCATGGGACCCTTGCTTGTTTTTTAAAACCCAGTATGACTCTGATGTGCTTGATTCAAACCATATGTTGAAGGGGGTTGAAAGGGTTCCACAGCATCAACAGACACAGCTGGCCGGCAGCCTGTGATCTCATAGCATGCCATGTTTGCCTTATTTTGCTGCACTCATCGGCCCTGCCAAAGCCTTACCTCTCCTAACTAATTATTTGCCCTCAGATGCCAAATCACATGCTGATGAATAACCTTCAAAACGGGTCAGTGTCACGCTTTCCCCAGGACACAATAAAAGCTGGCGAATATATTGTGTTTTCTTTTTTTTTTTTTTAGAGCTCCACAAGTATGACGCTGACGTCACATAGCTGGTAAGCCTGTAAAAATGTCAGCTGACGGTTGTTTATGGGTGCTGTGTCTGCCCGTTTTGAAGGAACCCCTTGTTGACACGCACATGTAGTATTAGCATCAGAATTACAGTGTGCGTATAGTGTGGTGTGGTGGCCATGGACAGTGAGTTACAGCCTATCTGCCCCCAGCACTGATCATTAACAGTTCTAACACACTGGGATATTACAGTTTGTTTTACTGCTCCCATCAACTACCATGCAGGGCCATAGACATGTGTTATTGAATTCATATAATGTGAGTTATTAGGCCGTACATCTTGAGCGTCCATATTGCCAGATCTGTCCCGCGTGGTCCTGGAGGAAATAGAGTAGCGGAGGAGATCATATTGGTTAATAAGCAGCTGTGCCATAACCTGTCCGCAGAAAAAATCAACAAAAATAAAAGGTCATTATTGTTGTCATTATCATTACTAGTATTATTATTGCTGTTATCACCAGCGCTGTACACCCACCTGAACAGTCTCACACACCTGGTGCAGATAGACGATGTTCGAAACAATAAATAATGAGGTTACTTTTAGCACAGAGTTTTATCAGCCAATGAAAGTAATGAGATTAAGCCAGTAAAAAAAAAAAAAAAAACATAATTCTTGTGCCCACTCCAGTGAATCAGAGGCATGTGGATAAGTGGAGAGAACAGGCTTAGATGAGAAGCAGTGTAAGTAATAAAACCAGCCACAGACCAAGTGATGCAGCCCCCACCGTTTCCATTGGTGTGTTCATTCTCTTTAAAAAATAGGATCAATTCCAGTCTCAGGAATTGCTATTCTTATACCTGCAGGCCTAGCAGAGGAGTTTAAAAGAAAATAGGACCCCACCTGGAACAATTTAATCCTCTAACTATTTCCAACAAAAGAAGTGGTGCTGCATCATGTACCTCGTGGGCCAGTTGTTGCAAACTTTACCCAACTCTGGCCTTTCCCCCAGTAATGGAAAAGTAGATGAACGTCCATGGAAACCAAAATGACTTTTTCTTCATTAAGTTAGATATAGATTGTCTTACTGGCATGTAAGCTGTAACAAAGGGGAATCTTCTCAGCTGTGTGTAAGGAAGTCTTACTGCCATTTCTCAAACACAACATCTTGCATTGAGGGATTAATTCTGAATAGCGCTAGGAATCAACTTGTCTCTACTTATGTATATGTGAAGGAAGAAAGCAAGACAAACAGGGCGGCACATCAGGAATTGGGTGGTGGATTAGGGTGCAACAGTGTGGTTTGATGTTTAATCACTCCTTACGCGTAAGCTGTTCTGAGGGGGATAGAAAGGCTTTTCAGTAAGCTTTAATGGCAGTGGGTTGTCTTCCTGGTGAATCTCGCCTCTGTTGGCATAACACACTGTGAACCTGCACTTTTTTTGTTTGCCTGAGAGGTTCCAGCGAAGCAGAATGATAGGACAGCACAGACCAAACATAGCACCTCACTCCTCTCCCTCTCATGTGTCTCTCTCGCTCTCTCTCTCTCTGAGTTGGTGAGGGTGACTCAGGTGGAGGCATCATGATTGTGTGCATTTTTGAAGCTTAAAAGCCCACTTCACAACTGTGTAGACGCGCTGTCAGCCCCTAGCCTGAAAGCATTGTGTAATTAGGGAACAATTACCCTGTTTAGTAACAGATCAGGCAGCTTTTGTGACATTCAAAGTATAAAAAAAAAAACTAGACAAATGGAAACAGCAGGGAAACGGCACATCGCTCACTATAAAAGGGTCGTGATTAAAAGCCCGACTGATTGTTTCCTTGAGATACATGCAGAGACCACACGACAGCACCGGGAGCTGTCGACAGCGATTCACATGTTTGTGCCACCTGCTTGTTTGCGACCACCGCTGTCGATGTCACTGTGACCCTGACGAACACCGCTATCACTGCGAGGCGACAGACTATTCCCACGAGTCCTCGTGTTAAAAACCCAAGGTCTGGAAACGTTTCCGCAGGCGGCCTTTCCAAATGGAGACAGATTTGTACATGGCCATGCTTGTGGTTTGCTGTTATACTGCAGACAAACTGAGGACAGATGTGTTTGGAGTCATTTTCACCCTCCCTCTCCTCCTACTCCCCCCATGATCCTCTATCCCCCCCCACCCCCTCCACCCCCCTCCAGTTCCCCTAATCTGGGAGTCATTGTGTCTGTAATAAAGCACAGCTGCACAGATCCTTCTCTGAACCCACTCAGTTCAGCTGATTACATGGGAGTAAGAGGGCTCTCCTCTCTCCGAGTCCAGTCACACTGCCATGCTCCCCACATGGTAATGCTCTACTGTTCCCTTAACACACATAATGCATGTGGGAGAGGACACACTTCCTTGTGCTGGACTGACGCCAAGACTAATTGTTCACACCTGATGTTGCATTTCCACTGGGGAGCCGTTACAGTGCAGGGACTGTAATATCCATTTCTGTCGGTGATGTTTCACACAGATCTTGCTCACATAAGGGAAATCACGAGAGTTCTTCATCTACGCCGAACCGTTCACTACGGCGGCTTTTTAGATTGCAGTGGTGCATTCGCGTTCCTCAACTTTATATAGGACATTTGGAGTAGAAAACTTTTTTTTGAATTATCGAATAGTTTGTGTAGTTTTAATGCCCCTCACACTGAATTATGCGAAGGCGAGACTCCAATGCAATATGTCAATTTGTCGGGGTGGATTGTGTTAAATTGCTTCTGCTCAGAAATAAAAAAGAAGCCATGCATATGAAAGTGGCCGGGTCCTAATAGAGAGACGTCTCTCTCTTACAAATTGATGCCACAGTGAGCATCAGAGACCGAACCTTTTTGCATTCAAGACAAAAAAAAAAAACAGTAACAGGGATCAATAATGACTCTGAGTTGTGCAGAAGATGCCTGTATCACAACACGGCAGCTCTCATCCAAATCAGATAAACAAGTTCTCAAAGTCTACATAATGGCAGCGTTCAAAAGAAAGCTTTTAAATAGACTCTTTGTGTGTTGCACGTATACAAGTTTGTGCCATCAATTTGAAAATGATTCATTCAGCCTTAAGATACAGAAATTAATTGCTTTGCACAGATGGATGTTATACTTCCATCCATCCATAGAAACAACCTGCCTCCTCCCCCTTTTCTGTTCCATGCAGTTGATCTCCTTTGAGCTCTAACTGCGTGTGGGGGAGGGGTCAGGCAGGTCAAAGTAGGTTAGTAGCAAGATGCATTCGGCATTTCAGTCGTAGTTTGATAGCTCCAGGAACCAGCGCAGTACAAAGGGATAAGCTCGGCTGACACATTAAGACGCCGTTTGTAAATTCATACAAACGCATGCTTTCCTCTCCTCTGTTTGCTTTCTTCGAGTGGAGCGGCACATAACAAGCTGTCATGTGTCTGAAAGGCTGCGTATGTGTTAGATATGAAAGCTTCTGAGAGGAACACTGGTCTTGTCTTTAATCTTCCTTCTGTGTATTTTTCGTCCTTTTCTTTAAGCAGAAGCTAATTGTGTTTCAAGAAGAATTTGACACGTATTGATTCAAACATGCAATGGCAAATGCGCACACCCTGTGTATTGGCAGCTGCCCTAATCCGTCTCTTTGAAGAGGCTTTATTTTCCTTGTTGTCACTGTTTTGACAATGTACTATTTTTTTTTCCTACATTTTCTTTTCACCCCAACCTTTCAGAGGAAGCAGGTTTCTACACACGGTGACTCAAAAGCCTTCGCTTTTTCCATATGTTGGTTTGTTTTGCTCAAAGCAAGAGGTTAAAGAGAGGATTTCAAGAGTCTCGTGATGTGTGGCATAAGGCAAGAGAGAGCAAAAAGGAGATAATGGTTGATAGCTGACTGTAACAGTCTACCCACCACAATGACTCATTTTCCTTGTTTAGCTTGAAAAAGAAGCACTTAAAGCATAAGACTGTAAGACTGTGTTTTCCACTTGTCTTCCTCCTCTTTAATATTTTTTTTCGCTGTGAAAAAAATCATTCCTTTTCTTCCACCTCCATCTAGGAAAATTTCAATTGATTACCACCATAACTGAACATAGATTGGTACAACATATAGATGTTTGTGTAAGTGGTAAGGCAGAACATACAGTATATGGTTTGTGTGCAAATGGCTCACTAAATCATTTCTCCTTTATTTTTCGAGAGATGCTGAAGCAGCCCCAATCTTACAGTAGAACAGTCTTCTCCAGAGGCTGTCAGCCTCAGCTTCCTTTGTCTGCCGCTTTGTTTCTCAGCCAAAGAGGATTCACATGCCTTCTCCTTGTTTCTCCCCGTGCCCCATCTTTTCCAAAGGAAAAGGCAGAAAAGCTGGAATTCCATTAGCTTTGTTCTCGAAAACTCGGTGTGAACTTGTGTCTGTGCTACACATGACATAATGGCCCCGGAACTGGTCCCAGATCCCCATGCATTCGTCTACAGCTTTTATTTTACATCTAATGCTGTAGGTGAGTGCATCCCCTTTTCCTTTTTTTTACAGACACTCTGTGTTGAATAAAATCCCTCACTTTCTGAATCTGGCTCAAATTGCTGCACTCTTATGTTTTGAGCGCACAGTTGGATAAAGGGAAACCATATGAGTGTGTGTATGCGCATGCATCCACGTGTGCGTGTAAAGAAAAAAAAGAGCGAGCAGAAATGGCATGTTTGTGTGTGTGGTTAGGTTTGTAATTGGATGCAGTGGACCGTATCAGTCTTTACCTGAGCTAGTCATTTGCATGGGTTTGATTGACAACTGAGCTATGGAAAGCAGGCACAAGTATTATTCCTTACGAAGGCAGAGAGGCTGCACAAATCATGCCTTTTTCATGAGGTATCACTGTCTTGTTAATTAGAACACAGTCATCATCATTAAGAAAATGGCTGAATTGCTATTTGCATACACGTACATCCACTCTATTCAGCCACGGTCCATCCTCTGGAGTGGTTGAGTTTATATTGGCAGATTAGATCTCAGCTCGAGATGCACACAGTGGGAGGTTTCTGCAAATTTGCTCAAGTCATCAAACTTAATGTACTCACAAGAATCATAAACACAAGTCCACCTTAACAACTTACAGCCAGGCTGAGGAGGGGGGAATCATTAGGGACGCATCGCTCAAGAACAGCTTGAAGACACCGAGGCAAGACTAAAGAGAGATAGAATTAACTAAAAAAATATCTAAACTTCCTTTGTGTGTCATGGGTGCGGTGCCTCCTCCAAACACAGAAATAACACTAACTTCCCGTTTTTCTTATGTTGTTTTTTTTTAACACCTACTGCAATAGGCTGCCTTGACTACCAGTCACTTGTGAATGTGTGAATATGACTCACTAAACAGGCAGAAGGAAGTGGTGCATGCAACTCCGACGTTTATTCATCTTATTCTGTCTTTTTCTCCTTGACGAGCACATAACGCTCCTGCCTTTGTGTTTGTTCTGGCTGGCCATTCTTGTGGCTTATTCAGGACCATCTAATAAGAGACGTCTTTTAAATGTGGCGAGGCGAGCAAGACGGCTACATTTATTACTAAACGGGGAGCATTGGAGGCTGCAGGATTAGTATGTGCCTCACAGCCATAGCACAGGGTGTGTCACATAGGAAGAGAAGGCGTCTACTGCCGTCACGCATGGTGGTTATTGTTATATACGATGGCTGGAGGTTCTTCCTCCCAGCATTAAATGAATTCCGTGTCAAGCAATGACACAAGAGGTTAGACAATTTGTCAGAATTTAATCACATCCTAATACACAACCATGCTAATTTCATCAGAATTGATAACGTACAAATTGCATCCTTGGTGGTCAATCTCCCGGGAAATGGCTTTGTCTACTCGACATTAATTTGCACAACCTTTGTCTAGTGCAAATCAAAGTTTTAATGAACTGTACAGTTTGTTGTCTCCCACTCGATGTCCTGTCTGTCTTTTAAGTGTGTTGGAAGATGTCCAATGTGGAATCTTATAGATGCAGGGTTTTTTTTTTAATGAAAGCGTATTTATTTATTCAGTATCATCCCATGTGCACTCCTGTAGCATAATAATCAATTTGTGTGCCAAAATGTGGCTGAATGCACAGCTTCCGTTTTTTGTTCTTCCTTCACGGCATGAATAATAAACATATCAGTGGTCGGGATCTGATCAATGCAGTGTGTTTCCACACACACTACCCAAGCATGCGGGGTTTTAGAAGAGGGCGGCGATGGCGGCTCAACTGGTGTTTTGAGCGCTTCTGTCTGGCACCAGTCATCTTCAACCATAGACGCCAGCAGTTCAGCAGTGATAACAGTTCTGCTCTCATTCTCAGTAAGTGAGTATCTCGTTACACACCAACCTTAAGTGATTGTTGATATAATTTCCATAAACATGCTCTTCTGACTCAGTTAAAAAGGGAGAGACGCCGTGCCAATGCTGAGCCATAGCACTGGCTGGCGGGCAGCGTTTTGACGGATAATATTTACTACAGCCAGAGACAGAGGAGCTGGAGAGCACACCCTAACTATGCATGATTTTAACACTATTACTTTTCCACTCGGTGAAAGCGGAATGAGACATTGACATCATTGCATAAGTCACCTATTCTGTTTTTTTCCACTAAAAGCTCTGTCTCTCCGGAACAATGGCTGGTACAGCTCTGGCCGGGGAGATATATTATGTTTCTTCTCTCAGCAACAAATCAGACACAGGAACCGCTGCTCTGCTGGTGTGATTAAAAAAAAAATCTTAGAGGACTCAGTGAACATGCCAACAGAAGTTACCTCAACACTGGCCACAGCCTCCTTCTTTGTCTCTTTGATTTCCATGATGGTATTTTGACAGAAATGATCAAGGAGAAGAACTAAATAGCTTTGAGTCTGTGCTTTCGAGATCAAAAGGACCTAATAATGTCACATTACAGGTTTCACTGAGGCAGTTTTAGTGCACGGCCCTCGTGATCAGCCTCTTCAGAAAATATCAGCTTGCAACCAGGGGGCATGGGGGGCTCCCGGTGATCCGCTGATGAAGCCATTAGCTGCTTTGCTTTTATACTTACGCAAAGTACGTGTAAGAAAAAAATCCTATACCATCAGTTCTTTCATCTAATCCACGACAGTCGTTTACTGCAGGCTTTAAACCTAGAAATGTGTAAAGGCAGTGAAATGGATGTGGTTTTCTTACTTATAAAGATATTCCAGCTTCTGAGTGAATCTGGCTGCGTAATATTTCTGTAAGTGGCTTTGTTTTCATGATCGCAGTAGAACTGAAAGTGATTAATATCTAGCGTTTAATATTTATGGTCATTTTTTTTCCACCCACACAAAGCCTCGAACATGAGTTAACTTTATGTCTGGAATGAAAGTGCCCGAGACGTTGTAGCGCTGCAGCAGCAGCACGGCACAGCAAAAGATGGATGTGTGGTGCGGTGGAGCATTTACTAAAATGTGTATTACTGTGGTGTGTGCGGTCAGAGAATGACCCAGTAATACAGGAACAACTAAAAGTGATGCATGTGGACACCTTAAATGGCTTATTATTCACAATCTTCTAAAAGGCATCTCAGTGTCTCGACCTGCCTCTGGCCTCCCACCTCGCAGCTCGCTTTATTTTATTCCTACCTGCTCCTGCTCCTCATCTCCATCCCTGGCTACTTCGCCTCGATAATCATTTAAGGGCTATGCAGAATGGGCAAAGTGACCAACTCCTGCAGTTCTAAGGTGAATAATCGCACATAAAGCAATTAAAACCCACTGACCTTTCAAGAGAAGACACAAGGATGTCAAAGAATATCTGTTATGGGTGTGAAGTTGAGCACTTCATTTCATAGCACCCTGATTTACATGTGAGAGACTGTGCCAGCTGGGCGTTGTAGACTGCAGACTTCAAGATTTAGAGGCAGGAAGCTTTGTTGGTATAATTATGGTGACATTTACCTAGCACTAAACACTATTATAGTCTTCTAATTTCAAGTTTACTTCTTCGAAAATTATTGTCCTCTAAACTTGAAGGAGACAGGATTGAAAAATACTGGTAAGCTTTTTTTTCCGCCCTCGTTTTTCCCCATTTCTTTGAATCAGTACAGGATTTCCGATTTTTAGCTGTTTCATTTACCAGTATATTAATGAAGGGCTTTTCATAATGAGCTTCACCTGTAAGCATTTGCAGGAGGTCACAGAGCTCTGCTGAAAGACATAAAGAGCGAGCGTGTTTGACATCCTGGTAATGTGGTCAGTTTAATACCCCACTTAAACCTCTGTATCAAGCCGCTCGTCTCAATAACTCGCAGAACAAAGTCCCAGTAGCTATGTGCTGATAACTGCAGAAGGATGTAGCTTAGCCTTATCAGCTCTTGGCTCCAGTGACACAGTAATCCACACAATGCTCGGCTGTCATTGTACTGGAAAACACAGAATCATTTCATTTACCCAACAAAGGCCCAAGAATAATTGTGATGTCCCCCTGTGCTCTCCCCCTTCACTACTAAGCCATTGAGATTGCGAATTTTCAAAGGCCAAATATTACTTATTCAAAAGAGCCGAGCTGTCAAGACGCATTTTTTTTTCTTCGCGGGGAAACCTGTTTTGCCACCGGAATAAGAGGCTCTTACTGAATGTCGGTTTATGAAGATCACAGCAGTCGGTTGCGTTGGGGTTAGCTGTTTGCTACAAACCCAGCAGGTATCTGCAAAGCAAGAAGTTGATGTGTCGGCACGGGACAGCAGTGGAGAGGGTGATGGTAGCCTCCTTGAGGCTAATCATCGCTGAGACACAACACAAAACCTTTTGTGCTCAACAGTAACGGGGAGAAGCTTTGACACTCTGAAGAAAATGGAGGTGACTCCTGGTCTGGTAGGGAGTCTGCGTACCTTGTAATTGTCCTTTGAATACAATAGTTGTGACAGAGGGAGGGAGGGAGGGGGGGAGCAAATGACCATGTGCTAATGTAAGTGTTGCAAGAAAGAAAGAATACATCAAAATGAAAGAAACTAGTTTCCCCCTCCTAAGGGCCAGTTTGTTAGATCAAGGCAGCTTAAAAGTCCCTGTGTTTGAGATTGAGTAAGCTCATATGGCTCTAGCCGCTTACACATCCATGGTGCTTATGTTTCTCAGTGTGTGTACCAATGTGGGTATGTGTGATAAGAGAAGGTAGTATCAATACGTTTGTAGAGGGCCTCTTCATAATTCTCTAATTGAAGCAGCAGTCTTAGGAAGAAAAAAAAATAGCTCCAACAATATGCATAAACTGCACAAAGCAAGTGCTGGGGGAATGGTCACTGCAATCAAGCTAGGAAAATGAGCCAGCTGCTTGTTAAACGTGTTTATGCTCTGATGCAATTCCTCTTTAGTTTTCTTAATTGCCTGAGACACTGAACAGAGTACAAACATTGCATGTTTTTTTCATGCAAATCCCCTACATATTTTAGGAGCAGCTATAAATGCATGGAATGCTCTGCGCGTTTGAAGTGCAGTGCATTAGTAAAACGCCTTCAAGGGCTTTAGTCTGGTGAAAGGGAGTATCATCATTCCCAGATCCAAGCTTCAGCTGAAAACTGTTTACTTTCTCTGAAGAATACCCGATTTCCCCAAAACAGAACCATACCTCAATCTCATCTCTGCATCTCAGCCTCTGTGGATAAACGGACATTCAGAGATGTCGTGATTCACATGAGTGATGGAACGTTCCTCAAATACTAAGATTGCTCCTCAGATTTATTGACATAAGTCCTGATGGAATAAAATGTAGTTCAAGATCCTAGATTTAAAATGTGCATGGTTGATTTGTAATAAAATTGAAAAAAACGTATTGGTTTGCATCACATCAGACAGTTAGATTCCACTAAAACAAACGTATATGTACGAAAATATCTTCGCATTTGGCGATAATTGTGAAAAATAGGATGTAATAAGTTGCATAATGGTGTTTGTTTACTTACCGGCCTTGAAGCTGTGAATAGGCATTTATAATAATAGCGTCGCAAAAAAGAATTCTGCTGGAAAGGAAAAAAATACGTATGCATGCACAATTACACATAGCAAGCAGTCATCTTATGAAAGAGGCGGGAAAAAAAACATTAGTGTATTGTGCTTTTAGCAGTTTGTGCAATAATTGGGCAATTAGAATATGCTGTGAAGGATATTTTTGTGGTTGGGCACCAAGTGTGTACACTGTTGACCTTGATTTAGCATATTCTCCCCAGTTTGGGACGGGATTAGAATTTCATATCACAGCAGTTTGAATTGAGGTACCAGAGTACAAGCTCCACTGGGGCTTAACAGGATCTTATAAACAGTGGTGCTGGCATGGATGTCTCACGCAGCACATTCAGCTGGAGCCTCCGCTTCATATTGCATTGTCTCATCGTCAGTGCAGGCCACTGTACTAAACCTGGTCACATTCATTTGTGAATAATGCATTTTGTCAGGGGTGTTGTATCGTTTGCCAGGGTAGGGGTGGGTGGGAGTGTGTGGGGGTGGGGTTGGGTGTATCACTGGGTGGTGGTGGTGGTGGGGTTACCACTGGGGTATTTGCCTGGGTCTGCATTTATCCGCGGCTACTGATGAAACACCTATGCTGAGTATTTCTCAACTGTCAGTGACCCCACTTCTCAGAAATGAATGACGGTATATTGGGATGATCTCACATGAGAGGTTTCTGTCTTGTCACATTTAGAGGGACTTTCAGCCCGCTCATTTGCAGCCACTGTATTTGACAGGCAGGCGTAAAAAGCTGAGATTGTGGAACATTTTCTTTTCCGTCTGTGCGGTCACAGAGTCGGCATTCCATGTTCCAAATTAAATGTATCTCTCTCTGCCTCTACCCTATCTCTCTCTCTCTCTAACTATTTGTGTCTGTCTGAGTTAGAGTTATCACGTGATGAGGCAGACAATAGCGAGGCACTCTGGCACTACGGAGAGGTTAGCCGGGGTTTTTGTGTTGCTTGTCAGTGAGGGGGGGCATCTAAGCCGTGAATAGGATCATTGAGTCGGAGATAATTTTGGGCCCCGGTGCAGGGCATTAGTTGGACAGGCCTTTCTGCTGACGGGCTTGTTTCTCCCTCTCTCTCTCTCTTTCTCTCTCCCCTTCTTTTTTTTTTTTTTTTAACCCCAACCCCCAATTCCCCTCTGCTGCATCGGCATTTCTGTCCAAACCAAAGGCCTTTATCGTTGTGCCCATGACGACATGTCTGATAGGGTGTGGCAGCCAAGATCTCTTCTAGCCCCATACCTTGGGGAGCCAATACATCTAGATATAGATAAGTCGAAGCAGCCAGGTTTTAAGCTAAGCCACACTCCACATTTCTGTGGTTTTATAAGCCACCAGAGTCTGTCTGATAAATGAATAGGCACATTGCTGGACATTCCTATTCATTATCATTGGAAATGGTCGCGCCTGCAGGGAGTTTTTGTTGCGATTGCCGTGGAGGCTGACTGTTGAAGGGTCTCTCCGAGGTGTCCTGATGGCTAAATTTCAGACAGTGTTAAAGAGCTGGAGCTCTGCTCAACGAGAGGCTTAGGCTAAAATAACCCACATGGGGAACACTGCTGTCAAGTGCCCAACTACACACACACTTGCAAAAATGTATAGTCAAAAGTGCCAGCAGGACAGAAAATGAAAACACATGGGCTGCAGCTCGGAGGGGCAGAAAGGCAATATGTCAGAATCCAAAATTTGGCAGCGATTGTTACATTACCGGTGTCCAGTTACGACGTATTGACAAAATGCTTACTGGAATGCCCTAAATACAATGAGGGAGGAGGAACAGGCCAAAGTAGCACAAATGGAAGAATGCAGCCGCAGACAAAACCATCAGACAGTTCCTTTTAATCATTACAGCTCCCCGCGCTCGCCCCTGCCAGCGACATATATTTTAACTAAGACTAATTTAAATCATCAGCAGTGTTTATTTTCAGCATATTATGAAGTGCAATTTCCTTGAACCCAAATAATGTTTTAAATGTGTCTGTTTTTGCCATTTACAGTAAATACTACAGTAATGTTTAATTTACAAAGGCCTATAAACCACAACAGCAGCAAATTGTGGTATTTGAAGAGCTGGAACGATTTCTTTCAATTGAGTCATCCACTGATTGTTCCAGCCCCACCTAGATTTGCTGGATTACAGTGCGTAGTTTCCTTAATCCAAGCAAACCAATCACAAATGGTGTCGGCGAAACTTTGCCCACCAGCAACATTGTGAAGCGTAAATCTATGGACTTTTCTTCCTGCTGTACTGTGAGTTATTTTGACAGTCCCTTGCTCTGTATTCTAGCTCTGTCTGAGTATCTGCTGACTTGGACTGGCTAGGTTGATTGCCTCAAGGCTTCGAGTTTACAGGTGGCTGGCTTTGAGGCAAAGGAAGTCGGAAAGAGAAAGTCATCTATCTGATGTCAGCTTTGCCAGGCTCAAAGAGGGGGAAAAAAACTAATTGGTCAATGGTAATTGAACAGGAGCACCCAGGAAGGAGAAGGTCAATATCAAATGTATTCCAGTATAGAAGAGAGATATTGTCATCTTCTGTCTTCATTATTGGAACCGCCGTCTCCCTGGCAATGCCACTTCACCTTGTAGGCAATATTTAGATGAATAGTAATTCCTCAAGTAAGAAAGGGTCCAGATTGCAGTGCTGCTTTCTTCTTTTGTCAGTGTTTAAATCTTTTACCAGGCTGCAATGCTATGCAGCACAAGGCCTTTGCAGAAATTTCTTCTCCTTGTTTGGGTTTTGATAAAGTACAGTAAGATTGCATTTCCATTCATCAAGATGAATACATTGGGAATGCACTGCACGCCAATTTCCAAACTCTCCCGAGCCAACCTCATATTTTTTTCTGCCTGTCCCTCTATTCAAAAACACTTGTTTGTTGTGGTATGTTGGTTTTGCCACTCTTTGCTGACATTCATTTCAATAATAGTCTTTTGCCATTCCTTTCCTGCTGCTGTCTTGCATTCAGCCGCTATGCCTTTGCTCAGCTACATCCTCGTCGGTGCTGAAACCATTTGCCCTGTTAGTTGTTACAAGCAGCAAGAAAAAGTGTCAAATTCACCCCTGTCATCATTTAAGAGATTTATTAGTTGGTAGGTTGTGGTGCACTTTGGTAGAATTGATTGCAAATGCGTGGGCGATAATATTAAATTATGCCTTGGGGTAAATGTATGACTTCCTTTAGACCCCAAGCTGATCTACTGCATCCTCTCCTCCAAGCCCAGAGGAACTCGATGCACTCAGACTGCAGATGATCCTCTGAAGACATCAGTGGGTCCCCAAGGTAGCAGCACAAAGGAAGATTAGGCACCCTTCTTCAAGGCTTTTGTTAAGTAATTCCACATCTGCTTTAATAATTCAAAGCGGCACCAGCAGAGCCTCCACACAAACAATATATGGTAACGTGATCTCTGAGGCCGGGAGGAATTTTTATCTTTCCCTTTATGCTGTTTCGTGTGCTATAAACATGAGGTGGGCCTGCCAGGGAAACATATCCATACAAAAGGATGACACAGTTAGCCTCGTAGGTGCTGAAGTATGTGTGTGTGTGTGTGTGTGTGTGTGTGTGTGTGGTGTACATGCTTGAGCCACGCAGGTTGTGCTCCACTGTCACTCACTTGTGTAACACGAACCGGTGTTGTACCACTGCCACTGAGGCACCGGTGGGACTCGAGCCCCCATGAGCAGCCTGTCTGCAGTAGCTGTATGTGTGCACGGTTTTTTCGGTGTGTTTTCCGTGTGAACACGCCGATGAAATAAACATCACACACACTTACTTCTGTCTCTCGAGGAGCTGAGGATAGGTAGTCATCCGTGGAAGCCATCCCTGTACGTCATGGGGGACAAAGCTGGCATGCAATGGCCTTAGCTGGATAGAAAATAGAAAGACTTATCTATCTGAATTTAACATCTTTGCACATGCTGCATGTAACTCAAACCCAAACACACAGAGTCATTTAGACAGTCTAATATACACGTCAGGTTTTAAATGTATTGTTTAGGGTTTTCTGGACTCTACTTAATAGCCCTTAAGGGGAACTCATCCCTTTTTTCTTTAGTTTTCTCTCTCAGACTCTCTCCTCCACTGCACCTGTTTTCAGCAATACCTTAGGGGCACAGCTTGAAGTGAATAATGTATGAGCGGGAAGGAGAATCAGAAAACCTTTGTGGACCTTCTGTCTGTCTCTCTGTCTGGCGGGCTGGCAGTCTGTCGGTTTTCCACCCCCTTTGTTTATGTATCTATTTTTTTCCCCTAAGTTTCTCTCACCCTGGTAATTTTTAACTTAAATCCATCTATGTCTCTCTCTCTTGCAGTGAGGTTTCTCGACTGTGGCCGAGGTGGCGCGTTGCGGTTTGAATGCAGTAACCCCTCTGACTTCCGGATAGAGGCCGACGGTGTGGTTTACGCTGCCAGGAGCCTTCTCCACTCTACACTCCCGGTGTCTCCGTTGCTGATCAAGGCCAGCGACTCCACCACGCTGCAGCAATGGGTGACCCAAGTCAGGCTGATACCCTCCGCTCACTCAAGCCAGCAGGTAACCACAGCTCAATCACGTCTATTACATTTCTGACTTGTTCTGTCGATTGTCTGACTGATGTTCCTGCCATAGAGAGGTGAAATGATCAATACTCCACTCGTATCGAATAACATACGGTTATTAGACATTCAGACACATTCACAGATGACTGGTTCCTGAATGCGGGCAGCACACTGGTGGGTAATTGGGCACATTTTGGGTCTCATTCACACCTTCCTACAATTATGTGGGCAATGCCAATTCCATGTTGGTCTGAACCGGTTATTTGCCTGAGTGATCTTGTAGTGTGAAGGGTTTACAAGTATAACCTTAATCTTACTGACTGGGTCGATGTCTCCCTGATTTCCGGAAAGAAAAACCCTGCAATAGCTAATGAACGAGCTGAGTGGGAAACATCACTATGTAGCCCCGAGAACAGTTAATGTTAATATGGAGCAGTATCCGGTGCATTAGACAATTTATGAAAATGACATTTCTAATGATCCCAGCTTTCCCTCTCCTTCCCTGCACCTGCATAGAAATAACAATATCATTAGCTTGTAGCATGAGCTTGCAATAGCCTCATTTGAGACAGACAATTGCACTTTTATTTCCCACCAGGACTGTCACTCCCAGCTCATGGTGCAAAGTATATGTAAATCATGTGCCAACAGATTACCAGTGTCCACCTTCATGTTTGTTTTGCACACAAGTTTCTGAGTGCGTCCCAGGAACTACCTCTGAAAACGTTCAGCGCAAACACCCAATGTGTGGTCTCTGCGTCTTGACCGAATTCCTACAGTTGAAATATTACAAATCTGTCAAATGTGTTGCCATGTCTGTGGTCTCCCACATTGGTTAAGATCTGGAAACCCTCTAGTGTGTACTGAGCCTAAATTGCAGCAGGTGTTCCAGGAGACTGGGTGGATGCTTGCTCATTAAAACTTAATGTGTCAATTTACTAGGGGCACAAACATATACTCAACACGGTCAGTGGGTATCAAGAGCAGATGCAAAATAGCTCCTCATAAAGCTGATCTCCGTGAGCAAGCCTTGTGATCGTGAGGTTATTGCCTTATCATCCAAAAGGGGACGCACCTCTTTCAGCGCTTTGACGGGAAGCATCTGTCCGAGCTGTAGAGCGCCGCTCTAACCGTTCTGCTGGACGCATTGTGCAGTCATCTGCAATTAGTTAAGAGGACCGTGTGCTCATATGTCAACATTGTGGTTGGACAAGGATCAGAGGAAGTGCACAAAAAAAGCACTGCACATGTCCTATCCGTCTGCCTTGTAACCAGGAAATGAAAAGAAGCTCTAAAAGGCTGTGTTATTGTAGAGGTTTTGACTTCAGTGCCAGTGGATTATGTGATCCTGCTCAATTAGATAATATCTGTTGCTTTAAACTTACAGGATGCTGTACAGCGACGCCAAACACACACAGACAGGCGAGAGCTTTTCTCAACCGGGTATTCCGCTGCTCCCTGTCCCGACCCATTCGCCAGTGTTATAAGTTAGCCTTTATGTGCATGTGTTAATAATCATTGCGGTAAGATCTTAAATCATTAGCCGTCTGGCGTCTTAATGAACACCCCCAAATGCAGTAATCGTGTTTGTTTTACAAAGACCAATGTGCTTTTCGCTCTAATCCCTGTAATACACTTAAACAAATGGCCACAAGTAGCCATTTCTAAAAGTGCGGTGCAACAGATAATCTCAGGAAAGGCGGGCATCATACTTTATGTGGGCGCAGATTAAAAGTTAATGCCGACAGTTATGTGTGGTTACTGTCTGTGGTATGGGTGCAGTGGTCTGCTGGGCCGAAATTAAACTTGCAGCCTGTAATGATTTCACGGCTTTTCAAAACACCATCGTTAGCCAGTGACAGTCATTTACTATAGGGGCTCCTGCAGGTATGTGACTTTAATGATACCATTAGTCACTGTTGTCAGTTGGTCAAAGGCAAATTCATATGCGTCCCTACTAGGTAAAGGATTCCACAGGGTTTTTTTTTTTTTGGTGGGGGGGATGTTTCGTAAAAGTGGGAATCTCTACATGTTTAAACAAACTATCAGCTGCATCATCAGTGTCTGATCTGCATCTGATGAGAGTTGTTGAATTTGTCCACAGTGTCCATAATGAAATCAGGGATCGACTTAACTGTATCTTGTGAGTTTATGAGGTCATAGGCGGCTACCCCCCCCCACAGCATAATTATTGCCATGAATCATCATGCATCTCTTAATCACATGAACGATTACTTTTTTTTTTATTAGTGCTAAGAATGCTGCAGCCTCTGGGAAACATTTTAATCAATGGCAGCCAAACAATATCCTCATTAACATGAGAGCGTCCTCACCCACTATCTCCATCTCTATCAGAACCTCAGCTCCACCGCAGTATGTGAGTGGAAAATCTGAGTCTAAAAGAGGTAGTTTTTCTAAAAGGGCAAATACACACATGCGTAAACCCTTTCCACACAATCACACACACACGCTCGGGCTGAACACTCAACCTAACTCTCTCCTGGACTCTGAAGTAGACTAATAGTCAGAAGATGGAGGGGGGTTCTGATGGTGTGGATGGGTGCAGACTTCCAGAGCACCAGAGATAGATGCGCGTTGGGCTGAACAAACCCACAGTGCCATTCATCATTCCAGATGCAGGTTGCAAATAATTACGGCTCTTGCTCGCACCCATTTTAATAGGGTAATAGATATTTCTGAAGCGTGCCCCTTCGTTATCTGTCCGCTTGCCTCTCTGCATTTCCAATGTGTGAAAGCAGCATAATCGGATTTCAAACATGATTAGTGGAAGCTCTGCGACAGCTCCCCAGATGTTAGAGGAGGGGGAATGTGGGATATGGGTCACGATATAAGGTGGCAAAGTGGTAATTAATTTCTGTGTTTGCACGGGACATTTTGTGGTAGTTTCCCTGGCCTCGAGTACCTCACGACCAATCAACATTCAAATAATTAGAGGAAACAGTGAGGGAGGTACTTCAAAGGATGTGACAGTTCCATTGAAATCCCAGCTATCATTCACTGACATTGACGGATTTTACATATTGTTTTTCTGTTTTCTTTCCCGCCGTGTTTTGTTCAAGGTTATTTTAACTTTCTCTGGCACTACTTCAGTCTTCTCAGTCTCTGGAGCGGCATAGGCAATTTGAGCCATCTGTGTGTTTAGTGTCTGGCTTGCAGGTACCATCCTCCTTTGTTTCAAATCTCATTCATTACAGCCGAGGGAGGATGGCAGATCCATTATGGAAGCTGGTCTGTCTGTGTGGGTGCATTTTATCAGCACATAAGAAGAGGTCTGACATTTAAAGCAAACCAGCGTCGGTGCGGTGTGGCTGCCGCAGTAGCCGCACAAAAGTGTTTCAAAGCACATCATCACACGCTGAACTGTGGATATTTTAAGCTACAAAGAAAGTTAAGAAAGAATGGATTTATTTCATTGAATGCACATTTAGAGTAGGTATTGCATTTGGAAGAGCTTATTAGGGTTTTTTTGCAGGAAAGGGCAGCACGTTTGCTTTATTACCATATCATTTTCATTTTGTGTAACCAAAAGGGAATCGGTCAGCCTACCATTGCAATAAGGTGTTGTGCTGTTGATCATAGTAATTACATTATCAGGATTAAGGCTTTCACTCCCACAGGGTAAACATAATAACAAGACTGCACAGCTACACAACAGCAGCTCTGTGAGGCTGTACTTAATTTTGCGGCCATCCACGTGGTAGTTTTACGTGGACCAACATTGCCATCTATAACGCTGTGCTGCTAGCAAGGCTAAAAATGTACATTGTTAACCTTTACTACATCGATGTGATCGCCACACAACCGGCTCTCGAACTAAATCGTTTCCCTCTCACAGGTCCGGGAAGCTGCCGTCCCTCCAGTCATGTCCACGGATTTGAAGGAAATAGTGTTTCCGTCGCGAAACACAGACAGCGAACTCAAACGCATGAAGAGAGACTGGGTCATCCCCCCAATCAATGTCCCAGAGAACTCGCGAGGCCCATTCCCGCAAGAGCTTGTCCGGGTAACGTAGCTCACTCAAGTACATACATATATACACACACATAGAAACATACATACATACATACATACATACATACATACATACATACATACATACATACATACATACATACATACATACATACATACATACATACATACATACATACATATACACACACATATACAGCTCTCAAAACTCCAAATAAAATGCATTTTGCTTACACAACCTTAGACCCCTGCTGCCCCAAGCTCCTACTCAGAGGGTCACAGACTTATGCCTTCGACAAAATGCTTATATTTACAGCACTTTGCTAAAGGTCGGGGCCTTTTTTTTTCTTTTCTTTTTTTTTTTTTTACAATTTATTATTTATCTGTTCTTTCAGGAGGCATTTGGTTCCAATGTAACATGGTATTATTTATAAGTAAGGAGAAATCTGAAGTGCTTACCAGCACAATTGTGCCTCAGTTGCCTGTTGAGATATTATAGTCCTTTTATCATGGCTCAAGGACAGGCATGGCCCAGTTCATTTGCAAAAAATCTCTGGGTGTGGGTGGCTGACAGAGGACAAGCAATGCTTAAAGAAGCTATACTAAGAAGAAATAGATCCTTTTTCAGCAAATTAAGCTGACTTTCTTACCAAATGTTAAGTCCTGTTCATGCCATTTGTATGCATTATATTTAATCCGGCCATATTAGAAGGGATGTTTCTGGGCTTTAGTGGATGATATCAGGATGAGGAAATACTTTGTTTGCTCAGCATGGATCTGGGGTGTAGGCACAGAGGGTCTCGGCTTACAGGGCAAACAGGATAGACAGCACAGCCAAGACAGATCTTCAATACTACACAGAAACACACACTCTGTATATCTACTCTTTTACTTACATAGCACACTATTTTTAAACCAGTGCTGAAATGACTTGTCGATGAATGCGTTATATATAGAATGTGAATAATAAAGATTGATTAGTAGAAGCTGTAATTTTTAATGCATTCTTCTATTATGTCCATATAATTGCATGTTAATCAGCAAATCACCACATTAAATTTATTTAATTTAAATGCAACTGTTTGTCATCAGATTCCTTTAAATTGTTATGTTTCAGGTTTTAGTCGACATTATGAAGCATTTATTAATAAATGAATGAATCTTTACACCTGCAGATTCGGTCAGACCATGACAAAAGCCGGTCCCTCAGATACAGTGTGACAGGCCCCGGTGCTGATCAGCCTCCTAATGGCATCTTCATCATCGACCCAATCTCTGGAGAGTTGTCAGTAAACAAACCCCTGGATCGAGAGCACATCCCCAACTTCCATGTAAGTCTGAAACAATAGCTCATACCAAAAAAAACAACAAAAAAAACCCTCTCTGTAATGACATCTCTATTATTTGCTAATTGTTTTTCCAGCCCACTTCATCAAGAGAAATGTGTTCTCTCACAGTGCTGTACATTCCTGCCAGTTGGCATGTGCTCAAGGGTCATGTGTAGCCTAAACTGCCTCCTCAGACCCAATAAAGCCCAGGGTCTCCCAGGATATCTGACTTATCCGTCTGAGAATTTAAGGGATTTAACGTGATGTTTGACTAGTGA
This sequence comes from Decapterus maruadsi, assembly GCA_030347415.2. Lineage (NCBI taxonomy): Eukaryota > Metazoa > Chordata > Actinopteri > Carangiformes > Carangidae > Decapterus > Decapterus maruadsi. Next base: position 17,723,337 of record CM064906.1, read on the forward strand.
TGTGGTGAATGAATTGGGGTGTACGTGTTAAATACATTACGAGAAACCCAGCTCCTTGTAGAGCTGCTTTACTCATTAGTAGTTCCTCTGTGACATTGCTACAGGCTTTGAATTATATCATATCACATTCTTAATTTTACATTTTATTTTGCTTCAACATAAACCGGTACACATCATGCTAGTAAAACGATTGAACATGTATTTCTCTAATGGGAGTCTACTTTAGTGATATTTGAAGGTCACAAATGACTCATAGCAAAAGGCTTCTAAACATCCTCGCTGTTGCGGTTTCAGTAAAATGTACTTGAACTGTAAACAGTAGAACAACAGGAGTAGCTTAAAATAAACATGTACATATTTGGTATATTATACTGTTCGGAGCCTGTAAATTTTCAGTATATACTGTATTTCTATAGATGTATTCAAAAGCATGAATCCTGTGTCAGGCACTGAAACCTGCATGTGTCTGTATGAAAACAACATGTACTTGAATTGCAAAACATTTCAGTAGATGGTAGTTGTTTTGGTAAAACACAGCTGAACCTGTGTTGACCCAGTGTGCGGCAACTGCAATGGGGTGTATTGTTTCAAGAGACGACCATAAAAATGCAGCTAGAATGCTTGTGTTGTTGTGGACTCTGGCAGTTATCAGACTAAATCTAATCTCCGTCTTTTTGCCCTGCATGTGCCAGAGATAGTAGTGGGAAAAACTTGCTCTTTACAAGAGAGCGTTCCTCTCATGGTCACATCAGTTTGAAATAAAGGATTTTCATGAACCTTTGCTCTTCTTTATGCATTGAAAGATTTTAATTCTGGTTTAACGAGTGATATTCAGTGGGTTCTCCCCAACATATTATTTGTTCAGTTGATGACAGTCCTTGCTTGAACAGTCCTACAGTCCAGATGTGTTTGTGTTTTTCCTCCAGCTGAGAGCCCATGCGGTGGACCTGAACGGCAACCAGGTAGAAAACCCTATTGACATTGTGATCAATGTAATCGACATGAACGACAACAGACCCGAGTTCACCCATCAGATCTGGAACGGCAGCGTCCCAGAGGGTTCCAAGCCAGGTAATATACAGCATAAAGCAGAGCGCAGCACTACACTGTATGAGCAAACGATCGGCTGCAGTCTGAGCCTCCGCCCTCACATGTTGTCATAGTGTTAGCCGACGAAACAGCATTGATAGCATTCCTGTGGTGGCCACTTTGTTAACTTTGCTTCTGCTGTATTAAAACATTCACTGGTATTTTGAGATCATCAGAAAGAACATTCAGTGTCTATATAACAAATTCATCAATCTAACACAGTTTTAATAGCTCTATTCACTTAATTTTGACTGTATTCTGAATAAATAAATGGACATGTTTGCATCTTGTCTCTGTCTTTTTTCTTGCAGGAACATTTGTCATGACAGTTACGTCTATTGACAAAGACGACCCCAAAACAGCAAATGGGATGCTGCGTTACAAGATCCTGTCTCAGAATCCAGAGAGTCCGACCTCCAATATGTTCACCATCAACAATAAAACAGGAGGCATCATTACGGTGGCAGCTGGCCTGGACAGAGAGGTGACTGACACTATCACTCTCTCTCTCTTTACCTTCTCCTTCACCTCTTTATGAGATACCTTTCCTTTTTATTTCATAATACTATAATGCTGTTGCCAATCCCCTCCCTATTTAGCGTTTATGAATAGAGACCTATTATAAATTGTCAGCATTTAAATGAAACCTTCATTAGCAAGGCCATCCATTATATGAACTAATTTTTGTTCGGCGTTTGCTGCCTGTTGTAGACGCGCATCAACATATTCATTTTCCATGTTTACATAAATGGGTTGTGCATTTTTTATATGATGACAAAACACAGCTTGAATATCTTTGCTAATATCCAGACTGTCTGAGAGCTAATGAGCCAAAGTGAATTTTACTGATTATCAGCTAAATGAGAAGTAGGGATGGGGAATGGACTTGGCTCTTTCACACTTATTTACTCTTACAAGGATGCAGCGTGCATCACTGAGCAGCTAAATGTTTCCCTTCCCTCATTCTCGCCTTCATTTTTCCCCCCCTTCTAAAGCAGAGGCCTTACTTGCATTTTCTTTCTCTCCATTTCCTGTGCTGTAAATGCTACCACTCTCTAATTTAATTGGATCGCATGGCTGTTTGAGTAAATAAATAAAATAATATAGAAAGCTGGAGCCAGTTGGTGCAATTCTAGTGAGGGCAATCTGGCTAGGTGGCTGCTCAATCACTTCCGCCCTGGGGCCGCCGTTTTATGTCTGCCAGTTGCCACCATGAAAGTAATTTGCCCGACTCTCATTACCTAGCAACTGGTCCGTCACCTGAGTGGCTTTTAATGTGAAAAGAGTCATTTGTTAGCTTCATGATGTTGTACATAGCAGAGGTGTAAGTTTCACACATCCACTCCCAAACTCACATCAGACTCATATAAAATGCTGCCATTAGCCATCATAATTAAGAAGCTATCCAGTTCAGATTTGTTTCATTTTAGCTGAAAACATTAATACTCGTGCACATTGAGTTACCAGCTTATTAGGGAGTGTGTAGGGAGTGTAGCATAATCCAATACAATAGCCCAGAAATAAATCTTCATGGAGCTTAAAATGCTCAGTTTTTGCTGACACTGAGTCAGAGAGGTGGTGATTCAACCGTGAGGTCATTTTTGGGGCTGTGATTTGTGGTAGTTTTGTAATGAATTGAAATATATACAACATTTGTTTCTAATCTTTTGCCCATCCTCACTTGTGCACATGAACAGAGACATTATATATTATAAAATAAACAAAAAGGTCAACATAATGTAGTTACAATAACAACACACCCTCACAACTACAAGTGAAGTGGCTTCATCATTGCTGTACAGAGAATTGTGTTTTAATCCTAGTATTGTGTCTCTTCTTTTCCCTTCCAGAAAGTGCCCCAGTACACGCTGATCATCCAGGCTACTGACATGGAAGGCAACCCTATGTACGGTCTCTCCAACACAGCCACCGCTGTCATCAGAGTCACTGATGTTAATGACAATCCGCCAGAGTTTACTGCTGAGACGGTAAGAAACAAACTCATATCTAATGCAACACAGTGATCTGAGTGAGAGAAAAGCATCTCAAGGACCCTCATGTCACCCCAATGTGGATATATGTACTGAACCATCAGTTCTGCTCACTTGCCTAGATCTGCTTGCCCAGCATTTCTGAAGTCACACAGATACACAAGTAGCCAGCCATGTGCAAAGTGTTATATCCCCCCCTCCAAATGTTGACACATACTGCTATCGGGATGTCTGCCCGAGTGAAGGAGGCACTTACCGTGCTCGCGAATCACTGAAATTTGTAATGCTACTGTTGCGCTATCAGGGGAGAGCAGGGAATGAGATGACCATGACGACATGATAAGTTACCTTAGATGTCTATTTACCCGAGATTGGTCCTGCTGTGCTGTGTAAGGCACGGCCCGGTGTGTTTTCTGCTGCCACAGCAGTATCACTAACAGCTCGCTGTTCTGTGCGTTCATGGTTTATTCATGCAGTTTTTCGGCGAGGTGCCTGAAAACCGTGTGAATGTCATTGTGGCCAACCTGACGGTGACTGACAAGGACCAGCCCAACACACCAGCCTGGAACGCTGTCTACAAAATCACCGGGGGCGACTCCAGTGGCAGGTTCTCCGTGCCCACTGATCCAACCACTAACGAGGGCCTGGTCACGGTCGTCAAGGTAAGCCCCCTCCCCCTCCAAACTCCGCCCTTCGCCTTAGAGATGAATTGTAAATCATACTGCTATGCTATGGTATATAATGTTACAGTGAAAGGGTTGGAGGTTTCTGTCACTGTATGTCTGTCCCATATTTAGGGAATTGTCTTTTTTCTATTTGATAGAATTTGATAGTAAAGACCCCTTAAATGTTGTGCTTAGTATGAGGTTAGAGCCAATAGAAAATTCTCTGCTTGAATTTTGTGTCAGTTCAAATACATAATACATTATTAAAACTTAAAACACAATTTTAAGATTCAGAACGCATTTGAAATAAAATTGGTTGGTTGCACACCTCTTACAGCAGCTCTCTTGCTGCTGCGTATCCTTGAGCTGGCCACAAAAGGACATAGTCTCTTTATCTCGTCTCACTATCTACAGTGAGCTTTCACAATAATAGTTTTTTAGCCAAGAGGAAGAAAAAGCCCTCATTCTTTGCATAACTCTCTCACCAGTTTCATATAACCAAATGTGTCATGTCATTTCATTGGTTCTGCATTTTGTTTCTGATTTTCTCCCTCTATCCGCTCCCTTTTCTGTTTTTTCCAGCCTATTGACTATGAAATCAGTAGGACGTATGTGCTGACAGTGGAAGCGAAGAATGAGATTCCCCTGGCCAGAGGCATCCACTCCCCTCGTCAGTCCACTGCCACCGTCTCCATCAGAGTGATAGATGTCAACGAGAGCCCCTACTTCGAGCCCAACCCCAAACTCATTAAGCTCGAGGAAGGACTGATGCCCGAGTCAGCTCTGACTACCTTCACTGCACAAGACCCTGATCGCTTCATGCAGCAAAGCATCAGGTATTTTGCAATAAAAGAGAAACTGGAAGAATTTGATAGGAGGAAATGGGTTCAGTTTCTAGATTTGTTCCACTTCCCACTTAAACATCACTATTATTATTAATAATATTATTATTGTTATTACAACCTTTATTTAACCAGGTGCTTTAACCAGGTTTGTCCCATTTAGATCAAAGATCTCTTTTCCAAAAGAGACCTGGCCAAGAATGTCAGCACATAGACATTCAGCACAGAGGTTTAAATTACATTTTATCATAGTGTAATTTTAGCATTTCGCTAAAACAATCAGCTGAAAAGGGCATAAGTACACTTGTAGGTATATTAATGATTGTAACACCCCTTAAATCATTGTAGAATAATGTCATGGGGTGAGTACTGTACACTCAGACTGTTTCTCCATCATTCCTGCTGGAATAACACTAAAGCAACCAGCGTGCCTCCATCTCATTCTTGTTGAGCAAGTTTTTTCTTCCTTTTCATCATCAGACATCTTGCGGCACAGCTGTTTGGCCGTGGTAGAGTTTATCTGCCTGAAAACAGTCCATTAGAAATAATCTAGCTTTTTAATTCCACAGTTTGTCCTACAAATTAGTTTGAGCTACTGATAACAAGCTAGTTTGGTATCCCCTGACAGGCAGTTCTCAAAAGTTAGAATAATTATGTAAAATGTATGACAGCTGAAATATTTATTCTGTGTCAACAAATCCAAAACAAAAGCATGTTTAGAAGAAAGAGATGCTAAGCTGGCAATAGAGACTAAATCCATCATCCCACTGCATAAAACAAAAGTGGAAATGTATCTTAAAGCAGATGAACTTCGTGTATGAATTAATTTCCCCCTCTTCCCTCCAGATACTCCAAGCTCTCAGATCCAGCCAACTGGCTAAGGATTGACCCCAACACTGGTCGGATCACAACAATTGCCATTTTGGACCGAGAGTCACCTTATGTGAAGAACAGTTTGTACAACGCAACCTTCCTGGCTTCTGACAGTGGTAAGTAACTGTAGAAATGGATGCCAAAAATACCTTGTTGAGGTCCTGTGATGCACTGGTTACATGGACTAGGTGTTTTAGCCAGGCTGTTACACAAGCACTCTATTCTAGGCCATTATTGTCAGAGCATTCAGGAGGAGATAATGCTGCCTTTTCCAAAGGAAGCCTAGCACATGTCTAATGTAGCCTCCCTCTCAAAGGTCAATCTTCCACCCAGCATCACTTTGACTACCTCTGTGATGTTTTTCACCCAAAGCTGGTGCACAAACACCCTGAAAGTGTTGGGGGGGGGAAAAGAACCTCAGTTACAGACACAATGACATCCAACATGCCTGAAGGTCAACTAGGCACTTGGCCTGTCTGGAGCGCTGACCATCTTAGTTGAAGGTTAATGTGCTAGCAATCCCAGAACCATCCAGCACGGGGATATATTCACCTCTTCCCTGCAGTGGTGGGATTTACCTCTGTTCAGGTTTACCCTGTTCTCCGGAGCATAGCTTAGGCCAATAGGCTTAAAAACTCTACCAATAAAGAGGTTTCTCAGCATTAATGGGTCAGGATTGGATGACTAGCTCCTTTGAGCGTGGCCTGAATGGTAAAAAAGCCTCTTAGCTGAGTGAATACATAGAGGAGCCTGAGAGAAGCGACAGTGGGCTCTGTTTGTCTGCTTTAGTATTCCCATCCCGTGTCCTTCGTCAGGAAGACGTTCCTCAGGCGCGCACACACACACGAACACACACACTTTGGCCAAATTTTTTGATATCTCCCTCTTTCGGTCTACCTCCTCACTTGAGATTAGATTCTCAGATCATTATGCAGTTTGGATGGGACTTCTCCCACTAGAGTAAATAGCTGTTTAGAGCATCTTTTATACCAGGAGATCCAAAGAATGAACTTCATACTTTACTTTCTGCCATCAAATGCATATTGAGTGTGAAATGAAGGCTGGAATTTCAATAGAATATATTTTACTAACCGTATGGAAATTTTTAAAATATCCCTTTTCTCATAAATATGTATGCACTAAGTGTGTGTGTCATTTTATGACCCATGTAGGTGTACCTCCAGCAAGCGGCACAGGTACTCTACAGATCTACCTGCTCGATATCAATGACAACGCTCCCAGGGTGTCTCCTCAGGAGACAGAGATATGTCAAAAACCAGAGCCAAATGCCATCAACATCACCGCCCTGGACGGAGACCTGAACCCCAACGCAGGGCCGTTTGCTTTTGAGTTAGCCCACCGGCCCTCAGATGTTCGGAGAAACTGGACCATCACAAGAATCAGCGGTAAGACATGAAACACACCACACACCACACACACACACACATTTTTTTTCATATAATGCTAATTAGAATGATATCAGGCTACTTATACCATACATACATATTAGCAAAACCTTGGGCTGCGAAATTCCTTAGATAACCTGTCAAGGACATTGATTCATCTTTTTGGCGCTGGCCTTCATTTGTATTCATTAGTGGAAAGTGAAAGGAGAGAAGGTGACAATTTTCTGCCTTTTTTTCTGTCAATGACACTTAATAATTTCGAAAGAAAATTGTAAAATATCTTGCAATGCACGCATATAAAATGTTCAGCCGTTTGTTGTTCATTAATTAAAACGTGAAACTTTTGATCTGTGATCCCTCGGAGTAACATTTACAATGATACAGGAGTGTAAATTCAGAAGCACGCTGCAGAAGGGTCAGGTAGAGCAGAAAACCACGGTGTGATATTATATTAACCTCACCAAACAGTCATTAATTTTCATGCTAATTTGAAACAAAAAAACATTAGTGGAAGAACTCATTTGTTGTGTGTTTTGCTATTAGATAGTGTCAGCTGAAACGCAGTGAATATATCTTAATAGGATAATGGCATTTGGATTATCGCAGCTAGGAATTTAGCCTAAGCAGCATTATCAAAAGGTATTCAGTAGATTTATAAGCTCCCAATCTAAATCCTGACCATGTTTTGGATTAGATATGCTGATGCAACTTCCAGGTAGGAATTTATGCTGCATATTTGTGATAATAAGTGTGTAATCGTACTGTGAACATGGTCTATACAAACGACTATTCAGAGTTTTGGTTTAATCCCCTCTGAAAGAATTATCTGCTAAAGAAACATGATGTTATTTTATCTTTAATCACATTAACTTGCTCAATCTGTCACCTCTTCATTTTCATGTCCTCTGAAAAGAAGCCATCATAGATCAGTCACAATTATGTTCCCCTCTGTGTTTCTCAGGCGACTACGCTCAGGTGAGCCTGAAGATCGGCTTCCTCGAGAGTGGTATCTACGACATCCCCATCATCATCACCGACTCAGGCAACCTGCCCATGTCCAACACGTCCTACCTGCGGATTAAAGTCTGTCAGTGCGACATCAATGGGGACTGCACTGACCAGCAGCACATCATGGCCGCCGGTCTGGGCACGGGGGCCATCATATCCATCCTCCTCTGCATCATCATCCTCCTCAGTGAGTGTCTCAGTGCCTCTCTCAATCAGCACATCACACATCCACACACGGGGATTATAAAGACAGCTAAACATTATCTGAGATACTACTAGATTACTGTAGGATTACCAAAAAGATCAGGGCCCATATCCAAGCTCTAAAACATCGGATCCGATTACATTTGTACAAAAATATGTAAGTTATTATGTTTTGTAATATGAGATCCTTCTTTCTCCCTCTCGCTGTCTCTCTCTGTCTGTCTGTCAGTTCTCGTGTTGATGTTTGTTGTGTGGATGAAACGCCGTGACAAAGAGCGTCAGGCCAAGCAGCTCCTCATTGATCCTGAGGATGACGTGAGAGACAACATTCTCAAGTACGACGAGGAAGGTGGAGGAGAGGAGGATCAGGTAAGAGCCCTGTTGTTAAACACACACAGAGTAGACTCCTTTTAACATTACATAACACAACAGACATTTTAAAGGCTCTGAAAACATATTTTCCCAGACAGATTTTTTTTTTTTTTTCCGCCAAATGAAGAACGGTTGTGATTTATTCCAGTTGAAAGATTATTGCTTGTCCTGCTCTGACTTGTCTCATCTCACTGGTTTAGGAGGGTGTTGCCACATACAAACTCAAAGCACCAGTCAGGATTTAGCAACATTTAAATCAGAATCTGACGACGGTTGTGTGGGTGTTTGCTTTTTTCTTGCTACATATTTGATCAGACTGGCACAGCACTGGTGCAGCAGATAAGCTGGGTTCTTGACTAATAAATTGGTTGTAGGTAGTACCTCTCTCATAATTTCTGTATTACTCATTTAGACAAGAATATTTACATTAGTGGACAAACACTTGAGGCTTTTGATGATTAACATGTTGCATTTGACCTACATGCAGTACTGTAGCTCAGTAAGACTGACATTTCTCTGAAAGGGTGACATGCGTGCAGAGTGTGTGGTCTTTCTTAGGGGGTAACATTCAGGTCACATCTATGCAGCACAGTAGCAGTTTTTGTATAACTGAAGCCGCATAAGGACAAAGAGGACCACCTAGTCTTTTTTTCTGCAAGCGTCCGTGGTGCATACTTAGAATGCATTCTTTCTGGTATTACTCCTGCTCATTATGCTGCTCTAAGATACACCTCACACTCAGTCACAATGAGGAGCGAGACAGTTTTCGGAGGAAATTGGAAATGGTCTTTTTTTTTCTTTTTCTAGAGAGGAGCTGAGAATCGAAGCCCAGAGTCAATAAGGCAAACACATTTTGATCCAATCGGCTCTGGAAATATTGGAAATGTTTCCTCGGCTGGAACTGGTTCCCACTCACCAAACCCCCCAACACACACAAACACATATACTCAATAGCAATGCGGAGCCACAGACATCAATAAAGTCACATCTCTGTGAAGTCACATCTCCCTGCGCACTGATCAGGCACATTCAGACACAAATTCAATTGTCCTAATGACCTCTTGTTAGCAGAACGGAATCATTTCATAAAAAGTCAGTAATATAGCAAATGGGCTATTTTCTTGCTGCTAGCTGAAGTGCTCTGGAGGCTTAGGTATAGCAGAAATGAGTGGGAGACCCTGGGCTGACCCAGCACAGTGCCAAATTAGCCTTGGAGACTTGTAATTGGTAAGCTGATGTCATTTGGAGACAGACATCTGCTGTGGCACAATAATGAAGCTCTGTCTAAGGTAACAATATGACTGGAAAGCCATTATACATCTGCCAGTGATTAGGCAGGAGGGAGTACACCCACTTGTGTATTCATATCCTCACTTTCACACACAAAATGCACAAACTTGTGGACCAGAACACTTTGAAAAGGAAACTGTTGCATGATATAACACTCCTCAAAGGCAAACAAACGGCTGCAGCAATTTATTGAGGGAAAACAAGCTTCCATTTTGACGGGCGCAGAGAAGTGCAGGGCGCCAGGAGAAAATGGTCTTGTCTGCAGAATCAGGGAAGTCAGTGTCGGGTAAAAAATGGGCCTGACTTTCCCGGCGATGTGGTCTTTATAATGCCCACCTCTGTTCTCCCTATCTCCCGCTGGGGAGGAAATTGAAGTGTCAGACCATTGGGCGCTCTCAGAGTATATGATTTTAGTTGCTGCTGCCATTGCCCTGGTTTGTATTGGTTTGTGAAGCACTCATTTCATCAAAGGCAGACAGCTGATCTGGCTGCATTCTGTGGACATGGAAAAGGAAAAGGAGTCGTTGAGTGCAGGTTTGCGGGTGAAAAAGATAAAATGGGAGGCGGAGAGGAGTCGGCTGCTTTTTCTCACGACTCCAGAATAATTTGCTACACATTAACGTTAAGACAGCGTGGCTTTGGAGGCATGAATTGAAATACGTTCTGATTTGTTTTTCAATCCAATGTAATAAATACCACATAAAGAAATGAGACCTGTCTGAGCAGATAGTATAACTGCCTCATGTATTTGTCACTTGAGATAAAGGGAAGTATAATATGTCAGAGAGCCGCTCTTTGGATAATTCCTCTTTATTACAACACAGGGTTAGTTTTTGCACTTTGGGCCATTATTTCAATTATGTTAACAGAGCAAAAAAATATGTAATTGCTAAGGTTTTAAATCGTGTTCTATGTCCAACAGGGCAGGGAATTTGAGATTTAAGGGAGTAGTTAGAAAACTTGGGATGTGTGCTTATTCACCTTCTTGCCAAGAGCAGAATGTCGAATGAGACGTGCTCATGTCTACATGGTAAATATGAGTGCTAAATTAGCGCAAAGACTGGAATAAGGGGGGAAACGGCTCATTTGGCTTTGTCCAAAAGTATCTAAATCTACCTGCGAGCACCTCTCTCTCCAGTCATGCAAAGCTAAGCTAACCGGCTGCCTTTTTCCTTTGCTCTGACAGACATGAGAGTGCTATGAATCTTTTGATTTAATTCCCGGCAAGAGAGTGAATAAGCATGTGGAATTTCCAAAAGCGTCCAGCTACCCCTTTAAAGCGTGTTGTAAAGAAGCCAGCACTTTAGTTGAGCCAGTAAGTCTGCTGCAATGGATGTTTACAACAAACTGTTTGGAAGAAACAAGTTTAATTGTTCTTCTCAATTTCCTCCTCCAAATAACCTGGGGTTTGTTTAAAACCCGTGTGATCATATGTCTCCTCATGTTTCAGATCCTATTGCATTCAGTTTTGGAGATGTTGATGATCTGCCAGACCTCAGTCACAAAATGAATTAGTGTTATCTTATTATTACTAATAGGACTGAAAACAACAGCCATGAAAATAAACTGAAATGAAACCTTAGATTTTATATTAAGGTAGGGACCAGACTTCCAGCTCGGTGTCGGCACGATGATAAATAAACTCAGTCCTGTTTTGAATTGCCACAGCTATGTCTCATGACAGATGAAGTGTACACAGCTTGGAATTGTTCAATCTCAGTCTATGTTTGAATGTGGGTCATGAGTGCCAGAGGCAGCCATTTCACCCGGCTGGTGTACGTGTGAGGAGTCAATTCCCTGAAGGGGGACCGGTATGTCATTAGACCTTCCTGCTTAGTTCAACCATTATACGGCTCCGTTGCAATTCCTGTCACCAACTCCTGACCCCTACGGTGTACACACACTCAGGGAAGGTCGGGCGGGAGTCAGCCTGAAATGGACCAAAGATGATGGATGGGGTTATTGGATGGACGATGCGCGATGACCATTGTTCTCCTGCAGCTCAGCTTCAGGGGGTGATTGTCATTCCCCTCCAAAATCAAATTGCACATGAATAATCAATGCCTTTGTTTTAGAGTTTGAGATGATACTTATTAGTGTGGAGTTGAGTAGGTGTTTGTCAAGTGCCCGCTCGCTTTGTTGTGTTTGTGTATCTGGGTTGTTTGTGCATCATCACAGGGTTTATATTTATTCTCACGTTTATTTTTACATCGGAACGTCTGCAGCCTTTTTTTTTTAATGTATTTATTTATCTATCTTCTGGGAGGGACGGTGTGCGTGTGTGTGTGTAGGTACATGTGCAACTGAGCAAAGACAATTTTGAAGGGGGGATATTAGAGATGGATGGATTACTGAAAATCTTCTAAAGAGGGACAATCCATCATGCACGCTTATTAGGCACACACCCTGATTCTCAAATGGCATTTTCTCTATCATATCTGCTGTCACCGTGATACCATCCAGACATTCAGCTCAGCTCAGCAAGGCTCTTTCTGTCTCTTAACTCCTTTTCTGTCTTTCAGTCTTTCTCTCTCTTTCTCCTCCTTCTTCCCTGCCCATGACTTTGCACAAACTGCGAGCCATTCAGGTTGCCTTGGTAATGTTAATAGGATTAGCAATGGCTTATGCATATCCACCATCCCGTGTCTGGGCATTGATTAGAGCAAAACAGTCGCCTGCACATCCTTCCTGCAGCACACTGCACAAGTACAAACACTCTGCAGCGTATGATGTGGTCCTCAGCGCGGCCCCCCCTCACTGCTAGGCTCTTTTAATGTGTCAAATTGTCCCTGGGCTTGTGCTTCACAGACAAGAAGATTAAAGTTTTCCTCGTGTCCCCTCAACTCCCCTCGTTGCGTTCTGAACTTTTAAAAATCTCCCCTTAACTTAGCTGAACTCTCTCTCTACGCTGAATAACGCAGGAACGCGTTTACCTATGTAAACAAACTTGCTCAGTTTGGGCTCTGGGCTAACTCCCATCTGTCTGTGCTCCCCAGGATTACGACCTCAGTCAACTCCAGCAGCCGGACACGTTAGAGCCTGATGCCATCAAGCCGGTGGGAATCCGCCGTCTAGACGAAAGACCCCTCCACCCCGAGCCACAGTACCCCATGAGGTCAGCAGCACCCCACCCCGGAGACATCGGAGACTTTATCAATGAGGTAAGAACATCAGCCGGCAACAGTTATTGAAAACTGAAATCAAATCCTAGGAGCCGGGGAAGAGAGCTGAAGTGAAAAGGATCAGTGCTGTCACAAAGCTTGAATTTCATTTTCAAGTTGAGTGACTTTCCTAATAAATTTGTATCTAAATAAACAATTTGGCTCAGTATTGAGGAGTTAAGCACGGCCTCATGGTGAGAGAGAAAAAAAACCTTAACTTTAAATTGAATCAATTATTTTTTAGAATTGTTTCCATCTTTTCCCAGCAGAACGTAGAAACTTTTCTCATCTCACATAGTATATCCGCTCAGACATGTACCAAGCCCAAAAAGTACATGATGCTAACTCACTTAGATATAATTGTTTTTCTCTTCACTTTCCGCCAAAGTAGTTATAGATGTGTCAGCATAGAAATAGGAGATGAGAGGAGCAATACATTGGCTTTCTATCGGAGTGCAGTGTTGAGAGTGCCCTCGTTTGCCTGAGGCCATCATTGACTCCAGCATGAAGGGAGAATGTAAAATGAAAAGAGCAGTCATGTATTTTTCACAAGCTCCAACAGACAAGAGTTTCACAGCATTACAAATGGAGTTCTCTCTGAGTTTTTGGATGGCGCCCATGTTTTTAGATTAGAACTTGCTCTTTCAGCCCTGCTCCCTGGCCATCTATCTCTGGGATCGCTTTACTCAGGCACAACTCATTTTCACTTCTCACCGTCGTGTCATGAATACACCTAATACACTTGTCCTAACAGTGGTTATGGAGTTGAATTGCTCCCGTCCAATAAAGAACAGCTCCACAATGCGCTCCATCCTTCATCGGCCTTGTTATTTTAATATTCTCGCAAGACCTTTGAGACTTTCTCAAGTTCTGAGCATCCTGACCCAGAAAACACTCACACTTGCGACCAGGCAGCGCCGATCTGTTTTTAGTCCCAGATCTGACTGTCGCTGAAGCTCAGTCATGGTAAACTCCCGAGCTCGCATGGCGCTGGAATCTGACCTAACTGATGAGGGCTGGCTGCCAGAGGAGCAATGAGATGAGTGGTGAGGGAGGGGACACTGGGGGAGTGAGGGGGGGGAGAGGGGGAGGGGTGGTGGCGGCTGATCTTCATCCTGAAATGTGCACACGCCCCAGGAGCTTGTGGCTCTTAATTAAATTAGAGGGACAAAAAAATTAGGCATAGATTTAGCATAAGGACTTTAACCCCGTAGTCGGACAAACAAAGGTCTATTAGTCAACTCCTGGTCTGTTCCCACAGAGGGGGGCGACATTAAATACATTAGCGCCAACGTGACATGACCTCTGTTGGTCACAGGTGGACACAGTGCCACAGAGGAAAACAAAGCTGAAGTGATTGCATTCAGCATTCTTGCATAGCGCTTTGTTTCAGCTCGTCTTGTGAATAGAAATACCAGCGGGTTTGATTACACATCTCTTTTGTTATCGGCGGGACAGAGAGACTCCATAAAAGTTAGGACACTTCAACATTTCCCTACGAGTTGTGATTGTCTGTAGCGCAGCGGATGAGTCAGTTGTAATGAAATTATGGAGCCGGGGTTGTGTGATTGACTAATCGTTTGAGACCGCCGGTGGGGTTTTGGTCGTAGATAGTGGGGGCTATAACCAGCAGAGCGATTATGGTTGTAATTGTAATGAACGATCCATCTGTCATATTTCCCACCAAATTATCAGCACCACGGCCCTGAGCAAAATACTTAACGAAAGCTAACAAGTGGAAAATAATCGCTAAGTGCCCAGGCACTTTAATTCAATCCATCTTTTTATTTGAAAGCATTTCAGCGCTATAACGGCAGCATAAGGGAAACAATAAATCTTTGACAAGTTCCCAATGAGCCGAGGTCTCGTTTCTCTTGTGTTATGTTGCTCTACCTCTTTTAATTCATTTATTATATGTTGGGTGTCCTCACGAGTGGCAGAAAGAGGGAGAACGCAGGCTTGGTTCCAAAGTGGTTCATGGCCAAAGCACAGCTCAACTCCTAGATTAGCAATCCATCAAGTCTCCAGAGTCCCATTAAAGAATGAGGCTGGAAATCAATAACAATCCATAAGGAACTCTCATGACGCCGCGGTGAGGATTTCTGGGAATGTCGAGCGCAATCTTCAAAATAGAACCAGCACCAGGAGCCTCATGTTAACACACACGCTGGCACACGTTTGTGGCGCACACACAGAAACACGCACTCCTCATTTCTGTCTGGGTTGAGTCTTGTGCTTACTGCTGCTGTTTAGGTAGGAGTCAGATAAAAATGAAATATTAAAGAAATGGCTATCTAGATTATAGATGACAGAGTATGAGTGCTGGACTTGTACTGCCTGCGCAGGGCCTTTGAAGAGAAAAGGAGGGGGGCTTTGCTCAAGGGTCAGTCAGGGGAGGGGGAGATGATTGCACTCTACTGAGGCTGCTGGTCACGCTCAATCTTGGCTTTTGATCAAGCAGTGGATAATCCGACATCCCAGAAACATCAGGAGAATGCCAACCAAAACACAGAGGGAAACACGCGGGAACACCAGAGCCTGATTTCCTGAACAAGTGGAGGCAGAGCCTACTGACTGGTTTTAGGATAGATTAGCCTGTTCTTGTGCTGCAGCAGCATGGGGGAGGGGGCCGTGTTCACGTGGCTCACCCCTTGTTGCAGACGATGTCGGCGTGCAGACACGGCTTAATCTTTTCATCTAACCGTGGGTTTTATTTCCCTTCTGTACAGGGACTCAAGGCAGCAGACAACGACCCCACCGCTCCTCCCTACGACTCCCTGCTAGTGTTCGACTATGAAGGCAGCGGCTCCACAGCTGGCTCCCTAAGCTCCCTCAACTCCTCCAGCAGCGGGGGCGACCAGGACTACGATTACCTCAACGACTGGGGCCCTCGCTTTAGAAAACTGGCGGACATGTACGGGGGAAGTGACGACTAGGATACACAGCCACTCCTTGAATGATGTAAAGATGGAGAAAAAAAAATGAAGAAAAGGAAAGATTTCCTGTTGATGGACATCTACAGCTTCTGATATTTCCCCTGAGAAAGTGACAGAACTGTGACAGAAAAGAAACAAAAAATAAACATTGATTCAGAAATTTTTTCAAAAACCAACCTAGGCTTATTGTTGTAGTCTACGCATACATATGCTTGTTGAAAGCTTAGGCATAGGCTGTGGTCCAGTTGGATGTGGGAGGGAACACTGGTGGACTGTCGCCACTCGGATTGTTGGTATTGAATGCGCTCAGTTACACTTGAATTTCACAGTACAGAAGCACTGGGATATAATGTGCCTTTTTGTACATTTTTTTGGATCTAAATGATTAGTTTTATGTTCAAGGCTTTAATGGTACTGACTTTTGGAGTGATTTCAAACAAAGTATGTTACACTCTGGTATGCTTCTACATGCTTTTTTTTCTTTGGTTACACAACGCTCCTGTTTGTTGAAGATTATTTAAATAAACTACAAAGAAAATGAAGGATCATCTGTTAGCTTGGATGGAAACAAAAACAATTAAATAGCAGCACTGTACAGTACGCTAGACTTGTAGACTTTTTCACTAAAAAATTAAAATTATGCAGCTGGTTGCAAATAAAGGGAGTTATGAATCATACTTTTGTAGCATTTTTTTTTCTTTTTTTTTGAAGTGATGTAGTATTTTACAAAAACAAAAAAAAAAAACTGTTTTGGTCTAATCTATGTACACTTCATATGCCTTAGTCATCATCTGATATTTTCAAGTTTTACTTCACTGTAAAAAGATGTGTGTACATAATGTTTTTTTTTTCTTTATCTTTTTCTTTTGATGTAGTATATGAAGAAGTGCAAAAAGTTCCAAACTTGTAAATGTATAATTTGGACAACAAATTCAAGTTTTTTGCATGTTTTTATCAACAAAAATGAAAAATGTTGTTTCCCAAATTTATTTACAAAGTGAAAAAATAAAAAAATCTGGGTGACATTAAATGTGTAGAAGTTAAGAGAGTTTTTTGTATAAAAAAAGAAAAGAAAAACCCATTGATAAAAATTGAAAAGTAGTGATCTTGTCAGCACAACTGTTGAATTTGTACCAAAAAGGGGGTGGGGGGGGGGGTGGGATGACATGCTAGGCACTAATTAATGATTCAGCTTTAAGACTGGAAAAGGTTTTCGACTTAAGCCTTGTGGATAACCATGTGTACTGGAAAACAAATTATACATCTCTGACCCCAACCATCCAAATAAAATGCTAATTTTGGAGCTAAAATCTGCCTCTTTATTTATTTGTTTTTACTCAAACTCAGCATTGTTGCAGAGGCTTAATTAGATTGCAAAGTCTGCAATCGATCTCAGAGGACAATAGCTTTATCTAAAAAATATAGTGCACAATATTTTACCAGAGGCGAGAATAAATCATTTACACCCTTATTTATTTGTTGCTTGCACCCATTGTCTAAAAACCAAAATGCTCTGAGCTCGTACTGTACAAGTCTGAGGATGATGAGTTTGACTTGCAGGCGAAGAAGAAAACAACAGGCTCACTCTGTAAAAATATCTGTGTCCCCAAGCCAAGTCAAGGTCAAAAGCTCATTGAAAAGCCAAATCCATCCAGCACCTGGCTGCTATCAGGGATTTGTACTGTAAAATACTGTAGGTCAGATTGACTTGAACCTCAAAATGAAGAACGCCACCAAAAAACTGCCTCTAGGGACACAGCATGTACTGTATCTGGACTCCTCGGTCTTGGAAGGATGAGGACAAGAATGACATCTCCGTGTGTGTGTGTGTGGTGGAGGAAGCAGCGGTAACGATCTGTTCAGCTGTCACATGCACAATGTCTTCGGAAGATGAAAGTCACGGAGCGTCAGCCGTTTAGCCTTCACCTGCCCTTCCTTCCCCCCTCCCCGTCCTCTATTACTGTGGGACTCTTAATTCTCAGAGCCACCACTTGCACCTTAGTTGAATAGATGTGGACATGGCTTATTAATTCAGCCAAATTATGGGAGAGCAAGTTTGGTTTTGTAGTCCGCACACAAAGCGCAATGAATGTCTATTAGAGAATAACCAGTGAACCGTACTTGCCTTTTGTTTTTCAGCTGGTGTAATCAGTGTAGCTGGTCTGTGTTAATCAGTTCCACATTCTGTACCTCTAGTACCAGTAGTTTCTCATACCTCCCCCCGAATGAACTGAGGCGTTATGTTTTGCAGAGTTGTTTTCAAATAACCTCATCGGGTGCATATTGCTTATCTTTGAGCATACATAGCTATTCACCCCATTTGCCAGAAGCAACATGAAATTATGCAGTGCCCGGTCAGATGAGATGTTCAACAACAAACTATATAAGACCTTGAGGTGTTGTTTCAACTGCGACGGGGGCAGATTTGTTTCGCCAAATCATTTCCTCTGACTTTTAGTTTTTCCAAATGAGATGGTTGGTTTTAATGTTCCACACTTCCTTTTGTTTCTGCTCTCCTAATAGAGGGGTTATACCACTTAAATCTCTTTTTGCCTAACTACTTTCTTTGCTTTGATCGTAGGCCGGCACAGACGTGGTTAGTGACTCATCTGGAAGAGGTTTCATCAAATCCTTTTTATTGCTAAGATGTGCCCAGAGTTAACAACTGTGCAGCCAAGCAGGACATTGTTTCAGAGGGAGGTTTTTTTTTCTTCTTCTTCTCACCATTAAAGGAGTAGTTTGACATTTTTGGGATATCTCTGACAGAGAGGAAGAACAACTGCACTCTTACTGTATAATATCTGTCTTTTGTAGCAAGACTTAAGACTAGGCCATTTAGCTTAGCTTGACAAAAAAAAAGGGTCTGAGAATAACGAAATTTGCTTGACATGACCTACGTTAAAACAGAAACAAAACAGGAATGTAAAAAATAATAATTTTCTGTTTTTTGTTGGGTTGCATAAAGCATAGACCATCCATCTTATTTTATTTTAGCTTAGTTTAACAAAAGGTCGGTAGAATCTGAAAAGAGATGAGGAGGACGTTAGCTCCACATAAAACAAATGTCATAAAATAAGGCTAGATATTTCCTATTAACAGTCTTTGTGCACCAAAGCTAAGCTAGCAGACATCTGGCTGTAGCCTTAGATTTCACGGACAAGATAAGGAAGGAGTAGGCCTATCTCCACATCTCCACTAGAGACCAAATTAGCAATTTCCCCAAAATGTCAAACTTTTTCTTCTGATAAGACACGCAGCTGCAGCACAAACTACAGTGTGCATTTGTGAAGTTTTTAATATGGCTACCTCTTCCCCAGCTTTAGTCCTTTACAGGCTCTCCCACCCTGCCGTATTGTCATCTGATGATGTCAATTTATTCCTGCACTGCACTTCAATTTTGCAACATGGATTATCCCTGAAGGAATGCTGGCAATCTGTAAGAGCCCAGGACATAAAAGCAGCGACTATAGAGCTCCTTCACTATCCACAGCTCCCTACAGTCGTACCATTTATAGACATGTAGCGTTAGAGACCGCTAAACAATGCAATGAAAAGGTAGCTGCTTCAGTGAGAGCTGGAATATATAATGTGGAAAATTAAAGGACAACATATTTGAGGATTTTAATCATTGACATTGACTGACTGAGCCGTAATTGGAATGACTATTGTGTGTAAGCATTTTATTTTTATCATTTATTTGCCATATGGCTCAACAAGGATGGGTGAAATAATTGCTCAAAACAGTATCTCATTTGCACATTTTAGCTAGCTGACAAATGACAAAAATAGTAATGCAAGGGAATTTAAATATGCAGAAAATGATGTGCAAAGCTAATTAGATTGGATAAGAATAATACTGGTTTCATCTGCCAGTGTATGTGATTTTCTTTACCATACATAATGCACATATTGAAAGAAAAAAAGCAAACACCTCAGACATAGAGAGCAATAAATAGATTATCAATGTGTTACCATTTGTTGGCTACCACAGCGGTCCTTGTTGTCTACTCTGAAGTGAAATCTGGCTCTCATGTGTGCATTTGATTCCAGTGACTCTCTATCTTTTTTTTCCCATTAGATGCTGCAATATGTGCTGAGCAGATTATTGTTTTAGTTTTTATTCTTGATATTAACTCCAAATACAAGGAGGAACTCAACTTATAACCCCCGAGTACTCCCAAGATGTTCTATTTGGAAAATGGCTGCAGATTGCTGTTCTTACAAGCACCCTGGGGCCCCTTTTATTGACTGTGAAACAATGCTTTCACCAACACCCCCTCACCATTTCAGATTTACAAGACAGCCATCCTCAGCGTGTGTGTGTGTGTGTGTGTGTGTGTGTGTGTGTGTGTGTGTGTGTGTGTGTGTGTGTGTGTGTGTGTGTGTGTGTGTGTGTGTGTGTGAGAGAGAGAGAGAGAGAGAGAATGTCTGAGCAAGTGTCACAGAGCTACCCAGCCTCCATGGGGGGACTGTCAGTAAACATGCAGAATACAGACTAGAATCCGATGCAAACCAGCTTCTAAGTTATGCTGCTCCTGACCTTTGGTGGACTTTGGGAAGATGGATGCTACCCAGGCTATCGATAGAAATTTCTGGCCTGCAGCAGCAAGAGCATATTTCTTATGGTCTCTCAGTCCCTACATGCTACCTTCGAATGAATGAATAAGTAAGCAGGCTGGATGACAGGAAG
The DNA here is from genome assembly GCA_030347415.2 of Decapterus maruadsi. Lineage (NCBI taxonomy): Eukaryota > Metazoa > Chordata > Actinopteri > Carangiformes > Carangidae > Decapterus > Decapterus maruadsi. The sequence goes on from CM064906.1 coordinate 17,743,864, forward strand.
CACGAACAACGTGCGCATGCAGTCTTTAATGTATATGTGTGACGACCTAGTCACCTGCGTAAAATCAATCAATCCAATTTCTAGTCTGTTGTCCTCTAAGTGTAATATGTGATCCATTCGTTTGGATTGCTTCACCCACAGCAGAGTGAAAGCGACCTGCTCTCCAGTCCTGGGGTTTTTGCGATCACACCAGCATCCAGCCTTGATCTATGCCTCTCTGCCTTTCTCACTGACTGCAGGCAGATATCTGTCGGATGGCTCACCCTCTGTTCCAGCTGATATTGTGCTACCTCTCTTCACGATTCTGATTTATCAGCTCTCATTTATCAGGCCCCCATCCTGCCATTATTCTCAGTCTACACACAGCCGTGACACCGTGGTCACAGAATTGGGGAAGTGGGGAAGGTGGGAATGGTGGTGGTGGCTCACTGAGACGAAAATGATGAGCGCTGTGTCTCTCGTAAGATGCATATCGGCTGAGCATGAGATTTTCAGCTTGTATATAAACGTTCAATGTCACTTTCTGCTGCCTGAGAGTGCATGGAAGGCATTTCTCATCTTGCTGTGGTTTCTCTTGCATGAATGGTTGATGTGCTCCACAAAGGACATGTAATCATAAACCGTGTGCACGCATTTACAGACACCCAGGCCTTCGCTTCCTGTTTCTGCTTCTGTCTCTGTTCCTCTCCATCACTCACTCTCCATCACCCTCGCCCATTACAGTTAACACAGTCTTCATCACAGCCCTGAAAATTACTTTTAGAAAACAAAAGACAAATGCATTAGTGGTATAATATGTAACCAGGTTATATTTTACAGCCAAAGTACTTCTAAACATTGTAATTTTGTATCCAGCAATTTTCAACCCAAGCGAAATGCATGATTTTCATCTGGTGGCCCGTCAATGGTGTGATATCTCATTTGTGTATGTGCCAGCATTGTGGCGGTCTGCCAGATACGGTAAAAAATGACTTTTTATTCTGTATTAAAGGGACCAGATGTAAATTTCCTCTGCTGCCAAAAAGTGTTTCTTGCCAGGAGACAGTGGTGACGATTGTCATTTGAAAAGAGGTTCAGACATCACAGGCTTTACAGGACAAGCGTTGGTACCACGCCCAAGGAGCAGAGCTATACCTCCTCAAGACAGATTATGATCAGAGGCTACAGTGAGTCACTATTGGAAAGTGAGGATAGTGGATAGAGCTATCTGCTGACCATAATAACTTCAGTAGAAGAAATAGTTATTAGAGACAAGAGGGTATAACTCTTTAATTTGCAGGGCGCTAATTACGTGATAATAGAAATAGTCAAGAAATAACAATTAATTGCATAGTAATTTCAAGAAATATACTAGAAATAACAATTGAGAAACAATGATTCAGTGAAGCTCCTTCATTCAGTGTTTTTATTGGATTAAATCACTTGGTGCATTTATTTTGGAGAGAAGGAGACTCCTGTGGATGAACACCTCCTTTGAACGATTGACAGTGACAGAGTCCAAACCTGGAGAAACTGAAATTGCAATGATGGCAGTGGTGGCGAAGACAACAACTCCCTTGATCCTTCTGCACCTCGTGACATCACCAAACTGTCTTTTGTTGTTGTTTTGATGGAGAGACCCCCAGCAGCAGCACAGCAGCAACTACACACTCCAGAGAAATACTTTCAAATGTTTTCTGCCATTCTCCTGTGAAATAAAACAGGCGAAAGTGGAGTGAGGGAAAAAGTGCGACAAGGGAAAAAAGAGGGGAAACAAAGACTCCCCGAAGAGCCCTTAGATTTATTCATGCTTTCAAACACTTGACATTCCATCACCCGCTTGTCATTAAGGCTTTATTTCCCTTGGCCATAGCCTCACCATAACTGGATATTTTCTCCCAATGAGCAAATCTGTTACTAGTGGTCTTGGTGCAGACTTGTGAGGGGCTTCCATGATCAGCAGCTAATAAAATGTGCTGAAGGCTAGACCGTCCTGAGATCAATGCTGCTGATTGTACAATGGGGTCGTTATATTACTATCTACTGTATGTGAGATGGAAAAAGAGGCCACTGGGTAGGCTAGTCTTTCCCGTCTACTGACTCTGTTGTAGTCACTCATTCGTATGAATAGCTGAGGGCTATAGTGACAAGAGTGACAAGCCGTCAGCCAGGCAGGAACAAAACTCCACAGTATAATTCAGTCCAAAGAGCATCAGCTATTCATTCACCATGTTGTCAGAGAATGCTAGATGTGATATGAGCATGCACATCAATTAAAGTACATTTTAATCAGCCTATTATTCGTTTGACATCTGGAACATGTCATGATATTACGCAAATTACCGCTCATTACTGTAACATAGCAATGAACTAAGGACTGAAAATCATTAGCCAGCTCTGACATATGTATGTCAAACCACCCGCTGTGATTGGCTAAACACACCGATTACGAGCACCCTATGATTATTTTTATACTTTAGATTCAATTGACAAAATCCCCGTGATTTTACAGATACTTTTAACTGGATTTCATGCTAATGCAGTGTTGCCCAAGCTTCTCTCAAAAGGTATGAAACAGATTTACATGGTGACTGGATGATGTTAAATGAGTTTTCACCCTACACTGACTAATCTCTCCTCGAGCCATCCTTTTTTACAAATTCTTTCTTTTCTTGATTTGACCCTTCAACCTCAATTCTAAAAGGAGAGAAGCTTCAAAACCAGGGTGTCTCGTAGTGTGAAAGTCTTTGCTTTCTGTGGCAAAAAGTTTTTACAAGCTGTCTCCTCTAGAAATCCAAAGTCCAAGCACAGATTTTACGCAGAGGGATTTCAGAAGTGTCACATTGGGCCTTATTGCTAACCTGGAGTCACTGGCTTATTTGCATGTCTCTTGTGGGTGGAGGAGATGAAAAAAGAAAGAGACGCAATGAAACGAAATGAAAGAAAAAAATAAAATAAAACACCTTCCAGTTATAACAGCACACGATGAAATATTCAGACAGGTTGATCTAAGCTGGTGTACAGCACACCCTGCACATTATCCAGCTAAATGCCCTTTTATGTTGCATCCATGAAATACCTGCTTTATTACAGCCATAATAACACCTTAACTCCTACACTGAATGGCGTATGAAGCTAGAAATAACTGGTGGCTCCACGGTTCTGAATATTTTAAAACATTTCTTGGTATCTAGCTCCAGAATATATATTTCTCCTTTCTTTTGTTCTCTGTTTGTCCACACAAGTATTTTTAGCACACACGCACACACACAGACAAGAACAACAGTAGCAGCACAAAGAAAGATCCTTAACCAAAGCAGTGAGAGGACCGCCTCACTCAACTTGTTTATAGCACAGAAAAATTGCATTATGGGCAAACAAATACACAGACAGGCCAGATGCTACCTAGTCCCACAGTGCTCAGTGTGATGCTGCAGCTCAAGTTATTACAGCAAAGGAGAAAGTGAGGATTTCACAACATTTATCAAAAGATCAACATTTACATTCTGTTGGTTATCTATGTTTACAGTTTGTACTTTATTATCTTCTCTATCAATTTTTTTTTCTGTCAGCCCTCATCTCCACATCTGTGAGGGAGAACTGCAGCCAGCTCAGTCTGGTTGCATCACGAAGCTGCTACAGTACATGCATACAGGCTTTCAGATACAGTGTGTAGATGGTTTGTTTTCTCTTGCGCTATAGCGACTGTTTCCTCAGCAAATGAAAAGCAGTGTGACCAAAAGACAGATGAAGACAGCAGTGCCAGAGCTAAAGAGCCCCATAAACTCTTCAGTTTATAAACAAGCAGAAATGCATGCCTGCCAAGATGGATAAATCATCCTCACGGCTTTAAAGCCACAAACACAGAACTCAGAACTCCAAAACCACTTTATTATCAGTATGTAGAGCAGACTGGCAGTGGTTTTGGTCAGACGCACAATGGCAGCAATGAGAATGCACATGACAAAGAAACAACAATGACTGCATGCGTTTTCATATTGCCGTTTGACTGTTGTTGTTTCTGGCAGCAGTTTACAGTGCAACTAACAAGCATCACTTACAAATACAGCCAGTGCAGTTGAATGTACAGTATGTCGCGTGTACACAGCAATAGCTCCACAGTCTGGTGCCAAAATGTTAAATGGCTGGTTAAATGGAGTTAAGTAAACAAATGGAACTATTTATTCATCTGTTAATTAATTTAATTCCTTGCCTCAGAAATTTGTGACATCATTTACATGATGTTATGAGACCTCATGAATGCCTTTACATCCACAATTCCTTGTTCAATTAGAAAGGCAACACTGCAACAATAACACAAATTCATTCCAATTAAGGGTAAAACACGGCGGGTATGATGCCCAACATCAGCACAGGACATAACAATTTCAGCTCATTATCTCCGTCTATCAGTGGAGCAGCCGGTCTGCTCATTATATATGCAACTCTACGTGTATGTTATTGATTTTCCACATTTCAATATGGACTTTAAATTGCATCGGCTGAGAATGTCTTGTGCATGATGTTGTTGCTGCGTGTTTGCGGTGGCCTGATGTGTTTTGACTCTTGACAGCCACGCTTTACAACCTGAGTGAAAATGCATCAATAATAAGGTATCCGAGGACTAAGACATCAATCGCGTATGAGGCCCAGATCAATAATTAATTTAATATAACGCACCACAGTTTGAGATCTGTTACTGCCCATTAGTTTCTTAAATAGGAACCGTGGATATGTCATTAAGACACATTAGTTATGAAATGACTATGCAAAGCCAATAACTCTATGGTTATAGTTGGCAGAGAGAGAGTCATTAAACATTCAGATACTAAACAGCCTTTAAAAGAGATCTTGTAGCATTTTCTTATGGAAAAAATAATAAATAAATCCAAAACTCATAATAAAAAACACCAGAGAAGCTGCATGAAAAGATTCAGAGGTGTGAGGCAGAAGCTGAGGATATTGCCATCCTGTCAAGTTACAGCACTGCACAATAATGTGGTAGCATGAACTTGTTATCCCGGCGTCTCGATATGAGCTCCAACACCATTAATGGCATAATACTGTGATCGATCACACCTTATAATAAGAAAAAGGTGAAGCTTGTCTCAGTCCTTCACCTGATTCGCTCTTTTACCTGTTCTCTTTTCCTGTCTGCTTTCTGACACATCCAGATGGTTTTATAGTTCTACTGTACTGCAGAGGGTTTTTAAAAATAAGTCGATATGTCTTACCCCCCCACATGCCCTCCCGCCCTCCTCTTTTTTAATGGATGGAGGCGCTGATGTCATTTTGAGACCAAGAGCAGTCTGTCAGAGTGTAGCTCTTCAGGCCCGCTGTAGCTTCCAGTGGGTCACATAGATTTTGTACTAACGAAGGTTTGTAAGGAAAAATGACACTCAGCAATTTTTAGAAAAACTGGAAATATCCAGAAAGTAAGAAAAAAAAACATTAAAAAACAGTGGAGTTTAAGTGTTTTAGAGAGATAAGATTCACAGATTACCGTATGGATAAAGAAATCTGTCTTTTTATTTCATATTGTCAGCACACAAGCATGTACAGTACATTATGTATATATTTTACAGAAGAAGAGACAGAAAAGGGATTACCCCTATAATCATGTAATCTCTTTTGACAAAATATCCAGCAGCTCTAAAATGAGCCATTGTACAAAACCAAGGATAATCACACAGTGAAATTCCTTTAAGACCACTATAAGAATTCCATTTCAATAAAACACGTAGTACGCATGAATGATCCTGACATAACAGACCAAACAACATCCAACAGATTGTTGTTTATGTATTTGTTTACCTGCTTACAGTATATGCATATGATCTCTGTCCTGGCACACAGAGATAGAGGGAGCTGAGCAGAATGGTAATTCCCCCTCAGCTGATGAGCACGTTCGGAGGAAGCACGGGTGGATCATGGGCCATCTATCATCATCGCTGGACTATTGGGCACAACCTTATCAAGGGCGACATTCATGTTTACACATTGGAAATTACCTTGGATGAATATCTGATACGGCTTTCTCTGGTGTATTACTCCACACGCCTTGCTGATAATCAAGTGTTACTGCGATAGATTACAACAGAGAAAACATTAGATGTTTTCTCTGATGTAATCGTGTTCAAGACACAATGTCACCAGGAGAAAAGAACACAATGCATCATTAAGAATTATTGGAATTATCAGTGTCGCTTCCTCCCACAGCCCAAAGATATGCTGGTCAGGTTGTGAATGTTTTTTTTCCGTCTCTCCTGTGATAGAGTTTTGACCTGTCAGGGTTGCACCCTTCCTCTCACACAATGCCACGTTTTGTTTTGGCAATGTGAATGACTACATAAATAAGTCAATTATATATAAATAAATAATAAATAGTAAATAATAAATAAAAAATACTTATAAGATACATATAAGACCTATTTAGTTTAATGGATTCTTGCCAGAGGTTTAAATTAAAAGTTTTTAATAACGATGTGGAGTCACCCACACACTTTCAATGCAATGATGAAGGTTCATAACAGGCCAAATAAATTAATGATGGTGCTGCACAAACAAATCCATGAGAATATGTACAGTATTTGTGGATTTAACAATCAAACCCTCTCAGAGTAGTTTTACACCTCCTCGCTCCGGAGCTCTAACAATATGTCAGTGAACCAATTAGAAGAGAGGCTTTCACAGTAGCAGATTTCAGGTAATTAGGCAACACAAAGTAACCAAATCCTGCAGGATTGGATGGTAGGTCTGGGTGGGCGGGGCTTGGGAGGGGGTATGGCTGAGAGTAGTGACATCAGCATCTGATGTAAGTCTGTGAGCTTGTTTCCAGGCTCAGTTTCTGAACATATTTCTCTGTGGACTGAGCGCTATAATATAATACTTTCACCGTACTAACTGACCTGCTTCATATTCAGAAAAGACATGATAATCTCACATTATTACTGTTATACTGTGAGTGACGATAAAGTTAACTAAACTAAACTAAACTAAACTTGTACAATTAGGGACCTTTAAACTGAGATTGAAAATAAAAATAGTCACTTCTTCTACAGTGAATAATTGTGGATAATATTAACAAAATCACCATATTAATAAAATTCTATAAATTATACACATTAATCAGTACATGATAAAATAAAAAGTTACATTATGAGAAGTGACAGTGAGAAATTGGATGTGACTTGAGATTGAAGACTGTTTAATTAACCCTTAGATGCATAAGTGGGGTCAAAAATGACCCCAAGGGTAGTTATTCTTCAAGATCTTTGAAATTAAAAGTAATTATAATTTTATATTCCAGGTATTCCTCATAAAACATGTTTGTGACATGAGGCCATTTGTATTTTTAAAAAATATTTCATTAATTTTAAGAAATTGCAGTTTTTGTATCACTACCCCACTCTTCCATAAGTGGGGTCAAAAATGACCCCAAGCATTTCCTATGGAATTTCCAAGGAACCTTTGATTCTTATCAACACTGACTGGCAGTATACTGTTACTGTCCCACTTACACATCTAATGTCAGAAGTCTCACCACCCAGGAGGTCATTTTTACTCAGCAACATACATGCAAGTATTATCTTTATTTACGAACTTATTTTCCACATCCATGACTTTTCTGTAATAGAGTATAACGTTAGTATTATTGTCATCAAATTAGTATGCTTTGTTGTTACAAAGTAGGCACTATTTAGCTAACTGCAAAGTAATGTTAGTACTTTGATGTTAGCTACAGTAGTATAGTAAAGTAGCTAACATTACTTCATTTGTTGTGTAGAGAGTGAGACTCTTATTATATAACTTCCCTGTAATAAAAGCTAAGCCGATATACGATTATTGATATGATGTATGTATATTGGTGTGTGTGCGTCCTGCGTTTGCGCATGCCTATCTGTGTATTTATTTACATATAAATATACAAACATTTACTTACAGAGCTACATATTGTTTTATACAGTAGTAGTAGTTTGTGTGCCATTCAAACATTGTCCTTTTTATGTTTTGTCATCTAAAGTATCATGGCTGCTATAGGAGGCCAGCTAGGATTCCCAAGGACCTTGCCTGACAAGTGATCCTGCTGCACAGTTTATCTATGTTGTTCATATATGTTTTGCGTAAGATGTCAAAGTGTTTTATTGTCCTAGTTCTGCCTCTTGTACTTTTTTACCCTTTGTACTTTTTATTGTCATTGTTTCTTATGTCTAACAACAACCTGCCAATGGGACTGGGGATGGAAATTAGCCACTTGGCTACAAACCCACATATTTACATGTTAATGTCCATCAATATGTACTGTTCTCATTTTTAAAAAATAAATTAATCTGAAATCTGAGAAGAGAGAAGATGTTTGTGTGTTTACATATGCGTGGACAGTGTTATGGTCCCTGGTCCTACTGAATGTTCTCTGTTAGTCCTCCATAGTTAAACAGACAGACGGACACACAAACAATGGATTTGGACATTTTTGATATCTGATTGATTGTTCTGTGATCAAATGTGAATAAAAAGTGATAAATGAACATGTCAAAAATGAAATCACTCTTTTGTTGACCAAAATATAATGAAAATCATCATCTTTAACCAAAATTAAAGACATTTACTGCAAAAACGCATTGATTCTAATTGGGGTCATTTTTGACCCCACTCATGGAAGAGTGTAGGTATTGGTAGCCTATGCATCCAAGGGTTAAAAAATGAACCCCATGTGAAAATGATAAAACAACATTTGATTATAAAAAGTTTTGATTGAGTGAAATCATTCCACAAATTACTGTATAATTTACACATTTCAGACAATGTGTTCATTTGATTATTTATTTCCTATCTGTTTATTTGTTCAGTCATTTTCTGGGACTCCATGAGGAGCATGTTTGGACATGAAGGGCTTTAGAAAGTCTATTATTTAAATGGCGTAATTGATGTGAGAATATGACTGGCCAGATTCCACCAGTAACCCTGCAGTGTTTGGCAGGAAAAAGCCATTGTCTTCTAAGCACTTGACTTGAAGCTTCCTCTGAGGTTTGATCATCCACCATATGAAGGAAAGAGGGGAGCAAAGGGTGGGAGTGGGGGTTTAAGCAGAGGCTGTCTTTCTTCTTCCTTTTTTTGCCAATACCAACACTCTGCATCTCTCAGCACCCAGGGACAGTATTAAGGTGAACACGTTTCCTTTGTGTTTGAGACACTGTGAGGGCTGGCAGGATTTGGAGGGACTGATTGGCGAACGGAGGGGAACCTTTGGATGTGTGTGGGTAGGATGCAGTAGGAAAGCCAATAGGAGCTCCTTTTTCTTGAGAGGACACCCACAGGCTCCAGTGGGAGATGTTCTGACTGAGCTGCCTACAAAGCTGGAGGTGGAAAGAAGAGGAAGAAGAAGAAGAAAGAGAAAAAATAATAAAAGCAAATGGAGAAAAAAAAGTGAGTTATTTGCCACACAGGACAGACTGTGGGATACTAGATGTTAGAGAATCTGCTCATTCCCTGCTTAGCTTTCTCAAAATAACCCAATTTAGGCAATATTATACAGTATGAGGGAATTAGCCGTTCCCAGGGCCCTGCAGGCAAATTAGTGGGACACTTGTACCTGCATGGCAATGCTGACAGGGATACTACTCAGCATTCCCAGCACAGGGAAACACTTTAAACAAATGAACAATTTGTGACTTTGGTATGGATGCCAATTTCAACACAATGGCACACTGTTCTATATAAGTGACCAAGAGAGAATAGCCAGTATTTCTTCAGTTCTGTGTGATGTTAGCAAGCTGTAGGATATATATTCCAAATTCTCCTAATGAAGAATAGCCTCTGGGTTGTTTTTTAATTTAATACAGCAATAATTAGCAGCAATCCCTGTATATTGTCATCTATGTTTACAACGTTTGCTGTAAATAATCACGTTATGTGTTTGTTAACACCTTTTCTACAACTGCACAGGAACACATTACCAACCATAATGTTCACATAGAGCTGGTTTCCAGGACAAAAGCAAACCATAAACCTATATCCATGCAATGATATGTTTGCAGCGAAGGTCTTTCCTGCTTTATGAGGGCATTAATATTGCAGCTCTCCCACATGTTTTCCACAGGTGAGCAGAGAGGTGAAGAGGCACTGACCCACTTCAATAATGAGGAACAATGAGATCCATCCAAAAGCAAGCAAAGGGTTTGACCATCCCCTGTGCACAGTCTATATTTTATTCATATGGATATTAACACTGCGCTGGAGTAGGGGTAAAGACAATAATTAATATCAATATCCTGACAAAGGAAGTGTCTCTAAAATGGTTGCCCAATTTGTGCTCTTTAGAAACACTTTTATGGAAAAGACAAAAGCCGAGTGATTAGTTAGGGCTCATTGGTCTCGCAGCTTGGAAACAAATGAGTAATGCTTTATACACCCTGTCCCCTTGTAAGCCCCCATCCCCCACCACACACACACACTGTCACACACCCCTCCATCCCACCCAAGAAGTACCAGCGATCAGCGCACCATTAGTTGAGCACAGGGGAGTTTCAGCTCTGGACTGCACCAGATTTATGACGGCGGGGGCCCACGCACCAGTGACCCTCTTCAAGCTGCCCCTTTGTAAGGTTCCACCATAGATACAGTTAATGGATGCACACAATGAGCCTCAATGGCCCTGCAATGATGGATCTGGGGCATTGTGAAAGGCTCTACAGACAAACCAGGTATTTCAGATGCCTGTCACCCAAACTTAGAAGTGGGAGGAGTGGGAGCAGAGCACACACTGCAGAAATGTTGCACATTGGAACATTTGGAGAAATATAATTGGGACACAGAGCAGTATTCCTAAGCGGTATTTTAATTGTACAAAAAGGAAACAGATTGGATTAGGATCTTGCCAAGCAAGTGACCCAGAAGTGTCCACTGAATACGAGCTTATATGCATATATGTAAAGGCTGGTATTCACAATACACACACAGGCACACTTTTAAACCAATATGCATAGTGTAGAGTCAAGATAAAGCAGTTAATTCTCCAAAACGCAGATGGCAGAAAGAAGAATGGCTCATCTTTATGTCTTAGACACACTTCTGTTGATGTAGGATTAGATTTTTATTTTCTGCTGCCTTCGTACTGTAACATTTTTGTCTCACTTTTTCTTTTCCTTTACCACACTATTTTACAGTGAAACAAATAAACAAGAATCTAATAAATAAACTTAATACACAGACAGGTGAGTTCTCATTCCAGTCAAGTCCAGTTGACCATAAAATTGTGAGTGTACTCACACACATACACACACTTGGTGTTTTTCAGCAGGTTCTGCTAAAGTAAATAAAAGCCTTTTTCCCCCTATGCAACAAAGACCTTGAACGATTAGACTTAGTCATTGCCTACCTAGTTATTAACACATCTCGAAATCAATTTAGCCAAATACATGGCTGTTTTTAATTTATTTTCCATTCAATTCAAAATTGCTTTGCATTTAACAAAAAATACCAGTCCAATCCATAATTCATGTGAGTGAAAAAAACTCTCTCTCTCTCTCACAGACCAAAAACAGACTGTGCGGCTCCTGTACTGATCACAAATAGGCTCGAGCTGCTGCACTATGAGAGAGAGGGATGACGTCACGCAGGAGGATTGAAATCAGCGCCCATTATTTACAGCTTTACAGTCTCCCACACAATTTGGCTAACTCTAAATCACACCCACCTCGCTGCCCATGTTTAATTCCACTACGCCATTACGCGTTTTGTACTCTCTCTCTGTCCCCAATCAGCTTCTCATCCCAATGGGCGACCATTAGGGCCTGGTACAGGAGTCGTCTGCTGAACTTTGCCTCCACTCAGTGTCTAATGACAGTGCTGGTGGGTGTGGATGTCACATGTCTTTCTCCCCTCTACAGGGGATGCAGCTACCTACCGGCAATGCTCGCTGCGGGGGAGAGATGTGGTAATTATTGTGCAAGTAGGCAGATCGTGAACATGACTCAGAATGCAGGTTGTTACCTTGTCAGGTTGATTACTATGACCAGACCTCGCAGTCTGATGTGTGCTTCGTTGTTATTGTTGTTGTGACACCTCAGATAACTGAGCAAGGGAAAGCTTCTCTTTAATCATGTGCACGGTCGCAGCTATGGCTGTAAGTTTACACCGTGAGTCTGTGTATAGACTAGTGTGAATCTATTGTTTGACATTAGCGTGGTGCTTATGATTAATGGATTGTAACTGCAACCCCCCCCCACATTTCCATCCCATGAAGTGCAGTGTCAGAGAAACTTTGTGTGGAGGTGCTGTGTTTCACTACAGTGCCCTCCCCCTGGCCCTCTCCAATCATTGTACACAGTGTTCTCCTCCACTCAGCAGCTTTGATCATGCAGAGATTGTTTGCTCAAGCCTGTCACTGCTGTCTTTCTTTCCTCCCAATCACTCCCAGTGCCAACAGTGTTGTCCCGAACTCTGGTGACACTGGGGGGGAAAAAAAAAGGAAATCAACAATAAGCTTCATTTGCCAAACAAGAGACATAGAAATGTGTACAGAGAGCCTTGCTAATAATGTGCGATCAAAAATAATTAAACTGCTAGTTAAACTGTGGCTAATCTTTACAAACACTTGGCGAGAATGTTTTGTGCTATGAATCTGTTTTGGCTCAGCATCCTGACGCCTGTCAAAACACTAAACAAATGTTTGTCTTCGCAAACATTATGTGAACATAGATAAACTGGGTGTAATAAAACAGTCAGGGTATCATTATATTACCTTGGGTATTACATTATTTATCATTTGTTGTTTCTGATAATTTAAAGCATGAGCTGCGTGACTTTCCACAGAGACAATTTTTTACCAGGGATCTCATTTTTTCTTATCTCTTCTGTATTTATTACATTTAGGGATGACAGGCTTAAGCAAACAAATACAACAAAAAGTAGGTGCATATTTTCCAAAGTGTAACTGCTCTCATATGCATGTGCAATGATAAGTGTATTTTTTAATTAGGTTAAGTAAACACCGGCAGCAATCAGCTCCTTCCTGGAGTCATTTTCCACATGTGCTTTTCCAAGGCACCGGATCAAGAAAAGACACTTTCTCTTTTGAAATTGCTCTTCCTCGTCTTCTTCTTCCTTTGTCATCATACAGAAATGCAGCTGCTGATGCCAAGGACCTTCCCTAATCCAAGTTCATGGTCACTCTCCGTGCACGCTGTCTCAGAGAAAAAGAAAAAAAAAAACAGCTTGGCGCAACAGATAGTGAGAGGCAAAGAGGAATGTCAGACAGAAAGGTCACATTGACTCCACAGCTAATCTCCATCCTCTCCAGTCAAGTATACGTGGTGACAGACAAATGAGCTCCTCTCTTATACATTAACACCATAAATAAATGTGCATTTATGCATCCCATCTCAACGCTCAGGTGCCACCATAACCTCATACAACAACATCTCTCCTTTGTATCCCACTGGGCCATCTCTCCATTAGCCCTGTGATTTGGAGTCTGATGAGTCTATCACAGGTGACAGTGACAAGGAGGTCCCTCATTATACTTCATATAGAACTGATATGAGCACAGCTGTGCACTTCAAAAGAATTCCTGGATGTCCTTTTTGCTGCTTTCAGTCACTTTATCATCCAGGCGCATGACACCATGTGGCCGGTGAATTACAAGCCAAGGCGGATAATATAAAAGTGTGTCTCATGAATTATTCTTCACATATATTTAGCCTAAAGTGGAGAAACTGTTCCATTTAACAAGGAAAATATTCCCGTCTTATTTTGTGGGCCATAGGAGCTGGCTGCCATAACCAGAAAACAAGAATGTAATTTGTAATGTCAGAGCAATTAGTAGTCTAATCACCTGGAGCTCAGATAGATTGATAAGCTACACATCTGAACTTAAACATCTAGATGACCTTGATATTAATCTTACCTCCTTTCCCCTTATAGCTGTGTGAGAAGTAGCCCACGTACTGCCATCTACAGTAAATGCTTTTCAATCCACATCAAACTGTGTGTTTGCCTGGCATTAAAACTAGAGGACATGAAGCAGTGCATGCTCATGTTTAAAAGCAGGAAATCAATCAATTTGTCCTAAATAATTGCAAGTCTGTAGTGTGTGTGTGCGTGTTGTGTGTTGGCCTTGTGCAGCAAGGAAAGGATCTGGCACTGAGCATATGGTTGTGCTGCCAGTCCTACTTTCACAGTTTGGTAGGTGCCAGAGTAGTCAAACTGATTCCTCACATGCCATGTGTTCCAATTGTTCTCAATATGCAGCTAGTGAAACACAATAAGGGAAAAGGTAAAAAATCAGGGAAAAATGCGTTGCCAGCGCATTATCCTGTCCGTCTATCTTTGCCTCGCTCAGATTTGTTTAGCTAAGCAGCTTAAATTGCACGTAGGGAAAACGTGTTCCACAGAAAAGAGCTGTTTGGTACTGAGGTATTCTGACAATCCATCTATCTCTGCCTTTTCATTTGGCTGCGGCTTTGTGCTGACCTGATGCTTCTCCCTGTTGCACACAGAAGACCCCGTAGAGATAAACGGTAATTCTCTTCCAGTTCACTGGACCTACACTTAAATTAAACAGCTAATGTTTAAAAGAAATCAGTGGAGTTTCTAGCCCTGCGGGGATCCTAAGAAACTCACAGGCTCAACTTAACTTCTGTCAGGTCAGGTATTGCTTTTTTTGCTTTTTCTTCCTTTCTTTCTTTTTTCTTTCCTTTTTTTGGGCTGGGATTGATTTTTGTACCAGAGAAACATGGCTACTGCCCTTTCCCCATATGACATGTACTCCATTTCAGCAGTGTGTGTGTGTGTGTGTGTGTGTGTGAGAGAGAGAGAGAGAGAGAGAGAGAGAGAGAGAGTGAGGATTTTAAAAGTTTTTTTCTTTCTTTTCTGACATCTATTTTTTTCTTACAGAAAACCCTGCAGCACAGTAACATACATCTGTGTGCAGAGAAGTGCTATAAAAACATCACTCCATTTTGACCACATAGCCTCAAATGATGAAGTCTTCAAGCTGTCAACGTTTGTAAATTGGGAGTATGTTTGCTTTCTTGCTGAGCGTTAGATGAAGATTGATAGCCTACTTGTGAATTCGAAACTATAAAACAAGAAACCCTTAGCCAGCTATCTTAACTTAGCTTAGCAAAAACACAAGGCTAAAAATGGGCGCATGGCGTCTGTCCGACTACCCATTTCTCCGACCACACGTCTGTCCGATACCCAATTCTCCGACCATACATTTTTTTTTATTTTTGCGTCCATTAGTCCGAATCCGACTTAAGAAGCTAACTTGCTGTAGAATGGGAAGTCGGAGAAATGAGCAGTCGGACTTTGGGGCAGTCGGACTGACGTATGCTCCCCGCTAAAAACTTGGTGGGAGCGATACTGTAGGCCCGAAAGCAACAAAATCTTACAAAAACTCACTAGTGAACAAAGAATACCTTTTTTTTTTAATTAGCCTACATGCTGAAGATTAAAAACTGTTTGGTTGTACAAAAATATTATAGTATGCTGAACATATACTGTATATCCTAGAAAAGGTGAAACAAGCCAGCTGCAGCTTTGTTCTATGCTAAGCTAACCAGCTGTAGTAATTATACAAGAGAGTGCAAATTAATTTTCTAGCAAAACTCTACAGTAAAACTAATAACTTTTGTGAAAAAACAACAACCTTTTAATTAGACAAATTCCATGATTTTTTTTTTCTCCGAACAGGACAAATCTCAGAGCTAATTCATTTGACACTAAATTGCCTCTTAATCATGACAAATCTCGTCTCAGCTCGACTCCAAGGAATTTTGAAGTGGTTCGTGGAGATATGTGGAGCTATCGTATTTCTGAAGTGATGATGATGTGAGAGTGTGCAGGGCAGGCGAAAACCAGAAGATCACTGGCTGAGCCAGGAGTGGCTACACATGTCTCACTGGAAAGTGGAGGTGTGTGCACAGAATTAAATTTTCAGAAAATGAATGTGTAGAACAGGTCACATGAGAATATAGCTGTACTGTGATGGTGTGTGTGTGTGAATGTGTGAGCTGCTGTACGTGTGGATATGGCACTTAGTGTATACTGTAGGTGCTTTTACACAGAGGTGTATGCATAATGATTCTTTTTCGCTCTCTCGCTTGCTGCTCAGTAGAGATCAACGGAGTGTCACAGGGGAAATAAACAGCAGCAGCTCAGCAGGATGGGCCTAATTAAACAGGGCGCCTTAGCACTGCAGACTGCAGCTTGAACTGGTCTTCTAGACACGTCCTGCCAAAGTCCCGCCGTTGCCATGATCACCGGCTGCCACTGCAAGTGAATGCCAGGGAAGAGCAGGGGGAGGAAGTGGACGGCACCTACAGTAGCTCATCCCTGGTCTGTGCAGCAGCCACACAGTATTGAGCTGGACAGCACACAGTCAGCACAACAATGAGGTAGTCCTTAGGAAATGGACCCAAGTCTTTGCTTTTTCATCCTTTACAAATGGGAAAGAATCATTAGAGGCAGAAAGATAATTGATTATGGGGATGAGGAACCTCACATGAGGCTTTGCCAAGACCTTTAAAGCTCACTAAAGTGGTTCTATTGTCGCTTTTAAGCCAAATTAACACGGGGATAAAAATGTGGCAACTTTTAAACAGTTTTTCAAAATGTCTGTATAATTTTATGTATTTAACTTAACCCCTCAACCTTCACACCCATGAGGCACAGTTAAGTTTTGTTACAACTCCATAGTCCATTATTTTTAATTCTATTTGAGACAGTTTCAAGAGAAGAAAAAAACAAAAACAGTTGAATTTTGGAGAAGCTTGTGTAAAATTGTCTGTCACTCACTGAAAACATTTATAACTCCAGTGAAGTGCTGGAACAAGCTGATACCGAGTATATATTTGATTTTGACACACAACTATCCGTTCTAACCATAAAGTTATTTAATAGAAGAAGAGGGAAACTTTTAGTAAGGGATCGTTAGTTTAAGGCCTACTTTTAAAATGAGAAATTAGAACTGTATTCTCAATGTATTTTACCGATATATCAGCTATTTAGATTATCCCTGTGTGAGCTGATGCGATGTTTAAGGTGAAGCTAGTTGGAAATTCATTCTAATCAACTATAGATGTTAAATAAATGTAAAAAAAAAAATCAAGTGGCATAAAATGAAGAACTAATGAAGTTCCTCAAAAATGCAGTAGCTGCAAATGTACTTCCCCTGCAGTGTACATTACAACCTTTGCGGGGAAGTATCTTCTTATATATCTACTACCGTAACAAGAAAAAAATATAATCTGACAAAATGTTACTTGGTGTAAATCCAACAGCACAGAGTTTGTGTAATATGTCATGAAACTGGAAGAGATGTTTCACAGGCTACTTTCTCCCACTGGTCGATGAACAGATGAAATATCAGAGCTACCGTCATGTGATTTACAGCACCAGCCTGCAGTGAGAGCTGTTCTTGACTGTATTTTTTAAGGTCTCACAGGAAATTACGACAAGCTTTTTGTGAATGTTTGCGAGAAGGTGTGAATTGGATGGTTGAAAGCATGCCAAGTCTCAGCTCGGAGTCCTAATGCAGCGTTTTATGCTGCAGAACTCGAAGCACTGACTCAGGTTTCAGTTCCTCCCTGGTTCCTACAGACTTCCTCCCCCCTTTTGTTGCTAAGGACATAATAGGGGATGACAGCAGAGATGTTGGTGAGACAGAATAACATGCGGCATAGCGTTTGAATCAGAGCGAAACCCACAACATACCCCGGCATGTACCTCAGTCATCTGATCCACTCAGTACCGTATTCGCCTCTTCTAACCTTGTAAATTTCATTTGACCTCTTGACTCTCATGGTGTCACTTAAAATAAGCAGCTCCATCTCTATTGCTATTCTTAAACCACTTATACTGCCGGAGAGAGGGAGAGCGAGAGGGGAGGAAGCTCATTCCCAGTGTGATGTTTATCTGACATTTTCCACTGGCCCGTGACTCAGTAGGCTATGATTGCTAGCAGAGCACATCGGGCTGGCAGGGGCTCTCCCAGCACTGGCTACAGGGCACCACTTACTGGATGCTGCATTCTTGCATCCACGCTCCTACAAGAGCCAGTAATGACAAAATATTCCACCAGGATTAAGGTATTCAGACCCATTTGTGGCACTTGCTTCCTGCATTGTGTTCCTATTTGTTTTGAGGACATTCATATTCATCTATAATTCTTTTGTCCTGGCGAGTACAGTGTAGAAGCTACTGTGTTTAAATCCAGGACCAAAATGGTTGCCTTTTGTCTTAATCAATAATTCACACTATCAAATGGCTTTTGGAAACAGCCCTCTCCAGATACTTACACATTGTTTAGCATGGTAAAAGATTATAGGAATCAGTAATTAATGAGGTGGCTGTGCAGTGCATTACATGTAGTCCATCTCCTACACAGTAACTATGCCCCAGTGTGGAGAGATGCAGATGAGTGTGAGCCTCCGGACACTTAAGAGTTGAAGAATGATAATAATTATTCCAAGATTTTAGCTTTCATACTAACTCCTCTGATCCCTTTCACTGCTCTGCTCGGCTGTTGTATGATGGACTGTGAGAAGCTGCACAGCTCCCTGGAGATTAGTCTAAATCAAACAAAACATATAAAAATGCCATTTTTGAACAGATAAATATATTTTCTCATCAATGATCACTCTTTTTTCTTTTTTCTTTTTTAAAAATAATTTCCAGTCACTGCCTTGTGTTTCAACCATCTCCTCCTCTGCTGTATAATGAACAAATCTCTGAAAATAGATACTGGGGAAGGACAGATTCTTTACGCTTTTAGGATCTTAAATGTGAAATGAAGATGCGTAGCAAGTGAGAACAGGTAGCACAGAGGCTACTTTGATAAAACTTGTCTGAGTGGCAGTGTAATGGCCAGGTGTCCTGAAACAGCAGGCACGGATGGCTCTCCTCCATATTCATATTTCACATTCATTCATGTTTCTCAGTGGAAGAGTTATTAGCATATACAGTAGATCATGTCACAGCCACCTGCCAAGTTATCACAAGTTTTATACCGCACTGGTTACTTTAACAACTCTTTCAACATAATCCCCCCCTCTCCTCCAAAAAAGTAAAAATTTTAACGATTCCAGATGTTGCTCACTAATGTATTCAGTAACTGTATCTGCTGTGTGGGTTTCAGAGCATCGTGATGGCCATATTAAGATATTTCAGAGCAGGCTGAGCAGCAAATGTAAAATAAACATTTTGGGAAGGATATTCCCATATCCTTGATTCAGAACAGCTTTTAAGCAGTTAGGGTCATTGCTTTTTCAAAACCACACGGCTGCTTATAATCAGAGCCACATGTTGACCGGGGAGGGGGGCAGAGCCTGGTCACCAAAATCAGCAGTGTTAACAACCCAAAGCATTAGCCGTTGGCACTTTTTTCGATCAGCACTCCCTAATTGTGTTTGCCTGCTTTCAGAAGAATGTTCTCCGATGATTTTTCACAGCAATGAACAGAACGTTGGCCTGGTTTCGTTCCTGTGGCTTGCTCTCCAAGGACACAAATTACCTGACCACATCCACAACAGGGCTTTCCTGCACACACTCTTGACTGTGGATGTAAAACGTAGCAGGAGTCAGTGATGAATAGATTATTCGAATAACACTCTACAACACACTTTTCTCCGATGCGGAGACTATTCCCAACAGAAATGATCAAAGAAGAGCTATGGATGCAGAATGGCCACAGCAGATGACAACAAAGCGATAATCAATTGAAACAGCGGAGAAAGAAAACGATGGAACCACTAAGGAGAGCATTATAGCAGCAATTAAAATCACTATAATTTATTTAGCTTTCATTTAATAATTTGTCTATACTCGCCAGTCCATGATAGTAGTTAGTTTACAGATTTTAAGGCTGAATTTCTAAATCTGTATTTCAGAAAAGGATTCTGTATTTTTCTGGCCCTTCGGTTTGATGTCAGCCCAAGCACTTTTTAATGACTGCACATCCTATCATCATTTCTGTAAATGAGTAAAGGTTTGACGAAAACACATGTGAATGAAACAGAACCTCATGCATCAGTCCATATTTTTGAGGTGTAGGAATATTTTTTCAGCACTCTGAAAGACTGGTTTTTTGATTTGTAAAAACAAACTGCAAATTTCTTGTAAACCAGAAGGACAAATATGTACCATTAGTGAGCTTGAATTACATCGATAAGTGCACAACCAACTTTGTAAGCTCAGAGATGTTTACCAGAGCTCTTAGCACCTCCTGCTGCTCTGTCCATTAGCACAGAAATCTGCTTAGGTAACATCATCTCGGATTATTACACCATCTCCAATTTTCTCTGTCACTTACTTCACAGGGCTAAGAGCTTGGTTCCTATAGAGATGTTTTCAACTGACTGGACACACCAAATGTAAGCTTTTACTGGATAACACCCTTTCTTTGGCAGTTTCCCTCCCTTATCTTGAGCTGGTAGTGTAAAACGAAATCACTCAGTGCGCTTTCCAAAAAAAAAGAAAAAAAGATGAACTAAACTTTGCTGAACGATACAACAGTTTACACCTTTAAGCCAACGCTAAAGAGACCTTAATGTAATCTGTCATCAGTATCCCTTGATGTTGGTCCTCCTTTCACTAACATAACAAATTTCTTCTCATCACAGTTCTTTCTCTTGACTGAGTGATTGTCGTATTTACAACCGGCGCTGCTCTGACCGCTTACTTCAGTGTAAAGTAAGTGTCATGGCGGCTGCCTCAGTCTATGCTTTTAATGGATTAAACTAATAATTCATAGCTGGCAAAAGCAAACATGGGCGCATAAACCAGGGAGGAAATGATGTACATATTTAGTTATTAATTATAGATGTTGGAGAAAATGTAAGCTGTGTTTTTCAACCAAAAACGCGGAACTCTTTGGGGTTGTCATCCTTTTATGAAATGTGCATGATATGATGCACATACTGTATATATACGTACACATTAGAAATTCATGTACTGTATATGTTGTGATTGTGGCGGTAAAGCTTGTAGTTACTCCTCCAAATGTCTTTTTTGTGCATCACTTGGTTTGCGTTTCAGTCCCCCTTGTCCTCCTGTGACATTTGTTATCTTGTCCTCCATGTTTAATTCAGGGAGAAGCAGTGTGACCTGCCCTCAGCTGAACCTCCGTCGCTACTTTACTTTTGTGGCAAATTTCTATTTATTCACTCATCTGATTGCCACAGAGTCAGCTGAGGCTTTAGTCTGTCTGGAACCTGATATCCAATTTGTGAGCAGTTGAAGTTACCATGTTGGAAGTATATAAAACCTTCGGGGTGCATTTTAACACATACCTAACAACATTGATTAACAAGCAGTGTCCGTGCAGAATACACTAATGATGTAAGATGTCGGCCAAAGTTATCGCTGTAAGACAATTGCAGCCTCAGATTCTACTAGGCCATGTATCTCTTGTTTTGGAGAGTTGTTTCATCTCTGCAGAGTGTACTCCGTTCCCTCCCATGTTGCCTAATGGTGTTCACAGTGTTTTTATATTTTCATTTTCTGTTTTATTGATTTATTTATTGTGGAAGCCGCTATGATAGAAATGATCTGATATGATCAAAAAAGGCAAAGGGAAGCCCTGGCTCTTGCACTATTAATCATAGTGGCAAGGGAGGTTTTTTGGATTGCCTTTGTCCCCGGCTCTGGTGTAATCAAAGGGTCAGGGCTTGTTGTTCACGGCCGGAGATGTAGCATTTAATGAGGACGCTGAGCTCCCTCAGTCACCTAAACACTTCGCTGATTACAGCGCTTTATTTTCCAGTTTTCACAGACCTTTGATAGTGAGACCTCTCATTGTTACCTGGACATTTATCACATGGTGCACATGGAGTGGGCATTTCACAATGACTGTTCGCAGTTTTGTGCTGGAAGTGCAATACAGTAACCATAAAATCAAAGCAATTGTGCAAAAATATCAGAACTCCTGTGGATAGGCTACTGCATAAAAAAGAAGCCTGTGAATTGAGGTTTCTTGAGTATGAATATTACAAAACCAGGCCTTGGTTACAGGACTTAGAAGACTTGGTTGTAACTCATGGTAAATGAATAAGCCTATAGCCACAGTAAATTGGTCTTTTTCTAAGATTGGAACAATCCCTTTCACATTTTCTATATCAATTGAGAAGCCTGCAAACCTGTTGAGGCAGACTATTTAACTTGCAGCGCCACTCCGCTGCATAGCTTATACCCACCAAATATACTCACTTTGCTATAGTGTATTTTATTTCAGGTTTCAGGTTCTTGGGGCTGCACTACTCATTTGCTAAGACTGTTGTAACACTGGCTGCTGCATGGCTCCTGCTCCCACTGCTTTTCATGAGAAAACGTACCAGCAATCATGTCACTTGGCAGTGGCTTTGTGGAGGAAATAATTGAGCTTTGTGGAAAAATAATGGTGTTTGCACCATGTTGCTGCACGGGGCTCCTCGACTGCAGGTGCATTTTCTATCACTCCACTGCCTCAAAGATGCACTTCAAGTCAGGAGACAAATTCTTCTCCACACTGAGATCACATTCAAATTCTCTGCCGAGGTGGCAGGGATCACTACTTCACATCACTGAGCACACTTCACTTCACCAACCTATTTCCTGCTTGTGCTAACATGCATGCATCATTGTCCTGGCGCTGCTCCAGTGTATGTGTGGTTGGCAACTTACAGTACAAGGCTGCCAATTCTGCTGACCGTGCTATGCGCCGTATCTGCTCCGAACATGGACGGCCGTCTTTATCGAGCACTGCTCATTACAAACATGCACACTTTATGACTGTGGCCATTCACACAGGTAGAAAAAAAATATTGGATGTCATTCTCATAACAGGTAGTGCACATATTCTCTCTCCAGGGAGACTCCACTGCATCCAGCCATCCATCCATTTTCTATAGCTGCTTATCCTGTTTAGGGTCCCAGTGGGGGTTGGATCCTGTCCCAGCATGCAGTGGCACTGGCCAAGTGTTGTGTATACCCTATCACAGCAGTCTAAAAATAAAAATATACAGGTAGGAACACAAACAACAGCTATGGACGTCATGCATGCATTGATGGTAAGAACATAGGCGGCAGATTTGATGTTGAGTTATTCCACCTACCAGGTTGCAAGGAACTATAGGTTTTGACATGTTATATTTTAAGTTGGGATTTCTCTTCAGTGTTTCTCTTTATTTTATTTCTTTGCCTCTTGGCATTGGAAAATATTTCAGCAGATCCACTCAGTGATGGTAGCTGCTCTTCATTGTGTGTTGACCTTGCCATGTTAGATTAGGACATAAACCACGGTACATTCAAAACAAGCTGTTGTTTGGATTGAGTGGTGAAAAAGAGAGAAGCGACCTTCCACTGCTGTGAAATTGGAAATTTTCTGATTAAAAACAAGACCAACATCCTATTATCTGGACCTCCTTAAACTCGTACATTTCAATACTGAAACAGTCCCCCACAGCTGTCCTCATGGAGCCCTTGATAATAAAGAGGTGGAGAGTTCAACTAGTGAAGGTACAGATTTATTGTATAACAGTCTAGACACAGACAAATGATAACTGGGAGTTCTGGCTTGTTTAGGAATATGAGAACCTGAACACAAAAAGTATTAATAGAAATACTGGGTACTCCTGCAGGTACGGTCAGATAAACAATTATTTCAGATTTATGTGAAGTTGTTTTTTATTTATTTTTCTCCACATCATTAAAAGCACCATATGTTCTCACAGCTCCGAGGGGAATAAGGCTGATGAATCTCAGCAGTGGTCCATATCATCATGGACAGGATGTAGGAGGAGATATTAGGCTAATGAGTATAATTATAATAGTAATGGCCCCTCCAATGTTACAGTGTTATTAAAGGTTCAGTGTTCTATTAATTCTGACCTCTATCACTTCCCGTCTTTCTTATTCCCTCTCACTGTATCCCCTCCTTCGTTTAGCGTCTGCAGAGATTGTGTGCACACGTACATGTTTTAGTAATGAATCCGTGCATGCATATGCGTAGGTGGTTGGTGGGTGGATATGTCATCATTCCCAAGTTGTACTCCTGGTGACCTGTTTTACTAATATGCCCATTGTGACCACATGGCAGTGTAATGATTTGTGTGGAATGTAAATTTGTAGAAAAGAAAAGTAAAAAAGAAAAAAGAAACTAACAGCGCAACATTTTATTTACATAATATGAAGACTAAAAAATGTTTCACGCACACAAAACTGGATCAAGAAACTAATAATCAATAATAATAATAGTGACTAATTAAATATATTACATATTACATTATTTAAAGCCGTATTAGTAAAGATTGATTGATTGATTTCCCTGACTCAAATCACTTTACTCATATAGTGTAATTAATTAATTGGTTTAAAGTTTAAATCCTTAAGTTTTTAATGAGATAAAACCTCACCTTTGATACTGTTAGCTATAGGGTCCACATTACATTCAGTAATTATCTAAGAGTTCTCATCCCAGAGTCTGCCATTAGCTCAGATGATTGCTAGTGATGTGTGCACACACCTATATAAGGCTGCATTAATGGGATATTCCTTTCCGACTGCAAACTTATCGAGTTAGACCAATTACAGCCAGATAGCAAAACATTGCTGTCTATGGAGCCAAGAGCCTCCATAGACAGTGCATTGGAAAACTCCATCTCTCGAGTTGATGTTCTACTCGACGTCTCATGGTGCGTTAAAGGTGGGATAAATTTATGTCGAAATATCCCTTTAAGTTGCCCATGATAACAGAACATTTCTTGCTACTTCTGTTTCACAAAAACAACTGAATGAAATCTGATGAAACACTGAGCTTTTATTGTCAGTGAGCCAATGGGAAAACATGGTCTTTGTTATCTCAGGTGACTGAAAGCCCACAACACATTTTGATTTCAAAAGGCATCACTTTGGTGTCTAAAATAAAACTAGAAAACAGTCATTTTCGGTCATTTTGTTGCGGGGACATGAAGGGCCAGCAGCAGTAATGAGGAGCTGCTGGAAATGGGCTTAACACATCCAACTCACCAGCAAGGGAACCAGCCTCCCTGTGCCAGGCTGTTGTGAAGAAAAACCCTCGCTCTGTGTGAAATCAGATTGCTTTTGCAATTATTATCAACCGTCTTCTTTATTAAAACAATGTGAGTTTGTTTAGCTGCACTGCAAACTGGTAACACCAGCTGTTCTTCTGTTGTATTTCTGACAAAGTAAGCTGTTGGAGGAGTGCTTGCGGCCCACAGAATCCAGGGACTTGAAGTTTATTAACCTACTCCTGTTTGACATCAGAGCAGTCACAGAAATCTGGAGGATTACGGCTTTAAAATCAACACCCCGCTTTATACCTCTTTGTAGCATTCGGTTGCTTTACATCTTTTGCAGCGAAACGTCTGGAGAGGGAAAAAAAATCCAAATATTTTTTGCCCTCAGGGATTCATGGACCAAACCACGGTAGAAATGTGAGTGAATATTGGGCTTTACATTTGACAGGTAGACAGAAAAAAAGACTCCAGTGGGATGCCTGTGCAGCTCTGTGTCTGTTGGACGTGTAAGCAGCCAATTTTCTACAAATACTTTAGCCCTAAGCACTTGATAAGCTGATCGTATATCAGCACTCTGTTGCTGTGAATTTGTGTTGGAGTCTTTCTTCTCTCTAGTGGTAAACATTTAATGCAGGTTTAAGAGACATTCATTAGCATACGACAGTGCATGACAGACTGCACCGGGGGACATCTTATATGTACTCTTAAATTTCATGTTTAATTCATCATTAGACTAGAGGCATTTTGCAAAAGCACTGCCGTCAACAGAATGCGGCAACTATAAACAGACAAAATTGGGAAGCAAAATTGATCGTGTTATGTTCCTTAGAGTGTTGCCGAAATCAAGAAAGAGGAAGAGAAAAAAAAGATGACAACAACCAAATGTTGGCTTTTATAAAAATGCACAAAAACTTCATGTGTCAGAACATTTATGATTTATGAAGCCTTCACTGTATTGGTCCAGTATAGTTCATGACAGCTGACAAAGCCATTAATCATGTGATGTGTATCTTGCACTTCCCATGGGGCTGATCTACTGTCATTGATCATTTCTATGTCACCAGCACTGGGCCTGAGACACAGCCTGGAGATATTAAACTTTAAATAAAGATGATGGCGACATTTCCTACCAGAGCTTAGCGGGAACTGACTATTATGACATGTGGCTGGGCCGTCCTATAGCTCTACAGCCCCCCTGAAGCTGAGTCACCTTTCCTGAGAGTTTCCTACATGACTGGTCATTCTCTGTCAGATAATCCCTTCTTGGATTAACCTGGATGTTCACTGATGTAGTAAATATAAAAAGGCATCAGTTTTTGCTTTCATTGTAATTAAAGATGGAGGCTGTGATTTCAGGCAGATTAGATGGCGGCGGCTCTGCAGAACACATCACATTGGTCTCACCCTTATCCTCAGGTAACTCACTTAAAAACACAGCATTCAGCAGCACTGAGGAAGATATATATGATTTTAAAAAAAGACAGGCATAATAATGACAATAATAAACAGAACTGCGTGGTGTGTTTTTCTGTGTGTGTGGACAAGACTAAGAATGTCATTCACCATAGGGCTACATGTCCAAAGCATAATATCAATTCCTTTTACATACTCCAGATGGGTACTTTGCATCTTATGCATGCACCAGCCTGCCAATTATAATCACCTTTCTCGGTACAACCTCAAGAGAATTAATCAACTCATGACAGCATATATATATAAAAAAACAAGGTGTGGACACATTGCAGGTCCAACAGCCATAAACAACTAAAAGGCCTTGCAATCAACAACATAAAAAGAGCTTCACCAGGACTGACAACACAAAGCAATATGAACAGTGGAGGCCACAATTTCTCACACTGTGTGGTGTTCACATACTGTGCTTTGTTGCTCAGTGCTTTATTGCAGTGGCTGTTGTGTCCACGCTCCAAATTTCTAAATTTCTCTTGCCTTTTAAAGCAACAGCTGTACATCCGTGACTGCACCTGCTGGCTGCAAGATCCCACTGTGCTTGTGTTTCCTTTGAGTCACTTAGCTTAATGTATATGTAACACTGAGGCAGCCCACAACCGTGTATTATAATTAAGTCATCCTCAATGTCAATGGCTTTACATGTTATTTTGCACGCAAACTGCTAATGGCGGTCTCGCCTCTCCCCCACCTCGACGCGGAGCCTGACAGTGATTGAACTGAACATTTTGAGCACTCGAACTGTCGCCACTGACTGTTGGCGAACGCCTCACCGCCCTGTTAAAGTTCAAAGAATATCAATAACTCGTAGAAACATGGTAATCAAGTTTCACACTCCACACAGTACAGACTGCAACCAATTTTCAGAGGAGATTGTGAGTAAAGCCTGCAGCGCTCAATGGCAATAGTGTTTTAATCACTCTGTCACAGACTTGAGGCCAGTTTTAAGAGCACAGTGAGACATGATGAATGATGGCTTAGGCTCGGCAACAACTGGTGTAGTCTGCAGGATTGCTATGATGCTGCGATGGAAAAGGCTGATTAGTGGCATCTGGGGGGATGATTAATTGATGCAAACACATTCCAATTTAACGGCTCTTTGATCAATTATTAATGAACAGCCCCCCCTCCAATCCCTCACTTCACTCCCCCCACTTCTTTTATTATGTACAACTTCAATTAACAGGCTCTCTGTTTTGACCTATCACTGCCCTCTCCTGCAATTCTCAAACACTGGAACTCAGCAAGCAAGTGCATCTCAATGAGCAAAAATGTCACGCACACGCACGCGCACCCATACACCTACACATACGTGGGAGAATACTCCACTTTCACATAGAGAGGACTGAAGCGCAAATGAAAATGACTGTAAATTAAGACTTCAGAACATATAGCCCACATGCTCAGGGAGAGGAAGAGTCATTGAGCGCTAGTCATTTCCGACCCTATCATCTTCCAGTGAAACCAGCAGTTTCTCCTCCAAATTAATGAAATGTTACAAAGAGCTTGATTTTTCCTATTTATGGACACTTACTTCTCACATTCTTGCGGAAGCTGCAAATTGGAGTGCACATTTTTTCTCTGAGGACCTGTAGGTGAGAGAGAGGGATCATGAATGTGCTCGTCGTAAGTTGGAAATTGTTCCCCTCAAGGAGTCAGTGCCTTTAGTCTTGTAATCTCACTTGTTTTAGACTGATGGTGAAAGAAAGAAAGAAAGAAAAAAAAAGAGCAAATCAAAAAAAACATATATTGAAGATGGTCCCCTGGGGCTTTACTGTTAAAATGCTTCCAGTAAGGTATTTTTTTCCCACTGGTGTTTCTGATTTCCAGGTAGTCATCTGTAATATTTGACACTCATCTGAAATGGGGAGAAACCTGAAACCAGAGAAGCAATTTAATGACTGTGTTTGCACTTGCTCCTCCATCGAGGTCAAACTGCACTGTACATTTAAGAGGATTGAATCAATGCTAGTTTATGCAGCCGCCCGGATTATTACAGTTAAGATCAATCGCTTTTGCATCCCAAATTAATTGCAGTAGCGTTTATAACAAGGGCCCTTGTGGTGCTAATCAAACTCGTCTGATACAAGGTTCCCACAGTGACACTCAGTCCTCATGTGTTCCCTGAGAGTCATCTAGCTCAAGACATTGGCTGTTTTTTCTTTCAAGTTCAGAAAATCGTGTGTAGGATACTTTAAAACCCATTTTGGTAAAAGGGCAAATGATGCTTTCCATATCATTTTATTGCAGTCATCTATCCTTTTACTGGTATGTTTACTCTGAGGGAAATGCTCTCTACCCCCTCACTCTCCCCACTATAAATAATTCATTAAGGAGCCACGGATAACAAGGGTATAAAGAAAAATATATGTATTGCTAGTGATCTGGGAGAGAAGCCAAAGGATATATCAGACACAATTATGGGGAAAGGGGAGAATAATTCCTCCCATGTACTCTTTGGCCCCACTCGTCTCTTTGGCTCTGTTCTCGGCTCCCCTAGCCGGTGTGGATGGGTGCATTAAGGCACACAGGTGGAGTGATAGGGGTTGAAAGTGACCCTCTGCTCTCAACACTGGTGCAGAGCTGCAGAGCATCAGGCTAAGCCACTTTGACTCTCCCAGCTCTCTTAATTGCTCAGTGAACCTGGCTGCAGCATTGAGCTGCCTGACTTACTGGTCCCTAGAGAGTGTATTAGGAGTGCTCTGTCCAACTAATCGCCTCCTTTGTCCCCCATCATCCCCACACAGTTTGTCCACACGTAGTGACAGGCCAGTCATGATGATAGTAGCAGCATCACCTCTTCTTCCTGCTCCCCAGATCCCCGACCACTGTCTTATTACTTCAATACGCCATTGCATGTAGATACCGTGCAGACTGCAACCGATGAAAGGAAATTGCATTTCCCCTTTTCTATAGAAATAAAAAGATCTTCAGCACGGGTTGTTTTTGCAAATAAACACTGAAATAAGTCCAATATTTTAACACATACTGGCAGTTTTTGCATTTATATGACTTCTCTCTGTAAAAGCTACCATCAACATTCAAGGACACAGGGTAATTCCATTTATAAAGACTCCCGTTGGTCAAAGTGCTCTTGTAAAATATAAAGAGGTTCCCAACTAAAAGGTGCACTACAAATTATTATTTTTTTCTGCAAATTCACACAAGCCTCGGAAATGAGGTACACACAGCAGTTAACGCTGTGGGGCATCCCTTTGAAAGCAGAGAATGTGACAAATTAAAGCAAACGGTAACAACTTTGTGCAGCAAGAAGCAAAAATATCACATCAGTATCACAAATATTTTAAAACCACCCCTTGATCTGCAACAAAACGCACAAGGGTGGAAGTGTGTGTTCACTGTTAGGTAGAACAGCATACTTTATTTACAAAGGCAAGGCATCTATCATTAAATCATCTCTGGCACATCTCTGCCATGATGCCCAAGCATCATGACATTACTCACAGTATCTCACTCACAATATTCACACTCTGACAGCATCATTTAGAGCAAAAACATATATAAATGTAAATTATTTTATGGGAGTCACTCCAGGCAGAAAAAAGGCTACACTGCAAGAGCTAAAATCCAAACAAGACTTGGGGCAACTTTTTTTGAAGTTGTGATAAAACAATATTTTACGGTATGTTAAGCTGACTTTGCACACTGGCAGTATGAGCTTCTACACCCACAAGGAGGAGAAGAAAATGCACATCCACGAAATATAGTTACACCAAATTGTCTATAAAGTCAGTTTCCTCTTTACTGTCAAGACAGTGAGACCGTTTCATAGAGTGACCACTTGTTTTGTGACGGACATCAGCTATCTACTGTCAACTTGTATCACTTCCCTGACTTAATGCATAAACTGAATACTGTGGTGATTTTAACCCCTTGGTTTGGATTAATGTTACAACGCTCCAAAGAAGCTCAAGTAACATAATACACGAACCAGCACTCAGGCCTGAAACTAGCACATAACATTTACAGTAGATGAATTCAGTCGACAAACTGCCCAATACACAAAAACCAGACCTGTTTTGCATGTGAGCTTTTGTTATGTGGTTTTGTGCAGATCCAACTGCAACAGCAAACCATTTAGTTGGGATGTAAATATTTACAGGACATAAGTATTTACAGGACTCAAAGAAGCCTGTTTCTCATAAAAAGTGATCTGGATCAATTGACTATTTACCCCAAACAGCTTTTGTCCCGTTATCACAACCATAGCTCTGCA
Source organism: Decapterus maruadsi (assembly GCA_030347415.2). Classification (NCBI taxonomy): domain Eukaryota; kingdom Metazoa; phylum Chordata; class Actinopteri; order Carangiformes; family Carangidae; genus Decapterus; species Decapterus maruadsi. Next base: position 17,774,563 of record CM064906.1, read on the forward strand.
AGTCTTGTTGAATACAAAGTTGTGTGTGCATGTGGCCTTTTGAAAGAGCAACACACTGTTTGTGAGGAGTTTGGATGCTAGTGTTTTTTAATTGCTTTTCTTAAACTTGGTAAACAGTCGAGAGTAAAAATCTTTTTCTTTTCTCTCTATTAGATGGATGAATGCTGTTCGGGGCTTAAATACTTTCTCATTTAAATTGTTGGGGCTTTTTCTGTACACTGAGTCTATAGAGAATTATAAAAGGAGACTGATTGTGAATGCTGAATATTCAAATTTGTGAATTGGCTCCAAAGTGTCATTTCAAAGGCGAAAACACAAACTGCTCGGAAAATGGTAAGTTAAAATTGTAGTTTGTCAGTGTGTCCTTGTGGTGATCTTAGGCAGACAATGCTTTTAGGATGTGAAACTGTTTACCTGGTTGTACCTTTCAGGATAGAATGAAAAACAAATTTACATCTGCGAATGAACAAGGACGCATTTCACATATTTTCCATTAAAATGGATTAAGCCCGGCTGGGATGAGGAATATTTCACTGGTGGAGATCTAGAACAAGAGACCAGAAGAATGAATAAAGTCTGCTGAAAACATAACATAACAGTGTTCTGCTGGAAAGGGACTGTGACCTGCTGCTAGCTGATCCACAAAGATGATGTGGATAAAAGATGAGGTGCATGGATGGCTGGAAGATAACAAAGCAGATACAGTATGAGGATGAAAGCTGTTCTTTGCAAATGACCTTAGCTGTGATTTTATTCAAGAACATCTGCCCTTTTGGATGAGCTATGAATCAGTATTTGGGACATGACCTTTAGAAACAATGGGATATTTACCCAAAGGAAGGTGTTGGCATATTATCAGTGGTGAAGCGATGAAAATATCTCCATACAGTATGAGATTGGCTGAGGGCATAACAAGCACAATAATGACCATGCCAATAGCCTTTTAAGTGGTTAAATCTGATAATTAGAATGTAAAACCACCGTATAAAATTCTTTTATCTTTCCTCTGTGCATCAAGACCTTCTTCTACCCACATCCCTCCTCTCTCTGGATGTTTATGGGCACATAATTTATTCATCTATGTTTATTCGCTTTTTAAAATGACCCCTCCCCCACACCCACAAACACCCACCACATTTCCTGAAGACAGAAATGTGCCGAAAATTTCCTTTTAATTGAACATGATGTCAGTAGAAGGACAATGTCATTAAAGAGGAAATTGGGACGCAATTACTGGCAGCTTTTATTGTACAAAACGTGGTTGCCTCCTTTCATTCCTGTCTTTGTCGAGCTAAGAGCACTGCTGATAATGTCTGCCAATGCAAAGTGCTCTTTGTGCTTTTGAATGAGGTTGTGCTTAGTATCAACAGTGTTAATGAAGACTCTCTCCTGCACATTGCTGCACATCTGTAATGCGTGGTTGTGAGGGATTTGTGTGTCTTGTGTCTCTGTCCCCGCGTGGCTTTCTGAACGTCTTTTTGTATTTCTTTCTTTTCTTCCCTCCCTTCCCCATTATTCCTCTATCCTCCTCCTCCTCCTCCTCTCTCCCACCCCATAGTTCCCTCCTCCTTCTTTTGGTCGTACTCCCTCCGCTGGCATCAAAGAGGTGCATAACCTGAAATGAATGCATGTGTTAATCACCATCTCCGAAGAATTAAATGATCTTCAACCACTCTGACAATTCATGTGCAAAAGAGAGCTCTCAGTATTCATAAGCACTGTGCCGAGCATTTACATGATGTGTCAAAACATTAAGTAGGAGGTTCAGAGAAAATGGCTCTTGCAGGAGATCAAAAACCTTTCAGTGTTCTGTGTGAACTGGTTTCCCCCAATGTCTCTGCTGCAGTCTAGAAATGCATTTTGTAAGCGAGACGTGTTCATAAAAAAAAAAGCCCCGCTTGAATGAGATTTTTAAATTGATCATCTCTTCTTTCACTTTATTCCATCCTGTTCCTTTTTGTATGAGTCATTCACAACAAACATTGACAAACAATTAAAATGATGAGCTACGCTTTGAGCAGTTTTGATGAAATGGTATGCTGACATTAGTAACGGGCCTTTACACTCCCAACACGTAGCCTAGCTTTATGAAGCTGGAAATGAAAGAGAATGTCTACAACAATAGGAAAAATGCAATCAAACATTCAGACCTGCAATAACTAATTGTCTGGTCTATTACTGGCAATGGAAACAAGCTGTAAATAAAGCAAATTATCACTTTGTTAGTTGTTAGCAAACTTTAGACTTTAGACATGGGACTTTAGACCCTTGGCAATGTTGGTGCCTTACACAAGATTTTTTAATTGGGGCATCCTGCCGTGTGCGTCTAATGATTTCATCCTTTTTTGACTCATTTTGCAGCTGCACAGAAAAAGCAGGCCCAGTCAACAGCCTTAGATGGTGTGAAATATCCTGCATGCACTAGGATCCACTTCCACCACATTGCGTATGCCATGGGCCACCCCTAGACATCCACCAAACACAGGAGCAAAAGTATTTGTGCTCTTGGCCAGCTGATTAACCAAGTTCAACATTTACTCGCGTGGTAGTTGTGTTTTGGTTTTACATCAGTCCTGACAAATTTGGCTCCACTATCTTCAACTGCCAACAATTACTGGGTTTCCAGTACAGCATCCTACAACATATAAATGATTTTGTACTAATAAAGCTGGGCTGTTTTCTCACGTTATATCATTCCAATTAACTGTGAGCACAGACTTCCAGCAGTCTGTTCCTCAGGTGGCATTGGCTTCCAGAAGTGACAGGTGCCATGTGTTGGATGCAATAAAAAGTGTTAAATCTGAATTTTACAAAAATCTTGCTTTGTAGCAAAGTCTAAAAAACCACCTGATGTGAGCGTATTTATTTTTTCCACATTTGAGATGGTAAACGTGAACTAAAACACTGCATTTTCTTAAACAAAAACCAAAACAATGAACTGAAGGATGTACCAGGAGCTTAATAGCAGCTGATAATTCTTAGTAGGTTCATCACTGGGGATACTTGTTTATGTAATATTGATTGCAACTAATTATTGTCAAGTATTTTTAAAAATGGGCTGTGTTTTGTAGTGAAGCCAAAGCCTGTGTAGCATTACCAGGACATTTACATTTTCTAATGGTCCTGTGAAATGATAGTGCTGCCTATACATCCCAGTTTGGACAGTCATGTCTAAAGGACTGATGTAGAGCCACTGAAACCTTTTCAACGAGCAGAAAGATGAATTCAAGACTGAGCTCTGAGTCCAATTGCCCCAGACTTAGTACTTTTGGATATCCTCTGATGTCTAAGACAGAGAATCTTCACCGTCTGAACATCTTGCTGTGTGCAGAGAGGGATGAGTAGTAGTTGAAGTCCTTTGAGTCATTTCAGTCTTTTTTCCCCCCTTTTTTTCTCCTATGGATCTCAGGAGAAGATTCCTACCACAGGGCTCAACTCGTGATCACAGACTTATGATATAAAGCTATGAAGCAGATAACAAGTATAAAAATGGGTGATGGGGCTGTTTTTGCTGCTGGGTTTACATTGTTAGGAAAGCACTTATCATTTAGCAGTAGCAGCAGTAGGTAAATGAGATGGAAGCATTTTTCTGATTTATGTAAATGGAGCTGTGGAAAATGCAGATATGAGTGTGCAGCAGTGGAAATGGTTGTGCTGTATGCTTTCAACTATTCTGAAGTATTCTGAACCCTACAAAAACCCCCAAAACAATGTTTGAGTAATTGACAACATTATGTCAATTTATATCAATAATATAACATTAAGCCATCCCCTTTACGCAGCTGAAGTGGTTTCATTTAGTCAAGGCAAGGATTTTTGATAATTTTGTTCTTAAAAGGAGCAATGGCATCGAGAGAACTCAAGCAAGAGCTGTTTAAAGCAATCAACAAACTCTTCAGAACTGAAAGGAAACACAGAAGCAGAGCTGGATGAGAAAGGGGTTTAAAAAAAAGCTTCAGTAAATTTGCTGGCAGATGTAAAGTTGGCAATAGAAGCTACAGGATTGACTTATGGCGAAAAGAAAAGAAAAGATGAAGTGAGTAGTTGTGAAGCACACTGGAATTGGAAACAGTGGAACTTCAAGGAGAGGGATAATGAGTGAAGGTGGATGTTGAAGACTGCAGAGCCCCTGTTAATTAGTGTGGAAGTAATTTAAGAATAGGAAGCAGAGAAAGAGCAACACTGCACCTAACAAAAGATATTAAATAGCCGTGGCAGTCATTATTTAAAGTCTATTCACCCTTTAGCCTACTTATTCAATGAGAAAGTGCAGATCCTATAGATTATTGTCGTAAAAATACCACATTTGATACACATTTCTTCAAATTATAGTAAGAGCCATTTAATTTTTTTCTGTTCTAAAACTAATTTGCGTTCTTTCCTTTGGTTAACACAATGGCTCTTTATTTCTGTGTTAACTTTAAATAGCCTACCCAAAGAAAGCCTCTTCAAGCTCACGTTTTAAATCCAGTTTGAATATATTTTGGGTAGCCTAAATGTAATAGGCTTAAAACATAAGTAAGGTCATGATGCATGTGGCATTGGCTACATTATACCTTTCACAGCCTCTTTACTGCGCCCATAAAAGCCCACCCCCTTCTTTGCTCTGATTGGCCAGTGAAGAAGTCTATCTTACCTTTAGAAAGAGTGGCCGCCACTCACGAGCATAACGAGCCTTTCGCGGTGAAAATCATTCGTCATTGTTACGCGCTCCACAGTGTTCTGCCCCAAAAGCTTCGGACCCAGCCTCGACCATGACCTGGACACAACTGGTGTGAAGTTAGCTCAGAGCTTCTTCTCTTCTTCTTTTTGACGGCTGGTCAGAGCTCTACAGAGACGCCGCCATTTTGCAGGTGTCGCAAACCCACCGGCAGGCGCAGCCATAGACATATAAAGAGTAGACGCCGCATCGAACGCTACGGCCTATTGACGCTGACGAGCGGTGGGGCCGCCATCTTGGACCGGTCGTCAGCTCCACTCAGTGCATGTGTTTGGTAGGTGCAATAGATAGTTTCACTAGTGTCAGAGCATTTAATCAATAACTTACTGAACATTATTCCACCTATTACGCAGCGTACGAGTGAAATAATTAATGTGAAACATAATGTTGATCAAAATACTACTTTCATCGATTCATACATTTTATAATTTAGCACATCTGCATGTCTGGTCTCTTCTCAGCTCTGTTGCTGAGCCTCCTCCCGTTTTCAACAAAGCGTTTCATAATCAATCACTGGATCCTAATTGTGTTGCTATTTGTGTAGTGTTGTAGTGTTGTTGTACTGTCATAAACAAGAGAGGTTTATGGGGCGCGTTTGTATCGCGGACTACAGGCTCTGATCAGCAGAGCAGGTTTTCAGCCAGGATGTGGAAGGAGCCTCCACTCTCCCTGAAACAGGTTACAAGTCATTTATCTAACATCACTATTAGTCTGAAGCTCTTTCCTGAAGGTAAACATGAAGGTCTTGACCTGCATCGTCTCTTGTCTGTGCTGCGCTGGTCAGAGCGGCGTCCCTAGCAACGGTGCGTTACACTTGACGACCATTCATTAGCTATACAGAAATATAGGCCCTATGTCTGTGGAAATAACAGCCCGTAGAGAGCTGCAATTGATCTGAGAGTAGCATTCCTGTCATGAATAAATATATAGAGATAAAAGCTATATATCAGAGAAAATAAAAATATATATAAACCAGAGAATCAGTTCATATCAGGTCAGAGAGAGAGAGGGAGGGAGAGGGAATAAATAAATAAATATTCGATTTATAAAATACAACCAATAGTAATGTCCTATCTTATTTGTGAAAAGTAATCCCCAGAGCCAGCTGTTTTCGATGGTTTTCCGCTGATTAGAACAGAAATAATGTGCTGCACAAAAACTGAATAGAACGACCGGTTCAAGATGGCGGCGGCAAATCTCGCGGCGCAGCGTTCGATGCGGCGTCTACTCTTTATATGTCTATGGGCGCAGCGCCGTTAAGACGCAGAAGAAGAAAAAGAAGAAGAAGACGCAGGCGCAGATGCAGCAGTAAAAGAGAAACGTGAAAGGAAAGCTAGCATGGATAAACATTTGCTTTTGATGGCCCACTAATTTTTCTTAGAATATTTACAACTTGCACTGCTAAAGACTTTCGATTTTTGTTGTTGTTGGATACTTATGGACGACAGGAGCATAAATATTGGAGGACCTGGACTTCTGGAATCTTCTAGAAAGGTAGGAATCAAAAGCACTGGTTCTGCTGGAGCACAATCTTTATTAGGCCTATCTCATGGTTACTGTAGCAGAATATGAACTGAATGCTAGAGACTTAAACCAATTTAAGGAGGCGCAGCCTGTTGAATATATTGACAAGAGTTACCATTCCAGAAGCTTCTCATGGGCAGTTTGGGCACTAGGCTACTGCTGGAGTTGGTGGGGCCTGGGCAGCAGAGGAATCCTGTGTCTAAATTACTGACCACCACTTACACAGGATGTCTGGAGCATAATCCAGTCCTTCTTCTTCCTGCTGCATGTCAGAATTTTCCAAACCCTCATTGTTTACTCAAAATATTTCTACATATAGTTCTTCCATCATTATTGCATCATCAGTGCACTAAATCTCAAGACAGCCCTGCAGGAAAGCACAACAACAACAGCAGCAGCAGCAGCAACAAAACAGATCAGTCTTGAAAAGTACGGACATTCTTTTAACGTCACCCCAGCAGCAAAGGGTCTATCATTCAAAACCTGGCCATAAAAAGGCTTCCTAAAAAACACCAATTACATCCAGCAGCTGTCTGTTGTGATGACATAGGAAGAAACAATTGGTAGACTAGGGAGGAGATACTGAACTAAACCCTTCCATCAAAATAAAGGACAGGAAACACAAACTGTATCAAGCACTTATTTCTCTCCCTCCTACTGCAGTTTTGGCATGGTAACTGTATCTGAGTTGAATATTTTATTCGGTTATATTTTTTGTTTATTGCATTTGTTATTACTATTTAGCCTACTTTTTAAAATTCCAGAATCACTAGCCTTTCCTTTTGCATTTTAGCACTATGTTTTTTTAATGGAGCTACTTTAGGGTTTGCTTTTTGCTATCAGCATTAACAGCTGTTTACTTAGCATTCATGGCAATAGCTTGGGCCATTGGTGTTTTTACAAGGCAAGAGCCAAGAATCTTTACGGGATTAATAAAGTTCATGTTTGTTATGTCAGACAGGCTAGCTGGTTAGCATGCTAACTTAAATGGATGGATGGACAATTTGCACTTATATAGGCCATAGATATACATACACGTGTATGATATAGGCTAGTGCTTTTCAGGTCACATTCACCCTTTCACACACAATCAATAGGCACAGTGCGAGAAACCTACCATTCACATACATTCATACACCCAATGCACACATCAGGGGGTAAGTGTGGGTTCAGTCTCTCTTGCCCAAGGACACTTTGACATGTAGACAAGAGCAGCCTGGAATCAAACCTCCGACCTTCCGGTTAGGTCGGAGGTTCGTTCCTGTTAGGGGACAACCTGCTCTAGCTCCTGAGCCACAGCCGCCCAAGTAGAACAAAAGAAGAAGTATAAAAGGCAAGGCTGTTGTTTTCCACCACTGCTGACTTGGAGACATTTTTGAGTATAGGAACAAAATGTGATTAAGAACTCACGACGTTTTTGCTATGTTGCAACATAAATATTTTCAGGCTATTCAGCTATTTCACCCATTTCATGAATTTTAGTGTGGTGCTGAGTTGTGAATGAGATGTATCTGCGCAGACATTTTGAGTGGTACTACATTGCAGTTGCAAACAGAGACTGTTTTCAAAGCTCTCCTTGGCGGGTGTATTCAAGGGCTCTTCACTACTGAAGAACAGGTTGTTGACAATGGAAAAGTGTTGCACTGATGAGCTATATTGTCAGAAGATGCGATTTTGAAAGGCCAAACACGCAAACTGCTGTAAAAAAGATGTTGTGAACTTGGTTTGTTTTGTGCATTGAAAGATTTATCAGCATTATTTGGGTGTCCTTGGTTTTCCACACGGCTGTCATTAAATCTCCTGTCAGAATAACAATAGTCTCAGTGCAGATCAATTGGCGCTGCAATCTACCAGTTATTTCACCGATAATGAAAACACTTAAAGCAGAAGTAAGCGATCCGGTCATTTTGGCTAACTTCCTGTTAGCGGATGGAGTTAGCAGTCCCCGCCCTTGTCCCTACGTCACCACATGCACGCGCGTCGTCATCAGTCTATGCAACTGCCCCCTTGGCGTGCACGCACAGAGAGGACCGCCCCTTTATGCCGTTCTCTCTCCTCATTGGATAAAGGTTGTAGGATACAAGGAAAGTTTTCTCCTCAGCTTACAGCAGAGCAGTCATTGACAGACCCGTGTTTCAGACCAAACACTGTATATGCTGTCGGAAGATATTACTATTTAAGACTTACACAAACATTCCGTTTACTCCTGCTTTAATTTTGTCTTTTTTTTTTCAAAAAACAGGGGAGGTCATCTTATATTCAGGTCAATACGGTAGAGAAAGAGAGAGAGAAAACAAACAAAAAAAAACATATAGAGGCTTATTTTCATTGTGATGGTGTAAATGGAGTTTCAGATCCCCGAACCCTATTTTACGGATGCAGTGTGAAATTGTTTTTTTTTTTAAGGTACGGTAAAATACAAATGATCTTTTATTCTTAATTCAAGATTCTTGATCACATACTCTCCTGATAATCATATTTCAATTTGTAGCCTACATCATGCTGTGCGATATTACAGTTGTGTTTGTCTAAAATGCATTTTGTGAACAGTAGTCTTATTCCTCTGAGTTCTGTCTCTGATAGAAACCATCAGTCTGATATAAGTTTCACTTTTTAACATTTAACCTAATCTCTAAAGTTTGGAGCATCTACCGAAGTTCCACAACATTAAAATGAATAATGGGCTGTTGAAGCTCGCACAGCGTCGGGCTCCTGAGGCAGTGTGTCTGTTTATTTCCCAGAGTGCAGTTTGTAAAGGAAATTGGTTTATACTTATGAGCCATTGATCCACAGAGAATAGTACAGTTTGTCATTCAGTAGGGTCTCTTGGACAGAGGATGGAGAGATAGGGGAAAGAGTCCAGGGACAGATAGATCTAGATAAGTTACTTCCGCCATTCCTATCAGCGTATAGTCTGGGAGGACATGCTGTTAGAGAGGACACAATGGATCACTGCTAAAAAGATTTACTAGCAACGCTAAACACATTGGTTTGGATGCTCAAAGGTCAGCCTTAAATTCTTAGCTGACATAGACATGCAAAATGACATGACCTCAATTCTTTTTTAGCAGCGTCTATTTATCTAGATTTAGAGCAATGGAAAAAAAGTTTTATTTTTCTGTGCTATAAAAAATAGGTGTTTTTTCCCCCCACATACATGGAGTAGACTTAGAATCAGAAGTTATGAAGCTTTTTACATTAAAAAAAAGCTTCTGATTTAAATTTTATGAAAAGTTTTTGAAGCTCACTAGTTATGCAGATAAACCAATTTAGCCTAAAAGTATTTCTTCTCTCTTTTTCTCTTCTCTCTCTCTACTTGATGAAAACTTACGACTTATGGTATAATTAATAAAAAGTGTAGGGCTTGTAAATGCTTTCTCAAAACACATTCGGACATTGTTTTCATGCGAAACGCTTAGGTTTTACTGTGCAGTTTCTATTAAGGGGATATTTTGACAAAACTATGGTTGTTTGCAACATGCTGAGCTTACTGATGGACAGTACTGGATGGTGCATGGCTGCAGGGGAGGTTTGAGATGATTTTATGACCTTTTGATACGTAGTTCTACTGGAAAAACCTCCAGGCCACTGTAACTGATATAATCGACATGAATTCAGGCTCACAGATGCTATTCTTAAAGGCAAAGCTGCCTTTCGAGCCTACAAGGGGGTGACTATTTGATATTGAACAGATTGATATGAGGTGGAGTATCACTTTAAAATGAAATAATTGTTACTGTCCTTTGATAGCACAGTTCTTAATCACAGTTAGAGTCTTGAGGGACATCAAATTAAATGCTTAAAAAGGAGAAGTGGTACTTCAACGTGCCGACGAAGGCTAAAAATGAAATGTCTACACAAATTTTAACACCCAGTGGAGGCACAACATTTTGGCTATACTAGTACTTGGATTAAAACACAGTGTGAATGTCTTTTCATGAGGCAGCCAGGAAATCGCATCTACCTTAGGCGAAATTTTGCCCTAAAAGAATAAAGTCATATGTACTGATTTTTCTGCTTTGATGCTGATGAATTAACTCCATAAATGCCTTATTTCAGAGACAGTGCTGTCGTTTCAAGGGGAAGATTGCAGAGCTCATGCTGCCCATGCTCCACTATCTGCATTCACATTATGTCATTACATACTCGAGCATCAGAAGAGCAATTTATGCTAATGGAAGTAATTACACAGAAATTATAACCTGTCTGAGTGAAAGACTACAAATGAACAGGCATGTGACTGAAATAGGTTCTCCTCATACAATCAACACGTCTATCTGTGTACGACATACTTAACCGCTGTGCTCCCCGTGTCAGTGGTCTCAGCTAGAGTTGAGAGGAATAGAAAAGACTGACATTTCCATAATCTTACATGAACGCTGACTTTGACTGTGTGTTACTTAACACCCAGCACAGCTCAACACTTGAAAGGACTCTTATCTCCATTTTGATGAAGTTCAGAGAGGGGAAGTGGATTCATCCCTTTTTTTTTTCCCCCTGTGGAAATCCTGAAGGTTAAAATCTACTCACTCGATATTTAATGTATGACAGTGAATTTGATGTCTGTGATAATAAATCTACTGCTGCTTTTTGTAGCATTACTGAGCTGAGTCCATGTTTAAGGTACCAGAATTTGCTCCATCGGTACTGCTTTGGTAGAGCTGAAATGATTAGTCAAAAGGTTTTTATTTAAAATCTTAACTCGTGTGCTTTAAATCCCCATTTCATCCTGCAGCACTTCTACAGCAGTACTGGCTGACACTAAATTGATTGTGTAAGCTGAAAACTGAGAAAGGGCAGAAAAGGGAAGAGCAAAAAGAAGAGGCAGGCTTCAAAATGAAAAAAAAGAAAAGAAAAATCAAAACATGAGAAAATGTCAAAGTTTCAGTAGCATTATGTTTAAAGCATCTGTGGTGCTGCAGAAGCGTCCGGGCTTCAGCACCTGCTGCATAAAACTGGCAGTGATATATAAGCGTCAGACATTTATAAGTGGCACGATGTTGAGCTTGTGACAAACGTGGAGAATAAGACAAACTAGAAAATTTCCTCTTGGGAAATTTTGAAAGGGCACCGGAGCTACTGCCGTTCCTACCATCTCTGTCAACATGGGAATCAAACCCACGATCTTAAGGTCAAGACAGAGCTGATCAGACACATGATCATCTTTCTATAAGCACTGATATGGAGGAGCTGTAATCACATGAAGTTACCTGTGTTAGAGTGAGAGAGATGAGTGCGCGCTTACGCGCGCATTTGATGTGTTTGTGTGTCTTTAACTGTAATCACAGGAAGTTACCTGTGTGTATTAGAGAGTGGGAGAGGAGTGCGCGCGGACGCGCGAGTATGTTAAATGTGTGCGTGTGTCTATAACTGTAATGACATGAAGCTGGTTCTAGAGTCTGTGTGTGTGACTGAGCTGCATCCTGTATCAGTCTGATTTAGCTGTGTGTCTGTGTTTACAAACATCTTAACGAGCTCCAGGTGGATTGTTTATGGAGTTAACGACCCTGGCCTGAGGATCAGAGGTTACCATGACAACTTGAGCTGGTTGCCCATGACGATAGGGGCTCCCAGGCTGAGGCAGACAGAAACGTCGAGAAAAAGACCGATTTTCTGCATCTGCACTGGTCTCGTATTTAGGCTTATTCTGACAAAACGGTAGCTCCTATCAGAACAAAAAACAGATCAGCAGTGCCCTAAGGCCTTCCTGAAAATTTTGGTACAATTTGGTGTTTCTACAGTAAATATTTTCGCGACACGGGCAGTTTTAAAACATCGGTCCGTTCTGCTCCTCTCAGAAAGTTTTTGTATTGGAGTCAATGAGGAAAAGAGACAGACATGGTCGCACTCAGAGGCTGCTAATTCAAATTCTGTAAGTCTCTCTGATATTTTGAACACATTGTGCGAGACACAACAAGTTTGTCTACAAAACTGTGAAAAATTATGTGTGTATGTAAATTGTGTCCAAGAGGAGTGTGGAAAGAGAAAGAATCAGGAGTTTTTCTGGGCTCTCTCCCACTCTAGCTGATGACATCACGCACTCTAGCACGAACATTCCGTGCAATACACACCCATTATAATCTCATAATTTCTCTAAAAATGATCATGGTCATTGATCAGGGATTGATCAAAAACTATTCAACCTATCAAAACGTGGAGTAATACGACAATACACAAGACTTGTGTCTACTACTTAAAGTTTAAACGGAGTCTCTAGGTGAAAGTATGCCTGAGCAGTAGATGTTTGTTAAACTCCAATGGCTCCTTTTTTTTCGCTCGTCCCATAGACTTCAATGCAAAATTTTGTGCAGTTTTTCGCGACTTACGTCGCGAAAAATTCGTGAACTGCTGAAAAAAGTAATAGCACACCGATCCCGATCAAGACGCACGTTTTGATATATAATATGTCCTGCAACTCTTCGAGTTGCAGGACTAGTAGCGAATCGAAAATAGTCCGGAAGATGAAGAAAGAAAACTAGGAAAAAATCCACAGAATAACAATAGTGCCCGGCTTCGCCGGGCACTCGTCCCTACAGCTATTTCATAGCTGTTGGGTCGAGTGCCCTGGCAATGGCCGGTGCCCTAATGATGTTGTTTGTTATTGCCTCCATGAGGACGGCATTACTCATCAGTGTCATCCTAATGTATATGAAATATCTTTATCTATAGCTGATCAGTGCCGTATGGTCAAGATTTAGTTAAGCACAGCCTTACTATTCGTACTCATAAAGTAATCTTTGTGCATATTATCTGCAACTTGCAATGAAACCAATAATTCTCACAAGTCAACTGTGTCTAATTGCCAATAGACACATAAAAGCACTTATGTCCAATTAGCTAAATAGTTCACAAGAAAATCTAAATGGTCTCTTATCAGGATAATTGATTGTCGCAGCTGCTCTGTCTCTCATTAAGATGTGGTAGCAGGAGGTCAAAATATAACTGAAATAATCTGTTTACATGATAGCTGTAAATCCAAACAAAAACGTTGTTTGCATGCATGAAACAACCAAATGAATGAACAACCTCCGTCAGGTTGAAAGTTAAATTATAAAAAGAGCTGTATAAACCAGACGGCAGTGAGGGATCTTGGTATTTATAATGAGCACAAAAGCATTACATCCGTGCGGAATTTACCCATGCATGGAGCTCATTATAATAAAGAGAGATGCCTTCAATACGGTGTACATATCATGGCTAATTGGAGCTGAGGATACCTTTACTGTCAGTGGTTTCGACAGTGACCCTGGCATTTTCACAGAGAACAATCTCTGAACTTAATCCTGGACCTTTTTTGGTGGGGTTATGCAGTGTTTTAAAGAGCTTCATAATGAGTGGTTGGGTTTAAAAGCTGAGGGACCAGGGTACCACTGAACCCCCAACCCTGACTGATATAACATAGTTAAATTATTCATTTGAAGTAATAGTCTTGCTGATGAAATATTCATCATTCTGTAATGAGGGATGTATTGATTTAAATAGCAGCACTTTGTTGAAAGCCTCAGCTTGAACCAGAGAGAGAGAGAAAAACACACAGAAAGAATGAAAGGTATTCTGCAGATCATCGTTTTGTATTTTATCAGCACTGAGCACTTGTACTGATTACTAATTAGGCACTTTTGTGTGGAAACTATGTAGATGAAATCACACTACCTTTATACAGTAGATTAGGCATCAGCAGTTACTGATAATGGAAACACTGTTACTCTTTATTGCATCATTTCATTGTGAACTTCATTTGCCCAAAGCACTTAATTGTGCAGACTACTCAGTGACCACTTGTTGCCGTGAGTCGGTTATATTTTAAAAATCAGGATTTTTTTTTGCTTCACTTCAGAATAATTCATTACTTCAGAGACATTTTTTTAAACAGTTATGAGGATACGGCAATTTTGTTAATAACAAAACAGAACATTTCTGTTTTAGGAAGAAAAGAAAAAAAAGACAGGATCATGCAAATATAGACCGTCATCCTGCTAATGTCTGTTATGTCTCCCCTACAACTGACAAATTCAAGCATTTTGTTACAGTCTGTCAGCGGTAATGGCCAGGGCAATCCCCTTGTTTTGAAATGGTGACAATGTGTGTCATTACAGCACCAGGCAACAAACCGCTGCATTATTTTCATACACAATTTACATTTTGTGATCATTCCGCTTAAAAACATGGTATCAACATGGAAATGGAAGATACTGCAGATTGCAATCTTTTGTGTTTGTTGTGTTCCAAACTCTCCTTTTTTTCCCCCCTTTCAAAACAGTATTTGCTTGAGTGTGAATAGCTGTGCCCTGGGGCAACTTTGTGCTTCTAAGTCAGCAAGATAGCTCTCATTTAAGACTGTATAGAGACCGGGTCTGGCTTGTCCTTGTCTCTTAGACCTTGGAGCCCCCTTGAGATTTTCCAATGCATCATGTAAAGATGTAGATTTGCCTGCTTTTGTTAAACGTCGGTATACTGTGCTTTTTCATATCACATTGACTTTTTTTTTCTTCTTTCCATACGTTCGTGGATAATGGAGAAATACATGCAGGCCAGAAATCAGTACGAGGGAAGTGAATAGAATGTGACCCATTCAGTCTAGATGTGTAAATTGTTACAATTCATTTCGTACTAAATATTGATTATGACATGCGTCGGTGAAACACAATATAGATGTTTTGTATTGTTAAAACCAACAGTGAGATGTGCTGTGTGCTTCCGAGGCGCGTGGGTGGTGTTTCGGTTAAACAGAGGACAGACAGGTTTGATGAGACAATGAAACATTTGTCAGGAGAGTGTGAACCGGTGTACCTGAAGGTGTCTCTCTTGGGGATTGGTCCACAGGGAATAAAAGTGGGAACAGACAGACCATAAGGACGCATGTGACTTGAAATCACAATCTGTTCAACTCACTAAATTATTTGGTTTTCAGCTTAAAGATATTGCATATAGCATTCAAGTTGTATGACTAATGTCGTGTTACTTGAAGCTAGTCCTTTTTACAGTTGAGTAGGTTTGTTTATAATGTTTGAGATGCATCTGTTGTTGTCATAGTAAAGCACCAGATTTTTTTTCCTGTGATGGAGAGGTAATAAACATCTTCCAATGAAGCACACCACACAAAAAGCTTTTTTCTCCTGCTGTGCAGGAGCATAAACAGTGTTACTGTGAACTGAAATCCATCCTGATGGTAGCTTTGATCTTTATGCAGTATGGCTGTCATTGTAAGCAAGTCCTGTCAAGAAATTGCTGTTTGTGTGAAACATGGTATCGGACAGGTTTTCAGACACTTTATGGCAGGGAACAAATGCCTTAGGATAATTTTGTTTACGGCCGTGGAAAACATTGAACAGCATAGAGCGGCTGCCTCGTGTGCCAGACTTAGAGGATGTAAATTTAAGCATATAGGAGAGTCAGTGCTTGCATGTCTTTAACACCAGCCTACACCTTTTTCATGGCATAAACTGCCGATTTAACATGACAAGTAGGGGGTTAAACAGGGCTTTTGAGAATTATGGCACAATCAAAAACAAGTAAAGAGATGTGTCCCTGTTGGCAAGAATGAATGAAAATACAATGCGCCAGAACTTCTTTATTCAGCTGAATCATAGCAGATAATCTTAGTTGTATGAGTTTATTTATACTGTAGGAGCAGCTAATAAAATTAATTAAGAATTAAATAATATCCCAGCCTTCATCGTAAATCTGACTTGTGAGTGCATCAGGAGTGAATGAAATGGCATAAATGACATGTTTCCACCTTAACTAAAAAAAATCATGCTGAAAGGGACCTTAATTAAAATGTGTGAAAGTGAATAAATAGCTATGAAAAAACCTGGCAGATACGGGGTACTTAGTAACGAGAACCTTTCTCTCACAGCTGACATCGCACACAGTGGGAGACAGAAGCTGGAGTCGAGGAAATTACTCATTTTTAAATGCTGGTAATTGTTTGGAATATAGTCCAATCTGATCCTAAGCTATCGTAAATGTCATCATTTGTAATGTCTTGTATAACTCTATTTCCCCTACCATGTATGTGACTGTTTTTGTGTGTGTATTGACCTGGATGTGAGCAGCACTTGAGCATCAGCACATGTGCCTCATCATCTGCCTATGCTTAACATCCTGCTATAATTATTGTAGTAGCATTTTTAAAAAAAAGAAGAAATGATTAATGCAATCACGCTTGCCTCAGAGTGAAGCAATAATGAGATACAGCAGGAAATTCATTTTACTTTACAGCTATACTGTTTGATAACACTGCGTGTAGCATCCAGTGGGAGAGGGGGTAAAAAGCTACAATGCTGCTACCAACACACAATAAGAGGACAATAGAGAAGCAGTTGCTGCACACTACCTGCTGATTGGGTGTGTGTATCCCACAGTCGGTGTTTACTATGATAACCTGTAGTTCATATCTCCTTCCCATGGCCATACAAGCTCAAATTATACCTCATGAGATGAAAACTGGGATATTGTAAAGCATATTCCTTGCTACATCCCAGTGGAAAAGAATGTGAAGACGGTAAAATTCTCCATCTTCTGAATGATCAGCAATACGTGAGAGTTTCTTTTAGCTTTTACCATAAAACTATCCAGACAAAAAAAAAAAAACGCAAATGGCACACACAAAAACCTCTTGGAAATAATTTCTAATTTTAGAAAGATAACCTTTTTATAGTTTGTATATGGCTACAATATTTTTTGTTGTCAGGAACACTCATGTAGTGTTGCAAATACAGATGTCAACACACTTTGACATGGCAGTATGGTTCTACTTTGTGGTAAAGCTCCCCGCTGCTGCAACAGAGCAAAGCAAGTAAAACAACAGCGTAATAAATAATATGCAGAGGGCACTGCAAACTCTCCACAAATGGGAATAAATTTAGAAATAGACAGACACCAGGGTGCATACAAAGGCTGGGATGGAGGAGGCCTCTGCCAATAGCATCAGAGGGCTTGTTTGGACTTTTAAACAGGTGCATCTTTGACATTAACAGTGTGTCAGGAACTTTGTTGATGACCAGTGGTGCAGTTGTGTAATTCTTTTATCCTGCACAGTTGAGCTCCATGTGGTAGTGTTTGCCGGGGCGGCGGACGTTTCTTTTTTGGTAGCGATTGCTCGCAGGTAGTCTGCCTGCTAATTTGGTTGACATTTCAGCCCAAGTCTGTGGGGTGACTCAGGGATGGGTTAGGAGGATGAAGAAGAACAATCAGTTGATTGCTTGTGTGAAAGTAGAGGAGGCTGAGTTGAAGAGCCAAATGATGAAGCGTGCTGCTGAGGCGCGGGCCTGATTGATATTCTGCAGATAGAGGTTATGTGGTTTGAGAACAGGGCAGTGAAATAGCAGAGCAAACACAACACTCAGAGAGAGAGATGCACCAGGAGAGGCTGGTGTTTGGAGGTTAAGAGGGCTGCAGCAGAACAAAGAACCAAGCTAGTATTTGATATCAGCACTTATCCCTTCACTTCATGAAGAATTCAGTTGATATTTTCGTAGAGGTTTCTTGGAAGGTTATTACTATGGTTCAATAGGTACCACACTTTGAAAGACTAGTTACACTTACTTGGAGGAAGTTGGCATGTCAAAGCAGAAAGTAATGTTCAATGTGTATATGATGTGAAAATACACTCAAAACTCAAAACGGGTTGTTCCTAACTGAGATAGAATCTTTTCTACCGCTGAAAAATCTAAAAACGGAATAAATATCAGCCATCGACCAGCTCAATATGCTGTAAGTTTTAACTCTGACTTGTCTAACTGGTGTAGGTAGTATCTCTGAGGGTGTCCAGCCGACCCTCAGCTCTGATGGATCATAGAATTTAATTTGTGAAAATACCCACAGCTAAAGCAAGACCATGTAACTTGTGCGAGGGGAAATAATGAAATTTGCATTTTCACAGATGAAAAGTTAAATTTTCTGCAATGCACATGCTGACTTGGCTCTGCATTAATACTAATCCTCTATCCTGTAATAGCGATCCATGGCCACAGTGCTATTTATTGAAAGTTGCTCAAAATACGAATTCAAGTCTAAAGAAAGTAAAGTAAAATTATTACATGCTTAAATGCATTTTTTCTTACACTGTAAATTTTTACACTGTACTCTATTTACCTGTCTGAAATGCTTTGTCAGTTCTCTTCAAGTTTGGACACTGGACAACAGGACAAAATGATATCAGTAGGTCTGGATCCACAACTATGGCTGTTTCAGGCAAAAGAGAAGTGGTTAGCCCTGACAGAGGTACTTCCTTTGTTGTGTACTTTGAGCCTTGTGACTTTGTAGACCTTTTAGATGCACAAAAGCTGTTTATCAGACTACAAGGGAGGGAGAACTCAGAAAACCATGATAGCTCCTCTTCACAGACAAAATAATCCACGTTCACTCCATCTTCAGTGACAGCCCCTGTATTCCACCCTTCCGTGAAGCGTCATATTGATTTTAGATGTGGAGTGCTGAGAAACGCATACATTTTGAATTCATTAAGTTTACATGAGGAATAATACAGAAAAAAGTGGCATCTATTTAGCTTTTTGGATACTAAATAGTACTTACCTGTAGTCATATTTATAGCATCTGTCATCATGTAAGTATCCTTGTTCATGCACATGTGGGTACTATCACTAATTAGTGTCTGGGTTGATGTACTCGCTTATCTAAACTGCATCTCTTCTTGAGCCCGATGAAACACTAAGTGAAAGGTTTTGCTCATGTCAACAATAATTAAAGATCCTTGATCATATGTATTTTAATGGGCTGAAAATGCAAACTGACACTTCATCCATGGCTTATTTATGACTACACTGATGTTATTGCAATTAGCAACCATGGCACACACAGTGCATGAAGTGCTGGTTCTTCCTTCTGAATTTGAGTTGCATTTAATGTGGCAAGTTTTTTTTTGTATTAGTGAATGTGACTTGAAGTAACATTGCAGAGTTTTTTGGCCTTAAAATAATGTTTCCAGTCCCATTGCAATATAGAAAAATGGTTAATAGGATGAATGGTGCTGCCGCTGCAGCCTGAGCGTGGTTGCGTCGGCTGAAACCGCACTATGTAACTTCCCTGCACGTGTACAAAACACCGCCCCCCTTCTTCCCCCCTCCCCTCTGCGTCGAGAGAAAGACGTGGTGGGTAAAAGCGAAACTTACGGTTCTGCTCCGGTCGTCGTCATGTGGGAAATACATGTGGGAAATACTGTTGTTTATTAATGGGAATAAACGCTAGATGCGCTGGCTGATAAGTTTCGTTTTCGTTAAGTTTAGTTTTTCCCCCCAGGCGATAGTGCTTCTCAACCAGATGGTTGAGCTGAAACTCCACAATGTTGCTTTAACACTTTCCCTGACTAGGACCCACAGAATAACAAGCAAAACACTGAGCATTTGAAATAATAATTTGTGCTTCACTATAAATACAAAGGGCACAGTATGATAATTTGCAATATGCATAGCCGTTTATGCATTGCTGCATTGTTTATATTCCTGTCTTGTGACAGTGCGATGGTTATGAGTGTGCAATGTCTGAAAACACAACATTTTCAGTAGTTTGAGTCATGAGGAGTGTAGCCCACAGGATGTCACACAGGACCAGAGTGCTCATAAATCAGGAATATGATTCTTACTTGTCAAACTCAATGTAAGATTTTCTCTTTGAAAAGCAAGACAAAAGCAGATGATGATGGCACACTTGCCATCGTCTAGTTGAAACCATGATAATTTATGCAGCGACTGAGGAGGTGCTGCAGACTGTGGCATGTACTCAGTGGTGCAATGTGGGTGGCAGTATCTTTTTTTTTTTTTTTTTTAACGTGCTCTGTCCAGATGATCTACAAAGCTTGATGTATGAGTTGAAACTGTGCTGCTTGTTATTTTACTATTTGAACATTTAAATCCCCATCTTAATATTTAAACCAATTCATGGGTTTCAGTCACGTGACGTTTTTGTTGTAGGTACATATCCTGCAAAGTTCTTCTGTTCTGTGCTACTCTGATCAGAGTGGCGTCCCTAGCATCGGTCTGTTATGTAAAATGTAGAATCAGAGTGTAATCAAAATGCAGCATTCAAAAGAGCCGCGTCATAAAAAAAGTTAATCCACTCTTTTTGTGAGACTTGTCACAGTCCACAAAGCGACAGATCTAAGTCAGTCCTCAAGATGGTGCTGCGACCACTGTGTGACATCACATGATATCTATGAATACCTATTTAGTTTAAATTGTATTTTTTGCCATTACTAACACAGCACCGTCTTGGAAGCAACTCTATGTGGGCAGAGGGCACGGCAAAAGTGCAAAATAGCATTTCATCTTTTTAACTGCTTGTGAAAAGTGAGGTGTTATCTAATGAAATCTAATGAAAATGAGAAACACTATTCCCCCTGCAGGGTCTTTGCCAGAAGAATGTCAGAACAACCGAGCTCTTGCCCCCACTGTCGCTCCTGCTTCCTTCTTTCATAATGAATTTAACAGGCTTCCATAACGAGGCTATTATAGACTCCAGCCTCCCAGCTGAACAGAGAATTAGATAAGAGGACACCTGGACACTTCAGCAGCCATCAAAATAGATGCCAATCAAATTAGCCGAGCTCTGTGTTTCTCCCTTGTTTTTCTCCCGAAAGACAAGACTATACAATCATCCCCAGAAGGTTTCTTCACCCTTTCTCATTTACAGTTTTCATTTCCTACAATACGATATGCTGTTATCCCAACTGACCCTATAAAATATTCAAATCTCCTTTCAGAAAAAAAAAAATCTTCATAACCCCTCTTCATGCATTTAATGCAGAGTGAGAGGAAGCATTTTTAGGAGCACACAACCTCAACAACAGCTACGATGGACAGCCTTTGAGATTTTTAATGAAGGAAATGCTCCCCGGATTTGTATCAATGGTTAGCCTTTTCACTGAACCTTGAAATAAATGAACACTTAAAAGACTTAAGAGACTAAAAGTCTAAAGACAAGCTAGCAGCTCAGAAGAGGCAGATTAAAATGTGTAGTGTGAGTAAACGCAAAGTAGAAGATTAATAAAAGTGCAGTCTCTGCCAAGCCTAAGTGTTGACAGTCATGGTAGCATCTACGCAAGGCAAGGCTAGAGCTAAATGCTAATGTGGGCTTGACAGCATACTGTAATAACAATGACGAAGCTAACAAGCTCATGTTTGAGTCAATGAGGAACAATGTTGACCTTTTCGGTATACATTATTACATATTATGTAGTATTTACATGCTCACTATTTTTGTGTAAGCTGTTAGCATTTCAGTGTTTGCTAGTTAGTACTTAACATAAAGTAGGCTACAGATATAGTCTGATGCCATCAGTTTTGTATTTTTATTAGAAATCATGAAGTTAGTCATCACACAGTGGTCAGGGTTTTACCAAAGGCAGAAGGATTCATCATCAGGAAGCCATGAATGCTGTGCCGGTTCACCCGAATAGAAATCACATTGCCACTTGCATTGATTAAAGGATGTTGAATGTGAAGTTCTTGCTGCCACTGATTAAATTAATCTGTACTAGTTTCTGGCGAAGCATATTGAAAAATCGGAGGGAGTCATATGAGGATTTGACTTTTCAACCAAAGGCTGCCGAGGTTATCGTCAGAGAATGAGTTAGAGATAAAGTTTTTGTTCTGGGAAGTATGCAGGACAGAGAGAAGCTTAAAAAAAAGGAAAAAGAGATTAGTAATAGAAATACACCTCTTGACAGTGCTTGACACCGTATATTATTAAGCACGGCCGTGATTCACTCTGCAATTAAGAAAGGAAATGGTCCACATGGTAGCATGGTGCGTTAAAATGTAATTTCTAAGCCTTTAACTTACTGAGCACTATCTTATGGGGAATTGTCTCGTAAAGATTTAAGTCTGAATATGGCATTGAATAGGCTTCATCTAAATGCCACTGCTGTAGTGATTGTCGATTATGTTGCCCGTATTGATCTCAAATCCTATCTTTTCTTCAGGGTCCTTCACCGTTTGTCCTCAGCAGCCCTGTAGCCTTTGTACAGCCACCACCCACAGCTTAGTCAGAATCTCTGCAGCCTCTTGCTTTTTTTTTTCTGTGCTCGGGAGGACTAGATTTCCTTCCTTAATGCTTTATAACCCAGCTACTGTCTCCAGGCAACTCAAAGGCTGTTGAGCTCGTTAAGTCTCTATCCCCTGAAGAGGCCGAGCTCCTTTAAGATTTTATGCAGTTCCAGAACCTCTGCATGTTTCTGCTGGAGATCAGATCATATTCACACACCAAGCACTTTGAGAATAATTAGAGCAGTAATAGTATAAGGCAGTCCGAGCCCTCATTAAATTGCTGTTAATGTGGCTATTTGAAGCATTTGGTTTTGACACCACAGTGATGTCAAAGAGACAAGAAGCAAGAAGGGCGTTCATAAGTGCATGTCTGTTGAAAGCACCGACCTGATATCCTTTTAATATTTCCTACAGGATAGATTTTTAAGAGATGTGTAGAGACACCTGGAATACATTTTTCTCTGATGTGCGCGGTATCATGTAGGACACTCTCCCTGCTCCGGCCCGGTTCCGACTTCTGCTGTTTGTTGGCTGCGCCCAATGTGCCCACGGTCCACCAGCTACCGTCGGCCCCAGTTACTCTGCTGCTGCTGTCCACCTTTTGTCCCCTTTTGATCGATGATCAACGAGCAGAGCCGTGGCGTTAGCCTATCATAGACGGTGTTTTTGACTTAATAGGATGATGCATGCAGTTCACTTGTTATGTACTTGTGGCTCTGGTGTGATATTTCTGCTTGGCTCTGGCATATTTTTCTAACTTAATTCACTAAGTTCAACTAAAAGAATACATCAGCAGCTCAGCGGTTTGCATTTGGATACGCCAATCCGTTCAATTCTTGACAAATGTTGAACACAAACTCAAAACCACCGCCAGCCTGCAGTCAAAAACAATTACCACACCTGTGTCGATTAGCGAGCATCCTAAATGTCTCTCCTCACAGTGCCACTCAGGTGACCCCTGAAATGGCATCCATCAACTAATATTGAACATATCTGCAGTGTGTTCACTGCAGAGGTTTTTCAATATTTTATATCCACTCATGGCAAGGAAAGCTTGGTTAAAGAACTGTATAGCTGGAACGTCAGACAAAGACTTTGACCTACTAAAACACAGTATGGATGGATGGTTTGATTGGGAGACTCCAGTGGTTAAAGTTGCAAAAGGTCAAATTGATGGATAAAGAATATAGCCTAGATGTCAATGTTGTCTTCATTTTGCTCTAAGATAATTTTTCTATATCCTATGAAAATTGCCATCGATCATCCAGTGAATCAATAACTTTGAGTTGCTGCCTGCATGTGAACATAAATCTAACATAAATCTGTAGACTTAATACAAAATGAGGCTAAAATAGGTCTAGTGTTGAAAAAAGCAATTTACGTAAAAGATTCACCCAGTGCTCTCAGAGCATAAACACACTGTAGTGTTTTACAGTGAGGAGAGGATTCATCCATTTTACAGCTGAGGTGTACAGTAGTCTTGTGTTTTGTGCCATTTGCTGTGAATATAATTTAACTGATAACTTTTGTCAATGTTTCCAGACGTTTCTGCTTCTTGTTTGAAATGTACAGTGCTTCACATATAATAGTTTTCATCCATCAAGGACAGGGGAAGCAAGGTGGCTAGAAGAATACTTAGAAAGCCCAGTTTCAAGCACCACTGACAGCAAACATCCACCAGTAGAAGTGTCCTTGAGCAGGACCTGAGTCTCTCTACCCAAGAGACTGTTGTTTACACTGCTTCCTGACCTCCCACCGGACACAGGCAAGCCATAATTGAATTCTTGGGGGATCAATGCAGTGGAAAAAAAAAAAGTCAAGCACCATGACTGCATGACTGTGGGAAATTGATACCATAAGCAAGTGAACAGTGGCTGAAGGCTTCTTCTTGCAGATACTGATAAATTTGTAAGTGTAAACAGTAAATATGTTGACACTCAGAGGCAGAGTAAACAAACACAGGCACAGCTGAGCATTTAATATAGAGGACTAAATAGAGAGAAGAATTTGTTGGGCACAGAAACTTTCTAAAACCACTGACATTGACATTCATACAAAACATATACTGTAGACACTGTGTCCTCTTTCTTGCTACTTTGACATTTCAAGAATACATAGTTGGAGCTAAAAGTATCGGTGGAAGGAAATCATCCTCAAGATGAAGCAAGCGTGGACTGGTGGCAGATAATCTTGCAGACATGAGTTAAGTAGAAATAAGTAGAAAAACCTTATGGTTTTTCAAACTGCTCTAAGTATGAGCGGGCGATGTGAGGAGATCACAGTAATGTGTTGAATTCAAGCTGAGCCTGAAACAAAAATGACAAAACAAAAATCAAACTTCGAAACCAGGAATAACAAAAGAATGATTGAAAATTTAAAAGGGCTGAAAATGTGGTCATGCTTTTTATATACCGTATATTATTGTCACTCCTACGTGTTACACTGTCAAGTTTTCATACAGGAATTGAGGCGTGTTTGACAGTTCTGATGTTACGACCCTTGGTGGTTGGAAATATGTCACATATGTTTCACTAAAGGTATTTATGTGCTCGCTTTGATAGCACAAAATACAAGTTGAATACTGTAGGTCAGGAACTAGGAATCCTTGGAACTGTTGTTTTGTATTATATAAAAAGAAAAGATTGTGGGTTTCTTTTCAAAAGCACGTCCTCTTTGGCAGCTTTAAATAAATAACAAAAGACTACTATTATGGTGTGAAGTGAATAATACTCAGCATTTAAAGCAGTCAAATGTGTCCGCCAATCTTTCAGCGTTGAGCGAAAAAGATAAAATATTGAAGCAAATGTTTCAGTTCTGTAGTCATTGACAAATAGAAACGTGGCCCTATCAACAGGATTAGGTCAACACAGTGCAGCCGCCAGGAGAACGGCACATTAATTAGCCTTGTTGAGAATGAATCGAGGGAAATCTATTTTCTGAAAAGCAGCCACTGATCACAACCTTTCTCGAATTACACCAGACTCCAAAAGTTTTTGACTCTTTGTAGCCAGTTTTTTTTTTTTTTTTTGCATCAGTCATAAAAACAAATGAATTGTTTTCATCTAACACTTAAGAGTGAGAAAACAAACTGTAACAACTATAGAAACACACCTCTATATATCTGTGTATCCATCTCTTAACTATATAAATTTGTATTGCAAACTTATATTACCCATATTTCTAGCGCACATGTATTTTGGTTTTTCTGCAAAAGTATGTCAGATCCATTTTCCAGTCTGATCACTTCAGATAGCAACAATTTTGCTCATCTGGCACACATTATAGAATGATCCAACAATGTTTTCATGCATGTTTGACTCTTGCATTTTCATGCATAATGTCCGCCCTCAGCTGTGTGTGTGTGTGTGATCTTTTCAGTTTATTCCTTTGTAAGCACCGACATGGAATTTAAACATTCTCCGTAACCTCTCCTTTAATCTCGTAAATCAATGACAACAAAGGCACCTAGAGTCTACTGTAAATTTTTGTTAGCTGTTTCTTTGTAGTTTTTCTGATGTGTTGCACTGTTGGTTTTGTGTATCGCTCCTTCAAACATTACACAGAACATCAGATACTTCTATGGCCCAGATTTGTTTACACAACAGAAAGAGAAACTCATGACAACACAAATGTCTCTGCTGGCTTCTGACTGCTCCAAAAAAGAGAGAAAAAAAAAAATCAAAGTTCACCCCAGAACATTCATATCAGAGATATGTGAGTGACATTGTTATTATGAAAATATATAATTTCACATTAAATTGTTTTCTAGGCCAGACAGTCTGCATCTGTTTTCCCAAAAGCATATTATTCTGCATTTGAGTATCTGAATACAGGCCATTAGACAAGGGCGATTGAGTGGAGCTGTCAAATTCAAGAAGATCTATGGTGTTGATGGAGACATAAAATGCACCATGCTATTCCCAAAAGATGTAAGGAAGAAGCAAATCTGTGTCCTGTTTCGCCCCTACAGCTTAACAGTATTGGCAAGATATTATTTTCTAACAGTCTTTCTTGATATCACAAAACTGCTGGAGTAGGCTACATCTTCCCCTATCATCAATAACAAAGTGACAGCAGAGAGTTTTGAGCAAAATTTGGTGTTAACATTTAAAACAAAAAAGTATGACTCATAGCAGTGTTGTGACTGTACGTGACCATATCTGAGTCGCCAGATATGCAAGTGATGCAGAATACACGAGGGGATGCCTGGAGATTGCACATGCATTGCTATCATTACAGAGATAACGTGCAATAACTGTGGCTACATTATCAGGGGACTGCTGGCATACATATTCTGTGACAAAGTCACCAGTGCAATTCTGTTTGATTACTTTCTATTCACATTCTAATTGTGTGCATTCAAAATTCATAGTGAAATGCATCTATTATGATAAAATTGAAGATGATGATGAGTTTAAACTATGAACAACGGTTGATTGAGGCTTTGATTATTAAGCCTAATTAGATCATCTAATTCCCATGTCATGCAGAAAAAAAGATTACTTGCGGATATTTCCCACAGCTGAGAAAAGGTTTTTGAACATGCTCATATTTTATCTCCAACGCCACAGTTAGGAACCCTCTTCAGGCAGGCTGATGTGAATTTTGCAGCAAGCGACTACTGTGCCAGACATGTTTCTTTATAAAACACTGTCTGTCCCACACCTTTCCCAGGGCTGTGCAGTCTGTCACCCAAACGGAGCGTGTCCATCTGTCCCTTCCCATTTATGCTCTGTTGTTCTCACCACGGCTGAGCCCGTCATGTAACGCAGGCATGGTTGACAGCTGTTTGTTGATTCAGTGCCACGGCTTATTTCCTCTGTCTGTTTGTTTTGATGTCAGCATTCAGCGGGATCAGTGGGTGAGTCAGCGTCCCTCTGTTTCAAAGCTCATTTCTGACATGGGGACACAGACACCACAATGTAGTTTGCCCCCCCACCCCCACCTCCACGTCTGACCAATTTGAGGTGACCATCACCAGTAACTGAGTCCTCTTACAAGACTACCTGTTTCATCAGGTTGATCAAAATCCTCCCTAATGTGGATGATAAAATAGTATAGGACCATGCTTGTTGAGCAGGTATGTGTGTCATAGTCACAAACTTTGTCAGCATGCTAGCATTTGCTAATTAGTTCTAAAAACAAACAAACAAGTCTGATGGGACTGTCATTAGTTTTGCATTTATTTGGTCATGAACCACAGTGTTTGGATGAATTCAGCTGTCAGCTGATGATGGTTCTTCAAGCCTGGGTCTCACCAACGTTAATACAAATGTCCCTGAGGCTGAGATGAACAACCAATACCCATATTTTGTGCCAGTACTGTTGGAAATGTTGACCTGCCTTTCCCTTAGCTATTTTGAACCTTTAACATACCTCCCCCCCCTCCTTTTTCATTATGTTATTTTCTACTTTTAATGCTGACATCAAGGACTAACAGAGCTCGCAGATAATTTAAACATTTAAAAAGGTGAAGGCCCAAGTTAGCATTTAAAACTGCATGAGATTAGATTTTTTTTATGACTGCTGTTCGAAGTAAGGATCTGCTGAACGCCTGCTATTAAGTACACATTCTCATTTACACAAACAGCTTGCACCTCCAGACAGTGAGTCATACTGTATATAAATAATGCATGAGTGTAAGGCATGCAAACAGGGTTGAGAGGTTCAGTAACTGTTTGGCTAAATGGTTGAATGGGCAGGATGTGATCTAAGCAACTTTGAATCTTCTACAATGTTTGATCCCAGATGTGCTAATTCCAGCATAAACACATTCACTGTTGTGGGAAGTTCGCTCACCAGAGAGCTGTCTGTTTATTCTGAATGGTGCCATAAGCAAAAAATATGAGCAAACAAAAAAAAAAAAAGAAAACTGTCCAGTCAGAGGTAGGTTTGTGGACAAAAAAACTCCCTGTTGCCGGGAGAGGTCACAGTAGAATGACAAGCTTTGTTCAAGCTGACAGATGGTCCACAAAAATCAAAGTAACCGCTCAGTATCACAGTGATGTGTAGGAAGGCATCTCAAATCAGACAACTAGTCAAAACCTAAAATGGATGGACCACAGCAGCAAAACACCACGCCACGTTACACTCTGTCAGCTCAAAACAAATGAATAGAAGCCATAGTGGGGGATGTCATCACTACTGCACAGTAGGAAGCTTTGGCTAGTCCAAAGGTATCAAAGTTTATGTGCAACAAAATCACGGAAGAGAGTGACAATTCAGCCTATACAGCATAAACCAGTGGTCCATCATCTGGCTGTACAGGCTGCAGCTAGTGGTTATAGACTTTTGATACCAACTGTGCATCATTGTAATGATGAAAACCCTGAAGCACTTTTGGCTGGACAAGCCCTGGGGCTGCATTACATCTGCGAATGTCCATGACTGACTGACTTAGTGAGTGATAAAGTTGAGTAAACAATGACATTAAACCACTAGCCGGCCGACTTTTGGACTTTCCCAAAGGGCTGCTGTTCTTTCAAAATGATTTGGCGGTCATAGTTTTTTATTAGATCATCAGGAGGCACAAGATAACCAACATTTATTTAAGGCAGGCCTTATTTCTAATTCCCTCTGCATGTATTGCCAGTGGCACAGGTCATGTCGGTGAAGGATGATTGCACTTGTAAGCCTAGCCCCAACACGTTGAATACTATAAGTTAATCAATAACTGATGCACCGTGAAGGCCAGAAACACTGAAATGAATCATTGTAACTAGCCCACTGATGAGTGAGCCCATTTTCATAACTATAACAAATAAAATCAGTATTACTTTGACAGCACATTGTGCTATTGCAATTTCAGATTATTTCTGTAGATTCTAATTAAGTAAGTCTATTAATACTGAAAATGTGCCTGGCTGTGTGCTATTGAAAGCGAGATTTAATTCTGCGCGTTCAATTAGCATATGACTTTTTAATTTGTTGTGTACCATTGCATCCCCCATGTGGCTGCATAAGGAAAGGACAAGGCATGTGGTTGTGGGAATGTGGGGAAGAAATTCTGCCAAGGATTCACTCCACTCCTGATACTGTTTATTTAAAGTCTTTTTAACAGAGTTCTTGCAGCATGATCATCCATTAACGCTTGTTAACAGTTCTAGAAACATCACAGTGATGCCAGTTTGTCGCCCTAATGTTAACTTAACACACCACCTTTGGTGAGAGGTGAAAACTGACGTTTTAAGCATGAATATTTGAAAAAGCCTGTGTACTCAGACAGAACTGAAAACCCATTCAGTTCAAAGCCATCAAGTATTGTCAAGCACAGACAGAGAGGAGACCAGTGTAATGATTCAGTTTTACTGTAGTCCACCAAGAAGCTTATATTTATTCCACCTTTAAATTCTGCATAATGAAAACATATTGTATGTAGGACATGTATTTACAACAGGTTCAACAGTTTGTTTTTACAGACATTAAAAGCAAAGCTATTCAAACTCATTCCCTGCGTGTTCCAAGGCCATTAATTAGCCATAATTGCACTAACATTTGTTGATATGGTTGTAAAAGAGCTTTTTCTGGCCAGCACAGGGAGCTTTAATTAGAAGCCTGTAGTCTGGATGGTGACTAATTGATTTTTTTACGTATTGCCCAGTGAAAAATGCCTTGTGTTCACCCTCATCCTGTTAAACACCCTATTTCTCCTATTGCAAATGTGGAGTCAGGGAGCATTTGATCACATGCTTTGGAATGTGACAATTGCCATGTAGAATAAAACGGAGATTTCAGAAACAATTTAGCGTACACTTTGATATCAAGCTGATATTCACAGCTCACTGAAGGCTATTCTATGAATATGTTAATGACTGGTATGACAGGTGCTGCCTTATTGTTACAGAAAACTCAGAATACAGCACAACCGGCTTCATTACACAGCGGTGTCATCGATCTCTGTTTTTAAAAATGTCATTTGAGGCTTTTGTTGACAAACAGATTTCCCGAATAGGCCCAAATGAATTATTCTCTATATTGCAGGACAAAAAAGAAGGAGGAGGAAAAAAAAGAGAAACTGAATCTTTTGAACGTATCCCAGCATCTTGACAAAGGCTTGGGAAAATTAAAGTGAACGTGACTTGTCTTCCCCAATAAGCACAGGTAGTCCATCTTACACCTTGATGCCCCCGTGCCTCATGTGAGACGAAACGCAGAGCCACTCCCTGCATATCAGATTCATTGTGACTGACGTCCACTGCATTTAGAGGAACATTCAATCTATGGCGTGGTGGAAATTCATTTGTTCATTTATTTATTTATTTTGCAGGGAGAGAGAGAGAGAGAGAGTAGTTTACTAAACATTTCTATAAACATAACAGTTAGTCAAATGCTAATTTACACCAATAATCCTTTGCCAGATGCAACAAAGCTTCCCTTAAACAGCAGAAAATACATACATACAGATAAGAACTAGACAAGACAGACAAGACAGGAGAAAGTCAGCTCATTAGTGCAGGTACTACAGATATGCTAAGCATCAGCTGTAGCTATTCATAATATCAATACAAAAGGATGTGAAAACAGTGGGGAACAGCAACAGCTTTAACAAGTGCGGCTTCAGACATATAGTTTGAACAAGAGCATAAGGCAGCATTCACAACTTCACATTAAAGATGAGAGGTGTTTGCACTTCTTTAATGCTCGGTTGTTAATGCTTTTTATCATTTCACTCGCGTCACCGCATGGAGGAAGAAGTCCCACGTAACTGTAGCAGAACAACAAACCCTCAGGGTGTGAATGACCTCAACTCCGTAGTTAATTTTAATGATGGCCAGGCTCGTTTGGATTCTTCGCCGCACAGTGTTGTGTCACGAGGAGTACAATCCAACAATATGATTGCCTTACTTGATAAGGCTTTAACCTTCAGCTTTAATCAGTCCCCTCTGCAGTGGAGGACATGGAAACCTGTTCGGCCGTACATGACAGACCCGCTCAATGTCATGTTAGTAGGCGATGTTGACATGTCATGCTGTGCTCATGCTCTAGTTTATTTTTTGAACCGTATCTCCAAAAGATGCTTTTGTGGTCACTAATAGGATGTGTTCCTTTCTTCACAGCCAACATTGCCCCTTCTGGTTGTTGTTGTGTTATTTTAGCCATTATTATTTTATGTTTGCACATACTTCCTGTTGGAATACAACCCAGCTCTGTTGTGTTGTGTTTTCCAATGACACATTCAATTTAAGAATATGATTTTTGTTTTGGCTTTTTTGCATTTTGTGGCATTTAGCCTAGTCCAGCCTGTCCTCTCCATTGCTACTGTAACCTTGGTCATCCGTTCATTTTGATAATACCCCTTTATCATGCACCACCACCACTCCGGCTCCACTTTTCACCAGCAGCTTGGAGCTGCTGCTGTAGCCTCCAATGCCCTCCTGCAGAGAGCTCAGCCAAGATCTGCTGCAGCCTTGGACCATGCTTGTTGGGAAGTTTTTGTTATGATGAGTCTGCATCAAAACTTCTTTATCTTTGTTTTTCCCCCCTCTTTTTGTTGTTGTTTGGTATCGCTGGTAAAGTTTCATTTGGTGAATTTACTGTAGCTAGTTTGCTGACCTTGTTTTATTATTTTCTAAAATTCAAAAACAAAGCTGCAAAGAAAAAACATGCTCAACGATCATCTATTCAGGCTGACATTGTTATTAAATATGGCTATTACTGAAGGACTGATTTGTATATTTTTCATTGAACTTCACTAACATCAGTATTGCAGATACACACACCTTATATAACTGAAATTTGGAAAAAGTTACTGTTCTCAAAGTCCTTACTTCTAGTGTCCCAACTCATCCACTCTGTGAAGAGATAAGTCAGTTACAGCGGATGAAGGCCTCTTAAGTGCAGCCAAGAATATTGCTTTGATTTCACTCCTCTCACAAACGGGGAGGGATCTTTTGGATCCACCAACACTTCTGTGGACAATGTCTTAAAATGTACTGAGCTAAGGCCCTTTTCATCCCAAAGTGGTGCAGAGTAGGCTATAACTGGAGAGAGGGATGGAGAGACTCAACAAATGGAAGCAGACATATAATGTAAAGGAAGACAAGAGATCAAGTCCCTCTGTTTTTAATGGAAAACTTTCTCTGTCCACATTAAATTACTGGAAAATCTATTTGTTACATCAGTCAAATAACCCATGTTTTTTCCTCAATCATGCAACACATTTGAAATATTTAGTGCCCAAGTGCTCTCTCGATGAAGTCATTACTTGTCCTTATGCTTCAAAGCCATTTGATTTACTGTCTCCTTACAACTTGTCCCAGTGGGTTTAGTCTCTTGTAATATTGATATGAATTTTAGCTCAGTTCCTATAGGATACTGCATCCTGCTACTGTGTCCCCATGAGCACAAAATGTTTGTAACATACTCTATCGACAACAGTAGAAGCACTTAATGTTAGCGGCATGGGTTTCTGAGCAAGAGCAGGTCTTTTAATGTTTTAAAGCTGGGTGGCTTCGCAGCCCAAAATGTCTACACAGAGTCGGTGCAAAATTAATGCTAATGACGTTCAAGTCAGTGCAATGCGTGACAAAGTGTGTTTGGATATGATTGCGTAAGAGGGAAACATGAGCATGAGAGACATGAGCCAATAATGCATGTCAGAGAGTGGTGTGTGAAACTTTTATAAGACAAAGACAGAGAATAATCCAGACAGAAAGGCTGGTTTTCAAAAACCATTTTTAATTTACGAGGGATGTAGCTGTAGATTTCCTGTGAGGGGGTTCTGTCAGGATTATGTCAGGCTAGGCATAATTAGATCACATGAGTATGAAAACCATTCCATCACATAGGGACAGAAATTGTTTGAAGAAGTCGTCACAACCTGCCATGAAAGCGGTTTAATCGGTGCATACGCTGCTTTGTGACAGGCTGGTCATCGTCTGGAGGAGGATGAGGGTGCAGGTTGGAGCTCAGCCACCCTGGAGCCTCGTTTG
This sequence comes from Decapterus maruadsi, assembly GCA_030347415.2. Classification (NCBI taxonomy): domain Eukaryota; kingdom Metazoa; phylum Chordata; class Actinopteri; order Carangiformes; family Carangidae; genus Decapterus; species Decapterus maruadsi. The sequence goes on from CM064906.1 coordinate 17,807,745, forward strand.
TTTGCAGCTTCAAAACGGTCCATATGTCTGGCCCTGAAGAGGGAGACAGTCTCAGGAGATTGGCATGTTGAGCTTCAAGATGGGACCACAACAGGTCAGTGCCACTGCCTTGGTCGTACAGCAAGTGCAGTGCTGCTCTTGTGTCAGTAGGAAACCACCTCATAAGTGCCAGAAAGCAGCAGTGGGAAGAAGCAACGCCGTGGTTCATCGTTCAGTTCAGGGGTACCCTTTCAAATATCGTCTTTGCTAAACAACTTTTGTCCAGTGCCACCGCCATTCAGCTTGAATGTGATGATCTTGTGTAACTTTGCCCAAACACAACTACAGTGCTAACACACTGGGATTGCACAGATAGAAACTCATTGACATTTCTGAACCAATAAAGCTTCTAAATTTGACTTCAAATCTCTTTAAAAATCCATGCACAAAACTACCTCTGAGTCACGAGTGCCTTTAAAACCACTTAGAGCTTGTGTAATACAACCTAGTGGTAAATGTCAAACCACGTTCTGAAAAAAAATATGAATCATACAAAAGTGCAAAGATATTATAATACAAATTTGTGAATTTATGTTTGTATTTTAGCAGCAAAAGTAAAAATCCACATCCACTCACAGTCGAAGATGCTGCTTGCTATATTGCAATAAATTAACATGTTATCCAATGGCAGCTACTGCACCATTTAATAGCAACAGATGAACAAGGAGTTACAGTACCTTTAAAACATTTCACTCCAAGCACAGTTAGTGTCGATCTAAGCCTGTCTAATCTGCGGAGGTGAGGTAGTTCTGGTATTACTGCTGAACATTTGCAAACCTTATTGATTCCCCTCCCAGCCGGGGGAAAGCCTCCATTTTTATGTGATTTAAAATGCCGCATAATCATATAATCGCACCTGCTCATTGCAGACGTGAACAAATGATTGAATTGTAGGACATAATATACTAAGCACAATTTACAGCCACTGCCCATTGTTGTGCATCAAGAACAAAGAGTTCCATGATGCACATATTGATTTTGCTGTAAAGTACACACTCGGAGGGAGTATGCAAACAAAAGGTCAAGAAAAAATGAGATGAAACTTTGTTATTACAACACTGACATTCCCCATTACTTTTACAATCCCCTACTGAAACCTTAGTCACCACTATTGCCTGGAGAGTTCAGTTCATTAGTGCTTGTTGTTCAAGGACACTATTGCTTATGTGCTCACTTGTGAACTGAGATAAGTATTGTTAAATAATAATGATAATTAAATGATGTATTATTACTACTATCATCCGTGATTATACTTTATTACTATTTTTTATTATTATCATTATGCATATGGTGTGAAACTGGACAAGTATGAATACAAGTTGGGAAGTTTGGAAAGTGTTCAGACTGGTTCAACTTTTTCACATTTATGATGTTGCCGTTCATCATCGAGCTCATCCATCACAACCATCGCTGCAGCACTCCACCGATCTTTCACCTAAAAGACTCTCAGACGGTGAGAAACAAGATCCTCTGATCTGATGAAATCAAAATTGAATTCTTTGGCCTTGATACTAGGCATCAGAGGGAATAAGACGTGACTCTTAGAACTGGTCGTTCCTCAGTAAGACAACCCACGTGCTCAGTTTGCCCAGACGGCCACCTCCTGCTAGAGCCCTGTGGTTGTTCCATTCAAGAATTTCTAATGGCCGCTTTGGGAACCTACAATGCAGCAAACTGTTTTAATAGACTTTCCTGGATATGACTCCAAGGTGTAGACAAATCTCATAGATGAAATTTGAAATGGGAGAGACTTGAGCTAAATTTGTAAGTGTCTCAATACTTTCAGTCTTTCCTTTTTTAAATTTAAAAAATTCTAAATCCTTACTTTATTTTATCACTGTGAGAGATGTTGATTTTTTTTTTCTATTTTAGCATAGGGCTTCAACATCATAAAACTCTGAGCACTTTAAAGTTTAAAAGCAGAAAAAGTCATCACAGAGAAGAAAAGAGTTACTGATAGCAGCTTAGTGAGGCTGCTTTTTGGAATATAGGCCTACTGTAAATACAGAATGGGCCCCTTCCCTTGATGAGGATAATTATACTGCTTTTTCTTCAAGCAGCTTTCCAGCTCAGCATGGCACCCAAGAGTCTAACTTGGATAAATTTTTCATAGCCTTTCAACAGCATTCAGTTCTAGCCAGTGGGGTACTGACATAAGAGGAACAGGATACTTAGCTAACCCAAATGAACAGCATCACTGTGTACAACCCAACAGGAGGACACAGCACTGAATGAGCTGCCACTCTGTGATATTGTTTTCCTAAAGAGACAGGATCCTCTCAGTTCGTGATCCTTTTGCCTCTTCCCTCACTCTGCTGTTTCTCAACAAGTTGTCAAATTACCCCAGGAAAGAGTGAGTTTAGGTTCTGCTGCAGCCAAACAGGAGACCAGTAAATATCCACCTTAAATATATTCCAGCTCTCTCTGGCACTGGCATTAAAAGCATTTCCACAGATGATGGGTGCAAACTATTTGAAGTCACAAATATATTTTTAGATGAGCTACGCTGTGGACAACAATTGAGGGAAAATTGAACAAGCGAAATTGGTAATTGCATCCGCAAAGCCGCAGTCACATCATACTTCAACATTCAACAACAATCCATCATAATAAAAGTAAACTCTATGAACCACTAAAGCCCATGACAATGCATGCAGTTCAAACCAACAGTGAGTTGCACCATTTTTTGTGCTCCATAGGATTAGTATTAATATGTCACATCACCTCGTCAGTGACAGTTAGCTCAGTGGCTAGCTAAAGCAGTTTCTATTGTTTATATCATTTGCCTTACTCTATTGAACATCTAAACTAAACACAGCACATAAATCACTAAGTTAGTTTCAACAATCATCAGGAGGTACAGTATCAGTTCAAAGAGTATGCTAAATATGAAACGTTAAGTTTGTTGAGACAAGCTATTGAAATAGTCACGAAATGCAAGATAATGAAATAGTGATGTAAGCTAGTCTTTCACTGTGGCAAGTGCAACTATACTTCATACTTGTATTCCAACTGCATCACACCAAAAACGAAAGAAAAAACAAACTGAAATTCCTTAACATTTCATTTTAATTGGGTATTTCAGTGACAGGCGTGATGTTGGTAACAACGTGCCATTAGTCAGGATTTTGTAGTTAATTTACATACATACAAAAGCAACTTTAACAAATACTTTGAAGAGTCTGAAAATATAATTTCCTTCAGCATGCATTAACTCATTTACTCAGCAAGTCACATTTTATATAAGTAACACATCGTGCAAACATGCCATCCTTGTTGTACAAGGAAACTTTTCCATTTTTTTTTATTATTGTGTGAAGTGTAGCACATCTCATTTTATTATTTATATATATATAATAAAAATGCAACAAATGGAAAACTGCTTTATCAGATCACTGCACACAATGACTCTCATTTGTTTTGACATTATTTTCTTGTACTATGTATAGAACTGAGAGTGTTGCCATAATGTGTTGCCATGTGGGAAGAGTCATGAAGCCAGGGGCTAACAGCCGAGCCCGTCAAAGCCAAAGTCAGAGCCATGTCCGCCCTTCACATGCACTCCCCAATACACACACTACCCAGCCTACAGTACATTTCAGCCACTGATTTTCATTGCAAATGACTGTTCTCTGAATGTTTCCAGGCTAAGTACATTCCTCACAGAGAAACGAGTTTACATCATGTATTTTGCAGATTTATTAAAAGTAACCAAAGCTGTGATCTATATGCTCATCATCCCCTCCCTATTTTTTGCCCGAGAAGCAGGTTTTAGCCCATAAATTTGAGTCTATATACAGTAGCTCATGCCTATGGTGCATGAAGAGGAGGGTTTACTCCTAGAGGGACCGGCCTTTGGCAGGCTCACTAATGGGATATGGTCCACAGCTCCACCTGTTCCAATGAATTTCTCTCCTTGGATCAGCTAGACAGCATCACGTGAGGGGCTGAAATAGGGAGGTAATGGGGAGGTAGTGGTTTGAGAGACAGCAACGATCATCCCTGATTTCATGGATATTATTCCAGCAGCCATTTAAAAATCAAACATCACCACTGCTGGCTCTGGAGGGAGGAAGCAAGAAGTTGAAAAATGACAAAAGGCTTCAAGGACAAGAACCAAGCAAAAGAGGCTTGACAGCCCAACTTGTCGTGGTTTTCCAGAGGATGCAGCAGTGTCAAATATGATTATTTTCTTTTGTCCACAACAGAGTGACAGTGTGGAAAATTCCTCTGGCTATTCTATTCCAGAAGGGTATTTCGGCACATTAAGTAACCTATATTATGTATAAACAGTGTTTGACAGGTAATTTTTCCAGATAATAAAATAGAAAAGAAAAGTTACATGCACTTAAGAGCAAAGGCCGAGTCAAGCCTGCTGTGCTCCTTTCACCCCCAGTTGATGCTCATTTGAAATATAGATCATTTTTATTTCAATGCTCAGGCCCTCTTATCTTTTCAAATACACTGTGGCAGTATGGTTTTGTGCAAATCCATCTTTATAATTGTCATATGCCAAATGGAGTGTGGACAGAGTGAAACATGGTCACGCACCACCTAACATGTATTAAGAGGAAAATTTTGTTTTGTTGGCATTCACAACCTCTGTGTACCGTAAATCATCTCAAGTGAAAATGTGTTATTTTGAGCAATGGTACCATAGACTTGCAGTGACAAGGAGGATATAATATAAAGAATGGTATCATTAAAATGAGCATTAATATTGAATGGGACTGTCAATCTGCTCTCGTCTTACCCTTCAACATATTTATTGTCTTCTTACCTAATCACTCTACATTTATGGCTCCTTCATTCATTCGCATATTGATTTTGTGCGCGTGCGTGTTTTGTTTGTGTGTGCATGAATGTGTGCGCGTGTGTGTGTGTACGTACCCCGGGGTGCTTGTTCACTAATAGAGTTCTTTAGTCACAGATCTGTGTGACAGGTGGCCCTGCTGGCCTCTAGTGTGTGCTCAGTACAAGTGCTCTCCTGGGTGAGAAGCTGTCACATCCACTTACACAAGGGAACAATTCCTCAGTTCCCCGTTCTTTAAACACAACTACTTTCCACCTTCTAAAAACACCCTACTTTTACAGTTTCACTGTTTCACATTCACAACTCAGCCTCGCTCGCCTCGCACCTCACAGCTGCATGCAAGCACATATGGCATGGCCTACTGCGTGCACAAATATCTACAACAAAATATCAATACCCTGCAAAGTCCACTGGGGAGTCTGCTATTGGAGAGTATGGCAATTTGTTCAAAAAATTGAAAAAAGAAATACCTACCCTAAGATGGGTGTCTCCATGGTAGTTTTTGGAGGATATTTTGACTTCAACCATTTGATCATACTGTATACACACACAAACATACACACATGCTGAGTACAACACAATACATGGATGTCAGGGTTGGAGGAAGCAGTGTGAAGGCCTTTCTGTGGTATGGTCTGTGCTGTGAGAGCTGTTCCAGCGAAGAATAACTTATTTTCTGTGCTTTATGTGTAAAGGCATGTGGGGAAGAAAATGTCATTTTTGTTCTGCATCAACTATATGTCACCATAGGGAAATATTCCCCCTATGCATGCTTTCCAAACACTCACTGTAGGCTACCAATTATGCAGTTTGAAGTCAGGCATAAAGGGGAAAAGATCTATCTGAATTTACGAGTTGGCCTACTGCAGATAAAATATTACCTTACATGATCAAGCGTAAGAAAAACTATTCATGCCAGTGTGCCTTCTGATTGGTTGCTGTATTGACTTTAGAGTTTCACTGTTGGTAGAGTAACAGAAACTGAACAGTTTTATATTTTTTGAAAAAATGTTTTTTTGGTTGAAGTTGGATGGGAAAATATACACCACACTCTCATGTCTGTATGATGCTATACCACCTGCAGTAATCCACTTTGCAACATCTCATTTGTACAGTAAAACAGAAATGTGAAGAAAAAAAAAACAAGTGTCTTATGGGGTATTACGATTAGGACTTTTTCCTGACATTTACCCCCATAACTCTGAAAGTGACAGATTTTTTTAAAACCGTGGAAGCTCGGCAAGCTATTGTTCCTTGTTTTTAGTGTCCGTGCTAAGCTAAACTAACCAAACCAGCTGCTGCTTTATGTTTACCTTAAACACGAGAGTGGTATTGATTTTCTAATAAACCTCTTAAGAAGGAGGCTGATAAGTGTATTCGCAAAAATGTCAAACTACCTCTTCGATGCAGCCCGTGTCCCATTCACCGTTGTGTGATGGTGCATGTTTGCCCAGTGCTTACTTTATTTGCCTCATAACAAACAGTGGTGGCCTTGGATGAGGTGTCTAGTGGCACAAGGAAAGAAAGTTGCTTTATTAAATTTTAATGCTTCCCAGTTAGCTTACCTAACAGTGGCTCAGACCAACAGCTTGTTAGATGAGCAGGGATGACTTTTTAAAGCTACCATGTGGGCTGAGAGTTGTTTGTTTACTGAGCTAGTCTAATACAACTACAACGTGGATGCATACTCATGCTTCTTAATCCAAGGTTTTGTGCCTTTATTTGTCATTTGTGTACACGTGAAGTAGCACAAGCAGGGATTTTAGCACAACTGCAAAGCTGCTGTGGTAATTTTATAAAGCAAACTTTTTCACCAAGCCATCATCCTGTTAATAGAGGGATAAGACTGATAGAAAAATGAATAGTCAGAGAAGGCTGGAAGAGAGCTCATACTGTGACAGTTCATCCAATATTAAGTTAATATTATATAATGCCACTAGCGATGTCACTCAAGACTGTGAAACTGTGGCTCTGTGAGGAATCTGTAGGTGGCAGACGTCTCTGTATTTCAAAGCACGCTGGCTCCATCCGGAGGCACCACGCAGCACCTGCATCATTGGTAATACTGTAATACTGAAACAGACTAAGACTAACAGAGCTATTCTTCTTCAGGCATCTTGCTTACTTGAACGAGGGGAAATATATCCTATGTAGTAATGGGTGTTAAGTAGAAGACCTCATTCGTGTTAATTGATTATGCTGATATCAATATATAATTTAAAAACAATTTATAATTTTACATATTATACAGACAGTATGCGTGAGATTATTTAATTGTTGTTGTTTTTTACAGAAAAATACATGAATTAATCCTACACCTACTGTAGTGTAAAGGTATCCATTATATATGCAGTAATAACACAATAGAAGTATTGTGTTTTGTGTCTTTAATCCCGGTTTAGGGCTTTCTTGTTGACTTTTTTGGAAGTTTTTCAAACATGATATTTATTTAAACATTAGGCTATAATCCAGACAAACAATAGTAATGAAAGTCCTGACAATATCCCACTAGATGTGTTGCATGGCTAGGATTTCTATTATTGAGTTAGAGAGCCTGTGCACCCTATATACACATCTGATTTAACTGCTATGTATTTTAATAGAATGTCTGGTGAGAAACTTAAAGGAATAGTTCACCCCTAATTCATCATCTACTCACCCTCATGTCGACTAAGGGCTGGGAGAAGTTTCAGAGTCCTCCGTGGCTTCTCTGAGTTACAGGGGGTCTCGGTGTAGCAGTGCATAACGGTTGCAAATGGATACCACTTTTCTTAGTAACAAAAAGACACACCAAAAAATATCCAAATACCTCCATGCTGCTTGTACAGTATGCAATGTCTGTCTTGTATTGAAGCCCCAAATTGCGAAATTGTTCTGAAAAAAAAAAAAAAAAGTCCCGGTTCGTCCGGGAAGAGGACGGACCCTGGTTCGGACATTACATACAAGCACCATGGAGGTGTTTGGATGTTTTTTGATGTGTTTTTTTGTGATGAAGGCAGATGGTATCCATTTGCAACTGTTACATGGACATGCACTGCTACGCTGAAACCCCCTGTAATTCAGAGAAGCCACGGAGGACTCTGAACCTTCTCCCAGCCCTTAGTCGACATGAGGGTGAGTAAATAATGAGTGCAATTTGAATTTTGGGTGAACTATGCCTTTAACACATTCTACAGGCCTTATGTGTCAAATGTCACGGAAATGAGGCTTTTATACTGGCAGCCAACTTAACTGTGTATGTCTACACTCATGTCCAGAATATTTATTTAAGCCACACTTTGTCTAATTGGTGCATCTTGGTGCAATCCATGCACGGCCTTTCATCTGTGTGTGGTGACCTGGCTGCACTCTCAGGCCACCAGGCGGCTCTCCATTCCATCAACAAGATGACAGATGAAATGAGCAAGTGATAAGTTTTTTTCCATGGGCCCAATTCCAATCCTGGTCTATTTCTGGAAAATGAAGAAGTATAAAATGTTTCCAGGACCGAGCTGGTGGGTGAGTGTGTGTCTCAGAGTTGACGGGTGAACGGAGTGCAGTGAACAGGACGTGCTTGGCACTGGGGCCAAAGATACAACGTTCACTTTCTCTCCAGCGTAGGCTGATTTATTAGTGGAACCACACCCAAAGGACTGTATCAGTGAATAAGTATGCCCAGTGAATCCAAACATTTTATTTAATTAGTGGAAACAGGGACTACTGTATCAGACATTTTTTTCTTCTTTTGTAAAAAGATGCTCTACTTGTGTCTAGTTAGGGAGACCTTATGATGTAACGGACAGGAGAACCACTCACACTGCAAAACAAAATGCAGGGAAAAACCTCAATCACTGAAAACCATTGTCTAAAGTGCAGGTCCTTATTGTTGCCCACCTACAGTATAGCCTGTTTTCTTTTTAACTTTGCAATCACCCTGGCTTCTCCTTTTTCTGTCTAACAAGTGTTTTATTTTTCCTGAGTTTTCTTTAGCCTCTCTTGGGATTTGCCCCAGACAGAAAAAAAAATCATTTGACAGCATCATTAGATGATGTTCTCTTGTGTAGGATCAGCTCTCAGACAAGAAGCTGATGTTTTCTTTAAGGGGTTCCCCTTTTTCCTGAGTGACCATCCCCAAAGCACAGAGCAGAGAGGCAGCGTGGCGCTAAAGGGTATTTGGAGTTCCCTGTGTGTGTGTGGGCCTTAGTAATGTAGAGCTAGTGTGACATTTCAGACTCAGAGTCGGCGAGGAAGAATAAAGGAAGTCTTTGGGGCTTTGGCAGAGTGCTATCTCTCAACACTCTTGGTGTAAATAAATGATGCCATTCCTTCGTTGCTTTGATGTCTTTAAGATGTTTTGCTCAATGACAAGTTTTAAGAGTTTCCAGTTGCAACTTGCACTCTGCTGCGGGCAGCCTGCTGCAAAGAAAAGCATGAATTAGATTTGAAATGTATAACAAATATACCCTATATTGCTAATACCCAGTCAGCTGGCGTTACCCATCTGGATTGGGGGTGGGGGGGGTTAGGGGGGAGATTTAGTGTGACTCATTCCATATGAATAATCAGCAGCTTGCACCGACCACACAACTATTTGTTTCTCTATTGCCACATTTTCACATTATTCAGTGTCATTTGTGTGTGATCCATTGGCTGACCTTTGTCTATACAACAGCATCTTGACATCTGGACCAATATTCATAGTGAGGCAAGCTCTACAGCTTATGATAATAACATATTGATCATATCTGGTAATATAGGAGCTGCCAGTTGAAGTCTTGGAGGAGTTCTCTCTCATACTTTTACACTAAGTGTAGCACAGTTTATGTTGGGGTGTTTTTTCATTTTTATTATTGTTGATAAGTAGTTGCAATGCAAACTGATGCTTGTGCTATTGAGACATATAAATATCCTTCTCAGAGTTCAGCCATATTAGTGAAATAATTTAATCTCTTTATTGGCAACACTGACAGCAGATGTAAACTCGAACTGAACCCAATGGACGACACCTTGTGGAAGAGTTGGTTTATAATCAAAAATTCAGTTTGAATGCTTTCCCCTGTAAATATTTTCCTTTCCTTCTAATGCTGATGCTAGCAGACATCCTATTTCCTTCGCTTTGGGAGTTAAGGCTGATGGTTTTCAGCATCTGCAGTAGGATCCTGTGGGTTTCAACTTGACAGCTTGTCTCCATGAAGGCTTGGTAATGAGAAATACTGTGTTCATTCTGTCTACATGTGTCAGAATGACACATACACAAGTGTTTGGAGCCTGTGTACTGTGGGGTTTTTTTTTCTTTAACATTGCTTGACAAGTATAGCAACCAAACACCAGTAACAACATTCAGACATTTATCCACACCGTCTATTTGTCTAAGTTATGATTGGCAGCTTTTTAGGTGTTTTCTGGTGTCGGTTCAGATGCTTCATCCACGTGACAAATGTGTTAAAATACCAAACAACAGCTCTTTTGGGTGCTTTCCAGCCTTGTTTTTTTTTTTACAATTCCACTGCTGCTGTCCCACAACTGGTTCTGGAGCTGATGGTAGGATTTATAGCGATAGTGAGCTATAGAGTTAGGAAATGTCAATGGTCAGTTTTGTTAGTATCAACAGTCACTCATCCACAACACACATGGAGCAACATTACAGTTCATTCAGCCTCATGGTTCTGTCCACTGAGTGACTGAAAGTTCAATTTTTATTCTCCTTTTAGCTCAGTTTTAGTCTCCAAATTATCTTATTTATTCATAAGCTCGATTGGTTTCTTGGTTTGCAGCTGTAACCGGATACAGTAGTATTCTGATTGATTTGTACTCGTCTTGTGATTGGTTGGTTGTATTCTAATTGGTAAATTTTAAGCCATATTATTATTGGTTAATTTGTATCTCTAGTCCAATTGATTGATATACTCTTTTCTGATTTATTGATCTGTAGCTGTGTTTTGATTGTATTTTGTAGCTTTATTCTTATTTGCTGATTGTATCTTTTGTGTTTGATTCTAGTTTGATTTTGGAAACCACAAAGGAGACTTTGCTTTTGTCAAAGATGTTATAAGGAAAATAATTTGTGAGTCAAGCTATGAACAGCAGTGTGTGGTGTTATCACCATCATATATTAAACTATATTTAAATGATCTAATTATAAACCTAATGATGAATATCAATGAATCAAGCAGTGCTATTTACTCAAGCCACATGAATATCTAACCTAATCTAAGACATGGTTTCATTTATATGCAAACCCTTTATTTACAGATTTATTCATAATATATGAAGAATATTTTTCAAAGAAGGAAAGTCTGAGGAATGAATCTTTGTTTCCTATGTGTTCAGGCTCCATATATCATCTCATGACCCCACATATATTATGATACTTTGAAGTTGCTCACTACTCACGAAAAAGGACAGAACTGCACATAGTCGAAGTTAACTCCCCCTGGACCAACAGTTACATTAGATTTAGCTGATAACACTTGTTTTTTTTTCTAGGATTTCCAATGCAGAGCCTTTACTTTACTATTTTGGAGTATTTTACTTCCTCAGACAATGGATGACAGATATTTAGGAAAGCCGGCCCCTCCACATCATACTTAATTTAAAATATTTGAGAGTAAGTTGCTTAAATGAAACATGGCCTTGATGTCGCCAGTTGTGACATGCAGTCTCTTAGAACTACACATCAATCACAGAAAGTGTCACACTGGAAGGTTAGAGGTTCGAATTCCTCAGTGGGATGTAACAAGAGGCCGGATGCTTAATGACACTGTCTGTGAGACTGTCTGTGGATACTGTCTGAAAGCCCTGGAACTACAGTATCAGTGTTTACTCACACTGGCCCTCCCACAACACAGAACAATTTGTTCCCCTCTAATGCGCTTGCCCTCTGCTGAAACCCAAAAGAAAAAAAAAAAACAAAGAAAAAAAAAACAGGGAAGCGTGGAGACAAAACCACTCAACAGTTCTAAGTTGCTGCGAAAGCAAGATATTTATGATCTTTGCTCCCTCGGTGGCGCATCACGAACTGATCTAGAGAGAACAGGGACATGCTTGGTGAGCCTGGTTTTTCCAGGAAGAGCAGAGGCCAAATGGCACTCTCACTTCACAAGTGTCCTGGAATGAAGACATGACGAACTGTCTTAGACAGGTCGTCCTTCAGTTTAAAACGAAGCTGCGATGTAAGTCTGTCTGACGGGGTATTAAAAACTTAGAGTGCTGCTGTGTGTGTTTGTCACAACTCTGAAATATGCAACGCGGGGAGGAGGGGTGAGGGTGGTTAGGGCGTCTGCGTGAGTTCAGTTTCTTGTTTGCTATTGTTCAAATGAGCGGTCATGCTGAAATGTTGCTCTGCTTCTGCATGGTTGAAGCTCCGTTGATGATTTTCATACATTCGGTGCCTTTAATTTGTTGTCCTAATGTTTGTATCTTTTTTCTTTTCTTTTTTTTTTTGCTGTTACTCTATAACAGCATTAGCCATGGAAAATTCTTATCAAGCCTCTGAATCTCTTTGAAGTGAACAGAATTGAGTGAGACAGAAAGTGAGACAGACAGAGAGGGAGAAGAGAAATGAGGTCTTAAAATTAAATCCCGAGCAGGTGATGATGACTTATGCTGAAGATGATGCGATTTTTTCCCATAAAGGCCCCTCATGACGTGAGGTATACTCACATGACATGAAGATGGTGTATGTCCAGCCAAGTAATACATCAGATGACTGAGAAACCAGCCAATATTTAGCACTTTGGATCTCATTTCCCTCGGATGCAATTGGTTCTGCTTCATTTTACGTTTGCATTACCTAAAATTATACCCCAGCCGAATTCCACCGGGGACATTTTCTGTAATTTTGTATCAAGTTGAAACATTTCCTGTCCTGCCACACCAGGATCATGGCGAAGAGTAAAATACTACAATCCAGCAAGCCACTGGAAAAATCACAATAGTTATCTGTTCTCTGTCGTGCTGCGATTGCAGAGCAGAGCCTCATAAGCCACCCATAGTTGTGTGCATGTAAAGTTTGCATGCTAATGCCCTGGAAATTAGGATGAGCCTCCTGAGCCCTGTAATGACTATCAAAGTGCAACAATGGTCACAGTGTTTCTTGTCTGCCTTGAATGACAGGAAGATTTAGGGTTTAGGATCTAGGGGTAGGGAAGGAAGGTAAAAGCTGGTACCCTCATTCATAGGAGCTCCAGCCATGTTGCCATCAAACAGAATATGACATGATAATAGTAGCTTTTTTAAAATCATTGTTATTTATGTGCAAATCCAGCTGTGTTGTTGCTTGTTGTTTGGTTGGGTGTGAGTTCAAAAACCAAAAATAAAATAATAAAATGTGTTGTTTTAGGTTTTAAAAAAAAATGACAGGAGGTTTTTGAAAAAGGAAAACAGAACAAACACATGGTTTTAGGTCTACATTTCTGCCCAAGCAATGATGCCTTTTGCTCAAGTTAGGCCATGTAGAAAATCTGAGTATACTCTCTGGATGATTGAATAGGAGTAATGAAGCTTTCATGGAATGTGCCCTCTCCCCACAGCAGAAAACATTGGGATCTTGTCAAGTTGTTTTTGTCCAACAGCACTACAATCTCAAGGTCTTTTGAGAGCTGAGAGAGACAAGGAGAAACACACAGAGCAAGGGAGAGCAAAACAAAAAAGGAAAAAAGAGAAGAAAGAGAGATGGAGAGAGAAAGTGTGTGTGTGTGTGTTTATTGGACCATAGGATTAGCACAGACAGCCAGCAACTGGAACTAATTACATTTTGATCACCTGACACAGAGGGAGAAGTTTTATTGATATGTGCGAAATGAATGTGCGCAGTTAATGTTGAGCTTTTTCGGCACTGACGTCATCACTTCCAGAGGCAGGATACTTAATCCTGTGCACAGGAGTGACTGTAACAAAATCTTACCCCGCAGGGAAGCTGGAATCAGAGCCTAGAGGTGGGGCTGATGAAATACTGAGCAGCAGCAGCAGCAGCAGCAGCACTGATGAGCCAGCGATGCTTTCAGTGTGCGGTGCAGCTGTAGCGGCGTAGGCTGGAGGAAAAAGAGCATGCAGAGCCATAACAGATGAATAGCTACGTTATTTTTAAAAGGTACACTGGTTATTCGTAGCAATGAGTCGAGCATGTCTCATGTGAGTGCAGGTTTTCTTCCTGCAGGTTTTGCTGCATCACCTCCACCCACAGATGTCCAAGTGACAAAAAGAAGAAAAAAAAAAGAACCACATACATGTAGTCACCCTCTTACTCAAAAGGTCACAAATTGCATATATTTTTCAGAAAATTGATTTTAGGCTGCAATCATCTTGATAAAACATTGCAGAATACCAGCTGGACTAATTAATGTCCTGCTGCTTTTCCCTAATACACGATGAAATTGATGAATGTCTTATAATTTATTGAAAAGATTGATCTCATTTGGAGATTCGCTGCAACAACTTTGTTCACTTTCCATCTCTGATATTTACTGTAATGACAGAAATAAGTGAACAGATGGTATTGCACAGACATTAAAATGTATGTTTTTTTTTACGTTATGGTGGTGGGAGTGTGCACAAAACTTGTCTTGCCTTTTCCACTGGACCTGATTCAAGTCGCAGTCTCCTCCTAGGTGATTAACGGGTACGAGTCCTCAGAATATCTTTTACCAGGGGAATCCTCTGACTCACTGCCAGCCTTGGCGTGGTCGTTTACATGCTGCGACTTGATTTCAGCTCATAGACAGGATGTGAGAAACTCTCCCTACTTACCTCTTTGCAAAGAAAAAAAGGAATGATAGATACATAAATATTGGAGCTCTAGTTTTACGACCAAAGGCGAAGAGCTGTAATTGGGTTGTATGGGCCATGAATCCACAAACTTATACAATGCATGTGTGTGTGCAGGGACGTGCACATGATTATAGAGGGGCAGGGGCTCAAAGTCAGAAAAGGGCAGGAATTTTTTTTGGGCCTTTACACAATATGGAAATTAATGTAAAATTTAATTTGCTAATAGGAAGCTAACTACTTAGCTGTGTGTCCTTTGTAGGTAAAAGTGATTGCCATTTCTTTTGTGTCAACAAATTATTGTCATAATGAGTTAATTCACATTATCATAGGCTTGGAAGACAAGAGACGATCTGCTCTGCTCTGTGCGGAATTGATGTGCCGTGCTCAATTGATGCGCCGTGCTCCGACGTCCGGCAAAAACAGAAGCTGACACATTGAATAATAGAATAATACAGCGTTTTTCTGAAATATTACCCATATTAAATGCTGAATAAGTGGACTGCGACTAGACCATAACTCACAGGTTCAAGTTGCTCCACTGTCACGTCGTCGTTGCTCCCCGTCCAGACGAATACGTTTTTTTCGAATCCGGATAAATACTTTATCGGATCGGCCTCGCGTCCACACGAATCCGGCGTTTTCAGGGGGTGAAAACGGTATTTTTTGAAAACGGGTCCCAGAGTGGGAAAATTTGAAAACGCCGCCCCAGCGTTTTCGTCTGGACGGCCAATACGGCTTTTTTCTGAAACGATGATGTCATGCCCCCCGCCGCTCTACCTGTAACCTGAGACACACACACACAGCTGCAGCAGCTGCACAACAGCCTATATGGACGTAACAACAACGGCCGACTGCCGTCGGGTCGCTCAGACGCTGCGGCTGAATCGCGCCTGTTTAATCATCACTGATCGTCATATTTACTCTGACACGACTCCCTGTCAACATTTAATCCATGTTTGAGTTTGAATACAGCGGGGGACTTCTTCTTCTATTGAATTTCAGCGGGGACTTCCCGTCTTCTTCTCTGTGTTTGTGTGTGGCAGCGCTACAGCGCCACACGCACTCCACCCGCTCCACACACGCCTGCAGTAGCCTATGTACTACAGCGTTTTGGGTCGTTTTCACTGGATCCATGTGGACGCAGGTATTTCTGAAAACGATGCCGTGTTTACGGAGATTTTTTTCAAAACGATTAAGAAAAAGACCGGATTCGGTGAAGCCGCGTATTCGTCTGGACGGGGCTAGTTATCCATGGGGCGCAGTTGGCTCTCTCTCCTCTCACTTACTCACTCACTCGCCCTCTCTCTCTCTGGCGGAAGCGGCAGGCTCAAACAACCCGGTATTACAAGAAAACGTGGAGTTTTTGTACCGCTGTTTTTTTTTTGTTTTTTTTACTTACATCCCTGACAGGAATTTATTAATGTTGTTAAAAAAAAAAAAAAAACACACACACACACACACACAGGCAGAGGGCACTTTTTAAGACGAGGCAAAAAAGGGCAGGGGCTCAAGCACCCATAGGGCCCTATGTGTGCACGTGCCTGTGTGTGTGCATCCTGAGCCCATTAAGCACAGAGGCTCTGCTACTATAGAAGCACAGACAGGACTGTATTTCATATCCATTAAATCTGTGGTGAGGAGAGCGTTGTGGTGGAGCGACTCATTTTTAACATATTGCAGTCATATCTCTAGTTTATTCCCTGTGCCATGTTGGAGCGTCATTCTGGTGGCATGTGCGTTGAATGTATGGTAGCTGTACCATCCTCTCGCATGAGTGCATGATTAAAAGACCTTCCAGTTAACATCTTGTTTTTCCCCTCTGTGTCAAAGGTCAAACGAGCTTTCACAGGCTGATTGTTCCTATTTGCCTCATTTCCTTCAATAAGAATCAAACCTTTAACAAGTGCTGTCACTCATTTGGCTCCCCGTCAAGCCTATAGATTATATAACAGTGCTGGGATTCTCTTCACTGTGGTATGTAGAAAACTTGGCACGGTGTGGCGCTAACAAAAGCGGTAGCCTGTGTCTAATGAAGCACGGCAGTATTACTCAGCAAGGAAATCATGTTTGTTACCAGAGACAGTCTGCTTATGCTGCCTTTGGTTCGTCTCCACAGTTTCAGCAGAGACTGAATATTGAAAACAACAACAGTATCATGGATGATCTCAGCATGGATCAGCACTGTTATTTCTGAGGTTTCATTGTATGACAGCAATGTCTGCATTTTTGTTGTTTTTTGCATGTGTGAAAAGACAAGCTGATGTTATCTGTTTCGCTGACATTCTATGTTTTTTTTTATAAAGCACAAAGATAAGTTGATAATTTCTCAGAAATGACTCAAGCAGGGGCGTCACTAGGCTTTAAGGACGGGGGGGCTTAGCCCCCAGGGAATTTCACAAACAGCTAACAAAGACTGAGAAATGTTCAGTTTTTTGTTACATGTGTATATATACAGTAATTGCCTAGGGATTGTGTGGCGATGCTTGGTGTAGGCTTTTAGCTGAATTTATTCCCGTCATTTTGGTATGCTACACGTTAATATTGGTATTTGTGTGCACAGAGATTTTCTATAAAGCACGCACTTTACACATATGTTTTTAATAATAAAAATGACACCAACCTATTTGTCGGGGGTTGGGGGGGGTTAAGAATATTTTGGGGAGGCTTCAGCTCCCCCTAAAATAGGCCTAACGACACCACTGGACTCAAAGAAGGTGAGAAGTGCCAAATGAACACATTACTCTTCAATGTGCATTAAAAATTCCCTTTTAACAAATTACTTCACTCTTAGCTAAACAAGCTAATCCGGGGGACAGTTCGTTAATCAAACAGAAACTCATGCAGTATCAACAAACATTAATTGACTCAACTGTAATCTAAACGCATGCAAATCTAAAGAATTAAGGCAAGCCTTTAATTAGTAAAGAAAGGACTTCTCTGATGTGTGTGAGGTGCCTCGAGGAACTTATAGAAACAGGATCTAGGAAAAAAAAAACCACGATACCGAGTAACTCCTTTAGAACGATTTATGTAGCTTATTAATATTCAAGTTTGTATAGAGTGCAGATTTAAATTTCAATGTATAATGAGCAAGCCTAGTGGCCATATTTACCACTGTAAATAAAACTGTGCAGCATGCATAATTGTCACATTATGCATATGGCACAGGTTGTGTTTAATTGTATGGTGGATACAAGATGTTGGTGTTTTCCTTGTGTCTCACAGTACACTGCATTACTTGTTGTTGTTTTTTGACTGAACATGCAAGAAGACACAAGCTGGCAGTTGCGACAAAGACTGATGAGTGATGACAATATGTACTCCTTCTCTTCCACAGAAGCCCTTTATATCTAAATAGAGACTGCAGAATATATGTCTTTAAATGATAAAAATACTTTGCTCCTGTAATTTATAATATCACAGGCGGGATCATGTTAACTCGGATTTGCAGTTGTCTGCAGTATGCATCCATGATATCCCTGCAGCGCATCTACATGCTGAAATTCAAGAAGTTACCGTCTAACACCTTAGAGCCCATCCCAAAGAAAGCAGGTGAAGTATCCAGAGCAAAGGTTAAATATTTACCAGTTTTTGGTCTTGCACCACAACAAATCAGTCATCCATTTATGTAAAGCATGTATCTGAGATTTTACACATACAAGTGTGTGATATGTGAGTGTGTGTGTGGAGGGGTGGCCAAAATACTTTTGGTTGCGCAATTGAAGGACAAACGTAGGTCACTGTAGTTTACTTACGTCATTGTATTCAACCGTGCTGAGTGCTGGTACAGTACCTTAATGTCACTTCAACACTGATAAGAAATAAATAAAGCGAGGAAAACACAAAGACAGCAAGAAAAAGAAAAGACAAGGACATTATTTTGACAAAATGTGTGTTTCAACTTCAGAGAAAATACATTTGTTTTATTAAATAATGCAACTTTTCTTTTTAATTGTGTTTTTATGTCAAACAGAACCTTGTGTCTCAAAATCACCTTCACTTTCCTCTTAACCTTCCTGTTTCTTGATGGGAAGCATGACTCCTGTGTTGACTTTTTTTCAGAATCAAGTCTCCTTACATGGTCGTTGAATGCATCATTAACTTCAGTCAGTCATTGTGCGGTCAGGGTCATTAAATGTTAACATCTAAATGTTTAGCTATCCCAAAAGCATTTATTGTACAAATCGGACAAAGACAGATCCTAATGTTACTTCAGTCATTATGTTCTTCATCCTAAATGAAAGTACTCATCGTCAATAAAAATATTTGATTTATTTAAAATATCCTTATTTGCATGATGAGTAAAAACAAGAACTGCATGATTAAAGATAATGCTCCATCTCATGCATATATTTGAGAAACCTGGAGCTGAGTTAGATGTTTGGCAATAAAAACACAGGATATGTTGATAAAAATATATATTTCCTTTATTTCTTTGTTTTCTTTTGTTCTCATATTACAAGGGCCCTTGTGTTATCTCAAAATCACCTTCACTTTCCTCTTGACCTTCCCATACTCGCTTGATGGGGAGCATATAATATTGTGTTGGCCTAAGGGAGCATGAAGGATTTTTTAAAACAAATATTAACCAAAACTCCAGGGAAAGTCCTTTCAGAATAATGTCACTTACATGGCCACTGAATGCATCATTAAGTTCAGTCCCACAAAATTGCCATAAGTTACATGAATCATTGTACAGTCGAGGTCACTCAGTATTACATTTGCATGTTTAGTCAGTCCTGCATTAACACAACAGATCCTAACATTATGTTTTTGCCGATTACCTGATCATTGAATTTATCCAACTTTCACCATAAGTGATCAGTTTGGGGGAGTAAATCCAGTACTCCATCTCAGACACATAGAGAAACCTGGAGCTGGATGTTGGATCTTTGTCACTATTTTTAATTCAATGTGGTGTTTTCTGCTGGATAACCAGTTTTATTATGACTGCAGTGATTAAACAGGAGACCATCAGTCTACCGTGGCACTTACCGTGACTCAAAGTTTTCCAAAGGCAATATGATATCAAATGGGCATGCCTGTGCAGAAAAAAAGGAAAGATCAATGTCAGAATGGCTTTTATTTGTCTTTCTGTTTATCTTCTGTGCCGCTTATTTGTTGTTAATACAGTTTGTGAGTAAAGTGACAAATGCCTACAATGGAAGGAGATGAAAGCAGGATTATAGCTGAGAAGTGAATAACTTTAAAATGATAATGTTTTGGAGCTGAATGTAATTCTAGGTATAACACATATATTTTATTGACTCGTCTCTTCATACAGACACTGAAATTCATAGTGTCAGAATGAAGAAGAAATGCTAGGCTGCTGATGGCACAGGGGCATGATTCTCTTTGATTTAAAATGTATTTGATTCAAAGTTGAACATCACTGTTTTACTGTCTGGGAAGGCAGGAGTGACACAAAAGCAATTCCTCAAAGATTCTGCCAGAGATGTGTTCATGTGTGGGGAAAAAAGCAAGGATGCGTTGATTTCTGAATATTCGGAAAAAAAGTTTATATGCTGTTCAACTCAGAACTGCTTCCAATAAAAAAGGAGCATTAGCATCTTTAGACCCAGACCCGGTTGTCCAGTTTCATTCATGCAGCAGTACTTCAGCAGAGTCAAAGTGCAAGTGGAGTTAGTTTTTTTTTTAGATTCCCTGGTGAAACTGCACCAGGCTACTAAAAGTAAACTGACCTTTGCAGAATGTTTCAGAGCAAAAGTTGTGTTGCAGTTACTGTACATGTGAGAAACAGATGCACAAGTATTTTTAAAAGGTACTTACACCCAAAATAGTTTAAGTTTGGCACTTCTCACAGTCTTTACTTTCTGATATGCACATATATTTCTCTTCTATCTTAGTCAAGATGAGGTGATGGAGGTTATGATTTATCATGAAGCATGATCTGAAATGCTCTCTGCAGAGCACTGAAATCATTGGACCTAGGTTACAATAAAGCATATTGCACTTCAGGTTTTCGCAACCCTTATTTCCTGAAGATCAATATCAATACTGCGTTCAGACTGAATTAATAAAAAAAAAATAAGAACACTGTACTTTCTTTTTACTGCTCTGAGCTCCTTCTTGTTATAACCAATCTTGAATGCGGATAATTTGAATTATTGAGCAATTTCATTAATTATTGTAAAATGCTTCAAAACACTGAAAAGAATTGAATTATATGCTTTTGCTGAACAAAATGCCAGTTCTTTTCACACAGAGGTCACAAAGTGAGAATTGAAGGAGACATATCTTACATTGATCTTTTTCTTCCTCCTACAACATCATACAGTAGGGGTTTGATCACTCTAATGATAACATGTTTATCTTTCCATTCATGCGGAATAGCCTCTGTTTCCCTCTTAAAGCTTATCGTGGAATGATGAGGGAAAGGCTGTGTGTGTTTGTGTGCGTATGTTCGTGTGTTTGCTAATGTGTAAACCCTTAAGTGCTCGATCCAGATAAAAAAATAATAATAAAGCAGAGTTTTATTTGCCACTTCCTTCACACAGAAGTTGACTCCAGCTTTCTGGTTTATGGTTTTCACAGACGTTGAGCAGCTTCTAAATCTGATACCATGGATGACTCTCTATACCAATAGATTGCTAAACTGGGCCTTTGTTGAGGTTAATCCTCAGATCCCACCTGTTACACAGTGACAAGAGCCTCAGCTTTCTTCAACAATAAGGTGGTTTCAGTCACAAAGACTCGACAGGGAATAGAATAAAAGACAAGAATGGAGAAAAAAAAGTATATAGATATAGATGAACGTATGTGTGTGTTTGTGAGAGAGACAATTACAGTTTATTGTTACCAGTAGAGAAAGAAGATCCTGTATATAAAAAAAACAACCTAAAATATTTTTGCCACAATATCTGAGTTGGGTATTGTGAAATGAAATGTCCACCTGTTGTGCAGCTCTGCAGTCTTCCTGTTATCAGTGCTTCTGTGAATTCTGTGCTTACTCCAGTATGTTTTCAAATCTCTGACATGATGCTGAGGCTGACTGAGTCAGTGTGCAGTTGCCCTGCGTGCAACAGTGCTACTGTTTGCTCAGCAAGCAAACCTCATGACTCCTCCCCCCGTGAGCCGGCTGCTTAACTCCCGTGAGGTGATGCCCGCTTAGTAACGTAATAAAGTTGCTGGATGCAATCCTGAGGCACAATGTGTGGATCATGTTCTTCTGACAGACCTGCTCTCTGCTCCACTCCTGCGCTCACACAGCCTGCTGCTCTTCTGTAAGTACTGCAGGTCACACAGCCACCTCAGCTTTTAGATGTGATGAAGGGAGAGATCTCTCTGCTGGTTGAATAACTCACTAAGACTCATGAATGAAAACACATCACACACAGTGGGGACAGGGACAGGGAGAGCATGTTATTGCTTTGGGTAAGTCTTAGCCCTTTAAAGAGAAGACTTCAGGTTATCACTGCAACTTTGTTGGAGCTTTGCTGTACACTATGCAATAATATTCAATTTGATTTATTTTTAATTTAACTTTATTTTATTTATTTTAGACATGCACAGTAATGGTAACTTAAAAAAGTTTTAATTCATGTAAATGATGTTCTCTTCAGCATTGATAGTCAAAAGAGTGGCACGTTTTTTTCTCTGGTTAAAGTTCAATTAATGACAGCAATTAAACACTGTATGATTTGACTTAAGGTGTGATAATTTGCCCCTATACACAATGTTTAAAGAATGCTCTGTATGGCATTTTGTAATGGAAAGTCACTGGCTTAAATCCCTAGTGGAGTTATAAATGTTGTGCCCAGAGGCAGCCATCCTGATAGGGTTCAGTACTTTTTCAGCCACATGCACACAGCAGGAATACGTAAGTAGGCTAATCATTTTGCTCATTATTCTTTTTGCCAGGAGGTTCCTGTCCTGGTGTAACTGTCAGAGCATAATGGTGGCATTTAAAGGGATCTGGACCAAGGACTTCTGGAGGGCTGTATCTGGAGAGTACCTGGCCACTCTCATCTTTGTCCTTCTCAGTCTGGGCTCTACCATCAACTGGGCTGCAGGGGAAGAGAAGCCTCCCCCAGCTGACCTAGTCCTTATCTCGCTGTGCTTCGGCCTCAGCATCGCCACAATGGTGCAATGTTTTGGCCACATCAGCGGTGGACACATTAACCCAGCTGTCACCGCCGCTATGGTTGTGACTAGAAAGCTGAGCCTGGCAAAGGGCTTGTTCTATGTGCTGGCTCAGTGCCTGGGAGCTATTACAGGAGCTGGGATTCTCTACCTAGTCACACCTGCTGCTGTTCGAGGATCCCTGGGCGTTACCACAGTAAGACTGTCTGACCATATGAATTTGCAATTTTAGGTGTGATAACCTTCCTCCAGAGTGTGTAAAGAAAAAAAATGTCATGTTTCCAAGGTGAACACCAACATCTCAGTCGGGCATGGCCTCCTCGTGGAGCTCCTTATCACCTTCGAGCTGGTGTTCACCGTCTTCGCCACCTGTGACCCCAATCGCATAGACCTAGGCGGCTCTGCTGGCTTGGCAATTGGCATTGCTGTAGCTATCGGTCACTTCTTTGCAGTAAGTATCTTCCATTAAGTTACATTAGATATAGGAGATTATTTATAGCATGGAGTCTGGAGTTATTTTAGCCTGTTACCATGTTGTTATGCTCCAAAAGTCTCCAGCAAGGAAACAGTGATGTATTTATCTTTGTATTTATGATGCTAATGTGTAGTCCAATGCCGAGTATAATTCAACAACCTTGGCAATCTTCTGCAACCCTATCGTCATATCAGCTGAACTCCTCCTGTGCTCCCCGGTCCCAGCAGTGAAACACCAATTTAAAGATTCATCTCAAATTCATATTAAATTCAGCAAACCGCATTATAGAAATTATAGAACCAAGTCTAGTACCAAGAGCAAGTGCTGAAATCTGGAGCAGTGAGGCTCCTTTAGGATAAAACAAAACAGGTGCCTCAAAAAGTAACCGACTATTCTTCTATGTGTGATGTTGCACGCTCCTTTCTGATTCACACCCACGTGCACATCTTTATTGGAGCCATTGCATGGCAACCAATCTCTGGGGGCCCCCTGAACCCTGCAGAGCAAATGAATGCACAGGAAAATAGATGTTATCTCCCGGCACTGCTCATCTCCTTTCTCCCTCGCCCTGTTCAGCATATTCACATGGTACACGACATATATTCTTCAGAAATGAGACATATTTCTACCAAATAAGAAAATATCATACCTGAGACATGTTCTGTCTGATCGTTTTACATAAAACTATGTTGTTTCATCACTGAGACTGAAAGCAATGCTATTGTGTGTCCTCTAGATTCCTTACACAGGAGCCAGCATGAACCCTGCTCGTTCCTTTGGTCCTGCAATGGTCACTCTTAACTTCACCAACCACTGGGTAAGAGATACTCATACTCATCAGAGGATAATCTTTCTCAGTAGTTTGCATGGCCAGACTATGTTCCAGACTGTGGTTAGTGTGCCACTTACCATAAAAAAGATATTTAAGAGTTTTTGCACATAGCAAATCATCTGTCTCTTTAAAGTGTTATGTCAATAATTTGCAGTAGTTGACGATCATCTCGTTTTACTGTCCCTAAAGAGGGCGAGCACATATGACATTAGGACAGATTGGCATGTTGAAACCTAATAAGGTTACCGTTTCAGCACCAGTAAAAATAGGCGCGACCTGAAGACAAAATCAAAGAGCAGTCTTTCGTTTAAATTAATGAATGCATAGAGAAGACGACAGAGGGTTCGAGCGCTTACTGATAGCCTCGTATACAACTCTCGAGTTTACGACTTCACCAAATGGAAGATGCCACAGAATCGTACATTTACAGCTTTTCACCTCCAGCAACATAATGAGATGTCAC
This sequence comes from Decapterus maruadsi, assembly GCA_030347415.2. Taxonomy (NCBI): domain Eukaryota; kingdom Metazoa; phylum Chordata; class Actinopteri; order Carangiformes; family Carangidae; genus Decapterus; species Decapterus maruadsi. The sequence goes on from CM064906.1 coordinate 17,832,217, forward strand.
CGAACAAGGTGTAAAATAGCATTAGCTCTGAATTTATTTATCCAGGCAATTATTTCCACTGGGCTCTGTGTGTACAGCATGGCGTCAAAGTGTGTGTGTGTATGTGTGTGCTGTCGCTGTCAGTGTGGCTGGTGTCATATTTAGAAGTGTCATCTCTCAGTTGCACACGCTTGATACCGTAGACACAGAGCTACCTGCTTCTGATGCAGGCTGACCTTCTTTTCACTAATCTGCAGCCCAGCAGAGCGGGACACGTTGACAGTTTTGATAGCGGTGTCAGTGCTACATTGTGCTGACAGCGATAACAAACATCTCCCAAGGAGCAGTGATTAGCCAACTGCTTATGTAAGGTGTCTTTCTGTTCGCGGCAGGTGTACTGGGTGGGACCCGTCCTAGGGGGCATACTGGCGGGCGGCCTCTATGAGTACCTGTACTGCCCTGACCCCGAGATGAAGAAGAGGCTGAAAATGGTCTTCAAGAAGGATCCATCGGGGAAATACAGGGAAGTGGAATCAGAGGACATGCGCATCAAGCCGGGCTCCATCCACACCGTTGACCTGGAGAAAGCTGAGAAAAAAGATCCTTTCCAGGACTCCACAGCAGAAGTGTTGTCCTCTGTATGACTATCACGTGCACTGGAAATGGAGACTAACCTGTAGACCAGATAGAAAATCTAACTTGGGAATATCCCTGTTGAGCCTGTCCTCTCCCCCCACCCCTCCACACAGACTTTGTCCTCGTAGCAGGATATGATTTCTGTCCACGGGACTTTACCGCAGGGCTAAATCACTTCTCACTGTCATAAAGCTAATACACGATATTACGGCTCAATCCCACAAACATCTGCAGCCTGTTCAATTTTACTCTCGTGGCCCCTGAATGTAGCAGTGCTGGCATGCGGCGCGCCACCGGACACTGCAGAACGACAGCCCCCGCAATACATTGCGTTATAGAAAAATGTGTAGGGTCAAACAATTAGGTTGGGTCATCCTGCTGAGGCGGAGAAGTGGAGAAGAAAATGCAGCCTTGTTATTTTTGGATTAATGTCACATTTGGTCCATGTACTGTGTATGTAATAACAGGAGAGATTTTCCTTGTGATCATTAAGCACATTACAGGTCTCAGGCAACGTAAGACAGCTCCGACAAGTGTTATTATCAGAGTTACATTACGGCACTCTCTATTTTCAGTGCATTTAGTCAGGGGGAGGGAAACAAACAATTAATCTTTATGGAAACATCATGTTTCTGTCAAGGTTTATCTACTCTTTCAAGTTTATCATTTATATCACTACGTATATAATGACTTCATTTTTTTCTATTTTCATAAAACTGTGATACTTTGTATTTAGTAGATTTAGACGGTGGTTCTTATCATTTCTTATCTCTGTATGATTTGCTTTGTATTTCATACTGAAGTATTTAATTTATTGATAAGATATGTAGCTCATCTCTCGTTGTAATTTTGTGCTTTGGACACAAACAGATGAATACATACAATTTTTCCTACCTTACGAAAGACTTCTCTGTGATTTATTAACGCCTTCAAAATATGCAATCTAGAGTAGAAACAGAAAACATTTATAAGAAATGTAGAAGAAACGTTGTTTTCTTTTATTTTTTATCTATTATTATCTATATTTTCCCGTGTCACTTGTTTCTAGTTCTAGGAGGAGTTGACCGTTGGGTGTGAGAGAGGAAGGGCTAGTTCAGTGATGGATTGGCTCATCCACCTTTAGGTTATGTCCCCCTGTGGTCAGATAAATGTCTGTAATGTGTGTTCCTTTTGAGTTAAGTCTCTGAGAATAGCTTCATATCATCTCTCTCCATCAGCAGAGAGCACAGGAAATGATATCATTTTGTGATACGAAATAGAGGTGATCAGTTATGGCTACACTTTATTTCCTTTGCTAAAGGAACAGGTGGAATTCAATCTTTTTCTCTGTAATGTGGAGGAAATGATCAACCCTGCTGATACTGCTGCATCATCTCAAGTTGTCTGCATGGTGCAGCTATATTGCATTTGCGAGGAGTGCCGGTGTAATTCAGATACTAAATCAAAATTGTTTTCACTGCTACATGGACAACCCAACCTCTCCCCTCTATCTCAACTTCCTCCTCAGTGCACTTTTATTGTGTTATAACAGCATCACCTGCTGGCCGCGTTGTGAATCGCACACTGTTCAAATAATGTTCCCATTTGTATTTCTCCAGGGGAGGGCAGCCACGAGCCTTGGATGTGCAGGTTACTGCTGCAGACAAGAGTCAGTTTTATTCATAAGTCTGAGCCACATTTCATTTGAAATTGGTCCAGGCCATTAATTCAGAGCTACACAGGAGGATTAAGTGTTGCATAGCTCTGTAGCAGGCTCCTACTAGTCATGTGGGGGGGGCAGAGGAAAGTTAAGACTAAAGTACTTTTTTGTCAACCTTTGTATTCTCAGCATTTTTTCGATTTTTTTTTTTTACAAATATGACAAATGCTTATTTTTTACTGATGCTGCCTAAAAGTGAAAGACTTACACTCCCCGTTCTAAACACCTGAGCAACAGTACTGTGACACTGTTGTGATGCAAACTAATGCTGTTCTTCGAGGCCTAGTGGAGTTGAAAATGGATAGCACTGATCCTTAACCTTCAGGCGTGCTGCCCTGTGTCCCATACGGCTTCAGCGGCTCGAGACCGGCACCCTCTCAACGCCCTTTAATCGTCTTTATAACTCAAATAAATGAGTACATGAATTTCATGCAATGACTATTTCCTCTTGGGACAGTGGATGGGGAAAGGGGCACGCTCAGATTTGATTTATTAGCTCTTGGTCATTGTAAGAATAAACAGTGAAAGACAGAGAGGATAGCACTGAATTTTTTTTTTATGAATTTCATATTGGTGACAGAGAGTTAGATGTTAAAATGTATTCATCTGTGGCTGTGAAATTCCTCGTGGTACGCCTTACCACTGTTTGAGCAGATGCTGTGGTGTCAATCAAATCCTGCGATTTCATCGAAAAATGTCACCTCTGTGTGTTGACAAACTTCCATTCTTAAAGATCACAGTAAACACCTCAATTAACAAAAAGCATTTAAAAAGTGATTGGAAATAATAGACCAACACTTTTTTTCACAGCTGCGTACGTCTTTGAACGGGTTATCAGAGAGATGCTGAGCAGAAAACAGATAATGCATGGACGGCCTACATGGTGTCTGACTCCATAAGTCATTAATTTACATACACATACATTGCAACCACCCAACAATGGCTATATGATGTATGAATATTGTTATAGCCCAAGCTTCATTTGCACATCATACAGATGCCAGCAAAGTATATCTCAAAGTGCATCTTTTTCTTATCTAAATGAGAACAGACAGATTTCTTGCGACTTGAAAAATTCAGATTCTCAATTCCCAGCATGCAACGGAAGGGGGCAAAAGATAAAACACACACCTTAAAGATCATTAGCAATTAATATTTGGGGATTCATGAAGAAAAACAGCGTTAAACACTTGTTTAATAATTCATACTATAAACAAGAAAGTCTCCCACTTCCTTAATAATTTAGACGTAAGCTAATGTTGATTTATTCAGGAAGGTCTCTGCCACCAGCACCGCCTGGAGTGCCCAAATTTGAATTAAAGTAGGACAGTAGCAGGCGAGTCTGTAATAACATTTGTATAATTTTATTATTGCTCTGGGCTCAGTTCATTTCCTCCTCCAGTAGCTGCGTGAAATTGTTTGATTCTGGAAACTGCCTTGAGTCTGCGGCTCTGGGGTTGGAGGGTGGTACAGGAACAGGAAGGCATGCGACACACTCTCTCTCTCTCCCTCACTCTCTCTCTGTGTCTGATGCTGTCAGAAACACAGACACACACGTACACACACTTACACACCCCAACAACAACAACAACAACAACCCCCCGTGTGCGCACACACACACATGCAGTGAGAGAGATAAATAACTTTATTATTCTGGGTTTTGTAATACTGTTACATTGGCTCACTTAATAACTCAAGCTGTCTTGAGCAAATGATTGATCTTCTCACTCACCTTGTCACTTATGATGAATATTTTACCGCGTTTGTTTGAGAAAGCTAAGGAACGAAATAACTCATTCATTACATTATCAAATCATATAAATATGCGAGTCTGTGTTTACGTCTTCTGCCGGCAGAGAGGACGCCACTTCTCGCCGATATTATTCCGAGAAAGTGGCTTCCGCTGATTCTGTCCAAAGAGTTTGTAAAGAAGCTGATCTGATAAAATCCCAGCTTTTTTTTGTAACTTTACAACTAAGAAATATTTCATTTCATTTGGCCCACAAGGAGGTATTAAAGTTCATAATCATTTTTCGCAGGTTTTACGAAGCTATCAAGCCTTATCGTGTGATTCCCTAGTTTGTGGTGGTTCCTCCACTGTATTGTGATTTTGTTTACCAATGATAGGACTATCATTTCCAAAATGGTAATTTACAAAACTCTGATTACTCTAACACAAACAATCAAGTTTGGGAGGTATTAGCTCATGTAACACACACCTGAGACCCCGGTGGCTTTGACACAGGAAGGGAGGGTGGAGAAGTTCTGATTGGTTTCCTCGGGGCTCTGCTTCCAACTTCCCACCCGCACACATTCCCTCACTCCTCCTCCTCCCTTCAATTCCTTTATGCAGAGCAGCCCAAACTGCAGTTTGATGAAACACATTTGTTTGACTTAACTCTTGCCTCGCCATCACGGCTAAATCTCGAAGGCCTGTCGGTGTAATGTGGCCCAACAGCAATTGGGTTAATGAGAGGATATATGTGCAAGTGTGGGACTTGACCGGAGGAGCTGTTTTCCATTTGGGTTTGGTCTGCTCGTGTTATTAGGGAAACCTTTATTATTGTTGCCCTCTAGTGGGAACCATATAATAGGATTACATTTTATTAGAGCCTCCCAGCATTACCCAAGCAGCCCCCTCCTCTTGTCTCTCTTCCCCTCTCAGTAGTGTCACTACTCTGTCCACTGTGGGTGGGATGGGTGCATTTGGGGGCTGAAAGGGAAACCATCGAGCAGGGCTGCAAGTGACACCATACGAATGGGATCCTCATCTTTTCTGAGTTACAGAAAAAAACTGTGAGTTTTCAGTATTGATTTGATTTTTGATCACGTTTGTTCCAATCGCAAAAAACGGAAACCTCTTTCTTAAGCAGAGTAGAGTCTGTGTGTGTCAAAGTCAAGTGTGGTAAAGTGATGTAACTCCATTGTAGGAACATGGAAGAAACTTCCACTATGTAAACTCTGTGGAGAAGTTTCTGAAAAAGGGGGTTTGAATAACGACACAATACACAGGCTTGTTGGTTTTTTACTGTTTGCCAATGCTAACTGAACAAGAGAGCTCCTGTTTCACAAAAAAAGAAAATTACCAATGTTAATGTTTAACCTTCCAGGGGCATACCTGGTGGGGGTGCTTGTTCTTCCCCGTAGCAGCAGAGAAATTCTCCAAAGCAAATTTTTATTATTGTGCAAAGGATAATATTTGATGAACAGTTCTGGCCTAAAACTGTGCAACCCCGCAGGGCAGATTGAGTCAGGCTCTGGAGCAGCTTCAGCACTTTCCCTTATCCATCCCACTCCCTTACATAACCACGGGCCATCAGACGGGCGTGGCGAGTAGCAGCAGTTATTAATATGGTCTGAGGGTAAAACCAACATCTCTCTCAGTCCATACTGGCTCCGAAGGATCAGGTACCCCCATGCCATTCAGTGTCGCTGATTAAGAGAATCAGTATGTATTTTCCGATAAAATATACATTCAGATGCCACAAATGTGCCAATGTTATCACTTGTAATTGATAATGACAGTACAGAGTATTCCTTTGATTCCTTAGATCAAAGTCCAGCTTTGAAGTGAAATTATGTAACTTTGGACCATAAATAGGCCCCAAAATCTTCTGGATAACAGTATAGCACAGATTTATATATATATATAAAAAGCCAGCAAAATGACTCAGTAATGTCCGTTACACTAATATTTATTCAAAATTTGCCAACATGAGTCACCATAAGCCGCTATAGCCAACCACATCAAGTTAAGTGGTGTAGCGAGCTAAATGCTGTACACATACTGACTTCAGATAAGGTGTGTTTTATGGTTTGACTTTCCGCTTCATTCCTCCAAAACTTCACTCAACAGGCTTTCGGTGTTTCAGTTGTGACAGAAAGGACTGATAACCAACGTTATTGTTTCTTTTATTGCCTAGTCCCTTTCACAAAAATTCCTGCAAGCCAAAACAAAAAAAACTTTCAAGTTTTCCAGGATTCCTCTCTCCTCCTTTTCTCTTGTGTATGCATTTATAACCGTATGATGTCATTGAGGCTACACAGTCTCTGTTTGGGGCAAACACACATCTGCAACCAATCTGGATAATTTGTTCACCAAAATATGGCGCAGCCAGCCAGCGCTTGCCTGCTGTTGCTGCTGTAGCAGTCATATCCAAGGAAAATACTACTCCTCCGCAGCAGCATTAGAACAATTACTGTTGTTTTTCTCTCTCTCTTTCTCTCTCTCTGTCTTTTTGGCATCAAGCATCACGTTGCATTCAAAGATCTGCACTGTTTAGGTTCAACAACATCTGATGCATATTTGAAATACTAAAGTGAGAGGATCCCATTAGGAATGGGCTCCATTTGTGTGGAAAATGGATAACGTATGGGATTTTAAGGCCTGAGGTGTTCTCTGCTTACTACAGTTTGTCAGATTAATGGCATTAAAAATGTGTGTGTGCGAGTGTGTTTGACTGTGCGTATCCTTGGTAGCCAAGGCTTAGTGTATAGTGTGTGTCCCGGCCAGCATAACCTCTGGGGCAAATAACTTCATGGTGACACTTTAATCCTGTGTTTGTTTTCCTGTGGGACATACTGGTCAAAAAGTGGAAAGTTTAATGATCCCTGGATCGGATGAGGATGAGGAGGGATGGGAGTTTGGGGGAGATGGGGGGAGGCGGGGGGTGCTGGACATTTCTCAAGAGCAACCCTGTTTATCATCTGCACAGAGATGCTGTGAGAAGGGAACTCTTTTGATGAAGAGGGGTGGAAAATGCTTATGTTTGTGCGCTCGCATCCATCAATCACTGGTCCCACGGCGCGGATTTCTTATTCCACCGTCGCTTCAAAACAAATTTGGATTCAGTTTTTCTCCCTGGATGAGCATTTTACATCCTCTGCCTGTTTGTAAATATTTGCTTCAAATAGTTGTTTTCTCTGTTCTTATGATGGGTTGTGTTACAATAACATGCCCATACTGATTTGCTTTCATGGCTGCTGCTGCTAAAACACAAGTGGATGTTCTGAACAGTAGGGGGCGCAAGAGTGGACGCCTTAGCCTTATTGCATTAGACATGGAGTCGGGATAACTGTTGAGAATGTCAAGAAATGACTGTCAATTTTTTTTATCTCCAGGTGGACACGAAATAGCACTCGCCACTCACACAGAATAACCGTGTGTGTTCACATGAAGGTCTTTTTTCTTTTTTTTTTACAACAGGAATGTCTTTAAACAAGTCATTCCTTTACTGTCTGCATCCCCTAAGTAATTCTAAAAGCCTCAGAAGTGCCTCAATCTTCCTGAAATCATGCATGGTTGAACATTTGAAATGAGCTCGACATCACCCTCAGGCACTGATTCAGACTTGATTGGGGCAAGGCAAGCTGCAAGTGCTTATTTATACAACTACGTCATTTGGAGGTTGTCCAAAGGGAGGAAAAGAGACCGAGGAGATTACAAAGGAGAAACTACAGAGTGAGAATTTCATTAACCACATTCCATTAATTTAATAAGTTGAATCCAGGCTAATCAACAAGTTGTCTAATGCACATGCAGGAGTATATGGCATGTGTTGGTGCAGGGACTGACTTAGATAGGTTAGATGTTTTGAGAGAGGTAGAAGAGGAAAAATAAGAAGAAGAAAAAAAAAGAAAGCTCCCACCAACAATCTATATAATTATCATCATCTGCCGCTTTTCCTCCCTGGCAAAGAAACACTCCATCCATTTGTAGAAATCGCCTGAGGGAACGTTACATCAAAACTAATCATAACGATTAAAATCAGCTTCTCTGCGAGAGGGAGGCAATAGGCAAGTTGGAGGCAGGAGGAGTGAGGGTGTTGTAAATGCAGAAAAAAAAAAGATTTCTTTATTTGATTTTATAAAAACATAAACTCAACAAAGACTGAGGCTCTGCTGCTGTGATCCCTTTGCTCGCAGTTTTATTCTGCAGATTGGTTTAGACTGGGGCAGAGACATGAGCTAATTGTATCCTGATCTTTGCCTTGAGGGGTTTCGGAGCCCTGGAGCAAGTATTCTCTGTATTTTGTTCTGTCTACCTTAGCCAAGCTATTGCATTTCTCGCTGGTGTAGGAAGAGAAGCAGATCGTGGGCCAAATCGGAGGGAAAAGGTGCACAAAAAGATACTTTATGCCGCTCTATGTTTCAGGTAAGCAGAGATTTATTTGGTTTGCTATTATTTCCGAGGCTGGATGGACTGGGACATTGAGGCGCAGCAGCTTTTACGCATGTGCCAAGCGATTCGAGCGGTACAGTTCTTAAAAAATATTTAACCACTTCCTGGCTATTGTTCCTTAGTAACTGTACAAATGTATGCGCGTGACTACAATATACAAGGCTGTGGTACATCTGGTCTAATCGAGCGGCGGATTACACTGCGATCTTGTCGAGCAAACACTCTTACTTATCCACCGTGTGAATTCGCTCCTGGCGCGTTTCAGCTCCGAACACATCACCGTCTCCCGTGTGTCGCTGTTGCTGTATAACTTGTTCGTAAACTTAACTCAAACACCGCGTTTTGTTTTTATGCCGTTTTCCTCGATGATGATGATTATTTTTTATTTCTTTTTTCGAAGTCAGTTTTTTTTTCTGGTCGTGAAACAGTTGTGCTTCCTGGCTGCCCCAGATCGTCTAATGAAAGACGCCATTGTGGAGTAATTTTGCCGCAGGCTTTTTTTTTCTTCTCCCTTATTCTGTAAGACAGGATGTACCTTTTACACACGTCAATGCAGAATCTGTGAAGCAGCCTTTTAATAAGAGCCGCGGTCGTGTTAAGAGAATCACATTTAGCCTATGTAAACCAAAGACACAAACAGGAGCGGGTTGTGTCCTGTCTCTTTTCCTCTCTCCTGGCTCCCTGACCGCGCCGTGCGTAATCAACTCCAAGGTCCGGATGCGAATCGGCAAATATAGTTTACAAAGTAATAATTCCGACGTATTATTCCGCCTGTGGAACCACGGATTGTGTAAATGAACGCTTGCTTCTCTTCACAAAGTTTATATCTTCTAAATATATACATTAAAAAAATACATAGGCTTATTCCACATATTTTCCCACTACACGCGGGGTGAGAGACTTAAGGTGACGTTTATTTTATGTACTATCCTAAATAAAAATCCTCTAACTTTAGGGTCACCTGTGAGCCAGAGCCCGGTTTCACCAGTTTCAGAGGACGCGTGAATAAACAGAGTGAGACTGAGATGTTGGGCTTGTCAGGACCGATCACTTGATGGCGCTGTAATAACAAACCCACACCACATTTACTGTATGTACAGCATCTGTATCTGCTGCATCTGTTTCCTATTAAGATTACATTTAACAAACAGGCTGATCTTGGAAGAAGACAAATACTTATAAGTGCAGATCAGTGAGTCCACATCACATTTGTCATGAGGACACATCAACTGGAAGTTAGTGGTGCTTGACTATATTAAGAAACTCCTTGGACGAAAATGCTGTTATTGTATTTCATATTATGGCTCTGCCACTCCTCTGCCCCGGGACACTTCAGTCTGTGCCTGTGAACATTCACCGCCGTCTCCAACCGCCTGCAGCAACACTCTGCTCATCACACTTCCTTATCTGTGATGTCACTGCTACAGTAACTCCACAAAGAGCTTTAGTGGCCCCACTTGTGGTAAAACTCCGGGAATAATTGTGTGTTAGAGTTGGGTAAACAGAGCGCTGGAGGACTGATGTAACCGGCTGGGATGTTAAATGTAAGGACCAGATTGCCTGTAATTCAATGAAGATGCTCAGGTTCTACTGCACTGTTGATTCTCAAAAACAGCGTGAATCATCATTGCATTTAAATGCCACCTCTGCTTTTCAAGATAGGAAATGTGTTATATCCCATTCTTATATTTTCACTTTAAGGAGCAGGGACAGGCGTAGTTTATTTACACTGGTAACTACACTTTTCTTGCAGGCAGCCTCTCCATCCTTTCACTTAATAGGCCTAAGTGTTTTTTTTTTACTCAATACATTTATGCATTTGTCACCCCCCGAAAACTTTTCTGAGCTGCTGCTGGTGCTAACTGAGAAATGTGCTTTTAAGAATTACAGCCAGCTTTGAGCTGTGAGTGTGACACAATGCGAACCACACACAATCTTATACATATATCTGAAGCACATGCATTTTTAAACACGCAACAAAACCGCAGTTCAGGACTTGCTGTGTGTCCACATGTTGCAACAGAGTGAGAGGAGGAAACTGGAGGTTTAAACAATTATATTAGCAAGCTGTTGCAAAGAATAGTCACATTTCTAACGCGTGATGGTCATAATGATACGCACACGTTTAGTCGTGCCACCAGCCTATAATATTTACCAACACCTTTTTGTTATGGCTGTTTCCCTACCTGCTTTTTTTTTCTTTGCAGTGACTGAAGTTAGCCCAAAGTCTGTGGTTGTCTGTGTGTGTGTGTGTGTGTGGACATTTGAAACAAATGGCCGTGGGCACCAAAGCAGAGACAACCCATCCAGATTATGTAAATACCAGTCTGCCTGCCTCAAACTGAATGTTAATGCTCTGATCTGAAATGCTAATTGTGTCTTGTGCGATATGTCGAAACACTGAAGTGCTGCATTGTGGGATGGAAAATTGAAAGCTAGTTTGTTGTATATGCTGATTCCAACAGGCCCTTTGATTATTGCAGTGGCAGACGCACAGTAGCTTCCCAGGTTTTTCTAGAGAGAGAGCTATGGTGTTTGTCTCTTCAAATTTAAAAGAAGAAAATGATCTTTCTGTCTTTTTTTTCTTTTCTTTTTTTGTGCATCATAGGCCTGTCACTGAAAGACCACTGTTGAAAAACAACAGGAGTAACCGGAGCAACTCATGTATACTCCATGCTTTGATGCGCTGAGTCTGTTTTCGATTTGTTTGTGCATACTGTGGTGCAACAAGATTACACAGGCTGCGTAAAGGAGCGAAAGCCGTAAACACATACATCTCAAGTTGTTTCATGAGGGCTGGAAACTTTTGGGAACAGGTCCACCAACACTCAACATATGGTTTTCGTAAGCTGTATGGTGAATTCAAAATGGCAACAGGTAGAGGGGGGGAAAAGAGTTGGTGAAGAGGATCTGCTGCTTACTGGGGGGTTCTGAGGATGCCGTGGCCTTTGGAGCATCCAGGCAGCGATCTGACGTGGATTTCGCCACCGAGAAAAGGTCGACAGCACTGTGTTGCCTTTACTTCTACCAACTCTGAATGATTTTGTGATATTAAAGCAGAACCCCCCCCCCCAACACCACTACCACCTCCCACCCACCCAGCCACCCAACCACCAGTTTCTCTTTCACTCTCTCTTCTCTCTCTCCCCTGCAATTTTCCATAATGCCTTACAGATTTTACACTCAATCCACCTTTGCGATGACAAGGCTTTGAGGAAATCCAATTCCACCAAGCTGTTTTCAGAACTTACTCTCCACAGGCACACACTCGCTCTCACACTCACTCACACACACACCACCATCTCCACAAATTAGTCAGGGAACAAATTACCTGCATTCTGAGTGTGATCCCACGCACTTTGCCGGCTGCCTTACACAGGTCCCCTTTTGAAGAGCAGCCATGTGATTTCTCTCTCTTTTGCCCTGCAGGCCCCTTTGCCTTCTGCGAGGGATTCTGGAGTTGAATTTTAAAACTATGTATGGCTGCTGCCTGCGCTTATCAGCGCGTGCACAAGCGGCATGCAAATCAGACCAGGATCACACACCGCATTGGAGGCCTACACTCAAAGGCAAGCTTAATTGCTAATTGGGTATCTAGGTGTGAAACTCACACTGCCAATGAGAAGCAGGAATGTGGATGTTTTAAGGCCAGTGGTTGAACTAATTAATTTTAATCTGAATGTTATTAAAAATTGTGGATTCCTTGCATTTTCTATGAAAAACAGCCCAGGAGAGTGCTGTGGCTGTACTTTTAAGAGCAATTGGACATGTTGTGGTCTGTTTTTTGTTGTTGTTGTTGTTTTTTATACTCCATGATTATTAGTAAAGGGTTGATGTGGTCATCAGTTATTACACAGTATCTCTGACCTTTGTGAGGCAAATGCTATGAACTGATCAGGAAGTGTTTGTCCTCTTCGAGGGACAGATATTTTGGAGGGATGTGAACTGATAGCTCCCATGTGGTTTTTATGTGTAATTGAAAAGATGAAGATAGTGCGTGTGTTTGTGGCTGATGGATATATAAAGGGGGAGATTCGTGGTCCAGCAGGTGCTGGAGTGGGTTCGGTTCTGTCGCAGCCAGTGTTTTTGGGTTGTGTCACAGACTAAAACTTTGTGACTTTGTTGGGACTGTTGTGATAAAGGGGGATTTGAGCATGCGGAACAATGGGGCAGCAGCAGCATCAGGATGAGTGTGTGACCGCGCACACATGCAGCAACACTGCTCCACAAAAAAAAAAAAAAAAGGAAAAAGAGAGGAGGGGGCAAAGGCCAGCGGTGGAGGGTCCAGGTCCAGATGTGCGCGCTGACCCGACTCGCACCAACACCAGACGATCACATTTTGTTGCCTATCAGGCGGAGGGGTTGTTTTATTCTGAAAATGCGACACACATACCTGCCACTGAAACAGCGACAGCCCAAAAAGAGCCGCAGGCGCTACAATGCTAATGTTGTCGGGGGCTTTGACTTCTCCCAGCCATTGCAAAGACGCCGCTCCGTGTGACAGCCACGGCACCGCTCTTCCCCCGGTGTGCTCGCTATAGAAACCCCTCGTCTCTCCACAGTTTTTTTGCAGGTGTGTTTGCAGAAAGGAGGGATAAAAAAGAGTCGAGTCGACAGCGTCACATCTGTTAACCTTTAAAAAAAAAGAAAGAAAAAAGTCAGCGCGGTAATGGACGAAACGGATATCATGGACTTAACGCATCAGAAAGCGAGAAAGCGACCGCGTCCAATCAGTTCTGCGGATGAGTCCGTGCACGCTTCCCTCAAACGGCTCCCGATCCGAGCGGCGGCGGCGGCGGCGGAGTGCAGGGAGCCCTCACTGATGTTCGCAGTCAGGGGAGAGCCCGTTCCCGCAGCGTCTCTCAAGCAAAATGACCATTCGCTGACTTCATCTCCAACCACAGTGATGCCGGCGCAGGTAAACGCGTAAAAAAAAGTCCGATATTGTCTGTGTAGAGAGAAAAGTGAGAAAGAAGGAAAGAAAGAAAGACAGCACGCGGAAACATCGGGCTCGACCTGTCACTTCTGCTGGAGGAGTGAAGTGATAGCTTTTTTTTTTTTAATGAATGCAGTGTGTGAATAGATTGTCTTCCTCCTGTCCTTAAATGTAGATTGCGCACTTAATTGTCACGTTATTTCAATGTCTGGCTCGCACAGTCCTCTGTTTGATACTTACCTACTTTCCTTTACTGTAAAACATTTTTTTCCCCCAGCAAATGTTTATAACGTCTAAATCCAGTAATGCTCCCTAAATGAGATCTCCCAGACACTATTTCTTCTCTCTCTCTCTCTCTCTGTCTCTGTCTCTCTCCCTCTCTCTCTCTCTCTCTCCCTCTCTCTCTCTCTCTCTCTCCCATCCTTCTCAGTCAGGCTCTGAAACTTTTGGGGGGTAAAGTAATTTTCTTCTGAGAGCTGAAAAGAAATTGTCTCCGCTAATGGTGTTTGTAGGTTAACAAGAGACAGTTTCTCCAAATCCTATTACTGTATTCAAATCAAGAGTCATTATTGCTCATTTCCAAGACTGTGAGATTGATGCTCCAAATTAATTTGGTTTTGGAGATTATGGCCCACAGGAGTGGATGCATGTGCTTTGTGGCAACATTCAGGTCAAGGTCAGGCTGCTCTAACTTGCACAGGAAAAATCTTCCCTTGCACTCCTCCAGCACTGTGGAGCGTGTTGCACTGCAGAAATCCTTAGATTTCTTTAGGAATCTTTAGGAAATATTATAAATCTTATTTGTAAACTCCTGCATGGTCGTGCTAACAGTGTCCTTTGTTTAAAAAACAAATCTTTGATATGCAGCAGGAAAACAATCTGATTCAATCCCCCTGCCAATCTCACCTCCACGTGTCATCATGTTTTCTCCCCTGTGTTGTCTGAAACAGGATAATCGCTCCAGCATGTCCAGACCCATGATCACACGGTCGCCAGTGTCTCCCTTGAGTAACCAGGGCATCCCCACACCTGCACAGCTCACCAAGTCCAACGCCCCTGTGCACATCGATGTGGGCGGACACATGTACACCAGCAGTCTGGCCACCTTAACAAAATTCCCAGAATCCCGGTGAGTGTGCTCTACTACCATGCTTGTGTATTCAAAGTTAGTTTGTGTTGTTGAATGGGAAATTGAACCAAACCGAGAGAGGTCCTGTGTTGTTATTAGGAGTTTTATCCTGCTCAAGTCGGGCATGTTTGTCAGGATCAACTGCTGTAATGCCATCCTGTTTTATGTTTAATGTCATCCTCTGACATTAAACAGTCAAATGTCACATCTCTTCATATCACAAAAATATCCCTTGGATGCACTCAGTAGAGATGCTGTTTTTTTTTTTAATCAGCCATCGCCGCTCATATCTCCTTCATCAGATTTATCAGGAAGTATCATAAAATGTCTTCTTGTCAAGTATGAAGCCCACAGTTATTTTTGAGCAGTAAACAATTTGTAGGAGCTTTCAAGTGCAGGATGCAGCGCTCAGACAAAAGCAACTTGGTTATTCTGACAGATGTCACAGCAGCAGTAAAGGGCCAAAGGGCATGGGGCCATCTGGAGGCTGGGAGGCCGCACTGTCGCCCCGAGCCTGGGCCTGAGGGTGACTGGCAGCCTGCCTAGGGCAACCAACAACCAGCTGGCCCTGACCTCCCCAGACCACCTCTGTTTTTTTTTCAATCTTGTCCTTTCTTATTCTTTCTTTCTGTCTGACTTTTTTTTTTGTTGCCTCTGATTTTTCTCTCTCCGTCTTTCCTCCTCTCTGATTGATGCGAGCTTGGTAACGTGTTCATGTCTGTGCTTAGGTGTGAAAAACATTTCAGAGCTTTAGAAAATTGAGTGAGTCACCATCCTTTGCACATGCTCTTGCTTCACTGTATCATTTTTGACTTTCTTTCTTCCTTTTTTTCCATTCCTTCTCTCCCACCACATACAGTGCAGTGCTAATCTCCCGAGCAGCACTGTAGAGATGATGTTTTAAATAGAATATTGCTGTGAACTTTTGTTAATGTTGACACGTTGTCCTTCTCCCTCCCTCCCTCTTCCCCCCTCCTCCCTCTCTGTCCGACCTGCCACCCCTCCCACCTCTGTGGGCAGAATTGGTCGTCTCTTTGATGGCACAGAGCCTATAGTCCTGGACAGCCTGAAGCAGCACTACTTCATTGACAGGGATGGACACATGTTCCGCTACATCCTCAACTTCCTCAGGACGTCCAAGCTCCTCATCCCAGATGACTTCAAAGTGAGTGGAAGTCTATCCTAGAAACTGTGAATTCCCATCAGCCAGTCAGCAATCCTACAACTCTAACGCACACAATGAATGCTAAGGCCATGGAATGCCTTTGGTCACCGGCCCGCTCCTTGAATCGCTGCAAACGCTTCCCATGCTGGAGACAAAATATCAGGGCTCCTCCAAACAAAGCTCAGCCCTGATGCATTTATTCATCATGAGATGCAGTTTGCTCCCCTCCAGCTATTAGCAGCCAAAGATTCCCTTTCAGATATGTAAGGGAAGCGATAAGCTTGCATCTGTGGTGCCCATGACCACATTGCATGTGCTAAATTTCTCCTCTGCTCTATGTTTTCTCGTGCCACTTCTCCATCCAGGGTGAGTCGCACTGTATGTGACACATTAGCATTCTTTCTTTTTTACTCTTATGTGTCATTTAGCCAGTAATTACTTAGCTTGCCCTGGGAGAAAACAAATAACCACATTATCTGATGGACTGTCCGCAGTGTGACTCAATCAGTGGAAAGTATGTCAGCTAAAATAAGCAAAGACAAAAGACAGGCTCAAGTTCAGGCTAAGGCCACATTCACATTGGTTAGATTTGTGAGAGGAGCATGAGAAAACTTGAATGTGGTGTGATTGTAGGCCCTGCAGTCCTGTGGGTAAAGGATCTCCTCCTCTGCCCTGCGCAGCCCTGTGTTACACGTCGCACCACATCTGCGCCGCTCGGTATCTTTCGTAATTTTTGCTGAATAGTGTCTCGGATCGGGTTTATTGCTCGTTCATGTAGAACGGTGGTTTCAAACATCTCTGTTGTTGTGTCTTAGGTTTGGATGCACATGAAAAAGAAAATCACAACCTTCAACTGATTAAGTTCAGTCTGTTTTTGGTTATTTTGCTCTGGCATAGCAACATGTGCTACGTTTAGCTAGCAGCCTCCAGTGCAATGCAGTCTACCTTGATATGCGGGGATCTGTCTTCAAACAATACTTGTAAGATATGAAAATGTTATTGTTGGAATGTTTGAAGGGGTTTCTGAGCTTATTAGATATTAATTGATAAAACCTTTAATTGTGTTGGCAAGCATTAAGTAGCCTCAAACCTGCACCTTAAAAACATTTGGTGCGAATGAGACTGAGCTGGTACAGTGAAAATGTGAAACAAACTTTTTTTTCCCCACTCTTTCAGGACTACAGTCTGCTGTATGAGGAGGCGCGGTACTTCCAGCTGCAGCCCATGCTTGCAGAGCTGGAGCGCTGGCGCCAGGACCAGGAGCTGGGGCGAGTGTCGCGCCCGTGCGAGTGCCTGGTGGTGCGTGTCGCCCCCGACCTGGGCGAGAGAATCACGCTCAGCGGCGATAAGGCTCTGATCGAAGACGTGTTTCCGGAGATCGGTGATGTCATGTGCAACTCCGTCAATGCCGGTTGGAACCATGACTCCACGCATGTCATCCGCTTCCCGCTCAACGGGTACTGCCACCTCAACTCTGTGCAGGTAATAGGAGATTCTGGATGCTGTGGTTGTATTGGTCGTCGATACAGAGCGGTTTATTCCCTCAATACATCTAAACACGGGGAGGTTGGGGAAAGCAGTGTTTTTTTTTCTTTATTTCTTTCCATTCAGTTGTGAGCCCAAGGAACTGAGGTGATGATCTGTTCATTCAGCTTCGTTTCATCTGCTGTTATACTGTAGACTTTTCAAATTGTACTTATGTCTGATTGCAAAATCTTATCTTTTTTAATCTAATCGAATCACAAGAACAGCCTCGCAGAAAAATAAGTTCTTTGATGAGTTCATCAAAGCATCAGTTTAGTAAGCCATCATTACGCAAGTCTACCACCATCTTTACTTTTCTGTGATCTGACTGGAATAATGATCTGGAGCTGGTGAATACTCAGCTACACTTTTTTTTTTTTAAACTCTTATGTATTCCATTGCAACACTCACATCATCGGTCCTCACATCTTTCCCAATATTGCCTTATGTGTTCATTGAAAAACAGTTACAAGTAAATCTTTTTGTCGTTTTGGGTTCCTTATCTTCAAGCAGACATGCATGCTAACATGCTAAAATTGGACAGTGAGGTGGCTAATTGTAGACTTCGTCTCAACAAGTGAAGGAGTATTTCGCACCTTAAATTATGATGGAAAGTCACATGAATGTGGAAACTCGGGGTGGGATGGGGGGAGGACTGGCTGACAGCAAGAGAAAGTAGGCAATTCAGGATGCAATGAAACACTTAAGTAGACATAAGATGAGACGATGCCCCTGAGTGTCTGAGGGGGTTGCTGGATCAATGCTCAATTTAAAAATCAAAATCAAGCCAAGCAACTCCACATACATAGTTGTTTGGTCCAAGAAACAAATCAGTGGGATGCGTTTTTAGTAAGATTTCTTACCAAATAGAAGTTGAGAGATAGAGTTTCGCAGAGCCACAAGAATTCAGATGTATAAGTGAAAGAGCAGGGAGTTAGAAGGCCGGTCTTTTCCATAACACTTTAAAGGTGTTGAGAAAGTTGTGATTTGCAGAGCAGCGAAACTATATCTTGAAGTCTTTCATTACCCAAGTTCCTTTGAAGGACTGAAGGCCAGTGTACTCTTGACACTGTATAGAAAGGATTTAATATTATTCTTGCCCGAACAGCGCTTGTAAGACTGAAACAGGACTGTAAAACCAAAGCCTCTACATTCAGAAAGACGTGTTAAATTCATCTTTTATATTCAGCATGTATTTGGCAATATTGCATTTCTCCAATTATATATTGATGTTCCACTAATTCATTGATGGTAAGATCCTCAGATATGCGTCAATAAATGATGGAGGAGAGGCATATTTAAAAAGATTTCACAATGATTTGGACTGTGTCTCCATCTGAGGAAGTCAAATCTCCATCTCCTTCCCAAAACACACACAAACAAACCCGTCTCTGAAGTGTGTGAGTCGTGGAGAGCGAGCAAGAGAGTGAGCATGCTCCCTGGCAGGTTGTCCCCAGGCAGGGCCCATAATCCTGTTTGGTTATTAAAGCACGCCGGCGGTGGATGCTGTATCTGCGGCTAATGGAGGCAGGGCGGGGGTTTTGAGAGAAAGAAGGGGGGCATAGAGAGCTGCCAGCAGTAGGGGGACCTTTGTAGTTTTGGCGGAGGCTTGGGCCTGGGGCTGGGGGAGAAAATGGGGAGAGGGGGTTTTGCTGAGCAGCCCACACTGAGCCAAGTGGCAGAGAGAAAGCCTCACTGCTCCCTGGGGCCTCTTCGATGGAATGTGATCCTACAGCCCCCCTGGACACGTCTGTAGATGTCTGCAAGGCTGCGAGATCAGGAGACCAGCTACACACACACACACACATACAGACAAACACACATATACACCAGAAAACAATGAAAATATGGCATGAGGCGAAATGAGAGGCTCTTGGTTTTGTGGAAGTCTCATCCAAATTCCCGTCACAGGCCGTATGTTGGTGCAGCTTACTCCCAAAGCTGTTTCCAATGCTAGACTTAGCACTAACTCTGCAGCATGTGTATGTGTGGGGTGGGGGGGTGGGGGGTGGGCCGGTTCTATGCTTTCCAGTCTTGTAAGTCATAAACAAAAGGTTAAAGGTCACATTAATGATTGAGCACCACACTTTATGATGACTTGTAGACCTCCACAAATGACTTATCTGGCATCTGAATTACAAGGTTGGCAATCAGATCATTAGACTGCTTATAGAGGGTGCTAATTATGGCCTTTCCTACTATAACTGTTGTCCTGCATTGCTTCTAACGTCTCCCTCCTTATTTCTTGTCTGTCTTCTTTTAGGTTCTAGAGCGTCTCCAACAACGTGGCTTCGAGATTGCTGGCTCCTGCGGTGGCGGCGTGGACTCATCCCAATTCAGCGAGTATGTCCTGAGGAGGGAACTGAGGAGGACAGGTCAGCGAGGACCCAATTCAAACAGGATAAAGCAGGAGCAGCTGGACTAGAATCCTCCTGAGCAGTAGGAGGTGCTAGACTTTTCTGTGGCAGCCAAAACGTTCGATGCTGCAGAGCTCTGTGGACTCTGTTTTTCTTCGTTTCCTTGTTGATGTTTTTGTTTTCTTAAACTTGAGAACCATCTAGAGAATAAAAAAGAGGTGCAACAGGAGATTTTTGCCGTAAGAAGATACAAGACATTTGATAAGTTTGAGATTGCAAGGACATTTGTGATTGTCTAGCCCCCGTAAACCAATTTAAAAAGGATTTATATACGCTGGATCCCCAAACAAAGTTTGTTTTAAAACTTGGAGCCTACATTAGGTTGAATATGATTTCTATTATACCCATATAAATTAAAAAGGCTTTATCGCTTAAGTAGTATGTTGCATAGCTTGTCACCGGTGACTTGATTTTGTTGTCTCACTGGCAAATTGGCTAAGTCTGTTTTTATCCCTCGCTGTAAAAAGGTCACTAATGTGTTGCTTACAGTACAGAATGTCTCAGTTGTCATAAACGATTAGTTTCAACAAAGCATCCTTCTTTTCTTTTTCTTTTTTTTTTTTTACAATTAACATGATGTTGAATATTGTGATAAAAATGAAGTGTTTTTTTTTTGTTTTGTTTTTTTACCTTAATGGAAGTTATTTTATTGGATTATGCCATAAAATATAGTTGACATTAGCATCATCAAAATTTAACATAAAAGACAATTCTATAAGCAGTAAAGAACATAATTCAATAAATTATTATATCACACCATTTGCCTCATTGGGGAGTATGAACTACTAACCCCCATGTGCTACCTTGGGAATTATTTAATTGGATCATAATATTCCTCTGAGTGATGACCTGTAAAGTTTTTCATTGTATATGTGTTTGTGTTTTTTACATTGAATCTTTTTAAAGCAAATTTGTTGCCTCAGACATGACTGAACAGATTAAAAGCTTATTGTACTACCCACTCCAAGATCACTTTTACTTGTAGCACATATTGATATGAAGTTGAATATAAAGTATTTCTAAGACGACTGACCCACCTACGCTCCCTAGATTTGAGTAAAGAGGAATGTAGCAAAAAATGTGAAATAAATCTCAACTAAAGTTGTCATGGTGTCTGTTCACTGTGTTTGCATTGCTGTAGGGACTGCTCTCACACTTGCTGCTACGCCTGCTCTGTGCTGCATTTGAAGCTCAGTGGTCAGATAGTTCTTCCTAAAACCTGGATTTACTGCATCTATTCTACCACTGAAGATTTCTATCATCCCAAATGTGTGCAGTGACAAACAAGGCACAAAATCTTGTACATTAAATTGTGTTTTAGCTCTCTACAACCAGAGAGGTAAAGCTAACTTCACTAAGGCAATATTGTACCTTGGAGGATTTATGCTGGTGCATCAGTGACTACTTCGGGCATCCTTTACTTAGTTATATTGAATAGAGCCGACTTCTCCACGCAAGTCCTGTCAGTTGTGCTTCCTCATATCCCTGCAGGGCCAAAATCCAAAGTGAAATCCCACACAGAGCCCTGTCGTCTTGTCTTCATCGCTTTTGGCAGAATCTCCACTTTCTTTGGCTATCTACGTTTTATGCTATATGTCTCCCTTTCAGGCCTCTTTGCCCCAGATTCCCTTTTGACTGACTGTTATTCTCAGAGGCTAGAGGTGCAACTGTGATGTGAGTGGTACACAGCAATGCTTTGCTCTCAATCATAAAGTCAAAACTTTCTGTTCCCCTTGAAATTAATGAGTATTCATAAAGCAGGTGTGAAACACATAAACTCTCAGTAAAGCTAAGCGTTGAAATTGGAAGAATTGTTCCTGACCGTCATGTATTCTGAACAACATATCAATCTTAAAGCATTATCACAATTAAACCCAAATAACGATCCATTTACAAAAAAATCCACAAATTCTTCACCATTTAAAATTAGCATAATACTTTTTTTTAAGTATTCACTCTCAATAATTATAGTCTTATGGGAAATACTCATGTTTCCTTTCTTGCCTGGAGATGATTAAAAGTCAGTGTCCCTATACAATCAATATAATGCTACAGGCAGCAGCGGGTTAGCTTAGCTCAACATAAAGTCTTGAAACTGGAAGAAAACTGCTCCATCCCAAGGAAACTAAATCCACCAAGCTGTCCCAAAACTCACCAGTAAACATGATCTCATTAGCTTAATGTATCCTAAAATTGAAAGTGTAAAAACGACTGATATAAAGGATTAGGTGCATGAACTGGAAATATCAGCTTTCTGCAATGCATATGGCCAAGCTATCTGCTAATCCTAGTCTTTGTGCATTGACAATCAAACTGGTTGCTAGCTATGGGTCCTACCTATTTATCATTCATTCATGCAAAGAGGCCTATTTACCAATTTATCTACTGTATTTTTTATTTGTCTTAGTTTAGTTGGCTAGGTGAGCAATGGATGGCCAAAATAGTCAGTCAAATATTGTGAAGGAGCAAAAATGAACACGTGTTTAGTTTCAAATTCAGCACTACTTTTTGTGCACCCTATGTGATTTTTAAGTTTGTTACCTGTGGGGCAGCCTATGTATAATGAGACCCTGTCCAGCCCTATTTTCTTTCACTTCCTGGATTCAGACTAACTTGAAAAGGAATTAGAGATATGCTTCTCTCAGGACACAGCCTGTTGGAGAAAAGATGAATGGTATTAAGAAACTGACTTCCAGTCCTTTAGAGGACAGGGGTTTTGAGGAGAATAAAGTAATTTGAGATCCTCCTCTTTTCTGTGGCATGTCTGTGATCATGTCTCTTTCACTCGCTTTCTCTCTAGTGATTATTTCTAGTCATCAAAAGGCAGAGTAGGGCCTGGAGAAAGTGGCTGTGGCCATCTTTCCCTCGCTCCCCAGGCTCTGCTTACTCACCACTAGTGAAGGTCAGTGGATGGACTCATTCACCTCGTCTTCAAATCACCAGCCCTCAGTTCTACAGTATAGTGCAAGCAGTGGCTACTACTTCTAATGAATGTCCTGACTAAATACACTTATTAGATGATGATATACTTTGTACTCTGATTTAGTCTTATTTTATCTGCAGTCTTCTTTCTCTCCTTCTCTGTGTTGATCTGTAGGTAATATTCTGCACTGTAGGTGCCTCCTACCTTTATTGAAAAAGCCTCATGGCCATTTTATGCCAGCAAGATAATTATAAATGTAACCTGTGGCAAAAAAGCAAAACACAACTCCCACATCTCTCCCTTGCCATTTCTCTCTCTCTCTCTCTCTCTCTCTCTCTCTCTCTCTCTCTCTCTCTCTCTCTCTCTCTCTCTCTCTCCCTCCCTCCCTTCATCCCCCACCCTCAGCCTCGGGAGCTGATTTCAAATTTTCAAAGATATCTCATAGTGAGGCTGTGAGACTGAAGTCTCATAAATACCTTTATTATAATATAATGGCCACATATTTCTACCCATTATTTCTAGTGGAAAAATTAGTTCATCTGTGTGATGAATGCCTCTACAGTCTTTAGGGCTTTAAATGTTCTTAGATGGACAATCGCTGGTAGGGTAATGGACACTCGCTTGTAGAATAATATGTCACAGTGGCTATTCTTGAGTTATAGAAATTTCTCTTAGTCTTCGTGTAAAATGAGGCTGGCCAAAATACAAAAAAAAAATCATTCCAGCACCTATTCATGTGATCTTTGGCTTGAAATTGTTTGAAAAGTATGTTGCATGCTAAAAAAAAAAATCCTTGTTACCTTTATTTCTGCCAGACCACACTGACATAAAATGTTAAATGTTTTGCTGTTCTATAGGTGTAGTTGTCCACCTTTAATGTAGCACCTCTAGAATTATACTATCATTAAAGTTGGAGATTTTTATGAAAAATGTTTCCATCAGCACATTTGAAACACACTCCAAGTTTGTAGCACTTCCAGAGAGTTTATATCCTTGATGGCAGCTGTACACAGTGATTTGTTGGAAAATGAAACATCACAAGATGATGTTAACATGATGATTAAGCAGACTTTATTCACAATCTAAGTTCACTTTGTTAGCATGCTTTTACTAATTAGCTGTGTGAGAGCACAAGACAAATTACATCTGAACATTTCTGGATGAATTCAGTAGGCCAGAACTGAACAGCATATCTTTTTTCATCTGTGGAGTGACTCAAAACCATAAGAACAAACCTTTTAGTGTTGTTTGAGGACAAGTCGTGTGAGCACTTCCGTCGTTATAATACATCACCTGAGAACCATGAATGTAGGCACCAAGTGTTCCTCTACTGATGATGAGGAGTTGAAGTCTGGACCAAAGTTGTGTACCAACCCACACCCTGACATTGTCATTGTTAGAGCCACGCTGGTAGCATGACTAAAAAATTTTGTTGTCTCCAAGTCTACAGTAAGCTCCAATTACTCAGTGATGTCACTCGAGTAATTTTGTCAGACATGACAAAGCTTCTCCAGAGCCAGAGTAGACATTATACAACTGTTCTGTTGGGCTATGTACTCTCTGTGACTACTAAATTGATTTAGACATATAAAGTCGCTGGAGTATCCCTTGAGTACAAAAAAGAGAAAATGAATTACTAGTTGCTTTGGAAAAGATTTTGTTTACTCTCTCCATATTGGAATATGAATTTTTACTCTAAGTTTGGAGTAATTCACAAGATTTTAATTTTAAATAGGGTTTCCTGCATCGTTGCACCTAACAACAACAACAACACCTAGCTTACCTATACACTAACCTTCATCAGAGCCTCCACTCACCTCATGGTGATTGGACTGTAACGTGTGACAGTGCTCCAAGTGGAGGATTTGAGGTAATGCTCAACAACATGCTGCACTTTCCATTGTTTATTTATCAGTCAGGCCTTGAGTTATGGTGCGCTTGCAGTGAGGAATTTTAGACCGGACTATGGTCGCTGCAGGCCCCCTGGCATACACTGTACACTGAGAGGGAATCATTTATATTCTACTCCAGAGGTAACAGAAGAACATGAGATTGGGAAACAGCTCAAACACCACTCTGCTTGTGAGGCTTAAAGGCACAGAAAAGTCAAGCTATTTTTTGAGGGGGGGGATTGGGGGTGGGGTGGGGGGCTGCAGAGCATATTCAAGCAAGTTCTGTTTTTCTCTTCAGTTTTTTTTTTTCATTTTTGCTTAAATAGTTTCTCAAAAAAAGAAAAAAAAGAGAAATCTCCTAATACACATGCTGTTGTCAGTTACACCTCAGCGGTCGCACATTTCATCACTGAAACTATATGACTCGGTGCGGCTGTGATGGAATGCTGGCTTTGGCGAAAATGATCAGCGACAATGAAATCTGACCAGTGAAGCTACCTGTAAATGCTGTAGGTGTCCATGTTCTGACCTGTATTGAAAAAGCCTGGGGCGTTTTCAGCAGCCACTGAGATAATTGCAAATGTATCCTTTGGCAAAAACATTAGTAAACTTGCCCCCCCCCCCCCCCCCCCCACACCCACACACTCAATGTTTTCTCTCCTCTCTGTTCCTCCCTCCCTCAGTAGAGAATTAATAATTAAATGATTAAAAGGTCTCAACTGTACTGTATTGCTCACCGGTAGCACCCCTCCCTGCTCCAGCCTTACACATGGGTAGACCTGCATGCTAGGAGTGCTCTAATGATTCTGGAGCTTGCCATTCGAGGGCCACCCATCCATCATAGTGGTAAGGCCAGCGGCTTTATTATAATACAGAGGACAGACGTGCTCTGAGGCTATGTGGGACACAATAGAGGTCTTTCAACAGACCTATAAATACATGATCTGTCAGAGTTGCTGTCCTGGGGGCGCTCTCAGCCAGGCTCTAGCCCTCCGGTCGGCCATCACTTATGCTAAGATATGCGCCAGCCCTGAGGCTAAGGCTAAGGCTCAGTTCATTTCAGCCCCTCATCAACCACCACATTCTACCTCCAGCCATGAGAATAAATAAGAACAAGATGAAAAAAAAAGTGATTCATTATGATGGAGAGCAAAACCTTAACAAAACAAACAAATGGAGGAAGTGAAAACAAACAGTGATAGCCTACTATTGACTCTTTGGCAGCAGCATCTGAAAAGCTGTTGCTGAAATAACACAGGGGGGTAGTTTGATCCAACGGCGCACTTCAATATGAAGGAAAGGTTGGCCATATGGGTAACACGCTGAGACATTTATCTTTTGCTATCTCCCTGGTATGGACAACAACAAATTCAAACAAACAACACCGCACCTGTGAGTAAAAGACACGTCGCTTTTGGACTGGTGCAAGTTCGGAGGAAGAAAGTGGAACGTTTGCCGTCTCCCGACAGCTCTTCCTCCACTGTTATGTTTTTGAAAGTACATTTAAAGTGAAATAAGCAGCTCCTCCTCCTGCTGCTGCTCCTCTCCTCACCTTATCTCAGGTGAGAATCTCCTTTCACTGTTGCCTCTGAGCCAAGATCAGCAATCTGGGAGTTGGGTGTGTTCTTTTGGAGATTAGTGTGGATGGAGGCTGTTGCATGTTAGAATAATAAACAGGTGAACACTTTAACTTTGCATAATTCTCTATCTCTAGGCCACCTTAATGTATTAAAATCATATTCTTCCTCGGGGCAGAAAACCAGCAGCAGATTATGTCCAGGGCACGGTGAGTGGAAACCCAATGACAAATCCCACCACTTGCACAACAATGATCACCTGGGCAGGAGGTTGCTATTTATCATGCTTTTCACCAAATCCTGGCATTTAAGGGTGTGATTCTAGCTGTTTGAATTGTAAGTATTGCTAATGTGAACGGTGATGTGGTAATGCCATGTTTACACTGGGACTCACTTCGCTGTATCTACAAACAACACCTTACTCAAAACACATGTTCATGTACACGCACACACACATATACACCCTGCCAACCACCCACCCACCCCCCAAGTTCTTCCTGTTCCCATCCAGAACATACCCACTCCACCAACCCCCTCTTTGAGTACTCCAAGGGTTATTCCGGTCCCCTTGACAGCCAAGCCAGGTAGGGGGTAGTGTTCATAATGGCTGGTGTTCTCAGCTTTACAATTTTGTTACTCCCTCCCACCCCACCCCGACTCCCTTCACACACAAATGCACACAACAACGCCCCCTGCACCAGTCTCATCCACCCCCCAGCGCTCCCACCCCAACTCACTCTTCTTCTTCTTCTTCTTCTTCTACTTCTTCTTCTTCCCCCAGATCTCTCTTTGCCACAGCTGCTGCCTCCTGGCCTCACCCGGAGCGTTCAGGAGGCTTCCCAGCTCCCTCTCTTTTCCCCTGCAGTCAAGAAGGAAAAGCAGGCAAAGGAGGAAAATAAAACTTCAGGCACACTACGCAAGGCCATCTGGGTAATCTTGTTCAAAAGGCTTGAGGTGATAGCTGCAATTTACACAGGCAAAAAAAAAAGAAAAGAAAAAAAAGAACAGACCTCATTTCCATACCTACCAGCCTCAAGGAGATGAAATTGAATAAACTAAGAATTAGAAAAGAATTACAGTAAAACCAATACGGAATATTCAACATTAGTTCATTTTGTCCTTGCAACACCCCCTCCTTGCACACACATCTTCTGATTTCCTAAGAAAGGAAACAGTTGGGCTGACACGAAGGTACCGTGGACAACTAACAGAAGAACACAAGCGTACACACTCGGATACACCAACTCGCGGCTCCACTCAAATACACGTGCAGGCACACACAGCCGAGGGGAGAAACAATATTTGTGATGAAAGCAAATCAAACTGAAATCCAACATGTTAAAGTCAAGTTGATTAGTGTGAAAATGTAAAAGCATCTTCAACTGGCATATCCCACAGTCATAAAGATATGTTAATTTGCAACTTAATGGCTGAAAGCATAATTTTGCTTATATAAACCTTGAAACGTGCTGCATTTCTGAAATGTGCCTTAATTTAATGAAGTAAACACCACCACAAAACAATAAATGCCCCAATTAAAGAACAGGCATGAAGAGAAGTGTCTATTTCCCATTTTGCCCCTGCGGACATATGTACCCAAGCGTGTCTGTGCATTTACTCGCACGCAGGAGCATATGCATCGTGTGCAGCTCATAAACATCATGCCTTCACGTTTCACATTAGCATATGTGCTGTGTTGTTTAAGATGTAGGTTATCTGGTGTGAGATCCAGGCTACATGTTTATGGCGATATCAGTGAACACGCATGCATGTACATGTGTGTATGTGCGAGAGTCTGTTGGGGGTAGGTGTACGCATGTGTATGTGTGTGTGTCTGTGTGTGCTTGAATGCCTCAGTACATGTGATTGTATGCAAGTGTACGTCTGCGATGGTATGGTGTTGCTGTATAATTAGTACATAATGTAGTCAGGGTTACCATTCATAATTGCGTGCATGTTATTGGAACATATTGTGCATTAAAGGCAGGATGTGCCATCCTCTATTCTTTCTTCCTTCCTTGCCTGCCCCTGTGTCTGTATGTCATCTGGCCTGCTTCGCACTCCTGGGGGGCATATCCCATCAGGCTCGCTGTGCTCCAATGTGTCCCGACAGACCTGATGTGATCTGAGTGGCTGACGGGTTTGTCCCTGCTGCCCGCTGTCTTTTCTCTTCCCTGCCTCACTCACACATGTGCCTAAGAAACACACAACTTGATGCAGACTGACTGGATTTTGCACCTCCCGTGGAAATCTTCCAATCAGTCCGTGTGTAATTATCTGCTGCATGTGCATCCACCGAAATGTGTTCGGCGCGTAGGGGAGTCGTGCGTGATACCTCACAACAATAATCTGCCGTTTGATCTTGAGTTTCAGTTTTGCCATGGATAATTTGAGTGTGGAACGTGGTTACGTGCTTCACTTCTACTTTTAGTATCCATTTGAATGAGTGCATAAATCTGAACGTTCAATTATGAAACCCCGCTGGAGAGAAACAATGCCCTCTTGGTTCAGTAGCCATCTTACACACACACACACTCTCATACACACACACACAGAAGCCTGAGGGGATGCAGAAAGAGTGGGGGTTGGATACCATGAGTCTAGGGCATCAAACTGGGGCTTAGAGACAGAGATATACCAACTGGAACCTTATACCTACAGGGTGTGTGTGTATGTGTGTGTTTGTGTGCGTGTGTGCTCGTATTCTTGTGTTAACACAAACTCACACACATATGGAGGAAGTGAGTGTCATATTGAGGAAGGCAGAATGCTGCATAGGGGGAATACAGTTTGTTGAGTCTGTGTGTGTGTGTGTGTGTGTGTATGTGTGTTTGAATATAATCTAATTGCTTACTAGTGGAGGACAAAATTGTTTAGCCCGCAGGTATAAGTATGGGTGGTGCTGATGAGAACTGGTCTGATATCTCAATCCACCAATCAGCTATGCGGGGCCACCCCACAGCTTACCTCTTAGAATCGTGTCCTTCATGTACTAACACTGTCTATGCGAGCAGGACATTTTTCCTTCTCATAAAATCGGGTTATTTGCTCCTAATTCTTTCATAAAATGGACAATGAAAATTAGGGTAGTTTAAAGTCTCTGCTCAGCAGCAGCAGCAGCAGCAGCAACCGCAGCAGCAGGGAGCACCAGGCCTTTAGCCTTTAATTAAAAAAAGATCAGGGGGATTTGTATTGATATTTTTCTATGCACTTTAGGCACAGAACTATAATGCCCCAAGTCCAGAGTAATGTTTTTTTGATCAATGATTAACTACCTTGGTTGGGATCTTAGATCACCTCTAGGTGCTCCTCACAAGCTAGTTTGTCTTGTGGCTAAAATGAACTATGGAGGAAATGGCTGCAGAAATGGCTTAGGGAGGACAGTGACGAAGCAATGTTATTATCCTGCTTGTGTCCATTCAAGCAGCACAGCTCAAGTATTTGCTTGAACTCAAGGTAAAGGTCCAACGAGACAGGTGCTTTCTATCACTAAATTTGCTTTCAGTTACTATTGTGGAGATGATGGATGGCTCTGTGTAGCGCTCAAACTTTTTGCACATGAATAATATTGCAGCTGTACTGCTCTAAGATGACACATAAAGTTGGCCATTTCTGACATGATGTTTTGACACTGTCAACTTGGGAAATTCTTCCTTCAAAAGCCCAAGGATATAACCGCCATTTTTTGTGGAGGGGTGGGGGGGGCATGTGACCCTTACGCCGCCTGTGATCATTCCAACCGGCTCGCCGACAGGATGGGAGGGGTTGCAGGAGGCCGGGCAGGTCAGGAGTCACTCCAGTCATGTGACAACCCCAGGGCTTTGTTGGGGAGTGACAGGGAGACCAAGAATCAGAGCTGTGGTGTAGCTGCAAGCCCACGGGTGAAAAGGAGGTCAGTGGCCACAGGAAGCAGCACAAAAGTGCCCAGAGCTACTGTCCTTAATGAGAGCACATCCCCTGGGGTGTATATCCCAGCAGCCTAACTGCCACATGAAAAACTCCAATCTATATAGACTGCTGCGGGCGCAAGAGAGCAGCCATTTTCATGGTCCATTCCCTAAGCCAGGAGCCATCTTGTGAGGTAAACAAACCCAAGTACAAAGATGTGCACCTTGGTACAGGGCCAGTGCGGCTCCATCATTCACACTGTGCTCTATGAGTCCCTGTCTTTGTTTGGTTTGAGTCTCATACAGGGACCTCCGACAAAGCATTGTAAATTGATTTATTAATAAAGTTTGTATGCAGCTGAAGAGCAGAGGCTAATAAAAGAGCAGCCCTATAGGGCGAGTGGGAAAAATATATCTGAAAATAAACTTTGAGTAACTCATTAGATTAATAAAATTATAAGAATAATAACCCTGAGCACTGCCCGGGGTGGGAAATCTCATTTACAGGTTTTTCGATTCCACCTTTCAATACATTTGTTAAAACTGCCAGAGAGTGTTCAATTATCACCCGCCCTCTCACCTCCAAGACATAGGGTGACAAGAAAACCCCAGAGAAACCTGCAGGGCCAGGGAGGGGCCTGCACACACACCTACACACACACATACACACACACACACACACACAAACGTAACTGTGCACGGTGTAAGTCACAGAATATGTATATAACTTGCACACCAGGTTTCACGTCATTCCCCCTTGAGTAATAAGCTCTCTGACCATTTGTTTAATACTGTCAACAAACAAGAGACCTAGGCAATGCAAACCCACTCAAGTATGAGCCAGTGAAACACACACTCTCAGGTCTGTACATGTCCAAGTGTTCCTACACAAAGAAGAGAGCATGTGCCTTTTGAGTGTTTTGACGAAAAGACTTTTTTATATTCTAAAGAAAACGCTTTTTTTCCAGCTGGCTTTCATAAGAGCAACCAAGGGCCCCACCCAAGTTTCTTTCTTTCATCTGTTTCATATTGGCCTTCAGGCTACATCCTTGAGGCCCGAGGTTTGGAAGACTATATTTGCTCTGGAACCATTTACTGTGCCCTCCTCCTTCTTGAAACATGGCAAAGCACCCGAGGGGGGGTGCAACTCGGCCCACCTGGAGTGCTGTGTCTCCACCTAACCCCCCTCTGGTGGTAGTCATCAACACTGTGCAGCATTAGTTTGTGCCTCGCAGGCCTCCAACTACAGCAACTGCTTGGAAAGACACCACAATCTGGAGATCGAGATTGAATAATGCCAGCTTCAAAACACCAGTTTGTGCAGCGCTGAGCTGAAAAAATTGATTCTAAACATATGTGACCAACTGAAAACTTGACCACAGCTTGTTATAGCATAATTACTATAATACTAACAACAACAGAACATTGGTGCTGTGTAATCCTACATTTTACACCTTACATTTGATTGCATTTAAACAAATTGATATTAGTCCTCATAGCATTCATTCATTAAACAGGAACAAAACAGGGATAAGTCATTATACTTGCCAGACTGGATTATTGCTCAGCTCAAGTAATGCATTCTTAGATGGTATTTGAATGAGGACTTGCTGTTAGATTGTTGTATGTGGAGGAGGCAGCTATTCCAACGTTTGATGGCACGAAAGATAACTGCCTTTTTTAAAAGCATTCATGTATAGTTTTCTTTCTTTAAAAAAAAAAAAAAGCAGAGATGAGATGCTAGGGAAACAGAACGATGAACTGTGTGCTCAAAGTGCACCCAGCACTATTTCCATGTTTATTTCTGGTACCAACTGGCTAACAGATAGCTTCACCGCAGCAACACCTAGAGCTAACACCTCTTGCCAGCTAATATTCCTTAAAATAACCTCTGAGATCCATGCAAAGAAGGCGTAAAATGGACTTGTGATCATAATAACTACGACAGCTAAGTAGCTTCCTAATTAAAAAGTAAGACTTAAGTTGAGCCATATGTGGTTAGGCTGCCTGCAAGTGCCAAATTCTGAATGTTTTGCACGGGCAAGGAGAAAACTATTTATGTTTTACCAGCAAAACAGAACAATTTAAATTGTCTTTACTCTCGCTAAAGTACATATTTTTCATTGAGATAATCAATGAACTGCAGGACGTATACCTTTTTTGTCACTTTGTGTGATGAGCATCATGTGTGTGTGGTGTACATTTGTCCAATGGCTGTTGTGGACTTGATAACATGTGATGCTTTTAAGGCCATGAGCCTCCAGAAAGGGCATCAACCATCTTGTTCTCACGTTAGACTCACCGACTAAATTAAAACCTCAAGGTAAAAGAGATACGGAGAAGAATATGATTAAATAACACATTGTGGACAGATGTATGGTGGCTATTTGATATATTAACACACAGTATGCACGACTCTCTTCTTATGTAAAAGAGGCAAGATGATTTGCAGATAGGTAAAAACATTTAAAAAGACAGTCTCCCCGCTGGAGGCAAGAGAGAAGTCATTTCTTTTTCAGCCCTCTAGCTGCAAACCTGACGTCATTCATTTCCATTTCTCTGTTGCATACGCTGCTGTTGAAACTGCAGCCTGTGCTCGGCCTGTTCCATTTTATATCCGATGGATTGGCATTTAGTGTGACAGAGGAGAAAAGAATAAGTGGAAAAAATCAATCCTTTGAAAATGGGTTTTCATCAGCTACAGTGTCTGATGTTGTGGTGGGTTAATGAACGAGGGCACACAGTAGCATTGATGCAAAGCACCAAAAACCAGGACCAGGCATTATCATCCAACAAGCTGCAGCGACAACAGTTTCTGAACTCAACCCAACCTGTGCCATCTATCAGCAAGAAAACTCATGGCGGTTTTAAAGCTGCAGTTGTAGATGATGTGCACAATAGACTTTTTTTGGACTTGCCATAGTAAAAACACAACTGTTACTAAAGCGATACTGACGGTCCTGTTTTATTCAAATGTCACACTAAACCATGAGAGCCAGAGAGGGGAGTATGGAGCACAATAGTGGCTAAATGGCATTCTGCACCATTAATTTTATTATTTACACCTGTGCTTTTCCTACTGTGATATGTCGAAATGTCTTCCATAAAAAAGGCCTCGCCACAGGCAAAGAGAGTAAAACCTTCTTCAGGTTTGACAGTAATACTGCCTACAGGCAAATATGACTAGATTGATTTTTCTTTCTTTTTTATTTTATTTTTCGTAACTGCTATGTGTGGGTGTATGAGGTTAACACAAAGGCTGACTTGTCAGGAAAAATTAAATGGGACGCCCAATTCATAATGGGGTAAATAAATAGGAAATTAATTAAGAAAATCTTCGAAAGCTAACATGTGGTGCTTTATGGCCACGTGTTGAATTCTATTGTAGTTCCATTTAAGCGTAGTTGAAGATAAAAAATTTACATTTGAACTGATTATTTTAGTTAAAGGGATAGTACAACATTTTGGCATATTGGCCCATTGCCATAATCCCTATAGTTTTAGGAGTAGGTTTTATACCTCTAATAGTCAGTGCAATTTTAGAACGGCAGAGCCGTGGAGCCAAGCCATGGGCTGCTCAGAGCTACATTACGGAGGCTAATGGAATTTATTTGTTTGTTCCCCTCATCAAACTGATCAAACCCAACCCAACAACTCGAGTTGTTTTTTAGGTAAATTCATGCAAAACCGCTGATGCGCATTCGCGTCGGGGGCAGTTTTTCGGCAAGCAGTCTCTGCATTTGCCTCAAAAACAGCTCTGTCTTGTAACATTTCGTTATCTCATAGCGTGGTGAATGTACAGCTTTGTGTATTTGATGATACTCCTAAAACTATGGGGATTATGACAATGGGCTAGAGGTCTTACCTGTCACCTCACAGCAAGAGGGTTCTGGGTTCGAACCCGCCGGCCAGCTGGGGCCCTTCTGTGTGGAGTTTGCATGTTCTCCCCGTGTATGCGTGGGATCTCTCCGGGTACTCCAGCTTCCTCCCACAGTCCAAAGACATGCAGGTTAGGTTAATTGGCGACTCTAAATTGCCCATAGGTGTGAATGAGAGTGGTTGTCTGTCTATATGTATATCAGCCCTGCGACAGATTGGCGACCTGTCCAGGGTGTACCCTAGCCTGATGCATCAGCCGCTTATTTCATTACATTTCATATAGCGTCTGAACACGAGCCATAGGGATTATTTTGAAAAATGAACAGAAGAACGGTTTTGAAGGCATTTATTGGTTCAACTAATTTTCGCTGCTGCTTGGGGTGGTCAAGTGTTTATCACTGGTTAAGCTCATAGGTTTTTTTGAACCCCACCTTCTGAGTTCAACGGCTATGGAGCAGTTCCCCATCTGTTGGAGCTGATTGGTCCAAGGATCCGCCAGAGTCGGAATGCTGGTTAGGTTAATTGGCGAAAATTGCTAGTTTCCTGACTATATGGTTGAGGCAAATGAAATTGGCCGGAAACATTAGGCGGCGCTAGCCTGGCTAGGTGTACCCCGCCTCTGACCCGAAGTCAGCTGACATAGGCTCCAGCTCACCCGTGACCCTAGTGCAGGATAAGCGGTATAGAAAATGAATGAGTTAAGGTTTTTTAGAGTTTAGGGATGGTATGTCACGGTTCTATTCGGAGCCAGTTCCGACATAGCCTATCTCGGTGCTGCTCGGGTTTGGAACTCAGAATTATAATAATAGCTCGGGGCTGGTCGGCTCTGGGTACAATTTTCGTTTCGTTCAGGTCCGTCAAATTGTACCCATGAAGACCTCTACAATGGGCCAATTTGCCAAAATGTTGAATTATCCCTTTAATCTGACAAGAGGAAAATTAAGCCAATAGCAAAATTAAGGGAACAAATCAAAAGCTGTACCACTCGTAGACACTAGGTGGTGATAAAACGGTTTACATTTCTTTGCCTGTAGGTGGCGACACCACTGTGACTACATGTAAGTCTGACCTGCTTTTGGCTGCACAGGACGCCATGTTAACACCATTATCTCCCTCTTGTGGTGAAATGTGAATGCAAGTTATACAATTTTAATCGTGTGATACCCTAAACCTTTTTTTTAAAATCTGAAAACTAGTGTTTTTCACAAATAATTATTCTGTGTTTACAGATAAAGATTTGTTGTACAGAAGGTAAAAGAAAAAAAAAAGAAGAAAAATCAAAGAGTAAACCAAAATGAGTAGTGGTGCATTCATGATAGAATGTAGAGCAAAAAGAAAAAAACTCAGGCATGCACACACACACACGCAAAGTCAAAGTTTTAGTGCTTAGTTTTGATTCAGCTCTTCATTAGCCACAGGGCCCAACTCCAGTTAGCTCCAGTATTAGGCTCAATTAGAACAAGATCCAATTAGAGGGCTCCTTCCCCCTGGGGCAAGGAGAGGCAGGAAATGGAGACTGAGAAATGTATAAGTCGACAACATGCGGACACAGCCAACATAAACAAACTTACTTTGTTGATCTCTGCTGTTGCTACGCAGGAGTCCTCTGGGAGTTAAAGCCCTGCTAGTCTAAGCTATGAGATAAAACAAAATAAAAAAAAGCCCCGCAGCAAAACATGAACTCTGTGAACACAAGGGCTCCGACACCATGAAGGGAACGTCTGGGCCCAGAAAATGAAAAGCCCACAGGCGTTTTCCATTTACAGCTAAAAATCCAGCACTAGCTTCTAGCCAGGGTTAGTATCAGACTCTCAAAATGAACACTTACACTACGGGGGGAACAAATGAGTATCTTTCTATTGTCACTCTATTAAATCTATCGGTTAATAGACATATACCTTACTACTGACAGAAATCAATAATGTACAATAAGATGAAGGACAGGAGAGAAAGAAAGAAGAAAGAAAGGTTTAATTGGTGAAAAGAAATAAAAAAAGGGAGTGGGGAGGAGGGGGCAGAGATCCAATTGTGTGATTCTCAGCTCAGTATTTGCTCCCATCCATATGGTTAGAGGTGGTGATGGCGGCAATGTTGTGCGAGCTGTTTGGGCTTGCCCTTGCCTCAGGCCTCCAGTGTTCCTCCCCCAGGCGGCGTGTGAGGGAAATGGTGTGTGGTGCGAGGGTAAACCTTGACCTGCCTGCCAGGAGGCTGCACACGGAATGAAATGAGCACAAACAAAGTGGGGGAGAGAGGAGGTGGAAGAGGAGGAGGAGGAAGAGGAGGTGGTGGAGGAGGAGGAGGAGGAGGAGGGGTGTCAGGCAACAGTGGAGGAGGTATATGGCTGTACTTGTGTCACTAGCTGCTACACCCCTTTTTTTTCTGTCGTTGTCTGATCCGACTCTGAGTGGCAGGATACACA
Source organism: Decapterus maruadsi (assembly GCA_030347415.2). Taxonomy (NCBI): domain Eukaryota; kingdom Metazoa; phylum Chordata; class Actinopteri; order Carangiformes; family Carangidae; genus Decapterus; species Decapterus maruadsi. Next base: position 17,868,460 of record CM064906.1, read on the forward strand.
TCGTACAAACCGTGGCAGGGACACACACATCTCACTCATTTGGGAGTGCTCAGGTGTTGTGGGTGGAATCCTGGTATGTGGCGAAGACGGAAAGTGAAAATGTTGCATTTCCCTTCATGCTCTGCCAAGTTGTGTTTCAGGGAAAGATGGAAATCCCATTATGTCACATGCCTAACTTGGCCCCACAAACTCTGAAACTCATTTGTGAAAATTGGGTTCAGATCTTAATGAGTTGCAAAGTGTCTGCGGTCTTATAAGTCTGCAGAGGATATATTTGTTGAAACATCAGTGTAAGCGCAGCTAAGCCCCAATTTAGAGTTACAACCAACTTGCAACCTGCCAACCTAAACTTACATCTCTGCTCTCTTATTTCCCATCACTTTATTCTGCAAACAGTAGGTGTTTGACGAGATGAGAATTTGTTCATCACTATGCGGGGAGAATTAAATAAATTTAAAAAGGTATTATCGCTCTAAACTACTGTGTTGACACTAGTGTGTACGCCATATCACCCTGCTTACCTGTGAAAAGCCCAGTGAAATCCATTACATACTTTAGAGACAACTCATGAATGGAATAATTAGCACAGCATGCTTTCCGCCCGGCTGGAAGTCTCTCTCGATAATGAACAAAGGAAAGGAAATTAGCTTTTGTCTCATAAAGTCACAACTTCAAAGATCCCTGCCATTGCATTAATACAGCCATAGCCTGCAGCAGCATGGAAGAGAATAAAATAAGCACTCTCACTCAGACCCCATTCCTATCAAGGTCTTTCTCAGGACAAATACCGGGAGCTTGGCTCTTATAGACCACACACGCTGGACTGGATCAGTGGGAGAAATTGGGAGAGACAAGGGTATGCAAAGCCATCCCAGCCAAGTGGATCCTCACACAAAACATGATTTACATTAATAATAAAAAAAAGAAATCTGCAGGTGTAACACTATTTCCTCGTATCATCCCTCCATGCAGCTGGATGTACACTTAATCACATCAGGTCAACACTTTGGCCCGGGGGTTCCCAGCTGTGGCCTGGGCGACCTGCGACGGCCGTCTCGCCTAACTGCTGTTGCAGTCAGCTGCCCTCAGGAGTGTGAGTGGTACACTGATCTGGTGCTGGGTCATCTGGCCTGGCACTACTACATTACAGCACATTAAAAAAAAAAGGCCGAAACATCCTAGTGTTTGTGGGTGTGACACGATTGATAGTGACGGATACAGTTTAGGTTCACAAATTGAATCAATGTGAGGGGGTTTTCCAGATAGTGTGCAATGTACCATGTGTCCATGTGAAGATGAAGCATGTTGCGTTGAATATGCAGCTTGATTTCACATGCAGCTAGCTACGAAGTGATGGGTCTATCTCCCTGCATGCTTAGCCTCCTCATCGTCATCAATGTTTTGTCCTTACAGTTGCTACCGTCAGTGTCTCGAAGCTAAAAGAAGCAGCGCCGAAGACCAGGGCGAGGCGAGTATTGTCCAAGGCACTCTCGCTTCTCCTATCTGCTCCTTTATCTGCCAGGATCAGTTGTTAGTGCTGGCAGTTTTCCTCTACTGTCCTCTGGAGAGAGGTGGCTCTCAGCTGGAGAGAGGCGCCAGAGGCTATGCACTGTCTCCATTGTGTGGAGAGACACACGGAGGACTTGAGAGACTCAGTGCAGGTGCAGAGAGGAAGAGTGAGAGGGAACACACCTGAGGGGTTTGATTTTTTTTTTTTTTCACAAAAGTCAGGCTTGTTTTTTTTGTTGTTGTTGTTTTTTTGAGGGGCCTTTTTAGTGCAGGGACATTTGTTGTCGGGAGGACAGATTTACTGGAGGTACACTGCACTGGAGGGAGGGAGAGGGCCCTCAGTTTGAATGCTTCCTCTTTAACTGCCAGAGACATTTGGTTACAGATGCAGACTGCCAGGATGAATAAAAATTTTCAGCACTGAGGACAAAATGCAGGACAGTGTTATCGCTGCCAAGCTAACCAAAGCAGTCTCTATGAATTCAATGATTCAAAGCAACACTTAGTTTAAATGAATAATACGGTGGGACGAGGCGTGAGACTGGTCCATCATGTGTGAGGTCATCCTCCTCAGTTCGGTGGCAGGGTGGGTGTTTCCCACACGGACAGGACACGACAAGCTATGGCTGAAAACCTCACCTCAGAGTGGGAGGTTTCCTTAGCGAAAGTGATCCTTTTGCAAACTGTTTGTTTAAAAGCTGACAGGCTACAAGAGTCTCTGTGACAGCATCTATTCATCTCAGGGTGACGGACGGAGAGAAAGACAGAATGAGGGAGGGCTAAAGAAACAGAGGGAGAGATAGCGAGGAGGCGGATGAAGAGAGATGATGAGAGAAAGCCCGGAAAAAAAGAGTAAATGGGAGATTGGTGCGCTTTGACAATACGCTAGATTTACCTTTAGCTTTGAAACATCTTCAGATCATCCTGGTAGCAATTTCAGAAATTCATCTGGGCGAGTGACTGAATGAGTGCTGATGTTTTCATCACTTTGGTTTTAATTATATGTCTCATTCAGCACAGTCTTCCCTCTACTCGGCTAATTTAGATTGAGATCCTTCCAGGCTTTCCCCTATCTTTCATTTCCCTCCCCTCCTTCTCTCCTCTCTGCATCCCATCAGCCCCTTTGTAGAAAAAAAGAGGAAGGAAAAAAACCTTCATGTCTGTGACTTTCTTGCCCTCCAGCGTATGAAGCCCTCTTTTATTTTGATCATCGCAGCACAATGGATTCATGCCATTCTGGCAACTTTATTCAGTATCAGCCCAAATTTACATACTGCTTAACAAGTTTGTGCGTGACTGTTGATGCCTCTGATCAAAGTGCTTTTGGAAATCTTTCTCATCTGATTTTTTCCCCGTCCTTCATTTCAAATGCATGCTGCAGACAGGCATCTTTAACTCAGGGGCAAAGAAAGGTAACCTTAGTGCTGCACAAGCCCAAATGTCATCCAACAAGGAGGGCTCATGTCCTGGGGATAAAGATAATGTAATCTAAGCAGTATACAGTGTGTGACTGTGTGTCTTTGAGTGTGTGTGCGTGAGTGTGTGTATCCCTGCTCGCCTCAGTGTTTGTTGGAGGCTTGGTTTTGGGGGCGGAGGGAGACAGGGGATGACAAAAGTCAAAGCAGTCATGTGTCATTTTCGGTGCTGAAGGGCTGGGACCTGCCTCCAGGGCTGTCCTCTCTGTCAGACGCACTCAGATATCTGCGCTGAACTCTCTCGCTGTCTCTTTTTCTTTTGCTCTCTCCATCCTTCTCTCTGTCTTTATCTAATGCATGTATGCAGCTGCTGCAACTAACTCAACAATTCCGTGCTTTGAGAAACACAGTAAGGTAGATTTCAATGACAGATTATATAAAACTGAAGATTTTAAACCATAAGCATCTGCTTTAGATATACGACACATGGTGACTCACTCCATATTTCTGGATAATTGCACTTTGACCACATCTAGAAGAACGACTGGAAGGGACACGATTTGCTCCATGACCAGTGATACATGGATCTCACTATGCTGTGAGGGTACATTAGGACAAGTGGAGAGTTTTCTCTCTCTCTTTTTTTTTTTTTTGACCAAGATCAGGTTGTAAATCAAGATATCAGAGGCCACACTACAAACCAATGGCCCATAAAATTCCCATGGGGACAGATGAGGAGGCTGCACAAAAAATGTACCAAGGCAACCCATTGCAGGAGCACTGCAGCCTCCATTTACAATAATACAGTACATGTGTAAATATACGTGGCTACCAGAGCAAACAACAGAATTGAAAACATTAAATAACTGGGAAAGAAAAATGGATTCAAAAAATACAATGAAAAGAGGGTGTGGGTGGAAAGAGAGGAATCGTGGGAATGCAAGATTGCACCTCCCTCAGGCAATCGAATTATCCTATGGGCCGATGGTTCCTCCTTATGCGTCGGCTGACATTTTCCTGTAACCCCATCCCGAGTAATGCTATGTGATGTGTGTGACTGGCTTCTGCCACGGCCCTGAGAGGCCACGAAGCCTCAGGGCCATTTGCTTTTGGCCTGCAGCATCATGGGAATTATTTATTTTAGCTCTGTCTGCTCCTTTTTGCCTCTCCCTTTCAGTCGGCCCTCTCCTTCCTCGTCTCTCCTGTTCTCCCCGTTTCTCTTTCTCTCTATCTGGCCCACTGGTGTCTACTTTCAATTAGAGGAGGATGCACTTGTATTCTTCTGTGAGACAAAACCCCTGACAGGTGACTCTTGGGGGGTAACTCAAAACCATGCCTTTAGTCTCTTCACACAAACTGTTAGTATTCCAGCACCTTTCAGAGGGACACAAAGGTAAACGACAACCGAGGCTGATGGCGATATCTGTTACTCAACTGTATATGTTGCCCTGCGTGATGATGATAAGAGTGGAGGGTGTGTTCAAGAAGAAAACAGTTGAAAATCAGGATCTGCTGTGTGTTGTGCATGTGTGCCAAGAGAGAGAAAGAGAGAGAGGGGGGGTGAGAGGAAAGAGATTTAAGGACAAAAAAGATGAGATGTGTGATATGAGATAAAATAATGATATTCAAAATGTATCCCTGGAGCTAGAAGTTAAAAGAGAACATTAAAAGAGAACATATTTTGATCGCTTATGGATATGTAAGCCAGCACACCAATATGCCCAAACTTTACTTCACACTGCAGAGCCCTAAAGGACATAAGCGGAGGCGGGCCGATCTGCCATACACAAACAGTGTATGTGTGTAACTGTCGACATGTGACAAGCAGAAAAGGGACAGTGTTGAGAACGTAGCCTTTTATGACCCAACACACTTTGACAGCTTGGCCATCGCTCGAGGACACAAGCAATGTTGCTTTTTCATCTGACAATTTTAAGCAAAACAACTCTCCCTCGATGGATTCAATTGTTCAGAGAGCCTTTGTGGCTGTGTGTTAAAAGTACAGAGACAAAAACATGTCAGTAGCCCGTAGATTCTGCTTGCTGTTAGCTAGTGGAGTCACACTGTCAATCTGTAGGACAAAAAGTGTAAGTGATATGATGGAAACACTGTTTTTATGCAACACTGCACTCTGCTGGTGCAGGAGGTGAAGACACCTTGAGCGAGGAGTGAGACAGGCTTAACAGAGGACTAATGTAACCTTAATTCCCTAGGGACGCAAGTGTCTGTGTGCTTCTCCCCTTGAAGCAGTTGCCTTATTTGGACCTAAGGTCATTCTGCACTGACAAATTTTAAACATCCCAGGAGGGGCATACTTTGAAATATGGCCACAGGGTGGCACATTAGAATGACAAAAATGTAGATCCTCAAAGTGAAATCTGCCTGTGACTTGTAAATCAGCTAGAGAGAAGACTAATGGATATTGTTTAGGGAAAAAAAGAAAAAAGGTCAGACTATTGATGTTAGATACAACCACATATGTGAACATGAGAAGTATTTTTACCCAGCATTTTGTTCTATAATAACCACAACATGAGAACACCCTTTGCCTAAAGTGCATGTGCATGACAGATCAAGAGAAAAAGAGATGCGGGCACTGTTTTAAAAAATCTGTTGTGTGTTCACATTAATACACTCTTTGCTATGCGTATGTGCAATTGGCCTGTGAGCTGTGTGCGTGTGTGTGTGTGTGCATACAAACAATGCACTCAGTCGACAGCCCGCAGCAGTGTGCATTCTTGCTTGGAGAGTACATGTCCTCGGGCCTCGTTCCTCCGCCGATGACCTCTGGTGAAGCCATTATTTTCTGCATTAATGATGAGCAGCAGCCAGTGATGAGAGAGATGGACTTTGTCCTGAGGCACAGTAGCGCTGATTATGGGCAACAACAATGCCAGCAAAAAAAAAAAGAAAAAAAGGAAAGAAAAAAATAAAAGAAAGAAAGAAAAAGAAAACTCTTCCCACAAGCAGTTCAAAAGCTGCAACACAGAATAAGCTGCTCTTGCTCTATTGACAAGATGGATCAGATAACCTATGTAGCCAGAGGATTAGCCAGAATAAACTTTAGGAGAGACTACCTATCCAACAAACAGGTAACTGTGACAGCATAGTGATAAGACCCAACTCTGACTTTAAATTCATTAGTGTGGCAATTAGTGTATGAATGGAAAGGGCTAAGAGTGAGTCACATACTGTAAACCCTATCTGACATTTTCCTACCAGGACTTAGTGACACCATGTATAGGATGTATTATGAAGAGGTTTAATTGATCGTCTGACATCAGCCTAAACACCAACCTGTAAGACTCACAAACAAGACAAATTGCAGACAAAGTGCAATTGCTCTAGTCAAGGCAGCCAGGGCACCCACTCAGGAAATCCTGGCTTGGGGAGATGACTCTAAATGAAGGACTTTACCATTCACCATTATGTCTTTGGTGAGAGTCAGAGGGAACCCCCGGGGCTCTTCAGCACAGCACGGCACAACTTTTCAAAGGGCTCCAGATTAAAGTCACTGAAAGTTCCCACTGGGGTCTGAGGCCAGGATCCCATTAAGCAGCCCTACCACACCGCCGGCCATAATTGTGTCGTTGAGAATTCAGAGCAGTGGTTGCTTGATAAGCGAATTTAGGGTGAAATAAAAAAGGAGAGGCAAAAAAGGGGTCTCGTTGGGCCACCATTAGACACTTCATTCGCTCATTGCTAATTTGTTTTAAATGACTGAGGGAGAGGTGAGCACTTTATAAAGCAATCTGAGCTACCTTTTTTCTCCCCCTGCAATTCCAGGTCTGTGCCACAGAATGCTGATAAATGAAAAACACTGCCATTTATAGCCACACTACACTGCCGCTGGTGCCGTTTTAAACTGTACTTATCTTTATCACACGACTTGCTTTGCAGTAAGATAATCAATAAGTCCCTCCACTCTCATCTTGAGGAAACCGTCAGTGCATCTCTAGTGATGACAATTATTACTCGGCCTTATGAGTAAACACCATCTAGTAAAGACAACAAATTGTTTACCACTCCTTTCATAAATGACAGGAACACATGCTACAAACACGTTAGCTTTTATTGGATTGGATATTTAGTTGCATTGTGGTTGTGAAAGGTACAAATGATTTTCTCCCATGTTTGAGATTCATCACCATCAGAGCTGTTTGATGAACGATACAAAAAAAATCCTGAAAGCGTAGTTCAAGATCTAAACCTTAACTTGAGATCCATGGATGTGCTTTTACAGACAGTCAACTCAGTAGCTGGAAGTATAGGAGCCGGTTATTCTTTGCAGCTGGTACAGTATCGATTGAATGCGTGCAAGACATCAAGTGATCTCAAATTATGATTCAGCTCTTTAAAATGAAATAAATGAGAGTAACCCCCTCTGGAACATACTAACATTTGCAACCCAAATATGCTGTTGTCATTCAAGTGCAATAAGGAAAAACTCTTGGTTAACTGCTTTAGGTGGATTTTTTCTGCTTCTTCTTCTCTGCCTCTTCCTCCTTCTCCTTCTCGATCTCAGCCACAAGGGTTTCAATTTCCTTGGATTCCAAAATCTGCAAACAGCCAAGAAAATAAATAATTAGCCAAAAAAAACAACAACAAAAAACAAGATAGGGAAGAAATTAAGGGCAAGTATAATATGAAGCAGATCACCTTCAGTGGCTGATTCCGTCTGATAACAGCAAGTTCAATATTCTTTCCTCCTGACTGGACGACCTGTGACAAAACACAGTTTAACAGTTTAATTAGACACATCCCAGTAAATCAGAATATACAAACCACTGTTACCGCCGTCTCAAGTCCATGTTAAGCAGCTGTGCCACATTTTGAGGATGTTTGAGGATGTTTTTTGTGCAATTAATTCCAGCAAATGAAGCCATTGATTTCTGTGGGTGACTTTCAATTTGTTGTAAGAGTTGAACGTAAAAGGTTCTTTAACATTAAGCGCCATTAAGCTGGCCTGCTCTCCCTGCTTTTCCTGTACATGGCCCAGCCTGCCCACCAGAAGCTGCCTTCACCAGCTCTTGTTATAATTTCATGTCAATGTCTTTCCATATTCCATATTGTAAACTGTCTTTTTTTGTCTCTACACAAAGTCTATTGCACGTCTACTCATCCTGGGTGAGAGATCACTCCTCTGTGGATCAAAGTGAGGTTTCTCACGTTTTTTTTTTTTTTGCTGTCAAGGGTTTACTTGGAGTTTTTCTTTAGTCGATGTGAAGGTCAAAGAGCAGAGGATGTTGTCATGATGCTGTGTAAAACCCTTTGAGATAAACTGTTTGTAAAAAAAATGGGCTTGACGAATTAACTTGCCTTTCATTTCCTTTCTTTTTGACAGCAGTTCATTTACATCACACCTTATTTATTATCACAGAATGTGGCAGCACACATAAGGCACTGTCTGCTGAATGGCAGCATTATTTCCTTTGCAGGTTTGCAAGGCAGGTTTTGCAGAGTACAGTCACACATGGTAACGATTCTGGTGGATCATTTTGTGGTTCACACCTGGCAGCAGGTGGTGCTCTATGATAAAGACAGGATTAAATTTACTGTGGTAGGTGTAATGACATTGGAGGCGACAGTTTCACCAGCTAGTTTTTCACATTTACATCCTGTCTGATTTGTGACATGCTCTACATAAAAATGCCTTTAGAACATATATGGTTGGCAATAGGGTTATCCTATCATAAAACAGGATTGTAATTATTCAGTTTCAGTATGTGTTGCTACTGACAAGGTGTCAAATATGTCAATGCAAACACTAAATCTGACTTTAAACAATCTTACCTCAAGCAAGGCTTTGATGGCCAACTTGATTGCCTCATTGTCCCCAGCAATGGCTTCGTCTGTGTAATTCTTCTCCAAGAACTCCCTCACAGTCTTTGCACTACGGCCAATGGCGTTTGCCTGATTTTGATCAAGAACAACAACAAAAGGGGGAAAAAAAATCAATTAATAATCATATTCATACTGATGTAACTAGAGAACAAAGTAAAGTACAAAGAGCAAACTCACTGACCTTCCAGGCATGGTAGGTTCCTGACGGGTCTGTCTGATACAGCCTTGGAGTTCCATCGTAGTCAAAGCCAACAATTAACGCAGAGATGCCAAATGGTCTGCGCCCATTGCTTTGAGTGTAGCGCTGCAAATATGATCAATAAACAGACTGATATGTTACCGGTCATTTAAGAGTTGAAATGAATGTGCTTGCCCACTGAATGTGAAAACTTACAGATTCTATCAAGCAAATTTATAGTAAACAACAAACAAATTGTAAGAAGATTAAATACCTGTTTGAGTGTGGCTATGTAGCGTGTGATGTATTCCACTGTGACTGGGTCCTCAACAGTTAGCCTGTGGCTCTGGCACTCAACCCGAGCTCTGTTTATCACGATACGGGCATCTGCTGTCAGACCTTAAAAATAATTAAAACAGGTTAAATGGCTACATAATATGCAAAGAAAATACAACAGAAATTTTAAATCCAATAAAAATCCTACTATATAACATTGATCTCTGCATCGATGTAGTGTTTGTCACAAGCAAATGTTCTTGACAGAACAAGCTGAGCTGTGACAACATAATACTAGATGTAGTGCAATATTTAAGGTAGTATTCATTTATAGTATAAGATTATTTTGATTGCGATACCTGCAAATGCCATGCAGACATGCTCATCCAGGGCACATATCTTGCGGACAGTCCTTTCCTCCTGCAGCTTTGCTACAGATTTCTTCTCAACACCAAGGACAACAATGTCTTTGCCTCTGATCCCCACCTGCAGAGAGTAAATCATCAAAATTATTTCAATCCCATTGGGTTAGCGACTTGCAATTCCACTGATTTGACAGACTGCGGTCCTTATACAAAACAAGGGGGGTTCCTCAGAACATCCCATGTATAAATCTGTACACAGATTTCTTCAAAACAGGCTTAAGAAACTCTAGCATCTTCATCACTGCTCCTTATAGGGTCATTAGTGGCACCTATTAGTTTATTGTTATGGTGTGCAAAGAGAGACGATTCAGGCCTAAAGTTTGACAGAGGGTATTTGGATTGCTTCCATTCCCATCGGCCGTAGTTGTTTGACTGTTATTTCATCAATTTAATCAACAGAAGCTCTACTCCTCTTTAATATAATAGATTTTCTACACACGCTAATAGTTGTTCCTTGCTCCACACACTTGGGAGGTTTGACTTTAAGTGCACTTAAAATGCCATTTCGTGCCAAGGAATTATCGTGTGGGCTAAGATTGGACATAACCCTGAAATATTGTGAATATCGTGTAGTGTGTACATCAAAATCTAACTTTGATAACCACGTGAATCGGATTAATGTCTCTGGCGATAATAGACAGTATCACATCGAAAATGAAACTATTGTCAGAGTGACACAGCGACAATACGCTTTGCTAATGGTAACTCTTTCCTTTAGCCGATTAATCTTTCATTTTGTACACGAGGAGGTTGGAGAGGCGCTATCCAATGAGGCCATAAAAACAATCGCTACACTTGCAAAGCACCGTGTGAATCAACGAAGTTAGTTAAATACATCAGTAAACGAGTGGCTGCTACATACTAGCTTAGCTTATTAGCTAACTGCCGCTTCCATAGTTTCATCTCTAGACTTACCGCTGTGGAGCCTTTCTTTACGGCTTCTTGTGCATATTCCACTTGGAAGAGATGACCATCGGGGGAAAAGACTGTAATAGCTCTGTCATATCTTGCCGCCATTGCACTGCAAGACAAGTACAATCAAATGGAAAAAGGGGACACTTCCACTAAATGATTCAGCTAGTTAGCAACAAACAGCTCAAGCTAATGGGATGCTGCCGTGTGTTGAGCACTGCGCATGTGCACGACCTCTGAACTTGGGCGATACCAACTTTAGTAGAAAGTTGTTACGGCGGCTTTAACAGAAAAAAATACTGTTTTTTAAATTTAGTGCAAGTGCTTGGCGAAATAAATGTATTCACTCCGCAAATAAACACACAACAATGCATTCAATATAAAAATGTAGTTAATTTTCATTTGCTTTGTTCATTTAATTATTCTTAGGCAAAGTAGAATGATGCTACAATGTGGGTAAACATATGAGACTATGAATAGTACATTTTGTTTTAGGCCCGTATTGCCCCAAACTATGAGCAACTGTACTAATGGATAAATATTATTTATTATTGTCACATCGAGGCTCTGTCTGTGTCCCCCCTTTTCTTAGAACAGTCCATTTCCCGTGGCCTTTCTGACTACAGCTAGATTGTACCACTATCTGAAAAACAGGAGGAATTGCAATTTCACAAAGTCCAACTGTATGTGCTTCCAGGTAAACTAACAAATGTGTGTGTAATAGTATATTCTATGTTTATTGAATTTAAAAATCACGCATTCGCGCGTGGTCAAAATAAACAATACTAATTGACGATATTTTTAAATGTTCGGCATCCCCCCCGAAAACGGACCGCCGCATTACAAAATAGCATCCTATTCTGAACTGTTTGATCTGAGTTCTCCCGATTTGTTAAGTGTGTTAGCTACTTTGGACTTTTATGCTCGAGTCCCCCTTTCGTTTTATAGAATAACACCATGTCGGTGGCGTTTGCACCTCACAGGCAGCGTGGAAAGGGTGATATAACACCCGCCGGAATACAAAAGGTAATTCATCTTTTTTAGCGCGTCGCAGAATGGAGGCTGTAGTAGGAGCCGCTGCTAGCCTCCGTGCTAATCAATGTAGCAGTGCCCATCCAAGTCCAACTGTGAATAGATCGGGAACAATGTTGCAGGGTCAAAGCGCGGTGAATATGAACCTCTCTGGAGTGAGGACGCCATGTGTAGACAATATGCCTTCGGTCGATTTGCCACAATAACGCAGAATTGTATTTAAAATGAATGGAGGCCTGCGGTTTTGTTAGCTGGAAAGAGCTAGCTAGCAAGACGCGTCTTTTGTTAGCTAGAAACGCACACTCATATTTAACAAAAACGCCACCCCCCCTCCTCTCATCCTCCCCGTTCTTTTGAAATGATCAAAAAGCAAAGGAGTAACCTAATTGAATTACACAGTCTCATGAACTCTATATTAATTGTTTTCACTGATAGCATAAAATGTGATATAAATCTGTGCGTTTACTTTTGCAGTTACTTGATGAAAACAACCAGCTGATCCAGTGCATAATGGACTTCCAGAGTAAAGGCAAAACCGCAGAGTGTTCACAGTAAGTTGAAAAGAAAATATCTCTCTTGCCTCTACGTCACGGTCTTTTTAAAGTTCATATTGACTCAAAAATCTGTAATGATGACTGTCCACCTGCCCAGGTATCAACAGATGCTGCACAGAAATTTAGTTTACCTTGCCACGATAGCAGACTCCAATCAGAACATGCAGTCTCTCCTTCCTGCTGTGAGTATTGGCCCTTGGTGACTGTTTTGAGTGAGTGAATTGTAAATAACAGCGTGACTTCTTTGCCTCATATGGTTGTTAATATTGAGCTCTTGTATTAGAATATGCAATTTGAGAAATAATTAGGGTGAACAATGTGAGCCAAAAGTATGATGAAAGAAAAATAGTTAAATTGAATGTAGAAATCAGGGTAATATTACTATGTTTTATAAATTGTTAATTTGGTCATTAACAGAGAAAAGTATATTTCAGTTAAAATTAGAACAAGGTTTCTTATGACAGCTTCATGAAATACATGCAACCAAGACTTTGGGGGGATTGGCCCACTTTACTTTAAGTATTTGTTTTGGTTTACTAACCAAATTTATGTGAAACTGCAATTGCACAGATTAGTGTTACTATTAATTGGTAGTAAATGTTAATAATAGTATGTCACTGGATTGTTCCACCTGTGGGATTCTTGCCTTTAGTAGTCCTCAATGGTCTCTAGCTTTGACTGAATTAACTGTAGGCCTACTTTATGCAGTGATTATGTTACCAAGTACTATCCATTTTAAATGTGCACTATCTTTTAAAATTTCAGTCGTCCTGTTTTTTTTTGAGTGGCACAGACTCAGATGTGTTTCTTGCCAGCTGATGTGTGTATTTGTGTCTGTGCTGTGTGCCTGCAGCCTCCCACTCAAAACATGCCTATGGGCCCTGGTGGGATGAACCAAAGTGGACCCCCTCCTCAGCCTCCTCATGGCCACAACATGCCCTCTGAGGGTATGGTCAGCGGTGGCCCTCCAGCCCCACACATGCAGAACCAGATGAATGGACAGATGCCTGGTAAGTGACCCCCCCCACCATCCCAAACATCCCTCCCTCGTCTCTCTTTCTCTTTCCCCTTCTTCTCCCACAGTCCCTGTCTCACTTGGGTTGCCTAGCAACACCACAGAACCGTGAGGGAGGTCGCTATGCTGAAGGATGATGTCACCCGTTTGCCAGCTCTGGTGGTCTTGGACTTGTACTCCATTTGATTATGCTTATGCTCTCTTCCTTAATGATCACGGGGTGTTGTAATGTGGGCTTTGTTTTGTTTTTGTTTGCATATTTAATATTTCAGTATGTGCTAAAATACATAGATTGCTTGGAATTGAGTTTTTCTTTTTTTGTTTGGTTTTTCTATATGGCACTGATTGCTTTTCAGAAAATTATTGTAATTTCTAAAAGGTTAAAGTCAGGGGGACATAATCGGTGGGCAGAAAATGGTGCCAATGCCATTTTGTTTTAATGGATTTAAGACAGAGAATACACATTCTGGCTGACAGTATTGTAGTATTACTTGTACACTGCCAGTTTGGAGTACTTTTGTACCTCCTGTACAATGAAGGAATTTCCATCTTTCAAAGTTTTTTGTTCAATCTGATGAAAAACAACCACAAATGAACTGTTAAAAAAGACGTACAGGCGAGTTTTTATTTATTTTTACAGTTTGTGCCATTTCACTTACCGTTTAACATCACTTTAAGTATGTAAAACAAATAATTGTGGGTTGCATTTTGATGCGAGTCATAAATAATCTCTGCTGTTATTTTTCAGGGCCAAATCACATGCCGATGCAAGGTCCTGGTCCAGGCCCCAACCAGCCCCCAAACATGCCCAGTGGCTCTATGAATATACCCCCCAGCAGCCATGGCTCGATGGGTGGTTACAATCACACCGTCCCCTCCTCCCAGGGCATGCCAGCACAGAGCCAAATGAACATGACCCAAGGCCAACCCATGGGAAACTATGGGCCTCGGCCAAACATGAACATGCAGCCCAATCAAGGTAAAGCAGCTCATTTCTGCTTGGTGGCATTGATGTGCATTCTCACCTGCCTTCCTTGTGTTGGCTGTACATCACATACACTTGATAAATCTATGCGCAGCTTGTATGGGTTCCTTGTCTGGCAGAGTTTGAGAAGTTAACTCTTTGTTGGCGTACTACAGGCCCCATGATGCACCAGCAGCCTCCTTCCCAGCAGTACAACATGCCCCCTGGCGGTGGTGGACAGCACTACCAAGGGCAACAGAACCCAATGGGCATGATGGGCCAGGTTAACCAAGGGAACCATGTCATGGGGCAGAGGCCAATGCCACCTTACAGACCTCCCCAGCAAGGTATACCCCTCAGAGTGTGTCTGTCCAGTGTGCAAGTTGTGAGTGTTGGTTTTTCTTCTCCCTAACCCTCCCTCCTGCATTTCTTACTATTGTTCCTCTCAATTTCCTTTATTTCCACTTCTGTAGCCCACAGACATCTTGATGACTAAAGGTGTGACCTAAAGCCTCCAATCATAAAATTAGTCGCGTGAACAAAAGAAAAGCTTTCTAACAAGAACTAGCGGCAAGGACTCCATCCTCTCTGCTCTTCCCCTCACACAACCGATCCAACAACACCTTGAATCTACTTGTGTGTATGTTGTGTGTATGTGTATGTAGGACCCCCTCAGCAGTACCCAGGGCAGGAAGACTACTATGGGGACCAGTACAGTCACGCAGGACAGGGAGCCTCAGAAGGTAGGAGATCCCTCCAGTCGCTTGGAGAAACCCAACAAAAAGTGAACCCAGGAGTTGTGTTAAAACACAAATGATGCAAAGAGACTGTGACAGAGGCAAAATTTCAGTTTCTTCATTATTTTCTGGGAAATCAAAGTGACTTTGGGCTCTAAAAAAAAAAAAGAAGAGAAAAGGAAAATGGTATTTGGTTTTTAGGAAACATCTGCATACCAGAGTGCACCATAATCCCTAAAGGTGCAGCAGTCTGTGCAGGAGTTAGCACCCAGCCTGGTAATGACATCCCCTAGTCCCAGTTGGTTTGCTACCTGTGGTGTGAAAGAAAAGTCAGGGTCAGTCTTGTGTGAGTTTTAGTAGCCAAAGCTGTACCAACGTTGGAGAAAAGGTAACATGCTCACCCTTCATACTGCCAGGTGATGCCTTTTATATCAGATGGCATTTTTGGAGATAAGTGTGTTTTTTTATGTGTCCGTTTCTACTGAAATGAACCAGACTGCCTTTATTGATCAAATCAATGATCCCTGTGATTTGTAGAAGAGCAGTGCTAGTGACCTTAAAATCACCAGTTCTTTTGATCTCCCTCTCTTTTTTAAATAAACACACTTCCTCTACATTATCCCCTTAATGTTACAGTGGACACACTGCCGGTTTTCTCCATCTGGTGTGTTTCAGGGTGATATAATTACATATTATCACAAAGTGGCACACTGAAAGATCACAGATTCACATTCAACAACTCCTTTTCTTCCTTTGTCCAATTAACATTTACTTTTTTGTTGTTTGTTTTTATTTTCCCCCTCTACTGACGACACTGTTTTCTCTTTTGACCTTTCAAACACAAGTGTTTTCCTTTTTTCCCTTTCCCTTTTTTTTGAAATGAAGAAAAAAAAAACTCACAGCTGTCTAAAAGAAACTGCTGTTACCAAGACACTGCAGTATATTGTGCATCTCTGAACTCTTCAATAATATGATCAATTTCATCTTGTCCCACTGAGATTATCTCGACTGCTTCAAAGGTCAAAGCAATACTTGAATAAACGTATTGTATTAAGTTAGCTCTGTTTCTATGTCGAGCTGATGTAGGTCAAAAATGATTACAGTTTGCAGCTACCATATCCTGATCAAGACAATGGTAGGCCTTATTTGAATTCCTCACAACACAGTATGATGAAAAGGATCTTTTTTAACATCATCTGATTGGCTCATTTGTGAAAAATCAGACACAAGTTTTGTTAAAATCTGTATATTTATCTATCGTCTGATTTTAGAAAATAAGAATATAATATAATTTTTAAACACTGTATCTTACAAACTTGCACTTAATACATTACCTGATACTTGAAGTGTTGCTGGACACTGACTGGGAATTAAAGCAGTCAGAGCTTGCTCAGATATGTCAATCAACATTCTTCTCTTCACATGTACTTGAATGTCTTCACGACAATAATTTATCATTTACAATATAATTGGTTATTATGATACCAGTATTGTTCTGTTTTTGGACGGCTGCATATGTCAGTCAATTGTTGTTGCAATTAAAGGTGCATCTGAAGAGAACTACGCGAAACTGATGGGAAATTGATCTCCAATGAAATGGCAAAGAGATGATCCTTCATTCAGTGTCTCCCTGTCTGCATTTGCCTTTGTGCTGTAGTTGTCGACATACTGCTCACATTGCCTGTCATTGCCCCTTCCCTGAAGGTAATGCCCAGTATGGCCAGCAGCAGGAAGCATACCAGCAAGGCCCTCCGCAGCAGCAGGGTTACCCTCCTCAGCAGCAGTACCCAGGTCAACAGGGCTACCCACCACAGCAGCAGGGTTACGGTGAGTTTTCTAGGGGCAACACACTTTTCCTGTAGGAGGCACTATCGGCTCTCTTGGGCTGTCTTATTTGCCTCAGAATAATAATTCCTACCGCATGAGTAAGTGGTAACCGGCACTTCAAAATATGACAGTAACAAATGCATGTCAAGAAGACATGAAGAGCAGAGAGGTAAAGGACCACCTTAATGAATGGTTAGGAGCTTAATGGAAGAGAACTTTCATCATTAATGGTGTTTGGCGCCACATTAGCATTTCTCCTGGTGCCTCAGTTTGATATGACACTCTGTTCTGAGGGAATGCAAGAGGAGCTTTGGCTGATTGGTACAGAAACTGGGCAAAGTGTGTCGATAACCAGCCAAATGTTTTTGAACTCCTTGCACTTCAGTGCTATGAATAAAAAGCTAAGCAGTCTGTTAATAAATGATTGTAACTTTTTTTTAACTATATTTTTGGGGCTTTTTTGCCTTTAATGGATAAGAGAGTCAAGAGAGAGACAGGAAATTAGAGGCAGAGTGCGGGGGGTGGTGGTGACACGGGATTCGAACCGGGGCCACCTGCACTGAGGGCTATAGCCTCAACACATGGGGCGCCAACTGAGCTAAACACTGCCCCAATTGTAACTTTTTTTTATGTCTTTGTGGAAACATTTTAAGCCAGTTAATAGTCACTGTACTTTGGAGTTCATGACAGAAAAGGCAAGCTACAAATGGCACTAATCACGTACTGGAAATGTTTTTAGTTTACTCGTCAGCGTTTCAGGATCTTTACTTTCTAACTTTCAGGTATTAACATTAAGGCAGTAGCTCAGAGATTTAAACATTTTACAACAATTAATAAAGTCTAGAACGTTTTAGAAAATGTTGGACTTGCATTATAAGTATTGGTGTTCTTTCAGCTCTTTAGGCTTTTTTTTCCCTTGTCTCATTTTTCACTGGAACTTTCCATCACTCACCCTCTGTCTGAGCCAGAGATCATGTTAGTAATGAGCTAGCAGAGAGGCAGAGGCTGTGAGGTGAGATCCATCTGGCACACACACATGCTTTCTCTCACAGACCCCCACAAGGTTATGCTCAACAGTGTAAGGCATTATGAGCAACTAACGATGCTGCGTGGGCCTCATTTGACTCTAGCCCCTGTCAAGCTTTGCTCGGTCCTTCCCAGCGCCTGCATAGATGGTTACAGCGTATGGGGGCTGATGAAGTGAATTTTTTCCCCCCCTATTTTTTAATGAAGCCTGCTCCTCTAATGAAGACCAACAGAATCTCCTTGATGTCTCCTTGCATTAGGGAACCATCGCCTGGCTCCAACCTGATTCACTCATTCTCATTCATTACTGAGTCAGGCGTTGTGGAGGCAGCCTAAACAAATGGGTCTGACATATCCACATCCTCCCTTTGTCATCCATCAGCTTTTTTTATTGCAGCCCATTAGTGATAGTAAACTAACAGGGATTCCCCAGAGTTCTCAGAGTAACAAGTAGAAAACAGAAGCAGTTAATGAGCAAAACTTGGGTCATTTTTACACTTGGCTGCTTTCTTTGACTCTAAAGTTTTATTGCCCCACCTGTTTCCTAGCAGGTAACAAGACCTGCATTAGAATAATCACAATATGATATGCATATGTGAAAAATCCCCCTGCAAGGCCACAGATTGGGTTATGACTGCATGCAAACGCTTTCATATTTTAACTGGAACTGATCATATGGGTGGATTTAGGCCTAAGGTAAGTATCGGTGGTTGTATTTTTTTGGTCTACATGACCAAGTTTTTAGACGGACCTCTCCTGGATTCAAAAGAAACGGCGCAGTGTGATCGGCATCCTCGTGCCTTCAGAAACAAGACACACTGATGATGAGAAGCAACTTAGTTCAGAGTTTTTGTTGACTGCGCTCCACATTTAAAAATGGTTTTTAGGTTTACTCAAGGTTGTCAAGCATACGTAATGTTACATTTCGTTCTCAATGTTTGTCATAGGTCCCTCCCAAAGTGCCCCAGGACAGTATCCCAACTATCCTCAGGGGCAGGGACAGCAGTATGGGGGCTATCGTCCTCCTCAACCTGGACCCCCACAGGGCCAGCAGCAACGCCCTTACGGTTATGACCAGGTGAGTATACCCACAACACTGGACAGTCACAGAGACTTGTCTAGACAGCGGTCATAGGTTGTCCCTAATTCTGTTTATTGCCATACTTAGTTGTATATGTTGTGTAGTTTGATGAATGTGAGTGATTTAGCCAGAAGGTAAAGTTTAAAAGGTAACATGTTGTGCATGCCGTCATCATATTGCGGGTTAATTCTGTTCTTCCCAAAAAGAGTGTATGTGTTACAACTGTCTTAGTTACATGTCCTGGCTAATGTGGTATGCCATACCAGTGAAATATGAGGGCTTTAAGAGGATTCTTCCTTAAACTTGATGCAGTCTGCTCTAGTGTTTACAGGGAGATCTATTTGTTGCCCTGTATTTCCTGTGGTCTTATGTGGGGACCACAGCTCCACTTTGATATCTTTATCTTTGAATATTCAGGGGCACATGAGGAAATAAAGACCCGGGGATTTGAACCCCTGACTAGCTCTGTAAGAAGCAAAGGTAATGGTTGCTGTGAAGACCTCAACGTCCAATCTAGACGTTTGACCACCTAGCCTTAATTTGCATTTGTTATGTTTCTTCTGTCTCTTTTGTCTCTATCCTTCTTCCATCTTTCTCCTTTTCTTTCTTAAGTTTTCCTCTTTGCTTTCTTTCTTTTTTTTTCTCTTTTGATTTGTTGTTAACCAGGGGTCGAATTGTAAGTCACGAGGTCCAGAAACACAGCATGCTTAATTTGCAGTGAGACAGCCTACCTGCTGGAGCTGTTTCCTTAAATCTCTGCAAATTTTTTGTTTATGATAAAACTGTCAAATGTATTTTGTATATCGGACTGTTCTAAATTTGTTTCCATTGCATTTTCCATTTATTGCAAAACACATACTTCGACCCCTGTTTAGATATGCATCAATTTACTACTGTTCTCACACTGAATTTGTCTCACATGAAATTAGTGTCCACTATTTGATATGGAATATTGTCCTCAGCCATGCTGCTGCTGAAACCTGAGGTATCAAGTTAGAACTTACAGCCTCACAAGTTGTGAGGCCATGCTGCCACCTGCTGGTCAATACCAGCAAATGCAGCCATAAATCACGGTTTGCAGTACGATATGGTTGAAACCACAGATGTCTGTTTGCACCCTATTGAGATCTGAGAATAAAACCTTTTACTTTGCACTTCTGAGAAGGTGAGTAACACGTGTCTGTCACATTTCTCTCCACAGGGCCAGTATGGAAATTACCAGCAATGAGAGATGGTCACAGCAACCCACACAGCTCTGCTCTGATGTCTGTCTGAGAGTTGACCTCTGGTCATCCGCTCGGCAGACTTTAATGATGGTTGCAGCTCACTGAGATTTCTCTCTCAGACACAAACGTACAACACTCAAAAATACAAGATACGTTTCCTCTTTAGGCTCTTATCCATGCCTGTAAAATGTATTCTGTTTATCATGTCCATGGACTCGATAATGTCAAAGTCCATGAATTGCCCTCTGGTCCAGTATGTCTCAAAGCAGCAATGCCTTATAAATGGAACTGCCTTATCCTTCAGCATTGCAGATTGTGAAACAAAGCTAACAAAAATTTTGGATATCAGAGATGATTTAAATGTACAGTTTCAATCTACTGTGGTGCATTGTTTCTCTATCATTTAGCTCCCCATTCATAAGAAGCAATAATGCCAGCAGTAGGGAAATGTGTGGGGGCTTAGAGTTGAAATGATGCACAGAAGAACTTCCCGCTAGGCCATGGTACATGTCTTGATGTATGTGATGATGTAAAAATATATTTTATGCTTTTTAGACCAAGCTAACTTTGTATAAGACATTGGAAACTAGTACTAAAGCTGTGTTGTTTATTTCATTAAGTGTATGTGTCAATGTTTGTTTTTTTAATGATCTTTAATAATGATCCCATCCAGCACATTTGTTTTTCTTTTGTCTTGAATTGTGTAACTATCGAATTGGATCTGCTACTCCAGTGATATGGACACTGTTCAAATTCAATGTGTAAAAATGGGAAATGAATTGACATGCAGCAAAAAATACAAACCTTGAAGGTCAACTGCAAACAGCAGACACCTGGAATTGGAGGATGTTTAATGTGTGAAATCATGTTACAGTTGCTGTATTATGTGTTGAGCTGTGTTTTTTTTAAAGTCGGTGACAAATATATATCAAATTTGTTTCAGGAATGGATTACTTGGCAGAATAATGGCCGTTGTTCTTCTTTTAACATGTGCTCAAAGACGTTATATGTAGCAGATGCCACTGCAAACTGTAAAATAAATGCTCTGTGGAGCCTTTCTTTGTCTATACAAGCACCTCAATCTTGTCAATTGACTGCAAAGTGGTGAATGGGAAAGATGAAACCTGGTTAAATAAATATTTCTGACAAGTAGTTTGTTTTGTTGATCATGACAATGCTGGAACCCCTTCCCCCTCCTTTGAATAAATGTCTAAGTTGATGTCATTCAAATAGTGTTGTGTGTGAATAATAAAGATTGTTACTGTCAAATATGTAACATAAGATGTGAAAATAATGTTCTCAAATGGATTCCTTAATTTCACAGTAAAGACTGGTTGTGCAGTTTTATATCACTGGCTTGATATCTGTTTTATGGTGCATACTTTATTGATCCCACATGTACAGCAGCATAAAGAAGAGGAATTCCATGTCCTCTGGTATTGTTTATATATGGCTGTTTTAATATTTTGCATTCTGCACCCCATCCAAGTGGTGGTCACATTTGTGTCATGGCATTGTATAACTGTACATTATAATAAATTGGAAGAAGCTTTAATATTTTGACTTGTGTTATTTGTAGCATTTGACCTTATGTTGAGATGCTGTTAATACCAAAGCACATGATCATTCATTCAGTCGACAACATAAACAAGATGTGCACTATTGGTGCCGTCATAATGTGACAGTATGATATAATTGTTTTGTCTTCATCTGCTATCTGGTAGTCAGTTTCCAACTGATAATGACCCTGCCCCGCTCAGCAGCATGTCTGCTTTGTCCAGATGCATCCAGAGAGGTCCAGAGCACATTTACACCCAAAATTACCTTCCGTGTCCCTCTTTCCCCTTCTGCTCCCTCCAGAGAGGGAGAGGGACTACCTGTCACATTGGGGGGAGTGATACAGATGGTACGCCAGATGTGTGGCCGAAGCACGTGATGGGAGATCGGTGCTGGTGTTAAGAGGGCCACAGACTGTTTGGGTTGCCTTGGTGCCAACGAGGAGTGTTTTTGTGTGTGTGCGTGTGGGTGGGTGAGTGCGGCACAAGTGCTTTAAGAAAAGAAGGAATAGTGAACTTTTTGAGTACATCTATTTTGAAAAACACCGTGTATGCTTGTGTGGGCATTTGTGTATACTGCTCAGGTTTAGTGGCATCTCCTAGTCACCCCACCATCCTGCTGCTCCACAGCTGGCCGCCCCACCCTTCCCAGCTGCCACTGGGGCTCCCCCTGGCCCCTCTGCTTGGCAGAGCCGGCGTTTTGGGCGCTCCCCCACCAGTCCTCCCTGGCAGCTGCTGCCCTCAGCTGTGCTCTCGCAGACGGTATTGGGGTCGGACAAAGTCACTCCTCCTGTGACTGTGTCTGGGGCCGTTGGGGGAGGATGAAGAGGTGGCAAGGAGAGTCTTACCTCCTATGTAAGATCTCCTTAAACGCTCATGAATTTAAATTGATTTGCACACAACTTAAAGTGATGCAGCAGAGGAGTTATGGTCAAATATAAATACATACGCAGTAGTTCATTAGTGATCAACTTAAGTAAAAAATGTAGTCTTACAAAAAAACAGATATCTTTGGCCGTGTAGTTCTAAATGAGTTATCAAGAAAGCCTAGAGGAGAGCATTACTCCATGCATGTTCTATGATGGTAAGGCAAATAGTGTGAAAAAGTGGCAGGATGATTATCTTGTTCAATATTTTGATAATTATAATTCAGGGCACCTTTCAGAGGAGGCTCCTAAGCACTGAGGGGAAAATGACATTGTGATCATAGCTGGCAGGCAAGATGTGATCTCTCTCTCTCTCTTTCTCTAGCTCTCTTTCTCACTAACTCTCCCTTTCACTCTCTCATACCCACACTCTCAGTGTGACAGAAAGTCTATGGGGAGGTATAAGAGGTAGTTATGGGGGGAATGCAGCAGCCTCCACAGTTTAATTGGAGATGTGTCACACTAAATAAATGGTGCAAAAACAAGCGCTGACTGGAGGCTTGAGGGAGGGGCCCTGGGGATGCAGCCTGTTTTATTGGGCAGGAGCTTTGCACCGCTCCAGGGTGAAACGGGGCTATGCACTGCTGAGATACCCTCCAACCACCAAACCACCAGGCCTTCCACAGACTACTGTGGAGGCAAAGACAAAGGCATTCATTTCGCTCTGCAGAAAAGCATCGTATTGTTGCGGATGAGAAGGTGTCGGTGAACTTGATCGGTGACCTGATTGTTCCTCCCCCAGTAAAGGGCATATCATCAGCCTCATCTGCAATTTCAATTTCTGCTTGCTGGCGAACAAATCCATAATTGTAAAACCTTGAGTAAGTGCTGTCTGCCTTGCTTGCACCTAGATCTTGTGTATGTCAATTTATGTTTTGAGAAGACGCCAGCCAGCAGCCTCCAGCCAATCCCATTTTCCTGTGTAATCCATACATGACCTCCAACTTACCAGGAGAATGTGTTTTCCAATATTCTATCAATGTTGATATAACTGTTGTCTCGTTTTACTTATGCAGCATGTATGTGTGTGTGCGTGCATGCAGCTTGAATTCAAGAGTTCATGGCACGAGTTTTGATTTACCTCTACAGTGTGCCGCAGTAATTGGATGTGACACCATTCTCTCTGCTCTCCCTGGGGGGCATATAACAGGAATCTGACTATTATGGCCCCAGTCATGAATATGTCACGACAGCTGCAAACAAAGGTCTGTGATTTGGATAAGACTCCTCTGTATGTTGTCTCTACACTGATATATGAGATAAATGTATCAAAGGTAAATTAGTTTTCTGTGAAGCAATTTGCAGTGTTTACAAAGAATGATTAATTGCCATTGTTTAGAAAAAAAAAAAAACTACGGTGGAGATGATGCTCAATATTACATGTTCATCGTTATGCCTCCCAGATATGTACTTGTCTCCCAGATAGTTGCGAAAGCTATTATATCTAGTTTCAAAACAACTGAAAGATATTTTTTGGACCTGACATACACAAACAGGGTGATCCCCTAGAAAGACATTGTTTTGCATGCACCTGACGTGCAGTGCTTTGTTTAAATCCCATCGTTTGTTGAGGGTTTAGCCATCAAATCAAATTGAGTGTGCTGTTTTGTATGTGTTCTAGCCTCATAAAAGTAGTCTCTGGGTGAAATAGCAGGTATGCTGATATCAGTATTCCCACAGCCTGCATAATTGCTGTAATTTGCTTTCCCTTTGGGTAATCTGTAAACATGGCTGTTTTGATGTTTTTGGCATCCTCCATTGGCTGAGCTCTCTACTCCTCCAGTGGAGCCCCCATCCCAGCCCAGGGTGACACAAATAGATCCTTCCCCAGAAGGCGCACGTAGTTCCACACGGGCACAATCAATACAGCCCAGTCGTCACTGGAACTGTGGCGGTATTAAAAGCACCCCGTGAGCTGGTTCTCACCATGCCAGTGTTTTAGGGAAATAAAGCTATTGATCCTCCAGGGCCTCTGGCAGAGCATTAACCTGGGCCCACAAATTAGAACGTGCTCATCTGGACACATCTGCCTGCAATGTTCTCAAAAAGCCGGTCCCAGGGAGAGAAAAGGAGGGATGCGAGGCCTGCTGCTTCCAATGATGAGTAGAGCGCTACTTGACGCCCATGTCGGAGCAGGGGAGGCATCTGGATGCCCAGGACTTCCATTAGAGGCCCAGGATGGTGGCATCGGTCGATGTGGTAAGGTTTGGTTGGGGGTACTCCATCTCAGATCAGTGTGGTTCCTTCCCCCTGATGTAGAGAAAGAGAGGGGGCTGACCCACAGTAAACCTGAGCTCCTGACTGGAAGGACAATGAGGGAAAGGGCTGCTTGTTCCAGCAGTGTCAAAGACACTGCCTCTTTGCCTCTTTTCTGTAATTTTCTTTCAAAAGACAGAATTTCAGTCACCTTTCACTGATGCATACAAATGAACTATCCTCATTTTCATGCTGATTCATTCTGAAGCACATAGCAAACAGTAAATATTCACTGATTCATCCTCTTATTTGAAAAATTGTACACCTCAACTCTTGGATTTAGTTCAAAAGTAAGATGGAATTTCCATTATTTTCATTTGTTTTTTTTATTTGTCCATCACTTTATACTACTATGAGAATATATGAGACATAGATTCAAATTCACCACTTGCTGGGGTTTCATACAATGATATTTGACAGGGAGATTATGGATATGCATGTATTAGAAGTATTGTAAGATCGACTGACTGTCCATGCTTTTAACCATGTGTCCCTGAACACAACCCACCTGCATGATAGGTGACCCCAGTCTGACCCCTTCCCCTTTTCTTTTTTGACACAATTCTCTCAAGACTTGTTTAAAAAAGAAGTAAAAAAAAAAATACTCCACTGCAGATCATATTTTGTCACATGGTTTCCCCACGTACCAGTGATTGAAAAAAAAAAAAAAAAACGTGTTACAGTCTACTACTTCCTTACAATGAAAAAAAAAATCGGGGGCCTCGCCCACGGTCGCTGCACGCGCTAGGCTGTCTGGTCAAACCAGGTTGGACGTAAAGGTGAATATTAATTGAAGATCATCACAGGAAACGTTGGAGAGTTCAAGCCACAGGTCTCAGGCTCAGTCAGACGGGGTTTTTTGAGGACATCATGCATCAAAACTGGCCACACGAAGACGTCAGAGAGGTAGGCCTACGCCTAGGTGCAGTTGTTGTTGTTTATGTACGTTTGTTGTTGTATTTCTTGGTGTTTGTTACTGCGCTGGCTAAAGCAAAGTGTTGCTCACCGTACTCACTCATACGGTTTCAGTGGCTGGTGAGGAAGCATTGTGTATGGTATGGGCCCAGGGTTAGAGGAAACGTTGGAGCTTATGCTGTTAATTAGCTTGGGACTAGCACAGTGTTTGCCACAGTGTTGTGTGGTGGTAAACTGGTAATGCAAACTGTAGGTCTCTATACTGCTTGATGGGACTGACTCCTCAGAAGTGTGACAGATGAAATCCTGGCTGTCTGAACTGATTTTTATTTATTTATTTATTGTTTATTTTATAGCACAGTCATTTGTTCTCTGTAGTTTCATGGTGGAAATGCACAGCCGGCACCAGCTGTTTATTGTGCTCATTATATTTCTTATAGTATATTAAAAAACAACAACTTATGGACATGTTAACAAGGATAAAGACACTATTTTCATCAGAGGGGGTCTCTTAGAAAGATTTGCATGATTACTGTTTACTGATCAAGAGAATCAATGTGTCTCCCTTAACAACACATCTCACCAGCTATAGGCTGCACTCACACAGACAGAGACGCTTTGGAAACTTATCCTTTTTTTCTCAGCCTGCCCTAACAGTGGGAAGCTTGGAAGTTCTCTGCCCCAGTTCTCCATGTCCTTGAGAGTTGTGCCTTCGGGCCGGGGCTGGTGGGGTCCCGCGGAGCACAATGTGTGCTTCTGACTCAGACTCCCGCTGTACTCCGCCGCCCCTGCATGGCTCTGGAGAGTTGCCAAGCTCTGAGGGGTTGTCCGTGCGAGTGGGGGAGCATGCACGTTACCACAAAACTGCTCCAAACACCTCACTTCCTTTCCCCATGATAGGCGACCGGATATAAATCACTTTCCTGGATTGGCCGACTACAGTGGGATGCTTGGGAAGACATTGTTATGAATAATCAGACTAATTGCAATAAACAGTGTGAAGTGATGTGCAAATGACTGAGGATCTTGTTGTTCCACATTTGGCTTTTGCAAAGGTTAAACCATAGGGTAGGATGTGCGATGCCAACTTAGAGAAGTCAACAAAGGCCTGTGTAGTTGCAAGAATTCCTCTTGGTGATGTTTTTGTTCTGTATTATATTACTTTTGTTTGGCGACTGAAATTAACATCACATAAAAATGCAATTATAGGAGTTGGTCATAATTTGTAGCTGTATGTGTTTGACAAATCTCTTTATATTTTATTCAGTACATATGCATTGTTTTTTTTTCTTTTTTTGTAATTAATATGGATATTGGCCAAGAGCAAAGATAAAGATCCATTTTCTAATATTTTGTCCTTGGATTGTGCACTCAGGGAATTCACTCCCCTTTTTCTCTTTCCTTTCCCTGGCTAAGGCATGGGGAATTGGTGGGATGAGAGGCTATTCCCTAAATAGCCCATGGCAAGAGGTATCCTGATTAGCATGCTGCCTGCTCTCTGGCAGCGGTCCTCCAGGCCACCAGCGCTATCACTTACGTGCTGTTTGTATTTGTAGTTGATAGTGTGTGCTGTTATAATTGGAATGAGCTCAGGAACCTCGTTTGCTTTTGATCCGCTGCCAGCCACTCAGAGTGCTACTGGGCCACAGCTCTCACCTCAACACTCCCAGTGGATTATGGGAAACTGCAACGCTTATGTTCTAAAAAGCGCCTGACAGCATCTCACTCAAGGTCGAACAATACAATGGTAAGTGCGGGGAGTAGAACAAAAAAAAAAGATGGAGGAAAAAGTTGAA
Source organism: Decapterus maruadsi (assembly GCA_030347415.2). Classification (NCBI taxonomy): domain Eukaryota; kingdom Metazoa; phylum Chordata; class Actinopteri; order Carangiformes; family Carangidae; genus Decapterus; species Decapterus maruadsi. Next base: position 17,895,930 of record CM064906.1, read on the forward strand.
CAGATATTTGATGTAACACTGGGTATTGAGTTGAGAACTGGGAAAATGGTATTTTCAGACTTGTGAAAGTGAGAAGCAAATATCAAAGTAACGGTATGTTTGGAGTAGTTTCAATAACACACAAGGATATGTGGAATTACAACTATCAGAAGACCTTAAAGCACAACCTGCATTTTTATGATGTACAGATATAGTTTACACATACATTATCTGTGATATACAGGGGGGGATCTGTGTTAAAATGTAATTGAAATGAAAAAACACAAACACAACACAGGCCTTTTCTCACAGAGCACATTTTGACTTGTCATGGTTGCAAAAGCACTAATAACAATGATGATTTCAGTCCTGGTTGATATGGCGACACCTCTGGTTGCTAATGGTAACAGCAAATGGATTTTAATATGGAGCAAAGCACTCCTCAAGCATCTGCTTTGTACAAGCAAACACAATGGCAAAAGTAGATTTCCACAAAGATGCAGTAAAGTTTAAGTGAACATCTGTCAAGATATTATAAAACAACTGTATTTTGTTTTGTAGACTCACTCTTGACAAACTGTTATTGTTAGTGCCCACATCATGGACCAGTAAATTTAATTTCCTGTTACTGATTTGCAAAAAAGGCGCCACATGTTTTACTGGTTTAATGCTTTTAAAGCAGCAGTATGTAGGTATTCTAACTGGATTAACAGTAACTTAACACAGCCGATACAGCTGTGAAAGAGTGAACAGAAACATCACGGCTGATATTAATGAGATAGAATTATAAACAGTATGACACCGGATTACACGTGACATAGTTTCCTGTGAATCCCCTGTGTGGTAATTTGAATCCAGCACAAGAACTGTGGACTCCTCCACTAAAAATGAAAACTACTATAATGAGAGGTAATTACAGAATGTAAATACACCGAATGATTATTCCTGAAAAATGCCTCCCGTAAACAGTATCAGAAATGGGCTTTGGCAACATGACAGTCTTCTTCTTGTTATTTTTTATTATTATTACAATGTTTGCATTAGGCCATGACAGTGAGGCAGATAACAATAACAGGACACAGAAACTGAAGCACTTAAATGAAAGTCCACTAGTATTAGTTTGATTTTTGTTTTTTATACCTGTGCTGCTGAGATCTATTACAGCAAGTCCCAGTTCTGTTTTTTACTGGTGGCCCAAAACTTATCATGCAACACTTGTACAACAGGCATGACCCAAGTTCACTCTCCACAGTATCACTCATCTGCACTCACCATCAACTATAATGTTAGATGTGAATAAGAACTCTGTAGTGACGTATGTCTGGGGTTAATTTACTTTCCCTTTATGATATTTGTGTGGTTCGATCTACTCGCTCAGCACTTTTCCACAGTGGACCAACTCCTGCGACTTATGGGAGTTTGACACTCCCTCGCTGCCAAATGCCAGCAGGCCAATGAAAAAAGATATCTGAAACTCCTAAGTGCAATATTTAATCAAGCGCTGGGTTACATTTGCTGTTTGATTAGGTAAGAGAATTCAACCTCCCAGAGTCTGTGATTGCTTTGAAAATATTTGGCCGAAAAATTAATACTCCTCTTTGAAACTGTGTGATCTCAGCACTAATATCCCAGCACTAGACGCAGTTTGTAATTGTTATGGATACATTTGTATTCTGTTTAAGATGGCGCCAAATTAATCACTTTCTCCTCTTAGATTATTTTAAATATATAAATATTATTGTTCTTATTATTATCTTATATTCGTATTATTATCATTATTATAGCTATTGCTGTTATTTACTCTGGTTGTTGTTGTCGTATTCATTATTACCATTGTTTTTTGACCACAAGTCCATCTTGTCGCATCATAATCACCCAGGACTACAGAGAGTCACCTGAGAATAACCCTGATGAGCTTGTTCCAGGAGGGCATTACCACTGGTTAAGTACAAACACCTGCTAAAATATTGGCAATTAGGACATAATTAGCTGCTAATGTATTTCTAATCCGAAGCGGGCCATAGATTTGTCTTTTTTTGCGTAGACTCCCTTTTTTAATGTTCTCAGTTGTTATTGTTTTCCTCAGGTATTTGTATCCCGAGAACATTGACTAAGTGCCCTAGTTCATCATATGCAAATGGCTTATTAATTACACATGCATTATGCCCGTATTCAGAAGACATCAAAGGGCCTGCGAGTCTTCAGATGGTCCCCCTCTGTACCACACTCAGGTTACAAATGCCTGCGTGTGCACTTTCCTGCATGCCTTTTCAGGCAGAATAGCTACATCCTCAATTAAAAATTTTCACAGGAACCTCTCTCTTCTTGCCTCCTAATATTTGAGAAAGACCTCCGGTGGTCTGTGGTTGTTTGGTAACCGCAAATTGCAGATAATCATTTGAGCCTAGATTACATAGCATTATTAGAAAGCGGTGAGACTGTGAGTGCATCTTTGTAGCAAAGCCAAACCAACATTTGTTTAACTAAATGAGAAACGTCTTTGGTCGCGTGCGGCCTTCGCTGAGTCGTTTCAAATCATTCCATTGATCAGCCCCTTCATCAGCATAATAACGATTTGATATCAATGCTTCTGCCTGTGCTTCAGACATCTCTTTTCTGTGTGTCTGCATGTTTGTTCTGGCTATTCCTCCCTGGTGAGTTCTCTGTTAACAACCCATACAGAAGGTGTCAGAGTGTGATTTATACAACCTATAATGCCTCACATTGATTAGCGATAGCGCTCTAATGGGATGCCAGCTCTCAAACTCAGGTTACAAAGAAAAAAAATATTGCATACTGCACCTTGGTAATGCTGTCCTATATCACTGTGCATCCTGTTTTTGCATGAAAATCAGCAAGACAACCTGTCCAATGAGATGCCGTAGAGGGAGTTGGTATGTGCAATCACTGTAACCCTGGGCAGTCCTCTTATCAGTCTCTGGTGGGCTGCTCTGACTGGGTGCTGCTAGCATAATTAGCACAGCACTCACTTTGATGATAAAACGGGTAATGGAGCATTCCTTCCCTCCCCTGCCTACCTGATTTTAGCATCGTTTATTGATCCAATTAAAATAATTCAGCTGTTAATGGCAGTTTTTTGTTATGGAAAGAAAGTTTTGATTAAAGATACTTAAGAGGATGATGTGCGTGAGCATTTCCGCTGATCCAGATCCAAAGGTGGATTTATTGTATTTGCTGTATTGATTCTATTAGAGCTTAAGTGTAGAAAATAAATGTCTCCTGATGTTGCTACTGAGCAGATATAACATGCTCCAACCACGCAAAGCAGCTTAAATATTTCATTGAAGATGCTGCGGTTATACGGAAGTGCTGTGGATCACCGATACTGATGGAGAGCAGTTTTTCCTCTTCATGTACAGGAGCATATAGTGTACATCAAAGCCACCAGGTGGGGCTGATTCTTTCTCAAATAACTCCCACTTTTGGTACTTTTGTTTAGAATCACAGTAGAAATGCGTAAATGAAGTCTTATTCTATGGCATTTCTCTATGGTTCCTCCAAAACTATCATTTCTCATTAGGAGACCAAACTGTTTGTGGTTGTCCTCATTACTAAAAAGGTAGAGCTGTACCCCCAAAGGTAACTTCATCAACACCAGAGACAAATCTATCTTAGGTGCTCTATTTATATTTCTGACTCACTGCCACAAAGATTTATTCTGCACTCCTGTCAATCCATCTCTCTAATGGGCAATGGCATCCTTTTTAGTTTAGATGGCATGCGTGTGTGTGTGTGTGTGTAAGACCGTGCGTGCGTGTGTGTGTGTGTGTGTTGGAGCATCTGCACGTGTGTTTGCGTGCGTTCGTGTGTGTGTGTCTGTGTGCGCACATTCTTCATCACCAGAAAAAAACAAAACAAGTACCTCGAAGTCACAGAGACCCGTCTCATCTCTAAAGAGAGTCATCTTTAGATAGAGTGCTCAGATGTCATGTAATTAAGATGATAAAAAAAAAGCCCATTTGCACTTCCATGGGTTATTTATGTGGACTAATGATGCTCAGATCAACTATAAGATGTCTGCTAGTTATGGGGTTAATCTCCTCATTTCTGCGAAAGCCGTGAAGATAAACATCTTTACACAGAAATGGGCTCATGGAAATCCCTAGAGAACTGCATCGTAACTTCATAGGAAAGTTTTTGAAGGACCAAAAATAAAATTGCTTTGCAGTCTGGCATGGTCATTTCTGCAAAATCTTGAAACTAAGCAAAGCACCCCAAAATTTCTCATAAAAATCAGCATTATTATAGAAAAACTATGAATACATACATCATATTCCAATGATATAGCACAAAAAAATACATGTACTGTAAAATGATAGATATTTATTATTCAGATATACAGAATGCAGTCAAAATATGAGGTGGTTATAACTGATGTTTTAGGCTTACAAATTGAATAACCACATACCCCTTATCACTGTTTTTAAATGTTTACAGTAACGTGCATTATATGTCACATTAGAGCTGTGAAAAGCAGATTTTCTATTTGTAAGTTTCACTTATATGTTTGTTCTTTTACTATCAGCACAAGGTGCCAAAAAACAGTTTATACTTTCAGACGATCTTGCTCACTAAAACTAAAGTTTTCGTCTAGGATGTGAGAGTATCACAAGTTGTTTGTTGTCACCACGGGTCACTGTTATTAACTCTAAATTAAAATCTTTAATGGCTTCTGAGCTTCTCAGACTGATGAATTCATGACAGGGAGCCTGGGGTTCACCTGAGCGTATGGGTGGTAGAGGTCCTGCTAATACATGGGATGTGTAAATGCCATGCCTTCTGATGACTTTATCATGAATGCTCTCATCATTACATTGTCATTAGTTAGCAGACATGGCTGCACCTCGTTAATGCGCACAAACAATCTGAGGAGCAGCAGATAATGTTGTGTGGTGGTGGTGTTTAATGAGGGTCCACATTTGCATAGTGGCCTCCACCCCCACTTGCATTCCCACCCCACCCTCATTTATAAAAATAAATCACATTAGAACATCACCAGCTAATAAACTCGACTCCGGCCCACATCCCACATCCCAGTGATAGCCAAGTCTCAGTGCAGGAAATACACAAAGCAGTCTCTGAGGATTAGAGAAAACCCATTATAGAAAATTCTCATATGGCACTGGAGCGGTCTTCATATTAACACTGTGCTGCTGAAGTAAATTATGCCAGTTGTTGTGCATGCTACAATCAAATAATCTATCAAGGAATCTCTTTTGGAAGTTGGTGCAAATGTTGAAAGTCAGTCTATCAAATAATGCAACCACTTAGAAAAGTCAGATTTAATTACACATCCTATCATTGAAAATAGAAGTAAAATACGAGTGTGTTTGATTTTGAAGTAGTTTGTAATCTTGATTGCACATAATTGTACAGGATACCACCTGAGGCGAGCTAGTTTCACTGCTATTTCTGCATTATTGAAAAGCTTTGATTTTGTGACGGAAAGATTGTGCTTTGATTATGAAACAAATGCAATTAATAGCAGCATTTGTGCATTTTGAAGTCAAATAGCTGAGCCTGTTTAATATGCTCGTCTGATACCATGCTGTGCTGACTGTGAACATCGGCGGCCAAACTAGAGAGGTCAAGAGCTACAACCTTGTAAGAGTGCTTTGTCTTGTGTCGGTGTGTCTGTCCAAGTGTGCACGCGTTTGTGCCCCCAAGTCAGAACCCGCTAAATAAACAGTGTGTTTCCTGATGCCTAACGGTGTGCACGGCCCATGCACTGCTGATGTCAATCCACACAGGACTACCAGTGGCCCCACTTCGCTCACTTACTTACTCTTTGGCTCACTCCATCCTTCCTTCATGCTCAAATTGACACTTGGTGCAGAGGCAGGCAGACAGGGGGCCTCTCCGCCCTGCGCCTCCAGAGATGTGGCCCAGCTGTCAGCCGTCTAATCCAGTCCAACCTCCCCCTGAGCCAGGCAGGAACTCCAGGCTGTTCCCCCTCATCCTCACGCCTAGAGGCACAGCAAACAACTCAAACCTCGTCAACACTACACACAGCGGGCCGGGAGGGGAGCACTTTGCTAGTCAAATCAGTCTTGCCCATTCTTCATAAATCAAGCGCAACCATGTGACTGCATCCTCAAAGAGCATGTGTTTGTGAAGGAAATACAACAGGTTACATTGTGTTTCCATTATGCTGGAATCTGCTGCATTGTATACAACATAGCTGTTGGACAAGAAATCCCTGTGTGGAATTTGGGAATTTTGTGATATTTGAAGCTTTGTTTTTTGTTGTAGCACACCCAGTACTGTTTCCAATCAGCTCTCACAAACCAAACAAAAAAATTCCCCTTGTTATACCAGCTTCTTTTACATCATGGGTGTTGCTTTTGGCATTGTTATCATGCAGACTATGCTATGAAGACAATTGGCCAATTAGGCACACTTGCACAGGCATGAATGAGACACAATCCAATACACTGCTGTCTCTCACAGATGCAATAATCTGTTCTGACTTAACAACCACGTGTCAGTGTTATTGTATTATATCATATAATAACATATTAGCATAGACAAGTTGATAGTATATTTTTTTAAAAAGCATTTCAAAAATCTGAATTTATGTCTGTGTGATTTGAGTGCTCGTGGCACAGTCGTGGGCATGTGTGTTTTCAGGAGTATGTCTGTACCTTTCGTGTGGCTCCCCATGGCATTCCCAATATCAGTATTCCTGTAGATGTGTTTGATGTGTTTGAAGCCACGTAGCATACCTTGGAACATGACAGTAAACATGGCAGAGGCTCTCCCTCAGTGGAGCAGTGATGCACGTCACCCCTCAGAAGTGTGTGACTGGTGTACAAACCAAACCCACCGGGCCACGACGTCTCCTGGGATTATCCCTTACTATGCTGTCTCCCTGACTGGCTGCATGTTGCTGAACGCTACGCTGTTCGGAATAATTCCACCCTCAGCCTGGAAAACAAAAGAGCAAACTCGAATGGGAGACGAGCGTAGTGGAGAAATGCAAAACATGGACTAGTGACAAGTTATGGAACCCACTTAACGGGTTATCTGACCCAGCCGCACCAGATGTCATGATATATCCCGTTCTAATGTTTTCCCTGTGTTTCATCCCTGGAAAATCACTAGTGTATGTTTCCTGCGTGCATCCCTGGGGAAATTAAGAGGCACACTATGTATCTCAGGAGGATTCCCCCAAGAATGAGAATAAAGCAGGCAGCATGAAAGAGTAGTGTTGGTGTGAGGGAGCTATTGGTCTGGCAAAGAGATTGCCAACACATCAAAATAGCATGGGTGTTGAACAAGACAGAAACCTGCACCATTTACACCTGCCACAGAGAGAGAGAGGGAGAGAGAGGGAGTGCCATCCTGACATGGAAATTTTTCATAGCACCGGCGCACATAGGCACCGCATGATGTGAAGTGCAAGAGTTGACGCCTCATGTCAGGCTGAATTTCATGAGGTGACATGTACAACATGTTCACATGACAGAGGTGCTTTGAATGTTGTTTTTTTTAGGGGATGGTAAGATAAGTCATTTGTATACAGCAGCAGTTTATAATGTCACACGGGCAAAGCTTTGAAAAGAGAATCCTATGATGTGTGTTACAGGAAAAAAAAAAAAGGGAGCGCATCAACAGTTTGGCAAAAGAGTCAATCGGCAAAAATATCATCAAGCTCGACTCACCGTATTTGACAATACCGTCTGTGCCGAGAGTGATGTTACAACTTAATGAGATTTTGAGCACAGATTTGTCAACATCCATTCACAGCTTTGGTCTACTTTTAAGAGGTAAATCCCATATTATTGTTTCTTTAAAGGCCAAGAGATGCAGTTAAAAGATTTACTGGACCTTGAATTAAAATGTAATTGAAATTGAACTGCATGCTGTTTTGCATTGCAGCAAAAATGTTACATCTGCCTCGAGCTTCTTAAACAAGAAGAAAATAGGTACCAAAAAGGACATACATGTTTTTTTTTGTAGTGTCATGAATGTTCCCTGTTTCTACATTGGCAGTGAATGACTCCGCTGTAACTGCTTAAAAGTAGAGAGCCACAGAGTTTGAACAACCACCCACACTAGCTTTCCTGCTAAAGTCTCATCTTTATCCATCTTACAAACATGGACACACATCTTGCTCAAAGATTCACCGGGGAAAAGTGCAGTGCTAACATCAGTTTGCAGGCTCGATGGTTAAACTGATCTGCTTAGCAGTAGCACATAAACCTACCTGCACATCAGTCACTTCTTTTCTCTTTAAATGCTGTTGTGGTCCTGACTCCATAGTCTACAAACACTTTGTCCATGTTTTATGGACATGTTCCTTATATAGGCCATATCCTCCTACAATGATAACAATATAAACATTCATTGTAGTAATGTTGTGTAGTAGTGCTTGAGAGATGGCAGATTCAATTCATATTCTAAAATTAAATCGTTAAGACTCTAAGACTAAGTCTTTTTTAATCTATGATTTTTCTATAATTTAGATAAGAAATAAAATCTTTAACCAATTAAATTTTTGATTCAGCTATAAATACAAAATTTGATTTTCCAAATAATGTAATCATTACTTTTTGTGTAGAGCTGTTTCACCGCCGTCAACAACAGGCCTACTTCTCATTTTGTCCAACTGTGAGTGACTTTTCTATATCCTTCATGCATTGCATTGTGGGAGGATATTGTCCATCATTGCAGCATTCAGAAAACAAGGGGTTTATAGTGAGCGAACTGAATGTTAAGGGCATATTTTATTTTGTCACATGCTCAAAACCTATGTACTATAGAGACACATATGGTTTGTTGTCACTGTTTACATTACGGAATATCGGTTTTCTTTCCAACTTTTTAACTTTTTTATTTTCTACATTAACGGGATCACCAGGCGAGACAGGGGGACATGAAGCGACAGAGAAGTGGTGTTAGAGAAGGAGGAGGGCAGTTCATTGAGGTCAGGATGACAGTAAAGAACAGATGAGATGGGGCGGCTGAGGAGCGTTTTGTAGGTGGGATGTTGTCGGGGCGGTGTGGGTGTAGGGGAGTAGAGACAGAGAAAGACAGAAGTGGAGGGGGGGGAGAAACTAGGCCAGTGTCCAGACTCAGAGCACCAAAGGCCCTGCGTCCCTGGATGCCCCGTGTCAGCCCTCTGACAGGAGAGATGGGACTTTAACACAGAGTTTTTCACCACCAGATCCCCCCCCCACCCCCCCTCCATCTCCTCTGAAGAATACCCCTCCTCCTCGACTCGCTCACCAGTCAGAGTTTGAGGAGAGAAATGCACTCGTTACAATAAGGAGGGCACATGGCATGGGACCTGAGGCTTTGAGTGCCGCCTCCTCCTCACTCTCAGTAGAGTTAGGCTCTTTCCTGCAAGTGCTGTGAATTTCCAAAGTTGACGTGAAGTAAATAGAATTTTTGAGGCAGGTTCACCCTGCTTAGCCGCGTGACCATACTATCTGTTTATCTGCTTGTTGGCCATATAAAAATAACAAGCCAATTGAACATGAATGCATGACTCTCTGATAGCTGGATTTGAATATTCCTCCTCATCCCTGCAGTCCACCGAGCTCTCTCCTACCCCACAGATAAAACAGACTTATTGTCAGGCTTAATCAGGTGGTCTGTTACCTTGGCAATTAAAGCCTTGTTAGAGATATAAAACCTTGAGACTCAAATGGAGAGTCCCTGGCGAGTCAAACCACTGAGCAAATCCTTAAACCAAACAACCTTCCAGTGGGAGCACTTCTTCTCTGAGGATAGATGTTTAATTATCTCTGCTTGTTTGGGGGGGAAAGGAAGGTAAAACCGTTTCACTCCCTCTTGTTTGTCTTAAAAGCTCATGTGTATTTATTGGAATTAATTTAAGTGGCAATCAGCGCGCTATGTTTGATTGTCGCAATGAATTGACCTTAGACAGTGAATATTAAAAATGGTTTGTGAAAGAAGTGTCAGGGATAACTAAACCACACAATGAAAGTGAAACAAAATACACTGATTAAAGCGTTTCCTCTTTTTTTTTAAAGCAAAAGAGAAAATAATTTTCAAGAGTATTAAACAGATTCAGCATTGTTAATTTACTACAATGAATTAATCTTCAAAATATTGCTGCTCTGTGATCCATTCATCATTTATTCCCAGCTGAGGCTAAACACCTATTTCAATGTAGCTCTCCTAAACTAGGCCAAGTATTCTCCCAAATGAATATTCTTTTGTTGAAAATAATACTACATATTTGGGGAAATTTGATGTGATAATTTATCATAATTTAATGATCTCCCTCAGACAGTACATCACACATGGTGCAGTCAGCGACAACAGCTGTGCAGGATCTTGATGGGCTAATTCTCCCAGACTCAACTTCTCTGCACGTCAGGTCTCACTCGACCCCCTGACCTCTTCTTCGCTGTCCACTCTTTTTCACTCCTCAAAAGGCCATTTCTGTTCTGCTCTGCTCTGCTCCGGGCCTTGTTTCTTTTTCATCTCAACCTTTTGTCTGTTTCTCCTTACCTCTCTCTGACATCCTCCTCCTAAATGGGTCTGGCATGCATCCCACTGTCTAACGAAGGTATGTGTGTGTGGGCGGTGTTTAGGGAGGTGAAACCTTCTCTGGGACACACTAATCAGCTCCAAACCAAGGCCTAGGCAGGGAGGCACTGGACAGGTGAGTGGAACCATTCGCTACACCCCCTGGCTGATACTTAGTGTGAGGGTCAAATCAGCTCCATCCTTTATGGCCTAGTCACTCCTTCATCCTGGTGTCCCCAATCACCTGGCTTCCATCCCTGGTTGCTGGGCCCTTCCTGGGTCTCTCTGAGGATGGAAAGAGTGAGCAGCTGCTCTACCAAGGGAGCATCCTGAACGCACCTTCTGCTGGGCCCTGTGTGTGTTAACCTTTTCTTTTAATTAACACCGTCCCAACTCCCAACTCCCACCACCGTGGTCCGGAGAGAGGTTCTTGGGGCTTATGCAACTGTCAGGAAAGTGTGTGGGGGGGGGGGGGCGGTCATTGGGGAGCAAGAAAAGGTAGTGGGCGGATGGGAGTGATGAAGGTGAGAAGGGTGAGGAGGAGGAGAAGGAGGTGGGATGAATAATGCGTGCATGGCCAGGGAGTGAGGGTTCTTCTAATCCTTCAGAGCCTTCTCTATCCACATGCCTTCACACAACTAGAACGCAGCAGTCGTCCTACACAGCTGTTTATTTTCCAGGGACAATCCCGACATAAATTGGACGGGCTGATGAGAAGATGGCTGCTCTTAATTTGCACTACAGCTCTTTATGCTGCACGGGAGTCGAAGAACCTTTCATTTGCGCTCTAGTCATTGATTACCCAATTGTGGCTACATGTAAAAACTAACAGACGCCTAATCAGTAGGTTACATTCAGAGCGCTGTATGCTCGCGTTTGTTCTCCGAGTTACAAAAGCTATACGAGCTATTTTCAAAGAGATTAATCCTCATTATGTGCAGGAGGAGTAGCCACATGTTGTATGCCTTGTTCTTGAGTAACGCTCCGCTAATTTAGAGAACCAGCGAAGCTTGTAATCAGACACTGGTACCTCGCTAAGGTGAGTCTGGCGTATTGTGTAAAATGTTCAGAACAATAAAGGGTTTGTAGCAAAGTTACACGCTGCAGCTTAGTGAAGTAGCAGCATATATAGAGAGGTGAGCAGGCTTGATCTCATCTTTAAGTGAGGATCTCCCAATGAGAGAGAGAGGTAATGAGCAAGGAAGAAAAAAACACTCTCATTTCAGTGAAAAAACAGTGTTGAAAGGTTTTCCTATCTCTTCCTTTCATCTTGTGTGGCAGTGCCAAGTGGAAAATGTCCATCTTTCACTGGGAGATTTTTATGTCCGTCTTGGCTCATGGTAATGCCCCCAGGGGATCCTCTTTCTTGGCATGTTCATAGTGGTCACCATTTGCTGGAGATGGGCTGTGGAGGTCAAAGCCATTTGAGAAGGACATAAAACCCCTAGAATGATTTTTGATCACACTATGAAACCATCCCATTGTGGTTAAATGGTGTTCTCCGCGCCAATAACATCTTTGTGGGGGTTATTGTCATGGCACACCATTTAAAGTTGGTCTTAGGGAATAAATCCACAATCCATAGGTGAATATCATATTAATGCAGCCGGCTGATGAGTCAATATAGATGTTTTAATCCGTCTTGGAAGTTTATCGCGCTACCGATCGGCTAGCCGATGATGTAAAAGGGCTCTCAGTGCAGGTGATAATATTGTCACTAAAGCAATGACAACACCCCGCAGCTCAGGTCGTGATGTTGCAAGTGAAGGCTACGTGTGTCTAACATCTTGTGACCGCAGTTTTATGATGGAGTAAGTAAGGGGAAAACTGCCAGGACCTTCTCCTCATGAAGACCCAGAGCAAGGGCACTGTCTCCCCAGCCCCATAGATCAGCCAGCCCTGAATGTCAAACCGCACAGCAGCCGCTGCAGTGCCAGGAGTCCCCCTCTCGCTCCCTCTCTGGCCCGTGATCTGCTGTCTGGTGACACCACTGTGCTAATGACCCGGTTTGGGAGTTGCTCCATGGGGCTCCTTGGCTTGGGAAGATGGAAGTTGTGGATATCCAGCTGGAAGGTCACTGTTGACGAGGACCACTCACTCCACATTCCCTCTACTTTGTTGACATCCTTCAGATTGAAGGAACGAGAGAAGAGGCCCGTCACTGACCAATGTCCTACTAAAGCGAGCTTGTATTTACTAACTGGCATATCAGGAATAGTCTGACATCATTGTTTTTATGTGAACTACATACATGTGATCATCCTTTCTTTTCGTTTTTGCTCCAGTGTTTAATTGCTCAACAATTTGGATAACAGTGAAGTTGGAAAGCAGCACTCGCGCCTTGCTTGCCAACTCTGAAGCCGTCTGATTGTTAGCTCTCCATGTTGTTTTTGTTCTTTTTTTAATCAGTTTACTGTGAGAATATGCCTCAGTGCTCAGAGAGGGCAATGTTTTCAGTCACTCGCTTTCTTGACTTTTTTTTTTTTTCTGAGCCTCAGGAGTTTGGCTTGTTGGAGCAGAGTGTAAAGTCCCCGGGGAGCGTTCCTCTGGTGATGGGGGCACTGTCTCGACCTCACTCATGCCTGGTGTGGGTGGCATCCAACTAGGGAGACGCACAGCGGAGAGCAGGACTGAAGATGGTGATGCTTATGGTGGACTCTCTCAGGACTGAGCCTTATTCTCAGGGTCATGCATTCCAGCAATCTCTGTAATTATAAGCAAGTAAGAAAAAAGTTGAATCTTCTGCCTTTCTCAAAATGAACGTGCCCCACTCCTCAAGGGAAACATTCACATCTCTGAGTTCTAGTAGCTGGATGGGTTTTAATGAGGCAAGTCAAATGTGTGTGTGCGTGTGTGTGTGCGGTTGGTGTACATGCATGTCTGTGTATCTGCCCTCTTCTAACGAGCGTAATTGACCGACTGTGCTTTTAAGCCGTCGTTTTTCACCATTTGTGAGAGTATTCTACTAAATAGCCTTCAGTGGTTATTATTTCTACAGGAGACACTTCATTGGGATTAAAACTTTCTCTGAGTTTTAAAGTTCAGTTTTAACTTGTTTTTTTTGGACATTGTGCTGTCAGAGCCAAATGGACAGAGGGTGAGGAGGCCACAGGTCAAGAAGAACTGCTGAAGGATCCCACCACCCAAGGGCCACAGATTCCACTAGGGAGCGTTTCACCCCGCGGAGAGGCAGAGTGAAATCTCTGATGCTGCGGCATGCACGCATGCTGTGGCGTCTCGATGTCTAACTAAAAGCTATGGGCGGTGAAAAAAAAAAAATCTCCACAGAACTGCTCAGTTTTACTATGTGGTAAGAATCTTTGGTGATCTGAAAACAGAGCAGGCCTTCCTGTGTTTCATCACATTCCAGTGGCAGAGTGCAGCATTTCTGAAGGACAGTATATGATCAGAAATTAATCAATGATTCATTTTTCAGTATCATATAGGCACACACTGTATAGAAACATCCTGGCAATGATTTCCTGACACATGTCACTTTTTTTTTGATTTATCTTTGTTTTATTCCCTCTCTCCCCCCATCTGCTCCGAGGTGAGACTTGAAACAAAAACATTTTTGTTGATTTTCATTGTGCCTATTTGCTCCCCCAAAATTTATATTTGATTCTCCTTTCCATATTTATAAGGTTATCCCTGAGGGACACAAGCCGTGTCAGACAGTTTTTGGAGCATCATGAGCAACCTTCCTCACATGAGGTTTCCTCCACTTGAAGACATAAAAAAAACAACAACTTCTGAGCAAAGAGTGTACTGTAACTTAGAGACTGAACAGTGCAAGCACCGAGTCAAGTCAAGCCTTTTCCCAGTTACTTTGTCACTAATGAAAGTAGCAAAGAGCCCTGGAGGACTGAAGAGTACTGTTTGTTTGTGTTTGAGAGAGCATTCGAGAGGTACCGCTGGTGGGGGTGGGGGGTGGGGGGTGGAGGCAAGGTGGTAAAACTTTGGGAGAGCCGCCTGACAGAGCGCCGAGACAGAGAGAGGGGGGAACTTTGGAGCATTGTTAAGATTGAAGTTTTAAGGCAGCTGAGACCTCCTGACAGACTCCAAGCACCTACAAATAGATGTTTCATATGTGTGTGTTTACCAGCTTTACTGTAGTTTGGGAGGGCTTTGAATTTACCAAAGCACATCACGTCAATCTATGTCATACTCTGTTTTATTGATCTTTTGCACACATTTTATGGCAGCAAGTGGGTGTGGGGAAATTACTTGAAAAGCGGTGGGTGTGGATTAAATTACATAGATAGGAATTGAGCAAACAGCCTCGACATCAAATGTAGGTCATGTGTCCCCACTTATTATGTTTAATCTACTATTGATTCGGGACAAGAGATGCAAAATAACACAGTTTTTTTTCTTTTTTATAAGAGTACAGGTAATGGCTGTCAACTAATCTGTAGCACTGAATTTTCTATTACATTTAGATTACTTTGTGCTATGTGATTACCTTAGATGTCTGTAACAGTATATGGCCTCATTATGAACTCCAAAGTAAAAGGTGGGAATACCCTATAGAATAAGCGCAGCCTTATTATGTACTCACGTCATTAACTTTTATAGTTATAGTTAACTTTTATAGTGAATTTTCTTTAACAAAGTTAGATTCCGCCACAGTAAAGGCTATCAAAGGTTGTTGTTAATTTTCTTCTCCTACACCAGCCCGTATTTGGGAGTTGCCCTATCGACTGCTTCTCTCCTTCCCTATAGGTCTGCAGTGGGAAAGAGAAAAAAAATCTCAGTTTTCCTCTTACATCTGTCTCTGTGAAAGCGTCAGAATGGAAATGCATCGAAAGTGGGGGAAAGAGGAAAAAAATCAGTTGTGTGACTGTGATTTTTTTAGATGGGGGGGGGGGGGCCCTGGCAGAGGCTACCTCCAGGGTGAGGGGAGGGGGGGGGGTGAGAAGCCCACTGCAGGACTCCTCTCTGGATCTCATTTTCACATGGCAGGGGTAGTATGGGGGGCATCCACATGCAGGTGAGGGTGTATAGCCTATGTGAACATTTTGATGAGGAACGAAAGGTTTTTGCACAATAAGTCCATTTAAATAATCAAATACGTTTTTTTTTCTCCATTTGTATACTGAACAGCACCTGCAGTGAAAACTAGAAAATATGCAAAGTAAAAATATTAAATAGTCTATAAAAAAACAAAATTAATTCAATGTGAATAATATTAAAAGTAGATGTATTCTTTTTGACACAAGCTGAAATTTTACATTAGACCTGAGGAAAAGAGATATGTATTTATAAATGGCATTCAAATAATTATAAAGGAATGAATTCCTCTGACTGATTTTGCATTAAGAAAAAAAAAAAAAGCTATAATCTGTAAATACACTGATCATCCCAAATTTCTATGCGTGCCATTGCATGTCATATATGTCAACAGCCACACAGAAAATGCCTCTCTGCTTAACCGTTTCTACCAGAAGGGGGACCAGTCCGTCTGCCGTAGACGGAGAGTGGCCGACGGCGAGCTGAGGCAGAGGAGACGCCAGGGTGAGCAAGCCGACTTTGGGTTTAGAGTTCGACTCCGGATCCGGGGACCAGCAGATCCAGCAATCCGCATCTTGCCATGATCCCTAGGATTTTAATCATGCCTCTCTGTCTGTGTGTGAGTGCAGGCAGGCTGACAATGATTTCCTCAGTGATTACGTACAGAGCGAGTCCCTGCGGGGTAGGGGCCCCCTCTGGAGCCATCCTGATGGCTTTGGGGGCCTTGCTTCCATTTTCCATTATTATGTGGACTACCGGAGCGACAGCGCAGTCCAAGACCTTGCAGGTTTGTGATGAGGAGGGAGCTTCCATCTTCTCTCTGCTTCTTCATCCTCTTTTAAGAACAATTTAGACGTAGACTTAGATCAGATTCCGAACCTAATTCATGATTAGCTGACTGGAGTGAGAAAAGGAAGAGTCTATAATAGTTTTGATGCTGTTAGGTGGATATGAAGTGAAAAGTGTAATTATCATTTTTCCGCCTTTTTTTTGTTTTGTTGCAATTTTTTTGCACTCTCACAGGAGGCGTTTTGCTGATGTCTTTCTCACGCGGATACATTTGAGATGAGAGGCGAAAAGCAAATATTCCGCTTTTATTTCTAAACGAACATCATGCCTGCACGCGTGTGTGTTTTCCCGGAGAATGGAAGCGCATGACGGGATCACTATATCCTCACACTTTTCCCGATACCCGGCTCAACTAGTAAATAGTGTCGCCTATACCGATCGGGATAATTGGATTTTATAACATCCACCTACTCATCACAAAATAACAGCAAAACTCGTGTTGAGACCGCGCGGCACAAGGGGCTAAGTTGCATCTTTCTGTAATGGTAAAAAGGCAGCCGCGATTTCGGTCAGTGGAATTTAGAGAGACTACACCTTTAGACTATCCCGTTTTGCACAAATTGTCAGACTCAAACTGAGCAACTTCAGCGTTTTCTGTAGGATGTCGCGCCGCAAGCAAGCTAAGCCAAGATCACTGAAAGGTAAGTGATAAGCCTATGTTTTGGTGGCTCTGAGAACATTTTTTGATTTTTTTTTTCTTACAAGGTGATGACAAGTCTAGACGAGCATGAAACTGAACTTACCGCTCCCTGAAATGTAACTGTCTCACACTCTTTTTGATTTTTTTTTTTTTTTTTTACGCATTTGGAAGTGTTCTTCCTCTTGTATGGTTGCGCATGAGATCGACTTGCACATGTAGGCTACAGCCCACGTATATGTACGAGTTGGCATCTGGGGTTGGAAGACAGACAGTAGTAAGAGTGAGTGAGGGAGAGAAAGAAAAGGGAAAGAAATGAAGAAGAGAGCTTGGTCAGCTTTTAGCTCAGACTGTATTTGTGATGTTAGTTAAAGTGCAGGGCAGGGCATGGATCAGTCAATCTGTAAGAGAGCAACAGTGCAGCGCGACGCCGGCAAACATCTGGATGTGTTAAAGACGCTCCTGGTCGGAACTTAAGCCGTCTGATGGAATGGGGTGCAGAGTCACGTGACCCCCCTCCTCACCCCCCCTTCTCGTCTGAGAAACTGAGGAAACATTTCGTATGTTGGGGGGAAAGGGAGGGCTGTGATGCTCTGTGTGTATGTGTGTGCGCGCGCGTGTACACTGACAACACTTTTACGTGAAATTAGAGGTGGTGGGAAGTGTTGAGTGCTAATTGGACATGTTCATTAATAAGTTGCAAACATCTGGATTTATCAGTCAACAGCAGCTCAGAGCACCAGAGTAGTGTGTGTTTGTTTTTTTACCTGTATCATAAAAAAAATCTTTATCATAGCCACAGCTTGTCAAGACTATAGTACACAGTAGATGTTGTGTTTGATTTTTGTTGTACTTTATTTAGTTTCCTGTTCTCTCTCTCTCTTTTTTTTTAAACAGTTGGATTGGTGGTAACATGATCGTGTATTTGTATCAGAGTGTACATGCACATGTGTGAGCGGGTGAGAGAGGGGGAGGGAGGGAGAAATAGAGACAGAATGAGAGAGGGAGCACACGCGCACACACACTCTCACACACACTTATTCATGCACTACTTTTCTCTGTAGCCTTTTGGTGGGGGAGCTGCTGGGTTATGGAGGTTGAGCTCCAGTTCATCTGGCAGGCATTGTATTTTGCTCAGCAAATAATTGTCCACAATTTCACATTCCCAGCTTGTGGTCTGTGGACCCTCTTTCTCTCTCCCCCTTTCGTTCTCGGAAGTCTTCATCTCAAAGGAAGATTACATGGTCTGCGGTAGTACATTCATGCAGCCACCATTTTAAATCAATACCCAGGAGAGGGTGAAAATGTGAGTGCATGCACATCTTAAGAATTGTCACATTCTGTTTCCAGACCTGCACTGCTCTATTCACAGTAAACAGCTCTATACATAGATTTCCTATTTTCTCAGAGCAGATTGGCATTGACGGCTTTTTTGTTAGTTAGTGTGACATTTGCTATTCTCAAAAGACACATCACTTATATATAATCGTCTCCTGCCAGCATGCCTACATGCTACAAGTGTGTGTGTGTGTGTGTGTGACAGAGAGTGAGAGTGTGTGTGTGTGTTCAGAAGAACATCTGTTAAGATTTGTGTACATCTATGTGTGCGACAGAGAGGGATAGAGAGTGAGCATATCAGTATGCAAATGAAGTCAGAGTGATGACATTGTTTGTTTTGTTATTGTCTCTAAAATTTAAATTGGAAAAATGTAGCGCACAAAACATCCAGACTTTTATGTCTTCATTCCGACTGCTCAAGCGGAGCAGAAATGCAGATACGTCATAGATATTTCCCTGTTTTGGATCAGACCCAAGGAAGGCCAGGCAGATGTTATTTATTGTTCTTTGTCTATCTGTTTCCTCAGGGACACAGATACACTTATACAGATGTCCACAATAACTTTCCTTGTCATTAAAAAAATAAAAATAAATAGTTGCTTGATACTGCATTCTTCACTCTTGTTTGTACAGTACATGAGTTGTCATTTTATGCGCAGACCTTTTTTTTGCTGTAATTATTACTTAAAACAAAAGTGCCTCTATCTCTAAATTTTATACTTGTCCTCGTGCGCACACTTGGCGTGTGTGTGTGTGAGCCTGTGTCTGCGTGCACTGTTATCCACTGTATGTTTTCGCGAACAGAACGGGGTTACAGAGTTCAGGTTTCACTTTTATAGGTTGTCTTCTGCTGACTTGAAGCAGTGGTCAATGTGGATGGTGCTTTTTTCTGTGCACAGAAAGAACACTTTGTTCTGCAGAAGGAAAAATAAATAGAGGTGCCGATGGAAGATAGAGGGGAAGGTAGAACGGGCATCATGTGCGCCGTGTGAGGGGCTGGTATGGATAGTATGGACATGGAGCGTGTGTGTGGAGATGAGGAAATAATGCTGTGACGGTTGGCACTCTTTTTTTTCCCTTGTGCATCCCAACACACACGTTTCACTCGCAGGCACACACACACGCACCTCCTCAGCCTTGGCTGCTTGTGGGAGTCAGAGGTTATGTTTTTGGTCCCATCGAGGAAAAGGGCAACATTACAAGTCCCGTTTCAATTAAGTCTGAGAGACAGATCCGGCTACGTTATTGCTTGGGGGAATAAATGGCACAGGACAAGACCATACATCATTCGCTTATATGCAAACACTTCACCCCAGCCACTGACATTTACTCAATCCGGAGCCTTCTACATTTCTCAACTGTAGGCACATTGTAATTTTGTTTTGATGTGCAGAGGCTTTGGGTCAGCACATTGCCTCAGTCAGTGGTGAGCAGCGAGGAAGGAGGATCTCACTCCAAATCCTGCATGTAGCTTGTGATGACTGCCACGTTGCCTGTCCTACAGCACTTCCTGAATAATGTGAGGCTGGGTTGATATTTTCATTTGGAGCACAAATGACACTCTCAAGCTTCAGTTCTGATGTGTTTATTGGCTGAAGTGGAAGTTTCCAGGTCTGTCATCTGCATATATAAATATATTTTCTGCGCCATTTACTTGAAGTACAGCGGTTGTCATGAAATCATTGCTGTGTCATGTATACCCTAAATATTTGATGTTTGTGCGCAGCTGAAATTTATCGCCATATGAGTGAACTCTGGAGTTTAGCTTTGCTATACGTGAAAGGACATATTATATTTACACTTTAAACATAAACCCCACGGATAATTAATGAAATCTGTGAAGGGCATATTAAAAAAAAAAGTTAATATAATCTGTATGTTTTAAGTTAAAATTCCTTGGCTCAGACGCACGTTTTTATTTCCCTCTGCATAAAACTGCAGCTGAAATTTGACCTGTCAAGTAAAACTAAAACAGATACAGTATGTGTGTGTGTGTTTTTTTTTTAAATCCACATTTGTCACAATTTGAAGCTTTCTTTTCGGAGAAAAGAAACTTGACCACATCCGTGAAGCTCACAGATGTGTAACCACTCCCCCTTTCAGTCCTGGTTTGTAAAAAAAAAAGAAGAAGAAAAAAAGAAATGTGATGGCACCTTTAAGATTGAGTATTTTTATGAAGAAAAAACTATTCAAAAAGTCATTCACCTCTATATTTCAAACACACACTTTATTCAGCATGTTTTATGTTAAATGTAATGAAGGCGTCTGGTAAATATGAACAATTAAAAATGCAAGAATGTGCTGTTCCACTCTATTTTTTCTCCCCTGTTAAAATGTCTACTAACAGTTGCGTCATTCCTAGTTTATAGTTAGCTGCAGTATTCCAGTCTGTTCACAATTAATGATCTGTGGCATAACACCCATTAACACTTTTCTAATGTGACACAAAAATATGGTTAGTATTATCATTAAGGAAATTATGATGGAGCCGTAGAAAAATCCCATTAGCACGGCTGTCAGTGCTCTTGACATGCGGCTCAGTGTGTTGGACTGGGTGTCGCGGGAGCTGGCCGATATCTCTTCTTATTCCATGGCATGTGTCTCTCTTGTTGTCATGGATTGTCTGCCACATGGAGAAAGAGTTCTGATTCAGAGACAATGATTGATTCCCACCACTGCTGCAAATGAAATTATACGTCGCCAGGCTTATTTGCATCTGTCTCGTTGTGCCTGTATAAATAGCACTAATATTTTTTTCTCTTTTTTTTGGAAGCTAAATTTGCAATAATTGCATAATGGGATTATTGATTTGTGACATGTTTTTTTTATGTTGCTACTAGTGGAGTGCAGTTTTTGTTTTTTTAGAATAGGTGTTGGGATGATTTGCTTACAGTACGTGACAATATATGTAGGATTACAAATATTATGCAACGTGATTAACATGCTCCTCTATTGCAAATTATTTATGACACTAATCACCTGTTCAAATAATGCTCATTAAGAAAGTTATTCATGTGCAGTGTGTGTCCTCCTCCCTCCCTTCCCATCCCTAATTGAGGAGGGTTGACCTCTTGACCCGAGCTAAATTGAGTTGTAGTCCCTGTGGCGAGCGTCTCCTTCCCGGTCAGTCAGGGCGGATTACACAGCCATTGTGTTCGGCACTGTATCGTCCAAGCTGGCTGTAACCAAGCAGATGAGTCACGCATATCCAAGAACACACTCAGGGCTTTTTTTTATGTATGAGAAGTGCTGCGAGATAGCCATACACACAAGCAGACACACTCGCACTCTCACGCACAAATACGAGGCCAAACCTCTTTTTAAAAGCACAAAAGATGTACAGTATATACACACACTGTTTGTGCTCGCACTGTCTGCGCACACTTCACTCTGTTCTCTTACACAGCAGGAATTCATTTGATGGATTAGGAAAGGTCCAAGCTGCTGAGTTTGTCATGTTTTGCTTATTCATGTCTATTAAATCATTAGTTTTTGCGGCTGTGATATTTCGTCATCTGTGCATGTGGTGACCAATCTGCTTGTTACGTTTTGTTTTGTTTACTATAATTTGGTTTTGCTCTGTGTGTGTTGTTTTTGCGTCTTGTTTTTGCTCTCATATCTGTAGTCAATTAATTCATCCTGAAAAAGGAAATGTCCCGTCTTGGGGATTGTCACTCACATAATAATGACAGTTGCTTCGTGCATTTTTGTGTGTGGCCAGTGTGTTAATTAGTGGCCTTTAATGCTGTGCCACTTGTTGTGGGATTATGCTTTTTGTTTTTTTTTTCCTGCTCCACGTTTTGAAAAATCAAAGGAGCAGTGCTGAACTGATCCCAAGTGTGTTTGGTATTGTATCAACAAAACCTAGCAGCACGATTACAGTTTGTCACCGACTGAGTGATACAGTGTACCTTGTCAAACATTAATTAACTGATAGCAGTGACACATTAATAACAGTGCGGACTGAGTTGTGTTGAGCTGAAGTTATAGTCATTATGGGGCGATCATGAGCCTGAGAGTATATTAATTAAAACTGTCCGGCTATTTGTATTTGCACTGTGTTGTGATTGCTGATCAAATGTCCGGCTCGTATGAAGCATCACAGGAGTGTGCCCTTACCTGACAGCTCACCCTCTATGATCACTCTTAGATAGCTATTAATTATCTAGCAGACAGGTGCAAATGAGAAAAGAATTTGCGCCGTGATGGAGGTTGTTTACTTTAAATGACAAAACTTTTAATAAGTTCACAGTGGTGACAAATCACCACAAACTGCCGTTATGTTTAAGTTCTTATAGCATTGTAAAATAGAATTTTCTGCCTGAACTCCCTCATCTCACCAACAGGGATGGTAATCAAAACAAAAACTCCAGCTCCCACCACCAATCTCTGATAGAACCATGGGGGATTTATTAGGACCCCCTATCCCTAGCCCATTTAAATGATCCTAGTTGCAAGGCGCTCAACGGTGCTGGAGAAACTCATTAAACTCTCAGGGCGTCAGTCACTAAGGCCTCCTTTAAGAGGACAAGGTTTCTGTGTTGGCTGATGCAGCCCTCTTCGTCGGCTCTGAGGGATACACCTCCATGGTGTCCAACTATGTCCGTTCCATCACTTTTAATTGATTTTGCTAATTAATTACCAGACCCATGACCGTGTGTTTAGCATTTTTCCTCCTCAGTACATCAATTATAATTGTTGGTAAGAAAAATATTTCTAATCAGAGACATTCATATTTGAATATTGACATTTCTTTCGTTTTTTCTTTTTGGTGAGGAATTCCTCAGGAATTCAATTTTGGCTGGACAAGGCCTGACAGCAAAACACAGTTGTTCCGTCGTTTGCCGTCTTCATAAGAAACAGCTCAACACTTTCCTCTTCATTTTTCACTGAGGTTTGACACCCTGCTTGACACTGACTCATGCTCCCCTGAGGGATAGGCTTCTGCCACCATAGGATCTTGCCTTAATTATGCAAAGTACAGGATATTTTGTGTGATTTTAAAAGTGCGCCAGTTTCTGCTTTGGCAGTCACTGCCACACTCCCCTACTGGGAGGTCCTGTCAGACTCCCCCCTTCCTTTTTGCCCAGGAAAATGAAAGGCTAGAAAGAAAAGACACAATGGAGAATGCATTTCAACTGCAGGGGTGGAACGCAGAGGCGTAAGAAGTCCTCAGTGAGACCCTCATTTTACATGGAACAGGTGGGAGACTCTTTTGTTCTCTTCCCGCTGTTAAAATCCATTTCATTTCTTGTCCTTGACATGCCACAAGGAATTCTCACCAGTTCCAAAAAGGCTCCAATGTAAGAGGTTCCTACCTTTTACTAAACAGAAGTCATGTTTTTCAAGGCCGGTGCTGTTGTGAAAAAAAAAAAAGTCAAAAGTGGACCTAATGAGCAGACCTGAGTGCTGATCAAGCCGTCAACACGTCCGCCATCCTGAGCAAAAGCACTTTGCAGCTTCTTTCGCTGTTATGACACACAGCGCGATTACATATCTTATAAATGTTGAGATTGTTTTCCTCGGTGCATTTCAGTTTGGATCGCAGTTTTCGGGAGATCCATATATCCACACGCGTCTGTGAATCTTCTTTTTTGATACCAATCTAATTTCACTAAGCGAGGTATCATACAACCTTCTTACTAATGCAGTCATCAAGGTGTTTTTCACTTGGTCACTGTTGATGTCGGGAGGACGTTTCATGGGAGACGTTCATAATTCATCACGTCATTACCCAGTCCAATATGTTATTTACGTGGGTGGCTGTTTGCCTTGTTGCCAAACCTCATACATATGAAAGGCTTGTGTGGATTCCCAAACCACAGGTTGAGCTGTCGAAAGCTGTTGAAATCTCCTGGAGTTTCCATACAGAAAATCTCAATAGTAAATAATAAAAAAGAAGGAAATCTCAATGTGTCGAACTTGTTTTTCGCTATTAACTGTTTCTTTCCCTCTCCCCCTCTCCTCACCCCCCCCACCCCCACCACCCCCCCTCTTCTCTTTTTCTGGCAGTAGAAGACAATGTGACAGAGGACCAGCACAGTCCCGGGCAGACTGCCATTCCAAGCGGTAATGCTCCATTTCATATTTCATCATTTTCGGCTGGAAAGTGGATCATGTGTCTGTGTGTGTGTGTGTGTGTGTGTATGTGTGTGTGCATGCGCGTGTCTGCCTGTAAAAAATCTTTGTTGGTTTCCGAATGATAGAAAGTATGTGTTTCCTGTTTTTGAGTTTTTCATACTGTAAACTGCAAGGTTGCATGTGTTTTTATAAGCGCGGGGGCCGAGCCGTGCAATAAGCTCTTGTTTGCGTGTTTGTGTTCCATGCCTACGGTACGTGCAGGTGCGCTTATAGCTGTCCTTGTGTTCCTGTGTGTTCCTGACGTTTTTTTTCGACTCTTTGTTTCCCAACCTTCTGTATGATGTAGAATAGAGCTACCCAGATGAATGTGTCCTGTCTCCACGTGTGCCATTCACAGTGGCCCTCCAGGAACAGAGCGGTAATTCAGGTCAGGCTAGCAGAAAGCCCCCTATGAATGAAGCCTGCTCCTGATGCACCACACTGTATATTTTCATTTCATTTGTCTCTGGTAAAGGTTAAGTCTCAGGTGTGGTTATTTTAAACCCGATATGGATGGTTTTGCCCAGCAGGCTGGGGACCCTGGCTACTCTTAGCCTGCCACATTAGTCCGGCATTTACCCACAGCTTTCTGACTGCTCCTGTGTAATAAAGGAGCTGCAATAGATCCGAGTATTTCTTAGCTGCTCATGACTACAGCGTCATGTTTCCTTTTTTTGTTTTTGTGACCTCTGCATCTGATGTGGTGATTTTGGCTCTGAATGAGGCTTCACCACGGATCTGATCAGAAACTTTTTACATGTTCGCGCATCCCTGGAAAAAGCAGAGCAACACCTATCTGCCGCTGTGTTAATGTGTATCGATAGGTGTTGGTGGGTGGTTCTGTGGAAAGAAACTGCCTCCTTAGCCCGTCTAACCCCAGCTCAAGGGATGAAGGACTGGGCATAAGAGACAGACTTGCCTCGGAGACCTCCTGTCATCCAGAGCCAAAGCAGAGCTAATGAGTGTGCCTGATTACAACGACCCCCTCAGACACACGAATCTCCCCTCTCCCCATCCCTCCACCAGCTCTATCTCCAGAGTGAGGGGAGACAGCCGCCACATGATCGATGTCTGCCTGTGGAGAAATCAGGAGGGCGCACAAATTAATTTCTCACTTTCCTCATTTGACTCCGTCTGACTGATTTATTTTTTAACCCCCTCTCAGGATTCAGCTTGACGAATGGTCAATGAGAAAAGAGTTGTTTGTGGTGGTAAACTTTTAAGATGGTGTGCGATTTCTCTCGCCGCCAATTCATCAGCCCCAACTTTTTTTTTTCCTTTTAAAAACATGCTTCATCACCGCTTGTGTATCACACGGCTTTTACTGTGGCAGCAGTAAATCAGCCTTATGGTTAAACCACTGCTCAAACAAGCCCTCTTTTTCCAACGTCAGACTGAAAAATCAGTGGAAAAGCTTACCTGTTATTCATGCATTTGCCACTGTGACGGACACGGCCACAATAGCCATTAGACTCCTGTCAAGCTAAGGGCTTAATCAGACATGGTGTCAAGATCTGGCTCATAAGTCGACCCCCAGTCGTGCTCTTCTGTGACTCTCCAAGCGTTCTGCAGGCCCTGCATCCTGTCTCTCATTCATGTTTGATATGTAGCAAAGGCAAAGGAGAAATGCTAACAAAAGAGGCCTTCTACGAGACAGACAGTATTATGCATAGTATAGAGGGGCAGGAACAGTGTGATATCTGAGATTTAATGAGGCAGTGCGCTTTTTTACCCAGAGAGTGTCGAGCAGGCTTAAGATCTGCAGCTTGGCTTTACCACTGCGCTGCCTGTGTGTAATTATAACCACATGCCCTGTGCTTTTTCTTCTCTCTTATATATACATCCCTTTTTTTTCCTTTTCCTTTCTTTTTTTTTTTCTCGGCTTTGTCAGATTGAGGCTGTTTTTTTTTGTTGTTTTTTTGGAGGAGGGTGTCAGCTCTGTCAAAGTGGAGTGGACTGAGGCAAATGCAAGTGCTATAGAGATCTGAAGGGGTGTCTGAGTGGCAAGGTGCCGTAGTGTGGAATAGTGCAGCGTAGTGGTGCGGCGTACGAAGCTCTGGCTCTGGCTGAGGTTGAGGCTGCCCACAGATCAATGTACTGCAGGGCTCACTACAGCAGGAAGAGGAAAGGACTCTTTCACTCCACCACTTCAGAAAATCATATTCTCTATTATTCATTTCCTTTGATGTTTTACTGCACTAATGGCATAGCAAGGCGCTCCGTTCAATATTATCACTCCCTGTGAGAGAGCGAGTGAGACAGGGTGAAAGGGAGCATTTGGTATGTTCAAATGCTGTTTCTCATTCAACTGCTTTGATTTCCATTCTTCTTTGTAAGCTCATATCTTTTTTTTGGTGCAGAGATTTTAATGGCGGGTGATGGCGTCGGTATACCTGTGATTATATGTGCTGCTTCCTTCATGTATCGTTCTCTGTGTTGTCTTCATTGTTTGTTCTTAGTCCTCCTGTAACTGTTCGGTACCTTCTCTTTCTCTCTGTGCTGCTATTATTTTTATCTCAGCATGCATCATAAACTTTTCATAAATATACGGCATGTTTTTTCGGTGTTGCATGTAACAAAGTGGGAAACATTAATCTATCAGCGCATCACTTTGAGCTTGTAATGCATTTAGCATTTTAAAAGAGATGGCTTTTGACAAACACCTCTGCTAATCTGCTTTCAAATATCAAATGCATCAAAATGTTAAACAGCAATTAGTCCTTAATATGAATCTGGGGGACTTGAAGCAGATAAATCAAATTGCATGTCTCGACCATATGAACACAGACCCCCACCCCACCCACCACCACCACAACCAATGCAAATTCTTGACAATCGCTAACAATCTGGCAAGTGTCAGGCTCACAGCCTTGTCGTCGGATCATGACGTTCTTTAATGATGGGGGATCAGTGGATGTGACGGTCTAAGTGGAGAGCCCCAAATCCCATCCACACAGAGGAGGATACACTCGGAGGCACATGTGGCATTAGAATGTAGTGTGACCTATATATGGCGGGTGCTCTGCAAAAGTTTTAGATTTTTAAATAATGAGGTGCCGGCAACCGTGTGAAGGTTATTCAATCTTAATGTCCTCCTATTTCTGACAGCCTCCCTCACTCTGATAAAGGAGCGTACTCACCTTTGATCAGGCCCGCCGACATGTGTCGACAGAAGCTGCTCGCTGGTTAAAATAAATTCTTAATTCGAACTTGGGGGTGGGTGGTTGTAGGGTGGGCTGCCAGGGAGGGGGCATCATAGGATCAGGGTCTCTGGGAATGATGGGGAAATGAGGAGATGGGTGAGCTGGTAATAATGTTTTCAACACCAAGGTCTTTCATTGCACAAAGAAAGACTCAGGCGAAAACCCTGATGGAGCTAGACGCACTGTATCTACAGGCAAGTAAGAGCACAGCCCTCAGTGATTTACTACTCTTCCAGCTCAGTGTTTTGGGGCTGGATTTGAATGAATTTCAGTTTAAAACGCTGACATCCCATCACATGTTGCTTTAAAAAAAAATTGGTTAGTACCCAACAACAACTTTTCAGTGCCTCTTTCCTTTTCTATATTTTATTTAATCTTTAAGCTTAGGGTTAGACGTCAAATCCCCAGTGAGGTTAAAGGCAGGGTTCATTGTGAAAGTTAACTTTCCAGATGAAAATTAAATGGAGTTCATGCTTCGCAGCTTAGCCAGACTCTTCAATAGACCTCTCCATATCCCTCCCCCACCCCCCTGTGAGTATTCCTGCACAGTCATACCCTCTCTCCTCTCCCCATGGTCAGTGTCTCCACCTGTCTCAGTGTGTGGGCCAGACAGTGGGGGACAAGTGGTGTAGGCTTCCCTGCTAGGGACCACGGGTCCCTGGTGAGGCTAATGGAGCAGAGAAGAGAATATCAATTAAAAGGTTATAAATATTTAAGAGCAGAAATATTCAATAATATAAGGGTGGGGGGTCCTGGGGACTCCTCAACTTACAAGATGAAAGTTGTGGCATGATAAATGTCACTAGACGCCATACGAGACAAGAGTGCGTACTGTATGATGGATGGACTGGAATTCACCGACAGATATTACATGGCTTTAAAGATGTCAATCACCATTCAGATTTCCGCATTTTATTAGTGTAGCACTAATTCATTTTTTTTAGAGCTGTAAAGACCGCAAAATTTATTCTTAAAAATCTTCCAGTCAGATCTTCATTATATTCCCCTCATGAATAATTTCTCAGTCTGAGCTACGATCGTCTTACTTCGAGCTGACCTTATCAGAATATGGATCAGTGGTCAATGTTGCTTCCCTCTTGTCCTTACCTCCTACACTTAACGTTGTGCGGCTGATTAACAAAATTAGAAAGGGTGTGATGAAAAATTCTCAATATGCCACACATCTTCCCCTTCGTATTCCACATGTGATTGTCAGCTTTTCCAAGCATGGTGGTATTGATCTGCTGTCCAGCCTGTAGAGACTGGTAGAGGAGGATGTCCTGATCTGATGGATTACTGTATGAGGCCCAGAGGCACAGGAACCTCAGTATTGACATGGCTCTTTAATCCCAGGGTTGAACGTGACCTTGCCGTGTCAAGCCCACACCCCCCACATGCTCCCCCAACAACACCCCCCCACCACACACACACACACACACACACACACACACACAAACACACGCACACAAACAAACATGTAGCAGTTTACACTTCCAACACTGCATCACAGCGGAGCACCGGAGGTCACCCGGCTCAGCCCAGAGCGCTGACCCAGCTTGGATTCACTCGGAAGCTTGAAGTTGCAGCTGAAAGTTGTCACTCAAAAACAAGAGAAAACAAGGGAGTCGAAATCAAACTCACACATGCAGAAAGCTCTCTGGGTTTGAAGCGCATAAATTTCCCAGTTGCTCCGGATTGTTCTTTCATTCGGTCGTTATCGTAGATCTATTACCCGTGAAGCATTGTGAGAATATCAACTTAATATGAAAAACAGTATAAAGTGCATCTGCATGCTGCACCGAGGAATTCAGTTTTTATACCAGGAAAAAAATAAAATACTTAAATGTAGCCATCATTTGTTTCCCTGACAGGACCGAGTTGTAATATTAGAGAAATTAATGATTCATAAAGGCCGTTGGAGAAAAAAAAAAAAAAATCAAAGTCTTAACCTCCTCCACAGGAATCCTGTAAAAAAAGACATAAAGTGTTCACATTTCAGTACATATTGTGAATTCTGTGTCTGTGTGTATGTGTGTGGATGAATCATAAGTCTATATTGTGTGGCTTTTGGCCTCCGTCAGAAGTGTTTCCCCCAGAGCAAGAAAGGCCTGCATCTGTGAGGATTGGGTTGGGATTTTCATTTTCTTGAAACACCTTCTGTTCTGTTCTGCATGGTCCCACTGGGGACCACAGTGCTGATATTTTTAGAGGGCATGTTCCGAGAGCCTCAGTCGCCAAGAGGGAAGGACAATGGAGGGTGTGATGTTACATCAATACTTGGCGCAAGTGGGGGAAAGGAAAAATCCTGGGTGGCCTTGATGAGTTCTGGAACGCCTTTCCTCAAGGAATTTCACAGTTTAAGAGCACCCTACAGACGGAGGACTTAAAATGGCCGCCAATGTGTATATATACACATATATAGTCTACTCGGTGTGTGTGTGCGTGTGTGTATATATATAGACACCCACACCTGTACACATCAGTGCCACACACTCCTTGTCCTCAGGCACTGTTAACTGTGTGCTAGGTGAAAAAAAAAAAAAACAAGCTTCCTCCTAACGTCCCCCTCTGGAGTTTCAGGACAAACTGAGGAACACTTGCATCAGTGGGACTTAAAATGGCTGCCAGTGAAGTGCATGAGCTCTTTTCCCCCCACAAAGCTTTAACTAGGGTGACATGATTGTTTGATTGTAAGTATGGCTTTTTAATCAGTCTTATTGTGAAGTCTAATGGCCACAGCAGGGGAGAAAGAGGGCTGCAGGCCACGCTGCCAATTTATAAGATGCTGTTGCAAAGCCAGATTGGCTTTGCTCTGCGTCTGAATGAAGATGTTTATGTTGAGCCGCTGAGTGAACGATGCCGGAATTGATTTTGTCGTTGGGAGTATTTTTTGAATCACTGGGAGAAGTTCAGGTTAGACTGGTATTTTTGAAAGATGATTCCTAGCCCTGGTTGAGGGTAGTCAGTATAGCCCACCCCTGGCACTGCTGCAGCACAAAGCCAACAAGAGACAAAACTGCAGATGGATTGAAGAATATTGATGTGCGCGACCCGCGGCTGCCTGCGAGCAAGGCTGAATAATTTAGGGAAGTGTGTGTCGTGACGACAGCCTAACACACACCAATCTCAGATTTGTGTGTCTTACTGTGCTACGCTCCATACATCCACAGTTCTGGCTTAGATGTCTGGATAATATGGCAAGGTCCGTCCTCTTTGATAGACGCCGACTGATGCACTTCAGCACACGCACTGGCGGAATTTCATATTTCTTTGGTCCAGCCAAAACTGCAATCCAGGATTTATTGACTACACATATTCCCATCAGTCTAGTTTCATATACTGAAGTTTTGCTTGGGTGAAGCAGGGCAAACACAACGTAAAACCATTTCTAATAACAGAGCTGTGTGTTTCTGTGTGTGTATATGTGTGTGTGTGAGCACTGTGCCACCCTGTCTGTGTGTGTGCCTGTATATCTCTCACCCTCACCTGCCCAACAGTTCTGTTATGGCACGAGTGGTTGAGTTACAGGGGCACAAATTGAACCTGCATTTTTATTACAGCTTTTATTATTGTTTTTATTAAATCCAGAGTCTAGAAATCCATTTTATTGTCACCCAGAGGAAGCTGTAGTACTTCACTGTGTGGGTCACCCCTCTGACTATGTGGTGCTGTCATTTCCTGTGGCTCGGCAGATCCAGAGTGCGCCCTCGAGAGGGCGGCGGAGGATGGTGAGACTGGGCGTCTGAGGAAGAGGCTGCTCTCTCCAGAGGAAGGAGAGGAGGGAGAGGAGGAGGACGAGGAGCCCGCGCTGCACAGCTGCGACAGCTGCCGGCAGGTGTTCGAGTCGCTGAGCGATCTCACCGAACACAAGATTAATCAATGCCAGCTGACAGGTAAACAACGTTCAGCCCACCGAGCCTCCCCTCCACTCTGCCACTCAGCTCTTCTCCCACTCCCACTCTCACTCTACGGCTTCACCAGAGAATATGCCACACTATGTGTGTTAGTACACTGCGCCAAGGGGAGCACAACAGCAGACTACCACTTTCCTTGGTAGATATCCAACGACACAGACATACACAGGCCTCACACACATATCACATTGTTTATATCTGCTATACATCAATATCCACAGGCATGACATACAAACAGGCCTCCACATGTCCTTATAATAGATCACTGTAGGCTACAGTATGTATTTATAGTATGTGCATTGTGTCCTTCCCTGTTTCAGTGTAACATTTTATACAGCACTACTAATTCTAATATTTCACTTGAGTGTAATGTGCTGCTACGAGGTCCCACAGTATCCAGACCACCAACTGAAAACAGATCCTTGCTCCAGGAAAGTCCCTCAGCTGGTCCCAGCGCTAGCTAGCTCCAGTAGTACTACCTAATGGGACTGAAAGAGAAGGATGCCATTGGCAGACTGTGTCATTGACCTGTTGATGGATGAATAGAGCTATAAATATCCTGACAAGGTGGCAGACAGAACTAATGATGTGAACTGAAGGTTTCCATGTGCTTCTCCTGGACTTGCTGTCCTCCTTTACACATCCTGATGGGCCCGCGTTGAGAAACACCAACTGACACACATTTCCCAATGTTTGGGCACGGAGCTCGTCTTTCCCCCCATTTTTGTTCAGAAACAAAATATGTACAGGCTAAAATGTAATGATCCTGCTTCTGATGTAGCACAGAAGCTTCTGTTTACCATTTCAAAGAAAATTCAAAGGGCTGTGCAAGAGAAAGCTAGAGTAGTCTCTGTTTACATTCAAGCACAGTTTGATTTCATATTTTGCAACCCACAATCAGCAAACCACAAATTATGGGGTCGACATCCCATGAGTTTTACAAAGATTTTCCATTAACTGTAAGACAGTTTCACAGTCGTTTGTGTGTGTGTGTATGGGGGGGGGGGGTTGTGTATGTGTGTGTATGTGTGTGTGTGTATGTGTGTCCACTACGTGTGTAAGTGTACGCATGAGAATGCTATCATGCCTCCATTGGTGTTAATCTAAGCAGAGATGCATGCATGTTCATTGTGGGAGTGATTTCACGTGTGCAGGTGTGCTTGTTTATTTGTATGTGCGCCTCGGGTGCACTCGTGTGTGTGCAAATTCGAAAAGAAAAGAAAAAGAAAAAAACGTGACACTCAGTCGACTAAAGGTGTGAAAATCAATGCACTGTTCACTTTCACATGACTGTCATCCAAAAAAAATGCACTCATTGTGTTTGAGGGAAACTAAGTTCAGAACCTCATGTCACCTTTTTTTTCAATACAACACCCAATTCCATCAAGCCAACAAGTCAGTTTGGGGAACCTTGGAGATAACAACAGAAAGGGCATTATTTAAGACATAGGGGGGCATGCATCAACACTGTTTGAATTAAAATTCTCTTTTAATTATACTTATTTCATAGTGTAATATTCAGAAAATGTCAGTAATGTTAAAAGAGTTGTGTGTTTGATTCAGGGACAAGCCTTTTATGTTCAGCAACGTTGTAATGTGGTCATGACTGACTCAGCCATATTTTTCCTATAATTAAGCCTGGCTTTTATAAATGTCAATCTTACGGACAAATAACTCTTAATTGCTCAATGATGAAAAAAAAACACACTTTGGATAAGAGCCCCCGTGGAAACCAAACAAAAGAATCTAATTGCCATTAGGGTATTGTGATTGTGCAGAAACACTCTATTAGTATTCAAACACAGTGGGAGAAAAGAAACTTCTAGATGGCATACTAAGTACTTAGAAGTGTGTGTGTGTATGTGTGTGTTTGTGTGTGTGTGCGTGTTTGTGTATTCTCTGGAATATGGGAGGAGATTTCCTATGTGGCATTATGTAGACATCCATGACCAATTAATCTGCCTTACATCAAGTCTCTACTCACAGATGGATCCTTTATTAGAACCATTTTCTAATCAACCACCAGCACCTGCTAAACCCTCCATTTTTTACAATTTCAAATGTTTTATTTTTGGTAAACAAATTGCAGAGCTTGACTGGAACCAATCCACATATGGAGATTTGCTTGCTGCCTCCTAACAGAACTCAGCTCGTTTTTTTTCCCCCAGCTGATATCCCATAAGCGTATACAGACTCTTACCAGAACCAGATTTGCCCACACACACGCATGCACGCACCACCACCTCACGTCTTTATTATGGGCCTCATTATACTATGTGTCCATGTTCTACAGAGTTTCACAACAGGAGTGAGACAAAAAAGTCTAAACAGATTCTAGCAGTGTGTCGACCACGCCCGATGGACAGAGAGAAAGAGAAAGATGTTACATGTCACTGCGATCAATGGTGGCCATTGTCTCCCCCCCGTCTGGCAGAGGTGTAACACCTTTCCATGCACTTAAGCCGTGACCACTGCAGTGCGCTAAGGGAGCGCATGGGTATGGATTGCCTTGTGTCCCCGATGCGATCGGTGCTATTGATCGCACTAATGCTGGACTGCGGAGGAAGGCGAGAGCCTGAGAAAGGGAGCAAGGGAGAAGGAGGGAGATGGGGAGAGAGAAAAAGAGAGAGTGCTGCAGGAATGCGTCCCCGGGGAGCCCGTCTTGGGCTGGGGCAGGGCTTCAGGAATGCTCCCCAGGAGATCCCAGTGAAGGCTAGGGCAGGGCTGGAAGAATGCTTCTCTAGAGAGTTGAGAGTGGAGGCTGGCTGGGGCAGGGCTAGAGGAATGTTCCCCCAGAGCACCCCTTTAACTCTGGGGCAGAAGTGGAGGGGCTCCGCGGGGGGAGAGCTCTCCCCCGTCCCCCCTCCGGCTCCAGGATGGCTGCGGATCAGGTTTCCGTGTGGGGATCAGCATCCTGCCGACAGGGCTTTAGGCTGCCCTGGGGAGGAGACAGGAGGCTGGAGGCACTGCTATTCCATAGGCCTTTCCAAAAACACTTCACAAATGCTTTGTCTCACTGTCTCACTGTATTGTCTGTACACCCTTGTATTGTTAGTGATCCTTCACAGAGAAAAAGAAACAGTGTCTGTAGTTTGACTTTTGTTCTTAGTTGGCACAAGACGCGCTCATACGCTAGATATGAGATTGCACTGGCAGGCAAGGAAACATGCCTTCAGACCTCCTCGCCAAAGAAATACCTTGCTCCTCAGCTCATTTCCACTCGTGTTTACTAGCTAGCCCACACTGTAAATAAAAATAACACCTCTAGCTCAGAATTTAATTCAAAAGATTGCATTTTCACAAAGCCTTTCACTGTCACTCCTCCAATTCCGTCTCTCTGAAGGTATTTGAATAGCCCAGTGCACACATGGGCTGTCAGCCTGGTGGCCATTCTTTCATTACGGGTCCAGCTCCCTTGAGCAACACCTTTTCTTGTGTCCTTCACTAGAGGAGGGGCATGGCTGCTCCCCCCAGAGAGATCCGTGCCCTGCTATTTTAACCCTCTGTGAGATGACCTTTTTAATAAGTGTCTTTCTCTGTTTTCCTGCCGGCCACTGTGCGAGCAAACAGAGCATGTCTTCTGCTTCCCTCAGATAAAGGAATCAATCAGAGAGGGTGCAACGGAGAAAGAGAGAGAGATAACTGGGCCATATATGGATTTATATTATGTAGATTTCCCCTTTCTTCTTCCCTGTAGACATTGCAAAATGCACTGAGCTTCAATAAAATACATTTCAGATTTATGAGAAAAATACAAATGAAATACTAATACTCAGTGAAAAACAATAAGACCCCCTACACTCACAATCCAGAGGAATCGGTAATGTGATAGAAATAGTTTCGACAAATTTCTAATATGAGGCATCGGGTAGCCAGACAAATTCTTTAAACCCTCTCTGACGTACTGTATGTTTTCCTCCTCGTCTAATCCTAACCCACGACATGTTTGTTTGAAGTGTTTGAATTCATTTACATCAAGTCTTTGGGTCAGCAGCATGGAAACATTCAGTAATACCCTCAACTATGAACAGGCTCCTGGCAGTCCATGTTTTCTACTAACTGTTTCCAAAAGGCTTCTATTGGTTGGTGCTGTCTTTTTTTTTTTTTTTTCTTGTTTTTTGTTTTTTCAACTAACTTTGTGTATTGATCCAACAGCTGCTTTGTGGCTGCCAAGAAGAATGTGCCAAACTGCAAAGACTTTATTTGCTTCAAAAGGGCTCACATAAGAGGAAAGCGACATGAGCAAGACCTGATTAGCCGAACTCTGAGCCACTGCCGTTCATCAGAAATTCTGCTGTGTTTTTGCCCGGGCGTCTTGCGACATCCTGGTACAAAGAGCAGCACACTGATTACAAGGCTTTGAAAAGAGGAGAGGCGGTCAGGGGAGAATAGCTACTTCTGGCACAACGCAGCCACTGAAAAGAGACCTCATGCTAGAGTGAGCTCTCAGAATTGGGCTTGAGTCTTTCCTGTGTGTTTGTGTGGGGGGCATGTTCTGTGCGAGTATGGGAAAAAGAGAGATAGGTAGGAAGAGGGAGAGAGAGAGAGAGGGAGGGAAAGAAAGGGAGAGAAAGGGAGTATTAAAGTAGATGTTTGACTCCACGGCGTAGCATCCCTGTGCATTTCCTCTCTGTGCGACAGTGCCAGTAACGTTAACAGGAGTGTCATTAGGAATTCAAAGCATATGCCCTCGTGAGGACGCCCTCTTTCTCTCTCCCCTGTGCTTCACACCGCACACATTATGCACTGTATAAAGTATTTATTGGTCTTTGTAAGACGAGGGCTGCATTTTCTGCAGAAAAAAACAATCAAAATAAGAACAGAGGAGCCTTCTTTTGTGTGCGTGTGTGCACGTGCATGTGTGTGTGTTGAAGGTAGAAATGACAATGGCCAGCACGGCAACTCCTTGCCTCCCTCATACTGCCACCCCCCCCATCCCCCCCACCCCCAGCCACACTCAGTCTCTCATGTATTCGCTTGCTCAATCAGTCATCTGCTTTGGCATGCAAACACACACCGACACGTATTAACGCGCACACGTGCTCCCTCGCAGCACCTGCATGCTTGCACTTTGCATTTTAGACGACACATAATTCATCGCCCAAGAGGCTGAGCACATGCTGCGACTTTATCCAGTTGACCTCTTTCTTAAGTAGGTAGCCACAATAGAGGGGATGACATGTGGACAAAACAGAGATAATCTCATGTACTCACCCAGAACTACACGCACTGAGTGAAAACACTATATCAACGACAATGTTATTTCCTCCCTCCACTTTGTAGCATGCCTTTGAAACTACCGACTTCAGTAATGTGACAAAGACCTGGCCATGGAGCTGTTGTCTCGGTTTCTCTTGCTCTCTTCATCTCTCCCTGGCCCTGGCTCTGCCTGCTCTTTGTTCACTCTCTTCCTCAGCCTGCAAGTCTTTTTCAGCGGCACAAGCAGAAGAATGGCACATTAAATCTTAATAGGACTGCGTCTGGCCGTGTTGAATTGCAGAGCGTGTTAAGCCGGCGCTTTCCTCCCCCTTGGCACACGCTCGTGGAAGTGGAAAACAATTGAATAAAAGAAACCGCTCCCTCCCTCTATAGCACAAGTGACTTCGGCTGATCTGCTGAAGCTATGAGACTGAACCGACTCTGGCTCGCAAACGGCTTAAGCCCTTACTGAGAAACTGTAGCATAAATTACATTAGTCCGTCTCCAAATGCAAAGACATACATGGAAGGTAAATGCAGGATTTACCTGACCACCCACAACGAGGCTGTTGCATATTCCCTTCTTTGTTACGGGTGGAAAACACTGTCATAAAACTCGTTCTATGCGCTAGACATTAATCACTACGTACTCGCTCTTTCAAAATAGCCTGTTGGCTGAGACAGACAAAGCAGAGTAGCAGAGAACAGAACTAGCCAGGAGTGATGGGTGAAATATGAAGACACGGGAAGGACAGAGGAAGCAGAGGGGAAGTTTAAAGCGAGAAAGCGATACGTAGAAGGAAGTGCAGAGAGACACAGTCGAGGTAAGGGAAAGCCGTTGTGAGCAGCAGCAGAGATGTGAGTCCAGGCCTGCTTTGTAAGGCAGTCAGAGGTGGTAATTAGCCAGTGATGAGTTGACTGGATGTGTGTCCAGTGCACGGCACTGCTGGGTGGGGCTGTGGGAGGTAGATAAGGCCAGCAGTGGGCTTATCTCTGAGAAGGACAGGCACCAGGCCTGCCAGGCAAATCCACCCACAGACCAGCCGCATTTTATTAACAACATCATTAATGCCAGACAGGTTATGTGCGGTGGCTCGGAAGAGAGACAGGAAAAAAGTAAAAAACAAATAAAGTCTCAATTCCTGCTTGGCTGGCCGGTCTAAAGTACATAGGCATCGGTTGACGTGTTTTGAAAGCAAGGAGCTTGTGGAGATGTTTACCAGGTAGGCAGCCAACGGAAGGGCACGGAGAGCGAGCTTGGATCTTACCTCTGGGTTTTGCTCACTCTCCTCTGGGTCCCCAGAATTCAAATGATTTTCTTTTTTCTCTTTCAAACGTGGGACTGCTCACCAGAATAATGATGAGGCAGATACAGAGAAACATAACTAGGCACAAAGAAAAGGCAAAAATGTATTTTAAAAACTTTATGGACATTTTCTGAGCTTGGTTTTCTAACAAATGCTGAGGAATGGCAAGTTTTTTTTCCCCTCACTTCTCATGGCATTCATAGTCCAATCAACTGTGCAAAGTTTTACTTTAATTTAAAGAAAAGTGTTAATGATCAAACACAGATTTGTGGTAATAAATGCATTTAGCCTAAGAAGGTTTTTTTGTGTACTTTAATTTCCTTTTTTCTCAGATGGTGCTTTAACAGGTGTCTGGTACTGTATGTGGTTCTGGCTCGATTTTTCATAAACAATCACGTGAAGTGCGTAACGTGAACAAACACTTGGTTTGTAATTAACACTCTAGTATTAGCATATCAAATGCCAAGGCGGTTTTCTGTCGCGTGTTTATCTACTGTAATTTACACCAGCAGTTGACAGGATGTAACATGGCTTTGAGACAAAGACAAGTTCACCAATCAACATGTACCTCATTCGCAGACACCTACAGTAAAAGAAACACGAACAGGCTTTTAAATCATGTTAATACTCCCTACTGAAAAGGTCATAGGATTTTGCTTATGTCTGCATGGAAATGTACTGAACATTGATCCCCATAGGGCTTTTTCCTTAGATGGCTTTTGCCAAACTCACCAGTAATGGGAGGAAGGGAAGGAGGGAGACGGAGGGCGGTGGAAAGAGTGACCAGTCCGACAGGTTTATGTCTCCCTGCAGACTGAGCTCGGTGGAGTGGGCCCACAGGAAGGAGAGGAGCCAGCTGTGACGGCATCCTGCTAGCCACTGTGGTTTAGGAACTTTGGGGTTACACTATCACCGACTCAACATTTCCCCCCTCTCCTCTACCCCTCCCAGGGGTTGTTTTTGTTGGCCAGGGGGTAGTGTTTGGGTGGGGGCTGCTATGGGGCTCTGTGGAACAGCCACTCCTATACTTCAGGATATGAGGAGTTCAACCACCCACAAGGACAGGGATTCTCAAATATCACGTGAAGTAACACATTTGTTCCTCACTGCTAATTGCCATTTTCAGACTGGAAGGTGGGTTCATAAATTTGACTTTATGGGCAGGATGGGTGTCGTTTGAGGTCTCCAAGGCCACCAGCTGGACTGTGCTTTGGTAGAGGGAACAGTGAGTGTCGGTAAAGAAAACAGTGATTTTTGACAGCAAAGTCATGCTAGCAGGTAATACAGGGATGTCCTCTTCATGTTAAGAGCAGTGGATGGTGGGGGGTCCTGCACCACTGAGAATGTAAAGGTCATCTAATCTATTCCACTTCCAACCTGCCTGGCTGATCAATCATCCTGGAGGAGTCGATCGATTTGATCAGAGAGCCTCTCCTAAGAGATGGCCTCCCAACAAGTAGCTTGGATTCAGCGGAAGGCTGCAGCGCACGCCAGCTTGATACATGTCTCTGCGATAAATCAAGACATTAAAATCCCTGATTAAATAGTAACTCGCCACCTGTGGTAGCCATTCTCTAGATAAGCCACTGATTTAAAGCAGCAAAGAACATGTACTGTTACTATTACTTCATTCGTGTTATCAGGCTCGTTCTATATGCAATGCATGTACTTTAAAATCAGATCAACAAAATCCTGCTGGACTGACTGACAGCTAAGAGAGATTGGGCTGTAGTAAACAGAGTGGTAATCTTTATATTAGGACATTATGTGCCCCCCAGTCAAAGCATGATGCATCTTTCTCATCATGAACTTGGTTTGTAGAACATACCCCACAAACAAAGTCAACAGACAAAACCATCGTGTGATTGGATTTTAATCCAATTGCATTATTATTCAGGCCTCCCATTGGCCATTCATTACTCTCACATGGAGCCTGTGTGGGTTGTTATCACCCAATCAGGCTCAAGACTGTATTCTGGAGAGCATGCTTTCGTTTGCATCCTTTAAACCCTATGAGCCCTCCCTCTCTCCGGGCCCGCCAACGGAATACCTAATTCCAAAGTAAACTGATTGCTCTCTCCAACAAGATTACGCTGTGATGATGTTAGCCAAATGAGACCGCTATTCGGATGCAACCAGGGCTGGCAAGGATGCTTACCGCAAGATGACTGATCAGCATGTTAAGAGAAACGAGTTTGGAAAAAAAAAAAAAAAACGGGAGGCGAAAACGAGGGATAGAAATCAAAAGAGTGTGAGAGAGTTGTGCGCGTGGGGGTAAGCAGAAATGTAATTTGCTTCTCACCTCAGGCGACTGGGCTCTGAGGCCAGTAAATATGCAAACAAGCTGAGCCTGGCCATCAATATGAAGACCCTAGATGATTACTAATCTCCACCGCAGAAGTAGATTGAGGTCTGTACAGCAGCTCCATGCAACATGAGGAAAAAACAGAGGGAGGTTAGAGTCCAAACTAGATCTCCATATTGGCCCCCAACAGAGTTATGGGTATATTTGACCTTCAGCTTGAGAAGTAATATGCTGTTTATGATGCATACAAATAAGCAATACAGCAGCATTTAAGTGCCTTGAACGCATATTGCAAACATTTTGAAATGATCCATTAATCTTGCATCGCATTCTGAATATAATTCAAAAACTACTGCCATAACTTCTCAGTAACTTTGAACCTTGTTCTCAACTCGCCCCAGTCTTTTCATCATGGAAAACTCCTTGTC
Source organism: Decapterus maruadsi (assembly GCA_030347415.2). NCBI lineage: Eukaryota > Metazoa > Chordata > Actinopteri > Carangiformes > Carangidae > Decapterus > Decapterus maruadsi. Next base: position 17,936,745 of record CM064906.1, read on the forward strand.
TGATATGAGCTCTTAGACGTGAGGCACAGTAGTTTACCAGCCCATTGTCATTCCCCATCCGTAATCCGGGATAAAAAAAACCTATGGGACATGGACCAGGCTGGAGTCATTAGGTGTGTGCGTGGCTTACCCAGACAGCCAGATAAACCAGATGCCTCGGGATGGCCAGGGGTCATCTCTCTGTGAGAACACGTTGTTGATGTCCTTGTTTCTCTCTCTAGCTCTTCTTCGCCCACACTCCTTCTCTCGCCCCCTCGTCATCATTCCTCTCTTTCTTCCCCCTTCTCTTCCTTGATTGCCGTGCACAGTCATCACAAACACAGAGGTCCGTGTTGGAGCTTAGCAGCTGAAGAACCTGTCAGCTGAAGGGAAGAAGGAAAGACAAACAGGGGAGTAGTCTGTGGCCTTAGGTTGAATGCCTGAGGGTGTACTACGTGTGGAGGATAGTTAGTGCAGAAGGACGCACCGCAGTCTGCAGGTGAATCCTCTCATTTTGGGAGACTTAATGCATTTGAATCATCACCTCTAGGGGGTAGTGTTATGACTTTCTGTTTCAGGAGGAACCTTGATATAAAATGCAGCAAAAGTTGCGTCTTTTTTATTTTTTTATTTCTAAATACAGCAGGAGGCCCATGTAAGAGGAATATATATTCTATGAATGTCTTCCCAGTCTTAAACATAATTGACTATTCCTTGTATTTTAGAGTGTGTTTCCAGCATTGAGCTTTACCCTCTGCAGTGAGTGCACAAGGCTTGAGGATGTTTACCTGGCATGGTGCCTGTTGTAGCTGCCCTCCTGTTGAGGAAAAACAGGTCAGGCTATAGTTTTGTGTTTGTTTGTTTGTGCGTGTGAGCTTTTTTTGGTGGGGGTGGGAGAGGGGTGTATGAGTGTGTGAATGTGTATAGGTGTGTCTGTATGTACTGTAGTGTATATACTGTGTGTGTGTGTGTGTGGATGTGGGGGAGGAGGAGATCATTAGGATGGAAAGGGTCAGAGAGCACATTACATTCAGCCAGGGAAGAAAAAGAAAGAAAGATGTATCTCCAATGTAAGCATTTATTTTTCAGGAGCAGATAGGATGTGCGGGTATAAGGAGGGGGCGGTGATGGCGGGTAACTGGACTCTCAGTCCAACTGAACCATCCATCTGCTCAGCCATCAATCTTCCCCCTCTCTATCCCTCTGTTCATTTACTCATCCAGCCATTTATCCATCCTCGCCCATGGCCAAAGGGCCATGTCTCTTTGTGGCCCTGATAATCTGGGCCAATTTCCTCTGCAATTTATTTCCCAGCCAACCACCCACCTGGTCAAGCAGCATCAGGCTTCTCAAGGTAGAGCCACTCATCCCAGCAAGCCCCTTCCCACCAATCACATCCTGTTTTTTTTCCCTCCGCAAGTCTCAGATCTTTTGTCTTTTGTGTTTTGGAGCTTCGTTTCAGGACTGGAGTAATGCCACCTTTCTTCCTTCTCTTACTGTACTCTCTGACACCGCTCAGCAGCCATTGTTTACCCCTGATGTCCTAACCCTTCTCCGTCTTTGTGTTCTATTATCATCTTCCATTTCTATCCATAGCCCTCTCTGCTGCCTCCCTCTTTCTCTTTCTTTCTCTCCCTCTCTCTCTCCCTCCCTCCATCCTGTCATGGCTCCTCAGTATTCTGCTGCTGTCTTGTGTGGAGTGATTTTGCCCAGACACGTCTGGCTCTGGGTAAAGTGCGGTCCCCAGAGAGCGCGCTCTGCAGCCCCCAGGTCGCCGGCACCATGAATACATTATGATCCCCATTTCCATCCTGTTGCCACGGCAGCACTTTTAGAGCCGCAGGGCGATTAAGACGTGTGCTGTCGATACCCTGATAGGAGCAGAAGTTGGATCTGGAAGCTGGCCTTTGATCAGATTCCATCCTCCCGCCTGCTATTGGTGGCTTCAGCACAGGAAGACAAAGAGGTCTTGTGGGCTTTTTATTGGTCTGACAAGCTCACCTGCTGTACATAAGCATATCACGCATCTATCCTCAAGCTCCTTTTCCCACCTTTTCTGCTTTATCTCTGTCTTTCCTGCCTGAAACCATTTCCCTCCCTTATTCTCACTTCCGTTGCTCCTCCCAATCGCTGCAGTTCAGCTAAGGCAGCATTATACGCAGTCTCTCTCTCTCTCCGCTCTCTGATATTCTGCTTTCCTCACAAAGGAAGCAACTCCCTTACCTTTTATTGTTTCCTTTTTTTCTTTGGGGGATGATGTATAAAACATGGTGCCTCAGGTAGAGGATGTTGGGTAGGAAGCCATGTCCCCCTAAATGGCCAGCCGTGTGCATGCGCCTAACACTTCACTGAGCAATCTGTCAACATGTCAGCAACACATGTTTTGTAAAAAGCCTCTGGTGGGAGCCAGGGGAAAAAAGGCACTCCTGCCAGACCAGAGAGGAAATGCTTTTTTCTCCTCTATGCAGTGGATTTTCTATTGCTGGTGCTCAGTCCCATGGGCCCCCCACCACCACCCTCCTCTCCCCTCCCTCCCCCACTCCCCCCCCCACACATACACCCGTTGTCTGCACTTCAGAAATTTGAACTGGGGACCCTCGAGGGGGTTTACTGGGAGGGTGGGGGTAGGCTGCGAGGGAGGGGCTCCCTCTTTTTCAGAGCGTATGAAATTGTGAAGGTATATTGTGGCAGGTCCCCAAGCGGTCTTTTCTAATACCTGAGTTTCTGGCGAAGCTGGAAATTACCAGCGGCTCCCCCGAGGGACGGCTTTATCCACACCAGGAAGGGGAGCAGAACTCAGTGGGGAGGTTACTTAATGCATGGCTGAAATAAAAGAATTTCTGAGAGACAGAGGCTGAAAAGCTAGCTTTTTTCTTTTTCAACCCCCCCCCCTCCGTTCCCTCTCCCTCTCTCTTTTCCTCCCCAGTAGTATAGTTTACTACTCTCTGCCTTCTCTTGAAGGGTTCTAGTTTAATAAACTTTCAGAGGATCCTGCTGGTGCAGACAGCTAGACAAATACCCTTGTGTGTTCTCTTTTGTCAGAGATACAGCTTTTTGTTATGTTCTTGCAAATTTGATTTCTCCCTCTGTCTTTCGTTTTCTCTGCCGCCCTCTGTCTCTCTCCCTTTCTGCATTTGTCTTCATCTCCCTCGTCCTCTCCTCGCTTTCTGTCTCGCTCTTCGATGCACATGCACACACTACACAGACACACACAAAGTCAAACTCTGTCTCTTGTGGTTGAGTTTATTGTTTGGTCTGTCTCTTCGTTCTCCCCCTCTGTGCTCCCTTTTGTTTTCTGTATGTTTTGTTGTATTGTGCAGAGAGACTGAGATGCAGATAGAATGCAGACAGTTTGCCCTGGGTGAAGAGTGCGCACAAGCACCCTTGGTGTCTGTTTAACAAAACACATTCATCTATTTACACATGACCAAATGTATAAAACTCTACTTTTTAAAGCACAGAGTATGAGGTGTTTTTCATCAAAGAGATTTTAATGCATAATGTTTTGGGGGTAATTTACTCATCCCTCTGTATGGCCTTATTTTCTGCTTACTATATGCCAGGATGCCCTTTTCCTCGGTAATCAGCACCTGTATCTAAAGTCCATGGATCATTAATCTTGCCTTGTTCATAGCCTCAAAAAAACAACATAAAAATCTCATCCTGTGTATGAAATGCCTCTCTCTCTTGCTTTCTTTCTTCCTCTCTCTTCCTCCCCCTCTACTGTTGGTAAATAATTCAACCTTTTCCCTGTAACAAGTGCTGGCCTTAATAGGGAGCAGTACCTGTAGTTGGGATAAACAAGGCAGCCGGCCTCACCAGTGAAACAGAGGGATTTGGGCTTCATGAGGGCAGAGGAATAAGTCGTTTCCTTCTGAAAGGCAGAGTAGACTGGCTGACATTAATTAAACCCTATAGGATAAAGGTTATCTGAGGCCTAGCAAAGCAGAGACCGTGCATACATCCGGGATGTTATGTCTGCCGAATTCTAATCAAGACTTCTTCTTGAAGCGACACATGTGGGCTGAGGCATGTGTAATACGTGTGGTATGCTTGCGCTATTACGTTCTAAAATCTGTGTGTCTCAGGGGGCTATTGATGAAAAGAGGTGACATCATTTTTAGAAGAAAAGGCAACAACCTCTCTCTCTGGCCCTCCATCCTCTGTTGCAGATACAGGCCAATCACCTGAGGAAAGAGTTCTCAAAATACACCACGAACACTTTAGCTACCGCCTCTGCTACATTTTCAGAGTTTTACGCATTACTAAAAAAAGACTGAGGCATTTTTTAGACTTCCGTGTTTAGGAGACATTGTTTTGCCCACCATGCTCTGTGGTGGGAGGTGTGCCTCCCCACCAGAGATCCTCCCATGGTGCACCTGTGACTGAGTCACCTGACCCGAGCTTCAGCATGGCGCTCGGGTGCCATGGCTCATGTTTTACAAATTACCCATGGGGCCATGCACCACCTCTGTGCCCATATTTCCTCCCTGCTGTATGCATAGAGCGTGGGATTATATTCCCCAACGCCAACTCCTCCCTCAGACAATGAACAGCCGCAGAGATGACAGTCACCTCACTAACCCAAGAACGCCAAGGAAAATACAAATTAAGGAAGGGAGAAAGCAGTGCTCTGACCTATTGGCTTCCTCTGTTTGTGCTGGATGTATGCTAGTTAAAGAAAAAAGCAGCATGGATCCTGTTACCAGGCGGGTAGAGCTCTATGTGTTATGTGTGTGTCATCATGACTCCAATGGTAATCTTAGAACATCGCTTTCTCTCACTCTCCTCCTGACTCGTCAACTTATTTGCATGCCAAATTTAATTAAAGGTCACCTCACTGGTAATATTCTCTTGATATTTAAAGTAGCCAAGAAAGATCTCATTGTACGCCGTTTCTATATCCCTGGTACAGTAACTCTGGCTCTTCCACAGTGAAAGCATAATAGTAATGACCGCTCCTTCCATATACCGATAAAAGCTGATGTCCTCTCGTCTACAACAGTGCAATGAAAAGTAATTAGCTGATATGGATGTTACTGTCAGTGATAACTGATATTGGGGGACTATTACATTCACTCTCCTGAATGATGATCCTTGAAATAGGTTCATCACAGTGAGCTGCACTCACAGTTAGATGTGAGATAACCACATGTAAGGTGGAAAACTTGCCACAAAAACCCAAAATATTTACTTTACTCTCTTTTCTGTCATGCCATGACTCATCTCTTGTGTTTGACTGATTCACATTATGTTGTTTATAAAGCAAATCTTAATGTAAAGTCACACTGATTTTCCTCAAGTTTAGGTGTAATAAGGGGATGATAATTCATATTGGGGTGTTGGTTGGCAGTCAAACTGAGTCCCTCTCCTGAGAGAGACATAAATAGCCTCCCAGGTGGTGGTGTGTAACTAAGTAAATGGTTACTAAGCCAAGGAGTGCTGGGTCTATGTAAATAGGGCAAGAAGAAGTATCCGTTGAGGTTCTGGAGTGAGAGGAGGGTATTCAAGGGTAAGATGAACCTCAATAATCTCTTTTAGGAATTTTTTCTACAGTGACCCTGAAAGTTTTCCACTAAGTACGTCAACATGCAAACTTTGAGCAAAACAATCCAGGGGAAAAAGTTTTCTTTTTTTTTAGCTGATAAATAGATAAACAGGAATAAATCAATGTGAAGTGATGGATGAATAAGTAAAATGCCCTGTAGTCATTTGTCTGGTTGTATTCAGGCCTCATATTCCTGCCCTGTTCTGCAAATGAAGATGAGGTTGAGGGCAACGAAGAAACGGATTCATTCGGCGAGGCGTGTGCGCCCTTGCGAGCGTGTATTAGTGTGTGCACGTGTGTGTTTTCATAATACTTAGCAGTATTAAGATATGATGATGAGCTTCTTGGATACCAGAAGAAAAGCAATAGAAGGGGAAACAAAGCAAACCCCTAAATCTGTCTGCCATTTGCGCTCACATACTGTACACACATGTCATGAGTATTCTGGCACAGTTACTGGGCCAGGGAAGTGCTGGTCTGGGGCCTGGCCCATTCTCCAGAGACAACCCCCCCCCTCCTCCTCCTCCTCCTCTCCTCTCGCCCCCCCTCCTCGCCGCCTCCTCCCTCTCCGCCCCCTTCCCCCTTCCTGTGCAGTCTGTGGACACAGTCTGAGGCGACAAGGTTGCACAACAGCTCACAAAACCTCGCTTTACAAACATGATCATAAAAAAACACAGCCTGCCATTAGAAATCTGTTTAAGAAGAAAAAATAATTAGGAGGACTGTGATAATTGTGTCAAGGGGGAAATACATCAGACGCATTACGGGAAGAACCAGGAAATCTTGCCGTGGCTTTGTTACTTTGCTGTTGGTTCAGTTCGACATTGATCCACCCATCCATCTGTCATCCTTTTCCTGTGCTCCTTCTTCAACTCTCCATTTCTTTCTCTCTTTCTTTCTCCCTTTCTTGGATTCGAGAGTGGAGGAGCCTTCTGGCTTGAACAGAGGAGGGGATGAAGATGTTTATTCATCTGGAGGGTATTAGAGCCATGATTAAGGAGAGGAGGGAGTAGTAAGGCTGATGCGACGTCTGCATCGCTCGTTCGTGGGCCGCCTGCGGGACTCTGGCCAACACACCAGGAAATCAAGAAATGAAGAAGAATGAAAAAAAAAGTTGTAGTGAAATTTGATTCTCTCGGGAAGGACAGAACTTTAGGTTTTAGCTGTCTCGCTCGCACTCTCATTCGCAGTCTCTCTCCCTGTCCTCACAGCTAAGCTAATTATTAATGAATGCGGTTTCTGTTGAACCTTGGAGAGGTGTCAGTGCTGCAGTCACTGAGGGTTAAGAAATCTTGACATTTAAGACAGGGATGCATGAAAATACATCGTCTTGCTTGAGTTGATGCTTGTTTTTCTTCCCCTCCCGCTCCCCTCTCCGAGATGCATGTTTTCTTCTCCCTCCTGGGCTGTCTCCAGTTGTTTTACCACTGACAAGCTGGGATGGTGTTGAGGAAGTATCAAATAGAGCCACAGTGTATTAATCAGGGGAACTGAAGGTCATGGGTCGAGAGGCAGGGTCAGATTTTCTGATAAATGCTAATGCTAAAGCTAACACAGGAGTCCATTGCTGCGGTTGTTTGTCCATATGCATGTGATTTTTTTTTTGTCCATTGGAATCAGAAAAAAGAGGTGTTGATATAAGACTTTTTTATGGGCATTTGGCAGACTGACTGCCCTTTTTAAAATTATTCCCAATGTACTGAAACATAGATCCAAGTGTCTGAAGTTATCCTCAAAAGTGAAATAACTCTTAGTTGAAGACTAGTCCAAGTTTTATGGGTCACGATGAGGTAGTTTGATTAAAAAGAATTAGACCCTATTTTCTAAATGTACTGAGTGCTGTGCTTGGTTTTACGTAATGGATAGCGCCTCCTGAAACTTGCAGAGCAAACCCTATTTTAATGAAGCAACCATACGGTAACTCAGCATATTCCTATATGCACAACAATTTTTTTTTTTCCAAGAGATCACATAAATCACATTTCCATGAGTAACCAGGAGTGGAGAAAAATAAAAGGGCATCCAAGTAAACTCTTGAGCAGTGTGGAAATATTAACAGTAGCATGGTACAGCACAGCGCCGCAGCATCGCTCGCAGTGGCTGGCTGACTGGCTGACTGGCTATCTGACTGTCCGCTGGGTCTTGCGCCTGGCCTGCCTGCAGTGTTGAGGGAACAGCACACACACATAACATGCAGAGGCTCCCCTGCCTATTGAAGCTCAAGCCCAGCCCAGTCCCGCCTGGCCCAGCACTCCCTTAGAGCCAGTGCAGTGAGGCAGGCGGTGAAGGGGCATGCTGGGGGACAGATTGTCATCCTCCTTTCTCCCCCTGGGAGGCTCACTGTGGCTGCTGGTCCAGCCAAGGCCTGGGGAACAGCCTCCTTCCTGTTTGTGTTGTAGCCTACCTGAAGTGGTCAACTGTCCTTCCTCTTCACACCACCAGCCGTTCTACAGGAGATGACACCACTGCTACCATCCTTCTCCCACACACACACTGCTCCACCTACATAACACAACTCCAACCATCTTGCGTTGCAGCACCTTTAGGTCTTATTTCTAATCTAAGACTAATAAGGCCTCTGTTTTAGAAAATGATGGATACTCTACACCACTGATCATTAAAATCATTTTTTTTATCATAGCAGGAGCTTCCATGCAGTTAATACAAATGTATTAATGACACTACATCAATGCCACTATTATGGCATATTTCAGATAATGACACACAAGCTGTGTATTTTGGTTCAAGTGTGATTCATGTTTAGTGACCGGCACATGAGTAAAATTCTATTCAACAATAGAATAACAACATTAGCTCACGAGCCCAGCCACTGCACGGTGAATAGTATGAACCCCAAATTCACCTTTCTTGAATAATGTTGTAATTAAATGTCTCCTGTTTTTTCTCATCTCATTAATTTCTTTTTTTTTCTGTATTTGAAAAAAAAGAGACTATTTTGATAGAAGAAAAAGGAAGTGCTCCTGACAATTTAATTTCTTGTTAACCCTGTCTCTGTGACTTTGCCCTGCCCTGATGTAACACTTGCTTCTCTCACAGAAAAATACACAGTAGCGCACAGGCAGGGCCAAACATAATAATACTAGACAGCCTCCCCTACATATAATAAATTTCCTCCTTAATATACTATAAAAGTGGCTGTTTTTATTATAGTCCTTTGTATAAATGAAATGTTGATTTGTCAAACAGTTAGTTATATAGAATAATTCTTCCACCCTGTGTGATAGCAACACTAGTGTGTGTGTTAAAGTGTGTTGCTGACCTAAGTGACCTCCATGTAATAGCATGCAGCTCTTGTGGAGGCTAAGAAATGTGTTACCCAGCATTAAGTCATCTCTGCTTTGCTTTCAGAGTTCAAACACTGCGGTTATGGATTGTTATGCGATGCTAATTTTCACAGGAAACAGAATAAGGCAGATCCTACACACAGCACAAACATCCTCCTTCATTTCAGTGCCCTGTCATTATTTTAAGAAATATTATTGATCGATTATAATCTTTAGTATTGATTTGAGTTTGTCCATTCATGGTGTGTGGAAAGACATCCAGTGTAGTGGGGACACATCTCTGTAATAAGTAATGGAATTCCACTTTTCATTGTGTCTTACTATCATGGAAAGAAAAAGCCTAGTAGAGGATGACTGGCCGCCCTACTTTTCCTCCTCTGGCCTTCCATTTGTCTAACTTTCCTGGGACGCCACTGGGGCACTGTGATTTCTGGGACAGTGACCAAGTGCTCCTGTCTGAGCTGGGGGACGTGGGTAATGTGGACAAAGTAGTTGACAGTTTGCCGCTTCCCCATGGTTGAGAGACAGAGCCATGAGGGCCAGAATAATGGACACCCAGACCACAGAGTCAGGACAGCGCTTGATGTTCCAGCTCTTTGTGTCGGGGCCCCGTGTGAAAAAATCCCCATTGACTGCACTTTGAATGTGTGTGTATGAGGATTTCTCCTCCGAGTGTGTGTTGTGGATATGTGTTTTGTTGTGAGCGCACATGATGTTTGGCCGGGGTAACTCGCCGCTACGGCACTAATGAAACCACGGGAAGTGAATCCTCATTTCATCTACTGTTTTTCTACCTCGTCCAGTAAAAGATAGCACCCTTGTTTGCTGCTCCTCCAGTCGTCTCACACAAGCCCTCATTCTTATCCTGCAGCATAGTGGATTTGATTGATCTGTAGCAAGGGGGGAGAGGGACCTGACATTTCTCAGTGATGTGTAAAAACATATTGTGTTTGCTAAGGAAAAAAAAAAAGAGGAAGAGAGAGAGACAAGCTGAGTATACACACAACACACGCACACGCAATGCTGTATAAAAGGCTGAGAATCTAATGATGGATAGCGTCTACTTTAAATACTTCTACAGTACTGTGTGCGTGTGTTGTTGTGTTAATCAGTTGCACAGTGCAAAAAGCCATGTCTAGCCACCTGGCACTTTTGTTGACAGCTACTGGGAATTATCAGTGTTTCATTTTGACTGGATTTGATGTCTTAAAACGGGGATGTAGCAGGACTACTGTGAGTAAAGCCCAGCACTAGGCCTCTTCCAATAGCTCTGTGTCCTCTGAGCTCTCGGTCCTGAATCAACTGAGTGATTCGTTCATCTGACTGGAATTAGTCCCAGAAATTCGACATTCTCCCTCCCTTCACTCTCTCAGTCGGAGAGACTGGAGTCTTAGCTAATGTAAAAAATTTCTCTCACCATCTCCCCTATTAGATCTTAAGTGGTTGTGTCACAAACAGGGACATACATGATAGTGTGTTGTTCAGACACACGTTGCTATTTGGGCATCAGAACAGGAAAAGCGTTGAGATGACACATGCATTGTCTCACGGGAGAGGCTCACTACTTTTCCCAGTAACTGTAAAAAGATCCCCTCTCTGAATATGAAGTGGGGTCATGGTGTTACATCAGACAAGTTGTCAGCTTTTTGTTTATTCAATGAATCCCTAATCCCCAATGTGCCACAAATACACTCACACAAACACATCTCTTATGACAACCACTATGTACAGATCTCTGGTACAACACACAGGAAGACAAGGTTTGGCGACTGAAAGCACGGGCATGCTTTGCTTCACTGGAATGGCTTTTGAACAAAGTCTAGCTTTCTATAGAAGTGGCAGATGAGTGATAGCAAAAAACACTTTTCTGATAAGATAAGGTCCTGGACCTGGATAAGAGTTTGGCTTCCTAAATAGAAGAGATGTTCTCTGTTGCTGTCAGGCAGCGATAAGCGATTTTGAACTGCTTCCAGGACCTCAGACACGAAACAGTGAGTTATTCCCAAACCAGGGTCCCTGAAAGGTTTCAGAAGGGAGTATTACTGTGAAAAAAACAAACAAACAATAGAATTGCAAATGCCTGTTTACCAAGAGTCAGCTTTGGGCAAAGTCTGTAATCAAATGTCAACTTCTGTGATTTAAAAGTAAAACGCAAGTAGGCAATTACATAAGAAAAACTATCATGATTCATTTTTTTGCGCATTTCAAAATATTCAAATAAAGTTTTCCAAGAAAGGCCATTTTGGTTGAGGGATGGTCAACATTTGTTCACCCAGCTGAAATACAAAACATCTTCACTGTTTTAAGCTATGCACTAAATCACCTGCAAGGCAGAACATATCCGTGTAGCACTGACCTTTGTTCACAGACATTTCACGGCATCTTAAAATGGCTAAACACACATGTGTGTGTCTGGGTTTGAGAGAGACAGAACGCCTCTCATTAGCAGCGTGCAAGTGGATATTTTATGGTATTATAGCAACAGGCTGTTTCTGTTTTAAGGATTTTTTTTTACAGTATTTACGCTACCAAATGTTAAACTCAGTTTTAGACATAATACATTTAATCTAAAACTTGATTATACCTTTTTTGTCTGATTATTTATTTTTGTCAATTTTACATTTTCACAATCTCAAATTCCATCATATTAATTAAACGTATCTACCAACCACACTTTCATAAATACCACTGGAAGGGGATTTTGCTGGTTTTGAATATGTATAACTTTGTCCATATATTTTATTGATCGTGCCGCTGCTGTGCACACCAGTTATTAATATATTTCAAGTATTAGCGATCCAAAAAGCTGTGTTGCCTTCCCTCTGATCTTGCACTCACACTCGCACCATGACAGAGCGATATCTGTTGACACATAATTCACTTGTAGTTATTCATTTCTAATTATGAATATCATATTGGTATTTAAAAACACAGACACAATATCTGCCGCCATATGCGTTAGTCCAATGGGAAACCATGTTGTCAGGAAAATTAATGACTAGCACTCCTAAAAAATATATTTATATATCTTGCTAATTCTCAAATTCATTAATTGTATGAATTACAAAAATACTTCAGGGGATCTTGAGAGCTGCTTCTCTGTATAGAAACAGCAAACCTACCTGTTCCCAGCATTAAGGGTCTTATTTGAACAGGAGTATTTACTCTGGGAAAGGGTGCTATAAATGAACATAGAGGAAGTGGCGCACAAAGAGTAGTTCAGACTGGCTTAGAGGAAACTGAGTCTTGCGTGTGAAGGGGGAATTTTTAGTGGTTACTTTTGCAGCACGAGAAAAAAGAAACACTAAATTATATAGAGCTATTGCAAATGGCTTTATTAACCTTACATAAATGGATTTCTTGAACTTGTCAGGCTAAGCTTTTTTATTATTATTATTTTTAAAAAAGTTTTGTGTGCTGTAACTTGGGGTTGAATTTATATTGTACTGTTAAATATAGCTACTAGACATATTATGGCATCCCCTATAGCAGTGCTTCAGATGAGGTTGTTTTGTTCCATATAGGAGACATTAAAAAGAGAAAAGAGGCGGGGGTAGGGACAGAACTCCCAGAGAGGGACAGGCCTTAAGATGGAGGTCTTCCTCCCAGGACGTGACAGGCTGTTGGCTGGAGGATGCTCAGGAAGGCCTTGGCAGACCAACAAAGACAGCCCTTCAGCTGCAGGGTGTAGTTTTTCAGGCCCCAGCATCCCCTTTGGCAGCAGCACAGAGAGTGCTGGCGTGCACAGGCCCCCGGCCCGAGAGACAGGGAAGTAAGGCCCGTTCTTTTATTTACTCAGGCTGCTGCTGAGGCCTGGGCATTTCTTGTCTGGGTGAAGAAGGAAAAAAACAAGTCCCTCTCTCTTGCTTTCCTCTTGCAGTCTCCTGAGGAAGATTGCTCTTTCATCTGCAGTTGTTCACACACTTGTTTTGGCCATTGCGCTTGTATCTGTGTCTTCTATGTGTACATGTATGTGTGCTCATATATATATGTTTGTTACTCTGGGTGGATGTGGAGTGTGTGAACTCATGCTCTCTGGTGTGTATATTACTGAAACTGTGTGTGTGTGTGTGAGTGGGATAGAGAGAGTAAAACTAGTAAGTCTCGGGACAACTGTACAGTTCCAACTCTGGCTGCGCAGATGTGACACAGGGAGACAAAGGACCTAGAGACCATGTGTTTTACAAAGCACCAACTGTGAGTTTTTACTCCAGCACCCATACAACAGACTGGTTTGATGATACCTATAAGAATTTATTAGTTACATTATTAATATTATGGCATCATTTGGTCATACAGCGGCTTCTCTAATATTTCACAAACCTAATATCAACACAGCTGTTTGCCCATCTAAACATCCATTCTGGGAGTTGAACTGGAGCAATGTTTGCGAGTCCCACGTGTCCCCCACAGATACGACTTCATATATGTGTGGTATTTGAGTAAAGGCACTGAATAAATAATATACATCATCAAGTAAACAACAACAAAATAAAAAAAATGGAATGAGCTTGTCTTGACAGCTTAGTGATGTCTCAAGGCAAAGACATCCTCATTTAAGACAGTAGAATTTCATTTAGCCTTGTATACAGGCCCATTTATTTGTTTGTTTTATGCTATTGTCTCAAAGCCAATATGTATGACTGTAAGGCATTGGCTGGGGTCATTCTTCTTGCACTGTCTTCTTCTCCTATACCCTGGGAGGCAGTATGAGAGAGGGCAGATCCGCCCCCTCTGTGGAGGAGGGCATAGCACTGAGTCACCCATCCTCCCTCAAACCAGAGAGAGAGAGAAAACAAAACATTGAGACATGTATGAGAGATAAAGCAAAGTAAATCAGGCAAGGTTTGCTCCTTGAGTGAGATGTGTGTGCAGAGTGGGCGCCTTGCCAGGGGTGGGAGGTTTCCGGGAGGGCCACGGTGTGGAGGTGGGCTCTCAATGTGCCGCTTTCAGCAGTTTGGAGGGGCAAGGGAATGGCCTCCGACCCCATCTGTTTCCTGAAGATAGGCCCTGATGGGGGTAAGTGTTCAGAGAGGGCATGATATCCTGACAAAGGGCAGATCTCCCAGCAAAAACAACAGACAGGGGGGAGAGAGAGAGAGAAAGAGAGACTTAGATTTGTCAGCTGAAGGAGAGTACAGAGGTTAGATCCTGGAAAGAGCTCGTGCTTTTCCTTCGTCCCTCTCATAAATCTTTGCAGTTTCCTCTTGTTTTTCCCATTCCAAGTTTTGGCCTTTTGACATAGTTTTTTTTTTCTGAAGGGGTTGGGATTACGTTGTTTTATTTAGGTAAGGAAGTTCACAGCACTTAGAATTCGGCAGCGGGAAGAAGTGGTCTGTAACCTTTTGAACTTGTGGAAAGTGGTGTTTTGTGTTTTCCATTCATATCACCACACAGTGAACCAGTGGAAAGGAATGTCGGCAACAAGGCATCTGAATAGGGACACATTAAAGTAACTGTAAAACGAACACAGCCTACATTGTCAGTCGACTGGTTTTCCCTGGTCATTCCCTGCACCTGCTTGTCCTTGAGTGAGATTGTTAGTCACTTGGTTGTCGTCTTCCCCTATCCGTTTCCCTGTACTCTTGCCCTCCCCCCTTCCCATCCCCACCCCACCCAGTCCCCCTGCATCAGCACATGGCACATTCATCCATTTAGTATCAGTTGCCTCACGGCTTAGCACAAACCACATAGACAAATATGATAATAATGCATATTCTATAATCTGATATCTATTGACTGATGTTCTGAAAGGCCCATGTTTCATGAAAATCATCTATTTTCCAGTGAAAGGTTCCTAAAGGCTATGCATAGCTGTAGTCTAAATTGCACATTTAATCTTCTCCTTCACTCTTGAGAGCTGCTTTTCCCTGTTTTTCTCTCTCTTGTCTTAAGGTCATTTGAAGGATTCTTGTTTTTCAGAAAAAAAAAGATTCTAGTAATTGTTCAGGAATAATAGAAATGTTCTAATTTACCTCATGCCATGCTTACATCCTAAAGTACAGCCATTGTCTGGTGTTGGCTTTAAATGTCAGAGAGATTGTGTTTTGAGTCACAGTGGGCTAAGCCATTACATGGCCACATACAAGGTTAATTGTAGTAAAGGTATTTCCACTTATTCTGTTCTCTAATTACACTTAAAAGTGCATATTTAAATGTAACTTTTTAGATAACACCTAAGGAGAGGTATTGTTTCCACTGAGGAAAAAAATGGTCTAAGTTGCAGAGATTTCTAAATTCATACCCCGCAACCTAATAATTACTATGACAAATAACACCACGGTGGCCCACCTTTTCTATTTCAAAGAGTGAGACAAATGAGTTGCTAATACAGTCTTACAAAACAACTCTTTTACACAGCCTTCGCTTTCTCTCTCCATCTTTTTTTTCCTCTGACTTACCCTTGATATCCTCTTTTTTCTCTCTTTTTTTGTCTTCTGCTCCAGACGGTGTTGATCTTGAGGATGACCCATCGTGTTCTTGGCCAGCATCATCTCCTTCCAGTAAGGATCAGACTTCTCCAGGACACTGCGAGGACTATGATTTTGGCGAGGACGAAGGGGGCCCTGGCCTGCCGTACCCATGCCAGTTCTGTGACAAGTCCTTCAGTCGCTTAAGTTTTCTCAAGCGCCACGAACAGAGTCACGGCGATAAACTCCCTTTCAGCTGCACGTTTTGCAGCCGCCTGTTCAAGCACAAGCGCAGCCGAGATCGTCACGTGAAGCTCCACACCGGCGATAAGAAGTACCACTGTGGAGAGTGTGACTCTGCCTTCTCCCGCAGTGATCACCTCAAAATCCACATGAAAACTCACGCCTCCAACAAACCCCACAAGTGCCCTGTGTGCCGCCGAGGCTTCCTTTCCTCCAGCTCTCTCCATGGCCACATGCAAGTTCACGAAAGGGGCAAAGATGGCAGCAGTTCCAGCCTCTCAAGAGGTGATGATTGGAAGCTGAAAGAAACGCGCAAATGCAGCCGATGTGAGGAAGGCTTTGATGTCCCGGAAGAGCTCCAGAGGCACATCGCTGAGTGCCACCCGGAGTGTTCTCCGTCAGAGGATGGAGGTTTGGGTGCCACCCTGCAGTGCATCTACTGCCACGAGCCCTTCAGTGACGAGGGCACCCTGCTAACCCACATTGACCAGGCCCACAGCCGAGACAGGAAGGGCCACACCTGTGCTATCTGCTCTGAGCATTTTTTGTCCGTTGAGGACCTCTATGCTCACATGGACATCCACCAGCTCCCTGAATCAAGTAACCATAGCAACAGCCCTTCTTTGCTAACGGTGGGCTACACCTCTGTATCGAGCACCACCCCTGACTCCAATCTCTCTGTTGACAGCTCCACAATGGTGGAGACAGCACCACCTGTGCCCAAGACAAGGGGCAGGAGGAAGAGGGCTGCTCAGAACACATCAGATATGGGCGGACGTTCCTCCAAACAGCCCAAAGTCTCCTACAGTTGCATCTACTGCAACAAGCAAGTATTCTCCAGTCTGGCTGTGCTTCAAATTCACCTGCGAACCATGCACCTGGACAAGCCAGAGCAGGCCCATACTTGCCAGTTTTGTTTGGAAGTTCTGCCTTCATTACTAAACTTAAACGAACATCTTAAGCAGGTCCACAATGCAGAAGACCACGCTGCCCTGTTGGCCAGCTTGCCTGATGCCCTTCTCCAGTGTAACTTCTGCCCTGAGGTGTTGAGCGACCTCAACGCACTCCAGGAACACATCCGCTGTTCCCACGGCTTTCCTAGTCCTGTGGCCAAGGAGAGCAATGCCTTCTTCTGCCCCCAGTGCTTCATGGGGTTCTTGACAGAGGCTACCTTGGAGGAGCATGTTCGTCAGACTCACTGTGATGGGGGAAGCCTGCGCTTTGACTCCCCCTTGGCTGTAACTCCCAAGGAGCCTATAGTAGAAGTGTACTCCTGTTCATACTGCACCAATTCCCCCATTTTCAACAGTGTCCTGAAGCTCAACAAGCACATCAAGGAGAATCACAAGAACATTCCACTGGCACTGAACTACATCAACAATGGAAAGAAAGCCCTGCGCACTCTCAGCCCCTCTTCTCCAATATCTGTGGAACCAACCATGCTAAAACAAGGCAGCTCAGCCTCACGCACTGCCAGTGAATTCATATGTAATCAGTGTGGGGCCAAGTATACCAGCTTAGACCTTTTTCAGACTCACTTAAAAACTCACCTGGATGGTCTGCAGCCTCAACTGACCTGCCCACAGTGCAACAAAGAATTCCCCAACCAGGAGTCCCTGCTAAAGCATGTGACAATTCACTTCACTATTACGTCCACTTATTACATCTGCGAGAGCTGCGACAAGCAATTCACTTCGGTGGATGACCTGCAAAAGCACCTACTCGACATGCACACCTTTGTGTTCTTTCGTTGCACTCTGTGCCAGGAGGTGTTTGACTCAAAGGTGTCCACCCAGCTCCATTTGGCTGTAAAGCACAGCAATGAGAAGAAGGTGTACCGCTGCACCTCATGCAACTGGGACTTCAGGCATGAAACTGACCTACAGCTACATGTCAAACACAGTCACCTGGAAAACCAGGGCCGTGCCCATCGTTGCATTTTCTGTGGCGAGTCCTTCGGCACAGAGGTGGAGCTGCAGTGTCACATCACTACCCACAGCAAGAAGTATAATTGCCGCTTCTGCAGTAAGGCCTTCCATGCCATTGTCCTTCTGGAGAAGCATTTGAGGGAGAAACACTGTGTGTTTGAGGGAAAGACACAAAACTGTGGTGCTAATGGCTCTACTCTAAGTGTCAGTGATGGACAGCCTAAAGAAGATGCTGAGCTACAAGGCCTCCTTACTAACAGCCATGGCCCAGGGGCAGCAGCAGGTTCTGTGGTGGAGTCCCAGAACAGCCATGATGGAAGTGAGGAAGAGGTTGACACAGCAGAGCCCATGTATGGGTGTGACATCTGTGGAGCATCTTACACCATGGAGTCACTCCTCACCAACCACCAATTGAGAGACCACAATATTCGGCCTGGTGAAAGCGCCATGGTAAAAAGGAAAGCTGAAATGATCAAGGGCAACCACAAGTGCAATGTCTGCTCTCGCACCTTCTTCTCTGAGGCTGGGCTGAGGGAACATATGCAGACCCACCTTGGACCTGTCAAGCACTACATGTGTCCCATCTGTGGGGAGCGCTTCCCTTCCCTGCTCACCCTGACTGAGCACAAGGTCACCCATAGCAAGAGTCTGGACACAGGAAGCTGCCGCATTTGTAAGATGCCTCTGCAGAGTGAGGAAGACTTCCTGGAGCATTGCCAGATGCACCCTGACCTAAGGAACTCCCTGACAGGTTTCCGCTGTGTTGTCTGCATGCAGACAGT
Source organism: Decapterus maruadsi (assembly GCA_030347415.2). Taxonomy (NCBI): domain Eukaryota; kingdom Metazoa; phylum Chordata; class Actinopteri; order Carangiformes; family Carangidae; genus Decapterus; species Decapterus maruadsi. The sequence continues at coordinate 17,954,940 of CM064906.1, forward strand.
CACCTCCACATTGGAGCTCAAGATCCATGGTACCTTCCACATGCAAAAAACAGGCACCATGTCTGGCAACCAACCCATGGCCCGCAACAATGTCATCTCTCACAACCAGCAGCAACACCATATTCAGAAATTTTTCAAGTGCGCCTCTTGCCTGAAAGACTTCCGGTCCAAACAAGACCTCGTGAAGCTCGATATCAATGGCCTGCCTTACGGACTCTGTGCATCCTGTGTGGCGGCAGCTGGCTCTAAGAGCTCCAGCCCCACAGTCAACGGAGGAAGGCAACAGCAAGGTGGAGCCACCACTCCAGCAACTGCAGGCACTTGGATCCAGGGAGACAGTCTCAGCCCTGGAGATGGGAAAGGCAAAGCCGTTTCTTCATCATCTTCATCCTCCTCCATATCATCCTCATCTGCTGCCAAGACACGATGCTCAAGCTGCAATGTGAAGTTTGAGTCTGAAGCAGAGTTGCAAAACCACATCCAGACGGTGCATCGGGAGCAGGCTGGGGATAGCAACAGTGGGCAGCTCAAGACCCCCCAAGTGTCCCCCATGCCTAGAACGAGTCCCTCACAAACTGAAGAGGTATAGTTAATTAGTGTTGTAATGAGTACCTGAGTACCTCATAAGAACATGTTGAGGTTCACATATTGTTTTGTATATTTATGTTAAATTAGTAATACATTGATTCTTTGCTTCAACATTGGCTATGATAACCTGTTTCCTCTCAACCTTCTTTACAGAAGAAGACATACCAGTGCATCAAATGTCAAATGGTGTTCTACAGTGAATGGGACATCCAAGTCCATGTGGCCAATCACATGCTGGGTAGGACAAAACTCTTTTTGCTTCATCCATTATGGTCTTTGTTGCACCCCCTACAACAAAATCATAAAAAAAACAGTGCTTGTGTAGTATTTTTTGTAAATTTGTTTTCTCTACAACATAGAATCAATTTAGTAAATGGGGCTTTTATGTTTGTGATTTAAATGTTAGACGGAGTGATTTTGTGTGATCATCATCTATATATATTATACAATTCATTAGGGTAAATTCATCACAAAAAATCACCGCAAATATATGATCATTACATTTCCAGATATAGTATTTTTTATATTTTTTATTAAAAAAGATGAATCACATATCAAGGATTGATGTGATATATGTAATAAAATATTTGACCCTGTCTCACTCAGGCTCACAAGTATCTGGATCACATCACCAAATAGGTGGAATTATTTTAATATTTTGACCATCAAATGCATCCCCAGTGTTGTGCCCATCATCCTCATTTCCCCATGCATGTGAATGGTATAATATATTATGTGTGCATGCTTGTGGAGCACAATCTCTCCACTTCAAACCACTCTGTTATGACGGTAGTTTGAAGTAGTGGAAATATATATACAGATTATTGAAATATTTAAATACCGAAACAGAATTTATTCAGACTGTTTAAATCCAAAAATATTATTCCACAGTTTCCCCAAAAAAATCTTCACATTGCTGCTGTACCCTTTTCTTGTTCTTTCTTTCTTTCTTTTTTTTTGCTTGTTTATCGTGTCTCTTCACTTACGTACTCTGTTCAGATAACTGAGATCTGAATACAACATGTGGTAACATACTTTCATGCTGTCAGCATTTAATGACGTCAAATCAACTGAAAAAATGGATATTTGATTTTTATCACTTTCTGTATCACAAAATTATTCCAAATTTCTCATTTCCTCTCACAAGATTACTAAACTAAGAGTGCTGGTCTAACACTAACCTCCACATTCTCGACATGTCTTTACTTTTGGTTGTCATTTGTATGCAGGCAGAATAATTTGTAGAGAACAGACAATTGGAAAACAGGTTTTCTTGCCTGCAGTAAGTAGGCGTCTGAATTCCGGTCTCACGTTCCTTTATTCATTCATTTATTCAGCTCGTTTGGCGGCTCTTTCATTACACTGCATTATCTGTTGTCTTCAGTGGGAGAGAGACTCATTGATCTGGAACCAAACCGCCTCTCTGTTTGGGACACGCTTCTAGGCGCAGGTGAATTTAAACACGGTGGGCAATTCTATCAGGACCGGTAGGCAATTCTATCAGGGACCCACTGTTTGTGCATAAACAATCAGAAGCATGTGATTTGTGATTTTGATGCTGCGGTGTATTTGCAAAGGAGAGAGACGAGCTCAGAGTGTGTAGGTGTGTATTTTGTATTCATCTTTGCGATCTGCTCACCCACTATTCTACTGGGGGTGCCTAATACAGTACCATGCCAGCATTAGTCCTTTCTCTCGCGAAGGCAGGCACGGAGCACACTGGGAGGGTAGAAAACAAACCCCCCTACTGGTTATTTTATGTCTTTCAGCGGCACAAGCACACAGTTCCCCCATAATAGTGGAATTCAGACAGCTTAAGATAACAGGAGGATAGGTGATTGGGTTATTGTCTGATGTCTTACTTCTCTGATATGCTGTTGCTTTGTATTCAACATGATCATGGTTTTCATCAGGCTCCTCAAAAGGGTTTCTGTTAGATGCATTTGTCTTGTGATCTGCAAAATATGGAGAAAACAGAAGTCATCATAATGAAAATTTGGCAGAAAGATGAAGTTGTCAAGAAGTGACAGCAGCATTTTGACGAACAAACGAACAAAGAGGGAAGTGAATAGAGCAGGTAAAGATAAAGAAAACTCATTGAACTGAAAGGCTACAGAGAAGAGCATATGCATCTCTTTAGTTGCGTCACGCCATTAATGTTGATCTAACGCTTTTCCTGAAGAATACAGTTTTAGTAAAGAGTGGGGTTCGATTCAGTCCAGCCTGTAATCACGGCAAAGCCAATTTGGGCCAAAAACACAGAAAAAAAAACCTCATTTGGAAAAGCTCTAAATACCTTCTCTACTGAAAAAAGGGACACTTTCTCCTTTTAATGACCATCTGCACAGGAGAGGGGAAACAGGGGGCTGGGGTCATCTCCGCTCAGCTGTCAGCGTTATTAGCGTAGGTAATGGAGCAGACGCTGGATTCATAGGGGTGTTGTTTTCATCCATGCCCCGCTCCATGGTGTCAGTTCACACTGATAACTCTATATATAGTGGTGAGCCGTGACATAACCATAGTGCTAAGTGTATGGAACAACAAAACCCGAGCCTGTCTCACCCAGACGAGTCCATATTAGCTGCCTTTGTAACACAATAGTCTCCCTAAACTAAGTGCACTCAGCCTCCACCCTCACCTCCTCCCATCGGGCTGAAGTGCTCGTGGCTGCCTCTTCTGTGTGACTGCCAGCACATTTTGATGCATGGATATTACACTCAGATGATGACGTCCTAGTTCAGACATAAAGCGCAGCTCTGGTGCACAGCTACTCGACATTTACTATGATAATGGAGGTGAATGAAAGGGAAGGAGGTGGCCATGGATGCAGAAGGGTGTGTTGCAGACCAACCCCAGCCAAGCCCGTGAACGGCCCCACGTGTCTTAAGATGGAGGCCGCAGCCTGCTAGGGCCCAGATGGATCAGTACACATTTGCTGTACAGCTGGTCGCTCTGTTTGGGGACCTGGTGTGATACTCCTATGGAGAAAAAAATGATATCGCCACCATCCAAGGAGCAATTTAATAGCAGGCCAGAAGACAGCTGGCCACTCTTTAGTTTAGAGTTTTTTTGGCATGGCACACTTACAGAATTGAGGGTGTCCGATTTTTCTCCAGAGACACACAGATTTATACAGCTTTCAGCTGCTGCAGTCACTATCAAACCTTTTACTGCTATTTTTCTTTGAGATTAGAAAACAAATCTGACCATCAGTTCAACTCGCCGTGTTGATCTGTAGTAATCGTATTGGAAAAAAATATTTAAAATCACAGTGCTTTCACAAAGTCGTCTGTTTTTTTGAGAGGACCTTTGAAGGTCTTTCATTGACACAAAAGCCTGTTTGGTTTTATCAGCATGCCATCATGCCACCCCATTGCTTCACTTTGACCCCACTGTAAACTATGACATTTGGAGCCTCATGGGGGGCACGTTTGCCCTATTTATCGCACTGTTTCAAATGTCCCTGTGTGGATTTTCAGAGCCCTGACATGTTTTGAAGCACAGGCTCAGTCTTAAACGGTTTTAAAGGTGAGAAGGTTTTTTGCTTTCCCGTTAAATCTGCTCTCAATCCAATTCTCATCTCACTCCTGTCCATTCCAAGCAGCTACTGCCAAGGTGGCAGTGCTCAGAAGGACAACTGTAAACAAGCAAACCAAACCACATCCCAGAAAAAGTGTTTTTGGGGTCACCTCTACGGATTTTTTGGGTTGGTGACAACACGGAGCTTGAAGCCAAGTCAGGGAGGAGCCTTTTCTCACAGAGAGGAGCCGGTGGCCTGGACGGCCCAGGCAGAGGGGGGCACTGGAGGGGTGGAAAGGTTCGGGGGCGGAGAGGGAAAGGCACATTTGCTGTACAGCTGGCCGCTCTGTGTGAAGCAGGCACTGTGGGCCGTTACAGAGCTGGAGAGGAGAGCGAGTGAGAGGCCTTTAGCTCTCCCCTAGTTTCTCCTCCTCCTCTCTGTTCTCTCTTTCTCCTTCTGCCCCCCTCTCTGTCCGCTATCTCTCCATTTTCCTCTGTCTCGCTATCTAGCGCTCACATTTTCATATCATCTGAGCTCCAACCTGGCAAAACCGCGCTGGCTGGTGGTGGGGGAGCAGACAGGAAGCTCACTGAAACAGTATTTGAAGCTGAAAGCCTTGTTTTGTTTCTTGCTAAGGGCCGCAAATTATCCTTGACACATATCCTCTTGTCTTGGGCCCCAAGAGCAACTTGGCCAGTGTATGTTGATTACATGGTCTCCATCACTGTCTCTGCCCTGGTGGCAACACATTCACTACCCCATTAAGCTTTTTTTTTTTCCTCCTGGTGCACAAGCAGAATATGGTATTTTCATTCTTTGTTTCTTCTCCTATAATCCTCTTTGATTAGGTATGTCTGATGGTGTTCCCTCAGTTTCTGGGACTCATTCATAGAGCACATACACATGTAATCTGCTAACAAACATGGCCAAACACTCCTCATTTGACTCCTAGGGGGCTGGATCAGAGTCAGAACTCAATAGACAACACGGCACAGGAACAGGATCAATCTTATGAAATAAGTAAGAGAACAGGCTTGGACCAGCCAGTGGAAACAAAGGAAACCATGCGTGCCATATACCGAGTGTGATATCTGCCTGCTTTTATTAATTGGTGATTAATAACACCTCTCTGTTCGTTAGCGCAGTCACCTCCCGTGCAGCCAAGTGTGTTGCTGCTAATATGCAATTATGCGCACCTTACTGCTCGTTACATTATACCTCTCCCTGACTAATGTGGCGTCCATGAGGAGAATAGAAAACAGAGTGAGCCGAAAAAAAGAGCTATCAATAAGATTCTCACATTCACCGTGTTACCTACCTGTCTGGATGGGAAACAAAAGAAGAAAAAAAAAGAAGTTTCTTATAAATTCCTCAATGTAACCAGGAGACTGCATTAAAAGTTTTACAGCATTGCAGAGACTGTTTTGCTCTTCCTGGTGTTTTTGTTGTAAAGCAGAGGTAATTGACATCACCATGGGGATGCTCTGTTGCTAGGCCAGACAAGCTCAGTCTGATGTGGTCCTTATCTATTGATTTTCCTGACATTTCCCCACACCTCACAGACTAGGCCAACATGTGAGAAAATATCTGATGCTCTCAGTTCATACAGCCTGTTTGTACAAACTCTGAGCGAGCACTTGCTGCCCCTTACTGCATTGCAATGGGTAGGTTGGTGTCACCATGGTGATTTAGGGCAAATTCCTCTCGGTGACTGGTTGAACTGTGCTCATTTGCCGAGTTAATCATTCGGAAGCATAAATTACAAACTAAGTGCAACGATTCAGATTTATATAAATCCCATTTTCTTTGAGTTTAAAGACATCATCGAGTGGAGAACTCACTGGTGTGCTTTTCCAATCCTCCTATGCAAGTCTAGTCAGGAACTTGGGCGACCTGAATAAAGGTAGGCTCTTCCTGTGCTTCTGGCTATGTTTTATTGATATACAGGAGGGATGTCTCCTTTAGAGTGTTAATGCCAACCCTTGTTCTGAAGTGAATCCCATAAATACTGGATGATCAGAATTAACCTCTGCATTACTCTACCTCCCCATGGTCTCTGAGATGTCACCAAGGCCGTAGGTGCACACGCACCCCTGGTCTGATGGGGTTGCTTAGCAGTCTGACTAGGGGGAGGGGGGGTTGGTGCAAGTGCAAACAGACAGTCCTGCCTTAGTAAAGGTCAGAGCTGCAACCTACACCTCTCAAATCCCAGTCTGGCTCTGATGGGACCGGGGTTCCAAGCGTGCCCAGAGATGCTTGCGGTAAGGGAGGATTGCAGTGAGAGTGAAGTAGCGCTCCGCATTGCTTTTAGAGGTTGTCAGCACCAATAGTTGTGTGACAGATCTGATCTAACTTTGTGTAGTGGCTGTGACTCGGTGTGTTTTTGGAACGACAGGCATGCCGGGACAGCGGTCGCTACCATAAGCTACTGAATGGGAAAGAGTTTCAGTGTTGTTCTCGAAATTGTTGTTAAGTACGCTTCATAGGTGTTGGGAGGGTTGTGTTCGAATACTCCAAGAGAGTACAGCAAAAAAGTTTTAGCTTTCTTTATGGCGCACAATGGTGGTTTTCCAAAGTACCATGTAACGAATGACCATCCTCATCGAACTTTGGCTGTGTGAATGGCAGACAGGGGAGGAGAGGGGAGGGGGATAGGGTTCTGAAAGGCCCCCCAGCGTCAAAGCCTTAATAATCATGTGAGCAGCGCTGGACTTCATTACCCTCCTGTTCGACAGGCCGAGTGCCAGCCTGGATTGCTGGCTGGCTGTGGCAAGGTCAACGGCGGAGGAAAAACCAGTTACTGTGTTACTCTGGAGCGGAATGGAGAGGGGCGGCCATCTGTCAGCTCAGGCCTGCCATACCCGCAGAGCAAATGGACACGGGCGGCCAGAGGAGAGGCCACAGACACCCACAGAGCTAAACCCAGTGAGCATAACACTGAGGCATGGACTCAGATCCAGCCAAAGAGATGGGCCTTGGTACCACTAAAACACATATATACACACACACATAGCAGAGAAGATAGGGCTATCTCCAAGAAATTTGGCAGCAGGTTGTGTGTGTTTATGCATGTTTGTTTTTAGTGTCAGTGCACTATTGGGCCCCTACTGTTTTAAGTCCAGATGGCAAACCATTTGATAAAAAGTTGATAAAAGTTTTGCATGGCTTGCCAACGGTAAATGTTTTAATCATAGTGTTCCTTTATGAAGACAAACTAAATGCAGAAAATGTAATCTTAGCCTTTCGACCACATTTTACTTGTCAGCAGGGAGCACGCGGGCCAGTTAGGAGATCTGGTGGAAGCTTCTTGCTCACAAACAATACAAACCACACTGCCATTTGCAGTATACTCAGATGTCACGCTATTCCATATCCCGACTCTGGTTTTAGTGTTTCACCTTGCTGGCTGTTTGTGTGCGTCTGAGTCGCAGCGACCCTCTCTGTGAGGACCTTTACGATGCCCTCTGGCCAAAGTGGAAGAACCCTGTGGAATGTTCCAAAGCTCTCTAATAGGTTTCAGGTGCTGCGGGCCACCGGCCAGCCCCCCACCATCACCCCACTCTGTGTGTCTTGTGTGATAGGACTCCCTGCTCGACAGTCAAAGCAGCCACCATTTCTCCTCTAAAAGAGAGAGGGCAGAGCTACGAAATGGATACTCATCGCTTACCGTAAAGTCTTTGCTGGATTTTTTTTTACAAGTGTTATTTACTCTTGCGTTGGTTCACGCAGAGCCTCGTACGTCTCCTTTAACTGCATTTAATCGCTGCTGAGATAAAAGTGTGGCGGTCTCTCCCGCACATGTGGTTGAAGTTGAGGCAGAAATGTAATTTGCATCTCTACCATCCCACAACTCAGCACAGATAAAGTTCCTCCCTGTTTTCCTCCTGCGCCAAGAGTACCGACCCCGCCGGCTCGAGCGTCAACGTGCTCCGGAAAGCAGGGAGATGGTCCTGGGCGATTCCCCCTCACATTAATGGAAATCACACAGGAACTCCCTGGATGAAAGCTTTATTAGTTATTAAGGTTTAATGTTGATATCAGTGCTTATATGTTTACTGGAGTGCACGGTGCTGCTGATGTGGAATTGTCAGAGAGGTGCAGATTTAGTAAGGAATTAGTGTACACCCAGGATTTAATTAAGGGGATCTATTTCCATCTTGTTAGAAAGAGATAATGTGGGTACTGCATGCATCATAGGTTACTATATTAAATGCTGCTTCCTGTAACAGCATTATATCCACTACAGTAGTGGTAGTAGATTATAGAATGGAAGCAACATGCTACGGTATATAGCTGGAAGGTAGCGTTGAGCACACAGACTCTCACTCTACATACAAATGCATTTTTTATTTTGAGCTAAATTTTCCTTTATGTTTCTGTCAGTGCAAACACATTGATAAAAAACACAAGTGGCAGTCATTAGAGGTAAAATGGTCACACTTCTACTCTTTTCATACGTCTTGTTCCATTTCCTGCATGACAGTGGAGTGTGAACACTGAAGCGACATGGCCTCTTTGTCTCTCCATTTGTCCCACCACTGCCTAGAGACGTAAACCTTAAGCCACTCACTCTCTGATTAATCTTTAACATTTATAATTACTAATTAAGTTAGTAAGAGACTTTTAATGTAGTCCTCCTTCAATGGGGAGCAGAGAGGACAACAGATCATTAGCTTCAATAATGAATGCGGATGAGACAGATAATGGCCTATGATAGGTGAATACTGACAGTTATATTAAATGAGGCAAGTATATGGGAAATGCCGTGTGCAAGCAGCAATTCATGCACTCAAAGGCACAGGGAGACAAGGTGGTGAAGTACTCCACTAACTCCAGAAAGGCCTCAAAGCATGAAGACATCGTAGTCATCGTCTACACACTAGTAAAAGTGTGTTTTCTTTGATACAGCTAAGACTTTATTAGCATGCAGCATGTGCGGTACAACGCATATTTGCAGCGGTAACTCTGTCAGGTTTTATTTACTCGTTCATACTGGTTTCATTGAGTTTTTGGTCTCCCTCATGTCTTCGGTGTATCTCATTATCACATTATTACATTAGTGTCTGCATTATCCTGGTGGCTGTAAGTTGCTGCCCATTAAAAGAGTCATTTCATCTCAGTTTTTTTACCTTAACGACGATGCTTCTCTGGCACATTTCGTGAGCCTTCCCACTTTGGGGAAGGTGCTTATGCCATAATGATTATTATCATTAAGAAGATATTAATGTGCTTAGTGTTTGCGACCCAGCTGCTCATCATGGCCTGAGTTCCCTGCCGGGGAGGGGAGGAGAGCTGCTGCCAAAATGGACAGTGCACGTAGGCCACCGCCCACCTGTCCAGAGGTTTCAGGGTCGGTGGAGGTCACACCTACCTACCTCCCTGCCCTCTGCTGAACTGGAGGAGGGGGTGGCTCGGAACATGAAATTGGAGGAGATGAATTGTGCTATGTGTTGCGGGGCAAAGTTAAAAAGCGCTACTGAATGAATTCGAGTGATTGTAAGCATCTTTCTCTAATGTCAGCATACATATTAATTATAGTTATGTTTCTGGGCTGTGAGAGGAAGTTTATGTTTTCCCTGCGGAGATTCATGCCACCTAATTATTCACTGAATTTCAATGCTGTAGCAACAGCGCACTATACTGTTCTTTGTTTATTTTTTTATTTTTATTTTTTTTGCATTTAATCAGACTTTTGCAAATCAGTTATTTAGTTTCTGTAATTGTGTTAATTAGTCCAGAACAGACTTCTACAAAATCTATATATTATTGTGTCATAGCAGAGGAACAGCAGCAGGACGTTGTGTGATGACTCCTGTTCTGAAGCACCAACGTCGGTGTGGGGCTGAAGGCAGCCTGGCTCAGCATCCTCCAGTCTCTCAGTTTCAAATTGCTGCTTCATTAGGGCTTGGAAAAGAAACCCATGGTTACATTTAATCAAAATCGGTATGGCAGACCCACATAATCAATCACAATCCTTATCCAATATGCTACGTTCTGTAACTACCAAGCTGGCTTGGAGAAAAGTCAATTATGGCCCCTCTCCCTGCTCCTCTGCCGGGGTTGTGATATTATACTGTTTCTGCTGTTGTTTTCATTATGCAAACATGGACCGTGTGTATCTCACACATACGGCCTTTTCCTATTCATACAGCTATTTCTTATTTTTCCATTTTATTATACTGCTAGTTCTTGTATGATACATGGACTGGGGGTTTTGTTGGGGAGTATGATGTGCCATATCTGGAATAATCAAATTAACTATTAATGATTTTTGCTCTCAGACTAACACTTGTGTTACACAGTGGGCTGCAGTCAGTGATGCTGTTCATATTTCATATATTTTGTGTCCATATGGATCGGTTCTCTCTCTGTCTGTGAAATCATTTACAGTGTTTCTATAGACGTTCTACTTTCTCACCCCGCATCCCCGAGTACATCTACGTGAAAGCAAACATGCGCACATGCGGCGGACTCAGACACACGCACGCTCACACACAAACACTGTAAACACACTCGTGTACTATACGCACGCTCATCGCTCAATCCATCAATCCCCCTTTTTTCCCGTCTTCTCCCCGTCTTGTGTGTTCTTTCTCCCTACCTTTTCACTTCAACGCTCAGCCTCCCGCACAATCAACATGCTCCACATAATACACACAAGCTAGGAGAGACACACACACGCACACAGAGGCACGCACACACAAGGTAGCTAGGTTGGTGGGGGCCATGGCTGCAGCTCTTCTGCGCAGTCCCAGAGTGGCTCCCGGGGCTCGGCTGCCAGTTGTTTGCCAGCGTCTCCGGGTGGAATTCATTCAAATTAAAGTGGTGGAATGAGGCCCGAGTCCCAGAATGCCTCGTCCCTCTCCTTCATCAGCATTCCGCCGATGAGAGTAATTAAAGCAGAAATTAATTCTGCTGTAAGCAGAGGAGCCACAGAATAACTGATATTAGAGGCTGGATGATGAATGCTTGGCATCAAGGGAGGTCTCAGGGGAGGAAGGGGAAATTCACAGATCTCTTTTTCTCTCTTTCTTTCTTTCTTTCTTTCTTTCTTTCTTGCTTTCGTGCTGTCTTCTTTTATTTTTCTGTCGTTCCACTTTCCCTCTCCTTTGCGCTCTTTGCTCGCTCTTGTGTTTTTATTTCTTTGGTTTATGTTGTCTGCATTTTTGTCTCCTGCTGTATCTCTTTCTCTCTCTGTCTGCCTTCTATCCCCCACCCCCCACCCCCCCTACGCCTCTTTACGTTTCTTTCATCCTCCGTGGCAACATTTGTCCTTCCGTGCTGCCTAAAGATTGCCACAGAGAGCTGAAGCCATTGGTTTTAAGCATGACTGAAGACATCAGCACTAAGCCTCCTCTCTCTGTAACCGTATTTCACATTCTGTCAGCACTGGTGCTCTCATTTTCAGTCAACAGGCATATTAGAGTGTACTGATGCTGCAAATGCTAGCACTTTGTTGTTTGTCAACAGAAGCCAGAATGGCAAGTGCTTCCAGGTGAATTCTCAGCTGTAATACCAGGGGCATACTGTTAAGTGTCACAGAAAAATAAAATATGTATCGATGTAATTGTTAATCAGAATGAGAGTAACCATAGAAATGCATAATCATTGAATGAAACTCTGTAAGTGGAGTGGCTCAGAGCTAAATGCTCTGTATTATTTTCACGACAGACTGCGTTTTTGTTTTTTTTTGTTTTTTTTGTTTTTCTCAGGCATAGTTTGAGACTGAACCTTGAAGCTCTCCAGATGATGTGATATTCTACCCAGGATGATTCAATGATCCCCCACATCCCCTGACACTTTATTTTTGGAATAGCACATCTTTAGCAAGAGCAGTCACAAGACTGAAAGACAAACACCTGAACTCTTGAAGCACTGAGTGCTGGATGAGGCTGTCAGTAAGACTGTTTTCCTCTCTCAGAATCAAATGGAATTGAACAAAGGTTAGCTCTTTGGGGCTTTATGGTAATGTGATATACGATGCTGCCATGGAATTTGCCAATGCATGTCTTAGCACTGTCTGACTCTAAGGAAGGAGTGAATGGTAATTACGCTGACCTCTGCCCCTCCCTCTCTTATTCTGCCCTCTGGGTAAAAAGCCTGAGGAGGTAATAAACAATAGATAGATTTGTCTTGTTTGTATTGCAGCTGCCGCACTCTTAATGACACACGAGATTGGTGTCTATTTTGGAAATAATACATGCCAAGATCTGCAGGTAGTTGTATTGCATTTTTAATTGGTTTGTGCAAGAATATCTCAATCAGATGTAAATGAATGGAAGCTCAACCTGAGAGTTACAGACTGTTATTAAGAATTTAGCAGGCTGGCATGGAGCTGAAATACAGAATGAATGATTAGAAACCATAAAGGGCCCGAATACAGAGGAGATGTAAACTGGAGACAGAACCAACCACAAACCTGTTGATGAGGCCTGGTTGTGAGGTTGAAAGGCTCGAGGAACAACTTCACCGGCACTGCCAAATAATGCTAAATCTTTAGGGGGCAGACTGCCTGCTGTTTTACACCTGGGATTTTAAATGTAGACACACTGCTCATGCCAACAGGATGACTCATCATGCCTTTAATGTATTGTACTCAATTATATGCACACGCAATGGTCTGATTCTAAAATACTAAGATATATTCATTAGGAAACACTTGAAAAACAAGAAAGCTATCTTTAGAAAATGAGTAATTTTATTAGCTGCTATGTAACAGTAATAAGCTGAACAGTAATGCATGATGCACTGAAGCTTAATACTAGTATTGAATATGGGAGAGATTGAAGTAGGTGGGTGTCTGATATCGCAGTGTCTGATGTTCCGTGTCATTTGGCTGCTTCTGGATCCAGTCTCCCTTTTTTCTTTATTCCTTCTTTTGGAAAGATGATATGAAGCGTGAAGCAGAAATAGTAATCATACATTTCCTCTAAATTATTTACTTACTGTGTCTTTTTATAGACACAAGGTTTACCTATGGCACTTACTAAAAGCTTGGTACTTAGCAGTAGTTTTCAAAGTCTATCTCCGCAGTGGATCATATTGCTGTAGTGCGTGATATTTCCCTCTATCATTCAAGATGGCAATGCCGTTATGAACAGGGAGGGCACATCTTGATGTCTGCCATCCTGGAAATGGCGGCGGCATTGTTTGTTTGTCTGCTTCGTTCCGTACACCAATAAAAATAAGCTCAAAATGAAACCTTGGTGTAACGATGACCTTAAACGCAATGACACTCTTTCCCATAACATTGTCCTGTCCAATAGTCCAGAACTCCCTTAAGAGGCCGTACAGCAAGTCTAGGAGGAACCAAATGAGAGAGAAATCGATTACTTTCCTCTCTCCACTGTCTCTGCCCTGGCTGAATTACTGAAACAAGATGCTGCACTTAGAGGAGTCTTTGGAGAGAAAGAGGGAGAGGGAGAGGGAGAGAGAGAGAGGGAGGTGGGGGAGAGACAAACACTTTTAGGGACATGGGTGCCATTTAGACCAGGACCATCTTCTCACAGAAAGCCACTAAAAGCAGTGAATGATCCTCTTCCTGTCCCTGGCTAGGAGGTGGTTAGCCTCCTGTGGTTAGGTGAATACAGAACGTACACTCAGGTTTGAGGTCAAAGCAAGATCATTAAAATGATTATTTCTTAAGCCCCAAAACGTGACAATGTCACACGCATGTAACTGTACCATTCGTAACACATTTGGACCTCATGCCACAGCTATGGAGTGTCCAAAACCATGAGACCAGGCCACATGGACCAAATCTGATGTTGTTTTCAGACTTCCTAATGTCAAATGGGTTTTGTTTAACACCCACACCAGATTTTAATGTCTGAACTATGAAGATGAAAATGAATCCCGCTCGTTTGGTAGACAGAACGTGGTGCTTAAGGGACCCAATCCCTGTAAGTGCCATTAAGTGGAAATTGCCGTTCACATATTCCAGTGGTTTGATTAATTACACTCTCTCATGTGTTTTCATAAAGGCCCAATGAAATATGGGGAGCAAATTGCATTGTGTTCCTGTATCCTGTTATGTAAAAGCAGTTTAATTATTGACACATGTTTTGCCACCTGGCAGGGGAAGGGATGGTTGGACATGAATAGAAATCATACAATAGATATTATGGATGGGTAGCGCTAGCACTTGAGATGCCATGTGTTTCTGTATCTGTGACTCAGTTTATGTCCCCATCTTCACCTCACTTCAGATCTCCTGCTGAAGTGGAGCATGGAGCAGTCGTGATCAGCTGGATATGTCATCGCTGTAAAGGAAGCGTTTTGTGAAAGCGACTGCACTTTAAAACCTGTTTAACTTTGTGCGGCAGGACTGCATTTTGAAAGGTCTCTTCTAATAAATATGTAGTTAAAGGAGATATTTTGTGAAGGCTCCACAGTCTCTCTGGGGGATTAAAAGATCACTGCTGGCTTTGTGTGATATCTTAAGATAGCTCTTTTTGATCAGAGTACAGGCTTAGACACTGCTTAGTTACTGACACACTGCTACTTTGAACTTAAGGAAGCAGTGTAGGAAGACAACAAGCAAGTTTGCGGTTAAAACAGAAATGTCTATTCCCCATTTCTTTCCTTTTTCTTTGTTCCTGGTGAGTGTTTTTCAAGAGCAGTGCCCTCTACTGCCATGGAGACTGAATAACATCTCAGTCTCGGGGCCGTGCCTCCCTTCTGTTGTAGCCAGTAGTTCTTAGGCTTCACTCTATTCTGTATTCTACAGTGTATGTGGAGGTATTAGCTCATAAAACCCTCCTACTGTCATATGAACCCACTGCTGTCCCCGAGCTCTATATGAACAGCAGGGCTCTGATACTTAGTCCCAAGCTGTTCCTGTTTGCCCAAAACGATCAGGCCTGGCCTCGTGCTCTCTACCTGATCTAGTTGACTGGGCTGTGTAAGTTAGGTAGGCAGTCCCTGTCTCCATCCCCCTCCTCCCTCCCAATATGCACTTGGACCCGGGCTCAGGCTGCACCTTTTGTGTTCCACAGGGATAGGGGGGCCAGATGGAGGAATTTGATTAACCAGCAGTGGAGGACCAAATGTTCAATTGGATACAGAACCAGTTGGAAGGCGGGAGGGAGCGAGGGATGAGGCGGGGTAGAGGGAGAAATCTAAAATGGCTGGTCATGTGCGCCGGCCAACACTTTCCAAAGGGGAGCCCAAACAGACACTGAGGTGTAGTAATGCAGAAGCCCTTTTCCAAGTACCAGCTGGGCCTTTTAGGAGCCTCTATCCCCACAGCAGACACACGGCAGCCTCCGAGCAGCTTGACTTTACCATATGTGGAACTTTTTTATGCTCCACCTGGTTTCCCCAGGGGACCTGTGCCGCTGGGACGCCGGAGGCAGGTGAATTGCTCTTAATGCAAGGCATTGAATCACTGGGCCAACAACATGAGGGAAGTGCCTAGGGAGAGGAAATGGATCTGCAGAAAGACTGGCGCGGACTGGCGCGACCTTGGAGCTAGTGCCTGCTGCGGAGCAGAAAACGAGGCCGTGTGACGTGTCATTGTGCCTCCACTCACCACACACCTCTACTTTAACACTACCCACTCTTGTATTTCTTTCACAACATTGTGTATCATTTTACAAAGTGTTTTTTTTTTTAATGGAACTTAATCCATTTGTAGACTGCTGACTCTCAGCTTCCATTTAGAGCTTCACTGCCACTACCTGAGCTTCTCCCTGTCTCTCCCATTTCCCTTTTAGCTGTTTTATATTGATGTAGATTTTGCACAGTTGGTTTTTCATAAATGCAGCATGACTGTTGTCTGCCATACAGATTTTTTTCACGTTTTTTTTTCCATGCTAATTCTAATTTTCTCAGTAACATGATTTGTCGTGCCTCTGCTTGGTGAGAGATACAGCAGATACCTCTCTGACATAGTTTGAGTTCAGACCATAAGGACAGGTAGGTCAGATGGGGGAGATTTTAGCCCGGGCAGTGGGGGTGTGGTCACTTTCCTGCCGGCACCTGTCTCACTGTGTCTGTGGCACAAAGCCAGAGGTCAGGGGTCACCACAGGGGGCTGTCAAGGTCAAAGGTTTATCACTCTCCGAGGGGTCTTGGAGCCATCACTCAGACCCTACAGTACACACGATCTGCCCAGTTGAGTTTTTTCTCTTTTTTTTTCTTCCCCCACTTTTTCTAATCCTTCCAAATGGCTCAGGCAAAACTCCTGACAGCAGCAAGAGAAACAAACTGTGGGGTGTGGAGCTCTAAGCCATCAGCTGGAGATTTCACTTTGAAAAGATTCCCTTTTACTCACTGCCCTTTCCACCAATCAGAGGGCCCGCCAGAGTCCAGGCACCCAGAGCAGCTGCCCTCTGACCCTGCCAGCGGTTGTTGGTTTATTTTGTTTGGGCATTTTAGAGAGGATGGGGCTGCTTTTGACAGGTCAGGCAGCAGGACTTGGATGAGGTCTTTAGCAAAGGCAGCCAGAGAGGGAGAGGGAGAATTTCACAGCTCAAGAATAAGAGTCAGGCTACCTCAAGCTGGTGTTGCCGTTCCACTACTACACCCGTATTGCTGGAGAGGTTGTCATATTCATTCAGACATGTGGAAAATGGCCCATTTTAGTGGGAAGAGAGGGGCCATTCATGCAAAGTCAATTCCATCAAGCAGACAGAAATTCCTCGATACCCCTGTTTATGCAGCTGTGCCCTCCGATCAAATTACTCCTCCTGCCCCTTTCACTGCCCCCACCCGCCCCCAACCACATCTGAATGTGCCAGAAGTCTCAGATGGGTCTCCCACTCACTGGGGAGAAGGGGAGAGGTAAAGATGCATGAGGGGGCACGTAACCTAGAGTTCCACCTACCCGCAGCAGTAATTGGGGCAACGCCACATAGCTTCCATGGGTCAGAGGAGGAGCCTGTCATGTGAGGGGCACGTAGGGGCAGCCATAGGAGGCACGTCCCCAGAGAAGAGGTACTAACCGTCATGCTGTAGCACCAACTCTGACAGACCGCGGGGAATGGACCCGCCGCATCGAGCCTGTCAGCTGTTCCAGCAGCGCAGAGCGATCGTGGAGCCCTCCACTGGGACTGTATTACTGAAGGCTTTTCTTCTCTGCCTGTTTTATTTGTTGGGTGGGGAGGGCAGGGTTGCGGGTCTGTGTGCAAGAGGGGGTGTTGAGGGGTATAATTGAGAGCACAGAGGGAGCCTCGTCTCTCCATCTTATGATTTGGAGGTGAAGACAAGCGCCCTCGGGGGCCCCCTGTCAGAGCTTTTGGGCGCACTCAGTGCAGACTTCAATAAAAACACACAAAAAGAATTCCCCCACAAGGGCGCCCGGCTGAATTGCTGACGCCAATGTAAAAGATTCCGTTTTCTGTGAATCATTTAGTACGCGACCCTGAGCTCTCTACACAACATGACAATAACAGGAAACCCCCCTCTGTCCTCCTTATCGTGGAAAAAAGAGAGAGAGAGAGAATTGCAACAAACGCCAGAGAACACCAAATTATTTCTTTCACACATACAATTTCACACATCGATCACCCTCTGCCACTCCTCCATTTTCCTCTTCCCCTCCCACCTCTCACTCCTCTTTTCTTTTCTCCTCTCACTGTATTCCTGTCATGACAAATGTCAAACAGTCAGTTAGGAGGGTGTTTTTTTTCTTTTTGGTAACCAAGCGCTTGCCAAGTCGAATGTGCGCTGGGACAAGACTGCTGCGGAAGCATCACATTGGAGCATCAGCATCAGATATTTCTGTGAAAGTAACAGAAATGTTTGAAGGTGTTGTCACAAGCTCACAGGTTCCTGCTGTTTGTGTGCACCAGAGGGAAATGGCGCCTTCTCAGCCCTTTTGTCTCCTCCCTCCCTATTGTTGTTTTTAAACTTATTTCTCTGTTTAGTTGTTATCACTTTTATTGTGGTTAAGAATCTCAGCATGGCTGTTTTTTGTGGGTTTTGACAGAGGGGCTCGGCGTTGTAGTCGGAGTTAAAATTAGAGGAGTTGCTTTTCTGTGTGACTTGGAGACATGTCATCTTCTAGAAGCAGTGGGGAGTCTGTCAGTCACAGCCATGGTGTGTTTTAATCATCTCTGTCCCACTTGGAGAAGCGCTGACGGTTAGAGTGAGGGTTCCCTCCCCTGGACAATACCAGTATGCTAGAATCTCATACACTCTGATGTCAGACACAGCAACCAGTTAAGAAATATGAGACGTTTCTTCCTCAAGTTAATCCTGCAAATTCAATAGGGGAATCAAGCGATGTCTGGTGAATTTGCAGACATATCACAAGTGTGTTTGAAGGTTTTTGTGATCTTTCAAACGATATGACAGCTGGAAGGAGATTGGCAACAAAATAGCAGGAGTTTGTCACTATAATAAGAGAACGAAGCTGATAGAATAATCAAAACCCACGACGTGTTAGAAGCTTAATGAGCGAGGGCTCCCCCCAAGCGAGCAATAATAATAGTGTTTTGTAATTATATAGCCCTTTTAATAATACTCTAAGGAATTTTCAATAGACATTTCTTTGTAAAGCAAAGTAGGTTAGACTGCAAATTATATTTTCCATAATGTTGCAGTGATGATAGCAATTGTCTTTACAGTTTGTCGCCGAGAGTGACAGGGAGAATGCACGGCCAGGACGCCGAGAGGCAGATTCTCTTAACCCTGTGCAGAATTGGCCACCACACTACACCCATCCAGCCCCGCTCTCCTTTAACCCCAGCCCCTGTCTGAGCATGCTCCCTGCAGACCTCTTCAGAGATATGGCCTCTCATTTCTGAGAGCATCCTCTGACAGTCTTAATGGACAAGTAGTCTCTCTACAAGGCCAGGAGAGCTCTCGCTGAAAAGACCACTCTGGGCATGTCTGGGATAAGTAGTGTTTTCTCCTTTCTCTCTCTCTTGTCTAAGGTTGTGTTTATGGGCAGAAATTAAACGGAGCTGTCAGACGGCAGCAAACACAGAAGAGGAGGGAGGAGAGGAGCTTCCTTTGTTGCTGTATTTAACATAAATAACGCAATCTGTAGAAATGTGACAGGCTCTGCAATTACCGAAAGACTTTAAAAGATCTATTAGAAATATAAAGTTGTGAAATATGAATCTTAATCATAATACTCTACTAATTGTGCTAATTGCAGTTGGAGTTTGGAGATTTACATATATTTTAGGCGTTAAATGTTCGCCAGAGTGACGTACGCCACTAATTTGAGCTTTAAACAGAAGTACTTAGAAAAATATTCCTACGAGCCCCCAAGCAATTAATCCAGCTGCCTGCCTTTGTCCACCTACCCATTGTGTTCTTTGTAAAAACCATTCTCTTATACCTCCACTTACTCCATCCTTTGAGACGCCATTGGAAATCCAGGGCTCTGAGTTGAACCCACAGTTGGTTTAAGTGTAATGAAATGTATGTCATGTCTCTGGCTCTCTCCCTCTGGCTTCCCCTCACCCCTGGCCCCCTGAAAGCACTGCCTTTGACAGGAAGGCCTCTGTGGCTTCTTCTGCAGTGATCTTTAGCCCCTTCAGGTCCCATTGACTATTTCAGGACGTCCCTGCGATTTGAGGGTGGACTCAACCGTTCACGCATGCTTCAGAGCATTGACTGAGGAGAAAAATAGACAGAGCGATGGAGTGGAAGCCTCGGACAGCTAAACCGGCCCACTGGGAAATCCTTCTCTGATGCCTGGTCGCATTAAAAAATAAATAAATAAATAAAAAACAGATAGCCTCTGCTCTGATGGTATTTATTAATGTTGTGCAGAATGCTTATTGAAAAACACCGAGTTGGAAAGTGCTCCTCTGTCAGGTGTGTCGTGTATAAAGTAGAAGTCAAATGCAGTTGCTGTAAAAGGAGCCACGCTGAGCCATTCCAGATGATGCACATTTAAATTTGAACATATATTGACTCGGTTCCTCTAGTACCTGTTTATTTATCATGGATTCAATCTTCATGCAGATGAGGGTGAACCGATCATGCATGGAACACTTACCTTGCATCTGTTTGTGTGGCTGCTCACGAGGCTGCGTATGCGTCTCACCTGAAGCTTTTGTGGGTGCGTGACTGTGTGTGTTTCCTTCTTCCCTCGTGTGCATCTGTGCGTGGACATGTGTCTGTGCATGGGTATTGCAGCTTTGGAGAGAGTGTGCATGTCCACTATATTAGACGGGAGCGTGCGAGGGGGGTGCCTCAGCATGTGTGTACTGCTGTCTGTTCGGAGCTCTCGGCGCCAGCAGGGTGCGCCATTCCAATTTACCCATCAGCCACAGAGGCAGGGGGTAAAAGTGCGGGGCATCACTGTCGGAGATTTCACATTCGAGGGACAAGATTACCAGTCAGGGGACCCCTGTGTGGAGATGATGAGGGAGGGAGACGGCAGGGGCAGAGTGTGGGGGAGTTGGGACTGTTGGGATATGGTGGAGTGTTGAGAGCGGGGGAGAGCAGCACGACTCAACACCACCCTGGAATCCGTGGACTCTCTGTTTTCTGGGGAGCGTAGCTGCCAAGCTGCACATCTGCTTGACACCAGGCGCTGTGGTATGGCAGTCAGGGGCTGTCTGTCCTGATTCACATCTCTCCTCTTCCTAGTTTGTTCTAAGAATCCGAACAACTGCCGAAGCTCCGTCTCTTTAGAGATCCTCTCAAAACTGTGTTGTACAGGTTTCAAGGAAACAAAAGCAAAAACAAAAGGTGCAGCGTTCTCACTGCCGTAGCAGCAAATTACTTATTCTTATGTCTGTTTGTCACTCTGCCTGCTCTAACCACATGGACAGGAAAGGTTTTTGTATCCTAAACACTAAAACATTATCATGGCATTGTAAAATAATCATGAATAGTTACCTCAGACCCAGAGACCCATAGCCTCGGCGGCCGTGCTCACTCAGCCTGTGTTTGAATGTCGGCCAAGTCAGCTATGGCTGCTCCAGAGGCCCTGAAGCCTGTTTGGGAGACGGGACATTCCAAACAGCATAACTCATTCTTTACACCCTCTCTGCTGCCATTAGTTAATTATATGCAGGTGTTTTCCTTTCTCAGGTTTTGCGCTGTAGATCTTATAAAAATGTGACCGTGAATACATGAAGCCGGATAGACGGAGAAAAGGAAAGGGAAAACAGTGTGGAGGAAGTGGCTGAATGTGCTGTGTGAAGCAAATTATTGCCCCCATGTAGATTCATCAGTTCTCCCTGCTGGATTAAGGAAGGGCCTTTCTAATGAAGTTCGCCCCGTCAAAATGAAGGGACTAATTCTGATTTAGCTGAGGTAATGAACTTCCCCTCTCCTAGTGAGAGCAGCACCATGGGGCGAGGAGAGAGGGGTGGTTGTGTAGGAGGGCAGGTGGGGAGGGGAGGGGGCAAAGGAGAGTGGTAGAGGGGGAGGCAAGATGAAGACAAGACAAGAGAGAGACATGGAGTGAGGACAGAGAGATAGAAGGCAGAGATGAAGCTAGGTGGAGAATGAGAAAAAAAATTATGCAAAACGCCTGTCTCGTATTTGCTGAGATATATTAAATTTCCAGTGCGGGTGCCTGTGTTATATAAAATTATGCTAATGTCTCGTGGCCCGCTGCGAATGACGGCTTGCTGGTCCTGAGCATGCGTGGCTGGCCGCTACACGGAGCGCGCTCAGTGGGACTCAGCTTTTCTATTAAGGAAAACCTCTAGACACCTGATGATGAATTCTCTCTCACCAAATGTTCCCCCTTTTTTGTGTCGAAAATATGAGCGCTTTTCTAAATGACTTTGGAGAGCCCGGCGTGGCGCTCGGCGGCCTGCGTCGAGCAGGGGGGAGGGGGGGCTGGGGTGTGTGTGTGTGGGGGGGGGGGTCCCTCTGCAGCAGGCTAAGGGAGTCAATTAAGGCAAGCACTGATAATTATAAGCCGGCAGAACGCAGGGGCTGGCTAATTGTACAGTGTTCCATGCCGCGAGCCCAGCCAAGGGGCCTCTCCGCAACGCTCTCTTTCCCTGCTCCTTTGTGTGGACCACGGACTCCACAGAGCCACATACCTCAGCCTGACAATGCCACAGTGAGGCTGGTGAAAAAAGCCGGGCATGTGCCCGTAATTAACTTTTTACATTCAGGCCACTCACTCTTTTGAGACCTGAAAGAGATTCTGGTTAGATTCACACCTCATTTTTTCTCTCCTCTTTGGTTGCCAAAAAGTTTTCCTTTGCCTATTTTACAGTTTCTTTCCGTTTTCTTTCTCCTTTTTTAATCACTCTTGCACAAACAACTTTCATCGAACACAAGAGTCTTCGAAAGTCAGGGCGTAGTCACTTGACCTTTATTTCCTTCGAACAAGAAAAAGCCCAGCAGTTTAGAATAGGCATGTATAGAGTAAATTAGAGCATTTCAGCGCAGAATGGTGTTTGTGTGGCTGCAGGGGGTCCGGCGCTCCCATGCAATCCATCTCAGCAGCCTGCACTGTTTGTCCCCAATGGACCTCCATACCTGCCTGCAGCTGCGGCGCCTACACATCATTCGTTAACAAGTATTCAGCTTTTGCCTTTGTTGTTGTGGATTTCTACCTTCTCTCTTTTTTTTTTTCCTTTTCCTCTGCCTCTGTGACCTACGTGCTGCTCATTTGACCGAGTTTTAGCCATTGTGGGTTTCAGCTGTAAGAATAGCAGGTAAAGTGGTGAAGGGAAAAACACAAAATGGTAGACTATCCTTCAAAGCACACGGTAGCACCAGATCCTGCTGAAACACCACATGAAAAAAAAATCTGACAATAAATCTCATAAAGGACATATCTCGCCATGTCTGATGTTACTTTACCACCTAACTAATGCTAAGAAAAACCTTTCTTAGTCATTTACTTATCTACAATACAGAAAAGCCCACACATCATTTAGAAATATTATTGAATGTGATGTAACAGGCTACAGCAAATGTGAAAGATCAGATTTACCAATTGAGTTTAGATTTTGATATTACATGGCTGTTTGCCATGTTGCCATGAGATGGAGTCATAAAAGCATTAATCTTAATGTAAGCATCACACAGACTAACACAGAGCACAGCAGGCTCTTAATAAACAGACTCCATGCAGAAAGAAGACACATGCACTGATTTAGTGTGAGCCTGTCAATTATATGTCGGTCCTCAGGTCTTCTTTTTAAAACTCTTGAATATCCTGTAATGATTATGTTTTGTTTTTTTTCCTCTTATGTCTTTGATTCTCCAATAATTTCTACTGGCTTTAGCTTCAGCATTTTCTGTTAGGCAGGGAAAGAGAGAAAAAAAAATCTGAATATCGCTGAACACATGCACAGGGACTCTTGGCAAATAGCTCAACTGGAAATGTCTCCTCAGTGCGTTTATGTTAAGGAGAAGGAGAAGTGTCCTTATGTTTTTGTCCCCCATGTTTTGTGAACTCCAAAAGGTGTTCTAGTCGACTAAACCTTTTGTAACATCCATTCAAGCGTTACGCATGTTTATCTCGACACAAAAACCTGTCAGTTTGGTGTTTCTACCTCTGGCCCAGCAGCCAGGGGAGCTGTGAGGCGGTTAATGTAGGCACAGAGTGGCTGATCCTAGCAGGAGCCTAGCCCTGCTCTGATTAGCACCTCCAACGAGCTGCCATGCATCAGAGCTGACATTCTCCCAGAGACGTTGTTCCCCCAGAATCCTTTGCTCTTGCTGTGCGAGGGCGTCGCCACTGACATGTCACAGCCAACAATCTCACCTCACCCCTCCTTCTCCCCGTGGAGGCTGGAAAACAGCATCAGGCATGCACCGAACCTGGGACCCTGACATGAGGGCTTTGGTACCTCGCTTAGCTCATCTTTCACACACAGTATATGTCTTTTACATGCCCACTTCCCTACAGGCAAACTGCAGTAAAGCTTATCCTTTCATGCTGTGGTAGTTTTCCAATCTCTCTGATTTTATTGGCAAGGAGTCGAACACATTTCAATCACTGTTCCTGTAATATAGTGACTCTTTGATAGAATGGGGTGAATTTTCCAGGTGCCATGATTAAATCTTGTACTTTAATTTCGACATTTTGCACTTGATTCACTCTGTCCTTCTCAAACTGCAGAGGCAGGAAATAGATATTAGTAATGTTCCCCCCCAGGCGCGAGTTCTCCAATCAGCTCTGGTCCAGGGGGAGTCCATCCCTTTGCGCTCCCACCCACCACCTTGCCAGTCCCATCCTCTGCATTCTCCAGGCCTTTAATGGGCCTTGTAGTATCTCTGAAATGAGTTTGTTCCTTATGAGCAGTGCTTCTACCTCAAGAGAGCACACCGCACGGAGGTGGAGTCAATTTGTATTCACCCATAATTCCCTGGGCCTTAATCACTCTGATTTTCCCTCCATTATCTGTTAATGGATAGTTCCCGCGGAGAGAAGAGAGAAGTAAACCCACCTACTGTTTACAGGCCTGAAGCTGTCTACTCTGCTACCATCCACAATCCCGTGGTGGGTTGTATATACAGCAGTGAGTCTGCTGAAAACCAAATCTTCTTGGTTTATTAACATACAACTAAAACATCAGGTGGAATAGTATGAGACAGATGGCACAGAAAGCAAACTCTTGCTAAAGGTGAAATTTATCATAAAGAAGATCACTACAAGCAAATATTTCCATTTTATAGCGCTGTTAAGCCGTTTAGAAACTCAGTATATCACTGACCTGTTAGTCTGACTCGACCAGCTTTGATTACTATGGTCGTCCTGTCGGTGGCTTCCGCAACAGCCCATTCCCGCCTGCTAAATATTCTCAATTTGTTCTCCCACTTGTTTACTCATTACTTTCAGCAAAGAACAGCCTTGATTGATGTCCTTAATATCATTTGTTAGAGTGTGCAGCTTTGGCGACACAATCAGCATGGGAGTGAGCTTCAGAGAACCATTCACTATGCCCCAGAGAGGTGTGTAAATCTAAGTATCAGATTTTTCTCTTCCGAAGCCAAATGCTACAAGTGATCCTGAATTCCCCTCCAATTCAAACCGCTCCTCAGCAGAGTTGTTTAAATAGAGTAAGGGGCAGTGGTGGTGGTGGTGCGGGGAGCGGTGGTGTTGGAATGGAATAAGCTGAGGGAGTGTTTTTAATTAAGCAATGCCCTGTGTTATACTTAACTACACACTATTATCAGAAAGTTAGACCGTCTTTAGTTCCTCTAGTTTCACTCTTTTACACTCTCAAGCGAAGTAAGACGTCTCTATCAAATTCACTGACACCTTTATCCCCGCCTTAAACTGACAGACTTCAATATGCTGCAGCTGTGTCGATGTTACATAAAGAGTTCGCTAAACTATGCAAGACAAACCTGCAGGCCCCAGCGTCCCAAACAACCTTCAACAGCACATGAACTTCAGCCCGGATGAAGAAGTAAACAGCGCGGAGAAATAAAGACCATTCTTTCTAAGAGTAGTTTTTTCCTCTCTCCCTCTCCTGTCCTCCACATGGGAGAGATATTAGGCGTTTGTGTTTTAAGGAGCTGTGAAATACATAAACCATGAGCCACAGGAACGCGAGGCCCTGTGGATATGCAGATGGGCTTACTTTGCTGGTGTCAGGGATGCTTAGAGGGAGCAGGCACAGGAGCAGTTCTCATCTAAAGGATTTTCTTAGGAGTGCAGAGGGACAGGGTGGTGGCAGCGGAGAACACTCGGGAGACACGGAAACAGAGAGTGGGAGGAGGGAGAGAAAGAGAGAGAGAGAGAGAGAAAGAGAGAGAGATGAGGATAGAGGGAGAGAGAGCTGACAGTCCCCTGTGGCCCTGTAACTATATCCAGAGTCTGCTCAGTGCATAGAGAGGGGTGGGGGCTCACGCAGGGCCATGCTGATTGGGCAGCCCTGGAGAAGGGCTGGGGTAGCGACAGGAAGTGACCTCAGCCCAGTGAGGCAGCTGTAGGGGTGAGCTAGCTGACTTCCTCCCTTGGCTCTCACTAAGAAACAGGCTGCCAGCCTGATTCAACCCCTGTTACTCCGCTGAATAGAAACCCAGCCTTGCACAGACTGCTCATAATAGACTCAAACCTCTATTCCGCTCTCAAGCTCTTTTTTCTTTTCATCCCTTTATATTTATTTATATGTTACGCGGCATTCTTTCAGCCTAGGGTAGTATATAAACATATGAACTGTGTAATTGAATTATATACTATGCATGCAGGATTATACAACTACTGTATATATTCCAGTGCATTTTTGTTGATGATTCCCATTAAGAGACCAAATACTGAATGAATGCAACTGAAGAGTATGCAACAGTCATCCAAAAAATACTAAAACACATCAATGGCCTACAGTCCCAGTAAATATACAATTTGCATGTTTTTGTAACGTTTGCTAAAAAACTACAAAACATTACTGAGCCTTTTTTAATTAGCTTGTAAATGTTTGCATCTTCAATAGGAACGAGGCACAGCAGGGTATAGGGAAGTATTGAGACAGCAGAATGAGACATTGTTGGTTTTTGGTCTATTAATGGGATTTGATGGCATTAAGAAAAATATAAAATAACACCAGCCTTATTTGTCAAATGTGGATTATATACTATATTTATATCTTTTTGCTGTTTTGCCCCAATGCACCTGCTCACAGACGTAAACACATACACGCACACACACAAGGTCAGTCAGGCAGGTGCAGAGTTATCTGCATAATGAAGCAGGCCAAGTCTCCAAAGGGACAGCATTGTGCGTTGGGGTCAAATGAGGGCTGCACATATGGCAGAGAAACAGATCTGTGAACCCTGCAGCAAGCTTGACCTTAGCGTACACCCTCGCACAGATAAGCAAACAGAATGGTGATCAAAGAGGGCAGTGATCCTCTTGCACGGCTATGTGGATGCTCTCGTGCTATCCTCCTCCTCCTCCCCCCTCTTTCACTGATGCCTGCTGCTACACTCAGACGCACATGTAGGCTACAGAAAAGCTCACCTGTCGAATGCATGACTGCAGAACGCACCGTCAAGTCTTTCTCTCTCTGCTTTGATCCATCCGCCTTTACCTCTTTGCCAGACGGTCGTGAGGGAAGGTAGTCTGTGAGCTCGACAACTTGCGGTTTGTTTTCACATGCTGGAGACACCACCTTATGTGATATACCATGCCATATGTTTATGTTATTGAGAAAACCTTGTAAAAGAACATGTGGCGATATGTTACTGTAAAAAGTTCAATAAGTATACGCCCACCTTGTTTCTCTTGGCACTGCGGGAGATGTTTCCATTTCTTTTTCTTCTTGAATATCAGAGGTCACTGAGTTCCACGTGTCACAGTTACTCAGTGTCAATCTATAGGTGCAGAAAGTAAGATGCTGCGCTGCCTGTTTTTTATACTTCTCATCAGGTGAAAAATTCGGTGTGTATATATATATATATCATTCTTGATATGTTTTTTTATTTAACTGTTTGTCAAATGTCTTTTTTATGCATCAAGCATTAATAGCAATTACAAAAAACAACAGAAAACTGCACTGTCTTTCCAGTGCACTTGTTCTGCCAGATTTGCCTAAAGCACCTTCGATTAACCCTCTGCTTTGGTTCCTCCCGGACTCGAGTCGGGCACAGGTGGTTAGGTAGATTGTGTTTTCGTGCTTTTTTGGTACCCAGGGCGCCTATGCGGTGGGCACTGGGCTGTAGAGACCTGGGATAAACTCTAGATGAGTCCCCAATGCATACCCCCCCCACACCTCGCAGTAGCTGGCCCTAATGTGGGGCTTGGCAGGAGCTTGATCGAGCACTAGTTCTGCCCCATGGCAGAGTGTATAGGCCGTTTATTGACGCACAGGAGATGGGCACTTCTCTGGAAGTCTGAGTCAGCAGATCGTTGTGCTGCAAATGAGCATGCAGGTTCGGAGTCTGAACGACATTTATTTAAGCTATCTCTGGCCATGGCTGAGGTAGTTTAATGTCAAGATAGATGTGTGGGGAATTCTAATGCCAAGCAGATAAACTGGGACTCTGTCTTGCTTGAAATGACTGTCGTATCACTGTATTAAAAATGTTGACATGTGAGGATGTTGCAAAGGAGAGAGTGTTTTGGCAGCCTTGACAGTCAGTTTATGCACACTGAAGAAGTGATGGTTTGATTTGGATAAAGTATTTTCCATAATTTTTCTGTCCTTGTGGTAACAGTAATAACCCTCTGCCCTGTTTTAAATGAGGCTATTTGCAAATTCTTGATACATATTTTTGATTCATCTTCTGCAAAGCACAAATGACTGGTCCTTCATTTAGACTTCCTTCAAATCTGCTTTAATTTGAAGACGCTAAATATAAATTATTTTGCATGTTAGTTAATCAAAAAGATTAAGCTCACCATGTTCAAAGTGAAAGGCCTCGTCTCAGCGATTAGGACCCCGGCTGGTCATCCAATTTATGCCTGATGGGAACAGATCACACTTATTTCCTGTCTGACTCATGAAAATTACAGGCAGGAGTCTTTCCCGCAACTTTGTTCAATTTAAATTGTGAAAAGTAAAGTACAAAAGAAACAAGTGTGAGAATGAGACCTTTGCTATTCACTCTCTGTTTATTTTCCCATTTATGATTTCCTGTATTTTTGTGTGTTCGTGTGTGTGTGTGTGCGTGCGCATGTGTGCGTGTGTGTTTCTTCTCCACAGAGGAAGGATTGAACCATGAATGCAAGCTCTGTAGTCAGTCATTCGACTCACCAGCGAAGCTTCAATGCCACCTGATCGAGCACAGCTTTGAGGGCATGGGAGGAACCTTCAAGTGTCCTGTCTGCTTTACAGGTGTGTATCCTGCATGCGTTTGAGTTCAGTGTGTGTCTGTGTGTCATGGATTTGCAACCCAGTCAACTGAAAGGCAGCGTTAGCTTTTGTGTACATGTTAACTTTCCCGAGACATTTACATCCTCAATATGCATAAGCTTTGCATCCCAAGCATTTTTTTTTTCCCAATGTGAAAAGGCAAATGATTTCTAAATGAGTTGGTAAATGTCAAACAAGCAGGTCGGGTGAAGCTGAGAGTAGTTTGCTGCATGTGGCTTTTTATTTAGTCAAATTGCCTCCAAATCAAGGCCAAAGAAGTGTCATGAGGTGAGAGGGGGGAGAGAGCA
Organism: Decapterus maruadsi; assembly: GCA_030347415.2. Taxonomy (NCBI): domain Eukaryota; kingdom Metazoa; phylum Chordata; class Actinopteri; order Carangiformes; family Carangidae; genus Decapterus; species Decapterus maruadsi. The sequence goes on from CM064906.1 coordinate 17,984,047, forward strand.
GAGGGGGTGGGGGGGGGGGCAGTGTGAGCAGAGGGGAGATGGTGGGGGGGGGGGGGGAGAAAAGGAGATGTGCTAATTGTGGATGGCAGTGGTGCTGATAGCTGTAATGATCTCATCTGTCTCTGTGCGTGGAGGTGGAAGGACTGGACTCCTCCTGAGAGGATAGTGCCCTCCTTCAGTGTCAACAGGGTTAACTATCTCTATAATGAAATCTGCAAAGTCGTTAACTTCAGCTCTTCACTCTTTCTCCCTTCTCAGCTCTTTACTCTTCCTCGCACTTTTTGGGTCCTCAGCTCATTTCCCTCGCCTGCGCTTCCTCCCCCCCCACACATCCTCCTCCTCCATGTCCGCCCATCACCCCCCTTAAAAAAAACTAATTTGCCTCTCCTCCACTTGTTATATCAATTAATATCATTACCCCCCATTTTGAATTTTGCTCAGATATCTTTGTTCGTATTTTTTACCTCTTCACTCACCTTACTATTGAGCTCCGTATTCATTTTCTTCATCTCTTTCTCTTTCTTTCTCTCTCTCCTCCCCCTCCCTCTACTCACTTCTTCTTCCCTCATCGGTGTTTTGGCCTTATCTCTCTTTTGGCAGAAGCCTATTGATATATCCCCTCCTCGACACACCCCCACCCCCCTTCTTTTCCCCCCACCTCCACCCCTCGCAGGGGTCTGAGCATTTAATATACAGAGCATGCCTCCTTCATCTGAGCCTTCATTTTCCACCGCCGGCTTTGACAGACAGGTCCCCCCTCTCCCTCCGCGTCCATATCGATCACGGCACATGAGAGGGATGCTGGGAGGGAGAAGGGAGGAGGGAGAGACAGAGTACACCCTCAGGACAGTGGTCGCAGAGCAGACAGACAGATGGGCGAAGGCCTGTGGTAGCGGGGAAGGCAGGCTAGGATGGACAGAAAGGCCTCCCTCTGTTGGGGATGCAGGGGACAGGCAGACTGAAGTCAGAGCACTCAGAGGAAAAGGAGGAACTGAGAGATTGGCTGACAGCTGTCCTTGAATATATTTCTTCAAGTTGAGTCTGGCATAAATTACAGAACAGGCACTAGTTTGTCACCCTAACATAAACAAACTATTGTCTAATAAATGTGTGCAGTGTTTGCAGGCTCATTTTACAAATAAATTCTAGGATTTTAAAAGACTCCATACCAAGATCATCATCTAGATTTTTACGCAGCAAAGTCAGAGAGAGAGACTTTGAAATTATATCACACCAATATTCTGTAAAAGTAAATATATTTTTGATGGAAACATAAACTGCACAAATTATAGTTTTTATCAAGATATAACAAAATGTTAATTTGCTAATCTGGCAAGCCACATAATGGCAAAACTGTATGCTCCGTAGCTATTCATTAGTTTAGAATATTTTCAACAAAAGTATCATTAAGTTTTTATGGTCATCTTTAGGTAATCACAGCACAGGTCAGGAAAAGATGGTGGTCTCTATTAACTATTAAAGAAGTCAACACTGACATAAAGCACAAGATAAGAGGTGATTATTTTGTTAACACAACCAAAACCACAGTCAGTAATTGCATAAACCTAACCACACAGAACTCATTATACCTGACCCCGATTTCCCTCACAGTGTAACAGGCAACACACCTCAGTGGTATAGAAACATGACATCTTAGAGACGGGACTGGGGGGAAAGAATTATCAAGAAGTAAATAAGATGTGCAAAGAAATACTCATTACATAGATTTACTTTACATTTACTGTTTATACATACAGTATATGTGTTGTATATTATGGGATTATTGTGCATTAACACATAAGCAGCATGTTTATGTTGTAGTTTATTGCTAATTTAAATAAGCAGTAGAAGTGAATCATATTGTTTAAGATGCTCATAGGATTTGTAATTATTCCCTTAAAATGCAAACTAATTCATATTTCCACAGACTATAATATTTCTCAGTAAGATGTAGTGGAGTTGAAGTATAAAGCATATTAATATTATTCTATACTTCAGTTAATGCATATTGTTATTTTCCATATTAAAAAAAGATTCCTGTAATTCACCAGACAAGACTAAATGACCACATAATACTAACTATTATAAAAAACTACAAGTATCTGTATGAAATATCTGTGTCCTACAGCTTCCCCCTCTGCTCCAGTCATAACCACTTCAACCGCTGGAGGTCACCTGACAATAAAATGTAATTGTAACCTGCTCGCTCAAACAACTTGTGGGGTTGTTGAGCGTTAAATCTCTATGAGGTTCTGCCTTCAGGTTTCTTTTTTAGAACAATTTTGTTTACTCCGTGTGGCTGACATGCCAGCAATTTCATTCACAGAGATATAAAACAACGAGTGTGAACAAACTAGGTGGCAGCAGTGATAGTGGTCGGGTCCATGTGTTCATGTGATTAACAAGGTTACTCCTGGTTTCAAAAAATCACGATGATGTTTCAGTTTGATCTGCCCACCCATGACCTAAAACTCAGTGGGAGGCAGGAAGTGACTTTCATTCTTTGACATCCCTGATTATCCTCAATCCGTACCAAAGGGAACGGAGAGAGGACAAATAATATCACCAAACAGACCACAGAAAAGTTTTTTTTTTCTTTAACCCTTTTTTTGGGAGGGGGGAGGGGTGGGGGGGGGGGGGTCATAGACAGCAGATGAGGGGGAGACAAAATAGAGGAGAAAAGGAGACAGAACTTGGAGGAAGCTGAGAAGGTTGCAACTGGCAAGTTTGGATGTGAGATGAAAGTGGGGAAGAGGAGGAGGAAAAGAGAACTGTGTAGGGGAGGGAGGGTAAATGGAGAGAGGTCCATAAGCCCCTGGATGATGAGAGAGAGGCTGACTCTCTCAGGACAGATTTGACAGGTTTCAGAAGTGGGGGAGCCTGCAGCTAGAAGTGTCTGCCTGCACCCTTAGGAGCAGTAGTGAGGGCTGGTGTGGAAATTGTGATTGGGAATATGTGCTTAAGACAAACAAAACAGAAGAAAGTGTGCCTGATGAAAGTTGCCGTGTGTGTGTGTGTGTGTGTGTATGTGCGCACGTGTGTGCGTGTGCATCCAGGTTTTGTTTTTTGTCTTTTTTTTTACTTATGTCACAGCATGAAGTATAAACTTGAAAAACTACAGGATGCACTGCTTTCAAATCTGCAAGAGTCTGACAAATACAGTAGTTTAATTAGTTGTTGTTTTGTTGTTTTTTTAGTTGCTGCCCACATGCTCGCGTGTGATGTTCAAATTGTGACAGCTAACATCCAAAAAACTGACAGAGGCTTAGCTTTAATTCAAAAAATTAGTAGTTATCAAGCTCATAGCGCCAAATCAACTCACAGCCGACTTGTTTGTGTTGCCTCGGAAACCTTGGATCAGCCTCTGCATTGTGAACTCTCAGATTAAGCAGAAACGAACACATGTAGGCTAGACGAATAAATAAATGAAAAGGAGAAAGGGGGAAAAAAGGATAAACTTTTTTTTCCTCCCTGCACAAACAGCTTAGTATTGGTGCAGTGCAGCCTGCAGAGAGCACCACCCTGCCAAAATAAAGATGAGCTGGGGCCTGTAGTAAAGGAGACGTCTGCCATGGGCGGCCCCTGAGATCTAATCAGAGGGCTTAATATCCCCCACAGCGAGGAGACCTTGGCCCCTCAGCCCCCTCAGCCCTGACACCCCTGACGCTCAACCCGGCTCAGCGCTCTGTTCAGCTCCACTCTGGCTCCATGGCCAACAAACTCCACAAAGTTCCCTCTCTCTCTCTCTATCTCTCTCCCCCTCGCTCTTATTCTCTCTCATTCTCAGCAGGGAGAGACACAATGGCCAGCCACTGATCCTGTTTGGATGTGGTTTTGGATTATTTCTTCCCTGTTTCTCTCTGTCCTCATTTTAACCCTCTAGGAAGACATGTCTCTCCTCCTCTGCTAAATGGGCATTGCAACAGCATTTTTCACATGTGACTCATGCTACCAAATGCCAATACAATGCCCCCCTCCCCGACACACACACACACACGTCCCCTCCCCCTTTGCCAGTCTCAGTTTATCCCTTCATTACTAGTTGCATGCTAATTTAAAGAACGATGAGGAAGACAAGTGTTTAAACCGTATCTTAAATGACAATAACCACCGTTTATATCAGCAAATTGAATTTTGCAATCATCTTTATTAATCCTAAGATTTGATGGATATCAAAACTGAACCACATAAATTAGCTTTAAAAAAAAGAAAAAGTTGTGTAGCTCTCATTAGCATCTTTGCTTTCGTCTGGACAGAATTTACTGGTCTTATAAAAGGGCTTGAAGGTGCCATTAATGCATTTTAAGCTCTGGCACTCAGGCACTTTGGCTGTGAATGTAATTTGATAAATGCACAGCTGATTAAATGTGTCTCTGACTGGAACCGGACCAGATACACATGTAAACAGGGAGAAACAGCTATCATGACATCTCAGTTGTGTTTAGCCCTATTGTACAGTATTTGAAGGCCCCCCAAGTCTCAAATCCATTTTTATTTTTGCTGTATTGACTTTTTTCTCCTCTCGCCAAAGACATAATGAAGGCTTCCTGCAGCTGCTGTGACCTGCTTCTACAGTATATGCAGATAAAACACAGCTAACAGAAAAAAGCTATTGTTTGTCAGTGTTTTTTTTGTGTGTGTGTGTGTGTGTCCCTCTCTCTTTCCGAGCATGTATTCCCCACAAGGAAAATTGTCACCGTTTTTGGAGCATAACAAATATGCATGATAGCCGGGGCCTTAACCTTGAGCTGAAATGTTTTGTAACAGACTGCAAAACCAGCCATCTATCTGCAATTATGTTTGTCTTCACATTGCTGTGGTCATTAGTTTCAGAAATGGACCATGGAGTTGTTGTTTGTTCATTAGAGGAGGTTTGTTCATTTCTGGTTAACAGGCTGCCATGTTCCAGAGACAGCTGTCACCTAGGCATTAGCAGTCTGAGCGCATCGCCACAGTGTGTCTACTTTGGATCAAAACTTTTATTTCCCAGGTCAGGAGTGTGACATTCAATGAAGCCGAGTGCGTCTCAAGTGTACGCAGCTCAATAATTAATAACCACTCTCCCAGGTGAGCCCAAATTGGGACACGTTAATGTTGCAGAGCCCCGCCACGGGGCTGCCGCGACCCCAAAGCCATCTTCAACAGACACCTCACCTTTTGTGGCTGGGCTTTTTTTTCCCTCTCCCCCTCCCTCTCCACGTGGCCCCTCAGTGCACGCATTAGAGGAAAAGTTATTTTGAGCTGTAAGAAATTCAAATGAAGCCCCCACATGCTAACTTTTCCAGAGCATCCAGACCTTTGAGATTAGACAGCCATCCTTAAAGCACAAGGGTCTGGGATAACAAACGGCATGTTTGAAGTGCTCCTTGGAGAGTGCAGAGATGCACACACACACACACACACAGACACCCACACATGCGAGACACATGCACTCAAGACGCACACAATTGCATCCCCTTAGCTTTCAAGCGTGGACTATGGCTTAATTAAAGCACAAATGTATGGTATATGTTTTAAGTGCCAGCGAGTTGTGTGTTTATATGATGGTGAATGCAGTCTGGGTCTGCATGAATAAGTAGTGCAACACCATGAATATTTATATTGTCAATATAATTAGCGATGTAGACTAATGGAGGCCATGTTTTGCACTTGAAGCCATGCCAAATTTTTGTGGTTGTTTATTTTCCGGCTTGTTGTCCCCACAGTAGAGCTAAATAAAGAGCATCATTATTCCCAAAACATTATGCATTCACTAGCTCCAGTGCCATGAATGTGACCACTCTAGTTTCACTTTTAACATCTTTATTGTTCTCTGTTTTTTTCAATTACACATCTCATAACATTGTTTTTCTTCTCTATTGTTGATAAGGCATCCATTTGTTTGTAATTAAGTAATTGTCCTTGCCATTTAAAATAGTCAATTTTTATTCGAGCAGATGTAATTTCAATGATGCCTTTGTTCCCTTAATGGAGGCAATAAGGCCTTAACTTTAATGTAGCACAGAGGCAAAGGATAAAGTCATCTTACTGTTCTTTCTTTCTTTTCTTTTTTTTTTTAGACACAACATTTGGAAAGGCTGTAAAATTTGTACTAACATTTATGAATATCCTCTCTGTCCCTGTGTCTCCTCTTTCCTGCATGTGAGCAGTGTTTGTCCAGGCCAATAAGCTCCAGCAGCACATCTTCTCTGCCCACGGCCAGGAGGATAAGATCTACGACTGCTCGCAGTGCCCACAGAAGTTCTTCTTCCAGACAGAGTTACAGGTGAGCTTCAGGCATTGGTGGAGCAAAAAAAAAAGAAAAAAAGTACTAAACTAAATAAATAAAAATAGAGGGCCACCAGCAGAATCTGCGACCGCTAATCACACATGACAGCTTAACTAACACTAAACACTCACCGCTTCACTCTAGCCATCCCCTCCTATCCCGGCTGGGGTGAGAGACTCAGAAGGAATTATTTCAGACCGTTTCCAAAACTCATTTGTGATGTGCAGATATGATTTGATTTGCTTATTAGACCAGCAGAGCACTAAAATATCTGGAATTAGAGGATTAGTGGAATGTTCGTTTTTGAAGCTGTAATTACATACAGTGCAGAGGCAAAAACACGGTTGAGTCAATATGCCTGCATCTCCCCTCCTAATCACAGAGGAGGCCTCATGGCTAAATATGAGCTTTGTCCTGTGGGAGACCGTATCTGCCCTTCAACAAAGTTAGTAGTTGGACTTATGAACTCGCAATGTTAGAGAGATAATCCATTTTCTAGCAATCTTTTTCTGCGGTCCTTGGAGAACCTGAAAAAATGAAACAGACCTTATTATATTATTTCACTGTGGTGGTGTTTTCAAGCAGCTCTGTTTTGTTTGGGGGATTCTCTACCGTACACATGGCACACTTCTCATATCCAGATCTTTTTCTATTACCTTTTGAAACTACATCATTAAAATATGAGTAGTCTGTAACCATCGTGTTCAATCTCATCACTGAAATTATTCTTAATTTGCCTAAAGCGCATAGAGAAACTAATAGCTCCTGACCACATCTTCCAAGCACAGCTATCCGAAACTTGGATTAGCAGCACTATGTATTAGCAGGTAGCCAGAGGAAGTACCCAGGGCTTGGCTGCCTATTGATCGGCAACGATTTTCATATTGAGATTCAGGTTGTAAACACAGAGGCGTGTGTCTGCCAGGAGGAAGGTGAATGTGATCATTATCTGCTGGTCATTTGAGCACCGCAACCATGAATAAAACACGTCCTGATCCGCCAACATGCAACTCCAACACAGAGAAGGTTATTTAACAAGCCTCTCACTCACCCAGACTGCCAACGTGGAGTCTTTTCATTCATGCCAAGGCCTCGTATTTATCACATTTTCATCCCTCATTGGTACGAGTGTTCTCTATATAGCAAAGGTTGTTGCAGGTACCTGTAAACAATCTCAAATAACCTGGGGATGTTTTCCTACTTTTTTTTGTTTGACATTTTTTGGAATGAAGTGATCTCCACCTCCCGCAGGTGTTGTTTCATGCATGATTATATTGTTTTACACTCTGTGTGAAGAGACAAGAGCCGAACATGAAAGACCTATGGCACTTTGTTGTGAAACAGGGGGTTATGAAAGGAGAGCAGGAGCGAGCTTGGGGGATAAGACGATCATTATGCTCAACCTGTGCCATGCTCTAAAGGTAGTCCCATGTGAATTCATGCTCACACTCTCTCCTAGTACTTCATAGTACATATAGAGTAGAGTACAGGTATAGTGTTTCTTGTCACATTCTCAGAAAGATCCACGTTGTCACAGCTTATTTCTACTACAGTGTGACCAGCTCAAAGCCATTTCAGGTTTGGGGTTGTTTCAAAGGTCCGTCTTTATTTTAACTTGGCAATGTTAGATTTGCCTTTTTCTCTATCTATAGTTTAAGTCTTCAACAAACATTGCAGGTTGGAGTCCTGTGTTTAGTTGTTGTTTGTTTGCAGTTGCCATTTCCCATGCATCACACTTCAAAATGTCTCACTGACACGGGGCAGTCGTTTGTCAGTCTGTCTGAAGTGGAGCTGTCTTCCAGCAGCGAGAGAAGTGGAAGCGCTCTCTCTTTGCTGGGTCTTGAGTTTGGAGTTTCTCCCTATTTCTCCCTGACACTCTGGCCTGCTCGCCGGCTGCCTGGGCTCCTCATCTCTCACAGTAGTCGGAGGGGTCAAAGGGCCAGTGCAAGCTGGGAGAAGGAGCGGCGAGAGGGAGAGCTGCCACGGCAGGTAAAGGGAAGCAGGAACGATATTTTATTAATTTGCTGCTGAGATCCTGAAACAGACCAAAGGCTGTGACAGGTATCCAGTGCACCGCTCCACATCCTCCCCCACCGCCTCCCCCCATGAACTCTACCCTGCGAGGGGCTAGCCAATTTTCGCCAGCCTGTCGAGATGGATGATGGGAGAGCATCCGTCTAATCAGCCCTCCTAGGACCCCCCGCCCAGCCGCCCCCCTCAGACCAGCCAGATTGACTGACTCCTGGGCCTGTGTGCCCCAGAATCCAGATTCCAAAGGAGAATAATCTCTCTTGCTCTCCCTCTCTCTCTCCCTCCATTTCTCTCTTTCCCCTTTCTTTCGCAGACAAAAAAAAAGAAAAAGTAAGCACTGACATGCATAGACCACCATTCCCCTCAACACTCTCCAGAGGACTTCTCACCACCATCACACACACACACACACACACACACTCACACTGCCTCCACCCTGCGCATCCCTCTCCCTCACCCCATTAAAATATGGAGCAAAGTCTAGATATTTCATGAGGTGCTGATGGGGAGGGCAAGTGGGCTGGCTCTGCAGTGCTCTCTCTGACCCTCAGCTGCTGCCCACCCCTTGAGCAACTACAAGGCAAAGCCTCACTATATACTCTCTCCCAAATAAAACCCACTGTCCTCTCATTTTAAAAGCAACCGCCCCCTTATGAGGGAAGAAAATGTCCCAGGGTTCTTGCAAAGGCCATATTTCAATGTGAAACTTGATAATAAACTTCCTCTTTCCTTGCGCGTCGGCTTCTGATACAGTAGCTTTTCACATTGCAGAAGGAACTGAGCTGCTGACAATGCTGCTAGGCTGGATTAATTAACCAGATTCATTAACTGATGGATGCACAGTATTAGCCACAGCTTAAATCTGACATTTCTCTAAGCGCAGTTCATTTGTGAGGAAACGCACAAGTTCGGGCTCCTCTAGCGACGCGGTGTGCTGGAGAGCTGCAGTCGGAGGCTCCACTCCCAATGATCCCAATTCCTCCAAAGACAAGACAATAAGATTGAAGTTACACAACAGCGAGGATGACATTTTCTGTGTGAGATTCCCTTGTTCCTTTTAAGCTGGGCTGTCTTTTATTCCCTCCATCCTCCAATTTCATTATCATTCCTTGGAAGTGACACGAGATTGTAAGTCATGTGTTAAGTCGTGCCGCGATAGACAGAGGAGTGGAAGGACTGGGGTACTGTATGACTTCTCCCTCTCCTCAGACGCCCGCAGGACACGTACCTTAATTGGAGTGTCTTTTAAAAGGATTCCTTCAAAGACAATCCAAAGCTCCCCGGCCTTAATGAGTGCTGAAAGTGACAAGAGCACATCTGCATCATGTTCTACTTCCCCACACAAATGAGATTCTCCTCTCCCCGTGTGATAGCCATTATTGCCAAGCTGTGACCAATTCCACTGTTTTAATTAAGCATATTTATAGGCTTCACGGTCACCAGGTCAGTGTAAACAGCCATGCATGTCATAACGTCGGTCCAAGACAGAGGATAGCAGGGAATGGACAGTCTGAGAGAAAGCAGGGAGGACGAGAGACAGCAAATAGAGGAAACAAGTGCATGAAACGTATGCACAGAAATCGGTGTTGTGCATTTTACGACGTTATTATCATCTTATTATAATGCATGGAATTGCTCAAGTGTGTTATATCCTATATCTTCCATATAAAGACTTCTTCCCCAGAAGTTTTCCTTTCTTTCTCTTCTAAAAAAGAAATTCATGAATTTTAAAATATGCCCCCGAAAACGCCCCAACTGCCCCGTGTCCCAAATGTGTCGCACTAAAGCAAAGCTTCGTGTGTTTGTCCCTAAGTGGCTCTCAAACACCCCATTTCCTCTGAATATCTTGATGTGCCAAGTGTGACAGCTCTTCATGCTTTTGAAAGTTGTATATATATTTATTTCCTTTTATATGACAACTTGTTTTTTTCTTCATCACCCCAGGTGCTCAGATTTCTGTCACCATTTCAAAAAGTTGCACTACAAAATAAAAGAACAGTGAATTAGAAAGAAAGAAAAAACAGCTGCTTGTGAGGCAACATCATTAATATTTAAGCTTATTTATAATTATGTGCAACACTGTACACACACTGCTTCGCACTGTAAATGGGGACATAAACACCCTTAGATGACTAGTGATGTATCACAATAGTAGTGTTCTAGTTTTGTAGGTGGATCAGAATTAGACAGCATGACAGACCTAATGATCCTGGGAGGATATTCTCTCTCTGTCTCTCTGTGCACGCCTGTGTGCGTGGAAATGTGTTTGTGCGTATACATCTGTGTGCGTGCTGTATGTATTTGTCTTTGTCTCTGTCTCTCCCAGGGTCTGATATGTGCATGCAAACACATTGTCTGGAGGGAGACATGACAAAAACTCCCAGAAGCCTTTGAGCTGTTCTTTTTTTCTTTTTCCTCTGTTTCACCACTGGGGAAAGTTAAATCCAAACAAAGAGGAGACGCTTGGTGTACAGTGCTAGAATCCATCACTGGATCTCTCCCTCAAACATGTCTCCTTTACTTTTCTTAGTTGACTTTTTCAGCAACTTTGATAAATGGCATTTTAAGCGCTTCTCGGGAAAATTCACCACAGGTTTAATTTACTGCATGTAGTGATTTGATTTTCGAGTGTCTCTTATGCTGTTGATGTTAACAAAATGCAGCAGAGGCCAAAATAAACAGCATTAGAACAATTATTCCCTCTCGAATTTTATATTCACACATCGCAACACCAAAGTAATTTAACTCTTCAGTTTTGGAAAAGGCGGCTGAATGACACCAATTGCGGGACAATTAAAAGCTAATTTTCTGAATCGCTCCTCCATTTCAGTGGGAAAACATGAGAGTGCAGATCAGACGGGTGGAAATGCAGGAGAGAAAATTTAGTCCTCAAAACTACCCTCCGCATTTGTGAAGTGGCACACGCAAGGGTGGAGGCATGGGGAGCTGGCGGGTGGGGGCGGGGGTGGCTGGATGCTCTGTAGCATCCCTAGTCAAAGTCTGTCCCTGACTGAAGTGGTTAAATGTGAGAGTAATTGTGTTTTGTTTCTGGGACTGACATGTGGAACCCCATGGACCCCATCTCCCTCCCAGTGACAGGCAGAGATCCTCCCCCCTCGCTCTGTCTAATTAGAGGATGTAGCCCAGGGCTCATGTCCCAGGAAGACCCATCCCCCTCCCAAGATGGCTCCCCAAAGAAAGCCCTTAATTGGGTTCTTTAGTCATAGTCTTCATTTTGGCTGGAAAGGCATCTGTGTGTTGCTATCACCTCAGAATACAGTTTGTATCACTCTCTTGTGTTTTTTTTTTCCTCCTTTCTTTCCTCTCCCTCTCACTGGCCCTCTCTCTATTGCTTTCCCTCTCTCCCTCCGCCTCCCCCCGTCTCCCACTCTCTCCTCACTTAATGAGGCCCCATAATAACACAGCAGTTGTGCAGTTGTTTTGCTACCTCAGTCAAACAGCGGGATCACTGCATAGTGTGTTTCTAGTACCATTCACTTGTCTACTTAGACAAGGTAATGAGTATCATTTGGAGCTACAAAACACTAGCCCACAAAAAGGGTGGTCCGTCATCTCCAGTTACACCTCAGAAGCACTTGGTCGGGGTAGTTAGACATCTAATCAAAGCATTTCAAGCAATATGGATTTATATTTCCCTTCGTATTTCTATGTTTCACAAGCATACAGTGTGTGGATATCAGCAAACATGAAATCACACACATGGAGGACATTGAAATGTATCGCTGTTGTCAACTCCACCATTGCCCAGTGCTGTTACTGTATGACCATGACTCCCTGGGCACCGCACTTCAAACAAGACAGTCTGTTACCAAGGAGACAGGGCCGGTTGTGGCACAACAGTGTTTGGGGTCAACCCTCCCTACGGCCTGATAAGTGATGACTGTGGAGAATGCCAACTGCTGTATTATTTATTTATTTGATTGTGTTCTTCATTGGCTAAACTAGCCAGCAGTAAGCCTGGCCTGAGGTCAAAGCAGGAAAGGATTACTCCCTCAGTGGACTGGTCAACAGTAGGGAATGCACAAAGGGAGGATTGAGTCAATACTGGACCGAGTTCAACACACCATTAAAAATCAAGGCAGAATGGAGCACTCTTGTCTTTCTCCGCAGCAGTTTTGAACGATAAGAAAACACTTCGCGTGTTGGCAGCATTTGCACAAAATAGACCAGGCCGCAGTGGAGTCATTACCGATTCAAGCCTATTGTTCATCTTTCAGTCACTCCGCAAACGTAAATGAGCTTAAATATCCAAGCGATTTCCGCACTTAAAGTCACCCCGCAGTTTGGAGCTTTCAAAGAAAAAGACCACAGGTTCTTTGTTTTAGTATCATTAGGTGACGTTTTCTGGTGTGTTAATTAAATTCCTGAGTGATGACTACGGGTATGCGCCGGTCTCAGTGGTTTTGTGCACACTCCCCGTGCTCCAGATGCAGCCATGTAGACTTAGTGCATGTCAGCCATGCAGAGTAAGAGCAAAACTCAGGACTGCCTAATAAGACCTTATATCAGAGTTTAGAGGGCAATGTTTACATAATTCCACTGCTCTTTCACATTTTGATTATAGATAAACTAAATGAGACACTTTTAGCTGCAGGGGTTAAAATGAATGTGCTTAACTCTTCTAATTAAATTGTTTCACTAATGAGTAATCTTTACTGTAAGTAACACTCACTTGACTCACTCATGCACTACAGGGTGACGTGTCAACAGACATTACGATTATATTTGACATTTTGTTATGAGTTTGCCTTTTGTTAGAGCGTTTTTTCTCAGCACGGATTTACGAGTGCAATATTCCCAAAAAATACCCCAAAACCGTCCTTAGCTGGGCCATTTACAGTGTTTTTGCTACTTCACGTGCTATTATGACTTTTTTGCTTGCACTCAGATGGTTTTATTTCAAGCTGCCTTCTTCGTTTTTTAAAAATACAGAATGAGGCATTGTAAATAACCGTGTAATAATCAGCTCCATAGTTGCAGTTCTTCCTGTCTTGTTGTTAACACATTAATTACACTTCAGGGTAAAGGCAGTTTTATGATGCGCTGTGTAAAGTTTATAACTTCTAAATCATAATGAGCCCCAGTTAAGAACCATTTTGTGTGTTGCTGTTTTTACTTGGAGCAAAAAATCCTGACATGAAAAGAACTCATAATTATAGCATTTTCAATTGAATTGGTTTCTTTGTAAACATTTAACTACACTAAAATTAATTTAATATTATGCAGTAGCCTAGTCATAATACATAATCAGGTATAGATACACAACATGGAAATTGAGGGCAACATAATGCGGCAAATTGTGGTCAGTTCACTGGTCAGTTTTGCTTTTGTTTAAAATGCACACTGCTCTGTTTCTTTGAGAATCCTTGAAACGACTATGGCTTAAAAAGCTGTTATTGCTCACTCAGCTCTCTAACCACTCAATAAAGCCAGGGTTTAACGTTACATACCGGATAACACCAGGTGCAGACAGGAGCAGACGCAATGTACTTAGCATGTGCACTGCAGGTATTAACATTGCACTAATCAAACATTGTTAGCGTTGCGATTAAGCTTTACATCCTCTCTCTGTGATGTTGGACAATGTGAAGATTGTCTTTAATACAGTGAGATCAGATGAAAGAGCGAGTGTGTCTGCTAGTCCACAAGTCTTCCTCTGTAGAGCTGATGTAAGACATGCACCTCTGTTGCCTCACTGGAGACCGGGTGCTATCGATGGAGACCAGAGCAATGGGGAACAACATAAAGAATGATTAGTTAATAAATCAACTCCCCAGCCTGCTTGCACTTTCCCACTCTCTGCTCTTCCCCAATCGTTCCCCATTTTTTCTCACCCTTTCCCTGTCTGCAGCGGCGTTAAATTCCTAAGACATATTGCACCTGTTTGCATGGGTACACAAGACCCCTGCCGGGTGTTCTCCCTCCTCTTCCACTACCCCTGAGGGCGTTGCAGTAGGGTGATGTAATCAGATGAAAGTGGTGGTTTAATGGTGGCACAGAGCCGGTGAGAGAACAGGAGAGGAGGAAGAGGCTCGCTCCGAGCCAATGCAGCCAGTCTTCATAAGGGAGAAGCGGGTGCGCATTATTGATCAGAGCAAAATTTAATTTAGTGGAGAATTGACTGCTATGGTTTACCTGAATACTGCTGCTAACTGGGCCCTGCAGCAGGCCTGTGTGGCCAGCAGGTGGTTGAAAGGATCGAGGAGGAGATTAAGGGTTGGATAGAAGGGAAGGAAATGGATGATAAGGGGAATGGCAGAGTTTCAGGGGGAATAGGACGGCATTGAAGGAGGGAGTTAGGATGAGAGCTAAAAGGCTTAATGGAGGGCATCTAATCCTAAATTGCAGTGATTCTGGTGTGACACCATTAGTGACATCCTCCTAGATGTAGCGCAGGACATTTTGGACAATTTTGTGCATGAGGTCTTAATTGTGTGTTTCATGTTTAATATGATATTTGTGGGTGCAGCTAGGCCTATTTAACTGATCCAGCGCTGGTGCGGAGGTACTTGAAGAACTTGACAAGGATGAAGATTGGAAAGTGCATTTGCACTCTCCCTCCCTTCTCCTTCCCTTCTACCCTCTGTACTCATACACAGAACAGTTTATAGCGACTCTGCGGAGTTCACTATCCACAGAGATAAAGGTATCAGTTTCATTTTCTTTTAACATTTTTCCCCCTCTTTTCCTCTATTTCCCTTTAGTCTGCATGGCTGCCACAGCCACTGAAGTCGTTTAACACCGTCCTTGAGAAAGCCCTCAGTGAGAAAACTCCTGGCATGTTTAAGGAAAAGGTAGAATGCAGTGTGTGTCAGACAGAGCTGGGACATGCAGAGGGGGGGAGCCATTCCCCAGAGGGGTTATTTTCCCCTCTAATAGCTGTTACGAGCCCTACATTATATCCAAGGAGCTACGTTCCTTTGGGGTCCACACACACACACACACACACACCTAGACGCACTGGCACACTCACACAAAGGCATGCACACTCAGTTGAGCACAAATTTTCTCTCTCTGTTTCTCTCTCTTCCACATACACACAGGCACACAAAAACACACGGGCACACACACACACTCAGTCCTAGCTGCTTTGCTCTCCCCGTGTCAATATCCTGCCATTTGAAGTCACGTACTGCAGGGGCTTCTGGGAGTCGCCGAGGAGCCAGGCTGACGGGTAATGGGCCGCATTCATTAATAAGGTTGCCGTGCTCCTGTCCCTTCTCTGCAACGCCAAGGATGTCTTCACCGGGGGGTAGGGGGTTGGTGGAGTGTGAGGTGGGGGGAGGAGGTGAGCCGGGGAGAGAGAGAAAGAGCGTCCCGTGGGGAGTCTCCTCCCAGACTCACTTAAAGGAGCTTTATTTCAGCAAGAGAGGAGAGAGGAAGGCAGGAGGAGCTGTCCGGGGCCACCTCTTTAAAAAAGGGAGAGCAGGGCCCAGGCGAGCCACGCTAACCCTTACAGGGGTCACACTCCTGCTCCCCGTCAAACAGCTTATTACCCCACCTGTCGAGAAGTAATCGCCCTAGCTGAAAGGAAAGCTGTCGAGGTGTTTAAATGCTTTACATGGAAGCAGCTGAAAGGGTAAAGAGGGAAGGAATGAATGCAACGGGGGCTAATAGTCATCTCCTAGCGCTGCCTGAGGGACTCTGCACCAACAGGACTGAAGGTGACGGCTTCGCTGAACCTCCTCACTGAGGTTGCAGTAATCATTTTAGATCAGCCGTATCTCTCAGTTATACTATAACAGCAGCGGAAATGTTATTTCATAATGCTTGTTTGGTTAATTTTGCACCTATGCGCAGGACAAAATGTATGTGTGCACTGAGGTGCGTGTGTATTTGTGCATGCATGCGTGATGATGACTCTGTGACAGGTGTGTCTAGTCCATGCCAGTTTAGAGAGTCCAAGGCCGTGTTTTAAACAGAGCGCAGCAAGTGGGGCATGTAGTTTGCATTAAAGGGATTAGCAGTCACTTCAAAAGATGACCTGGATTCAGCCCACCAGGGACACCAGTTACACACCCCCTGGTCCACACTCCCTTTAAAGAACCTGGCACAGCTGCCCCACTACAACCACTCTCAATGGTCTGTGTGTGTGCCTGCATAAATTTGGGAGATACAGCAAAACAGAGCGTTGCTGTCAGCTTGTTATCGCATCGTGGCGAATTGCACACCATTACATATATACACACAAGTGTGGACGATCGCAGCGTTAAAAAAAAAGCAGCACCACCACTAACTTTTTTTTTCCTCCTGCACTGTATATTTGCAGCACATTCAATGCATGTAGGTACTAGATAAACAAGACTCCTAGGAAGATATTCTATCAGGTGTGTTAGCGCCTTGTTATGGATTTGTTTCCATGGACACCGCCTTTGATCGGGAGGCAGGATTTCTGAGGAACGGGATGTTATCTGTCAGTGGTCTCGTGCCTTTGTGTTGGACCAGGACTTAACTGTCTGTAATCCCAAAGCCAACTGCTATTGATCCACAGACAGATTTGACTCGTGTGCAAGTTAATTGGATCTGGATAATGAAAGTCTAATAATGATGATGTTCAAATGTCAAGATAATCAAAAGACGGTGCCCGTCTATCCGAGCTTTTAAAATGACTTGTAAGGTGCGACAGGAATAATGTCTGTTCAGTGACAGGCACGAAGTGAAAGTAAAATATGGATATACTGTCTGTGATCATAATGTTTCCCCTGTTTTCTTTTTTGTCCTCAGAACCACACGTTGACTCAGCACAGCAGCTAACATGGCAAAGATCAGCTCCGTGGCCGAGAACAAGGACCACATGACGCAGAGAATAATGTCTGACCACCAATTACCGTCAGTGCAGTTTTTCCACTGACTGTCTTGCACTGAACATTCAATTCAGTCACACCACAAGGAACCATGCCACAGCAAGAAAAAAGAAGAGCAAAGAAAAATAAAAGAAAGAGGGGGAAAGAACATAAAAGAACCCTCTCAGTTCTTTACTGACCATTATTTCAAAAATAAGAAAAAGCCAACTTGTTTGTACATAGAATTCTTCATGTGTTGCTTAACTACAGCTATATTGCAATCTTATACAGTATTTGCCAATGTACAGTTCAAAATGTTTGTCCAAAAAAAGAGAAGGAGGGGAAAAAAAGATCAATGACATTGTCAATCAGACCAGATGGGACTCAACCAGTTGTGTAAAGGAGAAACAGGGTGCCGCTGAGAGTGTAGGAAACGGTAGGAACCGGCAAGTGTTGTCAGGAGGACTCTTTTCATCAGCGCCACTCCTACTGCGCAGTATGTCACTCTGTATCCTGACATGGTCAATCATTATGAGATAGAAAAAGCTTGATTCACCAGCATAGGCTGAGATCTTGTCTGTATGTCTGTCGTAAACATGGCTACCAGAGGACCAGCTGAGAACAGCGGTGTGACTAATCTGCACTGCCTGCGCTGGGGTTCAGATGAAAAGGGGAGGGAGGAAAAAAAAAAGAAAAAAAACAACAACACAGAGAACAGAAAAACAGGACAGGATGCTGATATATGCAAACGCAGTGACACAGATTTGGAAAAGGCTAGTTCCTCTGGTTGGCTCGTGAACAGAAGCTCCCATGTGGCTCTCAGAGCAAGGGGGAAATCTCCAGCCCACTGACTCAACCTGTACATTTCTGTTGTTAATGTTTACTGCTCTTTGAAGCCTGGAGATTACTGGAATTTTTTCTTTTCTTTTTTTTTGTTATCTCTACATATGTTTTGTTTGTTTTTTTCAATGGGGGGAGTAAACCCATTTGGATTTGGGGTCATGAAGACTGAACGCAATTTCAGTCTGTCTCGGGGATATACCGTAGTGACAAAACTCCCTGGCTCTCCTGGAGAGTGCCCAAGTACTCTTCTTGTTTCTCCGCAGTATCCCATTGCTCTCTGCTCAAGCTGGAAGCCATTGTGGCATCATCCAAACTTTAAACCATTCTGTTATGTAAATGTTTTGCATTCATTGAACCTGAGATGCACTTTTGTATGAAACTTTAATGTTTTGACATTTTGATTGAGACTTGTTCGTACACAGTTTACAGGAAATCACCATCTCCTGCAGCTAAAAGGACAGTTATCTCCAATGTTATTAAAATGTATTGTACAAATATGGAGTTCTGTATTTGGCAGACCTCGTTTTTTTGTGTTGCACATGTGATGGAAATATTAAAAACTGTATGAGGAAATGGCTTCCAGGTTTCTTCATTATCTATCTAGGAGGCGTGCGTGTTTGCGTGCGTGAATGTGTGTGCATGTGTGTATACAATTAACCCATCAGACAAGACCTATGACAGCATAAACGCAATCATCATCAAAAGCTTACACTGCTTTTTTTTTTTCATTGTATCAAATTGCATCCTATTTTTCCTCACTCCCTCGTGGCTCTCACTAACGAACATCTGAGAATCTTAAGGGAGGTCTGTGTTATTAATGACTCCATTACCCATCACCCTGTGCGGTCCCATTCTACACACCCTTGCGCTAGGTCTATTTAGGGAGCCTCCAGCTCTCCGGGAGACCGAGGAAAAGATTCTTCTGCCTTTGCCGAATGGGACAAAACCCATGCAACAACATCTGTCTGTCTCAGCAAATGATTCATCAATGGTGACACACGAGCAGCATAACATTTGTTGAAGCTTTCAGTTTTGTTTTGAAAAGCTCAGTGCTGCAGCTCATAGTGCTGTAACTAGGTTATACTCTGAGTAACAAATGACTGTTCATTTGAAATACAAAGCAGATACTGTAGTCCATTATAAACAGTATATAAGATTTACTGCATATTTACCACACATTGTATTCCTATTCTACATAAATAAAAGTAATAAGGGAAGCACAATGGTATTCCTGCTATGCAGATTTGATCCATTATGGGCAAAACATACATAAATCCATAGATGTGATCCCTCCGGATGATAATATTGAAGCTGATTTGTCACAAGAAATGATCACATACAGTGTTTTATAAAGCAGTGTAATCGGGTTTTGTGAAGCTTGTCTTATTGAATTTTCTCATTTCTAGCATAACATCAAATGTGCATGTTGTCTGTCATCTATTAGCGTTTATTGCATTACTGTAACGAGGATCAGATGAGGAATGGGCAGGGCCTCATGCAGTGACAGCCTTCCACAATGAAGACGCAACCCCTCGTCCGCATCAGAGATGGTACGGCCCACCATTAACTGTCATACTGAATGCTAGCTGGGCATCCATTAAACAACTTTGCTAGCATCTCCCTGTGCCAGGCACTTTTAATAAGCTTCAAGGGCATTTGAACGGGTCCAGAACTTTGCTTTGCCAGAGATAGACTGGCCCACATCATCCATTACATTAAATTGGGTGGCGGCCTCCAGCTCATATTTATGATTTAATTAAATTCACTTGTGAGGCGTATCAGAACCACTGCGGCCTCCCTTTTAAAGCCAGCCTAAGCAGCAAAATACACACACACACTCAACGGCTACACACATGACTGCATACACAAGCGTTGTGTTTCTGACACTCGCCCAAGTGTGAGACTTTGTGGGCGCTTTGGCAGGCGCATTCTCAGGGGTTCATTTAAAGCAATATAATTACACAGCCCCCAAGTATTCTTCCATCAGAAAGCAGCAGAATGGATGGCTTGTTCAGAGATAACTTAGCCTGGCTGATCCTCCACAGTGTCGTCGCCTGAACGTAACCTCAATGCAATTGGCACTGAGTGCTGCTAAGAGCCTGGCCAGCCTTCAGTGAAACTGAGCAGCTGGGCCAGATGTTGGGAGTTGCTGAAATGCCATTGTTCTTGTCCAGGTTATGTGCAAAATGGCATTTTGTTTTTATTTTTTTTATTTGACAGCCTATAATACCCATAATCCTCTGGAGAGAAAAAAAAAAGGCAGCCTCATGTTAAGACTTTATTAAAGAATTATGAGATCCTCCTGAACCTGCGCAGTATGTTGCTACCCAGGAAGCTGAAAATGTATATACTAAGTATGCATTTGGTGCCCGTCCCTTTTGTTCCTGTGTCCTTGATGTCGCTCTTCTTTGGTGCAAAATTTAGTTTGGTGAAAACTCCACATTGTTAGGCTGTGCATTCCTCCCACTGAAGGAGACCTCAGAGACCTCTTATGGCATTCAATATGTGCGCCCAAGCATGAGATCCAGATCCATTTGGCCGGGAGATCCGCTGGGAGTATCTGGGGTAACCCAATCTCTCACACCGGCACTCCACATCCAGAGAGCCATCTTTTCACTTCAAAACTGTGTCAGCAAAATGGACGCCTCAACCTAAGTATGTTGCCCCGCCACAATGTTTATGGGTCGAGCACAAGGGCCTTTGTTATTGTCTATTGTGTATTCCCTGTGTAATTCTGTGTACACCCTATTTCTATGTCATGAAAAATGCAATTGTGGGTAATAATAGTAACACTAAATAGAAAAGTTATGCATTATTCTCAATGGAATAAAGTTACTTTAAAGATTTTTTTTCTGATACAGTAGTTGCCAGGTACAGTAATAGATCAAGAGGGGATATGACTGGAGATATGAACATCAGATCAGGTCTGGTGATTCTGAGTCTTTACTCTCATCTTTATTGTGTCTCAAACTGCACAAGTTCAAAACCAGCACATGTAAATAAAAGTGGATTTTAAAATAAAATATTTATTTGGAGTTGATCTGTGTTGGGGAGATGCATCTTTCATCTCTCCATCCATTTAAAAAACCATTTATCCTCTACAGGGTCACTGGGGACTTCAGCCTATCCCAGCACACAACTGGGCAAGAAGCAGGGTACAACCAGGACGAGTCGTCAGTCCATCACCGAGCTAACACACATATAGACAAACAAACACATTCACACTCATCCCTCCTTTATAGCCCCTCCTAATGATCCCCCCTGTCTCCTGAACTGGGAGAGCTGAAGGTGAGTATCCCCCTCCAGTCATCTCCCTCTGCTTCAGCAAGACAGACACTTGAAATAGACAAGGCACTATATCTTTCTCTTTTTTTAGACGGGATGGGGGAGGATTTTCAAAAATGTATTAAACACCAAGCAATAAAATATAGACCAGGTGGGGTCAAATTCACGGCAACTCTCCAGGCTCCGCAGCCAGTGTGGCTGTTGTGATGAGATGAGGACAAGGGAAGAGTCTAACAAGAGGAGAGAAGAAGGGAAAGAAAGTATCAATAATGCAGCATACACTGTATACAGCTGACAGAAAAATGGAAAACACACAGCCTGAGAGAGAGGAGGGCAATCCAAATTCTGGACAGTCCCTTGTTTCTAAGTGCCAGAGCATGAATTCATTGGTTAAATGATTCGAGTTTATTGCACTCAGTTCAAATGCTTCAGTGCACTGGGTGACTTCACGAGCAGAAATGTCAAAATAGATTTCGGCAGTATGTAGTGTATTAAAAGTCTTTAACTTTTAAAACTGGCAGAAATCTTTGTATATTTATGTACATTATGTTAATACTGCCATTAGTTTATTTAATGAACACATGGCAGATAAACATCGGCGCCTTGCAAAAACAAATGTGGAGAAGGAGACTGAAGCAGGATACAAAAAAGGGATCTTCTTTTTTTCATTGTATGTTTATTAATGTTTATTTTACTTATTTTTGTGAAGTCTAGACAATCAGTTAAACATGTTGCCTCATGCTGTCAGTTTCAGATTTATTTCCCCTTGTTTGCTTGTTGGTGATGAACTAAAAAATGCTCCATAATGGAGCCCCATGGGAAAACAAGGGCCCCATTCCCCCTGTATTCTTTCCCCACTATTCCTCTTTTCCTTCTTCTTAATTTCATCTCACTCTTCTTTTTTTCCCTTAAATTTGGGGCTTCCTGTTCACTTTTTTCCTCTCTTTCTCATCCCTCACTCTCATCACTCTCTCACCCATGTCAGTCTTCCCTCGCTCTTGCTCTTCCACCACCCCTCCTCTCCCATTGCATCTCTTGTATTGTAAACAGCTCACAAAAGCATGACAAGGTCTCTGCTCATGTTCCCCCTGCCTCCCTCCCTGTTCTCCCAGCTATTTGTTATTGTCTCCTCGCTATCGTTTGTGTTTGTCTCTATCACGCTTTCTTTATTCTGTTTTTCCTCTGCGTCAGAAAAGCAAAAGTTAATTAAATATGGAACGAGATGGAGCAGCATCTCTTTAAACCATCATGTCATTAAAATGGCATCCCTGGGAGATCAGCTTAAAAGGAGTCGGAGAACAATGTCTTCTCAGTCAGATATTTATGGGCCTGGTTATGTAAACATGCTCCCTTTATTCTCTATGTATATTTCATGTAATTATCACTTTTTGTAGCGCTTCCCCCCAGAGATTTGTAGAGGCAAGAAGTTACTAGGGGAATGTCATTAGAAGAGACTATTGTTACAGCGCAGCTATGATACTGCGCCAGGAAAAAGGCTACATTCTCGTCCTGGTGAAACCTTTTATCTATATTTGACTTCATCATATAAAAATCATCAATGTCTTCTTACAGCGTATCTGCAGCTGAGACTCATAACTCACGGCCAACTCTTTGCAGATGCCCATCATTATTAAAGACTGAGCAACACACAGGGTAAAGCATGCAACAGTATTTTCTCATCCCCCCAGCTTTCATTTAATCTGGACACCAGGTTTGCAAAAAAGAAAAAAACAAAAAACCTAATGCTTCTTACTCAGTCCGCCCATGTGTTTGTCCATGTGTTAGAAAAGATGAAGATCTGGAGTGAACTGGATTCCTTCAGCAGCAGAGGCCAGTGACTGGTGCTTGAAGACCTGGGTGCCAGCTGACGGAAGCTGCTAATTAAGAGGGCTGGAGAGGCAGTGGGGTGCCTTATGAAACAGGGGCACCTGGGTTTCACAAGAGGGGGGCTGGATATCCATCACAACTCATCTGTGTTGCACTGGGAGGACTATAGTTTGCTTCAGCCCTATGCCACGTAGCACTCTTTCACTCAAGCATAATGTCAGATACAACTTGCATGGAAGCCCCCACCCCTCCATCCCACCTCCGCGTGCGCCCTCTCTCAGCTTGTTTGCCATCACAGAGGGAGATGTTATTGCATGGCATGATGAAATTGTATGTGTCAAGGTGCATTCCATTCAAGTCAAATGCACTTAAATGCAAATGCAAAAAGAAACAGCTGTGCATACACAGTAAAATATACACGTGTAATATAAAAAAAATCACTCACACAGGATTCAGACTCCCACATGCATAACTTAATGCCCCTCTCCTTTCCATTGTTCCTCGAGTCTTCTTCGTTGTAGGGTCAAGATGTCTCTAAGTAATCTAACTAGCTCTGACTTAAGGGACAATATATGGTCTGCCATGAGTTCTGTCATTACTGTTTTACCCACCAGAGGCAGATACAGCTCCCGACCACCACTGAACCTGCCATATTGCTATCCAACCTGACCCCACAGATGCAGTAAACCTAAGTGAACCACAGTTTCTAAAGTCGACGGCAATAACCACTGCAGAATTGCTTTTAATCAACGTCTGAAATGAGGGTGACTTGAAGCGTCGCCCCATGCTGATTAAATGTAATTGTTTAATTGCCAAGTGCTGGGAACCCATCCTAAGAGGATTCCAATGGAATTATTTAATCTCTAGTCAGGAAGTACACTGCAGGAAAAAGCAGAGGGAAAAAACGGAAGAACGGAAAAAGGCAAAAATCAAGCAGAAATAGTCAGTTTTTTTCTTTTTGAGTATGTCCCTTATGAAATATTAACTGTGGTTTACATTTAGTTAGCTGAGAAAGTGAACAGCCTACGCAGGGGGAAAATGTACACTAAGTGATGCTATATTTTCAAAAGAGGTCAGAGATCTGACCTGTATCTGCAGATTAAAGTGGTTTGGTTTTGTGTGCAGGTTGACTTTTATCTTTCAGCTTTACTCCAAAATGAAAGTGCAGTCAGCGTATTGGTCGTTGCTTTGTTGTTAAGAGCTCTGGTATGTGAGAATGCTGCCATCTTTTGTGTTCTTTCTTATGCCAAACATTACAGTGGCTTCATTATACATCTGTCGCCTTTTATTATCTATTGCGTGGCACTGAGGTGTAATTTGGTTTGAAAACAAGAGATCTCAGCATTAAGTCATTCCAAGAAAGTGCTAAAGGGGAATCTCTAAGAGTTTAGCTATGCAGGGATTCTCATGGGAAGGTTATATAGGCACTCTCCTCCCTCTGATCACTGACTGAGTCCCTGCTAATGGGGCTCTATAAACTTTGGGGGCACAGGTGCACTCCATTTGGGGTCACAGCTTTTAGATACATTGCTTTGGGTCATAGAAATCCAAACCCCTCCATAAACACTTTCACACATACACACAGAATATTATTACAAAGGTACACACACACACACACACACACACACATAAGAACAATATTATTATTTCTCATCTGTGTTTTTCATGGTGTTTCCCCTTGTGGACAAACTGGCATGATCCCCGATACATGCGCAGCCAGTAGCCAATCAGTTTGGCACGCATGCCATGACATTTCAATCTATCAACAAAATCAATAGCAGTACTCCTAATATAACTGCGCACAGTGTAAGCACTCCTCACAGCGATACGGCTCTTGCTGTCGCATTTAGATACACAGGGAGTAAACCCAGGCTTGCCATTCTGCTGATAAATGCAGTTCTGTCATCCCAGGGGAAATGTGCCTGCATCCCTCTGGTCAGAAGTGTGCTTCTGTCCCCCCATCACGCCACAGGCGGAGAGGGACTGAGGAGAGGTGGGGGTGGGCGGCAGTGGCCTGTTCCCTGCAGCTGTGCCCTTATTCCTAGCACCTGACCAGGGGCCCAGATGTGCACACAGGCAACAGCAACAATTTGAGCAATGTAACTCCCCTGTGGGACCCAGGCACCTGCAAAATGTAACCCCACTATCTAACATGATGGCGTAATTACAGGTTTAATAAGTCTACATCTGGAAAGAACTTGTTTAATCTATCAAATCAAACCTACCAAGACCGGAGAACAATACAAAAATTGAATTGCACACTCAGCTTTTCATCTGCACATCAAACAAAAGCCACTCGGCACTTGGCACTGACCCAGTTAGCCGTCAGGTAGACAGCAACCACAGGTCATAACACAGCCTTCTGTGTGCTTTCATTTGCGTGCTACAATGCAACAACGAAATGGTGTTTTATTTCATGTCTTAAAGATTAGGAGCCAGTTGCAGAGATGTATTTATTTGTGAAAATTCTACAGTGAAATCACTTGAAATAAAACAATAATTTACATGTTCATACAATAATTTTCAAGATTTAAGAATCTATTCTAGTAAATCATTTACACAAACTGTGCTTAATAGCAAAACAGTATGGAGTATACAGTATATAACAATTGCTAAAACACAGGGCATACTGCGACTATTGTCTCTTTTATTTTTATGCGACAGTAAGAAGTGAAATGAATCACTGAGAGTAAATCTGAAGAGAGCACCATCCAATTTTATAGACCTGTGGTTATTAGGTTACATTCGCCTATCACAATCTGAATCAGTCAGGGCGCAACAATATTTAACTGACAATTCAAGCACAAGCAATAAAATGAAACAGTTCATGGAAACCATAGAAAATCTCAAAGACTGTCTTCACTCTATGATGAATGGAAGCTCAATCCTACAAGCACTGCGCACACAGGATGCTGCAAAGGTTAACGGTGACATCTAGTGGCACAAGCATATACACACCTGCTCTTCACAGTCTTGGTGTTTTGGCATTGTTTGTAAACAGGTTACATCTCTCAGAACATTTACCTAAATTAATGAAAAGCAAAAGAAAGAAATGCTGGTATTTCTCTGGAGTGGCAATATGATTGATAATCAATTGTACAGAATGGTATGGTATGGTATGGTATGGTATGGTATGGTATGGTATGGTATGGTATGGTATGGTATGGTATGGTATGGTATGGTATGGTATGATGAATAATGTTGTGTTTGCATTGTTGCTATAAAAACAAATCATTTATAAATAAACTAGGTGAATGCAATCCTGCACTACCTTTACTATTAAATGTAATGTGATGTAATGTGGCCTATTTTTAAATTAAACATGGGAAAACAGCCCCTTACTTGGCTTTGGTAAAACATTACATTATACATACAGGTACTTAATGGCACTTTGTGTTTCCATCACTGTTTTTGTGAAATAGGAAGAGTAGAAAATAGCAGTAAACTTTCTGACAGCAGAGGGTGATAGTGATCTGTTTTACCTCAGCTGCAGCACCGACGTCACAGTGGGTCCATCATTTGAACACTGAACATAAATGCTCAAAATCGTGTGAGTAAATTTAAAATACAGTACAAGCTGATCAACAGAAAGAAAAACCAACACTTTTCTATTAAGCCAGCAATTATTATGTATCTATCTACCATCATTGGTGGACAATGAATCTGCTGAAGAGTGTTTCTTGACCTTATTTCAACAGATGCACACAGTACAGTACATATAAGACATAACAGGTCTCATTATTACACTGTCTGCATGACATTGATCTGGATCCGTTTCAAGCTTTATCGTTATTTTCTCATATCCAAACCAGCAGCACACTGGTGAACATGTCCAGTTCTTACTTGTGGCAGGATAATCTTTTCCACACTTACAGTATGACCGATGTCTAATACATAGCGAACTGACTGACAATCAGTTGCATTACACTGTGTAGAACCAACCTTATACATCCAAACACCTTTCAGAGCCACTGATTGTGATCTATAATACAATCTGTGTAGCACAGTTTAGCTTCATTGGCTAACACTGGGGAATTTATGAGTTATAGAGTCTGAATACTTCCATCCATGGCTTTGGCAGGTTGTTTGTCACCATCCACCCGCTTGTCACTGGCCAGCACGAAGGACAGATGACGGGGGAGTTGTGTGCCGCTTCGGGCAGAGAATCTTACTAAAGGCCCTGCGGAAGCTACTGTGGCAAAGCGGGTACAGGAATGGGTTAATAGCAGAGTTGAGCCACAGGAGCCAGAAGGTGACCTCGTACCAGTGATGCTGGATGCACCGCCCTCTGCAGGCAGCACGGATGATCATCAGTAGGGTGTACGGTGCCCAGCAGATGGCAAACACACACACTATGATGGCCAGGGACTTAGCAATTTTCTTATCCCTGGACAGACGGCTAGGCTGGGCCGCCCTGCTGGTTGAGGGATCTAGTTTACCGAAACTGGGAGAGGAGGTCTGGGAGTGGATAGAGCCTCTTACAGCCAGTTTCATCCCAAACCCCCAGTTGTGGGACAGGGGGATACCTTCCCCCTGGGCAGAGGCAGGTTCGCTCATTTGAAGGTGTAGCTGTGCATCCCTGCTGTTGAACCTCCTCCTGCGTATGCTGAGGTAAATGCTGAGGTTGAAGAAAGCCACCGAGATGAAAGGAGAGAAAAACTCCAGCATTGAGGCACTCAGCAGGAAGTACCAAGAGTAATAGAACTCTGCAAAGCACTCATCCTTTGGCACGCGGCTCCTACCCACAGCCAGCTCCCAGAAAATGATAGCTGGGCCATACAGGACAAAGGCTAACACCCAGACAGCGATCATCTTGATTATGGCTTGATGAGTCATGCTCTGCCTGGCACGATAACTTACCTGCAGCAAATGTAAGCATAAATCAGAAAATATTGTTTTAATAATGCTGGTAGTGTGGGGATGCTCTTATTGCATTCTCCTATTATGGTAGAAATATTTACAACAACACAATTCTCCATAAGTAAACTCTCTTTAGCCATAAAAACATCAGTAATGCTTATTTTACCCCAGTGGTGAAAGATGTATTCAGACTGTTGATGTGACACAGCAAAAGTCAAATAACACACTGCATTACAAGTAAGTTCCTGCATTTAAATTGTGACTAAAATAAAAATGACTAAGCCACAGATGCTTCAAGTATTTAAAGTAAAAAAAAACATATTGTGCAGGCAGGGAAGCTCCTGTCTGTGTAAACAGAGTTTTCATGTTGCAAATGGTTAGGATGTAATTCAACTACTATATGTTATACATTCTTTTCAAGCATTTTATTATTTTGTAAGATGATTTCATGTTATGTATTTACACTAATGTATTAATGTGTAAAGTCAGTGGTAACTGTAGTGTAGCGGAGAACAGGTACAGCTATAGCCCCTGAAATGTATCGAGGAACTAAACACAGTTCAATTAGCTCAAAACATTAACTAACAGGAAATGTAGGCTACTTAGTTTAATAGCAGCACTGTTAAACACAACAGTCACCAACAGGCCTCTACTAAGGTTTTTAGAATATGATCAAATACCAAGCTCATAACACTGGAACATACAGTACTGTATAATATGCATCCGGACCGGATACATAATTAGATGTTTGTGAAATCAGTCATTTGGATGCAGAGACAAAACAAATGAACTCACAATGTGCCCTGACAGCATGCAGTACAGAAAAGTATGTGAATGTGTGTTAAGTCAATGAGGGACCTCTTATGACCACTTGTCTCAATTAGTGTCACATCCTATGTCCCTGTCCACATTCTAGTTCAGCGGGCAGTGTACGCTACAACCTCTCCAGCTGCTCTGAAGATATGCCACTGTTCTGAATGATGAGAACAAAACTGCTCGGTCGAAGTCGAAATGGCCTCTGTTTATGTTTGTATAGCTCACTAGGTGCACTGTAACGGATACAGCTTCGGTGATGATACGCTGGCTGTGTGTAAACTGGTCTAATCCTCCGGTCAGAGAAGACGCAGCAACTTCTCTCATTCAGATGATTTATTGTCCTCAATTTAATTCAGTTGAACAGGTAGATGCATTGTATCTTCGTACATGTGTGTGTGGTTTGTGATGTCTGCAAAGACAACAATAATAAACAGTATTAATAAACTGATAATGCAGCAGCATCAATAATATAACACAATTTATAACAGACATGTGTAACGTGTCATACTGCAAATGGCCAGTAGGAGGCACTGTAGGATCGTCAATAAACACAATGGCCCGACGCACCGGCAGGTCACGTGACCTGGCTTAGACTGAAATGGCTTCTACTGATATGAGCGATTTAGCACACTAGCCTCACAGTGATAACTTCAAGAACAACGGCTACACAGCCAGAATAAACGTTCATAGCAGAAATACAATATATGGTGATTAACTGTGTTTGATGTCGGACGGACCGTCCGTCTTATATGGGCTCGGTAAGACATGCTAAGTGGCTATGCTAACGAGCAAAACGAACATGCTACCCCGCTAATATTATAAGCTCTCGTCACACATAAAATATAAACAACATTCGTTCATTGTAAACATAACTTACATCATCACCGACGTACACTGTTATACAGTACAACGAAGTGAGGAGAAGCAGTGACGATCAGCATGGGATTCATTCAACCAGGTAACTGCACTGTCCATCAGCTCCTAGGGGGAGCAGCCTGCAGCGACACACACTGCCCACAGCAGGGAATTCACAACAGCCGCCCCCACATTCAGTCATGAATGTGAAGAAGAAGCACAAGTCCCTGCTGTTGTTAGGAGCGACTGGTGTCCACGTTATCTTCGGGCATCTTAGGAAGCGGTACCAGCTTGGTAACTGGACGAGTGTAGACTGTCCCTTTAATGGTGACGTCCGCTGAACGAACAGTCCCATCATCGCTGGGATGAACTTTGGTGACCTTTCCTATAGGCCAGAGCGCCCTAGGAAGCTGGGGATCCACTACCATAACCACTTGGTCTGCAGCAAGGCCAGTAGTAGGGGTCTTCCACTTCTGGCGGCGCTGAAGGTCGGGTAGGTATTGGCGGGTGAATTGGTTCCAGAACCGGTCTGCCAAGACCTGGCTATGCCTCCAACGGCGGCGGCCTAGGAGATCACTGGAACCATATGCGGCCTGAGGAAGCGATGCATCGTGCCGCCCCATCAGCAGCAAGTTAGGCGTTACAGGATCCGGGTCAGCCAGATCAGAAGAGGAGTATCCCAGGGGCTTTGAGTTGAGTATACCCTCTACCTCGACGAGGACAGTCGACAACACTTCTTCTGATACAACTTGATCCCGCAGCACGGTTTGGAGTGAAGCTTTCACTGATCTTACCTCCCTCTCCCACGCGCCACCGAAATGGGGTGAAAGAGGAGGATTGAATTTGAATGTGATACTTTGATCGGCCAACTGTTGCTTCAATGAGGGATGGAGATCTTCCAGCGATTCCTTGAGCTCCCGCTCTCCCCCTCGGAAGTTGGTGCCTCTGTCGCATAGGATCTCGTATGGCTTGCCTCGTCTCGAGATGAATCGGCGCAGGGCGAGTAAGAACGAGTCTGTGTCCATGTGTGGCAACAGATCAAGGTGGACACATCTGGAAGTAAGACATTTAAATATAATGCCCCACCGTTTCTCATTTCTTCTGCCTATTTTCACTGTATAGGGCCCGAAGCAGTCAACTCCAGTGGACCAGAATGGGGGTTTGTTGATCCGGAGCCGTGCAGCAGGCAGGTCGGCCATCTTTGGTGCCACGGGGTTGCTCCGCCACAAACAGCATTCTGCACAGTGTTTCTGATGTTTTTTAATTACCTGTCGACCACGTAGGATCCAGTAATTTCTCCGGATCTCAGCGAAGATTCTTTCAGGGCCGGCGTGGTGCAGACGGTGGTCGTAATCTTTCACCAAGAGCTGTGTGATCAGATGATCAGGGCTGATGACAACAGGATGAAGGCTGTCTTCAATCAGGCTCTCTGCTTTGCGTAGGCGACCACCAACTCGAATGAGGCCTAATACTTCATCGTATTCAGGACTGAGAGCACTCAAGCGGCTGCCTGGACGGACTGGTTTGCCCTGTTTAAGCGCCTTCAGCTCTTCAGGGAAGCTGTCGGATTGTATCCTTCTCAGCAGAGTAGTCTCCATCTCGATACGGTCGGCAGCTGACATGGCTGGAGCGGCCGCCCCGTGAAGGGACTGATATGTAGCCTGCAGTAGTTCAGTCCATGTATTGCATTTAGCAGGATCAGGCTCATCGCTGCTGGCAGTGGAGATGTGGACACAGAAGGTTGGGGCTCTCAACTCATCAGGTTCCTCCGTGTGCACTGAGTGATTCACTGGCCAGTGATCCGAGGACTGGAACAGAAACGAAGGCCCCTGACTCCAACGGTTTGGCTGGGACAGTTCGAGGAGAGTCTTCCCGCGGGTGATATCATCAGCCGGGTTCAAGTCAGTAGAACGACTGGCCTCCTCGCTGGTGATCCGCTCAGCGTATCCTGCCTCCACTAGCTTGTGTATTTCTTGGTTGTAGACTTTAGCAAGCTCAGGATTGGTTGACAGACGGCGTTCTGTAGAGCGGAGGAGGGGCATCACAGCAGCAGGTGATGCGCAGGGTAGAGCTAAAGGAGGGGCGTTGCGTATCTTGTGACCCCATCCACTATTACAGTGGTGCTCTTCTCATCCAGCATGGTGAGGGCTGCTTGGTCTTGCTTGGATCGCGTTACCTCCTTTTCGCTGTGATATGGCAAGATGTCGAGCTGCCACAGTCGTTGCACATCTTTGTGTAGGTCAGAGCGAGGGATTTCAACGGATAGGTGAAGGAAGGAGCTCTCACCGTTTGGATGTTGAAGGAAGTTAGTGGGTCCCTGTGCTGCCCAGCCGAGTCGTGTGCAGACTGCCACTGGTGCTCCGATGGGTCCTGCACGCACTGGGTGGATCGGAGTTATTAGATGAGGGTGGTCAGATCCAATCAGTAGCATCGGCTGAACTCTGGTGAATGTGCGCAGGGGGACTCCTCTCAGGTGGTTATATTTTCTTACCAGTTTATCTCCTGGACATGACTGCTCAGCCAGTTGGAGTTCAGTCGCAGTGAATGCGTGGTTGATGGAGTGATAGGTGCGTGGCTGTGAGTTAGCTGACACCTCGAATGACACTGCCATGCCCTGGAGCTTCAGCACATCCTGTCTGATGGTCTTCAGGTTAAGTGACTCCCCTTCTCCACACAGCCCAAGGTGTTTGACCGCAGCAGACAGAATCACAGTACGCTCAGAGCCGTCATCTAACACCGCATGTGTGTTTAGCGTTCTCTTGCCATGACGGAGCAGCACTGGTACCACTTTCAACATGATGCGTCCTGAGTGGCTGGCATGATCCAGATAGACTGCATTGGTTGGGGCGCTGACAGTGAGAATGTTTAGCTGTGGGTCTTGGGCCACGACTTCATGGAGAATCAGCAGGTGTTGTTTATTGCATGTGGAGCAGAGTTTCTTTAGGGTGCAGCTATCTGGCGGGTGGCCACGCCCACATCTCCAACATTTTCCTTTGTCTTTAATCCAGGCGGCTTTCTCCTGTGTAGTAATTCTTTCAAACTCAGGGCAGCCGTTGAGGTAATGATCCCGGGTGGTTGTGCAATATGGACAATAGGGCTTGAAGCGCTCTCTCCTTTTACCTGTGGGCTGATCCTTCCTTGAGCCTGGCTGAGGGTTTGTCCATTGTCGCTGTGGAGAGGTCTGCTGATGCTTGACTGTTGTGGAGTCGCTGCTGAAGTAAACAGAGGCTGGCTTGACCCACTGTGATTTACTTGATTTATTCTCTCTCTGTGTGATACGACAGGACTCAGCTGAGTTGGATTCTGCTGCACGTCGGGACACCTGGAGCACCTGAACCTTCATATCCAGCCATTCAGCGAGGTCAGGTAATGTGTATGTCTGGTCGCTCCCACTGCGGATGATGCCTCTCTTAATACAGAATTCGGCGAAGCTATCCCTGTAGTTGCCAGGTAGCTTACCAAGGAGGGTGTCGACGTGGGAGCCGCATCGCAGCTCAGACTGAGCAGGACCATCCATGCGACTTAACATCCCCACCAGTGTGTTTACAGATGAGGAGAAATCTTCGAAAGCCTTTGCGTCGCCAGGTTTCACGGGAGGAGAGTTCAATATAGTCTTTAATTCCCCCTGAACCAGCTGTCTTGGCTGTCCATATCGTTGCTGCAGAGCGTCCATTGCACTGGTGTATGGGGTAGAGTCATGTATGTATCTCTTTGCCATTTGGTAGGCGCTAGGCAGTTTGAGATGATCAAGTAACACTTGATATTTATAATCTTCTGTTAAGTGTCTGTGTGGACCAAGTAAACTATCCAGTCCCCTTTTCAGCATGATGAAGTCACTCTCCCGTCCTGAACTGAAGAGAGGCAGCTTGGGCTTCGGAATTCCGTATGAAGCAGCAATAGCCATTTCTGTCATGGTGAGTGTTGCAGGATTGTTGTAGGGAGAGATGTATCCTGGTGCTGTAGGTGGAGCAGCCATGGGTGTAAGCTGTGGGTAGTGTGCAGCTGATTGAGATCCAGACTGGTATTGCTGCGGTTGAGCTGTAGGAGGATATCCAGTCTGTGGAGGTGAGTAAACTGCTCCTGGATGAGTAGGCGGTTGATAAGGAGGGATAGCGTGAGAGTTCGGCCTTGTCCCTTGTTGGTTGAGTGAAGCAGGTTGATATCCCAGCAGTGGTCCAGGTTGAGGAGTGGTCGGCTGCTGGACAGGCTGAGGATAACTTTGCTGCTGTACAGTTGTGGGGAAGAGCTGTGGCATAACTCGAGACTGTGGAGGTGCAGGCTGGGCTGGCTGAGGTGTATACAGGGCAGGTGAATGTGTCAGCTGGGGTGCAGGCTGGTTTGGCAGAAACACTGTCGGTGATGCCTGTTGAGCTGGTTGAGGCCCCGGGTGGACGTGCTGGCCTGTATGCTGGATGGGCGGAGAAGGTGAATACAATCGCTGGGCAAGCAGAGTGTGGTGAGCAGACTGGACTGCAGGCAGCTGTAGAAACTCTGGCGCTAGTCCAGTTAGGGCAGCTGGATGATGAGTAAACTCACTGAGATCCAGCAGTTGCGCTGCTACCTGGGCGGATGGCTGCAGAGCTCTGGCAGCTTGATTTGTTGAGCTGAGTTCTCCGTGCTGTATGGGCTGTGCTGTAGGTGGACGAGGCTCACTGTTGTCCAAGAGGTGACGATATCCTCCTTCAGCTGATTTCCAACTCATCCGATTATCCATGAGGGGGGATACTCTGGGCCCTGTCACTCCACTGTGATGAATATGAGGAAGGCTCGAGCTCCGAAGAGGATATGATGAGTCGAATAGATGCTGCTGAGGGTGAGCTTTACCTTTAACACTGTCCATGGCTGATTGGAGCTGTTTCATCTGCTTGGTTATGTCTCTCATGCGAGCTTCCATCCCTTCCAGCCTCGAATCCTCTGGCCCAGTGAGCACATTGTAGTCTGGTAGCTCTTCCTGGTGCGCTTTTCTCACTTGTTGTGTTTTATCTCGTCTGTTCAGGTAGCCAAGGTCATCAACGACAAAGTCCTGTAGGTACTTGGGGAGTTGGTGAGACCGGCTTGGGCGGGACACAGCTGGATGTTCATCTGCATGGTTGCCAGAAGTTGCCATGGCGCAGTTATACACACACATCCGGCTCGAAGGACCACTTGTAACGGATACAGCTTCGGTGATGATACGCTGGCTGTGTGTAAACTGGTCTAATCCTCCGGTCAGAGAAGACGCAGCAACTTCTCTCATTCAGATGATTTATTGTCCTCAATTTAATTCAGTTGAACAGGTAGATGCATTGTATCTTCGTACATGTGTGTGTGGTTTGTGATGTCTGCAAAGACAACAATAATAAACAGTATTAATAAACTGATAATGCAGCAGCATCAATAATATAACACAATTTATAACAGACATGTGTAACGTGTCATACTGCAAATGGCCAGTAGGAGGCACTGTAGGATCGTCAATAAACACAATGGCCCGACGCACCGGCAGGTCACGTGACCTGGCTTAGACTGAAATGGCTTCTACTGATATGAGCGATTTAGCACACTAGCCTCACAGTGATAACTTCAAGAACAACGGCTACACAGCCAGAATAAACGTTCATAGCAGAAATACAATATATGGTGATTAACTGTGTTTGATGTCGGACGGACCGTCCGTCTTATATGGGCTCGGTAAGACATGCTAAGTGGCTATGCTAACGAGCAAACGAACATGCTACCCTGCTAATATTATTAGCTCTCGTCACACATAAAATATAAACAACATTCGCTTATTGTAAACATAACTTACATCATCACCGACGCACACTGTTATACAGTACAACAAAGTGAGGAGAAGCAGTGACGATCAGCAGGGGATTCATACAACCAGGTAACTGCACTGGAAGTTATCGAACACACTGCGCATGCGCAAACAGTCCATCAGCTCCTAGGGGGAGCAGCCTGCAGCGACACACACTGCCCACAGCAGGGAATTCACAACATGCACAGTAAGTCTTGTGCTGCTTCATGTAATGACGCTGCACTCAACAGAGATGAGTCGTGTGTCCTCATGAATCTGATTTTTACATTATCTTCTTAAGATGTTTGATTGCTCCTTAGACTTCCTGGGATGGATCTTACCTCGTTCTCATAATGGAGACTAACTAACGTATAAAATATGATCTTTTCTCTTCATTACTATGCTGCACACATTTTGTTAATGTGCTAACATTTCATCTAATTGCCAAATATATGCATCTAATCTGACTCCATCTTTTCTTTTCAAAGACAAACTTTGTCCTGTGACTGTTGACGAGCCTTTGTCTTCCAATGTTCAGAGAGAAATGCTTTTAGGAAAATGCTGTTTGGCTGCCGGTGGTCTGTTTGAGCTATGATTGATCTCTCCAGGTTGGAAGGACCATAGCACGGAGGAGGATCTCTATGATCAAAGCTAGCTAATTAAAGAAGAGGCTCTCCCTCTCTCTGGTGTTATTTGTATTCATTGCTCTGATGTTAAGTGTTTGCTTGTGAAAGGAAACAGAACACTCTCTGTCTACTATGCCAAGCCTCATCCCACCTTAAGTTAGCACACTGTGTATAGAATATAGTCAGCCAGCTAATGCAGAGAAAAGCCTCAACAAAAGATTCAAAGGGGCGAACAGCTGCTTGGGTTTGGAAATGTATGCTAAGTGTTATGTAGATCTATGCCAAGACAGGCAGAAAATAGAAAATTGACATTACTGTCTGGACCAAAAAATCAAGCTGAGGAACATAGGTGACATTATTTGAACCTGATGAATTAAAACCCTTAAGTATATTATTGATTAAAGTTTAGTTATAACGACAGCAATGTGTTGTTTTCTGCCTATTTTCTACAGCCCAGACCGTCCATAAGTCAAAATGTGACTTTTTGATGTTCGTCATGGGAAAGGACTATAATTAGGGATGGCACTGGGCCTGAATGGGTCAGGAATGATTAACCTCTGCAGATGGGCACATTTGAGAGAATGAGGTGCTGCTGCCCCAAGCCTACCAATGACCTAGGAGACTCACCAGTTAGAAATCAAGCCACAAGCAACACGCAAGTGGACAGCTATAGGGGAAAGAGCTCTTCAGCTTTTAACACTTTACTTTATATGGTTTACTTAAATGTGGAAAGAAAGTTGATTCTCTCTGGGATAAAACTGAGAAGCGAATATTATCCCAAGAAAGTTCAGAATTAGTACTACTGTACTCTGGTTTAACTTAATTTGACTATGACAAACTCATTTTCCTCTATTATGTCAGGCTACTGTATATGTGTCAGAATAATCCTACTTACGCACTGTGTGTGTTAGTATGTGGGTGGTGCAGGATTTTCCACTCACTGCTCTGGTGACCGACAGGAAACGGTCATAACTGATGAGGACAATGCTGAAGACGGACGCAGAACAAAGCAGGTAGTCCATGACGAGCCACAGTTTACACAGTCCTCGGCCCAGGGTCCACCTGCCTGTGAGGATGTAGGGGATGTAGACTGGGATGCAGAATGCCCCTACACAAACAGTTGTTGGAATGAGATCAAAAACTAAGAAATGTGCGGTACACTGTCAGCCATGTGCTTTAATTAACCCCCTTCAGTAAATCAAAAACAACATGACAAAGCACAGAACATTGGCAGTTTTATGACAATACATTAATAACCACTACTTATAACAGTTACATCATATGTTACAGGAACTTCAGGTAAAGTGTCACAGTGAAAGCTTTTCTTTAAACTTACTGTACTTCAAATGAAGGGTGGGGGAGTTAGAAATACTAATGAGTGGGCATGAAATAGCAGATCATGAGGAGATTACCAAAAACAAAGGAAGGAAGGAGCAGTTGCTAACAAACATCTGTACTTACCTTATATCAGTACATACATTTTAATCATTTTAAAATAAAATAAAGATAAAGTTGAAAAAAATATATAACTATGACAGAATGTAAAATTCGCATTTTATTCTGTTGTCTATTAAAAAAATATCAATGTAGAACTCACCTACGAGGAAATCTGACACTGCCAAATTGAGGAAGTAGTAATTGCATTGTCTTCTCAAACTCTTGTCCACTTTAAAAGCGAAAATGACCAGTGCGTTTCCCAAAACTATCACAACAACCAAAGTCACCATCATCACCATCAGAATGACAAACGTCGGTCCTGAAAACACAAGGGTGCTGGGGACTGCGCTGTCAAAATAATACCCACTGGAGTTGGACTCAGTTTGTTCCTCCGACATGGTCCTGATGTGAGGTTGAATGAGGCGATAGACAAATCCTCAGAAGATCAGCGCTGATCATTAGAAGCCAGCAGCAACAGGTGTCTGGCGAATGGACACCGCATCAAACACCCCCATACACGCGCTCAGACAGCCTCGCGTTTTCATTGAAACTGTGCACACTGCCCAACAAGATCCACGAGAGAGCGCGCGATGCTCTTCACAAAACGTAGTCTGGACACTTTGGTGAATTGAGCGTTTACCAGCAGTGCCGGTGTCCGGGAGGTAACGTAACGCCTCGCTGTGGTGAGATTACTTCTCCGGATGATCATGGAATAGTCTTCAACACACGCTCAGTGCAAGATCTCATATGATTCCTATGATGAAGTGATACTGCTACAATAGGTTTTAGACAGTAACAGGGCACAAAAGTTCATTTCCCTTATGTGGTGAATTGAATGGGGGGTGACACATCTTCCCGCTTTAGGAAATCATGTTCTTTCTGCAGAATCCACACTTGATAATAACTGATGATTACAGCTCACTTGTCAATTAGTCTTTTTTTCATTATGTGATATTTTCATGCTGTGAGTCAACACAGTGAACTCATCTGCCTGTTTTGTTATCTCAAGTCATATCTTGTCCCTGATGAAATCCATTCATGGAAACCTCATATTTGATTCTCAGGCTCACACTCCCACATCAGCACCCACAATTGAATAAGCTTGCACTCATCACCACACAAGCAAGCAGCATAGGCACCTAAAGTTCGTGGTTGTCTCACAACAGCATGGTGTGGGATATGAGACAGGATATTGATAAATGTGGGGGAAAAAATCATATTCAAAATCATATTCATAATCTACAGCTGGTATTACACTCTGTATGGTACAGATCACCAGTGGGACATTATCTCATCCTAAAAAAGCTAACTAGAAATGTATATTACTTTTTTTTATTTTCTACTTCTGATGCCTATAAGATTCCTCCATTGTCAAATTCCTTCTTTTTCCTCTCCTCAAAGCTGGCACGAGCGTCAAGGTTTTTACCCAGTAGCAGTTGTATGATTTATAAGCTGGGTTGCAGCAGTTTTTTTCCCCCACAATAAATCTCACAATTTTGTTAACACTTCCTCCCACCTTGCCGACAGCTAGCACCTTCACTCTGACTGACATGAAAACCTGTGCAAGCCACCAGCAGTATGAGGCGAGTGGGTGGCAACACATACTGTACTGAGGCGCTCTCACTCTAACTCTCATTAACACTACAGTTTAACCAGTTGAAGGCATACCAAATATTCACCATTCATGCACCTGTTTAGCTATACGTCCTGTGTGTGTATATAATGCATATCATCTCCCTGTGACACAAACAGTGGAAGAAGTTGTCACCCTCATTTGCATTGTGATTCTATCCTGTCAGTCCCCCAGCTGTGGTCCAGGGGAAATGAGAAACATGGCAGAAGTGACTGAAGGAGCCCCAGCCTGAATTACTGTTATTTTCCCCCAAATAGCACCACCATCTCTTAGTGTTAGTCACGCCGCAGTTAGAGCACAGGAACAAGTGCACGTGACGGCACATGGTAAAGCAGAGGAGTTTTTATTCAGCTTCATTCACACTCCTTGTTGTTCACAATAGGCTAAATTAAAGTGAAACGTACGTCCATATTAGCTCTTTAGAAATTTTGACCAGAGCTTCTTTGGCAGCATCGCCTCATTTGAGTCATCGGATGCCCCAGTTTCAACTCCCAGTGTGTTAGCTTTGACGAAGGAAAGGGATTGAATGTGAGTACCATGTGAGTAATGTTTTATAATTGTGATAGGAGACAGGGAAAATATTCATTATTTTCATTTTTTAAATACACTTTTGGCAATAGGTGTATAACAGGTAGCCCAGCAAAGGGATTTAATAAGGGGTTTGACTCATATTTGAGCTGACCTCACAAAATGTCCACTCATAGGCTACTGTATGATTATCTGCCCTACATTTAAGGATGACTGCCAAAATGACAAATGACAACTACTGACTAACTTCTCATGAATGGGTCCCAAACTCTGGTGAATTGCAAAAACTCAATAAAATTGTCCCTTAAGGGCCAAGTTGTAAGTTCAATATTTGTGTAGTCTCTAACTGCCTATAAAAAAAGGCTAGTGATAGTCAAATTCCAAATCAGTAATTCAAATATCCAACAAAGAAAAAAAAAGGTACTGTATCATGGAAAATGGCATGGTGCCGTCCTGGAAAAACAGTGCTGCAATATTTTTAAACTCCAAAGGCACTATTCACATAAAATGTTGTTTGTTTGCTCTCTGTCATGATGAGGCGCAAATCACAAATTCAAATTCATTCTAATAGGTGAAGCTTTGGCATTGATTTAGTTCTTGTTTTTGATTTGCTTTCAATGTATTGGACATATTCTATTCACAAAAATTTAACAAGAGTCATACATAATGAAAAGACCAATGCAACATTAATATTGAATCAGTACTCCAAAGGTCATGCACAAATGTGTTCCAGATAACAGACAGGGTGAATTCGTGAATTCAAATTAATATTGGGATCTGCACCTCCCAAGCCCAAGGTGTATTTATTATATGTTCTATTGCCTTAATAAAATATGTTTAATTAGCTACTGTATGAATATTAAACAGAATGCAATGAAAGTGTGTCATGGAACCAATCAATTTGGCAGGTGCATTGAGGCTGGATTTAGAAATGCATGTGCAGTGAGTCATCTGAATATGGAGGGCATTCAGTGTCACAAACAAAGTAGTGTCACAGAGGGTACACACAGGCTCCAGTGCTGCCGATTATACTGCGCCCTGCTGTGGCTCTCCATTACCCTAGTGCTCAAGTGTTTGTGTTCGGATGCCTGGCTGGAGTACTGATGCTTTCACAGTGTCAGTCTATCCAGAATTAGATCATCTCATGTACAGCTCACATCCTCACTTTAAACCCCATAGAGGCTATTTAAGAGTCCTTCCAAGGTCGCATTCATAATAAAACATGTTGTTGCTAATTCTGCATCTGAACATAACATTTTATCATTATTATACAGTATTGATTTAAATTTAATAATCTTTTGTTGATAGCTTTGGCTTTGGTTTTGAGGTTATAAATCGCTTTGTCTGACAAAAACTTCAGTTACAATTTAGACTAAAATGATTGAGGATGAAAATACAACAAAACTTAGGTTTTTTCAGTTATTTATTTATTTTTTATAGAGAGCATCTTCAGTCCAAATTGAAACATGCAAAACAAGTGGCAACTTAACAAACTTGAGGAAAATCAAACCTGTATTGTAATATTGTAGCCTAATATAGGTTTGATTCTCCTCCAGAGAATTTTGTTTATAAACTCATGTAATTAACGGTGTTATGTTCACAGTTAACTAACTATAGGTTGCATTTTCTGAAATGTATTACTATAATTTACAATTGATTTAAATAATTATTTAATTGCCACAGTATGTAAATATCATCACAAGTCGCTAATGGAATTATTTTTGTAGCAAAATGGATTTTTTTTTTCTGGCCAATTCTGGCCACTGCAGTTTACTGTACCACACAATATGTTTGGATGACTTATGTCCCTTTATGCAGAATTACTGTGAAGTGGCTCGCAACAGCGACAAACCATACCTGACTTTGAAAAGTCATTCAAACGCAAAGCTGGGACAACAATATGAACAATTATCTTACAATTATCATTTTCTGAAAAACAAAGAAAATAGTCAGTTGCTATAAACAGCATATGAAATTTGCATTTCATCACAAACGCTGCCAAGTTTCCACCTATAATTGATTGCCCTCTAAAATCAAAGACCGAAAAGGACGTTACAACTGTTGATTTGCAGGGCTTCTTCTGTATTCATGGTGTGGGATAATTGCTATTTGAACATAACAGAAACATCC
Source organism: Decapterus maruadsi (assembly GCA_030347415.2). Classification (NCBI taxonomy): domain Eukaryota; kingdom Metazoa; phylum Chordata; class Actinopteri; order Carangiformes; family Carangidae; genus Decapterus; species Decapterus maruadsi. The sequence continues at coordinate 18,025,769 of CM064906.1, forward strand.
CATGGTAGTCTCAGGATTCACATCACATCAGCTGAGCTGTCACAGTTTACATAATAAATGCTAATCATTAATGTGACGGCTAAACTCATAGTTGGATAGCTTCACCTCACAGTCTGCTTGTCAGAGCTGCCTGCGAGATGAGGGGTGCTGGCATTTAACTTACGCTCCAAATCCACAGAAGCTCATTGAAATGCTGTGGGTGTGCCTCATCCTGACAGTATTTTGACTTGTTAAATTTTTCATCTCATTATCAAAAGCTCCAAGCTGGTTAATCCATAGAAAACCGCACTCCACCCTCATACCAACATTTATTAAGTCATTGTGAACATCACTGAGCAGTAATTATTACTGTAAGAATTATGTAAGAATTAAAAGAAAATCTTGGATATTAATTATAGGCAACATATTTGAGCTGTTTGTGTTATTAGTAGGCTAATATGATGCTGTCCTCTTTGTTTTCACTTTCAATTGTTCAACATGACACATAAAGCACTGAACTTGCTGCTTATTCTGAATAAATACATTGGTAATTGTGACATGCATGCAGCTTTCAAAATTAAGGTTGCACTTTAGCTTCCTTGCAAAACATGAAAAACAAATAAGTGGAAGTAATCTGTCCCACAATCTGTATCCCGAAGCATCACCACAATATTAAAGCAATTTACAGTTATATCCCTCATATGAATCAATGCTTTACTTTCGTAACACCCATCAGTGCTGTTGTCGACAATACCCCTATGAAAATAAAAGCCAAACCTAATGACCCACTGGGGACAATGCACTTAAGACCACTTTAGAGCAACAATGAAGTGTCTGGTGATGAGTCAAATCTTGTGTGAAAATTACTTTTTTAAGCATTGTAAACTCTGTGCTAAATGTGGCACCTGGGGTTATTTCCATATAAAAGCAGTAATATAGAAAATAGAAGACAGAAAATAACAAATTACCTGCACCATTTATTTCATAAAACCTCCTGAATATGAGCAGTGGTGCAAAAAGAAAAAAAACAGCCCCATGAAGATCCTCTGCAACCATGGTCCATCCAAACATAAGTTCACTTCTGTTACCTGATCAGACCTGAGGGTGGTGGAGGAGTGTTCAGATTGGCTGTGATTAGTGTTTTATTAAACATTTTACAGTTATAGTGTGTCACCCTCTGTTGCTTCAGCTACAATCCTTCTTTTGTGTTATTTCACTGTGCTATAAAAATACAAATATAAACAATATTTCTCAATTGAGAGACCCCACTTCTTCTCAAAGTCCCTGGACATTGAAGAGACTTGTGTCAGAGTTTAATCAGATTAAACACTCCTTACAGCAAAAATAAGTGTGTCGGTTTGCAGCTATCAAGTGAATGTGTCTCACTCTCATCCCATTCCACATAGAAACTGAATTTTGGTCTGGATGTGCCGTTCGACACCTTTTTCACAGGTATTTTTGACATAAAAGGTTTTGCTAAAACATAACAACAACACTGTGATGACAGTGGGGCACTGGCAGACTGGACCACACCAGGACTAAACTCATTCATTTTGTAATTTACACTTGATTGTAATGTAGTGTGATAGTGTGATTTTCCTACTGTTACATTTCAAAATGTGTTCTGTGAAAAGAGCGTATTGCTTGTGTTGCACCTGTTTGGGCGGCAGAGGTTACATCTGGCTTGGTGACCCAATGCGATCACACCTCCACCTAACTTCACCCTGAGCATGAGGCACCTGCGTGGGTGTACAGGACATTAAAGGAAGAGACACAACAAGACTAACCGTAACACAATGTGCTCTAGCATGCTGTATGACAGCAACATTACTACAGTGGTCTCTTTTCAAGCAAATGCCAATTATCTATCCTTGCTACTTGAAAATACTTTGTCTTCAGACCAGTAAAGGCACACACAAAACACATTACAAACCAGTGAATCCTCCAATAAAATATATATTACATTTCGCACCATAGGTAAGCAGGCCACATGTTAGACTCAAAGAGAGAGAATGGCTATTGATCTGTTATTACTGTAGCTGAAAAATTCACTGAGCTCACGCTGCACATCATGAAATACAGAAGAACTGCAGGCAATTTAATATTAGCTATTATCTTCTGACAGATTAAAAAGAAAAACATAATGTGTCAGCGGATGAATAACTTTTCCAACCTATATCTTTTTCGAGCTCTTTACTAAGCAGTCAAATAAGCTTCTCCTGTTCAGACAGCTCTATGTGAGGGGAATACATGCTGTACTTTCTTCCCCCTACCTTTCCCTCGCTCACTGTCTCTCTCTCGCCGCCTGTCCCTAAAATGTCCCTGCTGGGGATTCTATCTCTTGGTTCCTTTTGAAGCAGTGGCCTCTCTTTGCCTCCATTATCTTGTAATTTGTGAGGGATTACGCTCTGGAGCACACACAGTCCACCCCGTTGCTTAAGAACTGTGACAGCTTACAATAATTGCCATGCTAATTAGTAGGAACTAGCCCAGTGCGCTTCTTTCCCTCACTAGACCTGATTTGATGAATATGCTTTGATTAATGTCTGCAGTAGTGTTTTCATAACTTCCGATCCGCTGTAATTAAGCGTGTCATCAATAATAATCCCTGATTGATATGTGCTGACAAATAAAATTGAGCGAGTTATTGTTTTCTGAGGGACAAATAAGAGAAAACCTGTTTTCAATGAGAGGGTTTTATTTAGGTGTTGGCCTGGCGTAGAGAGGAGTGATTGCAATAAGATCAATACAAACAATCCCTGGAGTGTGGATCAAGTATGATCATCTCAAGCATAATGACTTGAAAAGACCACCTTTAACCCATGATGCATCCCTCAAATAATGGAAGTGGTTACATTCCGATCAGGAATATATAGGGCATGGCAACAATTACTACTATTAACAAGATAGGTACACTGAAAAAGAAGCTGTGAAGTGGCTTTTTCTTTCCCCAGTATGGGGTGGTTCACGTGGTGTTGTCTGTTTGAAAAGGTGAGAGGGTTACATTCGAACACAGCGAGTAATAGTGAGTAAAAAAGTATTTTGGCTCAACAGCCACAAAAACATCCAATGATGAAGCAGCGAGGCCTAACATTGTTGTTTTTGTAAATGATTACAAAACCACAAAGCACATAATCAAATCTACTTTTTTTGGGAGGTGAATCTGGGTCAATAACAATGTGAGAACTTCACATTTCATGCAACTAAAATATAATTCTAACCATTGAAACAAAGATAGGTTGCATGCCAATTAGCAGCCTTTGTCAGCCCTCTGTATAGAAAACATTTGTTAGATCTATCTCTCTCGTTTGTTGTTTTTCCTCTTTTCAGAGCAGTTTGTCTTCACATGTCGTTATTGTTAGGATATCCAAGACTTCCCTGTGATGATGAATTCTGCTGTTATTCCGATGATTGCATCTGCAATTCAGACGCAGCTCATTTTGCTTTGAAAATGCATACACCAAAGTGGTGATTTACACCGTCTTATTTTGTCTACCCCCTGCCTCTATTGTGTATAAACATCCCTGTGATCGAGGTTCCTGGTCAACAAAAGCTCCTCAAAATGACAGCTCTCTTCTCAGAGGTGACTCAGCAACTCATCTTTAAAGTCCTCTTTGACACCCATCTTCGTTACAGCATGACCTCCCTCTCCACGCCAAACGTTCACATACCTCAGGGGACCTAATTGCTTGAAGTTAGCAGGGCCTTCAAAGCTACACATAAGAAACTGACATTCAATACCTCAAAAATGTCTGCAGCTACAGTTTTTCACACAGGGTAAAAGGCCCCAAAATGTCAAGGACGGATGACCTTTAAAGCAAGATAGTGTAGGAGAAACATTGTTTTTTCCACACACCGGTCAATTTTGACATTTTGGGTAATATGTTGCTTCCATAACATGTCTTTCAGATTTGTGGGAAAAAAATAATATGACAACAAATTTATATAAGTTTAAATCATTTGATTTGATCCTGCAATGTTCAAATTCTGGAAATATATGCACATTAATCAAAAATGCATATGCATACATTATAAAGGTCCAGAAAACTGTAAATAATGTTCTTATATAATCAACTGCAGACTTTTTCATGATATCTATTTCCTTATTTACCCAGAGTGTCTTGCTTTTATGAAGAAGTGAGGCAAAATTATAGATTGCAAAATACTCTGGCAGCAGCTTACTGTATAAAGTAAACACAACTCAACTATACAGACACCACATGCAGCAAATGCTTCCATCTAGTGTACAAATGAAGAAATGGGCTCTGGTGACTAATTTTGTGAAGAGTTCATTAACACTGCCAAGTCAGGACAACAAACACATTTGGAGAGACTGTATATAAACATGAAAGAAATATCTCACCAATGCAGCCTAATTGTTGATCAGGAACCATAATGACAATGCTATAATGGAATCCGATGTAGCACAAGTAACACAGCTCGTGTAACAAGAGGACATGTTATGAACAAGTCCCCATTGACTTGATTATGTAAAACAAATTATTAGGAAGTGAAAACAAAGAAATGCACTGAAAATTGCCAATCAGAATTATCCATTGCCTCAAAAAATCTGTGTGAATCTAGAAGTCGAAATTTTAAACTTTGTGAAGATAAACATTTTACTTCCAGGTAAGTGTTTAACAGCTTTAATGATTAGTTGTAGTTGATTTTTAATTCAAAATAGACATTGAGTTAGCTTTGTTTTTCAGTTATTTGTTCATTAAAATGTTTTCAGTTTGTCTGGCTAATAAGAGCTCTAGTCAGGTTGCAGCTGTGTGTAGCCATGCTGGGTAGTAAGGTCACCAAACTATGATCCACCAGTGATAATGATACGTTGCTGTAATAAAGCAGAAGAGTGAGGCCATCAGAACTGTCAGCTGTAAATAGTTTTATGACAGATGTCCACCAAGGGAAAAACTTAGATAGAAAGATGAGGTCGTATCAAACTAATGGTGCTGCATACAGTCTGGTCTATAGCACAGTTGCTATAACAATAGTGAGAGAAATATTATGAATCTACAGTGTGGTCTGCACCACCCACACGAGTATTTTCACTAATGTTGCCTGATTATAAAGCTCTTTTGTGTGGGTGTAGCTACGTTTGAGTGACAGCTCCTCATAGTTAGGGCAACTTATATTAAACACAAACAAACAAAAATTCATTTCTTTCGTTTAGCATTTCCTGATTTTATCTGATTTCCTCTGTTTCCCACTGTCTTTTAGCCTACCTATTTGTTATCCAGACCATTCTATACAGGTCATTTTCTCTTTTAAACACTTCCTACTCTATAAATAAAGTGTTCTATAGGCCTAAATAAAGTTTATTATTATTATTTTTATTATTAAAAGAGATCTGCATTTGTTTTTAGGTCAAAGAGTTTAATTTCCTTATTTATTTTATATTTTCTGTATTTTGGGTTACACACACACACAAACACACACACACGGTCAAAAACTCTGAGACCACTTGTCATGGCTACGCCCCTGTCTTTGTAGGCTCGTGCAATCGCTCTGGGCTCGTGCAGCAGCTGCTTCGTCACGTGACGTGTTGCCCAGCGGCTGTCAGCTGATTGAAATGATCAAATTTCGGCAGTGAAGTCTTGAGACTCCCACATACACAGCTCTCTGGCTGAACTCTATGTTTGTCGCATTGAGAGTTGAAAATCCCTACGTGTAAGTCTGCAATTGCTGCCTCACTAGCCTATAGCTAACACGTTAACCAGCTAATCATTAGTTAAATATCTTGGTAAATCACTCCATGTGTAAAACAGGCTAGTTGTTAACCCGTCATTTTCAAGTTCGGAGAAAAGTAAACAGGCTCAATGAACATTTTTGACTCACCATGTCTTTACGTGTTTTGTTGTTTCTGGAAGTTAATTCGTCGTCAAGATGCTCTGTTCCTTTCAAAAGCTTGTATTTCCTTCCTGTGAAGCCAACCCGTGCACAGGTTAACATCTGTTACCTTTGTGCTGATAAATGGAGGCAGACACAGTTGAAGGCCAGCTTCTCCTCTATGCCAAAGATGGCAGGTGTTCTGACATTCAGAGGCTCCTTCAGTCGAGGATTGACAAGAACATCTCTGTCCACATCAACTGCAGATGTACGTAGTGAAAATAAAATAACACGCCTCACCATCCCCAGGTTACACAGTGAAACTTGTTCGTTTATTTCCTCTTTGTGTCACTTTCTGTAGCCAAGTCCAAATCCAGCTCAGGGTGGACACCTCTCCACCTGGCCTGTTACTTTGGACACAGAGATGTTGTGGAGGAGCTATTGAAGGTGAGAGCTCTATTGTATGTATTACAACATTATATTCACTGCATGCTGTATTTGCTGCCAGTGAACACTATTGTATGGATCTCATTTCCAGGCAGGTGCTGATGTGAATGTGCAGAATAACATGGGAGACACACCTCTACACAAAGCAGCTCACACAGGAAGGAAGGTGAAAATACACCAGGCAGATTAATGTTGTGGTATCACTGTCACAGATTCCATCAAATTTTCTCCAATTGAAGCTTTAGCTTAATGATACATAATGGTTAGGTTTATTTCTTTTCTTTTTTTTTTACTTTTTTTTTTACTGCGGATCCTGAAGGAGATTGTTCTGTTGCTGCTGCGGTATGATGCCTGTGCCAACATAATCAATGGAACAGCTCAAATCCCTAAAGATGTCACAGAGGATGATGAAATCATTACAATGCTGGAGGGTATGAAATGATGGGAATATTTGCTGATGGCTTCTCATCACTGTAGATCAGCTGCCGTTGTTCTCAAATAGTGTTTGTTTGTGCAGCTGCAGAGAGGAGGGAGACGAGGCGGCGAGAGGAAAAGCTTCTGGAGGCAGCCAGAGAGGGGGACATCTCCACTCTGTCTAAACTGGTTAGCACCTGAACCTCTGTTGAACCTTGGCAGGGTGTCTGTATTGGTTTGATAATAATGAAAGTGTTACAGTTCACATAATTAACCACAAATGGAACAACATACTTTTTATATCTTTCTGTCCGCGCTGAAAATATTAACCAGCACTACTTACAGAAACATGTGTATATTGGTCTATTTGATATAACAAACAAACAATGTGTGCCAACTGACCTGCAATATCTTTTACTAACCAGATCAGAGCTATAATTGGCCTTAATTGTCTATAAGGCATGTATGGATATGTTCCTGATTGAAGGTGGATTGATTGTGGGTGTGTTTACTGCACAATGTGAAGCTGCTTCCCTGTGGTTCAACTGTCCTCTATCTTCTTCAGCTCAGTGGAAAGGAGGCTCCAAATATTCACTGCAGGGATTCAGTGGGTAACACACCCTTACACTGTGCAGCCTACAGAGGGCAGAAGCAGTGCATTATAAAGCTGCTCAAGTCCGGTGCAAGCCCCAGTATCAAGAACAACAATGGTACATCAATTATCAATGTTTTCAACATCATTTTTTAATTATTGTGAGTGATATTCATTAGTTCAGTAATGTTTATAACAGTAATCCTTGGATTCGTAACATGATAAATTCTGCAGATTTAAATGCATATATAATGGTTTGTTTGTATGGCTGGTGATTTTGCAGACCAGACAGCGCTGGACCTGGTTCGTAGTGATGAACTCAGACATATTTTAGCCGCCTATCAAGACAAGGTGAGTGTGTTGAAAACCTTCTATTCCCTTTGAATTATCAGGCCACTGCTGCACATTCCTTTGACATTTAATGCCAAACTTTACTTTTGACTCTCAACTTCAGACAGTGTTAAATCTGGTATTTGATCCATAGTCCATAAACAATGATGCATTTATTCCTTTGATTTCTGATCCTCTGGCCTTTCCTCCACCTGGCTATAATTAAGCCTGGAAAAATAAAAATCCACCAAATAATTTTGTGAAATTGGCTGACCTTGTTCATGTTTCCTTGAGGATTAACGGCTCCAATCTTGGGCAGGCCATGAACTAATAACTCAAATTTTTGTACTGAAACTGCTTTGTGTGCTCAGCACCTTAATAGCAGAATTGATGTCTTCATTTTCCCTTGTAGGAAAAACAGTCTTTGCTGTCTGCACTTGGCCCCAAGTAAAGATGCACAGCCATCTTTCTGTATTTTTTTCATTTCACACACAGCCGCTCTGTACATGTTCACTTGAGGTCTGGCAACTGTGTTGGAAAAACCTTGCAAGTCAGCACTCCTTGCTCTTGCCTGGATGTCTGATAAGCCTGGCACAGTGTCAATGCACAGCATTGCATAGTCATTGTGGGGAATAAAGAAGACAAGACACTATGCTCTTAAGTAAATTGGAAGAAAAAAATATTTACCCCTGAAGGAGGGTTTAGTGTAATACAGAGGGACTCAGAAACATCTTCAAAACTGTCAATCAGGCTCTGTCTGACATTTTTCTTCTGCCTACAAAGGATGTGAACAGTGGGGTGCAGAAGATTGAAGGCCCTCTTTGGAAGGTACAGTACCCAGATGCTGAAGTGTATTCTTGACTATTCTTTAAAGAAGAAGAAGCATGAGGCAATGTTTTGTTCAGGCTGACCCAGATTTGATTTTGTACACTTTTACTTTTGTCCTGTTAGTCAACACACATGTTATTGTTGCATACGTAACTGTCCCTCACAAACGTTTTGTGTGCCTGTTTTCCTGTGTTCATTGGTTTATTTGAAATGGCACAAAATGAATAATGGTCTCCACCTTTCTGCACAAGGTATTTTATACGTTTATACATTATTCACTATTACCACACAGTTTCGTACATCTGCTATTGACTTAATTTGTCCCTGACAGAGTTCACGGTTTCTGGGATGGCGTTCCCACTGGGTGGTTATTGAGGATGGAACTCTTTCCTGGTACCACAGACAGTGAGCAACTTTATCAGTACACAATCATCTGAAGTTAAAGGATTATAGTTTGTACAGAGAATGCAAAGCTGACCTTTTAACGACTGCATCTGTATTTTATGTAGATTACTGCTGTGATTTATTTGGTACATTGTCCAGTGTTTGTGTACTTTTCTATTTTTTTTCAATTTCTAGGGCTGATGCACAGGCTGGTGTCAGAAAACAGGGCTCTAAGTCTCTAACACGGGCCTATTGCATGGTAGGTAGAAGAGGTGATAGACTCATTGTGTTTGATTAACCTTCATGACTACTGTACACATAGATGCTCTTGCCTTACAGATGTTTATTTATGATCACATTAAGATCATGACATGATGATGTTTGACATCACTGCATCAGTGCATGGCCATAAGTGATTATATTTGTCATTCCAGGTCAAACCATGGGATCATTGCTTCTTCATGCTCAGGTGCTTTGATGACAGTGTGCTGTATTTTAAGGTCCCCTCAAAAACAGGTTCAATCACAGCAAGAAAAGTGAGATGAGATTCACCTTGCATACCCTCACCTCCCGAAATAATCTGACAGATTCAGCTACTTGTCACGTGCACCAGTAGACACATTTACCAGTATTTTTCTCCCATAGAAATGGTTGGATGCCTTTGAGGCCCATTCATCCTATAGCACCCGCCACTGCACCCAAGAAGAGATTTTTCGTGATGATGACTGTGATGGTGGTGTGGGAGTGGCCAACCTGACACAAGCAGTTCAGGTAGGTGTTTTATTTAGGTGCAACGGTGCAACTTAGAGCCTTAGTTTCAACAATGTTACTTTTTAAAGTGCATGTTTGTTGAGCTGTGAATCTTCTACTGTTTAAGTGCCTTTTTCATGCAGGCAGCCAGTATGTGCCAACAGAAACTGGAGAGTGAAGTTTCAATATTTCTATCAATGGTGAAGAACGAGCAGAACTCTGGTAAGTGTCCCAGACTTTCGTCACTTTCCAGTGCAGTAAAGGTGGTGATCTACCTGTATTGTGTCTGGGATTTAGTCAGATGGTGGGACAAATCAAGAAATTAAAGGTCATTATGGGTTCTGAACAAAAAGTCAGCAAATTCCCCTTTATACATTTACTTCATTTACTTTAGATATTTTATACCATGGAATAAACAATGAACCTAAATAAACAGTGATTGATTATTGTTATGGAAATAATCACACATGATAAATAATTTTCATTTCCATTACAAAATAATTCCATACATTTTAAGCAGTAATAATATTGTGTATTTTTCTGTTTAAGCATTGGCTGCTCCTCTTCTACTTAAAGCCAAAGAGACCAGTGAGCTTTCCAGTGAAACTTGTGCCGCCCTCAATCTGTGCCTTGAACTGCTGTCAAAACAAGAAGAGGTAGGCACACTAACACACTACATTCAAATTATAATGTCATACCGTTCCTCTCACCTAAGTAACTGCTGTCAAAACCATGAAAACCTTGTGTATATTGTTGGGCTGCCAAAGTAAACACTATGATAACAAGGCAAATTACTTGAAACGCCACAAATCTTTTTGACGCACGATTAACACGTACAACAATGAATTAATTGAGGCCACGGCCACGCAGCAGTAAGGTGTGAATGGCAAGTAAAAACAAACCTCAAAAAATGATAAAGACACGGGTCTCAGGTGCAGCTACAGTTGAACTCTGGTGCATCCATTTGTTATGTGAACACAGCCGGACCCCTCTGCATTCCAACTTCATGGACCTGCTTTGTAAATATGATGTAGCCTGGCACATGTATTTTTCCGGTCAGTCGATTAATCACAATTAGAAATTGTCAGTCGATTGACTGAATATATTGTAATCTTTCCTGTGAAAGTGAAGTGGTGTTCACCTCGAAATGTAAAACAAATTTCATAGAAAGCTAATCTAATTTAATCTCGTTAGTTAGCTGCTCATAGAGCCTCTATGAATCTCATTGATTCCCCTACCCTAACCCACGTGCTGCGCTCCTATTGGTTGAATAAATTGTATTGAATGATTACATAGCTCCTCCCTTTTACGTTATCTCCTCCATACCAATCAGGTTTGAAGTTTTCATGTGAGTGTGTGTTGGCGTCCCTGTCCACCTGTCCTCGTGGTTATGCCATGCCCTTGGGGAGGGGGAGCAGTAGAACAGTCTGGTAATCACTGGCATGTCTGTAGGAAGGACACAGGCAAGATCCGCTTTTATGCTTAGGTCTGCATTCAGCTTGCAGATCAGTGTAGACACTCGCGCACACAAACACACTCACGCACGCACACACACACACACACACACTTGGATTTGGATCCACACACTCCCGCTCCAGGGAAAGGCTGTGCATTGAGTGAGGGAACCCAAGTGTGTGCATATTCACAGGCTCAGCTGGCGATACATGCTTTCACCCTCCAACAGTGAAAATACACGCTCGCAGGCACACTTCCACATGCCAGAGCATCCGAGCGCAGGAGAGAGAAGAGACAGCAACGCCACTTTCTGCACAGGTACAAACCAAATAGTTTTTTTTCTGCTTTCCTCTCATCATTTTTTTCTATCATTTTTTTAAATTGTCATCTGAATAACTGGCATTGTTTGCAGCGTGCTGGTCCCAAATGACTTGGCGTAAGGTGTTTGAAGTTTGGCATCAGTTCTGATGCTTTTAGTGTACCCGTTGATTTGAGAGTTGGTTTGAAGCTTTGGCACGAACGAGAGTGGTTTATCAGTATGCGCAGGTCATTACTGTGGATTTAATTATCAGAATTTTCGTCTGTGAATGTAACTTGTTTGAAGTGGTGCTGAACGCACTGTTCATTGCATCTTTTTAATGAGATCATGAATTCTGAGTCAAACTGATGGTATGGAGATGAAATTGCTTAGAGGACCTATTTGTTATGGTGATACATAAGGTTTCTTTAAGATAGACTGTATATTTTAATGTGCCTCACAGTAATGTAGCACCTCAATTAAGAATTCAAAGATTTTATACGCCTGTGTCTGTTCCACTGCCAATTAAGAGACTGTATTGCATCATTCCTGAGTGTAGCATGTACTGCACATCTCTTATTTTAAAATCATTCACAAGGAAGTAGAACATTAACTTAATATGGAGACATAACTAAGGATCATGGTGTTTGAATAATAAGGTGCATTAAAAGTAAGCTGGATATGATATTATTCAGCAATGGCCAAAAGAGGCATGTTTACAAAGTGACGTGTGCATTGCCAAATCACATTATCTTAGTATGAACTGGCAACAGCTGCTGTCCTGTCACATGGAAAACTCCACTGTTGTTATCACAGGGAAGCTGAGGACATTCATCACGGTCTAATCACCCAGGAAGCATTGGAAATGTTGTAACAAAGGACACTTAATTCACTTCTAAGTATATGTAGAAAATGTCTTAACAAGCATGTTACAGCCACCAGTCTCCTGTTAAGCTTCTGCTACTATGTGCACTAAATGGATTATATTTTCTACACTGCTGAGATTGGCTGTATTAGGCAGTATTAACTTTAATCCCACATTCCCATTGTCCTGCCACAGATGCTGCCGTTGGTCCCACTAACACATTTGTTTTTCTACAGTATACAGTAGCACACAGGAGTCACGTGCTGTGGAAGCTGTGCTTTGATTTCCAGGCAGATGTGTAACAGAGGAGCATGAATTATATCTCAAAGGGTTTTGCACAGTATTGCCCTTCAGCAGAGTAGATGCGGTCTGACCCATTTCAGCAGCTGCTGCATAACTAGAGGATGCCAGTCAGAGCAACCACATTTATTCGGAGGGACAAATGATGGGCTGGTGATTGGATGATGTTCAGGGAGGATGCTAACTTTCTTCGCAGAGCATCATAATGAAAGAAGGTTCAGCTGCAAATGGGCAATTCTCAGCAGAAACCATCCCAGACATTGTTACAGTAATTCAGACAACACAGATTTATAAGCCCAACCTTTCTGGCACTCAGGCAGCAGGCTTCCACATCTGTCAAGAAAACGAATGGAGGCTTATAGCATGAAACCACTTAGTGTTGACACACGAAGCGGATCTGTCACTTTGTTTTGCTCTGAAGGCAAGAGATTGTGGAGTAGTTACTCATAAATTCGGATCAGAATAGCGTAGGAAAACAGATTGTCTTTACAGCCTTGGGAATTGCGGGAAAGACAAAGTACAGTTTGACTTTTATTTCAACCATAGCTGCATGTGTTACTGACCTTCCAAGTGTCATGTCATACCCAGGAGAGACAGGCTTCAGTGAGCACTGCTAAATGTTCCTGTTGGCGCCTGCACCGACCCCTTTTTCAGGTCAAAAGATGTGCATAAGATGAGGAAGCATACATTAATTTTGAGGGGATGCAAATTGTGCCTGTATATAGAAGCACCAACCTGATTTGTGTGTAATTATTTGTCATGTCTCTCGGCAATTCCTCTGTCACACTCCAATAAAGTTTTTTAGTTGCTTAGCTCCCAGCCGACATTGAGTCATGCGTTGTTTGATATACAGTTACAATTAGTTGGGGACAATAGGGTATAACGGTACCATAGAGCTGTAATAAAATTTCCCTCAGAGATTTGCTTCCCCTTCGGCAGAGGAAGCAAATTTTAGAACAAAGTAAATGCTCTACCCTTTGGGGTGTTGGCCAAGGAGAAGCATCCCTCCCAGGCTCCAGCTTCAGCTCCAGCTCCAGCACAGAGCCTCAGCAGGGCTTAAAATAGCGCTGTTTGTGCTCAGGCGAGAGGATGCAGTAAGAGCGAGAAAGCTGGCTGGGATACTTACACAACAAAGTGTTGTGTTCCTGGATGGGCTCTTAAGCCAAGGGCCTGGGACATGGAGTGTTAACATTATGCTTCTACACAGTGAGTTCATTTATTTCATACCAGATAGTGAAAGAGGGTTGGATTGGCTGATGTTTTTCAAGGGCAATCTATTTATGGACACACATTTGATGTGTATAATGGTTTTATTAGCAAGTGTCACACTGTGCCTCTCCTGTAGTTCACTTTCAGGCATATTAGGAGTCACGTGTGGGGAAACTGGAGCACACAAACAGAATGATGCTGATTTTCAACGTGTTGGATATCCACAAATACTGTTTCCCTACTTTCAGCCAGAACACAAGCTGAAGCACAAGCAATATAGCAAGTGTGATGACAGCAAGAGTGAAAGTGTTAGTTTATCCTTGTAGGTGCCAGACGGCTGTCGAACCTCGTGAGCAAGAAGCTTCTCGTTGTGTCAGTTACAGGAGAAGTCTCAGTGAAACACTTGAGTCCATGTTTATATACAGTACAAGTCTGTGTTTGCAAGGATGTGCTATGTGCTATATAAAGGCGTCATGGCTAATTTAAGTAAGTTTTTGTTGGCATCAGATGTGGATATGTGCAAATGGGGTAATGTGTGCAAACACATCAGTGGAGACAAACAGTCAGTTAAGAAACTTAATGTGGTGCGACATTCTGATCATAGGAGTTTCATGGCTCGTCGCACAGTGACGATCTGCATTATGTAAGGCATCCTCACATCCTCCTTGCTGAGCCAATTCTGGAGCACAAAATAATTTGTGTCTACATTTTGTATTTCCGAAATGTACCTAAGCCCGTAGCTGGTGTAGGGGTGCTCCAATTGGAGTCAGGTCAATATCCATTACAAATGGATGGATTAGCAGCCTTGAAGTTTGCTGATCAGAGAAAAAACTAATTTGCAAGTAAGTAAATGTGCGTCTCTGTGTCCACTGCCTCATCCATCTCCACCACACAGGCACCTGCAGGATTTTTTTTTTTGTGAATAACTTTTTATTGAAATACAGCAAATACTGCAACATCCGTACAATTTTTTAACATAATAATCCCCACCCACCCACCTCCCACACCCCCCTGGCAGCATCCCTCCCTCCCCGGTCTCCCCTAGACAGTCAAGCATCATCAAGTGTCAACAACACCTGCAGGATTTTTGAAGTTGAAGCTGCTAAATACAATGGGGCTGTTCCATATAATACACAGTCATATTGTAATTACACAACAGTCTAATGTATTAATCACAAGACAAACAGCCACTATTTTTATTCATGGGAATCACATCTTGAATTTCAGAACCATCCTATTTTTTGACCTTGTTGATCACATAAATGAGGGTTCCAGGCACAATATCTGAGGGGGGAATGGTGAGCCATAGATAGACTTGGTTACAGTCAGTGAACTACAAAAAAAACCTTGAGCACATCAGCAGACTAGTTGAAAAATGCCTCTTTGTGCATGATTGTGCCCACAACAATAACCTCTCAGGCAGTGGAAGAGATGAGGCAGAACTTTTCATCTTTAATAGAAGATACTGGCCTTGCTTTGCAGCCTCAGAGTTACGGTGTAATTCACAAGCTCCTATTCTCTCAGATTTCAATCTGTTGCCCAAGGTGACCGTGGGAGTTCTTTTTTTAATGATCAGTGAAGTTTGTTTTCTCTGTGTGTGTGTGTTTTCTTTTTTCAATTTTCTGTTATAGATAATTGATGTGTAAACTGACTTTGGAACCTCTTTTAATTGTTTAAGCCACCTTTTATCATCTATAATAGCAGCTGTAGTTTTGTCTTATGTATTTATTTAAATTATTATGTATTTTATTCAGTTAGAAAAAGATGTACGACAGCAGTGAGGAAACATTGATCTAGTTTGTCCCACACTGGCCTGGCTCAGGTTGCTCTGACGGGACACTCAGTCCTGGGCTACAGAGCTCTGAGACTGGGGTGTTTGGTTCCGATAGGAGGAAACCAGATCTGTGGGCACGGTTACAACAATGCCCCGCTATCAAAACAGCTAATTTCAATCCATCAGTCAATATTTGTTAGTTCCATGCTGTATTCATGCATCAGAGATGTTGGCTAAAAATAACTAATCATATTCCCCTTCTTAGACTGCACTGTCTGTGCTTTCAGGTGTGGAGTCTGAAGTTAGAAGAGGAGGCAGAGAAAAATAAAGCTCTGACAGAGGCTCTGCAGACGGTGGCAACTGAACACGACCAACTCAAGCAGTCGCTGAGCAAGAGCAGGAGGTCGTCATCAACCCTCAGTACCGTCACCAAGGATGACTTCTATGACGCAGAATCAGGTCAGCAGCCCTTACTGTAAGTGGTCGGTTAGTGATTAAATTTAGTAAAAGAGTATCTCACTGAGGTCACACAAGGCCAATAATACTGTATAGTGCAGTTTTAAATGAAGTGTCATGGTCAGGTGAGAAAGTTGCAGTCTAAAGGATTGTGTTCTCTGATCATTCTCTCATTTGACTTATTATATATTAGTTAAATGCATGCTAGTGCAGTGAGTTGCGTGCATTTCTCAAAGGGTTACCCTGTTGAGCAGGCTATGGTCCTATTTTGTTTGCATCGTCCTCAAGCACACAGGCGGCATGATACACATTCCTCCTGTTAGTTGTACACTCTTCTGCTGATTGACAGTTGGTGGTAATTATGTGCCAACAAAGGCTGAGGGGAAGAGGAGTACAAGCTTACAAACATGTACATAAACAATGAACAAAAGAAAATGCCATTGACAAACATCACCTGCCCAAATCATTTATGAGGTGCGCATTCAACACTCAGGCATCGGCAATGAAATATTGCTTTTAGGGAGTCACACTACATGTAAACATACTGTAGGCATGTGTTTACACGAAAACTTGTGATGCATATTTACTCACTTGTGTCCAAGAAAACACCACCAGCGGCACATCCTGCTCCAAATTGTTTCAGTTTTCAGGTCTCCCTGTATGCACAGTAACACACTGTGCGTGCACTGCATGCGCATGTGTCTATGTGGTTGTACTCAGTGACAGACAATTGGCACTCTGTCTCTGAAATTGCCCAGACAACATTGCCAATGTCTCCTTGTGTTATACTCAAGGGTAATGGAGAGTGATTATGCTGGGGCTTTCTTTTTTTTTTAAGTACAATTCAAGTCATTAGTTAATGGAGAAGAATTAGACTTGTAATTGCATAACCAGCATGTCTGTGTCCGAGTTACACTGTCTACTCAAAAGCCTTGTCATGGTGATTTTATACAGCAGGCCTTCCCTCTACTCGGAGCAATCTTTGCTATGAAATCATTGCATTATTTATACAGTAGGTGGTCCTGGGTTATGTTGTGTGCCCAGTATATGTACAGTATAGGCAAAATAGCGTTTTACGACAGACTAATTGTAACAGAATGTTTTTAACATACTAAACATCCTTCTAGTTGGGGAAATATGTTTAATATTGCATCATTATTTACTGTATACTGTATAACTGTATTGGGGTTAGAGTTGGGATTGGGGTTGGGTTTGGTTAGGTCCAAAATGAGCTAGATTGCCTGGACAAAGTAAGAGATTTTCTCAGGCTGAGTGTGTAGTGTTTTGTTTTAATAGAGTTTGTGCAGCAACACAGTTCAACCATGCAGCTGCAATTCCTGCCAGCACATAAACAGCTACACGCACTGAAAATAAGCACTTATAGCTCAGATGAGCATCTACAGTCCTCCATCACAGTGTGCAAATATCAGACTATTCTCCCCCTCCCTTTGTGTATGTGACAGTACCTGTAATGTCACTGACAGTGCTGACTAGGGGAGGAGCTGCATCCAGCAAAGTGCAGAGCAAACAATGTCGGAGGAAATGAAGCCTCAGTGTGGCCTCTCATTGGAACACAATCCCCAGGTGGGGTTTGGCTGGCAGCAGGGAGGAGGAGGGGGAGGCTGGAGAGGAACTTGAGCACAGGTGCTTATTTGCAGACAGTTTGCAGTCTGCAGCTTTCTGAGCTGGCCACTCGAACCTGTGCGCGTGCGTGCACGCCTGTATTTGCGTTTGTGCGCGTTTGAGAGACGGCGTTTGGCATGACCCGGCATCTGCCCCCTGTCATCATCCCACAGAGTCGGAGTCGGACCTCTCTGTGAGCGGCTTCCTGTCCGTCGCCAGTCACTCCTGTGAAGAGGACGAGGGGAGAGACACCCCCCTTCGCAGCAGCCTCCGCCATTCCAGTGCACACAGGGGGCCTACCGGAATGTCAGGGGAGGGTAACCATGGCAACCAACCAGCCCAGTACAATGGAGTCAAGAAGCACAGGTGGGACATGCTCCAGTTATGATGTCATACTTGTTTACTGGCCTAAATGATGCAGTGAGAGTGGTGGAAATACAAAGATATCCGTGCTGAGAGCTCTCCGTCTCACTGTAGAGCTAATGTGAAATGTTAAAATGTTAAATTGCAGAAGGACTGTTGGTTTGCAGACCTCAAGCTGATAGGTTAGTAGTATATGACAGAGCTGGTCTAATGGGACACCACTTTTCCACTCTGGTCTGTTTTTCTAGTCAAGTGTTTTTGTTTGAGCACCCAATCCACAGAGAATAGCCTCTGCTGTGTTTTTTTTATTCCCAGACAGATCCAACTCTCTTAGCTAACAGTCAGGTTAGCACCGTGTTTGGTGTTTTGTTTGGTGAAGAATTTGACAGTCTCTTTCATTTCTATGCATGCTGGCTCTGCCTCGGCCTCTCTTCTTTAATCCAACAAGTGATCCATGAATAATTTAGCTTGTGCTGGCTCAAAGTAGGAGTTGGAGGAAAGGGGCCTGGCTGGCTGACTGGTTGGCTCTGTGTGTATATGTGTAGGCGCGTGCCCGTGTGTGTGTGTGTGTGTGTGTGTGTGTAGTTATTAAAGATTTACGCGGTGTCTGTTTATTTGGAATTAGTCCTGTCATTCAAAGATATGTCTGTCCCTGGTTGCCTGTAGATCGGCTTAAGTGTACAGTAGTTGTTCAACATTTATCTAATTTTTTTCCTTTCGATGATAGAGCTCTACCACTAATTCTAAAAAAAAAATGTCCAAGGAATTCTGTTTTTGACTTAAGACAACAGAAATGTGGTGTTGTAAATGTTTTATTTCCATGCATTATATACTGAGATAATAATTCATAGACTGCTTTACTCAACTGTAGATTGTGTTGCCTGTGGGAAGTGCATGGAAAGAATTGACAGTCACAACATCTCACAATTTATGCATAAAAGAAAACATTTTATCTGTATTCCTGAAGAGTAGAGTGTTTCACCATAGTAAATAGGTCAAAAATACAGCTCTAATGCATCTTCAGGCATGCACAAGCTGTGGGTACAGTTTACTTTAGAAAATAGAAAACATTATTTTTGTTTTTCCATCTAATTAGAGAAATCGTCCATGCTTCAATGCATTTTTGAGCAGAAGCTAGCACGGAGCATAGTGTGGAGCAAACACAGACTCTCTCCATCTCTGTTTATTTAGCTAATTTAGGGTTTTATTTGTGTGGTTGCTCCAGCACTCGTTTCCAAACAAGGACACCATCTGCCTCCAGCCAGTAAACCTTGTAAATCAGTCCACACTACAGCTGTCAGCAAGACTGGAAGATAAACAGTGCTGCTTGACTAAATTAAGTCTCTGTTGTGACCAAGTTTAAGATTTAGAGGCAGCGGAAAAGTGGCTGTGTGTGACAAAGTAAATGGTATGCATACTTAATTATATGAAACATTGAAAACAAAATTTAATACGCAAAAAGAACAATTTCAGGAGTGCATCTTTCAACCACTCTTAAACACCAACACACACATGCAAGTTGTACATCCATTCATGGATATTGAATGAGGTTTGACCAGACCAGCTGACTGCTCATTAGCTTACTGGTGTCAGATGACTTTGTTTCCAAATGGTGGGTCAAGCTATGTTATCTCCTCTGCAGGTTTCAAACAGTATCTGATCTCGCCAGATAACAGACAAAATGATAGTTTACTGTGTGGCTGACCTGAAACTTTGCAGATGAAAGTAAGTCATTTTAGAGTATAGACAAATCCAGGTCACGTTCCCCTGTGGTGTTGAGGTTTTCCTGCACATGACAGAAAAACCTACAATAACAACTTTCTAAGGTAATTGTCTCTCACAGTTGACAGTGTTTCAACCTGTTTTTCGTCCCACTGTCCCACAGAGACTGTCTACCGGCTCCCATGTTCTCCAGGAATGACGTCAGCGTCTGGAGTATCCTGAAAAAATGCATCGGCATGGTGAGGACAGACAGACCTCCACAAATAGATTTACCTTTTAATATGTTGCAATGTAATTTGCACTTTAATGAAATTGAAGTTAATTAAATGTATTACTGAATAAGTACCAAATGTGGAGGAAAAAGTTAGTTCACCGTAAATCATTTGTATGCTTCCTCATTACCTTTTCACTGTTAAGAAAATCTGACTTTAAAAAGTGTCCTTAGGGATCCCAGTCACTCCAGACCCTGCCTGGATTTCATTATATTTAATCATGTCTATTAATGTTGTACTCCTTAATTAATCATGGATAATGAGTATTGCATTATGCTATGCAGTGGGCCAACAACTAGATATACAGGCATATTGATTGTTGAATTAAGATAATATCTCCTGTCTTCTCTCACTTTGTCTCTTTTGTACATGTAAACAAAATGAGAGACCAACCTCTTCTGAGATCTCAACAGTGAACCTTCGATATCACAGCAACACTCTATCTTTTTTGATACATTGTACATGCATGGACATCTCAGATGCATTAGAAAGACTCTCTCATTATATTCACGTGTTCATGCACATTTCATGAAACTGATTTACATGTAGGCTCTGGAAAGAGACCACTGATTGGAACTCTTCTGTATTCAGTTGCATTCGCCGCTCATGCGCCAGCCTGTGCACTCAGCATTGTTCTTTTGTCTCATCCAACTCCTCTTTCAGGAGCTGTCAAAGATTGCCATGCCTGTGATATTTAATGAGCCTCTGAGCTTTCTCCAGCGGCTAGCAGAATACATGGAGCACACCTACCTCATCCACCAGGCCAATGCCACAACAGACTCTGTCGAAAGGATGAAGGTACTGTACCACCAGGCTCACTGTTCACTTTCCTCATTAAATCACATAAAAAACTAATAGTAAATCTCCATGGTAATATGTTATTATATATTTGAATCAAGTCCAATCATAACGCATAAACCTCTGTGCTGTTATATAACTTTGTCCCATCAGTGTCTTTTTTTATGCTGTTGTGGGACTCAGTTGTTACTTTTTATTCTCTCTGTTAAACATTTAATTAGTTGCCTATAATTCACCATAAGTCAATGCTCTGCAGTGTGTTGCAGCATTTGCTGTATCAGCTGTAGCATCACAGTGGGAGAGGACTGGGAAGCCTTTTAACCCACTACTGGGGGAGACCTTTGAACTCATCAGGTAAGAGAGTCGATCATCCTAAATTCACATATCATGAACATGAAATATTTTGCATCTGGTGAAGATTTTGAGTGAACTGTCCCTTCAGTAGCAGCCATGTCTTTGCTCTCCATTAGAGACGATTTGGGCTTTAGGTGGGTGTCGGAGCAAGTAAGCCATCACCCTCCAGTCAGTGCCTTTCACGCTGAGGGCCTCAAGGAGGATTTTGTCTTCCATGGATCCATCTACCCCAAACTCAAGTTTTGGGGAAAGAGCATAGAAGCAGAGCCAAAGGGAATAATCACACTGGAGCTCCCCAAGTAAGTGCACGGCCTGAGGCTGCATCTGATTCGATTCATTTTGAATTAGCATCACTTTACATAGTGTTTGTCTTCTTTGTCACTGCAGATATAATGAAGCCTACACCTGGACAAACCCCACTTGCTGCGTCCACAATATCATTGTCGGTCAGCTTTGGATTGAGCAGTATGGCAATGTGGAAGTGATCAATCACAAGTAAAAAACAAAACAAAACCTCTTCTCTTTGTGCCTCGTCCGTATATGTTTATCTACAAATGAGCCTGCCTGCTACATTTGCATGCTTAGAGGAATTACATGAATATCTCTTTTCTGCACTCTGCAGTGGAGTGTTGATCTACTTTCAGATTCAGCTTATTGATCATGGGAGCAGAACTGGGACAGTTGCCATTAGAATAGAAAAGCGTGAGCAGGATAATTAATGTTTGAGAGTCTCAGCTCGCAGAAGGAGAATGGTGAAAGAGAATAAGTAAGCACTCTGTCATTCTGTGGCAGGACTGGAGAGAGATGCAACATGACGTTCAAACCCTGTGGCCTCTTTGGAAAAGAGCTCCATAAAGTGGAGGGATACATCCTAGATAAAAGGTATCGTCTGTTGAATAACCAACGATTTTATTATTTATCAGACATTCAATATTGCCTTAAAGCAACAAGCGGATCGGACATAAATTACTACATTTTTTATCACTTTGTCGCATGTAATGTAACATGACAGTTTATTTTAGAGCAGTTGTAGTCATCGGTATTGTCAGAACAATAATGCTCAGAGATGATGTGTCAGATATGAGTTGTCTAAAGCCTTGTGTTACACATGTTTGTTCTTTGTATGTTTGCAGCAAAAAGAAGCTCTGTGCAATATATGGCAAATGGACTGAATGCCTGTACACAATAGACCCTGCCTCCTTTGATGCTCACAAAAAGTCTGACAAGAAGAGCTCAGATGAAAGGAGAGGCAGCAAACAGGTACAAAAAAATTCAAAGCCACCTATATTTCACCTCCACTTGATGTAACCTGAACTTGAACTGTGTGTGTGTGTGTTTTACGTGTATGTCTGTGACCCCAGAGCAATGTGGATGAGGAGCCAGAGGAGATGCCCCCACCTAATGCTGAAACAGTGCAGGTCATCCCAGGCAGCGAGCTCGTCTGGAAGATCACACCTCGACCAGACAACTCGGCCAAGGTATGAGAAGACGGCAGGTGGAGGAGAAAGGCGAAGAGTTTCTAAATTTAAAACAGAAAAAAAAGTTTCCCTTCCTCAGTCCTTGCAGTTGAAAATGTGGTCATTTTGTTTTGTCTCTGGCAGTTCTATGCATTCTCTACATTCGCAATGCAGCTAAATGAGCTGGAGAAGAGCATGGAGGGTGTCATGCCTTCCACAGACAGTCGCCTCAGACCTGACATTCGCGCCATGGAGAATGGAGATATAGGTACATTTTTATGACCTCGATCTGAGTGCATGTTGCGCCTCACCACCTGAGCTCCACTTTGAGATCTCTGCATCTGTGTCCCACAGATTTGGCAAGTGCAGAGAAGAAGAGACTCGAGGAAAAACAGAGGATGGCCCGGAAAAACCGCTCCAAATCAACAGACGATTGGAAAACGAGGTAAGTCACTGAGAAATTATGGTTTAATGTTGCTGTAAAATGGCTGAATGTGGGTCTGTTCTCACTTAATGTCTCCCTGTTGTTTTGTACTATCCGCTGTGCCTTCCCCTTTATTATAACTGAGAAGGAATGCAGCACTTGGTCCAAGGTTTGGCTCAGAGCTTTGCTTTTGCACTGTTGTTTGCTTTGGTGTGAAGTGCTGCACTACACCACCCCCTTCAGGACAAAACACACAACTGCAACTGTGTTTTTCTGACTGAAACTGACACTAGGATTTGGCTTGACCCAGGGGGACTGGCAACTTTTTCCAGTTGTACACATTGAACTAGTGTTGTGGATTTTGTGTGTGCTCCATCTTTTTCTTTTTTTTAAATTCCTAATTATAACATCAGCAAGTGTTATTTTCATATTCAATGATTCTTGTCATTATTAAATCTCTGCAGGTGGTTTCAACAAGGACCCAACCCTCACAACAAAGCTCAGGACTGGATCTACTTGAAAGGCTATTGGGACAGGAACTACAATCATCAGCCAGACATCTACTAAGAAGAAACTCACACAAATACCATACACATGGATATCTACTTCTCCCTGTTTGTGCTGGGCCTCCTTTGCATAAGCATCAGTCTAATTAAATGTGGTATAGTCCAGCAGGGTGGGATAGGGTTCAAATTAAGAAATGATGCTTAATGATATGTCGTTTTTAAAGGCAGTAAAACACAGAATGAAGCAAGAGTATATATTCATCAATAGATCTGTGTGAACAATAAAGCACAAAAACTGTCTTTTGTTCCTTTTTATCATGGTTTGTCGACCACTTACGTATGGTTTAGGCATGTAATGGAAAAACTAGAATGTATTTTAGTAATATATCGTGTTAGATGGGGTGTTTGAACAGCAACCTCAGGCTTACACAGGCTGTCCAGAGTTCCTTCTATTTATAAAAACATTTTACTCATCGGTTTCATTGCGGACACCCATTACTACAGACGGTTACAATGGAGAGCATTGATTAGATGTTTTAACCCTGACGCTGATTCTACTTGTGCATGCATACTATAATGCGGTGCAAAGTATTAAAACAGACCACTCAAGTGCAATCGCTTTAATTCTCACTCCCTGGTGCAATAAGTGGTGCAGATAATTCATGTTTAACTGGATGTTTAGAATTTGCCTCAATTTGCAGTGTCCCTTAGAATCGATTGTAAATCCATATCTAGACGTGATTGTGAGTAAAATGTTACCTTATCTTACTGGAATGATGGTCACTACTACAGCAGTTAAGACTTTTCCTATGAAATCAATGTTTAAAATATACTGTAGCCCTTAACTATGTACTGTATAGATGTGTATAGACTAATGGCAATGCACATAAGTCTACCTGATTCTGTGGACACAGTAGCACTTTTTTCTAACTGTACTGAAGCAGGGACACTGGCTCTGCACTTATAGGTTTGTTTGTGTGTGTGCGTGCGTGTGTAAAGGTCTTGCCATAGTTAATTATAATTATCTATATTTCTAGTGCTATGTACATTGATTTATTTGAAATCTAACTATAACTATAAATGCATGTGCATCACTATAACTATGCAAGCCTTACCTCCTTCACAATCAAGCACTGAATATTCATTCTCTTATTTTGTGGATAGCTGCTAGATGTTGTAGTTGTTTTTTTCTTTTACTGTACCACTCTTTTGGGTATCAATGAAAATAATTTCTATTGTTGCTAAATAAAAAGCTTAATATGAATTCAACATCCATGAGTTTGTGATGTTTGCTTTGATTTTTAGGCAAACCTGAATGTTTGGAAGACATCTTGAGTGATACAAACAAAGTTAAGACTTTGGTCTTCACTGCTCTGTCTAATAAAAATCTTGGATCTATATACATAAGATAGTTCAGTATATGTTGAGAAAGTGATTCAGCATGAGATGCCATGAAACTCAAAACAAGGGTTACGAACCAGCACAGTATTATGCAAATACACAAGTGAATCAATTTAATGGCATGATGTAACAGAAAGTGAGGCAATCCATTTCATATCTGTGCAATGCAGGTCATCTCCATTATTGCTTCAGTCTTTGCAACTACCATGATAATACTACACCCAAGGTATAAAAGCAACACACCAGCCAAAACTTTAATAAACATACAGTAACTGGAGAATAGTTTAAAAGAAAATCAGTAGTAACACATTTTTCAAGAACAGCAATGAAGGTTAGACTTTTGAGATTGTCAGTGATGTTGGGGGGAAAAAAATACACCAGTGCTGTAGCAAACATCTGATGTAATCAGTGCTACATACAGTGTGTAGCTGTAGCTGGATTGTTCTAAACTTAAAAGTGCAATAACTATTCCCTGATGCTTGTGTTGTGAGTAGCTCCTCTGGATTTGTTAAACATTATTAAACATGTAAACAGCTTGTGTAAATCGTTTCACGATATAAAGTATAATTTCTGCTGAATACAACGTGTATAAATTCTGTTTTTCTTGGTGTCCCACATGACGCCTTTATCAAACTTACTGGATAGAACAACATCCCATTTTACAATATCCATTTTATTATCTCAAAACAAACAAATAGAAAGTAGAGCCAGTTTATGGCAAATGATACCACTGTGTATCTAGGCCACTGAAAAGTGACACAACACCATGTTGGCACATTGATATTGTGTGCAAGACATATTTACATTGATAAGAATAATTCTGTTTAAGAAAAAGGCTGAGGCTAAAAGAGAAATCTTGCTGTATACTAGTCATGCCTATGGAGTTGCAAAGCCTTTACAGAACAAATGTCAAAGTCCAGAAACCAACACTGATGTAAGAATATCAGCTTCTAAAAGCCATAGGCTGAGTTCTTATTCCTTTTAATTGCTTCTTGAGCTAATACTTTATGTGCCTTTAATGACATGACCTGACTTTTCCCTGGAAAATATGACTCTGAGTGGAAGCAATATGTCTGATGTCTTTCAAAACTAATACATTTTCATCTGCTTTAACTGGCATCTAGTTTTGAAATCAGTGTAAACAAAAAGTACGAATTTGTTAAATGTATTGTGCGGTGTAGTGTCAGATCAGTAAAACTCCTCCTTGAACTGTTCTTCCATATTGCACACATTTTAAAATGATATATTGGCTCATAATATGAAAATAAAAATAAATTATTTAAGACAAATAAAACATTGGTACGTAAGTGCCCAAAGATGGTATTGGCTTTTTCAAAGACGGCTTCTTCCAGTTGTCTCTGTGGCGCTGATCAAGCTCGGTCAGGGCTGGGCTGCAGCACTCAAAGAGGCCAAGGCTGAGTGGATGCGAACATGGAGCCTGTTCTCAAAGTCATAGCCAGCATATTCCTCCTGTATGGGCCAGGGGAAAAAAACGTCAAATTATGAATAAAATAACATTTTAATTTGTTTGTGCTCAGCCCTGTAACTCAGACACACTCAGACCGCCCTGTTCTCGACTCCTCCTGTGCTGCTGTCTAACACTGCAGCTTCTGCAGAGAGTGAGATCTATGTAATGTCAACATCAGCTCAGTATTGACTAACAAAGTCAATGCTGCTGCACCAGACGTCTCCAACGCAGTGAGGCAGCCTCACTCATCTGAACTGAGTTGTCCAGTGACCTGCAGGTACAGTAACTCTTGTGCTGACAGGAGGCCTGTGAAGCCTCCCATTAAAGAAATATAGTCCCAAATATTTATTTAATGCTAAAGGTGTTAAAGCACTTTTCTGATATTCTGGGCTGGACCACAGATTTCTGAATATTCTGGGCTGGACCATTTACAAGAAATGAGAAGATGAATATGACCCACTTTTCATCTGTAGTCCCAGACATGTAACATTAACAGACATACAAGAAACACAGAACACAATAGTAGCAGTAGTAGTATTAGTAGTCATGTAGTGATTGCACCAAGGAATTAGCCAAACTCTGCTTCCACAGAGAAAGTGGAGCCAAAAAAAAAAAGAAAAGAAAAAAGTGAGAAGAAGTTTACCACCAGTATTAACGTCGCAACTGTTTGTAGTTCATCAATCAGTTTTTTTGAGTCTGTCCCTCACACATATTGTGTGTGTTGAAAGTAAATGGTAAATTATCAGTCCCAGACCGGACAGAGTCAACAACATTTTGTTGTCAAAAATAACGTGTTGTGAAAGTGGGTAAGTGCTGTTCCATTCCTGTTTACAGCATCTGGACCCTCACAGACTCCCACACTCAGTCACTTACAACTGACGTCAGTAAAGTCAGCGAGGGTTCAGGGCTTTAGACTTTAGAGGCCGGATTGGAATTGGCCCTTTGTCTCACCACTCTGAGTCTGACATCTGTCTCTAAGTGGTGAGACAGAGAAACGCACATCCTAAAGAACCTGACAGGTCCATTGTCAAAACCTTTGAAGACTTAAAAGCCTGGTGAAGAGTATTTATTGTCTATTTTTTATATTGTATTATATGTATGTGCTTTTTATTATTGTGTGCTGCTGGGACAAATGAATTTCCCTCCTCGGGATTAATAAAGTTAACTCAACTCAACTCAACTCAAGATCTGTTGCTTTATAACATGAGATCAGTTAGTGATCATGAATGAACCAAATACGGCTGCAGTTAGTTGATGAACAGTTACTCGGTGAATGAGAAGACATACAGTGTATAAAGCATAAATGAAGACATCTACCGTACCTTGGCCTGAAGCAATAGCATGCGACCCGTACAAGCAGACTGAAAAAGAGACAGAATTAAATATTTATTAGACTACGTGACTTTGCCGCCAACTCAGATAAACCAGACACAGTCTCTCTCTGTGTCTTTCACACACAGAAGACTTACCTCCGGGGTATTCAGCAGCACACAGCCCAGCTCATAGCAGGAGTAAGGCTGAACATAAGAGTTGGTCAGAGGACCAACCTCATCCCTCATAGCCAGATGGAAAAACTGAGAATAGAAAAAGGGAAATTCAGTCACAGCCCACCAGACAAAATCTGTTGTAGTAGTTGTGTGTGTTTGCATGTTAAGATGACAAGTGTCACAGATGAGTACATGACATGAGAGTACCTGAGTAGCATCTTTGGTCTTTTGGAGACATTTGTTTATGGCACCAAGAAGCAGGTTTTTCAGGCCTGCACTTGAGGCATCATCAATGCCCTGTAAAACTAAAAACAAGAAAAATGCACTCAGTGACGCAACGACAAACAGGGAAACAACGTCACACTAAAAGCTTTGTGTCATTATCCGTGATAAAAGTGCAACCGTTCACTGTCTGGTACCTTGTGCCATCGTCTGCAGCTTGGCGGTGGAGCAGTTGGGCAGAGCTTTCCACAGGTACAGTATCTCAATCACAGACAGGATGCAGAGCTCTTTGGATAAACTGGGGCTCCTCAGCTTCTCAGCCTGATTAAATACACGAGTAAACACTTCACTGATTCTTGCTATAATTCGCACAACACAACAAGCTGAAAGCATACTCACTCTCTTCATGGAGAACAGCTCTATCTGATTATTCTTGCGCTTGAAAAGTTTCTGAACATCCTTGAAAACGGTGATGGCTCCCTCCAGATCACCTGTGGCTCCTTGGCAAACTGCAACACCAGGTCACAACATTATATGAATCAGTGGCAAATACAAAGTCCAACAGAGATGCCCTTAAAACCTAAGTCAACTGCTCTGTTAGTACCTCCAGTTAGATAGGCGTAGTAGCACTGGGACCAGCGAGACTCCACCTTCAGTCGCTCAAAGGCCCTGTAGGCTTCCCTGTAGTTCAGTTCGATCATGCTGCACCAACCTAAAAATGACCAACAGTCAGATATTATCACTCAGATCAGCCCTGAAGAATGTGGTTTCAAATCTGATTGGGTGGAGGGGGGGGTACCTATTTCATATAAACACACGTGCTGAATCTCCCTCTGTTCTGAGGCCAGTTCTAAGGCATCGCTGAAGGATGTCAAGGCACTGGTGATCTGGCACTAGAGAGGGTAACGTTGTGTTGTGAGTTATAGTTACAACAAGACAACACTGAGTTTACATGGCAC
The DNA here is from genome assembly GCA_030347415.2 of Decapterus maruadsi. NCBI lineage: Eukaryota > Metazoa > Chordata > Actinopteri > Carangiformes > Carangidae > Decapterus > Decapterus maruadsi. The sequence continues at coordinate 18,054,738 of CM064906.1, forward strand.
CAGACAAAAACAAACAAAACAACATGCACTACCAGACAAAAGTTCAGACACACCTTCTCATTCAATGTTTTTTCTTTGCTTTAATTATTTTATATATACTGAAGACATCAAAACTATGGAGGAACCACATATGGAATCATGTGGTAAACAAAAAAGTGTAAAACAAAGCAAGATGTGTTATAGATTTTTTTTGTGTGACATTTTCTCATCAGCTCCATGAGGTTGTCACCTGGAACGGTTTTCCAACAGTCTTGAAGGAGTTCCCAGAGGAGCTGAGCACTTGTTGGCTGTTTTGCCTTCACTCTGCGGTCCAACTCTTCCCAACAATCTCAGTTGGGTTTAGGTCAGATGACAGATAACACTTTTGTGTTTACTACATAAGTCCATATGTGTTCCTTCATAGTTTTGATGTCTTCAGTATGAATCTACATTGTCAAGTGTAATAAAAATAAAGAAAAACCATTGAATGTGAAGGTGCGTCCAAATTTGGTGACTGGTACTGTATGCATTTACCTCAAGCCGCTGGACTCTGCCTTTGAAGAACATGAAGAGCGAGGAGTTGGGATAGGTGGCCTCCCTTTGCTGGAGAATAGACTTGGCCTCTGTGAGACCTGCCTGTGTGTCAGTGCCATCCAGAGCAAAGAAGGGCTGCACTACTGTGTGGTACCACAAGAGGGCCAAACTGTAGAGGGAAGCACAGATCCTGTACTGAGAGGGAATACAGTATACTGTACTGCACTGTACTGTAGTGTCATCTTCCTGATATGACACCATCTTGTGCCAAACAGAACAATATTGCCTTCAAATTAATCGTCTGTAATAAATACTGAGAGATTTTTGAAAAAAAAATACATGAATTAACGAGGCGTTCTCAGTACTATCCATTAATAACTGACACTTAGTGACTGGGTAGACATGACGCGACTCCCACTGATGAAGCGGGTATTGTATTATTGAAATAAGAAGGATTGGAAAATGATTCATTATGCAGACATGATTGGATTATCTCATGCTGCAATGGCTGGAGTCAGTCTATTATTAAAGTCCTGTATTGTATTGATTTTGTGTTTGTCAATTACACAAGGCTGAAAAATGCTTCATCACTGTTTAAACGTTTTACAGCGAGTTATTGGTGAATTTCCAGTAAAAAATCCATTACGTCTCCATTAATGTTGTCATATCGTCTACGACTGAAATACGGACAAACAAACGTACTCACTCACGTACTCACGTAGCTAAGGGAGCCTTCATGTCCTTACTTTCACTGGCGTATGTGAGCGCCGACAGGCCCTGGAGACGGTCGCCCGGGAAGCCCAGCAGGTTGACGATCTTCAGTAGGTGGGGCGGCACCATAGAGATGCAGAGGTGGAAGAGGCCGTAGCCGAAGCTCACAGAACCTTTTAGCCGATCCAGAGCCTCTGGGCTGATGCCGTCGCGCCTGTGGGAAGGGCTCGGCCCGGGCGAGGAGGAGCGGCTGCGGTCGGAGGAGGACGACGGGGACGGAGACGGCATCCCTTGTTGCTCGGAGGCCCGTCTTCTGCTGCCCTCCTGCAGGTGTGTGATGTCGCTGTAACATTTGTTGTACATCTTCCAGGCTTTTCGGAGGATCCAGCCTCCTTTGATGTAAGCTGTCAGAGGATTTAAGTCAAACAGTGACTGCTATCCTTTGAAAGCACCCACTGATACTTAAGAATATTAATTTCTTTAATTTCACACTGATTGTCCTTTACTGTTCATCAAGAACTTCTTAAAAAACTTTCCTCACCTGACAGCTCTTGTTTGATGAAAGACAGCACTGCAAGGTAAACCTGGCAGTCTGCAATAATGATCTGCCTCTGGAGTCGATCCAGAGCCGCAACCCCAGATCGCTGAGAGTCCGCCTGCCCCCGCACACAAAGAAAAAAAGGTTAAAATGCTGTTTTTCCAAGCACATATCAGTTCTTTATACAGTAAAGAGAGTATTCAGACAGTTTTGAGTGTCGCTGATCAAATTTCAGATGGATAAATTGACCAATTTCCCCATTAATCCACATCCAGTGCGTATCACATTTTATCCATAATAATTAAGTGAAAACATGTTTTTAGAAATTTTTGCAAAAATATAATTTACATAAACTCCATAAGACAATATGTTCTTGAGTAAATCTGTTTTATAAACTGGATGGGAAGCATCTTTGGGCTGTCAGCTTCACTCCACAGTTGTTGTGACATCTTGGCTGTTTCCTTCTGGTCATCGACTTGCTGAAATGTGAACCTGCACCTCAGTCTCACACTGCGTACAACTATATTTTCCTGCATTTTTCCTTCCCGCACCTACTGACCAGTCTCCTTGTTGCTGCCACTATCAGGCTTCACCGTAGCAACAGTATTAGTCAGGTGATGAGCAGCTCACTCCTAGAGTTTGAAGATCTGTCCTTAAATGTCTTAAAAGACCTTAGAGTGCACTTTGGAATTTTTGTCTCCTGGTAATTGAAGTTTAGGCGACCAGCCAATAGCAGGAAAGGTTCAGGTGGTTCCAAACTTTTTCATTTTCACAATTACTGTGGCCTTGGAAATGGTTTCATAGCCTTTCCTGGATCTATGTTTCACCACTGTCTTATCACAGAGGTTTACAGTAGGTAACCTGGACTCCACGGTTCCATGTGTGTTTCTAAAATAAGCCAATTCAATCAAGTTGTTAGCACGTCATGAATAATTTAAATAAATAGGATGCATGTGGATCTGACCACAATTTGCTCCAGCGAACAAGCTACAGTGAATAATATTGTAAATGCGAAATTTCAGTTTTGGATTCTTGATATTTATGTTATTAAATCTAGACTGAAGCACAAAAATGCAATGTTATCCATGTTAAAATCAGATCTGCAACAGAATAAACTCTTCCAAAAGTGAGGGGGTCTGAAAACTTTCTGAAGCCTCTGTATATTCCATTAAATTCAGTGCTGAAGTGGTTACTCACGCTCCTCTTGATCTTGCTTTTAATGGTTTCAATGACACCAGTGTTTTCGCTCTCACACATTTTCTCTGTAGCCTTGAGGTCCTCAAAGGCCATCTGCATTTTCTCCTCTTCAAACGTCATCATGGCATTCTGAAAACAGCCAGACAGACTGCACTGTTTAACATTATACTCGACTGTTGGCCAAGGCTGGAGGTGCACACTGTCTTAAAAGTGAAGCAAAGATTCATTCTGGGTTTAATTTTTCATGCAAACAATTTACTATTATTTTAGAGAATCCTGTGTTTTTCCCTCTTACACATCTGAGATCAGCTTGTAGAACACAACCACCTACGCACAACCATAAACTTTAAAAAGGAGCTTCCAATCAATTATTAATGGAATATAAAATAAACACTGTAAAAGTCAAACCAAGGGGAAGTGGCTAGCTTGTTATTGGGGTTGCTATTTTTACTTTCACTTTTGTAACTTTAAAGAAAAAGAGTGTATCAGCTGTTGACAAACCTTGTGACAGTGTGACAAGTGAGTGACTAATTTCAGTGACATCTGGCTTGTTTCTATTAAGTTCCAAAACACTTATTCTAAGTTGCTTTGGACAAAAGGTGTCTGCCAGATGAATGTTGTCTCATAATTCAAACAAATATGGGTGAAGATTGCATTATGAAAACACAACTTCAATGCTAACTAATTCATTAAGGTCGGTCACACTACAGTTTTGGTGCCAGTGACAAATAAGAGGCTTGGCTTCGTGCTTACTGGACACACAAGGGAAATTCCTTCGAACCTCATTATGAAACACAGAGCTGTTATTTTAAAAGAGGAATTCATCAATCAGTTTATTTAGCATTTGGATGCAGCTGCCTCCTCCTAACTCACCAGAAAACTGACAAAACTGGCCCCGAAACTCATCAAAGGACTGTGGTTCCTGGAAAAGATGGGGAAAAAAATAGAGACATTAGTGAGAGAACAGGTAAGAGGTGTCGAAGTTGTAGATCTAGGACACTCTTTTCATGAAACATGGCAGGTTAATCTTGCCTGTGGTTAGAAAGGGCAGTCACATGATGTTCATTCTCAGTTTCTGAGGGAGAAGCTATGTGTCTTTCAGTTCCCTCCATCTTTTCTTGCTGATGCAAACATAACAGGATGGCACCAGGAGCTTAACGCAATTAGTGGGAGAGGTGACATTTAACGCTTTCAGTGGGGGGTCAGGACACATGGGGCTGCCCTTCAACCTACTGGTTGAAAACAAACCCTTCCTGGAGATAATCAACTCGTATAATAACAACAACACAGCAGCACAAAAACTACACAAACTCCTATTTGTGTACTTTCTGTCATACTGTAGCTGCTGGTCAGGAGTGTGTAGGCCAGGACCGGGGGTTGAGCAGGCCTCAAAAGTCACATAAAAGTGTGTGCATGTGTTCGGAGGGTCCTGTCCCCCAGGAGGAGCATTTAAAGGTTTATACTCCTTCTCGTAAATGCAGCTTTGTTTCCACAGCAAGCTACAGTACTGTAAGGGAAGCCTTCCAACAACCACTTCACTTCCGTGTGATTGTCCTGAAGTGTGGAGGTAACAGACACAAACCTGTTCAAAGGAACTTTAAATGCTAAATGAACTGGCGTGACAGGAAAGCCCAGCCCTGTGAAGCAAACCATGTGTTCACTGGCAGTCAGTGAAGATGGCCTCAACAAGTGCATCAGCAGCAAGCAGTAGCCTGCCTACAAACATAGGGATCTGTTACAATAAGGAAACAGTGTGAGCATCACATGTCACATTATGGGTGTGGATGTTTGCTCGGGGTATTTAACTAGGATTAATCCTGCTTGTGACCACATCATATGGTGCTACAGCAAAGATGTTGTGGTGTTATTTTTGTTCAATTGCCATCATACTGTAGCAAAGCTGAAAATTGACAGTAGAATAGGCTACATGTCCTAATTTGGTTGATTACATTGTGTCAACATAATAAGATACACCTGTCCTACCAGTTCCCACTAGCCCCGTATGGAGGATATCACAGCACCCATCACTGAGATGTTTCCAGACACAAACACAGACCTGTGTGTCCTGAACAGCTCGTCGCTCTCCTTGAAGCCATTGTTGAGGAGCATGTTGATTCCTCTCAGAGCCAGCTCCGCGTCGTTAACACGCTCCGGCTTCTCCTCCTCCACGCTTCCCGCGGCTGGTTTCGCCGGCTCCGCCATTGAGATATCCGTTACCGGAGATGAGGAACTGAAGGCGGAGGGAGGGGACGCTATAAGCGCGGCGGTGTCTGGTTAGTTTACTTCACAGAGAGAGAGAGAAAGAGTCTCAGCCGGTGGCGCAGTTTGGAGTAAACGCAGGTGAATGCATATTTCCTGCAGGAGGAGACCGGCGGCACCGGGACAGACAGGTTCAGAGTAACTGTGGGCTGACAGCGGGTGGGAGCGTCGGTGAGTCGTCGGTTGTCCCGGCGGATGAGTAGCTGCTCCTCATTCCGCCGCCTCACTGCTGCGCTTGGGTGTTCAGAGCCAGCCACACTGTACGTAAAGGCTCATACAGGAAATGTGGTGCCTTCAAGTGCAATCGGAATTTACATAAATCAATATTAGTGGAGTTGTCACTGCCGTTTTATACAACGTATTGCACGTCTGCACGTCCTGGGTGAGGGGGGTTCCTGTTGCTCACCCTGAGGTTTCTCCATTTTTTTTCCCTGTTGGAAGACTTTTCTTGGGAGTTTTTGCTCGATGTGAGGGTCCAGAAGATGTTGTCTTGAAAAGCCCTTTCAGACAAACTGCTCGTAAACGGGCTATACAAATAAAATGGCCTTGCCTGATTTTTTATGCTGCAGGCCTGAAGTCCTCTCCATAATTTCAACCTAGACTACTTTGATTAGTGGTAAATTTGCCCCCCAAAAAATGTACACAAGTGATCTACAGTATCTGCTGTGATTCTCCATCTTGTAGAGGGGACATGATATGGTTATTCAGGTTATTCATGATCAAAACAGCTGACAGGCTATAGGCTACATTTCTGTATCAATTGCTTGATTGTTCAGTTTGTAAAATACCAGAACATATCTTCATCAAAATGCTTTTTTAATCATTTGATAATTCCAACAGTTTGTTGTTGTGTGTGCCTTGTCTTGGCTGATAGTTCCTGTGTTGCCCAGTTTATTTTGGTAGGCCTAACTGTTTCCAAACATCATCTAAGCAATACTCAAAAAAGACTAAACTTTTGAGCAGATTATTGTCAGAGGTCAGAATTGTTTATGTATTTGTCCAATGCACAACTTTCCCATTTTCACGTAGAGGTCTTGAAGGTAGCACCAGGGTGGGCGTGGTGTTTATAGCTTGACAGTCTTTCACCCAATGATCGACGCGGAACAAGTTTCAGACCAAACAAGTTTAAACTGGTTTCTCTTATCAAATTACAAGAATATTATGATTCCCACAGGGCGATTAAAAGTGTGTGCACACCACACTTGGAGGGCTAATGTTAATTTAAGCCTTTTATAAATAACCATATAGATATAGGGAATTGACATTCTGGGTGTATTTCACCAATTGAAAACCAATAATACCTTTCCTAAACATTTCCTAAAACCAACATGACAAGCATATTATTTAAAAAAAAAAAACCCTGCAAATTATATTTTTCTAATCACAAAATCAAAAGTATACATATGTTGCTGAGTACAATTCAACAATTAATCACAAATTTCTCAAAAATCATGTGTCAGTACATGAAATTATATGAAATGTCACCATGATCACACATCAAAAGATATTTGTCGGCCTACTTAATTTACAAAGAAACTGATTGTGCAATTATGAAATGATTTACAAATCACAACAATGCATGAACAAATACATAGAACTGGCATGCACATTTTTTGTATCGCAAATGGTATGTAAATGTACAAAGCAGGTAGGCCTAAGTAAACAGTTGCTGGTGAACATAGGTAGCCTATGTCAGATACATTTTTTTTATTATTATATTTTTTTAAGCTTTATATTAATATGAGCTAAATGGTCCCAAAACATGACTGACCAAGTAAAAACTTCAGAATATTGGATTTTAAACTTAGAGACATAATCCATAAAATTCAGTAAATGCTGTTTTCTGGCATAACTGACATTAACAGCCACACAGTCCATACTCTTGCATGCAAAAGGAATGCAAAATCGAAAATAAATTCAGAACAACAAGAGTACAATATGGGAAAATACCATATGAGCTCATGGCCGATGTAAAGACACCATTTCTATTAAACTAGTTCAAATTCAGATTTCTATGAGGCATGGATGTGAATGTGAACATGAAATAGCTTGACAACCCCTGAATATCACTGAAGTAAGCACCCTGGGTGTAAACATAATTATTCTTAAACTTTTCAAAAAAACAAAACAAAAAAAACATAGACTACTAATGTTGAACTCCGTCAAAGCACCATCCCTAAAAAGCATCATTGTTTTCTTAAAGTGCAGCCCCAACCAATCACAAGCATATTCAGTAGCATTTGATTGTTGACAGAGGATCAGTGGACCAACACATCAGTCTTTAGAACAACTATTAGAATATGCATTCATGAATTGGTGCCATGTTACAAGATTTTTCATCACAAAATAAATACAAGTGTAGAACAACAATTATCATGAAACTGTAAGCTGATGCTCATACCTCTATTTTACACACTCACATTCACACACTCACACAATTAAACACTCTCCACATATTACAGTATATACAATCTTACATACAAACACATTCTCTGTCTTGGTAACAGATTGCACATGACTGACTGGCTGTAGATGTGGTCCCAAGGCTTGTTTTATGACGATGATGCAGTGAGACGTTCATGTTCAATCTGGGCACTCTTTGAGGTTGACAGGACCAAACACAGAAGAGAGCCTCTCGAAAGAGACCGGCTCATCATTGATCCTCATGTCCTGGATGCATCCCACAAATGATGACGTGACAGGAAGTGCCTGGTGCATTAACATCTCTTCTGCAAAAAGGTAAACAGAGAGAACCGGTAAGTCATAGTCAAACTTGTGCAAAATGTTTTCTGTGGTGTTACTACTGTACGTATTGTACAAAAAAAATTAAAATAACGGGAATAGATTTTTTAATTCAAGATTGATGAACACTCACCAGGAATGCCACCCACATACAGGGGGTCTTTGGTCAAAGTGGTGGTGGAAGATGGTGGTCCAATCTTGTAACTGTCCACTGTGTCCACATTCAGTTGCACAACATTTTTCCTCTTGATTACTAGAAGGAACACAGAGACCATGACTTCATGAAAATCAGCAGCAGCAGCAGCAGCATGCCAACAGGCCGTAAAAAGGAGTTGTAGTTTTTATGAAGTGACTGTGGGTGTTTCACCTGAAATCTTGTGAAACATTCCATCACATAAAGAAGATTTTGGCTTCACTGACACCATGAATTCCCCTTTTCCATTGTTAACCTGTGCCACTACCTGTGAACAAGAGCATGTCCCAACATGGAGCTTTTAGTCACATGGATAAGGAGTACACAAAGTAAAAGACACGTGTTAGCATGGTACAGCAGTTTCTGTTCATTTTGTAGTTGTGAAACAACCGTCAGCAGATTTGGTTTCCGATAAAGTTCCAGTTTTCAAAAATTTGGGTTAGGAATTCAGAGCTGGGAAAATCCAACAACAACACAGATGTTCTCTGGGTGAATCTCACCTCTCCTCTGAGCATGTAGATGCTGAGATAGTGGCCCGCTGTGGGTCCATATTGATTCCTGCTGGAGTCACCAACATGCAGCAGGAGTCCGGTCGGACTCCGCGGACGAATGTTTAATAGCAGCTCAAAGCTGGAGCCCACAACAAAGGAGTCATCTGAAATACAAAAAAAAAGAAAACATTATGCTTGTCATTCTTGGTATTCATGTGACAGAAGTTGTGTGCTTGAAAGAGCAAACTTCGAGGGAGTTTTACACAGGATAAGAATCAGTTTAGGGATCAGGTTAGAAAGATCTTAAAATGTGCTTGTCATCTATTTTCATTTCATACACTGAAATAAAAGTAACATACCTATAGTTCTTTTCAGGATGCTTCCCTAACTCTGGCCCTTTTTAGTAAATTAAAAGGGACGTGGAAACCACTTTCATATTTTCAGATATGCATATCATTATCATTATTAAGCTTATTATACAGTAATTATTATTTATTATCATTTTGTGAGGAGCTGTAGTTCCTACTGATTGGTGGATGAAAATCACAATAGTCAGTAGAAATGACTGTGTCTGCAGACGGCTGTTGTTTGAGTGAGGACTCACTGATAATAACATGAGCTCCGTTCCCTGAGAAATAAGCCCCCTTTTGTGTCTGTCCCTCGAAGCACGGGCCGGCACCGTGGTTTGTGGTTGGATTTGACATTAGTTCTCCTTTCATTTTAAAATTGCGGATACAGCCAGACACACTTTGCTTTGGGAGGGCCTTTGACTAAAAGAAAAAGAAAAAAAGACAGGGATTACAAAAAAATGAATTTGTGTCTGGATATGTGTGAATTGACCAGTTTTGGTGGGGGGTTTTTTTCACCTTTAACTGTTTGTGAAGAGTCTCTGGGGAGCTGCCCAGGTACACAGGTGACATGAACTCATGCATGGATGTGAGCTCAGTGTTTGTCAGCTGACCGTCCTGGGCTCTGATCCCATCGACAACCAACCTGAATTTCTTCTTCTCCAAACTGAATATGACCTACAGACAGAAAACATAATGAAGTGGTTAGTCTCATTCTCTGATGTTGATTCAGTGACTTAATTCTTGTAGTTACTGAAGAGACTGAACTTTGATTTCTTGCTTAAATAAGATGTAATTAAAAGGGAAGTCCACTGACCGAGTGCCACTTTCCATCATTGTACTTCTCTCGGTTGAAGATCTCCCTCTGTTTCCCTACAGACAGCCTGATCCTGCCCTTGGACATGTACAATGCAAGGTGAGAGCGCCCTCCTTTGGTAGCAACAAAGAACAGCAGGCCTTCGGGAGATCGAGTCTTGACATCCAGAGAGAAGTGGGGTCTGCAGAAGATACAAAAAAGCACCATCTTCAGTGTTTGTTTGCGTTGGCTCCTCTGTGTGTGTGTACTTTGAAATCAGTGCAGTGAGGTGAGACTGGTTTCCCACCTGGGCTGCAGGACTTGTAGTGGAAGACTGTAGGTCAGGCTGCTAACAGGGCCCCCCATGCGATAACCCTGTTGAACCAGGGCTGGCTGTGCACACATGGATGCAGTCTCATCTTTGGTCTGTATCACCTCATCCTGAAACAGCACACACATAAACACAAGAAACATTTAGAACACAGTGGAGAAAAAGTCTGCTCTGAAATCTTTGCTTGCTGGATCACATCTCTTTGATGGCCTCCACTCGATCAGCGACTAAAAGTGGGAGTGATAAGAGTGACAACACTAACAATTATGAAGCATAGAAACCTGTGCGATAAAACTGATTATTTCTACATATTATCAGTTAGTTTAGTATATTAATTGTCATGCCATTTTCACAAAGCACAAGCTGACATGACCATCCAACAGCCAAAAACAAGAGAACAAGCAATCATTCCCATGTGCATTTTTAGAAGTGAATTTCATACAATTTGCGTTTAATAGGTGATTTAAAGGATTATCTGCGTTATTGTAGATCAATTTTCAGTAAATCAAGCAACCAGTTACTTGGCTGCTGCTTCTTTGCTGACACTAGATGTCTCCATAGGAGAATGTGAGTTTTAGTATAAAGCCAAATACAATCAGGTAGTTAGGATTTTTAGGGTGAGGCCTATAAATCATTCTCTGATGTTAATAGCAGATGCGATCAAACCTGGTGGAGAGGTGAGTGGCTGCTTAGTATGGATCTTGTAATTACAGCTAAATTTATACATTGTTAAGACTTCTCTTTTGGTTTTAATATCACATTGTGTTTCTTGGGTTTTGCAAAAACCTCACACACTGTTTACTCAGGAGCGTTCGATTTCAACACAGTTGGGAGTTTATGTTTGCTCATTCCAACATACTAGAAAGAAGCTGCTCACATGATTTGTGTGGTTTCAAACTGACGTGGGCTCAAGGTTACTCAGAGATGAAGTGTTAACAGGTTCAAAGACACCACTGAAACGACCCACGAGGTCTTGTTATGGTGGAAAACACGGGTACTGGTTGAGGGTCAGCTTAGATCATAGGCTCATACAGTATCATGATATGTGCATCAACACAAACTCCAGCATGTGAAGCCTGTAAATCATGAGAGAATTTCAAAGCAGCTTCTTCTGTATTCAGTGTTTTAAGTCCAACTTGTTGTGTGACCTGGGTATTGCACTGTGAACTCATGCAGCACTACAACATTCATTATTCAGCTGATTTATTGTGAGTCAGAGGACGGTGGAGAAGACTGCGGCTGTGATGAGGCATCCTCTAATCAAACAATAGGGTTTAGTAAGAGATGATGGGCATGCAAGATTCACAGCGATAAGAAAGAATTGTGTAATCATGCCACGGCAAACATTCAATGAGTGATGTTTGATGTAAGTTTTATACTTGTGTGACTTGTATTGAAAAGTCATAATTATGTTAATACATCTAACTCCTTTTAGGCCTTCAATATTTCACTGTGAGGCTGAAAAAATGAAATATTACCATACTCTGTAATTTTTGTTAATGTTTGTTTAATTATTTACTACGTTAATGTTATATTATTACATAGATTGGTAGCCTGACAAGCCAGACTATATCATTAAAATGCGGAGCAAATATAGATAAATATAGATTGGTGTTTTTCAATCTTAATATTGGGATCCCATTCAGATTTTCAAGTCTCAAATTGAAACAACTTAATTTATTCCATACACTGTCTCATAGGGCTTTTCTGACCCACAACAATAATTGATTTTGTTTTAATTTTGAATTCAAGCTACAGAGGTTTAGAGTCCAAAAACACTTGAGACTCCACTGTATTTATAGGCAAGCTAAGGCAAGGTAGATAGATGATAGATTATGTGCTCAGCATCCTGCTGAGTAATTTTATCTAGATAGTGAAATCACCTTTACTGTCATCAGACATTGTATACTGATCATGTGCATTAAGTGTGAAAGTGGTGAGTTAGAGGGAGCGTGCTTGTGAATGACTGTTAGAAAATGGCTCATGACTCAGTTACATGGAAGAAAGAGAAGAGACGTGAAATGATTTCAAACTTGTTATTCACAAGGTTTTGTTTTGAGTTAATAAAATACTTAAATAGAATAGACAAGGATACAACACATTTTATAATTCTTACGATTACTGGAACATTCATGCTAGTCTTTATTAAAGTACACTGCATATGAATGAGCTGGTGCAAAAGCAGCAGAACGTTGTGGCGTGAACACGTTTTTTCATGTCAATATTAGATTCTTGTCAGCATCAGCAGGTCTTAGGGTCTCCTTCTTCTTCATCTCTGGAAAATGAGGCAGCAAAATATAATGTAAACAATGTCAACAAGACGCTGTGCTAGAATGAGCTACGGCATGACTTACTGCTAGCGAGTGGAATCAATCATCAAGTCACCATGTTCACTCTGAACATGTTAGTTTTAACAGTTACTGTATGCGCTGAAATACAATGGATTGCCCCAGTAATTTAACAATAACAGCTCTTGATTAAGAAAAAAAAAAGATCCAGGTAAATTCTTGAACTTAAATAGTTTCCTCTGGTGGCAAGTTGATCACTTTTTAATGTTTTGAATATGATCTCTTCAATAAAAAGATAATCGGGATGGATTACAGTGTGTGTGAGAATGTAAGACAAACCCTCACCTTCTTAGAATAGCGATCCAGCATCAGTTGTGCAGGACTGTCAGAAGCGCACACGTCAAGCAGGACGTCTCCAGTGCCTGTGAAGAAGCTGAAGTCCTCAGCCTTGAACAGATGGTCTGGTCTGCAAATACAAACAAAAACATTCAGGCAACATACAAACACCGTGCACATACAGATAAGAACTGTGCACCACATACATTTTGAACTAGAGTATTTTAAAGTGATGTAGAGTGAGGAAACATTACCGTCTGGTGTAGAGGTTGGAAATGCAGCCCTTGAACTGGTCTTTTCCCAGTGTTAACAAGTCAGCTGTGTTACGTATGGAACTGCTGCCACTCTGCTCTTGGCCACTATCTTCATCATCAATGAGCAGATTAACTCTGTTGTAGGAAAATCATCATTAGTCATCAGTATTTATCGTGTTGTAGTGATTTACTTTGTTGTTGTTTGAAACCTTCTCATTGCGTAGTTGCCACGTGAATATTTTTAAATATAATATAATAAAATATAATCTTCATACCTTCCAGCTCTTCTGGTTGCAGTCAAGTAATGCCACTTGCCATCATTGTATTGTTTGTTAGATTTCCACATCTTGTTGTTGAAGGTGAAAATCAAGTGGCCATTTTCCAATGCAAGATTGATGCCATTAGCCTAGAGAAAAACAATAAAAGAAATGCAAGATTTTTACAAATCTGAGTCACTGAATTCAGATCTTAACGGATGTAATTACAAAAGATATTGAATGTAAAGACTGACCTTGTCCTTGTCCTGAAGAATGAGACCCTGATTCTCTGTGCTCTTGAATCCGAGAGAGACGGTAATGTCGTTGGCCAGGCTTAGATCGAAATCAGCAGACAAGGCGCTCCCCAAGCTGAACTCAGCTTTACGAGTAACCTAGAGAGAGAATATGGACAATGCATTAACTCATTAGACACACAACCTCACTGTGGTCTGGGCAGAGATACTGTACGAATGTGCAAACTGGTTTCACAAAAGTTCATGTCCTACCAGGTTATCCGTGGGACAACCTTTGCTGATGCCCACTTGCTCATCAATGGGTTTAAAGGTTTTGTGCATCTTCAGATTCTTCGTGCATCCTTTGAATGGTTGCATTGTGATGTTATGTCTGGGAGGAGAAACAGGAAAATTAGTAAATTAAGTTACTTGCTATAACTCACGATACATGATAACAAGCTAAATGGAAAAACCACATACCTTTCCCTCACGTTCATTGGCGCACCACCAATGTACACTTCTTCAAAGTCGTCAAGATTGAAGTCAGCTTTGATTCTGGCCACTTCTTTATTGTCTAGGCGTACAATAAGTTCTCCTTTGCGTGTGCCAATGATGAGGGCATCTACCCAATCAGATTTCTGTGGAAAAAAGAGAGAGAAGTGAGATGTGGTTGGAAACAACAATTCTTGTCTTATCTGTGTGCAAGTTCTTGAAGAAAACAACACAAAATAACGCTTCTTACCGGGAATGTTTTTTCTTCTGCTAGTCCATTGCCAGAATTACTACGTATGGCGATGGCACCCTTCTCTATTGTCACCATGAAGTAATTGTCCTATGTTGAAGAGGAAACACAATCAACCTTTGTGGAAAAAGCAGCTACAATTCTGTTTCTATATATTCTACCAATACAGTAATAACATGAACAATCATTTACCTTATTTGGCATGAATAAGAGTAGACCGTTTTCTGACCGAGCATAGATGGACATCTGGATGAGGAGCACTGCGGATATTTTGCCAACCACCACTTTGCCATATCCAGTGCCTTCAAAGTAGTCAGAGTCCATTGGTGGTACGTACCTGGACAGAGGGGGAAATTAAGTTTAAAATATCTCCACTTTCTGAAACTGAGCACATTCTTCGTAAGAAAATGTTAAAATCTGTTTGTCTTGAAGGCCATTTCATCGATTTTCTATACAAAACAATTCCTTTTCCTGATCACAGTGCTGGACTATTGCAGCAACTACTAGACAAAAAGCAGCAAACTGATATGTTACCCTGCAGATTGTCAGCTGTATGTTGTAATGACACAGCATACGGCACCATTAAAGAAAAGCCATCAAGCATTTTAATTGTTTTAAAGTGCATCTAGTTTCTCTCAGTGTTAATCATATCGGGACGTACCTCTTGCATGGCAACTCCACATTAATATTCTCTTTATTTTGGAAATTATAGAGACTGACGATTCTGTCATTAAAGGAGGAGAACTCAATGCAACCCTTGTAGTTGGGGTACTTCAGAGAAGCTGGTGGCTGTGGAGAAGCACAACAGGGAAAGTTATTAATAAAACATGCTAATAAAATAATACAAATAGAAACATTAAAGCAATCACTATTATTTTTCCTTTGCTGCTTACAGTGAAGTTGGATGGGTAGCCTCCGACATAGAAAACAATATCATTGGGGCTGAGGTCCAGGAGGTTCTTGTTTTCCTCTCCCTTCTTGCTGCGCAGAATGGGCTCACCGGGAGTGGGATTGGTGATATCTTTGGTGAGGATCATCTCTGCATCTTGGTAAATTCTAAATTATAAGACAGAAAAATATATCCAAATTTACTGTATACAGGCATCACATCTTTAAAGTGGAGACGGTGATGTAACAAGTCACAGTGGAAATGTGCATTGACAATGAAAACAGATGGATGACTAACTGTCAGTTTACCTGTTGAGGTCCACTTTGTCAAACTTGGCCGGTTCAGATGCAGACTTGGTGATGTAGCCTGACTCGATCGTGATCTCCTTCCCGTTGAGCTTGTACACGCCGTGCAGTATATTGTTCTTCAAATACATGCCGATGTAGTTTTCAGACTGTAAAACACAGTTCGTTAACATCTTGTCTATAATTACAAAGTAAATCTGTATGCCTGTAAGTACTGGTGTGCATTTGGAGTCACTTACATCTCTATTTCCAAGGTACATGACAAACATGTCGCCTTTGTCTGAGGCCTGTCTGCGTCGTCTTCTTCCATCTCCCCTGCCCTGAGGTCTCTGCAGCGACAGAGACAGAGATGTGTAGGCCTTCAGATCCTCCAAGTCCCTTGGTGGACGCAGTTCCACGTGGCCCTCGCCTGTGAACTTCATCGGGATCGAGATCTGGAGAGAACATATGAAAAAAAGGGATTTTAGCTTAAAGTTTCTTCAGATTGGCTTAGAGGTGCATACATACAGTAACATGGGTATGTTTGTATGTATTCACAGTGCGGGACCTCACCCTGTTAGCTGCATCTCGGGCTTGCTCAATGAGATCTTTGATCTTCTTGATGTTGTCAGTGATGTTGCCAATGGGTGAGAACTGGGTTGACAGGTTCTCCACCTCTGAGATCTTGTCTTTGAGAGATGGGATGGTGTTCATTAAGTCCTTCACTGCAGGGAGAGGATAACAGTCAGTCTTAACTTGTGTTATATATATACACACATATATATACTGTATATGGACACATGTGCCTATGACATTGTTTCAGCTTCTCACCTGACTTGTCCACGCTGTCCAATACATTGCTCAGGTTAGGGTCCACAGGAGAGACATTGATCTTGGCAAGTTCTTTTTGGATGTCATCTAGTTTGTTCATAGTGTTGGTGGCTGTGTCATTGGCTAAAGCCGCCTTTCTTTTGGCTTCATCAATCGTATTTGCAATGTCATCTGCATGGGGGAAATGAGTGATTAAGCAAAACACAGAAATATTCATTCTGGCATCAGACTTTAAACACATTCACTTTAGCCGTCACGTTAATCCTGTCATGTCTTGACTTGCTTTACCTCTCCCAATGTCATTGAGGTCGTTCTCAGCGTCAAGCAGGTCTTTCTCAAGAGCGTTCTTCTTCTTCTTAGCATCATCGATGCGCTTCTTCAGGTCATTGAGGTCATTGGTGGCGTCTAATTAAGAAAGACAAAGATTAGTGCCTGGGTTTTGGGATCTTTTAAAAAAAAAAGACTGGTTAAAAAAAGAGCTGTTTACCCTTTAGGTCTTTATCTGCGTCGCGTGCATTCGCCAGCAGGTCATCGCTAGTGTCTTTCAGGTCCTTTGCTCTTTCTGTGAGTTTCTGGTTGTTTACAGTCTGAAGGAAGATAAGACATCATTATTTTTAAATACTATCAAGTGTGAAGTATTAATATTATTAATGTATTTCATGCTGTGCCAAAAGGAAGTGTGGAAAGTGAAAAGATAATGTCACTTACATTCAAGGCATTATCTGCTGCGTCTTTGGCCTCGTTTGCTGCCGCCTCAGCAGCATTAATGGCATCTGTGATGTTCTTGTAGGCATCGATAGCATCTTTGGCGTTGCGCACCTCAGTACGTCCGCTCGCATTTTTCACGGCACTGTACAAGATAACACAAGAGGGAAAATCAACCACAAGGGACACAAGAATGAAAGCAAAAAGAAAGATACAAATCTCAAGTCGTTACAACTGGCAGACTCTGCTTAAATAGCAGTGAAACAGGAGGGAAATCTCAGCATAAACAACACTGTGTTGCTGAAATCCACTTATTAAACATCAGATTATTCTGATTGAGATAAGGTGTCAGTCCTCTTTGCACAATAAACCTACTCTTCAAGTTCCTTTGCCAGCTTCTGAAGATTTTTTGCATGATCCTCTGCAGCCTCCACGATGCCCTCCTTGGCTGCTGCTTTGGTAATCTCATTCACCTTCTTGGTCAAATCAGTCTTGGCACCATCCAGCTGTGCTGCCAGCTGTTCATACTCCTAAGGCAGAAAAGAGTGCAAGTTTTAGAACAGCAGAAAAAAGCCATTTACTTCACATCAGAGCACAGGGAACAAAACACTGATAGCTATCTGAGTGGATGGCGAGTTAGGACCTGGCGGCCCCCTGATGTGGAATCAGAGATCGGTCTGTTAACTATGACATAGCTACAGAGTGTCAAAACAATATGGCATGTAAAGTACAAGATGCAACAACATACTTTAAGTTCATGAAGGTATAAGAAGATCAAATGTACCGTTTTACTGTCAGTGAGCTTTTTCACCAGGTCGTCAGTTTTCTGCAGCTCGTTCTTTGCCAGGGCCATCTGGTCCTCAACAATCTCTCGCTCCTTTTTGAGGTTCTCAATACGTTTCTGTGGGAAGCACATGAATGAATATCATTACAACTGTGTGATGACTGATAACAGTAACACTAAGATAATAACTTACAATAAAGTTGATAGCAAATGAATAAAGCATTTCTTCATTGTATCCTTTCTTCAGCAAGTTACCTGCAGGTCATCCAGTGCCTGAGCGCTGAGCCCGTTCTCAGCGTTGGCTTTTTTCACCAAGTCTGACGCCTCCTTCAGAGCCGCGTCCAGGTCCTTCAGCTTGTCTTCGTAAGTCTTCAGAAGACCTCGAATCTTGTCTGCTGCCTCCTCGTTCTGGACACACTGTTTACTTACATTTGCTTTGATGTAGTCAAGCACTGGAGAAAAGAACAGAGAAGACATCTTACTGGACAGTCGGCACCGATACATGTATATGTTTTAGAAGAATGCGCTGAAATTTCTACATAGAGGCTAAGTCTCGTACATTTCTGGGCTTCGTCCCTCTCTTTCTCGGCAGCTGTCTTCTGAGGGGTGAAGTCCCTCCTCTCCATCTCGTTCACCATGCGCTGGGCATCTTCCAACATTTTAGCCAGGCTGTCATTGGGCACCACATCACCACTGGTGCCTGCCTCATTCAGCTGGTCGAGCAGAGCTTCAAACACACAAAAAAAATACTCAGTCAAACAAATGTTTAGGTTCTGGTAGTGGCATTAAATGTTATGGGACGTGTCGTGCATAAACAACCCCAAGTGATAAGAAGATAAAAACAATGGTTGTTGTGAGAGTAAGAGTTGTGCCATTTCTCGTCACCTTGGATTTTCTTGAGCATGTTTCGGATCTCTGAGTCCAGATCCTTTGCCCTCTTGTGGGTTTTCTCTACATCTGCCACTGCCTTGTCAGCGTCGATAGCACTTTTATCTGCCTACATAAAAACATACAGAGACAATGCACATTTACTCACATTTTCCCACTTATTGTTCCATGCTGATATATTACTAAAAAGCCAGACGATGGCTGCGGCACTCTACCTTGTTTTTGAGGGAGCTGATGTCGTCTGTGAGAGTGCTCATGTCGTCTTCCAGCTGGTTGACTCTGGACCTTTGGATGTTGACTGCAGAGCTGAATTTGTTGACAAGAGTCTGCAAGAAGCAAAGGAGCGGGAAAGTGAGATGCATAGAGGCAAATTCAGATGTTGTGTTGTTGCGGTAAAGCTTAAGTCTGACGGGGCTGTTTTCAAACAGCTCTGTGGGAATTATTTACCTGCACGTCATATACGAGCAACGAATGTGCTCTTGAATAAGGTGGATCTAACACTCGGATTATGTGGGAATGAGAAACGACAAGTTGCCCCGACAAACACTGGCATCCAGTGGTGTAGTCTCTAACTCGTGTTGACACACAGGATGTGGGACAAAATTCACTGAGATTGCTTATCAGCAGGGATCTCGAATGTTTGAACAAGCACACCCATCCTGCCCTGAGCTGTTTGTGTGCATGTGTGAGTGGGGACATGTCCATGAGATTGTGTACGTTTCTGGCCATGTGCAAATTACAAATTAATAAAAAAGTATCTGATCTTGTTTTGCTTATAGTCGTACATTTGGCACTAGGACCTGGCATTGTTTGAATTTGTATCTGTGACCTTTTATAAACATCTTCATTTATTCTCCAGCCGCATCTGTTGTCTGAGGAAATTGTTGCAGAAAACCGGCACGTTACCTTGGTGTCTGACACCGCCTTCTCCAGCTTCTTCAGTCTGTCCTGAGAGGAGGCGCTGGCACTGGCGTTGTCCAGCTGAGCCTTGATCTTTCCCAGCTCATCATCCAACTTCTCCAGATCACTTAGTAACGTCTGGGCGCAACTGTCACACTCTGCAACACATAAGGAGGATTTGACTCACAAATGACCCCTTGGCAACAAAACGCAAACCCTGCAATGTCCAAGAGTCGGATGTCACTTCTTTTTCATCATCATGTTCATTTATTTACCTTGACAGCTCCCATCTGTGTTTGTGTCTCCGGGCTCCAGCGTGTTCTTGCAAACTACGAAGAACATGAAAAATACATTTAAATGAATGAAATTGACTGACACGGCACAAACATATTGTGAATGAATGTATCATTTTTTGAAAATGTCAGACCACAATCTAACCTCCAGTGCGGGGATCGCAGTTGTTACCGTTGCCATTGCATTTACAGGGCTGACAACTTCCACCTGGAGTCACTGGGTCACCATAGTAACCAGGAGCACATCTATGGCAAAGAGGAAGAAGAAAGACAGAATAAGAGACTACATTTAAATTATTCTACAGTATCTGCTCAGAATTTCAGCATCATGTCTTGCTGCTGATAGACCGACTGGCCCATACTGACACTCACCTCTCACACTTCTCACCGGTGTAGCCTGGTCTGCAGATACACTGGAAGTCTCCAAACACCTCTTTACATCCCACTGCAAAACTGTGGAGTGATAGCGAGATTATAATTTAATTCCTGAATTATACATTTCTACTTAATTACATAGCACAGCTGTTCAGGGGTGTTCTGTTTTTGTTTTTTTTCACCCACCTGTTTGAGGGCACGCTGAATGGGCACGGGCACAATCTGCAAGTCCTCTGAGCCGCGTTTCCATAGTAACCTTCTTTGCAGCGTTCACATTGGTCCCCAGCTGTGTTGTACTGACAGTTCTGGAAAAAAAAAGTGATGTATTCATTAAACCACTTGCAAACTGTGATGAAGCAAAAAAATACCAGACGCTGTATAAAAAAAACAAGACTCAAGTGTTATGCCAGCGCTGCCACCAGCCTTTTACAAACACATGCTGTACCAAATCAACCAGACATGGGCCTTTTATTACACTGATAAAGGAATGCAAACATCTAGGGGCAGAGAGAAAATATGATTCATTGCCAATCAGTCACAAAGACAATGTCTGAGACAGTCCACAGAGAGTGTTTGTGTCCATTTGACTTGGAGCTGTAAGGGTGTGGATCCAAGTGCACATTGCACACACAGGCCCAGTCTTGAGAGTGTCTTACATAAGAACACAAGAGAGATGGCCAAGATTTTGAAACTGGTAAAGTCTCATCTTCCCAAGAAAGGTAATAATGAAAGAGAGGGGCCCACTAACAGGAACTTGTAGTTGATGTGGTGGTAGAAAGAAAAAAACACATTATGGGCAAAGAGGCAGGGCTGGGTGATGAAACGGTGCCCACAGATGTACCCTGCGGGCGAGAAGTCTAGACTCTGACCAAACAGTGGCTCACTATGGAGTCAGCAGGGCTCATGTAATCACACTTGATTTTACTGTGTGTGAGTGAGCGTCCAACCACACCTGCGGTCGTGAAATCATCGATAAGGGAAACTTACCAGACACCTTCCTGTCCCGTCTTCACACTCGTCGGCCAGACCGTTGCACTTGCAGGGCACACAGCGGCCTAGGTAGGGCCCGCTGCCATCTCTGTAGTAACCAGGAGCACATTTCTGAAAAAGACACACAGACATGTTTACTCAAGCTGCTGCCTGTACACAGTACAAAACATGGACCCCAACATATGACTGTGTAAGTAGAACTGAATTTAAAAGCAACTCTGTAATAATAATTATGATACAGAGGGTGGCAATATGCTGAATTTAGATTAAAGAGATGAAAATCCAATCCAATGAAAATGCTTAAAGGAATTAGTGATATTTATAGTAATACAAAAATCCATCTTGTCTATGCACACACAATTATGAACAGTGTATAAATGAAGCTCATAAAACTGCTAAGTTTCTATCTTCTGAGGGTAGACATTATTATAACCTCACCTTGAAAAACATAACATACATCTAATTAACTCTTTAGTTCAACAGGGACCAAAGTCATACATTTGGCATCTAAACATACCAGTGTTTCCAGAGATTTAGCCACTATTTACAATAAACAATTAAAACCCACCACCCATACAGCAGCTCTGCTTGGTGTCATGCGGTAGTGAACCTGACCTAGAACAGCTGCCATTAACAATTAACACTGAGCAGTCAAAGCATGACCTTCGCCTTCAGAGATAACATTCCTCAAGTCACCAACCATCCACACCTGAGGCAGTGACAACTGTAACACACAGCGTACGCCAAGCGTAATAAGATCCCTTCAACAAGTTCCATCACATCTTCACGCGTTTTTACCTGAATCTGAGAACCGGCCTCATCATTAACTGAGGGATACTGAACCCTCTGTCCTCCGTCCGAGGGGTAGCGCACCACTTGGGTGCCTTCGTCATTTACTGATGGAAACGCTATCTGCTGAGTTCCCCGGTCGTGAAGCGAAGGGTACTGTATCCTCTGAGACCATCTGTCATGATGTCTGGGGTAACGGGTTCGCTCCCCTCTCCTGAAGGGCCTGGGGCCGGCGCAGCAAAGTCCGATCAAAGTCCAACATATCAGGGTCCTTAGCAGAACCGTAGTACATCGCCGTCTATCCATATGCGTATCTGACATTCCTTGCATTTAGTCTGTGCGAAATAATGATCTGCTCTCCCCTGCCTCAGCCTCTTAAGCACACATCCTCGCAGTCACACACACGCACACGGGGAGGACACGCCCCGTTTTTTTTTTTACCTGACTCAGACTTGTAGATCACTATGAGTGTATGCAGGTGTACAAGCACGCACATGCAAGTGTTTACAAGCTCTCTCTCTCCTTTTTCTCCCATACACAGACACACACAACAAAGACAGAATTGTTTGAGATAAATCAAGACACATGTGGGTGCCAAGACAGCACGCAGGAAATCTGCTATTAGCATTTCTGAATAGAGAAAAACTGTGTTTACTTAAATCTGCCAGGGTGTGGTGATAAACCCTCCACTCAATAAAGCACAAAAAATCTGTATATATATTCATATTCTGATGCGTGTGCGTGTGTAACGGTTTTTATGAAAGCATATGTGACTGAGAGGAAAGTCAGACATCCGCAGACAACAAACTCACACCTGAATCATGCTCCTCAAACACACAACAGACACAGATAGGTGTGGCAACTGTACCTACCGACACACACACGCGCACACACACAGACAGTTCAAGTGCACACTCAGGTTTATGAGTAACATTGTGTTGCTAACCGCCACACCCCACCTACCTGAAGGTGAGGCGCCCCGTCATACCTCCTCGGGCTACACATAATCAGCTTCCATCAAACACTCCCAATCATACAGTGGGCTCACGTACTTGGTTACCGCATCTTTGGCAACAGCACATCCTCACATATTAAAAACTGTTCCGCTCTATTAATGTGGTACATGAAAAGCTTTTTTTTTTGATTAACGGTTGCTTCATTCTAATTTTCATTTTGGTTTTGTGGTTATAACTGCTCCAATCATGTGCATACAGATCCAATTTGAGAAGCACAAACACCGTAAGTCGAATCAGCGCCATTCCCAGGATAAAAAGAATTCAAGTAAAGCCTTTCCTTAGCAACTACATCATGCTTGTTTATACTACATTTCTGGGAGCTGTAGCCATGCCAGTGATTATAGCTGTAGAATCACTAATATTATGTCTGCGTGATTGTGCAACATATCCCAGCCCGGGGCTACACAATCCAGCCGGTTTTTTCCAGTGCAGTCCACCCGCAGCTCCTCAGCTGATGACTTTTTTCACCCTTAGGTAAAGGGTGTGGTACTTGGCTCAGGCGTGTCAGAACACCCTAAAAATCTGAGAATGAGGCCTGGCCGATTCGTCAACGCCTTGCTCCACCCTTGCTTGTCATTTCCACTGTATCTAAGACCAGTTCTCTTTGTAGTTTTTTCCATGTGTTCTCCAAGTGAAAGTTTTTGGATAAAATGGATATAGGTTCAGTGGTGATTAAATCCTATGAGTTTTTGTCTCCTAAACTTCCACCCACTTTTTAAACACTCTGAACTTGTGTCAAACTGAATTTTATTCAAGGCAAGCAATATCACAGGTCTCTGAAATTTCTCACCTGACAGGAATCTCCGGTGTACTGAGGAGGGCAGGAACAACGCTCCACCGTGTTCGCGGGACCTCCTGTCCCTGTATTAGTCGCCTCCTCCAAGCCCACCTCCCCCAGGCTGAGCCTCTGGCTCTGTGTGTAGTACAAGGCCTGGATCCTCAGGCCCTCCAGACCAGCCAGGACCATCATGAGTTCTTCTCTGGACACAGGCCTGTTGGTAATAGCGTGGCGCCAGTTTCCCTGCAGGCAACAGATTTGTTATTGTTATTAATACTGAGAAAAAAGGAAGTCCATTCAAAAACCATTTTTCATCTTGTATTAAGAGGACCTAAAACAGAGAGGTGCCTTATACTGTACAGTGTATTTCTCTAACACTTCATTAAATTATACCTATCTAGTTCAGTCCTTCCAACGCTGGCATATCATATGTGATTAGATTAATATCGCAAGATTTGGATACATTAGAGTGAGGAACTGGTGCGTTCTTTACCTCCACGAGGTGGACTCTGCCCTGGTACAGCCTGTCTGGCTGTTGGACTTGTGGAGCCATGTGGATCAGAGTCATACCATGACCCTAAAGGGAAATACAACATGGATAAATGAGCTGTTTCTGTCACTGACAAAAGAGACATCTTAGAATGAAGAAATTAGTGACGCTACGCACAGTCAGCACAACATCCGGTTTTCTGTCCATCAGAGTCATCCCCTCACTGGGAATCCCAAAGGACTTGGACTGGTAGGTGAGGAAACCACCATAAGATGTAACCTAGGAAAAACAAAAGGAATAAAGTTATCCTTCAGTTTGTCTGCAACTGTGGAAACTGTCTGAGCTGAACTATGCAACCTACATCTTATTTCTCAACTAGGAAGCAACAGATGAAGTCACCATCTATCAGTATATTTCCAACGAATACAGGAACATTGCAACATTCAAAAGGATGGAGGAAAAATAAAACATGATATGGTTTCGTAATATAATCTGAACTCAAATACATGGTTGTCCATAAAGTTGGAATTAAATATTTTTTTAACCTCTTCACATGAAATGATTGCGACAATGTGATTTGTTCTTGATAAATAAAGTGTGTATCTTCTCAAAACTGTATTGATAAATCTCTTCCAAACACATCTGTGACAATTAAACCACAACTAACCTTTATAATAGGAATTTTTTTTTAAAAAAATGTGTCTGAGAACAAAATTTTCAACTTTATGGGCAACCGTGCATTTCAACACATTTCAAATGCCCAATACACATAACACTGGTAAGTTATGTAGGTAAAGTGAACCATAAAGTAGCTAAAAGTTGACACTGATATTTTCATTTTCAAGTAAGTTACAGTGCTGCATCCTCAGATCACATAAATTATATGAGTTAAATAAGGACAGACAAAACACTGAAAATAAGACACAGTGGGTTTTGATTTTGAACAAAGAAAATAACTTTAAATGTTTTATTACTGTTAAAATACAGCACCATATCTTACACCTAAGTAAACACTTAGTAAGTAAAAACAGCTTTCACATTGTCTCCGTCCACTGACTCACCCTGTCTCCCAGGTAGGACTGTGGTGCCACCCAGTGTAGAGACTGAACAGCAGGAGGAAGCTCCTGGATGTCTGCCACCACTGTGTTACTGGTCGGGTTCAGCACAGAGGGGACCTCCACCTGGTCAGGTCTCTCCAAACGCCAGCCCCGCATCTCAGCAAACTGATAACAGGAAGGCGAATTAAAGAGAAAACTCATCATCCAAAGACTGAGTTATGACAGAGTAGTGTCACACCTCACTCTTGTGGAAAACACAGCAAAGAGATTTGACTTGTGATTGTCCTCATGTTTGTATTTATGTCTCTTCATGGAATAACATTTCAAATGTAACTAAAAATGCATAAATAAATCAGAATAATAAACTGTTCCCAGATGCCCATAGTACCACCATGCTGAACCACACCTCTACGTGCAGTATTAATTTAACACATGACACAGTTCACCATGTAGCAGCTCTCACCCAGAGGGTTTCATAGGCATGACATTTCCACAGGCATTCATAGACATGCAAGGACACGAAACACAAGCACACACCTTCCCCCTGCGTTTGCTGGAGCTCTGACACTGGTCAGTGGCTCCGAAGCAGAAGCAGCTGGTACAGCCGTGAGGGTTGGAGGAGTCAAAATAGAAGGAACCATCCCGACAGGTATCACACCTGATACCGGCTACATTTCTCTACAAATGTGTTAGCAATAACAGAGAGGAGGAGGTCAGAGCAGGAAAAGACACATGAGCCAATGAAAATGAGTAAGAAAGAGTTTTAAAGTCAGAAGTTTAATAATAGCAGGAACTCACCTTGCAGAGACACCTCCCTGTTTCTGGGTGGCACAAGTTAGATGCGACACCACCTTCATTACATTTACAAGGTACACAGTCGGGGAAGCGAAAGTAACCTGATGCACAGCGATCGCACTGTCGGCCCCCAATCCTCGGCTTGCAGCTATGTAGAAAAACAGTCACATTAGTATTAAGTCAGATTCACTCATTGGTGCATTATAAAGTCACTTTTTGTGAATAAAACATTGCAGTAAACACACAATGAATGCACTGCTTAAGTTTGTTCACATATTCCATTATCTTGAAACACATCAACAGGGTGGTGGAGCTGACTTTGAGACTGAAAACCTACATGACAGAAAAGACAATCTGCACATCAGCATGACTGGACTCCAAGCTAATCCCCTCATTAATCACTTCTAAGTGGTTTTGTGTCACCTTACACTTTCACTGATAGAAGCTGCAGGCCTCACATTCCTGCCTTTTTCATTACTCATAAATCGAGTGCATGAAAGAGAAAATGTACTGGCAAGAAAGAAAACCATTTTTGGTGCAGCTGTTCAACAGGAACTCTAGACTTCAGAGAAATTGAAAAATTGCAAGATTAGTAAATATAAAAACATAATATTATTAAAAGAATTTGAGCAATATTTATCTTCATGGAACATTTCAACTGTTTATCTGACAGATTAGAATAAAAGAGGAAAAACAGAAAACCTTTAAGGTCTGGATTGAGTTTGTTAATGATCATCTTGTGAACCGAAAAAAAAAAAGTTTTGAAAAATAAATCCTCTCTTCAAACAATAAGAGAAAAAATACAGAATTGAACATATTCTATCCTCCAACCCGATCACACGTGGACCCTGTGGATACAATCCACAGTAAACAACTTGCATACTGTTTAATTTGCACAGTGTGCTAATAAATGCTAAAATATTGATGAGTGCCCAGGATCTTGCATATTTCTACTCACTCGCACTGCCCAGTGAGGAGTTCACACTCTGGTCCTGCGTTGGCTTTGATGCCATCCGGAGAGCACTCACAGCCCTCACAACCCAGCAAGGGGTGGTAGTTGAAAGTCTCATTCTGACACACATCACAGGCTGGTTTGACTGTCTGAGGAGGGCAGATACAGCGTCCCGTCACCTCGTCACACAGTCGGCGACCGCATTCGCATGCTGCAGTAGAGATAAGGGGTTTTATTAGATGCAATGCGTTTGAAAGCTAGATGGAGGAGGTGATGAGAAAAGCTGAGTAAAGAACTAGAGCCTGTGACATCCATGCATATTTTTGGCATCTTCTTATTCTGTACTGTATCCTCACCTGCCAACACAAGTTAAAGGTAAATGTTGACTCACGTCTGCAGTAAGGGAAGCCATAATATCCAGTGGCACATTTTGTGCACTGTCGACCGATGACGTGCTGCCTGCAGGGACACTGTCCTCCCATTGGATCACATGTGGAGCCCGTGGAGCCGGACTTATCGCAGTTGCAAGCCAGAGCTCCATCGTTATAGGCTGCTACGAGAGAGCGGGCAGAGTCTCTGCAGAACTGGGAAGAAGTTCTTGGGCTGAGGAGGCAGGAAAATAAAATGACTTCATTCAAATGCAAATAAGGGATTTATACCCAACTATTACAGCTAGAGGGCACAATTTACATAAACTTCCACTGCAGTGAATATTATTATAAAACTGCTGCACTGCTAAAGCTGGACAAATGGATCATTGCTCTGAAAAAACATAAAAGCAATATCATACATTAAGAGAACAAGGAAACAAACTCAAAAGCACTGTTTCAAATGCATTTGTGTTTCCAACATGGTGGATACCTACTTAATATAGAACCCCTCTCCTCTGCATTGTTGTATGAAATCTGCAGAGTTATCCAGCAGCTTCTCTTTCAGGAGATCAGGGGTGTAACTGCTGTCAGGAACCAACAAGATGTAATCCTACACAAACCATGAGACGGGGTTTAAAAACACACACCCACAGATAAAATCTCATTGAACACTTCCACTTTGGTTTGTTTTGTGCTTTAAGTTTATTTATCAGTACGATGAAGAGGGAGATAAACAGATTAACTGGGGATTTTCAGTGTTTTAGCAACAATTTTTGTCTGATTTTATCTGTAGAAAAGAAGGAAAGCAAGCAAACAACATGCAACAAAGCGCATCCAGCTCCAGCCTCACAGAGGTTGGAAGCTCAGTTTTTATAAAGCTGAGTGCATGGGCTGCCAGGTAGAATACAGTACAGTCTCCTCATTGTTGTTGTTGGGGGTATGGTATAACACTGAGGAGAGAGGACCTCACCATGCCAGGTCCTCAACTCGAATAACTCCAAAACAAAACCTGGACTCAGACTCTTCAAACTTCACACAGAAACAAGCCTTGGTGATTTTTTTTTCGCCATAATTCTCTCGTTTAATTCTTAAAAAATAAGTGGGTAAACATAATGCGGACGCAATGTTTAACTTATGTCATGCATCACTGACCAGAATAAGGGTGTTCCTTGGTGGTACAGTAATAGAGATGCTGGGCTGCTTCCAAGTATTCTGGTCCAAGTCAAGGGCAATGCGCCCATCAGCGATGACTACCTCCCTGCAGCCTGAGACCGCAGGGCAGAAGGATGCATTTATTGAACCTGCAAGAGAGGAGCTAAGTTAAAAGACAATATAAAAGGCAGATGAGACATTAGCATGCTGCACAATAATCTGCTGCTCTATTAAAGCCATATAGGGAAGTGTGTCTAAAGCCTTTGATCATCTTGTCATGAGCTCAGCGACTTAAGCTGCTCTTAGGCAGAAATCACCCTCTGAATGAGTTTACTGCCAGTGTAAACATGCTTTTTTCCCAACAGGAAGTAGTAAGTAAAAAACTCCTTAATTCTATTTGATTAGCCATTAGTCAGCAGCACTTGCTCAAACGCACTCACCTCTCCAGTCACGCCCTGCGTCCACTTGGACCTCCACAGGGAAGGAGGTATGTTCAGGCTGGTGATAATGGACTACAACAACATACCTGCCTGGGAGGGGCACCCTGGGAGTGAAATTGATCTCTGTCTGTAAGAAAGATTGAAAAGAAACTGTGGAAACTGTCAACAAGACAAGGTGAGAATGAAAATTTATGTCGGTGCAGAGGGTGTTCATTGAATGTCTCAAATTCCCACTGTGGTAAATCCAGAAAAGCTCTCCTTTGTTGTTATGGTTTTTTTTTTTTAACTCTAGTACCTGAGGGAATTTTAGCAGAACCCCATCCCTCTGTGATTCATGGATGGGAAACAACCCGGTCTGCCGTCTCCATCGCAAATCCTCATTTTCTCTTTGCAGGGGAGCAACAGCTGGGGTGGATGATAGTTGTCCATCACGCTTTGCATACAAAACAAAGGCTGAGGTTGGCTTGTCAAACCGCCTGAGAACACAGTGCCGGCTGGAAACATTGAACAGAGACAAGCTGTTGTTACTTAAAGGTTGTTGACGGTGGTTAAAACCCCTGTGCAGCAGAAAAATGTGACCTGTTTTGACTGTGGCCAGTCAAAGGTTATGACCTGTGGAACAACTCTCCTATAATCCTCTTTTCAGTATTGACATGTGTCTAACTATCATACTCTTCTCTCATCAATACGCATAAATCCTGATTCCAAAAATTTACATATATTCAAAGACAGCTTAAGTTTTCCAGACTCAGAGCTATCTTAGTGACTCTGCACTCCATTTCACCTTAATATCTGGTTAAAATTCCTGGAAAGTCTCTCTGAATGTTCCCTCTTGGTGAAATTTGCACAATTGTTTCCAGATTTAGAAACTAACTCAGTACACAGAGAAGTTTTGTCTTTTTTTTTCACATGAAATAACTGACTCCTACTTTTACTTTGTACTTTTAAAACGTGAAACATGAATTTTAACACATATTTTTGTATATTCTGCCTCCGTTAACCCCGTTTCTTCTCTGTTCTGAGTCAATTACATGTGAAATGACAGGGCTGCACGCTGTCAGCTGTAAACACATGTGTGACTGTAACATCTAACCTGGTCATTAGGGTCAGAGTGAGAGTAAATTTACTGTGCAAAAGAGAGAAAGGGAGAGTCTGACCCTAAGTTTAGCCTCAGGTAAATGACCTTGCCCGGCTACAGGAATGCATGCAGACACACCTGGAAAACAGATGTGACTCTCCACTCTTCCAAACACCAACACGATACAGATACTAGTCCTGATTAGTAACAATTGAAAAACAGGCAGTGGGGTTTATTATTATTATGTTGAAATGTTGACTTACCTGTCTTGGGTGAAGCGGCCATGAGTGGAGACACAGACCACCTTGGGGTCCACATACTCAGTGGAGAACTCTTCTGCTGGCACTGCGTACACTTTGTACTACCAACAGAAACAAGATCATTTTTTAACTTTAATTGAATGCTGGTATTTATGAGACATGTTTGAGCTTTTTATGAAACATTTCTCTCACCAGCAGGAATGAGGCTGTGGAGGTGTGCAGGAGAAGTTCTGTCTTATGAGTGAGCTGCAACACCGCCACCTGATTGCTGCTGTCAACCGCCACACTCCGGCACAAGAAGCTGCAGGGGTCACAAGACACTACAGCTACATATTCTACAACGATGCCCTTCATTTAAAAACAAAAAAAAATACAGAGGCAAAATCAATAAGGACAATACATTCCGGACTTACCTGTAGGAGCAACTGTAAATATTAGCCCTGGCTGGGATCTGACCATCTTCCTGTCCACTGATGAGTATGTTGACATTCTGGACAGTGTCCACCTCGCTGGCATACTCCAGAACAAGCACATACGGGCCAGAGCGAGGCACTCGAAGACTGAGAAGAAGCTGAGACTGATGGAGACGTGACAGAATGTAAAACTGTAGTAAGTTTTAAGAAAATGAAAATGAATGTAAAAATAAATGCAAACAAAGGGTCAAGAGCTGACATAAATAATGACACAGATTTAGCCTTAGCTAACTGTACCACAGTCCAAGAGTCCTGATGGCAAAAATAAACCACCTGCTTTTATTTCCCACTTTAAAACAGCTGATAGGAACCTGTCCAATGTTTTTTTTTATAGCTTTGTGTACAACCTTTTTAATCAAGACAGTAATGTTGATAATTTAACACTGAAACCAAACTCTGAATCCAAATCAGTTTATCTCTACGGTGCAGGTGTTTGGATCATAGCTTCCCACCTGTCTGCCATTGAGAGCAACCATCTCAGGGTGATCTGGCGTGAGACGCCGCACGCGAGCTTGCCTCCTCCTGCGCCCGCGGCGGCTGGACAGTCTTCCCTGTGTGCCCAGCGCAGAGCTGAAGCCGTCCATGGCTACATGCTTGTACAACAGACAGCTGAGACAGAGAGACAGGCATAGCTGGATTCAGTGAGGACAATGAGAGATTATAACACCATCAATCTGTTTCGGCCGATGTGGAAAAAAAAAAGCCAATGCCAAATGAAGTGAAGTATTGCTCATCAGGGAATATTCAGATATTATTTTTGATCAGCTCATGTAGCTCGTTTGTTCTAGCTGGAAAACAAAACCTATATGTCTATGTATGAAATAGAGACGGACTTCAAAAAATGCTGAACAAAATCTTTCATGAATTACTTTGTGTTCCTGTTTGCGGCGGGTCGGTACGTGCAGGGTTGGGTGACCTTTTGCTGCAGCAGAGGAGCCTCATAGTAATCCCTGGGCAGCAGTACTAAATAGTCCTGGGAATTGCAAGGGAGAAGAATTCAAACTGTTGTACATGTGATATTTTTCTCTGGTGAAAAATTAGGAACTCTGTCATTGTCTTCTTCAATAACTCACCAGCAGTACCCCCTCTGCCTTTATATGAATAATCCATTTCCCAGGAGTAAAAGCGAAGGGTTCAGCAAAGCCCTCCCCTGGGACAGTGAGGAAGGACGGGGAGCGGCTCTCGGGGAATATGACTTCCTTACTCTGATCTGACCCTGGCGCAAACAAGCACAAATGTCATGTGTGACATTTACAGACCAACAGAAAATACCTGCACTGGGTGGTGGGATACCATCAGCATGAGACACGTCATGAGGGAAATGATTTTATTTCTAACATGATGGGTTAGATTTGACAGTTTGATGATGAAATGTAAAAGCTGATTCAGGGTCAGAGGCAGCCTTACCTGCAGTGCCTCTGTTATTGGTAGCCTTGATGCTACCGGTCACACTGGTGCTGCTGGGGTTAATGAACCGCAGAACCACACGGAATAAGTGCTGCGTCCCTTCTTTTGGGTCAACATGCACTGTTACTCTGACTTCACTCTGCGGGGATGAGAATGACACACGGCTGACTGCGATGGCGCAGGTTTGAGTAGACAATGGGGGTATAACACTAACAGAGTGGTTAAGAATCCTGTCTGGCGGGTAGAGATGTTAAAAAAACAGAGCCGGTTAATCAACAGATGGCAAGCAAGGTGAAGAGAGGAAGAGGAAGACAGACCCTTCACTTACAATTACAGCAAGACTGAAAGCCAGCTTCATCCACCACCATGATCCTTGCCCTGATTCGTTTTCTCCCCTTTTTCAGGGTGGTGGCATAGCGCAATACAATATGGAAAGGGCCAGGAAAGCCAAGGGTAAGCGTTAGGATCACCTCCGGCTGAAGAGAGATAGTGTTAGTCCACATTCCCATTTCAGCCCTGATTTAAGAGATGCTCGTGTGTTTTAGAGGAACATCAGTAAAAGTCAAAGAATCACGCAGTGTCAGAAAAGACTAGAAGAGAAAATCAATGAAAAAAGGTAGCTGTAAGGTTATTGAAGTAGCGGACAGATCACATCAACACAGCGGACCATACCAACCTGTGCCGGGGACATTACAGCATAACCTTTCCAGCTGAAATCTGGAAACTCTTGAGGGTTATAACTGAAGCGTACAGGCCGAGCGTTTGGTGTGGTACCATCCTCAATCTCAAACTTCAGTTGGTGCAAAGAAGGAAAAAAGTGGTTTGGTGCGGGCCTGATGAGATACAGGAAAATTTCAATTAAACCCACGCTCAGTGAAAACCATAACCACATCCATTTGCATGTAAAGTTTCATCGTGATTTAAAGTCCCATCTTACTCAGTGCATTCACGGCCAACTATATTCTTCCGACACTGACACTGTCCAGACATCTCACTGCACGTTACACCAATGGCCCCACCTACATCACACTGACAACCTATGAGGCAGAGAAAAAGCATTATTTACCATTAAAGGTTTATGGTTGAGACTTCATCGACAATTATTACATGTTTCCTTGTACAGATCGGGACATCAGTTCAGTGAAGTAAAAACTAATTGTAGGCCAGAAGATTTTCAGCTGCTTTTTAAAGTAACCTGATTAAATCCTCTTCGAGTCTGGAGGATACAGGCTTGCATGTTTATATATTAAAACATTTAAATCTGCAGCTCTCTCATGTTATTGTATATCAACAGTGAATGGCACAGGTGAGTGAGATTTAATCCTGAAAATGTGGTGAAGTACGATATCTTACCCTGACAACCGAAATAATTCTTCTTCTGCAGCATGAAGTATCCATCTTTACAGGTGTCACAGGAATGGCCACATGCATTGGGTTTACAGTGACACTGTCCACTTTTCTAGACAAACAGATAAACCAGGAGAAAATTCAGGGTCACTAAAATGTGCCAGAGCAAAGCAGTCAAAACTCTGTGATTGTCTACTTTGATATAACACTTTGATTCACGCACATACTGCATGTACAGAAAGTCATCGGAAGTCATTTTAAAATTC
The DNA here is from genome assembly GCA_030347415.2 of Decapterus maruadsi. Taxonomy (NCBI): domain Eukaryota; kingdom Metazoa; phylum Chordata; class Actinopteri; order Carangiformes; family Carangidae; genus Decapterus; species Decapterus maruadsi. Next base: position 18,088,577 of record CM064906.1, read on the forward strand.
TCACCTGTTCACACTCTCCGACACCACTCAGCGTCCCTTTCAGATCGCACCGGCACTCTGGTGGCAGAGAGAAACATGTTGTCAGGGGAGAGGTTACAAAGAAGTAAGGAAGGGGGATCTACGGTGAATAGACTCTGATTACAGGATTTTGTCACTTTCACGGGTGAAACGCAGCAGCACAAAAACCCTCCAATCATCTGAGAACTGCACACATCAAAGGTGCAGAGGAGCTTTACTGCCACAGCTTGCTTTCATCCCAGCCAAAAAACTTCCCCCGTAACATCCAGCCACAGTCAACCAGAAACATTCTTAGGATATTAAAAGCTCCTTTTTCCCCCTCCCCTTGTGTCTTCAGGCAGCATGGCAGTGATAACATTCTTGCTCGAGAGCATAACTGTAACATTAGACAGGTATCTAGACAAAGCCTGAAACTGTGTCCCTCGCTGGATGAATCATAGTATGCACTACTACTGGGTTGTTTTTAGAGTTGCAAGGTCCAGAAGGTATTGCATGTCTTTCATGTGCCATTAGATAATCATTACTGCTCTGTCACAGTCTGAATCTCAGGTTCACTTGCAGCTCCATGGTGAAAGCCATTAACAGGAATTTGCCTGTATTTAATGTGTTATTACTCAGCTCTCCCATGTAGGACTAGAAGGCAGATCCGGTCTTGTTGACAGGGGTATGTTGACATATCCTCTGAGTTAGAGGGGCCAAGACCCATATCAGTACCTTGTCAGATTGCTACAGGTGATTTTAATAATGTGGGACAAAATGGGGACAGTGATGAGTACGACTCCTACTCCTACTCCTACACCTCTTTCTCCTTCACCTTTTACAAAATGAAGGCACTCACCTATACACCCATGAAGGTTGTTTGCAGCCAGATTCCAGTAGAGAGGTTTACACCTGTTGCACAGGGCTCCCTCTACGTTTGGCAGACAACGGCACGAGCCCTGAAACAACAGATAAGGAAGCTGAAGATTGTTGAGACTGGTGGCTACTGTTGAAAGCAAAGTTGTGTTTGTTTACTATCAGACAGATTGAAATCAGCCCTGAGTGCCTGCATATTGTCCAACAGTGCGAGTTTTCTGAATGACTGGAAATTGGCCACTATTCTTTCTTTCTTTTGAATGTATAATCTGTTCCAAAATAAAAAAGGAAGAAACTGACCTTCCAGAAACATTGAAATAGCTGAAAATCACTTCATGTTGTTGTTGTTTTTTCTTCCCCTTCAAAATGGAAGGAAGTCTCTCTTCCCTTTTTTTAATTAGGCTACATTTACATTTCAGGGGAAAAACACTTCCTTTTACAAATCTGGTGATTGAAGTTTTGGCTGCACAGCTGTGTTATCAGTTATTGGGCTGTTAGTCTACATAAACCCACACCCACACGGCAAGTGCTAGATTTAGACTAAAAGCACGTCTCTTCCCACGGCTAAGAAAAACTTCAAGGTTGGGCTGTGACTGAAGTGTGAATTAAAGTTTACAGAGTGTCATACCGTTTGTGGATTGGTGACCTCAGTTCCTGCTACATTACACTGACTAATGGAGGCTGGAGGGATGAAGTAAAAAAACAAAACAAAAAGAAAATGTGTAAGTCATGTGGTTAGTTTCTGTTATGCTCTAGAAAGTATGGCAAAAACATTTTACAAAACATGAAACAACTTTAAAAACTAACAGGCCTCTACATGACCCTTCCAAACAGCACTGCTACATTAAAAAATATTTCTTTAACTAATAGGGGCTGTTTAAGCCTCTGTCCTGCATATAGGAGCATGATGGTGCAACGTCAATACCTGAGCAGTGGGGGAACCTGAGTCCAGAGGCACAGTGGTCACACTGCTGACCCACCACCCCTGGCAGACACAGGCACTGACCCGACAACGGGTTGCAGGTGTTTCCGTGCGAGCCCTCGGGTGAACATTGGCAGGCTGGTGACAGGAAACACGTCAGAACTTCAATGCATGAAAAGAGGTTTAAAATGAATACTGTTTCCTCCCTCTGTGCTTCCCATGTATCTTTCTGTATATTCCTGGGAATATATTCCCACGGAGGGAAGAGGTCCATATATATCTTCTGTCTCAGCTCTCTGTGAAACGTTGTGTCGTGCGGACTACATTAACTGAATCCGTTTGGATGACAACGTAGAGTTTTACTGTGGGAGAATGAGGATGTTTGCTCCACAGAGTCATGAGAAGAGGCCACAGTGAGTCCAGTGAAACCAGCGTCAACATTTTTCCATCAGCACTCAGGTCAGCAGAGGTCACGTCACATAAACGCAGTTGGTTGATCTATCTAATTGCACTGGTGAGGTAGAGGGATGAGAGCTCACTTACCAGCGCAGTCTGGGTATCCATAGAAGCCTGGTGCACATTCATCACACTCCTGGCCCCCATAGTTGGGCAGACAAATGCACGCACCACTGGGACTGCAGAAACCATCAGACGCACCAGCCCCATCACAGAGACATACTAGACAAACAGAGCAAGCGTGTCAACTGATGCTTTGTCATTTTGAATGGTTAGATACTGTATCTATATACCAACCTATATCACAGGTCATAGGCCCTTATATTGCTGATTGCAGTGTACTCATTCCATAAACTAGTGCAACTCTATGGTGTAACTTTCTGTGATGAGCCCCAAATATGAACACTAGCCATAACGGCTAGCTCAGTGGTCTCACCCTGGCAGTTTGGAAAAGAGTGGTATCCAGGTTGGCAGCGGTCACATCTTTCCCCCTCCACACCCTGACGGCACAGGCAGCGCCCTGAGGTATCACATACCCCATATGCTGTCCCTCTGTAGTCACATATACACTCTGTGCACAAACACATTAGAAATGTTTATTTCAAAAACGAAAGGAAAATCTTTTCATTTTTCCTACTTAACACAAATTCAGTCATGCTGTTGGAATCTGAGGCTCAGGCACTTTCTTTGGTCAAACTGAACAACAGGGAATCACAAATAGCTGCAACAGTTGAACTATTCTCATATTGTGGCACACAGTGTGGTAAAGCCACACAGTGCCCACATCTTGCCAAGCCTCGCCTGGTATTGGTATGTGAATAGATCTGGCACTAATACAGGACAGCCACCAGGAAGGCTGCCAGTTTTCTTTGCCCTAAGCAGCTTCCAAACATTAAAATCAGCTTTTCAAAGGCTGCTAATGAAATTCCTTCTCGGTCAGCCCGCGGGATGAAAGAAGAACAGTCGAGTTTAGATTGCTTAGATAGAAAGCTTACATTGTTTGTCTAGATTCTCTTATACAGGATAAAACACAAACGCAAAGAGCTAAGGGTCTTTAAAATAGAAATGCCATATTGCTAATAATGAGTTTCCCAGCTTGGAGGAAGCCAGAAAAGGGAATTTAGTCAGGAAAGCATAACTAATAATAGACTGGTTAGCTCTCACTGAACAGTCCCAACTGACTAATGCTATCATGAGAGAAAAGAGGCCACTTGAACTTAAATCCCTACTGATAGACAACAGGATTTAAGACGATCAGGCTGTTATGCTCAATAACTGCAACTGAAAGATTTACTGTGACAATATATTATATTAGTATTTTTACCATTTTATAAATCTGCCCACAATATCCTGTCAGGGCAGTTTTCATTAAGCCTATAAACTCATTCATTACTGTACATAACCTACTGTAGGCTATATACATACATTAAGCACTTCCTGAACTAGACACTGAACTGTTCATAACATTTAACTCTTTACAGAAAACCCAGACAGACTTAGAAGTCCCTTAAATGGTCCTCTAAAGTCCTGTCTAACAACCTGGGCTGCCTTTAACTACAGTACAAGTAACACGGCTGACAACAAAATCTGTGAGTGCAGTGACTGAAAATCTCAAGAAGATAAAGGGTCAACCATTTTTTTGATAGAGCAAATACAAATGACAAGAAGCAATAAAAATAGTTAACCCATGTAAACACAAGTGCAGCCCCACAACATATCAGGTCTAATCACACTCACGCTGACAGGTGGGTGAGCCAAAATAGCCTCGGGGGCAGGAGGTGGGCTCTATACAGTGAAGAAGAAAAAAGGGAAAACAGCAGTTTAAATGGTTGTGTCTGTCAAGCTCAAGTGTGGTATGAGACTCGAGAAAATATTTTTTACTAAACCTACCCACAATAGGACCTGCAGGGGACTTGGTGGTTGCTGGTTGGATGGGATATGCTGATTGAAAAGGAGAGGTGAAAACTTCATGAGAAAAACTGATGAGAAATTGAGATGAAGTAAAACCAAAGATCTTCATTTACATCAAAAATTAAAGTAAAATAATAACACGAAACACAAAATAGGCTCCAACACAATTTGAGTCTCACACTGGAAAGTTATAGTATAACCTGAGCCTGAGCAGTTCGCTTAGTCATCATAAGGACTGGATGGAGAATGAAATTTCACCTGAATATGTAACAAAAGTCACTTACCAACACATCTAGAGCTCACTAAATTAACTTGCCACATCTTTTTTTCTAAACCAAAAAAGAATTATGGTTTCTTCATATTAATTGAATGTGTGATGCTATATGTGAGTTATGTGCTGAGTTATGTGCTGGATTATTTCTTAGCTGTAGGCAGCAGCCAGGAAACAAGAAGAGACTCCAGGAAATTACTACAGTACTTCCAGCCAAGAAAAAAGTCTGGGATCTTTTTTTTACACTTTCATTTTTGTACAGATTAAACAAATGATGTATAGTTCTATTAATTAGCCACAGAGGTGCTAGGAGGTAGATTTTGGTGGCTGCAGTCCATGGAAGCTTGCTGTCTCATCCTGCTTCCAGCTGTTATGCTAAGATAAGCTAATTCAGAGGTAAGTCTGGCATTAATGCTTTCATCCAACTTTTGGCAAGAAAGTAAATTTTTTTTATTCCTTGAATAATGTTTGCATCGAACTGCTTTGGGGTTTGTGCAGCCACAGGTTTTTATAGGTAGCCTGCAGCTAGTACAGTACAATCAGTAGCTGGAACAAGCAAGTGTTCATGTTAGCTATCTCTATAATTGTGTAATATTACTGATTCAGAAATTGTGGTTCAGTAACAGTGGTTGCAAAAGTAATAAAGCCTCATTTTAAATACTCAACACAAAAGTAGTTGTATAAAGTTCATACCGTGACAACAAATAGCAGAGAGGCATCTCCTGAAACCATCTCCGCCTATTACCGACTGTGTTGACATGTTTAGATCCGTTTGTCAGAAAGACCCAGTTTTAATAAGTTCTAGTAGTAAATCTTTTGATAATAAAATGCCAGGTCTGGATCAGTGCACAGCTAATCTTAATTTTATATGACATGAGAATCAGTACACCTGGGGCAGACTAGAGATCTGCTGTATAATGGCTTTATAAAACTACAAAGTTTTAGATTATAGCACAAGTCAATCAGTTTTACAGTAAAAGAAACAATGAATGTCAGTTCAATGTTCAGTCAAGGTTCAGGAGCACAGAAGTAGGGCATGATAGCAAGTTCACACAAAGACCCTTAAAAGGCTTATGTTAGTCGAAGCCAAAAAAAAAACACTGGAAAAAAATCTCTCAAAATGATGAAAGATGCATGGTCCCTGCCCTTGCAGCTAGTCAAGTCAGAATGGGATATGAGGACGTTGTCTTTGTGTCTCTAATATCTGTGTCTGTTTGTTCAGATAGAGGTACGGCATAAGGAATGTGCAGTAACGGCTGTCAATACTGCAGCATGTGCATGCAACCCACTGCAGTTAGCCTTTAGCATTAAAGGCATACCTGTTTCAAGTAGCCTTTGTCCAAGGAAAAGTCCCCTCAAGGGGAAACTGACAGACTGAAAGCATGAAAGGCTTAAAAAAAATGAATATGAAACTGATTCCACCCTTCAAACAGCAGGTTTGTTTCTCCTGACCTAATATAGATCCACCCTCTGAGCTCGCAGGCACAAACAGCAGCAAATTATGTTTTCTCTTTTATCCAGGTTTCCACAGTGTAAGGGTAGGACTAATGACACCTTCTTCCTTTTTGATAATGCCTGCCTGACAAAATATGTCTTGCAGGTTTTGTACATCTTTAGCATATTCACTCCTATGTTTCCCTTCTAATTATTTACAACCTTTTAAGAAAAATGCATTAGAATTTTGAAGGATTTAACCAACACTATACTTACGAATGCACTGAGGGAAGTAATAGTATCCATCAGCACAGCGATCACAGTTTTCTCCAGCTAAACGTGGCTTACAGATACACCTTCCAGATCCCATTTCACAGCCAGCCGAAGTCCTTTCATCACACCTGCAGGCTGGTGGGGAATTACACGTTTTCATGAGGAAAAAAAGAACCAATATATATAACAGACATACATTTACTGTAAATATTAAAGATAGAATCTCAGAAACAAGTACACAAACCTTAACCATCCATTATCTTGAAAGGGAAGCTTTCAGAAACAAATAATTACTGAACTCTTACTGGCTCTGTTTTTGCCAAAATCAACACCTTCGGCTGATAAGCTCAGTTAAATGAGTTTACGGACTCTAAGGTTTACTTTTCAAAGTGCTCGGGGCAACCTTTTCAATTTCTCTCCTTTCTAATGTCCGAACACGACTGGCAGCTATTTATGGCGAGGAGCAGCAATGGGCCATTAAAGTAATGTAAACACCAGCAGAGCCCAGTTTAGCAATAATACAAGCTGTGGTGCCAGTGGTTGTGCAATGGTGCCATTTGTGTCTGTCTCAAACAAGACGCTGATGCCTCTCTTTGAACTGAACTCTGTTTTGGCTCTACTTGTTAGTCATACATACTGTCAGTCAAATACCGACATGGTGAAGCAATATTTTAGTCTCAGAACTACCTGTTGTTGTCTCCTGGAAATCTGCCCGATAACAGGTTTTGGAGACAAATAGAATTTGCTCTTGTATTGCATTTGGAAAAAGAGGAAACTCTGTATGTTGTCTGAATATACATCCATACCTATGCTCTAAATAAACAAAGATAAAAGAGTCAGATAGTGATTGAGAAAGTGACTCACGTATGCATCCACTGGGAGACTCGGGAGGAACCCCATGGGGTCTGTAGAACCCGTCAATGCATCGCTCACAGTTCACTCCAGCAGTGTTGTGCTAAAGAAGAACACAAGGATGTAGCCATCCCTTATATTAAACATAGGTACCCAACAGAAAACACAAGTTCAGCATCAGAGGAAAATTCTTCTCACTATTTATTTTCATATTGCGTGTATTTGACGGTCCACAGCACTTGGACATGCTCTCTTCGTCTGTATCACATTCCAGAAAATACTTGACCAAAAACAACATGATGCAACATTTATTTCTGGTAATGGGAAGAGAAAAGAAAGGTTTGTTTTGGCCTCACAAACCCATTTGCATAAGTTGCAGAGTAAATGGTGCAGTATGCAATGCTCCATAGAGAACTGTCTCAAGACATACACAGGCAACATGGGTTTTATCCTCATTTTTTGTGCCCACTCCACCCCTACAATCACACACACACACACAATACACACACAACACACACAGGAATCAGTTTAGACTTGATGTGCATTTCATACCTGGCAGTTGATGCACACTCCTCCTCCATCGTACCTGCCGAAGGTGTCTAAACTTGCTCCCCTCTTTTCCACCTCTGGGTCGTAATAACAGTCAGAAGCATGGGAGAAACACTGGCAGGCTGAGGAGGAAACCCCCGAGATGCACGCGCAAATACACAGACACACACACACACATACATACATACACAAAGACACACAGACACACACATGATTATTCGATATGTCTCAGTAAATCACCCTGGACTTCCCTGTCTTTATTTTAAGCACCTTAAGTTTCTCATCCTCCAAAAAAAGAGTTACAAGTCTGGTTGTAAAGTAGTAAGAGAAACTATAAAACCAAAACTAAACAAGAAGGCACATCCTCTTCCTGCATGCCACCCCTGTGTCTCATTAATGTTTATGAATGGCAAGGGGTTATTTCCACTGCGGTCTGCACTCATTGGATTACAAGTCTTCTTCATCTTTCTCTCTGCCTTTTGTGGCTGCTGCAACAAGGTCATACAGTATGTACTTCTTGAAGCCAAAATCTGTCAGCGGTCCAAAGCAATTAGATTCCAGCTGAGACAGGGTCTGCTGGCTGACTGGATGGCTCGCCGATAAGCTGGCATGGGGGACTATTTGGTAGACTGTTGCGGGCTTGGCTAGCTGGCTGACTAGCTGGCTATACAGACAAAAAGCAGTTATCCTGGAGCTAGTTGTACGCTGTGCCGTTCATTACACATACCATATGAGGAATGTCCTCAACTCAACACTGAGCTCTCTACAATACCATATCAGGGCATCCACAACAGGCAAGAGGACACATCAGTCCAGTCTGGGAGGAGGGGTCGTAATTCAAAGAGCCAGCGGCATTGAGAAGTATCAGAGTGCGGTTTTGTTGACAAATCAATAGAAACATATTATGTTATGAAATATATCAGTCTACTTACGCTGACACTCATTCGGGCTACTGGCAGTTGCAGCGCGCCATGGTTTCTGGTTAAAGCCTGGGCAGCAGAGGTCACATGACTCACCACAGGTGTTGTGTTGACACTCACACTGGAGTCTAAAGTCGGGAGATAAGATTGATTTAGCAGAGCTCAGATTTTCATTTGCATATGGTATTAGAAGCACAGAGTCCAAGAATTGTTTCTGAACCACTTTAAACATGATATCGCCTTAAATAGTCATAATGATGAACATATTAAACAGCTGCCTCAGTTCACATGCAGCAGGCAGTCCAACATTAGCATTACATTAAAGTAAACTCAACCAACTTCAGAGCTTTTTTGCTGTAATCAACTTTTTGCTGTGTCTAGAAACTACGCTAATTAGAGCAGTGAGATAGAATCAGAATACTACAGCATAGCTAAGGGCTATAAAACCAAAACAATGCTGAAAGGCATTAAATGGCCCTGTTAAGTTGAGTGGAACTGCAGTGTCATGGCTGTAACACCTTAAAAATATTAGTTCAGAGCAGCTTTGAGTCATGAATCCTGTTGGTTACTGAGTCACTTTATCTTTATCTTGTGTTTTAGCAACGATTGACAATGACGCACATAAGCAAACAAAACTGCTGCCTTTTTGCAATGGTGATGTCAATGCACAAACATATGAGATAGCTGTTGATTCCTCAGAAACTTTCTGTTATCACTCAAATCACTAGACATCTTTGTGGTCTTTGTCTCATCTCACTACACTGCTACACACAGTGGAGCCCACTGTGCAGGAAGACGTCAGCTCTGTTAATGAATAGACAAATGAAATGGATTTGCTGAATGAGGTCATACTTTAAAGCTAAGTTTTTAAATGCTCATGAGAAACCAGCTCAAGAAATTTAATGAGTACAATTACATTTGCTTACACAATGCTCTGTTTGCATTTTAGTGCAAACAAAGCTAATATGAAGCATGTCATGTGCCAGTAATTTAGCTATTGGCTTAATTATTGGCACAGATAGATTAAAAATATTTCTTACCTCCTTGGATTGTCTACGTCTGCATTACCCCTCCCACCACATGCCTGTGCATGCCCATGACAAACACAGCGTCCACCAATGCTGATGTCTTTGATACTGTAGTAATACTGTCAACAAATAAAGAAAATGTTATCAGCACCACACCATTTTAAAGTAACAACAGTGTTACCAGCAACTCAGCAACATCACCCAAACCAGAACTAAAGTGCTTGGCAGCATAAGTGACTCGTGCACTTTGGCAAGCATAACCTGCCATAGCCATAAGCCATAACCTATGAGCTCAGGTTAACTCTGTGAGGTGAATCAGTGCATTATAAAAAAAAACGATAAGATAAGAATCAGCAGCTGAAATCACATCACTGATTTATTTTCAGCTTGCTTCTGATATGAACCTTAGGGACATATTTGTGGAATTAAGTCTGCAAGAGAAAGCAGTTTCACTATTAGCTATGATACAGGATATCTTAAGCTGCTATTCAAACATAAACATAGGCTGTAGCTTCATCACTCTGACACTCATGGTTTTTATTAACATATTTTCCTGCTTCAAGGAGAAATGCCATATTCTGCACCTGCATCCTATGGGAGCTGTCCAAACCAGTCTTGGCAATCTCTGTCAAAGGAATTACCATGATGGCTGGACAGACAGATCTGGCACTAGGCCTCGACAAGGCTGAATGTATGAGCAGAAGAGTGGGCCAATGTTTGTGTCAGCAAAAAGGAAGCTGAAAGGATGGCAGGGAGCTGTGAATCTGGCTTGCCCAAATGGGAAACAAGAGTCTGCCAGCATGGCACCTTTTTGTGAGGTTGTACATTAAGTGTCTCACCCTGCGCGTGACAGTGGGGTCTCTCTGGGCCTTAGAGATGAGGTGTCCCAGCAGGGTGTTGGTGCGGAGGAAGTGTAGGCGGATGTTGGTGGCCTTTGTGAAATCTCGTAGCACTGGTGAGTATGTGAAGTTTCTGGATCCCGGCCGACCATTGATCAGAGACACCACAATCTGGATAAAATAGCATTCATTTCACTTGGAGTTTTTTTTTAACCCACAAAGCAAACAAACAAACAAACAAACAAAAATACAATTTAGCTTCTAAAATAATTGTATGTGATATTTTACCTCTCCATTCTCCAGAGGCACAATCCGTGAGTACTCTGTGGTGCACAGCTGGTCGTCATCGTTCACTATACGAGCGTTTGGCTCTTTTCCAAACCTTTCAATACACTCACGCTTTGAGTCTGCCAAAAAAAAAAAATACATGCCCATATCTTTCATCATAATTCCATTCTTATTAATTAAAGTATTGGCAATATCACATAAACTCTCTGTGCCTTATCAATATCACTTTTACACCGATGCATAGTTAAGCACTGACAACACAAGTCAGTGCTCTGACATTTGATCGTTAATATGTATCTGTCAAAGAGTCTTGAATGCATAAACATTAAATTAATTATTAATTTAAATGGGAGAATATGTTTATCGTTTGCATTTAATAAGGTTCTTAATGTGTTTCTATTTAGTGGAATAGGGGTGAAAATTATTGGAGGCCCATTATTTTTGTTATTTGTGAATGAGGAAACTAAACCTTCAAAAGGAAATTTAAAAGTTGGTGAATGAATTCAAGAAAGTTGTTTAAGGGGGAAGGAGACGCTCTGAGAATGTAAATCTGATTAGTCTCAGCTATGTCATGCAATATACAGTATATCATGAAAGGGCAAAGGCTTCCTGGTACCATGTCCACTTATGAACCACTTTATGTTCAAACATGTTTGTTGTAGCTAATGCATAGCTAGCATATACCAGCCGTCACTGGGCAACTCCAGAAGTAGAGAGTTCAGCCTTTCTCCAGGATTTTGGCTCCAGAAGCAGTATTGGGATGGATGTGAGCCAAACTACAGTAAAACTAATCAATATTTCTCCCACATTTCTGGCACCTTCCTCACCAGAGAGGTCACATTCCATGTACCGAAAGTCTATGAAAACAGGAACAGCATGCCTGGGTCTCCAATCTGATCTGCCAGCTTGCGTCACACTCAAACCCAATGCCTGTTCCTAAAGGTAGGTGGCTCCTTGTCAGCAAGCTCCCCTCCCAGGTCTGGCTCCAGGATGCACTCAGGTAGCCTATTTAGTTCAGGTAATTTGGACGTCGTATAATATTATGAGCCAAGTTTCATAATGGCTGCATGTTAAAACTTGACACAACATCTGCCCAAACTAAAGTCAAGTCATTCAGTTCTTTGCGCAGCTATCCCCGTTAACACCTTGCACTGGTTTCCATTCACTGTGGACAGCCTGGGCCTAACCTTAACCAGGACCTCGGAAATGACGATTTGCCTCATTAGTCTTCATGAGGACTACCGGTCCAAACAAGAGTGATGTTTATACCAGAAAATGTCAGACAAAAACATGCAGGCAGGTTGATTAGTGCAGCAGGAAACTAATTATAATCCATCTTCCCGATGGGCCTTTTTCACAGCAGACATTTCAACTTGTCATAGCAGGAAACACACAGGTGTAATTAATAACAATAATAATGGCTGCATTCCATTTAGCTGTGCCAGTTCCACTCTGATGCTGCACATTCTGAATCGCTGGCATAGTTTAGTGGGACACATGGAAGGATCTGAGCCGTTGGTAATGTTATACACCTGTGCAGGTAGTTAGAATGTCTGCCATAAAATGCAATGAAGCCTATTATGGTATGTGGTGATTTCAACAAAAGCATGTAAACTGATTTGTTAATCCTGTGTCTTCGTGGGAGGGGGGTGTTTCGTTTATTCTAATATTTTTAAAAAAATGCACATCCCTGATTAATAAGCTTTGCTCTCGAATATCTAACATCTGGGGAACTGAGAGGTCATAAGTGTAAGATACTAGCCCATTATTTGAAAGACATCTCCCGAGGGTGATTTCCTCAATCATTAAATTAAATGTGGTTCACCGCACAAGAAATAAGGATGCACCCATCAAGTGTTGTATTGCTCTGTTTTTCGAATACACTTAAAACTGACGTATTTATAAACAAAAATACCACTTACGTGCAAAATACTGCCAAGGGGTGAAGGTTCTTCCGTTGTCCACAGAGCGTTCTAGCACCCACAGGTCAGGACGAGGTGAATTGGCAAACTTGATGAGGATGTATGCCACATGGAAGAGCTAAAAAAGTAACACAAAGAGCGGGTTAAACAACAGGCAGTCAGAGCTTTGAACGGATTTTGGCAAAATGTAGTAGTTTCCTGTGCTCTACTTGCTCTCTCAAGTAAGGCCCCAATCTTGGCCGGGAAGTCTGACAATACTCTTATTTCCTTTCTGGTGAGAGCCAGGGCACAAAATCAGCATGGATGCATTTCTGCAAATGCTCGTCACAGAACTGATGGCTTAAATGGGGGACTAGACTGAATCAAGATGAAGGCTTCCTGTTTTTGCTTTACTGTTCTTGCAGCTTAACTTCAGCAGCGTCTGTGTGGCCGTACAGCCAAGCACAAACAATTGACCAACATTTGTCAGCAATAAAAGCGGTGCAGGTGCAGCCAGGTTGGTGAAAAGACACCAGCTAAGCCCACATGATTCATGTCTGTTCTCTGAACTCTCTATCACCACCTTCCATCAGAATATACAGGCCATACAAGGGCAGAAAATGATGCAATGATTGCTTCTGCCAACACTGAGCGTTCTGTCAGGGTCGTGATGCTCAGAACAGTCCACTTTCTTTGCAGTTCATCAACATCCTCATCAAGCCCGAAAAGCGGGTGACTTCAGCTTGATTGAAAGTTGAACAATAAAAAGGTAATTTGTGAAAGTCAAAGAAGTCTTTGTCGTGGTTTGGCAAAGACTTGGCGTGGCTAGGAATTTAAACCCTGTGACACCCACCTACACGTGACACCTACAGTATCAACAAAAGACCTTGTCTACACCTGACCACCACGCCCTGCCTTGTTTTTATGGGGCTGAAAGAGTTTAATCTTTGTGCAATGTCAGTGTTGGTATGGATCCAAAAGCAACAACTGACGTGTTTCAAATACATGTTGCTGTGGGCATATTTGCTAAACTTGTGATATCTGCCCAGGGGATTCAAGTGTTGCATGGAAACTGTACGTTAATGATTGTGTGCTATTTCAATGACATTTCTGTAGTCTGTCTTCTCTTTGAGAAGGATGGGGTGAAGGCAGGCCCACACTCGTCTAGTATCCCTCAGCAGCTTGATGAAAACCGCCACGGGCATTTGAAACATTCAGCTTTCAGTCTCTCTTTACAGAGGCAGGGAGCTGTGCTACCATATCAAAGCAAAGCAGCACACGGCAGAGGCTTTACTCTGGACTGTGTCAAAAAGGATCACAATTATCTTGATGGATTGTGCCCTCCCTCCTCAAGTTCAAGTAGTTACTGGGTTGACGAATTGTGAGAGAGATCAGAGGTCAGCTGGGGCACTGTGTGGCCTTGCTCTCTGAATATTGTCAGCAAGCTCTTTATAACCAACAGCAAAATCATTAAGTTGCAAATCAGGAATAGTCTGACTGTTAATCACTGCTGCCACTGAGAAACACAGTCAGTCAGTAAATAGAATAGCTCAGAACGCCTCCTCCTGACCTCATCCCTGAATGGGGTGTGTCTTGAAATTAATCAGAGAAGAAATCCACCCAAAACGGAACAGGATGCTCAAAGAACAAAAAAAGATTAATGGCATACACAAACAAGACGTGGGCCGCTGTCCTGCTAAAAACAGACGCCAGGATTTCACTGCAGAGCTGCTTACTATCAATATGCTGGCTCTGCTGAGGACCGGGAGGAAGTTTGGTTCACATGGTTTGTAATGACGTTCAGAGAGGGCCAGGGAAAGCGAGCAGGCGGGGGGGTAAAGGGGGTAGGGGTGACTAGAGACGTGCTGGCTGGCATGCCGACCCATCTCAGATTCCAAACATAGCGCTACATTCCCCTTCCCTCCTAATGCCCTCGAAGCAGTGTGCCACCACTTTCAGGGACCTGTCACTGACAACAATGCACAGCAGTGAAAATCTTCTCCGCCACTTGTCATGGATACAGATGAAGATGGTAACGACAAGACGGATTCTACAGTTTCCCAAGAATAACAATGTCCTACACTGTTTCTGCTTTGACTCTAAACATAACAGCCAGATATTGAATTTAGTAAATTAGGGTGACTGACACATTTACATTAGCTTAGTGTTATGTGAAAGATAAGATTATCATTACAAGTTGTATGTGAGTACAGAGTGAAGTGATGCTGTACATTATCACAATTGTCAATCGGGAAAAAGCATCTGATGATAACTTCAATTGACATTTCAGTCACCAGCATGCAGATATTCAGTGCAGCCCTGCTGGTGAAGAACCAACCATTGTATTGTTCACTGATCTGTCTACTGTATTCTTATCATACTTCAGCGTAAAGAACCTTCTGACATTAAATAAAGTCTCCATTAAAATCTCATCATCACAAAAGGACTGAAAGAGATGAAAATGAATAGCCTTAATAATTGCCTATAAAATAATAATCAATAATTGTAAAGTAGTTTTAAGATGTTGCTGCACGATGTGCATGGAACCATGAAGCTGATGCTTGTGCATGCGCACACAACTGTACCCCTGCGAAAAAAAATCAAAGGGAAAACATTGGTCGCACAGCTTCCCAAAATCTCTGATCTTGGCTGAATGTGGTTATGTCATTCACTGTGGTATCTAATACTGTCTTGATGCCAGCCTCTAAGTGAGTCCTCCGGAAACAAACCCAGTCAGCACGATGTTGGAAGAAAAGGCCTGTCCTGGCATGGCTTTGCTTAATTTCAGGCCTGTCTCTCCAACTGTGTCCTGCCAGTCTAAACACACACTCTTGAAATATATCCAGCACCTACGTATTGTTTGGAGGGAGCATGAAATATCGTGATGGCATGCTAAGCACACCAGCGGAGGATCCCAGTGGTGTAGAAAGACATGAAACAGATTGACAAGCTTATGGCGAAAACATTTTGGAATAACACCTGAGCAGAGCCATCTGCCCCTCCCTGCATCTGCAGCTTCAAGGTTTAGACAAGGGTGTCATGCCAGAAGGTTTAGTGTAGCAGGCTGTGGGTGGGTGTCAGAAAGGTCAGGGGTTGAGCTGTGGCAGGTATGGGCTGTTTGACACTTACCCTCTCTGCCTTCTACCTCCTTCTCAAATTCCTGACCTTGGCCCCCTACAATAGTGTCACATATACAAGGCATAAAGTATCCAGGTCTCCTCTAACCTTCTAATTAGTACAACAAGCCAACAGAGCCAGCTCTGTCCCTCATGACCAAACACCATTTTAACAGTAACATATTAACATTTTTACCCCTTTCTCAATACACTTGAATTGAAATGTACATTTATTTTGACAAACAGAGTCACATCATTCCTAAATCTGCTGACATTTCATGCCCAGTAGAGTATCTACTTTATATTACTGACCATGCACTGAAAGTTAATTCCTAGTTTGTCTGCGACAGCTCAAGCATAATAAATGAGCACCCATAGTGTCAACTACAGCAGCACTGCTCCTCTATACACAGAAGTCCTACTCTCTAACTTCACACATGCCTGCACTTCAGGTAATAGGTAAGAGCTGTAAAGCAGTGTTTCACACTCACAGAAATATCAAAGATCTGAAAAAAGGGCTGATTGCGTGACCCTTTGCCAGCTACTCTCATTGCCGTGCCTGCCACGTGGATCTCTTCAATTATAATCTCTTTGTGTTGATTAAATGAAGTGTACTGTAAAGTGAACTGGTTAGGAATTCCTCACAGCCTTCTCAATCATAAATCATGATGTCTGCAACAATTACTGTTCCTTTGTGTCTTAATCCACACTTTTGACATTCTAATTTCATTGTATAGAATTAATAGCGGGTACTGCATGGTGCCATGTGGCGGTGTTATGTGTAATAAGTGCCTAACTAATCAAATATTTAATCATATTTTGTCATATTATTGTATCACTTTCACTTTCAGAAAGTGCAGCCAACAAACAGATCACAGAATATCCTTATCCCAAATTCCAACTCAAGGGCACTGCAGAACCAAGAGGGTTACATCTACAGAGAGATCAGAGTCCAAATAGAGGCCATCTGATCTGAGATCTGAAAAACACCATTCAAAGGAAAGGAGGCATCACCTTCTGTTGGAGTAAATCAGCCCTGCCAGACAAAGCACGCTGCAGCCCAGTGGGGTGGAACAGTTGCCCTCCAGTTTGTAACAATGCAATGTACAACTGCTTGTCTGTGTGCAACAGGTGGGTGGTGGAAGGGGAGAGGGGTAGTCTGGTGTATTTTCCTCTGTCTCCATGACAGAATTAGTTATATGGTAACAACGAACAGTTGGCTAAAAGTCACAAGGGAACTGTAGTTGTACCAGAAAACATAGGGTATATGCAAGTTACTACTTGTTCTCAATGTAATGTTCTCATTATAAAAGCCTGAGGTGCAGTTGCTTGGGAATTTTGCGTGAATTGCATTGAATACAGTATGTTTGCATCCATAAAATATCAAACTCCAACTAGTACAAAGAAACGGGACATTAAACTTGATCAATTAAAGCTAAACATTTTCAAATCAGTGGATTTAAACTTATGATCTTAACAAAGCTTTGGATTTTAAATTAGTGAGAAATTCAGTATCTTTCTGTTTTAATTTCCTTATCATTGCAATCCTGTCCCTAAAATACATGATTGATCTTCATTGCAATTAGCAGCAAGATTTGCAAGTATTTGGTGCAAAAATTGACATAATTTCTCATAATATAATTGCAATATTGCAATATTGACCTTATTCCATTTGTCCCCATATCTACTTCACCTCAGTGGAAAGAAGACTGATGGATGAACTTGCTAGTGGTGAAGCAGCCCCATCACATGGGTAAAGGAAAACTCTTGCTCTCTGACACATCCCATTGCATCAATGCCTGCGTCAGTAAACATGTGACAACTAATTAGCATCTCCGCGTATGAATTTATGACAATGGCCTTGAAAAGGTGAATAGATCCCACGTTAACCCCCACAAGCTTTTCCACATTGGAGCTCCAGATATAGGACGACATGATGCACTTGCCAAGCCACAGAGCTACTGCTAACTAGCATGAGGTAGCTGTTAGCAGAGTAGTAAATATCTGCAGGGTTGGCCTGGCGCCTCATGCAGCCCAGCTAAAGGCAGGCACTTACATCACCTCCATCGTCACCACAGCAATAGGGACGTGTTTGACAGCCAATTTTGTCTCAAGGGCCGGACGGTGCCATCTGCATCGTATGAGCAAGTCTTTAATAGAAAGCATATATTATGCATAACTAGATAGGGGTTTTACATACTTATTTAGATCATGATACCTCAATTAGCAATATACAATATGCCATACTCCGAATCTATGCAGCATCCATTCATGCATTCAAACTTCTTCTGAATGTCTATTCAGTAGGAAGTCTTATGTCGTAGGAAAGTGGAATGTTTTCAGCCAAGACATGCGTGTTTGTGTGTGTGTTTTCTGTTTGGGTATTTTCTCACCACCAAATTACACCACTTCTCCATTTCTGTCCATTTAACCAATGAAAAGGGAGGACCAGGTCACTTTCAGCAAGGCTCAAAAAGAACTAGACCTTTGTGAGAGTGTGAGAGCACAGAAAGGATGTCATACAATAGTGCCTAGAAGAATTCTATCACAAAAGGGGCCAACGGCTGCAAATAAAACATTCAAACCAACTTCGGTGGGAGGTGGACCCCTAAGAGGGGGGATTAGACTCCAGGGGGAATGTCTATAAAATTGAGTTCTTCGAAGCTTTGTCTATCAGCGATGGCAAAACTCAGAGCAGGTCCAAAGCCATTGCACTAACTTGCACCAGATCTTTTTTAACTTTTGCAATCAAAGTGCACAATCTTGCGCTTAATCACATTATTCATGGTGTTTGATAGCCTGCTGAGCAAATAAGCCCATGAATCATAGATAAACAACAAGATGTTCTGCAGTCAGAGTCCATTTAAAGCCACAAAACCACCGCACAAAGCTCCATCATCAACACAACAAACACCTGTCACCCACAGCAATAATCCACAGCCTTAACCTTCGCAGAAAAAATGCCACTGATCCACTGACTCAGTCCAGCAACGACTACGAACTTGATTTAAACCAATAATGTCCCATGTTCACTCATTGCCTGACACCCACCAATCAGAAGCAGCTCAGACTCATCAGATGGGAGACAGACAACAGTAAGCCCTGGCATGTTCGCCTCACATGCTCTACTCTGAACTCACTCAGGCAGATAAGCACATGTGGTCAGGGCTCCTAAAATACATTCCCCAGAAAAAAGAACTGACTGGCAGTCTGATATGTGGTGTAAATGTTTACCAGAACAATGGCTTGCCTACTGTGTCCTGTAAATAGTTTAACCAGGGCCAAGGTTCCTGGAAAACTATCTAGTATTTTAGTGGAGATGTAGAGTATGTGGTATAAGTTTATACTGGCAAGGCCAAGGACAAGTGTTTTATTGGATCTTGACTTGTGAATATGAGAAATATGCAATGCAGAAGATGTATTAGTGGAAATCAAAGGAGATGTGATCTGGGCTGCCATAAATATCCACTTCAATCAAATTTATTTGGGCAAAAGTTAACACGCCTTATCTGTCATGCATGAGCCAGCTGAAGAATCCATTATCAAGGTTCACAGGTCAAAAGCCAAGAAGTCACATAAACAGGGAGTAGCTCTTATTGGCCTGCGTGAGACAGAGGAGTTATCCATAAGAGATGGTTGAGTTGGAAGCAAAATAGAAAGTAGTAATCATGTCCCAAGAAGAACTCGGCTGGTTGATGAAAGTGGCTCTGAGATTTGAAGATAGGCTGCTTGAATGAAAACAATACCCAGAGTCTACAACCATGCTAGGGGCTCGATGAGGCTGCACTTAGCCACAGCAGTGCTTCAAATAAAATGCTTCAATCAGCATGCTAGCAGACTCACAGTGACAATTCAGACATACTGATGTTTGGCAAGTGTTGTGTTGCATCTTAGTTTAGTGATAGTATGTGAACACCTGTAACAACACAACAGTGGCAGGCGTGAAATTAATTATCTTCAGTAATGAATTGCAGTATTTGACAAACTTTAAACTTTTGACCTGATGGTGGTTATAATTTAAAGTTAGTAGGTCACCAAAGTTTTTACAATTCATCATGAGCGGGACATTTATGACGCATCACCCCAATAACTGTCAAGATATTGATCTAAACTCAAAAATCTCAACTTCAGGTTAAGGGTAGGGGCTGAGAGAGAGTCAGAATGATTTAGGGACCATGTCTGTGCATAATTTCATAGCAATCCATCAGTTTTTGAGTTGGTTGGTCTCTGGACCAAAGTGGTGGACCTGCAGCTTTTAGACAAAATGTTTAGTTCCGGTTTAGCCAGATTAGTTTATCTTAAACTGAGGCAGACACTGCTTCAAACAATCCTCCTTACAGAAAACTCTGAGCCAGCTCTGTCAATAAAGCTCCGCTCTTTGAACTTCAATACTTTAACATAAACATCAACTGTGCCATTATCTAATATATCTACTAAGAGCTATATAGACAACAGGGGAACAGCCACCTGCGTTGGTCTTGAAAGAAACCACAGAACCCATTCAACAAAGTCTAACCCACATATTTCACTGAACACATACATTTTCCTCTAGATTTAAAAAAGAAAAGAAAAACCTACAAAGCTATCACAGCGACAGTCAAACAAACCTGACAGCTAGACCTGCTGTGTGGATAATGCAAGAGGTTGCATGTAGGGTGGAGGAGGGCAATAAAGCAATCTTGTAGGAAAATACAGCATTTACTCCTACTCAGGAAACAGGAAAACCACCTTTCAAGCTGAAATTATACATCATTTTGCAGTTATATTGTATTGCAGGGGAACTTGCAAAATATTGAGAATGCTGAGTGTGCTTGTTTGATACACTACAAGAAAAAAAGCTGCTCATAGAAGCTCTCATTAACAAATCGCATCTGTCCTCCACAAAGCCAGGATTTAGTTTTCACACTGTTGTTGTGTTCCTCTTTCTTCACAGAATAGGCTAATTTCAGTGCTAATACATCCTTGTGGCTTAAAATACCAATGTGGCAGGTGAGCATTGTTTACAGTCTTGGTGGTCGCATCGGATGCCATCAAAAGAAAAAATGTGTGTGACAGGGGTGTGTATGTGTTTTAGGTAGGAGGAGGGTTGGGGGTTGTGTGGTTGGTAGTCACAGCCGCAGATCAAGCCACGCTCTTTTTAGCACGCCATAATACAATAATGCTGTTTTCCCTGCTCCCAAATAAACTGAGCATTACCACGTATTAAAGTCAGACATCCCTAAATGCCCCGCATGCGTCCATCCTCTTGTAAGCGTGGACTATATATAGCCATGTAGGATCTTTGCTCAGCTCAGTCTGTCTAAAAACGGAGAAAGAAGAGCCAACACCCATTGTCTGACTCAGTGCCCACCGGGAACCAGAGATGCAACACATGTGGTGAGGGGGCTCTTTTTGTTTTGAAGTCTACTCCAAAAGGCACAAGAGCTCACACAAGAGGTCCAGGCCACCACCTGCACTCCTCGAATCTGATTTTACATCCCTCTGATCCCTAATCCTGAGACAAGAATTCCTCTCTTTCCTCACAGTGGATAATTGAGCGTGAGGTACAGTTTTATGGGCCATGAGCCAAACTCCTGCCAGAGACACGGGTCATGATGGAAGCATATTCACCAGCCAAAGGGGCGTGAATCCGATTCCTGGCAAGCAACCAACTGCAGGACATTATTCACATGATCACTGCTGGCCGAGGTGATGAAGCTCAAACTGAAAACATAATCATGTAACACCTTTGGGATGTTTGTGAATGTAACACCATGAGTCAAGCAACTTTTTTTTTTCAGAGGACGATCCAAACGCAAACGAAATAGCACAAACACAGCACTGGAGAAGAATAATTTGCCAAAATGAATTTAAAAAAAAATTGGTGCTCCCACTTGGCCACATAATTGACACTGCTGCAGAACAAGAACCAAGACAGAAAGCACTTTCCTCCCTTCACCTCTGGAACATCCAGGTGCTGCATTTAACTGTCACCACAGAGCAATCATTATGCACAGTGCAGGTAGCAGCAGGTAAACAGCTGTTAGCAGAGGAAGGTATGATAATCTCACCTGCCCAAGGTCCAGGGTGACATTCACCTCGTTGTACACCAGCCCCCTGGAGAGAGGAGGGCTCTGCCACCACCGCTCAGTCCCGTCGATGGCGCTGGTCACAGGGTGGGCTTTGTTGGGATCAACAGCATTGCAGTAATCACAGAACTGCAAATGGTGTCAAGTAATCGGCATTAAGAAAAACACACACATCCAAATATATTGCAGCAAACTAGATGCAGGTTTAATGATGGAGAGAGATGCTTGCAAAACATGAAATACTTATAAATATGAGAAACACTGAGCCTGGGCATTTCATTGTCAAAATGCATAGCCCACATCAGAGGAACTTCTGAGACCAGTGTTGAAAGGGCATTTCCTTTGGAAAACTTGGGACTCAATGACCCATTTTGTTTTTACAGAGCCACAACACATTTAGAGGTGATAGTGTTATTGATTAACCTCAATTATACCTTATATCTGACAATATGTTTAGACCTATCCAACTTCCTGTGTAGCCTACAGATTACACTGCAATTGCCCATTTATTATGCTGTTGTTCTACTTCTGTGCATGGGACAAAAAGCTGCGCTGGGATCACATCAAGCTCCAACTTTTCAGTTCTTACCTGTATACTTTGAGTCGGATGTCCGATGTTGGGTCCTCCGACGAGCTTACAGTATAAATCACTTCTCGGTGTCCCAACTTCATCCTGACCGCAGGTTGCTGTGGCGGAGATACTGGAGCCCTCGGCGAGGTTGAAATACGGAGGACTCAAACTAAATCCTGTTAAGTCATCAAACGCTCCTTGTCCGTTTACGTTCCTGAAAAGTGTTATTAACAAAGTCAAAAATTCAGCGAGGAGATGAGCTCCTCTCATCCCTCTCGCCATGTTCCGCGTTAGAGATCCTCGTAGATGCTGAGAGCAACCCGCAGCGTGCAGGTCTTGTCATCTATAGATCTCCATGAAATGCGCCTAATGGGCTGCGCGGGGTTACGCTCGGGGCTCTCTCTGCAGGACTCAGTCTTCACGCACAGCTATAGGTTGAACTTCCACTGCTGAAGGTGTGCTCTCTTCCCGCTTCATGTCTTCACACTAACAACGCCAGCTTTCCGTCTTCCTCATCAAACTGTGCGTCGCACCGGAGCTCTCAGGTGTCAGCCTATAGCCTAGTCTGTGTTCAACTTTTAATCCACTGAGCGGGGCCAAAGGTCTCCTATCATTGTTTCGTCTGCGTTAAGCAGCAGCACGTGTCCCTCTCGCCCTCTCTTTTTTTATTATTCTTATTATTTAAAAAAAGTAGCCTATAGCGTCCCCACTGAAAATAATAGCTTATTGTAAAATAAATAAATAAAGTCTAATCTACCTTTTTTGTTTTTGTCTTGCAGATTTTGTTAGGCTATTATATCCCACAATCTATCACTCTATAAGGGACAGATATGAATACGATAGTCACTATGAAAAGTATTTTGCAGTTTATGAGGTATTTAGAAATAAATGCACAATAAAAACCAAAGCAGGTCATAAAAAGATATGTTCGATTTGAATAATAAAACAACATTTAGGCTATGATTAATAAGAAGGCGTTATATTAATGGCTTGACAGACAGACAGACAGACAGACAGACAGACAGACAGACAGACAGACAGATAGATAGATAGATATTTGTGATGTATCCCACCAGTGTAGGCTACAAAATGTCTTTGATCTTTTGACAATGATCTTGTGGCGACCTCTAGTGGAACAGACAGTCATCACACCAGTCATTGGAGAGGTGGGTTTTAAGTTTGCTGCACGGCGCACATAGTGAAGGGCCGGTTTCAAATGTCACTTAGCTTTTAGTAACAAGAACTTCCGTATACAGTGAAAAGTAACACGACTATGTCCTGTCTTATTATGTGTGTCTTGCATTATTTAGGCTGCCGTCTCATTCTCACAGTAAAAGTGAATTATTGTAGAAATTCTGAAATAACTTTAAATAGGCTATTTGGGTCAATGATGTAATAAAGGAGGGCCCTGGAAGTTGTGTCGTCTTAGAAACTCGCTCAACAACAACAACCAGCCTCAACATCATGACTCAGTGGCAGGAGGGTTTCCGCGTCCCAGCATCGCTACCATTCCTCAGACTGGGCAGGCTGCTTTCTTTAACGCATGTGTCACTGCTGCGGCACTGATAAGCAAACAGGAACAAGTTGTGCGGTGACTGGAGTGGATAAACGAAACCGGAGAGCCGTGGATCACAGGTTGAATCTGTTGTGTTTTTATTTTCCTTCCAGGACTCTGCATGGAGCCGACAACCCTACAGGTAGGGGGGATAACTTTACTTAGCCTAGAGCTGGATACGGCGTGAAGTGGAACAAGTGTTATTAGCTACCGTAGCCTCCCCTATTGGAACAACCTCGATGTTTATAATGGTAGCCTTCCGTGTGCGTGTGTAAACCATTACAATTGTTATAGGCTATTTAACAGTTACAGAATAGGAAGTTATTTTCTTTGTTGTGTTGTGTTTGATGTTTTATGTCAACTTATTGAATGCTAACCTAAGTCCAAATATAGAGGGCCACATCAGATCCAGCGGTGTTCTGTGAAATTATTCATTCATAGTTTGAACAGGAAGATTGTTACCATTTATAAAGTCTCCTATAAGTCGGTCTTTTTAAATTGTCTTTGTAACAGGGAATTTCTCGCATTGCAATTGTCTTTCAATACTGGAAATGGCAGGTATCCATATCTGACAGTTGTTGTATGTGGTTGAGGTATAGGGGTTCCCTCCTCAGGTGCTGCAGATGAGCCTCTTCTAAAATCAGTACATAGGCCTAATATATAAGCTTCAATCTGCAGATGCTAAGTAAACGTTAGTCTTTATTTTCATAAGCAAATAATCAGCAAACTTTTCGATAATTATCACTTGGTCATATCAAAGGTGTTTATTGACAGATTTGAATGGACAATTACTTAATTTATTAATCATTTACTATAAAAAGTCAGTATACAGTTAATGTTCATTTGAAAATATACCTTTGGTTATCATTTTTTGCAGTTTGTGGAATATTCAGATGTTGTGAACTCACTCATCCTGAGATTCATACACAGGAACACTACACAGCGATTATAAATATTGATTTCTGCTTTTTCAGAAAGCTATTGCTGTAGCACAGAAAGCCTCAGAGGAGGACCAGGCTGGAAACTACGAAGAAGCCATCAGCTCCTACCAACATGCTGTCAAGTACTTTCTGCACATTTTAAAACGTACGTCGTGTGGGGAACAAAATCCACCTGACCTGATAAGTTACATAGCAGCATCACACAATAACTGCAGCCTCTGGTCACTACGATTGCCTGATGGGCAAATTAGCATGCATAATTACTCCACTATGTACATGTGCTGTTATCCAACAAAGAAATTAATGTTCTCTTTCCAATCAGGTGAACCCCAGGGTAAAGATGGCAACCAGAAGATCAGAGACAGGTGCAAACAGTACCTGGACAGAGTGGAAGAACTGCAGGAGTACCTAGTGAATAAAGAGGTTCTTACAAAAATATATTATACGTATATATATCTTACAAGTCTGGATATGGTTCTCCATGATAGTAGAATGAACATGTGTGTGCTTGAGCATCTTTATTAGGCGACTGCTCCTGAGAAAATATGTCCCTTTGTGTCTGAAAAAAATATTAATGCTTCAACATAGAAATTAATAGTTCACTCATCTGTCAGTGTTTCATTTTTGAAAGAGTAGGGTAACACGTATTACAATGGGGTCAACCCATAGACTGTAAAAAGAAGGGGTCAACCCAACCTACTGACAGGAGTTTGGAAACGCGATAGCGCAAATAACTCAGACGCTACGTCTTGACGTCATCACATTCCGTGCACGCGAGTATCGACTTTTCAATGCGGAAGTTTCCTCCTCGATCTACTCGGGAGCGCTCCGGGGAACGAAAACAAACCTCACAAAAACATCGTTTACCGAGTCAACAGCCAATTTGTAAGGCTACAGCTTGAAGAGAGTTGTTTAAAAGTCGTTTACTCACGGTGGTGTGTCATCCGTTTCGATTAGTGGACTTAAGTGATCGGGCCTTATGGCTACCAACAATAATTTACAGGTAAGTTGAAGACGAACCTCGGGGCCGGATAGGACGCAAACAAGCTCAGAAAGTTGTCATGGCGTAAAGACGGACTGAAAAAACGTCGTAGTTGTTGTCAACCGAAGTTCGTGGCCTGGTTTTGTTGGGTGGTGTTTAGTGTAAATGCCCCGAGGACTTCACCGTAACGTTTTTAACATTAGCTGCTAATTAGCATGC
Source organism: Decapterus maruadsi (assembly GCA_030347415.2). NCBI lineage: Eukaryota > Metazoa > Chordata > Actinopteri > Carangiformes > Carangidae > Decapterus > Decapterus maruadsi. The sequence continues at coordinate 18,114,546 of CM064906.1, forward strand.
TTAGCTAGCTAGCCTTAACTTGGCGTGCATACGGTATGTTGCTTATCAACAGCAAAAACACCATTAACAGCTGATACTGCGAGTTGTATGTGGTATTAAATATAGTGTCTTCGTTGTTAAAGTACACGCGGGTGGTTTATTTCCCCAAAGTACATTAGCGTTAGCGAATCTACCAACATGAACACCGCTAATGAGATTAGCGTTGCTAACTAGCTGGTTTTATTTGGCCTCTAAACGACTATCACATTAAACAGAAATCGAAAATTGGTATCATTACATACTTGGATATGTGTTACAGATGCACGTTGCATTGCGGTTATTTTTAGCAGGTACAGTGACTAAAAGGAAGTGAAACAAACTGCTGTCTATGTAAAGTCCTGACGTTCCTACCTCGGTGTGTGCAGTGTCATCATCACGCAGGACAGGTGTAGCATTGAACACAAGCTATTTATATATTACGGTAATCGTACTGCTGACATAAATTTAAATGTCACTTATTCAGTTATTGTTTGTATTGTTTAGTTGATTTCATAACTCTGTGTCATCTTTGTTGTTTAATTGCCAGATTGTTATTGGCCTTCTCATATTTGCTCTGTAGATGTCAGTACCTAGGGGTCAATGTAACTAATGTTGCTCTGTGTCTTTTTTTTTTCTTTTCTTCTTTTTTAGAAAGCCATTGATCTTGCCAGCAAGGCGGCTCAGGAGGATAAAGCTCAGAACTATGAGGAGGCTCTACGGCTTTACCAGGCTGCTGTTCAGTACTTCCTTCATGTTGTGAAATGTAAGGCACGAAACTGGCCAATGGTATTGAGTATAACCTCTCCATAAGCTGACAGATGATACTGTAAACTGTGGTTGATATGTTTAAAAAAGGGCTTAGTTCTCTTCCTTAATTAACCCAGAAATATTATCCTTGTTTTTATGTATCATCCCTCAAACTTTTGAAACTATTGGTTTGTACTAACAATGCCAAGAAATGCGGGTGGGCAATGTCTAATCCTCCAGCCTGAAATTGGTCTAACTTCTAACTTGTACTTGTTTCTGACAGATGAAGCCCAAGGTGATAAAGCAAAACAGAGCATCCGGGCGAAATGTGCTGAATATTTGGACAGAGCAGAGAAGTTGAAGGAGTACCTAAAGAAGAAAGAGAAAGCTCCTCCTTCTAAGCCTGTCAAAGAGTCGCAGGCCGATGACAAAGGGTGTGTTGATGGGTGGGGCAGTGGGTTTTGTCCACTTACATGCTAGCCTTCATATCTGCAGGAACAATCAGTTTCCCTCAGTATATTTAAATATGATAATACAATCTCTTTTTACCTAAAATGTAGTCAGCAGAATATATTTTTAATGTCATGTTTGTGTGTATAGGAATGAAAGCGATGAAGGTGATGATCCAGAGAAAAAGAAGTTCCAAAATCAACTCTCAGGTTTGTAATATAATTTTTAGGCAATACTTGGCCCTCTGCATACTTTGTGTTTTTGTTGTGAGTTTTTTACATGCAATCACGTCATTGTCAAGGCATGAATGTAGTATGTTTCTTTTTCCAGGTGCAATCGTTATGGAGAAACCAAATATCAAATGGAACGATGTTGCTGGTTTAGAGGGAGCCAAGGAGGCTCTCAAAGAAGCTGTTATTCTTCCAATAAAATTTCCCCACCTTTTCACAGGTATTAAAATGTCTATTGTTTAAGGTGACCTCTCTACTTTTAAATGACGGGGGCAAACAATAATAACCATTATAACTAACTAAATTAAATTACCTCTGTGCTTGGATTGCAGGAAAGAGAACTCCATGGAGGGGAATCTTGCTCTTTGGTCCTCCAGGTACAGGAAAGTCCTATCTGGCTAAAGCTGTTGCTACAGAGGCCAACAACTCGACGTTCTTCTCCATCTCCTCGTCTGACCTCGTCTCCAAATGGCTGGGAGAGAGTGAAAAGTGAGTCATAATAAGCATAGAAATATGTCATATCCAACAGCGTTCTCCTATTTCATTTACTGAAAGTTTTCATACTGCTTCACAGGTTGGTGAAGAATCTTTTCAGCCTTGCAAGGGAGCACAAGCCTTCCATCATCTTCATCGATGAGATCGACTCCCTGTGTGGCTCAAGAAGTGAGAACGAGAGTGAGGCTGCCCGTCGTATCAAGACAGAGTTCCTGGTCCAGATGCAGGGTGAGTCTGATGAGCAAAAAAATATATATATTGAATGTTTGATAGTTTCTAAGATATGGATGCTGAGCAGTCCCCATGTCTTATGTTAAATTGTTAACACATCTGAGATATAGATTTTTTCATTTCCTGAATGTTTTTTCAGAAATACTCTGGATTTAGAAAAGGATCTAAAATGTCAGTCCGATTTAAAAAATTGTTCAGGCACTAAGTGAAGCATGTAACCATACAAAATCAAGGTGTGCACAGGAGAAAATCTGCAACAATTGGATAATGAGAAAATGCTTATGCCAAGTTAAAACTAATAAATATATGGATGGATAAAGTCCTATCCATCCAGATTAATGTCCTCTGGTCTGTATAGCAGTGGTTCCAGAGAAGGGCAGTGTGGACTTTCTCTCAGTCTCTCTCTCTGCACCTTTTTCTGTTCACTTCGTAACAACTGAAGTGTGGACATTTTAAATGAGCTCAGAGTCACATGAGCTATTGCAGCACTCCAAATACAATCAAACTTTACAACCAGCTGATTCTAGTCACTGCCCCAAACGCATATCATCAGGTGAGGAAAAACACCTGCTATGACATCGCTGGTAAGAATGTTGCCAAAGGTGTGGTATAGCTATTAATAGCTGAGCTAAAATCGCACTAAATTCCTTTGCCTCACTGACAGGAATTTATGTATATTCCTTAATGCTTTATTGTTATAAATCTAATGCAAATTTTCTCTAATATGATAAGTTGTTATGTAAGCTATATTCAGCAACTCTCCTTTCTTGCATGTGTACACTTTTTTAAATAAAACAGATAAACGTAATGTAATTGAAATCACAATATGGAGAAGTGCAATATCCAAACCGCAGGTGCTGCAATGTTTTTCTTTATTTGATGAAAGTAAAATGTGTTACAACATTATTGTGAATCAGTTATTAGCACCACAATTGCCCTGGCCAAGAAAACATATTCTCTACATGCAAAGGGGCATCTTTGTTTAGTACAAGACCCAACAAAAATGTGAATGAAAATGAAAAGCAAAAATGACCATTTCAACTGAAATCATGTATCACAATCACAGCCCATATAATCACAAAATCATGTTTTTTGTATTCAATGCAGCCCTTATTTCATTTGTATCTTACGGTGGGTTTGATGTTTCGCAGGTGTGGGGAATGACAATGAAGGAATACTGGTACTCGGAGCAACAAACATCCCATGGACACTAGACTCGGCCATCAGAAGAAGGTTAATGTTATTACTCAGAAAAAACTTGTCTGTAATCATGTTGTTACCCTGTGCTGACTCATCACCCATAATATTCTCTCAGATTTGAGAAAAGGATCTACATCCCGCTGCCTGAAGAGCATGCCCGTTCCTTCATGTTCAAGCTTCACCTGGGATCAACCCCAAACAGCCTCACTGACTCTGACTTTGTCACTCTGGGCAAAAAGACAGACGGCTACTCAGGAGCAGATATAAGTATCATTGTCAGAGACGCTCTAATGCAGCCAGTTCGAAAGGTCCAGTCAGCAACCCACTTCAAAAGGGTATGACTATTACAATTTCATACAATTTTAATGCTCCTAAACATTAATGTCTTATACCTAACTGTTACTTTTGTTTCTGTCCATCTGTCTTGATTTAAATAAGGTACGGGGTCCATCCAGAACAGACCCCAACATGATTATAGATGACCTCTTGACTCCTTGCTCTCCTGGTGATCCCAACGCAATTGAAATGACATGGATGGAGGTCCCCGGGGAGAAGTTATTGGAGCCTGTAGTATGCATGGTAAGGATATATAAACAATAGCAATATATTGTAATATGAATGTATATCAAAGCCCACACTCTAAAGTGTTTTTTGTTCCTCTTTTCAGTCTGACATGATGAGGTCTCAGTCCAACACAAAGCCAACAGTCAATGATCAAGACCTGGACAAACTGAAAAAATTCACAGAGGACTTTGGCCAGGAAGGCTAGGCACAATGAATGAGCCAAGTCAAATCAAACCAAAGGAGCTGATTGTCTCTTTTTATTGTCCTTGTCCCTTTTTCTCTGTCTTTCTCTATCTCATCCTAGCCATTCACCACAAGGTGAATGGTTATTGTAAGTGGGAGAGATTACTGTTCTGTTCTGCCAATCTGATAACCACACACAAAGGTGGAAGACCTAGTTTTATTTGATATTCACCATTGTCCAAAGAAGATTAAAAGCTTTCCATCAACTGATAAAAGAATCAATGCTACATAGGAAACGTAGAGGATTGTTTGACGTATGCACTAAAAACTAAAGGTATTGATGAGCAGTATACCTAAGCATCTGAGGGAAACAAGTAGAAGACCTACACAACAATTAGTGCAAATGAGGTCAGCGTTATTTATTTTAAGATCGGGACCACACTGTCCTTATTTTCTAGTCAGTGCATTTCACTAGACTAGTAAATATCCCTGACATATTCTCTATTTTGTATTAAGAAAAAAACAAGCATTTTATAGTGTATCATGTACTTTGTGGAATATATACAACTTGGGCTGGGAAAGTGATGCAGACAACAGGAGTTCACAGAATTTAGTTTTGGTTAAATATTTCCATTCTTGTCTCAAGGTGGTGGACAGAGTTTGAGACGGAGACACTCAGGATGAGAGCTGCATCCACCCCCTGTGGATTGTGTATTGCATTTCCAAACAAATGACAGTTGTATTTCTCAGTTACTCGGTTGTCATTGGAATTCAGCTCTTGGCTGTTAGGGTGACTCACCAGTGGTGCCGTACCAGCATTATTTTACCATTTTGTTCTTCAAAGGACTAGCTTTGAATTGCTTTTCCACTCGGCTCATGGGGTTTTTCACAACTAAGTGTACATTTTTTCATTAGTGTCCTCTGGCTTTGCTAATTACCCTTAATGCAAACTGCAACTAAGCCTTATATTGAGATAAAGTCACATTGCTAATTAAGACTGAGGTGTTTGAGTTGGACACCAGTGGCTCAGGTGGAGAGAGAATCTTTTACACTTGGCAACACAGGAATGCATCTCCAAGCATGGAGTATATGTAGCCATAAGAGGCAGTGTGCACCATGTGCCTTCCAGAAAAGCCGAAAAATTACCCATTTTTTTTATGTTGGTCTGCTCATATATTGAGTGCTTTGTCACTACAACTAAGAAATGTATAACACTTGCACATTTCATGTACGCTTTCTTAGAGATGGTATACAGCTGTACTCGAGTTTTGTTGGGAAACATATCTTATTTTACTGTAAATGTCTATACATATAGCCAACTCTTAAGCCTTTTCTTTGAAAAGAGGTCAACCATGCATACGATTTCCTTTTTTTTCGTTTCCATTGTGTAAATAAAGGTAATAGCTTTGTCAAGAAAATAAGTTTTGTAGGTCCATTAATCAATTTGTGTAAACATGAAAACTGATGGCTACTTTTTACCAGTGGTTGACATACCTGGCGGCTGGGTTGGGTTGGAGGTGGGTGCGTAGGTGCGCGGCTAGCTGAAGCGGATACGACGAATGAGGAAGCGGAACGTTGCATTGTGGGAGTTGTGGTCAATGCGCGCACGAGCAGCGCTGTGTTTCCATAGAGTATTCCCGCCTGAGAACTACAAGTACCAACTGCGACCCCGGCCGGAGCGTCCGTTAACAGAGCACAGTTGGATTTGTTTTGGTTTATGCCGACTGCGTTTTGTCACGGGGAGCGAAGGTCCACCGCGGTACTCTAACCTGACCTTTACACATCTTTGAATCGCCGCCAAAACCTCCAGCAGCAACTCCTCCTCTGAGCTCCTCGTTACACCAACCCCCCACCCCCTCCCCTTTTCCAGGGCCGCCGCCGCCTGCCCCCGTAGCTCCGTTATCGGACCCGAGAAGCTGGCCTGCTAGTTAGCAAACAAGCTAACGATTGCCAGATTTCACCCATGTCCTCTGAAGAAGGGTTGAGCTCAACGATCGCGGATTGGATTTTCATCAATTCCTGGTGGCTCCTCCTGCCATTCATCATGCTCCTTGTCGTCGCTGCCTTCATTGTTGCCTTTGTGCTACTGTTGTACATGATATCGCCCCTTATCAGCCCGAAACCTCTGAAACTGAACGGGGCCCACGTAGTGGTAAGTGGAGAGCTATCCTACGTTCACTCATTACTGCAGCTCCTCTGCTCGCTTTAACTTCTATACTAGCAGAGCATAGTTGTTGCATATGCCTGCAACAAGACATTATCAATAATTACTAACGATTATGAAGGAGAAATACATTAATTTTCGGAGTGTATAGCTGACTGACAGGTATAAGGAGAGACACGCCCACACGGGTCAAGCAACGTTACGGTTAACATTAACGTTACTCAATAAGCCAATTTATTATGTGCACTATAGACTGTAAAAAGTGTGCACCTAGAGAAACAAAAGTCACGTGACGCATTTTGCCATTTAATGCAGTCATTCTACCATAGTGATAGTTATATTCAGTTTTGTTTAAACGGCAGTACAGAGGCTCTAACTAAGCTAAGTTAATAATCAACGTAAAGATTATGTCACTGAGTAACGTTATAACCCATCTCAGTATATTATGGTACCAGCGGCTACAGCAACTCAAGCTTTTAAAAATAGCCAGTTGAACCAGCAAGTGACCGAACAAACTTGCACATTTTCAACTTTATGAACATTGCATCTGAAGTTTACCTGCAAGCTACAGGTGGGCCACCCTATATTTGACCTTTGATTAATCATCTTTTTGCTCTTTGAAATTCCAGGTGACAGGAGGCTCAAGTGGGATTGGAAAATGCATTGCAATTGAGTGCTACAGGCAAGGAGCATTCATCACCTTGGTGGCACGAGATGAGGTCAGTACAAACCCCATTCAGTCTACTGTTTCTGTCAGTCTAGCCCAGTCACAACCTGTTTGTTGTTATATCAGACTCGTTTGATGTCAAACACATTAAAAAAAAAAAAAAAACAATTCTAAAGGTGAATTTGCTCCATGTCAGTGTGCTCTCATCACATGCAAAATATGCATTTGTGTCAGTCCACCTGTGTGTGAGAATTAATGTCCTGAATATTTAATTTGATTTTTAATAAGGATGACATGCTTTTAAAAGAATTTACACAGGTTTGAACAGATCATATGCATGTTGTTTCCCTTTAGGCTAAACTGCTTCAAGCAAAGAAAGAGGTGGAGAAATTTGCCATCAATGACAAACAGGTATGGATTTAGTTGTTCTTTTCTATAAAGAATAACCTCTTCTGACATTTTACATTAGTTTACAAAGATCATGTGCGATTTCATACAGGTGGTGCTCTGCATATCAGTGGATGTAGCCAGTGATTACAGCCAGGTGGAAAGTGTGATAAAACAGGTAATGTTACTCTCCAATGTAATGGAACATCTCGGACTCCTTTTAATAATTCAGTGCAGAAGTGTTGAAGTGGCTTTTTCCTGTTGTGTAGGCTCAAGAGAAGCTGGGGCCTGTTGATATGCTTGTGAACTGTGCTGGAATGTCAATTTCTGGAAAGTTCGAGGAAGTGGAGGTGGATCGTTTCAAAGTAAGCACCTAAGAGCTTTATCTGGACCCAAGTATTATTTTTATACTATTTTAGAACTCAATAATCTACTCTGATCAGTACCTATAACAAAAAAAAAAGATTAAATAGATTATTTGCAGGGTTACCACGTGTCCTGAAAAAAAGTCAAATGTCCTGGAAAAGCTTGAGCTGTCATGGAAAATTATTTATCACATCGTGATGTCAGCTACCAGAGCTCTGTTTGACTTTTTCAGACCCCACTAAGGATTTCTTTTCCAAAGAAGTGCCTAGCAAGAAAACTAGCAACTTTGAGTTGATGAGTGTTTCCAGTATTGGACCAGGAGAGTGAGGGTTATATTTTTGATCAACATGATACATTTGCACCAATACCAAATCAACACTCTTTGTTTAATGAATTAAATGTTAATCAGGAAAGGTGTGACTGCTGTCTGACATTGTAGGACATATATTCGCTGTCATAGGAGTGTAGGAGAAAGGACTACCTACATTCCCAACTATTTTTTTATACAAATTGCAGTCTGCTGTGAATTGCACAATGGAAAACATTGTGTGACTGTATTCAGGTTGTGAAGTATCTGGAGCCACTGTCGGCACTTTTTTACGGTAACCTTCGATGAATGTCCAACAGAAACTGATGGAAGTGAACTACCTGGGCAGCGTTTACCCCACACGAGCCGTCATAACCACCATGAAGGAGCGAAGAATGGGCCGCATCATGTTTGTGTCCTCCCAAGCAGGCCAGATCGGCCTGTTCGGATACACTGCCTACTCTCCATCCAAGTTCGCCCTGCGTGGCTTAGCCGAGTCGCTCCAGATGGAGGTAAGTTCTACCTCCTTGCAATTGCATATGCTTAAATTTATCTAGCATGTATCTGTTTCATTTCTGCACCACTTTGCTCCTGAAGCATGTGGGTGTGAATGTTGGTGGTATGAATATTGTAATAAGGATTCACAACATACCAATAGGCTGCATTCATATCTACTTTGATTGCCTCAAATCCATGTTGTTGTTGTTTTTTTGTCCCCCAGATAAAGCCATACAATATCTATGTGACTCTGGCTTACCCCCCTGACACTGACACTCCAGGACTGGCTGAGGAAAACAAAACAAAGGTAAATTCTTGAACACAACTAACAGTAACAGGATTTCACTTTGATTCCGCCTCCTTATTAAAACATTTTCCTCTCCTGTTCTTTTCTCTTGTAGCCTCTTGAGACCAAATTAATCTCAGAAACATCTGGAGTTTGTCAACCAGACCAAGTGGCTAAAATTGTTGTGCGAGATGCAGTGGTAAGACATTCAGTTCACCTACCGCCGGGCGGAAGTAAATGTTTGTGAAGACATCTGAATGTACCTACCTGTTCTTCTTTGCCTTCACAGCAGGGGAACTTCAACAGCTCAGTGGGACCCGATGGTTACATGTTATCAGCCCTCACCTGTGGGATGTCACCCGTCACCTCCATCACAGAGGGTCTGCAGCAGGTACAGACACATGCACAAGAGCAGGACACTGGCCTAAGTAATGCTCCCCTTGGCCGTCTATAATAATATCCAATTCACAAATTCTAACCCCCGCTCATCTTCTGCACAGATCGTTACCATGGGGTTATTTCGGACCATCGCCCTCTTCTACCTGGGGAGTTTTGACAGCATTGTGCGCCGCTGCATGATTCAGAGGGAGCAGTTAAAAGCAGCTGACAAGAGAGAGTGACAGCAGTCTTGCCTTCTTCACAGCCCAGTGCCCCTCCGCCTCCTCCTTATCTTCTTCCACTTACCCCTTATCCCACCCCCTCCCCTTCAAGCTGTACAAGTGCACAACCGTAGGTGGGGGGGGGGAAAAGGCCAAGCTTTGAGTGCATTTCTGATATCAACTTCACAGATGGGATGAAAGAAAATGGCAGATGTTTACTCTTTGCTTGTCCTGTGACGCAACTCCCCCATTAACTTCACAGCCATTACTCTCCTTTCAGAGCATTCCAGTGACTTTTCGGTTTAATGTGTCCACCTGCTTCTTTTTGTGGGAGCAGCCTTACTTTAGGGGAATGAGGGCAGACTAAACATCCCACAGCCTGATTTTAAAGTAGGTAGGCTTTGTGAACCACTTACGTTAGATATCAGGCCTCTACTCGCACAGTGTTGTTGTTTTTTTCCCCTCAGAGGGGAAAAGGCAACAGATAGCCTGTCCGACCAGTTGTGCCAAATATGGCTTCCGATTCCTTCCCACCAGGGGCTATAGTGAAAACCAGAATGGTAACTTTCACCTTTTGCCATTTTGTTGCATGTATCACAACACTAGGTCCACCTTGTAAGAATTGTACTGTTTTCACTAAACAAGTCCCTTCTTCCTTTTACCTATTTTCGTACCACAAGTCTTTGCAAGCAAAGCACCTTCCTTTTTGACTGAATAACCTCTGTGTTTGAAACCAGTTTTGACCCTCAGCGTTTTATTGTTGCTGTGGGATGTTTTGTTTTTTGTGCTCTGTATGTGAACCAAACCAGGATGTGATACAACAGCACTCTTCAGTGACATCAGAGAGCGAGCGAAAGAAAGAAAGAGAGTGAGAGAGAGTGAGCGTGTGATGTTTTTTAAATTTTACTAATGCAAAAACATAATATCCAGAAAATAATATTTAAAAATTTTGGACATGGTGTTGGGGCAAAGACCCTTTGGGTGAATTGTTTTGCATGAGTGCGTGAGCGTGCGTTCGCGTTTGCTGTGACTGAGCCAACCCCCGGGGAGAGAAAAGCCATTCGATTTTATTGTCTCGGGAATAAACAGACCAAATTATTTTCTCATCATCCCAGTTTATATTATTGAGAAAGGAAAGCAGGTACTATGGGTTGAAGCCATTACGTTACAAGATGGAGTAAGAACAAAACAAAAACACACACCAGCTCAGGTGATTTCACTTTTCACCTGTGCATTTAATTTGAATTTCAATACACTTTTTCTTTTTTCCTTAAATGTGTGAAAGGAAGCGTATCATTTTTACATGCAGTTTTGTGTGTCTGTGCACATATTCAACCACCCCAGTTCAAGATCCAAGTGGGATCCATAATCTACCAGGGTGGTGTAAAAGTCAGGGCAGGGCAAGACTCGCTGGTCCGAGTCATGTCCCTGTAGGTCTAGTGAGGGCGCTGAAGATTTGTTTTACATAAAGGCCAAAATAGTAGAGGGACCAGTGTGGAAGCGTGATCCTCGTCCCTCCGATTTTGACCCTTTGACTCTGTCGTGCACAGTTGGGACTTTGCAACTCTCTTAACACTATCGATTCCCTCCTGATTTCTGTCAAGCCTGGGAAAAGTCCTGTATTTACCATATGACCTTCTTATTGTTTTGCATATTGAGGGAGAAGAAGTACAGTGTTGACTCTTGCAAGTCTTCCTTTTGGTCCATCACAAACAGGGAGAATGTACTTTAATACAAAGCGTACAAATCAGAACATAGGAATATTATTTTTTAAATACACCAATATTTGAATGCCAAAATGTGTTAAGACAATTTCTGTAGATGCAATGCATTTATTTGAGATTAATTTCAATGTTGCTGCTCTGTTGATCTTAGAGTTAGTTTGTAAAAGATGCGGAGCAGTGTGGGGACCCATTCTAAGCCTTAAGACGTGACTACTGATAAAGCTAATGCTATAAGAATGGACCTGTCCACGTAACAATGTGGCGTGACCCACATGTGGTTTACCAGTTCATTTATATGACTTTTCAGTGTAAAATGCCAACTGTTGTTTTTTTGTGTGTGTGTATTTTGTCAGTTTCCAGTCTTTGTATGACATAAAGAAGCCTTACTGGAATCCAAGATATGAAAGTGAGAATGGATGACTCATGTTTGATGATGTTCTCATTTGACATTGGTTAAAGGCATACTGTCCTGCACTCAAGAGCTTTTCATAATTGTACATTTATTGCTTTCAGAAATTCTCCTTTTTTTCCCCTTGAGGTAGCAAAACATAGTTGATAGAACATGTAGCCCGTATAAAAGCAGTTTTGTTTTAACACCTTTTTAAGCTATGCAAATGAAGCCTATGCTTACAATATGTTTAAACATTCAGTCACGATTTAAGTTCTGTAACAGTCAATCATTCCCCCTAATAATTGGTGTCATCATCAGATAATTATTGCGATTCTAAGGATTGAACATGGAAGTCATAATGCACTCTCATTCTTGCTTTTGACTTTGTTTTCTGCCAAAAAAAACTTAACACCTTCACCTTGTGTGCCATTGAAGAAAATGTGAGAAGTGAACGTTTCTTTGTCTTATTTTCTTACATGATAAACTAAATAAATACCTGTGAGGAAAATCAAAGTGTAACTCATCCTTAGTTGTAGATGTAGATAAATACAATGTTGTCTCGGGGAGCCCTTTGCTGAAAAATGTAGTGCAAGTTCAGTGGGAGAGAGTTGGATCTACGAGAAGTTTGATGTAAGGTTCATGGAGAGTTGTGGGGATTTAAGTATTCTGTTTGATGAGATGAGATTTTAATCTTCCATGAGAGGACTTTCCAGAGCAGCAGCTCTCAGATTCACAGTAGACAGGATTTTAGAAGCTTTATTTGTCCCGTCTGAGAATAAGAAGAATCCAGTGGGATGAAAGATGCTAAAGGAGACTAGAGAGGGCATCAAAGAACTCAGGGAGATTGTACACAGGTACATGAATTTTGTACTGCAACACTGGATCTCCATCCACACCAGATGAGTAGGGGTGGGGGGGCGGGGGGGCTGGATCAAAGCTGCTCTTCATCAGAATAGGATGGTACTGTGCTGCTCATGAATTAACCAAGACCTTCTCCAGAGCTTTTCGTGCATGTGTCAAGGTAGGCAGTTAAATGGAGACCATCTCTGCTTCTGTTTCTCAGGGTGAATCCTGGAATTATAGTGCAATAATCAGAATCAGAATATGAGCCAGTAAGTGTGTTTTTGTTTTGTTTTTTGTTTTGGTTTGGGGTCTTTTAGCGCAGCTCCTCATGCACTTGGAGTCTCCAAGCACAGGAATTACTGGCTGACGTCAGGAATACCTCACTAGCAGAGCGCGGCCCACTGGCGGTGGTGGGCAGGGTGCTGCCGAGGAGGATAAGTGGAGCAATCGCTGAGGAGGACTCAGTCCGACCTTGTCTGGCTCACAGTCCTGCGCATGGATGTGCGTAAAACGCTGCTAAAATAGTTGGCGGCGCTTAAAGCCCCTTCAGGCGCTTACAACTCCGGCCCTCATTCATGTTTTTTTCTTTCTTTCTTTTCTTTTCTTTTTTTTTTTTTTTTTTTACATTTGCAACACATTCACGTCTGTGCACAGGAATAGATCAACACTACTCCAAAGCTCTTCCGCATATTGGATTTCTATGCAAAGAGAAGGTCGCCTGTGTCAAGGATTTCGGGAAATGAAGACTGCTGCTGCTTCCACGGACTCTGTATTTTTTTTGTTACTTTTGAGACGTTTTCTGTGTAGTTTTTAATCGAGGAATTTGTCCCAACTCTCGAAGCGTTATCTGCCCATTTCACTGGGATTACTCGTTGCATCGCTCGGGCTACATCTGATTATAACCGAGTTTCCGAACAAGCCCGTGCAGAGCAGTGTACATACAGTGCACACACCATTTGTAGCATAATGCATTTTATTTAGGACACCCGCTGTCTGTAGAAATTAAGCCGGGATGGCGAGCGACAGTAATCGCAATATTGTGGAAAAGTATCTTTCCCACAAACTCTCCAAACGGGGGTACGTGTGGGAATTTGACGGCGTCCGGGATGAAGATGCTGCTAATAATGGCTCTATAGTTGCCCCTCCGCCGACTTTGGTCCGCCGGTGCCGTGAAGACAGCACCACCGGGCCTGACAGCGAGAGCCCGGCCGACCTCTACAGACGGCTCTCGCTGTCCGACCCGCACGCCGCCATCCATCGGGTTCTGCGCGAGGCTGGGGATGAACTGGAGAGGTTGTACCAGCCGGACTTCACGGAGATGTCGCGGCAGCTGTATCTCACCTCCACTACGGCGCAAAGGAGATTCGCCGAGGTGATAGACGAACTGTTCCGGGACGGAGTGAACTGGGGCCGGATTATCGCTTTCTTCGAGTTCGGGGGCACCGTATGCGTCGAGTGCGCGGCGAAAGACGAGATGTCATCGCAGGTGGAGAACATCGCGGAGTGGATGACGGAGTATTTAAATGGACCTCTAAACAGCTGGATAAAGGATAACGGGGGATGGGTAGGTCTGATTCCGTGTTTCTGAGCCATTTGCAGTTCTGTGCCACGGTGGCGCAAAAGTCCTTATTTGCAAAGGGGTTTTGTTTTTAATCGATGAACCAGATGTTTACAGCTGTTTAAATGGGGATTTAAACGTGAGGTAAGGATCAACATTATCGAAAGCACATCTGTAGGTGATCCTTAGTAAAACAGGGGGGGATATCCATCTCTAGAAATGTCACGGCAGCGCGGATGTTCGAGGCGGACGGCCTCACTTCCAGAGCCGCTCCCGATTGGACGTTAACGCTGGCTGTTAAACTCCACTGACCAATCAGAGAGCGTGCTCTGTCACACCTCCCGACGCTGCGGCACAAAGCCCACCCAGTCAAGTGGATGGCCAGTGGCGGCCACGCAGCTGTCACGGAGCACAGAGTAGATTAGTGTCATCCGGGAGAAAATTAAAGATCACAAAAAGCCTGTGTGAGCGGTGACCGTGCGCCACATCAGAGAGCACGGTATGAAGGGTTTTGCAATTTTACCTGCTCCTGGAGATTTATGCACCAAAAGTGCTCCAGTGCAGCTGTGATGTGATGCATTAGGTCATGGCTTCAGCAGAAGGGAGGAGGCCAGACACATGTCAGCAAACAGAAAACTATTGACTTAATGTGTTCAGGCCTCTGGACATGGTTGAGCATGGCTCAGCTATCAGGGCAGTTTTCTGCACATACAAACTACACGTAACCTTCAGGTAGTCTAATGAGGATATAGACGAAACTCTGCACACTTTCAGAGAGATTTTTTATTATTTTTTAATAACACTTCTCCTGCAAACTCTTGTTTCCAGTGAGGAGCATACAGCAGCCTCCTCGAAAGCCATTAAACCAATCTGCCACGAATTAGCCTTTAATTAGCAGAGGTGCTCTTAATGAGAGCATAACATTTGTGCTGCTCGGTGATCTTAGCTGGAAGGTATCATATTTGGAGGGGGGGGTCATCAATGATTCATATTGAACATTTCATCTCAAAGGGAAGGACCGTTTAACATTCCCCTTGAGTGTGTGCCTTGCCCCTGGAGGTGGCAGGTTGTGCCACATATCAAAGGCAGCAACAGAGGGAGGGCCCTCCAGGAACACAGAGTGTTAATCTGCAGCCACTGTTTTTTTTTTTACATGCAGCCCTCTGTGCATCTAGGTTGGAACTCTTTTGTCTGTTTTTTCTTTTTTCTTTTTTTCCCCCAGACCTGTGCCTTGAAGCTGGCTCAGGCCGGCCTGTCGAGATGCCTGCTCGAGGTCTCTGGAGCCTGTGCCCACTGTATAATAATGTAGGTCATCATAGTCTGTGTTTTCCAGCTGGGTGGAGATGACTGTATCTCTGCTGCTCTGCATCCACTGGAAAGTAAAAGCATAGTCTTTTAATCCAAAGGATTATTTAGGATTATTTAAGAGCGTATGTCTCCAGTCAGGGGCAGTTTGGTGAATCTCTGCTTTTAACATTTCATTATTCAATCAATACCACCTTAGGCTCAAAAACCTCTTAAACCCTCAAAAACATAATACTGTAATTACTCTGAATGTTTTCAGTCTTCAGCCCGTTGGATTCAAACAGGCACAGTTGTTGATTTATATATTAATTTGAATGCCTGTCAGTTGGGGAATTTCCTCAGGTGTGTGTGTTTCAGTTATTTCCTGACCTTTCAATAACCGACACTGCAGGCACAGAGCGTTGTCTGTGCTCTAGACTGGGTTTGTGAAATTCAGCTTCTCCTTTTTTCTTTTTTTTTTTACTGACTAGATGGTTAGATTTTGAAATATAATGAAAGTCATTCAGTTTGTGCCAAAGAGTGTGTTTTCTCTTGTTATTCCCAGCAGCCCTATAGAGTTTGTTTTGCACTGGATAGTTTGGGATGTTTTCAGCTTTGGATGGCAACTAAAAGTTGCTTGCCTGTAATCGGACCTCTTACTGCTTTCTGAGTTCATTTAATCCTCATGTTGTTGTCAGATGTTTTAAGTGCTCTCAGGGCTGTGACCATGGTATTCTAACATCTCAATGCCTCTTTCATCCATTCCTTTTTTTTCTGCTTTGGATGGTGATGATGATATCTATTGAAATATTTTTAATCAGCCCTTTAAATGTTTATTATGCCTTTTAATTGTAAATCTACATGAATACCCACAGTTTCTAAAGGCACTGAGGACAGGACCACAGTGTCCTCCACAGCCCTTTACAGACCGATGGTCGGACTGGTTGTCACTGTTGAAATAATGTGGCAACCAATGTGTTTTGTTGTGAAAGCTTTCAGTGGATTGCAATGAAGCAAGTGTGCCACATTTCTCTATCCAAGCCTCTCGTTGTGGACTCAATGCATTTTGAGGTCACACTTTCAATGTGCATATGGATCACAATTATTTCCTTTGTTTCATCCACCACCTGCCAGGTGGCTGCAAGAACTTGAATCAGAATAAAACAGTCTCAGTCACCGCACCTCTCTGATTAGCCTCTGGCTCTGCGAGGGCACTGAAATGAGAGACATTATTTTTCTTACTCGAGTTTACACCAGCTTCCTAACGACGTCAACACGGAACAAACCTAGTTATATGTGCATTTGGACAGGCTGCGTTCAGGTCATTCTCTCTGTCCATTGTGTTATTGTGTGCTCAGAGGTGACTGTGTTTTCCACCACTCTTAAAACAAAGGTGGAGGCCTAATCAACCTATTACTGACATTTTGACATGTGAGGGTGCAGTGGAAACAGCTTTCTATCAGCCACCCTCTGTTTCCTGTTGTTTTTTAGGTGATTTGAACCCCAAAATAGGAGTGGTCACTAATCATTGTTGAGTCTAGGCCTCACCGGTGAGTCAAGTGTAGTCTTACTTAAACCAAACTATCTAGCAATTAGAAATAACAAAGCACTTACTGTATGTGCAGAAACCCAGCTGAGGGTGAAATTGCGCACATTCTGCACTGATTACTTCCCACACTCTCCAGGACGTGAAACACTGTCCCTTCATTGTCTCCAACACTCAGGTTTTCTCCACCTGTATAAATTCAGCCTTTGTGGTGACAGAAATTGTTCACATCAGGGGACAGTTGCATTTAGGCTACAGCGTCACCCACACACAGTACACCTGTGTTTATTCACTGGCGCTCGCAGTAAATGCCAAATGATTGAACAAAGTAGCAGGCGGCGTCCGACTTCTGAAATTATATGCTTGACCTCAGACATTTGGCTGGCTGAGGGGGCGGGTTGCAGCGAAATGCCAAAATGTGTTGCAGAGAAAAACAACAGTTTCACAACTGTGAAAGGTTAACCGAGAGCAGCTTCAGATGTGATGTTTTGACAAATTTCTTCTTTGGCGTCCTAGTTATTTTTAGCCACGCTCTAGAGATTGCCAACGTCTGTTGGTCCACCACTTTGGTCCAGACCAAAGCATCTTAACACCTACAGTAGTGAATGTGAAAGTTTTAAAGTTACATAGGGATTACTCCCATCTAGCGTTGCGGTTGTATATCGCAAGCAACTCAATCATATTTTTCATGCTGCATTCCCGTGAAATTGGGCAGACGGCAGACAGATGACAGCCGCTGCACGTAACGGCATAAACAAGCCTCTATGTAACCAAGTGGTCTGTCAGCAGGAGGCAAAACAATACACGTGACAATATGTTGTCATGGTGGTGTTGTATTGTTTACCTGACCCACGTTTTACCGGCTTTCTCTCGACTTTTGTGACTAAAATGACATCTGTTTTATTTTACCGACGCCCATCTGCCCGACTGCACGTGAATGCAGCATCAGCTCCATTCCTCCTCACTGCACCGCAGTGACTTTTCACAGACGCCACCTCGACCTGAGCCGACAGCTCCGGTGTCTCCGGTGAGTTTCCTACCTTGAACCCTGGCTTTTCATCAGGACCAACTTCATTTTATAGAAAAATATAAACTCAACAATCCTTCCATCTACCTTAGCCGTGTTAGGAGGCAGGGCGCCGATTTACGTTTTCGCCCGTGGGTGCGCATGCGTGTCCGGGGGGGGGGGTCAACACCCCCCCCCCCCCCGCCGACATGTGCACACCTAAACCGGGCTCTACAAACACTGGTGCGCATATCATGCCCCGTAATGGGACTTATCGCTCATTATTCATAAATAATAGCCTATACTGCACAACTGAAAATATTGTAGCAACCGCAGTAATGTTGTTGTTATGATTAAGTTGTGTGATTTCTGACTGACTGTGAATGTGTAGTATGGGCAGGTATAGGGTGGTTGGATGAGAAACTGAGGGGCAGAGTGAGGAAGACAGCTGTGTGTGTCTGTGTGTAGGTGAGTGAGTGAGGGAGGAGCAGGGGAGGAAGAGAGAGCTGTCATAAGTTAGTGTTATGTTGATGTAGTTACGTCGGGTTGGACGCTACAATATCAATAAACACGTGAGTTTAACATAGACGTCAGACGCGAAATAGCCGCGGAGCGAAGCCAGTTTCCTTTCAGCCCCGTTATTGTCGCTAGATGCGCCAGAGCGCAGTGAGCACCTCTGTGTCAGGCTCGCGCTCTGTGTTTTTCACCTTAACAGAGCGCGCCTGAGATTAATACACACATTCACGCAGGCTACACGCACATACGGGCTACATGATACACATTCCCACAGACACACAGCTGAGGGGCCGAGGCGCGGCACGGAGAAATGCGCATCTGGTGGCGTGCTCCCCGTGGGTGCTCAACCTGCTCAGTGGGTGCTCGAGCCCCGGAGCACCCACGGAATCGGCGCCTATGTTAGGAGGTGCAGTATTAGCTTACTAGCATGCAAAACCAAGATGACATATTAGCATTGTTATTCTGAGCATGTAATCACACTGGCATTAGCATTTAGCTCTGTAGACTCTTGCCCTGTTGTTGAGTCTTGTTTTCATGGAGTAGATAAGAGTAAGATGTGAAATCACCTGTAAACAAGATTGTGTGTCTGAGGAATGCTGCTATCCAGGTGGCCTATTTTTTTGTCTGTGTGTGTGTGTGTGTGTGTGTGTGTGTGTGTGTGTGTGTGTGTGTGTGTGTGTGTGTGTGTGTGTGTGTGTGTGTGTGTGTGTGAGGGAGAGAGAGGGGGGAGTGGACAATTTAAGTTGGCTTAGGTTTGGGTCCAACCTGTGGGGGATTCCCTGAGCACAATCTGCTCAGCGACGGGTGGGACCTGCATGTTGCTATGGTATTGCGGGCATCTGGCTGCACCCCACTTCTCCCTTGCTGAGGCTGAGTGGATCTGGAAGAGCGAGGAAGTCATTAATCTCCATATAGGTGACATGTTGGTGGAGCAAAGGAGGGGGGGTGAGCAAACAAACTGAATCACAAAGGAAGCACATGCAGCCTCTTGCAGGAGGGCAAAAAAAAAAAAATCCAGATGAGATCTCACTTATAGCCAATTTGTGTCTCCTTGATGTAAATTCTTTCTGTTAAACACAAGTCAATACTAAGCACGGCACATTTTAGGAAGTGTTCGAGTGTGTGCTTCCGAAGGCTTTTAACTAACAAAAGGAAGTCTGTATCGACAGTGAAGGGGATGCTACATCTGAGGAGACATGCTTTCCAGCGTAATGAGCACTATAAGTCATGATTGATCGGGCTGCAAACCTTCTCTTTTCACACTGCTTGCTGTCACAGGCAGTTGTTGCCTCTCTCCATCTGTGAATTTGTGATTGTTTATCAGTCTGGCCTCAAAATTAGAGTGTGGGACAAACTCTGATTTCTCATTCCCATGCAGCAATCAAGACAGAGGAGTAGCTCAATGATTACTCATGCAAATAGCATTTTGGGGGTTTTTCCCTCCCACCCATCATTTTCAAAACAGAAAAGAATAACAACATAATTTCGATGCTGAAAGAGCAGAAAAGTCTCTAACTAACTGAGACTGAGTTTGGAGATCCTGACAACAACGTTACCTCTTGATGTGGACTTAGGGCTCTGTAATGGAGAATCTACACCACAAAGGAGCTTAGTGTGGTAAGGGAGCAGCCAAGATTTTCCCCTGCACCATACTTCTTTTTGCTGCGCAGGCCTCGGTCACTCACCATCTGCCACTGTGTTTACACCCATCAGCCCAGCAACTGTAATCTCAGGAACGTTTCCTACAGACAGAAGGGAGCTTTGGGCTGTAACTCTCTGAATCAATTGGACATGAATACTTTCTGTCAGGAGGAGCCCAGGAGATCTCCTCAGTCTCTCTGCTTCCTGGTTCTCCGAGATGCTCAAAAGCACAAAGACTTTTGTTTTCACACATTCAGTCCAGAGCGTGGAATACAAAAAAAAAAAAAAAAAGCACGTTTAACTGTTCATATTGAAGTTGGTGCAGTTTGATTGACAATAAAGAGACTACTCAATCATTTCCACTGATATCTGAATCACGTCCTAACTGAAACTTAGGCTACTGGTTTAGTATCAGTAATGGCATCATCTGACATTTATCTTACCATTTACTTAAGAAAAAGTCTTATCAATTCGCATATAAGCATATAAGCAAATTCACTATTCATGGATAATTTCATACAAAAAAAGAGTAATTTCGATTGAAAGAGTATGGATGGTTATATGTCATCACCTTAGCGTCTTTTACCACATAGAATAACAGATGTAAGCTTTAGTGGCAGCTGGAAACTGTGCCATGAATAATTTAGCTCCTTATTCAAAAATTTGAACCGCAATTCTTTTGTTTTCTGACAATGAGATCGAGTTGATCGTCAACCTGCAGACGGGCTGTCAGTCTTAATTATAGAAACACTACAAAACTAAATTCACCAAAATAAAAGGATTTTTTTCTCTCCAGTCTGTTGACTTGAACATAAGGTCAGGCGTGCACTTTGAGATCTTCTCAGCTTGACATGACACTCCTTGCTTCTATGTCATGTTTACCATTCCACGCGTGCCGAGCATTTCGTGAATGTGCCAGAAATGTGCATCTTTGCTCTATGTGGGGATCAGCGCTTGAAGAACTCAGGCGCAGCACAGAAAACGCTGTTTTGTTTCGGTTTCAGAAACGTAAGTCTGGTGTTTTGTGATTGCGCTGCCTCTTTCCACGACCTCGCTCCTCCCCAGGGACCCTCCACCCTGTCCTGTGTGCTTATTTCTGGGCCTCCTCAGGAGAGTGGGAGGAATGTCTGCTGGGGAACAGCGACTGTAAATAAATAATGGAGACGACCTGGGTGTTCCTTTCCTGAGTGGGCCGGTGAAGGGTGTGTGCAATTTTTGTTCTTTTGTTGGACAATCGTGTCAGCTGAGTAGGCTTCATTCAGGAACCACTGTAGGCGCTGATGTGGTCTGTGTGTGATTTTTGTTTGTTTATTTTGTTTCTTCAGGAACACCACTGGAGCCACGTGAGCCAACAGATTGGTATTTGTGATTTCAGCCATATGATTCTGGTTCCTTTTTATTATTTTTGCTCAAATCAGCAGTCACCTCAACCTGCTGTTTTCCTGTTTCATGAGAGCTTCACATGCCTGAGCTGTTTAAAAGCACCACTATCCCGGCCAGAACACACACTGATGAATAATATATGGTGCAGATAAACTTGGACACTAAATGGATGTCCCTCAAGTAGAACCCCAAAGGCTATCTGAGTTCCAGTCTACAGCTTAACCTCTTCTTTTCCCTGTCTTTTCTTTCTCACCCTCAATCCCACTCTGTCTGGCTTTTACCTCATCACCATAGATAGAACTCCTTTACAAACATACACGTGCCTGGTCCCCTCGCAAACAGCTCACTAATACCCTGAGACTGGGCTTTCAGCATCAGATAACGCTCCAGATCGCTGAAAAATGCAGGGACATGTGAGAGGCCTCTAAATATAGAAGTGTTGCCACCGCTGCTCCCGTGTGGTCCTTTAATTGTCATGTTACACATAAATCCCTATCCTGTTTGCTTCTGCACTCATCGCGATGCTCACGCAAACCCACCGCCAATCTGCATGGAAAGCATGTTCTAATGAACAGTTTGAGACGGCAGATAAGAAAGGAAAAAAAAACTTTTCCACCTTTCCTGTCATGGTGGGAGCTGGATAATGAGGAGCCTACTGAGACACTAGTTGACTTTGCCACTGGGCACACCCTTGCAAGCTGCACAGTATATCAATATAGTTCAAGGTTAAACGGTTCCTGCAATTGTCTAGTTTCTGTAGATATTTTTGGGACAGAGCCCCAGAAGGGTTTTTAAAGAGATTTCATATGATATTCTCAATTAATTTCCAGAGCAACAATGTCTACAGCTGTTTAAAATGTGGCTGCTTCTGTTGCTAAAATGATTTTCTTGTTCCACAGAGTGAGTGGGTTGCATGGTGAACACCACCTAAATAGTTGTTAAAGGTCAGATGACCCGAATGACGAAAACCAAACACAGCGGTTTGTGAAATTAGTTGCCACAACATTGTTTCTGGGAAGAACCATTGTGGTTGAGTTTTTCAAAAACTTATATTTTATGCTGATGACAAACATGCATTTTTCACAGTCGTGGAACAAGATTCAGGAGCAGAAACTGATGCTATTCTTGCCAATTGCTGGTTAGGGTTAAAGCAGAAGTAAGTGATATATTTGTGTTAATATAAGTCTTAAATAGTTATATCTTCCGACAGCAATCACTTACATAGAGTGTTTGGACCAAAACATGGGTCTGTCAGTCACTCTGCTCTGCTCTGAGCCGAGGAGAAAACATTTATCGTATCCTACAGTTTTTATCCAATGAGGAGAGAGAACGGCAGGGCTTTGAATGTGGCCAATTGCTGGTTAGGTGAAGTGGCTTCGATCTGATTCACCGGTCGGAAGTTACGGTGGCTGTTATTGACTTTCAGGTAAAACAGGTTAGCCTGGAACCCAAAGTTTTGTGACTACTGAATTTATTTCAAAAGCCTGCCTGGAACGCTTAGCCTGGTCTTTATTGATCAAAGCTCCTTTGTAATACTGAATATAGCTGCCTGACACAGCTAAACACGATGAAAATTACGAAATGAAACCAAAGAAAGACGCAAAATTGTAAAGTTTCAGTTTGTGAAACCAAAATTATTTTGTTAAGATGCTAAAATACTCTGTATAGCTGAGAGAAAATGCAGCAGTCAGGTGTTAATTCTTTATTTCCGTCACTACAGGCGACACCTCTAATGTTACACAGCTATCCAATCAGCTGCTATTAAAAGATTTGGAACAGCGGAAGTTCAAATACATTCCAAAAATGAAATAATTTGCATGGCAAGGCACCAACGACACATGTGGACAATATGTTTTTGTGATTTGGATGAACTGACCCTTTAATGTCTGTAAAGTTTATATATACACAGAGAGAGAGACATGCAAACACCAAAGCGGATGTGCTGGTGCAAATCAATTATTTGCTGTCCACAAAATGGCTGTGTACACACTCTCTCATATGCATACACACACATACTCTGGCACATCAGTGTGCACACACAGAAGTGGATGTGGTACTGTGAATCAATAATGCTGTGTTGTCACAGGGTGACATGTGAGCCATGGCAGGGAGCAGATGGCCCCGGGGTGCCTAGCTTCCTGTTAGTGGTGCCATTCAGCTTTGTGCATGCACACACACACAGACAGACACGCACACACCACACCACCACCATGTCCGGTGGGATTTCCCAATGCAACTAGCCACGGCACTGGCCATTAACAAACAGCATGCCATTATTGGCTCCTCTCTAAAATGCTGAGTACATGTCCTACCAAAAAATGACAACAGCCAGATAATGGTAAATAGATTTCTCTGCCTCGTCCATGGAGGTCTGAAGTAAATAGTTCTCTGCACCCCCTCCCCAATGTGATTTTTGGCAGCCCAGCAAATAGCTTTCAGGAAATCGGATCTGTTTCAGTCGACGCTGAGTGAGGTCAGGCATTGCTCAGATATCACTTTGACTATGTTGTATTGATTGAGCATTTCCGACGGGTTTGTGGTGGTATCTCTGAGCAAAGACTCAATTAACGCAGTGAACCAGTGACTGTACGTGTCAGATTGTGTATGCAGGTGATTTATTGGATTGACTCTGAAAGAAAAACGTCTCTGTGGAAAGACCTTGGCGAGATGTTTTAGCACTTTTATGCTGACGGCTTTCAGCTCATGTATGTGTGTCTCTGTGCGTGTCTGTGTGTTTGTGTGTGTGTGTGCATGTACAACCGGAAGCTCTCACCCCTGGCAAAGCTCACACAGCACCACCCTGCTGGCAGTCACCTTTGATGGCGACTGATTGGGTTTGAAGTGTAGAAAAAGTAATACGCCCCAAACGTTTGGAAGATAAAAGCTGTGCCAGGGGAACAAGTGCTGCTGCTGCTGCTGCTGTGTACTGTTACTCACGACCTCCACCACCACCACCACCACCACCCTCCAACAAACCTGCAACCACACTCTGTCAGCATGCTGCAATGAGGCCATATTGTCACTGTCACTGATAACCCCTGCTGTTTTCAGAGGACCACCACCGCCTAACAGGAATACTCTGCCAGCAGGGGTATACACCCAGAATTGTCGCAGTGTAATATTGCATCAATTTCACTCTAGAGCCAACTCTGAAGGAGCTGCATTTAATTGGTTGCTGGGCTGTCATTACAACTCAAATAATAACAGATACTTCAAAGAAAACGGGGAGAATTGAAAACAGGAGAACTGAAAGTGATTCCTTTTCTTCTTCTATATTTTGTTTAGCATATTTTTTTTCTTTTGACAACGTTGTGATTTGTGTCTGTGTATGTTCTAAGGATGCATCATCTTGTGACTTATGTCGGGGAAAATTTTTTATGATGCCTGGATTCAGTTATGTCAGGCGCCGTCATGCTTTATAAACGTTGACTCTGTGACACGTCTAGACGAGGCTCGTGTCGGCAAATCTAACCACCAGTAGTTTAATCAACTCTGCAAATTGACCTATAAAGTGCTTCATTTATCTTTCACATTTTATGGCTTCTTGTGGTGGCGAAGAAGCTGTAAAAAATGAAGACAGAGCCCAATAAGTACATGTATTTTTTTCTGTATTTAATCAACAGAATTTCAGCATACCATTGTGAAAACGACCTTCGATTGTCACTGTGCCAAATTATCTGCCAGCTGGGTGAGTTCATTTTCTGATACCACCCAGTCTATCAGGGCAGGCTCTCAGACTCCTTGACCTTCAGGATTTCCAGATTTGAATTAATGGGAGCCCACGGCCCTCTTCTCCAGGGGTTAAAGAATATTCCTGGATGAAATGGCTGGACTTCACAAGGTGTCTTTGATCAGGAGGTGAGACTAAAAGGGTTGTAGCGTAGGAGGAGAGGTGGACGGGTAAGCAGGGAGAGGAGGTTTATAAAGCTATAAACAGACCATCCAGTCCCTGTTGCTGCCACATGTGCTGCAACCAGGTGGAGACTGACAAGGTAATTGCTTGTGAGGAAAAAAAAAATAGTATGGACGGTTGGCAAAGTAGGATCAGACCACCAGGGTTGAAAGACCAAAGTGAAAATGGAGCCAGTAGAGCAAATGGGTTTGATTTAATTGGAGTTCTTGCTGTTTAGTCGAGTGGGGATAGATTAGCTCACTGCACAGAAATTTATAGAGCAAACTTGGTTAAAGTGGACTGTTGAAGTCATCTGACTCAACAATCATCTGATTCTCAGCTGATCCATCTGCTGACGAGAGAGCAGAGGAATGCACTCGTGAAACATCTGCACAGACATGAAATGGCACAACATAAAAATACAACAAAAAAAAGAGCATTTGCGACACAGATTCACGTAGGTGTACATTTTTTCCGGTGTGCTGAAAAGTCACCTTCAGCGTGCACCGACATCACGTCTGCTCAGCTCACAACAGGCAGTCACTGGGCACAACTAATGACATTTTCCATGGATTATCCCACAGAGAAAATGCCCCAAAAAAACCCTTCTATTATTAAACTGACATGAGCCTTATTAGCTTTCCACACATTTTCACACCAGACCTTCAGTGTCACAATAGGCAACTTATTATCATTCATCATGTAGCTAGGCTGTGCTTGTTTCCCTTTACTTCATGTGTAGCCTACAGACAGACAGGGAAGGTCACACAGCTCAGAGTGAGCCAAACTGCTACAGATAGTTCAAACAATCTGCCTTTTTTTTTTAGAATACCGTAGCTCAAAATAGTTGTCTCCAAGGTCCCTCAGAGTCACATTGAACCCCGTCCAAAGACAAGATGAAGGACCTGGGATAAGTAAAGCCCACCCCAGCTCTTAGCTGCTCTGTTAGGCTTTAATTACATTCATCTATTTCAGAAAAGGGTTTATCTGAAGTTATTTCATTACGTAATACAATTGTATGCTGCAGCTTATTCCTTGCCGTTGACTTGGCTATCTCAAGGTTCATTCCTTCTCATATCAGGCCTCTTGGGCACACACAGTGCCGTTGTTTGTTTCCACACATCAATGCATTCCTCTCATTCCTTTCCCCCAGGCTTGGATGAAAATCAGCTGGTTGCCTGAGAGAGGTAATTGAACTTTTCCCTAGTATTCCCAGCCTGAACAAGGAGGAGAAAGAGGAGGAGGAATGAGAGTGGGGGTTCATTCTGAGAGTGTCCTTATTAGAGCTGAAAATCAGAGAGAATACAAGAACATAGGCTGTGGGTATCTGCTCAGACTTTTCAATCGGAAGTTGTGTAAGAATAGGCCCCCCCTCTGCGCGTTTCTAAATGACCTCATGCTCCAAGCAGGATAGAGAAGTTTTGTCACGCATTTCACAATTTCAGCCCTCAGTCTGTGAAGCTTCCTTCCTTCCCACATTGAGTTTTGCTTTGTCCTCCCACATGATAGGCTACCTTCTGTTTTCCAATCCCTTTGTGCAAGTATGACAACAGCAAACAACTTTTTATACCATTTTCTAAAGTAACAGCACCACTGGATCACTTTAAACAAGTCAAAAAAAAAAGTTCTGCATTCAAAACTTTAAAAGAGATTTTTGCAAGTGATGCTGTTACTACCATAGCCAGTGTTAGTGTTAGCTACTATTTACTCTCCAGTTGAGAAAAGACCAGCATCAAACTTTATCCTTCTACTTGTCGAGAAGTAGAAAACCAATCCTATTGTTTTGCAACAATTTCTGTGTTTTCTTCTGATGAGGTTAGCATGTTAACCAGATAGTTAGCTTTTGGTATTAAATGAACTATGCTAACATTAGCTAGAGCAACAGACAGCAAAACTAGAAATTCAACTTTATGGCGCCTTTAAAGTGACACAAGATGAATTTGAGGTCTTGATTAATGGGAGAAGAAAGACGAAAACACATAGTTTTGCTTAACTTTTTTTTTTATGTTTGGACTTTGCTCTGTTTTATTGGATTTATTTTTACTTCTTTGTGCCTGAAATGTTTTGTTTTTTTAATGAAAGAATGAGAAACCCAAGGGAGACAATGTTGTGTAATAGACAACACGGGACTCCAACATAGATGAGATGTCCCAATCATAGGCCACATGGTTGCATTTGAAAACTATGTTGTCTTATTTCAATGGCTCCTTAAAACGTAGGCCTTGCCATCTATTCGTGACCTTCGAAGTGGATCCTCCATGGCTCAACCCACCCCAAGGTTCAGTGAAACAACACGGACAGAGAGCCACTTGCACTCGTGGCTCTGTGTTGTGTTTCAGCTAACGGTATAACTAATAACAACCGGGGCCTTTAAAACCTTTTTGTGTTTTCATGAAAAGAAGTTGGCTATGTGTTGTGAAGGTTACTAGGCGACATGCACCATGCTTTGCAAGGCAATGGTAACAGTAGGCACAGCTACAGTCATGGATGCGTCACCTATTTCGATTGCGTCCCTTGACCCCTAAATTGGAACACATATCAGTTATGATTTTAGGTTAACTTTAACCTGAAAAGTAACTGTCAGATAAATGTGGTAATTATAAATACATAGTAAAAAATAGATTACAGTATTTTCCCCTCTGAAATGTAGTAGACTTAAAGAATAACGTAGCAACTGTTTGGTACTTGAGTAAATGCACATAGTTACTTTCCTCCACTGGCAGCAGATGCCTTCACTGTGACTGTGGAAAATTTCCAGTTTGCTCCGGCTCCTTTTCTCCCCACTTCAAAGGTGTTCACCAGGGAGCTGCACCTCAAACAGATGATTGTTTTCTCTGACATTATCGGACATCTGAGATCCTCGATCTGCTCGGCTCCGCTCGCAGCATGTCCTGTCGCAGACTGTGGCCTATCTCATTTACATGGGTACACGGAGAACACAGCTTAACCTGAAACCTGGCCCCATGTTAACCGCTCCGGTATCGTGTTGTTGCCAAAACTGACAAGCTTTCATTTATCAGCCGCCTTTACAAGACGTCTCCTGTGTGAAAGAGGAGACTACGAGAGAGGCACTGGGCGTCTATAGCTTTGATGTTTTAATACTTTCTCCTCCACTGGCATGTTTAATTCTCTATTAGATGATATTGTACTCCACTTGTTTGGCAGTGCTTTCTAAATTACAGGGGGTGACTTGGGATTTCATCAAAGGCCAGATCACAACATTGCCGCCTTTTGTGAAAACAAAATTTGCTCCTTTGTTGAAGTTTACTTTTTCGTGGACTTGGGGCTAAGATTTAGGAGTCAGTTAATGGTTCAAAACAAATACAAATCTCTTAGTTACAGTGTCTAACCAACTGTAGCTCTCCCTTGCTGCCCTCCCTCCCTTTCTCCACGGTATTAGTATGACTACATGTTTGGCTTGCTTCTAGTCTTTCCCTAGTTACCCACAGAGAGCCTGTGATTTAACCATACTTGGCTCTACCACAGAGAGGCCATAGTCTCAAACTAGACGGTGATGTCATCCCCACAGCATCTGGCACAGGAAGTGACTTAACACAAACTGAACAGTTGAGGTCTTTTACAAAGACTTGGCTAATCGCTGATCTGATGAAAAGCCCCCTTTTTGAACATCAAAATTGCGTAATCCCTGTTGCTTGAAAGGGGAAAAAAAAAAAGAAGAAGCTCAGATGCGCACAAAACCACAAAAAGCTGAATGCATCATTTCAAGAGAATCCCAAAGCAAATGACTTCATTTTCTGGTGTGAGTTCAGAACAATCAGCCACCACATGTGCTTCACATCGACTATGCTGCAGATGGTGTTCCCACACATCCCAGTCATTACTCCATTTACAGTAGTCATTTTTGGCTCAGACCAGTCAGTCTATTATCAGCTCCACTGCAGCTGAGATGGTAGTTGTGTGGTCTCAAGTTCTTAAGGGGTCAGTGGATGTGACTGTTAAGTCTTGAGGCAGCGTGCCGCCCCTGTCGCAGGAAATGAACGACTCCCAAGGGCCTGCGCTTGTCACAAGAGAAGCAACAGGCCGCTTGGGAATCTACTGGTTCCCACGGTCTCTATCAGAGGTTTTTATCTGAACCAATCCAGTTCAGCAGCAACAGCTCTTATGCGCTCTCACCAAAAATAAATGGTGCTTCAGTTCCTCTATGCATCAATCGAAAGCCGATTTAAAGCTGATAAACCAGTTTGAAATGTGAAAGTTTTACCAAAGGTGTCTAATCATTAACCAGAACTGTAGAGAGGAAATGTGGCCTTTCTTTTAAAATATGCAGAGTGCTGCTGCATGTTTTAAATGCCACAGATACTATTTTCCCCCTACCAAGTTGCTCTTTGTACCCTCGCATTCCTGTGTGCAAAATTTGAACAAAACCAGGACTGAGAGTTACACACAATTATCTCAGGCAAGAACCACAGCTTCCTGGTGTTCACACGCTGCTCACAAGGATTTTTCAAGCCACAAAACACGTCAGCGGAGCAGCAGATGTAGTGCACGTGGCTTCCTTGGAGAGAACGCCGAGTTATTAGACACCAAAGTGGCAGACATCCTGTCTTTTCTTGAAAGCCACTCATGCCAGGTCTAATGCACTCCAAACACACCACCAGCCTCCGCACGTGGGATGATGATGACTCAGCGGCCCCTTTACCATTCTCCTCTCCTGCCCGTTCGCGTCATCAGTGGCCTTTTAAAATGTGGCCATGCAGAGACGAGATGTGTTTTATTAGATCGGGCAGCCCTGGACCAGGAGCAGAGATGAAGCAGCCTTCTGGTATTTATAGCAGCAGAGCAGTCGTGCCACTTGTCCGGATTGACTCTGTTACTTCCTCCTCTGCTGGGGGCCGGATGAGCTCAGGGCAGACATCCTCAGTTGAGGCAGACATCCCCTTTTAGCTGCATTGTATCTATTTGAGGAAGCCATTGTGCCAAGTTTTGGCAATCGCAAAGGGTTTTGGATCAATTGTTAAGGTTGAAATACATTTCAAGGTCAAAATCACAGGGCTGGATTGTTTTAAAGAAGAAGAGAAACGTATTGTGTGAGCTGCAGAGGTTGTTTGATTTATTGTGAGAGAAAAGGATCATCTCTCTGTGGCTTTCCCCTCTGCTTTGATGTTGCTTCGCTCTGCATGCAGAAGTGACTGATTGTAAATGATACAGTCTGAGCTTCAGGAAGGTGTGCAGAGGTGCCAATAAACCAGGAGTGCAGAGGGGGGGAGAGAAGGTGACAGGAGAGCAAACACACTCCACATCCATGCACTCACCCTCCTCTAAGCCTCGCAAGGTCGCACAGTCCTTCATTTCATGTGGGATCAAAGCTGTTCAATAAAAATCAGTGGGCTCAGCAAGAATAAATATCGTATAACTGCTCAGTCAAGGTTAGGTGAGTAGAGCAGGCATGTTTGTGCGTTCAAAATCTATCTGTCCCACCCAAAGCAGACAAGATACCTCTGCACAAATTGGATAGTTTAACTCCAGTGGTTCTCCTCCCCTTCCTGCCGCCTCCATGGTGGGATAAAAACCAAGTTTACTGAAGCGTAATTCATCTCCTAAGAAACCAAAGTCTCATGTGTAAAGTTACAGTCCTCATTTATCTGGCGGTTCAGACAATGAATAATGGAGACAATAAAAAAAAAAAATTGCAGACTGTCATGAGGAGTGTGGGTGATTTACTGGCGATCACATTTCATGTTCCAGTGGAGCAGGCTCATTCTCATGGGAGAGCGTGCTGTTTTGTAAACACACAAATGCTGCTGCTGCTGACGCACATTTGAATATTTATGAGCCTTTAGGGTAGCATCCAACGTCAAAACTGTTTCTGGCTTTACACTCAAGTCCAGTGTAATGACTGTTGTAGTGTGAAACCTGAGTCTACAATGAAATTATAGTGGAGAAAAAGGGTTCATTTTCCCTTTGTTTCATGTCAGCACTCTGCTTTTGATCTCTTTCTATCAGACGACTGATATTACTCGTTACCATATTGTCTGGCCATTTAAAAGACTCTTACTTCCCTTATGGGGAATATTTAAAAGGCCTGACATGTTAAAAGAGTGTAGACTGTCAGGCTACAGAGGTTAAAACACCTTTTGTACGACTATTTCATACTGAAATAATATCCAGAATACACCGATGCCATTGCATCAGATGAAAATGTCTGTCAGACAGACATGGTTTTACTTGTAATTGTTCATGTCTCTCAAGAGATTTTCAGGTGTGTTTTAATGTGTGTGTGTTAATTTAAAGATGCATCATGAAATTAATTATCATCCAGTCAATTAGGGCTGCATTTAATAATTATTTTCACATAGATTTATCTGCTCATCTCGATTAACACGTGAATTGGTCTATACCAGTTTAGTTTGGTGGACATTTTTTGGATTATTTTGGTGTTTCAAGAAGTATAGTTTTTGTTTGCTTTCTATTCACTATGTTGAATCGTGTTCATATGTATTGCATTAATTAAATATAATTAGTAGAGAGGAAAAATGGCCGTTCTTTGTTATTTGTTCCATTATGTGCTGCTCCACTTCTCAAGCAGGAACAGCAACACCCTGGAGTCTAGTTTGACATACAAACATACAGGAAATGTATAACAACATGAAATATGTTGAGACCATGAGTTAGCTTCGGAGGTGCTGGTCCAGGGATTTTAAATGTATGGTGGTATTGGTTTATCAGTGAGCGATTGAAATGTTGAACCGTTGCAAAGACACAATCGTTGGTGAATGATTTTCGTTGATCAACTAATCAGTTAAAATTGAGCTCTAAATCTATATGTTGAAGATCAAGGATGTCACTCAGACATTTAATCTAATATTATTGCTTTGCTAGTCCCATTCAATCAAGTTTGTGTATTGATTGAGAGTGTTATCCAGATTTTCACAGCGTCCCCTCCCCCAGCTGTCATCACTTGGCTGTGATGCCGTTGTTTCCAAGTATTGCAGTATTGTCACAGAGTAGTGAAGGGCTCAGTGTCCTCAGCTCCAAGCTGTTTGCTGGTGCTGACACAGGGGGATTCACTGGGTAATGAGTATTGAAACAAACCCCTCCGTCATCTCTTTTTTTTCTCTCTTTTTTTTTTCTCCGGGGCGGTCGATGGATGACACCTCAGAGACTTGATCCAACGTGACCTTGCTGCCAGACAAGAGCTTGCTGTCCTGTCACCTATTGTGTCTGGAGAGAGCTGGAGTTGTACTATATTTTTGCTGTTGCATTTACACATGAAATAATAATATGCACACATGAAAGAAATATAAGTGTATATTTTGATCAAAACAGATCAATTACAAGGACATTAATGCCCTTGTTGCATTTTTTTTTATATCTCCCATTGCTTCCCTGTGGCTCCTGAAACGGGAGTTTTTTGTTTGACTCTAATTAGCTGCGAAGAAGTCTGCGAGAGGCTCATTAGAAAATCAAAGAGCAGCAGCGTATGCAATATTATAAGTATGCTACTATGTGAATGCTTAGGAATTTAACAGAGCGTGGGGAGAGGCCCAGTTCAGAGGTGAATATAGCAGTGTAGCCACAACAGGCACTTTAATTACAAGTTGAACTTTAACCCACATCCCTTTCTCTCGGTCTCAGTCTGCCCGCAATTACCCAGAAGAAACGTCCCAAACCAGAGATGACTGCCTAATCATTTTTCTGTTTTGGCAGAGCGCTACTTGGGGTTGGAACGGAGCTAGCCAAGTGCACAAGATGACTCATTATCTTCCACACAAGCCAAAGGATGTTTCCCAGTTAGCGAGGGGGGATGCCCCAAAGGAATTGGTAAATGTTTGGTATTTCCTGTTGCTTTTAAGATAGCGTTAGTCCATCCGAGGAGGACAACGGCGCAAAATGTCTTTGTGTCCACGAGAAAGGCACCGAGCAAAACCCAGAGGTTTAAATCATGTGAAAAACAAATCTGAGAGAGGTCGAGGACGGGCTCTGTCCTGCTGGTGGGAAAAGCAAATCATGTGTGAAGCTTCCAGCCTGGGTAACCATGACACTCAGGGAGCCAGTTGCCACCCCATGGCTGAGTACGGGAGCCTCTCAACTCCTCGCTCCTCTGCGCTGTATATGCCTCTCCCAGGGATTCATTGTGTGCAGTAGAAACAGAGGGTAGTGTGTAAACCAGGCTAGGCATTTTCCCATTAGATTCATTGCTTCTGTAGGCCGGCTGTGACCTTTTAAAAGCCATTGATCCCCCCCCCATTCACCCCCCCAAAAAAAAGAATACTGTAGAGAACTGCAGCCTGGACTTCATTTCCCAGATGCACACCTGCTGCTAACGGCAGATGGTTTGCTGCAGGGCAAAGATGAGTTTTTGAGGATTATAGAGTCTTTTGTTGATGTGATGAATGCAGATGTTTTGTCCTTTACTGTCTCGGTCATCCCTATGTGTCCTCCTCTGCCAACTGCTCATTATTATTTTTCTTCAAAGGCTCTCAGATTTTCATAATGGCAGTCAATACAGAGAGAGAAAGAGTGAGACAGGAGAGGCAGGAAGGAGAGGAAAAAATAGAAAGTGCCAAGGTTTGTTTTTCACACTGCTCACATGGTTGTGGCAGCTCTGCTTGCTAACGTGTGAGTGAAAAAAGTTTCAGGAGCTGAAATGGAGCATGCCTCAGTCTCATGATATCCACCTGACACCCCTCCTCCCCCCCCCCCTCTATCTCCGCTTCCCAGCTCTCCCCTGAGTCACTGTGGAGTTATTACCGTCCGTGTCCTTCTGGGATTCTTTCAAACATCCATCACCGCTCTTACGAACCTCTTACTGTAATTGGTCTGCTTTTGTTTCAGACTTAAATAGATGATAATCTATGCTGACTGTCTGGGACATATCGAGGCCATGCATCATGAGTTTGCCATTTTGTCGAGCCGGGCCAGTGGTCAGTCACTCACATAGTCACATGCACTTGATGCTGGACCCAGTGGCTGGTTTGTGTTGTTACCTCAGCAAACTGTTATTTTCCAGAAGTAGGTGGAAAAAAAAGGGAATGAGGGCAGTGTTTTTGCCAAACAACACGTTCACCTCAGCTGGAGATCTGCCTGGAGAGGCTGTTTTCTAATAGGTATAGACTACCTGAATGCTGGAGAGGAGGTGGGGAGGGGGCACTGTCATCAGTGAAAGAGAGGGGTAATACAAACTATAGCAGTCTGGGCTACATTTAGTGCCAATTTGTAACAGTTGCAATGTAAAAAAAACGGATGACAACATCCAACACCATAATTATTGTCCAATACTCAACATGTTCCTGCCTAAATAATGGTATCGTTATCCTATTTATTGCTAATTTACAATGCTAGCCTACAGACGACAACACCGTTCAATAGCAATATGAAGCCAAACTTCAAATGGTGAACATTTTTACCTGTCTTGCATTAACACATTAGCATTGTCACAGCTAGCGTTTATATTTGACTCCAGCGTGCTCTCACATTGCTGCTAGCACGGCGGTATAGACTCATGCTGGTTTTAGCCCTGGATAATTAAAATCGCTCAGCTGCAACAAAGGAAATGCCATGTGGTTAGAGCCATTGCCAGCTGATTTAAGAGCGCAGCGTGTTTTGACACCAGAGAATCTAAACTGGGAAGAAACTGCTGATCCTTCCTCCTCTGTGTCACAGACTGGCCTCTGGCTTCAGGAATGCCACAGGACAGGAAGGGAGGAGAAGGAAACAGGAAATACTTTTGATATCTCTTTTTTTTTTTAAGTCCTGTGTGGGCTTTTGTTTGATAAACGGAAACTGTATATTAAAATATGGCACTTGTGAAAAAGGATATAATGACCCAGTTTTACTTTGACTTGATCAAGGTCGAGTTGGAGCTACACAAAACATAATTACTGAAGGTAAATTGAGTTAAATGAAGACGGATTAAAATAGTATGATAACAGATTCTCATGAGAACTGACACAGTAATGTTGTAGTGAATTAAACTTAACAATTCACCATTGTTCATACAGATCGGTCAAGTTACAAGTAAAAACACAAAGGATCAAAGGAGCTCAATTGTACAGCTTCAACACGCTGCTACTAATGTGGTTAGCTTCACAAATGATATTCAATTGGACAGTAGCTATTCCCTTTAAAATACACTGTAGCAGTTCGGTGCAAGATAGTGTGTGTGTGTGTGTGTGTGTGTGTGTGTGTGTGTGTGTGTGTGTGTGTGTGTGTGTGTGTGTGTGTGTGTGTGTGTGTGTGTGTGTGTGTGTGTGTGTGTGTTGGGGGGGGGGGCTTAGCACCATGACTTCCTGTCCAGCTGCTCCTGTTGTCACTGCTTATGAGCAGATGTCTGTATTTCCTCGCCTAAGACACACACACACACACATGCACACGCAGGACTTTGCGTACACTCACACATTCTCAATTTGTAACAGGCCTCATGTAAAACTCCTACTAGCAGCAGAAAGCAGAGCCCCCTCTGAGTAACATTAATGTATTTATGCTTGAGCGCTACGGCGCTCGACCACATGCAAAAAGAAGGGGGAAAAATGTTGTTGTGCGGTAGCGGATGGGCTCTTCTGGTGATCCCCATGTTTGATTTGTGTGTGTTTCTGGGTGTTGTATGTTTGAAGGGGTTAAAGGAGGTTGTGCGTAGGGGGGTGTGAGAGCTGATGAACAGTAATGGATCTGCTTTCAGCATGGGTGTAATAACACTATTTCCAGCCATGTTTGGTGGCAATTGAAGAGATTTACGTCTTAAAGGGTCACTTCACTCAAATTAGATGTAACTAAATGGATTCTGTTTCTTACCTATAGTGATATCCGCTGGTACTGTATCATCCTACTGCCAAACCAATAAAAAAGGGATGAGAATCAATATTCCTGTTTGGCCGTAATTCTTCATTACGAGCTCCTCATTTGAATTGAATTGACATTTTTAAATTCAGATAAATAATAAATAACCAAACCTAGATTAAATGGCTACAAATTAAGGTACAGTATAGTTTAAAGGATGATACTACGGATATTCAATGATTTCATGACACTCCAAAATCAATAATAAATTGCTAATTAACAGGAGGTTAAACAGCTAAGGTGAATGTTATTTCTCCTGTGACTATTAAAAGTTAAAATAGACATATTTTAGGAAAGTCCATCTTAGAATAATCCATATATTTCTTAAATTGAATATCTTACTTATAACTACATTTGAACGTTTTTAGTAGCAGTGATGGACATCTCTGCCTGATCTGTGATGGAGTTTTTCTTGTAGACGACACCCATCAGATAACCAGCTGATGCAAAACACAAATGCAGGTAAACTTGCATCTTCCTGAGCCCAATTAACTGTCTGACTTTCTCTTCTCGTCTGTTCCCCAGGACGCCTTTGTGGAGCTGTATGACAGACAGAGGGAGTCGGTCTTCAGTTGCTCCTGGCCCTCCATCAAGACGGTCTTTGGCCTGGCTGCACTTGGGGCGGCGAGCCTCACCATCGGAGCGTACCTTACACAGAAGTGAACCAAGCCCTGAGTTCTATCAGCTCGACTTTATCCCTTCAACACCCTCCTCCTTTTCCTCGTGCCTCCTGCTTTTCTTTTATTTTTTTCTGCCTTTTTAAAGACGCTCCTGACCCCGCAGAGACAACCTTCAGACTTTTTCCGACTTCTGGCTCTCTTCAAAGCCCTCTCTCAGAAATCTCCCCTCTTCTTCGCCCCTTCGTGTCAAAACAGACACAAATCAAAACAACTGAAAGAACCAGATGCGCAGCCCGTACAGAGCAAAGGACGTCTTGAAAAGAGGCAGCTTAGATGTAATCACTCTAAGCTGACTACATCTGAGGAGAGAGGAAGGATCAGTGGTATGCATCTACCTTTTCTTTTTTTTTTCTTTCATTCTGTTCTGCCTGCTTCTGTACTAGTTATAGCATGAAAGTTGAGTGTTAGCGTAGACGTTGCATGTGTCAGAGTTCATGCGAGACCTCTAGTTGAAGGCCTTGAAGATGCGAGGACGATGATGATCACGGTGGTGATGGTGATGATGATGATGATGATGACGATGGATGACGAGGAAGTGGTCGGCAGCCACGCCCCTGCTTGTTAGGGTGAAGAACCCCGTTTGAACTGTGTGGACTCCGGTTACCCCCCCTGCAGCCGTCCTTCAAAGGACTTCCTCCACAGAACAGCTGCTCAGAATGTATAATGGAAACAGCCTGCTCCAACCAGCACGGTGTGTGTGCGTGCATGTGTGAGTGTGTGCGTGTGTGTGCGTGTTTGTATGCTGCTTTCACTCCACACACAGCAGTGAACTCTGAACACACTGCACCATTATACTTTCCCTGGACTTCGACAGAGGACCGACCAGTGGAAGACTGAGCAGTTTCTGAAAGCTCTTTGATTGCATTTTTTTTTTATTTTTAATGTTGATTTTAATTTTTTGCAACATGCCAAACCCCAGCAGAGAAAGAGGGTTTTTTTTTCCTCAAGGAGATAAATAACACACGCAGGAGAAGCCTGTTGTTGCAAAAAGACTGATGGATATAGAAAGAAATGAACGAGTGGAGTAAAGAGAAGTACATAAAGATTATGTTTTGCATCTTATGCAAACATAAACGGACAAGATTTAAAGACTGTGTTCAAGTGAAGTGATGTAAAGGAGGCCGCACCTCTGCTAAGTTATTCCCCCTCAAGACCTAAACCTATAACGACCCTTAAAAAGCTATCAGTTCTTTTTTTTATCCTCTACCTCTGTTGCAGTTTTCCTACTCTTCATTCACTCAGTTGACCCCGTCAACATGTGTCCCCCCAGCTGCTGAGGCCGCCATAAGGCCAGAATCCACTCGGACAAAGACTCATGTGGACATAGACCAGGAAAACCTGGGTTCAGCCCACAGACGACGGTGTCTGGAGTGGAAAACCACTGCAGCAGGGCTTCACTGTAGCACTAGAGCCAGTGTGTCCCGTGTGCTGGAACCTGAGATGTCCCCTCTCTCCAGTCTGCAAATGCATCCAGTCATTGATCTGTTCCTTTCAGCCTCTTTTTTAATTTTTTTTTTAATCGATGTCCGTCTTGTGTTACAGTCTGATAGGAAATTTTTGGAAAAGGATCACCCTGGCTCCAGAATTATTTTTTTTGTACACTTTGCAAGTTGGTTATGGAACAGTGATTTTTTCCCCTCTGTTATGAAAAAATCTTCACCTTCTTTGTTGCATGGATGAAACATACTGTCTTCACACAATAGATATTACGTGTAACCATATTTATGAACAGGTTAGAAGATAACAAATGACAAAGAAAGTTCCATTTTGTATTTATTAAGAGGTACCAGATCAGATTTTTTAACAGTACTTTGATGAAAATTCAGTTGTCTCCACTTTTTTTTCTGTTCTATGGAATCACACTGTAACTATATTATTTCCTGGCTGCTATTATAACAACAAAAATCTTTAAAAAGTGAATTTCTGTATTGTATTAATATTGGCTTAAGGCTGCTATGCTGTCGATTTTTAACTTTTTCTTACAGCTTAAACTGCCACAAATTAACAGTATAGTTGTAGAGAGCTGGAAACCAAAGTTAACGTGAATTAATCTTTAATTTAAAAAAAAGAAGAAAAAGAAAAGAAAAAAAGAAAACACAACAGTAGCTTAATGAGAATACACGTTGCTTCACTCCACTGAGTCTGTTCAGTGAGGTCTTGTGATCTCTCCCTGTGGAGGGTTTTGTCTAGTGTTACTGTACTATATCATCTTAACTTGTCAACTTTGTGCTCCAATGAACTCAGTGCTTCTCTGTAAGAAATGTTGACCTGCCAGACCTGAATCTTGTCTCAGTCTTCACTAAAAAAAAGAAGAAAAAAAAAAAGAAAAGAAACAAAGCACACCATTGTCATTACAACAGCTCATGGTGTGTGATACTCCAGTGATGTGTATGTGAGGGAGGAACGGTGGGTGATTCATGAGCAGGAATAGGAACAGTTTAACAGCAATATACTGTAATTTTTATATTCTCTGTGCATTATATGAATGTAGGCACTATGGTTGCTGTACTGTTTTATGTCTATAATCGCAAAAAAAAACAAAAAAAAAACCTGTAGCACTTCAACAAAAAAAAAAGAAAAGAAAAGAAAAAAAGTGAATTGTGTTTCTGTTGTTTACTGCAATATCCACAATAAGCTAGTGGGATCATATTGTTCCTAATAAACCAGATTTCTCAAGCAGCTGCAGCTGAAGTTCACGTTGCGTCTGCTTTCCTTAATCAATTCTCAGTTTCATCTCTGTGCGTGTCAGCAGGACAGAAAGAGAATAAGAGATGCCTAGGTGGTGAGCGGTGCATCAACAGAGCTCTTTTGATTGTCTCTTATCTATCCGCAGCTATGAACTGTAAATGTAAGCTCTGCCTGTGTCAACGTGACAGTCTCCTTGCGAAGGACTGTGCAGAAGCAGCAGCCGCGCCCCATCAGACATCAAAGCTGTCCCCAAACACTGCACTTGTCAGCCTCCTTCTTCTGCTCCACACGCTGCTAAACACGAGTGCAAAACCCCAAATGCCCTGCGGCCAGGTTTTTTTTTTTTTAATATACACCCCCTGCCTCTGTTCTGATCACACTTGTCTTCAAAGGCTAAGGCGCTCTCCCTGCTCAGTGGAATTTGTGAAAAGCATGATGCAGTAAAACTAATGTTGAAAGAGTTGAGTGGGTGCGAGAAAATGAGGGGAGAGGAGTGAAAGAGAAGTGGTGGTGTGTGTATATGTGTGTGTGTGTGTGGATATATCCCTGAGGAGACCAATAGCGGAGGGAAGTTCATTTGGGCTGGAGCCCCACGCAATCCCTCCTCTCTCGCTCCCCCCACTCGCCATGCATATAAAATGCATGACACGGTCTGAAGAGGAATTTTAAATCAAGCCCTAGACTTTCAAAAGAGAGTCCAGTGTGTGTGTTCGTCTCTGTGCATGTGTGTGCGTGTGTGAAGAAAGAGAGAAAGATGGGCAGTGAGAAGAGGAGGGGAGGTTAGAGACGCCCTCCTGCCTTTTCTGCTTTAGGGCTACAAGGTGTAGGAGAGGCTTTCCCAGTGCCGGGCATCACAGGGGAGATTGGGAGATCATAGCAGATTGTCTGGAGTAAGTCTGGTCCGGTTTTAGTCCTCATTTAGAAATCCATCAGATCCAGGCATGGTGCATCTGCCTCTGCCTCATTTAGAGAAAACCTCTGGATTCAAAAACTTCCTGCTGAAATCAGGCAATTTCCTTGAAAGAAGTAAAAAAAAAAAATCTACACTTGGAAATCATTCATCTGTTATTAGTATGTAAATA
Source organism: Decapterus maruadsi (assembly GCA_030347415.2). Taxonomy (NCBI): domain Eukaryota; kingdom Metazoa; phylum Chordata; class Actinopteri; order Carangiformes; family Carangidae; genus Decapterus; species Decapterus maruadsi. The sequence goes on from CM064906.1 coordinate 18,154,969, forward strand.
TTGAATGAGGAGGAGCTTTTCACTTATTACAACTGCAGAGACTGATTTTGGTTGAAACCTCAAATTGCCTGAACTGTGTACTACAGTGTCACCTTGTGGTTACTAGACACACACACACATACTATACACTCCCAAATAATCCAGCAACTGCGACACAACCAGAGTCTTCTTCAGCTACAGGGAACGTGTATGTGTGTGTGTGCAGTGGATGCAGAACTCATATGAAAAAAAAAAAGCCTTTTCCCACTCGAGCACATGGCTGCCTCCCCCCTCTCTAAGATTTCCTCAGGGCAGGATGCTGTGAGGAGAAAAAGGCTCCAGGGCTGAAAGCTCAACAGCTCACAGCTTTGGTTGAGAGCTGCTCAGCCATCTGTGGTTGGTCAAACCCTCAGTCCAAAAAAGAAAAAATCAAAATCGTGGTGAAGAGCGGCAGAGGCAGAGAGAGTGAGGTACAACTACTGACAAACCCTGTCTGTGATCAAGTGATCAGCATCAAACCAAAAGAAGCTGATTTAAAAAGCTTTACTGAATTTCTCTGATACTGTGAATGACCATTTGTATGTGTTGAAATAGACTGGCTCACAATTTCTCAGTTACAGTGTTGAAGTTATTTAAGACTTATTCTAACACTACATGTCATTCTGAATATTTACCGGTAAGTCCAAGGCAATCAGTATTACTTATTTGTGTGATGATTACTTTCACTTTGGACCAGCACATTTCTAAACCCAAACAACTCCCTTTATGGTCATGTGACACACAGAGGGGAAATAAAAGTCATAACACATGGTTGCAACTAATGATCAAACAGGGTTTTGTTAGACTTTGCTACAAACAAATCATTTTTCTGGCAGATCAACTAATTGAGCCATTGCTTCACAAGGAGTGAGAACAAGGGGCACCAAGGGTCTTAGATGTAATAAGTGAATGACTTGGTAAGCAAAATGAATTTTACATTAAGAAAAAATAACCTATATGTCTATATTGGTATGTGGTTACAATGTGGTGTGACACCATTTGGTGTTACATCTATGGGTATTACTGAGGGTATGTATGACAATGAGGTAATAGATGAACATTCACATTAAAGTGAAGATACTTTAAACATATATCCCACACATTACATGACTGTGTACAGTGAAGAACCAGTATAAACACAACTTTAAAGTACATTCAGTGTCCATTTATTTTTCTGCAGCCAGAAAAATAGAAAAAGTAAAACAAAGAACATTCATACTGCTGAAGTGTAGTTTCTCATGCTTGCACATTTACAGTACATGTTGATCTGTTACAAAGTTTCTTTGAACTGGACATATTGCCACAAGATATTTACAAAAATAACATTAAAACTGCAGTCTCTTTAAACATGTTTGACACATTCATAAAAATAAAGCTTTCTGTGACACGTTTCCCGAAAAAACGATCCTATTTACAGTCGAAGATGGAGATGAGTCCTGTCGAGCTACAGCTGAGATAACCGAGTTGGTTTTGCATCATTGTGTCTGTATCATCTGAAGCAACAAAACTCTGGAAAATAAATGTAAAACAAAAAAAAGAGAAAGTTTTCTTTTAAACATCTAAAAAGACATTCTCCGTTTTGCATCTTTAAGTCACAACAATGACTCTTAATCACTACTGACGTAAAATGAATGAGACGTCCTCACTCATGGTTCTTGGCTGAGAGAATCCTTAGTAATACACGATTTTATGTTTGCCTCTGACCACTGCATGTTGCATCAAAATGATTTCACTGATTTTTTTAATTTATTTAGCATCGACTGAATGAAAAATCTTAACACTTCTGACATGGTTTGAATTTAAGTCACAGAAACTGAGACCAAACACAGGAGAATCTCTTTTTTTGAAGAAGTAGAAGGTGCATTCTGCTCAACCACTACTTTTAAATATTACACATCTTCCTGTAACAGTTTCTTTAAAATGACAAAAAGATTTGCACTGACTGATCTCGCAAACAAAAATTCAAAAATGAATATAAAATACCAACTGGTGTGGACAGAGCAAACAAAAAGGCACAAATCATGACTGGGCGTTGAGCGCTCCCTATTGGCACCGGCAAAGTGTTAGACATTGGCCACATTGTGGGTGAAGCACAGTTTTGCTACCAAACTATTAAAAGTTGCATCTGTGAATGTTCACCTTTCTACAGCGAATACTTTCCCTACAGGTGACGACATTCAACATCAACTACTTAAGGTGACAGATCAGCTGACGACAGCAGCTTGATTCGAACGTTTCAACCCAAAACACTGAAGCCCAATTTTTTTTGAGAACCTGTCTCGATGTCTCACATTACCCCCTGGTAGTTAACCATAATGCATCTCTGGTATGTGTGTGTATTATGTGTATATATATAGATATATATATACACACACAGTATAATGTATGTGTGTGCATCCGATCAGTGTTCAAACAAACAAACAAAAAAAATAATAATCAGAAAATCAATCCTCAGTGCAGGGACTCCACTTCACTCAGCTGTCTAGCTCTTTGGTTACCAAGCCTCTATAGTGCATCAGTTGCAGGTGTCTCTGGGACCTTCAGACTGGCTCTGCTCAGGCTCACATTCCCCACCGCAACCTCCAAACTTATTCACTCCCATCACGTCTCCACTTCTGCCGAAGCTCCCTCCCTTTCACCCAGTCAGGTTCTCCTCCTTAGAGGCATCTGGTGAGGAGGAAACGGCACGAGTCAGGACATGACAGACATAAATTAACATGTTGTAAAATAGGCAGAATCGGTTTTATTTAACCCAAACTTTGTTTAAATGGTTTCATCATTATTCATTATGCACAACACAGTCTCACCAGAGGCTTGGCAAACTTCCCACTCTGCCGTAGGATCTCACTCCAACAACACCATTTAGGATTCCAAACCACGATGAGCTTGTAGACATATCTTCATGTGTTGTACAAGCCAGGTCTTTCTAGCAATTTTTAATGGCTTAATTTCCGTGAGGTTATAACTAGCATCAATAAAATCAATGAAGAAGGAGTAGACATAATTTGCCAGCTTTGTAGATGTTTTTGAAAGCAGGACGCTACGATTAGACAAGATTTATCATTCTTTTTGAAGCCTTCGACCACTGCTCCGTCGGACAGTGTTTAGACCCCGTGAGAAGCTGCAGCAGACTGATTAGCAGCAGAAAACTGGAAGTTGTGTTGATACAAAAATATGAATGATGACACAAAAACATTTCAGTGAATCCTGTTGCAAGAAAACAGAACATGGTTGGCGAGTTGGCGCTCGCCTGCATGTCATGTTTTCTTTTTACATACAGCCCTGATGGAGTTAATCTGAACTCATGGCAACCTCCGATGCTAAAAAATCACTAGAATTATGCAAGTGTCAGTTATTTGCTTTCAAGCGTGTCAACACAAAACATTCACATCAAAGAGAAACTTGCTACTGGCGAAACAGAGCAGAAATATTATGCAAAGCCACTGCATAAGACAAGTTAAGTGGAGAGGGTAAATGCCTGACCCCAAAATTTAGAAATGATATTGAGGCCTGCTTGAACTTGAACTATTAATCAAAATGGACCAGACATACGATGGTGCTTTAAGGAAATATAGTGTGAAAATAATCAAATATAATTGTTAAATTGTATAAATGCTTGTTTATGATTAGCAATAGCTCACTGTTAGTGGTAGTGTTAGAAGAACTGATGAAGAGACTACATAGTGAATATGTGTTAAAACAATATATAACCGACATATGACGGTCACGTATGGAGCCTGTACATATGTCGAGGAAAGCTGTGAGCTGTAACGATCTCAGTGTTCATATCGCATTAACTGTGTTGTCAGGTTTGGATGGAAATATGCACCTGAGCTGTAATCTAAATGATATTCACATCTAGTAACTGTGATCCAATACATGGGGTAAAATGTGACTGTTTTGGTTCAAAAAGCACAATGAAGTGAATCTAAGGTTTGATGAAGTAACAATGATCTCATCTTGTGTAACAGACAGAGAGTGGGTGAGTTGTCATACTACAAGGCTCACTGGCTTTTGGGGGATAAGGGGAAAAACAAACAAAACAAAAACAAACTGTAGCAGATTAAACTGTATCTGAAACCAAGTTTCACCTCAGTTTGTGCAATTTGTCCTCTAACAAGGAGCTGGACATTACAAGTCTGATCTGGTCTGTTCTTTTAGTATTTGTATAGTCTTCTTTCCTTTACGACTGAAACATTTGGTTGAAACCTAAACATGCAAAATGCAAAGTGTGTAAGTTGTGTAAGTGATCAGCTCAAAACAGCTCCCTGTGTAAAAAGCCTCTCCACCGATTGGCAAAAATGGTGCAAGTTCTTCTAACATTGTCAGACCAGTGATGGACAGTTCAGAAAAAAAAAGCCAAGATCAAAACCAGTGCAGCAGAGCCAGACATAGCAACATTTTCTTGTACGACACATTCTTCTTCTTCTTTTGTCAGAACACCTACATTACTCACAGCAACACTGGGCAACTGAAAGCTTGTGATTTGTGTGTTGTGATGGTGACGGCCAAATGTAGCCTTCAGCCTCAAGCCTCCACTAGACATCTCAACATTTATCAGACTTTGCACATCTCAGTCTGGAGCCCCAATTGGCTTCATGAGTTTCTCTTTCACTTGGGGAATGTTAAAGACATCTTTCCATGCACCATGTGTGAAGGTACATCATTTCCCTCCCTCCGAATATCTGCAGAACTCGATCCATCCCATGAAGCCACTATATACTGAAAAAATCTACCATGTTTTTCCATTTTCTATAATACCCACATAGCAGCATCCAGCAGGAAACACAGGGCCCTGCACGGGCGGCACCATGCCTCCTTACAGCCAGCCACGAGTAACACCGATGCTTTTCCTACCTGGGGCAGAGTTAGAGGGCGGGTGGGGGAGGGTGGGGAGTTCAGGGTCCAGGATAGAAGGGGAGTTGAGGCTACCAGTGTTGAGCATCTATACCTGAAGGACTGAGTACCAGGGTCTGGAGGATGTCCGACAGGGAGACGATGCCCTCGATGCTGGAGCGCTCGTCCACCACCACCAACCGGTGCACCTGGAATGAAAAAACAAACAAACAAAAAGCATGTTCACAGATCAACTTAGAAACACTGGTGAGACCATTTATTTTATTTAGTTGTTTTTCCATTACAAGTGTTGCTGGAGCTCCTTTGAATGCTTTAACATATACTCTGTCAGAATCAGCCTCACCTCAGCTTTGACTATTCTGTCCACAATGGTCTCCATTGTTTCCATTTTATGGCACTTCATGACTCCTTCGAAGTACTGAGAGCGATGTTTCAGAGCCTGCGTCACCGTAATGTCCAGGTTGTTGTACGCCTTCTCAGCAGCCAAGTTCTACAGATACAAACATGAAAATGTGCTATAGAGAAAGTAAACAAACCACAGAGCTGCTTAGCCTCTGAAATGTGGAATCTTGTTAAAAATGACAACTTACAATAACATCAAACTTGGAGTAAATATCCACAACTTTGCCTGTAATGGAGCAAAGACAATGCCAGTTAGTGACAAAGTTAATTTTATAATATCAATAAATTGTGTGGTGTCTGTAATGAGAGTGATCTTACCCGAGTCATCCACCACAGGCAGAGCAGACACTCGTCTCTCCACAAAGATGTTGAGTGCTTTGATGATGGGCGTGTCGGGGTGGATGAAAGCAATGTCATGGTACGTACCAATGCCCAGCTCCCCGAGGGTCTGCTTCATGAAAGCCGGCTTTGGCATTTCACACATCTGCGAAACACAAATACACACACAAACAACGAGACAGCGACACACAGAGTGAGATCACCGCCCTAATTCACTAAGATTGAGTCATATTGTATTATTTTCCACATTGGCCACTAGGGGGCAGCAGACAACGGCAGCAGGAGGAGAGATGAGAAAGTCTCCACCAGGATCACTACCAGTCACAGCAGTGCAGACTTCACACTGGCTCACAGACAGACGTCATGTTGGACTCACAAAGAGCTGGAGGAACTTGAGGATCCTCTTGTGTGTGAGAATATAAAGTGCGTTCCCCGTGACTGGGTCGATGACAGGCAGGCGGTGAATTTTGTTTTTGATGAGGGTGTACACTGCATCAAATAGGCTGCAGACCAAGAACAAACACAAAAGACAAGTTGCAGGGTGCTCAGTAACATCTGTTAACAAATATATGTCTTTAACTACACGCTTACCTTGCATCAGGCGATATGTTGACCAGAGGTTTGAATGTTGCTTGAAGGTAAACCTCTGTGAGCAAAGAAAGAAAATATTATTTCATGGTATTTTACAACTGTGCTCATAAAAAAAAGCTATAAAATCTGACGTCATGCATCCTACAGGAACACAAGAACATAAACATGACACCTACCTCTCCATGTCTCAAGCTTATGTTCCTCTAATTCATAAATTTGCACCTGAAACAAAAATAAATTGGTTTATAAAAAAGAAAAAGGAGGAAATCCTCAATGTGCAAAAAGCATATCTCATGCAACAACAACTGACAGGTGGACCTACCATTGGTGACTTATAGTATCTGTGTAGTATGATGATGAAATCTGTGATTGTCAGCATTCCTGCAATAGAAACGAGCAGTGAATCGCAGTGAATCTGTAAACGACATACAGCGCCATGCCTGCAGGCGCTGTGCAACTGGGTAGAAGAGACAGCGCTTACAAGGGTGTGGTTCAAACAACACATCACTGACGACGACCCCTCCTCCCCCACCTCCACCCCCCCCATGGCCGCCCCCTGCTTTATCCTCACGCTGACTGGACATTCATTATTCATCACAGGCTGACTTGCAATAAACTCTGAGCTGCACAACAAAGCTAATTCACCGCTGGGTTTGGATTTTTGGCAGATCCTCCGTAGCAGAAGGTTTATTTTGGGGAAAATTCTGTAGGGATTGTTTTTTTTGTTGTTTTTTTCCTGTTTCTCGTCCTGCTAAGTCTTCAACCTGTCTGAGCACAGGTCAATACAGAGGAGTCATTGCTGTGCTTAATGGTTTATGGCAGCTCTAATGACTTCTGCTCAATACAGCATCACGCTCCACTGGCCATGACCAGCGGCATTAATACACAGCCTCTGTGTTCAGTTGGCAACGGTGCACCAGCACAGCAAGCACATTTTCCATCTCAGCTAAGGGAAATTATGGAACTAAAATTAGCATGGCAGTTTTGCCTTTATAAAAGTCAATTGTGTCTTATCTGGAGAGGGTTTTTGACTGAAAGTGAGGCTAATAAATCTACTGTGTGTAGATGTGTGGCAGCCCTTTTCTTATTTGGACCTAATGTTTGTTTACAGTGATGAATCTGTGATTTAACCATTCCTGGAAAACACACAAACACAAATATTACCTAAAACCTACAGATGACTGACCATTTGTGGTACCAACACTTGCCACAACAACTTCAACACTCTTTGGCAATGACTCTATAAATCAAGATGGAGCTATATAACATTTTGATCCAAAATTCCACATAACGAGTCCAACAGGGTTGAGATCTAGTGACTGCAGGAGCTACAGCATATTCACACTCATCAAACCATTCAGAGACCCTATGCGACTGGGATTGGGAGAGACCACTCTCACCAGGATACACAAGTTTAACCACAGGACACATGTCTTTGTTTCAGGACAAGTGGATCCAAACTACCTGTACACCTGAAACAAAGGACCCCGCACTGCATAACAGGACCACAGGCTCCAGGCACTCTTGTGCAGTCTCGCACTTTCCATCGACTCTATCACTTTTCTCTACATCTCCTTAGACCAGTGGTTTTGGTTTTTTGCACCAGTGTGAAAATGTATCCCTCTCTGTGTCACTGTGGATGAACTGTTGTTGCTGACCACGCGCTGACGTTCTCCGTTACATTATGGAAAGCTGCTCCCCTGTTCACACTGACCACACTTCTCAAATTATGCAGCTGATCACAATTTCTGACCCAATATTCACTGATGCTGTTCCCATTGATCTAAACACAGAGTTAACGGCTCCTATTGAAACACCAGCTAGTTAAACATCTTTGTGACTGGAGCCCTGTAGTCTGAGCTCCAACAAGGAATCTAACTCTCCTTTTAAGTCAATTAAATCTTTTCCTCATGGCATTGGACACAAAATCATAAACTAGGCCTGCTCAGCATGTTTATACCTGCCATAGAGCATGACTGGATGATCACAGCTGAACTGCACAATGCATTTTCTTTCAATGTGTTCATTGTCAGTAGACTCTACGGTAGACGCCGTAAACACAAGTGTTTAAATATGTGAAAGGAAAAGACACAGGGAAGTATATTTCCTGACAGGTTTTGATGCTCTTACCCACAAAGCTTTGCTTCTCTGTGTCCCACAGTGGGGCAGCTCGGACTCCATTTGCGACCAAGGCGAAGAACGCTTTCTTAACCTGTCAAGAGACATTTGAAAGTAGAAAATTTGATCACGATAATATCATGCAAAACAGTTGACATTTAACTATCCTTTCAATTGCTGTAACACTGAAATATATTCATTCTGTTTTCTGAATCTGATCTAGATATTTCAGCTGAGTCTCTCTGACCTTATTATGGGAATTCTTACTATAGAACTATAAACTAATTAATATCCAACTGAACTGATCACCATCTGAAGACTTTTTCTGTTCCCGCCACATTCACATGAACAGACCAACGTCTCTTTTGAAGTGCTGCCTGGACTTTTGATGGTTTTGTGTTGGTTTTAATATTTCCCCCTCTTTTAGATAAGGGCTCTTAACCCTTGGCCTCTGTGGATTTAGTGGTTGAAGTTCTACACATCAAAGACGTCGGACCTCCACAGGTTTACTGTTTAACTACTTTATTACAATCGCATCGACCAATTCATAAAAACTGCTCTGAGGCAAACTCTGTTCATTTTATCACACATTAACTTGGGCTCTTTTGATTTTCAGGCCTGGAAACCTCAAAACCACATCATATCTTCTTCTCAATTTGTAACTTTTATTCCTGGATTTTCCTGTAAATCATTGTGTAATTATGTTTTGAACAATGATCTATAAACAAAATGACACAATTATTATATAAATGGTTCTTCTTAAGGCAAACAGTCTTGACGTCATCACATATGACTTTGGAAAACTAAATTAACTTCAAGTGTCATCACAAAAAGGGAAGTGCAAGTAAAGTGAGACAGAGATAATTAGTACAAACTTGGAGTGCTGTGTCGAACACGACCAACTTGGAGCTTGTTGGGACGATGTCGTAGCACTTGTGGGATTTCATAAAGCGCATGTAAATATCACTCTCAGGTTCAGCAGCTGCAAGAAAAGAAGGGAGGAAAATACTTTTAGAGGAGGGATAAGTCTCACAGGGAATATATAATGAGTGCCTGGAAACAAAACACTCTTAAAGCCTAAACAACCATTATGCTTTGGACCACTTACTGCCACTTTACTGCTCCATCTCACTGATAATTACACTCTGCTTTAAGCACCAACAAGTACAGAAATAGTGGAAAAACATGGGTAGCAAAGTACTGTGAGAGCTTAGATCTGTCATAGATGATGCACTTTGAAGATTACGGTAATTTTTTCCCACATGTGGTGGAGTAACACTGTCACTGAGCAGATTAGTTTGACTGAAAATAATTGTTTGTTCCAGTGAAATGAATGTGAAGACTCACTGATCTCTGCTTTTCATATCAATATCAACGCTAAAAGGGAGCTTTGGATCCGTCGGTCAGATATAATTGCTTTATCTATTAGAAGGAATATCATGTATTAATTTCTTAATCTATTTACAGACAGTTGGATTTTTGAGCATACAGCCTGTTTTTCTTTTTCTTCACATTTCACATTCGATTTCGGTTTGTGTTGATCTGGGAGGTCAGATGCTGGAACATTTGTCCTAACCAGATTAAATAATTTTATTCTTAATTCAATCTAGTTAAATAACAACACTGGAATTCAGAGGACCTAATGCTTTTTATATTTTACAGACAACATGATCCAAGTCATTTGCTAAAACACAGACTGCATCATGATCAACAGTAAAGCAAAGGCCTGTTGAATATCTCATCTCTCTCTCTATAGCACTGCATCAAGCATAGAGACCACAGCTTCAAAATTCACATTTAAAGACTGGTTGTCATAAACAAACCTGTGAAGTCAGCGTGTTGTAGAGGGAATCCCTCACATCTATGACACAGATGATCACAGTGCATGAATCGATGGAGCTCTGCGGACGCTCAGTCCACACAGACGGATTTAACTCACATCTGTGGTGAAATATCCTCCTCAACTAAAATACTGATACCCTAATCACCAATACGATACATTAAGACAGGGAGGATTGCGCTGGAGGCAGTAAAAAACAGAGCAGTGGGTCAGCAGATACCGCATCGGTACAACTTACCATCATCATCTAGTTCAAGTTTCTCCAGCATGCCTTCGAATAAACCGTAGACCTGGGAGAGTGGGGGGGAGGAGGAGAAAGCACAAGTTTGTGGTGAGGTGCGCGGCAGATCCGAGGAGCAACAACACACGACTTAACTTTGCTGTAAATTGTGAGAGAGCAGCAGACTGAAGCGGCCCCGGCGGACTGCCTACACCGAGTCCGACCGTGGTGCGCAAACATCAGGGAGGAAAAAAAACAAAAATAACACGTCGTGCACCACCAGCGGTTTACCGGTTACATAAAGCTCCTCCAGCTCCGCTAAATATACACAGGTAACGTGACAAAACCCTTGTGCCGTGAAGCTGAAACTTCAGTGGCACATTATTATTAGACTACACACACACCCCTGAAAACTCCGAGTGGAATAGTCCTGATCCATTTGCTGCAGTAGGGGAACCAATGCGCACACGCCGCTCAAACAACCACTTGACCGAAAAGCGTGTGAGAGTAAAGTCCCGCTGTAAAACCCATCTGATTTCACTATTTAAGCATTAATCCACCAAACATCACTCACCGCAGGAGAGAAGTTTCTGACATGAAGCGCGAAGGTAATAAGCAGGAAGCTCCGCGCGCTGTGGACACACCCCTCCATGCAAAGCAACCTGGGTGCTTCGCCATATTAGGAAATCCCTTGCGTTGCTAAGCAGCAAGAAGCTGGGGATGCCTTGTCACATCATCACGCTTCGTTTCGACTGACAAATCGAGCAACATGGATGAGATCTAAAGATGTACAGTATAAATCTACAGCTCTGGTCCTGGGCAAGGCAGCAACAGCAGTACGATGAGAAAATCAACTGTACTTTTTGCATCTGGCATACAGTGCAGCCCAGTTTACCAGTTTGACAAATGCTGTGTCATGCTGAGAAATTTGCATATTAAAAATGTACTTGTGGAAACATGATTTCCCTGAGTCCCTAATTTATTCAGTATATTCACAACCAGTCACCTCTGCAGTATGAGAAAGCCTGCAGCTCTGTGATGTTCAACAGTCCCCGGTGTCGTCCTGCAATGGTGACACAGCACTTCTTTCGCCAAAAACTACTCTTGTGCTTTCATAAATCTTGCGCTGCGGCATCACAGCAGGCATGCAGCAGGCGCTGGATTAACAGCAAACTCCAGGGGAGACATACACAAGTCTATTAACTGGTTTTAAAAATTAATGTGGCAAAAAGTCAAATTAGAAAATTACTTGCAAGCTTCCATTTATGCATGATGAGGGGGCTCAGAGAGACAGACGGGCACTGAGTGGGTGTTAATATAAACAGTATACAATGCTGCTGATGAAATATTGATTTAACCACTCTGGCTAGAAGCCACAGTGACTCACAGCAGACAGGTCGAGACAGACCCTCAGATAATTATTCATTACATTTGCGCACAGCCATGCAGTAGTTCGTCACTAGCAGCAGGAAATCTGGTTTCCCATCCTGACTCATGCTGCCCGAATCCTGATAAAAAGTCCTGTGACAAAAAAAAAGAGACTAAATTTGCTCTCAGCTAAGTGGCAGAATGATTGACTGTCATGGCAAAAAAGAGCTGACACCTCACACGGTTTGAGACATTGCCTCATTGCTGAAACAATATTTACACCTTCTGTTCTGCCACTGATGCTCAGCGCAAATACTGCAAGCAAAGGTTTGTTGACACAACTGCACGACGAAGGATCAGCGCTCTAACCAAAGAGATTTGCATCTTTCATGCTTTCTGTTCACCACTGTCCAACTAAACCCTTATGACTCTGAGTAAAGCAGCGCATGACTCAGACAGAAGGCATGTAAGGCCAATTTTATGTAGCCACAAACGAAAACAGTTATCAGCTTCAACAACCCGTGACCCAAGCAGTTTTATCGCAGCTTTTCAGAAAATACGAATCATATTACGATACAGCATTTCATCTCCAAATTCAGACATATATTGGAGGAAAAGCAATCATTTTTAAAAAATTATTATTATTATTTCTGGGCTCTCAAGCATAGGCTGAACTATCCTGCGGCAATAAAACAAATAACATGAATTCTTAAAATACAAGCCATTCCAATTTAAATGGCTCTTTAAAATGAAAAAAATCATTATTTTTTTTGCAGTGAGACTCACTTGATGTGAGGTAGAGTAAGGTGGCACAGGGCTCGAGGAAGGGATCGGGGGTTTAGCAGAGGGGAGGCTGAGACGCTGTCCTGTGTCTGGGGGTGTGGTGAGGGAGCGGGATCTGGAGCTCGGCTCCAAGCGCTCAGGGCTGGGCTTGCTCGGCTGGGCCTCCTGGGTGAACACAGGTTGGCTGGACACCTGGGTCGGGGTGGTGGGTGGGGTGGAGAGTCCAGAGGCTGTGAATAGAATAAAAAAAAAGGCTCAATGTAGATACCTGAACTTATCTCTTGTTTCTGTCAATGTCAATCCATACTGTGATGGCAGTGACAGAGATGCAGTGTCGATTGACACTGACGATAGGCTTAGTTGTTAACACTGAGGTGCTACAGTCGTGACGGCAGCAGATACCATCAATGCTGTCACATGCTCTAACAGAGAAGGAATGCATATCTGATCCATCAAGGCCAAACAGTACAGAGAAACAACAAAGATACCAGAGATTAATCCTCCACTCAGTTGCTGACAGACAAGGATGCAGAGGTAAAGAGCTGGGAAACAGAGTTACACCAAACAAATGATCACATTAGCAATATAATGTATAAATGCATGCTTGAGGAGTTGCATGACAAACCACAATTTTAAGCATTTAAAAAAACAAACAAACATTTTGGGCAGTAAAGGATCCAACCCAATTTATTTTTGAAAAACTGTCACATCTTAATGAAAAACAGATTTAAGTAACAAGCAAATTAATTGTAAATCATTAGTTATAATTATAAAGGCCCTATGCAGCCACGGATCACCCACACACAGGTGTTTTCACTTACTTTGCTTATTAAGACCTCATCAGTAGGCTATGTGTGGGGATGTAATTAGAGTTTAGCTCCACCCAGCTTCAACCTCTAATTAGCCACAAGTGAAAACACCTGTGTGGGTGTGCAGAGCCCTGTCAGTCTTGTTAATCTAATTTCAGGTGTGTCTTCCAATCATTACAGTCTACCTTGTTTTGTGTGTCTATATCCATACATAAAATTAGACCCGGTTGTGATGTGTTACATGTTGCTGCGGGGTGTCATTCATGGAAGAGGTGGGTTTAATCCTACACGTGTGTGATCAGAAGGCAAAGGCTGACCTGAAGAGCTCCCGTTACGTCTCCCTGTGGGTTGCACCTCATTAAATCTTTAATGTGACAAATTGGCTGCTTCAATGTTGGAAATAAAATGTGGCTGATAGTGAAACTGTGGATGTTAAAAACCCCTCAAACAAATCACAACTCGACAAAATACTGAACACATTTATCAAAACTTTAATCATATTTAAAAATATATTAATTAACTAAGTGATTATATTTAACAGCTAACTCTAGGCTATAATTATTCCTGTGGCATATTCCTTGATAACGATGCAGTGAAGTGACAGATGTTCTGCACATCTGCATCCTTCTGACTGTGTTAATTAAAGATCCCTTGATGGTACTCCATAGCTCATTTTATCTTAAGTAATTCTAAATTAAAGAATAAAAAAACAACAACAACAACAACTAGTCGATCAATAACAGATAATTAAATAAGTAAGTAAACAAAACACAACGAATCATGTGGTCCTCTCTTCCTGTCTCACGAGTCCCTTCATAATAACTAGGCCGATTACAACATAAGCAGCTGCATTAAGCCCAACTCTCGAGTAACAGTCAGCTGTCTGTGACGCAGCTCCTCCTGTGACAGTGTCGGGGTGAAGGTGTCAGTCACATGACAGCCCCTGCACATACTCAGGCGTCACTATCTTATGCACGGTGGTGACATGCGACACCGCCGCGCTGCCCCGGCTCCACCCCACTGACATATTTCTGAAGCCAGACAATGAGGGACATGGAGGATGTGGACCAAGTGGTTCACATTACAGGGCCTCCACCATGAGACTAGCCAACTTTGACGTGACAGTAAGGCGAAGTGAGAATCTGGCTCAACCTTCTGCATGTTTCACTAAATCATCATATTTGACTCATATGCACCGATGTGAGATCGCTAACATAAACAAATGATTGAGAAACGTCTACTACACCCAGAGAGCGGTCAGGTCCAATATCAGTTAATATGGTAAACAATTTTCACTTTGAATATCTGCTATTCTAAACATGAGCTTAAAAACAGAGATCAAATCAGAGAGGAGGTTTTTATAAATAAGGCAGAGGCAACCATTTTTTCTTGGTCTGCCGAAGTGCACTCCACACTATCTCCTGACATTTAGTTGGCGGGCACCAACCCTCTTTGGTGTGCCCTGCTTCCGCTGTGTAGCCTTCTTATTTTAGCCACGCTGTTGTGGCACATTCCACAGGAGGAGATAACAGCGGGGCTGGAAGCCCTCTCCTAAGACTGGTTAATAAGGACCAGCCACCCAGGAAACAGGAAATAGAGTCCAGGGTACTGTCCATCTAATTTTACGTGCATTAAAAAAAACCCACCCCACACAGTGCCCTATATTATATTTTAGACCGAAGATATCTCTAGGAATATAGCCTACTGGATACTGCTACTGTAAGATGTTCTAAGATAGACACAGCTTTGTCTATACAGTAAGACAACAGCAGCACAGATTTAGAGAAATGAATCAATTAGTTAACATACAGAAAATGTATCTGTAACAATTTTTATATCTGGAGGGGCCTTAAATGATAAATGATTTATTCTCCGCATCCCAGTTTCTGTAAATATGTCATTTTAGGATTTAGCAAAATCTGATTTTTCTATTCTGTATATGCGAATAAAATAGAATATGCCGACTCTACGTAGATCAAACAATTACTCCTGCAGATTTACTCATAATGAAAATAATATTTTCAAACTAATATGAATTGCTGAGCAAAAAATCTGAGGTGTGTGCACTGTGCAGTGATTCAGAGATGTGTAACTAGGCTAATCTCTGCCGTTTATTTTCATATAATGTAATTTAATGTAGTGCTGTGCCGCCAACACCTTTAGACCAGATCCTCTCAGTCTGGATGCCCCTTGAGGCGTCAGAAGAAAACAGGGTGTTTTCAGTCACGTGGGGCTCCCCTGACTGGGAGCAACATGAGCCCCATTGGTTGATGTCAGAGCAGTAGTGAGGCCAGTGAAGGCCCGGTGGACATACTGCTGCAGCCGTCTCTGGCCAGCCATTTAACACAGTGATTCACAACTGTGTATGGCTGTTTGTACAAGTGCACTGGTTAGAACTGGTGTTTAGATTGTGAAGCAATATGACAAAGCCAGTAACCCTAATTAGCAACACAGACTCCCAGGAAAAAAAAAAGGAGTCTACTTAAGGTACAAAGCCACAAAGGTTTGCTGACTGCATCAAGGCAAAACATTCATATGAGCAGTCATAATTCAACCTGACATACAGTGTTTCTTGGAGGCGCACAGGTATTCTCTTAACCAGCCACTTCTGAAATTTCACATATAGACGTCAGCCTTATAAAGGGTGCAGTTACCACAGAGCAACATACTGTAGCTGCAGCCTCCAGAGTGCAGTGCTCTGGATCAAAGGACTGACGGTTTAGGCTGCGGTGTCACCACATCCTATACTGCTTTTTATGATGAAGTCTATATCTCACACAACAACACATAGACATACATCATTACGACAGGACTCTGCCTCTCTCATCTACTGCACTGAGGTCAGGCTGGCTCTAAATCAGGAGCTGTGAAGTCTGTGATAAAGTGCCACTTGAACACACCACACAGTGTGCGCCCCACCACTCCACTCATCAAGCATTATAAGCAAACACTTTACAATAACTGCATTAAGTCTGTATGGTGGACTGGGCTTTTTATTTGGCATCTATCCTTTCTGTCACGGCCCACTGCCTGCAGTGAAAACCTGAAAGAATATTAGGAGATAAGAGCCCGCTCAAAAACACAAGGACAAGCTGGGAAAATCCTGTTTAGCACATTATGAGTGTGACAAGTTAATCTGAGACGCTTCTGTCTCTTTTAATAAAGTTTTCAAAATGGAGCAGCTATTCTGAAGAGACTACGAATATGGGACAGAATAATGACACAGAACTCACTATATCAAGTAGCATGGCTATAAATTACTCTACCATAATGGCAGGATTACTTTTCCAAAATAAAAATACATTTATTGCTGTGTCATTTCATTCAGACACTGAATTATGGAACAAGATTTCATCTTATACTTACACCTAGCAGTAGAACGTTTAAATCACTGCAGACATGTTAATTAATTAAGTGCAATGCACAAAACTGTATGTGCAGTGATTCAAATGTGTCTATGTATGTGAAGATGAGTGATGGCTGACCTCTTGCCTCTCGCATACAGTTTTACCACTGAAGCTTATGTCCTGTCACTTTGTGCGGATGCTTTGAATGCGTATGTGAAACTGGAGAGTGGCCACATAACCTAAACGATATAGAGCACCCATGGCTACAGCAGTGTTCAGGACATAGCTAATACCAGTCCCAAATCATCTAAAAACATACCGGTAGAGGCTCTCCTATTGATACATCATAAGATTAATTATGCAGCATTAATACAATTGATTATTTATTTTTCTGAATCCTATATCCTTAGAATAACATAACTAAACAACTGGAGGAAGTTAGTAGCAGCAATATTTCAAGATAAAAGTCTACCTTAGTACAAGCACATTACCTGAAAGACATGACCCCTCGGACTGATTCCTCCCTCCTAACCCATCTTGTTCCTTCCGTTTCTTGCTCCTTCTTAGGCTGCCAAACCTCTTCATCGAATACAGTGGGTTGTGAGCTCGAAAGTAAATCTGACCATGACCATCTGCATCACGAAAGGGGCGCAGAAGTGGCTCAAAGTGAGCGTCACTCCATTTAAGTGAGGAAAGTTGTCCAGAAGTTAAGGTCTTGGAACAGAAATGCTACTCTTTCTCCTCAGAGGATGATAGTCTGCAGGAGATGAATCGATTTGGTTATTCCAGAAAGTTGCACATTCCACTTTTTCTTTCCCAGAGAAGAGAATATGACAACTGGCTAAAAAATCCCACAGGGCCGCAAAGCACAGGACCAGGAAGCTGTGGGAAGCTTTTACACCCGCAGCGCTATTGGCATACGCAGTGTGTATTCTTGATGAAAAAGGCTTGGAGAGTGTAAAAAGCTGTAAATTCCACACAGCTTCAGCAAAGAAATGTCCTATTCGCAAGTGATGCAAATAACAACTGGCACGTAGCGGAGTGCCTCTCCCCCCCCTCCTCTCTCAGCAGTGCCAGTGCTTTAAATTGTCAGGTGCAGCTGTGGGTGGCGTCTCTTTAATATAGCACCCGTGTCAGCAGCCTGTAAAAGGAGGCCAGTCTGTGAAGGTTACACCAGTGATTGGCTCAGGCTGCACATGGCTCCGCCCACCCTCTCTTGCACTGCCCTCCCTTTTCCCGCAGAGTAAATTCAGCACAGGCACATCTGTCTCACTCCGTCTACACACAATTTCCTGAGATAAAAGCCTGCTCTATTTTGAAATTCTTCCAAACTTTGCAGTTGAGTCATTACAGACTCCACAAATAAAGACGGAGAGGCTGTGGCTTTCAGCTGGGCGTCCTGCAGATCTCTCATTTGCACGTTGAGTTGTCTGTAAAAATTTGGGGGCCTGACCTTTAAGACTGCACAGACCAGCCCCCTGTCAGATGACAGCAGGGGGACATCCCATGTTCTGTCAGCTGATCAGAAAGCTTCCATTCAATACCGCTAGCCTGCTGTACCCTCAACAGATGGCACACCCTGTATTTTCTGCTCACATTAGCTACAGCATGTCCAGGACAGATCTCAATTAACATGTTATGCAAGTGCTCCACTCTGCTCAGTGGGTCAATGACCAATATGAGGTAGGGGTTGCCATATCAATGATGATCACCCACCTCAGACGTCTTGTGATACTAACTGTAATAACTTTTTACACCCTTGTAAAAATATATTCACCTCCATTTGTATTGTAGGTTGCTAAGTTTCTGATCCAGGAGGATTATAAATGATGTTTTGGTTCCAAAAACACATCCATGTCTCAGAGGTGTATTTTGTTAAGATTCTTCCTAGCTTCGCTTCCTCACTTAAAATAAATCACCCTGTCCTTGTAAGGTCCGCGTTTTGTGAATCTGGAAAGTCAAAACTGCTCAGTTCCTCTATTTACTGACAACATACAGCACACGGTAGCAACGAGGAGAATGAGAGAGTGAAAAAAAAAACTTGCATGGTTGTGAGAGGAGCTCCTGAGAGGCTGGTCACTTCCAGATAAGGGTATGAAAGCACTACAGCAGCCTTCAGCAGTGAGAGACTGACAATGTCCAGGCATATTTAGAACAGCTGTAAATGAGAGGACATTCTGCTCATATTTATTAGAAATATGGATATAAAAGCAAAATCCGTTATCCAGTGAAAATATGTGAACACTAGTTCATCAGATGCTCAGAAATACATTAATTCTCAAATAAATAGCTCTGTGTTTACAAAAAAAAAGTAATAATGTAGATGTTATAAAACCATCAACTATAGTCTGAAAGCCAAATAAAGGAAGACTATGCTTTCAGCACACCCTTGTGGTGAAAGTTAGGTGTCTACAAAAACATCCTAATAAAAATAGAAAGGCTTGTGAGCCCACTCATCTGCTACGATATTCATTTATAAGCATACTTTGTTAGTATAATCATTGGCCACCATTCACTTATATCCACATCATTAGTCAGGGAACCGCTGGACAGGATGTAACGTCTCAAACCACAGCAGACACTGGTAATCCTGAGCAGCTGACATGAAAAGGCCACAGGAGCTTGGTGTGCTTTGGTGTGTTTTACTTTGGTTACCATCAATAACAATCTCCAGAGTAAACGGAGCATGCTGACTCTTGAGGTCTGGCCCTAACAGAGCTCTTCCACCCACTGCTGCCAAACTGACTCTCTGTGAGGAAACGGAGAAGAATGGGTATATGCACGAGCCAAAAAACACATGACTCATCTTTGCGCCGTTTGATTCTGGTTCCAGCAGGGGTTGTTACCATGTGAAACAGGCTGGTTTTTGTTTGGCAGTGTCAGCCACCCAAATACATGGAGACACGAGAGCTGGACTATGTGCACTGAGAGGTCTGTTCCTCATAATGCAAGGCCTTGTTTTGCCTACTTTGTGCCGTTTCCACCTCTTTGCACATACCAGTAGTGCCATTATGTCATTATTAAATTTTAATGGTGATACTGCGACGTATCCATTTGAAGAATAGAAAACCTGTAACCTAATCTAACAAAATGGCTCTGCAATGCATGCTAGGATTGTATTGCAAGGAATTAAAGGCCTATTTTATTCATACAATAGACAAAGCCAACCATTTCCTGGAGAAAGTTGTTGACAATATTAAGAAGATGACTGATAATGAAGAGACATGTGCCTGGCAAGGCTTGTGACTGCATTGGACAAAACAAAGAAGTTGAGGTTTTATTTTACCGCAAAGAAACCCAGGCCTCTACTTCCTAATTAGCAAAATAAAACAGTAAAATTAAATGTTGCATGCTGTATTTTTATGTCATGCTGCAGAATACCTGAACTCATTAACTCAAATCACATAAGCAAAGGTTCCTGTATGTGGTTTTGCTTTGTATATAACAGGAAAACCATGTCACCTTTAAGATAACAACATAGTTTCATCTATTGTGCCTTACTTCCTCTACAACTGTCTTCCTCAAAGGTCTGCTTTTAGCACAAAATAACACGAGTATTGATCTCCTTTCACCACATGACAGACTCTTTTTCATCATCTTCCCTACTGGAAGTTATAAAACAGTTGTAGTCAATTCACAAGCTGGAGTTCGAGCAGCCACTCTTTTAGTTTCCATCAACAAGCGTTGAGTGCTCATCCTGAATGGCCAGTCAGTGAGATGTTAGTTTTGTGACTCACCTCTCTTGGTTCTGGAGAAGATTTTCATGCCTGCTGGTGTAGAGTTGGATGACGTGCGGAAGATACCACTGAAGCTCAGGCGGCGGGGGGACTTGGGTGGGGAGTTCTGGTAGGAGGGATAGGGGAAGATAGTTTTCGGTGAACCTGAGCTTGGCTTCACTTGTACTGGAGCTGACTGGGGACACGGGGGAAGCTGGGCACTGGCAGGGCTCCTCGTAGACAGTCCTGTGGTGGGGCTGGCTGAACGGATGAGACGCTCTCCCTGAGAGACAATTAGGAGGAGGCAGTTTTATTTTCCTGCACTTGGGTTTATGCACAGTTTGTTCCTACAATATAAAACGAGACAGCAAGAGGTTTCCGAAAAACTTTGTACAGGACAAGATCCAAAACACACAGCCAGACTGAATGAGGAAATGTAGAGAGGAGAGAGATTTATTGTGAAATAATGAGGAATAATTGCACTTTTTGTAGGGGCCTGCTTTTCTGGTCACTTCTCTTTTTTCCCCTTTGTTTTGCATAGTTAGCCACAATGAAACCCTTAATGGTATCTCTAAAGTGCTGTATGTGCAAAGTGCAAGGCACAGGCTATTTCACGGTCTAGTTGTTAAACAAGGAGATGAGATAAGAGTTACTGAAAAACTAATAATATTGACTACTGAACTTTCTTGAGGCAACATTTCTCTCTTTTTTTCTATTCCAGCCAAACCCAATCCTCAGCATAATATTGTATTGACACGTTTGCAACACTTTGCAAACGTGCAATTCTTACCATCTGAAATGATTGTATAAACACAGATCCAATACTTCCTTCTAACAAATATACCGGTAATGTCTTGCTGTGTGGTGCGTTCAGAGTGCACCATGATAAACAGCCATCAATAGTACAACATGGTTTACTATCAGTTAATCCGGTGTTTTCTTTGTTGAGCAATGGTCATTTTTGTCATGATGCCTTCCTGTGTTCACAAGTCTGTCTATGCAAGGTCGGTAACGTGTAAACAGGCTGAGAAATCCATCTCTTCTTCGCTGTGCAGATACCAAACCAAAACATGAGACGCCAGCCAATCTAGCTGGAAAGCCTCCTCCCACTACTGACTGCTGCCTGCTCTGAATGTGCCAATAAAAAATATTTTAACTATTTGCGGGCTCTGACACAGTAAAGCATTATAATATGCAGTGAGCGGTAGCTCAGGGGTCATATTTACAGAAAACAGTGAAATGTAACAGTAGTGTTTTGGTAACACTGCAAGTAGAAGCCTGCATAATCTGGGGGAAAAAAACAGATTAGCTGCTTGATTATAAGAAGTGCTGAAAGGACTACAGCTGCTCTATAGGAAGAAATATAAACTTCTGAAATTTTAACAATTCAAATTAAAAAGGGGAGGATTGTTTCGTCTCCATAACAAGGGAGTAGGGTGGTATTTGCTAAAGGTTGGCTTCAGTCCATACGCACATTTTTGTTTTAACCAATCCTGTGACAAATCTCAGGCAGTAAGAGCACACACCCATCTTCTCCTCTGTTTGCAACAACTCTCCCTCTGTCATTGTGCAAGAGCTTGTTAGGGCAAGTGAGACGGCTATCAGCACTGTGTCTGGATATAGATCAGGTCTTTCAAAACACAAGACAATTCAGACTTTCAAATCAGCGCTACACAAATACTGCTGCGGTTAAAATTGAAATATGTACCCTAGCGAACATTAGACAACGATTGAGGATTATTCCTATTCAAATCAATTAGAGCAGACAGTAGGAAGAGGCTGCTTTCTTTTAGAAAAATCAATTTCCTGTATTCCTGTATGTGATCTTGCTACGCCAGGACACAGTGGGCGTAATGTTACTGTAAGCCAGTGAGGGTTGGCAGAATGGGATAGATGGCCTTGTGTAATGTTTTGCTCTCCCAGATCGGCGTCTAAATGTGTTCAAAGCCAAATAAACAGAACCAAACAGACAAGAAAAATCATGTCCGGGGAGAAAGCAAGCATGAGAAAACAAACAATTGGCAAGTAAATGAAAAATTATGACTTAAAAAAATATTTAAATGAAAATCATCTCCGTACCGTCTGAGGTCCACTTTTGGTTGAGCCGCTCGTCTCAACTTGAGGAGAAGTAAACGCACCAAAGTCCTGCACAAAAGAGAAATCTGGGTGTCAAGGATAACTCAAGCCTCAAGGAAACAGAGCTGCAAAACAAGATGTCATGTCGTCACAGGCAACGTGAATGTCTTCAGCCAACTGCTTTCGCCAGGTTTGAACAAAAATGACAAGGATGCCCTTGGTCATCACTTTGAGGGAAGGGGAAAATTCTTCACACCAACCCACCACCACTTTTAGGCTTCTAGCATGCCCATGAAAGAAGACAAACATGTTTGGCCACAACAGGAACGTATTAAGGGACTGCAACAAGTAGCTTGTTGTTTCCCTAGGTGTGGAGTTTACGTTCCAGTTGAAACAGATGAGGCCTCTGCATGACGCGGCAGTATAATGACACTGAATTTGGTGACCATGCAAACCTGTTTCCAGCAACTCTTACGCAACATCCAGCACTTGGGAATTGGCAGTGAAAGTATTGTTGTGTTCACCTCTGGCTTACTTCTGATGAAGGAAGTCCTTTCATGAACACACCTGCAAATGGCACCTGTATTTCCGTCAACGCAAAGTATGCTTGATGGAAGCATAATGTGCATATTTAAATATTACATGGACTGTAATCAGACATGGACTTTATATTGCAGCCCATATATGATTCAGATGGACTTGCTATTTATGGATCTATTGAATGCAATCCAAAAACTGTTGTGAGCGACAGCTTCAAGGCTATCAGTGATGGAAGACAAAACACAGCAGCTCTCACAGTATCCTTGAGATATTTTGACTTAAAAACAGTTGGTTCAAGTGTACACCATTAGGTCCACAACTATTTGGAGACTTGAGGAGTAAAGTAAACACACAAACCCTCAGACACAAATTGTTCAGACTGATGAACAGAGGCAATTGTAAATCAGGTCTGACCACTGAAATTGGGTTAGGGAGAGAACAGAGACCCTTAGTACAGGCAATGAATGGCGACATGAAATGTTTTGTTTGCTATAGTGTCACTTGATGTCCCCCACAATAATAGCCTATCATTAAAAAAAAAGAAGCATTCATTTTTATGTTATTCTATCCTATGAGATATTCTTCTGTAGCCCATAATTATCACAGATCTGAATGCCATTTCAAGTTTTTGACTGCTGAAGGGACGTAGAGAGACATCTGAGTAGATAATCTACGCATCTTTTCACAATTTCCCAACATTTGAATTGAGATCATTATTATTTAGTTGCAGACGTTGCAGGGGAGTTGGCTCCATGACATCACGTTACTGGGTAGGACACACTGACAGTGTTTACGGAAGACAAATGTCCACAAACCGATGTCCAACACTGACAGCGCTCCAATAAATGTCATAATATTGTGACGGACTAATAATTTACAAAAAAAACAAAAGAGAACGCCGAAACAGCTGTCATGCACGCTCAGATACAAATACGTCGCGTGCGAGCACAAGCAGCAACAACGTGACTGTCCTGACTTCACGAAAAGTTCAACAAAAACAACAGCAACTCAATTTCTTCTCCTCATTTCAACAGTCACAGTAAGAAAACAAATTAGTTGATACTTCACCGACTCACTGGCATGTTAATCCGCAGACTTCTCCTCTTCTTTGGCATTTTCTTTGAGCTCTGCTTGCTGGACTCCATCACCGTGCTTCCCATTTTCTTCCCCCGTTCACAGGCGCTAAACGGAGGGAGCTGACTAACTTACTAACTGATTGACTAACTAGCTGCTGCACCGTGACTTCACACCGCCGACCGTCGCTTCCACCTTGCCTTGAGCTGAGCTGCCCCCTCTGCCTACTACCACAACACGGAGGAGCTGCCCCATCTACCAGGAAGTAGGCTTGGCCCTAGTGATAAAGAGGAGGCAGGGCGCTCATCCTTCAGCTACGCACTGTTTACAGGTGTTGTGTCACAGTCCCCCACCCCCCACCCGACCGACCCACTGAAACGACGTCAGTCTGTCGAGTTCAGGTGATATATTTTATGATAACAAGCTATTATAAGGAAATGGGGGGTGAACTTTAGGTTATTTTACATTTCTTGAGCGCACTTCCTTTCCCTCCTATCATCATTTCCGTGTACGGTGGCAAAAAAGAAAGAAAGTGGAAGAGCCTTCACTGGGGCCACACATCCAGGAAAACAAGTTTTTGAAGGGGGAGCTAATTCTGTCATAGCACCACCAGGTAGGTGCGTACGCATATGCTTCACCAACAGATGTCAGTACCACTCAGATTTTAACTGGATTATGTAACGTCAGGCAACATATATAGCAGCTGGCAAACTATAAAACAAAACACAGGTTACAAAGGTTACTAGCAATTAAGAGAGTCGCAGTCAATTGTAATGTCAGTTATTCTTAAAATGAATGGCTGTAAGAGTTAAGTAATAAAAACAGCCTCCACACCTCCAGCTGGCCTTTTTTGTTGTTGTTTATCATCTTAATTTAAGTGTATTATTGCAATATCTTCTAAAATCAGTTGTAAAATCCAAGAGGAGCCACTGCAACACAATCGTCACTTATCCTGTTTTAATGTGAATAATTTTCTGCTGTCTCAAGATTTTAAGAAAGATCACAATATTTGTTAGCAGTCTAGGTTTTTGTAAACGTGACTTTATGACTTAAAACTTGAGGTCACAACTGGCTCCATAATAGCTGGGACCACAGTGGAGTAAAATTACCCAGAGAGAGAAGGGGATAGTGTGTATGACAATGAAAGAAAGAATGAAAATAAAGCAACAATGAAAAGACTCAATATAGGCCAGAATATGGTAACAAAGGGCGGCAACACAAGAGGATCCAAAACTGAATCTTGAGGAACTCCACTGTTTGCTGATTCACGGGACTACTTTGGATAAATAGGCTGAAATAATAAATAGAGTGGCCACTCATTATGGCTTCATATTCTACTCGGCTCATCTTCAAGGGTTCATCAACAGCTTTGGGCGCTCAGTGTGAGGAGTTCGTAAAGAGCCTCAAACTTACCTTTGCTTGCATGCCATGACCAGGCCCCTGACTGACTAGTGGTAATAATAGGTAAACAATTAATATATGAAAATCAATCTAAGTCATGAACAATACACACAACAGGCAAACATGTAAAATAGTTTATTTTTGTAAATGTTTCTAAATTCAATTCCACAAACTCCATACTCTGTACACTTCAAAAGGCATTTTCAAAAAAAAAAGGAAAAAAAAAAAGAAAAAAAAATCTGACTACTTTACACGACCAAGAAAATGTAGCACAAACACACTGGCAGGATGATGTAATATCATACAAGAGAAGAAAAATATCAAGAAACAATTTTGTTACAACCATTCATTGAGAAAATATATACAATTGAGTCTTCGGAAAGTTAAAAAAATACATGCCATATACATTACAAGTTCTAAGACTGTCTCCAAAATTTTACAGTCAACTTGAAATTGTGCACGCAAAAACTCTTCCGTTTCTAAGCATGTGACTTGTGAAGTGTCAGTATAAGAAATATTTCTGATTAAGGAGAATGCCATTTCTGTCCAAAAAGGTAAACACCCCCTGGTTCTACACAAGAGTTCCCCATTCTTTCTGTCACACACTGGTTCGTCTAATTCACATCATGATTAGACGTTTGCACCTTGTTTTAAAAGTAAAGTAAAAACAGAAACAGATAAATACATGTTGGTGTTCCTATTTGTGTTAAAAAGTTAAAAAGTTGTTTTTTGGGTTTCAAAACCTAATTCACAGTTCTTTAAAATGAAACCTGATTAACAGCAAACAGATCACAACGATCTCTTACTATCTGAAGAGTCTCTTTTTTTCTTTGTTTCTGTAACTGATAACTCGTTACGTTAGTCAACAAAAATATTTCTTTTTTGAGTGGTCAAAGTATGTGTAAGTCACAAAACAATACGCTACAATACCTTACTTTTAATACAACAAAAATACTTTGTGAATTATTGTGGTTATATTACAAATTCTGTACAGAATAATCATAATATATACTCTCAAACTGAAATAACGTCCATCTTAAATAAATTTCAATGACAAACAGAACAGAAACAATTCAAAAACACCCAAACATCAAGAAGGTTAAGGTAGTATTTGGTCGGTTATTCCTATAGTTTTCTTTATGTACATTTATACAAAAGTAACAGCATGTCTTCTTCAATCTTCAAAAACAATAGCAATCTAGCCTTCTTCAACTCAGTCTCATCATTTTGAGAATAAAATTCATTCACTCTAATAAATACAAAACCTCTCGAATTCCACACAAATCACATGACGGAGACCTATGATAAAACTGACTCATGGAATCAAGTATTTTAAAAGTTTGTGTGTGTGTATGTGTGTTTTATTTTTGTTTTTTTTTTAGTTTTTCTTTTTTTTTTTAGTGCAAGTTAATATTCCCTTCGCAGTATTCATTGCTGTACATTCCTCATTCAGTGATGTCTACATTTAGTCATACGGTATACATTAACAGTATGAAACAAAAGGGCCTGCCCTTAGTAAGCAATAAGGCCGCACCCTGCACAGTGCTTTCTCATTCGCTGGTGGATTCCTCACCCCATGTACACCAAACAAACACACAGATACATACAAACAGACAGGGGCATCTCACACAACACAGCCCCTCACATATGGCACAAGTCACATCCTGCTACTGTGTTACATTTTCCCTTCCTCCACCCGTGATTTTCCCATAATCTTAATGAACGAACATGTAAAATTCATTCATCTCCTCCAAGGGTTCAGGCCTTCTGCTTATTCATGAAATGACTTTAGTGTGAAGCATTTTTTTCCTCTGTGCAGAGATCACAGCATCCACACACTATAGCAAGGAATGCATTTAGGTTTGTCGTTTGCTCTTAGTTAATCCACTTCCTGCATTCAGGAGCTCCACAGTGGCAGGCGATCTTGTGCTGACCTGCCATAGTGTCGAACTGGTAGTCGAAACACAGCTGGAGACAGAAAGGGACACGGGCAGACACATCAAGTCTTTGGCATCACTGGTGCACATTTAACACCGATACCAGGTCATATTAAAGAAAAGGACACTCACCTCCTCTCCTTTTTCAATTCTGCGAACGCAGCTGATGATGATTTTATAACCCCTTTCAAATGTCACCACCTCAGCAACACAGTTTGGGACACAAGAGTGGTTGATATATCTGGATAAGAGATATAAAAAAGAGAGATTCATTTCATATCACACAAAATCCAACACATTACTATAAAGTGAACAGCGGGGGCTCAGGCCAATGATTAGAAGGACGGTTGTCTGATGCCCAGCTCCTCCTGCCACGTGTCATTGTGTCCTTGGAGATCTTGAACCCAAACACTGTCTTTGATGGCTGTTCCAGCAGTGTGTGTGAGGATGTGATTTGTGGATGGGGAAGTATTGTGCAGTGCTTTGAGTGCTTCTTAAGACTAAAAAAATGCTTTTAAAGTGCATTTACTATTCTTCCATTTATGATCTTTTTTTTGTTGCAAATGGCAATATTGTTTTAATAGTTCTGAATTCCAGAAAAAGGAGGGGAAGTTGTATGTTCTGTTTAAATTCCAGTAATAAGTGCTTAAAAATAATCTTTCATCAATCACCTTCATACAAATTTGTGTATGCCATAGGCCAAGTTCTTAAAATGACTTGCACAATGCTTCTAATTTGGGCAATATTAGGCATAGTAGGATGAATGGCGTGTCATCTTCTAATACTTAATCCAATTCTTTTAATGCACAATCACAGCATGTTGCCACAGCTGGAAGTCCGGGAGCATGAAAGGGGCCCATGCAAACATCCATTACAAAGCTGTCACAGTTTGAACTATTAGGTCCAGTATCTATTTCTAAAAGAAACTCAGGGCTGTATCAAGGTTACTTTAATGCGAGCAGGCAAAGACACTAATCCAGGGGCTCAACAGTGGCAAACTATTTACAGACAACACCCAGGAAGAAAGTGAGGTTAATAGACATTGTATGAATACACAAACTACAACCTATTTGCTGATCATGTGTAATATAAAATAGGCTAAAAGTCACACAGCCAGACAGCGCCGATGTAATCTCACTGTACCTTGCGAGCCCTCCAGTGCGGGAGGCATCAACAACATGTTCGCTGTCGATGCGGAACATGAACACTGCTCGGTTCTGTAGGAGAGACGGAGAATTTACTTGATGATAAAAAATAACTTCAGTCAGAAGAAATTTCATTTCTCAAAAAGTACTCGACACAAATGTGTACCTGAGCTCTGTAGATCTTCTCCTTGCTGACGGCAACCTCATTTCTTAGGATGGTTCCATTGTACTCGATCACCATGGTTTGTTTTTCAATGTCTCTGGCAGCAAACAACCCCAAGCCCTGCAAATACATTATGCAGCTATTCATTCTGTCCACAAAGAAATCCAGGAGAAATGTTTTATTTTAACTGAAAATTAAAATTGCATACATATTTACTCACATGGATGCGGGAGCGGGCAAGGTAGACATTGGCTCTCCACTCACTCTTCATCCAGCGGTACTGAGAGGATCTGGGGTGCACTACTGGAGGCTTGCTGTGGGGGGCACCACCTTCACCTTGGGCCACATTCTGGTTAGACCTTGCATTGCTGCTGGATACAGCCTGTGGATGTGGCCTTTAATTTGAAGGGGAGGGAGGATTGTGAGAACAATATAAACAAAAAACAAGCAATTCAATAATATTTTGGGGAAAATTGTAAATTTAGAAAATGCTGGTAAGAATGTTTAAAACCACAGATTAATGTCTGCTACATCCAATGGTACCTTATCACCAGTGAAATGTAGGGGGAGTTTGTCCTTGGTTGGGCGCGGGCGCTGCCAGCTGGATTGAAGATGAGAGGCAACTCCACAAGTGGATTGCGTCCATAACGGAAAGAGTACCTGTCACAAGCCTCCACCCCAGGGAGCTGAGGTAAAGTACAGAGGAGGTATAAGCTTTTGCCTCAACAGAATGCTATAGGTTTAAACGACACACTCATTACCATTGGTATGAAAAATAAAAAAGCAGCTACGTACCGATTCAGTGATTTTGGTGACAGCAGGGACAGTGAGCCCAAACAGGTCCTCTCCTTTCAGGTAGACAGGGAACAGCTTCAGAGTGCCCGAGTCAGTTCTTTTCTCAGCAACGGGACCCAGAACTTTATCCCACACTCCTGTTTACAGCGAGACAAGCACACCCGACAGGTAAAACCTCCACTCTGTAAATGGCTGGAACACACAGCAAACACATGACTTTCAGGAATACGTGGTCACAAACCTTTGGCTGAGTTGTCGGTCAGGAGCAGGTCCTGGTAGCCCTGTTCGATGACTCTGATGCTAAACTCTGGCAGGCCCTCTCTGTCTTCAACAGAGCAGACGTAGCGGCAACGGCGATTGCCATGGCGCATGCTCCAGTAAATCCGGCAAGCCTCATAGCCGACTGGGTAGATGGCGGTTGCAGAATGGAAAGCTGACATTTGAAACGGGGTTAATTGGCCAAGGGCGTGTAACACCAGGCTGCCGACGCGAAAGGTGTATCCCAGCTCAGGCTGCTGCACCGCAGTCGCTATCTGGCGCATTTCATCCCTCTGGATGTAGACACGTCGGAAGACAGCGAAGCAACGCAGCTCGTGCTCCAGCGCTTGTCCTGCTGTCCCCCTTGGCCTGTGGGCATGACATAGCATGGTCTTGTCCTTAAAGAAGGTGCACTGAGCTTGCAGAGCGCAGGTGAAGTGGTAGACGTTGGTGCAGCGGAGGCGGTGGCAGCCGCTGGTGGCTCCGGTCTGCTGGCAGTAGGCGCAGCGCACCGTCTGACCGCGACGCAGCGCCAGCTCCACGT
This sequence comes from Decapterus maruadsi, assembly GCA_030347415.2. Lineage (NCBI taxonomy): Eukaryota > Metazoa > Chordata > Actinopteri > Carangiformes > Carangidae > Decapterus > Decapterus maruadsi. The sequence continues at coordinate 18,185,310 of CM064906.1, forward strand.
TGATCAGAGCGCCGGCCTGGGTCTCGTACACCTCAGTCGACCACAGGGCGCAGTTTAGGTGAACCCACACATCGAGGTCGAGATTAAGCAACCTGGCAGGGCCGTCGGTGATCCCGTCCCCGAACTGGTGGCAGAAACAGCAGCGCCTCTGGTCCCGCAGTAGGACAGGAGGACGCAGGGAGGCCCCGAGTTTCTTCAGAAGCTCGTCGATCTTATCCTCGTCCGGGAGTTGGGAGTTCCCTCTTGGCACCACGACCTGGACAGTCCACTTCCTCCAGCGGAGTCCTTTCTGTCTTTTTCCCTGGTGCCAGCCGTCGTGGGCCCTCGGCCGAGCCTTCAGCTTCACTGTCACTTTGATGGCGTCAGACTTTGTCTCCATCTTTGGTGTTTCACCTGCTGTGGGGAAGGGGATGGGTGGGGTGGAGGGGGGAGACTGCTTGGGCTGAAGCTGGGCCAGGCAGTGAACATCCAGCGACGACATGTTGTTACTGTATTGATGCTGAGTTTTAGAAAGGCTCTCGGTTTGCTCTGAGGCTGGAAGGAGGGACACTGATTCCTGAAAATATGATAAAGGTACAATGACGATGAGCAAAACACAACAAAACAACAAAACAACTGCATGTTATTTAGACGCACTGAGGTGTTTCTGCATGTGAGACAAATGTGAGACAAACCTTAGTTTCTGTGGCTGATCTAGACTGCAGCGGTGGTGAGGAACAGTAGAGAAGGAAGCAGCTGTGACTGCAGAACACAAGGTCCTCTTCAGATTTCAAACGGCCTTCAGATTCCTGGTGAGAGAAATTAGCCCAAGTTTTAAAAGGCTGCATAAGGAATGAGGTGTTAAATCAAAGCTTGACCAATGTGAACTGCTTAAGCTCAACTGACGTTAAAAGAAGTAATGAAATAAACATCAAAAACATTCAATATTTAAATAACCAAAATACTCTCAAGACTGACGTCATGGGGTATGCTATTTAACCCACTAATTGATCCAAAATGGATTTAACTCCAGCAGGCTGGATTTGCATAATCAGAGCATTACTGTGATACTGTGTGTGTATGAATATATATGGATGTGTGCAGCCCTTCAGGCTGAATGTGGGCACATCTAGTCCCATATATTCAGAGCATCCTGGACTTTATTATTAGACCCATTGGTTGTACAGCTTTGTGGTTATGGTATAATATTACTTTTGACTCTTCATTAGGTTCATATGGTGTCAGAATCACACTTGAAGGGTGGTCTGATTACTTAATCAAATACCTTCATGTGGGCAGGCAGATCTTTGACAGATTTCTGAACTCCATTTCCCAGAACCACCACCTTACAGTGGCAGCACCACTGTGGCTTACATCCAGGGCTGGCAGGGGTCTTGTGGTCAGGCCCTTGACCTACAGCTGCACCTGATACAGAAGAAAGCATAATTTAATTATTTTCACAGTTCCAAAATACATCCTGCGTTATATGACTTGGCTTTACTTCATACAGGCAAATAATACATATCAGGACAGTGGTTAAAACACCCTGTTAATGCAGTAAACAAAAGGAAACTAGATAATTGTGGTACCTGCTTCAGTGTCAATTTATTATGTACATGGTTCTAGGATGACAACACTTATTAGGCCTGTTACTAGTGTTGTCACAGCAATAAGCAGGAGTTTGCATGCTACAGTGCTACTGAAAAAAAATGTTTATTCTATTTCATTAGCTGAGAGAACCACTTAAATCAATACGCTGCCCTCAGCCCCAGTCACATAATGATTTGCAAAAAAACAGGCATCAGTAAATACTGTTAAGAAAGATAATTACTGCTGTGGATGTTTGAGGGAAAACAATTACATATCAAGATTGTGTTGCTGTTTTGTACTTTTTCTCAGGAAGTCATTACGCTAGGCTTAAATCAGACATGACATTTCAATTAAAGGCTGCGTTGCAGTGCTTAGGGGAATCAGCGATGCCCTTGTTTAATTTAGGTTTATTCCCTCACCTGGGCTGTTGGGATGGAAGCGGAAATGATGCGCCTGCTGATGCTGCATCATCCCTTGTATTCCGACGGGTCTTATCATCTGTTCGGGCCGTCCATGATGTCCCCCGTGGTCTCCTTGTCCGTGAAAGAGCATGGGAGGCCGAGGGTCCATGCCATGGGGGCCCACCCTTGGACCAGCGAACATGGATAGGGACCCTCTGTCTGGGGTGCTGCTGACCTCATAGCTACTAGGGATCTTCACACGTAGCAGGTCTGAAATGGCTGCTACTACACCTGTGATGTTCTGAGGAAAAAAACACAAACATTTACATCACTGTGAATTTTTGAGGTGCTTTTATTTTACATTTATAAAAAGGTATGAATAGCTGCAAAACAATAGTTGCTTAGTGCTACTTAACATATTAATAGAAACAAAACCAGGGGTAAATCTATGCCGAATTTCTGTTAAAGTGAATTAAATTTTTTTTTTTTTTTACCTCAGCTGCGGCTGGTCTCAGAGTGATGGCTACAGACACAAGCCTTTGTTTGGAGTCATTAGACACATGGCCAAAGGGTGGGCCGAAGAACATTGCAGACGGCTCCGTCTTGATATCTTGCAGTTTGATCTCTGACCCTAGAGGATTGAAAAAAAAAGAGAGGAGGAAATCCATAAAATGTGCCACACGCTTGAGGTATTCTGTATTTGGGTTTCAACTGCATACACAAACACATCCCATTAATTACGATTCATTTGATTGCGATGATTGTGTCGTCTTTTATAGTTACCTTTTCCATCAGGTGCAGGAAGCATGGGGAGGACCGGAGACATGCAGGGAGATGGTGGCTCTTCCTTCACCAGAGAAAGGTCTGGGTAGCGACTGATCTCCATGCCAACCACGCTCTCAGGAGAGGAGGATGGAACAAAACTGTCAGGGGTGTCCCTGTCTTTGCACGGCTCCTGTCCTCGGTTACTGTTAGAAACGTATGATGAAGAGAAACCTCTGTCAAAACCATGCTGCCAAAATTGATCATCATATTACAGGATCATACAGGATTAATCAAAATGGACAAATATCACAAGTGTTGATGATGGTGCCTTTAATTATTGTGATGCATCTGTTACCTGAGCTCCTCCTGGTTGTTGTGCGGAGGAGTGGGGAGTGAGGCTGGAACATCCACAGTTTTGGGACCCTGTGCAATGGCCCTGGCCAGCAGATCTTCTTCAGTCCTAAATGGGACATGTAGCGGCTTCGGGACCAGGCCTTTGGACACTATATGAAACAGGAGCAAAATGTCAGACTAGTATACTGTACAAACACATAATGCTCGTCTGTAACAATCATAATTGTGTAATATGTGATTGAGGGAAAAGGTTTTTGTTTATTTGTTTGTTTAATTAATTTATTCTTTACAATTTTTGAGAGTTGTGACATTAAGGTACAAACTCATATATTCTTACCCATGGCAGCAGCTTTGCTGGCGAGCTCTTCTGTCGTGGCAAATCCGTTGATCATTTTCTGGCGGTTCACAGGTGGTGGGGTGGGAGGGAGTGATGCTGGCGGTGTTGGTGGATTACTCAGGTTACTCTGCTGTAGGAATGGAGATCAATATAATGTCAGCACATCACACGACACACACTCTTTACACACATCCTTCAGTTTACCCAGTTTAAACATAGTAAGAGAAGTGAATGAGCACCTTGTAGGCCAGCTGGGAATAGTAGTCAGAGACTCCATCAAGAGAGGCGCTGCCAAAAGTACCAGATAAGAGGTTTTCTCCATTCAGCTGGCCGCTGCCATACGGAGCGAAATGGGCAAAGTTGACCCCAATCAGGGGCTCCATGAGGGGCAGCAGGGAGAGCTGCTGTGACAGGAGAAGGAAAAAACAACAGGGGCAGGGTTAAGAACAAGTCTACAAGTGCACAATCTTTGATAGAGTCATAACTTAGCGGATCACTCTACTTTCTTGTCTATTAACTAATGAAATGAGTATGTTTTTATTATTTTTATGATCACTTTCTTAAGATCACATAAACCTTTTATTAGTGCGAAAGGAACACTGTTAAACCAACATAAACAGTAAAGTGTGAAGGTTGTTTAATCATTACTTAGTCATTTTATGTCCTGTAAAATTCACAGAAAAGGAAACTAAATAAGCTGAAAAACAGTATTGAATTCCACTGTGATCTCTTCTACTTCAGTTAGGCAGGTGAATGTTTGCACCATCAAAACTTTAACTGTTCAGTTGTTCAAGAGTTAAATTCACTCTTGGCTGTAATTTTAACCCTTTCAGCCAATCCCTGTTTAACTTCTGAGAAACTTCCAGAACTCATTTGGTGTATTAAATGTGATGAGATGATATCATGCTGCATTTCTAACGACTGAATTAGCTTCATAAAGTTTAAGTCAATAAACCTCAATCAATGAGGGACTTGTAATATAACCACGCATCCCCCCTCTGCTCTCCCGAATAATAAGAGCTTCTAATACCGTGGTGTGCAACTGTCATCCAACCTAATTACACTAATGTGCTCATGATATGTTAAATTAGTGCCTGTGCGCTTGTTCAAAAATGATTCTCTGTTCTGGCTGTAATTAATATTGTAAAATTTTTGAAGAAAACATTGTAAGAGAAGCAGATGATGAGGTGGTAAAAATCAATCTTACTTGTTTGATTTGGGTCATTACAGTGTCAGCGCCAGAGTGCATCAGCTGCCTCTCGTCTCCTTCCTTCTTCCTCTTCTTGTAGCGAGATGCAGGTTTCTCTCCTCCTTTGGGAGCTCTCTTGTTCCTCCCTTTCTTCTTCTCCTGCTCAGGCAGCAGAGGTCCAGGGAAGTCGGGTGTGCCATCTGAGTATGCCTGGAAATGGGGAGGGAAAAAAAAGTGTTGTTGCATTAAAAAGGTATGAACAAACTTCAAATTACTTGAGAGGCATTGTAGCTTTTGAGTTCGATGTTTCCAAACACAGAACTATGACTCATTCATAAACTGACAGCTATGACTCATGCCAATTTTAACTATAATGTGCCTCCCATCTGAATCACTTAGCCTGGCTATGACTCACTATGTTGATTATCTCCTCAGCGCTCTCTAACTGGATGACTAAAAGAAAGACTGACCCCGTTGCTGTCCATGGAGCTTTGCCTCAGCAGGCTTTTGCAGTCTGCAGGGTCCTCCTCCTCCGAGCGCAGACTCTCCTCTGACCTCTGCTGGGGCAATCCAGGGGGCGGTGTGCTCTTGTTCTTCAGTAGGTGCTTCAGTAGCTCATTGCCAGCCTCGCCCTTATTTGGACTTTGCCCTGCAGGGAAGGGAGATGTGCTCCCTTTACCGCTCTCCTCCTTCACAGAGCTCATTTCTGAGCCGATGGGCCCCTCTCTTGGCCCATGACACTCGCTGGCATCGGTCTGCTCCAGCTTTATGTTGTTGAGGATCCTGTCGTGCTCCTGAGCCGATGTCCTCGCTGTGTCTGACGACATACCAGCTTGTCCAGACTGTCCTCCAGAGAGCTGCCTCTCCAGCTCCGAGTGACTGGGAGTGGAAGACCCCAGTAACGGGGACCTGGACAAGTCCTGGTCTCCAAAGAGATGAGTGTTTCTGGTGGGCGTTGAGGACGTGTCGGAGACGCATGGTGTTAGAGGGGCTGTAAGGTCAGAGTGTGGAGTTGAAGGCGTCTTAACTGAATCTGCGTCATCGTCTTTCTTCTTCTTGCGGGTCCTCTTCTTTTTCCCCTTCTCGTCTGGGATGATGTTGGAGTAGAGTTGTATAAGAGACTGACCTGAGCCTGGAAAGTTAGATGGCAAAGGTGTGGCCGAGTCAAACGGTGGCCCCTCCCCGGGCATCTGAAGCATCATTCCTGGGCCACTGAACTGACGAGGCCTTGGCTGACCCTGAGGGAAATTAGGTCCTTGTAGGGCGAGGTTATCAGGCCCTAACCCAGGCCCCATGTCTGGGGGCATCATCCCATTGCCCATTAAAGTTCTCCTTTCACCCTGCATAAATGTCCCAGGTGGTGAGCCCATTCCAGGCTGCATGCCTTGTTGCTGAGGAAACACTGGACCGAGAGGTTGTTGTTGTAGCGGGGGTCGCTGAGGCTGCATGAAGTCTTGTGGCAGCTCTGCATTGAAAAAAGGCATTTGAGCGAGTGGCGCCATGTTCCCGTCCGGCCCCATCATCCCTTGTTGCTCCATTTCCATACGGTGTTTCAGGGCTCTCTGTCGCTCCACCTCCTGCATGAGCTGCACCCGCTGCCTCTCCTGTTGCTCCCGAAGCCTCTCCCTCCTCTCCCGCTCCTGGAAGCCCTCGCTGAACGGGTTGTTATCGTCAAACTTCACACCACCTCCCTGCATGGGTTTCACACCACCTGGTGGAGCTGGTGGCGCTTGTGGGTCCACAGGCATTTGCGGGTGCTGAGGTATATTACCCATTGGCATTGGATGGGGTTGGCCTGGATTCACAGGTACCTGGGGGGGCATTATTGGAGGCATTCCTGGTCCACCCATGGGCATGGGAGCACCTGGGTGCCAGCCAGGCGGTGGGTTGGGCATACGAGGGGGGGCGTTCGTCTGGCCGGGATGAAGTGGCATCTGCATCATGGGATTCATAGGAGGCTGAACCATGGGCGGTCCAGCGGGGACCATGCCGGCAGGGCCAGGCATTGGGTGCATCCCAGGCATTATGGGCGTCATATTGTTTTGCTGGTGTTTCACTCGGTATTCCTCTATAAGTTCAGCGTGCTCCTTCTGCTGCTTGCGGATCTAGAGCAAAACATTAGACATTCACAAAAAATATGGTTGAGGATCACATGAAAAGCACAATGAAAGAAAGTACTGCTTGCAAGACGTTTTATCACGTTTACAAGACAAACTTATGAAGACAGGTTTCTCAAGGGAGGAGGTGAATGATTCTGTGTTCAAATAGCAGCTGGAAAAAATTAACTTTAAAACCAGGTTTGCAAAGTGCCTTTTCTCAGCACTGATCTTTTAGGCAGTCAAAAGTGGTTGACAGGTGCAGTGCAGACTGTGGCTGACAGACAGACTTTGTATGTATGACTCTTGATTTCAATTGTTAATATGCATACAATTGTTCCAGTCTTCCTCAGCAGGAAATAGCTGTATGTATAACTTCCTATTCATACATTTTATTATACGTTATGCATTATAATTAGTAGATTATTATTATTTTCAACCAATTAATCAATATTTAGGTTTGCCATCACAGTAAGATCCAGCCAAAGACACCTAGTGCAATAAAGAACTGAAGATAATGAAGCTGATAATTAAGAGTATTTGTTTCTCATAAGTTTTGTGTAAATCCTGTCCTGATTTAACCTTGCTCTTTTGTCAGTGCTGTTGCTATGCAACCTGGAAATCATATTGTCTCATGTGACTCTGTCTGAGATTAAAAACTTAACAACACTGATCAAAAAACAGAAAACAGTATTATTTTATTTAAAATAAATGCATTTATTTTCCTATGTTTTTTCCTGATTCCTCCTATTTTAGCTTCACTCACTGCCCAGGTTCCATTCTGCCTGTTGTATTCTCCCATGTGAGGTGAAAATAATGCTGGTAGAAAGTTGTTTTTCGACCCACAGGCTGTTATTGATGCCTACTTAACACTCTGCTCATAGAGACACTTAAAAAAAGACCATGCTTGGGGATGGCCATTGTGTCGAGCAGGACTGAGATGGAATTCAGCAGTGGAGCTTGACAGGCCCAGCATTTACCTGCTCCAGTTGTTTCTGCACCACTCCCTGCTGCTCTGTGACATGTTTGAGCTGCTCAGCGTCCTCCTCAGGGAACTCTCTGCCTGCCTTCTTAGCTGTTCTCTGCTTGGCAGACAGGGCTTTCTTAGACTTCCTGTGAGCGCCGATCTTCTCTTCCAGAAACTTCTGCTGCATTTGAAGTAGTTGCTGAGTCTCCTGGAGCCATTCCTCGTACTGTGCCCTCTGAGCATTGTCTGAAAGAAGAAAAAAGCTCTTTTGTTAGCAATCTTGAGAGCATAAAAACAAACACTTTAACTTTTCTACTCCTGACAAACCTTCAAACAAAAGTTGAAAATGCATATACATTTTTCCAGAACTTACTGACAAATCCTGGTCCAAAGTTTGGAGGATTTGGTCTTGCTACTTGTGTCAGTTTACCATCCTGAAAACAAGGTTGACAAGTATGTTGTTATTCATTTGATATTATTTTACATTGCATAGATTTATATATCATCTAAGAAAAGCAGCAGCTTCATTACCTGTCCAACAACTTGTGGAGGAAGCGGTGTACTTTCAGGTATTGGTGCCACAGGACCAGGTGGAAATCTGTAATACAGTAATACCACAATTCTTAAACATCAGTATGGGTGGGTTATTATAAATGTTTTAAAAATCCTCTACTCCCTTGAGCAGTAACACATTTTAAATTGAACAAATTCATACAGAACCAAAGTGAACCTTTTACCTGTTCATGACCATGGGGGCCATTCCCATGTTGTTCTGAACCATGACCTTGTTGATGCCTTTCAGGGCGACCATTTTGGCTTTCATGATAGGGTCGGTGATGGAATCAAAATCTGGAAATAACCACAATGCACAGTTAGAAATAAGCAAACTGATCGATAATCTCAAACATGAACATTAAGTTCTTGCCCAAATTATTTACCAATGTTAGGGAAAAAGGAGTCGCTGGAACGCTGTCGTATCATGGCTTGCATTTGCCGCTGCTGTTGCTGCTCCTGCCTCTCCTGGTCAAGGAGGTCCTGCAACAGGAGTGGCTGCTCCTCCAGTAGAAGAGGACGATTTTGTTGGTTGTGCTGACCCAGTGCTTGGTTCAATGCTGCCTGCTGGGCTTGAGTCAGACCGCTGGGGTCCACTCCAGAGGCTAGCCCCACCTGGTGGTCGGCTCCGAAGCCTGCCATAGAGGCTTCTCCTGCAGTGGTGGCGTCAGATATTGTTTGACTCATTGTAAGTCCGGAGGTATGCTGAGCGTCGGTGACTTGGTTCTGCTGGGCCATGAGGTTACCTCCTTGACTGACAGATTCAACTATTGGATTTAATGACTGCTCTTCAGGCTGCTGCTTAATGAGTAAACTAGAAAGGACCGGGGTGGAGTCTGACAGAACTCCCTGCTGGTTTGAGGTTAAGGTGTTTCCAGCAGCTTGCTGGTCTGACACCTCAGGGGGTTTCTGACAGTCTTTAACCTCTGTTTTAATTTCTTGTCCAGGTGTTAAAGAGGCAGAGTCCTGATTCCCAGGGGCTTCCAGCTTGACCTCAGCTGAAGACTGCTCACCTGAGGCCTCTGACTTTGCCAGTGCAGATGCTGAACTGGACGATGCCTCGCTCTCAGTGCCAGAGTTTTTGTTGATGTCCGTGGTGTCAGGGTTATCGTCCATGGGATCGCTGAGATCCAACTCCTCATTAAACATGTCTTTCTTGATGTCATCTAGGTCGGGGTCGGCGGTGTAAGCAATAATATCAAATTTGCCAGATGTTAGGAAGTCATCAAGGTGCAGGTCATTTGTCTCCAGGTCTAGGTCTTTTCCATCTTCAGGATCCAAGTTAAGGTTTTCCAAGTCAGCATCCACCAGGTCTTTCACCTCCACGTCCTCAAGATCTTTGACTGCTGATTCTTCTGCATCCAGTTTCTCCTCCACAGCTTCGGTGCTGGCCACTGAGACAGATTCAGTCTGCCCAGCAGGGGGTGCAGTCAGGATCATTGATGCTGCCATGTTCTGGGTCTCATTTGAGGCAGGCTGACTCATGGATCTCATCAAAGGAGACTGTTTGAGTGTGTTGTTTCCTGACATTTGGGTTTGCTGATGAAGATTGTCCATGCTGGCAGACAGCTGCACATGGCCAGTCTGGCTGGTCATAGGGTCCATCATCCTAGGTGCCTGATTTAAGAGGAACCTGGAATCAGGTGGAAGGCCTGCTGGTCTTTGGACCTGCAAGTTGGGATCAATGTTGCCTCCTTGCATAGCACCCGGTGGAAATGGCATACGTGGCCTGTTATCTGCCGCTCTGTGCCGCAGCTCAATGAAAGGCTGGCCCATTATGTTGTGCTGTTGCACTGGCATTCCACGTGGTGGGAAATGTTGGGGCAGCCCCATGGGGTTGCCTCCCATGTTCTTTGCCATTTCTGCAGACATGGAGCGTCTCATTTGAGGGGGTATGTCCTGCATTGGGTGTTGTCCACGGGGAAAAAACTCTTGCGGTCCATGTGGTCCTAGAACCCCAGGTGGAAATGCAAACCTAAAATAGGATAAAAAAAACAAATATAAAAAACTATTTCTAGATTTGTGCAAAGTTGAGTTATCCATTACAGCATTTAAAAACACAAACTGAAATAAAAACAATGCATTGTAATACAAACCTTGGTCCCTGGTGTCTCAGATTAGGATCTCCAGGATGTGGTCCCCGGTGGATTTGTCCCTCATTAGGGAAAGAGACACGCTGATCCCCTGGAAAAGGTCCAGGAAACCTCATTGGCCCTCTCATAGGTCCTTGTCCAGGGTAAGGTGGAGGAGGCCGGTTGAACATTTCCCCCTGTTGCCCGGGGCCCTCCTGGGGCCAGGGTCGTGGTGTTCCTGGGGCAATGTTACCTGCATGCTCCTGAGAGCCCCTCTCCTGCCGGATTGCACTCCTCTGCTGCTGCTGCTTTATGATTAGTTCCCTAATTCGTTGTCGCTAAAAAACAAGCATAAAGGTATTTAAGCCTTTTTAAAACACAAGGTCAATAAACCACGTCTAGCTCAGCATACTGAATTTTTTTAGCTGTTCACAGAGATTATCTGCTTGTCCAACACAGTATGTATCAACGCAAAACAAATGCCCCTTTTTTTTTATATCACCAGCTTATGCATACTTTCTATCCTGCAAATACATGCAAGTTTTCATTTCTTTATTCTATATTTTTACTTCCTATATTCATGTTCTGAAAAGTCACAATGACCAAAGATAAAGATAAGTTATTTATTCCGTTTCCCCTATATTTACAATTGCTGCACTGAAAGGGTTAATTACTATCGATCTTATATTTTGATCAATTTTACACCTATTAAGTCTCTATTGATAAAATGTTTATTATATAATTACTTAGAAAAAATGTTTGTACTGTAGCCATAACTCTTGTCTTATACCTTTTACTCACTGGCATTACTGATATCCATCACAGAATGGACCTAACCTATTTCACTGATTAGTTTGTTTTATTTTGTTTCCTTCCAATTCAAATTAAAATTAAAATATAAATACTATTATAGAAAGAGATTAAGAATGTAATTAAATCAACCAAATATAACATTTCAATATTCAAGAATGAATGATGATCTCTGGAATAAAAGATAAACAAGACGTGTCAGGTACCTGTCTGAGTCTTTCCTCACTCTCAGCGAGAGCAACACCCTGAGCTTCAGATACACCAGGCATTTGTGGGTTGTTGGAGAGCTGGCCAGGGTCTTGAGGGACAGATCCATTGTTACCCACAGCTGACTGCTCCTTCATTTCCATTTTCTCTGTCGACTGTGGACGAGGGGTCATGGGGGCTTGCTCAAATGGGTCATGGCCCGGTGTCAGACTAGGTCTTCTGGAGGGTGACTGAGTAAATCCATCCTCTGACACATTTGGGTGTTTTGGTGTTTGTGAGCCTGGATGAGGAAAGGGCTCCTGAAGCCTGCCTTGGGGTGAGGTGAAAGGGTCCTGGCTCCCCATTGGTCCTGGCCTTGGCCCCTGTCTGCTGAGCCCATCAGGACCAGGCCGCGGCGTCCCTGGAGGCTGGGCATAAGGGTCATTAAGCATTGGTCTGGGGGCCCCAGGTTGAGAAAACATGTCGCTACTCCCTGGCCTCGATGTCCCAGGTGTACTCGTAAATGGCTCTATCGGCCCCCTCTGGCTGCCCGGTGACTTGGAAAACCTCTCTCCCACCGAGGGCCGTGGCGTTCCTGGTGGCTGAGCATAAGGATCCACTGAGTGGGAAGGCGACATCCTCTGTCCTGGGTGCGGCTGATGAGTGAACTGGTTCATTCCACCGGGGCGTGGAGTAGCTGGAGCCTGTGAGTAAGGGTCTGAAGATGGGCTGGGGGTGTTTGCTGGCTGACCGTAGTTGTCGTGCGGACGTGGGGTCCCAGGAGGTCGAGCGTATGGCTCGAAAAATTGTCGAGCCTGAGCACCGGGGTCATTGATGGATCGCTGGTTCACTGCGGGCTGAGAGAAAGGGTCATTCGCTGGCTTGTTAGGGCCGGAGGGCTGGGCGAAGGGGTCGTATGTGAAGTGGTCGGGCCTCGGAGTGGAAGGTGCGTGAGCGTAAGGATTTCTAGACATTTGAGTCATTGGTCCTGGCTGAGCAAATGAGTGACCCTGAGCGTGATGCTGGCCCATCCTAGGAGGACTGGTGAAGTTGTCGTTCCCAGACGGTCTCGGTGTATGTGGAGGCTGAGCGTAGGGGTCGTTCTGCGGATTCTGAGAGAACCGGTCAGCAGGATGTGGACCTGGTCGGCTGAAGGGATCCTGAGCCTGAGGAGGGGGCATGGGTGTTTTGAACAGAGGGACAGAACCAGATTCATTACTTCCGGGGATCGGTGTTAACAGAGGCCGTGAGTACGGGTCGGACAGAATCATCCTGTTCTGGGCCATGCGTTGATAGGCCTCAGTTCTTATCATGGGCCTCGAGTACGGATCTCTGCCTGGAGAACCCATTGGTGGTCTTCCCTGAGCAGCCTGGCTAGCCCTTGGTGGACCCATGGGCTTCAAAAAAGGGTCCATTTCCCCGGCCGGCCTTGGGGTGTCGGGAGGTTTGGCATAGGGATCACTGCTCATGGATGTTGGAGATCCAAAAGACTCATGAGCAGGAGAGGGCCGCCCTCTGTCCTGCTGCTCCATCAAGGACGTGGGGGATTTTCCAGATTCCACCATTCTGCGACATGTATTTGGCCCGAGAGTTGGCGGTCTTGGGGTCCCGACCATCTTGGCGTATGGATCCCAGGGAGAAGAGGGTCTGGAACCAGAGGAACCCGGTGAGAAAACCTGCGGGGACTGAGGCTGCGAGGAAGGTCCGGACGGAGGGGGTGGAGGCGGGCGCAGGAACACGTCCTCAGGAGGACCTGAAGTAGGAGTCCCTGGTAGCTGTGGCCTGGCAAAGGCATCTTTAGAGTTCAGCTGCTGCATGGGGGACATGCTGCCGTTGCTGGGCTGAGAGGCCGGGCTCTGGTTCCCACTTGTGTTGCCGTCTCCCTCCGACTGGCTGTTGGTCTGCTGTTGTTGTTGCTGCTGTTGTTGCTGCAGTTGCTCATTCTTAACTTGCTCCAGTTTCTGAGTGGCTTCAATTTTGGCTTGCTGCTTGCTTTTCTGCCTCATTTGCTGTTGGAAGGGCACAGTGAAACGCGGAATTAGATCTCAAAAAGGGATGCTGCAAATATCAGTCTCATGCCAAAAATGAACTGGACCTACTAACCACCAATGTCATCAGGGTTAATGTGGAGGATAGTGAAGTTGTTTAGGGAGCTTTACTAAAGCACCACTTCTTAGCTGTCTTAATATAAAGTGGACCTGCCGCTGCATTCGCTGACTTCATTGCATACACTCTTACCTGTCTAAACTTCCACTCTTGTTCATGCTCTGACTCTTTTGGTTTCAAAGGGTCTTTAAACAGCAGTTCTGTGTCTAGTGGTATGTTGGGATCAAACACCTCAGGGGGCTGTTGCTGTGGATGATGCCTCTTCACCGGTTCATTCGACATCTGGACTTTGTTGATGCGCAGGGCTGCTCGGTTATCTCTTGCCTTTTGCTAAACAGCAAATCAATCACAATAGCAAAAACAAAAACACGTCAGACACAAACACTTTATAAACACAAGACTGCAGAAAAAAAGAGGTTGCATGTGTAACTCTCGTTATCTAACAAGTGTGATACTTCTTCTAATTTCTATTGTTAAGTTCTCTTTCACAGCATTTGCTTCAATATCTCAGTATGACACGAGGGTAAGGTTATCTCAAATGATGACTTCAAGTTCCCCTCGCACAAGTCCAGCTATCTAAAAACAGATTTCATGCTCACAATAGCATGTTGGGTAAGAGCAATGACATTCAAATTTACAACCTCCCACATGCATGGGTTGACCATCAACTAGCATCGGCACCAAACACATAAAACCCAAAGCAGGTTATAGGAAAGTCGGCAATATGCTGACTATTTGTCAACATAGCTACACTGGTAAACAAAATCAGCTTAAACTTCAAAGAGATAAAAACTACTCTCTCTGATCATATCCATCCCCTTTTTCCAGTGAGTACAACATCTCCATCCAAAACAACCCCTCTTTCTGGAGAGAGAGTGGTTTGCTGAACAGTAACACTGGCATGAACTCCACAGATATAATTCAATATGTCATTTTTTTGTTTGATTTTATACTGTAGGGTCCTACATCACTGAGCATGATCAAGGGTTTGCTTGCACTCTAATTTTTGCCCATGCCATTTGCATTAATTAAATGTTTTTCCTTTGACATACTGGATCTTTTTGCACAGCCAGGATCTTTTTTTCTGTGCTCTATGTAGAAAGGAGAATGGAGGTCATCCTGTGTGTCAGGTATCTCAACAGTTGCTTGATAATGACAAAGGCATTTTTGTGGGATATCAAAAGAAAAAGCTATGACAGAGAAGAGCTGTCATGTAAACCAATGGCAAAATCCCCTTAAAAATCTCTAACACAGGGTGCATTTTTTAATCAAGACTAGGTCTTTGAAATTAGCCTCTGCCAGATAAAATTACTTCCAGTGAACTTAATTACTGCGACCATAGTGAGTTCTAACACTGAGCAGAGCTTCCTATGTTAATTAGTTCATCTGTGAATGGCCGGATTTCAAATTGCATTGGCAAGAGGCAAGAGGCCAGATGCGATACAGGAACCTGCCTTCTGAATACTAATATGTCAATGCAAACAGTAGTGACAGTTGAAGAAGAAAATTAGCAGTTTGGTTGATCTTACCACATATGGGGCCCTGTCTTGTGAACTAGCTTTCCTCCAAAGTTTTGCAATTTGCTTTACTCTTGTGGACCAGTCTGTTGAAAGAATAAGAGGAGAGGTTGTCATGCCAACAGTCTCACAGAGCATACAAGGTTGTTTTTTTTTTATCTCTGTGAGTGAAACAGGGATGGGTACACCCTGACAATACCGCCAGATAACAGAAATAGCAAAAATAACACACCACAAAAAGAAGAAAATCACAAAAAAAATCATGTATAATAAAAAGGTAGAGCCATGCACCAACCTGGGTATTCCTCTTTAAGGTTGGGGAAATTTACATTGGTATAGAGGACAGGGGCAACAGTGGCTAACTCTCCAAGTGTCTCCTCCTTCTCCCACTTTAGTGTACTTCGTTGGGCATTGGACATGGCTTCAGTCTCCCCTTCAGGCAGAGATCCAGGGGGTGTAGGACCAGGGCCATGTGCTGGGGAGGGCCATGGACCAACTGCCTCTCTAGGCATCTGATTAAACTTTCTGTCCCTGTAACAACAAAGGAAAAGAGGGTGATGAGGTCGCTGTGGTTTTGTGGGGGGCGGGAAGTCAGAAACAAACCAAACTTGGGACAGTTTGAAGGAAGGAAACATTACCTTGGATTGTCAGTAAAAGGCATACGGTTAAGGGGGGAGAAGTTGTCTGGGAGACAGGGTCCTGCTCCTGGATTTGCGGGGAAGCGTTGGTTTGGTCCCATCATACCATTGATCATTGGCATCCTTGGAAACATGGGATTCCCTAAACACATGATTTGAAAGACATGAATTAGATCTGTGGACTTTGAGAGTGAAGCTCATTATGTCTGACTATGACAAGGTGATCATGATGTACCTGGGTTGGGGTGAGGCATGCTAGTGCCAGGTGTGGCAGGGAGGGGCCCTGGACCCTGGGGGTGAGGCACCTGTGGTGGAGGTGGTTGGCTCGTGCTAGGGCTAAGGACGGCTGTGAAGAGATCTTCGACATCCTTACCCTCCAGCTCTGCAAGAGAGCGTGACAGCACGGTGTTGTATGGGTTAATATTCATCAAGACAGGAGAATGAGAACATTTCTATACAACTCCCAAATGTCAGAACGTATTCCTCCCCTGTGCTATAGATATGTCGATGCTGAAAACTGACAAAGAAGACAATTTGGAAAGAATTTTAAGAAGTAAAATATCTAAAAAGGAAACACGTTTTTGCCTTTACTAGGAGAGCTAATTTGGATAATTAAGATTGGCATCTGGGATTTACTGACGCCTGCACAATTTATCTCAATAGCCTGAAAAACAATGAGCTACAATACTGAACCATGTTCTAGGTGATTCATTAGTGTATGAAGCACAGGACCAAAGTTTAGTTTACACAAAGGATAAAATTACAAACCTGGAATTTTGTAAAGTTTGCTGAGGATTGATTCTGAAACAAGGAAAGAATCAGAAAAAAACATTATTCATCTTAAATTCAGCAGCGTTTAACAACTATGGATGCACGGATGGAAGTGTGGTCTTCTACACTGACCATCGGTGACCATCTTGTCCAGCTCTGGGCTGAGAATCCCGTCCAGAGGTTCCTCTGGGAGGGTTCGCGGCGTCCTACGTCCAGCCTGAGACTGGGACGCCACTGGGGAACTGTCTGCCAGGGGCCCAATGTCCAGACCAGCTGTGGAAACACACACAGACACAGAAAAACAAATCACAACATGCACACACAGACACAGACACACACAAACCGACACACACACAAAACAACCAACAAAATACCCGACGAAGAACGTGATCATAAATATAGATTTCAAGTGAGAGCATGTTTATTGTCTTAACAGCCTGTGGAATGCAATCAAAACTGAACAGTATATGATTACAGCTCCTTGAGGTGCCTGCGTTGTTTAAAGGTAGTGTTTTCAGAATTGTGAAAAGATAGACAGGTCATACTAATGTTCAGTAAAGACACACAAACACTTAAATGTTTGGGAAAATATTACTGTGATCTGTTCTTCACACTGGTCCTAAAGTCAAATCAATCTCTTAAGGATGGTTATAACCAATATCTGAATTAGAACCAGATTACATTACAGTATATATTATATCCAATGGAGCATTAAAGCTGAACAAATCAGTTTTTTTTTTTAAAGAGAAAAGAAAAACGGAGACATGTTTTTATCATCCAGCCACAGGTCTGAGAACACAAGACCTTCAACGTCTTCAGGAAGTGCAAGGACATTCACCAAGGCCTCTTGTTCTCCGCTAAATTGCTTCATTCTAAGCTGCTCATTTCTTGAATACCACAATGTCCTTGTGAGTTTGTTTCTTTTCTATCTGGTAAACACCACTGATTAAGTAGCAAATGAATCTATTCTTGTATGCATTTGAAGAAAAAGAAAAGTCAACTGTGAAAGGGTTTAGGAGGCTCATAATCAAGGACTGACACACCATAGCCATCTGAGTGAATATTGTGCACTGGGTTAGGAAAGTACAAAAGCAGTTCATGAGTGTTAAAACAATCTGAAATGGTTGAGAAAAGCTAAGTATGAAGCAGCTTATATACATGCACACTTAAATAGAGACACACACTGTAAGAGAGGAAGAATGAACTAAAGCAAGGGATTAGCAGGCCATAGCACCCTTACCAAAAGGAGGAGGTGAGCTGTCAACCTGGAAGGGGCAAAAATCAAGACCTACAAGAACCCAAAACCAGATAAAATGAGTGAAAAAATAGTGAAGACAGAACAAGCACAACACGCTTCAGACAATGCAAACAAACAAAAGATAAAATCAAAGATAAGAATGTGACATTGAAAAAAAAATCAATAGGTGGTGAAAGCAAAATAAACTTGCTGTCTGAGGAAATTTCTAAATGGGGAGGAAAGGTTTTGTAAACCCACTGATAAGGTGACCATTAGCAAATTCTTAGTGCTGTGACTGCCTGTGAGATATATGACGCACCAGAGTCATTGCTTGGCTTTCCGAGCATTCCCAAGATGTCTGCATCAGTGTTCAGAACATCAGATAGATCAACTAATGGTTCCTCAGACGTTTCTGTAGATGGGAAAAAAAGGAAGAAACAAAAAAAAGAAAAACCAAACTGTCATAAATCATAATTGATGGTGATGTTGAACTTATTGTGATTTGGGCCCATTTCTATGGATGAATATATGGACTTGGTCTGGTTTTAAACAAGAGAGAAAACTGTACAATATGCAAAGAACAGTGATACCAAGTGGCCCCTGAATGACCTGAAATGTATTTCATCAAGCTGATCTTCAAAGTGTATTATTAACTGATTAAAGCAAAGACATGGAGGATGAGGGACAACACTGCTCTCCATCTTAAAGACCATGGTTTCATCTAATACTGTCATCTTCTGACCTCAAGCTTTGCATAAGTGAATATTTTGAAAAGAAAGGATTGAAAGCAAATGTACTTTGCATATTCAGTCTCTTATTAATACATCTAATAATAACAATCCGTTTTATGCTGCACAATCTTTTAACTCAAGGGTGTACCATTTTCCCTCTAAAATGCCTACAAAATTTTCTAACGTTGAATGAAAATCTGTCCAAGGGTCTCCGTTGTCAAGTATACAATGCTTTATTTGTGAACTGCAAACCCATTGGTTTCTAAGGGCTATTATTTAAAATGCTATCCACTTAACATTGGTGATGTACTTTTACTCCCTTTCGGGAGGTCCTCAATTCAAATATTCTGCTTTGAATAGAAAACAAGCATCTATGTCAAGTAAATGTCTGGCCTCTTCTATAAATGTGAAGTGACCTTCATGATGTTTTTTAACTATACTATGGACATGGCTTAAATAGCATAGGTTAAGCTTTTCACAATGTCAGTCTTCTTTAATAAACTTGTTTTACTAACTTTGTATTGAGCACAAATAAAGGGCTGTCCATGAAATAATTCAAATGTAAGTATTTTCAAAAGGATCTTTATGTCTTGTTTTAATCAACACGTACTTGACTGTTTCATATATTGTTCTTTGCTTTCTTTTTATGGTTTGCTGCCCTTTTGACACACCTGACATTACCTGACTTTTTAAAAATATATAATTTATTATTTTCTGATAAAACTACAAGGTAAAAGAATAAGAGGCTTGTTGGGCTTTTTAGTTGAACAATTTGGGTATCTCAGCAGCTGGGAAGAAGACCAAAAACAGAACCAGCTATCGGACCCCATCCCTCTTCGACTGACACTGATTTGATATGTACCAGACTATGTGATGCAATACCAGGCAACAGGATGCAATGCAAAAACAAGACATTTCCACTGCCTTTACTGCAGTTTAGCCAGTTGTTATAACAAAAATCTTAAAGAAAGAATCAGTCAATTTATAATAGTTTTCTAGTTTTAAAGACCTGGTTTCAGTGACATTTTTACTGTTCACAGATAGTTAGTGATCGTTGTGCCTCAACACTGTGATGACAGTGGCTGCACGCCATTTGACTGTGTGGAAATCAGCTTGAATAAATACAGGTGGTGGATACGATGATGTGGAATCTTGTCTTGATCACCTGCTGATCAAACAGTGAAAACCTGATTTATCGTAATCAGACAGCGATTACGCTCAGCAACATAATAAACCACCGTTCGTTGTTGGAGGGCACGGAATCCTCATACACAGCAAACATTTTGATTCAGCCATGACACGCCACGTGAAACATGTTAACCAGTCATTCAGATCAGCATAAGAAGTGTGTGAGATTTCATGTAAAACTGAGAGAAAGCTTGCGAGAGCAAGAGACAGAGTGAGTGGGCAGGGGAGACAGAGCGAGCTAGCAAAGGAAATTGAAACTTCACTTTTTTTTGCTACTTATGGAATAAAATTCTGCCTAAGTCTTCGGTTTAACTTGTGACACTCTGACTTTGTCTTGTATGAATGGGTGAAAGCCACTGTGAATGTGTGTTCGGTAGACCTGGGTCATACCCTTTTACTCCTATAAGAAAAGGATTAATACTCTCAACGGGCAAAGACGGGGAGGAAAAACATTTGGGTTAAAAGACATTGTTAGGCACCAAAATAAAGAGAAACACAAAATAATTCCTATTATGTCAGGCTGTATCCAGCTCTGCTCTAATGTAAGCTGCTGTCAGTAAGTCACGCCTCATACGTCAGTACCAAAGTAGTGGGTTTACGTACGTGCTGCTGTGGGTCTGTGGGTCCCTGTTGAGAGAGAGGTTGCCGAAGCACTGAGCAGAGGGTCTGATGAAGGGTCCAGGAAGCTGGTGGTGGGATGCTTCCTCTCCACTTGGCTCTGCCCTTCTTCCAGTAAGCCTGACTCGACACCCTGCTGCCTGCTCTGCTTGCTTTTGTCCAGCAGGTCCTTTCCAAAGAACGCCTCCTGAACATGACAACACAAAGCACTGGTCACTTCTCTGCGCTGACATTTTTCATTCCAGCTTTACCTTTCTTGACATCAGTCATGGGAAACACCATGTCACATTGAAATTACTCTGTGCACAATGACGGCCCATGAGGACTGGCCCAAGTGAAAACAGGAAAGCTCTGAAACAGAGAATCATGTTGGTGCCGATCTCACTTTTGTCAGCACCCGCCTCCCCCCCAACCACTTATACCCACAAGACTAGTATCCTCAATGACATGTAACTGCAGCTCCCTGCTGCACCAAGACATTAAAAGCCCAACATGTTGCTACCTCAATAATTAATGAAATGTGCTTCACTGTGTCGGACCTTTAGGTTTAGACTGAACACCCCCCTCTCTCTGCCACTGTGGTGGGATTAAGAGCAGCACTGACAGCTGCCGGTGGCTTAATGCACATCACATATCTATGTTTTGGCCAACGCAAGGTGACACTGAGAAAGTGGCTAGAGACAAGGAGCCTTGGAGTCATCTCCAGTTAAGTTTTCATATGTCAATTCACAACCCAGACAGGAGCCATTTAAAGAGCATGATCAGAGAGGAGTATCCTCTGCTGTGGCTTCCTTTAGGCCCTTTCTCTTTCAAAAAAGCTCACAGAAGGGGCACCGTGCATCAAAGTTCTGTAAGTGGTTTCCAGGCAATGTACTTTGGATTCCCAACCTTCCCAAGGGTGAGATAAAATACATTTTATGAAGATATGGCGTGACAAGACCAGACAGTCTGTGTATGTGAATGCCGGGCTTTCATAACGATAAAATAAAATAGTTTTGCTGATGAAATAATTAGTTCACACATTCAATAAGTAATGAACTCAGCTTTAGATAACCTACCATTAGAAAAACATGGCATGTATGTTAGCAAAGTCAGCTGTGTTAACTGCTATTAAATCTACTGGTCAGTGTTTGAGAAGAAAATCAGTTGTTTTTTTAAACACATTATAGCAAATGTTCTGTCATATCACCATGGTGTTTATTCAGATTATTGGTTTACTGGTCATGTCAGACATCCAGTCTACCATTAGAGGAGACAGACCTGCAGATAGGTAGGAAATGCCTCCTCCAGTTTTGTTTTCTTCTTTCTGTAGCGTTTCTTTATTTTTTCTGGGACCTCTGGTCCTGGAGGCGTCTCGTCCACAGGAGTATCAGGCAGCGTCTCTGTCCATCCTACAGGAAAGAAAAAAATAAACAAACATCAGAAATAGCTCCTCTGAATGGGCCGTATTATTGAGATCTTACTATGATATTAAAACATTAAATGAGAGATCAGGGACAGTCCACTACAATGTGAATACATCACTGTTGTACAGACCCTCATCTTTTCCAATAGGAATCTCTGACACAGAGCCGGAGGAATCCTTTCTGCAGAGAGCTCGTTTGGCTTTGCCTGGACCTTGGCCTGGTCGGCTCCTCTGGCGGACCATGAAACCACCAATGCCTTTTAGGAGGAAATTTAATATCAATAAAAATACCATTTTGATATAACAAAGGCGATATGATATGCAAGATACTGAGCTTTGACTGGCTCTCATAATCATCCATTGCATTCAGCATGAATGCTCAGAAACACTAGACAGAGCCCTCCCAAAGCAAGATGGCAGAGCTTTGCTAGAGCAACATCGTCGGGCATGTACTGCACCATTTTACGCTTCAGAGAAGCTGTCTCCTTCAATCAGGTGCCCTACCCGGCCGGTACGGTTTCCTCTTCCTCTTCTTGCCGCCGTCGGCCCCCTTGGAGTCGTCTTCTGCTGGCTCTCGCTCCAGGCTCGAGTCAGACTTCGCCTCACAATCTATGAGCTCCGCCTCTATGAGAGGGAGAGAGCATTGATGATGAGTGACAGCCCTGCAGCAGAGAACACCCCGGCCAGGCCTCTCAACACAGCACCAGGGTCAGCTCTATCTGAACTCCACTCAGTGGCAGGACATTAGCCTGATTGAAATTAAGTTCACCAGTTCTATTACAAAGGAGCTTCATTACCAGGGGGATTTTTGCGTAGTCCTTCCTTTTTTTCAGGAGCAAGTTACATTATTTTTTCAACGTTGACATGCAGAAAGACATTTGATAAGGACAGAGGGAGGGTAAGCAAGTTCTATGAAATATCAGTATTCCACGCAAATCACCTGTGTTTTACCACAACTGTTATTGACATTTAACATAAAAGTCAACTATTTCTGGCAGTTTAAGCTCTTCTTTTTTTTGATACTTATATTTTTTATTCGTTTTTATGTCAGGAACAGTCAAACATGACAACATCACAGCACATTCAAATGAGGAATAGCATAGCCAGGTAGCTGGATCATTTGAGAGCAATCAGAAAATAAAATTTTGATCTATTCAGATCAAACAGTATGCGTCCCTTGGAAAGTATATGGCAGTTATACACCACGTCAAACATAGTATTGGCAGTACAATAAAAACAAAAGTAGGAGAAGGGGGGGAGTGTCATGAACGACCCTCCTCATTCGTCAAGAACGCCATCCATTTTGTCCATCTTGCGTAATACAGGTCTCTTTTTAGTCTGAGCAGGAAGGTTAGTCTCTCCATCTGGTGGATTTCTTTAATAACCTCTAGCCAGTTAGAGGTTGTGGGTGGGTCTGACTGCAGCCACTTACGGGTGATAGCTTTTTTTGCTGCTGCGGACATTATTCTTAAGAGGTATTTATCATTTTCTGTCATTCCATCAGGTAAATCACTCAAAAAAAGAGTTGTAAATGGTAGAGGAATCTGTTGTCCCAGTATCTGTTGTATGGTTTTCACAATATTACTCCAAAAAGTCCATAGTCCTGGGCAACTCCAAAAGATGTGATAGTGGTTTGCCTCGTCATTTCCACATTTCCTCCAACATGTGTGAACCGCTGTTATTGAATATGTTTTCATTTTAGGTGTTACAAAAAAACGAACAAGGTTCTTCCAACAGAATTCACGCCAATACATAGAACAGGAAGTGGAAAAAGCATTATCACACATATTATCCCATTGTTTACAGGTTATTATGTCGTTTAATTCTCTCTCCCATCTCTCTTTGATGTATGTTGTAGTATTGTCTCTGCTCTTTGCAATGCCTTGGTAAAGTCTTGAAATAACAGATTGACAGGTACCCTTGTATGCCCGTATTATTAGTTGTATTATTCCGTTTGATTCTTGAGTTTCCTTTTCCCGGACTTCTTTCATAAAGTACTGACGTACTTGTAAATATCTAAAAAAATCCAGATTTTCTAAATCATATTTTTCTTTCAGCGCTTGGAAACTTTGTAGTGTATTTTTTTCCATTATATTACAATAGGTAGTAATACCCACATTTGTCCAGTACTTAAACCTGGAGTCCATACCATTCGGTTTAAAGTCTGTGTCGTATCCAACCCATCTGATTTTTTTCAATTGGTTCCACAAGTTGAATTGCTTCACAACCCCAAACCAGGTGTGTAATGTAAACAAGACAGATGGACTCAAATGTTCCTGAAACGTTGTCATTAGTTTGTTATCACCAATCATTGCTTGTACAGGGATGCCCCTGCATTCTCTTTCCATGTCCTTCCATTTTGCCTCATATCCACTATCACACCAGAGAACCACATATTTTAACTGGGCAGAATGGTAATAATCCCTGAGATTAGGGAGAGACATGCCACCTCTTTCCTTATTAATAGTCAGTGTGCTGTATTTAATTCTTGGTTTTTTCCCTCTCCAAATAAAACGTGAAATTTGTTTGTCCCATTCATGAAATTGACTGGTTGGAATTTTAATAGGCAGTGACATAAATAGATATAATAGTTTAGGTAAAATAGACATTTTTATAAGGTCAATTCTTGCACTGAAGCTTAGTAAAAAAGATGTCCAGTTACCAAGATCTTCTTTGATTTTTTTGTTCACAGGTTCATAGTTTTTTTTGTACAAATCATCAGGACAGTAAGTCAACCAAATTCCCAAATACTTAATTACTTTTCGAGACCAGTCAATTGGCATTCTATGTTTAAGCTCTGGTGAGGGGACATAATTAAACGTTAATATCTGAGTTTTCTGTATGTTGAGTTTATAACCCGAATATGTGCCAAATATATCAAGGAGATCTAAAATGACAGGAAGGCATTTTTCTGGGTTATTAATGTAAAGTAAGACATCGTCTGCGTACATCGCTATTTTATGCTCTGTATTATCGATCAGGATTCCCTGTATGTTACAGTTTTCTCTTATTGCCTGTGCCAAAGGTTCCAAGTAAAGCGCAAAAAGGGCTGGCGATAAAGGGCACCCTTGACGTGTAGATCTTTCTAAATTTATACGATCAGTGAGGCTTCCGTTTATCCTGATTCTTGCTGTAGGGGCAGAGTATAATGTTTTAAAACTGTTAATAGCTTTTTCATTGAACCCAAATCTTTTCAAAACTAAAAATAAATATTCCCAGCTAACACAGTCAAAAGCTTTCTCCGCATCTAGGCTTGCCAGCACTGCACTTTTTTTATTTTTCCTAATGTTTTGTATTATATGGAGAGAGCGTCTGATATTGTCATGTGTTTGACGCCCTCTGATAAACCCAGATTGGTCACTATCAATTAATTCTGGCATAAATGAGTCTAATCTTCGGGCCATTATTGATGCATATAGTTTATAGTCTTGGTTTAGAACTGAGATCGGCCTATACGAACTACATAATAATTTATTCTTTCCCTCCTTGGGGATAACAGAAATGATCGCTTCACTCCATGAAGGTGGCGATGACTTGTTTTCTAATGTCCAATTAAAAGAGTTGAGAAGTATTGGATTCAGCTGTTCTCTAAATGTTTTGTACCATTCAGCTGGTAATCCATCGCTTCCTGGTGTCTTGTTATTTTTGAGCTTATTCAGTGCTGTTTCCATTTCTTTTTCTGTAATCTGTGATGTCAAGCATTTATTTTGATGATCTCCAATTGTAGGTAGATCTAAGGAGTCTAGAAAGGTTATTATAGTATCTTTACTTTCCAGTACTGGCTGCGAATATAGGTTCTTATAATATGATTGAAAAGCAGCCTCAATTTCCTCTAAATTATGGTATATTTGTCGTGTTTTACAGTCTGTTATTTTGAATATAGATTGGGACATTTGTTTTTTGCGTATTTTTTTTGCTAGTAGTTTTGTAGCCTTAGGGCCCACTTCGTAGTAAGACTGCTTTAAAAATTTATGCTTTTTCTCAAGTTCCTCTTGATAGATGTCTGATATCTGATTTTTAATTTCCTTAATTTTTAACAGGGTTTGGGGATCTTGGTTTTTGCAGTGTTGCTTTTCCTGTTCTTTTAAACTGTCCTCAAGCTGTTTTAGTTTGTTTTCTTTTGCCTTCTTAATTGCTGTACTGAGGGATATCAATTTACCCCTGACAACTGCCTTTAAAGTATCCCATAATATATTTGGATTCACTTCTCCATTGTCATTATGGTCAAGAAAGGTCTTAATTTCAGATTTCACATCTTTTATGACTGATTTGTCGTTAAGCAAACTTGTATTCAGTCTCCAAGTGGTTTTCTTCGATCTACTGTCTAGGTATAATTTCAGATAGAGTGGTGAGTGATCTGAAATATCTCTAGTTCCGATTTCGCAACTGAGAATTCTATGTCTATCATTTTGAAAAATAAAAAAGTAGTCTATCCTTGAATGTACTGCATGGGGAGCAGAGTAGAAGGTGTAACTTTTGTCTAACGGGTGAATATCCCTCCAAATATCAAGTAAACCCATTTCGTCCAGCCCTTTCTTCAGCACTTTAGTTTGAGGAGTTATATTTCTCTTACTGTTAGACGTGTCTAATTTGCCATTCATTACTGTGTTAAAGTCCCCTGCACATATTAATGTGCCTTGTGATTCTGAACCAATCAATTCAAGGAGCTTTTTTATAGTGTTTTGATCACTTAGTGGGGGTAAGTATACTGAAATGAGTGTGATCAAGTGATTTTCTATTTTACCTTGCACCAGTATATATCTGCCTTCATTATCCCCAATCTCCCTAATTAATTCAAAATTAACAGAGTTGTGTATTAAAATTGCAGCACCTCTTTTATGACCTGATTTGAATGTGCTGTAGAATGTGTTTTTGTATCCAAATTTTTTCAATTTCTCATGTTCATTTCGAGATAGGTGGGTTTCCTGCAAAAATATAACTTTATGATTCTCTCTTCTTATTTTTGCCATTACTTTAGCCCTCTTAACCGGATTATTTAAGCCATTTACATTCCAGGAAGCTATTGTCAATTTGCTACACCCCATAATAATAGGTTACTTCACATGTGCTGGCTTTATAAACATATGTACTGTGGTAACAACAACAAAAAACACTTACATGAACAGTAAGAACATCATTGACTTCCAACCTCAGGGTCTTACACTGCCCTGTTTTCTTCCTACACCTACTCATACACTGGTGGAGAATCAGTCCTACTTGTGTAGGGGCTCCCTCTTTGCAATGAGCAAAGTGTCCTTCTCCTCTTGAGCCAAACAGTCATTCACTCTCCTCCGGATCAAGTTTGCTCCTGTAGCGGGGGGGCGCGGGGGGGGGGGGGGTAATAATAACAGGTCACGTATGCTCCAGTGTGATGTTTACGTTATTGCCGATGAAAGTCTTTGAGCCTCTCCCGGATGCGTGAGGATCGATCTCCGTCCTGTCTGCTCCAGCATGCGCCCTGAGTGAGTTTCTGCTCCCAGTTGGTGGTAGTTTTTTGTGGCAGGTCAAGCTGGAAGCCTCTCTTTCTCATGTCCTCGCACACTTCTACTGCGTTGTTATAGAGGCGTGCTCCGTTATCCCAGTGAATTTTCATCCGGGCGGGGTAGGGGGTCTGAAAACGTATCTGTTTTTCTTTAAGGATCTTCTTTATATCCCTATACTCCCGGAGTCTGTTG
Source organism: Decapterus maruadsi (assembly GCA_030347415.2). NCBI lineage: Eukaryota > Metazoa > Chordata > Actinopteri > Carangiformes > Carangidae > Decapterus > Decapterus maruadsi. The sequence continues at coordinate 18,212,494 of CM064906.1, forward strand.
TTAATTTCTGTAGGGAAATCGTGGGCAAATGTGACTGGCCTCTCGGCACAGGTGATTTTCTTTGACCAAGCCGTCTTCAGTATTTTGTCCTTGGTGTCATACCTCTGAAAGTTGACTAGGATAGATCTGGAAACTGCTTCATCCTGGGGCTTTGGGCCAATAGACCGGTGGGCTCGTTGAATTTGCAAATCAGCTGTGCTATCCAGCGCCAGCTCCGTCTTCAAAAAGTTGTCAATAAACGTTAGCATCGAGGTTCCTTCAGTGCCCTCCTTAATGCCGTATATGCGAATGTTATTACGGCGTGATCTTCCTTCCAGGTCCGTTACTTTGTCTTGAAGCAGTTTTTGCTGTTTCAGTGAGTCGAGCAAAGCATCCTTCAGCTCGGTGTTAGCGGTCTCCGTTTCTTCCACTCGTTGCTCTGCTTCAGTTAGCCTTATGCCGTGGTTGCGGACATCGCTGGCAACACTCTGTATCTTTTGATTTGTCTCCGCTCGGAAGTTATTAAACTCCTGCTTGATGTCGTTCTTGAAGTCCGTTAGGTCTCGCTTGAATTCTCTGTACATGTTTTGAATGTCTTTGCTCAAGTTTTGAATGGCTTTGGTCGTTGTGAGTTTCTCCTCTTCACTGTCGGATTCCCCCATGCTAGCGTTAGCTGTGTTGTTCGTTGCTTCTTTCCCCTTATCTTCGTCTTGAATTTTGTTTACCTGGTTTTGGTTTCCCCGCGTCCTGCTTCTTGTCCCACTCATTCTATGTCATGTTAGTTTCTTGTGATAGCAATATTCGTAGTTTGGTGGGTTTTTCTATTAAATTGATCGGGAGAGCTTTCTACCTATGTCGCCATCTTGAAACGCTCACCGGAAGTCCAGTTTAAGCTCTTCATCCTAACACATAATGCCTTATTTGTCAACCCATTATCTATGGAGGGTAGACTAAGTAACAGTAACACTTTCCTGTATAATACTGTACAGTCCCAGGGCTTCTGTTTTAGACTCTGTTATTTTCAGTTAGGTGTACCTAATAAACTCAGAGTACATACAGCTTTAAAAATAAAATAATGCATGATGTAGACGACATTCTTATGATGCACAGCTAAACGTCAAACTGCGTTAGCATTTAGTGATTTTAACAGTGCAGCTGATAGTGTTGAAAAAGCTAAACACATTCAACCCAGCTGGAAGAATGGGAGGAAGCCTTCAAGTCACTGCTCTGTTGAAGGTCTGTGATAAACACCCTTGAGTTGAAAGAAGAAGATTGTGTGGGGAAGACAAGTACCTCTGTTGTCCTCCATGTCTTCATCACGAGAGAGTTCTGAGAGGGGGTCTACAGGAGCTTGAAGCACTGCCACACTGTTCTGGTTAATGATTTTTAGTTTCAGCTTTGGCTTGGGTTTCCTGCGCCGTGACGCAGTAGCAGACAAGCTCTGGAGCTGGCACAGCCCCGATTCCGTCAGACACACACCATCCTGGGTGTAGGTCCTCGACAGATCTGAAAAAGACCGGAAATGAGAATGAGCAGATATGGCGTAGACTGATGTCAAAGTTCCATCTTGTAGAGAGAAAAAAAAGTTTCTTCTGTTACTTGTACTCTACAATTTCTTGAGATATAAACTTACCCATTTCTTTAGCCTTTGTGACACTCTGCGGCATAACCAGAGGTTCAATAGCATCTCTGGCCTTGGTCACAACTGCAGCAGCACAGGGCACACAAAAGCGATTAAAAATAAACAGGACAAAGACAAGGAACAAATGTCATGTTTGAGCCCATTCACTCTACAGCCAACACACACACGCACACAAAAAACACACACCTTTAGTGGTCTTGAAAGCTCGACACATTGTGCAGTCGAAGCTGCTTTCTGCAGCTTTCTCTACATCTTCCTCTGAATGGAGGCCCTGACAAGACGCATGAAACCATCTATGTACCGAGAAAGAAAAAAATAGGTTAGATAAGAAAAAATTACATAAAATAATTGTAGCACCAGGTTCTTTTAAAGCGAGATACTGTGTATATATATATATATTTTTTTTAAATCACTGCCCACCTGTCACATTGGCGGCACTGCACGACGATGGTGCCTTCACTGTAGTCCACTAGGCAGATGGGGCATGTTGGAAGGCTGGCACAGGGGGCACACTGGGTGTAATTATTCTGCCACTCACACCTTAGGCCTGGTGTGGTGGCGCCACACTGGGTACAGGACACGCACCTGCAGGAGACGCAGAGGACGGAGGTCATTCCTCATAGGTTACTTCAAAGAGGACAACTCGGATGAACTGAGCTGCAAACAACTCGGCCTACGCTCACAACATGCTGCAGAGATGACCCCATGTCCTGTTCGTTTGTGATTTTTGAAAGAGTTTATGTTGAGGTCTCTCCAATGTCCATATAAACGGTATTAACTTTACGTGGCTTTGCAGAGTTGAAAATCAATTCAGATGATTATCATGTAATAACTGCCTGTCTGGGGCAAATTTTTGGGCAAGATAAGTAACAAGTTACTGACCATTTGCACTTCCAGCTGTCCTTGGGTACGTTCTGCAATGGGGGGTCCAGGCAGTAGGTGTGATAGCTGATGTCACAGTCGTCACACAGCAGCAAGCGGCCAGGATCTGTGGCCTGGCCACAGGCCTCACACACTGTACACTCCAGACAACGCCAGCCTTTACTCAGCACCACCTTGGTGATCTGTCAAAGTAACAAGAAGACATGTACATGTAGGTTTGTGCGTGAAAGATTGCATCTGTACTAGGTTCTTTAGTATACTGTGTGTGTGGTGTACAAACTAAGCGGTTAATATACCTTGATGCCGACACAGAACGGATGGTAGCACTGGCCGCACTGAGCACAAGCCAGAAGACGGCCCTCTGCTCCAAGGCCAAAACTCCCACACACCACGCACATGTCCTTCAAGGAGGAAACACACATCATGAGTTATCTCATCTCACCGAGTTGAAATCATTTTATTTTTCTGGGCACAACAACAAAGACAATAGTCAGCTACTGTCAGTTTCAGCTTGTCTACATGAACAAATCTGACAACTGCTCAATATTCATCTCACTACTTCATCACAGGGGTATCAATATGTTCTGAATATCTATTTATTGCCACTGGGTGAAGACGTAAAAGGTCACCGTCTATGTTGTTGCTATCCTGAAAGGAAAGAAAGAAAAAGAAAATGCTTTCTTTACCCCAAACCTGCTTGATAGATAAGGGCAGTGCAGTTGTCCGATATCCTCAAATATTAATGTGCATAAAAGCATCTTGACACGCAAGGGTAAAGGAATGCAGGATGCTTTTGGAAACATTGGCCTTTAAACCAGGATAATTGAGGGAGACCTTTTCAGCCCCTCCATCTCACTCATAATCACATCTAAGAGCCAGATAGAGTCTTTTGCTCCCCAACTGGTTTCACTTGAGCCATTCAGGGCTCGGTGCCTTAATTAACAGCCACTCAGCTGTATTGCTTAATTGTTTAGTCACTTTAAATGAACAGCTATTCTGTAACAGATTTCAATCTTCCAATTACTGTGCCTTATCGCTAAGTTTGCAATTTTACATTTCTAGACCCTGGGTGAATATTTGACAGTGGTCATCAGCTTACTGTTTATTAAATTAAATTCAGTACAGAAGCTTTACTTGAATAGTAGAAAATACAAGAAAATGAAATTTCAATATGATCCTGTGTTATACAATCTACTGCACTTCCTGCAGGCAGTTGGCAGGATCTCCACAGGAATTAATGATCTCAAGAGAGGGAGAGACCTTTAAGCACAGATTTTACTTCAGGCAATCTAAGTGTACGGACAAATGTGTGGATCAGTGTTCAAAAGTGAATACATTAGCACACTCAACAATTAAGACAAAAAACAAAATAAAACACAACACCTGTTTTAGTGTGAAACTGTCATTGCTGGAGAATATGACCACTGTGTTATGCATGGCATTCTCCTCCTCTTCCTTGACTACGTACGGCGTCTCTATTGTGGTGATCTGCACATCAGGAAAGAATGACACAATTGAAAAGGTAAGATGGGAGTATCATGTTATCTCCATGTTGATAAAAATCAATATAATCAATCAGAATATACGTAATAGCCATCTACTATTCACAACTGCTGAGTCAGTCTTCAGAAATATTGAGGAGCTGGCCTTCAGGGGAAGTATGAAACTAGCAGTTTTCTCTAGCATCAACATTAATGCTGTTAATAGTAAATCATCCGTGTATTCAGCTGGAGGGAAAACAAACACTGATTTGCATACGGAGAAATATTTGCAAATTATGTCAAGGAGTCTTCCAACTGATAGCACATACTCCAGGGTTGATGCTGGGACTCGCTCCGTTCTTGCCTCTGGCCCTGCCGCGTCCGGCTCTACCTGACAGACCAGCCCCTCTGGGCCTCCTCCTCCCAGGGAAGCCTGAACCTCGACCCTGTGGAGGCAAGACAAAGAAAATAAATACGTAAATAAAAGAATTTGACCAAACAGTGACCAGGCCTCATCTTATAAACAGAAGTGGATAGATGCAAGCTTCCGTCATTTGCAGTTTGTTTCACTTTTCATGCCAGCATGTTTGTTCAGCCTGACAAGATTTAAAGGGTTTGCAGGGAGGAACTCTTCACCACTCCCAGTTCACTTATAGACATGTAATGTTATGCTCTGGCCTGGAGTCAAGCTGCTACCTCACGTACAGCCTGCCTGACAAGTGATTTACCTGATACATTCAAGTGTTTATTTTATTTCTGAGATGGCTTCAAAAAAAGAAAAAAAGAGGGGGGTAAAAATAAAATCTCAACTTTTTTGAGCTCTTCCACCTTTGTGCATCATGCAAATGCTGAACCAGAAAAAAAAACAATCAACCTGATTCTTCACATTTTGATAGTTTGTGGAAATAACTGTTATCTGAGATACGCGCTTTCTGCCAGGCAGCAGGCAAATGATAGAGTTGAGGAAAAGCTGTGAGCTGCTGTTCTAGCAATCTGGGTTCCCCTGTGCCTTTAGCACATTTCTGACAGGAGGCCTCTGCCTAAACGTGACTGAGGGCCTGTCCCAATATGCACACTCGATCACACTTACACGCATGGGCACTTGGCGTGCGCGTTCATGGGCTTAGTAAAAGTGCGCAAGTGTGTCGCATTTTTCCAACGACCAAAGGTGCAGCGCGCTTGATTTGCACTTTATCCACACTTACGTTACGTTACGCATCAGAGCGGAATTTGGCCAAGTATAAATCTCATTGCACCAGCTGGTGAAGTCTGCTGTCACCGGGAGCCACAAGCCACGTTTGGGAAATGCCACTGAATAAATTTCAATTAAATGAATTTGACTTTCTATGTCATAATTATGACTTTCTCAGTCTTTTATCTCATATTCTTCAATTTCAGTTTTGTTCTCTTTAGGCTTCGTTTACAGTACTTTTACATCTGATCATTTCTGACCTGTAAGCACCTAATTATGCATTTTTTTCCTGTTGATTATAACTTAGGTGAATATTTTTCATCACGCTCTGTTTTTTGTGTTTATCTTTTTTTCTTTCTTCCTTTTGTGTAGTTACAGAGTTGGGCTTACAAATTTATAATTTGAATCTTGCGCATAGAGACACTTTAATAGTAGATGAGATTGTGATCGAGCAGCACTGTTTATTAAAACTGTTGCTGTGTTGTTTATGTGTCGGAGTTGTGCTAGTGTGCACAGTGGCTCTCAGATGACAGGCTGCACTTGTCAGGTATGTCCCGATTGCTTCTATACATCCCTGCGCGCTTGGCCGCTTAATACATGCTTGCACACTATATATACACTATATACTAAAACGTCACCAAAGCGTGTGTATAACCAAGCGCTCTGAGCCAAGTGTGGAGAAATGGGACAGGCCCTAAGCCTAACTGAACCTTCCAGCACCTGCCCCCAAAATCCCTTCCCATTTACCCCCAGATTTGGCACTGATCCCAAACCGTGGCCCCTCCCATCCGCTGTGCCTCCTGACGGACACACTGTTTGATGGCGTTTAACCTGGCCTGGACCCCTGACACAGCATACAAATTAACCCTCACCAGGCTTTGTTAAGAGTAACGACTGTCACCATGGTAACCAACTGCCACAGACTTTTTGCTTAGCCGAAATCAAAGAAGGAAACAATATTATTAAAAAAAAAAACGATTGAAGATGTTTGAATAAGACAGAGGAGGAGAGCACAACAGTGCATTGTTGACAAAGAAAATGGGCCACATTTATTCATTAGTGACAAATTATTACCCAAGTATTTGTGTAGACAATAATAATAGCATCCTATTCTAATTCTTCCTCCATAACCTGAATTTCTCAATTCAACTGCAAAGGCAGAAAAAAACTCATTATCATCACAGCCACATCTTCCAGTACAACTTCATGCAGCCAACAGCTCAGACGCTGGTTTTGAATCTCCTCCTCTCACTGTAAGGTGGTGGTAATTGTTAGTGTAGGCTTCAAAATACATCAAAGTGACATTCAGGAACACTCGGGGAGTGTACGTCACTGGGGTAAACAGAGGGCTAACAGAGGGCAGCTGCTGCCCTGCCGTCTCTGGTGAGCCACAGTATTTACCACTCTGATGCTCCAGCCGGGGCTGCCAGAGGACTGCCTGGTCTTTGGGACGTCCCACCCCTCTGGCTGGTCTGGCGACCAGGACAAGGGGGAGCTCACACTGCTATGGGGGCTCCATGCACCCTAAGGTAAGGGGAGGCGGGTGAGAGAGTGAGAGAGAGGGAGGGAGGAGGGCGACAAAATGCAGCAACTTAAAAACAAAGCCAGCGAAGAAACAAAACATACAAAGAAAGATGTTAGAGAGATGTAGTGAGCTTCTATGTAGCCATTGGGGAAATATTCAATACACACCCATCTATGCAGAGCTACAGTATGGGAGAGCATCAGATGTGTCTAACTGTGAATAGTTAAAGTTATTAGGTTGAGAATCTGTGTTAAAGCCAATCCTTGGGGTTTTTTCATGCATATGTGTTAGAGAGAGACTCTTTGTAAAGGCAAACCTAAAGTGCACAATTGGGTTAGTTGCATTACACACAGCAGGATCTGCCAGGGTGCTATCATGGCACCATACAGCAGGAAAGGAGGCCCTGTAACCTCTCGCCATGACAACGGTGTATGTTTGGCATGTTGACAAAACAAGGGGGATTGCGTCAGCACAGCAGCACATGAACCCATTACACAAAAGCATGCCGGACTAAAGAGGAGCAACATTTGAATTTCTGGGGCGGATTTCCCCAGGCCTTGTGTAATAAATTAGTTTGAGCCATATGTTTACTTAAGAGATGGGATATATGTGGGGAAAGAAAATACATCGTGCAAAGTAAATTAGTCTAATATATTATAGCCATGGGTGTGATTCAATTCCCATTATTACTTGTCTGGGAGAGTCTACGCTCAGTGTCAGCTGTAGTCTGTTATAATTCATTTCTTGTCGTGACACTGACCCACACTGACATTAGGAATTGTTTTTTCATAGCCACAAGTGACCAGCTGCAGTTGGATGGCGAAATATGGAGTTGACCGAGGCATGGTAATGGTTTTGGTCACTGCAATTTGTGACTTGATGAACGCTCATTCATGCTCTATGGGACAATTAAGTGGCACGTTTGTAGAATGGACATGAGATGATGAGATGAACGGGGACTGGCGACAACGGGGCTGGTAGGTGGAATATGGTGAGGACTGTAAGTAAAATTAAAAAAAACAATCAATTCCTACTGGAAATAATTAATAGTTCGACTGATCTCCGTCTGAACCCTGTGACTAACTTTTCATGTGGTGCACAAACATGTTAAGTGGGCATGGGAGCTGAGAGCAAGAGTCTGTTGCCATACGTCCTCCTGTTACGTTTGTAGCAGTACTACAAGGTACATCTAGACTGAGAAATACATGATTGTCATATACTAAACTATTCGAGAAGCTCCAACCACCAAAAAAAAGAGAGAAAAAAGAGGGGAAACGAAGCACAAATCAACCATCATACAGCAGATTCCATAAAACACATATGTCGTTGGTCGGAGTGCATGGAGGTATGATCCATGAACTTTTTACCAGGCTACACTTCAGGAATGTATTATCTGAGCAGGGACAGTGAAAAACCACCAAGTTACTGACACAAAAATGCATCAGTGATCCTTTATGACGTAACATCTGGGCTCCTACCTGTTTCACTCGTGGTCTCCCAGGAGAAAACTTCCTCTTGGTGATAGCTGGCTTTCCCATTCCAATCTTTGGGGTGAGTGGTATGAGGGTGGTGGTGGGCATCACACTGCTGTGGTCGCCCAGTGAAGGTAGGATCTGGTTCTGTGGTGGCTCTCTCTGAGACGTCTCTCGTGGGAGTAGAGGAGAGGAGTGGGAAGAAGAGGAAACCATTTCAGCCAGTTTTTCCACAGACGTCTTGAGGGGTTTCTCCTCTAAAGACAAGCCGGGAAAGGACAGACTGGGCTTGCTCTCTGGTGTAGTGTCCATCTCCTCTGTTGTAGTAGAAGCTGAGGGCTTAACAGTCTCTGCCAGATTCCTGTGAAAAATACCCTCCTGCCTCTCCTTGATAAGTTCTTTTGGAGCAGTTTCCAGAAAGGAAGCTCTGGCTACGTCCACACTCGAAGGCTGGGGTAGTGAGACTTCCATGGGTTGGTCCGTGAAAGGTACTGATGCAGTACTTGGTTCTTTGGTGGCTGAGATGATGGCCTTAAAATCCTTTGTGCTAGGGTTGGCCATGCCCTGTTCAGAGCAGGCCTCTGTCTTTGCTGGTTTGATTTGTAACGTGGTGTCCTGTGTCTGTAGAGCCTCTGTAGAGAGCTGAGCTGAAACAGACTCCAACTCCTGGCTGGGAGTCGTCGGCGACGCAGGACCCTCTGTAGATGTGAGCTGGGTTCTTGCTGCTGGCTTTGTTTCTGTAGAAGGGAATACACAGGGGCCAGGAGGGCAAATGTTAACGATATTTATCCAGTGAATTAACCGTTTTATGCTGTTCAAATAAATTACATCTATGCAGACTTACACCACACATCAATGCAAATCAACATTCATCACAACATCGTTCAACGATACAGATAAAGTAAAGGTAAAGTGAGTACAAACCTGGGTTGAATTCAGTGAGGAGTTTGTTGACAGAAGGTTTGGTAACCTGCCTTTCAACGTCCGCTTCCACTGAGACATCTAAAAGAAAGGAGATTCATTATTATTATTCAAAAAGAAAAAAAAATGAATGCTTGAATGTGATGGAAAAAAGAAAGAAACAAGAGAGTCTGAATAGACTGTGAGCACATTAAGATTAAGTTGTAAGGCACTAAAGAAATAAAGAAGCAGACCGTACAGAAATGTCAGGGCTGGATGCCCATTGGTCACCCCGATGGAGAGAAAGAATAAGGGTAATATCTGCTCACATTAGTGCTAAACCAGCTATTCATAGCTGCAACTCGCAACATTTTTTGTTATAAATTATTCAGCTGATGATTTTTCCTGATTAGTAAGTTTTATATATTAAAAACCAATAGCCATTATTACTGTGCAGGGTTAGGGTTAGGGTTACACATGCAAATGTCTTATTTTGCCTGACCATACTTCTTAATACCATTTCTAAATAATTGGTTTACAGTGATGCTACAGGAAATAAATTGCTAAATGAGTAACTGAATATAAAGGTAGCTGATTATTTCACTGATGATACAATGACTACTAACTCTTCACGCTTTTAAAAATAGATTAAAACAAACAACTGTACTATGACAATAATGTTAGTCTTTTTCTGTGTGAAATTAAATGAGCAATTTTCTTTATGACCTCTGATTTTACACATAAAACCCATTTACTATCCATTGGTAATTATGTCTTCAGCCAACATTTTTATTTTATGTGGTTCTTTATAAAGTGCAAGCAGAAAAAGACTACACAATACGTAAAGGAGGTAACAGTAATTGTGCCGTTCAGACTCCATGAACTGTTGAACGGGCTTTAAATGGGAGTTTTGTAACTGGAGGGGGAGTGGCTTTTGAGTGACAATCGGTCACAATATAAGCAGAGATGATGAGACAAGCTCATATCATGCTACATTCAGTATTAATTTAGGTTCTCCTACCCCCCACTCTCTCTCTCACTTTCTTTGGTTTCGTAGTGTCTCCCATCCTCTCTCTCTCCATTTGGTTTTGTATCAAAGACATCAATGCGTTTGACTAGTCTGGCATGAATAGAACTAGTCATTCCTGGCTATCAGGCATCCACACATAGAGCCAATATTCTGCCAGACAGCCTCTGACAGTACAGATAGCCTAGTCTTAACGAGGCACCCACCATTTCAATCCACAAGTTCCCATGTCACACTGATCCTGACACACACATGCACCTGCTAAGCATCTCTGCCAGGGAAGGGAGTAACCATGACAACCAACATCCCAGGGTCTGTGTGCTCTGGGCTCATGACTGTGCAGCTTGCAGGTGCTCATCCGGTGCCGATGCCAGAAAGTCAATTAGGAGATGGGCTTCCAACCATCTCCAGCCTTCAACTATTGACCAAGCTGAACACACATTCTCATTCATATTAACACCCTGCTTCCTATATCTCCTACTGTGAATCCTGTGATGGTGTAGATAAATACTTGGCTTTGATTAATGCAGCAGAGGCCTTAAGTCAGGTCTAACTTGCTCTCATTGAAAGGATCTGTCAGTTGAGTCACGGTAAGCCTGCTGTTAAACCCTGAGTGGTGGAGATATCCTGGCAGGTAATAACAGCTCTGGTTAATGGCTTTAATTACATTACATGTGCGGGCGGGTTGGCAGCAAAGTCATGATCTCGCATAACAAAACCAGAAATATATACATACTCTCGTTTATATTATCAAAAAATTCCCTATCTTATTTGGAGCAATATTAAATACACTGCAAAAAAACAAACAAACAAAAAACACAAGTAATTCCAGAGGCTACAGCCTACACTCCTAAACGATATCTACTGCCAAGTGCAGAGACATGTATGTTGAAAAACAGGTAAAGCTCGACTGGATCTTGTTGTGCATGATCATCCAAATGATCAATATACAGCTAACGTGCATGCTCTACGCATATTTAAAAACCACAGTGGGGGAGTGACTGCCGTGCCAGCTACACCCAATGATGAAGCAGTCAGTTCATGGCCACAGGAGAAAGCTAGTAAAATGTGAGCACATGTGTATGGTAAGCAGAGCAAGCTGTGTGAGCAGCCAAGAATGAGCCAGTGCAGTGTAGCTCTAAGGCAGGTTTGCAGACGGGGAATCTGATATCATCACCATCATGCTGCTCCAGCCCATTTTCTCCTGCCACTGGAGTCTGCTGTCTAGACAAGAGTGGGCAGCTTAGCTACCACTGGCATCCCCCGTCATATCTCAGACCTCACATGAACCATAGTGGAGGTGCAGCCCTCAACTACCACAAACATCAACAGCATCATGTAACCGAGACTGCTGCTACAACTGACACCATAACAAATCACAGTGTGGGTCTGTGACCTGCAGAGACAAACTATGGTGATGGGTTTGCTGCTTTCTAAATATCCTCTTATCCACAGATGCTCACGAGACAAGATACTCAGCATTTAAGCTCAAGTCAACTCACAAAGAGTTACGACTTGAAAACGAGATGGCTATTTCTAGAAATTTCACTGAACGCGGGTTAAAGAACCATAATTACGGTTACTTTAAACAACACACTTCTTGTCTTCAGCCCAAACCTCAAATCCCTGAACCCAACGGACATAAGTCATACTCTGAAATCTTGCTGAAGCCGCTGTATAACAAGCACACACACCGCTGCGTCTTGATTTATTGTAACACACCTGGTGCTGGCTCATTCTCAGTGATACACAAGAGGATTGTGATAAACAAAAATTAGCTTGGGTCAACAAGTTTCTCATACACATTGATGGCTAGCAATTACTACCTCCGTAGAGAAAGATAGAAGTAACAAAGAACTTTCAATTTTCAAAACACAGAATTACAAAGACAATGGAGTTGCTTTAATCTGCTGCTAGTTAGACACCATCTGCTTATTGGGGAGTCCTCAGAAAATGCTCAAAAGACAGAGTGATTCTCTCTGGCCCCAGTCCAAAAAAACTCTTATTTCATCTGCAGCAACTGCGTCTTTGAAAACTTCATCAGCGCTGACACTATGGCCCAGTTTGGTGTTGCATAGCCAAAACTTTCAACTGCTCCTGCATGGCTAGAGGCTAAGTCAATGGACCCTCAACTACAAAAAGATTGTCTTTAATTTTCAATCATATAAGCTGCTGCTTCTGTGGATGATTTCATATACATCAAAAGAGTTACATCCCTTGGCTTGTCCTTGCAATAACACAATGTGATTAATATCATGATAAAGCAGCTTAGATTCCCAGGAGGGACACTTGGGAATAAAGGAAAATAAAACTTCAAGATAAAAAAAAAGAGAGAGACAAGAAATGGATCAGAGCTGTATAATCTAACCTCTTTGGAACAAAGACCTACCAGGCTTCTGGGCTGACATGGGCAGCTTCTCCTCCTGGACAGTAGCCTGAACAGGCTCTGCATCCGAGTGCAATGGAACAGCAAGTAATTCCGGTTTGGGGTCATTGTGCATTTCAGGAGGCAGCTGAGTGCCAGGTTCTAGGTCCGTGTGCTTTTGAGCCAGCTGTAGGCTAGTCTCAGAGTCTGTGTGCATGGAGGCAGGCTGAGGGCTGAGCTCTGGGCCAGTATCCATATCCTCTGCCTGTAGCGTCTGCTCTGCAGCAGGAGACCTGCAGTTGGAACAGACATAGTCCTCTCTGGGGTGGATTTCTGCTTGGCCTGAGTTCTGACGCTCACACTCAAGGTGTAGCCATCTGAAAGGAGTGCAGAGGAATTTAAGGGGTTGTTCGACACAAACCTCTGTGCAACGCTAAAATGTGACATATTTATTACCACAGTTTTCCTCGTATTTAATCCTGTTACTTGGAAACACCAAATACTAGAGCATTGCATTAATTATAAGACATTAGAATTACAGACAAATGATCATTACCTTTTACAAGTGTGGCAGAATAGTAAGTCTTTGTGATGCTCAGGGTCCAGGATGCAAGTACAGGTAGGACAGCACAGAGCAGGGTCCTGGTTTTGGACGCAGTTCTCGCACAGCAGGCTGGTGTGGTGCCATATCCCGCTGGTTCGTGTTCCACACTGGATGCAAACTCTGCAGTTCTGTGGAGAAAAGTAAGGCCTTCTCAACACCAAAATGCAGTATGAAAAGCAGCGTTCCTGCAATGCAGATTTGGCACTTGAGTTACAGAATGGGAATGGGAAATAAGCATGAAACCTGTCCAGGCCCACAGCGTGTGTGTACATTTAAGACCAGAACTGTTTCCAGCAAAAGTTATGAGGCAGAACTGGGGGGATATGAACTGACTAGAAGTACTGGCCGGTGGTTTCATGCTTCCACCCATCAATCAAGCTGCAGGACATGCTCTCACATCTCCCTTCAACCCCTCCAACAGAACTGTTGTTGTTTTTTTGTATTTTAAAATCAAAGTGTCTTCATTTTATCTTATTAGACAACAATGCCAAATTTAGTCATAATTAGAGTATCAATTCTGTTACGACCAAAATGTGACATTGACCACCAAACATTCAGGCCAATATTGAATTTAACTGAAATTTGGAGCCAAATTTGAAGATGTTACCTCCAAGCATTCCTGAGATTGTCACACAGATGTACAAACACCCTGAAAACATGATGACATTGACAGGCACAAAAAATAGTATCAAAACATTTCAGGATGTCCTATTCATATTTCTGAATTTAATTCTCATATGAAATTTGGACAGTTGCCACCAACCCCTATGTGCCTCGGTATCATTATTTCCCCTTATAGTCTGGATTTTTATTCATTCTTCTTTATATATATTTATTTTATCATGTATTGTATTGGGTGAATGTTTTTAGTCACAAAACAAATTCCAATCAGTATTAGAAATTTTAACCTTCTGCTTCATCATTTTTAAAAAGTTTTGAACAATTACATTTCTATCTATTTTTCTTTCTAAGCTTTAAGCTAAACTGTTTGGCAAAAACTGTTTTTCAAAAATCACTTGACAAAACCACTGAGTGACACAAACAAATAAGTACCAACATTTCTTGGATAAAATATCAGAGCTGCTTTTGGTTTAGAGAAAAAAGTGGTCATTTGGTTTCTATCCCAGCAGCATGTCGGCTGTTCACTTAACACAGCTCTTGGACCTTTGTCAAAAATGGGAATGAAAAGAAGCTGTCGGAAATCCTTGTGCTACAATTGTACAGACACTACAAAAATGTATACATATAAAAAGATAAACATTAGGAACATATGCAAGGTTGCCTAACATCCCTACAGTGACTTTGTCTTCAGTGAGCATGTGATAAAACATGATTTTTAAGATTGAAGAATAATGAAATTCATCAGAGTGATGGCTGTTTCCAATTGTTCTCCTAAATTTCTCCAAGGGAAAAGGTTGCAAATGAAAAATGCACCGGCTCTCATTCTTTCTCAGCAACACAGTGACGATGCGTAGTAAACTAGCTAGCCACTCAGCTTGAGTAAGCTCTTTTCCCCCTCAAGCACAGCCTGCCATTCTGGAGCTCATACATGGCAGACAACATGAAGAGGACCTTGACAGAGCATTGAAACTGGAACTATGACTCATGTTTTCATTGATCTCTACTTCAGCAAGACAATTGCAGTCAGAACAAAAACCACAGCCCGAGTGGGGACAGGGGTTGGGGGCGGGTGCTCAGGAGAGCCAAGTGCCAAGGATATGTGTGGGTTGTGTTCCTCCTGTGCTGAGTCAGAGAGAGAGAAGCGAAATGTGAAGACCATTCGTCACCTGCTGCGTCTATTACACTGGCTTCCTCTGACTGCTGCAGAAAATTGGGCGGCGGGATAACCAGCTGCCTGAGTGACAAGCACGCCATTTACGCTGCGGGAAGATAAAGGGCGGGGCTGTTCTGAGAGATGCGTGTGATTAACATGCACACACATGTACACACGCGCACACACACACACACTCTACATTATCTTACGGCGCTGAGACTGAAAATGAAGCCTTTAAAGATCAGCCAGTGTGAGTCATTTCTTTACCACAGGAAGCGCGCATAGAAACCACCAAAATGCATATTCATAAGGATGGTAGACATTTTATTCAGTAAGAGTCAAGATTTATATCTGGAAGATTTTTCCAGTGACTATCATTGCCCATGCACAGAGGGGATTGTGTGTTGCACTTTGCTGTGGAAATTGCACCTGACAAGACAGAATCTGGGCATCATGAAGCACACTCTGGGAAATGAACCGCCATTGTCCCGAAGCCAGAACAGGCCTTTTTTGTCTTTAATAAGCCATTCTGTGTCATGGGTTTTTTTTTTCCCTACCTTACATCTCCATCCATTGGTGGGAAGGGAGTCCATAGCAGGTTGCAGACAGAAGGTATGGTAGCCTTTGTCACACATGTCACACACCAGCATTTTAGTGTCCTCTCCTGGGTTCCTGTAGTGAGAGTGAGAGAAGAGGTTGTATGAAAAGAGACAGAGGGGGACTTTGATGCACAGCACAAAGCAAGACAACAACTTATTTTTACTAGTTATGGTAGTATTGTTTCTTTTTGGGAGTCTTTAGGGTTTCCTTAGCAAAATATTTTCATTCATAATTCTTGAGCATTTTCTTTGATTTTCCACCCCAGGCTGACAACCATTAGGTGCATTCAGACCTTTATGTCCTTTGAACAGATTTGTTGTTTCTGTAGATAATGGGTCACAGTTTAATAGCAAACATCAATTGATGAACTCATGAATCTTAAGTGTGTGCTCTACGTCATATTCTATTTTCAGAAAAATCGAGGGAGCATTGTTTTTAGTTTCAGTTGTGGTATACTTCTTGCCAACACTTCAATATTGTGCCTCCAAACAACCCAGAAAATAATCATTCCAATAAAACTTATACCTTTGCCAAACTAGCCGGAAGACTTCCTGAGCACACTGTCTGTCACTTACTGACTGAATACCCAGTGGTCTTGAACACATATGTAGGATGAGGCCTGCAGCAATGACTAGGCGAGGACATGCAACAAGTTGTCCTGATACGTTCTACACTGGACTGACTATCTCTAGAGAGCATTAAGAGGCCTCAATCTTCATTTGACAAGTACAGATTTATGCATTTCAAACACTGGCGAAGGTAAAGGTGACACTTTACTGTACTTTACACATAACGTCTACCCCCAGTAATACAAGGAACCATGAGTAACCTGCAGCACAGGCCCACCTGTAAACTGTGAACTAGTCTAGGATTCTGCTGTTAGTCTAGCAGCGTAAATAATAGTTATAATAGCCAGTAATGGCAGTAAACATGGCTTGTTAGCAGAATCAATAGCCTTCTGATTGTTCTGTATAAAATGGCAACTGCAATGGTTTTAACACACAGCCATGCTTGCTGCCGCAGAAATGTTACCATACTAAAATATTAGCTTAGCTGATATACAGTAGCTCGGGGCATGAAGCCGTGCGTCATGTTGTGCGGGGGTGCTAGTTGTTAATTGTAGGGTTGGGAATGAGTAAGGCTGAGGAACTGGTTAGGAAAAAAGCTTGGCTGTAAATATATAAATAACCTTTTTTTTTAATCCTGGCAAACACCGGATGTGATTTCTATAATTTTCACTTCTACAAATACAGATAAGATTCAACCCTGGCGTAACCACAACAAAAGCTCAAGCAATGATAAAATGATATGTATCGTCAGAGCTAAACAATCCAAAGGAACCAGATGCATTGAAATCTGCCTTATCCACATCCATCCATGACATTTGCAACAACATTTTGTGAAACCAGTCATCTTAAAAAAACAAAAAAAAAATCATGCTACCTAATAATCATGCAGTACTGGGGTTTCTATGTAAAACTGAAAGCTCTATGGACAATCTTCCCCTTAAGCAAACTGGCCTGGTTGCTAACAGATATCTTATGCTGTTTATAGAAGGTCAGAGGTTATACGACTGAGCTTCTGGATACAGTTAGCTGCTCACAAACCTCAGAAGTAAACAACCGAGCAGCGAACATCGTGCCTGGCAGTTATAGAGTAGGAAGACCAGAGAAAGACAGAAAGGAGAAAACATTCAGAATGACATTATTTAGGGGGCAGAATAATGACTCACTTGCATGTCAGGCAGATTTTGCACTCAGGGCACTGCCAACCTGCCCTCCTTAGAGGGGTCACGGCCATGTCCAGGCACATCCCATGGTAATGCTGACCACAACTGGTGCAGAAGAGCTGGTCCTGTAGGTCCCCTGGGCTATCGCATAGTGCGCAGTTTACATCATCTACAACTGTATGAAAATGGACAGAGTGGGGGAAATAAGGGAAAAACTTATTGACGGCACTGCAGTTGATAAAATTATAGATCATTATTTTATTAAAGCTTTTAAATTAAATTAAGTTCACCCAATTCCCCGATCCCATCTGTACCCAACTTACATTTGTGAATGGCCAATTCAACGTGTTCTGGGCAGAGGAGCGACAGACTCCTGATATCCTGAAAGGTCCCAGCTGCCCCCGCACAGGGGTAATGGTAAAGTTGAGCACATCCTTCAGCACAGCACTTAATGGATGCTCCAAGGCGCTTACAGTATGCACAGTGCTGGAGAAAAAGACATCACAAAACACAAGACTAAAATTTCCTTGTCCTCCACAACAATGAATAAAAACCCAAGGGAACAACAAATTCATGCCCACATTTTTTTTATGACTGACTTTTCTTATGGTAAATCCTTTATGCTTTAATGTCTCTTTGGAAAAAATAGTCATCTGGTTTCTCAGCTCAGGATCAAGACCGCCGTTTAAACCCTTGTTTTGGTCCCTTGACGATCAGACTGCTGACAGATCCTCATACAGCTCCTGTTTCTCTCAGCTCTCTCAGAGTGTGCGCTAATAGCCACTCTGGAGATGAAGTAGAAGACTCGCTGATGGGCTTTGCAACCAATGGGCTGCAAACGCAAGCACTGTGAGCTGTGCCACCACTAACGCTGGGAGCTAAGCTGCCATGAGAGCTCAGCCCTGTTGAGTGGCGTGACCTTTTCCATTTCACAACTGAGAGATCCACGCTGCCAGGCCGACCTTTACCAGCCAGTCTGATCCATCAGCTTTGCTGTGCCTCACTGAGGCAGACCCTCCCTTCTGCCCCAACACATTAAGATGGTGTTAACACCTATTAGTCCATGGATGTTCTTCCCTGACTCACCTTTGTGCTCCCTGAGTCAATGGCTCTGTCCACATTAAGCAGAGATTGTCCCTCGCCCTCACAAACACCATCGGACCACAAGGCACAACTCTGATGTGCCCAGCATTGCCCTGAAATTTTCAAAACATTATCAAGATGTGATGATGACATTGAGTCCAAGCCAGATTACATGAATAAACTCACATCAGCATAATTAACTTTATAGACAACACAATCATCACCACATTTTGTTAAAATAAAGTAAAAGGTTTAGTCTGCTGGTCTTACCTGACTCAAAGACAGACTGGACTTTAAGATCTTGTGGAAGGCCGACATGAGAAAGCTCATCCCAAAATCGACTGGCTGGGTCTGGTTCTTCTTCGCAACTTTCAGACGCACTGTAACAAAGGAGAAGGTTAGCAAAGAAAGCACGGCAGCAGTTTTTTTTTTTTTTAAAGGCGAAGACAGCTAACAGATTTGCTATGTGAGACAGGGACAACATGAATCGACTTAAAAATGAATCAAAACCAGAGACATAAAGGGTAGAGGACGATGTGCAGTTTTTACAAAAGCAGAGAGATGAAGACAGAGAGAATGAGCTTGGGGAAAAATGTTAGAGAGCAAATAAAAAAGCTGTGGGGGAGGAGGGAGAGGAGGAGGAGGAGGAAGAGGGCCATCTTGTTTGGCGTGTGCACAAGAGGCTGGCTGTTCTGTCTCATAAAGTCTGTTGAAAAGGATGTGTTTCTCTGAGTCCCTGGCTTGAACTAGTGAGCCGCATAGCATGCGGAAAATGTGGAGAGGGAGCATTAGCATTTAAAAAGGACCTAAGTTCCAGTAAACAAACCAACGGCCAAAATCAAGAGACTAGCTTCTGGAAGCATGATGGCACAAACATGACAAACAGCCCTGACAGCTTATTGTTTCGAGCCAAAGTTTCATCACCAATTTTGAAACGATCTTTTCCCACCTCCTATATTTCCACAGTTTTCCCCTTTGTCCACCATCTCAGCCTCTCTGACAAATCAATATATAATTTCTCCCCCTGCCCTGGGCTTCCAACTCCGCCACTGCGCGGTTCAACCGAGGGCTGGCCCCAATGACCAATCGCACAGCAACAACACAACAGCTACTGGTTGGCTTGGCCCGCTGCCAGACCCGTACTGCTCACACTGCTGATTACGTCACTGGAAACCCAGAGAGACACCCAATTGGTTACAAAAGGACCAAAACAAATTAGGCAGCTGGCCAAAAAGTGTCCAAGGAGGGTCCTTTGTTGGCACAGTGTGCATGCATGCGGGGGCTCATGCGCGCACGCACACACACACAAACCCCCCCACACACACACACAGGAGAGATTTGCATCACCTGATGTGGCATCCCTGAGCTTCAGGGCACTGACAGATAGTATGTCCCCTAATTCAACGTGATAATTTAGTCTTCAAATGTAGGGATGACAACACAAGCAGCTAACTGAGGGATGCCCTATCACTGTGCAGTCTGCATGTGTTTGTGTGTGCATGCTTCTTTGTGTAGGGGTGAACTTGTATGTAAAAAATGTGCACATTTATTAACAAGTTTTAAGGAGGTTATTATTATTACTATTATTTTTATTATTATAATTACTATTGTTATTGTTGTGTTTTTTAAAACCACAATAAGGACTTGACTAGAGCACCTGCTATTTCCTGACCAGTGTTCAGCTTGTACAGGGACTTGGGACAACCAAACAATCAGTGAAGGGATGGCATCAACAAATTCTGATTTCATGCAGCTCATTAGCTTCCTACAGGGAGACACCAGAGACAACTTTGCTGTCCTGATCAGCGCTGACAGCCAAACCATTTGTGACAACACAGTCAGCCAAGCCTACTTACTTTGTCTTTTCCCTCGGTCCTGAGGTGGTCTCTCCAGTCATTTTTGGCTGAGTGGTTTTATCACCATCACTGCTATCGCTTGCCGAGCCTCCTCCACCCATGTGGCTGAATAGTGCTTCGAACTGAGGCGTGGTGCGGAATACTTGCAGATCCCCCTGACCCAGCAGGCTACGGCCACCGCAGTAACAGAAGGCACAGAGTCGCTCACTGAAACAAAGAAAATTGGTGGTAGGGGGTGTTTAATTATATATACCTACTGTGACTTAATACAGGGCCATGCATGTCACCATGAATTAAGGCCTCATTTTTAAATGGCATTACAACTGTCTGGGCACAACAGACACAAACACACAGCACTGATGGTGATTTTGTAAGGTAGGTGCTTCATTTTAACACACAAAAGCAGTTAATTCAGCGTGTTTTGTTTTTTTATGAACCTGAGTTGGAAACAAAAACCATCACCTTACACACAAATAACTGGTTTTGGAGATATTGCACATTTTCTTGTGAGAAAGGCTTTTTGGAGAAGAGAGGTAAATAGAAAAAGAATAGAAGCCAAGAGATGGAAAGTTAAGAAAAAAGAAGAAAAAAAAATGTTCTGTAAATATTTATCACATTTGTAAGTGATGAGATGGCCTTGTTAATAAGATCCCCCGGGAAGCTGCTGGTCTGCCCTCCATCACAAACATCAATATTAGAGACAGGCCAGAAGATTGATTATAACCTTTACCAGAGTGGCACCTGGGAAGAGAGTGCTGCCTTAACCAGCTGATGACTCCATTTCAATCCATCCGCTGCATGTGCACACAGCACGGCGAACAGCATGCCACATCGCTGGACACACACGTGCAAATTGCATACAAGTGCCCGACCGAGCGTGTAGCCGATCACATTAACGCTTATTCAAAAGTGAAAAAAAATCTTCATTTATCATTTGTAACTGTGGTCAGAGTAAGTTTTAGTGTTTCTAACCTGCTATTGACTTCTCTACTTGCTGAGACAGATGGTCCTGCTGAACTCTCGGCTGGAGGGCTCTGGGCCAGAGGGGAAGAGGGCTTGTCCTCCTCTGGCACCTCACTGGTCACCACTTCCACAGTTTCCACTGGCTGGATTTGTGTCTCTGGTGACAACAACAACAACAAAAAAAACATGAAATGATTAGTTAGCCAGTAAACAAACAACAATTTATGAACCATTACATTCTCCCAGCAGACTTCATAGTACTGTCTGCAACCCATTCCACGCTTTGCCTCTGTGCTGTTCATTGCTCTTCAATTCATTGCCAATTATTACTGTAAAATCAGCATGCAGCTTCTGGCTGATACAAGCTGTCATAGGGCAGGTTGACTGCATTCTAGTCAGTTTCCTCCAGGTCAAAAACACTGCCTTTATTAGTGAGAAGGATGGTAAAATATGGGGACCATATGCTCAAGCACTGATTACAGTAAACCCACTGGGAACATCAAGCTCTGGTACAGAATAGTAATAACAATAGAGGCAGGGAAAAAAACAAGAATCACTGCTGCCAAAATGTCTCAAGAAGTGGGGTTTAATATTAATGAGGAATATTTTGCCTGAATTAAAACTCAACTCAATTTTGTTGCTATCATGAGTGCTTTTGATCTAAATTACAAAAAAAAAAGGCCAAGTTCACCACCATACTAATCACGCTAAACAACTCCCACAAGTGCCTCTCACTGAGACTTTCAGCCATGCAACATTTTTATTAACATTACATTGCGATGTAATTAGGCTAATACCGTAATGATTCAGTGTCATCCAGTGGAATTACACAAGGACAAATTCAAGCTCATTACCTCCTAATAACCAAATCTACCTGTGAAAGACTTCTCACAGTCCGGGGATATGAGGGGGGAATGTAATATCCCTTTGTTAACCTAATATCATATTTGGCAATAACATCGTTCTGATGAGCATGTCATTTTCATTAGAGAATATTTACATTTTAAAACTCCAGTTGTTAGTGTAAGGTAAACTACAACTAATAAAAGAAAAGCTATAGCCACTGGCAGAATTTGATTCCCCAGTATCTCCACCACAGCAACAGGGCAGCGCTGAGATGTATGAGAATGGGAGGCATGGTCACATGATGTGATGTACACACATAAAAAAAGCACATAAATGGGTCTGGAGAGACTGATGGGATTTTAAAAAGCTTTTAGAGGGCATTAGCCTTGGGCTCTTTCCCACTGCACCTCAATGCCAATCTCAGAGCAGGAGGAGAGATGGAAGCAGTAAGGAGTGAAAAAAAAAATACAAACCCACTGCAGCTTCACAGCTCAAGCTAAACCCTTTCAATTATAGCCCTGAAGTAGAAGCATGGGGTGCCAAGAAAAAAAAGCTCTCATCTATTCTTTTCCAGGAGAGGGAGACTCCTTTACCTATTCTGAAATATCCTCTGAAGCACCCCCTGCTTGAGGCCGCCTAGATGTGCTAAGTTCAGTGCTATATTACTCCTGGCAGAGCCAACATGTACATAATGGATCAAAAAAAAAAACAGAGAAGTCTCACCTGTGTCCTGAGGGCCTATGGACTCTGTTATCTCAGTCCCATCCATGCTGTCCTCCTCATCCACAACAACTCTCCCTCTGGTGCGACCCCTAGGGCGAGGAAGAAAAACAAATACATGAACAGTGGAAGTGAAAAAGAACACAACACAAGGAAAAGTGTCTGGGCTCATCTCATGAGAGGGGGTGGTGATGCAGTCATGAATTAGTTAAATATAGTCACAGCTGTCACTGATTTTTAATGGACGCACTCAAGCCGCTGGGTAAGGCAGAAGGGCAATAGATTGGGGGTTGGGGGGGTGGTATAATACAGACTGGTAATATGGGGAGTTATAGATGGAAGATGGCCAGTTTGGACAATCTGCTTGAAAGACTCACATCAGTACTCAGAATGTACTGCAGATCGTAACGGCAAAATTAAGATGCTTGTGTTCATCCGAAGTGCAGCATGGAACAAGTACCTTTATCATTTCCCTTGAGGAATGACGACTCATTAGAGTCTAACTGAACATGCTCTTATTGAATTTCAAATCAGAACACAGACATCACTTATTATGTGATAATAGCTCTGTAATTTAGAAGACAGCAAACAAATATCTGATCATGAATGTGCATGAGTCATGTTTGGAGTTGTCAATCATATCCACAAGATTATTTGTGTAATCATGAAGGTATATCTTAAAACGAATGAATGAATGTGTCATCATTCCAAACAACAATTTAAAAAAGGGAGTGATCATTTACGAGACTGCAAACAAATTCCTCAAAATTAACTCTCCCATTACACTGACACATTTGATAGTTCTTGTGTTTATGGGAAGTGAATGAATAGGTACCACCTGTTCTAATGATAAGGGAAGGGAATAACGACCATGATTAAGCATATTAAAATCCCAGTTCAGGATATATGAACACATCATCCAATTAAAATAAACAAATCAACTAAAAACACACACACACACACACACACACACACCAACAACAACAACAACAACAGCTACAACATCTAATCGTCATTTGTAACGCAAAAACAAACAAACTCATAGCTGGGTTTGAACATACATCAGTAATAAGGTGCTGGTTATGTTTTCAGAACAGCAGCTTTGTGAAAAGGTCAGTGCTCTAGCTAATTTTCCACTGACATGTGCAAAGTAAATTCATCATTAGCAAATGGAATATCATTTGGTCATTTCAGTCATTTTCAGAAGGGCCATGCTGAGATTAGACGACTAGATAATTTATGACTGCGCTACAACTTTGTTTCTACAGACAATTTATCACAATGATGCAATTAAGTAACAATACAGCTTTACATCTATAATACCATTAAACAAAGTGAAGGCATTGTCAAAAAAGCTTTACCCAACGCAATTTGTGTGTTTGTTATCTATTGTTTATTCTTTATTAAATTGTTCCTGATAAAATTGAAAGTGTTGCCGATTAGAGACCTTTTCATTTGGGCATTTTATTCTCTACTGAGAAATTAAGCTTCCTTTGTTTAACATAAAAAGCTGGGCCTTGAAAACAAACAAAAAAAACAAAAACTGCATTGTCATTAACAAGCAAGGATTAATCCAACAACATTTTCAGTATATCCCCTCTAATATTTCATTACTGCTCCTTCTCAAGATCTGCCCTCTGGAGGACAAAATTGCATGTAATTGTACCCTATGTTTCCACTTGCCCTGGACGTCTCTTCAGAAGATGTCATCACTGTCTTAAAGCACGACAAAAGTTTTACCATTATAAAGAAAGTGCAGCCCCTTCTATATCTTAGTGAATGTGCCCCGTCAGCAAATCGGGACAACCACATTAACATTTCCAACCATGTGCCTGTGTGCCAACTCGTACAGATGCACACACACCAGCACATACAGTATGGAGAGATCCGTCAGTGTCAGCATCCTCCAATGGGAGCTATGTTAACCAAATCTTGGAAGCGCCATGTGGAGGGGATAATTGTCATGGATACAAATTAAATAGCAACGTCAAGTAATGATGTTGGGGGTGGGGTTGGGGGTGGGGGTAATTTTCAATGCCACTGGAGAGAAAAATCACAAATGGCTGGATGCCAAATCAACCCCTCCCTCTTAATGACTTCCATGTCAAGATAAGGAGCTACCCAAAAACCCAAGAATGATGGAGGAGATCACTAACAAACCTTGGCTAAAAACATAATTACCTGTAAGCATGACTCAAACATAAAAATCTTGATAAGGTGGAAACAAGTGACTGAATCTTAACAAAGAGCTCTTTTTGTGTTGTTGAGTCAAATGTGGACTGTCTCGCTGTACTTTGGATCTCAGCTTTGCACGTGACCTGATCAAAATTTACATAGTTATCATAAGGAACTAGATTTTTTCCATGATTAATAATCATAATTGATGTCTGAATGTGATATGATAAAACTGGACAAAGAAAAACAACAGCGACAAACAACAGCATCCGCACTAACATGCCAATAACATATACAATGCATAGTTCTGTGATCAATCTTTGTAAACAATGAGACAAGAAGCTTGAACACAACACAGTGAAATTATATAATTAATTAAATAATGAAACCTGCAAATATACACATGTTCAAAACTATACTGCAACTGATAAGCACACGAAAGCAGGTGAGACAGCTACGTATGGAGCTACGTGTTTAGTGTCACAGCAGAAGAAAAACCCATTTACATCTTCCAGCCATATACTTTCCACACCTTCTCTAACACAGGCTTCCTTTTACATGCTCACACCAAACACTTCTACGGTCTATAACTAATGACACTGAAGTGGCCGTGTGTGACACTTTCATCTATGACCACAACCTAGTGTATGCAGACAAAGTAGTTGCTACTGACCTCTTTACATAGTCAGCTATACAACGTTGAACTGTAATTACATGTAACAAAGCTAAAAGCATCAAATTTCAGTACTGAGACTGCCAGTTAATTCTCTGACTAACGATCAAGACTAACATTCAACCCCATACCCTGCACAACCCCCCCCCCTCCATAGTCCCACCACAGGGAGAGAGGGGGGGGGGAGAAAAGGTGAAAATAATGCCATGGTAAGTAGTCCCAGCAAGCAGACTGCAGCCTGGAAAACCTGACACGGACCACTGCCTTTCTGAAATGGACTGACTAGCAGATGGAGCGTGGGCAAATCGAGTAAATTCCAACAACCAGGTCTAGCAGAGCGATTTATGACACATCCTCCTTTGTCACAGGCAAACTGGCTTTTACACTTAACACTGGTAATTTTTAATATTTATTTATACATATTGCTTATACTTATTAGAAGAAGCAGCCAGTTGGTCTGAACACAAGACAGATAGAGTGTTGTGATTGAGCATAGTGCATCACATAGCAGTGTAGTTTGGTCTCTCATCTAGTTTTTAAAAAGGGCCTTGCAATTGATCTTTTATTCTTGTGAGCATCTCTATTGGAAATAAAGGTGTATGGTGATGGCTAAAGCCACTGGTACAACCTGAGGTCCATCTGCAAAGCTCTGATCATTGTTGATAGTTGGTGGAGGTGGAGGGCCGTTCTGGAGGTGCTGTGGTTCAAATTCTCACTAACCGTTTCAACCATTTTATCTGTAATCTCCAGTTTTATCACAAACTGATTTTTACACAAGCAACTACAGTCTTGATTCTGACCACAACACCACTGACCATTGCAACGCAAGTAACCACAAGAGGAACACATTTCTGGTTTGTTCTTGACCTGTTCATCAACATGATGCAATTCAAGTCTGTCTCAGGTCATCCTTCCACTGTGGCATTAACGCATCATCTGGATGCTTGCAGATTAAACAATCCATTGGGAGGCTGGGTATTAAGATTGATTGAGAGGACAGGCTAAGGAGAGAGTTAAGAACCTTGCGGGCATTTTATAACAGAGCAGCTCTAAGCTGTATTATATGTTGCTATGGGAGTCACAAAGAACCCAGGTATCTTGCACAAATGCCTCATAAGAAATTTCTGTCAGAAATTATTTAGAGCTGCAGTGGACCTAAAAAAAATCATCATAATGAATTTCACTCATAAACCAAAATAAAACTGCTGCCAGCTCAATGACCAGAGCAGGACCAGTTTTGATCATCCTGCATCTTCTGCAATGGCAACACCATCAAATATTCTGCATTCAACCAAGAAAACACTGAACGTGCTGCATTTGTGAGAACTAGTGAAATATGGACAATAGTCTATATTACGTTAGTTCTCACTCAGCTGTGGTAATTCCGGGCAGGGAAATGACTCATAACAAACAACATGATAAAATGCCACAGATATTCTGGATCATGTGTTTGTAAAGCATGTTTCTTGTCCATTATGTCCGCAATACGCTAAGGTTAACTTAATATATGATAACTCCCGGGCAGAGGTTGATTTGTGCCCAGAACTTTCTTGTTTTAAATGTTTTGATGCATAATTTAAACAGACAGCTGTCTCTTATTTGTTTCTGGGTTATGTGCCCAGTTCAGTCTTGTTTTACTCTCAAGAATGGTGCAGTTTTGAGGAAATATAGTTTGAATCATCCATCAAAGGAGCGTTTTCATGACTCTATACATCGCAATGGGTCAAATACACTGCTGCATGATACATTTGTTGGTGTTGATTGGTCTTCCATGTACAAATGGACTGGGCACCATAAAGGTGTAGGACACTTAAATAAAACATTCACTCAAAAATCTTAAATGTTGAGGTAAAAACCTACTTCTTTCTGTTCTTAGGCATGGATGAAGGTGGTGCCTGGGGTAGGATGGCAGCAGCATCCTTGCGCGGCCTGCCACGTGGTCGCTTGTCTGCGTGGGCAGGACTTCCTGTGGACGTGGCCCCTGCACTGCTGGAGGGCGGCGAGGGTCCCTGGTCAGAGGGCTCCACAGTCTTATCCTCTGATGACATTCTGGAAAAAAAGGTGAGAAAGATCATGAAGGGTGTTGAAGGGCAGGTAAGGTAGGTTTCGAAAATCAATGCAGCTTTTCTAATATGAAGCGGAAAAACAATTTCCATTTCAGATTATGTCATTTTCTTGACATGTTTTTAAGGAAAAAATAGAAAACAATCTTAATGATGAAAGAATAAGCATTGGTTGCAGGCTTGCAGCGTAGTTCACTGACTTCTCCAATTGTTGACATACAGTAAGCACATTCAACTAGTCAAAAGCTGGTCAGTTTAAATGAAGCTGAGTTTAACTGTTGCATGTTCAATGGCTTTAATGTGATGATGTCGACGTAACTAGGAATCATTGCTACTAAATACTCCCAGAACTGTATCCCTTTCTTAGTTCTGCTTGATCCTGGGTCACCAGATTAAAACTCACTGGGTATCCATCTTGGCAGTGAAAGACAACCAGTTCTGATCATATCATTGGGTTTTAAGCATCTTGGATGCCGGTCATGTGCCCACAGTGTCTTTACCTTTTATCCAAACTGAGATTTCTGCATTTCGTGCAGAATAACCCTGTGCACTTACAGCTGAAAAAATGGTCAACTCTGGGCAGAGAAATGTTCAGCTTAGTGCTCACCCGATGTGAGCAGAGTGGAGCAATTTCCACCTCTTTCTCAAAGCATTCTGCAGTCACTCCGTATCCAGTCACCCCAGGTTTTCTATTTTGCTGCAACCCTCCCACTAAAAGAAAACCCACTACAAACCACTCAATGGTACATATGGTGAATGCTACCACTAGGTTGTATTTTACAATGTGAAGTGAAATTTAAATGGTGGACCGAGAGTGCACTGGAAAAACAAAGGTAAACTGATTCATAATCACTTTAAGTTGTGCAAACCACGATGGGGTGAAAGAGAAATATGATAACAAATCTGGTACCTGCAAAAATAAAAATAAAAATCTATACCATTTTATACATCTTTGTCTAAGTTAGGCCATTATGGATAATAATTGCAAAATCAGTGGGACAGAGTTACTAAAATTATGACTCACACCAAGTGCATATGTCCATTGGTTGTTTGCATCAACCTTCAACAGTCAAATTCACACAAATAAGCCAGACAAAAACTGTATTTGCATTGTACACACATACAGTTTTTCATGGGGTGACATACACTTTCCGCCTGAGGCACAACCCTACCACTCTGGACCTCTCACTGGCCCTGGAACAATCATATGTGAAGTTGGGGCATTTCTTCCAAGTTGTTGTAGGAAAAAATATAAAATTAAGGGTAAGCTTGTATTTTTCTGACCATCCTGTTAAATATGATTGCCTTAGCTTGAAAATGACACCTAGCATCCAACTGTGGTGCGCCATGCATTAGAAGTGTTGTGATTCACCATGTGTGTTTCTGTGTTCCTTTATTCAAATTGAATCCAAAAAAACACTGCTTCTATACAGTAGTTAATGAGGAAACCAGAATCAAAATCAAAACCTTACGTTGACCACTGGCCATTCACTTGGTTTTCAAACAGTATCTTGTGCAATTTGACTGCACTGTGAAAAGCTCACCACTGCAAGTAAAATCCAACAGTAGATGCCAAATTAAAAGGAAAAACCAACATTAACTGCCTTAAGAGGGTGTTGGGCCACCAAATGCTGCCATAGCAGCTCCAGTGCATCTTGGCTTAGACTCTGTGAGTCTCTGGAACTCAAGCGGAGCGACTCTTATAAAAGACATTCTGTCATTAGGTGGAGGGTACACCTTGTGTCCTCTGTATGTCCCATTTTTAAAAACACATTTGTGAAAGAGATTTTCTCTTAATGTGCTTAATAGCTGCTTTGAAATGTGTCTTGTGAACATCAACCCTCTCCAAATAAGGCAGTACGGTTACGACTTTGTGCGTGCTGCAGGCAAGCGATTAAGTATTTTATTCAACACAGAGCTAAACTGTTGCATGATGTAAATTAGGATTTTTAATAATTATTAGTTTAGGTTGGCATGTGCCTGCATATCAAATTGTAACTGATTCTTGACAGTAAACAAGTACAGCAGCAGAACCAACACCAAGTTGATCGGTTTCAGCTGTTTCTCAGTTAACTATCTCATGTGCATCCGATAGAACATACTGGCTCCATATTTGCTTTAAAATTGCAAGCAACGTAGAGTATTCAGGCTTCAAATTTCTATTTTATGACTTATGTGCATAAATTCCATGATTCCATAGTCTGCTTGCTCTGTCGAAGAGCTAATTTCACATGAGAATCCATTTGGCATAGACAGTGATGACTGTCTGCAGCTGCTAAATACCCAATTTAGACGAGAACAACATTAACAATTGCCTATAAGAAATTGGAGCAACCAGCAGCTAGCTAAAGACCAAGTCTTTCTTTGCATTCGGTGCATATGGTAAAAGGCAAGGGAAGACTTGATTTACATTCCTCAAACAGTATCACTACCATCCAATGGGATGCTCATGTTGGTTTGTGTCTGGTGACAATATGAGCAGGTAACTGTTTGCCAACACATTATTTATGACTGCTTAATAAGCCCAGGCTGTTCCAGTGGCTTTGCAGTCTTGAAAAAAATCCTGCAAACATGAACCTGAACATTACATATAGTAAATCTTACTATTCAAAAATGGTTCCTGTTTTTATACGACATCTAATGCATTATTGTATCGTACCATGAGAGACTTTGTACTTCACCAAGTTCTGCGACCAGGCATTGATGCAGTATGGAAGTTGTGGAAATATTATTTATAGCCTAGCTGGGTTGTGATAAATATTCTAATTAGGCTAATCTTACACAATAATGGACATTTGAAAATGTGCATTTTTCATTTGAATATCGATACTAAGGTTTAGATCACTATAAAGGTAGAAGTCATCCTGGCAAAACATCGTTCTTTTCAAAAGCAGTCCAGTTACTTCCAGTGAATTTGTGATAGTTCCCTTATATGAGTTTATTCAAAAATCTATGAAAACCTTTTGCTATCTTTTTTTTTTTTTATCCCTCTACCAAAATGTAATTACAACTGAATACATTATGACAAGTAGTTTAAATGAATCATGACAAAATCAACTTTTCTGTGCTTAAATTATTAGGTTATTTCCACAATTAATCAGGCATTTTGTATCAGTGAGCCAGAAGGGGTCTGGATGTGTTCAATTCGACATTGTAGAGCTCACACCATCTTTTGCTGGCAAAGTGTGGTGATTCTCTCCTTCTCTTAATGCTTATACTGGTCTACACCAGCCTCCAGGCTCTGTGCACAGATGGCGGTCCAACACCACCAAACTCCACAAGAAATATTAGTCATTACGACAGTTACTGACTGTCAGTACAATTATGGAAAAAATCATTCATCTGAGCTTACACCCTTTGATCAGAAACAGGGTCTTAAGACTGTCCCCCTATAACACAAGGGGGTAGATTTTTCAGTTGGATAATGATCACTTTATAACCAAGCTTACACAAGCAGGTACGCTTCATTAGAAAGTGATGAGGACAAGGAATATTGCTGGAGCATCCGTGGTTAGGATCTGGTGATGACTAGTGAGCAGTCACGACCACCATGGGCACAATTGTAGACATGCTAACGTTAGCTTTTGTTAACTCAAGCCTGGGCACAAAGCAGTTGCACACAGCTAACGATAGCTAGCCTGTTGTGTTGAACTCTGTCGCCTTTTCTTTCTGTCGACCACACACAAAAGTAACATTGACATCGTCTAAGATGTGACAGAAAATGCACAAAGAAACTGATCCATCTTCGGTGGGTATCTGACAATGGTGGGGCTGATTTCGGATTTCAGACACATTTCTCCCAGTAAACTTAGAAAGGAGGTTCACATAGCAAACAGGTTTTTTTTTACCCATGGCTGCAGTTAGTTGGCCAACTCATCGCACTGGGCTCGTAACGCCTACGCCAAAACACCAAACATTATTAATGTTTTCAGCGTTTTAATTGTCCAGAAGCTAACGTGCAATGATGTGGATGATGGCAAACTTAACCACACAGTGTGTTAGCCAACAACTTCCAAGTGGAGTAGCTACAAGGCAATGGGGAGCATTTGTGCTCAACACACACACACACACACTACACACACACACACACACACAACACACACACACACAACACACACACACACACACACACACACTACACACACACAAAGGCTCAGTCTATTCAACGGAACGGAACTGTTCTGGGGAACTACAATGCTACACAAAAAGTGATAATGATACGCTATACAATGACGTAAGCTTTGGGTTTTTTTGCTTTTTGTTACATTGTAATAATAGGCGTATGCGTCCACTGAGGCTGTACATCATGTTAAGCCATTAAAACGTGATTTTATCCGACTATTTCTGATGGTATAGCACCCATGGACCGGTCTATTCAACGCTCCCGTTCCGTGTGATAGTCTGAGTCATGAAAGCCAAGGCGGCGACAAACCCCCAACATCAGACTGGAGGTGGGTACTGTTGGCTCAGCTTTGCTTCAAAAGGTGAATGCCTAGCGAAAAATACCTCACACGTAAAAACAATTTAACTGCTTACCTTCCAGCCCCTATGAATAGCGAATTATCCTCTTCATGTCCAAAATACTGGTGGGGGGAGATGAAACGTCGCACTTTTATCACCCAGCTAGCTGGCTAGCAGGCTAACTGAGCTAGCTAGCCTCTCTCCAATGAAGCAACACCGCAGCTCTCAGAAATGCATAACGCATATCATTATACTCCAAGGTTGCAATGTTATTCCCAACTTTGCCCATTTGATGGAAAGGCAGATGATGTAAATCCAACAGAAAACGGCTTCACTGGCAAACGCATTTGTGTGTGTGGAGGATAGAGAGGAGAGGAGGGGGGATCACTTTCCTTTCTCCAATGACAGCTGTCGTCGCACGAGTTAGGGTTATATAGAGCTAGTTGGTGTTAGCCACCCAAGTCTACGGCCAACAATCTTACCATTAACGTATTAACAAATCAAAGCAACAAAAAGAGAAAAAAATCCAAGCGGTTGCAAAAGTCAACACTCCGTAAAATGAAACTTTAAACGTAAATCCTCCTCGGTGAAGGTGCAGCGACGCGCACAGTAAATGTTGCTCGCCGACCGCTTGGTTGGCAACTGGCTCTATTTTCTTCTTCAGCTGCGACAGGCTGCGGGACCAAGCGGCCAGTTAGGAGATTCTCGCAGTTAAGCCTGCCACGCAGCAACAACCGCCTCCCTAGACATGTAGAAACAAACATTAGCTTGCCAAAAACGACATCCCACCCGCCGCACTGGTCAAAACTGTGAATTTTTACTACGAAATATCAGAAAAATTAAGTTGAAGATGACGCTTCGGCATACTCTGTAACGGTGGCCATATCTAATGATAAGTGGCACCGGAGCACAGCCCCTGGTAGGGCTCTTCAAAAAACTAGACCCACCTCCCACTGCCACAACTACGACTCGCAAATCTTACCAAATCGGCGTGACTCGTCGAGAAAAGGATGTTTCGTGAGTCCGACACGCGCTTAATAACTCCAATATGACAGCACGGTGAAAATAAAACCATGCAAACCATTTCACAATTTCTTCAAAATACTCTCTGACCCTGCGGAGGGATATGGGCATTTAGTAAATAAAATAATGGCTTGGGAGGGTTCGAAGAGATGGAGTCTGGAGTGGAGGGTTTTTGTGGAGCAGGATTTGTCCAGCGTTGGTGCTTCAGCTCATGCA
Source organism: Decapterus maruadsi (assembly GCA_030347415.2). Lineage (NCBI taxonomy): Eukaryota > Metazoa > Chordata > Actinopteri > Carangiformes > Carangidae > Decapterus > Decapterus maruadsi. The sequence continues at coordinate 18,245,745 of CM064906.1, forward strand.
AATCTTTCGCCGGCAGTAGCAGCAGTAGTGACTCCAGCTGTCATCAGCCTTCTCCACAGCAAGAGGAAACGGAAAATAATGATTAACTTTAATATTAATCCTGTGGTTGTTCAGGGCTCGTCCTGATACCATCCACTCAAGATAGACCACGACCAAATGCATCCTCCAGATACTAAACCCAAGACAACGTTTCCCTCCCTGCTTTGTTTCTCTGTCGTACACACTCGTCTGTGCACTGATGCAGACATTGCATGAAGTATGGTAGAGGTAGCCTGCAAACAGGCCGACATACTGTTCACGCAGGGGTTAAATTTCGGAAAAGCCCACAGGGGTCGGCTTCCAGCGGCTGTACATAATATCTTATGGAGACAGTAGATATTTCGTATGTACCAGTGTTATGCCTTCGGAGCTCTTTTCGTCACTACTTAATAATTATCTTCGAGTAAAGCCCCCACGAAATTAACTGGAAATAAACACAGCCCTATTCCTTTAAATGGTAAACCTGGTAAACCTTGGCACCCCTTTCCTACAGACTATGAGCTCCCCCTGCTGGCACATACAAGGCAAGACGCACAGTGTTTACATTTTTTTTTTTTTTTGAGGGGAGGGGGAGGGGGGTAATATTTACTAATTAGGGGACAACACAAACAAATCAAATAGCACTATACGAACAAGTGACTGATTTAAATGGTAAAACTGATAACTGAAAGATAATCAAATAATCAGTACCAGTGTTTTTGGTATAAAAATATAAATGTTATATTATGTTAAGAACTTCACAGTAATCAGATTTAGAGCGCTCATTAGCAAAGAGGTTTATAATAGCATTTTGTCCCATTAAAAAAAGAATAGGAGATTTTTCAAAGGAACAACAATTTTCTGTGTATTGTGGAGTAATGCGCATTATGGGGCAAAGAATAATTAAACACCTCGTGTTTTCCTGCTCTTTCTTTTTGTGTGCACATGTGTCCCAGTTTGGCTACCCCGTCTTAATAAATACACAGGCCACGCCCACATGCGTAACGATAATGCACCGCAGCATCCAGGTGAATTTTACCTGCCCTCAATTTCCGCTCCGGAAGAAGAAAATACAAATTTAAGCAATAAGGCCTCAGACAAAGAAAGGTATAAGAGTGGGCCAGAGCTGAGCTTTTGGTCCGAATATGCTCTGTCAAAAGCATAAATCAGCACCCTCAAAGTTTCTAAACCCTCATCAACTGACCCTCCCTGCCAGTTTGACCATGGAGCGAGCACCGGTTTGGGTCCACGGGGATAGACGAGCCTACCAGTTGCTAAAGGGTCTAACCTGACTCGGTCCTGGCCTTTCCTCTCCTAAACGAGTGAGTAGGCCTATTTTGTGCTGCATGATGCTGCTGTTGTCATTAGGCTACAGGACCATGCTAAGCTAAGCTAGTTGGCTGCTTACATTATGAATGGATGCATAAATGTTGCTGTGCCTTTTTGTGCAATGCTAGTTAAGGCTAATGACTGAAGCTACATGCACATGGCCACTGTTTTCAGTTTATGCTTCTTGTGTGCTTTGTAGCGCGTCCAACTGGTTGTCTCTAACACATTGCTGGCTGGAAACGTGAAGGGCCTCGGAGAGGGGGAGGGTGGAGGACGAGGGGGTGTTGAGGCCTAATGGAGGCTGAGAGGCATTTGTTTTAGTCAGAGATGCTGGTGGTCCAGTGTGACATCTAGTGGCACTGGCCATCGTCTACAGATGTCAGGAAGTGGGGGCCCAGTAACACCATCATGTGTGGCTAGATCTGTGCTTGAGGATTGGATGCTGTGTGTCTGATTCAAAGACATTAATGTAGTATGACATGGCTACAAGAGGGATCCAAACCTATATGATAGTAAAAGTCAAATAAGACAGAGAATAAAGGGTAAGCTACACAAACAGTTTATAGATAAGTATAGCTACAAGTGCTAAATAGCTACAGCATAATCACACACATCATATAGGAGCTTTAATGCAGTCACTGAAATGTGAATTGAGAGAGAAAACAAGCTTTGCAAGTAAGACTCTTTTTTTTTCTTCATATGCAAGGTTGGAATATCTTTTAGTCCAGACGAGAGTTGGTACATTCATAAATTTCTACTGGAAATTTCAGTAAAATAGTGGATTATTAGTATTATTTTGCTTTAAAATGAATAAATTAATCACACACAAGTCCTGATGGAATGGATGGAGTTTGATTTGGGTTGTTCATAATCTAATTCCTCATTAAAATATGGAGATATTGACTACAACAGCTCTTCAGACTAGATAGATTAGGCTAATTTATGTCAATAATTGCAGTCAAATTGATAAGACAATTGTTTTTGCTCTAATAACGAAAGCTGCTTATATGTGTCATAAATCATTCAAATGCCTAACGCCAGCGACGTAGGAGGAGAACAGCATGGACTGGAGTCACTTTCTAAATTATGACCTTTGGGCTGGTGTGTGTTTACACCACTAACCACCATTGACCTAATTATCTTGAAACACACCAAGCCGCTGCTCAGTGGTGTATCAGTGTTACTCCCGTCAGCCTAATTCTGAGCTGGTTTGGACCTACTGACCTAGACTCAAGACTAGTCTGTAGTCACTATCAGAGGTGATTGGCACTTAATATTGGGTGAAGCGACTGAATACTCAAGCAATATATTATCTTATGTGTATGCTAGAACCTAATTGACCAATTAATAGAAATTTGTTTCAGATATGTGTGTTGTAGTCGGAAAAACAGGTAAGATTTATCAGCATTTAATATGATGCCAGAGCACTTGTTTCTCTCAAACAAAATACAAAAAATGTTCATGGGGTTGAGATGCATTTTGGTAAATTTCAGACAGAGGGCAGCATGAGGCTGTTTTATAGAACACTGGGAATGATAAAACTGCCAAGTACAGGTCAGCATAAAAAATGCCATCTGTCTTTTTCTTCCTTTCCCTCTTTTTGCTATTGTTTGTGTAAAATTTATAGGTACTTAACAATATTCAAACCAGACTGATGGTGTTATTTCCCTCACTTAAGTCAAAAACATGTCATATTGTAAAATATTAGTTTTTTAAATAGATGTATAGATGAGGGACCTAATGACAGAATTAAGCTATGTGCCTGTCTGCCTCTCTGATGTAGTATCTCACCACAACTAACCATATTATTCAACGTTCTGCATGGATTTCTGGGATGATTTTCGGTCATTTAGTACAAAGTAAAAACACATTTTGCTTACGTGGACAATTCTGTACAAGGCTCTCCACACTGTATTTTGCTCACCTAAACATATATGGATCTATAATGTAGGTTTATGCAATTATTAGAAGACAAATGTTCCTTATTACAGTACAGTAAGTCATTTCAGCAAAAAATAAAACATAATTACATGCTGAATGGATAAATGCTGGAAGATCTCTTCTTTGGTTGTTGAGCTTAATTGATGCCCTTCGGCTATCAGCGTTAAAGACTAATTTCTAAGAGAATATGAGGCGCTATGTGACTGGGAGATAAAATAGGCACATTCCAGGCTAATGATGACCTACACTTTACTAGCCATGCAAGTCATCATGTGGGTGTAAAGCCTTGAAATGCAAGGGATCTGCTATGCCGCTCAGTCTCAATAATTGCCTTCTGTTTATGTTTGGTGGTTGTTTTCCTTACGGTGATTCTGAGTTGATGTGATACATACATTTTCCTGATTCATTATATGCAAACCGTGACATTTGCAAAACATTCCATAATGCAACATAGTCAACATGTATAAAAGATGCACCATTACTGAATACATTGCAAGTGAAGTGATACGAACTAGATAGATGGATTTTTTTCAAATTCTGGTGAAATATCATACATCATTATTTTGCTCCTGCAGCAAGAATGAGACAGCTGATAACATCAGAGTTTCAGGTTAACATCTACCGTACTTTTCAGTTTGCAGCATATTTCTTATAGGAGGCTTTTAGAGACAAAGCACTGATGCTGCTGGAGGTAGGGCAGAAGGCAGCTGCAGAGGCAGTTGCAGAATAACAGGACAGACAGCTACCAGGTGAGCAGATGGATCATATTAACATAATAGAAGAGACAAGAAACATGAAACCAGATGCTGGCTGGGCTCTTTGTCTGCAGAAGAGAACAGGTATTGTAGAATCCACCTCATATGAATTCACTGCACATCCAGATAATTATTTCCTATAATCACATGCAGAACACACTTCAGAACAGTAGTATGTTGTAAAAATTAGGCTCAGTCTGAGTGCTGGAAAACCACAGAGAGTACACAAACTTCAAAAGGCTCCAGGATAGGGAATCTGTTTTAATCTTTAATTTCAAAGAGATAAAATGTTTAAATATTTCAGAAACAAATCTGCATCATAATTTCTTCTGTCAACTGGGAGTTTGAAGTCTGTGTGGAATGGCTGTTACTTACCTTTAAATAGAGAGGGGTTTTTATCACAGTCTAATTAAAGAACAAAAATGCAAACTTTTAAGAACAAAACTTTCCAAGGGACTTTGTTTAATTGGGCTACATTAAACAGGCTTTGGGAGAGTGGATGTGAGAGAGAAAGTGAAAGAAGGAAGCGTCTCTTCTCCTGACTGTATCTCAGAAATCGCAAGTCTTTGGTCTTGACAAGCTTTGAGTAAAGTGGGATTGAAAGTTGGGATTGAAAGTTTTAGGTCTCAGTGAAGTTACAACACAAATCAAATGTTCTTAGATGTTAAGACCAGATATCATTACTGTACAGACACGGGTAAGATGTGACAGAACCAAGAAGCAACGTGTTAATCATCAGCCAGTCACTGAAGAGAAACGTTGATGGGTTATGGTCATGTACTGTTGCTCATTTTAGTGGGGTAAGGATGTATTACACAACTAATAGCCTATTGCTTTTATTTTTAGAACTGTAACGAATGCATTACTTTGTAGCACAATAATGTCGTCTGATTTTGTGAGACTTTGAGTCATATGGTTAAGTTGACCTTCCAGTCTTTTTGAACCACAAGGGAAATTGATTGCACTGCAGAATTATTTGTCAATTGATAAAACATAGGAAAATGAATCCCTGCTTTGCAGGAAAAACTCAGGCAGGGGGGATTTGCTATTCTTCTGACTTTTGCACAAACTTTAATGTGTAAAGGCTTCTGAGTGCAGTCCCTACTTGATGAACAATTCTATTGCCCATGGCTGGAGGAGCTAATTAGAATCTATTTATAATCATAGGGGAATATATCCAAAGAGCTAACAGTGAGAGAGAGGATAGAGAAAGACAGGAGGGGCTAAAGGGGAGGGTGGGTGTCATAAAATCAGTCTGCATGCTGTGATATCTGAAACCAAGAAGTTCATATTCAAGGAGCCAGGCAAAACCAAATTAACAGGTTCTTACAGATAAGACAGAGTTTCTTTCCTTCGTCTGGGACTGAGGCCACAGTTTACCAGACATTCTTCAATAGCACAAGTGCATTGTTGAAGGGGAACCTTTTAAAGTTACAAGTTTCAGGAAAGTTTCACTGGTCAACTTGAAGCTCTCATGGGGGACAGTACAGACTAGACCTTTCTCATGAGGACAAAAGTAAAAGCAAAATGTGTGGACTCTCTTTACCAACTACCAGAACTCGTTTACCAAGATAATATTATGATATGTATGCATATCAAAAAAGAAATCTTGTAATTCTCAGCATCTCTCCATCTAACCTTCATCCGCACTCGGCAGTTGCATCATCAAAGAGCCAGGAACTGGCTCAGCTTCACTGCTTTGTGCAAAAAACATGACCATGCTGTCGGCTGTCTGCAGCCAGCCACTTATGTTTATGCAGTGATATGACCCAGAGCAGATGCAAAGCAGCGAGTTTAATGTGGCCCACCCATCAACCACTTACATGGAGGCATTAATAATCTGACTGGACTTGTGAATCGCTAAAACACCAGGGCACACGTGCATGGAAAAAGTGGAACAGAAGCATGAGCAGACAGGTCAATACACTGCTTTAATTGCTGTCATATGAGTTGTTTATGTCAACATTGATAAAAAAAATGTCTGCATGTGCTGTGTACAATAACTCTCCAAGTATCATAATTATATCGATTGCTGATTTGGCTCTTTCACACAGTATGTCACTCATCTGTAGACAGTTGTCTTAAGGCATTATAGACACAAAAATGAGTTGCAATAAAATCACATAACATGAAATATTATAGTTTCATTTATTCCTTACTTCTCGCTTGTGTGTATAAATAGTCAAATCATTTTTATACAAGCCAGAAATGTATCATTTTAAATTTTTTACTCGCACCTGCATCATATTTTTTGCACATTGAGTTCCTGGGAGCTTTATACTTTGATGTATTTACAAACAAAAAAGTCAGAAAAAAGTTTTAGTTGGATGCCCTGCATGTGGGGTGAGGACAGTTTAAAAGGTGCGCAACTAAGATGAAAAGTCTATTTAGATGGATTATTTAACAGTAAGGATACACAAATAGCACAAACTCCAATAGCCTTTGATCCACTTCTAACATGATTCATTGATGTGACAGAGTGAAAATATCTCGCCAGCATATAAAACATGACTTTCTTGTCTGTCAAACAAAGGTTCTTCACCATCCCACCCTGTCACATCATCTCCATGTTTTCATCTTCTCTCTATCTTCCTTACTTGAAGTGTCCCACGGTTCCACTGAGGAGAGACTCAGCCGCTGTCCACTTTCTCTTTTGGAAAAGAACCAGAGGGTTGGTAGACAGCGGGCTCCCTTGCAGGCACACCCAGGAGGCCTTATTAGAGCCAAGGTTAAATCCCTCTCTGCTGTCTTACACTTCATACCAGTACCCACTCAAAGAGTTCTCTAATATCCTGGATTCTCTGCTGCACTTGAACTCCTCAGAGACACAGAAGGCACTGTACAGGATGATACAGTAGTCCTGGTGGTGTTGCAATGAGCTGAGGTAGGATGCCTCTCTGTTTTTACTGAGAGGAAAGGAAAACAAGAGGCCATTTTAAGATTGTATGCCTCGGGTCAGAGATTATTTCACCTAATTATGTGCTATTGGAGGCTGTTTTTAAAGGATGGAGGAAAACAATGTTCTCACCATCCCAGGCGAGCTTTCGAGATTGTCACCGTTTCTGTAGTGATTTGCTCGTTCATGAAAAACTGCAATAGAAATGTTCCTGTGTCCTACCGTTATCTCATATACTGTATCTCCGAAAATTCCATTAGGTCATATGGCTCCATAAAGCAGCTGCTGTGCTGCATAAATCAGTTGTCTGAGTCGGATAATGCCTTATGGAATTTCTCGAGCCAGCAGAGATGAATTCGTAGGGCTCAAGCTCCCATATAAACCCGAGAGAAAGGGTAGTGGGCCGTGAGACACCAGAACTGATGCTCTGTCCTCAAGCCGAGTGAATGTGACAGAGAATATTGAAGTGAGCTTTGCTCTGATATCCAAGGCCTGTTGACAGTGCAGAGCTCTCAGTCACTCATCAGTGGAGTGTAGAGGGGGGTGAGGGTGAGGGTAGGGGGTTGTCTGGGGCACCAGATCAGATTGTATCCCATTATTCACCCTTGTTGGTCTGTTAGATCCTGAGCATGTTCATCCTTCAACATATGAAAGCAGAATCAGTTTTGGTAGTTTGTGTTGATTTTCAGCATTAATGTAGTGAACAAGCTGTACAGATGGTGCACAAAACAGGGTTTCCTCCTGCCTCCAGTCTTTATGCTAAGCTAGGCTAATTGCCTCCATATTAGTTATGCAAAAACATGAGAGTGAAATTAATCCTCTCATCTCACGCTTGGCAAGAACGTGAATAATGGACTATGGATCAGGAGGTGAGCCAAGATCAATAAGAATATTTGTTCATTATAATGATCAAACATGACTTGAACTGTAACCTCGCTCTTAGTAGTAATTTCGTCTGTGCATATTTTCTTAATGGGCAGGAAATGAAGAGATTACAAAATTATTCCTACTCTGGTAAAATGAATTCACACGCTGTCTGTTTTATTAGATTCGTTATTTGACATAGTGATGGCAGGTTTATGGACCAAATGTTTCATAGTTGAGGATCCTGGATGATGAAGTTCTTCAATTTTTGAAATTCAACATTTGTATTACAATTTTTTATTATGTAAGGGTTGGTCCACTTTATTTCAGTCTATGTCTGCATGTGAATTTCCCACACATACTAGTCACAAGATCAAGAATCGACGTCTGTGCTTCAGACTTTCTTTTAAAAAATGTAGTTAAAGTTCTAAACAACATCCCAGCCCCTTGAAATTTTATATCATTTCACTCCTTGTAGCCTGCCATGACAGCCACCTGACATGTTTTCATAAATAACCAAAGACATCAAAGGGAAATTGGATGTATCTGTGTGTACAGTGTCTTTTTTTTTTCTATGATGAGAGTCCAAATACATTGAATATTCACCGCACAGATGCTTGTCAGACCTTTTGGAACAATGCTATAATATTACAGCACTGATCACATTTACGCCAATATCACTGTGCCAAAAAATGTCACACCATCCCTCAATTTACTTCTGTTATATTCATTTTTATTTCCTGCTCTCTCCCCAGAAATATGAATCCTGGTAATAGGCTTGTCCTGAAGGGAGAAATCTATGACAGTTTGTTGCAAGTGTGATACTGAATACTTGACAGGAAATACAGCAAGTTACACTTTGTATTATCAAGCTGTCATGTTTGTTTACATAGCAATGAGCTATGATGAAGAGTGGGTATGGTTTTGGAAGTGATTTACAGACATTCGTATTTCTCCTCATTACTGGTCTAGACTGGGAACGGCATCAGAAATCACAGAGAAGAGATTAATAACTGTTAAAACAGGAAAGGACAGAGATAACCGAGAGGTTTAATTTACACTGTCACTTTGTTGTTCTCCTGTACCCTAAACTATCCTTATCTCTATGTCGTTTGGATATAACTGATAGGCTACTTTGACTTATGTCCAATACATTTTATTATATTGTGTGGCGAAAGTTGAAATTTTGTGGAGAGGACAAGAAGCGTAGAAGAGAAGATCTCAGTGTTCGTCCAGCCATCTGCTTATGGAGCGTTTCCCAGCACACACTGGGTGAGAGATGGGGTTCATCCTGGGCAGGTTGCCAGTCTACCACAGGGCTAACACAGACCTCAGCAGAGCCAATTAAACGCTGTGTGTTTCTGTGGTTCACCAAATCTCCACTGAGAGTAGTAGCCACAGTATTAGATGATGGCCTTTTTGCATTTGAATAATCTGCATTGTCCACACAGCTTTGGTTTCCTTCAGTGAGTTGATGAAGTGCTTTCTTGAATTATGGGTTGTAATAAACTCTGACTGAATGTTCCAAGTAATAAAATGTCAGACACCAACTAATGCATTAACAGCATTCAGCTTCATTAGAGAATATAGGGCTATAAAATGGTTCACATTGCACCGAGATAAAACCAAAACCTATGATGTGACTCCTGTATGTTAACAGGGTGCAGGGAGGCCGAAAAGAATTTATGGACATGGGCATGCAAACATCATCGGTTGATCACCACTTCAACCTAGATTGAAATGTCAAGGACTACTGAAGGAGTTGCAATTTTTTTTAAAGACATTCATGGTGCCCAGAGGAATCCTACTGACTATGCAGATTTTTCATTCACGCTCCTCTCAGGATGAAGTATAAGCTTAAACTTTTCCCCTGGCACCCATTTGTCCAGTATCACTCTTAATAAAGACAGACTATCTGCAAAAAAAAGTGACGGCATCACCATTGGCTTCAATTGTACTTAATGTTAGGAAATGTTAGCACACTTACTCGCTAAATCAAGACAGGGAATTTTATCGCACAAAACACATTTAGCTAGCATTGCTGTTGACTCTTTTATATTTTTATACACTAGAAGTACAGTAAATATTTGCACTTGTTGTTGAAGGTGTGTGCCGGTTACACACCGATCCATAGATACTCATATAACCTTAGCATGGATCCCTGTCCTCCCTGCAGGTTATTGGTGCAGCTTGTGCCTGATCAAATGTTTCTGTTTGTGGCAGCAAACCGAGAAAAGGCATCAATTTTGAGGGCATTTCATTAAGTTTTGATACCAGCGATCAGTGGAGCCAGCTAGCAACTGACATCCCTATTCCTGTTCGACTGTGGGTTGGAGCGCTCTAATTAATCTAACCTTTCAATGACAAGATGACAGTTGTACGACCATTAGGGTCATGAGTGTTAGATTATGTTTTCATCAATCTCCATCTCGTTAAATTTGCCTCCCCTTTGCTGTCTGATCTAAGGGTCCAATTGGATTATTTCCAAGAGGAACAAAGCCACCTTTCGAAATAGGCCAGTTTCTTGAACCAGTAGTTGCATCTGCCCTAGATATCTCAGCTTGGAAAGAGACTGAGGAGTCCGTATGTCAATAATGAAGTGTGTACTCATAAGATATGAAGTTTGCAGGTAATATTTAGGTTAGCCAAGGGTTGAAAACATCCTGGCTGTTACTATAATCTGTCTGTAAGAAAATCAAATGCCATTCAATTCATGCAACACCAAATAGAATTGACCAGGTTTACTCCATTTCTAGCCAACTATTCAGCGGTTGGGAAAAAGAGTAAGGAAGCTTTGCATCCTTATGAAAGGAGATAGACACTACTTTATTGTTCCTGCTAAATAAACCATAAATCAGTGTCCGTGTTTTAAAATTAATAAAAGTCTGTGAAGGTTAATGGAATTATCAAAGAGACTAATTAGGATTGCAAGCTGCCTAAACAAGGTCACTTGGGTTGTTTGCACAACCCCTCCAGAAAACTGTCAGAAGTTCGTACAAACCTACATGTTTTCATGTATTTTAGAATAGCTGGGGTTTTTTGTTAGACCAGGGAAAGATGCAGTGAACTAACATGAAATGGGTGAAAACTATCCCAAATTCAGGTGCTGGGCTGAATGTGAGACTGTTGAATAAGTCATGGTGTCCAAGTCCATTAGGGAATTGCCAGAATTCTCTTTGCTGGCTACCAAGGGATCACTTCAAAGTTTGATGAGGCAGGCGATGAGACTGCAGACGCCACAAACCCGACAAAAGGTTTTTTTCAGGTGTTTTGAAGTTATCGTAAATGGCAAGTAAAAAGTGTAATTGTTTTCGGTTTCAGGTATTCACCTTTTGCTTTGACTGACATAGCTAGAGTTAGATGTAATAAAGAAGGTGGCGATAAAGACAGTTTGAGACCTTTGTGTGCAGCAGCAACACGTCGACAGGAAGAGATAGACAGAGAAAGGGAGAGACACTTTCAGATTCTCCTGCTAAGGTTCTGCATGATGTCTGGAGCCAGCCAAAAAAAAAAAAAAAGGCCCTGCAGTTTGGCAGATCACGGGCTCTTTGAAATGTTAAATATAATCTCAGACATAAAACAGTAATGGTCTTCTCTAATCCTCAAACAAACATTGTGGTTATCAGGCCAAAAATAGTGCATGAACAGTGTAAGAAACACACCGTCTGCAGCTGAGGTATATGCAAAACCCCAACTGATTCAAACCAAACTGTCTTCAACCAACCATTATTTTGTGTTTGCACAGAAGAACAACGGTTTCAAACCTTTTTTCTCCCATGACTGAAAAAAGTAAAACTACATCAGCATGCAACCTCTTGCTGCTGGTTGATAATGCTAACCGCTATCTGTTGGCCATTCAGCTGGTCAGTCTTTTTGTTGGTCTGGAATTTCCATGAAGGTTAGTACAGACATTTCTCCATACACAATGAAGTTAAAGGAATAGTTCACCCCAGAATGATATTTCACTCATTAGTCCTCCGTGGCTTCTCTGAATTACAGGGGGTCTCGGAGTAGCAGTGCATGTCCATGTAACGGTTGCAAATGGACACCGGCGGTCTTCGTCACAAACATTCACACCAAAAAACATCCAAATACCTCCATGCTGCTCGTCTGTAATATCCGTCTTGTATTGAAGCCCTGACATGAGAAATTGTCCCGAAAAAAATTAAATAAGTCCATATTTCAAGCTTGTTTGCAGCAGAAGCTCCTCTTCCTAGTCCGTTCGATCGACATCATTGCGATTAACTGACGCCGCCGCAAATCTCGCGAGGCGGACCAGGAAGAGGAGCTTCAATACAAGAGGGACATTACATACGGGCAGCATGGAGGTATTTGGATGTTTTCTGGTGTGTGTTTTTGTGACGAAGACCGCCGGTGTGTCCATTTGCAACCGTTACATGGACATGCACTGCTACACCAAGACCCCCTGTAATTCAGAGAAGCCACTGAGGACACTGAAACTTCTCCCAGCCCTTAGTCGACATGAGGGTGAGTAGATAATGAGTGAAATATCATTTTCGGGTGAACTATTCTTTTAAGCAAGCACATCATGATCATCCTTGATCTTTCTTTTAATGCATCCAAAGTTTACACTAATTCTGTGAAATATCTGATAGACTTGCGTGAAATGTCGAGATGTCTCAAACAATGAAGTCTAATGTTTTCATTTATGATTGTAGATAAAATGTCTATTTAATCAACCGCCATGAAATTTGGTCCAGGTGTCCATGTTCCCCTTAGGGCAAAATATAATTACTCACTTTGACCAATACTTGCAAAAGTGGTAACAATTCCATGAGCTTCTGCTGTTGTGTTTAGTGATAATTAGTAAATGTTAGGTTTGCTGATAAGCTAAACTAAGATATTTAACATGCTAAACTAGACATTCACTTAACATCAGAAAGCTGGAATCCAAGGACCCTCATTGACTCACAAATGCAGAAAGTGTAATACTAGTTTCACTCGATCTTTTTCATACAGCTTTGTCTAACTTTCTCCCTGCTCCTGTCATAAGAGGTCACCAAACAATAAAACTTTAATATGGGTCGTAATAACTTGCCCAGACGACATGTTGGGTTGGAAAGGACAGTCTCCAACATTATCATTGTGCTAATGATGTCCAGATATTAGCTTTTGCCCATAAGACTCTCCCATGGCTGGGGGCTCCTTCATGTCAAGGTCCTTAGAACGTAGATAACACAGCTATGACTAAAAGGGAAAAAAAGAAAGAAGATAAAAACAAAGCAAAGACATTTTTCACATTTTTTGTTCCTGTTAATTATTTCAAAACTCATCAGATTTATCGTTCAACTTTTGCGGTTGATTATGATGATGGTATTATAACAGGAGTAATGCGCCGAACTACCTAGACCTGGGGTGGTGCCTGCGATCTGTTAAACCTAACTTAGTGAATACAAGGTACCAACTTTTTAGGAATGAAATATTTACACATGCAGCGGTCTTGTTTGCTGAGGCCAAAGAATCATAAATCATAAACCACAAATCACCACCGTCGTCAAGCCAAGTGACTATGGCTGAATATGCTGAAGTACAATACGGTAAAAATTCTGTGTCTCCCTCCATTCATAGTGATGAATGCCCCCCCTCTTTTTTTGTCAAAACAATAAAGCACACAGAGACAAAAGGTTTTGATGATGACTAATTGTTTGCGAGCCGGTATATGACCCTTGTGTGTGCCGCATATTTCTGTCAACGTGAGATATCTGGCTTACATTTGCCTTTTCTATAATTCCTCTTTATAAAGCGCACAAAGCTTAATGTTCTGCCAAGGTGATGCATGAAAGTGGGTGTCTGCGGAATAATGTGATGGAGCAGTAGTACTAGTATTAGCTTTCTTTGATTGAGAACCTGATAGGAGTGTACCGGCCATCTTGACCTCTTGACGCCTGTAATTGAGAGCATTTTAAAGGCTTTGTAGCAATGGCAAATGACTGGGAATGGAGCTCGGATGAGAAAATGGAGAGATTTATCCATGCTGCATGTACCTTACATGACAGCCACTTACTCAGTGTGTGTGTGTAATGTTGTTTGCTTAGCTCTTCGGTACAGAACACAATGCTGTGATCCCACACAAATGTGTCCAAATCAAATCTCTTGCAGGCTCATATTGTGCACTATCTGTCTCCTCTCATCCGCACGTTGACAAATTCCATAATATAATATGACAGTTTGTACATAGGCCGTGGAGATTATTGAATTGTTGGCTCATTCTGAAGATTAATCTGGGCCAACATATTCCTTGTGGCGTTGTGGAACAGCATAGCCACTAATGGCGTGATTTATCCCTCTAATACAACCCCAACACCAACTCTGGGTCGAGAATACCTCACACTGATGTAAGAATGTCACATTAAAACATTATTTGAAGAATGTTTACCATACAGCACAACCATGAAAGCTCTGACAAAATCCCATAAACAAATTTGACTGTGTCTCAGAACAAATGGCCACACTGCATGCAATTGAGCATCGCAAATATCCCCCGGTGGCACTTAGACGCTTCCACATGAGCTCTAGTTTTTCCCACTGTCGAGTGTTTGTGGCATAGGCGGCGGGTGTTTATTTTAATACAGAAAGTCACACTTTGTACCTCCCATTGGCTAATCTTCTCATCTACTCTGAAACAAACAGCTTAGGAGAAGAACTCTCACTATACACCAGGCGCCGGAGAAAGATGAAGATGCACATTTTGAATTTAATATACAGACAGGATATATGGAGCAGCTCCTGCACAGCCTGCAATGCAGTCTGTATGCTTTCGTTCTGTGTAAATACTAAGGATGTTGCCCTTTTGGGGTCAGTTGTAATTACCATGTGGATGTCAGCGGAGTGGTAAACGGGAGCCGTGTGGTGCTGCACGCCTGAAAGGAAATACGACAGTAAGGCTACATGTCACTCTTGACCACAGCCTGAGATAAAGTGGCTGGAAGTCGGAGACCTGGCCCTGAAACCTGATGCAGGCCGTGGGTCTTTATAACGCTGTGCATGGGTTTATGTGCGTGTGTACGTCTACATCTGTGAGTCCTCCAAAGGACTGTTTCAGGGTGTGGTGGCAAAAATTAGTTCTCTTCGTTGTTGGCTGCCTTATCTTGAGGTTTAGTAAGCATTCATGAATGGAGTCGCACATACAACTGAACAGCACACGGTGAACTGAAGATGTCCTCAGGCTCACTATCTTTATAGTTCCCATACACATACCAATAGAAAAAATATGGCACCTATGGTTCTGCCTAGTCTCACCACTAGGACACAACAATCCCTTGTAAATTTCCACTGGACACTCTCTCTGGCTCCTAACCTCTAACCTGTCCTGAGTGCACTCTCTGGTGTATCTCACACTGCCGTCATCAAAGGGATTAACTAAGTACCACATATCACAAGGTGAAAAGAAGTTCAATTACAACCATGATTATACAACACTTGTAAAGCATAATAGGTTAACATTAAAATTTTCCATTGCATTCCACCCAAGCATTCTTATGCCAATTTATTCTATCTATCTATATCTGTATCTATCTATATATTTTGCTACCTTATGGCCTGCGAGTTCTGCCCGTACCAGCCAAACGCCAGTATCCCGGATCTCCAACAAGGGAGTTAAAGAACCCCAGGCAGAAGTCACAGGCCACTGGCCACAGGCACAGACAAGCCCAAATTTAGATTCAATTTATATTGAGATTCGGTCTGGAAACCACCCGTTCATTTTTTCATATTTGAGGCGCGGTTTTCGAAAGCCCAGAGCTGTTTATTAGGCGCTACGAATGTGTATCAAATGCGTTTGTACATAGCTTATAGCCAATCGTATCAATCATACCCGATGACGTTATGTAGAGCAACCGAAATCCGACGAGGAAAAAAACGCTAAATGTTGCTCTTTTTTCAAAATAAACTTGCAGTCTAAACTACTTAAAACACTTTCTAACACTGCATCGAAAGGTAAAGCATCTGCTGCCATGATTTTAGAGTTTTATTACTGTTCTACAAAGCCAGGTCATTTCCAGACTTTATGCTGAGCTAAGATAAACTTATTCCTTTGTGATATTGAGCTCTATTTTTGTCCAGAAGCCATGAAAAGCATTAATGAAATTATGCGTGGAAATACAGTATATTTAACCCCCTTATAGAATAGATTAATGTCTTCAGAAGGAACAAATGGGCTTCTGCTGAGAGTGTATGGGGTGTTTTTGGTATTAGTCTTTCTGTGAGAGACCTTTTTTCTACTAGTAGAGAACATTTGAACTTTTTCCGTATTATGGCCCTTTTTTGTCTTTTTGGGTGTTTCTGTTAAGAGTAAGATTTTTGGAAAGTGGCTCACCCTGTAAGTGCTGTTCACCAAGTCAGGCGCTACAAATGGATTTTCAGAGTCGTCATATGACCCATGTTCCTGCAGGCAAATGTATTAAGCACTTTCAGGCAGAGTGGAGGAGTGCAAATGAATGTCAGGGGCAGGGTTATATGTACTGGTGCCTGTGTTCAGCCTTGTGTCACTCCAACCTCATGCAAGCCCTTCAGCAGCCCACACATCATTAAGTGGAGGAGCTTTTTAAGCTGATAGCGCTGCTTCCCCTGGTCATTCAGGTCATTATCACTATAGGGCCTGGTTTTCTGCACGCCGCTAGTGATCCCCAAAACGTGCACTTCCAACCCCTGAGATCCTCAGGTCCATTAAATCGGTGGCGCTCAGAACAGAGATTTATGTATCGCCCCACAGCTCATGTGACCAACTTGTTGATATTCTAATGAGGACAGGGCAAGGCCAACTGGGAGAAAAATGGATATACAGCGAGAAGTCTATGATTCACTGTGTGTCTAGACTGCTGTTTCAGAGCTGATGATGGAATAAATAAGTCATACGCAAATCCGTGACGCCCTTTTTAAAAATAAACTCTGTGGCATACATTTTGGTTTCTTTTCTCATTGTATTAAAAACTTTAGAAACTTTGGATGTGTCTTCCACATGAAATCCTAGAAAATTGTTTATATGTCAAAGAGTTTCATGTTATTAACTATTTGAGCTGAGCCCATCTTGTTTGTTTTTAAAGGATTCCTCTGGATGACCTATATCTTGCTGCGCTAGAAGTCTTCTTTTTTTCATGTCCGAAGCATATTTTGCTTCATCAAGTGCTCGTAGACCAGAGGGACTGAAACAAGATCTGAGAATGCAGCCCAGGATCCACAGCACTCTGACAGGAAATGTCTTAGTGATAACAGGATCTTGGGAACACTGATACTTTGTAATAGTCAGCTTATTTCTTGATGTAAAGATATAATTCAATACAGATAATCTTACAGCATGCTGGAGCAGGGAACAGAGACCACAGACATTTTTTTTAATGAAGTCTTCTAAGTGGATGTGGTGATTATTTCAATCATTATCACCACAGTGCTGACCTATAATTTGGTTCATTTTGCAGGGGAAGCAATAAAACGAACAATGAATCTGCAAATGGGGGGTTATTTACAAATTTAGCAAATTCATCTCATAGAAAGAGTCATAAATTACCACATTTTACTCCAACCTTTTTAGATATTACAGTAGATTACTAAAGTAATTTTATGAGTACTTACCCTAAGTCTAAATCACCACGGTAAAGCTCTGTTGAACATACTCTGAGCTCATCTGTGTAAACACAGACGAGACCGAAAAGAGAGGAGCATTCGTGAGGTGCGTTTCTCATGCAGATTCCCCTCATTCAGCCCCTCCACTCCCCCCATTCTATTTCATTTGGCCGATTTCCAGTTTATCCGGGTTCATCTTGTAATTCACTACCTGGTCGAAAACATCCTCCCCACTCAAACATTTCCACAACAGTATAACAACTGTAATTGGTCTCCTGTGGCTTTAGAGCCCCTTGCCTGTTCTTCCATTAACACCACCACAGAGCTGCCTGGCTGCTGTCCATGGTGGTGATCTGTAAATGATGGCTTTGTGATGGAGGATGCCTCCATGCTGTTCAGCCCTCTGTCACGCACACACTTCTTATTCATACTTTCTTCTGTCTTATGTAGCATTGTCTGTGCTGTGGTTGCATGATTTCAGTATTTGGATAGAAAAACGCTTTAAATTTTGAGTTAATTTCACATGAAATTTAATTTTACTATATATCTATCTATATTATCTAATCGAGACTGCATGGGACTTTACCTCTAAAATTATGACTGTCCGAAGAAGACCATTTATTGTGCGTTTCTTGTTTCTCCAGTAGGCCGGAGGACACATGAGTTCGTTTTGTGTTGCCTTGATGCTATTTCGCCAACGCAGCCCAGTTGGGAATTGCCATACCTACACAGTGTCTTTGGGTATTATATACGACATTTCACTGTTCAATTATTTATGGTCCAACACCAGTGCAATGCGGCAAAGAAAAACAGAAAGAGAAGGAAAGTTGAGGGTTGCTGCACAGACTTTATTGTTCTCCCTACATTTCTTCAAAGCCCCACAGAGAGCAGAAGGTTGTCTTTACTGCCCACTCGCTTTAATCAGTCATGAGCTACTGTGTGATTTCAGCACGGATGTGATGACAGGCCTGTGTTGAGGGAGGAGGAAGGAAATTCAGGACCATCCTTTACTGGATTTGCACCGGCACCTTAACTAAATATCAATCTTATATTTCCTGTTAACAAAAGAAAACTCTGTCCTTTGTTCTTGCTAATTAGCTGCAGCAGAAGTTGGAGGAAGTTCCCCAACCCTAGATCATTAGTATTTGCAGAGTGCTCTGTCGCTTAGCTCCCTGTGGTTTCTCTAAATTCACACTTTACTCTCTGTAATGAACCCCTTCGCAAACCCCTCTCCTCATCAGGCCTTTGCAGAAAAAAAAAAAACTGCTGAGGGGGCTAAAGCAGGGTGCCATACTATCTTCACCTCTGACCACCACCTACTGCTAAAAGCTTCTAATCCCCTGTGGAGGGCTGTGCAGAAGATGAGCAGGGTTTATTCAGCTTCATAACCGGATCAGAGACACCAACAATTCATAAACTAGATGTGAAAGCAGTGTCAGGACCTCTCCAGATAAAGCAGCATGCTGTAGATGCTTGTCTGGACTGATTAAACCATTTGCCCCAGAGAAGATGTTCTGACACTCCTGGATGGAGCATGAACGTCTCACGCAAGGTGGCGAAGACTTCTATTCAGCTAAGTGGATTCACGCTCCACACTTAAACGTGGATACTTTGAGGCTCGCAGCGGATCCCTTCATTCTTTGAAACAGAAACGCATGTGCAATTTGCCGATAAAGCGGCTGCCTCTCCTCTCATCTTCTCCCTTTTTTTTTCTCTGCAAATGCATCTGGAGCACGGAAGAAAAAGAACTGGCCGTGGATCAGCTCGTTTCGAGCAACACATCTGCACGAAAACTACAAAGGAAACTTCAGTTGCCGAATTGAAATCGCAGTGACTAGGTGTCATCGCGCGGAAACTTTCTGCTCATCTGCTCCAGTCTTCTCTGCATGCTGCAGGCAGACGGCAGCACCGTGTACAGCCGGTGTACAGTGGGGCTGCGCCTGTATAGGAGCTCTGATTACCCACCGGACAACCTTTTTTTTTTTTAAATAGCCCAACTACAGGTGGGTGGCGTTTAATCTGGATGGAATAGCTGGAGCTCGACTGCATGCCATTTTCAGTCAGCGACTGTCGCCACATGAGGCTTTTCAACTTGCAGGTTGCGAGAAATATAAGATGCAGATATTCTGACTCTGATTACTGACTGGCTGTGTGCGTGCGCGCGCGCGTGTGCTTACGTGAGTGTTTGTGTGTGTGTGGGTGTGTGTGTGAGTGTGAGAGAGAGAGAGAGAGAGAGAGAGAGAGAGAGAGAGAGAGAGAGAGAGAGAGAGAGAGAGAGAGAGAGAGAGAGAGAGAGAGAGAGAGAGAGAGAGAGAGAGAGAGAGAGAGAGAGAGAGAGAGAGAGAGAGACAGAGAGACAGAGAGACAGAGAGAGAGAGAGAGATCAAAGTTGTTTGTTCGGGCGTCTTCAGGTGAATATTCTTGTATTGCAGACTATTGCTATATGGGACCATGAACTCATCAGCAGGTGCCGGAAACTACCGTAGGGGATCAGCCAAGGGAGAGAAGGTAATAAACATAACCTATATTCTAAACCTCCTCTTTGCACTTCTTGTTCACGTGCGTTTCTTTGCTTTGCCATCAAGCGTGAAATGCGCAAAACGGCACAACACTGTGCCAGTGTTGTTGTTGGACTAGTTCTGAAGGCGCACAGACTCTGTTGGCACCATGATCACAGTCTCGGTTTGAGATGCTTAAGTTCACGAACTCTCTTGTTTTGATCGAGATATTAACACTAAACACTTTTCAGAGCAAAGAGTCTCCACACAAATTTATTTCCATACTACAGCGAGTTTTCTAGAAACTCTAACTGTTATACACAAAACAAAGCCCTCTGGTGTAATCAAGGCACAGACACTGAGGTTCATATTGCTCTGACCTCTGGTAATTTCCCATTTGGTTGTCAGTATTAGATATCATTCATGAGAATGAGAAACTTGTTTGTAAAGTTTGTGGCCTAAATGGAGTGACTGTTCACAGTTTCCATGTGCAAACAAAATTAGGTTGTCCTGATTAGAGTCTGCGTATCATTTCCTATTCCCTTCCAGCTCTGGGTTGCTGTGTGTACATCTGCCAGATCGAGCTGCCTACTTTGTTTAGCAGAAGAGCTCCTTTTTTTTATGTTCTCACAAAGAAAACATCACACCAACCAACACACAAGGGGGGCGGAGAGGGGGGGCATCTTTTTTGTTATCTTGTCTGCTCAGTAATACCCTAGCAATAGCACTCCCATAATGCCATTTCCCAGCAGCACTCATGCACAGAAAGGATCCAAAGTTAACTTGAATTACACAGGGGGGTGTTTATCGATTGTGGTTGTCAATAAGGGACAAAAATATGTTGAGGCGTGAATCAGGTTTTCCCTATGTGTGACTTTTGAGGAGGAGCTGTGAAATATTTAAAATTGTGACAAATCTGTCTGCCTCTAGGGGGCATATCATCCCCCATAATGTTTTTTATTGCAGGCTATTTTTAGACATTTCTAAAAGATGAGTCAGACTTAACGTGCCACAAATAAGGCTTAATTTGTTTCAGGATGCAGTCTTTTGTTTACACAGCTTTACACACCTTTCCCTAACACGTCACTAATGTATATCAGTCCACACATACTGAGTCAGTGTATTTATTTAATGCGATTGTAATATAAAGCAATTTTTGCTTTACATTTTTGTGGGCATGGACTCATCTGTAAGTGCTGCTGGTTTGCCTGTAGACTTTTAGACTGGCTGTTGTATGGTGTGTTCAGGTCAGGCCGTGCTGGAGTTAGTTTGCCCTCTGCTGGAAGCACAAAGTCACACATTCACTCAAAATCAAATTCCCATGCCCAAGCTTTTCCAATTTGTCGGCATCTTGACAGATTTCTTTTTTTCCTTATTGCTTTACAGGCTTTACAAGCCTCCAGTCAGTTCCTTTCAAACAAATTTTCACCACTCGGAAGAGAAGCCCCACCGCTGTATGCGACACATTTCCGCTGACACCATATACAGTACGGCTGAGTGTTATAAAAGCTTGCACCCTAAAGTCATGAAGTCTTAAGTTTCTGTGACCAAATTTTTTGACTCTTTATGGACTCCCAGGCACAGCCTATTAAATTCTGCCATAATCTGTGGTCAATTTGCATAGAAAAGAAATCATTAAGTCTGGCTGTGGATATCCGAGCTCCCTCCCCTTCTCTGGGGGCAGAACAAATTTGGAGGAAATGCAGACATGTCTTCACTAAAACTCATTACGTCTGATGTGCTTGTTATGATCCTGCCCTGAGAACAAGGGAGCACATAACTTACAGAGACATACATATGGAATCATGGTTTTCTTCTTGTTCTTTTCTTCTTGCGCCACAGTTTTCTCCAACTCCCTTTGGTTTTGTTCTTTAATGGATGTGTTGAGTAATTGCAGCAATCATCAGTATTATAGCCACAGCCAGGAATAAACCTGCTGCAGGTCGTCAGTCACTGTGTTTCATGCTTATAATCCCATCAGTTCTTTAACGTTGTTACCTATCACAACCAAAGTTTAAAGGTTTTACAACATAACAACTGGCCGGGATCTGAACCAAGCAGAAGAAAAATGTAATTATTTTTACTGTATCATCGCAATTAGTCGCTTTTATTATGTGTCATGTGCTAAAACGCATGTGTTCCCCATCAACCTATTTCCACTGCTGCATTTGGAGCCATTTGAATATCCCAAATTGCCTCCACACTGGGGTGTAAATTACTGTTGTTTATAACCACGTCGCATTAAGCTTTTTGCAGTGTTTGTTGTCAGTTTGTGAGCTGCTTCTGCAGTCAAGTGTTTTTGATGTTTTTTTTCTGTGCAGATTATGTCCATGACAGCTTTTATAATGAAACGTCACCCAGGAGGATACACAAATCCAAAATAGCCCCCCAAAAAACATTGCTCTTGTGCGTATCGGTAGTTTCTATATTGTGGAGTTTTAGGACTGACGACATTCAGTGGTGTTGTAAAACGCCACAGAATCCGATTAGCAACGTTCAAAATGCATCTTAGAGCCGCAATTTTAAAATGCACTCGACTCACTTGGAAAGGTTACTCAGCATCATTTAATCACATTGAGACCTGGCCTTGATTGAATCATTGGCATTCATTTGTACTGCGGATGCCGTCTCGCTTCAAACTTTCGGATCTCGTCTGTTGTGCTGGCGGCTTCTGGTGTTGCCTGATGTCTGATGTTTTTCGAGGCCATTGCCTTTCTCCAGAGTCTAGACTTCCATCATTTGCATGTACTGCGAGAGACTGAGAGGCAGTCAGTCAGCTGACAAGAGTTTGCTGTCTCCAAGATATGAATGACATTGTTTCTCTGTCTGCAAAAAAACATTAGAGCTGCAGAACTGTTGCAATTGTTCAGGCGCACAGGAGTTCTGTTAAATATTTTCACAGATTTTTTTTTTTTTTGCAGATTTGCACGGTCATGTTTACGTGTTATTTATTCAAGTGTATTGTTTGTATTGGCGGTAGAAACACGATCATACCTCGAATCTGTTTCATTTGGTTAGTTTGGAGTGAATCTGTATCGGAGCTGCTTAAGACTGTGTGTCAAGGATTTACTGATACCTTGAGCTGAATGTTAAAGTTCCCCGGAGTAGAATCACATAGGCAAACTTTCCCAGAAACCATTTGTATGCAGCTGGAATATGTACGGATGAAATGCCTTTCAAAAGCATTCTGTATTCATCTAGCGAGCCCTCTGTATTTCTGCACTGAACCATTGCACTTTGAATCGGCTGCTTAAAATGTTTGTATTGCTGCCCACAGCCGCTATTAGCTGTTACAAAATGACTTTCATTTTCCTGATCTGCACATACACGCGCGTACGTACGCCGTTCACATTTCGATACCATCTGTTTATTTTATCCAATGACCGTATTGAGAGTGATAATGCAGTGGCGAACAATAGCACATTGTTCAACGAAATGAAATTCGGAGACAGAGTAACAACGAGGGATGCCCGGCAGCCAGGGACAACACCATTCAACAGCAGTCATTTGTCACCGCTAACTGCTGTGCTGAGGTTTGGCTCTCCAGGGGAGGTTTGCTGTAGATGAGAACCATGTTTATGAAAGCTGTACAGGTTTTGCAGCTCCTGGCCACCCTTGAGCACCTAGAGCTCTTCATCCTGGACCCAATCATGCTCTTGCATCGCTCCCCCCCTCCCTCCTCAGGGTGCAGGGTTCATCTTCACTTGTCACCTGTAATAGATGACCTGATACAGCTCTGTCTGTTGAAAACCTTTCGCTGATAAAGACGCATCGTCGCCCAATATATGTATTCCCGGACTCATTCCTATTCTGACAAAACAGCGTTGTGTTCTCTATTCATATCCTTGCACCGCTGCCCTTCCCTGAGCTCAAAGAGGAGACGTTCTGAGAGGCATACCAAGTGCAGCGGTGTGTACCTATGGGATCCACAGGGAGGAGGAGCGGCGGGGTCCTCAGAGCCACTTCGCCGGGGACAGGTAGTGTGGCTCGGCTGAAGGTCAAGATCAGAGCTGGGGTGAGGACATAAAGGTTTGATGCCGTCACGGGACGAGGTTGTGAGCTGCGATTAGATTTCGCCCCCTTGCACACACAAAGAAGCACTAAGGCGCACCTGCACACACATACCCTCATGCACATAGTCACATAAATCCAGTAAATGTGTCCATTTGGGTTTAGACCTCTGGTCCATGAGATTGTTGAGTCTAATCTTTGCCGCAATGTGCTGCTCTCAGAGAAAAGGTATTAGGAGCACACTATCTGGGATTATTTGCCCTGTGCAATTCACATGGAGTTGTCTGATATTCACCAGCCTTATTTATTGATCAGTTTATGATTGATCAATTCAATTCAGTAGGTGTTAGGCAGGCACTCTTAGATAAGACAAAACCTAAGCTGATGCCTTCATTATCCCCTCCCTATTGAATAATAAATCTAGCCTTCTCTATGCATCTGGAGAGAGCCATATACAGTATGCTTTAGGCATGTACCTTGAAAATACTGATGTGTTTGATTTGTAAAGAACAGAACACACATTATGATATGTTTCAGATTTGATATTAACAAATGCATCTCCTTCACCTTGTCTGTGACATCAATCGAGGGCTAAATGAAGGATTTTGTTTTGACGTCAGCCCTTGAACTGCTTTAATGGCAGCTCGCATTCTGCGAAATCAGCAGGAGGTGACAAATGGAGGAAATTAGTAAATGGGTGTAAACGGTGCTCTACAGGAAAGTAAATAAGTAAAGAAATTGGAGTCGTGCATTGTTAATCTCCTGCCAGCGTGATAAAACACTGCGTCACCTCCGCGCTTTACAGCAATAACAGCGCTGACCTTTTTTCGCTAATTGCAATTACCATGACTTACTGTGAGCCAGCGATGTCCATGATCACAGGAGTGTATGTCATGGCTGTAAAATGTGACAAAAACGAATGCGGAAGATGACCAATCAGGGGCCTGTTTAAAAGACTCTCAGGGGGAAATGTCATAGCACAGAATCGGCTTGTTAACAGCAGCAGCTATAACTACAACCAGCATGTACTGCATTAGCTCAAAAGACTTTATTATTCCGCGGTACAGTCACCCAAGCAATTACTCTTTCAGATGAAACCTTATCTCCTGTAGTGTGCATGCAAATATGAACTGTAGTTCATCTGTAACATCGTCGTGTATGCATATGGCTTCACATGTATGGCGTGATTAAGACAGGAAAAAACCTGTAAATGCAGATGTTCTCGTTTGTTTGTGTGTTTTTTTAATTAGATTATATATTTTTTTATCATCTCATGCTCCGAGACTTTATTGCTCACCTTTTAACGGAGTGTAGCTCTTTATCAACTCTCGGCTGTCACCCCGGGTTTGTTGTCTGCGTGCAAATCAAACATGTAATATATGAGCCGAAGCCAATGCAGCCATTAGTGATGAACGGCCGCAGCTGCAGGAGGCAGAAGACTTAGTTTAAACGGGTCCATGAGTCACAGTTGAAAAGAAATTCTGCTGACTTTAAATATAAGTATTTATGAAGCGCCGTGAAATCTCAAACCAGCTCCTTCCACAGGATATAAAACATACCGCTGTCCGTGGTATAATAGGCATCCCAACTTTACTTTCCCCATGAATAATTGGCAAGGTCATATTGAAATAGTGCACGTTTTGCTCATGAATGTTAAATTAAATCCCAACTTCCATAGCTGTGAAGAGTAAAAATGTTGAGGCGCTGTTCTGCAATGTGATAGTGCCTTGATGACCTTGCACCGCATATGTCTTCCACGCTCACACAACACCGCCCGAGCCGTCGTGATTTCACACACAAGCCAAAAAGCTGGACGGCAGCATCGATGCACGCCATGATTCAGCCCCGGAGTCCATAACTGACCGGGGATTGACTGCGACTTGTCTCGTGATTCACCGCTACTGGAGCCCCGCGCCAACCATTTTTAATGAATGAGTTATGAATGTTTTCCTCTGCATGTTGGTCTTCTAGAGGTGCGGTGCTTCTTTCCTCCCATGTGTTTTGCATCCAGTTGAAGAGATGAGATTAAGGAAGGAGACTACTCCTCCTATCCCCACTCACATTTTTTATTTATTCTTTTTTAAAAAGGCATTTCATTCTCTTTTTTTTGGTTTGGTTAAACAAACTGGTTACTCTGTTTCAACCCTGGGGCTCAATACACACAGCACCGAAACCCTTCATCAATAAAGCTGCAGTGTTGCCAGTGCCAGGCTTTTGTCCTGTTAGCATGGCTTGATGGGCGTGTGTGCGTGCGTGTGTGCAGCAGGAGGGTTGTATTTTATGATGTGGAGGACAGGGACCATAAATATTACTTGTGCTTAATCACAACCCAGCTGCAAAGCCGACTTCAATTGATCCATTTCTTGGTAATATGTGCGCACACTCAGATTGGGGGGAAACACACACCTACTGTATTTACACACACTACTCACACTGGAAGGGAAAAATGCCTAATAGGCAGTATTGGTACTGATGTGCTGAGGAGCAATTTGTGTTTACTGTTGTTTATATATATATATATATATATATACTGTGTGTGGGTGTGCGTTTGTGTGTGCGTGTGTCTAATTTACTTACACTATGGATGGACTCCCACCTTCGCTGAGAAAAGTGTTTTTGAGGAAGTTTACGTGCATGTGTGAGAGAGAGGGAGTAAGTGAGCAAAGGAATGAGCTGGTTAGGGAGGGATGAGAGGTGTTTGGAGCAGTTTGAGCAGAGGAGATGCACCCACACACACACACATGCACGCACCTTGCTCCTCATGCTCCCATCCCACCCTGCCGCCCCCTGTGGAGGGTAATGCCAGTGTCCGTGTGATTGATTCGCCCTGGAGAAGAGAAGGGGGAGGCGTTCTGGTCGGACCCCCAGTTCATCTTTTCCCATAGCTGTAGAGGAGGGAGGTAAGAGGAGGAGGAGGAGAAGGAGGAGGAGAAAGGGTGGTGGAGGGTGGGGGTGGGGGGGAAACTTCTCAGACACCTCCAACCGCCCCCCCAACTTCACAGCACAAAGGTGTGAGCGCATGCAGCGACAAGGGGGGGGAAAGGCAAGTGGCACTTTTCACCATGTCTGTCCTCATAGCCACCCAGCTGAAGATAGACACCAGCACTCCTTCCAGAAGGGTAAGGGGGCCCTTTTTAGCATGCACGGCACGCTGTGGGGGGATGTCTGTGTTTATGGGAGAGTCTCCTGCTCCTGACAGAAAAAGGCTGCTGGTGCTCTCTGATAGCAGCTGGACAAGGCAGGAAGGGAGCGGCAGGTCCTGATGTCCCCTCTGAGGATCTTGATGGACAAACGCTTCGCCCGTTTAATTTTCTCTCAAGCGCTGACTTCTAATGAATGGTTGGTAACATATGCTGTGGAGAATGCTTAGTGGCTCATTGTAATTCTTTGTGATGTGTTGCCATCTAATGACTTCAGTGAGCACTGGCCATCGTGGGTGGGTGGGAGGGTGCTGGGGAGGGGGGGGTGGTGGTAGAGAGAAGTACATATCATCATATGCATTGTTGTGTCAGAGATTCGGTTGTCTCTAAATGATTGGTTTGTGTTCCTCGTCCGGCATGATCTGAATTTCAACACTTTGTTTACTCTTTGTTCTTGTGGAAATCCGTTTGATGGCTTTGAGGTCAGCTAATTGCTCAGCTTTGACTAAATGCTGACTTTATGCTGTTCTCATGCATGCATGCAAACGGACTGCAAAGGAGACTGATGATGAATAGAAGTTTTTAGTGCAACTTTTGTTGTTCCCCCCAGCAATTAAAGTGATCGAAATGATGAACCGGGCACGACGATTTTATTTTATTTCTCGTTGTATTTAGATAAAAGAAAAGCTAAATCCATCTTCTGCAGAGAAACATTTGCACGTACAAAGTAATAACTTCTCTGCAGCGGGACGGTCAACGATGCACCGGGGATCGCGGGAATGCCTGTGAATGATGAATGTGTGAGCTGTAAGGATTAATAAATGCCAAGGGGATTTAACTGCACGTTTGGAGGAAACTGAAAAACCGTGCGACCAATAACTTCCTCTACCTCGTCATCTGCTGCTGCTGCACCCACAATCCCACAATTGTGGTGCGCTGCCCCCCTCAAACGTAGCCACAGTCTATTCTACCACATCAGCTGACATTAAACTCCATTTCCTCAGTGACTTATCTGCTGCCATTTCAATTACTGCTCACTACATGGCTCCCCTTCATCTGTAATGTACTGGAAGATTCAGCACTGATTCTCTGTAGAAGATAATATGCCACTTTCAATTGGCAACATGCGCAGCCAGTTTCAGTCGTTGGAGGCAGCTAACGAAGGTTGATTTTTACACTTATCTATCTATCTATCTATCTATCTATCTATCTATCTATCTATCTATCTATCTATCTATCTATCTATCTATCTATCTATCTATCTATCTATCTATCTATCTATCTATCTATCTATCTATCTGAGAAGGTAGTAAACTTTTCAAGTTAAGATAGATAGATAGATAGATAGATAGATAGATAGATAGATAGATAGATAGATAGATGTCTGCTGTTTGAAGTGCTTAATTACCTCTAAACAGGTTCTGTTTGCAGTGTATCCCCACATCTACAGCCAGCTGAGTTACTTTATATTTACAGTAAGAAGATGAGGGGAAAAATCCTGCTGATTCTCAGGAGCATCTTTTTTCTAAGTGGATCTGTTGACATTTCTTCAGACAATGGACACAGGAGATGACGCCATATCTGAACTATATCTAAAAATGTGTGGCTCG
Source organism: Decapterus maruadsi (assembly GCA_030347415.2). Classification (NCBI taxonomy): domain Eukaryota; kingdom Metazoa; phylum Chordata; class Actinopteri; order Carangiformes; family Carangidae; genus Decapterus; species Decapterus maruadsi. The sequence goes on from CM064906.1 coordinate 18,274,386, forward strand.
TGTCTCTTTGTTCAGATTTGACAGAGTTCTGACTTTTTTTTTTGACAACGATGACTAGATGTAAAGTAAACTCCACGAATAATGTGTCACAGTGTTGGTAAGTGGGACGCATCAATGGGACAAACTGAAATAACTTGCACATATAGTATGCTTCTTCCTCTTTCACCACATGCAGTATCTTAAACTCAGATCTCCCCCCTCTGTGTGCCCCCCCCCACACGCACACACCTCTTCAATTCACCCCTGCCTTCTGAGGGAGCAGCCTCATATTTTCAAACGCCTCTGATCAAGAAGCACTGTGATGATTTACATTGTGCAATTCCTGCTTGAAGACTAGTTCTGATAATTGGACAATTTAACGCACAAGAGTAATTTTTAACTTGACTTATAATTATTTCTATTCAGTATGAGAGCAAAATACATACAGCCCTGTAATAGACTGACTCAAGATATGTGTCCACAGTCCACAGCAAAGCCGAGCATGTAATCCGACACAGGCAGCAGGGTGATAAAGAAACTTGTTGCCATGGTTGGCTATGCTCAGCATCAAGGGAAATCATTAATGTCTGGCTAATACCAAATGGAAAATTGTGCAAAAATGCGATTATGGCGGGCTGTAACTAAATCCATTTTGCTACATGCATGTAGAGAGGCGCAGTCATTACCTTGTTCAGCTGAGTGATGTTTGGGGGAAATTAGATATTACGGCGCTCCCCCTACATTGATTGATCTGTTTGCTCTTCCATCCAATTAATTTTGTTGTGGTGCGTAGCATGCTGATGGAAACAAGTTGGCTCGTAGTGACATTTCAGTTAATGCAAATGCATTAATGTGTGCGTTTAAAGTAAATTACACTATGTATATTATGAATCATGGACAAGTGTGGCTCCAGTATGACGCTGAGGTGCACGTCAAGCACCTCTGTTCTTAATCCAGAGGTATTGTAGCTACTGTACTGTCTTCACAAGGAGTGAACATTAGCAAAACATTAGAAAAATCTTTGTTTATTATAACATAGGTTTTCAGTTGTATTCTCCATGTTGAATGGCAGCAGTGCTGGCTCCACTTTTGTCTTACCTGCCAACACAACACTGACATAAAGGTTGGATTTTACCTGCAGGCTGCCTCCGAGTATTCCAGCTCTCCACAAAGCACATGATCACCGGTATTTTGCCATTATTATTCATTTCAGCAACGAGGGAAAAGTAAATGGCTTCCCTCTGGCCCTTATATAATAAAAAATAACATCCCTGCATTTTCAGATCGTAAATTTTCCGCTAACTTTTGAGCATAAATCCCCCACTGGAATCAAAAATAAACTCACCCACAGGAGTTTATTGCATAGCGGAGCCTAATGACCATCGTGTCATTTGGATTAAAATGCATCTGCCGTGTCCCATGTCGCACCCAAAGTAAAGTTTTTACTTGTACTGGCTCCAGCAGCCCCATCAGTTTCCCGCAGAGGTATTATTATTCATGCTCCAGCTATCATCACCGCTATAGCTGTTATTACACGCCTCTCCAAATTTGTACCACCTATAATACGAGGCTTGTCTGCAGTGATGTTTGTGAGATGGGGGTGGTTGGGTATAGCTCCAGTCAGCTGCCGCATCTGTGTGGAGGCGATATGGGGAAGTCAAGCTGAGCCCAGGCTCCCCGGCGTGGTCCTGGGGGGAGCGTTACAGCAGCTAGGCAGTTCACAATGGCTCCCCAACAAGGTGAGGGAGATTACAAAGCATCTATCAGAGGGGCTGAGATGGATGTCAAGTGACTAGGACCTATTTCCCCGGGGGTGTCAATACCCAGGAAAGGCATTTATGAACTACAGAAACAAATGATGACAGGGACCGAGGCAAAGCCACTGTGGAAGAGGAGGCTGCAGGAAGCCCAGATGTTCATCCCCCGCCATAAATCTGTGCTGCAACTCCAATTAACAAGCACGCGGCGGCATCAAACCAAGTTGGGATTCAATTAATTTATGAATCCTACTCACAGTGAAAGGAAAATTGATTTTAAAATGTGAAGCAAGAGAAGGATGTGGATTAACTTTAATTAGGCAAAGGCAGTGATGTCCCATGTCCTTGTTTTTTGAATAAATGACCAAACCTTTGAAATCAATATTCTGTATTCCAAATACATATCCTATTATAAAGGTTACATTCATAATTCAAGCCATGAATCAATGAGCCTCCGGCATCTCTTTCAGAGTTTGAGATGACTCACCATTCGGAAGAAAAATTTAATTGAAACCTACTCTTTGTTCAGAGTTGAATGCAGAATATTTCCATCTTTGCTCTTGTAAGTCGCCGTGCCGTGATTATTCTTACTCTGCAAAACCATTACGGTATGAACTTGATTGCACCGAATGACAGATGCAAAGCAGTGGCACTCAACTCTGTGTGTGTGTGTGTGTGTGTGTAATGGGGGGGGGGGTTCTGTTTTGAGCTGTGCTTTAGTGCTGCTTTGAAGTTGTACCCCTGTGAAGATGACCTATTTCCCAGAAATACAGCTCGGGCCCAGGCGGAGTGATGGTTTTTGAGCTGTCACGGTGAGAAGCTGACTGGTGTTCGCCCCTGTGGCATTCATGACAGGGATGGTACCACCTCGCCCCACCCCCCCACATACATAAACACCCACACCCGCACACAACACACTACACTACCACATATAAGCCAATATTCTGCATTTACCAGAGAGCGGCGTTGCTGTGGCCCCTGTGAAGTCTTCAAGCTTGAAATCACTTGCAGTGTATCAGATGAATAGCACTTGAGAGTGTGAACTGACTGATAATGTTTGACAGAAGGAGGGAAACCGCATAAATTATGGGGAGGAACAGACCCTGTGATGGTTTGGATTATTGCTGTTCGATGGGATTTGAAGGAAAGTATTTATCAGACTTCAAACTGCAGCAGGGGGGAGGCTCATGTCAGTTGGAATAAACACCAGAAATACATTTCTTTTCTTCATTTTTTTTTATCCTGTTGGAAGAGAAACATTTTTCTTTTGAATAAGGGGAGAGTGCACTTTCCGGATGTTTTAAGAGAAATTGGAAGAATCTATAGAGGTATTCATTTCTTCTTTAGCTTCACTTCAGTCACTCGATTTGTGAGAAAACAAGAAACAAGAGCAAAACGGGGGAAAAAAAACATGAGAAATATTTGTTGTTTGACAAGTGGAGCAAACAAACCTCTGTGGAGGTGTGTGCGCCTGTCCTAATACAGTGCGCCACGGAGAGGCACTCGAGATCCGTCCTGGGACCGTGTGCAATCATCTTGGGGGGGTGGAGAAGAAAACGTATAACCCCTCTGTTCCTCAAATCATAAATGAGTGCTATTTGTCAATGTGGGGAGGGGGCAAGGGGTCCATGAAGGTAAATCCAGGTGAATGTTATGCAGATGTGGCGCACGTTTGTGCGTAAAATGACACACGCACACGCACACGCACACACATACACACACAAGGGGAGAGGTGCAGCATGACAGTAAGCGCTACAGTAAAGCTGCACTCAGCGCTGGTCACTTCTCATGCAGAGCGCGTCTGCGGAGAGTACACACACCGCCGGGTATCCTGCGTCTTCACACTCACACAAACGCGCGCGCGCACGCACACACACGCACACACACGCATAGAGACGAAAGTGTGGACACCTTATCTTCCTCTTCTTTATTTTTTTTTGTTGGCTCTTTTTGTTTCGTGGACAATCGCTGCGGGAGGGGAGGGAATCGAATATCTTGATCGGAAACTCGGCGCATCCGCTTCGTAATCTCGCTGTGGAGGAGGCATCAGGAAACTGAAGAGGGCAGACAACGTGTTGTGAATACAGAAGAGAGCAACTATTGACACCTACAGCCCACCAGTCTGCCGTGCGCCCGGACAAAGCCAAAAAAAAAAGGAGCATCGGCAGCGAAGGATTCAGCTTTTTATATCGGTCCATCATCTCCGACTGTGATTCATCCAGCATCTATAGAGGCTTATTTACTAATTGTCTACACCTTATCTTTTTTTGGGCTCCATCCCGGTGGTGAAAACTGGCTGTCTGCCATCGGTTCTCTTCGAAGCGCGCAGAAAAGCAATAGATCTTCCCAAATTAAACAAGACAGAAAGAAAGAAAAGAAAGACAAACGAAATCAGACGAGATCCGTCTGTGACATCTGACATGCTGTAACTTGCTTTTTTAATTTTTTTGTTTGTTTGTTTGTTTGTTTTTTTTACCTGGACTGGATCTTTTATTATGGCTTCGCTGTATCAGAGATTTACCGGGAAGATCAATACGACCAATTCCTTCCCGCACCCACCTGAGGCCAGCCATCTCCTCGGTGGACAGGTCGCAGACGAGGAAAACGCAGCGAAGACCACTCAGCAACTCGTCGATGGCAGACCTCACGTCCAGTACCGCAAGAAATGCTTGCGAGAGGATGAGGATGTAAGACACTTATGCTTTACTTGCCACCATAACCCTCCCCACCCCCACCCTTTACCCCCCTCACCGCCATGTGTTAAAATGTCCACATAGTTTGCACATGCTACAGGCCTGTACACTGTGTATCCCTGGGGATGTTGAAGCTCTCCCATCGGTTTCACTTCTTAAAGGCTGTCCGAGAAAGTTTTAAAAGGCTGTTTAAAAAAAAATAAAAAAATCCATGGCACAGGAGATGTTTGCATGCTTTTCTTTGGCTTCAAATAATTGTGCGACAAAAACAGAAGCACCTAACTTAAGAGGGTGGCCTTGGTGTGGGGTCGCTTGTCTGTGCAGCCTGAAATCAAAACTGGTTGAAATCCATCTGATTATTGCAGAGCTGGATGATGTTAAACTCCTCCCAGCCAGCCGCCTTGATATGAGTCGCTGGAGTTTTGTCTGCAGAACTGACTGTTGCTCTGGCGCTGTCTGTGGTGCTGAAATCACATCCACACATGCTGTGGTGCCAAACATGCAGGGATATAAGTCTAGCAGTCACATCACGAAATGATCTTTTGTGTATTGCGTTGATCAGGGGTTCGACGCCGGTCGCCATCATGGTGGCTGTGACGGCGCTGAAGCCCAGAGAATCAAAACCAAGGGGAGGAAGCCTGTGGTAGAATGAGTCTGTTGGGTGATGACGAATCCAGAAGCCTTTGTCTTGATACTTCTGGGTGTCTGCTGTCTATTCTTTTGTTTTGCTTTGGTGCCAGAAGTGATAATGAGAAGACTGTTAGTGTTTGGTGATTGTGTTTCGGCTTTGGTCCAGAGTGTTTCGAGAATTAGTCACTGTTGCATCATTGCTTGTCGTAGTTGTTCTCTTGCTGAATGTGAACAATGAAAAATATGATCCCTACTTTAAACTTTAATACTTTGCCATCAGCCAGCTGCAAATTCAAACTCTCAGACAAACAGCCGCCAAAGTGAAATCTGTTGCTCTTGTGTTTGTTTTTGCTCGAAGACTCTCAGGCTGTGCCCTCCAGGTCCCGTGAGGCCACTTGTTAACGCTTGTGCCGCCTTGTTGCAGGTGACACCAATTTCAGACCTCCAGGAAACACCAGTGCACTTCCCTGGCCTTTTTTTTTTATCTTCAAATGGCTGCCATCGCTGCAATCATCCTCTGAATTATTGATATCTGCCACGCTGAGAATCAAGTGATAACGTTGGCAGCAGCCTGAGCGCTGACACCGCACGGTTTGTCAACAGCAACACCACCGAACCGCTGTCGTTCAGTTTTTCTGAGACGTTTGTCATGAGGGAAAAATTTGAAATCATGACAGTTAAACCCCGTGACTGCACTTTTTTTTAATATATATATACCTGAGACCTGCTGTTATTGTGCTGCTGGATTCCTAACATATTTATTAGCTTTGCACTGTTAACCTTGAGGTCACCCTTCGTCCAGATGTCCCCCTGAGTCGTGCTGAAGCATGAAATTGCCTTTCGCCTCAGGAGGAGGGTAGACCATTTGAAGGAGTGCTATTTCCAACCCCGCTCTCCCTTTAGTAAAAGTTTGAATGAGCTATTGTGGGTCCGTTCATCTGCAGAAGGAAAGTGTAAAAAACAAATGGACTTGGAAATGACATGTTTATCTTTATTTATCCAAATATTCACCTGCACAGTTGTTCAGTGTGTTTTCTATAATTCTGCAGGTCCAGGTGGAGGTTGGGTTGTATGAGGTCCAAAGCTGGGAAGATGGTGGGGGAAAAAAATAGATTTTTTTTTTATAAACAATTGTTTAATTTGTTTACTGCGGCATTTTTCTGAGTTTACAAAATGCAGGCACTGCATCTTTGTTTGCAGGAGAGGTGAGCGCATTGTAGCATTGATTAATTGTTGCTCTGCTCTGTGTGCAAGCATCAGTATTTATTGTGCAGTTGAGTTTGAATCACAGAGGGAGATATCAGCGGCGGTCCTTCACTGCAAATAGAAACTCGGATCATCTTAATTAATTACCGCTTCATGTAGATGCGAGTTACAGTGAGATCTGGAACCTTCAGACTGGCGCCCGGCGACACCTCCGTGATCCCTCCTGGATTGACTTTTCCAGCGCTGACAGATCACGGTAGAGAAAATGTAAACACCTCTGTTTGTGCTTCACGTTGTGGTGATAAAAGATGACACATGACTCTGCAGGAGTCGCAGTCAGCACACTGTATGCCGAGTGACAACATGGCAGCTCCACACTTCCTCGTGAACGCCTGCTAACTTCCTGCTGAAACGGTCTCGTTTGATTCGTTCATGCTGTTGTGATTCTAGTTCTTACGGCAACTTTTCCTACAGACTGTGAAGCGACACCAGATGACATTTTTACAGTAAATCGTGAAAGAACAAAACAAACTTGTGTACACAGCACCTAATGCCATCATCATCATCATCATCATACATATGAAACAAGATTCAAGAACAACAAATGAAGCAACAGGAATGTTAGCGTCTATTGCATTTATTTCTTTATTTCAAAGAAAAAAATAGATCCAACTTGATAGAAATTTCCTTTAAAATCATGAGAGTTTCTACACAGAAACTCAAAGGAGGCAATGTGTCTTGTTTATTTTAACCACTCTGCGAAAAAAGTCTTTGTCTGACAAAGAAAAATAGGGAAAATAATGATATAAAAAAAATCACACACAAAAAAAACCCTAATCTTTGTTCTCCTGTCAAACCTCCTTCATCTCACAGAAATGTTCCTCGTTACCCTCCATTGTGGAGTTATATTTTTAGGATGTGGTGATTTGAACAGTTTCTCCTAAGGGAGACTGTGTTTTTAGACTTGGGATTTATGACCTTGTCAGTTTTTTTAATGAGTTAAACATTCAGCTAATTAAGGCAAATCACAGATTCCTCTTTGGAGCCACATTTCAAAGCTTTTAACACCTTCTTTTACTTTTAATCACAGATTTCAGCTACAGGCTCGCACCAGTAGATAAGTTTATATATGATTATATTATATTGATTCTTACACCATCACATACGTCAAATATATATTATATACAAACACAAGGTTTTTACTCAGGCTGCAGCTTATTCTGACGCACGCGAGAGGGGAACTGTGTGTGAATTCATATAAGCACTAAGGCAGGAGAGAAAAGCTCATTTCCCACAGGGCTACCTTAATCTGAGACATGCATGCTGCTCTTTAATGCACTACTCATTTTTCTCTCTTCATGGGCCACCGTTTTGATTAAAAGTGCACTCAAAAAGTGTTTTAATTTTACTGTTCATCAGCTGCTCCTGCGTAAAACAAAACAAAAAAAACCCCTAACTCCATACACCAATGGCCCTACACAGAGAAAGTGTGATATTCTCCCTGAGGATGCTGATGGCAAAGACGTGATTTTGAAACGTCGAAGTTACACAAGCTTCGTCTCTGGGGACACACACACACGTCGAGCTGTGAGCTCTTCCCGTCTCCTTTTGGAGATGACGCTGTGAGTGTTTTTTTATAGTGCAACCGTTGCATTTTTATGATGTATTTCTTTGCCTTTAAAGCATTACTATTATCATCCTTTAATTAACTTCAGATTCAAGTTGGTAAAGCTGTACTTCATCAAAGATAAATTTCCTGTCTGCATAATTTTGTTATCCTGTTTTGGATCTCAGGGAATGAAGTTCAAAAGAAGAAAACCATAAATCACCCAGACTGTGTGACTTAAGTGTAAAATTTAATTCACATGGGTTATTCTTCTGCCCAGGGCCGACACACATATACACACACACTTTCACGCTGCTCATGCTCATATGCTCCAAACTGTGCCTTCTACTTAAAGATACTCCAGATCGGACTTGGACAGTTTGGCCCGGTTCCCGAGTCTCAGTTCAGCCCTCTGCCTCAGCCTGTGTCTGTAAGGTCTGGTGCTCGTATAAATCAGCCAGACGGAGCTCGACAAGACCGGCCAGATAAAAGAAAGAGAGCAGCGAGATGTTATAGGCTGTTCTCATTAGTCTTTCTCTCTCCGTGGCAACGCTAATTGTGTGCTTCAGGTGATGCTGTCTGCTTACTGAAGGCTGCCGCTGGTTTTATTACCTGCTGCACTCATCCAAAATGATGATATGTCCCCAAGATGACCCTCCTCTTGTACAACACAGGCAGGGCCCGAAAAGTCAGAACGTGCTCCGATTTTTCAGGGGGCAGGATTTTCAGAAACAGAGATATTACAGGAAATTATGGGATAGAGAGATTAGGAATGACGTACAACAAATGTCTCCTGCTAAGAAACAAACCATTAGCACAACAAGATGTGACACGCACGCAGATGCAGCACGTCGCACTCGTGTGTTCAAAACAAACCAAATGAAATCACGCGCACGGTTCTGAAAACAAGCTGCCAACTCACCATTAGCATGTCATCATGTGAAATTGATCTGATCTCGTTAGCAATCAGTTGCCTATTTACGTACCCAGCAATTACTGAGCAACATTAGAATTCATTTTCAGTTGAATTTGCATCTGTAAGACGCACACGAGTCTAATATTCTTCCTCCTTTTCTTTCCATTTTGATCCATGGGGAAATATCTGGTTCTTCATCCTCTAAATGCTCCACTGTTTTCACCAGCTAGCTGCTAAGTGTGTGTGTGTCTGTGTGTGTGTGTGCGTGTACTAATGGTTCTGGGCAGGTTGTGTGATGAGAGCTGCGAGACTGAACTATAACAGTAAAGCTGCAGGCCATAAAACCTAAGCAATCAGCCGAAAGACGGCGAAACACTTCATAGACCTAAGAGGAACTATAGAGTCAAGTGATGATTCTCTGTGGGTTCTTTTCTATGAGCGAATCCTCTCCCATAACATACAGTCATCTGACTCATTGTTAATAAAAACATACAGGCTGCAGCGGGGATGAACGGAACTGGATCGTAAAGCCCATCTCGAATCCTAATTGTCTGCAATAGAAGATGCAAAATGATGCTATTAGATAAATTAAAGGCAAAATAGACGACATTAAAATACATTAAGTTGAAACTAATTATAAATTAGGAGAATTAAAGTAAAAAAGCACCCCCAGTACAAGGTCACTGACCATTCAAACCAGGAAACAGCAAAGGCCACCCGAGGCGAAATCTGCTGTCACCCAGTGCTGCTCCTCCCCTCAGGACAGCACAGCATCCTCAGCAGGACCTCTTCCCCGGCGTTGCCATGGTTGCAAAGGTGGAGAGGGTAAGGCTGTAAGCTCTGGGAACACGCACACACACACACACACATAAACACACACACTGCTGCTGCTGCTGCTTGCTGGTGGCTCTGACAGCCATCTGGAGATGACGCAGGTCTCGCACTGCACACTGCGCGTCCTCAGTCGCCTCGTGTCACCCTGCTCGCTACGTCGGCCGTAACGAGCGTGACGTGACGTGTTTATTCAATCTTGAAAACAGTTGTTGCCCCTCTGGCTTCCTGATGAATATGAGCCTCCGCTCCTGTTTCAGAGGCTGGCTGTTGACAGGCTTATTCACTATCGACTTTCTCCTCTTTTCCCAAAGGGCTTCTCCACAGGTCATCCATCCCCCCCCTCTGCCCCTCCTCCCCGCCCGCACCCCCCGCCCAGCACCTCAACCCTCTGCTGACACGCCATCGATCAGCCCTCTCGCCACACCGTCCGACCCCTCCACCACCACCACTACAGACCTGTCAACAGCACGTCAGCAGGCTGCTCCGCCTCTGCCGCCTTGCTGCGAGACGGTCCCTCTTTGCTCTTGATGATTTACTGTATTATTACACAAGCTGACAGTGGCATTAGTCAGTGCTTAAATACAGAGAGTCTTTATTACCCCGTGACGAGACCAGGATCCTGCTTGAACGCCTGATGCTGAGCTTCGGTCTCTTGTGGAAGCTTTATTTGCTCTGAAGATTCAAAGACATCGCCAGCTGTCACTAAACCTCGGCTTGGGCATTTTGATTTTTTCAGTTTGATTCATACGGCTCTTTTAATCCTTTCCACGGTTATATTAATTTCAACACCAACTCTAATCTCTGCGGTCGAAATTTAGCTAATTAAATATACATGCGGTAAAACAAAGAATAAAAAAAAGAATAGATTTTTTTCTAAACACCCGTTTTTCTCAGCCTTTGTTTTTGATCATCTGCTTCTGGTTGGCAGTCACATCCTCTCCAGCTCCACAGCAGCACTCCACAGTCATAGCTGAACTGTGGATCTTAAAGATTTCTGCTTCTTTTAAAACAACTGTATGAGTGTGAAGCTAAATATAAACCGTCTTTTAACCCAGCTTGTTCCCATTTTCTCTTCTCCTCATGTTCATGGCTCTGTTTTTTTCTTATTTATAACTTCAGGCGATGTGCTCAGTGTTTTCCTTTTGAGAATTAGCTTTAGTAGTTGCGTGGTTGATTATCAGCAGTGCAGCTCCTTTTTAAGAGAGGAGGAAAGAGCAAGTGAGCCACATCAAGCATTGGTTTAGTTCTGTCTCCTCTTTGTTAAAGTTATAGACTTTTTATTAAGTGTCGTTTCATTGATGTTTTTAAAAAAAAACAAAGATACAAGAACACATTTTTATCATTGTTTCTCATGCACTGTCTCTGTTTTGCCACTAGAGACTGTTGTGTTCCAGTCATTGCACCAGCTCCACACTGCTCATTGCTCATAGGTGAGCTCAGGCTTCAGTTCCTGTGAGCATGTTGGATTAATGAAGGACTGCACATCAGTACCAATACAGTCAAAAAAAATAAGTTTGCACTGAAAAAACAGAGGGAAAGAAAACTCAGTCTGTGTAACTATAATATAACCAACCAACTGGCACAGCTAAACGTCTCATACACGCCCAAGAAAAGGAAGATAATGTCACTTCTCATTAAGACGGGAAAAGGTTATACGGTCACCTAGCAACATCAGCCACATTGAGGGATTGCTCTGACCTGTGAAGACCTTTTTCGGACAGAGAAAGATGAAGAAAAGAATCATCAGGAGCGTTGCTTAATTGCATTATTTAATTCAAGAGGGAGGAAAAGATCAAATTATCATATTAGTTGTAGACGGATGCAGTAAAAACCACAGGGTGCATCCTGCTCCACTGATGTATCTCTGAGCAAGGCACTGGATCTTCCCCTTAACGTCTGCATGTGCTAAAACTGAGACTCTCTCATCTCATCGGCAGCACTTCACACACATTTACTGTAGAGATGTTCGTTCCTCTAATCAAAAAAGAAAATTATTCGAAAAATAACTCATCAATAATGAAGACGGATCCTTAAAGCGAGTGAAGGAAACTTCTGCTACAACATTTCTGTCAGCTGGAATTAGAGCAGCAGCAGCGTGGAGCTACCATCTCTCCAGAGTCCTCTCACAGACCTTTTTTTTCTGAGCTGAGACCAGGCAGCAGTAATCTGTTGTGTCACACAGGCAGATTCTCTTATCGACCCCGCCATGATACAGCAGCGCCGGCGACACACCCGCGGGAGACGCACGATACCCCATCCCCCCACCTGTAGTTTAACGGCTACATTAAAAAAACAAAACATGCAGAATTCGAAAAGAAAGGCAAAGCTGCAACAACATTGGGTCATACTAAACCCTGAGAAAGATAAAGTTCATGGATCCTGTTGGATCTCTGTCCTGATGCGGCGTCTTTGTCCAAACACAAAAGCTTGAAGCTGGTTTGTGCTGTCATTGTTTGTTTTTTCTGCAACACCTATCTCCCCATTGCCTCATGCAGATTGAAAGACGGACAGCAACAAAACACAAGCTAAGCCGACAAGCCGCTGGTTGTTTTATATTTGCTATAGGAACATGAGACTCGTATTTCTCTTCTCATTCAACTCTTGGCAAGAAAACAAAGACATACCATTTCTGAAAATGTTCCAGTATTCCTTTAAGCAAAGCTCTCTGAATGAATTAGACGTACGCAACAAGCACAGTAAAAATGTGGCACACACTTGTGGTGCAGCTCCAGTTGATATCTTTTTTCACATCAGGCTCTTTGCCTTGTCACTACATAAAAGACACAGATGTGACTAATAACATTAGCAAGGGCGGCGCAGCATCAAGGCACGCCAGTGATCCATGCCACTGACTCAACACGCTCAACACCAGGCCCCCTCGAGCTTTAACGCCCCAAATGAAACGCAACCGTTGTGAATGTAGTTAGTTACACCTGTGTTTGACAAGCCTAAACGTCTGCTGTGACAGAACTCTGCCGGCATTGGTTCACCCGCAAAATGATGCCGAAACTAAGCGGGCCCTCTCCCGCCTCGGGGCTCTGGTTTAGTCTTCTGATGAATAACACATGAGATTGGTTTTCAAGTTGCGTCCTCGCCAGACCTCTTGTGCACTTTCTAGTCTGGCAACAGACGACGGGAGAGAAAAGTTTTGGCCCTCCAGTCATGAAGGTGGGTTTCAAGTTTGTTACTTCTGCTCAGAAGCTCGGCGTGAAGTTGGTTTTGGCAACGGAGTTACTTAGTTGTTTGCTGCATCTCTGCTAGCGTGTTGTTTTTTTTGTTGTTGTGCAAGGCTGTGTATCCGCTAGCTTACCTCCTGCGTACACGCACATGTAGGTCATTGTCACGCTGGAAGTTTTCTCTGTCAGGCGCATTCGGTGTTGTGGAGCTTTCCCTGCATGTACATCATCATCTCCAGTCAATATTTCTCTCCTGTTCCTCTAAGCCAGGAGTCGGGAGTCTGAATGAACCCGGAGCTCTTGGGAACGCGGGGAAGAACATTGGGCCTCATTCACCAATATGTTCTTAAGAATCTTCTTAGATTCTTTCTTAAGTTGTTCTTAAGAAGTTCCTTAAGAAAACCCTACTCCAGATTCATCAGAAAGCCTCAGAATTGTTCTCAGCTGTGTTCTTATGTCATTGTTTGATGTAGCAGAGGTGAGTCTAATTAACATAGGATCAGCATAGGTAATTCAATGCCCATTCATGAGACTCTGGCAGCCTGTCAAACAGAACCCACAGCACTGAAGAGATGAGGAGAAAGTTGAAATGTTCAAATGAAAATCTGAGAAGGGGCACCAGACTGCAAACGTAAAAAGAACTTTAGTAATGAAGTGGAGCTACTGCGGCAGGAATGAAACAAAGAAACAAACAAAAGTTTATATTTAGTTTAGATTAATATGATATTATTAATATTAATATTATATAATATTAATATCTAGTTATATTTAGTAGCGTCAGCAGTGGATGCAGGTTATTATCAGAGAGACCACACTCTCACGAGGGCCGTCATATATGTCATCATATTATCACATAATTCCAGTACAACAGATCGATGTTGTTCCATGATCCATTCAGAATGCCATGTTGTCCATGGAATCATTAATGATATTAATTTGTAAATTCTTCTTCTTATTATTATTATTATTATTAATATATATGATTATTTTAAACACCATAAAATATAAGAAAATACAACTAAGAACAGAAGAAAACGCAATAATCAGTTAGTTTGCCAATTTTGCTCTTAAATGGGTTTTTCCTGACTGTTCCGTAGATTTTGCTCTTAGTTAAGAACAAATCCAAGATAAGAAAACATTCATGAATGCCACAATCTTGATCAAAAACTGGGGTTTTAAGAACAAATTTGTTCGTAAGAACGGTTCGTGAATGAGGCCCATTGCTTTTTCCCCAAGCTGGGAGTGGAGCGCCGACTTCTGTGATGATGTTCGGCGTGTGGAGCTCACATGGAGCAGAACAGAATTGGGGGGAGATAATGATTGTTTGATGTAGCAGAGGTGGAGAGAGCGGGAAGCGCTATTGAGTGATTCGCTATTCTGAATCTGGCAGCCTGTCAAATCGTACCTCACCAAAGATGGGAAAAGCCAGAGCGTGATGATTGATGTTGGTCCCCGCACCAGATTGGCTGTTGCATCATGGGAATAGAGAGGCTTCATTGCAGGATGTGTTTAGGAAAGCATCTTGCTGCGCCCACATTATGGTTTGTGTGCTGAGACGAACATACTCGCATTATTGGATTCAGCGGTTGATTCTGTTGTGTTAGGTATCGGATTTTGGACATTGACTGCGTTTACATAGACTCCACTTTCATCCCGGTTTTGATCAGGGTTTTTAAGTATCCGGTTTTTGTGTTTGAGCATGTAAACACCATATCCCAAATTTGATCAAAATGGGGTTTACCATCAAAACCGGGATACTGAAGTCCATGTAAACGCAGTCATTGATTGTTTTGCCTCCTGATTCTTGAGTAAAAATAGTGTAGATAAAAATACAATTACACTGACCTATATCATCTACATTTTTCATCTACACGTTTTAGTCTCAACTGTCCCCTTAGGGACGTATCTGGTGCTTTAGCAGCTGAATGTTTAATTGTCTGTGACTTGGTGCATGTTGCATATTTATATTTTGCAGTGACTGGTGGAATTGAACTGAAACCGTGGACTGTACAGAAGAAACGATACAAAATACTTTATACATCCCTCAATAAATCCATAGAAATATTGATTTGCGCATCTTAAAGTTACAGGCATCACATCTGGGAAAGTAGAATCAGTTCATCCTACTGTAACTGAGGGTTTTTTTTTAAGTTCACAGAATCCAGTATTTTTCTGCCTGCATTATTATTTTTTAGCATTCACACGTAAAAGAAGCTCAACATAGGGAGAGTACAGCAGCTGTCACATCTGACACCTCATTTAGCATTCCTGCTAAACCTTGGGGGCACAGATAGTATGTGCACTTAATGACGCCTTGCTGGTGTTAGCTTAACTGGGTCATGGTCCCGGTCCATTTGATCTCCCCCAAAACTTTTTTTTTTTTTTTTAAATTCTAGCCTGCATCAGCCCGTAGCTGTATGAGCAGCACTTTTATCAACCCGGGGAGGTGGTGTTGTGGATAAATTGCTCCTGGGAGAAAAGAAGAAGGGAGACAGGATAAACAACTCAGGGTAAAAAGCGCTATAAAGTGGCCCAGCTCTGCATGCGGTGTGTAATGCTGATCTGTGCTGAACGGCAAGATTGCAGCTAATGGCCCAGGTAAGTGGTTCAGTGCTGATTGTTGTGAAGGGGGCCGATCGCTTTGGCTTCATCCCTTCTGTGGGGGTTGTTTTTCAGAGATTAGCCATGTCCTGCTCAAATTGCTCCCCCCCTGTGAACTGTGATCCAAGCTGACCTCTGGTGTGACAGTGTCAGGTTCTTCTGGGGGTCTCCTCGATGACGTGGCCCACTCCAGGGAAGTCTTTCAAGTTGGAAAACATCGACTACGGGCACACGCACCACTCACAGGGACGCTCGCTACAACTTAATGTGAGGAACTTAGAGCCAAATTGCTGACCATGGGAATCTTCTTACTGAGAGCCGAGGTGTGTCTTGTTTATGGCCAGGTCATTATTCAGCGTCTCTCACTGCAGCCACATCACTCCTCGCTCTCCGTCTCTCTCTAACATTGACACTCACATTGCAGCAGCTTCCGACACAATGAAAACACGCAAGTTGTCCCGCGTGGAGAGACTGTGGAAGGTGAGTGTGTCAACTCTTTCTCGGGGACACATGCATGTCTTGCGTTCCCATTTGATTAGTCTTTGCCATGAGGCATGTTGGCGTCTCTCGTCTTTCTAATTATGCTTCTAATCAATGTGTTAGTGAGCACTTGAAAGACATTTTCAAAAGAAATTACAAGCTGTTTCCCAGGCTTGAGGAGGTGTCAGCGCCGTTTATTTATTTATTAAGCTTTCAAAGTGTCTGATGGGAACTTCAGATGACAGCCACTGTTGTAGGTTGTTGTTGTGTAAGGAGTTTGCAGCAAAATCACAGTCATTATATATAAAAACTTGTCAGCTGGTGCACTTAATCACCAGGCTGTCGCTAGAGACACGCTGAAGGGCAATTTGCTGTTATAAACATGTATTTAGTAGCACTGCATAATAGTCTATATAAAATTTTATGCAGTGAAATGAGTCTTTGATGGAGTCACTGTTACACTCACTTTTTTTCTTAACAGCATATAAATCTCCATCTTCATTCATAAATGGAATTTAATGTATCTTTTTCCTAAATGTTTTCTTTCATTTCTCGGCTGTTGCTGTCAGATGTAAGATGAAGAAGTGGGATCCAACCCCGAAACCCTTTAATGCACTTTCCTTCAAGGCATTAACTGTGGTTAAGCAAAGGTTGCTGTGTAATGCACAGAGTGCTTCCTCATTCTTATCATGCATCATCAGCTTTTTTTTGTTTGTTAAGATACATATTTAATATATACCCCATGAGACAGAGATGGACCGCAACTTGACAAAGATGGATCGCAACCACACAAACAAGTATGAAACAACAGCTGATGGGAGGAGGTGATTGGATTTACTGCTATTTCTAATACAGATCAACTTTTCGCATACTGTTGAATCTTAAAGCATCAGTTTCTTACTTGTAGTGAATAGTTTCACCAAACCACAGTCCTTTGGTACGTGAGTCCAAGATGCTCAACTGCGATTACAACATTCCTGCTTTGTGCAGGAGGGAACCTTTGCAGCTTGATATTCTTTCTCCATTTGTCTCTCAGTCTGTGTTTACTCTCATTCCTGTGTTGTCGTCTCTCTCACAAAGGGGACAAATCTGCCCCTAATAGAAGTAAAAAATGAAAACAAATGTCAAATTATTTTTGTAAGCAGACCAAATATTTTTTTTTGCTCTGCATCTGTGGTACATTTAGCGTTCCTTGGTGTTGGTACACACTCTGGAGCTCAGCAGGGCACGGTGTTTCACTTGATGCTATCAGCGTCACACAGGGAGCGGGAGGCAATATAATGAAACACTGTCTGGCTTTGATAGACTCAGGCTACAGCTTAGCAGCTGATACTGATCTAGTTGGGCGTCGTGTCCCGAGGTTTTGTTTTTGTGACTGCCTTGATGCCTGAAATATGCATTCGCTTTGACATGATATGGGTTCGACACGAGTGTTTCAAAAACTGCATCCAAATCCCCTGAGAGAAGGAGCTCCGGCAGACAGCTCACGGTGCACAAGCTGTCACAATATTTTCTTATGTTATGTGTTTCAAGGATACAGCTATTACTATCACTGTTACTGCTACTACCACACCAACTGCTGCTGCCAAGAAAAATATAATATGCATATTTGCAGTTTGTAACCACTTCAGTGGCCACTGAGATGACGGTGTCAGCCGGTGGGTGTGCGACTTTTGTCCAGGCTGAAATATTTGAATAACTATCAGATATGAAATTTTGCACAGACATCCACGTCGCTGCAATCATAGTTCCTACTCCCCTGGCTTTTCCTCTTTTTCCAGCATAAGCTTGAAATTTTGTGGTTTCATGTGAAATGTCTCGTCAGCCACTGCACGAATAGGTCCAATATGTTTTTGAATGGTTTCGATGGACCCTGATTGACTTCTCATCATCAGGATGCAAGCTCAGCATGCTAACAAACAAACTAAACCAACATGCACATTTGCATTGTCATGGTTAGCATGGTAGCATACCAAGTAACAGATATGATAATGATATATAGTAGCACCTAATTGTGAGCCTCCCAAAAAATCCTTTTAACCCTATATTTGAGATGGGGGCAGAAATCTGAACTGGCAAAAATCTGAACACCTGAGCACCATCAATGTGCAACTAGCTTTTTTCCTCTCGTCAGGGTGAAGCAGCAAAGCCAATGATGGCCAAATGACATTAATAACACAAGGGGACCTGGCATATTGCTAATTCTTGGTGGGCATCTTATTGGATTTGCTTTTAATCACTGTAATTGCATTGTGTGAGAGACAAAGATACAGGCTTATGTGTGTTTGTGCGTGTATGTGTGTATAAAATGCCTCATTTATGGCTGAAACTCTAATAAAGAGAGATAGGGAGAATAATTAAACATAAACTAGATTGGAAATTTTTAGTTAGTTGCTGGGCGTCCTGGGAGACGTGGGGTAGCCTGATGATAAAAACCTTTTCAAACCTGCACTGAATGGAGCACTATTCATTCAGATGCTTCTAATTTGCTTTTAATCACTCCCCTTGGTATCTGTATGACACCTCTTCTCAAGAAGAACAGAAGAACAGCGCTGATATATTAATTACCCTACATTGTATCTGATTCATTATCATTTCGTTCAGCCCACTAAATCATATTTTTTACACCTGTGACTTTTGTTTATTTGATGATTTATAACTCCTACCTCTGAATATACAGCTCACGTTGCTGCTAATTCCTTCTTTATTGCCCCTGTGGCCATGTTTCAGCTCCAACAAATTTTCATAACTACTTGCAATGTTAACTTTTTTTCTTCTTATTTTCATTTTATAATCCTCTTGTAAGTCATTGATGAGCACACATAAAGTTCATGGGCCTCATAAGTCTTCTTTATGAGGACTGGATCAGCAGATGGGTTAATGCTCTGTAAATGCATGCTGACTCACCCTGCTTGTATATATATATATATAAATATATATACCAGCTGCCCATGTGCTATACTTAATGATCAACTTTAGTGTTTCCTTGTTGACATAATTTTCCCGCTGTTGTGCTTTATTACCTGAGCCGTAACCACTCAGGGAACCTGCACTCAACTTTTGTTTGCTCAATTTCTTTCAGTTTACATCAAGGTGCTGTTGGTGTTTTTGTGAATTAGTGCAGTCTTTAAAACACACCCTGATGAGAAAGACTCATGAAAGATTTTTCAGTTGCTGTAATTTTCCACACATTTGGTTTGTATGATTTACGTGGCTGATGTGCAGATTCGGATGCTTGCAGGCTGTTTTCACATTCGTCTGCTGAATTTGCTTCTCTGTGCTCTCTGTAAATCTGAGTTTAACGCCTCCACAAGAGCAGGATTTTGTGATACAACTTGTTCAGTAGAAAAGAAAAGGAAATGTGTTCAGTTTTAACTTTCTAAATTAAGCATTTCCATATTCACCGGCTCTTTTTTTAATGAGGGCCAGGAAGAAGTGTGTATTTTAGGAATAAAGAAACTGAACTTCATGTGGAAAACATAAAAATATCATACAAAGTGAAGCATTTTTCCGCCTCTTCTGGGGATTATAATGGAGAATTGATATAAACAAAGCACGGTGTGTGCAATCAGCAGCCAGAATCGGGGTCTTTTGTTCTGGTGATAAATCCAATAAAACCTGTTGTTGTACGAGAGAAAAATAAGTAATCAAACAAGATTATCAGGGAAACGGATGTGCCAGTAGTATTAAATGAAGGGTTTAGGGTCTGGATGTCCAGGACTGACATCTGCTGTGGAGACCAAACTGGGACCACAGTGCAAGCCTCTATTATTTGGCAACTGTAATACTGTTTCCTCTCACTCTTATTTTCTCCAGGGGTGCTGCTCTCCCCTGGCAGGGTCCCATTTTGATCCCTGAGGCTGCTGTTTTTGTCAGGCAGTGTGTATGGATCTTTTATTTCCGCTTGTGTTCGGAGCCATTCGCTGAAAAGCTGCCATGTAGCTCTGTGTCGTGTTGTGCAGACGGGATAATCTTGTTACCCAGGAGGGAGTCGTAGGTTGAAAGTTGTGATGTGTGGGTTGCGTCAACAGAGCTGCTGGGATCATCTTGTTGAGGTTCATAGGATCGAGATACTGTGGGTTACTGCATATGAGATTATTTCTAAGGGGCACTAGGCAACACGATAGAAAGTGGAGTATTAAAAGAAAGGGTAAGTCATGAAGCCGAGTGTAAAAGCTGACATAATGCAAATGCAACTGGAGAATTTTATT
Organism: Decapterus maruadsi; assembly: GCA_030347415.2. Lineage (NCBI taxonomy): Eukaryota > Metazoa > Chordata > Actinopteri > Carangiformes > Carangidae > Decapterus > Decapterus maruadsi. The sequence continues at coordinate 18,294,475 of CM064906.1, forward strand.
TCCAGTTTCTTTTTTCTCCAGAAATTATACAGTGCTTTTCAATAGGAGATATTCTGTGCACTGGGTCTTAAAAAAGCAGCTCTAACAGTGAATTAACATTTAGCACAGGGAATTTAAAGCGTTACCTGCCAAATGCTCATAATTAAACTGCAAAAGACAAGTTTTGAAACACAGGAATCCCTCTACCTTTTTGTGTAACATGCTCTGCTTTCTTGCATGATTTGGATTTTAACTTTTTTTTTCTTCTTTTTTTTGTACCATCAGATGGGAATCAGGGTAGAAGTAGGAGGATGTCAGATTTAGTGCAAATGTCAAACACCAACTGGGGAAAAAGAACACATTCCTCTGCGGAGGAAATTCCAAGATGGGTAGGACCCATAACACCCATACCCAACACATCTTAGAGTTGACTTTGCATGTTCAGCATAGCGTGGCAAATGAGTATAGAAACAAAGTTATTTGTACAGTGTATTGTACCAAAGCCTTACAGGTTTCTCCCAGTCAGCTCTCCTAACTACGATAGCAGTGAACAGATTGTATTGCAGTTCATGTACCAATACCTCACAGAACCCAGGGCTCCAGACTGGCGCTGAATGGGGGCGTTTTGCCCCTAAAATTTGAGACAGTGCAAATAAATGTTTCATCTACTTGCATGTGCAACCAGTAAATTTGCTTCTTTTTTTAAAACACTGGTAAAACATGGAAGGGGCAACTCAAAGAATCTGGTATCTGTCATTACAGGTGGGATGTCGATTTATGGCGTGCACCTCCTATAGTAAATAAAGTTAGTCTGGAGCCCTGAAACCACACATCAAAAAAACCAAACAGTCCCTTTAAGTATTGATAAGGGTGGAGGAGGGTGGAGGCTCAGAGCCTAAGGAACAATCCAAAATTAATGTAATTTTTTATTGCGCGTGTGCATGCGTCTGTGTGTTTCCAAACAATCCAAACGAGACAAGGGTAGATTAATTGTTTCCCCCTGAACATCCTCTCTTGGTAAAAGACCAATAATGAGTCTGATTAAAGACTTGTGCACTTGTTAATTACCCTGCTGTAATGTCCAGACAGTGAAGAACTGCCTCCGCCTACAGTCTGAAAACTTCTCTGCCTTTCATCACTCCGTGACATACGGAGGCGTGTTTTCTCAGGGCCTGGAGTGATGACCTTTAAGTACAGTAATGATCTGCGCTGACCCATAAAGCGTGTAAAGGGGCCTCCATCCTTAACCTGTGATTTACAGCTGCAGCTGAGCAGACAGCGAGTGCAAGATGTGAAACAGCAGTATTTACATTCAGAGAGGCCGGTGCGCTGCCAGTTGGACAGCTGAGGGGAGTCACGGCAGGCCAGAGGGCGATGGGGACGTGACTGATGATTGAGTTGGCCCGGGCTGACAGCTGGCACCACGGCTGAATGGAAACAGCTTGTTCCTAAATCAGCAACTATTGTTGATGGATAGGATTGCATTGGCACTGCATTACAACAATTTAAACTTACACTGATGCTTATTTATTTATTTGCCCTGTAATAATGTATTCAGTTTTTTTTTTTTTTGCGTTCAAGCAGATGTCGAAGGGTCACCGTGCTTCAGAGAGCTGGCTGCCGGTCACATTTAAAGTTTCACTTCATCAGTGTCTGTGGTCCAAACTTTGACACGGTCCCTCCCTCTACACATACCCCACCCCTCCCAACCTTGTGAAAAGCCCTAAAATGTTTTATTTGTATTGTCCCCTCACTGAGGACTGTAAAATAAAATGATTTTTAACGGCTGCAGATCCAGAGAAAGTCGTCCACGCCTTTATAACTTCTCGCATGCATTACTTTAATGCCCTTTACTCCAGCCTCGGCCATAAGTCTGTTTCCCACCCCGGGCACACACAAATGACTGCAGCTATAGGCTTATAACAAACTCTAGGACAGCACGGCTCAGCAATCACATCCGTGGATCTTCGTACTGACTCGCAGTGTGTTTTACAGCTTCTTTTTTAAACCATTAAATCTTTGTGTGGTCCAGAGCCTGGTTATATTTATGGCATGTTGTAGATATGAGCTGGAGTTCAGCCTGAGGTCGGTAACGGGCCATGAAATCTGTGGACTTCTCTTTTCTTGATTTCACTCTGATTTTTATGTTCTGTTATACTTTTCAATTTGTCTCGTAATCTAATACTTTTTGAATTAATGCCGTTCATTCTGTTTGTTTTCCAGTTACGCTCTTTGTTAATCTGTTTGGAAAAGTGATTTATTATACTGTATCATTGTGATCACATCATTTAGATAGATAAACAATTTTAATCGTCACAGGAGGGAAACACAGCCTGAACATTTTTTGTAGATACAGGTTGTAGCTACAAACCCATTGATAAAATATCTTCTTCATTTAATGGCCTTGACAAAGTTTTATATAAATACTACATCTAACAATACTGGAATCTGATTACCAAGATACAGAGGATTTGACCTCAGTGGTAGCCGTGATGAAAAGATCCAGTTTCAAAATACTGACTGTGAGTCTGATACTACTTCTTCAGCCAATAACTATCCCACAGATGACGTTTCATGCAAAACTGTTGCATTTTATGTTGCACAGGTGATGATAATACTGTATATATGATTATTATAATGATACAAATGATAAATAAAATGATATCTGTCATGCAGTTATACAAAAGCATGAAGGATAATGGGTTGTTGCCTGGTGTTGTCGGTCTGAAGTGGCTGTGGCCGTGCAAGGCTTTTGGCTTTCTGCTGTTTGGTCTGTGGTGAGAGAGCACAGCTGATAACGATCGGTTATCAAACAAAACCCGCCCAGGCCTTTGTCAGAGGTCCTCATCTCGCTCTCGCTCTTGTTCTCCCCTCTCATTCTCCTTCTGGTCGGAGCTGACAGACTGATGGCCACGGGCGTCAGGGATTCAGACGTTTATATCCTCTATTCACAATCACCATCATGAAAACACTTTTTCCTCCATTCATAAAGTGAAATGATTTGCATTTTTACTGACTGTGTGGTGTGGCCCTGCCACCCTGGGAGTTAGTGTCTTTATATACAGTAAAACATAATCTGTGTCAGTTTTTCTGTAATAAAATAAACTTGTGCGTGCCCCAGGGAGAAAAAGAGGGCCTGTCCTGTTATTACTCATTTTTGACCGGCATAAAGATGTCAGACAGCTAGTGATCACTGGGGGGAGCTAGCATGCAGTTGAAGACTTTTACTCTGTTTACTGACAGTTGAATAAATAGCTATTTGCTGGTCCCCCAAGAAAGAAAGAAAAAAAGTAATTGCCAATAACTTCAACAACACTTTGCATACATTGCTTGCATGCAAAGTGCTCGTTTTAGTCTGTGGAAGACGGTGTTTCTTTGACAAGTGCTGCCTGGAGATGTCGCCTCGGTCAGCACATAGGCCGTTACATTATAAGGGGAATATAAATGAAAATGATGTCAATTACCTTCTATAACTGTGGTGTGATTGGTGAGCGCGTGTTGTAAAATACAAAGTCTCTGCTGCTGCCTGGGAACTGACCCCACATGGCTGTGTTTTCCTTTTGCTGCTCCAATTAAGCCTGATTGTGTGTTGTTGCCAGGAACCTAAGTGTAATGTGTTGTGATGATCGGTCTTCATGCCCCTCGCCGTGTCCAGGGCCCCTCCTCTTGTTTATTAAGAGCTTGGCTGGTCGCCTGGTGCAGCTCTAAATACTGGCCTGTTGGCTTTCATCTCTCTTAAAAAACTTTGTTCAAATGTTTGTGCGGCTAATTGTCACCAGCTCGACTCCTCTGACAGCGAGGTGAGTTCAATCTGTCACCGGGCGAATTAGTACAAGCAAAAACAGATAACAAGTGGAAAGGGGAAGGAGAAGGGGTGAGAGAGGCTGCCACAGATCAGAGGATTAAACTGTAATCGTCAGTGGTGAAATTCATTTGATTCAGTGCAGTTTTCTGATGTATTGTGCTGTCTATGCAAAGCAGAGCCAATTACACATGATTTATATCCGAATTAGATTATCTGAATGCAGTTTTGGTGCGAGGTAAACAAACCTGCTTCCTTCCCGCTCACGTCTCAGTGGAGCTGTCCAAAGACGTGGTGCTGAAATCAGTCTTGGCAGTGAGCTGGTTGAGCAGCTCCCTCAGGCCGTGTGTGTAGCTGCACAGTGACAGCACAGCCAAATGTTGTGCTTTGCTACGATACATGACCTTTTAAGGTTGACTGCCTGAAATCGTCCTGCTGTGAAACACGTTTCACCTGCAACGTTTTTGACAATTCATCTTTGTATGCAACCTCAGTCTTAAGATTTGTTTCCTCTACATTGATTGTCTAATTTTAATATTGTTGTGATTTCTTGCATCTGCCATTTAACCTTTTGTTATTCCTGACTTCCTGACTCTTAGATTTATTTAGGATTACTTCCTTTTTTCCCTTCTGGTACTGATTTTGAAATCTGAACTCATGGTGTCTGATTCCAGTGCTCTTGTTTTTAAATTTTAAAACTAATTGAGATCATTTTTATCTAAGAGGACAGGGATTTGTTCTGCCAGTCTCCCTCAGTGACTGAACAAATGTAACCGATAATGGAAACTGAAATTTTTTTTTTTGACACGAGGCAGAAATTGTATTTAATGGACATCATTCCCAGCAACACCTGATTCAGTGTTAGATTGGTGCATCACATGAAGCTCTGCAGTCACATCATCTCCGTACATGTTGCTACTTTTACATAATTAGACATTGACCATTAAATAGAGAGAAACATGATTAAAGCACATGGTTCTCTCAGCTTTGGTGCCAGATTATGTGATGATGATTGGAGCATGAGAGTGCAGCAATATTGAACACGTGAATCATTATAAAGATTTTAGTCTCACCTTGTGAAGGCATTCTCTCAAAGACAGAGAACAAAATCTTGCTTCTTTCCTCAGTAGTATAACCTCAATCAATAGCAGAGCAGATACTTTCTCCTAATCTGACTTTATGATCTGGCAGCACCTCGTATCCCTCATGTTCAGAATTCCCAAGTAAGTAATGAACCAAGATGTAATCGCGGACTGCACGGTTTAATTTCCTGCAGCAATGAAGAACATTTTGTGATTCTCTCTATCATATGTTATAATTGTCACGCACTTGTATGGGTTTAAGATAAATGGATCATTTCCTGTAACGTTTAGAGCTGGCTCTGGTTATTCCTGTCAACTTTAAGATCCACAAATGGCAGAGAGAAACTACAACATCTCATTGCTGTCTGTGAAAACAATCATTAGCCCCTTCGGGTGATAATAAAGGCACTGCTACACATCACACTGAAGACATTATGTTAACAAAGCCATCTTTCCTTCGCACTGAAACACATCCTCCTCTCAGACGGCGACACACATCACAGACTTGCTTTATTTCCTTTCTTATATGAAACTGTTCATTTCTTTTCCCTTCCAACAGATGACTAGTTCAAGAGGCCAGGAGCTGTGCAGAGACTGTGCATGACTTCTAATCTGAGGAAACACTCTCCAGCACCAGTGCGCTGGATGTGTGTGTGTGTGTGTGTGGAGCACAAATAGGCAGACAAGCTGTGCTAACAAAAACGTGTGTGTATGTGTGTGTACAGAGATGTAACACACAGAGAGTAGCAACACAAACACGGTTTTGTTAGGAACTGGAACTATTTCTGCTCTATGTGGGAGGACGGTAGCGTTGCTTCTCAAGAGCCAGGCCAGCAGCAACCATTTGTTTTATTGGCAGACAATATACAAGAGCACTGGTACACCATAGTGGAAATGAATATGATTTTTTGGGGTAGGGACACATGCAAATCTTTTCTGTTCTTACTCCCTAAACTGCAGTGCACAGAACATTGTCAATCATGAGCATGGTCCATTTCTAGCGAGATTAAGACTTAAAAATCCCTTCGGAAAGGAACTCCACTGGTACCTGAAAGTATTTAGTTCGTCTTGCATTGATTCCTGTTTCCATTTCCCGTGTAATGGACTTGCCAGTAATGAGTGCACACAGTGATCTGATCCAAACTGACGGGTCTCCATATTATCAGTTTCTGCGAGCTGTGAGCTGAGCGGTGGAGCCTTGGAGCCGGCTAAACTAAATATAGGCGTCCAGGTGGAAGGACGAAAACCATGAGCTCTCCTTAAATGTTGTGGTATGGAAGGGAGAAAAAGCAAAGAGCTTTGCAGGTTCAGACCAGACTGCAGATAATGGCGAGGAGACTTATACTGTATAGCCTACACTGCCTGGAGCTGCTAAGTTTTGTAAATTAAAGTATTTGACCTTGGTTTACTTAAGTTGGCTTCAGTCTCCGGTTTGAATCTGATTTGTGTGGCTTCGCTTTTCTGTAAAAATGTAGGATACCTTTTTGGTTGATAGTGATGACTAAGAAACTTGACATTTGATGTGCACTTGCCTTTGACATTTGTGTTTTTTCTCTTCTTTTTTTTTCTTCTTTTTTTAACTTCTATTCGCTGAGAAGTGTTTGTTCCACCTCGCAATATCTCTCCACATAAACGCAACACTCAAGACTAAATGCTAAAACACAAAAGCATTAAAACGTACAGTTCAGTTGGTTTATGGGAGAGGTGGGGGGAGACACTGTCAGTCTGAAAGGTGATCTGAACCTCCCACATCGCAGCGGTGCACAGTTTCCTGCACATCAGCTGCTGATCCCCGCTGCTGTCTGCACACCCACCCACGATCTCTTCTTTATTTTAGCAAATCACTGGATACCCTTGAACACTTTGCACGCCTCCCTCTCTCTCCTCTCTCTTTCTCTCTCCCCTCTCTCTCTCACCCTGCATCTCACTCCGCTTCATTATTCTGCACCTGTCAGCAGCAGCGGACGCCGGCGCGCGCTCCCTCTCTCCTCTTCCTCTCTCTCTCCTCTTTATTTACCATCATGACTTCTGCCAAAGAGGCGAACGGGCCGGTGAAAGCAGCCCAGCAGCAGGACCAGGTAGGACTTCAGGAGAACTATCTCCTAATAGCGTGTGTCCGTATATTTTACCCGCGTGTTGCATTGCCTCCGCACGTTTTTCTCAGTGTCTACTGTGTTTTATTTATTTTTCCACCTCCGTGTGCGAAAGCGAACCGAGTGTGGCATGTGTTTCATCTTTCACACCTTCATATTATAAGTCTTTATCTCAAGTGGAAATTAAACTAGGTATATTCATCATCACTATCCTCATGGAGCACTTGACGACTCGTGAAATCAATAAGTTATTGTTGTGTTGATGCTACATGATGTAATTAGTGTTAAAAATAAAAACCTAAAGGCTATGTATCATTTCTTGACAGTAGTAGACATGATGTAAATTAAAAGTGCCAATGTTATCAACACCAAAAAAGTAGAAGAAGTTATGTAATTTAATTGAAGAAGCGAGTTTTGATAAAGTTGTGATTAATCATGGTTAGGCTAATGCTGCGTTCAGTACAACTCGGAATCTCAAGTTCTCCAACAAAAACATGGGAAACTTTGCATTCAGAGTGCTTCACGTAAGATAGCCTATTAAAACATTACATATAGGGAACAAAAACTTTTTTTTTTAAAGAAGCATTTTAGAATAATGAAACTTATAATTTAAAATCGAAAAGAAATAATCACATTCTGGAACCATACGTTATTGTATAGCCTATTTCATAACATTTTAATGTATTTTAAACATTAAAAATGCACTTTAATTGATGTTTTACCATTGACGGTGTGGATTTTTGCGTGTGATCGTCGTGTGAAGTCTGACAACTGATTATCGGAGCGATTTTTTTCTCCGACTTTACACTATACCCGACCAAATCGCAGAGTGTCGTGTCGCACTCATTGAGAATACATTGGGTCGTGCCCTGGTCATGCCATAGGGTATCCCAGCATGCTTTGCACGGCAACGGCGACACCCAACGGCGCAACCCATTGTATTTTCAATGAGGGCGACACAACAATTTTGCCGGGTATAGTGTGGCTGCACGTTCAATTCCACTTTTCAAGTAGGAGGTCGGAAAAATCTGAGTTTCGACTCGTCTCGAAGACAGTATAACATGCACAGGCTAACAACCTAGCTGCTGCTAACGTTACATATATGGAAGCCCGTGGGGTTCAAGTCCATGTGTCCATCTCCGTCTTTACTGTATCTTTCTACAGTGTATGATTTTAACAAGATAAACTTTGTCAAGATGCAACAAGGTGTCATTAAAATTTTCTTTAATGGTTGTTGTGCTTTTACTTATTTGGCTCGCAGTTAGTTTGGTGGAGTCGGCACCTGTTTTCTCAGTGTTGGGGCTGCTCCCTGAAGGGAATGTGGGGCCTCAGTGGGGAAAACTCAAAATCTATTCTCCCATAAAGAGCCATATGTTGAACCAGTGGAGCAAACAGCTGATTTTAACAAGATAAACTAAAGTAAGATATTTGAGAATACAGTGTTCCTCTTTAATTTTTCCACTGGGAAATGGTTGAGTGCTGCTGTTTTGAATGTGTGCACCAACAAGGCACACATACTAAACTTCTGCCTAAATATTTAATGACCTTCTATTGTAACCTCAGCCCACAGGTGTAGTCCCTATACCAATAACAGTTTGTGTGGTGTCTTGTTGTCATGAACAATTTGCCTTTGTGAAAACAGCTTCTAGTCCCAACAGTCGTGCACTCTGAATATTTTTTTGTTTTAGGGGCAAAACTAATATTTCTGGTCTGGAACTAAAGATAATGTTTCTGTGCAGGAGAGAAATAGATGTAGAGAGGAGGAAAGACAGAGAGTGGGTGTTAATTGGTCTGCATTGTTTTGTCATCTCATTGAGTTTAGATTGTGCCCTGTATGAGGCCATAGGGAAAGCTGTGAAGTGATGTAAAATCACGTAGACCCACGATCCTCCTCTGGGTTTATGTAACTGATCTTCTAGCACTAATATCATACGTTGGGTTGAAAGGTGCTTCACTGAAATAAACTGATGTTTACTCTGCTGGAATGAGAACAACTTGACAATACCATTTAGTTGCATAACAGGTGTTGATTCTTTAGTATTTGGCTCACAGTGCATTTTCAAAGGCTGCACTGAACATGTGAGAATCTAAAAAAGGTTCACTGGTTGAGGTGAAGACTCCCCGCTGAACACGGGCTGCTTGTTACCCTGATGGGATGTAATAAAGTTTTATATTTATCAAATTGGAAGAGGTTTTGCCACAACATTTTCAGAACCTCGCTTGGATTGTGGCATTTCTTGCCTCTTAGTGCCCTCTACCCAAGATGTGACTCCTCTGTCTTGAATGCAGTCAGCACCTTTAAATATTTTAAGTGTAAAGACTTTATTTTGTGTATTTATGAAAGCTGGAGCAGAGAAGAGCAGAGCTTCACCAGATCTTTAACCATGTTCTGATTTCTTTTTCCGAAAAAAAAAAAGAAAAAAAGTCGGGGAGCATGAGGTTTTGAGAGGAAATAGGATGTTGGACTAGCAGAGAGAGATTTGCACATAATGCTCAGAGGATACAGTAATACATACTGTAATGCTCATGCAGCTATCATTTCACCTTTGTCAGTGAACGGAAGGATGCAGCGTCAATTGCTCCAAGGGATTTTTCGCAAGTGACCGACTTGAACTTCCTTTCCTCTCTTTTCGAGTGTGAGCACTTTGCACAAACAACACAATTTCCTGTTAGATTGGGAGTACAAACCCCCCCCACACCCCAACACCCCTTATATACTGACACTGTAGCCTCAGTAATGACCTTGCACAGTGGTAATATGAGTTTTAAATGCGAACAACCAGTCTGTGCTTCAGCTCTTTGCTGATGCAGAGACGGGCAGAGAGATGAAGATAGCACAGGAAATACTATGCAGCTAAGACGCACATCTGAGAGTTGAACCCCTGCCCTCTGGATTGCAACATTCAGCTGCTGCTGCTTCTGCTGCTGAAGATGGAGGCCATAATGCATTTGGGCAGTGTATTGCATTTGTATCCAGCTTTCATCTGAAATATAAGTAGACTGAAAATTCAAAGCATCTTCGTCTCCATTTAAAATGCTGCTGTCTTCATTACTGAAGTCATTACAGGCTCAGGAAATGCATCTCCATGTTCCTTATCTGATACGCCATCGCTGTCACACACTTTTGTTGAGCACCACTGTAAACAACTCTCACATTGTTCGTGATCATGATTCTCAAAGAGTCTATAGAAATTGCCACCACACAGTGCTTTATTGCTGTACTCACCGGCGCCTGGCGACTTGTTGTCTTGCTCAAGGTAGAATCCACTCTCCCTGCATTTCACCTCCAGCAGCAAGGTAGTCATATGGGTTACAGCGCTGTCATTGGAAACAAAATCCAGACTGTTGAGAACGAAGGTGACTAATGCAGTACAAAGAGACCTGTTATGAAATGGATGAGATGAGTGCACCTACAGTACACACAGGGTCTCGAAATTCAGCTGTGATTAAATTCAATTTCAATGTTTTGGAGGACTTATTTTCCTCTAAACTTTCATCCTGCTACGTTCCATTTATTCTGCAAATAATTATCCTGAAAGGATGGTGAGCGTCTTATCTTTCATTTAGCTCAGAATGGATTTTAATTTTCAGGGAAATTTTGAGGGAAATGTTCAATTTAGAAGTGAGAGAAAAAAAGAGAAACAGTTAGGGTTACCTCAGATTGATCCATTCTTCAGTCGTGTGTTGTTGTGGACTATAGTTCTTCTGATGATTAAAAGATAATGTGTCAGCTTTGTCCAGAGGCAGGCAGTAATTCATATCCTCTGAGAAATCACTCCTTTTCTGCAGTCCTGCCTTTTTCCTGTCAATGGAGTCAGCAGCAGCTAACACCACCTCATTTTGACTTTCTGTATTTCCATCCAGTTTCACACAGACTCGTTATGAAATGTTATTAATTCTTACAAACACCAGTGAAAAGCTTCAGCAAACCCACACAATATTTGCTCATATCTCAGTGTTTTGTTGTCTTTTGTTCAGAGCAATTTACGTTTTCCACTTTTTGGCATCTCTTCCCCCATCTTCTCACTTTTAATCTCTGATGCATCCACTCAAATATTTATTTATTCTACACAGATTGGGTTGGATTTCATCCTGATCTGTTTAGTGGATTCTTTCAAGCCATTAACTCCGAGAAGGGTCACCAAGGAAATTTACACACTTTCAATTATAGCAACACACTCAGCCTCAGTACTTAGTCTTACTCTACACCACTTTGCCATTGCTTTCTTTGTTGGAATAACATTACGGATGGAAAATTTGGTTGCACAAACTCATGACTGTTTGGTGTACAGTATGTGTGTGTTTGTGTGTTCACTCAACACTCGCCTGCTGCAAAATGTTGGAGGACAGTGTCGCTACTTAGAAGAGCAATAGACTTTATGAACATTTTGTTCTAGTGCCAAAATAGAAAATGACTGAACAGTATTATTGTTGAATTTTATTAAATTATTTTCTCTAGAGCCCTTTGGACATTAACTAATGGTTTTTCCTGGCTCTCAGCTGTAAATGCAGGATTACCCTTGTTTTGAGGTTTTTAATGTCACGCACAGAAGTTTTTTCAGCTGCTGTTCTTTAATCATAGTGTCACCTTTTATGGATGTTTAATTTACTGTAAGTTGCTTTGCATACAGCATGTGTCTGTTGTTGAAGTTGATGTTAGTTAAAGGTGTCACAGGAGTATTGTTCCCCACATGATGAGTTGCAATGACTTTGATTGCCCCTGACTTTTTATCTAGCGCCATCATCAGCTCAAAATTATGATCTGCAAAACATTCAGTGTTAATTAGCAAATATTAGCATGTAGACAAGATAAAACAAGATGGTGAGCATGGTAAACACTGAGCATGGTGAGCATTAGCAATTAGCTTAAAGCACAGCTGTGCCTAAATGCAGGCACACAGAGCTGTAAGGGTGGGTTTAGTCTTCATTTACTTAATAATGGCTTTCACAATGCAATTATTACTGTTGTGTATGTTATGCTGTGTACATATTATAAAATGTGTTCCTGTTTTTAGCTGAAACACATTAACAAAATGGCAGCTTTTAAAATCTCAAATACCAGGAATAATTCCAGCAATTTACACACAGCTGCTGTTGAGCGCCAGTCTAATAGGCTAATGTGTCCGTTCTGATAACAAGACGGCTGCTGCATTTATGGTATTTTTAAATGAGACCTGCTTACACTGGGTATAATTCAATTTAATGTTGTCAACATTCAGATTACTGAAGCTGACTGGAGGAATTAGAGTGTCTGAGCCTTGGAGGAGCAGGAAGCATCTCATCACATAGTGAATAATTTATTCCCAGGTGAAATCAGATAATGGTATAAAAGGCAGCGGTCTAAATCATTTAATATTATTTTGACTCGTTGTGAAAGAACAACACAATGCACTTGTCTTCCTCTCACTTATCTCACCCGTGTATGAATTGAATCAGTCGTAGTACGACTGCAACCACCATCTCCATCACTACAACAACGTCTTCTACTACCATTCATCAAATAAAGTATACCCACCTTTCAGGATGTTTAAAGCTAATCAATATTTTGTAAATTAACAGCGGGTCAGATGACGACATGTAAAGTAAAAGAAGCTGCTCGTAGAGACGGCCCAACAGAGACGTATTATCCGACTCTGCAGTTTCTCCCTGCTCTATGAAGCGTTGACGACTATTCCTGTCATCGCTTCGGTTTTATGGCAGTAACTTGACTTGTTTTGGTTCACTCTCACCGCTCTCATTAGTGTTGTTTCCAGCAGCTTTTCTCAGTTGGTAAACCTCCAGTAAATCAAGCATACTCCTGGCTGTGCAGCACCAAAATGCAGGCAGACAAAGTTAGCGACTAGCCGGCGAACGTAATGGGGAATTTAGCAGCTAAAAGAGCTTGATATCTCCCTCAGTGCTCTGTGGACCTACATTTATCAGAGGAGACTCTCAACAGGACCACTATGCCTCTCGAGCCGTGCAAGGTCAAGTTACAGATGGAGACGTGCTGAAGCTATTGGTAGGCTAACTTAATTTTCAAAGCACACGGAGCAAAAGTTATAGAAAACTTCAAAGAGAGAAGCACTGAGTGTTTCGATTATTCTTTCACCTCTGTTTAGTTTTGATACATTTGGATTCAAACAAAGCAACAATTTTTCAAAAGTAAAATTAATGATCTGGAGAGAGACAAACCAAATACTCACAGCAACACGACCTCCCTCCAAAGTATTATATTACACTCATGGCATACATCAAGACAATCAGATTTCAAAAGACACATTTAAGGATCCATTATTTCCCTATTCCTGTAATACAAATGTTAAATTTTCCCTTAAATGTTATCAAAGTGTGGGTCTGGAACCGAGCCAATCACTTTCACAATCAGTGTTGAATATCTGGAGAAATATCCTCGGCTCGGTGCCAAAAGAAACAAAAAGACATGCCATTGTTGAATTAGGAGATGAGGATTGTGCGATCCTTGTTTTGTCTCACGGTTTCGCTCTTTATCAGATTATAGCTCAGTACTTATCTTCTTGTTAGGTCGTGATGGTGCAGTGTAACAGTGTAAGAAGAAGTAATGGTAATGTTCCTCAGCTCTGAGATCACTGTGCAGAAGACCACAAGTAAAGATGAGCTTTATGTAACTTCATGTACTCTCAACTTACACTTAACTTACTGTCTCCTTTACTTTTTTTTGTGTCTCCATTACGAGAAAATGTAACAGAGAACGAAACGTCCCACAGCTTCTTTTTTTTTCTTCCACATTTTACCGTCTTGTATTACTTTTTCCTCGATGGTAATCATTTGTCAGATGTGTTTATCTAGTTGATGTGGTTTACAGCCGCATCGCTTCAACTCCTTATTTTGTGCTTAGCTCTGCTTATCGGAGCTGATCCCTTATCAACCAATATGTCTGCAGGTCACAGTATCTCATCCAGAGAACATTTTGTTTTTCTTTGTCTTGTCTCACTTGAGTGTAACCCACACACTCCGTGTTTTCCAGAGTGGACAAAGACAAGCTGGATAGACGGAGAGCGGTTGATGCCCAGCTATCTATGAACCAAAAGACAGTTGGCATGAATTCTTAATCCCACTCATGAATGCTCATGATTTATTGATGCCGTTCCAGAGGAAAAGTTTCCCCCCCGATGTCCAAAGGCTCCTACACATTCATCCGAGTTTGACTGCTCTTCGACAGCGACTACGTTACAGTAGAGTCATATATCATGTGTCAAGTGTCCGATGTCTTTACACACCCAAAGTTTGCTTTCGTTTCAAATGTCTACATCCCCTCGTGTTGTCTTTCTGTCTTCTGACTCCTTAGTTAATTTCTTGATACACACCCAGGGCAATTCTCCCACAAAGCGCTTACAGCACTATGAGTCCCCACCGTACTGTACTGTACAGCAGCCGGCAGCGTCTTCACTGCAAATGTGACTCAAATGGCTCTCTTGGTTCCCTTGGAAACCAGGTGCTCAGAGATCAGGAAAGATCCATTTCACACTTCAGCTGCAAGCAAAGAGACAAAGAGATGGTTAGACAAAGGGAAAGTGGAAGGGAGAGAGGATTAGAGAGAGAGAGAGTGTGTGTGTGTGTTTGGAGGTGGGGGGTGAGGGATAAAGAAAGCTTGACCTTAAAAGATGCTTCATTCTTGCGGCCTGGAACGAAAATAGTAGCAAATGGATCGAAAAAAATGTTGTTGCTTCCCCCTCTTGGGATTTTTCTACCATTTTTGAGTCGTCCGTGCTGAAATGCACAGTGTTTGTTTAGATTTTGGTGTCTGTGGAGGAGCGGGTGAAAATAGCAGCAGTTGTCATTTATTGATGCAGCTTTTATTGTTATCGGCTGTAAGGCATGCATGCCTGCTCTCCACGCAGACTAACAGGAAGAGATGGCTAAATGCAAACCGCCAGTGACGTCTCGCCACGTCTGAAATCGTTGCCAAAGGCCAAGATCTCCTCTTGCACACTGACACACTCTCTCTTTTTTTTGCTACCTTGTTAAGAGCTCTTGAAGGAAGGTCAGCATCAGAGAATTCTCAAGTTTACAGCAACGTTTGTGTTGTACAAAAACATGAACTCAACGTCAGGAAAACCAAATCAGAAGTTAGATTTTGTGCAAGGTGTCTCTTTATTTGCTTAAAACAAGCAGGTGCTGATGATTTTCATATGTTTTATGAGAGTGAATTCACCCCGAGTTTGGAGCTTTCTGTTCTTTTTGCGGCTGAGTAGGTATATGAAAGGTTTCAGAGGGATAAAGCAGCCTGCAGGGATAAAGCAATCAGAGCCAAGACACTTTAATAACAGTGGGTTGAACAGGAGAACTGATGTTTTAAAACAAACGGTATTACTTTTGAGGCTATGTTGAACACATTATGCTAGCGTCTTTAAAGGTCCAGTTTGTAATGCCGTAATTGGCAAGGTTTACTGACGGTTTTCGTAGCCTCATGATTATTCTTTTATACATAATAGCAAGGGTCTTGCTTTAGAGAGTGTCGCCATCTTGCACAGCCATGTTTGTCGAACGGAAAATCCAGCCAGCCAGAGAGCACGTTTCGCGACATCATAAAATGGTTTCGATCTTCACCTCATCGCTCCATGCTCCTGAAATACTACCAGTCGCCCCAGTCGTGGTAAACAAGTTGTTTTTGTCCTCTGAGGCCACCGTCACTTGGCCGATGGGAGGGGCGAGCGTGAATGAGCGCTCCAATCGTAGAATCTGAACGCTTGATATCTCGCATTTTACACACTGGACCTTTAAGATACGTACATGCACCACTTAGACCTAAACTGAAGCTTCTACCTGACCAAAGCAACTAATTTATTTGTATCTCAACAAAGACAGCTTGATACTTGGATTTCGTGTTTTTATATGGGAATAAAAAATGTTCAGAAATGTTAGTCGCCATGAATTTCAGCAGCACATTCACTCCTGTGTGTCTGACACTGGGATATTTCTCCACTTTTCCAAGAGTCCGTGGTCCCTTCCCTCAAATTGGATTTCACTCCTCAGACAGTTCAACCATTTCTATCCAGCCACTAATGGGGGTTTCAAACTGGCTGACTTTGCAGTGAAAGGGTCAGTGAGGAACCTAATCTGCTGCCGTTTTACTCGTAGAACATGGAAACTATTCTCAAACCTCTCCAGCAGCGCTACTGATGGGAAATCTTCCTCCGACATTTTTAACTGCGTTATGTTTTCTTTTTTAAACACCATTATTGAATTTAGGTGGCGAGGCCGTCAACATAACTGAATGTTACATCGTTAAGTTTCAGCCGATGCTCAGTTTTAATGTTGTACAGCGCTCGACAGTAGCTTTTGTTAATGTAGTAGGTGGTTTAAGCAGCAGTGACAGCTGCTCTTACGGCTCTGTTGACCACTGCTTAGCCTGTCAAGGGAGGTACCATAAACATCGATCTCATCTTTCTCAAGGCGGTGTTACTATACACTACCCAAGACGTACTGACAGTGAAGGTTAATGGTTGTATCCATTTCAAGCGGACGCTCTTTTATTGTGTGTTTTGGAGTGAGAAAAAGGCAGACGTCCCACAGCATTTGACTGACTATTGATTTGAATTGTGGAAAAGCTCCTTGACTTCTGATTGAATAATTGGGGGTCTATTTATAGAAAATGCCAAGCACAGAAGGGAAGCTCATCAAGTTGTCTGCTTCCTACATTTCCACAGCTTGAATTAGCCTTCAGGGCCTGTGGGAGATGCATTTAAGATTCAAAAAGTTGGCTGTCTGATATCATTTTACCTTGTGCCTTTTGTGCTCTGGCACAAAGAGTATGCTGGTTTTGTCATGGGTGGTAAAATGACTGTAACTAAATATTTACTCACTTGCCTCCCAGGCTGGCATCAAAGTGCTGAGAGATACTCTTGCTCTGTCATGTGGCATGAATCCAGCTGTCACATTTATAGATCTGCATCTCTCAGTCGGGTACAGTCTGCACTGAACTGGATATGGGATATGCATTTAAATCACCTGCCTGTGCTAAATGGTTTGCCATTTTCAGCGCAGGTAGATGCAACAAAAAAAAACAAGAGTAAGTGAGCAGAAGCAGACACGAGGCTGTTATCTGCGTGCCTGTCAAGACATCTGATTATTTTATTTCTGCCTCGGTCAGAGGTCTGAAGTGATTGCGGATATCAAAGGCAACTTCAACAGCGTCTTTCCTTTTAGAGTGTGATAAAGCACGGAGATTAATATCTTATGAAGCCAGTACACAAGTCCGTACACGTTATCGTGAAAATCCGTACCTCTGCAGCAATAAATCAGCTTATTGATGCTCCTGCTGTTTTTCTACGTGTACTCACTGCCTACACTATTGATTTGCTTTGTTGTGTGAGTCAAACTGTGAAGAGACAGTAGTTGCACAGATAACGTGGTTGCAGACACACACATACACTGGTACATTTTAAACATTTGAATAGAAAGTAATTAGCAATCTGGCCATTTAAGGTCTTCAAGGATATAAAAAGCATCAACTGTGCCCGAGAGCTGAGCCGTCTGTTTCCCTCTCACATGCACATGCATATTCACTCACACAAACACAAATGTACACACACACACCCCTCATTAACTTGTAGATGGTCCACTGAGCTGCTGCGTGCTGTATAGACCAGGTTTAATTGGTTACAAGGGTATCAACAGCTGGCCTGATATGGGTGGCTGGAGCTGCTCAGTCTCTAAACTGAATGTTACCAGAGATATTAATGTGCGTGTGTGTGTGTCTGTGCCCACACACACACTGTCTGTGAGGATAAATTAGGCAAGAATGACACCTGATGCTAAATACTGAGTTTCTGAACTTCACTCCTTCAACCCCTTAAGGGCAAACTTCGTGAAATGTATCCCAACCGGGGGTTCACAGGCTGCACTTCTGCTGTCACCAGGAGGTGCATGGACAGACATCCACATCCTTAGTAAGCTGTAAATCTTGAACACCAAATCAAAACTGCAACAGATAAAAATGATTGAAATATGTAAATAAAGAATTGACAGCGCAAATAGGTGTAAATGTAGAGGATACATAGATAAAACAGATTTGAGAAGTATTAGAGACCGTATGTAAGCAACGTACTCTATAAACTGAATAGAGAAGTAATACCAATGGGAGCTGTAGAAACAGGAAGAACTGAATATTTTATAGCTGGTTAAAGTAAACAAACAGCTTATGGCTAATGGTCGGCATTGTGAGTCAGAAGCTGTGTATCTACTGTAGATAGACAGAGTCGAAAGAAATGGATAAATAGTTCAAACAGTGAATAGCATGGAAGTAAGAAGTTGAATGAGTTAGCTTAAACCAATAAATTGAGATATTTTGATAGAAGGTATCGAAAAAGAGTAAATGTTAAAAAAAAAAGACCTAAAAGCATCAATAAGCAGCAGAAATGAAATGAAGAATCTAGCTCATGTCCTATTGTTAAACATTACATTTTTATCAGTAACAGGGTTTAATATCATAATGTTTATAACCAGACCAAAGACATACATTAGACTGTGTATAAGGAGTTTCAAAGGATCAACAGGTGGTTCAGATGACCGTCCGTCTGCAGTGTCAATCACAGCCGAGTGATCGCATTTCCGAGTCACCTAACCCGCCCCTAACAATATGACACGTGTGGCTGAGGAACGTAGCGACAAAGCCACGAGCCTCCGAATAAAGGATGCAATGTGAGAAAAGAAACAGTTTGCTGCTCGTTTGTTGCTTTGATGCAGAGTGTTTCGAGGAGGAGATGATGATAGTGGGTGTTTGTGTGTTTTATTCCAGAAAAAAAAATCACACAGTAAAAAAAACCCTAAAAGGGCTTTCGGATCACAAAGTTTAAGATAAGCATTTTCGAGTATCTGGCAGTCTTCAAGGGCACCTGATTGCTGCAACTTGTGTTTTGTATGTCCTGTGGATTTTTGGAGTATATGTGTTTAGAGTGGCGCTGATTAGCCTTGTACCATCTGCTGGGCTGTTTGAGGAGAGCAGCTCATTATTCTGCCTTTTGTTGTCTGAATTGAAGCCATAGCTCCTCTTCAGCTATCAGGCAAAGCTGCAGGGACTCTTCATATGCGAGCAGCGGGGAACAGCTAGAGGATGCGGCGTTACTGCACATGAGTGTCTGAGCTGTCGGCGTCTGTCTGACGGAGAATGAGCTGTCCTCCGGCCACTCTCTGTCTCCTACTGTGATGCTACAAAGTACATCTGTCTTATGTAGGATGAGATGAGCTCAGAAACCCTGTTGTATCCATTTTGAGATCAAGCCCACAAGAAGTGAAATCTATTCATCTATTACCACGGAAAAGTGCACATTTTGTCCCCTGTGTGTGTGTGTGTTTGTGTGTGTTTGTGTGTCTGCACAGGTGTAATGTATATGATGATGTGTATACTTTTTCAGGACCTGGTGGGCAGTGCTCCGCCTCAAAGGAACTGGAAGGGAATAGCCATCGCCCTGTTGGTCATCCTCATCATCTGTTCCCTGATTGTCACCTCTGTCATCCTGCTGACTCCTCGTACGTACCACACACACACAAACACACACACACATGCCAGCAACAGGCTTGCATAATTTCTGGTATGTATGAGGTGAAGGTACTGGCCTTCACATACCTGCAATTCATTTTCACCTCCATAAACACACAATAAACACAATGATTCTCTTCGTTAATCCAAGTGTTTTAATTACCTAACACTAAACGCATGTAGGCTATATTGTAGAAGGCAAGAATTTGACACTATTTGAGGTAGAAATAATCTGGATAGTCATGGGTTTTTGTTTGACAGCACTGTTGCCAAATATTGAAAGTAAGAGACTTTTTTTTTTTTATGTTGTTCCACCACCAGATTAAAAAAAGTTTTACCTTTGACTCATGGGAAAATAGTTGGCTAACAACTGTTATTATCCTGTAAAGAAGGAAAGAGAGAAAAAAATTCAACAGCAAATCATTGTTTCTCAGGTCGTGACCTTGTGTTCCATCAGATTTTACTACAGGTTTTGACACGTTGTGGGAGAAAATGAGAAACAAATCACGATTTCCCTGACGGAGCCATCAACACACACAGTATTCAGTCGCTCTCATGTGGACTTGTCTTGTTCTCTGCATGAGCCCATGTGTACACTAGTTGACACAACCTTTACTTAAACAGCGTTTGTTAACACCTCTGCCAGGAATCTCAAGTGATTAATTTATTAGTGACACAAAATGCTCAGTTAAACTACGCATCTGGAATTGAACATGCATCAAAATAAACAACATGATTAACAACAGTCACAGGATACAGAGTACCAGGTGTTACAAATGATGCAAAGAATTTGCAAAAAGAAAACAGCTGGATTGTCGTCGGGAGCTAATCGCTAAAGCTCTTGGGTTGTGGCTTAGCGTTGCACCAAATTCCATTAAAATGTGGGATGTTTTTAGATTCCCTGCTAAGTAACCGGGCCCAGCAGAGAGAAGAGTATTCACACACACACCTGTTCCGATGTTTTCTGCCTCACTACCGCATATCCTACACACATGCTGGGCTTTAGATTGAGTATTGCAAACACACCATAGATGAATCCTTTTTTTCCTCTCTCCCCTTGGCAGCGGTATTCAGCTTTCTTTTCGCCGAGCAGGCAGCTATTTTAATTTGATAACCTTGTTTCAATGGGTTCAAGGTTTTACAGATGACATGGTTCTCCGGGTTGGTGATTGTATAACAGTTTTATATAGAGGCAGGGTCATCGTCTCACTAGGTAATGGGCCTTTTAATGTGTAATGCCATTCAGGCCTGTTTAATGGAGATGATTACGCTGTAATAGCTCCAGCCATTTGTCAGATGGAATCATCACAGATACCATTTGCCTCGTGCTGGAAATTGGCTCCATCCCCTCGCCCCTGCAGCTTCTTGCCAGACAAGAGAATTTCTCCCAAGTTTTCAAGTCGATAAACACTTGACAATGTCTGACATGGTATTTACACACTCAGATCCCTCCACTCAGTCACACCGCGAAGCCTGCCGAAGAATCTGTCGACTTACCGTTTTATACAGTAAGACTGAGGCTGTCAGCCGTCGTGACAACTTGTCTCTGACAGTTGTTTCCTCACTAAAAGGTGAGGCAGAAGACAGTTAAGGGGCTCACACTCACACGCTGCGTCTCTTTCCTCACATCCACGCTAACTCATTTGCGTTCCCCTGGTGTCTGCTCCACCTGCAGTTCAGCCGTCAGCTTCAGATCTCATCTCCAGTTTTTTGGGGATGGAAGGAGTTGCCCGCCTGCTGCTGAAAAATGAAGACGGCAGATGTGATCTGATACTCTCAGATCAATAGAGCAACACCAGGGCCCCTTTCTTGTTTGTGCCTTGTTCGAAATTGCTCTACCTATGGAGGGGGACAGCTGTTGGAGGTGCTACCTCCAGAGATAGAGAAGTATATTATAGTGAACTGGTGACAGTCTCTGGTATATCTTACTGATAAATAAGTCAAAAGATTTTCTTCCTTTTCTTTCCAAATAAGTTTACTAGACACCAGTAAACTTACTTGCTTGAAATGCTAATAAATCTTACAATACTGAAAGACATCTTCTTGACATTTCCTTCAAAAATCCACAAGATGCTTTTGAATATATATGTGAGCCTCTGCGTATTCGTATTTAATTTATGCTTGTTTATTTGTCTTTTCTTGATACGCTTGACAGGTGAAGATGACAGCCTTGCCCTTAAGAAGAAAGTTACTGTAGTAGATGTTTTTGGTGAAGAGCTCCACATCCATGACCCAGATGCCAAATGGCTCAGCGGTGAGTGAACAGTTTAGCTTTGACATTTAGGATCTGGCTCTCATGTCAAAATACAGAACACCTCCAGACACATTTTTATTTATATTATTTATTTCAGGCATGTCAATTAATCATCATCACACATCATCTTAGTTCAATAATTCAATGCACATGGCCGAAAGGGAAAGCGGGAGAAGCTAAAGCTTATCTAGCCCCGCCCCCATTACCCACAGAATGAAATCATCATCATAACCTTTTCTTTTTCTTTTGCATTTTACATTTTGACATAGAATTTTTCTTTTATTTAGGGGAGACATTGTGACAGGCATTGGTGTTCTCCATGAATCGCAATATACAGTTTGCACAAGTTAGGGCTCTACTGGACAAATTTCTTGAAAGGAAAGTAAAGAATTACACTCACTTCAGCAAACAGACATTAAAAATGTATATTTCCAGTGTTTTTAATGAATGAAAAAACAGTGATTGAAGATTATGAAAAAGTTTGAGCACCATCTTCTCATGAATCTCAGAGCTGTCATCAGGATTATCAGCTTGTGGTAAATTCTCCCACTCTTCAAACCTTCTGGTAACACTCAACAACCGCAGGCTGAGGATCTGAAGTGAAGCTAATTGATGCTACAAAGCAGCGACAGGCTATAAAGAGACTTCGGAGTGCTTCCAGCTTCTGCTGTCCAAAATGTCAGGAAGAAATAGCAGCTATGCGGGAAACTGAAGGAGTCAAAACAAGATCTGGAAGATGCAGAAAATGTTCAGATATTGCAGAATAGATGCACAAACAGGGTCTACGCAGAACCATGCTCGTGACATCATGTCAAAAGTTAACATCTGTAGTATGTAGAGACACATCTGGATTTGGCCACTAATGGCAAGGCTGTGTTTACGCGGTCAAGTGTTAAGTATGAGGGTGCTGTGTTTGTTGTAAGGGGTTGTATTTACAGCTTCTTCGTATCAAAGTCAACTAAATATAGACCGACCCCAAGGATGTCCAGGCTCTTGTGCTGAACACTGATTCTACACCTCTAAAAGTACTTTCATGGTTTATCCACGCAGTAGGGGAGACTCGGGTAAGTTGAGCATAGGGGCAAGTTGAGCCAACGCTTGTTGCTAGGAAACCATAAGAAAAATTGAGCATGTGACCAAATATTTAGGAGGAAGGCATGATTACATGGAGTCTGTGAAGGTATGAACCACATGAGTAAAGTGGTTTGACATTTATGTCCAAACAACCAAACATTTTTCACTCTCGAAAGTGAATGTAGTCTACCATAAGTTTCATGATAATTACTGTATGTTTAGACCAAAAGAGATAATTATAAATTTGTTTTATACATGGGTTGTGGTATCTATGAGTTACAACATAAGGCAGTAAACCGCAGCTGCTTTAGCGTTTAGCTGTAGGGACTATAAAGTCATTAGCTCTGGAGTAAGTTGAGTCATACAGTGTACAAAAAACAGAGTCACGGGAGCGCTGCTGGTGTCCCTGCCTTTTCGTTTTGGACACTAAATGAGTGTATTTTGTCTGTTAATGTCCTAATTAGGAAATAAAGATGCTGGATGTTTATGAGTAGCACAGAACATTCCTGAAAACAAGCAAAGCTGTTTATGGTGAGCCAAGATTTACTGTCAAAGAGAAAGATGAGGGATTCTTCCCAAGATGCGACGTAATCACAAAACTCCCCAAACCTCACTCTGTTAGTGTCTCAGCAGCAGGTTCCAGCAGTTTGTGTTATTCACCTGCGACCTCTGAATATTGAGTAAAGTGAGAGGTGGGAGAAGGATGGAGGGGAAGGTTCAACTTACTGTACCCCATACATGGGGTAAGTTGTGACGCAAGACTTTGTTTTTTTATGAACACGATATAATTTCAAAACAGTTATGTTTACACTCATTCTGTTTGTTATTAATTAGCAATAAAACTATAATTGTCTTGATGTAGTGATCCTGAATATAAAAGTGGCTCATACCCCTACTTGTCGTAGTTGAAGTTTTGTAAAGCACAGTCCACAGGAACTAATATGACACAGAGGAGTGATGCAGTGCTGAATCAGCTCTCGCAGACAAAGAACCCGTCTCCTTCAAAATTCAACAGAAAAATAACTCACTTCCGAGAAAGGAGCTATAGTGGGGCGGATTAGCTCAATGTTTTGTAAAAATCGTCTTTGTTAATGTCCTAAATTTGGTGGATATTTTGGAAATAAAGAAATCTGGATATTTAAAAGTGCCCCCTAGTGGCCAGTACATTTGTTATGAAAATAAATGAATTATAAATAAATACTGTTTAATACCAACTGGTGATGTATTGTAATTGTTGGAAAGCCTGATTAGTCAAACGAGAGAAAGATTCATGGAATGAGCAACAGGGCTAAACGTGTGGGTAGCGCCCCCCAAAAACCTGCATTCCGTGTGGGGCAGGTTAGCTAAATAAATCACAAGAATGGTGTGTTGTGTGATAGAAGAACAGCATTGGTGGATGTGTTGGTGGATATGTTTCAAACATTTTTGGTTTTTAAGGACATTTAAGATGTCTACTTCAGATTTTTGCTTGTTGCCGGGTCAACCAATGTTCCAGCAGTTTTTGTTTTGAATTATTCACCGGTGAAAAACTGCAATTTTCATAACTCCTAAACCAGACATCATACAAAGACAAATGAACACACTTTTTCTGATAATTATGACACCAGGAATCAATTGGAAAGGTCACTGAGATGGTAAAACCACTCTTTATCAGAGAAAAAGTAGTATTTTTGTTTAAATTACTTTTTAAAAAGTTTGGAAATATTTTTTCAGTCCATAATTTCTCTCTTTTAATAATTCCGTTTGGTGCTGTCTTTTAGACTGATGGAAAGCCTGATTAGTCACCTTTCCAACGAGGTACAACTTTGTTTTGTGCATTAATGGAATAATTTCAAAACTATACATGTTGGAGTGACCAATTATTTTATACTAAAATACTACTTGAGAGTAAATTTTTCTCTGATAAAGAGTGGTTTTACCATCTCAGTGACCTTTCCAACTGATTCCTGGTGTCATAATTATCAGAAAAAGTGTGTTCATTTGTCTTTGTATGATGTCTGGTTTAGGAGTTATGATTGCAGTTTTTCCTGAATAAATTCAAAATGGCTCCCATGGAACATTGGTTGACCCGGCAACAAGCAAAAATCTGAAGTAGACATCTTAAATGTCCTTTGTTTGAAACATATCCAGCAACACATCCACCAATGCTGTTCTTCTATCACACAACCACATTCTTGTGATTTACTAACCTATGACACAGAGCAGGTTTTTGATGCCCACACGTTTAGCCCTGTTGCTCATTCCATGAATGCACAATCCTTACAAGCTGTACCTCGTTGTAAAGGGGACTAATCAGGCTTCCAACAATATACAATACATCACCAGTTGGTAATTAAAGGGGCAGAAAAATTCATTTATTTTCATAACAAATGCCTGCCACGACCACTAGGGGGCGCTTTTGAGGTGGCCCAATATCCAGATTTGTTTCACACATATTCACCAACATATCCACCAAATTTCATGCTTTTATCACAAAGTGAACGATTGTTCGGCTAATCCGCCCCACTACTAGTTGAATAACACAAAAGTTTTTTCTTTCTAATCATCCAACTTGATGTAGGAATTTGAACAACAAAATAGAGGTTGAAATATAAGTTTGATAATGAAAAATAATGGGAAATAAAGCTTTAAAATCTCCAAAAGGAAGAAAAGAATCTGTCTCTCAAGGTTGTTCACTGTTGATTCCACATAAAAGGTGCACAGTACCCGAAACTAGTTCAGCTGGAGTTTATGTAAAGACTCGATGGGATATCTGAGGATAAATAGCTGCTTGGCTCAAGATTTGAATCAGGGAAGAGATGTGAGGTCGTAGGAGATGAGAAAAAACATACATCTCAATCTTCTTTCTCACTTAAATCACAAAACAAACAGAGCCTGTCCCCAGCAGGGAGATCATTAAGCCTGTCTTTTTCTATATCTAATGTAGGTTTACCTGAACTGAGCACACACAGAACTGTTACTCTGTGCATCCTCATAAAAAACATCACAGCTCGGTCTGTATATATACATATATATATATTTTTCTTTTACAGTAACTGTGATCCTCTTTCAAAAAAGACACAGATGTTATGCAACATTATGTAGATTCACAGTAACTCTTCCTGGCTGTGATTTTTATCCCCCTCTACATCAGCAACAATTGCACCAGTTTTCCAGCTCATTTAACGGCTTGCACAAATACAGCATGCTGTGCAGCAGGCGAACAGTAAGATGGTCTAAGATGAACAGATGTTTTGTAGAGTGGCTTTGCTCTGGCCTCTCTAACCTTGACGAGGTAGCAAGGAGGAAGCTCCTGGCCGGGCTCATAAATGTTGGATCAGCTGGCTCGGTGCCCCCTGGCGTTCGGCAGGAAAAGCACTTGAAATCATTTTCAGCCTTGGTGATCACTGATGCTTTATTGTTCGAGGGATTATGAGATTTTACTGCGCGTTGGGATTAGTATAACTACTGCAATGAACAATATGTTCTTGTTAGCTGTATTTTTTTAATAAGGGGTATTAGCAACTCAATTTGATTGTGGAGTACCAGCAGTGTTTAAAAGCAGCTCAGGGACAACACTGACATGTGGTCTGGATGTCACAGATCTTCTGGGATATGACGCATCTTTACAAATCAATGCTGAGGGAAAACTGAGCTAAAAAGTACATCATCATCATCATCGTCAGAAATTTAGAAATTCAGAAAAATTAAAGATGTGAGTGAGCAGTTAGTGGCTGCCTGAAAATAATATTGATATATCTGTCAAGTGAAGAAATCAACTAAGTGATATTCGTGTTTTGAGCGTTAAAAATGGTCAATACGGGAGATGCTCATTTCATTTTCATCTCAATTTGACATATCGTTCCAGGCTCCCAGAATTCACAGTTTTTCATCCGAATGGTGAATATTTTTTATCTTAGAAAAAAGAAACACTCTTATGTCCTCTTATTAGCTTTTCAAGAGTTTGAGCCTTTGCTTTTTTGCACAACTAAACTCGCAGAAATAAAATGGTGAGAAAATCTCAAGTGAAGTTTTGTCCGTTTTGAAAGTTGAAAATTAACTTTCATGCTTAGTATTCTTTCAGACTAACCAATTTGGGCTTTGTCTTTCATCTTGGTAACAAGGACGGATTTAGTTTTAACGAATTCACATGATAGATTCTTTTTTTTTAGTAATTCATTCCCTCTGGTCTGAATTACACAAATCTGATCTCAGAAGTTACTCAGTCTCAGGTTTAAACTGCTGCCTTCACATGTACAGCAGCTGATTTTAAAGATTTCTTCTTTCATATTGTTTTCTGTAAAGCAAATGGTGTGATGTAACACTTTGTAACTTTGAGAGGCAGAGGGCCAGACGTAGCATAAGTTACTGTAGCTGCATTTTCAAACTGTTTAATCATGTTTCGGCGGACAAAAAAATAAAATCAAAGCTGCATTGCCAAAATCAGATGGTTAAATAACCAGATTCACACATTCAGAGACAAACAGCTTGTGCATTAACACATTTGGCATCCCACATGTGTATGTTTGAATGTATAAAAATCACATTAGCACCTGCACATATGCTAACTCACAGCTCCTCTGTGCTGACAGACACATTATGACCTTACATCTGTCCTTCTGGTCTACGGAGCGGGCTGCTCCCCTGATTACTTACATTACAGGCTTATTAACATATAATTAGTTAAGTTCCAGCGTTCCTATCCCCTTCACTCACAGCAGTGATGAAAACGTCCTCAGCACCTGACGAAACCCTGGCAATCAATTGTGTGACATTGCATCTTGTCAGTTAAGTTAATGCAGTCGGCTCCCATTTGGTGCTAATGACGTTCTGATAAGAAGTCCAGTGGGACAACTTCACACTTCAGTAGTCCTCATCAATATTTTGTGGGCTTCATTCACAGCAGTGCGTAATTGATCCCCGTTGCTCTTTGATCACCGTTTGCCTCTGTAGTCTTTGGACTCACCTCTGAGTTTCTCACACGCACTCAGATCCAAAGACACCGGATTCGACCTTCGGACTGATCTGATGCATTCACATTTTTGAGATGCAACAGAATATTATATTGCCTCACAATGAAAACAGGACATCAACATGGAGCATCTGTGGCTGAATCTACCAATGAAACAAAAGCACCAACTTTGGCAACGGTGAATAACCGTCACTTCTAGTTATGACTCCCCAGCCCAGATCTTACGAAATTGGTTTGGCTTAATTACAGATCGCATCACAGACCCAGTATGCACTAACATTATAAACTCTTGTTTGGTAATCAAGTTAAGGTTCATCTGCCGCATGGAAATTTCCACCGTCACCAACAGCCGACACCAAATTCATTTGGCCGGCGTGTCACGGCCCGAGCCAGGCACTTTAACAGTCTCATTGGTTGAATGTCTCTCCCTGAACGCCTGTGTTTCATCACAAGGCCACAAATCTGAGAAACTTCTGGGAAAATCAATCTGTGATGGAAAATGCAATTAAAAAAGAGAATTTGTGTTCCAGAAAGTTTAGTTTGAGCCCAAGCTTTAATGAGAGCAAAACATGCACAACTGTGTTTAACAGTGTTTAATCTTGTGCCTTCATTTCCGAAGCACTGCTGTTGTTGTTGTGCTAAAGTAACCAGAGAGAGCGTGACTGACATTTACCGCTTCTTCTTCTCCCATCTTAACTGTTTTTAGCTCTGTGAAGCACTTTGTGACTCATGTCTGTGAAGTGCTATATAAATAAACTTTACTTACTTAACTTTACTTCTCATAAAGGACGAGACAGTTTTGTTGTGTACAGAGCAGGATGCTGAGGATAGCAGCATTACACTGAGTGCTTAGGGGGATCACACACTCACAGCTTGTTTAGGGTCTGTCTTCCGATTGGAGTGGTTTTAGATTAAAAAAGAAAAGTGTGCTATGTATGCTTCCTGTCCAGCTGTAGAAAAACAAAGTGGAGCATTTTGCAGAGATATTTACTCTGCAAGTCGGTGGAGACCAATATTAGAGCTAAAAAAAAAAAAAAAAGTGCTGAATTTCAAGGTGGTTAAAAATGCGTCTCTAAATAAATGATGATGTTGCTTTATGACTGTTGGTTTAGCTAATGAGCAACTGTTTGCTAACAAATGAGCCAACAGGGATTTTGATGAAGGTCCAGGAGGACAAGACACTATAAATAGAGAAGTTTCACACTTCCCCCGAAACATAACCCTTGTTATTTTTATTTGCTGTTTACAGACAATGAGCTGCTGTATCGTACAAGGGATGGGGACGTTGTTAAGCTCAACGCTGACACAAACGAGAGAATGCTTATCGTGCCGAAGCAGTTCTTTGTGAGTATAACGATATATTTGAACAGCAGCGAGTGTACTTTCTGCTGCCACTGAAATGTGTGTGTCACCATGATGTGTGTGTGTGTGTGTTTTTTCATCCCATCCAGGACAGATCCAGAGCCGCCAAGTACCAAGTGTCTCCAGACATGGAACATGTGTTGTTTGCCTTTGAAGTGAAACCGGTGGGGAACAGTCTGCTCCACTACCTCGCACTGCACCATATAATTTCCCCAGAATTTGTCCTTTTTTGACTGTGATGCTGTTTGTTTCCACAGATCTATCAACACTCCTATGCGGCCAAGTACATTATTTACAGCCTCACGACGCAGTAAGACTCATCTCTGTTGTGTCCTCTTTGATTGTCTGCTGTGTTTTGGCGCCTTGTTGTGTCGTCTTCCCCTCACCCATCATTTTCTACCGGACAATTTGCCCTCAGTCTGAACTCACGCAGACAGTCCACTCATGCAGGCCCCATTTACCTGCTTTGGCCGCCACGCTGTGGGAATGCATTTAAGTTCAATTTAGTTTTGTGCGCTGCATTCAGCCTGGCCTGTTTTTAGCCTTTCATCCATCTATGTCTGCTTATTTCCCCCACTGTTCTGTATTTGCAGTGAGCCAAGCAAAGTCAGCTTGTGCTAAAATAGGGACATGGATGATTGATGAAGCCCACAGTGAGGGAACAAGGCAAAAAACACACATCTCCCTTGCTCTGACTGGGCATTTGTATCGACTTAACACAGCATACATTGTAGTTGGAGCGAACGTACAGGCAAAAATTGAACTTATTGTTTAATATGTCGTCTCCACAGGGAAACTTGGCCTCTGAACCCGCCTGAGGTGCATGAAGCCGCCCTGCAGTTTGCTGGATGGGGACCCCGCGGCCAGCAGCTGGTAAGGAGGCCGTACCCTTGAGATTACACTCGCTAAATGCTGGCACACTAGTGGACATCTGTCAGGCATGGCCGAGGAGGCTGAGCAGTGATTTATGGGTTGTCACAGTAGAACAGACAAATGTCTTGGCGATAAGAGGCGTACGTGCACTGTAATGACTCCATTAAGGGTCCTAGGGTGAACTGTCCTTACTTTGACCTCCATCGGTGTCAACGTGAAGCCAAAATGTTTGGTTTTTTGGTTTGCGTTTAATTTCGCAGCTTCACGACAAACAAATGAGCTGATGAGAGCCACAGCGGCAGATGGCTTCTCGGCGGCACAAACCGTGGCTTGGACAGTCTGGGGTTTCTGAGAGGGAGCAACACATGGCACTGAGAAGGAACAGGGAGAGAGGAGGGGTGGGGGGGGGGCTTTGCAATGCCAGTTGATTGGAGACGGTTTATCCAATTGTGCAAACAAAATGGGTCCCTTGAATTCGATTTTCCATTCGTTCGTTTTTTTGTTTTTTTTTCACTGTGCCATTGGTATTAAGAAATAAAATGTTTTTGTTGCTTCGAAAAGTTTAAAGAGGGCAGAAATATTTCGAGGTGAAAGCCTGAAAAACAGTTTGGCTGGCGTCCTTGGATTCAACACAACTGGCCTTTCTCCATCAAAAAGAGTAACTACTACTTGTTTATTTTCAAACCTTCATCGCTGACTGTGTTTGTAACGAGCCACACAGGAAGCCTATTTGAAATAATGCAAGCTATTATGAACTCGACAGCGGCGGTAGAAAGCGTCTTTGGTAAACTCGATAAAAACATGATTTCATGAGGTTTTTCAAGAACTTCAGAGAAGGTCATTTACATGGAGATGATGTAAGTCTTTGGTGAGGTAGGAGCACTATGTGTTCACACAGGTAAACATGTTTCACTGCTTCTGTCAGTCAGTCTGGACGTGAAAGCAATTTTCCAGTTTTCTAAAAATCTAAATTTTGGTCATTTCCACTGATGTTTCCTCCAAAGCAAAGCAACGGCGGCTGTAGCTAGCAAATGTACACCAGTGACATTTGTTTATGATCCAGAGACGAAATGTACTGTAGCAGCCGCTGGAGTAAGACTCTTGTTCATCAGCAGCAAAGGAGGAAGTGTACTTACCTCACTGAGGAGAAGTAGGTCTGGATGGATGTGAAGATCAATGCAATGTGACAGCTTCTGTTAATCATGGCTTTAATACAGCGGTTATTCAAACCCAGTCCACCTCCCTCGCCACGTCGTTTTTGTGCCTGACCCGACTAAACCTTAAACACATCACTGTCAGATCACAGAACTGTCTCTATTTTAAAACAATTACAGTTCTTATGACGGTTTGAGGTATCACTGACTAATTATCATTCGGAAGCAAAGGCTGTCAGATCAAAAACATGTGCATACAGTACGTGGCTCCGAAGGGACGTTACAAATTATGTATTTTATTGTCTCAGTTTGAGGATGTATTTGTTCAAGAACTCACTGATGTGGTCTCCATTGTGTTATTCTTTATTTGTTATTTTTGGCAACAAATCCAAAGAAATGAAGAAAATCAATCAGTTGTTCCTCTTACAAAACACATCCGTCAACAACACAACTGCATCAGTGACACATTTCTTAGAATAGTCAGATACGCAACAGCACACCACATGTGTATTACTCTCTGACTGAAAATAGCCCCAAAAATGTATTATTTACTCCCGTCCGACTGAGGCAGTGCCCGGTTGTTTTAAGAAATGCCCCTTTTTTAATAGACGCATACTCAGGGGTAGAAGTAGCAAAGTATTGAGATGTAACGAGAGATAAGACACATTGTTGGTTTTTGCTCGTGTGATTTGTTGACGGTAAGAAAAAGACAGACTTATGCTTATCTTTTAACAAAGTGGATTTGACAGAAGCGTCTGATAATCCTTTGTCTTATTCTCCCGCCTCATCAGATGTTCGGCTTTAGTTTTACTTTGTTGACTTGCGTAGTTTCTCTTTGGATTTCTTTGCTTAGACAACAGTTTCATCAGCTGTTACTTAAAAGCTTTCCCTGCCTCCGTAATTGCTCTTACTGTATCATTTGCTTAAATTGCAGATACACTTCGGCGAGAAAATATTAACATTTTAAGTATGTGATGATGCTTTCCTGGGGAAGGAAGCAGATTCATTTGCATATGGTAATATTGTACCTGATTGTTCCTTTCACGACGCTGTTACTGTAGCTCAGCGTTTGATTTAATGAACAGCAGAGGTTAGGCGGAGAAAAAAAAAAGAAAAGAAAAGCAATGAGCTCTCGTCTTTTGTCTTTGTCTGACCTGGCAATGTCGGACATGTTTTCTTTTTTTTTTCTTCTCAGGGTTTGTGAATATAATGATTTCCCATTAAGTTTTAGCAGAATTGGAGCAATTTATCATCAAGTGTTTCATCAGCACGTATAACTGAAAGGTGTGTGTGGGTGTGTATGTGTGTGAGAGAGAGTATTTGTAGCAGTGTGGCTGTGTGCAGCGAAGCATCCGATGTACAGTGAGAGGAGCGGGGAGATGGATCCTGCGACGCTCCCCTCATTAAACCACAAGCAATTACTCTACTGTGACAGAGCAATCAGCGAGGCTGGGTCAACACACACGCAAACGCACACACACACCTGAGGAAAAGGTTTTATTGAGACAAAAAGGGAGGAAAGAGAGAGAAGTGGATTTAAGAAAAAAAAAATTAAAATAAACAAAGGTATCATTGTATTTCACATAAAAAAAAACACCCACACACATGGAGACGCATTGAAATCCCAATAAGCAGCCCTGCTCTTTGAGCTCCACAGGTATCTTTGATGTTGCTACTTTCATTTCGCCACCCTTTGGAAATGGCTCTTTTTATTTTTTTTGAAGCCTTTTGCTCATTCTTCTTTTCTCTCTCTTGTTTGAATTGCCTGAAAATTTATAAGTCAAGCAATCACCACCTACTTCACAAATTATTCCACTTTTCAGGGGCCATTCAGGATAATTTACAACTAAATACTGTGGGTTCTGTGCTGACAATGAGTTCTTTTGAACCTGAAGTCTTGAGGCAGCTCTTGCCAAAGTGTAATTTATAATAATTAAAATACTAAGAATTGAATTTTTATGTAGCTCTTTGAAAGCTGCCTATGCTTTTCATTATGTCCCATGGCGGTACTGCAACATTCGCCACCCACCAGCTTCCCTTGCTTTACACGGCTCTGCATTGATCTGTTTTCCTCAGATGTTGATCCCACAATATAAAACTTTGATTTTCTCAACAGCAGCCATAGATCAGAGTGAAGGGATTCACGTCTTTCGCTTTTCTGACTCTCGTGATGGCGATTTGAGGCTTAGATTTGAACCGAAGAGGTTTCAGCTGACAGCCCGGTCACACCAAAAGAAACAACCGCAGCTTCAGATACCGATCAATCCCACATTCATCTCCCTCTTAATGGCACCAGACGAAGCAGCGAAAAACACTGGAGTGGATTGACAGAGGGTTTCTTTAAGCGTCACACACCCATCTGCCGGCGGTGTGTCTTAATTCTTTCAGCTGATGGCATCTTTTGGCGCTGAGGGCTTAAATCAGCAGTCTTAACCCGCTGTTTAGCTCAGCCATCGTCCACCCCAGCAGACAGCATAATGTCTCAATAAACACAGGGGGAAAATGGTGTGTTTGTGCTTGGATATGTTTTCAGTTATACGTCTGTGCCTGCAGGGTCTCAGCCAGCTCCAGCGCCTCGATTAACAACAGAGGAAGTTTCATACTGCTTTGGAGAAGAAACCAGCTTGAACCGTAGTGACGCAGATATTCATTAATACAGCGCTTAAGGCAGATGTTGACTGAGACTATATTAGCTTGTAAGTGTTGTTGAGTGGGAAGCTGTGTTTCTACCCGGATTAGGTCACGCCGTGAAAGGAGTGAATTGGCTCAAAGGTTCGTACAGTACACAACAAATATGTGAGCTGCAGAGCCTGAGGAAAAATGCACCCTGCAGGAAATCAAAGTTTAGGTGTGAGTTAACAGAGCAAACACTAATGACAGCCACTGCTCTGCATTTCTCCGTCCAGCTCTTCATATTCGAAAACAACATCTACTACAAAACGACGATAGAGAGTCGAGCAATCCGCCTGGTGTCCACCGGCCAAGAGGGAGTTGTCTTCAACGGCCTGGCTGACTGGCTGTATGAGGGTAAGATACATACAAACCTTTACACCAAAATACTACAGGATGATGTCTGTCATTTCTTACAGAGGATTGATAAAAAATTAAGGAAGTAATTAAAATTGTGTCAAATACGTCTAAAAATACATTAAATGGTTTAAAAGATGTGCACATCCATTTCCATTTGATTATTGAGCATATCATTTCAAACTCATGTGCATGCATGCAGAGGTGTTGGAACAGGGAACACACCCCTCCACCCCCCGATGGCATAACATTGGTTCACATCAATGACAACATGGCGTTGCCAATGGCTGTGTTCATACATAGTATTCACAATGTTATAACAATAAGTTAGTGCTACCGACGCCAATGCTAATTTCTCCCATAAGCAATAGAAAAATGCATGTTGTCAAATACTATTCTTGGGCTTTCCATCCAAACTGTTACTAATTGTATTTGGAAGAGGAAGTAAGCATATATCTCATTGAATTTTCTGGTATAAATGTTAACATGATGCAAAATTGAATAATCAATAGTTTGAGATTTATGAACAGTTAATGTTGGTGGCCTTTGGGGTGGGTGGTGGTGGTGGTGGTGGTGGTGGTGGTGGGGTGCCTCTTGCCTGGGGCCTCCAGAGTGTCTAGAAACGCCCCTGCATGCATGTACCGACCGAACAGCCTCCACTTCTATGAGAAAGTTTTCTTCAAGAGTTTGCACACTGGCTGCGGGGATTTGCTCGCTTTCAGCAACAAGAGTATTAGTGAGGTCAGGGACTGATGTGGGGAGATGAGGCCTGGCTCACAGTCTGCATTTTAACTCCTCTCAAGGTTGCTGGATGGGGTTTAGGTCAGGGCTCTTTGCAGGCCAGTCAAGTTCTTCCACATCAAACTGGGAAAACAGTTAACTTTTTTCTTCTTCTGTTTTTTTTTCACGGGAGCGTCAGTATGGTGAAATATTGAAACACTTAATATGGCAAACAAGTATATGTATATCCAATCGGAACGAAATTAAAATGTATGTGGGGTCATGTTTTCTGCCACCTAGTAATTGGAAATCCAATATTCACTCTTCTTTTAGCTGTTGTTGTTTCCTACCCGCCCACCAAGATATATGGCTCCATTACGTTCTCAAGTTAGTTGCAAAGTTTGTCTGCTATTCAGTGGAGAGGAGGTCACCTATAATTTGTTTTTCCGGCAATTTTGAAGAATGCTAAATATTGAAAGCAAATCGCAGGGTAAATTGAGACACCCAGAAACCAAAGCAATAGCTAAAAGATGCTACATGCTACACAGTATAACTTCGTCTGTGGATTCATCACTATCCATGACGTCTTTCACATAAAAAAACATGTTTTCCATCGGTCAAATAGAAATATACATTAATGCAGCTTTAATTGGAATCCACATGCCGAGACCGAACAATGAAAGACGGATACAGAGCACGAGGGTGCGCATTTCCCACTGGTGGGACGTGTCCACGAACATTTGGACATGTAGTGTAGTGTAGTTGAAGACTATTTTAACTCAGGCTGTGACACCTTCCTCCTCCCTGAGGTTTGGCGTTTGTTTGTGTGCATGATTCCATCTGAAAGAGCGCAGCTGGCTACGTTTCAGTGCTCCTCCTCCACGAGACTTCCCATCGCTTGTCTTTGTGTTCAGGCAGTTTTTAATTAATTCATGTCTGCGGTGCTGCAATCTCACTCAGCAGATGTTCAAGTTTGCTTGTAATTGAGTATGAAACATTTTTCTGCATATGTGAGACTGACATTCCAATTACATACCACTTGAATATGGCTTTGTTTACGGCGCCGCCGCCTTATTTGCGCTGTCGTTTGTGATGCAGTTTCTAGGTGTCTTGTTTAGTAAGTGAAGGCCTCAATTTCTATTATTTGATTCAGTCTGCATGTATTCAGAGAGCGGTTTGAGATAGTAATTGCAGCGTAATTGTATAATGTAATTGTAAAATGCCAGTTATTATGAGAGAAATTCTGTTACAGTGCATGAACTGCTTCAGGGTTGCCTCTAATCGGTTTTTCATTAATGGGATTATTTCTTTGTTGCAGACACAGAACATGACATGAAAGAAGTAATCCATTTTCAATGCTAAAGAAAGATTTGCCTTGCTATATTTTCCCCACCATATTTCATGGATTTATCAGCGAATAACAGATTGACAAAAAACCAGAGATCACGCAGCACATTACAGTGTGAGCTGTACAACATGTATTGTTCTGGTGAGACAGATTTTTGCAAAAGTTGTTTGAATGTGGTTCAAGGTGAGGCTGCCTCCTTTTCTCTCAGGTATTTAGTGCAATTCAGCCAAACATCCTCATTCTTGACTGAGAGAATTTTAACTTGGATAAAGCAGACAATTTCAAGTCATCCACACTTTTCATTAAAAAAAAAAAAAGTTTTTCAATTATTTTTTTAATTGAAGTCCTATCTCTCTGCCTCCAAAACTGTGTTGTATATAAACTCAACAATCCACTTGTTCCAGGGTTCATTGAAGTTACTGTACAGCATACAGTATCTTACTGTATCCAGTGAAATATTCAAACAAATAGTGCCATTGTTAGAGCTGCACCATCAAATAGAATATCTTAGATGACTGACGGCTTCTGAATCAAATGATTCATATTTTTTATGAAATATTTAGCTGCTAACAAAACTTTCAAGTCCAGTCCTGTGTGTCTGAACAATGCTTTGTACATCTGCAAGGCTTTGAAGTTCATCAGTATTGATAATGATATCCTTGCCGATGATAAAGCATCACCAAACACACACACACAGGCTCTGGCTTTGATCAAGAAGAGTGAAGATGGGGAATTCATGGGAAAGTCTCCTGATGGATGAGATGAGATGAGCTCGCCCAAGAATCCAGTGTGTAGCTTTGTCTTTCCAGTGCAGTCATCCGTTGGTACAGTGTGGAGCTCTGGAGCTTTTGGTCTGTGCATGTGGTCCGTCTCCTGCCGAGGGACGGCTTTAGACAACCGTCGGCCTCCACAGAAGACATAAGAGTGTCGCATCAACCTCACAGCCGACCGCCACAGCATGAGCAACACAAAACCACCCCCGTCTTTCTGTGGAGTCCTGACATGAAATTGAAGAGTTTTTTTTGTTTTTTTTTCCAGTCTTGTACTCTGTGTGTCCTGTGTCAACAAAAGCAGCCTCTGATAAGAGCAGCATACCAGGGGTCTTGCTAAACATGCCAACCTTCAGATAATAATGAATTAAATTTAATGTTGTGCTGCTCCTACAGAAGAATAAGAAGGGTGGTTATCATAGAACAAGTGAAGGCTTGTGTTCCTAGGACATGGGCCTTGAAATCCTTTGGTGCTGCAAGTAAACCTTCAGCCTCAGAGCTAAATCACCTGTTGAGAATCCAGCTCTCAATACTGTAGTCTCCTTTGTCCATTTTTGGCCCTGTTATAACACACTTCACCTTCACTGTATAAAAAATCCTGAAGACCTTCAAAAACATTACTGCCTACATTACTTCATCAGTGACATGAAAATAGCAAAGTCCTCAGTGAGGCAGATCAGATCAGGAAGAAGCTTTTGTTTGGATCTCGTCTTGTAGGGTGCAGTGAGGCGTAGACTCCAGCTGCTTCTCATAGAGCTCTTCTGCCCCCTGCTGGATGTAAAAGTATCTCATCAGGAATCTGCTGGAAAAACAAACTAATCATTGTATCGAGGGAAAAGTGGTTTGACACTAAAATGCCAAGCGCAGCCTCTTCCAAAAATAATCCAGACTTCATTTTGAGTGGACGTTTATGCACCTTTTGTCTTGATTTCTGCCAAAATGTCGACTCCGTCAGTTACAGGTGGTTCATCAATCGATCAGAGTCCAGTTGTGTTTTCCACCTCCACAAACAAAACTTAAAAAACTAGAATTAGGTGGCAACAAGGAAAGATTTATTTATATAGCATGTTTATGAATGGAAGAAAGAAGAGGTGTGCGATGTGGATTATTCCTATTGATTTGTCAGGCTTTACATCTACATCAAAATATATTGTGTGACATCCAGTCTCTTTTTTTTTCAAGTGTTTGGATTTGGAGCTGTCAAAATTTGATATGAGTCTTTTTTTTTTTCTTACTTGGTGTCAACACAGGGATGGGGCATCATAAATCACACAGGCTGAAAATATTAAAGTGGTGTCTGCTCAAATGGTGACATATTGGAAATATCTTTATCAGTGTCACACTATTAAGTACATAAACACAAACTGATAGACAACTAGAAAGACAGAGCAAAGTAAACTTTTTATCTAAGGCATTGCACTGCAGTGTCTTGGCAGCAGCAGCAACCGGAGGCAAACATTGCATTTTTTAAATGGATTGTCACATGGATTTGACTTTTTCGAAAGTGGATTCTTATCTATGTGTCTGAAAACATTTAGTCAGGGCCAAGTGAGGATTCATTCTCATTCTCTTCATGTACAGCACTCAATATAACAGTGGAGCCAAATTGCATTCCTTCAGCTCAGTATTGTTCATTATATACAGTAGAAATAAACAGGTTCCCGCCGGGTAGAAAAGATGGTGGCGTTTTGTTCCACATCTGGTCTCCAGTTTCATGCATTCTTCACTGTGTGTGTGTTATCTGGTTGTTCTGTATTGCAGAGGAGATCCTGCAGACCCAAATAGCCCACTGGTGGTCTCCAGATGGGCTGCGTCTGGCCTACATGACCATCAACGACACGCTGGTGCCGAAGATGGAGATTCCGTTTTTCACGGGAACGCCGTATCCTACCAACCTGGAGTATCAGTATCCGAAGGCAGGTTGAATTCAGCTGCACTCTCACTCCTACTATCCTTTTAATGTCAACATGTTGATAGAAAATGTGTCAGAAAGCGGTGGAAGAAGCAGCGAAATGTACTTGTATACAAGTACAAGAGTTACATTTTATCCAAATTCACACTTTAATGGAGCTTGTTTATGTCAAAAAGACAATTCCTCAATCTTGAATTGAAATTCAGTCTGACACATCTCATTTCCTCTTGGCCCCTGCAGGCTGGGGAGGAAAACCCTGTAGTACATCTGTCTGTGGTGAGCCTCAATGGTCCCCTGCACACAGTGGTGATGAAGAAACCTGATGACCCCCGAATAGGGTGAGTGACAGCTCGAAGGCGCCGCATTGAAAGCACTAAAAATAGCCACAGTGCATTTTCTTAAGGTATCTGAGGCCGAGGTGGTCAGTGGTGGTGGTGATGTGTCCCCGCCCTCTGCTTTTTCCAGGAGGGAGTATTATATCACCATGGTGAAGTGGGCCACCAGCACCAAGCTGGCTGTGAACTGGCTGAACAGAGCTCAGAACAACTCCATCCTGACGCTGTGTGAGGCTACGACTGGAGTCTGCATAAAGGTGAAACATTTAAATCTGCTGCCAGGGATTGGTCTGTTGTTATTCTGTTTTTTACTTTCTGTCAACAAATCCCATGAAAAGACCAAACCAACGACGATTTCAACAAATAGGAACTTGTGCAGCCTTATTATGGCTTATTCCTCTGTTGTCATTGAAAAGCCTTAGCCCATTAGTTTGCCACGTTTTTTCACGCTGGGGGTGACATTCATTCTGCTGAACAGCACAACAGCTCAAAATACTCCATCGCAAGTTCTCTATTTGGTCCTGCTTGTGTAACATTTGCTAAAAAAAGTGTAATATTTGCTACCTTTTATAATTGTTCTGCATTTTGGGTAATAACTTCAGGCTGTTTGTGCTGAAGAGTACGAGAAAAAATTGATACCACTTTCATACTGTCCATTAAATAGTGTAGCACAAAACCACTTATTTCACAGACACAAATAAAGTCCTAATCTTCTCATCAAACTCTCTGCCAGAAAGTGAACAAGCATATTATTTAAGTGTCAAAGAGACAGACAGACATTTTTTAAAATCTTTTCATGATTATTTGTTGACGGTAACGAAAAAATAAAGAATCTTGACAGATTTATCATTTTTTTAAAGTGATTTCATGACTTTCAACTCATGCCCTCTTATTATTTCAGAAACATGAGGACGAGAGTGACAGTTGGTTGCACAGACAGGTATGTGATCAAAACGCTGCCACCCCATTGCTATGCAGTTGGTTCAAAAAAAAAGAAGACGACAACAGTGTTTGGTCTGTGTGTCTGAGATGGAGCAATTAGATGCAACAAAAGACGCCCTGCAGGAACATTTTGGAGACAAACTTTGTTTCTGTTCTCTTCTCTTTTTCTCCTCTCCTGCAGAATGAAATGCCACTCTTCTCCCAAGACGGACACAAGTTCTTCTTCACCCGAGCGATACCTCAGGGTGGGAGAGGAAAGTTTTTCCACATTTCCATGTCCACCTCCATGGTAGGTAAATGGCAAATTATTCCCATAAATTGTGTCCTTTGAGGCTCCGTACAGAGTGTTTATTGGTGTCCCCTGTGTGTTCCCGGCCCAGCCCAACACCAGCACAGACATACTTCAGTCCCTGACGTCTGGGGACTGGGACATCACCAGCATCTTGGCGTACAATCATCAAAGGAACCTCATGTAAGGACATTTTGATATCTTTGCATATTTCTAACAGCTGCTGCTGCAGCGTTGAAGGTTATTTTGTTGTTTGATGATGATGTTTGTCTGTTTTTTTTCCAGATACTTCCTGAGCACAGAGGACAACCCCAAACGACGGCACTTATACAGGTATGATATTACTGTAATGAAAGTTCAAACGGCTGCTATATTTTCTGAGTGTTTTTTTTTTAGTTTTAAATTGAGTTTATACAATGATACTCACCCGGTGCCATCCCACAGTGCCGACACAATCCCTCCATTCAACCGCTGCTGCCTGTCTTGCGAGTTCAAGTGTGGCTATGTGGACGTTTCATTCAGCCACAATATGCAGTACTTTTTACTCAACTGTAAAGGTGAGCATCATCGACCTTGAATCACTTCAGTCAAGGATCTTCTTTTTTTTTTTCTTTTTTTTTTTAATAGCAGCAGAGTGAGAGTGTTTTACATCCCAGC
Organism: Decapterus maruadsi; assembly: GCA_030347415.2. Lineage (NCBI taxonomy): Eukaryota > Metazoa > Chordata > Actinopteri > Carangiformes > Carangidae > Decapterus > Decapterus maruadsi. The sequence continues at coordinate 18,335,598 of CM064906.1, forward strand.
GCTCCTGTGAAAGGAAGTCAGTCCTCTGAGGGGCGGGAGGGGGCCACAGAGAGCCGTGATCGGTGGAAGGTATAATTGAATTAGTGCTCTGTGTCAGGTTGAGAGCTTATATCGAACTGGACATTAGCAGATAACCTCAAACCACTGCTGGATCCCTCTGATTAGCCACAGAAATAAATGTCTTGTCTGACTGCGTGCCAGCGGTGATGTGAGCACCGCTGAGCTGCTGGCGAACGCGGCACGGCTTTCTGCTTTTAGGATTTGATAAATGGAAAGGAGACCAAGCCCAGTGGTTAGCGCCGTGTCGTTGTTTACCAGATGTATTCCTCGTAGTCCTCTGAGACATTCTGTTATTGTGGTTTTTTTTTGTTTTGTTTTGTTGTGTTTTCACCCTTGTGGCTTCAACTCTGGGGCACAACAACACAGTTTCCATGGAAGCTGATTTGTTTAGGGCGCTCACTCCAGAGAGGAAAAGTGCCAGTGGCTGTCTGCATTAATTGGATCTTTGGAGAGTAGCTCCGCTGTGAAATAATAAGTTACTTCCTCATGGGACGGAAGTGGATTAACTGCGGAGCTGGCTGAGAGGCCTGTTTGTGAAGTCTGTTTAAGATAAGAGATGATTCCAGTGCAGCGGAGGCTACTTTCACTTCATCGTTGCTGCTTTGTTGGAGCATGTTCAGCCTTTATTCTGGGTCTTCTCACATGATACTGTATCATGCTAATCAAATTACCTTCTATTATTATGTTCTTACTAATTGTTTTTCCCTTAATTGTTCTCGATAGGCCCAGATATACCCAGTGTGGCCATTTATAGGACTGAGGACAAACAGAGTGAGTGTGGTCATTCTGCGTCATCACGTACAGTAACCTGAACTGAATTCACCGTAGAGATGTTTCCGTGGACACATTTGTCATGGAGTTTCATCTTTTGCTGCAGAGGTGTTCGACGTGGAGACGAATGAGAGCGTGAACAAAACGTACAACAATATGCAGATGCCCAGGGTGGAGTACAAGACCATCACCATAGACGACTACAGTACGTGTTCACTTTACCAAATATGATCTTTACCAGGTACAGTTACACGTTTGTGCTCAACCCCCCCACCCGCTGTGTGTTGCAGCTCTGACGATGCAGATTCTGAAGCCAGCTGGATTCGTGGACACCGCCCACTACCCCTTACTGCTGCTGGTGTATGTATGAACACACATGACTGTGAATACCATTGAGTTTCGTGGTTGTTTAAAGGGACTACACCAGAATTCACTACTGTACATTTGGGGTCAGAAAAGCCCCAAAAAGTTATTAGTATGACTTAAACTGTGCATTTCCCACAATGCAACGCAATAGTGTGTTTTGATGGGTCATTAGAAATAATTTCAGGTCACTTGACTAATGAAATCAGGAATACTTTGAGTGCTCGTTTTGTTCTTTTTATTGTTATTTACATATTTTGATCTTTTATCTCTTTGTGAAATTTCCCAATTATTATTGTTCTTTTATTATTATTATTATTTATACATTTCTGATTGTTCATTATATTTAATTGTTAACCTTAGGTGGAGGCATCTAATGAGCTCTTTGAGTTTTCTCCTCTTCCAGCATTGTAAATTATTAATTTTGTGTATTTTTAACTGTGCAAAATAAATCAAATTGTATAACACATGATAGAATTTGTGATGGGACAATTATGAAAAGTGCAGTCGAAAATTTAAGCACTTAACAGATTTATTTGCATAATGTTCTTGTTATTTTATCAAGTATTTTTATAAATCCTGACCTGAGGTGTTGAAAGCCCACTTGACTAGCTGTAATCAGCAAAAAGCGAGTCGTTCCTCATCGTCATCCTGTGGTGTTTTCCACAGGGACGGTACGCCCGGTGGCCAGATGGTGACGGAGCAGTTCCAGGTGGACTGGGCCACGGTCCTGGTCAGCAGCTTCAGCACCATCGTGATCCGCTTCGACGGCCACGGCAGCGGCTTCAGAGGAACCAACCTTCTGCACAAAGTCAGGAGGAAGCTGGGGAAGCTGGAGGAGCGGGATCAGCTGGAGGCCCTCAGGTCAGGCTCCTCCTGGAACAGCGAGCATCACCGTTAGCAAAGCAGTTTTGAGTTTGACACGTTTTCCTCCATTTTCAGGTTCATATCCAAAGAGCCGTACATCGATAAGAGTCGAATGGGAGTTTATGGACGGGTAAGGAGGAGGAACATGTGGACAATGAGAGCGCTGCATGTCTTCATGGAGATACAGCAGCTGCCTGATTTGTTATTTTCATGTAAATTATCAGATTTCTTGATGTGTCTTCCTTTCTTCAGGCCTATGGAGGATACTTAGCCACGATGCTTTTGAGCTCTGCAGAGTTCACCCAGCTAAAATGTGGAACAGCAGTCTCACCCATCACAGACTTTGAACTATACGGTACCACAGCCTCAATATTATTATTTTAAGGACACCATGGGACAGTTTCTAAAGACTCCTGATCTTTCTTAACCTGTGTTTTTCTTCCTCCAAATTGCAGCATCTGCATTTTCAGAACGATACCTCGGCTTAAAGACAGATTCCCGAGTTTATTCGGTAAAATCTCACCACTTCTGTCTCTTTATCCACATCATGCAACACTATGTTTTTCTGGGGCTGGATGAGAGGGTTGTTATCAAGAGAAGATGTTGATGACATGGTGGATTTTCTGCTTCCTCTTTTCCTTCAGATGACACATTTAGCACAGGGAAATTTTGCGGAATTGCTTAAGGACAAACAGTACTTGATAATTCACCCGACGGCAGACGGTAAGGGACACAGCATCGGATGCAGTTGTTTCTCAGTAATATAGACTGAAATTATTCTCAGAGATTGGTCACTAACGTTATGACCTCGTCTTCTTCACCATCTCCACAGAAAAAGTTCACTTCCAGCACACGGCCAAGTTTATCAACTATTTAATCAGCCAGAGGGCCAACTACACTCTACAGGTGAGCCACAGCACACCAGACTTGACTCATTTAATCAACTGATATCAGTTTTCAGAAAGTTGATTGGTCAAACTGTGTGCTCTTGACTGGTTGGAACAAAAACATGTCCCTTTGAAGAATAGTTTGGACATGCTGCAAAGACAAGGTTTCAGTACACAGGTATTATGTCAAGTAGGAAGTTCTGAAAAAATGAACCACTCCCATGGGCATCGGGTCAAGATGCATGGAAAGTAAAAAAGGTAACACTAACCCTCAGTCGACAACCCCTGGCGAAAATTATGGAATCACCTCTCTCGGAGGGTGTTCGTTTAGTTGTTGTAATTTTGTAGAAAGAGGACAAATCACATGCCACAAAACCATTTTTATTCAAAATGCCAACCTTCTGGCTTTGAGAAAGACTTAAAAAAAAAAAAAAGCAAAAGCAAGAAAGAAAATTGTTGTAGTCTGTCACATTTTTTTTTAAATCGAGTAGAGGAAAAATCACTCAATTCTGAGGAAAATATTATGGAATCACACTGGTAGAAAACTGAATAAAGCAATATGTTTTGACAAGAAACTCTAAAGGAAATGGGATTTACATAGAGAAAAGACAAACGAAGGCCATCATTAACACCTAAACAAAAGAAAAAACAAGGTTACAGTGGGTTAATGAAAAACAACTGTGGATGACTGGATGAAAGTGACATTCAGTGATTCATTTTTTGAAGGAAATTTTTCACAGTTTTGCAAGATTCATTTTATCATCTTGAAAAATGATATCATCATCGCCAAACATCCTTTCAATTGATGGAATCAGAAAAGTGTCAAAAATGTCTATGTAAACTTGTGCATTTATTAAGATGATAAGGTGTAATGACTACTGTACCATCTCCCCGGTGCCTTTACCTGACATTCAGCTCCATATCATCAATGACTGTGGAAATGTGCATGTTTTCTTCCGGCAGTCATCTTCACAAATCTCACTGGAGCGGCACCAAACAAGAAAAAGTTCCAGCATCATCACCTTGACCAATGCAGATTCATGATTCATCACTGAATATCACTTTCATCCAGTCATCCACAGTCCATGATTGCTTTTCATGTACGGCTCTTCGGACAAGAGTCAACCAGCAGAGAGGAAATTAGCAGAAGTGGGGAACACAAACCTAGACAAGAGACGAGGGGGACAAAATAACACATTTTGGCCACTTGGGGGCAGCAAAAACAAGCTTTTCAATATTGATATTACCACCTGATAGGTTGATATGAGAAACCTGCAGCAAACTTTTGCTTAATTAAACATTCAATATGTGGAATTACATTAGCATTGATGTATCATGTTTCTATTAAAAATTCATGAAGCTTTGTTTTGTTCCACAAACTTGAGGGAAATAGTTTAGGGTTTGTTCACTGTAAACATCTTCCTGCTGAAGACAGCTCTACTCTAGCACTGAACCAGAACAGCCAACATTCAGCCATAAGGTGTAAAACTAAAACAACACGCTGCTGCGGTTGTCACAGCCACATGAAATTTAATTTCTTTCCAGGATGAAATTCTGTTTTTGTTACAGTTCGTTCCCTCTGCTGCAGCTCAGCAAGTGAACCGAGTGAATATTTCATTAAAAAAATAACACCAAACTGGATTGTCTACTTCAAACTGATGAAATCTCATTTGGCATCTTCACTTTTTCCCAGAACCAAAACTTACTCCAACGTATATTGTATTAGGATGTTTCAGTGGACAAGAGCTGGCAAACCAATACAACCACGAGGTCCATTACCTTGATACTGTTTGTGGTGAGAGATTGTTTTACCGTCTGCTGAAGGTGGTACTATGAGATATGAATCTAGAATAGAGAAGAATAGATTCATATATATTTTTATTTTGTCCTTTATATTACTACTTTGGGTTTTAAACAAGGTATTTTATTTATTATTTGGTATTTTAATCTCACTTTCACAGACTACACCAGTAAAATAAAATAAAATCAAAAGATGAAGTGATTTTGAAAGACTAAGGAAGTTAATTAGTGTGTGTCTGTGTATTTCCAGATCTATCCAGATGAAGGACACTTCCTACACAGCGAGGAGACGCAGCAGCACCTCAGCCAGTCTCTGGTCAACTTCTTTGCCGAGTGTTTCCGGGTGATCGAGGTACCGACGGACGACCAGCAGGAGGACGAGGACGACAGTTAGGCCACCTCCCTTCCACCTCCCCTCCTCCTCCTCCTCCTCCTCCTACTCCACCACCCCTAACCCCCTCACCCCTCCTCCTCCTCCTCGGCCAGCTACTACAGCACAATATGCAACAGATCTTTCAACCCCAAGTCAATCCACGACGCCCTGCACCTGTTTCCAATCTGATTTTAGCTCTACTCTGAAGCGCAGCACCCGCATGAGCAACAAGGGGCCTCGGCCTGTCTGTATCCCCCCCCTCTCCCCCTCACTCCCCCCGTGCTGTGCAGGAAACCAGTCGGAAGGACACTGAATAAATCTCAGATGTGATGTGAACCAGTCTTATTGGATCAAACGGACTAGCACTCCCTCTGGTGGACAGATAGAGGATCAGCATCACGTCTACTGAGCAACAATGTGTCACCTTTGCAGCACAAATTCTCCCCCCCATGTGAAGATTGGCTCATTACTGTATGTCGAGGTTTAACTTTTGAAAGGCTTCCACTTTCTGATAACCTTTTGCCAACCGACTTACTGACTATTGTGTTCATGAGTATGATTACTGCTACTTGTTTCCGGAAATTTCTCTGTTCAGTGTCTTACGATAGTACCGTTGTCTATGAGTGGATGTCCGGCTGCATCAGTCCTTAGTTGCTTTATGAAAAATGAGGGCACAATGTTTAAACTTTGTGTTGTACAGAAAAAAAAAAAAAGTTGTCTATACAAAAATGAGATGAAATCACATTTTCCCCTCCTCATATATCTGGATCAAACTCTTCTTTTTAGTCACTGTGCCTTACTGTGGGTGGAAATGTTCATGTTAGGAGCCCACATGATGCTGAAAATGAGTAAATATGAGTAGGCCTTGTCTGAACTGTGCATTCCTTTGAAAACTCAAACACAGATTGTGATTTAATTTTTCCTGAGTGGATGAGATGACAAAATTACAACAAAAAAAAGATCATGGCACATTTAAATTCAGAACAGGGAAAGATTTGAATACTGAATAAGATGGCTACTGACGGAAATGTAAAGAATATTTAGTTGCAGATGCAGTTCTTGATATTTACCCTCCAAACTGGTGAGTTTACTATGCTGATTTCATTTTTTTTTTTAATTTTTTCATTATTTTGTGAACTTCTTTGTGTGTTTAAATGGCTTGACTCTCTCCCCCATGTCACTTCTGTTAGTATTGTCAGTGGTTTCTAGTCAGCTGATGTACAAAGTGTATAAATCTTATATTGTTTAAGTCTTTATGTTGTACGTGCAACTTGTATATAAAGCATTTTGAAATGTATCGTTTGTCGACTCCGTTTGTATCCAGTGTTAGATCTACCTGCCTTGTGTGTGTGTGTGTGTGTGTGTGTGTGTGTGTGTATAATATATCTTTTCCAAGATGAATCAACTTTTTAGTCATATTTCACTGCCGTAATTGGGAGAAATATCACCTTTCATCAACATTTTTTTCATTTATTTATTTTACTTTACTGTACAAATGTGGAGAAAGATTAATTTAAAATGACCCTTATAACAAAACTCAGTTACAGTATGCTGACCTTTGACCTTAAGTCACATAAATTCCATCATAAGTGTGTTCCTCATTTCTTTTGCATACTGTTCCTGACATCTCACACTACTTCTGGTATCATTTTGGTGGCATTTTACAGTAAAAATTTGGAGAAAAATAACCTTAAAGTCACCCATATAAAAAAACCCAGTTATAGTATGCTGACCTTTGACCTTACGTCAAATCAATTCCTTTATAGGTGTATTCTTCATTTCTTTTGCAAATTGTTCCTGTGGTCTCACTCTACTTCTGGTATCATTTTGGCAGCATTTTACTGTAGAAATTTGGAGAAAAATAACTTTAAAGTCACCCATATAACAAAACCCAGTTACAGTATGCTGACCTTTGACCTTAGGTCACATCAATTCCTTTATAGGTGTCATCCTCATTTCTTTTGCATGTTGTTGCTGGGGTCTCACTCCACGTCTGGTATCATTTTGGTGGCATTTTACTGTAGAAATTTTGAGAAAAATCATTTAAAAAATCCCACCCATAATGACTCAACCCCATTCACAGTATGCTGACCTTTGACCTTACATAATATCAATTCCTTTATAGGTATGTTCCTCATTTCTTTTGCATGTTGTTGCTGGGGTCTCACTCCACGTCTGGTATCATTTTGGTGGCATTTTACTGTAGAAATTTTGAGAAAAATCATTTAAAAAATCCCACCCATAATGACTCAACCCCATTCACAGTATGCTGACCTTTGACCTTACATAATATCAATTCCTTTATAGGTATGTTCCTCATTTCTTTTGCATGTTGTTCCTGGGGTCTCACTCTGCTTCTTGTATCATTTTGATGGCATTTTACTGTAGAAATTTGGAGAAAAATAACTTTAAAGTCACCCATATAACAAAATCCAGTTACAGTATGCTGACCTTTGACCTTATTTCACATCAATTCCTTTATAGGTGTGTTCCTCATCTCTTTTGCATGTTATTCCTGGGGTCTCACTCTACCTCTGGTATCATTTTGGTGGCATTTTACTGTAGAAATTTGGAGAAAAATCATTTCAAAGTCACCCCTATAACACAACCCAGTTACAGTATGCTGACCTTTGACCTTAGGTCACATCAATTCCTTCATAGGTGTCATCCTCATTCCTTTTGCATATTGTTCCTGACATCTCACTCTACCTCTGGTATCATTTTGGTGGCATTTTACTGTAGAAATCTGGAGAAAAATCATTTTAAAATCACCCCTATATCAAAACCCAGTTACAATATGCTGACCTTTGACCTTAGGTCACATCAATTCCTTCATAGGTGTCATCCTCATTCCTTTTGCATATTGTTCCTGGTGTCTCACTCTACCTCTGGTATCATTTTGGTGGCATTTTACTGTAGAAATCTGGAGAAAAATCATTTTAAAATCACCCCTATAACACAACCCAGTTACAGTATGCTGACCTTTGACCTTAGGTCACATCAATTCCTTCATAGGTGTCATCCTCATTCCTTTTGCATATTGTTCCTGACATCTCACTCTACCTCTGGTATCATTTTGGTGGCATTTTACTGTAGAAATCTGGAGAAAAATCATTTTAAACTCACCCCTATAACACAACCCAGTTACAGTATGCTGACCTTTGACCTTAGGTCACATCAATTCCTTCATAGGTGTCATCCTCATTCCTTTTGCATATTGTTCCTGACATCTCACTCTACCTCTGGTATCATTTTGGTGGCATTTTACTGTAGAAATCTGGAGAAAAATCATTTTAAAATCACCCCTATATCAAAACCCAGTTACAATATGCTGACCTTTGACCTTAGGTCACATCAATTCCTTCATAGGTGTCATCCTCATTCCTTTTGCATATTGTTCCCGGTGTCTCACTCTACCTCTGGTATCATTTTGGTGGCATTTTACTGTAGAAATCTGGAGAAAAATCATTTTAAAATCACCCCTATATCAAAACCCAGTTACAATATGCTGACCTTTGACCTTAGGTCACATCAATTCCTTCATAGGTGTCATCCTCATTCCTTTTGCATATTGGTCCTGGTGTCTCACTCTGCTTCTTGTATCATTTTGATGGCATTTTACTGTAGAAATTTGGAGAAAAATAACTTTAAAGTCACCCATATAACAAAATCCAGTTACAGTATGCTGACCTTTGACCTTATTTCACATCAATTCCTTTATAGGTGTGTTCCTCATCTCTTTTGCATGTTATTCCTGGGGTCTCACTCTACCTCTGGTATCATTTTGGTGGCATTTTACTGTAGAAATTTGGAGAAAAATCATTTCAAAGTCACCCCTATATCAAAACCCAGTTACAGTATGCTGACCTTTGACCTTAGGTCACATCAATTCCTTCATAGGTGTCATCCTCATTCCTTTTGCATACTGTTCCTGACATCTCACTCTACCTCTGGTATCATTTTGGTGGCATTTTACTGTAGAAATCTGGAGAAAAATCATTTTAAAATCACCCCTATAACACAACCCAGTTACAGTATGCTGACCTTTGACCTTAGGTCACATCAATTCCTTCATAGGTGTCATCCTCATTCCTTTTGCATATTGTTCCTGACATCTCACTCTACCTCTGGTATCATTTTGGTGGCATTTTACTGTAGAAATCTGGAGAAAAATCATTTTAAAATCACCCCTATATCAAAACCCAGTTACAATATGCTGACCTTTGACCTTAGGTCACATCAATTCCTTCATAGGTGTCATCCTCATTCCTTTTGCATATTGTTCCTGGTGTCTCACTCTACCTCTGGTATCATTTTGGTGGCATTTTACTGTAGAAATTTGGAGAAAAATAACTTTAAAGTCACCCATATAACAAAATCCAGTTACAGTATGCTGACCTTTGACCTTAGGTCACATCAATTCCTTCATAGGTGTCATCCTCATTCCTTTTGCATACTGTTCCTGACGTCTCACTCTACCTCTGGTATCATTTTGGTGGCAATTTACTGTAGAAATTTGGAGAAAAATCATTTTAAAGTCACCCCTATCTCAAAACCCAGTTACAATATGCTGACCTTTGACCTTAGGTCACATCAATTCCTTCATAGGTGTCATCCTCATTCCTTTTGCATACTGTTCCTGACATCTCACTCTACCTCTGGTATCATTTTGGTGGTATTTTACTGTAGAAATCTGGAGAAAAATCATTTTAAAAATCTCACCTATAATGACTCAATCCCACTCACTATATGCTGACCTTTGACCTTAGGTCACATCAATTCCTTCATAGGTGTCATCCTCATTACTTTTGCATTATGTTCCTGACATCTCACTCTACCTCTGGTATCATTTTGGTGGCATTTTACTGTAGAAATCTGGAGAAAAATCATTTTAAACTCACCCCTATCTCAAAACCCAGTTACAATATGCTGACCTTTGACCTTAGGTCACATCAATTCCTTCATAGGTGTCATCCTCATTCCTTTTGCATACTGTTCCTGACATGTCACTCTACCTCTGGTATCATTTTGGTGGCATTTTACTGTAGAAATTTGGAGAAAAATCATTTTAAAAATCTCACCTATAATGACTCAATCCCACTCACTATATGCTGACCTTTGACCTTAGGTCACATCAATTCCTTCATAGGTGTCATCCTCATTACTTTTGCATTATGTTCCTGACATCTCACTCTACCTCTGGTATCATTTTGGTGGCAATTTACTGTAGAAATCTGGAGAAAAATCATTTTAAAGTCACCCCTATATCAAAACCCAGTTACAATATGCTGACCTTTGACCTTAGGTCACATCAATTCCTTCATAGGTGTCATCCTCATTCCTTTTGCATACTGTTCCTGACATCTCACTCTACCTCTGGTATCATTTTGGTGGTATTTTACTGTAGAAATCTGGAGAAAAATCATTTTATAAATCTCACCTATAATGACTCAATCCCACTCACTATATGCTGACCTTTGACCTTAGGTCACATCAATTCCTTCATAGGTGTCATCCTCATTCCTTTTGCATATTGTTCCTGGTGTCTCACTCTACCTCTGGTATCATTTTGGTGGCATTTTACTGTAGAAATCTGGAGAAAAATCATTTTAAAATCACCCCTATAACACAACCCAGTTACAGTATGCTGACCTTTGACCTTAGGTCACATCAATTCCTTCATAGGTGTCATCCTCATTCCTTTTGCATATTGTTCCTGACATCTCACTCTACCTCTGGTATCATTTTGGTGGCATTTTACTGTAGAAATCTGGAGAAAAATCATTTTAAACTCACCCCTATAACACAACCCAGTTACAGTATGCTGACCTTTGACCTTAGGTCACATCAATTCCTTCATAGGTGTCATCCTCATTCCTTTTGCATATTGTTCCTGACATCTCACTCTACCTCTGGTATCATTTTGGTGGCATTTTACTGTAGAAATCTGGAGAAAAATCATTTTAAAATCACCCCTATATCAAAACCCAGTTACAATATGCTGACCTTTGACCTTAGGTCACATCAATTCCTTCATAGGTGTCATCCTCATTCCTTTTGCATATTGTTCCTGGTGTCTCACTCTACCTCTGGTATCATTTTGGTGGCATTTTACTGTAGAAATCTGGAGAAAAATCATTTTAAAATCACCCCTATATCAAAACCCAGTTACAATATGCTGACCTTTGACCTTAGGTCACATCAATTCCTTCATAGGTGTCATCCTCATTCCTTTTGCATATTGGTCCTGGTGTCTCACTCTGCTTCTTGTATCATTTTGATGGCATTTTACTGTAGAAATTTGGAGAAAAATAACTTTAAAGTCACCCATATAACAAAATCCAGTTACAGTATGCTGACCTTTGACCTTATTTCACATCAATTCCTTTATAGGTGTGTTCCTCATCTCTTTTGCATGTTATTCCTGGGGTCTCACTCTACCTCTGGTATCATTTTGGTGGCATTTTACTGTAGAAATTTGGAGAAAAATCATTTCAAAGTCACCCCTATATCAAAACCCAGTTACAGTATGCTGACCTTTGACCTTAGGTCACATCAATTCCTTCATAGGTGTCATCCTCATTCCTTTTGCATACTGTTCCTGACATCTCACTCTACCTCTGGTATCATTTTGGTGGCATTTTACTGTAGAAATCTGGAGAAAAATCATTTTAAAATCACCCCTATAACACAACCCAGTTACAGTATGCTGACCTTTGACCTTAGGTCACATCAATTCCTTCATAGGTGTCATCCTCATTCCTTTTGCATATTGTTCCTGACATCTCACTCTACCTCTGGTATCATTTTGGTGGCATTTTACTGTAGAAATCTGGAGAAAAATCATTTTAAAATCACCCCTATATCAAAACCCAGTTACAATATGCTGACCTTTGACCTTAGGTCACATCAATTCCTTCATAGGTGTCATCCTCATTCCTTTTGCATATTGTTCCTGGTGTCTCACTCTACCTCTGGTATCATTTTGGTGGCATTTTACTGTAGAAATTTGGAGAAAAATAACTTTAAAGTCACCCATATAACAAAATCCAGTTACAGTATGCTGACCTTTGACCTTATTTCACATCAATTCCTTTATAGGTGTGTTCCTCATCTCTTTTGCATGTTATTCCTGGGGTCTCACTCTACCTCTGGTATCATTTTGGTGGCATTTTACTGTAGAAATTTGGAGAAAAATCATTTCAAAGTCACCCCTATATCAAAACCCAGTTACAGTATGCTGACCTTTGACCTTAGGTCACATCAATTCCTTCATAGGTGTCATCCTCATTCCTTTTGCATACTGTTCCTGACATCTCACTCTACCTCTGGTATCATTTTGGTGGCATTTTACTGTAGAAATCTGGAGAAAAATCATTTTAAAATCACCCCTATAACACAACCCAGTTACAGTATGCTGACCTTTGACCTTAGGTCACATCAATTCCTTCATAGGTGTCATCCTCATTCCTTTTGCATATTGTTCCTGACATCTCACTCTACCTCTGGTATCATTTTGGTGGCATTTTACTGTAGAAATCTGGAGAAAAATCATTTTAAAATCACCCCTATATCAAAACCCAGTTACAATATGCTGACCTTTGACCTTTGGTCACATCAATTCCTTCATAGGTGTCATCCTCATTCCTTTTGCATATTGTTCCTGGTGTCTCACTCTACCTCTGGTATCATTTTGGTGGCATTTTACTGTAGAAATCTGGAGAAAAATCATTTTAAAGTCACCCCTATAACACAACCCAGTTACAGTATGCTGACCTTTGACCTTAGGTCACATCAATTCCTTCATAGGTGTCATCCTCATTCCTTTTGCATATTGTTCCTGACATCTCACTCTACCTCTGGTATCATTTTGGTGGCATTTTACTGTAGAAATTTGGAGAAAAATCATTTTAAAGTCACCCCTATCTCAAAACCCAGTTACAGTATGCTGACCTTTGACCTTAGGTCACATCAATTCCTTCATAGGTGTCATCCTCATTCCTTTTGCATACTGTTCCTGACATCTCACTCTACCTCTGGTATCATTTTGGTGGTATTTTACTGTAGAAATCTGGAGAAAAATCATTTTATAAATCTCACCTATAATGACTCAATCCCACTCACTATATGCTGACCTTTGACCTTAGGTCACATCAATTCCTTCATAGGTGTCATCCTCATTACTTTTGCATTATGTTCCTGACATCTCACTCTACCTCTGGTATCATTTTGGTGGCATTTTACTGTAGAAATTTGGAGAAAAATCATTTTAAAGTCACCCCTATCTCAAAACCCAGTTACAATATGCTGACCTTTGACCTTAGGTCACATCAATTCCTTCATAGGTGTCATCCTCATTCCTTTTGCATACTGTTCCTGACGTCTCACTCTACCTCTGGTATCATTTTGGTGGCAATTTACTGTAGAAATTTGGAGAAAAATCATTTTAAAGTCACCCCTATCTCAAAACCCAGTTACAATATGCTGACCTTTGACCTTAGGTCACATCAATTCCTTCATAGGTGTCATCCTCATTCCTTTTGCATACTGTTCCTGACATCTCACTCTACCTCTGGTATCATTTTGGTGGTATTTTACTGTAGAAATCTGGAGAAAAATCATTTTAAAAATCTCACCTATAATGACTCAATCCCACTCACTATATGCTGACCTTTGACCTTAGGTCACATCAATTCCTTCATAGGTGTCATCCTCATTACTTTTGCATTATGTTCCTGACATCTCACTCTACCTCTGGTATCATTTTGGTGGCATTTTACTGTAGAAATCTGGAGAAAAATCATTTTAAAGTCACCCCTATATCAAAACCCAGTTACAATATGCTGACCTTTGACCTTAGGTCACATCCATTCCTTCATAGGTGTCATCCTCATTCCTTTTGCATACTGTTCCTGACATGTCACTCTACCTCTGGTATCATTTTGGTGGTATTTTACTGTAGAAATCTGGAGAAAAATCATTTTATAAATCTCACCTATAATGACTCAATCCCACTCACTATATGCTGACCTTTGACCTTAGGTCACATCAATTCCTTCATAGGTGTCATCCTCATTCCTTTTGCATACTGTTCCTGACATGTCACTCTACCTCTGGTATCATTTTGGTGGTATTTTACTGTAGAAATCTGGAGAAAAATCATTTTAAAAATCTCACCTATAATGACTCAATCCCACTCACTATATGCTGACCTTTGACCTTAGGTCACATCAATTCCTTCATAGGTGTCATCCTCATTCCTTTTGCATACTGTTCCTGACATCTCACTCTACCTCTGGTATCATTTTGGTGGCATTTTACTGTAGAAATCTGGAGAAAAATCATTTTAAAGTCACCCCTATCTCAAAACCCAGTTACAATATGCTGACCTTTGACCTTAGGTCACATCAATTCCTTCATAGGTGTCATCCTCATTCCTTTTGCATACTGTTCCTGACATCTCACTCTACCTCTGGTATCATTTTGGTGGCAATTTACTGTAGAAATTTGGAGAAAAATCATTTTAAAATCACCCCTATCTCAAAACCCAGTTACAATATGCTGACTTTTGACCTTAGGTCACATCAATTCCTTCATAGGTGTCATCCTCATTCCTTTTGCATACTGTTCCTGACATCTCACTCTACCTCTGGTATCATTTTGGTGGTATTTTACTGTAGAAATTTGGAGAAAAATCATTTTATAAATCTCACCTATAATGACTCAATCCCACTCACTATATGTTACAATATGCTGACCTTTGACCTTAGGTCACATCAATTCCTTCATAGGTGTCATCCTCATTCCTTTTGCATACTGTTCCTGACATGTCACTCTACCTCTGGTATCATTTTGGTGGTATTTTACTGTAGAAATCTGGAGAAAAATCATTTTAAAAATCTCACCTATAATGACTCAATCCCACTCACTA
Source organism: Decapterus maruadsi (assembly GCA_030347415.2). Lineage (NCBI taxonomy): Eukaryota > Metazoa > Chordata > Actinopteri > Carangiformes > Carangidae > Decapterus > Decapterus maruadsi. Next base: position 18,350,650 of record CM064906.1, read on the forward strand.
TATGCTGACCTTTGACCTTAGGTCACATCAATTCCTTCATAGGTGTCATCCTCATTACTTTTGCATTATGTTCCTGACATCTCACTCTACCTCTGGTATCATTTTGGTGGCATTTTACTGTAGAAATCTGGAGAAAAATCATTTTAAAGTCACCCCTATCTCAAAACCCAGTTACAATATGCTGACCTTTGACCTTAGGTCACATCAATTCCTTCATAGGTGTCATCCTCATTCCTTTTGCATACTGTTCCTGACATGTCACTCTACCTCTGGTATCATTTTGGTGGTATTTTACTGTAGAAATCTGGAGAAAAATCATTTTAAAAATCTCACCTATAATGACTCAATCCCACTCACTATATGCTGACCTTTGACCTTAGGTCACATCAATTCCTTCATAGGTGTCATCCTCATTCCTTTTGCATACTGTTCCTGACATCTCACTCTACCTCTGGTATCATTTTGGTGGCATTTTACTGTAGAAATCTGGAGAAAAATCATTTTAAAGTCACCCCTATCTCAAAACCCAGTTACAATATGCTGACCTTTGACCTTAGGTCACATCAATTCCTTCATAGGTGTCATCCTCATTCCTTTTGCATACTGTTCCTGACATCTCACTCTACCTCTGGTATCATTTTGGTGGCAATTTACTGTAGAAATTTGGAGAAAAATCATTTTAAAATCACCCCTATCTCAAAACCCAGTTACAATATGCTGACTTTTGACCTTAGGTCACATCAATTCCTTCATAGGTGTCATCCTCATTCCTTTTGCATACTGTTCCTGACATCTCACTCTACCTCTGGTATCATTTTGGTGGTATTTTACTGTAGAAATTTGGAGAAAAATCATTTTATAAATCTCACCTATAATGACTCAATCCCACTCACTATATGTTACAATATGCTGACCTTTGACCTTAGGTCACATCAATTCCTTCATAGGTGTCATCCTCATTCCTTTTGCATACTGTTCCTGACATGTCACTCTACCTCTGGTATCATTTTGGTGGTATTTTACTGTAGAAATCTGGAGAAAAATCATTTTAAAAATCTCACCTATAATGACTCAATCCCACTCACTATATGCTGACCTTTGACCTTAGGTCACATCAATTCCTTCATAGGTGTCATCCTCATTACTTTTGCATTATGTTCCTGACATCTCACTCTACCTCTGGTATCATTTTGGTGGCATTTTACTGTAGAAATCTGGAGAAAAATCATTTTAACCCATAAGGACCCACGGTGACACGGGTGTCACACTACCTTCAAGTGTCCTGGAAAGCCCCTTACACACATTTATGTTAAACTTTTAAGTCATGAAGTCCCTATGTGACATCTACTTGACATCCTGGTGCAGTCACATGACTCTCTGTGAATCTCTCTATCAATGACAAAATTTCCAAGATGGTGGCCAGCAGACTTGGCACATTTCACAGAGGCAGCTACTTTTAAAAAGCTTGCTTTCTGTCAATAAAACAAGCCACCACCCATTTCACCATAGAAATCATTTTATGACATGTCCCTTGTTGTATTTAACCTGTTCTGACCTCATTTTTTGAAGAAACTCATATAAAACAACTTAAGAAAATATTGCTGTGACATATACGTCACATCGGGCCTTAGCCTTAAAAAAGCCAGGAAAAATATCATGTGACGCATATGTCACAATATGAAAAATGGCAAAGAACTGTTCAATTAAATTAGCTGATTTGGGTATTTTTTAATTAATATACTCTATGTTGTTCAATTTAAAACATAATTAAGAAATGTTAACATAAAAATAATGTCAAATTCAATCAATATTTAATAAAATGATATATCAGTCCGGAAATTGAACCACAGATTTAGCAGAGACACTCTTCTCAGTAAATGAACAAGATTTTAGTATCCCATGTTGGTCCCATATTAATGTAATAATGCTTTTTTGCTGTGTTTTTTGTAACAAAATAGGATATAGTGTTCAGGATGTACTGAAGATCATCAGACGCGCAATAGATGTTGTATACAGAACAACAAATACAGCAGCAAACAGCAAAAGAAAAATGAGAGTTTACATAAGAAAATATTAGGAAACAAATAAGAAAAGTTAACACAATCAAACAGTCATGAACCAGGTTTGAGACAAGGGTTTTGGGCTGCTGTACTGATGGGAGAGAGGGTTCCATGTGGTGCATTGTGAGAGAATGACGTTTTACCCAGCTCATTTCTGACGAATGGAAAATGAAGCAAAAACCAGTTCTGTCAGTGGGTACCAATGTTTTGTGATTTCATTGTTAACAGAGATGATAAATAAGGAGACAATAAGTGTGACAGGGCTTTAAAAATGGATAAAAAACAATTCTGTTGTCCCCTTATTGTCAGAAATGACCAGCCGACATTTTGATAAAAGTGCAGTGAGGAGTATTATATGAATCATTGGAAATGAAATGTAAGGCAGAGGGGTAAACAGCATCCAATGGAATCAAAGTGGAACTAGCAGCTCTTCCATAGATGGCATCTCCATAGTCTAAAACAGAGAAAAAAATTGTGCCTCCAATTTTTTTCCTGTGGTGAGTCAGGAAACGGTGCTTATTTCTGTATAGAAAGCCACGTATTGGTCTTAGTTTAGCAATGAGGGTGGTGATATGATGCTTAAAATTAAGAAAACTGTCCATACAGATGCCAAGGTATTTATAGTTGGAAAGAAAATTGTGGTTACACAGCTTTTAAGGCTTCAGTAACTGGTTAAAACCTTCAATATGAGGCAATATTTGCATTTCTATAGTGTTTGGCCTTTTTTGTCATGAAACTTGTCTTAAAAAGGTGTTAATAGTAACCAGCTAATTTTTAATTTTGATATATGTTATGGAAATGCAAATAAAAGGTCAAATTTGTGTTACAGAGCAAAAGAAAATATCAAGCCCATTCATTTTCAAGTTAAAATTTAAGTTATCAAAAACGCCCAATGTGACATATATGTAACATTCCAGATCTCTGGCAATAGGTGGCGCTATTTCAAAAAAACTTCAAAAATGTGTTCCATGCAATCCACTTGGTCTGTGTTTCACCCCACTTAATTTTCCTTCAAGTATAAATGGGTGTGGGTTCTTATGGGTTAAAGTCACCCCTATCTCAAAACCCAGTTACAATATGCTGACCTTTGACCTTAGGTCACATCAATTCCTTCATAGGTGTCATCCTCATTCCTTTTGCATACTGTTCCTGACATCTCACTCTACCTCTGGTATCATTTTGGTGGTATTTTACTGTAGAAATCTGGAGAAAAATCATTTTAAAAATCTCACCTATAATGACTCAATCCCACTCACTATATGCTGACCTTTGACCTTAGGTCACATCAATTCCTTCATAGGTGTCATCCTCATTCCTTTTGCATACTGTTCCTGACATGTCACTCTACCTCTGGTATCATTTTGGTGGCATTTTACTGTAGAAATTTGGAGAAAAATCATTTTAAAAATCTCACCTATAATGACTCAATCCCACTCACTATATGCTGACCTTTGACCTTAGGTCACATCAATTCCTTCATAGGTGTCATCCTCATTACTTTTGCATTATGTTCCTGACATCTCACTCTACCTCTGGTATCATTTTGGTGGCATTTTACTGTAGAAATTTGGAGAAAAATCATTTTAAAGTCACCCCTATCTCAAAACCCAGTTACAATATGCTGACCTTTGACCTTAGGTCACATCAATTCCTTCATAGGTGTCATCCTCATTCCTTTTGCATACTGTTCCTGACATCTCACTCTACCTCTGGTATCATTTTGGTGGCAATTTACTGTAGAAATTTGGAGAAAAATCATTTTAAAATCACCCCTATCTCAAAACCCAGTTACAATATGCTGACCTTTGACCTTAGGTCACATCAATTCCTTCATAGGTGTCATCCTCATTCCTTTTGCATACTGTTCCTGACATCTCACTCTACCTCTGGTATCATTTTGGTGGTATTTTACTGTAGAAATCTGGAGAAAAATCATTTTATAAATCTCACCTATAATGACTCAATCCCACTCACTATATGTTACAATATGCTGACCTTTGACCTTAGGTCACATCAATTCCTTCATAGGTGTCATCCTCATTACTTTTGCATTATGTTCCTGACATCTCTCTCTACCTCTGGTATCATTTTGGTGGCATTTTACTGTAGAAATTTGGAGAAAAATCATTTTAAAGTCACCCCTATCTCAAAACCCAGTTACAGTATGCTGACCTTTGACCTTAGGTCACATCAATTCCTTCATAGGTGTCATCCTCATTACTTTTGCATTATGTTCCTGACATCTCACTCTACCTCTGGTATCATTTTGGTGGCATTTTACTGTAGAAATCAGGAGAAAAATCATTTTAAAGTCACCCCTATATCAAAACCCAGTTACAGTATGCTGACCTTTGACCTTAGGTCACATCAATTCCTTCATAGGTGTCATCCTCATTCCTTTTGCATATTGTTCCTGACATCTCACTCTACCTCTGGTATCATTTTGGTGGCAATTTACTGTAGAAATTTGGAGAAAAATCATTTTAAAGTCACCCCTATCTCAAAACCCAGTTACAATATGCTGACCTTTGACCTTAGGTCACATCAATTCCTTCATAGGTGTCATCCTCATTCCTTTTGCATACTGTTCCTGACATCTCACTCTACCTCTGGTATCATTTTGGTGGTATTTTACTGTAGAAATCTGGAGAAAAATCATTTTAAAAATCTCACCTATAATGACTCAATCCCACTCACTATATGCTGACCTTTGACCTTAGGTCACATCAATTCCTTCATAGGTGTCATCCTCATTACTTTTGCATTATGTTCCTGACATCTCACTCTACCTCTGGTATCATTTTGGTGGCATTTTACTGTAGAAATCTGGAGAAAAATCATTTTAAAGTCACCCCTATCTCAAAACCCAGTTACAATATGCTGACCTTTGACCTTAGGTCACATCAATTCCTTCATAGGTGTCATCCTCATTCCTTTTGCATACTGTTCCTGACATGTCACTCTACCTCTGGTATCATTTTGGTGGTATTTTACTGTAGAAATCTGGAGAAAAATCATTTTAAAAATCTCACCTATAATGACTCAATCCCACTCACTATATGCTGACCTTTGACCTTAGGTCACATCAATTCCTTCATAGGTGTCATCCTCATTCCTTTTGCATACTGTTCCTGACATCTCACTCTACCTCTGGTATCATTTTGGTGGCATTTTACTGTAGAAATCTGGAGAAAAATCATTTTAAAGTCACCCCTATTTCAAAACCCAGTTACAATATGCTGACCTTTGACCTTAGGTCACATCAATTCCTTCATAGGTGTCATCCTCATTCCTTTTGCATACTGTTCCTGACATCTCACTCTACCTCTGGTATCATTTTGGTGGCAATTTACTGTAGAAATTTGGAGAAAAATCATTTTAAAATCACCCCTATCTCAAAACCCAGTTACAATATGCTGACTTTTGACCTTAGGTCACATCAATTCCTTCATAGGTGTCATCCTCATTCCTTTTGCATACTGTTCCTGACATCTCACTCTACCTCTGGTATCATTTTGGTGGTATTTTACTGTAGAAATTTGGAGAAAAATCATTTTATAAATCTCACCTATAATGACTCAATCCCACTCACTATATGTTACAATATGCTGACCTTTGACCTTAGGTCACATCAATTCCTTCATAGGTGTCATCCTCATTCCTTTTGCATACTGTTCCTGACATGTCACTCTACCTCTGGTATCATTTTGGTGGTATTTTACTGTAGAAATCTGGAGAAAAATCATTTTAAAAATCTCACCTATAATGACTCAATCCCACTCACTATATGCTGACCTTTGACCTTAGGTCACATCAATTCCTTCATAGGTGTCATCCTCATTACTTTTGCATTATGTTCCTGACATCTCACTCTACCTCTGGTATCATTTTGGTGGCATTTTACTGTAGAAATCTGGAGAAAAATCATTTTAAAGTCACCCCTATCTCAAAACCCAGTTACAATATGCTGACCTTTGACCTTAGGTCACATCAATTCCTTCATAGGTGTCATCCTCATTCCTTTTGCATACTGTTCCTGACATCTCACTCTACCTCTGGTATCATTTTGGTGGTATTTTACTGTAGAAATCTGGAGAAAAATCATTTTAAAAATCTCACCTATAATGACTCAATCCCACTCACTATATGCTGACCTTTGACCTTAGGTCACATCAATTCCTTCATAGGTGTCATCCTCATTCCTTTTGCATACTGTTCCTGACATGTCACTCTACCTCTGGTATCATTTTGGTGGCATTTTACTGTAGAAATTTGGAGAAAAATCATTTTAAAAATCTCACCTATAATGACTCAATCCCACTCACTATATGCTGACCTTTGACCTTAGGTCACATCAATTCCTTCATAGGTGTCATCCTCATTACTTTTGCATTATGTTCCTGACATCTCACTCTACCTCTGGTATCATTTTGGTGGCATTTTACTGTAGAAATTTGGAGAAAAATCATTTTAAAGTCACCCCTATCTCAAAACCCAGTTACAATATGCTGACCTTTGACCTTAGGTCACATCAATTCCTTCATAGGTGTCATCCTCATTCCTTTTGCATACTGTTCCTGACATCTCACTCTACCTCTGGTATCATTTTGGTGGCAATTTACTGTAGAAATTTGGAGAAAAATCATTTTAAAATCACCCCTATCTCAAAACCCAGTTACAATATGCTGACCTTTGACCTTAGGTCACATCAATTCCTTCATAGGTGTCATCCTCATTCCTTTTGCATACTGTTCCTGACATCTCACTCTACCTCTGGTATCATTTTGGTGGTATTTTACTGTAGAAATCTGGAGAAAAATCATTTTATAAATCTCACCTATAATGACTCAATCCCACTCACTATATGTTACAATATGCTGACCTTTGACCTTAGGTCACATCAATTCCTTCATAGGTGTCATCCTCATTACTTTTGCATTATGTTCCTGACATCTCTCTCTACCTCTGGTATCATTTTGGTGGCATTTTACTGTAGAAATTTGGAGAAAAATCATTTTAAAGTCACCCCTATCTCAAAACCCAGTTACAGTATGCTGACCTTTGACCTTAGGTCACATCAATTCCTTCATAGGTGTCATCCTCATTACTTTTGCATTATGTTCCTGACATCTCACTCTACCTCTGGTATCATTTTGGTGGCATTTTACTGTAGAAATCAGGAGAAAAATCATTTTAAAGTCACCCCTATATCAAAACCCAGTTACAGTATGCTGACCTTTGACCTTAGGTCACATCAATTCCTTCATAGGTGTCATCCTCATTCCTTTTGCATATTGTTCCTGACATCTCACTCTACCTCTGGTATCATTTTGGTGGCAATTTACTGTAGAAATTTGGAGAAAAATCATTTTAAAGTCACCCCTATCTCAAAACCCAGTTACAATATGCTGACCTTTGACCTTAGGTCACATCAATTCCTTCATAGGTGTCATCCTCATTCCTTTTGCATACTGTTCCTGACATCTCACTCTACCTCTGGTATCATTTTGGTGGTATTTTACTGTAGAAATTTGGAGAAAAATCATTTTAAAGTCACCCCTATCTCAAAACCTAGTTACAGTATGCTGACCTTTGACCTTAGGTCACATCAATTCCTTCATAGGTGTCATCCTCATTACTTTTGCATTATGTTCCTGACATCTCACTCTACCTCTGGTATCATTTTGGTGGCATTTTACTGTAGAAATCTGGAGAAAAATCATTTTTAAGTCACCCCTATATCAAAACCCAGTTACAATATGCTGACCTTTGACCTTAGGTCACATCAATTCCTTCATAGGTGTCATCCTCATTCCTTTTGCATACTGTTCCTGACATCTCACTCTACCTCTGGTATCATTTTGGTGGTATTTTACTGTAGAAATCTGGAGAAAAATCATTTTATAAATCTCACCTATAATGACTCAATCCCACTCACTATATGCTGACCTTTGACCTTAGGTCACATCAATTCCTTCATAGGTGTCATCCTCATTCCTTTTGCATACTGTTCCTGACATCTCACTCTACCTCTGGTATCATTTTGGTGGTATTTTACTGTAGAAATCTGGAGAAAAATCATTTTATAAATCTCACCTATAATGACTCAATCCCACTCACTATATGTTACAATATGCTGACCTTTGACCTTAGGTCACATCAATTCCTTCATAGGTGTCATCCTCATTACTTTTGCATTATGTTCCTGACATCTCTCTCTACCTCTGGTATCATTTTGGTGGCATTTTACTGTAGAAATTTGGAGAAAAATCATTTTAAAGTCACCCCTATCTCAAAACCCAGTTACAGTATGCTGACCTTTGACCTTAGGTCACATCAATTCCTTCATAGGTGTCATCCTCATTACTTTTGCATTATGTTCCTGACATCTCACTCTACCTCTGGTATCATTTTGGTGGCATTTTACTGTAGAAATCAGGAGAAAAATCATTTTAAAGTCACCCCTATATCAAAACCCAGTTACAGTATGCTGACCTTTGACCTTAGGTCACATCAATTCCTTCATAGGTGTCATCCTCATTCCTTTTGCATATTGTTCCTGACATCTCACTCTACCTCTGGTATCATTTTGGTGGCAATTTACTGTAGAAATTTGGAGAAAAATCATTTTAAAGTCACCCCTATCTCAAAACCCAGTTACAATATGCTGACCTTTGACCTTAGGTCACATCAATTCCTTCATAGGTGTCATCCTCATTCCTTTTGCATACTGTTCCTGACATCTCACTCTACCTCTGGTATCATTTTGGTGGTATTTTACTGTAGAAATCTGGAAAAATCATTTTAAAAATCTCACCTATAATGACTCAATCCCACTCACTATATGCTGACCTTTGACCTTAGGTCACATCAATTCCTTCATAGGTGTCATCCTCATTACTTTTGCATTATGTTCCTGACATCTCACTCTACCTCTGGTATCATTTTGGTGGCATTTTACTGTAGAAATCTGGAGAAAAATCATTTTTAAGTCACCCCTATATCAAAACCCAGTTACAATATGCTGACCTTTGACCTTAGGTCACATCAATTCCTTCATAGGTGTCATCCTCATTCCTTTTGCATACTGTTCCTGACATCTCACTCTACCTCTGGTATCATTTTGGTGGTATTTTACTGTAGAAATCTGGAGAAAAATCATTTTATAAATCTCACCTATAATGACTCAATCCCACTCACTATATGCTGACCTTTGACCTTAGGTCACATCAATTCCTTCATAGGTGTCATCCTCATTCCTTTTGCATACTGTTCCTGACATCTCACTCTACCTCTGGTATCATTTTGGTGGTATTTTACTGTAGAAATCTGGAGAAAAATCATTTTATAAATCTCACCTATAATGACTCAATCCCACTCACTATATGTTACAATATGCTGACCTTTGACCTTAGGTCACATCAATTCCTTCATAGGTGTCATCCTCATTACTTTTGCATTATGTTCCTGACATCTCTCTCTACCTCTGGTATCATTTTGGTGGCATTTTACTGTAGAAATTTGGAGAAAAATCATTTTAAAGTCACCCCTATCTCAAAACCCAGTTACAGTATGCTGACCTTTGACCTTAGGTCACATCAATTCCTTCATAGGTGTCATCCTCATTACTTTTGCATTATGTTCCTGACATCTCACTCTACCTCTGGTATCATTTTGGTGGCATTTTACTGTAGAAATCAGGAGAAAAATCATTTTAAAGTCACCCCTATATCAAAACCCAGTTACAGTATGCTGACCTTTGACCTTAGGTCACATCAATTCCTTCATAGGTGTCATCCTCATTCCTTTTGCATATTGTTCCTGACATCTCACTCTACCTCTGGTATCATTTTGGTGGCAATTTACTGTAGAAATTTGGAGAAAAATCATTTTAAAGTCACCCCTATCTCAAAACCCAGTTACAATATGCTGACCTTTGACCTTAGGTCACATCAATTCCTTCATAGGTGTCATCCTCATTCCTTTTGCATACTGTTCCTGACATCTCACTCTACCTCTGGTATCATTTTGGTGGTATTTTACTGTAGAAATCTGGAGAAAAATCATTTTAAAAATCTCACCTATAATGACTCAATCCCACTCACTATATGCTGACCTTTGACCTTAGGTCACATCAATTCCTTCATAGGTGTCATCCTCATTACTTTTGCATTATGTTCCTGACATCTCACTCTACCTCTGGTATCATTTTGGTGGCATTTTACTGTAGAAATCTGGAGAAAAATCATTTTAAAGTCACCCCTATCTCAAAACCCAGTTACAATATGCTGACCTTTGACCTTAGGTCACATCAATTCCTTCATAGGTGTCATCCTCATTCCTTTTGCATACTGTTCCTGACATGTCACTCTACCTCTGGTATCATTTTGGTGGTATTTTACTGTAGAAATCTGGAGAAAAATCATTTTAAAAATCTCACCTATAATGACTCAATCCCACTCACTATATGCTGACCTTTGACCTTAGGTCACATCAATTCCTTCATAGGTGTCATCCTCATTCCTTTTGCATACTGTTCCTGACATCTCACTCTACCTCTGGTATCATTTTGGTGGCATTTTACTGTAGAAATCTGGAGAAAAATCATTTTAAAGTCACCCCTATCTCAAAACCCAGTTACAATATGCTGACCTTTGACCTTAGGTCACATCAATTCCTTCATAGGTGTCATCCTCATTCCTTTTGCATACTGTTCCTGACATCTCACTCTACCTCTGGTATCATTTTGGTGGCAATTTACTGTAGAAATTTGGAGAAAAATCATTTTAAAATCACCCCTATCTCAAAACCCAGTTACAATATGCTGACTTTTGACCTTAGGTCACATCAATTCCTTCATAGGTGTCATCCTCATTCCTTTTGCATACTGTTCCTGACATCTCACTCTACCTCTGGTATCATTTTGGTGGTATTTTACTGTAGAAATTTGGAGAAAAATCATTTTATAAATCTCACCTATAATGACTCAATCCCACTCACTATATGTTACAATATGCTGACCTTTGACCTTAGGTCACATCAATTCCTTCATAGGTGTCATCCTCATTCCTTTTGCATACTGTTCCTGACATGTCACTCTACCTCTGGTATCATTTTGGTGGTATTTTACTGTAGAAATCTGGAGAAAAATCATTTTAAAAATCTCACCTATAATGACTCAATCCCACTCACTATATGCTGACCTTTGACCTTAGGTCACATCAATTCCTTCATAGGTGTCATCCTCATTACTTTTGCATTATGTTCCTGACATCTCACTCTACCTCTGGTATCATTTTGGTGGCATTTTACTGTAGAAATCTGGAGAAAAATCATTTTAAAGTCACCCCTATCTCAAAACCCAGTTACAATATGCTGACCTTTGACCTTAGGTCACATCAATTCCTTCATAGGTGTCATCCTCATTCCTTTTGCATACTGTTCCTGACATCTCACTCTACCTCTGGTATCATTTTGGTGGTATTTTACTGTAGAAATCTGGAGAAAAATCATTTTAAAAATCTCACCTATAATGACTCAATCCCACTCACTATATGCTGACCTTTGACCTTAGGTCACATCAATTCCTTCATAGGTGTCATCCTCATTCCTTTTGCATACTGTTCCTGACATGTCACTCTACCTCTGGTATCATTTTGGTGGCATTTTACTGTAGAAATTTGGAGAAAAATCATTTTAAAAATCTCACCTATAATGACTCAATCCCACTCACTATATGCTGACCTTTGACCTTAGGTCACATCAATTCCTTCATAGGTGTCATCCTCATTACTTTTGCATTATGTTCCTGACATCTCACTCTACCTCTGGTATCATTTTGGTGGCATTTTACTGTAGAAATTTGGAGAAAAATCATTTTAAAGTCACCCCTATCTCAAAACCCAGTTACAATATGCTGACCTTTGACCTTAGGTCACATCAATTCCTTCATAGGTGTCATCCTCATTCCTTTTGCATACTGTTCCTGACATCTCACTCTACCTCTGGTATCATTTTGGTGGCAATTTACTGTAGAAATTTGGAGAAAAATCATTTTAAAATCACCCCTATCTCAAAACCCAGTTACAATATGCTGACCTTTGACCTTAGGTCACATCAATTCCTTCATAGGTGTCATCCTCATTCCTTTTGCATACTGTTCCTGACATCTCACTCTACCTCTGGTATCATTTTGGTGGTATTTTACTGTAGAAATCTGGAGAAAAATCATTTTATAAATCTCACCTATAATGACTCAATCCCACTCACTATATGTTACAATATGCTGACCTTTGACCTTAGGTCACATCAATTCCTTCATAGGTGTCATCCTCATTACTTTTGCATTATGTTCCTGACATCTCTCTCTACCTCTGGTATCATTTTGGTGGCATTTTACTGTAGAAATTTGGAGAAAAATCATTTTAAAGTCACCCCTATCTCAAAACCCAGTTACAGTATGCTGACCTTTGACCTTAGGTCACATCAATTCCTTCATAGGTGTCATCCTCATTACTTTTGCATTATGTTCCTGACATCTCACTCTACCTCTGGTATCATTTTGGTGGCATTTTACTGTAGAAATCAGGAGAAAAATCATTTTAAAGTCACCCCTATATCAAAACCCAGTTACAGTATGCTGACCTTTGACCTTAGGTCACATCAATTCCTTCATAGGTGTCATCCTCATTCCTTTTGCATATTGTTCCTGACATCTCACTCTACCTCTGGTATCATTTTGGTGGCAATTTACTGTAGAAATTTGGAGAAAAATCATTTTAAAGTCACCCCTATCTCAAAACCCAGTTACAATATGCTGACCTTTGACCTTAGGTCACATCAATTCCTTCATAGGTGTCATCCTCATTCCTTTTGCATACTGTTCCTGACATCTCACTCTACCTCTGGTATCATTTTGGTGGTATTTTACTGTAGAAATTTGGAGAAAAATCATTTTAAAGTCACCCCTATCTCAAAACCCAGTTACAGTATGCTGACCTTTGACCTTAGGTCACATCAATTCCTTCATAGGTGTCATCCTCATTACTTTTGCATTATGTTCCTGACATCTCACTCTACCTCTGGTATCATTTTGGTGGCATTTTACTGTAGAAATCTGGAGAAAAATCATTTTTAAGTCACCCCTATATCAAAACCCAGTTACAATATGCTGACCTTTGACCTTAGGTCACATCAATTCCTTCATAGGTGTCATCCTCATTCCTTTTGCATACTGTTCCTGACATCTCACTCTACCTCTGGTATCATTTTGGTGGTATTTTACTGTAGAAATCTGGAGAAAAATCATTTTATAAATCTCACCTATAATGACTCAATCCCACTCACTATATGCTGACCTTTGACCTTAGGTCACATCAATTCCTTCATAGGTGTCATCCTCATTCCTTTTGCATACTGTTCCTGACATCTCACTCTACCTCTGGTATCATTTTGGTGGTATTTTACTGTAGAAATCTGGAGAAAAATCATTTTATAAATCTCACCTATAATGACTCAATCCCACTCACTATATGTTACAATATGCTGACCTTTGACCTTAGGTCACATCAATTCCTTCATAGGTGTCATCCTCATTCCTTTTGCATACTGTTCCTGACATCTCACTCTACCTCTGGTATCATTTTGGTGGCATTTTACTGTAGAAATTTGGAGAAAAATAATTTTAAAGTCACCCCTATCTCAAAACCCAGTTACAGTATGCTGACCTTTGACCTTAGGTCACATCAATTCCTTCATAGGTGTCATCCTCATTCCTTTTGCATACTGTTCCTGACATCTCACTCTACCTCTGGTATCATTTTGGTGGTATTTTACTGTATAAATCTGGAGAAAAATAATTTTAAAGTCACCCCTATCTCAAAACCCAGTTACAGTATGCTGACCTTTGACCTTAGGTCACATCAATTCCTTCATAGGTGTCATCCTCATTCCTTTTGCATACTGTTCCTGACATCTCACTCTACCTCTGGTATCATTTTGGTGGCATTTTACTGTAGAAATTTGGAGAAAAATAATTTTAAAGTCACCCCTATCTCAAAACCCAGTTACAGTATGCTGACCTTTGACCTTAGGTCACATCAATTCCTTCATAGGTGTCATCCTCATTCCTTTTGCATACTGTTCCTGACATCTCACTCTACCTCTGGTATCATTTTGGTGGTATTTTACTGTAGAAATCTGGAGAAAAATCATTTTAAAAATCTCACCTATAATGACTCAATCCCACTCACTATATGCTGACCTTTGACCTTAGGTCACATCAATTCCTTCATAGGTGTCATCCTCATTACTTTTGCATTATGTTCCTGACATCTCACTCTACCTCTGGTATCATTTTGGTGGCAATTTACTGTAGAAATCTGGAGAAAAATCATTTTAAAGTCACCCCTATATCAAAACCCAGTTACAATATGCTGACCTTTGACCTTAGGTCACATCAATTCCTTCATAGGTGTCATCCTCATTCCTTTTGCATACTGTTCCTGACATCTCACTCTACCTCTGGTATCATTTTGGTGGTATTTTACTGTAGAAATCTGGAGAAAAATCATTTTATAAATCTCACCTATAATGACTCAATCCCACTCACTATATGCTGACCTTTGACCTTAGGTCACATCAATTCCTTCATAGGTGTCATCCTCATTCCTTTTGCATACTGTTCCTGACATCTCACTCTACCTCTGGTATCATTTTGGTGGTATTTTACTGTAGAAATCTGGAGAAAAATCATTTTATAAATCTCACCTATAATGACTCAATCCCACTCACTATATGCTGACCTTTGACCTTAGGTCACATCAATTCCTTCATAGGTGTCATCCTCATTCCTTTTGCATACTGTTCCTGACATCTCACTCTACCTCTGGTATCATTTTGGTGGTATTTTACTGTAGAAATCTGGAGAAAAATCATTTTAAAAATCTCACCTATAATGACTCAATCCCACTCACTATATGCTGACCTTTGACCTTAGGTCACATCAATTCCTTCATAGGTGTCATCCTCATTACTTTTGCATTATGTTCCTGACATCTCACTCTACCTCTGGTATCATTTTGGTGGCATTTTACTGTAGAAATTTGGAGAAAAATCATTTTAAAGTCACCCCTATCTCAAAACCCAGTTACAATATGCTGACCTTTGACCTTAGGTCACATCAATTCCTTCATAGGTGTCATCCTCATTCCTTTTGCATACTGTTCCTGACATCTCACTCTACCTCTGGTATCATTTTGGTGGCAATTTACTGTAGAAATTTGGAGAAAAATCATTTTAAAATCACCCCTATCTCAAAACCCAGTTACAATATGCTGACCTTTGACCTTAGGTCACATCAATTCCTTCATAGGTGTCATCCTCATTCCTTTTGCATACTGTTCCTGACATCTCACTCTACCTCTGGTATCATTTTGGTGGTATTTTACTGTAGAAATCTGGAGAAAAATCATTTTATAAATCTCACCTATAATGACTCAATCCCACTCACTATATGTTACAATATGCTGACCTTTGACCTTAGGTCACATCAATTCCTTCATAGGTGTCATCCTCATTCCTTTTGCATACTGTTCCTGACATCTCTCTCTACCTCTGGTATCATTTTGGTGGCATTTTACTGTAGAAATTTGGAGAAAAATAATTTTAAAGTCACCCCTATCTCAAAACCCAGTTACAGTATGCTGACCTTTGACCTTAGGTCACATCAATTCCTTCATAGGTGTCATCCTCATTACTTTTGCATTATGTTCCTGACATCTCACTCTACCTCTGGTATCATTTTGGTGGCATTTTACTGTAGAAATCAGGAGAAAAATCATTTTAAAGTCACCCCTATATCAAAACCCAGTTACAGTATGCTGACCTTTGACCTTAGGTCACATCAATTCCTTCATAGGTGTCATCCTCATTCCTTTTGCATATTGTTCCTGACATCTCACTCTACCTCTGGTATCATTTTGGTGGCAATTTACTGTAGAAATTTGGAGAAAAATCATTTTAAAGTCACCCCTATCTCAAAACCCAGTTACAATATGCTGACCTTTGACCTTAGGTCACATCAATTCCTTCATAGGTGTCATCCTCATTCCTTTTGCATACTGTTCCTGACATCTCACTCTACCTCTGGTATCATTTTGGTGGTATTTTACTGTAGAAATTTGGAGAAAAATCATTTTAAAGTCACCCCTATCTCAAAACCCAGTTACAGTATGCTGACCTTTGACCTTAGGTCACATCAATTCCTTCATAGGTGTCATCCTCATTCCTTTTGCATACTGTTCCTGACATCTCACTCTACCTCTGGTATCATTTTGGTGGTATTTTACTGTAGAAATCTGGAGAAAAATCATTTTAAAAATCTCACCTATAATGACTCAATCCCACTCACTATATGCTGACCTTTGACCTTAGGTCACATCAATTCCTTCATAGGTGTCATCCTCATTACTTTTGCATTATGTTCCTGACATCTCACTCTACCTCTGGTATCATTTTGGTGGCATTTTACTGTAGAAATCTGGAGAAAAATCATTTTAAAGTCACCCCTATATCAAAACCCAGTTACAATATGCTGACCTTTGACCTTAGGTCACATCAATTCCTTCATAGGTGTCATCCTCATTCCTTTTGCATACTGTTCCTGACATCTCACTCTACCTCTGGTATCATTTTGGTGGTATTTTACTGTAGAAATCTGGAGAAAAATCATTTTATAAATCTCACCTATAATGACTCAATCCCACTCACTATATGCTGACCTTTGACCTTAGGTCACATCAATTCCTTCATAGGTGTCATCCTCATTCCTTTTGCATACTGTTCCTGACATCTCACTCTACCTCTGGTATCATTTTGGTGGCATTTTACTGTAGAAATTTGGAGAAAAATAATTTTAAAGTCACCCCTATCTCAAAACCCAGTTACAGTATGCTGACCTTTGACCTTAGGTCACATCAATTCCTTCATAGGTGTCATCCTCATTCCTTTTGCATACTGTTCCTGACATCTCACTCTACCTCTGGTATCATTTTGGTGGTATTTTACTGTAGAAATCTGGAGAAAAATCATTTTAAAAATCTCACCTATAATGACTCAATCCCACTTACTATATGCTGACCTTTGACCTTAGGTCACATCAATTCCTTCATAGGTGTCATCCTCATTACTTTTGCATTATGTTCCTGACATCTCACTCTACCTCTGGTATCATTTTGGTGGCAATTTACTGTAGAAATCTGGAGAAAAATCATTTTAAAGTCACCCCTATATCAAAACCCAGTTACAATATGCTGACCTTTGACCTTAGGTCACATCAATTCCTTCATAGGTGTCATCCTCATTCCTTTTGCATACTGTTCCTGACATCTCACTCTACCTCTGGTATCATTTTGGTGGTATTTTACTGTAGAAATCTGGAGAAAAATCATTTTATAAATCTCACCTATAATGACTCAATCCCACTCACTATATGCTGACCTTTGACCTTAGGTCACATCAATTCCTTCATAGGTGTCATCCTCATTCCTTTTGCATACTGTTCCTGACATCTCACTCTACCTCTGGTATCATTTTGGTGGTATTTTACTGTAGAAATCTGGAGAAAAATCATTTTATAAATCTCACCTATAATGACTCAATCCCACTCACTATATGCTGACCTTTGACCTTAGGTCACATCAATTCCTTCATAGGTGTCATCCTCATTCCTTTTGCATACTGTTCCTGACATCTCACTCTACCTCTGGTATCATTTTGGTGGTATTTTACTGTAGAAATTTGGAGAAAAATCATTTTAAAAATCTCACCTATAATGACTCAATCCCACTCACTATATGCTGACCTTTGACCTTAGGTCACATCAATTCCTTCATAGGTGTCATCCTCATTACTTTTGCATTATGTTCCTGACATCTCACTCTACCTCTGGTATCATTTTGGTGGCATTTTACTGTAGAAATTTGGAGAAAAATCATTTTAAAGTAACCCCTATCTCAAAACCCAGTTACAATATGCTGACCTTTGACCTTAGGTCACATCAATTCCTTCATAGGTGTCATCCTCATTCCTTTTGCATACTGTTCCTGACATCTCACTCTACCTCTGGTATCATTTTGGTGGCAATTTACTGTAGAAATTTGGAGAAAAATCATTTTAAAATCACCCCTATCTCAAAACCCAGTTACAATATGCTGACCTTTGACCTTAGGTCACATCAATTCCTTCATAGGTGTCATCCTCATTCCTTTTGCATACTGTTCCTGACATCTCACTCTACCTCTGGTATCATTTTGGTGGTATTTTACTGTAGAAATCTGGAGAAAAATCATTTTATAAATCTCACCTATAATGACTCAATCCCACTCACTATATGTTACAATATGCTGACCTTTGACCTTAGGTCACATCAATTCCTTCATAGGTGTCATCCTCATTCCTTTTGCATACTGTTCCTGACATCTCTCTCTACCTCTGGTATCATTTTGGTGGCAATTTACTGTAGAAATTTGGAGAAAAATCATTTTAAAGTCACCCCTATCTCAAAACCCAGTTACAATATGCTGACCTTTGACCTTAGGTCACATCAATTCCTTCATAGGTGTCATCCTCATTCCTTTTGCATACTGTTCCTGACATCTCACTCTACCTCTGGTATCATTTTGGTGGTATTTTACTGTAGAAATTTGGAGAAAAATCATTTTAAAGTCACCCCTATCTCAAAACCCAGTTACAGTATGCTGACCTTTGACCTTAGGTCACATCAATTCCTTCATAGGTGTCATCCTCATTCCTTTTGCATACTGTTCCTGACATCTCACTCTACCTCTGGTATCATTTTGGTGGTATTTTACTGTAGAAATCTGGAGAAAAATCATTTTAAAAATCTCACCTATAATGACTCAATCCCACTCACTATATGCTGACCTTTGACCTTAGGTCACATCAATTCCTTCATAGGTGTCATCCTCATTACTTTTGCATTATGTTCCTGACATCTCACTCTACCTCTGGTATCATTTTGGTGGCATTTTACTGTAGAAATCTGGAGAAAAATCATTTTAAAGTCACCCCTATATCAAAACCCAGTTACAATATGCTGACCTTTGACCTTAGGTCACATCAATTCCTTCATAGGTGTCATCCTCATTCCTTTTGCATACTGTTCCTGACATCTCACTCTACCTCTGGTATCATTTTGGTGGTATTTTACTGTAGAAATCTGGAGAAAAATCATTTTATAAATCTCACCTATAATGACTCAATCCCACTCACTATATGCTGACCTTTGACCTTAGGTCACATCAATTCCTTCATAGGTGTCATCCTCATTCCTTTTGCATACTGTTCCTGACATCTCACTCTACCTCTGGTATCATTTTGGTGGCATTTTACTGTAGAAATTTGGAGAAAAATAATTTTAAAGTCACCCCTATCTCAAAACCCAGTTACAGTATGCTGACCTTTGACCTTAGGTCACATCAATTCCTTCATAGGTGTCATCCTCATTCCTTTTGCATACTGTTCCTGACATCTCACTCTACCTCTGGTATCATTTTGGTGGTATTTTACTGTAGAAATCTGGAGAAAAATCATTTTAAAAATCTCACATATAATGACTCAATCCCACTTACTATATGCTGACCTTTGACCTTAGGTCACATCAATTCCTTCATAGGTGTCATCCTCATTACTTTTGCATTATGTTCCTGACATCTCACTCTACCTCTGGTATCATTTTGGTGGCAATTTACTGTAGAAATCTGGAGAAAAATCATTTTAAAGTCACCCCTATATCAAAACCCAGTTACAATATGCTGACCTTTGACCTTAGGTCACATCAATTCCTTCATAGGTGTCATCCTCATTCCTTTTGCATACTGTTCCTGACATCTCACTCTACCTCTGGTATCATTTTGGTGGTATTTTACTGTAGAAATCTGGAGAAAAATCATTTTATAAATCTCACCTATAATGACTCAATCCCACTCACTATATGCTGACCTTTGACCTTAGGTCACATCAATTCCTTCATAGGTGTCATCCTCATTCCTTTTGCATACTGTTCCTGACATCTCACTCTACCTCTGGTATCATTTTGGTGGTATTTTACTGTAGAAATCTGGAGAAAAATCATTTTATAAATCTCACCTATAATGACTCAATCCCACTCACTATATGCTGACCTTTGACCTTAGGTCACATCAATTCCTTCATAGGTGTCATCCTCATTCCTTTTGCATACTGTTCCTGACATCTCACTCTACCTCTGGTATCATTTTGGTGGTATTTTACTGTAGAAATTTGGAGAAAAATCATTTTAAAAATCTCACCTATAATGACTCAATCCCACTCACTATATGCTGACCTTTGACCTTAGGTCACATCAATTCCTTCATAGGTGTCATCCTCATTACTTTTGCATTATGTTCCTGACATCTCACTCTACCTCTGGTATCATTTTGGTGGCATTTTACTGTAGAAATTTGGAGAAAAATCATTTTAAAGTAACCCCTATCTCAAAACCCAGTTACAATATGCTGACCTTTGACCTTAGGTCACATCAATTCCTTCATAGGTGTCATCCTCATTCCTTTTGCATACTGTTCCTGACATCTCACTCTACCTCTGGTATCATTTTGGTGGCAATTTACTGTAGAAATTTGGAGAAAAATCATTTTAAAATCACCCCTATCTCAAAACCCAGTTACAATATGCTGACCTTTGACCTTAGGTCACATCAATTCCTTCATAGGTGTCATCCTCATTCCTTTTGCATACTGTTCCTGACATCTCACTCTACCTCTGGTATCATTTTGGTGGTATTTTACTGTAGAAATCTGGAGAAAAATCATTTTATAAATCTCACCTATAATGACTCAATCCCACTCACTATATGTTACAATATGCTGACCTTTGACCTTAGGTCACATCAATTCCTTCATAGGTGTCATCCTCATTCCTTTTGCATACTGTTCCTGACATCTCTCTCTACCTCTGGTATCATTTTGGTGGCAATTTACTGTAGAAATTTGGAGAAAAATCATTTTAAAGTCACCCCTATCTCAAAACCCAGTTACAATATGCTGACCTTTGACCTTAGGTCACATCAATTCCTTCATAGGTGTCATCCTCATTCCTTTTGCATACTGTTCCTGACATCTCACTCTACCTCTGGTATCATTTTGGTGGTATTTTACTGTAGAAATTTGGAGAAAAATCATTTTAAAGTCACCCCTATCTCAAAACCCAGTTACAGTATGCTGACCTTTGACCTTAGGTCACATCAATTCCTTCATAGGTGTCATCCTCATTCCTTTTGCATACTGTTCCTGACATCTCACTCTACCTCTGGTATCATTTTGGTGGTATTTTACTGTAGAAATCTGGAGAAAAATCATTTTAAAAATCTCACCTATAATGACTCAATCCCACTCACTATATGCTGACCTTTGACCTTAGGTCACATCAATTCCTTCATAGGTGTCATCCTCATTACTTTTGCATTATGTTCCTGACATCTCACTCTACCTCTGGTATCATTTTGGTGGCATTTTACTGTAGAAATCTGGAGAAAAATCATTTTAAAGTCACCCCTATATCAAAACCCAGTTACAATATGCTGACCTTTGACCTTAGGTCACATCAATTCCTTCATAGGTGTCATCCTCATTCCTTTTGCATACTGTTCCTGACATCTCACTCTACCTCTGGTATCATTTTGGTGGTATTTTACTGTAGAAATCTGGAGAAAAATCATTTTATAAATCTCACCTATAATGACTCAATCCCACTCACTATATGCTGACCTTTGACCTTAGGTCACATCAATTCCTTCATAGGTGTCATCCTCATTCCTTTTGCATACTGTTCCTGACATCTCACTCTACCTCTGGTATCATTTTGGTGGTATTTTACTGTAGAAATTTGGAGAAAAATCATTTTAAAGTCACCCCTATCTCAAAACCCAGTTACAGTATGCTGACCTTTGACCTTAGGTCACATCAATTCCTTCCTAGGTGTCATCCTCATTCCTTTTGCATACTGTTCCTGACATCTCACTCTACCTCTGGTATCATTTTGGTGGTATTTTACTGTAGAAATCTGGAGAAAAATCATTTTAAAAATCTCACCTATAATGACTCAATCCCACTCACTATATGCTGACCTTTGACCTTAGGTCACATCAATTCCTTCATAGGTGTCATCCTCATTACTTTTGCATTATGTTCCTGACATCTCACTCTACCTCTGGTATCATTTTGGTGGCATTTTACTGTAGAAATCTGGAGAAAAATCATTTTAAAGTCACCCCTATATCAAAACCCAGTTACAATATGCTGACCTTTGACCTTAGGTCACATCAATTCCTTCATAGGTGTCATCCTCATTCCTTTTGCATACTGTTCCTGACATCTCACTCTACCTCTGGTATCATTTTGGTGGCATTTTACTGTAGAAATTTGGAGAAAAATAATTTTAAAGTCACCCCTATCTCAAAACCCAGTTACAGTATGCTGACCTTTGACCTTAGGTCACATCAATTCCTTCATAGGTGTCATCCTCATTCCTTTTGCATACTGTTCCTGACATCTCACTCTACCTCTGGTATCATTTTGGTGGTATTTTACTGTAGAAATCTGGAGAAAAATCATTTTAAAAATCTCACCTATAATGACTCAATCCCACTCACTATATGCTGACCTTTGACCTTAGGTCACATCAATTCCTTCATAGGTGTCATCCTCATTACTTTTGCATTATGTTCCTGACATCTCACTCTACCTCTGATATCATTTTGGTGGCAATTTACTGTAGAAATCTGGAGAAAAATCATTTTAAAGTCACCCCTATATCAAAACCCAGTTACAATATGCTGACCTTTGACCTTAGGTCACATCAATTCCTTCATAGGTGTCATCCTCATTCCTTTTGCATACTGTTCCTGACATCTCACTCTACCTCTGGTATCATTTTGGTGGTATTTTACTGTAGAAATCTGGAGAAAAATCATTTTATAAATCTCACCTATAATGACTCAATCCCACTCACTATATGTTACAATATGCTGACCTTTGACCTTAGGTCACATCAATTCCTTCATAGGTGTCATCCTCATTCCTTTTGCATACTGTTCCTGACATCTCTCTCTACCTCTGGTATCATTTTGGTGGCATTTTACTGTAGAAATTTGGAGAAAAATCATTTTAA
Organism: Decapterus maruadsi; assembly: GCA_030347415.2. Classification (NCBI taxonomy): domain Eukaryota; kingdom Metazoa; phylum Chordata; class Actinopteri; order Carangiformes; family Carangidae; genus Decapterus; species Decapterus maruadsi. The sequence continues at coordinate 18,373,938 of CM064906.1, forward strand.
AGTCACCCCTATATCAAAACCCAGTTACAGTATGCTGACCTTTGACCTTAGGTCACATCAATTCCTTCATAGGTGTCATCCTCATTCCTTTTGCATATTGTTCCTGACATCTCACTCTACCTCTGGTATCATTTTGGTGGCAATTTACTGTAGAAATTTGGAGAAAAATCATTTTAAAGTCACCCCTATCTCAAAACCCAGTTACAATATGCTGACCTTTGACCTTAGGTCACATCAATTCCTTCATAGGTGTCATCCTCATTCCTTTTGCATACTGTTCCTGACATCTCACTCTACCTCTGGTATCATTTTGGTGGTATTTTACTGTAGAAATCTGGAGAAAAATCATTTTATAAATCTCACCTATAATGACTCAATCCCACTCACTATATGCTGACCTTTGACCTTAGGTCACATCAATTCCTTCATAGGTGTCATCCTCATTCCTTTTGCATACTGTTCCTGACATCTCACTCTACCTCTGGTATCATTTTGGTGGTATTTTACTGTAGAAATCTGGAGAAAAATCATTTTAAAAATCTCACCTATAATGACTCAATCCCACTCACTATATGCTGACCTTTGACCTTAGGTCACATCAATTCCTTCATAGGTGTCATCCTCATTACTTTTGCATACTGTTCCTGACATCTCACTCTACCTCTGGTATCATTTTGGTGGCATTTTACTGTAGAAATCTGGAGAAAAATCATTTTAAAGTCACCCCTATCTCAAAACCCAGTTACAGTATGCTGACCTTTGACCTTAGGTCACATCAATTCCTTCATAGGTGTCATCCTCATTCCTTTTGCATACTGTTCCTGACATCTCACTCTACCTCTGGTATCATTTTGGTGGTATTTTACTGTAGAAATCTGGAGAAAAATCATTTTAAAGTCACCCCTATATCAAAACCCAGTTACAATATGCTGACCTTTGACCTTAGGTCACATCAATTCCTTCATAGGTGTCATCCTCATTCCTTTTGCATACTGTTCCTGACATCTCACTCTACCTCTGGTATCATTTTGGTGGTATTTTACTGTAGAAATCTGGAGAAAAATCATTTTAAAAATCTCACCTATAATGACTCAATCCCACTCACTATATGCTGACCTTTGACCTTAGGTCACATCAATTCCTTCATAGGTGTCATCCTCATTCCTTTTGCATACTGTTCCAGACATCTCACTCTACCTCTGGTATCATTTTGGTGGCATTTTACTGTAGAAATCTGGAGAAAAATCATTTTAAAATCACCCCTATAACACAACCCAGTTACAGTATGCTGACCTTTGACCTTAGGTCACATCAATTCCTTCATAGGTGTCATCCTCATTCCTTTTGCATACTGTTCCTGACATCTCACTCTACCTCTGGTATCATTTTGGTGGCATTTTACTGTAGAAATCTGGAGAAAAATCATTTTAAACTCACCCCTATAACGACATTAGGTTAGATTTAGGTTTATATTAGGTTTAGAGTTTAGTAGAGAGGTTAGGGAATGCATTATGTCAATGAGTGTCCTCACTAAGATAGAAATACAAGGATGTGTGTGTGTGAAGTAACAACATACACCAAGAGTTTGCCATTGACAAAATTTATTTCCAGTGTTTCAGGAGTCTGTGCACACCCCTCTCACAATCAGAGGAACACAGCATTGGTACAAATGGTCCAGCTCAATGAAGTGTTTTCCTCCTGCGGCGGCAACAACCTCTCTTCACAGAGAAGTGACCCGGCTGCCCACAACACCCACACACACACACAGGCCTCATGAGCATCCTCCTCCTCTCACAATACTGTACTTAATCCCGCAAAATCTGATGGAAATGTAAAGCAGCTAAAACATGGCATTTATGTACATTTAACTTACTTATTTTACAAGGAATATTTAAAATTCAAGTTCTGTTAAAATCAAAAACATGAGAAAAAAAACAGGAGGAGAAAAAAATGTATAAAACATGTTAAGAACAGAGTGGAATGCCTAAGGAATGGAAGCTCGGCATTTTGTTACATAACCTGTAGAATGACTGAGGGTCGACAATAAAAATGTCATTCACAGTAACATCTTCGTGTGTATCAACAAACACAATATGGCACCCTTTACATTTCATTGTGAGGCACTTCCTATTGTGAAGAAACATGATTTTTTTTTTTTTTCCTGATGTGATTACCCATTTTTCTTTTTTTTTCCTCTTCGCCCGTCACTGACAGATGTGTGAACCACAAACACTAAAACACAGCATAACACTTTGCATCAGAGGGATGTTGTTCACTGCTCTTTAAACCACATAGCTGGGATGTATAATAACTTGTTTTTTTGTTTTGTTTTTTCTCTTTTGCATAACTCCAGTGTCTCCTCGTCACCTCTTGTACCTTTGGAAAGGCCCCTTTGACAGCAGAGAGCTTGTAAGCAGTCCACACACAGGCTGTACCAAAAAAAAAAAAAACACTATTCAAGTACACAGAAAAATAGGGATATGTACACTTTAGAATGAAACACAAGCATCTAAAGCTTTTAGTCAGTATTACAGCAAGCATGTCTGTACATTCTTCATTTGGTTACTGAGAGACTCACTGACTTTGAACATCATAACTTTCTTTACACAAAAATAGTTCCTCTGCAATACTAAAAATCTTTTTTCACTACTTCCTACTCATCCTAGAAGTCAGTTCATCCTTAAAGCCACTTTGCTAAACCTTTTTATAACAATCTTAACTGTGCCCCACGCTTCCTTGCACATACTTCACAGACTCATTGTGTCACGAGCGACAGGTCCTCTCTCAATCTTCAGCATAACAGGGACTTGTACTAGGAGGGAGGAAGTCCTCCTGCTGACCCATCCCAAAGTCATTTGTCATTAAAAAATAAAAGAAATTAAAAAAAACTGGTATAAACAACATTTTGTTCCATGCCGTATATGTGAGCAAGATCAACGATCCCTGTGTGCAGTAATTCTCTTTTCACAAGCACACACACCACTTACAGACGCACACTCCAGACTATTTTTTTTTTGTTTTGTTTGTGCAACATGCTCATTCACTAACATTGGTCACACAACAGACATTATACTGACAGACTCCCAAGTAGGTACACATCTCACAGACGAGGAACACACACAGTCACACACACTTCTCACAGGTACTGATAGAATCGTGAATGGACCACCTGGGAACTGGCGAGTTTATGTGGGTGAGCGGTGGCCGACAGGCTCAGGTTTTTGCTCGGGGGGGCGTCGCCGTTCAGCGCCTCAGCTGGATGATGCGGGAGTTCAGAAGAGGACGAGGCTCCGAAGTTTTGGGAGTTGGGGCTGCACGGCCCCCCCTGCTGTTCTGGAAAGTCCAGGCTGACCTCGGGGTTGCTGGTGCGGTGGCGCTCGCGGGCGATCCAGTCCCCGATGGAGAAGTCCTGAGAGCTGCATTTGGGCTTCAGCCGGTCCACGGCCGACAGCTCCGACCGGGAGCCCGAGCCGATGCCGATCTGCTGTGGCCAGTCTCCCAGGACGGACAGCTCCGCAAAGTCCCTCTGCCCACCCATGGTGTGTCTGCGCCGGATGTTCTTCTTCTTGCTGCGGCCCTCCGGGGACCGGCTCCTCTGGCTGCCCACGCCGAACATGTCGTCCACGGACATTCGCAGACGCACCTTCAGCCGGTCGGTGATCTTCAGTTTCCACGCCGGCTCCGTTTTGTCCAGCTCGCTGCGGGACGAGGAGCTGAGGCTGCCGGTCGAACGGCCTTTGACCGACCCCAGGACACGTGACAGTCTGTTGGAATCTTTGTCGCTGCGAGCTCCGTCCAGCGAGGACTCGCTGTCGGTTTTCTGCTGTGCAGCTTTCTTTCTTGACAGCGTGTCGCATTCGATGAGCCTGTGGGAGGCGAGTGGCCGCGGCGCTTCCTGCAGATCCCTGTGGTCGGCCCTCCCGACAGTAAACACTGACAGGTCGCTCTCGCTGTCCGTCTCCATCGGCCTTCCCTCGCTGATGAGCTCGCTCCTCTCGTCGTCTGCGTCGTCCCCCCCTCGGCTCTCGGCCACGGACTGCACCTCGGGGCTGAGCGTGCTGAGCTCGGCTCCGGTCAGGAACGTCATGGAGGAGGTGGTGGAGTAGTCGGAGGTGATGGAGCAGACCTCGGCCCCCGCCTCCGGCCCCTGAGCCGCCGTCCTGCTGCGCCTCGCCCTGGGCACCGAGGCCTGAGAGCTGGTGCTGTTCATCGTACCGAGGTCGGACACCGTGTCGTCGTAGTTGGAGGGCGGGTCGGACAGAGAGGACTGGTGGGCCATCGGCATGCGGTAGCCGAGGTTGGGGGAGTGCGGCGGCGAGGCGTACGGGGAGCCGGTCCGCAAGATGGAGGACATGTGCTGTGGAGGCAGCGGGGGGGAGGGCGCCGACATCCGACCGCTGGAGAGAGACTCCTTCCTGTCAGTTTGGTCCAGCTGCTCCTCTGAGCTGTTTCTGTGCTTCTCTTTCCCGCCGGTCTCGTCCGTCTCCTCCTCCTCCTCCTCGGTCCGGCTGTCCGGGGACCACAGAGGCTGCTGCTGAGTCTCCTCCGGGAGCTCCTTCTTGGGGAACACAGCGTCCAGGTCGTCGTCCGAGCTGCTTGGATGAGCTTTGTCCTTGGGCTTCTTGCGTTTACGATTGACAAAGAAGGAGGAGCGCAGCATCTCTTTGCTACACTGATCCTTCCCCGACCCCCACAAGCCCTGATGAGACAGAACCAAGACAGTTTTTTTAACAAACACATTCATCAAGATCAAGACAGAAGAATGAAAAAAAAAAAAAAAAACAGAAAAAATGGAGGAATGGAGGATTTATTTATTACCTTTGATTTGGAGGAGTCACTACATGCTGAATCTGAATTAAAGAGAAGAGAGTCATTAGTAAAAGTCTGTCACCTCTGTGACTTGCTGCAAACAGACAACAAGAGATAAAGAAGGAGAAGAGGCAGATTAAAGGTTCACAGTGAAACTGACGGACATGATGAGAATAATGAGCAGCTCGATGAAGGCAGATGACACTGTTTCGGCTCAGAGAGAGAAAGGAAGAGAGAGACAGGAGGACAAGTAACCACACTAAGCAGTATATGGAGAAGTGGACAAAGCAGCAGAAGAGGCCTGAGATGAAGGATGTTGATGAGAGGGGCGGGAGGGGGGAGTGAAAACCCGGCAGTAAACCAAGACACAAGAAGCGGCTCATGCTCATGTTTCGATGGGACGACGACGGCACATCACAGACAAACACGCCAGTCACAGAGCAACACATGTAGCCACCAACCAGCTGTAGGCATTCTTTCCCAACTCAAAGACGTCACAGAGGAGAGGGAGTGATGACTGACTGGGAGACTGAGAGAGAGGGGCCTGAGCTGAACAGGTCGGTGAGTGTGTGTCGCGGTGGATACAGCTGGCGCAGGCGAGCCGCCGTGTGAACGGACAGATTTCTCTTACTCCCGAGCTAAACTCCCACCGTAGCCCCCTTTAACATGTAGCCCGTCACTCTCAGCAACATAAAAGAAAAAGCAAAACAAAGAGTTTAACAAAACCCTCTCGGCTTACTGTTCGAAAGACGGAAACAGGCAAAACCTGCGGCTAATAAAAAATAAAAAATAAAGCAGACAAATAAAGCCACTTTCCCAACAAGTTGTTCCAGCAAATATGGAACCACAGGAACTGAATTCAGGAACTCAGAGTCGCCTTCGGCCGCATGTGTTCTGCTTCTCCACAGCAGGAACAGGGAAGATTAGGCTAATTACACGGGTAACAAATTACAATATGACAGCCGTGTTTGAGGAGCAATTTTCACACTTGAAGAAACAACAGAGTTATTGTGTTGCTGTTTGTCTTTACTGCGACTCAGGAGGAGTAGGCTCAAAAGTTTAATTGTTGTATCTTAATGTGACTATGATAAAGAACCAGCATCTTTCATTTTCAACCTGACAAAACAAATGTCACTCACAAATTGTCTGACACAACAAAATGTCCAAACCTCATCCTAACACTGTTAGAAACATTTAGACACTGGCTCCTCTGATTGAATCATAGCTCACAATCCTGAACTTCCTGAATGAGTTCCTGCAGTGGAAGTGGGCTACTGAGGATCTGAGGTCAAAGTGTGTGTCCGTCAGTGTGTGTGTGTAAGTGTGTGTACTGTGTAGCTCTGGGTTGGGTTAGGGAGACTGTGAGAGACATGTCAGTGAATCGACGTAGGTGCTGTACATTTATGTGACAGTAGGAGATGATGAATGTGTTTTGTGTGTCGTTGACAATGTGATGTTTCATAATGTTGAATGGTGACAAAGATTTTCAAACAAGGACGTCACAGACAACGAACCAAACAAAAACACACAAGGAGGAGGCACTTGAAATGAAAAAATAATAAATAAATAACGACCTGTTGCGGCAAACACTAGCACAGCTTCCTGCTCCTCTGCTATATGTGCCTCTGCATCAGTCACTACACACTTGTCGGTCTGGGACCTGGTTGTTGTTGTGTGTGGGGGGGATTTTGCTGTTGTGTAAACGCATGTGTGCTGGGGGGAACATCCAGCTCAGTCCCCACCACTACGACCCCCCTCCCCTCCCCTCCCCCCACCCTCAGACATCATGACACATTATGCCACATGACCGGGAGAGAACCTGAGGTTGACCGTACCATGCTACTTGTCCTTGCGATCAGCTTAAGAGACAACAAGAGACAGCAGAAGGGCTTTCAGAGAAAGTACAGCAGCATCGCTCTGTATCCCCTCAATTTAGGGTATTGGTTTAAATATGAGACGTGCACACCACAGGAAAAATGACAAACATCGACTTCTCTTTCTTTCTTTTTTATCTTTTTTCCTCCTTTTCGCCCAAATTTAAAAGAGCTGCGGGTTTCTGCAGACTAGGCAGCTACACTGGGCACAACACTCGTCCTTCTTCCTACAGTCCCAGCTGTCCATCACTGACAAAACAGAGTCCATCAGTGACATCATCGAGTGATAGACGCCGCCCACTTGGCCTGTGTCAAGATTGGGTAATGTGTGAGTGCTGGACAGGGATAAGGGAGAAAAACAACACACTACACACAGAAGGGCAGAGGTCAGAAGGGTTAAAACTTCCATCGTTTCGTTTTGTTCGTTAGATTTTCTTTGGGAAAGAACATGCCGGGATTATGTGAGAGACGAGGAGGAGGGGAAGAAAAGAACTGAAAGAAAAGGAGTCGTCGTCTCAACACAGGTAAAGCACAGGGAGAAAAAAAATGACTTGAGCAAAAGGAAATAAAGAGTAAAGCAAAGAAAGGAACGGAAATAAAACTTGGACAATTTTATCTCGTTGGGCAAAAAAAAACGTCAACATCAAAACAAAACAGACTTTTATCTAAAAATAGATAAACAAAAAAGATTAAAACAAAAATAAAAAAAAGGCAGAACATACTGCAAAGTATTTTTCAACAATTTTCCAATGATTAAAAATGTTTTGGTTGAAAAATTACTGAAAAAGCTTGCTGTAACAGAAACACAAATAAAACTTGGCAGACTTGTTTTTTTGCTCCAAGCATTTCAAATCAAGGAAAACAGGCATGATGCTCTTCATCTTAGCATAAACGACTGAGACATGGCTAACACTTATATAAGTCTACATATAGCACATGTTTTCTATTGTAATAATGGCAGTTAAATACAGTATTGCTGTCGAGACTGAGTCCTGAGAGAAAAATTCCAGTGAGTTACCTGAGACTTCGCCCGGTGATGCCGCCGTCCGTCCAATGTTGGAGAGCAGGTGGTCGATATTTGGCACAGGCTGAGATTGCACCGTGCTTTCCTGCTCAGCTGTGGTCTGGAGCCACACATGCAGAGAATAACAAAGAGACCAGAGAGAGGATAAATGACTGAACACTACACGTAACTGTGGGGGAAAGGAGAGAATCACCACAAACAGGGAATATAGATGCATCTAATTTCAAAGCTGCATTAATCGATGAACTGAAAAAGATTCATTTAATGGTTTGGCTCAGCCACGAGGGAAATATCTGGCTGTTTAGGTATCTGTTAGTTAAATGTGTCTGTCTGGAGTCTGGTACTGGGGGATGTAGTATACACTGGGTTCATCAGAGCTTTGTCCCTGAAATGAAGAGAAATTTTTAAAAAAAGAACCCAAACAGTGAAGTTGTGATGTGAAAATCCAAAATCACGAGCTCAATGACGCTAAAATGTTTAATTCTCATAATTTCATCATCATTTGAATCACTGTTCATACAAAAATACAGATTAATGCAGCTTTAAATACTCATATGTATAGAATAAACATCTTGATTTCAGGTATCTATGATAAACATGATGGTGAAAATGATAAAAGAAAGAAAGTGAACGGCCACATACAACAGGGTCCTCATCACCGTCATCAGTGAAGAACCAGTCATATTGCTGGATAAGATTCTCAACTATCTTGCACTGGTCTGGCATGTGATTGACCATGTTCGTCATGTTGTCCTCGGAGGTCCGGACCAGCGTGGGACCAAACACTATCGCCAGGTTTCGAGGCTCCATCTGAACAGAGGTAAAAATGAATCAGATGTAATGAACTAATCCTCAAAGGGATCCTGGATTTACACAAGAGTGGAGGTAACGACATCAGCGCTGACGGATCCTGTTAACATTAATACCTTGTTCTTTTCACAGTTGTCAGAAACCCTCTTGAGATGAGCACAGAGGAACTTCAGAGTTTCAAAGTGATGATCAGGTAACTCGTAGATCTGCAAGAATCGACGGTAACGAAGTTTCAGGGTTAATTGAATGCCGAACTGTTAAGCCATAAATCCTTCATATTAGATTTTTACTCACCAGCTTCTTAAGCTCCTTTAATCTGTCCACCGAGTCTTCTGCTCTGTTAGCTTCTATGAAATCAGCGTACTTTTCTGTTAAATAAAACAGAGTTACTTTTTAAATGTTCACGTCTTCGCTGGGAATTTTGTTGTTAATCATTTTCAACAACATTAAAAAGATCCTACCGTTTGTAAAAAGAGGTTCTGGAAGTTTTCGGAAAAAAGACTTCAGTAGGCTGCTGATGACATTAAGGTCCCTCCATTTCTGCAGAGGAGTAAAAGGATGGAAGACGGCATCATAAGCACAGTCCTTACAGTCTGAAATCAATCACTGCTTAAAGCTGCTGTCGGTCAGTGTGGTCGATGGCGCACTGCACTGTGCAACCCAACCGTCAGTCACTCACGTCTTCCTGAATGTCGATGTCAGTCATGCCTTTGCTGTTGAGCTCCTCCTGCATGCTGGAGATGGCGGCGTTGTTCCCAGGGACCCTGTAGATGCCCGTGTACTCCAGACCGCGCTCCTCCACCACGTTGCAGCACACCTCCACGATCAGAGGAACAAACTGTAGCACAAAGCATCAACGGTTACATATGACAAATCACTAGTGACATCCCAATCATTTTAACAGAAACCTTCATATTATGTCAACAGTTATTTTACACATCAATGTCTCCTACAGTCAATGTGAGCTGCTCTGGCAAGAAACAACAACCACTGTGGCTGACGAGTTGATAAAAAAATCTGTATTTCAGCAACATGCTAACCTGAGCTGAATGCTAAACTATACAGTTTTCTGTGCAATGCATAAACAAAGATGAAGACTCACCCTGTTAGTCTGCGCAGGTGGACAGTCATCAAGCCGCACGCCGAACGTGACGCCAGCTGGAGTCTTCTTTTCGAAGGGCTTCCTCATGATCCCTGCGATACCGATCTTCCACGCCCCTCTGTCTCTCGGTGGACTGGAGTCATCTGACAGGAAACATATGAATTAGCCAGGTGAGATCAAACGTGTGCTCTAACCACACAATGAGGAACTGGTAACTACCTTTCGGCGCCCTCCGATCCTCTCCTGTTTTAGGGGAATGGGGGCTGTGGATCTTGCCGTCCGCTTTACCTCCCAGGAAGGCTTGTTTGATGCTGAGGGACTGACGGGAGGTTTTCGGGGAAGGCTCAGACCTGCTGCTTGGTGCGCTGATGAACACAATTGACAAAAATACACACAGACAAATATCAACATAAGTTTGCTGTTGAATTGAATTAGGTGGATATGTGGCTGATGACGGTGGATGAGCCCGGAGGGACAATGTGGAGTCAGCATACCTCATCATATTATATTCTTTGATCTTTCGACTGATCAGGTCCTGGCTTGTTACAGTAGCGTTCTGCAACGACAGAGAAATATAGTTAGTCTGAGAAAGCCTGAGTCAACGATTTAAGGTGAAACGATGATTCATCAAAGTAAATCCAATTTAATCATAACTCATATTCCTAATACAACACATCAAATTCATCAGTTTCTTGAGATACACAAACACAAATGCTGTAATATTCCAGCAATAACTGGATATTCAAAAACATGCATTGTGTGGCCAGCAGGAAGTAGCCACTTGTTTGACAGACTGGCAAACAGACAAACAGGCCGGGACCAAGCCCAAAGTTAAAAGCAGAAGGCAAACTGCAGACAGGCCAACAATTGTACAAATGACATCAGTTTGGCTTCAGGGCCAAGCGTCCAGCTCTTCTGATCCCATGAGAGAAAATAAACCAGCATCAACTTCACAAATGTCCAAAGAAGACAAGTCTGCCTGTGCTGTACAGCATCACAGCAGTGTAACTCACGGATGTTAAAAGGTCTACAAACACATTACGTCATACTATGACATAACATTTAACTCAAAAACATGAAGCCGATCAAAGAACTGTAAAAAATCCTCCTAATAAGACACAATTGGGATACTGAGATGCTACAATAGGTATTTTATTTAAATACGTCATCATCTGATTGGACATCAGTCGTCTTGGCTGATAGTGCTATGTCAATACTATCAGTGGTCCTACCATGTATCTGCAAATCTTTAAACTGTTTAACTATTTCTTCCAATAGCTGGATAATTGTAGTGTGGTTTTAGTTAGTTTTTTCATGTTGTTTTTACTCTCTATGTTTTTACTGTATTTGTATGTGCTGGACCACAGGAGGAATAGCCATTGCACATATAGTAATGAAGTCATGGCTAATGGGGATCCTAATAAATACTGTAAACTCATGTACACTAGTACATTTCCAAAAACATTTCCAATCCTACTTAACCACATGCTGCCAGGCCTCCATCTCAGATACCACAGTGAATTATTGCCAGAAGATATCAGCTAACGAGGTCTCACTGAAAGGCAGCTCACTGATTGGCTCTCAGTGTAACATGGAATTTTCCCCTCACACGCCAAGAAGTGCCACCTGCGTTTTTTTTCTGTTCTGTCAGTACAGAGCAAGTTTCCAGTGACACCTTATTGTACCTTTTGTTAGGCTGTATGTAAATAAAGGCTGTAATCCACATCACTGTATTTCATTCACAAACAGACTCTGGTTCCTTCTTGTTGTAAACCTGATGGGAGTGCCTCTTTTTTCTTTTAAACTATAGTGGGAGTCTAAGTTTAAACGTTCTTGTTTTTCCTGTCACTATAGGCAAATGATCTCAAGCGCTAAGCCCCGCCCTGATGACAGTTTACTGGCTGGAGTGATGATGCCAGCCCGAGGGGTCACCGTGCTTTTGAGATTTAAGGATTTCTGACAAACGTCTTTAAATATCTGCTTGCCGTATCCGTTCCAAACTGAAGGTGACCTGGAGGTGATGCGGCGGAGGCAGTAGTAATGTTGACTCGGCTCAGTTAAGCACACATCATGAGTCTTACTGGAACACACCTCTTCATCTGGATTACTGTTTTCCTGAATGACTTTGATCCAGGTCAGCATGTCGTCCCTCCCTTCTGCCTGAAACAAATACTCGCAGTCCGAGGTGGTCAGTCGCAGCACGTTCTTGCGCCTCGTATCGCTGTAGGAGATGTCAATCAGACAGGCCTTGATGCTGATTTGCAGCAGGTCCTCGTCAGATTGTGACGTAGCGTGAGAGTGAGCATCCTTTCTGTCTTTGTACAGGGTCAGGGTGTGACCTTGCAAAACACCGTACATCTGCTTCCATGATCTCATTCCTCCACTTACACGCTGCAGGGAGAGAGAGAGAGAGAGAGAGGCAAGGGAAGATAAATACTTAAACACACCAGAACACTGAGGGTATATATGACTGTTAAAAGAAGGCAGGATCAGGCATGTTTACCTTATTTTTATCTGTATTAAGCTGCCTAAAGTTAAGGAACCCTTCTTTGGAAGAATCGGCAAAGATCTCTGAAGATGAATCCCTCCGAGATCCAGAGTCTCCAGATGATTTATGTCCGTCCAGAGCCTGAAAAGCGTGAATACATGATATTATTTCTGGCATAAACGGTGGGCTGGGGCATGAATAGTAGGGAGAGCAAAAGACAAAAACTCAAAGATCTCCAGGTGGACTCTCTACATGTGTTTTACAGCAATATAGAAATAACTCCAAACATCAGTGTCTCAAAACACATTCCCAGGAAGCCAGCGAAGGTTAATTGAGAATCAAAGTTGGAGAAAGTTCAAATTGAAATATTTCTGTTTACATTCGGCTGTCTTCTGGCTTTTATATTTAGGACAATTTTCTGGTGTTGCATCCAGGTTTTTATACACACACACACACGTGAAGAGATTGCTTCTATAGACAGGCATTTCAAAGCCAGGTAAGGTCGGCACATTGAATAATCCTATAGTTTCTCACCTTTCTCAGGCCCCTGAAACTGGGCATATGCTTACTGGAAGATCTCCTAAATATATGAGAGAATAATAGAGAAAAGTCGTCAGCAATCAGAAAAACATGTTTGAGACAAATTCAGAACTCAATATAAAAGACTAATGCACTCACCCTCTGCCCTCCTCCTGATAGTTATCCAGACCTTCATCGTAGGATTTGGACCGCTCAGTTCTGCTGCCAGTATCAGACTCGAGTAAAGCACTTCTCAGGGACTCTACGGGGATAAGAAGTAGGAAATTATAACCTGATGACCCTAACCTGAGTGTAATTAAGGGTCAAATAAAGCTCCTAGAGGCCCCAAATAAAAAAAATTAAAACAACATAAGACTAAAGCCAAAAAAATGACATAAAACCCTTCATCCAGCCAACCCAATATGTTCACCTTGGTCATGTGATAGCTGACGTCGAATGGTGGGGCAAGATGAGCCTGGACTGGAGGGACCTGTAATTATGGATGGTGCGACCGATATCACGGCAGAGGGTGGAATAGAGGCGGCCTCCCGGTCTACGCTGGGGCTGACTGGCTCATCTAAGGAGAGGAAAACATTCAGCTTTAGCCAAGAGGTGACACTGTACAAAGATGTAACTTTTTTTTTTACATTTATGACAGTAGTGTTTCTTAAACTCAGCAATACTGTATTTCCATGAGTGACTCAGAAAGAGAAGAAACGCAGGCCTGCTGTAGTAGGAAATCTTTGATCTTTCGTCTGTGGGAACAATTAAAAGTCTTTATGTGACTCCCATGGCTGACATGCCACAACACAGCTGAGAGTGGGAACAGATCATCTTCTGACATGATTTTTTTTTTTTTTTTGAGTGAGAGAAAGAGAGAGAGGGGGAAGTTCTTTACTCTGGAGTACCGCCCACTCCTGGCTCTTCAAGCCAGAAACAGCTCAGAGTACAAAGCTGCTCTCTGCAGCCGAAGGGCTTTTGGAGCTAAATTTGAAAGCAACTGTCCTAATTCCAGCCTGTACCCAACTTTGAAATGGGGCAAAGGAAACGATGTCACCAACTCCCTAAAAGGCGCACGAGGTTTGTCCATGACTCACAAACATTATTTAGTAGTTACAACTTCAAAGTCTTCCATCTTTACCCGCTCTCCAGAAATATAAGATGAGCAGTTTCCTCTGCTGTCAAGTCAATAACATACCCGAAGGATCTAAACTCAAATACACTTTTACATAAGAGGCACAAGTTTATCATGAAGAAAAAACACCAGTTTCTTCAGCTGCAGGTCTGATGTTCACACTCCTCCTGACAGGCCTGATATCAGGCGGCTTGGCACAGCAACACCTCAGGCCCGGACTGGCCATCACTACATAACATTTCTTCAAGCGTTCAAGACATGCTCACTTTCCATTTCTGTGAAGTGAACCAAAAATGGGAATGTGTAACTACAAAATTTCATTTCCAAGCAAGGGCCATATTCCAGGTACACTGCAAAATAGAGGAACCATGTCTGTAGATTAGCTGAATAAAAAATGATAATTTGGGTTGAAGGACCAAATGACCTCACACGATTAAGGCCCAGACCAGTGGGTTTTCAAACAGGTCATTGATGGGGGCCTGGAGATCTGCTCAATCAGGGCACTGTTCTCCTGGGCCAGGGCACCAGTCCCAGAGTGGTGGGGTAGCGGCATCATCGTTGTCACTGCCTGCTTTGTCTGCACCTGTTCAGCCTCCTCAACAACCAACATTACACAGACCGCCACAGGAACAACGGAAACCCTGTTACTTAAACACAAGTCTGGTGACCTCACTGACACATCCAACTTCAAACTGTCGTATGTCCTTTATTCTTATCTAGCATAAACACTGGTCATAGCTTTTATGATCAATGCCCACGGAGTCTAGAGAAGTGTCACTGAACAAGAGTAACATCTAAATGGTTAATGAATTCATGACAAAAATCAACACTGAAAGGCTCAGCTGATCAAGATGTGAGGGTATTCCTCCTCCTTGAAGATATTACTCCATTTATATGAATAAATCAGTCAAATATTGAAGAACAGATACAAATCAAACATCAGAGAAAATTAACAACAAACAAGGTAAATCTCTACTTTGTAAATCCCTTAAGTGCGGCTGATGCAGGTTTAAGTTTTCTTTTAGCTCAATACAATATGCAATAAGGCCATAATCAATCCAACCTCTAAACCTGCTGCCATATTTACTGGGTATAAAGTCTGGGTCACAGGAAAACCATTTGAAGATTTCAACCTCGCCCTTAAGGCGTTGCCCTTTAATTATGTCATTCCATATCTTTGAGAGCTGGTGTCATAAGGTTGTTGGGATCTGACAGCAGAGTCAGACTGTATAACTAAGATGCTGACTGTAGATTAAATGTCTAGAAGTATGAGAACAGGCCTTGGCAGATCTACCTGAGATTTGGGAATTAGAAATACTTTCAGAAGAAATTTAATTTGCATATATAACGTATGTGAGATTTATCTAACGTTGAAGCAACACTGAATGGATGTAAAAAGACAAGCTGAACTTGTGAACAAACTTCTCTCCCGTAGGTCAACTTAAAACCTTGCAGGACTGTCGGTGCTTGTGACCTAGTTCCTAAATACAGTCTACCTGCAAAGTACAAAATGTTTCCTTATGTCCTTTCCAAAACAAAGTAGATCAGCTATCACAGACAGTTTACTTAAGTTAGAACCACAGCAGTATGCTGACTTCGGACTTTTAGTTTAAAAGTTTCTTTGTGCAATCTGGGACTGACTACGTCCCTGGAAAAAAAAAAAATCAGCTTACACATGCAGAGGTAACACAAACATTTAAAACAAATATAAAAATACCTTTAAATAACAGGATCAACTCTTATAAAGCTCTCCATCTCTATTTTTCTATTAAGTGGTTTCGTAGTCAGGGAGATCACTGGATTAACATCCATCCATAATACATAACACATACTGTACAGTATAATGAAGAAAGGAAAATGGAGATAGAGTAAAGACAACACAGAGGCATCTAAACATAAAATGTTTCATACTTTTCTGACAATAGATTTAAAACATTTAGGAAATCTGCAGAACTCCTCATCTAATATTCAGTTTAGCCTCCAGCAATGTAACTATAGCAATGTTCTCATCAGGGCAGGCCAATAAACACACAGTTCCTATTAATTATGAATATTTCTCACTGCTGAACAGATTCTCTCTAAGAAGCGTAAATTTGCTGAAAATCTGAGCAGTAAAAGGCAGACAACATTTTGAAATGTGTGTGCTGCTGTTTCAAAAACCTGCTAGAAAGCAACTACAGACTAAATATTCTGATAACCTCACAAAAGCTGGGACATTTTTTGAAACTGCACTGCAAAAAACCGGCTATGTGGATGATGAAACTGTCGTTTTTGAGATGACAACTAATTAATCACCAGGAAATGCATTATGGGACTACTGAAGCATAATGCAATCCATTCAAAAATTCAATATATTCCAAAAGGCTTAAGCCATCCTTTACTCTGCCCCAGTTAAGCCAAACATCCCACAAACCCTCTCTGAATGCCACATAACCCAATTAATAACATCTTCCCAGGAAGATTAGTTTATTTGTGAACATCTCTGCTGCGCTATATACACGCCAGTGATGAGCTGAATCAGATTAACCATGAAACTATGTGGTCTACAGGCTCAGTCACAGTCATTTTTCCGTCCATCTATTTTAAACTGATTTCATTTTGCATCTATGGTGGAAGCCCTTTAATTAGCTGCAGCGTTAGCTCTACCAGTCTGCCTCATGTTACTACTGCCTGCTGCCGTTGCCATGACAACGTGGGCCGGTAAAAGGCTTACAACTGATTATTTTCTTACCGATGAATGGAATGGAGTCCAGAGACTCGTCCAGGTTGCTGGAGCAGGAGGTGTGACGTTGCTCCCCGAGGCGACGTATGTGTATCTCCCGACGCGCATCGTTGGGGAGCCAGCACGCCACCACATCAGCTGAGGAATCTGCTGCGTCGTCGTTCACGGCCAGGATGTAGGAGGGGTGCCGCAAAGGGCTGGGGTTCTTTCCGGAGGGGGGTTTCTCCCGTAGCACCACGCCGGTCTCCGTGGGGCTGCGCCCGTTGACCTGACTCTGGGAGTCTGGGAGCGGGGGTTTGAGGATGCTCGGCCTCGGAGGCATCTGTTTTGAGGCGGAGCATGAAGAAGACCTGTGTGCTGCGAGCGCTGCTTCTCTCTTTGCCTCAGCAGGCAGCGTGGTTTCTGCCCGCATCCTGTTCTGGCTTTGCTGTTGGGTCGGGTGGCCTGAGAGGTTTCCTTTGGCTGAAACTCTCGGCTCAGCGAAAGAGTGTTCAGCACTTGTGCTCTTTCCAAAATGCGAGGGTCTGTCTGAGAGCATGGGTGAGGAGCGGGTCTGAGGAGAGTCTTGACCTTTGGAGTAGAGCGAAGGGTTGGGCGCCCCCCTCATGCCGCCGCTGTATCCAGCAGACGGCCTGTGGAGCATCATGGCGTGTCTGGGGATGGACTGCCTGCTGGGTCTTGTACCTTGGTCTGCCCTTCCGTACCCTGCTCTCCTTTCGCTGATTCGAGCCAGCTCTGCGGTCTCAACGTAGTCCATGGAGTGTGTCCGAGCTTTGTGCACGAGGCCGTCTTGGGATACGCTTCGAGGGGCCCAGTTCCTGGCGTGGCCCATCCTCTCTGTACCGCTCATTCGGTCCTGCGAGGCACTGCGTGGAGCAATCTGAAAGTGGGGTGGAGGTCCTTGGTATGATCGTTCATGCGATGTACTCCTCCGTCGTATCCCCTTAGGACCCCAGTCTCCCCGGGGAATGTGATGAGCAGCGTTAAAGGCGGTTTGACCGGTAGCTCGCAAACTGTCCAGCCTCTCCTGGATAGTCCGACTGGCGTGAGAATGGATTCCTTTGTTGTCGATGTACTCCCTGTAAGTCTGGTAAGTGCGCCAATCGATGTTTTGGTGGTTGCCTGGGAAGTGAGGTGGCTGACCTCCATATGGACCCATCCCTGGACCACCCGGGTAGACGTCAGCTTTCCGAGGGTGAGGATACTGGGCCAGTGACCCGGGTCTCGCCCCTCGGACGAAGACGGGGTCCATGTAATCGATCCTGTGCGTTGGACCCATGCGTCCCAGGTGGGATGCATCAGGAGGAACCACCACGGTCCTCACGCCGTCGTTGCGCATGCACACCGCCATCTGGCTTTTTGGATACGGCTGAGGTGGAGGAGGAGACGGGGGCACGGTGATCTCCTTCCGGTACCCATGGTCAGGAGGTGCTGGCGGCCCTCGGCAGACCTGCCCCGCCGAGTCTGTCGCCTGGGCCATGCCCGGAGGCTTACAGTCTACTCTGGGGTAGCATACTTGGGGTGGGTCAGGAATGTGACAGGCATTTCCGCTGTAGCTGCTTTGGCCGCGGATGTAGGCATCCTGGGAGTAGGCCTGAAGACAGAGCGACAAAGCGGTGTTACAATAGATAAAGTACAAACTGCATTTGCAAGTGTGTGTAAAATTCACCATTGTGCTACTAGATGCTCGAAGAGAAGTCAAGCGTGATATTACAAATGCTACTGGATGCATGTGTGTGGGCAGTGCATGTTGCGGAAGAGCGTGCGGAGGCGGTTGCAGTTTAGGTGTCAGTGGTCTTCATCTGTTCCTTATTTAGAGTTCTCATGGCTAACAGAGAAACTACACTAAACAACCCAAAGTACATCATATTTTTCACTAACAGAGACCCAAGGTGGTCCCTCAGTGAAACTCTTTGTGGTACGACAGTCGTTCTCCAATATTTCTACCTGTGCTCTCCAAAGAACATTTTGTTACAACTCAACAGCGGTAAAGGAGAAGAAAAAAAAATCTCTGACAAATGCTTACAACCAGGACCAGATGATGACAAGACGATAAATAATTTGTACCAGACTCATCCATAGACAGTTTATGCTAAAATTGTGTAACATCCAATACATAGGTTAGAAATTAACATATCCAATTAAGACATTATAACATCATAATGTAGATAATAAATGGTATAAATGTGGACAGGTACAAAGTGTTTCCATTTACTGTACCCACCTGACCAGGCCAACGGGCTGTTACCATTTTTCTGTGAGTAATCATAAAATCCTTTTTGATGTATAAAAAATTAAAACTAGAGCTTCTTCCACTCCATGAGATGTGCTCTTCTACAGCTCACTACATGTACCTGCTTCCCTCATAATCGACTGTACTGGTACATACTAAAAGGAAGGAGCCTGTAAAGGTATGAGGACTTTGATCCTTCCACAGCCCAGCGTCATATTACAACCTTACATAAAGCTGTGTGAGCACCTGTGATTACACCCGCCAGACGCTGTCCCTCCCTTTGTAAGCATGAGGAAGAGTTCAGAGGTCACCGGCCTTTATCATACTAATGACATATGGCGTGGAGGATGAAGAGGGGCGAGGCTTCACCGAGATGCCAGCTGGATGCCAGCTCCAGTGCTCAATCTAACAGGTACTGCAGGCACAGTGCATCGGCCATTTCTAGTCTACACATTTGATTCACCAACACAGGGCTGACCATTAAACATTAATCCAAGGCAAGTCAATGGCAATGATGTAAAACAAGATGACCACATCTCACAATGACGGTTCTGACATGCATGACATATGCAAAAATCAGACGGCAAACACAACATGTCAACGTCAAGTGGTTACCCAGTCAAGCTGTTTGCTTACCAGATTAGTAGTTTCCAGAGAAAAAGGCTGCCGTTACAGCAAGTGAAAAACGGGAGCGTTTAGAAATTGAGGGAGAGAGGGTGGAAGAGAAAAGGATGCCAGCAGAGAAAAATCCACACATTGCAAAAAACAGAGCAGATTCAGAGAGGACACAACGTTTAACAGCCACGGCATTGCCTGGGCTTGACATGCTAAAAATACACTGGAGCTGCAGCAGCAGTACAGAGGGATGAAGAAGCAGAGATGTAGCAGGGGTTGCCACGTTACAACCTGCCTGTGCCAGTCTGTTCTGTGTGAGGTGGCAAGAGCAGAAGCTCGCCTCCCGTGCTGCTGTTATATCTCCATGGTTTTATCCATCTTCAGCCAGAATATTACGCTAACTGAACAAGGTGCCTCCAGTCTATGTCTCTCCCTCTCCCTCCCTCTGCTATTGCTCACATGACAGAAGCAGCAGCTGCTGATTATACATTCAGCTGTGATGGTACCGCTCCCCCTCCCACTCCTTCCT
Source organism: Decapterus maruadsi (assembly GCA_030347415.2). Lineage (NCBI taxonomy): Eukaryota > Metazoa > Chordata > Actinopteri > Carangiformes > Carangidae > Decapterus > Decapterus maruadsi. The sequence continues at coordinate 18,393,798 of CM064906.1, forward strand.
CCGCTCTCCCTTCCCCTCAGCATCAACCTGTTCTGAACACAGGGCGGTCAGCTGATTTTATCTACCGGTTTCAGCTCATCATTCATGCTGTTCCCTTGTTTTTCCCCCGCTCAGTATTTCCTCTGCTTTTCTAGCGTACGGTTCCCTCCCTTTTCTGCTCCATGAATTCACACACTCTCTCCCGTCTCTCTGCCAAGCAACTGCCGCCTGTCTCCAAGCAGCCAGTGTGTGCTGCCTCCTACAGTGTAAAGTCATCCTGTTAGCATCTCTCATAATCCTCTTGTTCATGTGAAAAGCATTCATCAGTCTGTCTGTCCCCCTGCCTACATTAATAGATAATTGTGTGTGGCTGCTGGACATTTACTATGCAATAGCGTCACCAGTGTTATCACTGCACACTTGTAAGATGAGGTAGGTTGGGTACAATGGGAAAAAAACAGTCAGAGAGAAGGAGGACCCAACTGGGCAGAGAGGTGGAGTAACAGTCAACTGGTTATCACATAGATACATCGGAAATCATAATATTTTTTTCTCTATGAAATGACATGTCATTTAATTAAAGAAACTGAGCTAAATAATCAAGAAAAATGACATGTTTTGAACAAATAACCGCTTGTATACATTTAGAAGGATGTTGTGTTTACGCAGAGAGATGATTTTGTTTGTTACATCTGAACACACTGATATATTGCAGTTCTGGATGCCGTACTCCGCATTCAACTGTATTAGTTAGCAGATTAACAGCGAGGACTCAATGCAGCCATAAAGAATCCACAAGGGAAAATTACAGGTAAAGCAAACAGCCTGGCTCTTTTATTACATAATTCATAAACATGCTGTCAAATAACAGGAAGCCCTTGGGAGAGGATTCCAGAGAAGCCCGACAAAGCACTTACTGTGATTTGCTATAGATATGGAACAGATGAGTGCACCCTCACTTTGTCCTGAATGTGCAGAATTCATAGGAGCTGCCAACAGCTGCCGGCAGACAGTGTGTTCATTAAAGGTTAATGGTGAGATGTTATGCGCACACATGTGAGGGGCTTCTATCTGCACCTGTCTTCATTTTGGGGAGATCCAATGCTCACAATAGTTTCATAAAAGAGACAAAGAAAGGGAAAGAGAAGGATGACCAACTTCTTGAACCATCGATATACAATAGACTATTAGTCCATGGTGCTGACCTGACAATCAACTTCCACCTAAAATGGTGCTGTAAACCATCATGAAATTTAAGTGCAATGGTCACTTTTCTTAATCTGAGATTTTACTACATTGGCAAACTGTTTTCTTAAAAGTAGAATTTGATTTCATTTGACATAAAAATGATATCTATGTATGGCAAAATTCCCAGTTGGGTTTTTCTTTAGATTATGAAACTTGGACCACAGCACACATATTGTACGTACTGACCAATGGACAAGCATAAACTAAAAATTTAGTTTGCTCTTATTATCACTTGAAGTAATCATGATTTTCTGACAGTAATTATGGAGAATGGGGATTCAGATTTAGCAATAGTACTGAATCATCACTTTAACAGTCAGGATGTAGAAACATTTTGAGGAAGCATGACAAGAAAGAGGTCACAGCCGTGGGAAAGTCGGTTTCATCCTTCATCAGAAAATCATGCTCGTAAACTCCTTTCTTTTACCCGAGAAAATGTTTGTAGTACTTCACCACTCTCTTTATTCACCTGACCTGAAACTGGCTTTTTTCTTTTCCCCAACAATTAGATCTCCCTCAAAGTCTGCTCCAGAAGAGAAGGACGACAGAGCTTCTGAGACAACTAATAGACCTGCTGCACTGCTTTGATCAGTGAAAGACCAGCACGCAGTGTTGGAGAAGGGAAATATATTAACAGGGGAAAGAAACTGAAACTGAAAATGTGAGTTTTCTCAAACAAATTGAATTACAGCTTTTGTATCCTTATCTAATAGTCATGCCTCGTTTGTTGCCTGATATGTCTGTATATGAATTTCTCCTAGCTTTTACTACTTCAATTAGGCCATATAGGCAGCAGTGTCAGCGGCAGTTTTGGAGGACAGAGATGCTGCTTTGGCCTGATTAGGAGGCCTAGATAGAGAGCTCTGATGGGATAGGCAGGCTGCCTGCATCTTATGACTACTGTCCCAACATGAACACCTTAAAACTAGAGCAGCTCCAGTTTAAAGCACCAGGCTCAGCACGGGTGGTAAAAGTATAAAGTTGAATCTCCTTGAAAAGCAGGCGAGTGAAGAGAAACTTACCAGCTGAAGTATATCCTCATCTTTTGGCATCACGCAAAGTTCTAGAAAGTCACCGCTGTTAGGAAACAAAAGACAAACTTAACATAGGAAACAAAACGTCAACCGACCAAGAATCAAATCAAAAATCACACTAAAACTCACCTGTCTTGAATCAAGGATATAACCTCACAATAGGCTTTCCCAATGATGCTTGCTCCATTCACCTTTACTATGCGATCACCTGACAGGCAATAAAGAGAAAACAGTAGTAATGATGTTGGTGACAGTGAGAGGTAGAAAAAGACTGTAAGCTATTTGTCTTTGAGACAAAAAAAAAAAGATTCCATGCTCATGACAAAAAAAGGAAGTGCGCCATCAGACAGATGGTGAAATTGATCAAATAGCCTGAAGTCAGTCACCTAATGTTGAGGTTTCCAGTAATTATATTAAAAGCTTAGCAGGTATCAAATACAGGAGCAGGAAGAAAGAGATTTTCCCTACAACCACGTGTCTGTGCTAATGTTTTGTTTAACAACAAGAATAGTTTCAGGCCACTGGTGAAAACTGCTCCTCGCAACACTCAGACATGAGTGAAGCAACTTAGGGGGGAAGTTTTCTGTCCTGTATGATATCATTTACAGGAATAGGAGAGCATGTCTGTAATATTATGACATCTGAATTCTTAGGCTCCCAATCAGCCACAAATAGATTTTGGTTAATGAAGGGTACTGATGGTTGTTTTAGTTTTATTACCTGTGCAAAGCCCAGCTCCATGAGCAGGGCCTCCTTCTTTGACTTGCTTCACGAAAATGGTGTCCATCGGTTCTAGCCTATTCCGCGGTCTCCCTGATAGTAGAGACAGAAATATCAGTTACAACCACAACAACACAATGTCACACATCACAGTCAGCCTTTTCTGTTTTGTTTTGTTTTGCTGGTTTCCAACATAACAAATAAAGACTTCCTTTGGCAAAGTGCCATCGCTTAATTTACAAAAAAATCCCAAGGCCCAAGCTCCTAAACCTATCATTGAGTACCAGACAGTAAATTGTTTCATGACATTCATGTGAGAGGAGGGAATGGCTATGTATGAAAATGAAAAAGAAACTGGGAGGTTTGTCACAAGATTTGGAGGCAGTGGAGTGGAGTGAATCAACATTATGACAGCAGAGCAGGATGTGTCCTGGCCGGTGCTTGCCCACATTGCAACAGTTTTGAATAGTCATGATCATTAATTGGCTCAGGGAAGAAGAAAAAGCTCAATAGGGGGAAATTGTGTGGTTTTGGAAAGGGGGATAAAAGCAGCTAAAGAAAGGAAAACCTGTTTGCTCATGCTGCTCTTGTCTCCTAGCAGCTGCATGGCTGCAGAAAAAAAGAAGGAAAGAAAAGAAAAAGGGAGGGTGCGAGAGAGAAAGAGACTAAGAGAAGGTAGAGTGACAGTGTGCTCAGCTGCACAACTCCCACTCTTTCCTTATAAACTGAGAAATAGCTCTGGGCATCGCCAAAGAGCAGCTGAAACGCTCCCCAAGTAGTTAACATCCTGGTTGTGAGTCAGTGCACGATGGCTCACAATCTACACTGGTCAGCATGAGAACAGGCGTGATGGTTGAAAAGTAGTTCAAGTTGTTTAAAAACCCTGGCCTGGTCAGTGGAAGAGGTTAAGTATTTTAACTGTCACCAAAATATATGCATTATTGAGAAACTTGACTTTAGGCCCAGTGGCACAGTCACAATATCACCAGTTACTTTTAACCGTTATGTGAACTGGAAACAAAAACTACTTGATGTCATTGATTGATATGATTTCTTCAAGAGATTTAACAAAGACCTTGTAAATCATGTCATGATCTCAAACACACTTGTGCTTCAATTTCTTTCTTCCACACATGAGATTTCTCATGCAGAATCACAATCTGGAGACTCACATTACATAACGCTGCAACTGGAGTCCAGTAGAGCTACAGCCCAGAGAAAGGCTCCCTCTGGTGGTTTACTATGGTACACTACATCTCCTTTTTCACAATGGAGCTGTTCATGAATTTTTATGAACCACCTTATTTATTTAAATGTATGCGTACTTATCAACTTAACAAGAAATAACTGTACATCGTGTACAATTGTGCTCTGTGTTTTCAGTTGTATATATATCACTTGAACCAGATTTATCTTTGCTCTGCCACACTGCTCTGGGCAATAAAAATGTCTTCACTCTTTACACTTATTAAGCGCCACCCAACCATAGAAATCAAACTTACTCACACTGTTGGCACGGTACAATCTTTGCACAAACACTCCCCAACAACTTGGGAAATGTCTGCTTACCAAAGGTTAGAGACCAACTTCACCTCTGTATGCTCAGGACTGAGACCATGTTTAATTTGCACATTTTTATTCACTTGGCAAATGAAGAACAACATAATTTACCTGAACTTCCTATAGCTGGCTCATTCCTTGTAAAGCTAGTGAACACATCAAACAAATACTGTAGAATAATTTGTGAGTCAAAACCAAATTTACATCAGCAAACAACGCCTATATGTGATGCCACCACTTACAGCAGACGACAAACTGAATAACAGCTAGGTAAAAGATCTAGGACAGTTTTTCAAATTGTGAAAAAGAAAAGGCGTTTAGAGTTGACCAGGGAACATTAGATCACAAGTTCACCTAAACTTGACCCAGGAGTTTTGACAGAAGAGCTTAGTCTTGGGAAGCACCGGACTCTAATACAATAAGTGAATTGATGGTGGTATGACACTGAGGAGGGACAGGGGTGGTTTACTCACCACTCTGATGCAATGTTTCCATGCTTAAATCCATATTTTAGCACATATCACTGTATTCAAATAAATATTCAAACCCAACCTCGCCTCCGAATGATTAGTTGCGTCGGTGGGGAATCAGCACGATGACATCATTGACCTTTCTAGCAAAGCAGGAGGTCTAACACTGCAGATTATACAATACATACGGGACTGTTCGGAGTTGTTCATTGAATAGAATATTTTCTTTGGGAGATCTTCTTGGACATGTTTTTTGAACATGAATTTATACCAATCCCAACATGCCACCTGGGGATCGTATGGGTACCGCCTTTATATCCTGTTTGAAAATCTGACTCATCGTATGAAAAATCCTTTGATAAAATTTTCCAAGTCTTCAGTCTTCCAAATAATCAAATTCTCAGACACACACTTAAGATACCCATGGATGACAGGTTTATTGTTTTAGATGGTATGTAAAGTGTATTATGTGGATTTACTTTATGAATAAACAAAACGGCATTAGACGTATTAACGGTATGAGCGTGCAGCTCACTCATTCCTCTTCTTCTTGCTTTCTGCCTGTTGTAAACATGCTTCTCTTGGTGTGGTAGTCTCTCCTAGCCCGGACTGAAATCGAACCAGGTTGTCTTTTTCTTTTTCTTCAGTTCTGGTCTCATGCCTTCAAGCTCCTGTGTCCAGCATTATGCAACAGCCAGGACTTTTTAATATTCTCTCTGCTTGCTCAGTTCGAACGGCAGGGCTCCTCACAAAGAAAAAAAAAGTATGCGTCTTTTTTCAGTGTTTCTGTTTTTGGGTGAAACATAAACGGTGACTACTTTATTAGGAGCTGGCTCTTGTATACTGTTTATGAAGGTTAAACTGTGACTGGTGAGCAATCTCTGTGTAGGCTTTCCAGCACTTCCTTGTTGATGCATGACTCAGAAAGGGGATCACAGAATGAAGATTAAAAAACTGGAGTCGAGTCAAGACATTAAAGTCATCTGCTATTCAGAGCAGTCACTATCAGGAGAGACAGCTATGTGTATCCAGTGATATTTAACTGCATTTCAGTGCGTCTGTGTGCATCTATCTACCCGACTCAGCGGGTACATGCATCACATACGGTCCATTCAGGATTTTAATTGGATGAAAGCAATAATTATCATTAGCACAGCACTGGAAACTAATTCAGGCATGTGTTGGCGAATATGTGCACGTGACCATGTGACTGTGCACTCTGCTTTCTAATGAATGGCGTCCACATGTAATACTATATGATCTGCTGCACCGTTCCAGTTCATTAACCCACATCTATAGCAGTGTTACAACAACACTGTGCTGTAACACAAAATTACTTCATTTAATATTTTAGCTATAGTATTTTTTTGTGTTTGTTGTTAAAACATAAAGAGCAGAGACAGTAACCACAGTTCTCTCTCTGGGAAAAAAAGGTTTTTCTCAAGCTACTATGAGGCCTAAGCAGTTAATCTAATCAAGTTTGAGCCGTATGAAATTTACTCTGTGCTATCGTTGCTTCAGTAAAGCTCACAAAGCCAACACCGTCTAGTGAAACTTGAAGAGGGAATTTTCTGATATAGTCAAATCAAGTTGATGTCTTCCACATTTTATCTGCTGGACTTTGTTTACGTCTGATAAACTTTGGGATGTTTTTTGCAAAGACCACAGACCAACACTTTTATTGGAGGCACATAAAGAAAGGATCTTGAATATGAGCCAGAGCAATGATTACAGTGTAAGTGATTAAACTGTCTCAGTCTAAACACAGGCACCTGACTGTCCCTTTAAGAGAAGGTTGAACAAACTGCGATCACTGATCCGTAGTCTGTTATATAGGTGTTACATTATCCAGTTAAAAATCTTGTCCTACTTAACAATCACTTTCAAAAGCCAACCAGGTTAGGAATGTTGAAAGTTGATTTATAGGATGTTTAGTTGTCCCTACTGCATATTAATTACTTCCTCAATACGTGTGGGATGAAGCATCGTGTTGCTTTTCTACCATAACTATCCTTTCTGAGGAATCCTCTAATGGAATTACTGATTTCCATCCGGACAATTTCCAGTCACAGCAACCCCCTCATGGTCAACACACGGCAGCAGACAAAACACAGACTCTAAACTCACAAACAAGCTGCTGAGATATCACCTCACAGTGATCACATCGGGGGATGGGGTAGGCGGCCACACAGCTAACTCAATCAAGGAATGGAGAAATTATAAATGAAATATGTCTACACGGGGAAACCCAAACAAGTGCATTACGTCTTTCGTGAAGAATCTCATGCAAAACTTCAAATGTCTTAATTGCTTTCTTGGCAACAATACAGGGTTAGAAATTAAATTCAAATAACTGAAACTGAGTTACATATGAGTAATGGTTTACATAATAAATAGCTTATATGATAATACGTAGCAGCTTTTCCCATACGTTTAATCTTAGGTGTCTACCCGAGAAGATCTTTTATTTGAAGAGAGAAAAACAGAAAGTTAAATATTGAGGCTGACATGAAGAAAGAGGGCCAGACAAACATAACCCGGTAAAAATTGAGGCCGTCTCTTTCTGACAGCTTTCTAATGGTGAGAGTGAAAACCAACAAGTCCAACAAAGTGAAACAATATGAAGAGGTGGGTCAGTGCAGGACAGAAACAGGTGGTGCTGACCAAACCTTTCATGCCTCCACAAAGGTCAGTGACACACAGGCGCTACATTGTTCTCATCGCATAAGGAAGCAAAAACAGCCAGAGTGGATGGATTAAGAGTCATTAGGAGTCAGAGGCGCTGCTCTGACTCAGCAGAGTTGAAGGGCAAGCATGAAGAAGAAAAGGTGAATTTTTTCTGCTTACCTCTGCGGCCATAATCTTCCTCCTGTAAAAACACAAAAACACCCACGTGACTTCGTTGCTTATGATCGCAGCAATAAGGGGTATAAGGCTTTTTGTTCATTCAGAGTTATCTTGCACGACACACGAACAATACACAAGTGCATGAAACTCATGACAGCTTCTGACAAGTTCAATAATAACAAAACTGAGGTTTTACCGGGAACAAGTGCATGGTTGATTCTGGTGGGTATACGATGAAGTGCCGCAGGGTGAAGCCGAACCCCTGGGAAGTTCGACGTAGGCGCACGGTTTTAGGTCTTGGCCATGAGAACGGCTCCTCCTCTGTTTGGTTTTGCGCCGCAGGAGAATCAGCCAAGTTTCTCCACTCTGGACAGTCATTCTGCAGGAAGAGGAAGGTGGGAGAACAATTTCAGCTACTCTTAATTTCACTTTTACCCACCCACACAGAGAGATTTCTGCTAAAAGTGTAGCTATGAAATCTTGAAATTGAAAGTAAAAATTCTGGAAAACCCCAAATGCCACAATACAAAAGCAATGTTACTATTTCTGAACCTCATGTGAAAGCCATCAGTCTAGAAATATAAGTGAAGTTACTGCACATTATCATTACGCATCAATCAATCATTCATTTAGGACAAGGTTTTTAAAAACATTAGGGGCTGTCCAGTGTTTACAGTCAAGAGGTGGTTCCCATTTTCACAGCTGGAGAGCGCGTCAGGCTTCAGGCCTTTGGACACCCACTCCTGTGTTTACTGACTATTTATAGCCTCACACCTTTGTGGTATCATGTGTGCAGTAACACCCCCTGCTTTATTCAGATCGCCTCATATCAGATTTCTTGGCCCAGCACAAATTTCAGGAATGCCTCTCTTCAAATAATCTAGTATTTCAACACTGTAGAACAAATTTCACTGCATCCTGTCTCAAACAAAATCCTCCCCCTTCCCCCGAAGCACAGACTTTCCCCCACAACGTGAGGAATTTGATGAGCATGCATTTGTACTATCTCTGCCTGGGCAAATATGTTGAGCAAAATGTCAGAAGATCTGAGTGAATTATCTGCGTGCTATCACACCAATACACTAATACATAATAAAACAAGCTTTTGTAAGAGTTTTGTCCACTTGTGAAAATAAAAACTCTGTTTAAAAGAATCAAGTCAGATATATCTGACCTGATTCTTTTAAACAATACAGAAATATTCTGAACAGCTGTCTTACTTCATACAGCTGTTTAAGTACTAGAGTCAAACAATATACACATAGCCTATATAACATAAACAATTGTTTGTTCACACAAACTTAAAAACACCACCACCCCATAAAGTTCTTTAGAGTATTTCACTCTTTGAACATATAGCTAGAACATACAGTATGTACTCAATGGCTCACTATAAATATACTGTGTGCCTGGAGGTCAGTACCAAGTTAAAGCATGTTTCACTGTGCTCTTTACAGAGTGTTTTGCTGCTTCTCAGCAACCAGGGCTTACGGCTTCTCAACTATATACTTCTGAAAGAGACAATAACATTAACCACTGGAATCAAAGCACATTTTAAGTGGGAACCTGAGCTGATGAACTCATAAAAGGAGCTTAATGGGCTTACTGTAGAGGGTAAGGACCCACAGCACTACGTTGGCTTGCTGGGAAACAGAGCTGCAGGTGCAGCTGACACGCATGTATTTTGATGCAACTAGCAGAACAGGTTTTACCGAGCATAACCGAGCTCTGGCTGTGCTCTGATACCTGCACTTTCATGTTGGTGTCTGTGTCTGTATGCGCCTTTAGGTGCCTTCACGCAACTAGACAACATGCAAATCTATAGCCAGAGAAGCGCTTGTGGTGATGACAATAGATCAACCGAATGTTTGAAATGCCAGCGTTGCTCTCCCTTATGTCTCCAGAGCGAGCCAAATCCAGTCTACTGGATCTGATTTAGCAGCCAGCGCACAAGGCAGTCTCCGAGCCTCTGATCTTTAGATGTAGACGACAGACGGGGGCGTGGGCCTCCTGACAGACACATGCCAAGCAGTGTTATCATTGCCACTTGCATAGTTAATACTGCTGTGACATTCCAAGTCAATAAATACCAGACCCCCATATGCCCCCGAGGTTTCCCTTTCCTCTTGTTTGAAAGCTGCAACGTGCATGTCTTGCCGTTGCTAGATACTAGTGAACGTTAGCATTAAAAGCTGACAGTTCAGCATCAAACTTCAGTTCCTTTGTTTTATTTGTCAACAACTGTCTCCGGTTTTGCTTCCACATAATATCACTTACTTTCTTGCTAATCAGCAGGCCAAAACCGTCTCTTCACTTCCCGATATCAAGTCACTGTGACATACAGGCTGCTTTTGAAAAGCTATTATAAAGAAGATAGAACAAAACAAGACTCGGATTATATGAACGCTATGGATCTGATTAATAATGCTTTCAAATAATCGTTAACAGGTAGTAAAACGAGAATCGTCACAAAGGGAATGAAATTATGAGATTACGCGCCATAATAAAGAGGCTAAACAAAAAAAACACATGACACGAACACCCACATCATGCCTCTGCTCTCCCGGGCCACAAATGAATGACTGCCACCTATTTATGAATCACTAGGATGCCAAGCTGATATTTGTACTGGGTGAGGCAGCTGGGAGAGAGGCTCCAGCAGGCATTTGCTTCTCTGCTGGATTGCTCTTGGATTTAAACAGCGACTTTGCTTTTGTCTCCAAACAGCGACACTGATTTTAACCGCTAGATCACAGTTAGTCTCATTATCACCACTAAATCCAACATAAACACCCAAACCAGAAATAAACTCATTGCTACCATACAAAAACCAAGCATTGTTGTCAGCCAAGGAGCTGTGGTTATTATTATAACCCATAGGAAGCTCCTCAAATTCCTTTTCTTTCCCTAAACAAAAAGGTACGGTTTGTTTCTGTGTGCTTGTGGTCATTTTCAGAGAAGCTGTAAAGTGAGACTACATCAGTGGTTCCACGGAGATTAAAGGGCAGAGCGACCGATACCACCCACCAACATCAGAAACTTTAAGGGATGCACTGTACGACGTGCACAGCTGTTTACACACCACAAAGGCTGCTGTCTGCGGGCGAGCAACACACTGGAAAAGAAACTGGAATTTCCACTTTGCTCATTTTAACAAATATTATGAAACCAAACTGTACGGCCTATATGTTTAAAGAAAACCTCTGCTGACATCACTAAATGACACATTACAGAGACCACATGACATCAGCTCTAAAAACATCAGACAAGTACAGAGGCTTAAAATGTGAGGAAACCTCGTTCTCTGCGGGCTGCTAAATTCTACACCACATCCCGTCCAAACCAAGCACTTAACTGTGAAAAGCCTAAGATAATGATACAGAGGGCCACTGGTGAGCGCTGGGCGTTACAGTCATCTAATGCGGGAAGCTAGGTTAGCAGTACTATTATTACCCCCCCTATAGAGAGATATATAGACTTGATTCATGACTCAACATCCATACAAAAACACAAATGTAAACACGTGCTGTGTTTTGTGCATGCCACACATGATCTTCTACCTGGGACGTAAACAGGTTTACCATCAGTATCGTCTTGGTCACACTGGATGACACCACTGGAATTTTTTTATTACATGTATTTCTAAATAGCATAGTCTAAAAAAACAAAACAAAAACATGACTGGTGGCTCTGTAACACTGGAGAGTGACATGTATTTTGCCACTTGAGTTGAGCAATAAACACATTTCATAATAAAAAAAACACATATTTTTATTCATGAATTGTTTTTTTAATGCTGCTAAGATGGTCAACCTTTACATCATCAATGACAGAAGCTGATTATGATCCATCTGCCCAATACTGTGTCATTCAATGCATTTGCCCTGAAATACTACCTTTGCGAAGCTGTAGTAATGTACCTTTATAATATTAGAAACACTGATTCAACTCACAAAACAAACAAAAACACGTACAGTATTTCCAAACTGCCCATCTTAACAGTCACCAGACAAATATGGAAAGTACATTTTCGAGAGTAACCAGGAAGGACAAACCAGAAACTAACGAATAAAACATATGGATGCCACATGGCAGGTCTTGGATGAAGTATCGCTGAAAAAATTCAGGCTGTGCATCACCCGCGCAAAAGTCTGAACGCAGAGTAAAAACAGGCCGACAACTTTGCCTCCTTTAAGAGCATTAGTGCTGCAGACAAATCTGTTGTCCAAAGCAGAATTTAGCGATCGGACTGGACTGCTGATACATCCCACTCTCCTCTGTGGGATGAAATAACTATTTCCTGATGGGACTGATTTCAAAAACACAGTTATCGAGCTTTTTCTCTCACAGAGCTTTGCCAAAGCTGTACTCTGAACACACATTTTTTGTCAATTATGTATATATTTGTGTTGTTTTTGCCTACACCACCTTTATCTGCCATTTGTTTGTAAGAAACTGATTAAGTGTGCAGTTGTTCTGCCAAAAGTTAAACAGCTGTCAGCTCACTAGAATCTGGTGAGCTACTGAAACAAGACATTAGAGACGATGTGACTGGCTTTTCTACCTAAGATGACATGGATCTTCTCACCAAGCACTGCACAGAAATCAGGGGGAAAAACTGAATCACATAGGCCATCTCTTATGCTTTCCCCTGAGACACAGCAGACAGACACAACCATAAGGCAACAGGAAGTAACAGACTTCTTCTATCCAATTTAAGACCAATTTTCCCTTCCGATTGCCATCAGTCAGCCATATGATGCCTGCGCATGGCTCTGTAAAAGGCAGGCGGCCTAAATGAGATAAACACTGAGCTTTAATGAAGACAGTGTGGCCAGGGGGGTCTGTTTGTCAATAGCTCCCTACAGTGCTAAATATGGATCATACTTCAGCATCAATAATAAATATCACCCACTCTCATTTCTGTTGCTTTACTGGAGCATAACAAGCAGAAATGCAGGTGGAAATATAAGCTGCATGCTACTTATCACGGTGATGTAGTTTGCGCAGCAGCAATGATGTAGTTTGATACAATATGTCTTACCGTACGCACAGCAGAATGATCAGCACACTAAAACCTAAAAACTGTGCACTCAGTGTCTAACCAGAGGAATCCACAAAGAGACAGAAGAAATTAAGCCAACTGTGCCTGTCATTTAGATTTACATACAATGTTTGAATACCGTGCACTATTCAGCTGAGCAGACAGACACTGCAGTGTGCAAAACCCAAAGACAAAAGTCCTAATTCAAATAGCAAATTATTCCTCTATTAAACTGTTAACTTATTTCCAGCTCCAGAATAATTTACTGGGTTTATGGTCTTCATGGTTGTGAAAAGGTCAGAAGAGGAGAAAAAAAACCAAACAGCATGAAAACACCCATTAAATCTTATGTTCTGTGGTGCAGCACAGCGAAGTTGTGATTATTAAAGATCTCTTCTCTATTTGTTTAAGCTGTTAAGTTAATTACTGCAGGTCTTAAAATGTGCCTCACTTTGCCTGTCTGAGACAGTAATCCATCCTTCTTTTTTTTTATAATCCCTACTACTTGTTTACAGCAGCAACAGGGCTGTGCTTTCTCCGAATAAAAACAAAAGCCACACACCCGTTTATCATCCATACATCCCTTGACAATTCTTTGTTGCCACAGACCATCGAAAGCTGCTTTTGTGCAAATTACACATTTAGAAAGAGAATTCTTAAAACATCCACTTTAGAAACTTTTTCAGACATTAGATCAGTGGTGTCATCATTTCCAGAAAATCCCAGGACCAGAGACTCCGGGGGGTTTCCGGCTCAAAATTAGCACATGAATTGGTTTGTGTGGTAGCCTTATTAGAAGGTCTGCTAAAAGAAGGATTTCCACTGCTTGCTTTTTACTCAGGCTTTCCCTCACCCACTTCTAGCGTAGTTGCAACAACAAAATACTTTTTTTCTGTGATAATTCTCTGATTTTGAAAATAAGTAATTAAAAAAAACATTTCCCACAATAACAGGCACTTATAAATTGACAGTAGTGATTAATATTTAAAAAAAAAATCAGTATCAGAATTGTTATGTGCCATTTGATTCACTCATTACGCTCATGTAAAAGTGCATGAAAGTCAGACTCTATATCCAGATGGTCATAATGGCCAAGGTAAGCACATCATCTCAGTTTGTTTTTTTAGCTGTGACAGTGAAAAAGACAGGGATGTAACACAAGCTGTGTGTGGTTTAGTGTGTCTTGTTTGCATAGGGCTATGTTCAAATATCATGGTGCTTGTTTTTTTTTTTGCTGTTTCTATGTGAAAGGTGTTATTTTTATTTGATGCTTTTCCATACGTTGCTCTCTTTCAGGTAATATTACAAAACATATGAGAGCAAATAAATTGAGAGGAAGCTGTGTACCATTACGCCTGTTATCGGCTTACAGAGGGTCCTTCACTCCTATGTGCTTTGCCTAATGACCTAAAAATCCAATTCGGTACATCTTGCCTGTTAGAGGTGAGAACATAAGGGGCTTTACAGCTCTCATTTACAGACTATTCACTCAGAAGCAGGGAAATTTAAGTGAGGAATGAATATTAGATTAAAGCCAGTGGAGGAAATGAAAGAAAACTACAGATTCTATAAATAGGTGGCCTTCCATTTCAAAGAGTACAAGGTTGCTACTTCGTTTACCACGGAGGTCTTCATTGAGGCACCAGGCTTTCAGAGGAGCAGATGGTGTCCTGTCTGGTATTATAGGGGTCACAGCTTAAAAATCTAGGAGACGGGGCTTCAATAAACTACTTCAAGGCCATTGTCCACCAAGTCCACCAGTGATAAGTAAAATTTCAATTTGAAGCAAGTGCTGTTCTGCAACTGAAACCTGTTGTTTCATCTATGATGATCAAGCCTTGCACTCATGAGAAAAAAAAGGAAGCACTGAGGAAAAACCTTGTGACATAAATCTAATGATGGCAATTATCAAAACAAGCAAAAAATAATGATGCACTGTTGAGATAAAGAGAAAAACAGCCCAACAAGAGCTGTTACAAGCACAAACAGCTGGGCAGAGTGTCAAACATATTACTCCCCCTCCACACCAGACTGAAGGGGGCTGGGTGGCCATTGAAACCAGAGTCTGTTGTCCCCTCCACTCCCCAACCCCCAAAGCCACTTTCCTGATCACCATTTTTTTTTCTTTTTTTAATCTGAGGTTTGCTGTGGTTTCTTTACCTCACAGAAAGAAGATCTTGCTTGTTGTCTCTCATCATCTTCACAAGAATTAACCCAACGTGATGCCATCATTCAACTTGACTTAAAATCCTGTTATCCGTGAACGCCCACATCGAAAAACGCAGCTCCAGCAGGATGCAAGAAAATGTATTATGTTCCACTCTGTCCAATTTACACCTCCATCCTTGCTTGATTTTTTAGTCCATCTGTAGGGGAGAGAAGGACAGGGATAGTGATGTTATTACAACATTTGGTTTTGGTTAATAACAGGGACATTTTGTGAATTACAGCACCTCACACTGCCAGACAACATGGCTCAATACCTCAGTTGTTTAAGGCATATAATAGTGAGCCATCCGTGGTTAATTTTGGACAATCAACATTATGCAACAGGTCCTAATGCTATTTTCTACCTGGTGTTCGTGTGCCTCGTCTTTTACAAAGTTGACTTCGTTATAACCACGGTTGGTTTGCTCAAATACTAGTCAACAAAGCTGTTACACACAGTTTCACACAGGAGTTAGTTTCAACAGATGTTAGATGACAGAGATGTGACACACAACGTCGTTGCCGCATTATTCATGCAGCAGCAATTTGGCCTTGTTGTTGTCACCAGCTTGAAAAAACAACAACAACAACGTGGATACTCAACACTGCATAATGAATGACCAGCAACAAGTGAACTACAGACGGGGAAGGCAGGGCAAAATGTACACGTCCGTCACACTTGGAAATTGTGTTTCAATAAAATCAGTGGACTGAGGTTAAGCAGTTCAATGCGCTTAAGTTCACTGTTTGTTTGTTTTTTTTATTTCAACAATGAAACCACAGAGTTTGTGAGTTAATTCCTCTTTTTTTCAGATCGACGGTCAAACTGAGGCACGATCAGACCACAGCCACCACAGCGTGTCGGGCTGTTGTTCTCCACCGACCAAATAAAAGTATCTTCTTCTGTGTATTTCTAATGAAACACCAGCACAAAAAAAGACACAGAAGTCGAAAGAGTACCACGGCACCCCTGTGGGCATTTTCCATGTGATACACTTCACGAACGTCGGCTGTAATAAATAAATTAGAAAAACACGTTTTACACACGTTTAAGTTTGGCCATCCAAAAAAAAAGGCAAGAACCACCGAGCCAACTGCGGCAACAGGCTGCTGCTGCTGCCGCTAGCGCTGCGGTTAGCCTCCGTGCTAACGGCTGGAGTTTAAACAAAGTTACCTGTGTAGTTGAGCAGCGTCGGTACGGGCGGGCAACGGCGGCGGCGGCTGTCCGTAAAAGCGAGTAGACAAAGTAAAAACATAGCGTGGGAGCTCCCAAGGTAGTCAGGCCGTTGTCATAATTTAATATATTTTGAGTACAAGCGGCTTCCCGGTGATTATTTCCGAGCCCTCTCGGGGGTGGCGCATGGTGCAGTTTGGTAGCTGGAATTTTTTTTTTTTTTTTGCTTCCAGCGTTCCCGACTCTCTGGGAGTCCACCTTCGGGCAACTGGACACTCTGAGCCAATCAGAAGCGATGTTCTATTTGAGCGGGCCAATCAGGTGCGAGTTTACAAAAAGTCGTGGCTTCTCTAGTAAAAAAAAAAAAAAAAGTGGCTTTTTTTTACTTTTCACATTAGATTGATCATTTTAGTGAACCTCGGGAGTACAAAGTAGAAGGGACACACACACATACACACACACTCATGGGGTGAGGTTTTCAGTTGTAGAAGTTTTCACCACTACTACAACCACTTTAGTTTCACAACAACAACGCTGAACTGAGGGGGGGGTCACATGTCCTGGTTCAGTGCGAGGTCGAGCAGGGCTGGCATGCATGTGGATGGCGGTGGATGAGGAATGCGAGTTCACACATACCACACACGGCATATAATCTGTGCTCTCTCGTGGTGCTGCTATTATATAGCTACTGATCAGGGCAGATAATTCAAATTACATGCTCAGACGTGGATACACCTGTACCGTGCCTGCAGTGTGAAACAGATTGGAGCAGTAGTCTAAGATAAGTGCTCAGATTCTCAGGGCATCTAACAAATGTCCCCTTTATTCCTCTGGAAACATAAGGGGCCACCTGTTCTTGGGATTGGCAGCTTTTGTTGCAGAGGTCAGTTCAGGGAGGAGACTTTCACAAAGCTGTCCTGTCCTGCCTGTTCTACTTTCAGTGGCTCTAACTGTGGATATAAGCCTGGAAAAATAAACAAAAGTGGCCTACGTTTTATCACTGTACCTTTTTGTACAATTTTAAGATACCTGGACTTGGTTGGGGTTGGGCTTCTAGGTTCAGATTTTGCAGACAAGACATAATGATACATCAAATTGTTAAAAGTGGATGAAATTATCCACGGAAGGTAGGCTACTTGCACAGTGTGAGGAATAACAATCAAATAGCAGGATATATTTGGAGAGGATGATTTTCTGCCTACTTTATTATAATTTTTATATGTTTTTTAACGTGTTTCTTGCCTACCTAAGTCTATTGTATGAAATGGAAATGGTTACTATGCAGTCCTCTTGTAATAGTTTATCCAGACATTATTGTTGAAGCTAAGTTATGTAAAAGGTCAGATTGTCAAGTCACTGTGCAGACCTTGGAGCCAGGAGAAAAACGGTTTTGCCACATATAAAGACTTGGAGTCATATGTCAGGTGTGTACAAAGAGCGCAGCAGCTCAGCGCAACAAACCCTCTTTTGTACTTTCTACCTGTTCATTTGCACATAAGCGCTTTTTTAAAAACCTAACAATGGTAACCTGATGTTTCAGGATGTGGCTTTGGCCTTAAAATCAAACAGAAACAATCATAAACCAGTTGATAAAGAGTTTTGTTTTTTTGTGTGGGGACAATTGGGGAGTGTACTAGGAGCCAGTTTTTTTCAACAACAGGGTCATCTATACAAAATCCCAGCAGCGTAACATCCGGTGATACCATAAAACATGCTATAGATAAAAACAAATGACTGAAACCCTCTATTCAACATGTTTTAATAACCCAAAGCCCTCCTTTATATATCACAGCTCTGAGAAAAACAGTAGGTAGCCTACACAGTTTTTTTTGTCTTGTGAACTAGGCAAATAAATCACTTTAATCAATTTAATTTACATAAGGTAGGAATGTGAAAATATGTTGTGAATCAAGATGAGAGAAGTGATAGAAAATACTTAGATAGGACAGAGGAATATTTAAATTACTTTATTGTGTGTTAAATTAAAAAATTAACTGACCCAAGCACACTTCTACATCTCAAATACTACAGAGACAGAGGTAGTTAATGCACTTAGTATTTAGAGCTCTACTTTATTTGCCCCTGAGCATTATAAGTAACAGCAGGAGACCTACCTAATAAATGTCAAAAAAGGCAGTGTGGGGAAAAAAAAGTAAAATCATATCACTAACTACGAAGAAAAAAAAACTCCTTTCATTTCACAAGAACGTAACAATGAGTTTTCCCTGTTGACCTATCACACAGTGACCTAAGAATCTGTATGAATCTCATCACATTATTACAGGTCATGATTATCAAGTCCTTTGCATTGCATACAAAAAGAAGTCAGACAGTGACATTTTCAATGGAAAAAAAAAAACACACTAACTCTAGCATCAAACATCTTACACGAAGATCAGTGTTGTAAACCTAAAAAAATGAGATGGCAGCTTTAAAACATGGTAAGACATGTAGTTCCTTGCTAAAATCAGTTAAATACTGTTGTCTAAACCCGATAAACATTTCAGAGGAGGAATGTTCTAACAAAACAGGGATGTTTGAGATCAAATGTCACAGATAGCAGCTGTAAGTGAGCGGCATCTCTAGGAAAATGTTCAGGCTTGCTGCGAGATGACATCTGTGTGACAGTCGCCTCTTTCACCGTCCACTCCTTAAACCTTGTATTTCATCTTCCCATTTTCGCTGATCACACAGATATGCTAAAGAAATTGGGATTAAAAAAATCAACGGTCATCAGTCAAAATGGTGGATAAAGGAAATTCTACTGCATTCAAATGTATAGTATATATTAATGTAGGTGTATAGACACTTATTGTTAGTCACAAAAAACACTGACTTACATTGAGGTCTCTAAAATACTCATTGTAGTCTAGGGCATATCCAACCACAAAACGATCGGGTATCTCAAAGCCGACATCTGAAATCACAAACAGTAACATTACTTACAAGTATTTTCCACAGCCCACTGACTCACAGACTGACAAGCTGCAACAATTGTTTTAAATGTGAACCAACTGACTCATAAAAAAACATAAAAAGGGTGGTCAAGTACATACAGTCAGGAAGACAGGCCGAGTTGTGTGGCAGTCTCTTCACAAGCAGACTGGGGGGAAAACACAAGCAGACATTATTACATGATATCCATTTCTACCTGTTGTGTTGTGTCAAGGGGCAGCATTCATTTTAAAACAATTCCATCTGAAACCTGCATCGTTTTCTTTTTTCTTCTTTGTCTCTCTTTCTCTGTCTAGACTGCGGGAGGTGGAAATAAGGAGTGATTCACAAAGCTGGACAACTGGGCTGGTTTTGTTCTGATGCCTTCACAGCCATAACTTACCCCGCCACTTTGATCATTTTGGGCCCGAAGGCTTCGACGTGCTTCAGGAGAGTTTTCATCGTCTTTCCGGTGCCTACGATGGCCTGTAAAAAGAAAGGCAGAAAAAATGAAATGACTAAGAAAACACAAGAATAGATTCATCTAGCACTCGAGAAGTGAAAAGTGAAGAGGAAGAAGTCGGTCACACTGTTGGAATGGTTAAAATGAAACAGGGAACTTAAAACCAACATGTGAGGTTTCACACAAAATGACTTTTTGCATCAGGAAGAAGGAAAACATGTTGTTGGAATGAAACCACAGAAATATGCCTTGTCATGTTTGTCACATACATGTACAGTAGCTCAACATGTATTTCTTATAAGGGAAAAAGTGTTTCATAAAGGCAGCCCAATTTTGACTTGTATTTTCTTACCCATTCAGATAGGATTAATGTATCCATCGTAATGTAATGATGAACTAAAACAGGCCAGCTGCAAGACTGTGTAAAGACAATGAGCTGAAAGATGCTAAAAAGCTCAATGGCAGGATCGAGTTTAAAATTACACGTGGGTTCATCACTATCAGAAACTGCTTTTACATACATAGCAGTTATTATGATGAAAGATATTATCCAATATTAAAGATTTTTGTGTTACTGAATAAAAAAAATCAAAGAAACACCCGATTCACTTAAAAGAAATAACATTTCTTGTAGTAATAGGGGCTCAAGACAAAAATGACTGCGACGACAAACATCTGAGCACTCAGTTATGACTGCAGTTTTAAAATGCAATATTTACACACAGTTAGAAATTGTTAGTGACTGACCAATTTCCCTTCCTGTAAATGTCATTTTTTCCCCTGTGTACATGTACCTATTACCACTACAGGACTGAAGTTTATGATCATATTGGGGAAAAAAAACAGCTCTTATTCCCCAAATATAGGTCAGCCAATTATGTTTCCTCATGTTGAACTTAGGTCCCACTAGAAGAAAAATGAAAAAACTTTTAAATGGCTCCTTCTGACCTGGATAACTGACCACAGCAAGTAATATAATCAGCCCATTTGGAGAAGAGGGGAAAATAGAGAAGCAAAAACATGCTTGACTCACCTCCACAATCAGTACGTTCTTAGCAGAGTAATGTTGGGTCAGGGAGAGGGGAAGAAGAAAACAATCATTCTTGGTTAGAAACAGATAACAAAGTTACAGTGTCCTCTATAGTCTTCAACTACACACAATTCACTATACAAATGTAAAAAAAAAAAAAAGAGAGATAGAGAGAACAATGGAGTTTATGATCTGAGCAGCAACAAATTATATGTGAAGTAAAAAAGAAAAACATGTTCTGAAAACTTTGTATTGTCGAGCAACAGAGAAGTAAATGAAAAACGTGAACGCCTGTGAGCATCTTACTTTGGAGTTATGCGAGCGGAGGAGTGTCGAAACACGTGCTATCAACAGAGCCGTACCCAGCTACTTTTATTAAACCAAGAGCTGTATCAGGAAGGCTTTTATTACATTTCATGATATCAGTGATTACGCAAGGAAATGAACACAGCAGAAAAATGTCCGTCTCACCCAGACTGGAAATCTGTGTTCCTTCAGTTCTGCGTTGAATGTCACACTAAAATAGCTGAAATTCTGCAAATGTTTGCCTAATCAACTGCAGACAACTGGGCACTATTTATACAATGAACCACAATCTAAGCTTCACTGCTCAGGATAATAATAATAATAATAAAAAAACTTTAACTGCCATGTAACTGTACGAACTTTACTCCACTTTTCAAACAAAGGAGTCATCCAAGCATGTAGTCATGCTTTGTTTGGACCTCATTATTCATACACATTTATTCAAGTGCAGTAAAAAAAAAAACCCTGGTGAGGTATAAGAAAGAATGAACTTTAAATTAATGTCCAAGAAAGGGGAGCTTACTCTTTTTTGACCACACTGAGGGGAGGGAGGGGAAGGCGTAACGTGGACTCTGTGTAATATTTTCCCCGTCACACAATTAGTTCACTTCTTCCAGCAAAACATTGCAACATTCAGTTCCACAACGGGCGACTAAATTTAGTCGTACATCACATCACAAGGAGCTCAGGGATTTCACAAGCACACTTAAAATACTGGGAGAAAAGCAGCCGGCAATGACTCAGGCTTACTACCTCACATCCTATTCATGTTTCAGGCACGCCACGCCCAGCTACAGGCTGGATTAGAGTGTGTGTTTGTGTGCGTGTGGGTGCTATACTGTGAGTGTCCAGATCAGCTGATTTATATTAGCTACAAATACACTCGCTGACTTATGACTTCTGTAGTAATGGTTGAGTAATTAATCTCGTGCAACACAGACGTATACATGCACAGGTGTGCAGAGTAAAAAACGTACACGGTGGGAAAACAAGTTGGTTTTTTTACTGATTAGTTGAATGTACACACACACAAGAACTCTTAACATGTGTGATCATAGGAAAAACTGTATTTGTATTTGTAATGGGGCTGTAGTTAGAGTTTTTTTTGACTAGGCAGCTGTTGTATGTGTAAAAATAAATGGTTACATAACTAATTGATTATTTATACATTTGACTGATTATTTAAGTCTCATTTATTTCCAGTCCAAAGATCTCCCTCAAATCTTAGTATTAGCCGTTTTCATACTGAGATGTCACTTTTCAGCTACAGGATGTGCAATTAGGAATTTCTATACAATTCTTTTGACATTTAATGTCCCTGGATTTAAGCATTTCATCATTTTATATATAATTTATCTTATATACAACTGATCAAATACATGACAAATGAATTAATGATAAAAAATAAGCCGTCCTTTCTGCCACAGTATTTAGGATCTTGTGCTGTGCAAACGTTGGGCTTCACTTTCAGTGTTTGTTTTTGTGTCATGTTTGTTTTTGTATTGTGTGTTTGTTTGTTTTTTGTTGTCGTTTGTTTTCCTTGTTTTTGTGACTCCTTACCATGAAGCCTGTTTTCTACTTCCTGTAACAGTTAGGAGAGGTTCAGTTCTTCTTTATTTGACTAACTTGTAGTGGCCCAAAGAAGAAAAAAAGCAAAAGCATTGACTTTTGTTGAGACCCTTCCAGTAAATAGTACACATCCTCCTAGGAAACAGCCTCCAAACCCTTACACACGCACACTTTTCACTTCACTGAGGTCTGGATTTTGATGACATGATAACAGGCCACACAGATGAATAGTGAGCCTGTGAGAACGAGACCGCTGTCATCATCCCGATCTGCCCTGATAGCAAATCCTCCCATTTACACAGATTTTACATTTGGTCCTCCCTTGACAATTAAGTGGAAAAAGCCTTAAAACAATTACATGGCAACATTTGGTATCTGATCAGTGCTGCCATCTTTGATCTCCTTCACGGAAGCACTGAACCAGAGAGATAGCAGACTAGAGGGAAGGCCGCCCTCTTGAGGCTGCCACCTATCAGTGCCCACCATCTCCCTGCTGTTTGTGTGTGTTTGTTTTACAGTAATGAAGCCGAATGATGATGTTTTATTGGACTGAGATGGTGTCGTTTATGTATGTTTATGTTTCCAATGATGCAGAGAAGAAGAGCTGTTACCTTTCCTGCTAGAAAAGACAAGTCCTCGGCTCCAAGTATGTGAAGATCCTCCGTAGACTGGTCGTTCTGCAAAAACAACGATCCAAGATAAGAAACATGTTTTCTTCTCCTTACTGTTTTTGATGTGTCAGATAAAGTTGCAAAAATATCAGTGAAAATGTAAAAGATTTTCTGCTTTGATGCAATGTCAGGACGAAAAGTAAAGCACATTATTTGACGAGACTTTCCCTCATATTTCTCATAAATATTCCCAAATGTATAGACAGAAATAATCTCTATGCATGAAATGAATTATGATTTTCAGGTCAAAGTGTATTTTATATCATCAGCCCATTTTATAGTCAGTGGCTTTGATGTGAACATGAAAACAGCATGTTCAAGGCACAGTTGCACAAAGATACCAGTGTACAGTAGTAATGCTGTATGAAACATAACCAACACACATGTCTTCTGACTAGATCACGGGACTCGTCATGACTGATAATCTCAAGCATGAAGAGCGCCTCTCCGTTCTCACACCAGGCGAGGCGGTTGCAGCATCTTGAGTGCTCTCTCTACGCAGCCGCGGGCCAAGACTCACCAGGTAGCTCTTCAGACGGATGAAGTGGACCCTCATGGGGATGGTGCGACTGGAGTTGCGGCTGAGAGCCTTGATCCTGTCCACCAGGTCGGCGCAGAACTGGTATCCTCCTTTGAGCACGCACAGCACCACGATGTCATGGTCCCCCAGGTCGTCCATGATGTTTCGTGCGAGACGTTCTGTCCTGCAAAGATATAAAAACAGGAATTTTGGCAGGAATTGTTTTAATTGGAATAAAATCATATGAATGCTCTGCATTTTTCTTTTTTTTAATGTGTTTTTTATGTCATTTCTTGTGAAGATGTAATGTTTGTTTTGTCAGAAAAACAAGACATTTGAGGTGTAATATACATCTCCTAGCTCAACAGCTAATCAATTTAACCACAGAACAATCAAGAAACTGATCAATAAGGAAAATGAGAAATTTAATGTTTTGTTTGACAAGGTCGTTCCTTCAAGGCTGAGTGCTTTGGACTTTGACTCGATTGCATGTGACTTGGCAAAGCATGTCCATGATAGGCACGGTATTGATATTTTCATTTCTCAGTGTTATCACTAAGCCTTATACAGCATGTGATTGAATGCCAGTGTTTACAGTGTCTATTTGAGATGGCGATCAGGATTGATTCAGATTCCAGATTTGCATTTTCTCCAATCAAGATTAGGCCTAGGTAAGAAGTTATGGGGATCGTGTGACGCACTGCTCTCAGTGTATTATTATGGTCTGTTTGTGAGTTGTTGTTTATCATGTGGATTTGTTTCCTTGTTTCCTTCCTCCTTCTAACAATCATTCAACGAAGGAGTCAGGACAAACCAAAACCCACTTTGACACTTCCTGACTCCCTGCACAAACAGCTACTGTTCATTCAGTATTTCTTTTTTTGTTAGACAGCATGGGTTTGTGACACGAAGATGAATCTTTGTTAGTTTTTTGTTGTACCTGTCCATAATCACGCCATGAGGGATGATGACACAGTCTAAGTCTCCGGTGTAGTGAGCTGGGTAGCTGAAGAGGTCTAAACTGTAGCCTGGCCAGTCATCGTTAATCTGGGAGGGAGGGAACACATACGCAAACATTAATGTCACGGTGGGGGGAGAGAAAACACATAGCACGAGTTTATTGCTGAGTTGCACACTTCTTGGCTGCACGAGATCAGCCTGAGAAACACATGTGGCGCTGAAGTGAATCCAGCTGTGAGGTGTGCTGCTAAGTTGGCTGATTGCGCAACAGTCGTCGAGCTCGTGCAGCCACGAACCAGCAAACTTTGCAAACACTTGTCTTCTCCTCCTCCTCCTTCTCTCCCTTTATTTAATTACCACGATCCGGCCGGTTCCTCCCTCGGATTGCACGGCATGGTCTGCCATGTTGTTTTCCGTCGACGCACACTCACGCACAAAAAGGCTCTTGTCTCAGGAAGAAAAAGTGGTTAGGCAATTTTTGAGGAGGAGCAGGCACCGAGAGGAGAGACGAGGAGGAGGAGCATCGCGGTGGAGGAATGTCCCCTGGAAACACCGAACTGTTTGCACCCCTCTGTGCTGTGATGTACGGCGCTGCCGCCGCCAGGGGCGCCATAACACAACACAACACTCATATGTTACTTTCCACAGGGCTGCTGGAGGGCCATCCTGGTCAGTCAGTCAGGGGCCACTGGGACTTGAGGGGGCAGGGTCTCTAAATCAATTAATAATCCACCCTTTAATAAATGTATAATATGTATTTTAAAAATATAAATGATGTGTTTTATATCTATAACCAGACTAATACATAAATATATCATTCTATCTATCTATCTATCTATCTATCTATCTATCTATCTATCTATCTATCTATCTATCTATCTATCTATCTATCTATCTATCTATCTATCTATCTATCTATCTATCTATCTATCTATCTATCTATCTATCACTATTGACAGATACACAGAAGCATATGTGCACAAGCTTGTTTCTTTGCCAGAGAAAGTGATTGCTAAACTCCCTGTGGACATATTTGATATTTGCACTTTACACTTTAAAGTAAATACAATCTTGTTAGAAGTTTTTTCTTTTTTCCACAGATGTGTTAACATTGCCATCTTGTGGAGAGAGACAGACACATCTGGCTCTTCACTGCCTTTGTTCTAATCATTTTGAGCCTAGTCCAGTTTTGACCCCCCTGAACATTGTCTCATCTCATCGTGTTGTCTAAACTAAGTGAGAAAAACTCTTGTGGGCCTGTAATTTAGTAAAATCTTGATGCCGCACACCGTCTCACACGCACAACATAATCTGCGTCTGTGTGACAGTGTGTGAATGAGTAAATTTGGGATGAACCACCCAGGGACTCGTGTGGTCAGTTAGTGCGGCTACAGCAGCAGCAGCAGCAGGGTCTGGGCTGTTGTGTCACTGCACATTAGAGCAGTCTGCCGGGCTCTGCTGAGAGGGGGAGACAAGGTGTCTGGGCCACCCACCCATGCTCCTCCTCGGCAGCTGTAATTATAAACAGTGGTACAATGACAGCTGGGGAGGCAGATGTCAACAGCAACATTAGATTTCAATCAGCCTGCACAGTGCCATCACCTCAGAGGAACGAGGAGGTGTAACTACGCTGCGTGATTGGTGTTGTTATTTTTTTTATTTTTTTCTAAAAGCATGTTATCATTCTCTGTGCAAACTTATTTCAAACCACGGTTTTGTTTTTGCATGATAACGTGGCAGGCCTGATGCTGGGAAAATCAGTGAGAAATGCTCCACAAGCCAAAAGATGTTTTTAGATGAAGTCTTGTCAGATTGTTTTTGATGCCCTCTCTGTTGGTGAGAGCAGGCTGGCTCCTTCGCTGCCCTCAGGGCGCAGGGGAGCAGTCTGGCTTTGGCATTTCACACTCGCTCAACAGTCAAGGCCTGTGACCGTCCGCAGACTTTACCGCCAACTGCTCCCTTATACCCTCACCCCTGTTGTTTGTCCAATTATGAATATTCACTTGCTGTGAAAGTAATTCTGTCAGACATGTAACTGTCCAGCCAGATAACGTCAGGGGTGTCGTTTGCAGTATTTGAGGGGAGGATCTCAGAGGGACGTGACAATTCTTCTTCTTTTCCTGCAGATTTTGAAATTTGGAAAAAAAAAAAAGCCAACACAAAGTGTGTGCAGGACTAAATATTTTTCCTTTTTTCTTTCTTTCTTGTGCCTCAAATCAGTCCTCCATAAACCTCCAATATTGACTATAAATGTATTAATGCCTGTATAAACAGTAAGAGCAGTTTCATATACACCATCATGTTCCAACAAGAAGATCAAATGATTTTTTTTTTTCAAGAATGCAACTTTATATTTGTGACCAGTTTTCTTTGTAGCAATGAGTGCAACTGGAGTGAACAGGCTTCGGTCTGAGGGAAAGTCTGAAGGTGTTGAGAGACAGAATAATTCAAAATGAATAGTTGGGGGAATGTACCACTACCACCGTTTTTAAGTGATTTTCTGTGCTTTGCCTTGTTTTGGGTGATGGTGAAGTTGCAAAAGACTAGAATAACCTTTCCACCCTTTCAACACAGTGTGCATGTGTGTGTCTCTGTGTGTTTTTGTCAGTGCAGATACACTATTACACTGGACAGGAGCCACTGTGCAAGGAAAAGGAGGCGATGTCAGCTGGCGGTCACTAACCTTGGTTGACTTTTACTTATCACTACAGTGGTGGCATCGTCGTGCCACTGCCACTGATGTGTACGTGTGATGGTGAATTTTTGCTCTCTTGTAAACTCCACAGTAAAAAAAGAAAAACTCTGCTGATGTATGGTCTCGCTGTATGACATATCATTTTTAATGTGTTGAAAACCCTTTCCAACAAAGCAAGTCAAGCACAATGGTGCACATAAACACATGTTGAAAGTTCATGAGCTAATTCACGAGAATAGGAAAGCAAAAAGTAATAGCCTACATTAAGCATAACAATAATAATAATAAAAAAAAAATTACAAAAAACAAATAGGCCACACAACATAAAAAGTGTCTATAAACAAGGTTAGGCTGCTCAGAAAACACATTATTTGACATGATGACTTGTCCCTTTTTTAGTGCTTAATGGTTAACATTTACAATCTTCATAAATGTTTGGTACTGAAAAAAAATCAGTTTGATAGTACTGAGACAAGCATGAGTTCAAATGTCTACATTTGTTTTGGTGTCAAGTCTAGGGTAACTAAAGCAGTACCAGCAGAGTAACATATTGATTTATATGTAAATAAACGCCCAGAAGGAGGACACCATTCACCAAAATGTGGAACGTAACATTATCTTTACATTTACAAGCGTCCTCGGCTGAGCAGCAGTTCAGGTGCATCCAGATGCTTCTTTCATGGCGATGATCAGTGGCTCCGCGCTACAGGATCCACTGTGTAAGCACGTAAAACTCTATTAACATAATGACTTCCCTGTTTAAGTGGATTGTGGTTCATGTACTGAAAAACAAACTCAGTTACAGACGTCCTTGACAAACTTTCTTTTGTGTAGAAAGTGATATTTCTTCTCATATTTCTTTCAGTGAGACAGTATCATTCACTTGATTGTAGCACCAGAGCTCAATGAAAAAGGATGGTGATTTAAATTAGAGGGGAGGTGGGGGGGAGAAAAAAAAGAAAAGAAATAATGTTGTACATAACATACGTAATAAAATAATATATTAAAACTGGTTTCATGTTGATGCACTTTTCATGACAGACTTGTTTTGGTTACATCAGCATTTTGGCATTGTCAAAAACTTTTTCTCTGCAGTGGTGACGGTGGAGAAACAATGAAAAGGATTCAAGTAAATTAAAAACAGAAAAAAGATAAAATTGCTGTTTTTCTCATTGCAAATCGATGACTGTCACTACCAATATGCTGCAGAACCAAAACTCGAGGTGTAAAAATAATTTGTTTATATCCTCCGTCTCAATGAATGATGTCAAGCTTGTCCGATTTGATGACAAGTATTTATTTATTGTTTTACAGATAACATACTTCACAGGGTTACCTTAGAGGTAAAATCTCCTGACAGAACTCTGTTTTGACTCGTCAGAGACAGAGGGGAAGATGAACATACTTTTATCAAGCACACATTGTAAACAACTGAGCAATATTTAAGTCTAAATGGCGTACCATAGAATAGGTGAGAGACAACGAAATGTAAGTAAGAAGATGTGCCTCTTGCTTGCAAAGACAAAAGTTTCATTTTTACAAAACAAATGATGGTCGCTGAAATTTTTTCTACTTTTTTTTAGTGGCTGAGAGGTAGAATGAAGTATTTTCAGTTAAAACCAATGATTTGATTTTCATTACTTTATCATATCATTTCATCATAATGAGTGAAAACATTACGAGTGAATAAGTAACCCCAGCCCTCTGAATATAATGTGAAATCTGTACAAATGTCGACATTCCCCACATAACCCCATTCGCGGTATTGTTTTGACTTTTATTGTGAAACTCTTTGTTTGTATCCCAAATGTCCAACGTTATAAGCAGAGGAAATATCTTTCTTTTTTTTTTCTTTTTTTTAGATAGGATTTCACAGTAACTCTCCAAACAGTGAGACAGTGAATTCCTTTGTTTAATACTGTGAATAGCAAGGTCAGTCCATGTTTTTGTGTCTGTGTGTGTCTGTGTGTGCATGTGTTGCGTGTGTGTGTGTGGATGAGGTGTAGAGATGGATATATTCAGTTGGAAGTATCCGAATGAACGCTTCCGGGTCCTTCTGTGGGCGATGTCACTGACGAAGGAGTCGGAGCATCTTGCCAGCCACCATTTGTCTGTGGATGTAAGACAGAAAATAGTTAGCTTATTAATGCTAACAAAGTCACACAAGATACACAAGGCATCGATACTATTTCATCACAAAAAAACAAAACAAATCCAACAATGAAAGTGTCTGTGCCACTGAAGTCTACTATAGCTCACTCCTCTGTGCCACTGCTGTCCCAAAAAACTATTAAAAATACATCAATGAGCCGCGCTGTTCCTTCATTATGATAAACACAGGCACTGTAGTTTATCCAAACCAATCGAACGTCCACCGTCCTGCAGCTGTAAATCCTCACTAGAGCACCAAATGTCCAATCCATGCCCGAAGACAGTCCCCAACAAGATGTCCAATTTGCTCTTATTTAAGCAACATTTGCTGTAAACGTCAAGTGTCCGGCTGTTTTAGGACAATGCTGAGTTTTTTTTTTTTTAAGAGTATCACCATAAACTAAAGCAGGAGCTCCTTTTGGGAAATACAATTATTCACTTTTGTGCAGAGAAGGAGTTTGACGTCACTTCAGAGTCTGTAACCCAAATATGAAGCTGGAGCCTAGAGATGTTTAGCCTGGACTGACTAAAGACTGCTGGTCTGGCTCCGTCTGTAATCTACTCCCCAGCACCTCTGCGGCTCACTAATTAGCACTGTATAGCTTCTTTGTTTAACCAAAACCTTGTCGTAGTGATGACAAGACTCTTTTGTGTGAATAAAACAAACAAGATATTAATGATGTTTAGTGAAGTTTGGTGTGCACATTGTTTTTCCATTGTGGACAGAGCCAAGATAACGCCCATGCTTCGTATTTGAGATATGGGAGTGGCATTAAGCCTGTCAATGTGTTCTCAAGAATATGAAAAAGCTTATTACATATCAAAATAAAATTACAGTAGATATACAGCATCACATAATGTAGAAAAATAGCTTTGAAATCACGTTAAGGGTCAGACTCAGTCTTTAAAGTAAAGGGAGAGCACACAGATCCTGAGTTCAACATTCAAAAAATGAAAACTACCAGACATCGATGTCCAACAGCTACTTTAACAGTCAACACTAAAAACTGACAAAACACTCCTTTTTCATGAGGCTGTTCATTAGAAAATATTCTTGTGCCACTTCCCTCACTTCTCCTTCCAAGCGGCTGACATAATGTGAGATAAACAGAAGAGATGAAACACAGAACATGCAGACCTTTCATATATCTCAGAATATACCCCAGGGATGGTTGATAAAAGAATAAATTATCAAAATAAAAAAAAAATAGCTCTTTAAAATGGAAGCCTTCTCAAATCATGATAAAAGGTTGACTAAAGACCATTAAGGCCATTAATTGCAATTTCCACGCTATTAGTGAGAGCTGGGAATGTGCTTTGGCAGCCTCTTATTTCCAAACCCTGTTATTTCGTGTAAAGACTGTCTGTCATCTTATTCTTATTCAAACATTTCCAGCCTCTGAGAGAGACAACACCCACCAGCAATTTGAGGGGTGTAATTGCTGTTCAGTGATAAAGAAGGAGAGGTGAACCACGAGAGTTCAGTCAGTAGATCTTAGAAAGAAAGAAACGGGAAAAAAAACATCATCTGGGCTCCTTGAAATTTTAGTTTTGAGTGGGTTATTACTATAAAAACACTTTAAGAGCCTCATCATCAACAGTATCCTCTGTACTTGTTTTTATTGTTACTTTCATTGTTTATATTAAAATTGAATCATGAAATGTTAAGTGTTCATACTGGGTGTGACTGAAAATCTATTCACAATCAAACTGTCACGTTTTATAGCACAAAGATAAGTGTAAAGTATTTTTAAAGCATCACTCCCTGATATTTAAATTTTTCTCAACAGTTCATTTCATTTCTTTAGTTTTACATTAAAATGACTAGAGACTGAACTTGAGGCATCTGGCTGTATAACACTAATTGTTGTGCCCATTTTTAGTTTAATTACAGAAATTGAATGGTTAATGGTGGACTGGCAGAAAATTCATTAGCTCTATTTTCACTGGTCTTTCATGCAAAACAAATACATTTGAGTCAACAAGGACTCGTCCAGTCATCTGAATCAAAAAGTATTCTTTCAACATAGTTTTGAAGTTGCAGCTATATTCATCAATATTTGTATAATGTATATTTAATAATAATGAGTGTAAGTTTAGGATGAATTTTTTTTTTTTTTTTTAAATCAATGCAAATCAGTTATTATAAGACATGCTGCATTGTATGTGTTTTCATATTGGCCATTATTTGGAAAACCGGTTGCTTACATTTGGTTTAGCGCTAGGACCAAATCCTGTCTAGCACTGAGCCTGGATCTGAGCTTTTGCACTTTTCATTAAAAATTTTTTTTTTTTAACTCTCTGCTACACCAGCACTGTGTATTGAACACCTATGTCCAGTTGAGCCTGTTGAATGCTGTAACTGGCCCGCATGCATCCTTTCTTATTTTAGCACAAGGGGTGTTGCAGGCTTGGCTGTCAGTGTTGCTGTTCCTGTGGATGAATGATCTGACCAATGTGCTTGGACTGTTAGCCCAGAGCCCCGCTCTTTCTGTCCCTGTGACTGTCGTATTGATTCTGTTCAGCCCTGCGCAGCCTGTCGCTGTGGATCTACATGCTAACACACCGCCTCCAGTGTTGCCTGTCCCATCGTGCCCAGCCCCAGCCCGAGCAAGGAGACCTAGAAAACTGGCCTAGGCTTTGACAGGCTAGCTAAAGAGTTATTTTAAGAATTAGCAACTGGGAACTTTTTGTGTGTGTGTGTGTGTGTGTGTGAAGGCGCTCTTGGAGGGGACGGGAGGTATGACTTGTCCTATGGTGCCAATGTGAGAGCAGCATTTGGAGGGAGGATGACACCTGTGTCCTTGTTCCTGTCGACTGCAGGTGCCCCGCTAACGCTAATATCCTCCGACAGACTAGGAGCGTGTCCAGCTACTCAGCCTGGTAGCTGCCTCATTGCCTGCCACCTAGGGCACGACTGGAGCGGGGGGGAGGGTGGGGGGGGGCAACTGGCTGGACAACAGCCCAACCCCGGCAAACTCTGCTAAGTGGCATCCCAGCATGCATACAGAATGACACAATATTATACACATCCTGCAACTGGGGAGTGGTTGGAAAGTAAGACAGCAAAGACAACGCTGAGAAGGACAGAAGGAGATTGTTTACAGGTCTTACGTTGATGCCCTGTGGACTGTACATCTGGCTGGCTGCGAGGCTGTCACTGTATCCTCCGGTCTGGCTGATAACATGGCGAAGGGTATCCACCTGGAACAGCGGGGACACACAGACAAAAGGCCTGGTCAGACAAAAGCTCTGGATAACAAAGACAGCCATGCACAAAGGAAAGGTCAGTCTGATAGTAAAAGGGTACCATAAACAAGAAAAGGTTACAAACAGCGAATGAGAATGATGCGACTGCTACTACAAGCTTGATAACAGACATTGCAAAAGGACAAAAATAAAAGAAAAAGGACAGGAACTAATTATGAATGCATTTGTAGTTGTAGTGAAATAATACATCAAAATCAGACACTGAACACAATGCTCTGCAGCTCATTGTCCAAAACGTAGCAGTGCACTTCTGACAGGATGACACCGTGATGAAGCTTCACATCCAAACACGTTGAACCCGACATGGCTGCCAATGAAAACACGGTGTAACTGAGGACACATTGTACATTATTTGGCTATGAAAGTTATTACTGGAGTACAGCCATTCTAATCTTCTTCATGGATTCAACAGAAACCGCTTTGTAGTTTTTGGCAGAGCAGTCAGGCCAGGTGAAGGTTGAAGACACGCCTGCCACATGGATTACACAACAACTCAGACGACTCTACTCAAAGCTGTACTTCTTCTCTTCTTTTCAGTTCTGCCTTCTTTTTATCGTAAACCCCTGAGAGCAAGGCCACTCTGACATGATCAGAAAAATAACCCTTTTAAAGGAACATGAATTTCAATAATTTAAGGCCAACCCTAAAGACCTTTTTACCTCCTATAATGGTTGTCTCATTTGCATATTCATTAACAACCTAAAGCATTCAGGGTGCTGATGTGACTAGGAGGGCAAGGGGATGGAAAGATAAAGAAACGATGCCGAAAGCACTAAAACTAAATGAAAATATAACTGCGGGTGGTGATTTCTTAATCTATGGTGCGAGTTATAACACTAAGTTGGTCATCACTGTCCACTGGGGCAAGGTCAGGGAGCTACAGTGCACCAGTGGCTATGTGAACTCTTGTCAGGAGCGCTGATGAGTGTTGCACCGTTTCCAAAACTGTCTGCAGTCGTCTACTCAGCTGCGGGTTGACAATGGCTCCTACATTAATGTAAAGCTTCAGGCTAAGTATAACCTCTGTTTCACTGTGTAGGGCAAGTCATTGTGTGCATCTGCGCTCACAGACCGGTCAGTGGTCGAACAATAGCATAAGTGAGCTCAAGAGCTTGTGCGGATTCACGTCACGTCAGATGCTAAGTTTAAGAGAGGCGCCTACCTGGGATTGTATGTTGGCCCCAACCTGCCCCCCTTGGTACGAGTCCCCATTGAGGGACTGCACACTCATGAACAAGTCTCCGGAGTTTGACATGTTAAAAGAGCCAGCAGAACCTGAGAATAAATAGAGGCAGAGGAGGAGAAAAAGAGCAGAGAGAGAAAAGGAACAGGAAAGAAGACAGGGACAGAAAAGGAGTTAAAATGATCATGCATTAGCCAAAGTGCATTAAGTGGGTTAGTTTGAGGGGGCGGCAGGCAACATGAAAACGTCTTTTTCTGCAAACCTGCATGCTACAGATGCTGCATGTGCACGTCTTAATATCACTGAAGCATCATTTAAAAGGACAAATCCACCAACAAAAAGCACAAGACAGAAAATCATCATAAAACTGTTTAAGTCCCGTTAAAACAGGCCTTATGGATTATATTGTTGTTAAATGTCCGTGCTGCTAGTGTTTCATTAAGGAAGTAATAATTGATCTGCAGGAAGACCCAAAGAATTGTCTTCGTCCTTTAATGGACCCCAGCTCCCCAGATGTAAAGAGACCATCGCGTAACTTGATTTCAACACCCGGTCCTAATCCAATACAGTTGCGAAGTCGCTATATGACAAAAGACTCCGCTTGCCCTCCGAGCAGCTTAATGGCATGCACGAGGTCAACCGGACAAGAGGCAGGAAAAATTAACGTCCACAAGACCAAGAGGTCAATAAACGAGAGAGGGAGAAAAGGATAGAGAGATAGAGAGAGAGAGAAAATGAGTGAGAGACAGACAAGCAAAGGAAGAGAAGAAAGAGAAAAAAAAGGGAACAAGAAGAAGCAAGAACAGCCATACCATACGACACTGGGTTAGTTAAGGAGACGAGGAGCTTTGTGTTAGTCTAAATGAAACAGCACCAGAGACTGAATCCTTGAGTTGCGTCTCTAACGTGTTGTGCTTCTACCTGTTCCTAACACTCTTCATTCATTCAGTCTTTATGGAGCTTGTGATGTTGCACCCGAAATGATTTCCCAGTCAGGGTGTGATGCTCACCTGCTGAATTGGGAGTTGATGGGGAGTTTGCCTGGCTGCCGTGAGCAGACACGCTGGTTGCATTGACCGCGGTCCTCGCCGCGTACATGTTGGCTTCTTCTTGGAACTTGCCGATGTTTTTCTTGTATCGAATTCTCTTGTTCCCAAACCAGTTTGATACCTGACGGAGTGACGAGACACAGGAGATTAATTGTAACTTAATTAAAGCTGATGCCTACACTTTCAACACATCTCTAGTAGGGTGTCAAATACCAACACCCGGCCTATACCTGGATTGTGATTCAATTAGCACACCAGTTAGCACGTCACCTTTTAGTGCCATCTTTTGTGACTGGTATGACATATTTGCACTTGCACACAGACACACTTTGTGCCTAGTAAACTCTGAATTATTGCAGTTTGCATACCCACATTCTGCACATGCCTAATTATTATTAGTTTATATGGTGTACTATGCAAATTTGGCGCCTTAAAAATGCCTTATTGGACGTGTAGTATAATATTCCTGTTGCTCAAGCACAAAAAATACAATGGATATCACTCTCATATGCATCTTGTGCTCTGCGTGCTTTTATTTATTTCCTCTCTGGTTATTTAATCTTACACAGATAACCTCTCCAGTCATTTTTATGAGCAGGATTTATATTCATCTCTGTCAGGATGACAATTATCACACACATATGGTAAGACTTTATGTGAGCTGCTGCTTGGAATGAACCCGTAATCAAACTTACAAAAATAAACATCCATAATAATTTGAAACATTATTATTTTGTGTTTCAAAAAATAAAAGATTAGGCTGTGAAAACTAACTTGGATTGCATAAATATAAAAATGCACATAAAGCATATAGCATGGTTTGATATCACGTGATTATAAGAGCTCCATAGTACAAAGAAATAACTAGTTCAGTCTATAACCCAGTGTGGTCTCAAGATGGCCCCCCAGCTAATTATAAACAATAATGTGTGGATACTATTACCACATCCAACCTAAACTAATCAATATGTAGTTATCATTATTATTATTTTTTGACATTTCTTTATTCTGGTCACCTGTGACACTGTGATGCCGCATTTCTTGGCCAGCTCTTCTTTGGCCTCCTCGCTGGGATAGGGGTTACTGAGGTGGGAGTAAAAGTACTCGTTCAGGATCTCTGTCGCCTGTTTGTTGAAGTTCCTCCTCTTTCGTCTGCACAGAGAGGATAAAATATACTTAGTTTTAAACAAATAAATGTAATAATATTATATATTCATCCAACCAAGCTTAGTTTGACTTAACAATGCTTAAAAGGTTGATGGAACACAGTATAATAAGAATAAAAACCGAAAAACTAATAAAAATTGAAAATGAAAAGACACAATTGGATCTGTCTGACCTATGACAATGAAAATGAAAATAAGGAAAAACTTTTGATGAAAATAGAGAACACTTGGGAGCAAAATGCATTAAAACAGAGGGATTGGATTTGTTGCAGACAGTCACATGAACACACACACACACACACACACAGACCTGGCATCGAGAAAGCGTGAGCGCAGGATCATGACGGCCTCGCAGGTGCTCTGTTTCAGCTGCATCTGGATGGAGCTGAACTTGCGGTGGATGATGCTGACCATGCGCTCGATCTCTTTGGGCGAGATGGGTCGTGTTCGAGACTGCTCCCTCAGCAGGTTCATCACATGGGTGGTGAACTCATTGCACGCCTGGACGCACAGACAGACAGGATTCATAAAAAGAATAACTATCACAGAGGCTCGACAGCTTCAGACAGAACAAAAGGATGAAATTGGATTCTGGAGAGGCTGCACCTTTTGTCGGTGGGCCTCGGCCTCGCAGGGGGAAGCGCTGACAGTCTAACAGCAGCGGTGTTAGAGGTAATAAGAACAGTCTAAATTAAAGCGGCAGAAGCAGCACAATGTTTCACACCAAACAAATATAGTCGTACAGTGGAGGCAGTGAGACTCGCAGCGCTGTGAATATTAAAAAGACTTCTCTTCAATGGAAGAGAAAATGTGACAAGTGAGGAGAAATTTAAAATGACAGCAGGCTTTCAGTCCTGTTCACGTTCAAGAGGTTTAAACTGTCTCCCTCTCTTTTCACTCCATCTTTCAGTCTACCTCGTTCTCTCTCTGTCTGAATCAGTCACTGGATATGACTGCATTCAGAGTCAAGGTGTCTGTTGCTTGTCAACACCAGGGTTACGTCAGTCAAAGTGATGCACAGAGCAGCCGTTCTGCTTGCACACACACGCCAGACACTACTCACTCATACGCGCGCGCGGTGTACGTAGCGTGGTGACACAAAAATGCTCAGGTGTATATTGACTGTGACAGTTAGTGATGACTAGCCTTCCTCGGAGAAGATGACAAACCAAGAACGTTTTGACTTCCCGGCGAATGACAAGAAGTTACAGTCTTTGGATAAGAGCTGGTGTGTGACTGATATAATGGCTGCTTGCCTGCTGAAGGTAACGTCTCTGAAAGCTTGGCTTGTCATGAGTTGGCCTACAAGAGATGATTTCAAGAGCATCATACTTAGTTAAAAGATATCTCATTCATCTCTTGGACCAGCTTGTTCCTGTTTAAGGTATTAAAAAGTATTGACTACTTTTGTTTTGTTTCTTTCACCATGAGAGGAAACGCTTCGGACAATGCAGTTATTCTTCTGTCTCTCTCTGTGTGATTGATGGGGCCCTCATCAAAAACACTACTGTCATGTATCAAAACATTATATAAAATGTAATCTTAAGTCATACTTCACTTACATTCATTGAAACTTTTTTTCCTCTACCTTTATCAGTCAAGATAATGATCGATGTTTTCAGCTGCTTCGACCACTTCAATAAATAAACAAGTAACGCAATTGGCTCGGTTTGGCACCTGACCAGGCTCCATTAGCGGGAGGCCGTGGAGCAGAGAGAACACTAATATGAACTTTCTGTAGTGAAATAGAAAGTAAATTGACCATTGCTGGGACTCTGCGGCCTAGAGGGGAACTTGCCCCTGGTTCGACTCCAGTTTGAGGCTTGTATTGCACGTCTCTCTGTGTCCTTCTCTCCGTCAT
Source organism: Decapterus maruadsi (assembly GCA_030347415.2). Classification (NCBI taxonomy): domain Eukaryota; kingdom Metazoa; phylum Chordata; class Actinopteri; order Carangiformes; family Carangidae; genus Decapterus; species Decapterus maruadsi. Next base: position 18,431,910 of record CM064906.1, read on the forward strand.
TTCTCTGTTGCGTTTTTCTGATAAACATTATGAAAACGTGCCACAGTTCTAGGTGCAGAGGATTCCCTTGGGGTGTGGATGGTTAAGGTTTGGTCCAAGCACTATGATGCGTATGGTTTTGATAACAGGGCAGATGCCTCCAATAGCAGGGACCTTTTTTATAGTCAGGACTTTTTCCAAGTGATAAAAAATGCCCTGTAGGGTTTTTTTTATCACCCTGCTGGCCAAAATATGTGGCAGGCTGTAATTTTGCCATTGCACTTTGGCATTCACTGATAAAATACATTTCAAATAAAATGACAAAATAAATATCTGTTACAAAGTGCAGGAACTGAGCAGAGCGATGCACTATGATATACTGCAACTGAGGGGAAGCTGGTGTAGAGCCAATGTTACAAAAACAATATTCCTCAGCACACCTGTTCATACTTCTCCAGCTCCGTGTGGTAAATTTGTCGGATCTGCGACAGCTTGGCCCGGTAGTCGGAGTGTTCTGCTGAGTTGTCGGCACCGACGCCACCGGTGGCGGCCGCAGCGGCTGCCGCAGCTGCCGACCCGCCGCCCTTTTCCGGTCCGGCCACGCCCTCCGCCAGCAGCATGTTGTCCAGTCGCATCAGCTGGGGATCTGGAGGCTCCTCCTCCTGGGCACCGCGGATACTGAGCACTGTGGAGGAGAGGAGGACATGACATCAATACAACGGCGCTGAACAGTCTACTTTGTGTTCTTAATGATTCACTTTTAAGGTGAAGCAAGTGACTGAATAACAAGGCAGGGGAATTTAACAATGACTGAAAGAGAGTCTTAACCATTTCTTCCGCCGCAGCCTGAAATATGGCCGTCGTTTTAATAGTTCAAGTCTGCGCCATAAAAACCTGCAGCCTCATAGAGGCTGGCAGCCACGGAGGACCATAAAACTATCATTTCATCGATTTTGACTATCATTTCATGTGAAAAAAATTAACACAGCCTTCCACCACAGTTCATCTTTCATTGCTCTCCTTATGCTCAGACTATGTTTAGTTTCTGGCTGATGGCTTTATTATCTTGTCAGATGTTGTCTACAAAGCAAACGAAGCTAATGACACAAAGCGTGACACAGAATATTTATGCAAAGATATGTTGGCTTTAAATGGACGAGTTACAGAGATTAAAGAATTCGAGCTAAATCAAATAGTTCTGCTTCACGAAGAGAGACATATTGGAAATATAATGACTACTTATATAAAAATATTAAATAATAGAAAAGCTCAAAAGGCTTAAAATTCACTATCATTACATTTGGAATCATTATGATTAACGACACTTGTAAAACACTGAGCCTTAATATTTTTTTATCATCTTAGAGTAAAAGTGGATTTGCAGGATTTCGGTTTGTTTCTCCACATTTCATACAAACAACTGAATCTGCTACCACACCTGTAGTCCCAAGGCGGCTTCACACTGTTGTAATCTTAAATTCAACAGGACTAAAGACGTTTTTACAACTGATACTAAGGTGTGTTTACACACTTGTTTGGGGATTTGAACCTGCACAGTCTTCACAGTCATACAGGCGATCAGCTCCCATGGTGTAAAGAGGGAAGTGTAAACACAACAGACAGGGCTGCTGAGATGGACATGCACAGAGTAAACAGATTAATTTGTGCACACACATTCGCACAAATGAGGCCCAGGCTCCACTCATGCTGCTGCATTACGCTGCTGATGCTGACTTTAAATAATACTGTTGAACTATATATAACATACAGACGGCACCGTGTTGCTTTTTTAAAAAAAGATTTCTTTCTGTCATATGAGCTGTAGTGCCCTGCCTCTTTCTGCCACCAGAAGGCTCCCTCGGTAAGGCAGCAGAGCGCCCTGCTTTTCTCAGAGGTGCTGAAAACAGCCGACCAGGTGCAGCCCTCCAATCCATCCCACTGTCTTCAAGGACAAAGGCAAAGCTCACGCCGCCACCACATTTTTCACACACGTTTTAATCTAAGCGTCCATCCAAATGTTTCAGGAGGACGATCTAACACTGCATTAGTGTGTGTGTCTCCTCCGTGATGACTGTAGACAGTGAGGGTAAATGACAGGTTGTGTGACAGAGCAGTAAAGCCATATTGCAGCCCCACAGTCTCCGGTCACGGCGACGGCTCTTTTGTAATGAGGATGTAAGGCTGAGTCGCCCTGTGACCTTTCTGGTGAGCGGGGGGTCCAGATGGATTCCTGGGGCAGCATGGGGAGCTTGTCTACCCTAGTCCTCCCCTTTTCTGCCCCAGCACCCCCACCCCCAGCCCCCCACCCCTTTTCCTTTCCTCTCTTTTTCTCCTCCTGCAATAACATCATCCATTCCCATCAGCTCCAACACGTGAGCAAGCTCAGCTCAAGAGGCAAATGTCAATGGCTATCAGACGGCTGGAAAAGGTCAGGAGTTCAGATGAGGAGCAGATGCATGTGTGTGTGTGGGTGTGTGTGTGCGCACGCACATGTGCAGGTAGATGAATATGTGGATATTTGTCATGTGAATCACACCAGCGGGAAATTATAACACTCACCAATTTGATTCTGACAAAATAGTGGCACATCCCAACCAGAGGGGGAATCTAATGAGCCTAAGAGTGATTTATTCATTCCCTCCAAGTCCCCGAGTGCACAACTAAAAGCATGAAATGGATTAAATAAATACAATTAATAAGGAAAATCAAACAAATTCACTGTGCTGTGGCATAATTACCCTAACCACAGCCATCAGCTTTATTTATTTCTCTTCAGTAATAGCAATGAAATTGATTAGACCTCAATGCCAGTCGTTGTGAACTCTGCAACCATGCACTATACATTAACATAATCACCTGACAGAGGGAAGTGCCCTCTATTACAATAGATCACATGCTCCCAACACTTGTACAATAACACCAAAAACCTTTCACACACACTTCTCCAGTCCATTGTCGACACAAAGGCATGGAGTCCATACTGCTCTGCGATTCTCTTATTCCGTGGACAGTCACAGATTAGTATCTATAAAAGGAAGATGGCCATCATCTCATCTTGATCATTACCGACAGACTTAATTGAACAATGAGAGGACACAATTCCCCTCTCTGTCGCTTCCTCCCTCCCTCTCTCCACTCCTTCCCTCCCTCCCTCCCTCCCTCCTCTCTTCTCCTTTCCTTCCCTTTGTGCACACTCTTGTATAATTCCTTCCCTGAGATGTGGGCCACTAAACCCAAAAAGGCAAGGCATAAAAAATGAACACGTATCATAAACAATTCTGGAGCCGTTTCCTGAATAATAAATGGGATTCTAAGAATAAGCCTTTGTTTTGGTTATTGACAAAATTAATTTCTGCTGTTTTACTTCCTTAAGAGCTGGCTCATGCCCATCGCCACACTGCCTGCTGTTTGCAGACAACTGCAGTGTAAATAAACACGACGATTAAGCCACCCACTCATACAGGGGAAATCAAGGTGCGTGCACACACACAAACACACAGCACCAGCATGCGTTTTGTGCACAAATGTAAGCACTCATATAGGCACGCACACACACACCGGTGTGCACATAGGAAAAATACACAGCTATGCACATTGGCAGACTACCCTGAGCACCCAGCCTGGCGCCCTGCGAGTGCTTTTAAATGAAAACATGTTTAATTAATGATGTTGAAGTATTCTGTCACAATTAGGAAGATTTACGGTCAAACAAGGCAGCAGTGATGTCCCTGACAGCCATGATGAAAGTTTACCCCTCTTGCCTCTGACTGGCAGCTAGCAGCCAACACTGGACTGGATCCATTTCCCATCAATACAGTAATGCAATACACTCCGCAGCACCGTGGTGGATATATACGGGTTTGTGTGTGTGTGTGCATGCACGTGTGTGTGTGTGTGTCCTTCCTTGCTTTGCTCTTGTCCACATCACATGACCCAAGAGAGGGTCTGGCAGTGGCTGTGCTCTCTATTGATTGTGTGGGCACACGTCATCTAGGGTTTCAGCAGTTAATAAATCAGGCCTGCTCCTGACACAACCATGGATGTGTGTATACATCTGTGTGTGTGTGTGTGTGTGTGTGTGTGTGTGTGTGTGTGTGTGTGTGTGTGTGTGTGTGTGTGTGTGTGTGTGTGTGTGTGTCTGAGTGTGTGGGCCTGTCACAGACCAGTCAGCAGGAGTGAAAGCGACAGCCACATGATAATGTAACATCACCACCATTCATCCCTGCCACACAGCATTCTGAGACAAAACAACAACAACCAGGAACCTGAAAAAAGCAGCGTGATTTACAGCAGACATGACAAGTATCACTAATACAAATCCTCCCCTCCCCGCTCCTTCAAGGAGTTCAGCATCCAGCTCTCATCTGCATTTGATACAAGCCCAATAAAGCAGTCCTCATCAGACGCAGCGCTGCTCCATATCTCACACTGACCCACACAGTAGGAGTAAACTACAGCGCTGAGCAACGCTATCATCATTACTGAGCGCACTAAATGAATATTATGTTGCATTACATCCAGTTTACTGTATATCCGCTCATTCCTACTGAATTAAATCAGGTCTTCAATAAAGAGAGAACAATCACTCTGAAATTACCAATTAAATTATTGCTATATTCTAAATAATGAGTTATTTTTTTAAAGTGTTAAAATGGTCCTTGGTGTCTTTTGTACCTAAATGCAGCAGAAAGCTTGTGGTGTATCCATGAACTCATTCTCTCAATCACCAGGTAATGAAAAGCTGTTAGAGGACTCGGCAACGTCACCATCTGCCCAACAGTTCACACAGATTCAAGTTTTTATGCTAGTATAGTAGCAGCTAAAGTAACGGCAGACATGAGGACTTGTCTGTGAAGCTCATTTCATTAAAACTCCACATCCGGATTTTTTATAGCCCCAAAAAGCACTGAATCATGTGACGCCACTTGAGTCAATTCATATCAGCTTTCACTCAGCTCCTTTTGGAGACACAAAATGCTATATTCTTATGCAGTAGTTCTCCCCAATGCTTGTAAACAATGACTGAAATATTACATTGGTTGAAATTTCTTTCATTTAAAACGCAGACACAAGCAGTCAAACGAATGCTTTATCTAAATAAATGGCTAAAATTGGGATTTAATGATGTCATACCCTGCACATGTACAGTAAACACACGCTCAGGTGAAGACCAGCATTAGCCTTAATGTAAGTTTGCCATAATTATGTAAGATACAATCCAAAAACAGTCTCTTCAATGAAAATAATGATTATTTCAATAATCAGTCAATTGATTTTTTTCATGAATACCTCAATTGTTTAGTCTGTAAAATGGTGAGAAATGTACGTCATCATCACATAAAACACAAACTGGTGTCATTACTATAAATTGTTATAGCTATTTATTGCAAAGACCAGACACAAACCTAAGAATATAACACACAGTGATGTGAGAAGTTGGAACGAGGTATTGTTTGCTTTAAAAATGACAATTACTGAGTAAATAGGAGTCTGGATCTTTGCATCTCAGGGTTCGATGTTTATGTCACAGACACATTTTGGTTGGAGCTCAAAACTCAGTCCGACCAAAGAAGCAATCATCGCAATGCAGCACTGTGTGCCGTATTTCATGCTGACCCACACGGTCGGAGTAAACGACAGCGCTAAACAACGCTATCATCATCATTACTGAGAACACTCAATGACCATTACGTTGCATTATATCCAATATACTGTATACCTGCTCATTTCAACTGAATTGAATTCGAGCTTTAATAAAGAAAGTACAATAATTAGGAAATTGCTCATTGTGGCTCGCTATGAAATCTATGCCACGAAGACCATTATTATATTCTTAACATTGTGTAGTTCACATCGTCTTTAAGTGTTCTGTACTGTGAGCTGAGAGCTAAATTTGTGGTCTGTCTATGAACTCATGGGAAACTTTCTCAGGCCCAAAATGTTCTCTCCATCACCAGATAATGGGAAGCTGTACAGCCTCAGTACACAAGGGCATAGTCATAAAGTACCTCTAAAACAGCTTTATGTTTTATCAGCCATCTCGAGTATCATGTGCAGAAAGGGGGCAGAGCAGGAGTGTTGTATCTGACACTGGGTGGGGGGATGGGGGATACCAAGGACAAGGAAAAACACCAAAGAAATACTGAAGGGACAGGCTGAGACAAGGAGATGTGGATGGTACAGGCAAGGAGGGAAGAGAGTGATGGAGGAGGAATGAAAGGCGAAAAATAGAAATGGAATAGGAAAGCGAGGTGTCAATTAAAAAAATGAACCCCAGTGCATTTGGAAGGTGACAGCTGGTGGGAGACGAGCTGACAGGCGTCACATTAGGCGGATTTGGTGGCCGCTCCCCTCGTCCCCTCCTTTTTTTTTCCTCCCTCCTCGTCTCCCCCTGTCTCTCTCTCTCTCTGGCTTTCTCCACTGGCGATCGGTAGTTTCTCATGCGGCAGTGGTGGTGGTGGCGGTGGCGGCGGCAGCAAGCGAGGCAAGAACTCAGCTTGGTGTTTTTCAGAACAAGTTCCCCCTGCAGCTACTCCTAATAACGGTAATTATCGTCATCATCTGAGGCTTAAGCAGGCCAGTTTGAGGCCTGAGGGGCTGGCCTGATAATGAGGCAGCCAGCGCCAGAGGAGAAGACCATTCAGAGCACCGCCCTGCCACCAATGCAGAGCACTCCCATTTAAAGAAGCCTTCATTAAAATAATTCATTATTCAAAACAGACAATACATTAGCCCCTGGCTGTCAGTCTTTCTTAAGGTGTCTTAAAATATATATCGTCTTGATTGAATCAACCTCGCGCTCAGCCCATGCAGTTCTAACGGCTCCAGGCTGCATCTGAAACCACGCTGACGGAATAGCTGAGGAGAAGTCACGAGCTCGTGGAGCAGCGAGCCGCTCAGTCGGGCCTGCTCGCAGAGAGAGACAAAGACAGCTCTATGGAGACAGAGACAGAGAGAGAGAGACAGCCCTGCCTGGGAAAACACAAAGTACACAAATGACCAAAACACACAAACTTTTAGATAAAGTTTAGGCAGTTGACGGGGAACAGGTGACAGGAAGATCACCAGGACTGGAATCAGTTACATCTGGTCTGGATCTTATGGCTCCTCTGTGACTATCTGAAGTAAACAGTCAAATGTTTTGTGGGAAAAAAAAGTCATATGAAATTGTCAATGTGCTTAACAATTGCTGCCAGACTTTGAGCTTCATTTGATTTTGTGAAAGTGGTCAAATAACTGGCCAATCATGGCCAAATCTTGTCCCCCGCCCAAAAAAAGGAGTCTAGATCCATCCAGCTGGTGTGTGTACATGTGTATGTGTGATTGCACACTCATCATTTCTATTCAAAAAGTGTAATCCATGACAATATACTCCACCCTGTTCACACAGGAATCTCTCTTTAAAGTTATGATTTGGATCTGGAAACATTTAACGAGACATTAGGGAAATAAGATGAAAAACTGAACATCCAGTATGCAGTCCAACGCTCGGGAGGTTGGTATTTCATCATTTGCCATGAGAAAGTCCACATTATTACAGATAATATTGCCAAGACTTCCTAAGTGTAACATATTTGTCATCTACTTTCCCCACAAATAAATGCCAGCCTCTAATGATCAGATGACAGCGAGCGTAGTGATGCTGTCCCGGGCAACAGTTGGTGAGGAGGTGACGTGTGAAGCCTTCGGAGTCAGGAGGAGATGGTCCGTGACAGTGAGCGTCCTGCCCTAACTGTTACCCTACAAGCCCTCCCCACGCACCAGGACAAGACATGAAACAAGAGGTCCGTTAACACAATCCTCCTCAAGTCCCCGTGGTGTGTACTCCTGTGCATGGCACATTTCATAAGGCTCCGCTCTTTGACTGGTGATGAGTTTATGCGAAGGTAATTAACAGTAATTAATCCTTAATTACAGCAATTAGCAGAGTCGCAGTAAATTAAGCCACATCTGGAGGCACGGAGCAGGGATAGACTGGAAGCAGGGGTGGGATTTCTGACAAGGAGGGGGTGCGGGGTGGTGGGGGGGGCTGCCACGAGACCATGTGACTGCGCTTGTTTAGGTCTACCTGGGATGTCCAGGTTGCCATCCGTGCTCCGGGAGGTCTGCTGGGAGCTGTGATACACTGTGTGATCTCAGAGGTGGGTGACGGGGCAGGGTCTGATGAACACAGCAGCCTGAGAGAGGAGGTTCATTTCTGAGCAAAATTGTTTCATCTCGGGGAGAAAAAGGGTCCCTTAAGCTACCATGCAAGGACACCCACCATATGGCCACTCATAGACAGGAGTGCTTGTGGTTCTGCTTCACCGTGCTCGGCTTCGCTCGACAACATGTGAACATGCTTTTTACACAACATCCCTCGGAAAAGAAAAAAGCTCCGGCTCGCGGTTTGCCTCTGTGGAGGAGCAAAAACTACACACACTCTTCAGAGAGCAGAAACACACACAGATGTTACTGGTACATTATTATCATCATCCTCTACAGAGTCCATTCAGTCATGTGGTTCAGTCTGCACTGTCCTCTACTACTAAGAAAAAATAAATAGATTCAGAGTGGTTACTTAGATTATCCCAAGATGCATGTCATCTCCACTGGGACCAGTATCTTCCATTATGACAGTGCTCCTCTCCATAAAACACAAGTGGTCACTATGAATGACACGATAATAATGTTAGCCATATGCCAGCCACTCTTCTGTAAATAGATATGATCCTGTTGTCTTTTCTATATTTAGACACGATGCAAACTAAGCATCTACGTGTGTATAACAGCGTCCTTCGTCAGAGACAGTAAATATCCCACATACGAGGACCCAGATTGAATTGACAGCTAATGTCAGCTGTGGTGAATGCTGATCGTGTGCTCTTCTCAACTGCTCTGGCACTAATTGGTTGAGCTGTGATTTTCCTGCATCATTATGTTTCCAACCTTCCCCTCTTTTTTTCTTCCTTTTCATCCTCTCTCGTGTCTAAGTTTTTTCACTTTGACTTAAACTTAGACATCTCTGACTCTTGAGCCCTGAAGCTCAACCACAAGTTCCGATCACACGTCCACCAGACTACAGATCACACTGGAGTTGTCCCATGACAAACCAAGGCCAAGCTGAAACTATCAGAGCACTGTCAACATGCTGGGATATAAGGGGCCTACTTTGATTATTGATTGATTGAGGACTGCAACTTGCAGATATTTCTATTCAATCGAGTTGTCGATTTTCCTCACGATCGGTTAATTGTTATGTCTATAACATGTCATAAAATAATAAACGCTCATTATAATTTTCCAGAGCCCAGAGTGTTGTGTATGCTGGGTTAGAGTTATTGGTTTTAGTTTATCATTATGGAGAAGTATCAAATCCTCACATCAGGGAAACTGGAGGCAGTGAATATAGGGCAAAACGATGATTAATTTTCACTCTATAAACTAAAAGATTAATTGGCTAATAATTTCAGCTCTAGCTTAGAGCTGAATGTCAGAAAAAAGAAAAAAAAAAGAAAAAGAAGAAGAAAAAAAAGAGAGGGCCACCACAATCTCCCAGAGCCAAGCATGGCTGCAGATCGCCTGTTCTGTTCAACAATGCAAAAACCCAAATATATTCAGTTTGTAATGATACACACTTCAGGATCTGAAACCACCAAATGTTTTTGCATCTTTACTTGATCATAAACAGTTAATTAATAAACTCTGCATACAGCTTTTAAACCAGTGATTTACCAGTCCTGCTTTAGTCATCAAAACGCGAGTCAAAAGCGCCTCTCGCTTCTGCACAAACTTGCAGAATGTAGAATCTGGGAGGTGGACCGGTGCCATCCGAATGTTTGATAGGCTTCCAGGTGCCATTAATATTGTAACACTTGAGAGATTTGCTCCAGCAGGAAATATGGTCTCTCCCTGCATTCATCAGGGAGCTTCCCATCAAGGCAGAATAAGTCAAACCGGCTTTGTTTTGCTGCGTGTGCACTTTTGTTTGGACGCTGTCACAACTACGGAAATCCCTGTGAGGTTTTACTGTTTTGCCAGGCCTGGTGTTCAAAAGACTAGTGATGCTTAGTCTGCCCCTAGCTGTCAGGAGAGAAAAACAATGTGAGGGATCACTGTCCATTTGAGAGAGCAGCTCCATTTCATACAGACATATTTCTTTGTCCAACGTCTTTGTTAACATCTACTTGCAACCTGCTTGGACTATCAGATAAGTGATGTGTTGTTTAGGTGATAAAATAATGAAGAAAAAACCTAACAAACAAACTAAACAACCTGGTGCCAGAAATTTTGCATAAACAAAACAAAGCATGTAAAAGACAAACAAATGATACTTCACCTGACACTAACCAGAAGCAGAAATGACACCAATAACATTTGACTAATGCTTGCTATGAGAAACTGCAGCTTGCAGCTTGAGGACGAAAGCAAAATAATAATACTACAAAGTTAATGGTGGTTCTATAAGTGTGTGTGTGGAGTGCGTGTGTGTATTTGTGTATGTGCGCGTGTGAGTTTGACAGAGAGGGTCAACTCAGGACAAAGGTTTAGAGCCGCAACGATGAATATGACGATGCAGTGCCTGTAGGCAGAGAGAGAGCGAGCGAGCTAGAGAAACAGCAGAGAAAGAGAGAGAGAGAGAGAGAGTGTGTTTACAGCAGAGGTAGTGGTCCAGGCAGTCTAAGTGGCCTGGTTGGCACGGCTACCACACCACTAGTGGATAAAGCCTAGTCATTAATCACAGGCCTGTGGGATCGTCCCACTGTAGCAGAATAGTGGGTCAGAGGGAGCTCCTGCTGTCAATCAGCACTATGTGTGTGTGTGTGTGTGTGTGTGTGTAGTGGGACTGTGAGCGGGGGAGTGTGTTTTTGATGAGAATGTGTCATTTTTCCTCCAGCTACAAAAAGCACATGCAGCACTGAGGAATTAATGCATTAATGCAAACACCAGCGTGCAAGTGCTAGACGTCATTTACATGAAAAGCATATCAAGTCATCCATTGGGAATGAAAGCAACATTTTCTGCCCTAAAAGCTGAGGTTTGATTTTAAAAAATAAAGACAATACCGCACTCCGTTAAAAGGAGCTCAAACCAATATAAAATGCAGACAGCCCCGTGGCATCGGCAGCACACGCCAGGAACGCTAATATCCATTTCAAATGAGACACACATGTATGACATCGGTCGGCTAAATGCACGTTGACCCAGTTTTGTTTTTTTTTCTCTCTTCATGCTGCTGCTACATTGTCTTCGAGTGTTCAGCTGTAGTTGTATCGACTTTTACCTCCCAAACGCTCACGCTGCTGACCCGTTCAGATCCAAAGACCGGTGTGGGTTTAACCTGGGTCACCGTGTCAGTCTGAGCGGCCGCTGAGGGAACTGTCATCTGCCAGAGTGCACTACAAATGTAGTCGTCACACAAAAATGTTGGAGCGCAAACTACGAAAAACCACAACAACAACAACAACCGAAGCTGCTGAAACAGCTCGAACTCAAGAGAAGGCTGAACTCTGTGCGTCTTCGATGACATACTGTACATGAGAAATGCAGCTGTGCAGTGTGTTTTTTAGATCCTGGGGTACTTCTAGCTTGTTGACATTTTGTTGATCCGACTTGAGGACCTGCACTCGTCTCCACTGAAGCACATGCAGCACTTTTTCACTGGCGCTGTGGTCGGCTCTTGCAAAACAGTGGGATGTTGTTTGTTTTGTTTTTTAATCATAAAAACAAATGAAAAGTGAAAACCTTTAACAAAATCCAGCTGCAACACGATTGTAATCATCTTGAATGGACGAGTCCATACATGTTCATACAGCTGCTTTTCGTTGACTAAATCCAGACAAAGGTTAGTGTTGTCACAATAACCCATATTTTTTTCCATATCGCTGCTCACTGATTTGAATACGACGGCGAATATTTTCACCGACTTTGTTCCACGAGCTGAAACTCAAAATGTTGCCTTCAGGGGTTGAACCTGTGCAGATGGCACCGAGACACTGAAAAGAGGGAGGAGGAGGAGGAGGAGGAGGAGAAGTGGTACAGTCAGAGTAGAGAGTCAGTCTGCAGCTGAACATCCAACAGTCAGACAGCTGTAACCATGGCAACGTGGCGTCAAACGTTTCATCAGGAGCCCATCCAAGCTAATTTCTACCAGTTCACCAAACTGGTGCAGAGAGCACAACACACAACTAAAGACTGCACCGCTGTGTCAAAAATGATCAAACAACTCTTTGTCTGTGCAGCATCTTTTCGTTTGGCGTCTTGCCTTTATTTGACAGTCAGCAGAGACCAGACTCCAGAGTCAGGGTTAGAGGGGGGTGACACGCTACAAACGCTCCCAGCGGGGATAACAACATAATTTCTATTTCTAAAATACCTCTCGTATCGTGTACATTATGTACCCATCAATTCAACCAAGTGGTGGAAAGTCACTGAAGAAAAAATAAAAACATTTTATGTCATATCTTCTTTTGTAGTATTAAAAAAATCTCAAGGCAAATCCATATTAAATACTACACCTCTACTTGAATGTCACCATCTCTTTAAATATCAAATAGCTAATAATAACTAAATCATGCTCTGACGTTCAGGCAGAGTGTTTTTTTTTCTGTAACACTGAGCAGACCACAGACCAACTTGGAATAAATACTAAATATAATAAATCTACACACCTATAAATAGGAGTGTGTTTTGTCTGCATGTATCTGTACAAGTGTGATATCACTAACTAAACAACTGACCCCAAAAAAAAGGTTTATCATACATTTTTTAGTGAACTTTCTATCTAGAAATATACCGGTATACAATATTAAGAGGGTCAGGTCAGCTGTTTATCTAGTGATAGTGACCCTCACTCATATGACTTTTATTGCAATACAAATAGTGTCAATTAGTTTGATTTATAAGCTGTTTAGGATAAAAGCAAATGGTTTTTGGTGTTTTCTTAAAATATACATATATGTATGTTTTTGGGGTGTTTTTTCCTTTATTTGATATATGACAGTGTAGAGACGCAGGAAAGCATCAGGAGTCGAACCGCTCTCTCACCACTCGACCACCATGAAGCCCCTTCCCCCGGCAGACACTGTCTGTTCCTGCATGTTTTTCCAAACTTTTTGTTTCCAGTATCTTGATAGATTTATATTCTGTGTTTTCCACTGGAGCTACTTCTTCCTCTGTTTTCATTTTCATCTCCTCGTCTGGAAACAGTCAACCATTTAAAATCAGTCCTGAGTTGTTTTTAGTCACATAAAAGATGTATTTTCACATGCACATCATAACATAAAAGTACTGTAATTGCCAATCCCTAATTTCAGTTTATTAGTGACAAAAAAATGTGACTATTCAAACGCGATAACACTAGTGGCTATTTTACTTCCTTTGTATTTCACTACGACTGCATAAACAACACAGGGACTTAACGTGGCAATAATATATTGTTGTTCTCTCCTCCTCAAATTGGACGGAGTTGCAGCTCCACAGCCTCTCCTCCCTCCAGCCCCCCTGGGTGAGACAGCAGTGGTATTCTGTCGGTCAGCCTCTACACACCTGCATCCCCAGCTGGACCTCTAATCCACCACACCACCACCCCTCTGCACACCACCACCACCACCCCCCTCCTCCCTCCTTCTCCTCTACAGTGTTCGACTCCCAGCTGCCTGGGCTATTTATAGGCCCGGTTTCATTTCCACACCTGCAGGGAGGCAGAGTTGTCACAGTGGGCCCACAGAGCCTCTCTGGAATACTGCATGGGAATGAAAATGCACCTTGCTGATGCAGGAACTTATTCTTGTCACTCTCTCTCCCCGCGGACTCGCATGATACTGTTTTGTTGTGGATGTGCAGTGCAGTGCAAAGATAACGCATAAAAAGGAATCTGTGTAAATAAGATTCCCGTGTGAGGAGTGTGAGGTATATTGACATGGATTACACTTTTTGAATTATCACACATGTGCAGTCTCTCTCTCTCTCTCGCACACACATACCACAGTCTCTTTTTTTCTTTCTTTCTCTCTCTCTCACACACACACACAAATACACACGTTCTGGATACATTGCATTTCATCACAACAGGCTGCACGGACATTGCTCCTTCGTAAACTTCATTAACGGGAGCAGGCGAGGTAATGCTAAGTAAGTGCAACAACACATAGAAGTTCCTATTTTCCTCCTACATTTCCGTTTTTTTTTTTTTTTTTCTTCCTGTCATGCTTTTCTCTCTGGATGTAGTGGGCTGAGGATCCAGTCAGCGGATTACATTATCAGTCTGACCTAGTTGCCAGCTATCTCCTGAGACCTGAGGAGCCAGGCTTTCTGCACAGCCTTCCGCTGCTACAACACGCACACTGTGTAACTTTAATTTATCAGGGGGAAGAGGAGGGAGAAATGTGACAGGTTGACAGTTCTCTTTGCCTGCCACTCCGAGCACTCCCTCTCCCTGCAGTGTGCCGGTTAAGGGTCCTTGCTATAGAACAGTGCATTACTGAGAGCGACTTTTATTCAGCGCGCTGGAAACTCATCAGCAAGGTTGGAACCTTCTTATTAACATGAACATTTAGGGCAAGGATAGCAGATAATTATGTGATTCAGGACGTGGGCAAGCACCTGAATTTCAAAGTATTTTCCTCCCCTCTGATTTGAAACGCCACAGAAAAAAGAAAAAAAGAAAGAAAAAGAAAGGCTCATATTCATCTCAGTCATCTCCAGTGAAGGAAGAAGGATTCAGGCTTAGAAAATTAAAATACCACAATGTTGAATCTCTAAAAACAAATGTCCTGTATTCAACATTTTACTATAATATATTGCAGAAATATTAGACACATATTTTAGGCTATTTAATATATTAAAAGGCCCTTGTCAGCTTTATGATATTAATGTATATTACTACTGATGCATTACCATGTAATGTTGTAATGGAGAATCTTAATATTGTTGGATGATTTAATCTATAAGAATGCATCATATTTAATAAAACAGTCATGTATAATGAATTTTAAATGCACAGCTATTGAATGAATGTGAATGAGTAAGAAATACAGGATTTCTGTCTGAAGTGTGGCAAAGAGGAGCACAAAGGATTGTACAATAAAAGTACAATACCTTAGAAAAGGCACTTTCCATCACTGGTCATGTCTTATTGAAAAAAGGCTCCAGTACCTTGTCGTATTGATTTAAGCATGTATCAGCAGGATTTTCTCATATTTTTCTTAAGAATATAGCCTCCATACTGGGCAACTGGTGTTAAATTACTTCCATGAAAATCAATCATGTAGCAATTATTAAAGGACAGACATAATTTAGGCATTCAACAGAAACTATTTGGGGCTGTTTTGTTGAAAAGCACAAAGGACTTAAAATCACAAAGCGGTTTGCAGGAGCAGAATTAAAATCGTGACACCCTCAGTCGTGTGAAAGGCAGTGCAGTGGCAATATGCTCCAAGAACAAAAGACCCAACTAATCAGCCTGCAGAATAGAAAATGAAAATGGAGTTTGCAACAAAGAGAGCATGGATGTCCGGGAAAAGAAAAGAATGTGTTCATGTGTAGAGCTGATTCTGTGCAACTTCAGTGAAAATGAAAGACTAAATGCACTCGAAGAAAACGGTAACCATGCTGGCGTGTGGGCCAATAGGTGATCAGCCGAAATAGCTGGAATTATTTTACACCTGTTAACTCTCACAATCTCAACGATCTTAAATCTGACATTTTAGAACTAAACACCAACATTTCATATAATATTTAAGCTCCGCAGAAACATATACTATGTATGTAATAGATATAGGTGAGACACTTGAGTCTTTCTGGGTCAACGCTGTGTTCCCCCTAATTGGAGTGAAAAAAAAAGAAGAAATAGCCAATGTGGTTTTTCTGTGAAAATTTAAGGGGTTGGTGGGGGTGGTGGGGCTGGGGTGGGGAGATGTGCTGCTGCCAGATTAGGCTCCAGCCTGTGCCAAGGTTATAAACAGGCTGTTATCAGGCTTCCAAACAGAATAATCCTCCCTGTATCAGCGCCCAAACATATGGGGCCACACAAAGCAGCAGCAGCCCCTGACAGACACCCCCTTTTAATTACACAGAGGAGGGGGGCAGGACCTTTCTCCCCGTGCCTTTCCCTTCTCTGCTTTAGTTTGTCTCTGTCTGGCTGTCTAGGAAATACATTCATCCTCTGAGAAGGAAGTTCGTGTATCGTGATATTCAAAGCTTCAGGACGAACCTCTGTGACCTTGTATCACATTAAAATTTTGGGATATTGAACATCAGACCTGAAACAAGTAATGAATCGATCTGTTAGTTGATCAACAGGAGGGAGAAAAAATCTGCACCATTTTTTCCCATGTTGTTGAGTTCTTATTGTCATTTCCATGTCCAAATGGTCAAAATCTTCCAATTCTACATCTATACTATTTTCTGATATTTTATAAATTAAAAATCCAGCACGTTCATCAACAATAAAAATAAACCACACAATCCACAAACAGCTGAGGTTTTGGACAGCAACAACAATCAATGTGAAGATGTCAACATGTGGTGGCCATTTTCATTATTTGTCAAATAAACAATTAACTGATTCATCAATAAAATAAATAAACTGCCTCTATTTTACTTCTTTGGTGTTATTATGTAAAGCCTGTCAGACTCAGTGGGAAAGTGATATTTATTGGATATTTCTTAAAGAAACTGTGATGGACTCCTTCCACTGTTTCTGTATATTTCATTAGAAAATATGTAGCAGGCTAATGGTAGTGGAAATAGTGGATGATTTCTGGACTGTTTCAGATTTAAAATAAATTTACTGTATAAAAAATACTTGATCTATTCTAAAACATAGTTTTGTTTACAAATGATTCGCTCAAACAAAACCGTGTCAATCTGTTCTGGTCAGGTCTCAACTGTTGAGGGACTCTCCTCCCATCTGAAAGAAATAAATTCCTCGATCTTTTATATACTGCCTACAGATTTTAAAGTCTTGTTCAATAAAGTTTAAATGTCACAGAGGTGTAATAACGGGGATCATATAAACGCTGGGCTTGGAAAAGCTATGCAAAAATGACGCCGTCCCTTTCCGCTTGTGCTATAAAATTTTATTTGGCTGAATCGGCCAATAAAAATGGGCTTTGAAGGTTGTCAATGGGGAGTAATTGGTCCATTTTACAGGAGCGATCATATTTCTCTGAAGCTTTTTTTCATACGGCGCGAATGGGTCTTGACAGCAACAAAAGGAGAATCTTCGTCTTAGAGGCTTCCACACCAACCTTCAACTAAAACAGAAGGGCACGTAAAAACTGGAGGAAGAAAACATCTGGAAAACCAATATGCTGCAGGTAAACGACACTGCAAAGATGAATACGCAGCTCTGGTTGTGTGTGCTGCAAATCCGTCTTTGAGATTTCACATGAACGATGGAGATACACAGTAACAGTCCACGCTTTTGGCAGCAGCAGAGCCCATTTCACACACCCCCAGACAGCGGAAAGAGTGTAGACCTTAATGACGTCCAATCTTCTCTGTCACGCCGGGCTGGAGGCTCACCGGGGCAAAAATCGACCGACAGCTCAAAGTGCTGTTAACCGGTTTTGAGAACTCCTCGGTGATGCACAAAGCACACCTTTATTTCAAACACAAGTCACAAAAAGCTTGCCATCACTGTCTTTCCCCACAATTAAAGTTGAGACATTCATGCTCCATATATATAAAAACAAATATGGAGTCTAAAAAAATTCAACCATACTGTGGGTGTGAAGCCTGGAACGCTGTTTTTTCTAAACAAGATCTGAAGTCTATTAGGCGTTTGATGAAAGCCTGCAGTTATAATGTGCTTCATCCTAACTACTGTAGAAAGACATAAATGTCAACCACTGTAATGATTTGTAAACAGACCAAAGACGATGATAGCCTCGAACAAAATTAAAGGAGGTATCTTTATTTTGCTATAGACAATCACTTTGAGATCTGAAGGCCTTTTTGTCTATGTGTTTTTCAAACTCTCCGTCTGAAGTGAATTTCTCTTTTGATTAAGACTGGAGTTTTGAACTATAAAGATGTGTATTGCGCTGTAGCTTGTAACACATTAAATTTATGACAACTGCTGTGATCTTTTTAATTGATCAAAGCCAAATGTTGCCTTGAAGAGACAAAGTAGCAGTCACTTTAAATCACGTTAAGATCTAAAGGGTTTTTAATCCTGTTTTTTTTTTCTTCTTTTTTTTTTTTTGGGAGAGACAACACTTTTGTGCCCAATAACTGAATTGCTTGTGGAAAAGTAGAGCTCAGCTGTGTAACAGCAAAGGAGAAGTCAAGGAGTTTTGTTTTTGTCATCAGGTCTGGACTGGCTCTTTGATTTGATTTCACAGCTGGAGAAGCATTTGCTAAGGAAATATCAGAGTGCAGCTGTAAGCTAAAGTGTCAGTGTCTATCCATCCCAGTAAGAAAGGCCCAAAATAATAATCAAACACTCTTGCCTCTTTGGAGCATTGCTGCCAGCACCACAGAAAAACAGACAGACAAACACAATGAGTGTCTCCACATCCCTGCTCTGACAGGAGACGCTGGCAGAGTCGGGGTAAACGGACGGCGCGGTGCGGCACGGCAGCCCCTAATGATCTCCCCTCTGTTTCAGCGGACTGAGAAAAGCCATTACCTCCCGCCACATTACCCTGCCATCCCTCACATGGTGGATGGCCCCTCTCTCTCCCATGAGCACCTTGCTCCAGTCATGGCTGGCAGTGCTCACCTCCTTACCGCCTCCTCCTCAAACCCCTTCCACCCTCCTCCCTCTGAAACCCCCAGCTCTATACATCACATTTAACACTTTGACACTAACAGTCTATAATGTTTCTATTCTACAAAATCACTCTGCCAACTCCAGCATCGCAGAGGAGAGTCTGAGGAAAATAAATACCACTCTAGGCCGCTGGCAGTAAATTCTAAAGGAAAAAGAAAAGTACAAAAAGAGCCTCTTATACACTCTGCCTCTTTGGCCGGCATCTGAGAGGTCCTCTGGCTGCAGTGGAAGTGAGGGATAATTTCAATCGATGCACATTACAGCCTCTAGTGACAGCAACAGCTCACACTTTACATGGAGGATTGTCTGAGGCGCATGAAGAAGCGATATAACCATATTTTCAGAGACGTCAACACTCCTTACGAGCACTTTATAGCCGTATGAAAGAAACATTTCACTGCATTAAATTATTAAAATCAAAAAGTGGCATGAATAAATAAAACCAGCCTGAATAAGTGATGTGACAAGACAGACTTGAGGCATGACCTTTGAAAGTGTCTCAATGTGTCAGCAGACGAAAAGAGAGGGACATACTTTAAGTGTGTGACAAAAACAAAAGATATGGATATTTTATACACTATAAAATACCCAAAAAAACAAAAACAAACAAAAACCTAAATGGTAGAAAAGGGAAAATTTAAAAAATAAAAAACAGCGGCATAAATGAAACATGTCAGGGAAGATTAGTCTACTCAAAAACAAAGAAGAAACAATAACCATAGAAAGCGTCCACACCTCATTGCATTACAATTTGTTTCTTTTGTCTCTCTCTTTAATATAAGTGTTTACTTGGGCAAAATCCAATCATTTCATTCTCTCGCAGTGTATTTCATGTATATAAACAAACATTTGCTCGACCTCACTGGAGTATTAGCTTTAATGTATTGTCAGCAAGCCTGGCTTTGAGAGGGCATTAATTTCAATTCGCCGATTTAAACACTCCAGTTTGTCGCAATCCTTCATCGCAGTACGCCACCAAGTCAACACACACAATGGGCCTATTTTTCAATCTAATGGCGGAGCTTACTTGCCATTAGTGAAAAAAACTGCTTTTGCCTTAGAACAAGCCACTCAAAATGTAACCCTGCATTTCAAAATGAATTTGAATAATTAATTGCAAGTTAAAACAGACATGAACCCCAAGATGTGGGCCGGGGACGGGAGCTCGGAAATATATTTTTTTGCCCCGAGGCCAGAAGATCTCTCATCTTAGAAAGCTGGAAAATCTCGTCTATGAGGATAGAGTGTGTAATCTCCAGTGAATCTAATGAAACAAAGTAAAAGATAACGCCACATTTCATCACATCGGAGACAGAGTGCTTCCTCTGGCTTGCCCTTGAGGTGGCAGGAATCCATAATCTGAGGAAATCAGTCTTTTTATGTAGTTGAGGTATCACAAGCCCCTGTTTGACCCAACTCTCAAGACAATTGATTTATGAGCAGATCTGAGACTTGAAGCCAAAAGTCTACACCTCTCCCTCAGATGATTTATTTTTTAAGAAAGGGGCTTACTAGAAAAAAAATAAAAATTATGAGACTAACCACTGTCAGGAAGCAATTTAGATGGAATATGGCCGTTCTTTTAATAGACAATATAAAAATAGTGGCAAAACAAGCTACAAGTCCATGGCGCGTTAACCATCCATGTAAATTTGATGACTGATACGACATTTTGGTCGTCAAATGTTATTGCAATATTGCATATTTACAGGCTCGCTTCCTCATATATGTCAAATTTAGACATTTAAAGGAGCCACCTCTCCTCCTGACTTGTCCTTGGACCATTCCTTTGCAGGGAGCTTGTCTTTATTATTTAATTAAGCCAATACGGCCGTTACATTAATAATTGAGTGTGAGAGGAGACCCAGGGCAGCCGCAGGCTCTGGCGCATTGGGCTTCCTGGTGAAGAGTGTATTAAAAATGTGTGTGTTTATGTCTCCAGGGCGTCTGTCCTGGCTGCATAAAATTGAATTGGTTATATCTAATATATCATCCCCTAAGGGTGGCCGGGTGGGTGGGGAGGAGCAGGGGAGGGCTGAGATGGTCGCATCCTGCCAGCAGGGAATGAGTCCAGTCTTAGAGATTCAGAGAGACGCATGAGGCCGTGACGTTAATGTCCCTCAGAATCAAATCGATCGCTGTCCGAATTCTCAATGTGCATGGCCTTAAGCGAGGGGACACAAGACAAGCCCAGAACCAGATTAAACCCACTCGTTACCGCAGTCTTTGTTCACTTCTGGTGTCTGATGATGCATTCAGTGCATCAGTGAGAATGGGTGGAGGATTTCTTATGAAAACGGATTACAACCAGATACCAAATACAGGCAAGGAGAAAAAAAAAAAAAGCTTATGGCATTCATATAGATACTAAGAGGATGAATGTTGGTGACAATGTGAGAGTCTGAATGTAGAAGCAGGAAAAACATCACTCATGATCCCTCCTTTCACAGACTCAGGGGCTGACTGCAAATACACTCTCCCTCTCTGTGTCTTTCTCCACCTCTTCTCTTATCTGCTTCTCCCACCATCCCCCACTCCACCTCCACATCCAGCCAGCTCCGTGGCTTTATCCAACTCTGCACCTTTAAGGCCTCCAGACTCCAGAGGAATGAGCGTTTTAACACCACCATTAAGGTCAGGGCCTAAATTATTGATCTGCCACCTCTATCAGCATAACGGTCACGTAGCCAGTATCACAATCTAACCCTGCCGCCCTCGGCCAGCTCGCTGCGGCTCCCTCAATTAGAGAGAGATTCTCATTACAAAGAGAGACAGCAAGAGCGAGAGAGAGCAAGGTGGAGGGAGAAAAAAAAAAGAAAAGAAAGAGAGGTCCATTTCAGATGGGGGGGGAGAGGAGCAGAGGGGAGGGGAGAGGGGGGGGCAGCAGGCATTCTTTACACCCACCCTCCTCCCTCACTCCCTCGCTCCCATCCGCTTCCACCTCCCCCTTGAAGTCTCCCATCATCTCCCCAGACAAGACCCAAAGATGACAGGTCTTATCCTCACCAAAATGCGGGCGATAAGGCAGCTGTAAAAGAATAATAAAAGAATAATGCATGGAGGATGAAAGAGGAAGGCAGACAGGGAGTGAAGCAGGGAGAGAGGGAGAAAGAGAGGGAGAGAGAGGGAGAGCAAGGCAGGCCAGGGAGGGGGCAGCAACATAAATAAAGATGCGGCACTGTTGGGCTGGATCTGCTAATGAATTCGGAAGGTCCTGGATCAATAACATCAGCGCGCTGACGACACATCACAAATGCCAAAGGAGCTCTCCGCTTTGAGCCCGGCCTGAAGAAAAACAGACATTTACTGCATGTCACCCCCCCCCCCCCCCTGCTCGGTGAAAATGACCAAAAGATGACCGAATGCATCAACAATCGCCTTTCGCAGACTGACCCGAAACGTCCAAAAAAAAAAGAGCGTGTTTGTGTGTGTGATGCTACGGCGGCGGCGGCGACGGCGACGGCGACAGTGGCGACGGAAGCATCAGGAAGCAGGAAGCGGCCTTGATGCTTGGTAATGGGGATGATTTCCACCTAGGAGATGCTATGATAGTGGCCGTGCTATCAGTGCTATTAGTGATGCTGATGACAGATGGCTTCTTTGTCTCTATTCAGATTTATTTTCACAGCTGTCAGAGGGGGGAAAAACACACAGAGTACATTATTACCCAGTACAAACAGCCTGAAAATGAAACAACTCCTGACATGACGGTCAAACTGTTTGCTGTACTGAAGATCTATGGGTGGAAAAAACTGCAGAATATGTTAGAGAATGTTTTGGCAAAGAGTCTCCTAGAAGTGGATCAAAGCAGACGTTGACTTGGGTCTCTGAAAACGTGCCCTCTCTCCCGATTCGCTCATACACAATCATGGCCTAATGGCATTCTATTAACATAATTGCCAACATAACTAGTGTTCCGTGTCTGAGAGCCATTCCCCGACTACACGGAAAAAAACAGAGAGATGAGAGGAGATGAAATTGAGCCAAACTGGGACCATCCCCAAAAACATATTGTGGGTGTTCAAGCTGGATCCCCCTCCTCCTCCTCCTCCTCCTCTTCCATCCTCCTCCTCCTCCTCCTCACCCGCTTTTCAAAGCTACACCGCTTTGTGGAGACCCCCTGGGATGGCTCTGGCATCTCAAGGAATGTGATGCCAGAGAGTGTGTGTCTGTGTGTGTGTGCGTCTGTGTGTGTGAGGGAGAGGGCACATGTTTGTATGCAGCACAGACACCGGGTGGAAGAGCAGAGCTTCCTTCACATGTTGGTCGCTGCCTCGGCGTTCAAAGATTGGGCCCCGACACACGCTTCACAACAAACACAACCTGCCAGGCAAAATGAAATTCCCATTATTTTTAATTAATCCCTAATTAAAATATATTACTCCACAGATTCCACAAATCTCTCTTAATATGCAAATGTGGCCAATTCAAGGATATTTACATATCATTAATTAAGGCAGGCACATTCTCTTACTCTAATGAGCTGTGGCCTGGGTCTGCCAGGGAAAACTAAACGCTAGGCTCAGGAGTGAGTAAGCACAGCCACAGGGGGATGCCGGCTCTCTGTTGAGTCAGAACTATCAACCGTTAACGCCGGGGTGAAGTCGACAAAAACAACTCTCCTAAGCTCACAGGAGAAATCCACCCTGAAACACTTAAACATTGTTAGAAACTGCTACCAGCGATGCAGCTCGCATCCTTGCACGTATCTCGGCTGCGCTCGTGTGTTTTTCTTATTGCTGAGTATCACCGGCCAAAATGTGGCAGATATGACCCCATGTAGAGGTGTTTCCTGCAGAGCCACGGAGGGAGCCGGGTGTGTTATCACTGTCACTGTCACTATTACTCAGTCCGAATACATGCAGGGAATGCAACAAGTTCATGCCCTCCTCTCTGGAGTCTGTCGAAAGGACTCATGTGGACAGAGGGAAGTCACGAACTGAAACAAAGTTAAGCAAGGTAACGCTCAGGTTAAACCCTTAACGTCACTTTTACCCTTTTATTTCCCCGGACGTACTGTTAATATTAGAAAAAGAATAATCTAAATTCACACTGACAGCATCCCATATATTCTCTACCCGTTTGTTCCGACTCCTCAGTAAAGCTTTATATATATATTTTATTTACATTGAGAGAAATATTCGATTTTCCTCTGCCACATTTTATACACGTCCCCCCCCAAAAAATAAATCTGACACGTTTGGCATCTTTGGAAAGTTTGGAAGTTTTTGTTGTTTTAAAAAACGATTGGCTGCACTTTTGAGGAGGCGATGCAAAATTATATTACGTTTATATTTCGGTACTACTTTGGGTATTTCCAAGCTATTTCTGTGACATGTGAGTATTTTACTCTAATCACTTCACTATATCTAATGCACTGAATCTCTGAGGTGAAATGGGTTTGCCCCAGTTATTTAACAGATATACAGTATGTATAATTTAATTTTATAGACTAGTGGTTTCCTACATAAGCACTGGCGCCTCTGCAGTGGGTCACTGAATGAGCCTGAGGGGTCACAAGACGATTGACGTGACAGGAAAGAAGAAAGACGCTCATTCTTCCGTTTCGTATTTACATTTTTTTCTTTTGATCTTTTTCTTATTTGAGATGTTTATACAAGGCAATAAGCCTGAAAATGCTCACGAGTCTTTAAAATATGTAACATGTGCAAACGGGTGATAAGGATACACACTGCTTCATTATACTGTAAAAAAGCCTTTGATCGACTACAGTAGATTACACTGATCAACAGTATAGAAAATATGCAGAATTAACCATGTACAAATGAATTTAATACATCTAGTAATATATATTCTAGCATATTGCTGACATGGGCTATTCTGTTAGATATACTTGTGATTATTTAAATGCATTTTGCTTATACTTGTGCACTTAAAAAATTTAGAGTGACAGATTGTTATTTCTGATAAAGTGTGTTTTTTACGATGGTTGTATTACGTTTATTTAAGTAGAGGCTCTGCAGACTGATGATGCTGTATATAACAGTTACCTGTGGTGAATTCATCCTTTAACTGTATCTTCAGTGCACAGAAACGTGTTATTAACTCCACCACTCGCTCTTTAATCATTAAAGCGAACATGTGAAGTGCATCCACCCACTTTTGCATATACTGTAGGTGTTACATGGATACTATTCATGAATATCATGTTGTATTAGGTGATTTGAAGGAGAGTGAGGAAATGAGGTGGGGTGAGATGTACCTTGCCCATCTCCTTGTACTCCCCTTTTCCAGCTGCTCTAATTTGACACCTTGAGCATTGGAGGGGGGTAGGGTTAACTAGGTGGGGGAGTGCAAAGACACAGCGGAATTCATTAAGAATAGCAACCCCTCTCTCCCCTCAACCTCCCTCCAACGCTAATGACATCAGAGGTTAGCAGAGTAGCTAAGAGACGGGAGGAGAGGAGAGAAAAGGCAGAGGGAGAAACCAAGACAGAGGGGAGAGCCGTGAAATTCGAAATATTTAAAATAAATATGCATCTAGTGGAAGAAAAAGCGAGTGAATGGCATCACAAGGTGCTTTGACCGAACAATCTCTCTGTGGCCTTGTTTTTTCTCGCTCAGCCCGAGTGTATTTCTGCATCCTTTTAACATTCACACAAAACGAAAGAGGTTTCAAAAACTGCCATTTTGCCTCTGACAGTCTTAATGCACTATGATGACACACCAACAACCAACTGCAGACCCTTCGAAAAACCCATTTATGCCACACTTTGTAGGTTGGATGGAGTGCAATCAGACCTTTTTCAACATTGTGATTACCACGTACTGGCACAGTAATCTGTGGCTGAGGAATTGGCTGGCTAATGGCAGTTTCACATCAGCCATCCATAGGGACCTTGCAGACAGGTAAAGTGGTAGTTGCACAATATTGAAATGGTCAGTGCCACCTTGGATGAAAGGTCTTTAAAAAAAAAAGTATTAAGAACTTATTTTTTTTCTCTTGAAGCTGCAGCACTGTATGTAAGATGAGCAGCTTTATCTTTGCAGTCACTTAAAACATCAAACACCTTGCTTTCCTTCACAGCCACTCTGAAGCTGCTGCTTGATTTTAGAGCTGGAAGGAAGAAATGATTGAGGGGTAAGAGAAAGAAATGTTTCCAAGCTGAGCTGAAATCCTTGCTGAAACAGTGTCCCAAGACCTTTCAAATGCTCATTTCCATTTATCTACCAGTGACACTTTTCATGACGTACTCTCTGGCAAACTATCTGACTCATAAATCCAATTCAAGCCTATTACTGAAGAACTTTTAAAGCTATCCTTCATTAATGTTAATGGGTTTTTTTAGTGGAGGCCAGTGGTGGTTAGGACTACATGGCTGCTTTCCCAAGCTTGTTTAACAGGCTCCAGACAGAGATGGATGCTTCTTGCAGTCCGATAGGCTCTCCGAGCCATCTATCACCCAGAGGACCCACCCACAGAGCTGGCGTTCCATAACAAAGGGCAGGCAGGAAAGCTCCTGATTGACAGCTTTATGTGTGCGGTGGCTAGTCAGACAGCAGAGAGGAGACATGGTATCTGTTTCTGGCCTCAGCGCTGGCCCCCTCTCTGAAAATGAGTTGTGAAGAACAGAACAAAATAATGAGTGAGCGGGGGAATCAATCAATATGCCGGCACATGAGATAAATGAGAGAATCAAACACACACACACACACAGACACACACACGAGAAAAAAAATATCCCTAATGCTGCTGAGTAGGTACAAAACTAATCAGGCAAATGAAGCTGCCCAAGCAACGTAAACTGTGAATGGAGAGCAGTGTTAAAGCATAAACAGTTATTATCATAAAGATTATTACCCTTACACCTCCAGACTTACTAATTAGCGCAATAAACAGGCATATTCTAAAATGTATGGCTGGAGAATGCAATAAAACGCGCTGCAACATGTAAATACAGATACTGCACGCACAAAGACACAAATAAAGGGATAACACACTGTTCTGGAGGCACTGCATTCCAGCTCAAAAAACATTAAAATCTATAATAATATAAAACATACAAGCGTAAACCGCTTTGCTGCTGCCACGGCTGTAATCATTTTACGAGAGGCCACAGTTCCTCTCAGGGCTGCTGTATATATTCTTGAAATGCTGACAAAAAGGAAAGGGGTGGGGGTGGAGGAGGAGGAGGGGGGTTGGTGGATGGGTGCTGCCGGTGATGGGAGAGTGGTAGTGGTGGTGGCGGCGGCGGTGGTGGTGGTGGTGGGGGGTTTCAGAAGAGACACACTAAATTTGGACAGTAAGTAGTATCACCCCGTCGGCGCGGTACACCGCACATTCGCAACGCCCCATTTAACCGCACACGGCGCTTCCCTCTACTGCCTTCATTTGCATACTTCAGCGGGGCCCTGACAGATGAAGACGGATGGGGCAAAATCAGCCTCACTGAAACAACTGTTTTATCAAGGTTAAACTATCCAAGAAGCTCTTAACCCCCACGCCTTTATCACACTACAGCTCTCCCAATATCAATCTATCAATATGATCTTATTGGCAGGGAGGGGGGTGAAGACGCTCTTCATAAACTCAAGTAATAGGAACATAAAGGAATTTTATGTGTTTAGGGGAGGAGACTGCTAAACACGGTGCTGAAGGACATGTCCAATAAAACAGGCTACAAGGTGGGTGCCAGCAAGCCAAATAAAATATAATAGAAGAAGAAGAAGAAGAAGAAGAAGAAGAAGAGCCACTCGCCTCGAGGCGTGAGAGGCGTGCGCGTGGAGTCACAGGGTCGTCGATTCAGGTTTCGTGAAAGCACGAGTGAAGGCACGACAGCGGGCTCAACGTGAACTTAAACGCGGCCCCTGACACCCACACACCCTGCGCTGTGTCTGCGCCGTTTGACTGAGAGCCGGGTGCATTTGTCCAATTACATGTTATCAGGTCGTGTGAAGCAGCTCCAATGCAGAAGGAGCACTCTGGTCTTTAGTTGTCTAAATCAACGCACTAGACTTCCTGTGGTGAAACAGTAAAACCACAGCAGTTCTGAGGATGTCAGTCGTTGTTGTTGTTGTATTTACAACAGTTCAGAAGGTCACAAAGTGTCGCTAATGCACGCCTGTGTTCATACAGTGTGATTGCATGCATACCTGCGTGTGTTTGGTCATTTAAACAAATGCAAATGAGAAGCCCTTAAGCAAAATTCACCATTAAACTGGGCTATTTTCATATCATATAACTCATTTATTTATTTATTTATTTATTTATTTATTTTGATTTTATTGGTATGTTACTCTCTATTATACATACACATGCAGGTGACAAATGGGCCGACTGCATAAAAAAAACTGTCGCTTTACAACAGAGCATAAAGTGAAAGTGACAATAATAACATTATAAGCACTATATCATTTATATAAATAAATAAATAAGTACCTTACAGAGACCACACTACAAAAAAAAAACCCCATCAACCTCACATAGAATCAATAACAACAGATTAAGGTTTTCTATATTTCTATATTTTCATAAAACATGTTTCAGGTCGTCATTGTGTTCAACCCTTTGCCAATACGCTGTGGTATTTTTATGTCAAATTAATGTGTTTACCACTTCAGAAACTTTTTATGACGTTGCACATCAAGTAGGATGACAGACTTAACCCAAAACGACAAATTGCTGATACCACAAATAAACCCTCGTGCATATACACAAATCATAAGAGCAAACTACCTCCTAACTTTTTGGTCTTTGAAGGGTAAAAGCTCCGTTAGAAGTGGCTTGGTAATAAATGAACAGAAGTATATAATTTGCTGATTATGCTCAAGTAGAAAAAAGAAAATGACAGCAATTAACATAATTTCAGTAGGAGTTAACTGTCCAGAACTAACACCGCCAAAGGCAAGCTGGCAGACAGAAGGCACGGAGGAAACCCACAGCTTTCACTCTTTGGGTTGGGATACAGATATCTACAGTACAGGGAGCCAGCAAGGAGGCATCGCTGCATTATCAATCCTCATTGCTGCTACTGGAGAAAAAAAAACTGTTTACATATTTTACCTTGTTTGACGTCAGAACTAAGCATGTACATTTTAAAGGTTGGCTGAATCTGGCACTAGAAATGTATAGTCTGATCATTACACATTTAATATAGGGTGTATAATATCTTCCATAATAACTTATTATCTAATAACATGTAAAGTTAACAGGCTGGTGGAAAATCTATTGTTTCTGATGCAAAATTGAGTTAAATGAGATTAAAAATAAAATAAAAAACAATTAGATTTGCACGGGAAACAAGCAAAATCACCCTGATGGCAGATCTGACTTAATTGTGAGTCTTCCACCAATTTAATGGAGCACTGCAGATAAAACCTATGAGAAGTGTCATGCTGCGTCTCGTGGATATTTTGTCGATTCACATCCAAGAGGGTGTTTTAGCTTTTTGCCTTACAGCCCACACTACTTCAGAAGCAGATTTTAAGTGCCCTTATCAGTCTCTCTGAGATGGTCTTTCCACTGCCAGGCAGCCAGGCCAAGTGCTGACCTCTGCTAACACTCGTGCTCTCTTCCCACTGTGCTAAATGCTACCTGTGGTGTCACATCTGCCCCGGGAAGTGATCCAAAACTACAGCACCCCGTGTCTCTGTAGGTCCCACAGAATTAGCAGCAACAATCCCAAGAGACTGCCTGCCTGCCTGCCTGCCTGCCTGTTCCTGCCCCTCTAACACACACTCTTGTCACACACACAGAAATAGTAGACACCACACACCACACTGAAGATTGCCAGCATGAGGCTGTTTGATTTTGCAGCCACAAAAACAACTCTTTGTGTGGCTAAATTTATCATCGCTCTCCGCGACAGTATTTGTGTCTTTCTCTGCAGTTCAATATCTCTTCTTTTTCTCTCTGAGGGTGTGCGTGTCTGTGTGTCTGTGTGTGTGTGTGTGTGTGTGTGTGTGTGTGTGTGTGTCTGCATTGTTCTTTGTCTGCGCCTTTTCCTTCCAGTGAAGGTGCCGAGGTTACCAAGGCTCATCTGTGGCCTCTTTGTCTCTCACGGCAACGGCAAGGTTTATTAACATAAATTAGAATAGCTCACCGAGAGAGTACCTTGTCGCTATGCGTTACCCACGGCAACCTCTCCTCCACTCTAAATCCACCTGATCATGTGTGTATATGAGTGTGTGTGTGTCTGTGTTTGTGTGCGAAAAAAAAAAGACAGAGATAGAGTAAAAGAGAGAGAGAGAGAGTGCACACACTCCCCTGCATCTAAATGTGAAACTACTCTGAAACGAGGGAGACACATCCACACCCATCTCTCCCCTGTCCTGATTAAAATAAATGGTGCTATCTGCACTGCATGACTCACTACACCATGGCATTACTATCAGTAATTGAAACATCCAATCACTACTGAGCCATCAGCCTCGCTGCTCTTCCCCATCTGACTTTGTGGCACCTGATTGAACATCCCACTGTATGGGAAGTAATACAGGATATGCCTTTGAGTTTATATGGAGAGGACGAGAGGAGCAGGGGGAGAGGGAGAGAGGAGCAAAAATATTGTGTCAATGAGGCTGCAATTCATCTATTTTTCCCCCCTACAGCTATGTGTCTAAATGTTCCTGCATGTACAGTATATATTCAGATGTTTGTGTGTGTGTGCGTGCGTGCGTGTCTGTGTGTCCCACTCAACATCCTAAGCAGATATCCAGGGAGAGTCGGGCAGCCTCATTGATTGGTGTTGATTCCATCTGGGCAGCGAGCAGCAACTGACAGTGGATCTAAGCCGCTGCGAAAGGCAACCATTAATCTTGGTCCTGTTTAAGCAGCATGTATTAATTTATGTCATTTTTACTAAGTCAGCCAGGGAAGAGCGCTTGCCATTTTATGTTTGACTGTTCATCGAAGTCTAGTGGGGTGGGGGCGGGTGGGGGGTGGTGGTGGTGGTGGTGGTGGTGGTGGAAGGGGGGAGTCCTTTGTACAAATCCAGCACAGTGCCAACATGCCACTTACATCGTAGTGGCAGGGTGCCAGAGAAATGAGATCCTGCACCTCGAATTAAAGGTTATCAACCACCGGGGCAGCCATGACCATCAAAGTGCCAAAGAAAGTCTGAATGTACAAGTAATATTTTTGACATAAGAAAGGACATGTCTCCGTGGTCAAACGGAGGGAGGGAGGGAAGGGGGGGTGGCGATGCATGGATGTAACCACACAGATTTTAACTCCTCGTGAAAAACGATCAACTAAACAGTTGTAATATTCAGCAGTAGTTGGAGGACACAGTAGGAGCCCCATGAACATATCAGTAATAAGATCTGCAGGTGTTTCAACTCCAACAATATGAGGATATACGCATCCACCGGTCCTGCTGCGTGAAGCAATTCCATAAGACTGTGGAAAATCCAATCAAATCCAAACAGCACCAATAAGAAAAACAATGGCTGAGGCAATTGCAACTGCAATAATGTCACCGGAGCTGTTTTGTAGACAGTAAAAGCTGCTCCAGAGACAAACATCTGATAAAAAAGAAACTCCACTCTGCCATAGAGCAAATTTCCTCTCTAAAGCAATTTTATATTCGATAAGTGGGAAGGCATTCTTAGCGTAATGGATCAGAATATGATCTCTGTCAGAAAACTAAGAACACAGCCTTGTATAAAAGCCCAGCGTGCAGAATGACCAGTGCTGCTCCATCAGATAACTAAATTGAGAAGTGCAGGGAAGAAACTATAGATAGAGATGCAATGCCTTCATGTTTTATTTGAATAGGTTAACTGATAGATCTCCAATTCTCTGTCCTCCTTGCAGTTTTCATGAAGGTGACTTGTGAAAAATGTATGCGCAGGGAAAAACTGTTGTCTGAAGAAGTAAACAAACATGGATGCAGACTCGTCGTATGCAAAAGAAGGGCAACAGGAAGTGGAATACAAAGTTTAAAGGCAGAAAATAGCTGTTCTCCCTGTCAAAAAGCAAGCAAAAACAAACACAAGACTACACCTAGCGACCTGCCTGTGCCTCTCAAACACATGCGCACACACACGCACGCACGCTTGTGCACGCACACACACACTCCCTCGCCATACGTCGACACGCAGAATATGACCATTCTACAGCCAGATCCGTTATCACGGCTAATTACTACTCCCACCTCAGATATACAGGGCTGTAATTAGCCTCTTAAAACATGATTAACATGTCTCAATTAAGCCAGTCAACATTTGCATAATATATTAGCTGTCCTAATTGCAAGTGAGTTTATATCAGAGGACAGGGAACAGCAAAAATACTTGCTGTTGCTTCTGAAGTGCGCTGATAGTGCAGGAAATATAAATATGAATAAAGAGGAAATGTCAGTGGATAAAAAGAGAACCCAGTCCATTTATGTTAGATATAACTCACTTTAAAAGCAAAGATAAACTCACAATCAGCACATACCCGCTCCGACTACTTATAAAAATATATTACATGTTTATTCTTATTCACTTAGATGAACATTTCTGGTAAGTGCAGGAAGAGTTTCCTATAAACTCACAAATCAAAGGCCAGCAACATTTTCTCAGGAAAAACTTCGCACTCGTTTTGAAGTTATTTATTTGAAGTTATTTATGAGAGAACAGACAGGGTCCTGTTCAGCCTTATTTCCGTGGAAACTAAAACATGGGGGGATAAACTGCTGCTTCGGCACTTCCAAGCTGGGGACAGATATACAGTCTCCCGGCTAGTGCGGGGAAACCAAGGACATAGCCATTAGTTTCAGGACAGCGCCACATTGGAGACTAATGCCTCCATCTGTCACTGGAGATGAGAGGAGGGTAACAAAGAGAGGCAACACTAACCCCTGAACTCATCATGGACAGCCATGTCAATTAAATACTGAAAAACAGCAGCACTGGGAGCCATAGTGACCAGTCTATCCTCCGCTTCATGGGAGCTCAACTAGTACCTCCATCAACGTTTAATGTTAATGGCACAGAAAATAATATAAATAGCTATCTGACACTTTTACATTTACCTCAAGTGCACTAATTAGAGCTCAAAGGAGAATTTGATTCATCAGAAAGTGCTTTTGATAGATAGTACATCTATTCAGTGTTTTAAACTGGAGCTTGACACATGTGAGCATTAGCTGCTTTTTTGGACAGTTGTTTTGATAACTGCACAGTGCAACAGTGATTTGCTTTTTGCATTTCTTAGAGTAGACAATTTATCATTAAATCTAAAAAAGAAATCACTAGACTAGTCAATAAGCTGTAGCTCTAAACCAACAAGGCAGCACTCCACAGAAATGTCTTTTCATTCACGAGGCCTGACAGGGACCTTGAGAGTGACCAGATCACAACTGTTATTATGTAAAAATATGTGTACATGTCTAATTAGCAGCACAAGGCTTGAGGGAGGGAGGGGAGCGTTAGCACAGTTAGCGGGACCGACTGATTCAGCAAGTCTCCAGCTTTGATAAGTTCAAGCGGTGTAATGCATTATCCGTCTGATCACATTAGTCATGCAGGAGCTCTCCATCTAACCCGAGCCTGCATGGGGGTAATGTGAGGCTGTTGACACAGAGTGGCCTGACGAAACAGTCCCAGGCCCACAGATAGAGAGACACAGAGCGAGAGGGAGGGAGAGAGAGGAAGAGAAGAGGAAGAGAGAGGAGAGTAGGCCTGAAATCTGACACCCAGAAACACTGACTTGGTGTCTGGCTTCTCTTACTTAGTCAACCTGTACGTGCCAGCTTCCCTCGCCGTAATGGTTCCACACAAACAAAGACGCCGTCCAACTCTCTTCACAGGATGTGAAGCAAGCACAGGAAAACAAATTCTAAGTGCTCTGCAGGAACTGTAGAAACAATGATGATAGTTTGAAAAAAAAAAAAAAAATAAGTGGCGAGGGGGGGGTGGGGGTGGGGGGGGCCGGCAGACAGGGTAAACGCTTTCGTGAAATACAACACTGGCGACCGAGAGGAACGTCTGTGAGTGGTAACACAAGCCTCTGTCCCTGGTTCCTCCATAAGCCGGCGTGCGAATCTGAGCTTGTTTAAGCTTGCTAAATACTCTCTCCCGCCGTGACACGGGCCCGACCCCGACACAAATATACAGGGAGTGGGGTGGGGTGGGGTCATCAGTTAACTTGTGCTCTATCCACTATTGGCATGCGCTCCCGCCTTGTTTGTCAGCTGCTTGCCAATGGACACCTCACTGCTGCAATGTCCCATATTGCTGCTGTCAACACTCACACACCACTGATATACCATGGGAGGGGAGGGGAGGGGCGGGGGGTGAGGGGTGGGGGGGGGGGGGGGAACATGCAACATGCAACCTGCATGTGAATAACTAACATGCAACAAATGTTATACGATCTAAAGAAATGCTTCCTCTCTTCAGCGAAAGGTCGAAGAGAAGGAGCTGCTTCAAATCTGAACAGCTGTACTCGTCTCCCTCCTGCTCGCACTTCTTCCCAAAGACACTCTGACTGCAACAATGTAAAAAAGCAAGGAGAAGCTGACTCTTTATAAAGAATATAAAAAAGACCTGACAAATTACAGGCTGTACTCCGC
Organism: Decapterus maruadsi; assembly: GCA_030347415.2. NCBI lineage: Eukaryota > Metazoa > Chordata > Actinopteri > Carangiformes > Carangidae > Decapterus > Decapterus maruadsi. The sequence goes on from CM064906.1 coordinate 18,466,173, forward strand.
TCGCATACACTGCACTCAGCACATTTGGCTGTAAATGCCATGGTGAAGGTTTGAGTCATTTTCTCTGTCACTGCAGTGAAAGGATTTTCAGTTTCGTCTGCACAAGCCTCCTATGGGCGAAGATGAACCGCAGCTCAGCTCTTCAAACGCAGACAGGGAGGACACAGTGAGGCAGCCATTAAGTCGTGAGTCTCTCGCAAATTGTTTGGGTTATTCTTAACTTTAAAAAGCTTTTTCTGCCTTCACAAAAACAGACCTGGTATTTATTTGTTGCCGATTTGTGGTTCAGAGCATGTTTTTTTTTTTAATCTTATTTTTCAGCTACGCTTGTAGGGAAAAATAACTGATTCAATAAATGAAATAGGAGAAAACATAAACTAGGTTGAAATATGTTCATTTCCAAACTTGGTCCTAAACAGAGGGGGAGAGAATTTGCAGGCTGAGGGGAGCCTCTCTCATCAGAAGCTCTGTGAAGCCCTGGTTGCCAAGAACGGTGGGAAGAGAAGAGAGGCAGGGGGAAAAGCCAGGAAAAGGTCCAAGTCACTTTGTTCTTCTTTTTGGAAACGAACTCTGGTTGAACCCAGGGAGACGCCAGACAGTTTACAAAGAGCCAGGCATTACTCTCTCACTTTTCACTTTCCAAGGCTTGCAATTTAGAAACAGGGCCCCATACCTACTATAGCTTCCTCCTCACAGACTGCACTCTTTAACCTTTATAAATCTGGTGAAAATCCCAAAGCGTCTGCTTTTTTTGGGAGGGGGGTTTAGAGTGGGGGGGCTGAGAAACCTGTGCCAATTTCTGACTCACAAGAATAAAATGTCAGTGGATAAGAGTTTGTGTTAAATTAAAGGAAATGGTATTGCCTTCACACGAGCCCTGTGTTTATTTTCAACTGTCTACATGACTGCAGTGCAACAACACCAGCAGACAAAGTGACAAGGCTCTCTCAATAATCTCAGCGACTGCTTCAAAGTTGTGTTCACAGATAAGGTTATATTGGATATTTTGTTTTATTTCCTCCCTTGAAAAGCAGCGCTCTGCCAACATCCCTCTGAGAATATTCACAGGCTTTCATCATGTGAGCTTCTCTTCTTTTAATCTGCTGTTAAGCGACTAATAATTCACACATTCCTTTTCATGACTTTGACCCTCGTTGCAAACATAAACAGAAAAATCCCTCTGACCTGCCTCTGCATGTAAAACAGCTCACTTAGCAAACACCATCGAACTCGGCCAAGGAAAACAAGAGACAAGAGAAAGGAGGGGGGGGGGAGAAAGCCCAGCCCCAGAAAGGCCCAAATGTCGACATGAAAACACTCCTGTCCAATGACAGCACCTCTTCTGGGGCCAGAGCGGTTCACATGCATGCTGTGTGACGTTTGTTAACGTGTTGCAAATCACAGAGAAAGGAAATACTAAAATTTACGAGAGGAATATCTAGACGGCCATGACCTGTTTTGTGTATTTAGAAAAATTCACCAATTACCAAGGGCAGATTTTGAATTCTCTCATCAGTCCTGTGAGTAAATGCAAGTAAGAGAAGAAAAGAATCCAGCACACAAAGGAAAGTGTGAAACATAACTTACCTGTTTTCTCCTTTATTTCACACAAGACATTGAAGAGAGCAGGTTTCATTCTGTGGCAATTCAGTGCATGTTTCCTAAAAAGAGGACAGGACACCGCTTTCCAGATCAATATTCAAACAAGTGGCAACAGTGATCAAGCTACTTATAAGACTGGTCCAAAATGAAATCACCAAGTATCATCATGAACATTCAATATCCCCTGATTTTTATCTCTAGTGTCAGAAACAGCTGGATATTGTATAAACATTTCAGGTGCCAATGCATAGAAGATGGTTTATAGGAACTTTAGGTCTTTAACTTTAATTATTTCTCCTTATTCATAATCAATGAGAGACTTTAAAACAAGACTTTTCTTACAACATGACATAAAACTAAAATCCACACAGCCACACTACAACTGCACAACAAGCCTCAGATTTACTTTGCATCATATAGTGGGTCATTATTAATAGTGCAGTGGGTTAAAACTACAGGAAATGATCTGCAACATGTTCTTGTAGCCCAGGATTATAATGTAAGCTCCTCTGTAAGGAGGCAGAAGAGTCTCAGTGAAACTGAGCTGCCAACTGCTCCGGAGTTTAAAAGAAAAACCATCCACACAAATGATCATAATCTCAATTAATCAACCGATAATTAATGTGTTTGATTAAAAATATTAACACAAAAGTTGTTGGAAATATTCAAATCTGAATCGTGACAAGTTTCTAAGGTTTTTTTTTTTCAATTATTATTAGTCGCTTTCGCGCAGTCACGGCACTTCAGTGGGCGTAATTGCCTTCATTTAGAGACAGTCTTGATACAAACCACAGTGTTATTATCTCCCCTCTCCATCCCCAACAACATTGCTGAATATTTCCTCTCTTCGATTAATAATACAAGTATTTTCTTTTAGCGTATTCTCACCTGGCCTGTGCTTCGTCTAGGCTTTGGTCTGTGATGGTCATTATTTGCTGTAATATGTCTCCGATGTCCTGCTTTCTTCCCTCTCCGTCCGTACCCGCCGTGCCATCCTGCATATGCTGCGCCAGGCCGGGGTGTCCGGCCATGCCTACCCCGTGGGAGTGCATCAACCGAGGCTGGTCGTCCATCCTTGACCACGGTCCCTGCTGCCTCGCCTCCAACTTTTTTTAAATTTTAATATCAAGAGGAGGGGGGGGAAAGGGAAGAGAAAAATATCCTCGGAAATTCCTCTGGATTCCTCTGCGTCTCTCTCTCAGCCCCGACACTCCTCCTTTTTCCTTGGTAAGCTTTTCTGGATTTGGGAGGAGGGAGACTGACACAAACCCTCTCTCTGCTTGCTCTCTCTCGGTCTCTCTCCCAGCTGGTTTAGGTGAAATCTGATCTGAATCGCTGCTTTTGGCTTTGGCCACTCCTGCACCGCTACTGTAGGGAAGGAAAAAAAAAAACAGGATTGAACATTAAAGGCTCCTAATCTGATTAAAAGTGGAGCGCGTTGTGCTCCTCTCATAAAACCTCCGATGTAGTCGACAGCTTGATGCGCCAAAACGCGCTTAAGACTCAACTTGCCAGTGAAGGTTTTGGACACAAAGTAACCACCAACTGTTATTGTTTCGCTTATGTCTGGTAACTGACTCATAATCAGAGTATGGATGAAAAGCCTCCGCCCCTCGAGCCACGATTGGAGAAGAAGGAGCGCGCAAGTCCCACCTCGGTCCTCTCCGAAAACGTCAATCATCCTCCTCGGGAAGGTGGGACACTGTAATAAACATAAAGAGATGTGACCGGGCCGGGTGGCGATACTGTGATGGATAGAGAGTGAATATGTAGCCTAATAAATAATTGTGAGTGGCAGTGGAGCTCTGACCCTACAGGACAGCATGGTGGCGCTTGGAAAAGATACTCTGTCACCCAGACAATATATTTTCCTGCTGAATATTTACATTCATGCAATCAGTCAAAGGGATAAATAAATCAAGATGAATTTATTGGAACACACAGCACTTTGAGGGAAGCTTTTTTTTTTTTTACTAGCCTTATGTTGCACACAGGACCACAACAGTTGTCATGAATGTAAACCAGACTTTGCATGAAGACATTCTTGGCATCAAACAAGGCATATTTGTAATCTGACTTGTAATTTGGTAATTGAGCCACAACCACTTGATTGATTAAAGGCGAAGTCCACCAACAAACCATCAGAGTCTACGGGTTTAACAGGTCTTGGGGGGCACTACTGCATATGTGAAAACATATAAAGTCTTTTATGGCTCCAGAGGGAGCTGTGAAAAAAATGACGGATTTCTTCAAGCGATGTCATTTTAGTCGACGCTGACTGCGTTTGAAGACTACAGCCTTGAAAATAGGAAACAACACATATGTTCAATGTGTGAAACTGATGTAACAGCCAATGTTGCATTTGCATTCTGCCTATATAGTGTCAGCCAGGTTGTTTTTACTGAAAAGGTTTACATACAAAGGAACATATATAAAACAGTAATCAAAACGTGCAGATTACGTTAACCTCCAAGCTGCTCTGCACGGCTAAGATCCAGGTTTTACAGTCACAAAGTCATCGGACAAAATCAAGTCTCACATAATAGGCTAATATAACACTGTGTTGTGATTTCAGCTACAGAAAGTTAGAAGCAACACAAAACCTCTTATTATGTCTAGACTTGTTGCTCCTCCTTCACCTTCACCTCGGCCTTTGAATTTGCCGACAAAGGCGGCGACACTGAAGGCTGTAACTTCCGCCAATAGAAAACTGTTTACACCGATTCATTTTGAAGGATCAACAGTCAATGGGGAAGCTGCACCACAGTCACAAGTCGGTCAGTATTAAAATCTGGGGGTGCAGAGTTAGAAAAGATGTGAACTCCGTAGCCTGCTGCTCATCTCCGCTCGAGGCAAGTAACTGGAGACTACATTAGCTGCTACCAGAATAATAACACACCTGAATCTCCAAGCCGAACTGTTGCATACTGAGCTGTACTGGGGCTAATATTAGGCACCAAATATTGGAAAGGAAGGAGAATAAAACATGGTACACTCTGCCGCATTGGCTTTGATCCATTTTTAAAAGGTCCATCATTAGTCTTATAGTGTTATAGGAGGGAAAATCTGTGGTCAATTCTTTTCCACTTGTTCCAGCATCAGCTAAAATGTGCATGTTTGTTTTAGTCTTTTGTGGGACTGATTATTGGTCAGTCACAACATGCAATATGAATGTGTCACTTGGGCTTTCAGAAACTGTGGTGTGACATTCCACAGCCTAAATGATTCATAACTTAACTGAAAGATTTATCAATAATGAAAATAACTGTTAGTTGCTGCTCTAATTCCTATAATCACAAAATCCTCTCCCATTAACACTAAACATTTAAAAAAAGAGGAAAAAAAGCTAAATAACTTTATAGATCCGATGCAGTTGTGCGCCTCTGAGTCTGGTCTGCACTATATCCAAATGCCTCCTTCCCTTCTTTTACTGGCCGGACAGAAATCGATCAGTCAGTTTTCTCATTACGTGCTGAATAGGGAGGTAGGGCAGTAATTGTCACAAGGGGCAGGGTGAGGTTGAGGGTAGTGGCGGTGATAATGTCTGACACTCAGGAGCTGCAAGACTGCACAGCACAGCCCTGAGATGAAAGTCTGCAGTCCAACAGCCACCCTGCTTTATTTTATTCCCGTTTTAACAGGGTCATAATGATGGAGGATTATCTTCGTGTTGTGTCGTTCTGACAGAGAAGGTGGTGGTGGCTCAGCTGTAAACATAGCTCACGGTGCTCATCAGCAGATATGACGGATATTTTTCTTCTTTTTTTTTCACCCAAACAGTGAATAACAAAACACATTCTGGTGTGAGGTTGGCTCTTCAGATCCTGATCTATAGCTCACACACATTAGTCTTCTTAGTCTGATTTGAAAATCAAGGTTGCATTGATTAGTGTGAAATATGATTTAATGAGCTCTTTATTTTTGCTCAAAGCTCTGCTGTGAACCAACAGACAAAAAATTGACCTTATTGCTTGGATGATTTGGGGTATGTAAACTCTGAATAGAATAAATAAACCCTTATTTATGGCTTTGGTTTCTGTATTTCAGAAAAATCAGCATTTGCAGGCTTAATGAAAGAGGGCAAAAAAAATCATCTGACATCGCATTTTTCCTTCAATTTAAACCAAATGTGTTGTTGCAGCATTAATAATCCCACAAAAAAAGAATAAATGGGATTTGATTATAATTGCAAATGAATTTTGATGTAAAAATATTCTTATAAATAGAAGATGTTTTTCTCCAGAAGTTGCAGAGTTGTTTTTCAGAGACTTAAAATGTTAATGCCAAACATGTCAGTATTCCCAACAGAGATGTGAACTAGTTGAGTTTGTTGAGTTGTGTTGTGTTTACCATTATCCAGTGAGGCTGCTCTGATAAATATGGAAGAAGGCAGAGTTTACCAAAGTATATAATGCATTTATGATTGGAAAGTGACAGGCTTTTTGAATCACTTAAACTGAAGCAATATGAGGTCTCATGCCAGGTGTCTGGATGGTGTTTGTGGAGAAGAAGATAAAGACACTTTATGAGCAGCATAACCATTTGGAAAATGGTCTGTGATGTAGTTGTAATCAAATATGAGTAAACTTCAAACATGTATTGGTCAACTAATTAAACTCCTCTTTTGAAACATCTATTACAGATTAACTGACTGTTAATGACAGCTTAATTATCTTTTTAATGTATGATTTATTTAAAAAATAATTGGCTGCACACATTACACAAAAACTCTCTGTGTTACAACAATGTTACTTCATCATAATTTTCTGCTGGTGATTCAAAAGATGTAGTTAAAAATCCATTAATAAACGCATTGTCACTAATATTATGTTTGCTGCCTACACTTACAACATGTTGTTATAACGTGTTAATAAACTGCTTTTACACAGATGGCTTAAAATGAAGTAAAAACAAACGTGAAACGTAAACCTCAATATCTCAAGCTTCATAACAAACTCATGCTGACTCCACGGCACACGTTCTCCAGTCTGGACCAGGGTCAAACAAGTCCTCCCAGAGAGAGCAGCAGGTCAGAGCAGGGTAAGTTATGTATGAGGTAGGAACACACCGAGGGAGCGAGCAGCAGCTGCATGGCACATCTCTCCAGGAAGTAACCTTGATGAAAAATTCAGTTGTTTGCAGCTCCTGGCGTCCCTCAGGCATGAATAAAGTGAGGCCCAGCCAGAGAGAAAAGACCTGGGCTCAGCTCGGAACTACTCACCGACCCACTGCTGAGGAACACACTCGCTGGCTAGCATTAGGAGATGGGCACGAATTAAACTTTAATCACGCCTCAAATAGATTAAGCGACAGGAGCCGAGTCAGCATTTTGCAAGCCCTTGCTCTGCCTCAGTTGACCATCCTCCTTTGAACCTCTGCTAAATTAAATACCCACAAGTTTCAGTTTCTTTGCACTTCAGATTAGCTTGAAGGCAAAAGAGGGTACTTGAAATAAACCTGGGGTAGAAAACAAAAGCTGCACAGCAGCCCAGTCATTAATGAGGTATAAGGCATCTCATTAAACGGCTGCTCCACTGGGTGAGTGTCGCATTTCCATAAAGTTTTGAGGAATTGTAAGAGAGAGATTTTTAAAAGAACTGTCGAAAATCAGCTCAGGAGATATTCACTCACTTTTACTTCATACAATGTATCAAGCTCAAAAAAACACTGAGATACCAGGTAACCTACTGACTACAGTACAGTAACATTTCTTCAACCACCACAATATTAATATTAGATCACGACACAGACTCAAACGGCGTCTTTGTAACGAACCTTGCCACCGCATCTGATATTTTCAGCCAGGGAATATTTTCACAATTCGGCCTTAATTTGTTGTGGTACAGTTACGATTTATTACACGGTTTTATCACCTGCCGCACAGCTCAGGTCAAAGTTCAACAAATCTGAACGATCAGTTTATCCTCGGCTCAGCCCGGGCATCACCACAGGTACATCATAGCTCCTCACATACACAACAATGGAGGAGAAACAATGTTTGTTTGGTTTTTTTCCGTGATAATGAGTACAGGACCCGTTATGATAAGTAAAGTGATCGCTGAGTGAGACAAGCTGTTGTAATGTCCCTTTAATTCAGTCTCGGCACCATGATGATAGCTTTCACACTTAAAGCTGTTGCTTTCTTCTTTTTGAAACCTGATCCTTGAAATCGTGTTTACACAGGAATATTTATCCTGAATACAGGTGAACTAATGTTGCCCCTATTTTCCTGCCTTTGTTTAGGAAAGTAGGATTTGAGGGCTTGAGAACAGGCTGATTAGGATGGAGATTTTATGCAGCGTTACCTTGTTAGTTGAAGTAAACAGATCCCTGCCTTTAACCCTGCAGGATTCGCCCGCATCTTGGAGCTAATGATCATTTTTAGTGTGGATGGGTCTTTGTGCAGCTGAGGCTGGGTCAGGGTGAAGGATGACTGATATGAAGGGGTTGACCTGTCACATAGCATTTGACTTACTATCCTTGGAACAGGATAAAAGGGGAGCCAAATGTCAAGTGATACAAGTGACGCATCCTCACACACACACATATCCACGCAGAGAAGCACGGGGGAGATGAATGTTTTATAATAAAACCTCAAACCCGGCAGCCATTCTGTGGACGGCATGTAAAAACAGTAAGCTTATCATTTTCATGAAAATAATAGTGACTGGTGGCACTCGCAGTGCGTGTCAGCCACAGGATTTCCATGCCCTTTTCCATGAGTGTGTCTGTTCTTGCTGTAGGGCCCCTGTAAGCCCTCAGACCTCTTGGCAAAGCGTGGGTTGTGCCTGGTAGGGGGAGATGTGACGGATGCCGGAGCCTTGGAGCCCGCTAGCTGCTCTGTGAATTTTCCCAGACTCATTTGCATTCATAAAGAGCCTACTCCTTGTCACAGAGTGTTTTCTTTTTTAGTCTGCCTCCAAAAAATCCCGTGCGACTCCTGGTGGGAGTGCGCCGGGAAAATCCAACTGTCAAAGACGACAAGATGAATGAATCCCTGTGTCAGACGCGTGTGGCTTCAACGATGACAGATGGAGGAGAGCTGTCCCTCCGTCGATCGGCAGGCTTCATTTTGGAATAAATAAATCTGAATTTCATCCCCTCCCATAATTACAAGTGGTGCTTTATTTGACAGCTCTCTGTGTTTGTTGATGGGAGTGTGTGTGTTTTGGTGGGTGGTGGCACTGACCAGGTGACAGCTTGATTTAATTTGACGTGGGCACGGCTGCATTGTGGTGCAGTGGTTGTTCCAATTCTGACTTTTCATTCTCGCTTTCTAATGAAGCACCGATGTCCACCTGGAACAGCAGGTGGGTGTAAACATGCAATTAAACACAATTAATTTCCAAATCCTCCTCTCCCCATCACACATCTGCTCCGCTGAAGTGTCCTCAAGCAAAACGCTGCATCCAATCCAACGTTAGAGAAGCTGCTCTGTATGCAACATGCACTCTGACCTCATGTGGAAGAAGGGCAGGGATGCCACAAGGAGCAAGGAGGAAGGGATATCATCCTGGGTCCCCTGTAAATTACCCCTATAGTCCTAACAGTTGTTTATTTACACATCCACCACCAGTTACGATGTTTCTGGTACGATATCCCGTCTTTTAGCTCGTTCAGTCCCTACCAGCTCCCTAAAGGAAACATCTGGCTCCTGAGCTGCTAATACTCAACTATCTTCATCAGCTCGTCTCTAACTGTGTCGTTGGTGAACATTATTGTTTCCTTCATATTAGTATTTTGATGACGACAGTAGCGCACAGCACTATTTAACATGTCGGTCCAAAATATAATTTGAGAGTTCAGCTGGTCATTGTCATCTTGGCCGTGACCACTCCCATTTGAAGAGAAGGTGATAACTTAAGACAACTTTGAATTGATTTACAAGAGACAAACTAAAACATACCTGCTAAATGTCCTCAGCATTACAGCTAAATGTCCTGCAGTAGGACCCCTCACTCAGGCATTCAGACCTGTATCGTTCTCTTCATGTACGTCACACATGCGTTCGCCCACATGCGAAAAAAAGTGGTGAATTACTCACCTGACCATATCCCTTTTTTCTAGATCACCGTCTCTCTGTGTCCTAAAAATATCTCGCTCTACATAACCGTCAACCGACTGTTCTTGTTGATGCAATCTGATCACATCCTGCATTGACGTATTCAGTCACCTGAAAAAGTGACTGAAAAGGTTCTTCTATTTTTCCTTACATAACGCACTAGCCTGCCACACATGCATCATGATCATTAAATATGCTTTGGACTACAATTTCTTATCCTACTCACTGATTTTATTCCCATAGATCTAAATACAGATGTCACTTTATTCTCCAATTGAAAATGCAGCTAGTTGAGCACCTTTGTGACTGAAGCTCCTGTCGTCCGTGTCCGAACAGTGAAACTAACCCTCTTACAATGTCACTTAAATCTTTGTCCTGCCATCTTGATACAAAATTATCAACTGGACCTGATCAGCATTTCAATACCTGCCACAGAGAATGACTGGATGTTAACGGCTTAATTGTACCATGCAGTGCACCTGCGTGAAGGCATCTTCATTTGTTATGTTTTCCTATAATTTGTCACCTGTCTCTACATCACATTACAGAGGATAAATACACTCTAACTTCCATTTCACTGAGACGTTAAACATATTACCCAATGTTCTGTTCAATGTTATGCATCTAATGTACTTGGTTTTTGTTATATATATGCGTTAAGTGGAGTTGAGTGGAGATTTGCATTATTAACCGTATCATTTATTCTGTATGCAGTGTAATTTATTTATTTTACCCCATGAAGAGTAGCTGCTGCCAAAGTAATTACTGACGGGTATCCAATTAAGCTATAAAACATACATATATCCAGTTTATACCAGTGACGGTGCTCACAATAAGAATAAATGGATTAATAAACAAAATAACCCAAACTGCAACCATATCATAATTTTCTAAACTAAAAAGGCAATAAATTGCTGCTACCAGAAGACCTCAAACATTAATTTCACTGATGTTTTAATGTAGAAATAAAAAAAAAGAGCTTGTCGTTTTTTTTTCTCTAAACAGTACAAAACAACAGAGTGTGAATGTGAGTGGCACAGATTCCCTAAACCTCAAAGAACACGGTGCAAGAGGAGGATGATAAAAAAGGAGAACATCTGGTGAGCTGAGCTTGGTGCCAGGACAAGACAAAGCCATGTGTCTGGCAAACACATACCTACACACGTACCTAAACACACACACGCACACACACACCCAAACATTTATTCATGCGTGCACACTCAAACCTGCCTGCCCCCGAACTTGCAAACAAGCAAAAAAATCCCCCCTACACACACACACACACACACACACTTACAATCACACAGACACACGCACATCACATTCATTGTGCCCGTGCTCACGCACAGCAGGGTGCATTTGGAGAGAAAGAAAGAAGAAGCAAAAGTAGGATGTGATTGGAGAGTCCACTGTTCAGACAAGACTAATCTGCATACTCAGAGGCTTAGAAGTGAATATGCATGAGAGAATAAAACGATATGCCTTCAAGCAGACCACCCGCTCTCTTTGGATTACTGTACCCACCTCCGAGCCTTTTATCTTCTTGTTGGCATGCAATCAAGCTGATTTCGTGTGCACTGGCTGATGGTTTCACACAATGAATTGGACTTAAGAGATGTTAACCTGTTGAGAAAGAAAAAAAAAAAAGAACACTGTCACAAAAGCAAAAGGAAAAGCTCAAAAGGGCGATTTATGTTTTAAAATTTCACCAGGATATGTTCCCGATTTATCTTAGAAGGTGTTCTTCGTGCATATTTTTTTAAAACCCAATTTGGTTTGGTCTTAGCAGATCTAACCAGCTGTGTATGGAGAAGCAAAACAGAGAAAGAATGAATATTTGGAGGAACTGTGCAGTATTAGACACAGAGCTCTGATGACCCATCAAATATTGAAGAAATGTCTGCTAGGACCATGAATTCACATTTCAGACAGACTTCCTCTAAGACTGTCCTCGCCAATGAATGAATATTTCATTTCAGAAAATAGAGTGGCCCTGAAAGGAACCATTACCAAACCCTAATGTCACGGGGAAAACATTCTGCACATTTAGTTGAAAGTTAGGGTGGAATGATAAGACCCGCCCATGCGTAACACAGTCTGATGGGGTAATGCATTGGCATCACATTAGCATGACTGTATTTGAGTGCATGGCAGTGTGTGTATGTGTGTAGGTTTTCCCAAATGACGAAAATGAGAAACTCGGGGACTTGGAGCACAAAGGTTTTCAATTTATCATCTTGCTCATCTGGTGAGAAGAAACAAAAGTCAAAGATGTTTAAAAACTCAACTCACACACAGTGTAGGCCTGTTTACACACAAAAGGAGCATTTATCTAATAATCTAATGGCGCTAATCCAAGATTTTTAAGATAAATATAAGACCTCACTTTACAGAGTCATTAGTGACACGGCTCCAGAGGTGGAGGGGGTCTAAAGGGGAACTAAACCAGAGGTTATTGTATTGTGTAGTTAGTAGTTGCAATGTAATTTGCCTGCCGTTGTCATCATAGGTGTCAAAAAGATTGATCGCAAAATATATTTCAACAACAAAAAAGGCTAGAGATGGTGCTACAGAGAGTTTTCCCCTTTTGGTTTTAGCTAGGCTGCTGAAACTTATGCTAGTAGCCATGGCAATGATTCGGTTACCACACATGCAAATGTTAGCTGACTCTAAATGACACCATGTTGTTGTCCGATGCTATGTTCAAACTACACATCAACAAGATAGAACAAAAAAAACAACCTACAGTACACCATAACCTTGCTACGACGCAGCAACTATGCAACAGAAAGACCCCTATGCTTATAATAGGCAACGGAAAGCAGATCGCAGTTCGGATGAAACCCATAAATAACACCCATAACACAGATTGCGACCTAGCCACAGCTAACATATGAATGTGGGAGAAAGCAACAACAAAAAAAGGAAGAAAAAAAAATTAGCTTCATTCAATTTTGTTCCAAAAAATCTCTTAATCCATGACCGTGTCTCCATCATCTGTGGTCAGATTTGTAAACTAGGCAGCTACACACAAAAGATGTAATAATAATTCATAGCACTTTTCACAGCACAAAGTCACAAAGTGCTTCACAAAAACAATAAAACGGAAAACAAAAACTATATGTTAAACCAAGAAAAAGTGTGATGTGATGGTGAATGACTCATTTATGTCCTTTTGCAGTGGGTTTTTGCTCCACTGCAAACTTTGTTCGATTTTCTTTTAATGTGTTAATTTTTTTTTCAGGGTGAATTCAAACAGTTATCGACTCATACCACACACGACGTACCAAAGGGAGAAGAGCAGGTCATCCCTGAGTAACAACACCTGCAAAAATCTCGGCTTCTCTTCCACTCTTGAATTACTTCTGCACAAAGGGAAAGACAAAGAGAGGATGAGAGCCACAGACAGAGATGTCCGTGGTGTGGAAATAGTTAAAGCCATAAAGACGTACAGTACCTCAGCCCTGACCCCGTGCCCTCATAGGTATCCCCCTGCGCAGAATTCTTATTCCCTACCAAACTGACAAAGTGTTTTTAATCTTTTCTTTCCCTCTCTCCTGGAGATTGGGGAAACAAAAATCAATAGCTCCTGGCAGGCGATCTAGCAGGCTGGTGAATTACAGGGTCTGCGCTGCAACCAGAGCGCTGCATCACAGGGGCCTTGGAATGAGAGACCTTGGAAGAGGCATCAGAGACACGGAGGTTGCGGGGTCACTCTGGGTCCGCAGTCTGAGGAGCAGGGTATTTACTGCCTCGGCCAGCTCGCCGCGATGAAAAATAACTGCCACACAGCACAGGGAGAAGGATGGCCTGGGTGAGAGAGATGGCGAGGGAGACAGAGAGGGAGAGAGGGAGACAGAGAGGCTGGTGGTGTGTGTTCGAGCAGCTAAAGTCTTGGGAGAGTTTGCTTTGATTTGTGTATACTCCCGTCATGTGCTGTGTGCAGTACAGGTATGATGTCAAGCTGAAGACTAATGCTTTTTTCCTTCTCTCTCCCAAATGGGAAATGATTCATTAGCGTTTGGTGATTTAGAACGTGGCAGTGCTGGCCGATCAATATGCATGGGCCCATCTGTCAATATGTGATTTCTGCTGGTAATTAGCTGATGTGGGCCAGTGGTTGTGAATATTGCCTGGCAACTGACAGCCTGGTTGTTTCTGTCATCACTGGGGGGGGTGCACAGGTGGTAGTAGCTCACTGTTGATCCATAAAATACGCCGCTTCAAGGCCCAAACCAGGTTCATAAAGACATCGTCAACGATGAAATACGGTGCTAAGAGGCAATTAAAACATTTCATTCATTTAGATTTGAAGAAGAATTTAGATTTATACTCAAAAAACAAACTCATTCTATCATGAATCATAAATAATAAGAATGAAAAACATAGTTTCACATAAACTTGAACAGCCTTTTCTTTGGATTCAGAGGTGGAGACTGCATCTCAGGCACTACTGAGAAAATGTGTCAGATCACTCAATTATAACTCGAGACAGCTGGCAGCGAGACAATTAGGGGTGTGAAAATGATAATGATGATTATGATGAACAAAATTTTTAATTGCTTTGTTTTCTGGTAGATATTTACAGGCTTTAGTGTGCAACCTCTGGTCTGCCTCGAACTCCAGCTTTCATTCAGATGTCGACAATTAAATAGAGTTCAAGATCCTTGTAGGATTAACTGTGAAAGATGAGTTGTTGTTTTATGGGTTGAGAGGATTATTCTACTTCTTAACCAAAACAAACCATTTACAAACCAGACTATAAAATGTATAACCATTTCAGAGGCTTTTGCAGGATAACAAAAAAATGACCGCAGAGCTAACAACTGCAGAGCAAAAATGATCACAAAATGATCATGAAGAGATGCAAAATGACAACAAAGGGACCGACAACAGTCACAAACAGACATAACTACTGGAACGATATTATTGTTATGTGGAACAGGTTGCAGCTTCATTAGGCATGTAGTTTTGTATGTGCATCGCTATGCACTGCCTGGAGAATATCTTGACTATCAAGCAGCTAAAATGCTTTACCAATCCGTTCTGGGTCTGGATTAGGAGGATGAATATAATGATATACATATAATATAATGAAACGACTACAAACTACAAGTTCAGCAAAAAAGAAATACAAAATGAACGAAGCTGAAAAAATGTGTCCACAAACATTTTCTCCATTCATTCTGGTGACACTAAATTTACACATTTTCATTTCAGAAACTACAGAAACAATCACTATCATCCAGACAGATCAGAAACACTGGAATATTTTGAGCTCCTTACACTTAATCAACTAAATCTATCTGTCAATTTATATGCAATGACTTTGTTTTGGTTTCTATTTGCTCCATTACACTGGAGTGTGGTTTTCTTTTTTTTTAAACTGTAGTGTTTCGTGTCAATAAAACGTGTCCATTCATGGAACTGTGCTTACCTTTTACTCTTAAACTATGTTGTTGTTTTTGCCACACTGCTGCTGTAACGTCAAACATTTACTATTATATATATGCACATGTACATTTAAATATGCATTCATTATATGTTCACAGTATGTGTCCAAGTTCATAAGTTCATTGAGACAGAGCAGCCAGCAAAGCAGAGGTGGTGCAGAGCCCTGCAGAAGGATGCCTCTCTGTCTCTCATTGGCATTTGCATATTAGAGTGTTTTCTGGGGAAAATGAGCTGTAGAAATTAATTCAGGATTAATTGGTGCCTTTATCTCGTTAGGACAATCTAATTTAGGGGATGATGGAATTGTTTAGACTCCCTTTTGCATAATTGGATTGCGGTGAATGGCTGTCATTACCGTCTTTTTAGCATCGTCTGTGGGCCCCCTCTCTCTCTTGCAGGCCCCAGCCTCATAAAGAGCGATCATGTGTTACGCCAGTGTTTTGCTAACCCCTGGAACACACCAACCGTGCTGCAAGAGGCAAGCATGTGGCTAACCGCGCAGCAGTGATTAACTCTCTTTTCAGAGCCATTAGCATTACGGCGAGCAGCACGCTGTTGAGGAGATTTCATATGAACACATAAGCATGTGGCTAACAACACAGTGATCATCGGCTGTTAGAGGCGGCAATTAGTTTTTAGTCCTGTCAGGCTTTGTGGTTTCTACTTCTGACAGATTTACCTGACCCCCCCCCCCCCACCCACTCCATACCCCGGCCCTCCCGCGGACTTGACATCTCAAAATCTCTCAGTGCTTTTTGAGAGGCTTTTCCTTTCTTTCCTTGTCCAGCACATTTCCGACATATTTTCACCCTTTCATTACTTCCTCAATATCTCTGAGACAGTTTGCAGTGGGCTGTTTTTTTTTTGTTTTTTTTCCACAATGTGGGATGAAAATCAATAGGAGAGAAGCAAAGCTCATGTTAAGGATCACTCACTGGAATACCTGATCTTCTCACTTCAACAACATTGATGTAACTATGGAAACAAGTTCCCCAGATGAACAGGGATATGCCTATCTCCTAACAAAAGGCTTTTTTTTTTTTATATCTCTCCCAGCCAGTTACCCTATACCACAACACAGGAGGAGCTTATATCTACTGCTCCCCCACTATGATACCATCATCATTTTTCTGAAAGCACAAATTGTATAGATATTATTCTGTGGGCCGCTCTCTGGTAAACAAGGCAGAGTGAAATCTAATCTATGGTGCTGATACTCAGGCTGTGCCAGGCTAATTGAGTTGATGTAGTCTGTCCCTGGAGGAGCTGGACATACAGTAAAGACAGACTCTATCAAGTCATATAGCTCATATACTGTACTTACTAGAAGTGACTTGTTGTGTTTATAGTGTCACAGTTGTCAGCAGTCACCATGCACCAGAAACCACTGCTTTTCTATTAGACTGAAATCGGATTATTTGCATGCTATTACGGGGAATAAACTGCAAAACAGAAACAACGTGCTACTCTGTCTTTCCTTACGTCTGCTGTCACTCTCTAGCCCCCTCACCCCCCCATTTTCCGTGATGCATACTGTGTCATGCTTTTGATGCATTTCAGCCCCCCTACTCCTTGTCTAGTGCCATTTCCATTCTTTGCATAAATGCAGTCTAACAGTATTAAGTATTCATGCGTGTTGGGGAAGGTGGTGCCTGTCCTTCAGGGTAAGTGTCAGGCCTGCGTGCGGCACAAGAAAAGCCCCGGGGAGAGGAGAACATTAGGATCCATCAGCCTGACAGACAAATCATTCTCTCATGTAAACATAAATATGAGGGTATGTTTCCACCGCCATCCCACTATCTGTTGCTAGGCTACCTTGCATTAAGCAGTGTAGCTGTCCCTGTTCATTTTGCTCCAGGGATTCCAGCAATACCATCATATAACCTGCTGAGTCTTAATGAGAAGGCCTGCTCATATGAGTGGATATGAACATGGTGAGATGTGAAATTTATTCAAAACACAGGAATTCAGCTGTCTTTCAGCGTAGCAGCGGCACAGAAGTGTTTATGAATTTGAAGTGTTTTGGAGGAAAAAAAAAAAGAAAAAAAAAGAAGCTTTGAGGGAAATATTTCTCCATCTCTGCACAAACACACCTGACACAAGAAAAGGTCACAATAGATCAACAAACACACACACACACAGATGCATGCATGCACTGATGCAACGTACACAGGCTTGCACGCTTGCTTACGTGCACACACGCTCACACACATTGCACAATAAACAATATGTGACGCTAAGCTCCATAAAGGTCATTTGTTGTTGAGAAATCACTGATCCCCAAATGCATTAACAAAGTCAATTAACTATTCTCCGACAAAGAAGAAAGGAACCCATCTCCAATAAAAATAGAGCGCCGAGCAGCGTCCAAGCACCCCCACAATTACAACAACTGTGCGTCCCCCAGATAATTATGTGAGCCATAAATGGGGAGAGAAAGACAGTAGAAGGCAATGGTCACTGAGAAGAAAGAGCGGGGAGATGAGGGAAACGAGCGCCAACAGCTGGTTTGAATAGATTGTGTGTGGGATGAATTAAAAAGTTGAACCTTTCCCTGGCCGTATTCAGATGTCTGCCTCTGGGTGATTAATCATGGCCGTCAGGACCTGTAATCCTTTTCAATGGGAAACAAATGCAGCCACTGTCCTCTCTTCTCCAAAGAGCCCAGGGCCCAGGGCCACCAGCCCGCCTGCCTGGTCACAATACCTGAACCACAGAGAAGGCACCCTGGGGAGCAAGGATGTGTGGACACACTGTAATCTGCTCCAAACATGATGGGATGAACAAAAACGCTGGATTTCAACAAAATTGTATGGCACCCTTTTTATTGGTTGTGTGCATCCTTTTTGTAACTTGCAGTCAATAGTTAGGTCCAACTGGTGAAAGGTAAATGTAGCAGCTACACACACACACAGACACACACGCACCTGTGAAGCTGCGGAAGAAGGGACTTAAAGAACCCTGTGACTGGATTTCGGATGACAGGGGAGTTTTCTCTCTGACTGATATCAGTCCTTTCCGCTTGCAGCTGCTTTAGTCAGTGAAGTTCATGTCACGTTCCTACATGGTGGTAAACAGCTGATCTAGTTTAGAAAAGACAGTGAGAAAGTCAAGAGCCAGCAACATTGAGAGCCCGGGAGAAGAAAGTGTGTCATCAGCATAAAAATAGAAGCCCACTAACGAATTCCTAATCATATCCCCCATTTCCTCGAGGGGCTATGCTAAAGAGGTTAAAACACCAGCCGGTAGATGAGAATATGTGGCGCATTAACTCTAGAGATTATTTCTTGGCATTCCAAAGGTTTTCAGCGTTATTGATTGTTGAAGTCACCATTACTTCCTCATACCTCCACCGCACGACTACTCTCTGTGCAGCCATCTAGGCTTTGTGCAAATGTCAAAAGTGCAATAACGGAGAGCAACTTCTCCTCATTGTCCAACACCGGTGTAGGTATCAGGGTATCAATCAAGTGAAAATAATTTCTTAAAAGGAAAATGCACTACTGTCTTTACACATCAAAGCCAGTGAGAGCTCAATCCTGACTTAAGCTGAGCTGAATCACGTAATGCCTGTGTGGCTTTTTACAAGTGAATGAAATGAATGCCCTTCAAAAAAAAGGGGCCCCCACACTGTTTCTAATGGAGTATATGACCTCGGCGTAATCACCTAAAAAAAAACTTAGTATTAAAAAATCCTTTGTAGCCAACAAAAGACAAATGTCAGTGTTCCCGCTGGGTGAAAGAGCGCCTTTCTATGTGTGAAAGGTTGTGAGGGTAGTAATTCAGCGAGGCTGCAGAAGGTGGTGTATGTTGGCAGCATGGCAGACTGTGGAGAATGGGCCACGGCCAGCCGTTTCCAGAGCCTTTGTGTGTCTCTGTTTGACCAGGCGTCTCCTGGTCCACAGGAGCACAGCTTCAACACCATCTAGCAAAGGAACAAAGCAGCCATTATCAGCCCTATCTCATCCCCACCCTGCCTCGGCTCACTGACACCCTGGGACAAACAGTGGCAGGGCCCGGCCGTTCAGCTTTGCTGGGGGACTCTGAAGCGGACACTGAAGCGGACTGGGAGGTCCATTAAACACACAGGCGACACCTTAGCTGTGGACAAACATCAACACAATAGCATGCGGCGCTGGTTGCCACGGAGATGGGAGAAAACAGAGTACAGCGCCAGTGGTGACAAAGAAAGGGAGGGGTCAGGCATCGTGGGCCACTGGCAACTGAAAAGCCTCTGCAAACTGCCCTGAGAAACACAACAACACCCTTTATAAGTAGCGTCACAAACACCGTGCACTTAAAGCATCCATTCAGTGACATTTAGAGAATAACCTTAGGGAAAGGTCTGCTACGTGCAGGTTCTTAATGACAGGAACATTTGCAGTTTGATATTTAGTAATTAAAAGTAAAGGTAAAACCTTATTATCTGAATTTACTCTTTTACTACATCCTTAAAATATCAGCGGCTCTATTTGCTAATCAACTTTCCATCAGTGAATTAAATCCTGCCATGCTGCGTAGCGGACCCGCTGTAAACCAGTCGACCTCTCGTTCAAATAATTTAGAGCTATTTTCAAAACATTTAATATCCATCCATGTTTGTTGATAAAAGTGAATGAAAGTACATTAGTGCATTTGGTCACTTTGTCAGAGCGTGATGTTTGAGAGAAAGCCTAGACAGACAATAAATGATGTTTTTTTGCAATAGCAGTTCATAAATAGATGCTTTGATTTCTTTTTTCTTTTTCCTCCTTAGGCTAATAAACTCCCTCTTGTCTAAAGAAATGCATTGTTATCAAAAAGCTTCAAACAAGGCTGCGCTTCTTTTCTTACTTCATGAAAAGCTGACACTCTGGAAACACATGGCTTTCATAGAGCAGCAACAAAAACATACAGTGCTGAAAGGCTGTGCTATCAATCTGTTAACGGGAGTTGTTTTTGTTTATTAATGATGGATGTCCCATATTGCCAACCGGTCTGACTTTGTCATGACCCCCGAGTGTGTGTGTCGGTGTGTGACACGGACCTGGTTTCTAATTTTCTGCATAAATTGTGACAACAAATGAGCGCGGGCGGAGAGAGGGAGATGAGTGAGGAAGTCGAGGCTTTCACGGACGCGAAGACGAGTTCACATTTTTCTGTCAGCACCTTTAGTGGATGTTTATGTGAATGCAGTAAATTCAGGTCACTGGATTAACAAAGTCTGTTATTTTCCACAAACCCCAAGGAAAGTGAATAAATTAAAGCCTCTGTCCATTCAGCTGCAGAGCACATCACAGTGTCATGTCCCTGCTGCTGTGAAGTTTACAACTAGTGTACATTTAGTATAATCTCTTATAATGCTTATATTCTCCTGCTGTGGTGCTAGAGTCAAGTGTTCGTCTAAACTTAGACATGCCAATCATGATTGCCATAAACCACAATCATGAAGTGGTTCAAACTGAATGGAGTTGTGCTTTTGCCTTTAGATAATGATTCCAAGTGTAAATCCAATTCAAAACTGTATTGAGCCAAATTAAAATGGACATGTTCGCTGCTGACTGTACAAATACACTTGAATTTATTGAGGTTATTATGAAAATTGGCCACATATTCAACAGCTATTCTTGCGTTGATTCAGTTTCCATCCAGCCCAAACCGTATATGGTGATTCATAGCACTTTTCTGCATCACAAGCTTTTACTGTTCGAGCCTGCTTTCTGTCTCTCTTTCAGTTATGACTGCCGAATAAAACCTGTCGATACAATCATCCCCTCTGACCTCTGAATCTGACAGCATGTCTGCTAAACACCTCAAGTATAAGACTCAGAGCCGCGAGTCAGTTTTCTCCCCTCTCCCTCCCTCTTCCTTACCCTCTCCTCTTCTCTTGTATTTATTGTGTGCGCAAGCTCTTCTTCTCTCCACCTGCCTGAGCCGCTGTGGCCTTGTCTGAATCCTCTGAATTCCCAGTCCACTGCAGTGTATCCGCCTGGAAACACCACAGATGCCAGCACTTGGTAAGTTGCAAAAAAAAAAAAAAATGAGAGAGAGAGAGAAAAAAAAAACAAGGAAAGTGATGGGATGAAGATGTCAGTTATGGCAAATAAAACTCTGTCACACTCTTATAACATCTCTGTCACTGATTATCAGAGCAGAGAGTCAAACACACACACTCATGCACATACACAAACAACGGTGGTGTGATAAACAGAGGCACAAGCTCTAATAACAACTACGGCACCACACAACACATACTTGGGAATTGCCTTAGTGAAGAGACAGCTGCGTCTATTTCTTGTGTCTATATTGGAGCAAGTTATTATTTCATGTAGCTCCTTGATTTTAAGACCAATCAATCAGTTTGAGACTAATCGTTGGTTCTTAATCCTTTGTTTTCACTTTTAATAATGGGGATTTTAAAAAAGGCCCTACTCACAATAGATTATTTAAAAGAAAATTGGATCACAATCGATGCTGTAGAACCAGAGGTATCGTCTTTTCTACTCCACGCATTCTCGTTCCTTGTCAGAAAACCTGGCACCTATGTTACCCACAATGCAGTGCAACCATTAACAATTCAGTCAGAGATTCGGGGGTGTTATTTTAGTATCTGGCTAAGGTAGCCTCACTCGGTTAGCTTGCAGCTGAGAAGAGGAGTGAGCTTCGGAGATCTATCTTCTCTTTAACTCGTAGTCTTCACACCCAACAGATTTATCAGATTTTGTGCAGCTCCCCCTGGAGCAATGAAAGGCTCTATACTATTTTTTTTCCCACATATGCAGTGTGCTCCTCAAGACCTGTAAACAGACTTTGATGACTGTCGACAGATTTTTTTTCTTCTGATGAAATGTTTAATACATTGTCAAGAATTGTTTGACTTCATCTCCAATTGTATTTCATTGTCACTTGTAAAGCACTTTCAAGTTTGATTCGCCCTCGTTCCACGCTGCTTAATCACCATGGCTCTTGTCATGTCCTCAATAACTTAATTTAAACATGATTCAGTGGCTCATGGTTTGAAATCTGTGGTTGAAATGTGTTGTTGGAGCACAGGCAAGGACCCGGCATTGATTTCAAATCTAATTCATTTCTGTGCAGACAGCGCTCTGAGGAAAGGGAGGGTCTCGAGCACTTGGGTTGTTTTTCTTGGGTCTTGCGGGGTGGGGAGAGAAGGATCACGGGGTGAGGAGTCAAGGGGAGGACAAGGTGACTGATTGTGCCGAGGCATTAGGTCAGCGTCGGGCAGCTGAATCAAACCACACCAAGACCCTCCTCGCAACTAACTACGATCAAATACATCATCCGGCTCTGTCAACACATGTGTCCAGCTGGACGCTATATCACTTCCACATGTGCATATGGGCCTGCCTACGCAGCAACACACATTAACGGGCTTATCAGCACGCAGCTCACAGAGGAGGGCTGACAAAAGCAGCGTTTAGGTGGAATAATGGATGCATGAAATCAATCTGCGAGTTTCAAAAGGTCATCATGTGCAAAGGAAACCATATCATCTCTAAAAGGGTCCGCAGAAAGAGCCTCAACAACAGGACATTAATTGAAAACGGGTGAACACGAGTTTAAGTTGTTTTAAAATTCAAAACGTTTGTGCTTTATGCATTAGCCAGATAATTAATGCAGCAATCATCACTAGTCACCACTGGGATGAGAATTAATCTACACCGCTCGCGTTATTTCAAAGAAATGTATCACAAAGTACATGATTCTTTTCAGTATTCTTCCAACATTCATCTACGGTATTTTCAATACAGAATTCAATTATGCGGAACACCTGAACAAACAATATCTCACAGCCAATTATTCAGCGCCTTGGAAACCATTGGCAAACAAATTAGCAATGTTAATGTGAGAGAGTCTTGATATTTTTGGCTGTGTGTGCTTACAAAGGCAGCAAAGCTCCCCCTGTTAAACAGATTGGACTTGATTTGGAGATAAGAAAAAAAAGAGAGAGAAGAAAAGAAAACCTCAGGTGTCAGTCTGCCCCCTCTTCCTCAGACCAGAGTCGTCTTCAGACTGCTGATTTCTATGTTCATTATTGTCAGAGGCGTCTAGATCGTAAAAAGTGATGTTTTTGACTACAGACAGCCATATTTCAGCTCAGGTTTGAGCACTACTACTCTGGTTTGACATTTCAGCTTCCAGATAGAACAATGAAAAGCTACCATGAGATATCTTGGCAAGGCTACTGCCCTGTGTATTGATTGGGCAAAGGCCCAACATCCCCTCACTAAAAAGAGATTAAAATATCAGACTTGTCTAAGACATTTATGGAGTCTGTGACCTCAGCCAATGCTAAAGTGGAGTACATACATCATAGTCCATCTCTGTGAGCTGCACTGAGTCTTGAGTAGCGCTGACAGAGAAAGGAAAGAGGCTGAACATTCAACTGCACCGTCATGGGCCGATGCAGAGGGGATTCAGCTACAAGTCGTGGGTGTAAATCAACTTACTTGCTGTTTCATTAAAAATTCACACCACGTCGTTGCATGTAAATGTTTAACACTGTGAGTGAAGTCTACGATGCTTCTCTTACAACTTTTTTTTTTTTTTGGAGGGGTTAAAATTGATGAGATGGATTCTGTGGGAAAGGCAGAGAGACAAAAGCGTGAAAGATGTGTGTATCCATTCACAGCTCCAGAGGACCTTCATTACAGAGCGAGCAGGTCCTGTCAACGTCTTTTCATTACATGGTCCCATATATCCACCCCTGGTGTCCAAACGGTCCGCTCTGTCGCCTGTCAAGAAAAGGCACTCTCGGGGAAAGTCCTCCTATCTCCCCGATCCCCCTCACCACGCCTGATTCCAGACTGCGAGGCGGGAGAGGCCAGGCAGAAAGGGAGGAATCGTGTTTGCCATCAACAGCTCAAGAGAGTAGCATGGCAGCAAGATTGATGACACCCTCCCTGAAAGTAACAAAAGAACTCCTGTGCACGAGGGCCCGCTTATGGGGCTTGATAGAGTTGTCATCCTCTTAATAAACAGCTCTGATATGTCAGTGGCAGTGGCAGCAGGGACTGCACACACTCACCCACCACGACATGGGCAGGACCACCTACTGGCATCACAGCACACACACCCGAGGGCGATCGCTCCATATGGAGGCCCCCGTGGGCGTCAGCAGGGCAATTACTGGAGACGAATAAATAAGCGACAAAAAACATTCCTGCCTTTTCAATTCATTGTTGTGCAAAAGAGAGTGGAGGTAAATTATGCAATAACGTTTGTGAAAAATACTGGAATTCATCCTGATATTGTTGTGGCTTATGTATCCGTGTGACAGAAACATAAAGTAAATAAAGTCGTATTTTTCGATTTTAAGGAGAACGGGGTCGGCGAGAGAACAAATGACGTGGGAAAGCAGGAGGCTTTCACTGAATGGCTGCTGTGTGCTGACAATAAGACCCTTATTTCTCTCTGTTTACAGCAGGTATGCATGTAAGAGGGCAACTACTACTACTATCACTACTATTACTACTACATGTTTGGCAAGAACAAACCAGACAGTAAACGACAAGTCAAATACCTTGTAATTGTCATGTGACGGTGTTTTTCTACAACTAACCCGCAAGAGCAAATACACTGACTGTGTACAAGACAAACAGATTATTAACATAATGAGGATGTAATATCAACAACAATGTCAACCTGCAGTGACTATAGGATTATAAAGGTTTCTTTGGTTACGTCTAGGCACTAACAACACTTCAGAATCGATATAATACAGAAAAAAAGTGACCTCTGACCTCTGACACAATGTGATTATTCATTCATATATTTATCAAAGACCACAACCTTCCTTTAAACATAACCAAAGTGCCTTTGTTGGCCAAACCACAGACAGGTCTCTGAATGAAAACCTGTCGTCTCCAGTGTTGTGTTCACATCGGCCATCCACATCAAACACCTGCTGGCGACTCAAGTGGCATTAATAAATGCAGCACTTCATTCATGCAAAAAACACACTGATTATGAACATAATCCAGTCAACTAATACCTTTGCTATTTTTCCTGTTACAGTTTGGTTGTGTAGAGCATGGTTTCTATGACAGACAGATGTCATACTGAAATACAGCTCTAAACAATTCTGCATTTAGGGAAATCTCTTGGGTCAGTGTGGAGATTGTTAGAATAATTTACTAGACCAACAACAGGTAGATTGAGAAAAAAATTTAGTGATCCCATAACTGCAACTTGCAAATGCACTGCTGCCTTAAAAGTCATACTGGTCAATAAACTGTTCATACTTATTCCTGGGAAGCAAGGGAAAATGCATTGTTACCAAAACGTTTAACTATTCCTTTAATTTGGGCTTGGTTAGAAGTGAGGTAATAACAGCTGCAGCATATCAAAAATCAAAACGTTTCACACAGCCCTGCTCCACTGTTGAATGTTTTAACACCAGTCAATTCAGCGACCTCGACTTCACCACAGTGGTGCCTGAGATTGTATCTGGTTTCCTTAGATACACTAATACAACTGGTCATGTCAACTATAATCTCCCTCATTATTGAGCATTAAAAAGTTGGCACCTGTTTTAAACGGGAAATTAGAGAGGACAATTGAGGAAATAGAAACATAGAATCTGAGCTTTTTAAATAAGTCATGGTTTCCATTCACAGGGGCAGGAACTCTTGTGTTTTCTATTCTTTGTTAAGGACTGAATTTTTTTAATTTTTTTTTTAAAGAAAGAAGGGAAAACTAAAAAGGTATAAGTCACATTTTATCAGCTGTGGACATCCCACATGATTTTGAGAGACCAGAATGACAAACACACAAATTCATGCCAAGAAAATGGAGCAAAAAATCATTTTATATAGTCTGCCACTTACAATATTCACTTATTTTTCACCAGAAACGTTGTTGTCTCTGTCACGATTCAATCTGCAGCACACTCCCCACACGCTGTATAATACCTAGTTAAAGCCAGCAGGGTGTGAAATGGTATTTGGAAATAAATGAAACTGACTATGAAACAGTGGAGTTGGGAGATATTGCCATGTCAAGATGACAGACAAGTCCTGGAATGGAGCAAAAAAGTTATTATCCCAAGGAAGAGCAAGGCTGGATTAAATATAACCCATGATGCCTCACGCTGCTCTACCTTCATCCTCGCCAAAAGCAGAGAGAGAATACAGACAACAGGCAACAATCTCAGCGGCAGCGAGTGCTCCTGCTGATTTTCATTTGAACAATCAATAGTATTTCGTGCTGCTGTGCCAATAAGTGTTATTGCAAAGTGTTTGGATATTGATGCTCCATATAGAGTGTTTTGAAGGAGCTTTAGAGGAACACAGTCCCTCGGGGCTCCTCCTGGCCTGATTTACAGCTGAACTGATGAGTCACAGAGGACATGCTGGGCATTGAAATAGCGACAAGTATGTTGTCAGCCTTATTAATTTTTAAGGTAGTGTTGTCCTGTGGTTTGTAGAGGACATGATGATATATGATGTACAAGGGATCGCAGAGGTTAGGGCCTAATTGTTAAAAGGTTGAATGCGGTGAAGGTGTAAGATATGTGGTGAGGTTGTTCATCAACCTCTGCGCTGACTGACTGACAAACCTGAAAACTAGGAGGTGACTTTTACAGTCTGGATAGAAAGTTTGAGGTGCGTTTCACTGGAAAACAATTCCTGAGAATGTACACTTGTATAAAACATCTCTGGTGTTGGAGTGAGATGGTCAAAAACAGCTTTCATGTGTATCCAAAATTATCCCCTACAGAAATTATATTGTGCTAAATGCTAAGAATAGCACCTCTACACCCTGCCCTCTGTCTGTTCATCTTTCTCAACAGAGGCCCACTGTATTTTGACAACCAATTCACATTACATCATGCAATATCTGACATGTAGTAATTTTCACTTTAAAAAAAAGGTGAATGTCTTCACCATTGTCAGTGAAAATTTAACAGAATGACATTGTTAAGGTTGGTTTTGTATAGTTTTCTCTGCTGAACGCATGAGTAATCTGCAAAAATCTACAGGTTAAGGTTACATTGTGCTCAGTGATTCAAAAGTGAAACCTTGGACCACAGTGCCGCTGCATGAGTTCCTGTATTAGTAGCTGCTGCCCTCTGCTGGTACATCAAGTGACTCTCCAAAAGGAAGACATTTTTGTTTTATCTCACTAATGTATGTTGCTGTTGTTTTATACAGTACTCACTATCATGTGCATGTTTGATCAAATATTAAGCTGGTTTAAAGAATTATGAAGCTGTAAGCAACAGTAGGGAGGAACCCAGAGAAGGTGGTTTCACATTAAACAACACGGCATCAGAGCTGTTTACTGAAAGGAACCATTATGAGTGAATGATATGCAACATTCATGTAGGTAAAACAGGCAATTCCCTTAGCGCATTATTTTTTGATTTCCTTGTATTATGCCTAACACAGTTCATTCATGAACACAGCTGATAATAACTGCATCTGCTAAAACACTTAGTCAGTCAGGCTGGGTCGCTACTGATTTACTATACTGATTCGATTCCAATTAACAAGGTCTCAATTCAATCCGATGTCCGATTCAATTGATTTCATTTTTATTTAGAGTCTTCAGTTTTAATACCGATTTTGCTTGGTTATGAAAGAGATTTTCACAGAATAAAATGCTCCAAATTGTACAAGGGTGGAACTCTCTAACCTGGTGCATTATCAAAAATATTAATGATTACATTAACATTTGACCCAAAAGCTGTGACATTAATGCGCATTTATTTAGCGTGACCCAGTCCAGAAGTTAACTGGGCAACTCTTCAGTGTAGTCAAGTACTGCAATCAATGTAGCCTACATTTTAGCAGTAAATGGACCCAACGAAATGTAAACAGCAGTGCAACGCTCTGAGATATCGTCCGCGAAACAAACAGGAAATGGTACACATTGAAAGATTGATCAAAGGATTTTATCAATCGATATAGGATCTTTCAAATGAAGATCAATAATCGGACAATCAACTTTTTTTAAACCCAGCCCTACTTGTCAGTGTTGGTAAGTAACTAGCTACTGTACTGTTCTTATGTGCAAATTTTAGCCACTTGTACAATACTTT
Source organism: Decapterus maruadsi (assembly GCA_030347415.2). Classification (NCBI taxonomy): domain Eukaryota; kingdom Metazoa; phylum Chordata; class Actinopteri; order Carangiformes; family Carangidae; genus Decapterus; species Decapterus maruadsi. The sequence continues at coordinate 18,494,336 of CM064906.1, forward strand.
AGAGATTACATTTTCCATTGTTACCACACAACATTTTAGAGGAAATGATACATCCCTGTAGCTTCACCTTCCCAGCAGGAAAAAATAAAATTTAATGCATCATATGAGTAATACATGAAATACTTTTGAATCTGTGAATTTACTTTAGAAATAATGCAGTGAATCTGCGACTCTATATCCAATCAAAGTATTTCTTGTATAAATAGCTAATTATTGTTGAGTAATCATATTAAATCCTTGATGATCTTGCTGCCAAGTGTGTCATCACGTGACATTGTGATAGCCTATACTTTCACTTTGACACAGTAAAACAAAAGTCTAGACCAAAACCTTTGGCATGGCATGTCCTGTATGGTCGGTGAGTGGAACGGGCAACTCGAATTCAGTTTCAAACTACTGACTGAAACTACCATTTCAGCCAAGTGTCAGCCAGTCACGGCCCACTTTATCTGTTTGCTTCTATTCTCCATGCTAACATAGACAGTGTTTTAATGAAGCCCCATTTCCCAATAGGCTAATGCTGTTCTCATTTACACATTGTTATCAGGAAAACATTGAAATCGTGACTGAAACGTGGCCCATTAAAACTAGGCTACATGTTGAAGGTCTGACCAAATCACCAAACACAAATTAAATACCATGACTGTGTTGTATTTACTTACAAAATGGGCACTCGGAGAGAAAGTAAGAGACACAATACTTTCCTCATTCTTTCTCTGACACAGGTAACAACCTCCATCACAAGTGACTCTCTTCTAAGTAGCCATTGTTGGTCCAGAAAGTTTGTATAGGCTATCTGTCAAGGTTTTTACATCGAAAAAGTTCAAATCAGGCAACAAAGGCACTAAACTGTTAACACTGAAAGCTAGTAAAACAAACAAAAACTGAAATTGTGTCATTTTGAAAGAGCAACAGCCAATATGGCAATTCCAACTCAATCTTGCAGCATCTGACTGGAGGTGGAGCTACAATCACTGAATCAGTCAGTCAGTCATTATCCCCAGTTGTGGAATCTGTAACTTCACCATTTTCACAAGTCTATGGGTTGTCAATTGATCATTAAAACATGTCCTGTATTGAGCTGCCTACTAGACCTGTTTTTGTCCTTGCAGAATAGACAATGGGAGTTAGCTAGTTTAGCCTTAATCACCAGGCTCTTCAGAGCCGAAGAGCCTGGTTCACTCCGAATTTTTCTAGCGGAACCGGAAATCACAAAATTCACCAAAGTAAAAGTGTCCACCAACATAAAACTTAAAAAATAGACATTAACTTGTAATATAATTGAAGCAAAATGTTAACTTAATGGCTCTGGTACTTTCTTGTAAATTATATTCCTTAAATTAAAGAGTTTCAGCGCATTTTATTAGCTTAGTGCTTTTATTTTGACGGAAAGGCCTGTCTCTCTCGCCCTGGATCCGGTTCCTAGCCGAGTCAACGGTCCCAGACTAGAGTTAGTTCGTTTGGCTAACAAAACAGAGAGAGCTAGCCTACGTTTCTCTTGGTCTCGATGGTCGTAATTCGCATTCGCGGCAATCATCCTGGCCAGTGACTGAGGGAGCTGAAGTTTACAGGTTTGTAAAGCGGCGCTGCACAACATCAACTCAGAGAGACCTCCTCCTTTACATTATGTTACCATGACAACCAAAGTCAAATTTACCTGCATCGTAGAACGAGTGAACGGCGACACCAGTCGAGCCATAGCCATAGCGATATTTAGCTAATGCTGTGTTCACACCGAGATCGCGCCCATTTTCTACACACTGTCTATCCGGATACCGCTGGAATGTCAATCTGGTATTGTCATTATCCCGCATTTTTATCAGTGTTTTCTGGATTCCCCCTGTTTCATTCCGTCATCCTGCACCTTGCTTTTCACCTTGCTTTTCACCTTGTTTCATTCGCCATGTCCTCTTCTTCCTCTGACGATGAGGTACTTGGTTTCATTTCGTTTACGTGCTGTGGAGGCGACAGCAACGTAGGAGTCGGCGACGACGCAGCTGGGTTCATTCTGTGAACCAGTTCGGCGAGTTTCATCGTCTGGTCCAGGAGCTGCGTCTGGATGGTCACCGATTCCAGCGCTACTTCAGGCTGAGCAGAGCCCAGTTCGATGTCCTGTTGGCGAGGGTCGGTCCCCGAATCACTCGGGAGGATACCAACTCGCTCGGTGCCTCCGGCTGAGCGCCTGTCCGTCTGTCTGAGGTGAGTGCAGTATCCCATGCATGCGTAAAAGCGCACGTAAATGCACTGATTTGATTGTTCCAGTTCTCCTTCAAAACTAGCCTACACCTAAAACCTCAAACCTCAATTATTTCATTGAAATAACAACCCTCGTTTTCAACAGGAGTCTATCAATCAGTGATGATTCTCTTCATTTTAAAATATATGTGGCTGATACTGATACAAAAATTAAATTAAAATTATTAATGTGTTCAGCTTCTGGTCTAAAAAACAAACAATTATTAGTCGACTATCAAAATAGTTGGCAATTATTTCAATAGTGGATGAGTCATCTATTAGCTGATTAATCATTGCAGTCCTCCATATGGTCTGGTTGTAATAGGCTTCATATAAATGTATGAAATTATAGTTATAGTAATTATAGTTATGTAAATTATAAAACTTGTTCCATGTTACAGGTACATGACATCTGGAGATTCATTCAGGACCATAGCCTACAGCTTCCGCCTGGGGATCTCCACTCTGGCCGGGATTGTGGATGACGTGACCTCTGCAATCTGGGATGAACTGGTGGAGGAGTTCATGGCCGTGCCCACCGCCGAAGACTAGAGGTCCATCGCAGTGAGGTTTGGGGAGCGCTGGAACCACCCCCATTGCCTTGGAGCCACTGATGGGAAACATAATTGTAAAACTGAGAGCCGGCATGGTTGGGGGCTCTCAGTAAAACATAAGATGACCCACTCCCTGGTTCTCATGACGATCGTGGATGCAGACTACAGCTTCAGGGTGGTCGACGTCGGTGGCTAAGGTAGGTTGAATGATGCAGGGATCCTGGCTCCATCTTCGGCCAAGCCCTGTATGGAGGCACCCTCCTGCTTCCAGCTGACCGGCCTCTCCCAGGAGCGGAGCACCAAGGTCCTCAACCACATGTGTTTGTGGCTGACGCAGCATTCCCTCTGCGGACCAACTTGATGAAGCCATTCCGCGGGGTGAACCTCCCTGCTGCCCGCCACCACTTCAACTTCAGGTTGTCACGGGCAAGGATGGTCGTTGAGGACGCGTTTGGCCTCCTGTCATCACAGTGGAGGATGCTCCGACGTCCCCTTGGCACCCATCCAAGGGTGGCAGAGCAGTGCGTGAAGGCCACCTGCACCCTCCACAACGTCATGAGGAAGACACGCGAGGCGACCGGGCAGCGGGTTCCTGCAGCTGCCAACAGGAGCCTCCAGGTGGAGCCGCTGCGATGTCTTGGTTCCAACAACCACAGCATGGAAGCCATCAGGGTGAGGGAGGTTACCATTTTCAGACAACCAAAAGTCAACACCATGGCCAGCGCTAGTGCTCACGCACAACCAAAAAGGCTCTTTTAAAAGCCACCCATATAAAAGTGAAAGAGCAAGTTCTGCAGTGTCTTTCATTACATCATTACATTGTATGGTATCAAGTGTCGCTAATGATAAATACATAAATCAATGACCAATTAACACACACAAGTGGCCTAAACAATAATGAATGTGCCACTCTGTTGCAACCAAGGACATCAGACAACAGACCACATTGCAATCACAACTTCTGTACTGAGCTATTTTAAAGTCCAGGGTGAGGCCATACACACACATTTTATAAAAAAGATAGGTCTAGGTGTGACTAATTACTGACTGATCATACAGATATGACTTGTTACAAACTATCCAAAATAGGAGACACCAGACAAGTCTTGAAAACAGGTATCAGATTTTATTATGAAGTATTCATGTTCATGCAGCTGAAAGGAGAGGGCTGGAAATAAATTCAAAATGTTTTTTCCATCAAACTGTCCCAGGGTGTTGTTTAGGGCTGTGTCACAACAACATCCAAGGACAATGGCTCAACAACATTGTGAACCGTGATTGTGCTGGCCTCAAATAGAAGTTTGTGAATCTGGAATTTAACAATCTCTTTCTTGACTGGAGAAAGACGCTCCAGACAAGGGACAAGCCCTAACATGAAGTTTCCTGATAGGTTCTGGACAGCAGGAGGCACAGCAGGACCAGCATCACCCTCGTTGGTCGCAGGGGTCGCAGCCCTTCTTTTCTTCCTCTCATGAACGTCACGGACATAGTCCAGCAGCACGTCTTCTATCTCGTCCTGTTTCTGCCTCTTTGAAGAGGGTCTCCGTGAACCGATTCTGAAAAATAATGCATTTTATAAAATCATGTTAATCATGTTAAAGGTAATAGTTTATATAAAAGAGCATCTGAAAGCCAAAAAAACACCACAATTTAAAGTTTATGGCAGTCTGATTAATTTAATTTGCAAATGTCCTCTTGTTTTAAAGAAGCTAATATTACCTAGGCTTTTTGAAAATCTGATTTTTTCATCCCCAGGACGCCAACATTGTCCCCAAGACCGAGTGGTCTCCCCTCACCCCCAATCACCCTCATCTGAAAATGAGCAAAAGTTAGGGTGGCTGTCTCTTTTCCCCATCTCTGTTCAGAACCTGAGAAATAAACACTCAAAAGCTTAGCAGTGAAAATACTTTGAATACTGTATGGGCATGCATTTACTTTAACTGGGCACACATCTTCATTTCTCTGTGGCTCTTCAACACAATTATAGTTCACTTCCTCAAGGGAGATCACACATTTTCCTGTTGCAACACTAATTCATGAGTTCACCTGCCATGTTGAGGACCAACACAGGTGTTTCAGTTTGAGTTGTGTTTCTGATTGGAGTAGGACAATTTTAGTTTGAAACACCTTGGGTCTTCATATGGCAAGTTGTAGGACTACATTTGAAACTCATGGATAGATGTGATTGATCAGCTGTGATACACACCTGAAAGTAATCACTGCATCTAAGCCTAATTGTTTAAACAAAAACTTTGTGAGTTTCAAGTACATGTCCTCTGTTAACTTGATAATCTGTGGAATCTGAAATGATAAAAAACAGTTGACTGTCAACCTACTCAACCTATTCATGTTATTTTTGCTGCTTGTTTTTTCAATGAAGGGGTCCAGGAAGGACAACACCCTCATGTACTTCCATTTCAATTTGACGCCCCTCGCCACTCGTCCTCTTCTCCCTCAGCTCTTTTTTCTTTTTTAAATACGTGTCCCTGTTTTTTGTTTTTTTTTGCACTCTGCTGGAAAAAGTTGAAAACTATGTTATGGCAATGTCTAAGTGGGCCCTATGCACAGATCCACTGTCTTTCTTATAGTTTCCTGCTATTAACAGAGACATTGGTAAATCAGCAAAGGAACAGCATTGACTGGAATGGGGAAAATGAAAAACTACAACAACAAAAATCAGAGACAGCTCTTTATACCAGAAGAAAACAAAGTGAAAACAGATCTTTTGTAAACTCACCTATTCATTTTGATTTTGTTTTTATACTGGGTCGTATAAAAAATCAGCCACAATTTTCCTCCAACCCGCAAACAAACCCAAAAAGTGAATTTTCAACTCACTGCCCTTGTCCACTGTCCAGGACAAACTTTCATGAAATAGCCAGGCTTCTCGTGTCCAGTTTGCACCATCCATGCTCTGCAACAATCCACAGGTCGGAAAACCAAAATGTTTTTTCCTCAAACTGTCCCAGGTTGTGTTTGAACTCCATCGGACTGTCGAGAAACTTCTTCGCCCGTCTTTTCCACAAACATTAATTTGACATGAATGTATTATATTGTAGGTTTCCTTCTTGTAAGAAATAGAAAAAGAAAAAAAATGTTTTCAGTCTGATGACAGCCGGAACAGCTAGGCTATCTATTTGAAAATCTGATAGGCTAGTTCTGTTTTTCAGGACAAAATTTAATAGAGAGTGGTCTTAAATTGAAATAAAATAACCAACTGCAGTCTGACAATTCAGACTGTCTAGGCTAAAATACTTTTACTAACACTTGAACTAGACACCATAATCAATTTTAATTGCGTTGTAAAAAAAAAAGAAAGAAAAAAAAAAGAGCTAAGCTAAGCTTTGAACCAACTTTGGGGCATGTGTTTTGAAAAGACTGTATTGACTGTCTACTATTATTCATGTTATTTTGCCTATTTTTAGCAAAATTTATGACATTTAATTTGACTATAGCTCTGCTTTTTGTTATGATGCAGAGTTGAAAGATAGGCCTAAGCATCGACTGTATTTCTTATAGGCTAATTGGCATATGGTCTAAACAGCAGTTGACACTAATGGGGAAAATAAAACCCTGAAACAGAGACAGCTCTTTATACCAGACCAAAAAAAATATTCATTTTTATTCTGTGGTAAAATCCCAGTTTTGTAACCCCTCAAACAACCCAATGAATTTTGCACTGCCCTTGTCCGCTGTCCAGGACAAACATGAAATAGCCTACTTGTGTCCAGTTTGCAGGCTGTGATGCAGGGAGAAAGAGTCCAGCAATTTAGGCTACCTTTAAGCCGTATATTTTAATTTGACAAATATATGTAGGCCTACTGTAAATAAAAAACAAGATTGAATAGAACAAGGACACAGAAAGTCGACAGCTGTCACTTTGATGTTGTTCTCAAAAGTGAGATGTAATCCAATTGTTGACCCAGAACATAACCTAAACCTTTAATAATGCATTTCACTACTGTATATTATGGAAACTGTTAGTGGCAGACTAGAACTAATCTAAACAATATACTGTATTTTGCAGTTATGTCTTTGACATAAGATTTGACTCAATGAACTTCCTAACATGCTTTAAGCTGCCAATAGAGATTTGTTTGGTCACATGATAACCGGTGATCCGATGGAGGGGAGACGTGTAATCCCTGCCTCTGCTCAAGGTTGGTCTTTTTTTCATCTCCATTATAGCTGAACCACCTCTACTGCATGGCTTGGATAGGTTACCTTTGAATCACAAGAATTTCACAAACTACATCAAGAATAAACATTTGCTTAATATGATAATAAAGGCAATTGGAAAGATTACTGTGAAAGTATCAGGACACAAAAGATTAAGTTAAGCTGCACAAAAATATTTTTGCTTTCTCAAAATTAAAATTGAGTTATAGTCTAATTTCTCTCTTTGGTCCATCTCGGGAGTCTTCTAAATCTTTCAGGATCTTTAGTGGATTTGAAGGAACTTCCTCTGATTGGACTGTCAGTGTCAAGAATCAACTATTCTACTTGTAACACACAGTTTGTCACTGTGTCTTTGTGCTATACTTTATCCATGATATCATGTGTTGTGAATGAAGGGAACCCAGGTCTCTCATGGCCACAGTGAGCCTTCATCCTCTGCTCTGTAACTCAGAGTCCATCAGGTGGTGCTGTGTGCTCAGTGAACTGGACAACTAAACACAAAAACAGCAGAGCATTTTCTATGATGATCATTTCATAATGTTATATTTTTTCAATAGATTACTGTTGCAGGTTTGATTGAAAATGACACGAGAAAACCCCTGCCTCTGTTATCTGACCTAAATTTAAAAGGAAGCCTGAAGCTGTTGAATTAAGGAGCAAACATCCAAAGCACATTGGAAAAGATGTACTCGTGAATATCAAAGGAAGGGAATGTCAACATTTATTCAGAGTATAATACTGAAATAGTTTTTGTTACTAAATTCACTCAGCACACATCATTTTCACTGATTTGAATCCAGAGCATCACATTGCTTGAGGGCTGCAGGCTGATAAGATGCATGTTTGCAGACATGGTGTAGGCCTATTTCCGCCTAATGACAACACAGAGATACACTGCAGTGACATTCATGGCAGAACCTGCTGCAGGGCTTTGGTGGGGACACGCTCTGTGTTTAGAAGCATCTTCAAAGGAGTGTCCAGCTGTTTCCACAGTCCCAGCTGCTGCAGCTGTATTTTTGCCCCCATGAAGTCTTCGTGAGAACCCTGAAGTGAACCATTGTGAGAACAGACTAGCCATGAGGGAAAGTGTTACCGCAGTGACACAACAGTGACCAACAGTAATCAAACTTGAGGCGGGTGTACTTTCAGCAAGACTTGACAAAATTTGGGGTATTAGGGATTTTCTGACCACCATTTAATCGATCGGATGTTTTGAGAAGGCTGCTTACTGCTTACTTCTTACTGTGACGGATTGTAACATGTATGCACCATATCAGCTTCCCTGCCTGAGATTAAGTACAACAGAAGACCTGTTCATTCATGCCCTCCTATAGTGCTTCCCTTTCTTACCTTGAAAGGTCAAACCTATTTTAATACCACAGGGTTTGGAGGTTTCTGAAGAAACAAGATCAAAGATGACATCTTCATGCTCTTTGGCAATGAGGGAACAATCATGTCATGCTGCTTTTATTTTACTGTCACAGTATACATTAGGGTCTGGCTCTTGAGATTGAGATTGAGATTGCCTTTATTGTCATTGATAGAATTCAGCGAAATTTAGGTTGCTGCCCCGCTGTGGTACCATACAACATATGATCTGAGCTTTAGGTCTCATTTGTGTCAGACTCCTCTCTGATATCGTCAGACACTTGGAAAAATGGAACGTGCATATTGGTACTGCTCTGTGAAATGAACAGCTTTCTTGTACCAGCAGCAACACTCCTACCTTAGTTTAGGGAGCAGAAAGTTTTAGTTTTTTTCCTACATCAATATGATTTCTAAATGAGAGTTACTTTGTTCATCTTTCTTGAACAGTTTGGTTAGCAAGAACTTCTCCTTCCCTGAAGGGCAAGTACAATCATTCCCCTAAGTAGGCTAATTTAAATACAGTGCCCTAGTAGGAAGGTGACGTTATGAAGTTATGTCATGCTGGTGAATTTTGGAATAAAAGGCCCGAAATTCACAGGGAAAAATTGTTTTAAGTAGACAAGCTGGCAGTTTGAATGTGATTGATTTGTGTTTTCTATTATATTGGATCCAGTGGAAACATTATCTCCTCACACATTTCCAGCTGGGACAGGCCGAAATTTGCAGGACTTAGGCTACTTGTTACAAGTCAGCAATGTGACCTTGTCTACGCTGGCTCTGTGTCTTTGAAAATGACTCCTGAGAGACAAGTGAAAAAATATGGTGGGGGTGATTGTTTCTTTCCCCCTTAAAAATAATATTTCACTTGCCTTTTGGGGCACCGTTTTTGGAGATGTAAACACCACAAAATGGATGTGGGTGACTGAGACACTGTACCTAACTGTAACTGATTCCAGTATTAATAATGTCATCTCTATCTTTGTCAATTTTCTGTAACTAGTGCTTTCACTTTCATTATCTAAAAATGAGCTCATGACACCTCTGTACTTTTAGTTACCTAGGATTTTTAATTCAAGAATTTTACTTTTGGTATTTTTTGGATTATTTTTACACAATAGTATTTCCACTGTAAAGTATCCAAGTTGCCCAACCACTCAGTGCTAGGCAATTATATAAGATGAATGAACTGTGGTGATTACAAAGCATCAACATCTTGCAAACATACTCCTCAATAATCAATCCAAAAATAAATCACCTTGAAACCAGAGAAGGGGAAAGAAGTAATCTGCAGTCATAGAAACAGCCTGCAGTGTCATGGGTTGTTTAACAGACCGTCTTTATGAATGCGTTTTACACATCATTTTCTCACATGGGAATCCAGTGCAGAACCAGAATGAACCAACACCAGAGGATTTCTCTCGGCAGCGTTACATAATCTCTCCCATTAAAACCAGTAAGCCGTGCAGTAACTGTTTTATACCACGCGGTGGCGTCTTGGACCGAGAGCCACCTCATGGGTTTGTGCTTGTGGTTTGAGGCAAAAGGATGTACCGGTAGCCTAGTTGTAGTACATTTTGTTCCACACGGTCGAGCCCGCCTCAAACAATGCAGCCCGTTAAGTTTCACCAAAGGCGCTAAGCCTCAATCGGAAAGTTGCTCACACTTTAATTCTTCATACCACAATGACAGGGATGAGGAAGATGCGCACGGGAAAGCATATGATACAAACACATACACGCACACGCGCGCACACAAACTCGCGCGCGCGTGCATGGCGGAGGGTCACGCATTGTGACACGCGGCTTTCCTGCTAGAGGGCGTTGCGGCTCCGTTTGCAGGCTGTCCAATGACCGTGCTGCATGTGCCTTCCATCACCTTGGAGTAAACACACGGCCGACTCCCCGACCAATCAAAGACGCGACGTCCCAGTTCCTGCTCTTATAAATGTGGCCGGACCCGGAGCATCGGTACCGGAGAATGAGACAGACACTAGCGAGACATCACACGACAAGACACTGGACCTGTCAGTCCTTTAGTTTTTATTTCAATTTCCTCGTTTATCCAGGTAATTAACTTGTTTTCTTCATGCCTCTTTCACTCAGCGTAGGTGGAGCTGGAGATCAGCTTGTTCCAGACTTTTTGTTTTTGCTGTTTGTTGTTACTCTTTTTAGACAATGGGTTTTTATTTTGTCATGTGCATTTATTTCATTCAGTGGTTTGGAGTGGTGGTTTAGTCTTTTCTACTGTTTTCATGTGTTAAATTGAGGGTACTATGTAGGTGGATGATGTCTTACAAAGAGGAAGCCTATGATGTAATATTATCTAACTGGTTGTAGCCATGACTACAATAACAAGCCTACTAGCAACATGGTGGAAAGTACATATGCGTGTGCTTTTTTCGTGTGTGCGTGTTTTTGTTTTTCGTGTGTGTGTCTCGGGTTTCATGATTATTGTGGGTTGCGGGTGGGGGTGGGGGTTGCCGTGTTTTTCCATGAGCCAGTGTCTGTGAGCTGGCATGTCTCGTTAAATTCATGAAGTGCTCGTGCACAGGTGTAAAGAGGCTTTTCTCTTTGTTTTCAAAGTGGAGAGGGAGGAAAATGCTAGAAATGTACGTGTCGCCTTTTTACATCCTCAACGCGTTATTTTGAACCCCTTACCCTTTCTGGAAGACGAGACAATGGTGGTGTGTTTTGTTTTTTGCGCCCCCAAACCTCGTTATGCAACATGTGATCCAGAGCCCACCGCGATCTAACGCCTGTCCCCCCCTCCTCTTCTTCTCCTTCCTCTCCTCAGGTGTGTTATAGTAGGAAATAAGATGGCTACGTCGGCCAGCGCCAGCTTGAGTAAAGCTGTAAAGCAGCAGTACATGGAGCTCCCTCAGGGGGATAAAGTCCAAGCCATGTACATTTGGATTGATGGGACTGGAGAGGGACTCCGATGCAAAACCAGGACACTGGACTTTGAGCCCAAAAGCATCGAAGGTAAGCAACCCCAGCTTTCTCCAAAGCGTGTAAACTAACAAAGTTAGTTATGCATTGTAATATAATTGCTCCATCCTCCTCTCGTAGATCTCCCTGAGTGGAACTTCGATGGCTCCAGTACATACCAGTCTGAGGGCTCAAACAGCGACATGTATCTGATTCCTTCTGCCATCTTCCGTGATCCATTCCGCAAAGACCCCAACAAGCTGGTCCTGTGTGAAGTGATGAAATACAACCGCAAACCTGCAGGTAACAAATGAGCTCAAATCTCGTGACATCTTCATTTAGGAATAATCTGCAATAAAATGGTGTCTGTTGATGAGTAACTTAAATAAATAAGGGCGCAAATGCCATAACTTAAAACTGTTTGAGATGGCATTTAGCCTAACTGTAGAACAGTGTCACACTCCTGAACAGGTGTGCACACACCCCCATAATCAAACACACATGCACTCATTATGTTTGCATGCACCCATTCATTCTCATGTGCATGCACAGTGATGCATGGTGACGTTGAGGCTGTGGTTTGTAGATGTTGGAAATGACTGAATCAGCGAGGTCGTCTTAAATCAGCAAAATGGCTGCAGATTATGGCAAAATGAATGGATGAAATTGTATAATTTTACAGTTTCAATGGCAATCTTGCACAAAGTGGCCCATTGAACTTTTATTTTATCAGGGACAGTCCCTGGAAATTAATTTGAAAATTAAGTTTGCTCTGCTATTTTGGACAGTAATTTTCAAAACCATCACAGGTAACTAGATGTGACTGCACTGGTGCTGGTTTTCTGATCTGATTTTCTCTCTCTCTGCAGAAACCAACCTTCGACTGACATGCAAGAAGGTGATGGACATGGTGGACGAGCAGCATCCTTGGTTTGGCATGGAGCAGGAGTACACCATTCTGGGCACAGATGGACATCCCTTTGGCTGGCCTTCCAACGGTTTCCCTGGACCACAAGGTAAGCAGGTCATCCACAGTTCACATATAAAGGCTTTCCCTTAATGGGAACACAACTTATTATCTGGGTAGCTAACATTTTTCTAATTTACAGGTCCATACTATTGCGGTGTGGGAGCCGACAAAGCCTACGGCAGAGACATAGTGGAGGCCCATTACAGAGCTTGTCTGTATGCTGGAGTCCAGATTTGTGGTACAAACGCAGAAGTGATGCCTGCTCAGGTAATGACCATAAAAGCCTATTATATCAGAGCTATGCATCTGTGTTTTGTTTTTATTGTTTCAAAAGTAACTTATAATGAACTTTTGTACCTTGTTTTCAGTGGGAGTTCCAGGTTGGACCATGTGAAGGGATCAATATGGGTGATCATCTCTGGGTGGCACGTTTCATCCTGCACCGTGTCTGTGAAGATTTTGGCGTTGTTGCCTCATTTGACCCCAAGCCAATCCCTGGAAACTGGAACGGTGCTGGCTGCCATACAAACTTCAGCACAAAGGAGATGAGAGAAGACGGTGGATTAAAGTGAGTGGAAGCTTTTTTGAGGGGAGGGCTTGACTTGACGTTTCTGTTTATGTGGTGTGTGTATATTTCATGAATGGTGTTAACATTTCTTGTGATTTCTGCTTTCAGAGCCATTGAAGAATCCATCGAGAAACTTGCGAAGAGGCACCGCTATCACATTCGTGCCTATGACCCCAAAGGGGGGCTCGACAACGCCCGCCGTCTCACTGGCCACCATGAAACCTCAAACATCGACGAATTCTCCGCAGGTGTGGCCAACCGCGGCGCCAGCATCCGCATCCCTCGTACCGTCGGCCAGGAGAAGAAAGGCTACTTTGAGGATCGCCGCCCATCAGCCAACTGCGACCCGTACGCTGTGATCGAGGCCCTCGTCCGTACCTGTTTGCTGAGCGAGGAGGGAGACGAACCTGCGGATTACTAAATACAACTCGTGGACTGACTCTCACTGCCCTCCTGACTTTATCTTTTCTTTTAAACTAGTACTGTATTTTTTTTTATTATTTCTCTCTCTTTCTCTCTCTCTCCCACTGAGATGATTTTAACCTGCATTTTAATGGCTTAAAGTTGGCTGGTCAACTGAAAACATGACAAGGTAATGAGATCCTTGGTAGTTTGAGCTGGTAATGGCAGGGTATGTCTATCCCCTCTGCTTTTGAAGGGATTGGCTTTTGTAACACTGTTTTATAGCCCATGTCATCTTTCCCTTTTTTTGTCTGTAACTAAAAGAACTAAAGCACATGGACACTGAAGAGTAGAGCTGCTAAGGCTGGACAGCATGTCTAACTTGATAAATCTGACTAGTTCATGTACTTTTTAATATATGTTGACCTGCCTTTTCAACTATCCAGTCGTCGATGTTACTAATTCTTTGATTTTATGAAGTGTCTATTTTTAAATGGCAACATTTGATGTCGTCAGATTTTGACACACTGGGTCAACTTGTATGGTACACTTTGTAGATGTCTATACCCAGATGTATGTTGTTCAAATGTGGATCTGTCCATAATGCCATTTGTAGATTTCCTCAAGGAGTTTTATCCTTTTGTTAACTGCGATATTGTAATGCACCTGATTTGGTAAAACATCAAGTTACTGAACCTGGTGTTTTTTATTGATACATTTAAAACTTTTATTTTTATCACAACATGGCTGTATGACTCGTGACTTAAAAAAAAACAAACAAAAAAAACAGAAGAATTAAAGGAATAGTTCAACATTTCTGGAAATAAGCTGTTTTGCTGTCTTGCGAAGAGTTGGAGGAGAAACTTGATGCCACTCTCAAACCTGTGCGGTACGGCTAGCCGCAAGTTAGCTTAGCACAAAGCGTGGCAATGCAGGAACCTCAAGTGTGGATCTGTCCAAAGGCCCCTAAAGCTTACAAAAGCACTGGAAGATTAGCTTTTGTTACCTTTGAGCCAGGTAAACTGTTGCCTTTTGACGCAAGGCTAACCAGCAGCTAGCTGCAGCCTTATTTCTAACGGACAGACGGAGCAGTGTAGATCTAACTCTTAGCAGGAACTCAAAAAAGCTTATTTCCCAAAATGTTCAACACTGCAACCAGATGGGACTGTGCTTTGCTTTTCTATCTGCAAAGTGAAAACATAAGCTGTTGCTCGAAACAAACCGGATGCTATAGAAAAGACAACAACCCAGTGATAACAGAGCAGACAGCCCATAAACCTCTGGTGCTGAGGTCATCCTGTGCACACTGAAAAGAACACAGCTGCATCTTCAAGTTGACGCAAGCCTGCAGTCTTAAAATATCTCACATTTTTAAAAAACAGTTTAAACAGCTGGAAGCACAGTGAGCGGTAAACGGAGGAAGTAAAACAAAGTGTCCCTAAAGGTAACTCTAGTAAAAAGCTCTCTGGCTGCGCTTTGTTTTGCTGAAGGTTCTGATGTTTCAGCCCGGCTGATATTTTGGCTGGAGCTCAACAGCGGCTTTGTGCTAGTCGGTGTTTTTTAGGACCGTGTGGGAAGTAACTGGAGACTGATGTACTCACGAGACAGTTATTAGACTCCTTCACGGCTACAGCCCGAGGTCAGAATTCCCAGAAGTGCTGTGTCACAAACAACTACACAGCACAACTGACTGTTGTGGCTGACGGCTATACTTTGTTTACTACAAAACAAGAGCAATTGTTAAGTTACAGCTGTAAGGTCAGTCTTATTTAAGCAGGATTGATTTATCTTTATTATCCAAATATAGGTTAAGAACAGCTTTTAAGATTTCCTAACTATTTCTGCATAATGAGTGAAGAACATTCCTGCCAAGTCAGCAGTATTCTGTAGTAGTTTTCTGTAGTAGAGCGTCTGGAGCGAGGACTTCTCAGATGTAAACAGCATCTAAAGTGAAGGGAACTCTTTGTTACAGTCACAACAGGAAATGTTTCAACCACACATTTTAGAAAGAACACAACGTCTTCATGTCACGGGACATAAACATTTACTTCTGTGTCCTCTCTCTACTTCGGGGGAAGGGCCACAACAAAGTTTGCTTTGAGACCTTTCCCCTACATCCCAGCTGCCCTCACAACAGCACATTAGTCAGCTCTCTGATTGGCTTTGTCAGGAACAAGTTAACCAATCATAAAACAGAGGGCAGGTTCAATCCTGTTTCAGAGGATGTTGCTTGGCTTGAAGCCAACACATGTACTCAAACTTTGTTTTGGTCGTTTTTTCCCCTCAAAGTCTGAAACCTCTCCGCCCCGAAACGTTGTTTTTTTTCTGTGTGTGCATGCCGTTGCAAGTTTCTGAGAGTTGATGTCCTAGGTAAAAAAAACTTGGGTCATAGAGTACAAAGTTTAGAAACAGAAACAGCTGAACCGGCGCATTGAGGCAACAAGGCTTTAAGACTTTATGGAACAAACATGATTCCAAAGTAATTAATAAGTACAAAGAGGATAATGTGGCTGATTAATATTTCTATTTTTGTCTACAATTATGTTACTGCTGTGCAGAACTGCAGGAAAACAGTGGAGGAACAGAGAGGGGGAAATGTTCAAGTCCCTCCCACACACGTGCACTCATTCCAGCCACAATGACGCAAACCTAAACTCAAAACACCATCCACTGTCTGACACATAGGCTACATCCATACAGGGGAACTGAACTGACCCACATACTGAAGTACAGTCCATTTTCTCAGCAAAACTCTATACATTCCCAAAGACAAACAGAGACTTTTCCCCACTCAACCCACTCCCACCACCTGATCCTATATTTATTTTATAACCTTTTAGACATTTGGGTTGGCAGAACATATATAAAGCCATATATTTGCCACAAATATAGTCCAGCTCAAGTGTATATGTGGTGGACGTTGACTTCCTCATAGTCATCACATCACAGATATAACCACAAGTCACTCTTACTTAACACTTGAAATATGTGACGCCATCTCTGCGGGGAGTTCACCTTCTCGCCACATCGTATGAAAGCCACTTAATGACATTCACCGTCATCTAAAACCTCTTCTTCCACTTCCCCGCCTCGAGGCTCAATTAAGAACGAAAGGGGCTTCGATTTGCATGCAGAATCCAATCCACCTTCTGCATGGGAAGCTCAAACGATGCGGGAGACACTGGACAAAGGATGGGGAGGGATGCTGCCCTGTTGCTATGACGACCACCGGAATGTACAGGCTGGATCATGGTGGTTCTTGTGTGGAGCGGGAGAGGGAAAAAAAAAGAAACACATCCATGTTATGTAAGGATGGGAGAAGAAAAAAAAAAACATGAAACGGGGTCTCATAAATGGAGCTGCACAATAGCCCCCCGGCCAAACACAACTTTAAGATGCCAGTCGGTTAGCATACACTCACACTATGGCATCAGGAAATGCAACTACACAGCAATTATAATTTCTACATAACGATGTGACTGTGACTGACATTCTGGTAATCTAACATATAACAACACATAGAAGAAAACAGCAGCGAGCATCCATCTTTTTTTTTAAATGGTATGGATTTGCTGTCAGAGCATGTGCATGATTGTCCTCACTTGGGCTGTGTTGTTGTGTAACACATCATCATACTAGTTCAAACCAGTACTAGCTCATCTTACCACAATGTGCAAGAGAAAAGGGGAACTGCATCAAAGCCATGGCTGAGAAAAGGATGAGAGAAAGATGAATGTGCAGAACAGATTAGGAAGAAAAAGTGTTGCTTGTTTTTTTTGTGTGCACATAAGGGATCTGCAAGAGATGGAGAGGAAATGTCTCTGGAGGATGATGTCGTCTCAGGACTCTTTTTTTTTGGCAAGAAAGCATGTATAATCCAGTTAAAGAGAAATGAGACATGCAGGATGGGTTTTGTAATATCTGATGGGATTTTTAGGTTGTTTTTTTAAGATAACAGCAGCAATGTGTTTATGTGGATTCGTCATTAGATAATAATAAGTCTAATTTTCTGGGAAAAGGTGCAGTCTTTCTTGCACATCCTTCTCCCACACATGAACACAACAGTCACCCTCACACGCATTTCCACAAATAACCACACGTGCTCATATTAACAGTCCAGCACACGTGTTAAATCAGCCCTGTCAGTCTGCAAAGGGCGGAGGACAACGAGCCGCTGCCTGTTTACATCCACGGTCGCACATTCACACACTTTGGTATTTTCACACAGACAGATGCTGTGCACTCACTAGAAGCATCCTGACTGGCTGAGGGCTCTGGTGTGATTGGGCTGTTGCTAGAGCCGACTCAGCCACTCAAGCCTACCTGCTCCCTGATTGGTCACGTCATTATGTATGACACAGTGACACAGTTTTGCCTGTGCTGCTGCAGCACAGACACAGTTCATCCGCCCTTACTTCTTTCTGACAGAAGACAGATAGTAAAGATCCTTTCAAGATCTACTCAAATGTATTGATTTTTGTTGTTGTTGTTGTTTTTCAAGTATAAGGAAGTATGACATGAAACATTGATTCAGATGTGATTAACAGTAACAACACTGTAAATGTCTAATAAACAGGCAAATAATATGTTTTTATTATCCAAAGTAATTTCCTAATTTAGATAATTAAATATTGCAATCCTGTGGTTATAAAAGGTTGTGCCTAGTCATGCATATTCTTCAGTATGTTCTTGACCTACTTGGATTGCTGCACACAATCTGCATTTAAATTCTTTGCACTTGAGTAAACATTTCTTTTGCACAGCCAGTAATGTTTAAAATGCTCCTTTGTTTCAAGTTGTTGCTTTGAGTTTATGTGTCTATGTGCTACACGTCTGCGAGATAAAGCAAGTGGGGAATTATTAATTAACTAAATGTAGCTGAGGTGGTTAAGTTCACAAACTGTTCCTGCTGCAAGCAGTTGCTTGCTGTGTGAACTTGTTTCGTTAAGGTTCAAACAGTCCACACCTTCATGATCCCAGTAGCTGGCCAGATGCCAGTACTTTTCCGACTCAAACTCACAAGAAGTGCTCCCCTCCTCCGAAAGCCTCCTGCTGATTTATCTTCGGGGGTTGGCCGTTCAGTAAAACGCCAAACAATGGCTGACCTCACACCCCCACAGGACCACTTTTTGTCCAAAGGCAGAGACGCAAAAACCCCAGTGTTTTCAGACATTTTAAGATAGTGACAAAAGCTTTTGCAAGTACCTTTAGTTCTCATGATTGTCCAGTAAAACTGCATCATGGCCATCGTTAAAAACAGACTTGAATGAAACTTTGTTTCTTAGTGTGGAGAACTCTCAGCCACTGCAGAAAAAGCAGCATAAACAAACAAAAAAACAAAGAACAGAGAGAGGAAACAACGATCAACCAGGGTTCAGACAGATTCACAGCTGAACTAAAATGTGCAAAATATGAGAATCCAATCCAATAATAACACATTTCAAAACTATACAAATATGTCAGTGATTTTTAAATATTTGTATTGTGTTTACTGGTTCATCTAAACAGTCACAACACAAATGACAAGAGTTTGTAATCACAACTAAATGAGTAGTTAAAGAATGAGTATTTTGAAGGAAGAAGTTGAGTTCCATGATCCCATAGCATTTATCAGTGAGGACACAATACATTTCAAATGCTGTGTTTATGGTGTGTGACAGCTGCCTCTCACATGGCAGTCGTTATACTGAGCCTGTTTGTTTAAAACACTTGTGCACAAACAGGTCAGCGCTCCAGGTCGGCCTCACCAGTGAATGGACACTACTGGATAACCAGATGCTTTGTGAACAACACTTCCTGCCTCAAAATGACTCAGTCACAGATTCCTCCGCACCTAAAGCCCCAGGTCACATCAATCTCAGCATTAGTCACACATGTTCACTCCTTCCAATGTATTAAAAGTTGAAAGACGGCACACTGATAACTGAGTATTTCTGTTGTATTTGTAATATATATGATTTAAAATATAATAACTATATATAATGGTTAGATAAATAAAGTGTAGTAAAGAACATTCATCTACAAACAACTAGAAGATGGATCGATGGGTTTCTAATGTGCATAATAACCATGTAGCTACATAAATAGGCTACAATAGTAAATCTATTTTTACTTGAAGAGGAGACATTCCTTGAACTACAAAAGTATGAATGCCTTGCGTCATCGGGTGCAACCTGTAGTAGCTGGGTGAGGCAGAGCAGATAATCAGGAACAAAGTAAAACTTTATCAAAAGAGCCGATGTCATGCCAAAAGGAACCGGAAAAATCTAGTTGTTTGTGTAGAGGAAGCAATTTAGTAGCAGAAGTGTACTCGTGAAATCATTAAATAGACAAACTTCTGTATTTGTCATAATCTGCATATTTCCACATTTTAGGTCAGGTGTTGTGGTGAATATTAAATGATACTGTTTTAGCCTGTTTATGTGTCACTATCTGATAAAATGTTATGTGACTTTTATCCACAGTCACTATATACGTCAACAATTAAAATCATCTTGAGGAGCAGATGATAACTATCTACATGGACTTTTATTTTCCATGACCTTGACATTTGCTTTAGCACTACCTTGTTTGTCTTTGGCTGCATAATCCTGTCTGTCAGTATGTGTGACGCTGTGTAATAAGCGCAATCATGCCATGACTAATACGTTAAAAAAAAGAAAAAGAACAAGGGAGTGTGTAGATGATTTATGAGTGTCAACGGGTTTTTGTGGGGTCACTAGGAAAAAGACAACTGCCTTAAGTGAAATATTGGGCAAGATTTGGGCACTGTCTGTATCTGTAACAGGTCTGGAAGAAAACTGTGGATTTTCCACTTCCATTGTTCAAGATCACATGCTGACTCAGTATATCTGCCTTTCATATTTCATATTTCTCTATGCCTGCTCAGCCGGAGATCTTCTCTCCCTTACTGCTTGCTATCTTTAGCTTCCATCATCAGTAACGTGACTACACTGAGTGAGTTCAGACAAGATGTGCAAATGTTGTCATGAGTCTACGTATAATTTAATAATTTCTTAATAAATTGCTGATTTGTGGTGTGTGGTGGTGAGAGGAGGCATGGGATCCTTTTTATGAGCTTTAACTACTGCACTGCACACACAGCTGATTACACGTCCTCAGGAAATTAAGACAGGCTTGAACTCGGCTTAAGGCAAACAGACTGGCTAAAGTCCATCACTGGATACGGTTAACAGGGACAACCTAAGGTCCAGAGAATGACAGTGGGACAGAGAGTAAAAAACACAACTGCTTTGTCTTTGTTTGTTCATCCACGTGCTTCTAGTCCTGACCAGCTAAGACAGGAGAAGCCCGTCAGTGTCTCTATTGAACACCTCTGGCTATTGTTAATAGGCATCACAAAGAAAATGCTTATTCTTCCAGGATTCATGTTGACCTGTTTTTCTGCTCCCTTTAAAACATAGACATAAACATAAAGTGATGTTAGGTCCCCACACATGTCTCTAGTTACAGTGTGCGAGGCCACAACGTACTGGGGTGTGTTTAAGTCCACTGATTAAAGGGACACATCACAATGTCAAAATGTTTCTTCACCATTGAGAAAATAAGTACCATTATCCAGTGGGCCTTGATAAGGCGCATAGCACTCGGACAGAAAACAAGCGATATAATGTACATTATATGAGTTTAATCTTGATTCTGTTTGTTCTTGCTTAAAGATAGCGATATGACAGGCTGAGTGAGAGACGTCTGACGTGCATGTGTCATTTTATAAGGATTAAATGCTCCTAATTGCAAGCCACCGGCAAGGAGGAGCCATAAATGTCATACGTTTCAAAGCTGTTGACATACTTGGCACACATGGCTTTAAAGGGATAGTTCAACATTTTGGCAAATTGGCCCATTGCCATAATCGCTATAGTCATAGCAGTTTTGCTCAGGGCTATTCTATGGAGGCAAAGGGAATTTTTTTTCCTTTTCCTTCCACAACTTCTGCTTTGCTGTACATTGATTTTAGAGGTAAGTCACTGATTTTTAGGGACAGTTTTTCAAAGCTGAAGAGCTTTTATTATTTCTTTTTCTGCAACTCCAACAATGTGAGCCTAAACATGCTACTTTTCTTTAGGACTATAGCCTATACTTTTTGCCAAAAAACTGTCCCTTTAAGGAAAACTTATTTTTTTTATAGTTTCTCTCTTTTCCTTCCCTTCTGCTTTGCTGTACATCGATTTTATGAGTCACTGATTTTTACACAATGAAGAGCTTTTATTATTTTTTTAACTCTACAATGTAGCCTAAACATGCTACTTTTCTTTAGGCCTATACTTTTAAAAAAATGTTTTAATACTATTTTATTCGAGTAATTATATAGGCTATAAGTATTACCAAGACAAATGCAGAATGACTGCAAAATTATCCACATATTTTTCAGTCATGTTAGCAACTATACTATTTGGCAAATGCCATGAATTCAGATGTTCATGGTCCCTGGAGGATGACTGCTCATGAAATCTGTGAAGCTTCAACTTCTTGCCAAAAGTCAGTTCTAGGCAAGTCAGTTATGTAACTACAGTCTTCAACTGTATGACCGCCTTTTACAGTAACTTAATGATAATAACCCACATAACTCACATGACTTACAGCAACCTCCATTGATAGAAATCTTACTTTCCCACAGCCAAATCAAGTTTCCTCCTTAAGCATGTTAGCAGTTAAACCTCAACAACAAACCTCATATCAGAGTCTGTAATTGCCAGCACGCAAGAACTGCTAACATGCTAACATACTGACGTAAGTAGAGCAAACATGATTTAAACATTTTAATATCTGCTAAACACCAGTTTGCCTTTGGCTTTGAACATTTGTCAGCTGCTAGTGTGGCTACACTCTTGTTTTGAAATGAATGGATTAGGTGTACTCTCACATAGGCTAGACGTAGCTACAGAAGAAAACTGACCAGTATTTCCGTCAGTAATAAAAACGTATAAAATGCTCCATTGCAAAAGAACAGTTAGTCCTTCAGTGACTAGCCTACATGTGTTCCACCTCAGGCTATTCAAAGACACAATCATGTACGTTAAGCCTCGTTCTACGTAATACAACACCCAATAGTAGGCCTAGACAAAGTTTGTCATTCTTCCATTGGACAAACATAGAGCAGAGCAGTTGAACCAACCCAACGTGACAGAGGACTGGCAGGGTTCCTCCCCAGTTAGTCATGATTGTTTTAGGACACAAGTCCTGACTCATGCCATCCGGCTTGACAAGACTAACGAACACCGGTTGATGTGAGGACAGCCCACAGAAGCACATGAAAGACAAAGGCTCAAACCGCAGATAAACCACTGTGGTGTAAACAGGCGATAGGAGGAAATCTGTAATGGTTAGATCACCAGTGATTACAGGAATTAAAAAACTGAGATATTTTGAAACATGTTCGTTCCTCTTTGCACCTGCGCTAACTCATCGTCCTCCATGAGAAAATGGTGACAAGGGATTGCATAATCTCCAGGATGTATGGCCTGTGTGTGTGTGTGTGTGTGTAGGCTACTACAACACATGAGCAGATTTTACACACATGATTAGGCATGTAAAACACACTGACCCTCTGTGTAAAACTGCTGTACCCACTCACATAATTGCCAACCATGTTTGCATTATATAAATGAAAACTCAACTGCCTTCATCAACAGAAAAAGACAACGCTCACATCATGGGTACAGTTAAATTATTACACAACATCTACACAGTGACGTCAACCTAAATAGTTCCTTAGTTACTGTATGTGTATGTATTTTTACATTTCCTGTGTTTTGGGCTTTTGTCAATGTTGTAAATGTTTCATAAATCCAGTTTCTGTATGATACAGCTTACGTCTTAAAGTCAAATAAAGTCAGTTAAGCATTAGTCAGCCTTTTTCAGCAGTTGCGTGAACACCAACACTGCTGAACGTCTTGCTTTTTTTTTTTTTTTCATATTTCCCTACACATGTGTTGACAGGTGACACTTTCACCTGTGTGATATAGGCCAGTTCACTATTTATGCAGAATAAAATTTACACCATATAGTTGTCTCTGTGTCAGCTTAATCTCAATATAAACATGTTATTTCATAATTTTAGTAACATTTCGGCCTTTAAAATGTAGCCTATATTTGCATTTGCAGCCAAGTTTTTTTTGTGTATTTTGATTGAAAACAGGTAAACTAGAAAAATAATTTCTACTTCAATTTTTGGTGTGTGTTTTCTGACTTATCTTTACTCATTTCTACTCAGAGTTTTGATTTTGTTGGTGTGAAAATATGTCACCGTCAGTCTCTAATCTTTGTCCTCATCCAGTGCTGATTCAAATCACAGAGACAGACGGGTTGCTGTTGTTGCATAATTGCCAACAGCATGTCAGGGTTTCACAGACAGACAAAAGCTCCACACATACACAAACACAGAGAGAGAGACACGCACACAAACATGCTTGCGTGTCAATGCCGTCATGCAAGTGTCTGCATCTTTTGTTGGATTCCTGGAATCTGCCGGCTCTGTATTTGTGTCATTTTTTTTACTTGAAAATGAAAATGTAAAGATGACGACAACAGCGGCAGATGAATGTCTGTTGAAGAAAGCTCGAGGCCTCTTTCTAACACAGAGATTTAAAAATGATTACACGAGAGCAGTGCCCTTTCCAACCCCCACACCCCTCTGAGCTCCAGTGAGATTAAAGGCTGATCATGTATCTGATGGTGCCACAGCAAGTTTCTTACTGCCATTAGTCTGTTGCAAGGGCCTAATCCCAGCAAATCCGTTATTTTCCTCAGTACATCCAACACACACACTAGTGCCAGCCTTAACAGAGCCACAACAACAAGTGGGAGCAAAGAAGGAAAACTGCTGTGTTGCTACTCAAAGGATTGTCATCAGTTTCGAATCAGTTTTTTCATTTAATCCGTGGTCAGTAATCAAAATAGAAAGACGCAAAGCAGACGAGAATGACGCATTTTCCCATAAGGTTGGGTTCTTGGTGTCCGTCCGCAACCTGTTCAGAGTAATAGGATCACTTCAGTCGAGGGCAGAGGTTTTAGGGAGGTCATGAAGCAGTAGGGGTGCAGCAGGCTGCTGAGAGACTAGTGATTGGACAGATGCATATCTTGTCCTCTCTGAAGCCAAATAACATGTGTCCAAGCATGTGTGCAGAGAATAGTAAGGAAATTATGCTGCTTTTTGGTATTTGATTGTACTAAATTAACATTAATCTGCAAATGATAATGAATAATTGTATTGGAAATATAGGTAACTTTACTGGTGTCACTTGTATTCAAATTTTTGGGTTAATGGCAAAAATATCTCCTAAAAATACAATTACATGAATTAAAAACTTTAATTCTTTCTTAAACACTTTGAGATCATGTGGGAAAAGTAGAAAATAATGCACACAAATAAACAATGAGCTAAGAAACTTAAAAACAAATGTGGGACACAGAGACTGAAGGTTTCATCTTCCAAATGCAAGATGTCGGTTTGCAAGGCCATGGATTTGAATCCCAGTCATGGCTGATATGTTGCAGAAGAAGAACTTGCTGTCTTATAATTAATAGATGTGACAAGTATTTGAAGAACGTTTCACTTGTGAAACTGTCATTATTCGTAAGTAATACTGTGTCTGCAAGTGCAGCTCTAACCTTGAGGGCTCCTCCGGACGTGCTGTACAGATTCAGGGCGAGTCTTTACAAAGTAAATAAAGAAAGTACATATCACTTTGATAATCTAGCTCGTGAACAGCCAGGCAGTGCAGCTGTAACACAACCTTTGTCAGCAGCAAGGTGAGACAGATGATATTACAAGGTGGGCAATCTTACCCACAGATGTGTAATTTTTTTTTAACCAGATAAAGCAGAACAGCCCAGTGAGACTTGCAGCTTTTCCATATAGATACACATCCGTTTATTTGTTTTAAATAGGCTTTGTGGTTATTAGTCATTAAAGGCTGGTTCATAATTAGAAGTACAGTACTGCACCCCAGAGAGTAGCCCAACACTATCAAATATGCTCATGTAATATCAAAAGGCCGAGAGCTCTCGTCTCTCTGAGTGCCCTTCAGAGGCCCAGCACTGATGAAAATGAAGCATGAGGACTTGTTGAATCTCTTATTTTCTCCCTCAGAGGTGGTCATGTTTTCGCACCTGCTATTTTGTTGCACTCTCACCAGGACATCTAGAAAACTTTCCATAACACTGGCTGGACGGAGAGACCTTGTACTGGGAAACAAAGGCGGACTTTTTGGAAGTGATTTGCATTTCCGTCATCATTAAAACTTTTTTTCTTTTTTTCTTGATATTTCCCTGTGAGGTGGACGTGTGCACGACTGTACGTACGTCCATGGTCTGGAACGTCCTGAATACAAATGGACACTGGGACAGGACATCATGCTGCAGGAGTTGTATAAAGAGTTTCTTAGGACATGATGGTGGTGTCAATGTAACAACCTCAGCTCTCCATGGGAGACAGAAATACGATCTTTAAAAGCTTTTCACATCTGAGTATCACTTCAGCTTCATAAACACTGATTCATTCATCCGGATGCTGGGGGTCTCTGCAGTGCGTCCCAGGGTCACGACCTCCACCAGTCCATGACCGAAACTGATTTGAAGTATTTATGACACCAAGTGGAAAAGAACATGTTCACATCACTATTTAACACTTTGTCTGCCAGTAGAATAAACAACATGGAGTTCATTTCCATGTAAGTCTTTTCTTTGAGTCCCTATATTCAGTTTTCCAAATTATAAATGCAATTACATTTACTGTACAGTTTTTGTCTACAATTTTTTTAGTATATTGTATCATTACAACTGTTTCACTTTTTTTTGTTAGTAGCTAAAAGTATACTTATGACTAAATTATTGTGTGCTTTGATAAAAATTTATTACATGTGTGCATATACTGCTCAAGAGAGATAAGTAGAGGTGCTTTAAGGAAGTAGTTGCTTCATCATGGTGTCTGGCTGCATGTTAACAGCATAATAAGATGAGAAATAATTAATGAGGTTGGAGAGAAATTGTAAACGTTGAGTGATCATTTAACTTGGCTGCATCACAATGGTCCTGTTATGCTGTAAACTTGGCGTGTTCTCTAATTGGAGTAAAAGTAGGTTCACAAGGCAAGTTTTCGTTCCAGAACGTAAACTTATTTATCCGGTTTAGCTCTTTTTTTCCCCCCCAAGGTTCACAACTCTAGGTCGAAAGAGTCAAAACGGATGAAACCACAGTGAACATTGAAAGTAGGGATTGCCCTCCAGTGGCCAGAGGAGAGGGGATTAAGAGGAGCAGAATTGGTTATTAACATTATTTTCAATGTTGTATTATCAGTAGCCTATGTCTTCCAATGACAGCACTTGCATAACCTTTTGAATTTTAGAAACAGTAATATGGTGCAGATATGTTGGTGTAAGTCTTATTAAGAAGTGAGTAGCCTTTGAATTCATATCTAACTTTTATCTGTTGTGTTTTTTTTACACCTGTGTGCTGGTCACACAGGTTTCTGGCTGTCCGTCCACATATATGTATTTCATCCCATTATCATTGAGGTGAAACCTCAGTAGCCCTTTTACAGAACGTAATGGCATAAACATGCGCCTGCGCTCACAGTTGAATTAATTCACTTTTGGTGGCTAAAGGTCAAAGGTCAAGGTCACAGTGACCTCACAAAAAGCAGCTCTTGCCCTAAAGTGTGATATCTTGAGACCTGACAGCTTTGGCACAAATGTCCACTACATACCTGTGAAGCATCTTGCATTGTTGTGGTGTTATCACAGTAATGAAGTCACACAGGTACACATGGTGTGGGACCACATTCTTCTGTGACGACACATACACACACAAATACACACTCAGGTTTTGTGTGGTAAAAACAATATCAGCCATTATGAACTGAAATAAGAGCCTTAGGATGAAAGCACCAGTCAACAAATTCTCCCAAATGAAAGTTGCATAACAGGGACATTTTTCAGACCCCAAGGAGATGTCTGGAGAAAGTTACACCTTAAAGTTTACTGTGTCTCTCTTTTTTCCATGTCTGGGTCAACTTCCTCTGCTGCATTTTCACATCTTCTTTGTTATTGTAGTTCCCCAAACAAAGCCTTTGTGAGCCAAAATCCTCCACTGCACTCCTTTTTATAAAAACTTCATCCATCTTTTGATCTCTGACGGTGACGTTTTAAAAAGGATGTTATCGTTTGCAATTATTTTTCCCACATCCTTGTTCCCTGTGCGTCATTTAATCAGCATTCTTCCATGCCAAGCTGCTGAACAGACACTCAGGTGAACACACACTGGTGCTCGCTTACACCACTTACCATGTAGTTTGTCCCAGGTTGCCCACCATACCGTGGGAACTGTATCTGTGGAGAGCGGTGCATTGTGGCACAGGAGCTGTCAAGAGGGACCGCGAGATAAAACAGGAATTGTCCTCCAGCATGGACCCGATTCATCCAGCTGGCACACAGCGGCCTGTTCGTGTAACATCACCCGACTCGACCCAGGCCCAGCCGGGCTAGAGGCATCTGATTGTTCCTCTCTGGGGTGCAACAGTGAGTACAGACTGAAGGCGCTATTATTCAACTTACCCCGCTACAGTGCAGCACATGCACACACTGGCAGGGCCATTTAGCCGAGCCATCTTAATTAAAGCTTAAACACAAAGACAACAAATGGCCTCTTCATGTTTCCAAAGCGGTGAGAGAAAATCTCCTGAACTGGAGCCACGATCATATGAAAGTTTACAGTGACTCTGACACCTGTCCTCTGTGGCAGGGGTCTCACTGACGGTCTCACTCTGCGGTAAATGAGCCTCCACAGGTCTGGACCCACCTTGATTTTAGTTTCCTTTCTCACTGTCAGCTGACTGTTCTCAGCAGGTTATGATGATGATAAACCCAGTGGAAAATTACAGTAAACCAACTGTGTAATCAGTAACAAATTGTCAGGTTAAGATTTTTAAAACTAGATTAGATGTTTATGGCATTCCCATGCTGATTTTGTATTTATTGTGATTTTTCGGGATTATCATTATGTTTTTATTTGATCAAAATTGCTATAATAAATTGCTTGACTAATTTGTCAATTTAGTTTTGAGTGAAATTAAACACTATTGAGGAAAAATGTACAAAGTATTTTTGAACCACTGGTTTATATTTCTGTCACAACCCTTAGCTGTAATCTAATTGTGGAGAAACCTTTGACCTCGGTTGACTGTGTGCACCCTGGTTGATGTGTTATGGGGTCAGGATGGGGTCAAGGATAACGTAAAGAAAACCCTAATCAATAACCCTGATCCTGGACTTATGGCCTGACTGTTACCTATGGGATGAATGACCAAAGATGACCCGCGCGGAGAAACAGGATGAATAATGACCTTGTGGTCATTGTACCACAGCACGAGGAGGTGCAGGAACATGTATGAGCCTTAAAACCACTTGCAGTCGGAAATGCTTTGAAATCAGATCAATACCTTTTAATCCCTCGGTTACTTTTTAACACTGCGTGAACAGCGTATGTGCTTCAATAATCATTTGCAGCTTTGATTTTACAGTTTGATCACGCTGCAGTGAGAGACGGGGAGACGTCGCTAAATGACCAAACCCATCAGGAGACAAAGTCCAAACCAATCCTGACACCATGAAATTTGACTCGGAAACCCATTGTTTGTGGCTGTATGATAATTAGAGCTGGCCTTGGCGAGCTGTTTATGTAAGAGAGGCTTGTTTATTCATAGTGAGTTCAGTTTGTGCGAAAGCCCCTTCGGATCTCAATGGCTCCATTATTAGGAGAGTGGTTAAAGCCTCTTTGAAACTTCAAACATAAGAAGCCTCCTCCTTCTTGCTCGGCGATATGCAAAAACTGAAATGTAATCACTCTGCATATACAATGTGCAACAACAGAGAGGGAATCTGAATCCATGAGGCCTTTATTACCACGTCCTAACATGTTACATAAGTGCGGGGAACACCTGAGTAAGCTACGCTCCTGGTGCCAGTCTGCAGCAACGTATCATGCAGCCGTGGTACATCTGTGGCCATAATGCAATATTAATGTAAATACGAACGGCTGAGGACTCATTGCATTTTCACTGACCTGTAAAGAGAGCTTCCCATATGTTCCAGGATAGCAAGGAGAACACGGCTGCACACAGCTGGGTCATTGTTCGTAGTATGGGGGGGGCCATGTACTGTAGTGTGCAAAGCCTCATTAAGAGTGGATGGTTATAAGCCTCTTTGAGTGTGCTTTCTGCACCGACAGACACCAAACCAGTGAGCTCAAGCTACACGTTAAAAACCAGTAAACTGCATGTTCAAATCCTGGTTTAAGGACAAGCTCCATACGGACGTGACGACTGAAATCTGCTCAGCACCACATCATTATACAGCGCAGGCTTTATTGTTCCTGGAGAGGTCAACACCTATCGGTCAACACCTTTCGCCATGGTGAAAAGCTGGAGGAGAATTAGCTCACTGAGGAAGCTGAGCTCTTCCTTGGGCACACTCCTCTCCTCAAAGGCCACTTCCATCTTGTTTCCCTGTGTTTAGGGACACTGGCTCTCAGTGGAGTCAACTCAGAGCCAAAAAAAGGACATAATCCTCATTTGCTGACCTGCTCAGAAATCCCCTTGTTCTGGCGGTTTCATTTTCTTTGCACAGAACAGGGGAATATCTGGCTCTCTCTGGAATAGCAGAGGCGTGGCTCTCTTTCTATTAATTCCTGGTGTAATAAATGAAATCTTTTTTTGTCTTTTAATTAAGTCGCTTGTTTTCTAATGTTTTATTAGCTGCCAGAGCGGCCACGGATCTGAAGTTAAAGTGACAGCAGCCACTCATTGAGTCATTCATTCTGTGAGAGCAGTGTCTCTTTATGGCTTCTTGATTACGCTGATCTCACCATCATGCTGGCTGCGTCACATGGCTAACCATATGCCAACCACTGGGTAAGTGACACTGATACCCGGCACAGGCATCTGACAAAGCCTCTGTGCTCAGTGCTCAGAGGTTAACACAGCTCTGAATGACAAACTCATACAAAGGTTAAAAAAAAAGAAAAAAAAGAGCTCGATCACGTATTTGAATAACTTGAATTATTTCTCAGATCTTTTTTTCTTTCTTTAATATATAGGCCTATATTACATTATGTTTTTAAAAAAAGTTATTTTCAGGTCAGTTAAGTCTGTAAAAGTTTTTTTTTCTTGAGATTTTGTTTCCTGATTCAAATATCACTACTCGAAGTAGCACCAATCTTCTGTTCCCATTTTTGTTAAGTCTGCACTTCTATAGTAATGACAACTACGTCAGGGTAAAAACCACCACCTCCAGTGTCCTCACGGTGTCGGACTTCTAAGTAAGCAGTAAGTGAGTGTTACACAAGGGAGGTGACTTGGCTTTTCATGAGTCAGCTGTGTCGAGTCTTGAGTCAGGAAAACCCAAGGAAACAGCTGTTTCCTAGTGGCGCCTGACTTTTTTATTTCCACTGTGAGCCACTAAACTTGATGGCCTTTTATTGCAATTGTGAAGTAGTTTCTGCTTAGTCTGACGTATAATACTTTACCCTGCATCATATGACGAGTCCAGTCTCCGAAACCAGACGTGGAGAGTTTAGCTTGTCCTCTGAATGACCAGGTGTTTCAACAATAGACTCTTTAAGTTGTCTATGTGAATTTTGACTTGTTTTCTTTCTCCATCTCAGTTACACGTCCTAATGTTTGGTTTTCAGTTTCATGCGCTTCTTTCTTTCTTTTTTCAGCCTTCGCACAATACAGACACCAGCATGTGAATATGTGTAATCAGATCGGGATGAGAGGAGGAGTTGTTCGGTCTCAGGTGGGTAACTGCCCACTGCAAACACCTATTCAAAACAAATTTGAACAGGAAGACGAGGGCAGATTTCACAGCCTGTTGTTGAAAGTTGAACTTATCAGCTCTCACGTTCAATTCTTCTTTAGTCCTCCTTATTGTTTATGTTCCCTTGAGAATGGGTAACTATGGCAGTTACAGAAAGGCCACCAGCTAATGAACTGAAATGCATAGCTGTTGCTTTTAAAGTGAGTTTTCCCTCATTAAAATGTTTTGGACCTATGTTGTATTTTGTGAGTCGTGTACTTGCCTTATCCCAAATGTTTGCATCAATTCTCAAACCTAAAGAAACCCGTGTTGGAAATGTTCATCTGGTTGTGAAACTGCTTTATTCATTTACTGCTTTTAATCCCCTGGTCCTTCTGTCATGGAGAGGAGGACACTGACATTGACACTGACACACCTCTGTAGATAATTCAGCTGCCGGTCAGAACCGGCTGAACGTCTGGTTTATAAGTTATTAAAGAAACAAAGGTAATCAGTCTCAGTCTCCTGCCACATGCCTTCGCCAAAATGTGTCAGTAAATAACTGACTTTTTAAAAGATATGTAGCCTACTCTGCTTTTTTTTTCAGTCAACAGGTCAGATTGTAACCCTAGTTATGGTACTAGCATCAAATATTAGCAGCCATTTTAGTGGTAGCTCTTCCCTGATGAGTCCGATCTGTCATATGGCCTCAGTGAAACACTGACTATTGATATGAAACTGGTTTATTCACTATATTTAATCGTTATAATCACTGGATTGGTTTGATTCCCTGCATGACTGACACTTGAGGAAACCAAACAGAAAGAAGCTTATACTATGGTAGGCTAATGGCGGTGAGGACAACCACTCCCATTGCCCCATGTTTCATGACGTCACCTAAATGCCATCTTTTGTTATTGTTTTGACAGAGAAATCCTGACAAGCAAGTAACATGCTCCCTGTGACATATTCTACTCCAATATTGGCATGCTGCTGACAATCTCACAACAACAACAGTGCTAACATGTTGACGTTTAGCAGGGATGAAGTTCATCACAGTTCCCACAGCTGACGTGCTAAATTAAAGTCTTAGACAATGGTGAAGCAGTTAGATGAGAAATTAGGCTTCACTTCATGCTGATCCATGCAGCAATATTCATGACACACTGATAGATTTGTTATTTTATTCAAACATATTAAATGGTTTTCAGTTCTTTCCAACTCTTAATAAGAATATGAATTATGTATGTAGATAATGATTTCAGCAAACTACTTTTAATTCATGTTCCTACTCCTATTCCTACTTATACTCATTCACTTATTCAGCCTTTATAGGCAACTGGGCGATAACAGAGCAATATTCTGGACAGCCTGGTCACCTGGACATCGCAGGTGTTTAGGTAACAGATTTAAAGGACCAAGTTACGTAGCAGCATAGTATTTCATTATCTGTATCTGAATACAACTCTAGAAATGGTGTGACACTATTGTTTCATATGAAAGTGTCATCAGCGCACACACTTGACATACTTACCCTCATGATTGGTTATAACATGGGCAGACACAGACACACACACACACAACTGACTCAGTGAGGATTTACAGCTACAGAGGGGATTATGTTTTATTACACATGCCATCACCAGCTGTAATCCATTTTAACAGCGCCTGTTTGCTGACAAGTTGCAGATAGGACGTACGACTGAGTCAAGGAATTATTTACACTTGCAGAAATTTGCATTGTTGCCTTGACCGCTGCCTCAGCTTTGGTGACAATTACTGCAGTGACAATAATGTGGATTTTTTTATGCACAATCACAGCCAGTGCACCTGCAGGAGCTGTCATACCTAAAAACAAGAGTTTAACAGCGTCACCCAACTCTTGCATCTTATTTGGTCAAACTTGCTGATTCCAAGTTGTACGAAACTTTACTTGAATGACTAAATGATTTCATATAATTTACCTGATCAATGGGTGATCATATTTTCAAAAAGATGTGGAAATATTTCTGGATTTTGTTCGCCAGGTTTGTATGATTCCAAGAAAAATTGTGTCACATTTCAATAAAGACAATATCCCCATGCAGCAGCGTGATAATCTTTTCTCATAAAGTCTCTGGAGATTAAAGTTGGACGAAGAAACCAACCAAGCCCAGTATCCTCCACTTCATACATCTCTCTGGTTACATAACTGGCTTTGAAGACAACATTTGTCTTGTGGAGTTGACATGTGGATCACGAGTTTAATGTTAAGTTTGGAGCAGCTATTGTTGATACAACTTTGCTGTTTCCATTTAATGGAAATATGTACATGAGGTTGTTTGCAGCCTTACACCAGCAGTGGTAATCGTCCATTTGTTCCTCTGTCAACACTCAGCTTCAACAAAACAGAGATGCTTCTTTAAAGGATTTTCTGGAAGGAGACAGTGGCCATGTGATCATAGTGAGCCACTTAAATCACAGCTCTGTATATTTACGTGTGTAAACCTGCCAGCAGAAGATCTAAACAAGAGAAAGTACCTGGAAAAAGATTGTTAATGAACTGTATGTGAGAGAACATGTTGCCTCATCTGTTTGCTTTAAACTGGATACCCAGTAGCTGGTGGGTCAGAGTCTGTCGGGGGAAGTGGATGCACAAACCTTAATTTGGGTTGTGGTGGGGGTGTCTCAACGTGACCGTGCGTTGGAGCCAGAGAAACAATCAAACCAGGATATCTGAGGGGGGGCTGTGGGGACAATACCGAGGCTGTCCGCTGTAGGCCCCATGCCACATAAAGACCTGATTATTCCCCCCGTGTTGGCTGGCCTTGCAGAGTGGACAGACAGTGGACTCAGTATTTTCCTTCCTCTGTTTAGCAGTGGGGACTCTCCTCCAGCCTCAGCCAGGGCAAAGCAATTTAAGGGGAACTGTTGTTTTGGAGAGCCACTGTGGGAAAGTCATTAAAGTGTAAAGCATCTCTTTTTTAATTCGTTCTAAAGGACTCCTGGAAGAGGCGTCCACCAAGGCAGTGGATGGTAATGAGTGCTGACACAGACTGGCCACCCCCACGGTGCAGTGTGTGCAGATAGCCGCTGCCATGGCAAACTGGTTGTCTGCTAAAGAAGCGGCCTGTCGGACGTACTGAGAGAAGAGCTTCCTCTCTTCCACAGGTGGCCAGTGTCTACCAGCAAACTACTAAATCAGGTCTTTTCTTCCCGGAGGAAAAGGGCTCGCTCTCACTTTGGTGGCCGCGGGCGGTTGCGTCGGTGCGGTGGGTATTCTGTCATGTGCTCCGAGCATCAGCCAGTCATTACTTATTCAAAGGAGACTCAGTGAATACCTGATACGCAACACAGGGTGCTGAGATAAGAACTTTAATTTAATCAAGGGTCATTCCTCAACAGTCTGCTCTCACTGATTATATCATTATCATTCCCTGCAATGTATATTTAAGTGGTGAACTGCAGAGTGCACAGGTGAGTTCAAACTACCTATCATCCTTTCTCCGCTGACATGACCCACATGGCAGACTGTTATCAAGGCATTACAAGGCCACAAAAGCTGACGTACAGAGCACCCTGATACAAAGACATGCACTTATTTGCCTTTTCTGCAAGAACACATAGGAGATCTTTTTGTGCAAGTTTAATTGCCGCACATAAAACAATTAGTGGTGATTCACTTCCATATTCATAAAGGAGTGGTATCCAGACCACAGTGGTGGTGCATCTAGATAAAGGCCAGCGCTGAAACAGCTGACATCCAATGTGAATGTTAAATTTCAGAGTGTGACAGCCTCTCATAAATGTGGGGCACAGAAACCGGTCTGAAGCAGTCAGCTGTGGAGAAGTGTTTTTCGTTTATTGTTCCCTGAGTTTCTTTGAAAAAGGGGGACCTCTGCTGGAGCCCGGCGGAACCACATGTTGTTTACCAAGCCCGCTTCGCACCCCAGGACATCCCAATACAGTATTCATTTGGCTCGTTTTGTTTTGTTACCATAGCACGCAGCTGTCTCATCAAACATAATCCATATAAACACTTACTGTAAAAAGTATGGCGTGACACCAGTGATGAAATACACAATGTTCCAGATATGAGTTCTTCGAGTCAGGAGGGTTTACTACACAGCCCCCTCAAAACAAAATGTTATTTTGGCTCTCTGGACTCACATGTTAAATATTTGTCTAGTAGTCACCCTTAAATATTAGCACACGACTGTGCTATTTTCAGTCTGTCTATTGATTAGCTTGGTCAAACAGTGGGTCACATGCAAAAAAGGATAACATTCACAGAACAGGTCAGAGACACTCAGTCGACGTGACGAGAAACAAGCAAAACTGTCCGTGGTAGCATTACTGAAAAGCAACATTGATCGGTTTGGTTAATGGATGAATATGGGAGAGAGTGATTGATTTGACAGCTTCTGCATTAAAACCAGTCACACTCAGCTGGGTCCTGGTGGTCGCAGTGTTGTTTGCAATGTTTTTCCCCCCCATGCTTTTATATTCTCCCGGAACTACACTGGGATTCAGTCTATGTTCACCACTGTGTATGTTTCCTTCTCCCAGGGCCCACATATAGACTCGTGAAAAGCAAGGTTATGCAACAGGCTGGCCACTTGAATAAACTGCCATTTACTGTGGGTGAATGGAGGAGTTAAGAATGGTGAGGGACCCATTGTGGTGCAGTCATTGGTATGCAGAGAGCTGCAGCATTACGATTAGGGACCCTGGTTGGTTCTGATCGAAATCCACTGTATCTTCACTCTTGATCTGTGAGGAGCTTTCTTCTCCATGTCGCCCTCACACTGCCCCTGTCACAGAGAGTAACAGAAACTTCAGCAGTCACGAGGTCCGCCCATGCACAGCACATGGGAAACCAAAACACCCCCACTGACACTCAGAATGAAGCCAGCACTGAATGATGTGTTTTATGATCAAATCGCATGTTCAAAGGTAGCGACTTGGAGACTGATATTGAGTGAACTCCACGTTGCTGTACAAATCATATGCACCATCTCCTCCACCAAAAAAAAAAAAAAAGTCAATGCTTTTATTTCATTTGGACAAAGTAGACCGTGACCTCTTTGTTGACCTGGAGAAACGGTGTTTGAATAAGAATTTGACACCTATTGTCATCTGAACCAACAGAGCATGCAGATAACCAATGGCCTGGTTCATTTTAGCCCGAACACAAGGATTCACCCCAGTTCAGTAAATCCTCCTTCTCCTCCCTCCCCAGTCTGTCTTTGGAAGCGGACTGAACTAGGTTGGGGTTATATAACCAATGTCTGCTCTCATAGATCCTCAGCAGCTCGTCTTCCCCTAATCTTTTCAGCTTGATTACACCCTCCATCCCCCTCCTCTGCCGAATCATTCAGCTGAGAGTGTTTCTCATACACACACACACACAATCGCATCTACAGAGGAGCACATGGACAGAGCGTCAGGATCCGCCATGCACCGGTTTAGAGCGGATGGGATGCTTGTTAATGCAGGTGTGAGTGTTTGTTTGTGTTTGTGCATGTGTGTGTAGCTGCAGCAGTTTTGTCAGCGTGCAGCATCTCATCATGACAAACATGAAGACATGCGGTGGCTGCAGCCGAGTACATGCGTGCATGTTTGCCAAAGATAGTGGCTGAAAATTTTCAGACCTTTTCCCCCCTCGTCTGCATCTTGAAGCATCGGCCTCAGCAATGTTACAATCTGCAGGAAGACGTCAACAAGAAGAGTCTGAAGTTGACATATTGACTGTCTCATCAGTGGGTTTGCAACACACATAGTGATGCTGTAAGGGGACTGCTGATACTAGAGGAGTTCCAGCAATTCATCTGAGTGGATGCAACATGCAAACAGAGTATTATCAAAGAGTGTCAGCATTGTTTACCATGTTTGTTTCCTCTTAAATGTTTTTTTCTCTTTGATTATCTGGTGCAAAATCAAACGTATCACTTTCATTCTCATTGCACGCTGAACAATAAAAGCCAACATGCTCCGGTCATTGAGTGCATCTGATTGCTTTGATAAAAAGGGAAAGTCAGGTCAAAGGATGACTTAGTGAGTCAGCTGAAAGCTATTATTTTACCCATCATTTGGCATGAGAAACAGGCACCGCACCTTCATTTTAGCAATAAGGAAGTCTGCACGCTTGTTCTGTGGAATTGTAAAACAGCCATTTGGCCAGAACTTAAAAGTAATTGAAAGGTATAATAAAATGCTTATGAAATAGATTTTAAAAGCAGCACGAGGACACATGGAGACATGGAAGTTCAGAAGGCAAAGGTCGATTACCATGTCCTTTTTGTTTTTTTGTGACAAGTAAGCTAAACTGCAGCGGTAAACCATGACCCCTCTCCCTACCTTTGTTCACTGAGTGCATGAACACGTAAATATTCTCCTCAGTCTGCAGCTCACCTACAAACCTGTTCACCTCGAAAAGGCCATAAAACTTCTGGACTCCAGTTGGCTAAACATTTAATATGTTTTATGAACCTCTTCAGTCAAGGCCTATAGGCAGAAGATGCAGGAAGTGGGTATGTTTCACCGTGGCCCGGTGGGAAATGTTGACTGTAACCCATCACAAAAAACCTGGAAGCAGTGGAGAGTTGGGGAGGAAGTGAAGCGGGCTCAGTGAAATAGTTTCATGTTTTCCCACAAAAATCTCTGTTCTGATTCATGTTTAATTACAGAAAATCCCCTTACTGCTGCAGATATGTGACAGCCTCAGTGTCTTGGCTGAGTTCCCTGCCTGGCTCATCCAATAACAGTGACCAGCCCCAACAACCATCTGCTACTTCAAACTCTTAAACTGACAGTTTTTTTTTTTTTAATATCCTGCCCTCACTGTAAACTTAACTTAAAATCCTCAAGGAAACAGGTCAGGCACAGTCTTGCTATGTTTTTCCCTTTTCTTTTCTTTTTTTAAATTTCAAAATAAAAGCATTTCCTTGGATTTTTTTTTTGTCCTGTAAACCGAGACTCAGTGGATGTAAAACTCACCCTCACTCTGAATTTAATCTTCTATCAAAACTGTGAAATTGGACATCAGTGATTCTTGGAGCCTAATAGAAGAAAGGTCCAGAGTCCATTTTGTCATCTGTGAGCTGCCTCAGAAAGTAGGACACCACAGATCTGAGCCGTCATTATTTCATGAGCACAAGGGAGCTTCATCATCTCGGTGGATATTGAACAAGATGCTCTGCTAATGTCGATGTAATTAGCCCTGTCAGCTGAGACCACCAAACACAATGAATTCAGGAAAAATGTTAGCTAACACTCATCTTGCAGACGTTTAAAGACAATGTTTTACAAAACATAAAAGACAATGCTAATGATTTTTTGTATTCAAATCAATAATCTATAAGACGTTTGCCATGTCATCAGAATAACTTGATAATGATCTAACACACCATTCCTTCTCTGACAGGAGAAACAAAAGCCAGCAGAGACTTGTTATGATATACTGACATCTACTGGTTTGATGTACAATTGCATTTTATGTAACTTTATTTTGTCATACACGTGGCTCTAGCGCCCTCCAGTGGCAACAGCTTTACAACAACACTATGGACACTATTAGAAGAGCCAAATGAAAATCATGTTGAGTTTTTTACTCAAGGCCATTTTGATGTGATGGGACCACATGTTTTTCGCATCAGCCTGTCACCAAGCCTGTCTTATATTTGAACAAGAAACTGGATCTAAAAAGGGGGGAGTCAATCAGTCGATTAGTAATTTAAACAAATGACAACAACAACTACAAAAAATCTGAAATCTAATAATTGTTGATTTGAGGGTAAGTGTCAAGCAAAAAGCAAACAATGTCTGGTCCCAGTTTCTCATATTTGCTGCTACTAAGCAAACTGAAGATCTTGGAAACTGAGAAACAGTGATGGGTATTTTTTAATATCTGCCTTTTAATAAACTAAACACCTACCGTAATCAAGAATATAATCAGAAGACTAAGCAATAATCATAGATCTATTAAGCTGCATCTCTACAGCCTTTCCAAAGGTGCTCAGGAAGCTGGTGCAGCATGAAAAGATAAACTCACGTATAAAAACACAAACCATCTATCTGACATCTGGGGAACAATTTATATTTTATGTCTTGTTGTTTTCCTACAAACTGCTCTGACAGGATTTTATAGATCCCCTCTTGGAGTAAATGGGTGTAGAACAAGAACTGGCTGCTACACTACAAGATCACACTGAACCTGCTGGACATTTCAATATTTAACAAAACCACTTTTTTTATTCAATTCACTTCATTATGACACACAATTTCAATCCAGCAAGTACATGGTGTCACGCCACACACACATACATGACGAGCAACCTCATGTTCTACTGAAAGAGCCTTTTTTTTATTCATATCTTTTGAGTGATTCACATGTGGATCGGTTACTTAATAATAAACAAAATTATAATCTTCACAAAAATATCCTATCTGTTGTATTTTTCAGATCTTTGTGTAAGTGCTACAGAAATTAAAATACACAGATAACACCAATAATTCACTATAACAGGGTTTTTGCATTCCCATAACTCAGTTCTCTGAACATGCAAATTTAAGCACAGCTCTCTAGTTTAGCTTCGAGAGGGAAACAGCTCCTTTTCAGGAGCTTTTTGTCACAAACAATGAGTGGTCAGTGGCTGTATGTCTCTATGCAGGAGTTCACTCTCCTGCGACTTCATATAAATCTCTGAGATGAAACATTTATAAACCATTTGCATGCATTTATTACATCGACTAAAACAGAAACCTGTTGAGGCTTTCCTAACAATATGGAATAGAAATCCAGAGCCAAACAAAGGCTTTCTGAAGAAAACTGCTATTGTGCACTTTTATATAGCCCTCATTAGTTTGATCCTGATATCTCAGTCTAAGGCAGCTTTCCTTTGAAAGGAAATTGGGGTTTGAGTGTCTTTTTTTAACTAGTCAGGTTTATAACCGACAAGAAGACATCACAGTGATGGGGAACAGATTTTTTTTATGCAATCTGCATATCTAAACTGTGTCTTGGCTTCCTCATGTTGTGTAGACTAGGTCCAGTAGAGGTTCATTTCTGCTGAACATCAAGGTAACATTCATCATAACAACAGACATAAAGATGAGGATTCATGTGCTTCATATTTGTAAAACAATGTGACAATATGCTTTTTCTGTGTCAGGTCACGATGTAGAGTCAAATTCTTGATGACAAGGTCGTCACGTGGCTTTCTCCTGCATTTCACTGCAATGAACATGGCCTTAAAACTGTGAGTAGAGTTGCAGGTAATTATAATATAATCACACACACATGATATCAGAAACTATCAAGGTTTGGCGACAGACATAATAGTCAGTGTTGATGTTTGTGTGGTGAAAACTGAAAAGATACAAGAAAATCTTTTCCACGAGCCAACACTGAACACAGTTACATGTGTGAATATACAGTAACACACTGTAAATGCCAAGAATAGAATCTCAGGTGAGACAATATTGCTTTGGGACCCCAGTGACCTATAATATTTTATGCCTCCAAAACAAGTTCAGCACTGAGAACAGCATACAAAATGCCAAATGTCACTACATGCACAGCTGTACAGTTGAACTCTGGTTTTCTCTACTGACCTTTGACACGTAAAACAAAACAATAATCACATTTATGAGAGCCCTCTAAAACCACTGTTGACAGTTGAGGTTTCCACTCACTGGAGTAACAGTGATATATATAAAAAAAAAAGGTCAGAAGTTTATGCTTTCACAGACTTGGTTTGATTTCTACAGGAGGAAAACTGTGCGTAATGCCCCACGTTAAAACAAATGAACAAAACAAAGACCTGGAAGAAAACAGCACAAGAGAGGTAGGAATTTGAATTCCAAAACCTACAATCCACAAATAACTTGGATGTTTCATTAGGTTTGCATGCTAATTAACCAGTTGGCTGCACAGCAAGACAAATCAAAAGCATACTGTGGAGAACTCGTCACGACCGGAGATATGGCACTATACGTAAAACTGTTGGACGCAATCACACTCAGCAAGCTCTGCTCGACCGAGAAGGATATTTACACTGCGAGCACTCTGGCCTTGAAAGAGTTCTTGCTCTGCTAGGTGACCACTTCTTCACGTGGCAGGTTGAGCCTCACCTCCCCTCCTGTTGACGTGGAGGCTGAGTAGACTGCGGTGGCGGAAACAGAAGAAGGGCCGTTGGTCTCCATGGTGAAGAGCTTGCAGGAACCTGGTAGGCCCGGATCAGCAGGCTCCTTTTCTGGGCTGGACACCCGGGATGATCCAGGGGAGGATGTAGGGCTCAGCTGCACAGCTGTGGTATCCTGCAGAGTGTGCTCGCTGGTCTCAATTTCAAATGCTGCCCCAC
Source organism: Decapterus maruadsi (assembly GCA_030347415.2). Lineage (NCBI taxonomy): Eukaryota > Metazoa > Chordata > Actinopteri > Carangiformes > Carangidae > Decapterus > Decapterus maruadsi. The sequence goes on from CM064906.1 coordinate 18,535,695, forward strand.
CAGCGAGCCCGCCGTGTCCCATTAACCCCATGCCCCTGCCGCCCACTTTAGACCTCCGCGAGCTGTGGGGAGGGGGGAGGCGGCTGCAGACGCAACAGGCCCCGAAAAATGAAAAGGCCACCAGCAGCAGGATAGGTCCGATGACGATTGGTGGGTTGTCAGAAGGCAACAGTGTGCTGAAGGCGAATGCTCCCACCAGGGTGATGTTCAGTCCAGCCAGCATGATGCATAGGCCGCATGCACAGCAGAGCGCCGGGGAGGGAAGGCCATGAGGGCGAGACGTCCTCCTCTTCTTCTTCTGGGGCTCCTTTTTAGGTACAGGGGTGCCGGTGTTTCTATCAGTGATGACCATGTCTTCACCTCTATCTCTCACTCTTCCTCTGTGTTTATTGTGTCTCCCTGTGTTTCAGTCCAAACTCCTCCCCATGGCGGTGTTTAAATAAACCGTGTCCAGCTCACAGTGTGGAAACATCTTAATCTGTAACATGACAACACGTGACAGCATGTAAGAGTTTCTGAAGATGCACACACATTAATAAAAGGAAACAGATAAGAGCACTCATTACACCACTTTTGTTCTGTACGGTAGTATCACTGGACAGCTATCACTGCTGATCGCTGTGGACAAAGTGAAGTGTCCTCCCCTGGAGAGTGTGCGTGTAATCCATCAACAAGCTCTGAATATTCATCGCTGCTCTGCTACTCCTCTAAATTACAAATATCTGGAGAGGATGAGGTCTTAAACACATTATGCAAAATACTTCACAATCACATGATGAACTAGGAGCCTGAGACTGAGAAATAAGCTTATAAAATATGTATAAATGCAGACATCAGAAAAGTACACAGAGCAGACAGAAGACACAAAGGAGCAGCAACAACAGGTTATTTAGTTACTGACTATTCATGAGGGATGCAATTGTTTAAACTGTAGCACAGTAAAAGCAAAGATGATGGTAAGAGTGCTTCACTCTGATGGTTGCAGCCCCATGTTTAAAAATTCAACATGATTGATCAGAGTGTGTTTTAAATGATGTGCTGTGCCACTGCAGCTGCTTCATTCATGCCACCTAGGCTACTACAGGGAATAACACTTGGTTATTATTCTTATTCCTTGCAATCGAATTAGTACAGTTCCCAGTGCAGCATGCACCCATTCAAAATCCTGCAGTGCAAATGAAGAGACCGTGTTCTGGTGGAGAGGGAAATCATTTTTTTCAATGAATATGAATGACAGTAAATGATCCTGGTTAGATAGATCAGATTTAAACGCGCTCTCCATGCATTCCTGTAAAATCAAACCGTGACAGCATCTTACCCTCTCTGGCGATATGCTTAAGGTCTTCACCATTGTTGAATCAGGAGATTTTCTTACGGCGATTCTCTGTTTAACTACCGGGTGTAATTACTGAGAGGTTGAAAGGACGCGTCAACACCAAAGGAGGGATTTTCATCCTGCTGTCGTGGCTTCACAGTCCTGAGGGCACAAGTCATGACAGCCATTCAATCAGCGGCGGCAACGGCGAAAACACGCGAGGCAAAAGAAAAAGCCGGACCTGATGAGGAATAGCTATTTTGGGGAAAAAGAAAAAAAAATCCGAGAGAAGAAAGAAGATCACTTAGGTGAGATGGCATTTCTTCTTCTGAGTTGATACGCAGACGCAGCACCGCGCGCTGCTCCCGGTGCGGACGGAGACGCACGTAACACCTGACAGGTCATCCTGCAACGAAAACACAAACACACACACACACCGGGGGGAGGACGCTTCCAAGCACCGGCGGTTTCATTATATATTTGAGGAGCAGCTCAGCTCATCCTCCCTCCTCCGGACCTCACCTCTGGATCAGAGAGGTGGTCTCTGCCACCACCTCCACTGTTCAACCTGTGTGTGCGTGCGTGTGTGTGTGTGAGAGAGAGAGAAAGACTGGACAGCGCTAGAGGTCACTGGTAAAATGTTTGTTTTTGTTGCTTTGGGTGAACTGAGCCTTTAAATGTTTCCAGGTTGTTAGCTGAGCTCCACACCTTTTGACCAGTGCATGCTGGGATAGACATGTATGGCTAGATTGGTGCAGAATAAAAATGGTTTTCATTCATGTTTTTTGTACAAACACACGTATGCGCATCCAAATAAAAGTCACACACTAATATTTAACTGGGCCACCTTTAGCTTTGATTAAAGCATGCATTTGCTGTGGCATCATTTCAATAAGCTTCTGCAATGTCACAGCATTTATTTCTGTCCAGAGTTGCATTCATATTTCAAAAATTCTCAGTGGGGTTCAGGTCTGGACTCTGTCGTCACATTGGAGCACTTTTCTTCCTTGAAGATGATGGTTCCCAATCCTTCCAGTTTTTAATAATGCGTTCAACAGTTCATTATCCAATTTCAGTGTCAGCAATCTCCTTAGATGTTGTAATTGCTTGATGCCAATGATTTGACCCTTCTGAAACAGATTAACATCTTTTCCACGACCACAGGATGTGTCTTCCAACATGGTTGTGAAATGAGACTGCATCAGTTAGGGTTAAATAAGTTGTTGCCAGCTGAAGTATAATCATCCTTGCAGTAATTATCCAATGGGAGGCTCTTTCCTATTATGGCAATCCAAGTGGTGACTTTTTCTTTGGACGGGCAGTGTATGTATGTGTCATTTGTCAGCCACTTCAGCCCATTGTGGATTGTGTTCAATTAAACATTCAGTATGTGTCTCTCCAGTGTTTAACTTCCTGCAGACACAGAGGGATTGTGTTGAGGCATTGTGATTTGAGGCCTGACAATCAAACTGCCGGTTGTCATCAAGGCACCACAGACTCCTCGGGCTCCCGTCGCTGAGACCCATCAACACGGCCCGGCATTATTCAGCCTCACAGCACGTTATATTTTTTTGTCGGCGCGCACAGCATTCTCCCTCATACGACTTCCCGTGCAGCAGCCATTCTGCTGCTGCTGTCCTGAATATCAATGTATTATGTTTGTGCAGTTCATTGTGCATGAGGAGCGAATGTGTGTGAATATGAGTGCATCTGTACAGGGATTGGTTTTGCTCATGACGAATACAAGCCAGGGAACTCGAGCTAAATTGTGTAGAGTCCCATTATCACATAACGACCGTAATAATGTCTTAATTGGTGACTGAGAACATTGTGTGATGATGAGATGAGCTGCAAGCAGCAAGCGGGACTACTAGGCTTTATTTGCTTCCCGTCTAGTGTCAGAAAATATGAAAAACCTTCACCAACAATCAACAAACATATTCATCTTTCAATACGTTCATCAGTCCACACACATAAGTACAATAATGAGTAAATCTCAATGATTTACTCGTAATACTGTAGGCTACTTGGGTGTTAGACAGCTGACACAAGAAGTAGACAGAAAAACAGTATCATAAGGATTTAATTCGGCATCTTTTGCCTCAGTTTTGAAAGAAACCTACAGAGGAGGATTAGCTGGAAGTTAGATAATATAAATCAGATCATGTGATGACATCAAGGTGGGTCTTGATCAGAAGGTGACAGCTTTTGTTTCCGTCTGGATAAGATGTCTGGTATGTCTGAAGATGTCCTGCAACAGACCAAATTACAAGTCATACAAGTCCTCCTTCTGTTTGAAACAACATGTATTACTTTATTTCCCCCAAGTAGCCTAATCCAACATTTTAATTAACTACAGAGCTATAAAATGACTGAACTACCACCAGCATATTAATGCATTCCCTGGATAGTGTGGGTAATTTAAGTCAGGCTCTCAGAGGTTATTTGTTGTTTCATTGTTTGTTTTTGTTTTTCAAATGCTGGAAATCAGTGATGGAGAAAAAAAAGAAGAAAGTGACATTTTTGTTAAGAATTAAACAACAACAAAAAAAGATTTTAATTCAACAAATGTCACTCAAAAGTTTATGAAAAATTTCAATTTTGAAGTTGAGTGCATAGAAGTATGTTTGGAGTTGCACCACCAACACATAACAAGTTGGGTAATGATCTAAACCGTCATGACTAAAATCTGTCTGGTGTCTGGTTACCATAGCAACAACATCTAAAGTGATTGACTGAAAAGAAGAGGATACCTTGTGATGATCACTTTTGAAAGTTTGTCTTTTTTTTGTGCCATACCTCTGAAAGGCTTGGACAGGCAACAAAAACGTATTACGTAAGGTGGATTGTTGGCTATTCCACAGACAATTTTCAACTTTCAACCATAACAGGCATTACCGGCTGTACACATGTCCTCAAAGAGTGCAGCAGATACAGAAAAGCTGGAATGAGATTCACTTCTTCAAAAAAATATGTTTATTTTTTATTATCGCAGGTGTAAATGACCGCCATGCCCTTTATATTACGTGATAAATGGTTTTGTCCATGAATCGTTCTAACAGCTTAATCTTGTATTATCCGTTTCTGGAACATCATCATTTTTTGTGTCAGCAAATCACACTCTCTTTTATATTGTGGCAGAAAATAATCAATTTCAACCAAACCAGGTCAGTCCATCTTTATCAAAATTTACTTTCTACAGCTGGGTGTCTAGCATGACCATATAACAGAAATACATACATGGCCGAATTCCCTGTTAATGTTGTCCGATGAATTTGTTACAGTTTGTAAAAGTTATTCAATTTAATGAGGGGAATACATTGAGGAGACGTAGCTGTAAAATGTGTCCCTACACATTTTTTAAAAATGTCTCCTTATGAATCTTTGGCCATTGGGCATGTACAATCAAAAACGTACTTGTCTATCCTTATATTAGGAGTCATGGTGAATTATGAGATGCTGATCCGATGATGGATCTGCATAAGTGAGAATGCGATTCACTGCAAATTATGAATAAAACTAGGCCCAGTGTTGACCCCTGTGGGACCCCAATCAGCTCTAAAATGTTTAATTTACACCAAAACAGGCCTCTACTAAACCTGTCAGACAGACAGGACAGGACAATCAATGAAACATCACACTCACCCAGTGTTTAGGTTGGGTGTATAATAGACTTCTTCTCTTTTTCAAATGTTTTCTTTTAGACTATGTGTGTCCAAACTTTATCCAGTTTAAATACTTTTGAGATTTGATATAGAGATATGATATTGGGAAACATTATTATCTTTATGGTTAGGAAATGTCTGTGGTTATGACTCCAAATGTGAAGACAGCTTCAGGTGTTTAAATTAAATGTATGTTAACCACCTCCTAATTCAGCTCACCGTTACCTTTTCTGCAAAATATGAATGTTCACCTCATCTTGCTTTTGTACGTAAATCCCTAATCCACAAATTAATATTACAGACAGACAGTAATGATTTTAATCTCATACCCCTCATCTGGGTTGGTCTCCGCCATCGGTCCGCCCTCAATGAAGGTTCCCATTCGACTTTTAGAGCGTTCCAGATTTAGTTGACTCTGAGTCCCTGCAAGATCACGAGAGAACAAACACACATAACAACAGTTGGTCTAACACTGCATGTTTCATCAGTTTGTGGAAATCTGGGAGCTGTATCACACTGTGACGGCTGGTAGAGACATGCAGTCTCAAGAAAAAAGGATTCACACATTCTTGGCTTCTTCTTCTTGGATTCTTGTCTGTTATCTAAAGTTGATTACAAGCTGTATAAGGATAAGAACATATGATAAGTACAAGAAGCTGGAGTTTCCCAAAAGAAATCACCCTACTCCTGCTCGTGAGAGTTTATGGCTGCAATTTAATAGTTTTGTTGGGTTAGGAGGGTTCCTGAGGGGATTGAGTCAGCCATATCTCAGTCGTGGCCATGTTGGTGTACTGCATGTGAATGCCAAGGAAAAGAGAAAGTATCCACTGATTCACAGCTCCTTCGTGATGCTTTACCACAGAACTTAATTCAAACTTTGAAACTCCAGCTCATTTACTAGATTATCAGGGCCATTAATTTTTTTTCTTCTCATATTTGGACATAATGAACATTTTCAAAAATTCAGAAACGTTCCTTTTCCAAATTAGAAGGCAGCCATAAATCAATTTATCCAAACAGTGCCTCCAAAACAACCAATAATACTATACTACAAATCCCTCTTTTGTAAAACTCTTTTTCTTTTTCTACTCTTCTCCACCCCTCACCCACCTTCTCGTCTTAGTGTTTCTACGGGTTGTTCAGGAGCAGGATTGGCAGCCGTTGGGTGAACTCTGAAGTTTCCTGAGAATTTTAGAAATAGTTAAAACATCTTCTGAAAGTGTCATTCTCATGTCATGAACTGTTTTTGGCATGGCTGAACAGTAAGATGTTCAGTAACAATTTGAACAAAATTGAGAAAGAACAACAACTTACCAAAGGATGGAAGAATATGGTTGATGTTGAGCCAGGCTTTTATAAAGGGGTAGATTGATATGAGCAGGCCTGTAAAACAAAACTCATGATTAAACTAAACTAATAGTAGTGCCTTCATCATTATGTGAAATACATGTTTGGTATGGGTTGATTGGGATTTTGGTATGAAGACACAATCTTCAATTTTGAAGAAGGAATAAGTGCAGTATCTACCAGCAGGAGAAGTTAATATCATGTACTGTAGGCTGTGAGGAAAATCTCATTATGGGGGACTGTCAAATGTCAGTGATATAAAAGCATAAATCCAGTCACTCGATTCCAAGTTCAATCTGTGACTGCTACCAATGCCTGTGAGCCAGACGAGGGGGTAACAACAATACAATTGCTTTATGAAATATCTTTTCCCTCACTGTAAATATCTTGACGTAGCCTTCAGATTAGTTTTAACAGTGCAGCAGCAGATACAGTGTGTGATGTTCTTACTGTTCTTTCTGTTCAAGTATACAGTAATATCTGAACCACGGGGCTTGTGTGCCTCTCAGTGGCACTCTGCTCCAATTCAACACAGTTATTGATTTCCCTTATAAACCAGAAGAGCTGGCATTAAAACCCAGGCAGGTCCTGGGGGTGGCTGTGATGCATTTCTGTGCCTAAAATGTCACGCAACTGCAGAAGGAGTGAAAAGGATCTGTCGAGAACACTCTGTTCATACTCATTAGTCAGCCTATGTGTTGGAGGAGGCATCATGGCATACAAGCCCCCAAAACACACAGCCTAATTAGATGCTACTTAGCTGCACAAGAGCTGCCAGAGTCAACGTCTCTGTCAAACTGCTGCGCACAGTTTTGATTTGCCGAAGTTTTGTGCACACGATAATTTACTGAACGTTGATGAAATAATGAGTGAGAATATTTCACATCACTTATGCATGTTGATGTTGTCTTCCTGGGATCAAAGGCCCTGTCCTTTGCTCTGTATCTCCAGGAAACCAGCTCAGGCACTCCTCTACCTTGGCAGTGCAAGTCCTCCGGCTATCACTTGGTTCCAGTTACACTGTTGTATCAGATGATGGCAGGGTGTGTTTTTCAAGAACAGTGGATGGAAAATGTCACAGGCCAAAGATCTTTGTTTTTGACGTCTTTTTTTTTTTCTTTTGTTTTTAAAAAAAAAAAATTAATCAGTTTACATTTTGGAGGACTGTGTCCTCCTTGAACCTGACAGCAATATTTTATACTTTTGTGTGTTATTGAACCATGTTTACTTCCATCACTGTACGGAGTTGAAGATTCTGATGCTATGTAATAAAAAAACTGCAAAATCAGCTATTTTCCATATGTATTTATTCCTCTGACCATATTGAACCCCAAATATTGAAGTTTCTTTTTGCTAATTACAAATGATTTGATGAAGGCAACAAAATATGGATATGACCAGGAGGTCTTGCAATCACATGTTTCATATGTTGAATGGGATGCATGAAAATTGTATTTATTCGAAGTATTTGTTTTGGTGACTAACTCACAAAGATGCTGACAGCATGTATGTGGTATTATAATGAAAATTAACAAATTTACAGTTTCTTTAGTGGTCAAAACACGTCATCAGTTCAAAATCCTTTCATCGGATAAGACAATAATGTTTTCTAATCTGTTAAAGAGGTCAACATCATGATTAATCCACAAACACATAACGTCAAGATTCAGTCAAAAAAGACCAAATACAATCAATACAACCAGCAATACAGTAATAACTTTGAAACAACTGAGTCAATTTTTCCCATAAAATCTTACACTCACTCACTCATTCACTCACTCACCGAGGCCCCCTGCTCCCAGAAAGATCCCTCCTACAGCATCAGCATCACACTCCCTGGACACCCCAATGATGATGCAGCCCGCCACGATGCTGAGCAGGGCCGAGCCCACCCGCAGCCCATGGTACTGCCCAGCACTGATGGGGTTCATTCAGCAGGTGGAGACCGCCCGCCCCACCTGCCCTCCAACATGCACACAGTGACCAGTAGTGAGTGTGCCCTGCTACGACTTGGGGCCCTCGCTGCCTCTGATCACTACTAGAGCCTTGCCCCTCCCTTGTTTCAAGTGTGTCTGACACAGAAACACTTTCTCTGGCCAAGCCTCCAAACTCTATTCTCTGCTCAAGACGTCTCATGCATCTTTAAAGATGGAGATCTGGTTTCCATTGCCACCGAAAATTAGAAAGCTCGGGGCGCTGACTCTTATGACAGCGATACGTACGCTACTAAATCTGATCACAGCCCTCTTCCCAGTGAGTGCCTGGAGTGCCATTCACAAAAAAAAGAACATTAAAACAATACACAGTGGTGGTGCAGCTGTTTTCTTGGACACGTGTGGTGTTTGAAGGGCTTATAAGCAAGACACGGTAATGTGACAGAGCAGCAGAGAGATAAAAAGGAGAAGAGGAGGATAGAGAGAGAGAGAGAGAGAGAGAGAGAGAGAGAGAGAGAGAAACAAAGTTAGAGTATGTGCTATACTTGTGTGATTTGTCTGCAAAGCTTGAAGGGAATGTATAATGAAAGGTTCAGAGAGTCCTCTACGGTGGGGGCCCGAGGCCATCCACAAAGACCTGCAGTTGCCATAGGAATAGCATATCCATGGCAACAGAGGGAAAAAAGAGGGTAAGCAGGATTAACACCGGTGAATAGGATAACAAATGAACTTACTGGGTAGAGGAGAAACAGTGACATATTTCCCGATCAACAAGTTAAGTCTATGTCTGGATCTATCTTTAATAACTGGTGCCTTCTGTAAGCCACCACTATTCAAGATAGATGAGGGTGCGTGCGTGTGCGTGCGTGTGCGTGTGTGTGTGGCACATCCAATGCAAAGTTGCATTATGATAATTTTTATGCCATGTAGGACCCTTGAAAATGAAAAAAAGAAACGAAAAAAGATCATAGAATCTCAAGGTTTTATATTTGTATGAAAATAGTATTTTTAAAAGGTTTTATGGGCAAAAAAACAATAACTAGGCTAAATTAATAGCTTAAAGGTAGGGTCTGGAGTTTTGTCCCTCTCAGTTTGTAAACAAAACAGTGAAACTCAGCCCCTCCCCTCAGGCTAAGCTGTGTAGCCTCCTGCTCCTGACAGCAGCAGTTGTCATGACCATAAAGGATAGGAATTACAGTCTGAAAGAAGTGCTGGAGCCGCGGGCCGATAAGCCGACCTCTCGCCAACACCGGGAGCCTCCGTGTTTGTTGTTATGCCGTTGTATTGTGGTAAACTAGCGGGTGTTAATGCTAATTAGCATCTCGCTAGCTCACTAATATGGTCCTAATACTTGTTACCAGAGGTCGGGAATCGGTCCGCGGCTCCAGCGCTTCATTCAGACTGTATTTATTGTTCTTTGTTGTCCTGACTGCTGCTGCTGAGAGAGATAGAGACTCAGTAGCACCAGACAGCTAGCACAGCTAACAGGCCTGAGCCTCCTGCTGCAGGTAGCTCCACCTGAGCTCCATCATTGGCTGGAGGATGACACAGACTCTCTCACCATAGGTGTCTCTGCTAATTGGCGACTCTCTAGCTCCACCTAGAAACGTCCACGTGCACAGCAAAACATGAACAAAACAAACCAAAAAACCAAAATACAGGCAGGGGAGGGAGGGGCTGCAGACAGAGCCCCCACCACACAGGACTAGAAGCCCATAGGTGATGATTGAGACGGATTTCATTTGTAAAAGTATAATTTTTATTTTTAGGCTCAAAACTCCAGACCCTACCTTTAAATTAAAATGCAGGCTATCTATCAAAATATTCCTGGTTCCATAGCCAAATGAAATATAGGCTAATAAGCAAATAAATTGCTTTCCGAGGATCTTCCACTCTGTACGAACTGGTAAATGATTGATTTAAGAAAGTTTTATGAATGGTAAAAGACATTGTTCCCGTCAAAAAGGGATGCGTTGGCCGGGAATCGAACCCGGGTCAACTGCTTGGAAGGCAGCTATGCTAACCACTATACCACCAACGCCTGATAGAAAAGAGAAGGAAGACCCATATTCAGTAAAATAGCGACCCCATTGAGTTTGAGGAGGTAAATGTTTTGTATATACCGAAGTGTTCAACATTATCCAGTGTAAATGCACTGATGCAGTAGGTGTCAGTCAAACATAATTTCTCTCTGTAAAATAAATCAACGTTTGATCCTCTGGGTTCAATAAAGTTTTCTCGGTGGATTCACCGTGTGAGGGAATACTGTGCTGGTTTGTAGAAATCTAACAGTGTTTGGAGGAAGAAAAAAAAGGACTGTGGCCCGTACGGGGATCGAACCCGCGACCTTGGCGTTATTAGCACCACGCTCTAACCAACTGAGCTAACCGGCCCATTTGCGAGCACCCTGGATGACATATCGTCATATAACCATAGTTTCGCCGATATAGTTCTATTATGTGCATTGATGTTCAGTACGGAATCAAAAGGGTCAACAAGATTCTGTACTTGTACAACATTGTTCAAATGTGTAATAAAATTTTGTGGTTTAAAAATATTTTGTGCACGTGTAAAAGTTTTGTACCTGTGCTTTTTCTTGTTGTTTTGTAAAGGGAACATTTTTATTTTTTTCTGCAAGAAACGCATTCCAAACAATCTAAACAAATTTCAGCCATGGTACTTCAAGATCAGCAGGGGTCGCCATTCTACTGAACATTTTCTAAGGTCAGGTTATCGTTCATGTGGCAAAACCCTTGACGATTTCAAATTAATCTTTATCAATATTTGGCTTTCAATTACATAATATGGGAATTTCTGAAATATAATATACACCAATTAACCATCTCATTCAGTAAAAAAATAAATAAAAAGAAACAAACAATGAAATGTTTACTGCAATAAACTCCTATACTAATCTTCAACCTATACTGGCTGAAATGTATATTCAAAGAGCACAAGGGGCCTTAATTAGATCTAGAGTAAAGGATAGAGGAGGGGTGAAACAGCTACAACATTTAGATGTGCACACAATACAACTACAAAACTTATTACACATGTCACGTGAACATCACTGTACAATTGCAAAATCTTTTTAACCCATTTGATCCCATGGATATGCATATGAAATGTACATTAATTGTTCCCCGATAATTGAACCCTAATATAGAACATAAAGATATGAACACAGAAAAATATCGATTACGATTTTTATATCCTTTCTCGACAACACGGAAACATAGACCTCGTGGCGCAACGGTAGCGCGTCTGACTCCAGATCAGAAGGTTGCGTGTTCAAATCACGTCGGGGTCAATTCCTTTTGAATAATTCCTTCATTAGTCAATCTGTTTTACTTGACTGAGCGACAAACACTATACCCATTTGCAGCAGGATAGTTCCTTGGGATAATGTTCTCTTTATGTTGTTAGGCAAGACTTGTCTATGATATGTTGCAACTACACACAAGATTCAGTAGTATTCAGCAGTGCACACACAGTTACTTGCAACTAAAGAACACAACAAAAAAACAGACCGTTTGTACGTGCAAGTGACGCTGGAAATGTGAGTACAAAATCGGAGATTGACAATGTCAAAGAAACATCGTTAAGGATGAACAAGAAAAGGGTGGGCTCGTCCGGGATTTGAACCCGGGACCTCTCGCACCCTAAGCGAGAATCATACCCCTAGACCAACGAGCCAGACGCTAACATAGTTGACCATGACCGTTCACAAAATCGATCCAAACTTGACCACATGTGAAACATTTTGCAAGAATCCCATAACCAACGTAAAACTCTCCAGACGATTGCAATGTAATTTCTATAATTTTCGCTTTATTTACTCATCTTTCTTTTTTTTTTTACTACCAATCTTTGTAGTCCTTTAAGAAAATTCTGCAGGCATGTTCGATCCTAAATAGATTTTGACATTTTACTACTGATATCCAACAAGCCAGAACATGTTGATAGAGGGTGAGTTCATAATGCCCTCAAGAGATCTGCCCCGTTCCGCGGGCCGCGGCCAGGGGTACTTGGTAGGGTTAGGGTTAGCGCAAATTAGCGCTAAATAAACGATTAGGGTTGAAGGTGACTGCATTAACTTCTTTCATTTTGGCATGTAGTATGTCTAAACATAAACTATGTAACGGATATAATGTTGAAGAACAACCTCTCACTGCAAAAGCAGCAGCTACATCACGTGACAGGTGGTAAATTTAATCCGAAGTCCAAAACCCCTTGAAAAGTGTCTCAGTGTAGGTTTTCATTTCATCATACAATCTATATAAGATTAGATGCAAGACGTTTAGGTCTTGGGTATGAGCAAACAGAAAAAAGATTAATAAGATTAAAAAGTTTAAAAAAAAATGTAGTTTCTTATATCGTTTTAATAGTTATTATTCTGTGGGTAGGCATTTGAAAAGACATTTAGAGGGTAGATAGGTGTATGAGAAGTTTAGGTTTAAACACATCACTGTGAGTGGGAGGGGTGGGTGGCGTGTACTCTGATGCCCTTCCTGAATACCTGGATACTTTGGATAAGGTGTAAACAAAGTGTCACAGGCTTTACAACTAAATAATTAATATAACGTGGCTGGTATGTATGAGTGTGTAATATTCACAGCAGACGCAATCTATATGACATAGGGACAGTAAATAAATGCAGTGGTCAAATTCGCCTCGTTGTCTGAGAATAATACGTACCAGTCAGCAGATTTTTTACCACGGCGTACGTACGGGGTTTATCTGTGGTCATGTGACCCGCACTCAGCCATCTTGTCGAAAACTGAGAGAGAGGGAGAGAGATAGAGAGGGTGAGCGAAAGAGAGAGAGAGAGCCACACACAACTCGCATACAAACCTTGTGCTGTCAGATCAAGCAGAGGTAAGAGACAGCCAAAGTTTAATTAATACACTAGCTTAGGGGGGTAAAAACCGTTCATTTAAAAGTAGTGTCATGTCAGAGGACCATGTTGTGACGAGCTACCGTGCAATGGGACTGTTTGCTAAAACCCACCATGTTTTTTTGTACTCGGCCTTGCAGCACCGAGCCCCAGTGTCTGTGTATGTCCGCGTCCGGGTGGCCCGATGTTGTTGTGGATCCAGGCTGCTGCTCCGGAAGGCCGCGTGTAGCTAGGCGGTGGCTAACGCTAGCTGCTAGTGCTGATGACTGAGGATAGGGAGATTATCTTTATGCCGTTAGCAGCGATATATTTAAACATAATATATGACACGGCCCCAACTCTTAGGAGGAAGTAAATTAATGCCAATTCATCTGTTTAGCTTGACTCGAGACATACAGCGATACACGAGCAGCAACAGACTGCTGCTAAGCTAAGCTAAGCTATAGCTGAGCCGAGGTGCTGGCAGCAGGTAGAGCCACCGCTGCTGTCGTCTTGACGGTTGGTTAAATTATCATCAGCATGTTGAAAGTAACTCTTAAAATAATAGTTTATGTCTCCTACCGCCCTCATACATAACTGCAACCCAACTGCCAGCCGTTAGGGGACACGTTAGCTAATGTCAGTTACTAACATGCTAGGAAATAAATATCTAAAGTTGTTTATTTGACTGGTCAGGCTTAGCTTAGCCGCGTTAGCTTAGCCGTATGTGGATGATAACCGATTTCAAACAGGAAACTCCAAAAGTATTGATCGCAGCTTTTTTTGCTTTATTTTTTTTTTAGCATTGTAAATGTAAAGTGTTTCAGTACGATTCAGTCAAGTCACCGAGGTTAGCTTTTAACCAGGACTCGGCCTGTTCACTGCTCCTGCCTTCTTCCTCTTACTGTCGATAACACACTGCTCTGTGCTGTACTACTGGCCCTTTACATGATGAAACAATCTGAACAACTTTTTTTTTTACAAGACACTCAGTGGTCAGTAGGTTTTTCCCTCCCTCGATGTTATCCATCCCCCGGCCCCATCAAAAGTACAAGTTTGTGACCTCGGTAGTTCAAGTTGTGTTGTTTTGAACAGATTGTTCATTTGACGAGTGCTGACTCTAGACTCCTAATTATTGTAGACGACTCGTCATTACGACGCTGAAAGTCAGCCGTGCATGTGGCTTTATTTTTATTTAACTGGGGGAAAAAAGTTTACTATTAGAGGGTTTATTATTAGAGTTGTGAGCAATGTTGGTTACTTCAGATAAGTTTGCGCTACCCTCCCCACTTACACGTGGCTCAACCTGACTTCCATATGGTCAGTGGTATTGTGAGTGTGCTGTCGCCTTGTGTGTGCCCGATATTTGGGAAAGTCTCGCTGCCTAATAAACCCTTTACGTTTAAGCCTTTAGTGTGAGGTAAAGTCTTAGCATTGGAGATATTCTTGTAAAACAAACGATTAGTCTTGTTGACATCACGGGATTATTATTTTTTGCTGATCTTATTTTGCAGTTGAAGACCACCTCCGTTGTCAATTACAGGTGTCTGACATACCCTCCTTGCAGGCTGGGAGACTTCCTAAAATAGCTTCAGCAGATTGAAATTGTACACTGGTTGTGTCTGCTAGTGGGATGGGCTGTATAACCAAAGCCAGTAACTAAAACATAAATCTTTTGACTAAATTTTGTCCAACCCAACTGGGCCCCTTTAGAAAGAAATAAAGTTTAGCTGATGAGGAGACCACATTACATTTGTTTGTTAACAACTATGTAGATATAAGTTATGCATTTGGGAATTCTGTTGCACTTATGTAATAGTTGCAGTACGTTGATTCTCCTGACACAAAATATACTCTTAACACAACCAAATTAATAGTTGTTGAACTAAAGTTTAAACAACATATGAAACAATTAAAAGTCAGACAATTAAAGTAACACTAATCTGCAGCAAATTAGGTGGTTTATTAATCCATGCAGTTTTGAAAAAAACATAAAAAGTTTAAATAGCACTTTCCATGTCCAGCTTGGTGAAGATTTCCTGTTTTACTTGTTTTTGTAAGATTTTTGAAATGTGTATCTTTGTTTATGGTTAAACAAATGAAGATTTGGAGTTGTCACTTGGATGCTCAGGAATTGTTCAGAGCATTTATCAGTGTGGAAAAACCAAATGTTATAGACAATATTAGAAATGTTAAATGGGCATCATAAATATTCAGTATTTTAATTTTTTCATGAAGTTTGTGTAAAGAAAAATGTAATAGTGTGGGTGTGTGAGTGGTTTTAATCCTTTTCTCCTCTTATGTTTGTAGAACATCAAGGAAGAATGGCCGAAACCCAGACACTTAACTTTGGACCAGAATGGTAATTGATTTGGCACAAGTCTCTAAAATGACAAGTGATTCATCAGTTGTGAAACTGGTTTTTCTTTTGGGGCACTGTGCAACTTCTCTATACATGTCCAGACGTGTCGATTGCTACCTCAGCTTTAGTGTTGTCTCTCCTTCCTCTGTCCCCTCTGCTCATACTAACCCCTCTCTCTTTCTAGGCTCCGTGCCCTGTCTGGAGGTGGTGGTGGCAGTGGTGGTGGTGGAAGCAGCAACATTGTTGCCTCTCCACCCCTCTCACCTGCGTTGCCAAAGTATAAACTTGCAGACTATCGCTACGGGAGAGAAGAAATGTTAGCACTTTATGTAAAGGATAACAAGGTGCGTATCTTACCTGTTGATGAAGGCTGACAGTCAGTTAGGCGTGCATACATTATGATACTGCTGAGATTAGACTTACATCTTCCCTGATCGTTTATTTTTCTCCCCAGATCCCTATAGACCTACATGACAAGGAGTTCCTGCCAATATTGCAAGAGGAACCCTTACCGCCTCTGGCACTCGTGTCTTTTACAGAGGAGGAACAGGTAGGAGAGCATGTCATGATAGGAGGTCACTGTCTTGGTGAGAAATGATAAGATCGGAAAGATTTTCTGACTTATCTCGTCCAGACGGCCTCTTATTGCCATTCCTTGGAACTCTTGGTAATTAGAGTATGAAACAAAGAACAGGTGCCAAGAAGAGTGCTGAGAGCTGGCTCTTTGTCCCCCATGCCACCCCCACCCCTCCTGTCTGTATTTGCAGAGAAATTTTTCCATGTCTGTAAACAGTGCGGCAGTACTTCGGCTGACAGGCCGAGGAGGCGGTCCGATAGTAGGAGCACCAAGAGGCCGAAGTACCTCAAGGGGTAGAGGTAAGATTTTTAACTGAAGTCACACGTAAATACGCCGTGTCTTCTTTATCTTGTCAAGAATACGTGTCTGCAAGGGGAACTGACACATTGGAAGCAGTAAGGTGAATTTCATTGTTTAAAAGAGCCAATTATAGCTGCTTAGATATTCTGTCTACGCAGCTTTAGAGTCACAACAACTGCAGATTGTTAAGATGCCTTCGAGGAATCCCACCAGTTTGGCCACAGCTTGACACGAGGGATGTAATATTAGCACCCTGTAGGTGTTGTGCTTACTCAGCATACTTGGACCCCAGCCGCTTTAACTCATAATTAATGTGCCTTAAGCATGGCAACCCCCTGTTTAAATTACATATATTTTACAGTCAGTTAAAGCTGCGTACTGTATTTTCCAGAGCTATTTGGTTTTACTGTTTGCCTGCCCTAAAAATTAACAGGGGCTCAGTTTTGAGATGTATATTTTTGATGTGGCATCTGATGCATGTCTTAAATTCCTGTGCTAGTTGAGCAGCCAGAGCCCTTCAAAAATCCTTCCTGACAAGCCATGCCCCAATTCAGATATGAAAAAGATGTGTGAAAACATTTCAACAAATATTAATTGAATCCTTAATGGTGTGCTACACTGAATTTCATGAACATCCAAGGACTTATAGGTCGGCATGGCCCCAACACCAGGTCCTGGTGCGTTTGGTGCTCGGACTATGAATGGATTATTACTGTTATAGATATTGCCTATGAATCAGGAAGAAAACAGATGAATTAAAAACCGCTGGTGGTTTGGTGTAGCTACAGCATTATGATTCAGCAGATTATTTACAGTGGGTGAAGTAGTTCAGTTGCCTTCGTGTGTGGTCACCTGTTGTGTGGGAAATCTTAATGTGTTTTGCCAGTCATTGGACCAAAGTGCATCCTGTGGTCATGTTGACTCTGCTACCTATAGTTCAGTTCATGCTGCACAGTTGCACTGGCTAACATACAGCCAGATCATGTTAGGCTGCTTCAACTTGTTATTGCTTTCAGGCCGAGGGAGAGGAGATGGAGGGTTTTACCAAAGAAGTTTTGATGATGTGGAAGGTTTTGGTCGTGGAGGGAGGGAGATGCATCGCTCCCAGAGCTGGGAAGAAAGGTATTAAAAGATGTTGTTGTAAAATATGTGACCTTGTATTTACCATCTATAGATGTTAAGTTTTTGCAAGACAGCAGTTTAATATCTCCTTAGTCATGATGTTGCATAATGGATGATTTCTTTTCTCTGCAGGGGAGACAGAAGGTTTGAAAAGCCAGGTCGAAAAGACCCAGGTTAGTGTTACTTTTTATTTATTTATTTTTTGGCAAGTAATCAATACATGACATCGTCATTGGCAAATACGCTGGCTTACCTCTACTATCTGCTCCTCTCTGTGAACCTGACAGAAGCTGCTCCAGGACATTTTCAGATGAATCACAGTAAGTTTGTTTAACTATTGAACAACAGGAAGATGTGTTTGTGGACGTTACATATGACATGTTTTGTCTTTAATTGATGTAATGATGACGACCGCACTTTTAATCACCCCACTGCTCTTTGCAGTCCGAGGAAACTACGAGGACGTCGTGCCGGGCCTGCCGAGGAAGCACGACTTCACGCGCTCAGAGAGTGAGAACTGGCGTACTTCTCGAGATGATCAGAACGGTGAGGATGATGAGGGGGGCTGGCGCCTGGCGGGGTCTCGACGGGACAGTGACCGGTGGTGCCCCCCGAGCCCAGGTGGGCACAGCACTGACCACGTTACCAATACATTTATCCTTGATAAATTATCTGGGATAAATGTATTTGTGTTGTACCACCTTTTTTTATTGTGTGGCCTGTTTCAGAATAAGGTACATCTGTGAGTCAGGGCCTGTCTATTGTGATGGGGTTTATATTTCATCATAGCGACAGGAGAATAGATGTTTTATGATACAACCAACTTGGATTCAGAGATGTTCTTCGTCTCTGTGTTTTCCTTCCGGTTTATCGTTATCAGAATATTATGACTAAAGTGGATCCATCATGGAAACATTTAGTATAAGACGAACAATTTAAGGGCACACCCATGTCCTCGTCCCTTTCCTGTGTTGAATTTGGAATTTGGCATAATCAGGGCTCTACGCTAACATTTTTCCAAGGCGCACATGTGCTCCTTAAGTAAAATGTCTGGGAGCACAAAAAGAAATTTTGGAGCGGAATAAAAAATGTATATGCAACAGATTATTTATTTAATTCACTGGCCCACTGGCGGGCCCAGCATGCATTAGAAGCAATGGGTTAACCACTCTCTGGCCGTCAGCATTTTAGCCACGCAGCGATCGTACATGGCTTTGTGGTATTTTATTATATGTGTCGGTGGTGGCCCGGTGAGGCGGCAGCAGCACCAAGGCAGGTTCTGCACATCTGACTCTGAACAGTATCTTAACTAAGCTGGAACAGTCCAACACGGCGGCGTGCTGCTCCTCTTTGACTCTAAACTCTCTGTAGTGCTACATCAGCCGAGCCTGAGGCCAACATACAACAGGTAACTGTGTGGTGTTGTCGCCTCTTTTCACCAACAGCTCCACTCTCCCTTGCATGTGACTACTGTGATTGGAGCCAGAGAATTGTGGGATTTGTAGTTTTTGAACCGTCGCAGATAAAATAGGTTGTGCTCTTCACTCGCATTTTCCTATCTTGTTGCAGATGTGTTAATGTGGATATTACTCAGTTCCACCAGTGGTGGCCAAATGTTGGCCGTCCAACTCAACGAAGCCAATTCCAGTCATGGGATTAGTTGTACCATTCTGACTATTTTCCTATCTCGTACAGATGGGCCACGGTCAGCAGGGTGGCGGGAACACCCGGATCAGCGTCGCCGTTTCCCGTTCGATGCAAGAGAAGACGAGCGTGGATACAGGAGGCCACGGTCGGGCAGCGGCAGCCTGGAAGATGAGAGAGACAGCTTGCCAGAGTGGTGTCTGGAGGATGCAGACGAGGAGGCGGGCACCTTTGACTCATCAGGGGCCTTTCTTTCTCTCAAGGTAGGCTACAAGGAGACCTTAGGAGGAGTTTTAATTAAATCAATGATATGAAGTCGGTATTTAGGTGAAACAGAATATTGATGTGACATTTATTTCACATAAATGACTTGTTATTGCAAGATATTTTGGCACAGATCATCACCTTGCCTATTAACATGGAAATGGGAATTGTGAATAGGATTACACTGTAATCAGATTTTCTGAGGTTGTGCTTTTTGTTCCATTATCAGAAAGCCTCCAAGGAGCCGATATTGGAAGAGGCAGAGCTTGAGTTCAAGCCCCTGGAAGAGTGTGAGGAAGGCCTGGAGGAGGAGGACATTCAGTCCAAGGAGACCAAAGAAACTGAAATGGAGGCCAAGAGAGAAGCTGACCGCAAAGGTTAGTCACTTCAATAGATGTAAATATTTTTCGAGATATGTTAATTGCATTGAAAAAGCTTGGACATGAAGTCTAATGGACTTTGGGATTAGCCACCTGTTTTTAGTGACTTTCTCACAGAAAGCTAATCTTAACCAATGCTGCGATTTCACAAATAGTCGTCCAGCTGAATGCAGATAACACTGTGGTCTGTGCTGTCATAACACCTGTGTACAAACGCTGGTATGCAAATGTCATAATGATCATGTTGGTCCACATGGTTTGGTACAAAATAACATTTTAGTAATACATGAAATGGTATTGGAAAAAGCACAGTTCATAAACAGTTAGGTATAGAGGGATAATCTTTTCAAGTTGTTAATTCATCTGTGTGTGTAGCCCATTATGTGAATGCAGCATAGTCGGTCAACTTTGCCCAGATATTAACTTGGACTACAGGAAGAACCTACTGGTCAAAGGTCAACATGCCATTTGGTTTGTGAACACAGTAGTATCCCAGGAACTCATCAAGATTTGGCACAAACAAGGAAGAACTCAATAGATTTTGGTGGTTTTTCATGGCACTGTAATCACAAATTGATTTGCTAATCAAAATTACATTTTATCCACCTTTTTCCGAACGTCAAAAAACGTGCCTGTTTTGCCGGTTTTGCTCTTCCAGTGGAATTTTATGTTTACGTTTCCATGGTTTCGGTAGTCGCGGTAAATGCATGTATTTCTTTTTTTTTTTCTTCAATGAAAATCTGTAAAACGCATGGATCATTACACCAGCTTTTAACAGTGGATATCACACAAATTGACATCCGTGTTAAAAGCCAGCATTAATAGATCCATGCGTTTACCGCAACTATGACAACGACTGAAAACCTTGGAAACGTAAACGTACAATTCCACCAAACCGGCAAAACTGGCTTCCGGTTTTGCCCATAGCGTTCTAAAGAAACTTGTGGGTATCCAAGTGGTTAAAGATCAACTGAACTGTGACATCATGTTTTGTTTTGTTTTGTTTTGTTTGTTTATTTTTAAACAGAGTTGGCCAGAGTGTCTGAGGAGGCTCCACCTGTTGCTCCCCCAGTCTCGGAGCCTCAGGTCTCTGTCCAGTCTTTGCCCCCTAGCCAGCCCAGCAGACCAGAAGAGCCGGAACGGCCAGCTGAACGGCAGCCACCCCTCGACCACCCACCAGAGCCCTGCAAAATCCCCCTGCACGTCCCCATGTCTAACAGCATGCTGGAGTCCCTACCCATGACCCACATTTCCACCACCCTGACAGGTGAGACGGCTCCTCAGTTTCACAGACATTATAGAGAATGTGAAGCTGACGTCACGTGTATATATCTACAGCATGCTTTGGAGGAACGCCCTGAGGAAGACAGACAAAAAAAGAAAACAAAAAAGAAACGGAGAAGAGGAAGGGAAAGGAAGGAGGAACGTATCATGATAAACTCAAATTTAATGAGAAACAAAGGTAGACAGAAACACTACAACTTATTAAGACCCAGATTTACTCTCTCCACTGACTTATCCAGACATTGTGAACTATCTCGTTTTTCGTATTAGTGCATATACTGCTGTGGCATTTTTTATGCAGCAGTTCTGTCCCACCATCATTACTTTTAAGCGACTTTGGGAACTTTTTTCAGGGGGGGCGAGCAAGTGTTTACATCCGCGATCCTCCAAAGATGGCGGCCAACGTCCAACGGCGTGACGTAACTTCACATTCTCTATAGAGAAGTATCTACAGGTGCATCAGGTGTTAGAATATCATGGAAAAGTCAATTTCCAGTAGTTCAAATTAAACCAAGTATTAAGTGCATAGAGATGGACACACTTTTCAGAAAGCCAACATTTCTATATTAGTAATGCTTTTTTAAAAAAAGAGACCCCGAGGAGTTATAAAGGAGTCATATTAATATGGATGAATCTACGTTACCCACACTTGTTAATGGGTCGGTAAATATATTGCTTTGTCTACATAGTTATTTTTGATATTATTATTTAGTGGTCAGCTCACTCAGCTTTTTCGGTTTCGGTTTCCCCGGACCTGCCTGGTGGGTCATGGGAATAACGCCGCCAGATCGCTAGTTGGCATCGTTTATGGTCAGAACTACGACGGTATCTGATCGTCTTTGAACCGCCGACTTTTGTTCTGGATTAATGAAAACATTCTTGGCAAATGCTTTCGCTTTCGTCTGTCTTGTGCCAGCCAAGAATTTCACCGTGCACATGGAGTCTCATGGGAAATATAGTGTGAAAATACTTCCCTGTAATTGGTCTCTTGTAATATTCAAAAAATTTAATATACTAAGTTTAAGGTTATCATTAAATTTTAGCCATAATCTTTACAATTAAAAAATAAATTGAGACATGAAATGCTTCATTCTGTGTGTAATGTATAATGTGTTACTTTCACTTTTTGAGTTTAATTACTGACATAAATAAACTTTTCCATTATATTCTAATTTATGGAGATGCACCTGTACATCTAATGCTCTACCTACCACGAAACTGCTCTAACGTCTGCCCTTTCCTTCTCCTGTTCAATGCAGAAGTATCTGTTCCATCGCCAAGTGTTCAGCTACCACAGCAAAAGCCCATGGAAGTTCCAGTGGCAATGAACAATCCTTTGCCTTTCCCTTCAAATATGATGGCACCTATTGGCAGGCCAACCGCTGTGCCACACGACACAGATGAAGATGAGGGACTGAAACACTTTGAGCAGGCAAGTTAGCAGACTTTTGACATGAAGCTTCACTGACGCTGACACTTAACTGGTATGCACGGACCACCTCCTGATATCAGAGAGGTGTCTTCCCTTTTCCAATTCATGATTAATGCTTAAAGAAGAAGTAAGTGGTCCGGTCGTTTTCGCTAATGCTGCGTTCCAGGCAGGCTTTTGAAATCGTAAATTACAGCTTCAAGTCACAACTTACGACTTTGTAGCAGGTAACCCACTGACCTGTTTTACCGGTGAAAGTCACTATAACAGCCACTCCGGTGAACTCGTACCAGATCGAACTGGTACCACTTCACGGTCGGAAAAATACGAGTTTCCTTGAACGCACCATAACAGTCCTGTCCCTACGTCGCCACATTCACGGCGTTCCTTGGCTGCACACACAGCCCTGCATGCCGTTCTCTCTCCTCATTGGATAAAAACTGTAGGATACGATAAATGTTTTCTCCTCGGCTCAGAGCAGAGCAGAGTGACTGACAGACCCGTGTTTTGGTCCAAACACTCTATGTAAGTGATTGCTGTCGGAAGATATAACTATTTAAGACTTATATTAACACAAATATATCACTTACTTCTGCTTTAATTGTCCTTGAAACACTAGAAACCAGTCACCTGTATGTCCTCTAAACCTCCGACAGTGAGCTGACTGTTTAAGTTTGGTTGTATTGATGCACACATACCGATGAGCTGCGTATAACTTTTGACAACTGCTCTTCAGGAGGCAGAAAAGATGGTGGCCTACCTACAGGACGGTGTGGTGGATGATGACAGACTTGCAGTAAAAGTTTCAGAGAAGCCCAAACCTGCAGGCCTGCCACTCACCCATGAAGCTGCTCTCAAGTGGTTCTACAAAGACCCCCAGGGGGAGATACAGGGTAAGAAGGGAGGACAATTTATGTGCTGAAAAAAGGTGGCTTAAACTACTTTTTTTTTTTTTAACAGCCCCTACTTCCTTTTAACCTGCTCTGGTCTCTTTGCACTCCTTCAGGTCCATTCAGTAACCAGGAGATGACCGAGTGGTTTCAGGCCGGTTACTTCACCGTGTCTCTTTTAGTCAAAAGAGGGTGCGATGATGTATTTCAACCACTTGGAGAGATTATGAAGATATGGGGGCGGGTACCGTTCACTCCAGGACCGGCACCTCCACCTCTACAGGTATTCGTTTTGACAGTCTGGTCTGTTTCATCCCTTATATCCAAGGGTTGGCTTTGTGATGAAGCAGTAGTTGCCAGCACCAGCCACGACCTGTAGATGGTGTTGTGTTACACTCAGAGAAATCCCTTATGTATCCGAGTGTTGCAAGAACCTGCAATTTTTTCCTCCTCATAAGTCATAGCTGAAATCTTGTTAAATACGTGGCTGCTCCAGTCTTTGTTTTAAACAAATTAAATGAAAAATGAACATGGTTGAACTGTAAAAGTAGCTGCTTCAGTTGCTTCCAAGTGAATGTGTAGCATCAATCACCTGGGAAAGAATGTGAGGTTCCTATTTCTATGTATTTATGTATTTGTTTGTTATGGAGATTGGCGTTTTGAATTCTCAAACACAAAGAAACTCATAATTATTAAATGTTATATATTGAATTATTGGAAAATATAAGAATATCAATTTTAGCCTTCTATAGCTGGTAGTCGTCCAAACTGTCAGCTCTGTTCGACATCTTATATATCTGTTGCTGTCTTTTGCCTGTTGGACCGGTGCGTGTTGTCCTCACTCTGTGTCTCTTGATGTGATCCAGGGTGATGGTGATCAGGAGAGGTTGAAGAGGCAGCAGGAGCTCACTGCTCTCAACCTCTACCAATTACAGCAGCTCCAGTATCAATACCACCTCAGGTACAGCAGTCCCACATCTGACATTACTTTTACGCAGACTTACACAGATTTATACCACATGCCCTTTACTGGCTCACACCAGAAAGCAGACATTGGTATGAAAAGTAGGCAGACTCCATCCTTTAATTTGTAATGATAGATTTATCCAAACTATTCCTCTATATTAATATTTCAAAAAATTTAATTATTAAGACAGAAGTTTCCATTTTCACTAATTCCCCTTGTTCCTCCTCTCAGGCAGCAGTATGCTCATGCCCTGGCCCAGCAGAAAGCTGCAGCCCTGAGCTCAGCTCCTCTTCAACAGCAGCAGCAGCACCAACAGCAGATCAACCTGCTACTACAGCAATACCAGACACTCAAGTTAAGGTTGGCTCTCGCCTCACTGGACATGCGTGTCAACCCTGCCTGTAAATCTTAACCTGCATACACATGAAGTGAGCATTATATTTATTAATGTGTTGTTTTCTCATCTCACTGAAGAGCGTCAGAGAGCCTCCTACCTCCTGTCACCCGATCCCTATCTGTACCAGACTCTGGTTCTGTATGGGAAATGCAGAATCCATCCTCTCAGGCCTCCTGCACACCAAACCTCCAACCGGCTGCTCCAAGCAGTGAGTTTGCGTCCGAGTGAGACTTTGAGCACTGGTTTATTTATTAATTTTTGTCATGTCATGCTGCAGCAGGTCTAATGCATCATATTGTGTCCTTTCCAGCAGCATGGGACGGCAGCAGTGTGTGGGATTTACCTATAGACTCCATGGCACAGGCTCCAACTATCGAGCAGATGCAACAGTTGGAGAAGTCGAGGGTGAAGAGAACTTCTATTTTCTTGGTCCAGTGGAAGTGATACTTACTGTACTTAAATTACAGTAACAAGACATTTTACCCAAATTGGCATAAAATCTAAAAAAAAAACAAAAAACATAAGAGGTATTTGTAAGTCCTAAAAATGTTTTGAAAAACATAAAAAACAGACTCTGCAGTAGGCTTCTGATATGTCAACATATTGGTAAGATTCAGACTTTATCTGAGCCTCATATGAAGATCATAAGCAGGAACAAAATAACTTAAAGATTTAGAAACGTATCACTATAGATAATAACAGGAGTATATTCTTATCCTCGTATTGACCAGTTGGAGCAGGAGAGGCGTGAGGCAGAAATGAGAGCCAAAAGGGAGGAAGAGGAAAGGAAACGTTTGGAGGAGGCCCTGAGGGCCCGACAAGAGGAGGAACGCAAACGCTTGGAAGAAGAGGAGTTGGCACGGCAAAAACAGGTTGAGTGTCAGAACAGCATTATGGTGAAGTGTTGTTTGAAGGCATTGATACTGACCCAATGTAAATCTTTAGGAGGAAGCTCTAAGGCGGCAGCGAGAGCAAGAAGAGGCACAACGGAAACAAAAAGAAGAAGAGGAGAGACTGGCACAGGAGGAAGCTCTCCGAAGAATAGAGGAGAGGCGAAGAGAAGAGGAGGAGAGAAAGAAACGAGAAGAGTTCCTCCGCAAACAGGTCAGCTAATGAAAACATGCTTTGTACCAAACATCCGTCTGGAGTTTTGAAATGTTTCCTCAGCTTGCGATGTTGTCTACCTCATCAGGAAGAGGAGCGCAGAAAGCAGGAAGAGCTTGAAGCTTTGAGGAGGCGCGAGGAGGAGAAGCGGGCAGAGGAGGAGGCCGCGGCCGCTGCAGCGGCAGCCGCTCTCGCCCAACAGCAACAGGAGGAGCAGAAACGGAGAGAGCAGGAAGCCCAAAGACAGCAGGAGCTGCAGAGACAGAGGCAGCAGCAGCAAGAAGCCCTCAGGAGACTTCAGCAGCAACAGCAGCAGCAGCAGCTGGCACAAATGAAGGTGGGGACGCGGGATTTGTCAGCAAGAAGCGAGTAGTGACAATATAACTTGTATTAAAAGTTGACAAAACTGTACACTGTTTTTCAGCTTCCTTCGTCTTCAAAGTGGGGCCAGCAGTCGTCCAACGCTTTAAACCAGACTCAGAATGCCCTGTCTCTGGCCGAGATCCAGAAACTGGAAGAGGAGCGAGAACGACAGGCGCGGGAGGAGGTAAGGAAGCAAACAGTAGGCTGCTCAGTTACTCTGGTAACATCAGTGTGCTCTTGGCCTTAGTGAGTTATGAGCAATGTTTTTTTTGTTTTTTTAATATTGTGCGTGACAAAAAGCCATTTTGCTATAACACAAATGACTTGCACACCAACGTATTCCCATCGAGCCTGACCCTCCTTGTCCTGCGCCAACCCACAGCAGCGGCGTCAGCAGCTAGAGCTCCTGAAGCTACAGCAGCAGCAGGCTCTGCAGCAGGCTCAGCAGCCCCAGTCCAAGCTGCCTGGGTGGGGCAGCGTGGCAAAGCAGCCGGTTGTTACCAAGTCCTTGCTGGAGATTCAGAGGGAGGAAGCGCAGCAGATGAAACAGCGGAAGGAGCAGCAGCAGCAGCAGCAGCAGCAGCAACCGCACCACCCCATTGTCACCCAACAGACCCGCACTCAAAACAGAACCGTACGTGAAGTATGTGTCGTTCTTTTTCTTTTAAGTTTCTGATGGATGAAAGAGGATAAATATTATGTTATGCAGAGTTGGATGCTACAAGAAATATCCTTAAAATCAGTGCTA
Organism: Decapterus maruadsi; assembly: GCA_030347415.2. Classification (NCBI taxonomy): domain Eukaryota; kingdom Metazoa; phylum Chordata; class Actinopteri; order Carangiformes; family Carangidae; genus Decapterus; species Decapterus maruadsi. The sequence goes on from CM064906.1 coordinate 18,562,663, forward strand.
CCAGAAAACATTTGTTGTCTTATCTCGTCTTATGTCGTATCTTTGGTCGACTAATCGCCCTAAATGACGACTTATTGCTCGAATAAGAAAATCTTTGGTCAGGGGCAGTCCTGTTTGAGACCATTGAAAGATAAATCTGCTGGAAAAATGTCCAATAGGCCAATAACGGTATCTTGCTCTCTTCACAGACGACTCTGAGTAACTCGGTGTGGGGCTCTGTCAACACGAGCAGCTGCACTAACTGGGGCTCAGACCCCAGCAGTATCTGGGGTGACACCCACAACTCCAACATGGGCTTCTGGGACGAGGCGGTGAAGGAGGCCGTTCAACAACCTCCTCCAACCAAGAAAGGCAGCACACAGAAGAATAACAAAGGCAACGCCAACCTCAGGTATTTATTAAGGATGTCTTAGTCACAACCTCTCATGAAAAGCATGACTTGCAATATGAAGGATATGAGTAATTCGCAGCTCCTAATGACTTGCTTTTGTCTTCCTCTTGCGTCTTGCCTTGTGCACATGAAGTAACTCTTTGAGTGGGCGAGCCAATAAGAAGGTAGAAGAGGAGGAGAAGCTGCTAAAGTTGTTCCAGGGGGTCAATAAGAGCCAGCAGGACACCTTTATGCAATGGTGTGAGCAAACCCTGCACACCCTCAACACGGCCAACAATCTGGATGGTACGTCTTTAAAAATATGTTTTGCAAAGTCACTCCACCCACTGCTGTGGACGGGGCCAGTGTTTGGAAGCCAAAACTCAGAAATATTCTCCATCTGTTTCCCCGCCAGTTCCTACTTTCGCTTCCTTCCTGAAAGAAGTGGACTCTCCGTACGAGGTGCACGACTACATCAGGGCCTATTTGGGGGACACTCCCGAGGCCAAGGACTTTGCCAAGCAGTTCCTGGAACGTCGTGCCAAACAGAATGCGAACCAACAGAAACAGGCGCCGCAAAACCAACAGCAAGCCCTCAGACAGCAGCAGGTGAGCATGACTGTAGTGCTACCAGTTATATAAAGGCTCAGCATATGGACACCAAATGCTCTGCTTTGCCATTTTGCCTTGTAAATCCATGCGAGACTCGTAAGAGGATCAAAAAAAAGCATCTTCCTTTTTCTCCCCTGAATTAGATTTTTGCTCAGAGGTATTTCTGCCTGGCACATTTCAACCAATCAGAGCAAGTCATCTGACATAACCGACGCCATCACACTCCATGACGACTGCTGTTGTTTGCATTTCTGGTGTGAATCTTATCTTGCGTCACGCCTTTGGATCAGCCCCAAAAGAGGCATTACACTGCTTATTCGTTGTTTCCTTTTGAGGATGGAGAACAAATGTGCCCATATGATCCTCATATATTACGCATCACATCCTTTTAGAGTCTTAACTGGAGCTTTTCTTTTTTCCTTGGTTCAAAACACACATTTAGAGTCTGCACCACAGCTTTTGAAGGCAGAACTGTCTTTATCCGCAGTACTTTTTTGTTCGACACAGGAGGAGTCTGATTCCTCATTTAAACAATTTCACCTAAAGACCATTAACTGACAGAATAACTTTCCAGTAATTTACACAGGTGGATCTACCTGTGCTGTTTGTATCAGTTGCAGCCACAGACGCATTAGAATACATGTTGTGAAATCAAATGCAGAAGTGCTGTGATTAGTCAGAATAAATAGCATCAATTTAGATAATCGACAAATCACGTATGTAATCTAAAATTTACTTCTCCTTTTTTGTGGTGAGATTATCTCAAATTTGACAAGGATGATGATATGAATAAAGGTTAACCTGACCTACTTACATTACACAATTTTAAAGACAGATAATTACAAGTTATCAGTAATGGATATAATATTTAGAAAATCACTGTTATCATAGCATTGAATAATTATTATCTGAGCTCTAGCTTTGTGCAGATTTAGCGAAACTGATATGTGATATGTACGGTAAAACACACTTACAACGGCGTTTAAATCCACGTATCTCTTTCCTGCCAAGGATTCTGTCTGGGGTGGAACAGGATCTTCGTCGCTCTACCAGTCGAACCATACGAGTGGCCAGCAGCAGCGCTTTGAGACCGTCACCTCAGGGAAGAAGAAAAAGAAACAGAAGATGGTCCGTGCAGACCCCAGCCTTCTAGGTGAGGCCAAACGCCCGTCTGCTGCCCGATCTGGGAAGTCTGAAGAGACTTGTTGCGTCTTCTCGTGTCCCATCTGCTCACATGATCTTTGTGTCTTTTTCGATTCCCAGGTTTTTCTGTGAATGCGTCATCCGAGAGATTGAATATGGGAGAGATTGAGACTTTGGAGGACTTTTAAGGGACTGCAGCCAAGCAAACCCAACTGACTGTATCCAATTTGAACAGCAGCTGTTTTACCCCAACACCTGCCCCAGCCCTCGACTGCTTCCAAGACTTTTCACCTTTCTATTTTCAGTTTCCCATTTATCAGACGTACTCTGATAACTCCCCATTGATTCTCAATTGTGAACAAACTGGGATCTCTGAGGCAGGGTATGTTTTCCTGTTGTGTAACGGACCTATGATCTGAGGAAGACCTTGAGAGAAATGGACTAGAGCTAACTGGCCAATGGAGCATCCAACAAGCCAAGAGAGCAATCGCCAAATGAACTGGAGAGAATCTGCAGAGGCATTGATGTCTGTTGGCATCAGCTGCTCAGCCTCAAAACACGTCCTGTTGTAGAAACTCTCAGTGACAACAAATTTCAAATTTGGCCTCAATTGTACGGGATTTCTTAAAGTGTGGATATATGGGTGGGGTTGTGGGGGTATTATGAGAAAGGTTAGAGAGATTATATCCATTGTTTTTGTTTTATTTATTGAAAGTTTTCCCCCCTTACACTTTAACCCCCCTCCCTCTTTTCCCCCTCCGTGTTTTCTGCTGGGTGTTCATGGATAATGACGGCAAAGTAGAGCCCAAGGATTCGTGCCCACTTATGTCCTGTTTTAAGGACATGTTCAAAAGTTCCAAGTAGTTATCTATTTCTGTAAAATACTAGGCTGTTTAAAGAATAAACTTTCAACTCTGCATCTGTATTATAATATATGAAAATGATCTGCTGGAGTCATACTTTTTTATTGCAGTATGAAATAATAAAACAGTCTGATGTGTGGGCTGTTCACACTTTTGTCTGAACCATTCAAGAAAACACAAAATTCACCGGACCTGTATGCAGTCGAGTGGTCGTACTTCACTAAATCACATCTAACAGAGTCTGTTACATGCGTTTTCCTACCAAGAACGCAAGTGAAGTCAGGCATCAGCGTTTATAATGTAACCAAGCTATAGGACATTTTTGATGACTCATCCTGACGGTTTAGTTTCATAATCATAAATATGCCCATCTTTTCAGTTATACACTTCACATAGTCTGCTGACGTTCCTCTTTTTCCACTGGTACTTAATGACAGTTGGCCGTACAGACAAATGCAGTTAAAGGTGAAATACTAAACTTTGACGTAAGGAAGTAAAAGCCCAAACAGATTTGCTGTGGTGTATTATTTGGCATTTAAATTGGTCACGATATGGAAAGCCGCAACAGGAAATGAAACACGCCAATTCCTCCGAATGAAAGGCAACGTGATATTTCATAGCACGCAAACCCAGGAATCAAGTTGAAATTAACTCCTCAGCAACCGGTAGAGCAGCTGCTGTGTCAGCTGAAAAGTTGTACACCGGTACTAGCACTACTGACTGAACAATCCCTAAAAGATTGCAATTCCTCTCCCACCGCTCACCACCGTTTTGAATATGAATCTCTTTACTGACAGATATTCCAGGAGTAAAAGTGTAAAATATCCAGCTGACACTTTGACGTGATGCAATTTGGCTAAGGTCAGTGGCTCCTGAACGTTTACCCCCCCGCCCCCACGCCCCTCGACTGTGTGGTCGGAGGGGTTTTGGAGTGGGTGGGCCCTGGGATGATGTGTTCACAAAGTCCACACTGTCCAGACAATCCTGTGCTCACCTTAGTCCCACCCCTGAGCTGCTGCCTACCTTTCCCGTCTCCTGCCTGCGCTGCCCTCTACTCCTCTCCTGCTCCTCTGCCAGGCTCAGTTGCTCGTTGGACGCCGCCGACACCTTCACGGAGCTTTTGGAGACGCTTTTCCTCTGCCTGACGGTCATCCCTCACAGCCCACCACCATGGTTCGCAGCAGTATCTTCAGAGTCTTCCTGCTGGTGCTCCTCGGCCTCTTGGTAGCCTTTGTACACACAGGTAAACTTTCTGTTGGGTCTGACACTTTTTTACTTCATTTCTCTGGTAAGAAACTCTTGGTTGTTTTTTACAAGTATGGCAGCAGGAAATTGTACCAAGTGCATCTGAATTAAGTCACCAGCTCCTTGTTATTGGAAAAAACAGCTCATTTTGAATGTTAGCTGAGCTTTTCCACAGCCAAACACTATTTCCTTGAATTAGTACAACATGTAATAATGTGTAAGTTTAACATTTTATATTTTTAAATCCTCATACCTTCTTGTTTATCAGCGCTGTGTGCCGACAAACAGGCTGCTGTTCAATCCCACATAGGCATCAAATCAAAAGTGTGTGTGTACGTGACATTTTTGCCATCTTTTCACACACGCACACTCTCTCTCTCTCAGACTTGGATGTGTGAGTCTGCAGCCTGATGTAAATGATGCAGTTGTTGAAGCTCTGGGGGCTGTGAAAGCTGCTCTTTGACAAACAGGATGACTCGGTTGCTTTCATGATGTCTGATGTTTGTATGAAACTGAAAACCAGCTCGCTGCCCTCAGACCGGGCTGAAGTGGTTCTATGTAGTGCCGGTGCGGGTTCCAGGTAGTGGTACACAGGAGCCGAGTCTGTTTGATAAGTGAGGAGGAGGTGGTAGTTATAAAAAAAAAAAACGCAGGTAGATCAAATGATTGCATTCTGATCCAAGACGATTTGTTTTGTTTTTTTAACGATGCAGAAAGTATTTATATATGTGACATTTCACACCAACAAACCTCTGGTTTTCCTTTGCATTCACTTACTTCTGTCTATATTTCTTTGTTCCTCTTTCTTTTCACACCCTTGAAGAAAAAAAATCTCTGATTTGAGCAGCTCTCAGGCCCAGGGGTTAGAGCAGAGGTCAAGATGGCAGTGAGGATGATCTTATCCTGTTGAGAGAAAAAACACAGCTGTGAACTGTTCCCTCTTTTTTTTTTTTTTTAACATGGGACACAAAACTTTTAGTGTTACAGAAAAAAGCCTGCGACCCAAAACCATGTTGTGGTTTCTAACACTGTGGTGCTACCACTTGTCTGCGTCTCTCTAAAAATATCCAGCAGCCTCCTCTTGAGTGTACAATTTGGAGGCGGTAACACATTTTTAGTGCATCACAGCTTATGTGGATGGAGACCAGAGATTTTTTTTTACCATCTAAGCAAACATAGTTTTCTAAAAAGCCAACTTCACAGCTAGACGTTAAGGAAACCAAAGAGAAAGTTAGTGAGGAATGGATAAATGCACTCTGCTTGGTTTTATGTACCAACACATAGGGAACCAGCTAGTCAGCTGAGTAACCATGGGGAAAATAATCATGTGTCAGATAAGAAGTTTTAAGCAAGAGTATGATATTTAGTCACACTCTTTGATCTTCCTCAAATCGACAGTGTGAGAAACTCAGAGTGTTAAAACAAAAAAGGGTTGTTGTTTTTTATCAGATGTGACGACCAGCTCTAACAACCAAACTCTGACGCTCGTCTTCATTTCAGAATAGACTCAATGGGAAAAACTCATTGGTCATTTGTCTGATATTTTACAATGTAGGCACCGACTGTGGGAGTTAAAGAGGGTGAAGCAAGGACACACACACAACATGTCATGCTGCATCACTTGTGGTTTCAATGCTCTGCAAAGTTTCTTTTCACACAAACCCGTCTACGTACTTTGCCATCTCCCTAGCTGGTGTGAAATCCTGACCTGAACAGATAAATGGCCTTCTGTGTTTTTAGTGTCTTAAATCTGCCTTCCTCACAGTCTGGACCTGCGTGGCGTAGGAGACCGAGGTTAAGCTTTGAAGACACTGATGTCACTGCTTAGGCTATTTCTTTAAAAAGTGTGACATAGTGCCGTGATCTCCAATCAGAGACAGTTCAGTCATTGGTGGTTGGAGGGATCGAAACTCAACCAAAATAATCAGAGGAGTTGTAACTGAACCTGATTTGGTTATGACACATGAATACAAATGATAAGTTGTAATGGTTAGGTTTCAGGAGTGGATTAATAGTTTAAATAGATTAATTAACATACTTGGCTCAAAGTAAAGGATGAAAACGGCAAACTAACATCTGAAATAGTAAAAGAAATATGGACAAACAATTTAAGTATTAGCTTAAACTATTGAATAAACAGTAACAAAGTAATAACATCCAACTTGACAGTGAGAACTCATTTGGAGCATGATGGGTGGTGTTGGTGGAGGGCGTTATGTGAACTCATCTGATATTGGTCAACTGAGGATGGAAACCACTGACACACTGGAGAAGACCAACGTTTTTCTCACGTATACTCATTCCATTTCACAGAAATTACAAGCCTGAGTAAACCCCCGTTTGTGGAAACAAACACCAACGGAAAACATTGTGTTATTATTTTTTGCCTTCTTATTAAATCAAGCTGTCCGTAAGGCACAGCCTTTTACACACAGGGACTATTTAATAAACAAGTTTGTTTGACATCCAGTGCCCAGCCAGTGCCTGGTTTGGGCCTGGCTGGTTGTTACTGGTTGCAGCCCGCCGCCCCGCGTGACCGCACAAGCTGCCTTTTGTGCCCTCGGCTGAAGGCCTCATTGATGGCTGAGCTGGACGGAGGCCCGGGCCTCCAGACCTTCGGCCAGGTACAGGACAGGGAGCTGCACACGATGCAGAGTCAACACGGCAGCATCAAAATACATCAGAAGCGCATATCGGAGTTCAGAAGAGACCACAACATACTGAAACTGAAGACAGGAAATTATATCACACTGGTTTATTACCAATCTAATCATGTTACCGCTTTCTTGCTGACAATAAAATGAAGCTTCACTGATAAAGGAACGCGATGATAAGACGGGAAACAGGGTCAAAGAGTTTACCAAGGGCGTCAGAGGCTACAGAGTAAATATGTAGCATTAAATAAGCTGAGTGTAAATATGTTTGGATTAGGGTTTTGTCGGTATGCATCAAGCAGAGGACAGGATGAGTGAATCAGTGAGTGTGTGAATGGGTGGGCTTGTGAGCAAAGAGTTTGTTTTTTCAGAGATGAAGATCAGATTTTTTCCCCTGTTCCTCTGAATTTCAAACAAAATTTTGTGCAGCTGTTTCAGAGAAACGGCTGCAACTGAGCAAATCAAACATTTCAGCAGTTTGCAGAGGTTGTAAGGAGACAGAATAGCGGCCCTGGGAGACAGAGAGAGAGTGGGAGTGACCCTGTTCTTCTGGCTGCTGCAGAGGTGTGAAAAGTCTCAGGGTAACTTCATGCTCAAACGGGAAGAATGTCAGAGGACAATTTGGGATGGAAAGAGAACAGACAACTGATTGGCAGGAGACAAGACAGTGGAGAACAGAAACTGGGCCCCATAAATAGTGACAAAATCCCCTAAAGCTGTATTCAAGTAGAAAATATAGCGCAAAATATCTGATACTGCGCTGAAATAATCAAACAGTGTTGTTTTTTGAGGTACAAGACGAGCATGGCTGAGTCCTTGTGGAAAAGAGAAACATGCTGAGAGGCTACCTGTAGCACAAACGCACAAAATGTTCATCCTCTACAAAGACATCCTTATGCCCAGGCCTCGGCCGTTAACCCAGCGAGACAAGAGAGAGGCTGTTGGAGTCGCTACAGACAGACGGGGCCATGCACACAGCCAGGCCTCTGCTAAGCCCGAAGGCTTCAGTGAAAAGTCAAACAGAGCCATTAGCAATGAAATTACCACCTTAAGAAAACAAGAAGTCAATACTGCACAGTGGCAACGGGGATCGAGTGATATCATGTCACCGTTGAACAGAAGCTCAGATGGTGAGTTGCTGTTTTTTTCCTCATGTTTTTGCAGAGACAGTCGCAGACCCTGCGTCGACAGCCAGGGACAACCAGGACACCATGTCTGGAGAACCACCCAGTGATGTCACCACCAAAGACCCTTTCCAGGACTTGACAGAGCAGTCCTTCACCAGCGACTACGAGGATGCTACACACCCCCAGGCCATGGATGAAGAGGAGGGTAAGACTGAAGACTGACACCACAACCACATATATTTTTATGTATTCAGATTATTAAAAATATATCTTTTTGTGTGTGCGTACAGGGGTGCTGGGGCCGGGGGCCATCACAGCCATCGTTATAGCAGTCTTCCTGGGTGCGTCCGTCCTCCTCGCCCTCATCGTCATCACACTCAGAAAGTTCACCGCATCCTAGAGCGTGTGCGTCTCATCTCGTGTGTGTAAGTGTGTGTATGTGTGTGTGTGAGTGTGTGTTTGTATGGCAATGGAAGTGTTCACGTTTGCCTCTCGCCCTCGCTCCTAACTCTCCCTCATCTGTCTTTCAAAGATGAGCTGTGTCCTCTGCTTTGCTGTAGATGCTGAAAACTGTGGCAGGTCCCTTGGCTGACAACTTTACAGATATTTTAACCCTGTAACCTGTAAACTCACTCTGAACTGTTGTTCCTCAACATATCCACTTGTTGCTAAAGGTGTAATGTTAGAAACTGGCTGGCTCTTCCAGTGGAAATCGTTGTCAATGTCATTTTTAATTTTGTTCAGCTTTTTACTTTTCATTTTTCATTTCAAGACCTTACATGCATGCTGTAAAAGGATGTGTTGGTGGGCTGTTTGTTTTCTTGTCTTGAGAATTTGGTGTGAAATATCCTGCATGTTTGCTTTTATTTGTACATGGTTTAAAAGTGTGTATGTGTGCGTTTTCGCAAGTATGCGTCTTACTATTTCCAATCGGTAAGAAAGATATTTGAGAACTATGGGCCTATATATGAGGGTTTTGTTGTTTTGAATTAGTCTTTTACAATGATTTTTACCTTGCAGCAAAGTAATTTCTAAAATATTCCCTTGGTGTCAGCAGTGTACACGTTTTAAAGTTTGTTTTGCACCATTTGCAAACATTTGTCAAGTCAAAATAAGAAGAAAACATTTTTAAAAAGAGGCTCCTTCAATGAATGTAAACAGGGTAGTCGGTTTGTTTGTTTGACCTGCAGAGCAAATATGAAGTCAGAGCATGGAAGAATGTGTGTTGTGCACTCAAGTGAGTCTTTGTAGTTTTTTTTTATTCTATATTTGCAAAGGGAAGACTATTTTAGTAAAATTATTTTGTGTTTTTCTATTCTCAGCCACATGGCTGAATGTTGCCATGGTAATTTCACTGCCCAATGTTTTTGTTTTGATTCATTTTGGGATTAAAATTGAATAAATGAATACAATAAATCAGGTGCCAAACATCTGTGACTACTGTGTATTTTCAACACAACCACTGATTCAAGACAAGATTATATCTCTGTTTGTTTTCTGTTTACATTTACTGTGCATTTATAACCTTTCTTCACTCACAACAGTAGGTGGCAGTGTGGCTGATAGCTTTGTTTGCATTTGCACTATAACCAAAAAATGAAAGTAGCATCACATTGTTGTGCTCTAATCATACACGTCTGTTTAAAACATGCCACTTTTGACAAGAGGGTCAATTCAAATTGTCCACTACAAACATCAATATCAAAAAGTCATGTAATTCACATCTGTTGAAAGGCTGGAAGAACAATCTTCCCACACTTTAATACAATTAGAAGTCATCTCAGCAGTTGAAACCAGGAAAACCCCAGTCACAATCACAGTCTAAATCTCTTTCTGCAGTCTCCCACATACTTCAAAGCTATCTTTCAGGTGGCACAAGTAGCAGTGAATCACAACACTGGGTACTTATCAACAACTACTGCTGATTTCTAATCTGATAAAAAGAAAGGGAAAGTATTTGATATTAAAAACTAGGAAGTAAAAATTCAACATCTAGAAATATGTCTCTTTTTTTATTTGGTAAATAATTCAGTGAACACTCACATTCACATGCTCAAATCTACGTGACTTCATTTTCCCACAGGAGGAAACGTATACCACAGTTTTACAGAAATACTGCTGCGTTGGCCAACAGTGCTTGTGACTCTTAAGTCTGTCTGCCAAAGCTGTTTTTCGTTTTTACCAGGCTAGCAACATGGCACCATATTGGTCATTTGGTCAATCATTTGGTTGACCACCTTGGTCTGGACTGAAACACAAGATGACATCCATGGTTTTTCTTAGAACAAACATCCATATTAAACCAACAGCCATGAAATTTGGCTCAGACGTCAAAGTCTTGCTCAGAATGAGCTGCAATCACTGTACTGATGTCACCCTATAGCGAAATATCTCTGAATCTGAAACACAACCACCGTATTTATCACTTGGAAGTTCACCCACATATTTTTCTCTGATCTTTATACAAATTAAATCTACAATTATGGCATAGTGCAGTGATCACAAATGTGAAAACAAATGAAAAGGTTATACTGGCTGAATAGGTTAATCTCTACTTTTAAACTACAGTAATACCAACAGACGCTCATATGCATGGTAAGTGGCATGACTCAGGAAGTGGTGATGAAACAACAAAGGTAGAAAAAAGCAGAAGTGTCTGGCACATATACAGTCTGGCAGACAGACTGAAACATTCAGTGAGGAGATCCATGAGGTAATGACACAACTACCATTTCACATTTTCATCTTATAAGATACCAAATATTAAACTTTTTAGACGTTAGTGTTGCATTTAAATCTAAATGAGGAAGTAAACCTGAAAGTAGCTACAGTATTTTATCAAGCAGCTTAGCTACAAGACGAGCCAGACATTGACAAGTGTGCAGCAAGAAATAGGCGATTGAACTGAAGCGGCCTTGTTCTTGATCTCTGCAATGTGCCTTTATAACCAACTGGAAATGTTTGCATTGTGTGTATGCAGTGTGTTATATTTTTGTTATTTTGTTATATTTTAGTTATAATTTATCATATTTATTTTTACATTTACCCCCAGTGACTATTGCAGAGTAACTCTTTGCATTTGGATGTATTCAAATCACTAACCATTCACATCATTATGAAACTTTTTATCTTAATCTTAATCATAGACAGGTGCATTGAAAACAGTCAAATCTGTCAAATATGCAGATCCTCATAATTAGTATGCAGTTTTGCAGATGTTTGATTTGATGGGTCCTTTCGGAAATAGGGCGTTACTTCTCATTTTAAAATACACTGAGCATTAAATAATTGAACTTAATATACTGTATACACTTACTGTAGTCTTGTTTTGGTCTGTACACCAGAAACCAGGAACACAAAAAAGTTCAGCCCACACAACTTCGAGGTTTCAAGTGGCTTGGTGCAGTGGCATGTTTCAGTGTGGGAAGAATAACAACAGGAAATTAAGATGATTTCACAGACATTTTCTCAACTTAAATATGGCTTTGAAATTCTGGCAGAGCTGTTGAGTAAAACATAACTTTTTTTCCCTCCAGTGACACCATGGGAAATAAAACCAACTGTTCTTTTGAAGAGGTGGACAACCTGATGAAGTCCCTGGAGCTGGTCATTTATGTACCCATTTTTGTCTCTGGTCTGATCCTGAATGTTATGGCATTGTTAGTATTTTGCGTCTTTTTGCGAAAATGGACTGAATCAACCATCTACATGACCAGTCTGGCTCTGATGGACCTGCTTCTCCTCTTCCTTCTTCCCTTTAAAATGCATGCGACTAATCAGCACTGGCCCTCCTACCTCCAACCTCTCTGTTCAGGATTGGAAAGCCTATATTTTGTTGGAATATATGGCAGCATCTATACCATTATGTGTATTACTGTGGACCGATGGGTGGCCATCTGTCATCCATTCAAAGCCAAAGTGCTGCGATCACGTAAAGTGGCTCTGGGGACTTGTGTGACGGTGTGGTCGCTGGTGCTGGTGGTGCTCTCTCCAAACATCCACCGCTTCAGAGATGATGAGGAGACAGAATTCCACTGTTTCCACAGGTTTTCAGAGAATGGCTGGAGCCCGCCACTTATCATCTGTCTGCAGGTGTTTGGGTTCCTGATTCCTGCACTGGTGGTGGTTTACTGCTCTGTTTGGAACATTTGGACACTTAAGCAGTCTGGGCAGAACAGCCCTCAGAGCAAGGCCTGCGTGAAAATCATCTACAGCAGTTTGAGTGCCTTCCTGGTACCTTTCACCCCGAGCCACATCGCCATCTTTCTGCAGTTCCTGGTGAGACAAAGTTAATTTTATTTAAACTGAATTCTAAAGTGAGGACAGTGAAGGAGTTATAAGATGATAACAAATAAATGTGGCAAAAATAATCTCACCTCTAGGGTTATTTAGTAGATGTTCTTGACAGATGCAGATACGGGTTTTGTCCAGTTTATTATAGATTTCGGTCTTTGCTTCAAGGACCTCTCATTATTGGCTCAACAAATATATAGGGTTTCATTCCAAAATACAATATATCCATTGAAAAAAATGCAATGTTTACAAATCTGACTATTTAAAAAAAAAAAAAAGACCACGCCCTGACCCCCCAAAATTCAATTTAGCAATCTGGCTTACTTTTGGTATTTTATTTATTTGTTTTTTGTTCTTAAATCCATCGGCATTTGCCAGTTTTGTGCCAAATCACTGTTGAAACCAAATGTTTCCTCTCTTATTTTGCATACAGAATCAAGCAGACTACTTTTATAGCAATGCATGGTTTGATTAGGGAGATATTTGTGGTATATCTATGAGTGATAAAATATTCTTTGCATACGTACACAAATTCCACCCTAACTCTTTACATAATCCTAGGTGCATCAAAATGTGATTCAGGACTGCAGCGCCCAGACCAGGATCAGCCTCTTCATACAGGTGGCGTTGTGTCTGTCCAACATCACCTGCTGTCTGGACGCTATATGTTACTACTTCATTGCCCATGAGGTGAGGAGCACTAAAAACACCTTCAGGATGTCAATGATCAGCCAAAGAAGAGCCACTTTCAGCACCTCAGAGGTTTGAGCATGAGACAATGTCAAGTTTAAATGTAATCTGCCCTCAGAGAAGTGATTGTGTAAAGAACAGACTTCCTGGGTTTTAGAGCAATGCACTTAAACCAGAGTTGGTATTGTTTCCATTAGCAAGAGTGGCATGCAATATTAGAGTAGGCAGTGGAGCAGATCAGAGTGCAATTGCAATTACCTTCAGCGCTGAAAGATACCTAAAATGTTTTTGCCCAGTAACAGGAAGCTAGTGGGCCTCTCTGCAACCTCAAAGAGCTCTAATGCCTAAATGTAGGCAGAAAAAATAAAATACACAAACCAAACCCACCATAACATGTTTCTAGAACAATTTAAGGGATATATTTGTGAGAATATATTCTCGGGTTGTCCTCAGTGACAATGAGTGGGTAACATGGGTTACAATTCATCTTAAAACCATAGGCTGTCATGGAGCATCCACCTTTACTGAAGAAGATCTCAGGCAAGGTCAACAGGCAAGGTTTGCATTTAAGATCAGGACCAGTACATTTTAGACCTGTTTGATTCAGGGGATACTTTTAGTACTTTATGAATCTTCTCATAAAATGCAACTAATTAGCATACTGATCATAGGTTGTATATAGTATTGCATAAGATGCAGATTTATATAATAGGTCAACAAAAAATAAGTAAATAGTTAAAAAGAAAGAAAGAAACTTCAGTTTCAGTTTCATTCAAATATAAACTCTCATTAGACTTCAAGTTACATTCATGGACCTGTCCTGTAAGTCATTATCAAAAAAAGGACTGCAGCTTAGTGACAGAGACTTTTAACACTTGTATAGATTTTAAATGTATCCATTACTTTTTTTTAATGCATAAAAAGATATCAAGTATGGTTGCATTTAATATGTAGTCTTAATAGAGTAGTCTGCTAAAGGTTTTATCAATCGAAACTGACTGACTGTGTGTTTTGTTGCATTATGTTATAACTTGCTTGCTTTCATGATAACATGCTGTTGGTCATGAAATACGTAAATGTAATTTTCATTATGTGCTTTTGATTTGTTTGTCCTTTTTTATTCTGATGATGATGTAGCTTCCTACATGTGCAATAGTTTCATGTGAATTCATTAAAAGGCTCACTGTAAATGGCAGTCAGCCTAACTTAAGTTATACAAAACTCTTCATGGGACTATTTTGATATTATTATGTTACAGGGGACATAATTTATGAGAGTGCAGTCAGGGCTAAACCCCACAAGTACATCAAGACGGCCTCAGTCTAATCTTGCTGTTGTTGAACAGTCACTTTGTAGGAGCAGCAAAGATGACATGCTTGCTACAAGCAGAAAGGATACAATTATTAAAGTGAAAGGTTAGTGGGCTATAGGAAATTTACTGCTACATTATTGCTGTTTCACGTTCACGACATACTTTAATTTGTGAAAAGCTATGACCAGAGACATGACACTCTCATTTTTTGGTTTACTTAGATAATTTCTCTTGATACTTTAATTTTAGCACTAGTTCTCTTTGTTAAGTTTCAGTTTTTTTTCTGTTCTGTTCACTTGTAACTTGCAGTTTGCTTGTAAGGCAAATTTTCTCTTCTTCCATCCCACAAACACAACCTAGACAACAGTGCTCGCAATGATGAACTATAAATGTAAAATTAATATTTATCAGAACAAATCCTCTGTCAGGAGGACAATGTAGCCTTGTCTTGTATATTTTTTTTTATAATAAAGCTTTAATAAACTGATTACAATGTATCTATTCTAAAACTGCTTACATTTCTGAGGTCTTTTTGAGTGGGTTGATGCAATACTCATAGATCAATACGATGTTTAATATAAGAACGGAAATAATATAGCGTGATCCCGAGACACATACACATAACTGCATGTTCCACTTTCATTATGTCTATACAATCTGTGAGGAAGTTCACACAGTAAAAAAAAAAGTATTTGTTTCCCTTTCTAGAGCCTAGCTCCCTTTCAACTGAATTTATTTGGTTTGTTTTTTTTTTCCAGTTAATCTTGCCCATAATTTGCATATTTATGATGTAGTGACTCTTTTCAGTTAGCATAAAAGACAAAAATAAAGTTTGATCATTTATTCTTAAAGCAGCAAGAAATTACAAGAAAATTGACTGTACAGCTAAATAAGGTATTCAAGACAATGAAATATGAGCACGTATCACAGGTCTCTCACAACTGAGACTGATTTGCTCCAGGATGCACATTAGAAAGACACCCCCAATTTTTTCTCTTAAGTTGGGACAAATCAACATTGTAGAGATAATGATGGCAAGATAGGAACAACTGGGGACTGACAAGAACTGAAGACAAAAGACAAATTGAAGTGAAGAGGAGGAAGAGTTTTAGCCTTTGATATCATCTACAGTAAGTGATCTAGACTATAAAGCATTCTTTCTAAATATTTCATATACTCTTAACACTAAGCATATGATTGCTTACTGCAGACTTTGGTACCTTTTTCCCTCTAAAGCACTGCTACTAATTACAGTCTAAAGCCATTTATATCCAAGGAGTAGGAAAGTGTGATACCAAAGGAAAAAAAAAAAGACAAACCAGAAAGAAATGATCATTCACAAAACAAATCAATTTCAGATAAAAATCTATGCATGTAACAATATGAAATTAATTTACAGTATATATTGCTTAGGAACAATTAAAGTTATATACACCATTCATTAATGATAAAAAACAGAAAGAAACATCTAAACTACATGAGGTATGTTTTGCCATTTTCTGACCTTCTGACAAAAAAAAAAATACAACCAAGAAACAAATAATCACCCAAGTGCACACAGTGCAAGCAGCTTCCAAGTATCCTTACCATCACCCACAGTCCACTGGGTTACTAAATAACAAGGACAAGTCTAAAAAAAATTAAATAAAGTTCTGTGAGGAACACTACAAAATGACACACATTGACATTAACTTATTTTGCACAACATGACAAGCTACAGATATATCCATACACATTTTAAACATCACCCAAATATACAAAATAAACATATTGACATTATACATAAACAATAATAGAATATTACAGCTTGAGACAAAAAAGAAAAAACATCAAAAGTGAAACTGAAACAGTTGGACAAATACTTGCTTTTAAAGTGCAGTTAAAAGCCTAAATAATTCAAGAGGTATGCTTTGAAATTGGCTTCAGTGTTGAATGGCTGTGATTTCCACCTCAGATTTAGACCCTGTCGCAGATGACGGTCTCAACCACAAAAGTGTTCTCGAAATGACGAATGCTGTGGCACTTCTTTGTTTCACGCCTCTCAATACCTGGAAGACAAGACACGTTTCAATTATCTGTTCAGAACTGAAAGACGAGTTTTGCAGTTTTCATATTGCCTGTACAGCTACTAGTCTTGTGTCTACATTGTCCATTTTGAATCAGCAGAAGTGTTTCCCTCCAATCACATCCATATATGTACAAAGGGGAAGTTTGTTGCATCATTTCTAAAGCCCTCCTGCCAATCAAAGGCACCAATGAAAGAGATATCACTCATGCGCATCACTGCCACCTCCACAGCGTGTGGATGTGTCCACGGCACTACAAGTGAGTCATATAGCAGGAAGTTCCTGAGCTGTGCCCACACACACACACACTGACATCAAAATCAGGCTGCTAGCCTATTAGATGAGGATTTCACACTGTAAAAAAAAACTGTCTGAAATATTCACAAGAAAAGACCCATTTTGGATCTGGTAGTATTTTTTTTTACTGCATGATGATTCAGTCTTAAGACTGAATCCTTGTGTCCCTGTCATTCATTGCAGAAATACTTTTCTTATCAGGTACAGACAGATCACAGTAATCAAGCACATGTCTCATAATTTCACACCTCACACGGGTTGGTGTGAAAGTGGATGATAAATTGGCGGAAGTAACCCAGCTACTCATCACTCATTCTTCAGCATCATCCATCACCAGAGTCAATTTTGTTGAGGAAATGAATGTGTTTACTCACGTCTGCGCTGGTTACGGCGTCTGAGGCGGTAGGTTTCTTTGCCATAGCATAGCCTGTGAATGAATGGGCCGAGCTGCCTCATGTTCCTCACCCTCCCTGTCACCACCATTTCCTCCTGGATGATGTAAGTCTGAGGAAGGTACGTCCCTCTCTGTGGCAAAGAGACACACATGAATCACTCAGTTGATTTGTATGTGGGAGGAACAGTGCAGACAGGAAGATAGGAACACACTGTCCTTCACTCTTTCTCAGACAGTGTGGTCAGAGAGTGCCTCACCTTGACATTGACAAGCAGCTCCCACAGGTTACGAGGAGGCATAACCAAGGTTGTGTTCAGCTCAGTGATGTAGCACTTGTCCAGAGCGATGTCATGATAAGCTGTGAGCCCCTGGAATAAAATTAATGTAATGATTAAATCCATCTTTAAACACTTAAACAGGAAAATGTAAAGAGAGTGAACATACAGATGTCTGAACCTACCCTCTGGAAATCGTGGATGATATCAGCAGGGTCGCTGCCGCCGAAGTGTGGCACAGGCACGCTGATCTGTTCATAGTTGTCATCAAGGTAGATGCCGACATTCTCCTCAAGTTCTTGCCGCCCCCTCAGAGGAGCGTAGACAGAGTCCTCATAGACAACACGGCAATGGAACAAGCTGTCTTCTGGGATCTGCTAAATGAAGGCAACAGAGCTGAGTTAGCACCAGTAAATGCCTTTTTGTATTCAGTGCTGCTGGTAAAGTAAGAGATAGTAGAGTGAACTGACTTGAGGTATAAAGTAGTAGCGATAGATGTAGACGGAGGCCAGCACCAGTCCTGACAGGAAAACCACCAGGCCAAAGATGAGGCAGCACAGGCCAGTTGGAAAAGGCTTTTTGGGCCTGACAAGAACTGGCTGTCCCTGTAAAGAGAGAAAACATTGTGGTTAGAAAAGAGATCAAGGACAAATAGGTAAAGTGAGCTTGTTAGCCAGAAGACGCTGGTGTATAACTTTCTAATTCTAATACTGTAATACAAAAAATGTGTAAAGCGATGCAAAGGACAGTTTTGTGATGTCAGCATCAGAGGACATCTTGTCCTTGCGTACTGCCACTCTTTCCTGTGCAAAGTCCAAATTGTAACAGAGTTAATTCTGGGGGCAGTTGCCAAGTTGTTAGTCAAGTGAGGAGATCTGGTAGACGTAGGATGGTCTGAAATGAGACATGCCAGATGCCCACCCACAGTCTCTCAGTCAATCTGCTGCCTCTCCCTACTACTGTTGCCATGGAGAGCGGAAGCAGGGAGAGCAGATTGTGCCAGGCTCTGACGAAGATGCTGGCACGTGGCTGTCTGGGTCTATTCTTGGAGGCCTACTTCCACACTCCTTATTTGCAGTTAGCTCTCTAGCTCCCTAAGTGGGAGTCAAAATGAGAACAACTACGTGGAGCAGGAGTCCCTCAGCAGAGGCGGAAATATTAATAGATCTACACACATTGGCAATGACGCCTTTCTAACCGTTGCAGCCAATCAGATGCCACACAGCCTTTATCATGTGTTGTACTTATGTTGACGTAACAGACAGGTGAAAAAATGCTGTTTGCTGAAGTGATGGATGCGTCATTGACTGTATGCACTGTGTACAGAGCGTAGGAATAAAAAAGAGGATGAGGATTAGACAAGCCTATACATTCATGATGTGCCGGATATCTAATTATGTACAACTCTTGGGAGGTAGTCCAGAAAAGAGGTTACGAATGGGGGGGCTTACTGTTACAAACCTGACTTGTTGAATAGTTAATTCAGGCCAGACTCTATCTATCTATCTATCTATCTATCTATCTATCTATCTATCTATCTATCTATCTATCTATCTATCTATCTATCTATGGTTCCTATGGGTGGGTACCAGTTGTCATTAAACTTAAGGTATTAAGTGTATTTTTTGTCATTTTGACTTTCATAAATGCCAATTTGGTAGAAGAAGAAAAAGCCTACGATGTCTTTTACACTAAATATCCACTGTTTATACACTACAGTAATCCAATCACTTTCCCATGGGCTCTCGCCTCTCAGGCGCTACCTGCAGGACTCACTAGGTATAACACTAAGTGACGTCAGAGACTGCTGCAGTGACCGCATCTGACAAGTCTGTTGTTTTCTCATTTTAGCAAAAACAGATGCTGGTTTCGCAGGTTGCTTAAAGAATTCTTATAATTTTTTTAGTCTATATGGATAATTAATAAAGAACTTGGAAGGATGGTGACATACAGCTGAGGGCACACAGTGGACAGCCATCTGCAGTGTGTCCTGGCAAAATAAGGTGACGTAATGTCAACATCCCCAGGCTGGGCAGGGATGGTCTGCAATATTATACCTAATCCCTGTTATTATAACCTTGGTGTACAATCAGATTTTTTTTTTTTTTCAAATAAATATTGCCCTGTCATAGCTGCACCAGCAAAAACCATCATGATAGAGTGCAATATCTTGTGTAAATGATGGTAACCTATTCTGTTACACAGATATTTAATTTTTTGTTTATGTATCAGGGTTTAAGCATAATTAAAAAGGACTTAGTGCTACTAGTATTAACGTAAATTACATAAAGTGATGGTGAATGAACAGGGAAAACAAACAAATATCAGGTAAGGAAAAACAATTTAGCTACAGCCATATGCACAAGCAGTAATAACTACTGCACTAACACACAAGAGAAATGCCATAACAATAAATGAAGCAAGATAAAAGTGCAAACTCACGTGAGCCTGGGGAATAATGATCTTGTCTTCATCGCTCTCTTTTCCAGGCTTCTGCGCCGAAACTGACTGGAAAGTGATCTTCACCATGTTTGATTGTTGAGTGTATATTTGCTTTGTCTCGTTTCTGGTTCAGTGCGCTGGTTTCATCCACTGTGCCGGGAAGATTATATAGCAGCGAACCAGCGTCGCCCCCGGGGCTCGGTGACCTCAGAAGAGCGTCTTCTCTGACGAACAAGCACTGTGTGGGTCTGAAGGAAAAGCCGCCTCGCCGCTGTCAAAATAAGTCCGAGTCCGGCTAAAAGGCTTAAATCTACCATAACATACAAGGCTTGTGGGTTTTTTTGGCAAACATATAAAGACATTTTAATGTTTCAGCCTATTTAGGATGGAAAATTCTCGTTTTATCTCCCGTTTTGTTTATATTAAAATATCTCATGCCCTTATTGTGAAGGCAAGTGCCAGATATGGTAGTGCTTTCCGTATTTTATTTAAAGCTGCATCCCCTTTTCCCAACCATGTTCACAACACTATCATCCGGAAATGTAGGGATGTCTCAAACTTTCAGTCGGCTACTACAGCAATGAAGTTAATATTACTAGGTCACAACAACTGATACTTATGATAGTACTTATAATGGGCTCCTTTTTATGGGCCCATTAAGGTGTGTAATACACATTGTACAGTACTATGAATTATGTGGGCCTTAATTTGACTGTTAAATAGTAAAATGTAATACAATGAAATGCATTTTGTGTAATATTAGCCCATAAATTGATATATTTAATAAATAGGTCACTGTTGTCACAAAGGGCCATCAATAATTTAGAGATTTAATAATCTTTCTTGTGGTAAAACAGTCAGACATACCGGTAATTGTGATTTTTTTTTTTGTAACTAAATAAAGTAAAACTTTGCAGCCACCTATAGTTACATCCATCAGCAGTGTACTAAGAAATTATAAAAGTAACAGTGGAAACCACTGCAAATCTAACTACATGTAGTATCCCCCCTCCAAATGCAAATGACATAACACATACAAATTTGCACTGACCTACACAACTCTTGTCACCATATGTGAACAGTCATGACAGCATTTCCAAATGACTAACTACTGACATAAGCCACAAAGTGCGATGAATTTGGACAACATAAGAGTTGATGACACAGCAATAAAAAACACCAGTGCCACTTGTGAATTCATTAGAAAAGGCGGTGTAAACGTGTTATGAAGCTCTCTAAATACAGGGATGGCCTCTTCTGGTTTCCACTGCAATAAACCCAGCACTGTTTCACACTGCTTTTTCATTCCCACAGGATTTTGGCTCTTTACACACTTTACGCATGAGAGTGGTGTACTTGACAACTGGCTCATCTTTTCCAATTCAGCTTTTAAACAAGTGGAGCATTAGTCTACATGGGTGGATTGATGGATCACAATCACGCATGAAATTGGCCTATCCACCTAATGATGCAATGTGAGAATTGGCAGATATATGGCCCATAGTGGTGAGCACTCTCTAAATGGCAGTGCTTAGGGATGTGAACATAAACATTAACATGATCATTACTGATTCCTTACAATAATAAACTAAATTTGGACTTCAGACTATAAAATCCTTGTCATCCCAAAATCAATGTCTGATTGTATCCACCGTTTAAATTATTCAATATCAGCTGTATCTACACACGTTGACATTATTTGGATCACATTTCAGTTTTCTTTACATAATCTGCATTGTTAGACAGGCTCTCCATTGGTGGTTAGCGGGGACGAGCGTTGCGCGCCCCCGGTGGATGCTGCTCTCGTACCTAGTTCACCTATTCACATGTAAATGAACCGTCGTATATACCAAGTACGCGCCCCCTCGGAGCTGCACTGACGAGCCCAGCCTCTCCACTACAAGCTTTTTGTTGGCCGCTGGAGTCGCCCGGCCATCTGTCCCCCCATTGACGAGCTGTAACGGCTCCTGGGATTAATCCTAACCGACCTCCAGTCCAGACCAGTGCAGTCCAGTGGGCTTCTGGCAGCGCCTGGGTTAAACCCTCAACAACATGGCCCCCATCCGTAACAACACAAACGGAATTGACAGAGGTGATGACTGCAGCGAGGTCAAGTCTGACAGAAAGGTAAGGGGCCCGTATGACAGTAATAACAATAGTAACAATAATGTTAACGTTTCTGTTTTAACTTGGCAGCAGACTGAGAAAGTGTACTCCATCGTCCTTACTGTTTTGGCAGATGAGGAAACCTCTGGTCGAGAAAAAAAGAAGAGCTCGCATCAATGAAAGTTTACAAGAACTCCGAGGTCTCATCGCGGACGCAGACGTAAGACAATATGAATACTTAATTTTGGCTTTATGTGGTATTTCCCCCGTGATAAGTGATGTGACTAGAAGTGAGTTGGTGGTGGGTGCTAATTTAGCTGCTAGTTTGTGATGCTAACGTTTGTTACTTACTCTTTTTTTTGTCTCCTGGTGCAGTTACAATCAAAGATGGAGAATGCTGAGGTGCTGGAGATGACAGTGAAACGAGTGGAAAGCATCCTGAAGAATCGGGCTCAAGGTATAAATCAAACTATATTAACATTAGGGATCATTCATATTTATCTCTTTTCTTTCTTTCTTTTACCAACAAAAAACTGAACCGTTATAGTTTAGAGAAGCAAACTACTTACATGTCACTCTTACGTCTTAAAACTAAAACAAACTAGTAGTTTACAACGGTCAGCCACAGTCAGGTGCACGTGTGCATCTTCCACTGCGGCTCAGCCAATCAGGAGAGAGAACCGGCTGTTTGGAACGGTTTGACCGTTAGTTCACGTTTCAGTGATTCGTTGCTTGATGAGTCAACGGTTGTCCTGCTTTCTTGTTTTTCCCTGCAGAGGTGGACGCTGTGAACCGGGAGGCTTGTGAGCGGTTTGCGGCAGGTTACATCCAGTGTATGCATGACGTGCATACTTTTGTGTCCAGCTGCCCTGGAATTGACCCTACGGAAGCCGCTGAGCTGTTGAACCACCTCCTGGAGAGCATGCCCCTGAACGACGAGGACCGCCCCCGGGCGATGCTCCCGGACAGCAGCAGCACTTGGTCCCTGTCCGAGAGCATGCACACGGCCCTGGTGTCTCCGGCGCCCTCCACCACCTCCACCGATGACCTCTGCTCTGACCTGGATGAGACGGACTCGGAGCAAAGCCACGTTTCTTCATCAGAGGAGTCTGATGGCCAGGATGTGTTGAGCTTGCCCTCTTTAACTTACCCCAAGTCAGTATGGAGACCTTGGTAGACCCAGGTAGAAAACAAGTAGCATGTTTCAAACTGTAGTAGGTCATGACCACGTTGTGGTACAGTAGGGTGTTTTGTGGATAGGCCTCAGACAAAGACAGTGCTGAGATGACAACTCTAAAAACTTAATGAAAATGCATCTGTGAAGCTGTTTGTAAAATAATTTCTGAATTACAATTAAACTAAAATGTATTTAATAAATATGACTAGTAAATGTATGTAATGTTGCAGAGGTCACAGACCTTTAGGGTCTTCATTTGGAAGTGTATTGGCCTTTAGGCCTGCCTTCAGTGAAGGGAGTAAATGCATGTAAATATTTACTTGTTGAATGTAACTGGGCTGTATAGAAAATAGCTGTCCCACTAGAAATTAGCTGTGTGTAAGTTATTTCTTATTTAGGATGTCTTTAACTTTGTATTTATACATGTCAAATTGCTGTTGGTAGGCTACCTCATCTGGTTTTCCTAAGTTTCAACTTTTTAATAAATGTCTTTTGGATAAATCACTTGTTTGAAATTTTATCCGTGCAACAGCTTCTTCAAAAGAGACACATTTCACACACAAGGATCCCACTAACCACCCACACACAGCTGTTTTCAACATGTTAGTTATTACTCTGCAATTGTGGGCCATTTGTGTGCACTCTCTCTGCAAGATCCCTCAGCACATCGTAGACACTTGTGGGGTGTGAAATGAGTAATCCACTCGCTCCTTATATAGGCCGAGCTGAGGATTTGACAAATGGGTTTTATAACTGCAGCTTTTCATGTTGAAGTTTTAAAAATAACAACCACAAACATCATGAGTAGTCATGACTCGGGTCTCTTCTGTGATAAAGCCACCACTGTTTTTTTTTTGTATGTCAGATTAACATTTAGTGGTACTTTATTATACTTTATGGGGTTTCCTTGTAGGGTAATAATATTCACCAATAGTAACAGGAACCAATCTTCTAAATCTCTGTTCATAAAACCAACCGTCTCATGCTGATTCACAGAGACACACTGAAAGCTAGTCTGTGTCTTCAGACATGAGCTGTGTGGTCCTGGTGAGAGCCACAGACATGGCCCTGCCTCTGCACCATCAGTTCCCACAGCTCCAAATGAATAAGAAAAGACAGCAATCCTGGACAATCCGCCTGTAGTGAAATGTCTCGTCTGGTGTTCCTGTGATGTCCACTCACAAGTGTTGTTTCTTAACACGGATTTAAAGCACCAACACTCAGAGGGATCTTTGTTCGAAAGAAAAGAAAAAGATTAATACACTGAGCTCAGGGTTATTAGTTGAATATTTCTCCTGCATGACACTGGGAAATAACTAAGTACTTATGTACTGCAATTAGGTGCAATTTTAACCTACTTGTATGTGAATTTACATTTTAGGTGTAAATAAACTGGAACTCTTCTACCCAGAGTGTTGCAAAATTTCAGATGTCATATGTGTAGCATTCTGATGCATGTGTTTTGTAGAGTATTCTCATTGTGTCGCTTGATAGTGGAAAAGGCACACAGTTTGTGCACTCAAGCTGAGAAATTGTTCTTACCTTTTCAATGCAATTTCCACACTGCTAGCCTATATTTATCTTTATGTCATAGTCACTGTGACGTTTGTGCATACATTTACATTAGGCTGCATATGTGTGACTGTATCAATAATATCAACCCAATAATATGAAATATAATAATGTAAACAGTTGACAGGTGACATGACACAATGGGGATGTGTTTTCGTGCTGCTCTCACTCAGGTAAACGCTTTACCCCCATGTGACAAGAAGAGGGCAGGAGGTAGAGACCACCAAAGAGAAAGAGATGTTAATCCAGGATGATGAACTTGATTCAGATGCGTGTCTGTGAGGTGACTAGACCGGATTTGCGGGGGTCCTGGAGGTGTAAATGGCCGCTGCAGGAGGGCAGATTGTAAATGTTCACACCACGGGTATTTGGAGCAAAGTATGGAGGTGTGAACAGTGGGGAGGTGGAGAGGTGGGGGCCGAGCGCTTTGATCAGGCCTTCTCGACCGTGGACCGTCTGTCTCTGTACATCTGAGCTGTTGTCTCAAGGGTCAGGGACAGACAGGCAGACATTTGCATCGGGGTGAATGTCACGACTTTAGGACGGAGAACAAATAACCGATAAACCATTTAAATATTAAAACGCATTGCAGTTGCTGTTATCCTCACAGTCCTCTAGAGGCACTATTGGTTACATTAAACCAGAGCAATATGAAGAGTAGACGGCTACTTACCTGTATTTTTCCAGTTCATGTCTCTTCAGCACATCTATCTGCTTCGTTCAGGGTATAGTTTATTAAGTCTTTTACACTCATTAACAGGTGATCGGTCTGAAACTGTAGCGATCTCACATCACTAGTTATTAGTCCAGTTCATCCTGTGGCTGTGCAAACAAGCACCGAGTTGTCGGGCGTCCCAACAAACACTTCACAACAACTTCGCTGTAAATTATGTAATATATTTTATTTTGAGAAAATTTAACAAACAGAAAAAATCTCCATTAAAAATAGACAGGGGGAAATTAGACAAATGGAAACAACAAAAAAATAAAATTTGAATAAAAATAAAAAGGTTAATTCTTGTCGTTGTCTGTTCAAATAACAGAAAGACAAATGACAAAAGAAATAAGTCAAGTCGCTGAGTAAGAGCGGTTTCCTCTCAAATGGAGCAGCATGAGCTTCAAAGTGAAAGAGAAGCTCCCTGGCATCTGTCTGAGCTGCTTTATACCCGTGCAATAACCCTAAACTCGGACTTGTGAAGACACCACTCGTTTGTTCTGAACGGTAATGAGCTCCAGTCGCCTCCACAGGATGCTCTTCTCCATGTTTACAGGGGGCAACATCAGACAAGTCCAAGTGTCATGTGGCACACTTACAAACTAGGGAAAACATCCATATTTCATCCATTTCATAGTCAAAACAGCATAAAGTGCTGATATTTTCCAGTCCTTGCTGGCAACCGTCCAAATGTTGACTCACATTTTTAAAATCATATTTACAGTAAATAATAATCTTGGTCCTACTTGCTTTTTAAGCTGGATTTCTGTAATAACTTAAAAACATAAATCTTTTTATACAGAAAAACTCATGTAAAAAAATACATATGCTCAGAGTCAAAGATCCTTACAGACATTCACACAAGCACTGAAATGCATTAGAATCAGATGCTCCTTTATACGAGGCATCAGCAAAGTGTTTCACAGCTGATACAGACACTAATGCCACATCTATTAGAGAAACTGATTCAAGAAACGATGCACGAAAGAGTGAAAACTTTAAGCTGCATCACAGGCATCTCCGAATATCAGAGAGAGGAGGGTGGGGGTTTAAATATTAAATGTTTTTGTCATTTAATGTTCAGTACTGTTGATATAATGTAACATGACGGGCTGGTGAATGCATGGAGCTTATATTATGTGCTGCACTTGATTGTCGATTCCTCAGTGTTTGTACCCGTCCCGAGCATTTTCACCACCTCCATCGAGACTGCAGATCAGTAACGCCACAAATATGATAGACTAGAAGTATATGCTGCTAATAGATTTGACTGAGCAGACGGAGCATCTTTGAATTTGACAGTTTTGCTCAAGTTGGTGTAGGAGTATGGTCTCACGCCCCTGGCATGAATGGAGGTGGTGAAAAGCTTCAAACACTGACTCTCATTCATCTTTCCTCTCCTTCCAGTCCTGCCCACAAAGTGCACTTGTGCGTTCATCTGCTGCCTGGTGGTCATGCATGACGTTAACTAACCTGATGCACTTCACCTGTTGTCACCACATCCTGACTAAGGACAGTGTTGTTGAAACAAAGGAAATGACGTCACAAAATACTGAAATCAAACATCAACAGAGCAGTTGGTTCACCACTGAGCACACATCCTGCTGTCTGAACGAAGCAGCCGCCAGTTGCTTGGTGCTTCTTTGACCTCAACTGTGCTGTGTGCTCTAAAAAGATATATTGAATTTCCCTTATTCAGCTCATCGTGTCCTAATCAGTGCATAAAAAACTCTTTGCTCAAGTGCTACACATAAATAAATGCTATGGGGAAACAAATGAAAGAACATGTCCAGTTGTGAAGCTCAACAAACCCTCCAAGCACCATAAAATCCAACCTGGGTGCAGCTTATAAGTGCATTAAAATAAAATAAAATAAAATATAATTTAATTTGACATATATTCACATTCTACACAGGTCCTGATTGTATGAGCCACTTTTCTCCTGCTGTATCAACAGGTACAACTCATAAAACAGCAAAACAGAAACAGTGATGAAGAATGAAGAAAGAGCAAAGGGCCCTCTTCAAAAGTGTCTCTTCACAGTCATGCACAGCGAGAGGCTCTTGGGTAATGAAAGTCAATGTGACAATCTGAAACAGTTTATTGTCTGGCTGGTTGTGTCTGAGTGCTGGAGCCGGGAGAAGGGCTGTGGCAAGACATGACAACGGCGGCGGCGGCGTTTGAAGGTTCCTCCCTGGGCCTCCGCTGGTAGCTGATCTCCCCCGTCTCTGTGCCACTGGCGTCCAGATCTGTCTGATCCTCTGCAGCCGCTCTTGCTGCCGATGCTGCTGCTGCTGAGGAGCTGTCACAGCAAGAGCATGCCTGGAAAACACAGACAGCTTTAAATGAGGCTTTTGTGAGAAGGTGAGGAGCTGCAGAAAGTCTCTTATTTGATTCTCAAAGAAATATTTCTAATTTTTTCTGTAACACTTTGTAATAAGTACACACTATTAAGCATTAATAAATACTGAATTCTTCATTTATAACGCATGAATACTCTAGTATGTAGTTTATAAATAAAGTTAGTGCTTATCAATGATGAGTAAAACATTTTTAATTGTGTATATAGACTATGTTCTAATGAGTATTAATTTGCTATAAATAATGAATTTAGTATTTAATGCTCAATAGTGTGTGCTTATTATAAAGTGTTACCATTTTATCAACTGAACTGACATAAATATCCTGGTTCTACCTTGACGTCTATGGCCTTGGGTAGACCCCCCCTCTTGATCCAGGGGTGGACCTCGATCAGCTCCTTCTTTTGCTCTTCTGAAAAGTGTGGCTGGCTCTTCTGCAGCAGCCTCAGCTTCTCTCTGTCCTCTCTGAGCACTCTCTGGATGTCACTGCAGGAACAAGCAAATGCACAACCAGCCACGTTCAATACAACACCCAACAATCTTACTGGACAAAGCTGTTATTAAAGGTTGGCTATGCAAATGGGTAGCTGGTATGATGAACTCTGAATGGACACTGGGACATCAGCTCTGGTGAGGAGGACTGTCTTGAGCTCTGTCTCACAATCACACTCTGCTAGTAACTGTCTCATTCAGAATCCATTTACTGACTCTTTGTTAAAATAAGTGTGCCATCTAGTGGAATAAAACTGTCACTGCAACCACTTAGTCTTGTTCCTTTTTCAGGGCGTAGACTGTTGTACAGTTGTTTGCAGCCAGGGGGCGCCAGACTAACATTTTCTAATAGGAGCACAGTGGCCCCCAATTTAAAATTTTAATGGGCGCAAGCAAAAGATTTTGGGGCGCATGCTGTAAATTTCAATTTCAAAATTTAGGGGCAAAATGCCTCCATTTAGGGGCAGTCTGGAGCCCTAAGTCAGAAAACATGCATTCAGCTGCCTATAAAATTGCGTTATTAAATTGAGTTATTTATGAGATGCTGTTGGTGTCTAACACCTGCAGTTTACTGTTCCCATTTACATGTTTCAAAACCAAAGTGGTCACATTTGGCCAGTTGCGCTTTCATTTTCTCTTTTTTTTCATTTTCATTTTCATTTGTTTCAAACATGAAACTCCTGAACGTCCTCAAACAAGGAATCAGATGGGGTTTCAGTTGTCCTTAACATTAGTTCCATATCTTACTGAATACGTTTGTCTATGCTTTTTAGTCTTTGAAAAAAAATCTAATCTGTATGTGGATTTTTGAAAATCAAGAAACGCTGTCCAATCCAATGTTTCTTAAAAACATTTTCATTGTCCTCCAGCAAGTTACGACTCAACAGCACGACATTTGCTTACTGCCTCTCGACCACACGCACTTCCTCTATAGTCTATGAAGAATTAACTGGTGTATTTCTGGCCTGTTGGCCTGGATACGTGCCTACCCTTCCCCTTTCACAACGAGCAGAGGACAGATAAACTATCAGGGCGCAGTCAGTGTCTACAGGGCCACTACCCTACTCCTCTAACGCTTTGCCCCCTGTCCTCCCACTCACCGCGAGGGCAGCTGATAGGTCATCATGACATTGTCATCTGTGTCAGCCATGAGCAGCCACAGCGGCTCCTGCAGTACATACTTGATGAGGTGCTCGCTCTGGTCCACGTCCATGGGTCTTCCCTCGCTGCTGCTTGAGTGACCTTGGACCTTCTGGCTGTTCTGAGACGAGTCCACGCTGCCAAAGTAATTGCTACTGTTGTTGCTTCCTGAAAACACCAGAGAAGCAGAGTTTTACAAATTCGAACAAATCTTTGAAAATGACCCAAAAACTATTTTTTCTGATGAACTCTTTGTCACACTGCGCCGCTGCTGATGTGTCTAATTCTGTAAATACAGTGTCTGTGGGTGTGGTATAGTAAATTTCTCAATGCATTTCTGTACTTCCATCAGTAAGCATTGTGATATTAATAGCTGGATCAATAAAAAAATGTGAATGGCACACTAACTCAAACTCTGGGCTGCTGCACATTAGTAAACCTGAATATGAAATGTATCGCATTTATCATGAGAGGTAAAGTTGACCTCATCTCACCCTATCCAGAAGATGTTATGAGATAAGTTCAGACCTGTTCCACTGCCGGAGGTCCCACTAGCTGACGCGCCACTGCCTGATGCCCTGCTCTTAGACGTCCTGCTGTTGGACGTCCCGCTGGCTGAAGTTCTACAGCCATTGGACCCTGAGCCCATGGAGCCAGACGTGGCCGAGCCCGTGCCTGAGCAGGAGTCCTCGTGGAGAATAATGTCCAACATGTCGCTGGATGAGGTGTTGGCATCGCTGTTGTTGCCGTCGCCACGCGAGCTTGCCTGAGAAAACAAAAACAACAGTGTGGCGCCATTTAAAGAGGAGCTTGACTTAACGGACCCGGCCAACACACCTCATCTGGTGCATCTTCATAACACAGGCGGGTGCAGTAGCATTAGTTGTGCTGCATCACGACTCCATATTTTAAGACTACTGGATGTGAACATATCTCCGGAGAGTGTGGAAAAGTGTCAACATCATCAAGCACCTGCTACACAATGCCATTAAGCTTGCTTAGTAAGGACGTGACCAGTGATCCTGATGTTTCGCTAGCCGATGTAAAAGGAGCACAAAACATTATATTTACAAGTAGGAACAGGAAATGATTAATTGCATTAATAAGCAGCAGAAGATGGTGGCCAACAACTTACTTGCTCCGCTCCTGATCACATCTCAGTGCAACACAATACAATACAAAGCAAACAACATGTCCCCGCTGAAGCTAAAATAGGCTTCCACTGCCAATGTTATTGGTATGGTTCAAACCGTGGAGGCCAAACATGCAAAATCAAAAAGAGGATGTTCTGTATGTGTGCATAAAAGCATGCATACAGTACAGTACAACTATGAACTATCATATGGGTTTTGTTTAACATTCTTTAAGCCATTCAATACATCACTTGTTTTTCATTTCATGTTGTGTCTTTTTAAAGTTTCTCAGTCCCATGCTTTAAAAATCAATGCCTCCCTGTGCAATATGCTTTACTGGATAGACAAGTGCAGGCTATCAATGTAAATCATAAGTCACGAAAAGGAAAAAGGAGAAACTGTTACAGAGATAACTGACATATGGAATCAGGGAGGAATGGAGTTGGAGAAGTGTGGAGGTTTTCTGATGAGTTTGCCTACCTCTTTGCTGTAAGCCCTCAGCCTAGAGCACACTTTATCCCAAGACAAACGCTCACAGACACAGGACGTGCCCTCGCAATACAAGGGTCCAGGTGGACCAAGGAGACTGAGAGACGGCTGAAGGGTGTAAGGGATAATAACATCATGTGTTAACACCCTAGGCCACATTTCATCTGAGGAGTCTTGACTGACTTGACTTTACACATGGCATAGTAATACAACAGCAACAAACTGCACTTAAATACTGCGGAGGAATCGCATTAAATCCCCCCCAATGCTCAGAGACGTATTATTGAGTGTCTCATGTCTCATGGGGGTGGCAGGGCGTTTACCTATCAGAGTCTTAACAACCCACAATGATGAAGTTCAGCCAGGCATTGACAGTTTGTCCTATTTTAGATGGTAAGCGTGAAGAATATCAGACTTGACGAGAAAAGGGGAAAGGAGAAAGTGGACAGCTAATAAACACAGCTCTACTTCCTGGTTTACCTGCTTCAGCTCCTTGGCCTGAGCGCCGCCGGCTCCTTTTTCCCTCTCAGCTGAGTTCGTTCCTTGTCCACCGGAGGGCAGCAGTGCGCTGTCCTGCCGGTCCACAGACAGCTCCAGCTCCAGCAGGTTGAGGGGCGAGCTGCAGCGGGACTGGAACAAAGGCGGGGAGGCCGGGCCTCCACCTCCTCCAGACTGTGGCGTGGAAGAGCGCGACTGGCCCTCCCAAGGAGCCTTCGGGGTTTCCGAGGGTGGAGGGAAGCAGTACGACGGGTTCGTCAGATAACCTGCTTGAGGAGCAAAGGAGTCCTGGGAGTTGAACTGGTTCTGAACAGCGAAGGACGGTTGAGCTGCGAAGGCGACCTGGCCCGGAAAGGCTGCCTGACCGAAGGGCTGTGTTTGGGCGGGGAAGGCTCCAGTCTCTGCGTGGTACACCGGCTGTGGCGGCGGAGGCGCGGGCGCCATTGGAGAGTACATGTAGTTGGGCAGGACTAGAGCCACGACTGGGGTGACCATGGGAGCGGAGAACTGAGCGGGATGGATGGTTGGGGGGCAGGGAGGGGCTTGGACACCCTGGTTGTCCCCAAAGCCGGTCAGAGTGGCGTCTGTGCGGGTAGCTATGGAAGTGGCTCCGGGGTAAACCTGGAGGGGGTAGCCCGGCATCACAGCGGGGTAGGCCAAGGGAAAGGTGGACTGCGAGGCGTCAGACAGAGACCAAGAGGTCGGGTTAAGGCCGTGGTTTAGACGAGGAGGCCGCAGATGCTGCCGTCTGTGGTGAGATGACGTGCTGTCCGAGGACTCGACCTGCTTCGCTCGCTTCGACTTGGTTTTCTTATTCCGCGTGCCTCGCCGCGTGGTGGGCTCTGCACCTGGTCCACCCTGCTTTAAGGATCGAGCAGCAGGCGTAGCTAAAGGGTTAAAACAAATTTTGCTTAGTTATTTGTGAATCTCACGTTTATCAATAAGAAGCAAATATAAAATCAGAGAGCATGAGGAGAATCCCAATTTATCAACACTTTGGCATCAATTCCTAAAAGTTTTGATAACTCAAAGTCTTTTGTGACACAACAGCAACTTTGCTTCAATAAAGTCTGACAAAGCAGGAAACATGAGATCATCTAAAGTGATGTCAACACTATTCTACTACACAAAAATGCATTTTTGCATAAGTTTGGTGCTCTAGTCTTTCAAATTAAAGAATCTGGGGAGTTATGTTTTATGTTTTCATGCTTGCAGATTTAAGTGATGCCCATAAGTTGTAATAAACTGGAATTGTCCCGCTCATGATTTGTTGGTGTGGTGTTCAGGGGCACCATCGCTGGCGATCTGTTCCCTCTGCCGTTCCAGGTACTGAGAGCAGTTTGCTTTGACTTGTGCGAGTCCACGGCGCTCTTTGAAGCGGTACAGAAAGGCCTGCTCCTCCTTCTGCGTGTGAGCTGCCAAAACCTGCTTGGTCAAGCCCAGCCTCTTGTAGGATTCCCTCTCCTGGATGGGAGGTGAAACCGCACAGAGAGGAACCCCAGCGTTCTGGCTCGACTCTACTGTTTCCCCTGTTCCAGGTACATCCTCTATGATCTCTGCTTGGATGACAGGGGGTGAGAACAACTTTAACACGCCGTAAAACAATGAAAAGGTGGAGCTTTTATACAACACAACATTTACAGTGAAAATGACAGAAGCAAGATTGGCCAGTCATGGCAGTGGCCTGCGTTTGAACATATAATGGAAACCACTGAAAAAAAAGCATTAACAATAAAAATGGAAGAAATGTTTTTAAAGTCACACAAGTGAGAACCACTTTCAAGATCAGAGGCCACTGGTCAAAGGACAAAACTGTGAACCAAATGTACAGTGATTACAGTGAAGCGGCACCAGTATCATTCACTGAAGTTGCCTTTCCATCAATGTTGATCGGAGCCAGAGCAGATAAATACTCGTGTCTACCGAGTCATGTGACCTGGGTCTGGGTGGATGATAGCTTTTTCCATTGCCAATGAGTCTTAGCAGCTGTTTTGACCAGGGAAAATGGGCGTTATACATACAGCACAACATGATCCGTTTATTCACTGCATGGTAACAGTGACACAAAGGAAACACTAAATGATCACCAGTGGGGAGCCACCAGTAGTGTGCTGAAAAAAAAGTCTTATTGCCACTATAGTTGTTACTTTGGATGGGACTCTATAATCGTGAATATGCACTGATACGATCTACAGATTTTACGTGGCGAGAGTTCACTTGTTTTGTTTTTTGAGAAATAGCTTGCCCTGCACCCCAAGTAGAAACACACACAAAGGTACACACGCACGCACGCACGCAAAGACACAGAGAAAGCGTGTACACATAAGACTACAGTTGCATTTACAGTGCTGTGAAAAACCATTTGCCCCTTCCCTGTTTTCTTCTATCAGTGAATATTTATCATACTGAGTAGTTTCAGATCAACAAAGTTAAACATTTGAAAAAACCCTAAAACAAACAGTTGATGCTTGAAGATTCGCAACTGTGTCTGAGCTCAAGTATTCCTGCAAAGAGTGGACTATAGCTCTTTGAAGCAATATCAAACGTATTAAATGTGACGAGTAACCTTTCAAATGGATGAAACGGTCATTGCGCCGTGAGTAAATAAAGTCGTAAGCTTGACAGTGTGTTAACTTTGTCTTGGATTCAACACCTCAGTATGATAAATATACAATAATAGAAGACATCAGGTTGGAGGTAAATACTTTTTCATGGCACTGTACCTGACTCTGGTTGAGGTTTCTTGTCCCCAACATGCACTATGGTGCTACTGTAGCTACACTGGCTGGTTATGGACACCACACTTTCTGGTTTGTTAGGCACAGGTAGGGGCAGCGAAGTGCCCACTACCGCTGTGGCTGCGTCACTGGACTTTTTGTCTTGATTGTCCAAAGCGGAGACAGAAGACTGATCCTTCAACAAGGCTGGTTCTGCCAAAGAGAACAGAGAACAAGATATACTGACAAGGTGCTGGCATTGGAGAGTCTGAGAGAGTAGTTTAAAGGGCAGACTGTGAAGGCCTTAGAAGGCTGTAGCTGTGTGTGATGAGGTGACAATAACTGTCTGGTATCCTTTCAAAGAATGCAGTAAAGCGGGGACACATACCTTCAGACACCTGCATGTTGCTGGAGCCTCTTTGTTTGTCCTCGTCCGAGTTCGAGGACGTGGTGTTAGAGGAAGACTGACACTTCCTCTTCATTGTGATGGGAATATTACAGCTCTCCAAGTACCTACAGAAATCACAACAGTATGAGTTTCTGCATTTTTACCATCTATTATTACAACTAGATCACTAATCAACTAAGAAATACTATGTTCACCATCTCGCCTTCCTGGGCTACAGCGTTAATTAATAACGAGACTTGCTAACATTATGATGTCACAGTGAAGTTGACCTTTGACCCATTTGGACATAAAATGTTATTACTTCATCCTTTCACCTAGTGTTATAATTCATGAGTCATGGACCAAAGACATTTTATGAGGCCAGCATGGTCTTGACCTTTGACCAAGAAAATGTATGTCTAAATGAATGGTTGAGACAGATTTGAAGACATTCAGCCATTGAGGTGAGGTTTTCGGTTAAGGTTGAATTGAAAACATGTCCACAATGAAAAACACAGAAAATACATGACAAATACATCAATTTCTTATGAATTTCTGCCAGAAAGCAAATGGATCATAATGTCAGTCATTTACTTCCTGTGGGTGATTTAATGAAACCCTTAGGTTTTGTCACATTTCAATTAGTCTGTAAGGCTTGCATTAACTAAAGTATGGATATACAAGGATTGTGGCTACCATTCCTTAAACTCATCTCTGCTTTTGTACCTGATGACGCTGTCCAAACAGCTGATCTGCTGGTAGGAGCAGACAGTCTGATCATTCAAGCCCAGCTCCTCCTGAAAAGACGTCCTACCCTCCTCCGCGGGCGACCCCGTCTCTCTCCAGTTGAGCGAGACGGCTGACTCTTTGGGCCGCACCACTGCTGGGCTCTTCTGTGCAGATTCTACTGGAGAGAGGCCAGGAGTTAGGGAACAAGTGCAGGACACAGTCACTTGTGGAGTAAATATTAAAATTTTGTCACAAAAAGACTTACTGCCGCTGTTTTTCCTGTGCTCCTGTCTGGTTGTCTGCTGCTCCTGGCTCTTCTGGAGGTGAATGCCCTTACAGATTTCCTGAAAAGTTCGCTGAGACAGGGACAGAAGACAGTCGGTATAACTTCTGTTAAAGGAGCTCTACTCCATCGTTTCACATTTCAAATATGCTGAATTACTGTGAGTGAGTCAGCCAGGCCATTCATAATATTGTAATATCATATTAGTGTTACATAAACACTAATACACTAACACTAGTTACTCACAGGTCTGGCTTTGCTGATCACTTCCTCCTCTTGCTCTTCCCGTCGCATCTTGCTCTTGTTCAGGCTCTCATTAGAGGAGGACATCGCTAGAAGGTGATCATTGCTGTTCAAGCTACCATAGCCACTGGACCCGCTGTTATGAACAGGCTGAAAAAAGATAAAGAGAGGGAAGATGGAGATTAAAACAAAGCATGAGAAATTAAGTTTCAAGGCAGAGAGAATGTACCCAAATAACCCAAGATTATCCTTGAATTTTCTCTTATTTCATATGATATGATTTGTTATCGCCCCTCACCTGCAGTAGGAGGCGGTGGATCTGCTCAGTAATATCTTGGATGTCAGAGTCTATGGTCTTCACGTCGCTGACGGGCGAGACCGGAGCCACGAAAACATCCTCATTCACTGGGCCCCTGTTGGACAACAACAAACATCAGTTGAAGAAGCTCCATTAAACAGCTTTAAAAACGTGTTTGCTTCTTCGGGATGCGTCACAAGGCTGGTGCTCACATTCGGACTTTGTGTCTTCCAATGACAAATGAAACTTTGCGGCTCCAAGGATTGACAAAACTGGACCAGCTGGTGTCTAGGATGATGTATTCTCCGTTTCGTGCACAGAACCGAATGGATGAGTGGTCAAATGGTTGCCCTGCATACTGAAGGACTGAGGACACAGCCAAGGAAAAGGAAAGTCATGGTTATAACCAGGACAAATTTCCTGTGAAGACACAGGAAATACTTTCTTTATCTTTTTAAATTTGTGAACTCACTCTTTCTGTGAATGGCCAGCATGATCGGTCGGTCGTTTGGATGCAGGTGGAGGAGGACTGGTGTGCCAATCAGGTCCTGTGGGAGGTACCCAAGCAAAGGAACCGCCCTGATACAAACAAAACACAATCTCAGTTAGTACAAATTGAACGTTACTTGTGTAGCTCAGTGAGCTCCGCAAATACTCATGAATTGTTTTTGCTTACCTCTCATCCACATCCTGGAACACACAACTTGGAGTGTGTGTGGTGGTGAAGACACGCTTGTCTGTTGGAATTCTTGGTGCTATAAGGATTTTTTTTTAAATTGTGTTATTAAATAGTATTTTCTCTAAAGCCAGTCAAACAATTGTGTCCGATTCATAACTTGTGGTTCTTACCATCATAACCAGAGTGAACCCTCTCAGCCAGGAGGAGGCAGCAGAACTGGTCCTCAGCGTGTTCGGTGTCCTGCACCTTCATCAGATAGGGTGTCATGCGAAACGGATAGTACTGCAGGTTGCCCTCACACTCCTTGCCCCCACTGAAAATTAAATGGAAATAAACAGGATGGCTGTTTATATACAAGTATTCACAAATACTCTAAGTAAAGGTTTATTGATAAAGGAATTCAACATTATGAGCACATGGGGGCGCTATGTAGTTACATTTCCATTTGTCGCCGTGTTAAATGTTGATGTGCACTTCTTAAATTTCTGTTCTAATGAGGTTGGACACATCACTAAATAAATATCATTCTGTCATCTGGAAACCTGTGAGATTAGATTTACTGTTTGTAATGAAAAAATAAAAATGTCAACGGAAGGTCAAACAAATAGAAGTGAAGGTTGAGTGTGTGTGTGTTTTACATATGTGTGTGTCTGTCTGCTTAGATGTATGACACTGGCCTGGAAAAAGCATCCTGTTACAGTTAAACACGCCTATGATGTCACAATCTAATTGAAAAGCATCTAGAGTGGAATCAAAGTATGAATATGAAACACAAACAGGGACGGGAAGCAGATGGCCTGACACCGCGTCTGAACCAACACCCACTCACCTGATACGACAGAAGAAGGATTTCTCCTGCATGCAGTCAGCCGGAGATGACTCTGAGATGGAGGAAAAAAAGAGAAGTTTTAATTCAAAAGCAACTTGATCTGGCCAAGTACTATTTAGGGTCTCAGCTCTGGTAGGCGATTGATGTTTCATTTATTCAATCACTAAACACCATTAAGGTCGTAGCTTTGCACTGATACAGTATGCAGTGGATTTACACTGGGTCGAGATCTTCATTTATTTGCAGGAATAATAGATAGTTCTGGGTCCGATGTGTATTAAAGATTCAAGACAAGTCAATTTTGGTCACTATCACTTTAACTGGAGATGATACAAATAGGTCTTTGAGCTTCTGAAACAAACAAAAAAGGTCAATAACGTTGACCTACTGCACCTATGGCCCTAATGTTGTTGATGTGTTCTTAATTACAACACTCAGTCTACTCTTCCCAGGTTAGTTGAAAGGGGAACACATGATTAGATGAATTAAAGATCCGGTCAGGTCGAGCCGACCTAGCTAGGTAGGCGGCTGTGGTTTTGTGACTTGTTCACAGACAAAATTTCTAAGTTACTACCCCAAAATCTCAGTCATGTCTTTCATCTTCTAGACACATTCTTTAGTAAAGACAGCATCAATTAAGTTACAAGTTGCCTGACATCCCCTTTCCCCTCATTTGTTTGCACATTATCATTCTGTTTCTCCATGCCACGCCTATTATCTCTGTCTATTCTGTATAAAGCATCTATTGAGACTCTAGCTGTCCTTGGAGAGAGCCTAATTTGTGACTTTGTGCCATAAACATAAAATCAAATTGTTAACCCTAACCCTGTCTTGTTATTCTCATTAGTGCAGTTATGATTAAATGGTGTGTCTGCCGAGAGCTTTGCTGTTTTTTGTACCTGCTCCAGTGCACATGCTCCAGGAGGGCAGGCGGTAAGGCGTTGTGAAGCTGTAAAACACGCTGACATCCTGCGGCGTCAAGAACTCCACGAACTTGGTGTTCTTGAACACATCTCTTTTGCAGTTGAGGATGGAGGCAGCCTGATCAGAGATATATACAATCCTTCCCGTGATGAGAGACACTGCTACCGCAAAAATGTCCTGCAGAGGAAACAAAATCCACAATGTGAGATGAATGAGAAAACTTGCTGTTTAAAAGCAGAAGAGCCATTTGCATTCCTCTGTTTATACAGCTACATGGAATATACAGAGAACATGAAACATCTGTTCTATTATGAAAATAATGAAACTACTCACATTATTTTTGAGGGTGTATTCAGAGGTGATACTGTCTATTTCCTCGATCGTATAAGAAGATACATTGAGGCCTGAAGGTTGACTGTCATTGATCATCAGAAGCTGGTAATATTCCTCATTGGCTGCAGAAACAATGGCATTACAATTGTTTGTCACAGTCTGATAAAAACATATACACAATGTGAAAATGTGATGCTGTCATGAAAACAACAATGCAGATTCTGGGTGACGAAAGAAAATATGATTTACGCACATTGCAGTCACAGACATTTTTCAACGATGAAAAATGTCTCGGCACTACAGTGAAATGCGTCATATTCTTTAACAACCCTACTGATGACTGTGCTGTTGAACCACTTTCCACCCATTTCCATCTATAAATATTTAGGCAGGGTGGAAATATACTTTTCCGGACCATTACCCATAGAACTGCCTATAGAAACCTCCTGCTCAAATGATCTCTGTTTTTTCTTCACCATTAGCTGCTGTGATGTTGTTGTGAAACAAACAGCTACATTAATGCACAGATACTTTTACAGATACTTGCACATGAACAACTATCTAAACAGACAACAAAAACACTGTTGAACACAAAGCAGAAGGACAGAGAGCACTTTACCTTCCACCTGTTTGACACAGCGCAGCGCGTACTTGAGGGTGTTTAATGTGGAGGACTTGTTATTGTGTCTCTTCTCAGCAGGCAGGTGAAGCTTCAGCTCTTTCAGGGTTTTAATCACCTCCTTCTGGGTCTTGGCTTTGGCAGACTCTTGACTACTGCAAGTTGCAAAAATGACACACACACGTGCACAGAGCCATGTCAACTATTGCAACAAGGACAACGGTCCTTCAAATAAGATTAAACAACAGAAATAATTGATGATATACACTGCAGCATCAGTTGTCGGTCACTGGACTTACCTGCAGCCGCTGGTTGATGGATTGTCCTGCTCTGAGCTCAGCAGGCTGAAGGCGTTGGAGCTGCTCGGAGGAGATGGACTGTGGGAGTTTGAGCTGCAGGGGAGACAAAAGAAATTGACCATTTAGGGAAAATGACTTCAATCACCTTGAGAAGGCACACAAACATGGAGGGACAACACAACAAGTTCTAAACTAAAACAAAGACATAATCATAGCAGACTAAAGGGTGCAAGTGCAAAATGTCACCAGAATTTTCCGATAGTTCACATGTTTCATGCACGCATCTCCCTCTGACTCTATATAGAAGTTTCTCAGTTTCCCAATATGAGGTGTTGTTAGGGTGAGCTTAAAAAAGACCAGGTGATTCTGGGCTTTTGTGGTAGTGAATGAGGGAAGAAGAGTGCACATGTAGGAGCCAAGCAATAAAAGAAACCACACACATCCAAGGTCAGTCTCACCTCCCTAAGGACCTCGAGCACCATTGGTAGCTCAAAGGGTGCATAGCAGGAAAGCATCATTACAGTGAGAATTAGGCACCTAAATACAACAGGGGGTAGGGATACAGCTGGGAAGTCTGGGGTCAAGAAAGAAGCTCTCTTGGTGGACTGAACAGCAAATGTCTATTATTTGTCCCAGTCCCTTTGTCTGGGCCTGAGCCCCCAACCCTTCAGCGCCCTATGATAAAAGAACATATGATTTATTCAGTCCTCCAAAATGGCCCCGAGTACACATTCAAAAATAGCAACTAGGCATCATTATTGACACGTCCTATCTTTCCTGTGCTGGTGTAGCTTTTTTTAATGGACAAACAGATCAATGATAAATCCCATATAGTTTTTGTTAAAGGTTAAAGCCCAACATTTTTGCTCCCATTTTTCCTTAAGGGGATACATTTTGAGGGCCAATTTTTGTTAACTTAAACAGATCGTGGAATCAATATTGTGTACATATTATATCTAAGTAAACATTTACATTTTAAATGAGGGTTGAATCGTTGATTCTAGAGAAGTTTGACAAAAGTTTTCAAAGAGTTCAGAGTCTACTAAGATAGACTGACATCTATCTGTGCTGGAAAAAGCTAGAAAATGAATGTTAATATGACATTCTTTTGTCAAACTTTACTGCTAATGCATCTTCCTCGTGTGTTACTGAATCTGTACAAGTCTGTCAAATCGTTTTGAAAAGAGACAAACAAAAAAAACTGATATCTTCAGTCTGTCTCCTCACCATGCAGAAGGCCTGCATACAACTGTGTGTGCGTGTGTGAGTGTACTGTATGTTTGTGTGTGTGTGTGATCCGCTGCATTAACCTACAAGCTTAACACTGCTCTAATGCACTAAAATCGTCAGCTCTTCGCCACAATGATTCACCTGAGCTACAACACAGGTTACTAAGAATAACCTGCTTACTTGGCTAAGAATAGACAACACCTTTACAAATAACCTCTCCAAGCAGAAGCAGGTAACTAATTCTGGCCAATATAACCTCAACTACTACTGAACAGACTGACCGTGCATTAGTAGAGGACTTCACAGTCGGCCCAATCGTTGTGTGGCAGTAAGTCTGTGTGTCACTGTCACCCTCCGTGGACACGTGGAGTTTTAGTTTTTACTCTGCCCAAGGTGAAGCTCAGTGCAAGGTGGCTTTGGGTAATTACTGGTTAGTTTGATAGAGCTCTCGAGCTGTGCCTCATTTGCATAACATGTCATAGTGTATATGGTAATTGAGAAATCCGAATTCAAATTTGAAGCTTTGATTATGCAAAGAGAAGTGCAAATAAAACTTAGTGCATTTACCAAATAAACCCTGGTAAGCCTTTGAGTCTGCTGGTGAGCACATAACTGCCCCACAATACAATGCACAAAGGGAAAAGAGGCGCAAGCTTAACTTGTAAGACTCCAAAATTCTGATATCTAATAATAATAATAATAATCTAATAATCTGATAGATGCATTACACAATTTCCTGTCAATAAAAAACATAAAAGTACACTAATGCTTTGCAAATTAACTGCAAAAGTTTGCAGTGGTACAAAGTACAAACTCAATGCTCTGGTGTGTCTGGCATGAAGTGGCGAGACAACACAGCTGCGACTGATAACAATAATAATGGCTCAATTCCAGTTGGGTGTTCCACAGACATATTTCAGGAGAGACGTTGGGAACATGCTGTAGTCATGTCACAGCGGGAAAGGCTTTAGCTCTGCCACAGTTTGAGGGACTTCTTATGAACATGAACATGAACATGAACAAAACGGAGAGAGAGATTGTTCATGTTATTTCTAACAACAGTGCTATTATAACAAAAAAATGTTAATATTAATTTCTGCAGTACAACTCTGAAAAGACATATGAGCTGACAAGGGCCAAAGCAGAAAAAAAACTAAGGTATTAAATTCATAAGTTAGATTCATTGTTTATCTCTGGTTTTGTGACCTGGATCATTTTTGCTTTATTTATTTTTAAAATTTCTAGTCCAAAAAGAACCTTGCATCTGTGGTAGCTGGAGTTAACCCTAACAGAAAAACTTGTATAACGTTTTTTATTAACAAATAGCAATAGAAAACCTTGTTTTCCTAGTTTGTGACCCTCAAAAGGTGAGTCAGCCAGTGTGACTTATATTCCACATTTTAAGGTTACTGTGTGAGCATGTAGTCCAGTGTATTAGCCGACAAGCTTAACTAAAGGCTATTAACAGCTGTGTAATACACTGATTCACCTGAGCTACAACACAGGTTACTAAGAATAACCTGGTTACCTGGCTAAGAATAGGCAACACCTTTACAAATAGCCTCTCCAGGCAGAAGCGGGTAACTAATTCTGTCAATTCTTTACTACTCGGGCCTGCAACAGCTGGTTTTAGACTGGGCGGACTGAGCTTGCATTAGTGTTCAATTGGCTTGTGTGCAACTTTGTAGTACGTCTGAGAGTCATGGAAACTATCTTACCAGGAGGACGAGCTCAAAGAGGCAGAGGAGTTTCTGTTTTGGTTTCTGCTTTGTGCAGAGTGTGTCTCTGTTCAAGGTGAAGATCAGGGCAAAGTGGCCTTGTTGAATTAGAAAGCCGCCACTGACCGGCCTGTATGAACATTTGACCTATTACCACACCAGGTGTGTGTTAGCATATCTCATTACACAGAAGAGACATGAATAACACAGTGAATCAACTGCATAGGAATAAAGAGGAGCTGCAGTGAACTTGGAGTTAGGTGTTTTTCCATTTTGTATGACTATAAACACGCTTTATCCATTTTAATTAATTAAGAGTCAATGAATGACAACAATGCATACAATCTAAATGTGCATGGTTGTTTTTTGGGGGGGGATAAAAGACAAAGTATCTCAAATCCTCTCAAATCCCATTGTGTGCACTTGTTGAGCCTGTAACATCTGCTGTTCACCCGACAGTGAACATGAAGCCTATCTCTTCTTGTTTGTTTTAAAAAAGCTCTTCAGAGCAGTGCAGTAGACGGTAATGTGGCTCAGGTGTGTATGTGGCCCACTGTATTTGCTACAAGCTTATCAGTGTACTCAAACACTGAAATCAGCAGCTCCCAAGACACGTTCACTCACCTTTCAGATACGCAACCCCTATAAATAACTGGATTAAATTACTTTGTATCGACACAACATCTGCAAAAGGCCACTACAAGCAAAACCAGAGACCTAATTTTACGAACAAACTGAGTTATCAGTTTATAAGATTTACCTGCACAATGTAATGTCAAGCTTTTGTTGGGAGACTGTGTCAGTGTGGAACTGACACTGTATAACCGTGACCGCGACTTTCAAGTACTGCAACAAATTCTGCATTGGTTTTTGAGGTCATTCCTGCGCAGCTTTTGTTTGACTTTTGTTTGACTTTTCAGTATTTTTCTACATTCATACACCTGCTTCACAAATATATGATGCTGATGCGATGCTGCTGCTACGCCACTACCATACTTGATGGATTTGATGTCGTGATTTTGTTTTAAAGTTGAGTTTACACTGAATCTAGCTCAGTTCTGATTCAATTTAGTTCAATGTGGCAGTCTGAAAACCTTAGGGTTAGTTTTAGTAATGTCCAAAATAACCGTATAGTAGATATTTCGACAAGTCATCGCAGGAGAAGTGAAAGTGTCAACATGAATAAGGGCCAGAGAGCATTAAGGTAAGCCACTTCCCTGGCTCGCTCACTGGAACGTCTCACTGGGACGCTTAATGGTACAGATCCATTAGTCATGTCATTAGTTACACCTGTGATTTTCTTCCTTTGACGAGTCAAAATGTTGGCTATGAAATAAAAGTCTCTTAGTGACAATGATTTGTCAAAATAAAGAGGGCAAACACCTATGATAGTAATTTGGATTTTTTTGTGCTCAATTTAGTTGTATCTGTAGGGATTAATTGTCACTCTGTGTTTAAATGTCATTATTTGCCTTACTATATCAACTAAATGCGTTTCTTCAAATGCAAAAAATGACTCGACATTAAGATATTCTTTCTCTCTCTCACTCTGTCTCTCACACAGATCTACAGCTGAGTGCAACAGATGGGTGCACCGGGATCTTTGACACAAAATAAAAGGCGTTTATGGCAGATGCTATGGCTTTTGGCCATCAAAGAA
This sequence comes from Decapterus maruadsi, assembly GCA_030347415.2. Taxonomy (NCBI): domain Eukaryota; kingdom Metazoa; phylum Chordata; class Actinopteri; order Carangiformes; family Carangidae; genus Decapterus; species Decapterus maruadsi. Next base: position 18,607,077 of record CM064906.1, read on the forward strand.
AACCTCAAACTGCACATACCGTCTTAATAATCTAAAATGAGTTAATTATTTTGGAAGACTGACTGTAACCTTACAAATTGCCGATATCTCGGTGTGAATATGTAAACTGTCTTATACTGTGTCTCTTTTCATTAAATGGCTTGTGACAAAGAGAAAAAAAAAATCAGATAGACATGGTAAATGAAAAAAAAAAAGCAGAAGTGATACATACAGTAGAGATTTGCTGTTGAGGGAGTTGTTTATATAAAAAAAATTAGTACAAAAGGTTAGGAGTTCAACTGAAAAGAGGGAGGAGTGAGAAACAAAGAGGAAAACATAACAGAGTGACAGATAAAGTCATCCTGTCAGCAGATGAGGCATTCAGCTGGTGTGTGTTAGACTGATGTATGACACACACAGGAAGAGGGAGGTGCTAATATATTTTTTAAAAAAATCTGTTGACGTAAAGGAGGTGTGGTTGGGAGTGAGAGAGAAAGACCATGAAAGCATGCAACTCTGCTCGCCCAGCCCAGTAATAAACAGAGACAAACACAGCGTTGCCGTGGAAATAACAACGAGTTGGAGAGCGTGACACAACCCATCTGGCATTAGAGGGAAGCCAGCCTCAAGCCTCCAGCTTCCCGGATGACATCAATGCAGTCTTCCAACTGGGAACAAAAGTCCTTTCATTTTTTCCACAGCTCAAGATCTCTGGCCGTCTCGTCTTGTGTCGACAGCTATTTTTGGTCACTCTGCAGTCACATCCAGACAACTGGCGAATACTTAAGACTTGTAAATCAACCCAATTCGTACTTCCATGATAGAGTTAAATTCTGTTACAACTACAGATGCCAGACACATGATTTACACTCCACTTTGTACTTTGTTTCCTTTAAAATTATTACTGTCTGCAGCAACTCTTCAGACAAGTAGGTTCAACAGACTCGATGAGGATTGTTCCAGGTTATGGAGGTAAAATATGTGTTTGGCAGAGCGTTAATACAGCCAAGTTATTTACAGCTCAACACCTTAGTTAGCCTCTAACTTTCTAGATGAATAGTTACTCTCACTTACAAATCAAGTGCAGCTTACTGTATCTCCTCTGACCCATTCAATCACTGCAGCAAATGTGTCTTCTAATTATTGATATATGACTTGATTAACATTTTATTCTGAGAATTGATCTCTCCATCAATTGGTCAGGTTCTTCTGTCACAATCAATAAGAATATGATATCTTGTCTAGAAACCAAGCAAAATGATCGTAAAAACAATGTAATATTCATCATTATATCACTCAGCCTTGGTGCAGGATGTTGTGATATAGTAGTGAGTGACACTACTGACAATAACTGTGACATTTACTGTAAAACATGACGTTTATCTGGTTTTCTTTTCACTATTACTTTTACTATTAGTGTAATAGTTTTTGATTTTGTACATTTATAGATAGATATAGATTCTCTACAGCTCTCTACACTCATCTGATTCTCATTTATCTGCCATCAGATGGTGAAACACATAAAAGAAATTAGACTGACAGCACTGTCATCAACTATTTATGTGTAGTTTTAAAGATATGGATCTGATATCGTTACTGTAATTCTTTTGGCTTCAATAATCATGTGTTGAAAATCTGCTACTGTAATGGCCCTACAGCTAAGCATTTATCTAATGACACACTATGTCAATACTGAATCAAAGTCAGTACAACATGGTGCAGACTAAAGGTTATTTACTCTCCTCAAACACCAATTCAGCAAGTAATTTGGTGTTATGAACTCAGGTGTAGGGAAAATGATTACAGTAAAAGTGAATGCCATTCAGCTCATCCTCATCTGGGACTGTATGAGTCAACGAACAGGTCTGTTTACTTTAATGCAGCCCGTAGGAAGTGCTCAGTGGGCAGGAAGAGTGTCATTGAAAGCAGCATAATTTAAAAACCATTATTCAAATAAATTTCTATTCACATGTTAAAACCCTCATGGTCAGAGAAAACCGGCTGAGAGGATTCATTTATTCTTAGAGTGCGCTTCCTGGCCGAGAGCATGACGGTCCACACTGAAGCCTTGGCTCAGGCATTGAATCAACTCCACAGACAAATCAAATGCGGATGGCCAGATTCATAATGACGAAACTATGGTAGTGGGAGGCAAAACAGACAATGATTTTTCATCTTCAAAGCCTAGCAGACATGGGTCTTCATGAATATTTGACGAATAATTACAAGGGCAAACGGAAGTAAAATAAGGTCTGGCATAATTTTACTCACCAACAACATCGGCCCTCAGTCCATTACAACCAGTCCAGCTTCAGTACTATCTTTTAAACAGCACAAAACAATAGCACTTCTTAAGAAGGGTTAGATAGATGTGTTATCAGCTATGACCCTCTTGTGTGTGCCATCTCACTGCTTTGATGTGGATTCATATGTTTCATTTCCATCTTTTTCTGACGACATACTGGTAGCATCCAGCCAGCCGTTAAAAATACAATGGCACTGCATCACAATCACTGCATAATTATATACCTGCACATGAAAAACTTAATATTGTTTGTGTGCTTAAGGGTGACTATGATTGTATAGTTGAATCAGCAAACCTCGTTTTCGGGCAGCTGTACGATGCCCCCAAGAAGGTCAGAGATTGTTCACTAACCCAACATCACCAAATAGAGCGATTCCTGCACAATATAGGTGCTAGATTATCTCTCTACTCCAACCTCTCTGTTATGTCTTTATGCTTCCAAACACGCAAAAAACAAAACATACTGGCTTTCTAATGGTGTCATCATTCCCACAAACACCACTGACCTCTTGTTGCTTTCAGAAGATTCCAGCAGCGCAGAGTCTTTGCTGTTCCCATTGGAGCTGCCCGTCGACTCGTGGCCGTGGCTTTCATTGCCATGACTCTCGTTGCCGTGGCTTTCATTGCTGTGTGACTCGGTCCCGCTCCCGCTAGACCCGCTGCTCTTCATCTCCACATCCTCCTCAGGAAGTAAGCGGGAGCGGCTGTTCTTGCGGTGGTTGCGTGGCGAGCCAGGAGGGTCCTGACCACTGCTGTCGCTGCCCTCGGAGGGGAGGCCTAAGTCAGGCCCACCTTGGCTGTAGCCACCCATCCGGTGCAGCTGCGCCATGGAGCTGCACCCTGAGGCCCCCCTTGGCATGGAGCTGCATGAGGTGGATGGTCTGCACCCCGAGGCTCCATCCTGGTCCTCCAGAACTGAGAAGTGGTAGGGCCTGGAGTCTTCTGACATCAGGAGATGCTCTTTTCCTGGGCTTGTTCCAGGTTGCTTGATTGAATGATGAGAGAACACAATCACCCCATTTTCACCAGGGCGTTACAGCTGAGAATAGGGCAGGAACCGGATTGATCTGTTGAGAGAGATGTTTTACATGTAAGTGATGAAGTAACCATCAGACACTGCAAGTTAAAGGGATAGTTCAACATTTTGGCAAGTTGGCCCATTGCCATAATCGCTATGGTCATAACCGTAGGTTTGTTACCTTTATTTGTCGGTGTAAACTATTTTTTAGTATTTTGCCACAATGTTGAACTATCCCTTTAAACATAATATTTATAAAACTCATGGCTGATTAGATGGTGGAATTCTGTGACTGCGATAAACAAGTGCCTTGGTTCATCAGTTTTCAAGTTAAATTGAAAAGTGTAACAATAAATGCGCTCTCCCTTTGGCCTTCATGCCCACACAGTGACAACACAACACGTGCTGAATCAGTGGCCACTTAAAAGACAAGAATCAAATTTAAACTGTATAATATGCTTTAGAAAATGGCATGCAAAGTAGAGATGATTTGTGTTACTTTAGTTAAAGCATACAAAAACACTGTCGACCTTCTGTATCGACACTGTAATTATTTATTTATACATGCAGCCAGTTCAGAAATGCCTCAAGAGCAACAAATCGATGCTTCACAAATCTTCCTTCAAGTGTGCTCTCTGTCTTTTGTCAGGTGCAATATCAAAGCACTTAGCGGTGGTTAACCCCTGACCACTCAAGGCCCCTGAAGGTCCCTCTCTGATGTGCAGTGAAAAGGTTCACCAGCACAGACAGTGTGGCCTTCAAAAACAGCAGGTCTGTGCCATCTGAGCCTCCCAACCCTTTCAAGGGATCGTCCACTCTGGTCCACAAAAAACACTTGACAGCATTTATTTGAATGCCAGTGCAGGTTGACAACCAACAGCTCACCCTGTTTTCTACACCCTAAAGCGGTCAAGTAATACAGCAGCCAGGATTTTAAACACAGTTCACTGTAGAACACCAGTGTAATCTCATATGAATACCAGATTTCAGTAGATTTGAGAGAGTAATATACATAACTATTTGTCAAAACCACCCAGTGCTGAGTAGGTTCTCCAAGAAAAATATTCTCTAGTTACATGAAGTGACGCACATTTTTGGGAGCAATAACAGTGATGCGTTTGGAATAAACACAAGAAAATCTTGGAAGTAACCATGATCAGAGGAGGAAACTTTCTATCTATCACCATGGAAACAGACATTACAGCCGTGTTGGGACTGTTGAGTAAACATAAAGATATGCAATTCCAAAAGACCACATTGATTGGTCCGGCACATTCCGGGTTAAGATGGCGCCAGCGTGTGCGGCTTGCCGTCTACCGGCTCTACTCTCTTTGTTTGCTGCTGTATTATTTTGCTCTCTGTGCCAAGATTCCTCTGCCTTGCTGGTATATGATCGACAAGTACTTTTTGACATCGGATCATGTCGAAACACACTGCCAGAAATCAATCTAGGCGATCAAACCTCGGGTCTCCCCCCTCCCCTGGCGGCGGTACCAGACTACCTATGGCGGTCTCCGGTTGTTATTTCACGGAGGAAGCGCCCCCGCAAACGCGGAAAGAGAGCAGGTGTCTTGGTGAAAATCAAGAACCTAAAGCAATCTACCTGTTGGACGGATCCTCGAGGATCGCGTGCGCGGCTCCGGCAACCTGCATACCTTCGCTGGATTCAACCTGTGATGTCGCCGTGTCCGGCCCCCGGCTACCCTCACCTGCTGGCGGAGGTCCCCCCCCCAAGACGCCGGGTCCGCAACGGCGGTGTGGATTTCAGGAACCTTCGGCCGCTGCGCCGTGCATCCAACCAGGGCGGCGGGGAAACGACCGTTAGCCTGGCTCTCCTGAATGCTAGATCGCTAGCAAACAAGACATTTATTCTGAATGACTTTTTCGCTTCTCGTGAATTGGATTTTATGTTCCTGACAGAGACGTGGATTCAGATCGGTGAGTCTATCCAGTTCTCTGAACTGCTCCCCCCGGACTGTGTGTATTTCAGCTCTCCCCGATCCACTGGCCGAGGTGGGGGGGTAGCATCTGTTTTTAAATCCAGCTTCCAATGTCGTCTGTCACCGCCGATCTCCTTCTCCAGCTTTGAGCTGCAGACTTTCGTTTTAAACTGCATTAACGTTACACCCATCATGTGCGCTGTGGTCTACCGTCCGCCTCGGTTCAATAAGGATTTTATTAACGACTTCACGGACTTTGTGGCAGGACTAACAATGAACTATGACCGATTTTTAATTGTTGGGGATTTTAACATCCACGTCTGCTGCGAATCGCGTCCCTTGGTACAAGACTTTCTGAACCTCATTGACTCTTTTAATATTACTCAGTCTGTTTCTGACCCAACACATGAAAAGGGACATACACTGGACCTCATATTGTCATTCGGCCTGGAGTTAAATGTCATTGAGATTGTTGACATACACATCTCTGACCACTTTGCCGTTTTATTTAATATCACACTGCCTCATTCTCTGGTTAAACTGTGCGCCACGGAGCGCCGTATGCGCACAATTAACCCTTCGACTGCCTGTGAATTTTCTGCTGCTTTTTGCGATTCTGTACTGCAGGTTCATGATTGTGGTCTCACCCTTAATGAGCTCTTGGACATGTTTAATGGTACCTGTATTGACATATTGGAATCAGTGGCTCCCTTTAGGTGCAAACGCTCTAAGCGAATAGGAGAGCCTTGGCTTAATGACACTACTCGCACGTTAAGACGCACATGCAGACGTGCCGAGAGAAAGTGGAAAAAAGATCATCTACAAGTTTCCTTAGAAATCTTAAATGAGTGTCTGATTAAATATCAAAAATCTGTCAAATTTGCTAAAAGTCAGTTTCTATCCAATCTTGTGTCAGCAAACAGCCACAAGCCTCAGTTTCTCTTTAGTACTCTGAATAATCTTTTGAATCCCTGTGATCACAATGCTATTATTCCTTCATCTAAATTGTGTGAAGATTTCTTACATTTTTTTATTGAAAAAATTTCTGATATTAGGTCCTCTCTTTTGCCGTCTGCATCAGATCCTGCTGTCCCTCTTATATCCCCTGCTGTCTTTGAGAATTTTGAGCATGTCTCCCTCCCATTTTTAACTGATATTGTAAAGCACCTCAGGCCTTCCTTCTGTCCCCTTGACAGCATCCCACCCCGCCTCTTTAAGGAGGTTTTCCATATTATTGGCCCCTGTGTTATGAACCTGATTAACTTATCTCTGATGACCGGCTGTGTTCCAGCTGCTTTAAAACATGCTGTGGTCCAGCCCCTCATCAAAAAGCATAACCTTGACCAGACAGTTTTATCAAATTTTAGACCCATCTCCAAGCTTCCTTTTCTTTCTAAGGTCTTGGAGAAGGTGGTATATGAACAGCTCCAGTCTTTTATTGATCAAAATGATATTTCAGAGAAATTCCAGTCTGGGTTTAAGTCACGCCACAGCACAGAAACCGCGCTTTTAAAAATTTTTAATGATCTTCTTTTGACAGCTGACTCTGGTAACTCTGCTGTCCTGGTCCTGTTAGATCTGACAGCTGCCTTTGATACAGTGGATCATAAAATTCTTCTGTCACGTCTGAACAAGTGTGTGGGCATTAGGGGCACTGTTTTGAAGTGGTTTCAGTCCTACCTCTCAGACCGGAGCTTCTCAGTCCAGCTGGGCCAGCATTCTTCGGCCACCTCCCCTCTAAATTGTGGAGTGCCCCAAGGTTCTGTTTTGGGCCCCCTCCTTTTCTCGATATATATGTTGCCTCTGGGATCCATATTTAGAAAGTACAACATCTCTTTTCATTGTTTTGCAGATGATGTTCAAATCTATCTACCCCTAAAGATAAATGGGCGAGCTTCTGTTCAGGCTCTACTAGACTGCCTTAAAGATATCCAAACTTGGATGGAAGTTAACTTTCTGTCTTTGAACAAAAACAAAACTGAAGTCATTTTGTTTGGTCAACAAAATTTGCTTGATGGATGTGACAGTGCTATTGGTTCCCTTAAGTCTTACTGTCATCGTTCTGCAAGGAACCTTGGTGTTATTTTAGAGAACGACTTTAGGTTTGATAAGCAGATATCCTCCATAGTCAAGACAAGCTTCTTCCAACTAAGGCTCTTGGCTAAAGCAAAGGTTTATCTCCCAAGAAATGTATTTGAGAGATTAATTCACACCTTTATTACGTCACGTTTAGATTATTGTAATTCATTGCTTGTTGGCCTTGACCAGAAAGCACTGCATCGATTGCAGGTCGTTCAAAACGCAGCTGCTCGCTTGCTGACCGGAAAGAAAAAACGCGAGCACATTACTCCAGTCCTGGCATCTTTGCACTGGCTGCCTATTAATTTTAGGATTCAGTTTAAAATTTTATTAATTGCTTTTAAATGTATGAATGGTCTAGCACCACCTTATTTATCGGAGCTTTTACAGTTGCACACCACTGCTAGGGCACTTAGGTCATCTAACCAGCTGCTCCTGGCAGTACCCAGGTCCAGACTCTCCACTCGTGGAGACAGAGCCTTCTCAGTCGCGGCTCCTAAGCTGTGGAACAGCCTACCTCTCCATGTTAGAGCTGCACAGTCTGTTGAACATTTTAAAACACTTTTAAAAACGTATCTTTTCTCCTTGGCGTTCACTCCCAGCTAAGCAAGCAATCTTGGTTCTTTCTCTCTCTTCCCCTCTCTCTCTTTTTTATTCTTTCTTTTTAATCTAGATTTGTTTTAAAGTGACTATTATCCCTTGTATTGTTTTTAATTATTTGTTGTAGTGTTTGTGATTAACTGTGTTGGGCTTTTTGCAATTGTACAGCACTTTGGTCAACTGAGGTTGTTTTTAAATGTGCTTTATAAATAAACTGTGACTTGACTTGACTTGACTTGATTGATGGTCTGTTTATTCATATTCTTTGGTTAGTGAATGACTAAAGAACATGGAGAGTAAATGAGAGATAAAGTGAGGGTTTCAAAGAGACTTTCAAAGCAAAATACATCTGGAAAGAACCATATTCATGATTACACCTACTGAAAAGGCAGAGATTAAAGGTAGTGTCTGTTGCCTCAGCCTGTAATGATAGAGAATTAGATCTACCATAGCAATTTAGCAGAATCTCCTGTTTCTGTTTGTATGAGTGTCTTTGTGTGAAGCACCTTTGTATCTTCTTGAATCTTGACATCTCTGCAGTGATTGTTGTACAAACACATGATGACTCTGTGATACAATCATTAAACAAACCAGTTAGTTGTGTTGAAGTAAGAGCACACAGAGCAAAAAAAATGCTGTCACCCACATAATCCCTTGTCTTGGCAACATGTTAAAGTCACATGAAAGTCATTCAGGAGTCCAAGTAAAACCTCCTGTCTGGCCCTTATCCAAGGATAACTTGACCAAGTGCTGGCATGCCTTTGTCTCGGCCCCGCAATGGAAAACTTCTATTTCCTACTAGACACAGAGCCTTATGCCGTCCTTAATTCACCTGAGATCTGTAGAGGGAGTCTTAAGTGCCAAGCCCATACAAGCACAAGCATTTCTTACGTAGGCTTTCTTTAGTGTGACGTTCATGTTAACTGATCTGCGAATGATCTGCTGAAAGCAGTGAGTGTGTGCAGGCTGTGTATACAATGTGGGTGTATGAAGTGCTGGAAAAGCATAAAGTACGTCACAAATAAGTCCCACCTGCACCTGAGGAACTGTGGCTGTGCAGGGAGATTCGCTTTTTCTATTTCACAAATAAGGTTGGGCGCTCACAGCCAGCTCCATTTTAGTTACCATCCCAAGTTGGTGAGACAAATTCTTGGTCTATTTGGTATCTTTCTGACACCATATGCATCAGCAAGGAAAAACAACAATAACCAGATGACGTACACAAAAGTGTGATACCTCAGTGGGACACTGTTAACAACAAACATGGTGGGCTTGCTTTGTTACAGACAATATGACAACCCCAAAATGAACATTTTCTAGTCATGATAAACTTCCTTTGTTTAAACATCTACAGCCCAACTGACCAACATGGAGTTCACCTTCAGCTAAAATTTTAAATAGTGTGCATGCAAATATTCAGCAATTTATCATCACTATTTTGTTTTTATTTAATGTTCTATGGCACATCAGCTGCTGCAAAACCCACCACTAAGGAGCAGGAGAAACAGAGAGTTAATGAAAGCCCTACAGCATATGAGAATATTCATGATGTCAGAGTGGCAGTGGCAGCGTCATGCCGTTGTGGTAATTGGTCCCTTATCACAAATTTATCCTGACTGGAAGAAAATTAATTCTTTAATAAATAACTTAGATTAAGTGATATGTTTTTTAAACAGACTTCTTGATTACCCTGCACACACAACTACTTGAAAAGATTTGATACAAGATTTAAAAGGATCAAGACTGAATAAATAGACTTTAAAATTTAGTTGGTTCTAGATGCAAAAGTATTAACAAACTTAATTTTGAATGTTTTGTTCTGGGGATATTTTAAAGCAATGGATAAGTGAGTATTCCTGTTTCCATTCCATTTTATCACCTTTTCTTTGTATTAAGGGTCGTATGCAAGATAGGGATCCTCCATCATTTCTATTTATAGTGGAACTGATCAATAAGTTCAAAGCTTGAGTCATATCTCACATTTATTTTAAATGCCACAAAAAAACATAGGTCTTATTATTCATACTCTACTCAGATTCTATACATCTAACAATGGTTTGGAAACATACAACACACGTACAAAAAATGAAGATCCAACTGGACCCATTAACAGTAAAACTGACAATAACAGCATACGGGGTGAATTGGTAGGTTGAAGTTTCTTCAATATATCTTGGCTTTTTATGCAGAGGAGAGGCTCCCAAATGTGTCTTAAAATGCTGATCTATTTGAAAGTTTCAGTGCCTCCATGCGACCAAGACCAGTACTGGAACTCAGACTGGTCCCTGAATCATGACATGATTTTTTTAGACAATTTTGCAAAAACTTTATGGATAGTGGCTGCAATAAAATATGCCCATTAATAAGTAACTTATCTGGTGGCCATGGGCCAGACAATACAGTGCAGGGAGTGCAGAATCATGTCCGCTTATCACTGACCTCCCACGAAAAAGTATCTTTTTGATTACTGCCGCTTTTTTGAATTGGGTCAGCATACAGTGACAACATTATCGAGACAATCATGACAACAAAAGTGTAGTTGGGAAGCTGAAGTGGAGCAATGGGTTTGGCAATGACTTGTCTTCTGCACAGTTCAGCACTTGCGATCAGCTTTGTGGCTGAACTACTTTCTGCAGAATAAGGTAAAGTTTGCAGAAAGCCCTCCACAACAGACAGTGGATCATTTATTACTCCAACATAGTGTACATACCGAACATTGTGCACAAACCACTGACCAGGGTTTTCGTTGCACAGTCTTTTTGGAAGGAGCTGCTGCAGAGGAAGTGACTACTACGTGGTGCAAAGTTAAAGCACTGACGGCCAATGTGCCCACTATTCACAAAGTCCAAGAGTTCACATTGATAATCAACTACAGTGAACGGTAGACGTTCACCTCATAACCTCGTTATCATGCAAAGTTTGTTGGCTTGATACCAGCAGTCAGACAGTAAAGAGAAAGAGTTGTAAGGGAGGTCATTTAGGGATTCAGTGAGAGTGAAACTGTCTTACCATGGATAAATGTCATCCATGTTTCACCAATACTACCTAAACAGAATATCATCATAGGATAACCACTCTCTCTGAGGGAGAATCATGCGACAGACAGTGATCAAATACTCAATTAGCAATTCAAACAAAGTCCAATGAAAACCAGAGTTTTCATATTACCCCAGTGTCACATTAATGTTACTCTAGAGATTTACAAGTTTACAACTTCAAAACTTAAAAAAAAGACCTTCAGGTTCAGTTTATTTGACCCTCATGGTACATGATGTTCTAGCAATAAGTATAGACAATCAAATATTTAATCTAGTAATACTGAAAGATTTATGAGGTGACTTTATGATGCAGATGTACTTCATTTCTCTGTTTACAGAAAATGTGAGTTTCCCCAAAATAGCTCACACATGATTTACTTTTGCTTTAAAAGATAATTAGCAAGAGCTGTAATATGAATATGTGCTAAATAACACATATTTAAAGTCTTTTTGTAAGTATTTTTTCCTGATTATCTATAAATGTTGAATCTACCTCTACAGTAGGGGTAAATGCAACATCTGTGGTTTTTCACTCTTTTTCTTGTTAAACTACATCTATTTTATCCGGTTGAGTTGCTGCAGGGCAGGAAGAAGAGGAAAGGATAGTGTGAATTTCCTGTGCCCCCACTTTGAAAACCAGCCTTTTTTTTTAATGGCTTGCTATAGGATGATGATTCTTGGTCTTCTTTTGCATGTGATCTTGCAGCTTTCCCTGTTTTTGCATCCGCCATAAACACAGACATGCATTTAAATGTCAGTCATGACGTGTTTCTTGTCAAAGTGTGGCTGGAAGCAGGTCTAATAAGCAGTTATACCCAACAATGAAGTAGGTACACAGGGGAACAGGTGGCTAACAAGGTAAGATGAGAAACATAACACAATTATGGGTCATATATCACTCTACTTGGGCCTGACTTTCAGTCATTTTAATGCAATCAAGGAACCGTTTTAGACTATTGGGAACATTTTGCTCACTTGGCCTTTCTGAATCTAAGAGACTCTAAAAAGGCAATTTAAATGAAATCACTTTTTTTTTTATAACAAAAAGATGGAACATGGCATTCAAACAGGCCTTATTACCATTAAAGCTAAGGTTATAGTCAAGGTTGGACATTGAAATATGATTATACCAGTTTCAGTTCTTAAGTCTAGCCACAGCTGTAGCACTGAACAGATTTCCTAGAATGACAGAAAGAGAGAGTTCTAAACAGAACCCTTGTTGATTCAGGGCTGAAACCTCTAACATTGCATTTTAGAAAAGGCAAGAATCCAGCAAGAAAAAAAAGGTTTTACTTAGAGAAGACAGTAATGGCTGAAATGGCCCCATCCCCATTTTCAACCCCCAAAATTTGGAAATCCTTGGTTGTACCACAGTCAATAAATCTTTGAAACTGGCCTTCATTTTGACCTTGAGTTTCATGGCTTGTCTTGCACAGCTGTGACACTACTGTAAAGGCAAAGCATGTCCACAGATCTATTAAAATGACTGTCATAAGTCTTCCTTTACTTTGCTCTACAGGACCAAACTATGATGACACAGACTAATAAGCCACCAAGCCATCGTATACAACCATGAAACAGTAGCTGCAGTTGCACCAGGTTGGAGGTATTAACTTTATGAACTACAGTCACAATTGATACCAAAATTAGTGCTGACAGCTTTGACATATTTTCTAGTATTTCCCCAGTGAGCCATTAATGAAAGGCTGTCTTAAACTACTTGCCTATTATCTTTATGAAACTTTGTGTAAATGGAAAAACACATTTCCTGTATACAATATGCATGCTTTAAAACCAGATCAATAATGATTACAAAATGAGTAAGCATGTCTGTTTTGTCATTTATTTTAAGTGTTTGAAAACAACAATGTTGTGTAATTAATTATATGTTTTATTGCTCTATTGCTGCACATTTGCTGTCATTCCTATTTTAATGTAATTTCTAACAGCAGACTTGTCTGTACACAGGGCTTTTATTATCTAACCCTTAGGGCAACAAGTGCTGTGAGTACAAGTGAAGACATGACCGAGGTTGTTCTACGGTTTGTTTCTTCTTTTGTTGACCTACATTTCTTCTCAATGTCATCTTAAATACCTAATGAATCAAGTACACAGTGTACTGCACATTCCAGACTAAATACTGCTTCACTCATTTTCATAATGCTTTAAAAAGAAAAGAAAAGAAAAGGACAGATGCCTTCATGAACAAAAAACTGTCCCATTACAAAGTTTGGAATTCCTAATTTCATAGACCACTATTCAGCTACAGCTTCACAGACAGAGAGGAAAAGCTATCCTTCCACAAGAAACTGCTGCAGAGATGTTTATTTATGATGTCATTGCAATTACAAATGCCACAGTTATAAATACCTGGTTAATAGAAACCCTTTATATATACCAGACCAGCCACGACCAGATCTGGTCTGACCATCCAGTTACTTCATGTGCAAAGTTCACCTGACAATTAGTGTCAAAGGGTAAAGCACGTACTCTCGTGCTGCACGAATGGGTGGGGAAATGTGTACCTAGATAGATGCCAAACCCTCTGGAACAGCAGCAGCGAGATAAATGGGTCTAAATGACTTCTCCCTTGCCTTCCCTACATGCGTCAGTCATCTTTTCCCCTCCCTCTCCTGTCTCAAAGGGAAAGCTGATGTCACTACCTCAGACTTCCGGCTGATGTAGTGAATAGTGCCGGACAGCTTGAAATGATCACAGAGGATCATTTTTAAATTGAGTCCTGTGTTTCAATCCAACATATGAATGCTTTACAAAACAGATTAAAGGCAAACTGCTGTTTCATTGTCACCATTTTAGCAATATTCCCATCACCGATACTCGATTTCTGGATTATTTCTCCTTGGACTTCTCTTCATCTTTCTTCAGGCAAAGTTAAAGTCATTGGACAAACACCATGAATCACCTTGAATCAGTCATTTAAACCTCCTATTCAGCTCCATTAAAAGCAACCCAAAATAAATTGTCCATTTACTGCACCAACAACACAGTGAGGTCACAGTCCATTACAAGTTATTCACCTAAACATCTACTTAATAAAAGCAAAGTACCAGAAATAAAATAGAAACAGGTATCAGAAGTCAAGATACTCCCTACTTGACAGGATTAAATCACCCAGACACTAACAAGAAGACAGCATCTCAATGAGGTAAATGATCTCATTTAGTTTAAGCCCCACCTATGCTTAACACTATCGTTGTCAGGCAAAAAAACAAAAACTTGTACCTCCAATTTTGAGGATTATGCATGCTTACAGATGATGAACTGACAGCACAGGTTGAGAAATTCCTCTAACCTCAAAGACATGCCATGTCATCAAGCTAAAAACTGGAACGTTTTTTTAGATGATATTTTTTTCAAGGGACAGCATAACCCACTGCCTTGCGTTTAATAATCTTGCCAATTTCCCTATAAGATTGGAAGTGCATCTGAAGAAGGATGGGAAGTAGCCTACAGTTCACAGACACAGCTTGAACATCACTGTCAAGAAGACGAACTGAAATTGATGAATGCTTCAAAGAGCTCGACTATCATTTATAATAAGGATTTTCTTCACAAGTGCACAAACCGTCTGACTCGAGCAGCACAGCATGATGACGGTTTCTTTGGGGGAAAACCAGAGCTCACATCTCGCAAATTCTCTAATCGGTGCAGCATGTGAACTTCTGCCATGTGCTGCTGCTGCAGTAGACTTTACATAAGGCGTTATGCCGGAGTTTTCATGTGACGACGACACCAGAAAGCACGTCTACAATGCAACATATGTGCTTCTCTGACATCATCATGACGACCGCTGTCAACTCTTATCGCCTGTAACTCTGCAACGCGGCGATATTAAATCAGTTTTACTCTATGCTGCATTTACAGTCCTTATGTAAATCCAAGTCGTTCAGAGTGCACGTCACCTGCGGTATTTTATCCCATAACTCAATGAGTAGGCTACTCTCTCGTGGACGGACTCACGTCCCCGCTGTCATGTGGGCAGGGCTGGTAGCACGCTGGAGCCAACTGTAGTCTACTGACCGGGATTGACCCTCACACTGACACAGTTATGCAACTTTCACGCTTCACCCTCATACAGTATTATTCTGCACACTCATAGCGAAGCCGGCTAATGTTGGTGCCATAGCCTACTCACCCAGCCCCTTTTAAAACACACAACAACGTGATAAAACACAGATTGTTACGCTGCAAAACTCGGGGTTACAAGTATATAACTCCACCAACCTCACAAAAAAACAGATTCTCCACTGATCCCGATGTGTCCGTGAAACAGAACCGTGGTTTGGCCGGAGCTGTGGCTAAATCCCGATGACAGAGAGCGCACGGGTGCCGGTGGTCTTCTGCTGGTCCGGCACACTGCTTTCCTCTGTTCGGGTTCCCACACCGGTACTCTGCCCTGGATCTCCTACGGAGGCAGTGACCTCATTTCGAGCTCCTCCCTGAGCTCCTCCCACACCTCCGCTCCCTTTGGCCCATTGAACTGCCCGTCTCCAGCTCACTGCGGCCTGGGCCAATCGCTGCTCCCCGCCCCTGGGGAGGCGGTGACGGCTGCGGCCGCTCCGCGCTGTGATTGGTGTCCGGCGCCGTCAATCGTTTTACATAAGGATGTCATCGCTTTCACGTGGAAACCCACGGCTTCCGCCACCGTGAGAGAAGCGCGAGCAAATCACTACGACGCTGCTGCTGGTGAATGAAGCCACGCCGATGGTTGGCTCTCAGCGGCTCAGCACGGCCGACTGTTATCTAAACGGTTATACAAGTGAGTGAATGTGTGTGTGGCCAATGTGGGTAAAGTGTTTGGTGCGCAACCATCCACGTAAGAGCGAGTAAAAGTTATTTGACTCCCTCCATTAATATGATATAACACAAGGAGACTTTGATCGTGCCCCTTAATTAATTTATAATCGTCCTTACATAAAAACCAATGCAGTGGTGCAATGTAATTTTGCACTGTGAGATATAAAGCTATAAAAACAGTTGTTCTAGACTCGGTTTTCTCCTCAAGCATGATGTCATGTCGCAGAGTTGTGCTCTGTGTGATTATATTTACCCATTTAAGGTCAGCATATGTCTTTGTAAACTACTGTTGGAGGAAGCCACAGCACCCAGAGAAAACCCAAAGCACGAGGACTATGTGCAAAGCCTGGTCCTAATGAGGGAAAACATAATATCTGAGTGCCTGGTTAAGGATCAAGGTTAGAAATGAACTGGCAAGGGTTACATGTTAAGGTTTATATTTATAAACTGAATTAAAATTACATCTGTTTTAAATGGATTAAAACAGTTGAGTTTATGTTAAAACCTATATGGAAAATGTCATATATTATCATGTTAAGCAGCTGATTTGGTATGTTGATTTGTCAATGGCAAAACAATCATGATCCAGAATGTACACACATGCATAAATATTAATTTGTCCAATTCCCACAGTTTGATCACAGCTGATTGTTGGGATGGTTTTGAAGTCTGTTCCTCAGAGGGCTCAATCTGAATTGTCCCCCTAGTGGCTGCGTTTGGACCCGTCAGCTCATGGTCAAGTCTGCAACGAAGTTGTGGATTTGCTGACTTTGCTTTTTGCAACTAAATTTCATGACCATTGCCGACACTCACAGACTCCAACAACAACATTTAACAATGTTTAATTGGTTTTATGAGCTTGGCACCCCATTTATTCTGATGTGTGGTTGTGTTTTTTTAATGAATTGTGACATTTACTCTATTTGAAAGTGTAGGCTATCAAATGCTGCTGCAAGTACACTGCCAAGTTTAACATGCATTAGTGAAAACAGGCTACTACACCAAGCCACTACACCATTCTCCTAACCCAGTGCAAATTTCATGTAGTGGTTTTGTGACATTTGCTGACCCACTAGGATTTTTGTTTTGTTATTCGTGTATCTGCAGGTGGATAGCTACAGTGGAATGTACTTCAACAAACAGTGCCATGACTGATACAGAGACCCGATTAGAGATTGTATGTTTTATGCAATTTATCAATATTTACTTTGCTCCCATGCAAACAATGAATAACTCTGGACAGCTATCAGTTAAATGTGTGTGGACAGATATATAAGCTGAAATATTTACTTTTTTGTCACCACAAATTTATGCTGCAGTGTAAGCAGGCTTAAAAATCTATTGTTGGTAAGATGTTATTTTAGAGGTAAGCAGTAAATATCAAAGTGGATGTCACTGATACCTAATGCAACTTGCTTTTTGTGTACGAGAACGATGACCAACTGTGCTACGTAAGAGTTGACGCATTAAACTTAAATCAGCACATATCTTTCTTTTCATACTTCACGCTTTTTCAAAATCCATTAATTTTGTTCAGAGTCATGAGGAGCTTGGCGTTCCCAGCTCAGAATGAACAAGAGGTGGGTAACACTCTGGACAGTTCACTGGTCTAATGTAGGATTATGTCTCCAATTTGCATTTCTGATTTGTGTGATGGAACAGAGCTCCTTGAGGAAAATCACTTTTCAGACTGAGAAAATTCAAAGAGCTGGATTGAATTCCAGGAGACATTGCTAACCACTGAGGCTTCATAGGCTTCCTTTCTTCCTAAAAAAAACCAAAACTATTTAGCACTGTTACCACACATTTAAAACCTTTAATCTTTTATGTAGCTGTACTTATCCTTAGCCTGACACACTTAATGACAAATCAACATACTTTACAATACACAACTGTCTGCACATTTGGAGAAGCGCAATGTTATTGTCTGACCATCTGCTCTGAGATTCCATTAATAGCAAATCATCACCACATATTTTCATCTAATGCAAATTATTGTTTTCATCTACATTCAACTGGAAATGTGACAGTTTTCCATGCTGTCTAAATTGGAAAAAAGCTGTGGTGGAAGTTGTGAAGGGCTGTCAAAATGTACAAAAACTGACTGAATTGTTAGGTGCTCCAAAATCCTAATTAAGTGGCACAGTGTTAACATAAAAACAACCTACAGAGCACATCATCTTTGATGTTATGGTATTGAATTGGAACAATTCATTATAACTAAAACAAAACAGGATTCACAAAAAATAAATCATTCAAAATGACTGATGTCTTGATACCTTAATCATCTAATTCAGCGTCTGGGACCACAGATGGAAGAGAGTCTGTAGTGTGATCTATACTTGCAGAGAAAAACAAGTTGCCACAAGGAGCAGAGCAGCAGATGGCAGAAAGAACTAGCCAGTTTTGACTGGTGCTGCTGGTTGCCTTGTGCTCTACGTCAGGCTGAGCCAATGCAAAAGGAAAAGGTGAGAAAGCAGACGGGCATGACAAGCATGTGTAGCCCTAAAAACAAATGGGATGCACATGTGTAGACTCCCATGAATCATTCACATCCTCTCCCACTCACACATTTGTGTGGGATAGAGAGGAAAAGCCTGAATAATTGAGTGGAGAAGCCTAACGAAGGTAGACGCTTCCACACAGAGCACTGTCTGGTACAACTGGACAGCAACAATCCAAAATAAATATGAACGTTCCGTAGCCAAATAGATTCTGATTTGTTTTCTGTAAACAGTTATATAAGAGGGTCTATTGGGGTCTAAAACCCATTGTGAGGAGAAATGCATAGTTTCTCAGTTTCTCAGTTCTTAGTTGAGAATTAAGCAGTAGTTGACAGAGTTGTGGAAAAGTGATTGGCTCCACTGATGAAACACTTCTATCATGATGGCAGTGGTCTCTTCCAACATGACAATGACCCTCATCCACAGGGCTCATTTTGTCATTTAATTGTCTGAAAGTATGAAAATGATGTAAATTCTGGTGATTGTGAAGACACAAGCACCAGATCTCGACCTAACAGACCAATCATGGGAGATTTTGGACCTTAGACATAACTCTGTACAACTATCATCAAAACACCAAATGGGAAATTATGTTTCGATGGCCTGGTGTTCATCCTACCTCTGGAGCTCCAGAAACTTGTAGATACAGTATGTGAGGAAAAGGTCACTTCTGGGGCTTTAATTCAATGTCACTGTTTACATAATGTAAGTTTCTTCAAATAATTAAAGTATTTCCAGATGTTATACCACAAAACAAATACCATACTGACTGATATTTTTGACACTGTCAAGGTATCAATGAGATAGGGTAAAGAAACAACAAATTATACATTGGATTCTAAAATCTTGAAAGAAGTAACATAAATTATAAGGTTACTAGTAAAATCTGTGTAATCTAGAGTCACACAGCCACAAATAACTTCATATATAGAGGTTTTGCGCATACAATGGGAAAGGAGCGTACAGTCCCACAGGATCTAACAGTCTACAGTTTTCCTCCCACTCATACAATGAAGTGGTGCTATTTCTACAGTGACAGCAGTTTGAACTACGTCACTGGTACAGATCCAGAGAGGAGAGGCAGATGATGTGGGATAGTTTCACTTCAGGCTACAGATACCAGCAGCACTATTGGATGAACTGCTGCCAACACACTCTATTGTTTCACATTTCAGTAGCTCCCATACTTGAGGAAAACTGTTGATGTACCTTTCGAGCCTTAAAGCTTACAAACTAAAGACAAATGGCCAATTTCAGATTTTTGGGAATTGTCAATTATATATCTTTACCTTTCCGTAAATATCCAGTATGTATCTATACTGAAATCTTGTTGGTACCACCAGACACATGAGGACAGCAATGACAAAAACACAAAAATTAATCCAGGTTTTGGCGTCAAAGAGACACTGAAACCTATAATCTATTTAAAGACAGTTCAAGATTTCGTGGCTTCCTCGCCTGCCTAATTGCATGAGTTACATTGTTGCCACTTGCCAAGAAAATTACAATGATACAGATTTTAAAAAAACATTTGCGTCACCATTGGAAAATTTATGGCAGAGGGTAAAGATGCCATTTTAATTTCTTGCATCTGAGCAACTTTCGTTTTGAGTCACACAAAAATATATTAAAAATGAAATATCAATGACACACGACTATGTGACACACCAAACAATATTTCTCCCATAGCACTCCCCAGCAATACTAGAAGAGATCATTATTAAAGGGCCTGAAGGATATTGACTAGAACCACTCCATTAGCTTTCCTTCCTTAATCGCACAGATCATATAGCATGCCCCCCGTACATCACTTCTGGCTGCAAAAGCAAAACAGAAAACTTTAGAGAACCTCAGTAAATTAAACCAACAGGGAGATGATCAAACTATTTCAAATAAATGGCAGAAGATTTTAGGAGAGACGATTTCCTAAGATCTCAGCACGCCCAGCGGTTTTGACGATGACTATTTGAGTCATGTTTGTCTCTATCATCACTGGTTTTATGACAGGGCACTACACCAGTACATTAGTTACTTGGGACTAACAGCAGCAATTAGCATTCATTCTCTCACCTACAATTATAGTGTGATTTTTCAGTTGTTCTGTTCTGTAAAGCCATTGTGAAAGAAAATAACATGCTGTTTCATCTGATGGTTAGAGAAAAGAGTTCTGATTGCCAGTGGCATTTAAAAACACAGATTATTTTAACATTTTTCAAGTACAGGCTGCAAAAGAATAAGTGTGTAGGATGTAGTGGCATCTACTAGTGACGTTGCAGATTGCAACCATGTAGAGTAATAATACCCATCCCCTCCCCCTGCCTTTTATTAGTGTGTAGGAAGAAAGCCTCTAGAGCCTGTGTTTGGCTTGTCTGTTCTGTAGAATTACAGTATAGTGGTGAAACATGGCAGGCTATGGAAGATGACCATCTATGTAAATATGAAGGTCTCATTCTAAAACAATGAAAACACAATGTTTCTTAGTTTCAGGTGATTTTACATGGGAACATGGAAACATTATCATTTTATACGTAGTTTAAAATAGCACTATCGCAAATACAGCAGTACAAGCAATAGAAAAAACCGAGATCTGCAATAAATAGGTCCAAATGAACCATAACTATCTGTACACAAAATATAGCAAACAGTATAGTGCCTGTGGAGCAAATGAGGCGAAAGCATTTGCCAATAATGTTTTCATTAATCAAGAATGAAAGTCGGAGGTTCGAAGACGATCAGATACCGTCGTAGGTCTGACCATAAACAATGCAAACTAGATTATGTTTTTATAACCGTTCTTCCCATTTAATTTCAGCCCGTATCATGCATTAGATGTTATCAAAATGATTTAATTCCACAACATTATTTTTTGCACTGGACTGAGCAATTGTTCCAGAAACATCCCCATTGAGTATCACCTAGTACTTCCCACTCTCTGAACGAAAACTCAACACTGCCACTGATTAAACTAATTCAACATACTTCATATTGACATTTTACATGGTCCACTAGAACTGCTACTGCTTGTTGGAAGAGTGTCAATACAGCTGCCTTTGAAGGAAAACACTGTCCATTTTACTGACGATACAACACTCACTGAAGTGCCACTCATGTCAAGCGGGCCCAGATATATCTCCCATTCAGTAAAAAATAAAAAAATGAATACAAAAAATAAAACATTTTTGTTCTAATAAACAACACTGCCTAAAAGTTTGTTATTATCGACTGTTTCAGACGTCAGCAACTCATCATCCCACAGCCAATCAGTCGGAAATGATGCAGTCCTCATAGTGTAGGCATGGAGGGATCACCCTCGAACTGACATGCTGGGTTGTAGAGTAAATATGGGAAAATATTTTATTGAGCAAATTTCACGGTGTGGGATGTGTGTAGGATTACTGTATGCTGTATTCAGCACATTAAATTTCAGCACGCATCCAGTTTACTTGCACGAGTATGAGCGTGGTATCCCTTTATAGACTTTAGAGCCTGGGTTGCCACTGTCTGCGAGCACCCTCCCTCCTACAAGCAGGTGGTCAGTGATGTGTAGGTGGGTGTCGGTGCTTCTATATGAAAACTGCAAGTGTGACGTGTGCTACAGATGGCGTTGTCTCTATATTCTAACTGTTGCTCACCGTCACCAAACGGCTGCCAATATTACAAGGCCTCAACCAGGTCATTAAAAAAAATCTGACATCTCCATCACAATGGCACTGAAATAAAGGTTCATATAGTGTTCATGTGAATACATAAATGCATACACATTTCTAGCCTGTGTGAGTGTGTACAAGATGTGTGAAGGTCTGGGTGGTTGCGTGGCTGGGCAGCAATTGTGTGAGATGAATGAGAGGGAACCACCATGGCTGGTCTAAGACACCTGGCACCCTGAATGGGCATTTCCACTCGTAATGTTTACCTCAGATATCAGGTCACCTATGATCAGTTAATTTCATACCATCTATACTCCCAACTGCAGTGTGTGGACGTATATTAGTTTTTTGTTCAAGAATCTATCATTTTGTTCATTAATGGGCTCCAGACTAATTTTGAAATTGTTCTGTGGTCCATTTGACCATCATTTAAATTTTTTTATTCACTTTTCAATTGAATTAAATCAAAATTCAGATTTGCCTTGTTCTCTGACCCAGAAAGGAACAATGCGGAAGCCGCGGTAAGTCCAAATTTGGTTTGGTCAAAAGGACGTTAGTTGTGACCACAGACCAATTTCAAAGTTAGTCTGGAGCCCATTATTGAACATTTCATTCAGGAACACTCTCGTCATGATTAAAACCATTTATAGCCACAAATGGAATACAGTTCGGCTTGGCGCTGAAGCTCCACTCTGGGAGCTCCCTGGATGGACAAGCGCATGCTATGTCGCTCCAGGGAGACAATTTAAACCCCCCAGAGTGGAAGAAAGCACTGAGACACTGAAAAGGTGGAGGCTGGGGTGGAGGAGGCAAGCTTTTCCAGCGCAGCAATGCGCAGCGATCAGAGCCGTGTCGAGGGGGAAATCAGTGTGACAGCCTACATTTAAATAGACCGCCTATGGTAGGAGCATGAATGTGATTGGACAGAGACTAATGGGCTGGCTGTCAGCTGACTACAGCTGAGGCTGCCGACTACCGTGCCCTGTATGAATTTACGCAGGCTTCATTTCATTCAGGAACACTCTCGTCATGATTAAAACCATTTATAGCCACAAATGGAATACAGTTCGGCTTGGCGCTGAAGCTCCACTCTGGGAGCTCCCTGGATGGACAAGCGCATGCTATGTCGCTCCAGGGAGACAATTTAAACCCCCCAAAAACAATGGAGCCCAACGCCAGCCTATAAGCCCATGCGGAGCATCAGCCACTGCTATGTGTAGCGGCAGCTTGCCACAGACCTCAGAAATTATGTTTTAAACGGGTGCAGCATGCAACCCAGAGGAGGTCATACTACCTTATGTGCCTACATATGTGTCACAGAGGCTCTCTGCGGACCTTAAATTATATGTTTTCATTGGGCATTTCCCGCGAAAGGTCATCCTACCTGAGTGTGCCTAAATATGTGTTGCAGAGGCTCTCTGCAGACCTTGAATTATGTTTTAATTGGGCGCAAGCATGCATCCCGCAAAAAGGTCATTCTATCTGGATGTGCCTATATATGTGTGGCAGCCGCTGGCTGCTGACCTCTGACCCTCTCACCTCTGAATTGCTAAATGAGAGCAGCATGCTACTCAGAAGAGGTCATACTACCTTAGTGAGCCTGTGAGATGCAGCGCCTGCTGCAGAAGCAGACCTCTGAATGCGCAACAAACGAGGTCATGACTTTACCCAGCCATCTCCTCAGAACAGCGTTATTTTATAAGCAGCATTTTAGAGTTTGCAGACTCTAATAAATTTGCTCATTGCTCATAAGAAAATAGACAAAGAACCCCCCAAACCCACGAGCGAAAGCTGCAACTGTGATAATTCAATGCCAAATATGATTCTGCATTATTGCTATGGAGGTTGAAACCCAGCGCGAATAAGAATAAAGCAAACCGTTCCTTGTGTGACGCTCCGACCGCGTGGCAGCATGGCTGGCAACAGAACCTCCACAGCCCGGAACCGGACCGGCCGCCGTCAATCAATGGAACAGCTGAGACGCCGCCGCACCTGCCAGGTGTGCCCCGCTGGAGAGAGCAGCCCCCATCGTCGCAGATGGCGTCCTCCGTTCGAGAGCTTCGCAGCGGCCCCATGACACGTCAGCCGCCGCCGGTCCGCATCGACACGAGCAGCAGCAGGGCGAGCACGAACACGAGCAGTAATCCTTCCCTCACGCAGTCCCCGTCTCGCAAAACCGGCGGCGGAAGCAGCAGCAAGAGCCGTGTACACTAACCATGACACTTAATGCTATAGTGCGTAACTTCAACGTGTCTAACGTGTCCAAGCTTTTCCAGCGCAGCAATGCGCAGCGATCAGAGCCGTGTCGAGGGGGAAATCAGTGTGACAGCCTACATTTAAATAGACCGCCTATGGTAGGAGCATGAATGTGATTGGACAGAGACTAATGGGCTGGCTGTCAGCTGACTACAGCTGAGGCTGCCGACTACCGTGCCCTGTATGAATTTACGCAGGCTTCATTAAAAAACAATAGGTTCTTGAACAAAAACGAATATGAACATCCACACACTGCAGTTGGGAGTATGGTGTGAAATGAACTGATCATAGGTGACCTGATAACTGAGGTAAACACTGATTACAACTGGAAATGGCCTTTAATGACTTAATATTAGCAATTAATAATTTACAGTATCATCACCAACACTGTTTGCGATTTCACTAATAGAACTAAACCACTACTAATACAGTAGGACCCTATTATTTTATTGAGAAAAATCAAATGGGAAAGGGAAATTGAGAGAAATGTTTTACTTTTGTGAGTAACGTTAACAAGAAACTCATTCAGTATGATTCTCAAGATTGAAAAATTAGGTATTATTTTTGTGAGACTCTTTTTTATCATATTAGTCCAACAGAAATTCCACTCATCTCATTTTGGCATTCTGGTCCCTTGTATGGTTCAGTTCCTGCCAAAGTTATTTGCACATCAAGTATCTGTGAAAATCCCTGTCTAAATTTGGCGTCCGGAAACCAGTCAGTCAAGCACGTCACACTTCAAACTGTGTTACTGATGAGGACGATGATGATACATGTGCCCTATTTCAACTGCACTTTAAAATGAAGGCAGTAGGTAGATTAATTCCATCAAAAATTCAATGGGTTTGATCACTTAGTCCTAAAGCTGTTGAAAGCTTACTGACAAAAGATGAACAAACAGCCTAGTTTCCCCATTACCATTCAAAATGCGATGATATGTATTTCTTAGGCATATAGAAAAAAAATTGAGGCAAGAGCATTAAAAGTAAACATTCATTTCGATTTAAACTAATATAAAATGACCTATATAAATCTTTTTGGACAATTTGACCTCAAACAAAAACACTACCAGAACCTTCCATGGGTCATAGGCACATGTAATGCTGATGCCTCTTTCAAAAAACACAAGCCTAGCACAGGACCTGAGTGTTTTCAATATTCACATGATTACGCCTTTCCTGCATCAGCAGCACACCTTCTCCCAGTCAATCACTAGTCAGAAGTGATTCAGCCTTTCCATCTTTCCACTTCTTGGCTTCAGCGGAAGAGAAGGGCAACACTGAACCTGACCCCAAAAAATGTGCTTAAAATGTGGGTGTATCTTGATCTTTATAATATTCTGATTAAAGATTTTTGAAAATATTCAGTACATCATATCTTCAATGCCTATGTTTCTCCAGCATCTGTAATGTAGTATCCCTTAATGTGGAGCCCAATCTGCCCCCATCTGCAAACACGTTCCCTCCTACGTGCAGTTTGTCAGCGATGTGAAGGTGGGTGTCAATATTTCTCTGTAGGAACTCGTGGAATTCTCTCTAACCATTTTTGACATATTACACAGATGGCGTTGGCTTTCCGTCAGTAGGTACGGGTTTGGCATTGCCAACCACAGTTCCTGTGCAAGCCACGTGTGAGTACTAAGAATAACGTATTATACGTGACCTTCTCATGACCTATATGCATACAAATATACCCAAAGGTTTCTTCTTCCTCTAAGTGGAAATGTTAACAGGTGACAGGTTATACTTAACTGTGGTTATAAACTGTCACAAAATGTCTGCCGCGGTAATAGACATATTAAGATGAGGAATAAGTTTCATTTTAACTCATTATATATAATTGACTACACCAACATATCTTTGTGAAGGAAAGGTATTTAGATATCTTGCAACAAAATATAATCCAAAATTTAAACATTGTTCAATATAGACTGAATACCTGTCGGCACTGATCGTGTGGCAGCTTAAGATACAGACATCAGATAAGCCTTTAAGTGCCAAAAGTATCGTCTTATCAACTGGCATTACCACTATTACTCTACCAACAGCCTGGAAAAGGGGAGAGTAGGAGCTTCAACACTCCATCACTAGTACCATGATACTATATCGCCCTCTGCAGGTGTTCAGACAAATGTATTTACCTCCATCATGGTCAAAATAGATCAGGACATGGATTTAAATGTTTTTTGTAAAATACAGGAGACTAAAGAATTGCTTACGAACCAGAGGTCTCTCTGCGTAAGGACAAAGACATAGAAAATTCATACAACTACAAATTCAATTTATTCTTCTAACATGAACAAAATGACAACAACAGTGTGAACAGTATTTAAACAAATGCAAGAAAAGGTGAGCAGCAGCATGAAACTAATACTTAGACTTTCTTTCCTGGAACTGCAAGAACTTATCCTCCTTTCACCCCACAAAATATGAACATTATTTTTTGTTGATATACCACCACGTGATGACTTCACGGAAATACTCATTTTGATTGCAGCAGTAGACTAAATCCTTCATTCATTTTGAAGTATTTCATCAATAAGGTAAACATTATTATGGGTATGAATCTGAGATTTCAGGCCCATTTGTGATACTATAATCAACAGTGCGAGTACAGTGCAAATATAAATTGGCGGCAACAGAGACTTCCACAGAAAAATAATACCGAATCAGGATCAGGTTGATAGATTCAAGTCAATAGTAAAAATCTAGAGATCTGTAGTGACAACAGGAGTGACTCCGTGAATAAGCAATGTTGGGCCAAGGTCTCGACTCAACAGGTCCACCTGGTGCAGGTAGGCAGAGTAACGGCTTGTGTCAGCCGGTGGGCGAGGCAAGTACAGGAAACGCACAGCAGGTTTAGGGACTCCATGTTGTTGAATCAGACCATTGACAGCACAGATATATTCATCTGTAAGCTGAGCAACATTACTGGGGAACGTTTGGATATTATTTTCCCTTGCAGCATCCTCCTCTTCTCTTTCTACCCTCTCCTCATTCTGTTCAGACACCACCAGACTCCTTCTCTCACTTCCTCCTTGTCTCTGCCAGTGCAGTGCTGCCACCTGGTCCCAAGCCACCATCTGCACCTGGGCTGATATTCTTAGCTCCTTCAGCATCACCCTGAGCTTCTTCTCCTCCTCTTCCTGCAGACTGTGACCAGCCTCCACACATAGGAAGAGGCGGAGTCTTGCCTGTTTCCACGCACGGGTCTCTTGAAGAACGCAAGCCAGCTGCAGGAGAAACAGCGAGCAGATGTCGACATAACCGCAGCTGTCTGGTCGAAGCAGATTCAGAGGCCACACATCAACAAAGGGCCCCATCATTCTTTGGTGGCCCCCAATCTTTTTTCCTGACCCCAAGACCTCCTCCCTTTTAAACTGGTTGAAATAACGTGCCAATGTCACATTCTTCCCCATTTTTACAGCGTCAGCAATCACCGACACATATTCCTCTTCCTGAAGGTCTTTGGGCTCCTCAACACCTCGCACGTTGGGAAAGAAGGGTGACCACCGCTCTCCAGGCTCTTTGCTTGGACAGGCATCCATGCCATGTCCTGTAGGAAGAGTTTTACCTTGAAGGTGGTCTTCAGGACTGCAGTCATCATAGAAACCCAAAACAATGGTGTTTGGCCTCATTCCACCTAGATGCAAGCAGATTTATCAAAACATTTTGGATAAGAACTCTAAAATATATTGTGCTGTAAGTATGATACTTGATTAATAACTATCACTACACAGCAGTAAACTTGCCTACCAAATCCTGTAATGAAAAGCAGGTTCTGAACTCCATGTCGGACAGAGTTAGCCAGAGTGAGGTTGACAAATGCCTTGATGTTTAGATGATCCACTAGAGACAGCCAGGAGTCATAGTGGCTCTGCAGAGGATCAGAGGGTAACCCGTCTGTATGGAGAGAGGAAAACCATTGAATTCGGGCAAGGGTCTGAGGTTAATTTACATTTAGGGTTTGGCTTCCAATTAAACACTACATTTCATCTTCCCATGTACAAACATATTACCTAATAAACCAAGCTTTACATGTCCCAGTACATAGAGGCCACTCTTCTTCAGGTCATTGATGAAAGTCATGAGACCTGTACAGCTGCGAGGGTTTGCAACCATCAGCAGCACCTGTGGCCTCCAGAATTTCACATGGTCTTTACGTACATCCAACATCAACAGGTACTTGCGTACCTGAGTGAATAAAAGGCGTGATGAGAAAGACATAATAGTATGTTATTCATATATTCATAAAAGTAATGTCATAATATTGATTCTTGTTTGTGGCTGTGTACCTGGTGGAAGATGAGAGCCTGGCTGATGTAACCCCAGTTGCTGATGGGACCGAGGTAGTGGATGAGCATCAAGAGCAACAGCATGAAGGCTATGCTGGCAAAAGCATAAATGGCATTGATCAAAAACATCATGACCAGACAGCCTAGGATGCCCAGTGTGCAGGTATGCCAGGTAAAACAACGGAATGAAGGTCTACATGAAAACAAAAAAAGAAGAAGAATGAGAGTATGGAATAAAACAAGCCTTTTGATAATGTTTTTGTAAATTCCATAAAGGTATATACAATATGGTACATTTTACCTGAAGTTTGGTGCAGAAGCCCACTCGAGAGCCAAACAGGCCAAGTTCACAGCCGCATACACCAACAAGAAGAAGATGGTTACAATACCAGCTATGGTGTTCAATTTACCAGCAAACAACACCACCTAGTGGCAGAATTGAAGAACATTTATTTCCCTTGCAGTACATTCAAAAGAACTTATCTAAAAACTACCTTGAGATTTTCCAAAATCATCACCTACAGTATTTTTTTGTTCAGTTCATTCAGTTTTATTAAAGTAAGCTGAGAAATATCTAATTAATATTTTCAAGCGAGCAGGCACACGCAGTTCTTTACGAACGACTACAGAAGATACGGACCCTTGGAAACCCCTTGACAGCTTATCTGGTCTAAATTACTGCTGTACTTAAGTTTAAAAAAGTTTCCTGCAATTCCCCTCTCTCTGCCTTGTCATCTCTACTAATCTAGCAAATATTATACAAAAAAAAAAAGAAGAAAAAAAAAGTTTAAGCCTTGTCAGCTAGCTATTATGCAAATACGAAATAGCAAAAAAGTCATGTGAAGAGTTTACTTACTAGTGTAACAGGACAGGGCCCTGTTCTGTCTCCCTGGCAAAAACTTGTAACGCGCTTCATTTGACAAATGTCCAGGATGCCAAACTGAAAATGACTATGTTTTTGTACTTGAAGGCTACCAATATATCTGCCTCCAGTATATTCCAGTACTAAAAAAACAGTACACCAACAACGGTGTATTACACAACTGGGAATTGGGAAGAGCTTTCAGATTTTGTATGCATCATGTTTACCACTACTGAAATAGATGCCTCCCATTTTCTTCTACACATCAGAATCAGAAAACAAACAGGGACACTACGAGGAAAGACAAAAAAATTAGGGCGTAATGAGCAATAACTTTTCATATCCATTGTTTTACACCAATTGAATTTCGTATTTCTGCACTTTTCTGTTCAAGCTGCCTTAAGCTACACAAGAAAACTGAAAAGAAAAGTCAGAAATATCTTACCTGTACAAGCAACCAGGAGACAAGCACTGACGCCCAGGGGTTCCCGCTCCTAGATGTTTTCCTTGCCAGAGACAGGACACCACCTGTAGTGATTTATAACGTTAACAAAAGCAAAGTCACTCTTTCTTGTTATTGCTCATGGTCCTAAATCAGATAAACAACTGAGTCATCCTGCACATGTCCTTAAGCCAAATACAATGAGGATTTTTTTTCCCCCTTCTTCTGAGAAAGTCAACACTGCAAGCCATCTGTTGCCAATTGATGCTTTCCAAACCAACATGCCTCGCTAAGAGAATGAGACATGATGAAATTAATAAGTGACAATTTTTCATGTTAGAGATGCAGGCTTCTTTTAGCAGATTGCAGATTATTAGAATGTTGACTCAGTTTTGTAGAAAACCAGCTGGAACTGGATATGCTTTCATATATTCTGGAACAACTACTAAGCACTGATCATAACCTAGACAAGCAAGGGTAGTAATTAAATCCCTCACACTACAGAAATGGTCAGAGGCTATATTCACTAATGCCCATCTCTGCCAGTTAACAAAAATAATGTGCTGCTCCATTACTTGCAATCAAGGGGAAAAAAAGCAGGACACACCAAACAGGTTGTCTTTGGACAGGGCATATAGGATCCTGGAGGCTCCTATCAGGTTACTCATGGCAGCAGACATGGTAGAGGAATAAATCCCAACTGTAACCATGGGCGGCCATATATTGATGTCTCCCAGGAAACTGTAGTCTCTTTGGAGCAGGTGACTGAGAATGATGGAATAAAGCCAAATGTTAAATGAGGCAAGGTACAAACTTATTGAATCAAGAGATTAACTGTTTGTAATGTAATGTTTGTTATGTAATAAAAAATAAATGTAATGTAACATTAAATCAATTGATGGGTGCAAACTAAATAAAATCCCAAACTACGACATTCTACCTCTGAAAAAAGAATTTAATAATAAACATAAATCAATTGAATCCTCAAAAAAATAAAATCCCAAACTCATTGAACATTTTACCTCAAAAATAATTTAATAATTTTCAAAAATTTGTCATTTAAATCTGTGTGCCTTACCGGTCACAGGACCATGCAGCCAGCAGACTGAGTATATTGTATGTGATGAATGTTATAAGAACAGCTGCAAGTGTTCCTCTTGGGATAGAATAGCTGGGATTTTTCAGGTCACCTGCAAAAAGCACAGAAATATCTATAACAGCAACTTAACTTCAGCTTTAGTTCTGTTAATTCTAAGCCCTCCTCACACAAGTACATCATTCATATACCATACTGCATCTTAAAATCTGGACCTGTAATCGCCAAAAGCAATAGGTTCCTTCCGTCTTGAACTTGTACATAGCTAGAAAAGAAGTAAACCTCTGTTTACCCTTCTATCCATTCATGTACTGGTTTTATTTGAACATCATCTTACCTGACATGTTGGAGCCTGCCATGATACCAGTGCAGCCATTAAACATGACAGCAAACACTGTGGCAAAACTCATCATGGCACCAGTTGTATAGTCTACCGTGTATCTGGCTAAAGGGACAGACAGGAAGTTTGATCATTATACAAGGGATCACCTGTGTAAGCAAGCATCTTTTACGGCACATGAAATCCATTTTTGTGCAATCTTTTTCAACAGATCCAAGTAACTTTTCTTCAAGTCCAACATTGCTTAAAAGTACATAAAATGCACATCTAGTACATCTGTCATCAAAAGTCCAGCACTTACGCATTAGGTTGTCCTCCAAGGTGTGGGACTTGAAACCAGTAAAATTGGCAGCACCTAGGCTGGTGTTGTTGAAAACGGAAGTAACTGGCAGAATCAGTGCAATAGGGTTTACAATGAAGAAACTGAGGAAAATGGAAGCCAGGACTGTTGTGACTATTATGAAAATGATAAAAGTCGCTTTGGCATAGATGTGGGCTCCCACCTGTGATGACAAACATGGTGTATTGAGAAATTAGTAGCATGACTAGTGTGTTCACTTATACTTCAGAGCAAAATTTGAAAAACAGACAGTAACAAAATGTGGTTTGACATTTATGGTTCAGTGACAATTGAGATCCACTGAACTTCTGATGTCTAGGCTTTCTCTTGATTGTCAATTTGCTCCTTGGATGAGTCCTTGGACAGAGACTATAATGTTCATGATGACAACCATTAAGCCAAAAGATGCAATTTGTCCATTACATACTGCACGTGCCATTTCAACTAAATCTAAATCTTTTCATCATGTTATTCTCTAGGTGAATGATTTGTAGCTTTGCAATGCAAACATCATTGCAGCCTCAGGGTAGCTAATAATCTTCAGACTTAACTCCTTTGAATTTTAAATATTTGTATATTTAGCAAAACATCTCAAATCATCACAAAACTCACTTGCTTTGTTAAAGTCCAAGATGACAATATACATACATCTTAAATTGTGGAAGAACAAAATGGTATCTTACCAAACAAACAGTCAAACATAGGAAGAGCAGGCCAGTACCATAAAGAATGGACCACCAGTATCCTGAGGGCAAAACCTGATGGAGACCTGTAACATGTCCAGCACCATCTGAGAGGACAGTATAAGGGGTTAATTAATCTATCAGCAGCACACATGCCTGGATGCCCTACCATGTCCTAATGGACCTTACCTTCTGGGATACCAAAGGTAGACAAGATAGCCTCAACCAGACCTAAAATGTAGAGAGCACTTCCACACACATTGGCAAAGAAAAACATGATCCCGATACTGCCTCCAAACTCTGGACCCAGAGCTCGACTGATCATGTCTAGTGACCCAAGTTAAGGAATTTCTTCAGATTCAGAAACATGAACAAAGTAGAATCACGTCCAAAGTAAAATGTCTACTAGTGGATAAACATTTTTACAAAATCAAGGGAAGAATTGAGATATAATATTTTTTTGTCAGTTCATTCGTCAGGCTTAAATCACAGACAAATGCACAAGTGAGGTTTTGATGATTCAGTCCAAGCCTCTCCCATCAGCAAAGGATACAGTAGGCACCTCCAGCATCTAACGCCCCATTGGTGGAGATGGCACACACAGAAAGCACAGTCATTGTGATAATTAAGTAAGCCACCAGGAACATGGCAATGGACTGATAAAGACCTGCTTGACCCACAACAAATCCTGCCAAATAGGAGAAAACTTATTTACAAAGAAGATAGTTAATGGTTCTCAGGCCTGTAACATTTCCATCGTTTGCAAAGTCATCTTCTGCTGCTGTGCCATTACATACATGATGGACATCTTTTCTTTTAAAGGATAACTTTCGTTTTTTACAACCTGGACCTTATTTCTAGCATCAAATACGATCATTTACTCACCCTGACAAGTTTGGTGTCATTTGAAAATATCCGTATAATGCGAGAACACGGGGCACCCAATGCAGCATCTAAATAACACATTATCCGCCGCAAAATTTGTTCATTTCGCCAATATTTTGTGATGATACACTAGTGTTATTCCCCTCCGAGCCCGTGGTGGCATGTTATCAACATCCTGCTCCTCCAGGCTGACCTACTAACCTCTGATCTGGATGATGTCATCTCCGACCGGTGCCCGGCTCGTTCTGATAATAATCATTCCGCTTCGGCATTTGGGTCCTTTTTAGCTCAACTAGCCAGAGCTGTAGTGAGGATCCAGGCTGCGGAGAGGAAGCCTGTGGAAGCTGACCGAAGCTGAACTTCATCCAGCTGCTCATTTTGTTCTGACGAGTCAGAAACATGCAGAAACGGACCATAGCATTAGCGATAGCAAGTTAGCCGCGCCGCGCCGCCGTCGGAGATGACATCATCCAGGTCAGCGTTAGTAGGTCAACCTGGAGGAGCAGGATGTTGCTAACATGCCACCACGGGCTCGGAGGGGAATAACACTAGTGTATCATCACAAAATATTGGCGAAATTAACGAGTTTTGCGGCGGATAATGTGTTATTTAGAGGCTGCATTGCGTGCCCCGTGTACTCGCATTATACGGATATACGCGCCGCTCGATTGGGGCTAATTTCGTCAAAACGACTCCAAATGACACCAAACTTGTCAGGGTGATTAAATGATCGTATTTGATGCTAGAAATAAGGTCCAGGTTGTAAAAAACGAAAGTTATCCTTTAACAATTTACATGGATAGTGAACTGGATCAAATATGCAAATACTGCTTCGGAAAATGTAATTGAGCACCTTTTTACTTTTTTGCACTTTTTTATTGACAGGTACGATACTTGGGCTATAATTTATAAGCAACATTTTGATCCTTGTTGGGGAAAAAAAGTACTTTGCAAAACGTAGGAAGTAGCCTAGCACATTTTACAGCTGCAACTGGTCCAATAGCACTCAGTCTGGCATTCATCCCAAAATTAATCAGACTTTCATTAACAAATCATCTGACATTTCCAAAGATAAAAGTGGCAAACACTAAACTTCGCTAATGTAAGACTTTTTTTTCTTTTTTTTTGCCACATTTGACTTAGACATAAGCTTACAATGTGGGGAATTATAATGGACACCATTTCTCTTTCTGACATTTGACAGTGAAAACTATTAATTGATCATGAAAATAACAGACAGATTCATCATTAGGCTAATGACGCTTGAATTCATTGGCTGTTGGTTAGCTGTTTAGCTAGCAACTAACCTTATCATCTACAATCTCAACGCCATACTATATTTCTTTATTACAGACTCCAGGTCCAAAATTACATACTGTCCGCTTGTTGACACAGACCACTGTCCGCTTGTTGACACAGACCACCAGAGCCAAATTAAGATAAATTATCCATATTTACATAAACATTTTACATATCATAAACACTTATTTGAGTGTTTTTGCGATCGCTGTCACTCAGTCTACTCACCAATTCGCAGAAATACAACAACGCTGAACATGGACAGTAAAGTTGGTATGACAACTCCAAACACCACTCCGAGCTTTTTAGCGGGTTTGGCCTTGGTCCTGGTCCGTCCGCCGTCTTTGCCTCCCGCCGCAGTGCTGTCTTTAGACATTGGTTTGGACACATTGCTGGGCTCTGGGCCGGTGCTTGTGGTGAGTCGATAATGGAGAAGAGGAGTCTTTTCTGACATGGCGGCTGAAGACGAAGGTAATTAACGCTAACTGCGGTTCAACCGAAGAATTCTTTAAAGCGCGCGGATTGCTGACATCTTCGGCGTGGTATCTATGGCGATAACCGCTAATATTCGAACTGATGTTGTAGCTGTGGCGATACCAGCTAATTTTCGAACTAGTGTCTATGGGGATATATGCTAGTATTCCAACTAGCGTTAGCTTATTGTGGCGTCAGCTGCCCCGCAGCTGCTCCTGTGACAGGCCCAACTCACCTTGTGCAGGTGATGACAGTTTACTAATGAGCTGGGAGGAAGAAAAAACTCGTTTGTTCGTCCAATCACTACATTTTAGCCTTGATTATGAATGAAATACGAAAACAATTTTGGCTAGCTAACTGACATGCGGGCGAACAAAAATAAATACACGACCGAAAGTGTATTAAATCAGACCAGACAGTTTACATAATATACTGAAGGTATCATAATAATCAGTATTTATTTTCATAGAGTTGCAAAAGATATAATTGGATGCTACATCGAGCATGGACATTCACAAAGAAACACGAGCTAGATTGCCTGAAATAAAATAAAGTAACAGAGCAAATCATAACTTTAGAAATTATAATGTAAACAGAAATAAGAACTAAAAGTGCAATGATAAGAGACATCATATGCTCACTAAAAATACCTGAAACATATAATTTCCAAGCTTATCCAAGTGTGTATCTTATAAATTACTTTTCATTTAATGTGCAGGGACTGTCTAGCACTGTTAGCACAACACCCACCTTGCTTTCTAATACTGGTTAGTAACAGAACAAATCTGGCTTGGAAAAAACAGCCAAGTTGACTTTCATTCTAGCCAAGCAATCAAGGTGGACAACAACAACAACATGAGATGATGGAGACATGGAGAATTTGTCTGTAAGATACAGAGAAACAGAGATGCAGAGATACAGAAAAGACAAGCTAGTTGCCTTTTGGTAGGTTGTTGGTTTGCAACTTTGCAGTGATCCTACATTACAAACCTATAACCAAATTCAAAATATCCATAACTCAATCCTGAAGGACACAAAGAACTGCCATTCTCTTAGATATTCATTCTTCCATGATAGGAAAAAACACATAGCCTATGTATCTTTTATTTTGCTCTTCTTATCAAGCTGTAGTTCCACTATGATGCGCAACTGCATGCATATTTTGGCTTTTGTACTCTAAAAGAGTAAATGTCTGTATGTGTAAACACATGAAAATTTAGAGTTTTACACAGGTGGACCTTATTGACGTGAGAGCTTCAGGTGAGCTGGATTTGTTCCCATTTTTGCAGAATAACGGGTCCAATAAAGTTGAGTTGCTAGTGAGCGCAGCTGTCCTCGAGTGTAACCATGAACTGCTCCAGTTTCCCTGTGATCAGCCGGTTGTATCTCATCAGGACTGTGCTCAGACTCTGGGAGCTTTGAGGAACACAAGACAGTGATGGACTCACCAGTGGCCCCTGCTGGTCCAAAAAGAAAACACAACAATGAAGGAGAGGTTTAAAATAAACAGAAATAATATGAACACAAGTGGATCTGAAAGCAAAAACAAAGGTGTCATTACAACTAACACTAAAAAAAATCCAGACATAAAAAATGATCCTTGACAACAAAAACACACAAATTAACTTTTCAGACTTATATTTTAACACAGATTCTATCTCATCTGTCTCGCACTTAGATGAATTTTGAGAACAACTGTCTCATTGGGAAAGTATGCACTGCCACTGCTATCTTCTTCTTGTCCTGAGGAAGGAAGGCTTGGAGTCACATGATGTAACATCACTGCTCCCGGGGCACAGCAATTCCAGAAAGTCACAGATTTTTCGGAAACCAGGATATTCCCATCCACACCAAAGGAACACTGATAATGCATCCAAATGAATTACGTAACTAGTCAGAGGAGAAGCCCATCAACACATTTACAGACACTAGGTGCAAATTTTCATTTACATTTACATGAATTTCACTTGGCTCTGTTTGATGTTATTTTTTTGTGTGAGTTCAAAGACAGACTCAGCCCAGATAGCTTTGATTTGTTCATTTCCAGGACAAATGCCATTTAGGCATGTAGATTAAACTCAAATATGAAAGTTATATTGTGTTATGTACAGTTTTTAAATGAAAGTCAGGATCGTTTTGAATTGAAATATTCACATTCATATCACAATATTTCCGTAACCACCAAATTGCTGCTTACTGGCAGTGCTGATACTGTAAGACTTGTCTGCGTGCAGTTTTTAATAGTGGCAGCTTCTTACACTCAGCTGAAGGTGTGTGAGAATGAGCAGGTAGTTGTTGATGTTATTCTCCAATCTCTGCAGCAGTGAAGCAACACATCCTGGATGAGTCAGGGCCCTCACAACCTTCACACCTTCAATAAGAAGCCTCAAGGATGCAGTTATATCTCCCCTCTTCTCCTGGTGCTGCGGTAACACACATGGCGAAAAAGAAAGAAACGGAAATGTTTCAAGGTAAGGCACTAAAAGTTAAAGTAAGCACTTGATAACACCAGGATTTTGGCCAACATACTGATTTGTTCTCCCAAGATGCTACGTGAAGCTGTGTGCATGGCAGCTGAACCGGTTCGGAGAGGGTCATAACGCCATTGCAGTCACTCTGCCAAGGAGGAGAAGATGGGAGAAGAGGTGACAGGATCCAGACAATCAGGTAGAGAACAAACAGATAGGCTGATGGGAGACTACAGGTACTACTAACAGTCAAAAAGGAAATATAGATACATCAGCTCAGCAGGAGGGAAAGAGACAGAGAAATGCTGGGGAGGTTTGTCTTGCAACCGCAAAAGAAACAGTTACACTCACCAGCGCACTCTCCATTCCTGCCACAGTATTCATAGCCCTCCTGGCAGCTCTATTACACACAAAGTCTTTGGGTTTGGGCTCAGCATCCCACACCTCAGAGGCTACCACACACAGCAGCAGGAGTCCTGCGCAAACACATGAACACAAACTGCCGCTCAGGTGCCGCCCGGCCAGCTTATTCAGCTTCCAGCACTTAACACTAATATCTTTATGAGTTACACTTTGATTAGTTTAGGCTCACTACTCACTGCTTAAAGCCATGCCCCGCTTGGCCTCTCCCAATGAGTCCACATTTGTTCCATTAAGAGATTTGCCAGGTGGAAAATGCCTTGTGTCCACTGTAGTTTTTCACGGAGAAGAGCTGTGAGTCCTTTTGGTCCTCTCACCACTCAATTTCCCACATTCTCATTCAGCAGTGGGAAGTGCAAGTGTTATCTATCCTGAGAGCAGGATGCGCTCCAGCTTTTCCTGCTGCGCAACATAACCAAACGTTACAAACCAAAAAACGGCATTTCATTGATACAAGCAGGACCATTTTGCGTTCTTGTTTGGCTTTTAGAGCATTCAGGGGACAGCGTGATTGCTGACTAAAAGGTTAATGATTTATTATTGTGAAAGACTCCATTTACACAGCTGGTATTAAATCCAGTCACCATCGCTAGGGGCTGTTTACTTCTTTGTCAAATTTTACTCTGGCTATTTGCAGGATAACAGCTTGAGTTCATATAATTCACAAATTGATGTCAGAGAGAGCTACACAGCCCCCGTACAGCACGTGGGTGTGTATGTGAGCACCGAGGTTGTGTAGGCTGTGTGTGTGTTGACGGCTCCGTTTGAAATAAATGCTTTTCGTCATCTCCAACCTTATCCCAAAGGTTGCTGGCACTTTCATGACCTAACAGGTTTTTATTAAAATGTTGTACCTTTTTTTAACAGGCTCTTTTCACTTAGATTCATCTATAAAGCTGCATGTTAACACCAGTGTGGTCTTTGTAGACACCACAAGGTGAACTCACTGTCAACGTGATTAGCCATCCTCGGTTCTTTCAATAGCCTCACCCCCTGTATTCATCACCCAGGACCCAAGAGAAGTGAACAAGCGGTCTTCGCCCGGATACATGCAATCATCCATCAGGGTGCAATGCCAGAGGGGCGCAGCTGGGGGATGTGTGATGCTACAATTCAATTGCAATGTAGGGGGGGGGGGTGAAGAAGTATAATAGCTGTCAAACACACATGAGAGAAAACACGGGGGGAATGCACCATACATCCTCATTTAAGACGCACGTGCTTCACCCCCATCACCCTAACCCTGGACGTTGACCGAGCCCCTGCCTTCTTCTATCTTATGGCCAAACTGTTTATGTCTCAATGGCACTTAATGCGAGCCAATGAAAAAGACGCATGACGCCTAATATCCTAATATTAGACCTTTAAGTGTGTGTGTGTGTGTGTGTGTGTGTGTGTGTGTGTGTGTGTGTGTGTGTGTGTGTGTGTGTGTGTGTGTGTGTGTGTGTGTGTGTGTGTGTGTGTGTGTGTGTGTGTTTGTGTGTGTGCGAGCGCGCGCGCGTTTTGTCACATATAGCCTACAAGGAGAGTGAGAGCAAGAGAGAGAGAGAGAGGGACACACACACAGAAAGAGAGAGAGAGAGATGCAGAGAAATAGAGAGAGCATCCTACTAAACACATGTTCAGTTTTTCTCTCTCCAACCCTCCACCTTTCCCTGCAGACAATTCCGACCGTCTTAATTAAGACGAATGTGCGCCGCGGCTCCGCAGATAATGACCGGAGCGCCTGGATATCTGCACACAAGGAGAAAACTGCGGGCCATGGCACTGACGGTACCCGCATTGCATCACGGACACGACACCCGGTACCCCGCTGTTTCCCTCCCACCTCAACTTGAGCCGATCAGAAGACTGTAGCATCTTCATCACAGAGTTTTCTTGGACTCACAATCCCATGCAGCCGCGCTCTCGGACGGCTGGCCGCTGCCTGCTCCGCTGTGCGCTGCTCTGGAGGCGCAAAGCCGGTAATTACGCGCCTTGCTGACAACTTTGGCGCGGTGCTATGTAGCCTGTACGGATTGCGCATCAGCAACAAGCCAGTCTCTGGGATCTACTGACATTTCCCGCCGGTGGAGAGAAGTGTGATCCCCGCGGGAGTGATCCGCAGCCCGGTCACATCATCGATTAAGCGTGCGCTGCAACCTGTAGCTGTGTGTCCCTTTTCTCTCAGCCATTGTTCCGTTAAGGCGCAATGGAGGGACACAGCTGACGGTTTTGACTCCGTAGCCCGAGGAGGAGAGAAGAAAAAAGAGAAGGAAAGCAGCCCCAGTGGAAACCGTAAGTACACTGCCTCCTGACAAGATGGATCACTGTCTATTTTCTCTCTTCGTGGAGTGTTAAATCCATGCGCATCTCCCGAACTTTGTCTATAATCCAGCTCAAGGGCAAATGGTAATTGAAGGTCTGATTGGGTCATGTTGTGGTTGCTGGCGTCATTTTGTGATTATTTGCCATTAGTTCTAAGTATTTACTGCCAGCTGTGGCCAGCAGCAATGACTGACATTTAAGAAACTTAACCCCTTCAGAAAACAGAAAGGAGCACAGGTGGTTGGTACATCCTATGTATGTTGCTCATCAAGGACTCAAGGTCCTTGTAGATGTATTGCAGCAAATACTTGCATGAGAAAATGTACGTATGTCGGATAAAATCAATTTTACTGTCACTTTTTTTTCTGATGAGAAAAAAAAACTTTCTCAACAATGACACACACAGTTTACAATTAGGCCGACCTCAAACTTAACCACATTTTCTATGTCAATGTCCGGTAAATTGCCATAATTTCACATCATATTGACACTGAGCTCAGGAAGACCATCTTTTGTCTTCACAGTCACATAACAAGACAGGTGACATGTTTTTCTTCTTGTATGCCAGTACCACACTGCCCTCCATGCAGAGGTAGATGGTATACATTTAAAAAAAAATCCCGTGGAGTTGGAGAGATGTGGGTCAGTGTGCTGGAGCTCCGGGCTGCAGAGCACCCAGTTCCTCTGCTGCTGGGGCCACGGTACCTCTTGCCTGTGTGTGGCTGCCAGCTCCCTGATAAAAATGAAGGCGCTGACACTTACAGAGAGCGATTTGATCCAATGACAAGTTGTAGGCCCGAGGTGCATGTGAACCTGAGGTGCATGAGCAATGAGATTTGTGAGAGAACGTGTGTTTGAGAGTGTGTTTAAGGGGTGAAATCCCGCAGTGGTCTCAGCGGCCCTGGTTCACTCTGGTGCCTGTGGTTCATTGCTTTGAACTGGTTGCCTTGCCAACAGCCAATCAGCTGCGATCTTGTGCAGGACTGTTTTATCCGTCAGCCCGTCATTGACTCCCAGAGGAATTAAGCCTTTTAACCTGTAGAAGATCAGTTAGTTTGATATTCAAATGAACAGTGGCCTATGACCAGTCAGGTTGTTTAATGCAATACAGTCAATTTAAAGTTTGAATTCATAAGTCACCTGTTCAGTATCATAACAGTTTGACGAACTGTCCATTTGCTTTGGCCCAAGAGAGTCCTGAACACCTGAATTGAACCTCCTGAATTTTCCGTCCAACTGCAGGCATATTGGCAAACACGATGGATGTTTGGCTCCTGACTAAACAGCAGTGAATCCTTGGGATGTGGTGGTTATCTTTCAGGTGTGAGTCTCACTTGGCATTACATCTTTCAGCGCAATAGATTTTACTGCCGGTGAGTAGCACCCACGAAAAAGCTTTTAGTGAAAGCTCAGAGATATGAACTCACAGTATTT
Organism: Decapterus maruadsi; assembly: GCA_030347415.2. Taxonomy (NCBI): domain Eukaryota; kingdom Metazoa; phylum Chordata; class Actinopteri; order Carangiformes; family Carangidae; genus Decapterus; species Decapterus maruadsi. The sequence goes on from CM064906.1 coordinate 18,648,605, forward strand.
TACGTCATCTGAGGACACAAAATGGCATGAGACTGCAACAAACTTTAGTATGTGAGCCTTAAGTGTTCTCTGAATGATGGCTGTGGTTCACTTCCCATGATGAGGATGTGCAGCAGCCAACAGAAATCAGTGGTCATAATACAGTCATCACTTACATGTTCCCCTCAAGGCCCTGGATGCTTATTGCTTTCATGTTTTAAAGAGTTAGTGTCATTGTCATGCTGGCTCAGAATGCATCAGCAGGAGAAGATTTGAAACTCAAATGGATATTGCAGATTTTTTGCAAATGAACTTCATTTTTATCTGTCCCGGGGTGTGCTACAGTACACAGCTGTTGAAAGCACTTAGATGAACTGCGATGGATGCCATGAACGCCACAAGTTTCCATTTTAAGTCAATGTAAATGACGCGATGATCCATCGCTTGTATCGCTTGAAGTTGAAAAATTTGAACTTTTCAAGCGACATCGCATGACGCTGTGCCACGACATCCAATCAGCGTTGATATCCAACCACATCACCGGCACAGCTACCATAGTTACGCCAGACACACATTTCAGTTTCAGTGAACAACATAGTATCCAATCTTGTTTTGACAATCTTAAAGGGATAGTTCAACATTTTGGCAAGTTGGCCCATTGCCATAATCCCTATAGTCATAGCAGTTGGTTCGTTACCTTTATTTGTCAGTGCAAGCTATTTTTAGAACGGCAGAGCAGAGCCACAAGCTGCTCAGAGCTACGCTACGGAGGCTCATGGGATTTTTTGGTTTCCCTCATCAAACTCATACACGATCCAACAAATGCAGTGACTGCTTACCAAAAACCTGCCCCCGACAGGAACGCACATCAGCGGTTTTGCATGAATTTACCTCAAAAACAGCGCTGTCTTGCAAGTAACGTTTTGTTATTATCTCAGAGCGTGATGAACGTGCAGGTCACAACTTCCATGAGAGTGTTTTGGAGTTGTTGGATTGTGTATTTGATGAGTTTGATGAGGGAAACGCTCTGCTCCGCGGCCTGCCCTCCCTTCCCATGGACCAGTCTGAAAAAATAAGTGCAAGCTAAAAATAGCTTGCACAGACAATTAAATATAACAAACTCCTAAAACCATAGGGATTATGGCAATAGGCCAATTTACCAAAATGTTGAATTATCCTTTTTAAGAACATACCACAAATAAGGGAAATGAAAACACTGGAGCAGCTAAGACTCGACTTAGACTGTTTAATACTGTAATGAAGTAGCATTATCAGACAAAGGTTCATACTTGAAAGCTAAAGCTACCATTAATGAAAGTGCTAATGACTTGATGAACAAGATTAAAGGGTGGTTTTAGGGGGAACAGCAGAATACTCTTAGATCCTAAGCCAACCACGCAGTTTAATATGTCAGAGTTGCAGTTGAAGGAAGTTTGAGAGGATACCATGGCTTTGTAGTCTGCTCATCTTTGTTTGAAGTGGACCAGACTGACATCCAAGAAAGGCAAGACTCCAGAGCAGTGGGGAGTTGTTGACAGCGTTTGGATTCTGAAAGAGGAGACCTCCGCAACAGATTCTGCACCATCTTCCTGTGTTAAAGCCAACATCTTCTTCTGTGAAATATTTCCAACCCCTTCAAGCAAGTCATAACTTTCATCAGAGCTGAGGAGCGGCCAAAACCCACTTCAGAACCCGCTACAGGTCCTGGCCTTTGCACGGCACTGGCAGTTGTTGGTGTGGCTGACATCACTCAGTCATTCAGTCCCCCTCTGAAAAACTGCTTGGAAGAGGTCAAGTAAAACGAACTGGTCAGTGTTAACAAGTTGATGGAGAGCAATATGTCTCAGTGCAGTCCAATCCTTGCAGCGCCTTCACATCATTGAAGGACAGAGGAGAGCCTCGGGGGAACCATGGCTCAAAAGAGAAGGACCATGGGAAGCGGCGTTTAGCGACAGCATCCTTTCTGAACATGAGCTGGGACATGATCAGGGGTCAGCTGGGGCACATTGAGGAGAGTGCATCAAGTTGAAACACCCGATGACTCAAGACACATCACCAAAGATGTGTCGAGGGATCCGCAGATATACTAGAGGAAAAAAAGCGAGTGATGGATAGCAGCAGAGGGCTTCTTACATCAATAAAGCAAGGCCACTATAAAGTCACTAATGGGAGCACAGACACCTTTTGTGTCTCAGTTAGGCACTTAAGGGGTTATTGTAAAGATTTCCTCATGACATTGATGGAGCTATAAATCATCCCACCACAAGCCTCACCCTTATGAATTACTCATCACAACCCAGTGATGACTCAAAGCAGAGAACTCGTTCAGGAATAACAGTAAAGGTATTTTTGTTGAATAAGAAGAAGAAAAAAAACATTATCCCTTCATCATAATTTGCACACAGCCCCACTTGCACCTGCACACACCTCCGCACTAAAGCACATCAGTAAAATCCTGAATCTCATCAAGTCCAGTAACTCCAGAGAGAGAGAGAAAGAGAGAGAGAGAGACAGTAGCACGGTGAGGGTGGAGGAGGGAGGGAGGCGGTGTTTTGCAGTCAAACCGCACCAGCGCTGCTGCTGCGAGGCGACAGCCAGCTACTCTCATCTGGCACACACACAAACACACACACAAAGGCAGCAGGAGGCGGCGGCGGCGGCGGCGGCGGCGGTACTACTTTGCGTCATGCAGGAGGGCTTATGATAAGAAACCTGTTACACGCTGCACATGTGATGGCAGGCGGCCGCGCCAAGTCCTGTCCTCCTCCGCAGATTAATTAGCGGGGCGACTCGCACTCCTTCAGAGTCGCGGATCGTGGGGGTCCTAATGAGGATATTGCGGCAATGGTGAAGGACAAGGGTGAAAACCGGACGCTTCAGTACCAGCAAACTTTGGTGAGTTTCGGGACAAGGCCGTAAACGATGTTTCCTGTCATGTCTCGGCATGCGTGGCGCTTTTTCCGCGGATGCTGGTGGCCGGAGGATGGAGCTACAGCTGCTGCTGCTGCTGCTGCTGCTGCTGTCTGCTCAGCTGTGTCCTGTACGGGGACAGCAGGAGACTGTGTGCAGCTTCTGTATTTCATTTTCCTATTGAAACATTTCCAAGGAAAATTTAATGGCCGATGGTTTTAGGGTCTTTTTGCTCTTGCTCCAGCTGCTCCTGTTTTATCCAATCCCCTACACGCACCCCTCCATTCACCTTGATCCACAGGTGTTGCATCAGTCTCAGCCTGCACCCTCATAGTAAATTCTTTTCAGTATAAATTTCACGCACACGCATACGCACACAAATTAATTTATTTATTCAGCTAGAATAAATGCAGCATCAGGTTATCTCAGTTCATTTTCATACAGATATACAGGGTCATTATTAAGTTGCCAGAAATATAAGATTAGAGCCTCCCTCTGCTCACTGAGCTCTAATGTATTTTGCTTGCGTCCATTGTCTCTCCTTATCTCATCTATTTCTCCTGCAGATCTTGTCCCTCTTTATGCCCCCCCCCCCTCCTCGCCACCTCATCTATTCCTCTGTCATCTCCTCCTCAGCCCTTCCTGTTTGCTTCAGCGGCCCCCTCTACTTGTGAACTAAAAGTAGAGTGTTTCCGAATATTAATTGCCTCATGCACCAGTTTTCCCCCCACTCTTGTCATGGCAGGATTGACAGTGATACCCTGGAGCACTTTACGCAGGGATATCTATATTCAGATAAAAAGACACACAGGCAGGCAAGTGGTCAGGCAGGCGAACACTGGATTAAAGGGTCCTTCCACCCTTTTGTGTTGTCTCTCAGCTCCTGTCTTTATTTTCTCTCTATTCTTTTTGTGTCCATGCGTGTGTTGTCACACGTGCACGACCTGGCAGGCAGTCAGTGACCATGCAGCTGTGTCTGGCCCAAATGATACAGAGGTGTTTTTTTGTTTTTTTTGTATTCTTGTTGGTGTGAGGATCGATTCTGTGCGGTGTCTGAGTGTAAAGATCAATAGTAATGTAAAATGGCAGTCAGTCGGCGTCTCTGAGGATTGGGACGTGCTGTCTGACCCCCTCCCCCCACCTCCTCTGACCATTTGATCAATGGCTATTTCATTCACTGCATGCATACCAGTCCATTACCCAAAAATAGATTGTGTGTGAGTCTGTAACGTGTGTGTTTGTGTTTGTGTTTCTGCAGATGCAAGTGATTTTGCTGCGTGTGTGCTGATACTTTTAAGTTCAAAGTGGCAGCACAATTTATCAACCACTCCCCCCGCCCCCGCCCCCACCCCTTAACTCAGGTGAAACAGAGCATCCATGTTTCTCTTCTGGAAAACCGAGTGACACGTGGCGACAGATATTAAGCAACAAAAGACTTTAATGAGATAAGTGAAGGCTCACAGAGTTCCTTGCAGGTGGAGCTGCAGTCTAAAATTGGAGTTTAATGTTGACAAAAGGCTCCTCTGTGTTTTTATTGTTTGCCCTCAGCAGGATCCAGTCATTAGTGTGCTTGGATTTTTGGCAGCACAGAAACACTGCAGGACTGAGCAGATGACACAGAGGTGATAGAGAAAAATAGAGATCTGTCTGATAACTTTCCCCAGGAAGACGCGACACAGAAATGTCATCTCCTCATTCATAGCTATTGTGCTAAAAATTCCCTCCCCCCTCCAGTATTTATACATTTCTGGCAACAATCCTTTTACAGAATCAGCAGCTGATAGACAGTGGGGTTTTCTGAGACAATGGACCAAAAATAACTCTTTAATTTATGGCTGCTGTTGCTGCTGGAGTTTTACAGTCGGAGAGCATTGCTGTGAGAGTCCATCAAGATAAATGATGCAGGGTATCATAAACTTATCATATGAATGAGATACCAACTGAATAATTGATATAATTGCGATTCAAATGTCCATGACTACATTTCCCTCAGTGGAAAATCACCCTTAAAGAAAACAATTATTTGATACCGGTAAATGATAACCATCATATCTTTGTCCAGTGCTGCTGTGTTTTCAATCACTGCTCCAAACAGATTTCTTAGGAAGCGTTTGCAATCCTCTGTAACCCTCTGTGAACTCGTTGTCCAAAGGGAATAGTCAAACAGAACAAACAAGCTATTTTTAACCATTAAGATTTTCATTTCAAAGCAGTGTGAATGAACTCTGTACCGCATCTTTTCACAGCAGCCATTGTTTTCTGTGCCCCATGCGGAGATGCAGTAGAGAAGAGATCCTGTGAGCGGTGACGGACGGTTGGAAAGCTGTCAGATCGCCGCCGGTGCATGGGTCACTGGCTTCCACAACTGCTTGTCAGGTGCAGTGCTTTCTGAGGTAGCGGGCAGCGGGCTGCCTCTCTACTCCCCGGCGTTCTCGCGGGATGAAGGGATGGAGCGGGTAAATTGGAGAAGAGGAAAGGGTCAGAGACGTTAATAAAAGAGACGGAGACAGACGGTGTTGTGGTGACTCGGTGTCAAAGTGTTGCAGCCCTCTCCATCTGAGGCCTTTTCAAAAGCTTTTTATTCAGAGGTGTGGGAGGTCCGGATGTGTCACAGGGTTCGCGTGTGTGCATGTGTTTTCTCTGTTCAGAAGTGTGGGCAGGTTTACCCCCAAAGGTCTTGTATGTTCACTCAGATTGTCGGTGTGCATTTGTGCGTGCGTGTACAGTAGGTGGGCATGTGCCTGTACCCACGCATGTGTATACCTGCCCACACATACGTGCTCAAACGACTGTGTAAGTCCTCTGTCAGAGCAGATGTTTGAGACAGCATGTTCCTGTCCTTCCAGCAGCAGGGTGCACGAGGGGTTTGGCTGCTGCAGGGAACAAAGTCATGATCCACCTGAAGAGGAAAAGCTGCCACCCCCCACCCCATCTCCCACCTCCCCTCCTCACCCCTCCACCTCCCACATCCCACATCACTGGGCACTGCAGCACAGCAGAAATGATATACGGTACACATGCTGCTGCTGCTGCTGGTCTTTCAGGATGTATGCATCAGTGTGTTTCAGTGTGTCAGAGCAACCTGCTGCACTCACTGTCTATAAAGATGCACCGCAGAGAAGATGCAATTCGCACTCTGTCTCGTTTCTGTCCATATGTCGGTGGTTGATAAATATTTAAAGCCACGCTGCTGCAACATTTTTATGTAAAATATGTGTACAGTGGTGCAGGAGAAGAGGAGATGCTGTTTGTCCCCCAGGGAGACAGTATAGACAACTGTGTTTGCTCATTTAAAAGTTTTCTATTGATTATCGCCAATTTTCCACCCGCTGAAAATACAAAATATGTGTCTGATATTATGGATTCTACAGTACATAATGGATGCTTGTGCCTACGTTTTACTATGTTCGATGGCTACAGTTGTACATACAGTACCAAGCCTGTACTTATCTCCCTAACAGCAGAGAGTAAAGCACTCTTGTCCACAGAAAATGGCACTTAGCAGTGTGAAATCTGCTGCCTCTCTTTTCTCTTTTGTATTGTTCGCTGAAAAGTGTCACAGAACCAGTCGGGTTGGTAAATATGATCATGCTGTTTACAGTTTACTTCCATCAGATCTAAGGCTTCCTGGCTCTTGGAATCAAACCGTGTCACCGTAACCTCTTGGTGCCATTTGGTGCAGATACCATGAGAACTTCCATTGTGCTTCAGGGAGAAAACAGATATTTGGGCAGAATTTGAATAGCATATAGTATATCTCGTATCTCAGCATCTTTCTCTCCCTCTGTCACTGACACACACACACACACACAGACGCACACACATGCGGCCGCGCACACACACACACACAAACAGAAGTGCTGCCTCCTCAGGGGGGTCTAGTTCCTCGTCGTCAGCATTCTGTCCGTTCTCACACAGAGGCTGGCTTGAGTCCATTTCAAGTCCTGTCACTTCCAAATTGTGCTGTTACCTGCACGCCACTGAGCAGACCACTGCAGAGACTGCAGACAGAAAAAATGTGTCTCAATTCATTTGACTCATACAATAGATTATGCTCAGTGTACTGTGTAAGGTGTGCGCGCCATCTGAACAGTATCGTTTATCAAAATGGCAAAACAGCATTTAAAAGTGTAATATACTCGTACACTGTGTTAGAAAAACCCCGCAGAGCGTGTAGGACCTAATATTTTGTAAGAACAAACATTAGTTTATTGTGATATAATCAGTGGCGGAAGAGGTGCTGAGGTTCTTTACTTCTTTACTGGAAAAAGTATTATCATGACAATCTATATTATAAAAATACCTTGTGACTCCTGGCTGTCTAAAAGGTGATAGTGATAATTAGTAGCTTGTATTAGTTTTGTCAAAGTGTTACCTTGTAAAGAGCTTTTTAACACAATGTAAGCTACAGTATGTGTTATTTTCTTGATTAATTGTTTTTTTAATCATAAAATTCTGTCCACAAATGAATGGAAATTATTAAAATGCTTCTCGTAATTTCTCAGAAAGTCAAATCATCATTGTGTCCTATTAACCTTTCAGAAGTCATAGTAATTAATGAGTAATATTTAGTTTACCCTCATACAAGACAAAGAAATTCAGCAAATCTGTTGTTTAAGAGGCTTGAACCATTGTTCAGTAGTGCTCTGTGTATGTGAATAATCAGCACTCTGGATCAAAGTCTGACACATAACAGTTTATAGGTACAAATAGTGAAAATAATTCAGCCCGCTGTACTAAATCCTCCCTTAAGTTTGTGTTGAAACACTTTCAGAGAGGTGTTACTTAAGCTGTTTGATCGTTTTGGAAGATTTAGTTGATGGTGCCGTTGAGCTGAGAGGTGTTGGCTGCAGAACAGAAACATCTCTGTGTGTGAGTGTAACGTAACATTACTGTAAATGTACCATTGTCAGCCAGCTGGTTAATTTTTCAGCTTCAGTTCGGTAGTACCAGTATACAACACAATAGAGAGTGTGTCTTTTATTTTCTTGTTTTCCAGCCAACGCTCACTTTAAACCTGATGCAAACGCAATCTCTGTGGATGAGTGTCATGATGCACACAGAACAGCCAGCTTCCCCCTCAAGTCTTTTTTTCTGACAAGATGTCACTCTCTCTCTGCTTGATGCTTCAGTCTCACTGACATCACTTCCTACTAACGCGATCGGGAGTGCGTGCTGGTGTGTTTTTAGTTGTCTCGGTCTCGCATGCTTGCGCAGGTCTGCTCGACAGCATCAAGAGCTTTCATGTTTATTTCACTGTCTGCGTGTTTGTGCAAGCGTGTGTGCGTGTAAGTCTGCGCGTGCGGGTTCTGACTCATAGGTAACTATAAAAGCAGCCTCCACTACCTATATTAATGCAAATGTAGAGAGCGGGATGAGTCAAATTTGTCACTTCCTCCTCTAATTCAATTTTCAGTCTTGAAGGCTACATGGCTCAGATTAGCCTGAATGCTTTAGTCCTTCTGTTATTCCCCGGGTCTCATCAATACACACTCAGCACGCTCCTAAGTAATCACACGGCCACAACAGTATGAAGTAGTTTAGGGCTCTAAAACGTCCACCTTTCTCTCTCCAGCAATCCGTCCCTTAACTCCTATACGCTCCCAAAAACGGGAGATGAAAAACCTCTTATGAATATGTATTAATAAAAAGCAGAAAGGATGAAAGTTTTAGATGTTCATTAGAGTGTCAAATATTTGTCCTTGCTGTCACCTCGCAATGAATACATTATCCTGCAGTGCCTTGGGAATTGCTGAATAATAGAGAACGTTTTATCTCATCTGTTGTGCCAGTCTCGCACATAGTCTGATTTGGAAAAGTGGCAAAGTGAGTGATGTAGCAGTAAAGTGGGGGGTCTTACGCAGAAGAAAGTTGGTGGACATGTGGCCCTCTCCTCTCGTGAAAAAGTCGGTGCGTGATCCTGTAGAGTGAAATGTCAGTTGCTGTAGGGCAGCTGGTCGGTGCAAACTTGGCAAAAATATCTATTGTTAGTTGCCTTTAAAAAAGAAAAAAGCATGTGCAAGAAATATAAAATTTTGTTGCTCGTCCCTTTAATCGTTACCAAGAAGATTAGATAGATTATAGTAACTTTTCTGTTAAACAAACTGTTATGGAGATCTGCAACTTGTTGTTACTTGTCAGCCCGCATAAACACTGAGCTATCCGCATTGATGTAATCAGTATTTTTACATTAACAGTGTGACAATGGGGTTTCTTGTAGTGCTGAACGGGGAAGCTGTAGCTACAGGTTCCCTGTGCATGGCATATATTTTTAGATATTTTATTGTTTTTTTCACTCCTCTCATGGTGCCGTTCTCAGCCACAACAAGCAGCTGTTAACTTTCTGAAATAAAGCTCTGTCAGTACAGGATCATGTTAAGAAAATAAGCTAACAAACCCCTTTATCTCATGTGCCACCAGATGCAGTTTGGCCTTTTATGGTTTATTTAGCTTCTTTGTTTGTTTAGTTGGTTGTATTAATATGACCTGGACACACACTCACCACTGTTTCTTGTACAGTAAAGTGGCCTAGTCACAGTGAAGTTGACTTTTAGCCATTTGGATTTAAAATGCCCTCACTTAAGCAATGTATATTAGACATTTCAGTCTTAATTGGCGTGTGATTTGGCCAGGTTATGGTGTTTTATCAAGTTACAGTGACTTTGACCTTTGACATTTTTATCACCAAACTCAGATTCCCTCAAAGCGTTACTGACATTTCATGTTCAAAATGAAGTGGACGGACAGACTGAAGGACAACCTGAAAACATGATTCCTCCGTGCCTGGCTGTCGCCGGCGTGGAGGCATGACCAGTGGGAGGCAGGAGTTGAACTGGTTTAAAGGGTTTTGATGTGGGCGTTCAACTGACTAATGCAGATACAGAAGTCGGTCATGTGGGAGGTAAACTGGTTACAAACAACAGCTCATTTAACCCACAGGGTCCCACCTGCTGCTCTCCCAGGGGGCCGTGCTCCAGATGGCCAGTGATTGCTTTCACACAGGCCCAAGAAAGAAACACTAACAGGCCCCGTTTATCCTCCTAGTGAGAGTTTGTCTGGTGCTGCTTGTGGGTTTGTATGTGTCTATACTGAATGTGTGGGCGCCTGAAATTTTGTTTGCCAACACATAACGATTCAGACGGAAAGTTAAAATTCAGCATAGCTGTGAATAGATTTATTTACCAATGTAGTGATAATAATAAGTAGACCAGTTACCAATGGAGAACCATCAATGCAGCTTTTAGTTGGTCAAGAACAAAAAGTTAACAGAAACACTAACAGAGCCATAACGGTTCTCTTTTTGATGAAGAAGAAGTGGGACTTTTCCCAAACTGGCATATGGTGGGGTTACTTTGCTATCCTTTGCACTGTATGCATAATAGTTTTTTGTACAAAATGTAGTATTTTCATCTGTAAGGCTGTTTGCACATGGTGTCCTGTAGTTGTGTTAAAGACATCTGCAAATAAAAAACAAAAATTTAAACTGGAGAGACTGTGCTAAAATGTGATAACGCAGGACATCACTTCCTCATTAAAGGCTTGTAAAAATGTCGCAAATGTCATAAAACTATAATGGTGTGATTATCATAAACTGTCAGTCAGTGACAATGAATCTTTGAAATTTCAGTGTTTGAATCTGTGACTAATTTGTCCTAACACGTCAGTACGGTGACAAACAAACTTTGAGACTGAAAGATGAATCCACCACAGTAAAAAAAACAAAACTGTAGTTCCTGCAATGGCCGTGTGATGCTGGCTCCAAAAGTAAATCAGTCCTTTTTTTTAAAAGATAAACTTTGGGGCTTTTAATACCTACGTGAGTCGGATTCAAACCTGGGTCACTGCGGTAAGGACTATGGTTACATGGCTGCACTTCACTAATACAGTGGATGCCGTCAGAACACAAGTGTTTAAAAAAAACTAACTGCAACATAACAAACATAGACAGAGAGAGGTCCAAGGTTTCTTTACTCTTAATGGAAGGAGCATGGAAAAGGAAGTTTGTAATTATTGTCGTCTCATGATTTGGTCAGATCTGATCCAAGAACATTTGTTTTACGCCTTGCACACCTCGTGTGTGTGCTGAAAGTAAGCGGTGATTTATCAGTCCCAGACCGGCAGCCAGTGTCAACAACATTGTTTGGTCAAGGTAATGTGAAAGCAGGATAAGTGATGTCCCATTGCTATTAAAGCATCTTTCAGACTTTCACACATTTAAGTCAGGGAGGGTTCAGGGCTTGAGTCTTAGTGGGCGGACTGGAACCGGGCCGCAAGTTGGTGTCAGGTACTGGAATGACGGCGCTGGTGGAGCAGCTACCACACTTCAGATATCATGGTGGCTACAGTACATCAACCGTAGTGTAGCTTTAGTCTATATTCAGGTCCAGTATTGACAGTAGGATTCATTAAAGACCTAGAGAGTCCACAGCCTCAGCACAGTTAATGTGTTGTAGTTTTCATTCCAACTCATTTGCTTAATTTATTCTTTTATCATTTAACATCCCACGCACTCCCCTCTATGTCCATCAGTTTGCTTTAATTGACAGCATTTCTTTTTTTACAAGTGGCGAAATGTTTACATTTCACTCCTGACATGTTTGTGTATGTGTGTGCAGCAGCTGCTGCTGGTGTGTCAGCTCACACTTATTCGCCGATCCTTCTGGGATTTAGCCGTGTAGCTTATGAGGCAAAGCTGTTGTCTGAATATGATATATAGCTGCATCTTGTGTAAATGCCTCGCAGCAGGTTGGAGGTGATGGTGGAGGCAGATGAGCATCCCGACAGACTGGATGGAGGGGTTTTTGTTTTTTGCGCCAGTCAGAATTGAACCTGTGCAGCTGCTCCGTTTTCCCTCTGCACCTCCTGTTCATGTGAGCAGAAAGAGCGAGTCTGGAGGAGTCGTGATGCCCATCTCAATGAAGAGGAGGGGGTGGAGGAGTTGGACAAAAAGGGGAGGTGGTGGTGCGCAGAGCAGTGGAGGAGAGATGCTGCAAGTTATAGCATACACAGAAACCTAAGGGGACCGTTATCAAAAATAAAGACAGTGAGAGAAGGAAGGAGACGAGCAGAGAGACTGCAGGAGTCGTGATGCTCATCTTAATGTAGCATGCTAGAAAGAGATCAGTGTTAAGGGAAGAACACATGGAATCAGGTTTATGCCATCCCAGTGCTGTAGAAGTGGTGTTATTAAGCACAACATTTCAAGTACTACACTTCCCTTTCTCAGCTACAACCACTTTTCACAGATGAAAAATGGGATGAAAAAATTCCATCTTTGTACCCTTTTAAAATTCAGTAAACATACTAAGTATCCTATTCCAATGCAACCCTGTGATTTTTCAGCACAAATCACTAAGGGGTTACATTACCACACATCCCTCTGAATGAAATGAGGAGAAAAAGCTGCCTCAGCAAAAATGTAGCGCTAGTGACCTTCAAGAATTTCCATGAGCCAGTGTTTAACATGAGCTTTAACAAGCTTTTATTAAAAAAAGGGGACTAGTGGACAGTCATCGCTTAGATTTGGTGTTGGAAGCTGCCGCAGTCCTCTGCGTTGTCAGGATCACCTTGCCGCTTGAGACCAGAGCCCCCTGTTTTGCGGAAACCTTCCTTGCTGCAGCGAGTGCTCTCCCTGCAAGAGGAAACACAATTGCATCCGTCATAGTGACCTCTGGGAACTTCTAGCAATGCACAATGCCCACTCGATATTGGCTGCAGATACAAGCTTAATGATATTGCTGAAGCGGCTGAATTCAATTTGATCACGGCCTTAAGGAGCTACTCACGTTGCCGGTGGCATGGCTGTACACAGGAGTTTGTGCTGCTGGGGTAACACACTGCTGTAGCACAGTGGATGAACACCTGAAAAGGAATAGCCAACATATGTGATCAAGAAAAATACAATAATTGAGGTTAATGTACGATTCTGGACTGTGGCTGTACCGTGTCCTGTTGAGGCGTATAGGTGCTTGGATCCACAAACGTGAACATTTTGACCATGAAATGTTTGTGTTGCAATGGGTGATGATGTCCAGAGGAGCCGTGCACAGGCAGCACCGTGGTTAAGTAACGGTCGTCATGGTAGGGACACCTGTGACGACAGAGAACAGGTCAAACCACATACCAAGCTGTTCAACATTACAATTTTATAGGTGTTTTTTTACTGTACCCATCAACCAGAAGGTCCCATTGAGGCAGGCTTTGAGGATCGGGGTTGGCGGTTCCCCAGCAATGCTCCAGGTTCAAGACAAGGTTGGGATCAGACCGCTCCAGGAGTTGTACGTCAACATACACCGGCTCCCTCAGCCTTTTAGTGATGGGATAGTCTGCTGGGGTGTAGAAGGAGGTGTACGCCGCCTCCTCTGGAACCAGAAGAGCTCAGTTTTAGTAATCGAGAATGATGCAGTCACTGGTATTATTCTTATTAACATCTGTGTTGCTTGCCTTCCACGCATCCCTTTGAGAAACACTCCCCATTGGCCAGTCTGAGCTCCACCCTGAGGGGTCCTGCAGCCGCGACTGGCACGGGGGGAGGAAGAGAGTTCACCTCCATGACAAGAGCCTCCACAGCTGTGCCTGAATATCTACACTGGAACAACAACCTGTTGGGAGGACGGAGGGAGAAAGAGACGTTAAATCTTAGGAAACCAAGTTGGTCCAAAAAAACCAAAACAAAAAAACAACAACAAACAGGCTTATCATTGTGTGAACTCACTCAAAGTGACTATCCCTGGTGATTGAGCCTCTGGGGCCGATTCCCACTTCATATGAAGACGACATGTGGTTCTCATATACAACATTACCCTCTTCCTCCTGTAGGAGAAATACATGTTGAAACAATTGAATGATTGACAGTCAGTTACAGTTAAAGCAGGCAACAACAAAAAAAGTGTCAGCTATCATTGACTTCCATCCTCTGAAATGGGAACGCTGATGTTTCAGAGTGTCAATTTGTATTGAACTAAAGTGGCAGAGAGGAGAATGATAAAATGAAACTGCCTATTCTTGCTTTATTTTTAAGTTGAGTACCTCAAGTCTGTCTAATAAAAGAAACGAGAATTACATTTTGGCTGCAAGAACAGACAAAGCCGATATTTATAGAGAGACCCAACTGTCAATCAGAAGTTAAATTTAGGAAATAACTGTCACAATCCTAAGACATTTTTAAGCATCAGATCAATAATTATTAAAGACTTCGCCACCCACCTTGATCGTAGTACCACACGCAGTCACGGCGAACTGGAAGATGGCGAAGGCCGAGGTGAGACCAGCAGGGGTACAGGAGGGGTGGTTCGTCTCCAGCAGGCTGACTGAATCCACATCTATGTGGGGCAGAGTGGCATCTCGAGCCACAACCACCACAAACTGGCCATCCCTGGTACACTGCACAGTCACTGGGTGAGAAGAAGAGTGGGTGTTGCAGTAGTCCGTTTTTTTTTAACATTACTCACCATGTAGTGTTTGTACGAGAGGCACTAGAAGCTACGCCGGAGAGCACGGATACCTGCTTTCCCGTAGTAGCACTGCCGCCCATCGAAGCAGCAGTTTATGTTTTCACACTGCTCGGCTGAAATATCTGAAGTCCCGCACTCGATCTTCTCATTCTCCTCCACCTGACACTTGTCAAAGGGAGCTGCAGACGGAGGAACCCTCAACAGTTGCTTTGGCGGCTGAGTAGGAGGAGGAGGTTGATGTCTCTGTGGAGACGGCATCCAGTAATTCTGGGCGGTAACATCACAAACTGAAACAGCAACCACGACGACCACTAAACCAAAAAGCCCCATTATGGTGTTAGTAACCTCCTCACACCGACCAAACCTTGAAACTGCAGCACCTGTGGTCTAGACGCAGGCTTTATACCCGACTGATGGCGTCTGTCTCTTCACTGAGACGCTGCCTCTCGTCATTAGGAGTCAATTGTGTGGCAGGCCTGCTGAGGTAATCAGCTGGGAGCTGACAGGTGCAGCTCGTTGTCTGTTCATCTGTCTGAGAAAAAGTCATTACACCTCTGTTGAGTCAATGCTGAGTGGATGGTTTTTTTTAAGAGACTCGAGGAAAAGCTGTTAATTAGAGGAAGGCAGTGCATTTTTGTGACACCCACTCAGTTAACTCTGAAGTCGAACCTCTTGTTTACAGATGGTAACTATCTTCACTAATGTACTAACTGAACAACCTGCTGCATCACATGAACCAGTCTGACATCCAGTACTCCCACCTGAAGCTGCCTCCATCAACCATGTCTATGTTTTCCCATCTTCAGTTTTGTAAACTGTTTTCTTGTCTGTAACAACATCTGTTGCACATCTGCCCGTCCTGGGTGAGGGATTGACCCTCTGAGGTTTCTCCGATTTTTTTTCCCTGTTAAAAGAGTTTTCTTAGGAGTTATTCCTCAGTGGATGTGAGGGTCTTGGCAGTGTTTTTCAACCTTGGGGTCAGGACCCCATGTTGGGTGGCTTGAAATTCAAATGGGGTCGCCTAAAATTTCTAGTAATTGATAAAAATAAAAAAAATTACTGATAAAAATATATTTTTTTACCTTTTTTTTCTTTTTTCTTTTACAAATTATGAACAAAACACCACACACAACTGTACTCTTTCACTTTCTCGAATATAAATCGAGTTCAAATAAATGCAGCATATGAAAATATCTGAGTTGATGAATCTTGTTTGACGGGGTCGTCAGGAATTTGTGATGTCAAAATGAGGTCACGAGCCAAAAAAAGTTGGGAACCACTGGTTTAAGGGCAGTGGATGTTGTCATGATGTCGTGTAAAGCCCTTTGAGACAAACTGTTTGTAAAAACGGGCTACATGAATAAAATTGCCTTGCTTTGTCATTTCTTTCCCTCCCTCCCACTCGCAGTATACCTGTAGAAAAACAACTCTTTTCTGTCTTTCTTATGTGCAGATGTATGGGCGGTACACCCAGGAGTTGGGTGTGTATGCCAAGGAGGAAGCAGCCCGCCTACGGGATGGAGGTGTGCGGGACGGCGGAGGACTGCGGAGGAACACCAGCGTCCGTAGTCGAGCCGCGGATCTGCTGGAGTACGAGAAAGACCCCTGTGCAAAGTGCCAATGTAAGTGATGATCACGTAACAAGCCCCCAAATCATCTTTGCAGGGAGAAAGTGTGCAGGTGGTGCAGCACGCAGACACATCCTGAAGGTCAGGCCAAAGCAGTGTTTAATGTACATGAACAAAGTGTGTGTGTGTGTGTGTGCCCTGAAGCAGCCTTGTGCAGCAGATTGCAGCGCTCCAGCGAGCGTGAAAGTTGTGTGAAAACACCGACTTCTTTAAGTACAGCAGAGCGGCTACCTGACTCAGGGGAGCAGGCGAGGATGTGAACAGGATTAAATGTGACTGATCTGAGCAATGACCTCCAGCCATCAAGGCCGTCTCAATGTCAGACAAAGACAGCCCCCTCTGCTGGCTGCCAGTGGCCCACGTGTGCACGTATCTGTGTGTGTGTGTGTCGGTAGGGACGTTTGCTTTGCTCTGAGTGTATTTTTGTTTGTGCGAGCAGATCTCTGATCTGAACTGTCAGATTATTTTATGTCTAGTCTTCCCAGATGACTGCAGATAAGGGAGTGGCACCAGCAGAGAGCTCCACTTCAGACTGATGTACTCGACAATAATAGAGTGAAGGATTGTGACTCTCTTCTTCTTCTTCTTCTTCTTCTTCTTCTTCTCACTCTCTCTGTGGATGTTTGCATTCACCCTCCTCCAGTGGTTCTTATTCATATTTGTACTTTTAACCTTCATTTATGCAGCTCACTGAGATTAAAGGGATTATTCTGAAAGTCAACAGAGCGCCAGTGCATTTCTGAAAGGTTCAGTTCGCCCACAATGAAATACTATTAGAAATCGTCCCCAACAAAAACTCTTGATGAAATCATTCATGAAATCCCCCTCACTAACACTGCGTTGATTGGATTTATGGTTGGTTTTGTATGTATGTGTATGTGTGTGAGACTTTGGAAATGTAGTCCATTAGTTTATATCACAGCCATTATTCAATAGTCAAACGACAAGAACTGTTTACCAGCTTGAAGCAAAGATTTATTATTTGTCATTGCTTAGTAAAAATTCCCAAAGGTCACTGATTGTCTCAGTTGTCGGATGATAAGAAAACCAAATGTCCTTGAAGTGAGTAAAAACCCCAGCAAAACGAAGAAAAAAGAAATAGCATTTAAATTATAATTTAAAAAATTTTCTTCAGGTCATCGGGGGGTAACTGTCAGTGCATCCAAGGGTACGCTGCAAACAGGAACCGCTAATGAATAATTAGGTACAATATTAAAGTCTTAACACTTACACACTAAATAATCTCTGAAAAAATTAGAGAGCAGCTGAGCTTCTTCTTCTTCTTTTTTTTTTTTCACGCGTGCTCAGGCGAGTGAGCCACCGTGGCCGTTTTCCAGGCTCCGTCTCTGCCTCTTTGCCCTTGTGACTAGTGATCTGATTAAAGCTCGATAGATTGCACCATAGGTGAAAGCTACACTATATCAGCTCAGCCTCGCTCGCTGGCTGTAATGGAAGCCATTTAAAATAATCACTCTCAGATCAGGAGCCAGCCAGAGTGATTTGTGTGCTTACTGTCTGCGTGCTGCTGTGTGCGCTCGTAGATCAAGAGTTGTTTGTATTTTTAGACTCATCTTTAGATAGACGCTCAGGCTGGACGGCTTCTGCTGCCGCTGCTGCTGCTGCTGTCGTGTTAGGTAATGTGTACGGAGACAACCTCCAGAATCGGTGGAAGTGGGAGTTTTAGTGTTTTCCTCTCATGTATCTGTGTGTGGGAACATCATCTCTGTGGGTGATGGAGTTACGAGTGTGTGTCGAGATCAGTAACTGAGGCTGCGGCGTTGGAACAGGGGCAGCCTACACATGCAGCGAGAGGCTCTGCTGCGCCGCCGGTCAGGATGGAGAGCTAAAAACATTCACAGCCCCACCGTGTTTATTTTGACTCACAGAATCAATCTTTCTGGGATTTCATAGCTGCAGTTAGTTACTCAGATCTCCGTCTCCGCGGAACAGCGTCACGTTTTGTGTCACATGTTGTGTGTGTGTGTGTGTGTGTGTCAGGTGATGCAATGCAGGACTAACACAGGTGGGGGAAAATGTCTGGCATTGGGTGGGATTTTATTGTGGGATCAGGAGAAGACATCTGTGAGAACCACTGAGCCTGCGGATGTGAGCGCGAGCCAAGGTGCACACGGAAGTATGGCAGGTGCCAGACTGTGTGTGTGTGCGTGCAAGCGTGTGTGTGTGTGTAAGAGGCTGTAGGAATGGGACTTTCCCCAACTTCACTCATGTGAGTGTCCAATGGACCATGGAATAAAATGCATAGATCCAGGGAAGAACATGGCAGATCTAAAAGCTGATTATACAGTATATTGATATTTGTCCATTAAATGTATGTGAATCGTTAATCAGTGTCCGCCGTGTGACACGTCTGTCTGCACATCAGTGTTTGTGTCCCTGTTTGCCTTTTCTCTGGTGGCAACTTGCCCTTCAGCATGTGGCCTGGCTACCAGACAGCTTGCCCCGTCACACACACGCAGTTGTGTCCCACTTCCTTTGGGAGATCAGCATCCCCCCATGACCTGAATCCTCCTCCACAAAGGCTGCTGAAATGTCTCTCGCTCTCTCTTTTATCATTTACATTATATTGTTAACTGTCTCATTTAGATGGATGACTTTTTTTTTGCACAAGCAGCTTCGAGTTAAAACAAAAAGGAAAATATAAGCAAAATTAAATCTCATCAGGGGTTCGATAGCTGCACTTTTAGACAGTTTAAAACCTGCTGCGAGAAAAGATTTAGTAATACTATTATTTTTTCATTATGCTAAACATATTCCATTCCCCTTTTAAAAAACAACATACTGTATACTGTATATACCTTTATTTTATTTTATTTTTTAAGCAAATGTAAACAAAAAAAACAGGAGAAAGAAGTGCATCTGTTTGGGACTATTTTCAGCAGCGGATTCACAATCTACTAAAGTGCTCAAATGAACACGTCACCTGCAACTCGCTGATTAATTATACAAATCCCGCAACAGTGAGAATCTGTTGCTTTTATTTATCTCACATTAGATAATTGAATATTTTTTGGACGGTTAAAACACAAGTGTTTGTTGTGTCCACACACGCAACAAACAGTGAATAGTGTAGTGAATAGGCTCATTTATAATTTGTGTGGCCCACCACAGCAGCCCATTACTGGCTTTGGTTACACAGGCAAACTTCACAGTGTTTGTAGAATATGCTCACTGTTGGTTTTGGTATCACCGGCTTTATCCTTTAAACAAGACGGGCTGTCTGACCCATGCCTTTCTGTTTCTTCATCTGTTGGTTTCTCCAGGATGAAAGTCGCGAAATAAGTTCATATTAGGACGGTTTAAGGTGGGAAAAAAAGGAAAAACAAGAGGAAAGAAAGAAAGACAAGCGTGAAGTATCTTGATTGTAGCATTTTTATGAGATATGGACCTGGCAAATGTGTTAGTAGCACACTTTTGGCCTCTCCGGGGACGGGCACATCTATGAATGCTCTGGATATTGAAGTGAATTCCAGGCTTTGGCAGTGTCCACAGACAAGAGGGAGGAAAATGAGTCCAGTGATGCTTCTTTTAGCTGACCTAGCTCAGAGTTATAGATTATAATGTAATGGTTAGAATTTATAACCGTGACCCAGCTTTGTTTTGTCGCCGTATTCTCGTGTTGGAGGCGGATGATGATGATAAAGCGACGCTGTTGCGCTCATCACATTCACCACGCAATAACCTCCTTTAGTTTTGTTATGGTTCGTCCACTGCTCACACCTGGTAAATACACAATATCTCTCTGTCGGCTCTGCTCACCGTGTTGATCAATCTGCTTCTTTAGGTTGCATCTGAAACTGGATCCTTTATCCACTACAGCATGAGGGTGATCAACCCCCCCCCCTCTCCCTCTCTCTCTCTCTCCTTATTAGTCCTCATAAATCATCACATATGTGTCCAATTAAGGCTTGTCCAGGCTTTTATTTCCACCAAACGTCATGGTCTTATCTCAGATGTCCCTCAGCATCATCTCACTCAAGAGTCCGCAGAAGGAAGACAACCTGACATGATCGTCTGGCAAAATGCTTCCCATAATTTAACAAGCTGTGTAAATCAAACCAGCAAAATGCTTCCCCCGGCAAAAGGACTGAACATTAAACACAAATAATTTCTCACAGTAAAAATTAAGTCAAACAAAAACTAATGAAAGACATAAATGTCATGAATATTGCAGTTTTCTTTTCTTGAAACTGCATCAAGAAAAGATTTATGGCTAAAAACTACATAGTTAAATTGTTCTTTGTTATTATTCCAGTTAAGTCCCTGACGGATGCCACAGACACCACTATTAAATGAGATGTATCACACCATGGCAAAAATGCATATTATATATATTTCCTATGCATATACTGTAGGTTACATTGCTCAACCTCTTTGTACTTATACTTTAACCTATCTTTTATTTATTATTGTTAATTTCACACTTATAGACAATTCCCTTTTTAATTTGGTTTTCAACATTATATTGTGTGTTTTATAAGTTCCCTTATTGTTCTTGTGTTGCACCTTGACTGAGACCTACAGTATGAATCATGTTTCCTGTGCACCTGCCTCGTCTTCCTTTCTCCCGAAATCCTCCCATTCATTTCTTTTCTCCTTTCGTTACAGCTTTGCCTCTTTCTTCTCCTTCCTCTCTGACTCTGATGGCTCTTTGAATCTCTCTGCACTCCCACCACACTGTGAAGTTTTACTTGTGCCTTTCTTCTCCGTCAGCTCTCTCTCTTCTCTCTCTCTGTCTCTCTGCCCTCAGTGTGTGCATCTCGCTGCCAGAAGTTCCTGATCTCGCGGGTGGGCGAAGACTGGATCTTCCTCATTCTGCTGGGGCTGCTCATGGCTCTGGTCAGCTGGGTCATGGACTACGCCATTGCTTTCTGCCAAGAAGGTAGGAAAGAGACACAGAGGCGGATGGAGAGAAAGAGAGGCTGAACTGAAGAAAAAATAAGACCGATACATGAATCCAGTAGAAGTCACACTTCATAAGCTAAGAGGCAGCGTCAGGCATCATATGAAGGGGAGTAACGGTAAAATATTAATACAAATTGACTGAGGTTCTGCCACCGAGTTATATCGATCCTGAACAGTTGCTAACAAAGTGGCTTTCATTAACATTTAAAGGATCGATAAATAGGATTTTTACTTTCACAGCACAATTTTAGCAGGGTTATCAAGTTAAATGTAGTCGACACACACACGTTTCTCTGTTTTTGCTGTTTGACCCCTGAATGACAACTTAGGCAACAGGCATCAGAGACACCGGGTTCACTAGATAAACTGTGTTTTCTGCACTGAGACAGTGAACTCATGATTTTGTGGTTGCAAAGTTGTCTCATAAGCACATACTGTAGTTTGTTATGTGTCTGAAATGAGTGATCACATAGATAATTATAGAGACAGAAAAGTGGAAAACACATCACTCTTTCACCCCCCAAAATTTCCATTTTCTATTAGATCACTGGTTTATTAAATTTCACCAAAATTATCAACTGGATCATTGATTTATCTGCTCACCGCACCACCTGTAAACACAACAGGATATTTTCTGGCCAAGACGGTCAAGGACCTGACCTCTGTTTTCCTCGTCCTGTGTAAAGTTTGCGCCTGTGAAGTGAAAATGAAAACTTTGCCACTGGTTGCATTGGTTTTCATGTTTTGAGCAGCTCAATGAACAGATGTGGACAGAATGGAAAGAAACAGAATAAGAGTTAATTTGCAAAAGCAGATAAGTGCCATTTTGAAAAAAATGAACTGAGGCTTTGTATTTATTCCTTGCGTAGTGTTGTTTTCAATAAAACTTTATTGAGATACTGTATGTCTGTTTTGTTAAATCTAAAAGTCACTCAACTTTGGTTTGACTGATGAAGATTCTGGAATTTTTCAAAAACGGAATTATCTGCTTTTGCAAATGAACTCTTCAGGATGCAGCCTCATTTGTAGCAGAGCCAAGTATCTTTTCCTCCTCTTACTCTGTCTTTTTTTTTAAATGGTAAAATCGACTGTGGGAGAGCTAAATGATGCATGAGGAGGGGGAGGCCACCGAGCTGCTAAAGGTGAAGAAAATCCATGAATAAGGGCAAATCTTGATGGATATGAGAAGAATTGGCTGTTGATGACGTAGTTTTCCACTGCACTCTGTATTGTGTGTGAAGTTACTTATGTCCTTGTGTGTGTGTGTGTGCAGCACAGAAGTGGATGTACGGCGGCCTGGACAGTAACATGCTTCTGCAGTACATCGCCTGGGTCACCTACCCTGTAGTGCTCATCACTTTCTCAGCGGGATTCACACAGATACTGGCACCTCAGGCTGTGGGTAAGACACACACACACACACACACACCCCGACACACACACATATACCAAGTTTATGCATAAACATATGTATTGTCATCTCTAATCCATGGTCACATATCTGTGTCAGGATAATGTAAATGGCCCTTTAATACACCATAAAGCCTCCAAGGACATGCTCTCTACGTTTTCTAAAATATTCCTCCGATGGGATGTGCATACGGAAAACTATATGAATATCAATCAGTTTTTTCCCCTCTCTTCACCCCCCGCCCTGCCCCCCCTCATTTATTCTTCTCACCCTTCCCTGTGTAATTGCTCTCTTTCAACTCATCCCCGTCCCACCAATCCATCATCCCAACCTGGCATCTCTTTTGCTTTTCATCCTGCAGGTTCAGGCATTCCTGAGATGAAGACGATACTGCGGGGGGTGGTCCTCAAGGAGTACCTGACCTTCAAGACGTTTGTGGCCAAAGTCATTGGTCTGACCTGCGCCCTGGGCAGCGGGATGCCCCTGGGGAAGGAGGTAGAGGAAGGCCTTGAAGTTTCTTAGATTGCAGAGAGGATAAATAAATCCTCCAGTCTAGAATAATTATTGCCACGGCTGTGAACACAAAAGAGTGATTTGCTGTGCAGAACACTTGCGTTTCCCATTCGGGGGCGTAGTTGTTTGAACTCAATCTGAGGAGGTTTTGAGTAATGCCCCTGAACTTTAAGCGCTGCTGCATGCTCTGCTCTGCTCTGAACTGTGCTTTCAGTCATAACTGTTTCCTAACATCCTTATCTTTCTCTCCTCTGCCTCCCTCTCAGGGACCCTTCGTTCACGTTGCCAGCCTCTGCGCTGCTCTGCTGAGCAAATTCATGGCTGCTGTTTTTGGGGGGATTTACATGATGAGAATGGTAACTACCTTTTTCTTTAAAAAAAAAGATGTTCCCACAAATTTCCAAGCAAACAGACGCACAAATTCAAATTTGTTTCAGTTACTGAGCTTTGAGGACATTCACTGATCGTGCCTCTCACTGGGGTTTTCACCATTTTGACGAAATATCCTTTCTTAGAAATCAAATGTGTGAAATCAAAAATGTTCCTCCCGTTTAAAACATTAAAACGTAGAGTTTCATCCAGTTCTGTCCAGTAGCTCCACAGCCCTGTGTTGAAGTATTGTTTCCTATAATCTAATGATTCTATAATTAATCATCGTTAATTGAATGATTGATCCATATACTTCTGTTCTGTAGCTTCACTAGAAATCTGACCGTGCTCAAAGCTGTAACACCTGTATTTCTTTTTGTTCACCTCTTCTTAATGATGGAGACCAGCGCTCTCTTTTCAGGAACAGTCCCATTCACAGTTTGCTGTGCAAGTGGTCGCTCCTGGAAACTGCCCAGTACAACCCCAGTTGGACGATCTATGGCCCAATGACTCGCTCCACTGGAGCATTTGAGGGTTAAGGATTTCTTCATTAGCCATCCACAATTTGGGGATCAACCAAGGGACCTCTCTAACACTAACCACTTCTTTGACCATCTGTCCTTTATGCCTCATTACTAAAATAAGACAAATGATGTTTTTTTTCGGGATTTACCTTTAGGGACTTACTCCAAACGTTCATGTTTTAACGTTTATTAATGTAATTGAAACATGGATTTTTCTTTTTACCCTTGAACTATTTTAAAATTACAGGTACCACATTACAAGATAACCATGTAAACGGCAGTTCAGAGCCCATGTATATTCTTGTATTAGATATAACTTGGCTTGAGTGTGTGTTTGAGGCAGAAATAAGAGCCAAGTAGTGCACCTCAACAAAAATAATATGAAATACACCTAGTTATAAAGCGATAGGAACAATTCAAAAGGGAGTGAAAGTGAGTAAAACAAAGACAGACATGGGAAGAACGACACAAACGCAGTTGCACAATGAAAAGTCTCTGACATTTCTTTGACTTTCTGCCACTCTCTCTCTCTCGTCTCCACTCATGTGCGACCTCACCCCGGACAGTGTGTGCTGTTATGTCTCCTACTGGGAGAGAGCGCTCCTCTATATGTACCAACAGCACCAGCAGCACCCTCGTCAGTAATGGAGGAAGATAGACTTCAGTGATGATGAAGGAGGAAGAAAAACACAGTTAGAGAAGACTCAAATAGTCCAGAGGCGGTCGACCACGGCCATTAAACATAATCAGTCTGGGAACATGTTAATTCAGTCCGGTGTGGAATCAAGACTGTGTTTGTCCAAGCTCATTCGCTGCTTGTTTGATTTTGTGTGATTTGGATAATGAGTTGGATGTCTTCCAGGAGGATGATTAAAAAAAAAAAGGTAACCTCTCCACTCGCACAGATGGCACTCACACATATTTCTGTCTGTGCTTTTTTTCTTCTTCTTCTTTTTTGTTGTTGTTGTTTTTTTTTGTTTGTTTCACTTTTACCGCTAAAGGAAGAGCCCTTTGAGGGATGCAAGGTATGAACGCATGAGTCGGATAGCTTCTTTATTGCCAATTCCATCCACATTAATAATCCATGCTGCCCATTTCAAGAGGCTGAGATAGATTGATGCCTTTTGTCTGTGCCGTTTGATTCTGTTCAGTGAACCGTCGCGGCGAGGCATCGATCTGTGTTGTTCAATACAAACATCTCATTCCATGACTCCAACAGACCTGTGTTTTCAATTTTTTGGCCTCCTATATATCTCACCGCTCACGTGTGTAATGTCAGTGAATGTGTGAAGATGCAGCAGCAGCAGCAGCAGCTCTTCAGGAAAAACTGTTGCATTTTTGAACAGTTGATTTATTTTTTCATGACAAATGCTCGTTGTGTATTGCGTGTTTGTGGCATTTGCACGTACATGTACACCTGTTGGGCTTTGAGTGTGTGTGTGCGCGTGTGTGTATGTGTGTGTATTTCCCTGAATACACGGCCCTGTGTGTCTGTGTCTGTGTGTATATCTGACTCTGTTTGGACAGAACGAGCTGAGGAACACAGAGATGCTGTCGGCCGCCTGTGCAGTGGGTGTGGGCTGCTGCTTCGCTGCCCCTATCGGAGGTGAGGCAACATGGCCGCAGCCTCAGATTGAATGGTATCTAATCACGGTAGATAATTATGGCAGCTAAATTAGATGAGGAAAATATTTACCCCGCTGGCAGCAGAGGAGGCCAGTCTTGGTCAGTCCATTAGTCTTAACTGTGATCCAGAGCGTCGTAGACCTCTGTATCTCCACCGCTAATGGCCACGTTAAATTCATGATATTCAGATTATATATTCACGTGAGAGGACGTCGCTTTAGATGACCCTGTGATCTTCTTTGCCCCCCTCAGGGCCCCCAGTCAGGTCAAAAATCACTTGATCATTCACATCAGCTTATCTTTAAAGCAGGACTGCAGGACTTTTGCATGTAAATGAACATCTGTTACATTCGAGGCCTTGCCAAATGAGTTTAAACAATGCTGATTAAACCTATCAGCACCATGTGAATCTCCAACATAGGATCTTACTCAGCAGATGGAGATCCACACCTGTCTTAGAAAAAAATTCTCGCAGCATTGAAAAGACTTAAAAGTAGTGGCTTAAAAAAGTTTTTGGCAGTTTAACCTTTCTCTGAGGCCACGGCACATTTGTCTTTGTAGACAAGAAGTATCGGAAACAGCCTGAAGGATAGACGCACTCTGAGATCATGGTTTGAATAAAAATAAAACCATCTTAAGGTCCTCTTACTATCTTTTTTTTTTACCCAGCATTACACAGCCATTCTCACGTCATCTGCTGATTGAAGACTGCGATAACGAAGACCCAAAAAAAGCCAGCATGAAAGCCTTGAGTTATGATTATTTTGTCAGATTCTTCTGTGTTATTGTTTGTGCAGAGGAGAATAGAAATGATGCTCGTGGCGACACATCAAGATGCAAGCGGAGCTCGTTTTTGGCACATGATTGACACCGTGCCTCATTCATTTTGATCAATTTGACCAGATCACACTGACATACAGTACAACATATACGCAGTATGCACTAACCTCGCAGAGGATTCACACACACACACACACAATACGCATGGGCAGAGCAAACAGGAGAAATTACCATGTTGGCTTATTTATTGCAAGGCGGTAAATAATGAACCGGCTGTAAATGTTGAGACCTGTGGGACAAACAATCAATCAAAAAAACAAACTTAGAGCTATTATACAGAAGCAGAGAGTCAAATATTTTACATTATATTATAACTAAGCATGAATTAATATCCTTTATGTTTTGTTTCTTTGTAAAAAAAATTGGAAAAAAAATTCTGTTTAATATATAGACAAAATAATGAATTTATTTATAAAGAAAATGAATCAACAGATAAACAGATAATGAAAATAATTGTAAATTGCAGCCCCAACAATAATGCCTTCTAGGATATGTGATTATAAGTGTGATCAAGAAAAAGTTGTGGTTGTTGTTGTTTTAAATAAGTGTGTTTATTTGATGCAGGGGTGCTGTTCAGTATTGAGGTCACTTCAACATTTTTTGCTGTGAGAAACTACTGGAGGGGCTTCTTTGCCGCCACCTTCAGTGCCTTCATATTCAGAGTTCTGGCAGTGTGGAATCAAGAGGAAGGTAAACAATACTAAATAACATGTGTACAGTTGTTATTCATTTGTCCGTATCTCTCTGTGCATGTGACTTTACCTGTAATCAATTGTTCTGCAATGATAATGAAGAACATTGCATTATATTATATTATATTAACTATAATTGTTGCCGGTGCCTAGATCCATTCAGTAGTCAGTGTAATGACATTTTGCTGCACACAGTGAGAACAATCCTCTTTTTCCTCAGAGACCATCACTGCCCTCTTTAAGACTCGTTTCCGTCTGGACTTCCCGTTTGACCTTCAGGAGCTGCCAGCCTTCGCCATACTCGGGTGAGTGCGTTTCCTCTGGATTGACGCCACATGATTTAACTGATCCCGGAGCAGTTTGGCGCCGAGCTTAACAAGGAGGACCTGGGCTCTCATTCAGCGCTGCACATTTACATTCCTGTACTGAGTCTCGAAGGTTGATTTGTATTTGATGAACGAGGCATGAAATGAGTTTTTTCCTCTGCTGATTACATATTGGATTTGTTTGATGCCAAAACGCTTTAACGGAGAAAACAATGAATTAATGGTGGTTGGCTTCCTGTCAAAGAGCTTCGGAAAAAACAGTGAGTGACTTAACCAGGTGAAGCACAGCTGAAGCTGAATCGGTGCAGTGACTGTGGCTCAGGTTTTTGTGTTTGTCCCAGGATGCTCCTCCGGCTCACAGGTGCGCCTTTTGTCTGTCTGTATAGGATCGCCTGTGGTTTCGGTGGCGCTCTGTTCGTCTATCTGAACCGGCTGATTGTGGAGTGCATGAGGAAACAGAAGACTATCAACAAATTCCTGCTGAGGAAGTGAGTATCCGACACCTCTTGTTGAACAGAACCATAACACTTTCACAGATGGACCTTCTGTCTTCTTCTCCACCTTAAAGGAGCCGGTCGACCTTCTGGGTAATGTGCTTGTTGCTTTTTCTTACCGAGGGTTAGTTACAAAGATTTAAATCACTCTCACATCTGAGGCTGGAGCCAACAGCCGGTTACTGTAGCTTAGCTTCACACAGAGACTGGTGGTGAACAGGTAGCTTGGCCTTGGGGTCCAAAGGTAAGAAAACTAATTTAGTACCTTCAAAGCTCACTAATAAACATGTTAAATCTGGTCGGTATGTTAATTTCTGAGCTTCAGAGAGTTAATTTGCCTCAGTCATCAAGTCTTTGTGCTAAGCTGATCACTTTTCTCATCTATCTCCCCTTCAAATCAGTGTATTTCTCCAAAATGTTAAACAATTCCTTGTAAAATTAAAAAAAATATCCAAGATGCATCTAGAAAAGCCAAATTCCAACACGTTACACTGTAATTACATCTAAGAAAGATCAAAATCTTGCTCCTCTGCCACTAAACTTGTGTTTAAAATTGGCTCAGTGTCTCGTGTCACAGTGTTAATGTAGTTTTGAGATATTTAGGTAAAGTCCTTGTTCAAATTGGGTCAGTTTCACCCACATCACAGGAAGCTATTTTTAGCCTTCCCGTCCTCACCGCCACCGCCACCGCCACCACCCAGAAATCAAGTGTGCACATACAGTGTGACAAGTGCACCCATTAATGACCCCACAGTCCCTCTCTCCCTGTCAGGCGTCTGGTGTATCCTGCACTCGTCACCCTGCTCGTCTCCACGCTCACGTTCCCTCCGGGCCTCGGGCAGTTCATGGCTGGACAGGTGAGAATGTACTTTCACACTCCTCTGACAGTATGAAAGCACGTCTCTATTGTTGCTAAATGATTGATGATAATTTTAAATGAAGCGAGAGCTGGTGTCAGGTTGTGGGTTTTTTTTTTTTTTTTTTGATAGCATAAGCTATTCAGCGCTGCCAGGCTGTCTGATGGATTACTGTGAAGACAGTGTTCACTGCAGTGTCACAGCCACAGAGCGTGTGCAGATCTGGGGGCTAAAAATATGCAGCTAAAAACTAAATCAAATATTTTTATTTCTTTTTTCAACAAATGCAAATATCAAAAACAACCAATGTTGTTTGGTGTTAGCATTGTTTTATATTTAGGTTTTTCTGACTAACTAATGAGGCTTCAGAGTGGATGCAACACAGTGCAGTATCTCTGCAAAAACAAAACCAGGAAAGTAAAGCTTCTGGTTCAGGATGAGTGCATGTCGGCACATTGTGCTGTGCTGCCACCAGAAATTGAACAAATGTCAAAAAGAAAAAGAAAAAAAAAGTGAAGTGACTGTGGTTTGAGCCTCTGTAGGCAGGATTACGGAGCATATACAGCAGTTTGAGCCAAAGTTGCCCTCACACCTGCCACGCTGCAAAGTCGTCCTGCGTAACAAGCCGTTTAGTTTCACTCTGAGCCTTTCAGAAGCTCATAACAAGAAAGAAATCAGCTAGTCAGTCAGCTCAGAGAATTGTATTTATTTATTTATTTTTGTTCCAGTGCAGATTTCCTTTGCTCATTTATGCAAAGTACTAACACTAGTATCAAGAAAGTGACATGAAAAAAGTAATTTTCATCAGTCTACACTGAAACCTGAACCTCAGTGGATTAATGCTGTCACAGGGAACATGTTGGTATTCTGCCCTAACCCAACAATATGCAATACTGACTGGTTAATATGGTTTTTATTAGTTTTTTGCTAAAGAAAATGAATTAAACTCATATACTTTATTTCAGTACCACTTAGTGCCGTCACTGCTGTCAAGAGAGACTTTAAAACAGTTGTTGAATCGAGGTACAAGGGTCCAGATTTCAGTTTGCATTTGAAAATCTGACTTAGTTTGTTCCTATGTTGGTGCAGAAAACACCCAAACACAGCGTGATGCTCTTGAACGCAGCATTTTTGTCAGCAGGGAGTCTGTTGCGTTTGACCTCATGTGGCCGATAGCGCCTCCTCAACACGTCAGGCAGGTATGAGGAACATGGGTCACAGACATGCACATCAACCTCTCCCTTGTCTTCTCTGTCAGCTGACGCAGCACGAGTCTCTGGTCGCGCTGTTCGACAACCGCACGTGGTGCCGCCAGGGCGTGGCCGAGGAGTTCGACTACATCAGCCACCACCACGCCTGGAAACACCCTCAGGTCAACGTCTTCATCACGCTCATCCTCTTCATCATCATGAAGGTAGGTCGGCATCGGGCGCCTTTTGCATCCAATGATGGCGGAGATTTGAAGTTGATGATTTTCTCAGACGGACTTCTCTCTCTCGCTGTTTCAGTTCTGGATGTCTGCTGTGGCCACCACCATGCCCGTCCCATGTGGGGCCTTCATGCCGGTTTTCCTGATTGGTGAATAAAAGCTGATCATCTGTTGGTTTCTCCTGCAGCTGCGAGGACATCTCATGATAACCGATTGTTAAATGCATGTATCTATCTGTGTGACAGGTGCAGCTTTTGGCAGACTCGTCGGCGAGGTCATGGCAACCATGTTTCCTGATGGCATCCATGCCGACGGCAGTGTGTATCCCATAGTTCCTGGTGGTTACGCTGTAGTTGGTGAGTTCCTACGCTGAACTTTAATTCACCGTTTCCTATGCAATTTGCCCTGATAAGTAATTTTCCCGCTCTTCCTCCTCTCTCCTGCATGATTGGAATCGCTGCGGCTGCAAAGCTGCAGCCGTTTTTATCGCTTCATACCAGCTTATAGAATGTGACTGATGAAAATTGATTCCACTTAAGTCGAACATTACGTTCTGGACCAAAGTAAAATAGAAAATTGTTCAATACAAAATTGCCACGGTCATGACTCAGTGGTTAGTGCGACAGGATGCCGTTAAATGTTATGAATTAGAACGACACCCTGTAGGATAAAATCCTGTTTGGATTTGCAGTCTTACAGTAAACTCTCCTCTGATAAATCACGCGCAATTATCATCGCTGCATAATGAGCGGTCTAATTTCTTATTCCTGTCAGAAACATGATTGATCACACACACTAAATCTTGCTCTATTTACTCTGTTTACTCCATGTGGACGGAGAGACAAGACACAACAGATGATTTCTCTTTAATTCACCTCCCCTCCTACGCAGGTGCTGCAGCGTTGTCTGGAGCAGTCACCCACACGGTTTCCACAGCAGTCATCGTGTTCGAGCTGACCGGTCAGATCTCCCACATCCTGCCCGTGATGATCGCCGTCATCCTGGCCAACGCCGTGGCCCAGGCGCTGCAGCCGTCTCTGTACGACTCCATCATCCGGATCAAGAAACTTCCTTATCTGCCTGAGCTGGGCATGGGGCATCACGAGTGAGTCTTTAGTTGTTTCTTCTTCATCATCCGTCTCTCTAACCCTCTCTTTGATCTCCTTCCCTCTCTTGTTTTCCCCTTCTCATCACTCAACGTCTGTCTTCTCCCCCTCCTCCACCGCTCAGGAAGTATAACATCCGTGTGGAGGACATCATGGTCAGGGACGTGCGCTACATCACTCTTAGCTCTTCCTATCGGGAGCTGCAGGAGATGCTACTGACGGGTCAGCTCAAAACTCTGGCCCTGGTTGAGTCCACAGGTGAGTGCCTTCTCTTTTAATGTGCCCCCCATACACAGTTATGTATAGGAGAGACACATTCCCACAAAACCAGGTCCATAACGAAACAGTTTTTCTGTGTTTGGTGTGGAAGGACTCGACCGCCCTGCACAGAGCTGCTGACCTCAATCCCATTCCACTTGAGATGAAGTGGAATGAGCCGGGCCTTTATCGCCAAACATCAGTGTCGAACCTCATTAATGTTCTTGTGGCTGAATGGGAGCGAATCCCCACAGCCAGGTCTATAATCTGGTGGAAAACCTGAAACCAGAAGAGCAGAAGAGTCTGTTAGAGCAGCAGATTTTTGTGGTTATATTGAACAGTAACAGTAACGTGGCTGCAGTTTTTTTTTTACAGATAGATTTTAAATCCACCTCGAATTGAATGAAATGTACTAACTGAGGTGGATAGTAGTTTTTTGTTATTCACCAAAATGTGAATGGGTTAGGGACTGTTAAATTGTGAAGTTAACAACATGCAAGGGCACTGAGTTTCACCTGTATAAGACCAAAGAGTGAAATATATTTAAGAAAAGAATAGACTAATGCTTGATCCATGAAATAAAATTGATATAAATACAGTATATATGTGTGTGCCCCAAGGAGAGGTCAAAAGGTCAAGGCAGGCAGAGAAGCTCAGGTCAAGTTAGTACAATATGAGAGAAACATTTTATGGTTAGGATTAGATATGTGGTAAGAAAAATAGTTGCTATTATTCATATTATAAT
Organism: Decapterus maruadsi; assembly: GCA_030347415.2. Lineage (NCBI taxonomy): Eukaryota > Metazoa > Chordata > Actinopteri > Carangiformes > Carangidae > Decapterus > Decapterus maruadsi. The sequence continues at coordinate 18,680,688 of CM064906.1, forward strand.
AACAATATACCTTAATTATTAATTATCTTAGATATGAATTTATTGTGGTTAGGGTTAGCGCCATCCACACTGCAGCCATTAGAAATAAATGACAAATCATCAAAAGACAACAATATAAACATGGAGCAATACAAAAGATAATAAATACATAATGCATCTAGATGGGAACTATAAGAAGGGATAACTTGATTGGCTAGTTTAGATCATGCGATCATGTGACTGATTATGAGGAGCGGTGTTAGAAAGGGAGGAAACAAGAGAGGTTTGTTTTGTGTTAAATGAAACAGTGGTTTCACAAAATAACATACTTATTTTTTATTTTTCTTCCTTTCTTTTTGTTTTCCTCTGTCAGACTCCATGATCCTCCTGGGCTCCATAGAGCGGCTGCAGCTCCAGTCTCTGCTCGCTCTTCAGCTGGGACGCCAGCGGAGGCTCGAGTACCTCCGCCAGCTGGCCCAGGACAACGGCACCCACGATCAACTGCCCAGCGTGACCAGCGACAGCACCCCGAGCTCGCCCAGCACCACCACCGCCACCCACACCCACGCCAACGCCTCCTCGGCCAGCGCTCGCCAAGCGGTCCGCTTCCTGGTGAGCACCCAACAGGTGTGAGGCGTCCGGGGGCGCCAGGGCTGGGCTGGGGCGAAGTCTGGCTTGGGTTGGGGTTGTAGCGGTAGACTTAAGAGTGGATCAGACACAGCATGTGTGGAGCATGTAGCAGTAGGTAAAGGCACAGATGGAGGTTTTGGACAGCTGTTGTGGTAAGTGTTGACAAACTGTGTAAATGTCTCATATTTCTATTTTTACATTAACACATGTTTCCTGTGTCTCTGTCGTCTGTGCCCTTACCTGTGCTGTCCTGTTTGTTTACGTGCATGTGCTCGTATTTGTCTCTTCTGTGTTCTCTGTGTGTGTCTGTGTGTGCGGATGTGTGTGTGTGTGTGTGTGTGCATGTGTGCTTGTGTCTGGCTTCTTCTGTTAATATATTTTCCATGTAGATCTCCACAGAGGAGTCTTCTTCCTTCAGCCCAGTGGTTTCCAATGTTCAGCTTCCTCTGAAATCTGCCTTGAAAACTGTGTCCGCCATCAGCGACACAGAGACGCCAAATAGTATGTACTTCACACACAGTGCGACGCTCAGTGGAGCGCAGATGCGGGACACAGAGAGCGAACATTTATTTAAATAATAAAAAGGTCAGAATTCAAATCCAAAATTTAATAAAAAGCTAATTGTTGTTTTCTTCTCTGAGGCTCTCAAACTCTGTCCTGCGCCGACCAAGACAAGGAGCTGCTGGAGGTGAGAGCGACAGCGAGACGGGAGAGAGGAGAGTTTGACAAATGCATGGGTGTGAGTGTGCTGTAAGAGTGTGTGACATGTATCGTACGCAAAGGTATGTGCGCGCTCTCTCTGAGTCCACGTATATGCCATCGTCTTCCTCCTCCTCCTCTTCCTCCTCCTCTTCCTCCTGCTGATGGGCAGGATCCACCCACAGGCAGCAGGGTTTTTCCTCTGAGATCTCGCGCTGTGGTCGTGGCTTTTTTAGTTTGAAACCCTGTGTGTGAGTCATCGCCTCACCTCACCACACAACACATCCACTGCCAGTCAAACGTTTTTGAACATCCTACATTTTAGCATCTCTGGTTAAATCCGATGCACCGACGGATCGGATGGGGGTAAAGTCACTTTAAACCTTCTCTGCAGCCAAACGCACAACAACAATAAACGTTCTTGCTGTAACTTGTAGCAGCAGAGATCAAAGTTTCCAAAGATGGTAAATACGTCCGACCGGCCTCTGGAGAAATCTGTATGAAGTGTTTAAAGCCTCAGTTCACACATCGTATAGCGCTGTAGTTTTGTCCTTTGAAGCTGAAACTATTTAGAGCTGAAATAATTAGTTGATTTATCAGTCAGTGCAGTGACAGAAAATTAATCACTTTTTTTTAAAAAGTTCATTTAATTTATGAAGCAAAAAACCTGTTTCTTATGGCAGCGTCTCACATATTTGGAATTTTTTCTTCAAACTGTGTTTTATGCTGTTGTAAACTGAAAACACAGTTTTACACTGCGGGTCGGACAAAACAAGTCACTCCTGGCTCTTTGGAAGTGTAATGGGCTGTTTGTCGTTACCTTTTGTTGAGCAAATGAAAAATGCAAGGCAGACTTATCACAACAGACATGTGCGTCTCCTGCTGAGTCTGTCTTTTCTGCAGCCCAACATTTGTGCTTGGGATTGTTGAAAAAGCACTGCTGGTAATAATAATAACATGAACAAAGGCTCTGCTGCTCAGTTCCTGTGTCCCAGTAAGTCCTGACGGTCTGACAGCGAGACAGCGAGACAGCAGCGAGACAACACTAAGAGGCTGAATAGAAATCGGTCATTTTAGTTTGTTATTTCCACCTGTGTTTTCCCTATAAACAGGATACTTAAAAACCAAGCAATATAAATATATAAATGTTAATATGTTCGATACACATTGGGTTTATTGGTCCTTGAATCCTAAATCTTCTTGTTTAATTTATAAATCAAATATACATCACATTGAGTCTATTAGTCTGTTCGTCTTAAAACCAAGTGTAATCCTATGGAAATGGATGGAAATCTAATACTTTGTACTTGAGAGGACATTATAAGTGCTGATGCAGAAACCACTTACCATAAATGCTCAAATATATGGTGTTTAAAACCCTTTCCTCTGGCAGTGTATCTGTCGTCCAATGTTGTGTTAACATTGGGTTTCTTGTACAGATTTCGTGCCCTCACCTTCATCTGTGGTGTAGTAATTATACCCTTTCAGCAACATTGTGCTCGCATCACGGAGACTTCTCCCGGCAGAAGTCAGCCTGCGATGTAATGTTGCAGAGACACGGTGTTAAAGGGGTAAAACTGTCCACTTTCACTGATGCTGTGTTAATATTGTGCTGTGTTGATGCCTTCTCTCCTCGGCTGGAAGAGCCCGGCTGGGCCGGCTCCTCCTGAAAAAAGAAAGGCCAAGCCCAAACGAGTGAGGATCTCCATGGCGGTAAGATTGTCTGCCGCCTAGAGACTGTTGCTTAGTAACCGTTGCCTTGCGACACGTACGTAGTGAGCGCTGGACCAAAGTATTTGTGGTGCACCAACCAAAGCATTAGAGCGGCTTTGCAGAGAGAGCAAGAGAAAGTGTGTGAGAGAGAAAGAGGTTGGGGCGTTTTGTAAAGTGGTGAAAGGTTTAATCGCTTGTGTTCAACTAAATGTTTCATCAGCTTCCCCACAAACTGTTGTTAGTTGTTCTGTGTGGTCGTGTGGTGAGTGCAGAAGTGGTTTGTGTTTTGGTTTAGATGGTTGATTTTTAAAGTTATTGCTGCTGTGGTTTTCTTGGCACTTGGTGCACAGTTTGATCAATAACCCATCCTCAGTTCACTCAACTATTTATCCCCAGACGGCAGCAGCTGCTTGTGCAGTAAAACACAAGCCGTGACATCTTTACCTAAGAAAATAAGAAACAAAATTTCACTGGGTTACAGTTGTGTATGTGTGATGTGTTGGTACATGATGATGTGTACATGTAGTTCACTCTGTGTATTTGTAGGGACAAAAGTATGTCTAACCCTCTGTCTCTGATTTTCAGGACTCTGCTGAAGTGGAAGATTGTATGACTCCATCAGATGTGAGACCTGCACACACCCGCACAAAATCCAGTTCTCCAGGTTTCCAGTTTAGTGGTTTTTCACTTTCTCCTCGTCTTTCTCATCTCAGATAGCAGAGTGGGAGGAGCAGCAGCTTGATGAAGCAGTGGATTTCAAGAACTGCAAGATTGATCCTGCGCCCTTCCAGCTGGTGGAGCAAACGTCGCTGCATAAGGTAAAGATCAGAAAAAAAGCCTTGAATGCACTCAGAAAAATACTTCATCTCATCATGAATTATGAACCTTAATCAATAAATGTCACTCCAAAACTTAGCTAACCATTTTTTCATTTTCCCACCTGATGAAAAAAATGTCAAATTGCACAAACTTGATGCAGGAGTTCACCTTAAAGGAATAGGTCACCAAAAAATGTAATTCAGTCATTATTGACTCGCCCTCATGCTGATGAATACTCTGGAATAGTTTTTTATTTCTCAAAGTGCATCTGGAGACCCAGAGTCAATAGCGCCCGACACAAAAACTATGCAATCTTCCTCCATACTGCTCGTCCGCTGCAATCCAAGTGTCCTGAAGGGATATAGTCCAGATTTTACTAAAAAAAACAACAACAAAAAACGTCATTTTAGGACATTTTTACAGACTAAACAGTCGTGTATTGAATTTGCCTGGGGCGCGCTCTCACGTTCAGACTGTTTAGGCTGTAAAAATGTCCTAAATTACGTCGTTTTGAGTAAACTCTGGACTATATCCCTTCAGGACACTTGGATTGCAGCGGGCAAGCAGTGTGGAGGAATATTTCAAGGTTTTTGTGTAGTTTTATGGACTTTTTGTGTTGGGTGCTAGTGACTCTTATAAGGATTTTGTTTGACTACAAACCCCCCTCCCGGGTCTCCAGATGCACTTTGAGAAATAAAAAACTATTCCAGAGTTTTCATCACTTTTTGGTTAACTATTCTTGTAAAGATAACATAACCTGCATGACCTTTCTGGTGTTGATCATATGACACATCTCACTGTGTTTTCAGACTAAACTGGACAAACGTGAGGTGTTGGGAACAAAAATAGATTTGCAGCTTCAGATCTGCCTTCTCTCCTTCACCGGCCTATTTTTATTTACAACTCTCCTAATGTTTTCCTTCACTCTGACCCTGAGGAAAACACAGCAGTCCTGTTGTTTATTACACACACACACAAAGCTGTAAACACAGCAAGGCATGAAAGGGAATGATGATTTATTTCATTCCAGTGAACCTGTAACCATTTGGCTGTCGCCCTCGGATCGGGAGTGCACAACATCAACCTCTCCTCCTCACTCCCCCCCCACACACACACACACTCACCCTTTTTCTGACAGTGGGCAAAGGGAAGAGACAGAGCCCCGTCTTCACAGCTGAATGATTTCACTTTCGCTTTCATTCATCAAACGGTGATGACATTTTGCACACCTTATTTGTTTGGTGTCAGCTCCATTTGCGAAAAAACCTCAGCATGTCACATAAATCATAACATACGGCGGCAGGTTCTGGCTGGTTAGTGTCCGAGGCGTAACAGCAGCGAATGCGTGACTCCAGGACGGCCGAGTCTGACACCGTGGCCCTGCCGAGAGCCGCTGACATCACGCAGTCGGACCCCCAGTTATCACAGTTTGCACAGCGCTGATCCAAAATGCAGATGAACCCGTGACCATGCAGCTCTCCCCCTCCACAGACTCACACCATCTTCTCTCTGCTGGGGCTGGATCACGCCTACGTGACGAGCATGGGACGCCTGGTGGGAGTGGTCTCTCTCAAGGAGGTGGGTTTCCTTCAGTTATTGATTTCTGATTAGTGATGTCACGATAGTAGATTTTTTTTGGTTCGATTATTGTCAGAGAAATAATCACGGTATTACGATTATCACGATTATTATGCATTAATTAATTTCACAACACTATTAATGTGTAAAATCAAATGTATTTAAAATATACATTACTAATTATAAAATATTTTAAATATCTATTAAAATATGACCAATTATTAATCCGCCAGGGGAACTGTTTGAAATATTCAAATCATTAATTGTCATCAATACCAAATCTCTTTTTTTTTAATTACAAATGACACTCCTTATTTACCTTTACTTTGGTGACACGGTTCTGACATAATCTTTTTTTGGGGGGAGGAAAGTGACGGTATTTAGGAATCTTTGCGATCATCTTGGCGTTTAATACCGCGATTAATTGTGAAAACAAGTAATTGTGACATCTCTATTTCTGATAGAGACTGTTTTTTCCAATATATGATCATTAAATCTCACCCTGCCTCCACTGCCTGTGCTCTCTGTCCTTTTTCCCGTGATGCCTGTTGTGCTCTGCAGCTGCGCAAGGCCATCGAGGGCTCGGTGACGGTCACCGGCGTGAAAGTGCGACCTCCGCTGGCCAGTTTCCGCGACAGTGGGAACACCACCAGCGTGTCCGAGGTAACCGAACTACACAAGCTGTGCATCCGCCACAGGGGGCTCTCGCTGCCACGGGAGCCCAACCCCCCGGAGGACGTGGAGGACCAGCCCGATCTCCAGTACAAAGAGATCCCGGTCAACTTCTCGGACCAGACCAACCTGCAGTTTGAAACCAGCCCCGGCGACATCACAAACGAGTCGGAGCTGGTCCTCCAGGAGAGCCCCTCGTTCACCGAGGACCAGTCCGAGTTTACTTTTGACTGCAGCCCCTCCCACACTGAGGAATCGGAGCTGGCCTGTGACTATGACCCCCCGACCCAGACTCCGGAGCCAGACGGCGCGGAGCAAGAACAGGGGAGTCCGTCTCTGAACCAGGACAAATCAGAACCTGAGGGAGAGGGAAGCCCCGCCCACACTGAGGATCAATCAGAATGATGTGATCCATACTGTCGCCTCATGACTACTGACGTTTCTTACATTTGTAGAGGTCACACTCACCTCCAAGTCCAGCCTAGATACCTGAGTTTCTAACGTTGTTGTGGTGTGAGAGCGAGAGCGAGAGCGCGAGAGAGTGAGCCTGAGTAGATGTGACATTTAGTATTCTACTGTGCAAACGCCTATTTATTAAGGATAAATCTGGTTTTATTATATATATTTTTATCACTGTCAACAAATCCTGTGAAAAGACCAAAAGCAACAGTGGGTCTGTCTGTCTGTCTGTGCTCCAGCGCCTTTTCTGACAGACCCGCTCAGTCTGTGACTCTCAGCCCTCAGCTCGTTCATTCATAAATCTTTTAACGGGATCGTCTCTGATTTTTTTTTACACACGGTGATGTCACTTGTTGTGTCGATGTCGATTTGGAAGTGTAACTAAGCTTTTTTACTATCGACACATTTTACTGACGACGATGTGAAGCCTTGACGTCTGTGTCACTGCAGGAGAAATTAAACGTTTTCATAGTTTTGGGGTTTGTAACATTGGTTGATTTGTTAGTATTCCTACCGTCTTGGTTGTTTGTGATGGATACACCAAAGTAAAGAGACACCTCTCCACTTTGGACAATTCAAGGTCAAGTAGTACATTTATTGGAGACTGTTTATTTAATTGTGGATTAATATACACTTTCTCCTCTAACAAGTGTTTGTAGAAGTAGAACTACCCCAAAGTCTTACAACTACAGTACAAAGTAAACTCATAAACAATAATAAATAAGAAATGACTCACTCTTCCTTCCTAACATAATGGCTGAATCCATGGCAAATACAAAAGAACATGTAGATTGACAATAACACAAAGCAGTCTCTAGATAAATAAAATGTGTTGACGTGTATTGACAAAATGTGCATCATTAGTGAGTGTTTCATTTTATCCTGTAATGTCTTCAGTTTGGTGATGATGATGTTTTTGTTGTGTGGAGCTCTCTGGCGCAGAGAAATAAACCAGACCAGGCTTTGGCTGCACAGACAAATACTTCTGGTCTTTTCATGGGATTCAATGGCAATAACAAATATTGAAATATATAATATATAGTGTGTGTGTGAGTGTGCGTACGTGTGTGTATGTGACCTCACTTTCCATGCCGAAGTCGGGTCCAGACTCATAAACCAACATGACTTCAAACATTATAAGGAGAGAAAAAAAATAATGCAAATAATGGAGGGTGGTAAATAAAAGGGGCAAATAACAGAGAAGAAAGCACAGCGGTACAAAGACATGGAAAATTATTCTAATGAGCACATCATGGTATGAATTTAAACAACTACCTATTCATTAGCGCTGGGCTGACACATCAGAAAGGTTGTTGAAATGTTGGCTGATGGTGTGAAGGTATATAGGTGTGTTGGTTTTAAAAATGAAAGGTTATTTAAAGGCAACAATAATCACCATTAATTTGTCCAGACTCCCTTGTTTACAACACTCTGCGGACTCTGCAGAGTCTCATGTTCCAGCTTATATATATATATATATCGGTATCCACCGTCGGCTCCCAATATCCTGTTATCAGCTGGGATCTATATTCACACGATGACAAAGGCAGCTTCCAAAGGTCCACCAAGCGTAGTACAGGGCTCCAAATAATGGTGAAGCACATTGTAATTACCATGAATATAATTTTACTGCACATGTAGCCTTGTTTGGCTTCTTAGGGGCTGATTCAACAAGGGCAATGTAGACTGTCGGTCTCGTCGTTTGAACTGCCTCTGCATCTCCTGCTGTGTGACTTTAACTGTGTTTGTGTGTGTGTGTGTGTTTCTAGCATGATAAAAGGAACAACACTTGAGCTCCGAGTGACAAGAAGATATACCGGCTGTTGTACAGAGCACACAAAACACACACATACATATACACACACACAAACGCACCTACATGCACTGTATGCAGCCTGTAGATATTGACACCTTGATATGTTTGACATATCTTTATGACAGAGTACTGGCCTCTAACGCAACGTCGAGAAATGTAACTACTGTAATGAAGCACACCCACTGAGTCGGAAAACTGTCGTAGAGCAAAGTGTGTGTGTGTGTTTGTGTGTGTGAGTCCTTGTTAAGACCTTCTAATGGGTGTAAGAGTATTTTAGCTTCATGCATCGATTATTTTTTAATTTTTTGAGCCATATTTCAATCTTATGTGATTTCACAGCAGCAGCAGCGCACAGACCCAGGCTCGTTTACTTTTTGGTTGTTGGTTTTATTTTTATTTTTTTTGTCTGTGTAAACATTTGTACAACAATTTATTAACGTCTCAACTTTCTGTTTGCATATAGAATGTGTAGTAGTGCTCGCCATATAAGATAACGTATAAGGAGTTAAATGTAGAGTGTATAAGCTAATTTGCAGCGTATCTAGTTAAGCAATAAGTCTGTAGTATCTCCCTTTATATGGCACTGGCCTGTATATGCTTTGTACATATGAAAATACACAGATGAGATGTTATGTACGCGCTCTGTACATAGGAGAATTATGCATTTGAAATCCAACAGCCATTGTTATTTTTCAGAGAACATGAAATTGTTTTTGTACATGAGTGAATGATTAAATTGAAAGGAGAAAAAAAAACGCCTTTAAAAGATGAGAAGTGTTTATTCCTCATGTGTTTACTTTGTGTTTGCATGTGTTTGTAGGGGAGAGAGAAAGAAAAAAAAGAACAAAGACTTTTCTTTTTTCAAAAAGAAAAATCATATTTATATTATATGCAGGACATTCAGATATTCAGTATCAAACATAGCCCGACCCCACATGACACAGCAAGACCCGGAAGAAAACAACACTACAAAATATCCATAGAAAACCAACGCAATAGCAACACATGACTTCACAAAAAATGTACAAAACTCAGTTTGAACAACAGCTTTACATTCTGGTTGAACTCTCCGACATGATTACATATATATATATACACACATGTGTTGTGCGTATATGTATATATATATTTATACTGTTTACAGCAGCGATTAACAGTGGAGGGAGATCAGTGCATGAAAAGGCCTGGAAGAGGAGACAGAAGGCAGTGAGTGGAGGAGACGTGATCAGAGGGAGGACGGGAGAGGAGGAGGAAGTGATGGAGAGAGGAGGAGGTTTACAGTGAAAGCAGAACAGATGATGTCATATCCAGAATCAACACGACTCAAAGAGACATAAAGATGGACGACACATCACATCAAATACTCTTTCTCCTCCTTCTTCTCCTCCTCCTCCTCCTCCTCCTCCACCCCTTCATCCCTCTCCTCCTCCTCCTCGAATGATGCCACTCCCGAAGACGCCCGGTCGGAGAAGAAGCTCCTGGGGCTGCAGTGCCACACCCTCACCTCGTGAAACACGCTGCCATCCTCCTCCTCCTCCTCGTCTTCTTCGTCCTCCTCTCCGGGGGACTCGGAGTGCGAGGTGGAGTAGCAGGAGTCGAACCTGCTGCTCCGGCCCCGAGGCCTCCACTCCGCAGGCTTGTGGTGGACGTAGACTTCCTGTGAAGGAGCCGGCTGCTCCTCAGGACAGCCCAGCCTCCCCTCCTCCCCCTCCTCCTCCTCCTCCTCTTCCTCTTCCTCCAGGAATGGACTCATGCAGTCACTGGGTAAAGTAGGTGAATCGGTCTGGGATGAATGTGGGTCATTGTGAGATCCAGGCCGTCCACAGAGCAGCAGGCTGCTGCTGCTGCTGGAGCCCAGGGGACAGTCGGAGGGCGGGGCCTCGCCACCATCCACCTCAGGCCAGCGTGGCGCTCCGGTGATAGGACTGGACGTGGCGGCGTCTGAGGGAGGAGCAAAGAGTCAGAACACCTGCTGGAGGAGTGAGTGGGTGATGGGAGGAGATGAGGCGGTTTTGTCAGTGACGACACACGACATGAACATGAAATGAGATGAGGCGACCTACATGGAGGGTGGAGGAGGCGGATGTTACCTGAGCTCTGGTTGGAGATGGTGTGGGTCTGTCCATTGCTGTGGTTGTCTTCATCATTGAAGTCTTCCTCCTCCTCCTCCTCATCATCATCGTCGATGGACGCCCAGGCTCTGAGCTTCGCCTCAGCGATGGCGAACTGCTCCGCCACACCTGCAACAAGAGCAACACGGGTGTTACTGTAATGTGTTTATGTCTCTGCCTTCAGTCTCATTAATGCTCAGTGACTGTCAATGTTCACATCACAGAAACAGCTCATACTGAAGAAGACACTTCCATTAATGATGTCAGCATGGACGACGTTTTTATCTACATATAAAATTTGGACTTTAGATTGATAGATATAAAAAAGCTATAAAATAGCTTACCCACACCACTTAATAAAATCAAGTACATTTCAGGTTATAAAAGTTCTCTGGCTTAATATATATATAACAGAGAACTAAATAAATAAACAACCACAAAATGAGGGCTTTTGAGAAAACAAGCAACACCTTCCAGCCCTGTTTTATTATCGCATGACTTTCTTTCCTGACTTGAAATGAAAAAGAAAGTAGCCTTGTTTCATTTTGAACTTTCAGATAAATCAAATAATTTAATTCAACTCAATGAAGCTTACTAGAAAATCACAGATGTGACACACTGTGTCACGGATTTGTCATTTGGTCATGTGACTCATTAAAGTGGATTAAAAATTACTGAATGAATTTGTGAAAGTTGAAACCAGGGTATATCTGATATGCTGCCAATATATCAATATCCATATCCATATCGAAACACTGCATTTGTTTCTGTCCATGCTGGTAGTTTTTACACAATATTTTAGGCCTATGTAGGCTATCACATGTTTTTATTCACATTTCAAGGAACAACTGAATATGAGATTGAACAATCATTAATGATTTACAATTTTCCTGTTTTAATAATTTTCCTCAGTCCAAAATGCAAAAAATATTCAGGCTCCACTGATATAAAATAGAGAAAACAGATTATACTGCTTTTTTAAGACCAGCTAATTTAAATCACCTTAGCTTGTTTGAGCATTAATACAGTTAATATCAAACGTGTCTGATGGTTTCAGCTTGAATCCGAGGCTTATTTAAAATATAGAGCAAAAAAAAAAGTCTGTACGTCGGATTTGAGAGAGAGAGAGAGAAAAACAGACTTCATAATGAACACACGGTGAGACCCGACTTCCCTCCTCTTCTCTCTCAACTCTCTCTTTTGATCAAACCAGTGCCGATGTCACCGGCGCCAGAGGATGAGTCACAGAAAAACAACAGGAGCTGCTGTAGCCTACCATTGGTGGGCAGCGAGTGTTTGTTTTTTTTTGGGCGAGTGTCTAATAGGCCACCATTTGCTGCCAAGACAAGCCGTCACCCAAGAGACAGCACGGGGGGCGGGGCGGACCCCTGACATTCATGCAGGAGTTTTAGGGGATTAGGTGCATGACAGAAGGTGGGCGCCGGCGGCCAGGAGATGACGCCCGAGCTAAACCGAGCTCAGTGTAAGAGGATGCACATGCAGACACCAGCTAGTGACACCGCACTGCAGAAAGTCTGCTCAAAGTGTAGAAACTGGATAGAGAACAGTTAAAGGAGAAGCCCGATCATTTTTTACCCCTAAATCATTGACTACATGCAAAAACACAAAGTTTATACTGAGTTCAGTGGTGTGTCATAAGGAGTCGAGTCATGTAGCCTACGATAGATATTTGATTGTTTTTTGTGGTTGAAAAACTTGCCCCTATAGATTAGCATTGTTTTTTAAAAATTAAACTTTATTCACAGAAATAGATTAGCATTGTTGCTATCCCTAGCGCTGGGTAGCCATCATTTTTTGCCCCCCCCCCCAACACTGGGTGACCATCAGGACAATGATTTAGGGGTCAAAAATGACCGGAATTCTCCTTTAATAACAACACAAAATAATAAATAGGTACCTGCAGCGAAGCGCGCCTCCTTCTCTCCTTCGCTCAGGTGGCAGTAGGAGCTGAAGTGGGAGTGGGCGGCCGGTGAGGGGCTCGCAGGCTTGGGCCAACCTTTCCACTCTATGAGGTGTGCGACCCGGCCCTGAGCCAGGGAGGTGGGCTTCGTCACATGGTCCCTCACCGCCTGTGAAATACCTGGACATAGAGAGGTGGAGGTCAGTCTGACGTTGTAGCTTAAGGAATTCAAAACACACTCACACACACACAAAAAAAAAAACAGAAAAAAACAAAGGTTGTTACCATTCAGGGAGGATCTGGCAAGTGCTGCAAACTCATGGATGCCAACACTTTTCCGTGAGTCTGCTGGAGATTTTCCTGACTTTGGAATCATTTCACTCTCCTCAAATTTCACCTGCAAGACAAATTTTCGATTTTTACTCCTTATTTTTGCACTGCTGCATGAAAGGAAAGAAAAAAAAAAGAGGCTCTGCAACATTGTCCAGTGATTTCAGCTCAGACTTAAACACTGTCTCATGTTGCAATCAACACAGTGAAAGACGGCTGCAGCCTGTTTCCCACATGGAGATACACGCACACTGTTAAAAAACAAAAAAAGACTCTTTCCTACCTCGTCCTCCAATCTTTCTCTACTCCTGGACCTCAGCCTCTTCATGGTGATGCAGACAGAGATGCTGTGTCACAACGACGCGAAACCAAACACAACTGAAAGCCACAGCTTGGGTTTGACCGCTTTAAACCACCGCGTGTGCAAAACAAAGCGGCAAAACAGCTATGCCCTAAATTTACTGCACAGATGCTAAAGCCATGGTAAGCCGGTGAAACCAGTTAAAATGGTCAGGGCTGAGGGAGGTGAGGGCGGTGGTGACGGCCCAATGTGCAACTGGGCAAACATATGGCCGACCTCCAGCTCTGATAAGCAGCTCCAGTCAGACCATGAGCTGCTGCCTGATCCCTATTACCAGTGATAGCACTACCTAAGTCCATAACAAACACACATATGGCCTCATATAGCAGATCTCAAGGGTCGGATGAATCTGTGCCAGAAAACCATAGGAGAGGACTGACATAATTTTTTCTTTTCTTTTTTTTTAGGGCAGGTGAGTGTTTCAACAAGCAGGCAACATGTTGCCTGAGCACAAGTCTGAGCACGTGCATGACTTGACTGATATCCTTAAGCAGATTTGCTCCCAAAGCAGCTAAGAAAGAAGAGGCTCCAGACTGTGGGTGAAGGCTCGTGTGATAAAGTCAGAAGTGACAGTAAATGTGTGTCAGTGGCAAACAGGCCCGACAGGGACCTGGGAGGCAGCGACAGGAAGGTGTGAACAGCTCCCACAGCTCCCAACGCTCCTCAGAGGAGCCGCTAAAACACACACACACACATGCACACAGACACACACAGACGCCTCTCTGAGCTCTGCAGGTGTCACTCACGCTCAAGACATGACAAACGCAACACATGATGTCGTTGCGGCATGTGGAGCTCTGCACGGCTCCCTCCTGAGACTCAGACGAACGGACGCTCGCCTTTTAAATCATCTTGTGACACTCTACGCAGCTGCTGCAGATGTGGATTATGTGAGGTCATGAACCAGGCTGCAGCGTTTTGTCAACACCTTTAACCCTCTGGTCGTGACCCCGAGTCCTCACAGCCTGCATGTGTGTGTGACCTCTGCAAAGTGGGTTTCTCTTTGCCCCTTAAGATGAACTGACTTTTATTTGAATAAGTTGTCACATCAAGACAAGATGTTCAATTTGAGAAAAAACTAAGCAATGTCTTTTGACCTACTGGAGATGTGTCAGCCCTCAAGGTTGGAATCACTGCAATGTCAAACAGGAGCAACAGTTTTGAAAAATGTTTTGATGATAATAAACATTTAATTGTCCCATTTTCTATTTTTTCAGCATTTCTTCATTTCAAATAACTGCAAATTAAAGATTGTTTTGCCATTTTGCCAGTTTATTTGAGGAAAATACATGTAAGTCACCTTGAATTCTGGGACACAAATATGTTTTGTTTGATTTTTCTACAATTTTTAGAATAATAACAATGTAATTGAAGAAAAAATAAATAAAATAAAAGTCAAGCATGAAAATAAATGTAAGTTGTAGCTCTAGTCTAGATTGACACTCAGTTTGTTTTGATTGTTAAAGCTGTTTCCACTTGTTATTTTCCCCACTGCTGCACCTGCACATGGTTATTTGGCCTCTGTGGATCTGTTCAATGTGCGATGTTGCTTTTAAAGCCTCACACTTCAGCCTGCTCCTCGCCAGACTTCCCTGCTGCAGCTGACAACTGCTGCTAATTGGCATTAATCACAACTCCACACACACAGCAGTGGTTGATGCTGTAAACAAGTTCCCCCTTGTATCCTGAGGTGTTTGGGTCATTTTGTCCACTTCCCCACCTCCTCCTCCTTCTCCTCCGCTGTTAAACATGATGTAACTGAGACAGCTCTTCTTCTTCTTCTTCTTCTTCTTCTTCTTCTTCTTCTTCACACCTCCAGAGTGAGTGCTGTCTGTGACCTAAAGGACCAACAAGTGGGATGAAGTGAAGTCTGTGCAGCCAGCACATCTCCAGTCTGTGTCTGGTGTGAGTGCAGGAAGCTGCAGTGCTCATGTGATGTGTGTGTTTTTCTTTTTTCTTTCTTTCTGGAAATGGTGCATTCAAGCAACAGAAGCGGTTGAATAACACATCACCCCGCCATTGATGGATGCAGGCCTGTATCCTGCAATTACTGAAGAGGAGGGGGGTGGGGGGTGGTGAAGATAGCGCACGACAAGCAGCGATGCAGCAGCGGGTCTCCTGGCAACAACCTCATAAGTCTCCATTTGCATACCAATAGCTCCATCCATACATACCTGCATCGGATAAACACCACAGAAATACCAACACCCCCCCCTCCCTCAACACCTTCTCCACTTTCGCTCCTGCTTTATGCATGCACCCCCACAGCTCTGATGGTTCCCCTTCTCCTCCCCCCTCTTCCTCCTCCTCCTCTTCTTCACCTACCTGGAAGTCGGACCGCGGCGGCTCATCGTTCTGCGCTTTAATTGTCTCTGATCCGATCAACAGATAAAACCGCGTCCTCCTCCTCTTCCTCCTCCTGCAGCAGAGGGGCTCCGGCTCCGGCTCCGGCTCCTCCGCAGCTCGGCGTTAATGCCACTCTGTCGCCGCGAGCATCCTCCCAACTCCGGCAGCATCACATCTCCCCCTCGGCCGCGCACGCACCATTTGTTGCTCGGTTATATGGGTTACATAGGCTGTCCAAATGTCTCCCGATGGCAAGCGTCATCAACGCAAGGCGGTGTCACCTCCCATCCCATCCCATCCCATCGCATCGCATCCCACCCCCACCACACCACCTCTCTCCCCCCTCCATGCGGTCAACATCAATATACAGTAACCTTTCGCTTTGCTCTTAGAAAGCGCTGCAGATTATGTTTTTGTTTTGTTTTGTTATTCTACCACACTTTTCAGCCGCAGGTCTGTGGTGGTGGACAGAGTCAGCCGCTGTCTCGTGTCACCAAAATCAAAAAAATACGAAGCTGCAATCACATTGAGTTAACCTGTAGCCAAACGTGTGCAACAGTATAACGAAAAAGTGGGCACCAGGGACCCAGACCTCCATGTGGCCCCTGTACCCCCACATCCGCTGTGATTAGCCTATTATATTTAGGAATATGTTTCCTTTATTGGTCTGTATTATTCGGAGCATCATGTCTCCCCCGCAGGAACTTCTTCGACAATCAGTTGTGTTTCTGTTTGTGGAGTTTGGTTTGTGACCTTGGGTCTTTAGGCCGGAGTGGAAACTCAAACAACACTAGACCACAGGAACCTTTTAGTGCCTGAAGACAAGAACCACTGTTTGGTTTTTTGTGTGTGCGTTGAACAACTGTGTCCTTTGGTCGACCCAGGATCAGATACTGTTAAAATAAGGGGGACCAATCAATTAATAAAAATGAATGAATGAGTTCCTTGATCAGTGGTTTTAGCTTCTCAATTGTCAATCGTCTTGGTTTTAACTTAGCATTAATGGGTATTTGAAGTTACCACCTTCAGCTCAAACAAACATAAAAGACTGTTAGTATAGGTCACACTCAGCTGTGCACATGCAGGTGAAAAGGAAACAGAAATAGTGAAACAACAGGAGAAAAACAAGCATCAAAGTTCAATCTTTCCTCTCCCGATTGAGGACCTGTGAATTCTCTGACCTTCACTAGGGGTTTTGTCCGCTGGGACTGAATGAATGTAGTCGACAGTGGTGATGCTGCAGGTTTGTGACAGAGACTGTATTTAATGTAGGTTTGTTGAAAGTCATGGCTGATACCCCGATCAGGTCAGTATCAGACTGATGAGTCCCCCAATAACCAGCCACAACCACATCTTACACAACTGGAAAACATCTGGGACAGCCGACATGTTTCAGACAGACTTTTACAAAACTCTGCTCAGCAACTTAATAAGTCCTTTATTTGCAATGTTCCGTTACCTCATCTTTCCAGTTTCCGATGCAAAAGAAGCAATAATTTCTTAAATAAAGAAAGCAAAAAAATATTTACAAAATTCCAATAAAACTAATAATCAATGGATTATCTAAAGCACCTCTCTGCATCCGGACAACTGCTGTTGGAAAAGGATACACTGCAATTACATCAGCAATTTATTGTTTCTGAAAAATAAAACTGGAAAAAAAGTTGTTTTTTTAATTATCATTAATATTATTATATATTTACAGAACGCTCCTGAAATGAGTTTCCACTTATAGTAGAAAAGGCTTTCGGATCATTTCTGTGTTGTGTTGTTTTTTTTTTTCCTTTTTTTAAACATTATATATTTCATCAAGTCAATTTTTTTTCTGTAGACTTCAAGTTTTAATGGTGATTGGATCAATAAGTGTCCTTTATGACAGCTCGGGTTTAAAGTACAGAAGAGGTAAAGATGAAGAGTCAGTGTGGTTCACTACTGGGGATGGGTGAGGATGGCTTAGAGGAAGCATTAAGACCACCCCCTAGTAGTCAAGGTCAAAGGTCAACACCAGTCCTCCGTGTTTCTGTCCTCTTTAAATTCATGATAGGAAACAGGAAGAGAAAATAGACAACCTTTGCTTTAAAAACTCCATCCGTCAAATTAAGATTAATTCATGTACATTTTGTCTAGCAATGTTTTGCCCCCTTTGGCCCCCCGCCCCCGCCCCTTGTATAATTAATAGAAACACACTTCAGACATGCTGCACACTCCAGTAAGGGACAAAGACATAGAAGAGCTGTGTTTGGATTGAACACACATTATGGCATGATGATACCCACGCATCAGGGAACCCACTACACCACACGCCCTGCGGTTTATTCTTGCAGACCACATACGGTAGGTTGTTAGGCATTAGAACCATAGAAAAGCAGCCTGTTGGTTTGAATAGTTGTGACCAAAAGAAAAAAAAAGAAAGAAAAGAAAGAAGAGTTTTCGTAGTGATGTGGGATACTTCACACCTTGTTAACAAGCAATCCTGCTGAATCAGTTTTCAAGTTTATTTGATTAGGACACTTGCCGTGACAAGCAGGTGGGGGAAATAAT
The DNA here is from genome assembly GCA_030347415.2 of Decapterus maruadsi. Lineage (NCBI taxonomy): Eukaryota > Metazoa > Chordata > Actinopteri > Carangiformes > Carangidae > Decapterus > Decapterus maruadsi. The sequence goes on from CM064906.1 coordinate 18,698,663, forward strand.
GAGGAAGCAAGAGAGGAAGGGGGAGAGAGAAATGATTGTTTTCTGAGTCCGTCCCTCAAAGAAAAAAGGAAAAAAAAAAATAAAGATTTTATCCTCACTGAGGATTGATTTGAGTCTGCCTCTCTGGCAATATTGTCCACGACTGTCCGCAGCCGCATGCAGAGTCCCCCCTCCCCTGCCTTTGCCAAAAGGGAGGAGGAGGGAGGGGGAGGGGGCGGCAGCTTTTTCAGTTCAGTCTTTTATTCCTTGTCAGACTCCTCCTCTGCCTCACGGAGCCAGGTGAAGAAGGCGGTGACGGACTTCAAGGCCACACCTTTGCCTGTTTGCTCTGCGGGGTCTTTGCTGGATTCCCACTTGTAGAAGGCCTCCTCTTTAATGACGTCCTCGTCGTACAGGGCGTCGAAGAACATCCGCAGCAGGTCTGCAGGGACAGAGCACACGGGTCAGCGGCAATGACACAGCTGATGGTTTTAATGTTGCAACGCTCGACTCCTGGGGAGAGAACCGTTGGAGTTTCCGCTGTGTCATTTCAACGGATTTAAATACGCCATCAAGTGTCCTTCAGCCAGTGCAATGTCACGTTTGCTAATGCGCAGATATGCTGCGTTAGATGCATGGAAAATTATGTAAAATTATTCTCTGCACACTTCTTCTCAAATTAAAAAGAAAATACACCTTAAACTTAGGTTGCACCTGAGTTTTAAGATGCCAGTTGAGTATCTCAGTGTGGTTCACAGTTTTGGACAGCTTTTGTAAAAATGATCCCTCGGTTAATATCAGGAAACTGAAGCAGCAAATAAAAGAACTTTCTCATATTAGATACTGATGTAGTTTATCACAGTGATTTCAAAAAGTTGACATCAGTCTTAACTTAAAGGCAGACAAAGGAAATGAACAGATCCTTACGAACACTGACCGTCCTACAATTGTCATTATATTTAATCATATGATGTGTGAAGTTAAGGATGCACTTCAGCAAAACTTTGTGGGATAGTGAATCAATAGGGAACATATCACAGTTACAACTACTACGTAGCAGGATACTCACTTGCAGGCTGCTCCATGTGCACCATCAGAGCCTGGAGGGCGTAAAGGGCCTGCAGCTCTTTCTGCTCATCAGACAGGTATTTCTGCAGCAGACTGGCCCTCTGGTTGATCTGCGGGGCGTCCACCCTGTACGGGTTGTCGCCTGAAATCAAACACAAATATTTATGGATTTATGGATCAGCACTCTTGTGGTATTGACGCATCGGCGACACTGAAACTTTGTAAGTGTGGAGGATTCATGCTGCTGTACGGTGAAAACTGTACAGCAGCAAATGTTTCTGCAACACTCACATATGATGGCAGACTGACACACTGACGTCATCAGTGCTCGTACGAACTGGTTGGAGGCCGACTGCTGCTCGTCCATGTTAGCCTGACAAAAAAACAAACAAACAATTGAACAGAGGGAACTTCAGTGGCTCAGGCAACACTTGATGTCCATCAAAGCCCCAGTGGTGTTAACGCGTTGGGTAAAACACGAGCAGTACCTCGACCCAGTCTCTGATGCGCTGGTTGTTGGCCTTGTCCTGGAGGAGCCTGTCCAGCTGCTTGCTTAGCTCTTCTCCACTCAGGACCTTCTTCCCCACTTCCTTTGACTCGCTCTCCTCTTTTGTGGTGAAATCCACCTTCTGAAATGTACAAAAGAAAAACAGGAACATTGAAGATGATTCAATTTTTTTCCCCCCGCCTCTATGTAGCAACACCAGCAACAAAACCAGTCCCATTTTTCTTACTGAGGATTTATTGATGTCCAAAATACAGAAAATAAAATACTAATATTTACAACTTCTTGTTTGAATGTTGTAAAATAAATATATATTCAAACCCGACCTGCTGGGGAAAAAAAATTCCAACAGGCAACATTTGATGTAGTTCACCCTTTGGTCCAGCAGAGGGCTTAACTAGTGCTAGAGTGCATCTTATGAGATTGCATGCAGGTATCTTTTGGCTTTTTCAATTATTGATAGTATAGTACTGGGTGGCAGAGATGGGGGGAAGACATTACTACTATTACAATCCCTGATAGTGATTTGTGGACTCTCAACAATCCCTGATAGTGATTTGTGTCTCAAGATGAAAAGAAAAGAAGGAAGTTGGAAAAATAAACAAAACCATCTATCCTCATCAAGAAATCTCCATCTTCACACCCCCACCCAGCCTGAGTGCTTGTTCTTAGTCATCCCAGTTACTGTGTCCTACAAACCTGCTCAGTGACGAACTTGTTGACGTCCTCATCCTTAGGCAGGAAATCACTCCAGTTCAGCCCAGCTTCTGTCCACATGCCTCCAACCTTCTTAGGGGTCTGGTGAGACACACACAAAGATTAAAGTCTCTGAATCTATGATGTGATTGGTGTTTTATGTCCAACAGGCTGTAAAATGAAGCAGCTGTCCAATGTGTCTGTGTGTGTGTGTGGGCATCTGGGATTTGGAGTTTTTAGGATCTATATGTAGGACGTACCATTCCTTTGCAGAGCAACTTGAGGATTTGTACCAGCAGCACGCCAGCCTTCTCCAGAGGCACGAGAGGCTTTGAGATCTCCCTGAAGACACAATTATACCAAATTAAACTTTCCACTTTCTTTAAACTACATTATTATTCTCTTGTTTTATTTACCACCAATATTAATAAAACCGTAATTACGCCTGAGGCAAAAAAAGGGGACAAACGCTCCATTTCATGTGTGAAGAAATAAATTTAGCCCTTTTTTAAAAGCTTTCCTACTGGAAATAAGTGACCTCATTTTATGTTTGACTAGCAAACTTCCTTATTTGAGAAGGAAGGTGGGTCAGTGACATACAAGCATCTCTCCTACTAAAGTGAGAACAAGTATGTTTCCGTGACATCTGCGTCAGGAAAGAAAAGGTGGAAACATCTGTGAGAAACTGATCAATGTGTCTGTTTTGCCGTCGTTGAAGGGCTCACCTGAAGAGCTGTCCCATAGGGATGCCTCCGTCATGGAGCATGGGGGTGATGAGTTCAGCCAGGTACAGCCAGATGTGAGGTATATCAATGGCCATGTCTTCGGCTGCCTCCAGGATCTCTTCTAGCCTAAAACCCCAAAAGCACAAATTGTTCAAACCGACAGTAAAACACGCACACGCACACACGGTGGAGGTGTAACGCACAAGGAAACTTCCTGGTTGGACACTCACCCTTTGTAGTACTGCTGTGTGGGCAACGTCCCTGCCTTCACCAGCTGCTGCAGCAACAGGCCCATGTGCTCTCTGGCGATGGTGCTGCGCTCCAGCGTCGACTCCACGCCGTTCCGCACAAAAACGTATAGCAGCGCGGTGCTGTTGAGCTCGGCCACGCACTGCAGCGCCTCCTACAGGACCAAAAAAGGGAGGAGGGGGGTTGTTTTAGGTTCATGTGTTAAATTAAGACTGTGTTGGTTGTGCCAGTGTGCAGGGTGTCGTCTCTGTACCTTCAAGTCATTGATGTGGAGGTATTCTTCAATGATGGCGCTGGCCTTCTTCTCCACTTCCTCCTCGCTCAGAGCAGCTTTAGGAAGAGAAGGAGGAGGAGTGGGCGCGCTCTCACGCTTGGCTGCTGAGAAACGAGGTAAGAAGTTAAAGCTCAGTCCTTCAATTCTCCATTAGGATCAATTATTAAAACCTCATCTTTGCTGCGTGGGCTTTTTGTACCTGCAAGATCTTTGCTTGGACCTCTGTCCCGGCTTCCCCGGTCTCTGCTCCCCGTGTCTCTGCTCCCTCTGTCCCGACTTCCCCTGTCCCGACTTCCTCTGTCCCTGTTGTCCGTCATGCTGGCGACGCGACGCACGGGCTCGGCCGTGGCCCGGCTGTCTCCGCCCCTCCCGCCGCGCTCCTGCGACTCTCTGCTGAGGCTCCTCTTGCTGTTCGGGTTCCGGTTCCTGTCGTCGCGACCGTCCCGTCCCTCGCTGCGGTCGAACCTGTCGAAGCGATCCCTGTCGCCCCGGTCTCGGTCGCCGCCACGCTCACGACTGGAGCTTGATCTAAAAGGTTGTAAGGAGGAGCACTGTATCATCAAATCTAAACTACATGATTTTGGATATGATCCAATACCACGTGGTCAAACAAAAATCAACTCTGTTAACGGGAGATTTGACTTTCAGAGCTTCTGAATACCTCTGAGGAACTCTGCGATCAGAGTCAGATGAAGACAACAATGAGCCGGACTGCAGGGCTGAGAAACGGTTGAGGGTGCTGGTAGCTGGACGACCAGAGTCTGAAAGATGGGAAAGGATCGATTAACCACCGCCAAGCACTGACGCGTGTCGACCTGTTGCGTCCTGTTGGAGACTTACCCTGCTCTCCACTTGCTGGTTTAGCTCCAGTTCCTCCACTGCTGCCTTTGCCCCAGCTACCCCACATGCCTTTCCCTCCTGGCGCCAACAGCTGATTGTTGAAGTCCAGAGCGCCAGGCTGCAGGGAACAAAAAAAAAAAAAAAGTCAGGAGTCAATTACTTCAAAACAACCTCTGACAGAAACTGAATGAGGGTTCGTGAAAACCTCCGTTACCTTGGTGATCTTGCTGAGGCGGGTGGTGTCGATGGGTCTGTTCTTGGAGATGGGCACCGTGTTCCACCCCTCGTCCTGAGGCTGGGAAGGCCGGCCGCCTCCTGTGTGAGACCCTCGGCCCCCCATGTTTCCTCCCATCCTGCCTCCTCCTCCTCCACCTCCTCCTCCTCCTTCTTTCTTAGACATGAGCGCTTGCTGGACTTTTATCTGTTCCCTGTGCTCCTCCAGCTCGGCCTCCTTGTGGATTTGGTCGATTGTTTTGGGACCCTGGTCTCCTCTGCGAGGCACCCACCCGCACTGTGGGTCAGAGATGGAAGACGGTCAGTCTGTATCAACTTTTAAGTCGGTTATCACTGCAGCTGCTTCAGGAATCCCTCTGAACAGACATTGCTACCTTAAGTAATCAATAATTTCCTGATATGAACTCATTAATTACCCTCCTGAGGTCCAAGACGTCTTGCAGCATGAAGCGAATTCTGGACGAGGTCTTTTTCTCTTTGATGATCTTGTCCATCTGGTTGAAATACTGATCCATGCGAGGCTGAAAGGAACAAGAAAAAAAAAGAAGCAGTTTTTATAAATCGAGGCTGTCGATCATGAGCGTATATGATTAAGAGAGCACATTCGTCTCCTCAGTTCCTCAATCCCATCACTAATAATCAGTGGCCCAGACACGTGGCACAAAATGAAAGTCATCCCTGGAGACTTCATCGCCCTACGTCCGTCCGAGCTCACGCTTCACTCACCTTGGCCTTTTCAAAGTCCAGGTCCTTGCCGATGGTGGAGAGCAGCCTGCAGAGACACTCCAGAGATTCTTCATCATGATTCTTTAGTAGTTTCACTACACAGTCGTGCATGATGGCCTCCGTCAGCATCTTCAGCTTGAAGAGCTCGCCGATGAACTTTATGTTGCCCAGCGAGCGGCGGCGGGCCTTGTCTCTGGACTCTTCCAGCTCCACTCTCAAGCGCTCACGCTCTTCATCCTGAGGGCAGATACAAGCGGTGGTTTGTGCTTAGTGTTGAGCTACAAATCAGTGTGTAGTGTGGGACAATGATCATAACAAAAAGCTTTAATTTCTTACATCTTTGGAGGCCTCCATTTCTTTTTGCTTCTTCTCGAAAATCTCATCGTCATCCTGGTCCTTCTCAAACTCTTTCTGGCAGCGGTTGAGCAACACTTTGCGGAAGTTGACGGAAGATCCTGGCTTGTCTGAAGTGGAGACTTTGAGCTGAAGGGGAGAAATTATTGACCACAATTAGCATCTTGTGACAAATACACCTTTCTCATCACACATAAATACACAGCTTACAAAGTTAACTGGTTGATGGAAGCTTATAACCCCAAGGTGGTCTAGTCTAGTTACTACCAGCAGCAGTTAATTACCATATAAATCCTTGAGCTTGGTCACAGTGACTCTTCATCAACAAAACACGTTATTCAGAGACCAAGTCAATGTTTGGAAGAAAAGGAAAATCTACAGTTGTGCTCCTTCAGTTCCTCGATACCATCATAATATATTCAGTGGCCCAGACACACGGCACAAAACAGAAGGCATGACTTACTCCCATAAGGCAGCGGCACATGTTGGCGTAGGCCACAGAGAAGTTGGGCTCTGAGATGGCCTTCTCGAAGATGAGGTCAATGGCTCCCTTCAACCGCTCCTCTGTGTCTATGGCCAGCTCCGTCACCTGCTTCATCAGCTCCTGGAACTTCTGAGGGGTCAGCTTGTTGAGGATACTGCGCAGACGTTTGAAGAGCTCCTGAGTCTTGCCTTGTTCGCCATCCGCCGTTTCCTCTTCCTCCTCTTCAGCGGCGCGGCTACGGGTGGGCTTCTTCACCGAGGGCTTCCAGGCCTTCTCGGCTTTGTTGAGCTGCACGTCGTCGTTGAGGGACATGCTGCTGATGATCTTCCTGGGCTCTTTACGCTGACCCTGCTGAGAGCGACGCTGCCCGGGAGGCTGCAGGGAAACATGACATTATTAAACACGTCAAATGTAAACAAGAATTTATTTTAATAGCCAACCACGAAAGAAAAGAAAGAGACAAAGTCACTCACTGGGCCTCGTGGTCCTCCAATAGATCTGCTCCCAAGATTCCCCAAATATGAGGGTGTAAAATCAGGACCAACGTTCATCAATCGGGCCGGGTCAACAGGCCGCAGGGGGGTCTTATTCACCTAGAGGCAGAGGAGGAGCAGAAGTTATGTATGCTGAGCTGTCCAAAAATTCCCCATCACATGATCAACAACCAAGAAGCATCTATTCATGTGAAACCTGCTTCATAGAAAGAGGTCAGAAGACTTAGGTCAGAAACGGCTGAAAACATTGCAAAGTCATCTCAGAGTGAAGCGATTCAGTCCACACAGACAGACAAACTCCATAAACGAAGATGATTTAGTTGTGTGGGCACGCACTGAGGTTTGCCAGAGAGCAGCTGGACACCACTGGGCAAATGTTTTACAGCACGATGAACCTACGATTGAACTGTTTGACAATTCAACAACAAACACAACTTCCCCACGGTGAGGTTTGAAAATCCTCTACAAAATGAATCCGCTTGCTTGAGTTTGAGGCTCAGCCGGAGCCCAGACAGTGATAACGGAGATGCTGTTGGAGTGACGTCCAGAAAGCTGCTCAAAACATCATAATGTGTCTGAGCTGAAGATGATCTGTCAGGAGGAACGGAGCAAAGTTCCTGCTGCAGCCTCTGGAGGAGACGGTTTCAACTTACTGGTTCAACCAGTTAAATTCAACAGTTCCCTAATTTTTACACCAACAGTGTAACTCTTTTATTGGGTGAACTCAATAAAAAGAAGCTCACACCATTTCTAGCAGTTACAAAGTCTATGAAATAGAGGTTGTCAAAAAAAATGAAGATACTAATCAATATCAAAAAATTGTACTGGATTTGCAGCTGTGTTTCCTGGCCTATCCAAAGTGTGCCTGCCATTGCCTAGCAACCTTCACAGCTGCAGCTCATTCAGCTGATTACTCACTTGGAATTGTGAGCAGGCTAGATTAACCAAAATACAAAAGACTTCATTAATATGTGAAGAAAAACATAGAGATAGAAAATGTCAATATACTATTTTAATTTGAATTGTCCATGAAGGCTTTTGTATTGTATTGCAGTTGTTATCCTTTGTTCTAGTAAAAACTCTACCATTGTGACAACCGTTCTCAGAGAATCAATTTTATAGTTGGTGCTTGGGAAGCATTTATAAACTTTCTATAATGTGATGTTCACAAGCAAAGAATGACTTTTCATTAAGGCAAGTTTCCAGCATGTCAACAGATAAACACAAATCTATATTTACCAAGGCTGGCCACACCTTGCTAAATTCATTTCCTGTTACCAGCTGCAGGTGTTTGTGAATGAGAGCACCTGAATAAAGTATGTAGTTTTGGATTTACTAATTACTAAAATCTATATGTAATTTCTTTTCTTTTTTTAATTTTATTAAGTGCCATCGCTATGGCGACTGGCTACTCTAAAGGCGGTACTATCCTGCATTGAATAGAATAGTACCTAGTACCAGTGTAGTGTCGAGTCAAGCTGGTACTACGTAGTGGAAACGCGGCACACGCCAACTCAGGGGAGAATATTTAACAAGCCCTGGCTCGATATACGAGTGAACGCATTATTTACAGTTTAAACAGGCTTAACTAAATCCATACAAACAATCTATACAACGCTCTTCTTTGTGATTCATAATCTTGAATTTGCAGCATAGCAGATGTGCTATTGCTGGGTCAAAATCAGTCAAAACATCACCCACCTTGTCTAGGACCACATCACTAATCGTAGGCAGGCCCTCAGGTTTGTTCATACTGGCGCTGCTGAACTGGAAGCCCAGGAGGAACTCCCTGTCGTACCGTTTCTTCTCTTCTGGGTCTATCGGCTTCCAATTTTCTGAGGGATGTGAAAAACATACTGTTGAGGACACACCGTCTTTTAAAACATGAAGGAACCTGTGGCCCAGCGAGTAGGGCCTGCACTCTTCAAAGAACATCACCATAGTGACGTGTACATCCGAGGCTAATGCACCCAAGTGGAATTAAGATATCCAGGATAACCGAAAAAGCCAGGCTTGACAAAGCCTTGCTGGTGAGTGAGTCCGTTGCATATTTGCTGAGCCAGGAAGACTGAGAGAGGATCTGTCAAACCAGGTGTAAGTGATTCAGGTAAGAGCGTGTCCACAGCTTTCTTAAACAGACCGCGGTATTGATTACTAATTTACTGTTGAAGAAGCGGAAAAGTGTGGACGTACGCACTTTTTTTTCCTGACAGTAAACCGATGCTCATTAACCGATTATTAACTGTAATAGCTCTAAAACACATCTGTGACTAGTGCCAATAAAGCTGTGCTCTTGCTCAGCTGATCTGGAAGTTAAATCTCAACATTTTGATCGCTTTTTTGTACAAGTGCAGCCAAACACCAGGCTGAAGAGACACTATACTGTCAATTAAAGGCAATAAAAAGCAAAAAAAAAGCGGTAAAACGGTTCAGACGTGGTAGGGGTCGAACATTGCACAAGACCCCAATGTGTGTCTATGAGCTATATTTAGAAAGAGGTAGTGAAAAAAAAGAGCAACAGCTATATCAGACATAGACCAATTACTATATATTAAATGGCTAGGACTACAAAATGACTTGCGCCGAACAGCACCACGCCAGAGAACTGAGGTAGTAATTACAATTCAGTGAGTCAGTTAACATTTTTTCCAAATAAACGGTTGTACAATTGTGTAGCCGAGTTAAATAATGTAAAAGAAATGCAGTCTGACAATAATCATCACAGTTAATTAATTAATATTCATACAGAATAAACATGTCTGGACGAAAGGGGGAACTGGCAATAAATCCAGGTCAAATATAAAGTGTAACACATCTTTTAGAATCTGTGATGCATGTTATCGGCAATTTTGTCGAAGGTGACAAAAGATGTGTGACAAACATTTTAGTGGCAACATAAATATTTGATGATGCAGCAAATTGTGCCCTGATATAACTATGAAACACATTCTCCGATTAGACTGACAGCTGCCTGAACCAATACAACACCGGGGCAAGTTAAGCCTGGCTTTTAGCCCGGCTAAATTCAGCCAGGATAACCGGAAAGTCCAGGCTTGATCAACCATCTTGTTTTTGTGCAACAGCCCCCGGGAGTCGTAACTCACCTCCCTTGTACTGGTATTTCTGCTCCGTTGGCTCGGGTGTGGCTTTGGGCCTGTCGGGCTCGGCGTTCTGCTTGTCCTCCTTCTCCTCCCAGGTCTCATCTGGAGCCTCAGTGGGAGGCTCAGCTGGAGCGACAGGGGCAGGGGCAGGGGCAGGTTCGGCCTGAGTGGACGAGGGTTCAGAAGCGGGCTTGGCATCCTGCTCCTACAGCAGCCAAAACAGGGGGAGATGAGTTGACAGAATTCCGTGTTTAAAAATGTTATCAATACAACAAAAACCTGCTGAGACTCCTGTACACGATCTCAATTGTTACACACCTCTGTGAAGGCATCCAGGAGGTTCCCAATGGCGCCCTTCTTGTAGTTCTCCTTCATGTTCTTCTTCTTCTTTGGCACAGACGTAGCAGCTTCAGAGAGAAGGTGAAGAGCCAACATTAAGACAAAAGCAGCACAGAAAACACAACAATCACAAATGCAAGTGAGACTTAACTCCTCCCTCTACCTTGCATAGTAGATTCCTCTGTAGAGCAGCTCGCAGAGGCCAGAGGAGCGTCCTCGCTCTTCTCTTTCCCCTCTTCCCCTTTCTTCTTCTCCTCCTTCTCCTCCTCCTGGGCTGGTGTTTCCGTTTTAGCCACAGGCGTGGATTCCTGAGATTGAGAAGCTTCGGGCTTGTCGAGGGGTGTAGTGTCTGATGATGGCACGTCCTCAGACAGTTCCTCTATGTGCTGAGGGAGGCCGTTGGGGAGAGGAGGCTCGGCCGTCTGGGCCGGTGTGGGTTCAGGTTCGGGTTCGGGTTCAGGTTCGGGTTCGGGGGCGGAGCTCGGGGTGGCGGTCTGGGTCTGTGGAGCAGGAGCAGCAGCAGCAGCAGCAGCAGCAGCAGCAGCAGGTTCCTGTGCGGAGGGTGGAGGCTCTGGTGTTTCAGTCTCCGTCTTTGGAGCCGTTTCTTCTTTTGCCGCTTTGACAGGCGCAACTGTCGCTGCAGCCTCAACTGCAGGTTCTGACTTGACGCTAGCTACCGGCTCCTCCTTTTCAATTTTCTTCACGTCCTCCGTTTTCTTTTCCTCCTTCTCTGGTACCTTCTCAGCTGGAGCTGGGGCAGCCTGTGGTTCCTCCGTCTTGACAGGCGCCTCTTGTGCTGCTACTGGCGCCGAGGGGCCAACAGGAGCGTCTACCGTGTCACTGACTTTAGTATCGTCTTTATTTACCTCCTCAGCAGGGGGAGCAGCGGATGCTTCTGCGGCAGGGAGGGATGGGGGCGACTGCTGGTCCTTTATCAACGGGGGTGGCACCTCTGTAGCAGCTGTGGCAGCTACAGACTGTGCGGCCGGTTCAGCAGACGGTGGTGTCACCTGGCTGTCTGTTTCCTGTTTGGCCTCCGCCGTGGGCTCAGTGTTTACTGTGGCGGGAGGTGGAGGGGTCTCGGCGCTAGCAGGAGGCTCTGTGTTTTCCTCTGTCGGGATCAAAACGCATGAATCGGTCACAAGTGGATTATAGGAAAGCAGTTTTGTTTTTAAAATGGGGACAAAATCAGAAACTGCACTCACCTTTTCTGATCACTGTAGTGGCGGACTGTACAACTTCACCGTTGGTCTGTGCAGGACTTACTTCTGCCATGGAGGCCTGCCATCACAAAAGAGTTGTCAGCCATGCACCTTCATGGAATTCATCACAAACTGTCTGCAATGCAATTTCTATGAGGCATCTCACTTTCAGCTCAGTGGTGTCAAAGGGGTCGATTCAACCTGGGGGTTATTCTGAAGCCGGTCGTTGACCTTTCATTCGTTAAAAAGCTTCTCATGTTTTTTAAATTCTGACCCTATATCTCTCCCTCCTGATGATGCAGTTTGAACTGAATGTAAAATAGCATTAAAATCCTAACCACAGCTCACAGCAACAGTGCAGTTGATTTGACTTTCATTGAAACTCTATGGTGGATTAAACATGACATGTGACCACAATTTCTGAAAAATAAATGTAAGGACTGGTGCGTAAAGATGTACTCTATTGTTTTCTACATTAACACTGGCTTTGTTCATTGAAATCAACTCAATGCAATGTTTCAATGCAAAATAACCACAATCTCCTAAAGATGTGTCAATTTATCTACTTACACATTGTTCAATCTCGCCATTCATATAATATTTACTTCAAATTTAGAAGAAAAAAAAACTGCTGCCTCATTGGAAAAGCCAAATCCAGTTAAAACCCTTCATTTATTTCTGACACATACAGACCATTATGTCAGTACAGAATAGCTGAGAAACACTAAGTAATATAATTTATGAAACAACTCTTCTTACCTGTGGGGGAGTTGGTGTGGTGGTGGATCTTCCACCTGACATTATCTCCTCTGTGATATCACGCCCGCCCTGGTTGGGGTCTCGTATTGTTATCTTTATCTATGTTTTCAGGAGAAAGGTCAGATATTGAGTTTAGTTCCCCAAAAGCGTGTACCCAACATTAAATTACAGACAGTATGTGACGATGCTGTCGCTACCGATCTACAGCTGCCACCCATTATAATAAAAACTATTGTTATTTTGAGGTAAAAGGGAAAGTTCCACATTGAACAGACAATACGCGCTCTCCATTCAATTTTTTTGACCTCAGACAAGGGACATGCTGCCCTTTTGTTGGGACACACTACCGGTTTGCGTTCCCTCTTTGGTGGGCCTTGCGGCTGTGCCGGGGGTTGCTGAGGAGGCAGGGCTTGTTGCTGCTGCTGGGCGGGGTTGATCATGACCGGTGCAGTCTGGACAGATGGAGAGTACTGCGGCTGGGCTGGATAGTATGCTCCTGCTGCGAGGTTAGAGGGGAACAAAAACAAAGCATTAATGAAAAAAAAAAAAAGTCCTCAAGTGCAGTCTCATGGCCGTTCATTTTAGAGTCACTCGGTAAAACCACGCATTTTATATTTTGCGGGCTCTAACACTCCCACTAGGCAGTTTGTGAGACTTGTTGGTGTAAAAAGAACTTCATGACGCCACTATTAGCATCTGCTTGTCGACAACTGCTGCGTTTGCTAAAATCCACAGCCGGAGGTCCTATTGATAAATCCATGTTAACATGCACACACACACACACAGAAGTTACACAGTGTAGATTCCTGTAGGACACTGTGACAACCTATATGAGGCGTGTCTATCAAGAGACAAACAACTATTAACTTAAATACTATGACACTATGGATGTTTTAGTCTGCAGTCAGCACCTCCTACTCCTAAGAAAGGAGAGTCAGAGTTATTCAGAATGAAATTGGTTACAAGGCAAGCTTCAGGGGTTATGACCTTCAAATCCAGGCTGAAGGTCAGACTGAAGCCACATGTTAAAATGCTAACGCTACCAGCAAGCGTATAATTAGAGAGGATTTCTGCTTTGTAAATCCCCCCCAACACTCAGCATTGAATACAAATCTAAAATATGTGTGTGCATAAGTGGGATTTCAGGTAGGAAAGGTGTGTTAAATTTTGTTCCCAACTAGCAGGAGGCCTGCAGGACGGCTGCTGGTCAGCAGCAGAAAATTAAAGTGTGCTGATTTCATGGATCACGGGATGTAAATTGTCTTTAAACATTTTCTCTCCAGTGTTTGAGCAGCTGGTTACAACACGTGTATTTCATCCAGATGTCTGTTGTGACTCAATTCTGGTTCGTTTTCTGTTTTCAATGGCCTTTGTTTCCATTAATTAACGTGAAAAAAATGTCAGCCGTCCTTCTAGGGGTACTTAGACAAATATTTGAGACTGAAACACCCTACAGTGATATTAGTGCCTTATGCACATCTGCTATAACAGAACATGTGCATGAGTAACAGTGCACTCTCATTAGTTGTTATGCTGAAGCTTGAATGTTGTGTTAAATATATTTATACACCTGATGTGTTTCCAGTGTATTTGATGATTAATTATCATCCATTACTTTGTATCTGCAGCTTACGCTTTGTATCTTATTTACATGTGAAGTGATGCAAGTATACCCAGATGTTACAAAGTATATAAAACAACAGAACTAGAGACAGAAAGTGCCACAGAGATTTTTGCCACTGAAGCCTGCTGACCAACACACAAGCACACACACTACTCACCGGGGTAGCGCTGGGAGGTGAGAGGAGCACCGTGGAGAGAGAGACGGCCGTTCTCTCGCCCGCCTCCTCTCCCCCCACCACCCCGCCTCTCCCTCGCAGCAAGAGAGGGCTCTGAACCAACGCAGCAAAGGAGAGGAAGGGAGTGAGGGACGGGAGAGGGAGGTAAAGAAGGAGATAGGGCAGGAAGAGACAGATGCAGAATGAGTTAATGAGAGGATCCAGAGGAAGCAGGGTGTTAAAAAAGGTCCCATGAAATGAACAAAACCTTCACCGTACTTCTGGCTGCATAGTTTTTATCAGCTTTATTTTTTTTTTATAAGGAAAACAAAACAAAACATGTTTTTCTTCCTAGAAAGTTTACAGTTCTGTTCACTGCACCGTCTTGCATTTAGGGGTGTGTACTGTTTAAGTATCATAGTAAGGTTTTAGTTGGAGTCCTCAGATCCTGCAGAACAAGATTTGTTGCAACAGCTGCAGTGACACAGGTCAGAAGTGTGTTTGGTCTTTAATTTCAAAATGATTCAATCAAATCCCCCCCTCCCACTTCACTTTAAGTTCCACGTCAACATATCCAATGAAACAATGAGCGGTGAAAGTCTCCAAGTCATTTCATGGAACCTGTGAGGCAGTGTCAGGTGAGACTGCAGATAGAGAGAATACAGGCCAAAGCAGAATTAAGCCAGACCACATGCAACTGGCAGTTCACCACATACAGCAGTGTTTTGACCCAGAAAAGACATTAAAAAACACACTCCAGGCAAAACCATGACGTGCCCACAGCAACACGTTGCGGGCAAAGAGGTGTGCAAATAGGTTACGGACTTTAAAAAAAACCAGACACTTCAATTTAGCCTTTCCATTAAATTGGGGTTTCTGATGCTTAGCAGAGGTTTAACCTCCAACAAAGAGAAAACCATTGTGTTTTATCATGTTTATGGTTTTGCTTGGTTGTTGTTGGTCTTGAGCAAAAAGTGCCTTACCATAAGCAGGATACTCAGCGGGGCTGGTTCCTGGGTAGAAGCCTGGTGCACCGCTGGTCACAGGATACTGCTGAGTTGGAGGCATGTAAGGGGGCCGGTACTGCAGAAACAGTGAGAAGTGAGGAGTCAGAAACATCAACAATGAAAGGAGGAATAACACGAAGGCACTGGCACGAAGCTAAAATGAAACACCTGTTCCTACGCTTGTTTTAGGGATGAAACCTACAACATTTCTCAGAATGTGTTTCTCAAATGTAGCTACTTCTTCATTGTGTGTCAGTCACATGCTCTTCACACTCTCCGTTGGAAGCAGTGAGAATAATTTTCTCTGGCTGTTGGCCCTTCTTCAGACTGTTTTTTCTCGGCTTCCCATCACGACTTTCTGACCTATGTACTTCTGGGCTGCCGGAGAGACGATTAAGTCCTTGATCTTTTTCACTGGGTGAAGAGCTGAAGTCTTTTTGGGGTTAGCAAACAGCATAACTTGAGCCATCACAAGCTCTAGAAGGTTAAACGGGGATTTCTAAATAACGTGAGAGCTGCCAAAGTCTAAAAGGCACTCCATTAAGAAATGTTATTCACAAGAGCTGCTACTTTCTGCTTTTTAAACGAAAAGTCTGCACTTGTTAGCAGGTAAATGTATGAGTCATTTGATCCCTACTTTAAAGATAAAGGCTAGTAGATAAAAAAAGGGAGAATAAACGAGTTATAACTGGAAAAAAAAAAATTCAAGTCATAATTACTAGGGGTGCTGAATATAATCATTTCAAAAGATGCATCGAGATTCTTAATAGGATATTTATCTGACTATTTATGTTAAATAATGAAAAAGCCATGTGTGGCAACATAGAAAATTCAAAATGTGATGCATCGAGATGCAGCGTATAATCGAATCAAACCGAAATGGCAGACTGATGAATTGTAACCGAACTGAATCGTGAGGCCAGTGAAGACGCGCACCACTATTAATGTGAACCAACCTGTCCAGGTGGGGGGATGAAGTAGCCCTGAGGTGAGCCAGCGAAAGACAACTGCTGCTGGGAAATCATCATCATCTGGGAACTGGTCGGGTAGACATGAGGTCCAACAGCTCGGGGGGCACTACTTGTCTGTACCCTCGGAGCGCTGGCGGCCATGGCTGGTCGGTTCTGATAATAATTCTGTAGAACAGATGAGGGGGGAAAAAACGGAGAGGAAAGAAGGATGAAGAATGTACTCTCACACGAGCAAGCCTGTATTGCTCTGCGTATGCATTTCAGGTATTTACTATCGTGGTTCTAGCCCATGTTTTTGAATGCAGCAGCGACTCAGCTGGAAGCAACACACTCATAACAACTGCCGATGTATACAACAAGCACACTTCTTAGGTTTTCACTGAGTTAAAACTGTACTGGATGTCATCTCTCCCTGCCACACAGACGTTAGCCCAAGTTTCAGGGGTTTGGGGGTTTGAGGGGTGGGAGGGGGGGAGGGGACGAAGAGAAAAGCTGTTACCTGTAACGCTCTGTATCCACCCTTCAGCCGCGCAACACATCATGAGCAGAGAGCAAGAGAGGGAGTGAGATTAAGGTGAAAATGAGGACAACAGACAATGTGGAAGGCTGAGATTAAAAGGTGTAAGAAGAGGGAGAGGATGAAAGGCAGCAGTGCATCTCTCAGTCATTTACAGGAAGCACATGCAACTCCGTACGAGCTAGATCCCCTCATGTCCCGTCAGTCCCGGTTTTGAGTGGTTAGGGAGTCATTTTAGGGGCTGCAGGCACATGCAAAACTGATATTTAAAATATATGTATCAATTAACTGTAACATCCAGCTGTTACTGACCCCCAGTCAGGCATTAACAGTGCCTAATGTATGTTTGGATGAGCTTATGTTGGAAAAATCCATTTGAACACGAACATGAAATTATTACAAAATAAATGACATTATCCTTCACTGTCAATTTCACCAATAGGTTTGGAGTGATGTCTTGCATATGCAGATAAGCATGGGGGTAAAAAAGAAAAATAAACTGTGGGTATGTGCAGATGCAGGATGAATAAAGAATAAATTAACACTGGCTGACTTTTCTCAAAAACATTCGACCCTTCAGTGGGTCCATTATAGATATGCATTTCTTGAATGAGATATGAAAGTGCGACTGGAACTCAGGACCAGTTAACTCGCTACCACGTAACTCATCTAATTATCCGACACGTGGGACTGAAAGCATGCACTCCACTAAGGGAAACAGAGGGGATATAAGGACGAGAGGAGTGTTAGTACCTGTTGGTGTAAAGTACGGGGCCCTGCAGCAAACTGGGAGAACAGCAGAGAGAGGAAAGCAGTCAAGATTGACATTCAAGGGGAGAGAAGGCAGACAGGCTATAACAAGCACACACGTACACAGATTTAGCCAAAGCTTTATAGCAAGAGAAGCCGGTGTCAGAGATATTTGTTAAAGTGTGGGAAAAGGAGGGGCTCTCGTGTGAGGCAACACGTGACAAATACTTAACATTTTTGGCGCAAATAAACTTAATAAAAAAAAAAATAATAATTTGAAAATGAAAATAACATGCTGTGAACCATACCGGTCTTGGCTGTGGTGCAGAATTCATTTGTGGAGGTGGAGGGGTGGCAAAAACGAGAGACGGGGGTTGCCCAGGGCCGTAGGCGGCCTGGAGAGGAGAATAGAGGAAAAAGAAAAATAGATGTTAACAAATTTAACTTGAGGATGGTCAAATAATTTGAATTCTACAAAGTCAGTCACTCTCACCTGTGTAAGTCCAGGGGAGGGGGCGGGGTTTGGGACAGAACTGGGTCCCGTTATAGGCTGTGGCGGTTTGTTCATTTCACGTTCTTTTATGGTTCTGCATTAGGGTGGCGATGTGTTGCCAGCCTTTTCTGTGGATGAGGGGAGCAAGAAATACAAAAAAAGAACAAAAGCATTAATCAAGTGCACCATGATTTTAAAAAAATATTCTAAAGTCATTTTTTAAAAAGCAGACAGTAGTGCAGCAAATCTCTATGACACATAACCGCAGCCACATAGGTCAGATATCTGAAAACACAGTAGGAGTGCATGAACCACTAGTGTGGTAACATCTAAGCATGCAGCGAGGGTGTGGTCTGTGTTTTCACATATGATAACACTACCACCTCTCAGCCTTGGTCACCTCTGCAATTCATGGCTCATCTATCTTAGTCTATTGAGCAGTTCATGTTAATGTTGTTTGTGGATTCCTTATACTAATCACATTGCAACAGACTCATGTGAGTTAACCTCCACTCAACACTACCTATTGTTTGAGCAGGGGGGGAAAAAGGCTCGTGGTGGTTATTAAATCGCTGTAAAAGAAAGGACTTGGGACTAAAAACCCTCAACAATTGTTCCAGACCCCATTTGACCTCAACTACTGAACAGATGGTGCTTTAAAACACACAGACTCCTAAATAATCAGGACTTGGCAAACAGAAATAAAGCAATAACTGATGGTGATGTGCATGTGAAGATCTACATTAAACTATAGTGTGACTTCCACTAAACCAAACCACTTGGCCTAGTCTGGTTTTGAGTGAATTTAAGAAAATGGATACCTCAGGTCAAAGTTCATTTACTGTGTTAACAGTGGCTACTGCCCCCTGGTTGTGCTAGCTACATGTGCAAATAATCCACTCCAATAACCTTAACTCGATATCAATTTCAAAGACTAGAGATTTTTTTCGTTGACAAAAAAAAAATACTGTTACGGACATACTGGAATAGCAAATACACTGCGGGATTTATATAAATGGATTTTAAAAAATTGCAGCTAGCAGACGTGTCACACACCATCCACCTGCTGACACAGGAACTCTCGTTAGCTGCTAGCTTGTGCCATGCTGCTTTAGGACGGAGAGGGACATCAGCACAAAGCTAACCCATATGGATCTGCCAGTAGTGATGGTGAACAGCCTCATCGGCCGATCATATTACACATGATAGGAGATTACCTCTGTGTTTTAACCGAGTTATTACAACACGACAGGGGTGTTTAACTGGGCCGCTAAGCGAGGCAGCGTCCCCCCCGTGCCGAGGCAGCCGGCTAACGTTACGTGTCTCATCACCATCACAGACATTTCGCTCAGTTAGTTACGCTACGTGGCTCAACGCCGCTGAGTCCACATTTAACCTTAACGTACTACACAGCACAGATGGTATTAACGTTACTGGACCGGCGGAGTATAACAGGACGGCGTGTTTACTAATAATAAAAAACCAAGAAAACAAACACATGTAGCAGAAGAAAATGTTGCAACACTTGACACCGATTGAGTTACAGTTGTTGAGCTATTGTTGGTTGGGTTAACGTTAGCGGGGTTTTTAGCCCAACCCTGTCCTCCTCTGAGGTGCATTTAATCACAGGCCCCAGCATTAGAGCCACCGGGCACAAACCGTCACCCTGACACCCCCATCCAGTGCCGATATCGTGTGAAAAGGGAAGAATAATGCCAATGTTTCAATCATTCTGTCACTAAGTGTAATAACTCTGTGAAAATCCTCCTTTAAACTGAGAATCCCGTTCACGTGAAGGATAAACTGACGATGACAACGGCTAATACCGTTAGCCACGAGCGCAGGTAACCCCTAGCTGTCACTTCAGCTCACGTTAGGTTGACTTCTTCAGCCAAACACCTCTCAGATGTAAAATTACAGTCGCGCCAGTGACCCCACATGCAGATTATACAATTTTAATTTTAATTTTATTTTTTATCACTTGTATTCTGGCCAATATTCGCTGGCTACCAATCCCACAGCGTGTGTGAGGACTGACAGCCGGCAGGGCCCGCTAACGCCGGGCTAGCACCGAGCTAACGCTAACTAGCCTGTGTGCCTTTGACAAAAATGCAGACAGGCTCCGGTGCACTTCAAGCTAGCACAACCACCGTGAGATATATATTTTTGCCCTTACCGGGAATCAGTAGTGAATATGTTGTTAGATGTGAACTCGGGGGATCGTCGGCCTCTGATCAGTCTTCTGTTACAAAGTAGTGGTGTTGTAGGTTCCTTGTCCTTTTACTCCAAAGAGAAGTGTTGCCCTTTTCTTTGCTAATGACTTAGCGAGCTAGTTAGCTAACCGGCAGCCGGGGTGAGTGCTGTCACTTCGGTTTAAATCCCCGGGCGTGCAAAAGTGACAGTGTTCAAAATCAAATAATATAGTACTTTGGGAGTACTATTGACAACTCCGATGGCCCCGAAAAAAGCCTCTGGACCGTAGGTCCATGATCAGGGCGTCGATGGTGACGGATTGCCGGTTCGGTACGTACACCACTGTCGTGTGAGGAGGCTCAGAGCGAGGCCATAGTGCAGTGTTTTCTCGTCCGTGGAGCCGGTGCGCCTCCAAGTCGCATGGCTAACTTCCGGGAAAATTAAATTTTAATGCCGTTTCCTTGGTCATGTGATACAGGAGCTTTCTGTTAGTCCATCAAGCCAGGCCCTTACATTAATCTGATGCTCAAGGTGAGCGGTGTGTAACTTACTGCTAGAAAATCACTTAAAAAAAAAAAAGTCCAGTTTCTCATCAACATAGAAAAATAGATTTTAAAACTGAAAATGGAGTTCCTCCTCAAACGAACTAAGCGGAACAAGATTTAACTGTTTAAAGCCGTGAAACAACGAGAGTGCAGAGACAACAGACCTCTTGTTTTATGATCGTGACATGATCCAGAACGTTATGGTGGGCTTTTTTTGAACATGACTATCTCCATGGCAACGGGGATAACTTCACCTGAAAAATACAACCACTTTTTTTTTTCTTTTTCTTTTTTTTACAGTTATAAACAGCTAATGGGGGTTATCCCAGAAAATCACATTATATGTGAAATTTTAAAAAGTAATTGCAAATAATTTACAATAATGTATAGATATATAGGCCTTTTACACACACACACGCACGCATGCACGCACACACACATTCAATGACCCATACAACACAGGTATTGCATCAATATCAATTCATCTTTGGGTCATACTATAGGCTATAGATCATATTGCTCCAACAAACAGTCCAAAAAAATTAAATAGTCTATTCATACATGACTTTATTAGATCAATAGGCCTACGTGTAGGCTATGACTACTACTGTGGTACATGACTATATTCTATAGCCTATTCTATTCTGGACGGCTCAGATCACTTCATGGCACCTTGATGGACCAGGAAAGCGGTGGTGGACGGCTCCTATAATATAGAAGAGGATCCCTTGTACCTTTACTCATTAGGCTTTTTGATTCTTCTGCAAATGGTGTATGAGCTGACAGACTTTGGAGATTGATAAAGTAGGCTAATTCATATTCATATATTAGATCAATATACTTTAAAGCCACAAACTTGAAAGATTAATTGATAGTCTCATTTTCTGTCAAATAAATTCATCATTTTAATCCAGTATCTTTTCAAATTTGGAACATTGAAATGCAGTGTGTAAAACAAACAGGACACCCTACTGTAGAAATAACTGGCAGATTAATCATGAGGATTATCATTGGTAGCAGCTCTAAACAGAATATACTGTGACTGAAATGAATTGAAAGGTCTTAAGGTTCATCCTGAATTATTACTAGTGCTGTAGCTCATAGGCTACCTGTAATGTAGAGACCAGTGTCAAAACCTACATCAGGTGCTTATTTCCTCTAAAGACACTTTAGTCTGTTCAAATGACAACAAATGAATGTTAATTGAAACCTTTTCCCCTCCTAAGGCTCCTGCAGGTTAATCCAGCCATGCCTGCAGCCTCAGCCAATGAGAATATGTTTGTCTGTCTGCCCAATAATTGATTTGGATTCGGTCCATGTACTGTGAAATTCCTCTGTTGATGGACTTTGTATTGGAAGGAGATTTTTTCTTTTTGGAGCATACAAAAACCACCATGTCCCCTATAATCAGTGCAGCCCACTGAAACAGATTATCCCAAGAAGATGGAAATTTAGTTATTTATTCGCTTCAGCAGTCTGTGGAAATGCAGCTGAAGATGCAGACTGAAGAGGGCTGATATTCAAGAATAAATGCTTCAGACATTATACAGTTACAAAAAACAAAGCATACTCTCACCACAAAAGATCGTTATAAAGGGTTTATTTGAGAAAAGTGATAACAAATCATTTGATCTAGTAACAAAGACAGCGTAGCAATTCCTTTCAACAGCAAGAAAACAGCTACATTATGGATATGACTGGTCATACATACAAGTTGATTTGTGGGTTTTGATGCAATGTGCAATGCATCTGTTTGTTATTCTAAGAATAGGTCTACAACAGGATCAGTAAGAGAATGCTCAATACAATTTTTGGGTCGAGTGTGGGAGGTGTGGGTAAGGTGCTCGAAACACTGTGAGCCATCTGAGGCACCACATGGTCCATGGTCACCACTAGTTTTTTTGCTGACAGGAATGGAAAGTGCAAGATTTCTCCAGATCTGTTGGGAAGAGAAACACACAGCCAGTGAGATGTCAGAATTTAGAGCAGTAACTAAACTTGTATCTGTCCCGGCAGCAAGGATAGCCTACTACATTTTAATTGTAATATGTTACATTACTGCCCTATTATTCCTCATTTAAACCACAGTAATACAAACCTGGAGTGGATTCGCTGCACATTCTGAGCGAACTCATGGCATTCATGTACTCTGTACCCAAAAACTGTTTATAGTTTGTCCCAGCCTGAATCTCCTGCAGACATTTAGTGGAGTCCTTGAACAGGAGGTTCTTTCCTCCATCTGACTGGAACAATCTGAATACTGTATCAGTGCCACTGGGTCCAAACTTGGCCTATAAATAAAGAATAAAGAACACAATTTTGATTTTAAATACAGTTATTCATTATAAAAAAAAGAACAAATAGAAAGTCATTTGTCATCAGTATCACTATCAGAAATTGAAAGGCGTCCAGGGCTAAATGCTGTAAAAAGCAAAGTCATGCCTGTAAAAAGAAAAAGAAAAGAAGAAGTGACAAAAGAAGTGTGTATAAGAAACTGTCCAGAACACCTTTGTTTGCATGTTTTATGCCTCAGGGGCAGAACTGTACTTGATATCCCACTGAACAGGTTTCAAGGTATCTGGGAAAATAATTTTATACCAGGGAGCATATCAAAAGATCAGCAACCTAATTTCATTTCAGTATAAACATAGTTAGAGGCAGATGAGAGCTGGAAGCCAAATTATCACTTTCAACCATGGGTGAGAGGTTTCCACAAATATTAGCCTTTGTGTGCTGGGAAATAGGATCAAATGCAAAATACTGAACCTCAAATAGCCCATAACTTATAACTGGTGTGTGAAGGATAAAAATGTGATTGAGAAAAAACTATGTCACTTGTGTGTGTTTCATAAGACTACAGAAGTCTCCCCAATGTAAAAATACTAAAAGTAAAAATATTTTAAAAATGTGATATTTTGCACAGAAAACAACCAGAAAGTAAAAGTGACCCAGAAAACGGGATGACTGACCTGCTGGTCCTGGAGAACACGGATCACCTCGTCGCGGCTCTCTGGGCGTGTCACCACAGCGTGTGCAGGCACTTTAGCCAAGTTGCAGCTGAGGTAATCTGAGATTGGCAGTGGACCCTTACCAGGGCAGATCAGTGCGTAGTCAGCAGAATTCAACCCTCTAGCCCAGTCTGGACCGTTACCTTTAACGAGAAGAGGAGGGGTCGAGGAGCTGTGGTTTTATAGGAAACAACACTGTCATATGTGAGAGCACATCGTGTCAGTCTCTTACCATCACTGTTTTCACCAACAATCGTGTGTTTGATGAAGGCAACATCACCGGCGTCCTCCGCCAGACATCTGTGATGACATGCAAAACATATCTAGAGTGATTAAAGAAACATTTAACACGAACCCAAAGCACAGAGGAGCTGTAATTGCACCTCGCTTCAGCTCAGTTATAAATACAGTGGAGCAAATCCAACAGTGACCTGACACTAGAGTGGTAGCAATCATTTCTCATTTCCAGAAAGAAATGAAATCTGTGCATTTAATAAGGCCACCCATGAAAAACAAACACACACACAGCACAGCCGAATAAAAGAGCACTATTGCTTCCTACCTAAAGGCTCCAGCGTATCCGTAGTACTGCTCATCAGCACTTGCTTTGCACTTGTTTTCATCACCCACGGTTTTGCGGCTGCCGACACACTGAGTACAGAATGAAGAGGTGGGGTCTGCTCCGGGAGCGCAGCCGCTGCTGAAGAACTTGGCTGAGGAGAGGAGGATCAACCGTCAGTACAGTGTGTTGGTGTTCAACACTGAGGAGTGCAAAAAACTAATTACAGTCATTCTCAAATCACTGATGGGAAAATATCTGGATGATCTATAATCTGGACATCATTCTGTTTTCCCTCAAAATGCATTAAACATGGTGGTGCTTGAGGGTGATAGCTGGATTGAAGTGTGCCAATCTGTACTGCATGTCACCCCCTTAGTCTCTCTCTCCACTATACCGTCAATTCAAGATAAAAATGCCCAAAAAACAAATATAAGATAACATATTAATCATGCTTTCTATACTCACTGAAGTCACAGTCAGCAGTCGTCTTGTGGATGTGGCCCATGGGAACGTTCCAGCCTGCAGTTCTGCCCATGCCTGTGTGGCAGGACCTCTTGCCCCGCAGGTTTTCCCAGGTCACGCCTGAGTTTTTCTTTACCACAGCAACAGCATAGTAAGAGGAGGCCGCAGCTACAAGAGCGGAAGAGTGAGATGGACCAGATGAGTACCTAGCACGTGATTGGTTATATTTATTATAACTTAGAATGAAAGTTACTATATAAGATTAGACGGGGTAATAGGTATTTTACTGTTATCAGTTTCTTCCATGTATTGTTCCATATGTAAGTATTTGCTACAGTTATAATTATAAAATATATTGTTCAGTTTTTATATTTAAATATACATTTGATCAGAAATCCAGTGTTATATGTATAGAAAGAACAGAAACAGACAGTTTTTTTTTTGTTTTTTTTTACCGCCGGGGTTGCCGCACTGTCCAGCATCATACTGC
This sequence comes from Decapterus maruadsi, assembly GCA_030347415.2. Taxonomy (NCBI): domain Eukaryota; kingdom Metazoa; phylum Chordata; class Actinopteri; order Carangiformes; family Carangidae; genus Decapterus; species Decapterus maruadsi. Next base: position 18,723,468 of record CM064906.1, read on the forward strand.
TCCACCATAGCAGGAACCAGACCACACTTTCCAGCTGTGTACACCTGTCCTCCATCTACTGCCATTGCGTCAGCCTCTTTACGCTGCAGAATAATTTAAGTAACAGATAATCAGAAACAAAAACTGTAAAACGGAGCCAACGCTGCTCACGTTAATAACACATGTCCATATTTAAGGAAAGGCTGTTTTACCAAGATCTTTTTCATACACTCGTCAACTGAGGGGGCCGACTGGCATTCAATGGCAGAGCCTTCATCAGTCACGCTGTTGATGGTCCACTGGTCACACTTGGAGGTCTCAGCGTGGCCCACAGCGCACCATTTAATGGCATTGTTTGCGGTGCCTGGGGTCTGCTCTGGAAAGTTAAGTAACATAAAAATAAGTCAGTGGCTGCTGTACTGTATGTTAACTTTTATGGCTTATCTTCTTGCGTTTAAAGTACCTTTTTTCAGGGAGCGAACAATGCTCATGTACTCAGCTCCCAGGTACAGGAAGGAGTCGACGTTCGGGGGCAGACGCACCAGCTTTGTTGCTGAGTCCTTGAACATCAGGTTCTTGGCAGGTGCATAGGCTTCAGATGAGAAAAGGTTAAAGCCCTGAAAGAAACAGTCAGTGAATCCATTATAGAAACCATAAAAAATAACTTACATGTTTAAATGAATCATTATGCTTTTTCATTTCTATCTTATCAGGCAGTCAAACTCCACTGCACACTCTTGCTGCTATACATGGGTTTACCTGGACTGCTTGCAGCTTGGCCCAGATGGAGTCGGCCAGCTCTTGGTCCTTGCGGCTGACAACAGCATGAGCTGGTGCCCTGGCCAGGTGGCAGGTTTTGTAACTGTCAATAGGTGCTCTGGTGTTGTCCCTGCACAGCAGCTCGTAGTTGGCCTTCAGGGAATCTGAAAGTGTTTCACAACCACAATTTAGCTCCAGTTACAAATAAATCTTTCCTTTTTTGGGGCATATTGGCCAGCATAAGTGTGAATCTGAATTTAAAAGTGAAGCCCAGAGCCTTATATAGCAAAGGCATTAAAAAGCTGGGAATGTAAGGAGTGTAAAAGAGTGGGGCAGATATCTAAAAATATTCACTTCCGTATCACAAAAAAAAAAAAAAAAAATCAAATCAGATTCATTCTTTGGAGTTTGTAATGTTGTTACAATTTGTAATTGCAGTTACTACAGAAAACTTTTTTCAATCTTTTTTCAACAATTCATTATACGTATATGAGAAGAGTTGATACTGACCGGGGACAGTGAGGTGTTTTACAAAAGCCACTTCTCCTTTGTCTTCCACCAGACACCTGTCAAATAGAAAAGTCCACAGGTGTATCATCAGCATTAGACGTTAAATCATCATCAGCAGTACAGTGTTTTTCTTCAGAATCACACACTGAGGCATGGGTGGATCTTCATGTCACGGTGAGTCAGAGAAAGACCCAGAAAAAGGCTCATACTCACTGGAAAGCACCATCATAATCATAGTAAGGCTCCTTGTGGGACCTGGAGCAGTCTCCCTTGCACAGCTCACACAGTTTGGGCCTTGTTGCCCCGGGTACACAGCTTTTCAGGAAATATTCGCTCACAGCTGCAAAATGAAAATTGATTTAAAAAAATGAATAAACATTAGCAAATACTAAGCATTATAAATGTCAGTCCCTGTTGATATCTCTCAATAAATATACATGGTGCTGCACAGTGGTACAGTTGCCTTTCAGCAAGACAATTCTGGGTTCAAATCCCGGGCCTGGGGCCTTTGTGGATGGAGTTTACATGTTCTCCCTGTGTCTATGTGGGTTCCCTCCAGTTTCTCTGGCTTCCTACTGCAAAGTTAACAGGGGCCCCAAATTGCCAATAGTTTTTTCAATCTCTATGTCGGCTGGGATTGGTTTCACCTCTGGGGACCCTGCACTGATAAGAGGTTTTGACAGCAGATGGTTACTACACTATTACTACACTATGCTATGCTATGTTATGTTATCCTACACTACGCTATGCTATCCTATGCCATACTATGCTCTGCTATACTGTACTGTTACAACACTGTACTTGGATGAATTATTTTAAAATATATATCATATAGTCATGTAACGCACACATTACGTTGTGAGGGTTGTGTGAAACATCTAACTCACCTTCCTCCACTGGTTTGTCATCGATGCCTCCCCATGGAAGGAGACCCATGGACACCAGAGTTCCTATGGGGATGTTCCAGCCTGCTGATTTCCCCAACCCAGTGTGGCAAGTTTTCTTTCCCCGCAGGTCATGGAAGCCGAATCCTGAGTCCTTCTTCACCACGGCCACGGCATAGTAGCAGGTGTCTGAAGCTAGACATAGACAGAACAATACACATAGCTCAGATGATATCCTAAATATCCGTCTTCCTCACTACTGGTGCATCACTGAAGACAATTAATATTTAAACCTACAGGGGCCGTAGTCCTCAGCAATAATGGGATGCAGGTTGTAGTTGGTCAGTCCAGCTGTGTAGATGTCCCCTCCATCCAAAGTGATTGCATCTGCCTCACCAGCCTGTTAAAAAAAACATAGGTCTTGACAAACAAGCAGCGTCTTCAGCAGGTCAAAGAACACATTGTCAATAATTAGCCTAAATACCAGCAATATTTCCGAGATATTTGTGTATCTGGAGTTATTTTGCTTGCAACTTCAATGAAATTTTGCTTTACTTCTCTACAGTTAAAAGAGCAGCACATTTTACAGTTGTAAGTTATATTACTTACAAGATGTTATACACAAAAACTGAGTAGTTTCTGTAATTATATACAGTATATATTATATATTGAAATATATTTGTATACCATCTCTTAAGTAACTATGTATTATACAGTAGTCTATGCAAAAATATCTCCAACTCAATCATGCATCAATAATAGCAATAATAAAAATACACAAAAATATTATGAAAGGGGCAATTGTAGATTTTCCACACCCTCAGTTATTAGCCTAGGCTACTTGTGTTTACTCAAGTCTGATTTTAAATGCAGGACTTGAACCTGTGCTTGACATAGACTATAATCTATCCAGCTACATACTGTAAGAGATTGCATGTATACAATATCAACAATGATCTAATTATACACAACGATTCAGCACTGCATATTTATTAGTTAGTAAAACATTTGTCATTATTTAAACTAGGTAAAAGATGAAAACGAATTAAATTTCCCCTGCATTTTTTAAACACATCTCCTGCAGCGTATGTTGAGTTTCTGACCTTAATGGCAATGATACACTCGATGGTGTTTTCTTTCTTCACGCAGGAGAAGGCAGGAGCCGCTGCAACCAGGTCCATACATTTCCGATATTCTTGCTCGGATTTAACGCACCATCTCACCTTCTCAGTGGGGGCCGCGGACACAGCGGCTGTCGGTGCACAGGGATAAACAACAATGCAGGTAAATAGGACGTTTGGTAAACCTGTGATTAAAAAAGCATAAAGTGTAATGTCTCTTTACCGAGGCAGCCGAGCAGCGCAACAAGGACGAGGGACTTCATGCTGGACACCGGGGTCTCCAGGTCAGTAGAGCAGAGTGACAGAGAGGAAGCTCAGGCTTTTATAGCATCCTGCGGGGAAAAAAAGAAAAGAGGCAACGACTCACCAGTTTGCTCAGGTTTCCTAATGTGTGCCTGCGCGCGTGTACCTTTGTGTGTTCATAGGATGACAGTGAAAACACAGAGATCACATCCCAAATTTCCTCATACTGGAAAGTCACAGGTTCTCAGTTTGCACTGTGTGAAATCAAGGCACAGAAAACGACATGTTAAGGATCACAAATCAAAAAGCAGACTAATTCAAGGCTAACAAGATGATACACAGGATGACACATTCAATATACAAACACATGACTTTATTTTTGTAGGCTACGATCTGTATTTTTTCAGTTTGAGACATTTTGACTTCATAAGCCTGATGATCATTTGTTTTTGTTTTTTTCAAAACTCCTGTTCCAAATAAAGTGATTTCAAATGTGCCCATAAAGGAAAATTAACAGTTTTGCTGTTCAAGTAGAACTAAATTCAACCCAAGCAATCTGCTCCAGTGTTTTCAGGTAGCAATACCATAATGTAGAAATACTTTGGCTATTTCAAAATCTGTCTGTAGTAAAGATGCAACACTATCTGTTAAATATGGGCTACTTGTATCAAAAGTGAATGGACTCGTTTCATAACCTAGAAAAGTATCAGGTTTTATATTTCTAAAGGTTTTTTATTTCTTTTCTTCTCTTTTTTAAAATGCTAGCTTCTCTCCTTGATTGTGCACCGTCCTTATCCTAAAATTACATAATTTGGTGATGAGGCTTAACCAGTTTATTAATACCAGCTCATTGCAAATTCTGACACTGAATATTTTTTGGTAATTATTCAGCTGTTTCCTCTTCATGTGAAAGATCTGTTGCATCAGTTGCTGTGATCGGCAGAAGAAACAAAAAAGGCTCAAGTATTGAAATATTGCAGATATCATGGTATTTCACGTAGAAAAGCTGCAGCGTGTGTGACTCATGTAACAGTTGTGTTTACAGAGTCAATATTACCCAACAAGATCTAAGGTTCACATTGTAGCCTAAGTCTACATTGATTTGTAAATTGAACCAATAACACCTCATTTTTGTTGTCATCATATTGAAATTTCATCTAACTTTCACAATAGAGTCTATGTTTATTTTTTCCGCTGCCTTTGGTTGTGCAGGTTTGGAAAATCCACAACGTGACACTGGAAGAGGAGATGGGTTTCAGTTGTGAAGACAATGCACTGGCACTCTAATTGAAGTTAAGAGTGAGTATAATCAATATTTATTCTATGGCTGTTGGGATGATCATGCACATATCAAAGCAGCAAGATCTGTCAAAATGTGTGTAATCAAGGGTAATCATATTTCTTATTAATTGAATGTTGATCAGACACCTGCACAGAAGATGGTCTACAAAGTGCCTTTTTTCGTTTTTCTGCTGAATCAGAGTATGTAGCCCTGACCTCTCGTAGATAAATAGATGAACTGAGGCCCTGCTTGTATGTACGCCTCTCTTTGTGTCACGTATGTTCACAGCAATGGTCAATTTGCTGAGAACAAATAGTGATGTCTTGCAGTGTGTTAACTGATGACACTATTCTTTAATGTGAAGCAAATTTTGTTTCCTGACATCGTTTAGTCTGGTTTGACTGAGTTTCTTTTTTCGTTTTCTATAGTTAACATGTAGGAGAATCCAGACCCTGTTGCTCCTCCCCTCTCCACAAGTTGTGCAGTGTCCTTCGTGACCTCCCTTAGTGTTTTTTTTTTTTTTTACTTCAATCACTGGTTTTGTCTGACACTTCACTCGGTAGTGTTAATCATGTCCATGTCCTGATAATGCAGTTATTAAGGGCATAACATCATTTTCCTATGTTGTCTGAAAAAGATGACATTCACTATCTGCACAATTAATCCAAAAACATTTTTTTCTCTCCTGTATAAATTTCTGCTGGAGCGAACAATATTTTGAATTCCAGAAAATAAAATGATCGAGGTATTACAGTCATATAGTTTGAATGTGTATTTCCCTTAGTAAACATGAATATTTAAGATTGTCATTCATCATTAATAGCCAGTAATTTCAAACAGTCTCAACTGTGTAATCCAGCTTCCTGAAATACCACAACAACTCCGACTGTGATTATAGTCCACAAGGCCATCCTGACTGTGACTCAATCAGGGCAGATAAGCTAATCATAAATGACTGTTTTCCGGAAACTTGCAGAGCAGAGGTTTATAGGGTATTAAATGCTGGATACCTGTTTTTTCAGTCTGTAGTGTTTCTTTTTTTGGCTTAAATGAATCACATAATCAAAAACATTGTACTGTGAGTTAACTGTGACGAAATGGTCGGGCCTTGATTATTCATCATGGTGCCCACACATGATCATAACACTCAGGGCACTGAGGGCAAGACAGATCCTAGAAAAAACTCATCTGACATCAGGATGTACAGACGCTGCCAGTCTGAATTACTCATACTGTTGTGATGTTATTGCACAGTGACAGTAATCAAGGGCTTATATCACTCTTATTCAGAAGACACAGTACCTGAGAGGAAGAAAAGAAATCCTCATTGCACCATGGGAATGCCCTTGGCAGTCCAGGCTTATAACGGCAAAACTAAGAAATGGTACAGGACTCACAAGAGGCAACTGACAATTTTAAGTCTGATCTTGAATCTAGGGAGGGTGTGTTTCTCTCAAACTCAAACTGGGAGCTGGATCAACAGGAGAGAGGCCTGATTACTGAAGGCTCAGCCTCTCATTCCAGTGTTAGAAACTCAAGGCACTACAAGTATAGACCTGCATTTAGAGAGCAGAGGGTGCTATCCCTCAGTATTCTTGTGATAATAACGCACTATGAGCTCTTTAAGACATGATGGTGCAACACGAATGGCTTTGTAGTAGGAGGAGGATTTTTAATTCCCTGCTGTTGCAGAGGCTTTTTGCTGAGTTATGCACATCCCAATAAAAATCTGTAAGAGCTGTTCTCTCTACAGATAACAAAGGCACAGGCTAGTTTTGGGCACCATTTTAAAACAATATACCGTAATAAAAAATAATTTAAAATAATTGTTATTTTATTATAATATTGTTTACATGCCAAGTTTGGGGCATGTCCTGGTCAAATGTCCTCAACTGTAGCATTTGAGGCCAAGGTAAGGCCTTCCAGAGTAACTGTGTTGATCCATTTCTGAGACGTTTAAAGCCAAGTACATACATTTTCTATGGATTTAGAAGTATACATTGCTGATTATTCTCATTGATCATCAAAAGGTCCCCGAAGACTGTCCATCCGATGACTTAATTGATAAATACAGATGGGTGTCATCTACATAGCGACACTTGGTCACACACTGCTTCCTGATAAAGGAAACATGTATAGGGTAAATGCACTGGGCCGAGGAAAGAGCCTTGTGGGACTCCATGATTAACTTTAGTGTGTATCAAAGAGTCATTGTTGACATAAACATACTAGACCTATTGATTTCTCTCATGTTAATGACATGGTCCAGTCTGTAAAAAAATCTTGTAATGATGGTGTCTTACTCTAAAATCTAATAGAAAAAATTATGGACTCATTAAAAATGTCTAAAAAAGGAATCTCTGAATTTGGCATTAATTGACCAATTTCTCAATGTATTTGGTTAAAGGTATTTTTGCAGGGAGTTAGCAACTGCCATCTTTATAGAGTCCTACATTTCCCACAATGCAACCCAAAAGTGACTTTCTTTGGATCCTGCACTACCTCTCAAATGCTAATTTCTGTCCAACCCCACACCCCCAGCCTTTATTTTCACAGCTGAAGCTGTAATTAGATAAATAAAACAACCCTGATGACATGATTTGGGTTATATTTTCAAACTCAAAAAAGGAAGCATTTTCTGAGGAATAAAAGATGTCACATAACCTCATCACATGCTGTGTAAGTATCAGCGGAGTGCGCCCAGATGGCCCACTGATCACACATTAACTTTCATTGATTTCATTCTGAGAACTAGGTCCATGACTGACTGGGGTCAACATCCCCCTTATGCAACATACAACCCATCAAACAAACCAGGTCTGGGGCTGCTGCCCTGGTTCCCTCATTAACCTCTCAGCACTGGCTAACAAATTAAAGTTTGATATGAAATGTAGGGTTGCAAAAAGGTCCTAAGGGAATAAAACACATACGTGACTCCAAGTGTAAGTTATGTGTAAGTTGTCAGTTGAGATACTAGACATTTCTGCTCATCCACTTTTTATCCATTAAAAAACAGGTTGTGAAGGAATGCCCTTCATGTACTGTAGTATCCAAACATTATGGGGAGAGAAGCGAAGTCAGTGTCCTCATCTGTTTGTGCAGCTGCAAGTCCTTTTCTTTCAACTCTGACCATTGCCCCCGTACAAACACTACCATTGTCAGCTGGGGCCCTCATCTTAAAGGGAATGTAGCATACATTGCATTTTTGTAATCAGACATATATTTGAACAGCATGTGATTCCAGCTGCCATTTTATCTCATTCTGATATTAGTTAAATAATGTGGGAGCATATCACAACTCCAAGTGCTCGACAAGAAACAAGCTAAAGCAGTTTCTCAGCTGAACTTATTGCAGCAACTGTTAACACCGACAGCATTTCCTGTACCTCCATAAACTTTTGCAAAGCTTAACTGAATATTGTGAAAGCTGCATGTGTTACTTGATACTGGTCTTCTTCTTCCCATTTATTGGTGAACTGTTGCACATTACCACCACCAACTGGCCACGTGAAAAACTGTGAAACTGCAACAGCTTCCGCTTACACTGAAGGCACGCTATACGTCAAAAGGTTGAAAGCATGTGCATTAGGCCTGGTCTGTCTAGATCCTGCCTCCATCATCCTGTCTGTGAAGGGACTAGTGGGCTGATGTGTAAAGCAACAGGGGTCCTAATGCAGCTGTTGTCCTGTTTCATTGTTTCGACAATGCCCATCTTTGCGGTGCAACACATGACCAGGTATTCAGGCAATCATTTTCATTAAAAAATCAGAGTTATCATTTTATTCAAATAGGGTTTGTTCTTTTTTTCCCCCTATCCACAAAACAACAAATGTCTGCATTATGATTTGTTGGAGTTGATTCTTGGGTGTTGCTCCTTTTGTGTCACCGAGATGGTTAATTCTTTGAAGGTAACAAAAGACCAAGCAGAACCTCCCTTGGTTTTGGTGGTTATATTTCAACATCAGCATATTTTCTTGGCAGCATATAAAAAAAAGAGAAAAGAAACAATGACTACAGCTAAATATCAGTCTCTCTAAGCCATCTCTGTACAGTGTAGGTCCGACTGATGAGATGTACCACCCTTCATTCATTCCCTTCTGTATCAAAAGTTGAAATCCAAAAACAGTCTACTAGTCTCTAATAGAAACTTGAGTAAAAATGTGTAGATCTACCCAAATCCCCTCAGATCTACACAAGCGTGTCAATGATATTTGACACACTTTCTTGAGTTGTAATTTACACCCCATTTCTTGTATTGCCCCTGCTTTCCAAATAATTACAATTGTTTTAACAATGGCCGAGTGAGAGACCAAATTTGGGTCAAAATAAACAACAATGAGCCTCCCTTTACCTTGTTCCCAGATACAGACAATGACAACAGGAGCTAAAAAATAAACTCTGACATTTAACGTCCTTTCTGGGAGGTAAAAGTCCTTTTGTACAAGTCCCTGGTGCCTCATTGACAATTTACGATCCATTAATTGGAGTTTTTTTTATTTGAATATGAGCTATATCATATATATTCTATCACGATGTGCCTCAGTGATCACAATGAACTGAAGCCTGCATCAAAACAGAATATAACACGTAAAAAAAAACCACCTGGTGTCCGCAACACCTTTACTGGCCAATGGTAGAGCACTACAAAAGGATTAGGCTGTCAGTAGAGTGACTGGGAAAGTAGTCCATCCACTAAGAATTGTCTTGGCAAAAAAACAAAACAAAACAAAAAAACAGGGCCTAATTCCAGGAGAACAGAAGGTTATGGGATCAAGGCCAGTAACATCGTCCCAGATCATTGGTGAGAGGGTGAGGTCTATCAGAGAGATACAGAAAAGCAAAAAAAAAAAAAAAAGTGAGTGTGTCTGGGGAAAAAAAAAGGCTAGTTCCTCTCCTGCACAAATACAGTCTCCTGTGGACAAAGCCCCGCCTCCTGCAGCGTGATGTCATAGTCCAAGTGGGCAAGCTTCCTTCTGGGAAAGTTGGTGACAAGTTCGAAGCGTTCGTTAGGATAACCCTTGGACTGTACGTGTCTTACCAGGGCCTTCAAGAGAGAGTGACAAAGCAAAAGTGAGAGGTTTTAGATGAAAAAACAAAAACCAAAACAGTATTCATGTGATAATATTCATTTCTGAATGGGCATAGCAAGGAATTGCTTATATTTATTTTTCTTAAATTGAACTTAAATAATATGAAATAAGCAGCTGTCACCTTAGCTTAACATAACAAAGTGCAAACAGGGTAAAGCCTTGTTCTGTACAAAATAAAAATCTCCAAACACACTCTAAAGCACAAAGCATTAATTCAAATGTTGCATCTTGTTTGTTGCCAGAGTACACAAAACCTTATAGCTGTGATGCAACAGCGCTGACTAAAGGACTGTTCTCTCAAATAATTGATATGTTTTCTCACCAGAAGTTTTGCTTTAGAAGACAAGGAAATTTGCTCTCTCTGTCCATCTGGGTAACGGAGCATCAACCTGGCTTTGGGACCTGTGTGACAGAAAAAAAAAAAAAGTAAAACATAGTGGTTAATGTCTTTAGGAAAAGATGCAGCTGTTAAATGCACTGTGTTAATCCAATTATTCTATTCGAAAGCTGAACGGCTATTGTGAGTACTAACCCACAAAAGATAAACAATTAATCATTGTCTGTGGAAAAGCTTTACCAAGTGTTATTTTCCTCTTGGCTATTCAGTTTATAGTGAGTAATAACTACAATCTACTGTACTACTGGACTCATTTGGCACTTTAACACTTGCTGGAGTGGGAAACCTTCGTCTAAGTCCTAATTACTACATCTATGAAGTGAGTGAGAGGAGATTGAGTTAAGAAGTTAATCATAATCAGTATAATATGTGCTATTCAGGTGTTGTAAGAGAGGGGGCGACTGTGATAGCCTTGTGTGCCTTGATTGTGGTGTCCATGGTAACAAGTGTCAGTCACCCAAATCAAATTCAAATTCGTTATGGGTGTATTATGTGATAAGTATAAGGTTTGATGTCCCAGGTTGATACTGGCTTCCTGGACTCAATGACTAAGAGGTTGACCAGCTGACCATGCAAGTGCTCATGGACTAATCCTCAAAACATTTTGACAGGGGTATGCAGGGTGGAGTCGACTCTTAAAGGCACGTTCCACTCAAACACACCCTTATAACTTAATCCCCATTGTAACAGTCCCAATGTTTCGAATTACGCATCCTCGTACCGTTGTCATCGGGACAGTCTGCGACTGCGTCACAAGCGTTGCTGGTGCTGGTCTTTGATGATCCAGCGCCTTCTGCCGCCGGGGAACAGTGGTTCCCTCCAGGATCTGGGTGAGGCTGAGGATGACGGGGAGCGGAGGCCGACGGCTCCAGGTGGTTCTTTTTGCTCTCTTCTTTCTTGTGACTGTGGTTGTTTTCTTTGTACGGAGACTTTCTGTGGGAGGAGGTCGAGCTATCGGGATGCAGGCGTTGCTGCGCTGCGGGGGCCGAAGGGGCTGGGGTATATTTGGTGGTAGAAGTTTTATCTTCATGAGGTACTGGCGTTTCACTGTCTGAGCCATCAACAGAGATGGGACCCTCACTGTCAGAGAAAGGCTCTGCGTCTGATTCGTCTTCTGATCGCGGGGAATCTGGGGCTTCGGGGACATTTGAGGACTCGTAGTGGGTCTCCTGTAGAGAGGCTCGGATTGCTGCCTCCAGCTGACTGTCTTCGCTGGCATCGATCAGACTCTCCTAGAAACAAAAACAGAACACAGCTGTAAGAAACATATCAAAGAGCTTGGTAAAATAACACATAATAGGGTCAAACTTAACGTCCTAGTCCAACATTAAGATAACCAGAATCCCATGATGCTCTACAAATGATCAACACTTGTGAGTTGTGACATAAAAAAAATCTTTAGACAGAGCCTGAGTGACAAAGAGGAGGGAGAGAGGAGATCTTAGAGGAGAAACAGAATGAGAATTAGAGGTGACATGTCTGATGAGAGACCCACAGAGCGAGCTCGTTTGGCAGGGGGGGCATGGCAGGACGGCCCGTCGAGCTGTCCGTGCTCTGCCAGGAATCCGGTCGCCTGCTCCAGGAACGATGCCACGTCCAGCTGGTTCCACTCCACCATTTTTTGACCTTCGAAAAAAAATGTTATCAAAAGGTTCGGGTCAGTAACGACATTCATTTACTCCTCATGTTGCATCAACTCAGATTTAAAAAGTTTTTAACTTTTGAAGAGGACTTTTGAATATGTTATCAATTTAAAACCAATAAACCAATACAAAGCAAACGGCAGCAACAGTGAGTGACCGTTGTTACTAAAGCTTTCTGACCTGGAATTTTCTGTTGTGTAACTTCTAAAATCCACACAGGTTTAATTTCACAACAACTTCCTCAATCCACATGAACTCACCTGTGCGCGGGTCGAGGATGGAAATGTAGGGAAACTTGTTCAGTTTATAGAACTGGATGTATCTTTGTCCCTCTTCACTGTCATGATATACCTGTGATGAAAAGATGCAGATTAAACATGGCATGAAGAGTGTGATTTGCATCTTCTCTCTAATGATTTTTGGGGGGTTTGAAACCACATACCTGCCAGAATATGAAGTGTTCTCTGATGATGGTCTTCACTGCATCGTTACTCCATACATCCCTGTTCAGGCACTGGCAGGCGAAGTCCTGAACGTTCTGAATGTTGATCATTAGCCACTTGTTCTCCAGCTGTCCACAGTCTTTTGCCTGTGAACATGAAAAAGACAATAAAGAATCTGAATAAGAAAACCCCACCAGGAATTGAGGTTAATTTTATAAATTTGTGGTAAAATTGCAAAGTGGACATGTATGAATATCTACAAGTACAATTAACTACATTCACTAAATAAACAGGTTCTCCCCTATGGAGAAGAGTCATAACATCAGCGGTATGTGAACACATGTCATGGCGCACTGGTTTCATAAACACTGTTAGTGCAGTGAGTGAATAACACTGTCGCTAAAAAGGAACAACCTGCACACTCCTGACCTTTCCCCACCTGCGATGGACGCGGTCGCCATCTGAGGTTTCACTAAAAGTTCACACAGACAGAATAAAGACGTCAGGTGTAAAGTGTCCCGTGAGTGACTTCTTACTGTCTCAAAGCTGCCTTTGTGCATGAGCTCAATGGGAGGACGGAAAAGGTCTGCCAGGGTGCTCAGTTTCTTATCCACCGTTCCACCGTTACGCAGCTCCTGTTCCTGGCGGACTAGGAGAAGAAAAACATTCTCAGTCATTATAGGAGCTCAAGTCATACAGGAGTTCACACACAAGAGAAACAAACGACAGATTCTGACACTTGGTTGCTGTTTTAATTTAAACCAAACCAGATTTTTAACCTTTTAATAAACACTGCCCCACCTGCGGGGATACACTGGCCTTGGTCGTGCTACTTTAGTTGCGTTTTGGAGGCCAATCTTCACACATCTTTGAGAAATTTTACAATGTGCCACTATAACCGTTGTATAATCTGTTGTCCTCATTGTGCCTTTTTGGTTGCAAGAATCACCTTTCAAAATAAACCAGGGTTAAGGCTGATCAAAAGGGCTGAGGGGTAATGATGTTTTTTCGGTGGTTACATTATTTTTGGGCTTGTGAACAACAAAGAGGGTGTCTGGTGACAAGGTTAAACCTCGAAAGCTTTAATGTGGCATTACTCACTTGTTTCTGTTTGGAAGTCTCGGAAACCATCAAATATTGACCGAGCAGGTCTTCTTCGCTTTGGCACTGCACGTGTAATAGAAACGGGAAAAGTAACACTGAAAAACTGCAATTTAGTTAAAAGCGCATCTGCATGAGGTAGAATAAGGAGAAAAGCAGCACAATACCTCCAAACAGTGGTTCTGGTTCCACCAATATGTCCTGCTTCTGTGGAATGGGTGCTCGAACTTCACTAAAATATGAAGAAAATCATTATATTGAGCCAATTACACCACCCAAAAAAAAATCATGAATGTGCCTGATGCCAAATTATTCTAAAATTGTAAAATAGTAACAAAATGTAGGCACACAATAAAAAAGAAATATAAATTTAGTGCATTTTTCAGATGCTAATACACAACAATTACGCAAATACTGTTGTGGTTTTGTTTGACATAAATATGTAGAGAAAAGTATGAACTTACTCAGTGGGGGGCGCTCTGCTGCTAGAAGCTGCTGAACTGGAGCTGGTGCCGGGCTCCTCTGCTATCCCACCTCCATCCAGAAACATGGTCACTGCCATCTCCAGGTTGTTGTTGCATGCTTCCAACATATGTTTTCCTACACTCTCTGTGGCTCCTAGGAGAGTGTTGGATATAGACATACTGAGAAACACATCACTGCACAACTACCCTTACTCTATCCGTGAAAGTAATCTAGTATTAGTATTAGTAACAACTAAAACAACTCAACTGACAATGAAAGAAACGAATTAAGGATAAACAAACAACCATCTAACATCATAAGAAATCAAATTGATGCAAAAAAAAAATCTGAATGAAATTCAAACTTGTATTATTACATATATACACTGTATTATAAAAGGGATGGAAACCACGGTGTGCAAAATCTCATTAATCTCATCTCATTTGCTTTATCACACTACTAAACCATGTGATGAAGCTGAATATCTAGTAACAAAGTAAAATGGTAACTGACCGTATTGGTGTGTTTTTGTGGCTGGCTTATTACTTGTTCAGTATGGATATTTTATTTTCCTTCTACCAAAAAGTTTAAAAAAGAGGTAAGAATAACGTAATTTGGTAAACTAAACGAGAATGCTGTTTAATATACTTCATGAACTTGAACTTGTCTCATTAGTTTAAAGCAGTTATAACAATGCATTTGTAATTGGCAACGATCTCATGGTCACATAAATGTATGTCTGACATTACCAATGCTATACATATAGAAACCCTGAATGTGTCACACTGTAAAACTGATGACATCCACTGTTGTTGTGAATATTTTGCAAAATTAAAAACTTTATAATCATGGCTTCCTATATTCACTGTGTAAACATTAGTAGATTTCCAACAACTAGGTTCATTGACAAACTAAGTAATGTGCTCAGGCACAATTTGAGATACCGGTACTTGCACTGTAGACGAGTAAAACAATAAACTTTTTACTGATATACATTTAGCGGAAAAAAAATCAGCCAGGAGTAACTTTGCAGAATGATTCATAAAATAAAACAAACAAAAAAACAAAACACTGATGTATTATTGCAGATTATAATAAGAAAACACATCTTTACAGGCGTCAACATTATGATGCACACAGAATCTCCAATAATATAACACGCCTTTTTCTGAGTTTTATAACTTAGGTATATGTTGATGATGATGGTGATACTCGTAGGCTACTTTAGTAAAATTCTGAATGAAGCGATTTTGCTGGTAACAGTATTTTCTACACTGCAGTATAGATCATCTTTCTCTGGTTTAAAAAAAAAACCCTTCAACTTCATGTGGTCTTACCACGTTACTTGTTGCAACATTGTAGAGAAACGAAAGCCACACAAACTGCTTAACCCTCTATGGTACGACGTTGCCATATGGCAACGAACCCATTTTAAGCCTTTTTCTCACAGACGATACATCCTCAGTTATGATGCAGTGCATTAAAAGAGAGGTGGGGTTCTAAGTAAACCAATAGCAGTGTTTAAATTTGTTACATGACCTTGTGGAGGCCATTTAAAAGCCCTTTTCTGCAGACGACTTCACAGGGAGGAGCCTATGTTTGACCCCACAAAAATGACCTAAAAAAGTGTTTTAATGGCATTTTTCAACTGGGAAAAAAATATGTACTCAATAATAGGTTATTTAAGTTCATTATTCTGTAGTTTATTGCACTGTACTTGATCATTAAATATTAGAAAATTGTTAAAATGTGTGTGTTGCCATATGGCAACACCGTACCATTAGGAATTGCTAGTCTGGCATGTTGATAAAATTTTGTACTTAGTTTTAGGCCTAGTGGAGATGGTGTCCTCACACACGAGCTGATATCACCAAGTAAACACCAGTCCAGGAACCTAAATCTAACCCTAAACCTAACCAGTTGGTTAAAATAGCGCTCTGGGCTGTTGTTTACTTGGAAATATCAGATCATACGTGTCCTCACCATCTCCACTGGATAGCGAGGATAAAGTGCAGTGAAAAATGTCTCATAAAAATGGTTTTTACTTTAAAATGAGATGCATTCTTAACTGTTCAGGCTACTGGGGATTGTTGAGACTATAACATGAGTTTTTAAATATATGTTATTACAATTTTAAACAAAACTCTATTGTTTTCATCACTTTCCACTATCGTACGGTGTTGCCATATGGCAACGAACCCTAAAAATTACTAAAAAAAAATATTTTTTAAAAATTTCTCTTGATTATGTTTAATTGGTCTATTTTAAGACAAAAAAACACCCAAAACATTTTTTTACCAACTGGGATAATAGTGCGTACCATAGAGGGTTAAAAGTCAGCAAAGGGCAAAAAAGATGGTATGGTATGATATGGTATGCTTCGGGGGAAATGTAGGCAGCAATGCAAAGTACGGGATAGACGATGAGTAAAGACTGGGTAAAACATAAAAACAGCTCGCTAATGTGTTCAGATTAAGAGTCCCCATTATGTATAAAACTATTTAAAACAATACCATGCATTTACGAATAAAACACAACATGTGAGGATTAACTTTTCGTCTTTTTTGCGAGTGTAGCTTCAATGAGCTCTGCGTTTCTACTGCGCATGTCCGTTTCACTTTCCAAGTCTGGTAACAGCCCCCGACCTGAGTCTCCTGCTTTCTCCGATAAATAACTAAAAAAAAAAAAAACTGGAAAAAAAAAACTGTCAATCATGTGAAAGCGTACACTAAAACCCCCCGTGGACCTCTCTGAGTGGACAGTGGGACACTGGTGGTGTGCTCATCAGCGTACGGTGGTCATGAGCACAGTGAGAGTGGAGCTGACAGCGAGACAACACGAAGCCTGGCTGCTGATGAAGAAGGGAAATGTTTCTCAGCCGACGTCCATTCCTCATTATCAAACAACCAGGCAGTGCAGAAAAAAGAGCTCAAAAACCAGCGCTAAGCTAGCGACATGCTGTCTTTAATGAGCACCGCACACGTAATCTGTCATTACTAAGTGGCTATGGTGGATAATATTCAAAACTGGTGGCTCTGAAATCCCCTTTTCTGA
The DNA here is from genome assembly GCA_030347415.2 of Decapterus maruadsi. Taxonomy (NCBI): domain Eukaryota; kingdom Metazoa; phylum Chordata; class Actinopteri; order Carangiformes; family Carangidae; genus Decapterus; species Decapterus maruadsi. Next base: position 18,740,439 of record CM064906.1, read on the forward strand.
GTCTTTCACTTGAGTTAAGTGAGATAACTGACTCTGCTTTTTCGCTCTTGCAAAGCATTGACAGCGCAGGGGCCATAGCAAGACTTAACGTCCGTTTTCTCACCTGCGCACTAATTTCGTGGTTTGATGGACAAAGGGGGGTATTCCTGTTGGACAACCCAAACCTACTTAATAGATCAAATGCTAAATGAAATGTTATTTTTACCTGTTATTGCTGTGAATTGTTGTATTAACCCGTTCACCCCCGGAGCTGAGGTGTCTCCGAGTGCCGCCATCTTACCGCCACAAACAACAACATAAATGTGGCGCATGCGCCGCGCCGTCTTTTTCCCCCCTGCCTGGCGCGTCACCACACCAACGACCGCGAGTCGTTGTGGGTAATGTAGTTTTTTAAGCAAAAAATGCGTATCGCTGACATTTATCCACAAAAAAAGGGCACCCCAGGCCATATTTTTTTAAATTTATGAAATGGAAAGAAGCAAGTCAAATTTCTGCAGCAAATTGACTTTTGCAAAATCAACACACTTTAATGACGATTTAACACTAATTGTTACTTTAATGCTTTAATTACATGAAATAAAATGTAACAGAACATTAATATTTGAGGATGAGTTTATTTTGTGTATGTTGGTAGCTAAGTTAGAAAATAGTTATAGAAGGAGTAACGCTGTCTCAACACTGCCTGTTCTGTTTGAAAACTGCCTTGTATCAGTCATGACAGACATACTAATAGGTTATACATTGAAGCTACACAGACTTGCTATTTAAGTAGTGTCATTTTATTGTTATTTGCATAATACATTCAGTTTGAAAACAGCATCAACCAAGTCCAAAACCTGAAGACTCAGTTCTACCAACAGTGAACTAATAGCAATTGGAGTAATTGCTCATTCAATGACCACTGAAGGCCAAGTTATCTTCATTACAGTATATCACACAGATCTGTTGTGTGCTGCAGCACAAACAAGGAAAAAAAATTATATCACTTTACAAAGGGAAGGTGATGATGGCACTGATTTTCTACATGAGATGTCCAAACTATATTTACAAATACACAAAGTGACACTTCCATTCCCACTGGCCAATTATAAAGTAACTTACATTAAAGCTGAATATAGAATAACGTTACATTCATATCAACAGTTCACAATGTCCTTCTGTTTCAATGATGGTCTGATATAAACTCATTAATGTTTTATAGCTGAATCATGGTTACAATTAGATTTCAAAAGGTTTGTACCACAATTTCTATTTCTTTGACAAATAAGAAATCGTCAGCTGAAGAAACCTATGAGGGATTTTCAGTAAAATTCACCCCATTTTAACAATTGACGTCCCACTATAAACCCAGATGAAATGAATTACATAACTCTGTATTTTACACAGAAAGCACTTGGATTAGCACTCTCCATGTAAATGCAGTGATGCGCTGGAATCTGCACCATTTTGTCATTAGACCTTTTAGCCCTGAGGTGGGAAATTTGTTTCATATAAAAGATGCATCATGTTTCAATTTTAAAAGGGAAAAAATCAAGTGCACTCAAGCATTATATACAAGAGATCACAAGAATAAGTTGTTTACTTTTGGTTCAAGGTGGTAAACATGGCCCAATACTTATCTTTAAGCATTATCAAAGATCAAATGAGAATATTACAGAATGTGTCACTGTAGTGTCTTCAGTAAATTTCAAAATGTTTAAAAATTGTCTGCGCCAACAGCATTAAGTAATTTATCTTACATTAGTTAAGATCACCGATGTGAGTCTACTCCTCCCCTTAGAAATCAAATTAACTTAAAAAACAATCTACATTTTACTCATTCAGTTAAAGATGACCAAGGTTGTAATCAGTGATGTATTAAAGGTTAAAAAACAAATAAAGCAACAAACAAACAAAAAAAGAACAGTGACTTACCACTGATTACAAAATCATCTCTGTGAACACAAATGACTTTAAGTTCTCATGAGCTTTATTTTACCGCACAGGTCAGTTTTGTTAATCTGAAAACTGGCCCATGAGCTGTAAAATATCTGGAACAAAGAGTAGACATCAAAAGGAGCCCATGATACCAGTTTATTAAAATGACTCATCACTTTCTGTTGATATGTTTTCCATAAAAGGACTTATGTGTGTAAGTGCCACTTTAGTAAACTGCTTCAAATGGCATGGTATCTTAGGCTTCATTTCTGATGCCGTCACATTTGACACCAGGGCCAGCGTTGAAGCATGATAAACCAAATGAAACAATAAGTAGTATTCTGAAGATTAAAATGTATGGATCATTAATTTTTAATGGACTTTCCCTTTAATGTCAATGCTTAAATGTTATTTTACTTCGTACTTTGTGAGAACAGTCTCATCCTGACCAATTCTTAGGAAAATACTATCAAAATCTCTCTAGTATTATGAATGCCACCCTTTCCTCTCTTATGTTAACAGTGCAAATTCAACAAAGTGATGAATGAGATTAATTAATTTCTTATGTAGCTTGTGGCCACTGTATGATTGAGGAAAGAAACTGTCTCAGTGTCCTACATGCAAAACAATAACAGAAAAAGTTAAGTGCAGAGGAAAAATGGGGGTATGGGCGTCGGGTACTTTCACAGTTCATTTCCAGCTTAATAAATAAATAAAGCTTTCACACGATAGCATAGATCAAGGTGTGAATGAGTGCATACATGCATACATGTATGTTGAGTGAGCCGTGGGTGAATTTTAATGTTGGAATGTGCATTTGTGTATGGAGTGACTACGTGATTGAGTGAGGCCAATGTGTTTCAAAATGAACTTTGTTTCTGTAGGCAGGGGGTGGGGGTGGGGGCAGGAGGGAGGGAGGTGAGGGAGAACACTGTGAAGTTGGCAGGTGAGTCGTATACTGCAGTTTAGAAGCGGATGAAGGTAGCGTCGATCTGGCGCACACTGGGCAGTGCCAGCATGATCTTCCGCCGGTACTGCGGATCCTTCTGTAGCGGGTTTCTTTCGAGATAGACCGTTTCCAAAGTCTTGGCGTTCTTCAGCTCATCAAGATCTGACCAGTTGTCGATTTGATTATCGTTCATCTGTGGAGACAATTAAATACATTACAGCCAATATGAAAACACCATCAGTATGGACTTGCATGGCTGAGCACTGGTTGAGCAATTACATAAAAAAAAGAAAAGATCGATAAATCTATACAAAAGAAATAATCATTCTAACAATTAAAAGTAAAACAGCGATATAAGAGACTGAATAAACAAATGGAAAAATCTACACAGTATATTGCACAAAGATTCTAACAATAACTCATTATGTATAAAAGTTAAGGTAGAAATCAACCTAAGGTTTTAACAAGGGAAAGTCGCAGAAGTGAGGATATTTTTACTATTTTCTTTCAGTTATCATTTGTCCTCCTGGAGCATTTTGTGGCACAATTAAATCAGCAAACCATAGTGAGCAGTCAGAGTTCTCAATGGCTATCACCTTAACTTGTGTATGTGCAAGAGGTCATAGAGTAAATAAGCACTGCAAATTAGAAACTGATGAAAGGAAAATGAAAGCTTTGATATTACTTTTTTGTTTAAACTTCAACAATTACATGACTTTGTACTATCTAGGCAAGTTAATTAATTGATCATGAGTTGTGGTTTTTAAAAACTTTTTCAGATTCAGATTGTTTTAGCTATTGATTGATCTATTCTTAAATATTTTTTTAATCAGCTTTTGTTGACTGATTAAATATTCATTTATATGTTGTATGCATGTGTCATAGCAGCATAAACACATAACCATTTAATGATTTGTTCTCTAACTGTCATGGTTTACAGTGGCTTTCAATTACCGTAAACAGATACATCTTTAATGCTCTTTCTGCTATATGTAATTTGACAACAGCATCCTGGTCAGGCTCTAATTATTGACAGTCCTCTTTGTTTTCTTTTCTTTTTTTGTTTTACAAATAATACATACCCAGAACTCCTGCAACTCTGTCAGATGGCTGATGTTTTCAATTTTCTTTACCCGATTGGCTGCGATGTCCAGGGTTGTGAGCTTTTTCTGTGAGAGATGATAAACTTTGTTTGAATGTGCAGAGCAAACTTGGTTGTAAATGTTGGCATGGTGAGCAACAAGCATGATGGACAGCTTGACATCCAGTCGTTTCAAAAAGAAGTTGTCAAATCTCAATGACTCACATTGTTCTCCAAGCCCTCAATGACTTCAATGCCATTGTGGCTCAGATACAGTTCTCTCAGGCTGACGAGGTTCTGCAGACCCTCGATTTTGGTAATACGGTTACTCTGTAAATAAATGTACACAGTATTAATAACTAATGTTCAACCAATTCACATAACTGACTGACATAATTAAATTCGCTAGAATACCTGAATGCTTAAGACAGTTAGGTTGTGTAAACCCTCCAGATTCTGAAGCTGAGTTATTTTATTGGTTCCAAGAAACAAACTTTGCAAGGATGTGAGTGTATCCAAGTTCTCTATGACCTGCAGACACAACAAATCAAAGGGACATAAACTGACACGTTAAAATCAGGCAAGTATTATTTCACAACAACATGTCATGGTATTGAAAGTATACACCGCATTTGCAAAAACATTAACCCAAACTTGTCTCACCCGGATGCGATTGGAGCCCAGCTCCAGCATCTCCAGGCCAACGAGGTGGTCCAAGTTGGCGATGCTGCTAATTTTGTTGTGAAGAAGAAAAAGTTTCTTCAGCTGAGTCAACTGCTCCAAACCTTCCACCTTCCTCAACATGTTGAAGGACACGTCGAGCTGCCTATTGATGAGCCAAACAAATTTCCACATTAGAATAAATCAAACTTGAAATGAGGGCTTTTCATATTAGTCATGTGAAAAATACACCACTATCTCAATATCAGTTAATGTCAACTTTAGCAACATGACTCCTTGTGGCTCTCAGTTTTCACACTTACTCCAACTCTGTGAGGGTGTGCACGTTCTCCAGTTTGCGGATCTGATTGTCGTAGAGATCTAGCTCCCGCAGTGAACTCAAACTTTCAAGGTTTTCTATCTTTTTGATGAGATTCTGTCGTAAAGAGAGTGTCTGTATGAAGAAAGAAAAGAGATAAATTCAGACACTTGATTTATTATAGACAACAAACCAAAAACGCATAGTTAATTTGTCTAGTGAAGAAAGTCAAACAACCCCTGCAATATATGTGGCATTACTTCATCACTTGCTGATGTACTTACCTTAGCTTTTTGCAGCACCTCCAGTCCTTCGATCTTCCCAATACGACAATGAACAAGATCAACATCCTAGAAAGAAAACAAGCAGCTTCAGATGACATGGTGTCCATACTCATGGAGGTCTTTTTAAAGACTATAGAGGACAACACAATACAGCTGCAGTGGTAAAACAAACAAACAAACAAAAAAATCAACACCCAAGCTCAAATGAAATCGATCACAAAAAAAAATCACTTTCAAAGGTAAAGCAGAGCTGTTTTTTTAATCAACATCCCACCATCTCTGTATCTATATCTGAACAGCAGTTACCTCTTCCTCTGGGTCCAAAGTTATGGTGTCCATGTCAACTGGAGACTCTTCTTTACCTTTAATGATCAGATGAAATCAGATCAACTAGTGAGGTCACTGCATAAAGGTAAGGTAATCAAACAACATACAATAATATTTTGAAAGCAAGTGAAAAGTCTTATTTTTATTTAAATACGGTGATGTAGATTAAGTACAATGTGCCAAAGCTTGATTCATGTCAGAACAACAGCAGCTGACAGTCTGATTTGTCAAATGTGTCTCTTTTCGTCTCTGGAGATGTGATTTACTTGTGGTAGCGGGCTGATTGGGGTCCACATCACCGTTGATACTCCTCCTCCTGGTCTCATCATCACCAGATTCCTCAGACTCACCCCTCCGGTCCACTACGGTCAGCAGAGGAAGAGAGGAGAAGCTTTAATCTCACCATGCAGCTGCAGAGCTGTCATCACATTTGTCTGATGCATCAGGGGACACATTTAGCTGATGTGAATGTAATATGATGCAAAGACCAGGCCAAGCCCCATCCGGTCCACTGAGAGTCAGGGGATGTCATGTGGAGTATCCAGCCTCTGTCTTCCTATTACCGGGCTATAAACTATGGCTATTACACCATGCATCTGTACTGTATGTAATGAGGTCATATGTGGCCAGTGCACAGCTACCAGTGAATAAATCATCTGATGATTACTGCTGTGGATCTGGTGTGGTTTCATGATCACTGGCTGAACACTGCTAACAATGTTAACTAGCTAGTTAGCAAGCCAGATCACAGAAGACAGGTTTACGGGCTAATGTATGAAACGTGCCACATAGAGTTACAGCTTAGGTTAAACATAAAAACCACAACAATGCACAACGTAGCCGGGGGAAAGGGTGAAATGGTTTGTGCGTGGACTAGCAGGACAGGGTGAGTTGACTGAATATCACGTCAGCTAACGAGCCTTGTTGTTAGCCTGTTAGCTCGCTAGCTGGACCAGGATGGAGGGCTGGAGAGTGACAAGGAGAAACGGTCGCCGGGTGTGCTAATTTAAAAACCGACACGTTTGTTCAGACACATACGGTTTCATCTAGACAGGGTACTCATGGGTCAGCACCGTCTTTTCTATAAATTTACTCACCTTCCATTTCTTGAAGCTCTCCAACAGACTGGGCAGCCATGTTTCCTGTAAACACTCCTGACAACCGCTCAGCCAATCAGGTGGAGGAGCGTCGTCCTGCGGCTGGACACAAGATGGCGCTGTGTCTATGGACAGTTTATGGTCACACAATGGTAAAGTCTCACTAGATTTCATTTCCTCTTTGTCTTTTGCCTTTAAAACATAAAAAAAGCTTGTCATTGTCATTATTCCATTTCTGTTGCAAAGCTTGGTGATTTTCATTTAAAGGGGACATATTATGCAAAACTCACTTTTTCATTGCTTTAGTAGGCTATGTGTGTTTGTGTATCTAGAGTGCCTCCTCACCCTTTAAACGTAAGTTTTGACAGCTATGTCAACATTTAAATTGCCATAATCAGAAATGTGTCTGAACAAGCCGTTTTAATTTCACCCGACATATTACATCACAATCTGGGTGATGTGAACATTCAAACCCTCGCTCCCATGGTTACCGGCTACCAGAGCAAAGATTCTAAACCAACCGTTTAGAGCAGGGCTGTGAAACTGCAGAAAACCCAGCTTTGGTTTTTCTGACCAAAGCATGTTACTAACATTACTTTTAGACATCAAGCTACCATGTCAAGAAGCAAAAATGAGCATAGTATGTCCCCTTTAATGCTACTCATTTGACTTCAGAAACAGAAACAACCAGCCCCTAAATCCCCTCTCAGTAAAGTCCCCTCTTATCTCATAGCACTGTTCATACTTTCAGTTTCCATTTGGCTTGCACCTTCGATTCCTTTTAACTTAATTTAAAGGTCTGGTGACATAACCTGGAACATTTTATGATAGTAAAAATTCACTTACATGCATGAGATTCATACTTAGATACTTAACATAGATAGCCTACAACATTAGTAGGCCTATGCTCTTTTCCTTTCCTCATTTCCTTTCTGATAACATAAACTTTTGTATACAAGGACAAGCATGAGATATGATAAAATTGGGAATTGAGAGATAGAGCTGAGCAGGATGTTCCTTATTATCACACTGAAAAAACAACAAACTATGTTAGCCTACGTAAATGTTCAGGACCAGAAGTTTTTACCACTAAGAAGTTAGATAAGTGGCACGGCTCATGTTTAACTGGGCAACTGGCTACATATTTTGGAAGTTACATTTCACACAATCATTGACAAGAAAAGAGAAAATCAGGCCACAGTTATATTTACTTATTAACATTTTCAAACCAAAAAACAGAATGGGTAATGGCAAAGGTACAGAGACCAAATCCTCATGAATTTATCCAGAGGTTACACTAAGTTATAGATTTGCACAGTGCAGCAAGATTTTGTGTTTAAAGGTGGAATTTATTATAGGCCTATCACATGAGATCAGCCTGGCTAATTGCTGTGCTGACTACACTCACAGCTGGGAAGAGATGATCAACATACGCAAAGCTTTATTGTGATATAAAAAAGAGCACTAAAAGTTATATGAACATCTTAAACCTGGATTATTATGGCTTGTCTTGGTAGCCTATGTTTTAAAAAGGAGAGTATAGAAAGAAGACTCTTAGCCAGGCTTTTAGCCACTTAGTTGAAAGACTGTCTTTGTCCGCCCTAAAAGGCCTTTTCCTTTTTTTTTTTGTTGTTGCACTAATAGGCTAATGATTCACAACACAAAACAAAAGGAAAAATAAACATGCTTTCTCTTCGTGTAAAAAAAATAAATCTGCATGACACACTGCATGAGTCATAGGCTATGGTAGGCTCTGACAAGGACAAACAAACCATAAATTTCACTCTATATAAGAATTAAGTTGGACTTTGTTATTTCCCTCTTTGTCCTGTTTCCATCCATTGAGTTGTTTGCTCCCTCTGTGTTTCCACAAAGTGCCTACTTTTTTTTTTTTTTTTTTTTTTTGGAAGGGGCGGGGGGGGGGGGGGGGGGGGGCTTTACTGTAGCAGCCTACACCACACTAAATATTAAGTCCACTACCCATACACTAGAGCTTACCATGACACATTATACATTTGTACACAAGTAGTTGGTTGCACATTTAGGTCAATGATGTGATGGTGAAGTGTTGTGTCTACCAGTTGCCAGGATGAAACTTCACTTGTTGCTAGGTGACCACAATCAAGGCTGTCTGATTAAGATAAATCATTTCACCTGCATGGAGCCAGGCAGGCTGTCGGTTTGGGTGGGCAACTGTTTGGCAGGTGTGTTGACTGAAGTGCTGCTGTGTCCGAATTTTTGGGTGTGACACTCCAGGGCCACGAGCTGCATTAGCCAATCAGATGTGAGACTTGCGGACACTTAAGAGAAACTTAACGATAGTCGAACCGAAACTACAAGACTGTTTCAGCCTGCGGAGAGGGAGGAGAGGAGAGCCTTGCAGAAGAGCTTGTTGAATATTTCTGCGACAGTCTTCCTGGATGCGATGTGTTACTAGCTCGCTGGTTACGCTTAAATGGCTTAAAACAATCCAGTCTATTTATACCTGTCGGGAGTTTTTGTCCTTCCTTGGCTGTGCGCGTCTGAGCTGCAAACGTAGAGCTACAAAAATGCATTTTCTTGGCACTTTTCTGCTCATGCTGGTCCATCTCTGCCGGGCTATTCCTGTACCAGTAGGTAAGAAGCTTGTCTCCTTGTATTGAATTACTTTCCACGGTAGCTAATATGAAATAAAAAAAAGCATCAACACAAATTTTGAGAGACGTATTGTTTGCTGGTTTAAAGTATCCACGTTAGTTTTGTCCTTTAAAGGGCGTAATCTTACGTAGGCTGGTGGAAGCTGGTCAAGTTGGAAATACTACTGAGCTTTATCCTCGAAGCATTAAAGGCGGTAGGCTTTGTGGATTTAACTTTTATTGTTGTGCCACTGCCTTTCACGCATTCTTTGTTGGTTTATAATTGAATTTTTCGTGTGGACCTACAACATATCACGGCGACAGCTCTGAGAAAAACAATGACAACAAAGAAAACCAAAAGTAAAAGGACGTTTATTCCGGATGTAATGCAATTAAAAAGATACTTTATTCGGTAGATTCCTCCATGAAAATGTCGGGTAATAGGCAATGCAATGCATTTTTAAATGGGAATATTGAAATAGGCATGCAGGTGCCATATAATGCAAAGTGGCTTAGGTATAAAATGTAAAGTTCTCTTTTTATAATCTCTAAATATGCAACAATTTATCGAGAAATAACGTAATAAATTTAAACCCTGTGCAACTGAAAGTGAGGTTTTGCATCATTGCACTACAGGAACTCAAATGTAATGTTTTGAATAGCTCTTCCTCTTTCTCTGTTTGTGTTTTGGGTTTCTTCCTGTAGATACGGTCATAGTTCAGGTCCAGCAGTGGCTGGTGGTGGGTGGCCAGCGGGTGGAGAAGCAGGTGCTTCTCAATGGAGTCTCTCTCATGGGTACAAGCCAGGAATCTCAAGACATTATCCACAGCATATCTGATGTGCTCCCTCCTTCTCTTATCAGTGTCAACCAGACTTCAGAGCTGAGTAAGAAAATCAACATAATATAAATAAATGTAATGGCTTGATTAATAAGGGATGTCATAGTCTGTCAGAAGCTTTTTTAATGGCCTTCATTTCTTTCCATAGGAAACCACACTATTCTTAGTTCTCGTGAGTGCATCTTAGAGGGGTCTCAGCTGCACTGGACAGACCGTGTTTTCTATGATGGGAAGGTCTATCTCAGTCTGGACCACGATGGCACATGGACAGCCCAGGTACCACAGGCATTTCACCTCAAAGCATTGTGGGACCAGGAGCTGCAGCACACAAAGACAGGAAGGATTCACCTTCAGGAGAACTGCATCAGGCTAATGCGAGAGTTGAGACTCTCGCGGGAAGAAGCGGGTATGATTTCTTTTGTGCCTTGGGAACAAGTTTCATGATTAAGTTTTAAGTGCAGTGGGGTTGCATTGTCACTCCGAGCACATCCATTTTTAAAATGATAACATGCCAACAGCAGCTGATATTGCGACTTTGTGCTGTGTCCATGAGCTGGCAATGAAACCAATTAAATTACTAAATTAGGTCCATCATTTTAACTTGACCAAAAGACATAATGGTTACAGTATTTGTAGGCAAAATCATGACAAATATTAAAACAAGTGATGAGAATAGTATGCACCACGGCTGCAATTAATGACTGCTATGTTTATTGTCTTTATGTGATTTTCTTCCCCCTGTTTTGGTCCATCATGTTTTCCTAGAGACCAAGACAAGGTCTTAAGATAGGCATATTCTGTTTTATAGTGTTCATTTTGAAAGACTGTAGTCTTGACTCTTAAAAGGTTGAAAAGCAGGCACAAGTACTTTAATGCTGCTGACTGTGGCTCATGGAGGCATCTAATGGCGTCAACTGTTAATCATATGATATAATGTGTGCTTAAAAAGGAAAACACCAACGTGTACTCGTGACTGCACTCCGACTGCACTTCATCTCCACATACAGTCTGCACATGTTTTGCAATAACCACTCATGCTGACAAGCAGTCAGGTTACAGATTTGAAATGTTTTCTTAGTTTCAGGGATTCCTGTACCTCAGATTTTAATCCCCGTCTCGGCAGTTCTGGCTTTTGCCGGCCTAATCATAATCACCCTCCTGCTTTCCAAAAACCAGGGTGAGTAAATAATATATTTTCCTTTTTGAATAATGATAATAAATTAAGTTGTGCAGTTTTTAATTTGTTACATTTTCAAAGGCACCTTTCATTGCACACTAAAATGGTTCATTTTCAAAAGTGGATTAGTCCTGTGTTGCATATTGTCAGTTTTATATGAGCAACAATTTGATGTTTACCTTTCATTAATGTGGTACCTTAGATAAACTAGTTAAATACAGCATAATTTGGCTTCATTTTAAAACATGTCCTGTCACATGATTTTTGGTATGGAGCCTCATACTCATGGAGAAACGTAAAGCATGGTCATGTGTTTTGTCTTTCTCACATTCTGCCTAGGTCTGGGGCAGCCTGGAGGTAAGAAAACAACTACCCCTGTGTTTTCTCCTTGGTGTCTATAAGATGGATAAGAAGTGAAATCCTGTATAACTTGAAATTTTCATACTTGTGTTTGTAGATGGTGCATGTTTATTCTTCTTTGCTTTGTAGTTACTCAGTAATGAATGTTGTAACTATCGTGTGCTCTTGTGCTTACAGGGGTTCTCGGCTCGATAATACATTACCCTAAAGACATGACCGAAATGGGTTCAGATGCAAAGGCTGATGGATACCGTACCTTGTAGTTTAGTGATCTAGCTGCAAAGCAGGCTGATGTATAAGCTCCCTACTGTTTCTGCTGTTGACTGTCCACCTGCTGATCTAGCCTGTGTGGAGTGTCACTCCAAACCCTTGTTACCGCCTTGGCTTTCTAGCCATGTACCACAATTTATTGTGGCTCTATACTCTGTATTCATGCAGACACACTGAAGTTCATCCACTACTAACAGCAATGTGCAATGATGTCGTACAGGCATATGTTTCACCAGTATATTATTCAGGTAAAAGTAGAAATGTAAATAGTATTTTAAATGTATATGACTTTTATTGCTAATTAAGACCATGAATGTTAATGTGTAGATAAAGCCCTGGTGCAAATAAGTATTATGTTGTTTTGTTTTGTTTTGTTTTGTTTTCCCTGAGACCAGTCACCATGAATCTGCCAAATAGACTGTGTCCAGGTGTCCAAAAAGTCTACTGTTATGATGTTTTGCCTGAAAAAATATCTTATGGGTTAATGTTTTCAAAATGTCTTGTTGGGTGTCCTGTTTTGTTGATGTAAAATTTAAGAACCATCTCATTAAAATACTTTTTAAACATGTGTTGTATATTGACTATTTTTCCCCCCATGGCTTAATCTGTAGTACAGATTCTGGGCAGGTGATGTTGGGAAGTAATATAAATATAGGCTATTTAGAGTTAAAATTAGTTTTTTGTTTGTTTTTTTTAAAACAAATAATGAGCTTTTAACACTTTGTACAAACGTTCATGTGTAGTTGGTCATAATGTATGTTGTAGATTAGATAGAAATAATTTTCACCTCAACTATTTTGTGATGTTGATGTATCAGTTATTTAAAATGTTTTCTCTCGGCTCAGAGCAGAGCAGAGTGACTGACAGACCCGTGTTTTGGTCCAAACTCAATCTAAGATAAATTTTAAGAATATTAACACAAATAGAGATGTTCTAGCCTAATTTGGTAACAAATATAAGGCCATATAAAGTAATGCTTTGTGTATCAGTAATCTTTCTGCTTTTAGCTTTACCATGACCATTTGATTTAATGGCATGTAAAGGACAAAGGAGAGGGTAGTTGGTTTTGAATGCGTTAATAAGCATGTCAAGTCCCCAATGAACATTAAAGTGAATGGGTGAATGACTCAGGTGGTCCTCTAAAAACTGAGTGAGGTCTTTGATTTCCATTATGATAATGTGACTAATTATCATCATAGTCTGGCAGGGCAATAAAATATCTATGTTTATGATAGGTGAACCCACCCCTAAAAGTATCTTGGAGATAATGCACTGGAAGAAGAACATGAGATACCAAGATATACATTTGGAGTACCTTCATCTCACACATACATGTTGGAAATAGATGCGTCAAATGTCCAGTGGTCAAAAATATCCAATCTGTCCTCAAAAGTGGTGGTTATCATCTTTGTCCAGTAGGTGGCGGTAAAAGGAGGGGGTTGTTTTAGGACCGGACGTTGATCTCCTCCACCAATCACATTCACGCATTTGTAAACGTTACCATAGCAGTGTGGACCAATCACAAGAGGCATTCGGACATTTAAACCGTTGTGTCGTCACTTCCTCCAAATTCAAACTTTCGAGGCAGAAGTCTGAGAACGGCTCCAGTACCTGCGGTGCAACCCACGTTTTCTGGAAGAGGTGAGCTCGGTTAGTTTGTCTTTTGGATGAAAATGTTCGCTTACGGCTCAGGCAGTCAGTGTAGTTTTAGGTTAACTTTAGAAACTGTGGTTATTCAGATTTTTGTTTGGCTAATGTAACGCTACGGAGTTGAGTGTTAGCTTGTGTGTACTGTTGTAGCAACGTAATTTTTGTAAGTTTGCATTGTTTTCTCAAAGCGAAATTCAACTTAACGAGTCTTCATATCAACGTCGAGTCTGTTGCACAGCTTGCATAACCATTGTTTGTTTCCCCTTGTGTCAGATTGTGTGAAAACCCGAATAAGATGGCGCAGTTTGGGTTTGAGAACGACATACACAGTATTTTAAAGCTGGATATGCCCATCACAAACGCTCCCATGGCGAGGTGGCAGAGGAAGGCCAGCTCATCCAACACCTCCGCCCTGAACGGACTGTCGCCTGGAAAATCTACGAATGTGTCGCTAAGCTCGTCCAAAACACCGAGCAAAACACCAGGTACCGTGTGCCCATTGTTTTCTTCCACCCCTAGTAATGAGGTGCTTTTGTCTCAACCATTAGTGACCGCTGCCTGCTTTTATTTAATCATATTCATGTTTTGTTTTTTTTATCATAGGCAAAAGTAAAAAACAAACCCCATCTAAAATGGGAGGCGACCGCTTCATCCCAGTCAGAAACAGCAAACAAATGGACGTGGCAAGTTTCCTGCTCTCAAAGGAGAATGAGTCAATGGACACAAACGACACACCTGGAACAGTTGTAAGTGGTTTGTTTTTATTTCTCTTTCTGATTCCCATGTAAGTTATGCAGTTTATTGATCAAGGTTATTTCTACCCTTAAAGGAAAGCCAGAAAGCCTGGTCTATGTCCCTAAATGGATACAATATTGAGGATGCAAAGATCCTGCACCTTGGTGGGAAACCACTGAATGCACCAGAGGGTAAGAAACATTGTTCCTGATAGGAATAATGCATAAATATAAAAAAATTACCCTTTTAAAACAAACAAAATAAACGTTGTCCCGTCTGATTTACAGGATATCAAAACAACCTGAAAGTCCTCTACAGTCAAGGTGCAACTCCTGCCTCAACCAAAAAGACGAGATACATATCTTCAACCCCTGAAAGAATCTTGGACGCTCCAGAGCTTCGAAATGATTTCTGTAAGTGTTAATGCATTGTTATCTTAATTCTGTGCATCGCATGGGCAGTGATCCATCAGTGAGTGCATCAGCTTTGATACTAAATGGGAAAGATTTTTAATCAGAAATACTGGTCCAGGATTCCACTAAATACTCATTTGAACCCTTTTTTCTACCTTCTCCCTCACAGATTTGAATCTGTTTGACTGGAGCAGTCAAAACATTCTTGCTGTGGCTCTTCATAACAGCGTTTACCTGTGGGATGCTAGTCAAGGAGATATCACTCTTCTCATGAAGTTGGAGAGTGAGGAGGACTACATCTGCTCACTGTCCTGGACCAAAGCGGGAGACTACCTAGCTGTTGGCACCAGTGATTGCAAAGTTCAGGTCAGTGTGGGGATGAGCACACATGGTTCATAACGGCAGATGACACAAAAGAATTGAATTGCATATTTGTCTCTAAATTTTTTTTTTCTCCATTTTTAAAAAATATATATAGTTGTGGGATGTTCAACACCAGAAGCGTTTACGCAGCATGGCCAGCCACACAGCTAGAGTTGGTAGCCTGAGCTGGAATGACTTTGTTTTATCCAGGTATTTTTTTATTTTTTTAATTAATCACATTTTATCATCTTAGTTTTCTTGAGCTCAGATGTAATGTGGTCTTCACTGTCCATCCCTAGTGGCTCGAGATCAGGACACATTCACCACCATGATGTGAGAGTGGCAGACCATCATATCGCCACGCTCCAAGGCCACTCACAGGAAGTATGCGGGCTCAAGTGGTCCCCTGACGGACGATACCTGGCCAGTGGAGGCAACGACAACTTGGTGTGTGTATGGCCCCGTGTGCAAGAGGGCAGTGCCAGCAATGACACCCAGGCAGTCCGCAGCTGGAGTGAACACCAAGGAGCTGTGAAGGTGAGCAGCATAGTAATTGTACTAACAAGATTTGGAGTGGACATGTAAATTCTTTGTCATCATATTGTCTCCTGGAGATGTGAAAAATGCTATTTATATTGGATATATTTTGTCATTATTGTAGGCTTTGGCCTGGTGTCCATGGCAGCCAAACATCCTTGCATCTGGAGGTGGTACCAGCGATCGTCACATCCGTATCTGGAATGTAAACAGTGGCTCCTGCATCAGTTCGCTTGACACTCAGTCCCAGGTAATTAGACGCATCTAAACCTTGACTCTCTCTGTGATACTTTTTCAAATGTACATCTTAATTTAATTTGGAGGTGATGACTTAATTATGCATTTCAGATCTCATCGCTGCTGTTTGCACCCAACTACAAAGAGCTGGTCTCTGCCCATGGATATGCCTACAACAATGTTGTTATCTGGAAGTATCCCTCTCTCACCAGAGTTGCAGAGCTCACGGGTAAATGACTTTTTAGACTGAACAGACAATTTTTGTGCTTGCTAATTCATGCCTTAATACTTAAGGGAACTCTATTCCAGTGCTTCATGTTTTTTGGGTTTTTTTTTTTCTGTGGTCTCACTTATTCTTTTTTTTTTCTTTTAGGCCACGACGACAGAGTTCTCAGTTTGACTATGAGCCCAGACTGCTCTACCCTTGCGTCTGTTGCTGGAGATGAAACTATTCGCCTGTGGAAGTGCTTCGAAGTGGATCCTATTAAGAAGAAGGCTAAGGACAGGATGGTCAAATCGACCAGCAGCACCATCCATCAGTCGATCAGATAATTTTTGTTTAACTTGATCTGACTGTTTTGTTTTGGGTTTTTTTGGTCTATCCTGAATGATTTTGTGCAAATGTTTTATTTAATCAACAATAAAGATATCCACCCAGTGTTTTAGCCATAAATAGCATCTTACTGTTCTGTTGGTGGTTAGTGCCCTTGGTTGTTTACCATATTGGCAGATGTGTATAAAGTACAGATGTTGATTCAAGTGCTACTGTTCTGGAAATGTATTCATAACCTAAAAGTAGCTGATAATGTAATCGTAATATACAATGCACTAGGTTACAAATACATTTGTTATACCTTATGTATATTGCTCTGTCAGTAAATTCACATGTATTCTGCAATATTAAAGTTATTTCATAAGACAATCTTTTTTTTTTCTGTTAAAAATCTCCTGCACTCCTTGTTTCAGTTGTAAATGCATTTACACACAAGGGCTTGATTTGATCGTCTTCAGGCATATCTGACATCAGCTGAAATCTGGTGTATGTTAAGAATTTCCTGCTTCTTTTCTTCATTCCTTTGAGTTCCCACATTACTCTCAATCCATCGCTCGACACCACTTGATGTTTTGATAAAATATACAAATTAGCAGCCCTTTGTCAGGTTGATGACCTCATCTAGAGAGTCATTGTTACGTGTTCATACCAAGGAGTGCCCAACTGCATGTACTCTTTTCTTTCTTTGAAGCTATATATTATCTTGTCCTTCCAGGTGTTGACGAAGTGAATTAAAGCAGGTGTGGCTGATTGTATATCCAGTTTGACAAAAGTTTTCACCAGAGCCAAAATGCGAATTTCCCTTTAAAGTTTTCAAAAGCCTTTTTGGTAGTGTGCAATGACATAGTCATCTCCTCTCTGTACTTTCAGTATAAAATGCTGTGAAACCCGATTGGTTGGGTGAACTACAGCTGCTGTATGTTTGTATTTTTTTTTACTGAAAAACTATTTTTTGTAGGGATCCTTATCCTTCAGTCTCAAATATTTGTTATTTGGTAAATAGGATTTTGCTGGCAAGCGTACGATAACTGTTCTCTATTAGAATCTTTGGACTCAGTGAAGCAGATCACAAAAATATTAATTTTGTTAACCTTATGGCGAAATGGGGAACAACGACAGCATTTTCAGTTTTCATATCAGAAACAGATTCATCTACTGAACATTGTAGGGACTGATTGTAACAATGATAATCTGTCACCAGGGATTTCTGTGGGAAATAGCTACCAGACCTGATTTCATCAGTGGGTCAGATCATTCTTCTGCTGTCATTGTACGTGTGTAATCAGCAGCACTCGATCAATCATCATTCTTTAGTGATACTCAGAAACAACCATCGTCATTCGTTGTAAAGCATTTAGTGTTGCAAAACTCAAAGTATTGGTATAGAAGAGCACACATATGCAAAATGTGCAAAATGCATCAATTCTGTAATATACAGGATAACACTTCTTTTCCACAATTCTAAAATTGAAATATCGAGGTCTCTTACAACACTAAGATCTGTAGCGATACCATAACAGCTTTCCAAATGAAACAGATCTTAATCAAAACTTTTTTTTTTTTATTTCAAAAGATAAATAACAACTGAAAAAAAAGAAACAAAAATATTTGACATTTACAATGAAAACTTGTTTTGGCACTTAACATTAAAGCAGTTATTTACATGTTTTACATGGTTTACAAGTCTTCAGTGAAAACTGCGTGATACTTCCAAGTAACAAGCGTGATGCCAGACAAACAGTGTAGGTCGAGCTCGGGTTGCTCAAGCTCGAGTTGAAGAATACTATCAGTGACAAGATGAGCACCAGTCGACATAACAGTGTGTGTCACAGTTAATAGTGTTCACAACAACTAACAAACACAATGTCACATGCAGAGATCACCAGCAAGCCATAATACGCCATTCATATCCCAAGAAGTGTACATATAATTTTAACAAAGACAAGATTTATATGAAAATTATGAGGTTTTGTTAGTAGTATATTGGACTATGTGCCACTCCAATATGCTAAACGGTATGAGTGATGAATGACATATTAATGGTGTTCCTCTCATCTCCCATCTCTAGAGTCACTGTTAAATTTCCTTTACTTTGCTCAGGAAGATTTTGCCATTGGTGTGGTGGTGCTTGTTCCCATTTTCCAGGTGTTTCCCATTGGCCACCACAGCGACAGGTTCGCTGGTTGAGCCTTTCTGTTTTGGCTTGTCATCTGTGGTAGGGAGCCGTTTGCCCTTTATATAGGCCTGCACCCAAAAGTTGGAGAAGAGGAGGAAGAAGAAAACACCATACATCCAGATCAAGTGGATCCACATGGGGACCTGGTAGTCACACTTCTCCATGAAGTAGTACTGGCTGATGTGAATGGAGACCAGAACAAACTGTGTCTGTAAAACAACAGGGAAAAAAGAAGATTGATTCAATCTAAGACTGACACAGATCTGGAGCAATAGGCAAGACATTTCAATACAAACATTAAAAAAAGGGGGGACGTACAAGCTGGATTGCAGTCATGTACTTCTTCCACCAGAGGTATTTCTGAAAGCGAGGCCCTGCAGCAGAGAGTCCGTAGTAGAAGTACATGATAACGTGTACTGTTGCATTCACCATGGCATGGAAGGAGCCCATTCCTCCAGCTTGAGGAGAAAAGACACAACAGATGATGTGTTAAGTTCAATGATGGCTGAAAACAAAATGCTGAAATTAATTTTCAAAATACATCTACTCCCTATTTTCCTATATCATATATATTCCTATCTTCCTATATTATGTTATTATTCATGCTGAGCAAACCTCACCAGGAGTCAGGGTGACGCCCCACCACCATGTCCAGGGCATGAAGGAGTGATGGAAAACATGGAGAAATGTGATTTGGGATTGTTTCTTCCTCAGCACAAAGAATACCTGGGAGAAAAAGAAATAATAGAATAAACTCAAGTTAACTTGAAAGATATTTCGCAAGAAAAGGCAAAAATTCATTTAGAGACTTGAAAGTGTCCTTACTGTGTCAAGGAGTTCAATGTACTTTGAAAAATAAAATAACCAAGCCACCCGAATCATCTGGGGAGAGGAAAAGAAGAAGAAATCTGTAACCTCAAACATCTAATGATGAACAACCAAACAACATCAACATTTATTCATGTAGCTTTAGATCATAACAGGTCAAATAAATCAGATTGAAGCACATGAGGAACCATTCACTGACTTACCCTAAGAGCCTGTGGGCTGTTGGAGGTGTCAATAAGGTCACATCTCCATGTGTAGGTGGTGCCCCATCCTGACATCAGGAACTAGGAGTCAGATACATACCAATAGCTTTTGTTAACACCAAATTTAGAAGCACTCTATTTTTTTTAAGCACAGGGACTGATGATTAACTGAAAACTCAATTTGTCATTGTTGTTTTTCATACCTCATAGACTATGTAGGCGTTCAGTAAAACCATGCTGAGGTTGTAGACAATCATGGCTGTGTTTAGGCGGAAAGGTTTACGGTTTGCCATCAACCGAGGCCCGACGTACACCGAGCAGAAGACATAGGCCATCAGGAGGGTGGTCATCTGTACAGGACTCTGCATCAGGGGATAGTCTCTGACTCTGGCATCTGGGAGGATCAAAAACAAACACATTCAGTATCTCTGCCTGCATGTCAGCGATGGTCACATAGGGAAGATCACTTGCAAATTCGGTCCAGGTATGGCCACGTTCAAGGTGTAATCTTCAGAAAACAAAGACACAAATGCCATATGATGGAGGCAAAGATATACTCTACTTACCAGTTCTAGATTGTAGATAACTGTGGAGTCTTAAAATGCTTGACGCAGCTTCTCGCAGCATGATTACTGCTTGTTTGTTCTGTTCTATTCAACCCCTGGAAAATATGAGAAAGCCAGAGATTCAGAAACCAGGAAGATGAATGAAGAGTGATCATAAAGTGTGAGGCTGACTGGGTGAGGTGAGCACTGAGCAACCAGGCGACCTGTCCAGCTGCTTCCCCACTGACTGAACAAACAGCAGACAGCTGCACGAGCTCATCAAACAGCCCCGAGTGGCATAATGTAGGCCTATTCTACAAGCTTTCAAAAAAACAAAAACAAAAAACATAGAACAACCATGAAAGAAACAATATCCATCTAAAGTGTAGATGCTATTGCAAGCTAAAACCCTCACTGTTTATTTTATTTATTTTAGCACTAAGCTGCACTCTGTTCAAAATCAATTTAAGTAGCCTAATTAGAGAGATTGTGAACATAGAAAATCAATGAGTTTTTAAAAACTCTAAAAAAAATACCAAGGATTGTGAAACATCTCCGTTTTGCTGTCAGTTCAAATACAATGAAATACTCTCGTGCTGACTAACAGAGCAAGTCAAACAGGTGAGGCAGAGAGAGAACTTGGCCCATATGGCCAGCCTTGCTGCGCTACCAAGATCTGGGCTGATTGTGAACTTCCACGGGGGCCAGTCACGATAAAAGCAGCAGATTGAATGTCTGAATCGGTGTTCGGCACTTATCTATGCACAGTTAAGGGAAACTGAAACTTTTTTTTTTTTTTAGCGCAGCAGCGAGCTAAGCTGGTGCGATCACATCTCTGCTGTTGCATTCATAGCTACAAAGTGACTCACCGGCTGAGCGCAGGTCCTCAGCTCCCACTCCTGAAACAGGCAGAACAGGCAGAGCTCAGCCCTGCGGATCCAATCAGCACCACCACCAGCACCACCACCACCACTGAGAGCGCTCAGGTGGAAACCAGGTACATGCAAAGCTAGTCCGTGTGTGTGGCAGCCTCCACCCCCCTCAGATATCCTAGAGTGGTGTGTTTTTTAAAAAGAAAGAAATTAAAAATCTAATAGGAGCTGAAAAATGTCTAGACTGAGCGGAAGCAAGAGAGAGTGAAATGAGTAAAAGTTGGAGGCTGGCTGGCTATGACAACTATGGGACTGAGCTCATTCAACTCAATTTAAACCCCTGGGCACGAGCCTACTACAGACCTTGCCGGTTTCAGGACCACACCCTGTTTCAGTGCTAAGCTCCACCTATCTCTCCTCATTTAGCCTGTTTGTGATTGGTCTGTCCCATCAGTGGTGGTGAAGGAAGATGTGGTCAGAGGTGTAAGGGGGCTTAAAGAAATCAACATTCAGGGGGGGATATCCTCTTATCAGGGTCACAACAGCAACGAGAAAAAAAAATAGAGTTAATAAGAATTGAATTGAAATAAAATATTACCTTACGTGACAGATACGCTACATTTCAAATAAAAGTATGAATAAAGTGAAAATGTTGGAGATTAAAAGTTTATAATATTTGACCTTAGTGCAATAATGACTTCATATGCCTCTCCAAAAAGGTCAGATCATTTACGACTTAATATATGTCAAAAATACCCCTCAGACATTATTTGGGTTAAAGGTAAAATCAGATACACCCACTAACCTTGTCACATTATGTGTCGCCCATCCCTGACTGCGTGGTGTCACAAAGGGGATGGGTTCCTGTCCAACCCATCGCTGCTGTGACGAGCGCTCCTGTGTCTCTGGTTTTACCTGTTCCCCAAGCGCTGGCGAGGATGGGCGTAAGCTTGAAATTTTGTCCTCAACTACGTATGTTAAACTAAGAAGAATGACAGGAATCTGTACACGAGAGAGAGAGAAGAGGGGAGAAAATATAACAGTTTGTTTCCATGGTGTTTGGCAATTTATCACATGTTAGCTTTGTCATAAAGTTCAGATTCAAATACCTCTTTGTTACACATAAATCTGTGTGCAAATATAAGGTGGATTTCCATTTGCAAAACTTGCAACAAGTTTTTATTGAATTTTTAAAATCTGCATGCTTGCATAGATGCTGATGCATTCAGGGCCTAACAGTGCCCCAACAAGTGATCATTAAGATACTAAATGGCCGCTCAAAGGTGTGGCTCTCACTCTCAGTCACTCCATTGAGGTCAACAAAATCTCAAATAAGAGTGAAACAGCTTTTTAACAACTCTTTAGTTTCGCTCATTGACCTCTGAATAGTGTGGTGGTGGGGGAAGGGGGGGGGGGGGGTGCAGCTGTTTACTTGAGCGTTTCTGCGGAGGAGAAGCTGCACAGGAGAATTTTTCCCTCCAGAGCTGCTGCATTTATGTGCATGTCGCCCATCAGCTGAGATTTCTGGATAATAAAACACCATCTCATATAGGTGGAAAACTGACCAAAACATGATGAATCTCAAATAGTAGAAACACTGCCTCTATTACGAAACTAAGTTATGCAGATGTGCAGTGTGAACTTAAGACATTATTATTTTGCAATAATACACTCGAATGATGGAGATTCAGTTTCTGTCATTGTCTCTAATCACATCAGCAGCTGTTTTTCATAGCAACCATGTCACTACACACACACTCCCTGTTCTTCTCGGTCTTGTGACCGTTTAACACTGACTTGGGTCGAGGTTTTGCCCAATGGCAGAATTGATCAGATAGATACTAACAAACAACAGCACAACATGACATTGTTCAGAGACTATAGTTCTCTGCCCATCAGCTGGCCAGAGAAATGACCTAGTCCTCGAGACATGCTGGTTGTCTCCAATTAGCTAATTGTGATGAATTAGACAGGATAGATGCCTCTGGATGTGAGAGGATGAGCACGGCTGCTGAGAATGAATGAATGAATGAATGAATGGTCTCACTCAAACTAATGTAAACATCCAGCAGGGCAGTAGTCTGTAAAGTAACAGTTAAGATACAAGAGTCACATGGTCTCCAAAGTTCATAACTTTTTTCTTTTTAAAGTGAGACAATATTTTTGGAATCGCTTTGTGGCATTTGTAATGAGACAAAACTACAGTCCAAAACTACAGTGTTTAGTGCAGTTGTGTGTGTGGCTAAGTGTTTCATAATGAAATATGACAAACAACATGCAACTCTTGCAAAGTTTTATTCAGTATAATCCATTTATTTCCCAGATCTGAAAAACATGTAAAACACCAACACTACAGCTGAACTGATACACTAGGACGACACCATACATCTTTTGAAGGCTCAGGTGTTTCATTTGGACAAATGAATGTGAATAGTGACTGAAAGGAAGGTGAAGTTTACGCTTTCTCACCCACTAACATACTAATGACTGAGACACCACAGCATACAGGATGTTTCTAGTTGACAATACTGCCGTGAGTTTTCAAAGGTTGTTGATGATCCATTCAGCAAGACATTTGAAATGCATTGCATATATCCTTTTTTTAATCCAGGAAGAGATCAGTTCCGATTGAATTCTATTTTTCAAGGATGTCCTATAGCCAAGGTGAACAGCAGCATGTAATGAGTAATGAAAGACTTGAAGGAGAAATAACTTATTGAAATGGTAGAGGATACTATATAAATGTGCTGAATGTCCAAATGTCAGCCTAAGTAAAAGGCACCAGCTTTATTTCCATCTTGGCATTAGACACATAGTAATCCTTAGAATAAACATGCTCATACTATGAAAATAAAGTCCAATGACTAACCTGTTGCCATTGGTGCAGAACATTTAGTTGCTGGTATGCATTCACATTTCATTCAGGATGGATTAACTGTGCTCTGAATGAACACCAGTATAGGTTCTGAACATTTTATCATTTCACCTCTACACTGCTGCTTTTATTATTAAAACTGAACTGTGTATCATCATTATTACTTGAGTATATGGTTATATACTCCTATGCAATTTACCCCTGTGTGCCACGCAAAAAGAGCTCTGCAAAATATGCCCTGAGTAAGTGAAGTGTGCATCTAAGTTCATGTGTTAGTTGGGAACTGAATTGGCCTCTGGGGATAAATAAACTATTTTGAATCTGAAGTATTTATTAGCCTATTATTCAAAAATTCAGGCTCAGGCTATCAGGCACATGTCAGTGTGGTGCTCAGTATCTGTGTATTGCACTTGGTCCAAATACAAAACCCAAGAGAGAAACTCGTCTTAAATGGATGGCCTCTTCCCCTCAGTGTCTTCATCAGGATGATGAAGTAATGTTGACCACAAAGGAAACTGAACAACAGTGACACTCAGTGGCCAAACAGTTGAACAGGAAAGAAAAAGCCAACAGCAACGTTTATCCTACAACTTAGATTGAACATAAATGACACAATTAACACTGAAAGTAAAACTATTTCCTCCTCCTTTGTGTGTCTTTTACTTTGAAAGGCTGCTGTAATATAGTACATCGGCTTATCATTGACGTGTTTAGGCTATGTCATGTAATGCACACACAAAAACATTTAGTCACTGCTGAGCACAGCAAAATACAAATAACAAATATGGTACTTTCAAATTGAAAAATAAAATAAAAGTTGTGGAGCGTCCACGTGATAGAATAAAAAAAAACTTTTTAGACCTAATATATTTTTAAGTATTATTTTTTTAAATAAAAATGAACGCATTGATAAATAACGTTAATTAATTGTTTGATGAATAACCGCCTCAACAATAAACCCATAATCATTATAGGAAGGAGGTAAAGCTTATGGGTGAAGCCCACATTTGTGTGTGTCAGTGTTGTAAGTGCACTGAGAGTAGGACATCTATAAGTAGGCCTACCTGCACGAGGATTTACAGTGCGACACTTTTGGCACCAGCGGGGACACTTACATAAAGTTTGCCAGGAGATCAGGGGCATTACACCTGTTCTACCTGTACTGGGAAAACCCTATCGAAATGATGAGTCACATGATGAACGTGACAGTTCCGACCTGTTGTCGCGCGCGCGCGCGCGCACACACACACACACACACACACACACACACACACACACACACACACACACACACACACACACACACACACACACACACACACACACACACACACACACACACACTGGAGTACATGAGGTGATGATAAAAATATTAAAAAAAAACTCCTTGGCTGGATTTTACTCTTGACTGAAATTATGAATGAAAAGGTAGTGAGCGCTTGATTTGAACCTCGTCGTCCACCGCGGGGAGGGTTGGCTTGTTTAGAAAGCTTGGATGCAGGCACATCTAACTCCTCCCAGCTGGTTTATCCCGGGGAGTAAAACCGACGCAGCCAGTGAGCGCCAATGGGAAGGTGGAACAACAGGTAGGCGTCTTCTAGCCGTGCGAGTCGGATCAGACGCTGCTTCTCGGGGGAAACAAGTGAACAGACCGGACTATGAGCGTCGCTGGGAGGGAAACCTGAGGCAGAACTTCGCCCTGTCCTGCTTTAATTGTCTGAACCAGTTCCTGTTTGAGGGTTGACGAGCTGTTTTTGCGGTTTATTGTTTTTTTGTTTGTTTGTTTTTTCGTCTGGGAAACACAACACAACAGCAGAAAGCTGATCTGAAATATTTTCAGATTGATCAATCAATTGGAGGCTCCATCATCGACAGACTGATTGATTTATTGGTGATACCAGAAGCGAGGGCACCTTAATGTGGAGACTATGTTGAAGGTAAGCTCGTTTTTATTCTCGGCGTCCACCATTTAATATTGACTGAAGATTGCACTGAGCAGTCTGCTGGTTTCATCTCAAATCTAGGCTAGATAACTGTTACTGCCGTTGCAGCAAAAACACATTTCCATTGTCATCTTCTTGTGGTAGGCTATCAGTGCTTGTTGTTGCATAATCCAAGAAGTGTAGCAATATCTTGACTGTCCCAACCATGTGACTCACAACAATAACGCCTCCATCATATTATTATATAAGTTTCTGGTCTGATTTAGATTCTGGTGTCTACATGGCTTCATACACCCACACTCCTTTTTATAAAAAGTGTCTAGTAACAACAGGAAGTATTAATCCAGTAATACTGGAGGGGGGGTTGTTTCAAGATAATTTCACCCACTGGCTGTGTCTAAATAAGGGTTTTCTTCCTCTCACAGCTGGTGTACCGTCTCCTGCATTAAACTTTGTTCCTCCTGGGATAAAGACGTGCTGAGAAACAGCTGATCTAAAGAGGTCAGAGACGCTCTTTGACCCAGATCCCCTGGCAGGAGGACACATGGAGGTCCTGCGGAAGTCCTCTGTGTTTGCTGCAGAGGTCCTGGATGTGTTCGATAGATCGTTGACAGAGAAGGAGCTGGTGTCCCAGTCCAAAGCCCTGTGCAGAGACTACATCCTGTCCAGACTCAACCAGAACGGCCTGGGCTGGTCCAAAAGTGAACTCAACCTCGCTCCGTCAAACGCGGCGCTCTCTGAGGTGTCTCTGGTGCTCCTCTGTCTTGGTAAGAAAACCAGACTTGGAAAATCAGTCAACGGATAAACTGTCATCCTGTAGCAACATGGGTCACAGATTCAAGGCCGGTGGTTTAATTTCCTGTTAATCTCTGAACTCGACTCTGATTGGCTTCTCTTTTCTTTTGGCTTTGGCTTTGTCAGGAGAGGGAAGCTCAAGTGGCTGCACTACAGTTTATACTACGATTCTCCCCATCTTGAATTTTTAAAGATGTTTAGTGTCTTATTTGACGTTGCCATAGCTTCTTTAATTTCCCATCATTTCAAATGTAATATTTAACTCGAGCCTTAATATAAACACAAGTTTAAACTTAGTTCTTCCAACTGGAACAAAAGCAAAGGCTTCACAATCCTCCAAGTTTTTAATAATAGGAACTGTTTAGACATTTTCAATCTGCTCTGGAAGCTCTCCTGAAGCTCTCATTTGGACCCTGATCTGCATCACATTGAATAGATTTTTCCAAATGTTGTTCCTATTTCACAGCATAACGGAGAGATAACTTGAAAATCCTGCTTCTTTGCACTGGTTTTGAAGAAATTATGTGAACAAACAGGCAGATGGACATTCTCTCTTGGGTGGGGTTGAGGAACAGCTGCACAATATCATGAAATAAGATGAATAGGACAGATTGTCTGCTATAATGAGGAGCATCCCCAAGATTTAAATGTTAATGTTAAGGTATTCAAAGACTGAATAGTAGAAATGAATGGAAATGAATAATAGAAATGACAGAATACAGTCTTACGCCGAGCAGCCAGTATATTCACATCATCCTCTGCTGAAAGCCTGTGTAAGCCGACTGGTGTGACAGTGATATGCTCACTCCTGCTGGGTCTAAAAAGCAGAGTTGCTGCGCTCTAATCTACTTTTAGATAACTGTAGGCTGAGGATGACTCAACAGAGCTGGAACAGATAATTGATACACACCAAGAAACCAGAATGAACAACTCTCCAGACCTGACTCTCAACAGGATCTCTAAATACTTCAGACTTGCTGCTGCTGCATATATCAAGCTACGTAAAGCTTTGAAATGATGAGTCAAGGATTGTGTGTGTGTCTCTGTGTGTGTGTGTGTGTACAGCTTGAACTGGGTGATTGCTACATCTGGAAGACATAATCACTTTAGACAGCAGCTCAAGTGCCCGGTGTATTTATACAGGATAGCAGCAGCACTTCACTGTCATCCGAGCGACCCCTTGTCAAGCATAACACAACCGTTAGTCTGAGTTGTCTAAGTGGTTAAATTGTGTGATTGTGTGTGTGATGTATAATGTTTAAATAACTGCTTCAAACTGAATCAGTGTTTTGGTTTCTGCTTTATTCACTTTTCATGCTTCTCTGTCTTTTTCATCTGCGCTCTCTCTCTATCTCTGTCACCTAGGCGACGAGCTGGAGTGTATACAGCCCAGTTTGTACAGGAACGTGGCACGGCAGCTCAACATCTCTGTTGCCATGGAGAACATGGTTTCAGATGCCTTCATCGGCGTGGCAACAGAGATCTTTTCAACAGGTACGCAACTACCCTGAGCTCTGAAGGTGTTGATGATGATGATGATGGTGGTGGTGATGATGAGGAGGAGGTGGGATGATGTAGCTTCCTGAGCTGACGGAGATCCGCCAGCTCAGGAAGCTGCTGCCGCCTCCACGGAGTCTGAGACGACTGATGAAGGCAGTCACGTTAATATTTGTGTCTTCGGCAAAGAGTGAGTGGGTGCAAATCACACACAGGTGCAGTGAGACTTTAAAACACATCATTAGTCTTACATCTAAAGAGACTCGCGTACGACTAGACCGCTGAGACCCACTACGACTAGTTTCAGATTCAAGCTGGCTGTGAACGTGCTCTGTCTCTGTTTTGAATATGGCCCAAGTAATACCAGTGAAAATGAAATCGCAAGCTTAGTTTGATAAGTAAGGGCTCACTGCAAAAGGAGCATCGGTGTGACTACTCCCTCTACAATAGACACTCAATAATTTACAGTGAGCAGTAAAGATATTCTCCGTCTTCTATAAAATGTGACCCGTCCGTCGGACTGTGGGGTTGTTAACAGAAAGCAGTGTAAATGACACGGACGCCGCTCGGCCGCGCCGTATTTTACAACCAAATTCCTCTCTTGACCTGCTGTGATAAATAAATCACATCGGGTCCTTTTCCATCTCATCCGGCGTCTTTTGCCCACTTTTGGTCTTGAGTCTGGCCTCTCAGTGTCTGAAATAGTTTTGTTTTGTTTTTACTTGCTCTTAAACTTAGACTCTGCCAATCAGCAGAGCCCTCGAGGTCTTTGTCTATCAGCAAATCATCAGCGTGACATGAACATCCTTAACGTTCATCCTGTTGCGGCCGGTCTAGTGACGAACAGTTGTAGATGAATTTGACTGAAGGTTGAATCGGTTGAATCCTGTCAGACCCCTCCCTTCGACGTTTCCAATGACAGGATTGTAGGGGGCATGCGAGAACAAACAACTTATCTGGTAATCACATCCAGTTCACACAGTGGGTGGCAAGGTGCAAGGAAAAGGGAGCAAACAGGGTCTCTTTGTCTCATTCACTGCACAACTACTTGTGCCAGTTTTTGCTTGTGCAGACAAGTGCAGCGTCACGTCTTTGTCCGGCTCTTTAAACCGCAAACATATTTACACTGAGATGTATTTGGACAATTTATCTGAAGGCACTTTTCAAATACACCAGGTCCAGGCCTTCTCTGCATAATGGCATTTACAGAGAGCCAACTATTCCCTGTTGATGCTTTAAATGTAGGTGGTGAACATGTTTAAAGACACAACCCTGAGAAAATGGCGTTTTAACTGGCTGCTGGCTGATCCTCACTCACTTAAGGTCTTGGGACCAGAGGACTGAGGTTTTTGTCAGACTGGGTCTTGACTTGATCTTGTTTCTTCTGGCTCTGGGACTTGTTTTAAATAGTCTTGACAACATATCTGCTTTGTACGTTATTCAAAGCGGTGATGACATTTTGAAGTGCCTGAAAAAAAAAAAGAGTGACTTTATGTGTGAGCCTGTGGGGCAGATTTAACGCTCTGGTCGCTGTGCAGCTACAATTTGGCCTTTTTCCAGGAAAGATCAAAAACGGACTTGTTTAATTTAATTTTCATGCCTGTGTTTTGGCTGAGCCTGCGCTCGATTTGACGTCACCAAGGTGCAATTTTTAGAAACGGCGTGGGATTCCTTCCGAGGAATAACAAACTGGTGAACCCAGGCTGCTCCCTGGCCTTCTGGGACGAGTGGAAACCTGGATATAAATAGAAAAAAACATGCAAGTTTGTTTTTCCTGCTGTTTGGGATTTGTTTAAGAAGTACCTTTTATAGCTACTTGGTATTTGCTATCATGCCTCCAAGTGTTTCTTGTGAACTCTGAGATCACAAAGGAATGATACAGTATGTCTACTGGATCCAACTACGTATGACAGCATCATATGTTTTAGGAATCGCTCAACCAGCCGTCTGCACTGTGGTCTCGCTGAGTAAAATCAACATGGCTTGTCTCTTCTCCATCTATCTTCGCCTGCCTCCCACTTCTGTTCTTTCTCCTTCCGCCCTCCTCTCCTCCAGCTTTATCCCTGACAATCTTGTCTCTATTCTTGGCCTGCTTCTCAGTAGGGAGTGAGACGTGACGTACTCTGACAGCTTCCATGGACGGTTATCTCATTTAAGCTCGCCCAGAGCTCTATCCCCTTATAGCCACAGTCAGACGCTGTAGGTCAGCTCTGGGGAACAGCCATGACAATGCAGGCACCACCCGTAGGAGGCTAATGCCATTAGACCCTGTATTGCATCACTCACGGTCGTTAAAACAATCCTGACTGACCTGGAAACTCGACATGGAAGTGGCTGGATGATCTTAATTATCAGACCGGGTTGTTTAGGTTAAGGTCAAAGAATACGCATCAAGTCCATCTGAGTGGTGAATACAACATCTTTTTCTGAACCTGTTCACCTCACCCAACATCTGAAACTGCGTCAGTGCCTCGTCCACCTCTGGGTGCAGACACGACACCTCGGTCCGGTCTCACCCTCTTTGATTTACAGCTGGCATGTGACGCAGCACAGGCTCTTATC
This sequence comes from Decapterus maruadsi, assembly GCA_030347415.2. Lineage (NCBI taxonomy): Eukaryota > Metazoa > Chordata > Actinopteri > Carangiformes > Carangidae > Decapterus > Decapterus maruadsi. The sequence continues at coordinate 18,771,118 of CM064906.1, forward strand.
AGCCGCATTAACACAAATGCACTGGTTTGTTGACGTTCGGCTCATATTTGCCGTTTATTTCAGTGCAAGGTCCACCAGCTGCCCCGTCATGCCTCATGACAGGCCACAGAACATGTAACAGACTTTGAGGAAGGACGAGCCTCACAGGAGATGGGTGTTAATGCTCATCGTGGAGTGTTTACGCTGAGATAAATGTGGCAGTTTTATCGTTTCCAGTCAGGAAAAGCTGCAACCATGGAGGCCTGACGCTCAGGTCCTGTGGATAAACTCTGTTACCTGTGACTGTGACCCAGAATCAATATCAGCTTCAATTTACTGGATACGTTTGAAGGCATATCAATAACCTGCATTTGAAGAGTAAATGTGTCGATAATGTGGCTTCTTTACAGAAAAAAAACACATCATCTTCTCAACAGAGAAAAGTGCCAATCAAAGAAGTCCCAGATGACCTGTTTCTTAGGATATTCAGGTTAAAATCATAAAAGAATAACAAAAATAAAAGGATTTTTTCTGCATATACAAGTCAGACACAACCAGTAATATTGATAAGATGCACAGGGACGACAGACATCAGTGCTTGCACATCTGTCCCTAGAGCGACTTAAGCCTTAACCCAGTGATGTCTGTGTTTCTTCCTTTAGGTATAACCTGGGGTAAGGTGGTCTCCATGTATGCAGTAGCTGGAGCCCTGGCAGTGGACTGCGTCAGACAAGGACATCCGACCACCGTCCACATCTTAGTAGACAGTCTGGGACAGTTTGTCCGCAAGTTCCTGGTCCCCTGGCTGAAGAGACGAGGAGGATGGGTGAGTGTTCCCCGCTGGATGTGCTGATAGTCATGACCACAGGGTTAATTATATCTTAAATTGCTGCTGCAGTAGTTTGCAGACAGACAGATTTTGGACAAACTGAATTAAGATCAAAATGGACTCTTGAGATAAACGAGAGGAAAGTGCTGCCTGCATCTTGTTTCTCTGGGGATTAAAACTTTGCAACATTGCTTTGCTCAAGTTTAAAAGAGTGATTCATGTCGAGTGTTCATGTTGCTGTGCTTTCATAAGCTCTGATAGTCTTAGAGCGGAGTTACGTAAAATCTGATGAGCCTCTTCTGAGCAAACTGCAGCTTCCTGTCGAAAAGATCTGCACTTGAGATATTTGTTTGTGTTGACCGTCTGGTGCGGTCGGTGCTGTAACTGTGGCCGACCGCTGGAATGCTGCTGCCTCTTCCTGAAGCACCTCGTCCTCCTTTGTTTTCTCCTTTGAGGCCGAGTCTCCTGCTGAGTTTCTTTGCAGCAGAAGTGAACCTGTTTCCTTTTGTGATTTGTGAATCGCAAAAGGATGTTTTGCCACCAAAGTATTTTGAAAGAATCTTATTAGCATTTTTATTTATTTATTTTATTAATGAACCTTTATTTATACAAGTAAAATCTCATTTTAATCCATCAAATTTTTACTTATAGTTGGCATTTCAGTACCAGCTTGAATTCTTTAATTTTTACTTTGAAAAAACTCTTTTAGTTTGAAAAGAAAAAGGAAAAACCTCACACATTTGAGTTCATTTATGGTTTATGCTGTGTATGTTTGTGCAGAAACAATTCAGACAAGTAAATTGTTTCATTTCCATTTATTTGTATTTGAACTTCATACTATCAGTAGCAAAAAATCTTTCAGAATATTATAAAGGTTTTGTTATTTGATTGAGGGATACAAATTTCTAAAATGTCCTCAATGTCCTTTTCTCCAGGCGGAGATCACTAAATGTGTGGTGAAGAGGGACCTCTCTCCTGAACACCACTGGCTGTCTTCTGTCATCGAGTCCCTGAAGTACTTCCTCACCACGATGTACGTCTACATCATGAAGGAGCCGTGAACAGCCAGGAGGGAGCGCGCAGCAGCAGTCATCGGCGGCCGTTTGATACGAGATCGAAATCTCAAGACTTTGTCAGTAAAAGCCGGAGCGGAGACGGTGACTGCGCTCAACAGGGACTTAGCCTTGCACGCAGATCAGATCAGTGTGTAGCTGAAGGGCCATCAGCAAATGTTTCATCAGCATCATGTTTGTGTTATCTCGGTGTCAGATGGGCCTGTGAGTGATTACCCTTCATCCAAAGAGTAGTCGCTGTGATATTTAACAACAACATAAATGGCAACGTTTTTTCCTCATGGCACCTTTTCCTGTATAGTTTCACTCTGCTTTACACACCAGTGCAGTAAAAACAGGCTTCTCCAGTGTTGTAACTGTCATGTGTGATGATGGTGGTGTTCGGGGTGAACATGAGCTGTGGGAGACTGTTCGTGAGATAAACAGTCGGGTGTTTTTTTGATGTGATGTTTGTGTACACCTAACAGGAGCGATGGACGCCTTGTGAATGAATGTCGTGAGATTTGACGCTCAGCTGGCTGGGTCTTGAACTTTTCTGAAATGTCAAAGAGTAGTCACTCAGGATGGCAATGTCAAGTGGTACCAGCTGCTTTCACTTCATGGGTTTTACCTACACTATTGCACTTCACCAAAGCACAGAGTGTCTCTTTGCTCATGTAATCCAAAATATTGTGACCTGTACTCAAACTTTCTGCTGCAATTTCAAGACACGATTGATCGTGAAACGTTTGGTCTCATTTTTGCCATTTTTTTTTGTCCAAAGAACTAAAAAGGACAGAGGAACGGTACACACTAAACGCAAATATTTTGGTGGTATTCATTTCCTTTTTAATCTGTAAATAGTTTATTTATGATTTTATTTTTTTATTTTGATTATGACCACTGCAGTATGACGAGAGCCGATACAGCTCTCGGGGGATGATTGTATGGTATGAATGATGCTTGTCACTATCACAGTGTTAACTTATAAATGTGTGTCTGAACATTTTTTTTAAATCTACAATAAACATAAATCTTCACACATGACCTTCCTGTATATTTTTGTTGATAATATTTTCCCTTCAAAATGGTGGAGCCCTTCTATGAGGGTATGTATATAAAATAACCCCCAAACAACACATTTAACAGCCTGCTGCACTCGTGGATAAAATACATGGACAGTGCAAAGATGTTGAGAAGAAACCATTTCAGAATCAGACCAATAGAAATGCAGAATTGAACACGAGATGCTGTTTATCTGGGATGTACAAAAGCACCAAGAACGAGGAAATATATTAATTTGCAAGCAAGACTTTATTACAACTGACCATTAAACATCACCTCCAGGTGGACAGAGAGATAGATTATAACTGATTAGAATAAAATACATCAAAATATAAAAATAGATGACAATTCTTAATTTTTGATCATTTAAAGTCGTCAGTATCAGAACATGTATACTGAGGAGACAGACAACCACAGCTGTAAATTCAGTATGACTCAGTCACAAATAAATGTTTAACTTCACATTCAAAAGAAAGTATATCGAGTACAGAAGTCACTTTCAGTCTTGTAGTAGTGCAATGAAAGCGAAAGGAGTCTGTACTCGATATTGATTAGTGCATTATAAGCTTCACAGCTCAAAGATCAAACATCTGAACAATGAACAACAACATTACTCAAGCACCTGTTCAATACCTTATAGGTGAGGACGTACAATACAATACAACAGCCTCATGGCAATGCAATATTAAATCTATTTGTATTGATTATCTTCTTCAAAATGACTGTAACATTAACTCATGGTTCATCGTGCGTAGCACCAAGCAATGCTTTGTTATTTGTGTATTCATGTAACATTCACCATTAATGGTTCAGAGCCATAACCACAGATTAGATAACTGCATAACTAGAATTGTTTAATGCTTATTTGTCTGATTATTGATTGATCAAGCTGTGTTTTTTAATGTGTCATTCCAGACTAAGGTATTTATGTGCATCAGGAAACCTGCCTGCTTGTTAGGTCAAGACGAGCGACGGTAGGTGATGTGCAAGTGCTGCGTCAGAGGCTGGTTGTCTGTTGCCATGGAAACTGTCTGCTCCAGCCTCCCATCTGGACGGAGCTCAAACACTCTGGAAATCTGAGCGAAGGAAAAGAGCAGGCGAGGTCACCGGCAGCAAGCAGCAAAGATGCTCCATTTATTCATTAAAAATCAAGGTTTTGTTGATGTTGTTGACAAAAAAATGACACAGATTTGATTTTAAGTGAATAAACAAAGCAGTTAGTGCCAACAGGAACGGTGCCTCATATGTTTTTACCTGCTGAACATGTGGCTCCTTGGCAAAAGAAATTCTGTCCACAGCCTGGCTCTGCAGGTTCAGCTGCTGTCCTGTCAGCTCACCCTCCTCAACCTCCACCAGACCTGCACAACGTAACATTTAACAATTAAAAAAAGTGTGTCCTTCTCAGCCATTATATGCCAACGTTATACTATGATGACAATATAACCATGATAAGAACAACTAAAGACATATAGAGAAAAATAGAATAAGCATAAATTGAAAAATATTGCAGAAATTCAATGACAAAGAGGGACTTGCATCAACAGACATGAACCGTGACTACCTGTGTTTTGTGCGTTGATAAAGGCCACCTTGTTGGTTCCTGGCTGTATTCGAATGAAGCCACACTCCCTGTGCATAGGCTTTCTGGACTCTGCGTGGAAGGCATTGAACCTGTAAACATGACGTGAGCGAGGAGTCATCTGAGGATTATTAGCATTATTATTACCACTTGTTTACTTACACTCTTTCCATTGTGTTTTGTGCAAAGTAGAGTCACCACAATGCTGAGTTGATGCGCTTTAATGATGCTAATTCAGCACCAGTGGCAGAGTTGGTAACAACCACAAACACTTTGTCTCAATGAGAGTAAACAAAACCCCTCTACTTCTCAAACTTACAAATTGCATGAGACAAACTCAGGTGTCTTGTGTGAAAATGTCATCAAAACATTCTTTAGCCTGTATGGTAAAGCGCACCACCCACATGAAAGAAACAGCAAGGTTGGGTGTGGCTGCAAAGTTGCAGCAAAGTTCAACCACACCTTGAATGACTCACTGAAGACTGACTGCACGCGTGTTAACCTACATAAAGTTGATGATTGGTTGTCCCACGTGGCTGAAGTGCAGCGTTTCTATGTAGCGGAAAGGCTTAATGGTGGGAAAGCAGCCCTCCCCCGGCTCGTCTGACTCCCAGGTGCCCAGGAGCCACTCCAAAGGGAGGAGGGCTGGGTTCAACTCTGCAGCTGAAAACACACACACATGCACTATTAATTATTATCATGAAAATGCAGGAAGACACCGAATCATAGGTTTTACAGTGAATCTCATTACAGCACGTATATAGTTTCCAGCACATTCATTCATATAATTTGGGATGAGTGATAAGTACTGAATCTAAGTTCGCTTTGAGCTGTGTGTTTATTCCTTCCTTTGAACCTTATATATTTGTGCTGATACTATTTTCATCTGTGAAATCTGAAATCTCTGTGTCAATATAATTTAAAGCTCTCCTTTCCATAGATTCATTGTTTTTAAAATAATTTTCCCTCCTACACTTTTCTATACATAAACCCACAAACAAACAGGAATTGGAAATCTCCCAGGTCAGCAATCCTTATCTCATATTTAACTTTGTGGCTTTGGGTGCCATGTTTCTATTATTTCTTGCACATTTATTTAACAAGGGTAGGCCTATAAGTAGCCCAATTCATATCAGGCCTCTACATTTAGCTGGGTGTACATAATAAAATCACAGTATTTTGCAGCAGCCAAGGCAAAGTCCTGTAACTCGTGACTTTAACGATAGGTGGCGGTATTGATGCAGTTTGGTCTCAATCTGGCAGGAACCAGAAGAAGAAGAATTTTTTTTAAAAACTCAGAGGAAGGTGACCGACTCTTTACACCACACTGTTAAAAATGAGAGCATTCATTTACAAAAAAAGGCGCAGTTTTCCCACTTGAACGACCATAAGGATGAAGGCTCCTCCACTGAAGTGATCAGAGCACAGCCGGGAAACAGCTCGTTGTGACCGGTGTCTGTTTCCTCTCACTGAAGCTAAAGTTAGGTACTTTCGTTTTAAAACACAGGTGAACGTAAACGCACCACAGCTGTTTTTCTATCACGGTGAGCATTTAGGTTGGGTGGTAAAAAAAAAAAGAAGAAAAGAAGAAAAAGGACCACGGTCAAACTGGGTGACGCATTTTTCTGTTTGATAACATTCAAATTACTCAGCTAGGCTACTTTTATTCGATAGAAATATGATATAGGCTAAATATGTCATTTATGAATAACGGTAGGATATCACGTTAGTCGCTCACACTTGACGCCTGTGACAGGTTCAGACAATCACTAACAAACACCCTAAGAGTTTAAACATTTCTCCGTTTCAGTTTAATATTAACCAGTCAGCTTACCTGTGTGCTTCATAGGACACGCCATTTTAAAAAAAATAAAACCTGCAGTCGAGCAAATATAAACGCATTCAATGGCACAGAAGTAGGAGATTAAATGTCACTTTATAAGGCCACTCTGCGACAGTGTAGCGCTAGTCTAGTGTGACGTCGATTTATAGAATCCCCGTGGGGAATTATGGGAAATGTAGTTAAAACAGTTCAACACAACCAGACTATAACTTGGTTAACATGTATCGACTTCTGCAGCCATGGCTGAAATGATAACTGAATTTATTATCCATACATGGAGGCAGGAGAAGTGTTTGATAAAATAAAGGACTTTATTGACATTTTTCACAGCACTCAGCATGGGCCAGATCTGCCTTTTGAATTTCAAAACTAGTCTACTTATACAAGAAAGGCACATGATCTGAGCAAAAGCAAACATAAATTCCTTAAATGTATGTACTGCTCCAAATGTCCTGCATGTGGGGTTTATGAAATGTTTTTGTTAATTGCTAATGAGCGATCGTGGGAATCTGGCCTCTTATGCCTTGCTCTTTTTGCAGTTCTTGAGAGCGTCTGCCAGGGCGTGCAGTGCCATGTCAGCATTAGCCTTCTCACAGTTGTATCCCATCAATCCAATCCTCATCACCTAATGAAAAGAGCAACGGAGAGAACAGCACGTCAGTCCACAGTGACTCAGCGGTATGTTTCAGAAAGCTGTAAAAACACCAGACAGATGACATGGCTTTTGTTTGGACTGCTTAAGTTAATTGAAATTAAACTGCAATATTTTTGGGGTGAAATTCAATCCCATGTAGCAGGAAAGATGTGGAGTCAAAACATTAATCTTAAGAGATCATCCTTCCTCCTTAATACGTTGAACATCATCTAACTGCTAGTGTGGTGCTGCCATCTCTAGACTATTTAATCGGCTGATGAACGTGTTTACTGTTAATTGATGAAATGCCAGAACCAGCTCACCATGCCAATAGAAGGGCCCAGGCCGCCAGTCATCTCCATATGGTGGTGTTTCATGATGTAGACCAGCAGCTCCTTCCAGTCGTAGCCGTCGGGGATGGCGATGGTGGTGACGGAGGGAAGCCTCAGATCCTGCAGGAAATGTCACATAATCAGAAAAAAAAGCCTGCTGTCACAACAGAGCAGCACCACTGAGAGATGCTGCTGCTGCTGCTGCTGCAACAATGTTGTGATGCAATGCAAAGGCTGCACATGTAGATCTGCACACTCATAATTTTAATGTGTGATCTTGTTCAGTATACAGCACATAATATGTCCCTTTCCTGGCATAATGTATCTGTCCTTACATTCTCAGGTGTTTAGTTATAACTCAGCTTTGTGTGGACACCAGATTCCACCAGTCAGCCATCATATTGTTTTGCTGTGCGTCTGCCTCACCCTCTCAGGAACGAAGAGTTTGAGGCCCAGGTCTTCCAGTCCTCTGTACAGATAGGCTGCCACCTCCTTGTGTTTTCTCCAGGACTCCTCCAGCCCCTAGAGGGAGACAAAGGTCGATACTGCTCAGTCACAGTAAGGAGAGTGATTTAAAAGTCAGGAGGTGCTGGCAGTGGATGGTGAGTGCACTTTGTATTCTGTGTGGTGAATGTGTAATATGGTGACCATTACCCCTGCCTCAGAACGAAGACTATGAATACTATACGTAGACTTTCTTAGAAGAATTTCTTAAAAGATTAATTATAACCTACAAACTGATCAGAGAAAATAATTCTAGGAAATGTAGTTTTTTTGTCAGAAAAGATAAAGTGAGTTGTAAATCATTTACCCTCTCAGCAAGAATAGCCAGACTCTCTCTCAGAGCGAAGAATCCAGACACAGGACCAGTGTGGTGATATCTAAAACACAGCAGAATGATTAAATGTTATTCTCATACTAAACCATAGTATAATAGTCCAAGTCCAGTGGGTATAAGGAAAATCAAGGACGCCATGGCTCTTGTTGACTTACAGTCTGGCAGGTTTGCCGTCACAACCCCAGTAGTTGGACAAATGTGCCATGTCGAAGAGGTAGGATACTGGTTTTGTTTTCCTATTGAACATCTTGTGGCTGTCAGGGGTGAAGGGAGACACAGAGGTTGTGTTGCTTTAATAGCTTTTCTTTTTTGTTCTCAGCCGTTGCAAATTAAGACTCATATATGGAAACAAACACACAGGTACACACACACACACACACCACAGAGTCCCTGCTTACCATGCTCTGTCATTAAAAGAGATGGGGGCTGTGCCAGGTGGTGCGTTCAGAGCTTTCTGAGAGCCAGTGTACAGGATGTCAATATCTGAGAGCAGAAGAAGCAGATTATGTCACATCCAGGTTCAAAGTAGCATGCGGATAAATGTAATCTTTCATAATAGTCTTACTTTGCTTGTCCATAAAAATGGGTGCTGCACCCAGGGAGGCGACTGTGTCGACCAGGAAGAGGCAGTTGTGTCTGCGGGAGGTATGACAGTGAATGAGGTGAATGATATTCTGATCGATGTTTTAATACAACTGTTTGATTTTTGTTTTCTTTGAGACAGATGCTGACTGAGCCTCACTTTCTGCAGATGTCTCCGATGCCATCTATTGGGTGACAGAGGCCGGCAGAGGACTCTCCATGTGTGAGGAAAAACAGCACAGGCTTGTGTTTTCCTATGGCCTACAAAAAGGAGTAAGAAGAAAGTTTAATATATAAATAAAAATGTTTAATTAATTAATTAATTAATTTAATTAATTATGTATGTGGAGGCAGATAACACTGTCTGTTATGGGCTAAATTGTGAGCTAAATACCTACCTGTTCAATTTCCTTATTCGTGAAATATCCTCCTGGTGACTTTACCAGTCTATGTACATTGGCACCTAAAGATAAAAAAGACATATTTATAAGTAAAAGTGTCTTTATCCTCCTTTGGGACCAAGTAACTGCGTGCGTAAAACCGTGCGTAAAGACGCACCCATTCTCTCTGCGATTTCTGCCACGCGCTCTCCCCAGATTCCGTTGATGGCGATCAGCACGCTCTCTCCGGGCTCCACCGTGTTGAACACCGCACACTCCATAGCCGCGTGTCCGGAGCCGCTCATAGATATGGTCATGTTGTTCTCTGTCTGGAAGGCGTACTGGATCCCCTTCTTAATGTCGTTCATGATCTAAAGCACACACAAAGACAAAATGCCCTTTTTTTTAGCTTAATTTTTCAGTTTATGTCACAAGAGAGTGACTTTGCTGCTGTATACATAACAGCCTGTGCGCATTTACGCACAACTATTGATCTTCGTTAGTCTGATAATTAATTAGGCAGATAGGAAAAAAGTATTTGTATTATTGTATTATAATTCTTAATGGGAATAATTGCTGAACTTCATTAATTTCAATTGTGTTTCATTAATCAAATATTTAAGATGTGGATAAAAAAAATATTAAACCAATAAAAAGAAATAGACTATTCAATTCTGTATTCATTATTTTTTCTGCAAGGCACAACATTGACATAAATATCTCCTCATTGTCAAAGTCAGTACTTGAGTAGTTTTTTAAATTTCATTTTCTCTCTCTTTTTTTTTTTCATTTTACCATAAAGTAATCTGAATGAGTTTCAAACTTACCTCGTACATTTCTGGGTGAAGGTGACCAATTATTGGCTTGGCCCCCACAGCTAAGATACGTGGAGGAACATTTGAGGGCCCCGGTCCGAACAGATAGCGCAGTGGAGCTTCCAGCGGCCGGAGCATGCACGCCGGCGGCGGGATGGTGACGGAGGACATGGAGCGGTCCAGGCGCTGCAGCAGAGGCGCGCTCCTCGCGGCCAGCGGACTGTCGAGGGCCGCTGCTGCCTGCTGGGCGAGCAGCGCGCTCCGGCTGAACAAAGCCCGCTGCATTACGGCTGCTGTCTTGGTCCCTGAGAAGCCTGCACCGAGTGAGCTCACCGCCGACAGACAAAAGAGACTGAACCTGACAGTGAGTTTTGCCTGAAGGTTTAAAAGTGACAGGTCTTTGACCTCTTGGCCGCGGGGCGGTGTGCGTCACTTGACGTTAGGGTTGGCATTGAGGGGGACAGTGGCAAATCAAGTCAGAATAATAAATAGACAGTTAAAGATAAAGAAAGGGGTATCTTATATTGTAGATGCTTTGCTTGAAATCAATCGACTTTTAAAGTTATAAATAGTTAAATAGTCTCCTGAAGCAGGCTATTTGGAAATATGGAAATGCACAGTAGAAATCATTTTATTATTCAGTAAAAACAATGTCCACACAAAGTTTTCAGCATTTTCTAATCAACTATTTAAATTTGTAAACGTGCAGGGCAACAAGCCAACTGTGCACATTTTGTCAGATCCCAGGACTGGTTTTTGTGACTAATTTCTGGTCTAGATCTGTCACACCTGACTCCTGTGCTTTTGAAAAAGTCGACCAGCACTTTGCAGCTTGGAACCGGTTCAGGTTAGTTTGTTGGATGGTTTGTTGATTCTTGTCTGCCCCTCCACTCACCGCAACAGTGGGTTTGTCAAGAGGAGTCTCCTCTCAGAGAGCCAATCAGGGCAGGCAAATATACAGCCATACACACACCAGTACACACTCAGTATCATAAACAGCACATAGTAGTAGTTTCCTTATTTAATAACATTAGTGGACATATCAGACTTTGCTCTGTTCTGTTCTTTGATTGTATAACACATGTTCTTTTTTCACGTATTCCACGTTTTACTCCCTCACATGATATGTGGGCAGAATAAAAAACAATAATTGAGAAATTATTTGTCAATTATAGGTTCATCTGAGACATGCAGCAGTTCACACATTGCAGAAACACACTTTGACTTCAGGTCATGTTGCCAACCTGTTACCACTTCTGCAGCATTGACACACCACATCATGTCCTTGGCTTGTTTTGGCTGCTTCACACCTGTATTTTCAGCTGATTTCGCTGAGGTTTCATTACTTATTAATTCAAGTGTCAGCGAATGTCTCATTAACAGAATTCATGCTTTACCTAAAAAACACTGATATTTCCTCATGGCTCAGGACTTTGAGAGCAGAGCGTGACATAGAGAGATATCATTGAAATCTGTTTTTTTTTAGGGATGTTAAAAAGTTAATGGGGAGAAAATTGCACAGTTTAAGATTTTAATATGGTACTAGACATGCTGATGAAATGCCCTTACAAGCATGCCATTACTTTTTTTTTAATATTGAAATTCCTATTTAACTATTGATTTAAAAAAAACCCTGTTATGTCAAAGCAGGATCAGCAGAAGGCGGCTCTCTGAGTCTGGCCTGGTCAATAATTACACCACTAGTAAATCAATGGGACTCTGTGTTACCATCTCATTGGACTTTGGTCTGGACTCAAAACTCAAAATCTACCAAAGCTGAGTTGGGGAGAGGAGCTGTGGAGGGGTGGATGAGAGGGGAGACAGGCCCACATCTTTGTCCACAGGGGGCATCATAAAACTGTAGTGCTTTTATAGATATTCAATGCTAGAGGGTATTATGAAATGTATTTTTGATTTATGCAGATTTCTGTCAAAACTGCACTTAATATAAATACCCGCGGTCTCTGGTTGAGCCTGTAGCGGTTATTTATCGTAGAACATTATCACAGTATCACAAAATTGGGTCAGTCCAGAAAATGTCACGTCACATTATATTTTACATTTAAAGTAAGAGGGTTAATGTCAAAACTGTAAAAACACTGGTTTATAATGTACATTCAGAGCTTTTTAAGTGTAAAAAATGCCTTATCTTACTAAACTCATACTAAACTCACATATAGCTAAGTTAAAAACAAAAAAACTTACATCTCAGCTACAAAATTCCCAGACTATGACAGATGTAGACAGATCATGGGCCCCTGGAGAAAAAAGATGGAGATGCCCCCCAGCCCTCGAGGACCACCAGACACACATCCAGTGTCTCTTTTCACTTGTTATTTGTCTCTTCCAGTGATTTCTCCCTCTACATCTTTCTATAATGATGCTGTGTCAAAAACCTTACTTGTTTCTATCTTTTTACTCTTGTTTTGCCTCTCCTTTAGTTGTTTTATGCCTAGTTTCAATTCTCTCGTGTCTTTTTGCATTTTCCCATTCTGCATCTCTTTCATTTTATTGTACGACTCTTTATGGTCATTTTGTGTCTCTTCTACTTGTTTTGTGTCTCTCATGTGTTTCTTTTAAGTTTTTTCATAGAGATTTTCATCCATTCATTCATTCATTTCCTACACAGGCTTTGTGGCAGGAGACCCCTGATGACCCCTCGGGCCCCTATAGTGCCTCTCTGCCCTGGGCTCCTCTTCATTAATCCCTCCATCACGGTTAATGCTCCATCCCACCTCCTCTCCTTGCCTCTGTGTGCTGCATCGCTCGTCCTCATGGTGGCTGCCTGCTGCGTATGATGCTGATGATGCTGATGTCACCACTGCCCCCCACCCCCCACCCCCACCTCACCCCACCCCTCCACTCCGCTTCCCTGCCACAGCGAGCACCGCCATTTTCCTTCCGTTCAGGCTGACCGAGTGACAGACAGACTAATAGTGGCCGGTCCACCGGACCATCCTGTACCCATCATCCTGCTCATCCGTCAGGTCCTCGCTCCTCCCTCCTCCTCTAAGTGACGCACCGCTGTGCTCCTCTCTCTGGCCGCCCTCCTCCTCCTCTCCTCCTCCTCCTCCTCCCTCCGCCGCTGCTGCTGAAGCTGAGACTGACGCTGCCTCTTTCTCTCCCTCACTCACTCACTCTCTTTCCCCGGCGGATTCTCCATGTATGGATGCGCTAAGGGAAGGGATGCTGTAGGCTGACCGAAGCCGGAGAGACACTCGCACGAATACGAGCTGGTGAGGAGATCGGTGAAGGAGGCGCCGGAGGATCCTGAATGGGCAGAGGATTCACCCTCTGCGGTCGTCGAGTGCCGAGTTGCTGAGGTAAGACGCGGATCCTCGGAGGTGTTTTTCACGGCGCAGCATCGCCACTGAAGGGTGTTACACCTCGGTGAGGACACCAGCTGTGTTTGTGTGTGTGTGTTGTTTGTAATTCCTCGGCCTTGTGTACAATAGAGGCGATAAATAAGGACGCTGCGTCAGGATGCTCAACGTTTGATTCCTTTGCTTTCAACAATTGCCTTTTTTTTGATACAGCACAATCCACCTTAAAACAGATCTTATTGCTGCTTTCTTAATCGGCTCGATGAAAATAAATAAATAAAAGGAAATCGTCTTTGTTATTTAAGCTGTAATAACGCGAGCTGACCTGCTTTCTGACGCAGTGTTGGATGATTTGGTGTCTGTGTCGTTTGTGTTTACGCGGCCTGTCTTTGAGGTGCGGCAGCCGAGGCAAGATGGAGGAGACAATATTTACATAGGTTAGAAATCCTCACCGTTTTTATCGCAAATATCTTCACGGATCCAACGACATTATGTGTTATTCACGCATTTAACGAGATCAGCACCTGTCTTTTATAATAACAACGTTCAGGAGTCGTTTGGTTGAGATTGGATGGGAGATGGATGAGATGTTGCGCCGCACTTGAGGCAAATACATCATTATAAATCATAGAGACGCCAGTCATGAGCTGATGTAACATTTAATATTTTCAACAAGAAATATCTGCAGTGAAGGGAGTGATTGTAATCATTATAAACATGAGGTTTATCAGGTTTATCAGAGGCAGTTTCATAACGTGTGTTGTTTTGAGTGGTGAGGAGGAGGAGGCACAGCTTCAGCCCAGTGCAGGCCTTCACCAGTGGTGGATGAGACATGGAGGGGGATGATGCCCGAAGAATAAGCAGCCATTTTACTGTAGAGCAGGAGGGATGCTGATGATCTTCCTGCCAAACGATGGTCCAACCGTTTAGTCATCGTGTTTTAGGAGCAGTGGGTCTCTGCCTGAAGCCGCACTGACTGATCCAACGACGCTGAAAATGGAGGATGTGTCATGATAACAAGCCCCTGCCTTCAGTATGCAGCCATAAAAACAAAAACAAGCCATCAAACATGCAGATACACTATGATATTTAGGCTTAAAAACAAAACAACATCATGTGATGCAGAGATGTAACGAGACCACCACATTTCTTCTTCCTGTTGTTCATACGTCCAACAACAACAACAAACCCTTCTCTTCTCCTGTGCAGGTGCCAGGTGTGTGTCTGCGCAGCCACACGGATCTCCAGCTCTTCTGCTCGCCCACACACCCACCGGCATCATGGCGGGGGCGTCAGTGAAGGTGGCGGTGAGGGTCCGGCCCTTCAACTCCAGAGAGATCTCGAAGGACAGCAAATGCATCATTCAGATGTCAGGAAACACCACAAGTGAGTAGAAGCGCCACGCGTGTGAAATGATGTGGCTGCAGATCATTAGGAGGAGCATTAGGACTGATGTGGATGAGGTGCTGCACAGTTTGGTCAGCACATTGTTGTTGCAACATTGTTGGGAGCAATAGAAGTGCATGTTTACATGAATCTATCCTCATGTTTCTCGATTTAAATTGCAATTTTCACATTTCCACATTTGGTAGCTTTAAAAAAACACAAATATTTATAAATGAAGCTACATTCACATAAAAACATTGCACATTAAGAGGCTTAAAAATTGATGAATGCATGCAATAATACATGGTATGTACTGCATGCACACATTTGTAGTGTGTAAATAACTGCCCTCCTTTCTTTATATTCACTTTTTTCTATAAAGTAGAATACCCGACTCATTGTCTTTGCACATAAAACAGGATAAATCAGCAAAATAGCAAAAATGAACCTGAAGCATCAAACGTGTTTCCTTGGATCACATCACATGCATTGTAAATCTTGTGTGGTGTATTTTCCTGTTATGAGTGAATAGATGAATGCGTAGATCCTTGAACATTTATAATAATGAGAAATTAGTGAAAATCCACTGGTCATCATGTTCATTTTGCATCTGCTTCAATAGCTTCAATCATAACATGTTCACCCAGCAACGCATCGACTCTCTGGTCCTGTTTTATTTATTGGTTCACATCCCTGTGACCTACATTGAGCCAAGTTTAGCATTTCACCTCAGATATTTGTCTCGTAGGCAGCTTTTCCCTCCGGCAACAAGAGAGTGGGCAGGGAGGCACGCAGCGCGTTGGCAGCTATAGGCAGGAAAACAAAAGCTTCAGTCAGGCCTGAAGCCCGTCACTGTGTGTAGGATGTAGCGACCGCCGCAGCTCTCCGCTCTCATCATGCGAGCTGCTCGGACCAAAAAAAAGACCCTGTTGTTCTGGTTGAGCCCAGACAGGGGGGTCAGCTGATGCAAGTCTGTGTGTGTGTTTGTGCCTGTCATTCCTGTCGGTGTTTTTAATGACCTCATTACATCCTAAAAGTGAGAGTTTGCTCTGTTATTTCACCTCATTAGCTTCAGTGACGGTGAGAGCTCAACGCTCTTTCTCTCATCTTATATTTCCCTGTGTCAGGGCTGCTCTGTGTTTTTCCTGGCTGAGTGCATGTTCCAGCAGGACGTGCGTATCTGCTGCTGTGTTGAACTAGTCTGCAGGGGGCGATGCAGTGGAGTCAGTCTGCAGCCAACAGAGCGTCTGCTCCTGCTCTCTTCTTATTTCATATTCTAGATACGCTGCACCCCTCCCCTCTTAAAAAAGAAATGATGACTGTGCATTTTAACCTGCTGGTGATGTGAACTATCCTCTCTGGTCTATTTATTGGTTTAGATTGATGTCATTTAATTAGATTCTTTGATAAATAACATTGAAATAAACAAATACTCATAAAATAAAAATAAAAACAGGATACACAGAGGGTGTTAAAGAGAAGAATAACATTAGAGTTATAATCAGTATGAATTAAAGTCTGGAGAACTGACGATGACTAGACTGAAACCAAATCATGTCCAGGTTCATTAGTTTCTCAAGCGTCTAATTGATTGATCTGTTTTTCTGTGTTTCAGCGATCCTGAACCCCAAACAGCCGAAAGAAAACAAGAGCTTTAACTTTGACTTTTCGTACTGGTCGCACACCACGGTGAGTTTCATCATGGCATCATTTCAGTTTTACTCCTCAAAGCTAATGAATGTTTACAGTCCTAGAAAATGAACGATAAATCGCCAATATCAGATGGAAAACATTGATCTGATCTGTCTTTTTTTTCCCACCCCGCTCCCTCCATGTGTGCAGCCTGAGGACATCAACTATGCGTCCCAGATGCAGGTGTACAGGGACATCGGAGAAGAGATGCTACTTCATGCCTTTGAAGGCTACAACGTGTGCATATTTGCATATGGTCAGACCGGAGCGGGCAAAAGCTACACCATGATGGGACGGCAGGAGAAAGACCAACAAGGGATCATACCTCTGGTAATAAAGCATAAGACAAAGCATGTAAATATTGATCGTGAGAAAGCAAACGAAAGGAAAAGTCAGTGTATTTGTTATGAATTAATGTCAGATTGACTGAAACATTTTCTATTTATGTATTTATTTTTCCTTTAATGACATCTATCCTCTGTTCTTCTAGCTGTGTGAGGACCTCTTCACCAAGATCAACGACAGCAATAATGACAACAGCATGTCTTACTCTGTGGAGGTGAGTGGGCAGAGCTCTTCACAGTTTGTCCCACTTCTTTAAAGGAGCATAAAATATCATAGTATCATGAACATCAAGTAAATTCAGTTCTGATCTTCTGTGAGTTTTTCAGAGAAATGAAAGGAAACATCATAAATATTTCACAGAGCAGCTGCGACTATATTTGTATTATTGTTCCAGACAGTTAGAAACTAATTCACTTGATTTTTTATCCTTTAATTGGCCCAAAAAACCAATTTATGCCAAATAATGTATTTTTAATGACATTACTGCCTGTTTATCTTCTCCAGGTGAGTTACATGGAGATTTACTGCGAGCGTGTGCGTGACCTGCTTAACCCCAAAAACAAAGGAAACCTGCGCGTCAGAGAGCATCCTCTGATGGGACCCTACGTCGAAGACCTGTCCAAACTCGCCGTCACCTCCTACAACGACATCCAGGACCTGATGGACTCTGGAAACAAAGCCAGGTGACGGAGCTAGGCTGCGAGCGAACGCTGGATCAACCACAACGCGAGTGATGTGATTAAATTCATCAGTGGATGTGTGAATTTTTATTTTATTTCTTTTCCAGGACTGTTGCTGCTACCAACATGAACGAGACCAGCAGCCGCTCCCACGCCGTCTTCAACATCATCTTCACGCAGAAGAAACACGACATGGAGTCGGAAAACACATCAGAGAAGGTGCAGACGCCGAGCTCAGCTGTCAACACCTGAGAGATCAACCGTGTCTGACAGATAGATAGTTTTCTTTTTTTTTTCTGGGTCCTTAGAAAAACAGATCAATAACAATTATTATTATTTCTATTCTGAAACCTGTCACGGCTACAACGGAGCTGCTACGAGGCAGAAATCATTTTATTACCTTTTTTACGACCAGTGTTGGACCATCTGCTGTGTCATTATCTGATGAGCATGTTGTGGTATTGATTGATAACGGCTCGTAAAGTTTTACGGCCAGTGCTCCCGGTGCCATTTCGGGTGAAATGCATCGCTGTTGTGGGTGTTAATAATTTTTGTTGGGAGCAGTTTTGAAAAATGTTTTCTGTCATGATGCAGGTCAGCAAGATCAGCCTGGTGGACTTAGCTGGGAGCGAGAGAGCCGACTCCACCGGAGCCAAAGGAACCAGACTGAAGGTGAGACGAAGGTTGTGTTTTTTAATAGTAATCAAATCAAAATGTTCCCATGAATAGACAAACAGATACGTCTTTGTATTTGCAGGAAGGAGCGAACATCAACAAGTCTTTGACCACACTGGGGAAAGTTATCTCTGCTCTGGCTGAAGTGGTGTGTTTCTAAACTATCATACACATACAAATAAATATAAATGCTGCCAATTCATATTTCCTGTTCTGCAAATAACAAATGTTGGTGTTTCTCTTCCAACTGTCAGGACTCCGCTCCAAACAAAGTAAGTAAAACAAACTACCACGACTTTAAAAAGACAAATAAGACGCACTCTGTGCTTTTTCATTGTCACTAACAAATGTGTTTCATTTGTGAACAGAACAAGAAAAAGAAGAAGGTGGAGAGTTTTATTCCCTACAGAGACTCAGTCCTGACCTGGTTACTGAGGGAGAACTTGGGTACACAAACAGATTTTTATCACAAAAGCAACAACAACATTTTCCTGTGTCGACCAACACCTCACCTTATATTGTGTCTTTTGTCTTTTAGGAGGAAACTCTCGCACAGCTATGGTGGCTGCTCTTAGCCCTGCTGATATTAACTATGACGAAACCCTCAGCACCCTGCGGTGAGGAAAAAAAAAAATCAAGATATCAAATATCTTTGTAAAGATAATGAGGGCAGTTGTTTTCCCTGGGGAAAAAGGCATTTTGAGGATTCGGTCACACTTAAACCTTTAGAGGAGATGAACAGATTGGGGGTATTTTGTGCATATATTAGCATATTTCAGAGGAAAATGGACTTCACATTACGTAGCCGAGTAGTGTTGCATCGTTAATGGATACTTATAAAGGCCTGGTGATGCTTTTATACTTGTATATGCATGCACCATCATTTCTTAGTATTGAAATGTACATCCATGCTCGTACTTCCACCATGAGCTGGTGAGTGCGGTTCAGTGCGGAGAGCCTGGTGATCATGTTTACATCCTCTCGGCCTGTACGCTATCCAGCTATGCTGATCGGGCCAAACAGATCCGCTGCAACGCCGTGATCAACGAGGACCCCAACAACCGACTGGTGCGCGAGCTGAAGGAGGAGGTGGCTCGCCTCAAGGACCTGCTGTACGCACAGGGGCTGGGAGACATCATAGAGAGTGAGTGTGACACAGGGAAACACAACTCTCACTAACAGAAATGCACATAGTATATAGGCTGACAAACACACACACACATGCACAAACCTGCTTTTACAGTTCCTGTGCAGGTTGATTCTCTCCTCACGTTTTAAAACAGTATCTCTCACACATAGTCTGTTCTCTCCTCTGTCCTATCAGCGTATCGCTGCACCGGCCCCGTCATCACTGGTTTGAAATGTGTGTATAACTCTAAGCCAGCCTGCGCTTTGCAACTAATAGAAATGAATCTTGAGCCTTTCTCTTCTACCACACCAGAGACCTGACTAACAACCGCAAGAGACCATATTATGTTCAAATCAAATATGATATAAATCAGATAAATATTTGTACAATTATAATTTAGAGCAACAAGAATTCTGCAAAATGGCCTCCTTTTTTCTTTTCATTAGTTCTCATTTCCATGGTAATTTGTTTTTTTTTGTTTTTTTGGCTCTCTATCTAACATGGGAAGCTCTAACTACGTTTCTCGTTATAACACGACTTTAAATTGGCTTAAAGCTTTTGCACAGTGATCCCATGAGGACTCATTGCTTCTGCTGGGAGGCAGACGGCATCAAAGCCAGGGCTGGCACGAAACACGCCGTTTTTAAATGCATTTCCTAAAACCATTATTGGAGATCATGGAAGAAAGGACTGACTGAGAGGACGCCATTTTAGATTGCTGAGGAGCTCTTTTTGTTGCATCCTGGTTCTCTGTGTGTGGATCTAATTGAAGCTGAGTGAGTGAGTCAGGAGCTTTGAGGCCTGCACTGCCTGGAGCTATGCTACCAAAGGCTGTGCTCAACACTTTCAAAGACATAAGGACATGCTTCACATTAAAAAAAAAAACACGAACCAAAACAAAGAGAAAAAAAAAACTGGGCTGTATTTGGTCTGTATGCATTGCAATGACACATGTATTTTTCATTCCTCCTTCACACCATTCTCATGCTTGTGAGCTTGTTGAGTTTGTTTCTTTGTATTTGAGTGTCAGAGGAAAAAAAAGAGAAGCCTCTGATTTCTAACTTTCAGTCTACTGCATTGGTTTGAGTTGCTCTTTTCTCTCTGTCTGCGTTGGCTTTGGTAAGCAAATGACCTCTTGCTTCCTTGATCCATTATTTGAGCTTTCTCTTCTTTTTTTGTTTTGTACTCCTCCCTGTCGTTCCCCTATTTTTTCTGCGTGTTCCTCTCAACCCCCTTTGATGTCTTTCCTGAATTACCCGGCGTCTGCTTCGACCTTCCCTCGTTCTGTCTTTCCTTCCTTCCTTCCTTCCTTCCTTCCTTCCTTCCTTGCTCTCTTCCACGCAACGCCTCTCTCTCTGGCAGACCTGTGCGATTACAAGAACTTCGTGAATAATCGCCAGGCTGTCAATCAAAGGGGTGATCTCTCCACAGTGACCAACGCCATGACAGGAATGAGCCCCTCCCCCTCGCTCTCGGCCTTGTCCAGCCGCGCCGGGTCCATCGCCAACCTCCACGATCGTATCTTCAGCCCGGCCAGTGAGGAGGCCATCGAGAGGCTCAAGGTAGGAAGGACGATGTCGGTGAAAGTTGGAGTAGATATGTGCAAATATTACGGGAGGGGAGAAGAAAATCTGAGGAAAAAAAGTCCAAACTCCAACTTGACTTTTCCAAAAATCTGTTTTCATTGCACCAACAGGAAACTGAGAAGATCATTGCTGAGCTCAATGAGACCTGGGAGGAGAAGCTGCGTCGTACTGAAGCCATTCGCATGGATAGGTTGGTCCAAAAATCTTCATGCAGTATTTTCTGTTTTGTTTTTTAAAAATCCCTTAGACCTGTAAGACCTGTGATGTCTGTAGCAACAGGGATGACACCCGTTACTCTGTTCTGATCTAAACATCTAAAACCTTCAGTATGTTCAACCGTTCAGCACCAACCTGGGCTGGTCAAGTCCAACTAAAACAAATGGACTTCACAGTGACTGTTAGACCTTGACAGTAACTTTTCAAGATAAACTAATCATGCTAAGTGTAAACTCATCATTTTGATGTCATTTTGTTAATGTTAGCCTGCTGACATTAACATTTGAGAACCTGGCTTGTTTAGGTCTCGGCCTCATCCCTCACCTAACACTGTAAAATCATACTGTCATGACGATAACTTCTCCCTGCAGGGAGGCCCTGTTGGCTGAGATGGGAGTTGCCATGAGAGAAGACGGAGGCACTGTCGGTGTCTTTTCCCCGAAAAAGGTTAAGATTCTCCTCACTGTCGGACAGTAGCTTGATATTTCAACAATATTTATCAAACACACAGAAAAAATACCACTCATTTTCTTTACCTTTAGACCCCCCATCTTGTGAACCTGAACGAGGACCCACTGATGTCCGAGTGTCTGCTGTATTACATCAAAGACGGCACTACCAAGTGAGATTTTTAAACTGTATCGCGTTGGAGATCTGATCCAGATACAGCGCTGTTGTCTGGGGATTTAACTCGTTTTAATCACCTCATCCTCCTGCAGGGTTGGCCGAGAAAATGCCAAGACGCGCCAAGACATTGTTCTCAGTGGCCATTTTATAAAGGATGAACACTGCACCTTCAGCAGCACCACGGGCCCTCAGGGAGAAGGTGAATGGCCCTCTGCTTTACCTCTGGACGGTTATGTAAAAGCGCAGTGTGAAGAAACTTTTATGTATTACAAATGAAGACCACCATATTGTAGAAACTAGGTTTATAAATCTTTTCTTTTTAGGGATTGTCATCCTTGAGCCATGTGAAGGAGCAGAGACGTATGTCAACGGGAAGAGAGTGACCTCACCCACTGTTCTGAGATCAGGTGAGTTTGAGGAAAAAGGTGGAAAACAAAGCCACTGCACAGAGAAGAGTTAAAACAGGAATACAGTCTTCTGAGGATGAGAATATCAAATCAAGTCTGTGGCACAGAATTAGACCCAAGGTTGAACAACGGAGTGAATTTCTATTTCTATCACTTTGTTCCCTAACGTCAGCTTTTTTAATATCCGTCTAATATCAAAAGGGCAGTAACACTTTGATGTTTTATTTTGTTTTTTGTTTTTTTTTAAACCAGGAAATCGCATCATCATGGGAAAAAGCCACGTGTTTCGCTTCAACGACCCGGAGCAGGCTCGCCTGGAGCGAGAGAGGACGCCGTGCGCTGAGACGCCAGTGGAGCCCGTCGACTGGGCCTTCGCTCAGAGAGAGCTGCTGGAGAAACAAGGCATCGACATGAAGCAGGAGATGGAGCAGAGGTGTGTGTGTGTGTTTAGAAGGATGTGAAATTCATGACCTTGATACACTCATATTTACTTACATGTAATGATGTAATTTTTAATTTCAGGCTTCAGGAGCTTGAGGATCAGTACCGTAAAGAGAGAGAGGAGGCCAGTAACCTGCTGGAGCAGCAGAGACTGGTGAGAGAAAGCTGCACTTGAAAATGTCAAGTTAAAAAAATGATGAGATATTAATATTTTATTCCAAGAAAGCAGAATAATAGCTGATAAACTGGGATCACTGGATCATGCATTTTCTTTCAGGACTATGAGAGTAAACTGGAGGCTCTTCAGAAACAAGTGGACTCTCGCTACCTGGAGTCGCCCGAGGAGGAGGAGGAGCCTGAAGAAGAAGGTGATACTTTTATTTTACTCTTTCTTTCCTTCTCTTTCTTTTTATTTATTCTAGCCAAGTCAATTTCACAATTTAACAATATCATAGCAAATCACAACCAACTCTGACTGACACAAATAAAGCATTTCTCTGTTGTGATTTTATTGGATTGCATTTTATTCACGTAACACCTCTTTTCTGTCTCCAGTGCCCTGGACGAAGCGTGAGACTGAGCTGGCTCTGTGGGCTTTCAGAAAGTGGCGTTTCTACCAGTTCACCTCTCTCAGGGATCTGCTCTGGGGCAACGCCATCTTCCTCAAGGAGGCCAACGCCATCAGTGTGGAGCTGAAGAAGAAGGTGGGACATAAGAAAACATGGCAGATGTCTACGTTTCCATAGGCAGCACTAACATCTGGTTGCTGTTGTTGTTGTTACCTCCATAAAAGCATTATAGTCTGCTGCTCAAACCACTGGAGGTTACTCATTTCTCAAAGTCACATTTATTTTAATGTGACTCCGGTGCTCTGGAGACACAGTGAAGTGTATCAAGTGTCTGCCGGGGGACATTGTGGATTTAATTGGATTTGCATCAATGCAAGTCTCCTGAAAAATAATTGATTGTCTGGATTTGCCATCATGCCTCCACTGCATGAGTCATCTGAACTGAACATACAGCACAATGATCTGAAAATACTGGAGCTGCTCTGTCTAGTGTGTAAAAGCTTGTAGGAGCAAGAAATAATATAGGCATCCTTATTAGATTTGTACATACAGTATATGAGACTGTGGGTTAATAACAAGCAGTCACTGACATTGTGTCGTCCACAGGTGCAGTTCCAGTTCGTCCTGTTGACAGACACCCTGTACTCTCCTCTGCCGCCGGACCTGCTGCCCCCCTGCGTGGCCAAAGAGAGAGAGCGACGCCCTTTCCCACAGACCATTGTAGCTGTTGAAGTCCAGGACCAGAAGAACGGAGCCACACATTACTGGACTCTGGAGAAACTCAGGTATGATCATTTTAAAGAAACACTGGAATTCATATCATCACATTTCAGTGTGGAGCATATGAACAATACAGTATGCGTAGCTGTAACTTGCATAATGCCTGTGAAAATAAAAGCTATTTAAAAGAATATGAGATGAGCTATGATACAAAGATATAAAAAGCCATGTCATCTTTTATAAACATGCAGGAAACCGATTCATTTCAAACATCTGTGTGTTTTATGCTGCCCCCTGCAGACAGAGGCTGGACCTGATGAGAGAAATGTACGACCGCGCTGCAGAGCTCCCCAGCAGCGCTGTGGAGGACTGCGACCACGCCCTGACCGGAGGCGACCCCTTCTACGACCGCTTCCCCTGGTTCCGCCTGGTCGGCAGGTGAGTCACCACCACCACCAGACCCCCCCCCCCGCCCCCCCGCCGCCGGCGTCATCTGCACTTCCTGCTCTGTTACTGCGCAATAAAATGCCCGCCAGAAACCAGAAATCGTCCTCATTGCTCCCTTGTGTTCTTCTCCTCAGGGCTTTTGTGTACCTGAGTAACCTGCTGTACCCGGTGCCCCTGGTGCATCGCGTGGCCATCGTCAGCGAGAAAGGAGAGGTGAAGGGCTTCCTCAGAGTGGCGGTGCAGGCTATCTCAGGTACCAGTGTTAGTCTTAACATGACCAACCAGTCATTTTAGCTGTTATGAAATGATTGTAACGCTACTGTGTCTCTTCAGCTGATGAGGAGGCCCCTGATTACGGCTCTGGTGTGAGGCAGTCCGGCACTGCCAAGATCTCCTTTGAAGACAAACAGTTTGAGAAGGTGCTTTATAACGGTTTCCTCTGAATGTGTCCTTAACAACAGAAAGATATGATGGACGTCATTAAAATCAAACGGAATTGGGTGCAATACTGTATTAATGTGTGCTATTTCTGCTGATGATAACGTCGGGCGTAAATGTGACTCATCTCGTTTCAGTTCCAGACTGAGTCGTGCCCCGGTGGTTTGTCGCACTCCAACACCTCGCAGGAGGAGCTGCGCATCGTAGAGGGAGAAGGACAAACCGCCGAGATAGGGATCTCTGCAGATGAAGTCAACAACAACACTTGTACAGGTGAGACACTCGTGCGGGGACTTGAAATCACGCTGCTCTGTTCATCTTGACTGAGCTGAGGATCCTCAAGGCTCTAATATCTAAAAGAAAACTATTAAGCCAGGCATGACACATTTACTAAATTTATGAAAGATTTTGTACGTCACCAAAATTATGAAAACATATCGAGATTTTTCTCTCCATGCACACCCAGTTGAAAGCATAACCATTCATATGGTTCAGCGCTGACTCATGTTACTGCAGTGCTGTAATAAAAACGGATTCATCATAAATTGAGTCTGTGTGTCTTTGTCTAAAGTTGACGCCCTGGAGGCTCCCAGCAGTCCGGTGAAGAGCCAGGGTCTGGGTCTGGATCTGCCTCTGGACCTCTCCCCAGAGAAAGCTCTGTCCCACCTGAAGATCGGCAGCACCTTCACCTTCAGAGTGACCGTCTTACAGGCCTCCAGCATCTCGGCCGAGTACGCCGACATCTTCTGCCAGTTCAAGTGAGTGAACACGGTAACACCTCAGGCTCTCGGGTGTTTGTGGTTTTTAGATTCATACACGTTAACCAGAGTGCATTTGTGTTGTCGTCAGCTTGGGTTAAAAAAAAACAAAACAATTGTTTCTCTCATTTCAGCTTCATCCACCGTCATGATGAAGCTTTCTCCACTGAACCACTGAAGAACACCGGCAGAGGACCGCCGCTCGGCTTCTACCACGTACAAAATGTCAGCACTGAATTCAGTATTTACTCCTGAAATAAACAAATATTAATTCATTAGCTGTCAGCATGCTGCTAGAACAAATGATTGTGGCATTTAGTTGTATTTTAATTCCCCCTTTCTACTCACAGATCACAGTGGAGGTGACCAAGTCCTTTGTGGAGTACATTAAGACTCAGCCCATCGTCTTCGAGGTGTTTGGTCACTATCAGAAACAGCCCTTCCCTCCTCTCTGCAAAGACCTGATCAGGTCAGGAAGATATTTGAACTTCAACTCCCTTACAGCTGATGACTAACTGTGAACTGAGAAAAGAGTTTCCTCATGGTCTGATTGTCCTTTCCTTTCGTCTTTCAGTCCACTGAGACCCTCGAGGAGGCAGTTCCCTAGGGTCATGCCTTTATCCAAACCAGGTTAGCAGCTTCTCAGAGTATCAGATATATTTATATTATTTGTCATTTATTTTATTGTGCCACCTGTTATAAATTGGATATTTAGATTTATTTAATGATTTTTGTAATCTGTAATAATCTATATAACATCAAACCTCATTTGAATAGAACAAACTGCCTTGGGCGTTGTTTTTTCTACCGTGAAGCATCCAAAGGCAAATTGATGATTTGTGATCTTTGGCAATATTGATAAAACTGACTTCACGATAAATAGTGAAGCTCTAACTCACCAAGGGTTGGTCTTTAATTTGATTCTCACTGGAGTCTGGTAGATACAATCTGTTCTGTCTTCGTAGTGCCGGCCACAAAGCTCAGCACTCTGACTCGCTCCACCGCGGGACCGTGTCACGCCAAATACGACCTCATGGTATTCTTTGAGATCTGTGAGCTGGAGGCCAATGGAGAGTGAGTCGGACTTTCGTTAGTTGTGTTGGTGCTTTGATACAATAAAACAACCACATACGCAAAGAGGCTATTTTCCATGACTGCAGCATCAGTTTAATGTGTGTGTGTGTTATTTCTCCGTCTCCAGCTACATCCCCGCTGTCGTTGACCACAGAGGTGGGATGCCCTGTCACGGCACGTACCTCTTACATCAGGTCTGTTCACGTTTCACCAAACTACCAACATGTGTCCCTAAAAGATTATTAATAGACTTCAGAGTGATCAGTATCTGTAGATGATATATATAACCACTGATCTGTGGCTTGTGACTGATCTTATTTCTATTAAACAGAAATTATGAAGTCTATTCAACTCAGCCTGAAACACGTTGATCTTCACCACCGAAACTCCAGTAACAAACTGGTTTGTGTCTTCCCTCGTCTCCACAGGGCATTCAGAGGAGGATCACAGTCACCATCGCTCATGAAACAGGAAATGATATTGAGTGGAAAGAGGTGAAGGAGCTGGTTATTGGTGAGTAATGAGGACAAAACACATCTTTAAATGTATTTTTTTTTTAATAATATCTTGTCACTGAAGTGATCTGATGATGACTTGTTTGCCTTCAGGTCGCATTCGAAACACCCCAGAGGCCGATGAGACCATCATAGACCCCAACATCCTCTCCCTCAACATCCTGTCGTCTGGATACTTCTGGCCAAAACATGACGACAAGTAAATAAACGTCCACACTTTGTCTTTTCCTTTCATGTTGTTCACTTTCTTTTATTTTATAGTATTTTCCTCTTTTAATTTATTCTTAAAAATGTAATTGATACAATTTATCAAATAGATAGATCAGTTGCTTTTTTTCTTTATTTTTTGTGTCGCTTGAACATGTCTTTATAATCAAATACAATTTTTGCTGCAATGCACTTTTCAGTTTGCATGGATCAGTATTATTTGCTGAGTTTTTAACTTTTAACAGCTTCAGTTAAAAGTTTCTAACTCCTGTCCTTTTTCTCTTTATTCTTTGTTAATGGCAGCGTCTCCTTGGGAGTTGATCATAGGTATAATGACAATCATTTTTTAAAATCTTTAATCTTCAATTATTGTTTCTTATAACAACATATCCTACTGCTCTTAGCTGCTTTTTTTTGCCAGGTTGGCTCTTTTCTCTTCAAACCCACGCACATAGATGATGACGTTTTGTTTCTGTCATGTCAGAACTTTCTACCGTTTCGAGGCGGCATGGGACAGCTCCATGCACAACTCTCTGCTCCTGAACAGAGTCACTCCCTATGCGGAGAAGATCTACATCACCCTCTCTGCTTATCTCGAGGTACCGGAGGGAACGTTGTTATTTTTTTGTCTCAACTATTTATCCAAAACTGATAAAAGTTCTGTGAGTACGTGTGAATGGTTTCTGATTTGTTGCTTTCCTACGTTGTTTAACTAGATGGAGAACTGCACTCAGCCGACAGTGATCACCAAAGATTTCTGCATGGTGTTTTACTCGCGTGACACCAAGCTGCCTGCCTCTCGCTCCATAAGAAACCTCTTCAGCACCGGCTGCCTCCGGCCCTCTGAGAGGTGCACATTCACAGAGTCACACAGTCTGAATATCGCACTTGTTCCAGACTCTTTTAGATGTAAATTGTAGGTTAATTGCCAACCACCCCTCTTTGAAATTCACTATTGAACTGTTGCATGTCTCCATCTCAGCAACCGCGTCACAGGCGTCTATGAAGTCACTCTCTGCCATGTGGCGGACAATGGAAGTCCAGGTGAGATAAAAAAAGAGAATCCGAAAACAATCTGTAGAAATAATGTGATATGTTGTGCTATAAGTGTCGGCTTTTTTTCTCCTTCCTTCTCATCAGGCATGCAGCGTCGTCGCAGGCGCGTGCTGGACACCTCTGTGGCCTACGTCCGAGGAGAAGAGAACCTGGCCGGATGGAGGCCTCGTAGCGACAGCCTCATCCTCGACCACCAGTGGGAGCTGGAGAAACTCAGCTTACTGCAGGAGGTCAGTGTGCAAACTGAAGAGGTGACACCTGCAAGTGCAAGTAATGACTGAGTTTTAGCTTCATAGAATCAGTCTAAATTTTGACTTGAATTTGCTGCAACTCATTTTCCTGATAATTCACACAGGCTTTGATGATTCATTGATCTCAGAAAGTAACATCATACATAAACCATGGTTGATGGTGGCAGAACAATTGCAATATTTCAAATTGGAAATTGAAATAACACACTTTTGATCCTGTTGTTAAGTTTGCATGCGCTTGTGGTTTTAGGTGGAGAAGACCAGGCACTACTTGCTGCTGAGGGAGAAGCTGGAGGCGACTCTGCAGGCGGGGCAGGAGGCGCTCTACAAGAGCAGCGACATCAGCGACTTTGCAAAGAGTCCCGTCTTCAGCCACAGCCCCGGCAGCGGCAGCCCTGCCCTCGACAGCCCCAACCAGAGGCAGAGGGAGCTGGCTGCCAAGGTGACTGCTGATCTTCGATGCCTCGCAAACTTTTTGCCTCATCTTATCCTGTGTCCGGCATAATCTAACAAAACAAATAAATGTTTTTTTTTTACATTTCCTTTCTTTAGTGTCTGCGTCTGCTGATGCACACCTTCAACAGGGAGTACAGCCAGGTGAGCAGCAGTGCCAGTGAGAGCAAGGTGAGCCCCAGCCTAGGCCCTCTAACCCGGCCCAGTAATCCTTCTAAACCTAACGTTTACTGCTGTACCCTTACAAAATACTTAAGCCCTGCCCTTCACCCACCCTCTCCCTCTGCGTTTAACTCATTTAATAATTTTTTTGTGCACACATTTGTATCTTTTTTTCCTTCCCCATCTCGTCTAATTTTATGTCACTCACTTCTTAAACATCTCTTATCTTTCTTAATAGAAAAATTATTAATTTGATTTGTTCTTTTTAGGATGATTTTGACCAAAGTCCCCTGTTAAATTCTTTCTGTCATAACCCATGTGGCCGTATTTTATCTTTTTAATTTAGTTGTATTTGCTCCTTTTCCCCCGACCTCATCCCTCCCTGCCCCTCCTCCTCCTCAGACCGCGAGGCTTCCACTAACCTGATCTTACTCCTGCATGTTAACATATTAATCAGCGAGGGGCTCTTAGACATAATGAGGATCTGTGATTCACCGCGGTTACAAACATGGTTCTGCAATACAAAACTAGAAAATGACAAATTGTCTGACTGAGTTGTTTTCTGAATGCATGTCTGTGTTGTACGTGCTTAATTGTTTGCCGGGTATGTTTTGTCTGTATCTGTTTGTCCCCTGGGCATTTGTGTGTGTGTGTGTGTGTAAATGTGTGGATGTGTTTTAGCTTTCTGAGATGTCTGCATCACTAATGAGGGAATCGTCATCGTCTCTGAGTACACTCACTCCTTCCTCTACCTGCCCGTCTCTGGTCGAGGGACACTATGACATCAGGTACGTACATGCTCTAACTTAGATGTAGATGGGAAAAAAAATATTTAACTAACACATGGAATTAAACAAGTTGTTGGTGCCTCTGTAAATGCAAAACATTTACATGTCTGAAGATGATCTTTTTTTCCAGGATATCTAGGATCTCATAAAAACAGTCTCAACCTCACTTGTTATAAACTGAATCACTCTTGAATGGTCCACTGGTTACTGTAGCTGTAAGGTGGACTTGCAAAAGGCTGATTGAAATTAAAAAGCAAAGAATGAAAATCAGTGCAACAAAGACCAAGATGTGTCAACTTTTAGCCCATAGTGTCATTCAAGCCCATAAAGCCCTGGGTCCTATTGTACATCTGACTGGTTAATTATTGTGTCCTCAACTTTTGACCGCCTAATTTTGTAAGATAATAACATAATCATATTTCTTGAATTCACATGAGGTTTTGTACATGTCAAATAAAATGTTCCCATTTAGAGCAACATGTGCACGAGGAGAATGAAGTATCGTGGGTTATTGCTTTAACTGAACGTGTACAGAACCTCCGTTTCATTGATGAGACGTTCCTGCTCAAAACTGTCCCTTCACTTTTAACATTTTGTGAGTAAATTGAAAGGCTTTGTGTTATGACGTCCAGAGACTTGTTTACTTGTAATACCGCCTGTTTGTTACATTATTAACATGTTATCTGTGTTGTGAAGACACACTGAACCCGGTTCCGGAGCGTCCACCCCAGACCTGGACCCGTACAGCCCAGTGGACAGAAAGAAGGCTCTCAGAGGATGCACCTTCGTTCCTGACATACAGGAGATCCGTGTCAGGTCAGGCTGCACAATCTGAACTCAACTGATTTCATTTAGGGAATAAACATAATTTAAGAGCAGGTATGATCAAGTTTTACTAATTTTGTCTTAAATATTTTTCTTATTTTAAAAATTATATGCAGCCCCATTGTGTCAAAGAAGGGCTACCTGCATTTCCTGGAGCCTCACACCAGCGGCTGGGTGAAGCGCTACGTGGTGGTGCGCAGGCCCTACGTCTACCTGTACCGCAGCGAGAGGGACAGCGTTGAGCGAGCTGTCATCAACCTGTCGTCTGCAAAGGTGGAATACAGTGAGGACAAACAGACCTTACTGCGGGTACGGCTCAGCTTCAGCTACAATAGTCAAACTGATTTCTAAATAATAATAAAAAAAGAAAGCATTAACCCGGTGAACCTGAATGAACTTGAGTAACCTCAGGGTTTTAAATGTCTCCAGACTCCAAACACATTTGCTGTGTGCACCGAGCACCGCGGGATCCTGCTGCAGGCCACCAACGACAAGGAGATGCATGACTGGCTGTACGCTTTCAACCCTCTGTTAGCCGGCACCATCAGGTGGGTGGAGGAGAAAATCCAACCTGAAAAATAAATGACTGTTGGTTGGTTTAGCAGAACTGCAGTAATCCTATATCCTAGAGAGAAACTGATATGTAATTGTTATTTATAACAATTGTATTCAGCACTGACTTCTTTGCTCATAGAGGTGTGTTCAATTTAGATTTAGCTCAGAGCTGTTTCTAAACATTTTTTCCTTATGAAATAAAGTCATGTCATCTTGTGAACCCTCAACATAGGTCATTAGGCCTTAGTTAGAACAGGAGACGTGAGCTGTTCAACAAAAGAGCGACCACTCCTCTTACAGGGATATTTTATTCGTAGGATTTTTAGAGGCACGAAGAGGTGATATTATTCAGTATTTCTTAAGACTAAAGGAAAAATTGCAGCAAAAATGCAGAATTTTGTGAAATGAAAATGTTCACACATATTCACAAATATTCATGTTCAGTATTTTTGTGAGTCCTTTGCTGGCCTAAAAGTAGACAAGTCCATTCAGAATCAAATGTAGATGGAGAAAAACATCCATGTATTTTACACGTGCATGTTGTCAGTGCACTCAAGCTGCCAGGGACTAGCTGGTGAACATAGTGCACCATTTGGCAGCAAAAAGCCAGATACTCTCGGAAGCTGGTGGAGACCCAAAATGGAGCTAAAAGAGACTGAATACTGGATTGCCAATGTCCAGATGGCCAGAAACATGACTTCAAAGGAAATATTATGTTTGCCTGATGATGCCTAAATAATGTGTTTGTGACATCTTCACAACGTCAATTAAAAAGATGATATCTTGATTTCGCAGCTTATTATTATACTCACAAGTTGAAAGAAATTCCTCCAGAACCCAAATAGTGCGTTTGTGTGTTTTTTCACCGCTCTATATGTATTGTACGATTTACTTTTTCCTAATTTCCCATTTCCTCTCAGGTCAAAGCTGTCCCGGAGAAAGTCAGTCCAGTCGGTCCCGTCTGCTCAGAGGATGTGAGAGGTGAACCAGCCTGGTGGAAGAACAAAATAAAACAAAACAATACAATCTAAAAGCTCCGCTCACCATCCTGCTCTAATGAACATTGACCATTTAAACAACCTTATACATAAAACCATTCAAATACCCTTGTAAATGAATCCACTCTGTCGCTCATCCCAAAGCCCAACAAAACCGTCCCTTCTCTCTTTTTGCAGTCGACACCTCAAACTCTGCATGGTGTGCGCCCTCCTTACCATTAGAAGAATACATAAGAAACGCTAACCACCCAGACATGTTAATTAACTTACCTTTGCTGGGCATTTGGACTAGTTCTGATTAGTTTTCATAGACATGTAGATATCTGTCATCTGTGAGGCCATCAAATCCCTGTAGAAAGTTGATATGTGCTCAGTCCCTCCCTCATCTATCCTTAACTGAAGTCCCAGTTGTTCAACCAACCATCCATGTATTTCTAATTAACGCCATCAGGCGAGGGGGAACATGAAAGCATCACACTTGGATGTTTCTCTGTGTAGAAGTGTGTTAAGTGCAGGGACGACGGCTCCACATGCATCCATTCTACGAATACTGTACATTACCTCAGTTTGGAACGGCTTGGTGCTCTAACAGCATAGAGTATTTGTTTCTCTGCAGAGGTTTCAGATAGCAGATCACTGATCAGTCATTTTAACACTGAAGTAGCATGAGGAGGGATTTGTTAGGACAAAGGGGTAAGTTGTACCTGTGTTGTCGTTTTTTTCTTAAACTGGTCTAATGAAAACTGAGTTCGTTGGCTAGACTAAGGCAAAAATAATCCACAATCAGGAGAGATAAGTCATGTCCTTGCCTTGTTCTTGATATGTGCTTTTTTTTTTCATGCCCATAGAGAAACATATTATTTATTGTTGGGATCGTAGGTTCCCTGCACTGTTACTTGTGACAGGATCACTGACCAGTTTTGTTGCATGGCACTTTATTGTCTTTTATTGAGTTGATGTCTCGTATCATTTACTCAGTTGATTTAACCAAAGCACTGTTGTCTTGTTTTAATTGTTTTGAACACTGTCCACGGTGCAGTTGTGTTAGCAGACGGTTTTTGAGAATATCTAGATAACATTTGAGAAATGTGCCAATTTGCTTTCTTAATGAGAAAGATAAGAAGATAGATACTGCTACAGCAAGAGGCTAGTTTAGCTTAGCTTAGCCGAGCTTTGCTTCCCTGAGCAGGAAAAAGGGTGGAAACAGTTTGGTGGGGCTTTTTCCATCAGCCTACTGGACCAAAACTTCTAAAGGTCACGAAGATGTTAAGACTTCATAGGAAGTTATGTGCTGCTAGACAACATCTGGAAAGACACACATGAGATAATAAACAGTGAGGTAATCAATGAAACTTCAGAAGTGTGGATTTTGGAACCACAGCCAGACTACCTGTCTCCCTGTGTTTCTTTATGCTAAGCTAACTGTCTTCCCAGCACAAACCTAGCTTGGTCGCACTAGACGCGGAACGGAAGCGCAGCGCCCAGAAGCGCAGGCAGTTTCAGATAGCCGCACATGTTAACGAGTCTGCCTGGTCGCACATCTCGCGCTGTGGAGCGCAGTGCGCGCGCACTGAGCGCTTCGGATCGGTTCATTTCTATTTTCTGCGCGAGCCGCGCGCGCCGAGAGCGCAGTTTGTCAAGCTGGACAGACCAGATTGTACCAGACAGGAAGTCGGGCACAGAAAAGGCAAGAGAATCCGGTCGATTTTCAAAATAAAATAAATGAAATGATGATTTATTAAGTTGTTGCTTGTCCGTCTGTAGCCTAAATATTTGTCAGTTGTGTCTGCACACGACACACACACACGTTTAAAATGACACGTGTGTGTGTGGAAACCGAGTGAATACGAGTAGGCTATAGGCGCCCGACTCGCGCGAGGAGAGAGGAGGAGAAGTACGCTCTCAGTGCGACCACCCGAGCGCCCCAGAAGCCGCGCGCAGTGCGCGCGCTCAGCTTCCGCGTGCAGTGCGACCAATAACGCCCAGTTCACACTGGACGCCGAAGCGCTGCGAAGCGGAGCGGCCGCGAAAATCGCGCGCGAGCCGCGTCCCTCCTGTTCACACCAGACGCCGATTTTTCGGCGGCGGTCTGAAGCGCCTCCGCCCCTCAGCTGTGTGTGAGTGTATGTGTGTTGCCTATGTGTATGTGTGTAGGTGTGTGTGTGTTCCTCTCTCCCGCTCGGTTTAGATTAACAAACAGAAACGAGCACACTTTGGGCTCTAGTATTTGTCAATCGTGGTATTTTATTTTGAAAATCGCTTTTATTTTGAAAATTGACCGGATTCTCTCGTGTTTCTTGGTGTGACTTCCTGCCAGAATTGACTGTCTTCCCAAAATAGAACACAAACTGGCGCTTCAAGAGTCCGCGTCTGGTCTGACCACCCTTAACGAGGGCGCCGAATGGAAGCGGACTCCGCTCCGCGTCTATTCGCGGCGCTTCGGCGTCCGGTGTGAACTGGGCGTTAGTACCACCCTAGAGAGGCAGCGATCCTCATGCTAAATAATGTTGTAACAGGTTTCCTTCCCTTAGGGAACACTAGTCTTATGCATCACCTCTACATCTTCTCATCTAACTTCTCCCAAGAAAGCAAATAAGTGTATTTTTCAAAGCAATTTCTTCAAACTAATCAATTCTGCTTAAATTGAGTTTTATATTCATTTATATTATATCCTAAATTAATGTTTTATATGGCAAAAGCAGCAGGAGGACAACTGTACTGTATGCGTGTTGTTAGATTTGTATCAAATAAGCACTTATTGTGTCTGTTATGGGCCAGCAGAGTTGTTACATTAAGTAGGTTTACTATTTAAATCTCCTGTAGTAGCTAAAGGGAAAGTTGTAAATGATCGTGGACCTTTTGAGGGCAGTTGCTTTGAGTGGGCAAGAGCATTGCCCACGCACCAGATAGTGCCTCCCTTTCTTCACCTCTTTTTCTTCTCTCCCTCCCTCATCATCGTCTTGAACACCAACACTAAAGTTAGTTACATGTGTCTATAAGAGTGAGCTTTTATGTCAGAGTAGGAGTAGTCAATGCTATGGATCTTTGTTTTTATATTGATTATCTACGTCAATGTTTTGGAGAGTGAATATTATCATTGATGCTTCATGGTATGTTGGTATAAAGCCTGCAACAGTACAGTACGGCGTATATCTCATCATCATTGACTCTAAATGTTGCATTTAAAAGAATTTCCCCTCTTAGCTTTTGTACTGTAGCTGCTAGATATTTGACAGCCTGGTGCTAGTGTTGGAAACCAGTACAGTATGTTTAGCTTTGGTGTTGTTATGACAACTATGTCGAGGACGGTTTAGTTTTATTTTTTATACTTTGACTTTATATTTCTATTTTGCATTGTACCAAGATGACACCTAATGTTGCTTGTATACAAATAATACCAGTAGAATCAAACATTAATCTAAAAATCAGCTGGTTTACAATAGGTACTATTATGTTTATTATATTATTTACATTTAATGGAGTAGTCACATCTATTTGTTTTTAAATCTTATACCAAAGACGTGGTCAGCCAACCATTTCGTCTTTCTCATTTTATTTTGATTAAAATCAGATTATTGCCCAAATCTGGTTTACAGTCGGTCGACAGATAGTATTTAGGACTGTTTATGCCACAGGCCAACCAACCTGCTGGGCAGTGCAGCCTAATACTTTAAAAAGATCGGACAAAGGTTAAGGATTTGTTGCTCCTTGTGACCCCAAAGAATTCGATGCAGCTGCATCATTTGGATCATCTTGGTACAATCAGCTTTATTTGATTGGTCAAAAGCTTATAGATATATTATGTATGCTGTCTGCTGGAACAGAAAACAAATGGAAAGTTATAATGATAGAGCTTTGAAAGATAGATTGTGTTCTTATAATATATTGCACTTAACGCACAAAGCATCTTTATTTAATATGATTTCATATGATGATGTTTTAAGAATGTATGGTTTGTGTTTAAAAACATGACGGCCCTGTTCAGAGAGGAGGATGAGACTAGATTCTGAAACTGTGCCATTTTCGCTTCAGCAATCAAACCACCACCAACACTGCACCAAATTTTTACTGATTCTTTGTTTATTTGTTTTTTTTTTTAGTTTACAACTGGCAGATGAAGTGCAATGCCTCCAATCCTAATAGTCCAAGGGTATCGTGTTTTAAAAATAAAGAAAATTAAAAAAAAAACACTTTGCAAGACAGTTTTAGTGCACTGGCCAATAATTGTAGAAAAGTAAATGAGTTGATTCTTTCATATTTGGCTGCTTTTTAATTGTCATATAGCTCTGGATCAAAGCATGCAGGTCCACTTATCTTCTGCTGTACTCTGTCCCTCTCTCCTGCCTTACTGCTTGCTAATGACAACAGCTTTCCCCCCCTGAAGTGCTGCTTGTAAAGTATTGTCATTCATGATCCTTGTAATGACTAACTGGAAACCTTCCTCTTGGCTCTGTCTTGTATATAAATGGAGATTTTCTGTGTTGGGTCTCATCACACAGATGATATTAACTCTCTCTCTTCCTCTGTATACCATGATGAATAAGAATAACTGGCCTGCTGCTTCGTCAGGTGTCACCCCAGAGTGAGGAGTGCCGACCGGGGATCAGTTTTGCACATTTCAGCTCATTGTGGATGAGGTTTGTTGTTGTTGTGGAGCGGGTAGATGATCCCAGGTCTGTGCTCTGGCTCTGAGCTGCTTGACGGGAGCAGAGATGGGTCTTAGCCTGTGATGAAGTCTTAATCTCAGTGCTCACGTTTATCTTTTGAGTGTTCTGGAGTTTTTTCTCATGTCTGTGGACACGTAACAAAAGTTGTGAAGAAAAAAAATAAGGCGAATAAATAAATGAGTGTTGAAACTTATGCAACATTTTAGTGTCATGTGTGTAATTGTTGCCATTGTTGATTTGTATTGTTCATGATGAGATGCTCACTGGAAACACGTAACCCTTGTCACATCTTTTAGGTCTGACTTACAATGATATTGGTCCACTGACCCATCAGACAGCAGATGAGCTTAGAATTATAGGGTTCTATCTCCGTTTTGGGTAGTTCCGAGATATTGAGCATCAAAGTTCCAACTCGGCTTGTGTTTAGGTTGACAGAAGCTTTTTATTTTATGAATAACTAATTAAAAAATGTTGAAAATTTAAAAATAACACCACACAGGCATTAACAGACCACTAATGGATGATATTATGCAAAAAACTCAATTTTGAAAAAAACGGAGATAGAACCTTATAATTCTAAGCTACTCTATCCAAACATGTAAAAAAAAAAAAAAAAACTATCACATAATTTGATAATAACAAAAACAACTGAAGATTTTCCACAAAAAACTTTTCTAAAAAGTGTGATGTGTGTGGAGTTCCTCAGGGATCAACTTTGGGACTACTATTTTTCACTTCATTTTTTGGTATCCATCAGTATTTACTATCATAATCACCAATCAGCAGGGCATCAGCCATAATTTGAATAGATGACTGATGTCCTACATTTTTCTGCAACTCAAGAACAAGATCTAATCTCAAAGGTAGGAGAAATTGATTTATTTATAATATTGATATCCACACAGGACAACATGGGTAAGGGTCTAATTCTTCTTTTTTTAAAACATTTACAACATTTACAACATTAACAACGATTATAGAAGAAAATGAACGAAACATGATGGTGAAATATAAACAGTTGTACTGCTTTGATGCCTCTTATCAATTTGTCTAGTTGTACGCAAACTGATGATGAGCAGTGTTGAAGGTCAAATTAATTATTTAGTGTTGATTGGGGAATATCGTTCCATAGTTTAAACTTGTATGTCATTGCTCTGGTACATCTCTAAAAATAGTAAAAGTGTTTTGTTACAGGCTGAGGCAGAAAAAAACCTACTAATGTTGGAAATAATGTGCTGCAGTTTGAGTTAAGTACATTATATCCTGACTGACACGTGCTTGACTGTAAAAATAAACTATTATCGCTCTCTCCTGGTTTAACATGAAGAAAAAAACAAAGTCTGAAACTGTTTGTGCTGATGTAGCAAACGAAGAAATGGAAAACATATCATAATGCTGTTTTCACATCTGTTGTGTAACAGTTTGTACCTTTGCTCAGACTGAACACATGTGCCTCTGTGTGTGTGTGTGTGTGTGTGAGTGTGTGAGAGAGATTGTTCTGCTGTGTTTGTGCAGCCTTCCATTATTGATTATGTACTCACCATGTGCTCTGCTGCAGCAGGGCCAGTCTGACTAATCCCCTAATAACAGAGGCAGAAATACTGGGCTTGACACAAAGGCCCTGCACTGAGTGAGGGGCAGCTACCTCCCATCAGGCACTGAGGTTACAGCAGGCCATTGATTGACAGTAAGTTTGGTAAGATACAGTAGGTCTTGTCTGTGTAACAAATGCTGAATATTTAACCATGTGTTGTGTTTCTGTTTCCATATCTGTGTCTACCCATCTACACGTGTACTGTACTGTAGGTGCTCTGCTGTGCAGCAAGCATCAAGAACACAGAGGCTTCCCGAGTGGCCGAGATGGAGGAGTGGAGTGTTACCCCGAGGGCTCTGAAGGGGAATCGTGTCAAAGTTAACTGATTTAGTCCCGAGTCCGCATTTCGGGATCCCCGAGGGAGGAGGGGGAAGAACATGTGAGTTTATGGAGAGATTTATAAATCGCACATAATGACTGAAGACACCAGCTGGTTTTTGAAGTGCTCACTGTTAGCTATTGAGAAAAATGAAACTGAAACTATGAAAAAAAAAAATTAAGTCAGAGTTGGTGATAGGAATTATAAATCAGGAATGTATTAAAAAATATATAATTTTCCCATTCTCCCATCAACATTTTGTGAAAGAAAAAAAAGGCAATCGGCATGGGAACAAGAAAACATATTCACATATCTGCCAAATTAGTCATATATTTCCATAATTCACTGATATCAATAAAAATGTCCAGAATTTGGTTGAAGGTGTATGCATGCATACACACACACACACATGCACATGCACACGCACACGCACACGCACACACACACACACACACACACACACACACACCCACCCACCCCTACCTGTCCACCGGCCTTACAGTATGTTGTTCCCTACATACGTTCACAACGCTATCGTTCTATACTTCTAGGTCTGGTCACCCTTTCTCAGACCACGCAGGTGTTTTTCACATCTGGATGACTGAAACGAAAAACACAACATGTTAATACAAGCTTATTAAATGACCCGTTGTTAAACAATATATTCATAAAGAATTTAAAGAATATTTAGAACTTCAAAATGACACTGGAGAAGTGTCTCCAGGTACTATATGGGATGCTGCCAAGGCAGTAATAAGGGGAAAACTTATAATGTGGTCCACCTGTTTAATTATGCACAGTAAGAAGGCCCCCCATCTGAGGTTTGAGTCCCGGTGATGCTGCTTCTTGGACTTACTGTAAATTGGCTGCTCTGCACTGAAGAGGTACACCACAGCTCTCGGATTTACATCCTTATTATTTGGCTTATTCTATCAACATTGTTTTGTTTTTTCCATCAAGGATTGTTTTCACTCTGTTGGTGATTTCACGGGTTCAAAGTTGTACAGTAGGTGCTGTCTGCATGTGGGTGGTGGACTGAATGTGCTGCTACTAATAATGATGCATTTGAATGAAAAATTAAGGAAAAACAACAATTTAGTTTAGATATGTTAAATTAAAGAAGAAATATGTATCAATATATGACAAACTTATAAAAGCAAGAAAGAAAACATAATAGTATTTTGGACCAGTGACATGATAATATAACATTTAGAAACAATCAGTTATGTCTAATAAAGATACAATAAAATAAGTAGCAACAACTTAGTTAGAAAATAAACATTGACAGAAAATGCTATAAATACAATGCATTAGGCATGATTTTAAATATGCTGCAATGCACCAAATGCAATAAACTTAAAATTATGGTTCTGTATATAAGCCATTTACTTCTTACTCTCTAGTGTGTATTTGATGTGGGTTAGGGTTAGGGTTAGGGGATGCAAATGAATTATTTTGTATTATGAACATTGAGCTTTTGAAAAAAAATTCAGACAATCAGCAGGGTTACCTGAAATTAGATATCATGTCTGTTCAAACTCCTCCACACTTTCTCCTGGTCTCTCTGTGTGTGGCCTACGCTACATTCACAGACCAGGCTCTAGTTTCACCACGTCTTGTTTTTGTTTCAACTAGTACTACGAATGAGCAGCGGCCTCTGCTCTATACATTAACTCAGTGTGTGTCATGAGGGGGCCCTCTGTCTTTTAGAAGATTACTTGTGTCGCATTTCTCCTCTCATGGGCTCCTCTCTTGCTTATTTGATCTGCTTTCTGTTCATGTTCCCGTCTATTCTTGTTGCTTTTGTCATTCTCAGACAGACGAGCTCCTGCTGCTGTAAAACACCAGGGTGTGAGGGAGCAGAGTCAACATGGAGAGCAGCAAGGTGACCAATCATCAGTGGAGGGGATTATATTACAGGCAGAGACAATTTAAGAGACAGAGAAAGGATGAGAAAGGTTTGACTCCCTATGTTTAGAAAAATGTCTGTTGTAATTGTGTTGAAGTGCTTAGCTTAGAGCAGTGGTTCCTGAAAACACACAGAAAGAATAAACCAGGTCAAAATGTCTGTCTGTACATTTTCATCCAGAATAACAGCAGAGATTAATTACTTATGTGAAAACTGTTTCCCCAAAACACACATTTATATCCTGCTTGGTAGTAAGGAAATATCTCTTTCTTTAGGGTGAACTATCTCTTTAAGTGTGACTCACCCCTGCTGTATATACTGTATGTATGTGTGTGTGTGTGTGTGTGTGTGTGTGTGTGTGTGTGTGTGTGTGTATCTCCCCAGCAGCCAGTGAAAGAGGTGCTTCCCCTGCCTCGCCACCCCACCTCTCTTCCTGTGGCCTCCTCCTCCTCCTCTCTGACCCCTGCTGCTGTGTCAAAAAAACCCACCCCGGGCTCCATCCAGCACGTCCAGGTGGCCTCCTCAGGTGATCGACAG
The DNA here is from genome assembly GCA_030347415.2 of Decapterus maruadsi. Classification (NCBI taxonomy): domain Eukaryota; kingdom Metazoa; phylum Chordata; class Actinopteri; order Carangiformes; family Carangidae; genus Decapterus; species Decapterus maruadsi. Next base: position 18,812,395 of record CM064906.1, read on the forward strand.
ACACAACACATTATTGTGCGGATGTGATCTGGACCATAACACAGGCAGCCATCTTATGCTGTTCATTTTTATTAACTGATGGATTTAGTTTCAAGGTCAAATAAATATTGACAGATTTCTAAAGCTGAATCTTTGACCTTTGTTGTAATTGTTCACAGTGGTGACATCATTCAGCCACCTGAAGCCTCCAGAGAGGGATCTGACCCTGATGTCTCACATGAAGTCTATCAAGTCTCTGAGGCAGGCCGGCTTCACGGCTGTCTTCACGGGACAAACGGTGAGCACGCTGGCACTGCCTTCAAGATTTACATGAAGCAGGGAAATTGTATCTTTCAACCAAATATCCATGTTATATTGTCATGACTTTTATCCCACTGTTGTCTGTTATTATGATACTTGCATTGATAATTCTAAAACTTTTAGAAGATGTAGAAAATAAAAATTTACCAATAGACTTGTGAAGTTTTTATGTTCTACTCTCAGATGTTGCCTCCTGCTGCAGAGCTCACAGTCTCTGACGCTGTCTCATGTGGTTGATCTCTGACAGAGACTTGACAGTGAGGAGGTTTTAGACGAGGTACCAATTGTCGATGTGATCCTGGCCGACATCGACTCCCTGGTGCCCACTCACGACGAAGCCGGACGTCCTATAGCAGAGTGGAAACGACAAGTGATGGTGCGGCAGCTGCAAGTCAGGCTGCAGGACGAGGAGGAACAGAGGAGACAGGTAGGCCGCCATTCATCTGTGCATTTGAATGTAAACCCACAAAGACGCCACATAAGACACAAAAACACCTCAAACTGTGTTTATTTTGCGTGTGAATATTCTAAAAGTCTGGTTAACTTTAACTGGCATGGTTCATTACACCATATTGTGAAAGAGCTCTGTGTAAATATCACTTTTCACAAATTAAAATGATTCTGAGGATGATTTGGATGGATTGGTTAAGGAATAGTTTGTTTGTTTTTTATTTGAAAAACTCTTATTTGGTTTCTTACCAAGAGTAAGATGAAAAGATTGACTCACCCTCATGTCTATCCAATCAATATGTAGCTACAGCCAGTTGATGCAGCTGTTTAGAGTGTAAACAGAATAAAAGGAAGCTTGGCTCTTTCTAAAAGCAATAAAATCCGCCTAATAGCACTTTGAAAGAGTCTTATTATGTGCAAAAACCAAAGTATTATAGTATTGTGAGAGGTTATTTGATTGGTTTTTTGAGGACAAGCTTTTCCAAGGCCTGTGCAACATGTATTGTCATCACTCAAGCCTCAGTTACAATGTATACATGAACTGCTCATTTATATAGGTTGAAGGACATCTCTGTAAACATGTGCAGAGAATGCTGTCTACGTGTTGTCTGCATGCACAGTGTGGATCAAAACAAAGTTATGACAGCCATACAAGAAGGAGAGCTGCAGAGGGGAGCAGTGCATCACCTCACACAGCCTCTCCACAAACTCTTCAACCTCTCAGCGTCCATATTTGTTTTCAGCTCATGCACAGTTCATACACTGTAGTGTAGTGGGGTACAACAGATTGGCGGTTACACTGACGTCACACCAGGGCCTTGAGTCCACCGGCCCATGGAATTTACACAACACAGACCCTATTGGACTCTTGTACGTTTGCAGATGTGGAAAATGTATATATTTGGCTCAAAATGTTGAAAAAATCATCTCCTGGGATTGTTTTCTAAAACCTCTTCATCCCCTCTAACAGGACATGACTAATGGCTACACACCAGTGGACGGCTGGAAGTACTCCGAGGCCCACAACGCTGTGTTAGGACCTTTCGGTGAGCTCCTAACTGAGGACGACCTCGTCTACCTGCAGCAGCAGATCGAGACGGTTTCGCTGCAGAAACGCTGCCAGGCGTATGAGCTGGAGCTGACCAGGCTGACTGAGGAGCTGAGGGCCATTTTACCAGATCCCATTGTCAACATCTCCGTTAATACAGAGGCCCTACAGCAGAGAGACGCAGAGGGGAAAATGGAGCTGACTTTGCCAGTCTGGTGCGGTCGTGTTTCCGAGATTGTCAAGAGTATGTCTCAGCTGGTAGCTAATCTGACCCACACCGCAAAAGAGGGAGGTGAGAAGCGAATAGTGGAAGACATGATGGAGGAAATTAAGGGTTTGCAGGGCATCAAAGAAAATTCAGGAGTAACTTTAGGCCAGCAACTTGTGCAGAAAGAGCAAGGGTTGGTGCCAGCACATGTGGAGATCTCCAGTGGGTGTAGGATTCCTCACATAGGTATGGCATCAGCGTTTAGCCACCGTTTGGAGACCAGCAGCTACAGCAGAGCTCAGAGAGAGAGGGTGGAGAGGGAGATCCAGCAGTCTGGAGTATCGGTGAGAAATCTCAGGTCAAACTTTGAAGGTCAGATAGGTGGGATATATCCTTTCGCCGGCGTTGTGAAGGTAGGCCAGGGCCTGAAGAACCAGGTGGCGATCGGAGCTTCACAGGGAAACAACCAGAAACTCAGCACAGGCCAAAGATGTGATGAGAGCCATCCTAAAGAACTCACACCTGTGATGGAAACCACCAGCTTAAGGAAGGAGCGCATAGTGGTGCTGTTCCTGAGCCACTGGAAAAAATCTGCATATGCCATATCGGTGAGAGCAGCGAGGCAAAGACAGGGACAGGAGGCGGCGTCGGGGAGAGTCACAGCAGCACCGACCCAACAGAAGATCACCTCCATGTTTCAGTTCTGCCAACGCAGAGGCGCTGTGGACAAGATGCTGAACTCCTGGAAGCACAAACTAGAACTCAAAGTGGGGCAGGAGTTCTGCTCGTCCTCCTCTGACTCGCAAAATCCTCCCTCTCGAGTTACCTACTCTCCTGAGCAGTTCCTGCCCCCCGTGGACGGTGTCGCTGTGAGCCACGACAGCTTGTCCCTCGACCTCTTCATGCTCGGATACTTCCACATCTTAGAGCAAGAGCTGTTGCCCGAGGAGCGGAAGATGAGGCACCTCCTCTGCTTCGAGGTCTTTGACCACGTCGGCAGCTTCCCCTGGGAGACGGTGCGGGACTTCCACAAGGCCGTTCTCCAGGAAATCCAGGCAGGGAAGCGAGACTGGAGCGACGGCTTTGAGGACATCAAAGTTCACTTCTTTGGGAACTCGAGACCGTGTCGCTGTCCATCGTCATCATCTTCATCACCACAACAATCATCATTGTCTTCATCGCTATCGCCAGATTCCAGACTAGTGCCCACAGTTATAGTCCAAACTGCGACTCCGGAGGAAAACAGCAGTGACACAGACTTCTCCTGTTTCAACAATGAAGACATTTGTAAATACATTGATCGCAGCTTTGCCTTCTGGAAGGAGAAGGAGGCAGAGCTGTTTGATTTTGAACATTAGTCTTGAAGATAGATGCAACACTTCTCCTTCAAAATGACATTATGTAAGTGTGTTTATTTTGGCAAACTAAATGGGACCTGAATAAAAGTCAAACGGTGAGAGTGCACTATCAAGGCAGTGTTATTGCAAACTGAAATGATAATTACAGGTAGAGACCAATTGGATTCTTGTATTTTATTAACAGAGCACCTCCATTGATTTCACTGCACCGCTCAGCAGCTATAAAAACAGTTGTATAATATCTTTTGTAGCTTTGGAGCAGTTCAACAAATGTGGAATGCAACATCCCTTGAATAATTGTGGTTTGAGCTTCGAGGCGTGGAGGTTGTGAGATATGGTTGTTTACCAGACAGGGTGGGATGAGTTGCATCATGGGAAGAGTAGGATCAAGGGTTGTCTGAACTCATGGAGACTTCAGTTCAGGATTTCTCTGCCTCTGGTGTATCAAGGTTCACAGCTCTTGTTTTAATTTGAAAAGATCATTTAAATTCAGAAACATTTTTTTGCATTTCAAAATCAAACTCAGTATATTACGGGAGTGGGCAGGCATACCAGGTGGCGCCGTAGGTAGAGCAGGCTACAGTCCTCACAGCAGACCCATTTCCTGTCTCTCTCTACTGTACTATCCATTAAAGGCATAAAAAGACCAAAAATATACTTTACTAAAAAAAAAGTATATATTATAGGGGATTGATCATAAAAGGTTATGGAGAGATTCAGATTTTGTTGGATGATATCAGAGATCGTTAAAGTAAAAGTTGCAACAACAAAATGTGCTTCATTCAAGTCTTTTTGCATTGTGTTACTGATGGATAAACATGTGGCACTTTAATGATGCAGCTGGCTATGGGTGGGGCTAATTTAACTAGAATGATTGCTTTCACCTGCTGATAATTTTCTTAATCAATTAATCATTTTTGGCTGTAACTTTTCTTCTCAAATCCTCAAGCAGGTATAAGGTGACTTTTTTTTTCCAAAAAAGTTTTGTTTTACCAACAGTTTGAAATCCAATTCAGTTTACATGAACGTTTGGCAAAGACAAGATGTAAATCTACACATTTTAAAAAGTTGGAACAGGGGGTGTTTAGTGTTTTCAATTGATAAATCAATGATCTGATAAATGTTCTGTCATTTGTTCAATTCAATTTCAATTTCTTGGGCCCATATTGAGCATTTTCATCTTGAACAAGAGCCTACATTATATTTAATATGCTGTATGAAAATAGTTTTCCAATAAACATAGCCTAATGGAATAAAAGAAAGTAAATAAAATACGAAAAAGTCACAAGAATCAAACAACCTTTTTTTTTATTTACTCTAATATGACAGCCTATTGGCTTATGTGTGATATATGAAAGCCATAGTTTAGTCTCGGGGTCCAATAGAAAGGTGAGGGACTGAAATAGGTGAGGTCGCGCAGGCGCACAGGCTCCATAAATTGACAGGGGGATGCTGAGCTGCATTCCCATCATTCTGTGAGGAGAGGAGGATCCCCCTGCGCACCCACAACGGAGGAGACGCCGAGCGATACGAACATCTAAAATAACCCAAGTTGAGCTCTTTATCTGCCACCATGTCAGCTGGAGGAGATTTGGGGAACCCCCTGAGGAAATTTAAACTCGTATTTTTGGGAGAGCAGAGCGGTGAGTCACGGCATCGGGAGGTTTTTTCTGCTGTTTTCCTTCCACTAATGCCAAACATGCGCAGCTATATGTTGAAGGCCATGTATGTATGTAACCGTGTTGATTTGGAAAGTTTTAGCCGCATGCAGAGGATGTGCTCGGCCGGCACCGGTGTATCTGACGCCCATGTTGCTCCTGGCACAATCTGTGGCTGTAGAAAATTTGATTAACCGAGGAAGGGAAAAAAGAAGAAAGGGGGGAAAAACGTATGTAAATTGCACCATTGGATTATATAAAAACCATTGTGACCACTATAATAAAATAAACCCTCATCGCACTGGATATGCTTGGGGAATATTTACTCGTAGCAAAATTGTCATATTTCGCATCATAGCAGGCGATATGGATTCAGATGTTTTGATGTGCTGCAGTGACCGACCAATATGCACAGCCAGTTTCCACATAAGGGCTTTTATTTCACCTACATACCTCATCTCTAACATTTAACAATCGTCTTGTCTATTACACGATAGAGTCGAATATGTTTTTCCATGACTGCTGGTTTCTTTTTTTCAGCAGAGAAGATAATAAACAGTCCCCATGTGTCAGTTCGGGACACACCCTAGGCTGGCGATGTCGGTAGCATCTCTACAGCTCGCCGTCTCCGGTTCGGTCCCATAAATAATCAAATAAAAACGGGGCTTGACAGCGCCACAACATTATAGTATATATCCAATAATCCATCTATTCGGGGTGTGAATTGCTGTGTACGTGGTTTGATGCGATGGCACAAATACAGGAGGTGCTGATCGATAGTGGCTCAGCGCTGTGAAGCAGCCTGAATACGTGTTCAGACATCAGACATCCAGTGTGGCAGCAGAGGAGCTCACATCCCATAAAATACAGCAGCAAAAGAGCAGGATGCACATAAATAGGCCTAATATGACAGCAGCTACTCTGGGGCTTGTGTCTCTCATTGTGATGATTCAGTGTGTAGCCCATAGGTGTGTGTGTGTTACATGTGTATGTGCAGTGTATGTCGACTGAAAGCCCCCATGTGTGTGTTTGTGTGGCCTGTACTGCAATGTTGCTGTCCATGGTGCTGAATCCAGGCCCATGGCGTGGCCACTGCCCAATGCTGGCTCTCAAAACTACTGCTGTCTGCATAGAGGGACCCTGCCTGCCTGAGAGCCTGGGGCCTGCTGCTCCGAGGAGTCCTGAGCTCACTCCCTGTGTAGATCTGCTGTAAAATGGTGCTAAAGACGGTGCTGGGTGGGATGTAAATAAAAATGGAGCTCACCGGGCTCACCTTGATGCTGGCAGGAGTCGCCATCTGGGTTTGTTGAAGCTGCAAATGTCTCAGATCGTCACATGTTTTGTATCTGTGTGGTTATGAGATTGCTTTCTGCCTTTCTGGTGATTATATGTCGTTTATGGACATGAACTCTGCTTGTTTTGACAAATAGGATTTGTCATTTTCCCCCACACATGCATTCAAGATTTAAACTCGTGTGCTTAGTCACCTCTCAGGTGTGGGGATCATTTATTCACCTTCTTCTGTCAGTGTGAGAAATCAAGCTTTTTTCATTATCGATCTTTCTGCTGATATATCCCTTGATCAGATAGAGCTTGTTGTATTGTCAGGATGCCTGGATAGTGAAGAAAGCCTGTATTTTCTAAAGCCCAAGGTGAACATCTTGAAATGTCCTGTTTTGTGAGACAAAACAGAGGTATTACTCATACATGACAAAGGACGACAGGAACATCCTCTCATCCGAGATAATTTTGTTGATGATCAAAAAATGGTCGCAGGTGAAGTTGCTTTGTGTGTCCATGTACTCAGTGGTTTATAATGAAATCATTTTAAGATCACATCAACATCTTTTCAACACCATTGCCAGTCTACCTCTACATGACAGAAAATGGATAATATTAATACTGTTTATTCACCTTGAACTGAAATGCATGTTTTTTTTTGTCTTGTGGGAAGAAATCCTCCAAAATAGTTTGATCAAAATTCATCAGCCTTACCCTTTTAGAAATGAACCCCTCCACCAGGAAATGGTTTATTAATGTGTTTACACACTGAACTAAAAGTCAACATCTGTGTGCTCTCTTCCAGTGGGGAAAACATCTCTCATCACTAGATTCATGTATGACAGCTTCGACAACACATATCAGGTAAGATTTTGACCACATCCAGAGCGAAACACAATAGGAAACATGATGTGATGACAGATTTGACTAATTACTGTATTTTTCAAGTGATTGGGGTTCTTTGAATCTCGTTTTTCAATATTTCTTTTTAAGTGTAATGTTTTTTTCCCTCAAATCTTTAATATTCATAAAAGGAACAATGGGACTGATCACATTATGGTTATAATTTATTTAGCCTTTATGTTACAATAGTTAACTACTGGCAAATCTTACAATGAGAGCTCTTCAGGGGCTAAAATGTCCACTTCATATTCAAATAACAATCAAGACCCATGTTTGATGAATCCTCCAAATGAAATAGTGTTTTAGTACTAAAAATTGAATACAGATTATTCTCTCTGTTGCCTGTCTCAGAGGTTAGGTGGATAAGAGGTCTGAATGATTGAGCCCTGAGGGTATTACAAATGAAATTAGTTTCGCAGTCTGATTCAATTTCAGTGCGTATTGGTTCTTTCTTTTTTTTTTTTCTTAACAGCTTTTTGTGTTTTGCTTAACAACATAGACTCTAGTTGGGTCAAAAGATGGTGCAAGGAGACATTTAGCTTTTCAAGTCTGGGATTTACTGATGATTTCTTTCTTCTGTTGGTCTTTCTCCACCACAGGCGACCATTGGGATTGACTTCCTATCAAAGACAATGTACCTGGAAGACCGAACAGTAGGAAGCCTTGATTGTCATTGAAACTTCACACATTCACACACACGCACATAAAAATGCATTCATGTATTTGTACTCGAAGGGTTTTAGGCAGTCATGCCACAAAAGAATCGTCCCAATTTCCTCTGTGTTTTAAATAATCCTTGATTTGAATTGCTTAATTACTGCTCTCTTCACACACTAACACGATTATCCTGAGGCTATTTCTGGTAGTAATACCCAGAAATAACCTTGGGTGGTGTTTTGGCTTCTCTAGCCGTATGGAGTCAAAGCTACTTTTTTTTTTTTCTATGGATCATCTACTTTAGCTAGTCCTAATGCTCTCTCTTTGTCAAGATATTATGCACCGTCAGCCTGCACATGAGCTGATACCGGCTTATCCCTTGTGAAGTGTACTTACAAGGCTTTAACATGTGTACAGTCAATATGTAGTATGATGTTGAAAAAGCTGCTAAACGTGTGTGTTTCTGTGTGTGTGTGTGTGCATGCAGGTAAGGCTCCAGCTGTGGGATACAGCTGGACAGGAACGTTTCAGGAGCCTCATCCCGAGCTACATAAGAGACTCTACAGTAGCTGTGGTCGTCTATGACATTACGAGTGAGCAGCAACCTGCTAATTTAGCTTTGTGCACACATGCATTGTACTGTACTGTGTGTTGTAATCTGTCTGTTATATATGCAAAGAAGCACTATTTGAACTTTAAATCTGGTCTCCACAGATGTGAACTCATTTCAGCAGACCTGCAAATGGATTGATGATGTCAGGACAGAGAGAGGAAGTGATGTTATCATCATGCTAGTCGGCAACAAAACAGATCTGGAGGAGAAGAGGTGAGTGTATGAGTCATGGTTCATGAGCTACAATTGACCTGCCATCGTCTTTTTGTATTGTTCAGTGCGCAGAGAAGTTGTTGTTTAAAGAAACATGTCAGTGCTGAATGAATTAGCCTTCAACATCAAGATGCTGAGTCTGGCCCGATTCCCCCCCTGCAGGCAAATCACGATCGAGGAAGGAGAGCAGAGAGCCAAAGAGCTGAACGTCATGTTCATCGAAACCAGTGCCAAAACAGGCTGCAATGTCAAACAGGTGACGCCTGCAGTTTCACCATATTCCACAGTATTTTGGCCATCAGCTGCTGTCACATTGTCTGACATCTCTGTGTCCCTCCAAGGTGATCCAGTCACCAATATAATCTGTTAACTGTAAACGTATTTGACAGTGATTGCAAGTGTCATGGATTGTGTGCGCATTCCATCGTGTGCAATGAGCACTGCAGACACGCTAAAGCAGCGCTGCACTTTCAAGTAGAGGGACTGTAGTGTTAAGTACATATTTGAACCAAATTCATATTTTTGCCACATTCACTTTAGGGTTTTACATAGAAAATGTGAGGTAAATGAATAAAATAAGACATATGGTTATAGATAAAACATCACGAATCAAAATGAGGCCTAGAACAATAAAATTATACTAATACATTAATGCATCAGCATTATTGATATAATAATTGCATTCATATGCTGCATTAGAAAATGGCATGATACAAAATAACCTTAAGTATGTTACTACAGATACAAAAACATTCAAAAAAAAAAGAAGAAAAAGGGCTGAGGTCTGAGGTCATCTATATTTTAAAACGTCCTGCTCTTGCCTCTTTCTCTCTTCCTCTCCCCCCTCTCCTTTGCTTTCCGTCCTCCTCCTTTTCTCTCCCACTAGCTGTTTCGTCGGGTTGCAGCAGCCCTACCTGGAATGGAAAGCTTGGACGATGCAAATCCTGAAGGCAGTATCCTTTACAGCCGCTGTGACTCATTGTACCGAGAGCCAAACAGCTGAGAAACAGGCAGCTTATTTTTAATCTCTTAGTGGTTGCTGGCACTATTACAAACAGACCGCCCAGCCTACTGTCTACCAAGGCGTGAGCCATTAAACCTTTTTTGCTTAATAGAGAAGAAATGCAGCGAGCCAGGAAGGCACTGGAGAGACATATATAGCACCACATAGTGGGCGTTTATGATATTACATGATGAGGATGTGTGATGGAGGATGGAGAGGGACTGATCTACTATAAGAGACATACAATCAATGATATAAATTAATTCAGACCTCAATATTATATTCTTCTATCAGTATTACACATTTGTATTATGTCTATAACATTTGTATTTAGATAACAGCTGTCAAATTACAGTGTAACCATTTAGTGCAGTAATACAGTTTGTTGTTTATTGATTAACTGCTACAAACATGCAACAGAGTAAATGAAGCAGATGTTTATCCTTATGTGCCTACAAGGTTAACATCAAGTTTTTTCCTAGTTCTTCCTCTGCAGCATGAATGCAGCTTTACCTTTACATGTTTCTTTTCTTTCCACTTGAGATTTCCTTAACCGGATGCTTCCCAGTGATTGACATCAAGCTGGACAAACCGGCAGAGCCAACTGTCCCCGAGGGCGGGTGCTCATGTTAATGCAGAGCTGCTATCGGACAGCTCCCTTCACACCATAGGCTTGTTGTGTTGCTTACTACTGGTTAGCTTCCAGTTGACTTCTCTAATTGGATATAGGATCCGGGCCTTGTATCTGATTGGACAAATCAAATGTTATCTCTCAGTCTTGTTCAGTTGTAAAATATTGTATACTTTGTCAATATGTAAGTGACTGGCGGAGAAAAGGGAGGGGAAAAAAAAAACAACAACACCGAAATGAAAACGATCAAAAAACTGTTTTGGAAAACTGAAAAAGGGAGAAAAACTAAGGACAACCAATGGAATTCTTTTCGCTGTTATGTTTTGTATTTTTTATATATAAAAAGGGAAAGCACCAAAAATGATGCCTAAACATAGAAGGAGAAATAGTGGGGGGGCCGAACACGTCTGAATGTCTGCAGCACGCATGCACGCTGATCTGATCTTTGATCTTTGACCTTTGGCCTGCCCTCCAGGGTCTCCGCGCTCTGGAAGGAGGTTGACTATCTTAGAATGTTTTATAGCATCTCAATATAGCATCTCATGACAAAACGTATCTCATTTGATATTCCCACAAGAGTCAACTTCCAGTAGGTTCACCTAACAGTAGCTGTGAAAATGTGGCACTCTATCTCTCTATGGGTTTAACTTTTATAGAACAAACTGTACTGTGGTTTAAAAAAAAAAAAAGAAGTAATAAAAAGACAACTTACTGTCACAACTCCGCCCTCCCTCCAACCACTTCTCTCCTTTTCCTCCTTCTCTCCCTTTATCCCTCTTCTCCTTCCAGTCTTCCCATCCCTCCATCCCGGTAATACACATATAACGATCCACTGTAATGCACTGCACTGTATATAATAATGTAATATGTATGTTGTGAACGTCCCTCTGTAGAAGTGGTCCTTGTTCACCAGTATGAATAATGTAATAATGTTTAATGATTAATAAATTACAGATTAAAGGGCTTCACTCTCCTAACCATCAACATTTACCTGGTAGCAAAATGGTCTGCTCTATTGAATGTTATCTTGAATTTGATGTCTGTTTTCACTGACTGAATATATGGTATATATCAGTTTATCATCAGCAGGGGAGGTCAGGTTTTGATCCAACAAAAATAGTCTCTGGTTACATCATTGGTTATATTATAGATAACTGCTTTTGTCAACACGGCTTGAGAGTTTGAGAAGATATACACTTTGTCTATCAATAATAAATCACAATGTTTCATGAGAAGAGGTTAAAAAAAGAGAAAGTATTATTCTAACTTTATGGGCAACTATACGTAATGTTGCAGTTTTGCCAACTTCTGACTTTTTAGTACACTTATAGATTATACGAACTTGCCAAATATAATTTCAGTTTCATTAAACAAAAATAGGGATCCCCATAATCCATCCCCTCTCGCTTACTGCTAATGATTGCTGGCCTTTTTATATGTGGCAAGCCAGGCAACTCTCTAAACATGAAATAGCCTAAATCTTTTGATTGACACAGACGTGTTTGTGGAAATGCTGCTGTAACAATTAACATTAGCTTTTAGTTTGTATTTTAAGATAGTTAACTTAGTTTTAACTGATTTCTCTCATATTTTAGTTCTTCATATAGACAGACATTTTAGTAATGGCAACATGATAAGCGCAAAAAGCTTGTATTTTGTTGTAGAATGTTCTTTGAATTTATTATTGAACCTTTTATGACAGACTTTCTGACTGTGTTTTATTCAGCGAGAAAAAAGTGACACAATAGCCGCAGCTGGGTAAAATTGCGTTGAGAGCATAGCAATCAACCAGCCGAACAATCAATCTGTCAGTCATTTAATTGTTTGCCCTGTTGGTTTTCTCCACCCTATTGCGAAGTCGTAATTGTCGCACAAAATCCTGAACTCCATGCTGTGAGTCAGCGTCTGAAAATGTGATGGTTATGGGGAAGTTGAGGTGGAAAGAACCTTTTAGGAGGAAAAACTGTCACTGTGACGTGTCGGGTCACTTGTGCTCGGCTCTCGTGATGAAAGAGGACAGGTATTCCCCTGGACTGACAGCAAGACATTTGATCCTCGGAGGCTTCAGCAGAGGCAGTTAGTGTTGTTAGTGGACAGATGAAGTCTACAGAGACGAGAGCTTGAAGGGATGGTTCTCCCAGGGTTTCCCCAGGGGTGAAACCTTAAATGTAGAGTTTCTAATAGGCAAAAAGAAAGCATTATATTAAACTGGTTGTGTGGTTTTTGAGAATATGAATGTGTTGGTATGCGAGGATAAAATAAAATATTTAATAAAATATAAAAGGAAAAAATAACATGAAAGGTCGTGTGACGCAGAACAATTTAACATATGCAGTCAGCATGAAACAAAGCACCTGTACAATATTTCCTTCCTTGTGTAGGACACACCTCTTGCATCCAAACTACCACTTGTATGATCTCAGGTCCGGGTCACATCGTGTCTCGTTGACACACAAAGCAGATCATGTCCAGAGTGGAGGCTTTTAGGGACACAAACCTTCGCTCCCTACTGAGGGAGCTGCGTACAGACATTGCAATGGCTGTAGATGATGCTTTCCCTCTTGTCTATGGTTTGGCGGACAAAAACATCATCACTGACCAACTGCTGAAGGTAAGACTCCATTTCTATTTTCAAGCCTGCAATGTCTATCAAGATTATGACATGTATTATTAGAAATATATAATAGTACTGATCTTTCAAAGCTCTTTACAGTACACTCTTATCTCTTGCTGTTTGTGTGGATCTGTAGGACACTCTGGAGAAGGAGAGTAGAGAAGGGATCCACAAGGCCATGTACTCTCTCCTGTCCTGGGTCCTGGACCAGAGCAGATCCACCATTCAGGCCTTCTGGAGCAACATGAGCAAAGACTACAACCTGGACAGCTACCCCAAGCTGCAGACACTGCTCACTAACCTGCACTCAAGTACGTGATGTTCAGGCGCTATGGCGATCCATCAATTATGTTTTTATTTTATTTTATTTCTATCTCTATTAAATATAGTTATAAATTGGAAAACTCAAAACATCAGAGCAGAGAAAGTCGAGTGCTGTTCCTTTTCAAATATCTTTTTTTGCATACTGTCATATTTCATTAACTGTATCAAATAACCTGCTACTTACCTCAAGTAAAACTCATTATGCCTGGAAACCAGCTGATTCTGTTATTCAAAGTTCAGTTTATTAGTTTATTAAGGGACAGTGTGCAATTACATTAATCATTTGCAGAAAATGAAGAGATGGTTCCACCAGATTTACCTCACAGCTAATTTCCATCTGCAGTCCCAACATATAACATATAAAAAATACACAGAAAACACAGACCACAAACTACTATACAAGGGTACACATAGAATGACACAAATAGACAGTAGACAACACATAGACAATACAGAAACACAGTTTCCACATCTAAAAAGACCAGGTCAAGTGCAATACGTGTTATAGTGTTATATCTCTGATTCCTGATTGTTAAGGTATACAGTCATTTAAAAGGAGTTATATTTACAGTTCAGCTACATCATCTTATTCTCTCTGTCAGAACGAGATGCTGCAGTTTCCAGGAGTGAGAAGAAGAAATCCTCTGGAGGTGACAAAACTCCTCACATGAAGAAAAGGAGCCACAAGGACAGGGAGGCCGATCCCCACAACCAGCACTCACAGTATCAGGCCAAGACAAGTGACGGACCAGGTTATTCTAACAATGTTACATTGGTCACTGCTGACTGATGAGAGTCAGACATTTCAGGATATTGTTGTTCTTCCAGAGAAATAAAAAGATTCATAATCGTGCACTCAGCAAAAAGATTTAAATACTTTTTCTGTATTTGCTCCAGGGGGTAAAGTGAAGTTATACAGAGTGAAGAATGAAGCTCCTACCCTGTTTCTACCACCTGGAAATGGTGATTACAGAGAAATTGTAATCAATACACAATTGAAATTTTTAAAGATAGCTACATTTAATCAGATTTATGCCACAGGTGTGCAGGCAGTGTCCTCCTCCTCAGTCCAGAGAGGAGCCACCGTGTCCTCCTCTTCCTCTTCCTCCTCCTCCTCCTCTTCCTCCTGCACTGAGCCAGTTGTCAGCAATGAAGCCAGAGAAAACATCCACATCAAACAACTGTTCAGCTCGGAGGGTAAGTCTCGGGATAACAACTGTTTGCATTTCAGAGCATCAGTTTAAAACAAAGTAAGATTAAAAAAATTAGGCACCTCGTGGTAACTCCTTTGTCTCTTATATCAGCGCTGAATTCATGGCTGTGATTTAACAGGGGCTGCCAGGAAGTGCATTAAAGCCAGTGGAGAGTTTTACCCGCGAGGTCCATTAGAGGAGACAAGCGCGTCGTCTACGTCCAAGAACACATTTCACCACAGGGGGGAGACAACCACAGACACAGTAAAGGTCCTACAGTAGCTCCACTCATACTCACTGACAGTCACTCTGCTGTCCTCTGATTTTGTGTGTGTATATGCCTTTTGTGTATCTCCGTGTGTATGTGTCTCCGTGTCTCAAGGTTCACTATAACGATGACGAGTGTGCAGTGTGTAAGGATGGAGGGGAGCTGATTTGTTGTGATGGTTGTCCTCAAGCTTTTCATCTGGCCTGCCTTGACCCTCCGCTCACATCCATACCAAGGTGAAAAATAAAGTTGTTTTTTTTTAGTACATTTGGCACAAGTGATGATGATGATTTTTAATGTCACAACTTTTTAAATTTTATTCTGCAGCGGTCCTTGGCAGTGTGAATGGTGTCGTGGTAACAGAGTGAAAAAAGAGAAAGCCCAACTACCAGTTCAAGTAAGGTCCTCATTTAGATTGATCAGATAAATACATAGACTGTGATTAGTGGGGGAAATATATGCTCTTCTTGTTTGGTGATCTGTGCAAACCATGATCAAGCATTATTAAATTATGGTGTTTATTTTGATGATAGTAAAAGATTTACTGCATTACATAAGTGACGGTATGATACACTCTTTCTTTGGATAGTTTCATTGACACATGTGTTCATGTGTCAATGAAACTATCCCGACACTGACCGTCAAGAATATTTTTATATAACAGGCACTCATGGCGCAGCCTCAGCAAATAAACTCCAGCTCCAGTAACACCATCATTGACGACGCTTCCTTGTACTCCTTGCTGTCGTCCTCGTCCCTCACCACTGTCTCAACAGCTCCTATGAACGGCCCCGGTGCCAGAGCCCAGGTAAAGACCTAAAGATGTTCTGCTGATGACTTTTTTTTTTAAATCCAAATTTCCAGCTGAATAATTGGTTTCTTTAATTCTACCCAAGTGCTCAGGTGGAGATCTGGTCAGTGTGAGGGAGGTGTGTGGCGTTTGTCACCTCGGAGGAGTAGACCTGACTCAGTGTCTCCATTGCTTGGCACGTTTCCATGTACACTGCCTCTTCTCCAAGTAAGACGTCCATTCATCTCTCTTAAACATAGGTTACATCTTATATAGACTCGCAATGACGCACTTTTTACAAGATGACAAAAACATCTATAGTGTGTTTAGCTCTGTACGACTCTTCCTGTCAACGTCCTGTGTATTCCTGTTTGTGTTAGTATTGATGTGCATATCCTCTCTGCAGCAGGGTATATTGTATAATGTAAACTGTAAATCTGGATCAGTGATTTTACATAACATCACCAGAGATACTGAGTCTTCTAACACCATATTCAATTATTGTTAAGCCTATTGATAAGAAAGTATGTTGCTTATTTCATTATATTTGACAATGCCACGTGATCTATAAAAGAGAAATTCGATTTTTTTTATATGAAAGGTTTTGACTCACTTCCTCTGAAAGTCTCTTGAGTGTAGGAAATTACATATTGATAGATGGTAACATTATACTCCACCGATAACAGTCTGACTGACAATGTGTGAGTGTGTGCCTTCACCAGAGGGAGATCCACCTGCTCCTCCTGCTCCAGGCCCTGGGACGGCTCTGCAGAGGAAGAAGCTGAATCCAGAGGTTTACAGGTAGGTCTGCACATCTGTACACGTGTTTATAAAGTCTCTATCTGTGCAGAGAATATATAAAACCTTCATTATCTGATTATATCCAAGTGTAATCTGTGTGTATGTGTATGTGTGTGTGTGTTTGTCTCCAGCTCAACCCAGCGGTTCAAAGCACACTCGGTCATGATCAGAGCTCCTCGGCCCCAGAGCCTGTCCTCCATAAAGATGAACTGGACTCCATCTTGGGAGATGTGAGTGGGGCTCATGTTACATGTCGATACCACAGATGTAGACGTGATGTGAATGCCGTCATGCATGTCGGACACAAGATGGCTGCGCCTCTTATCACACAGACAGGGAATGTGTTGTCGGGCTATGACACAACCTGGACGACCAAACATAAAGTGATGCGTCATGGTGTTGTTTTGGGTTTTTAATCGCCTGAAAGATGTGCATACAGATGTTTAAGTTCCTCTGAGGTGTGTTCGTGTTTTAATACGTGTAAAGCTGTAAAGGTAGCACATTTTGGTGATGTGTGATATCACTTTGAATGACATCACATCACATTTTTTCTGCTCTCTGTATCTCAGCAGGGCTCCATTGACGGCATCCTCCAGTGGGCTTTCCACAACATGTCTCGGCCTCTTCCAGACTCTCAGGGTTGTTACCAGTGACACAGACAATCAGCCTGACCTAAAGTCTTATTGTACGTCAACACTGATTAAATGAGCATAATTGTGACTACTTGCTGTTGCTGCGGTTGCTGTTTACGTATGTATTACGAGTATATGGTGGTGCAAAAGGGAAAAAGAGCTCCTCTTCAAACAGATTTTACTATTACAGCACTAACAATCTATAGAGAGGATTTTACTTTACTAAGACAGACTAGACATGTGTCGCTCATCTGCAAATCCAAACCACTGTTTTTTGATATAAACTGAAAAGAGTGTCAATTTTACTAGAAGTCACGTCCAGATTAACCACATTCACAACCTCAGATCAGTGAAACCAGCACTCGTATGATGAAATTGTGTGTAATTTGTGTTTCTTTGTATAATTTTCACTGAACACAATAATGACAAATTGCCAACTTAGCATTAAGTCAAACTCAGGTTTTCATGGCCCCTGAGGTTCTTATCTGCATTTGTTCAGTCTATTTGCCTTGTGTAATAATTTAAGATTTCTAAGTGATAGACCATCCTTGACCTCATGTACTCCTATTTTATAAGACTTTACATTTCCTCCCATCTGTGCAGTATTAATTCTGCAGGACACTGAGTGAGCATTGATGTGCGGGGGACTGGGAGGGAGGGAGAGTAGGGGTCAGTGGGTCATGGACATCTCTGCTCAGGCCAGATTTGCTCTACTGAACTGAAATACATACAGTTTAACTTTCTTAGCCCATTACTGTGATCCTGTATTTTACTTTAAATTAATTTCACTGTTGTCCCATGTGAGTGCAAGTGTGTTTATAGTTTATAACCTTCATCAAAGAGAGAGGATAGTATAGAAGACTAACCCAACATCAGGACAAAGCTTTGATGCAACCTTGCAGAGATACATACACTACAGTGTCTCATAACGGCAAATAAATACACATGGATGCATGCACAGTGGTTAGGAGAAAAAAAAAGACAACGCAAACTTCTACATGAGGCACAAGGACAATTTGTCTGTGTGCAGATCTGTAGGAGAATTCACATTCACACGTTGCACCAGATGGTTTCAATACAATGAGGTATGCACGCTGAGAAATGCCTCCGTTTAACAGGAATTCCTTGAAGACTTAGATGAGGAATGTTGTTTTTGTCATGGGATTCAAGAGTTTGAGCATGACTGCCAGAGGGATGGAGCTCAGCCAGGCAGCGCACAGATTTTTCTCCTCTCGGTATTTGGTTGCCATAGCTCCCAGCTCCTACAGACCCAAAACAGAGGATGAGAAACATGCTTGTTCCAGTGCGTGTATCTGTGCATGTGTGTCTCTGTTTATTTATCAGTCCAGTTTCTAAATGGTTTGTGAAACATCCTGCATAGTTGAGGGGTCTGTGTCCTTGCAGGGGAAAGCAACATCACTGACAGAGGAACAACTCTTTCCTTTGTGTCTTCTCAATGTGGGAGAAAACAAAGTCTAAGCCTGCCATGCAACAAGTAAAACAAATCTGACATAGTTTTGCCAACGCGTGTGCAAATGGCAGCAAATTAGCACTGCAACACTCAGACATAATTTGTGTCCAAATTGCAGCCAATATGGTTATGCTCACTCCCTGGTCTGTTCTGGCTCAGAGAAGGTATTTTGCATAAGAATCTACTTGCATTGTTTCATTAGCTGCATGGGCCTCTATCATGACTCCTGCTTCACAACCACAGGGCTTTTCTTCTGTTTCTAGTTGCATACCACATGAGAGACCACATGGAAAAACTGATAAAATACCCAAGAGCTCCCTCTGTTTTAAAAGAATGCCAAAGGCAGGAAACTTCCCACCACTAGGGGGCCACCCAACAGAGAGAGGCGCAATTAACAAGACCTCACTTGACCATAACACTCAAATAACCACTGAAATATGGAAAGAGGAAGTATTTCTCCCCCCTCTGTGAGTCAAGTATTACATAAATGAAAGAATGCAATGATTACATGAGAAGCACAAGGAAAATATATGATCTTTAAACAGAGTGTTTGAAAGTAATTAAGCACAGTAGCCTACTTAATTTAGGAATAATACATGGACTTGTGCATTTCCATTTTACTACAGTATAGACATATTTTTTGTTACATTTCAGAGGATTACAGTATAGTATAAGCAACTTAAAATTCCTCACATTAGTGATATTAATCAAATAACATGCTCTCCTTGTCAGGGATTATTCTGCTGTTTTATTATTTCTCCCCTTTGATATTTTGGTGACTATACTTAATGTTATTCCTCTAAAGCTCCAAGTAACATTTCAGCTTCTCACTAATCTTTTCAAAAACTATGGTTCAAAATAAAAAGGAATGTGGTCATCTAAGTTGCATCTTATCTTACACAATCTATTTCCTGCCACACCACATTCCTATACGATGTCTAATGGGGAAGCAATTTCTTAGTAATATTGCTAGTGTGGCATTTCAAGCTGTGACCATCATGTAAACGCCTTAGACTAATGTTGTTATGAAAGGAACGATATTTGTCAAGACATTTGAGCAGAATAAACATAAAGCTACAGACAGTAGCTGCTTAGCTTAGCTTAGCTTAGCAAACGAAGGAAAACTGTTAGCCCGACTCTTTGTTAATAATGGAAAATCATCCGCTAGTGACAGAAGAGCTCCCTGGCTGAGATGTTGTATCTCTTTTTTTGATCTGAATATAAACCTAAACAGAATGTGAGTGTGGTAATTACTAGAGAAAATAAACACACCGCACAGCTGGAATGCCTATACTCCAAACATCTTGACCTAGAAATTTCTCAGAGCTTTGTCAGGCTGATGAATAAACATTTTCAAATTTGTTTTGGAAGACAAAATATTTCTCATATGACAGTTTCATGTCTGGGAAGCAAGTGAGCAAGAATTAATGAAAATAATACACACACTCACATTAATACACCCAGTTTTGTCTGTATGTCAGTCAATCACCGTGAAATCACAAGGTTAAGTTCCTCAAACACATACGCATCCTGTTACGACTCCATTGGTCCCTGGCCTGGAATTTTTCTGGAATAATATGATAGGTGAAATTCCCACGCTTTGGGCATCCTCCCCACACATCTTTTTGCACTCCATAAATGTGGGCGGCTTTTCCCTCTGGGTTGCTGATGGTCTGAGGGGTTTGTGAAAGAGGTGAAGCCTGCACAACATCCAGTCAGGACCCCTCACTCTCTGTTTTGGTCATTGTTGCAGGAAGGAAATTGCAAGGGGCCCTGCATTGTCTTGATGTGAAAATATCTGGCCATGGCAGCACACAGCTCTGACAGAAACTAGAGTTTTATTGGCTTTTATTGAAGGGATGGATGCTCTTTGGGGGATTCAAATGTTAAATGGACACAGTCATATTTGTCATAAGGTGTCTGCAAGGGTGTAACTTGTCGCTGTTGCTCATAGGCAGTGATGTAAAACAAATACTTGCCACATTCACTCAACTTCTATATTCAAGTAGCACTTCAAATTTTATATTCATCACTAGATTTCAGATGGTTGATGCTACACTAATACCCATGCACTTATCAGCTCTAATTACCAGTTACTTTGCACATTGAAGTCATACAAACATGTTAAATTGATAAATTATGATAACATGTCAACCATTACATTGTTCATGAATTGGGAAAAAAAAGAAAAAGTTTGAGCAACGATAATATGAAAAGTGTGTTTGCACAGCTCTTCAGTTAAATAATAACAACCCAGTGCCTGACTGCAAATGTGGCTATAACAGAGAGATAGTGTTTGTTTTTACAGTTCACTTTGAGTCATCATGGAGCACATTGTGGCTTTGCTTTCTTGGAAATTGATCTGAACATTTCTTTCACCATTACTGATAAGGACCTAAACAAACAAGCCGTGAAGTCCCAGCGGTTGACGAGACCGCGGTGAGTCTTTACTCAACACCTGTCCGATATTCTGAACGAGCTTCAAAAGTTATTTGCTCGAGATATATTTGATGACAGTATTTCAAAGGTATTAGCGCTGTATATTTGTGGAGAGTTACCATGACATTCTTGAGAGTGTAACCTCTGCTTCCTTCACAGTGGTCTGATTTAGTGAGATGGTCCAGGTCCAACATTCCTGCATTACATAAGAGAAGTCTGAAGTCAATAAAGGTCTGAGATCGTATTTGTGTTTCTGATCTCACTGAAGTGGATCAGAACATAGTGTTGGATGGGGGTGAACACACACTGCCAATACAAACACACACACACACACACACACATACACACCAATACCACCAGCAGCAACACAGCTGTGTCGCATGCTTTCCCCATTCTGCCAACTGACATTTTACTCTTTTCTCTCTGCTGACATGAAGTTTCCACTTTTAGTAAAATGTCAAGGTCAGTTTTCCTTCCTGGTTTGAGTGATGTTGATTGTGCAACACGATGCCGGGCTTAAGTCAAAAACACAGATCACTTTGCTCTGCTTTACCCTGAATCTACAACCTTTGCTTTTTCACCATGCAGCTGAGACTCAACGCACTGACGGACTGCAACACAATGACACTAAACAGATGAGGCAGCATCTCCTTAACATCAATCTATTTGTCTGGACATCCCTCTAATTTGAAGCGTTTTGCAGCAATTCACTTGAACCCATTAAGCCACTGTCTGTGGTTACGTCTTGTCTTTGTCTTGCTGTTTAGAGTAATATGGTCCGTAGACAAATATCTAAACGTCTAAATAGGGAGAAGAAAAATCCTCTAACTCTCGCTGTTCCTCTGTGTGTCCCCTGAGGAGGCCAGATAATGATACGCTGGCAGGGCAGATTGCAGGGTTGCCATCGGTCTGGAACTGTAAACACAGCGGAGAAGGCTCATTAGGACATTCCAGAAAAGTCCTCAACTGGGGATTCTTGGAAGAGCTTCTCGGGTGTTTGCATTCTTGCTTTGGGACATTAGGGCTAACGGCGTCTCCTGTGATCCCTGTCCTGTTCAGAGCGAGAATTATACGACAGGAAATGAAGGCGAGCAGATGCTGAGCATTCCTCTGCACACTGTGAACTGGACTGAGGTGACACAGGTACAGCCAATAACTTCAGACATAGGTGTTATATAACACTTTGAGCTGTGCTGTTTGTGCCTCTTCGTTTTGAAATCTGAGATGATCGTATAATTTTATAGAAGCATTTATGGAAGTATATAGCGTTTTTAGATGCGCCAGTTCAGGGTCATAAAGTCAGCAGAGTGAGTGAGTCCTGAGCTTATAAAGCAACACGTAGGTACTAGTTAAGCTGTATTTGCATTGGCTAACGTTAGCCTTGATGCGATATTGGAGTTGGTGGAGACCAAAGCAGAGCTAAGAGACAAAATATTGGACTTAGATTGATCAGGTTTCCAGAAACATGGCTCTAAATGGATTATGGTATTGATTTGTAAGTGCTGGATGTTTTCTAATGTTGAAATGAGTCCACATTAGCACAACAAAACCACAGTGGCTCTTAATGTCGAGTTAATTTCTTCAAACTGAATAAGTTCAAGCACGTGTAGCAAATGTATAATGTAGCTGTCACCATGCTGGACACATGGACACTTAACTAAGGAGATCAGATAACTTTGAAGCTGATTAGGACAATCATAGTGAAAGATGATCCGTTACAGTTGTTGGTCGCTCTTACAGCTACACAGCTGTGTGAGGATTGTGTGTGTGTGTGTGTGTGTGTGTGTGTGTGTATCTCCAGTGGGGTAAGAGCTATCTTGAAATTATTACCACATCAGAACAGTAGGGTCAGTTGTGGTTTAGGTCAAGATTAATAATACGTTTTGTCATTTAATTTGATTATACAGATCAGAGACAGACGACAGACGATAACATGCAGATATGTAATGACGTTTAGTTGGTATCAAAACCATGTTTCTGATTCTTCTTGTTTTGCTTCAAGAACATGAGCTACACAGTTCAGACACAGCTGGCTCCCTGACAGCTTTATCTATCTGGGTCAATCCACAATGGGACTTTTATTAACTTAAAAGTGATTCAAATGATTTTTTCACATTTTGTTTGATTGGCCATTTGAATTCAGCTCAGAATAGATATCTTTCCCCTGGCTTCTCACTCTGCCGCCTTAAAAATAGACAATCTGTGTAAAATAAGACAATGACCTTCTTTTACTCAACACAATAGAGTCTTTGTGTGTCAGCAGACACGTCCAGGCCTTGAGTTACAACCATTAACATATCTTACAGCTGAATCATCATCACTTACTGGTAGTGACCCCAAAGTTGGAAGTCATCTTTTAGATAATGGATTTCTCCAGTTGACACTTTTACAAATTGTTTGATTTGCACAATAGGCCTACAGCAAGCCAAGCAGAAAAACAAGCTGCTGCTGCAGAGGGGGTTAAGACTTGTTGTGGTATGTGCTATTGTCGAGGGAAGTCTGATAACTGCTTTCTAATCTCCAACAAAGAAGTTGTGGCAACATAATATGAAATCACTGACAGGACGTGAGTGAATATTTCAAGTATCTATACACATAACTTGAGTATTTTATTTTTGGAGAGGATTTTTATGCCACAACACTTTACTTTACTGTGAAGCGTGGCCTACGTTCAGTGAGAACAGTTTTCTGTGATCTGACCATATACTGTTTTCATCAGTGGAATAAAAAACCAACAAAAAAAATATAGCAGCCCAATCCTCTGTCAGTCATGTTTGAGCAACTAAGTTTGGCATTAGATAAAGATAAGGCGGATGATTCTGCACTGATTAGATGACTCATGACCTTGTCTCAAGTCCACGCTTGAAGCATTCAGAAAGAAAGACGCCGCCAATCCTCTCCAATTAGTCAAAACCTTTTAAATCGGCATCGTTAGCAGCTACACATGTGCACAGGTAAATACATATTCATGTAATGAAGAAATTTATTTGAGTTTAAGAACTAGTTCCTTTTGTTTTCATATATTTTCTGCATAAGTAATAACATCTAATTTACCCTTCTGTATTCCTGAAACGACACTTTTTTTTTTAAACATTAAAAATGGAAATTCAATTCAGTTTGTTACTAGGCCCTATTTGCATGGCAAAGGCTGATGCATAATGAATGCTATGAAGTCAGTATAATGCCTGTGGCTCTAAGGTACTTGATAAATTGCAACATAAAACAATATGAGTGCAAAAAGTATAGTCAAAGGAAAAGAAACTCTTCACTGTCAATCATACTTTTTTTTTTATACTTTACTGTCAGTCATACTTAACTCATTGACTGCCAGCCATTTTCAGAAAAGAGAGCTCCATACTGCCAGCCATTTTTGAGGATTTTGACTGAACTGTCAAGACTCACAGAGTATTGGGTTTTATGAGTACATGAACAATAAACATCTCTAAAGAAAGTGTAGACTTTCTTCTTTCACCAGAAAAAAAAAGTTTGTTTCTAGCCTGTTCGGTTGTTTAGAAATCAGCAGTAGAACATAGGGTTGTTTTAGCAAAAACACCATATTTTGACCAAAAAACGGAGAAAACAAGCTTTTTCTGCAGAGAAGCAGAATGGAGACTAATAACTTATTACTCCATGTTCTTTTTGTTCCAGTGACACCTCAAACATCTGAATAGTTGTTCACTTCTATAGAACAACAAAAACAACACTGAAAAAAGGCTTGTGATGGCAAAATAACTATTTATTTGCACATATCCAGCTTTTATAGCCGAGTTTAGGATGAAACTTTGAACATACAGGGAGATGTAGCCGGGTTAAAACAGAGCCTCTTGTAGAACAGGAGAGACCCAGACCTCGCTGACCCACTGAACCGGCTTCACAGCAGCTGGAGCTCCGTCTCCTCCTCTCTCTCTCTCTCTCTCCTCTCTTTCTATATCTCTCTCTCTCCGCGCTCTGCGCCGGTGGATGCGTACTCGGCACCACGACCGGAGCGAAGCCACAGTGAGCCCCGCCCCCGTGGGCACACAAGCTGCATGGAACAAGCCGCGCATCAACGGCATCTTGCTGGCCGACCCCGAGTAGAAATCAAACCCACTCCTGCTGCTGTCGAGTTGAGCCGAGTTGAACACACCGACGCCGCGGAGCAGAACTACCGTAGCCCGCATTAGATTCAAGATTCCAGCGCGGCGTCAGACAACTTCAGCGGCGGCCGCTTCAAAGTTTATAACGCAGAACAAACCCTGATCACCCTCAAACCCTCGTCTTTGCGACAGTGCTCTCCGAACTGGAACTTTCCTCCATCACCTCCTCCTCCATCATCCTGCCTCGCAAGCTTTCCACTGCCAGACAAGCTCTGTGCCGGTGTTAGCTGCTTGTAGTACTTTTTTACACACCCGCTTCGCCATTTTACCAGGCCGCCGCCACTACGCTCCACAACTGTAAACAAACTCCGTCTTCTTCATAGCAGCCGATCAGATTGCAGATATACAACTGCTGCCCCCTACTGTGACATAAATACACTGCGGCCAAGTCTGAAATTCACACACAAGATGTAGAAGACTTTAATCTGCCGAACCAGCACATAAAAGCCTAAAACGGCGATCGCCGTCTTTGGCGGTCAACGTAACTTTTTTAAAAGACGGCGATCGCCGTCTTTGGCAGTCAATGAGTGTAAGGAGTGTACGGCGTTTGATGGATTGATTACTCAACATAATCTCTGGGGTATTGCGCAATGGCAGTGACTAAAAATTACAGGATTGCACAATAAAGAAAACACTTTGACAGTTAAAGGTGTGCAAATTGTTACAAAGAGACATAAATCAGTGTTTTTAGTGTTAATGTCTTGCATGCAGGTTTTCTCATGCAACAGAAATGTGAACAATGATAATAGTTCAACAGTAGGTCAGCTTTATCCATGTGATGCACTGTTAACCCAGATAAGACCATTGACTGCCCAAGTCATCAATAATGGAAAAGCTAATATGTTTGAGTGAAACTGACTTGAATGCTGATAGACCGGAAGAAACCATTTCTGTTCAATATAGACTAATTACATCTACATCTACAATAAAATCAACAATTTACCCAAAGAATCAACTCAGTGTCCAAGTACATTTTGAAGATAGATAGACAGATATTGAAGTTGATAAATATGCGTCTCCCTCACTACAACACACAATGTGATGCCACCTTCATAATTACTCTGATTGGCTAAGTAATGCAATAAGACTACAATATATTTTGATGAATGAATGTTTATATAACAGGCAAACGGTGCAGAATGAGAATGTGTCCTGCTGCCACCATAATCACATTTTCTGCTTCATTTAGATTTGAGAACTCAAATCAACCTCTAACAAATTTCCATCCACTCATCCCAACCCAAGGCCTCCCCACACACTACACTACACTACACGCCCAGTACCTACTACCTGCTCACCCTGTCCTCTCACCCCTCACTAAACCCTCACACATACACACACACACATACAAATGCACACCATACCCCCCACCCCCGTCCCCCACACTCACCATCCCAGCCCACATTCCCCTCATTGCTTCTGGACCATGGAAAGCCCCTGGTACATTTTCAGAGCTGTTGAGCTAGTATACAGACACAGGGCCCTCTCTCTCTCTCTCTTTCTCCCTCTTTCCATGGTGCCGTCGGCCAAAGCCAGCCATCAGATCACATGCTATGTGCAGCCTCAGCAGCAGAGGAGCACAGCTATTTGCTGGGGGCACACATGCTGGGGCAAGAATGAATGACTGGCATTCTGGTGACCTCCCAGGATGGCAGCTTACCGCTGGGGTGGAGGGCTGTTTTAGGACGGGGTGTCATGGATTGTTGCTGTGTCATTCGTCTGGCGTAGGCATGTTGTCTCCGGGGCAGAAGACTGCAAAATGTTTTCACACCTCTAAAGGTCAGCGTGGTGTCTATATAAAGGGCCTCGGAGATACACCTCAGAGTAACGAAGTTCAGTTCAGTTCAGTTGGTTCAGTTTTACCCTGAAGATGGTGACAGCTGAGACGTTAAGGGGATTTGTGGTGAGATTCAAGATCAGTTTTTCTATTCTGAGAAGCTGGTGAGTGTAGGCTGCTCGCTTAGAAAACTGAAATGTTAGACACTCTACAAAATGATCAAGTGTCTGGCTATGTGTAGCCAGCAGCAGGTAGTTATAACGTTGTACAGCTCCATGACTTTCCCCCCCTTTGACCTCTAGAGATTATTTTCAAATACCACGACCACAGTTTACTCATGAGAAATTGCTCCTGTAGCTCGTAGTTAACTCATAGCTGAGCTGAGGCAGGGGAAGTAAGGTGATGGGAAGAAAATGTAAAAGGGAAGATCATTACAGTGACACTCAGCTATTTGCCCTCAGCAACTGTGTATGAGTAATACGTCTGAGAGCGGAGGCCAAATATTCAGAGTGTTTTGAGACAAAAGGAAACAACCGTAGTTGCCATGGCGACATCGACATGTTAATCTCATGTGTTAAAGGTGCAACATGTAGTGATGTAGTGATCTAGCCGCCTATTACCCAACGCCACAAATATTCCTATTAAAATGAGGGCTGTTGCTCAATACCTCAACTATTAGCCTATTAGTTCACCAGGTTGGGTGGATTCCTGGCTTATATCAATCTGTGCTCTTTGTTTTAGGTCGCTGCCTGTTAAAATGTAACAAATACTAAGCTAAAGGGTTTTTTTAAGCCTGAGAAAGTCAGTGTTTTCATGCATTGTGTATCTAACATGCAGCAGCCAGCTCTCTGGTTTAGTCCAGGCTTCCTATTCCTGACTTCCCTGCACCAAAGGACAATACACAAGAAGACTTCTCAGATATCATGACTGAAGGGAACAATGTGGATTTTCCAGTTTGGCAGGGTTGAGTGCATGTGGTCTCTTTGAAAACACACCTAAACACCACAGTTAGGGTCGAATGAAGAGATTTTAGAAACTGCTATCTATCTACCTATCTATCTATCTATCTATCTATCTATCTATCTATCTATCTATCTATCTATCTATCTATCTATCTATCTATCTATCTATCTATCTATCTATCTATCTATCTATCTATCTATCTATCTATCTATCTATCTATCTATCTATCTATCTATCTATCTATCTATCTATCTATCTATCTATCTATCTATTTACTGTATAAAGCTAATGCCAGCAGCCAGTTAGCCAGTTTTCCTAAACCTATACCAACTACTTTTTCTGCCAAAACATTTTCCCATCTCTGACAATGGTCGTCTTTCTGCGACGGCCCAAGTACAGTACAGAAACTGTGAGAAACTATGCTACTATGAGAAACTGCTACGATGATGTGCATAAATGACTACATGTTGTGGAGGTTGAACTAATAGTTATGACAACTTTCATTCTGATCTGAGAATAGCACCAAAGCGATTGAGAAAAACTGTAAATAGAGTGAATGTGCATATTTCCCAGAATTCAGAGGTAAGGCCTACTTGAAATGTAGCTAGCATCTTAGTCCTTTTTCATGTCAGTCCACTTTCATCTACCACTAACTCAAGACAACACAACACAACCTGCCCTAGATATGACTGCGCTACACATCTGTCATCTTCGCACACCTAGCAGATTCATCTCTTGTGACTCATGTCTAAGTCTGTTAGCTATGAACGTCTGGAAATTCCCTTCAATGCAGCTCGACTTGCTGCAACATGCAGACTTTTCCCAACTCTTCACATTAAACAAACAAGCAACCAACAGCCAATTTATTTTCTCTGCTTTTACTCTTAAGAGGTGTCAAAGAAGAATTAGGTTAGCTCATGCTTGCCTGCTTGCCTCAACATTAATTTCATCTGAAAACCAACACTGGCATCACAAGCCAAACTGTTTGCGAAATTCGAATACATGGGAAGGCTGTCATCAGCATTTCCCTGAGAACAGGATACCACTTGTGAGCAATGCACCTTGTCCTCATCTATTGTGTATTGTGTGAATGAGGAAGCCATCCATGGAAGTGAGAGCCAAGGAGAGGAATCCATCTCGCTCCTTCCAACACTATCAGTTACATTCCTCACCAATCCTGCCATATCAGATGACCTTGTCTGCTATTCTCTCTCCTTCTTTCCCACACGGTCCAACACTGTAACATACTTCCTGTCCCATCCAGTCCCTTAAACTCTGTCTCAAGACGGATACGATCATTGAATGCGGTGGCCCTCAGAGATCAACGCGCTGCAACTTAAGAAAAACACATGCAAAGACACCAACACGTTGCAAACAGCCAACACAAACCTGGCTGGGACACAATGCTCAATTGTGACTTTTTGAAGTTAAAAGCATTGAATAACATGTGCATCCCGACCTGCATGGTTCATCACTTGAAAGAGAGACAAAAAAAAGCACAAAGGGCTACAGGTTGGATTCACAACCAAGGCTGCTGCGGTTAGGATTATGCCTTCATTCTACGACCACCCCCCACTTCTATTGTGTTGTGGGACTGAATTTGCAGCGAGTTTGTGTATTTGCATGTATTTTCCTAAGGTGCAGTGCATTGAGCTCTCAGGGACACTACAGTTGAAGACTCTGAGTCCAGAGTAATACAAAAAGAGATGGAAGGATAGACAAAGAGTCAGACATCTTACTGTTTGGTCTTCAGCTCAGCAACATGGCAAATCTCTACTCAAATAATCACTTATCTAACCTATGACAACTGAAACAGCCTTCAGCCCACTTCACGTTCTCTGATGTACGAGCCATAACAACTGCAGCCCAGTGTAAAACACATCAAAGATAGATCCAGATTAGCCTCATCTGTTGAGTGGTTGTCAGCGGATGGATTTCTTTCTGTATCTTGATGTGGTTTAACAAATGATGCTCTAAAA
The DNA here is from genome assembly GCA_030347415.2 of Decapterus maruadsi. Classification (NCBI taxonomy): domain Eukaryota; kingdom Metazoa; phylum Chordata; class Actinopteri; order Carangiformes; family Carangidae; genus Decapterus; species Decapterus maruadsi. Next base: position 18,842,105 of record CM064906.1, read on the forward strand.
GGACCGACGAGTACCAACCAGTCAATACATATGTATAAAAGTGGTAGTACTAGATACATACAAATAATTGGAGATATATTCAAAATTGTCTTATTGTGCATGTCAGGTGCTGTCAAAAAATTTTGGACAATAAATACAAAGTTATATTTGAGAGCTTTAAAAAGATCTTTAGAAGTACAAAGATTAACATTTATGTTTTATGAATTGTATATAGTGTCCCTCTAGGCACATTAGCCTTCAGGTGGACAATCATTTAAGTATTGCTGATCGGTGCAACAGTCCTTTTTGCCCTCTCTCATGGTGACTTGCAACATTTGTTTCTACTATGTAGTGATTGGCATTCAAAACTGGTCCTGTACAGGCAGCATGTTTGCAATTGATTGAGTTTCACAACCGCAGAGTCGCAAAAGACATTTGCTGAATTTTGTATGTCGTCAACAATACATCTGCACACTGAGCACAACAACCTGCTGTCCAACTAAACGTTATCTGGACATGGAACCTGACAGTGTCTGTTGCCTGACTGTTTGTCGTATCAGCTGCAGCATGGGCTTGTGGGTAATAACTATCAGAGAAAGTAAACTCACCAGCCTTTCAGTAACACTTTTAAAGGTTTACAGTGCAAACATGCTGTGATGTTTCAAATCTGTGGCGGAGACCATTTCCAGACCACCGGCTGTTGCTGCCTTCCAGTTATCGCTTTACAGTGATGTCGGTCTTATCATATGCTAGGCAATATTAGCGCACATAAATGGGTCATCAAAATGGTGACTAAGGAAGGGTTTAGTGCTGTAAAGTTCAGATAAAGGACAAGCTGTACCAAATAATTCAAATACAAATCAATGGATGACATGCAGACAATATAAAAAAGATTTTTAAATACTGGAAATAGTAAATCTCCAATTTGACTCACTTTGACTGCTCATTTGATTTGCAATAAATAAATGAGTCTTTATTTGAATTTGTTTGGAGAAAAAAAATGCAGCTTGTGTGGTATATTTTGAGAATGTTTTGTACACTGAATCCTATGGCTTACTGCTTCTGTGTAGTGTAAGTCAGTAGACCAGTAATTGATGTTATTGTAATACAGTAGCTTTAACTCTGGCCAACATGATGTCACTGATCCTACAGGTGTTCAATGAGAGCTTGTCATTTTGTTGATGTTACTCAGAATCGCTATGTAGTAATTAAAAAGATTATAGCTTTTCCCTTACACAGCACATTACAGTTGATCTATATCCACCCTCAACAACTTTTAAGTAACAGAAAAAGGACAATTTTTGTTTTATCCCTATTTAAAACAATAACTCCTGTTCTTTTCTAAATGTATTTCTTCTGTTATCTAAGATACAAGCCAGTGCTTATAGCGCTGCACAAGGTACCCACGGGGCCTCTATCACAAACCACAGAGACACAGAAAAACTGAAAAACATCATGAAACCACTACAAAGTGAAATAAAACAGCTAAAAGCAAAGAATGTGTTGTTTTTGTCTTTTTCAATCTTGGGTTCTTATGCAGCGAAGAGAAGGGCCTATTACATGTGTTTGCCCAGGGGCCCAGTGTTTCACAATCTACTATTTTTAAACATTTTGCTGGAAGTATTTTGATAATAAAGAATAAATCATGCAAAGTGGTTGCATAATGTAGATTGATCAAGGTACCTGATGTTCCAACAACAAAATGCCAGTTTGTGCCTTTAAGGACTCCCCCTCTGTCAACACACACACACAAGCACACAGACGTTGTCTTCCTGCCTCCCTCCCTTCGACAAAGACATTTTTATACTGGTTTTTAACACACGGTGCAGATGAGTAAATTTAGAGTCAGACTGTTTCCAATTGTGTAACTGGTAGTTTGAGTACTCTAACTGTTGCCTCATTTGTGCCCATGTTTCCACCAAAACCTCAAAAGAAATATGATTTTACTGTGTATAGCAACAACACAATTGTGTTTTATTTCACAGGGCGTCCTCAAATATTCTTCTGTGCCACTCTATTTTACACAAACATGGGAAAACTCGTGAAATTTGGTGTTTCGGGACCTTACAGACAGACAGTGAGGAATTTTTGTGGCACACCATTTTAGATGTTCATCTCCTGTAATGACTCTTTGAAAGTGTCCATAATTTTCAAAGGGTCAGCCTTGCATTCCTCTGGAAGTTCACAGGAAGTGTGTTACAATGGAGGACAAAATGGCCAGAGGCGTTGTCCACCGACTGAGAGACACACACACACACACATGCATGCAAACACTCACACACATGCTGACACACATACACAGAGCAGGGACTGGAGGAAGTAGTGAGATGGTGTTAAATGACATGAGCAGACTTTTTAAAAGGTGGGGACAGTGCTGCTTCACAGTGTGGATCTGAAGGGGGAAATGCAAACATGTTCCAATTTGCTGACCAGTCGCCTCCGTGTGAGTGCCGCCCACAGAGACGCAGTGTCTGCAGGAACTTTTTTCTTCTTTTAAAAGAGCCAGTTTAAGAGTACACAGCATCTGAAACATGATGGGAATGTGTGTGTAGTGGACACATACCAATACCCACTCATTGGGCCTATAGATTTCTGTCTCTAATGAGATAATCAGCCTGAGGCCAATGGCTAGGCTACTGTATACCAATCAATTATTGTGGCTTTTCACTACGACTGCATCCATTTTTTTTTGCTGGGGGTGGATAGCTTTTTTCAACTTTAAGGTTTTGGAGGGAAAATATACACAAGCATAGCACCTGTTCTTTCTTTCTTTCTTTCTTTCTTTCTTTCTTTCTTTCTTTCTTTCTTTCTTTCTTTCTTTCTTTCTTTCTTTCCCCTCCACTGCCTATAGGGATATGTTATGAGTAAAATCTCAGCTATTTAAAGGGCCCACAGTAAAAGTCAGAGTCTCTGTCTAAAGTCCTCATTATGGCAGCAGTTAGGTCCAAGCTGGTAATAAATAGCTCTATCTTGTCTTTTGGCTTGGACAGAATGAAAGTGTGCCATAAAGGTTTTCTATAACTCTCCCTCAAGGCGTGATTATCTATCAGGGAAACAAAAACAGATACCATGTTGTGGTCTGATCTATCGTCTGGATACAGAGAGAAACTGCATTGTGCACAGCTAATTAAGTGACCTAATTTGTGACTGGAAAGAGGGTTAATTACCCTTCTGACTGGCTGGCTTTCCATCCATCCATCTTGTGATTCTGTGCATAACCTCGTCTCAGCGGGTGGAGGACAAGCCCTGTGTGTTTGAGATGTGAACCTGTAAATCAGCAGGACCGAGCGCCCATGTGTGGCATTCTCCAGGCGGTGCTCTGCACCATGATGTTGGGTACAAAGAGCCACTGTGTTTGTAGCAATGGGGCATGGACTGACCTCAGATTCCTGAGGACAGCTGCCACACACACACCACAAGCACACACAGACACGCACACACGATTAAGGCATGCACAGCTTCGACACACTTGCACAGACAGTTTTTTACTCACCCATACTGACCAGGGGGTGGGTGGGTTGATTTGTATGTGCCACCACATTACAAGACACCAAATCTCAGGAGTGCAAAGGTCAGAGTTGCAGAGCTCCTTCTTCCTCTTTCTGTCACACATGAAAAGCACAAACATCATATCAAACATCTTTCAAAAGATATGAAATTAATTCACTTGCACATATATTTGTGCATTAGTATCTGTCCAGTACTTACTGTACTTAAGCACAATTTTAAAAGTATTTGCAGTAGCCTCCTCCATGCTTCAACTGGGACATTATTCTTACTCCATAACACAGTTTGCCTATTGACGATCAATTAAAAAAAAAGACAAGAAAAGAATAATCATAATTCAGTAATATAATGATTGAAGAGGGATACATCAATTTTAGTGCTATAGTTTTAAACTAAGTTAATGGAATTGAATATCTTTACATTTTGCACCTTCCACTACAGTAAATGTTTTAAATACTTCTTCAGGTGAGTTAATTATAGGGAGACAAATATCGCGAGCACTAGCGCTGCTATTTGAAAACTTCTGCAAAGTCTCACAGGAGAGTGAGATTTTTTCCTTTGCCAGAACTGAACACAAACCTCCTCTGGACATGAATGCATTGCAAAGACGTTCACTCAATACTTTGTAAAACAAATGCCCCCCCTCCTCCTCCTCCCTTTCCTATACCTCTCAGCTCCTCATTGGTAATGATAAAACCCACTGCAGCCTCCCTCCCTCCCTTTTCTCTCTCCCTCCCTCCTCCTCCCCTCCCCGTGTGGTTTTTACGCTTTTGATCCCCGAGGGACCTCGCGTTTTACATTCCTGGCATTCCGACCTCAGTCCCTCCTCGGTTACTTATTATCGCCGCCTGCTCTCTCCACAATCATTTCACAGCAAGAGAGGAGCGCGGCGCACCGTCCGGGGGGAGGAAGATGAGACACGTTTAATTTGAAGAAGAAAAAAAAGCTCCTGGAAATAGTGGATTTACTTTAATTTTTTTTTTACTTCGAGAACGAGAACAACGTTTTGTTATGATGAGAGCGTGAGCTGGTAAGACGAGCGTCTCTTCTCTTTCTCCCGTTTCCTTTGGCACAATAGAAAACCCTCAGCACCGAACACGAATAAAGTAGCTATACAGCAGTCAGTGGTGTTAAAGTTAAAGAGTGAAGTGACTTGTGGGCGAATTAAAAAGTTATTCACGGCGACAGTTGTGTTGTTAAACCGAAGATGAAGTTATTTTACAATGCGGTTTTGTGCGCTTTTGCTCCCCCATGAGATTGGAATTTTTTTTGGCGCATGTATTTTTTGCCTGCTGTGGAAAATGTCTCTACATCACTGTGTTGTCGCTGTTGGTGAGGGAGACTTAGTGCTTCTCTATTTCATATTATTTTTTAACTAAATATTTATTGAATATGAAATTAACTTGACATAAAAGAGAATGCATTTACATAGCCTGTGTTGCCACTAGTGTTACTAATGATGCCAGGGCCTACATGCTTCAAACACAGCCTCTCTTCTGTATGTGACTAATATGTTAGTGTTTTGTTCAATGTATTTAATTTATTTATCAGTATCATGCTGCACATCTGTCCTGACCACCTCAGACTGATCCTACTTTGTCCTCATGTTTTGTCTCAGGTCCACAGCTGATTTATTGAAATACTTTTACACTGAGAAAGAGCTCAACTGGTCTTCAGTAGAGAACAGCAACGCACACAAAGCAGTATGTCGTCCACTGAAGAGCCGTCTGGCACGGTCCTGCACCGGCTCATCCAGGAGCAGCTCCGCTATGGAAACCCCACAGACACCCGAACCTTACTAGCCATCCAGCAGCAGGCCCTGCGCGGAAGCAGTGGAAGCAACAGTGGACCCAGCAGTGGAGGCGACATGGGCAGGAGCCCGCGATCCTCTTTGGAAAGTCTTACCCAGGAAGACCCTCAGTTCCCTCAGCTTTCTGCGAGACAGGAGCCTCAGGGACAGGAGCACCAAGGAGACTACCACCACTCAGAAAGTGGCTACCAGCTCTACCAGCTGCACGGGGAAGAGCTGCCGACCTACGAGCAGGCCAAGGCTCACTCTCAATACCTGGCCTCTCACTGGGCCTCCACGGGCCCCATCAGGCAGCTTCACGAGGAGAAGCTCCTGCATGAGGGGGCCTTCCACGAGGAGGCGGACTTGATGGAGCTGAGGTGCAGTCATGTGCGGTCACTCAGTGAGCATCGCATGCAGATATCTCTGGAGAGGAACGATGCGGCCGCGAAAGCAGAGGCGATCAAGAGCACCTCTCACAGCTACCCAGAGCTGCCTTACTACACCCCACAAGCCCTCCAGAACACAGGGTCCAGCCTGGGCAAACGCAGCCCTCCTCCAGAGTACTCAGCCCCCATTCAGGGCCAAGGATTTATCCCTCACCAGGTCCAGGAGCCGGTTCAGGCCCAGCAGCACAGGTACCAACTGGAGTTTAGACACCACTATATCTGTGATTGTGTCCAACTACTTTAACCTTACATCATACTCTGCGGTGTGGTGTTTTTTCATCCAAGAGCCCGCCTTAAAATAGTCTCAAGCTCATCATTGTGTTTCACATGCGTAAACACATACCTATCAGTGTGAGTCACACCATAGCCCGAGTACCAATTCACAATTCCTTCTTGAAATACTTACAGGAGAACAAGTTCAGCCCTGCAGGTGTTTGTAATGCTCGGCATACTGCAACAAGATAGTTTTGCATGCTTGTGTCGCCTTGGATGCTTTTACAGAAGCATGTTCCTCATATAGACTTTTACATTCTTGGCAGCTGCTGGAGTCAGATCGTCTGCGTGGTGATAGACAGGAATAGAGCGATATCTCAGATGCCTTACTTCATCCTGCTGCGCCACATGTTTTTTATTCAGCTCGTATTTAGCGTTTATTTAACTCCACGATGATCTTCTCTCGTGTAGGTATGTCCAGTCGGCTCAGCCAGCTGAAGTTCCCTGCTACAACGCTTTCACCAGCCTGCCACCTGCTGGCCTGGAGGAGCCCAACCAGGTGGAGCTGCTGTTGATGGAGAATGAGAGGCTGAGGCAAGAGCTGGAGGCACACAGGGAGAAGACAGGCCGTATTCAGAAGGTAAACATCTGCACAACCCTCCCTTCATAAATCGGGAAAAGACACTCTTCTCTTACTGATAGCAACTCAAAATCTAAATTCAGATGGGAATACTCCAAAGCTATTTACTTGCTTGAATGGTCAGACAACATCCTCCATGTCGGCCACCTGTCTTATGAAACACAACCCCGGTCGACAGTTGTCTCCCTGACATCCAACTCCAGGCACACTCCCTCATCTGGACTGGACAGATGAGATCAGCAGCTGCCACCTTCATACCACAGAGGCACAAACAGAGGTCACAGCCTGCTACTGTGTTTACACACTCCTTTCATTGTGTAGCTGACCTGGCGGAGGCCAGAGAGAGCGTGTGTGTGCGCGTGTGCCCTTTAGTTCCAGGGAGGCCATAGATTTTCAGGGTAATCTAGGGCTTGTCAGACAGCAGTCGATCAGGTTGTGACCCACGCACAGCTGATGGGGGGCGGGTGGGGGGTGCGCGGCAGGTGGTGGGCTGCTGTGGAAAAAGTGAAAGGGCCCTTTTGTTTTTTCACCTAACAACACACTAAGTCTTTTCCTGCTTTTAAATTTTTTTTTTTTTTTTAAACCAAACAAGCCCTAAAATCAGATATTTTCTTGTTCAACATGGTGGAAACAGCTTCAGACACATCTTTACACCTCTGCCAGTCTTTGTAAAATTCACTGCGATCTCTGCTGGCGTTATGTCACATGGCCTTTGCCTTGTCTCAGCCTTAAAGAATGATAATTGCCGGGGTTGGAAAGTTTTCTCCGTCAGGCCGCAGCCCTGAGTAAACATGCCTGTGTGACTGCTGTAATGGTGGGTGTCTCTTTGCCGTTTCCACAACCCAGGCACAGGCATGCACACCTTCCCTCCGCTGGCATCCTTCCCAGACCTCTGTGTGTGTGTGAGAGAGAGAAAGAGAGAGATTCTTTGTGTGCATTTTAACCTTGAGGTGTGCGGTGTACGTGCACGCCGTTGTGCGTTCACACACCTGGAACTAGAGGTATCAGCCCTCAGGAATGCAGATATAAATCAGTCTCACAGGGAGTGGTGCGGGTTTGAATTCCTTCTCATATACCACACACACACACACACGCACTGAATGTACTGTATACACACATTCGCAATGGTACCCATATGTACATGTACATCTATGTACTGTAGCAACATGAATCAACATTCCAGCTCCTCCCTGGCATGTGAAGTAGGTTAACCAAAAACCTCTCTCTTTCTGTGCTCCTCTCTTCCCCCCCTCCATCTTTCCTCTCTCCCTCTTTCTCGCTCTTCCCCTCCTTCCAGTTGGAGCAGGAGATCCAGCGTATTTCGGAGGCCTATGAGACACTGATGCAGGGCAGCAGTAAGAGAGAAAACCTGGAGCAGACTCTGAGGAGGAGGCTGGTGGCTGAGATCAGGAGGCTGCAGGATTTCAACAGAGACCTTAGAGGTACTGCCACGAGAACATCATAGTACCACACGGCATTTACCAGCTCTAACATGCATATGGTGTACAATCAAATGTAATTTTAAATTCTGTGTTGCATTACAGAAAACTTGGAAAATGCCAGGACGCACGTTGCAAAAGAAGTAGAAGCGGCTGATCACAACCAGCACATCATGGCGAAACTCCTTGAACAAAGTAAGTATGTCTCTTGGTATGTCTGGATTCCCCTTCACAGCTCTCTTACATCTTCCTTTGCAATCAACATGCTTGATTGGACTGGATTGTAGCATAGCATGAGCTTAGGATGTCCTGCACGCAGGAATTTCACTTGCATAACCTCAGCTTATTTGGTAAGAAGGCTTAAATAATGGGGAATTCAATCCACGCACCTCGTTGGAAAGGGGAAATGAACTGGCTCTAAATCACAGAGCAGCATTGAAAGTGGTAGAAACGAGCCCCCGGCCCCTTCCGCCCCCACCTGTTGTTATTGTGATTTATGTTGTCTGTTTAAGGAACTGGTCTCAAGCAGAGTGGTGGTGTTTGTATGGCCTTGATGAGGAATGCTCTGTGCTATGTGGGTCAAAGGGATAGGGCGGCTTTCTCCCCCTTCCTCCTCCTTCCTCCTCTCAGCATTCCAGGAGTGCTTCACTAAATGAAGAACACTGGCCACCATGTAGCAACTCTGGTGCTTATTACCGGGGTTAGGGCTCAGGAGGGAGAAATTGTGGATTCATAGATATATTTAGATCGGACCGCAGCATCTCATAGCACTTGTGTTTCTTTTTCTTAAACCAAACTACCATTAAAATCACGTCTACATGAAACATGCACTTAACCCGGCCTCTTTTCCTTTTTTTTCTCTTCGCTGCAGATGAGGAGCAGAACTTTGAACGGGAGCGCGTAGAGCGAGAACTAGAGCGGTTGCGAACCACGGCAGAGGAGCAGAGCCTCAGGGCGAAGCGACTCGAGGAGGCCCTGGAGGCAGCTCGAGGACGCGGTCGCCAGCTCGAGGAGGAGTTGAGGAGGAAGAGGGCTTATGTGGACAAGGTGGAGAGGCTTCAGAGCGCGCTGGCTCAGCTACAGTCCACCTGTGAGAAGAGGGAAAGCCTGGAGATGAAACTGCGGACACGACTGGAGCAGGAGCTGAGGAGTCTGAGGGCGCAGCAGGTACATTTCATATGATATGAACGGTTAGGGCTTCTGCGTTGAATATTATCATATTTGACCTAACCTTTGCCCATTTCATCTTCACTTTCCACCTCAGAGGCAATCCCAGCCGCCAGGAGTGACCATGAGCTCCCTCCAAGAACGCCTGCATGAGCGGGAGGAGCGAATCCTGGCCCTTGAGGCCGACATGGTGCGCTGGGAACAGAAGTACCTGGAGGAGAGCACCATGAGGCAGTTTGCCATGGAGGTGGCTGCCACTGCTGCTGCTCAGAGGTAAAGAATGCGATTGGTTATTTGCTGGGACATTGCACGGACACATGTAGAATTTAAGCTAAAATTCCAATATCTTAACTTTTCCAGAGACACCACCATTATTAACCACTCGCCCTGCCACTCCTCTAACAACAGTTTCAATGAGGAGCTGCCAGTTGCTGACCACAGGAATCAAGAGATGGAGAACAGGTTCGTACCTACGCTTAATCTCTACGTTCTACAAGTCATTACAGATTCCCTGCGGCGCCGTCGTATTATCTGCTCTGCTCTGATTTGTCTTCTTCTGCTTCTGTTTCGTATCAGGATCCGTGCTCTTTACGCTCAGATCTTAGAAAAAGACGCTGTGATCAAGATCCTCAACCAGCGGCTGCACCAGGACCAGGGGCAGAGGGACGAGCAAAGTCCCCGGACGAACCTCCTGAACGCAGCGGGGACGCCGCTCCGAGCCGCCTCCTCCACTCCCTCCATCAGCTCCATCAAGAGCAACACAAAGAGCAGAGGTGAGGGGAAGACTGCTCCCGGACACAGATGTGAAGCTCTGATCCAGGTTTTCTGAGTTGAAGCTGACGGTTTTTTCCCTATGATGTTGTCCCGTAGGTAAAAGTCTTTCAGATGATCAGACTTTGCCCAACCGTCAGTTCTCCACTCAGTCTGAACCTGGAACGCTGGAGCGGCAGGTGGAGGGAACCAAGGCCAAAGAGGCTGCCAGCACGACTAAGCTCCACAGTGGTGAGTGAGCTATCAAATATGCATGAGTGTGTCTGTTTACGAGGGCCAATAATCCAATAATGCTATCAGTATAAAACTTGAACGATAAACGATTTGCACACATGCAGTGCGGAGCATGGATAAACAAGTTTGCACTGCTTCATACTACACACACACTAACACACACATTCACACTCTCACACTGCATGTAAAGTAGACTTTTCTGTCCACATGAGAAGAGGTTTGGACCCGGACTTTATGGATGTCCACATTGATTAACCATGCTGCTACTTAGCCAGCCAATCAGATGCCATCTGTCCAGGTCATGGTTCATAATGTGGGCCTTGTGGAATGTGCATGGTTAGGAAATAATGTGGATCTGTTGACTGAGCACATTTACCAGAGGGGTCTGTTTGACTGTGGAAAATCTCTGTTAACCTTTTACTCTCATATAACTGAGCCGTGTGATATTTTTCCACTGATTTAGCCTTAAAACATTCATATAATTATGTATTGTCTCTCTCTTTCTCCCCCCCCAGACAAGGCAGCTCCTAAGAAGCTGCTATTAAACCCTTTCAGAGGCCTGGAAGAGTTGGAGTCAGAGGCTGTGGAAATCTTCATTTAAAGGACTGAGAAGTGGATTTTAAATGAGAAAAAAAGCAATTCTGAGAATCTGTGAAGAGTGCAAGTATTTGAATAGCGAATGGAAGAAAATATTGGATGCAAGAATGTTGTGGAAAGAGGCCAAAGCACGGGAAAAAAGGACTGTTTTCACATTTAAGAGACAGAGCTGTGCTCTGACTCACTTACTCTCACCAAGCTGGGCAGCTGCAGGCAGCCGGCCTGGCTGGGTGAGAAAAGATGCATCTTCTGAGGTACTTGGACAGTATTGTGGACTGTAATAGGGCAACATGTTCTCAGAGAGTGTATGCCAAAATATTTATATAAATATATATATAATTGCTGCTCCCCCTGTCATTTACCCCCACCCCTTTATCTCTTTTCCCAATCCAGTGAATTAAGAAGCTACGTATTTATCTTATGTGGTTTCCACATTCCCCAAGTATTAACTTAAGCCTCATGTCCTTCTAGATAAATATTCAATTAAAGGTTGTCTATGTGACCTGCATTCCCCTCCTCTCAAAAAATCCTTAATTTGAATAACCTCATTCCCACAACATGGATGTTATCTGTTTGGAAGACTTCCCTTTGCTCAATAACTTAAGCTGATAACATGAAACACTGCTGATTTAAATGCTTTCGCTGTCCATGTACATTAAGCCTGAGTAGCTGGTCCTACAACGACTTAAAGGTGTGTGAATAGCCTGGTGCATAATACTAAAAAAAAAGAAAAAAAGACAAATTTGGTTTGTTTTTGCCAAACTGACACAGACCTGGTGTTGTTTGTAACTTTGGGAGGGTTGCATCATGGTGTTGATTTCATCATCTTTTTTTTTCTAATTTTAATGACTTTTTCCTTCTCAGAGTATGTTTGCATGTGTGATTACAGTATGTGTGTGTGTGTGAGTGTGCGTGTGTGTGTGTGTGTATTTCCCGATGTGGTGATTCTGCTGGTTCGGTCACCATTGTGGGATAAATGTTGAAAACTACACCGTGTTGGTTTTTTTTGGTTCTGTTTTGTTTACTGTGAGCTTTGAACTAACAAACAGGTTAATTATTATTATTATAATTATTATTGTTATTATATATTTTATACAGATGTTTGTATTGTTATTTTAGATAGTGCTTTGAGCAGGTCGCCAAAGACTTTATGTTTGTATGTTTGTAAGTTATGTGCCGACAATCACGGTCATGTCAAAGCTGTGTGTTGACTCTAAACAGACATTTCTGTGAACTTCAAACAGTATGAAGGTTTTTACAGTTGAATTCATGCAACATTTCATAAAGCAATAAAATGTTCTAATATACATCAACTGGCTCTTTGACTGGTGAATTGTTTAAATTACACAGGATGTTATCCTTAACACATCTGTGAAGATTATCATTAATATGAAAATATCACCCGTAACACAAATTGTTAGTGTCAGAAAAGCTTCTCTCCCACTTCTGTTGTCGCTCAATCTCCTCATTCCTGTCCTCTCACTCCACCATTAATGAATACCAGAGCTGCATTCTTTTGGGTTCAACTTTCTCGGGTGGCCTGCTCTCTTGTTCTCCTCTTGCCATGAAGAGCATGCTTGACATAGATCACATTCTCATAGGGACACGTAACCTCATATATGACAAAGGCAGGTTTCTCCCAGATTAGCCGCTAATGCCATTTGAAATTCTTGCATTCCGCCACACACCTTTGTCAACAGCGCTGCTTTCACTGCCCATCAATTTAACTCACACTCAAGAGGTGTTTATGAACCAGTTCAGAACGCGCCATTGGATATGAAGTCTCTCGTGCATGCACACACACAGACACAGATACACAAACGCGGTCACAAATATCGACTTGTACCAGTTTTGGGACGGGCGTGCAGCACTGACAATGAGATCTCACAATGCAGAGGGACAATGAGGTTAATGACAATGACAAGAACAATGAATGTTTATGGTGTCATCAATGGCCACTCACATGGTTCACCAGTCATCCTACCACTAGAGCACGTGTGTGAAATACAGAGGGAGAGATTTTGACATCCATTAGCTGGGGTGGGGGGTTGGCACAGAAACCACGTTAATATAAGTTGGTTTGATATCTCTAGATTAAAATAAATGGCCCACAGTGAACAGGACTGTCATCAAGACTTGTTTGTGTTCAAGGAGAACAACATTTTTTTCACATGATAGTTTTCTGAATGAGTATCTGTGGGGCCTAAACATACATTTCCAAAGTACTTCACAAATTCATCAACAAATTATAAAAGGTCAGTTTTCTGTTCCAGGTTTGAAAAACTTGCTCATCATTCTCTGCCATAACTGAGCAGGCAAAGCCTGAGACTGTCTCCTGCTGTAGTTTGATTTTGGATGGGGACTGCGTTAAAACACCTTGACATGCCTGGACTTGGGCAGAGAGGATATGAGTTGGTGAGATAGCGCGGATGCTTTTGACAGAGAGGCTTGTATGGGAAAACACAGAGCAGGATCCGGTGGCATGCAATGCCATCAATCTTATTTATGAACTTAAAGCTCTTATCTCGTGTACTGACTGACAACATTGTGAAGACTTGCCAACATTCCTGTGTGAATGTGAAAGGCAGCTGACATGTTTCGACTGAATCGCTCTCTCTCTCTCACTCTCTCCCTTTTCTTTCTCTCAGTTTTTTTTTCTCAGAATTTATATGATGGAGGAGGAGAGAATGTAAACAGGAGTCAGAGGTCAAATATTTGCTCAAACATGCAAGAAAAGGACATTTTCTACCCTTTCTGGATGAGTTTTCCCTCCTGTCTCTGGCTCAGTCACATGGGAACTTCATGCTGAACTGCAGTCACCATGAAAGGAATGAGCCTGTTGTTGAGTAAACACGCAGTTCTCACACTGTGCGTGTTTGTGTGCACTGCTGGGGATTTTTGGCCCCATTCTGGTGTTTACAGCTTAACGGTACATTCCTAATACGTTTCAGTCATTGAAGTTTCAGCACATTCAGCAAATAGACTAATGGTGAGTGATGATATCAAAGCAACAGTGTAAAAGGGGCGTTTTCTGGCGCCACTCCACATTGGTATGGTAATTGATAAGTGATGCGGCCTTATTCTATTTACGTGGCAAAACATAATCAAGAACATATAACAAGCGTGTATACATACACAGACAAACACACTCACATTGTTGTGGTAGCGTGATGAGAGATTGATTGCCTTGTCAGGCCAGATACATGCAGCACTGGTTAATATGGAATAACTTGTCAAATAAAACACTCAACATAAAGTGGATCCAAAAAAAATCCCATCATTTCTTTCTCTTGTCATAAAAGGGGATTAAGTAGCCTAACGTGTGTTGACAAAGACTTGTAATATGTCACCACCTGCTACACAAGCATTTGTGATTCAGAAGTCATATGTTCAAGACCACATAACCCCAAACCCATATTTCACTCCGGGTGAAATAAATGTCCCTTAATGACATTATATATATTTCATGTGCCATTTTAATAACTTAATGTGTGGTATTTTCTGGTAAATTCATGGGACTCTGCCAATTTAATAATGGTTTTCATATGTGCATTTAATTCCAGTCACTCAGATGTTTAGATTCGTATCCTGAGAAATATCATTGAGGCGTCTGTTTGGTGACGTTGGTCGCAAATTCATTCAGTAGCCTATAGCAAGACACCATCATCAGGGAGGAGAAGAATGAGGAGTCCTGCAACAGATGGTCTGCCCCCTAACCCACAGAGCCCTGATCTCAACATTATCATCATTGATTTTTTTTAACCATCTACTGCCTGTTGTTGTATTTGTGAAAGGACCTCCCTTTACATTTGGTGCCCAAAAACCTGAAGTACAGTAGGCTACATGCACAGAACACAAGTTAAGAGGTTAAAGCACAAAACCACCTAATTTCCAAACAACTATGAAAATAGAGGGGATAATAAAATCCCTGTTCTATTACCGGTTGATAACACTCACAGTCCTGACTGAACTGTATTTAAATGTGATGACACCAAACTTTTGAAGTTGAATGGCGACACCTGCTGGAAATTTCCCAGACTTGCGCAGATCACTCCATAGATTCTTGGCCATCACATAGGATTAAAATGGTTTATTGTGGTCAGCAAAACAGAATTCATAACAATAAGTCTGTTGGTGAGTGTGCTTAAATTTTTATTTTATTTTATTATTTGTTTATCTATTCTTTTAAAATATAATTTATGACAGTCCGCTCACGCTTTTAATTAAACAAACAATCTGGCAATAGGCTACTATAATGTTTATCATCCTATGAAAAATAGAGAAGAGCAAAATTTCCAAAGAGAGAAATCATAACAATTTTACTGCTATTGCGCATATTCAGTGGGTCGCACAACGCGGAAGTAACGCCGGAAGTCATAAACTTTTTTGGCCAGGCGACCAACTCTGATCCAACGGAATAGGCGCCATTTTCGATCCTGTTATTCAGTTCCCATAATACGTGCATGGCATTTTCTTACTGCTGTGGCTGATGTAGGAAAACATCTGTCCTTGCCTCCCATATCAGGCTTCGTAAACATCTGTAACGCCGTCCGACCGCCTGAACCAGCGATGTGCTCCGTGGTCGGCTGTGATTCCGCGCGTCGCAATGCGCTACGATTCAAGTTACCAGAGGATCCAGAGAAGAGACTGGAGTGGGTCCAGTTTCTCTTCGAAGTCAATGGACAGCGACTGAAAGAGTCGTGTTGGACTGACATCACCATCTGTAGCGAGCATTTCAAACCGGACTGTTTAGTGCTTGAGACTCCTACGGGCCCGGTTCGGCTAAAGCCCGATGCTGTCCCGTTCGTGATGAAGAAAGAGGAGCCGGAGGTAAAGACCGAGGAGGATCCGCCGCCATGTGAGGTGAGTCTGCTGCTGTGGTGGTGGTTTCCCCTTCATCCTTACAGCACATCATAACAGTAGCCTACACATGACACCTATTGTACAGGGCAGGCACGGCTTGCTTGTTTACACAGGGAGTGAAATTCATTTAAATTTCACTGATTGTCCTGAATAAATTAGAGAAATGTCCTGCGGTATGTTTCTATCCTGTATATTTTTATATAAAGGATACATCATTAGTCTATTTTCAATAGCTTACAGTCTATGGTTACAACTGGTTGATTTTGCCAAGTCCTGAATCACCCCAACAAGCATTTTACTACCATATTTACAGATCAAGTGGTCAATATGAAAGAGGGTCTGGTCTACATTTGTTTCATAAGCAAAGTGGATAAACTATAATCCATATCATGTATCATTGCTTCTCAGGTGTCTGTAGTCAACCTAAGACTATTATACCGTGCTCCCGTTATATTGTAGGTTAGTTAAAACATGAGACTAAACTTTATTACTACTGAAAGTGAAAGCATAAACATGTAGGCCTACATAAATCCTTCTATGTGTCCTGGCTCCTATCTCTCCATGTGTTAACCCTTCGTATGGCTCCTTCACATTCTTCAACAGCTCATATACAGTTCAGAACAACTTACATAAATACAAAAGTTTCACATCACTCAGAATTAACTTATTTAAATGGGTAAAATCATGTTCAGTGTTAGTTCTGATGAGTGTGTGTCTGTGTGCAGTTTTGCAGTCTCCAGTGTAGAGACACAGGCTCAGCTTTATCTCATCAGTCAGTGAGACAATGGCGCTCTGTTTTATTGTTTGTCAGTAAGGCACAATATCAAACTCAGTTAGGAAAAGGCAAACATTTCAGTGTCGAGACAGTTTTCACAAAATAACAAAATATATGGTGTTCTGTAACTATAACTCCCTGATGTTCAAGTATGACCTTGTCCTTTTTGTTGCTTTGTTTAGGTGTCTCTGGAAACCCAAGATGTTGCTCCTCAGCTTAAAACAGGTGATTACTCAACTTACTTTTCTGAATATTCAGGATTCACATCAGCGGGTTAGAAATGTGATGTGTCATCACAAACAAATTACAGATCAGTATTTTCTCACGTGTTCTCTGTATTTTATTTGTAGATGCCACCGAGGTCCCGACCAGTACTCCAGATGCTTCTGTTCAGATCCAACCAAGAAATGACAATGATATCTTAACAGAAAAGTATGTTTTCCTCCATTTGAGCTTAACATTTTTTTTTTTTTTTTTTTACTGTTTTCTACATTTCATAATGTGGTTTAATACAATATATTTTGTTTTTTCCTTCCAGAATTACACTTTTTCGGATGAAGGGGAAGTATGTTGTCAATGAAAAACACCTGATCCAGCTGCTGAAAACCAAGTGTCCTTTGTGTGGATCAAAAGTAAAGGTGGAGAAGGTTATCCATGGCATGCTTATTGTCCTGAACCAACAGTGCCAGCAGTGTGACTACAGAGACCAGTGGAAAAGCCTGGTCAATGCCACTGTCCCAGCGGCTGAGGAGCAAGTCCCAACAGAAGGCACAGAAGTAACTATCGAGGTACGACATCAGTTTGCTGCTTTTAAACACTCAATTAGTAAGTGCACATGCATCAACTCGCCTGTTACAAATGCTCCTGATTTCTTCACTGTTTTCCTGCTGTGTCCTTTCTTTTTTGCTGGTTTCAATTATTTTTTGTGTTGCATCACTCTTTTAAGAATTTCCCTCTGGGGATCAATACAGTAATTTTGATTTTGATTTTGACTTAAAGTTTGTGTTTGATGTTATCAAATAACAATGATGATGAAAATAAGGTAACATTTTATTCCTACTAATTCTACAAATTCTTCCCACTGTATTTTTCACAGGAACCGTCTGAGGAGAGTGATGCCATGAATGAATCGGATGAATCCAATGATCAGCGTCAGGGAAAGGTGGACTCAGATGAGGACTGGAAACCAAACCGTAAATTGTTTCCAACTAGAGTGCTACGGGAAGGACATGATGAAGAAACTGAGGACGATGATGATGAAGAAGGAGAAGATGAGCAAAATGAGAGTTGCCTTGGATACGGATACACTAAAAAAAACGACGTGCTCTGCACAGACTGTGGTAAATTCTACAGTAAACGGTGGCCTCACACATGTGAGCACAAAGTTAAACCCTATTCCTGCAACATCTGTGGCAAGAGGTGTGTCAGTGAGGTTGCTATAAGTTCCCATGCCAGGGTTCACAATGAAAACTATCAGCATTCATGCAAATTCTGCCAGAGTACATTCAAAACAAAGGTGGACAAAATCAATCATGAGCAGATCCACATAACTGAAGGAAAACCCTATAAATGTCCAGACTGCTCAGAGACATTTGCCTCAAATAAGGAACGTAGAATCCACCTGGAGGAGCACAGAGGCCCCAAACAGTTAAAATGTGACATCTGTGGGATTGAATTCGTCTGGGAGCTTTCCCTGCAGAGACACATGGCTGTGCACACGGGTGAGAAACCGTACAAGTGTTCAGTGTGCGATCGAGGCTTCAACCAGCCGAGTCACCTCAAATCTCACATGCGCCTGCACACGGGGGAGAGGCCTTATAAGTGTCAACACTGTGACAAATGCTTCAATCACAACGTGAGCTTGAAGAGTCATGTGCAGCGTTACCACACATCCGGGGGTGAAGAGAAGAGAGAGAAGATGAGAAGCACAGACTCAGAGGTTGACAACAGGGAGGAGGAACAAGATGCAGAAAATGAGGCGCAGGAGGAGCAAGACGATGTACCTAAAAAGAAGAAGAGAAGCACGGGCAGACCCAAGGGTAGGCCTAAGAGCGATCCTCAGCAAGAAGGTTCGGATTCAAACACTAAGACTAAGCGGGGCGCACAGAAGTCAAAAAGAAAGCAACGCAGGGGCGCAGAAAGAGAAGACGAGCCGACTGATTCAACAGAGGAGGAGGAAGAGGAGGGAGAGGAGGAAGGCGAGGAAGGGGAGGAAGGGGAGGAAGGGGAAGAAAGCAACGATGCGCCGAAGAAGACATCAAAATCACGTGCACAACAAAAACATTCTGACGATGACTCTGATTTTGACCCAAAAGACCAAAAGAGAAAGAGACCCAGAAGCCAGAGCAGTGGGGCGAGCTCAGGCAAGCGCAGGGGGAGACCAAGAAAAAAGTAGAGGCGTGAAGATTCATGAAGTCTAAGAGTAAAGTGGGTTTCAACTCATGTGAAAAGGAATAAGCAATATGATGTGCGTGTTTATAGTTTATATACCGCTAGACTTACGTCTGAGATACAACATATTCACTAAGGCCACGAGCTGAAGTAGATTTTATTGCCTCTTAATATTTAGAGAAGTACATGCTTATGAATGTTGTTCGCTGTTGTCTCCACCACCACGGGCTCATCAGACTGGATAAAAGTAAACATAAAAGACGTGAAGTGACTGTGTGCCTGTCTGCTGTATGCGTCCTTCATAAAACTGGTAGGTTGATGTATAATCTGACTGAAAGCTGGTCATATGTGCTGCTGAGATAACAGATAACTGTACCTTGTCTTTGTTTTTTGGGTGATGTATGTTTTGACCCATTTATTAATTTACCATGAATGTGTTTCAACATTTTCATGGCAACAGGCCAGGGCTGTAAAATGTTTTGGAGGTAAATAGAATCAAATACGACAACATGCATATATTCTCTCTATCGCTATGTACCTTTCCCAGATCCAGTTTTATATAATAAATATAATTATATAACATTGATTGCCACTTTTCTTTCTGTGCAGCAAAAAGTTGCGATGACTTGATGGATAAAACAATACCCAATAAACTATTGACACACTTACAATAGAGAATTGAATCAATCAGCTTGGCAGACATTTATCAGTAAGTGTTGTTAGTATTGTTTTCCCTCTCTTCCAGCATTAAAGATGGAAATAAGAAATCAAAGGCACCACTAACCTTCAAGCTTCCTTTACTTTTCAAGTAAAGCCATTCATTGACCCTAAAGCTGATGGGATATGCCTGAGAAGAAACCACACTGAATGCTTAACAATGGGGCAGGGCCAGCTAAGTTATGTTACACACTATAAATTATTTTGGCAAGAGAGAGAAGGGGTTGGTGCCAGAAAGTTCTAAGAGTGCACTTATGATACTTTTGTAAACCTAATCAAAACGGCGCTACGACCAAAGACCCATCACTTTAACTTCACATTTCAGAATAGATGAGTAATAGCATCACATCAGAATAGATACTGATGTTTAAGATGGTAATGATAAAAAGGAGGCGTTGCCATAGTTTAGGGAGAGATGATCCAAGTGTGCAGAGTAAGAATAAGGATACTGTGGCAATGTTAATGAAATATACGTTTACAGAGGAACACAGGGAAAAAGTAAATTCACATCAGATATGTTTTAGACACTGTGTATAATAAAGAAACTGTGAGGTTACAACAAAGCGAGGGAGTCTGGGAAGGAGATTCCTCGGGATCCTGCTGTACGTATTCCGGTCATGGATGTATTGACTCCGGTGCGGTAGGTGGCGCAATGTACCGAAATGTAAAGCGCGAAGAAGAGAAGAAGCAGTAGCAGCAATAGCAGCCGTAGAAGAAGAACACCAACATCAACAATAATATAGCGCGCAAACCTCTCCATGAAACCCCGACTGCTCGGCCGCAACACTATTTAACTCTCCACTGCCGCAGCCGGAGGCATGTGCTCCGTGGTCGGATGCGGTTCGTTTCGTCGCAGTGCGCAACGATTTAAGTTGCCGGAGGATCCAGAGAGGAGACTGGAGTGGGTCCAGTTTCTCTTCGAAGTCAATGGACAACGACTGAAAGAGTCGTGCTGGACTGATATCACCATCTGCAGCGAGCACTTCACAGGTGACTGCTTCATCTACCTGGCTTCGACCGGCGGCACGCCCAGGCTGAAGCTCGGTGCTGTCCCGTCTGTGTGTATCGAGTCAGAGCCGGACGAACCTAAGTGGGACCCGAAGGAGAGCCCCAGATATGAGGTGGGACTGCTTTTACTATGCGTCTCCTTACACCTTGTGCAGACTACATTGACTTAAAGCGACATTGTGTAACTTCTCTTCTCACAAAAACAGATTATTTCGTTCAAAAGTGTGTGTTTCATTAATTTGTAACTATCCCCATCAACAAACCTAACTGTTCTGGTAAGCTTTGAATTTGCCATTCATATTTGGAGCTGGTGAGCTCAGTGCTGGCTCTGGGGAACTGCAGTCAATATGGCCGACACGGGCGGCCGAAGTCCCAAGCGGAAGTTTGTTCTTCGTGCAGTCTGGTCCACACATTTCAGGACAGAGGGTGGCGGTAATGCACCAAAAGTGGTTGTGGTTAAGATAGGACTCTAAACTTCTAGCATTAAAAAATATTTAAAATTAATAAAGTGATGTTTTAACGACACCACAGCAGACTTTTAGCTGCTCTGTTGCTAGGCTAGGAGTTAGCACTGGATGCATGCGCAGAGGCGTCTGGGACGGATTGTGGTCCGGGTACGGATTGGGCACTGACAGCTAGCGTAAAAAAATAGTCCAATTATCATTCCATGTGTAAAATCAATGTAATTTGTGCTTTTTAAAATGAAGGAATAACTAAAATCCACCATTTTGGTTGTTTTTTCTTGTCCGGGCCATTAGCTTAGCTTAGCTCATACGGCAATTTTAGCAGCGTGGTTCCACCACCACCAAGAGCATCTGGCTGCAGACCTCCACCGTCAGGCTGCTTCCGGTGCAGGCTCCACCGTCAGGCTGCCTCCACTGTCAGGACAGGAAATAACAAACTTTTTGTGCGTCTCTTAAATGACTCCGGCGGAGGAGGAGGAGAAGGAGTAGTAGGAGTAGTAGTAGAAGAAGAAGAAGAAGAAGAAGAAGAAGAAGAAGAAGAAGAAAAAGAAGAAGAAGAGAGGTTGGAAGAAGACAGGTTGGACGAGGACGATTAAAAAGATTGACGATTGAAAAGATTGACGTTACCGTTGGGACAACAGTAAGTAACAAAATATGTATCCATCAACCAGGTTGCATGTAGTCGTTTTACTAGCCGCGTTCGGTGTGAACGCACGCAAGTTACCAGCGTGGATGGGTTGTAGTTTTTTATGCTAACGGTGGCTAGCGGTTGACTGACGTCCAACTTATTTGTTGTCTAAATGAAAATGACATGATGATTTAAAGGCTATCCTTCATTCCACTCGTTTTATAATCTTCCTTATTGAAATAAGAACATATAAAATATATATTTTAACGGCACTTTTGTCTGTGTTGTGTAGATGCATCACTCAATCTATGAGGAGGGTAAAGGGCTTCAAGTGGAACGCTGCACAACTTGTTGTAAGCTGTTCCACTGCCCCCTTTGCCCCAAACACAAGCCGAGCCGAAGGGCAAAGATTCAGCTGCACATTGATGTGCATATGAAGAATTCCATTACATTCAAAGGTATGGATTTATTTGTGTCTGTGACTTTGTGTACTCTTATGTCTTTTTGTTGGCTAATTTAAACTTTTCTTTTGCTCTTAGACAAAAAGATATGCAGGTGCAACTTAAATTGCAGAAGTACAGGCCATTTTCATTGCCCTCTATGTGGCAAAACCATAATTAGAAGGAAAGATATGGAGATCCACGTTGATGTGTGCCAAGGAGCGACAACCACCGTTCCACCTGTCTCCACACCGACTGTTCCTCCTCCCCAACCAGCAACATCTACCTCCACACCTTCTACAAACCCATCCAACACACCTACCCAGGGGCCCACAAAGAAATGTCTTCATAATAAGGTGCAATGCCCGTATTGCAGACTGACCTGCCATAAAAAAAACTTATCTAAGCACATACAGAGGAGGCACAGTAAGAAGACCAATGCAACAATAAAAAGTGCTTTGAAGAGTGTCTGTGTAGATGCTACAAACGGAATTTCTGCTGTTCAGAATTCTAGGCACGGCTTTTCCGTGCCAATTCATGTGCAAAAGAAAACCTGGGGCCATCAGCATAAAGTGCAATGTGAGCTAGAAGAGTGCAGACTGTATCATTTGATGGCAATCCGAAGCGGATTAACCTTCAGTCAGTGTGAGCACATCTGCTCACTTGAAAACTGCACAGAAATCGCCACAGAAGAATTTCTCCAAGAGGACGTTCTGGCTGAAATGGTTGATTTAAATTTTTTGGTAAGGCCAAAAAGGCCATTTGCTTGAAAATAACCGTTTACATATACATAAATGTACCACTTTCATTTATATTATTTGTAAATAAACCTTTGTCTGCCTGTTGAAAACATACAAACCGGCTTCTCAATTTCCTCTGTGGCTTGGGAGTGAGGAAGGTGTCCACTCATTCATTCATTAACTTGTATCATTAAATCTATAAAACATCTCTGAATAAATAAATTTTCCATTAGACTAATTTTTATATGGGCTAATGTAAATATAGGCTATGACTTTATTTTGACACTTGATGCAGGCTAATGTACGGTGGCCTGGAGGTGCAAATCAACATTACAAAACATAAAACACTTTTACAAATTCTGAAACAAATTTACATTTCAGAAAACACATTTACAAATTGCAAAACAAATTTACATTTCAGAAAACAAAATGACAAATAACATAACACTTTTACAAAGACCAAAACACTTTTACAATATCTGAAACAAATTTACATTTCAGAAAACACATTTACAAATTGCAAAACAAATTTACATTTCAGAAAACAAAATGACAAATAACATAACACTTTTACAAAGACCAAAACACTTTTACAATATCTGAAACAAATTTACATTTCAGAAAACACATTTACAAGACACCAAACACTTTTACAAACACCAAGACACATTTACAAGTGGCAAAACACTTCGACAAACTGCAGAAACAAATTTACAAAAAGGCCAACATCAACCGGAAAGGGAATGTACCAACCCCGGGGTTGACCCGGAAGTGAACGAGGAGCGGTCATGACGAGTTCTAGTCATGATACAGCCACGGTTACTTGTGGATAAGGAATGAGACTTTTACAGGACTCACAAGGACTTTAAAACAAAGATAATGATTTAAAAGGTTTGACGGCCGATCGTAGGTTCACTACGATCGTTAAGTTGTTTTGACAGTTAATTAATATACGATGTTACACTGAAAACGAGTCAGTCCGAACCTGTAGAGCTTGAATCACAATGGAAAATAAATCAGAATTAACTGTATTTTGTGCGTTTTAATGAGAACTGAGTGTTAAACATGACAGATGACCCCTAGAAAAGCTCAGATAATGTTATCATGGCTTCTTACCTTTTTATACTGAAGTCTTCAATATAAAAGAAGTTGATGTTATCATAAAATCACATTACATGGTTTGTTTTTATCAGCCACACTGATTAAAATAAGAGCTCTTTTGAAATGTCTTACTGGTTGTGTTTATAGTTTCATCAAGCCTTGAGTTGGATAAAACTCTTTGTTATAGGCTACAGTTTAGCATTAGCCTACATTATGTCCACAACACGCTGAATGTCAGTGTCCACTGCTGTTACAGTATTATAATGCCCCAGACCGGTTGTAGATGTTGGATTTAGTTGGGAGAGGAAGAAAGAAGTCACAAGCATGTTTGTTTTTTTCCAAACAATTTAATAATATGATTATGAGTTTAAGTTATCATTTAGCATATGCTGACACTGAACACACACTGACGAGATGAGGAGGAGGACGTCGTCCAGGACGGTTCTTCCTCCCGGTCCCGGTGGAAGACGGCCGGGGAGCAGCTGCACCGTCAGGCCACACAACACACACCGACCATGGAGGAGTCTGGAGAAGTCTCGGTTTACATTTGACCAGCATAGCATTAATTAAACCGTAAAATAAATTAACGTGGACGTTGTGAACGGAGCAACAGGTGTTGAATATCAGCCGCGATGAGACACTGTTGAACAGACACACATACAGCATAAATGATTTATCAAGCTAAAACTACTGAAAAAGTTTTACAAGAGCAGTAATGTAAAACAGTCCGGTTTCACGTCAGTAAATCCAGTCAATACGAGGCGATCTCATCAATTAAACGTTACGTTTAAAAACAAAAGCTGACAGGAGACTAATAACAGACATTAACTATCATAAAGTTAAACTAACTCGATGTGACCAAACAAAAACTCACCTTTGAGTCGTGTTTTCCACTTTCCTGAGTGATTTTTCCGCCGGACAGCGTCTCATTAGTTTCAACCATCCTCGGTCCCGAGACTCACACGACCGCGCTTTGGGAGTGCACGGACACAGCCGTGACGTCACGCCCAGAAAGAGACTTTTCTTTGGCTTTTCTGGCCGTTAGAAAACATTTTTGGCGGATATAAAGTCCATGACTTAAAAATATAGAATACAAAGATTAGTAATTAGCGGAGGTTACAGCTGGAGATGTCCTGTGAACAGTTTTAGAGGCTTCTCTTTTACTATTGCGGTCTATGGGAAAAAAGCTTTTTGGGCCGCATGGGGATTTTTTGTTGCAATACCGCGACTGGCCACTGGGAAAAATCGGCGTGCCTGCTGAGTGGGAGACCCGGGGACTGACTAGAACTTAACCGCTCCTGTTCACTCAACCCCGGGGTTAATTCCCTTTCCGGTTGATGTTGGCCTTTTTGTAAATGTGTTTCTGCAGTTTGTCAAAGTGTTTTGCCACTTGTAAATGTGTCTTGGTGTTTGTAAAAGTGTTTGGTGTCTTGTAAATGTGTTTTCTGAAATGTAAATTTGTTTCAGATATTGTAAAAGTGTTTTGGTCTTTGTAAAAGTGTTATGTTATTTGTCATTTTGTTTTCTGAAATGTAAATTTGTTTTGCAATTTGTAAATGTGTTTTCTGAAATGTAAATTTGTTTCAGATATTGTAAAAGTGTTTTGGTCTTTGTAAAAGTGTTATGTTATTTGTCATTTTGTTTTCTGAAATGTAAATTTGTTTTGCAATTTGTAAATGTGTTTTCTGAAATGTAAATTTGTTTCAGAATTTGTAAAAGTGTTTTATGTTTTGTAATGTTGATTTGCACCTCCAGGCCACCGTACTAATGCAATGCTGGTAGACTTGTGCAACGTATAAATTCATGTTTTTCGTGTTAGTGTTGATTAATTAAAAATAAATAAACAACAAAGCGGCTTCAAAAGTGTGTCCTGACATGGCAGCCTGAGAGTGGAGCCTGCACGTATATGTGTATTTCAATTAATAAAGGTATAAAACGAGTGGACTGAAGGACAGCAAAACATTAAATCATGTAATTTTCCTTTACACAACAAATAATCTGATCGTCAGTCAACCGTTAGCCATCGTTAGCTTAACTAATTTATTACAAACATCCACATTCGGTATTATCATTCGGTACTTTGCAAACGTAACCCGTGGTTTCGGGTGTATGTGATCGCCGGAGTCATTTAAGAGACGCACAAAAAGTTTGTTATTTCCTGTCCTGACAGTGGAGGCTTAACTTACTGTGTTGTGGCGTGCGTGACACGTGCCCAGTTCTATCACCCTACACACACACACACACACACACACAAACAGGCATATGCACGCACGGACATACGCATAGTTTTCTGTCACATAATGTTTGTTTGTACAACACACATATTTATTTATTCATTCATCCACTCTTTTCTTCCAGATACATCCTTCTATAATCAAAGAAGGCGACAGCCTGACGTACTTCGTGTTGCCATCTGGTTTTGGGTGTCCTCTCTGCCCCTCTTTCAACACGAAAAGTGAGAGCGTCATCCACAGGCACGTTTCGAATCATGTGGCAAATGCAGTGCATTTCAATGGTATGGCCATAATAAAATATATTATTTAGATCATATGCCTGTACATGTCATTTTGAATGATACTTGTGTTTTTGCATGTCTGAGGTAATGTTTTAACCAGTCTTACACTGGGTTGCACTCCTTTGATGTCTGATAAGTTTATCAAAGAAAGCAAGCTACTCTCAAGAGATTCCTACTTGTAGCACTCTGTGGAGAAGTTTCACTTTTCGAAATGGATATACCGATAACTGTTTATAATGAGGAAAAACAGATCTGTATTATACTCTATATAGGATGTTTTCTCATATGATTCTTTTACGGCTAATTATTCTTTCTTTTTAGGAAAGATCATCTGCAGATGTAATCTGCAATGCAGAAATGGAGGACATTTCCATTGTCCATTTTGTGCTACAACAATAATTCGGAAAGAGGCCATTACCACACATGTCACAGACTGTCAAAATAAATGTGATGTGCCCCAGCTCACACCGGTTTCACCCACTCAACCATCAGTGGACCAGAATGTGGACCATTTATATTCACTGCCAGCTTTGGTTTCAGCCATTGAAAGGGATCATTCCTACACAACAGCATCCCCAAAAACCCCTGCTGTTGAGCCAGAAGAGCCAGATCACCCTCAGTCACCCCCCTACACAACAGCGTCCCCAAAAACCCCTGCTGTTGAGCCAGAAGAGCCAGATCACCCTCAGTCACCCCCCTACACAACAGCGTCCCCAAAGACCCCTACTGTTGAGCCAGAAGAGCCAGATCACCCTCAGTCACCCCCCTACACAACAGCGTCCCCAAAGACCCCTACTGTTGAGCCAGAAGAGCCAGATCACCCTCAGTCACCCCCAGCTACAACTTCAGAGGAGCCCATTGCTCCAGAGGAACAAGTCACTGAGGATGTGCTACCAACCCATGTAAAGTGCCCACACTGCCCAGTCGTCCTGTACAAGAGGAATTTGTCTTTACATATCCAAAGAAAACATGGCAAAGCACAAGACATAATGGCACAATCCCACTTACGAAATACATCGGTTGATCAAAGTAATGGCCTTTATGCTGTTAAAAAAACTGTGACGAGATGTGAGATGGAGGATTGCCGGCGATACCACCTGCTTGCACAGCGAAATGGCCTCTCTCACAGCTTGTGCCAACACATCTGTTCATTGGATTATTGTGACAGTGCAGCCAGTGAGGACCAACTGGACCACCAAGTCCTCCAGGAAATGGTAAAAACCATTTTTTTTGCAGACTCTAAAGTAGCAATGTGCAAAACAAGGCACAAGAAGCACATGTCCCTTTGTCTGTCCTTGTTGACCTTACTGGTTCTAAAAATCATATCTGCCTTTCCATTCATGAACCAAAATTGCAACATTACAGTTAGTAGCCTATACATGACACATATCGTACAGGCAAGATTTGTTTGTTTGTTTACACAGGGAAGTGAACTGATTTTGCTTCATAAGATAAATTAGAGAAATGTGCTGCGGCATAGATTTTTATATAAAGGATACATAATTAGTTACAACTAGTGTCGCTGTTGGTTGATTATAATGGAAAGTCCTGAATCACCCTAACAAGCATTTTACTACCGTATTTACAGATCAAGTGGTCAATATGAAAGAGGGTCTGGTCTACATTTGTTTCATAAGCAAAGTGGATAAACTATAATCCATATCGTGTATCATTGCTTCTCAGGTGTCAACCTAAGACTATTATACCGTGCTCCCCGAATATTGTAGGTTAGTTAAAACATGAGACTAAACTTTATTACTACTGTTTAAATGGTCCTGTCCTATCTCTCCAAACCCTGTATGTCTAATGTTGATCAATTCTAATAAAACAATCATTTCAGGATTAACTCGTTTAAATGGGTAAAATATGCAAGTGATCAATCTAATAAAACAATCATCAGTGAGAGATATTCAGTGTTGATCAGTAATGTCAAAGTGGAGCGAATATGTTCATGTTCAGTGTTAGTTCTGATGAGTGTGTGTCTGTGTGCAGTTTTGCAGTCTACAGTGTAGAGACACAGGCTCAGCTTTATCTCATCAGTCATTGAGACAATGGCTCTCTGTTTTATTTGTTTGCCAGTAAGGCACAATATCAGACAAACATTTCAGTGTTGAGACAGTTTTCACAAAATAACAAAATATATGGTGTTCTGTAACTATAACTTCCTGTTGTTCAAGTATAACCTTGTCCTTTTTGTTGCTTTGTTTAGGTGTCTCTGGAAACCCAAGATGTTGCTCCTCAGCTTAAAACAGGTGATTACTCAACTTACTTTTCTGAAGATTCAGGATTCACATCAGTGGGTTAGAAATGTGATGTGTCATCACAAACAAATTACAGTTCAGTATTTTCTCATGTGTTCTCTGTATTTTATTTGTAGATGCCAGTGCCACCAAGGTCCCGACCAGTACTCCAGATGCTTCTGTTCAGATCCAACCAAGAAATGACAATAATATCTCAACAGAAAAGTATGTTTTCTTTCATTTGAGCTTAACATTTTTTCTTTTACTGTTTTCTATATTTAATAATCTTTTGATGCCAAGTTTGTGGTTTAATACAATATATTTTGTTTTTTCCTTCCAGAATTACACTTTTTCGGATGAAGGGGAAGTATGTTGTCAATGAAAAACACCTGATCCAGCTGCTGAAAACCAAGTGTCCTTTGTGTGGATCAAAGTTGGAGAAGGTTATCCATGGCATGCTTATTGTCCTGAACCAACAGTGCCAGCAGTGTGACTACAGAGACCAGTGGAAAAGCCTGGTCAATGCCACTGTCCCAGCGGCTGAGGAGCAAGTCCCAACAGAAGGCACAGAAGTAACTATGAACAGTAGATTGTTTCCAACTAGACTGCGACGGGAAGAATGTGATGAAGAAACTGAGGACGATGATGAAGAAGAAGGAGAAGATGGGCAAAATAACAGTTGCCTTGAATACGAATACACTAAAAAAAACACACAAAAAAACAATGCGCTCTGCACAGACTGTGGTAAGTTTTACAGTAAACGGTGGCCTCACACATGTGAGCACAAAGTTAAACCCTATTCCTGCAACATCTGTGGCAAGAGGTGTGTCAGTGAGGTTGCTATAAATTCCCATGCCAGGGTTCACAATAAAAACTATCAGCATTCATGCAAAGGAAAACCCTATAAATGGAAGGAGGAAGGGGAAGAAAGCAACGATGCGCTGAAGAAGACATCAAAATCACGTGCACAACAAAAACATTCTGACGATGACTCTGATTTTGACCCAAAAGACCAAAAGAGAAAGAGACCCAGAAGCCAGAGCAGTGGGGCGAGCTCAGGCAAGCGCAGGAGGAGACCAAGAAAAAATCTAGAGGCATGAAGATTCATTAAGTCTAAGAGTAAAATGGGTTTCAACTCATGTGAAAAGGAATAAGCATTATGTTTGTGTTTATAGTTTATATACCGCTAGACTTACGTTTAAGTCTAAGCTGAAGTAGATTTTATTGCTTCTTAATATTTAGAGAAGTACATTCTACATATGAAAGTTGTTCACTGTCAAAAGGATAAAAGTAAACATAAAAGACGTGAAGTGACTGTGTGCCTGTCTGCTGTATGCGTCCTTCATAAAACTGGTTGGTTGATGTATAATCTGACTGAAAGCTGGTCATATGTGCTGCTGAGATAACAGATACCTTGTCTGTACATCATACGTTTTTTGGGTGATGTATGTTTGAGCCATTTATCCTCAGAAATGGTTTTCTGTGTGTGTTTCAACATTTTCATGGCAACAGGCCAGGAACAGCATTAAAGATGGAAATAAGAAATCAGAGACGTCACTAACCTTCTTCAAACTTTACTTTTCAAGTAAAGCCATTCATTGACCCCAAAGCTGATGGGATATGCCTGAGAAGAAACCACACTGAATGCTTAACAATGGGGCAGGGCCAGCTAAGTCATGTCACACTATAAATTATTTTGGCAAGAGAGAGAAGGGGTTGGTGCCAGAAAGTTCTAAGAGTGCACTTATGATACAATTTTGTAAACCTAATCAAAACGGTGCTATGACCAAAGACCCATCACTTTAACTTCACATTTCAGAACAGATGAGTAATAGCATCACATCAGAATAGATACTGCACTAAATGTAGAGTAATTTTCATGAAATAAGTTTACAGAGGGACAAAGAGAAAAGTAAATTCGCATCAGCTAGGCCTATATTTTAGACACTGTGTATAATAAAGAAACTGTGAGGTTACAACTTTGGTTACAACAAAGCGAGGGAGTCTGGGAAGGAGATTCCTCAGGATCCTGCTGTACGTACTCCGGTGCGGTAGGTGGCGCAATGTACCGAAATGTAAAGCGCGAAGGAGAGAAGAAGAAGCGGCAATAGCAGCCGTAGAAGAAGAACACCAACATCAACAATAATATACCGCGCAAACCTCTGCATGAAACCCCGACTGCTCGGCCGCAGCCCCCTTTAACTCTCCACTGCCGCAGCAGAAATGTGTCCCACCTGTTGAGAGCAGCAACAGGTCCACACCGGGGGTCGTCAGCCGAGTCTCCGCCGGGTAACGTTGCCCCTGCACCGCGGTGCGACCCGACGTTAACGTTACCTCGGCAGCCGGAGGCATGTGCTCCGTGGTCGGGTGCGATTCGTTTCGTCGCAGTGCGCAACGATTTAAGTTGCCGGAGGATCCAGAGAAGAGACTGGAGTGGGTCCAGTTTCTCTTCGAAGTCAATGGACAACAACTGAAAGAGTCGTGCTGGACTGATATCACCATCTGCAGCGAGCACTTCACTGGTGACTGCTTCATCTACCTGGCTTCGACCGGCGGCACGCCCAGGCTGAAGCTCGGTGCTGTCCCGTCTCTGTGTATCAAGTCAGAGCCGGACGAAGCTAAGTGGGACCCGAAGGAGAGCCCCAGATATGAGGTGGGACTGCTTTTACTATGCGCCTCTTTACACCTGGTACAGACTACATTGACTTACATGAGCTGCAGGAAGTGACGTCCGATAAAACATGCAATCTTTACCTATCTGTGCCCAAACACAACCAGTGGCTTAACTTACTTTTTCTCCCCCCCCCCCCCAATTTACACTTGTACATACCAATTTTACTAATAAACTGTATGTGATAGCTACAACTTTAGTTCCTCCTGGCCAGTATGTGTAGAACTCTCACTCCAACCTTCCGTTTTACTGGTTGCCAGTTACACACGACATCAACGTTCTAATGCTGTTGCCATAGAGATCATCCCATGCCCACGTTGCCAATGTGACCAGATGCAATTTTACATTTTTCGGACCCGGCATTATTCTATTTAAAAGAATTTCAGTAAAATTAATACTTTTAATTCTGCACCCCTCTAGACATTTTGTGGATACATTATTTTTTTTAAAAATGTTTCCTTTTGATGAAAAGATTGTAGCTAGTTGGAAGTTCTCAGCGAGTTTTGGTAAGATTCTGTGTATTCTATGTCACTTCCTGCAGCTCATATGCCATCTAGCCACAATCGCTCTGGGAAAAACGATGGAGGTGGCGTCTGTGAAAAACATCACCGGGGTGTAGTGTGAGAGGATGGAGGTTCACACTGATGCTGCATTCACGTGGAGTCAGGCAGATGGCAAACAAACTGGTGTCTGCCAGAAGTTGATTGCTGCCAAAAACTGATTGCCGGTGTCGTGCCAAGTGTTCCCCCTGGCCGTGCCTGTTAACATCAGCATTTTAGCTCGGTAGAGTGCCGAAGCATGAAGTAACGTCGCCATGGGTCCTCAATCGGGCTCTATGCACAGCTCCACTACTTCCTGAACTTAATGCTGCTCCTTTGTTTCCTGTCTTACATTATTGGACAGACTGATTAATCCAGGTGTGTCTGACCATTGTGACTACTCAGACACACCTGGATTAATCAGTTTGTCCAATAATGTAAGACAAGAAACAAAGGAGCAGCATTAAGTTCAGGAAGTAGTGGAGCGGTGCATAGAGCCCATTCAGAAAAAAAGAACAGGAGTCAATTTTTTTTATTTCATTTTACAATAGTTTTTAAACAGGTCATATTTTCCCCCATGGCACAATTCATTCGAATCACAAAAAGTTTTAACTCCTGTTCACTTACATGGAGACTTTCTGAATTGAAGACTCATGGCGACGTTACCTCCTGCTTGGCACTCTATAGCGTCTCAGTAGCTTTAAACACGGTATCTCTGCTTTAAATATCCCACATTTTTGGTAATTTTGTCCCATAAGACTCCACATCTACATGTTTTATCGTCTCAGTGGAAATGCTGTTTGCACTGACAGGTGTCTGATGACCACATGTTGCATCTGTGATGAGGAGATGATGATGTTACTCACAGACTGTGATGTTGTGTTATCTCAGCTTTTAAATTAAACTATTATATCATTTTTTGCTTTCCTTGTTTTGTCTAGGAACCCGTGGGAATGCTAGAAGTTGATTGTGAACAGTTAAAAACATGTGATAGTCCAACTTCGTATTATGAAGATGAACCGGCTTCAGTGGGTAAGAGACAAAACATTGATGTGCTGAGAAAAAACTGATTCAAAATGTATTTTCAGGTGAGCAAAAACTCTTTATATTTCATTTTCCCAGCCGTTCCTATAAGCCCAGTGCCGAGCGATGTTTCTGTGACTGATCATGGTCAGATTCTGCAAAATATTGTGAATCTTGATATCATCAGGGAGAAGTAAGTCAGACTACATTTTAAAACCATGCCAATGTTTGAATCACTGACCTCAAAGCATTTCAATTCAATTCCTTTTTCAGAGCTGCGCTTCTTCAGATGAAGGGGAGGTATGTTGTGAATGAAAAACTCCTGATCCAGCTGTTCAGCACGAAGTGTCCTCTGTGTCGATCAAAAGTAAAGGTGGAGAAAGTTGTCCGCGGCATGCTCCTCATCTTGATCAAACAGTGCCTTCAATGCAAATACAGAAAACAGTGGAAAAGCCTGACCAATGCCACTGTTTCAGCAGCTGAATGCCTAACAGAAGGCACAGAAGTATCTCCAGGGGTAAGACATCAGCAGTCACCATATCCAAACACACTGCTTTACAGATGTGATTTACTTTTAATAGTGGTGTGTATCCAAGTAAGCCAAAAAAAAGAACATCATGCAAAAATCCAAAATATCTGATGTTTTGATTGAATATGTATTTCAAACTTTATCCATAAACACTCAATTAAAATCTGTGTTGGATCTCAAATTTTATTCCTACTCATTCTTCCCACTGTTTGTTTCACAGGAAGCGTCTGAGGAGAGTGATCCCATGAATGAAACAGAGGAATCCAGTGATCAGGGTCAGGGAGACGTGGACTCGGATGAGGACTGGAAACCAGAGGATTCGTTTTCAACTGAACTGCTACGGGGAGAATCTGAAGAAGACTCTGAGTATTATGATGATGATGAGCAAAATAACATTTACCATGGATTCTCCTCCCACAGCAATCAGCTCTGCACAGACTGTGGTAGGTTTTACAGTAAACGGTGGCCTCACACATGTGAGCACAAAGTTAAGCCCTATTCCTGCAACATTTGTGGCAAGAGGTGTGCCAGTGAGGTTGCTCTAAATTCTCATAGCAGAGTACACGATGGAAGCTATGAGTATTCGTGCAAATACTGTAACATTACATTCAAAACAAAGGTGGACAAAATAACTCATCAACAGATTCACGTAACTGAAGGAAAACCCTATAAATGTACAGACTGCTCAGAGACATTTGCCTCAAATAAGGAACGTAGAATCCACCTGGAGGAGCACAGAGGCCCCCAGGATTTAAAATGCCACATCTGTGGAATTGAATTCAACCGTGTACTTTCTATTCGAAGACACTTAATCGTGCACACGGGTGAGAAACCGTACAAGTGTTCAGTGTGCCAGCGAGGCTTCAATCAGGCGAGTCACCTCAAATCTCACATGCGTCTGCACACGGGGGAGAGGCCTTTTAAGTGTCAGTACTGTGACAGGCGCTTCAATCACAACGTGAGCTTGAAGAGTCATGTGCAGCGTTACCACACAGAGGATGACAAAAAGAAGGGTATGACAAACAAAACTCAGAGAGACGCTGTTAATCAGAACAAGAGAGGCGATGACTCGGAGCTTGACAAAGTAGATGAAGATCAGGATACAGAAGAGACAGTGCCAAGACCTAAAAAGAATAAGAGAAGCACAGGTAGACCTATAGGAAGGCCTAAGAGAAATACAAACAAAGTGCAAGGCTCAGTTTCAGGTTCTAAGAGTGGAAAATCAAAGCTACGGGAGTCGAGAACACAATGCAATGATGAAGAGAGTGAGGACGAGCTGACTGAAAGTGACATAGAGGAAGTGGAGGACGAGGGCGAGAAAGTGACTTTGAAGCAGAGCACATCTAGAAGAAAGTCGAACAATTCTGACAGTGATACTGATTTTGATCCCACACACTCAAAGAAAAAGAGGAACAGCCGCCAGAACGGTGGCGAGAGCACACAGAAACGCAGGGGGAGACCCAGAAAAAACCAAGCAACTGAGGACACTTAGAAACACATTGCACTAAATGATCTATTGCATACAGTTGAGTATCATACATTGTTTCCCATTATGTATTATGAGAAACTTGACATTATTGACTCATTCTGAGGGCTTTCACTGCACTTTGAATCCCATCAACTGGTCAGACTGGGTAAAAATGTGTTCAACTGGGCTGATTTGGATGGTCGCTGTTCGTTTGTGTTGTATATTTTTAATTCTTTAACTTCCATAAAACTCTATGTGTGTTAATTGTTGGAAGAACCTCATCCTAGTGACACCACCTAATTCTTACTGTACGCCAACAGAGTCTCTGTTAAGATAAAATATATTCAATTAATTCCTTAAGGGCCAGTGTGTATTTTTTTTTATGGTTTGGGGGAACTGCTGAATATTACAACAGCTCATGTTATATGTTATAATGTGAGATCACCAGATAACTGAAATAATTCTACTGCCAATCCAGCATTTTTGGTGGAATAACATAGTGGCATCGCCAGTTTCTAAGAAGTGCCTTTTTTAATTTTTTTACCTTATATCTGGCATAAAATGCTGATCCGGTGAAGAATTACCAGAGTTCTGGATGTCTTATGCTGAAGGAGTTTATTTAGGCTTGATCGAGGAGAACAGAAAAGTCGTTCAATTCTAAGGTTCAAACAGCAAAGCTCAGAATCTTATACTAGAAAGGTAGACCAAGACAGTAAAGGGGAGATGTGTTAACATCCTGCATAAACATGAAGATAAGGATTCACACCAGCTAGGAACTCCATGCAAAGTGTTACCAAGTGACGATGAGCGTTATCATCTAACTCTGCAGTTGTGTCTGCAATCGGCCAAAGAGGGACCATGGCCTTGGCATGTTCCTCTGAGAGAAAGTAGGGCAGATAACAGCAGTAGCAGAAAGTCCTCTAATAGATAGCTCCCCACTATAACACAGAGGGATTGACCATACACAAACTATTAAAATATATATTCAATACAAAGGCAGTTAAGCAGTTAGGCTATTAAATAAATACAGAGAATTAAGAGCACAAATCACATGTTTTCATAGCTTTCTTATTATTCGAGTCACAGATACTTTGTAAGTACTGTTCCGTTTCCCTTTGTAATGCCACAAAACAGGGTTTAGAGTGACCAAAGTTAGGCATGTGTATGTGATATTTCCCTAATAAACAGCCTCTGAACTGGATGATGTCATCTCTGAGCGCCGCGCGCAGCCGCAGCACGGCTCATCATCACTCTGCGACGGTCGGCTTGTTGTGTGTGTACAACCAAACCTGAGGTTGCTTCTGCTGATACATTATGGTTCGTGTTTGCGCGTTTCCAAATTGTACCAACAAAATGACCACTTGGACGAACTTAAGCTTCCACAGGCTTCCTTGCTACAACCGGGAGTTACTAAAGCTCTGGCTAGTTAACCTGAAAATGGACCCCAATACTGAAGTGGGAGAACTGAAACGTGCGGATCATCGGATCTGCAGTGCTCACTTCTCTCCGGAGGACTATTTTCCAGTAAGACCAAAGACAGCAGGCCAAAAAACGCAGCGTCTGAACCTAAGGAGGAATGTTGTCCCGATGGCTGCAAAAGACACTAAGGAGGTAATGCATTTCTAATGAAGCTTTGTTATTGGGCTATGACCCCTGTGCACGTATCGGTGTAACTTGTTGTCTCAAAGTGAAAAAGGGTAAAAGATGAGTTGAATAATTCTCTACAAGGCCTTTTTCGAAGCGGTAGTAAAATAATGTAGGCTACTGTAATGCACCATTATTTTCTTAAGTCCATAAGTTGCTAAGTGTTTGTGTTGTTTTTGATTCTTTAACTTCTTAAAGTATCTTCATCTTCTGTTGAAATACATGTTCAATTTCCTTAAATGGAACCTCGACTATGAAGACTTGTAAGCCCTAAGAAGCCACAATTGTTCTCTTGTACTAAAATGTGTTGTTAGAAACACATCTACGAGTATTTTGACATGCTTTCCGCGCGCAATGCACTATGGGAGCGATGACGTATAATGGTTGCACCGGGTTACTCTTGCAAGTGTGTTTACGTGCGCACAGTTTTAGTAATCGTAAAGTAAAATGCCATATTGTTCTGCTTTTGGATGCAAGTTCCAGTCAAAGGGCAACACGAGTGATGTGAGTTTACACCGCTTTCCTACTGACAAGAAAAGGAGAAAGACGTGGGAAAATGCCTGTGGACGGACACAACTTCCCAAAGATCCGCGGCTGTGTTCTCAACATTTTTCTACTGATGCATTTGAGGCTTATAGTCGACCACAACTGCTGAAAGAGCTCATGGGAGCGGATGGGTATAAACGAAGACTAAAACCAGATGCTTTTCCGACAATTTTCCCACATAAGCCGACTAAACGCCCTCGGAAAGCGAGTGAAATGCGCGCTAAAAAGCGACAGAGACAAGAGATGCTGGATGCTCTCCTGAGCAGACCACCCACTCCTCCTGCAGTCGCTGCCTCTGTAACGTTAGACAAACCATCGGACACACCAGTGGTCAAAGAGGAAGCTGATAATTCACCTGTCCAGTCAGCAAGGGTAACGTTACAGCCTTCTCCAAATATAAGCGATACTGCCACCAAGACAGATCCAGACACAGATGCAGCGGTGCAGTGGCCAGCTGGTCTGCAGCGAGCTGTTACCATGGACCACACTTACGCAAATAAACGTGGGTTGGATAAACAAGAAGATTCTCAGCCACGGCACGAAAGTCCTCATCCTGAATACAATGTAAGTTCATCTGAGCCCTCTCAAAGCACCCAGGGATCACATGCCTCAACTCACACTCATAAAGAAGACAGAATTTTTCTAGTTTTTGAGGAAGCCAACAAGATAATTAGGCTACTTTGCAGTCACACAGCATTTTTAGTGGAATAACATGGTGCCATTGCAAGTTACAATACTCATCTTAATCCATGGCTATAGTGTTATTTTTTCAACCTGATTTCTTTTTCTATTGAACCATATTTTTCCCTTCGCTTTGAATATTGTTTGGCTTCACAATCTATCTGCAAAAGAAAATAATTATAGCATCATCTTATATACACCTCGCCAAGTCAAACACTATATTAAAACTATTTAAAAATCCATCAATATAAATCAAGAGTAACATAATATCCTGAAAAATAGCCAGCAAGATATTTACTTTCCAGTCACACAGCATTTTGAGTGGAATAACATGGTGCTATTGCCTGTTTGTTACAATACTCTTCTGCTTTTTGAAAATGCAGATTCTGTATTCTTTATTCCATAATATGATAAGGTGTCCAACATGATGTTGAACTCCTACAGTAAACTTTTACAAAATGATCCAGTGTGCCATCTTGTGGGGAAAGTCGGTACCACATGTGGGTAAAACATTACTTCAGATACAGTCTATTTGTCTATGTGTAGTTACTGTTGTTGTCTAAGGGAAAGACAAAGAATTTAAATGTTAGGTTTATAAAGTGAGGTCAGTGTCTAGTTGTTTTGTTTCCTGCCATTCTCCTGTTGACACTCCAGTCCAGAGGGTGGCGGTAATGCTGCTTACTCGTTGATTTTCCATCGCCATTAAACTGAACGACAGAAGGGGGAGACGGAGGAGTGACACAGTGCGCACCTAGGCAGCAGACAGAGCCGTAGTCGCCGTCGCGTCTGTGTTGTGTGCATCCTCGTACATAATCATGGTTTACACATGTATTGTAAGAGGTTGTGGTAACAAGCCGAAGAAATGGAGCAGCGTGAAGTTTCACAAAATACCAACCTCAAATAAGGACAGGATGAAACAGTGGCTACTCTTTCTGGGCATCGATCCCAACACTCCTGTGATGATACTCCGGAAAATGATTGTCTGCTCCGAGCACTTTTTACCGGAGGACTACAAGATAGCGATGGAGAAACGAATCTCAGGAATTGTTCAGTCGTGTCACTTGAAAAATGATGCCATACCGTCTGTCGGCCATACAGGGAGAGCAAACGTGGTAAGTGACTGTTGTGTTTTTCACTCATCAGTCGCTCTGCTTCAACATAGCGAGTAAACACAAAGATGCAAATGTTGTCGTCGTATTGGGGATAAGCAAGCGCGTGCCCAGGGCATCTAAGTTAGTAAAGTGACTGGCATTACTTGTCATTGTTGGAAAAAAAAGAGAAGTAATGCCTCCCTCTGGAGATTGTGATTCATGTGTGGAGTTAGCCTACAGCGTGTCCTCCCTGAGTTGTAAGGTTCTTCCGCTGCCATCCCACCATCAACAATAGTGTACTGCATAATACACTCTCTAGTCTCTTTTTTTAGGTACACCTGTGTAATCTAATGCAATCAAATAGAGCAACCCTACAGTACGTGCGGTTTTGAAATCACTCCGCCCAGCAGTAGCGTGTCTGGAATGTAGTTCCGGCTATGCAATTTGACTGTCAAAACAGCTCTGTCTCGTCTTGTTGCATGATTATTTCATAGCGTGGTCGTGAATGTGCAGGTCACAACTTGTCCACAGACGCGTTTTATTGTTGGATTGTGTATTTTATGAGTTTGATGAAAGAAAGAGGACCAGTACCGTTCACCTCCATTGCCTTTGCAGAGCAGCTGGCATCTCTGCCTGGCTGATCTCAAAACAGCTTGTACTAATAATTAAAGTTAATGAACCTACTCCTATGATTATAGGGATTATGGTAATAGCCAGGCGTAATTTACCAAACATGTTGAACTATCCCTTTAATGATAAAGAGGAAGTGAAAACATAATTAAAGAGATAGTTCAACATTTTGCCAAAATGGTCTAATCCCTATAGTCATAGCAGTAGGTTGTTCCCTTTAATTGTCGGTGCAAGCTATTTTTAGACCGGTGGAGAAGAGCTATGCTATGGAGGCTCATGGGATTTCTTGGTTTCCCTCATCAAACTTGTCAGGTTGAAAAAACAGGAAAACTGACACAGAGGACGAACAACGACGTTCCGGTTAACTATTTATTAGGAATCAGATACAAAAAACTCTCCTGTTCAGGAAATCGCAGTCTGCAACACAGTTAGCTGCAACCACCATCCCAAGAGAGCGAGAATTCTCTGCCATCTGCCTAGACAAAAACATTACATAAATTCTTAATACTTTGCACTATATGTGTGTAATTAATTCTCATTGGTCAAACAGGTGGGGAGTGGCTGTGGTTTACACTCGGCCCTCCCTTCGTTGGTGCCCTCTGGCTGGCACAGGTTGGTCCCATCTCTCCAGCACACAAACCTCTGGGCCTGAAACACAACCAAGCCCTCCCTACACTGACATAACTCTTCCATCCTGGGTTTATGAGGGTCCAGGGCAGATAATACAGATCACTAAAACTCTTCTTCACAATGCTTCATTCAGCAGGCCTCACAGGCCTCTCATCCTCCCTTCCTTCGGCCTTGGAGATGTTTTGCTTTCACTGCCCTCAGCTTACCTCTGAATGATCAAACAGGTTACTGGTATTTATTGCATTATGAATCAAATATAAGACACAATAGGTTAGTTAAAACATGAGACTAAACTTAACTACAACTTACATTAAGACAAAAGTTTCACATCACTTGGATTAACTTGTTCAAATGGGTAAAATGTCTAAGTGCTGAATCTACTAAAACAATCATCAGTGAGATATATTCAGTGTTGATCAGTAATGTCAAAGTGGAGAATATGTTCATGTTCAGTGTTAGTTCTGATAAGGTAACTGTGCAGTTTTGCAGTCTCCAGGGTAGCGACACAGGTTCAGCTTTATCTCATCAGTCAGTGAGACAATGGCACTCTGTTTTATTTGTTAGTCAGTAAGGCACAATATCAACTTCAGTTAGTAAAGGTAAATATTCAATGTTAAAGACAGTTTTCACAAACTCATCAAATACACAATCCAACAACTCCAAAACGTTCTCGTGGACAAGTTGTGACCAGCACATTCACCACGCTATGAGATATTAACAGAACGTTACCAGATAAAGAGTTAAATTCATGCAAAACTGCTGATGCGTGTTGCCGTCAGGGACAGTTTTTCAGCAAGCAATCTCTGTATTAACCTAAAAAACAACTCAGTCTCGTAACGTTCTGTTATTTTCTCATAGCATGGTGAATGTGCAGGTCACAACTTGTTCACATTTGGGAGTTGTCGGATTGTGTATTTAATGAATTTGATGAAGGGAAACCAAGAAATTCCATTAGTCTCCATAGCGTAGCTCTGAGCAGCTCATGGCTCTGCTCCGCCGTTCTAAAAATAGCTTGCACCAACAATTAAAGGTAACAAACCTATTGCTGAGAATGTAGGGATTATGGCAATGGGCCAATTTGCAAAAATGTTGAACTATCCCTTTAAGTAGCATACAAACTAAAGGAAACAGGGTGGCAAAAAGCAGTGGGAGAAAGAAAGGAAAGGGAGGTGGTATATAGGATAAACAATAGTCAGATGTAGTTTAATTTGGTTTAGCATGTCCCAGCTGTAGCTGAAATACTAGGAGGTGTGAGCTTGGGTGAGGCAAATGTCACAGGACCTCAGCAGGCAAAATAATTTATTTATTTATTAATTCGCCAGAGCGACAAAGTTTGAGGTATACTTTACTCTTTTATTTATTTATTTATTTATTTATGTTGAGAATTTTATTGTGCACATCCTGGTCCACACTCCCAACCAGTGGGTGGCGGTAATGAACTGAAACGCTGTTTGCTAACCGCTATAAAATCGGAAGAAGAAGAAGGAGAAGGAGCAGCAATCTGCACGAAGCTGCATCTCCAGACCAAAATCATAAAGTCGTGACAACACC
Organism: Decapterus maruadsi; assembly: GCA_030347415.2. NCBI lineage: Eukaryota > Metazoa > Chordata > Actinopteri > Carangiformes > Carangidae > Decapterus > Decapterus maruadsi. The sequence continues at coordinate 18,883,775 of CM064906.1, forward strand.
GAAGAGAAAGGAGCAGACACGATGGTTAATACCTGTGCTTTTCCCGGTTGCGGAAAGAAGCAGAGAAGGTATAACTCGGACTCATTTCACAGACTGCCCTTTAGATACAAGCGGGCAATAGTGAACAAGTGGCTTGTTGTATTGAACATAGATGTCAAAACGTCGACCGAGACGCTACGGCAGACGAACTACCGCGTCTGCTGTAAACATTTCCACAAAGACGACTTTGTGATATCTAAAAAAGCCAAGGACCCCAAGAACCCATCAAAAATTTACCTGAAGAAGAATGCCGTCCCACGCGTGGAGCTACGGGCTGCAGACAGCGTGGAGGTACCTTTTCCAATTGGGTGGGGGCATGAGCACTTCAACAACATTTTACTTTTTGTGCAGCCACAGACATTAGTTGTTGTTCATTATTAGAGTCTTATAATGAACGAAAGTTTGCCTGGTCCTGTGTACGACACCCTGAAGATGTTTTTCATTTATTTTGGTCTGGCCCTTTCTCCACCAAATTATGGGAAAATATTTTCAACCTGATTTCTTTTTCTATTGAACCATATTTTTATCTTCACTTTGAATATTGTTTGGCTTCACAATCCATCTGCAAAAGAAAACAATAGCATCATCTTATATACATTTAGCCAAGTCAAACAATATATTAAAACTATTAAAAAATCCATCAACATGAATCAAGAGTAACATAATATCCTGAAAAATAGCCTCTGTATCTTTGTAGCCCCCTGGTGTTTGTTGTATTGAATCACATTGTACTATACTAATGATGGAATTCGTAATAAAGTTTTGAAAAAATATAAATGCCTCGTCACTTACGTGATCTATACACCCACTAAAAAAAAAAGAAAGAAAACAAGATCCATACCCCCACTACTTTTGAAACAACCTGAAAGTAAGGTGACATGATGTGAGTTTTCGAGGTGTGCTAACCCGGGGGGTATTCCTCGAGGGTAGCGTCTGGCAGCACTATAATTTCTTTCAAGTGTTATTGTTGACTAATAGTCTTTATTCTTGTCTGTTATAGCCACCTGAATACCGCCTAAGTTTGTGCTCCGTCCTGGGATGTGAGTCGTTGCGTCGCGTTGTTCAACGATTCAAGTTACCGGAGGATCCAGAGAGGAGACTGGAGTGGGTCCAGTTCCTGTTCGACGTCAATGGACAACGACTGAAGGAGTCGTGCTGGACCGACATCATGATTTGTAGTGAACATTTCACAGAAGACTGTTTTGAAACACCATCTCCGTCTGGCATGCTCCAGCTAAAGCCCGGTGTTGTCCCGTCCCTGGGTCCCATCAAGTCAGAGCTGGATGACGTGGTGAGTCTGCTGTGACAGGTGTGATAACATCTGCTCATCATCCCCATCCCAGTCCTGCCTACTCAACACTCAAGACAATCAGACACCCTCCATAAAACATATCCAACTCCTCCAGCCAACTGGTTGGAATTAATTTCCCCACACAGTCCAACAGTAAACTATATATTTATGAAATATAGTTTCAATAACAGTTAATATCAGTGAGGAAATGTCTAGATATTTATTCACGCAATACATAAATGTTTGCTATGGAGTTTTTTTTAAGCTCTCTGCATAGTTGTTGCAAAATGGCTGGGTAATAATGTTCTTGTCTAATGTATTAATTAAGTCATCAATCATAAAGACGTGAAAGTCAGTGCTAAAGACCAGTTTTTAATTGTTAAGGTGTCAACACAATAACAAATGCAGTACAGTTATACATTTCTGCTTTACAGTGTAGTGGCCCTGCCCATCCAACAAGCATATAAAGACTTTATAATAGCCTCTCCCTCCAAATATTGCACAACCCCACAGAGAAACATGCTGTTAAGAGTTACAGCCGTGTAATGCTTTTGTACATTCATAATTTATTGTCAGTGTAAATAATAATCACTGACCAGAGCTGAAAAAGTCAGTCAATTGATTAGTTGAGCAAAAGAAGATTAATACCCAGCTGTTTTGCAAACACTCCACAGCAAATATGTATGTACAGCATTAATAAATATCACTTTCCCACATAATACCTCATAAGAAGATGCACGGCCCAGACGTCTAATCTCAAAATAATACACTAGTTTAAGTCTGTGCTACATACAAAGTTTTTACAGTTCATCAACTGGTCGGAAAAAACTGGTCACAACAGCGGTTGTGCGTTAAGATAGTAATTAAACTTTTTAAAACATTTTGAAGATGGTCTGTGTGTGTCTTGCACTTGAATTACAATTCCCATAACTCTGTGAGGTTTGAAGAATATCAATAAGCATAATGTTACCATGGTGTCATTTTTTCTTACACAGGAAATACCCACATGTGACAGCCCTGACAACGCAGCCGTCTCTGTTACAGTTTCCATCAGTGATGACGAAGGTGATCCCCCGGATAATAATGATGATAATGATGATGAAGATGATTTTGATGAAGAAGAAGATGATGATGAAGAAGTTCAGATGAGCACAGACGAGGAGTGGACTCCGACGGAGGAGGTTTTGCTGGCTGAAGAGCTTGCGGAGGAAGCACAGGCATCCGAAGAAACAGAGGAAGAAGATGAAACTGAAAGTGACGACGAAGAAGAAGAGTCTGATTCCCAGTCTGGCCTGAAAATTAAGGAGCTCTGCACAGAGTGTGGAAGTTTTTTCAATAGACTGAAGCCCCACACGTGTGAGCACAAAATCAAGCCCTATTCCTGCGATATTTGTGGCAAAAGATGTGTCGCTGAGAAGTCTCTAAAAGCTCACAGCAGAATCCACGACGAAACCTACGAACATCCGTGCAAATACTGCTATGTTACATTCAAAACAAGGGTAGACAAACTTAAACATGAGAAGATTCACAAGGAAAACAAAGATCCCTATAAATGTCCCGACTGTCCAGAGACGTTTTCCACCAATAAAGCCCGCAACGTTCACCTGTCAAAACACAGAGGGCCGCCAGAATACAAATGTGGAGTCTGCGGGATTGAGTTCACGGAAGTACATCATCTTCGGAGACACGCTGCCGTGCACACCGGACTGAGGCCGTACAAGTGTCAGGTGTGTCAGCGAGACTTCAGCCAGATGAGCCATCTCAAATCTCACATGCGTCTGCACACAGGGGAGAGGCCTTATAAGTGTCAGCACTGTGACAAGTGCTTCAATCACAACGTGAGCTTGAAGAGTCACGTCCAGCGTTACCACACATCCAATTCCGAGTTTGCACGTAGGAAGGGTAAGACCAACAAAAGGGCAAGTGACAATGATGACAGTAATGAGAACAGGAGAGGTACAGACTCAGAGATTGACAATATGGAAGAAGAGCAACACACAGAAGAGGATGTGCAAGAGGAGGGGATTGCTTTGCCCAAAAGTAAAAAGAGGAAGACAGGCCGACCGAGAGGACGTCCAAAGAGAGGTTCAGATGGCAAGTTGTTACCGTCGGGGCAAAACAAAGACCAGTGTTCAAGGTCTTCAAAATTAAAGTCACAGAAGTTGAAGAAAACGGGTTCCAGTGACGAGGAGGGTGAGGATGAGCAGCTGGACAGCAGCATGTCATTTGACTCCGAAGAGGAGGATGAAGGTCAGGAGAGCCAGACTGCGAAGAACAAGAGCACAGGGAGATCTAGAAGAAAACCAAAAAATATGACAGTGACTCTGATTTTCACCCAGAATAAAAAGAAATGCAGCCGTGACAACAGCACTGAGAGCTCAGGGAAACGCAGGGGTCGACAAAGAAAGGAAACCGTGGCCTGAAATTTAAAAATTGAATTCTGAAAAGAAAGAGAGAAATAATGATGTTTTGCCTGATAATAAGTTGATATGTTAAAAATTGGACATATGAGAAATTGTTATGGGGCCATGTTTGTACTATTTACACAGTTTTTACAACAAGACTTTATTCATTATGTCATATTAAAATATGCTTAGGCCTTCTAGAAATTCAGTGGTTGCTCAAAATCAATGTAAAGCCATGTAAGCAGCCGATTTTTAGGCAGCTGTCTCCATAAGCACTCAGTGTATTGAGAGACAGTCAATGTCAGTGTAGGACAAACAAATTCCCTTAAATTCCCTAAATGTGGGAAACTGTGGTTACTAGAAAATATGTACTCCATTCATCATGTACAGTCTCGTAACACTAATGATACCAGTTTCAAGCTGAAAATACCTATATTTTCATTTTTTATTTATACTCATGTCCAAACACTGTAGCGCAGTCACTCAAACATCAGTGGTTTATTGGCATATAAGGAAAGGGATAGAAAATAGAATGGATAGATTTTTTTTAAATTGTTTTGTTTGCTTTCCTTTTTTATATATGTCTTTGAACTGATCAAGAAATGGTGGGGTTGATATTTTGACCTGATGTCTTCACAAAAATGTAATTTCTCTTGTTCAGCCTGAGCTTAAGTGACACAGGATGTTCTCTGTGAAATAACTTCTTCAAGAACTGTTATGGTGTTGCACAATAGAAACACATTTGTTTTGTTGTCTATATTACAACTGATGATTGAGAGTTCATGTTGAGATGTTAACAGCAATACTACAAATGTTCAATACCATGCTATGCTTTTCCAGCGCCAGTTCTAATGTTGAGGCCTGTTCACCTCTCTCAGGTTTCTTCTTGTTTATGGCCATGCTATACTGACATTAACTAGAAGTGCAAAATAGCTTATCTACACCTTCATGGGTTTTCTGTTTGTTACATTAAAAAATGTTTTTAAAAAATGTATGTGGCTGCCATTTTGGGTCATTTTACCATATCTATTAGAAATAATGATAATAACATTTCTGACAGGATGGTCAGGAGAGCTGCTATGAATCTACTATCTTGCCAAAGAAGAAACAGTTGACTTATTTGTCTCTACCTTGCAGTGTTTGGATTAAAAAGTGCAGTGGGTGTATCAGGTTCCCACTCTGATCTAAACCCCCGAATGACTCCTTGCTTGCTTATGTTTATCCTCTTTCGTTTTCTGCCAGCATTTAAGCTTGCTTCAAGGCCCATCAAGTTTTTCTGAGTGTTGGAGAAACTTCTCCAGCTTTGCTCTCTGGCAAAGAGACAGACTGTTGGTGGTTGATCCCGTGCCTGCTTAGCAGATTAGACACACTGCTGGTGGTTGGCAGGTCTACACAAGGCCATGTTTGGAAAACAGAAGTCAACTGAACTTCTTGAACTTCAACTTTATGTTTTTTACTATTTACAAGCAGAAGTATCATTGAGGGCTTGTCTTCACCAAGCAATGTCGCTATAACGTAACATTGCCCTGTAGAGGTTTGTCAGTTAATGTGACACATTTATATGAAGCAGTTATCTCCTGACAGCTGTTACAAGTGTGTGAAAAACAAATGTTCTCTGTTATTGTGATTTGAAGGTTAAGACATGGACATCCTTAATTTTCAACTGGGTTGAGATGCTTCTGCAGGAAACCACTCCAACCACCAAAGGTACAGAGGTCAGTGGAAATCAGGTAAAAACAATTTGAACACAGTATTTGAAGTTGTTCATTCTACTCATTGTCTTGTAAAGCAGCCTTAGATTCATTTGCAATCTCTCATGGTGCAGTGTTGTAACCATCACAGGGTGTTGAATGGGGTGACGATACTCAGAACTTCAGGAACACTTTTCAAGTTTATTATTCCACTTCTTTTCTGTAAAAACAGACTGATTCATGTTTAAAAAGATACATTTGTGGTTCGCTACTACAATAATTAGACCGAATTGACTACCTGAAAATAATGATAACGAACAGAATTATCATGACTGTTAATTTGGAAAAGAACTTTTGTTATTTGATATCCTGTCAAAATGCAACTTGAGCTCTGATAAAATACAAAGTTGAAATAGCAACAGAAGTAGTTATACCATATCGCCATTTAGAAAAGGCACATACAAGGCCCACAATAAATAGTTATTTGTGGTTGATAGAGCAATAAATAAATAGTCAATAAGTAGTCAATACAACACATCAGTTGGTCTTTCTCCACCTGCCATAAGTTCCTCTCCTCCTCCAACACTTGCTTCTCTGTCTGGAGTTTTTTCTTCTCTTCCTGCGGCACTTGGTTCAACTGCTGCAGCCCCCTCTTTTGCTCCTTTGTTTTTGGTTCTCCACCTGTAGAACCTTGTTATTTTCCTGCCTAGATCTTTGTCTCCTGGTCCTTTGGGTACTGTTTGTCTGCCTGCCTCTGCTTCAGGAGCTGGATCTCTGCCTGCAGGCATTCCTCCATTACCCGCAAGAGTTTGTTTTTGGTCTGCAAGGCTTCCTCATTCTTCTTCAGGGGTTTGTTTTCTGCCTGCAGATTGTTATTGTCTTTCTTCAGTTCTTGGTTCTCTACCTTCAGTTTTTTTGTTCACCTCCGCAGGACTTACAGTATATCTCTCCACGCGGTAATTGAAAGTAAGCTTGCCGCTCAGGGGAAGATGCCCAAACTTCTTGCCTCTCACATCTCGGGTGATCCTGAGAGGAGAGACAGTTTGTACAGAACTTGCGTTGTTTTGTTCGGCCATGGCGGGTAGTCATACAGTAGCCTTGTGCAGAAAGATGAATGCTCTTGAACTGGTGTGTCTGAGATGCAATGTCACTGAGAGTTCCAGAATCCCACATTCTGGATCCCTGTGTTCCAAACTGTGGCATCACAGAGTAGTGGTCACAGCAGTGTTCTTTTGTTTTTGAACTTTTCCCATTAAAAATGACAGGAGAATTTATAAGTGTCCCTGGTTCCAATAATAAATGTCCTGTTCATTTCCCATAGACAGTGTTTTGTCACTGACAGTTGTAGCACTTTTGTTATATAGAGCCACAAGCAACTCTGTCGGTTTCTTGGTTGAAACATTCAGTATAAACAACTGTTATAGAAAATATGTGGGGGTTTAGTCAAGTATACAAGGCATTTCAGCAAGAAAGCTTCAGTTACCTCACCTGCACATTCTCTCCATAAAAAATAGATACAATGTATTCGTAATGTTTATTTGTGTAAATGTATCCAAAAATAAGAAAAGTACTAGGACTGGAGCAGCAAGGTAGTGCAGTGATTAGTACTGTTGCTTCTCACTGGGTATCATTGCTTTCCACCATGGTCTAAAAACATACATGTTAGGTTGGTTTGCAACTCTAAATTGTGTGAACACAGAGGAGAAAAAAAGCTGCTCAGCAGAGTGACTTAAAAAGCAAGTTGTGTTTTCTTCATGTGTCGGAATGTTACACGTTATTATTTCATAGCGTGGCAGATGTGCAGGTCACAACTTGTCCACAAGAGTGTTTTGGAGTTGTATTTAGTTTGATGAGAGAAACACATTCTATTCTATTCTATTCTATTCTATTCTATTCTATTCTATTCTATTCTATTCTATTCTATTCTATTCTATTCTATCTTAAAGTACTGTGTGCCTCTGTCACTGCCCTGCCGATCTAAAAACAGCTTGCAATGACAGTTAAAGGTGATGAACCTCCTCCTAAGACTTAGGGAGTTTATGGCAACAGGCGAATTTGCCAAAATGTTGAACTATCCCTTTAACAGTTGCTGTTTTAGTTAAGTGATGCCAATGCTGTGCTAGTCATGAGAGAACCACTAGATGTCCTCCTTATGCCACAAATACTGACTGATTTTCCAGCAGCGTTAGGTGGGATCGTAGCAAACACATTCAGTTACTGTGGTAACTATTTCTCTCCCAGTCAGGTCCAGGTTGTGTTTTTCTCCTTTTCTCTTATCTTTTCACTTTCTTCCTCTCCTCCTCTGTTCTTCCTCTTCCCTGTTGACTGAGCAGTGACTATATGAATCCTCGTCACCGATGACTTCTCTCTCTCCCTTCCTCTCTCCTTATCTCTCTGCTTGATGTGTCTTAGGTTTCATTATTCTTCCGCCTCCTTTAGTAATGTTGATACATGTCACGGAAGTTGTTTCTCCTCTGCACCTCTGAAGTTCCTGAGAAGCTAGGAAACAAGAGCAGCTAAGCAGACTGCAGCTGGAAGTGGGAGAAGCACCGTCAGTCAGTCAGTCAGTCAGTCAGTCAGTCAGTCAGTCAGTCAGTCAGTCAGTGAATATGAGATGTCATTGTGTAGCTGGCCCCACTGTTTAGATTCAGGCAAAAAAAGTCAGGTAAAATAATTATTAATATAGACACTCTCAACACTTACTAAGCTAATACTGAGTCTCCTTTGCTTTCAAAGCAGCTGTGGATTTCATAAGAGAGGGTTAGGGGTAGAGAATAGTAATCCATAAATAAAGTTGGTGGAAAGGTGGAGGGAGCTGTTGTCCAGCCTACATCACAGCTCCAGAGGCCGTTCATTTTCTTCTCCTTCTTTGTCTCTTCCTTTTCCTTCTTTCTTTTCCATTTCTCCTCTTTGGTCTTCTTCCAAAAACAGAAATATCTCTTTCCTCTTCTGCAAAGGGACATGGTGTACACTGCATAATTCAGTCAAACTCAAATTCTTCATCAAGCAAATGGGAAAAGTTTGAAGATGTCACCTACAGTAATAGAGGACGGTAATGGAGCTTTACATCCTGGCTTATGTTTTAGCAGAAGTGCTCCATGTTCTGTGCATAGAGTGAATTTAATTAAATAACTGCTTTGTTTCACTCTGATGTTGTGGAGTTGAAGTCTAAAATGGCAGATGTGCAGCCGTTTGATTGAACTAGGAGATAGGCTTGTGCCTGAATGTAGCGCATTCATTCAGTCCATCCCATGCAGAGCCTCCGCCATACAGCTTAACCTCTCTGGTGTTCATCAGTGGTTCTTTATGCTATGGTGGTTTCGAAGTCCTTTCATCCCATCCTGGACAAGATGGTTTGGTTTATGGTAAACAAGGATCCTGTGGCTGCTGATTACCAACATACCACTTAGAGGTGGGTATGTGACAGAAACAGTATGTTTTCTGTCTGTGTGGTCTCCTGAGAGAGTTTGATTTAGACACAGTTTTATTCAATAAGGAATAAGGGAAAATTGCATATTCATTCTTAATGTTTCCACCTCCTGCTTTTCATATCATGCTTCCTTGGTGATGAAATGTAAGACAGATGCAGACAACCGCCCGCCCCCACATATATACATACACACACGCACACACTTCTAATTCCAGGGTGGACATGACCATGTCTGCCAATGACATTGTAATAGGAACAAATTAGCTTGTAAACAATAAACACACTCCTGTCTTTCTTAATGACCCAATTTGGCCCCTTTGACCTAACCGTGTACGACATGACCTGTGAACATTAATCAAACAACGTTTGTGTAATCAATTTGCACCCAGCAGCACCCGACGGCAGCAAAATATACATTAAAGAACTTATCTTTGGCATCTTGGAAAGAATGTAATTTTGGTCGGGAGTGTATAGCATCACATCTCAGCGTGTAGCCTAGTATGCCTCTGGTAGCTCAAATATTTAAAGTCAGTTTGGAGGGCAATCATTTCCAGCTGCCAAAACAAAATGTTCCTTTTATTTCTATACAAAAACATAATATTATATGGGGCCATAATCTGATGGAATTTGGCACAGAAAACAGAAATGTCATGCTTCCCTGAAAAACGTTGAAGAACTACCAGCTCTGTGCTGTCGCCCAGCCATTTAAAGTATAGTCACAGTTTCTAATCCAGACACATTTTAACTTCTAAACTCAACATTTATCTTTTAACATTTTTAATGTCTATTAGTGCATTAGAAGTATTTTATGAAGAATAAATTGACACATATGTTTTTAATACAGAGCATTTCATTTGATGATGCAGGCATGATTTTTCCTATGTTTGATCGGTCAATGAAAATATGAACTTTTATGTTCCTATTTGAATTTGTACCAAGAAATTAGTCACTCAAGAAACATATTGAGCGTCTAGTCTATACAAATGTGGTTAAAAGCTTATAGATCATTTAAAATATTTTATTTGAAACCACAATCAAATGCATGCAGTAGGCTACCTGGTGCAATGAGGAAACATCTGACAGATATTTCCTGTGTCTCACTGGCTGGGTAAAATAAATACATTTCTCTCCTTGAAATGTCGTAAACTTTGCAGGCGGAGCTACAGTTCTCAAAACCTTCAACTGGTCCATTATTCTGTACCGGACGTCTCTCGCAGACTTTTTTTGTCAAATGAAAAGAGCCGAGCACATGTTACAGTATTTAAAGCTACTTCAATAAATCATTGACAAAGCAAACCATTCCGACTGGGTTTTTGATTATGGAAAACTAGTGCAGCAGTGCAGCAAGTATATTTAAATACCCTATAAGTGCACTTTGGGAGAAACTCAGACAATATTAGGGGGGGTAAAAGGATCGACTATAGGCTTTCTTGCACTTAATAAATCAACATAGGCTACTATTGAAACAATGCAGTTAAATTTAGCCCAGTGGTGTGTCTACTTTTATGATGCGCTACCATCATTTCATCGTTATGTTGACTTTTAGACGCACATATACAATATTTTCATGCACCTCATTCTGCACGGTGCATAGATAGTTAGGCATCAGGCACTGAATCAACAGTCTTACTTCGCTGACACGTCAGCATGGGAACTCCCTCTCCTTTAAAGTCATCAGTGTCCATTTGAACAAGATATAGCTCATTTAGTAAGAGGTCATGACCTAACTGACTCAGAGGTCCCTGCTTTCCAGACCTGGGGAATGTCTAGCAGAGTCCCAGGAGAGACAGAAAGATAGAGGAAGAGGGAGACAGGACTTGTTTAAATGTACGCAGACAAATACGCACACTTACATCCTTCATGAAAAAGTCCATCAAACACAAAAAAGCTTATGGAATCTCTAAAAGAAAATACACTTTGGTACATTTAGCCAGAGGCATATTTATCTACAGTATTAAGAGCACAAAGAACAGGGTATTCTCTGGGAATAGGATTGTTATGTCTGATGTCTCCAAGTAGTGTAAAGATGAATAAAATGCCATTTGGGTGTTGGTTGCTAATTTAATTAACCAAGACGCAGAAATAACTTAAAGTAGGTCTGCTGATACTTTAAAGTCTTAGATAATGAGGATTTTAGAATTAACACACGGAAGATATACATTATATACAGTATGTCATGTTTCAAATGAGAAGAAATCTAAAAATTCATAGTCAAAATGTCACCAGATGGTCGGTGGTTCGATTCCAGGCTCCTCCAGTCGGCATGTCGAAGTGTTGTGTGTGGGTTCAGTGTCACTTATCATCGGATGTGTGAATGTGTGTGCCCCCAGAGTCGTGTGTAGCGAGAAAAGCGCTATATAAGCGCTATTCCATTTACCATCCATGAAATTCCATCCATAAAAACTCAGGTCAAAGGTGGATTTCCCATACTTTCCAAAGTATATAATGTTTCTGGAAACTTCCCATCACCACCAAGTCTTCGTTTCAATACCTGAACAATTGTGTTCATCATTATTATTTTCTTAAAGCTGAATGATATAGGCACTAGTGTGATGTGTGATTGTCTTGTACCATCTGTTTTACCATTCTCTCGCTCTGGCAGATAGATTACTACGTATTATCAATCACAATATTGTAGGACTTCGAACTGAGTCTTTTGGGTCAAGTAAAAATGATGAGTCCCATCTGCAGATATGCCGCATTCACTTACGCTCTGCCGAGGGGAGCATTTTTCAAAAGACATCAACTCTCCTATTCTCTCAACTCTCACATTCATGTACTGCTGCACTATTTGTGCGAATCAAGTGTTTGATGCATAACCTCCTGAAGAAAAACATTATCTGGTTTATGTTATGTCCCAATATTTGAGAGGATATAAAGGGATATTTGTATAACCCCAAACTGCATTCTCTTGATTTTATGGTCAGGTGTTAATGTCATTGTCAAGGAGAGGAAGTACTTTGAGATGATGAGATCTGAATTTAAATGAATGCAGTGACTTTGGAGGGTAGAGAAAAAGAGAAGGAGACAACAAAGGGAGGGAGAGAGAGGGAGGCACAGACACATCTGTGATTATACTTAGTTACAGGACCACCAGTGCTCTAGGAAGTGTAGTCCGCGAGCTTTGAAAACAAATCTTTCTTGACCCACGAGACTCAGGTGAAGGGTAATTCCTGGTGTCGTTTTACCGAGCTGAAATAATTTCCTCCATGTCAGGGTTTGAGGAAGTGTGGATTCATGTGACCTCTGTTTTTCCATGTTTGTGTTTGAATCATATTAATACAGGCAGGAAATCAGTGATTTAAAACTCTGTGTGCAAGTGTGTTATTTGTCACTGTCACTCCTTGTAACCGTGTACTTCTAGTTTCCAGTGGAGGCCTAAAGGTCTCCGACTGTCACTTACCACGTTTACATGATGTTTTTTAATTCGGAATTAATTATTTGGAATTAAATAGTTCGGAATTAAAATATTGTCCTTCGAGTTTACATGGAAATAATAATTCCGAATCAAGGTTTACATGGAAAACACGTTAAATCGCCTTTATTTAATTCCGCTCAACGTCTGGGGGTCGGGAAGCGTTCTGATTGGACAGGGGCAGTACGTCTACCGGAAGGAAACAAACTCGATTCTCAGTAGTGTGAAGAAGTGTGAAGTGAACAGAGCTGCAGCCGCGAGCCGCTCCGCCGCTGCTAAACTTATTTCTCCTCTTAGCTGCCAGGATAGCCGTCCCCGGGTGTGTGTGAGCCTGGCCGCTGCCGCTGCTCCGGTGGGGATCCTGGCAGTGAGCTCGCCTTCCCCGCCGGAGCAGCGGCGAAGGCGGCGGCCGGGCTCACGGGTCTATGAAGCCTGGTTGTCCCGACCAGCGATCGCTCTGGCCCCGACATGGCTCACTCACATTACACTGCAGCTGTAACGCTATGTTGTGTGTGTTGCTTCATTAACCTGCTGCACAGACCCCGGTGCTTGCGGTGGCCATGCAGTATTAAGCGGTTTCATGAAGCCTGGTGGTCCCGACATGACTCACTCACAACACCACGGCTGTAACGTTATGTTGTGTGTGTTGTAGGCTGCCTACTTTTCAGCTACAACATGTTACAGCCGCGGTGTTGTGAATAGTCATGTCGGGATTTCATTTGCACAGACCCCGATGCCCGGCCGCTACTAGAGCAGCGGCAGCGTCGGCCGGGCTCCTGGGTCTGTGGAAATGACTATTCACAACACCGCGGCTGTAACGTTGTGATGTTGTAGCCCCTTTTTCATGGTTAAATTATCACCGCGACACACACACAGAGCGGCGAGTCAGTAGCCTACTGAATGCACGCGTAGAACGACCAGAATTAAGTTTTTAAAAAGAATAAACGTTTACATGATAGAGGAATTAATCAATTCCGCTTTAAAACAGGAATAAACCACCCGCTTAATTCGGAATTAAAGTTAATTCCGAATTAAATTTTCACTAGGAATTAAGTGTTTACATGATCTTTTTAATTCGGAATTAACTTTAATTCCGAATTAAATTGTTTTAATTCCGAATTAAAGCTCTCATGTAAACGTGGTAACTCAGAGGCTATCTTAAGTTTGTTCCTGCTGCGGCTGAAATCTGATAACTTACACAGAGATGATTTGTATGCCTGAGAAGATAAAATGATGCAGACAATTTGTTTTCAGAGCACTGGTTTGTTACAAATGCAACATGAATGCAGAGCTACACAGTCCCTTTTTTTATTTTTGTGTCTTGTTGCAATCTAGTGCCAGAACGGTTGCTTTTATAGAGAGAGTGACAGTCTCCATCATGCAGTCTATTTCATGACTATTTGCTCCATTTTTATTGTAAAATTAACATGTCAGAAAGTGAGTATGTGACCATGTCACCATTTTTAGTTTCTGGGGAGTTTGCGAGATCAAAAGCCATAGTGCTGGCTGGGTTATGTCAGCTGGTATGGACCAGGGTCAGGTCTCCACACGGCATCTCATGACAGGATGACCCGACCCTGAGGACTGGTATCCCCATCAGCCCAGGAAGCTGTTACAGCTGTTGACACCAGCTCATCTGTCAGGCTGCTGCTTGACTTGCCTTGTCTGCTCCAATCATCTCCTTTGCTAACATGCTATGCTGCTAATTATCGTTCTGGCAGCAAGTTTTTTTCTTCTCTTTTGTGAGTTGTGTATTTACGCACTTATTGGTACGCTTTATTTTTGTAGACAATTGTATTCACTGTTAGCAGCAAACAGCCGGCAGGTTTTTTTTTAAAAGTTGTGATCTGAAGCAGATGTGACAAAAGAAGCCACTGAGCTTATGACGTCACACGTCCAAGCCCAGGCCACAACTGTGGCTACACATATCATTGTCAGATCATTGTTGTCGCTCTTTACCATGTGCTGTCTAGCAAAACAAAAACCACATTAACAATAATCTTAAAAAACAGCCTGAGAGCCGGGTGTGTTGACAGCTCACAGCAGTTAAACAACATTATCAGATAATCACGATGCACAATTATTCCCCTTATGTTGCTTTCGCCGTTCTGAGTGGTCGACGTAGAAGATAAAACTGAACTGTTGTGCGCATTAGGGATAATTAAAGGCAGGGCAACAGCTTATAGTGTATGAACATGAGCGTTGTGTATGTGTGCGTGCCCACAAGTTTGTCCGTATGAGCACATTGTGGTGGGCATCAAAGCAAGCTAAACACACAACATGAACCTTGAATGGAACACATTCAACCAAACCTCCATATGGCATTAGTTTATTTTCCCCTCAGTGACTTAGGCCTTTTCCACACTGTGTCCTCTAATCTGATCGGCTTTCCACCAAAGTCACACACGTTCAGTTTATGCTGGTCAAAAATAAAAACAGCCCCCTCAAGCCATTTGACAGCTGTAAACATGCAGAATGTGGCATCGAAGCCGGTATTGGCTCCGTTTTTTCCCCTGATCTGATCTTGTCATTTCCGTGTAAACAATCACAAAACATTTTCTCTCTATTTTTGCATGTTTAGATTCAATGGGAGAAACGCCACAGTGATGGAAAATGATCATCTTTGAGTTGGCTGTGTTAATCTAGCCTAACAACCCCTAGACAAGCCAGACATTTAGTCAATCTTTAAACATATTTCATGTGTTAGATATCTGCGGGTGCTATTTGGATCCGTCTGTCAGCTCTCATTTTGCACACGGCCTTTCACAGTGTAGCTCTCCCTTCAGATCAAATCAGTCCTCTCAATCAACAGTTCCCAGACCCACAAGGAAACACGCGATCGGTGATGTTACAGCTCTCCTTTCCACAGTTAGCCTGTGTGTGATTAAACATATCAACTGCTTCAAAGGGGAGAGTTAATGTGCTTTTTGTATATTTACTTAAAAGAATCCAATGAGGGTTCGTTGGAAGCGGTTGTCTGACACATGGTTTATAAGGTCAACATGTCTTTACACTAATGTGGCATATAGAGTCTGTCTGAAATAAGTGCTTTAGTTACAGGCTATCATTTTAGCTGCACATTGCCAGGTCTTAAAGCATGTGCTACATGTAGTTCACCAGAGGGTCTACTTTTCTAAGAACTGTCACAAGACGTACATTATACGGTTGCCAGAGCGTTGATTTGTAGATATGTATAAAATCAGTTAATGACTTACCATATTCATCGTATAAGAGTGAAAAAATATCCATAGGAGGATGTTTTCAGATTTCCCGTTTTGTCTGACTCACAGTGCAAAGCCTGAAAATGATCAGTTTAAAAAAAACAGAGACATTTTCCTCCATCCATGACAAAGTTGTGGTTCATTGCTTTTCTGTTGATCAGTGCAGCAATAATGCAACTAATTGATTTAACACTGATGATGTACATCACATATTTCTCAGCTTTTTTTGCACGTTTGAAATTGTGACATATGATGTTTGTAGTAGATGTTGAAGTGTATGGATAAATGCATGCAGATTGTGGAAGTTGTGATCCTTTGTTATTTATCATCATCATCACCTTCATAACATTTACTTGTTTAGAAATGGCATACAGTTGATGACGCCTTTGGTCACTGGTTCTGTAACATGTTAATTATGGCGAGGCATTAAGCAGCACGAGTGCCTGTTGTAAACAGTAGTTGTCTTCAAAAACTGAACGGTTGTTGTAACTAGAAATATATGGGCATCATGAGAGCTGCTGTTTATCTTGGCTGGGAGGGAAACCAAGATGAGCTGCAGCAAGGGCAGAGGACAATAAATTACTTCCTCTGTTAGGAAAGTAAAATCCCAAATCCGCTGGAGGACGCATGAGAGATACCAACATGCTCATCGCTTCATTAGCTCTATAAGAAACACTGCATATGTTAAGAGTATCAGCACGTCACTTTGTTGAATCATGCATAATGAATCTTTGATTTAAGGAAGGCGTGGGAGGAATAAATTTTTCCCAGCAAACTAACAAAGAATCTGTGAAAGTACTGTTTATGTGAGCTGGAAAACAAGTCATAGAAGCAGTTGGAAAAAGTTTATGAATCATATAGCAACCAGTTTTATTTTGTTTACAAGACTAACCTTCCACCTACAACCAAGCTTTTCTGTTCTGATAATGAGGAGCTCATCAAATTTGTATCTGCATTTCTTTTTTTACGAGCATGAGAAAAATGTAAACCACAAACCATAAGGGAATTAATCATGATCAGGTGTTATTGTTATTGTTCAGCCCACCAGGAATTTCCAGACACTTCTCGACGTTTCTGCATTGTAAATTTGTTGCTATCTCAGAGTTAAGACAAGAAACAGTCATCACAAATCAGAAAAGGCAGTATTTTTCACCACAAATGTAACTTTAAAGCAGATATCAGCGGCACGGCCGTTTCGGCTAATGCTGCGTTCAAGGCAGGCTTTTGAAACCGTAAGTTACAGCTTCAAGTCACAACTACGTCTTTGTAGCGTTCCAGGCAACCTGTAACTCGTGTTCTTACCGTCCTGTTGCATGTGAAAGTGCACTATAACGGCCACTCGTAACTTCCGATCCGTGAACTCGTACCAGATCGAACCGGTATGACTTCACAGGAAGGAAAAACACAAAGTACGAGTTTCCTTGAACGCACCATGAGTTAGCAGCCCCCGCCCTTGTCAGGCATCTATTGGTCCTCGTGCTACATTACCACATTCACGCGCACCCATTGGCTGCACACACAGCCCTTCATGCTGTTCTCTCTCCTCATTGGATAACACTTGTATCCCACAAGGAAAATTTTCTCCTCGGGTTACAGCACAGCAGAGTGACGGAGAGACTCGTGTTACGGTTGAAACATTCCATGTAAGTGATTGCTGACGGAAAATAGGACTATTTAGGACTTATATTAACAAAAACATTCCACTGATATCTGCTTTAATGGACACTTTTATCCCTGCGGATCCCTCCGTCCATCCTGTGACAGCAAGTGTTTACACATGGTAAATGGGAGTCAAAATAAAGCCTCAAAATAAAAACAAATAAAGGAGCCTTTTCCACAACACTCTGCAAAAAAAAAAGTCTAAGTACCTCAGTCAAGGACCAACAACTGTGCTGACCTTTAAACATGTCCAGGTTCACATAGTGATGTCAAAAACACCTTCAGCCTAACAGCTTTAAATTGAAGGTCTCTGTAAATGATTAGCTTCTTTGTCTGGAAGAAATAGGGGATAAATAGAAAGAAGGGAAATCAGAGATGTGTGTGCTCCTTCTAATGAGAGTTCAGGACATGCGTGACATTAACAGAGACATAATATAAAATTCACCCTGGAGTGAGGAGTTCTGTTACATCTGTTGCCCGTGAAGGGGGTGAGTTTCCCGACATATTTCAATGGGAAACAGCCATATTTCCCTACGAGCATAATGACATGCATGAAATATTTTCTCATTGTTCCATGAAACACTGTAAATGTCATCACTTGCCACAACAAACGAGTGCATGAGTGGTGTTCAATGTGCCGATCTGACATTCTGTGTGTGCTTTTGTTCACTCAAGCTGAGGATTTCCCTTGTTTTTAGGGATGGAGAGAAAATATGTTTAAGCATGAATGAAGTCTGAAAGAATTTAAGACCTTTATACCGTCTCTATATAAACATTCTTTTACAATTGCACATAAAAGCAGCTACCGTACTGCGGTCACTGATTAATTGTGAAAGTAAAAGAGCTGGTAGTTCCACAGAAACATTGTTTTTTCAGGAACAAGATTAGTCATTACTTTCCAATGAACCAAAAAGCACAAGCAAAGATGTTTCCTCTGAAGTAATGACAAGTTCCAAACATTTGCAGTTGATGTCAGATCACAACTCACACAGGAAGACAAAAAAAACATGTGTCGTCTACACCACCACACATATTGAACATAGTGATGCTTGTTGGCAACTCCTCCTGTTGCATGTGGGAGCATCCATGTTACCTTTCAACGTTACTATTAGGGATGTAACTTAATTAATCTCA
Source organism: Decapterus maruadsi (assembly GCA_030347415.2). Lineage (NCBI taxonomy): Eukaryota > Metazoa > Chordata > Actinopteri > Carangiformes > Carangidae > Decapterus > Decapterus maruadsi. The sequence continues at coordinate 18,902,060 of CM064906.1, forward strand.
GTTAAGTTGTCTTGGCATCATTTGTTAGACATGGTGTAATAGAACATTTCATAGGAGCAAAGGAAAAACGCAAGATGAACCTTATTCACTCATGTTGCAAGGTTACAACTCAACATCCAGAGGAAGTGTAAACTCTCTGTAATGACTGTCATTATGTAATGTCCGGTGACTCACTCAGGAATTCTTTGCTTGTAAATGCACGGCAGACACTGCAAAAATGGCAGATGTTATCCTTCAAGAGTTATTTTGCCTCTCATTGACAATGATGTTGTCTTTGTTCGTTTTACCTTCTTAGCCAGGCTGCTTTACATACAATTAGTATTTCCCTATTTTTACCACATTGGCATCACAGATAAACATAAAAATAACACAACTACACCTTGGCTAATATTCCTAATAACAATGGATCAAAGGATTTAAGTGTTAAACTACCATTCACTCCTATCTGGTGGGCCATCATTAGTGTCAATGCTGGAAGCATTCACGTTTTAATAAACACAGCTTGTCTTGGCTCAATCAAGTCATGTTTTGTGAAAACTGGAACATGTTCCCTTAGAGGTTGGTGGAGACCAAACCAGAGCTAAAAATAACATTTTATTTTATAACGTGGACTGGAGTTTTTCTCGTTTATGCAGGTTTGGACACTAGGCAAGGCAAGTTTAATTGTATAGCCCATTTTCACAAACAGTTAAGACTCACATCGACTGAGGAAAAAATCCCAAGAAAACCGTGTTTTATCGGTGACAATTTTATCACATCCATGCCTAATAGATTTTGGTGATAAACTTCTCCGTATGCCCAGAGCATATTGAATTCTCGCATATGGTCGAGGTGCCAGATATTAAGAATCAACCAAGAACTCAACACTGTCCACTTCCTATACTAGGAAGTACAATTAAAAGTCCAAACACCATTTGTTCAGCACAAACAGCTGAGCTTCAGCTGCAGTGCCACTTGAATAAACTCCCAGTCCGCTGTGTTCCCACAGACATTTGAAACCTTACTATTATATTTAGAGACAAACAGTCCCTGTCGGCATAAACTATGGCCAACCTTGACACCTGGGGTCTGTGGTAGTGGTCATGGTGGTCTTGGCTGATGCCTTTCTTCTGTTACTGTTTTAATGTAACCTAGTACAGTTGGCTGCATTGTTTCAAAAGTCACTGGGCATACTTGAATAATAAAAACCAAACAGCCACAGCACAGTTTTTCTTCTTTAGCTTTTAAGTGCAGGGCTAAAAAAAGTTTTTTTTTATTATTCTGTCGACTTGAAGGAGTTAGTCTTCAAAAACACAGGACTAACTTGTGAAATCTTTCAGAGAGAACAATAAATGTCAAATCAAGTCAAGACATTTTGTTTTTTTTTCTGCCAATAATCCAAACAATGCTCCAAAGGACTTGAGTGATTATTATCACTGTTTCAGGAAATGCTCGCAGCTCTTTTTGTTTCTCTCTTAACAAAATCAGCATGTCATTGCTCTGCCCATGTGTCATTTGAATCCATATTTTCCCTTTATTTAAAGACTTCTTGTGTAACCCTGTGTACAGGTTTGACTTTTAAAAGTGTATTTTGTGAAATGTAATGTTTCCCCAGTGGTTCTCTCCATCATAAGTCTACCCTTGGTTTTATTTGGCTTCAAATTCGCCCCCTCAAATCCAACCTTTACTTTGTTTAAGACCCTACTCCTTCTGTGAAAGAGATTAATCCCAGCCGTCTCTGTAACCAGAGACATACAGGGAGGAAACAGAATAATTGTTAAAACAAAAAAAAATAATTAAGACAATGATGAGACGATGAAGAGGGCAGGGTAAGAGGTGTGTTTAGATGGCGGGTGATTAACTCAAGGGGGAAAAAGAGCAAATGCTGTTTCATGATCCCTCCTCCTCCCTGTCTCCTTCTCCTTTTTCTTCAATCACTCGAGGACAGGAGACACTCCCAAAGTAACTGCCCATTGGCCTGTAGGCATTTGGGAGAGATTTTAACAATTTAAGAGGGAGGAGTATAGAGCAAAAGTCACTGGCGGTGTAGAGGTCTTTGAATCACTGGGCCTTGCCTGTCAACAGGTGGCAGAGGGAGAGGCTTGGCGGCGGGTCTTCAGTCCTGAAGAGAAAAGAGAGAAAGAAGGTAAAGGAGGAGAGCATCTGAGACAATCCTCAAGGGTAAGTTAACCTTTTTAGATTCATCATTATGCACAGTCATTTAAACACTGAATTTGACTGTTTTCATTATTGAAGTTTTGAAAGTGACTGGGACCTATAGGTGTTTTACATAATGCTTTGTTTCACTAAGTCTAAAATGTCTGATCCTATAATAGATGTAATGGAAGTTGATTTATCATGATAACTGTGGAGGCAAAAAACACTTTGATGATAAATCTACTTGATCTCAAGGGGGGCAATTATGCCTTTTGCTTTCCTCTTTATCTTTTTTTTCACACTACAAATTCCATCTCAGCTATTTCCTGGCTTTTCTTTCCTTCTTCTCACTTTCTTTTCTCCTGCCACCCGACTGCCTTACTCATCTTTCCTTTACTCTCTCCTTTTCTCCTTATCCCTCACTTCTCCTATATATATATATATGTGTCCTGTCGGCTCCTGTTAAGACTTTAATGACACATCGTGAATCCATGGCTTTTCACGCTGACTCCACTGTCAGTTACATGACAGTAGAAACTTAGACCTGACACGTGGAATTCGTCGAGTGTCCTGCGACTGAAGCCACGCTCATGTTAGATCTGCTTTGCAATGGCAGCACTTTGTCTGTGGGAAGCTTGTGAAAATCTTGGTATTGACATGTGATGTCGTTTGAGACATTGAATTAAGTTATGGTGCTCATTAAGTTCACAAAAACTTTACACTAAAACTCTCAGTCCAGAGACAAATATACAAAGAAGTACAAAGAAAATGTCATGTCATAAGTTATTTTAACTTATTTGTCTATGGAAACATTGTTAAATTTGGATCAATTGTAAGGAAAGTAATAATTTATATGTTTGAAGATGCTCAGACAATATCACATAAATCAACATGTTTATTTTCCCATTAGGAAAACGGTTCCAGCCTTTAGTGTCTGCAAATGTGTGGCCTATTAGAGTTATTACTTCTAATTCCTGTTGACGTTCACACTGCATTGTAGATAATCCTAGATTGTCTGCCAACAAAGGTGCCAGCACAAATTTTTCCTCTGTGATAATAACATAAATATTTGTATTAAATATGTGCTGGGTTGATAGATATTCTCACAGGGCTGTCAATCCAGAAGATTTAGCTTTAATGCTACTGTGCTGGCTCGGGGAATACACAGAAGCCCTCGCAAAATGAACTACAGATGTGGGCCCTCAGCCATGCAAAATGATAGAGAGAGGAAGAGAAGGAGGAAGAGAGAGACAGAGGCAGAGAGACCCTGAGTGGGTGGTTCATAAAAAGTATTCAGATTGCATACATGTGTTTTTTATGATGTTTTTTCATTTACATGCACTGATTGAAAATGACCCCAGGGAACAAGAAAGCTACTAAAAAAAACATTTTTATTATTTCAAAATGATAATCTCTACAGAATTAAGGCTGTTTCAATAATGTCCAGGTTGTATTATGTCGTATTATTCTTTTTATTTTTTTTGTCAGTCATGCAGCCTCATTGAAACAGGCGAAAAGTGCCTCTGATGAAGTTAAGTCCTTATCAAGGTCTCGTTGTGGTTTGCACGGCAGCAGGAGGCAGACAGAATCATGAAGATATAAGCTCTGCTCTCAGACGATAATTGCTTTCAGCTTCGTTTTATTCATTTCAGTTTCCCTGCTCAGTCTGCGAGCTGCTGCGAGGGGAAAGGAAAAGAGGAAAGGAAAAGAATGCCCCGCAAACACAGCAAGTTTGCAACCGCACATAAAGGCATGACCTTGCCTCTCCTCCTTTTCAACCCTCCCCTCTCCTCATCCTCGAGCTTGTTGGTTTGGTCCTATGAGATGCTTCCAGAGTTGAAACCTGGCGAAACACTCGGCCTTTTGTCTGAGGCTTAATGGCTCCCTAGAGAGAACAGGGCAAATGTGCTCTGACTTCTTCTTCGACTGCCGCTCTCTGTCTGAATCTGTCTGAATTCCCTATACAAGTTATTTTCCGCAGCTGTTTGTCTAAGTTCTTGTTATCTGTATTGCCCTCCCTTTCTCTTGCTCTCCCAGCCCAATGTTAAGTGCATTCACAGTTTACAAAGCCCTGGGAGTTTAAGGAGATTTTTTGGAAACACAAACAGACACATAAGCGTCCCTTACAACTTGTCAAGAAGCCTTCAGAGGAGGAGTCTGTGGATCCAGACAGTATTGTCTCTGTGTGATTAAATTGCTGTTGTTACATCCTGAGGTAAATCCCCCTCATCTCTGTGAGCTATAAATGAAAACTTTAACACACATACTGTACGCACATGGGCCAAATCCCACACACTCCTTTCTCCCTTATAAAGCAGCGAGCACACATCGCAGGTAGACAGTTGGGTAGACAACAAACATTTTACAGGCCCATTGACATAGCTCTCTTTTACCATAGAGAGGTTATTGTCAGAAAGGAATTTTTAACAGTGTTTAAGGACATGCTGAATTTTCCTTGTGTTGCTCTGAAAGCCAGGTTGAAATGCTATCTGGATCGGCCATGTGCTGAGTAAGAGCATTCACCGCATGGACTACCGCTCTGGTTTCCCGCTTTATGATCTGACCAGTGACGGTCGGTCTCTTTACATTATGAATGAGTAGCATGCTGATCCCAAACCAGGGTTCAGCAACTTTATGTCACTGGAGAAACACCACTTAATACGACAAACAATAGTTGTTCATTCAGTTTATAACAACACATCAATACGTCCATCTTTCATCAACCCACTCATATATCCATCAATAGTCTTTCTACTTACTTAGCGATGTTAGTAACTAATCCTTCCTTCCTTCCATCCATCCATCCATCCTGGTGTTTATCTGTCCATCCATCCATCCATCCATCCATCCATCCATCCATCCATCCATCCATCCATCCATCCATCCATCCATCCATCCATCCATCCATCCATCCATCCATCCATCCATCCATCCATCCATCCATTCATCCATCCATCCTGGTGTTTATCTGTCCACCCATCTACTAATATATCTGTCCATTTTTTCCACCCAACCATTCCTCTACCTCCACTGTGACTGCACCACTTCCCCCTTTATTTCCCATTTCCTCTCTCCATTAATTCTCCCATCTGTCTCTCTTTCCCACACCAGGACATTCTTAGCAGTCAGTTGTGGCACTCTGCTATGCTTGGAAGGTCACAGCACCATCTCCTCCAAGAGAAATAACAAGAGGGCTTGAAAATGGCGAGCATCAAATAAAACCCTGACAGGGAGCTATAAACATGCTTGTTAAGCATCTGTGTGCGCCAGCGCTCAGTGCCATTCCACATGGCTATAGTGTACTAATGTGGCTAACTGCTAGACTGTCACTGATTCACACACACTCTCTCCATCATTCCCTCTTTTACCTTTTCACTCTCTCTCACTCACTTTATCTAGCTCACTTGCCAGTCTTTGATTTCTGTTTCCCCCACTTTCCATTCGTCTCTCTCCATCTCCTTCTCATAATGTCTCTTTTACTCCATGTATGGTTTGCCCTCCCAAATCTTGGCCATTGATAAAACACCCACTAAAATCTACATTTTGGTCAAAAAAGCACTTTCCTAGTGATGTCATAACTTGGATTTCTTGCCCAGGCACCAGTCTCCGACCTCAAGCTTTTGACTAACGGCCATCAAGCAGGCAGCTAGAATAACCGAAGCAAGGTCAAGCATATTGCATTTGGACTGGTTAGAAACAGGTTACGGTAATTACATGTCTATTTGTCTCCATTAAAAAGGACAGGAGTATTTTGAATCAGAGAGCTACTTGTGTTACAGCCTGTGCAAATCATCAGAAGTAGGATTCATAAGCCAATGCTTATTTAACTGAAAACAAATTGTGTCCAGTTGAGTGAGTGAAGTAGCTTTTCACCAGAGTTATTGTCAGTACATGGGACCTTTACGTACCATATAAAGGTCAAGTGTTCCCAGTCATTTAGGATTTCTGTTCAGAATCTCTGTTAATCTGATAATGGTATCATCACGGTGGCTAAAGGATTGGAAGGTTTTAGGTTCACGTGTTGACATTTTAATGTTTTGGCCAATGCTCACACTGTGTCCACTGAGAATTTTAGGATTGGTTTCTCTCCCTGGACATTTTCTCCTTTTCCATCTGGTTGAATCGTCGCTCAGTGAGCAAATGTTTTGATTTTAGGAGTTTGCTCTTGGTCTGTTTCTCCCTTTCAAAGCTGCAACGATTCAACAAACATCAGAATAACTTCTCAAAATTATCAAACTGAAAATAGTTTGTTCAACTTTTACTCAAAGTTTGGCTAAAACACTGAAACAAGGTTGAAGAAGAGAGCTTCGTCTGCTGCGGTTAGTATGTGGGGTTTTGCAGTGCATGCATGTTCCATAGCATCGTTTCAAACAAATCCAACAAATTTATTTAAACATGTAGGCTACTGTATATCACAGTGCAGTTTTCCAGTTGTCAGGCATCACAGAAAGGCCCCCAACCCTTTATTACTGAGCTCTCAGTCACTCTATTAGAGGTTTTGTGTTTCCATAGACCACACAAGCTCAGCACAGTTGGATCAGAAGTTCCTGCTGCCGCTATTTAAACTTTTACACCAGAAAGTTAAATTCAGACCAAAGGCCCCCAAAAAAGCCCAGAAGGTTAAGATGGGCATACTCTTTTGAAAGCATGTAATTTGGGTTCCCTGGGGAAGCCACTGGAGGTTTTATGTTCACATGACATCACTGTCATTAGACACAATGACATCATCACCGAGGACAAGTTTTTGAAGCTCTGAAACGCCTGACTGAGCACAATTTATGGTTTCAGGCAAAAAGATCTCTGGCAAAGTGATGACTGCTCACTTTCTGCTGCCATACTGTGGAATGAGGGTGTAACGCACACACACAGACACACACACACACACCACAGTGACATAATGGTTCAGGTTTGCTGAAATTAAATATACAGCAGCGTGCCCCAATGAATGTAATGTAACTTATGTACCATCCAGACTGTATTTCTGTCCTCAGTTCTCTATAAATTTCTGACTGGAAAGTACAAACTTGACCCTTTTTCAGCCAGAGACTGAAGTCCAGCCAGCCATGACGACAAACATCTACAGTTTCAGTAGTCCGTTACGCGCAAAAGATACAATCAATGCATTGATGTTAGTGCATTAAATAACAGATGGGATATATATTCCAGCTCCATGTGTAGCATGGTCTCATGCTGCTCCGCCTGACGATCGTGGAAGTGAAGTTCATGTGCATTTATAGTTATAAGTGTGGAGTTAAACTTTGTTCTTCTTTGTGCTTTCTAACGTGTAAGGTAAAAAATAACTTTATTAAACTAGTGCTCATGCATTCTGTGAGGTTATCCACATCCTTGCTGTAACACTTGAACAATCTGCTCCTATCTTGTCCTTCAGCCATGACCACTAGACTCCTGTGGAGGGCCCTGTGCCTCCTGGTCCTGCTCTGCACCATCTCACCCTCAAGCTCCACCGACAACAGCCCAGCCCCAGAGCAGGGAGTCACCTTCAGCCATGTCTATAAAATTGACATCCCAGGGAGCTCCAGTTGTAAACTAGAACACCTGCCCACCCAGGAGGAAGCAGGTCATTAAAAGCAAATACAAATGAGTGAATGACATTTTTATAGACACAATCAGGAAAGTGTGTATGTGCATTGTGCATGTATTTTCTATGTAGACATACGCTGAGCATGCTGTTGCCCATAAATTGGGAAGAAAATATTATTTTACCTCTTCTCATGAAATGATTGTGTGATGTGATTCATTTTTGACAGATAAAGTTTATATCTTATTGATCAATCTCTTCCCAACATATCATTGAGAAAATGAAACCACAATTAACCTTTATAATAAACTAAAAGATTGATGTTTGTCCTGTTTCATAGGTCTGCAGACAGCGACAACTACAAATGGGGAGAACGACATCATCTTCAAACACAACATCAGGCTGCAGACGCCCCAGTGTGACTGTGGAGAATCTGAAAGTTTCAAGTCTTTGTTGTACAGAGTCAATGGGCTGGAAGAGGAAGTCAACTACCTGAAGACCCAGTGTACTCAAGGCTGTTGTGGGAGAGGTGGTGCTGCAGGTAAGAATCACAACCTGACTGACAACTGTTAATACCAGAACAGATGAAAATGTGGAGAAATCTAAGTAATAAAGATGAAGTAATGAGGTCTGCAAGTAATGTCCTTTAAAATTCTGTCTCCAACCTATAAGATTTATGAAACGTACAGTGTGACCTTTTCCCTTTCTCTTTTTCAAGGTGTGGACACAAGCTGTAGTGGCCACGGTACCTACCAGCACGACACCTGCAGCTGCCTCTGCAACCCGGGGTGGGAAGGCCCTGACTGCTCAGTGTCCTCCTGCCCAGACGAGTGCAATGACAACGGCCGATGTGTGGATGGGAAGTGTGTGTGTCATCAGGGCTACACTGGGGACGACTGCAGCCAGCTGCTGTGTCCAGACAATTGCAACGACAAGGGACACTGTGTGGATGGGAAATGTGTATGTTTCCCACACTTCACCGGCGAGGACTGCAGCATCCAGAAGTGTCCTAATGACTGCATCGGCAACGGCCAGTGCGTCGATGGCCAGTGCATCTGTGAAGAAGGCTTTTATGGGGAGGACTGCTCATTAGGTAAGCTATTCAAATGCTGAATAATGCAAATTCTGAAGAGTATTTTCATTTCATGCATAATAACTCAGTAATGGATTGATATGTCTGTCCGTTTAGCCTAAAGGCCTGGACACACCAGAAAGTGGCACAACATTTATAAGTCCTTGTGATATGAATGGCGCTGAAGGCTTGGTGATTAGTGATGTTACATTTGCAAATGATCCGCTTCTCGTCAACGGCTCTTTGGTGCAAGTGAAGGGAACCAAGTCAACTCTGTTCAGTTCTGCTTTTCATTTACCCCAAATTTCACCACCTGCCCTGACTCCACTCCTCTTTATGAGAACAGAGAGAATGAGTCAGTCACAAGAGGTAGGTGTGCTTGAAGAGCCAAACTCCAATGCAGCAGCACTTTGATGTACTTCAGTGATAAAAGCACTGATAAAGTGGAGTGAAATATTTGCAATCAAAAATACCATTGAAATCAGGGTCAGCCATCTCTACTGCCACTTAAAACACAGCAATGGTGTAATTTCACCACAGTCAGTCAGCCAGCCAGTCACTCAGCAGTAGACATTTATCAGGCTGGCCTCTTGCAAAAATGGACCCATAAGATCCAACTCTCTTCAAAGAACCATAATTCCCATCACCATTTGTGATGTAGAAAGTACTCACAGGGCTGTCTGGTGAATTACTGTTGCTGACACGCACGACAGGGAACACAACCCGATATTCATGTATGAACATGAGCTTTTTAACCTGATAGATGTCACTCCTCATTGCAACAACACATCGACAGCTAAAATGAGAAGCCAAGACTGCTACTGAAGTATCTGGGAATCATAAGGATGGAGATGAACAAATCAATAAGAGTTTAGGTGGAATTGTATTTTAACAAACATCTAAATATCATCACGAAGTGGAGCTGTACTAACAGCACTCCTACATTTTTTTTCACAATCCCAACTGCATTTCTTCCAACTGATCTGAACTTAGTAGCCTGTATGATACAACTCCCTTAAAGGGAAGTCTGAAACAAACAAACAATTTGTAATAAATGGTCAGTTCATTGACACAAGACATTTTCATGATGACCATAGCGACCTACTCCTGTGGAATTCAAAGCTCTCCAATAGTTATTTCAGATATGGCAGCTGATGGGGCCCTTCAGTGCACTGACCCCATGGCCACCGGCGGCATTGGCCTCTGGATGACTTAGCATGGGAATATAAGAGCACCCATCACTCTTTCGGGCCTTCATCAAGTTTTGACCCCCTGCAGAAGAATCGTCATCTTTCCTCCTAAATGCACTGCTTGCCAAACCACTATTACTGTACTGCCTCAGGAGCCGAGTACAAAAATTGCATTTTATGGCAATTTAAGGCTAGGCGAGCAGAAAGGTGAGCAGCGGCTGCCAGGCATGGACAGTTTAATTCACTGAGTTCACACTTTCAGACTGTGACAGGTTCTAAAGAAATCCAAAATATTCGTCTACAGGTGAATGTCAAAACTGCAGCAGAAGCTTTAAAATATTCTCCTTCAAGTAATAACATCTAGCTACACTTGTCTAAGACATTTCTCTAACTCAAAGGACAGAGCGCACCATTTAAAGCAGAGGATTTCTAAGGTTTTACTGTGTGTGGAGTAACCCAAAAGAAGACCCACAGCCGACTTCATGCCCTGAACCGACGTTGTATAGGCTAGAATAGAGCATAAACGGCAGAAGGTCGGCTATGTCAAACCCTTGATGGTGGTGTAGTTTCTTCAGGCTGCGTTTTGCTCCGCAGAGGCAGACGGATAGTTAAAGACGGATCTGCAGTTTCGTGTGTAGGTGCTGTTGAATGCGGTCCAACAATAACAGTGGCACCGTGTCAGAGGAGAAGTCAGGGAGGGAGGGAAAGTGGGAGGTAAGAAAAAAAAATACATTGTGTTGATTTTAGGTGTAAGTAATAATAGTGGTAATAAGCAGCGGGAGAAGAGGAGCACAAAAGCAAAATAGTGGAGGCGGTCTTTGTTTTTGTGGCTACTTTCCATTTCAACACCTGGATGATGGATGTCAGTCTGCTCCATGGGTGATGACGGCAGCATGAGTTATTCCTTGAGACGGACTGTACATCCAGTATGGTGCCATTCATGGTAATATAGCTCCAATGCAATTTTTTTTGTATCACCACTATCAAAGGCAGATGTAAGATGGTTTAGAGAATCACGGGAGCCATAACTAAGAAAATATGTTCTTAGCTTAAATTCTTGTCAATCCTTTAGGCTACAGGGGAAAGAAGTAACATTTAGTAACCACATCCCATGAGATAATCTAGATGTAATGAATATAGTACCTTCTTTAGAGCTACATCAACACATTGCAGGTGCTTTTCATTTGACGTTCTTATCTTGCTCTGTTTGACCGTCTCAAAAAAATGTTCCCTTGCTTTTATGGGCGCATTTAAAGAGATTGTGTTCAACATAATGGTGCCCTTTGAATTACCTCAACTCAAAACCATATTTGGCTGCTTTTCTCATGTGAAAAAAGATCCATGTGAAAATATTCAATTCAAGATATTTGCAAAAGGGGGTGCGAGGGATATAATAGGACACAGAGGAGCAAAGACAGAGAGGTTTATTGAATTCCCATTTCATTTGTCCAGAACAGAGTTAACATGGATACTTCCTTCGTGCCCATTCGCTCCAGATTTACAGTCTTTTCATGTCGTCTCGGCCACATTTTCCGTCCTCAAATGGTATTTTACTCATTTACAATCAAAGGAGACACAAATCGCTATTAGTCTTCACTTTTTCCGATCTTAATATGTTAATTTATTCGCCTTTCGCTCTTCTGAAATATGATTCGAGGGTAAAGATTGTTGATAGTCGTGCCTCAAGTGGCAACAGGGGGATATGTTTGATGGAAAAGGACTGCAAGATTAGAGGAAAAACATTAAGCTTCCTGTCTTTGCCGTGTGGAGCAGCATCTCAACCTGATGTGAATTCCTTCCCTTCCAAAGTTATGGTTGAATCCTTCACCACCCCACTTCACATTTTTCTGAGTACCATGCTTTATTTCTGTTAATTCACCACCATCTACCATTTATTTCAGTCTTTTTCATACCCACAGAAAGTTTTCTTTATTTGTGGAAAACCAAACTCCCCAACAGTGCTGACTTGCTGTCTCCTGTCTTTTGGCTGCTGTTTTGTTATTGTACTCCCACGTAGAAGTAATATACCTTCTCACCCCCTTACCATATTTTTTCCATCATCGCCACCGAAGCACTTTGGCTTCGTGTAACCGCTGGAAAACAATGTTTCTCTCAATTATTTTCGGCTCAGGTTTGTGGAGAAACCTCAGTGTTTAAAATGTCCATTGTGTTTGCCTGGTTCATGACTCCTTTCCTGTGGTGTAAGATGGACAGGCAGGTGAAACAGAGGGAGAGCTTCAGCTCCCAGGCAGCCACTGGTTTCTGTCACTTGAAGTTCACTTTGTAAGTTGAAACCTGCTTGAGATATGTTATGAGTTCTGAACTCCTGTGCAGTGGACTCTTACAATATTAATTCACATGCTTCTATAACCCCAAACCATATGAATGAAATGTAAGCCAAAAGTGTATACAACAAGACTCTGCAACTTGTGATTGATTTATATACTTTATATTAATAAATAATCATAACTTCTATTGCCTAATCTAAAACATTGTTCACTGAGATGTGTTGCATAACTCAAGCTAATTTCAATTTGAGCTCATCTTCCTGTTGAGCCACTGGTGATAAGACTATCCCTATACACCATTAAATAGACAACATTCAAAGTTCTAGCTTGAAGAAAACTTTATTTTCTAAGCTTAAGAAAGAAGATGTTTAATACCCTGCATCACGACCATGTGTATGTTTGTGTAATTTAAAATCAAACTTGCCAAATCTTGAGATTTACAGTTGAGCCACATCCACTTCAAATTAGAAGACAGACCAACAAAAGGAAGCAGTGAAGGATGCAATTAAAATGATAAATGTTACATGCAAATGCTCTACAGCCTTGATTTAACACTCTCTGCCTTTCTCCCTCTCACTTCTCTCTCTCTTTCAGTCTTCGGCCCTCAGGGTCTGCGGTTGGTCCAAGTGACTGATGTCTCGCTCCTGGTCGAGTGGGAGTCTGTTCGTGGGGCAGAGTATTACGTTCTGACATATCATCCCAAGGGTGATAAGAGTGTCCTGGAGCAGGTAGTGTTTTTTTTTTGTTTGTATCAATTGGTATGTCAAATAAAGGATGTAGTGTAGAACGTCTTTTTTTCAACCTGTTGTGTCATAGGTTCGGATTCCCAACACAGAAAACTCCCACCTCATCACAGGGCTGATTCCTGGGGTCACCTACATTGTTCAAGTGTATGCAGTCATCAAAGAAATCCAAAGTGAAGCAGACAAGATAGAGGCTACCACAGGTGAGCTCTAGTAAATCACAAAAAGATATCATTGACGCCATTAACATTTCACAAAATTATTTTTTCACAGTGACATTCATTTCTGGTGAAGAGGGAATAGGGCTGCGTGCAACTTGTTGTTCAGTCTGTGTTTTTGCGAGCAGGGACAGATGTGACCTATTAAAGCCCCTGGAGGCCAGGTATGGCCTTCAAGTCTTGGGGATTTAGTCAGACTTTCTGTGGATTAAATGGTCACTGTTGAGGTCAGATGTGAGTACACGTGTGATGAGGCATGAAAACTTAAATGTCAAGCTGTTTAAAATTTAGCAGAAGGAGCTGCTGCTACTTAAGATACTAGATTATGAGGAAGATGCTAGTGCAAACCGAGAGGACGTGAGGTCACACCATGAAATTCAAACACGGACTCAGCTCAGAGCGGTTACACTTGGACACTCAAATGGCCACGTGCTGTTACTTGCGTACTGTACAAGAGTTTTTTCCTGGACCTGTTTGAACAGATATGTCTTTTTACGCAAATACAGTGCTTAAAAGCAATTAACAAGGTAAAGGATGTTATTACTAAGTGTTTCATTAAGCACTGGTTTTTTAACCATTAAATTTAAAGGTAATTACAAGGAAATGAGTCCACGGATGTGTCTAATGGAAATCGAACTTGCTCACAGATGTGGCAGGACACAGATGTTAAGAGAAAGAGATTACTAGACCGAATTGGTGGGCGTGCGTGGGACAGACAGACAGAGGGAGAGTTTAACTCAAATGTGTGGTTAGCCGGGTTAGCCGTGGAAAACCTCACACAGTATGGCATTCCCGTACGGCCATGAGAAAACACACCATCATCTGGCATATGGTTGTGTGCCTAGGAAACAGCATGAAGCAGTCGTTTCACTGGCCGCATAGTTTTTAACTTCAAAAGATGATTTACGTACTTCAAAAGAGAGTTTCACTGAATGTTGGTGTTCAGAAAACACAAGAGCTGACATTTTAAAAATGACTTTCCTTCTTGGACTTACAGTATTTGTTCTGTTCCTTTTTTTCAACATATGTTACAAATACAGGCTATATGCCTCCTTTGTCTGTATACAACTACATATAAAGTGCATGGAAACCAAAAGTGTTTCTTATCTTTGCCCTTATTGACTGCAAAGACAGGTTAATGGTTATGTGTTTAAAGACTTAGTTTATACGACTCACGAATCACTCAGAGCTTGTATGATCATTTTATGATATATCAGACTGCGTCATTCTCTGCTGGCTCATTTTTACCATTTACCACATTTAAACATGTGTTTAAACTTTACCGTGCACTTTTTCCTCACATTTAGTGAAACATAGAGACAATAGATAGGCCCCCAAGGTGACTATGGTTTTCAGAATAGCACAAATCTGCATATATCATGTTTGGTTTGGATGTTCTCTGAATGGCCAAAAGGAAAATTCCTGCTTGGCCTCCACCCCAGAAAGGTCACATAACTGTGCTGTAGGGATTCATGGTCTTGTTCAAGGACATGTGGGAGCAGTGCAGGGCAGATGCTTGTGATTATTGTGGCTGTAATACAGGCTTCCCCATTTTTAAGGCTTATGTCTGCTCCACCTTGTTGTCCAACACTCGTATCCTTCCCAGATGTCTCGGCTATTGATGATATCCGAGTTCTTGGCCAGACAGAGGTTTCTATCGAGGTGGACTGGAAGAACCCACCAGCTGAAGTGGATCGCTTCAGGCTCAAACACACTGACCCAGAAGGACAGGAGGAGGAGCTAAGCATACAGATGAGTCAGGAGGCACGCACCAAACACACTATTGTGGGTAGGTCTGTGACAGAAAGAACACCATTACTAGTCTATATTTACTTGCTCGCAAACAGGCACACATTCAATATGTGTTTGGAAATACACTTACTGAATAGACATTGTGTAAAGTAAAAGCACAGGATACCAGAATATAGCACCATGTATTTATTTTATTTCTTTTTTTTAACACAAACAAGCAGTTGTGAAGCATAAAGCAGCAGTTTCCAACCATTTTGAGTCTTAAAAATATTACCTTCCAGAGGCACCTGATGTTTGGGAATTGCAAGTGTATACTTTACTTACAATAGTACAGAATGCAGCTTATCACATATATCAGAGTTTAATTCCCGTGTCTTTCTGCAGGTCTGTACCCAGGGACAGAGTACCTGATCTCAGTGCAGGCCATCAAAGGAGCAACTGAGGGGAAAGTGTCGTCA
The DNA here is from genome assembly GCA_030347415.2 of Decapterus maruadsi. NCBI lineage: Eukaryota > Metazoa > Chordata > Actinopteri > Carangiformes > Carangidae > Decapterus > Decapterus maruadsi. The sequence continues at coordinate 18,917,456 of CM064906.1, forward strand.
GTCACTGGTGCCACAGGTCAGTGTCGACACATCAACATTCATGAGTTGTTTAGCTGAATGTGACTGAAGCTATTATCAGTAAACACAGGATGGGTTCAGTTTTCTGAAAATAAAACCACCGTAATGCAGAAATTGCCAAACGGGGATTGCGTTTGTGCTGCTGGCTGTGTCTCCATGTGGCTGAAATGAACACTTTAAGATGATAGATCGGCCACTTGTGGGAGCGAAAGACGTTTAAGAAACGGCCGATATCCATATTCCACTTAGTTTTGAATTGGGTGCATCAAAGGCAGCTCTTAGCTCCTGTCAAGCCATCTGTAATTCAACAGTGGTTGAATGCTAATAGGAAAAACACATAATCTGTCACATGCAATACTGATTTACCGTATGATACAACCTGGTATTACCTTCCGCACACAGCCAACGATAATAGCATAATGATTACACCCAGCAAGAAGCACAATTACTGGTTTCAGGGCTTGGAATTTACAGTCTAATAATCTGGACAGTTGCTAATGGCTGTGGTTAGCAATGGTCACCTAGAGGAAACATGATACAGACGGGGTGACGACTGCAAGATGCTCTCTGTAAATCCCAGACCCTCTCACCTCAACCATCAGAGTCCATATGGTAATGTTAGACTTTTGCTGTGTGGCACCGAGTTCTGCGTATCTGGCTCTGGTCTTGGTTTTCAGAACGTGAGGAGGAATTCATTTCACATATTGCCTTTAACAGCTGGTCTCCATTTAGAAGTTATTATTTAAGTGATTGACGAGTGGTCCGCAACCCCACTCTGGATCTTCAGTTACTCTAATTATTCTGCTCATTTGTGCTTGGTTATTTTCTTGCTTTTCTCTCTCGAGCGCCCTTTCCTTTCTTTGCTGCTTCACCTTCACTCTCAGCTCAAAAGCAGTCTTCACGTTGATGGCTCTTCATTTCTCGACCCTGAGGCAGCCAATTTAATGGTTTTTTTTAGTCATCAGTGTTAGCGAGGTATTTTCAAGACTCACCTCGTCTCTTTTGAAGCCAGTCAGGTACTCAGGGCCCCCTGTCATTGCTAATCTCTTTTCCTTTGTGAGTGTGCCACCTAATTGCAGGAGTGTGTGCGTATGTGCGCGTTTGTGTGTGTGTGTGCGAACGTGCTAATCTACACCAGGCAGACAGTGGCTTGTCCCCACTCCACTAGCTACAATCCTTCATTTTAGGTGTAACTTGAAAGGGCTTAGAGGTGTTTGAGGAGAATAGTCCTCTGCTCTACTTGCCAGCCAAGGATGTGTTGGTTTCATGATGACTGACGTGATGCAACCAAGAGCGGAGTCCCTGACTATCTCACCCAACAAGCTGCCTGCCTTGGGCCGGCGTGGTTTTTATGTGGTAAAAGATAAAAGCAGCACGAGGAGGAAATATGGAAAACACAGAAAATGCAGCAAAAGACAAAAAGGTGACTGTAGTTGCTGTGGCTGCATGAGCAGGAACAATGACATTGCACAGGAACAGTAAGGATACAACGATAAGATGTTTACAGGAGAATCAAGACGAAGAATAAAGCAGGATGTTAGAATAATGTCTCACAAAGAGGCATTATCAGTGACATTATGTAGCAACACGTAGAGCATTACCGTGAAACTACTGCTATATGAAACTGATCTCTGTCCTCGGGGACAAAAGCTGACTTCTTCCATTATAGATGCTCCATTGTAGAAAGATTTTCCTACATTTCCTCTTCACTTTTACCATCTGTCTTCTATTCTTTCAGGCTTTTTGTTTTTTTTTCATCTGAGTTTCTTTCACAGTTCACTGTTGGCATATTTTTAATTATACTGTAGTTCCATTCCTCTACCCTCTTCTGATTTATGAAAGGCAAAATAGGTCTCTAAGTCCCAGTCTTTTTTGAATTAAATTTATTTTCTTTCTGCTCAATTGATAGCACAACATCAGGGTTATTATTTTTTAACTATAACCTTCCTATATTTGTATTTCCCAACCAAAAAATCCAAATATATACTCAATTTATCTTGTCTCTGTGCGTGAACTGTATGATGTATGTAGCTATTGATCTCTATATGTTATTTTTTTGGCTGAAATTCCATATGTGCGTCTAGTGTGGCTCCATAAATCCTCTTCTCTCAGACTGTGGTATGTTATGCTGGTCTTGCAGCCCATACACGGTCAATATGTATTTGTAATTGAATTTATTCAAGGACAGCTGAAACACCCAGAATCAAAGAAATCTGTACAGAGCAGACGTTTCACAGTCACGAACTTGCCAAAAGATTATAAGCCGTATAAACACAACTTACCACGGCTGATTCTGCCGGTTTGGATTCAATAAAGTCACCACCAAGGCCCATATAACCAAAAGCAGATGGGCCTGACTTTGGAAGAGGGAATGAATGCTGGGACTTTATATTTATCTAGACAGACTGTAGCACCTGATGTGGTCCAGCGGGAGTACCATGTCTGCTCAGGCTTGCACATGAGAGGTTTTTGGCCAGCGATGTACGGAAGATGCCAGGAAATTAAATGTGAAATTGTGAAATGAAAAGGTTTAAAGAAAGATCAAACTCAAACCCACAGATTTTATTTGTACAGTAACTGGTCATTATGCATTCATTACCATGGACTAATGAGAGAGAGAGAATTGGCTTGGATGCCTTATAATGACTAAAAGCATCAACTATGTCATGTGCTGCTCTACCTCTAGATGTTGACAAATAAACACATAATTTCTGTCACAAAGAGTGATGAAGCCCTTACAGTAGACTGCAGGGAAAACATTAAAAAGCCTGTAGCAGCCATGGGACTCCATCTCCACATGGTACCTTATCAGCACATGCATTCCTCCAGCTCCATCCACACACATACAACAGTATATGGATGGTATAGCTTCCACCATACAGTGAGTCCGTGAGGCTGCAAGGCTGTTAATGATGAAAGACGACCTGTTACTACGCGGCTTGTGGACGCTGCGTCTGCTGACACATGCCACGCATAATGGATAAGCTGTTTTACAAATGGCCAGCGCCACAGCGCGTGTTGTGAAGCCCGGTAGCCACTGTCGCTAAGCAGCTAGTGGGGTAGAACATCCAGAGTAACTCGATCTATCACAGGCTGTAACTTCAGAGCAAATGCAGGATCCCACAGAAGGTATAGCAGCACTTAGGGAAAAAAAACGAAAAAAAAAAAAATCCAATAATATATTGAAACTGTCAGGCAGCAAAGCTATATAGCCTGTGAGAGCAGAAAGAACAGCACTTCTTTGTTCAGAGGATAACAATATAACACCACAGAGGGAGCATAAGGCACCGCTCGGTGTGAGCTTCAGTCAGATGGTTGCAAACCAAGAACAATTCAAGATAATTTGTAGACTTTCCTTCAAACTGTCAAATGTTTTCAACTTCCATGGTTCTTGGGCCGTCGGCTCAAAACCCATTCACTTTATTTATTTCAGACATCACTTCGGGTTATGTATCACAAACAAAAAAGTGTCCAGTAAAAGATGACGATGCACAGGGTTATGCCTCTTTAAACTTTGCACTAATGGATAAAACACATCGTTTACAGTGAAAATGCATTAAGGGCTGTCCTCCAGAGGACTAAACGGCTTGCCGCTGTTTTATGTCCCCTCGCAGTCCAATGTTGTCTTCAAGTAACTGATGTATGCGCTATATCTAGGACGTTTTAAGGAAATGACAGTGCTGCGGATGTTGTATGCTATGATGAATAGAAATACACTTGTACAGCCCGTTCTAGTGCCCTTGAAATGAGATAACTACAAATATGAGCGACAGCTTCCTAACCCCAACCCCAACTTTAACCCCGATCTTGTTTAACAAGCCACAAAATTGTAGCTAACTCATACTGATTTATTGTCCTATTGAGCAACAGTGTAATTTTGATATCTTGCAGTGCAGTATTCAAATACGCTCTATAAAACATTTAGTCGCAAGCCTTCACCCTGTGCTATTGTGAACATGTATTCCTATAAAGGCATAATATTTTTTTTATATAACTGTTTCAGGAACTATGCAGTAAGCATTTTGACCCTACTTGGCATTGCTCACGGTACTTAGGCTACTGAATGACCCCTCATCCTCAGGCCTTAGAGGAAACACTCAATCCTTATAAAAATGGAGCTATTATAAATTTATTCAGTGGTTTAGCTCATGACAGATTGTCGAGCAGAGCAGCTACAAGGACAGAGGAGTGACAGCGGGCGAAGGGAGGAGAGACAAAGAGGGGGATACGGGGTTATACAGTTGCATAGTTCTTTTCTTCTCCTGGATGCATCATCAATCAGTTTTCATGATGCAGACTACGCACTGACACAAGGCTGACCTCGGCTGCCACAGAGGAATAATCCTAAATGATGATTGCTTTTACATTTCCCCCTAACTTCCTCTGTGTCTGTCTTACCTAGACTCTGTGACTCTGTCTTTTATTTTCTGATCTCTCCTCCTTCTATCCCAGTATTTGTTGCTCTCTGTTCACTAACACCCATCCACACACACACGTGCCTCCAACTGCTCCACCTGCGTCCACCATATGTCTCCTGTGATTCCTCAGGCCCGATGACTCTGCCAACAGACGGTTCTGTGTTCTGCTCTTGCTCCTGTGTCCTCTTCTCTCTGCAGCTCCTGCTGCGGAGTTCATTGGACAGGACAGGACCACGGGCTGCGTTGTGTGCCTGTGATATTCTTTTGAAGAGCTTCACAGAGCTTTTTTTTTTCTGTGAGCCAGAGAACAAATTTTTCTTTGGTTCATTTGACAACTTCAATGCGTGCACAGAACGAAACAAAACCGTGGATAACAAGGTTGCGTAAATGTAGAATTGGAAAAGTTTTGCATGCCACATACTCTTTCTGTCAGCTGATTGAAAGAGAAAAACAACAGTGACATTTCTTCAAAGAGCTCTGCGATTCCTTCCTGCCAAACGCTTCTGCAGACTACAGCTTGTGCTCACCGACCACATGCTGCCGTTGCTGGTTTTGCTTTTTGCTCATCTGCTTTTTCCACTCACATCAATTCAGCGTAGTTGTGGCTGTTGACAGCTAAAGTCTAAACTTAAACCCACTCTCCATACTGCGCTGTACATTATACTATTGTTATACTATGCTAGCGCTGACCACAAGTAAAAACCACCAATTTCCAAGAGGATCCGTCTTTTTAATGAGTTCCCCAATATATCAAAACAGCACTAGTCATGTCATCAGACATATGGAAAATGACTTGACTGTTTTCCCTTGAATTCCTGTAGTTATGAAGATTATTACTCTCTATATGTGCTAACAGTAGTAGTGTGGAACTGCTGGCTGGTGGCATTGCAGACAAATGTTCACACCTTTTTTTTGTAAACAACATTCCTCTCTTTTAACAATACTATGAGCTTTCCCAACACTTCACCAGGTAGTAAGGGTTGCTGAATTGTTTTTTATAGTGATCATTTTGCTATGACTCAGCCGCTCACACACTGAAAAGTGACAGAATGCCTCATTTTCATCGGTTGTTTTCTTTCGTCGCTTCTACAGACATGGATGCCCCAACCAACCTTGTCACCACCGAGGTAACAGAGGACACCGCAACAGTCTCGTGGGATCGAGTCCAGGCAGAAATAGATGGCTACATGCTGAGCTACACCTCTGCTGGGGGCTCCAGCTCAGAGATCCCCGTGGGCCGTGACAGCACCTCATACAGGCTGGTCGGCTTGAGACCTGGAGTCCTGCACACGGTCTACATCTGGGCCTACAAGGGAGACAAAGTCAGCAGAAAGAGCTCAACAGAAGCTGAAACAGGTAAACCTTGGAGTTCGTTCATGGATTGATTTGATCTTTGTGTCTCCACGCATACAAGTGCTGTATGCAAGTAAATGTTGGTGTCAGATTAAAAGGTCACTGGTAAGGTAAGGCATGTACAAGCCCGTCTTTTTCCAACTAGTGAATCTTCATTGTAAACACAAACATATGTATCCAGTGTTTGTCTCCATATTGACTTGTGATGCTCAGAAATCTCAAGTGTTCCCAGGCACTGTGGGTTGTTTTCTTTCATCTTTATAGCCTGTGAACAGAGGTATTTTTAAGTTTTAAATGTTTCTTTGTTATGCTCCTTTGCGCAAGATGCTCTTACCTCAAACATTCTCTTTGTACAATGCACCAGTCTTTTCCTTCTGATCTTTTTCCTGTGGTGGGTTCCTGCAATGTCTGCACAATCTTCTTGTCTTTTTTGTGGTGGCAAGACGTAAAAATTATGAATGTTGACATTTTACACTTAGCGCACTAACCCCTCTTTACCGAACTGCCCAGAGGGAAACTTGAACTCCCACTGGAAAATGGCTGTTTGACATAATTAGGCTGGACACCTCATTTAAAGGCAGTTTAGTTTAGCTTGAGGCTGAATCTCTGTCAGAAGTCTGAGAAGAGCCAATCTCACTTGGTCAACAAAGTAGGCTATGTTGTTTTCTCCTATGCTCTGCTAACTCTTATAATCTCCCTGTTGGGGAAGTGAGCAGATGCAGCTGACTGCTTGTGTTCATGTTTTTGAAGAAAGGAAGCAGCAGAACTGGTTTGAACACTGATTGGCAATTATCCAAATGTTTCTTTTTTTAAATTAAAGTCCAAAGGTTTGAGTTTGCATTTACAAACTCAATACATACAGTATATACCAACAATACCAACAGCAGAAAATGCTTCCCATATTTCCATACATATAAAGTGTGTGTGTGTGCGCATCTTTTTTCTTTTTACCACTTAAAGGCTTCCATTATTTTTAGCCAAATGGGTAAAAATAAATTACTGCTTTTAGTTGCTGTTTGCCTTTAATAGCTAATAACATTTTTTCCATTTTTATATTATTATACGCTATTTCGAAACTTTTTTTTATCTTCCTGATTCATTTCCCTCATTTTTCTTCTTCATGAGGAAAACAGACACATCAGTTCCAATAACCTGAGTCATATATCAAACAACAGGAGGCAAATATCTGAGGTGGCTTGAAACTCAATTTTCTAGCAGTGATGTTAGCAGCATAACATGTGTTTGTGTTCTTTGAGCAACACTGGAGGAGCAACCTGGACATATTTATATGAATGATGCAATTGAGGTGTTTTTGTTGCACAATGGGTGTTGAATGTTTTCACAAGTGCTCATTACAATGCAGCTACAGTCTTACAGCACAATATAAATGTACTTAGCTCTCGCCCCCCTCCTGGTAGCTCTGCAGAAGTAAACAGAAAATGATGTATGTGGATAATAGCAGGAGGGAAAAAAGACTGTGAGATATCCGAATGGATTTTCTGAGCTACATCTGTGTCTTCATATAAGACAATATAGGTGCAACATTAATAATTCATAATCTCTTTGCAATCATGTAGAAGCTGTAGTTTGCATGCCTTTAAATTAACAACTCATAATGTAGTCATAGTATTGCTGCTCACATAGAGTAGCATTGTGATAAGATGTCAAACTTGGGTTTGAATTTTTGTTTTTTTTTGGTACTATTTAATATTGAAACAGCTCTTATAAAATTGCTTAAATTTCATTTTCAAAAGTTCAAGCCATGAACGACAATTCATGTAACTGAAGCTTTCACCAGGAGACCAAAACCATAAATCCTTTTGACTCAGTTTGGCCCAAGTTTGACATCTTACACATTGCCCCTCTGAGCAGGTTATGTGTAACTGCTCATCTGCATCAGTTTTCTGTAGTTCCTGTTATGTTTGCACTGAATGTAGTGATGTAGTGTCTTTGCGTAGTCTCTACTAACAATAACTCCCCATGCAGAGCTGGATGGGCCTACTAACGTCTTGGCCCATGATGAGACCGAGTCAAGCTTCATTGTGTCCTGGGATCACAGTCAGGCAGAAATCGATGGCTACGTCCTAACTTACAGCTCCTCCGAGGGCTCAAGTGAAGAACTCCCAGTGGGATCTGACCGTACTTCTTACAATATCACTGGCCTGAGGCCCGGGGTCCGCTACACTGTCAACATCTGGGCTGTCAAGGGGGACAAAGCCAGCAGGAAGATCTCAACACAAGCAGAGACAGGTCTCAGATCTATGACTTTCTGTTCAAACCCAAAGCACTTTGTTTGACACTATATTAACCTGATATATTTCTTTGTCATATCAAATGATACACGGATGGGTGACAAATCAAAGAAAAACACTCTTTGTAACGTGTTGCCACCAGAAAAACAGTGATACTCTTTGGTAAACACAAGTTCTGTCTATTGCTGCACAATTAGTGATGTTAATGATGACTTCATATTCGGTGTTGAAAAAGGCCACAATAATAATAATAATTGCTTAATTTCCATGATGAGCAAACAATTAGTGACCCATTGTGCCAACTACTATTCATTCAGGTTTTTCAGTGAATTCGTCACCCATCTATATGAAGTAGTTTGCATCAGTATTGACTCTACTAACATCTTCCTGTAGAACTGGATGCTCCTGCTAACCTCTTAGCTCGAGATGAAACAGAGACCAGCTTCAGCGTCTCATGGGATGCGGTCCAGGCAGACATTGATGGCTACATCCTAACCTACAGCTCCTCTGAGGGCTCTAGTGGAGAAATCCCATTGGGAGCTGGCAGCACCTCTTACAGTCTGACCAGCCTCAGGCCGGGAGTCTTCTACACTGTTTACATCTGGGCCATCAAGGGGAGCAAAGCCAGCAGGAAGATCTCAACACAAGCAGAAACAGGTGTCAACATATTTTTTTGTTAAACCAAATTACGTGATCATGTTTAATCCTTTAAATCTTCAAGTAGCCTATAATTTACAGTTTTTTACAAAGGAACCAGGGAACTCCCTTGTTAACCCCAAAACAAGAAAATGCATTTTTCACATGGGAGACTAATCTCTTTGTCTGCTTAAAGCAGTTACTTGAAGGATCCTGCCCTCAGTTCACCCATCTTCTTCCCAAATGCTTGTTGGGATCACAAGGAGCAAAGTGGCCCAGAAGTCCTTTTCCCCAAACTTACTTTGGATTCGTCTGTGCAGACCCACACCACCTCAGAGAAATAACCTCTCCAGAAAAACATCCATTGGCTTCTTTGGAGGACCGCAGCCGCTTCATACTTACTGTAGTTCTGCTTCATTCCTCATTTTTCATGTAGCTCCTCTACATGTCTTACTTGTGTATAAAATCTTACATTTGGATCATTCACACCTTATGGGATCTACCCTCTCAACTTGGAGAAAACTGTCACAGAAGAGGATAATGGAAGACCTTGAAGGACCCATTCTTCATTTTGTCGGTCATCTTGAATGCTGGTCTCTTGGGTTCACAGCAACTCTCGTGCTCAAGCAACAGGCCCATGTAGCTGCTGGTGTAACAGAGATGAGACTTGAAGTTATTCTAGGCAGATGCCATACATTATCAGCAGGATCAGAAGAACAGATAGTTGGTAATCCCTGCAACATCTAGACACACCGGCATGCGATGTGAAACAGCTGTCATTTGTGAGCATCTCCTGAATATGATAAGAGTCCAGAGTCAATGAATCTGAATCCAAAAGAAATGCCGTGCCCTGACGAGAGCTCAACAATATTTAGCCAGAGCTACTTGGTTCCCCCAGCAGCAGGCCCGCTTCCTGGAAGGGGCTCCCCTGCTCCCAGATGTGTCGTCCACAACTCTGTACAGGGCTAGATGTTTCTATTAACCTTTTTGGCTCGAGGAAGTGAATCCATCATTAGCGTGTCATGAGATCAAATCCAGGCGGAGATGAATATAGCTACTGATCTGATGAACACTACCTACAGTACAGAGACACCCTTAGAGTAAGAGCCTGATACTGCATTGATAGTGATCATTTTATGGTGAAAGATGTTTAGGTTATCATCATTTTTCTTCGTTCTCTCACAGTCATGTTACTAATGTTTTGCCCCCTTGGAATTATAAGGTTCTGTTTGACATTTCTCTCAGAATTTATTTATTCACATTCTGTTCTGTTTATTTATTCACATTATATTCCCCACACATATTCTGTGACATTCTGTGTGTGATATTCTGTGTTTGCATTTTGGGACTCATTATTTAGAAAGAAAAGTATACATTTTTCTCAAGTCAATCAATTGGAAACTGCTCATATTACTGAGACATCCTTATAGCTCCAAGGAGGCAATTTGTAGAAAATGCATACTGAGTTGTTTTATTTCCCTTTGCAGAGAGAAATGAAAACACTACATCAGTTTGCATTATTAGTGTATTGACTCCCTGTACTAACATCTTCCTGTAGAACTGGATGCTCCTGCTAACCTCTTAGCCCGAGATGAAACAGAGACCAGCTTCAGCGTCTCGTGGGATCCGGTCCAGGCAGACATTGATGGCTACATCCTAACCTACAGCTCCTCTGAGGGCTCTAGTGGAGAAATCCCGTTGGGGGCTGGCAGCACCTCTTACAGTCTGACCAGCCTCAGGCCGGGAGTCCTCTACACTGTTTACATCTGGGCCATCAAGGGGAGCAAAGCCAGCAGGAAGATCTCAACACGAGCAGAAACAGGTGTCAACATATTTTTTTGTTAATCCAAATTACGTGATCATTACAGCCATGTTTAATCCTTTAGATCTTCAAATATCCTTTAATTACAGTCATTTAGTCAAGCAACCACCTTGTAAACTAAAGTAAAGTAAAGTAGTTTTCCCACAGGAGACTTGCCAGAATCTCCTTGTTTGCTCAAAGCAGTTTTCAGATGTATATTTACCCTCATTCAGGACACATGGAGCGTGGTTACTCTTTACGAGTAGCTGCTCCTTACAGAGTGTACCTCTGCTAAACGGCTCAAGGAAACTCTGAGCTGCCATCACTAGCATGATCTGACATGATGTCTGCATTACTTCAGTCAATTCCTCTAAAGTTTTATCGCTCTCATGCATTGCTTCCTCTGACTTTTGTGTAAAATCCAACATCTGGACTCACACCTCGTGGCTGCTACCAACTCTTCTGAATTGTGGAAGACGGCAGCAGGGGATAATTGAAGACCCATTCTTCATTTTGTCAGCCATATTGAGCGCTGGTCTCCACAAGTAGTTTCATGGGTTTCCACAGTCACAACTGCTCTTCACCCTCAAGCCACAGCCTCGTGTAGCTGCTTGTGTAACAGAGTTGAGACTCCAAATTATTCTAGGCCGAGATACCACACACTATCATCAAGATCAGAGGACCCGATACTTTGGGTAATCCCTGCAACATCTAGACACACCAGCAGAATGTGCAAATGTGAAACAGCTGTCGTTTGCGAGCTCCTCCTGAATATGATAAGAGTCCAGAGTCAATGAATCTAAATCCAAAGCAAATGCTGTGTGCTGAGCTCGACAATATTTAGCCAGAGCTACTTGGTTCCTCCAGCAGCAGCAGGCCCGGTTCCTGGAAGGGGCTCCCCTGCTCCCAGATGTGTCGTCCACAACTCTGTACAGAGCTAGATGTTTCTATTAACCTTTTTGGCTTGAGGAAGTGAATCCATCTTCAGTGTGTCAGAGGTGAATATAGCTTCTGATCTGATGAACACTACCTACAGCACAAAGACCCCTTAGGAGCCTGATACTGCCTGAGTCCTCTTCTAGATTTGATACTGATCATTTTATTTTGAAAGATGTTTAGGTTATCATCATTTTTCTTCATTTACTCACAGTCATGTTACTAATATTTGTAGAAAATGCATACTGAGTTGCTTCATTTCCCTTTTGCAGAGAGAAATGAAAACACTACATCAGTTTGCATTATTAGTTTATTAACTTCCTCCACTAACATCTTCCTGTAGAACTGGATGCTCCTGCTAACCTCTTAGCTCGAGATGAAACAGAGACCAGCTTCAGCATCTCATGGGATCCGGTCCAGGCAGACATTGATGGCTACATCCTAACCTACAGCTCCTCTGAGGGCTCTAGTGGAGAAATCCCAGTCGGGTCTGACAGCACCTTTCACAGTCTGACTGGCCTGAGGCCTGCAGTTCTCTACAATGTCTACATCTGGGCTATCAAGGGGAACAAAGCCAGCAGGAAGATCTCAACACAAGCCGAGACAGGTTAATACACTACACCAGACAGGATTTCTAGCTGGTAACCTTGAAGATACCTTTTCTCTTGAAATATGAAATCTGAGCAGTCGATGAAAAACTGGCTGTCTCTGGGCCAAATATTCTGTTAATGCTGAAATCAACCATTAATGAACACTGAAGTGGATTGTTGTTGTTGTTGTTCTAGGTTTATACTTGAACTTGTGCAGCAGGGAATTGGTAGTGGTAGACTAGGATGACAAGTCAAACAAAAGTAACAAAAAAAAGCCTTATTTTGGATTTCTTTGTGTCTTTGTTACACCACTACAACACAACGACGTGGTGTGGTAAACGTTACTTTTATTTTCACAGCGGTACTGGCAAGAACACAACAACATGTCGGAAAAGTCTCTGTACACGCGCGCTCGCTTTCTTTTTCTTTCCCAGAATGCCGTACACAAAAACACTTCCTCTTTGGCCTAACCTGGCAGTATTCTGCTTGAAACACACTCCTACTGCCCCCTGCTGGCTATAATCTAACAGGGCGCTACAATCCTCCCCTGCTAAACACATGTTGTCCTCAACATTAGCATTTATAGTGCAGTTTGATTAAAGAATGTGGCAGAAATATTCAACTAATAACTACATCTGAAGATAACATTTTCAATTCAACATGTTACACAATGACAATACCTTTCTATTGAAAGTTATAAAGAAATTAATGGATTAAAGTGCATTTAAATGGTTTTACCATAAGTATACAGTACAATTATATACTATGTGATCTCTTCACACTTTACTCTTACAAAAACACTTCAGTGTCTAGTCTACTTCCGAGTAGTTGTAACAAAAGTACAGTACCATATTTATGCTTTGAGACAAAAATAATTTCCCTTTTCTCACTATTTACTCCATGGAGACTTTTCACTTAAACTTGTCTACTGAAATTATTCCATTTATATCTTTTAATGTCATACCTAATCTTTACCATAAGGGTTGTGAATAGAACTTGTGTCATTAACATAAACAATGCAGTAATAACACTTCATCTGTACTGTGTTTCTTACATCTTGAAAAACAAAACTCTTTTTATGTTCATCTTACTTCAGTCTGTATTGTCCTGTGGCACACATATGGACAGTAGCAACTCAGTTCACAAACTTATGTGCTCATGTGTCCATTTTTTCAAATATTGACCACAGTTCATAATAAACTAAAAACCCTTTTTTCAGTAATATCCTGTAGGAACAAAAGTAGGACCAACCAGGTGTGCTCCCAACATCTGTGGAAGGAGCCAGGGCACACTACATTGTCCATACATGGGTGCCAGTGTATCAACATACATGGAGTTAGTGTGAGGCCCCACCACACGATGAGTGGGTCGGCCTAATGAGTCATATGTCAGTGTCTCTCGAGGTCTTCTCTCCCTCTGTGACCTGCGTGGCAGAGTGTCAGGGGACTCTGGCTCCTGTGTGCTGGGCAGGTCTGCAGACGGAACAGTTTGTGTAATCTCAAGAGTGTCATGTCCAGTGGTGACATTTTCAGTCACATCATTGTCCACAAGCAGTTCCATATTGAACTCCTTTTCTTCAGCCTGAAGTTCAGGCTGAGGTTCTGGTTCAGGAGTGATAGGAGGTGCAACACTTTGCTCCCTATGCTCCTCATGATGATGATGGTGCCTCAGTTTGTGAGCCCAGAAACAAGCCTCCTCATCTGAACTCTCTGAGTCCTCTGCTATTTCCTTTGGTTTACTGTTCTTGTGTTTCCTCTCTTTTTGAATCTGAGGCTTTAGTCTTTTCACAGTGCTTTGAGCTGATTCCTGAAGTGGCAAAGCATTGCATGGCATCAGCATGTTACGATGGAGAACTCTGCCCCTTCCTGTGCCACGTTCGGGTTTTACCTCATAAACTGGGCTGTCTTCCCCCTTACGAGAGACCACTATGTGTATTTGACCCTCCCAATATGAACGCAATTTACCTGGTCCTCCTCGCTCTGACATATTCCTAACGAGGACTCTGTCACCTGGGGAAAGCACTGAACTCAGTCTTTTTTTATCATAATATGTTTTTCCTCTCACATTAGTCTTTTTAATGGTTTTGGATGCTATGTCGTATGCTTCTTTCATCTGCTGTTGCCATTTTTGAGCATATTCCTGATGTGAAATAAATCCTTCCTTTTCATTTATTCCAAACATCAAATCAATAGGCAAACGGGGATGTCTACCGAAGAGCAGGTAAAAAGGAGAATATCCAGTTGCCTCGCTCGTGGTGCAGTTGTAGGCGTGAACAACTTTACCAACATAGTCACTCCAATTTCCCTTTTTTTCCTCGTCCAAGGTCCTCAGCATCGACAACAACGTGCGATTAAATCTTTCAGCTGGGTTCCCTTGCGGATGATAGGGAGTTGTCTTTGAGTTTGTCATGTCCGTGTATTTTTGCAGCTGTCTGAACAAGTGGTTCTCAAATTCTCTACCTTGGTCATGGTGTATTTTTGCAGGAAAACCGAACTTGAGTGAAAAATCATTAAAGATTTTTTCTGCTGCTGTCTTGCCTGACTTGTTACGGGTTGGATAAGCCTGAGCAAATTTAGTGAAGTTGTCAATGATCACTAAAATATATTCATACCCTCCCCTGCTTTTTTCAAGGTGAAGATAGTCAATGGAAACCATTTCAAAAGGAGCTGTAGCAGGTAAGTGACACATGGGGGCTCTGCTATACACTGTGGGTTTTTTCTGGATGTTACATTTACAAACTTTAGTTATGAAAAACTCAATGTCTTTTTGCATCCCAGGCCAATAAAACCTTTGCCTAGCAAGGTTTACCACCCGCTCTACCCCTAAGTGTCCCATCTCACAGTGAAGGTACTTGTAAACAAAGTCTTTGTACTCTTCTGGAAGCACGATTTGAGTGAAAGTCGACGTTTTACGTTGCAACAGACCCTCCTGGGAAACATACAGTCTCCTCCATTCATGAAGCAACTGTTTGGTTTTCACTGTTTCTCTGCTCATGACACTTTTGTCTGGTTTTTGACCAGATGCCTTCCACTGGAGAACACGGGATATGACAGAGTCTTGTAACTGTGCTTGCAGTAACTCTTGATGTGTTACTTCTACATCTGGCTGATTTACAGCTGTTAACTCCTGCACATGTGGACTGCAGGTAATGACTGAGATCCAGTCCACTTCCTGTTGTTTCAATGTTTCAACTGTGCTAAATATCACACTCAAAGCTTCAGGGGAACACTGCTCTGTGCACTCGCTCATATAAGAGTCCATATTCACAGGCGCGCGAGATAGGAAATCTGCGTCCACGTTTGCTTTCCCTGGGCGATACTTGAGTGTTATGTTGAAGTCAGCAAGCTCGGACACCCAGCGATGTCCGGTGGCATTTAATTTAGCTGTGCTCAAAACATATGTGACTGGATTGTTGTCACTGTATATTGTTACAGAGGGCGCATAAAACAAATAGTCTCTAAATCTATCTGTAACGGCCCATTTGAGCGCTAAAAACTCAAGCTTACCTGAATGTAAGCGATAGTTTTTTTCTGCAGGTGTCAATGTCCGTGAACCGTACCCAATAACTCTGAGCCTGCCTTCCTGCCTCTGATATAAGACCGCCCCCAGTCCCTGTTCCGATGCGTCGATGTGAAGAATGAAGGGATCCTCAAACCTTGGATAAGCCATAACAGGTGGGTTAGTCAAAACATCAATTAAATAGTTCAAGGCTGTCTGATGAGTGTCAGTCCACACTATTTTGTGATGTGGGGGGAGCTGTCCTGCCCCTGCTGACCGGAAGGTGGGTCTTGATCCAGTAGTTTGGGCTCCGCCTCCTGAGAGAAGATCATACAAGCATTTAGCATGACGAGAAAAGTCCTGCACATAACTCCTATAATAACCTAGAAAACCAAGAAGTTTGCGCAGTTCTTTGATGTTAGTTGGGGGTTGTGTCTTTAATGCTTGTACAGTCTCTATTTCTTTATTGTCCATTTTGTAGCCTTCAGCTGAGATCACTTTACCAACATAACGGACTTCATTTTTGAACAGGTCACACTTGTCCGGTCTCAATTTTATTCCACAAGCTCGCTGTTGTTTGAGGACAGATCTCACATCTTCTACATGCTGCGTGAAGGTTTTGCTATAGACCAGTACATCATCTAAGTATGGAATACATATTTTGTCTCTGAGACCTTCAAGGCTCTCCTCCATACTACGCTGAAAAGCGGAGGGTGCATTTGTGAGGCCAAATGGGATCCTGTTCCATTCGTACAGTCCCCACGGGGTGGTGAAGGCTGTGAATTTCTCGCTGACATTACCTTGATGGTAAGCTTTACCTTGGTCCAACACACTGAACCAAGCATTCCCTCCCAGACCATCAAGTATCTCCTGGATCCGTGGTATGGGATGTCTGTCTGGGATTGTTTTTTTATTAAGCCCCCTGTAGTCAATACAAAGTCTTAGACTCCCATCTCTTTTTCTCACGCAAACTACTGCAGCTGCATATGGGGAAGTAGATTTGCGGATGAAACCTTTATTCAGCAAGTCCTGGATGTGATTCTTGACCTCATCATACAATGGACGAGGTATGGCATTGTATGTTTTGGCTACTGGGACCTCATCAGTTAAATTAATGTCCATTTTTAGGTTTTCAATGTATCCAATGTCGTCTTTGTTCCTAGCAAATGTTGCTGATTCCTCTCTGAGCATTTGCTTGACCACTGCTTGCTGCTCACTGGTCAAGTGGTCCAGGCTGACAGGTGGATCAAAAAGTTTTTCATGGGGATCGTCCTGAGGTGGGTCTGCGGTGGAGCATGATGGAGTCTGGGGAGTTTCAACAGTTACTGAATTAACCTGTTGTTCCTCTGGCTGCACAAGGTAACTGTCTGTTATTCTCTGTATGCCCCCTATCACAGTTTTGCCTGGCATTGTGATGTCATGTTGTGTGGCATTTTTCACAAAAATGTTAACTTTACGTGTGGAACAGTTAACATTTAACAGCTGACAGTTAATTGTGAGTCCCTCCTCTAATGACAGATTTACCTCAGGTTCAAATAACATTTCAGCTTTCACTTTCAGATCTGTTTTGCAAGGACAGGTGATACACCTCATTTGTCCTGCTGGAACTACAGTAGCTGTGCGCCCTGTACTGACAATGTAAGGAACATTCTCATTTGTAGCTCCCTGAATGACATTTAGTAGTGCTTCTACCTTTCCTGATCCTATCCTAAGTGAGTTTCTTAGCACTGCAATGTTGTCACTCGGCTGGATATGATCATTTTTGCTTGACAACATCTCAACAATGGCATTAAATCCTATGATGGGTCTCTGAACTATGTCCTTACTCACTAGCACTGGAACCAGTATATTGTCAGACACTGCTGCTTTAACCTTTGGATCACACAGACTGAAACTAACTGGTACCCAGCCCTGAAAGGGGATTTCTGAGCCATTTGCTGCTCTTACATCCAGTAGTTCATCATCACTTAACAGTTCACTGATAGGACGGATTTCTGCATCAGGTAAGTTTTGGGATTTCCATGCCTCACTCATGATGGACACTTGTGCTCCAGTGTCCCACAAGGCTTGAGTCTTCACAGTGTTCATCTTGCACCAGACAAGACATTTTTTTCCGATAAGCTGTGCAACTCGTTTGCGTTTTGAACTGAGATTGTATGGGCCGGAGGGTTTCTCTTCTTTGAGTTCCACATGTGACTTTGAATGTGCTGTGGGGTGGTGAGTGGGCAATGTCTTTCTTAACCCCTTCATGGCGCCCAAATTTACAGGTTCTGCTTGGGGGTTCAGTTTTGGGTCATGTTGGGACTTTAACTCTGAGGTCATGCCATGTCCCCCTGTCACAACCTCTGCGAGTTTTCCGACGACTTCTGTCTGCCCCCGACTCTGCACCCTTTAGCCCAATGTGTGTCACTACCGCACCTAAAACAATGGTTGCAGTCCTTCTTGTCCTGCTGACATGCTACACATTGTCTCTTAGGTCTCTTAAAAGCACTGGCTGGAGCTTTGGTCTGACTGCCATCACTGTTTTGCCTCCCACATTGGACAGTTTGCACAAGGGACGCTACTTGGCCTGTGAGTTCCCTTATTGCTGTGTTGCTCTCCTCTATTTTTGCAAATAAAGGATTTTCTCGAATTGGTTTGCTTGGTTTAGCTGTTACTGTTGTTGTGTAAGAGTTATTATCATCACTTTGCTCTACTATACTCAGACTTGCTCTATGAGTGGCTTTATTTGTGACTTTAATCTTTTGGACCCTCTCACTTTCATTATGCTGAGCTATCTGCATTTTCAGAAGAAGCAACTCATCACTACTGAGCTCATCCTGCAGATACATCCTCATTTCTGCTCTTATGTTGTCGTTTGATAAGCCTGTCATGATGGACTGGAAACACTGGCTTTGGACAAGTTCTCGGTTATATTTCAGGCCAGACTGGGCTCGCTCAGATGCAAAGAGAACTTTTTGACGCAGATCAAGTACTCTGACCAGGAAGTCAAGTGCAGTTTCGCCAGGGCTCTGTACAGCTTTTGTCAGTTGTTGGTACAGTACAGTTGCATCCTTTTCAGCATAATGTGTTCTTAAGATTTGTCTGAGTGTGGCTAAAGTGAGATCTCTTTTTCCTTCCAGGTAACTTCTCAATTTCAAGCCAGGATTTACAGCACGAATCACAGCCTCCATTATTTCCATTTCCGTGTAGCCCTTCTTTAAACCCCCTTCAATCTGGTGTTCAAGACTGCTAAAGCTGAGGGTGTCCCTTGATGTGGACTCACCAACATGTCCATTTATCCGGAAGTCCTTTCTGAAGCCACTGGAAGCACAGCAGCTGTTACTGAGGGAGTTTCTACCTCTGCCTGGAGTCACCTCCTCCCGCGCTGTCTCCGGAGCGGTGTGTGTCTCCAGCGTCGGCACGGGCAGTGTGCGGTCTCCCCGCTGTCCTTCCGACGTGGGCTGAGCTGCGCGAGCCGCCTTGACCTCACTCTCTTCCGCAGCCGCAGGTGCCAGGACGAACGGCGGTGCTCCCCCGTCGTCGGTCTCCCCCGGGCCCTCTCGCAGAGCGTCGAGAGCGTCGTTCAGCTCCAAAAGCACCGACATGCCTTCGTCCTCCCTCTCCAGAAAGTCCTCACGTTCACAAAACTTTGTGATATGCTTGACCAAAGCACGACGAGTCTTGGTTTTAATGTCTTCCGCTATTTTACAGAGCTCACAGACTCGGTGCAGTTCTTTCACAGTCCGTCCGAGCAGTTTCGCTTCTATCTCCATCAGGAGCTCTTCTCTGCATTCCGACATATTCGCGTAGCGCTTTATTCACTGTCAACACTATAGAAAAACAACAAAACGGGACGTGTCGACCTAGCTAGACTTCAACTGTTAGCTACCGCTTCTTCAGTTGACTTGCTGCTCTCACACATGTCCGACGTCTTCAGTCTTTTTCCGGAGTTGAACAGAGTCGTCCGCCGCAAAATACACTTTCAAAAATCTCGGTAGGACCTCCAAATTGTTACACCACTACAACACAACGACGTGGTGTGGTAAACGTTACTTTTATTTTCACAGCGGTACTGGCAAGAACACAACAACATGTCGGAAAAGTCTCTGTACACGCGCGCTCGCTTTCTTTTTCTTTCCCAGAATGCCGTACACAAAAACACTTCCTCTTTGGCCTAACCTGGCAGTATTCTGCTTGAAACACACTCCTACTGCCCCCTGCTGGCTATAATCTAACAGGGCGCTACATCTTTAATAGCCTTTCTTCTACAGTAGGCATCAAAAGCTTTGCAGGGCCACAGGCACCACAGGTGTGGCATTGATTTAGAAAAAATAATGTGAACTTAGGAGCACAGAGCTGCCTTTCAGTAACACACAGACTCAAACTGTTTACCACCCTATTAGCTGTAAAAAAAAAAAAGAAAAAAAAAGACCTTTGTCTGAGAATGGTGATAAATCAAGGTCTACTACTATAAAGGGCCATAATTTGGGGGAGTATTGGTTCTACCGGGGCAGAAACAGGTCACTATCTCCAATCACTATTATCTGCAGATGCAGGAAAGTTGTTTCTTTCCACATGATGAGGCAAGAATAACAGTAACTAGCTGATAGGAAATCTCATTATTAGGGGTTATTCCCATGGGTGCTTGCATTGTGTTTGAGACTTACTGAAGTTTTTCCTGTGTACGGCAGTTGGAACTTCTGTAAAAAATTGTCTCACTTTAGAAATCCCGGTGCTTTTGATTTATACACACTAAATGGCAAATCTATAATTTCTCGTATTTCTGTGGTGTTTGATTTATTCAACTACAATTTTACTTCAAAGCCACAGTTAGTTTACTCTTAACCACCAGGAATCGGCAACGCTCCTTCTCTGACAGGAAATGTTTCCCACAGGCCAGGCCAGGTCAGCGGGTAGACCTTGAACCTCAGTGTGAGGTAAAAATAGCAACAGCAGCACATGGTGGATGGGCGACAACAGGGGCGTCTTTGTGTGAGCCAGATGATCTGTAAAATCACCTGGGAGCGCTAAGTGAAAGCTGGATCTTTTTCAATTAGGCAGCAAACGTCTGAGTTTTGGATTGTAAACTTGTCTCGTCGTAACTCATTAGAAACCATCATTGGCTAGTAGACCGGCTCAGTGCTGGGTTCAAATAGGGAAGCCATTGTGTCAGAAAGAATCACCAGGGATATATTAAAGCGTGTGTTATTACATTTGTGACTTTATTGGACCCAGTAACAAGCATCATTAATGTGTCAATTGTGTCCCACAGACCTTTTCTGCAGCATTGCCCCCCACTAATGTTGCTACTGAATTTGTTAATACTCACACTATTTTCCCAAATGACAATTCAATTACCAGAAAAGCTGTTTAATTCTTTCAGTGATAGTAAAAACCGACAAGTGGAGAAACTCCTGAATGAAATCAGAGGGCAGGGTTTTTAGCAGATGAGCACTGAAAATATGACTCTTGTTTTCTCGAGCCACGGGAGGTTAAAGCTCCGACTGTTACAGCATCCGCGTTTGGGTCAGGCAAATTATTTCAGCATCTGTTTCAGTTCAAATCTCTGCAGCTTTCAACCCAGTTTATCTGCAAGGCCAAATTGTAACTCTGCAGGTGGAAGGTATACTTGCCTCTGCTGTTGCACTTAAGGTGAAAAGGGGCTGAAATGTTATACTGTCAAACCCATTAACATTGTGATATTTAGAGTGCATGAAACATTTGATTCTCAGGTTTATAAAATGTGGAAATAACAAATAATATTAGAAGGAAAAATACAAATATGTGTATTCTGCCAAAATCTTCTACTTACCCAACCCAGAGCTGATCTTGTAAGACATTTACTTGCAAGAATTAATGAATGTTCTTTTGCTGCACTACACTTTTATTTATGTTCGTGCCCATAGAGCTCGATGGCCCCAAGGACCTGAAGGCTACAGATGTAAAACTGGACTCTGCTTCTCTGACCTGGATTCCTCCTCTGGCTGACATCGAGGGTTACATCCTCACCTACAGAGATGAGGATGGTAACATGCAGGTACTGAGCCATGAGGTCTACACACACACATACGCACACACAGGCACACAGTAGACAATAGACAGCACTGGGATTTAGGGCCTGTCTTCACCTTAACATGCATGCAAATGAAGTTACTTTCTTCATTGTTTGAAAAAGACTGAAGCTCAGCTCTGTAGAACGCTGACCTCTAGTGGCTAGAAATAAAATTAATCACCTGGAAGTAATGCACGCATGGCACTTTGCTGATTTTCCTTCATACTTAAGGTTTTAAGGAGCTCATTTCACACCTTGATCTTCAGGAGCTTCAGTTCAAACACAACTATACATTGTATGAGACTGCCTCTTGCTTTACACTGAGTCATTTGTGTTGCTTTGTGTGTTGTGGCCAGGCTGTTGAGCAGCAGCTTGGAGCCAGTGAGCGCAGCTTTGCCTTATCTGGCCTGGAGACGGGGAAGAGCTACATAGTCACCATCATCGCCTACAGAGGCAGCAAGAGGAGCAAGATGGTGGAGACCATCTTTAAAACAGGTCTGTGCAGTTTACCTCAGATTAGTAACCCCTCGTAAACCATGCATATCACATGTGTTGCTCTTTGGATGTGTTGTCTCTATTGGAACATGTAATTTTACATCTCCGTTAATGTTCACATTATATCCTCTTCTCTAGTTGGCCTCATGTATCCCTTCCCCATGGACTGTCTTCAGATCATGAAGAATGGCAATGGGCAGAGCGGCATCTACACCATCTATATCAACAGCGACCCCTCCAAACCTATTGAGGTCTACTGCGACATGGACACTGATGGCGGCGGCTGGGTGGTACGTCCTAGAATAGATGAACTGCCCATACTAAAGTATGGGAAAATGTATTTTAAATAAAGTACAGTTATCATGATATTTAAAAATATGTTTTTTTAATCACCAAGGGAAGAAATTTTACCTGCAAATATTATTGTAGCATCTCACAATTTTTGGCCATTAGTGTTACAGGGGGTAATTCATCTTGTGAAGAGCTTCAAAACTTGTGAAAATAGATGAATAACATTCACGAGAAATGAAAAATTATCCTGTTGATGTTGTTGAGTTGCTTGACCACACAACATCTTGGTTTCTGCTGCTTCTATTTTTTTTCATTCATATTTCATTCAGTCTCTCATTTTGAGTTGCTGCCACTCTCATTTAGTGATCAGGGGCCGTATTCACAAAGCCTTTTATCTTACCGCTAGGAGTGCTCCTAACTTTTGCTAAAAGTTTTTACGTAGGAGTTTTTTCTTAAAAGCTATTCACAAAGCTGCTGAGACCTACTCTTACTAAGGATAAATCACTAAGAGCAAACTAAGAGTGACGCCCGGGTGACGCCCCGTTGCTATGGATTACGTCAATTCTCGTGCACGCATTAGAGGCGCTCAACACAGTGATTGGTTGTTGAGTGCCGGCGGCGCATCCCCCCCCCCCTCCCCCTCCTCCTCCTCCTCCTCCTCGCCGCCGCCGCTCCGTTGCACTTTTTTTTGCGTCAGGTCCGACGGGACGTTTAGATCGCTGCGAGTCCAAACCACTCTCTCTGCTGCCACGTTGGAGTTGGGCTCTGAACTTTCTGTCCATTGGTGTTTCTCTCTGCCATCTGCATCTTCCTGCTGCAGTTTTTGTCACGTCTCACTTTTACTCCAGCAGTGAGTGACACTGCAAATGACACGCCTATAATGGTCAGTGCACCCACTCGCAAACCCCCCCCCCCCAACACACATACACACACACACTAATATTATAGGCTATGGTGATCATAATAATGATGAGAAAAGAAAATGCATGTATCCTTAAGCTGGACTCGAACCCAGGCTGACAATAATTTTGGTTTAATGGGGAGGTACTCTATGACATGAGCTATATTAGTCATTACTATTACATCTAGTGCGCACCAACTTAAAAAAAATATTTTGGGCTCACATCGGCATGATTGCATCGCAGCGGTCGCAGTTATTATTGTTGTTATTGGACAGTCTGTTACCGTCACTACTCCCGTTTTATAGCGAAAATGTTGTAGATATTGTTGCTGTAAAAAAAAAAAAAAAAAGACAAAAAGGCACTTTGGGCATCAAAGGGCAAAGGGGCAGGTGCTGCAACACCCCCCCTCTGCAGCAATTCGCAGTCCTCCATTGTCTCCAAAACATTTACCTGGCTGCAGCCGTTTCCGATTCTTTGTGAATAGGTCTTACTGAGTTAGGAGTCCTCACCAGGAGTTTTAAGCTCTCCCTGACTTAGGAGCTACTTTTAGGCTTAAAATACTTTGTGAATTACTCTTATTTTAAAAAACTAGGAGTCCTAAATTTAAGACTGACACACCCACTTTTTTTAGGAGTAGCTCCTAAATTCGGCCCTTAGGAGCTACTTTTAACCCTAAGATGCTTTGTGAATACGGCCCCAGAACGGTAAACAAAAACCTGATACAAATTGTCTGAAATGTTTTGTTAAACAACACTTCTTGTTGCTCTCAGATGCTCCAGCGCCGTACCACTGGCAAGCTGGACTTCATGAAACGCTGGAGACAGTACATAGCAGGTTTTGGCGACATGACAGACGAGTTCTTTATTGGTGAGCATGCAAATGATCTTGAGAGTCCTTTACAGACATGCTTTTATGAATAGAAATTGAGTTTTTCTTGTCCCCTTCACATTCTCCTTTTTCTCTGCTCCTTCAGGCTTGGATAAGATATATGAGCTCACCAACACTCCTACTCAATATGAGTTGCGGTTTGACTTGGGCCTGGGCTCAGAGAGAGCCTACGCTGTATATGACAACTTCAAGATTGCTCCAGTGAAGCAGAAGTTCAAACTCACTATTGGCAAATACAGTGGGACAGCAGGTGGGTCTTTTGATCTCCAAGTCTTATCCAATTTACAGCCAGTATGAAAGATTTAGACGGAGCAGACAACATGTGCCGCTTTCAGGGTTTTTATTTTCTCCCTGACACTTTACTCAAATAGGAGTCATAGAGAAGAAGGGAGGGCAGAGGCAGCAAGGAAACAGACAGGAGAGGGAATAAAGGGGTTTGAAGCTCAAGGCATCCCACCTGTCATATCGTGGGCTGCTGGAAAAGCAAATACACACCTTCACTAGGTGGGATATTTGATTTAGAGACTTATATTCACTCAGCAGTAGACAGTAGCTATATAGGGACATTGGTATCTGACAGATAAGAATGCACAGTGAGAGTGAGACACTGTGTCTACACACAGACAGTGTGCTGAAACAGCAGACACTGTTTACTTCTCTGTTTTGTGAGTAGAGGCCTTTGGAACTGCATCAACTCTGCTGAGTTTTTTTTTTGGATATGTCAACCGTGCTAATTAATATTGCTGATTGCTATTGATGATCCCCAGGCGATGCCATGACCTACCACCAGGGCCGACCATGGACAACTATTGACAACGACAATGACATTGCTCTGGGTAACTGTGCCCTGACCCACCGTGGCGCCTGGTGGTACAAAAACTGTCACCTGGCCAACCTGAACGGCAAATGGGGAGACAACAGACACAGTATGGTGAGTGAGCCGGGAGGCAGCAGCTCTGCGTTGCATGTCGGATCGTGCATGCAAGATGTAATTTTTCTATCATGAAGTGCAATAATCCAGACAACATGAACAAGGTGTTAATACATAAATAAATAGGTAAATAAAAGAGGCAACCAGCAGAGCAGGACATCTACTGATTACAAGGTTGGGGGTTTGATCGTAGGGTGTTCCCGCCCACATATGTCCTTGAGCAAAACACTGAATATACATTACAGTGCATTAAATCACACTGACATCAGTGCTCTGACAACAGGTCTTGATGGTTTAACTCCCAAGGACGGTTAAAGACATTAACTCAGTTTTCTGGTGTAGTGTGCCCTCATGCCAATAGGTGGCAGTGATGATACAATTCTGTGACATGTTTATATTAACCACAGTTACCAGTTAATCTGCCTTTGTATCTTGAAAATGAGGCTGTCAGACATCATGTCCTCACTCCTATTCCTATTAAATTATTTAATTTTCCAACGTTGTATGATTTGAAGTGACTTAATTATAGCAAGATACACAGCGGACTTCTTGTCCAAACAATATCCATCTTCCATTGACATGAATAATAATGTGTAAGTGTAAAGAGGAACTTAAAACTGTTTTACTCTCGGTGTTTGCCATTCTGGATCAGGGCAAAATGACTGTAAATATCTGCTATGCTATCTCATAAAAGGAAATGGAATAAGTAGTTTCACTCAACACTGCTCACAGCAAACTATTTTTCTGGTCAGGATTGACACCTGCAAAAAAAAAAAGGATTTACAACAAACACAGCTGGCCATCAAGATAAAGAAAATGTGTTGTTTTTGTTTGGGATCCATTCTCAACATCCACACAAAGAGACAACATGAGCACTGACCAAGAGGCTGCTCCCTGGTCAGCAATCAAAGACAACTCCACCGCAGCCCACTTCTAGTTATTTTGTTTTGGATTGTTGAGGTGAGGCAGAAATGGCCCGAATCCATCAGCAGTGATAAGAAAACACATTTCTCACACCAGCTATAAACCATAAGTGTTTTTACCAGGCCAATGGGGTAACAACAATAGTTATTATGTCTAAGGGAGACTGATAGTGAAGGAAATGCCCAGGGATTTCTCTGCTCTTGTCGAGATTTCCATCCATAATATTGCCACTGCAGATGTCTCCCGCAATGTCTGTTGGTGAAATGCAATAACAGTCAAAACAAGTTTGTAGTCACATGAAATGAAGCCAGAGGCTGGTATTTATTAGTGTTTGTCATTCTGCCTGTCCGTCATGCCGCCTGTCTGCTCTCTGACTTCATGTCTCTGCTTTGTGTTTCTCCTGTTTCATCACAACGTGCCCTTCCAACAATCCCCCCTCCCTCTCCTCTCCTCTCCTCTCTCCTCTATGCCTCTCCCGTCCCTCATTCTGATCTCGTTCTCTTTCAATCTGCCGTCCCGCTGACAGGGAGTGAATTGGGAGCCGTGGAAGGGCCACCTGATGTCCCTCGACTTCACCGAGATGAAGATCCGACCTTTGGGAGCCTTGTCCAGCAGGAAGAGGCGGTCGTTGTTGGCCAGAGAGAAGAGCAGAAGAGCAAACCTCCAAAAGAAATAAGAGGAGGAGCACCTATTGCGACAACAGCCGTCTTCAGCCACGTTAACTGCCGTCACACTAGACTGGGATTTATCTCCTCATATTAGTGTAGCTTGGACGACCTGTCTTGGTGCTCTGACCTCACAGGGAGTCTCACTGGTCTACATGCCTCTGTGTGTCTCACACTTGGACAATATGTACACTCTGTTTCGGAGGGAGGCAAAGACATAAAAGCTCATAATACAACAGTAACTTATTGTTTGTTTACCTACAGTGAGATTCATCCAAAAAAAAAAAAAATCCTAGGTTTAGTGTGATTGTGGAAAATTAGCAAATGCCAAACTTTGAGTTGTTTTGTGTGAGCTGAAGTTGAACATTAATGGGTTTAGTAGATCAGTCGTAGCGTATTTGTAATTTGAAAAACTCCTGTTTCACTGATTCTGGTTCAAACTCCAATTACAAATCAGGGAACAGTAGATTTAAGTAAAAATTGGAAACCAAGAAATTGAGTTTTTCTCCAATTACTATTTTCATCTTTACTTTTTTTTTTTTAAATTGTTGTCCTAACCTGAGGACAGCAGCCCAGGTTATTTGTATTATATTTGTTCATTTCATGTTGTATGAAGAATTTGAGTAGCAACCTTCTGATTCCCTGTGTATAGTAGTATTGTCATAATAACATGAATGTCGAAAAAAAAAGGTTAGAAAAAAGTTGTAAAAGTGGTTTGCGTGTTTTGTTTTAGAGCAGGTACCAGCAATTAGAGCTTTGAGTTTATTGATTATGAAGCTGGCTGACTGTGACACATTACACTGCCACTGTGCCTCAAAAACTGTCACATCACATTAGCTCGTGTTGGACAAGCCAGTGAATAATAGTGAATGGCTGTCAGGAATAGCCACATTGCTCCTGTTTTACATTCATAAGACTGGGACAGTGCATATCAATCACTGCGATGTGCCCGCATCAAACGTCAATAACAATGAAGTTTGTTTGCCCCGTCTTCAGGCTCTTAACGACTAAAGTCTTGTTTCCAATCTGGAAAGCTGACAAAGATCATTAATACCGGTTTGAATCTGGCTTTATTACTTAATTACATTTCTTCACACTTTCATCACAAACTCTGTTGGTTCACATGACAAGGACGAAGCGCATCAATCAACCTGCTAATCTGCCAGAACTGATTCACAGTCCCTGTCGCTCATACATTAGCATTGCCTTCACTTATTTTAAGCCCTCATGAGGTTTATGTAAGCTGATGCTCAAAAAAAGCTTTTCAAGGACTGGACCTTCACTGAGAATTAAGAAACCTGTATATGATTTTATTATTTTTTTATATTGTCAAACTGACATTATAGCTGCTCGTTAATAACCATGCCACGCATTAACTCAAAATAAAATAAATCAAGTTTTTGGTACATGAAAGCACTGTCATTTTCCTTAAAGGAGTAATAATTAATAAGGAAGTAGCTCTGTCTCTTTTGCTCCACAGATTGGATGGATCGAAGACTGGACGTCTCACCTCAGATATACTGTAACAACATCTTTCTTCACTGCTACTGCAGTGCTTTCATCTCACCTCTCAAGGTCTCCTCACATTATAACTGTACTTTGACAAAAATCTTCTAATCCAGGGTCAACTTTCAACAGCATCACAATGATCATGATGTGATGGAAGTTGCTCATTTTACACTGTTGAATTGTTATGAAACTTGGATGACACCTTACAGTACAGTAAAACTTACGCATGATGCATTGTGAGGTTGATGAATACATGAGTGCTGAGATACTCCTCAGGGTGTTTCCCATTTTACTAAACATTTATCATACTAATGACTGTTTGCCTTCTGATCCCTGCAGTTTCCTAATTCTGTATCATATAACCTGTAACAGAAACAGCTCACCTTCTGCCTGGGCAGGAACCCTTACCTAAAGTACAGGGAGGACAAACAGCCCATTACACCATTTAAACACAAAAAAGATACACAAATGAGATATTGAGAGGAAATGCACCACTTCAGGAAAGTCCTTCCTAGCCCAAAGGCCAAATGAAAAAGTAGAAAGAGACTATTTTTGAGTGTTTATTCATCCAAATCAAATAAGTGTGTGAGAAGCCAGCTGCCTAAAATTTGGCAGCAAATATTTCCAGCATAGCATTTCATTTCAACTTTGAAATGAAATGTCTCACAAAAGCTCATTGATGCGAAAGGCCTTTTCAACCACAGTGATTGCAAATTACTTTAAGGAGATTGGTTCCTGCCATTGCTCTGTGAGGCAAGTGGTTTGCTTAGTGCCAGGATAAACAGAGAGGGGGGGAAAGCGGTTTGCCCTCCCTCTCTGTCTCTCTGTCTATTTCTCCCCCTCTCTCCATTATACATCCATATACAGTATACGGTACAGTATAAGCTTTCTGACACACAGATATGTCAGCCGGTACCACTTGGGTTGACACTTGAGTTGGTGCGTGATGTACTTTTTCCATGACAGAACTGTGGCAACAAGGGAGTGTTTGTTTTAAAGGGTGGAGTGTGCGCAGTTCATGGAAAAATAGAAGTGGTGACCAGAGAAGAGGGAAGAGAAAAGGACCACCTCACCCTACGTTCATGGTATGAATCCTTTTTTTTTTACAGAATAACTACACATAGAAAGAGCATTATAACAACACACATTTAACACAAGTTCTAACCAGGCATCAAGGGAGTCAGTGGAAGATTGTTGAGATGAAAATGTGTCTATATTGATTTTTGTTTGTTTTCTCTTTTTTCTTTGTTGGCCTTTGTTTGGCAGGAGGAGCAGACAGGAAACAACAGGAGATGGAGAGTGGGCATGATGTGCAACAAAAGGCCCCCAGCAGGAATCAAAGCAGGGATGTTGTTGTTATGTGGTTGGCCATGCATGTTACCTATTTATCTGTCCATATGGATATTTGCATGAATAATAATCTTCCTGTTGTCTGTTGGGCATTCTGGCAGCGCCATGTCTCTGTCACATCTCAATTCAAACCCACAGTTTCATTATTCAATGTGCAATTTCCTGTTTATCTTCAGCCCACCTCTGCATTCACACTCTGGATTGTGTTGTGCTAATTTTCTGTGCAGGCTGTATATTTACTTGCTTTTGTGCTGGTAAGTGCAGTATTATCAGGAAAGTACCAAGAAGCACAGATGACCAGTTTATATTGCAGATGTATTTAACAGGCTGAGTGATATGAATAAGGCTGTTGCTGGGGATACTGGTTATGGGATATGCCAGCTGAGCTACAGGCAGATAGTCTCTCACAAATACTTGAGAACCACAGAGCCAAAGTGTGAATTTACTGTCATCGCATTGATTGTTGCTTATCATTTATCCCACCTTGGCCAAACACATCAGTGATAAAAAAAAAAGAGGATTTATCAGGGAGTTGGATACACCTCCTTGTCACATAATACAAGATGTCTCTTACACACAGAAGTGAGTGTAAGATCATTCTCAAAGAGTCCCCAGGAATAAGAATAAACAAACATGTTTACATGCTTTAGGTTATGTCAGTGCTGTGACAACCCTGACAAAAGGTTAAAAATCATGATCCGTGAGACAGAACAAATTTCCCAAAGTACATATCTGAGCGTTAATAATGTCAAAGATGAATTGCTCCTGGAGTCAAACTGATTACTTGCATCAAAGATTGCTCTGCTACGGCCATCAAAATGATGATGAAAATTACATGTTCATGAGGATCGCTGGAGGCGAAAGTGCTTATTAATTACTCTAGCTTTGCAGCCTTCAAGTTAGTTTATTTACACAGTTTTACCTTCATAAAGCCTCTTCCACCTCTTTTATTTACTTATTTTCATAGTTAATTCCTGTGCATGAAATGTAGATGCTCAGAACCATTGCACAGCAGCTATTACACTACTGTATGTCAATGCACTAATGCAACACTTTGCTGATTGTTTTCCTTCATATTCCAGTCAGTCACAGTTTGTGTGGCCTCAGTATGAATAAGCAACTGAGTGAGAAAATGATCACAGGCGTTGTTCCCATTCAGGCTGCTCTATAGCAGACACATTGAATGAAGAGGCCCTTGCAATATATGACATATGCACACGTACGTCAAAACACTGTTGAGTTTAATTTAAATTAAACACAGCAAGATGGGATTCCACAAAAATAGAAAAATACTTTATTTCTCTCCCTGTCATCTTCGAATTGTACTCTCCTTTATCATTGTTTCTCTATATGTCAGGATAAATTATGCATGCAGAGCTACCAACAAAGCCCAGCCAGGCACATAATTAAAAAAAAAGGAATAACCTCAGCACTTTTCAACTGTGGAACAACAAAAACATGTCCTAAATATACAATGTCATGCATAATTGGATGGGATCAAAAAAAGTGATGCTATTGAATAGAAAACTACCCAGGACGGCAGATTTGCTGTTCAAACAGCAGAAAAATCCTCCCACCTCTGCTCCCTCTGATCACAGCAAACTGACAAAGGGTAAAAGAATTATACATACTGTATATAAATACTTACAGATGTAGCCACCTAGAAGTTCCCCCTGGTCCCTGGTGGGACCACTGTGGGACCGTGATGGGTCCGTGGCGGGTCCGTGACGGGCTCCCGCTTGGCCCGTGGCGATAATGTAATCCCCCGCGATGACGTAGCGAACGCAGCCACGACTGTTAACGCCCCTCTGCAGCCCGTGTGAAAATCAGCTGCAGTGTCTCATTTGTCCACGGGGAGGAGCAGTGATTTTGACCCGAGTTAATCTGTCAATCACTTTTCCTCCTCCTTTCTTTTTTCTAGGGCTGTTTTCGACTAAGGATTTTCATAGTCGAATCTGATTCGTCAGATTTTGCCGTAGTCGACTAATAGTCGGACCTTTATTTAGGCCTACATATTTTTTTTTACATAGCAGCAAGATCGTATTTGCAACTTTTTCCCGTTTCACAGATAAACCCAAACCAATACATCCATGGGTAAAACAAAATAAACGGAGGTCACAAGGACTCAACAATCCGTACATTACGTTGTGTGTTTTAATCTTAATCAATATAGCTACACTGTGACCGCGACACCGGCAGAGAGACAGACAGGCTGCAGAGGGACGAGATCACAGCTGCGCTAATGGTGCGTTCATGACAACTCGGAAGTCGCAAAAAACGAGATCCTCTTCTGAAAAACTCTTGACATGTCAAACTTTAGGATGTGTTAGATAACTAATTATTCTGTCTAAACATCAGAACTACGACACATGAAACGGTAAACACAGCTGATCGATCGAAAAAACAATTACAGCTCGAGATTTCCAATTTCCGTGGTTGAAAGCAGGATCTTGAATGCAACCTGGTCAAAGTCCGCATTCTCCGTGTGTAACCTGCATGCTGACAAAGTTAGATGTCAGACCGGTAGCCTGTGCTGTGGGCTCGGAGAAAATTGCCTTGATTATAGCCTAGCCTACTTGATTTTAAACTTTGGCGGCTCTGCCTCTCCTCGTTTTGCCGCTCAGTGAGCGTCTGCAGTGACTTCACCGTGACGTTGACGGTCCTGTGTGCAGAGCAGAGCGGTATCGCTCTGCATGCGCGCTGCTCACCTCCGCGCATTTGATTACAACTGCAGTGGGTGATTTATTAACACATAGTAAGAAGCTAAAAAAGCAGGACCTCCTAAAGAAATCCATTCTTTCTAATCATGCTTGGAGATGGTGATGCTCTGGAGCAGGTGTGAATGTTAGTAGTTTGGGGTGTGTTGGGCCCGCCCTGCATGCATACTTTCCAGTATGATAATAAGAGAGTACAATAGGTTAGCCAGACAGTATTTTGTGACTAGTGAAATGTGTGAATGTGTAAACACTTTATACTGGAGTCAATTTCCCTTTTGTACTGTTAGCATCACTTGGATGGAAGTGATGCAAAGCCAGGTGACAATAGGCCTACATGTGGACAAAGCCACTTATTGGCCAGACAGGGTGGACATCCCAACCAAAAAACACGCCATTCTCCATGACTGGTATCACTAGTAGTAATAGTAGGCCTATACATATTGGTCCCAATAATATTCTCTCCGGTCCAGCTCTCACGGAAGATGTAATTTCCCTCCTTACACAATTGGAATACTTCTGGAAGTTTGTGTCTGAACATATGATTTAAGCTCTGACGACAAACACAAATGATGTTCAAAGTTGAACAGCCAGCTGCATTGCAGGATTGCATGATTTGTGTGACAATAGGTGACCAATAGATGGCCCATTAGTGCGAACAAAGGACTGGGCAATGATGATGCTAATTCCCTAGTCGAAGGCATGCACTGAATACTTGCAACTGCAAACATCTTCCAAAAGGCTTTCATCACTCCCTTAGTTTTTCCTCTTTAAATGTAGATTCACAGTAAATAAACTGTGATTTTAAAAAATTGACAGTATTTATTATTAGCTACAAGTTTACAACAGTTTATTTCCCGATTAAACAGTGGCCAGGGCATCTCCAGTAGCTAGGTCTGTTATAATTTCACTTCTTAAATCAAACATGTACTCGTGGTTCTATGACTTATGTGACTTTCCACTCACCACCAGAGGCAGTGCTTTAAATGCCGCCTCTGGCGATATGTACTGTATTCTGTGAGAGAAGCGCCATCTCCTGGTCATGTCTTGTATTTCATTGAATGGGTGGAGTTCCAGTAAAAACTAGTCACACCCAGGAAAAGGAGGGGGTCACTCCAGCTGCTGGGACTTTGCTGGAGCTCAGCTGGAACTCTCATGGGAACAGCATGGCAGTTGCATGGCAGTTGCATGGCAGGGGAACTTTGATGTGGCTCCCACTGTATGTATATGTATTATTCCTTACCTCTTGACTCCTGTAACAGATATTATATTATTATACTGTGAGGGACGTCAAAACACAACACAAACAAGTGTTGAAAATCGTGAATGGTGTGGAACATGTGAACAGAAAACAATGTGAAATCATTAATGCAAATAGCAGTTGATCATAATACACATAAAACACCCACAATAATGTATGAGAGCTGTGAGATGTGTGATAATAAGGATCAGTAGCTCGTGGCCAGCTGGTAACTGCAGGAGGCAACTGAGATGGAATGAATTAAAAAATTATTAGCATTCATGTGTGAATTATTGAACGTATTTAGTCGAAACAGAAAACAGTAATTTTCCTGCCTGAGTGAAACCACAGCAGAATACTGAAAGTGTGAGATTCTGCTACACAGTGAGGGACAAAACTCAACGAGGTGTTATTTCAAAGCTTCATACTGAACTTAAACTCAATGATCCGTTTGGTTTTAGATCTTTCAGCATCAGACTCCCTGCTGTGACTTCCTGCTGCAGCGTCTCAGTCTAGAAAGTCGGATTAATCTTCTGAATCTCCTCCCAACGCTCACAGATATGTACAATGTTTTCCATAGTTAAGAGGGTTGGTTTAATGTTCAGGGAAATATGGTTATGTGCTGTTTTTCTGAGAAATATATGAGAAGATTGATATCACTCTCATGTCTATTTTATGTCAAACTATTCCTAAGAGTAAATCTCTTTAACTATGTCACTTTATCTGCAACAGTGAGAAGAAGCTCTGCAGACTGACTGTAAACCTCGCTGTGACAAACACAAACCACATGACAGTTTGTCTGGTGTTGGTCTTTCTTAGGAAACCGTTCAGTCTGGGCGGTAGCACTGATTAGTCATCATGTATTGCTGTTGATTTTTTTTCTTTCTTGCAGGGCGAGCTTTCAAATTAAAGCCAACATGTACAGTTTCTCTCTATGAACATGAAGCAGAGGAAACAAACCCCACTTCCCACATGGGGATGTATCTGTCTGAGCGGTAATGAAATGAGTGGAGCCTGTTTTCCCAGCAGCACTTGAGAAAGAAGATCAACTTAGTGCCAGTGTAAACTAATGCATAAAGATGATGATACTGCTGAGACGCTTCTGCTTAATTGGGCTTTGAGATGTCATACACTTAAAAAATAAAATGAACCTCCGGGCGCAAACCAGTCAAAGCCCAAATCATTTGATTATTTCAGGGTTTCTTCTCTTCTTCAATATTTTAAGAAATATGTTCAGTTAAATTAGCTTTGAATGCTAAATTTATTCTTTTTTTTTTACCATATAACTTTGAGGTATAATTCACATGCATAATTGAAGAGTTTGACTTACAGATGGAATAAATTACCATTGTGTTTGTTTCTTAGCTGAATGTAATTATAATTCTGCTGTGTTCACAATTGTTATTAATGCAAATAATATCATGGTTTAGGTTTATCAAACCTCTAAGAATTACACTTGACAATGTTCAACAGAGAATTTCTTCTTAAGCAGGTTCCTCCTGTAAACCTAACCGTTATGATGATCAGACCATTAACAACAATAACCAGTGCAACAAATAAAACAACATTACAATCATTTAGAATGTTTATCATTCTTTTGTATGTTTTTCTATAGAGACATAGATTTTAAAATTTAATTTGTGTTAATAGAAAACAATGGAAACTGGATCAGGAAACAAATTATGTGCTTGTGTTATACATCAGAGAAATCATATGTATAATTTAGTATCTCAACGACAAGTGCACACTATAAATATGCATAGACAATGACTGCAAGCTTAATTTGCGTTGTTTGCTCTCGATAAACACATAAAATATAAACATGAAAAGAGGTGTAACAGCCTATTAAATGCTATTGAATCAAATGCAAGTAGGATACACAACCTCTGGAGCTCCCTTTTAATTAAGTGGTTTTAATTTATTTTTAGTAGAGATATATATGACAAACTTTTGATACTTATCTTTAACCTCAGTCTCAATTGTAAATAAATACTGGCCTAGAAAAAAAATGCTGATTTTGATCTCGACGAAGCTGTTTTCTACATTGAGAAATGTGACAATCAATTTGGTTGTCACAGATTCTAGCTTTAGTTTTGCTTTTCGGTGGTTTTTACTCTCACCCTCTGATTATGAATCGTGCCTCTAAGGCTGTTTTGACCTGAATACTGGAATCCTTTCGAAAACCAAAAAGCAGAAGTGTCTCTCCTGTGATCTAAAATTGTATCAAATAAAGCAAGAATGAGAAATCAAAACGGAAGAAGTGTAGCTGTCTCGATGCATCCAATGGGAGTTAACCTTTTGGATATCAGTGCCTTTTCCCACAAAAGTGAGAGTGGATCTCCACCACTCTGCACTGCAGCTTGAATGTGAGTAGGCAGTAATACAGCCATCTGAACACTGGGCAGACATTAAATTGGCTCTCTCTCCCAAATACAGATGCAATGAATTTCACATGGGAGCTCTAAGAACAAAGTGCTCTCTATAACACTGTACTTCTCAGTTTCATACACACACACACGCACACACACGCACACTGACCAACTCATATGACACAGGTAGACATACAGTATAAATTCTCCTGCCTGGATATTTCTTGCTTTATGTACAGCGAAACAAAAACTCACACCAAAAGCTGTAAACAATGTAATCAAATCTCCACACATGGCAACACAAGAATAAAAACTGACAACAATCTGTACACTTTACACAACTGAACCAAATCTGTGCCCATTGCAACGCAAAGTCCTTAAGCAATGTCTTCCTCCTCCCTCCTCGGAGTTGAAGATAGTTTGAGTTTTGCACCGCTAAGGCGCTCGATCAGTTCCACGCCACCAACTGTTCCAGGATCAGTAATCCCAAAATAAAAATGCACTCCTAGTCCATAGCCAGGGCGACCCTGTCGGGCGTCATCGGCCCCGTCTTGACAGAGATCCACAAGTCTTCGGTATTGGCCGAGTTCTTTTTCTTCTTTGTCTCCGACCTTGTGGTTGCCATGGTGTCTCTGCAGCAGCAGCAACAGCAGCTGTTGGCATGACGACAGCAGCAGCAGTGGCAGCACACCACCAGAGTGGTTAGGAGGACCAGCAGGGGAAGAGTCAGGAGGACCACCAGACAGGCTGTGTTGTACACCCCCTGGTTGTGTTTCTCTGTAGCAAAGCTCCAGATCTGGTTGAGAAAATCCTGGATGCTGTCAGTTTTCCCATCCATGGCTTTTAGACAGGCAGCGGCGAATCCTTTTTAATTTAGTTGGTGTGGCAGTTGTTAAAGTTTTTAATAAATCCTTCAGAGAATTGTGAAGTTTACGGGGCAGTGAATGTGCTGCTGGAGACACCAAAATAATTAAGATAAGGTTTTAATTGGAGTTGAAAAGATCTTTTTATGTGATCTGACTCCAATTTTAAAGTTTTAAAGTTTTACTCGCAGTGTCTAACAAAACTTTCACCAATCCAGCAGCCGTCAAGTAAAATATCTCTTGTGCCTTGACACTGAACTTTCATGTGCTTCTCTTCTGTTCCTGCAGATCTGCGTTCAGATAGTCATCCTGAGACAGAGTACTTGTCTAAAACCTCAGGCCTGCGTTGTTTACACTGGAAGCTGAGTTCGTAGATGCGCCAGAGCATTTTTTTTTTAAACAAACACGAAAGACCAAAAGCTCTCTTGTTTATAAGAAGGTTTTCTTTGAAATGTCTCAGTTGTGTAGATTGTGATCCTCAGGGAAAAGGCGAAATCTGCCCTCAAGCCAGGTTTGTTTATGCCATTTGACATTCCACTTATTGTCCTCTTGCACTTTGTCCTCCTGTGTCGCCTCTTGTCCTCCTGCTCTATGGCTTTAGTTTAATCCACTTGCAAAGAGGTGGTTCATCCTGGGTGTGTCTGTGGAATATATAACAAAAAGAAAAAGTGAATATGGACAGAAATTCAGCTTCCAGCAGACAGATTATCTTCAGCCTCCCACTTTCCCTTCCCTGCATTCAATCCATCCATCTTTCTCTGTCTTCATCTTCTACCACCCCAACCCCTCTTGTCATTGTCAGCCTCAGATTTCTGCAGTTCTCCCCTCATTAATACTGCAGAGGAGTCATCCAGGATACAGGGCAGATCTCTCTAGGAGTCCCACAGTGGAAGACGGGGGCAACGAGAAGGAGAGGAAAAAAGAGAAAAACGAGGGAGGGAGACCGTGTGTCTGGCGGAAGGAGAGACACAGACAGAGGTAACCAATCTTTCTAAGAGTCCCGCTGAGACAGAGTGTGACAGAGTGTCAGAGAGAGGTAGGCCAGGGAGAAACCCTCTGAAGGAGGTTCATCTGCATATACCCAGTTAATGGTTCCCACTGGAGGAGATAACCGGGAGCTGCTCTAAGTATTTATAAAGCTATATAAATACATACTATATGAGCGACTGATTATTTCCTCTGGCCTTGGATGAGATCCTCTCTTAACATCTTAGATGGAGAAGAAAACATGAGACTCTTCACTTCACACATCTTTATTTAAATGGTAGTAAGCAGCTATAGTCATATAGACTCAAACACTTGGGCTCAAGTGTGTCTTTTTGAGTCTCTAAAGCTTGATACTGCAGAGCTTCTTTATATTCTAGTTGCAGGAGCAAGAGAAAAAAAATCCAGTCTCACATTTGGCTGCTTCTTTTGGCAGAGAAGAGTGAGGAAGATGCACCTGCAAGGGTTGAGCAAATATATTTGGCATGGCTGTCACTGTGCGTTGCGCGTCATGTGTGAAATTGGTTTACCCGCAAACAGTCCGCTAACTTCCCCCCTGTTCGGCTCCTCAACAGGAAGCCGGGTGCTTAAAGGTAAGTACCAACCTGCAACGTCAAAGACGCCAAAGAGCTGTCTCATCTAAAAAAAAGAGAGCCGATCTAAATACATCACATTTGAGCCGTGCTTTTCATATTAAAGCATGAGCACATGTACTGTACAGCTGTGTATTCTTATCGTGATGGGCCTCAAAACAAAACGGTCACTGACTGCTCGCCACATGACCTTTTTTTAATCCATAGGCGAAACGTGTGGTTCCCGGTCTAGAGCAGAAGGTCACAAGATTAAGCTGTGAGGTCAGAAGATGATTAAGAGGACAAAAAGAAATATTTCTGCTGCTGAAAATTCTCTCGAATGTTTCTCTTTTTGTAAAGCATGTTTTTTCAGCTATCTGAATATAATTCAATAAATAATAACAAAAAGACATCCTACAATCTTTAGATTATATATATACAGTATATACTGCGCGCACACACACACACACACACACACAGTATACTAACTCTAAATAATGCAGCTCATAACTGCAAAGCAAAACAGTTTTTTTTCTCTCTGCACTTGAAGTTTGCAAAGTTGTGTTTTCAAAAAAAAAAAGATACACGAAGCCTGTGACTTTAACCTCACTCAAAGGAAGCAGAGAAAAACATCACATATGTGTGAAGTGTCTTCTTGTTGCAACCTCTTCTGCAATATTAGCACCTGAATGAAGAATTAGCAGCTGATGCACCAAACCCATAATCACATAAGATAAGTGGATAGAAAAGTGCATTAATTTATTTGCCTCTCATTTGGAGAGAGACGTCACTATAGAAGGCGTATGTTGTTTGGAGTCACAGCATCACTGTTACATTATTCTTGATTATTCTCTCTGCTGTATGTACATGTTGCCGTGATGAGCTTGGCTGAGCTACATCACCCTCGAGTACACTCTGAACTCCCTCGCATTATGAAAACACTGTCAACACAACAGAGCAGACTCGCTGAACAATAAGTCTGTTGAAAAGAGACAAAGACCAGCACAGAGGTGTGAACTAGCTATATATATAATAGATGACTAACAGTGTACGAGTGTTACAGCCTTAGAATGGAAAAGATAAGTCACTATACCGTAAGTGTTAAGATAATAATAGTCTCTGGACTGGAACAATAAGATCACTGTGAGTTATTAGTAAACATGAGTAATCTTCAGTGTTCACACACTAACTGATAAAGGAAGTGTAAAAGAAAAAGAAAAGTAGTTTACTTTATAATTTCATTCTGTCTTCTGTCTTTTCTACGTGCTCAAACACACAGGCCAGTCACCTCATTGACCTTAGTGGGTTCACAGTCCGTTGTTCTAATGCCTCTTGAGGTAAACATGGAGGTCGGCAGTTTTATTGAAGGCCGTCTCCAGCATTATGAAAGCAAGTGACGAGGTTCACACTTCAACTGTTGATGGTGCATGTCTGCACTGTGGTTAGTTTGTGATTTCGCAAAGGTGCAAGACAGAAGATCTACATTATAGAGAGAAAAGAGCAAGTGTAATTTCCTTCTTGGTACATTTTAAATGAAGCTCCAGCAGGCTTTGAATATGTCCTGGCTTCTTATTATCTCACCGAGATGCCTTCCCAAGACTCTCTCTCACTTTCTCATGACATTGTGCTCTCCTGGAGCCATTCATATACAGGAAAAGGCCAATTCTGGGGCACACAAAGCCAGGAAGGGGCTGAGAAAAAATGTTATGATTGCGACTCAGTTAGGCCGTGCTGCTTTTTAAGGAACATTTGCGACCTAAAATACAAAGTTGTGACAGAAGGGAAAGCAGAAATCTTTAATGACCTGCCCCCCAGCACATGTTCAGAGCAGATCCTTCAGTATTAATGCACTATTAATAGGACATGTTGGGTTTGACATGAGTCAGCCGCCAACAAATGAATTAATTTCCATTTGACGCCTTTTTTTTTCTTCTACAGGAAACATGAGTTGTTTCATATCACTAAGTGCAGCTGTTACGCTTGGTTAGATACGAGCCAGCTGTTAGTGTGGAGAAGTGATGATCTCCTACGTGAGCATGAGCAAGTGCAAGAGTGCTTCAGAGCTCAAACATGAATCTACTCAACTTGATTCAGTCACATAAGCAAAGTGAAGGACAGTGTTAAAGTCAGAGACGGAGGACAGTTTCTCAGATCAAGCAAATATCAGCAAAGGTCCGCTGAGCAGAACAACAGGAAGTTTTCCCGTGTGCAACAAATGTGGAGACTGTTATGTAACGTTAAACTCTTTCTCCTCGTAATAGGAATTTTAAGTTGCAAGGTTTCAAGACTTTCAAGACAGTCATGTGAAGTGTGAGGCACAGTGACACTGTAACTGGAAGGCAGGAAGAAACTTATCAGCTTAACACTGCAACTTGTCAAACATCCTGTCAAATCAAACCGCTGCCAAAACAACATTTTTTCAGAGGGAGTCTGACACTGTGGCAGCAATTTTACCTCTATTCTCCCCCAGTCACACAACAAAAAGCATCAACAGCTTATATAAACCTCTCAGAACAATTTCAAAGTATTTCAAGTTACTGGCACTCAGTATCTCTTTGAAAGCGACACCTTACCCCCACGGGCACTTGTGAAGTGGCAGGTCAGGTCTCCTCTCATGTCTAATCCAGTCAGCTGCTCACACTTCTGCTCTTTCTGTTTTGGCATCTGCTCTGTTCTGGCCGCCCTCACCCAGACATCTTGACAAGTCTTCACTTTCTGTTCCTCTTTCCCTCTCTACCCTTGTTTCCCGTCCTCCTCCCTCCCTCCCACCCACCCTCTCTCTGAGTGTGTGTGTGTTTTGGTCACAACGTCACTGCACCCGGCCCACTTTGAGCAAGAATGGGCCCTCTGTCTGTGTGTGTCTGTGTTTTCCTGTGTGGTGTGCTGGATTCTTGCGGTTGCTTTACTTTACTCATACAAACACTGAGTGATGTCAGACAGAGAAAAAGAGTTCGGTGAACTGAATGTGAAGCTTTTACTCAATGCTTCTCACAACAATTTCCAAATGTTGGATAATAAAATTTAGTACTGATCTGCAACTCATTTGCAGGCAAAGTCAGAGCATTTTGTATAATAACACTAAATTACAGTTTCGAAGGAAACTACTCCACCCAACTCATAGCACCAAAATGGCAATGAAGGGGGAAATGAAAGCTGTCCAAGTATCTGTGTGTGATGAATACCACCTGATGAGATGCTAGAGTGAGATATGAAAGAGTGAGGTCATGTGAACACACACACTGTTACTACTATGCCTGTGGCATCGTGGTCAATGCCCTTTTAGTTCACTCAAGCAAAATAGGATTTTGCTGAAGTAGGAATAAAGAAAAAAATCATTCTGCTCACTTTAAATAGCTCCATGCACTGTCCTCTCCTGAAAAAAGTGGAAGCTGTGAGTTCATTCTACTTTCACACAGTATGAAGCGTGCCACATACTGTACAGTAGCCTGATGCCTAATGAAGTCACAGAACCATGACAAATTTCCTTTGATAAAAAAAAGAAGTAATTGTTACATTTTTTCAGTGTCCAATTAAACAGTAAAACATGAAAAATTCAATATAATGAATGAAATATTTCACCTCTGATGCCCTTTAAAGTAGTGGGTGGTGGTGGAATATATATACATATAGATTTTAAAAAATGGATATTGTTACTTAAAACCAAACAATTTATATGTTTTAGATCTGAAGAGAACACAGTCTCTCTGACCATTCGACTGGCTGAACATGCAGTGTGTTACTTTGTGGCTGTGGGGCATGGTTACATAAAAATTGATGAGACAAGCCTTGCCATGTCTGCAGGTGTGTCTGAGCCATCTTAGACAAATAGCAACCAACCGCCCACACACAAACACACACACACACACATACACACACACTTAGAGCCAGCGCAGAGGGTGCTGTCTGACAGGCAGAGTGTGTAGTGTGTAGTTCTCCACAGTGAAACCATATCCCAGCTGCTGTTGAGGCACTACAGTGACCAGTCACCTCGAGCGAGTGTTGATTAATGACCTCAGTGTAGCAGCACTTTTCCTTGATGGAAATGCTTCTTTAAAAGTGGTTTATATGAAAATGATTTCACTACGTATTCCATTACCTGCTTCTAATTACCACTGCAGACATGAACATACAAGCCTTCATGTCATTGTACTGTATGGACCTATACTTTATGCACAGATGCAACCACGCATACCTGCAGGAGTTGTGGGAAAATCTTGAATTTGACCTGCTTGTCAGACATGAGAAGATCTGAGAAATGATCCAATAAGGCTCTTAGTTCTCATGCATGGAACAGCATCCCCTTCTCAGATCTGCTGTAAACTCCACACTGCTGCTGCTGCTGCGTACAAATGAGCAATAGTTGCCAGGTACATGCACCATGAGATTTGTTTTTCTTTCTTTTGCCATTTCCTTGATGCACACTGCACTTTGCTGTTATATTATAAGGACCCCATTATACCTTCCCTCTCCTCCAAGGGTAAATTATGTTCCACTTATACTGCTGTGACCCTCGTATGCGTCTCATTTCCTCTATGGAAACCTTTCTCTGCATTTATACTGCGTTGACCCTGTGCTATAATAGGCGCAGCTCCCATCTGGTATATAGAAACTCAGTTCTCAGTGGAGCTCACCTGTGAAGAAAAACTGAGACAATGCGTCCCTTTATCCAGCTCCTCTAGCTGAACAAATAACAGGAACGGCCACTGAGCTCACACTGAATCACCGATCATACAACCGTGATAGCAAAATATGTGACTGTGACATTACCAGCAACATTAAGAAAAGCCTCATGGAATTACTGGACTGAGCAAAAGGGCATTACAAATCATCCAGACCCACTGCTTCTTTCAGCACACACTGAAATATGTGCAAGTATGAACCCAACACTGTGCACACAATGAGCTTTTGAATGTGAGTGCTAATGAAAAGTGACTAAAGGGTTGCTGTAGTGGAATCTGACAAGTGTCCAGAAATAGTCTGCCAATGAAACCAGTCCCCCCAGAGGCAAACCTTCACTGTGATTCAGTGCTGTAAAATGTTTGGGCCCAGCACAGTGAAAACAGTCGAGACAGAGAGCGACATGATTAGTCTATATAAGGAATTGCATCTCTACAGAATATCTATCTTTGAAGAGCTATTGGTTGGCATGTAAACTTCGGGCTTTTACGAGGAGACCTAATTACACATTCCAGTCCAGTGCTATTTTAACATATCATTATGTAATAATCTCACCATAGTTATGAGATGACGTGAGCTGTAGCTGTAGCTCTGACATTATGTTATACGTTTCATTCTTGGCCTGGAAAAAAGAAAAGTTTGATTTGTTGTCTGCAGAATAAATAGACAAAAAGTCATACTATCAGCAAGCAGTAAGGGAAGTTCTTTGTTTTAATAAATGGGGACTTTTTAAGTTCCTTCTTGTGACCAAGTGTTTCTAAATACAGAAGTAGCAAAATGAGATATTGTGGGAATAAAAACGTAGTCAAGTTGGTCGGCATGTTGGGTCATCAACATTTGTGTTTGAAATGAGAAAGAAAGCAAAGCTGGAGACAAGACAACACACAACGCTGAGACTGTTATTTAAAAAAGAAGTGTTAAAGGAATAAGTCTTAAACATTAAGTGAATATAAGATCAATAGCACAGAAATGATGCAACTTTGACCAGTTAGCTTAGCTTAGCACAAAACTGGAAACAGGAGGGAGTTAGACTTGCTCTGTTCAAAGCTAACAAACACATCATATCTAAGACTAATTATTTAAACACATTCCTACATGTAACATTTGGGTTTTTGTATGGAAGTCATGAAAGACAGAACAGAGAGGTTTCAGTCTTTATACCAGCCCCATCTAATTCCCAGAAAGGAGAAGGTTAAATGTCAAATTACTGATTATTGCTATTTAATAAATGCCTTGTCATTA
Organism: Decapterus maruadsi; assembly: GCA_030347415.2. NCBI lineage: Eukaryota > Metazoa > Chordata > Actinopteri > Carangiformes > Carangidae > Decapterus > Decapterus maruadsi. Next base: position 18,961,608 of record CM064906.1, read on the forward strand.
TCTTTTACAGACAGACTTTGGCTCTAGTTTCCTACAAATAGAAACGTCTGATAAACAGTGGCATGACCTCATTGGATCATGGGACGACCAAGAAGCACAAGAGAGCACTTCCCTTTTATTTGTCTTCTTTCTTTTTTTTTCAATGTTGTCAGGACTTGTCAAAGGTCAGGACACGTACGAACAGTTACAGCCATTTAAGTACAAATGATAAGTGTTGTTCGGACTATTGTAGATTCGTGATTTCTTATTTGTAGCTACAAGGACATTTTGACACAGCAAGAAAATTCAATTAGGGATTTTCAGCAGAGAGCGTTTTGGTTAAACATTGCAGTAATTGAATAGTTTGCTTGTATTAATCTCCTCACTGTGTCTCTGTTAAACAAACAGATAGGTGGTCAGCTTTACTCAGAGTCACTTAGCGTAGATATAAGATTGCAGGAGAAGCTCCAAAAAAAGGAGGTGCTGGTGTTTAGACAATACAGTATGGTCTATTAAACATGTTTTTCAAAACAGCCTTCCTCTTCTGTGTGACACTTCAAGTTGCGTACAACAGTTGTGGTTACACACACGCATGAGAAACCATGACTTGTGTAACTGAAGTTAAGATGTTGAGATAAAGCTTTACTTCACTCGTCAGGGTTTTTTCCCATCAAACACCAGACAGACATTCCTGACATTACTTGGAAATTCCTGCTCCTTAACTTCAAATGTTAACCAAAAACAAATAAAGTCCGCAGCTTCATACTCACATACCATTACTGAATGATTTCTATTCAGTTCAATTCAATTCAGATTATGCATCCATGCGTGTGCATGTGTATGCCCATTGCATTAGTAGTGAAATCCACTCAAATGGCAAATATGCACACATACAGTAACACAAACCCACACTACCTCTTGTAGTAAGCCCTCCCCTAAAAAGAAAATGCTGTCCAAAGTCTTGAGAATGGGACTTTGCTTTAGGTGGTGTGATAAAGTACAGAACCAACTCGCTGCTCAGCTCATCCCTCAGGTCACTGTAGCCCTGAGAGGCACTTTCATATGTGTGTCAACCCGCATATCTGAAAGGCTCCTGAGGACTTCTGTGTAGTTCAGCTGATGCAGGGAGCATTAAATAGCCCTGCTGGCACACTGCAGAATCAAACTCCATTTTCCTATTTGACCTTAAATCAGTAATACAAAACGGTAAAGCATAGAAAAAGAAACTGGGGACGTACTCAGTGGTAGAGGTAGTACTTACTGTTCTTACATAGAACAGAAGTACAGCAAGTATTTCCGGTGATTGCTTTATAATCATATTTATCATTGTCAATGTAATTGATATTATTATTAAGTGGTATTCTAATGTTGTAGCCTGTTGAAGTAGAGGTAATTTTACTTTCTATTAAGGTGGAATTGATAAACACTGGTTTAACCTGATGGAACTTTAAGTAAATAGTATAAATTAGTAGAGATCGCCATAACTCACCAAAAATGGTAGTCTGACTGCACAAGACATGCCTCCAGCTTTTCAGAGTGAGTTGGAAGCTGGTTATGACAGACACTTGTAAGACACCAAATGTGACAAGTAACAGCGACAGGAAACTGATAAAACATCCGGTTTCTGCTGATCCAAATGCAGCAGAATAAATGTAAACTTCAGTGGAACCAGTGAAAAAAGAAAAGACAGAGCCTATACATGTGGGAAAGGATAAAAGTGTATTGGATATGGCTGTGTAGAACCACTGATTATATAAAGAATTACATATCAAATACAAAAAAAAAACATGAAAATGTAAGGAAAAGAGGAAGGAAAAGGAGAGGACATGAGCGGTGGTTAATTAAAAGAATAAAATCATAAGCAGAACAAAGGAAGTGCAGCTTATCCCTCTGAAATCAGATCAAACTAAAAGCTTGTTAACAGGATAACCAGTTTCTCTCTTCATTATTTGCTCTTGGTTTACACTTTTTTTTGTAGTGCAGCTGTCAGACTAACTCTCTAGTCATAACCTCATCATCTGAGCGGTGTCAGCTCACATCTACATTTACAGGCCAGCCCATACGACAAGCAGAGGCTCTCTAATGGTGTCGTTTGGATATGGGTAAAGCCTCAGTAACAGCAGTGAGTAAAGACTTTAAATCTAGTATAGGGGCATAATGGGCTAGTCATAATTAGTTACAAAAAAAAGAAAAACAGCCTCATTAGGAAGTGTTCAAGCTTCAGAGACTTCATTCATTAAGTGAAAGCGTTCAAGATTGTTAAAAAATCTTAATGAATGGTTAGATGGATTAGTCCAATAATTGGTGTTTTTCTCATTTTCACTGATCCTTTAACGAGCAAACAACAACAAAAAGAAAGAAATAACTCAAGATGTCAAGCATGATGCACTCACATCCTGTCTTACCTCTCGCACAGTCCCACTGAGGTTGTCAACTCTCCCTGTGATCGACTAAAGACCTCCACACAGACTCCCCCCTCTCCAACTCATGGAGCTCTGAACATCAATAAACGCCTGATGAAAATCAAGCTGTACACCGGCCGGTCGCCCAATTAAGCCCCAGTGTTTACAACGCTATCACAGAGACTCTAACTGGGAGATCTGGGTTGCACCTCCCTCTTATTCAGATGCCTGCCAGGGCCTGTTAACTTTCTGGATGCAGTGAGTTGTAAAGAGACTCCAGGAGCACATGGGAGACCAGGGACGGCTCACAACGCCGCTTTTCATCAGCTTCACCCTGTCACCAGCTCTGTGCTCAATCCTGTGGAGAAATGAGGAGACATTACTGGACAGATGGGGTGAGGAGAGGAGGGAGAAGGGTACAGAGAAGGGAAGAGTGAGAAGAGGAGAGATGGTTGGCTCGCAAAATGAAGGCTTCCTGTTCCCATGACAAAGCAGTAGTCAGTTCATTATTGTGCTCAGCTGAACTAAAACATCACGTTTTCTGGAATTTGTGCAGCACATTTGATCTTATTAATAGTTGGAGAAAGGGAGGGACATTAATTATTAAATTAGATTTCATTGAAAAAAACAAGCACAAGGGGCGGTGATCAGCTCAGTTGGAAGAGCAGCCACCCCATGTTGTTGAGGCTACAGTCCTCACTGCAGGTGGTCCTGGTTCGAATCCCGCATCGAGCTGCCCTTTCCTGCATGTCATTTCGCCATTGCCATTTCCTGTCTCACTCTGACTCCTTCTTGGAGGAGGGTCTGGCGAGCGAGACTACACTCTGAATGTGCAATTGACAAAATTCTTTAGTTGAGGTTTATATCAGAGTCTTAAGTCTGGGAACTTTTTAAAAGAGGTGATTGTGGTGATTTTGCAGAGAAACCATCATAAACCTTGAAACATGATGAAGCAGACACTGGGATTGGGTTGCAGGACGAGTGGGACAGTACTTACAAAAAACTGTGCCAGGCTCTGCCACAGCAGGTGTTGTTGCAGATGTTTGCATAATCAAATGATTAAACATAATTTACATGATTTCCTACAAAACATTTGTCGCACGTCTCACGGTACGAGATTTAAGTGACTTCACAGGGAGCTGATGTCGTGGGTTGGTGCACTACAGCAGGTTATTGTGTGGATGTTAGCTTCATTTAAAAAAACCCATATTACCCAGGGGGCAAAGGCCCATCTTTTTGGAAAACCGACACGGAGCGTTGTAAAAGGTTGTCCACCAGAAATGATATCTAGGACCTTCAAGGATTAAAACCTGGGTGGACAACCCGGTCAACTAGCTGCAGGAAAGCTACGGGGTCCAAAACCCCCCTTCTTGGGTCATTTTGCTGGCAAAAGTATGTAAATGCAAATATTTAGGTACTACAATGGCATAAATAGTCATACAACTCTAAAATTTGGCAGAGAGTATCTTGACACATAGGGGTAGGCAAGAAAAAAAGATTCTGGGGTTTACTGCAACTTGATTTTAAGATATCACCCTCAACATCCCAAAAAAGACCAAAAAAAAGTACTGTTCGCCTGACAAATTCTCATGGAAATTATTATTTTTCAGCACTTTATGGAGGACATCTATACCTAACATTTATATAGAAAATTACTTTAATTCTTAAGCTTCCATTTGAGTCCAAGATAGCCTTTCTATCTCAAAACCCCCACTTGCTGTGGCCAACAGTCTCCTCTCTCTATCTGTTCATTTTGGGGAGATCCCGGAATACCATGTATTCTAATGGGCCAGTTAACATGGAGTTTTTCACAACAGGTGTTGCATTGTTTGGAGACAGCCTGCAGCTTTCCAGTAGCTAGTAGAAAGGCTAGCTTGGACTCAAATTGAAGCTTATGAAGTAAAGAAAGTTTCTATATACATGATGTTCTCCATAAAGTGCTGAAAAATAATAATTTCCATGAGAATTTGTCAGGCGGACAGTACTTTTTTTGGTCTTTTTTGGGATGTTGAGGGTGATATCTTAAAATCAAGTTGCAGTAAACCCCAGAATCTTTTTTTCTTGCCTTCCCCTATGTGTCAAGATACTCTCTGCCAAATTTTATAGTTGTATGACTATTTATGCCATTGTAATACCCAAATATTTGCATTTACATACTTTCCCCAGCAAAATGACCCAAAAAGAGGGGCTTTGGACCCCGTGCAGCTAGTTGACCGGGTTGTCCACCCAGGTTTTAATCCTTGAAGGTCCTAGATATCATTTCTGGTGGACAACCTTTTACAACGCTCCGTGTCTGTTTTTTTGCTTTGCCCCCTGGGTATATTATTTTCTTGTGAATATATGACCGTCATCATTCAGTTACGGAAATATATTCATATATATACTGTAATACAGGATGTTGAGGTTTGCTCTCTTGCACATCACACCATGTTGCAATAAAGTGATGACCGGTGGTGATAAAATAACTAGAGGAACTTGTGTAAGCAGCGGTTCAAAACAATGATAATGATTATCCAAATATGTGTCCAAATTTCCACCTCATGCCAAAATGAGAAAACGGATTAACTGATATAATATCATTAACAAAAATTGATGTTTCAGGGGTGATTTGTGGAGTTTGTGGTAGAACATACTTTGATGAAAGTTAAATCAACTTCTCCTAGTTTGTTTTCAGATGAGATAACACCTAATTTAGTCTGGAAGTGCCAAGTCTTTACTTTTTTTTTTAGTGTTGCTGCTCAGTCGGGTTCTGCTGACAGTGTGTTTTGTTTTAAAATTGCTTTATTCTGGCTGTTATTTAAATGCTGGCAGCTGTAAGGTGTAATATCACTGCAGCACAGCATGTGCTAAATCACCACAGAGAGAACCAAAACTCTGAATAAAAGAGAAGTAATGTAAATTGTTATAGTAGTTAAATATAGATTTACATCTAAACTCTCAGCTGCGTAAAACCACAGTAAAATAACAGAGTGACTGATGTAATTAAAACAACAACAACAACAACAATACGAATGGATCAAAACAAACAAACAGGTCAAGTGCAGACTACAAGAAGTGACAAGAACATGGAAGGTGTCTGATTACCCCACCTGCTGGCTGCAGTAAAGTGGGACATAATAATGTAAGACAAACTGTACCTATAGGGAAACAACATGGTGTGCAGCCTGACAATGAAGTGCATCATCTATGAACACAGTAGTTTTGGGTCCAGCAGACTGTCAGTGATATCAACAACAAAGCACAGCTTTTTACAATGTGTTAAAACTGTAAAATTGTGTTTTTCATCAGGCTACCAGACATCCTGATCAACTGGACATCTGGAAAATGTGTATAAAATAGCAAATATCTTTAATAATAATGTTTAATAAAGTCTATATATTTAAAATAAGTTAAATTCATCACTTTTTTTATGTCATAATACATCTACAACATCAATGACTGAGAACATGGTTAAAGTTTGACTGCTTTTAAAAGGCACTGCTGCTTACTTTGTTTTGACGAAGACTGAACTTAGAGCTTATCACTCTGACCTTTACCAGACTACACTGCTGTGTACCTCATTTATTTGCCCAACTCTAATATATTCACAAACTTCACACTAGCTCATTATTAGGGCCCGAATGGATCCCTAAAATTGCAATTATTCTTATTTTCCTGAAAATCGCATTTTTGGGGACCTCAACATGCCCCAAAACGCGTGAATTTTGGCATGCGCACGGGTACAAAAAGATATTTTGACAAATGAAATGCATAGAGAATGTGAAGCTGACGTCACGTGCCATCTTTGGAGGATCGCGGATGTAAACACTGTCCCCATAGTAGATAACATGATAGATTTGGCAAAACAAAATGCTGACTGTGGCAGCACATATCCAGGAGGGAGGGGAAGTATGAACAAACGTTGTCCGACGGCAGCGGCACTGCTACTACTTTTCACTACACACGGCTGTTATGCATGCGTCTCTCTCCCTCTCTCTGTGTGAGACAAATCCAATGCGGAGATGAACAACAAGCGGCCGTGTGGCACTTTTACACAGTAGTACTGTCCCACCATGATTACTTTTAAGCGACAATTTCTAGGGGAGACAAGCAAGTTTTTACATCCGCATGGCATAACTACATTCTCTATAGCGCCCCCTACAAATTTTCAAAAACCCCTCCCCATAGGGTTTTTTTTGGAGTTGGAGCACAAAATTCGGTACACATGTGTACCGTCCCAAGACGCACAAAAAAGCCTCTTATTGTCATGGTGAAATCCAAACCGGAAGTCGGCCATTTTGAATTGAAAATTTGACATATTTGAACGAACTACTCCTAGAGTTTTCGTCCGATTGACTCCCAACTGGCTGGCTACCTTCTACATGCCATGCTGACCTTATCTTGTGCGATACATGTCTCTACGTCAAAGGGCGTGGCTTCTGGAGCCATGCGAAATTTGGCGATTTTTCGTTTGCTCGCCATTTCACCTTCAAACACCTATAACCCACACATACTTTATCCGATCAGCTTGAAACTTGCTGGACATGATGCTGGCTCCGCCCTGAATGTTCCGATGTATTATTTTCCCACGTCACTCATAGCGCCCCCCGGTGGTAACAGGAAGTGGCCAGGTTTTCCTTTTACGTGTAAAATAGTTGACCCCAAACTTCATTCCACTTTAAAACATGCAGAATCAGTTGGTGAAGCTAACCATGAATGCTGTGAAGCTATGGCGTCCGCGTTTGTCCCTCGCCATGAAATTACGTTTGCCCTTTTGATGGCTTTAATAAACTCGTATCATCATGAAAATTGATAGACAGGTCGAGGGTGGGATGGTCTTTGATCTGATAGGGCGGTGCCCGTGGGCGGGGCCAAATGCCTCTACAGCGCCCCCTTGAAATTTTCAAAAAACCCTCCCCATAGGGTTTTTTTTGGAGTTGGAACATGAAAATCGGTACACATGTGTAAGTTGTCAAGGCGAACAAAAAAGTCTCTTGCACCATTGGTCTATTCCAAACAGGAAGTCGGCCATTTTGATTTTACTCGATTTTGGCGTGATTTTCACACTTGGTTTTAATCAACTTTCCTTGGGATTTGGTCCGATTCACTTCAAATTGGCTACTCTCCAGACCTAGCTGAGCTTATCTTGTGCTTTGCACGTGTGCAGGTTAAAGGGCGTGGCCGGTGGGACTGAAGTTCAGCACTTCAGCAAAAAAGTTTGAAATGCTAACACACCCACAGATTTAATCGCAGCTGCTTCACACTTGGTGGACATGATCAGGACACTGAGCTGATCAAACGTGCTAAAATTTGTTCCTGTACGTCAAACTTGTGGCTAATAAAACTGCTCAATAGTCACCAAACTTCACGCCCACATACTTGATCTCATTAATATTACCAGAGGGGGCGTTGTTTTTGAGACCAGTCAATTTATAGTTGTTTTTGCTGACCAGTCACTTCAATTGATAATTAATGTATAATTAGAACATGCTGTAATTAACCAATGAATCCAAAAACTGCTGAAGTGAGGGATTGTGAGTATCTGTCATTGCAATAAAATCGGTATATCTGCTATTGAATGTGTGAGGGTGTGTGTCTGTGTGTGTGAATCTGTAGTTTAGCAGATTTTTTCCCCCTGCATGAGTTAACATGCTCAAACTGTATTTTAAGATTCACACCAGTCAAGTCTCCATTTAATTAGACCGGATGATTCAGACAATTAACAAGTCTGAATTTGTATTTTTGAAGCTGAAGAGTAAGAAAGAGTATGTTTCATTAAAAAGTGTGATCGTTTAATTATACAGTTGACTAACGGCTCCGATTTAAACTAGTGCGCTTTAAAAAAAAACATCTTAACAACATCCTCACTTTCTTAGAAATATTACTCAGCGGCGGTGCTGAGTTGGTGGTGAAATAACTCAAAATGACCTTAGAAATGGTGAAGATTAGATTATTTTTATTCATCTTGTGTCTCAATTTTACTCAGCTCTTGAAGCTCTTGACAGCTGTAGAGGAAAATGCCAGAATGAAATGACTCAACATAGAAAAGGACTTCTGTAAATGTGCCGAACTGGTCAATGAGAATGAACTTGAGTGCGTAAACTGCAGTTCCTTGAATGGCCACTTGAGGCTGGCTCCAAAAAACCGGCACTGCCGAGGTGATGACAGAGGAGCAGCACACTCAAAACCACTCTTGAGAAACCTTATAGGCTTTGTCCAGATTTCTTCACTGACTAGCCTATAAACACAAAGCTAATGTTAAGGTTTAACACGACTTTTGATCCATCTTACATATTTATTTTGCAGACACTTTTAACAAGCAAGGAACATCACTTAAGTTCCAGTGAAGGAGAAAACAACTGGTGGTGTGAGTACAAAGACGACTTTCCCAAATCACCTTAAACTGCCTGTTTTTAAACTACCTCCTGAAACCTGTAAAAGTTTGTGTATTTCAGGAAATAATAAGCCTAGTTAAAGGCCGCAACAACAGAGAAAAAAAACATACAAAAACTGAAAAAAACAGCTCTATATTTATTTATTTAATTCAACCTTTAAAATGTCATGAAATGTCATTTTAAATGTCCCTCTGGATTCACTAGAAATCCTAAAACGTGCTGCTCATAAAAAGTGTTTCCTACATCCAATTGAAAGGTGGGCACCCACACATGCATATGATCAGGGTGGTGGAAAAAAACTCTTCCCATGAAATAATAAAGTACCAAGAGCTGAGTGACTCCATGTCATAAACTTTTCAAAGTATTGTCACCTCTAATTGGACGTCATTAAAAAATGAAGTGAGGCCAGCAGCAGTTAACAGTGAACAGTGAAAGGTGTCGTCGTAAAAACCTTTCAGTTTGGCTCCAGAACTCGCTCTCTAATTCATGCTCTATACATAGACACAAACTGTAGCAGACCTGTGTGGACATAAAAACACACCTGGAGACTTGTAGCACAACACAGGCTCAACATTCATTCGACATTAAAGATGTAATCCACTTCAAAGAGGTGATTTTAGAGAATGAGCTGTAGCGCATTTTAAGTAAATTTAAAGGCCACAAGGAACATCTCACTATAAACTGAAAACCATGTATGTGCAGACACACTAATCAAAAAGGGAAATAAATTACACCAAATCAGACTATTTGAATATTTTATTAATATGTAGAAAATGTAATAAAAAAGGAACTATATAGTACATGTTTAAGTCAAACTAGAGCTAAATTTGACAGTAATATCCAAGGTTATCCAACAATAAATCCATTGTTTCAGTATATATGAGCTTTTCAAACAGTCAAGATCACATTTTGTCAACATTTACATTTCCATGGCGAGATTTCAAATCATCGACAGTCTCTGGCTTAGATAACAAATACCACCAAACACGGTGGTAATAGAAGTTAATCAACTTGTAAAAGTAAACCCATGAAATAAAGCATTTTTCCATTTTGATACAGTAGAGGATCTGGTGTCATTATTAACTCGATTTTTTTTTTTTTTTTTTACAGTGTCGCATCAGTCACAGGGTGATTGGAAAATTAACATCTGTGAAATAAATAAGAGGACAGGTTTCCTGAAAAGAAGCTCGGCAGAAACAAACTGTGAGTCTGAGTGCGCTCCAGTGACTGACACCGAGTTTTATGTTTAAATAACAGAGAAGCTCTTTTCAAACCTGATGTCGTACAGTTGATTGAATGGACTGAATTTTACATAATGAAAAAACATACGGTACAAACACAAAGCCAATTTAACATCCCTCTCCCCTCCAAAAAGATAAGACAGTACTTGATCAGTTGGCTTGTATTGACCTGTATTTAACTTACCTGATGCTTGAAGGAATAATGTCAACTAATTCACAATATGAAGAATATAACCTAGGTTCTTTATGAACACTGTTTCCACGACAAGATAATTGCAAATTATTTGTTCTTCAGAAACTCTCAATGAAAAGTAACATTACTTTTTAATACACTCATTGATGTAATGTATACATTTGACATAAGCAATATATGTTAACGCATTGGAAAAATAGAAATAAAACAAATAGATTTTCAAGGTAGGACAGAGGCCTTTCTACAGCAGGACAACTTGACTCAAACATTTTTCCCTTTTGTCATTTTCGCACTGACTTAAACAGTTTAAACTGATGAAGAATAATTGGAAAAATAAACATAAATACATGAGCTTTCTTCTTGAAAGTTTAAAGAGCACCTTATACAGTAGTTTGCCATGAGAGAAATCCCTCACAATACAAATAACATTCGGTTCCTTTTCTGCAAAGCTTCATGACCTTTGTTCCTTGTACAAAAATACACTGAGGCAAACTTCATCTAAAGTAGTTAATGAAATAAGTACATAGAGATTTTCCTAGTCTACAATAAATCACTGTGGGAGAAAGACTGTGTGAGAGGCTCTGAGACAGTCACTTTGACACTGAAACATAAATCAGATCTGGGAAAGGCCACGTGTTGAAACAGCTTGTTGGAAATGTACAGTATTTTCAATTTATGTTGGTTTCATTTTGCCTTTGAGACAGTTCGCTGTTTCCACAACAGCTTTAAGAGCAGATACTGTGAGTTATCTATCCATCTATTTCACAAACTGTTTCAAGATCAACTTTTACCCAGATCTGCAAATAACCGTGTCAGTACAAATCAGGTTAAAACATATTTCTATGACATTTACTATCAGGCTCATGGTTGCAATTTAGTCAACATGCAGTACTGTAGGTTCCATCTGTCCTTTAACACAACACTGGCTAGAAATACAGTGGTTAAAGTGGAAATGCTTCAATGGGCTTTATGAATTAGTTTGCAGTTAAAGGGGGAACACATCAAAAGACGCAGTATCTTCAACTCTATATCTACAATAGTATATTAGTAGTAGTTTATAGAGGGGAGAGTCACTATTGTTTTCAATTCTAATAAAGACAAAGAACGCAAATGGAAAATATACAGTTGTATGATACAAGCCAGATTTGTTGGTTCACTTCAACAAGAAAACTGAATTGAAGAAACTGACAGAAATATAGAAGAATTCAATTTCCAACTCTTCAAAGCAGGAAAATAATAAGTATTTGGAATATTGAATATATATTGAGACCAAGTGTTGCTTGCAGCGATGGTGATATTGATTTCAAAGTACTATATTGGACAATAAATTTAGTTTTTATATTGATAATAAGAGGCTAGACAGGAGAATTAGCCAGTTGTGTGCGTTTTTTTTCTCTTCTTTTTCTTAAAACTCCACAGAGAAAAATTTTCCTCCCACAAAGTGGGCAGGAGGCGAAAACAAAACTGTTTCCAGAAAACTGCAGTCAACTGACTGGTACTGAATGCTCCGTGCAACAGTGTGAACACTGAATAAAACAAAATGCTTGGTGGGCATGCTGCAGATTACGCCCGCCCTACTAAAAGAATACATTCTCTGCCATGTTTGTTGATTTAGTTGTTTCATGAGGGAGCTTAAAAAGTGAGGCAAGTAAAAGAAGAGCACAGAGCAAAGGCTTGGCTCCACTCCACCTACTGTTCTGCTTTCATTGTCGAGTTCATTACAGCAAGCAGTGGGGGAGAGGCCGGGCTAAAATCTGCACTATACCCACCCCGACTTTCTTTTGCATAGAATTTAGTGTTCACATTGCATAAAGTAATGCCTAGGGACATGATTACCATAGAAGTCCCTGAAAAGTGAGTCTATTAAAACAGGAAAAAAAAAGCTGCTTCGCTGGCTTTGGTGGGAAAATTGACTGGCATCTCTCCACAAATCAAAGTTTTTATCATGCACATCTTTGGTTAAATGTTACATCTATCAGCACCATCTCCGCAAGCAAACACAGCAACTACAACAGGGGTGAAATAGATGTTAAGTGTCTGTAATTTGCTTGAAAGTAATATTAAACACCCATGCACAACTAAGGAAATTAAACTGAATTGAATGAACAATAGCTTTGCTGTCCTCCCGCTCGTAGTGCAAATACCGTCTCAGTGTGGCTACCAATAATAATAGTGACATTTATTTTCATTCCTCTTGAATAATTAACACAAAGGACTCTGTAATTAACAGTAAAACGGAGATGTTAAACAGATGGCGATGAAGCTGTTGCTGGTGCACTGCTCTGTTAGTGATGATTGTTGAATGTTCACTTTTGCTTTTGGATGTTAATTTTTTTCTCTTATGTCCAGTATTTGTCATCATGATTTATGACTACATGAACTTAATATAGGCTTAAAAAAAACCAAGGCATCAAATCATATTAAATAGATGGACTATTGTCACAATATCAGTTATAAAAATATATATATCTTACAGTTAAGGGTTTTAAGGGCATATACAGTATATTTTTCATTAAAAGTGTTGTTATTTCGTAAAGGTTAAAATAACGCTAGCTCTAGCACTCCCAAGGTCTTTTCTGAGCACATTTCCTCGCACCCCAGGGAAAGGCAAATCACAGACTTAAAGAAGAAAAAGCTTCTTTGTTTGCCTTTCCATTTTTACAGCAAATAAAACCATTGTCATTCAAGGTATTTAATAAATTACATAGTGTCTTCTATCTTCTGGGTAGAAGTACAGCAGGGAAAGACAGCTAAAGCTGGGCAGGACTAAAGATAAACAGAGTTCAGACCTTGTCTCACCCTCACTGCTTGTACTCTGACGACCACATTCATGGTTATAACATCCTCTGATTGTTGGTAGTATATTATCATTAATATCTTGTATTATTTTTTACAAATGAATATTAATAAATTATTAGTAGATTTTTGTCTTAACCACTTCCCTCTTTGCAGCCTCACTGACTAAAGAGCCTGGGCACTGTTACATTAAAACGCGCCTGCACTGTCAGTGAGGCACACCGATAGCAGAAACTCATTACTAAACACTGTCTGAACTCCATTTATCCATGACTCTAGGGTGGGCGGAGGCGGTTTGTTTATACAGGGGCAGACCGCCTCCTCTTGCTGCTGATGCTACGGAAGTTGAACGGCCTCATCTTCATCTCCACGAAGGGAATAGAGAACTCGTGGCCTTTCCAGTGATACCAGTTGATACCCTGTAAGAGTGAAAGTACAATTTCAGAAGCTGCAAAATAGAACAAGGCTAGAAAATGCAAAATAATAGACTCTAACTAAAGACTGACTGACGTAAGAGCCACCGCAGTTATGAACTTAGTGCAATTACAGTCTCACTCCTGTCCGTCTAATCCCCCCTCACCCCACCGATTTCAGGCAGTTTCTCTCTGCGCGTGTTCATGCCCGTCCATCTCTGCTCCCACCTGGACTCATTTCATGTCATCAAAAGACAAAGTGAAAGGTGCAGAGCACAGCGAGAGAAGCGGCGATGCTACAAAGCCTTTGTAGTTCAGCCTAATCACAGCTTCACACAACACCGCGCTGTCTTTTATGAGCCATTTCAGCACCGAGCAGAGACAGAGCGCTGCATCACACATTCTGGACGAGCCCTCAACGCTCGCTCCGCCTCACCTGTACGGAACAAAAAGAAGTCCATTTCGGTGCTAGAGCAGGGCCCGTTTGATGTTCTGAATGAACTCTGCCCTTTTATTTCAAAATATTCTTTATGATCTGAATGTGACATCACTGGTACGAGCGTTTGAATGAATTATGGTCCTCTGGAAATAAACAGACGGCTCAGGCTCTTTTAAACGATCAATGTTAAGACGCATCATTCTTCAAAATCGGCGTAGCAGTTAGGGTCCTTAAAATTTCGACCTTTCAGCAGAGCTCCTCCGGTGAAATTAGTATCTTAATGGATGTCGGTTGCATGTTCCAAGACATTTAATTTACAAACCTTTCAAAATGACAGCTTTTAACCTTTAATCACAGTGTGCTAATCGTTCACAAAATGCCAATGATCGCAATGTATAAAAGGGGTGGCTCAGTGAAATGGCAAAAAAACAACAGAACAAATTAAGTGGTGCTGCCGCCAAATTAAAATAATGGAGGTGTATGAAGTTTTTGTTTGTGGTGCACAAAACCTCTAATCTTTAGACTTTTGTCTGGACTTTTACTGAACTATTTTCCAACTTCATAAAAACTAATTGTTTTAATAAGCAATAGAAATAATTAACAGCAGACCTAGTTTATATGGTGATGAATATTCCAAACTAATTTAGCTATCTATCCAAGATAAATGCCACAAGAACTTAATGTTGTAATTCAGGTAAAAAAACAACAACAACCCTCCAAATTTAAAACCAGAGAGATGTTTGGCCTAATCCTGTGCAGATTAACTTTTTGTCATTAGGCTGATAATTGTATTTACTAGATAACTGACCTGACTGTGTCTGGACTCGCCGTATTTGCCGTTGAGGTTGGCCCGGTGGCAGTTCTTGTACCACCAGGCTCCTTTGTAAGACAAGGCACAGTTAGTGACAGCAATGTCATTGTCTCTGTCTTTTGTAGAGAAGGGCCGGCCCTGGTGGTAGCTCAGAGAATCACCTGGGATCAGAGAGAGAGAGAGAGAGGGAGGGAGACAAAGGGGGGGAGGATGAGAACCGTTAAACATCATTATGCCAGGCAACACTGGCGTATGGTTGCAGTGAATAGGGGTGTGATGAGGGGACAGAAATGATCAGCGAGGCAGGAGGGAGATGGAGAGATGAGAGGAGAGGGAGGGAGGAGGGAGAGGAAGGAAATCCTGCTGCAGGCTCTGTGAATTTATTTAGGCTGAGAGAAGAGAGAATTATAAACATGAGGGACTGACAGGTAATTCTAGCATATGGTCATGTTGACAGACTGGGAGACGCGTTGAGAGCGAGGACGAGTGAAAATGTGGAGGAGTGTCGAGGCGCTTTTCAGACATCAAGGGACAAGAAAAGATGGAGGGGAAAGGAGGCAGGAGGAGAAAATGGCAGATGGCAGAGGAAGGATGGAGAGAGCATTTTCCTTTAAAGGGTGCGAAAAAAAACACACAGTTTGTTATATGTTATAAATGTTGTAAACCATTTCCATCCCATATAGGTTTATATAGAAAAAGCTTTTAATATTGATGTCCTCACTAGCTGTTCTATAAAGTGAAAGGGCTGATTTGCAAGGTTTTCATCCACGGAGCTCTATGAAATGCAGCATGCCAAATATTCCTGCCACGTACCAGCGGTGCCATTGTACTCTCCTATCCTGAGCTTGTAGAGGTTTCTTGCGTCTCCAATAGAGAATTTGTCATAATTGGCATAGACAGACTCCTGTCCGTCCCTCATGTCAATCCTCAGCTCGTAGCGGCCCTGAGCAGCAATCTTCTGAATGTTGTCTAGACCTGCAGGGAGACAGAAACACAGGACTTTGTGTGGCATTGTGGGGCGGCTGCATTGTACGGAGACTCCAGAAAGACAAACCAAATTGTGACACAATTATACCTGCTGGGTAAACACAACGTTTATCTTCCAAATTAGACCACCTGTCAACCTCATTTATTAACTAAAGAAAGATGGGATGCAATTTGTCTAGGTATCATGTGGAGCTCCGCTTGGAGGACAATGACGCTGTGTAATGAAGTCTGGGTCCTTGAGGTGACACTTCTACAAAGATTTTTAAACATATCACATATTTGATCAAGCTGGTAGTTAAAAACTACTTGAAATAGTTATATCTGCTCCTACGGCGTTCATTTAGAATTTGATGTTGATGTGGTTTAGATGTTTGTTTTTTCTATCATGCAGGTGATGCAATACCTCCATGTTTTTACTTAAGGTTTAACCAATGTTTGCACAATATTCACAGTTCAACAGCTGGCAGTGATGTGCAAGAAAAGTTACAATGTAGCAGAAACAAGAAATTCACCTAAACTATTAGGTTAGTAGCTTATGCACAGCATTGACAAAATCTTATTATAAGGACTTAAAGGTGTACAGAAAAGAAAACTGAATTTGAGCCCACCCTGGGTCATAAAATTAGTGTAAAAACTCATCTAAGAGACGATGTAGGCCAAACTTTGTGCAAAATTCTATTTTTGAGTAAATCCGGGATGAAAGTGTTGTATTTTTTTTTCGCATTGGACAATGCAGGCGCACGGATTATACGTCAGCCTGCTCACGATTCAAAAGCCACTGATATTGGATCTGTCATCCGTCATTCAAACGTCTAAACACGCACACACACACGGAGCTCGGACTCGCCCCAAGCTCATTCCCGCCAGTCTAATCAAATCTAAATTTCCAAAGTCGTGTTGCAGCTCGGCACAACTCGGCGCGACAAACGGAACAAACGGCCATTTCCGTACACCTTTAAGTATAACCCATGCTGCAGTGTTTTTTCATTTGCCAGTCTAATCAGACTATTTCCATAGTTTCCATAGAAAATTTGTTTCAAAGAAGAAAATAACCAATAATCTTGTTGTTGCGCGTGCAACTTGTCTATCAAATATCTGGTTGGAGGTACCTGTATGGTAAAGTGTTATCTATTTGGCGATAATAGCAGCTCATTTGTAGGTGTGTGCCATTTCAACCATGTCATTTTGAAACGACATTTAATGTGTCTGACAATGAACGCGAACAACCAACAACATGAAATAGGGCTGACGGGTCCCTGAGGTCTAGAGGTCTAGAGGATACACACTGTGTTTTGGTGAGAAACACTTAGTGTGAAAATAAATGATTCAATAAAACCCTGCATCACTTACGACATTAAATCATACAAATCAAACACATTTCGCAGGAGGCCAGTTATTATATTTTATCATGTGGCCCAAAATCACATTTTTTCTCACTGCAGTTACAGCAGGACTCCCTCTCTCCTAGGAAGCAAAAACAAAAATAATCCTCTTTAATGTGAAACAGGAGCAAATCTAAGGAAGAATAAAAGATGTAGGACTGTCTTCAATGACTGGAATATTAGAGTAACAGAGATCAGAAAGTAAATAAAACCATTTTATCAGGTGTATGAAACATATTGATTTTTGACTCAGCAGGGCTCCCATCCATACTCACTCCTAGATTTTTCCCCCCTTGTGAAACAAAATTTGTTCCCACCAACAGCTTTGCGGGTTAAAGGTTTAAATCCTGATAAGCACTATGTCAGACGTCTTTGTCAGCTGGTTGTGTGGATGCGGATGATTGTCATTGTCAAGAGAGGTGGGCACTGTCACCACCAGCACCCCTGCAAATGCCACATGTTGCAACTTTATGAGATATGTGGCTTTGCTCTCTATCTCCAAGGTAGCAGATACGGGGCTTGTTTGAACTCAGACAGGCGATAAGGCCCCACACCGACCTGTGAGATTGGAACTGCGTTCACTATCAGATTACAACAAGCACCCATTTGGAAGAGAGCTTCCCTCTCTGCTTAACCTCCACCAAAAAACGTCACATGTGCACTTTTTCTGAACCCGGGGAAAATCTCTGGAGAAAAAAAAAAAATCCCACACCTTCACCGATAAGGAATAGAAAGCAAAAAAATCTGGGAGAGCAGGGAAACCATGTCTGCAGTAAAATGTCAATGAAAAGCAGATAAAATCTATGCTACAACCCACAGGCACTTAAGGTGACAGAGAAAAAGCAATTGTTGTAATAAAACTGTGTTTAACACTTGGTCATCTACAGTATAACTTCCATTGTATCACAGCACTGAATTATCAGCAATTAATCTCACACCAATAATGTTTTACTGTTTTTTCCCTTCAATGGTTTTTACGGGATCAGACCGCTCTATTCTGAACTGCAGCGATTAAAAATTAATTTTGACACACTATTGCGCTCTTGTCCTATTATACTACTAACATTACCATCTCGTCACATTTTATTACCAGCATCGCTTTCCCGCTTACACAGAAAAAGAGGGAGGGGGGTTAAAAAAAAAAAGGAAAAAGGAAGGCATTCGGTTAATGATCACAGCCACCCTGGTCTCTCTCTGCTATTACATCTGCAAACTGAGACTGTGTTCAGCATGAAACTGGCCGAGGTCCTGGAGGATGGAGAATAGATTGCCCTCGAGCAGCAATAAAAACAGTCATTCTACTGTATGTAGCAGGTAATAATTAAAGCTTAGTTTCTATATTCTTTACTGCTAGCCAGTTAATTGTATCTTCTTTTCAGTATGAGCGGTTTTAATGGTGATGTTTATGGCTCTATACCGTCACCTATATTGCTGCTCTGTGTGTAGAGGTGATTCGCTAAATGTTCACTAGAATGGGTCTCCAGGGCGACGACGGTGGCCTAATCGGGAGAGGAGTGAAGGTGAAATGGTTTGAAATGGTACTGACCAGCTGTACAACACCATTTACACTGTACACGGACGATACATTTTACCCTGTAAAGAGTTAAAGTACAAGCTCAGGGTTTTCCGCACCATCATAGGACATGAATTTCGCTTTTCTTTTTTCTAAACTTCTAAGATCAATAAACAGGAAGGAACAAAAACAATGCTGTGAGTCGTCTACCGCTCTGGAAGAGACTCATTTAAATATGAAGGGAGTTTATCAGAAGTATCGTGCTTATTTCATCAATGAGTTAATTATTGCTAATGTCAACCAAAGTCACTTAATTTCAGTGTAATCACTCATTAATTCATTGATAAATTGCTACAACAAAAGAAAAGCAGGGGCTGCTGATAAAAAGCTGCTCTGTGCAGCGTAACTCTTTCTGAGGTTGTTTTCAGACCTACATTGTTCAGTCTGATTGAATCAGGTTTGTCCTCCCTCTGACTATGATTTATTTGGGCAGAGTTGAACACAACAATTGCACTTTAACAACCACCAACCAAACTTGTTTAGACAGCTATGAGGTACACTCTGCAAGTTTGGGCTGAATGGCTCCTGTACCTAGTGGCACTTAGGATACTGGGATGCAGATGATTAATATAGTGCGTCGGCATCTTGCTATAAAATTAAGTGACATCTGACCTGAATTAGCACACAAAGCACATTGTGTTCTTTATATATGGGCATATTACATCTTTAGGACGACCACTTTTCTCGCTCCTGCTTCAGACAGATCTAACACATGAGCAGACTGAACCTTTTCACATGATGTATTTTGATCCACTATTTACAACAACATCCAGGTGAAACAAACATCCACTGATCCAGACCAGAGCACAGAAACAACTGACCATAGTCTTAAATTGGAAAGTTGCGAACGACCGTCACCAATTGCTGTTGATGATGCTCACCTTCGATGAAAGTGATAAAATCATACTAACCACTATGTCAGCAGACCAACAGGCCAGTCCAATGCAATAGTTTTTTGACATTTTACACTGTCTGCTGAGGCTAACCTGTTCCCTGCTGGTGCGTTATCTTCAATCTGGCATCACGGGGAGAAGCTTTCTCAGGAGCAAACTGCAGCTCTTGATGCTTTGCACCCTGAGGTTACATTAAGCTGCTTTAATGCACTGTGAGGACAGAGTACAGAACAGGGAAGAAGGACGAAGAGAGGGGGGGGGGGGGGGGCAAGTGCATCCTTGGGGTCACCAAAAAAAAGTGAAAAAGGGCCCTGGAGATGGAGGTGCCCTCATCCGGTGTAGGCTCAGAATTTGTGAGGGGGCAGATTACTGCTGATTCAGCGGAAGTAGAAACAGGGCAGATGAAATGTTGTACTCGCTGACCTACATATTGTTGTGTGTCTTTAGATCATATTGTACGGACACATCCATTAAAAGTCTCCCTATAGAGGCCAATCTGTGCTGGGATGTGTTTTACACAGCGTCCTCAGTCAGAAGCAGCTTTATACATACAGTAACTCGCTCACTATACATAACACAGTCAGCACAAAAATAATTTCTTTCCTGAATAGTGTATGCCAATATTGTTATCACAGGGTTGTGCTTCACTGAGTCATTTTCAGCGATTTTCTGTTGAAATATGAATTATTAATCCAAACCAGCAGACAGCAATCTGACTGTGGTAGGCTTGTTGTCATAAAATGATAAAGACTTTATTTCAAATGGTCTTTGAACATTAATCAACTCTAGAAGACCACAAACTACAGCTTTAAAAACAAGAATTGTCACTTTACACTTGTCATAATTATAATATTTGTATTAGACTTATTTGATTTGATTATCGTTAAATGTATCAGCCAAATATCGCATCCCTAACTTTGACCATAATTATAATATTTGTATTAGACTTATTTGATTTGTGTTAAAATGTGCAATAACTGACCATCAAGTTCTAGTCAGTTCATGAGTCTGAGTAAATGTTTGCACTAAACGTGAGGAACTGCTGCCCAGGGAGTTTCTGTTGTATTCATAAGAACAGAACAAACAGACGGACGGCCGGACCATCTGGAGGCGTAACAACCTGTGTTGTGTGAGGCAACAAATGTGACACAGCCTCAACATAAGGCGACTGTAGTGGATTGTATTTTGTTGTCAGCCACAGTTCATGATGGGTTGGAGCTAAAAATCTCTTCATGCCTTCACCTATTACAGTGAGCTCTCTCACTAATGGACCACAGTGTGCCACAGCTACTGTATCTTGTGCTGTGATCCAATATGTGTCAGCTGCAAAGTACCAGCCTTCCCCTCTGTCATAATGTGGTGATGATAATGCAACACCATAACATTATCCCCCCCCATGTTATTTAATTTCTTTAATCAAAAAGTTCAAAAACATTCTTCTCAAGGTCCTGGTTCACTAGATGAAAAATTCATGTAATATTTTCCTTTAATCATCGACACCAAAACAATAAGACAAAAACTGGCCCATGAAGAAACATGACTCATTTGCACATTTTCTAATGAATATAATTATTGTTTCATAATGAGATTTGGAGGGGAGGAGAAAAAATATTTAGCAGTCCATCAAAACAGTGTGGATGTTCTGTTGTTTCGTCTTTGAATCAGTAACAATTACCAAGTCATTTCAGGGAGAGATGAGCATTCAAAGAATCCAGTAATGAATCAGATAGACTTTGTGAAGTCAAGTGCTGAGAGATGAGATGAGCAAAATAAAAGGTCTCGCAGCATGATTCTCCATCTTCATACAGAGTGAAAAATCTTACAAGAAAAGCTTTACAGCCTGCAAAAGGTACTGGGGACATATTTCCCCCTCCATAAAATAGATGTATCAATTGAAACCAAGTGAAAGCTATGACTCTCTATCGATTGCACCTATTAAATCTACTTCAATCATGGAGATGGTGTGCAGATAGAGTGAAATCTGGAACATAGATCCAAGAAAATGGGTGGTGAATTGCAGCTCAATATCAGCCTGTAGCCTATAAAATCCTGCTGATAGATATACGCAGGGCAGGGCGACAGGTGTTTGATGTACAGTAAAGCAGCAGAGAATGTGATCTAACCTATGAATTATGTAACACACAAGATGAGTCAGTCAGTATCATTGCAGGTTCTTTAAGAAAAAATATTTTAATGTTAGGTGTGTTGTTCAGTGTTGAACCCTCTGATCCATCTCACCTCTGGAATGGATGCTCTTTTGAAGAATAGTTTGATATTTTGGGCGAATGTTCATTTTCTTGCCAAGATAGGACTGATACCATTATCATGTCCGCACTTAAAATATGAAACTTCAACCTGCAGCTGGTTAGCTTCGCTTAGCTTAGCTTAGCAAAAATAATGGAAAAAGCCAAGCTGAAGAAATCTCCAGGGCATGAAATGACACACCGATGCTT
Source organism: Decapterus maruadsi (assembly GCA_030347415.2). Taxonomy (NCBI): domain Eukaryota; kingdom Metazoa; phylum Chordata; class Actinopteri; order Carangiformes; family Carangidae; genus Decapterus; species Decapterus maruadsi. Next base: position 18,983,544 of record CM064906.1, read on the forward strand.
TTATAGCATTGACTTCCTGCAGTCTCATCTCTCATCATGGTGGTAAGAAGCATCTAGGACATTCAGTCAGAACCAGAGTGAAGGTTTAGCCCTGGTTCATTTCATTTTCTGTGCTAATAAGTAGGGATGCACGATATATCGGCATTAATATCGGTATCGGCCGATGTTAGTCATTTTTTAACATATCGGTATCGGTCCGATGAGTAAAATTGGGCCGATATATAAAGGCCCATATATATCCGTATGCAACACCTGCAAAGGTGAGGTAATGCGAGGAGGATGGTAGCCTGTAACCTTGTTATTTGGAAGTAAAATACATTCTAAAAATAAAGGAAGACATTCAAAAATTCAGTTTGCATGATTTTCAGTCTGTACAAAAATTTGTCATCTCAGAAACTTAAAAAAAACCCGACACATATCGATATCGGTAAATATCGGTTATCGGCCATAACAGAAATATTCATATCGGATATCGGCCAAAATTTTCATATCGGTGCATCCCTACTAATAAGACATGAAGCTCTTGGCTCTTTAGCTTTCTCAGCCTCTCATTCAACATATATGAGATTGGTATTGGTAAATGATTCCTTTAATTGTGTTTCAAACCTAAATTAAAGCATGAAATCACCAGATAACTGACAAGTCGATTGGTGCCATGTTGGGTGTTCACTCTGGTAATGAAGGTAAATGGTTTCACTTAGTGATGCTGGACATGAAACAGTGCTTCTTTGGCTGGAAATGAGCATGAACACTATGATGGACCGGGGGTAAACGCTTTCCTCTGACACCACACTCGGCGTGTTTAAAAAAAAAAAAAATCCAGATTAATTATTTCACAGTGAGAGTCTTACCAAGCCAGAACTCGTCCTCCAGGTTTCCAAAGCCAACCCGATAGTCACTCCACTTCCTGGAAAAGTCCGTGAGGCCGTTCTGACGACGCTGGAACACCTGGAACCCAATGACGATACACGAAGATCAGAAGAATAGGTTATTAGCTGGCATAAGTCAGTGCTGTTATCAAGAGGGTTGCTCAGTACAAGGAAGTAATTTGACTATGAAATTCATTTCCAATTTTCTCTTCTATTCTCCTTTTTCCTCCCCTAAATGACACAGTGACCTACATTTGCACATTTGAAGGCGCTAATAAAAAGGAGAGGGTGTTACTTTCACAATGACTTACAATCCAGCCTCCCTCATCAGTGGTCATGTCACAGTACACCTGCACTCCCTGGCTGGGGTCTCTGTTGATGTAAATGGTGTAGACGCCGCTCAGCGTCTCTCCATTCAGCAGGTGTTGGGCACAGTTCTGAGGTGTTGCAAATAGACGACTCCCTGGAGAGAAGCAGGAGAAGACGTGTGACCAGTCAGGATTTACTTGTTTTCCTTTTCTGCCTTTTGACTGGAAATGCACTTAGAATCAAATGACCTGAAATGAAATGGTTCTGTTTTTTAAGGAATAACTAATTACAACTTTTTTTACTAAGTGGATTAAATTAAGTTGCTTGAGTTGACAAACTCGCGCTGAATTATTCACAACCCCTGAGCTCTACAAAGCAGTTCTTTGTTTACATTTTAAAGCCTGCATTTGCAAACGCTTTTCCTGCCCACGGTCTACATTTAATTTCAGAACTTTCAGTGGATCTTCAAGAAAATGCATTTAGACTTTCACTTGATTCAAGTTATGAAAGCTGTTTTTCTTAGTGGCAAAACAGCAATTTCACACGCATACTATGAATACATATTACACCACTGCACAACTTGCAGCATGTTTAACTTTGGCATTTCCCATAAATTCCAGGGGATTAGCAATTTAGGGACATTTCCTCACCTAAGACATAACCAATATCCAACTGAGGACGTCGGAGATTAGAGCAGATTCTTCAGATTCACAATATAACTGCCGGTGCAGCCTTATGGGAAGTTTTCCTCACTATGCTGATGAAAACTATACCTGAAGTTAGGGAACGATTATTATGGGGACTTGTTCGTCACCTCCGCATCAGAGTCAGTCGAGTCAAAGCGTGAATCAAAGAATGCAAACACATATTGTTTGTGTCTGTTTCTCAAAGTGTGTGTACTGTACCTGTAGTGAAGGTAGTGGAGACGACAGCGCTGGTGTCAAGTCCTCTTGCTGCCTGGAGCTTGACAGTGTACTCTGTTGTCTCAGCCAGTCCTTCAAGGCGAATCCAAGTGTCCTCAGCATCCAGGATCAGCTCCTAGTAGACACACGCACACATAAATAGTGAGGATATTTCCTTTTACAAAAGCAATAATTGAATGTATATTCAGTATAAACCTCAGGATATAAATAAATTACATTACAGTCCCCATAATAAAACCATGAATTGCACTTGTGAGGTTTATAAAGACCCAGGCATGAATCTTTCAAGCTATTTTTGTTAAGGAAACACTTGACAATTTCCTTTTGTTCTAGTAGCACGTTATTCTAAAACAAGCAAGAGAAATAGGCGCAAAAAATCATGTTACGTCAATTTAGAGATCGTATTAGTAATTGCTGCCCTCCCAATGATGACATGATGAAAAGGTACTTTTACTGTATGTGTGAAAAGTAACTGTGGCATAGAAAATCTGAAAAACGAGACACTGACAAGGTAGAAACGAAAAGGGTGGATGGGAGGAGGGCAACTAGACAGAGAAAATGAGATAAAAGACTCTTATCGGACCGCCACGCTGAGAAGCTGCACAGCAATCACAAAACAAACATTTCTATTTTTGGTGAAAAAGTCACAGAGGTACGGTGAAGTTACTTCCTTTTGTCTTTGACAAATCCTCCTCTATTGAGCCAGTCTTAAGAAGCCAAGATGTTTGACTGTTTTCTGGCATCGGTTCTGTGGCACAAGTTTCTCAGATGAGACATAAATCCACTGTGTCAGTTCAATTGATGACACAAAAGCTTGAACTTGTCTATTCATGTGTTTTGCGTGTGCGGCTTTGTGTGTTACAGTTTGGCCTGGATACACATTAAATATGAACAAGTAAAAATGAAATATTCAGCCAGTTACTGGAAAAAAATCACATATTTCCAAGCAATGTGTCCATGTGAATTATGCAGGGAAGCAGCTGGTAAATGGTGTCTCTATGCCTCTAAGGATCTGACATTTTCCCCAGTGGGTTTTCAGGGTCAAGATTAGATTTTTATTGCAAGTGCAAACAGCCCTGTCTCACCAAGGATAATAGATACCTTGGCACACTTGATATAGATTGTCTATGTGTGGTTAAGTGGTAGGATGTTTGGTGCCTGCCTGTTGTCTTCATGTGAACGGGGCAATCTTTCTCACTCCTGTCACGTTCATAAGCAACAGTGATACATGCATTGACAATCTATTAAGTAAAACTTGATCAGACAAGGAATTAATCTTGCAGCTACTTTGTGCGAATTATAAAAGTCCATTATCTCAGTATGAGGGGAAGCAGGCTTTACAGCTGTAAGGCTCAGCAATATGTGGCTAGATTACAGCTGAGGTAATACCGAGCCAGACCTCAAGTAGAGACAAGCAGAGGAAAATCTCACAAGGAACACTTCAGTCTCTGGCTGCGATAATCGCTGTTGCTCTGAGCGTGAGTGGTGACTCATTTGTTGTTGTGTGATATGAATTCAAAATGTGGCACTTGTTGTTGAGGCAGCGAGCAGTCGTGAATGAAGGTTTGAATAAAATCAAAACGAACCCAACCCCAACACACAAAAAAAAGAAACAAAAGAAAACAGATTTTCAAATCCACCAAATGAATTTGCACAGTCGTCCAAAAAGTCGACCTTTTCTTCCAAACACGAATGCTGTTCAGTGCATTTCCATCAAGGAAGTGGTGGATGGTTCTTGAAACAAATCTTCATAGAAGTGGCGGACTGAAATTACATTTCATCTAATAGTCCAAAGAAATTATAATAGTTAATAGTTTTTTATATTAAAGGGAAGAAAAAAGCTCTTTCATCTTTGAAGAAATATTAAAAATCTTCCGAGGCGAGGTGTCAGCGTCCATGTGTAATTGACAGTGGAGCCGGTGCTGCTGAGCCCCGGCAAGTAAACAACCTCACTTTGGCTTAGTCGTCAAAGACAGGGTGTTGTTAGCAGCAGCACTGAAGGGAAATGACACCAGCATTTAAATGCACCGAAATGACATTTGGAAGTTTTCAAACTGCAGTGGACTAGATTATAAGTTTCCTTTCCGGGCAGTAATGATCTTTCATGATGTTGAATATATTTTTTTAAACATTTTTAAAGATCAGTATCGGCTTATGACAAATTCTCTCTAGACGTGAATGTGATACAGCAAGTTGCTCTCCTCATTGGTTCATTTCACAGTGAAAAACAAAGTATCTGAGTGTGAGAAAGTGACTGTGGACAATGGACACAGGTTCATTACCTGTAAGTTAATGAACCTGTGTTGTTCTCTCTCTTCTCTAATTAACACAGAGCACCATACAAAACATTCAGGTAGCTGCTCATCGTTTTTTTTAGCTGGTGGTGACTGTTACGTTCACTGGGTGACAAATGACAGTTACATGACACATCAGCTGTTCCTAATAGACATTAATTCTGTGCGTCACTTGATGGCACACAGAATTAAACTGGGATGTTGTCAGGTTGGTTGAAGCTTTGTAGCCTCTGCCTGAACTTGTCCAAGATGGCTAATGAGGTAAAAACCAGTGTCACTCTGTTAAAACCGCCGGGTTTGAAGTTCCAACAACTCCAACAGGGCCAAAATAATCAGCACAGCACTCAGTTAGATGTGTTTTGTCACTGATAAAGCGAACCAAGTCAAGTCAGGTGCTGTCATGATTATAAATCAGACAATGAGACTTCAGCAGGAAAGCTTATCTTCACTGAAAGTCTGACCAAAATGTCTGTGATAGAATAGAGAATAGCGCTGAAAATGACATAAAAGATTAAATTTGTCAAAGCCGTAATAATTTTGGACAAACGCTTCTTAAAAGAATAAGGAAATAAGGAAATGATTAAAAGATAAACATGAAAAAGAAAAACAGAACATGGGAGAAACAGAAAAAAACCATTGCTGAAAGAAAGTCTGTTTGGTTGAGAAACATGAAACATTTTTACAAAGGATCATCTGAGGAGATAGAGTTACATTCTTTGTGCATGAGTGACACCCAATGGTCGGCCACACAGCAGTACCACCCTCACAAGGTCAGAGTGAGAGAGAGAGCGCACAAAAACACACACACACACACAGATAAAGAATGGATGAGTGAGTTTATATCTCAGCTGTTCCTCCATAAGGTCAAGTCTTTACAATGGACATTGAAAGCGGGTTTGTGTGTGTGTGTGTGAAAGAGTGTGGGACACATAATTGGCAATAAAAGGATCCTTATGCAAAGCATCTTGGGAACTGGTTCCAGTCAATTTGTTAACGGGCGTGACGCGTTCCACACAGATCTTACTAATGTGCTTTATTATCATCACTCAGCCACATCAAAAAGTTCAATCAAAATAAACAATGTCTCTGCTGAGGCACATTAAAGTAATATCTCTATTGGACAGGCAATTTCTCTGTGTAATTTCTTTGAGTGAGTGCAAAAATCTGTGTGTGCCCCACGACGCTAAGCCGCTCTACATCAGGGGACAAAAAGATTGAAAGATAGAATATGAGTTTTTGAAGTGTTTGTCGTAAAGTTCCGATTCTACATCAACATTCTTTCACTAAACATGGCTCGAGTCTACTATAATTACTTTAATAAATTGGGAATGTTTCCTACTTTTCAGCATGTCCTACAGGAACTCCTCCAGAATGAAGTTTCTATTTTCAGGTGAGTGGATTAACAAGTGCAGTTTATCTCGCTGACACATGCAACTGCAGCATGGATACTTAACAGGATTTTCAGAACCAGTGGATATGGAAACACACGGCAGCTGAGATGTCAACATCATTTCAACAGTGTGTGCATGAGTATACGGTTATCTGTAATATGTGTGCGTGAGAGACAGCTGTGTGCGCTACATACTTTGCGGCTGCCGTCGGTTGACTTGTAGGTGAGCATGTAGTTGTCGATTTCTGCCATCGGCGGTTGCCAGGAGATGAGAGCGCTGCGGTGGTTCACCTCGCTGGCCGTCAGGTTGAGGGGAGCGTCCATCGCTGCCAGAAACACAGAAAAGATGGTCCTTTTATTGATTATAAAAAAGATCTCTGGGGCAAAAACACTGATCATCATTGACACTGCGTTTTCTGAAGTCATTTTTTTTTTTGTATGGCAAAGTACTCGAATAATAATTGTAGTGTTTATTCATCTGCCTGCTTCTGCAAATCAGTGGAGTGAGTGAATGCCTGGTGTTGATTTTACAGCGTGTCTAGAATTTGGTGAGCTTCTGTGCAGCTTTGCTTTGCTTGAGTGACTAGTGCAGTTGGGCAAACACAGCATGTCTCTTCTTATTGTTTTGTGTAGTCTGAATTCACATTATAACTTTCAACTTTTAAAAAAGAAACATTTTTAGGGGCTTTTTCGCCTTTGCTGGACAGGACAGTTGAGAGAGACAGGAAATGATAGGCAGAGAGCTCTACCAACTCAGCTTAACACCACCCCATAACTTGCAACCTTTTTATTTAGTATATTTTTTGGGCATTTTTGCCTTTATGGATAATATAGTTGAGAGAGACAGGAAATGGGGAGGCAGAGAGAGGGGAATGACACGCAGCAAATGGCTCTCGAACCAGGGCCGACTGCAGACTCTATACATGGGGCGCCCGCTCTAACCACTACGCCACGCGCCGCCCCATTACTTGCAACTTTTAACACTGTAAAAATATCACACTCATACTTAGCACTCTGGTGCGACAGAAAAAAAGTACTCACTTGTCTGTTAATGTGGCAAAATTTCGAAGTGCCAAACTACAGTTGAGGTAATTAGGCAGAAAACTGTTTTGTTAATTTGTTGGAATTTTGCAGCGTTTGCAAATTTCAAGTCCCACAGGTTGAATTAATGTATGACGGCACTCAGGCTATGCAGAAATAAATGAATGTGTAATATAAAGGAATTGGCAACTGTGTAATTTCTGTCTTGAATTCCTCACATTAATTCATGGGTGTCGGATTCAAGGCTCCACGACTCAAGGCAAAGGTGCAGCCAAGGGCAGATCTCAGTTCTGCGGGTATCCCCAGTGCATTAGGGCAAAAGGGGAGTAAGGGAGAATGTAAGAAGCTCGGGATGAACAACACTGCCCACAAATATACGAGCACGCGCACACCCATACACTGATGTCTCCTGGAAACGAGACCACCTTTATACAGTACATACAGTATAGGTGGTATAAAAAATAACAACACAGAATTGTACACTGCATCAATAGTGTACTTTTTATTTATGTCATTGGCACTTGTTATTCTCTGTTCAAACCCATCACCATGCTCTATAGAACTGAACTCAAGGTCTGGTATCCAATAGGCCTTTGATAATCTTATACTTAACAAGGTCAAACTGTGGCTGATTCTCCATTATAAAAGAAATACCAGGCAATACTATCATCTGCAGCAACACAATCAAAATGCCTGCAGGGAGTTAGATTTGGGCCTCAAAGGGATAATTAGGAACGCTGAAATTGGACCAAATATTTGATCATACTGTCCCAGAGATACTCTGCACAATGGTAGACTCTCAAAATGAACACACACTGTTTATCACAAGCAAGCAACCAAAAAAACAACTACAAAAAACACTGGCCTTTTTTTTTTTTTAGGTTGAGTAGTAGCCTATTGTCCTTCCTTGGTCAGGTTTTCTCTCTCTGGACAGACTAGCAATAGATGAAGCAAAACAGCACTGACCCAACAAAACCTCAGCTGCTGAGATTCAAGTGGATGAATGTTGTGCCAGCGCTGCTGAAGGCCGTTGTGAAAGCATGTCTTTGTTTGATTTTTTTTCCTCCTGCCACTTGAACCGTTATGTCTATTAGTTGCCGTCTTGACCAAGATTAAAAAGATAGCGTTGATGGCGCTATTACACATTTTCTTTCATTAGCATCAGTAAAAATCAGATGATGACACTCAGCAGGATAATGTGTTAGATGTGTTAGTCCAGAGGTCAACATTTCCTTTGTGTTCACCAAGAGACATTTGCCATTCTCTGTTTATCTTAAACCACTTGACCACCATGACCCCCCCCACTGCATGCATGCCTCGATATAAATCTTTAAAGGCTGCAAACACATTCATGATTTACACTGCTACTATTACTATAGTATTAGAATAAATGGACATTGTAGTTTCAAGGAAATATTTCAAGTCTGTAGTAATACATATGTGCTATACTATTACTGGATATTATAACATTATTATATTATCATAACAACTCAACAGAAAGTTCAAAGCTCATTCATTTCAGCTGCCACATGGTCGGTCGGCAAGACAAGTTTTGACCTTTAAGGAGCGACACTGGCAATGCTGTTCTACAGGAAGTATTTCACGGGAGTAACAACCACTGGGTACGCAGTGTTTTAACCTTATCACTCAGTCACACGGTATTTGTCTGACCATTGATGTAATTTTATCAGAAAAGCTGTCAGTCAGCTACATTTGTGGTGCACCTGCTCAACGAAAAAAAAAAAAACGTAAGGGGAAAGAAAGAGAAGAGAACAAGAATACTCTGTGTATTCTTGATCATTTACTGTGGATATATTCAATGAAGTGAGTAAATTCCCACAGGACGCAGCGAGAAGAGCAGTGAGACACTTTTCCATGTTTAGTCGCAGCGTATCACAGCCTCAAAAGCATTCGAGGCCTTGATCAGCAAGCCCACCCAAGTTTTACTGCGCATTACATCACACTATCCAAGTGTATTTCTGGTCCCTGTGCGACTTTAAACAAGACTTGATTATAGCGTCTTTGTTGGTACTTCATCACGAGGAGACTCACCTCCGTTGCATCACCTTATATCATCCTTTTTGAGTCAATATCTGATCCTCCGACGTAGTAGCAGAAGCATTGGCTTGCTACAACCTCATTTTAGCAAGATAGAAAATAGATGACCTTCTATTTGGAAAATCAGTTTCCAGGAGTTACATCATGACTCCAGGGCACATCGTGAAACAGTCAGCGCTTGGTGGAAGGGAGGCAGGGGTACTGAAACAAATGAAGTGCTGCATTTGTGTGCAATGCAACCCAACTTCACTGCTGTAAATACAAGATAAAGGCTGCCTCTTTCTCTTGATTCCCACTGCCTGATTTTCTGCCCTTTGATTCTTTTCCCTTTGTAGTGAAACGAACATGGCTTCATATAAATGTAACCAGCATTTTTTTTTTTTTTTACTTTACTTGAAGACTTAAGGCACCAAAGTCTGAACTTTCAGCTCATCATCTGCCCCTTAATTGAATCCAGGCTTCATAAAACTGTGGACACAACAAAGAAAACACTCTTTCCCCCTGCTCCCTGCTCACTTAATATGTGAGCGCACATATGGAACGATCAATGGTAGCTCAGTAATTAACAGCATGAACCCTCCTTTGTACCCCTCCTGACAGATGCATGGTGCCGTCTATCTGAGGCAGTGATAGGCAGATCCATGTACTGTAGTGCGACAGGGGGGACAGGGAGAGGACAGAGAGACAGAGAAGGGAAAAGAGTGTTTCAGAGGACGAGGTTGAGGAGTGAGATTGAGATAAAAGCTGCAGCACATTGAAGATGGTGCTCAAGTCCGTGCTCACGTGCCAGTCTCCTCTCCTGAATCTTCTCATCTTCACTGAACTCCTGTGCATCTCATTTCTGCCTTTCCTCCTCTTTTGTCTGTTTCCTCCCATTCCCACATCAACCTGGGGCCCTCTGCTCCTTCAGCCCCCCACCCTCCCCTTATCTCCATGTATGCTAGTGTTTCTCTCTTCTGCTTCTCTTGTCTTCACATCCTTTGTCCACCTGCTTCTTTTCTCCTTATCTGACAGGCCGCCTAACTCAATGTGCCAGAAAGTGAATGCAGTTTATCTTTTGCTCTTGCCATCCCCCTTGTCTTGTTGAGCACTGGAGCTACATTATGTGTGCAGGGGATAGATGAGAGAAGGAAGAGGCGGGAAGGGAGTTTTCAATTCACAGAAAATGAAAGCCGCCCCCCCCATCGCAACCCTCATTTTGCACGTCTTTATTCTTCCCTTCTCTTCATTCTCCAATTAAATCTGCCTCATTTTCCTTTTCTCTCTCACACTCTACCTCCAATTACACCCCTGCATAGAGTGTGCCCGAGCAGGTGAGCGGGTTTCGTTTGAGTTCCTGGCAGCTGTGAAGCTCTGCCTTCAGATGCGGAGGTTTGAACAATGGGATTGAGATGAATAGGTTTGGCTACACCTAATGTCTCATTAACACACAGAGTAAACAATGCAAGAGGGAAAAAAAGTAAACACACAGAGAGAGGCAGATGGGAAGGGCAGCATGGGCAGCAGCAATTTGTTGTAGGAAGACAAGAGGGAGGAAGTTATTCCTTTGGAGTGGATATCACATCTCTCTGCCGATTTGCAAGCTAATAATTTTGTCTGAATGATGTCTAAGTAACTGCTTTGTATTGATGAAGTCCACCGAATGAAATCACAGGCTGCGTGGATGCATCTCGCAGATGAAATTATGTTGTTCAAGCAAACACCTTGTTATTATCTACACGGATGACCATCTGGAAGAAATTACAAAGCCATACTGAGCCAGACAATCCCTCAACAGCGCCATTTAGACAGATTCAAAGTTGATCCCACGTCTGCATTGAAGATAAGTTACCACAGCTCTGCTTTACATACATATATAGTTTATATAAACAGCACATACATCTTTTATGCAGCTGTACCAGTGACAGCAAACAATGGAGAAATGTTTTTGGGGTGTCTAGCCAGAATGTGATCTTAGGGACGCCTTTAGAAGTTGTCCTCAACTTTGGCATCTGGATTAAAATTTGATTGTCTAATGTCAAGGTCACTGTGACCTCATAATGTGACCTTTGACGACCAAAAGCAGTTAATCCTTGAGTCCAACTGAATATATGCGCCTGAAATTCCCCAAGGCATGTCTGATATATCACGCTCACTAGAATGGGGCGGATGTGAGGTCATGGCGACCTTTGACCAACAAAATCTAATCTGATCATCTTTCTAGACCACCCAAAACCATAACGCCTCAGGCTATACAGTCATAAAAATTGTTCTAAGAGACATTTTGGTGGAGGCACAACACCATCAGCTCTACTACATCTCTTTGTTGTCTTGATTTGTTTTCTATGCTGATATAGTGTATAAAGGCTATCAACTTTTTTTTGTGAAATTGATTATTATTTTTAATTAATTTCACTGATTAAAATGAAATGTACTTCACTTAAAAGCCCCTTTAGGAAATACTATGCACTTTAGTTGTATGAAAGCCTGGGGCGCTGTTTAGCTCAGTTGGTAGAGCACCCGCCCCATGTGTTGAGGCCCTATCCTGTGTGTATATGAAAGTCTACCCCAATCGCCTAACCTACTACTCGTCACATCGTACAATACAGTATGCATCGATTCAAAGTTTTCCCTCTAATGATCATATGTCACTAACTTGTTTCGTTAAGAACTTTGTTATCTAGTTCTGATTCTGAACATAATTGCAAAATAACTAACTACACCGTTTTCACAGAGCACTATAGTTTAAAAAAAAGTATATTATTCTGTCAAAACAGCCTAAACTGCCTGAAGAATGAAGAGTACGTATCCATAGTAGTAGCAGCACTCTCAGCATTGGTCTATCAACCGGAGCTCAATGAAGCCGCCCGCAGGAAGGATCTCTGCTGCTTCAAAAAACTTGCCAAGCACTTCTCAGCAAGTGGGCTCAGACACATCTGAGGGGAAAAAGTCCCGGTGCTGCAGCCTACGGGCTTATAGACACCCGTGGCAAAATCCCTTATTTTCCAGCCCTATAGCTTAAATATCAGCCTTTAGGGAGCCAAGCTGTCTTACTCTGTGCTGAACTCTTGAGGCATGCAGGCCAGACAACAAAACAACTCTCAGCTGTGGTTAAGAGGCTTGGGAATAAAAAAAATAAAAAAATACCCCCCTCCCCACCAAGAAAACCTGAATGGCTGAGACAGTCTTCAGCCACATTATGATATGAGATTTTTCCTGTGGTGTGTTCAGCATGCATGGTCGAGTCATTCTTTCCTAAAATGTGTGCAAAAAGTCAAGACCTTTCACTGACCCTTCACCCGCTGTGCATTGTTGTGGCACATCTTGCTGTGCCACGCACTCTGCAACAAAGTCCTGCTTCTCTCCAGTCATCCTTGAGTCTTTAAGAGCCCATAATAGCAGCAAAACTATGCAGGAGCACAAATGTAGATAACAGAATATTTCATGCATAGTCAGACAGTTTTTCATTAGCAGTAGCAGTGGCCTGGTATGTGTCTGAAAAAGAGTTGGGAGAGTCGACAAGCATACTATTGCGCCTGTTTAGATTTGTTTTCCTCCATTGATTTTTTTTGCAAAGTATTTGGGTAAACACTTGCTTTTAAATGCTTTCTATCAATAAACAGACTTGACTAATAGGCATCATGACGGAGATATTTACTCAGCCACAGTCACTGGCCTGTTTATTTTTCTTCCTAGGGCGCATTAACTCTGCAGTGAAAAGAAAACTGAAACTCAATAAGCATGTTGGACAGAATCAGACAAACGGAGTGGCAGACATTGGGAGAATGTGACGAGGCAAGAGCTGGGTGTAGTTGACCAAGCCAATCAATGGTCTCATCCTCTCTCTCAGCCAGATCCCAATATGACATTTTCCACTGGAGCGGAAAGTCTGAGAACACAAGCTGTGTGAGCACAACAGTACAAAGCTTTAAGCTTTCAATTAGGAAGTTTAATAATTAACTGCACAGGAAGATCACCATGAAGCTGGAGTTTGACTGAGGCGCCCCTGCTTACTGTATATAGTACATGTGCACTGGGATGCTAACATTTGCTTTGTCAGATTTTTTAATATAAGTGACGAAAATAAGTCTCTCAAAGTCAGTGATAATAAATTTTGATATGGGCCCAAGGGTGGCACTTAATTAAGCTCAGAGAATGTAACTCATTGTTCCTGTATTGAAAAAAATCTAAGAGAGCACTATGTTTGAATTTAATTAGAAATATGGATGGTATCTTTTTTGAAGACCCTCTCGTAGGAAAACAGAAAAAATACAGAGCAGAGCATAGAAATAGAGAGGAGACCTAGATACCAAAGCTGATTCACAAAAGCACCACATTCATTACTGTTAATACAGTACATTGCAGATTGTGGCCAATCTGTGATGCATGTTTGTCCTCCACCTAGGTCCTGTCTACCATCACATTTTTCCCTGAATGGAATTGTAAGAAAACATTTGGTCTATTACACTCAGAGGAGAGCAACACAGGCAACACTCAGGCATTTGCTTGATTCAATAAGACATAGTGCTCAAAACAGAATTCTTGCCCTCTTTGCTCTCTCCCTGGTGATGCTTATGAGGCAGTCGAAACAGGGTAGAAATGCGTGTTTCTTTTTTTTTCCTCTAGTCTTCTGTTCTCTGAGGTACATGACGCACTAGGCGGAGCATCTGTTTCCAAATTAGACTCACCTTAAACTGCCAAGAACAGTTGTTTATGTATGAGTTACTATATGCAAGTACAGCATTGACATGGTTGCAGGTAGACCTAATTTCCCTGAGCCTCATTTATGTTTTTGAAGCCTCTGCAGCTTTGCTCATACGTTGTCAGAGTTTGTTTCTGTTCCACGCGGTTCGTCTCTGCTGCAGTGCAGGACAGGTAGCTCTGGCGCTCCTTGGGGGATATGAACTTCTCTGCTGACGGAAATTTTTTTTTTCCCCCTCCTGAAAGAACTGGAGAAAAAACTGAGTTTACAGAGCTGCAACTCAGCTTAACTGGAACAATTTCCTCACCTTTAACTTTACCCTCAACGGAGTTGCTGATAAAGGTGAATCTAATTAAAGAGGTGGGTCGGGCAAAAGTTATACAGAGTTCACTAGTTTAATCTCATGACAGCATGTGTCTCTGACCACGTCAAAGTGTCTTGAAAGAAGTTGACCCCTAATATGACTCTTCAGTGGCTGATATCCTGGGATAAAAGATTAAAAATGTATGCTGACCAGAAGTATTGCTGTCAGAGAACTGTGCCTAGAATTATATTTCCTCCTGACATTTTTTTCTTGCATCTTTTATGCAAGAAAACAATGTTACTTCCATAACTGGTTGATTAACTGGATAAACACTGGTCACAATGGAAAGGTCTCTCATTAAGAAAATCAGAACATTTCATATGTTGATAAGCTAAATTGCTCAACAATGCGCCCAGTCACAATAAAGGTACTTCTAACCAATTATGTGGCAATCTTTTAACAGACAGACATTTCAGGCACAGTGGGGTTTTGTTGGATAAGTCAGACGAGCAACATGATAGTGTTTTGGCACAAGAAACTGATGGTTATACAAAGAGGCTGAATCACTCTCTCACAGGAAACTTGTTTGTGTTGGCACAGACACAGTGTACTCGCCAGTTACAACCGTAAATGTAAAGACCTGTTGTGCATAAACAAGATAACAAGGTCAGTGGTGTTGAGGTATTTTGGCAATTTAATTTTATTGTTTTGGACAGAGTGGATGAAACTGTCCCAAAAGGGGGAAAAGGTTATTTACTGTTCATGTGGGGAACGCTGATGAGATAAAAAAACAAAACAAAAACAAAAACCTCTGTGAAACAGGAAAGACTACAAACTAATTTTATCACTTGAAACATTACAACACTGTAAAGCTTGATCTACTTGTGGGGAATTCAAAGCTCAAGGTCGTCCGTGGAACAGAAATAGTGACTTAATTTTTATTGTGACATTGTCACAGCCAGGTGGTGCTGGGGACATGGTTTGTTGTTATGTGTAGGAGAACAAATTAACACTTGCCTTGTGGCTATACCAGCCAGGTGTCCTGTGGTGTGTTACCAACCATCCACTGACTTTGTCTCAGTTCATTTGTGGCAACACGTAAACACAGACGAGAACAAAATAAATCACAGTTCGGATTGTTTATGTATCAAGATCTTAACAAATGAGTCAGTAGCTTCAGCTTCTCTGCATCTGTGTTTCCTTTGTGCGTCTGCCTCTCACCAGCTGATATTAGGACACACAGCTTTCTGTTGTTTGCTGACTAAACAATAGGAAAGATGTGACCATGACAGTATATACTGACTGATATGTGAAGAATTATTGTGCTAAGCTTTTGCACCCTAGTTTTGTGGCGTGGCACAAGGTGGTGCAGGCGGCGCAGTGCAAGTTTCGACAAGCGCAGCATGGCGCACCGTCAGTTTGGCAGTTTGGTACAGTAGGCCACGGTGCATTGAGATGGGTGTGGCGGCGCAGCAGGGGGAGGTGTCAAAAAAGCGTCACGTCGAGAGTGCGCCGAAAGCCGGCCAGCTCCAACCTGGTCTACGTTTGGCTGACCACCAAGACCTCCCAGGCAGGTTTCCACAGTTCCAGGTACATTTAAATGCAATAAATAATCACAACAAACACTATTTAATGCAACTAATGGAATCAGAACGTGAATGTATAATCTATATAGATTGTCCCGTCACATCTGACGTCGGATCAAAGGCTGTTGGCACGCGTAGCGGAAACACAGCCTGACTGAATTCACACAGATGAAACTGTAATGCAAACTAATGAAAAACTAAAACAACAAAATAACTATCATCTCTCTCAGCCACCCACAAACAGCCTCGGCATCAGATAGTACTCAGCATCTCTCATCTCAGAAAATACAAATAAAAAGACAGAGAGAGAGAGAGACTCTGCAATACATCCTTTATGTTGAGACGCTTCTGATTTCATCCCTGTTACACATGGTGTTTGTTTATGTTGTGATCAGTATACACTCCTCATCTTTGTTACACAGGGTTTAAATCAAAATTGCAGTGCACATTTAAAGGTGAGGAGAGGAGCTTATTTATAGGTGAAGATCTGAATCTGCTGTGTTAATCCCAGCATGCTTTGCCTGCGCCGGGCTGTGCCGTGCACGAAACTTGCAAAATGCGCGTGGACACACCCCATTGGCATGATGCACCTGGTCTACGAAACTAGAGCCCTTCCTGTTACATTACCCAGGCCTGCATCCATCCCTCCAATTTACTGTGACTTTTTCAGATTAGTCATGGCGGTGATGATTTACTATTGCACACAAACAGTGGATACATTTTTCCTTTCTATCGAACTCCTCGGTTGTTTATGTTACACTTCTTTTTAAGCCCCTGAGTTATCGTCAAACCATGTGTTTGTTTCCAAGTACTTCAGAAGCAGTGTGCAGCCATCGCCCTTGGTCTAGGACACTGGCAGGATTTTTCCTAATTAACATGTCTATTTCTTGTTCTGAAGAAACCCACGCAAACATGCTGAGAACATTTCAATTTGAAACTAGAAGCTCCAGTCGGGCCTGGAGGAGCGTCCTGCTGAGAGGCAACAGTGATAACCACTGAGTCACTGTGCCGCTCAGCGTACCCAGACCAGCTGGATAAATTGATCACATACGTGTTTGGAGGTTGGTGATGACCGTGCCGCTGGTGAGGGGTCCTTTGGTGGCGTAGAGGGCGACAGAGTAGGTGGTGCTTGGCTTCAGGTTCGACAGCTGGTGCTCCTGTTGGTTGCCTTCCACTAAGAAAGTATCTGCCGTCACTGGAGAACAGAAGAAAAAGACACACAGGGTTTATGTTTTCTGCATTTAGACCATCCTGCACATCTTCTGTTTTCAGCTTTGTCTGTATTGATTACATTCAATCTGGCTGAAAAATGCACCCCAGTGTGAAAAAATGGCTAATCCTATACTGTTTAACAGGCTCTGGTGTTATCCTTCAATTCAAATGATTTCTACACTAATTATGCTTTTGGAGACATGTTTAGGACAGTACATGAGGGACTATAGTGTCTTTTGAATTTAAATGTGATATACCTGATATGATATATATACTATATGCAAATGTATTGTTCTCATTTGAGGGTATTTTCATGATATCTGTCCAACCTAAACCAAATTACTGGGTGAATTGAGATGTATCACTATTTAATTACAAGTTGCATTAGAAACTGCCTTTGGATTGACAGTAAAAAGTGTTTCTCCAGGCAAATAATTTTGTAACATGAGCATAAGACATAAAATTTACTAGCAGCCTGCGTGTCAACAGGATCTTGCTGGCACAGAGAGATTTAAATTATGGAAATAATGACGAGCGCAGTGACATTTCATAGAGACATGGCTGCGGGTGAGGATATAGGCAAACCACACTTTCTCAGTTTTATATAAAGTTTGAGTGATTGATACCACACAGCTTGAAATTTATGTGGGTGTTCCAGGTTGGCAATAAAACTCTGTTTTTGATGCGGGACATCATGCAGTGAAATATGAGGTTTATTGACCTTGGTTTAATACACTGACACTCAAGGGAATTTGTCCACAACTTACATTGCAGTTCTGTAAACCCTGGCTGCGGCTGGTTTCCAAGTGTGTGCCCAGCATATAGATAGTGTGGCTGTATCGGAGAGATGATCTGGCTGGGATCCAGTCAGTCAGGGTGTAATTTACACATTGACTCCTACAGCTGAGTAATACAGATTTCTGTGAATATCTCCAGGCGCGGCGTTGTCGGTGAGGTCATGTACGCATGAGAAATAATATGTATTCAAAACATTTTCTTCAGCCAGTTTGTAGAAGTTAGAGAACAAAGAATGGTAAAGATCAATTGTGAGTGAACATCTTATTGGAAAGTTTAAAGAACATTTTTGCAAAGACTAATGATTGCCAACATTGGGCGAGTTGTTTGAAACATGTGAAACCTTTGAAACTTTTCACACTTTCATGTTTCAGCGCCGTAGCTGTGCATGTCAAGTAGCTTAAAGCTTAATCTTATGCTGGCGAACCAAATGTAAGTTGGTATTCCTTCCCTTACAGTGCATTTGGACAGTTTTCAGATTTTTTCACTGTTTGCTATCTTGCAGCCTTATGCTAAGATTATTGCAAGTCACAGCTCCTGCTGGGCCGCTCAAGGACACGCACAGAGTCACTGCTGTGTTGTCTTGGCTGTGAGCTTAAGGTCTCCGTCCTGTTAGAAGGTGACTCTTCCATCCAGTCTCAAGTCCTGAACTCTCTGGACCAGGTGTTCATTAAGCAATGGTCTGTTATTCAGCCTTACTTGCGGTGCATGGTTTCCTCAAGATGCTTAGAAGATGGTTAGAACTAAGACTCAACACTTCAATGTCAGTTTTGTCAGACCAGATGATCTTGTATCTAACACTTCCACGTCCTGCCGCCCTGCCAGACCGGTGAGGAGCGGCAGTGATAGTTGTCCTATACAGGCTATCTAAGGCATTATCCACACGAAAACTTGAGCTTCACCATAAACAACTGTTTTCTTATTCGTTTTGAAAAAAATCTCAGCTGCAGTGTCAGAGGGACCGACAGTAGTCGGCTATTGTTGTTGTTACGTTACGTCCATAGACTCCTATCCGTTTTGGACATCCAGATGAAAACACAACACGCATTTTCAGATTTCCCCAAACGTTTCTGTCTGGACGAGAAGCCAAAGCGATAAAATACTTATGCAGATTCATTAAATCAGTATTCGTGTGGACGGCTCTAAAGCTTAACCAGAGTGACCATGAGGGTTTTGTTGACCTCTCCTGCCAAGGTCTTTCTCTCCTGACGGCTCAGGTAGGAAAACTCTGCTCTGGGTTGTTTGAAACTTTCTCCATTTCAGAATTATAGAGGCCGCTGAGCCCTCAAGAGCTTTTAATGCAGCTGAATTTTTTGTGGCCTTCCCTATATCTATGCCACACAACACAACACAGTCCTGTCTCTGAGCTCTGCAGGCAGCTCCTTTTTCTTCACAGCTTGGTTTTTGCACAGAAATGCACTGCCAGCTGCGAGACCTTCTACAGGGAGGTGTGGGCCTTTTCCAATTCAAGTCCAGTCGGCTTCATTTGCCACAGACGACGATCATGATTTAGGAAACATCTAAAGCATGATCAAGAGAAATTAGTGGCAGCTGAGCTTCATTCAAGTGTCAATGATATTTCAGTTTTTCGTTTTAGATCTTCAAAATAAAACTCATTTTCTATCGTTATGAAGTTTTGGGTGTATTGTAGTGATGACAGAAAAAGCACAGTGATATTATTTTTGGCATAAGGCTGCCAAAAATATGAAAGCAAGTGGTGTGAATACTTTCTTAATGCACTGTGGTTCATAACTCTGATGTGTCAAGCAGTGTGGCCATCTTTCTCCCCTTTGGATATGCCTGTCAGACAGTGAAGACATGGCCCCAGTATGCTGTGTAATACTGCAACTGTGATGTTTGTGCCAAGGCTTCGGGGTTCTACCAGGCGTAATGAAGTATTCTGAAAGCAAGACTAATGGGTCTGTATTGCCTTGAAGGACGCATCCCGCAGATCGCGCTTCTTAATGGAAAAACCTTAATGGTACCTGTCATATCTCCACATGATGCACCTGAATGATCCAAAACAAATCTGCTCATTATAGTCCGACTCCACAGGCTGATGTCACTGCAGTCCACAGTGTGATTCTACTCAGTGAATACAGCATTTTTCTCAGTAAGTTCATATGAAAGTGCTTATTTCTATAATGTTTTTTGATGGACTCATCCTTCATGAAATATAAAACAAAACCCACATTGGAATCAATAACGCAGCTGATGTGTAAAAATGTGATTCAGGATAATGTTTCCCAGTTCAAGAGTCCCTTGGAAGACCAAGACCAGTAGTGGGGATTTGAAACCGAGAAATGATCAGCAAAATTGTTTAGTAATTGCAACTACGCAGTTGCAGAAATCAACAAATGAAAGAACAAACAATTAATCTAATGTTTGTCTTAAGCAAATGACTAGCAGCACTAAAAACTTACCCTGGTTGTGTGTGAGGGTCAGCACATAGTTGTCGACACTGGACAGCGGAGGATTCCACCTCAGCAGGGCTCCTTGTGGCGTTATGTTGAGGGCCGTCAACTCAGATGGCATGTCCATCGCTAGGATTGTAACACAACAAAAACATATAAGCACAACTTTCTTTTAAAATTATACTTACAGGCTCTTTTACTAATTCAGTTCATGTGCTGTATTTGTATAACATTTAATTACATACAGTTAATTATTAATACTGACTGCAGGACTGTATAGTATAAGACAGCATGTTCATCACTCCCCAAAAAAAGATTAATGTTTTTTTTTTCATTAAATGACAAGAAATGCAAAACAATTCGAAGTGTTCAACTGCCTTTTGTCTGACTAACACTTTGAATATCAAAGATATTCAGTTCCCTTTTTAATGGTAAAAATTGTAATTACATTTGAGAAGCTGGAAGCAGCGGAGGGTTAAAATTATTTTTGCCATAGAAATAACTTAAACTAATTACTTCAGGTCTACAACTACTTTAACTTTAGTTAATATTAATAATGAAAGGTGGAAAGATTCAGTGCAAAGAAAAAGCCTGTAGCTACTGGGTGTTGTAGGATTTCTCATCTGAAGTATTTTTGAAATACTATCCCAATAATTTGCACAAAACCTACACAGCACTGTCACATCTGCTGTCAAATGTAGTGAGGGAATCATTTTGCACATAGTGAATGGGAAGGGACCATATATGCCAATTATACCTGCATTTTGAATGGCAAACCATCATTCAAGCTGCATCGGACTTATAATTACTGTGGCTCTTTTTGCCATTTTGATCACAGTTTCCTCAATTCTACACATCAAAGAGAAAACACTGTCAAATACGCGGCAGACATATTCTCCTGAGCCTTCTGTTTCCCCACCCTCTTCCTAATTTCATTCTCAGACTGCTGGACATGCCAAAATTGAGTTTGAATTTAATTATACCTTTAACCTCAGTGTTTCAACCCCAATTTCTCCTCAGGCGTGTTATTTTGGCACGGCAGAGAGCGTGGCAGGAGAACATAGAGCCCTGCATGTGCTCCAGAGCTCTGCCCAGATGAGGTAATTAATACTGCCCTGCCCTCATCAGAATTAAAAAAGAATTGTGCTCATTAGCACACTGAAGTGAGTCAGAGTCTTTCTTTTCACTGCAATAGATGAACAAACCTGATTAAAATCATTACTTTAATTGCAAAAAGGTTTAAGTGAATTTAATGGACGCCTGCCAAGTCAATTAGATTGGCAAAGGAGATGGAGTTGAGATGGCCAAAAAGGTAAAAAAAATAAATAAATAAACAGGTCGTCCTCTTTCATTAGGGTCTGTGATAATCCAATCACCACTCTCCATTTCCTGATTGCACTGGTGAATCACAGACTCGAGCCAATTACGTCACACTCACACTATGATCTAGATCTAGGAAGTCAAGCTCCAGCACTTAACATCCTGTTTGGATTCAGGACAAGACAAAAGATTTGTAAGAAAGAAACAAAAGGCTGCTATATAGCTGCAACATGGGGCTGTGGTGCAGTTACATGATGATGGTAATCTCTGTATAATTAAACCTAGGGTCTCAGCTGCCAAAAAAAACACTCCATTTACATACTATACTGCCAAAATCCACAATTATATGTATCCATGGATACTGGACATTGAGATAATGATCATGCAGCGTCCTCCTGTAGAAGCCTGATAACGCAGAGTGGTAACACAGTACAACACTGACTACAGAGTCACAAAAACAAGTGTCAATAACAAAATAAAACATGCACAAACACTGGTTATGATCCTCCCACTTATCCACTCAAAGAATCGAGAGCTCTGAAGAGAAGCGCGTGAAAAGCTCTACGCCCCGTCGGAGCCAGCGTTGTCTGAGAGAGGGACTAATGGCGTACTGTACGTTTCCAGAGACCAACTACAGTATACACCAGGGCAAGTGCCAAACATCATACAGTGACATGAGAATTAAGACAGGTTATTCTAGATACCGTACACCTGAATTTGTGAGTTTTATTTGTGATTACAGGACTTAGTTTCACCAGCAAATATTTCAATCATGATTTTGCTTGAGGATAAATTCTATGAATTGTATTCATTATTTATTTAAAGAAAACGGCAGCAGCTTACATTAATGATAATAGCTTCATTACTATGATGCTTAAAATTACTTACTTGTCTACTTACTAAGGGACTGTAATGTCAGACATCAGGTCAATCAGTTTGATTCCCAGTTTGACAAATCAAGTTGAGGGAATCAGGACTCACCAAAAAATGACAATAGTGAAAGCTCTCAGTTTTAGGCTACTAAGCTGATGTCGGGTAATAGATTATATGATATAATGATTGTGTTATATAAGATTATATGATCCTGACTGATTCTGACTATCATTTAGTCATGTCTCACTTTAGCTGTTGGCCAGTACTAAGATGCTAACTAGCTACTGTACCAGGCTGGATTAAGTGACTCCTGTGTTTGTCTTAGTGAATCTTAATGAAACACATCCTCACTTACTTCGAAAAATAGAGCATCTTCCTCCGTACAGACGCTAGTTTACAAGTCAACACCAACGGTTTACGTGATAGTTCAGCTCGCTCATAAAATCAGTGCTGATACAGTTAATAAACCTGGTTTGATTGTGCCTGTGATTTTATTGGAGACAGTTGGTTGAGGGGGCTGTTGTAATCATGGGGGATTTTATGTTTTACTGTTGATGTGCTATGAAATACATTAGGAAATATTTAAGCTAACCACTGGTGTGTGGTTGAAAAGGGACAACCCAGCTGTGATAGTTGGCTGCGAAGTCTGCTTTGTGTTCTGTCTGTGGTCATTATGTAGAGCAGACTGCAGCAGACAGTACAGTTAGTAAGACACACTAGGCCGATTTACTCCCCAGTGTATCTCTGCATCCACTCTCATTACTGCGGAAGCTGCACTGCCTCACTGTACAAAAAAAAAAAGCTGGTTATCAGCGTGCGAGTGTGTCCTCCACATTAACCCCACAGCTACACTGGATGCGATTGTGGCACAAAATAAAAACTCATATGGGGCAGACTAAAGCCATGCAAATATTTGTGGCTGCTGCACCGGCTGAGCCTGAGCCCCACTGTTGTAGCGCTGCAGGGAGGTTTTTTCAGAGCTTAATTTAGATTTTCACTGTAATCTGTGTGGAAACTTAATATGTTTACTAATCAATCGTTTTGAAAAGTGAGATGTGACCCAATCTGAAGGTATTGACTACTTTTGTGCCATCTAACATCCCAACATTAAGCAAATGGTCCTCATGAAGTTTCACAGAGAGTGATCACAAGCGTAACATCAGCATAGCAGTCTGCTCTGAAGTGTGTGATATATTATAATCTTTTGTTCAGAGTTATTCTTGGCAGTTATTTTCAGACTTGTTCCCCCATCTGTGAATAACTACTATTTTCTGTGTCATTATTTTTTTTAAGTGTGAATGAAAAATAATGAAGCACTTGGTTTAAATGATGTGGTGTTCCACCTCTAATTGATTGTATGGTAAGTGATAGCACTTGAGCGGAAATGTCGTGCTGAGACTGTGACACATGTAACCGGGCTGGAAGAATGGTGCCCTGAAAAGTGCAGGCTGCTGTACACCGAAGACATGTCCAACTTTACAGGCCTCACTGGTTTCTGGGAAGGTTTTCCCCAGATGAAAACCAGACTCCTTTTCTGAATTTTGCCTCTCTTACTCTCAGCCTCTATTTTACATCTTTTCGCTCGCAACTCTCTCTGCTGAAGAACACGTCCTTTATCATGTTTCTCTTTAATTAACTTCTCCTGAAGTTATTCATCATTAATTTCTCTATCATTTCACCTTTCAGTATCGACTGTGACTTTATTGTATATTTTAATAAAGCATTCTTTATGAAACATCTGTAAAAAAAAAAATGCACCAGCAAGGAGGACTTTAATAGTCTACAGTTTTGTGGAGATTGATATTTTACTAAGGGTCCTGACACTTCAGTAATGAGCACTGACTTTAGATCTTAAACAGGCCTTCACACGCTCCATTTAATGTCAGCTCTCTCAAATTCATCTCAGATTAGTAGCACCTGCTGTGTCGGCAAAATAAAATATGGCTCGTTGCTTTTTTTTTTTTGCCCCTCTGACAATAATTGATTACAGAAGCGAGAGAAGAAGCAATTCAAGTCATTACATACTTGGCCAGGCAATGTTGGATTACTCTTCCAATCCCCTGTTTATGTATTGTTGTTGAAGGCATTATTAAAATGTTCCTGGTCGGGCATTATGCAATGAGGAAAATGTTATTTATCCGTTCCTAACAAGCTTGACTTTGGAGTTGTGTTCTTGTCAGGCTTTTACAGCCTCATAGGCTCTCTTCATTGTAAGTACATGGGGAGTGTGAGAAAAAGGAGCTGTTGATAAAAGAAAGAGATGAGAAAGAGAGAGAAAAGTGAGCAAAACAGTCTCTTTTAGCTTCTTCTATCTCACTGCATTCTTGAACCTGCTGGCTCCTGCTCTCATTGGCATGCAAACACACCTTCTGCTCTCCTCCTCTCACTCCTTTTCTGCGCTCTCCTCAGCTCCCTCGCACCCATACACACACACACACACACACACACTCACACACACAGTGAAGATTATGCATACAGCACTGGGAGGCTGTGTTAATCTTAGGTTAGTGGAGTTCTCTTACAGAGAGGAGCGGTGTCTCATATTTACATGCGTGTGTGTGTACAAGTGAGGTTTTATGTCTTCCTAACTTTGGATTCAGTGCTAAGTTACAAGTCTGAAAGCAGGTTCTCACCAACAGTGATGGATTGATAAGACAGAGGGGGAGGAGAGAAAACGAAAGGCAGATTTAACTAAAAAAAGAAGGATGAAGCACAGAGGAAAGAGAGATGGAGAACGGGAGAAAGAGGAGAAGTGAGCGAAACAGAGAGAAATGAGGAAAAAGGATACAGAGACGAGCAAGGAAGGAAAGACAGATAGAGGAGGATGGGATGGAGTTGGGAGTAGGTTACCAATTACTGGGTCACAGAACGGACAGTTTCATCTATCGCAGCAGCAAAGATTGTACCTCCTGCAACGTCAGCTGTAACCTCATATTTTGTCTGATATCTGTGTGTGTGGGTGTGTGTGTGTCTGTTTCTCCTTTTAATACAAATCTCCCAGTGCTATGTTGTTGTTGCTATGGGACGAACAATTGAACAATTGGTGTGAAAGTCTAGCAGAGGAGAAGCAATTCATTCATTTGACATGGCCATTTTACATACCCCTGTGCCGCTCCACTTGCAGAAGGAGCGTTTAGTGTGAGTAGTAGTGAGTTGTACAGTAGGAAAGAGCAGCGAGGAGTATGGTTTTAATACTGTAACCCTTCATTTTACAAGGACAGAGCATTAAAGAAAATATTACAATGTCTGTCTTGGCCTTTCAGGTGACATGTTTACAGCAAGGAACCAAACAAGGAAGGAAACCCTAGAAGCAGGCAGCCTTCGAAAAAAACTGATGATTTGCTGTTTTTCCCTTGTCCTACACGACTGTAAATTAAAGAGGCTCAGGTTTTTAGACTGTTGGTGACTCAAAACAACCAACGACCTTATTCCTGTGGGCTTGGAGGAAATTACATCTGTTCAATTTTTTTTTCTTCATATCTTACCGACCAAACAATGAATCAGTTAATTGGAAAAGTAATGAAACACCATGTTTTAATAAAGTTTTATATGAGCTCCCACCTGTGAAGACGGAGGTGGTGACCACTTTGCTCTCCTGACTCCCTCGGACAGCGATGAGACTGATCTCATATTCCGTAGCGGGAAACAGACTGGACAAGGTGAAGTTTGTCACATCGCTATCAATCACCACGCTGTCCACTCGGCCTGCAGAGAGAGAGAGAGGGAGAGAGGACCAACATCAGAACATCACAGGTCTTCATGTACTGGGTTTATTGCTTAGCCTGCTGGTGTACGTTTTGCATCACAGATTACATTTTTAATCAATGTAGAATTTTAATTAAAAACTCAATTAAATTCTACTGATAAAATGTTATAATTAATTAGGTATAACAGGGTGTGTCGCAGGGTGCTCTGCTACAAAATATCCTCCATTGGAGAGAACCGGTATGTCATATGTAATGTCATGTTCATTTAGCTGTAACAAGGAGACGCTATGTGCCATTTGTAAGTTAATATAATAACAACTTGTTATTAAAAACACTGAAGATAAACATTAGAGCGTATATTACTCTTTACCTCTGGCTGACTGGTATGAAAGCTTATAGTATTCAAATGGAGCCAGTGGTTTGATCCAGGAGATCGTTACCGAGTCCTCCGTCACATCTGACACCGTCATCTCTTTTGGTGGGTCCATGCCTAGAAACAGGTTAACGTTAAAAACATGTGGTCAGAAAGGTGAATTATAGACAATAATGAGAGTGTGAGTCTTCTAAAAGGGCGATCTTATAAATCAATCAGATTGTTTTGATCCCCGATGTACAATTGAAACACATTATCTGGTTTATTATTAATTAAGTTCATGCATTTACATAACCATCTAAAAGAAACAACGCCCTTGAAAGCTCACGTATTTCAATAATCCTCGTAAGGGTCATTTTTAATCTTCTCATTACATTTACATAAACAGACCTGTCCTTGGTCTGTGGAAGCACATGCACTTTAATGCAAATTTGTCTTTAAAAAAAAAAGAAAGAAAAAAACACCTATCAAAAGATAAAGAACAAAATGGCTGGCATTAGCACTGAAAGTGAGCCTGGTTTACACAACAATTTGTTTTATGTGTCTCCGGAGACGGTTGAGCTGCCATGGAAAAGGTTATGGTGAAAACAATGTCAGCAAACAATTTCTTAGCAAGTTCTGAGCAAGTACAGAAAGAAATACAAGGTAACGAAAGTTAAAGAGGGGAAAAGAAAAAGATGAACGGAGAGAGAAAGCTTGTTTCTATGTCTTGTTATGGATAAGGGGAGAAACTCCTAAGCCACCTACTGTACACTGGGTCAGATTGTAACTCTTGACTTTTGGCTAATTTGAATTCAACTTGTATGAAACTAATAACATTTATTTAAATTGGGATTATTCATTTATGCATATCTCACATATTCTATTTGCTTTGCCAAAGGTGTCACCATGAAAAATGATCGTCTCTGATGGAGCTTCCTGAAGGTTACTGAATTATTCTGTCAGAGGTATCTAACTCCTGTTGACTGTATCCCTGTGGAAGATCGCAATTCAATTTGCACTGTGTAAGCTAATAAATGAATGTGGCCCTCTGGCTCAATCACATTAAGACTCCCTTAACACTGACCACACCAGCTGACGATTCACAGCAATGCGAACCAGCTCGCCAACTACAACTCTTGTTAACACTTTTAAGAGAAGCTGTAAATGTTGCTAAAAGCACAACTAATTATACAAGGAGCAGCCGAGTGCAGCCGTTCACCAGCGCTCACATCGACACGGAGATCACCGTGGGGCACCAAAATTACCACACTGTAAAGGCAGAGGCAAGAAAGACTGTACGTCAGGCTCAAAAACCGCTGTTCAATTTCACCCTTGAAATCTGCTTATCATCATGTGTGGGTGAATGTAAAGAATAAGAGTAAGCGAGAGAAGGAGGAAGGATACTCTCAGCTGCCAAGGTTTTACGTGACCCTGGCACAAAAAATCCGATGACAGCATGCGGTGTCTCTGGCACTGATGCCGAGTTAACATCTCCATTGTTAAATGCTGACTTCATTCTTTTCACTATTTGTCTCCAGCCCACTCTTACTGTAGCCTTTCCTTTTAACGCTTCCTCTTTTGTCCTTCTTTCTGGAAGAAAAACAAACACAAATTCTCTGTTGTGTTTTGCCCATTGTCTCTCTCTCTCTCTTTTGAAGGTTAAAATTCTGACCCTCTTCTTATTCTGCGCCTTCCCAGATGAGAACAACACACTCATAATCAAAAGAATTGTTTCTGAGACTCCTTTTGACACAATAAGCCAGTTAATGAAAAATTGAACAGTCATACTTCATAACTTATTAAGAAACAAGGAGAAGGTTGCGAAGGATTTTTGTGCTGCCGTGTGAATTAAACATTTTCATTAAAAGGAACAGAGAGAAATGATCGACAAACTGTAGGAGGAGATAAAAGAAATGGAAGACAAAAAAGATTCATTGTTACTGTCAAGATAGAAACTGGACTTGGTACAAAGCAGTGGCAGAAAATTGAGATTTATAATCTGAACCCTTGTGTCACATTGCACCTGTCCTTCCCCGCTCTATCCTCTCTCTGAATCCTTTCCTTTATTAGACCGGCCATTTAACTGCAGCTTCTCAAATACTCTCCACCCTTCAAATAGTCTGTTTGCATTTAGGCTCAACACTGGATTTCCATTCAGACTGGCTATTGACTCAAGTTTCATATCTGAGTTTAGCAAAACTCAGCCATCTGATACCACAAAGAACAAAACAAACTAGGATTTGTGGCGCTACAGTACATCTCTAAGCTTGGCAAAGAAAGAAATAAGGAAATGAGAAAAAAAAAGCTTTAAGGCAGACATCTAATTACAAAACTCATTCTGCTGTGGCTCTGTGCAAATGAAATGCTCAAACAGCATTTTTGTGAATATGTATTAAATTTAAAATTACTTTGTATTTCCATTTCTCACACAGATTTTCTCCCCTTTCCTTTCCTCCCTTTACTCTCCTCACATGTGCTAATTCAACACTTTCCTTTCAAAGAAATCCTCTTTCAAACCCCCGACCTCAGTTTTTCTCCACTCTAAATGGGAATTGGGAAATTCCAGCACAACCTGTATCAATAAACCCCAGCAGCACAAACCATTCATAAATGTGGAAGGAATGACTCAATTAAAAATCCTCTCTGATGTGAGGATTAGCTACTTTTTTTATATAAATGGTTGTAAATTGAATATCTTTAAATTCTGTAGTGATGCCTGGGCAAAGTCACTGATTCAAAAATATCAGTATTTAAAAACTGAAATGGACACTTTTCACTCAACAATTAGCAAAATGTAACAGTGCTATGGACAAGGGCACACAACAGTTTACAGACCTCAGACAGAGCCACAAACCTTTACTATGCTGCTCATGCACGCCTTCATGAAATCAAGCAGCTCACCTGTCGTGAGCGACGCTGTGATAGGCTCAGAGGTAACATCCCCCTGAATTGTGATCAGACTGATGGTGTACGGAGTGGACGGCAGCAGCCCCTGGACCAGTGACCTCGTCTTGGAGCCGTCCAGTGTTACCTTTGAGGTGTCTGTCCCGTCGGCAGAGCTGTAGCTCAGGATGAAGAGGTCAGCGGGCGGTGCTGGAGCGCTCCACGCCACCAACACAGAGTCTGAAGTCACCTCTGACAAGTAGAGGTGGGTTACGGGTCTGATTCCTGGAGGAATGGAGGGTCCAGAGGTAATTGGCAGGAGCTTTTTTTTTTCTCAAAGAACAAGAACAAAGCCAGAAAATAGCGAATAAAAGAAAAGAAAATGGGTGTCATCATTATGAAGATGACAGACAAGAAGCTAAGTGATGGATTGATGGAGTCCATGGATGAAGTGAAGGAGAGTTAATAGCGCAGTTGAGTGAATTAGCCTTCGGTGTGATGTTGATGGGGCTGGTGATAGACAGAATGGACCACGATCATGTGGAAGTAATGATTTGATAGAAAAAGAGAAACTAATGAGATCGTCCTCCATAAAGATGAAGATGTGATGGGACTGTTCACAATGAGAAAATGGGAGACATGGGGATAATAACAGATGCTGTTGTCAGACTGTACGACCAGGACAGGAGATGATGTAATGAATATGAACAAGTGCAGCCGATGACACAGCAGAAAATGGAAGGAAGACTTTCATTAAATTAGCCACGTGCTGATGTATAAATAGCTGGTAGCATGATGCAACTTTGGTTTCTTCTTTTCTGATTTCTCCAGATTAAACTCATTGATTACATTATTTTTCTCTGTAATCCGTCATCATTTGAAATTCAATTGCTTTCACTGTTGCTCTCTTCTGTTACTGGCAACTCTCTACCTTTTATTATTCTTCACCAGTGTGCTGTGCAGTCAGCAGAAGTCTGTGTTGCGTAAACCCCATGCTAGTGGCGTTCATGTGTATCCTTGTGCGTAAAGCTGGTAAAAGATGTGATACAAACAACAACACAAGGAAACACTTGTCCAAACTTTGCACAACACCAAGAGAGGTCAAAAACTCGACTTGGAAGCTTTATGGATAAAGTTACAGAGAGGAAGATGTAGTAGATGCAGTTGGGGTGGTAGTGACGGTAATAATGACAGGCGAGCAGCAAAAGGCAGTGAGCGTTACAGGTGTGTTACAGATGAGTCATGTTTCATTGATTTAACTGCCATGTCACTTTTGTGATTTGAAGCACAATCCCTTAAAAAGGGAACTTTAAGAGATCAAGGTCAGAGTAGCAGTCACGAGAAGAGCTACTTGGCCTAGAAAAACAGGTTTCTATCATGTCTTTAGTGGTTCAAGGGAATCAGTCGGTCTACAGGTACATGTAAAAAAAAATCTGAAGATGTTGTTTGTGTGGTGGCCCTGAGAAAAAATTGCACACACGACAAAAACATTTCCAGGCATTAGAGTAAAAGTGATGAACTGCGCTGCACACATGGTGACTCATAAATTTACGGAGGCCACTGATTCATGTTTGTTTTTCTCTATTTAAACACTCTGATTGAATGATTCAGTTTCCTCTCTTAACCCTGCAGTGTTTCTGTATTTGGTTGCATTTTCAGTGTTAGCTGAAATACAGTACTAAATCACGACGTGATGTTAATGGATGGGATATTACAAAAATAAAGCCCTGGATTTTTCTCACAGAAGATAATGAAAACAAAGTGCATTTCTCCTTACGGAGAGGTTTTCTCACTCTTTCCGCTGTTAGCATTACGTAGCTTAAAAGGCTTGGGAAAGAATAAGAATGAGTGAATAAATGAATAGAAAAACAAATGAATCCATACAAATGATATGTAAATGAATACATATGGTAACTTTATAATTCTCTTTTGCTTTCTGAGTAATGAAGAGTACGACTGCAATCATAAATAAATGAATAAATAATGTGGATTTTGCAGATAACTGCTTACACCAAGTGGTAAAGTACATATTCAGTGATCAAGACACAAACTGAAGGTCAGACTTCAGCGCCCCACAGGCAATCTTGGATTTACAACTTGAGATCAAACTCCGGATTATTCCCTGGGTATTTTTTTTTCCTGATGGTGAGTTCACCTGATCACAGGGAGACAGATGTTGCCAATATGGCCAAGTGAACAGTGGATGAGGAGATGACAGGTAATTAATTATTTTTCCTCTGATTCTCTTGATCTGTCGTTTTATCATCCTGTCATCTCTCCTCTCCAGATGGCTGCAGCGATGCCACTGAAGGAAACCACAGATAACAAAAGATGATAAATGTGCTGATGATCTCTGTGATGATGTCGATGAAGGTTATGACAGTGACAACTGCCACAATGGCGCTCGGTAAAGAAGAAACAAGCCGATGATGATGGTGATGATGGCAATGATGATGAGCGCGGGGAGGAAAAGAGTGACAAATCTGACAGCAGGTAAACGGGTGCCCATCATTCTGACACCATGCTTTTGCGCGACTTAAAAATCACACCAAGCTCCCTGTAAAAATAACAAAAAACCAACAGAGCCGAAGCAGATTGACAGGCAATCTGACAAATAGCTGGATGGATAGACACAAGTGTGGAGGGAAGAGAACCAAGCTGTGACTGAAATTCTCTGAGAAAGAGGATAACGTGGAGCGGTGCAAGCAGACAGCAGTGAGTGCGATGGGAAAAGTGAGAGAACACGTTGTTGAAAAAGCATCAG
The DNA here is from genome assembly GCA_030347415.2 of Decapterus maruadsi. Lineage (NCBI taxonomy): Eukaryota > Metazoa > Chordata > Actinopteri > Carangiformes > Carangidae > Decapterus > Decapterus maruadsi. The sequence continues at coordinate 19,015,322 of CM064906.1, forward strand.
AAGAAACAGAAACACAAATACAAGTCGATGCAAAAAAGAGGTGCAATTAGAGAACGCTTGTAACAAGCTCATTAGCTGACTTGACTAATTTACCTTGGCTGATTGCTGCTTCAAAAATCTTTTAAGGTCCTCCATTTTCTTTTAGCGTGACTCGCCTTACCTGCTGCCACACTTTGGTTCATTATATTCACCATTCAGCTTCATTATGTGCCACTGTTGTTCAAACTGTTCTCTGGCTCTGTTCTCCGCCGTAATAGGCTGATCTTTCATGTTTTTTACCCTCAGCAGAGGAAACACTCCGGGAGGGAATTTTATTTTAGCTTTGTCTGATAATTGAGTGGAACAAAGTGAGAACACTGCATTGCAACCATCATGCTCTTAAGGAAAGTTTATCCTCTGGAGCACAGAGGAAAATAAGAGGATTGTTGATGTTTCTCAGGAAATGATCTCATCACTGTTTCCATTTGATCATCATTTGAGATATACGTATACCTTAAATAAACTCATAGTTTATGGATTCTTCCCTATAAATGTACAATCATGTCTTTGATATGAAGTATCACTACTTGGTCCTTGTGACTATATGCTTTGAGGCTGCCTGTACCTGTGAAGGCGTCTATGGTGGCTGCAGTGCTCTGCTGTCTTCCTCTTCTTGCTGCTACAGTGATGGTGTACTCAGTCCCAGGCTCAAGGTCTGTGAGCGTAGTGGTGGTCACATCTTTAGGCACTGTCAGCTGGAACAAGAAGAAGAAGTCAGACACATACTGAATGGGATTTCTCTATACTTTCCGATGGCTTCACAATAAAAAGGTCACGGCCTTGTTGGTCCTTTTCAAGGTGTGGCAACTTATATGTTATCTGTTCATCCGTTCAGCTTTGTACCTCCGTCGCAACACCCGAGGACGATGTGTAGGTGACCTTGTAGTGGTCGATGGGTCCCTGGACCACGCCCCACACCAGAGTGATGGTGTTGTCTGTGGATGCTGTCACTGTTAAATCCATGGGCACATCCAGACCTAACAGAGGAGAAGCATGAGTTGGTTAAAAGCGCAGGTGCTAGGAAATATTTTCAACAAATATAAAAAGCACCACCGCAGCATGAAGGCAGGCTACTACATGGACATATTAAGTGTTACCTAGAACAAACTTGATGACAATATAGAGCCTTCCTCCTAACAAACTGCATGGGACACAATTTTCCCTACTTACTCTTTTCCCTTATGTAAGATGCATGAGTATGAAAATGATTTGTTCTTTAACTGATCATAAATAAGTGAGTCAAAACAAAAGGTATCTGTAGATTTTACAAAATTGTGTTTGCATTTCAGGCAATACATTTATTTAGCTTTTTGTATTTATGTGTATATTCACTGTAATTTGACTGAGCCAACTCAAAAATTAAAGGTATATCAAGGCTCATACTATTTATGTAATTGATTCACAATTGATCTACTGACAAGAGTTCATGCTAAGCTAAAAAAGTGGCGCAGTCAAGTAAGGAAGAGGCAATAAAGGTACCGCAAGTAAAAGCAGCAGGATCTGATGCACCTTCATGTTACTGTGCACAAAGCGCTAATGCCTTAACTCCCGCTCAACCACAACACACAGACATTCATATCAAATTATGTCCTTAGTTAAAAGTCTAGAGCTGTTCAGATGCTGCATGTCACATCATAAAATTTCTCACATAATTTGAGCTCGTGTAACATGAATGAATTCACATTTCATTTTGAGATCTGCCTCAACATTTTAACAGAAACATAGCTGTTGATATTGATTCATAAATTATTCAGAGCTCCTGTTCTGCTCTTATCTGTTGTATAACCTGACATCAAAGAAAAATCATTACTGATTAAAATGTAATAGCTTGCCTCCAGGAAGTTTGTTTCCAAAAGGACCTCTACAATAACTTAATCATCCTAAATTCTGTATTTTTGTTATGTTTCACTTGCTGAGTGAATCACAAAGTTTAATTCTCATCTAATCTTTGGTTTTTACTGGCAGAAGCCTGTTTTTTTTTCATGGAACAGAAAAAAGTAAAGAGCTCGTTATTGATGCTTCTTACATTCAACTCATACCTATATTAACATAAGCACAGCTGTGCGCCGGGCAGACAGTGTTTGAGCTATTTGAGAGCAATGTAATAGATGTAGTGCATTTTCAGAGTTTAAAGAGAGTTCACAAAATAGTGGGGTAGAATGAGCATGCTTGTAAGGCAAACCCAGGTGTAATTTTGCAAAGTGCAAAATACCTTCATGCCATTAAAATAACTGCAACTGGAGGACAGCTGTGCTGGCTAGACAATGTGATGGGAAAGATAAGTGAAGCATCTCCTTTCACTAACATTTCAAAAAGCAAGTGAATTGAGGTCCTTTTTTCTTTCAGCCAAACAGCTCAAACCCAATAAAAATTCAAACAGCCGATCAAGTGCTGATGTAAAGAGAAGGCCATTAGCAAAATTGTATGCATTATTACAGCTTTAAAATACTATAATGGGAACTTTGACCCAAGCCGGCAACATAAAACAGCTACGCACCTCTCTAAAACTGCACAAGTCCTGCCAAAATCTGATTTGCTTAATTTCACTAAAACGGCTTTTAATGGTTGGAACAAGAGCACTGACCCATAGCACGAACTGTGAAGTACATGTATAATGACAAATGGGCTAGATAGCCAGCTGTGATGCTGAGATTTGCAGAACAACACTGTGCTGCAGTTCACTTAATATACTGCTGCTGTTGGTGTGTCTTACATGCATGAGCGGATGACTGGCTCTTTACAGTAGAGTTTAAACAACAGTTCACTCACTGGTCCTGGCGTTCATTGTTGCTGGCGTGCTCTGGTTGCTGCCTTTCATGGCAGAGATGCCGATGCCGTACTCCGTGCCTGGAAGCAGGTCTGATGCACAAAGACAAGAGGAGATGTGGTTACTCATTTACCATGCAATATAGCAAGAAGAAACATCACATAGAGTTGTTTGGCACTCTGCTCCACACTCAACATGCATGTCAATTAGATGGAGTTTTTCCATAACAGCCCAATTAGCTCTACATCAGTGATGAGGTCCTGACAAATTTACATGTACATCACTATGATTTGTGAAGAAACCCATTTTTTTTCACCCCCTGCATAATTGATCAGTTCTAAATCAATCTTGCATGTCCAAAATGAGCTTCTCAAACTACAGGAATAGAGATGAAGAGATGAGCAATGAGAAATGAGTGAGAGTGACAGAGATTATTAGAAGAGAGTGTGGGGCAGAGAGAAAATGAGAGTGACAGAGATGGAATTGATTGCATTGATTGCAATGGCCGAACAGAAAGACAGACGCAAGGACCTTTTGCTTCAATTCTTATGCTGGGCCATGCCCTTTTCCAGCACTGTGGCCTTTCAGGAAAAAAAACATTCCAGCTGACCCTTCCCTTCTGACAGCCTTTCAATATCCCCGCAGGATAACACGCATTTCTGCAGATACAATCAGTAGCACGTCAGCCAAGTGTTCGCCTTGCAGATAATCCTGCCATGTAAAACACACAGGCACTTCCCAGCTTCTTCAGTACACATTATGCATTGTGATAATAGTGACAGCGTCAGGAAAAACACTGCCAAAGAGCCAGAGAGCCTCTACAGATGTTGGTGATAAATAATTCAAGGCAAATTAACTACAAAACCCATTAAATGGAGGATGAGCAAGGCATCGCTCCTCCTCACTCACCTGTGAGAGTGGTCTTAGTGGTGGCTCCTTCATTTCGTGGTACAATGACTTTATCATACTGATCTCCTGCTAAAGTGCTGTACACCACCTGGTAGCCCTCCACCTACAATAGAAGACGCACACGTTTAAACAGCTGCAACACCAAGGTGAAAGAAATATTTGAAAAGAACAGCTTCATTTTTTTTTTTTGCACCGCATTGCTGATGGGTGATTGATAAATGGTTTATTTTGCATCAGCCCGGTATGATATTTGTCTCTCTGTCAGCACTCTGCAGAATCATGAGGATGAATAAATTTGCACTGCTAACAGGCAGCAAGATAGACTGGCTTCATAAGTCTGGGTGTGTAGTTAGTGTGCCCCCTGAAATATCACTGTGACTTCTGGTGAAACAACATGATTCATGACATTTTAATTCAGAGTTAAACATTCAGTGATCACTTGCACCCAGTGTGCTCCTTGTTCCATTGCTATTATTGACATTTACCAAGCTGACATTTGCAGGCCCACCTGTTTATGATGATAGAGTGCACGGGAAAACAGGACAGTTAAGGAAAACAGGAGAAGTTAAAACCTGGTTTAGGGCAAGTGAGTGGGAAGGGTCAAGTGTGGGGGAATAAATTCAAGCAATTAAGGACTAAGGACTAGTGGTGACTTTATGACCAAATGTGTAAAACATTATGATTTTCTTTTTTAAGAGGGGGACTTTTATCCTGAAAGGAATACAGACGTACACTGAAGTATAAAAATGTACTTTATCCAATCAACATAATACATCATGCATTCACAATCACAATCTGAATATTACCAGTATAGTTACACCATTATTTATTATCTCTGTATAATAAATAATCTATATATTCTGCCTGGCTGATCTAATCTATTGATTTGCATAATACTTCATACAGAATGCTCCTCATTTGCTTTGAATATAACACCTTAAATCTTAAAAGTTATTCAATAATTGTAGTGAGGGAAAAGTTCATTCATTCATAAGACTGAAATAATCAGGAAAAGTACAACACTTGGGTTCGTTACTTGCAAATGTCATTCAGCGCATGTCTAATTACCTCAGCCTCGCTGTTATCCCATTCAAGTTCCAGGGTGGTGGACGTCTTGGACACGAGCCGCAGGTTCTTGGGGGCATCGATCTCTGAGAAGAACGATAAAGCTGACAATGTTGGGGACACTGAGACCAATTCTAAGGAATTGTGAACAAGCAAACAACAGCAGTTTAAACAGTATCAGACAGATACGGTTAGTCTCAAACTGTCATTTACCAGACTTAATCTGTATACAATATCATATCAGGGAAAGTACAGAATCATCACTTTCAATGTGTCCTTAAGGAATACACTGTAATATATATCCAGCAATCCTGAAATATCTGCAGATTTCACTTAAATTGGATGATCCTGAAGCAGATATTTTAGCACCAGAGACACACATTTTGCTATAGATGTAGTGGTAGTAATGTCAGTTTGATTAAGTAATTTGCACTCAAAACAAATCAGGTTGATGTTTCCACAAATAATGTGCTTTATTCTACACAAACTTTATGGGAGTAAAAAAAAAAACATTGAACAGATGTTTACTACCCTATTCAATATAGATAAACAGCATGGTATGCATTAGGCCATATGTCATCAGCTGTTCTATTCCTGGAGGCAGGCGAGGGATCACACACACTACTATCATCACATCTGCTTGCTGTCAGACCTCACCAGTAGTAAATTCAGTGGAAATGGATCCACTCTCGTTTCCTTTCCTCACACCTCTGACAGACACCTCGTAACGCGAGCCAGGACGCAGAACCTGTGGAAGCAAAAACACACGGACAGTTTGGTCTGTTTAATCTCTCTGCATGGATTTTTCATTTTTTGGGGGGACGGGGGGCGGTTATCTCCAGGCACAGAAGGCAGGCAGATTAGATGAATTAACAAGCATGAGAAGTGTACACACACACACACACACACAAATGTACACACAGACACAAAATAGTAAGTGCAATGTAATAATTCCAAAGCTAACCCGCCAGCTATAAGAAATGAAAAGAAGCTTTCCCCATATGACAGGTACAGTAGGTCCACAAAATGTGTCCGTATGATCAGATCTGTGATCTCATGACATGATGAATGACACTCACACACACACACACACACTCACCTGCAGGGAATACTGGCTGAGTGTGGGCTGGAGGCGGAAGGTCGTCCGTGGCCCCTCACCTCCTACAAGCCCATAACGCAACACGACCTGATCGATCTTTGCCTTCGGCGGCATCCACTCCACAAACGCCACGGTGTCTGACACATCTCGCACGATCAGCTGAGTGGGACCATCAATCACTGAAAGACAGATGTATGATTATTGAGTGTCCCGTTGCTACTGTATCGTTATGAACAAAGCAATGTCATCACTTTGTCAACATCTATTGCCGATTTATTGACTGAGTGGGGCCGTGAATTAGTTGACATTTTATTATTTACGTTTTTGTTACGGTACTACAATATGAAAATCCTGAAGAAGGATTATGATGATTTCTGATGCAGGTAGATGTCATTAAATTGTTTTGTTCAACTAAAACAACCCCAAACCTGCATATATAATTTGAAACATAAGTCAGCGTACTGTATGGCTAATTTTGGTGTGTGACCCTAAAATAACCCTAAAATGACCCTAAAATCTATTTATGGCCCCACACAGGTAAGAAGTTTACAAATTTAATGGCCTCACAACTTTAGGATCTGTCTGGTATGAATAACTTTTTCTCATCTAAAACTATTGATTAAAAACAAGAATTAAGATGCGTATGATTCATAATAGACATACGTTTAGAACAGTCACAAGCTAATCATCCAATCTGAGAGGGTGGAAGCAAAGTTTGGCTGTTTCTACATTACCTTATAAAATGTTAAGCATTGTCTAACTACAAACTGAGGTAAAAGTGTTTTGGACAAATTATAAATGAATAAACACCATAAACAGTCAATATTCACAAGGAGGCAAAAAATAAGAAACTTTAAATGAAAGAATGAAAGTTCATGTTGGTGCTTCCCGGCCGCAGCAGTGCTGTGGGTTTGTTATCAGAGACGGTGTTCTCAGACGGCCAAGCATGTAAAACCTATCAGACCTGACACACGCTGAGGCAGTGGGCTTTATCTGTGCAAGGTGTAAACTATAAGCCACGATTAGAGTCCCTCCAAGCCGTTTGCCGGAAAACAGCACTTATTAGGTGTGAAGAGCTGAAAACACATCACGCACCGTGAGAAAGAGCCACTTCACAATATTTGACACAAAGGGGATTCACTGAACACGTTCTCCACGAGTTCTCATTTCTAGAGAACCAGGATTGTAATGTGAAGAAATTTCCGTCAAGCCAACGGGGTGTTTGAGAATGTGACAATTAGCACCCAGTTTCATTAACCTGTTAATTACTTCTTTCCACAAAAGCTATGTTTTGACATCTCTTGTTGAGGCAAATGTCTGGGAAAAGGCAGGGGCTTTCGATTCTCGCATCAACACTTTTCTTGACAGATCCCACCGCCGTTAGATGGGGTTCAGAGATACAACTTGTGCACAGTTTACGGTAGCTGATTTAAATAATTCTCAAAACACGTTTGGATGAGGTGACGAACATCATTTAATGGTGAGGAAACAACCAAAATAGCAGATGCCACAGTACTTAGTTCGAGATGAATGTTTTAAACTGAAAGCACGGCACGCCGCTCTGTGATAGCATAACTATTCCGCCGTCGGCCCCAGGGGGGGACTCACGTGAACGGCATAATTCACACTGTGCAACACAGGACCACTGTGTTCCTTTAAAGTATTTCTTTAAGCTTTTGAGATCTAAATAAGTCCCAGACTCAGGTTTGACATATTGCAGGTCCACTCTGATCCTTGATGTATTAGAAATTGGCCCCTTGGGTCTCGTCCTAGAAAACATCCTGAGGAAGACAGTTGCTGAAAACCAGCTCCCGCATCAACCGTCCTCTCCCTGTGGTTTTTCCTCCGACTCCTTCATCATACTCTCCCTCCGTCTCCAAGGAAGGATAAATCTTTGTTGTAAATAATTGAGTAACTTTAGATTTGTCTTTTCCTCCTTCTTTATCCAATAAGGTGTCCTGCAGTGGGCCACCGTGAAAAATTAATGAGAGTGTGCCATGAATTATTAATCGATACTTAATTACAACCCACGAAAAGAACAAAGACTTGACAGGGAATTGATGGTGTTTTGACTGTGGACATCAGGTTTTGAATTGTTATGGACGAGGTTTGAATTGGATCTATTACAGCTGTCTGAGTCCTGTCAGCTGGGTGAGGACTGGGCGAGGGGAAGGGTAATACCTCAGTGAGGGTTACAACAGGGACATAAATGGTGGCAGAGCAACAAATACGTCAAGGTAACACTCCCTGCCTCTGCCAGGACATTTATCCAGGTGTGTACTGTGGGTGTGTGTCACATATTGTGCAGGGAACACTTACTTGACCAATTGACAGAAAATAGTTGCTGACACTTAGAATCAATTAATCATTTGACCAATTTATCAAAAAAAAAAAAGCCAAACATTTTCTTTCTCTCTTTTCAAATATCAGAACATGCTGTTTTTCTCTATTATAATGTAAAATTGAACAGTGCTGGGTTTGAGACTGTTGTGTGGAGAAAAAAATGTTTTTTATTTCAAAGTGTCACCTTTGCATTAACTGAAAGACTCCCAAAAAATATTTTTCAAACTTTCTTATGAATATAAAATCAACTCTTTGGGTTAAAAAATCTTTTAAAATATATTAGATTTAGACTGTTTTGATGTTTTGATGTTTGATTTGAATGTCATTTAATCCTGAACGGTGCGTGAGTACGTGACGTCGTGTTGCTTCTCTTCAAGCTGTACAAAACTATAAATTCTCTTGTGTGAAAAATGTAAATGTAACAGAAAATTGTGTTGGACTGGGACCCCATTTAATCTAATTGTCTGATTAACAAAACAGGTCTTTGGGAAACCAGCTCTCTGGGAAAAGGGCTATTTGTAAGTCTTATGATTACACAGCCAAATTTAGCATAAAGTTTATTGCAAATGTTGCTGCAAGCTCCACCAACCATTACAATCACAGTAAGACATAAACTGTCTGAGCAGTGCAACTTCTACTGTGGCTTTGTTACAGTTGCTCAGAATCAAGATGGTCTGACCTGGTGAAGGCTGACTAGTTGCATTTCACCACTGCAAACCACTTAAATTTAATCTTAAACTAACAACACTTCCACTGAACCAAAGAATACAGTGAATTCAAGTAGTTAATGTTATATTTTGAAGATGCAATAATAGTAGTGCTTGTAAACCTTGTATTGTACCCATTCAGGCACCACGCAGGGGTTTGACATGATATCCACACTGTATGTAAAGACTCATATTTACTTTTTGGATTCAGAATGAGTGGTTTTCATTCATACATACGTGTTGTGACTGTAGCAGTGACTGGCTGACTTCGACCTTGATCTCGGAGCGCCACCAAGTTAACAGTATACTCTTCCCCTGGTCTCAGACCGGTCTGCACAAAGGAAGTGATGGTGCTGGGTAGCTGTGCAGTCATCCCCCCATCATTGTCCTGGGGAAAAAACACAAACAGAGGTATGTGATGAAAAGAGACTGGAACTCTGTTGCTCATTGTTTGTATATTTTGAGTAAATGTCAGTGTGGCACAACCCTCTTTTCTCAGTAGAGATAAGGAATCTGGCAGATAAAAGCCTAGTGTTTGATCACCAGACATAAACAAGGACTCCAGCAGACGATTTCTATGCAGCAAAACCTCTGCATACTGAGACCTTTTCTTTTGACTTTTATGTAAACTTCTAGATGGCTTGGCACATTAGATTCCCAAGCTGCACTGGGCAAAAAAATGACTGTGTGCCACAATGATATTTCTCAGGCCCTGTTCTGCAAAGGCAGCACTCTGTACGTTTCCAATGGCCTGTCACTCATCATCCATATGGAGTTCCTGCTATTCCCAGCTGTTCTCGCAGAGCCAGTGTTGCACATGCACTTCCTGTCGACAGACAGATGTTACACCTACTGCTGCTCCAAGATCCCCAAAAGCCAGTGCTACAGTATGAAGGCTCGTAGTAGAGCTGAATATATAACAGCTTGCTACTTTCCAGAATCAAAACTGTAATTAGAGAGGTAATCCATTTAATCATCTCAACTTAAATTACCAGGGTGGGCAGTAACACACCATGGTAATGTCCCAATAACAAGTTGTGCTCAATCTCAATAGATGCAAGCGATGCTAAATGACACAAAATGAACCACCGTAACAGTGTATCCCACTCCATCCCCTGTGTCAGTTTGCCCATAATTAGTCATCATCCTCTCTGCTGACAAGTTTGCGTAGGTGAGGAGTGACAAAAGAGATTTTTATTGTGCTTTAAGGTGTCATGATTAAAGGACTGGGGTCATTTAGTATGCCAGACATAATTTTCATGTCTGTTCATGTAAAAAATTGTAAAACACAATCTTGTGCTAATTCTCTTGCCATAATGCATTTAAATACAAAATTATGTATTTTCTGTCCCAAAGGCTTTTAATCAGTTTCCCGTAACAGATACATACTGTTAGGGGAAAGTTAAACAGTATGTTTTTTTCCCCACTATATGTTTAGAGATACTTTCTAATAAAGACCAAATACCATAAACTAAGCAGCTCAACAACATAGAATTGCAGAGATGCATGAAAAATACACAGTAAAAAAAAAAATAAATAAAAAATAAAGCAGAATAAAAAACATAAAATGTTAGAGGACTAAGAACGAAGCAACAACTGTTGGCCAGCGTAAGATCCACCCAACTACAACACCACTCAGACACCAAAAATAATCACTCAGGAATAAACGGAAAGTCCAGCTTAAACAAATGTAAACAAAAAAGGGTCCCACATCTTATTAAACTTCCTAAGGGAGCCCTTCAAAACACACTTGATCTTTTCAAGTATAAAAAGGACTCCTTTTAGCCATTATGTATGCAAAGGAGGAATTTGAGATTTCCTCTTGAGTAAAATGTCTCTCTAATAAGGTAACAAAGGCTATAAACAATATGTTTTTGGAATTTATGTTTTATGTCAATATTTTAAACCTGTATATAGACTAATGTATATGCATATGTATGCTCAGAAAGCCTACTGTATGTACAGTAGCAATACACATCATGTATTGTACATTTTACATTTTGCAGCTTGGGATTCTCAAATGAGCGAGAAAGATCATTTTTTATACAAGCTGCCAGGTACTGCCTTTTCTTCCCAGGAGTGAAGGATTGAGGCACAAAGTGCAAAGTGAGCAGTGTTACAGCCACAGGCATGGATTAACATCATTCATGTAGACATCATTTATGGACAAAATGTATTTTTTTTGCACAGATAATACTGCACACTTGCACTGCCTCATCATGTGTCCTGAACTTAGCGCTTTGACCACATTGGTTGATTATGAAAATGAATAGCAACGCTGAGATGCTTCAGGGAAAATCTAATCATGTGTTTCTATGTATGGATTTAATTAAAAAAGAAGCTTCTTTAACAATCAGCAAATGTTATTCAAGAGGGAGCCTCAAGGATAAAGTCAAAGACCCTTGCTCATTATTCTTATGACCATATATGACTGTATATGTGTACATAACCATAATTAATATCATATGACTTGTAAAGTAATAATACAGTTCTATTATTAGTGGTACTATTTTACAGCTTTATCAGGTTATTTAAAAAGTCAACTACATTTTATGGCATGTTAGATGCTGTGCTACAGAAACACTGGCAGCGTGGTATTCGACTGGAATGTCAGGTATTTACCATAGCTGTCCCTAACAGTGTTAATGGTGGGTCTTGACGCTCACCCTCCCTCCATCTTTCACTTTCTCAGTTTCCTTTTTACAGGGTAGTGAGGTCTGTGTTTGTTCGCACAGGCCCAAGCTTTCATGCCTGCTTCCATTACAAGATTGTCAAAATTCACAATCCCCATTGCTGGATTAGATCCACAGGGGGTGGGACTGCCAACCCATAATATGATTTCCCTTGTGGCTGTAGTGAGAGAGGGGAAAGCGAGGCTGAGATAGAGGGAGGAACATATACAGGAAGGACGAGAGAGAGTGAGAGGGAGAGGTGAAGGAGAAAGAGTGGAGAGAAGGGAACCTCTGGGGGTAGAGAGAGGAAAGGCTTGGAGATCAGACAGGTATGGTGGATGGAAGGTAAAAACAAGAGATTATAGAGGTGGAGCGGGAGGGGGGGGGGGGCAGACGCTAGAAGAAGAGGGACATCGGTGAGACATGTACAATTGAATAGAAAGAGAGAAGAAAGGATGCCTAAAAGCAATCAAATGAAATCAGGAGAGTTGCAGCTTTTTTCACTCAGCGACTCCATCCTCACAACGGCTTGAAATAAACACAAAAAAGCATCTTAACATCAGATTTAATGCTTTGAGTCTGGCCGGAGCAAAGGATATCTCCCCCTGAGAACACCTTAAAGGAGAAAACCAATTACTGTGAGAGGGCACGAGATTAGAGTGCACGGAGTACCTGAGTTTACAGCGGGAATTAGAAAAGAGAAAGCTTTTTGCTTTCTGGCTTTCAACCTGGCCCTGCTATGGCTTTTCCAAGGGTTATTCTGGAAAAGGGTTTAATGGCTCATCCATCTAATAGCCAATAAGCTTAAGACAATCCGCTTGTCTAATTTGGTATGGGCCCCCAAGAAAACCTAAATCCATTCAGTTATTTTTGCCTCCTGTTTCTGCAAGGAAATTCAGCAAGTCATTTACAGATTAGCATTAGTGAGATTTTAAAATAATTCTTTTCAATCAAGAATATTTGGTTTGCTCAACAAGCAAAATGGAAAATCTCTGCAGTTGTGTGTAGGGCAGCAGGCAAATCTGTCTTTTGCTGATGGCTCATTAAAAGCATAAAAAAATCTAACTTCCCCCCTCTGTTTGCTTAGCTCCCTCACCCCCACCCTCTTCCAACACACTCGCTGTGCACTCTGCAGTCTTACATTGAGGCTGACAGTGAACACATACACTCAGCGTTCACACAGCTTTACTCTACCTTAGGGATGAAGCTGATCTCCCATCCATCGAAAGAATAGTAGAAGGGTTGCCACTGGACCTCCACTGACGTCTCTGTGATGGATTTGAAGACTAAACCGTCCGGATTGGAGAGATCTGGAGAAGAAGCCAGAGACGTATTATTGTTCTTCAGTGACCCACACAGCCCATAAATCACTACTCCGTCTAATGCTGAAGGTGTGGGATGCTCAACCTTTCTCTTTTAAATTTGTGTTACTGTTGTTTTGCCTCTGTCTGTATCAATTTTATCATTTTGAGTGGCGTTGTGCAATGTTTAGTGTTGGTACTTGATTTTATTGTTTTATTTTTTAGTCGTTTTTATTACAACCACTCTCATTAATACAAGGCAGTAGTGTCTGTTTAAAATTAAAGCTACAACACATTCAAATCTGCACAAAGTAAAGGGCACCGAATATTCCCTGAAGATCCTGTATGTAAATCCTGAAATATTGATTTCTTGGTTAATAGCCATTGCTCACAAAATGTAAAAATGACTTTCTTCACAGGCAGCTGAGTCCCCACAAATCTTTCAAGATAATCAAATACTACATTTTACAATTAAGTTCAGCAAAGACAAGCCAACAAATCATATCCTCACTGATGAATGGTTGCATAAAACTTAAATGGCCTAAATTGTCTTTATTACTCCAATTTCTGCCATCGTGGAAATTAAATTCACTTATCTGTGAAATGGAGGATAATTCTACCAGCAAAGACTGTACTATCAAAGTGTATCACACTGTATATCTGCCTGCTTTATATGAGCTGACACAATTTTCTTGGTCATTGCAAATAGGCCATTCTTGGTTGGAGGCAGGGAGAGTCTGCATGACTCTATGATGAGAACTAGATGAGAACTGGTATGTTTTTGCGGTCAGGTCCGCAGACCTGGCATGAGCACCAGCTAGAAGGGAACATGTTCAAAGGGTGTTCCTATTTGTGTGTGTGTGTGAGTGTGTACATGAGTGTGAGTGACACCAAGCAGGTGTTACAGGTAGGAATCACAACCAGTTGGCACCGGGGAGCAGGTGGTGTTCTCACTCTATTGACACTGAGAACCATCTCTGAGAGGATTTATATAAAAAAAGAAAGAAAAAAGTGAGAGACAGCCAGGGTGTGTGTACTTCCACATGGATTACCATGTGCATGAATACATGCATGGTTGATTCTGTGCAAGACAGCAAACTGAGGTATTAATTTATTATTTCCTAGGTAATGGACCACACATGACTGCAGAGGAACACTTTGTCAAAACAACACACAAGACTGCTCTTACAGGTCCAAACAGTGATGCTGTCGGGGACGCTGATGCTGTTGTTAATGACGGCGAACACGTTGATGTTGTACTCCATGCCGGCGTCCAGGCCTGTGATAGTGCAGGCTGTGGTATTGCCTGGGATCCTTATCTCCAGTTGCACACCTGAAACAGAGAAGGATACAAAGATACATGGATCCATGGGTGCAATCACAGAAAAGCTGTCAATCAAATGACCTAAATTACAACCTTCCTGGCTTTGAGAGGCCAGCGTGGCTCTGTACTTACCTCCTTGGCTGCTCGGTGTGTAGGTCACCAGGAAATCTGTCAGCCGAGGTGAGCCCTCCCACTCCAGGTCAATAGTGCGATCAGTCACCCCTCGGACCATCAGGTTCATGACAGGTGCCACTGTTGACACAGAAATAATAACATATTAATATTGATTTGTGTGCTGTTCACAGTTAACCCAAGTATCACCTTCATTTGCCTCTAAGACCGCAATAGTCATAGTGCTACTGAGCAAGAAAACCACAAAAATGTCTTTTAATTTTCATCAGAAAGTTTCAATACAAATTCATCATTTCACTCCCTCCCTCATACCTTCAGTGTCTTGTTGTGCCATATGAGGCATGAGCACACCTTGCCTGACAGCTGATCCCACATGGAGCTACACAGGAACTATTCTTACCAGCAAATAGGCTCAAGATAAAAAAAATTTATATAACAAGCAAAAAGCAAATGACAACTCGTATGACGCCATAAATGTGGATGTGTATATTAGCCAGCAAAAGGCTGCATTTTTAGTTGGGAGTATTGACTCAACATTTCATTGTGCAAGAATAGGAAATCCTGCAAAAATATATTACAAAAGTTCAAAGATAAGTTGCAAGCTTTGGGAAATGACTGGCAGCAGCATAGAGGTTCAAACACATAGTAGTAAATCCTGTGTCGGTTCACCTTTAGATGGTGTCAAGTTGCCTCCTACATTTTCAGTTATGTATATATTCAAAAATAAAACAATATTCAGCCGGCTTACTGAGTGCATCTCTGCAGCCAGCACAAGACACTGGTGCTGCGTGTTAACATGAGAGGGAGAAGCACTGTCACTCATTTGGGTTGAAGTGGAGATCGTCAAGCCATAAAACTCAGAGATGGTGCTGAATGTAAATGTGGAGGCATAAACAAGAGTGTTTACAACTCTCTGCCAAAAACAATGACCAGGAGGAGGAGGAGGAGGAAGAGGAGACAGGTAAAGGACATAAAGCTGGAGAAATGATGAGAGGGATGCACAAAGGACGGAGGAGGAGGGGAGAAGAGGGCGACTAGAGGAGGGAACAGATGACTAAAGTAGATAGAGTGATAGTTTAAAGAGAGAGACTGCGGGAAACAGTAAGACAGGAGGAGGAGGACAGAGGGATGAGTAGAAGAGCACCAAGTGTGATGGTGTGATAAACACCCTCTCACACAATCATCACCCCTGCATCCTGTGATATAGGACTCCACAGCGCAGCTCTGAGGACTCCTCGGGGAACCTTGGGACACTCAAGTAGCTGTTTCAGCTACTTCCTCACACACTCGGCAGATGGCTGCATGCTTCACAGTGGTTTGCTCATTTCAAAACAGTGAACCTGCACTGGAGACAACTCCTGCAGCATTCACTTAGCTTGATTTATTTCGTCAATTGGATTCAGCTTCGTCAAGTACATGAAGGAAATAACAAATCAAAAGAAGGAGCAATAATCCGTGGGATGGGAGGAGTGATTGAATGAGGTCACGCAGGAGGCTGAACAGATGAGCTGCTTGAAAGTAAAGGCATTAACTCAGATGGAAAGTGAAGGGCACGCTCTCGAGTGAGCACTTTGGAGGAAGTTGCGGTGAAAAAGTTGAAGCGGTGACGTGACACGGGAGACACGGCGAAGACTTGTTGCTGAATGAAAGGTCACCCATGAGTTCGTCTGAATGCAAATACTTCAATCAGCTGGAATCGTCCATGACGAGTACGACCTGATGTCCAATCAACAGTAGGAGAATCTCCGGCCTTTGTGACTGGGCCATTTCTCAGTTCACATGATCTTTTTTGTTCTTGCTTATTCTAATTTCAGTTTAAGGACATTTTGTTCCTCTGAAGGATGAGTATAAAAGACTTCTCTACTGACGTCTCCATCCAGGTACAGTAGTTAACACCACAACTGTAAAGGTACATCATGGCCCCGTTAGCCCGATTGCACAATGTCCAATTTAAGAAACAACATCTTAAAATGCTTCTTATCTGCATAAATGAGATATTACATTATCACATATTGGATGTGAATTTAAATGAATTCAAATGCTCAAAGTCTGTGAGACCACTTCTCAGGTGTGAGTCCTTTCTAAAGTTTTCTTCAAAAGGGAGACTTGCTGAGGGTTATTCAAGAATCTCGCCTGCAGTCTTTAAGTCTCATTAGGTCTAATCAGCACGCCATCATCAGCAGATACGGCGAAATCTACTCAACTAAAACCCTGATGAAAGAACTCCAGCTGACAACAGAGGTCGGTGCATCAGAGGACTAACTTACCTTCAGGCCAAGGTGTGATGTGACATTTCTCTTGTAAATTTGCTCAAGTGATTAAATTTCAAGTTCTAATGTGACATACAGTAATTTGGGTTTGCATGTAAGAGAAAACACATTAATTATATACTGTAGGGCCAGTAAAATTCCACAGTAACTGTCAAAGCGTTCTTATTCCTTTGTTCTGCTATGAATGAAAAGTAAATTGGTTCTGACGTTAGGCCTAAAAAAGGCATGAAATGCAAATCTTTGACTACACTCAGCTAGAGCGTAAAGTGTCCAAAAAAGGAGCACACTACATGTTTGCTAAGAAAAAAAACAAAAGAAACAGCTGCACATTCCAGTCTATTTTTTGGCTGGAAAAAAGAAGGCTCCCAAACACATACTGTCACTGTCAAAGTCGTATTGTCATATATTTTTTATTTTCCATTCAGTGCAGAAGAATTGCTTTTAGTTATTAATGGAGTTTTGTCACGAGCTTCAACACAATTTCAGTTGAAACCACTGATACAGTGTCTCCTCACACATCAATGCCACAGAAACAGTGTGTGTTTCTTGTGCAGTGTGGCATGTTACTGTATGTTATGTTTAGGTGTGTGTTTGTATTTAAAACAGGTTCACAGTTGTATCATGTGATGGACTGTCATATATGTTGTGACAAAACGACTTGCTACCCGGAGCCTATTACAGTAAGCTGCCATACCACTGTGATCCTGCACAGGAGAAAAAAGAGCATGCTCTGCAGATAAACTTGACTGACTTTATACTGCAGAGCAGGGCAATAAATTATGGCAATAAAATAGACAAGGGGCGATAGTTTTCATATAAACTCGATGACTTGAGCTCCATGTCTTTGACAGAAATGTAAATGTCAGTTGTCACCACAGCTGCACTCTGAGGCTGTCAACAACATGAGAACGTCACCGCTGCTTTCTCACTGTAGCATCAGGAGGACTCATCAAAGCGAGCGTGGAATACCTCTGCTGTCAAGATTAAATGCCACTCTTCAGCGTGAGTTGATCGCTGCTTCGTGGGTGGATATATTTTTATGTAAAGATATACTGCATCTCACCCCATGTCTGAAACATCCAATTTAAATTCAACAGCCTCCATTATTTCTCATAGTGGGGGAACATACACAACAATAATTGAATCAGAACCGCATCCCGTTTTCTTCAGCTTATGATAACATGAAGCATTTAAACCTGTCATCATGCAGGTCTCTTGATAGCTCAGCTGCTTTGTTTTGTATTCAGCAAACTCTCCCCTACAAGTATTGGCTATTTTGGCCTTTAATTGCAAAGAAATTGCAATCCAGGCGGTATAGATATTAAATGAGAGGGCAGCGCTAGGAAATCAGCATTAGTAATATGATTTGCAGTCGCGCTATTGCCTTGCTCCTCTGCCTGTCCTCATCTGTCACTTTGTTGACAGCTGCCTCGAATGAGAGCGGGAGGATCTGATATTTTGGCGTGGAGAGCCGGTTTCCGAACAAAGGTAAGCGCGGCTCAGAAACCGTCTCAGCCGCAGCTAATGTGACAGTTGTGTCCATGGATGAGAGTGACTTTTGACAAATGAACGCTGTTACACCTTTGCTGCTGTCCAGCAAGTCGCGCGCCCCACCACCTACATTAGAAGTAGAGGGCAAATTGTTTTTCAGAGCTGCAAGTGCACTACTGAAAATGATGTGGCTGTGGCTGTTGTGTTTTCAGACCTATGGACCTAAGGGTTACTTCAGAGAAATAGCTTTGCATTTAGAGTTCTGCGCAACAAGTTTGAGCTATTTACCTGTGTGGCTGAGCTTTGACCATGAGCCACAGAGAACAGTGGGTTATATTTACTTTCACCTGACTTATTCATGACATCTACTGTAGCAATGCGAAAATAGTAAGAGCTACACTTTCAGCTAGAAATAACTTTTTTTTTACTGCTGGTTTTACTTATCAAGTGGAACCAGTTTTTTCTTGCTTTGAATTACTTAACATAAAGCAGATGAAGAGACATGACATTTCTAAAATATTCGCAAAGCTGTAATCTAAAGTATGTATTCAGTTTTGCACCCAAATGAGCATTAGCATTAGTGGCAGTCATTCATGAACAGAAAATGTGATGACGTTAACAGAAAATCCCCCTTAGCACTGGAGGTACTGTACTCCATCAAATGCTCAGCTGTGATTTTTGAAGCAAACCTGTTCATGCTCATGAATTCAGCCTGAACCGGAGCGTCCCAGAGCGTCATTGTGAAATCTGTTAAGACTGAGTTTCTGCTCTATTCCTTGGACCAAGTCACACTGACAGAAAGTGTTAAGGGAGGACAACTTCTTTTGCCCAGAGTTTCTGCTTCTGGGAATTGAGCCACAAATGTCACACAAACTATATTTTGTACATGACAAGAGTCAGAGGATTAAACTGATGTGGAGGATAATAAGTAATAGCCTACCAGAGTTGCAATCATCTCCAGCGAAGCCGTCCTGGCAGACGCAGAAACCCTCCTTGCAGATTCCCTTCTTGCTGCAGTTGTTGGCACAGTACACCAGCGAGCAGTCCTCTCCCACGTACCCGGGCCGACAGTTGCACGTTCCGTTGACACACAGCCCCTGGTCAGAGCAGTCATTGAGACACCTCCCGACCATGCAGTCCTCTCCAGTGAAGGACTCCTCGCACACGCACTCCCCGTCTATGCACAACCCGCGGCCCGAGCAGTCTGAAGGGCACCGTGGCTCCGAACAGTTTTCGCCTCCAAAGTCACGGTCGCACACGCACTCCCCTTCCACGCACACCCCCTGGCCGGAGCAGTCGTCCGGGCAACGAGGCTCTGAGCAGTTCTTGCCGCTCCAGCCTTCCTCACAGATGCAGCCACAAAGGTCAAAGCTGAAGCTGCCATGGCCACTGCAGCCTGGCACAAAGTCCAAGCGACCTGGGGAAAAAAATATCATTTTAATCATAAAGTGTGGAGCAAAAGTTTGACACATAGGCTGAGATATACTGTAGGTGCATTCTGTGCCCTTTTAAGAGCACAACTCGCTTTGAGAGTTGATCATTTCAATGCACACTCAGAAGTGAAATCATATATAAAACATCTAATCTGCTCCATGTCTCTGTGCCTCAACAGCCTTGATGGGGAGAGACAGTCGTCAAGACATCAATGGCAACCCGTCTCATTTTCTGCAATTCCACTCTGCCGCCGTCCTCTCCAGCTGCGCATTTCATCCTCATTCCGATTCAGATTGTGACTGCTGGAGATAATCACAGTCTCACCGTAAAGATGGAGCGTTTTCATAAAACTATTTGAATGGGGTGATGGTGTCAATGAAGAAGATCCTTTAACCATAATATGTCCTATAACTCTGGTCATTCCAGTCCCCTCATATTATAATGGCAGCAACTCGTGAATACTGAACAAAATTTTTTACTAGTAGCAAAGGTTCCTCTCCAGCTTTTTAGGCTGAGACTCTGCAGCAGAATAAAGAAGTTGCCCTCCAGCATCAATATTCTGCTGTCTTCTGTTTCCTCTTCATTCATTTTATTTTTTTCCTGTCTATAATACCTGTTGTTTTTCTTTGCCAAATAGGACACAGCCTTTTTTGAACACTTTTTTTCAGCAGTCATGTCAACAGTTGATACCACACCATTATTAGATATCATTTTGATTGTTGTTGTTGTTGTTGTACCCTTTGTATAAACACTGTGGCTCCAAAATCCAGAAATTTCAACCATATATTTTGCTGCCACTTTTAAACAGTACTACTCACCCATGGCTGAGCTCTCCCCGCAGCATCCAGATCCACACTGAGCTCTGAGCATGGAAACTTCTCTCTCAAGCATCTCCACCCTGGTGGCGAGCTGCTGGATTGTGGTTGTTGCTGTACAACCACACGCCGCTTTTGGGATATTGATGCGGTGAGTAAACGTGACCTGAACAAGATGGACAATTTGGGTAAGATTTGCACTTCAAAGCACCATAGTGTATTCAGGCAATTACTGTATGGGGCAAAGTGCATCTGGGTCCACATCACCCAAATGATACTGTATCTCTGAAGTATCAAACACTCTGTAAATAACTTTATGCATCTGCCGGCATCCACTAACAAAGATATGGAGTAAACATCAAGCAAATACAGCCCAGCTAGTGGAAAACAAGCATTAATGAGCCCCATCGGTCAGTGTGAACACATTTTGACATGGCCACTCACCTGCAGCCCCACAGCTTTGAAGAGGCAGAAAACAAGTTTATAGTTCTGTCTGTCTAGGGGAACCGAGGCCATAGTCAGTTTTAATGGTCTCTAGAAACTTCTTAAAAAAGAGACATTATCCACTTTTTACAAACAGACGGATCAAAAGGTGAGCTCCTACAAACATGCCTGAGTGAGAGTACAGAGGTAAGTGGGGTACTCTAAGGCACAGGAGTGGCTTGACAATTTGAAATGCATGTTCCCATCTTTTTTTTTCTACTGTGAAAAGTGTTCAATATTGGAATCGATTTCGATTTATTTGAATTGTTGAGACTGTTTTTCTGAGCTATAACTGTCAATAAATCTCAGTAGAATGATTGGCCATAAATATCTAAATTTAAATGAATAAGTCTGATGAAACAGATGTTCCTGCGCTACATGAAAGTCAATTAACGACTCCCACGTCTTATTCCCTGTTCACACATGCTAAATTAAAAGCAGCAGGAGGCTCTCACCTCTCATATCACAAACTTGATGCTTTCTGAGGTGTTTAGCATTAAGCATACAGTATAGTAATATACACACTCTGCTCTGGTTGTGTACAACAAAATAGTGCACTGCTGGAGGGCGACGTTTCCCCACATTGTTTTCCTTTTCAAGCCCTGGTAATTCGCCAAACTCGTACCACACTGAATGGGGCAGTTGGCTGGAGGCCTGGAGCAGAAAAACTCTTTCACAGGGGTCAAAACAACTGCAACTGGTTGTCTCCAGGCAGTAGAGGGCTTTTTACATAAAGTTGAGACTTTCTTAACTTAAAAAAAAACCTTACCTGACTGTCAGTATCCAGTGTCTGCTCAGTGTATTCTGTCGGTCCAGTCGGATCCAGGGGACCCTCCATTGAAGGCCTGGAGCCCAATTCAGCACGTGGACCTTTAACGTGAACAGAATATTTCTTGAAAACTTTGTTTCAATCAGGAAAAGTTGTCTCAAGGACACAAGATAAGATGGGCAAAGTGAGTTTAAACCCAAACGCTTGATCGATCAGATGACCTCACCATCACCTGGGGCAGGTGGTGCGGAGGCGTCCAGGTCGACTGAGCACAGAGATTCCAAAGGAACATTGATGTTGTAGACATGATTAAAGACCACAGGCTGTTCGAGCATGGTTTGGTTGGCAGAGGAAGTGGGCTGATCCCCCCCTGGGGTCTGTCTCCTCACTCTGGTAGTACGAACCAGCTTGTTGTCTCCTGATGGAGCAGCATGAGCAGCATCCTGGAGAGAGAGACAATATGAAACAAAAAACACTGCGTGTGGTTTGGACTCGGGGGGTTCAAGTTGTTTTTCTCCTTTCTATCCTGTGTTTACAGAATGATGGAGTGAAAGCTAAGAAAAGAACCCAAGGGGACGCAAACCAATATGACACTAATATATACTATATGAAGGATTTTCTCGCTGCTGTAACACTGACAAAGCAATTTTCACATTAAAAATGTGGGTCATTTGCAAAATGACTGTGGCATCAGTTCAGTATTTTAAGATTTCGCTTTCTTTTTGTCTGGCAGGGAGCTCCGAGAATTTCCAATATTAAAAAAGCCAGTGATATTTCAAGGGGAAAGGAATGATAAGCAGAAAATAGAGCCGCAGGCAGACAAGTCTGAACACCACTGGATTGACTCGGCTACAGCAGATGTTGCTGAATATGGATTTGTACATTTGTTAAAATATTTGAATAAGAAAGTTGCCTCTGAGTTATTAGTTTATGGTTTCTAACACTACCTACATAAAATTGACCGTTTGCTAAACCCAGCCCTAGAACACACGTGCATAAGGATGCTCTAAGAATAATAATCTACAGTATGACATTTCTGAAGAGATGGATGAAAGTGTGTTATTCTGCCTCACTGTAAACTGCACTTGTTCAAATATCCAGCTGAGTAACTTCCTACCTACAGTGGTAACCGAGCGTGACTTCTAAGTGCCAGGGAGCATATCACCTGTCTACAACTACATCCCGTGTGGAGCATTTCCTCACGTTGTGAAAACCGGTCCTGGCTCTGTATGTCTAGATCATTTAGCACACCATAATGTACAGTATTAGGGCTGTTTTCGACTAAGGATTTTCATAGTCGAATCTGATTCGTCAGATTTTGCCGTAGTCGACTAATAGTCGAACCTTTATTTATTTTTATTTTTTTTACATAGCAGCAAGATCGTATTTGCAACTTTTTCCCGTTTCACAGATAAACCGGGTAAAACCAATACATCCATGGGTAAAACAAAACAAACGGAGGTCACAAGGACTCAACAATACGTTGTGTGTTTTAATCTTAATCAAACACTGACCGCGACACCGGCAGAGAGACAGACAGGCTGCAGAGGGACGAGATCACAGCTGCGCTAATGGTGCGTTCATGACAACTCGGAAGTCGCAAAAAACGAGATACTCTTCTGAAAAACTCTTGACATGTCAAACTTTAGGATGTGTTAGATAACTAATTATTCTGTCTAAACATCAGAACTACGACACGTGAAACGGTAAACACAGCTGATCGATCGAAAAAACAATTACAGCTCGAGATTTCCAATTTCCGTGGTTGAAAGCAGGATCTTGAATGCAACCTGGTCAAAGTCCGCATCCTCCGTATGTAACCTGCATGCTGACAAAGTTAGATGTCAGACCGGTAGCCCCTACTGTGGGCTCGGAGAAAATTGCCTTGATTATACTTGATTTTAAACTTTGGCGGCTCTGCCTCTCCTCTTTCTGCCGCTCAGTGAGCGTCTGCAGTGACTTCACCGTGACGTTGATGGTCCTGTGTGCAGAGCAGAGCGGTATCGCTCTGCCTGCGCGCTGCTCACCTCCGCGCATTTGATTACAACTGCAGTGGGTGATTTATTAACACATAGTAAGAAGCTAAAACTACCGTTTAAACGCACATTTCATTTTGAATGCTTTATTAACAGAAAGTAGTCGGATTTTGTATCAAAATAGGCTTTTTATAATAAAAAAAACACATTCTGTGAAACAATTAATGCTCAGCAGCCGTGGGCACCCCCATATAGTCAGAATGGTATGATTCGACTACGAGGTTCATAGTCGAATCAGACCTCTCCGAATCGAATCGTCGAATCAGCGACTATTCGAGGTCAGCCCTATACAGTATATACAGTAACCATCAAATGCATATTTATTGTTTAATACAGTGACCAGTTGACAACATTTAAAGTCAGACAGACACTTTCAGTCACTGCTTTATCTGATCTGAGAGTGACTGTTGTCATTTTTCAATGACTGATTTTCTAATTTCTTGCTGGTGATATCCCATCATTTCAAGAATGACTAAAAAATTGTTTTAAATCTGTTATGGAGGGGTGTAAACAGTATTCCCACATTAAGTCCCAGAATAACAGAGAGTATTTGCTTTCAAGGGGAAACGTAAAGGTAAACAACAAATATGAAATACTAAAAACACAGTAGGAAGCATCACCTCTCTTTAATTCTCAAACCGACTGGGAAAGAGTTTAAGTGGATTTGTGGACAGTCGAGTGATTAACATTGGCTGCCAAAAATAGTTGATTCCAAATAAATAATGAATATGAAAAAAAGCCCTGGGCAGCTGCACTCAGTTAAAAAAAAAAGGACAGACAGAGCTATTTTGTCTGTACAAATTTTTACCTGTAGAGCAAGAACCAGAGCCAAAACCAGGATCCAGCCTGTTATGGGCACAGTGGCCCTGTGGTGCTGTTTTGCCAGTGGCATGATGGGAAGAAACCTCACCGCTCCTGTCCACTCACACCTGTGGAGAAGTAACAGAGAGGTGGGGAAAAAACAGAATAATGTGAAGAGTTGTTGTGAATGAAAAAAACAAAACCAAAAAGACAGACAGCGGTGGTGTTTGTGTTGCATAAAAATGATTTTTAAATGCACTGCAGCTGCACCAGTAGCCTTATATTAATGTACCGACAAGGAAATACATTGTACAGTATGTGGTCATGCGTGTCTGCTGTGTGTAGGGAACTATAGCACATCCATCATCTTATCCTCTTTAAATGGTAAATAAGTGGCTTTGATCTGATATAAAATTATAGACTTAAGAAAGGGGGGGAAAAATGGGAAAGTCTTCCAGGGATTATGGAACCTCTGAATGTATTTCACTGTGCAATACCAAATATTTGATCTTTCCACTTGGGAGGAATATAGAAATATTGCTCAGGGAGAGAGTTGATAGATGGATTTCAGTAGAGACATGGTTTGAGTGATGCCGCTGTAATCCCCTCTCCATAGAGTGAGGAAGAAGAGAACAGGGACCCGCTGAAATAAAAGCCGCACAGAGGATGTGCTTCAAGCAGACTGTCACACAGCAGAACAGACAAGACCGTGTAGAGCTTTAAAGGTAGCTATTTGAATTTATTGAATTTTTGCTGCTGAATCAGACATCTCACTCAACCTGCAAAGGATGTTCTACCATACGAGTCTGGGTATGGGAGGTTACAGAAGACAGAAAAGCAATTATATCACTAGCATGAGTGTGAGTTCATGTGTGCTTTGAAGTAATTTTAAGCCCAATTCCCTTGAGTTTTCACATGCTTATGCC
The DNA here is from genome assembly GCA_030347415.2 of Decapterus maruadsi. Lineage (NCBI taxonomy): Eukaryota > Metazoa > Chordata > Actinopteri > Carangiformes > Carangidae > Decapterus > Decapterus maruadsi. Next base: position 19,040,705 of record CM064906.1, read on the forward strand.
TATGTACGTGTGGGTAGAAGATGCTTCAAAGGAGGGGGAAAAAACACACATCTCACATATGAGCCTGTGTTGTCTGCATTCAACTCGTGCTTTTATCACAACAATGCATCTCGTGTTGGAAAAGCAGGCTATTTCACTCAGCTGGCGCCTTTAGTGTGAGCCAGATGGAAGTCTTCTTATCACACCTAACGGGCTCAGGCTTTTTTTTGATCATTTATGGTGGAAATGTTGAAAAAATATGTGTATTTGCACATAAATGAGCAACACAGAGAATCCCGGTGAGTTTGAGCTATGTGTTCTTTTTAAGTTTCTCTCATCCAGAGGAGACAAATGTTTTCTTCTAGGGTTGTTTTTCCTTCTTCTTCTTCGTCTTTTGAATTCGATGCATTTTCAATGTCCCAGGCTTTCAGGCTTCTCATGAAACTGAAGATTTCTCACATCGTTGCACTTCACTTTTCAAGATCTTTTGCACCCATCTGAACACCCCCCTCATTTGAAGACAAAGCAGAAAGCCAGTGTGTGGTTGTACATGTGTTGTGAACAGAAATGCATACAGGAGGCTGACACCTATACTATATCATAAAAGACCCATTGGGGGGAAGGTAGCCGGTCATATGTTACAATCTGCCGCATGCCTCGCTTCAGATAGTGCTGCTAATGTTTTTAAAAATGACTATGGCCTCGCTGGAATCAAGTGCCAACCTCCACCGCCTGCCCAAAGCTGAAGAGATGGAAAATGTTCTACTTTGAAAACCGCCCCTCAAGCGTGCAGCTGCTGTCTGACGCGACACGAGCCGTTTAACTCCTGAATTCACCCAACAAATGAGACGCGTGCAGATGGTGTAGAAGTGAGATGGACAAAGCCAACTGGAACCGTGTTGTTCAAAGCCATTAGCCAAAGCAGTGTCCCTTCGGCTAGCTCCAGTCGATGGCTCGGATGCATGCTTTAAAGATGTGATGATGATAAATGGCACTACATGCATGTTTCACTCACGTTCTACGACAAGCTTGATGGAGGACATCTCTGGAGATTAGCAGGTGCTATTATGTTTTGTTTTTAAGCTCAAATCCAAAGAGGCTATATCCACTGAGATCTAATATTGATTCAAGATTTCTGACAAACATATCCCCATTGTTTTGGGTATTTTTAAGGTTTCTTGGCAAAACAAAAACTATTTATAGTCTGGTCCAGAAACCAGCGATTAAATGGAATTATGATGGAACTTTCTCTTGCCGACAATAAGTAATAAAAAAACATGATGATATAGTTATTTCCAATAAATATCAATGGATATTTCAGTAGAGTTTTGAAACTGGAACAGATTCATGAGGCACTGCTTGCTGTTACCAAGATACAGTATGGACTCTCAGGTGGACAAACTATAGAATTTACTGGTGACATTTTCATAGATTGTATATCAAGCATTTATCCAATGCAGACCAAACCTCATCAAAGTGTTAAGGAACATAGGAACTGCCACCTAAATGTCATATCTCTTTTTCTCTCCTTCGGCCTGAAGTCAACAACATCATCTGCTGAAGAATGAAGAATGTGAATGTGATATGATTAAATAACGCACTGGAACAGCTACCTAGCATAGATATCATGGTGAATTTATTTGTCAGCTGTAACCATATCAAGATTTTTTCGGCATTTTCTTGTGAGTACTGTATGTGAGCTCATTTGTGTTTAAATGTTATCAATCACGGAAATTCAGCAGCAATTCAACACTTGACCTGGCTTTATTCTACAGTACCAGCTTCTCAGATCCCTAACCCCTTTTTCCTACAACAAACAAATGGAGCTAAAAATATGTGCAAAAAAGTGTCACGCAAACGTTTTGTTTCCCGATAGACAAAGGCGATGAAGGTCTCGTGTAAGCATGCAAAGTGTCTTCCTTTAAGGCATACTGCCTATAAATGTCTTCTAAATATAGAGCTGTATAAGGCAACCCTATATATAGTTATAGTGGCACTGATAAAAGTTTCAAAGTCACAAGATTATACTTTAGTCATTGGGTCATGGTGCAGGCTGATGCCCACAAGCTTTACTACACACAATGGAGGAGGTTTTTCATGGACGCTCAATTAAGGGCAGACCTGCTCGTTCAGAGTGAAGAGAATCAACATGCTTCAGGCGCTGAAACTGGCTTAATTTACTCACTTTTTTTCAGAAGAGAGAACACACATTTATATGAGCACACAAGCCAACACACAAGACTCTGCTCATACAAACGCTTTCAAATTTACACTGCACTTAGATCATACACTCAAACACATACACAAGCACAGAAACATGCTGAGCATCGGGTTTCAAGTGTTTCTTGCTTTTCACTTCATTAACATTCCACCTGCCTTGATCGTAATTAGATCTGTCAGCATGCATCTTCTCAATCTAGAGAGGTTTTTTAAAGGTGTAAGAACAAAAAAAACCCTACAGTAACGTAATTTATCCCCATGGCAAACTGAGCTTGCATGTGTGTTCATGTTTTCCATTTATCCTCAGCTAAATATTCTATGTGCATGGAAAAATATAAATCTAATGACTTTGAGAATGCTCCGAAACAGTGCTGTCATTTTATGTATTACCTGGTGATTTTCTTGGGAGAAATTGGATGAGTTCACCCCCCGTGAGGCTGAAATGAAACTGCCTGTTCCAATTATAATAAAAACCATCAGGGCACTTTATGCAATATCACAAAGGAAAAGGTGAAATATTCATCTTACACAAAGGAGGCCACTCAGCAAAATATCCCAACTGTATCTGTGTAAATCACAAAAACCAGCACGCCTTTAAGTTTCATACAAAAAAAAACACTTTGATCTTGTCTTTCAAACTTTTTTCATCTTTGTTAGATTATATTTCTCTCAAAGGTGAGCTTTTTTTTGTCTTGAATCTTTGACAATATATTTCTTTCATCCACAGGCAGGTGAGTCGATGTGAACATAGAACTGAATTTAAAAATGCATGGTGCAATCGAGCTACTAATCCAATTCTTTGTCATGTAGATGTTTAAAAAAAGTAAAAGAAAGAAAATAACACATTAAAAAATCATGTAAATAAAAATACTTCTTTCTGTCTGTGTTCTTATACAGTAAAGAGAGTGAAGTCCTTCACGCTCATCTTAAGCACAAGTGTAGAATTCTTAAAGTCTTCCTAATTTAAATGCAGATGTTGAGGATCATGCTCAGCATCTCAACACACCCTGGGTGAAGCAAATCAATGGCGAATATTGGAAAACATTAGCTTCTTGAAAGGTAACAATATTAAACTACTGAGCTAATGGCCCCCAAGTCAACCAAGCACCTACAGACCACCATTATACTGGTGTCTCATCTTTCACAAATATACCCCAGAGGTGCATCGAGTATGCAAAGTCAGGTATGCACATAAGAGGCACATACATGTAAAATGTATCTGATGAAGGGGAGGGGGAAGCAGAGAGACGGAATAGGAACATACTAGGACAACAATATCAATCATGAGGAGGGAAAATGTACATCCTGTGTTTAAAATTTACACCCCCTTATTTTATTCTGGAGATTGCAATAATTCATTATCAATTCTGCTGAATTCAAGAAAAAAAATATATATAAAAATGCAGAAAAGCTGTAATAAAAGAAAGGAGACAAACACAACAAAGGGAAAAAAAACTCTGGTTCATCAAATTATTAGTGCTAACTTTACAAACCATCCAACTGTTACTGTGTTCTGTCCAACTCAACAAACAATGCTGTCCTTGTCCAGCTCCTGGACACTTATTCTTGGACTTATATACGCACCACTCACAGAATCTGAAAGTCTGGTTTGCTTTTAGCTGAAGTATCTAACTATTGCTCCAAGATAGATTTCCTCAGGGTCAAATCACTCCCAAGCTCCTTCAGTACTAACCTGGGTCATTGTTGTCTGCCACGAGAGACCGCTCTCCAACTTTATTATGTATCATTCAAAAGGTTTGAGCATTCACATCTGAAACAGCTGCCATGTGTGTATTAATGGTGAAAGGAGCTTAATCACCCTCAACAAAGTTCACTACAAAGAGAAAGAAAGTACTCTGCTCAGTACTGTCTGTACTGGTTTAGCCACATAATCGACAAATCATCAACAAATTGCCATTTCCATGGAGACAGTACACTGCCTCTTTTATCGTCAACCAATACAGTATCTATCATCAACATCAACACACAACCTAGATGAACTTTCCATATTGTTGAACACCTCCCATTTGCTCAATAGTGCAACTGTCCCCCTTGCCCTTGACTCTGCGTCAGTGGCTCATGGTATTACCAGTAAACCCACATCTCTACAGCAGACTCTCAGCTTAGGTCATTCCCTTCAGAAATAGACCATTCTCTCATTCAGCTTCATTGACACTGCCTCTTCTCAGCTCAAGAAGATATGGCCGATGAGCTCGGCTGTGGCGCAGTATACAGTAGTGCGCGCTCCATAGACTTGAACAACCTAAAGGGCTGTTCCCGTGTCGCACCAGTGAGACTTAATTTTACTAACTGGGCACGTTTAGGGCATTTCGGTGACTCACTGTGGACTTTTAATGCGCTGATGTGTGTGGAGCGGCAGGGTAGGAAGGGTGTCTGTAACAACTGGGGAGTCCAATGCAATTTCCACTTTGGGGATTACTGGGATTTGTGTTTGCACTCACCGGGTCAAAAGCTCACACAGCAAAAGGGTTTTATGTTGCATTGTGGTTTTATCAAGCAATGCTCATGCTTATAAACAGATTCTAATTCAAAGGCTTACTTATCCTTTTTTTGTGGATTATATGTTGGCCTTTTTGACCTTGACATACACTCTGTAAACACTGTATTTAATATTCATACCTGGAAGAGAACGGGACTAGAAAAGACAAACTCCTTGTAGCATGACTTCAACGGGGACGCTGATTGGAGATTTTAAATCCATTCTCTATCGGGTTTCCATAGAGATGCTATTGCTGATTCTGGTTTTCTAACTACACAATCGTTCCGCAGCCTCACACCACTGCTCTGTGCAGACAATGGATGTCACTGTCATGCTTGTCGAGTAATCTAGAAATGACTCACTGGGCTCTTACTTCCTAACTTGTGTCTTTTGTTCTTGACTGTTTTCCTTTGACCTCTTGTGCTGACAGCTTTTTTGTTTTTCCTCACTAACGGAGCCTCCACTGACTGCACGATTTTTGCTTCTCTTTTTTATTCACCGCAGCTCCCATCTGGCAACAGCCGCTGCTCTCCTTAAATGACACGTATTGCTGATTTTAATGTTCAGTTGAGCAGTAACTGAACCTCTTGACCCTGTCTGCATACTTAATACGTTCAGCTGCGGTTGCATTTTTTACTGTTTAGAGGAGCTGGCAGTTTGAGTTAAACAAGCAAGTTTACCCAACAAAGTAGCCAGAGTGCCTGTCTGTGTCTCTAAAGCAAGATGAAATAATTCATTTTATTTTGCATTAAGAATCAGCACATTCTACAGATAAGAATGTAAATATTGACAATGGATTAAAATATACTTTGACTTTTATGTCATTTGCTTGTACATAGGAGTACTGTTTGTCTATTGGAGACTGTTGATGTGCATCAACATACTTTCATCAACAAGAAAGTATGATCATACTTATCAAAAGAACATTTCTCCAAGTACAGCAATGCATCCAATGTATGGATTTTTTTTTAATTTTTTTCAGACAACAATAGAGGCAACTATAGTAAAATAATGAATCGCCCAATCAAGAGAGAAATAATTTGCAACTATTGTGATGTTTGATTAGTTGTTTATGTTCATTTTAAAGAGATTAATGGTAAGAATTATCCCCGTCTCAAATTGAGGACTAAATATGTTTCAGGTATTGATCAGTAATGTAAGACACGGCCAGCTCATGTTATGTTACCACTTTCTGATGTCATTATGACTTAACCACTTATCAATTCATTAAAAAAAAATCTGTCCATAAGCAGCCCTAGTCAACACTTTTTAGGATCAGTTCATTGTTTTCATAGTAAATGATAGAGAAAATATAAAATATTACCAATTATTCCCTTTGGAAAGCCTAACGAGGTGGATGGATTAGCAAACTATTCGTCTGTTGTTAAACATAATTAAAAGAATACATTTCCATTATTCACACTGCATTTCTGTTTTAGTTTGTTGACTTTTTCACAGATGTCATGGCTACTGCTAGGAAAGGTTGGTCAGGTGAGATGCTGTGGATAATTAATGTGTAGTGTTGAACAGTAGAAGCGACTCCCTCAGGGCTTCATGGTACTGTAAAGCCCTTTTCTTTCTCTTTGATGTCACTGCCAGTGTCAAGATTTATCTTTCATGACATGTCATAAGAAGCAACAAAAACGCAGCAGGTTGTTATTATCACAAGCATTAACAGCTGCTATGAGTGCTACTCCCTCCCTTATCCATAATGATTCCCCGACCACGGATGAGTGAAAGGAGCCACGACTTGTGGGAGTGTATTGTGCTCGCAGCTCTTCACTGAAGCAGAGTGGATGGCGAAATTGACAACGGGTCGTGACGTTTTTTCCTCCTGTGGGCTTTCTTTCAAAATGAGCTACATTTACACCTGGCAGAGCACTGTCAGAGGTGCTGCATTAACACCAGCGAAAAGTATTCATATACAGCACAGACTGCATTTTCAGCAAAGTGAAAATGGCATGGAAAATGTAGCCTTGAATTTGTGAAGATGAACAACAATTAAATAGTAGAGATGGGCACGGGCATAAGAAAGAAACAAGAGGGAAAGCTTGCGATAGGAGGTGTGCATGGGAAGAAATGCTGCTCTGACACAATATAATTACAGAGTTAAACTAAAATGTCTGCAGCCATTTAATGAAGTGACAAAGGTTTTCATGAGATACAAAAAAGAAAGCTGAAGTAAAAAGGCAAATGGCTCAACAAACCTCGCTCTTTCAGCCAGCTGCATCATGAAACAAGAGGCAGCCACTGAATGTCTCTCCACCCACACATTGCTTATGATCACATCTCATTTTGTAAAAAAAAGTGTGGAGGTGTGTATCTGTATATGTGTGTGTGTGTGTACCAGTGTGTTTTATCAGTTAGGGACCCACAGGAGATTAACATCCCCATTAGATTATGCAGGGATATGCACTGGAAAGCTTTATTAACTCTCGCTGTATGTGTCTCGCCAGTTTTCCCATGGCCACAGGGGTTTTTAGGCTGCTGCCTCCCAACTAAAGCGCTCGCGGTCTGGCCTGTAGAAATAAAGTATGTCTCAATCTGTGTATGTGGTCTCCGTACCCTCTGCGGTCCTGGGGGAGGGGCTCAGCGAGAACAGATAAGTCAGCCTTGGGAGCAGTTAGCTGTCACAATCCCTTTACGAGTCGAGAGAGGGGGGACAGTGGGAGCGTTTATGGAGCCACTGTCTTCCGTAATCCAGCTGCGATGGCAATCTCCAGCGCCTTCCCAGCTGCTGAGACGCGCGGTTGGTCGGTCAGAGAGACACTGCGATCAGTTGCAAAAGTACTGCCTCTGGTTTAAAACGCTCCCCTGCTCCGCGGCGTCATAATGTGGAGTCAGGAGAGAGAGGACAAGTGGAGAACTTTCTGTCGGGTTTCACACTTTTATTCTTTCTCATGATTTTATTCACCTATTTGAGAAAATCACCTTTGCTCTCTCTGGTCCGTCTTCTCTTATTTGCTGGCTCTCGTTTTTCATTATCTCTTTTTGTCATTTTCATCATCTTTTATCTTTCTGACAGGGTTTTCATTTTCAGTCTTTCTCCGAGGATTTTCTTTATCCCTGGAAGTCTTTTTCTTTTCTTTTTTTTCACTCCGCACAGTAAATCTGTTCTTCTTGAGATGTGCTGTATAATGACGCATCTGTGCTGATTCTCTGGCTGAAAGTCGAACGCTGTAGAGGTGGAAGGCTGAATTTTCTCTATGTTCACTGCTTTCTTTCTCTCTTTCTCTGGCAGCCGCCCTGTTATCCCCTCCTTGCTCGCCCTATGGAAGTAAAGCCATAACCTCCATTTGCACAGGTTAATGTGCAGCCACCTCAACATGAACACAAAACCAATACCAGGCCTTTTTGCGTGGGTAATCGCTCACTCACTCTCTCCCGTCTCTTGCCTTCCTCGGCTCCTTCCCTGTCCCTGCTTCTCTCTTTAGCTCTCCCTCTCTCTCTCCACCTTGTAAATTGGACTCTGGCAACATTACGATGCTTTTCTCATTATTCCCATCACTCTGGCCAAATTACCTTGTCTTTCAGGACCATTGGGCCCTGTTCATTGGCTGCCCCCGTAACCGGAGGGCTGCACAAGTCTTTTCCTATGTCTCAAGGCTGTTTCGGGGCAAAGATGGGACCAAGAAATGGATTCCATTCTACAGCAAATAATACAACCTCAGGCAGCTGATTACTGCATGCTCTACCCAGCACACTGCAACCGATTTATCAGGGGAGATGTAAACAAATGTTCACAGAGAGAACTGAGATGACATGCAGTAAAAAAAAAAAAGTGCTAGACAGTGTTTGATCTTCAGAGCTTATTCATCTTTTAATCTACATCTCAGATGTTTGTTTGTTTTATTTTAAGACGTATACTTTTTTCTGAAAATTGCCATTTGGTAATATCTGATCAACAGGTGGAGATGGCAAAGGACTAAAGACAATATATCAATACAAAAATAATTCTATTGATCTATGCCTTCTGTTTTCTTTGCTTTTTTTTCCATTAGTTAATACTCTCAAAAGACCGGATGGATTAATTCTACTACATATTGTTTTTATAGCTGCAGTTTGAAATAGTACCTTATGCCTCTGAGCCGCAAGTATCGATTGCTTTACAAAAAACTACTATGACACCAACATGGCAACATCACATCCTGTACGCCATGTATCATGGTGGCGGTGCATGTAAAAGAGTCATTTGATTGTTTTCTCACTACCGTACTTTTTTACATTGAACAAAGAAAAAATGAAGCTATTGTCATGTGAATACAACAAACACAAACTAAGAGGTTTTATTTGGAACATTGTAGTGTTAGATGAATGTATGAAGTGTTAAAAATTGCCATGTACACCGACTGGAAAAGTGGAAAAGACCATCACTGATGTCTTGATCCTGCATGATTAAAACAAACCAAATATATTCCATTGGAGTTAACACTCAAAACTCAACAAGCAAGAAAAAAAGGAAGAACTTAACAGATATTAGTTAAATCCTTGCCGGAGGTTGGTTGGGAGAGAGTATTTGAATTTCCTGGGTCTCAGCCTTGGTCTCATAGCTTCATGTCTCTGAACTCTCTCCTGACTTTGTCTCGACACCTTTTTCGTCTTGACTTAGACTTGCAATTCTCATGGATCTAACTGTCTTTCCAACACATATAGTTTAGCCGTAACAGATGCAATGCTGGTCTCATTACAAGTTTACATCCATTAGCTATACGACTTATCCTTATAGGGTGATAGGGGTTTGACACTGGTACAGTAGGCTACACCCTGGACAGGTCACCAGTCTATCACAGGGCCGATCTACAGAGACATCAACCACTTATAATCACACTTCAGACTCAGACTTTCTCACTGTGAGTTGACAGTGGTACCAACTGCACCACCCTGCCACTTTATTATAAGCTTTCAAAGTGTTAATTTAAAATGAGTGATGAGACAAACTGTAACGACAGACGCACAAAGAGATAAAAAGCGGGCAGATGCAGCTAAAGAAGCACTGAGACCGACAGACAGACAGACAAACAGACAGCCAGACGAGATGGAGAGTAAGATGGAGAGTAAGGAAGAAAAGCACCGCAAAGTCGTAAGTGGGAGAGACTGAAGGAGTTAAAAAATCCACCGGAGGGGAAAGAGAGAAAAGATGAGAGAGATCTAGAAAAGGAGCACAAGAGACAACAGACGGATGAAAGAGCGTGAGAGGACTGTAAAAAAATTTAGAGAATGGAGGTAAATGCTTAAGTCCTTTTTGAGTTCAGCCAGCTATGAGTCAGGAGGATCTGAATAGATTTTTTTCTTTCTCACTGTCTGCTGCAGATGAATACCCTACCCACTGCTCCTCCATTCTGCTCTGCTCACAATACATGGCTTTGAGCAAACTCATTTTCCATTTAGGAGCATCCCGCCTGTCATTAAGATTGGACAAAAAAATAATAATTAAAAGAGCAGAACATACGTAAGGGGTAGACATAGCAAGTAACGTAACATTTCTGTCTTATTTTTATCTATTTCTCATAGATTTAGTTTTGTTCACTTATTAAACATTCATTGTTTTGTGTGTGAAACAAATGTATGCGTTTTTTTATTCTTGTTTTTAGAAAGCAGTACCATTTTTCTGTTGGCGTCTCCTCCATAAGCTGCCTGCATAAAACACATCAAACAGCCTGTCTCCTGAGTTTGACATGCACTTGTATTCCTCCACCTCCTTTCCCTTCCCTTCACACGATTCTCTGCTCCCATCCTTTTGCTCAGTCCTGACCTAAAACAAAACTAAACAAAAAAAAAAAAAATGGACAGAAAAACTTCAAAAACCGCCTGTTTGTCACCTCATGAGCTGCTGCTGGTCTCTCTCGACGCTTTTCTAGCAAGCCGCTTCTCTCCTTTCATCTTCCTCTTTCATATGCTTCAATTTCTTGTGGGACAGAGATGACAACACATCCTCCTGTACCTTTCATATACAGTAAATAAGTGTGGGGGGATTTTGGAGGTGGGGGTGGGGTGGTAAGTCATCCTCCTCCCACCTGTGCTCTCTGTTATTCTCTCTCTTCTATGATTTGAAGGTGGGTTGAAATGACACACAAAATGCAGCAACAATCTAATACCACGAGCTGCGCTGAGATGATAAAGCAACTACGCAGGATCAAAAGGATTGACACGTTCCTCTGTTGGCGCTGTCTGCTCGATGCCACGACAGCGAGGGAAGAAGTGCTCCCGGCGCTCAGCAGGGATTGTATTCAATTACCAAATAAACAGCTCAATAGCAAAGAACCACAATAGGTGGTTATTTTAAAGCCTGCACGGCATTATGTTGTATTGACAGGAATTATTACGGGCATCGGCCTCTGTTTGTGGTTACATTGTCCCACTTTTATGAAAACCTCTTTGTACATCTAGTGCTTTCAATGGGGAGACGTGAAGAACACACTACAGCGATGATAATGGTCACACCAGCTGAAACAAGCTTGTCAATGACTTGTTAGTGATATCTGTAATCACAGTGCGCTGTTCCGGTTTCATCTGAATTGTTTTTTATGAAATATGCCAACAGCCTGTACAATCTTCCTGCACTTGGTATTCCCCGTCTTTCAGTAGCCTATCTCTCACATGGAAATCTTTTGTATCTGTCAACGCATAGCGAAGCTCCTGCCACAGCAGGGGAAAGAAAAGGGAACCGATAAAGCAACAAGGAAGACAGTGGAAGGTCTTAAAACCTCAGGAACACATGCTCTTTGTGGACTGATATTCAGTTTTAACTGCCTGTAGAATCACAGTTATAATTCAAAATGTTATGTATCAATAATTCATGACTTTGGCTCGAATCCACAGAATTCACAACAAATAAACCAACTTTTCTAATACTCAGTGTGTCCCCGAGGGTTGGACTGGAGCGACCTCCAGCATCGACTGAGGTCTGGTTGAGTTGTACTCTAAAAGCTAAATTATTGATCAGGCTACGACTGGACTTATACGACTTTTATTATTGATTGAGCTACAAACTGTTGAGACATATTGATGACACTGGGATTGGTCCGACTTTCATCAATGAGGGGAGTTTTACTGTAGCCATGAAATGCTGACAAATAATCCATCCATTCATGTCCTTACATTGATTTAAAGCACTATTGACCATCTTCAGGTAGATACAGACTTGTTTAAAGAAGCTGTTGGATTTACTACATTTCCACTATCCATCAGATATATATCACAAATTCATCTATCTTAAAGTAGGATCTAGCCTGAGATTGTCAGAAAGCTTGCCTTTATAGAAGACTGGCTGTTGCCTGAGTATTGCAATGACGGACTCATCGAGAAATGTTATTCATTACCTTTAAGACACATCTTGGACTAGCGCCTCGCTGTATCTGAGCTTTTAAGCCCCTATGAGTCCGAGCACAGCTTGAGATCCCGAGGCAGCGCTGCTCTGGTCATTTCACAGTCTAGACAGATGACTGCGGATTATCGAGCTTTCTCCATGAGGGCTCTGCCAGACTCTTTAAACAACCTGTCTAATGAGATCAAGTCAAACTCTTTAAAAACTTACTTTGAGGGACTGTAATTTAAAGAACTGTTGCTGTTCTGCACCTGGTTGTGTTTTTATTTTGACAGATTTGTATTTTTGCTGTTTAGACATTGTGTGCTTTTTTTTTGGTTCTGCTTTTTTGCACTTTTTTTGTGGTAACATTGATACAGTGAAGCGCTCCTGCAAGCTGTGTTGTCCCAGTTTAAACTTATCATATCCACTTGGGCCACAATGAATACACAGAGTTGACTTAAAATACAGCAATTTTGTGTCAGATTTCTTTTATAATGTAGAGAAAAATATTAGAGCTTATGAAGGCTTATGGTTATTAAGCCGCTGTTAAACTTCTTATTTATGGAGCAATAGAACTTAGAAAATATCAGTAGCTGTTGTTTTCAGATTTTGAGAGCTAAAATGAAAGTAAGAACCTTATTAATGCCACCTGGACACAATCACCTTAAAGAAAGCCATTCAGGCTGCACCATCCTATTTAAGAGGAAAGTTCATGTTCTTAAGAGGTTGGGTCAGACTGCTAAGACATCCCATATTGATCGAGCTAACACAGGGTCAAATTGGCGAGGCCCCCACTACAGAGGGAGGTAAGGTCAGATTGAATGGGTTATCTCGGCTACATCTCTGAACCTGGACATAAGACTGTGATGCTATCAGTTCCAGGAATAGCCCTGCTGCGTCGGAGATACAAAGGTTCAGTTCATTAGCAGAGCCTGTCACAGTGACAGACTGCTGTGACTGCTCTCAGCTGCGACGTCTTAACCGAACAAAAGTAGAAATAGAATAAAATCTCCCCAGTGAGAGAACAGCTATAAATAATATCCATCATCTGATGATAAGTTCTTCTTTCAAAGCCTTTAAAAGACATTTCCTTGGAATAAAGTTAGTTTTGATAAATTTGCCAAAAAAGTGGATGTCTTGTTTTGGCTGCGTGGTGATAAATTCTTCTTGGATTTAATCACGTTACTATAGTCACACCTGCATTTGACATTTCAATCTACACTTTTGCTCCCAGGACTAATAAGGTTCGCCTGGTAAAGTTTTGCCAGGAGGGACCCCCAGGTCTATTTCATTAAAAGAACATGTAGTTCACACTGCACCATGTACCATCAAAAATGTATCCCTACTGTATGTGAGGACACACCACCAAACTCATAACTGCTCATGCCATATATCAGTAACAGCAATGGGCTTCCACCTCATCTAATCTTTGGTCTCAACATTCATCTCTTATGACTCCATACTCTTTGTGGCTACTACTGTTTTTAATATAGATTGCATGGCAGGTTCTCATCACATTCTGGTTTTTCCTACACCTTGCAGCCAGTCTGTTTCTGCTGGGACACATCTCTTACCCTGCATGGGAAAGTTTAAAGGGACTACGAGGAGTTTCGTAAACAAAGTTCACACTACATTTCCCATTGGCCTCCATGCACACGGTGAAATTCTTGGATGGGTAAAAGACAGACGAGAGCAAAAGCATTCGCCAAGAATGTTTTCATTAATCATGAATGAAAGTCAGAGGTTCAAAGATACCGTTGCAGTTCTGACCATAAACGATGCCAACTGGTGATCTGGCGGCTTTATTCCCCTGACGACCCACCGGGCATCGTCCGAGAAACCGAAACAAGGAAGTTCTGGGCGAGTTGACCACTAAATAATAATATCAAAACAACTATGAAGACAAAACGATATATATTTATCGAAAATGGATGCATTAACAAGTGTAGATTCATCCACATTAATATGAGACTCTTATAACCAAAAGCAAACTCCTCAGGGCCACTATGACTTTCTAAGCTATATGCAATAGATTAATACTTTTGTAGATTATAGCCGACACACATGTTTTACTGCATATCCTATAACGCAGACTTTAAACAAACAGGGAGCGCTGAAAATAAATTTGTCAAATTGAAAAACAAATGAATTCATTCAAATGATACAGACAACAACTATGATTTATATTTCAAAAGTCAAAACTCTCAGGCAAATGTCTGTGAAATGGTCACATCTTATCTCCCTGATCGATGAATTTCACTTCCAGAGACTTTAAAGCTGTTTTCCATCGTCTGCCTGTCCTTGCATCGCAGTTCAAACTTTTCTGTAACATTCTGTTTCACCTGATCTCCCGTGTCATGTATTCACAATGTTTACTCCCGGTAGTGGAGATGAACTCCTACACAGAAGCATCACAATCACAATTTTGCAGCTCAGTTGTGACAGCGACAGTCCCCACAGACTGTCTCCAGCTATGATGAAGATTTACACACCGGCGTTGTACTTGCACTCCCTGCTGTTTTCTATATGCTGAATCCATCTCCATGTTGGATTTGTGAGTCATGTCAAACAGCCGTGGCATCAGATGCATCTAGACGAGGCTGTGCAGAATCCCTCTCTTTAGAACAAGGATCTGTGTTTGTCTGCTCCTCTTCTGGTTGCACCGCTGTCTGCTGGCACCGCTGCCGTAATCAGGATTGACATCGGCACACGAGCCATAATCCCCATTGATTAGATACCTAAGATCAAAGGCTTCCACTGCTGTCACTCCTGCCTCCTGTCTCCACTCTGTTTATACTCCTTTTTCTTTGCCCTACCTTTCCTCTGTCCTTCTTGTTCCACCTTTAGTATTTGTGTGTGAATGTTTATGTATGTCTTCTTGTGCCCCCGTGCCCTTACTGCACCCATCTATCTTCTTATCCTTGCACCTGTTTGAACAATCATTTTTATAAATGTACAAGCTTTCATTCTGCTGATAACCAGATGTAATGCTCAATCAGAACACCTCAGTTGGAACAAACAGGCACCTTTCCTGCTGCGTACCTCACCTCACAGTGTTTAGTAGTTTTATAGATGCCGAATCATGGCTAGTGCTGTGGGTGGCTCGCCTTCTCATGTTTGATGACTGCAGGAGCAACTAGATGGCACTCAGCAGAGCGCATACCTCCTCCAAGGCCAAACAGTCCTACATGTTTAAGTGTGGCTCTTACAGTTGAAAGTAAAAAAAGGAAAAAGTCAATATAAATGATTTATATGTCATAACACATAGTATAGTTATACCTCACTACTGGAGAATTTGATGAAAATAGCAAAAAGTGCCCTGATTCGTAATGTTATAGAATAAACAGTAAAAAGGGTTAACGTTAAAACAACAATGTCAAACTCTCTCTGCCAAACTCAACATATGACTTTCTTATTTTGTTTCCTACTTTCTCATTTTGCAACTCCCTTTTCTCGCTGTTTATGCTGCTATCTACTGAATATTCCATTAAGATGACAAAGATATTTCATCCCTCAACAGCGTCTCCTGTTCACTCCAATACAAAAATTCTCCTCTGTGAACATATCTGATATATTTTTCAGATATACTGTGTCGTCGCACAGCATTAAGGTATATTTTTTTGTGTGTGTTAACCTTATCTATATAAGATCCAGACACTGAAAGTCTCTGGCTCTCAGGTGAAACTGAGCCACAGCAACACACAGTCAAACCAGCTCTAACTTTGATATCTCACAATAATATAAGAGACTGATGATTCAACATGCACAAAATAAAAAGTAAAGCAATTGGATCACAACTGCACAAGTAAACTGTTCACATTTAAATATCATCCGATGCAGCGCACTTGCAATGCTATTTATTTGTTGGTAATTTAGATGCTCACATTAATGCTACAGCTTCAGAGACTGTACAAAGTATGGTCATGGAGTATTAGCTGAGAGCGCCTGATAATAATCCTGTTTATACAACTAAAAGCTTTATTTTTATTATCCAGACAAAGTGGTGTTTGGGGCGCATCGTGATGATCACTGTTTAAAACTGAAATCTGTGTGGAATATCACTCCCGTCCGGTGTGTAAATAAGTGCAGCGGGGTCATGTACCTATTTTGTCAGATCCCAGGGCTGGAAATTTAATTAACTGATGAAGATACCCTCGCTGTTTAACCCATGTTTAATTAGGCAGAGCAGTGCAGCATATTCCCAAATCAGTGAGTGCTGATGCACATATCATTGCTTAAAATCAGTGTTTTTTGCTTATAACTGTTTTTTATCTTTGCAGTTATTGCACTTGCTGTTGAAGGGCTCGATTTATTTCCTTTCTAATTAATTTACATTGTAAAGATCACCAACATTGGTAACGGGCAGTAATAGCCTCACAGCCATGACGTACCTTGTTGGCACAATAGGAATTGATAAAAACAGGTACAAGCCACACTCCGTGGGAATACATTAACACCTCACCTTAGATTCAAACTGTGATGACTCATGCTCGCTAAATCAAAACGACTTAACCTTATCAGGCTAATTACAGTAACAGTCACAAGCTTGCCCTATCATCATGAAGCCAGTTCAGGCTCTGCTATCATTATGCTACTGTAAAAGATTCTTACCATCAAGGTCAAACCCAAACCTGGCTCAACAGCCTCCATTCTTCCCAGGCGCCTCAGTAGCTTTTACATTTTTTTTAATGACAACAAGGTGTGGATGTCATTGTAACTCAGTATTCACAAACTCAATGTCTAAAACTCATCAAATGCACATGAGTTACACAAATGACCTAGTTTTGATTCAGAAACAGGAAATAGGTCATCAGTAACAGGTCTGCACCTCTGACACAGAGGAGCTTTTGCATTATGTGCAACAAAAGTTATAAACTGATATGCAACACAAAGCAGCCCTGAGGTTTGGTTGACTTTAGATTTGCACCTCTGCCTACAAACTACGGTATCTCAAACCAAAATCACCTGTGCCTTGCGCATCTGATTATGGTCAGGGGTAATGGAACGTTAATTAAGGACCACGACTCACATGCTTTCACATAAATATGACAAGACAGAAGTGTTTACCACTCCCACACACTATGCAACATGGTGAGAAATATTCAGCCATTAACACCTAGCTGGAAACACCTACAACAAGGCTCCTGCACCATTCATTAAGTACTTTGATAGGTAGGTTAAATAAACAGTTGAGTCTCTTGAAGGTCTGAGAATAGAAATATAAGTGGGTAGTTCTATTGACACCAATGACACCTATAGCTACTGTAACTGGGGACAGACAATGTGCTGCATGTTAAGTAATTTTTAGTCAAACATCTTAAACTGGAAGCAATGAACTGATTTTGTTTGAGTGTGTTTAGTGTTAATTAGCAATGTTAAAAGTAGCAATGTACAGTTTTTGTTTTAAAAGATATATTTTTGTCATTTGAAATTTTATACCATACAGAGTTTGAAGAAACAAAATTTTAAAAATCGGGTAAATATGTGCTGAAAACAATATCTAGGTGATGAGGTACTGCACAAACTCTGAGACTCCTGTTCTGATTTAACAGGAAAATTTGCTGTGCTGATGGAAATGGGCTTATGACCTTTGAAAAAAAAAAAAAAATACAGCTGTGAGTAATAATCATTAATCCCTTCATGGACAACAAGTCAGTTGTGGAGCACAGATAGAAAATAAAGGGGGAAAAATGTAACAGAAGCCTGAGAAGATCTCACTGATCTACAAGCAGGAAATGACACGCTCTCTCATGCATGTTTGCACCGGATGACTTTTGTGTCAGTTTTCTGAAATATTCCTTTCCACATTGCACATGTAAAAAAAAAAAAAAAGTCAGTGACTCAGGTCTGTGCTTGTTGGTTTAACTGCACAGCATCAGTTGGTCTACAGTCACATCTAAAATCTCACATTTGTCTTGGTTTGATGCTAAGCTTTACTCTGCTTGTCCAGGCAGACAAATAAACAGATAGGTGTGTGTCTGCTCATGTGTATGTGTTATTTGTGTGTATGTGTGAACCATGTGATGAGAGGAGCGACAATCCATTTGTGTTCCTATTAGAAAGCCAGTTATGGTGATGAATACATACATGGAAATTAGACTAAGATGAGGGCTAATTGTCTGGTTAGATGTGCTTCAGGTTGATAGATGCACAATAAGCCCATGCACATAAAGCAGTCATTAAGGAACATTAGACCATTAAATTGAACATTACACTATAGCCAGAGGGGAAAATACGGATGTTCATTAATGCGTCTCGAAACGTAGGAGGGTGTCTGTGTTGTCCATGCGGTACCTTTTCTGTGAGTACGTTGTTTTCTTGTTGCCAGTCTCTCTCTGACGCTGCACCTGTCCAAGAGAGGAGGGGGGGGGGATTAAATTAGCATTACACCAATTACACATTTGAACTGCTTTCAAGAGTTCAGCGTTCCCTAGAAATGATTTGAAATGCAAATGGTTTTGGCGGTAGAGAGAGACGCACACGCTGTAGCGCCTCTAACACGGCAGAAGTGTTTATTACTCCCACACACAACGTTATCAGCACAAATCACAGGGTGGAACATACATTTATGTTTTCCTGAAGTCGTCTCTATCCCTTATTGCCCGGCAGTGTGTTTATGCAAAAGCACGGACATGTAATTGTGAATTACCAATGTAAGTTGACACTTATATCCACAAAGCAAACAAGGTCTGCCTGCAGAGCCTTCCTTTATAAGCATATAGAGGAGCAGCGGGCCTCTAGCACACATTCAAATAAACACCCAAGCACGAGCGCACACATAAAAGCAGGAGTTCTCACAAGAAGCATACGTATGTACACTTTCCCCTGCTGTGAAAGAACAGGAACATATCGAGGCTCTTCCATCAACGTGGAAAAAGGAGAAAGTGCTCATTTGCTTTCCTCGTCTGGTGCACCGCTGAGGGTTTTTTTTGTGTGTTGCAGTGCACCTCCTGAGGCATGCTCACACAAACACATGAATGCAAACACAAAACCAAGTCCTGTTTGCTCTTGAGGGCGTCTCGCTCTCCCTCTGAGAGATAAAATGGCATGCTTTGCTGTCCGGTTGTTTTCAGCTCAAAGCCGCGCTGTTGCTATTTCAAACATGTAGAGAAAGATACTCATCTTTCTCTCCTTTTCATGAGACGAGCCGACACACATTTTCAGTCCGTTTACATTTCTTGAATATTATTTTCCAAAAAACGTATGGTATATCATAATGTAATGTTGTAAACTGACAAGCCCTCCAAAAATACATGGTCTTACGCTTTGTTTTCCATACAAAGACATTGTTTTCTTCCATGTCAAGTGTGTGATTATGTCACTGGATGAATGTTTTCTTTGGTTTGGATGACATGGGAACAATTGTGAGCTAGTGTATCTGATCCATTCACCGTTTGATTGACTGATTAGTAATCCAATGTGATTTGTTGGGGTGTTTTTTTTTGTTTTTTTTTCAACATTCAACATTATTTCATTTTGTGCACATTCTGCAGACTTGAACAACTCCTCTCAGCAGAACTATTATGCAAAAATCACCAAAGATGAAAGCACTTCTGATTGTGCACTATAGCGTCTCAGTGGCTGAACAACAATGTGCTAAAATGAATGAAGTGTTTGGTGCAAAAGTTTGTTTTTTGATTATGATCTGTGAATGCTTTTTTTTTTTTTAAAAAGAGCTGTTTAAAAAATAAATGAAATGTAGGCAGTGAGGTGTGTGGTCAGGTTGTGTGGCCAGCTGATCATGGGTTAGGCATTTTAGACAGCAGTGTTTCGAATGGAAAACAAATTACTCAATGTCAGATTCCTGTGTTTCCCATAGAGATGTGTGCAGTGTGTTGCAAAAGATGTCATTTTGCATGGTATTTTGGATGCAAAGGTGAAAATGCACTGGAGTGTTGGAGATTAATTATACCATACACCTTTCACACTGTAATCAAAATCATTATTAGAACAAAAACTGCAATGCATCAACTTTTAAGTTAGAATGCTATTAAATTTCAAGTCACAGGCTTCTAAAACCAACCTCCTCCATACGTAATGTGTTTTCTAGTCTTATAGACCAGTCAAAGCTCTTTACATTACTTTTCATATTTACACGTTTGCTCACGGACAACTTTCAAACATTGATGGAACAGCCATCAGAGACACATTAACCCACAGATCGAACCACTGACCTTCTAAGCAGTGGACCACCTCCACCTCCTGAGCCTGGGTCGTCCCTTTGTTGTCCACAGGACAACTCTCACAATCATAATCAATAGCTGGAGGTTCATGTTTAGTAGACATAAAGAGATCTATTCAAATAATGAACAGTATCATTTCTCCTATAAGGACAGTCCTGCCAAGAGAACTTTCACCATACAAGCTGCTTTAAATGAAATATTGCTTCAAGCCTTTCTGCAGGATTAGTGCCATAAACTTTCTCATTACACACTTAACAGTATTTTGGAGATTTGAAGAAATCGTAAAAAAGCCCTGTGGAAAAACACGCTGTGCAACAGATGCAACATTCAGGAACCCTTATAGTCCAAATGTGAAGATACTGCTGAGACAAGCATTCACAAACCCATAATCTACAGTAAATATTCACTCACAAACATCAGGCTATGTGAAAATGATTCAGACTACTACAGAGACACACACACACACACACAATACAGACGCACACAGGCTTTTTGTATTAGTTGTGAGTGCTGTCCCACTGAGAGAGGAGAAAGTTACGGATGATCCTGTTTCCTTCCTCCAACTGCTTTGTAGCAGCGCAGAGGAATGCTTTTGAATGTAAATCACATCATGCAGACTTTGTTTATTCACTGACCAAGCAGCCAATGAAAAATGTTGCTATAGTGAAAAAAGAAACAAGACAACGGAAACAAATATGTATAATAAATCATTCATTTGCATTCTCAGTTTGAGTATAACCAAATCACAACAGCAAACTGGAGGAAGTTGGGGATAATGGATTGAGGATGGGAACGAGAATGAAAATTATATTTTGGCAAATAAATCTCCTCAGGTCTTTTTCAGAAGTTTTACAACTGACAGTGTGGCGAGGAGAAGAAGGCCAGGGGGAATTACGATCCTACGCGTGCTCATGGATCACAGCTCCCATCTGCTGTTGTTTCATGTCCAGTCTTGTTACAATAAGTTTATCACAATTAAAGATTTTACCATTATACTCACACGCACACATAAAGTGAGATTAGTGCATGGACTTGTATTTCATTTGCAATCACATGAGCTGAATGTGGTCTGAATGAGAATGTGTAACTTCTATTTTTGTATTGCAATTATGTTCTTTTTCATTTCAAGCAGTTTTGTTTGACTTTGCTTGAAGTGACCTTTTGAGGACGACGGGTGAGGGCTGTAATATTAGCACTTCCTCCAAGAAATCTTGTGCCTATGCCAACAATGATCTGTGTGTCACTTCTTTACTGGAGGTTGTATACTGGTTCATGACAGGCCCACAAGTCAGATTAGGTAACACACAGCAGCCCCCCCCTGTTCAGCAGAGAAATGTGAACACATTATAACACAAGATAATATCATTATCATGAATTCAATCATCATGAAGTGAAAATCTGATATAGTAACAGCCCTAATTCCAACATTCAGAGGAATTGAGACTTGAAAAATAATCATTTTAATTTTCTTTTTTAAAATATGAACATTAATCAAGAAGAGGAAAAACCCACAAACAGTTTAATGTGTATTATTGTCTCTATTTGTAAACGTTAACATAACACTATACCAAAGCTACTGCAGCCACTGCATTAATCATATTGGCTTATTGAATTAAGGAAGTATGAAAAACCTTGGATGATAGATAGTTGGTATTTAGCCAGGATGCATACAGCCACTTGTGAATTCTACTGTGAGTGAGAGCGAGACATAAAAAAGACTTATTGACAAACAGAGACACAGATTGAAAGACATCTTCTCTCCTCCACACTCTCTCTCTCTGTCACACACACACACCCTGGAATCCATTGTACCCTACAGTGCGTTTGGGTTTAGTGTGTGAATCACGCTTGTCTCTCAGTGTGCAATTTTTTAATCAGTGGACGATCCCATTTCCGTTGTGTTGATGCAGCAGATGGATTCCCTCCCACTAACCATTCATCACCTGCCACACCAAAACCTGCCTTTGCCCCCTTTGCACCAATGAAAAATGGGTTTTAGACCATCGGCTTCCTCCAGAAAATAAGAGTCATTTACCGTGTCATCAAACCGGTTTCATCATATGGTCCAACTGCAGTTTTTGAGCAGAAAAACTTCTCTTTGTTTATTTTGTGTCTCAAGGCACAAAATAAAAAGGGAACGTTTGGTTCACTCATCAGCACACAGCAAAAGGCATTGGCACCATCACAGCAGAAAGAATAATCACATTTTGCCTTAATTGAATTTAAATACTCATTTAATATCATTTATAAACACATTTATGAAAAAGCAGCGTTGTGAAAACAGTGCAATCTTAAAGACATCAAGGTCCCAATTAGTATGGCCCAATAAAACAATGTCAATGACCTTCACATTTTTATGAAGACATTAAGTGAAGTGATAAAAGCGAAGTCATTTTTTGTTTTGTGACATGCTTCCAAAGGAATGACTTCAATAACAGTGAACACCTCGTGTTTAAAATTATGCCATGAATAATCATGTTTATGATGAATAGGGATTTAATTTTAAAAAACAATGTTCATAACTCATGCCAACAGCAATGAGGATAAAGGGACAAACCAAAGCAAAAGTTTTTTTTTCGATTTTCTAATTAGTCAACAGTTGAATTCACATAGATATGTTTCAAATGCAGGATTTAATTTAGAAATCACTCCTCTGTGTCAGTAAAAATAATGAGGCTAACGCCGTTAGTGACACTGTTAGTGCAATGAGCTCATTCATGGCAGCGAGGGCAGCTGAAAATGAGACATTTGTTATCTCTGTAGAGCAGGAAATGAAATTCAGAGTTAACTACACTTACAAGAGGACTACCGCTGTTGCTTAATGCCCAGGTGAATTAAAACTTTGATATAGCTACAGTCTGAAGTTCAGTATATTCAAAGGATTTATTAAAAATATAAAAATAAAAATTAAGAGACATATCTGCTATCACCAGGAGACATTATGATATGTTTATGCAATATTTTAGGCGCATGGCAAATATGTGCTACATCACACAGAAAAGGTCATATATTTAATGACTGGGGTGATTGTGTAGACCATTTTCTAATGACTAAATCGATCAGGATTGGTGAGACTCAGCTCAGGAGGTGACAGTGATTGATCACCACCCTGCTCATGTGCTTAATTAGTTCATCAGAGCAGCATGCTGCGGTGACAGGATAAACAAAATCTAGAGTTTATGCAATTTAGGGAAAGTGAAGATAAAACAAATCAGTCAGTCACAACACAGATTCAACTGTAAATTTGGAAAGGATGAGCGTGATTAGACAGCCAACTCACTAACATTTTCTGCAGGGAGGGAATTGTTTGTGGACTGCAAGTGACTGTTTAACAAAGACAATAAACTGTTGTGAATATTGTGCTTTTAGGATTTTAAATGCTAATATAGAAAAACAGGCAAGTACTTGAATGTTGAGTAATCAACATGATTGAATTGCTTCATCCAGTGCTTCTAATGTATTCCCACACATCGTACTTGCTCTGGCATGTAATCAAATCAAATGCGTATGGAAATGGTCTCTGGAACGCAACTACATTAATGCATTTTTGCAAAGTTTGTTCAAGTCAGTATGCAAAGTGCTGCTGCAAGGATAAAGATGCTAAGCGTGTGTGCATGTACGGCCACAGACAGAAGCGATAAACAAGTAAACGCTACAGGAGAAAAACCCCACAGAAACCACAGGCAGCAGACCACAGGCTTCAGTCACCATCCACCCCTCTGAATCACTGGGTCTCCATGTTAGACTGTTAATCATGACAGTAATCGATGCCACAGAGACAGACAGGAGGCAGAGACGGCCAGAGACACACAGACAAGATGACAGGCAGCCGGAGAGAAAAGTCTGCAAGAGAATCGCTGAACAAGTAAACGAGTGGGAGAATTGATGCATCGTGCAGATCCACGAGTCCGCGTGTCAAATAAATAAAAACAAATTAGAAGACTATAAATCAATATCTTAGCATGGCAGGCTACAAAGTAAAAGCCATGGAGTGAAAGATCAATAACAGAAGGCACACAGGTACGGAGGTAATGGCAGATTCATTTTATTCCAGGAAACAATAACCTACATCATTCACTGCAGTGGCTTGATTTATTGATCAGATCACATGAAATAACATCATCATTACATGTAGACACAATAATAAATGAATCCGGAATCGAGTAATACATTTCTCTCTCATACAGTATCCCTCTGTGATTGTTAACCTGCAACAACAATACCCAAGCCAACACTGCAACTCGTGCCTGTACTGTATTGGTCTTAGTTGACTCCACTGAGGCTTGTCAGCACCGAAGGGAAAATGTCAGAGCAATCAGACTGGTTGTAGTGTCCTGCTAAATTAAGTGTGAGACAATTTACAGAAGCCACATAGAGCACCGATCCTTCAACTGGAGCTGGACGTTGTCATCTCTCTGACAAGCTGCCGTGTCCCATTCAAGACATATTCACTTTCAACAATAAAAAATAAGACTACAACCTAAAGGCCAACTACTTGTTAAAATGAAAAGCGAAGATATTTTCAAGCACGAAAAAAGTGTCTCTCTTTTTATTCTCTGTCTCTTGTGTATTTTTTTCCTTCTTCCCAGGCTCTTATATTTCTGCTCTCTGAAGTGCTTTTACATCACATGTAAGTGACAGACAGAGGTCAATATATCAGTCATTCAAGCTGTCCAATATTTTCTGTTAAGGTAAATCAGATGAAAAGCCACATTTACTTCTCACAGCCGCATCGTCGTGAAGATAATGTAGGACTTTGCCACACAGCGAGCTAATGTGTGTTGCATGTTAGTAATTATAATTATTATACTACATGTTACAATTATTATTCAACATCAGATCTGTGTGGTGCCATGAGGAGACTAATCTAATTGCCTGTCTACAAATTAATACATTAGATTAAACACACACAAATGGCTAATTTCCATCATTTGTTTCCCTCCTTCACTGTTGCTCCTCACTGTCTAGGTCAGTCTACACCCTCCACCCTGCTGATAGCATTAGCAGGAGAATCAATTTGCAGTTTTTGGGTGGAAACCTACCACAGAACAGTTACACCAGTTTAAAAATTGGTTTATATCAACATGTTTTTTCAGATTAGGTTGAGAAAATGATATGCACATCATATCAGTTCGACTTAGATTAGTGTAAAAAGTATTGCACAAAGGGTTGGGCTGTTGTGTCCGTTCTCTGCTGTTTGCAGAGAAGAAAAATGAGTCTCGTTGCTATCTTTTGGCTGCAGAGCAACACACACCCATCTCCTCCACTTGCCCATTTCTAGTGAATATTGCACACCAAATATTACACACAGAATCCCCACTTCCCTTCACCACTCGGTCAGTCTCTCACTCTCTCTACATCTATCTCTTGTGCGAACACACATACACACACAGACTCACTCATCAGCCTTTAAAGACAGCACAGTCCTTGTCAGAGCAGTGCAGAGAGGTTAGGGCTCCAGGTCTGGCCGCATATATCCTGGAGGATGACTGGGATTGTGAAGGGAGCGTGAGAAAGAGGTGGAGAGCACTGCTCAGTCAATTTGTATTGGATCTCAGTCCAGAGAGGAACGCAAGAAGTGAAACAGACCTCAGGGATGAAACGAACGTGCTCATTTCTTTTTGATTGGAGGAAACAAACTTGGTATTAAATGATTAAACTGGAGTACTCTATATGTGAATGAATATTTTATTAAGTAATGATGTACTATTTTTTTTTAGCAAATACTAATGTGATTCATTTCAATACCTTAAAGGTTGAA
This sequence comes from Decapterus maruadsi, assembly GCA_030347415.2. Lineage (NCBI taxonomy): Eukaryota > Metazoa > Chordata > Actinopteri > Carangiformes > Carangidae > Decapterus > Decapterus maruadsi. Next base: position 19,066,654 of record CM064906.1, read on the forward strand.
TATGGAGAATGCTTATTAAAAGTTATATTTTTTCAAAAATAATACATCCATGGGGCGTTTACAGGGGTCCAGAATACAAGTAGCCTATTGCTTTTCCATAAAAACTTTAATATTTAGTCTGAATTAATTCATTTCAGGAATTTTGACGGGTTCGACAATGACTTCCTGTTTACCTCGTAGCCGGCATTGGGCCTAACTTCTTTGCTAAGCTTCCTCCCGGTCATGTGCATTTGTTTTCAGTTAAGCCTTTTTAATCAATCAGTGGAACGATGGATTATCATATTATACATGTTACAATGTATGTGTTTGTGTAGTCTCTTCTGTCATAAAAAAGAGATTATAGTTACAGGGCGTGTTTCTATCATGGACCCGTGCCACCGAGATGAGAGCTGTGACACCAGGTCAGAGGTTCTGATCAGCAGGTTTGGTTTTCAGCCTCCACTCTCCCTGTAGCAAGTTACAAGTCATTAATCTGACATCACAATTAGGCCAAAGATGTTTAATGAAGGTAAATGAAACACAAGGTAAATATTCTGCATAATTCTTCTCTACTCCTCTGATCAGAGAAACAGTGTGTTATATAGTACTTATGGTCTTGCAACCAACTGCTGGAATTATTTTTCTGTTGTTGCTAGTCTCATCTCTGATCAATGGACGGTGGTATTCTGCTCATGCTTCATCCAACCTTTAATTTATGCTCAGCTGGATGTGAATTTAAGAGAAATGAAAGGAGGAGAAAAATGTGCCATTTTGCTCACCATAGAATAATTTTCCTCTTTGGAAACGAGAATTAGCAGATCTGTGGAAAGACATCACAGAGAGAAGATTCCTGAGGTTCAAAGGAAACGGGAAAACTAGAAGAAGCTAACGGGCACATTTACTGTAAATCTTTCTCAAGTTGGCCAGAAGTTATACAGACTTAATCACGGATGTTTGTCGAGCAGGTATAAATGTAAAACCCACAATAATACTGGTATGAAATTACTTCATTAAGTCTAATCAGGCTAATCCCAAAAACAGGGTATACAGCTTGTATGCTGTGCAGGTATTACTCTCTGAGAAAACTGCTTTGCAATTGCTTACATCAAAATTAATGTTTGTTTGATTTAAAGAACAGAAAATGTAGATATCCTCGACCAAATCTAATTTGTGTTATATCTGCACTGGAATCAAATCAGGATTGTATTAAATCTAGGCAGCCAAAAAAGAATTAATAAATAAATAAAATAGAAATACAAACAGATTATTGCAAATTAAATTTCCATCACACTCACAGACAGGCTGAAATTCAATTTGTGGTCAGCAAGGTGTGACTCAATCATGAAACACAGCTGCGTTTACAGCATCAGTCTCCATCTCCGATGTAGCCTGATTTGACAGAGGAGCTACTGGATACAACACTTTTACAAACTCATCTCTTTACCCTCAGGCTCAGCTGTGTAGCCTCCTGCCCCTGACAGCAGGAGCAGCAGCAGCAGTTGTCAGGACCGCAAAGGAAAAGGAAATACAGTCTGAGAGAAGCAGTGGAGCCGTGGGCCGATAACCGACCGTCACCAACACCAGGAGCCTCTGTGTTATGTTGTTATGTTGTGTTAGCCATAGTTAGCACCGAGCTAGCTCACTACAACGGCCCTACTTGTTACAAGTCAAGGCTTCAGTTGTCAGTGACGCTCAGGAATCGGTCCGCAGCTCCAGCGCTACACTCACTAGGCGTGTACCCGAACCCAAATACGTTATTTGGAAGTACACAAATAATGCTTTGATCCTGAATTGTAGGGATGCACCGATATGAATATTTTGGCCGATACTGATATCCGATATAAATTTTTCTGTTATGGCCGATAATCGATATTTACCGATATCAATATGTGTTTTTGAATGTCTTCCTTTATTTTCAGAATGTATTTTACTTCCAAATAACAAGGTTACAGGCTACCATCCTCCTCGCATTACCTCAACTTTGTAGGTTTTGCATACGAATATATAATATATAATTTTAAACATCGGACCGATACCAATATGTTAAAAAATGACGAACATTGGCCGATACCGATATTAATGCCGATATATCGTGCATCCCTACCGAATAGTTTTTCTGTCCGAAATTTCTCCTCATTATTCGGGAGCTTTTTTTCTAGAAAAAGAAATGTTTGTATCAGCAACAGCGCATAACCAGGTGATTCTGGTTCACACTCCAACACAGTAGGTGGCGGTAATGCGGTGCGCCCGCCATAGAAGCACACAAGAGACAACAAAAGCAGGTAGCACTGCCGGCTGCGAGAAGGGTCTAGCTGCAGCCGCAGCGCGGGTCCGGCTGCCACAACCCCCGCGAAACGACTCGTTTCTCTACCAGAATTTGATCCATTCAGTCTGGAAGGAAGATGCATTATGTAGTGAAAACATGTCCTTGATGTCTAAAGCCTTTAAAAAAAAACAATCTTCTGTTTGTATTTCAGCCTCAGAATTTGAAATGAGGAGTTTTATAGTAAAAGCCTTGCATAAAGGCCTTCATGCAACATTACAAAATCATTCCCAGAAATATTTTTGGTCTTTAATTTCAATGCCATTCAAGCTTTGACACAAAAGACCAGGGTTTGTGTCTTGATAGCTATTGTTGGCTTTTAAAAAAATCTTCAACAACAACAGTGGAAATTTCTCGAACATTTCTCTATAAATGAGAGTTTTACATTGAAAAACAAGATGAAAACAAATGGTAATCAGGTTTTATGGTCTCCACGCTGTGAAAATGGAAGAGGAGAAAGGGATACTGGCTCCACTGCATATAAAATATTCAAAGACAGTGTGAGATCTGAGATGTTGATGTAATTGTCTACAACTGGTTTCAAAGTCTAAATGCTGTAGCATATCATCATGATGTGATTTTATATATTTTCTGGTTTTGCACATTTATTTACTGGGGAATCAATCCCGTAAAACCGCTTCACATTGTTACAAAGTCGATCCCTAAATTGATTGTAAGGTGGCACAGAAAGAAAGATGCATGTTCGACTGTATGAGCGCTGCATATAAACCATATTAGTTTGAGTAACAGACTTTCCAATAAACTCGGGACATGGCTCTGCTTGCCGATGAGCAAAGCTGCATTTGGAAGTGAGAGGGGGCTTTGATAAAAGTTTTTCTATTAGCTCAGTTATTCAAGCAAAACCAGTGAATCAACTTTGCATGTTTCATTGATTCCCAGGAACCTTTTCATACCTTTAACAGTCATCAGCCTGAATACAGATTCTTATTTTTCATCCAATAAGGCTTTCTATCGGAAATATTCAAAACACTGATGTGGGGCCAGTTGTGTGTTTTCCCTATCTAGCCTACCACTATCACAGTGCATTGTGTTGTGTTTGTGAATTCTCCTGAAATACATCCAGTAATGTATGTTTATGAAAAATGCCATGCAATTATTCATGATTTGACGCCGTCATAGGGTAAGCATCAACACATTACATTTAATATGGCCGTATATGGACCTGAACATGCAAAGATTACAGACGAAGTATGTTATTTCAAGACATTGATTCCTCTGAGTGAACCACTAGTTAAAGAATAGCACACTTTACCACACAGCCTATATGCAGTGTGACTCATAAGCTTGCTGTCTTGTGTTTTTCTTCCCGGGATGTGATGTCTAACAGCCTGGCCCACTTAGCCAGACATCTCTGTGCATGAAACTGACCTAACGATTTAGCGGTGAACTCAGACTCAAAAAACCCAAATGTTATCTTCTAAAAAACAGATGAGAAATGTAGACCCGCTTCTCCTCTGCCTTGTGTTTCTTTATCCCTTCCTCCCTCGCTCACTCTCCCGAGATGCCTATTTCTGTGCTGTCATCTTCGATATTCGAAATACAGAGAACAGAGATCAAGAGTGCTTCTGCATTGATACTTTTGCTTTGTTATGACACTAAATTCTGCTTCAGTGCTCTGCTAAATGAACAAGCCACCGCACGCACCCCCCCATGCACACACGCATATTATGCTCACGCACGCACACACGCAACCCACTATGACAGATAGCTTTGAGCACATAACTTGATAAGAGATAATTTGTTATTCTAAGACTATTGATTTGTGAGTTACGCAATGAAACAAGTCTCTTTCAGAAGCATCCCAGCAGCGATCAATTTAAACATGCGCTCCCATTCACTGCATTCTAATGATATCATCAATACATCTTCTATGATGCTGACTACACAGATATGCCTTGCCATTACCCAGAGAGGGAAACAAAAATACAGGAGAAAAAAACAAAAAACAAGACAAATATGACAAGAACACTAGTGTTCGTAGTGTTTTATGCGAGGATCCGGAGACGGAGACCGTGGAAGCACGCGGCTCCCCGTGAATATCATCCATCATCCAAACATCTAGGAAAAAGACGAATACATTATCCTATTTTTAGGGAGGTATTTCTACATTGTGAGGTTACTCTATATGCTCCCATTGTCTTGCGACAAAGAAATAATAGTACAGTGGATATGTAAGGCAGCAAATTGTCCTATCAGCGGGGAACCTCATTTACAGATGGGGTCACAAGTGATGGAAAGTCATTTTCACCAGGGGCTGTTTTCCATGTACGATGGCTTCTGCGCTGCCAGCTCAACTAGGACAAATGGCCGCCTCTTCCCCAAATCACTGCGGTAACCTAGACTAAGTAGCTAAGTAGCCCCAGCTGAGGCGTTTAGATGCCGAAATGTTACCCTTGCTCATAGCCTTAGTGCTGTCTGAACAACCTGCTGTGTGAAGTACGGAGCCCGTTTGCAGGTTAAGAACATTACATCTAGGTTTCATGAGGTTGTATTTTTCCTATGAATATACTGTATGAATTTGAGTGAATTCCTCATCTGGGAACTTCACAAAAACAGAGTATAATTGATTAAATGTTGCATCGTAAATGATTGAAGTCCTTTATGGTGGACATACTGCAGAGGGAAGGGGTTCAGGACAGAAAGCAGACAGCAGGCTCAAATCTGCGTGTTGTTTCAGCAATTAGAAATGAAATGCAATCCAAGATGCTCACAGCTGTTCAGGTTTAAACAATGGAAACAATATGGTGTTCTTATCACCATTTAATCCACTTGCATGAGAGTGCATGGATGGATTGTGACTGGATTGTATTCCGAGGCCACATTTTTTCATGTAAGGCAGGAGTCAGTCTGGATTAACTGTCAGAGAAAGAGTAGGTAGAAAGCTGAAAGCGGACTTAAGTGGATGATATAAAATATCCAGTAAAAACTGCATCAATTTTGAATGAGGCTCAGTCAAAAGAAGTAAAACAGCTCTACAGAGGTGTTAAATGAAACAAGTAAGAGTAACACATCCTCTTCTTGGTAGCAGTAGCAAAGCCGGCAGTTTATGTAGGGCCAGTCTGGGTTTGTGTTTACCGTAACAATCTAAGCGAGAGTGATGCTCTAACTTGCTAGTGTGGGCAGTTTATAAACAATGCAAAGAGATTACACAGCAGTATTTGCATCATTACTGTGATTCATTTAATTTCATCCCTTATGCCTGCGGTAAACACCTGTATGTAAGTAAAGTAATTGGGAGGGGTGAGCAAAAAATATATCTATGTCAAGACCCACGAGACCTGCAGGACTCTCCCAGTTACACAGCATTATAACTATAAGCCTTCTTAAGAAAACCTTTTAGCATTTCTGCATGAATATTCACTGAAACCATTCATGTCACCTAAGGCTGGGCGATAAATCAATTTTATTGATTCATTTTTGTAGTTTAGGTTCTTGATTTGTTTTAATGAAATCAAGTTCATTTTTAAAATCTGCCGCTGGGCTCCTGTCGTTCAGAGTGGGCTTTTTTTATATAAACAAGCTGCACCAGCTGTGCAGTGACACATCATTGTGCTCTGGCTCAGCTGATCGATGCTCAGTTTCAGATAGATCTTCACATTTTGAGCTCTTATTATACTAAAGTGCAGCCAAACACCAGGCTAAAGAGAGAGGAACAGAGCGCTCCTCTGATTGTGTGAGCTGCAGGTGAGCCAGCTGGAGAGCGCAGCACCATCCTTTTTTTTTCTTTGTAGTGCTGTCCTTATTGTTGAGGTAAGTTTGTCGTCTGACCTTCTTTCACTTTTCATGTACAAAGTTTGCAAATTGGCTGCATGGTGTGTGTGTGTCACTGTCAGTTTGAAATGGAAAAAAAATGATTTAAATCATGAGGGATTTTTTTGGGTCATATCACCCAGCCTTAATATCACCTCGATTTGACTTTAAGTGAAATGTGCCTTGGTTCTGTGACCTGAAAAAAGTCAAGCTCTGTCATTAATCAACAACAAAAGTTTGATTGTGGGACAAATTAACGACAGTTTCTGTAATAGAGTAAGTTAGAAGACTCTTGAAATGACACTGTAATGAGTTTTCTTGTTCCTCACAAATGATGATGACAGTGGTGACTGACGATGCATTAACACTGTCCTGGGGACATTAATTAGAAACAATAATTAAATGGTTTACTGTACCTAAATCCCCTCAACCTAAACAGCCTGTGGTTGTCACAGACAAAATGCGTTAAAAAAGAAGTGGATTCTGTGATTCTTCTGTGATATTTTCTTGTAGATGATGAGATTTTTATACAATGCAATTCTTATGTTACTGTTTCAAGCTGTTGTTATAATGTTTAGATAACATCACATTAGCTATGTGTTCACTCAAACACAGATTTGATATGCACTTGTCGCAAATGTCAAAAATAGCAAATCTGTCTCTCAGTCTGTCTTATTCATAGAAGAGGAAGCAAATACACAGGGTGACAGTAAATACAGCAAATTAAAGCTTCCTTTGAATTAATATTGTGAATGGTTTTAACTAGATAATGAGACCCTCTTAACAGTTAAGCAGTAAAGCAAGTAATTGCTTTTTTTCATGGACTAAGATTTTGAATTTCTATCATGTGGTGAGACTAACAAAATCCAATCGCACGGATAGCAATTAAACTCTTCAGTGAACTTCTGACATGGTTCACTTCCAAGGTAATCACATAACTTACTGTGATCCATACTTAATTTCCTCTCAGGACATCGGTGATGTTTTCTCTGTGTAGAGTAGCTAAAGTTTTGTCGAAGCCGCGTGTTTTTGCAAATCCTGCCACCTTGTATTACAAACAAGACCCTATTTGCAGCGCGGGGTGAGTGCAGAGGCTCTGTGCGCACTAAAAGGCAACTTCAATCCACAACCTTAGAAAAGACGTGTGAACCTCACAGGTTCAGGTCAACAAGGAATTATTCGCAGCTTAAATATGTCCTTGTAAAGTGATGTGAGATGAGTTAATTCTGTCGCTCTACAGCTCGGTTTTATACTATGATTGATGTGGTTTACTTCACAATAAAAATCTTGTTGTGTCGCTCCTTTATGACCTCCCATGTGGCTGTTTTCTCCAAATTTAGCTAATTCTTCTCTTAATGTTGAAATGCTTTAACATTACTTATATATTATTATACTGTACCATTCCAATAGAAGTCAAATTGGCACATGACTGTAATTATAAATGCTGTAGATACTGTATGACTGCTGTATTATTCCAGGAGAGCAATATTGCATTTAATATAATGATTGGTTAAAAATAAATAAATAACATATTGTATTTGCTTTGATTTCAAGAAGTGGAATGTGCTGCTGCAAAGCCGCCGCCACAGAGACGTGGGGGAAGGACATGTCATTTGAATGTTTTAGGGCATTGGAAAATTATGGGTTTGTGTTCAGCCTGTGACAGCAGAGCAGAGCCAAATACGGCAGGGATCGAAGCAATCCTTTTGATTTCCTGCTGTTTCCATTTCTCAGTTTGTCAGAGTCACACTGCAACCTCCTGTCCAACAGCAAGAGTGGATTGCATTACTGGGCCGGTCACAGTGAATGGTTGCTGCTAACAAGTTGTTGCTCCTATCTGACCCCTGTTTGTGTGTGCGTTGTTTGTGTGTACGTGCTTGTGTGCGTGACCCCGAGTGACTTGTTCCCAATAAGGAAATGAAATCCATTGTGGGATTTTTTTTTTTTCCCCCCTCAAGCGAATCATTTTCTTTTATTACTTCACCTGCACTTCTTTGAGCCACTGAGTGAGCTCCCACGCTGCAACCAACTCCCAGACAAGCATCGGCAGCATCTATCTTGTGGACAGAAGTGCTGAGTGGCTATTACTTCTCAGCAGACCACATAAAAACCACAGCAATTAAATGCTAGTGGGCCATTGGACTTTGTCTTCTTAGAGGGAAAAAAAATAAGGGGGAGAAGAAAGGCAGAGAAGAAAGTAAGTGTGAATGAGGGATAGAGAGATCTCAACTGATGCCGCTTCCCAGAGAGAAAGATCGTTATGTCATTAGTTTGATATGGAGATGGAGGAATTAAAGTGTGTGAAAGTAGCTGTGAAATTAGAGATGATGAAATATAGTACCTGTTCTCAAAGAGACATGAGGGAGCTCTTTAACTAAGGTAAGATGGAGAGTCAAAGAAGACGGCAGCACGGGAGTTACGGCAAGGTTTCCACTTTTAACTAGATTTATGGGTGAAGTTAATCCGACCAGAGCTGCATTGTTGCCCTCGAGAAAGAAGCTTAGATTATATTTTGTGCTCTTCAAACTACTCAGCTGAGAAATACTTCTTGAGTCTTTTTTAAAAATCTATTTTGCAAAACTGAATAAAATGGTTGAGACGGGCCAGCGCTGATGCAGTTACAGGATGTTTAACATACTGTACGTCTGGTGATCTCTGTGTCCCTGTGTGCCTGGATTTACAGACACATCTGTAACCTCCAGAGGCAACAGATGAACACAAACATGTTTATCACAAACCAAAAATCAACACATGAATATAATAATAATTGAATAAAACTGATGTCGTAGGAACCAAGCAGGATTATTCCCGTGGATGATACATTTTTTACCTTAATTAAAAAGCTCCAGAGTAATTGTGATAGACTGTCAGCATTGATTAAAACCGATGTCGTCCAGCCTCTCATCAAGCTCGTCATAACACCATATATGTTAAATAATGTTATCCACCGCTATTGATTTTTCAACGGGTAAACAAATGCACATGGCCAGACGGAGGGTTAGCAAAACAGCAGAAAAGCGACCAGACTTGCATAGTTCCTTTTTAAGATTCATTCAACGTTCCTGACAATATTTAACATCAGTTAAATCAGTTCAACAAACCTGCAGCCCGACATACTGTACATTAGAGAGCTTGTGCTTTTCAATGCACTCTTCTGAACTTTCAATTATTGATCTATCTGTACAACGTCAATGAGCTGAACTGAACCCCATATTAATACCGTCCCACTGACCCCACAGTGAACTCTGTATGTCCCAGTAATCCCAGTAGCCTACTGTTACTGCAATAAACACCAGTTAAAAAAAAATATATATATATAGTATATACAGTATATTTACCAAGTGCATGTTGTTTGTATTATACTATGTACCATGTGCTTTAAGATTAATGTTGAACGTTTTAACCTCGTCCAAATGAGGTCGCCACAGGAAGGGGGGAGGGTGGGGAGAGGGTGAGGGAAGGAGGGGAGGGGTGGATGGGTGGCTGGGACGGGATTATTTACTATACTGTTAATTTATTTGCTGGGGAGAAAATTTTTATTGTTGCTTTTGTAACAATGGATGTAAAATAAAATAATTGTTCAAAAAAAAAGGATGTCCATTACTGCAATAAATACCAGTTAAGTTTCCACAAAAATACATCTCCTCATTCACAAAGTGTAAAAATAAAAACAATCATTAAATTGACTAAAGTAACTGAGTCAATAAGTATACCATGGCTCTGGCTAAAGAAGCCATTAGATAATAGACATCAAGTTTTTAAAGTAATAAATAATGTTGCCCAGTTTGTCTTGTCATCTTGATATGTGTAATTAAAAACCTTTGTGTGCAAACACAATCTCAGCTAGTTAAATAAGGATGGTTTCCTTCTCTCTGTGCGTTTCTGATTCTATAGTTAAAGGTTTCTTGACACGGACACGCTGTCCTCATGTTTGTTTTGTTTCACTGAACATATCCAACAAATTTCCGTTTTCTCTGCAATCACTTGCTGACTTAGTATATCACAAACAAACTCAGCACATCTGAATTAAACTTTAAACGGGCAAAGCTGTTTTTCTCTGTGTGATGTAGTGACAGTGTTATTGCCAACACTACAGTCAATCCTGCGACCGTTGTTTCTGCCACGATGTAAGACTGTTCCCATCCATCAGAGGCCGTCTACATACTTTCTGGACAACTAAAAATAAACGTCTCCAAACCTCTTGATAATCATGGTGGCGATGCAGGTACACGGTGCAGAAAAGCTGGGACGAGCAGGATGAGACTGAAACATACAAATGGCTGCCTGTCTCATTACCCAAGCAAATCACATTAGATATCCTCTGAAAGCCTCATGCACCATATAGCTGCTTTGCTGTGTGGTACTCTCTCTCACAATTAATCTTTCCATCCATTTTTCTCCACGTCTTGATTTTTCGATTACTAGTTTGTCTTTTTCTTACCAACTTTCTCTCTCTTTTTCATCCCCCTTCACTTGGCCTTTCTGTGCTTCTGTCTCTCTCCTGTCGTCTTTGTCTCCTCCTCTCTCTGCTGACCAGACAGATATATTCAAATGGAAGCTGAGGACAGAGTGTTGCATTATTCAAACCCCTCACAGGACCAAAGGTTAGGAACAATGACGATGGTAAATTCCCCATTAAAGCAGGCTATTTGCTGAGGCAACAAATCCTTAAACCACAGTAAAGTCTGTAAGAGGCCATAACACTCAGGAGAGGAGTTAACACATTCACACATGTGACACCAATAGGGAAAGATCGTCTTTTTTTAACTGCTGTATTCTTTAACTGGGAGATTTGGAGCAGTAACTAGTATCTAACCGGTTCATCCAGTGGGACTGGACACATTTCAAGCCCCACTACATCAGGCTGGGTATATCAAATGATCGAGATTGACACCTTTGAGTTTTCAATACCCACCGCACAGTTAGTATTGGCCAGCATGTGCTGTGGGGTCACAGCGCAAAACCAAATGGCAAGTTAGCCGGCAAGCGCTGGGCCTGGTGTGAACCTCAGTGGAAATACAGGACCTGTCACATCACAGATGTAATGTGGAAAATCAAGTGACTGGATCCAATATCCTGAAGACTGTCAAGCTGGTTTGGAACATACGCTAACGGAGCCCTCAAAGTCACGACATGTCAAACACAGATTTGTGATTCACATAATCGGAATCCTTTTATCTTTTTATTCATTTTTAGCAAAATTGCTATGTTACAGTATATGCAGGACGTCAACAGCTGTTTGGCTATTCAAACTGTTCAAATTAATCAACCTGTTCCAAACTACCCACACTGTATAGTAAGTACTAAGAAAGATTCAAATTTTGCGGATCCAGTGTAAAAACCGCATTTTAGCCACAAATAATGCTCAGAACTGCACCTAAGTTCATCAATAGTACATTACAGGGTCCCAGCACGTAGGACGAGCCGTCAAAATCCGCTAGCCTTTGCTGTTTTCTTCAGAACTACAAATAAATGGTGGAGAACCCTATCAGCTAAAGACAACAGGTAAAGCTAGCGGATGTTTGACGGCTCGTCCTACGTGCTGGGACCCTGTAATGTACAATGTAATTAGTAAGTTGGTGGAACTCGTGAAAGAAAAAAACACCCAGGGATGTGGATCATTTTGTACTGATCTTGGTTTAAATACCAGAACCCATATCAGTGTAATTAGCAAGAAAGAAAAAAAAAACACCCAGGGATTAAACACTCGGTTTTAGTTTTAATCTCAGAGACTGTCTGAAAATGAATCCTAGCATCTCTCCATATTGGGTTAACGAGCCTAAACAAGTTTTTTTAGTACTAATTCTAGCTTTCTACTCTTTTGAACTTGACTTAGTGTCATCTCAATATGCAATGTGGGCTAAATTTGCTTAAAGATAATTAAGGCCCTATAGACCCATGGCATCACCCAACATTTTGCTTCCAAAAATATTGAAGGTGTCTCACTGATTAATTGTGACACTCTTTCTGACCTTCTGACATAGAGATCTGTTTAGACCACTGGGAGGAAAGTCTTGTGATTTTATCCAATGAGAACAAACAGTTTGCCAATAGCCTTTGGCTATCTCAATGTGCAAGTAAGCACAGTGTTTCCCCCAGCAAGATCAATGTGTCTCGATTTGGCTGCCTGGGCCAAAAGCAATGCAGAAACTTTCCTATTCGTCAGCTACCCAGACCCAATCTCATTTAATACATGTGCACATAAATATGCACAAACACACTTGCATGCGCGCGCACACACACACACGTTTAAACACAAAAAAGACATGGTGATATCACAGACTTCACTGACACACCGACGTCATTCGACCCCCCCCCTGGCATTTAGCACAAACGTCAAATGGAGTAGAGCCCTGCTAAAAATCAATGGGCATTTGCAACAATCAATGGCTGGGTTCCTATGAGAAGTAATTAGAAAGGCAAACATGCAGCGCTGCCTCCTTCCTTCCCTCTGCCTACCACCGAGGCTCAAAATAAGTACTTCTCCACAATAGGGTCAGAACAGCAGGGATCTACTTAAGCCATGGATCAAATGTATAGATGAGTTTATTTGTAGTGCATTATTACAGACATAGCATTAATAAGAATAGAAAACTGTATGTTTGTTGCAATGTCATTTACTACAGTTACTATTCCTGTTGCTGTAATCCACTGTTATTAAAAGCCCCATGAGACCTGTGTGCAACCTTAACTCCTCTACTGATCGGTTAGACCTTCAAAAAATGAAGCAATTACTGTTAAAATGTTTTGAAATATTTTTAGAAGATCATCAGTGACCTTGCGTATCCCTTTTCATGCATGTGTTTATTCATATTTTTTTAAAACTTAAATGTTTATTTCCTTAATATTTCCCTATGAGTTTGGTCTCCTCAGCTTAATAATTAGCGTGAATGATTGTAGGTTTAAAGTGATATTCCGGCGTAAGTTTAACCCATGGTCCAACGCATCGTAACACCGAGTTAGACCCCCCCTCGAGAGATGAAGTCCGCTAACCGCTAGCTTCTCTAGTTGTAGCAACTTTAGCAATGACCGCACCATAACAAACAGCGCTTGTAGCCACAAATAATGCTCAGAACAGCACCAAAGGTAATCAACAGTACAAACAGTGTTCAGGGTTTCATTTCGATGGGTGCCACTATCAGTTTACTGAAGACAAGCTGAAGGAAATGGAGGAGGAAAGTGAAAGAGGAGCAGCTGCAGTGGAGTCTACGTCCTGGAAATGGAGGCTAAAAGTGACAGAGGGAGAGAGCCGGTGGAGTCTAAATGCTGGAGTCAAGTGGTCAGTGTGTTGGTCACTGCCTGTCGGTGGCCGCTGAAACCAGATGTGCCTGCTGTCAGTCGGCCACGGACGTGTGCCGTCAGTGCCTGGACTCTATGCTGGACACGGAAAGTTGCTGCATAGCGTAGAACTGGAGCAGTGGGTGAGTTGTTTTCGTCTCATCTCAATAGAAACCAGGCTAAGCTAACAGATGTTTGATGCCTCGTATTATGAGCTGGGATCCTGTTTGTACTGTTGATTACGTTTGGTGCTGTTCTGAGCATTATTTGTGGCTACAAGTGGCTGTTTTATCCGTTGCATGCGGATCCATATACTGCGCTGTTTGTTATGGTGCGGTCATTGCTAAAGTTGCTACAACTAGAGAAGCTAGCGGTTAGCAGACTTCATCTCTTGAGGGGGGGTCTAACTCGGTGTTACGGTGCGTTGGACCATGGGTTAAACTTACGCCGGAATATCACTTTAAGTACTAAATAGTACTAAAATGAAAGAATGCCGTCAATGTTGACAGGAGAAGTTTCTACATCTCAAATAAGATAACCAACATTTTTCTATCAACATATCCTACAGTACAATTGATGATACAAAGAAATTCAGAGGTAGACACACTTGAATCAAACGCACCCAGAAGAACGCTGTGAGGCAAATCAAGCAGACTGCAGCTGTTACTTTATACTTGGTTTGCTAATTCTTGACAACTCTGAGAGGGCTTGTCTGCCTCGGGCTGTCTCTACAGTTAAAAAGACGCCTGTACATTTTCTTCCTGTTTAACAGGCAAAATACATGTGTGTAAGATCCTTGGATTACACTGTGACAACCATGTCTTACCCAAATCGGCCTGATGAAAGTTAGCAAACAAGTCAACAATGACATACTGTGCAAAAATCATAAAGAGCGCCAAATGAACCATGTGCCCTGCTGGCTGCTGAACAGGAAGATGACACACAAATTAAATACAGATGGTTTTTAAACTGCAGCAGAAGTTGAAAGTTAATACATCACCCCCCCTCTGGAGTGAGCTACACGGTAAACCTATTGCAGCAAGAGTAATGGTGTCTCTAGATCACTGAGATATGCAGCGCAGTGATTGCTCCTAAAGTATGTGCTCCTGTGCTATATGTGGCTAAAGAGGGTATCCAGGGACACACGCAGATAACAAATGGGCCTCAGCTTATCTGAAGAAAGAAAAGGGAAGTTCCAGCAACACTTCACACAGAAAACCTGAATAAAAGGGATTTAAGAAACATGAAAGACCTACAAGAAGAAGGTATGCTGCAGCCATAATCAAAGAAACATTGCATTGAAAAGCAAAGCAAATGATTGTTTATTTCATGTATTGTAGTCACGTCAGGCACCCCGCTGAGTTGTTTTCAACGTTTGCTGTGTGAACACATTTTTCCACATTTTTGCATACGCTCATACATAAAGAGGAAAGTATAATGTACACATACGCACAACTGCACAAAGGTATGCTAAAGCATGCATTGGAGGCTGCAACTCACCTTCAAAGCACCAACCGCAGGTGATCCGTTTCGGGTTAGCCCACTGGGTTACAGCTGTAAAACACAAAGAGGAGAGGTTTCAGACATTTGATTTTCAACAATACAGAAGCTAAACTGTGCATAATGTGACAGTGCCACATTGTGTCCTGTGATTGCTCCCCTCTGAGTAACCCCCACGCCCCCAATCAAACCAAACTGCACAATAATAAACCTTGGCAACATGGTATCAGACCACAGAAGCAGGAAAAACAAAAGATGAAATCTTATTATGATTGTATGTTTGAATATCCTGAGTCAGGGCTTTAGTGAAAGTTAGAGATTATTTGTGATGATAAAATATTGGATAATCAATACTGTAACTCATGTAAACTAAACATTATTACTATCACTCTTCATCCTGCTGTACAACCACATACAGTGCTTCCATACACATGCATTGCAGCTGAGATAATTAGCATATTTAATGGTTTTGGAGGACAAAAGTGATGCTCATTTTACTCTTGAGACATGAGTCAGTCCTTGATACGGACTCCTGATAGAAGCAGTGGATGTTGTCATGGTTTTGTTTGTCTGTGTGTGTGTGTGATCTAGAATTACTGCACACAACCTTTCCTGTTGAATAAGGCACTTGTCTTCTGAGCTTCTCTCATCATCCTAATTAGGGTGTCATATTGTTCCAATGCTTGGACTTACAATCAGTGTGTGGACAAGTTCAAGTGTTTAATAAGCATAGCTTTAAAATATCAGTGTCTCTGTGTGTGTACACAAGCACACAAACACTGTATGATTTCAACTAACCTAAGGCCATGCTGCAGAGCTCCACACTAAAGCTGAGTATTCCAGGTTATATTCAACATCAAACATAAAGTGCGATCATTTACTTGTTCTGAAATAATGTGTTTACAAGGTCAGACTTGAGTCTGAATTAAACATTTGTTTATCTCTTATCAACTATAAAAACATGGCTATAAAAGCAGACACACAAAAATAAACATGCTGCAACAGAAATTATTATTCACAAGGACAGAGAGAGAGGCTGACATAGACACTGTGGTGCTTTATGAAAGTTTGATTTTACATTAAAGTGAGAATAAACAAACAATTCAACATCTAGGTCAGCGAGATTGGATATTTGAGCTTGTTTCTGCGCCTAATTTAAAATGTCTTCAAGAAATAAATACAGGTACAGTATGTTACAACTGCAAACTGCAGGCTCCAAATTAGAAAACAAAGAACATCAATGTAGCACAGAAGGGGCTCCATATTGAGGACATCTGATTTTCTCAAGACTAATTCTCAGCAGACGATGGGGTAGGCGCACATGTCCAAGAATTTGGAAAAAGAAAATGTGGAAAAGAAGGCAAAGTTGAAGAACATTTGAGCTTTTGAGAGTTCTTGCTGCACTAAGGTGTCCTGCGGAGTGACAGCTCACATTTTAGGTGCTGATAGATCCAACCAGCTTAGTCTGCTGAAAATGAGACTTTAGAAAAAACACAGCTAACTCAATCAGTGGGCTGAAACCACAGAATCAATTTAAAGTACGGAAGATCAATTGGGAAAACTTTTTTTATTTAGTTTCTTTTTAAGGGCATAAGGACTCAATACCTCTAAAAGCAGTGGGTATAATGTACCTGCATATGTCTCTGCCTCCATACAGTATTGGCATATTTTGTTTTTTTGTACAGTATAAAACTAAGTGCTATCTATTGTTCTTTCTACTGCACTTGAGATGGCACAATGCCCAGCAAATCCATTGGTGTGTATCCCTGTCTCATGCTTTGTTTAGTTAGGAAAGATTAAAAAAAAAAAAAAAAAAGTGCTTCTAAATGACTCAGGGAGACAAAGACATAAATAAGGGAATTTACAGATGGTGATTATAAATTATAAATTCCATTATACAGAGAGAGAGAGATGGGGGGGATATGACAGTGCTGACATGAATCCAGTCACATCTGCTGTCGCAGCAGACAGTGCATTTGGTGAGTGAGTGAGGAGGTGTGAGTGTGTGTGTGTGTGTGTGTGTGTGTGTGTGTGTGCGTGTGTGTGTGTGTGTGTGTGTGTGTGGTTTCGGGGTACTCCTATTTTCACAGCTTTCAATTCATCATGTCATTCATTCCCCTGGACATTTCACCAGCTTGGGGGAGAAAGTGACAGAACAAGAAAGAAGAAAAAGGGAAATGAGAGAAGCACAGTGTGGGAGGTGAGACAAAGAACAAAAATCAAAAAGATAAAGAGGGGAATAAGATGGTTGGATGATCTTCACACCATCCAAATCCCTGGAAACAGACAAGCCACAGTGACACGCCCGCACTCATGACCAGAACACAGGCCTCCTTTGGCTGCTCAGCACCATTAAAGTCTGGCACTGGGAGTAGACGGCAGCTGCTGCATGCACCACGTTTTACACATGTACTCTGCGTGTGCGATAGCTGCCAAGATTGCTGCAAAGCACGGCCCTGCTCACCCACATCAACACACACACAGATCACATATAACTTGCCTGTTTTTGTCACCATACACACTGAAATCTGAACAGGAAGCTTGTGAATTACATGTTTTTTCAGAATGTCAGTTGTTAATGTATGTAGAGAGAAAGCAACTGAAGAAATATACAGCACTGTTAAATATGGATGGGAATTTTCATTTAAACTTTTTGCAAGAGAAAATTTTGAAATCATCCACATAACCAATTTGCATTTAATTATGTAAAATCTATTGAATTCATTCCATCATAATTAGTCATCATCCTCTCAGGGAAAAGAAAAGCTCGCACACTCTTAGCAGTTTCAATGAGAAATGTTACCAAAGTTTACTTTCTCTGGTGGATGGATTCATTACTGTCATTGCCCTGATCGTTCACGGAGAGGTGCAGTGGCGCAGCGACGTAATTGCCAATTTTGAGAGGGAACTGACTGCAAATGATACAACTGTTTTATTCAAAGGGCAAGTAATGAGGATCACATTACTTTATGTCAGAAATGGAGCCCGACACTGATTGTGTGAGTGGAAGAAGTTCACCACGCGCAGCAAGGTGTTACAGCTTATTGTCTAAGACAGCTGGAAGTATTTTGATAATAAGCTGCTGATTACACAGCAGATCAGCCACTCTGAGCTCTTTAAAGTTGATAAAAGGTTAAAGCACCAAAGTTGTATGCGCATGGTTTTCAAATCTAAATTGTGCAAATGTCAATAAATCTCTCGATTTTTCCAAATTTCCCAAGTTCCTTGTCTTTCAGTTTCCTCATCCATTCTGCCTCCCTCTGTCTTCACTACGCTGTAACATGACAAAGTGCAGCCAACATGTCACAGGAGCTGAAGGTATTGCACTATGCATATTTCCCAGGCCAGCAGCACCAGACCCTTTCTCAGACGACAAGCCCCTCAGCTATTTGTCCTCATTACAGAACAGCCTCCGACTGCCCACCTTCATCCCCCCACCCGTCCCTCAGGGGGGCTCTTTTCCACCCCTGGCATGATTCATTTTAACGACTGCCACTTTGCCCCCCTCCTCCATCCCACTCCACCCCACCCCATCAGCCCGGGCCGCCTATGCCTTAAACTCAGCTAGGCGAGTAAATCTGCCAACTTTAATTAAACTAGCTTCTTTTGTAGCGCTTTCTCTCTCTCTCTCTCTCTCTCTGTCCTCTTGTCCCTGATGACATAACAGTGCTGGGAACTTCCCTCTGCAGAGCTGACTCAAAAGGACTGACCCGTGGAAGAATGGAGGTGTGTTGCACTATTTTATGATGAGTTAGCAAGAAATAAGCCACATCTCATCTCATCGCCTCATCTTTTCGCTTTGACCTGGTTTCTTTTATTTTTATGGAGGTCACAGGGAGAGGTTCCACTTATAAAGAATGACGCTACATTATATGAATTTGAAATATAAAACACAAGTCAATGAGTAAAATACATCATATGGTTAAAAGTGTATGCTGCAGTTTCTCTTGTGTGAGACAAGTGACAAGTAACGACCTTGTTGTCTTTCAAGGTCAGCCTTTCCAGGGGAAATAACGATTTGTGAAGCCGAATCAATGAGCTCATTCAAGCCGTTTTCCTACAATATTGTTCAGGGACTAACTTTGGTGCCATTGATTAGCTGATTTATAGCTTGCATCTGTTCTGGATTCGCAGTGAATAGAGTAGAGCTGCTCATTACAGGAGAACGATGGAGAGGAGAGGAGAGGAGAGGAGAGGAGAGGAGAGGAGAGGAGAGGAGAGGAGAGGAGAGGAGAGGAGAGGAGAGGAAAGGAAAGGAAAGGAAAGGAAAGGAAAGGAAAGGAAAGGAAAGGAAAGGAAAGGAAAGGAAAGGAAAGGAGAATAACAGAGTATCCTAAAAGTCTCTGATGCATTTCATTGTATCCAATTCACCAAAGATGCTGACAACACAACACAGCAAGTTTCAGTATGCAGAAACATCCTGTATGAGAACGGGAAAAATGCAATTTAAATCTGTCTGTAACCAAGAAAACTTCACTATGCTTTGGGGAAATTTTGGTTGAGGGCTACAGTTGGAGCTGCAGGAAGCATGACAACCTACGACCCAAAAATATATATATATTTCCATTATGCAATCATTCCCAACATTGACGGGCAGCCCTCAGGAGATGCAGGACATTTCCTGATTGCCTGAGGAGGATTTTGTAATAGGCTCTGAACAGCAAACTTCAACAGTAATAATATAACATGCAGGAAAGACTTAAACCTTGCATCACCTCTCCTGTATGACTGTTACCTCACTTAAGTGCTATGACTGCCAGTAGTGCTGCTATCGCCTCATCCTTCGACACCGAGTTTGCCTTGGGTCATCAATAATTATAAATATCCATTGTTGCTGAGCGATCACAAAAGTCAAGACTCATAAGCAGAAAACTGTCATGAGTGTGAGAGAGAGACTGGAAACCTATTGCCCTTCAATGTTTTATCATCTTCTTTGTACAGTATAATACTGTACAATTACAGCCTTCATAGGTTTTCGGCAATATGACGAAAGTGCACACTTCACTTTCTCCATTAATAGCATGCATCTGCTGAAATGGATTTAACAAATAATCATAATTACAGATTGATTTACATATTTTTTTCATTTTTGTTGGTTAGTCACAAATGTCTACCCCACAGATGAACATGGTGGTCAGATTTTAACCTTAACATCAAAAAATAGGGTTAAGGGGCGGTGCGTGGCGCAGTGGTTAAGGCAGCCCGCCCCATGTATATGCAGACGCAGGCGTCCCCGGTTCGCGTCCCGCATCGGGCAGACCTTTCCTGCATGTCGTTCCCCTCTCTCTGCCTCCCCCTTTCCTGTCTATCTCTACTAATCTATCAAATAAAGGCATAAAACGCCAAAAAAATATACTTTAAAAAAAAAAAAAAAAATAGGGTTAACCTCCGAATCAACATCATTTCCTGCTTTGAGTAAGAGTGGCCTGGCATGGAGGGTCAATTTCTAGGCATCTAAATCTACCTAATATATAATTTTTGGTACAGAATCTCGGACTAATTAAATCTGGTAGAACTTGTAGGACCATATCAGCGAATTAGGGCGCAACAATTATTTTCTTCTCCTGCTGCTGATTTTTTTGATTGATCAGTTAATTATCATCTGCTATGAAATTTTGAAAACTCCCGTCATAATTTCCTGAAGGCCAAGGAAACATCATGAAACTTGACATCACAATTAATTGATCATTAAAATAACTGCCAGTCGATTGACAAATCGGTTAAACCATTAATCATTTCAGCTCAACAGTAAATTATCTTCACCCCCATCTGTGAGAGCAGGAAGTCAGCCCAGACTGGATGTACTGAGATGAGAGCTGCACAGGCCTGCCATTCAGCCTTGCTGCTAATTTCACCCAGTGGTCAGTTGCAAAATCACAGCATTTTAAATGTTTTTAAAAAAAATGTTATTTACTTAATCACAACATAAAGTTTTAGGGCAGAGGAAAGCATGGACTGGACAAGCATGGGAGACACTAATGAAAACAAAACATGAAAGCAAATCCAGAAGCCATCTTTGAGTCCAGAGCACCCAGAGAAAGATCTATGGCTGAGACAGAGAAAACCTGTAATGTATGCATGTTCTCTCTCTGCGCCCAAAAATGTCACAGCCTGAAGAAGACTGAGAGACTTTTGAGCCACATGCATTTGGCAAGCAACATACATTAGAAAAATAGGTTTGCATCACTGTATAATTTCCATGCATCTGTGCCTTTAAGTGGTGATGTAGCAGGCCTGGTGAAAATATTATAGTGTTATTCTGTATACTTCACCAAATGTGCACATCTCTGCCCCTTCTGAAAGTCTTTTTCTCCACCTGCCTCTACCTCGCTCCTTACCTTTTTTCTTCCACTCACAAACAGTCACTAGCTCTACTAATATACCATCCACCCTCTTCCTTCTTTCTTTTCCTTTCTTATTTCCTCTCCTTTCGTATCTGCACCCCTGAAGGGCTTGTCTGTCTCCTAACCAGCTAAAGCAAGGCTTCCACTGGTCTGTGCCTGGCCCCTATTATCAGAGCATGACAAGGAGCTGCAGTGTCGACTTGTCAGCCTAATAAACATCCTTTATGGCACCCGCCTGTGTGTGTTTTGAGAGGAGTCAGCCAGCCACCAAGCAGTGGACCATTGATTTCATGGCACACAGCGTTTACACTTCCACCCGTCTATTATGCACTGGACAGGATGCAATTGTTTTGCCACGCACAGCCATACTCATGACATTCACTCTCCTAGAGGCTTTCCGTTTTGTTTGAGATGTTGTTATAGAAAGAAAAGCAGAAAAAGAAAGGAGGAAGAATTAAAGAGGTCTCCGACATGGGTCAAGTATGTCAGCACCGAGGGCAGAAGAACTTTTAATCACTTTCTGAGATCTTTACATAAAACTTTCTGTAACATTTTTTTCAAGGTCAAGGTCAATAAGACTTTCACATTTTCCCTTTCGTTCCAATCTTATCCCTTGTTTTTCTTAGTGCGGGAAAGGTGAAGGATCATATAGAAGTGGTGCAAGGCATTCAAGCACTTCAATAGTATACCCCCTCCCGCCCCCACGTGTTCTCTTCTGGCACTTCCGCCGTTCCTCTATGTGGCTGACAACATTAACTGTTCCAAAACCAACCGAGAGGGACAAAAGGAGGAGTAGAAGAAAGAGAAAAAGAGTGAAAGAGAATCCACCACTTGAGGGTAAGTGGAGCATTGGTTCAGCACCACGGACAGCTACATTTCTTGACTACCAATCACGGAGAAGAACTGGAGTGAGAGAGCCAAAAACAAAACGCTCCTATTTAACCTTTGTCCACTCGCATGCTATAAATATTTATAACAGGTGGGCAGCCGGATACGTCATCTTGGCAAACAATCAGCTCAGACTCAGACTGAAAGTTCATTAATATCAAACGCAGGTCTGAAAGAAAAAAAAAACATAAAATATTCATCTAATGCTTCACATGGCATAAAGCGGACATGTGCTGTTTTGTTTTTCAAGCTACGAATCAGTCAGTGGATCCTACCATCGTTTAAAATAGATGTGAGAGCCTTTGTGAGGCCTTTGATCTTTTTTTATTGTTATTGTTTTTGGCAGTAAAAAAGATCTCTCTGCTGAGAGCATAATGCATTGTGAGGCCAGTGCCTGGTTTTATTGAATGTTCACAGAGCTTGTTTATTGATCTATGATCAGTGACAAACAGGTCACCTTGGTCATCAGTTATAGCAACACGGATGACGAAAACCTGTTTATATCACTTATGTCAAGACAGTTTGATAAATACAACCCAGGAGGGAAGACTACTGGGAGCTGGGTAAGCTACTTTATATTATCAGCAACCTATGTGAGCAAGCATGCAGAGGTCACATTCAGTATAATGTAGCTTTGATTGTATTTGCTATCTTTTGAACTGTCCGTCTGTCGCGATACAATGCAATCAGCAATGCCGGAAGAGGAGCAGAGCTTTGTGAAACAACAGCAGTGAGACGGGCAAACCTGCCAAGCCATAAAACTGTCATAGCGACCTTCACTTACCCTCAGTATTGATGGTCCAATCATATAGAGAATATGAATTAGTACCTTCAGGGATTCCTTAAAATGGGGCATAATTCTTGGATATCTCTTAAGAAAGAGAAATAAATCAGGGTGTGACTTTATGGCATCGCCCAGAGAGCTGCAGAAGATGAATTTCAAAAACATGTTTTCCTCACTCATCCCAACTGTATAAGATGTTGTGGTCAGAATAGTGATTAGGACATTTACTTCGCAGACTACAAGCCCTGAACTCGTAAAAAGCAGATACATCTTGTCTGTATGTTATTTTTCTCTTCCCTTGGTAACAACTATGACAAATCGCATGATTTGTAAGGATAATACATTTCCTGAGTATAAATTCTGATGTTAAATTGTTAGTCACCATCTCAGGCATCCGTCTCTGCTAAAAATCTGGGCTCCCCCTGAGTAAAGCACAATAATATCCCCCTCTTTCTGCTCAGACTATATTTATTCTTCACCCTCCCAGAAAGTTTCGGTAACTTTTGGTAATTTGGATAAAAAACGTGGCTACACTGTTGTAGTCTTTCTCTGGGTACAAACAAATAAAGAAATAAAGAAATTTGAGGCGTAATGGAAGTAAAAGCTAGGGACTTTTTCACTACAGAGTCGTTTTGCATTAGATTATCTGTCCTCCTGACATGAAAGCATTATAAAAACACTGCCAGTGGCTCTGCTCTCCCGCTCTTTGTTCAGCTTTTCTATTCACCGTCTTTAGCTGTTCCCTCTATAAATAGATGTCAGTGTCCATTACTGTTTCTGGACTCCTGAAAGACCCTGTTGTACTTTCCTCTCTGAGCCCATCAGTGCTTTCAGACAGTGTATGTACCCTACAAACTCTAATATTTTATTATTATTATATTATTTTGAGTCCTGTGTAGGGCTGCCATCACAAATTAGTTGAATTGAAGTTGCTTTGGAAAATGGTGGACAGAGATGCACAGTGAGTAGTTTGCGTTTAGTGGTGTGAAGCATGCACATCCCCCCCATTATGTTCCTTTAAGATTTATGTAAAAGTCAATGAGCTTGAAAAATAAATGGCTCTGTCTTTATTTCAAATTACTCAGTGGGCAGCGACGGTGCTACAGAGCAATTATTTGTATTATCAATTCATCACAGTTAAATGGATAATATGTTGACTTATTCAGGTTCATCCTTATTAGACCATAGGAATTGATGCTTTTTACCAACAGAGCACATTTTTATATTTTGAATGACAAAATGTAATTGAAATACAACAACCTTTAAACTATCTTAGAAACCGAGCTACAATGGACCAGAGATCAACTGAAGAGTGAAGTATGTGTCTATGTGGGGACATGCTCTGAAGTTTCATGGTATGGAGTACACCATAGACTGTAAAAAGAATGGACGTAGCACCCGTGATGTCACCCATTGGTTTGGGGGAGTCTGTTTGTGATCCTACTAAAGGCATTTTAACTGTGCCATTTTGGATTTTATTTGGTAGAGACCAAAAAAATTAAATGTACCAAGCTGTAAATATGTTTTTTTAAGCTGTAAAGTCGGCTATTTTAACATGGGGGCTAATGGAGAATTGCTAACTTCTGGTCCCAGCCCCCAGTGGCAGCGAAGAACTGCAGCTTTTTGAACGTGGAGGTGGTATTCACTTGTAGAACCCAGAACTTCCCCCTTGGAGTACACAGACCTAACCAGGAAATATGGAAATTCAAAAGAAATTGGTGTTTCATGTGTTTTAGTTTTTTTCTGTTTATTTTTTGTGTCAGTATGGAAACTGAGTTTTCTGCTATTTATTGTAGCATTATGAAGGCAAGCAATGAGCCTGCATGGCACACTCAGACAAAAACCATTTGATTTTCCTCCTGCACACAGAGCATCTCTCTCATGACTCACATAATGAGCTTTCATTCTGTATTTTAAAAGCAAAGATCAGGCCAAGACAACAATGGACTTACATTATGTTTGTCAGGAGGATGGCTAAAAGAGAACATTTGAAATGCTACTGTATTTTTTGTGGGGCATAGGGCATGTTCCTCCTATAATTGAATGATTCTGGAGTGCAATGCATTATCTATGATTATAAGGCACACAGACTGAATATAAATCAGTAAATAAAACACAGAAGTTAGAAATTAGATAAACGTATTACTTGTCACAACATAAATGTGGGAACGATGAGAAAATTGTATGCGCGCAAATAATCATCAAGAAAATGTTTTGTGTATCGTAAATTTGTTTTTTGACAGTATTGTCAGTGTCCACGGTTGAGTCTGACAGTTTGGGAATCACAGTGACAGGGGCAGGATTTAACTGGAAAGCATACTTTTTTTCTTTTTTTAGTTTGAAATCCAATCCACTGGCAACTCGCCTGCTCATCTGCTCAAACCTGACACGCAGCACTGCTGTCAAGAAACAGCCCAGCACAGCTGGTGGGACCATAGTACATCACCTGAATATGGACAGGCTCGGCCAGATCTGCATCAGTGTCTTCAGAGCCGCCCCTCCCTACACGCAGAACACATGCTGTGTGTATAGGGCCCAACGATCCATGGGGGGCCCCATTTTGCACAAGGGGACGCATTCTATGCAAATGCAAATGCGGTAAGAATGTGCATCTGCCTCAGCTGAGGCAGGAGAGAAAAAAAAGAGACGAGCAATCTGACACTGCACGCGTTTCCGCAATGATTGACAGCAAGAAGCATCTGACCAATCAGCAGTCAGATGCACCGTCAGGTAGTTGGAGAGCTGTAGGTGGAGAGATGGCCTCCAAACATCAGTATGAATCAGGAGCAAGCAAAAGAGAGAAAAAAAGTCAAACAAGAGGACACTTGTTCTTCTCTTTGATGTTGTTGAAATAAAAATGTTAAACTTTGTGGCATCAACACTTCAGCTGCTCATTAGACAGAAGAGAGGGGAATTCTGTCTAGTGGACTTGGGATGAAAGGCACAAATGCTTGTTTTATATACACATATATATATAACTATAGGCTATTAATTTATATATAAAAATATTGTGGATATTTAGATGTTGAAAACCAGTTACTTTTTGACTCGGGAGCTGGTGGCGGTAAGAAATTTAATTAACATTTTTAAAATGAAAACATTTTAATGCTTTTTATTTTTAGATTAATGAATTCAATGCCTTTTAACACTAGAACCGCCAAGGGGTAATTATTTCTGTAGAACCGTGGTTTTTAAATAAAAGTTGTCAACTTTTCCTAAATGGCAATCATCTAGGTTTTGATACAATCATTTTTTACCCCTAATAGTGACTATTATACATTTGGGACTGTGAGGTCAGATGGGGGAGGGGCTCCAAATAAAAACCATTATTTGTTTGTGTGTGTGTGTCTGTGTGGGTGTGCCCCAATTTGGTCAGGTTTGGCCCTTTTCAGTTCAGTGCCTTGGAATAACTTCATTTTTACACCTAATTTAAAATAAATGATGAAAATGAACTTTATCAAGACAATATTGTTGTTTACCCCCTCGAGCGGTTCTAGGGGGTTGGAATGTCATTCAATAACAACCCTGATTTATGTTTTTTCTTTAATGTTTTCCTCAATTACCATTAAAACCAGAAAAGGATACAAACACGATTCTGACTCTGAATTTGTGAGGCGTATGTTTAGAGATTCCAAAGTTCTATTCACTACAACGTTTGAGTCGTTCCTAATGAACACTCTGTCATCCAGTCAGCTATTTGAAAAGAGTCCCAGATGAACATCCGTTTCAAATTTACAAAAGCTTGATGAATGGCTCTTTTGACATTGTTAAACTACAGTTTCATTGATCTTAAATGTTGACTTATTGATTGACAGGATGATTAATGACCACGGGCGTAGAGAGGAGGGGTTGATCAGGTTTAGATTAATTTCAGGCCTTGTTAGAGGAAATAGCAAATGCTATTAAAAATTGATTCATATCTGAAAACCTTCGATACTTGAGACTTGAAAGGCATTGTCACTTTAAGTTTGGACAATCAGTGACTTTGTGAGAGAAAGTAGCAAGATGCCATTTTAATCAAAAACTAGATATTTCATTTTGGAGACACATGCCTCATATCCTGTATCTCCCGCACGCCAGAAATTAAATCCTGAAGCTGCTCCATTCATTGACAGTGATTAAGGGGCCATCTCAGTTAACACACCAACAGCAGGTCAATTTTATGGGCAATATGGACAGATATTGTACTTGCGTGCGAACATAATTCAGTTTGTCCTCAATTCACTATCAAATGGCTGGCTTCAGAGTTTTATTTGTTTATTATGTGGAACTGCACCATCTAATATCTGATTGACTTTTTTGATACAAGGTCACTGCAGTCACAAAGCCGAAGCCACTCTGGAAGCCAAGCTCTCATTTTAATCATGCTACATTATTTCAAAAGGTCCATTAACTCGCCCACATCACATGTATCCGGCTCCAACATCCCACAGAAAAGAAACACGGACTCTGGCCACACGTGGATCCTCCTCTGAGAGGAACATAAGATCAATGAGAGGGCTTTTTTTTATAAACAGCAGGGTTGTCCTCCAGCCAGAGGAAGAAATGATCTATGTAGATCTCATTAGCCCCCTATGATGACAGACGTACGACCAAATGATTAATGGCCAGCTGGAGAAACAGGAGAATTATTGACGTGACCTTTAGGGATGCCTCTGTTCAGGAGAGAACAGACCCTGGTTCTGCACTGAAATGATCCACTTTGGCATTTCCATCTTTTCCCCTTTTGCCTTCCTCTCTCTCTCAATATAGACACACGTGTCTTGAACACCGTCCAGGAAACCCATAACATGTTATTGTCTGCCCTGGTCGTTTTTTTGTACTTTCGAAAATAAGAAATATATGATAAAATTGTTCCAAGGGGTCTGACGTTTTGCACAAGGATTCATATTATTCTGTCGGCGTTACAGTATTCTCTCAGTATTATTCTGTACTCAAAGCGTCCATAAAAGTGCTAAATTCAGCTTTAATGAAATCGTGGTTGAATAGTCATCTGCCAATTGGATTTTATGGACACATCCTTTGTGGGGGAAAAAAGAAAGTGAAAGTCAATAATGGCAGACAGTGTCATCTCAGATGATGAGGTTTTAATGATGGGGAGCCATCCAGTCACCTTTCCACAACCCCCAGAGATAAAGGACCACCGACAGTGAGCAGGAACATTGAAGGAATTAATTCAACATTGTGTCTGTGTGTGTGTGTGTGTGTGTGTAAGACTGCGTGGCAGTGGGGGCAGTGGAGTGCGGGTAGGTGATGTAGATAAGAAATAAAAAAAGAAAAGATAGGAGAGGTGTGTGAGGAGGAAGCCAAGGAAGACACAAGACGACAATCAGTGAACTATCGTCCCTGTACATTTCCATTACGTACAAGAAAAAAATTGTACAAAGAGGGGCATGAAGCAGTGAGGAAAGGATAATAAAAGAGGTAAAGAGGTGGAGATGGTATGGAAAAGTCAGGGGAGGGAGCTGCAGGAGAATGGATGACAATAGAAAGACATCGACAGGCGAAAAAGGGAGAAAAAAGACAGATGGCAGATATAAGGGCCAAACGACGGTCAACGATGAAGATGAGGAGATGGCGAGGAGGATTAATGAAGGTGGAGTGGTGGGTGAGAAAATTCACTGTCATAAGCCGTTAACAATTAATTGGTTTGAACGCACAGATGTTTGCATTTGCCTGAGGCCCATACTTACCTCTGCTCTTTCCTTGCCTTCCCCGGCGGTCTATATCGTAATCGATCGAGGAGCGGCGCTGCCCGATTCATCTATAGCTCACTCTGAACATCCTGACCAGCCAAGCCTCAACTGGAGGGACTCGAGAGCTTCAGGGTCATTGATTTGACTTTCTCCAAAGGTGGTGCATAAAGTATTTTTAACAAGTCAATATGCAACACACACAGGAGCAGAAACTCGCCCTATTTTACTTTTAATCAGTGCAAATATATGCCTGTTCTGCTGAATATTAGATGTTTTCCATTTTTCATATAGTGTGCATATAAATACCTAATATGAAACAAAAATAAATTGGCAATGTCACATTTGCAAGTCACCTAGTTTTCATTTCAGGATGCTGCTAATTTTCAAAAGGCTATTTTTGCATCTTTGTGCGACCTGTTTGCGGTTTAGCCATCTGCTTGCCACAACTTCTATGCAAAGCTTGTGATCATGCAGCACAACTTAACAAGTGAGGAAATGTCAAGGTTACAGGGAAAAGGTCTGGTACAAACAGATTATAGGAGGAGCGTATCAAGGGTTTGAGGCGAATTTTGTTCCTCCTCGACACAACCAGTTACAAAATTAATAATAGAGTAAGAGAAAGAATAGCATTAGAGAACAGCGGCTTCCCCTCAAGAAGCAGAACTATTGTCCAGAATATAAAGCAGCTTTACAGAATAACTCTAACAAAACATTAAAACTAACTAGGCTGCATTTGAGGAAGAGGTCCTCGCTCAGACGTGATAAGAATATTCAACTCTTTAAATATGATCCTATTTTTAAAGCATGCAAACGGGGAAAGTTGTGATGAGACTGTGGATGCACCAAGCCTGCAAATTTACAATTTAGCAGATAATCATCAACATGGCCTTTGACAATACACAATGAGCAAGCTAGTTTATCAATGAACCCTTAAAGGGCCCAAACTGGAGGAATGTCTTAGACCATTAACTGCAAATTGAGTACACTTTGCATTATTGGTAACAATTTTCCAGGTGGATGGTGTGGTTTTATTTTATTTCACAGTATTTTGTGGATAATCGGCTGGACTTGAAACTGTTTAACATTACAAAAATCCAACACAGCACACATTTTGTCCTATTTTGTTATCATTGTCTGGCCCTGCAGCTGCCTCAACTCAAAATTCATTCAGCTCTTTGGCGCTGTATTCAAGGATACCTTTTAAAAAGAACCAACTGTCACTGGAAACCTACAAATTTGGTTTGCTTTTTCATCAAAAATGAGCAGTTCATAAAATTGCTGCTTCAATGAGTTAAAACTATTTCCTACAAGCTAGTTATTTATAAGGTGGGTTTGTGTGATTAATAATCTCAAGATAGGCTTTCAGAAAAACAAGTACTAAAGCTTACTTGATTTTTAGCCCGGAGCTACTGTGATCTATTGTAAGGCTGTAAAACTTTATTTGAAGTGTATTTTTATTAAGCTATGCTCATGTCCAGTCTCCCAGAGGCCACCGTGCTTATTGACAAGCGATACGGGAGCGATATGTCTTACCCTTCAATATAATGGGAGGCCTGGGGCTTACTGGTGTGCTCTGCCAGCTCGGACACGCTCCGTAATATTTCTGGCGTTGTGAAATTGAGTGCAGGTCCCAGCTGTGTCGTATCAACATCTCTGTCTTTCCATCTATCTTTTCTAGCTCTTTCATTCACTGTTAAATAGAAATGAAGCAATACCACAACAAAGTGTGTAGGGCTTCGTTTCATCTGCTCAGGCCGGAAGAGCGCAGCTTTATCCAGGGAGGACTTTCGGGGCTTTCAATTTCTTAATGGCTTGATGGGCAAGTGCTACTGTAGATATGCAGTCCGGCCTTTGAAAAGAGCCAAGATAAACCACACTGTATGTCACCATTTTTGAGATCTTTTTTGCTTTACATTGTTTTATTGTTTTTTTGTTTCTCCTATGACTCTGACAACGCCAGTTTTTTGAAAAGAGATTAGCCCTCTTTTGGCCAATGACAGGTAAGAAAAACATGGTTACTGTATATCAAGAACCGACAAACAACAAGAGTGACAACTCAAAGCTGACAGGTGACCAAGCAGCCATGCACCTGTCAAGAGATTTACCCCACTAATAAACAATGAATGTCACTAAAAAATAATGATATAAAAGTCCATGTAGGAGTTCAGTGGGAGGCAGGGTAATCCAGGCTCCAGTGTGATGTTGTGATAACAAGGAAACGTAAGGTTACAAAAATCCGAAAGCACAAATAAATCAGATCTGCATTCTGCTATTCTTATGTACAGTACACATCTGATAATAAACTCTTCACAGGTTTACACCACAAAGCAAGTTTGTTATCTAGCTTCACAAACTGCAATCACATAGTTACCCACTCTTCTGTCTCTGTTCTAGCATGACACTGATAAGCAGAAGCAAACTAAAATGGCTCCGACGTTTTAAGTCAAAAGGAAAAAAAAATGAGGAAGACAGATGAGGAGGGGGCCCTTAAGAGAATTACACTCCCAATACACTGCCTTACTACAATGACAACGGTCACTCAAAATAAAAAAAAAGTCATCAGGTGGCACACAAAATTCACTTTAGCGCTCCAAAAGTATCCTCTCACAATCCATGCACCAAGCTTCTACGAATGATGACAGCGCTCTTCTAGAGAATTGACCTGTCACGAAACTGTGTTTTTATATGAATTGAACTTTTATCTTAAACATACAGTAACTTGCTTCGGGGCCGGTTAGGTTTGCAGCAAAGTTACCATGGCAATATAGCCTGTAGGGCTGTAGCCAATATCCGAGTACTTGCGTACTCACTCAGCTTGGGCAGCATCCGGGTGCCATTTCACTATGTGGATGGAAGGACATATCATGATTAAAATTCTTGCCATTTCGTCCAACCCTACTTGTAATCCAACAAAGTTTCCCTTAGTAAACAAATGTAATCATTAATGTCCATCCTTTGCTTGCGCCTGCTATGACAAACACCAGTTAAGAAGTGGGCAAATGGTCGATGGAGCTGATAAATGGCTCCTCTTGCTCCCGTGAAAGGTCAAAGCTTTTATTATTTACAACACTGGATCTTTGTCATGACTCAGTGACACTGACCTTGCAAAGTCCCCAGGTCTCTCCGTCTGTCAATTACCGGGGAGTGTATGGGTCTTAATATTCTCTCCACACTGAAACACTAAAGGTTCACCGTGTAAATATCAGCATGTTCATCTGCACTCGCACACACGTACTGTATAAGCACATTGCACAAAATGCATAAAGATGATGGGACATCCAACGAACTTAACACTGAATTTTCTGGTGCACACTTGTGGAAAAAAGCCCATAATCAGGTTGGAAAGGCAGCTACTTGCTTGCAGTGTGTGTCACGCTCTCCCTCTGATGCTGCTGCTTTTGAATAACCTCAACTATTGACTATAATTACTCGCTTTCATAAGTGTTTCTGCAAGGATTGAATGTTGGTGTGTGTGTGTGTGTGTGTATATGTTATTTTTATTTTTTAAATTTCCCTAGTGAATTTATGTGCACGCTGAACTTGCTATAACACCTTATTTGAACAAGTATAATGCATTGTCTGACATTGTGGTAACAGTATTAAGATGAAGGTCAAAATAAATAATATAGTACTGTATGTATTATATTCAATATATCAACATTTTCTAAAGAAAATTCATACCTTTCTATAAAGTCATCAAATGACATTGAAGTGAAAATTAGACATCAATCCTGCTGGCATGAAAATAGAGCTTGAAAGCAGTAAAAAAATGTTTCCAGTGACGCTAAAGACCACAGATGTGTGCTTTTCAGTCACCCACACATACACTTTACCCGATTAAGTATAATTCAGGACCAATAATGGCGGTAATGTGGTGCCTTGCTAGATTACTTTGGCTAGTTTGTGAATACAAGGTATCAATCATCCACCCTGTCCCTCCACTCCGTCCATCTATTGCCGTTGTCTACGGCTGATGATTCGTGATAATGATAATTTTAGGATTTGTCTAATGATACTGGTGAGACGAGCAGTCCCCGCAGACTGATGCTGCACCCTGTCATTATGTACGAGGCCACCGCAGTTCACATCGGCTGAATCTTCAATGTCAAACCCCTAGGTGTTGTTTTGACTTGGGACAAAAACATGTCCTTGATGAGTTATGCCCCACTGAGGGACCCTTTGGATTTATGGGTTGCGTCCAGCTGCCTGCAACACTGAAAAATGGCAAATCAGCATATAAATGACTCCGTTATTGAGAGTGCTAAGAAAAACATCAACCCACAAGTCCATTATATTAATTGGAATCGCCCTCGCCATGGCAAGCAATGGCTCCAGTCGGAATAGGGTCGAGTGGTGATAAATGAAAGGCCGGAGTATGAATATAGCCTTGGCCAGTGATATAGCAGAACATGTGAACAACTGCTCCCCTTTTCTTTATACTGACCTTGTAATTAATCAGAAAGAGGCCGGGATGGAGGGAAATGTGTGGGAGTTAGTGGGATATAAACCCCTTAAGAACAGACTACACAGGGAAATCCTAGGTAAACGCCAGCGTCGTCCACAGTCTTAAATGATGTTGATAGAGAGATGAAATATCACAGGGATCAGGGGTTTATCACTTTAAGCCGAGAATGCTATGCGACATGGGAATCTAGCTCGTGTTTGTTTGTTGTCACAGTTAGTAACTGTGTTTCAGCGCTGAGGACAGCGGTGTCAGGCTGTGGGATGAGCATCAGCTGAAATAGTTAAGCTTTTCAAATAAACACCCCGAGTGTTTAAAGTATCATTGACAGCCAGAGCATTGCATTTTCTTACACTTTCGTAATAACTCACATTGTTAATTGAGCATTAGGGCTGTCAGAATGAACTTTGCTATTATAACAGAATTCAAATTATTAAGAATGAAAACATGCGAAGGTTGAAACTGACGTTAGAACGTGTGCCTTTCATAACAACGGCAATTAACATTGTGCATCACAACGTTCAGGGTAGCAAACATGTTGATAAACAAACAATTTTGTTATTGTGTGTAACGTAGAGCTGCAGCTTCAAATTTACGAGCTGAGTTTTTTAATTGCCCCTTTATTCTGCTCGGGCGGTGCACCTACACGCACACCTTTTTTCTTTATCTTTTATCGATCGATCGATTGATCTGCGGACCACTTCCATGCCAATCCTTGGAGAGCGATCAGAACGGATCAACTGAGATCCATCAGGCCTGGAAATTAAGCCCGTGCCCGGCCTGAGCCCGAGGCTTTCAGACCCGACCCGACCTGAGCCCAAACTAATTATCGGGCCCGACCCGGCCAGATAGCCGAAATATAATTATGCAAAATTCACGTTATTTTCAATGACGACAAACAGCGGCAGCGCAGCTTCTCCTGATGCAACACAATCGAGCGTGTCGCGTCACATCTGACGCCCTCTGTCCACACTGAATCCGTGCATCTGTTGGAATGGAAGCACATCAGCTGTGTGCTCGTCCGCTCGACATCAGACTGGAGGCATAACGCACAGAGGCACAGAGATGTGTGTCTAAAACACACACCATACTTGCAAACTGAACCACTGGGGGTCTGGGGGCACACTTCTCTTTCTGCCTCATAATGGATTTATCAATGAAGAGTGAACTGCTGATATTTTGTCTTAGTAGTGCTGAATATGACCAAGCGCGCTGTCCACTGTCAGTGCTGAAATATGAATGAATGACAGACAGACAGACAGAGAGAGAGACATTCACTCTCTTTTCCCTCTCTCTCCCACTCCGTTATTTGAAATGAGAAGCGGTAGTGGAGAAGGTACCGCTCGTCCGTCGTTTTAATTCTGAAAAACAGCCATCTGTGATCATTATTAAAAAATGAAATCTTGGACTGTGACACTCGATACCTGAGAATATTGTAACGGTACCGATCACAGCCGTTTCATGAAGTGTGCCTAATGAGCACTCATGAGGAGGTCTCCTCTCCCGGCGTAACACGTCAATATTTTCCAGTAGCTTCTCATCACAGTCCGCACAGCGCAGCCCGACCCGACCCGAGCCCGAATTAATTCATTAAAAACTCGGCCCGGCCCGTTACCCGGGCGGGCACACGGCCTGATTCCAGCCTCTACTACTTATGATACTTTAATTTCCCACAGGCCGCCACAGTCTTGTTAATTAATGGGAAACACTGGAATAATAATAATCATATGCACCCAAACTAACTTAGGTACGGGGGTTCCTGCTTTGTAGGAACTAAGTTTATTCTCAATTTCAGCCTGACAGCATTCAAACATGTTTCTTTTAACTTTAAAAGAATAGCTTTTGAGGGCTCCATATCCCTTTAGATCAGTTTATTGTTCCCAGACCTCTGCACATGTTGCTAAACATATTAAAAGTGAAATTTTTCTGTTGTGTAATTTAGTCCTCAGCAGCTGTCCCACTATCTCAATAAAGGGAAAGGATAATGAGAGAGCTCCAACATGGAGCAACCTTGAGGAAAACTAGCTTATGATGTAAGAGTCTCAATTACATTTATTGATGCAACTCAGAAACTGCATACAGCTCTATATATTTTAGGTCTAATTATTCAGGATCATGGGGAAAAACAAACAAACAAGCATACACTCATAATGTATGCAAGTCAAACCCCAAGGATTGTTCACTTAGAATCGCACATAGAAAAACTCATTAACTAACAAGGTTAAACATTAAAATGTAGCTGAACATTTGCATATTAAGTTATTTGATTTATTTTTCCAATTACAAAAATTAATGGGATGTTGTACTATGACCTCCAGAATCACTATCAGCATTAGAAGAATACAAATAAATACAAATAAAACAAAATAATAATGAAAAATAAACAAAATGAGAATACACAAACTAACTTGTATCTTGTGCTTTTTATGCTTACCAGTTTTATAGCTGCTCTTAACCAGTGGAAGCCATTATTCAAGAGGGCACTGAACAGAGGGAGAGATACAAGTTTATTTAGCGAACGAACGAGAGAGATTTATTTCAGCACCACAAAAAACAGAAATATGGCACTGCTTTATAGCAGAGCTATAATTCAACCATGAGAAAATACATTCATGCGCAATCTGATGCATTACAGGAATTCATAATCAGTTGTGCAACACTGGCCACTGATAAATATGCAGCTCTCTGGGTGCTAGGGTGTGTATTTCAACAGAGAGATTTGATGAACAGTGTAAAGCTTGTGAAGGTGAGTTATTGTGTGAAGCAGTTAGGCAAAATGTCATCCGCTGATTAACTTCAGTGCATTCGATAAAGAAAGTTCTCACATCTATGAAACACACATTTATTCACAGAGTAAATTATCACACCTTTTTTTAACTCACACCTCCATTCTTCCATACACAAAAACAGTGCATTACTATTTGTTGGTGAAAATTCAAAGGGCTCCTCAAAGGAACTAATTAATCCTGCAGGTGAATCCGTCAGATCCTAGTCTTTTTAAAAGTATTCTCAATATATCTCTTGAATTTAACTATCATTCTTCATCTTCACCCACTTAACCACTGTATGTCAGGCTACCTCACAAAGCCACGGTGATCCTCACTTCATAATAATTCAGTCAAATATAAAGACAGATTTAATAACCTTTATTGATACAGCAAGGTCACATCTCAACAGACTCTGTAATTTGACTAACGTTCCATATTGTCTGGACAGAAGATCCTTTTTTTATGAAATATTACACAATAACAACAAAAACTCACTAAAGTCTAAAGTTTTCTAATATGGAGAAGTATTTACAAAAAAAAAAACTTCATAGATCGACAAACTGCCAAGGGTTACACTGGCGCTGCAGTAACGGCGCGGGTGGCGCAAGGTATCGCAGTCTATTGCAGCAGCGCAGACTGGCTCAAAGTCTAGTCGGGAGATTGGCAATATGGGTTCACTGCCCGCCGACTCTGCGCCGAAAGCAGACCACCTCAAAGCAGGTCTAATCCTAGTTGAGGTCTGACATCTCAAAGAGTGAAGCAGTGTCAAAATGAGGTTTGCTTGTTGCTTGGCTTGAGTTTTAGTAGAGTTTTATAATTGCATACTTTCATTTAGTGTTTGTGAACTCTGTGGGTTTCCGACCCCAAAGCACCACCATGTTCTTCTGCAGGTTGTAACCAGGGGCCGACACATTTATTGGTTGGCCAATTAAATAACCAAAACTCAACAATTGCCGCTGACAGGGAATAACTTGGTTTTACTTTGAAAAGATTTCTCGATATTATTTATTCAGTAGAAGCCCCTCACAGCAGAGTGACAGCGGCTGGGGCACAGTGGCCTGCCTCAATGGTAAATTAACTAGTTTGTGAAATAAACACTAAGTCAATAAGTTCCCCATTTCAGTTCAACCCACTTGTCCGTGAGTCATGACGTGCCTCGCTGTGTTGGTCTCAGTCACGCCGAGTTATCTGTTTATGTTGCATGTACAGTATTGTAAGCATTGTGAATGCAAGCTTGAGAATAAGCCGTCTGCTGCAGTACAGTATCTATTAAGTAATCGACTACTACTCTCACTGAGGCAGCTGCATGTTTCCAGATAAAACCAGAGCAAAATTAGAGTAATGCAAGCTTTAGAATAAGCCATTGCTGCAGTACAGTATCTATTAAGTAATCGACTACTCTCACTGAGGCAGCTGCATGTTTCCAGATAAAACCAGAGCAAAATTAGAGTAACGCGAGTTACGACGGGGAGGCACCAGCCAGCGGCGGGGAGAAGGGAGGGGGAGGGGGGACTGGGGGATTAGTTGAAAGGTTTGATTCATGATAAGTCAGTGGTTCAAATATTACTCAGATGATCTGTGGGTCGTCCTGTCAGTGTAAGGAGCAGTATATCAAGTCTTCCTAATATTTTAACCTTCTGATGTACGTGAGTGTGGTTGACAAAATATCACAGACACCTCAATAGGATGCTCCTCACCCACTGTCTAAATAATAAGCATAAGTTAAAGTAAATGGCAAGGGATGTAGTGTAAGCCATATAAATGTAAACACAAGTAGGAAAATGCATGAGTTTGAAAATGTCCAAGATTTTATTTTTAACCAATGCATATTTACTGTACGTCTTACTTTTTTTTAGTTGTTTTTTAGTGGACTTGCATGGTGTGGGACCTCTGGTAAAGTAGTTTGTAATAGTTTGTAGTTTGTAGCAGCTTCTCTAAGCCAGGGATTCGACCACACAGAAGGGAAAAACAAAACAAACCTATGGCAACACCTTAAAACCAAACACTATGAGGTGCATAAGAAATCACAGGACAACATGGCACAAGCATAGACAGGGCCACAGTCCCAGTCTCAGACCACACTCATACAAGCGTTTGATAGGACCACAAAGTGGACCCCTGATGATCCACGAATAATGGAAATGATTGATATCCTGCCCTATAGTCGTGGAAGGTGGAGGCTTTCAAAGGTTAATGGTGAAGGCAGTGCAGAGGTAGCCAGCAAATTGTTAAAAAAAATAATGTAAAGATTTAATTGGAAAGTTTTTGGAAATGTTCTTCCCTAATAATAGGAATCGGCGTCGTCTCCAAAAAATCCTTATCGGTCGGGCTATACAGTAGGTTAATTAAACCACCACAGGCTTTGAATGAGCAAAGTCAATCCTGAGAGGTTGTTATGTTTATATCCACATGAGGCAGATGTGCCTTTTTTGTGTGCGAGTCTAGATCCATGCACCCATGATAGTCTAAACGTGTGTGGCCATGTGTTGTCCACTCCAGCCAGTCAGAGTAATGGAGCAGCCCCATCTGGACATAACACATGGGCCAGACTGTTCGACCTGTCAGGGGATGAATGTGCTCCCGAGATGGTGTCTGTGTGTGTGTGTGTGTGTGCGTCCGCCTGCGTGAGTGTGTGTGTTTGAACTAGAGAAAAGAGGCTGTGAGTGGTCAGCCAGAGGGAGACGCCGAAAACCTGCACCTGTTACTGCTTCCAAAGAGAGAGGCTGGGGAAAAGAGGAGAGATACATTAGAGAGTGAAGAGATGGTGAGACAGATAAATGGAGAAAAAAAGCTGGGGACAGTGACAGCAGAATGAAGAGATGGAGAGAGAGTGAGGAGGAGGAGGAGGAGGGATGTGTTAACAGGGTTTGTTTGCCTGTCTGTGTACTTGCCTCTATCTCTCTGTTGTGTGCTTTGTGGATCACAACAACATGATCAAGGCCTAACTTTATTATGGTGGCAGCTTTTGGCCGCAGTTGAAAAGACTGATCAATTTGGCTTCTCCCTTCGACGTAGCCCTGCCATGCTGCCCATGACTCCGCAAAACATTCAGCTGCTTGGCAGCGCAGAAGGGGGCTGGCGGGCACCGAAAGAAACGAATTGTAGCTCTGCAAAATGAGGACTGTAGCCCAGTGAATGAGCTCATTTTCTGCCCCCTCGCACTGTCTCATCTGCATTGGCACAATGCTGCGCTGTGATGTACACTCCAACACAGAGATATCCAACTTTTCATTAGAAATTATTACCAATTTCTCGTCAAGAGTATTACTAAATTCATAGGCCGCAGCCCAAGTCATCTCGGCACTTTTGGGGAGTGTGGACTCATTTGAGGATGCAGAGCTCATAAAATGTGGATAGATAGAGAATACCCAGCTCATTCTTCACACAAGGAGTACAGAAGCTGACAAAAATATCCAGGTGGCACCACCAGTTCAATAGACTTCAAAGCCATTATGAAAAGAGCTTCCTGTTAAATGTTGCTTGCACATTCAGTCATTCACTCCTCTTTTCCAAAGGGACTTTCCGAAGCCAAACACACACACACAAACGCACCTGCAACAACCCTTAACTGAACTCGGTGTTACATGAGAGATGCTCTCGTTTTCTTGTGCACCTCATAATCTCCTCCTCACTAACACTGAGGAGGACGCACACACATCCACACACACGCATGCCTTGGCTGCCTTCCTCGCGGCGACACCCTCCTCAGGCGGAGTGAAAAAATGGAGCTGCTCAGGTGGAATGATTTACCTGTTGAACAGGAGGATACCATTTTTGAGAGACACCATTTTTCACCACAAGCTGACACCATCTCCCAAAAAGTCATAAAGAGCCGGGGCACCAGGCATAGATCACCGCTGTGACTGCACCCACCTGGACTTTACAATGTTTTGTCTTACGCTGCGGGATTAAAATGTCTGTCGTAAATACGCGTTTAATGCTGGTTGAACACCATCAAAACCAGACGGAGGGGCACAGCTGTTACACTCATGTTACATCCCATATTTAATGAGGCTCTTCACGAAATTGTCTTGTGTTGTAATGGTGTTTAATCTTGGTCACCGAAACTTACTAAAAAATATGACAATTTGATCATCACACTTTGATTAACCTGACTGCAAAATCCACTGTCAAGTCTCCTCTGCAACTTAACTAAAATACCTGCCTCAGAGTAATGTCTCTATTTTCTTGATAATTTGTATCTAATAGCATAGTTTTTTTTATTATCACAGAGACTATTAGCATGCCTTGTGTTCATCAAATTGGGAAAACATTTATGTTGAGATGTTACTGTAGATGTAAGAGTAACTACTTCATGCTCTAAAGGTAAAAGGGCTTTATATCTGTATGATCAGTATTTAATCTTGAAGAAAAATAGTCACAACAAAGTCAAAACTTCACAGTGAGAGTAATGAGTGCGCCTCAAGTACTTTGTTTATGCTTAAATAATGTGTCTACCTGAACTGAGTATGAAGATGAGGATCCACAGTGATAAACACTCCACAGTCAACTCCAATTTTTCATACCGACCGACTGATACAAACTAACTTTGTGAAAACTGCCCGTGATCAGCACACCATCTGAGTTCATACCCACGAGCTGAAGTGCAGTTTTGTCTCTCAAGTCTTCATTTTCCTGTGGCTCGACTTGACTTTGTGCATCAGCATCAGGCTGATTCCTAACTGCGGCCCTGGCCACTGAACTGTATTCACCTCTCCTCTCTCTCAGTGAGGCTCAACCTCCCCACTTAACCCTCCTCTTGTGCTCTGCTTTAGGACCGCTGAGCAGCCTAAATTGTCTCTCCTCCGACCCTGAACTAACAATACCAGTGGGTGGTGGAGTCCTTTCCCAGCCCCAGTCGCAGCCGGAGAAAAGACAGGAAGATACAGGGAGAGAGATCCGGGCACACTGTTGATGTCACGGAGCTGAGCTACAGGAAAGGGCCAGTTGGACTTGCTGAGATGAATTGGCAGTGTCTGATTTGTTACATGATTTGGCCGCCATGGCTGCAACACAGCCTCATTTAAATTCATGTTTGTGTGTTTTTTTTTTTTAATCCCTGCCTGGAGTTGAATTCAGAGACTGGAATTTACTCAGTCCATGGATGGTTGGGATAAGCCGCCGCGTCCTATTCTCGATATATTGCCTTCGGTTACAAATGTCGGGTTGGTAAAAAAAAAAGATTTTCAGAACATCGTCTTGCCTTTTAAAATGTTTAATTACCATGTTTACCCGTTGTCTGCATACATAAATAAAGCTAATTAACAAATCTGCTTTTAAAAGTGCATTTTGTTTATTTCTATTCTATTCAATTCTGACTATGAACAGACTGACTGCTGAAAAGCTGACTTTTATCATGCCAGAAGCAGCTAAATTGCCATTTTCTTTTGCAAGGACAATACAATTTGCTCTTTAACCAAATGGCTGATGTTCAGCAGATTGTATCAAGTCTAATGTCATTGTCTCCAATTAGCACATAAATGTGACACAACTCAGCAAGTGTAAGACAGGAAGACACGGAGCAGCCTGCATCCCTCGACTTCTTTTCCCCCGACTCAGATCAACTTGTGCATTCCAGACCAGATGATGATTATAACATACTCCTTTCTGATCAACAAACACAAAAACAAACACTGATTTCTTGTGTATCTGAATTCATTAGAATAATTGCATCATTCATTGTTCAAACTTGATTTATGGACAATGTGCCAGCCCTGTTTTAGCCAAACTTGCCCAGGGCAGAAGTGCACCCACAAGGGTTAAAAAAGTGAAGTTTGTTTCAAGACCAGACAAAGACAAGAGAGAAAAAGTAACATGCTCTACAATGGTTGGTCTATGTATAGCTAGCTAGCCTACAGTCAAAGTACTGCTTTGTAATGTAAAGTCTATTTCAACATGCAACAAGTTCAGTTACTTGAAGCAGAAATCAGCGGAATGTTTTTGCTAATATAAGTCCTAAATATATAGTCCTATTTTCCGTCAGCAATCACTTCCATTGAGTGTTTGGGTTGAAACACGGGTCTCTCCGTCACTCTGCTCTGCTGTAAACCCAGGAGAAAACTTTCCTTGTGGGATACAAGCGTTATCCAATGAGGAGAGAGAACGGCATGAAGGGCTGTGTGTGCAGCCAAGGGATGTGCGTGAATGTGGTGACGTAGGGACGAGGACCAATAGATCCATGACGAGGGCGGGGGCTGCTAACTCATGGTGCGTTCAAGGCAACCCGTAACTCGTGTTTTTCCGACCTGTGAAGTCATACCAGTTCAATCTGGTACGAGTTCACGGGTCGGAAGTTACGAGTGGCCGTTATAGTGCACTTTCACAGGCAACAGGTCGGAAAAACACGAGTTACGGGTTGCCTGGAACGCTACAAAGCCGTAGTCGTGACTTGAAGCCGTAACAAAAGCCTGCCTGGAACGCAGCATTAGCCAAAACGACCGGATGGCTGAATTCTGCTTTGACTTCATAAAAAAGGTGTTTGGGTCAAGCGGTGTAGGTTTGTAGGTGAGATCTCGATATGGTTCGATTCCCTGAGGACTACGGCACAAACTCTCAAATGACATCATGGCAGAAGATGGCAGCGCTCCTATACCTGGGATATGATCCATCTCTGTACAGTGGGAGGAAGCAGGGACACATGATCCATCTCTATATACAGTCATTGGTGTGGGCCTGTGGGAATGTTGAGCTCTACAACATCATCGTTCACACTGATGATGGCAAACGACCTGACTGGTACCACTAGTGGACAGTCACTATCTTTCTCTCTCTCTCACACACACACACACACACTCATAAAAAAACATAATTTTCAACCACCAGCACGCTTCATCTGAGTCTGACACCTGTTCCCATGGCAACACTATCAATAGGGGACTGAGCAGGGTCAGCAAGTCTCTGTCTGTCTTTCTCTCTCTGACTCACTCTCTCCTCTTTGCACAGGTCCTGACATTTGGAGCTCTGTCTCATTGTGTACCTGTTCACCCTGAACACTTTTACCTGGTTGTACATTTTCTCATTCTATTGATTTGCCTTCGTCTCTTGTTGTCTCGTGTCCCATCAGGCCAGTCTCAAGCATACAGACATGCAAACAATCTACGCACACATACAAATTCATTTAACTGGACTTATTGTCGTCCTATGACCCAACACTTAATCATAGTCATAAAGTTCACTGTGATAATTCGGAAGCATGCACTGCACATATTTGTGCTTTTTGCATAATAAAATCAACCTCAGACTGAAATTGCATTTTATCAGGACAATCACCATAAATTAGAATTAGCAATTTCACAATGGTATTAATCTAGTATACCCGTATAGCATGAATTCACTAAATGTCAACTAAGCCATGAGTAATGAATTAAGAGGAACATTCAGGGATTTATTCAACGGAACTCGACTTATTGAAATGAGTTAGTGGATTAGCAGAGATGGGCATAATTAAGAAATGAATGCAACTGCATAATGGGCTTTCTCTGTAGACAATACATAGCTCCTCAACCACCGTCCTTTAATTTGAAAAAAAGTATGACACAAGAGTTGGTTGCGCTGTTTCTTTTTCTATATGAATGTGCTTTCACTTTTTCCATTGAAAATGTTCAATTGATATTATAATTACAAGATAGATTCAGTTTTCTAAATAGCTGTCTGGTACAAACTAATAAGGAGTCACAATAGTTAGAGTGTTTGGGAGACAGGATTAACTCAACTTTCATTTTGTGGAAAATTGAAAATGGAAAACTGGAGTTAGAGTTGTTTGTCACAACACCAGCAGTGTAAATCAATCACCAGCATCCACCAATGATGATCAGGAGGACAGGAGAGCCCGCTCCATCTCATGCAATATGCATAGTGTGTGCTATAAATCTGGAGATGGTTAGGGATGTGTCAATAATAGTGTCACTTTTTTCTCAACAAGGAGCTGGTGTTGTTGGCCTTTAGCTAACCCAGTTTAAT
Organism: Decapterus maruadsi; assembly: GCA_030347415.2. Classification (NCBI taxonomy): domain Eukaryota; kingdom Metazoa; phylum Chordata; class Actinopteri; order Carangiformes; family Carangidae; genus Decapterus; species Decapterus maruadsi. Next base: position 19,110,406 of record CM064906.1, read on the forward strand.
CCTACTCCCTGCGGTATACTGCAGAGTTGACCCGACTTGCACACTTTGTTGGAGAGAATGCCAGTGGCTGTCAGACAGCCACCTGCCCATGTGTCTCTGCCTGGGGAACGGCTGCCAGGCCAAAATCCACTGATTAGGTTATTTCTGAATCTGATTTCCTCTCCATTTCCACACGGTTTTACTGTTTAAAGAGGAATGAGGAGCACTTTTGTTACAAGGAGGAATCCCTGGAGAAAATGTCCCCTTCAATCTCTTCTCTTTTTCTTTACCTCATTCGTTGTTTTCCTTCAAAGATAAAGAAGGACAAAATGAAAGGGTCAAATAAACTTACATGTTCCTCAAAGGCAACAAGAGAGTTCAGAAAACACATAATCAAAACACTATGAAGATAACCATACTTCTTGAAAACCACCACATGAGAAAGTGCCTCTCTCTCAATGTCAAAACAACAACAAATGACTCAGTAAGAAATGGCTGTCTGTATATATACAGTAATCCCTATAGGCTTTGTTTTTCAATTGAATCGTATTTAATGACAAAAAATAATTCAAACATCCATATCTAGTTGCTGAATAATTACAAACCCTTGGTTTAAAGGATTTTATAACATGGATTAATCTAATTTATTCTTATAATGTCAAAGAAGGCGGGCTGCATTTTATTCAGATCTGCGTGTGTCTATTTCTACAGTATAGTGTACAGACCTCACATATTGTACAAATTAACCAAAACCATTCTAAGTCTGTAATGAGGTAATCCATTCACATTAAATTCATTTTGATGATCAACACATTTTTACGTCAATAGCCAAAATAAATATCCTTTAGTTCCAGCTTTTTTAGTGTTTTAATTCATTTCTGAATACCTTTGGGTTTTATCATACGTTTTCCTACTCAGACTGTGTTCAGCAGCAAAATGTTTTTTGCTGCTTATCCAAATATCCATTCAACACAATTGTTCAAAGAAATGCCTAAAATTTTGAGAGTGGAAAGACGTCTCATTTGTAAAAATGTACCTAAATTGTTAAATGCTCCTCCAGACAAAGGACCCCAGAGCCCACTTGGTTGTTAATACACTGTGCACTTTGTTAATATTGTTGAATCACTGCATTTAAAAAGGCCCTATATACAAGCGTAGACTTCAACAACAACAACAAAAAAAGCATGGGACTTCTTTTTACTGTGGACGTTATTTAACAATAATAATAGTAACATTTGTACAGCACTTTTTGCAGAGAAAGCTCCCAAAGTGCTTTACAAGGGAAACAAACACCATGATTGCATACAAGCATGAAAAACTACATACAGCACATTACTGTAAGTGTAGAGAGCGCTATGCAGAGATGAATGAACGGAACTATATAGTGAGCTTTTTAAAATTAAAATAACTGCACGCCACCGCCCCAACATTTGAGTAAATGTTGGGAATCATGTCATTACCTGAACAAGCAGCTCACAGCCCCTCAGTTAGGAAACTTCCATTGTCCTACTGACCACAATAGAGCCAGATATCACTTCAGGATGATTGATGTGGGAGCATATTGCAACAGCAGTGACTGACGTGCGCGATCTTTATCGGCCTTCAGCAAAGCACTTTGTGATGACGCTCTCAACCTCCCATCAGATAAACCTCTTCCAGGAGCTGAAGGAGTTGAAGGAGCCGTGCGCGCAATGAATCATTTCCCGGAAGCACAGCTTTGTGCACTGAACCATCAGCTGGGATGCAGAGTATCAGCCAGGTTGGCCAAGTTTGCAACCTACTGCACTTCCTCCACTGCCAACGAGCAGCTGCGCCGTGACATGCCATCTAACATCCCTAATATATTCTCAACTGACCGACAGTATCAGCTCAAAAGCATTTCTTTTAACGTTTAGTTTTAACTGGTCAACAGCAACTTACACAGACGAGTAGAACTTAACTCAAAATCATGATGGATACACATGTGAGTTTTATAATTTGAGTATGATCAATAAATTTGAAGAGAGAGAAACAGAATTAGAAATAACTAAAGAACGGCAGGGCTCGAGCTCATACAAAATGCTCATCCTCATCAAGAGGCTTGTTTACGGTTGCAAGGTTGTCGGCTGCCTCTCCTCCTTATTCTCCCTCTCTCCCTCCTCTTTACTTACTGCCTCTCTCTGTTGGCATTAGCCTGCACAGGAGTCTTATCAGCATAAGAGTGGATGTGCAGGTGTGCCAGATACTATGGTTGCACATGATGTTGCTGCAGGTGTAGGAGATGCAGAGAACTGCTCAGATGTACCAGCTAGTGGGTCATCCTCCTAAGAAAATGTTGAATACAAGTATTAAATGAGTAATGCAAGTTTGAGTGATCTCACGTTAAATTCACAGCTCAAGAGTTGAAAACAATAATAGTAATTGCATAAGATAATTGCATGATAAAAAAAAGCAGGAAAATAAAGGAGATTCACAATGTAAATATGCAGTCCCTCAGGAACAACTGTGATTCCCTTCATGAGATGAAACCATAATCAATTTTACTAAATACTGTACTTGCACCTGAGATATTTCAATTTTTGCCTGAACTCCTCTTCTAACAAAGTCAAAAGGAAGTCTAACATTAAACCTTAACGTCAGAAAGAAGCTGAGACCGTTTGTTCAGAAATGTCTTGCAGCTTGTCTTTGGAAACAGTAAACATTGGAAGTCAACTAACATTATCTGAACATATGAACTGTATAGTTAATGAAAGCAACTAACCCGAAACATCAAGCACAGCACTGATTTGCCTCCAGGATCGCTGCTTTTTCAAATAGTGCTGTTTCCAGTTAGTGAAGTTGAACAGCTCTGTGGATCCAGCAAAAGCATCCACTAGCTGCTTCTTCCTCTTCTTCTCCAGCATCCACTTTCTTCTTCTTCCTCTTCTTCTTCAGCATCCACTTTCTTCTTCTTCTTCTTCTTCTTCTTAGGCATCCACTTTCTTCTTCTTCTTCAGCATCCACTTTCTTCTTCTTCTTCTTCTTCTTCTTCTTCTTCTTCTTCTTCTTCTTCTTCAAGCAACAGTAAATTTGTTGTCACCACTACTAAAGGACTACCTCTCCATTCATTCAACAGGACAATGGAGGAAAGAAATAAGACTTTCCTACCCTGAGTTGAGGTTATTTTCATTCAAATGAAATTCATCTTAGGTAATCTTGGTGTTTTAACTATTGGTCAACAAAAACATAACATCTGATTAAGTCGGTTTGGGGTTTAGGAAACTGTGATTGGCACTGCGCACAATTTTCTGACATTTTGTAGACCTAGCCATCAAATAATGAAAAGATACGTCGATAACAAAACGAACTGATAGCCGTAGTCTTAAAACATTCATAGAAATCTGACAGGACCTGAGGGCTGGGCTTTAAAGAACCTGAGGGCTTGGGTCACAGTCATATTGTTATTGCATGCATGTACACTTTAGCGGGGCTCAGAAGTACCACGGAGAAACATCTGAATTACGAAGCACACATCAGAGCAGACAAGAGGAGACATTACGAGGTCTTGGATAGAGCTCTTAATACAAGAGGTGTGCTAATTAATGATGCATCATGCCTTGAAGGCTCTCGCTGGAAAAGCTAAGAAACCTGTCAACCTACTTCAGAGGACTGCCATGTAATGTCATGCTATCTATCCAGCTCTGCAGCACATTTTGATTATCTATCAGTGTGAAGACTCAGTTGTTTCAATGACATGACTGCCCCGCTCCCTGATGTCTGCCAAATGAAAACAGAACAGTGCCATCCCCAGAGGAGCTTAATGATCCACAAAACACACACACACACACACACACACACACATATCTAGGCATGCAAACACAGAGAGGCACGCACACACAAACCCACACAGAGACAGCAGCTTATTGATCACTGTCAGATCTGTCTATAGACTGGAAACAAGCCTCTAAGCAACACAAAAATTAGGACACTGATGATTTGTTAGTTAACACAGTCAGAGCTGACACCCACCCCCCCCACACACACAAATTCACTGCACTGTCCCTCATTTTGGCACATTTACACACATTCAGACACAATAACCAATACCCCGAAATTCACTCACACACACACACAAGCACACACATAAATGCAGACACAGTAATTGACTGATATGGAACAGTGAACAAGGACTTCTTGTCTGGTTTTGAATTATGTCTGGCTCTGGACGCTTCTGGACAAGTCTCTGGCAGAAAAGACAGTGTGGGTGTCTGAGAGGGACAGACAGAGAACAAGGGAAAGAGAGAATTAAGCATGGCAACTAGGAAACATTCAGGCGGAGAGGGGCGAACCGTGTGAACCTTACAACTCCTGACCCAGGTCTCTATTGTGCCGCCACAAGAGCCACACTGGTAGGACAAAGCCATAAAATATGAAGACACAAGCGGTGAATGGAGCAATTGGACTCGGCCAACGTGGAACCAAACAACTTCAGTTGTCTGGACGAGGCATCTCAAGTTTATGGATGGTGGTTGAATGATCCCGTCTGTCTGTCTGGGCACAGGGCTAACTGTGAAACTCTGTGAGAGAAGGCGCCAGAGAAGTGCAGCAAGAAGACGGGAAGGCGAAGAGTTAAAAGATTCGATGAGAAAAAGTGTGTGAGAAAAAGAATAGGGAGGGACAGATGCTGTCTCTGTGACTAACACTGGTTGTAACTAACAGCCAAATATAGGAACACAAAGGAACAAGGGAATTAGTGTCCACAGTCACTAGTATTAACAGCTTGTTTCAGGTTTGTGTATCAGCAGCGAGTGATTAAAACAAGACATTAGACAATTATCTAAATTGGTGAGCTACAAAAACAAACCAAAAAAAAGGTAATTTTTTCTTATTTCAAGGACCATTTTAATACCTGTTAAGTGCAATTCATTGTGTTTTTCAATCTCCAGCATTCATTTCATTAAATTTGTGGCCTTTGTCATGAAATGACTAACGTAATATAACAGGTTATAGTTAGAGCGGTAGTGACAACGATAATAACGGATACTGCACAGACAAGACCTAAATATACCACTGGCTTTCTTTTTTGCTGTTTCTATCCAACCTATATCCATAACCTCATTAACGCCACCTTTCATATATATTTTCTGTACAGTATGTCTACTTCTACACTGCTTGGTCTTTAATACTAAAGTAATTAAGTAACTATAAAAAATCTGGATACTGTTACACAGTGTTTTTCATATTTCATCATTTCACACTCAAATGATAAATTATTTTTTCATCATGGAAGTTCACGTCTTAAAACTTTGACGCTACATTGTGCGCGCATGTGCTGATTTCAAAGGTGATTCCCGGAGGAGGAAGAAGGCAGATGTGTTGGGATAGCGAAGAGTGAAACATATCAAGATAAAAGATGGCCCTGGAGGTGTGAAACACGGCTTGGAATGGAGAGAATGGGGGTCGAGCACAGGCATTCGACTTTAAAAGAATACAGAGAAGAAAAAGCACTTCTTTATCCAGGACTGTCTCACTGTAATTCCAGGTACATTAACAGAAACCAGAGAAAGGAAGAAATGCACATCCCTACACAAGGTGACAAAAAAGTTCATATGTGGCTAAGAATGCAATCTCAAGCATCCTTTATTATTCAAATGTGAAATCTAATCTCTCATTATGTAAACTGTAGGTTAAGCTCAAGATCACAAGGAACATTAGAATGGATGATCTATTTAGGAGTAAAGCATTTGACTCGGTTGCATCAGCCACAGCAAATCAAATGCAACTAAAGTGTCCCTGAGGAGGAAGTCGAACACAATGCTCCCTGACAGCTGATTTGCAGGAGAGAGGTTCTGCGATCGTGAAAACACCAAGCACACGCACGCGCTCACTGACAAGCTACTGCCTGCTAGATTTTATTCCGTTGCCTCCATGCAGCCAAAGCCTCTACACCCCAGTAGGTTTTAATGCTCTGTGATTGCACCTTTGTGCTGTTGTGTTAAAAATTACAGTCAGTTTGGGAAAATCACTGACCTTTGTGAATCTGTTTGACATGAAGTGTAGTGAAGGGCAAACCATGAAGGGGAGAAAACTGCATATGCCTCTGCACGCGCTTATGCAATGTCACACTTTCATGCATATGCATGTGTGTAAACAACCTGTGCATATGAATTATTACTGTATCTAAAGCCACTAAAAAATAAGTCTTATATGAAAAGAGCTGCATAAGAGACAATGACAGAGGCACCCGCGAGTTAACAAAAGGTGAATGTAGAATCTTCCGTGTTCGGTTAATGTGTGATTTCACCCAATTTCAAGCATGGCTGGCTAAATAAGATTCCTGCATCCCATTTAAACGTTCCTCCAGAAATAACATTTATCCAATTTGTTTCATGGCTTCCTGCTTCCATGCTCTCGGCTCACACATGCCCGTAGAAGCCAACTGGAGAAGCAGGGCTTGTTGAAAGGAAAGCCAGGCTCTGAAGAAAAGGATATATCTGGTCCACTTTAGGAAACATATTTGTGGGGTGATCTGGCATGACATGCCTGGATAATATAGGAAATGTGTTATTTGTGGAATGTATAGACTTGAAATTAAATGCTCTACTAATATGTTCTTCTCAGCTGCGTGACAGCAGGGAAGGTTTGCTTTAGGTGATATCACAAGATTTCAGGTAATCACCATGCTCAAGTCTCCTTTGGCCCGCTGCTCATCTCTCCCTAACAATAGCACTTTTCTCTGCCAAGCACCTTTTTTTTCTGCATTTTTTCTGTCATTACTTCTCTCTGAGTGACCATGGATGGTGCTGCTGGATGCAAAACCACTGCTGCTTCCAGGCAAGGGGCCTATCTCAGCTGCCACACATGGCAAAACACTGGATCCATCCAGCTAACAACAGCAGCCCTCCCTATTCTGTTACATTCTCTGCACCGCTCATGTCGCTAATTAGAAATGAACTGGGTAATTAACCACCTTGTCTCATTGTTTGAGATGGAATATTTCTCTCTCCCACCATGCATTGCTTTTGTTGTCAACTTACAATGACATCATTTTGTGTGTGTGGGTACATCCCTCATTTCAATTCCGGTTCGACTTAACTCAAAACAGACTATATTCGAAAACTGTCTCAAACTTGTAATAGATGTAGCTGAGGCAGGAGAGAGGAAAGAGTCGGTATCTATGATGGTTCTCCACCGTATCACACAACGCAGCTCTCCCTTTTGACACAACTACTTAACTCTGGTTACTGCAGAATTTTCACTCGGCTCATAATAAAACCAAGAAAATACCCGATGTACCGCTGTGCAGGCGAGCCAAATCTGGTATTTTCCATTATTGGGTGCATTCAGCATTTATGAGCCAAATAAATTATTATTTAGTGACAGTGCAAACCGTTACCTCAAAATCCATCTGAAAGCAACAGGTTAATAGATGTTATTAAAGTTTCTCAGAAACTTCAGGGCTTTGCTTTTTTTAGTGCTTAAAAAAAACTTATTTCTGAATGTGTGATTTCATACAAAAATTTGACTTGTGTGTGTATTTGTGTATTTAAAATACAGTAAGTGCTGTGCTGCAACACACCAATAAAGGTTATTCAGTGCCTTTTGAATGAGCATAGCTTGCAGCTGGGTTTCTGCAGTGCTGCTGAAATTACGGGATCTTAACCTGTGAAGTACCAGCAGTAGTCACACCTGAGAGATACAAAAAAGACAAGAAATCAAAACTACCTTATGGTTAACAACAAAAAAATGACTCCTTTATAAATCTCTTGTAAGAATAAAGGCATATTTCTAACATTAATTGTAAAAATATTGTGCAAAATATTTTTTGGCATCACACAACTTTTATTTCACCTACAAGAGATCAGCGCCACTTCTACTGAAAGTCCAGCAAAGCAGCAGAAAATAAAAATGCATTTTCTGAAAAGTAATCATCACTGTTGCCATTGGATTTGAGGGTTAGTGATAAAGCCTGCAGTGGCAATAAGGATAGTCTTAATGAGTAACGTCTGATATTCAGTTGAGAAAGATCAGCTTTGATTTACAGTCTTTTCTAAGCCTGCGGATAGTTAGGGCTCACTTTTCTCTCTCAAAGACTTTGACGCTTCCTGAGGCGAGTGATTTGGAGGCAGTGGGAAAAATAACTGTAATAGCACCAAGAATGATTTTGCAGCAAAGGGGGATGTGTGCCATTTTGAGAGTTTAAATGTGCTATCATCAAGAAATATCATTTAGGCTTCACATTTAAAACTCAATAAAGTACATCCAGAGTGCCATTCGCCATTAGAGCATCAGTGCTGCGGCGTTGTTGTACACAGGCCAGGCAGACATTACAGCTTTGATTTTTAGACTGGCCTCTCCACTGAAATGACAACATTAGTTGTTAGTGAAATGCTTAAAACGCTTTTAAGTGGTCTGTGGCAGCCATGCAAATAATAACTGTCCATGTGAATCAAAGTCAGACATAGAGGGACCTTGTTATGTCTCAAGAAACTCTCAGATCCACTAAAAATCTTCAGTCCAAGTGCAGCTATGGTGGTTCAGTGTACAAAGTGTCTGACTTTGACACCAGAGGTTTTGTTAGCACATCCCAAACTGTACTAGGAACTTGCTGGAGGGCTTAATGTCTGGCTGTGGGTGATATTCGAATGTGTATTACAGAGCTCGTTGGACTCTCTCAAAGGAAATATGATAAAATAAAAACTAATCTCACACTGCAATTAATGAAATTATCCAGACACAATAAGGTTTGTGATCAAGTCTATAATTAGGTTTAAAAAAAAAAAAAAAAAAGAATATTTCTGCTTTTGCTTCCCATCCAAACTGTAGCGAGCCAGTGAAAGATTTTTCAATGAGCTGTTCTGATCTGTGTCCAACAAGCTTGATTAGAACAATGTTCTTTGCCAATTTTGGCCAGCGGAATAAAAAGGCCTTGAAAACTGCCTGCAATGTGTGACATGGAAAGAAAAACTGGGGAAAAAATGGGAGGAAGTGAGAGGGACAAACGGACAAGACCGAATGAGAAAGAATAGTTCATTGTGTGCACTCTCTCTGGGAAGACAGTTTGGTGTAATGAGAAATATTAACAGTCATTTGGTCTTTAAAAAAAAGTCATCATGCTCACACAAAGGAGTGCCCCTAAAATCCATCCAACCAATGAATGGCCTTTCTGAGGCAGCCAGTGCATAGGGAGAATGTGTACTATTCACAGCTAAATGGACTGTTTTACCCAAAACATACAACAGTAAATCATCCAATAGGTGGATGTGTAGTTTGAAAACAAGAGAATGACACAGAAAAGACCTCCATCTCTTTTTATTTATCCCTTTCTATTTGGGGTATAATGCCTATATGTCGTGTATTGCGTTTGTGAATGATAATTACAAATTTTAAGAGGCACTTCAAACATTAGCCTAGATCCGTTACATATGTAAAATAACAATAACATACTGGGGAAATGAATGCAGATACCCTGCAATTACATCGTGACTGGAATGCATATGAAAATCAGTATATTCAAACTGTGGAGTATTGGCTCCAGCCCCTTACACCCCCTGCATGGATGGGTGGGAAACTGTTCAGTATGCAGGCAGAATGGCCCCCGATACTGTGTTTTGTCATTCTACTGGTAAATTATTATCACTAATTCTTTAACACGAAACCAGCATTTTAATGTTGGATCTGCCTGATGTGGAGTTGATTTTGACTACTTGACTACTATGAAGGAGTTTCATCTATAAAAATACTCATAATCCCATATTCCAAGGAAGTGGCCTGGGATTGGTGTGATACTAACGTTATTAGATGGATCTAATAAAAGCTGCTGCATCTATATTCATCTGTGCATTTTATTTTATAAAATATGTTTTATAATCAAAACCTAATCATAAGAATCAAATGAGATGAATGTTAAGCATTAAAAATATGTCCCTCTAAATGTAATGTAGTGGAAAAATATGACATAAAATTACAATTTCTATGTGAGGTTAAAAAAAAAGGAAAAAAGAAATGAAAAAATACCACAGATACCAACAGAAAAGTAGAAAGACTGGTACTTATGAAGCTGGCATCATTTAGGATGTAATCTGAAACATTTTCCTGATCGTGATAGTTATTTTATTTAGTAGAAATTTATTTTTTAACAAACAAACAGTAGATAGGTACTGTAGGTAGTAGTAGTGTGTTAGGATCCAAATATTTTAGTGATTACCAGGCCTTTTTTATTTGATGGATGTCTAGATGGATGTGATACTCAACATAAGGAGGTGTCAGTTGAAACAAGGTTGAAACTATGGCAACTGTGGCAGCGCTATAAAATCGAACGTAAGCCCTCTGTGTGCGTGTGTGTGTGTGTTACCAGCAAGTCAGTGTTATCACTCACAGTGACCATGAATGAAAAAGTAAAAACTATTTGAAGCCAGTTTTTCATCAACCAAAACTTATTTCCACCCAGTTATAGATTCACATTAATGACAAGATATAACATGTATTATTTTGTGTACATTAGACAATGAACTGCTCTACTTTGTGACCGTTGTCGACATGCCAGTTGAACCAGCCATGATAATCATGAAATCAAAAGGTCTCAAAAGAGCACACCACCGTGACAGTGTATTTATGTACAAAAACACTCAAGTGGACTTATTAACCTTTCTCTTTTGGACTACCAAAGAAGAGGAAGATAAATATGACAACACCATAACAAAAACAATTCAAAAGGGAAGAAAAAAAACACAAGCTTTAAAAGATCACTAAAATATGACGGCTTTCTGCCTCATTCAGTTGCTTCTACTGTATGTGTTTGTTAACCTGAGCCTCTTCTGTTTGAAAGATGTAATTTACAATTTTTAAACCACAGAAGCTTTAACACGAGTTGACTCTATCTGACTCACTAAAATTCAAATTTCTCCTCGTAATTAGCTTTTTTTTAACAGCTCAAAAAAGAAAGAAAAAAAACTTGAAGCCTAACAGAAACCCACCAATATTCAGCTGTAAGCCTTTGAAATTTAGCAAAGATCCATGACAGAGGACAAAGGTTCAATAACAACTTTAATAGAAACTCTAAATGTTAGTTTCTGTGCAGAAACATTCTGCTATGGCAACATGGGACATTTCACCTGTAATTTTGGATTTTTACTCAGCCCAAGATAAGATGAGATGGTTGTCTGCTTCAGGATACCGAATGTTCCCTTGAGGAATGGCGCTGTCAAACAGGTGGAGTTGGTGCTTTCTCTCACTGCAAATCAATTTTCAGAGTTTTACTTAAGAACATCCTCAAGGGAACATGAGAGTTACCGGGCTACTTCAACTACCCTCTAACGTTAGAGGTTACTGATGTGTGGAGTGTGGACTGTGGTCCAGACCCAGACACCATCCAATCCAGAACCAGACCTATAACCCATAAAAATATTGAGAACTATTCAGGTTTGACTGGGCATTTCTATTTTAACTCTGTTCCAGCCCTTATGGCACCGTTTACCAGATGCCATCCACGCAATCACTGCGACTTGAGTCTGTGAGATACAAGCACAAGAGGCAATTGTCTAGGAATACCTGGGGAAAGTGGGTAAGTGGTAAATTCAAGAAGAACACGGGGTCTTAAAGACTTTGATTGCTAAAGAACTTTATATTAAGCAGTCCAATTTCAAAAACTCTCTTTCCGTAGTTTTCGTTCCTTATTTTCCAACTAAAAGACTGACATTTCATTCTTATCACAGCCACCGACCACTGTATGAAATATATCAAGACATACAGATGTTACTGGTTCAAAATTGCGGGGTTTGTCTCGCATCAATCTCGATACTGTTTTCTCTAGGTGGCAGGAACTAAATACTGCTCAGACGTTTTGGGGACCATGCTGACCTCACACAATGACTGAGGAGTGGCGCTGTTCATGATAGCTACAGATAGAATACAGTAGGATGAAAGGAGAACCTGCAGTCAGTAAATAATACAGTAGCCTATAATCTCTGTCTCGTCAGCTCCAAGTTTTTTTAAATGAGCCGGAGAGAGTTGCGGTGATTGTACTGCATCCACTTCATGACTACATTATGAAAACACGAGTCTATATATATTTTCCAGATTAAATCCGTTGGATCAGTGGTTCATAGGCTTCATAAGCCCATTACTGAAATGCTACGTACAACTAGTTCCCCCAGAAAACAACAACCTGTAGCACAGCTTTGTATTGAAAAGTGTTGCATCTAGATTCATTACTGGTTTCTAAAAGTATCGATATGAACAGCGCGCGGCGCACCCATGGGCAACCGACAGGCAGAGCAGAGGAGAGCAGGCAGCGTCCACAGCGTTTGGACCTGAGTAGTTACACAGAACTAGACGCAGTTTCAATTGAACATGTTGATATTGACGGCCTTATTCTCCGCTGTCTGCCTGCGTGCACGTGTGTGATGTGAGAGAGGAGGGAACCCCGCCCGTCAGACGAGAGGAGATGCATTGTAATGACTGTAATGAAACAATAGCAACACGCTGGAATTGCACAACTCTTAGTTAGCGTTTCATTTAATGAAAAAACAAACAAACATCTGTTATAAGTCTATTTGATTATAATAAAATAAAAATAATGGGGAGGCACTGCTGCTGTATTGAATATGATGTCATTTTTCAGGGTATTGACATTGAGTTTGAAATTTTAGTATTGAGACAATCCTACAACTCTGTGAAGACAAATTTGACCACAACAAACACCACAACAGCCAGAAGCAACTAAAATACAGACAACAAGCCACCGAGTTAATAACCAGCGTCGTGGTGCCGCTGATCTGGTTTTTAGCTGCTCTGCAATCTCATTGTTTCAAAGAAAATGGATTGATTGATTTTTTTACGCATGGCTCTGTGCGTCTGGCACGTGTGTCTTGGAGTTTTGAATCGAGGCTTTATGTTCAGCTCCCCTTAGCCTACATGGGAAATTTATTACATGAAACACAACAAAATTTCTTCACTTAGCCCACGAACTGAATTGTGAGCTAACTGTTAAGAACCGCTTTTTTCTGTTCAAAGCAAACAGCTGTGAAGTACTGTGGGGGGAGGGGGCAGGACTTTTCTTCCAGCTGGCTGTTTTTCTACCAGTTACAGACAGTAGCCTAGATGCAAAGTATTGATGAGCTGAGACACATTCACACCTCCATTCATCTCCGCGCTGGTAACGCCCATCGCAACATCTGATTTACATGTCGACTGTTAACACATGGCGATTGGCCATTCACGCGGCTTTGTTCTTGGTTTCGGCCAATCAGCTTGTAAGCACATGGCTAATTATCAGCTTTCAACCAATCTATGGCGACGGCACAGCGATCCCAGCTGCCTTACAGCTGTTGCTGTTATTGTTTTTAACAAAAAACGAAAACAGCGCTTGATTGTTGGAAGGCAAAGCCCGTGGCAGCGGCCACAAGGACGCACTCACACTTGGGCCAGTTGCTCTGTATGTGCTGAGGCCATGGATGTAGGCTATAATATAATACATCCATGGCTGAAGCACAAATGCCCCCCTCCTCTGTCCCCGCTGGCCCGCACTCACACACCTCGAACCCAAGCATGCAAGCACGGTTGCCTCCGACACACGTTGATATAGAGGGATTATTAGTTTATTTGTTTACCAACACGGCGGATGTGCGCTACCTGACTGCAGAAAGAACAGAGCCTTTTTAACAACAACGGTGATGAGGTGCCGACAGTATGGGCTATAGGTGGTTGTGTCCACACACTCATACTGGTTTTATGACATTATAGCGCAGGAGGGAGTGGGAGGGATGCGATCTCCTTCAACCATGCACGGAAAAGGGGAATGATAGGAAACGCAGAAGCAATGCCCAGGTCAGCAATGCATGACAAAAACATGTGGTTCATTCGTCCCCCTAAGCCACATAAACCAACACAATGTGGACACACACAACTCCGGTTACGCCACGGTGACGTGTGAAAAGCGAAAAAAAGTGTTTCCATTACACTTTTGCGAAACACATTTGTATCGATACGTCTCAAAAACCACCTCATGAGAGTCATCAGCGGTACCACGACGCTGCTCAGTAACTCATCTTATTGTGTGCCCGTGGTCCGACCTGACCAAGTTATTGAATGTTGACGTTTATTTAGAAGAAGTCTGATTATGAATGCTGCCCTGGATTAGATTCTGTCCTCATAGCCTAATTCTGATTATTTTCAAACAGTGGCCAAACAACAGATCCATTTTATTATATTAGACTATATTTTCCATTTTTGCTGAGCGGTTTGTCCTGAATTAAATAAAAGCCTGTCCCAAACAGTGTGTTACTTTTTTATATAATCTTTGCCCTGTGCAGAAGACCTTCATAATTTGTGATACACAATCATGAACTCATAAAGCAAGCCAGGCTTTATCATATTACAATAGTTTCTGTGATTTAGGCAGGGTATACAGTAGTTAGTTCTAGTTAAATAGCCTAGAGTTTAAGCAGTGGATTACTGCACAGATCATACTAATTCATCCGCCTGTCGTCCTCCGTTCTCACAGATGCCACCTGGTGGTTGTTTTGGCACCATGCGGCTTTTCATTAAAACCTCTTTGTCTCGCCAAGGAAAAAAATGCCTGGCGCTTGTGCCGTCTCGCGTGAATCACGCGAGAAGTCCGCAATTTTGAACCAGTAACATCTGTACAGTACTGGCTGCAGCAGCGTAGGTGGCCAAGATATGTTCATGCCACAAACTGGAACTAAGACCTGACTATGTCTCCCCACCTTAGTGTAATACCTCTCTTTCCATTTTTGCAAATATATTTGGGGAATCACTAATGTACCTGAGTGACACACCAGAGTCTGTGTGTGGGCAACCCTGATGCACGCCGCGTGGATTCCTCTGCTAATTTGACTCACCAGAGTCACTACTTCATGACTGCTTGTGGTGGCACCCATCAAATGAATGACAGTAAACCTGCGGTGAGGATAAATCAACCTGTAGGAGATGGTGCATGCAGGGGCAGAAAACAAATCACAAAAGCATTGGGCTTTTTTTCCCAAAGTCTTTGGTTTTTAAATTGCTCAAGGCACGAAATACAATCGATGAAGGCTACACAACATCAACACACAAAGTAAACCAGGCAGTCCTACACAGATGCACTTTAACCGCTCAGCAAGCCGGGCTCTGTTTCTTCTGACAGAGAGAGCAGATCTGTCACTCTCTCACACCTGAGAATGCACACAGGCAGGCTTCATGATGAGGAGCGGACTGGTCAGCAGCCTACTGTTAATGTACCGCATGTAAATTCACACCCTAACACCCACACACTGTGGATTTTTCTGTCACTGTTGACTGCAGTCTGCAAGCGTTAACACTGACATATGAAATCCAGTTTGGATACAAGTCGATTTTGCTTGTTAAGCAGTGAATGTGAATTTTTGATGTTGAATATTTTTTTGGTGAGTGTTTATTGTTGTATCATTTTACCTACTTGAACTTGAGAACTGTTCTGTTTTTATGACAGTTCATAGCAGTGTTACATTGCAGGAGATGACACAGGGAGTGTGTTTACTGTCGCTACAACTTCCACACACATCAAATTGTGTGAAACTGACATCTTTCTGCTTCTTCTGTTCTACTGTGTTCTTGTCTTGCCCACACAGATGTAAGAAAAAACCCTCGCCAAGACAGACAGGCACCCACACAAGCCTATATTTTCTCTTCTAAACACATATGAGCTGACTTTATTGCTGCATGCCAGCTATAACCTTGCTCTCATTGGGGGGAAACTCCCCTCACCCGGCGACCCCGCCCCCACAACCCACACACAGCACCCTAAAACGTCCCAGCGGTTAAGTGATTGTTTAGTTTTAAATTCTTAGACACAACATTACACTCGCACACAACCATAATCTAGGACACGCATTCTCGTTCCCTTCGATCGCTCTGTCAATTACGCAGAGGAAGTCGGGGAGGAGGAAAATGACGAGAGTCAACAATGCATGCAACATCGATGTGTCGAACCGCCACTGTCTGTATAAGTGGAATTGACTTCTGCTCATTTCCCAAATTACACATATCTGACTGGCCCACCGCTGCAGGGGCTACAGGAAGCGCAGGGACAGAGAAAGAGACTTTCTCTCTCACACACACTCTCCATTTCTCTGCAGGGAATCAATGATGTCTGCTTAATTATTGGGTGAATTTAATCAGCGGCACAGCAGTACTTACTGCCTTGTGACCCAGTAGCTGTCAGGAAGTCATTCAGTTTCCAACAGTTGGTGTTCGAATACCACCACAATAATTAAGACTACAACAATTTAATTGTTCCAGAGGTGTAGAGGCAACGTAAACACTAGCTCCGCATTGTGGCGGTTTTGCACTAAGCTATTCACCTAACAGGTATTTGACTGTTTCTGTGAAAATGATGCCGCAAATCTGTGTGACACAGACAGCAGCGCTCTGATAAATGGTGCATAATGTAAGCATTAGTGTCTAAAAATTGTTAATTAACACGTCTAGCCTACTGAACTGTGTTCTGAAATGTCTCTATTATATCAAGATTACCTGTTGAGATAAATGGTCAGGTTTTGATTCTCTCCGTGCATTTTATCCTGGGCTGCTTTGCAGTATCTAAAGTAGTGTAATTTATCCGTGTACCAACCTATCCGTTTTTTTAATTGCCTCATGCAAGATTGAGAAGAATATTTATGTTAGATGTTAGAGTCAAATAGTACCTCCTCTTATTCTAAACCCTTTCTAAGACTGTCAAATAGGCTTACTCTTCTTATCAAGTGAAAATAAATGTGCAAATGTCTACAATGTAATTGTATTTGCCTTTGCTGTGCTTATTAAATCTAAGCTACATGCAAACATCTGCAGCGGAAATCCACTGACTGAAATTCACAGAAGATGGGTCAAAGCAGGCTGAAGAAGAAAAGCTGCTTCACCAAGCTTCAGTGGTCTCTTCATGGCACCTTTCATCCTTCCTCCAAAACACTCAACTTAGTCCAGCAGGGAGCACTGAGGATCTTGTCTCTGTTTGCAATGATGGTTTCATTTCTATTTTTTAGACAGCAGGAAAAAGAGAACACTCAGTCCAAGCTGAAGAAACACATCAATTCATGAAAAGAAACTTGCCGAGCTGCGAACCCTAGACCTACAGTATCTGACTCCAAGCCAAGCTTGTGTTTGGTGATATACTGAGACAGCTTCTATCGTTACTTTGAGTTTGATTTTTTCACAAAAGCTAAGAATGAACTGCGCTACATTTTCGGAAAAATAAAATCAAGTCTGTCCCTTCAGTGAAGTATGCAGCTATGGCTGGGAGGCATCTAGCTTAGCTTAACATAGCATAAAAACAGCTAGCCTGGCACTCTCTGAATCTTCCCACCAAACAGCACCTCTTGAGCTGACAAATGATAATGCTTCACTTTTGTTTCATCTTTGTCAACATACTGTACATAAAACTTTGAGATATGGATGCTAACAGCATTTTTTTTCTCATTTTGACAGATGGAATAAATGTTTGCTATATAGATACTTCAAGTGCAAATGTTCTTTTTTCCTCATTAAATTGAAAGACAAAATACCAAGAATTTGAGTAGTAAAGGTATAAAGCAACTATTTTTGACAAACAAGAAGTTCTATCGAAAGTTATGTGTCAGCACTGAATAACTTCACTCTGTGTGCCTGACATTATCCAAAAATTATGGCTGTGGCTGTTATTGTAAGATGAACAAACTAAACATCATCACCCTGGCATGCGACAAAATCAGATTACAGTATAGCCCCTCATTCAAAATTGCATCTTTTAAAGAGCGAGGAGGAAAAGAAGGCAACGAATAAGCTGTATTCACTGATACAACAGAAGCATTTACTGCAACTCCACATAATATTAACATATATAACATATTTTGGCTCTCGGCTCGCAGTCTCTGTGTCTCTAATTTGATTGAGAACACGGACAAAGTGGAAAGAATACTGCATCCAAATCATGTACAATGCTTAAACAGTTCTACAGGCCCCAGGGCACCTTATTGGCTTTCAAATGGTAGCTCTCACGCATGCGGTAAAATTCAATGAAAGTAGGATGAAAAAAACATCTCATCGCTCTCCAAAGGGATGGATATAGACTGGGAGAAATCAATGAAAAGTCTGTGCAGTATGCGTAATGTTGTCTAGATTTTGGGCTGCACCAACAACAAACAGAATATGTTTTTGGCCAACACCTGAAATACTACATTGATTGTTGTCATGAAAAATAGTGCACTCCACATTGTAGAATATCCCAAAATACAATGCGGTATTGAAGAAGCCTGCAGCATGTACAACAGCAGATTCAAAGACAAGGGTCGATGTTTTTTTAAAATCCACAATCTATTGGCAATCCGTGAGCAGCAGTATATAGGCTACTGTATGTAGTGTGTGTATGTATATATTTATAAAAATGCATGAATTAAGTCATTTTATTATCAGTGTCTCTTTATAGAGAGTACAAAGTCACAGTTCAATTAAAGCTAATGACCTTTTCATTTTCTAAAGAGAAATCTGGATTAAAAATAGAAGAGGAAGTTAAGCAGCAAAGAACACTTTGTTTTGTATAATATCTAACAGATCAATGAAATTAATCACGGAAATTGTAAAAAATTAATTAAATGAGTTCAATCAACAGAACAACGCATCACTACTTCTATTGGCAGCAATCATAAATCAATATTCCTCATCACACCTGTGCACAGCACACAGCTCCAACATTGACCTCTTGCCACTAGTCCACCTGACTCTTCTGATTCAACCATTACACCACGGACCGTGGGATCCTTTCAGAAACATTGCTTGGCTTTGAGGTAACTTCTCATGCTACAGTAGCAGTGCAGATCCCACCTGATAATGACAGAGGTGGGCATGTGACCAGAGAGCATAGAACCTTCTGGAAATGGTTAAATTCACATGCATTGAGTCCAGACTGTCTAACGACTCAGATATATTGATTAGTACAACGGTATCCATGCCCAATGATATTAAGCAAAAATCAGTGTTGCTCAGTCGAGCCAATTATTGGGTATATCTTGTGCAGACCAACCCATAACAGCACCGTTTTGCATATTAAGTGGAAAATCTAATCTATCCGAATGCATATTCTATGGAACTATGCAAATGGGACAACTGGAGCAGTTATAATTGCTCAGTGTGTGCTAGGAATGAGAATGGCTTTTTGTATGAGCTAAGGACATATTAAGTTAATGACACCATTCTGGTAAATGGCAGACAGATGGAAAGTTCAGAGAGACGAAGAGCTGCCTTAGTTCTTAATCACATGTGCAATTAGTTTGTGTGTGAAGGTGCTAATTTGATTGGTTTGTGGTTGCCATGTTTCGCTTAAAAAGAGCTGGAATTAGCCTCGTCTTGAATGACTTGAGTCACTGCAAACTTGAGTTGGACTTGCCCCAAAAGATTGAAAACAACTTTGGCCGCAAGGCTTTCTACATTATTCTTCTCCATCCTCTCTCTCTCTCTCTCTCTCACACACACACATACATTCATTGATAAGACGTTTTTGCTCACTGCAGGATTTGTTTCTCATCAACACTGGAAATAAAGGCTTTGCCAGGTTTGGATAATTTCTGTCCACTTGTCTTAAACTGAGTCGACAGTTTATTGGTACAGCTTGCCTGTTTTTACGTTGACAGTCTGATTGGTTAATTAGGGGGAGAGCAGACGGCTTGTGGTGACTGTAATCCCTTTTATTTAAAAGGAAACATATATTTCATGTGATTATCGTCACTCATAATAATTAACAGTACAATTTAATCATTACATTTATAATATTAGATTGTAACATTAAAGTAATATTATATGTGTCATCAATTCAACCTTTACTGAGAAGAAAAAGGATGAAAAAAGGCAGAGAATCTATTTGGCAGCAGCTCAATAACCAGAAATAAATCTTTACCTATCTTCTTAATTGCTGATACATTATTATTGCCGAAGTCTAAAAAGCTACACATGCTACACAGTTCAGACAAACATCCTTTAAGACACAAAAACCCTTCTGCAGAATTGTAATTATTTAACCTTTTCTTCCATCAACGAGATTTTTGCAATTAGAAACTTGCAAAAAATGCAAATTAGACACATTTTAAACAGAACACAGAGAGCATGTACTTCAGGATAATTCATGTATTCAGGGCACACTGTAGGGGACACTTTTCCCCTTGGTGTTCAGAGTGACTTCCCTTTCTAAATAAAGGTTACATAAAAGACAGAACAGTGAATTAAGCATCAAAATGATGCATCGTAGTTGCCTGGACTGTACAAGTTCAGATAATCCCCAGTCAGCCAGGTATCAAACAATGTCTGCTTCTTACTGGAGCACAGTTGTTGTGTAAACAGAGCAAGAGCATATTTACCCTTCAGCTAAAGGTGTCTCTTGAGCCGGCATGTTTGTATATCTGAACATCCTTCACAGGCTGCCTGGAGGGGGCTCCCGCCTGAACTTTAAGCTCCTCACTTCACAGTAGGGGAGAAAAAGCAACTAGTACAAGAGGTCACCTGGAACACTTCCTTCTTTGCAGGACATGCATGAAGCAATGTGCACATTTATGATCAAACGCGCACACACACACACACTGACTCATGTGTCCATCCGTACACACAGGTACACACACACCGGCACCAAGGGAGTTGCACTGTGCAGTAAATATCTTGGAAAAAAACACACGTCTGAAGAGGAGGTTGAAAGAGATGGAAGACCTTTACAGACTATTCCCCAGTGGAGACACTCAGGTGGGAGAAGGAGGAGAGAGTGAGAAAGAGAAAGACGGAGATGAAGAAGGAGGGGGGACGAAAAATATTGCTGGCTGCAAGAGGAGGTTGATGTGCAGAGAGTTAAGTGAGACACAGGGAAGCGAGACAGACAGACAGGGATGGGAGGAGAACACCAAATGTTAAGTAGCCGTTGAAGTGGACGAATTCCAGTTTGGATTCCAGCTCCTTGGCTAATGAGGATCATTAACATGGCCTGCCCAGCCTCTCTAAACGCTGGGGAGGACTGGAAGATGGGGGATAAAAATAAAACCTCTCAAGCATATCCCCGCAAGATTCATAAGGCGGACGTTTTGCAAGGGGGAAAAAAAAAAGATATAGCACATGCTGGCTGCAGAAGGTACTTCCTAGTACAACAGCACCTGCCACAGAGCTTTGAAACGGGGATACATACCCAACAAGAGCCTGCGCTTGACCTCTGAACTCCATGGATTCTCTTTGAAGCAAAAGAAGCAATTTAGATGTCTGCGATTTCATGGGTTGAAATAAAGACCAAGGTGAATGCGTGTCTACGGCATGCCGTGGTCTGATAGAAATGAGGTTTTGATCTGTTTAGCTTCGCCGTTCCATGAGGGGAAATTTGGCTCAGGAGGTGCAGGATGGAAAAGAGAGGGTGGGGAAAAAAAAAAAAAAAGCTCCACTCTGCTCGAACTTGTTGTAAAGCTCTCGAATCTTGCGCACATTATTTCAAGTACGCGGTTCACATTTCTCCTCGCATTTATGATCCTATCAGCCGTGTCATTTTCCCTCTCTTCGCTCACCGTTTAACACACAGTAAAACAAAGCTTCCCGAGAGGCTTCAAAACCAATCCGAGCTCCTGTCCTGCTTCTGCAAATCATTTGTAATATACACTACACGTCTTTTTAAGCACTTCCGATCACTTTTACAGTCTGATCAATCCGGTGCTTAAATCAGCATCAAAACTGTTTGGAAATACAAATGTCCTTCGTCAGTGCTCAGGAATAGAGCAGAGAGCTGCTTCCTTGGACATCCTGCCATCGATTCCTATTTTTCCCTGCTCTCAGCACTGTCACTCTAAACTAGTGGGTGGGCTACGCCTGTGAAATTTACAGCATCTCACCGGATCAGGCTTTTCCCCACCAGCAAACACTGCACAACTGCTGTTCCATCAGCCCTTCTGTCACAGTGCAATTGCTTTTCTTCATCTATTATTTTTATTAGGGGA
This sequence comes from Decapterus maruadsi, assembly GCA_030347415.2. NCBI lineage: Eukaryota > Metazoa > Chordata > Actinopteri > Carangiformes > Carangidae > Decapterus > Decapterus maruadsi. Next base: position 19,132,302 of record CM064906.1, read on the forward strand.
CAGAGAGCCACTCTCACACAGAGCTGTATGAGACCCAAGGCAGCCAGACAGACAAGTGTCAGCATAATTGGCACATTCATTCGTTTTCTGTTAATAAAGTGCTTTGTGGTCAAGAGATCAACAGTGCAGAGTGTTTACTGTTGGTGTTGTCTCCGGTCTGGAATTTATTGAAAGGCCCTTTTTGTTGTAGCCAAACACAACATTCACATTTTACTAAGAATTAACTCCAAACTGCCTGTCATAAACTTAAATTCCCACATTTAAACTAGGGCTGCCCCAACTGCCTGTCATAAACTTAAATTCCCACATTTAAACCCAACAAAGACCATCTTCTGCACACCTATTGTGCAGATGCAGTTCTTACCTGATCCAAACATTAATTCTAGCATTTCTAACTGAACCGTTTCAGTTTTCAGAAGGGGTGTCACCAACCCGATTCACATATCTAGAAAAATAAATGTGATAGTAGGAAAACTGCTGCCATCTTAATTTGCAGTTTTATTTTTGTAAATGAACCATAATTAACTGATTAATTTAGCTGTTGCCTGTCCAAATATAAACTTGTCAGTTGCGTCTGCACATGAGACAGATCGCAGAGCTAGGAACAGACCTGTGGAGCCTCCTCGCTCCCCGTACTGTTTCTGCAGCCAGTCCTTGCGCTACACACATCACACATTTGTTCATTTAAATTTTTTTAATATTCTAAATATTTAAGCACAAAAAACAGCAAACATTTAAAGCAAATTATATTAAAAAATATGGACTTAATTTTTTTTCGGATGACCCCCCCCCCCCCCCCCCCCCGCTTGCCAGCCGGCAGCCGTCGAAGCATTAAATCGGTAGTCCACCGATTGTCAAAACATGATAATCAGGTCAGCCCTACAACAAAGACATCTTTGGTTGGCCTGGTGGTGCTGATTTAATTTGCAGTTTTATTTTGAAATGAACCATCTGGTCAAAGTAAGGAGCAGCCAAGCTAAAGAGAATGTGGCAGGCCTGTGGTCAATAAAAACCAGGTTACAACCAGGTTATTCACTAATAATTATTATTCACTCAAAATGTTTCAAAAACTCAGAGGCAAAGTCCAGACACTGCAATGAAGACCGAGTCTCATGCAGTGGTTTTTAAATGCACACAGTTACTGTCCTACTGTCCAACAGTAGTAGTACATTTTAAAACAGATACTTGAGAATATTCTAACCTTTAAAAAAATATTCTAACATGAAAAAGAAAGAAACAAAGAAAGATCACACATTTGTTCACACAAAAGCCTGTGTCTGGCTCCTCTACCTTGAAAACATAAATCAGAGCAGTCTACTCAGGATTCATCACACAGACTGAGGTGATAGCGCAGGAGACCATTCAGCTGCTTCCAGAAACGATGAACCATGGGTGGAAGGACAGAAAATACTCTATTTTCACCTCCTGAGTCCCTCTAAAACTTTTAAATACTGCACTAAGCATGTGTAATGGAGAACAAGAAAAGAAAAAGAAAACAGAGACAGTTGAAATTAACAATATACACCAAACTATGATGAAAATTGCTCCATAACACTGTTAAAATTGATTAGCCAGCGTGGGAAGAAACTGTATGTAATGGATTTGAGTGTTATAGATACAACTAAAAGCTACCAAACAGATTTCTGTACTTTCCCTGCTGCTGTTTTCTTTTGTGCTACTGTGTTTAAATCTGTGCACTATCTGATGGATGATGTGATTGCTAATGAGAACTGGATATGTCCACATTTAACTGTCTTCCTAACGATAACTAATGACGGTAGCTTAGCTAACACAATTAACACTGGCGCAGAGGAAAATAAAATTCCCCCAGAATGAAGTATTATGTAAATAATTAATTACCACGCAGACGATTGCAATCTTGTTCAGCTGCCCATTGGCACTCAAACAAATGTGAATGATTTGAAGACACAAGTAAAGGGAAATAGTGGAGATAATCCTGGCACAGTGGGAATGTGAGAAAAAATTAACAAATACCACCTGCTCCTTTAGCAATTTATAGAAACAATTTGCATTTGCAATTTAACCACTAAGCAGGGGCTCTTATCCAGACTGACTTGCAACAAGTTTATACAATGAGAACCAAGCATTTGAATAATTTTGTATTCATTCTCCTCTGTAAAATGTTGCCACTATGCATATGCATACATCTGGAGAATACACATTAACTCTGCTGCATGTCCTGGAGAATTCTTCCACATCCACACAGTTGGATGGAAAGGACACCATGTCTTGCTTCAACATTGCAAATTATACGATATTAAAGGCACCGTACAGTCATTTTTGTTTCATCTGAATATCAATGGCATGATTTCTGCAAACCCCAATTTTAAATTCATTGAGGAATGCATGTTTTATGAGTAGCAGTTTCCACAAATGCATGTATGTTTCTGCATAAAAAAGGAGAGACATGGTCGGCAAGTAATGAACAGATAAAGAGAAAGTGAGAGGAAAAGCTAAAGACAGAGAAAGCAGAGAGAATCCAGGAAGAGAAAGAGGGACGGAGAGAGAAAATGATCTCTCAGATTCGGTGTCTCGGCTTAATGACACTGGGCCCACATGGGAGGCAGGGGAAAAGCTCTCTGCGAGATATGATGAATCCAAAGAGTGATAACCTCAAGCCTCGCCGCTCGCTGCCTACACACACACACACACACACACGTGCGCAGTCATGAAAAAACATTTTTTTTAAAAACTGTCTGAGAAATTAACTGCTCAGCGCTTCTGTTTACTAGGAAACTGAATTGGTGGTTTTCTCTCTGCTTGTGTTTCTCCTTTTCACTGCCGCTGTCATACTCGTGCTTCACCACTGCTTTCAATCCAGAGTCAATACCTCACACTGAACCCCCAACCTGCTCCCCTTGCTGTGACCATGGACAATATGTCTGGCTGACTTTGACAAATTAAACCAACTCGATATATGGCAATAACCTTCAGAGGATGACATGGAGGGGAAAGGGGGGAAATGGTGGGTGGGTGTTTGGAAGGTGTGCAGTATATGGGAAAGGGGAAACTGAGACGAGAGACATATACAATGGATTATGGGACATATTGAGCATGGCATGGCATTTCCAAACCAGGTACAGCATGAAAATACATGGTGCTGCACATATGAGCTGGTTTTCTAAATGTCAGCATGCTTTATAATAAGAAACACGCCGAATTATCTACAGAGGGAAAGCAGTTAATTAGACTTGGAAAGCAGTGGTCCCCGTGCTTTTTAATAACTGTTACAGCTGCGAAAAAGGTATGATAGTGTAGGCGTCTGACAGATGGCAACAGTCACTGTCGGGAAAACCCAAGTTTTCCGTGCATGCATACCTTGTTCTATTAGATTGAGACAACTTTGAAAACTATTGTATTTACAGTCAACTCAGAGCTGAACATGTTCAATACAAATTCAACATCAGTTACTTTTTTTCCTTCAACAACAAAAAGTCTATTCCTGTTACATGACTTGAATAACTCTTTCAAAATAAAATCCTGAAATGTTCAAACTCATGAGCAACATATCAGTAAGTCACTCTTTTAACTGGCACACTAAGGTGTTTATTTAAAGAACAAACCACTGGCTTTAAACAAAACCCTTCCTGTTACAGTTTTGACACATTGCCTCATGCAATGGCATCAACTACATTTTTCAAAGAAAGGTTTCATCATGAAGTCTGTTGAATGACACAAGTGGCTGAGATCCTGCCACAGTTCACCTGTTTCAACAACAAACACCTCCTGCAACACACTTCCAACTTCACATGCAAACACACACAGGGAAACACACAAACCAGCAAGAGGGGGTCATTAAGCAGCTATTGTTGTGTTCCTCTCTGCTCAGCGTGATAACAGCCTGATTGATACTGAGGTACCTCAGTTAATCACCTGGCAAGACGACTAGAAAATGCACCCCGTGTCGGAAGTGATGCACAAACTAAATCAGGAGAGAACAGGAGACAACCAGCACAAACACAAAAGGCTAATAAATGTACAAGAGTGCATGAGTGAACATGCAGGACTCACTCACTCACACATACGTACGTACACCGCACTCTTGTTACAAGCCGAGCTGCACCTGCACCTTGCAACCATCCCCTCTCCACACAAGAACCAAGTTAACTCACCTGCTCCGAGTGAGTGGCTGAAAGCTTTCAAATTGGCCTTGGGTTTATCTTCTTCCCTCTCACTCTCTCTGTCCCTTTGGCGACTCTCTCTTCCGCTCTCTCTCTCTCTCTCTGTGGCAGTACACAGACGTCCTACGGGCCGCTCACCCTTCCTGTGTGGCTCGGCGCAAGTGCATCGATCTCTCAGCCAAGTGGTACGTGGTCCCCGCTGTTTCCACCAGACTCTGATGTGCTCTCTCTTCTCCGCCGCTCACTCTGCCTCGCACAGCTGCAGAGGGAAATGTGAGGACGGGCAACGTGGTTGTGTGCTGCCCCTCTCTCTCTCTCCCTCTCTCTCTCCCTCTCCCTCTTTCTCACTCTGTCTCTGGTAAGCGGAGATGCTCGCTCTCTCTCTCTCCCGCTCTCTGTCTCTTTCTCTCGCAGGTTACCTGCTGATACTGTGCGATACTCATTCCTACTATCTTTTCACCCTGTCATGCTTTTGCTGAAGTGAAGTGGTTGTTATCTTTTTATCAGCTTTTTTTTTTTTTTTTTTGCTGACTCTCCGCTGGTTCCTCTGGCTTTCTCTCTTTCATTATTGATCTATGTATCTGTGTCTTTGCTAGTGCAGCCTCTAGTGGTTGTCTGTTCTCCATGCTGCTCTGAATCAAATTTCACTCACAGAGGACTTGAAGCTGTGTCATGAATTCGCTCCAGGATTTGAAAAGGCACCAACCTTTACCTAAAAAAAAAAAAGAAGAAAAAAAAAGCATAATTAATTCCATTACAATTCCACTGACTATGGCTTTGTCTAACAATTATTTTAGGAATGGATTAATGCTTTAAGCTTTTGCTGTGCAGGATATTTAGTATCGAGGTTCTCTCCTAACTGGTACAACACTATCCTCTTAGCTGGAGAATGAAAACTAAATTATAAAACATGCTTACAATGGGACAGGTTTCAAATTCTTAACTTAAAACTCAGTTTGACCTCTTGGATTCTCCTTTACCAACAAAATATCCAAATATCAGATATATAAAAGAGAGAGTTGCGCCTATTGTTTAAAGCTGCTCATAATGCCCATTCTTCAGTGCAGCTGGCTTGGGAACATGACCTCAATATATTCTACCCTGCCTCTCAGAGGAGTACAATCTAGGGGGGGTGGGCAGCAATGAGCTCTGCTAAAAGTGTTAACTACAGATTATACAAAATAAATTCTAAAATAAAAAAGCACATATATTGCACCAGTTATCCAAGATTGATGACAAACACGAGGATTTATGCTGACACTTTGTGCTGACACTTTGTCACAATGTCCATAAGCTCCTTGCTCCATACAGGTGAACATATTTAACTCGTGATGACATCATATCATACCTTGCAAATTTATATACAGTAATCAGCATACAGTGATACAGAAAACACAGCAAGGCATTTTGCTCCCTAAATTTTGAATGATAAATAACTGATGACAAATTACAGCCTGTATTTTCTTCCATTTCCGGGCTAAGCAATAAACCACAAAATTAAGAAAATAGTCTGCAGATTAAACTTTAATGAACATAATCATCTCTGTGAGTGATTAAACTGAGGCCGATTTCTGCAGTTGTAAAGAAAGATAACACACACTTCAAACGCCTGAGAGCTTGAACAAAACATTTACATGGTTTTCATCAAACTGTTATATTCTGTGTGTTACAGTGTTTTAACTTTTGAGACACATCAAAAATACATTTCCATCATTAATGGTGGCATTTCTGATTAGTGACTCTGTAACCAGATAATTAGGCCCGAGCGGCGAGTAGCACTCGCCCGAGGGGCTATTGAAATCGCGCTGTTTATTATTAGGCCCGAGCGGCGAGTAGCACTCGCCCAGCGAAGGCCCTATTGTAATTCGTTCATGGCCCCAACGTGCACATGACCCCAAAGTGCAAGTGCCCCAAAGTGATCATGTGACAGACCCCGGGGGAAAAATTGCTATATTGAAATTGAAATGTTTATTATTATTATTATTATTCTTGCACTCTTAAAACGCCATTTTGACCCCTTTCCCAAACGCGAAAATTTTTCTACTTTTGACCGGGCGTCCGGCCGGATCCGAAATTCGATATTTTTGGGTGGTCGCACCGGTCCGTCGCGAAATGGCGATATAGCGCCCCCTACAAAGTCCAAAAAAGCCCATAGGGAATTTGGGTCACTTTGTCGTAGACCGACGAAATTCGGTACACATATGTATCTCACCCAGATAAACAAAAATGCCTCTTAGCGTCATCATGAAATGTCGACAGGAAGTCGGCCATTTCGATTTGATCGTTTTTGGCGCCAAATTAATGCGTCCAAACCAATTCGCCCGAACGGCTCCACATTTGATGGACAACATCTTCAGACCTAGCTGAGTACAGCTTGTGCTCCGTAGGTCGATAGGTCAAAGGGCGTGGCCTCTGGTGGGCGCCAAAGTTGGGCTCGATCACCATCCAAATTCGGTTGGCTGTCACGCCCACATACTTTATCCTAGCAACTTCAAACATGAAAGACATTACGGCAGTGAGTCCCTGATTCGCCCGATATATCAATATCCCACTTTACTCAAAGCGCCCCCCGGTGGTAACAGGAAGTCACTTTTTTTACATAAACAAGTTAACTCCGCCCACAGATTTTGCCCGAACAACTTCAAATTGGCTACAGACCAGCGAGACGCCATGCTGATGTTATCTTGTGCTCCGTAAGTCTCTACGTCAAACGGCGTGCCTGTAGTGGCTTCCGAAAGTTTTTCGCCTTTTTCTTTGCTCGCCATTTCTACTTTGACAAACTGTCACGCCCACATACTTCATCCTATCAACTTCATCCTTGCTGGGCATGACGATGGCTCCGTCCAGAACGTTGCGATGTATTGATATCCCACTTCACTCAAAGCGCCCCCTGGTGGTAACAGGAAGTTACTTGCGTTACAAAACCATTGACTCCGCCCACAAATTTAGCCCGATCATATTGAAATTGGCTGTGGACCACTGACATGCCATGGTGATCAAAATGTCAGAACCGCAGGTCTCTAGGTCAAAGGGCGTGGCTGATTTGGCTTCACAAAGTTTGCCGCCTTTTTGTTTGTTCGCCATTTCACCTTCGAACTGATGCTCCGCCCACACACTTCATCCTATCAACGTCAATCTGGCTCCAGATGACGGTGGCTCCGTCCTGAACATTTTGATGTCTAAACTTCCCATGTACCTCCTACCGCTCCTCGTTGGTAACAGGAAGTGTCCTGCTTGGCGCCTTTATTTTTCCTCGCCATTTCGCCTTACAGCTCCTGCCACGCCCACATACTTCGTCCTATCAACGTCTATCGTGCTGAACATGACGATGGCTCCGTCCTGAACATTTTGATGTATAGACTTCCCACGTACGCCCACCGGTGGGTGCAGGAAGTGACACTGCTTTACACATTCACTTACATGGGCAGATTCTATTACATTTTACCAGGGGTGATGTCAGTCAGCCACTGAACAAACCTAATACAAATACTCCCCCCGGTGGCCATGACCTGCTTTACACTTACATTACACTTACAAGGCTCTACCGCCCACATACTTCATTCTATCAGCCTCAAAGTTGCTGAAGATGATGATGGCTCCACCCTGAACGCTCTGATGTATATCACGCCCACTTTACTCAATGCGCCCCCCGGTGGTAACAGGAAGTGACCTACTTTACACTTTCATTGTCCGATTTAATTCAAACTTCAGGGGTATTATCCCGGTCAGGCCCTGATCACAACTACCCACATCTGGCTTCATACAAATGCGCCCCCTGGTGGTAACAGGAAGTGACCTGGCTTACATTTACATTGTCCAATTTACTTCAAACTTCAGGTGTTTGATCCCGGTCAGCCCCTGATCACACCTACCCACATCTGGGTTCATACAAATGCGCCTCCTGGTGGTAACAGGAAGTGACCTGGCTTACACTTACATTGTCCGATTTAATTCAAACATCAGGTGTTCGATCCCGGTCAGCCCCTGATCACACCTACCCACATCTGGGTTCATACAAATGCACCCCCTGGTGGTAACAGGAAGTGAACTGATTTACATTTACACTGTCCGATTTAGTTCAAACTTCAGGTATTTGATCCCAGTCAGCCCCTTAATGCCCCTACCCGCATCTGGCTTCGTAGCGCCGCCTGGTGGACGAACCACGCATTGCGTTTTTCCGCTCCCGCAGCGCTTCTTCGCCCTTCTCGCTTCACGCCACGGCCCCCGCGCGCCTCAGGGCCCCGCGGTCGCATGGGTCGAGCGAGGGCCGACAACGCCGCTTGCGGCTTTAATTCTTTATTATTATTATTCTTGCGGTCATTAAACCCCAATTTGGCCCCTTTCCCCAATTTAGAAAGTTGTCAAACTTTGCCCGGACGTCCGGCCTGGTGAAAAATTCGATATTTTGGAGTCGTCGCACATGTCCGACGCAAAATGGCGAAATAGCGCCCCCTACAAAGTTGAAAAAAGCCCATAGGGACTTTCGCTAACTTTGTCGTAGACCGACGAAATTCGGTACACATATGTATCTCACCCAGATATACAAAAAAGCCTCTTAGCGTCATCGTGAAATGTCGACAGGAAGTCGGCCATTTTGATTTGATCGTTTTTGGCGCCAAATTAATGCGTACAAAACTATTCGCCCGACCGGCTCCAAATTTGATAGATAACATCTTCAGACCTAGCTGAGTACAGCTTGTGCTCCGTAGGTCGATAGGTCAAAGGGCGTGGCCTCTGGTGGGCGCCAAAGTTGGGCTCGATCGCCACCCAAATTCGGTTGGCTGTCACGCCCACATACTTTATCCTATCAACTTCAAACTTGAATGACATTACGGCAGTGAGTCCCTGATTCGCCCGATATATCAATATCCCACTTTACTCAAAGCGCCCCCCGGTGGTAACAGGAAGTCACTTTTTTTACATAAACAAGTTAACTCCGCCCACACATTTTGCCCGATCAACTTCAAATTGGCTACAGACCAGCGAGACGCCATGCTGATGTTATCTTGTGCTCCGTAAGTCTCTACGTCAAACGGCGTGGCTGTAGTGGCTTCCGAAAGTTTTTCGCCTTTTTCTTTGCTCGCCATTTCAACTTTGAGCAACTGTCACGCCCACATACTTCATCCTATCAACTTCATCCTTGCTGGACATGACGATGGCTCCGTCCTGAACGTTTCGATGTATTGATATCCCACTTCACTCAAAGCGCTCCCTGGTGGTAATAGGAAGTCACTTGCGTTACAAAAACATTGACTCCGCCCACAAATTTTGCCCAATCATATTGAAATTGGCTACAGACCACTGACATGCCATGGTGATCAAAGTGTCAGAACCGCAGGTCTCTAGGTCAAAGGGCGTGGCTGATTTGGCTTCATAAAGTTTGCCGCCTTTTTGTTTGCCAGCCATTTCACCTTTGAACTGATGCTCCGCCCACACACTTCATTCTATCAACGTCATTCTTGCTGAACATTGACGGTGGCTCCGTCCTCAACGTTTTGATGTATAATCTTCCCATGTGCCCCTTAGCGCCCCGTGGTTATAACAGGATGAGTCCTGCTTGTCGCCTTTATTTTTCCTCGCCATTTCGCCTTACAGCTCCTGCCACGCCCACATACTTCATCCTATCAACGTCTACCGTGCTGAACATGACGATGGCTCCGTCCTGAACATTTTGATGTATATACTTCCCACGTACGCCCACCAGTGGGTGCAGGAAGTGACACTGCTTTACACATTCACTTACATGGGCAGATTCAATTAGAATCTACCAGGGGTGCTGTCAGTCAGGTCAGTCAGGCACTGAACAAACCTAATACAAATACTCCCCCCGGTGGTCATGACCTGCTTTACACTTACATTACACTTACAAGGCTCTACCGCCCACATACTTCATTCTATCAGCCTCAAACTTGCTGAAGATGATGATGGCTCCACCCTGAACGCTCTGCTGTGTGTCACGCCCACTTTACTCAATGCGCCCCCCGGTGGTGACAGGAAGTGACCTGGTTTACACTTACATTGTCCGAATTAATTCAAACTTCAGGCGTTTGATCCCGTTCAGGCCCTGGTCACACCTACCCACATCTGGCTTCATACAAATACGCCCCCTGGTGGTAACAGGAAGTGACCTGGCTTACACTTACATTGTCCGATTTAGTTCAAACTTCAGGTTTTCTATCCCGGTCAGCCCCTGATCACACCTACCCACATCTGGGTTCATACAAGTGCGCCCCCTGGTGGTAACAGGAAGTGAACTGTTTTACATTTACATTGTCAGATTTAGTTCAAACTTCAGGTATTTGATCCCAGTCAGCCCCTGAACGCCCCTACCCGCATTCGAAGTTGCGCCACCTGGTGGACGAACCGCACATTGCATTTTCCGCTCCCGCAGCGCTTTTTCGCCCTTCTCGCTTTGCCTCAGGGCCCCGCGGTCGCATGGGTCGAGCGAGGGCCGATCATCGCCGCTTGCGGCTTTAATTTGTTGTTGTTGTTGTTGTTTTCAATTCAGTTCACTTGATAAAAGCTAATTGTATGACAACTTTATAGGAAAGGATTAACTACAAATAACCAGACTAGCCTACATCTTGTAGGAACAATTGATGAAAAATATTCTTAGTTTATCGGTTTGTTAGTCTGTGCCATTTTAAACACATGACTACTTTTTCAAGGGATGATGATAAAACCAGCAAAATGACGTTATTAGCAATATGGCTGACGCAAATGGCGCATGGACAGATCCGGGGAGCAATTAGCATAGTCACACCCCAAATCCAAAGGTGTTTACATATTAAGCTGAGCACTAGTAGCCTACATACACACTGTATTTTCCATATTATACTGTATTTTCATAAGGAGAGTCGAAATTGACCACCAACAGAGCAGCTGTTGTCTCAGTGGCATTGGTAGCTAGTGATATTAACGTTAGCTAACGTTAACGTTAGTTAGCTTGCTAAACTGCTGTAACAGTTAGCTTGTCATAGTTTTTTTAAGGTTAAAATCACACGCTGAAATGGGGGTGTGGGGGGACTTGTTCAATATACCTCGATTAGCAAGACACAGATGTATTAAGTTGGAATCCAAGTTAGCCAACAGTAGTAACGTCACTCGTTGTATACCTTCATCTGACAAACATTTGTAGGCTAGTGCAGACTCACCATAGGTCAAATGAAGCTTTCGTCGAGTTTCGTGAAAGAAAATGTTTTTTGTGCGTTTTTAGCATGGGTGTATTATACATCCATGGTTTTTAGGCTGCTCAGTGACAAGACTGCTGGAAGGAGTGAGCTGCTGCTCTGCGTTGGTCTCAGGTCTCAGACTCAGTGCTGCCGCCGGTGGCTGGAAGGTGAACTACACCAACCTGGATGTAAGTTCCAGATCCTGGAGCAGGTTTGGGTGTCACTTGGGTCATCACCACCACACTTGTCTCAGACTGTTTAGCCAAAGACGGTTTTAGCCTGTAACACAACTGATACACTGATGTTGTCTGCATTCTGGTTCCGGTGAATTACCAAATTCACCAACGTAAAAGTGTTCACCAACATAAAACTTATAAAATAGACAAGAACATGTAATACAATAAAAGAAATAGGTTTACTTACAGTAATGGCTCGGGATTTTTCTTGTAAATTATATTCCTTAAATTAAAATTTTATTAGCTTGGGGCTTTTATTTTGACGGAAAGGCCTGTCTCTCGCTCTGGTTCAGGTTGCTTAACACTACTGCAAGTCAACGGCCCCAGACTAGGGCAGTTTTATATCTGTTTTCTTATCGACAAATTGTGTCATTGACATTGAACATGTTGAATTACAGGCCTTTTACCTGTAAAACATTTGCACACAGTAGCAAAAGCACAGGTGTACATAATTAAATGAACAATTTTTTTTGCTGCAGCAGCTTCAGGGTCCTGGTGTTCACACTGCCTTTCTATCAATCTGTCATGGCTTTTCTGGGGTATTTGAATACAGAGCCATTGTTAAGATTATTTTAGGCTAACACATGTGCTTTTCTTGTGACCATGTCAAAATGGCTTCACCCCAAAAGAAAAGAAAAGAAAAGAAGAAAAAAATATTCACATTCCAACCTATGCTGGAAGGAGCAAAGCAGACATTTTGAAGAAGACACCTGGTAATAGAACATTTTTTCACATACACTGTTACATATTTCATTGTATTGATTCAACAAAAACAGGTCTCAGTACAGAGCAGACCCTCACCAAGGCCAAACAGTCCTTCAAATACAGTAGGCCTATATAAGAGATCTGCATTATATCAAAGACAAAAAAAAACAAACAAAAAAAGTCCAGGAATTGTCTCTTTAATGCACTAAACTATACTGTAGGTTTTGTGTCCAACCTGGATTGTTCAATTGTTAATAACTAACAGATTCCTGCTTTGAGTCTTAACAGGTTTCATGTGTGAGTTTTTTTTTTTATCATGTTGTTTTTGTCAAACACTTATTTGGGTCATCACCAACTCTGCAGTGTTTCAAACTATTCAGAGGATAAATCAGACTCATGTTTAGAATACAATGCAGCTCACTTGATAATTGACTGAAGTGTTAGGTAATTAGTTGAAGCCTGTAACACAAATGCTGATACAATGATGTTGTTACAGACACTGATTCACCACCACCACAGACACATGGTGAATTACCAATTAATCAACTGGTCAACTGCTGGGCTGCAAAAGTGTTCACCAACATAAAACTTATAAAATAGACCTTGAACTTGTAATACAATAAAAGAAATAGGTTAACTTAATGGCTCGGGATTTTCTTGTAAATTATATTCCTTAAATTAAAAAGTTTCACCACATTTTATTAGCTTGGGGCTTTTATTTTGATGGAAAGGCCTGTCTCTCGCCCTGGTTCAGGTTGCTTAACACAACTGCAAGTCAACGGCCCCAGACTAGAGCAGTTTTATATCTGTTTTCTTATCGACAAATTGTGTCATTGACATTGAACATGTTGAATTACAGGCCTTTTACCTGTAAAACATTTGCACACAGGAGCAAAAGCACAGGTGCAGATAATTAAATGAACAATGGCTGATTTCCATTTGCTGCAGCAGCTTCAGGGTCCTGGTGTTCACACTGCCTTTCTATCAATCTGTCATGGCTTTTCTGGGGTATTTGAATAGAGCAGAGCCATTGTTAAGATTATTAGCTAGTAGGCTAACACATGTGCTTTTCTTGTGACCATGTCAAAATGGCTTCACCCCAAAAGAAAAGAAAAGAAAAGAAAAGAAAAGAAAAGAAGAAAAAAATATTCACATTCCAACCTATGTGCACTGCAAAGCAGACATTTTGAAGAAGACACCTGGTAATAGAACATTTTTTCACATACACTGTTACATATTTCATTGTATTGATTCAACGGAAAAACAGAGTGGCCCTCAGTACAGAGCAGACCCTAACCAAGGCCAAACAGTCCTTCAAATACAGTATAAGAGATCTGCATTATATCAAAGACAAAAAAAACAAACAAAAAAAATCCAGGAATTGTCTCTTTAATGCACTAAACTATACTGTAGGTTTTGTGTCCATCTGGTCCTGTAAAGGTTGCCATTCAATTGCAAGGTTAATAACTAACTTTTTTTTTCCCCATAAGCCATTCCTATCATAAAAAGCTTTGTGTGCCAGTCTTAACCAAGCAGTGCATCTCCTCATGTGTGAGTTTTTTTTTTTATCATGTTGTTTTTGTCAAACACTTATTTGCGTCTTGTTCTCAGAGTAACTTCACCAACTCTGCAGTGTTTCAAACTATTCAGAGGATAAATCTATAGCAGCAGCTCATGTGTCAGAATACAATGCAGCTCACTTGATAATTGACTGAAGTGTTAGGTAATAAATAGTTGAAGGGCAGGCAGTTTTATTCACTTGCAAATGCTGAAAAATAACAATGTAAACTACTGTCCTGTTACAGACACAGTCAGATATAGCACCACCACCACCACAGACACATGGTGCATACCCAATTAATCAACTGGTCAACTGCTGGGCTGCAAAAGAAAAACTATTTTTGGCGTGTGTGCGGAAACTAAAGAGGCCAAGTGTTACTTTGCATCAGCAGGGAAAATATTTGCAGGGGACTTGAAGCACAGATTAAATAATCTCAAACAGAGAGAATGACCAAAGTGCAGAAAATGTGGCTTTTATTGTCGCTGATTTGTTTGTTGATGTGTTTGTCAGGTTATGAAAAAAGAAGAACCCAGGAGGAATACTGATGTTTTTATTCTTTGTAAGTCCCACACATGTACGAATACACACACCTTAACTTGTGTTTACAATCTTCAGACCGACACAAAAGTTTAAGAGTATCCACACCGCGGAGGATGAACCAAAAATACCTCAAGCTTTCCAACAAACAGGATGGATAATAACTGTGAGTTTGTGTGGGAAAGAATAATGTGTTGGCAGAATGGTAAGACACTGGCCTAGAGATCCATAGGGTGCCATTAACTTGGTATAGAAGGAGAATCCAATGTTTGCTGTCACAGTTGATGAACAAGCTATGGAGTAGATCAGTCAGCGGCTCACACAGAGATCATCACAATGAGCAAATGAGGAATGCAGTGCAAAAAAAAGGTAAACACAGATATGAAATCACCCCTCTACACACACAGAGGTTCAGTGAGAAAAGTCAAAAAAGCGGTTGCACTTATTGTAACAGCGGTCGCATGTGTTTATTCTCAACTACACAGTTTCAATTAAAGAGGGGAATCTTTATCCACAAGGACACTACTTTAAAAATAAACTGTACTTGCCAGTGTGAGTAAATATGGTAATAGGAAGCCTTGCTGACCGACATATCAAATATGCTCTTCATTTATAATGCTTTATTAGGTCTATGTGGTTGTATTTGGAGGGTCAATTGTTTAACTTTATTTCAGAAACAAATTGTATTAATAATGATGATGACAAATCGAATATATCACAAGAAAATCTCATAAACTGTAGGCTTTACAGGTCAATATAGTACATACTGTATCTATAAATATGATAATGTAACAATGGATAAACAGTTCACAACCACAGATTCACATACAAACTAATGCATGAGCCATGAACACCTACTGCACTGTATTATACCTTTTCTTTTTTTTTTTTAGCATGAATCCTTACTCAAATTTCACACAATCAGGAGAATTTACAGACCATTGTCTTGCTCATGAACTCTTCCAGAGGAGCCAGGGGTCAAATCACCTTACTGCAGTGCACTGGCAAACATTATAGAATACAATTCGCACGCAGAATTCAGTTCAGTCGTTTGGTTTTTCCAGATCATGAGGAAGAGATGAGAGATTTGCAGAACTGCAGGCAATCTTTGTTTGCATTATGAGTGGTCAGCAGAAACTGCAGCGTCTATTTTTCAGAATCCCACGTGAACAGCAAAGAGTTCAGCTGCACTGGCGCTCCGAGCTATTCTCCGCTTACACTCGTATTGGGATGTGATGAAAGTTGAGGGCTGTCAGACATTTTACTGTTTAAATTATACCTTTACTTTATGAGGTCAAACAACTGTATTGATCAGAACTTGGATGTTAAAGCTGCTGGAAATAATGTGCTGATGTTTACAGCTTGTCGGCACAGTAGAGCCCCAACCTGTCGTGGATCATGTTTATCCGACTCTCTAATGTGATTTTAATGTGTTCAAGGTACTGTTGGAGCCTGGGAAGGTAACCATCAGCTGTCTCCAGGTGTGCACACAGACAAAATCACACTCGTAAACACAGAGACCTGCCCAATGCGTGAAACTTTATCAGAGGATGAGATTTGCTGCAGTACTGTAAAACGAATTGACATTGTAATATATTGTGTTTTCTTCCACGGCTGCAAATGAC
This sequence comes from Decapterus maruadsi, assembly GCA_030347415.2. Classification (NCBI taxonomy): domain Eukaryota; kingdom Metazoa; phylum Chordata; class Actinopteri; order Carangiformes; family Carangidae; genus Decapterus; species Decapterus maruadsi. The sequence goes on from CM064906.1 coordinate 19,148,280, forward strand.
GACCATGATTTCCAAAGTAGCAACAGCAATGTTGATTATTTTGAACAGCCATTTCCATGCAAAATGCAATAAAACAAGCTGTGCTGTGCAGAACTCAGCACTCACTGCTGCTTCAGTGGGTTTCCAATTTATTTACCTCTTGCAAGAAACATTTATGGAGGAATAAATGCAATGCCAATGACATTTTCCATATTGTATGGCCATTCATTGCATCGTTGTCATTTATGGGGCTGAGAAAGTGGACTACTTCATGAAAATTTGATGGTAAGAAATGATTTCAATCACATGTAAATAACCACAGCCTGTTTCTGCTGTGCCCTCAGCTGCTCCCAATATTCCTACTACGCCATAAAGCAGGGCTAAACAGGTCTTATTCTTTATTTATGCCAGTAAATGCCATTGCATATCTCGTGGAGGTAAACACCAACTGATGCTGTCTATATATTCTTTGAGGCTGGATGTGATGCTGAACTAAATAATGCTTGTAATCTCTGCCCCACCCGACCACAACCTCCACCAAGTTACTTGCAGGGCACTTTTTTATATCAATAACCTGACTATCCTTAGCACTAGGCTATAAGCCTTTGCTGTAGAAAAGTTTGTTTGGAAAGCTAACTTCATTTCAGGACCAGGATTCAAGATCCATCTTGAATCCTGGTTGTTTAGCAACAGCACCAATGGCCCTTGGTTTGTCATAAACTGATGAGACAAGGGCATCAAAAGAAATGCTATTGTGTGCTGTCAACCTGAGTTCACAGTGTACGTGTGTGTGTGTGTCCTCAGAGGGATCAGGGATGCTGGCTTGCGATAAAGCCTCCCACACTTTAATCAATAAAGCTTTCCCATTGTTTAACATTAGTGCTTGAGTGTGCCAATATTCCAATTAAAGTACCTTAAAGGACTGCACATATCCTGACTGAGAAGAAAGAGTAACCTCAACATGTGAACTAACTAACTAGAGAGATTAAGAGCAAACTCAAAGGCAAACGGAATAAGAGCCGGACAGAAAGAAATACAGAACATGAGACAAGAATTGAAATTTGACCTGATGACAGAAATAGATAAAGGGGCTCACCAACAATGTTATAATTCATCCCAAAGAGAGCGTGAAAATTGTCACTGAATCTCATGTCGGCCCATCAAGTAGTTATCCAGACATTTCACACCAAGCTGTAGGAAGCTGATGGCAGGTGGAAAAGTCAGAAAACCACTGAAGCCAGATGGATTCATCCTTTGAAAAGCACGGATTTCATCTGAATCTATCTAGTAATTATATTTCAGTCTAGACCAGTCTCTGACCAGCACTGCTTTCCCTGGCTATCAGTTTAAAATTACAATAATTTATTGCTGTGGTGGTCCTGGCTGCCCCTAATCATGATAACAACAAAGACATGCCTGAAAGATGTGACATGCACATTTTACAAATGGTCTATTTACCAGTCTCTCTTCTTTCAATATTTGAAATAAAGTTTTTGCACTTGTTTTGGAAAACTGTCAGACATTTCAGTATCTCACATCATCTGGTAAGCTGTTAAGCCCACACACAACAAAGGGCGTTTGGCTCCACAAGAGCTATATTTGTGATTTTTGACTGAATTGCGACTATGCCTGCTGTGAAGTACTTATGCCGGTCTTGAGTGTGCTCAAGAATCAGTTATCTCGTGCTTAAAATGTAGGTATTTATACAATTAGCTGCGGCTAAAAATTGGCCCTTGCCAACAATGTAAAACCATTTCAATGATTAAATGACGTCATTATATTGTAATCAAACATCCACCATATCAGCTGGAAGGATAAAGGTGCAATAGGTGAGCATTTGACTGAAGCTGAGGAAAACATTTTTCAGGAATGACCTGCACAGTTTGCACGAATGCACGACCTCCAGCTGCGGGACAGACAAATGATCAGGACAGTGGGAGGGGTTTGCATCGGATTAGAGTGTCTTCAGAAGATTTTTTTTTAGAAATGGAAACATGATCATAACATCTGTCACAAGAGTTTAATTGCCGAGGGAAAACATCCAGCCTTTTCTAAGTGAAAGAGGAAGCATTCATTTCCTTACTTAATTAAACATGAAAACATTCTTTCTTTCTTCTAATTAAAGATCTACTGAGCTGGCCAACTGAAGTAATCTCAGGTGTCTGAACGTCTCTCCACACTTCATTTCACTTCTTTTTAGTGCCACGTCAGCAGCCGGAGCGGGGTCTGTCGCTGACTATTTGTCAGCACAAAACAAAGGGCCGGAATAGTTTAACCGAGGTACTTTGATGGTGCTGCTGTATATTTTTAGTCAAGCCAACTAAAACAGAAGCAGATATGGAAATGGGAACATCATTGTGACTGTTTCTGGAAAGTTAACACACAAATCCACACATTATCTAACATATAGATAATGTACAGTGATTAAATGGGACTTATTGCTCTTTGCTTGAAGATGGAGTTTGCTTACAGCTGTGAAGGATCATGACGATTTCTAAATGAATAAAAAACCCTTAATAAGTCTAATAAATGTGATGATAATAAGCAAACTAGAAATGAATATATTATGCAAATACTATAATGAATGTAACCAATAAGTGTGGCCTGTTTTATATTCATAATGAAGACCCATTTTTATACATTTTTGACTTCATCATTTCTTTTTACAAATACATTAATAAAATAGAATTGTGCTGACAAGTTCATTATAGTGTGTGAAAAGGCTTGAGTAAATTATCATATGATTTTTCCTTCTTTTGTTGTGCTATTAAAGTGAAACTACTGTGTCTAGAGGGGGAGAAAAGGTGCTTGATTTAATTAGACTGTGTGTATATTAAAGATAGGGAAGATCATGCAGAATAGAAATGTAAATATAACAACACCAATAATGTGAATGCGGTTTAAATGCTAAAGCAGCATGATGATGAAACTAATTTGCATGTGAAATGAATGAAGTGAAAGCAACCTCTGGAACAGTAGTGCTACATTAAAAACCCATCCAGTTTCTTCTGTGCTCAATCTGAATATAGAAATATATAATATATACAGTAAGATAAAGAATAGATATACTATAGATCCTACTGCTTGTCAGGTGAATTGTAATGTACGTCAGCGGGAGATGATGATGGCTGGCTTTAGCTACATTTATTATATTTGATTGGCATGTAACCCTTTGCGTGACTGCACAGCTACATGTTTTTTTGGTCATATTCAAACATTTGATTATGGTTTGGTCATGTTTGTGATTGAAAGTAAGTCTAATGTAATGAAACAGACCGGCATGTCTGTGTTTGAAAACACAGACAAATGAATGGATAAAAAGACAGAAAGGTGTGAGTGAAATGGTCATAGACAGCAACAATACTATACTATTTCACAAAAATGATAACAGTAGTCTTTTCTTTGTAGTTGTATTTGTGAGAGAGAAATGAGAACAGTTTGACTGAAAGAATTCATGTTCTAGATGAGGGACAACTGGCAACCTGGTATTGATTACGTGGTTATGTTTTAAAATAGCTACCTTTTCAGCTCCAGGGGACATGGCCTTGCATTCAATTGCACACTGTTTTGTTGTCTGCAACTGCAAGGTGGTTAGTTTCAGGGGGATAAATGCATCATGACATCCTAAAACTAACACATAAAGGGCTTTCTTAAAATAATCAAGCAAATAGCAACACTCCAGTTCAGACCTGGTTGGGTTGAGCTGGTTTCCTGTCATCAGCAGTGGTGTAGCTGCCACTTACCATCACAACTCAATACCAAGTTACTTTGAATGTCCTATTCCATAAATTCTCCTATAGTCATAACTGAGTCCAACTGGAACATATATCAAGCAAATGGAAGAGGAGTAAGTCACAATTTACTAATAGAGCTATAAAATCTACTAAGTTGACCATGAGTTTATTGTATTGTGTAGGTTCATTATGTCCGTAAAATTTACTAAGTTGATTTCATACCTTGTTGATATTTCGGTAAAATCTACTAAGTTGACCATGAGTTATATTATTATAGTTATATTAAGGCTGTGATGTCAAACTGCTATTTGCTATTTAGTAATGATGAGTGACAAAATAGTTGTTCCCATTAACATGAAAGGTAACTCTTTGTTTCACTGTTCCCTTCTGCATCTCACAACAGCTAAGTAAAAAAATACATTTCATACTTTGTCATGAACTTGGTAAGCTGCCAGGACCGTATTGTTTCCCTCAATGTTCTTCTTTTTTCTTCTTCTTCTTCTGCCGAGGAAATCCTACTTCCCATGCATAATCAGTGGAAAAAACTTTACAGAAATGTCTGGCAGCATGACAGATTTCCTCAACTCGAAGGACATGTCAATATTCCTCCTGGGGAGGGTAGAATAATTATTCAAATAAAAAAATTGGAAATTACTACCAAACCAGTAGGTATATGCAACAGTTTTGAAATTTGAGATCTGTCTTGACAACTTCTGCCTGGCCGGTGTCTCCCAGACTCCATTTGAGAAGCCACACACCAGACTTCACTTCCAGTCAATAGGAGCTGGTTTTTGGTGTCAGAGGCCGTGAGTTCAAGCCCCAGAAAAGCTGATGATGATGAGGACACATCAAAATGCCAGATGTCCTCAATTGGAAACACAAAACAATAGTCCTGGTGGTGGTGCCACTGCAAGCCTCCAAATTTCTTATTTTTTTTTTAAAGTATATTTTTGGGCTTTTTATGCCTTTATTAGATAGGACAGTAGAGAGTGTGACAGGAAAGGGGAGGCAGAGATGGGGGGAATGACATGCAGAATAGGGCCGTCTGACGCGGGACTCGAACCGGGGCCGCCTGCAGCGAGGACTATAGCCTCTACACATGGGGCGGGTGCTCTACCAACTGAGCTAAACACCGCCCCACAAGCCTCCAAATTTCAAAGCTGTGAAAATTAATAACAAATCAGTGTGCTACAACTTTCAAATGCTGTGCAGCAGCTATAATTGTATGTGTTGATATCAAATCCAAAACTGGCAGTATTATTCCAGTATTATTCATAATGTTGAGAATTATAAACAACTAATACACCTCTAAAAATATTCATGTATTGCATATTTTAATCAATGTGCTGCAGGGCACTGTATTCTTCTTGATAGCAACTGTAGTTTTGTTCTTATTTCTAATTCCTGGCAGGATTCCTCACATTATTATTAGTTGGGAAACACAGGATAGCTACCTTGAGAGCTGAAAATGAACCAACACAGAATTGAAGTTGTCACCTTTATGTGCATAATTATGTTGTATTTTCTAATTTTACCAATGAGTAAATAATCCACAAAACATTTTTGAATTCCACTGGCATTAGTGGCGGCCGGTGAAATGCAGTTTTGACATGATTATCTTGCTAGTGTTTTTGTGAGAGCAAAGGTTTTTTGAACACTGCATATGTGGAAGAATAAATAATTTATAAGCATGACATGTTGTTATTGTTATCATGTTTCTCCCTGATTAATTACACAGAACTAGTGTTATAGTGTGCTTTAGAAAATACTAATTTCATGCACATCATCTTTTGGATTATGTATTTTTGTTGCCATTAGCATGAATGGAGCAAACTGAAGAAGTGAGACATGAGATAAATCTAATAACAGTTTTGATTCATGTGCCACCCGAGCACTTCTTGACTTTTACAGAGGGGAAACGGAAAACAGGGAAAGATCTAAAATCTAAAGGATACTAAAGCACACTATCCATCCATGCCATAGCTTGTTCACCCTGCTGCTGCCACCTACAACACACAGCAGTGTGTTCAGCTGCTCCAGCACAAAAAAAAACAGTTTAGTTTCTATGAATAGATTATTGATTGATCCACTTCACTTATGATACTAAATGAATGAATAATAGTCCATTTGAATATTAAATAAATAGAAATCTAAGCTTTGATTATCTAAAGACAGTATAGTTTCTGTATTGCTGCTTTGCAGGACATATTCAGTGTGGTACTAGAGTTGAAAACACTTACAATAAGTATCTCTGACAAGCAGAGACTGACACACCACTTAGTTTTCCTAACTCAGCGTGTTAAGAGCTGCTGTACTGTACAGTCTTCTGGTATACAAACCTCCACAAGTTTTTACGTATGAGTCAAAACATGTTTTTGCAGTGCTTACAGTTAATCAGTTCTACTCACACTGACATCCCATGGGTTAAATCCACCAATATCAGGTAGAATGTGTCATGGTTGTAAAACATAAATTATAAATCACAGCTTCACACATTATCATGATTCAGACTGCCCATCACACATGGTATCCAAGGTTATATTGCTGCATGCAAGAGAAAATCTTGCCCCTATTGACAATATTAACTGATGCTCTATTGTATCAGCGTATTGTCCAGATGATATGAGGAATACTTAGAACACTATGAAGTATATTTATGACAATATACAAAACACCTTGGCCTTAATACTACAATGCTTTCTGTATTGTGTACATTTACAGTATATAAAGGCTACATCTATGATAACATGTTGCAGGATCATCTATCAATTCATTGGCTATATAACATTCATCCGTTTAGGGTTGCAGGGGCTGGAGACACTCTCAGTTATTTTATACTGAACATAACAAATACTATACTTATGCACTTATACTTACAAATAGCCTACTAATACGTCAAATCCTATAGAAGAGTTCTCTTATTGTTCCTGAACTGTGAATCTCTTTTTGACGGCCTAGATTTCTGAGCAAAAAGGTGGTGAAACAAAACGAGCTCCCAAACCTACCGTCGCACACCAAGCGCAACAACCCTCTAGGTCGGGATGGGATGAAGAGGGTGGTGGTGAATGGATGGGGGTTGCCATGGTATTCCACAGTGCTGGTTCTTCTTGGTCTGCCCTGTCAAATAGTAAACAAGTGATTAACCATTTTTGACACATTGTGGACACTTTTTGCTTCATCTATTTCATTTTTGCATGTAGCCTATCAAACCATTTCTGTTTTGACATTCTCACAAAAAAAAAACAAGTCATCCAAATAATAATGTTAATATGTAGGCTAGCTGTTAGTCTTTCTCTCTGAAGTGTCTCCTCCAGGGCCTGATGTGCTGATAATGATAAACAATCACAAGATGTTTTATTCATTCTCTTATTTTTGCTCAATTAAAAAAAAAAACACAGAAGAAATGACAAACATACACAGCTCAGGGAGAGGCAGTAGAGCCAGCGGGGTTATTTGAAACCTCCACCTAACGTTAATTTTGTATGATATTAGAGAAGACAACAGAAAATAAAACAATAACAATATAAAGTTAGGAACATTTATTTTTATGAATAAAAATGCACATTTGGCATGTGTGGAGGAAAATTCACAAGGGTGAGAAGCAGATACCGAGCTCTCCTACTGGACAGGTGTGGAATTAATTTCAGGATGTGGTTAAGTAACCTTTTAATGCTGCATATGCGTGTGTGCATGTGAGTGTGTGTGTGTGGTTTTTCTTTTGCCTTCATGTGTTATTTTAATTCATTCTTTGAGGGCAGGCAGAAGGATTCATACATTCAAAGAAGAAAAGATTAAATATTAGGCTACCAATAAGTGCTTCTGTTAGTCCTCTCTTTCAACACCTTTTTCACAGATCACACCACCATCTGCTAGAGACGCAAAAACCAAATTAGGAGGCCTTTCTGTTTAAATAAACACATTTCTTTTTAAGAAAATGTTAAATAAAGTGGATTTAGCTGAAAGCCATATAGACTTCTTTACAGGAAAATAAAACAAATTTCTTCTTTCATGTGTCACCTGGCCGGATCCATTGGGGATTTTCTATTTTCCCACTAGGCATCAGCAGACTTATAGAAATATAGAAATGTTAAGGTCATTCACACAAGGGCTCGGTTTATGTGCCAAAAACCATCTAACTGTAGTCAAACATACTTCTCTCTGCCGCTCTAGCAACAACAGGTTGATCAGCCAATCAGAGGCGAGACTTTGAACCTCTTGGGTGCTCTGAGCCTTGGTTCATCTTGGACTAAAATGCTCAGATTTAAAGGCTGGATTTGGTGTGGAGCACACTGGAGACTTAGGTCTGGTTCAGGTGCATACCGATGGATCATAGGACAGCATTGATTTCCAATGCAGCAGGAGCCCAGCAAACCTTTGTCAGCTGTTACTGTAAACCACCCCTGTGCAGACCAGTGTGTGGGGCCAGCAAGAGGAGAGTGTGTAGTTGCAAAATCCAATACAGTCAGGCACATTAGAGAGGTGGATGATCGGGCGGCTGGGACAGCAAGAGAGAAAATAGTGGCGATTAGATAACCAGAAGAAGGAGCCGTTAACAAAGGACAAACAGTACAATTAAGGTGAGTGCACATAAGGAACATTTATCAGTGGTGGTGTAATGAGCAAATAGCAGAAACAATCTCAGAGTGGTAACTGTTTTTTGTGACATCACAAGGTTACTGAAGTCCTGATGGCTTGTCAAAGCCAACTGCATTTCTCTGTGAACTGAATGATTTGTTACTTTCCCAGAACCTACACTGTAAGTCTGCTAAACACAGAAAGTGGAAATAGCACTTTCTGCTATGTGTGACCTTTAAGGCTCAGAATTATAAACATGTGGCAGGAAAAGAAGTAATTTATTGAAAATATTAATAGCACAGGGGAGCCACCTCTCTGAGCTAGACTGTGTTAGTGACAGTAAATTATGCCAGTATGTGACTGTATGAGTTTGTGCTGCTACAGTAATACTGAGCCTTTCTACTTGAACAAAAGCCCACTGTGCACTTTTATATCAGGAATTTCAAAAAATCTCCCATTCAATCTGTGGCCATAACATTTTTTTTTTCTTTTTTATTCACCGGTTTCACATGAGCACAGCAGAGGTTCAGGTGGCGCACACTTTCATCTTACTATAGTTGTTCAATACACAACCTGTAATGACAGGTTTTCTAGTAAATACATTTCTCAGTGTGGATATATGGCTTTTATACGCCAGGAGGAAAATAACTCATGTTTTCTATCGGCCTCCTTTTTCTTGCTTGTACTCGTTGTATCATCTTTTCTTGCCCAGTGTTGATGAATTGCTGAATTCATCACTTGAAGCGTGAGTTAATGTTATGAATCTCACATACTGGCATGCACACTCATAAATGTATTTGATCACATAAAGAAAGCAGTGCGACATCAATTTTCACAGCAATGACTGGTTTCGCTGTTGTTTTCCACACAAGATTTTTGTTTTTTCATAGCATATCACATACTGGTGAGAGTGTGTTGGAAGTTGCACAACAAGACAAACAAAAACTGGGCATAAAAGTTCTGCACAGAGCCAAGACTGGATTCATCTGAGAAGCTGCAAAATCAGCATTATCGATTGAAAACATATTCTTTTTAAACTCTCTTTTGTAGAGTTGCTTTTATATAATGAGCTTTTATTCATTTTCTCTCTCGTTTATATTGTTTCCCTCTGACATTTCTTGTTATGCTTACATTGCTTGTTGCTTGCATTGCTATTATTAGGGCACCGGCCATCGCCAGGGCACTCGACCCAACAGCTATGAAATAGCTGTAGGGACGAGTGCCCGGCGAAGCCGGGCACTATTGTTATTCTGTGGATTTTTTCCTAGTTTTTTTTTTTCATCTTCCGGACGATTTTCGGTTCGCTACTAGTCCTGCAACTCAAAGAGTTGCAGGACATATTATATATCAAAACGTGCGTCCTGATCGGGATCGAGCTGCTATTACTTTTCTAAGCAGTCTACGAATTTTTCGCGACGTAAGTCGCGAAAAACTGCGAAAAATTTCCCATAGAGAATGCATGGGAGAAGGTCAAAAAACGAACAAATCATCGGATTTTTCATACTGACAACTGTTGTCTACTGCTCAGGCATACTTTCACCTAGAGACTCCGTTTAAACTTTAAATAGTAGACACAAGTCTTGTGTATTGGTGTATTACTCCACGTTTTGATAGGTTGAATAGTTTTTGATCAATCGCTGATCAATGACCATGATCATTTTTGGAGAAATTATGAGATTATAATGGGTGTGTATTGCACGGAATGTTCGTGCTAGAGTGCGTGATGTCATCAGCTAGAGTGGGAGGAGAGCCCAGAAAAACTCCTGATTCTTTCTCTTTCCACACTCCTCTTGGACACAATTTACACTGTACACACATAATTTTTTCACAGTTTTGTAGACAAACTTGTTGTGTCTCCCACAATGTGTTCAAAATATCAGAGAGACTTACAGAATTTGAATTAGCAGCCTCTGAGTGCGGCCATGTCTGTCTCTTCGCCTCATTGACTCCAATACAAAAACTTTCTGAGAGGAGCAGAACGGACCGATGTTTTAAAACTGCCCGTGTCGCCAAAATATTTACTGTAGAAACACCAAATCGTACCAAAATTTTCAGGAAGGCCTTAGGGCACCGTTGATCCATGTTTTGTTCTGATAGGAGCTACCGTTTTGTCAGAATAAGCCTAAATGCGAGACCAGTGCAGAGGCAGAAAATCGGTCTTTTTCTCGACGTTTCTGTCTGCCTCAGCCTGGGAGCCCCTATCGTCATGGGCAACCAGCTCAAGTTGTCATGGTAACCTCTGATCCTCAGGCCAGGGTCGTTAACTCCATAAACAATCCACCTGGAGCTCGTTAAGATGTTTGTAAACACAGACACACAGCTGATACAGGATCCAGCTCAGTCACACACACAGACTGTAGAACCAGCTTCATGTCATTACAGTTACACACACACACACATTAAAAACACACAGGTAACATACAAATGCTCGTTTCCTCTCCCACACTCTAACACACACAGGTAACTTCCTGTGATTACAGTTAAAGACACACAAACACATCAAATGCGCGCGTTTCTTCTCTCACTCTAACACAGTTAACCTAATGTGATTACAGCTCCTCCATATCAGTGCTTATAGAAAGATGATCATGTGTCTGATCAGCTCTGTCTTGACCTTAAGATCGTGGGTTTGATTCCCATGTTGACAGAGATGGTTAGAACGGCAGTAGCTCCCGGTGCCCTTTCAAAATTTCCCAAGAGGAAATTTTCTAGTTATTATTTATTGTGTTCATTCCCTCTTTGGTAAAGCACTCTGAAAAGTGCTCGCCGAATAAAAATGATAAATATGCTCAGTTGTTGAGAAGTGTAGGAACACAGGGAACGAAACTATAGTCAGCTCTTACTTCAAGTGAGGGACAACGCACTGGTCTCCAGCTCTCGCTTCTCTGAGCTGGCAGCGACTGTCACAGATTGTCAGACAGCACAGCCCACTCCTGAATGTTTTATCTGCCTGCTTGTGGCGCAGTGTTTTATCCAGAGGTATGTCATTTCACTTTGTGGTCTTCAGATTTAATCCTCTTCTTTCTCAGAGATCAATTCTCTCCCTTTTCGCTACGCAAAGTGCACAGTCGAGTCTTCAATTTAGCATCCGCTGGTATCTGAATCTGTGCTGAAAGGGTGGTTGCGTATAGACATATATGTTTTTTTTTGTTTTTTTATCCTCAGTATTAAGTGTGCTTTTTGTGTGACTACTCACACTGTGAGAAATCAAATGCTCCACTTATCTCTGAGACAATAGAAACATTTAAAACTTGAAGATTAATCAGTTTCAATAGAGTGGCACCATTCAGTGTGCGTGTGGGTGGCTGTGCATGAGTGGGTGGGGGCTTTCCTTGAATGCATGTGTGTGTATACGTGTAAATGCCTGCACAGGTCTCTATGCAAATTGAAAATCTCAGACTGTGTCCAATTAAAGTGCCTCCTCTCGGTGCTCCTGCTGTGTCTCTCTTGGAGCCCATGATGTTGACAGCAGCAACAGCAGCAGCAGTAGAGGAAATGCTTTCTCACACAATGGCACTCACAGTTTGCCAGAAGACACTTTTGAAGTTTCTTCTTTTGTCAAGTTGGAAACTTCTCAGCGCAACCATACATGTAGACAAGCAACTATAGATTCGCTCACACAATTATTCGAGTAAACACTACACAAATAGATCCGGGCTTACACATGCTTTTCCCTGAGTTAGGAGAAGAAAGAACAGCGGCACAAATAGAATCAAGACTGAGGGAAAGACAAACTCACGTGGATGTGAGAGAGGGCAGGTGAAATTACAGAGATGCCGTCTCTCCTTTCCTGTCTGAGGCCACACGTGGATTTGGTTTCACCACATCATGCATATATACTAGGAGCACTGAACTTTAACTGAGCATGGCGGGAGCAGTGATGGCAAATAGTAAGCACGCAGCTCAGAGTGGAAAAGATGAAATCATTGCCCTTTGACCTGAAGGAAGGAAATGCAACAACATGAGATCAGCTGTGTAAATCAAATGTTGTTCTGTGGTTTTTCAGGCTGACCCTCTTCCTCATATTAGCCTCATTTATCTCTTTGTTCTCTTTTCATGCTGAACTCAAAATAGAAATGAGTGACATGAGCCCATGATTAAAAATTAAAATAGGACAAACGAAATGCCTCACCTCATTAAGGGAGCCAATATATCAGTATGACAGGTTATTTATTTGTTTGTAGTTAATTAGAATTAAGCTGTTCTTCACATTACCTTTGAAGTATATTTACTTTCCCTGTAGTTCAGAGGGGAATTGTGTTTGCTTCCTTCAGTATCTACAATTTCACTGGAGGCATTTCATACACTGTGTGCAATGACAAAAACCACATGGAACTGCAAGCCACTGTTGTAACAGCTGGTCACATTACATTATGTTGTTTTACATTTAGATTAGTCTTGACTGGTTGTGTTGCCTTATATCTTGTCTTAATGCTTTTAATGTCGTATTTATGTGTATATGTTGTACAAATAAATACACCATGCCTCATATATATAAAATAATGATGCAATGTAATGATGGAAACAACCCAATATCACAAAACACTGCAAGTCATGGAAAACTATGTACTTATTTTGAAAAATGTTGCTGTTTATTGAGCTAAGAAAAACAGACTTGTCATGGGCTTTACAATGATACATTAGGCCAATGTTTTTATGTGCTTTTTTTCTCAACTTATGATGAGGCATAACATTATGACCACTCACAGGTGAATTGCACACTGAATAACACTTCATCATGGCAACTGTAAGTGGGTGGGATTAGGCAGCAAGTGAACATTTTGTCCTCAAAGTTCATGTGTCAGAAGCAGGACATAGGGACAAGTGTAAAGATTTGAGTGAGTTTGACAGGGGTTAGATGACTGGAAACGATGGTGAATCAGCGACAGGTTCATGGGTGGCAAGGGATCACTGATACATGTGAGGAGTGAAGGCTGGCCCTGGTCCGATCCAACAGATGAGCTACTGTTGCAGTTACACTGCCGAAGAAGTTCATGCTGGGCCTGATAGAAAGATGTCAGAATACACAGTTTGTTGTTGCACAGTATGAGGATGGTTCCCAGTTTTGGTTTTAAAATCTATAACGTTTAAATGCAGCATAAGTTTCAGTAGAAATTAGATAACAGCCAATCAGTTCCCTCATATTTTTGTTTTTTAGAAACAGTGAGTTGTGTGCAGCAAGAATTACCCTGAGTTGATAGGATATGTTAATTTAAAACAAAGGGTGGGCACTATCCAGGTCTGCCTGCTAGCATGCTCTGGGGCAAAAATGCCCCCTTGTTAAAAGTAGTGTAATTTGGTTAAACAAACAAAATATATATGCACTATGTAAATTTTGACACCAGACCCCTTTGCAAGACAAAATGTAAGTGATGCAGATTCTGCCTCGAGGCCCTTCAATTTTGAGTTGATACTGTGATTTTCTGGCACACATTCCCCAAAAAATACCCCATTAATAAACAGAATACCAAAAAAAATAGCGTAATTGGAGCCCCTCAGGATCTCAGAGGCCAAGGAGCAGTTATTTCCTTTATCCACTTGACAACCCAGCTTTGGCAAGTGCTTAGGGCAATAGGCTACCTCATGTGCCTGTGGTTCATGTTGCTTATTTCATGTACATACGCAGAACAAAGTCGAGCTCATGATAATGGGAAACCATGAGGTTAAACAAGCTGAAAAATGAATTACAACTTAAATTAAAGCATCAAAAGAGTAACTTAAAAAATGAAATGTTAACTTCATAATTTCATTCCCCTCCCAGAGGTTCTGAACTTCGGTTGCACCTTGCTACCATTTTTAGCATCACATTATATTTCCAGCGAAACAGATAAGCTTGGTTCAGTGCGAAAAAGAAATGTGAATATCATCATGAGTCCACAAAACATTTCATTCCCTGTAGTATCTCTGGAGATCAATACCAGCCTTTACATTTCAAAGGCAGCAGAGCAGGCGTTCAGTGTGACCTGCTGACATTCAGCTGTTCGCTCTGAACTCAGGCCATCGTACAGAGGAGGCAGCGTTGCTAAAAATGTTGACTTTACAGTGGATAGACCATGAGTGCAGTATAAAAGTAGACATGAAAGACAAATATTGAATGTTTCTGAAAAAAAATCTTCAAGATTCAGTGAGTGGAGACTGACTACGTTGGTAAATTAATAGTAATCGTGTGTGGGAAGAGTACATGCAAACTATGCAAACAATCCATATTCAAAAGTGTTAGCAATAAAATATGTTAAACAACATCTGAGGCTAATGGGAATGTCATTAATCGTCAATATCATCACTATTTGACGGTTAAATTGGTGCAGATGTTTCTCTGTGGCTTGTGGACCTGCAACTACTGGAGACAAATTGAACCAATAGTGTATTCTGCACGACAAGAGACAACCCTGCAAATTAACTTCCCCTGCACTAGGCAGAAAGAAAAGCAATGACTTATTTAGGAGGCCACGTGCTACCTTTAAAGCATGTATGCATTTGAACTGCTTTCATGCAACAATTTAAAGCAAGGGGTGCTGTAAATTTATTTATGCTATATCCCTCTGACATTTTAGTCTAGCATCTCTATTCTAATAAAATGAGCCGAATTAGTTCTAGTGCCAAATAATGAATGCAGGAAAGGCTGTGGAAGGAAAAGATATTGAGGAGGAATTATAGTAAAAGACGGAAACCATAGAAAAACAAAAGGAAAAAGAAAACCATAGCGAGAGGAAAACAAGAAGCAGAGAAAGGGAAATAATGGAGCAAGGGGATGGCAGGGGGCGGAAGCAGGAGGTGGAAATGTGAAGTAAGTGAAAAAGAAACGACAAGCAGAATATGGTTGTTACATGGACACATGCTGAATGTCAACGTAGAACCTGGAAAGGTTTGCAGGAGAACCACCATCATTTTGAAAATGTCCTCCCCCTCACCGCTGAAACAGATCGCATCCCTCCTCGGTGAGGAGTGATCTGATCAGATGTCTGCTTGACACAACAGGGTATGTGCAGATGTGTACTGCGAATGTGTGTGTCTGTGTGTTTGTGTAGGTGTGTACATGAAAGTGAGAAGGAAAGAGCGAATATTAAAAAGAAAAAAAAACATATTGGAGAGGAAGAGACTCAAGAGCAACATGAATGCTTGTCTGAGCAGCTTAGTGATGTGCCAGAGGAGAGAGCTCACAGAAAATAATTGGATTTCATTTTGGTCCGCAGGAGGAAAAAAAAAAAGATGCCGCTGTCTCCTTGGAGCTCCTGCTACAGGTATCATAAAGGCCGAGAAATGGCTTAGTCCTGAGAAGAATTCATATGGTCCACAAAGCTAAGCCAGAGGAATAGAAACCTTCTTCTCACTAACAGGAGAAATCCCTGACTGCCTCATGAAGGATTCCTCGCTCAGAAACAACAGCTTATGGATACCTGTGGGAAGTGAAGCAGAAGCTGGCAACACTTATCATCCCAGTTGCATTTTTTGTTTTAAATGTGTCTGTATAGTTAAATCCACAGGTCGTCCATCATGGTCCATAATAAAAGCTTTTATTCGCTCATCAGCACCTGTTGTTTACTTTGAGAGCAGACAAGTGGATTAGTATGCATGGAGGATTTCTACCTCTGCATTAGCTTGCATGTCATAATGATGCCCGTAATGATGACAAGACGTACGACATCTGCATCAGGAAAATGTGCAGTTCTGTTCAGAGCATCCATCTAGACTGGTAATTATTTCTGCAATATTTTTTGCAGAGCTGAACATTTGTTTATAACAAGATGAAAACCTACATGTGAAATAACTGCAGATGTGTTGTTTAATTAACCATCCCAGCAGGTTTACAATGAGTTTTGAAAAGGTCATGCAATACTAATAGCACCGTTCAGAGGCAAATATAGAGATACACACGCAAAAATTAAATAGTTAAAGTACAAAGGAGAGGTTATACTGTATTTAGAATTTACTACTAAGCCCAGACAAACAATAATGTTTTAAGCTCTGATTTAAATGAGTAGAAACTTTTAGTAGAGCTTGGGCCGTGCAACCTGAGACCCCACTGTTATGCCCCAATAGACTCCACTTTATTTGTGGAGAACAAAAAGTCCTTTTCACTTCACATCTTCAATCCAACAGTCAATACTCTTTTCCCTTAACCTGATGCAAACTGTTACAGAAAATATCCTTATTTACTTTCTTGAGTTAGGTGAGGAGATCAACACCAATCTCACACCCGTATACAGTAATGTGTATGACCCTGGTTAGCTTAGTTTCAAATTAAAAGTGCAATGTACAAGACCTGGCCAAGCTTTTAGTATGTGTTAGAATGTGAGCTATGGTAATAATGAAGAGCTCCATCTTCAGACATGTCTGACATTAGCATCTTTAGCAATTAGCTAACCCCTTGGGGCTGTCTGTTGGAGTCCTGTGTTTTTTGTGTAAATATCACAGAGATCAGTGATGTTGTCAGTGAGTAACACCCACAGAAAACACAGAGCTCATACAAATCTATGGGAGAAATGGGTCAGTGAACCAGACTCCTGCCATGTAAATAACAACAGTAGCTTACGTAATGTCAAAAAAATCTGGTAACACTTGAAGGTCGCATCATAAGAGTGACATGACACTGTCCTAAGAGTGACATGTGTTATAGTTAACTAAATGACACTTAATAAGAACGTTATGACATTGACATACATAACATGTTCATGACAGTGTCATGTCACTCTTATGATGAGACCTTCAAGTAAAGTGTTGCCAAAAATCTTCTGCACTGTCTGTGCCACAAAACTTCCTCGACATGTTTATGTAGTTTTGTTATTCCTAGACTGCAGTTGAATGTCCGTGACTTGACTAACTGCCTGACTGACTGATGAATGATGGTGTTTCCTGACAGCACGGGGGGTAAACGAATAACTAAACATACAACACAATGAGCATAGACAGCAGGAGAGAGGGAGGGAGACACAGAGAGGAATCATCGGTAACAAGGTTTCGTACAAACCACTCTGATTGGTTATACATATCAAACAGAGGGAAATAGATGTCAAGATCCACCTCTAATAAAAGTCTGTCACATTCTGAAGTTTAAAGCAAATGAAAAGCAAACAGCTGAATTTTAGGCAGAAATCATCCCCATTCCCCCAAATGCTGAACATTTGATAGTCAGTTTTTGAAGGAGTAGTTTGAGATAAAAAAAAATGTAGAAGAAAAATAACACATTCAAGAAAGATTTGGATAACAATGGCCTAAATGCTGACTCACCACTCACACCAATGGTTCTCTATAACAGCTCATTTAAGACAGTCGAGGCCACTTCCCCTGTCGATATAAATGCTGTATCATAAATATTAATGTTAATGTCCAATAAACATTAATGGCAGAGTGAATAAATCCCACTGATGAAAATGCCCACTCTCTTCAAGAGTCTATTTTCCAGTGTACAGCTGAAGAAAAATAGCTGGTTAGAGTTATAGGACATAAAGTGGCTATCTAGGGACACACACATTTTTACAGTCTATTAATCTATGAATAATTAAAGGCTCTCAGTAACCCCAGAGGAGATTACAGCACTTTGTCTTTCAATACAGTAACTTGTTTAGTGGTGTCCAAATAGAGCACATTGCAGTCTCTATTGTCAGGAGGCTTGAGCACAAAAAACGAACACCTGCACTACATTTTACAAACAACCGAGCAAAATAGGTCAAAAAAGAGGGTGCTATATCCTGATGCTGGTAGGGTTTAATTGAAAATGACAAAAATATGCAACTTCCAAATTCCTTTCACTTGTTATTTTTACTGCAAAATGACAAGATATCATTTTCCCTTTGAGTTCCTCTTACAGCAGAAGTGATTTTTTTTCCTTTGACGTTTAAACCGGAATGTATTAAAGTCATTTGTCATTAGTCTGTCACAACCATAACGCAGCAGGATTGATGATGTGCAGATTTTTCTTTTTATTTCCAGTTTTCTGAGCAGTGAAGAGTTGTCCAAACAACAGCTGTTATTGTTGCTTTGCTTGATTTGAGATTTCAAATGCTTGCTCGCAGCGCTGGTGACAGCAAACAAGTGCTTCTGCATGCACATGATGAAAACAAATAGTTTCCAATCTCATCAAAGGCCAGGCGAACAGAGATGGATTCAGAGCCAAGACACTGTGAGCGTCAAGTGTCTCACAAATAAAAACATTCTGTATTTTCTCCACATAAATGTGTACTCTGCTGTCGGAAATAGAGGCCCACCTCCACCGTCACAGACTGATTTCCATTTAAATGTGCTGGTTCAAACAAGGATTATGGATGCTGTTGGTCCTGATAATCATTGTAGCTATTATGACGATGTCAAATAGGAATAAATGTTGAAATAAATTTGGTAAAAACATAATGATAGCATATTAATCAGACAACGGCGAAAGTAAGATAAAGAAACCAAGACAACGACTCTGATAAAAGATAAAATACCAGTTTTGAACTTTAAACTTTGAAAGTTTTAGCAGGAGGGAGTTCTCCAGTGTCATTTTCAAAATTTGATAAACAACTTGTAAAACTTGAAGATATCTGTGGGCGCATAGAGTCTCCCATTCTGTAATTTGATAAAAGCCCCATTGCAGTAGGTGAAGGAGAAATGAGAGGATGCTTAAGATGTGTGATTGCCTGTTGAGTGGTGAGTAAGACGAAATGATTTTAAGAAACAGATTTTTAAACAATATTTTGGAATCAAATTTTATACTCTCAAGTTTTGGGAGTCATTTCATGACTGGAAATAAACAACATGGCTGGTGAAAAGAACTGACAGAGTGATCCCGGTGTCTCAAAGTCGATTCACCCAGCTCCCCATTTTAGAGTTTAATATGTTGAATCTTTGGGGTGTAATTTATTGCAAATGCATGACACTTTTTGTGCGTGAATGACTTTTTGGTACATTTTCATTCATATAACCATAAAACCTCAAACAATAGGGTGTGCAGCAGTTGGTGGTTAAGGATTAAGACTTCAGTAATCATAATGGGTTTCAAGATTGGAAAAAAGAGAATAAAATACATTTGACAGAAACATTTGGAGAACTATAATTATATTTCTTTTTCATTACACCGCGAAACACCCAAAAACCCAGGTTGTGAACATAACAAGGAGTAAAAAGACACCCAGGATGACAAAGATATGACTAAACTATGGCTCTTAACTGCAGACAATGATTTTTAAAAGCATAATACAAATGTGGTAGAAAAAGGAGGGAGCTGGCAGACTGCAATTTGATGTGGTAAAGAAATTGTGAATACTATTAATAACTATTTGGTGTGAGACGGAGTTATCAAACAAGGAAAAAAGGAAAAAGACTCCGCTACAGTCATACTTGCAGTTATTTCTTTTCTTTTCTTTTTTAAAATTAATTAAGCACAGTTGTCATTGTGTTAGACAGTTGCCTTATATAATGTTAAATTGACCCAAACATAACTACAGTCAGAATCACCCTTCTCTAAACTTTTAATTACTTTAACACAAAGGAATCTACTTCCTCTCAGACACAAAGCAACAATAAGTGGAACCATCCCAGAAATGTATTCATGAAAAATGTGGAGGGAAACAGTGTCACAATGTTACTGCGGAGACTGTTTCATTTTTCTTCAGCATTATTAGGCAATTACTTCCTTCCATTTATCACATACTGAGTTCAGCAGACAATCTTGCATATAAACTAACTCAGACCCACATGTACTCTCTCACGCAAACACACACACATTCGCTAATGACAAGCATGCATGTAGCAGTGTCAACATTGAGGCACATGTTCACGTGCACATGCAGGCACACACACACACGTGCACGCACACACACACACACCTCTGTTCCAATAGGATTAGCATATCATTTCACAGAATAAAGTGGAGCTTCTGTGCAGGAACAGACAGTGAAGAAGAAGCAGCAGGTTTCTGCAGATTAGACACATATTCATGAATACATGCGGCCTGACATCTTCTGCTAGAGCAGATAATTTGGGTCTAAAGTCTGCCAAGAGGTGCCTTTGTGATTAAAATATTCACAGTTGTTTTAACTTAAGATCGTTTTTTCTTCTTTTTTTTTGTGAAGGAAGATTGAGAACGCCAGATCGCTGGTTCGGCGGTTCTGAGGGGGAAACAACAACTTTAGAGATGACGTTTGATGATTACACTGAGTGAGGCCTTCAGGCTGAAACAAGCTTATGTGGTTCAGCTTTGGATAGAGAGAAAGGGTGTTTGGGTAAATGTTGCTCAAACAAACTCACAGGGGAGGAAGTGTTCACACCTCTAAAATCCCATCTATCCATCATGTGTGTCTGCAATGACGGTTGGTTGAACAGAGAATGTCCAGGAGCACCGGGGGTTGGACCAGCACCTTACTATGAATTAATAAGGGCACCAACAGCAAAAGTGCACAGAGAGGTTAGACAGAGAGGTTCAACAAGATTTTTTTTCTTCTTTGGGCATTTCTTCATTTCCTCTACATCCTGGTTTGGTAAAATCCAACGCTGCCACCTGCCATGTTAATTTTGTGTGGGAAACGTTTTGCACAAACACTTTGATTTTTGAACAGTCAGAAATAATTAGACATATGTTTTAGGGACATTTTGCAGAGATTTAAAGAAATCATTACTGATCAAAACATTTCTCAGTTGGCCAACACAAAAGGTTAATAAAGTTAAAGAAGAAGTAAGTGGTCTTTCTCAAAACTACTGGTTTAAGTTTAAAGAAATCATGTACTGTATCAAAACATTTCTCAGTTGGCAATTTTGGGAAACTTGCTCCTTGCTGTCAGACCAAGAGACACTGTATTGTAAAGGTTATATAAAGTTAACTTAGCTTAGCACAAAGATTGGAAACAAAAGGAGAACTACAAAATAGATGCAACACAAATATCTTCTCATTGAACTCTTAGCAAGTCAGCAAAGATGCATTTTTACTCAACAACCCTCAGCTATTCCCTTTCAGCCTGAAGATAATAAGGAGTGAAAATCTGTGTTTTAGATCATCATAATTGATTATCAGCAATGGACTTTTTGATGAAGAAAAATATTTTGGCGGAGGCATCCATTTCTGAGCTTGAAGAGAGAGGAATGCTGTAATTAGACTTCAATGCAGTTTGAAGTCCTGAATGAACACACGCACACAAACAAACAAACATAACACACGTTTGAATACTGCAAAATGACAACACAGTGCATGTGTGCAAATACTGGAGAAATCCTGAGACTCTTCACAACAGAGCTGAGTCGACCTGACGTGATTTGCATTTCTGCTGAAGTGCTGAATGAAGATTCATCTCCTGAGAACGCAGTAATTTGTCTGCATCCGTAATTAGTGCAGATACACACGAGGATGTGCAAACCTGATAGGAAACCTGGTTTCATTGCTTGTTACAGAAATCAGATAAGTAAGCAGGAGTCAAAGTGAGGACAGTGGCTGTAACAGATGGTGTGCAGTAATATAAAACTTTGCACATGCAAATGAGTATCTAACCTGGCTACAGTTATGCTGAGGTACTTTTTGGAACAAACTAATTACACAAAAATATGCTAAATTAAAAATCTAGTCCTTCTCAGATGTCCTTTCTCTGAAATACCAAAAATCCAAATCAAAGGCAATAGAAAAGTCTCTGTTTGATATTTTAGTATTCTGAAATGTCACCGGTGGATATTCTAAACATTTCATGGTCGGACATATTTTTCTTCAGTTAAGACTGTCACTACTCTTGGAAAGCCTCGAACTGAGGCTAAGGTTTAACTAACACTCTGTTTCCAGTGATGTTGTGTTGCCTCTCGGTGTTGAAGTGAGCAGCAGGGATTTCTGCTGCCGTGGTGTAACGCAGGAGGGCTGTTTCCACCCAGCAGAGGCTGACCGTGTGGATATGTGAGCTCTGTTTGGTCTTGTGTACCCTCAAAGAAACAAAATTTACCAGACAAACACTGGACAACTGGACAAGCTCAACTGGATTATTTTCCACACGTCTGAAGTCCTGACAAAGAACGGATTTCAGACTGTTGTAAACACATACCAGTAGTTGTTTTGACTGAATCCATGATTGAATAGCAGGGATGCTAAGAAATACGTTCAGCTATCCCCCTACATATATTCCATCTGTTGCTTTGTTTCTGTCTTATAGCAATTCTCATCTGCATTGTCCTGTGAAATAAACACATATGAATAGACAAGCTTGCATTCTGTTGACAAAGCTCATCTTTTCTCTTCTTAACAAGATGGATTTCAGCCAGGTGCTTGTGTGCAAAGAAAGTGTTGTGACAACAAATGTAATCTTTGTCTGGATTACGTTCACAGGCAACATTATTTTTAGTTAATGAAGCATTACTGTAACTCAAACAGCACCAGAGTCACACACAGTTGGTTTGGATGGATGGTGGACATACAAAGTGAGGAGACTGCATCTGAGTTCCCTCTGCTCTTAGATTTCACCTATAGTAGAAAGGGTTAATAGGAAAAACACTCTCAGATTCCTACCAACTTTTTGTACTGAACCACCCCGCAGTCTTAACAACCTAAAACAGGGTATGAGAGCATCCAAGCATAACCAGAAAGTTTAATAATGCTGTAGACACCACACATTATGCCGAAAGAGAGAGAGAGAAAATAAGTATGTTCTCAATGAACATTTTACTGATATGTTCAGTATCAACATTTTGGTATCTATGTGTACTACTGAAAATACAATAGGATAACAACAATAATCAATACTTTAATATGGATGTCTTAGTTTTTTTTTATGGCACATTTGATAGCAGAGTGAGATTTTGTGAATTTGCTGAGCAGCGGCCTCTCTGGACACAAGTGGGAATTACAGAATGACAGTGCATTGAATTCCTGGTGAACAACATTGCTTCTTGTTCGACTTCTACTGTTACCTGACAGAAGACAGATAGATAGGACTTGACTTGACAGGAACGGACAGTTAACTAATTTTAAGTAATGTTAGTTACACAGTTACACAATATACATTATACATACAATAACATTTCTGTCCTAACTGTTTTGTCATAAAATCTGCTTCTTGACAAAAAGGCAGAGACTCCCAATGATAATGGTTATGGGTGTTGTCTGCTGCGAGGAGAGGAGAGGAGAGGAGAGGAGAGGAGAGGAGAGGAGAGGAGAGGAGAGGAGAGGAGAGGAGAGGAGAGGAGAGGAGAGGAGAGGAGAAAGAGTCTAGCGACATACTAATTTCACACAAACAGTCCTTGAAACAGGAAGAATCAGACCTCTCTGAAACAAAACGTCAACACAATGTGTCTACACTCTTTATGCCAGGTCACAGGCTGCAACTTGGAGGAAATTCTTAAGCACTGTCATTTTCAGAAGAGCAGAGGCGAAGTAATGATTAAAAATGTGTTCAACACTTATTCTGAAGTGAGGTGTTAGGCGGGAGAGAGGATGAGTGAGGAAGATTTGAGCAGAGGGGAGGAGCAGCAGTCAAGGCCTGTGCCAGCCACTGTGTTCTCACATGGGATGGCTGTAATTAATTTGGACACTTGGCTGCTGGGTGGCATCACCAATAATGTGTGTTCATGTGCGTGTGTGTGAGTGTGAGTGTGCGCGCGCACAGGCCTTTTATCAGTGATGACATATCCCTGCCCTCCTACTGTATGTTGCCCTTGAGGTGGCTATTTGCATTAGTGTCTGAGCAAGTCACATAAGCTAGATGACACCCAGACTCCCACACACACACATATACACACAGGCATTATTGCCTGCTGCTGTAACAGGGCATTATTATTATTATATTTTTTGCAATTGGTTTTCAAGCCTGTGGAAGTTGCCATCGATCCCCTGCACAGCAGACATGCTGTTTGAAATTAAAACATGCTTTTAAAAAATGCATGAAGGGCTGCAGGGCTGCAACTGATGCCAGGATACAGTGAGTGCAAAGCAAAGAAACAACCCTTATGCGGACAGTCCATCACAGAGGCACCATAAACACTCAGTCATAACAAATCATCCGACGGAAACAACCATAGGTCTATCGTCCCCTAACATCGCACACGACCCATGAAAGTGTTCCAGCAGCAGGTGCAAGCGCACATCTGTCATCACGGTAACAACCAAATGAACTGTAGCCATGTGCCAGTGGCAGGTGTCATGGTCACGGATAAAAGAAATATTTACACACACAACAAAAGAACGGCAGTCTTGTGTCTTAGAGTCATATATATTGTCAGTCCATCCATCTACTCCGACCTCCTCCTCTCTCAGACTGTCACTGTCTTCTCCTGCTTTTCCCATGACCACTAGGGGTCACCTGACAATGGTACATTGTTAAAAAGGCTGGCCTATTGTTGGTTGTCAGGTTCCTCACAAATATGAAAGAATGGGACACACATGTGTGCATAATGTTTAGGCTGTAGAAAGACCAGAGCAAATAAGGGAAGGCAGACTTTGGCAGAGAGTCAGTTTCTGTGTGTCTCTTGTTGTAAATCTTTTCCTAACTGCACACCTCAGAGCAATGAGGGTAAAATATTACCTAGGAAGCCCCAAGAGCAGCACAGTCAGGGTCCAGCCACCTCCAATTATTCCGCGGAGTATACAGATATATTAACTGAGACAGATGAAAAAAGAAAATACAGAGATTCAGATATGTGGATGATAACTATTAAAACGTGATTTATTGGGATCCGTCACTTCTTGTTATATTCCTTTATAGAATCATTTTAGCAATCCATAAAGCACTTGCAAACCTTTTGTATGGTATTTTTATATATAACTCTATTGAGCTGTACTCTCTCTGCACCCTCTCTTTTTCCAGTGACAATTTTCCACAGCTGGCCACCGAGGACACTCTCTCCACCAACTCTGAGGCTGCAAAGAAGAATTTCACAGTTTTTCTACTCAGATATTTGGAGTTTGAAGCCGCTCTCCTCTCTTGCTGGCCATCAAAGGGCAGGAGAGTCATGCAGAAAGTCAGAACCTCTGGCCTGCTGGGGAAAACTGCCACCGAAGGTATGATGTTGAATAAGGATGACGCAACTAACACCAGTGATTTCCACACACACGCATACAAGTAAGAGGCTGCCACTAGGTGTCCACTATGGCAATCTGCAAGTCCATTACAAAAATGGCTAAGGTCTTTTCTGCCATGTGTCACACGTGATGGAGCACATGCCATGAAGTAGGCACTGAGGTTTTGTTGCCATGGCCACACTGACAAACTGATGAAGACCGACTGTACACTGTGAAATAGGAAATGTCACTGCTTGTGTGTTTTTTTGATGCAACTGTCTAGAGAGGGTCATGTGGTTGTTAAAATGTCTCCAATAAGAATGGGGAAGAGTTTAGGTTTCTCTGGATTTAAACCATGCATCAGGATTTAGACCAGCTGGCGGCTAAGGTCACATATTTTGGGGAATAAGAGAATTTAAATGTGGGTGAAATCAACCAAAGCAAGTGTGTGGTTGTGCGGCCTGGCTTATTCTTAGCAGTGTAAGCACCTCAGTGTCCAATCGTTTATGGTGACAGTAACCAAGTCGGAGAGCTCAACCTATACAGTGTCAGAGAGCTTCATGTGCTGCAGTTTGAGAAAAGCATGTGCTGCAAATAGAAATGTTTCCAGGTTAGCAGTGAAAAGTCATTAACCTGGCTGGATTGGAAGATTTTTCTTAGGCTAGGATGGCCTTTTCTAGAATATCATTAAAAAGTGGGATTGGCCGGGATGTGCAGATGCTGGAAACAATTAGATATCTGTGATCAGTAGTGCAGCCCCAGTACTCCTTTGAATTACTCAGTCCCCCAGTCACACAAGTGATTGATAAGTCAGTTAACTAAGCTAGTAAGTGCTTTTACAACGATGTGCAGATTAACTCTTAGAGATATCGCAGAGAATTTAAAGCCACTAACTTTGGTTTCTGGTGGTACTTGCAGCTAATCACAGTCTGATAATAGACTTCAGCCTGTTTTATCATCCAAGGAAGTTCAACTCTTAGAGCAGGGTGGCAATTCTTACGATGTAGTGAAGAACTGGGCTGCTGAATTCAAAGGTGGCAGTGAGAGGCTGGAGGGAGGATGACCACAGTCCTGGCTGGAGGGCAGATGACCTGCAATTCCCAACTGAATTGAAAGTTGAACTACACATGTGACCACAAACAGAGCTGTGTGAGCTCTGAGAGGAATAGACCAACGACTGTCTCACATATAAATGACTAACTATGGATGAGGAGGTGGATATTTTTCCGTTCATACGATGACTCAGCGACGACTCATTTAGGCCAGCATGAACTGATTCTGTTGATGCAGGTTTTCCATCTGTCATGGTGACCGCAAAAGGGACGTCTATAGGTTTTTCAAACCATTAGCTGCAACATGGCCTTTTATGTAGTCACTTGAAAGTTAACTGAGATGAGCGTACAGTAATATGAGTGCAAGTTCACTCTATCAGACTTGTTCATTTACTAGAGAGACCTTGGCATGGCTCACGTTGGCATTTATACCAGTCTGTCATTCACGTGTTCAGACTCTACAACTGGCTGCTATGACCACAAGTTTAACTCAAAGTCCTTGCTTACAGTACCAAATACCAGATATCAGGCCTGTCTCAGGCTGCGGCCAGTAAAAGCTTTATAATACATATTCAGAGTGCCCCCCAATGGTCCATCTGGGATTCTGACAGGCTGTAATCAAGAGTGAGTAGTGTCATTATACAGTATATGATGGAAAAAATGCTGCAGATTGGTAAAAAAAAAAAAAAAAAAGAGAGAGAGAGAGAAAGGCTGCCAAAAGAGATATAAAGATGAAGACAGATGTGTAGATGTGAGGTCGAAAGGAAGAGAGGGGGGGAAGAGGAAATGTGCCTGTGCCACAGTCCTAATTAGTCAACCTTGGACCAGCTGATGAAGGACAAACCATCGACAGAGGCACCGCTATGCCTGCAGGCAGCCAGAAAGGGGAACGCATGCACACTGACACAAAAATACACGCTCATACACACACACGCAATGTCCCTTGCTCTCCCTCCCTCCCACACACACACGCACACTGCTCTAATTAAATTTACAGATGTCAAAGCTCTGATCACGAAAGCAAATCCCCCTCCTCCCTCCTGTCATTCATCCGTCCATCTATCCCCGCATCCGCCGCTCTTCCCCAACCACCCCGAGCCTCGAGGACAGCTCTGAGTGCTGTGACGGTGAAAGTCTTGCCGTACAAATTGTTACACACACCCCCTCTTTCTCCTTCTCTATCTTTCTCCCTCGCTAACAGACACACACAGAGACGCACACATACTCATAAACACACACACACAAAGTGATTCCAAACAGCAATTGATCTGTTACGTAGCTGATAGGACAGTAATGAACTTCCTGTAGAACAAACAGCAGCCGGTAGAAAGAGAAATATGCTCCAAATGTCCCAGACACATCAGCTATTTCTGACTGATGTTTTTCTTTGAGTTTTTAGTCTGCCCTGACTTTCTCATTTCTCAGAGTCTGTGTTTTTGCAGCACATAAAAGTGCAGCACTGTCAGACCGTTTTGTGTCATAATAGCTGAAGTGGCATTTTAGTGATGACTGTCTTCACCAAGGACACAGCGGGATAAATGCTTAAAATGCATGATACCTTTGAAGTTTCACCACTTTTCTTACTTGTTCTTAGGCTACTACTGACCAAATCATAAAGTATGAAATATAATAAACTGTTTCCCAATCAGCAGTATGAATACCGCAGGGAGTATTTCTGCAGGAACTGAGCAAATAGATTGTGAATTACTCAAAAAATCTGATGAAAATTATGAGATTTGTATAGTTGTGTGTTTGGGATTATACAAATGGTGAAATTGCCTGAAGTGGTTTAATGTCAACCTGAGGAAAAACATCAAATCTAATATTGCACTAACCAACTGTTTACAACTATACAAAAAACAACAACATCCACTAAACTCCACATTCTTACTGTAATTTGTCAAACTTAACTTTTTAATTAGTGTCCAATGAATTAAATTTGACTTCTGAAACAAAAGTTTCATACATCTCCATATATTTAAAAACAAAATCTTGCAATCAAAATTTTACAAGTAATTAGAGTTTTATGTTTGTATTTCGGGACTGAAAATATGCTCCTCCCAGCATAACCATACCAGTATATTTATAAAAACAAGTGCCTGAGAGCATAAAGAAAAATAACCCGGGCCCAAAAACTTTATTTTGGGGACATGTTCCTGGCAAAATTATGCAAATGCAAATATTTAGGCACTACAATGGCATCCATCCAATGGCATCCTGACACATAGGGGGAAGCAGGAAAAAAAGATTTTGGGGCTATTTTAAGATATCCTCAACATCCAAAAAAAGACAAAAAAAAGTACTGTTCACCTGACAAATTCTCATGGAAATTCATATTCATATTCAGCACTTTATGGTGAATATCTATGCCTAACATAGAAAACTTCCCTAATTCATAAGCTTCCATTTGAGACAGGCTTTCAGCCTTTCTGCTAGCTGGAAAGCTACAGGGTGGATCCAAACAATGCAAATCCAAACCCCTATTGTGAAATAAGAGCAATTATACCGGCATGATCAGACTCCATTCTTTTTCTGATTGAATATCCTGGTGATAGTTCATACTATAAGCGAACTGAGCCCACCTTATGAAAGAGCAGAAAATACACTTTCAGGTGATGCCCTGATGATGCATGTTCCCACTAAAGGCAATATAGGGCACTTAATTATGCATTTTGGTCTCTCCAAAGTGAACAAGTGCACTGGATTGCTTGCTGTTCATATACTTTAAATATTGTTTCTTTATAAAATATTGAAGGATTTATGACATACAGAACATTATATTGTAATTATTCACAATTTTATCCACTACTTCATAATTACACTATTGACAGGCTAGTATTTGTTTTTCATCATTCATTGTCATCTTGCTAAAGGGAGGAACATACAAAAAATGACTAGCCAAGGTTAGACCAGTTGCTTCTAGCTAACGAGTAGCAAAATTACTCTTACGAAAAGCACAGAATTCTATTTGTTCTCTCAGGTGAGTCTCTAATCTTGGTTTTTGTCAATGAATGAATCACTGGCTAGTTTTAGTTTTTTGTGTCTTTGGAGAAGTATGTGGAAAAGTAGAGGTGTTGAGTCACAACTATATAAAGACATGTTCATTAAAATGTCACAAGCAAAAAGGGCGAGGGTTGAAAACCTTTGGGTTAAACCATCCAAGGGAAAATTATTTCATCCAACTCTTAAGGCGCTATCTTCTCATTATAAGACTCACAGGCGGCAGTGTGAATCTACAGGCTGCCGCAGACTGAAGGTTCGTACTCATCTACCTCCCTCTATGAGGATGGAACTACGCTGGTTCCATGTTCAGCTTGTCGGGGACACACATGGATGACCTGAAATTGTGATAGGCTCCATTACACTCTTTAAAGGAGATCAAATGATCATAAAATAACACGATAAGGGCTGACCTTGCTTCTCCTCACTGAGATGTGCAAAGAAGTGCTTCTCTTTGTCTCACTCCACACTGTCTCCCTGCTCTCCTCAGAGCTCTATGGCCATTAAGGTAATGGAGCTGCTGGAGCAAAGTATGCATGGGACAGAGATACACAGAGAGAGGGAGAGAGTATGTGTGTCCTAAACGCCCCTGGCACCTCCCTTGAATTTAGAAAGGAGTCCATCAATCTTAGTGTCCGACTGCCAGTCCAGTAGCACTGACACCAAAGTACAGTATCTGTATTTATAAGTGTGTGTGTGTTTCCTGGGGGGACCTTCTGCTAAGGGGAAGATAATGGGATGTAATGGAGATGAGGCTCATGCTCATTTTGTTCCTCTCATCCTCTGCCTCTATCCCCCCTTCATTCTAACCCTTGTGCACTTTCTCACACTCTCCCCCTCTTTGTTTCACTCCCAGTGACCGCCAACGGTCTATACACTTAATACTTCTTCGCCTTAGGCAGCAGCTGAGCATACATCTTAGATATTCCTGTAGGACATGCTGCAGTCAGAAAAGATTTAAATGTGGGAGAGCAAGAACACACTTTATTTTCCAATATGACTTCACGGAAACGTTGAATCCTTAGCAGAATCTGAAAATGTATTAATTTTCCTCTCTCCTCCTTCATCATAGCAAGCTCTTAATCCACTTAGCATTTTTTCTTGTCAGTTAAAAAAACCCACAAGTAGTTTTCAACTCGTCAGGGATCATTCACTCCGCCCCCAACAATATGCATAATCTTAAAAAAAAAAAAAAAAAAAAAGCATGCCGCTTATCAAAAATGTCTACCCTCTAGTGATAGTGTGGAGAAAATAAACTATGAAAACAGGCTGAGCTCATATACAGCTCACAGCAACACACATGTATCATAAACCTGCTCAGGCACATGTATAAGCACAATGCAGCCCCCATCAGTACGCTCACACACACTGGGTTTTGCGAAGAACTCCAGAGGCTCATTTAATAGATAGGGATTTACCTTCTGGATTTATCACAAGAGCCCTGTAATAAGAGAGACAGAGAGAGTAACAAATAGTAAACTGAGATGAGCTCCAGGCAGGAAGGAGAAATGCGTGGGGAGAGCCAAATTATAATTTCAAACACTGCTCCCCAGCTATCCTCCCTCCGTCCTGTTAGTACTGCTCCTCCCTCCTCCTCTACTCCTGGATACATACTCATATATCAGGGTGTTGGAATGATGACATTGATCCAACACACACAGCCACTAAATAGGATAGTATACATACTCAACTGAGCCTTGTTCTGATGTTCAGTCCCTTACAGTGGGACTGTAACTCTACAATCAGCAGCTTGTTTTTTGTTTTGTTTTTTACTCTTGAGTTGTGTGTCTGTGTTGCATTGTCATGTACCTGCACTGTGCCCTCTTCAAGTTTGTCTCCGCAGATAATGGCAAGCGTGAAAATTGAGGTGAAACATTTCACACATTGTCCTTCAAAGCTGATGTGCTGATGTGCAAGTTCCACTCGATCCACACATGCATAACTAAGTGAATGATTGAATAAGCACATTTCAAAGAGTCACGAGTGTTGCTGCGCATTACATCACTCATCAGTGTTCAAACATAAGGCGTGTTGTTTAATTGAAATTCAAGTGCACTGACATGATGTGTTACGTAGACATTTACACATTTATAACTTTACTAATGAGTTGTGGAGGCGATAAATACCCACTCATAGTAAACAACGCTACAGTGATGCTAGCAGCTCTCGAAAGGATAAGAATTAGGATGTTTGTTTTATCATTCCTGAACATGTTGCTCAGGAAAGGGAACAAAATTAGTTGCTGAGGTCTTGAGGTAGTGGCAATAACAAAACACCAATGAAAATAAAAGTAAGTACTGGTAATATAAATCAAAAGTACAAAGTGAGCAGAGAAAAGATGGTAAAAATCCAAAGATAAACAAGATGGCGGTGTCAACTAAAATTGCAGGAAAGCCCTGATATGAAACAATAGTGGCTAATCATAGTAGTTAGGTGTCCGGTAAGAAGCATTAGTTGTTCAGCAAGATTGCAGTGATCAGTCCTTAAAGTGTTAAACTTGTCGGCCACAGCAGCAGCAATTCTCTGCAATAGTTATAATGGCAGCAATTGTTGCAGAATTTGTCAGTCTGACATGATGTGTTGCCACAGTGTCACATTTGTCAGTCTGACAAATTCCCACTGAGTTGCATTTTCTTCTTGTAAGTCTGTACTTATAGTGATGTTTGAGATACATACTAATGACAAGCAATGCCAATATGCGAAGAATCACAATGTGGTAATCTTGTCCTGAGGTTTAGTGGGTCAGTGGGTATGGTCTGTTAGCATGCTCATATGCTACAATAACTATGCTGTCATCAGCTTTGCAGATATTTGATCATGAAACATAAAAGTACTGGAAAAATGTACCTGATCTTGGTGATGCTCTGGTACGTTAGAAATGGAAGAAAAAACAACCCTATTACAATGCCCGTGCAAAAATATAATTCCACTCCATTTAATAGTTGTCATGACATTTCAGTCACAACAACAAATATAAACCTTGTGGTGATGTGAACTTAAAATTCCTGAATGTCTTTGTAAACATATTTTTCCAGTTCGTCTCGTAGATGAGATAAGCGACAATAGCAAGATATGACACTGTCCGCAGGTGTTTTTGTGTACATTTGAAAAATCCCATTATGATGTGTTGCCACAGTGTCACATTTTTCAAGGTTTGCTGTGACTAAGTACCTTCCACAAAAACTGCACCATGCTGCAGGAGTGTTGACATGATATCATCAATTTCTCACTGCAGCAAGATATGCAGGATTTATTCAAACACAATACTACTGACTGTGGAAATAATACATGAAGCCAAATTATTCATTATTAAATATAAAGGTTAATTATCTAAACTCGAAGTAAGTTTATAAATAAGTGAACCCTGAATGAGGATTATTTGGGCCTTTATTGCCTGACTTTGTACCCTGACCCTTAGTATGAGTGCATCATTATGAATAATGTTATTTTAACCTTTTAAATTATGTTCAAACCAAATGGAGCTCTACATTGTAAGTTCATGTTAGTGCAGTGTATTGGAAACCAGTGTTATGCCAACAGGGGGGCAATGATAATAATTTCAAAGTGCTTATCAAACACCATTACACACGCCATATATCCTTTTATATGATCTGTGAATGGACTTTATTTAGGAGGATGTCCACTTTGTCCTTGGTTTAATGGCACCCCAAGTTGATAGAGTCACTGCTACAGTCACCATAATGTGCCCAATGCATCATATTCCTCTCGCTCTTTCTCTGCAGAGTCGGGCAGCAGTATGTGAGCTGTAGGGGTCATCACCATGACTTCACTGGGTTCATTGGAAAGAAACGAGCCATGGACCTTGAACAAGTGTCATTTGAGAGTAAATAATATTCGAGCCCTTCTTATCCCTCACAATGTCTATAAACCTTTAAGGCATTGGAAATGGGCACTATAACAGTGAGCAGCATTCTCACCAAACGCATTTGTGTTCAATCATTATCCATGAAGTGATGTTATTACCCCTCCAATACATGAGAAAGTTGCATCAAACATTTGTTTAGAGCAGTCGCACTATTCAAACACCTTTGACCTGTGATATTAAAATAAGAATACAGTGATAATATCAGTAGCAGGATGACACCAGCATAAGAATTTATATTATATTTTCACGGCTTAGCATGCACAGTGTGTATTTCGCCGACTGCAATGAGATGGAACGATAACCCCCCCCTACTTTCTTCACCGTTATCTGTGCTCAGTGGTGGTATTTAGCCTGACAACCCCTTCTTTGAAAGCGAATGATTTTCTTTAAATACATATTCATGATTCCCATGGTGTATCCTTCTCATGACCTCTGAATCGCTAACTCATCTGCAGCACAGACGGTCTCACACACGCTCTCTCTCATACACACAAAGCCCTGATCTGAATAACATGTGCTGCTTCAGAGCACTGCAGCCAATAATAACCCAATCACTCATTGCATGGCTGGTAAAGCATTAGATGGGGAATGATGGACATATAAAAAAGAAAAAGGTGCAAAGACGTTATAGTAGAAGATTCAGAAGAGACAGGTGCTTCCTGACTATGAGCCTGCAGTCATGCCAGTGGCTCTGTGAGGCTGCACTTAAGCACAGCACTGAGATAAATGCTAATGCCAGTATGCTAATGTTGATGATTAGCAGGTGTTGTGTTGAACATTTTCATCATCTCTTCATGTTAGTGTGTTTCCATGCTACCATGCTAATTGGCACTAAGTATCTTCATTGGACAGGTAGGCCTATTGGCCACAAAGAAAGCAGCATAATGCTGGTGCCATGCAAGGAAAGTTTTACAGTTCATCCTAAAAGGACAATGAGTGTTTGTTTTAAATTTCATGGAAGTCCAATAAATTGTTAAGATATTTCAGCTCAGACCATATAGCTGATAAACTGGGGTGCGTGACGTCTGTCCGACTACCTAGTTCTCCGACCATACATTTCTTTATTTTTGTGTCCATTAGTCCAACCTCCCATTTCTCCAATTTAAGTAACTAAACCTAACACTGTAGAATACCTCAGATTAATGGGTAGTCTGAGAAATGAGCCTTGGTGCTTGTTTTGCAATAAATAATACACAAGGGACATAGCCTATCGCCTATGACATATCTTTCCAAACAAAGTTGCTAACAAGTGTCTGCATCTGTATCTACAAGGATCCTATGGGGGCTATATTACTGCAGTGCACAGTGGCTAAGTGGAAACGTATCATGCCTGTGTTGATTTGGAGGAACACAGCAGCCTTGTACAGATAACTGTCTCTGTCACCAGCTGGCAGTGTCACAGCCACTTGGGGGTTTCTGTCACCTCTGATTTTCTACAGACTGCTGCTCTACATGTGTATGCTCGTGAGTAACGGAGTGATTAACATTTAAAAGGTTGATTAAAAATTTTGATTCAAATGACTGTAACTCAGAGTTGGGAGGGGAACAGGAAGCAGATGTCAGATCTCACAAACAAGAACTACTGTGTCTGTCTGGTTTCCCATATCCAAGGCACGTCTTCCCCCAGTGATAATAAAGTTGAAGATGAAGGGTATGATATTTTTTTAGTTAAATTTGAGCTCTTTAACTCCCCATTTCTCACATTTTATAGCACTGCAAATGACGCACATAAGCCAGTATCTGCAAGTAAATACAGATATGAGGATCCGACACACTTGAAATAATATGACAGAGAATGTGGTTTATGTGACAGATATCTCAGCGGCTCTTGTGTCATTATTCACCTCAGTGCAGTGTAATATACAGGAGTTATAACTCAAATGACTTCTTTAATGCCTCTTTCTCTCTGTTCACTTTCAGAGCATTAGTACACAAACGATTAAACGCAAAATGTTTTCATATAATGGATGTGTCACCAAATTATTCTTTCAGTATCTTTAACGCAGCATTTTCTTTTTCCTTCTCTCAGCACCAAGGAGAGCAACAGGCGGAGGGATGCAATATGCTGGAGGTCCTGTGTGTTGATATTATCTGTCAAGTATCATTAGTTTTACAATGGGAACTTGAATCCAATGAAACATCAACTGTTCAGCCATCCATGTGAACTTTAAATATGCAGCCTGCTGCCGTAATATGAAACACAAGTCGAAGCAGGACTAAATCTCTCAACATCTGTGGCAAAACTGAACATCTCAGTGCTAATAATAACAACAGACTAATAATATTTAATAATGATTATAATATAAACTGACATGAAAAACAGGTAAAACAAACAAGTGGATAAAAAACCTAGAGTAGAAACATTCAAAGGAGGGGAAGATTAGAAAATGTTAAGAGTGTTAAGGTTATAGACAGCCGACCTGATCTCCTCAGGCTGATCATTCCTGAGCCTCGGGGCCCTGGCTGCAAATGCCTCTGTCCCTTTTAAATTTTAACCATGAATTGATTATTTATGAAATTAGCAGCCAACACTTTTGACTGTTGCTGGTTATCAATACTTCTAGCTAAGCTGCGAGTGTCAGTGTGTTCTTTTTATGTGCATGTGCATTTATGTGTTGATGTTGCTCACAATGGCGCACACTTGTGTGTTGGTATCACCTGTGGGATTTAAATTCAAAACAGCACAGCAAACAACAGTATGGATTTTTTTTAAAGCGCCCTCTCCCACCAAATTTATGCTCGTCTCTGACTAAGATCTAACACTTCTCCCAACTCAGGGAGAAAACTTGCTGACATCCTTGACATACCACTCAGTCCCTGCTGTTTTGGATTGACGATGCTGGAGGAGCAAACTAATACTTGCCACTCAACCAGGCTGGATAGCAGGAGATGAGTGATTGCACTGTTGATGGGGGTAATTCTGCACAGATAGGGGTGGAAGGAGGAGGGAGGGGTTACAATAAATAACAGAATACAAATACAGTGAGATTGATAAATACTGCATGACAATCCTCTGTCTTCTCAGTTACAGTCGGTGAAAGAGGGGGCCGATCTCAAGCAGTGAATGACAAATGAAACCTGCTGCAGTGAAATTTTACACGGGAGGAGATACACAGAGGAATAGCGCAAACGTCTGGACAGACCCAATGTTTTTCAAATAATGAATTTTGAAACTGCTCATGCGCATTAAAATGATAGCCTGAGCTTATGGGGAATATAATGGTTTGGATGAAAAAAACAAAACTACCCTTGAATAAGTTATATAGACAGCAGTTGATCCATGTATCATTACAGAAAATCTTGCCTGGTAGATTATTTTTGTTCACCACCTCTCCTGTTTCCAGTCTTAAAGCGTAAGCAAACTGCGACCTAACCAGACAGATACAGTGGGCCGATAGCTTCGTAGACCACTGTCATTTTATATTTTGACATGGACGAAGGAGACAGCGGTGCCAAACAGCCAAACGGCCAAACACTTTTTCTCTTTTCTTTTGAATGTTCTGAGATGAGAGATGCCAAATATATACTCACTATGATGGCAAGACTTTTTATGGTTGGCTGAGAGAGATGATAGTTATTTTGTTTTTAGTTTTTTGTTAGTTTGCATCACAGTTTCAGCTGTGTTAATTCAGTGAGGTTGAGTTTCCACTACGCGTGACAAACGCCTTTGATCTGTCATCAGATGTGACGGGACAATCGATGTGCATTCATCTCACTTTTGGCAACACAGTGTTGAACTATTCCTTTAAAAGACTCAATTAATCATATTACATACATTTTCCCCGTATCAGCATGGTTGTAGCTAATTTCTTGTGTTAAGAGTGTTTTTAGCAAGAAACACCATTTTTACACATCACCTTTAAGGGGTCAAGTGATTTAACCAAACAATGGAATTTCTTTAAAAAAAAAAAAAAAACAGCAGCGGACTTGATATTGAAACACAGGGAGAAAAAGACATGAAAAGGACAATAGTCCAAAGGCCAAGTGTATTTCAACAAGCAACAGAATAATGTTGTCTGTGAATTGGTAAATGAGAAAATGTCATTTGGCCCAGGTGGATCTACTATCTGTTTGGCTCATGACATTTGGTAGGCATTTGAGTTTCCCAGTAGGAAACCTTTTCAAATCTGATCTTTCAGGCAAACACAAAAACTATAAATGCAAAATAGTTCTCTTGTGGCTCTGATTGCTTGTTTCTATACTTCCTAATCCCAACAAGATAATGTGCCGCTCTTATTGCCCACAATATTCCTTTCTGATTTGCACTGAGTATGAACAGAAGACGAATCATAGAGGATGAATATATAGTGACACAAAAATATACTGTCCTCACATGGCAGTAGCTTAGTTCAAAACAGTTGTTTTCTCCATGATCCGCTCTTCATCTCATGTTGGCCTTAAAGCATCAATCTCATCTTTTGCCAACAGAGAACAGCTCAGACATCTTAAAAAGACCACACACACACACACACACACACACACACACACACACACACACACACACACACACACACACACACACACACACACACACACACACACACACACACACACACACACACACACACACACACACACACACACACACGAGAAGGAAGAGTAAAGTAGACTGGAAGAAGCAGTGCAAAAAGAAAATGTAGCTGTTATCTAATGGAGAGACAGACACAGAAACATGTAAAACAGATGCAGTGTGGCCCCGGAGCAGACTGGATCTTGGGTGACTCAGCCTCTGTTTAATTCTCAGTTCACCCATGATCTTACGTACCCATATGATAGGATATGCACAACCAAGAGGTCAAGTACGGAGGGAGTCCAATCCAGTGAAAATGTATTCTCCCTCAGGAAAATACACTTGGTCCCAGAGAGGAAGAGAGGAGAAAAGAACAGTAGAGGAGGTGGAAAGATAAGAGAAAGGAATCCTAACCCACTCGAGAGGCAACCTGTGAGAGAAATAACAGTTACCACAGTAACTGAATGTGTTTGGCATGATCCCACCGAACAGTGCTGCAGAATCAATCAGTTTCTGTGGCATAAGGATGACATCTAGTGGTTTTCCTATGAATAGCAAGACATTTGCTCTTTGTGGTATAACTATTATAATTACTTCACTATATTTTGATTATCACCATACCATGAATGTATCTTTTTAAACATGAATCAGGCTTTTTTTTTTTTTTACAGAGAATAAGTTGCACAATTAACTGGTATTTATACTACAAGTGTTGCTGGAGCTTGATGTCCTAACTGACCAAGCCATGGTCTGTTATGTTATGGCTACAATTGAACATACCCTCCAGGATGAAACTTCACCATGACACAATGCAAACCCTATCTCGAGGTTTCATGAACATGATAATAATAATATTTAGTATAACTGTGTGTATTTAGTTGACAATAAAGTCAGTATGTGGATTAATTTCCTACACAGTGCTTCTCTTTTAAGGTGAATACCAGTGCACGAAATGATTTCAGCCTCAGTTACATACAGTAATCTTGACCGGGCCTCACTGCACTGCTGTCATGTTAATGGATGGGGCTGCTAGGCCACTAACTTACCTTGGTAACAGATCAGTTTTATATTGCATGGCTTTGTTCCCACATCTCCTACGGCTCTGCCATCATCCAATCTGAGGTCTTGAACCCCTGTAAAGCACACATCTGTCTACATGACATCTTTATGCTTAATTTCTTCTTTGTTGCCAGCTGATGGGAGACTGCATTGCTTCTCTCCTGGCATTTGTATTATCTGTAGGCTCTTTCTCACATTACACCCATAACAGAAAAACACTCCGGGCTAGACACATATTGCCATCATTATTGGCTTTGTTACCAATCAATACAATAACAGTCTCTGTGCGGCGGATCTTTTCATTTTGAGTACCTGGGGATAGATATTTAGACAGATAGGGAAGCATTAGTGAAAAAGGATACAGTTGCTTATGTCAACTGCTTAACTTGGCGCTGATATCGTCAGCAAACAAGATGAATTTGCATGAGTTTGCTCAACAAGGCCTGTATAATGCATCCACAGAGAGTCTCATTATTTGATCAGGAAGAAACTTTGTTGTTTACTCCAGTCAAGTTGATAATGTTTAAACCTCTCCAGCAGAGACAATTTCTGCAAGTCGCGGCAAATCTTTATTTTTACTGGCACACAATGACAGCTCCCTCTTATCATAAATTTTACAATATGGAAATGTAGAGGCTCATGGTATTGATCCTCTTAAGCTCTGACTTATCCATGCTACAGTACAGTACAAAATGTGCAGAGGGCCCCTTTTAAATGTGTTCAAATGTTTTTATAGTCAAGTTGGGTGCACGGGTGCAGTAAGTTCAAAAGTGCATAGGTCATGTCACACATTAAGTTAATGGGCAATGTCCAGAGGAATCAAAAGAGTTGACAGCAGTGATGGACTTATGTGTATGTAGAGAAAAGTGGACCCCATAGTGGGATCCTTCTATACGAAATAGAAGTGAGGAAGCTTTTCCTTGTTCATTTGATTGCATGCTATGAACCCAAGCTTATATGAAACTGCATTGGAGTAATCTCTTGACAAATTAACCACTTCAGAAAAGCATTGTCACAAACTGAGGGACAAGAAGCAGTTCAACTGAACAAAAATACTGTAACTTTACGATTAATTTGTTCAGAAAGTTGAAAATTTGACATCAAATTAAAAATATATACAGTATATGAAAAGCAAAGGATACTATATGAATACCGGCTATATTCATTGTCAGGTTTACAAAATACCACTTCTTATAAGTACCCTACCAAATGCACAGCTCCTGTACTGTCATTTATCATTTAAATCAATGCCCAGAGGCCTGTGCAGAGTTTCCAGTCTGCTATATAATGCTGCTCTGTCTTTCCGAAACACTGCAGTGGCTGCATGTGATAATATTGATCCAAGAAAGAAGGAATCCCCTCAAGGCTCTACAATAATGGGGATTGTTTGAGAAACGCTTGATGGAATCTGCTGCTATTGTTCTATTATCTTCTACAAAAAGATGTAGAACAATGCCCTGCTGTACCTCAAGCTGAAGGAAGACCACAGTGCACATGAATTTCATTGTAGGGGTCGCCAGGGAAAAGAAGATGGCTCTGACTTTTGGAATAGGATTTCAGGAAGACATAAGGTTTAGATTTGGAGAGGGAATTGGTCCATCTGTGGAAGGTAAGAAAGACAGTAGCCTGTGCACTTACAACAACACTGCCACCTGCTGGTGTCATAGAGCTCCAATCTCGCAATGACTGCATCAGTAGTCAGGGGAATGTCGTTCTCATTAT
This sequence comes from Decapterus maruadsi, assembly GCA_030347415.2. Taxonomy (NCBI): domain Eukaryota; kingdom Metazoa; phylum Chordata; class Actinopteri; order Carangiformes; family Carangidae; genus Decapterus; species Decapterus maruadsi. Next base: position 19,188,736 of record CM064906.1, read on the forward strand.
TGCTGGAAATCTAGCCTAATCTTGCAAACCACTGCCCATGAATGAATGTCAGCTTGGTAGCCGTTTACAAAAGCTCTTTAGCCAAATGTAATATCGACCGACATAATTATCCATTAGCCTATCTGAAATCTAAAAGGCTAAAAAATGTTTTACAAGATTTAAAACCATGGATGACTACTATGTAGGCTACTTTGAATGCCAACTTCAGGATTCGGTTTGTAACATTTTTCATACTCCACGTCAGCAGGTGGCGCTACGTACATCATGTCCCATCGTCCTTCTTTGCTGGTGTGATGCTCAAATCCAACATGGCGGCCCTCAGGGTAGCATGTTCGGGGTTAAATGCCCTATATTCAACTATCTGCGCCCCAAAGCAGGTAAATAACTCTCAATCGCGTACTGTGATGTGGCTGCATGTGTGTTTACCAAGACCAAATCGTGTAATATTGAATGAGGGAAAGAGAAGTCAGTGTTGACCGGGTTAATGGTCCAAGTAGCTTCGCAGCTAATGCTAAGTAACGTCTTTTATAATGTAACGAAACGGGGACACCCGTGTGTTCATTCAGCGGTGAGGCAGTGCGACCGGTTTTTAATCATTAACATTTCTCATTGGTTTTGTATGTTGCATCGTACATAAATGCTGTTACTTGTTTAGCTAACGGTGACTTCAAGGTGTCTCATGGTGTCATTTCAAATAAACTGAGGCAGATGTCAACAAATCATTTGGACTCATTCAACAAATGAGTCCTCTGTACTGACAGCAGACGAGTTTGTAAACAACAATAGCATGTAAATGGTAAAATGAGTAATACTTGAGTGAATACTTACACTGTATTGCTTAGTACTGTATATGAGCTAGGCTAAATGTTTATCTTACTCCACTTTAATCTTCATACATAGAAGCATAAAATCTAGCAATAAAATTTCTTTGTAAACAATGTTGTCTGTGGGGCAAAATATGGGATGTAAATAGCATGTAAATGGACAGAAATAAAAACAGAGTAATTACAGACCTATTTAGTTGTTTTGTCCTAGTTTCCCTAAGTAAGAGCTATGCATTTGTGTTTGGTTTCATTTTACAAAGGCTACAGGAACAGTCTTCAACATTACCCTCAGATCTTGTTTCACCTGTGGCAAATAGGTACGTAACATTTGGCTCGGTCACTAATAACTGCTGGAACATTGTGCACAGGCCCTGAGGAGCTGCTGGTGGTCTGTGGAGCAGGCTAGAGGTTACTACGTGAACTGGAGGATGCTGAGGGACGTCAAGAGAAGGCAGATGGCTTTTGAGTATGCTGATGAGAGGCTACGGATCAATGCACTGAGGAAGAACACCATCCTACCTAAAGAGCTTCAGGTAGACTTCAATACTTCTTTTACTGACACACCAATCAAGGTATAAATGATGTGAGACAATATATCTGTGTGATGTGATAATGAATCAATTATAATGGTTTTGCTGTCATTAGGTAATGTGGCAGCTTTGTGCACATTACAGAGAAACTTAATTGTTACAGCTGCATCTTTTGAGGGCATTATAGAAGATAATAATTTATTAAAATCAACAACCAATGTCATACAGAATTGTTTCAAGTAAAAAGAAAGACTGATATCCATTTTTATATCTTTGCAGGAGGTGGCAGATAACGAAATTTCAGCTCTACCCAGAGACAGCTGTCCTGTGAGAATACGCAACAGGTGTGTGATGACTTCCCGACCCCGGGGAGTGAAGCGGAGGTGGAGGCTAAGCCGTATTGTCTTCCGTGATCTGGCTGATCACAACCAGATGTCTGGGATTCTGAGGGCAAGGTGGTGATTTGGGCTGCACTGGACTCTACAGTTGGATTGCATCGTGGAAAACAAGCTGTATCTAGGATCAGAGGCACAGGACGTTCACCATCAACTTGTTTTGGCCTTTTAATGTCTGGGGCCATCAGACATATTGACCATGAATCATGATAAAATAGTTTGCACAGCCACCCACAAACACCTGGAACATTAACTGAGATCACTGCAGCATGTTTTCACTATTTGCTTTTGTATAATGAAGACATGAGTCATTTCTGTAGATCGTTTATCCATTTTTCCTAGTGGCTCTTCTAAATATGAAAAATGCCACCTGACCTAATATTTAAAGAGAAGATGACCATGCAACTTCTCAGTGGAGCAAATGAAAATGTAACTTAGTAGTGTATGCAGATATGGATGAATAAACATTGTTGTACATTACTGGTTTTTTAATTCTGTAAATTTATTGAAGAATGCAGAAATCGATGCACAAATATGTTAAAATATGCAAGTAATGCAATGAGCTTATTCAATAAGCGTAGACTAATGAATATGAAAATGTTCATATTTATTGTCAAAAGTTCATAAATTTTGATAAGTTTCATTTTTGTGGACTATGACCACTCCTTTCCGGCAGGGGGCGGTAGTGTACTTATAGACCGACCTGCCGATCACCAGCAGCAGCAAAGAAGAGGAAATGAACCGCTGCTGCTGCACACTCAGAGCAGTGGGGAGAAGACAGGCTACTGCTGAATCAAGATCATATAATTCATAAAATAAAACGAAATGGATCTAACCGAACAGGTAAGAAGCATGTTTTACAAAGCTCCGCATACGCTGATGGAGCAACAATAAAGGCTGTACGGTCCAAACTGAAACAACTACATGTTTCCACGTTAACTTAGCCATTAGCAAGCCACCGCTAACGAGCTAACTGATAGGCAATCTTATCTTTTTGTTTTGTTTTTCTCAAACATTAGTTGTTACAGGAAACAGACATATGTTTTATACAGCATTAAAGTTAGGTGTTAAATTCCTTGAAATAATTGTGCTTCGTTGGTGTTTATCAGTGTTCACCACGGAAACTGTGTAGTTTATCAGAACATTCTAGCAACTTAATGCTAACATGGCTAATGTCAACTACGTAATGACCATAGACTGGTATACATGGCATCGAGGTGACGTTTTGGCTGCAATTGTGTCCACTGAAACCCTAAAGTAGGCTATATCAGGTAATATAAGTTACGTGTGTGGTGGTTGGTGACTTAGGACGGACTACTGTAGTAACACTGTAGTAACTTCGTCCATCTTCAAGGGTGTCAGATCTGAGGACACAGCGGACGTCTATTTGATGTTTCCGCCCTCTTCGCCACAGGTTAACCCCTTCCAGATCCGGCTTTGTAACCTGACTTTGTTGTTATCTTCATAATTACTTGTCTGTCTCCTGTAAACTCCAGCTTTTCACCCAGCATGTCAAAGACATCTGCCTTGAGCTTTAGCCTGCCACTGGCAGCTTTAGACAACCATGACGGTTTGCTAACACCAAATCCTGGGATGAGGAGGACTAACAGAAGCAGTGCTGCTGTCCCAAGCCCATGCTTCAGCAGCTAGCCATCCCACAAATCCCTGCTGTGCAGCCTCCTCCTTGTGCTAAAAGCCAGAGGTGCTGCTTGCCCTGTACGAGCCTCCCTCTCAGGCTTGCAACACTCAGTAAAGGGTGTTTGTCCAAGCCTCACATCTAGCCAAAAAAAGCAACACTGGAATGGTGCTTCTGTTACGCAAGTGAACCTTTCCCTTCGTCACTGGCTTACATGAAGAGGACAATGACAGACTGCTCTGTCACTGTATGATGCACAGGCCTCCTCATCCATCCCAGATGGTGTGGTTGGACTATAAAAACCCAATTTTTCCAGAGATGAATCAAGAGGGGTATTCTGAATGTAAACCATCACTGTCTAATTCGATGACATGCATTTCTCAGTGGTCTTTTGCTTTCCCTGATGCAGATCAACCAGTTGGAGGCAGACTTGCAGGAGCTGGGGTCACTCTTGGAGAAGTCTGAGAGGAAAAGAGTGCAGGAACTGCTCAAACAGGAGCAGAAGAAGGTGGAGAAGGAGCTTTCAGTCAAGCGACAACAGAAGGAACAACAGGCCAGGAGACAAGCTGACCCATCTGCAGCCTCTAAAGCAACATACACAGTCAAGATCACTAACTATGGTATGGTGCCACTGTTCACCATGTGTAATCTGTGAGAAAGAAACAGAGCTGAGAACATGTTTGAAACTCTGTGACACTTTTGCATCTTCTATGCAGCCTGGGACCAGTCAGAGAAGTTTGTCAAGATTTACCTCACACTGAAGGACGTGCACAAAATTCCATCAGAAAATGTGGAGGTCAACTTCACAGAAAGGTAAGGCGATACTCAACAAACACCTATTTATACATATTTAGTGCTCATTAACCACCAAGTGTCTCTGATCACACTATTGTATTTGCACATTCTCTCTGTTGCAGGTCATTTTCTATCCTTGTAAAGGATCTAGGTGGGAAAAACCATCAGATGACAGTTCTCAATCTGTTGTATCCGATTGAGGAAAAGGACAGCTACAAAAAGGTGATTGAAGAACAACAAAATGTCTTCAAGTCTTTGAATCTTGTTTGTCCTGTGACGTCACATTGTTCTACATCTTAGAGCTGTTTTGTCTTTAAAGATGTTTATCATATTGGCACATTCACAAATATGCTAGTGTAGCTCTTCACCTTTGTTTGACAGCTGCAAAACATTCAGTCTGAGTGTGGGCTCACTTACAGCTGTTTAGCCATTCAAGGCCAGAAAGCAGACAATATTGAAGGGTTTAATGACTAAAGTCTTGGCATGGTGAGCTTAAAATGGCTTGCTTGTCATACCTTGTTTTTCCAACTGTTGTGTTCTGCCTTGGTGTTCACGCTCGGTCTTGATTGGGCAACTCCTGATTAAATTATGGGGGTATCTTTGTCTTCTTGACGACCACCTGTAACCAGCTTTCCTCCCTGTAACAGATAAAAACAGACATGGTCCTGATCATGTGCAAGAAGCAGGCAACAAAGAAGTGGGAGTGCCTGACAAAGGTGGACAAGCAATCAAAAGACAAAGAGTAAGTTTAGTTTCAGTTTTTGCAGTTTGCATCAATTCAGAATTTTAATGGAGGATAAAGCCACTGCAGTGTAATGTCCCATGTACAAATGCATCATCAACAGCTAATGACACACTGGCAGGAGTAGTTGCATGAAGAATTAACTGAATTATAGTTTGTTTTTTTCAACCATTATTGACTGCATGTAAATGTAGTCACTGTGAAATATATTGAGGTGCAGTACCAGGTCTGTGTGCCAGGTGTCACCGAGACACACAACACAGTCTTACAGTGTTCCTCTAATGCCTCTCAATAGTAAACCCGCTGTGGAGGAGAATGCAGACCCCAGCGATGGCCTGATGAGCATGCTGAAGAAGATCTACTCCGAGGGTGATGACGAGATGAAGAGAACCATCAACAAAGCCTGGTCGGAGTCCCAGGAGAAGAAGATTCGAGGAGAAGAAATGATGGACTTCTAAAACTGCACTCACCGGTTTTCCGCAGCAAGAAGTGAGACGATCCAGGCATGAGTTGAATATTAAATGTTTCCAATATATTTCCACAAATATCAACCTTGAATTTAGGTATACATGGATGGGTTGGCAGGAATGAAGTCGTAAGAATAATGCCCTGAATGTCCTTGTTTTGCTCCTGCTTAGGAAAACCGGGTTATTGATGTTTTGTTAGACATCGGTCATAATGCTAAAATCTGTCCTGAAATGAAATGGGAAAATTCTGATACAAGAACAAGGGTGCTGTTCATCCTTCAAATGACAGTTTCATATGTTTTTGGGTTTTTTTTGCTCATGTGAAAGGGTTAAAGGACCACAATGCAGTTTGTTTTTTCAAATAAACACCTGTTGAGTAGAAGATGGTTTGACTTCAACCAGGAAAAGCATTGTAAGCTACATTGTACATGTTTTGTGAAGACACTTGTTAATAATGTTTCAGTGCAGAATTCAGAGTAGCTAAACTGAACTGATATGAGCTGAGGATTTTCAAGTGTACATTTGCCAAAGTCACATTTCTGTTCCTTCATTGAAGACGACCTGAAGGCCCTACTGACCCAAGTCTCCAAGTCATATCAGCCTTTTAATTGTTGTTCTGTTGTTTTTGTCATTCCATACGTAGATCATATGATAAGTGCAAAGAGGGAACTTCTCACGGATCTGTCAGGTGTCAAAATTCACATAACTGGGTGTTTCTTTGTTTGGAATTTATTGTATTGAACTCATTCCTGTTGCCGAGTGTAACGCTCCAAGACATTCTTCTTGAATTGCATAATGTGGGCGTTGCATTTTTTTTGATAGTGATAGACAGTTTCTGACTCTAATTTATATTTATGGTTTAACTGTTCACTGTGATTTTGTTTTCTGACCAATATTTGTGAATATGTAACAAAAAATTACATATTGATTGTTTTGATAGTTTTCTCTGGCTTGTGTCATCATACAGTACATGTAGTTTTGTCCACCCTCAGGTTGCAAACAAATACAACTCTTCAGCTGAATCCTCTTTGTCTCAAGTTGTCTTCTGCTTCTGGTGTTGGAAAATATTTTATTTCATTTATTGGACATTTGTTTGTTAGTTCATGTTAAGGGCTATGTCAACATGGGGTTAATATGAAATCATTTCCAAACATTAGAGGGATGAAACACTGACTACAACAGTTTCTGTTGCTTGTCTCCTGCTCGCACTGCTGTTCAGTTTCAAAATGGTCAATAATATTTATTTTATAGAAGGTCACAACACAATAAGGGAAGTTCATACACACACATTAAAATGCCTGCAGGGTATGGGCTGGAGTTTTTCTGCACCAGGTGGCAGCTGTGATCAGTACTTCATTTCTCTGGACATTTCAGAGATGTAGGCCTACAAACACACACACACACACAAGCAAATGCAACCCAGGTTTTTTTTTTAACTGCTTTTGTTAATTCAACCTGTTTTTCTGTCAAGTTTCAAGCAGAATAAAAGCTGTATTTTAATGATCTGTAGGTGCTTTAGTAGTTCAATCCTACAATAGTTTAAGACCTAGAGATACTATGTCTTAACAGGAACCCTTTGCGGTTTAATGACTTAAAAAATAATATCAATTTTAAGTTTTATTATGTAAATGAGGACTTTTTGAGGACATAGGCAGTCTGTGGGACCAACTGGCAGAGATACAGTAAAGGCAGAATAATTTTGTCTGGATAAGACTTCCACTCCCCCACTTGCCTCTCTCAACATAATCCCTCAAATGATTAAAAGAGCAAAAGTTAATAGCTCAGGTCTATCTCAGGAGATGAATGGCAAGTTTTAGAGAATGGGACTAAATTCACAGATTTCACCATCTGCACTGCCCTGCATGAGTCTCTCTCAGCCACATTCAAGATTAAACATGACAAACAGTGGAAACCCCCCCCTCCCCTCGTCTGGTCACAGCTTGTCACTGGCTTTGCAGCAGTGAGACATGAGCTGCACCAACATGACTTCATATCCATTCCTTTCTTTTTCCCCAGTAGCTGTTTCATTCATGTTTTTCTTAAAGTCCAGACTATTGTTTTTCTCAGTTTTTTTAATTCTTCCAAGGAAATCCTACTTCCCATGCATAATCAGTGAAAAAACTTTACAGAAATGTTCGGTCCCATGCCAGATTTGCTCAACTCCAAGGACATGTCAATATTTCTCCTACATATTATGAAGTTCAGCACTCTTGTATTTTTCAATAACTGTAAAACTTATTAAACCTATTTCCTCCCACAAATTTTTACAAAATTGACACCAAACTTGCTAGACAGCATCTTCAGACCATCCTCCACAACAATCCACACAGATTTCTGATTTATCGGAAATTGAGCCTACAGTGCATGAAAACATTTGACTGTAAACATATACCCTCCAATTCTTGTTAAATACATTTTCAATCGTCCTGAAGAAAATTGACAATATTTTGGAGCCATGGTTGATGAAGTTTGGCAAATATCAGAATTTTATCTTAAACATTTGAATTCTGCTCTCACGGGAACGACTGCAGTCAATGTAAGACTGGCATTTTTAAACTAAACTAAATCTTCTCTTATGGAGCAAAACACTTATTGTTAAAAACAAATCACCAACATTTCCATGATATCAAGATGCAATTTATGTGTTATCCGATTTTTGATAACAGAATTTCTGACAATCTGCCTTGACGACTGCTGCCTGGCTGGTGACTACCTGACTCCATTTGATAGGCTACACAGCAGATTCCCTTCCAGCCAATTAGCTCAGTGAGTTCGGAGCCGCTTGGCATATCAACCAGAACTCCTGAAGGACAAGCTGAGCCATGCAGGAGTACACCATCAACTGTCAGCGTGGCTCCTGGACGTCCTGACCCAACAGGCCACAGTTTGTGAGGATAAAAGGCTGTGTGTCTGACATGGTGGTCTGCAACATGGGGGCGCCACAGGGTGAACGTTCTGCCCCCTCTTCTTTTCACCATTTACACAGCTCACTTCACTACTACACAGCAAACTGTCACCAAACAAAAGTTCTTGGACGAGTCAGCTGTTGTCGGTATCATCAACAACGGAGACAAAAAGGAGTACAGAGAGCTGAACCAGAACTTTGTTCCCCGGTGCCAGCAGAACCGCCTCCAGATTAATGCTGGAAAAACAAGTTGGTAGTGGACTTTCGCCAGGGCAAAGGCCCCCCTCTCTCACCGGTGAACATCCAGGGAATGGACATCGAGGTAGTGGACTCATACAAGTACCTGGGTTGTTCGACTAAATAAGAAACTGGAGTGGACTGTCAACACTCAGGCACTATATAAGAAGGGTCAAAGCAGACTCCGCCTGCTGCGGAGACTGGGGTCATATGGAGTGCAGGAGGCCCTCCTGAGAACCTTTCATGACTATGTAGTCGCACCTGCCATCTTATATATAGGGTATGCTGGAGCAGCAGCATCAGAGAGGAAGAAACTGAACAAACTGGTTAACAAAGCCAACTCTGTCCTGGGCTGCAGCCTCGATCCTGTGGAGGTGGTAGGGGACAGGAGAATGACGGCGAAGCTCTCATCAATCATGGACAATGTCTCCCACCCTCTACATGGAACCCTCTACAGTGACAGGCTTCTTCGCCCACGCTGTACGACAGAGAGGTGTGGCAAGTCCTGTCTCCCCTCTGCTGTCAAAATGTACAATACTCTCTTATATGTGCTGCAGCAAACCCATTTTGTTTTTGTGTTTGTTGTTTCTTATTCTGTCCACCAGAGGGCAGCTTGCATTGTTTACACTGCAGGTTAAGCTTGAAAAACAAATATCTGCTTTAGATGCATTTTGACACGAGTTTTCTACGTGTAATTCTCATGATTTGGGTTAGCCTACTTCTCAGAAAATACAGTTTCATCTGCTTTTATATGTATATTTTTGCCCGTTTTGGAGCTAATGGTTTCGTTTTAACTCACTTATTATCAGATTTTGTTTAGATAACAGAATTTCTGACATTTATTTTTTGACAATTTTTGAAATCTGCCTTGACAACTGCTGCCTGGCTGGTGACTCCCTGAGTCTACTTGAGAAGCCACACACTACTCTCACTTCCGACCAATTAGGAGCTGGTTCTTGGAGCAGGGAGGATGTGGGTTCATGCCCTATAGCTATAGGGTGATGATGATGACATCAAAATGCCAGATGTTGTTAGCTGGAAACACAATAGTCCTGAAGGTGGCGTCAAAGCACACATCTAAATTTAAAAAATAAAAAAAATTGGCTGGCCCTGACCATGCACCATGTTGTTTTCCTTAATCTTCTTCTAATTTTTTAAATGTGCCTTGACAACTGCTGCCTGGCTGGTGACTCCCTGAGTCCATTTGTGAGGCCATACACTCACCTATACCTGTTAATTGGCTCAGTGAGTTAGGAGCTTGTTATTGGTGTCAGTTTCTGTGTTAAACATCAGTTTTTCCACTTATGGAGCCAATAAATAATTGTTAAAAACAAACATCTCCATGCTATCTAGACGCAGTTTGTGTGTTTTTGACTGAAGCTACATGTGAGATGTGTTTAGCTCAGTGAGATAATGTTTAGCTTTAAGTTATCAGTCCAGTTTGTTTATCATTTCTAGCAATTAGTCTAATGTTCTCCTTACTGTCTTGTTCTACAATTTCACTTTCCTTCTGGTATAGCCTATCATAATTAGGGGCCGGGCAGCAAAGGTGCCAGGACCCTTGGTTAGATAACAAAATTTCTTACATTTTGACAATTTTTTGAAATCTTCCTTTACAACTGCTGCCTGGCAGGTCACTTTCAGTCAATGAACTCAGTGAAAATGAGTTTCCACAAATTTCCACATCGTGGACAATAAAGATTGATTGATTGATTGATTGAATTAGGAAGTGGTTCTTGGTGTGAGAGGTTGTGTATTCAAGCCCCAGCTATAGGGTGATGATGATGACATAACAAAACCCTCAACTAGTAACACAAGACAATAGTCCTGATGGTGGCGTCACAGCACGCCTCTAAATTAAAAAAAAAACTTTGAAAATAAATTCATAACAATTCAACATATGTGCTACGGCTTTGCAACTTTCACTTTTAAATTGCCTAATTTTGCATATAAATAATTGCCCGGCCCCGACCATTGCTGCGCATCATCACGTATGTTTTGATTGAGATCCTGTCTGGGCAAATTGTCTGGACTTTCTCCACCAGTACGCCGTCTCACCCCGCCCCCTGGCCCCATGACGTCGGCCGCCTATATATGCGGAGAGCTCTGTGCCTGCATACGCCAGATGGAGACAGTCGGAAGAGGTGGACGCAGCGTAACGCACCAGACCAGCTACTGAAACGAACGAGCGACAGAAAAAGGGATAACAAGTACAAATACTACGAACTGACCGCTTCTTCCGCTGTGTTCAATGGATACCGGTTGTTTCTCCGCGGCGCAGCGTATTTCGTGTCACACCATGAATGCGGATTTATTTAAGCCTGTACCGGAGCGTGGACCCCAACAGTCCTCTGCCCCGGTGAAAACCAACAGGAATAAACCCGAACAAACCAAACCGGAGCTGGCCCAGGTGGTGACAGACTCCAAGACGGGAAGGTCTTACAGTAAAGGGAAGCTTTTGGGAAAGGTACGAAGATTTAAATCTGTCTTTATGAATATATATATTTTTTTACCATGTGACTGACTCGCGTCTCCGGCGGAATCTTTCGGGAGGTGTATTTAATCTTGAAGCGACAGATGGATGTTGTATGTCGCTGGTTTAGTTCAACATGGAAGGGGTCCGACCATGGTGGTAATTCATAATCAGCTGTTTCCAGGTGTGTTAAACCCTTTAATGCGTGAAAAGGGAATGACCTCGTGGTGGATGCGAGAGCAAACCCCCCCCTCCCCTTCCCTTCACTTCACCCGCTGTGCGCGTCACTGCTGAATGAATCAGGCGCAAGGTGTGCCCAGCTCCTGAGCGGCACACATGATTGGCACCACCTTATGAAACCCACAGAGTTATCATTCCCAAGGAAGAATCCCTGCATTGTATAAACGGCACCGCAGACGCCTGGTAGTCCGTTTTAAAAAAACAAAAAACCCCTCCATCTGTGTGACTGTGCTATTGTTTCCTCTGCCCTTCTCTCTCTGTGCCGCCGCTGTAATGATTCTTGACGCCGTATGTGCGGTGTATGAATGGAGCGGCATAATCAACATGTTGCCAGTCATCGATACGCTGCGTCGGGCGGGCAGCCAAGCCCTCTCTCTCTCTCTCTCTCTCGCTCTCTCTTTTTTTACCCTCCTTCCCCTCTTCTCTGCTGCCTGCCGCAGAGCTGGAAACGTCTCCGTCAATTTCACGGTTAATGAATGCAGCAGCCTGGTCTGCCTCATCCCTCATATCCTCAAGCCCCATATACTCTTGATTGGCTCATGGGAGGGGTAAATGCATGGATAAACAGCAGTAAACATAGCATTTAGGGTGGGATGATTGACGGTTTGAGAATCCCATCAGAAACATCCAGGGCAACAAAAGATTCTCATCACCTTGATTAAAAAAAATGTCTAATCTGACTTGGATTTAACCCTTTTCATTATGTTTAATGCTGGAATGCAGATCCCCTCACCTGTTTAACTGACCCTCTCCCTCCACATCAGAACTAGATCAATAATAGTTGGCTCGTTTTGATTGCTTTTATATGTATTGATCTGTGGGTCATTGAGACCGAGCTTATTTATGGCCATTGCAGGTTTTCAACCTGCTGCTTTAACTGATCCTCATGTTTGTCTCCCCCAAGGGCGGCTTTGCTCGATGCTACGAGATGACAGACCTCTCCTCCAACAAAATGTATGCAGTGAAGGTGATTCCACAGAGCAGGGTGTCCAAACCACACCAGAGGGACAAGGTACATAATCATGCTCGGATGTTTTCTCAGTGTACACAGAGTACCCTGCATGAACTCACAGCGAGCATCTGGATTTGTTTGGTTTTGAAAGATGTCCACATATTGATTGATTTCTCTCATTTCTGGCAGATTACAAATGAGATCGAGCTGCACAAAACCCTGTCACACAAGCATGTGGTAAAATTCTCTCATCATTTTGAAGACCAGGATAACATCTACATATTCCTCGAGCTCTGCAGTCGGAAGGTGAGACCTCAGAAATCTCTAGAACAGTCTGCACAGGTATTCATGTCCTGTGCTTGCACGTACACAGCTTGCCTTGTGCTGCATCAGAAACACAGCAGTATGATGGTTTATTTTTAAATATTGATTTCTAATAGTGAAATCACAATTGACTTTCCAGGCCCCTTATTTCAGTGTTAGTGTGTGTGTGTGTACAGCAGTGTTGTATAGTCAACTGACAGATGCGGTATTGACTGTTTACTCTTTGTCTCTGCAGTCCCTAGCACACATTTGGAAGGCCAGACACACACTCACAGAGCCAGAAGTGCGATATTACCTCAGACAGATCATATCCGGCCTCAAGTATCTCCACAGCAGAAGCATCCTGCACAGGGATCTCAAACTAGGTATGTGACGATTACTGGAAAAGCGTGACGTTTGTGTACACGCAAGCATCCTAGGAATCTGCCCCGACTATGGGCAGGCAACATGGTATCTGTGGAATGCTGGACTGGACAAATAATGTTGTTTTTGTCTCTTTTTTTTAGGCAACTTCTTTGTTAACGAGAACATGGAACTGCGACTGGGAGACTTTGGCCTGGCTGCTAAGCTGGAGACAGTTGAACAGAGGAAAAAGTGAGTTATTTACTTTTAAAAAAAAAATCATCATTATCAAATCTAAAGGAATATGACCACATATCTGTCATATTTTGGGGGTGGTTCTTGTTAAAGCACGATAAATGGCTCTTGGAACAATTTGTCACTATTAACCCAATTACATAGCCTAACTGACTTCCTATTGATTTTAAAAAAGCTATACACATAACTCCTTGAGGGGTATCCTTATCTTGAATATTACAGTAGTCATTTTCTAGGCTTTCACAATGCACAAAAAACCATTACGTCAGCCGCTAAGCACTTTCCCCTCCACCCCCTCACCTCCAATAAGTACCTAACTAAACCGGTTTCCAAGTGGCAGTTGAATGTAGCGGTTAGATCACAGTTTCAATACTGACACCTTCCTGTGGAATACCAGAAGAATGACTGCGACAGAAAAAAATGTTCTGCCACCACTTCCTTGTCGGCATGACACGTCAACAGAACAGAATGAGTTGAATAGTATGGGGCTTTAAATATATTCTATAACTGATTTTTTTTTTTTTTCCCAGAACAATTTGTGGGACTCCCAACTATTTGGCCCCCGAGGTACTCAACAGACAGGGTCACGGCACAGAGTCTGATGTGTGGTCTCTTGGATGTGTCATGTGAGTTTTTTTTCTTTTCTTTCTAATTTTAACTTGTAGTAATTTGCTGTCTCCAGTCATGTGAGCAATGTCACATGATACATGCAGTGTGAAATTGAAGAATTATTAATTTTGTTGCTTAAATTGACCAATGTTTTTTTTTCTTTCAGGTACACACTGATGTGTGGCAACCCTCCTTTCGAGACCCTCGACCTGAAGGAGACCTACAAGTGTATAAAGGAAGTTCGGTACAACCTGCCCTCCTCGCTTTCCCCTGCTGCACAGAAACTCATCTCAGGCATTCTGCAGAAAAACCCCAGCGACAGACTCACACTGGATCAAATCCTCAACCACGAATTCTTCACCAAAGTACGTCACACCGAGCTGTGTCGCTTTTAATTGTTGAATATTAATGCTTGTTTAGGGAACCTGAGTTACTCCTACTATTGTGCCTCCTGCTTCCCTCTTGCATCTTCCTCACCTTTTGTGTCTGCCTCTTCTCCTCTAGGGTTTCACCCCTGATAAACTCCCCCCCAGCAGCTGCGTAATGGTGCCAGAGCTCCACCCTCCCAGCCCTGCCAAGAAATTCTTCACTAAAATGGCAAAGAGCTTCTTTGGCAAGAAGAAGGCAAAAGGTAAGCAGCAGTGTAGAAGTCAAGTGAGTGACACAGTAGAGAGCCAGGTCATCCACTCTACAAGTCACTGAGTTTGACTTGCATATTTGTCCCTTTTTTTGTAACTGAGCTTGTTCATCTGGTTCTCACTGGAGCTGTCATTTAAAAGAAAATTTAAACTGAACAACCAGGCTGTATTCAGATTTAGTTTCCCCAGAGCATTTCTCTGAGGTATTTAAATGCTCCCAGGCTTAAAGATATCGGTGTCTATAATGCATGAATCCTGTTGTTGTTGCAGTGGAGAAGATTCCATGTGAGGAAAAAGACGACAAGGACATTTCCAAGCTGGTGTCTGGCATCGTGAAGTGTTCAATCAACCGCCAAATCAGCTACAAGACAGTGGGACCCACTGAGGTACATCTTCTTTTAGTTCACCACGTTTGTAGAAAAAGTCAAATTAGTTAAAATAGAGTAATCCCAGCCCCTAATAAAGTAATTAAAGCCCCACAGCAGTTCTGAATTGGTCTTAAAATCTGGAAAAGGGATAAATGAAGTACATATTTTCATCCCTTATGACTGATAGTGCTTTGGATTCAGCGTTTGAAGTGACCCTGCCAACATGTTAATTTAAACAGTAAAAGCAGCTCATGAATGGAGATGGGATGAATAAATGTATACTTGTATAAACCATGGAGAGCTGGTGTATTTTTACCCCAGAATAGCACTGAAACTGATGATGTGGAGCATTTGAACAAACAATGGATAAAACTTTAATCCCCTCAAATTTGTTTGTTAAAGGAGAGTGTGTTTTTCTGGCTGATTAGATTAGTTTCACTGAGGTTGCAGTGAAGGATGTTTTTGTCCTTTAGTCCTTAAGTCTTGAACTTGAGTAGAAATGTAGCACAGCCTGTTTCTTTTGGTTGTATTTCACTGTTAAGTACATCCATATCAATTTAGGTCAGGTAGTATGAATTTCAGGGGAAATGGTTACTGTGTACATGAATCTACCATGTTTTTCAAAGTAGAAAGTACCTTATTTTCTTTGTTGCCCACATGTTCTTTGCAAGCTGCCAAACAGATTACTGGTAATTCTAAAATCAGGTTTGTGGTCAACTTGACATAAGTAAGATATCAAAAGTGCAGCACACTTGCAAGCATACAAATGAAAGCTGTGGCACTAAAAAGTAGTTTCACCTTCCTAACTTTCAAAACCAATGAAGCAACAACAGTTCAAGCTGCAGGAGATGTTTAAAAAAAGAGAAAAGCAACTTTGCTGACTGAGCTGTTTCAACTCGCAGTCGAGTGTTGCCCATGCAAATTATTCTTAATTATGTGGATAGTTGTTTTTTTGTTTTTTAACCCTCTGCCCTTGCGTCACTTTGGTGGTTTGTCGTGTCATGAATGTGTGTTGACTCATCTCTTGTTGCTGTGCAGGTGCCCTCTCCTACCGGTCAGCTGGTCAGCTCTGTGCCTCTGGAACAGACTCCTGCTGAGGAGGAATCCAGGAAATCAATCTCTCGTTCCTTCAAGGGCACCATGGCCAGCAGCACTGAACGTAGGTTTTAGTGCTTTTTTTGAATACATGAATTTATTTTCTTGCCTTTTTTTTCAAGATATTCCTCTTTTTTTTTTTTTAAATTAATGTTTCATGTTTTGCTTGTTTTCTCTCCAGCATGCGAGGATGTCCTGACCCCTGCAGCTGTTGCTGAATCGGCCATGAAAATCCTCAATAGCTGTCTGGCCACCATGCCTGCAGGTAGGAGAGCAGAAAAGCAGCCAAATGGCTTGCTAAATGAAAACTGCTTCACTTAGGTCTTATAACATGAACCGTTTCTTACATTCTGTTGCATTAAATTAAGAATGATGCAGAATCATTTAAGTTTAATCGCCCAGATCTTTTCCTTGCCTCAGCCTTTTCTTTAAAACCCTCTGAATATCTGCTGACTCATGTAGCACCAAACTCCTTTTAAACTCATAGCTGTCCTAACATTGTGGGGCTCTTCCGCTACGTAAAATGCTGACTTACACTTTAGAAATATAAACATGAACTTTTGTGTACCTTTTTTTAACTCAGTATTAATATCATTACAAGTTATAAAATGGTTCCATACCAACATTTTCTTTTATTATCTCTCTCCAGCCACCAGGAACCCACCCTGTTTGTCCAGACCGCAGTCCTTCCTGTGGGTGACTAAATGGGTCGACTATTCAAACAAATACGGTTTTGGCTACCAGCTGTCGAACCAAAGTATTGGCGTCCTCTTCAATGAGGGAACACATCTCAGTCTTTGTGACCAACGCAAGTAAGTACCTTAAGAATTACAGTATTTACTTAAGGCGTCATGTAAACATTTACATAGTGCATGGACTTGACTATTGCACAAGACTTAAGTCAAGTAGCTCCAACTACTGTACTCTCTACTTTATATGGCCAATTAGTCATTCCCTGTCTTTTGTATCTTTTGATCATAATTAAGAATGTTAAGCGATGGCATCTTTTAGCAAACATTTACATCTTTTTAAATTTATGTGTTTTTTTATTTGTTTTTCTTCTAGGACAGTCCACTACTGCTTGACCAACAACAAACACTTCAGTTTCCCTGCCAACTCTCTACCTGAGCAGCTTCGCAGCCAGAAACAAATTGTAGAGCTAATGGCCAACTACATGGAACAGAACCTCATGGAGGTATGAGGAATATTTGAGAATGTAAAATATATGTTTAGTATATTGTACAGTATATTGTGCAGTTACACGAGTGTTTAACGTGACCTTGTGATGAACTAACTAAACTCTTTTTTTTGTCTCCTTCAGGGTGGAGATCTGCATTGTGAGGAACAGGTCTCTGGTCCTCCTCCTCTACTGCTCCAGTGGGTGAAGACTGACCACGCTCTTGTCATGCTCTTCAACAATGGCACTCTACAGGTTCGAACACGCTTTAACTCTATATGTAGAGTCCTACATATTTTTCTAAAAGACAACAGTGTAAACAAATTAATGAGTTACAAAAACATGTCAGATGTCATCTCTTTTTTTTGGTAATTGTTGTACTGAGTTATAATTTTCTGACATGCATGTTGTCTTTCGTTCCAGGTTAACTTCTACACAGACCACACCAAACTCATCCTGTGCAAGTCATCCGATGACTCATACTTGCTCACCTACATCAGCCGGGAACGCGTCTCGTACACTTATCTCCTCAGCATGCTGAATGAGATGGGCTGCACCTCCGAGCTACGGCACCGACTCCGCTATGTGGTGCAGCTGCTCCAACACCACGCTGATGCCTGAGAGCACAGCTCTGTGCCTCCCAGGCTGCCTGAGCGGCAGATGCCTTAGAGGCAACCTGACTGGTTGACATCTTTTCGTAGGCAGCCTGACTGGTTGATATCATTTCTCAAGGCGGTGCTGGGAGGGGCTGATGCCCGTAAGTTTGACGGATGGAAGGCTGCTCAACTCCTCTGAGCAATATTCTTGTCTCAACTGGTGCTTAGGCTGCTGATTATCAAAATGACTAACCTTGATGAACATCAAGTAGTCAGGACGTTGCCCAATGCAGCATCTGCCTGAAGGGTTTGTGCCTGTCCAGCTTATGCCTCAAAGGTATCCACCTGGAAGGTAATGCTACCTAAAATAAGACACCGCCTAAATGGCCTGAAATGACGGATTCCTCACAGGCAGATGTCTAAATGAACACCCAAACTCCGTATTACCTTCCCTCACTCACTCAATACCACGCTTCTTGGCTGGATCTTTTAAAACCACCACCCGACTTTGCAGCTTTCAGCTTCCCCTGATATCCGATAACCCAGGCATGGTTTCTCAAAGGTATCTAAACACTAAAAAAGTCCTCTTTGCTTGCAACGGAACAAGGATAATCTTGCAGCTGGAATGCTTTCTGGCTCCATTTTTCTTAAAGTATTTTGGCAGCAAGGTCATTTATCCCGTTGACTAGCACTGGACCTATGATCTTACAGCAGAGATGCTTTGGGAAGAAGTGCAGTTTGATGGGGTGAGAGAGAGACCCTCCTACCCTCGGTTGGTTTCTGGCCTCTTTTGGACTATGGTGCACACATTTGTTTTTTCCCCTTCTTTTTTTTTTTTGGAAACAATTATATGAGCCAGCTATAGGATCACACTACGATCTTGACCTCACATGCACAAATAACATTCCTGGCCTTATTTGATGATGGTGATGCTCAAGTTTGGAGAGTCATTGCTGCTTCTGATCCAACATCACTGTTGTTTTTTTGTTTTTTTTGTTAAATGGGTATCGATAGTCAAATTTCACTGACGTGGTACACGGCATATGGGGGGTTATTTTGCACTTTTTTTCCTTTGTGAATTCATCTGGAAAGCAAAACCTTTTACTACCCACTTGTTCAATTTTATTTGTTTTTAACTAGATACCAAAAGCTTTTTTTTTTTTCTTTTTAAACGATTGTTTTAAATTCACGTACAGTAGGTGAATGTGTGTGTGCGCCGCATGTGCTGGTAAACAAAACTGTTGGAATATGAGGTTTGGGAGGGCGGGGGAGGGATAAAAGTGCCTTTCTGAGGGATGTCTGTTTAGTGCAATAACAGCCCTTTGTGAATGTCAAGCTGGATACAAACAAGATTCGAGATGGGTTTTACAGGTGGGACTTACTTTTACACTTAGCGTAAAGTTTAAAAGTAAGTCCACTAGCACTACACTCTCACTACCTGGTATAAGCTTTTAGAACAACTGGTATCATAAGTATATATCCCAGTAATATCTATGGAAAAAAAGAAAACATTGTACTCCATTGTACTGTACTGTAATCCTTATAGGTTTACATTGCTTTCTCGACCCAGAGTTGTATCCTAAAAACTGTGACCTGGAATGCAAGTATTACGTACGTGTTTTCAAAAAACCCAACATTGTGAAAGCCATCTGCCAATTCAGAAAGAGTCTTTATTTTTTGGCACATAATGTCCTGTTTATTTATTTTTTATTTATACATGTTTTTTATTTATTGTGTAAATGTTATTGTCCTGACACAAGAAATTCCGATCACCTTTTGTATTGTAATGTATTTGGGGGGGATGGGACAAAAATAAAGTTTATTGAAAACGAACAAAATTTGCACTCATTGTTGCAGACTGATACTGTTTGCCCATATGGTAAGGAGACATTCATGTCATCTTGTCCACATTGCCATTAGTTTAGCACTTCATGCCTTGTAATTGTCAGCCCATAGCTTTCTAGAGCTGCTGACGGGAGGCAGTGAGGCTTCTCAAGAACGTATGGAATTTATGGTGGTGGGCACTTGAATGCTGTCTATGCAGATGACATTCTTGTGTTGACAGTATGAGTGAAATAATGCTAATAAAAAGTTCTTTCTGTCAAGGCCAACGTTAAACACCTTCAGCACAAAACCAGATCAGTATTGTTTGTGTAATCCTGGGGACAAACAGACAGGAATGAAAGTAATTTTGATTCCTGACAGATGTAAAGAATGTTATTCTTCATCGACCATTTCTACTCTCATGAATGCATTGGCAAGTATTTTAAATGAAAGGGAAGCACGTCTACTAGATATATTCAATGTGACAGGCAGCCTAGGAAGAGAGGTTAAACTGGGTGAAGTCACAAGGGTAACCTTGATAAGGTCTATAAACTGTAGCTGGGCATGCTGTGACTGTTTAGGGCTTACTCACATACACTTTGATTCAGATTTCAGTGTCGTCTATGTTTTTTGTGAAGGTTTCTGGGTGCATGTACGTAAGTGGATAAGCAGGAGTGTGTGAAGGCACACACAGGCATGCACTACAGGTGATGACTGACATCAAATGACAATAAACCACGCCATGTAGCTGCTGTGTGTTGCCCTAGATACTGGGCGGGTCAGTCCTAAAGGAATTTGCCATTTCCTTCTCTGATTAATGTGACCTACGGGAACTACATTCATGGACTAAACAACCATAGTAAGCCAGTGTAATCATGTTTTATCGTGTTTCATGAGACAAGGTTGCATCCGAAACTGGATCAACTTGCTCTTACTAGTCGACTCTTGCTGTTATAGACACTCTGTTCTTTACAAAAGAGAAGCGTGTAAACATGAGCCTCGCTGTTCTCATTTAGCTGCACCCTTGAGCAGTCACATTTTCTCACATTTCAGAGTGAGTTCCTCATCACAGTTTCTATACAGTGGCAACAATAACCTCATTAACTAAAAGTGTCTGCAGGCCAAAGGCTATTAATTCCTTATAGCTTTAGTAGAGATAAAAAAAACACTACATAGCCTTTTTCATTATTTAGAATTTGTAGATAATGGACTCTCTTTTAGTAAATCCTCATGCTTAGGATACAGTCTACTTTTTGGTGGACTAGGATGTCCACCAAACTCCAGAGCAGTTTCTGTGAAAAGACAATACAAGCCAAGAAGGGTGAGCTTTGCACAGGTTAACCACCAGGGCCAACCACATCATAGCAGAAAACAACCTCAAGCTCGCCAAAACAAGGAGTAAGAGGAAATAAAGGTGTAGCTAAAAGGGCAAGAAGCTCAAATCCAGCAGCTCATGCATGAGAAAAAATGAACTCCGGTGCAAGCTCAGCAAGATGTCAAAGAGGTGAAGCCTTCCAGGAGACAGGAAACAAGAAACTGAGAGCTTGCAAGGGGAACAATGTCCTTGATGTGGATAGAAGTAACAGAGAGTTGGAAACAAAGTACATGCAACTTGAAAAGCATAAAAAACTGCAGGCAGGGGAGGCCATGAAGGAGACGATGGAGAAGGTCAAGCAGAGGGACAGTCGCGTCCAGGACCTCATGGAAGACAATAAGGCTCTCCTCTACAAGCTCATAAAGACCTCATATAAACCAGAGAGACAAGAGCATGAAAACCATCTGGTGGAAGAGTTGATGGCTGAGCTGGCAAGATAGAAGACACCTGGAAGAGGAGAGTAAAAGATGTGGAGGAGGAGAGGGAAGACCTGCTGAGGGAGATTCAAGTGCTGGAGGAGGTGAATGAAAAACTGCAGGCAGAGAACCAAGTACTGAAAGAGGAGGAAGAAAATATGCAGGCAGAGACCCAAGAACAGAAAGAGGAGGAGAGAAGACTGGAGGCAGAAATTCAGGCTCTGGAGGAGAATGAGAGACAACTGTAGATGGTAAACCTTGTCCTGAAGGAGAAGGAGAAGTACCCACAGGCAGATAAAGCTCCTCAAGGAGCCGGAGGAAAGGATGCAGGAAAACAAAATCCTGCAGAAGTTGGACCAAGTGCTGTAGCAAGAGAAGAAAAAGAGAAGCAACTGTTGGAGGAGGAGAAAGATCAACTGGAGATGAAGAAACAAGATCTGGAGGAGCAACTTTTGAAAAAGAAGAGGAGGAGGAGACATTTCTTGTTTTGGGAGAGGACCAAGTAGGAGGGGGCTCTGGAGCTAGATGCACATACTCCCCTTCCCTTTCTGACCTTCACCCCTTCCCACTGTTATGTATTCTTTTCATTAAAACATCAAATAAGAAAAATAATCATGTTTTTTGCTTGTACTGTACAGTATGTGCCTCTGGGTCATTATGATTCATTTCTCCATAATATCACCATTAGCATCTACCATAAAAAAGTTGCACAATAAATTTGTTCTTAGCATTATTGTTGCTGGAGCCTGAGTGTCGTCACTGATATAATTAATGACAATGCGGTGGGTATGTAAAGCTCTACATAGTCTAGCTGTTTTAGTGAACATGACAATGAACAATCTTTTAGTGGCCTAAATAGATGTTAGCGTTGCAAACATCTGGTGAAATACAATACAAGAAAAACTGAGAAAAACTGCTGCTTTTTGAAAAATGGGAACAGATATGAAAAAGAGATGTTGTTCTTTCTTTTCTGTCTGAATCTGCATGCAGTATCAGCTGAGAGACAGATAAAATGGGACATAGTTGGAAGGTGTGATGTCAAAATTCTTTGAAATGAGTCAAGCTAGTTGAATTATCACTGCCACATGTTTTGCTCACATTTCATACCAACAGATACACTCAGTGGTTTGGCTGTCAATTACACAACGATAACCAACAACCAGTTCAGTAGAAACCAAGAGCAGACAGAAGACTTTGTGAAATGAGCTGATACTTACTTAGCCTTGATGGGGAAAAAAAAGTCATGACTGGGAGTGAGAAGGCAGAGGTATGCGAGGACTCGAGGCCGTCTCTCGATGGTATCACACCAGCCATGACGCCCGTAAACATGGTGCTGCTAATCCATAAGTAATCAGTAGAGATATTGATTCATGAGCACTTCGTCACTACTATGTTATCAGTACACATGGTCGGATGTTAACCGTTGTCGAAATCCTTCGTTGTGATCTCAACTGTACTGTCAACTTAACATACCTGTAAAGTTTTGTGACCGTACCTTATTTGGTTGTGACATTAGCCCTGTGACGAAATCAGTCCACAGAGACAAATATGTCCTTGGCAAAGTAGTCAGGGCTGTGAAGAAGTCTGTGTTAACTCATGCTACAGAGTCTCCAGTGATGACACAAAGCTGGCAACAAGCGTATAACACACTGACTGCAAGTACATGGATGCAAACATGCAACACATGATTTCAAGCATGTGCACAATACAGACACGTGCTTCTTCTGCATTTTGTCGAAATTCACATCTGAGTCACACACAAAGTAGGCCCACACCAACCAGCACACAGGACCGGTTGCCTGGCAAATACATTGCACATATGTACACACGTATACTGCCTGGCTCGTTGCCATAGTCTCAGCTGTTGTTATGATACAGGACAGCTCTTTTTCGCCAATGGACACAGGCAGAGAGGTAATGAGAGCCAACACAGCCTTGTTAGTGGCCTTCTTATATTGTGTGTATGAATGAACAAAAAAAAAAAAGATTGGCAGCTACCCATAGAAACCCCATGGAGACAGGGAGGGAGAGAATTTGTCAAATTTCCCCCCTGATTACAGGCTGGAATCTGGGGCAGCAGCAGCAGCAACAGATCACAAGGCTGCTTTGATGTGACTCTGAGGCCAAAATGTGCTGATTCCACATCTTTAATTGCGGTGTGAGACATTCTCGCCTCTCCTCTCAGCCAGTTATTACTTCCGAGGTGTAAAAGGGAGTCTTCACGTTTCAATGCCTCTCTATCTAATTTAATAATAATTTAATAATGCTTGTTATAGATCAATAACACGCCCTAAACTGCTGCTTCTTTATATGTCGCTACATGCTTGTCTTCAACTGAATGCTGATGATACAATAAGAAAATAATTGACTAACTACTTTCTAGCCAGTCTTAGGGTGTAATTTAATCACGAAGACCTACATGAGAGACGTTAATAGGGCAGAGTAAAGAGAGAGGTATGACATGCATGCCGAGGAATGTTTCAATCAATTGAAAAATGATGGTGATGTCACACGTGTTGGCGTGATGATGGAAGAGATGCAGAGAGGGAGACAAGCAGAGCCAGATGGTTTTGTGCTGATTTGTGGCCCATTAGACGGAGGGATAAAAAGTTTGTGCATACAAGACAGAAATTAACTGTTGTCTCTCTTCATATTACAGATGATATCTGATCAATCAAGAATTTTAAAGAGGTTCATGTTATTTGTCAAATTAACTTGGGTATTGTCTTCAGTAGATTAGTTGGTTGTGGCAGAATTGCTAACCCATGTAGGACAAGTGATGAGTTGATCACATAGGTTTGGTTAAAAAACAAACAGCACAGTATTGTCTACCACTTTTATTCACAGGTAAAACTGAAAGTCAGCGTGTCCAAACTATTTTTAGAAATACCTCGTTGCACAGGAAAACCACGTGTGCATAAGTATAAGTAGTAGATTAGGTAAGGGTTGTTCTAGTAAACTGTGGTGGATGCTTACAATGGAAGTTTTATGGTCATAATCTTACTATTGGTTTGATTGCTCAGTGTAGTATCATAACAGAACCAATACAGATGAAAAAAAGTCTGAGTTTGAAATAATGTGGAATTATCATTTAACAAGAGAGATTATGATCTACATACTGATGATGTTCAAAGTAGCAGCGATGTGATTTAATCCGTGACGTACATCTTGCTTTATCTTCTTCCCTTTTACAGCATGATGTAATGCATTAGCAGTAACTGTCCATATTCAGCTTATTAAAGCTCCTCTGTTTTGCCAAGCAGCATCTGGTTGGACTTTTCTGGGGAAAAATCCACAGATTCACAAGAAACAAAACATTTTGTGCTTCAAGTAGCAGTCTGGAATAAGAGAAAAGATGAAAACAATATCTTTATCAACAAGGTTATCAAAAACCTCAAAAATGAGAGTTTACACTTAGGAGCATCTTAGAGTTTATCATTATGTATTTGAATTGTGCTTTTCTAATTCACAGTTTTATGAAGAAACTATAAGATGCACACTATTAAAAATCAGACATTTCTAATTACAAAATCAACTTGGGTTTATTTTTGGAAACATCATTTTATCATCTTAACCCTGTAGAGAGAAAGTAGCCACAGTTTACCGCTATTCAGCATCAAACTACTTCCTCAGCAGTAAAATGAATGGCAACACGCACCATCTGTTTTCAGTGAGATGACTGCTTTCTTGTACAGCCCCTTTTGGCAAAGTCATTTTCCTGCTTCCTGCCCTCTCTTATTGTTCAAATTATCATCATGTCCGATGATTAACAAAGTGGTAAGAGAGTTTTCCAACTCCGTTACTTGAAATTAGCTCATTTTGTCACTACAAAGAGATTCCACATCGTGTGGGAGTGTGAGTAGGACTTTGACATGTCTGAACATGTCTGGACTCTGGATAGGCTGCACATGCTGCACATGCTTCTCCTCCTCTCCAAAAGTGGGAAGTTGCTCTTTGGGATGTTCATGTCGGAATGTGGAGACAACGCAGCTGCAAAGACGATGTGCTGTATTTCACGTTTCATTGACTGTTGATAACCTTTTAAATTAAATGTTAGCAAAAAAAAAAAAAAAGTGAATTAGCACCACTGAATAAAAGATTCTCATCAACATTAAATTCTGGGAAACTGGTTAAGTTTTCAATCAAAATGTTTGTTTCTGACTTGAGAACGAATTTTACTAGTTCAAGACATGTTTTTCTGGTTGTTGCACCATGAATAAGATTCAATATGCATTCTTCTCTGTACATGTTCTTGCAGATATGTCCACATCCAGCCAAGAAGCGATTGTGTTCCTGTTCCCTATTTATTATTATCACTGCAGTGATGGGGGAGAATAGGAGCCAGCGCCAAAGTTGTAACAGCTGCCATCCTAGGGACTGTTATCATATTTATTAACTTATATGTTTTGATGTTTTTCCAAGTAAGAAAATAACCATATATCTCAAAGATGCTGCCTTTTTATACATAAAATAATGCATGTTTAGAAATTTGCTCTGGTGTTTATGGAGAGGACCCACTTTTCATCCCTGGAGAACAATCTAACCTCAGCAAGCCTTTTGGAAATTCATCACTGTGGACTCTATTTTTCAGAATATATCCTATACAGTATTTGATATCTTTAACTGTAGGCCTAACCACTGTCAAATAAACCTTTTTCCTGAGGAAGTGTGTTTGTGGACCTTGGAGTTAAGCTTATCCTGTCCCTTTGCAGCCAGTTGTGTTGATGAGTAATTACCAGCCGAGGTGAGCTGAGCTGAGCTGAGCTGAGCTGAGCTGAGCTGAGCTGCTGATAGCAAGATCCCTGCTGTTCCAACTGCAGCTAGTCTTCCTGTCCACAGGAGTTCAACTCCTGAGTTCAACTTGCCAAGATCTAACTCCTAATCACTGAAGTCTGAACTTGGCTTCATCTGAGAGGCTTCATCTCTGTCACAGTTTGTTGGCAATGAGATACTTCCAGTTATTACAGTGCTGAAAGTAAGTATTCCTCTGTTTCATATTACAGAAGGAGATGGAGATATATGTGGATAATTACTGTGAGACGCCAAAAAACCTCGCTCCTCCTTTCCTCAGTGATGTTGTAATAGGTGCTCCCACAGTGAAAAGGATGATTCAAGGATTGTGTATGAGAGAAATGCTGCGCTTTAAACTCTTATTTATATCTTACTTAAAGTCGAATGTTAACCACAAGATATGCTCATACTTATATAAGGAAATAATGGCCTATAATGGTGATATGATGTCATTTATTTTCACAGTGAAGTCAACCACCCACTCCCTGATTTGAAATCATTTCCTGTCGAAGGATACACCTGTAAGGCCAGAGATAAAAAAAGATTGGTCAAAGATAAAACTTTAGAAGGATACAGTAATTATCTATTCTCTTCACTATTTTATGGGAAATTCGTTCAAAAAGTCGATATTGAAAAAGTACACAGCATGGGATTCCTTTTATAGCCATTATAAATCACATATTTTGTACTGCAGTCACAGAGTCCTATAACTGTCCACCTACATGTGTTGGTTTTCTTCAAGCTGCTGTATTCACCTCTCACATTGGGGGAAAATGAGTGTTGGCTTTGTGAGTGAGCGCTAGAGTTTGTGTGTTTGCTGTGGGGAAATGTGCGTAAGAGAGCGTGGCTCACATTTCCACACTGCTTTGTAGAGTTACAGTGAAACAGTTGTTTAAAGAACGCTCCAAGTGATTATGTTCCCTCTAAGGATGGCTTACTTTGTGGCCTTGTTTTTTCCCCCCTCATATTTACGGGAAAGAAAACATCATTACTGCGGTGATGCTTTAAAATCTTTGAAGGAGGAAATGTGAGGCAAGGCAAAGTGGGTGGCATGGAAATGGAAAAGGGGACTCAGAGGAGGGGATGTCCATCCCTTCCCTTCCTCCAGTCACTGTTTCACTGACCCCTGGCCACATCTTTTTCTGGCTCTCGTGTGTGTTTGTGTTGGCTGTGGCCAGTCATTTATAAGGGATCCTGCCGCTGATGTCACATTCCTGCCTGTTAAGACTACAAGGAGTGCATCACACACACACTTATGTACGTCACAGAGCAGCCTTACAGGAAATGTGTGTTTCCTTTTTACGATTCTCCCTCTGTTTCCCATTAAAAGCACAAAGGAAAATGTCATCCACCCTAGTGCTGCCAGACTGAGATTTTCTCTCCACGTTTCAGAGGCAAAGGGACATTCAATTACAAATCGACCCAACCTTGTTTTACTTTGAGACAAATTATGAAATACATACATATACAGTACATATATATATAAATATAGAATTTCTAATATCCCAAAAAAGATCCCAAAAACATCAATCCAACCAAATGGAAACCCCCGCTACATGTGACAAACATGTGACCAACGTGACAAACTGCACCATAATCAAGTATTGCCTTGAAGCTGCACAGACGCAGACAACAACAGACACACATAGATGCACTCACCATATGTCTCAGAGAATAGGTAAGCTCTGAATTGGCTTTTGAATATGGAAATGATTGTTCCAGAGATCAGGAGCACAGTAACGGGAAGTAGCTCTCACCAGACCAGCCCCGATGATGTCAGGCCTGATCGCATTATGATCAGTGTGTAAGTCAGAGATGTAATTAGGAGCCAAACTAGTGAGTGTTTTAAGGATCATTACAGGAATTTTGGAGGTGATGTTTTACTGTTGATTGATATCAAATTATACTGATAAAGTTGAAAGCTAGATATTCACATGACAGCTCATATATCACGAGATTTTCTCACTTGCTTTCATCCTGGGCTTTGGTCTCTTGTTAATTACAACATTAATAGGCAATGTTGATGTGGGACTCAGTGTGTCACAAGGTGAGGGATTAGCGGGATTGTTGTGTGAATGAATCACACAACACCTCAGGGATAAAAAAGAAAAGAAAAGAAAGTGAAGTCACCTTATTTTTGGGGTCATTTAAACTCATGATTCATATCAAGGAAGCGAGTGTACCAAATATTACTGAGATCTGAATACAGCCAGTCACATGTTAAAATGAAAATAGTGTTAAAGAAAAAGAATGACCTGACAGTTTAGGTCAGGCTACACGTCTCACTGTGAGCCATGCTTCAGTGGTGAGATGTTTTTGTGAGCTGCTTGCCATCAGTCCTGTTTAGTATCATCTTTTCCCTGAAGAATATTCAGTCAGGAGGGTTTTTAAAGGAGAAAAGCCTGGCCGGGCCCTTTAGTTACAGCTGCAACGCCTGTCAAGCTTTCCATTATAGCGTGGCACATGATGCAGTTTGCATTTGTAACAGTGGAAGATTTACCAATCCTAATTTGCAGATTTCATCAGCCACAGAGAGATAACATAAGGTAACTCTAAAACTAAGACTAAAAACTCTTGAGTTGGCCAAAAGCCGTGTCTCTGGTGGACAATCTTCCATGATTATCCTACTGGTTGTAAAATGAGAACCCGTAAAAAGATCTCAAATAAGCACTTAGTGACCGTACATGATGTAATAGGAAGTAAAGACTGATACTTCCCAGGACAAAGACAACGTTGTCACCACAGTCATTCATAGAAAAGTAAAACTAAGTAAGTCCAGATGGATTTGGACACGTTGTGTAGAAAAATACTACAGGCAACCAACAGTTTGAAAAAGACTTTGATACTATATGCAGTGACAGCAGAATGATTTGAGGGTGGGGAATAATTGATGAGTCCTGTAAATACAACACCATAATGTCAACAAATGGAAATTGTCTTGGGGGTGGGGAAGTACAACCTTCCTTATAGTCAACAAATAGTGGGTCAGATCCCTCACAGCTGAGACTGAACATGCACAAATACTACCTGTATGAAGCCACAGTACTGTAGATCAGCTAACCAACTTACATTAAGGCTCACATTTAAATCGGTTTGTCTGGGACAGGGATGTTTATTCCTCTCATGACATTTTGTTGAAAAGAGTCTATTGTGAAATTAAATATCCACTGAATGGTCGTTATATAGACTTCCTATTGCTGGTCTATAGGCAGCCTTTTTTTTTTGTAGCGTCTTTCTTCTCTGTCGTTTCAGCTGGGCTCATTATTCATCCTCACTAATGATCAGGCACGATATCTCCTGCTGTGAGAACAGAGCATGAAACAGCACTAAAACCAAAGTCAATGCATCAGGAAGTTAAACATCTGGAGGGAGACAGATGAGAGAAGAGAGGGAGAGGAAGAATTTAGCCAGACATCTACTGCTGTGGGACAATTTTACCTAATTAGTAACTTCTGTTTTCTCAAGAGCTTTCTCTCTCCCCAGCCCCCCCTTCAGTGTATGGTGTGTGTGTGAGAGAGTTTGTGAGGGGGACCATTGTAATGCGCTTTCCTTGCATGAATTCCAGCCTAGGCCGCAAGCCAAGGTCTGTGTGAGTGTGTGTGGGTAGGTTTTTGCTTTTGAAGGGTTTCTTAGCTAACACACGTTTCCTCTCAGGAACAGGCATCCCTGAGTCATTTGCATCAGTTTGATCTGGCCCTTTCCCTTCCCACGACTCAGTGTTCGGACCTGGTGCATCCTAATGCATTGTTCAAATGCGCACATTCATTTCCCGGTCCGGTTTTTCTGATGTTTATGGCTTTCCCATCCACCACCTTAGCAAATGATGTCTCCCTCAGGAGGCAACATCTGTTCACACCAAAATAATTCCAGTTCCTTCACAGCATCTCAGGTGTCATCCACAACCTGTTTCCTTCTGTTTTACCCATTTCCTTCTCCAGAAACTTTTCACTTTTCTTATTAAAAATACTTTCTTTAATTAACTATGCTATATATAATAGGTGATGCAAGTCCTAATGTGAGTATAGTAACTGATAGTTGGTGGCGTACAGTAGGCGTTAAAAACCATGACATCAAAGCCCATGTCAAAGTGTGAAATGAAGGGCGGAAAGTGTTGTTGAACTACAGTATACAACAGACAGCCTAATGCTGTGTTTGTATGCTGCTGTCTGCTGGTTTCAGCCTGTTATCTTATTATCTCCCACTCTCTCGGCTCACATATTAAATATTTTATTACAGCCTTGTTTCCAATAAAGCTGTTGCTATTTTATTTTGCTTTGTGTTTAGTGTAGCCAGATAGTGGAACACATTTAAAATAGTGACTGAGACGTGGCCCATTAATCTAGGGACAAACTGACTAATTTGGCAAAAGGCTATTTACATGACCCCTTAATAGTAACTATTCGCACCAATTCATATTGAAAGTTGACTTACATGCTAACCCTAACCCTTACCATTGACCAATGGTGGAGGTCAGACCACTCATTTACCTACCCAGAAAGGATGACACTTACACTTATGGTATCCACAAAAATAATCTAGCAAATACAATTACATACATTTTGATTGCTCTACTTTTTTCCATCAATAAGAGTTTAATCTGTGGTCTTTTGAGCCAAAGTTGCATTTACAAAACAGGAGGCAGTGAGCAGCACTATTTCTTCAGAACAGCCTCGAAGTTACAGTGACTCGGTATTGGAAAAGTGATAAGTTTGGACTGTCACAAGTTATAAAACAAGAGATAACTTTGGTATTTCCACTAGAGAGACAACTTTTGGAAAGTGAAACAACTGTTTAATTACAGCCAAACTTTGAAGAACAGCCCTTTGAATGTAACTTTTATGGTGCAAATGCAGGATTCAAAACTTTCATATCTTGTGTCCTTCTTACTGCAGCCATAAGTCCACTGTAACAGTAGTCATGTTTAAAAACACTGCTTGCTGTCTAGCAGTAGCAAAATTATAAACAGTGAGCCTTCACCAGGAAGCTCTTCAGTCCTTTGATATCTGATACAAGTGTGCTACTAATGACAACAGAACTGTGCAGATGGCTTTCAGCCCTTTGAGCACAGAGCCAAGTCAAAACTGTGACCGTCCTTCAGTTGTCTCAGCTTACGTGTGTGCATGCGTGCACATGCTGGAGACAGACACACAAAAACCTCACGTGAAATACAAAGAGGAACTATTAATAGATTGGAAAGTCAGGTGACATTTGGTACTTAATGGAAAGATTAACTATGAGTAACATGTAACATCCTGTTGTACACAAGTACATACATATACACATCTGCATATAAATAGTCACACATCTCTGTTTGTCAGGTGCAGAGGAAGTCTGATACAGTGCCCACACAACAACAAACTGGTGACACAGAAAAACAAAACAACAATTACGTGGCTTGATGTGATTCTTTCCATCAGTTATAAACATGAAAGATGCAGATGGAGTATTTCAGTTGAGCTAGTTTGAAACATTGCTATCACACAGGTGTGACTTTATCATCACCATGGCTTATATTGTTAAGTTAAGTTAACAAATCTACTTGTTGAACACTGTGACTCCAGCGAGCCACACATTTAATCCACACGTATGTAAACCTAAACGGATTTATTCTCAAAGTGTCTTAACATCTCCACCGTGCTTTCAGTGAGTTGAGTCAGAGCTGCATCTTACATTATGGTGACACATTGTTTTTTTCAAACCTTGCAGCTGCACCACATGAAGAGAGATGTGCAAGATGTAAATGCAGAATGTCAGTCTTCTATGTAAATGTCTTCTGGGAATAAGGCTGCTTGGGTTTAAGCCTGCTTCTTTTTTTTTGTCTTTATTTCTACTTTCTTTTTATCCAGCAGCCTGCAAACAGCGTTCTTGTCACAGGACTATTGTTATTATTTCTCTAACAGATTTTTTTCTTCATCTGCTTCCCATGAGATCCTTTTGGAAAACTCCATGTCCACACCCTTGAATTATGTGGGGACACCTTGTGTGAGAGACTGCTAATCCACTAATGTCTTTGGTAGGAAGAGACTTTGCTGACAAGACAGAAACACACACAGCCTGAAAACAGATGGCCTGGAGACAGTGATACAGAGGACACTCAGAGGCTCCAGATTAAGCTTTTTAAGGGGATTTCATAGGGGTATTACTGCAAACTAATGATTAATTAGTTAATATCAGTACAGGGAGTTAAGATTGATTATAGAGTATAGAGTATAGAAAGAGCTATTATCTCAGAGAGACAGCCTGTGGATCCTTTATGTGGTTCATCCAAATAATAACAGCCTTGTTATTTCCAGTCCATTTGCTGGGTCATCGATCATCAGCAATGACCTCATCAGTGAATTCATGTGCTGAAAGTGAGATTTAGAAATGAAGAAGCACCAAGACCATACTGTGGTAAACTACACTCGTGACAGGGGCCATGATGGGATGGACAACTCATCCCTCAATGAATGAGATCATTGAGAATGGACAGATCAGCAGCTCCTCCACTCATATGATCAGATCAAGGTCACTCAGCATCCAGGTCAGCTGCTCATATAACATGACTGACATCAAAACAGAACCGTAAATAAGATGAGATTAACTTCAATCATCATCAGAGTAATTATGTTTCAGATCAAAACCTAATGTGTCAATTAATTAATGACACATTTGACCTAAGACAAGGATGTGTGCTGTGAAAACAAACCACAGAGACCTAACCATAGTGTCTCCATTGCAGTGTCTACTGTTAATGTAAAGCCGTATAGCAAACCTTATTTAACAAACTTAACAAACCAGCTCTCTATAGGCGATTCAATCTGATGTTTGCCAACAAGCAAATATGAAATATGCACATAGGCTGTAATGAACTTAGTTTGGCTTTTATGTCAACTGATCTAACTCTTTGTGGAGCTTTCAAGCACATCACACAGTTTTCTTTAGCTGATAGCTTTCATGAGTTGTCATAGATGTGGGTCTGTTGATATACGAGTCCAGTAGCTGTTCTGATCTTTATCCACAGAACTTTTAGAACTTCTGTACTGAGTTTAATTTATTTTTAGCTTGGCATGGAAAATCCCATGTGACCACTCCCGGGGGAAAAACTCTCCATGATCATCACCGTCATGTGGTAGCTACTTACAAGCACATGTGTACAGTAATGTATGTTGAATGAAACTTGTACAGTAATTATACGCTTTACACCATTTTCACGTGATAACAAGAGAAACTGTGGTAAAAGTGTGATTCGCATAAAATCCCATGATAATTTTGTGCCTGGAATTACCTAAAAAGTCTCACTACACGGACATACAGTAAGTATTCCTTTGATCCAGCCACTCACAAGATCACAAAGTAAGATTTAGGCCCGGCCTCTTTAAACTACATGGTTCCCGTTTTCACTGGGAAGTGTTGTTGTAAGCCTCAAGACAAGCTTTTTTTTTTTTTTTTTAAATTCCCTTTCACCAAATCATTTCTGAAGGCTACTTTCTTTGCTCCACAATCAAGACACTGACAAACCTCCTACTACAAGTATGTTAAGCCTCAGTTGGTCTGTTGTAGAATAAGGGCTTGTTGTTGGACAAGGCACCCTGGGCCCTCACACATCTCAATGGGACACTTTGTGCTGTGTCCATTTCAGCGTGGGGGCTGTTTGAAAAGCCCCAAGAGGCTTTATTAGCCACTAATTCAAAGTCAGGACTCAATAGAAAAATACAACTCGCAAGAGAGGAGCAGATCTCAAAGTTGTGAAATAACTGATTTGGATGAAGAGATTATAGGGAGACAGATCAGAGATGAGATGAAATATGATTTACAAAGGCAAGCATGTGATACTTTAATTTCACATGCTTTCTTTTTTAGTCTCTGTTTCTCTTCCCCTTCTTCTCTTCCTCCATTTCCCCTTCTGATCTCCCCAAACCCAAACAAACATTAGTGCTAAAGAGAGATTCCAGACCAGACTGACTGATAAGAGGGGAATTCCCACACTGTGGATCATTTGACACACATATGCTCTCTCTCTCTCACACACACACACACACGGAGCCACAGAAAGAGCTGCAATTCATCATGACACAAGAAGATGAAAAGCTCATGTTAAAACAGCCCGTCAGACTTTAAGATGAAGTTCAAGTTAAGTCAGGATTTATATTAAGCTTTTATTTTTTTGAGGGGGGAAGGTGAGGTTAGACCGTTTGATTTACAACACGGGAAGACCCTGCCGTGTGATTCCCCTTCATTCATACGTTCTCAGAGAAAAGACAGACCAGTTGTTTATGAGATGGAATTCTGCCAATAAAATCCCCATTTTTCTGTCAATTTACATAAAAGTTAGAAGTCAACCAACATGACTCAGGTTTATTTATCAGGCTCTGTGCCACTGTGCACCAGAGCACATTTTAAAACCTTTCGACATAATTATATAAAGACTAAATTGGCCTTCAGCCTACCACACTATCATTTACTGTCTATGAATAAAACCCTGGGGCAAGCTGACAATACATATACAGAGATACAAAGAATTTAATCTAATCCTGGAGGAATGAGGGGAATACCCACAACCTGACTGACTGGAAGCAAACTCAACTCACCATAATGGGATTATTGTGCTAGATTTCAAGATGTCCTGTGCCAACAGGTAGAATAGTTGTATGGCTTTGTTTACTACAGTCGAGGTCTTGGAAGCTTTGAGCCCCCAGAGCCGAAACCAAGATGAATGATTTTTCTTTTCACCCTCCCATTTTGGATCCCAGCCTGAGTTTAGTCTGGGAAATAGGATACTGAGATGATCACAGTGAACCACATGGTTCCCACCCATATATCATATAGAGATTAATTTGTTTATCTTTTAGTCAGGGTGCAAGCAATTTCTCATTTGCAACGGAACAGTTAGCCTTTAATGAGTAGTTTATTTACATTAAAGTGTCAAGGATCCTTGAAATGATCCTAATCCATGAATGAGAGATGGCTGAGGAGGCTCAGATTGTAGAAGCAGTTTTGCCCTGGGCAATGTCGCTGTCTGTAGAGGTGGGAGTCTTTACATAGATTTTGGACCAGATGATGGTGATGGTGAAGGACGATTTGGTTATTCTGTATCCTGGAAGAAAATCGCTGCTGTTCTGTAGCTATAAGACCGATTGAAGAGGAAAGAGTAAAAACAATCCTGAGAGGTTTCCTGATAGGGATCAATGTTTAATTCAATTCCATTTCAACAAGCAGCATTAGTCTACATTACTGTGAGTGGTCTGTGAATATGGTTATTTTTTCATTAGGCTCCAGCAGAGTGAATCAAAATATTCCCATGAGAAGTTTGATTGGATACTTAATATTGATTTGGTCTCTGTGTTGCCAGAAAGAACTTGAAGTAACTCCAGACTTGTCTAAATTGTGAGTTGATGGCTGGATTTCGAATGTTACCTATTGAAAGCCTCCATTCAGAAATCAGTGACTTTTGTTTAGTGTTGGGAGTGTAAGGGCGGGATGACACAGTTGCGAGCCGTTTATGTACAGGCGAAAATACTGGCTGGTGCTTGAGAAGGGCGGGACCTGATAAGCTTTATGCTTCTTTCGTTTTCCCTTTCGGTCACGTGCAATTAACATGTCCGAAATAAATGAATAAATAGAAAATAGATATCACTATCTATTGTTTTCTTTAAGTATATGTTTTGGCCTTTTTGCCTTCATTTGATAGCACATAGTAGAGATAGAGAGGAAAGGGTGAGGCAGAGAGAATGGCATGCAGGAAAGGGCTGCCAGACGCGGGATTCGAACCGGGGGCTGCCTGCGGTGAGGACTGTAGCCTCTACATGCGGGGGATGCTTTAACCACTACGCCACTCACCGCCCCTATCAATTGTTTTCTAACATTACAGCTTACATTAGCCACTATAAGCTATTGGTCATAGAAAGCTAAACTGACTTATGATCTGTTTTGGTCCCACAAGAACTTTTGAGAAATGATCAGAATGTTGATCTAGCTGTACATATGATCCATTTTAATTGTTTACTCAATATCTCCTACCCGCCTCCCCTTTAATGGAATGTAATGACCACGCGTGTCTGTGAATTGGTCAGGAGAATACAGATAGCGACATTACAAGCTTGCTAGCTAACTAGCAAGAAGAGGCTTTCAGTTTTTTTGCCTTGAATATGGAGACTGTTTATTCTTTTTTTTATTTAAAAAGAGATAAAAAAAGATGCTAAATGAGAGGTTACACTGAGATACTGAAACTAGAGGAACCAAGGCTAACATGAACACGACCACATGACTTAAGCTCCCTGCGGTCCAATATGGGCAGTGACAAAAACAAAAATCTGAGTTATACTTGTATGTTATCAGATACTCATTTGTTGAAATGCATATTTAGTTTAGGTAATTTATTTTTCTATATTTCAAACAGCATTTAAGCCATTGATTCAGGGAAATTCCACGAGGAAGAACAAGATAAGTCATTAAATAACATGGTAAAGTGTTGTCAATTAAAAAGGTGAGTGTGGGCGACCGACAACAATAGTTCTTTTAGTCAGCAAAACACCCATCTTTGGATCTCCCCACCACATCATCTACTGCTTTTCATAATGTCTTTTAATGTGTTTCAATAAACTGTGGGGCTGTCCCACGACGACCGCCTTCATTAGAACAACCCACTGTGTGTACAAGTACTCTTTCAATAAGGGGATCCCAGAAAATGATGCCTCACATCTGTGTGTGTGGAGGTGTGTGTGTGTGTGTGTGTGTGTGTGTGTGTGTGTGTGTGTGTGTGTGTGTGCGTGTGCGTGTGTGTGTGTGTGTGGAGGTGTGTGTGTGTGTGTGTGTGTGTGTGTGTGTGCGTGTGTGTGTGTGTGTTGGTTTAGGCGAAACCAGAGTGAGAAGCTATCTAGAAAGAGCCAAAGGTTTCTCTACATGATGTTTTATGGGTTTCACCTCAGTTCCTGTAATCTTTTCAAGGTTTACCGGTTTCCCTTTTTATCATGAAGCCAAACAGCCCGAAAAATAAATACAGCAAAATCATGGTAGGAACTCATGTTAAGGACATTATCTAATCACTAAAGCTGAAAAACAAGTGAAAAGGCAATCGAAACACCTCATATCATATTGCTTATCTGAATGTAAATGGCTGAAGTTGGTCTTTTATGGCGGTGACAGATGAGTCTGGTATTTTTATTGCTATAAATGTCTGCTGAGGTTGTTTTCTCATGAAATTTTACGAGTCTGTTTTCATCTATGCCGGCGTAGATATGGCTTCATATGAATTGTTTTTATGCTCAGATTCCTGTAGAAGAAGGAAGTAAACTAATGTTTTGTGAGTTCTTTATTAGTTTCTCTGATCTTTACACTTCAGTTTATGTGCAAACACTTGTCTGAGACTACAGAGATTCTAGGGAATGCAAAGAAGGAAGTGAAAGGGTAGTCACTGGGTAAGGGAAAACCAAGTAAAACTATGAAGATTTCAAGGGAAGTCTGAATGTCATCAGATCAAACTCAGCAACAAAAAGTTGGCAGTGGTTTGTTAAACGAGCTTAACAATGAAATCACATTATTCTTCACAGATTTTAGTCAGTCAGAGGAACCTTATTTGAACTCTGTGAGACTGTTGACATAAGGAGGGAAATATCCTGTGGACTGCTGTCAGACTCTGACAATGACTACATTTTGCTTCATGTATTCATTAAGATCAAGTTATGTTTTCCCCAGAAAAGTACCCATGCCCTCGTATCATGGCTGCTTATGCAGGGTATTCTCAAAAATAATCACTTCACATGAATTGGGGGAAAAGTGTTACTCAATCACCATGACATAACTAACTTACACTGAACAAGGTTGGCTAGTGGGTTGAATCAAAGTCAAATAGCATCACTATACACGGGGCAGCACAATGCAGCCTCTAAATAACACATTATCTGCTGCGAAACTCGTTCATTTCACAGATATTTTGTTATGATACACTAGTGCTATTCCCCTCTCAGTCCGGGGTTACCTGTTATCAACATCCATGGTCTGTAGGTTGACCTATACTAACCTCTGACCTGCGCCACGGCTTGGTGCTAGCGCTAATGCTATAGTCCGTTTCTGCGCGTTTCCGACTTGTCAGAACAAAATGAGCAGCTGGATGAAGCTCAGCTTCCATAGGCTTCCTCTTCGCAGCCCGGACTCACTAAAGGCTAGTTGCGCTAAGAATGGACCCGAATGCCGAAGCGGAATCTTTATTATCAGAATGAGCCGGGCAGCGCTCACAGATGAGTAGGCTAATCAACCCCGGATGTTGATAACACGCCCGGACTCAGAGGGGAATAGCACTAGTATAACCAATGTTATCTGGGTGAGTAAATGATTGTATTTTATGATAGAAATAAGGTCCAGATTGTAAAAAACGGTGATTCCCCTTTAATCAATCACATAGCCTACAGTACACCGTCCATGCGCAGACTGGTTTGAACAGGAAACGAAGAGATCAATCAAACTGACTTAGATGCAGCAGAGTCCAGTTTAAGTCAGTGTTAACCAAAATGATCTTTTTCAATCCCTAACCATGTCTACTTTTAGTACCCTTAAAGGTTTTTGTGAAGCCATGACATTTATTTCAGTAACCACTGACTTGCTGAAATGAAGAAGAGCAAAGACAGCTGCAAGTGTTAAAATAAAGAATTTATCTCCCCGACAGCTGTTAGCAAAGACAACAAGGTCTCGTAATTCCTTATTCATGGCGATTTCACCACAGGTACTTGAGATGGATACGACCAAATCGGGGAAGAGACCGTTGGTGTCTTCATCATCTTTGCCAAAAGTCTCAGTTTTCACCCATCCTAACTACAACACACCTTTTCAATAGGCTCATACAAAAGTCTTCTTTCAGTGTGAATGGGAGGTCAACCCATGGCAAAATATTCTAGATCCATCCAACAAATAATTTTGCACAGGGCTCCCTCAAGCAAATACCTACTTAATCCTGGAAAGAAACTTCAAAAATAGAAAATAAACTTATTTGTTTATAGCTTATATGTGGGAGTTTTAATAAATGAGTTCTGACTCCAATGTGCTGTTACCCCTCTATTGTGTTCATGTTGATTTTCCCGCCTCCAGCCCCCGTGTTATGTGGATGTGTACACTGCTATTACAACCTGATCATCAATGACAGCACACACACAGCCACACGTGGGAGATTACATAATTATTATCACAATGTTGTCCACACACCGCTGATAGACAGCGTCACAGTAACCCTTTTGTGGGGAAAAAGAAAGGATTAACAGCTCTATAATGATCAGCACTCCCACTCCGATAGGCTGCAGAAATTCCTGGCACATCTCCGCAGGGAGTCGAGTCAGTCCTACACAAAATACTGCGTTCAACTCTGCTGTGAATATTTTGTTATGTCATGAATATTCTCATCTGCGTTGAATATTCATCCACGGCTGTTAATAAGTGCGTATGAGGCTGTGTGTGTCTGCTCTCAGTAGAGGTTGTCATTAATTAATCTGTTCCCACCAGTGCGGCAGTTAAAAGTGACTGCTGTGGAATATATTGCTCCATATAGTGTCAGTGCAGCCTGATCTTAATCACACCTCACATGTGTATAAATCACACATGCCTTCAATCACACAGTGTGACTACACTCACACAAACACACACACACACACAGACACACTGTGTCTGTATTTACAACGTCTGTGTTGCTCTGAGTGTGAGACTGAGAACGAGACAGTGATAGCAGACTGATAGACGATGACACGCTTAAAAAACACACCTATGCAAAAATAAACACAAAACGCCTGAGATTGCTCATATCAGTGCACAGGCTCTGCATGCACACCTACACATGTAAATACTGACATTATCATATAACACAAAGAACTGCATAGTATCACATACGCTATTTTCACACTGACATTCACCCATGCTGTATTTATAAGTATCGTCACCATTTAAGCCTGAGTTCCATGATGCTGAGCCACTGGCCTTAAAACAAGCCACAGATGGAAGTGTTGAAGCAAGCTCTAAAATCTAGCGTAAAATCCCTTATACTTTGTACGCCCACCCTCAACCACGACCACCACCCTGTGGCTACAGCAGGGTGCATAAATGTGGCACTTCAGTCACGATTTGAGTTTGACAGCACCACGTAATTTAGATATTAACTGTTATGAATAGGAAACAGGATTGGATATACAGTATATTATTTCAATGTATTCCTCTGGTTAGGTAAAGTTAGTAGGCTGCTTTAAAATGGGGGTCTGGCTATCTTTCCATATAGATATCTAACATCCAAGGAAAACAGCAATTGCGAAATGGTGACGCACAGCAACGACCGCAACTTCTGTGGCTTCTGATGGAAAAAACGAAAACACAATGTCAAGCAGGATGGATAAAGGGAAAAACAAGTTAACAGTGTGTTATTTCTGCAAGTGTGCGAGAGCGGGAGAATTCTTTGAAAGTGAGAATTAACTAGAAATTTAGCACCTCGCCAAAAATATGCCCAGTCATTTTCATAGCAGCTATTTCTTCAGAATGAATCTCTCACCCTGCAGCCCCCATGTCACCTTGCAAAGTATCTGTGCTCTGTGACTCGGTGCAATTAAGGGCAAGTGTGACATTATTGTCACCCTCCACCCACTAACACACAAACAAACGCACACACACAGAAACGAGGCATTAGCACAACACAGGATATGTTGCCACGGTAACGCGCCAACCCATAATCACACTGCAAGCGCGTGTGTCTTGGTGAGTCACCCAGTGGTAATCCATATTCATTGCTTATTTCTCCTACATATGCTTTCTTGTGTGTGTCTCTCTCTCTGTGTGTGTGTGTGTGTGTGTGTGTGTGTGTTAACCTGAGGGAGATGAGTTAGTTACTTTGTTGAGAAGTGTCCCTAATGTTTTCTCCAGCCACCACCTGCCTCATTGTTGTTGTGCCTCCCCCTCTCCCCTCTCTTCTCTCTCTGATCTATTCTCCAGAAACTAGTCCCCTGCTATGTCACCCACTCTGTAGATCCAGGTGCAAAACTAAAAACAGTGGGGAAAATCCTGTTTGTGGTGACGCAGTCCAAGCAAAAAAATGAAAAAGAAAAAAGAAATACTCAGACATGTATCTCGTACATAAATACACTCTCAACCATCCGTCATTATGTATAAATAATCTGGTGAGTACACAAGCTCAGTCCTTGTTTGTTTTCGACACAGCTAAAATCTGAATTCTACAGCATCTAGTTCATTAAATGTTACAGCAGCATGAGCTTCAATAGACAAAGATCATAAATCTGCAGTTTTCATTCACATTTCCCCTTGTTTGAAGCATTTCCCACATTAGGTGATGAATATGGCAACAGTATTTCAGTCCTGTCTGGTCATGTTTGATTGACCGGTTCTGTCTCCAGTCCAGACACAGTTTGTACTGTATGAATGCCAAAAAAACAAATCACTTTTGCAGTTAAATTAAGTTACCGACATCCTAAAATGTTTTCCAAATCTCTTCACTTGCATGCTAATTGGCTAATCTGATCTTCTTCACTTCTGTCTGCTTTAGATATATGGATTGGTTAATTATGCAAAATAATGATTATTGTAACATATTGTGTTTTTCCTTGAGACCAGACCTCCTGCAGCCTCCACAGTGGACCTCACCCCACACTGTGTTATTACTGCAGGAGGGGGGGCCGTGTGGGTGTGTGTCGCAGGGGTTTGTGTGAGCTGTGTGTGTTTGCATTTAACACTTCCTGGGTGAATCATGGCTCTGGCCTCACGCAGGGCTGGTGATCTATAGAGGACTGGTGTGAACTCCTCGCAGCCTGAGACATGTGATGCTACTGGTCTGAGGCAGAAATCACATTTTATGGTTTTAAAAGGGCATATCTGGCTCAGCCCCACTTTTCAGATGCAGTCACAGGCAACGCAGCACAGAGAGGAAAACAGAGACAGACACCAGCAAATGGCTACACAGGATTCTCCAGACAGGTTTGGGAATGGGAATTTCAGGCTCCAGCTGTGATAGCTGCTCCAGTTGTCTTGTGAATGAATGGCCGTGGAATGAGGCCTGTTTTTTCTACAGCGTTTCAATGTGTGCCTTCGCATTGAGGGAACAAGAAGCCTGATATGCACAGAATGTTTTACTTTCCTTACAATATACAAAATAAAACAGCATTCTACTTGCTACTAAACAACAGAAACATACTGTTGCACAATATTAATTTAATTTAATTTATGCAGCTTTAGGAAACAATGCACTTAGGTTTGCACTTTAATGTGAAAGAAATTATTCTAATTTAGGAGAGACTTCTTTCAGAGAGTGACAGATGCTCAATATCCCCAAATCTCATTACACACTGAATTTTGCCATGTAATTGAAAGCACGTCTGCATTGCACAATCAAAGAATAAAGCTCAACCTAAGCATGCAAATTGGAGATTGCTATTATTTCAGAGTGTCTAACAGGCTTTGGAAACACCATCAAAGTAAAGTAAATCCATTTATCATTTTGAATCTCTTATCCGAGCAAACATCTTCAGGGGCATAGTGTTCTCTCCCAGCATGCAATGGGAGCGAGGCAGCATAGTGTCTGTCACAAGGCAAATAAAAACAAAGCATTCAAAAATATGGCATAATGTACCATTTCTCATATGTGTAGCTACATTTCTGCCCATAAACATCATAAGATATGAACTTCAATTAGGGTGCTTCAGGGGAACATAGGAGGGTATTAAATCTATGTTTTCAATTCATGTTTGCACAATCTGTGTTTTCCTTTTAGGATAATGACTTGTAAATTGTTCAAGGCTGGGGTAAAAACTCAAGTAAATCTCTCTTACGG
Organism: Decapterus maruadsi; assembly: GCA_030347415.2. NCBI lineage: Eukaryota > Metazoa > Chordata > Actinopteri > Carangiformes > Carangidae > Decapterus > Decapterus maruadsi. The sequence goes on from CM064906.1 coordinate 19,231,525, forward strand.
TCTCATATTCTAACCAGAAGTAACACAGGACTGTGATAAGAGGTGAGTCACATAAAAATACCCGGTGAGAATGAGACTTGGAAGGATGGAAGGATGAACACCCACGAGATGGAGAAGTAATCGAGCTCCGATGCATCCTGCCAAACATGCACACAGAAGGTACAGGCCAATATGAAATAGCACATTTGTCACTTATTCGTGCAGACGGTGACTTCATCATTTGCAGAAAGATATATTGGTGCTTCCGCCCCTGTTCGTATACTGCAGCTGCTTGTATGACAAGTTACTTCAACATTACACTTGGAGCCAACTTGTGCTTATCATGTGACTCGCCAAGAAAAGGAAAAAAAACTGTCTGAGTTGAGGGAATTTCTTTAACAAATCGAATTATCCAGACCATAAAAACTAACTGGTGAATTTCTGTGTAAATGAGTTTTACATTTATGGAGAGATTAGTTCTTAGAAAACATACAGTAAACAGGGATGGGGAAGCAAGCCCAGGAACTGAGAAAATTGAATCAGATCAACAGAGAATGGTACGAAAACACGGAAAAGAAAACATTGCACTGCAGAAACTCAATGGAATTAAAATTAGGAAAATGTATCTGAACATCTGCTCTTTCTGTTCCCCACACCCACGGCTTGTGCACAGAAAAAGACAAAAGGAAAACAGGATTATGATCTAGTTGCCATAGCAGCTGTAACTTGGTCAGTGAGATGCGGGTGAGTGTGCAGCATGACTCTACATAATGCATACAGAGAGAGAACTGACGTAGGCACCGAATGTAAACGTTGCCATGCACTGATGCAGGATGATGAGTTCAACATCACTGCTGACGACTGTATTTACGAAACAGAATGATAATGTACTTTGTAGATGAAACACATGAGTCACATTGATCTATCTATACTTCTGTTATTTAAGCATCCGATGAATAGGGAGGTCAAAATGCATTATGCGCATTTAGAAGTGGCTACGTTGTGCAACAGGAGTATCAGATGCAATCATTAATATGCTGGCTGTAACATTATTTGCAAAGGTCACATGTTGGCACGTCCATTCCTCTCTACAGAAGCCCAAGGTGAGATGTGACTCCAACAAACAGTATGACCGACCCTCTGGCCTCTGCAGCAATGACTCACGTATGAGACGACAACTATCCTCGTGCTGTCCGAACAAAAGCTGAGAGAAAATACAAGAACAGAGCACGTTTAAAAAGTCAAAGAGCAAATATTTTTTTAGATTTAGAGAACAAAGACTGCAGCCACAGCAAGGTGCAGCATTTCAAGAATGTTTAATTAATCTCAAACGCGAACATTGGCACGAGTAAACTTTAATTCGTTATGAATCACCTCTTGTTTTATGTTCTTCAACTTTGTTAGCTGTGCTTGACTGATCAAACCATTCCTCACATCATGACCCTTATGAAGAACAAAGCTTAACTTTTTAATCCTTAAACTTACTTCACTTTTCTGTGACTGCAAAAAAAAATCAATTTAAAGCTTAAAGTCAGAAGGAACAGAGGAACTGAAGTCCTCCATCTTTGCTTGCAGCATGTGATCCATAGTGTTTCACTGTATGAGCTGGTGGCAACAGGTTTTGGACACAAAGCCCACTTATTACATTAGATTATATTATATCTTGTGAAGAACCAATGGAGATTAGTGTTCATTCTGAGCCATGTTTCCATGCTCATTTGAACATCTATGTTTTAAATTAGCCTGTCTCCAATCCATCTTCTGAACTTGCATTGTCCCATTTTTAAAAAATAAATTGAAATTGAATTGAATTGAAAATTTGAACTCTGTTTTTGGTCTCCACCATCTTTTACACCGTCCAAGGTTATTACCACAATCAACTGTCTGCAGTCAGTCTGCCATCTGGTGCTGGCCAGACAGCACGCGGTGAGTTGAAAACAGTTTTCAGAAATGCTTTAAGTATATTGCATTCCATATTAAACGAGATAAATGGGAATTAATTCCCGAAATTCATTAATTTAGCAAAGCAGCGAGGCTCTCCACATGAATCAATAGTCTGGGAGAGCATCAGACACGTAATCAATGCCAGCTCCGGATGAAGTGAGTCATGCATCTGTTGTCAGAGCAGATCTACGCAGGTCAGAAATGAGGTTACAATGAATCACGGCTGCCAATATGCATTCCCTTACATGAGGGGGACAGTGCATCAGTGTTTCTCTTAAATTAATAGCTGTAAGAGCGTTGTTATATTTCTATTTGAGCAGATTGAGACAGAGTGGTTTCTCATTACTGAATGAATAGTTATTTGCAACAGACCATCGTTGTATTTGTGAGTGTGCATCCCTGGGGGGGTGCAGTCAAAGAATTATTCAATGCATTTTTTTTCATCATCAGCACAACTTCCCACTGAGGTCACTGAAATATCATTTGTGTATTTGTGGAGGTCATACTTGAGCTACAGTGATGAAAACTGTAAGCACACTTGTTTGGAGGGAGGGGGGGCAGCAAGAAAGAATGCATGAATGATGGAGTAAGACAAGATGACAGTGTGCATCATGCCTCTCTCAGCACAGAGGATGCGCTGTGCCAATGAGAGAGGGAGACAGAGAGAGAGGGAGACAGAGGGACATATAATAGCTTCCTTTACAAGCAGCCAGCAGACCATCCATGCATTCAGACACAGACAGGCAGGCAGTTCCCAGAGGTACTCCTTTGGTGAATAAAAATCGGAGGCCACGGTGCACAATTTTCTCTCTCCTCTGCTTGCCTGTCTCTTCCCTCCTTTGCCCGTCTCTGTCCGCCTGTCATCTTCATCCCCAACCCTTTTTCCTGTCTCGCTTTGTCCTCTTCTCCACCCCTAAATTTCACTTTCATTCATCCACTTCCACTCTCTCAGTCACTCACTCACTCCCTCCTCCCCCCTTACTTCAAACCCAAGCTGGGAATAGAGCAGTGTCTCTTGGAGTAGAAGCCACAGCTGAATACCAAACAGAGAGCATAGACATAGAGACAGAGAGAGGAAGAGCAGCGCAGTGATGTCACAGCTCAGACGTGATCTCCCTACACAACGGGGTTACCACACACACCTGTCTAGCTCGCTATCGTCATCCTCTGGTTAATGGTTTAGTGATTTCTTAATGCGCTTATTTCATTCATGCTTGCATCATTCATAAGATAAGATAAGTATCACCCCTTTTAAAAATAAGCATAGAAAAATAAGCATGATGAGACATGACATCAGAAGAAGAAGCACAAACAAATTACAATGGAAGCCATCCTGCAGTCTGTCGATTTACTGTCTGAGCCTTAAGGCCTTAATGTATGTTATAGTTTTACGTCAGGTGATGTATAGATACTAATAAACTTGACTTCCGACACTGTCATCCTCAAAAGCTTCTGCACTTTCTGCCTATAATCTTTTTGCATATGCATTATGGAGAATGACTGATGCGAGTCAAGGAGTTTTCTTTGTTCTCCTGCACTGCTTTTCTGCAGTGCACCTCTCTCCTGAGCTCTGACACAATCAGTCTAAATATTTCATATTGTTAATAAAGCAAACTCTGCTACATTTCCAGCTGGTTTGTTTCATTGCTTTTAGTCACTCCTTTCAAGAACAGTGACTCATCTAACCCGTCAGAGATGCTATGAAATTATATTTAAAAATGTGTTTTTAGGGAGTCGGCCTGGCACATAATGGTTGATGAGATGGCCTTATGTATGTGTGAAAGTGGCTGTGATAGATTACATAATTGCAACTCTCACATTCCCCCGTGTCTCACATTCACAGTAGTTTTTTTTCTCTCTCGCATGATTCATCTTTCTATCGTTGCAATTAGATGACATTTCATGAAAAACTTAAAACTAAATACATGGGAGATTTCAACATGAAAAAAGAAACTTCTTATCATTAGAAATTTGTGGCATAAAATCAGGGTCAGACAATGAAAACTCGCATATAAAGCTGATAGACACAATAACCAAGTCACAATATATGGAGAAACAGATTCTACATACAAAAGATCTATCTTGGAGTTGGCACTGTTGAGATGTCTGGCAACTTCAGCTCATTTACTATTCTTTCAGAAAGCACTGGCCACTGGGGCAGGAGTGATTTCAATACATTGACCTTTTCACTAGATAGATGGCTTTTCTTCAAGCTGCGAAGGACGTGGAAAAGCCACACTAAGCTTTGTAAGTGGGGATGCATCAGAGCGACTCAAGCAGCAGCAGTTGCGTGTGCCGTGCATTAATATGCATATGACCCCTAGCAGACTGGGGTTTTAGAGATCCTTTTAGAGGACTGTTTATTATGGTCACAGCAGATAGGCTGAAAAAAAGAAGAAGAAAAAAAAAACGAGCCCTGAAAGGAGCAGACTGCAAGGCAGCAGCAGGGGCAGCAGCTTTGGGGCATTGTATAGCAAGTTGACACTGCAAAGCTTTGTTATGGTACTCAGCAGGTGGAGCCACCCCGCTCCACCCACCCAGCCTGCACACAGACACGAATGCAGACACATATATACATTTATATTTGCGTGGATGCGAGCACACAAGCTTTCAGGCTCATGCACAAGGGGATCCTTGGCAGAAACACATTTAGAAAAGCAGAGGCAGTCAAAAACTCTGTCAAAGCAGTGAGCTCTAACTTGCCACATGACCTTAAGCCTCGACGGCTGCCACCATTTCAGCCTTAGAGACCGTAACCACCACTGCCCCTCCTCTTCCTCCTCCTCCTGTCTTCACTAAGTGACTACAGGCTCCGGTGACTGCCACTGCTAAAACCCCCAGAAACCCACCAACCGTCTCCTCCTCCTCTGTGCTGAGTGATCCAGGGCCCCTCGGTCGAGCACAAAGACACGGCTGCTCGTCTGTCAACCAGAGGCGCAGGACAGAGCGGGGCCCCTACTGACTCCTATTCAGCTACCCTGAATGACATTATTGAAATCTCAGTCCTGGCTGTGTCCATGTGTGGAGGGAGGCAATAGGCCCACACCTGTCCTCTTTAGCATGCCTGCCTGAGAAGACAAGATAGAGGGGGGGAGAGGGGGGGCAGAGGAATGTGTCGATGCACGACCAAACCAGCTGTTTTCACTGAGCCGTGCTGCTTTTTACTTCTACTGCATTGCTATTTTTGATTCTTGGTGAGAAACACTCTCGCCAAATTACATATTGTCCTTCGACAGCTGCAGAAAAAAAGAATTTAAATACCAGGTCGATCTAAAAGAACTCGAACAACACGGAGGAATACAACAAAAAAATGTGGCAAGATACCAAAAATTTGCTTGAAAGCTGAACCAGAGGAGCAATAAAAGCAGTTATCTTTGCCAGACCAGAAAATTGAAAAATATAAAAGCCCTGTCTTTTGCTCTGCCTTTAACGTTTTGGAGGTCAGAGATGAGTCAACATTTTAAGTGCAAGCTGGCTAAAACGCCACCTGTTCCTCGGCCGGAATGCTGCTTGCAAGGTGAAAAATGTGGAAAACTGTCTTGTGCTATTGGTCCAATAAATAGTTTAAAAGGTTTGTGTGTACACTGCGTCTACGCCTGTGTTTTAGTGTACAGTACTGTATGTAGTTGTGAGAAGAAATGTTGTATCCTGCAGGAGCAGAGTACACTGCAAAAACTCAAAATCTTACCAAGAATATTTGTCTAATTTCCAGTCAAAACAAATGTTATTATACTTAAAATAACTCATCACATTATTTTAGACACTTTTTTACTTCTTAAAAGCATATTTTCACTTAAAATAGCCTAATAGTGGGGCAAGTTTATCGTTCTTATGAAGTGGTGAGTGATGAGTCTTATTTTAAGTGGAAAGAGATTAGTTTTGACTATAGACATTTTGACAAGTAAGACAAATATTCTTGGAAAGATGTGGAGTTTTTGCAGTGTAGTTGTTGAGTGAACGCGTGCCTGTGTGTGGAGGACATATCAATTGTCACTTTCATCTGTGCCACGGGAGAGACGTCTGTAGTTTCCCATCTGTTGCTCTGCTCCTCCATGGCTCGGAGATTTGTGTGCGATCATCGTCTCTCTCCGCCGTGAGAATCCCTATTGCACCAGAAAGCCTTTAAAAAGTCGGTTTGCTCAACGCTACTGATAAGAAACCACCTGTTTAAATAAAAAAAAAACATTCCAGGGGGAAACTTTTTTTTCTCCTTTGTGTTTTTAATATTAACAGATTCTTCAAAGGACTCGCTAATCACGAAACTCGTAGCATTTATCTCTGTGTGCCCAACTGTTGGTACACATGGGGCTAACGTGGAGTTCCGGGATGAGATGAGCCTTGAGGTGTTCACACACACACACACACGCACACGCACACACACACAGGATCAAGGCCAATCAATAAACTGTGCCTGTTTGATAGACACCAGTAAAACACATCAGACAAAAGGAATGACAACAACATGTCAGCTTCCCACGCTCATGTGATTGAGCAACAAGAAGAATGGCTGACATGTTCCACTCATGGTTTGTCTTTAATCAAAGACTGGCAACAGTTTATATCCACACAACAGGTTTATATAGTCAGTATTAAAAAGTTATAATATTATCTGTTAGTAATTATGTCTCTATTAAAAAGCAAAAACTCTCTCAGCCTGTCAGTCGGAGCTGCATCTTAGTCTGGCTGTGAGTTATCGTCAGCGTACTTTCTTAGATACTTGGTACACACAAGCACTCACAGATACAGCCAATGTCAACAGTGAGAAATACAAACGTGTTTTGTTGTTCTGTGTGTTCCTGTTAGCCTTTGTTGAGTTTTATCTGAAGTCATTTCGGATGTGGACGCTGTTGCTTTTCACAGAGGGAACACTGACCGCTGCTGTCCCCGTCTCTCTCTCTTTCTGTTTTTTATCTTAAAGCTTTTCTAAACCTCACATTGTCTTTGCTACTGTATGAAAAGAATTTCACTTCTGATCTTTCTCTACTGACACTAATTATCATTAATGCAATAGTGCATACTGTACCATTGCTGTTTTTTTAATCTTCTAAAGAATTAAAATGCAGCCCTGTGGCCAAACAGACACATTCTCACACACCCACAAAACACATACACACCTACACGGACAAGCACACACCGTACACATATTAATATAACAAATACAACTGAAACCACCACAGGTGATCTCAAGTAGTGTTGATCACATAAGTGAAGGTACTAAAGTAGAGCACCCAATGAAATAGACCCTAGCTTACTTTCTATTTTATTCTAAGACCCATTGAGATCGAGATCTCATTTGGAAGGGTGACCTCGTCAACAACTAATTATTATAGTACAAAAGACAAATTATAAACAATAAATTAGAATAAACAATGCGTTACAAAAGGATCAGGCATTACAAGTGCTGTGGTTAAACATAAGTTGTTGCTAATGGAAAACGTGTTTGCACAGAGGCTGCATTGTGATAAAAACTAAATGTGCTACACTGGTGTGAGCGTGTTACAACAGGTACCAATGACAAGATAAAATATGACGCAGGAAGTTCGGTTAATACATCCAAAAAAGTTTCTTAGGCTCTTCAGATGCCCGAGCACTTCCCTGTGGTTTAAGCAACTACAGCATGAATCAGCGTTCACCGACTGCAAAGTTATGAGAATGACGGCCCCTTTGTCTTTTACCTTGTGTGCGCATGTGTCTGATTGGCCAATGCAGAGTGATGATGACCGATGATGACATACTGTATTGCAGAACAAGATGAACTAAGTTTACCTCAGTTCACGTGGCGTTTTTTTTTTTTTTTTTCTTTCCGAGGACCTCTCGAGACTCATCATGCATCATTGTGATGACAATGAAATGGAGCAATAATATAGATAACATCAGCTGCTGTGGATAAACTGACTTCACTGCTACCATTGTGTGTCTGCTCTTCAGAGCTGGAAGGTCAGTACACAGTCTGTCTGCTGCTGCCAAAAACAAGGCAGAGAAGAACAAGGTTTTAGGCATAAAACCAAGAAAACTGATAAAGGTGGCAAGAAAAAAAGAAGACACTGCACTGTGGAGCTTCAGGAGTGAGTAACAATGACTACTACTAGCAAAACATTTCATATCGTAAAAACACTGGTTAAGTGTTTGGCAATACAAAAAAGTTGAAAAATAAGACATGCACCTAGCATTTCTAAGCCTTTTCCTGTCTGAGAGTTGTTTGCACAGCAACACCAGATGGAAACTTCAACACTGACCCACTTTGCTGTGCTTTGGTGTATTTGAATTAGATAGAATGCAAAAACAGAAACAGGAAGTGGTGTGGTCTGATCAGTAGTTCGGAAAGTGAAAACAAAAAGCAGGGCGCAGAATGTACATTTAAGAAAAGCATGTTTGAATTAAGCGTGTTTTAGTTTCATTCTTGAGAAGCAGCGTTGAAAACAAAGTGCTGTACTTCAAGCCTGCGGGTTTACCAGAAGCGCCAAGTAGTGTAGCTGCAGTTCAGCAAATTTCATTTGTGCGGCTTTCCATTAGCTACTGGCAGAAGCTTCTTTCTCCACAAAGGACTTCCTGGAAATAACTACAAGTAGAAAAAGGGCTGAACGAACTAAACAAAGTTGAACTTGGAGATAAGATGGACTAACATTCAGCTACAGATTTTATACATTTGTTTTACTGATTGCCATAGCAACACCTGGAACCAATACAGTAAATCAGTACCAACATTTAATGTAATGTCCAAACTTGGATCTATAGCATGCCTTTCACCTTTTCCTCTACTTAACTTGGACACTGAATTTAGTCCTAGCTTACTTTCCCAGTTGAGACATAAATATAAATAATTTTTGTTGAAACCTTTGTTGCCACTATAAAGAACTATAAACAGGGGCCATCTTTAAAAACTAAACAGCAACTCAATGTGATAATTAAGTTTAGATTAAACCTCAAAGCTCAGCTCCATTTATCAATGGAGCAAAGTGGGATCAGTTGTTTCAGTTACAAAAGTTACTACAGCAACAAAGTAGAAGTTGTGTGGTAGAAGAAATACAACGCTATACTCTGGAACTAGAAGAAATGTCAAAAAATAAATAAATAAAAATAAATCCCCCTGCTGTGAGATTTTTAGCTGTAGTTTTTTGCTTTGCCTGTATGTGTGTCAAATATCCCAAAAATGCGAGACAAGCTGAACAGACTTTTCCTACAAAGCTAAAACTTTATTCATAAAAACTACAAATCCCCAGTGGAAAGTGTGAAAACTGGTTCCGACAGCAGAAGGGCTAGAAACGAGTTCACTATAATATCTGCAGTTTGGATGCGGTTTGATGCCAAAAAGGGTTACATTCTTCCATCGTTGAGCTCCCTCTTCCTCCTCCTCCTCCTCCTCCTCCTCCTCTCTCTGTCTCTCATACATGCACAGACATGTCCAGAAGGGAAGGGAAACCCCTGCACATGTTGGGGAAGCAGCGAGCATCCTGAATTACAAGAGCGGCTGGTATTCCCGGGGTTTAAAATAAACAGTGGTGCTTCATCATCTGAAATCATAATATATCCTGGTCTGGCTAAAAGCAGAGTTTGTTTTCTTCTTTTTTTTCAGGTGCTGAAGAAGAAGAAGGAGGTGGGGTGGGCATTGGGACAAAACAATGGCTTGATTAGAGATGATGATAGGTCAAGGAGGCAGGCAGATGGACAGACCAACAGCGAGCAGCAGACAGAAACATTTATGAATATGTATGTGTCTACATGAATGTGAGATGAGACGCGAACCCGCGCCTGCCTGCACGTGTGCGCTTTGTACGTGTCCATATAAATTTGCGTGTGCTTCAGTTCTTCCTTCCAGGGAAGGTTTGACCCTTGACCGTCTCCCTGCACCCCCATCTCTAACAGATACACACACACACCCCACCTCTCCTCCCTATATCCTGGACAGCTGTCAGCAGGGACCTGGCCAAAGAAAAAGACCCATCTGTCGCCTTCCTTCAAAGGTCAGGGCTCAGGGCTGTGTGTGTGTGTGTGGAGAGAGGGAGGGGGGAAGCTTCTTTTCACTCAGTTAATCTCTGCTGTTGTTCTCTCTCGCGCTCCCTGGCACACTTCTGAGGGTTACGGATGTTTTAAATGCAGACACCCCCTCGCGTCCATGTCTGGCTGCATGTGTGTGTGTCTGTGGCCTCGCTTGTGTGAAGGTGAGAGTTCGCCTCGTGCATGCGTTCATCATGTAACCGATACAGCGCTCCTTCATAAATTACATTAACAACAATGCAGCGCTTGTGCATAATTTGCGCTTTGCCTACTTGTCATTCTAGTGGCTTTGTGTATCTCTCACGCAGGGCTGCATGACGGGAACTTATCCAGGTGCTTGTTGCTTTCTCTGATGAGCTGTAAATGTTTGTTGTGCAAACATTGTCTTTGATCACACTGAGATGCATCACTTTGAAAACCACGCCATTTTTATTTTATTTTTTTACTTTGCTGTAGTAAGTCAATCATTTATTATGGTAAGAAATCTAAATACATCATGGAAGAATGAATCTTCTGAGAACCTGTTGTGTAAGGTCATCTTTCAGTTTCTCCAGCAAATCAGTGGCTATGACAAATATTTAGTTTTAAAAAAATAATCATTTTTAGGTGGTAATTTATCAAAAGTTCCAAACAGAGAGTTTCTAAAGGCCCTAAATGTCCCATTTTACACTAAAAGTACCAGAGGCCTGACTGTGTTCAGTGTCCCTGCACTTAAATTCTTGTCTTGACTCCCTCTGTTGGTTCACATTGAAAGTGAACATTTAAAGTCAGTGTGTATTGTTTTCAGTCCATCAGAGTTTAACAAAATAGCAAATTTCACGACTTAAAACTAAACTTAGCCCAGCTGTATAAACCAGGTTCACAAATCATGTGATATAATTGAGTTTCATTCATGTTTTGAGATGAAATCTTAAATTAGGAGCTAAAACCTCCTCTATGGATAATATGCTATAAATGTGTTCTTGTGTACTTGACTGTTTTTCAGCTACAGTGGGATCCTGTATTTTTGCCTCTGGAAGCAAAGACTGCAATTTGTCTCTACATTGTAACAAGAATAATTTTGGGACTTCTTTGTCAAACACAAGATAAACACACACTCTGCAGAATAATCTCACTCAGACTTTATTTTGAGATTAAATCTGCATGAAACGTCACGTATCATTGTTCTCCAGCAAAGCTAAACAAAATCTAAAAACTTCAGTTACATAGGCCTAACTTTTCTGCAAGTCACAGTTTCCACACTTTTACTTTTTTTTTTTTTTTTACTGTATATCTGATTCCTTCAAGAGAGTATTATTGAGTTGGAAATCCCCTCATCCCCTTGTTCAGGCTGTTTTACTACATACATGTCCAAACATTCCTCTAGAATTACAATATGTGCAATGATATAAGGTTACTGTGGCTGATTTGTAGAGTTCAGATAGTATCGAGGCAGAAGATTACACTTTGAATTTGTTCCAAGTACAGCCAACAAGCCAATAAAACCTTTTGACGGGTAGAAACAAGTTTACAGAGCGATAACAGAGAGAGAGAGAGAGATTTGGAGCAATGCATTAATGTTATATAAAGGGATTTAGGGAGAAAACAAAGGCGTGCTCTGTGTGATTACTGAGGATACGCAAATACATAATCTACTGTGTCTAGCCCTGTTACAGTGCTGGAAATAAGACAATAGATTAAAGCCATGGGGTAACGGGTATAAGTGAGCACTAGTACAGTAGGTCAGCAGGCAACTCATATTGTTTACTCCGGGTCTAATCTTCCCTAAAGGGAAGAAAGATGACTGCTCTGTCTAGTCACCATCTGTTTGACTGTAGGACTAAAGATGAAGACTGTGAAGTGAATTAGAAATAAGACCCCAGTAAATATTACAGCCACCTGTTATCATATGACTTGAGTTTAAAAGTGAGAAGACAAAATATAAGACCAAAACAGGTAAATTACCTCATTTTTTGAATCATATTCTAGGAATCAATATGTTTTTTTTCTGGGGGGTTAGTCATTTTTTTGTCTGTTTTATAAGTATTACTCAGCTTAAGAAAACCATATGATAGATAGATGCTCCTACTGTGCAAACACAGAAAACCAAAGCTACTATCAGATTGAACAAAAAGGTGATTTCCCTGCTTGATATTGCAGGGAAATATATTGCCAATAAATTTCCTTTTTTATATAAACCTGTAGTTTTGTTTAGATAAGAAAATCCCCATGTACTGTACAATAATGTATACTTTGTATAATGTATATTCAAAATTATACGAAACCTACAAAAAATTGAGCCACTTTCATCTAGAGGCTCTATATTCATATATCATTTGTATTATTTGAAGGTAATGTGAACAAGTCAGCGTTCACAATGAGCAGCTTTCCATCACATGTCATTTCATCTACACAGCTGGGAGACAGTGAACGTTATGAGCTACGGCTGGAGGTTCAAAACCCATTCAACCACGACCTATACCAAAACAGCAACAAGGCAAGCTGTGTGGTTACACGACATTACAGATGCACACTAATGAGAAGCCTCTATTGCATCTTTGCCATTAGAAAGCCACAACGTGAGAACCTCACTTCACTGTACAAGAAGAGAGGCTGCCTAGTCTGTCACCTCAAAATGTTCCACCTATCGAGCACAGATGCTTATGTTTTTCCATATCTGTGTGTGACAAAGTAATCTTAACTGACATCCGCCGACTCACACAGCACAGATAAGTCTGCCTACACAAGCCCAGCCCCAACCCTGTATGTCAACATCCATTTGTGGAAATACTTTACCTGGTAAGAATTAAAGTGTCATAGCGCCGGCTGTGAGTTACTGTAGTACTGTATGTTTTCTTTTCCCCTTGTGTTTCTCTGTATGTTGTGGACATGGCGTACATCACCTGATTGTTCAGCCCTTGAAGAGTCAGACACTTTCACAGGCTCTCAAATATTCACAGCTATTTCTACTCCCACTCCTTGTACTTAAAAGAAACCAACCCTCTCCTGTGTCTTATGACTACAACGCTAGACTAACCTCCCCTTTCCTTTTTTTCTTTTCTTTTCTTTTTCTTTTTTTTTTTTTAACATCACAGTACCGCAGAAGCCAACACTGACATTTTTAAATGGCAGGTCAACATGGTGAGACGTCCTGGAAGTACGTAGGCTGGAAATCACCAGAGAGCAACGATCAGCAGACAGTTCAGAGTGGGTTCACTGCCCATGGGTCAGATATGTGGCGTTGAAGAATCCAATGTTGGCAAATGTTCCCTATTACAGTAAGAGTTAGACATGTTTGCTCATCTGCAAAAAAGACTTTATCTTTCAGTCTTTCAGTTTAGATCAAAAGGGACCTGGATAATAAGTAACACACACAGACACCGACACACACACAGCATTTGCCGGAAGTGGTTTTACAGCAGGCTGAGCTGATAAAAAATAAATGAACACAGTGATGGAGGAAAAGAAAAGGAGGGAATAAAAGGAGCAGGGGATTGAGAGAGAATGAAAGAAGGAAAGATAAAAAAGGAAACAGAGGGAAAGAAAGGAGCGAGGGAATGACAGATATAAAGCGAGTGAGAAACAGAGAGAGAGGGGGGCCCAGAGAGAAGGAGAAAGCAGAGGAGAGAGTGATGCAGTCGAGCAGCCGTGGGCGGTTTGCGAAATCATGGGTGATGGTTTGGGGCACTTGCTCTGCGCTGTGCATGTTGTGTTTGTGTGTCTGAGAGTGGTTGCGTATGCACATGTGTGTGTGGTGTCATCTCCTGCGTCTGCGTCATTGCCTTGATTAGACTGCAGAAGAGAGAGAGGCAAGGAAACCCCAGCCCTTTCTTTTCCCCTCCCTCTCTTCCTCTCCCTCCTCCACCTTATCTCGCTCTCCTTTTTCTCTCCCTCTCAGCCCGAATCTCTGTGTTACGCTCACGCAATTCACGTCAAAGTAACTCATTCTTGTAAATAGGTGCGTCGTTCTGCCCCGAGTGCCACATTTTTTCTTGTTTTGCTCACTCTCTTTATCTGTCATTCTGTTATCTCCTATCATTCTCACTTTCTCTTTCATAAAATACACTCATGTCATACTGTAAGCGCTCAGTCAAATATGCAAAAAAAAAAAAAAAAAAGCACCCCTGAGAGTATGTGTAAAAACATGAGCACCTTGATTTACAGCAGCCATGTGCGCTAATTGCATTGCAGAGGAAGTAGTCAGACTTTGGCCCGAGTGACGCTTCTGTGGTCGGATTACTACTGTGTGTGTTTGTCAGTGAGTGTGTTTGTTATCTCAAACCTGTCACTATAAAACACCACTCATTCAAATGTTGCTGTGTAAAAACTCCCCTGAATCTGACCTTTGGAAGCATCTCTAGCAATTATCACCAGATGAAATGCTCAGACTACTTGTCATTCAGGTGTTGCTGATAAACTGATCTTTGTTACCGTCTGGAAATAGATAAGAAACTTTGGCAAGTAATTGAATGATGTCACTAAAAATGTGGGTGTGATATGAGCTATTTTTACTATTCAGGGTTTTATATGTTTAATAGTTTTCTATAAAATAGCATGTACATTTCAAAGTGATGTTCAAGCTCAAAGCTGGTTCTAACTGCAAAGGGGTGGCCCTATTGTTTTTGCTCAGGTTTATTATTAATTCTTGTTTGGTGCTTGGGCACAAATTCCCGTGAGCTGAAATGGGCCAGAAACATGAAATTTGGCCCAATGCTTGGAAATTCATGTGCATCAACTTTCCAAGAAATATGAGCCCCATTAGCCGGATGGTGGCGCTATAATTAAGGTGCAATTTTGGGAAGGTCATGAAATTTTGGAAAGGCCACGCCCCTCACACCATGAGTCTGATTGACTTGAAATGTTTAGACACAAGTCGAGCTCAATGTGCTCCACAAAAAAAGCCTTTTGGAACATAAAAGTCCACCATGATGAATTTTGTTTTGTAGATTTGCATACTGGTAATGTGACAAACAGTAAAATTAATATTGAGATTTTGACTCTTTCAACACCAAATTTGGTATACAGCCTTGGAGGACCGAGATAATCATGAGCAAGATTGGTCAAAAAACACGGCACAAAGTATCTTTGCAAAGGGTGAGGTTTTGTGAATATTGGCCATAAATCATCAACTGTTTGTCCAATAACCATAAATCTTGGCAGATATCTTCAGAGCAGGACTAGGAATATGCGTATCAAAGCACTTTGAGCTCAACCCAAAGGCGCCGCCACAAATGCCATAAGTGTGTGTCTGAAAACCTGGTTTGGAGAAACATTGAGTTTAGAATGGGTATGTATTTCAGGGCAGGTGACATCATCAGAAGTTGTTGTTTTTTTTTGGTTAACTGGCCAAGGTGATGTTTGTGTGGATGTGTTGTTATGGCAAACATGTTAGCATACTGCTTTATTGATGCATTACAGCAACAAAGCAACATTAGCATAACTGACCACCTAATGAATCATAAGACCAGTACTGACTCAGGTTTTAGGTATTGGTGGTCAATTGGTTTAAAACCCTGCTAGTTGCTTGTAGGAAAAAGTTCTAACTTCTACCATATTAGCCAGTTGGTGACATTGTACATCTGCTGTTCGGGGCTGGACAGGTTGTAGACTGAGGATTTTTCAGAGCTTTTCAACTAAATCCAGGGGCCGAAACAATGGGCTGAAAGACCCTAAAAAGGTTTAATAGGATGCAAACTACAGAGTTAAGATTATTTTGATTGTGGGGTCCATCCCTAACACAAGCCCCTCTCACATTACATAAAGTCATTGACATTTGCCAATACAGATTGATTAAAGTATAGAATCATCAAATCTGTTCCTGTATCTTTAACTTAATTTTAGCACTTTCAAAAATGTACAAAGAAATGCAAAGCTGGATGATACATCTTTGGGATGACTATGAATTACCCATTTCATATTACATACACATAGTCATCTGATCATGTCTCAATATGTTTTGTTCCAGATGTCTGGATCAACCCCCACATTTCACAATTTTAGCATTCAAATGTAAATGCCAATGTAAGACTGAAAAGAAAATTGTTTTTGTCTTTCATGCTACTTAAAATCTACAGTAAAAGACTAAAACTCAATACTGTTTCCTCATTTAAGAAATAAGAAGACCTACTCTACCCAAACAGTTGAGAAAGTGTTCAAACAGTTTTCACACACGGGAAAAAAATTTTGATGATGTAAAAGAATGTGACAAAAACTTTAAAGCAGTTGGGGGAGAGATCGTTGCGACGATAGAACCACGGTGTGACCTTCTAACATCCTGTCTTTGCCACATCATTGCCTTTCACCTTTAACCAACCTGGGAGGAAAGCAACATAACCTTTCTCTATGGAAAATGTCTGACATCACGCTAGCATTTCATTGCTCATCACTCCTTTGTTGTAGTGTTCATTTGTGTAGTAGTGACCCATTAAAAGTGATATCCACCTATTTGTTGTCCCCTCCGCCCACCGACTCTCACTTTCAGGTTAATATCGTGCTTGAGAAAACTTTCTTCTTGCCCATGACTATGTACCGCAATGGTTCAAACAAATTCTATTGAGTGACATGTCATCGTGCTCACCACATGAGTGTTCGTCACTTTCTGTGGTGATGCCATCGCACGTTAACGGAATGCGTCGATGAAAGTTTCTCTTTAGAAGAACTATTGCACCGATGTTGAAAGGAGGATTAAAGAAGAATCATTTCCCTTCTGACTGAGGAGACAGAGGCAGACGGGGGAATAAAAGCCGGGGCCGCTCGCAGTCTGTTCAGTTTAGTGCTGCTGGGGTGCTGCCAGCTAAATGAGAGACCAGCAGATGGCTGGAATGTTGAAAATGCCAAAGATCAGAGGGCAGCACTGACACAATGAGATTAGAAGGGAAACAGAGCAACCCGCCCAAATCTGGGCTGTAAACATCCTTGTGGACTTTGAGGTGTGTTTGTATATGTTAGAAAAAAAAAAGATTTAAAGAGATGTTGCATGCCTACAGATTTTTTGTTTGCTTTTCTGTTACTGATGCTGTCTTGATTGACTCCATGTGGACATTTTGTTGAGACACAAAGCCGTTACTTCAAGTCAGAGTTAAAGCAGAAGTAAGTGATATATTTGTGTTAATATAAGTCTTAAATAGTTATATCTTCCGACAGCAATCACTTACATAGTCAAAACACGAGTTAACATTTATCTTCCTACAGTTTTTATCAATTTTGAATAAGTGTTTTTTGCGTTCAAAGCCGATAAAGTTATTTGATTAAAGTTTTTTCACCGGTAAAACAGGTGTAGTGATGAAATGGCATAAAGTTATTTGATTAAAGTTTTCTGCAGTGATGTGATAGGTCCTGAAATGGCATATCAGTCAAGGCAAAAAGCTGTGTTATGAGTTTTCGCTGTTAAACCATTAATCAAAGGTGTTGGTGATGTCTGTAACCACCCACAATGTCTAGTTTCATCTGAGGGGTTGATGCTTTTACCTTTATTTTTTTCCAAAGCAGAGTTAGATAACATCAAAGGTACCTGGTGATCAAAATAAAAAAAAGAAGAATTTTCTTTCTGGAAAACATACAATTTCAGTCTCAAAGGCCTCATTCAAAGCAAAGAGTCCTGCACAGCCTATAAATCCACTCCAGCTTTATTTCAATGAATTGCTATGATTACTCTCACAGATGCACTGAAGAATTACAGAAACATAAGGCCTGCATCTGTAATCAGCAAACAGCAACAAGCTAGTTTGCGAAATAAAGTTGCAAACAGTTTATTTCTCGCCAGGAAACCCTGCATTTCCAGAAACTGTATACGAGACGCATTCTACGTTATACAGTATAAACAAACAAACCATAATTGCTGCTGCATCTTAACAATAGGAAAATGATATCCTGCAGTTAAGTGTGTTTCAGTAATGAAGCTGCTTGTTTGAGTGTCTGCCTGTCTCTTTGCTCTCAGTGTGGTCCTTTGTTTTATTGTTGGGACAATGGTTGCAGCACACAAGAGGATCGGAAAATTAATGGAGTTGTGCATAAAATCAGGACAACAAATTATCCATATATGGCCCGGCAGCCGGGGCTCAAACATCTCTGCAACTGAAAGCGTCTCATCACTTATCTCGCTGACAGGAGGTTTTATGATAGGTTGCTGAGTATGTATGCATGTCTGTATGGGTGGACACATGATCTGCATCAGCAAACTGGAGTGAGCGTATAGTGTTGAAGCTGTGATGCAAGTACACAACACTCCACTTTCATTACAGGACTAATAGAGAGGCTTTCACAGTTCCCATTATTTCACCTTGTATAGCCTCGGATGAATTACCTGTCAGCTGGGAACAACAGAGACATTCACATCTTACATAACACGCACAAGGAACATTGAGTCATCATCATTAACTGTCTTTGTATAATGTAATGCTTTCTAATCATAATGCTTCATGGCAAAATAAAGAAAAACACACACCTTGAATATTCAAGTGTGAAACAACAAAATGGAGCTTTGGATGTGCAATATTTTATCATTTATCAAGGAAAAGCAGTGATTTTTAGTTTAGAAACCAAGAGAAACAACACAGTCATTTAATTTCTACATAACAAAGTACAAAAACCTTGGGATTCATATTCCCCAGCCATCTTTTCAGCTTCTACTCTCCCACAGGGAAAACTACTTTCTAGTCCATATGGCCAGTTTTCCCCAAATGGAGTTCAGGAAGAGTTGTTGTGAGGATTAGCTTCCTCATGCACCATCTCAGTGTTCACTGCAATGACATTTTCAAGCACAAAAGCATAGAGCCAGTTTTTTTTCTCCAAACTACGACATCCGCTTTGCCAACCATTGTGACCAAAGCTGAAGAGAAAAGCAAACACTGGTGGTACTGTATCCTCAGGTTTTGCTGGCCCAGAGTCAGTCATAACTATTGAACTGGGTGGGAGGCACCTGTAACATCTCAGAGTTGGCAACAGCCACTTCTGACCACCTACACCTGGATGTTTTTATTTCTGTAACCATGATACTAGATGCGCTACAGCGACTTCAACTGTTAACCGACATGTAAATGTCATGCAAAAGATGAACAGAATACATGTATCCAAACAGAAAATGAAAACAGATGGTGCATTGTGAAAGCAGGATTTTTTTTTCTTTGGACCAACAATATTCAGTCACATTATCTATCCCCAGAGCATTGTTAAGACAGTTTCTGATAGAATTGTATAAAGACGATGAAGATGAATAAAAATAAATCTCTGCTTGCTGTTGCTATTGCAGATTTAACTGTAGGAGAAATGAGTCAACATGAACTGGATGTGAGCTAAGATAAGCATGAGTGGACACTGCCTCTTTCTACTTCCTCTATCATTGTCACAATTTTCCAGAAATCTACATCCCGTACCGGATTTGGCAGTAATGTATTCAAGCACCAGATTGTGAGGTGCTGTAACTGTATAAGAAGAAAATAACAAGCAACAGTTCTTACGTAGCCAGAGCAAATCTGCAGCTTTTGTAAGGCACTAATTCACTGTGGAAGTGAAGGGGGTGGGGGGAGTAAGTGGTGTTGCAACACTGCATTGTTCTATATAATAGCACATAAGCTCATAGTCATGCACACATATGGACAGCACACAGGAAGAAACATATAGACACTATCACAGTGCTGCAGTCGCTGGATAATAATAAAGAGAGCATGCTGGAGCACAGCCGGTTGTAGAGAGATCAATCTAAGACAACTGTGGCTTGATTGTGTGTGTGTTTGTGTGTGCATGTGGGTGTGTTTGTTACAGAGAGGGCAAGTGAGTGTTTTTGTGTGAAGACATTTAATATAGCAGGGCTGACCTTGCACAGACAAGCACAGCTACTGTAGGCTATATGAAATGCAGGGCAGGTTGAAAGATATATGGTACAGCTCCAAGTAGATAAGCATCAATAAATGCAATGCAAGTCCAAAGCAGCAATAATAATCACGACAAATACCATGTAAATACTAAGTAATTTGAACCAACTGATTATCACTGATTATCACTGATAATCAGTTAAATTAAATTCCTGGTGAGGAAATGATGAGGAACATAACATGCATACATGCAAATTAGGGCTCGTCTAAGTGACAGAAACCATAAAGCTGTGAAATTCTCTGAAATTTCCAGACAACACAGCACTGACTTCCTGTTTGCTTCTGTACTCGTCACTGTACCAGCATCTCCTGCATCCTGTTGAGGCAGACTAAACAGTGACTGATACTGGGTCAGTGTTATGTAAATCAGAAATGGTCCATCTTTATTGTTATTTAACTGTTCTTATTTCTTAGATCTAAAAGATGATTATGTTGTACAGAATTGAGACCACGGGGTGAAAAAAAAAACAAGGTGAAGAATAATCCCTTAAAGAAGTGAGCCGCTTTATGAAAGAAGTTAGATAACCAAGCTTCAGATGTGGATGAAATCTAAAATTAGAACTACAAAGCGTTATTGTAGTTAAGCACAATGGTTTCTGGTAAGATCACAGGACTAAACATGCAAATGTTTGGACACTGAATGATCTGCTCACACTGGAAGACACAGCTCTACATGTTTGTCTCTTTATGTGCTTGGATTAATGTGTCCAAATGTTCAGTTCCTTCGTTGATTAGAAATGACTAATCCAAGCAACAATAAGAGTTAATAGTGGATAAAAGCAACCAGAATATATGAGCATGTGCTATAGACTTAACATAAATTATGCTCTTTTATAAATGTTCAACACTCAACCAAAATCTGGTCATTGTCTTTGTTTGTCCAGCAATAATTGTGTTATAATAGTCTCACTCTAATTTCTTAACTGAAATCATATGACTTTACTTCTTAATGCATTGCATGCTTTTGCTAATGGGCTTTAGATTACAGTGTATTTCCTTTGTTTTTGAACTTGAAATCAGGCCTTGGGCCTAAACTGATGATTTGTGATGATTGTGTGACTGGTAACATCATTCTTATACAATACGATAACCTACAACCTACTGTAAACATGCTCCTCTACTCTCCTCCTCTGTCACTTATATTTCTCTTATCACGCTGTCCTTAGACTCCATCTCTGTCAGACTCTGTCCTGCACATGACATTGCAAACAGGTAAACAAGAAAACAGCCATCTCACAGTTCTATCTTGGTCAGCTGAAAACAAACTGTCCAGAGCTCGGTACAAGAACACCTGTGAAGCAAATCCTTTTCAGGAATGAACAAAAACATGTTTGTCTCTCCCCGTTTGACTATTTTTTGACACAGACATCTGCAGCACTTAGACTGTGCAAGCAGCGAGACAGATCTACGGGTGTGTTGCCTGCTGTGTATGTTACCAGAATAGAACAATGCATAACTAAAACTAGGACATTGACGCAGAATATGAATAGATTAAAGAGCAAAGAGGAAACTGCAAATTTGACATACAAAAGTCCATATTAAGAAGGGTCAGAAAACAGAGTACTACATCACTTGATTACATCACAGCACGGCGCAGTACGTCTGCACATGAACCTGCGGGTGTAAACGCATCTGGACTTTACCAAACTGCCATTTACCATAAACAGAGCTGCTGCCGTTCCTAACTTCAGGCACGTTCAATCTTCCAACAAACAAAAATCCAGTTAGGGGTTCATGCTCTGTTGATGTTAAAAAAGAACAGGTTGACATGTTTTCAAAAGAACTAAGCACATGCTTATGTGGCACATTCACTCACTTTGCATAAACTATATCAGCTGGGACAAAAAGACAGTGTGTGTCTGTGTGTGTGTGTCAGTGTGCACACTTCTGCCGTGTCCTGCAGGGCAACAGCCAGATAATCTCCAGAGTGGGTGACTGACTGAATGCTGCTATTTTAGCTTTGCACTGTCTGCGTCTATGAATCACTCTGCAGGGTCAGAGCAGAGGAAGGAGAAGGGTTATTACAGTAATGACACAAGTAAAACGGCTCTGCACTTGCTCTGCTCGGGTCCAAATGCACACTGGCGCTGTGTGTGTGTGTGTGTGTGTGTAACTCTTCAAAGCACAACGGGGAGAGAACATGCAGCTGACATAAGTGGATCTTATGTCATGATGAAAGCACAAGAGCAGACTTTGATATCACTGTGGTAATCTCCTTTTCTCACAACCATGGACATTACGTACATACATATGCATAAAATCTGCACTCAGTATGTGTTCGGTATGTCCATTTGCTTTGCATTGTGCAGCGTTATTAGGATTTTTTATCATCAATATGAGAGATAAAGCTCCTTCATTGTGCCGATATTGATTTTCAATCGCAAAAAGAATATCAATATCCGCACAATGAAGGAGCTTTATCTCTGTTTGTCAGGTCTGTCAGCGAAAAAAACAAAACAAACTTTTGAATATTAGTTTCCTGCAAGTGATTAAGCAAGCGAGGCGATCTGTGTATGTAGGCCAGTTACACCAGCAACATTCATTAGAGTCTCATTAAAATACAAGGAGAGGAAACACAGGGAACATGGCGAGATAATAACTATTGATGTGAACATGCACATGTTCCAGTGATGGTTGCTCAGCAGGCCTATGAACAACATCTTACAGTAGATTGTCTCAGCTGGTCACAGCTGTCACCGTCTGGTCCCTTTAGGTTCTGGATCACTGGAGCGGATAAAAACATATTTTTGGAGCAAGAGCTGCAGAGGAGCACGGGATGTAAACCAGCCAAAAGAGTCAAGGTCTGCACATAAATGCATCACCATAATGTCCCTGGATGAAGACCCAGATCACAATCTCCTCACTGTGTTCTGCCACATCACTGTGCTCATTTGGAAAGCTAATAAACAGTTCAATAGAGGGAGAAGCGAGGCAGAGAGGAGGAGATGGATGATGGGGGTCAAGCTAGCACAGCTGCACTCACAAAGGATACTCCAACACACGGGGAGATAGATGGCTTGCGCAATGCCTCCCCCTAATGGATAAAAACACCATGTTGTTCTAAAGAGCACGGGTAGTAAACATTTACATGATGAAGAGAAAAAGCCCGAAGCAGTTCCTTTGAAAATAGATCAGACACAAAATGTGTGTGTTGGTTTCCCCCTGCAATTTCCTGCTGTGCAGCATTTTACAGCGTGGGATTTACATGAGAGAACATAATAACCAACATCGTCTCGGGGCTGGAATATATAGCTAGTACGCATATAGCTCCGATTTTAATTTTGTCTCCCATCAGTCATCATTAGATGAATGTTTTGAAGGGAAAAGCAGCTTGACCTGAATTCTACGGTGGAAATGACTTATTAATTTGGTTAAAGGGAAATTTCCACGCACTGTAAATTACATTTTCACATGTTTTTGAGTGTACTGAAGCCGCCAGAATATTGGAAGTGTATATGCTAAGATAATTTAAAATATAAATGTAGTCTACAGATTCATAACAACTTAGCTGTTGGGTATTTTTGCTTTAAACTTTCTGTCACTCAAAAGACAAAATCTTCATCAAGCTGAAGAAAGAATGAATGCAAAGCTTCCATGATGTACATGATGGTAGCATAATGACTTTTAGGGAAAAGCAATATCTATCGGAAATAAGTGAAATCTCAACTGATTAAAAGTTTTAAAGATTAATTGTTAATGTTAGTCCATTTCAAAATCAGACGTAGCCTCTGTATCACTGGCCATTTCCAGTCATGCTGAGTGTTTAGTTACTCTGGCAACGGTAACTATGACCTGTGGAGAGGAAGAGGCATGCCAGATCTAATAAAAGCATATGCTGTGATGATATCAGTGACAAGCCTCTCACAGATTATTAAGGGAAGTGACACCTCAACTGATTTGTGACACATGACTGTTGCTTGCGCACCCTGTCAACAAGCTGACCTCCTAGCAACAGGATGCAAAAGAGAGTTACAGACATTATGGAAGTGATATTGAGATGACTACTACAGTGGACGTTATCTTCACAGAACTCAAATATCGTGCTAACTTTCACCAGAGGACTCAAGGATGAACTGGCGTTTTTGGGGCCAAGGGTGGTGACGGCACAACACAATGTTTTGGCCTCGCGGACCAAATATCGCTGTTTCTTTTGATTTTTCATTCATCTCCATTTGGACTTGAGGACAAATGCAGTAGACTTTCAGAGGTCAGAGGTCACAGGGACCTCAGAAAATACTTTTTAGCCAAAACTCAAATCTTCACAAAACAACTGTCAGACAAATTGTTAATATTTTACATATTAACAATTAAACACGGGTGTAAACCTGAAACTAGTGGCGTACACATAGGACCCTGAGGCAGGAATTCTAGTTATGTATACCTATTCTGTATATACTACACACTCTAGTTTCAGAAATTTGTTTTAAAAACTATATGTTGGTAGAGTTATCATTTCAGCAGAAAGCTGAATTGTGTTAAAGGACAAGCCTGTCATCCCTGCTGGGGGAA
Source organism: Decapterus maruadsi (assembly GCA_030347415.2). Taxonomy (NCBI): domain Eukaryota; kingdom Metazoa; phylum Chordata; class Actinopteri; order Carangiformes; family Carangidae; genus Decapterus; species Decapterus maruadsi. The sequence continues at coordinate 19,255,800 of CM064906.1, forward strand.
CTATTGGCTCATGTTTCACATGTCTTCTTCCCCTCGTGTCACAGTGAAGGTAACTAGATGCTAAACTAAGAGCATGACACATTAGGATTTCCCTAACAGCTGAGAAACTTCCTGTAGGTCAGCTGATGTGTGTTTTCACAACTAAGATGTAAACTTGACAAATGTCACATCTGGACGTTGTCATGATTTGTCACTTAAAATATTTCATCATCTTCGGAATACATTCATTTTTGGGAAAGCTTCATTAACAGTTGCTCCTAAAGTTGGAATAAAATATTTTTTTTTACCTCTTCTCATGAAATATGATTCATTCTTAATAGATAAAGTGTATTCTTTATTTTCTTCTCAAAACTTTATTGTTCCACCTGCTCCAAACATTTCACTATGAAAATTAAACCCCAATTGACAGGAATAAAATAGAGGAATGTGTCTGAAAACAAAATTATTCCAACTTTATGGACAACTGTGTATTGAAAAAGATCTGAATTAGGCCACATGGACTCAATGACATTGAGAGGAAGTGACTGAATGAAGGTGGGAAAATTATTTGTCAATGGGGAATTGAGCCGCCTCATGAAAGACTTCACAATATCAGTCTATGGCGCCCCCCAGTGGTCACTTTAAAAAAGGCACATTGTGCAAACAGAAAACATGGACCCTGAGTGTAAATGAGGTAAAAGCAGTGCAGAGACTTTTTACTGGGATTCATTCGCTTTTCTACAAACAAGAATTCATGGCCTGAAAAAAAGCAGATCTCTGAAGATGAGACAATTAAATGAACAGCGCCCATACAGTATATCACTGTATTATATTAAATACAAATCCACATATGACAATTAACATACACAGCATTAAATGTCATGCCAACATCTAAATAAATGTGATCAAGATATACTGTATAACACTGTGTAAGGTTCACGAAGTGAATGTAAAAATGTCAAATGTCCATTTAATTTCACTTAATACAGATGTTCAATAATCATTTTTGCATTATTTTAATCATGGATTATCAAAATAGAAATAAAATATAACAACTGGAAACTTATGTAAATACCATCATCTTTCATATTCAACCATTTATATTAAATAGCCGATTTCAAATCATCTTCATCTTCTATATATCACAAACACACACTCCCACAAACGCATGGACACACGCACACACCAACACACACGTCGAAGTCGAACACAACAGCCGTTATGGGTCTTTTGCAGCTGAATGGCACGTCCTTTATAGAAGGTAAGTGCTTTACAAGTTACCTCAAAAAGTTCTGTGCCACCAACAAAACCAATTGTATGGTCTATTCAAACAAGAGCTCCCACACACACACATGCACAAACACACAACTTTATGCGCAGACACACATGTACAGACACACACATACACCTCCCTCTAACTGAAAGAGCATGGCTTCTCTCTTTAGCAGGGCAATAAATACTTTGTAGCTGTGCCAACAGACAGCCCCTCTTTCAGAGTGTCAGCCAAGCTCTGAATAAGACCTGTAAACAATGACTTAAAGAAAACACCAGCTTATCAAGTAGAGATGGAAAAGCCTTCAGCAAAACAACATCTATATATCTTATTTACCGATTATGCACCACATGCCAAAAGTCAGGCTACAGTATCATATCAAGTGGCAGCGCTGGAATATATCCATGTCTAGATGAAGATGTTGCACTCAACATGTTGCAACAATTCCCTAAAACATGGACTCAAGGTTGTACAATAGGTTGTACCATAACATAACATAACATCTGTTCCACTGATGAATGGCTGTTTCTTCACACTGCACATGATTACACCCAGTAGGGGTGTGTGAGTTGGAACAATGCAAGGAAACACGGTCGTTAACAAACAAAAGTAAACTTTAAGGAATATAATTCAGTCATGGGAAAAGTCTGTTTTGGGTCAAACACAAATTTAGAAATTGGAAAAATAATGCTCTGCTTATTTGTGACCAAGCATTACAATCCATATCCAGACAGACACACAGACAGACAAAGCCCCAAACAAAGAGGGAAGTGAACCCTCGCTGAAAGATAAATTGAAACATCTTGCAGTCATGATGCCATGACTCGCTATTGTTTCCGGCCCCTAAGAGTTGTAGCAGGAGAAAAGGAGAAGGGAGAGGAGACGAAGGAATATGTGGAGAGAGGAGAACCTCGCCACTCATTAGCAGGAGTGAGTGAGACGAGAGTGATATTAGGCGGTCTGTTTTGAAAACTGGTGGACACCCCTTTGCATGTCCTCTCTCTCTCTTTCTGCCTTGTTCTCTCTTACTCGCTCACCCTCCTTCCACCCCCAGCCTCACTTGCCCCCCCGCCTCCCTCCCTCCCTCCCTCCCTTCTCCTTCCTCCTGCATCCCCCCTCCCTGGGAAAACAGGGACAACAAATTAGCCTTCTTTTCTCGGCAGGGCCCGGGGAGGAGGACACTTGGACAGCCCTCAGAGTGTCCGCCTGGAGTTCCCATGGACCCCTCTTGCCCCTTCCCCTTTCAGCCAGTGAGGAAGCAGTCATTGTGCCAGCACCTGTCTCTGAGGAAATTGGTAAAAGTGATGGCTTTGTTAGCCGTCTCCATGACAACCAGGAGAAAAGAGCGGGGCCAACTTGCAGGGACTGGGGTAGAGACTTGGGGGGGAGAAGAAGGGAGGGAGGGATTTTAGGGGCTCGACAATGGAGTAGCAGTTGCATCGCTTTGGCTTTGCCAGGGATCTACGTGAGGATGCTGTGACTTGGTGTATGTGTGCGTGTGCGTTTTTTTTTTTTTTTTGTGGGGGGGTGTGTATAAATGCAGAACTTGTAAGTAGCATCGAGTGGGGGATTGTCTACCGAGCATCTCTCTCTCTCGCTCCCTCATCCCTGTGGGTGACACTGTGACATCCACCAGTGAAGCAAGGCAGGAGAGTGAATAGGGTTGAAAGCAACAAGGTCAGTCACATCATGTCCAGAGAAGATCCCCCTCAGAGCAGACAGCATGCACTTTCAATAATTAAGCAACACGTTTCTTTTGCCACAGCCCAGCTCAAACATCAATACTACAAGTAATAGAGAGATTTTGTGAATTCAAGTTTTATTCATGACGCTTTAAGTTGAACCAGAGCTACAGGAATTACGATAAAATATAAACTGCTGGAAAACTGTGTTCAAAAGAAAATCACTTGCATGCCATCAAAATAAAATTGCACTGTGAAACTTACAAAGCGGCTGAAAAGGCCTAATAGAAACTGATTTGATATGAAATAGTGTGACATAAGCCTACAGCAGATATAGCACTAAAATGCATTTTGACCATTCCAGTTATGTAACTATGTTGTTTCAATGTCACTTTGCCCTCCTTCTACTCACATCCACTGCAAACAGAGTGCAAGTCATCTATCTTGTGTTTTTTTTTCTTGCAAAGCGTCAAAGTTAACCGCAGTACCTCGAGCAGACCAGCAGATGGTGCTCTTTCACTGGCTCTAGTGGAAGGAGAAAGTCTTCAGAGGCCAACGGCAACAGCAGAGTTTCATGTCCACATTTCTAACAGAAAGACCAAATGACTTGCCTATTACCTAATTCCTTCAGTGGTCTAATATGATTAAAGGCCTCCGAAACAATTTGTGGGTTGGAAAGAGAAAGAGACAGCAGTCAACCTTCAGTCCAGACAATCCAATCTGGTCAAGTCACATGGAGGCAAAACATTAAAGTCATTTTTGATTTGTTGAGTTTAGCAGCAGCGAGCTACAGAGATAAATCTTTAAAGCTGTAATCCGATTTACTACTTAAATCTTTTATGAATTATAGCTGATTCCTTTAAAACATTGGACACAATAACATTTGTTTTCGTCCTTAGATTCTATCCCACTTTGTAAACTAGACATAGACGGTTTGTGCATCTATGTGCGTGCGCGTGAATTTGAAGGCATGATTGATGACGCCCATCTGCACACAAAAAGGCTCCATATAAAGATGAGAGGAAGAACAACTATATTAGTGGTCAAGACCAGGAAACTGCTGTCATTCACAAAACCACAATGGTGATTTTGCATCCCCCACATGAATGAAGGTCTGAGACTATTCTCCTGTGGTGTCTCAAAGAAGCTAAAACCCACGGAGGGGGTAATATTTTAGCTCTCCATGTATCACCTGTGATGTTGGATGGCCCAATGTGGATTAAGAAACGCAGCCAGAAGACTCCACTTTGCCAAAGTGGTCTCTGACTTTTGGACCACACCGTGTGTCTGATAATGCCATGATCTTTTACAAACAGCCCAAGCATCTTTTATTTTATGTAGTGCAACATTTCCGTTTTATACTCTCCTCCAGAGAAGAATATAAAATTTGATGAGTTGCTTTGAAATTAATTGGCCCTGTGTACTCATCCTGTCTTACTATGCTCTGTGTATGAATGTCATCCCAAAGAGCATCTGTGAATATTGCCATGTGGGAACAAAGTGAATGCGGTGGGTTTATGAAGGCCTCTAAAAGTGTCTTCACTGCTGTCCAGGGGTTGTGATTTATTATCTCTCCGATCTGAGGCTGCACTACCTTCCCTGAAACAAAATACTCTCAACATCTGGAGCAGGCACATTCATCTGTCTGTGAGTGGATGCGTATTTGTATCCATCTTCTTTTAGATACAGAAACCCTCGAAAAGCGACTTTCGCGAAATGACACTACTTCTCACGAGAAACCACAACTCGAGCTGTTGTTCCTTCTCGATGTCTCACAGCAACCCCATTAAAATAAACACACTGACCCATATACAGTACAGTGTGTATTCATACACATGTGAACATCAGCATTGTGACATTCTCACAGTGACATGTTTTACAAACTGCAAATGAGGCTGAAGATAATGTCCTCATAATGGATAAAGTGTCATTTAAACATGATGACGATAGAGAAAAAGCCAGAGGTCATCCTCTAACTAGCCGTTGAGATATATCAGTCTAAACCGAAGTGGAGGAGAAACCAGCCAACAGACCAATGGTTCATCCATAGGGCCATGTAAGGTTGAAAACAGGAGAGACTTGGAGACATGAGTCTTTTGGACTTGAGATGAATATTGTGGGCACTTAAGAATACATTTCTCTATGGGTATAGACAGTGGACAGTACTGAAGCACTGTAAATGAACTGTCTTGTATTAGCCAAAGTAAATTGAATAAAACATCCAAACAGCATAAAACAACAAAGGCTGGGTCTGATGCTACTTTCATTCAACAAACACAAACAATACACAAGCCAAGACCAACCCTCTGTCATTGCCTCATTAGGGCAAAATGAACATCATTACAATAATCATGGAAAGACAGTCTCTGCCTCCATAATGGTTATGTGGTCTAACCTGTACTTCACGTTAAGACAGGTTAATATGTGTATGTCTCGAAGGACATTTTCCAGCAATACAATTAGAAGCATATCACACCAAGCACTAGAAGCTGCCTGAGTTGTAACCCACAATTATTGTCTGTTGCATTTTATTTAACGAGTAACTGATAGGACAAGGACTGAAGGAAAAGGTAAAGGTTGGAAATGAATCTAGATTGTCTTACCTGAATTATATTACTAATTCAATTACTTTTTCTTTATTTTGTCTTACTAGCGGATATATGTATATTCTTCTGTGGCTCAATAATAAAAAATACGTGAAATAAACAAACTGGAAAATCAGGTGGTGAGAGGTACTTGTGATCATTTGTATCATCATGTGCGTCTCCTGTGTGAATGTAAATACCAACGTGTCTGTGTTGTGCTATTTACTTGGATAATAGTCTCTGTAAACAACAGTTTCCACGCATTTTATAGAGCTTGGCATTACAGTCCTTTAGGGAAATAACGCAGAGATTTGTAAAACACTGAAAAGGGCACGGTGTGCTATTTGTTAATGAATGTCTTTACTGTTATTGAGGCTGGGTTATTATTGTTTTACAGCACGAGTCTGTGTTCTACACAAAAAAAAAAAAAAAGAGACTCTCACTGCCCCATTCTTCAGGTTCTGGCATGTTATAAATGTGTTTAATATATTTATTGCTCCAATCTTAGTGTGTTGGATAATAATTTATGGAAATGGAATACACCATCATACAACATACACCCAGAGGGGCCCATGACATCATGGACTTGCTGTTAGTCTAAACACATTCACCTGCGCTTCACACTGTACGCCTGCCACACTTCTCCAACTGTGCTGCCAATGCCCAGAGGACAGGAATGAGGAGCTGATAAATATTTTGATGTGTTCATTGGTTACTCTCATGTGATCAACTTTACAAGGAGCAGAGATTGATTTACTGCCTTTTTTTTTTTTTATCTCTTTGCCTCACAGGCTCTGTGTTTGGTGGAGAAGGTATCCGACGCCTGAGAGGAAGATGTAAAAACACTGCAAATACCACTGCCCCATTTCCAAGTCAACAATATTATTTAAACCATTTTATTATTTATAGTCAGTCTCGTGCTAAATTACCAAACATCAGGCAAAGACAGACAAGATAACTAAAGGATAGATACTGTATAAATACAATATCTATCTCTCATAAGTTGTCGGGTAAGGAAAACTTTCTAAGTGTTTTAATAACAACACAAGTTTACATGCATTTGTATCAGACTGCTAAGTTCATGCTGAGAATGAAATAATAGGCTTTATATCCACACAACAGCCAGGTGTTGTAGTCTTCAGCAATATTATTCATTATTGGAGTTAACAGTGTATTTCTTGGAGATTGTTTTCAGTGACGTTTTAATGTGTACTTGCTGTGCTAGTGACTATTTCGTTGTACATGTGTTAACCTCAGAATGAACCACAATGTTCACACTGTGATGAAAAACATTAAGAAGGGTTGACTTACTTTGGTATTCCCAAAGCGTTTGGCTGATGATCATCCTCAGCTGGTTCCAAGCGACTCTTTGATCCCGTCCTCATCTGGCAGGTCGGCCATTACTAAAAAAGACACATACAAATACAGTTGCTGAGGAACAGAATATTTTACAACATGGCACCTCAATACTTGCACCATGAATCATGAATCATTAACGCAATACATTTCACATATGACTATATTGATACTGTAACTCCAGCAACTTTTCAACATCATATGACTTTCCCTTTTTTCTTTACATTTGATTTCACCAGATGTTTCATACCCGGCTGCTTGGCCACACCTTCAGCATTTGTACCTATACTAAAGGGATAGTTCAACCCAAATTTATAATAATTAATAGATAAGGGTGAGTAGATAATGAGTGAAATTTGAATTTTGGGTGAACTATCCCTTAAGCACTGTGTCGTACAGTCAAAGTGACCCCACACATGATGTGTTTTTAAAATTCTTTATCTCACTTTCTTTAAAAAGACACAAACATTTTATAAGCAAGCATGGGTGTCCTTCTCTTCTCTCTCTCATGCACACCCACCCTCACACACAGACATCACCGACATGCACGCACACAGACACAGACACACACTGCTGTGCACACACACCAGCAGACAAACACCTTAACCTCAAACCTCAAGCTAGGTGCAGACAGGACCACACATACTGTCTCAACACACAAAATGTTTGGAATGCTATAAACATTTATTTCGGTTGAAAAGAGGATTTTTGTGTGTGCGCGTACGCGCCTACATTCATGTGTGCGCGTGTGCACTCACACTGTTTTTGCTGAAAGAGAAGGAAAGTTTAACTACACATGTAGGCCACCAGATAGAAAGAGATCAAACATGACCAAATAGTTTGGGTGTGTTGTCCATAAAACGGGACAGGTTTATATATAAAAAGAGTTAAAACCATTGCTGAGTCATTACTTACCCATGAAACATTTGAAAAGATGAGGGGGGTTGATTTAAAGTATCTTCAATTTGTGCTTTCAGGCCTTTTAGGACTTTGGTATTAGAGAGGAGGAGGTATTAATGCTTGAATTTACGATCATGTTGATTTTTGTTGCATGTTTCAGCTATTACACATTTGGTCACAGTGTTTTAAATGACCAAATAAAATCATATTTTTGTTATTTAAACTAACAAAACTCCTTCCTCTGCAGGCATCAATCAAAAGTAGAAGCTCTTGGTGAAAATGAATTGGAAAATTAGCAATTCAGCAAGTAATGTATTCATCAATATATACATATAAAGCCTGTGTGCGTGTATGTGGCTACAGTATGTGTGTCTGTGCATGTTTGCCCTGTGTGGTTGAGAGACCTCCCAGACACTGGACAGTCCATCAGACATAATGTGGCCACAGAAAGACACACACACACACAGACAGACAGGGAAGCTGCTGTTGAAGCTGTGTGGTCAAGCTAAGCTGGGATTCCTTACTCTCACTTTTATCTTCCTTTTCTTTCATCCTCGCCTTTTCCTGCTCTTCCTGATCCATCCTTCTGTTCTTTCTTGTGTTATTCCCTTATTTGTCCATCTTATGTCTCATCAGATCTCCGAAGTAATGTCCATTGTCCAGTAACTCATCAGTCGCCTCTTTATCCCACACTATTGAGAGGCAACCCTCTTTAAAAAACAAAAACAAACAAATCCTACATTAAAAACATCTTTGTTTAAATAAAACAACAACTGCAAATATGCCATGACAAACACCTAACCCACCTTTGCTGCTCACAAGAGCCAGTCCTCGTTCCATTCATAAAACCTGCAGGTGAAAACAGAAAAGGGAGATGCAAAATCATGAGCTGAACCCATTTCTAATAATAAAACAGTCGTTCAGGCCCAAACAACACACGGTCACATCACGTGACATAAAACCCAATGCCAGGACTGGACAGACAGGTGAATGGACAACACAAACAGTTAGAAGTGTTAAACAGACCCTCAGTCAGAGACACAAGCAGCTTACAGAGGAAAGTGCCAGCGCCTTGCGGCAGGGTGTTGCCCAGCTTTTCCCCCCAAAACTCTGGCTCTTCAGAACCCAGCCCGGATATTACCTGGTTCTGACACCGACTTGGCTCCCACATCCGTCCTGCGTGTGGAGAGAAGCGAGAGAAGAAATACTTTAACTGTGTTCAAGTGAAAAAGGGAATGAATTTTCATGTCCTGTGATGCAGGCTGCAAAACTTTAGAGAGCAAAGAAATGCATTTATTTGTGAAAGTTCCTGGAAAACATGCTTCACAGCAGTTGTCTGGGTCGATGACACTTAACGTTTTGCAGCTGTTTTCGAGAAGTGCTGGTGAACAAATACACTCTGTTTTGAGGTTTTGCTGCAATGAAGACAATGATCCGTATCTAATGTAAAATCTTAGGAGAAAGGCTTTAGTTTGAACAACAAACCTGAGCATATTCAGTAAAGCTGAAAACATATCAATCAGCTGATAATTTCATGAATGAATGGGTGTCTGAAAAGGACTGTGTTTGCACGGTAAATGAATATCAGCAGCATTGTCGAGCAGCAGTGCAGTGAGACATCTTTATCTGCGGCTTGTGCGCGTATGCGTGTGCGTTCATCTCCGATGGATGGGCTTGTTTTGGGTTTCCACGGCGGCGGTGAGGGCCCCACAATGCACCGGCCCTGGAAGTGGCGCAAACTCAAAACCACAGAATGAGTGTAAACGTGTATGTGTGTATGAGTGTGCGAATGTGCTGCAGTGCCCACCTCGAAACTCAAAGGGAGGCTTCATGCATACATACACACCCATGCAGGCATGTACACACACAGACACAGACACACACACACACACACGCCTTGGCTCTGCTCTCTCCCTGGGTGGTCTGCGCTCCAAATGTTTATGATCTAAACCGAGCTAATCCAACTGGCTTGTTTCAGTGAATTGAGAATGATTTACAAGATGCAGCAATAAGGCCAAGGAGGGAGGAGGAAATCACAGGAAATCTTATGGCTCCGTTTCAAGTCATTCTGTGACTGGACCTGCACACTTGTCTCCGCGTCTGTTCGCATGTCTATAGCCATCTGGTTCTGTTAGTATTCTGTGTTTGTGTCTTTTTTTTTCTTCTTTTTTTTCCATCCATGTGCCCGCACCCGGCCACCACCACCACCACCACCCAAATATCCCTTTGACAAAATGTCTTTATTTGACAAATTAGCCAGGCTTTGACGATATGCAAAATACAAGGGATCAGTGGGTTTTCAATTGCCTGTGAAGTCTCTCGCCCTCATTCTCTGCTCTTTTTTTTCCTGCTCTCCTAATTTCCCACAGAAAAGGAAGAGGGAAAATCTTGATAACAATCTGTCCCTGTCTGTCATGCACGCACACTCCACTTACTCTCTCCTGCTTCTAATGACTGCGCCATATGACGGACACGATGATGTAATATCATTGTCTATCAGCCTCTGACACCATGCTCTTTCTTATGAAGAGGGGAGAAAAGACACAGTCATCCTCAGTCTGCCTCTTGTGGCGCTCACAGACAGGTTTGCACCTTGTCATGTGAGCTTTCAGTGACACCAGAAAACTGCATGCCCATAGCTCGGTTATGTTGAATGTCTCAGACACATCCGTGCTCTGTGGTAAGTGTCAGTGGGTTAGGTTGACTTTTATTGCAGCTCTGCCTTTTTGCCAGATCTCCCCTTTACGAAGAGAGAGGGATGCCACCGTCACACTGACAGCACCTTATAAACTGGGTGGAGGTGGAAGACAGAAAAAACATAAAGGACCTTTTGTAGCATGACCATATTGGAAGCGCAAACCTGTTACATGGAAATAATGTCATTAACTGTGAGCCCATTCATTTAGAAATATATCATTTGTCAGTTACAGTGAATGATATCATCTAGTTTTTTGTGACTGCACAATTTCCAGTGTCCGAAATGCCAAAAGTAGTAACTCTCCAAGTCGGCTGATGATGCACAAGTCAATGGAGACGGAGAAACTTCCTGCGGGACAACCAATTCTAAGTGTCATGTCTGGTTTCCTCCTCTTCCAAACTTCTTCCATTTAAGATTTATGGAGACCACTGTTTCTCTCGGGAACTTTCAATGCAGCAGATTTTTTTTTTGTTTTTTTGGTAGCCCTGTACCTCAAAACACAATCCTGTCTCTGAGCTCTGCAGGCACTTCCTTCCACATCATGATTCAGTCTTCGCTCTGATGTACATTGTCAGTTATGAGACCTCATACATACAGACAGATGGGTGTCTTTCCAACTTATGTCCATTTTATTCAAACTACCGCAGTGACTCTGCTAAATTTCCAGTGTCATAACATAATAAAGGGTTTGGATACTTACTGTAGGTCAATGTGATGTTTACTTGTATCACTTTCCAAAAGAATAGAATAGAAAGAAAAAATAATAATAATAAAAATAGAGAGTTAATGAAGCTGTCATTCATGTCCCCTGTTGATGATTTACCCTAAAAAGAACAGAAGTAAGGTGCGTATATGAGTCGTCCTTCAGAGAAACAGCATCAGCTTTCACACAAATTGGACCCAAAAGTGAAGGAGGCGAGCATGAAGCTTATCCACCGTTTCATTTAACAAGTCATCACTCTCGTTCTCTGTCTGTATGTAAGAGGATCCGTCTCTGTGCATGTCTCTTTCATACTCGCATGTTTTTCCCTACTTTCTTTTTCACTGCTCGATCACTCACCTACAGCCGTCTCACCCCCTCACTCTTCTTTCTCACCTCTGTTCCTTTCTCTACATTTCTTAATGACTTTTTTACTTCCAGACCAGGAACCTGTCCGTCTAACATATTTTCACTTTCTCCCTATTCCTCCTTCAACATTTCAACCTGCCAGCGTCCCCTCCCCTCTTGCATTATCATTTTATTTCATTATTCTGGCACTCAGAACAGGCAACAACGGACAGACAGACAGGCTTGTTTGTCTCTTTCTCTCTTTTTTCCCTCTCCTCCTCCTCCTCCTCCTTCACTCCCTTTTCTCGCTCTTTTAGTTTTGAGCAAGCAGCAACGAGCAGTCAAGCTCATCTCCTGGCCAGAGCAAACAAAACCAAAGCCACATTCCCCGAGCTCAATTTGCTGTTACGTCTCAGCTCTGTGAATTGGGAGTTTTCAAGCTTGAAGTCTGGAGGAGTAGCTGGGTGGCTTCTGGCCGCTAATCTGTTCACACCACTTTTTGTGTGTGTGAACCCTTGGAATTACTTCTACTATGGGCAAAAGGAAAATGTCTGTGTATGTAACGCTCCTATGATTCTCATTTGGTTGAAGAATGAACTGACAAAAACAAAAAAAACAATCTAAAACTGGTCCGAGGTCGGGACTCGGGAAAAAAAAACATTGATATCATCAACAATAATAAACACTCGTGAAATTTTATATCTTTCCCTTCTATTATAGTAATCATTATAATGCAGTTAAGTATTGTACTGTTGTATTATATTGTAGTATTTGTTTGTCAGGCAGCCACACAAATGGTTAAATACCTGATTTGTCCTGAAGTGTCCCTTACAGTATATTCTCTAAGCAAAGAGTTTGAGCTTTGTCTAACAGGGAATTATTTTTAATCTCGAACATCATCAGCCTCTCAAATGCTCATGTTTCATCTGATGGTGAGTCTTCCATATAATAACTGGTGTATGGTAATGATGACAATGATAGCCATAATTATTATAATTATAGCCAGCATCAGCCCAGTTGTCACTGGCTTAGTGGATTTATGAGGTTTGTTTAATGCATTAGTGTCAGCAAGGTACTTGAATACAACATACTGTAACACATTTATTAAACTTTTTGTCAGCTGGGATGACGAGTAAAGTGGAGTTTTCTGTTTTGTTTCATTTTCTTCCCTGGTCAACATGAAAATAAATAGGCTAAGTAGCCTACATTATTAGGGACTGCTGTGTTGGCTAAGTGCTTCAAGATGAGTCTGACAAGACATAATTTTTACAAAAAGTAGGCCTATTTCAAATATTCAAAAATAAAACTGTATTTTTATTTTTTATTTAGTTTTTGTTTGTCCCCATTTCAACTAGCTTACATTTCACCAACGTGGAGTTGTTAGCTAAGCAGGCCTACATAAACACTTGCAACAACTTAAAGTCTTCTTTGTTGTGTGTTTCTTCTCTTTTTTTCTGTTGTGTACATTACTATTAGTGGATTACTTCGTATTTAACTTCAAAAAGGCAAGTAATCATGTTGTTATTTCCATTCACTGACCTGTAGCTCTCCTCCTCCCCTCGCTTCTCCGCCGTAGGAACCATGTTGCGGAGGAAGTAGTTGAGTTTCCCGCACGGACGTATTTCACTGAAAGCACACAGGTGTCATCATACGATGCTAGCTGTTAGCATCTTGCACACAAGCTCTGTCAAACAGTTCAGAAAGTAATATAACTCCTGTGACGACCGCTTCTCTCGGTGGGTGTTGCTTTTCAAAGGGACGTGTCCGGCTGCTGTCGAGCTGTTTCTGACGCCGCGGTTTCATTGACAGACTCCGCTTTTCTCGTTAGCAAAGTGCTAACAACAGTCACAGCAACTAAAGTTACATGCGTCGACCCGACTCGACCACCGCTGTCATCTCCAGTGGCAGCACTTCAACAGGGACCAGGGAGACTCTGACAGGTACAATTACACTGCCTTTTACCACCATTTATAAATTCAACGTGATCTGTTCATGTCAGTATCAATGTCATGTTTTGGGGGCTGCTCTGTTAGCAGTGAGTGACTGAGCCTCCTCGACCATATGCTGTTAGTCGTTACTGAGTGCATGACATGCTAAAACTCAGAGAAATGCTCACAGACTCGTGCTTCCTGTGCAAAAATGTGCTGGTTTGCCCGTTTTCCCCATGCGAGTGCGCGTCTCATCTGATCAGTGTCAGAGAGCACAACATGCAGCAGCACCGTGTTACTTCAGTGCTGTCACAGCAGCTCTGTGTGTCAAAAGCACATGCTTGTTTATACAATCTATGACACCGTAGACGGCATCAGTGAAACGCACATGGGGATCATATAATTTTAAAAGGTGTAGGCTATCACTCATACAAGTGTATTTAGTATAATTAACTCCCGTTAGACGGTTAAGGGGAAACAATGGTGCTACATTTGAGATGAATAGCAGCAGTGAGTGGGCTGTTTATTGTTATAATATGGCATGTACACCCAAACCAATCAAAATCCTTACACTTTTAGCCTACATAAGGTTCACCATTTAAAGTAAGTCTAGTCAGGAGCTAATATAAACATCACTGTCTTACAAATCTTCTGTTTAAATTGACAGAAGCTACAGTACAGTTAATTCAGAGTTTACCTAATGGTTAAGTGATAGTGTGGTTGTCTCAGGTAAGCAAAGTGAGTGGTTGTCCTGTCTGTTTATGAGACAAAAGAGAATTTAAGGGTGATGGCAACCTGATTAGTCTACAGTGAATTGTATAGCAGAGCCTTACAAAAGCTGCATTTTGTTCCTAGTCAGTTACAGAGAAAGCAAATGACAAAAGGATCTTTAAATGGCCAGAGTGAACAGAGAGAATGAGCAGAACCTGTTTCATAGTTTATCTAAGCACCAGGCTAGAAAATCCAGGACCCTATCCTTTTAACTCTCTTCACTTAGATTCAGTTTATACTGAGGGTTTTCCAAGTTATTTATTTCCAGTAATGTTTACCTCTGTTGTCCTCAGAGCTTCCACGCTACAGATCTTTCAGGTCCACTGTCAGATAATTATGCACCACATACACAGATAATGTAACCTCATGTTTCTTTACAGGTCCTGTCCTCACTCCTGAATATAACTTGTTTGTCCTGCTCTCTCAGCCGTTCCCAGCAGATATCATGGAGCTCCAGGCGGTGCTGATGGCGGCTGGTGGAGGTTCTCGTATGACTGATCTGACGTACAACACCCCCAAAGCTATGCTGCCCGTCGGTAACAAGCCCCTCATGTGGTACCCACTGAACCTGCTGGAGAGAGTTGGTTTTGAAGGTGAGAGCTGGATTTGATCTGGTTTCATGTGATGTTAGTTTATGTGATTTCAGTGACCTTATGAAACACTGCGCTCACCAAAAGAGTGTAGTAATTACTGTAAGACAGCACACTGGAGTTACACATCTACATTGGACGTTTTGATTTGATTGCTGCCCAATTGGACTTCTTCTCTGAACAGTACACATTTGCCTTGATTAGCATCAACCTCACTCTCCCATCATCCTTTTGTACTCTTCAGGATGAGACATTTTAAACAACCTCATGCAATTACTTTTACTAAATACTAATTCCATCCACTGTCCATGAAAGGAGAGGTATAATTCCCCATAGGATGTAAAAACAATAGGGTGCGTAGCGTATACTGTAGCTCAGTGGGTTGAGCATGCGCCCCATATGCAGAGGCTACAGCTCTCGTTGCAGGACTTTGTTTGAATCCCAGATCTGGTGGCCCTTTGCTGCGTGTCATTCCCTGTCTCTCTGCATCCCTATTTCCTGTCTCTCTCAACTATTTCCTATCAATTAAAGGCAAAAGGCTCCAAAAATATACTTAAAAAAAGAGATGTCAAAATAAGACCCTGAAGTCACTGTCTTACAAATGACTAGTCGTGTCAAGAGACAATGAAATTAAGAGTAAAATAATATCTTTGGAAATCAATTTCATCTGTAATGATTAACTCCCAGTTTCCCATGAAAGAGGTTTTAAGGAAATTTAAAAAACGACATTCACCAGCCCCCATTTACATGAACACATGTTGCAAATTACAGTTTTTTGGTTTTTTGGATGTTCAGTACAAATTTCAACCAAGTCCAGTGAAAAATCAGCAACAGGTGAGGCTTTGAATACACAAAAGTGATGGAATTTAGTTGGGAGGGGGAAACTTCAAATATGCGCAAAAGGTATTTGGATACAACTGTACAATTTTGCTAGGTCCTGAATTTCATAGAAGTTTTTACAAGATTTTTTTCTTTTCCTTTTTTTTCTCTCTCTTTTTTTTAAAAAAGAAAATCAATGTGAAATGTGAACCGTTGTGAATTCTTGGTGAGTTTGCATGAAATGACCTGTGTTTAGTGGCAGGGGTGGAAAGTGTGAGAGAAGTACACTGGCATTCTTGGTTAGTTTCCACATAAAATGTAAAGAAGTAAAAACACAGCCAGTAGTTTGTCTGTGAGTTTATGTGGCCCACGTGAGAAAACCTGGAACAAAGAGTGTGCAAACTTTGTTTTCCCATTGTTGTGGAAAGAGGAGAAGAAGAGATCATCCTCCACTCAAACATACTTTTTTTTTTCAAATGTTGGTGATATGGACAACATGGACAACCATACTGTAGATAACATCTCTTCTCATGGATGCGTCACAGCTCAGGTCACGTTTCCTCAACTTGCCTGTGCACGTTTGAAACAAGCAGTTGCTGCTCGGCTCCTCCTGTTGTACTAAAAAAATACAACAAAATGCAGACTTAAAATTATGGGATTTAACACATTTTAAGTGCATCAATTGTTATGAATAGACAGATATAAAAAGGAAGCAGTTGTAGTACTGTTAAATTATGAGTTAGACCAACTTTATCTTATTCTTATTTCAACAGTCTCAATTTAGCCTGTATCCTAGTCATTGCATAGTCAGCACGCTTGCAGATTGCCTCCAGCAACATTAAGTTGCTCCTTTTCACTGTGTTAAAACCTATTAAATTTACAACTGAGCTGCTTTTCCTAGCCGTACTTTCACCAGCTTGTCAGCAGATCATCAGCCATTGTCAGGTGTGCATTTCCTGTCTAGATTTACAGTCCAGATTTTCGCCTCTTGCACTGCAGACAGCAGTGGGTCCAGAAACTCCGGGCTTATAAAGGGATTTGTTGTAGTATGCTGTTCTTGCCAGTAAACAGGGCTGTTCATTATAAAATCCTGTAGGTCCACACTAGCCTAAATAAAACTCGCTTTCTATACATAATCATCCTGTGTGGCCAGTAGTTTACTGTGTGCAGCCAGCTAGCCAGAGCCCTGCAATTTGGTTTTACTGGGCTGACACAGCTAGAGTGAATAAATGCCTGGTAGAAAACAGTTTATGCAGACAAGGCTAATTAAACCAGACGGACTTTGCAATGTTTCAAATTCATAAAGTGGTCTAGTAATGTTATGGTCAACTTTATTAAAAAGCAGAATAGTGTTCTGAGCTAGATCGAGGATGTATCGTGAAATATCTAATGAGGACGAAGTCTCTCTTCTGTTGGGCACCTTTGTATACAGTGTTAACAGCTTATGAATGGAAGAGTCTAGATTTGGCTTCATCAAGTAGGTCCAAATTATCCTTTTCATTACTAAATGATACAGGGCGAAGTATTTAGATGAAATATGAATTCTAGATGATTTTTTTACTATATCAAATTTCAAAACCATTGTAACAATTTGTGTTTGTTATCTGTTTCACATTGCTTTACACTATTGACCTTTGTTTACAGAGGTGATCGTGATCACCACCAAAGAGGTCCATAAGATGATGAGCACAGACCCTAAAATGAAGCTGGAACCTATTAAGATGAAATTGGACGTGGTTTGTATCCAGGAAGATGGAGACATGGGCACCGCAGACGCTCTCAGACACATCCAGCAGAAGATCAAGGTGTGTGGATTTTAGACATTATGTAATTTCAGATGCTGTAAACCTGCTATATGTAGGCCTACATGCAATTTAAAAAGGCAGTTAAACAGTTAGGTGTTAGTGTTTTCATAAAGGATAAATAGAGGATAGATATATGTTAATTACATAATAGAAATTGTTTAATTCTCTATGTCCCACTGCGCAAACTAAAAGCTGGGTGTAAATAGGTCTTTTGGACAGTGAAATCCCACACTGGTTTTCCTTAAAATAACTCATATGAGTCCATATGAAGGAAATACTATGTGACATAACTGATCTGTGACGGCAGCCCACTTGTGGGGGAGATGGAGGTGGGCGGGCGTTGTGTCCACTGATCCATGCCTCCCCCTCCCCTGGATGGCCTGGTCTGCTGAAGTGCTTCATTTCACCTTTTTTAAAATACACACAAACAGGCACAGACGCACACATTTACACATGCTGACAAGGTATCCGTGACCCCCCCACCCCCTTCCTTCATCCGATTCTCTCTAAACAGATGAGGTCATGGTTAAGGCTCCAACTCCCTGTGCTGCCAGTTTACCCAGTGCACCATTTATTCTCATCCTGTAGTCATGCACATCTGTGCAACATTTGTATTTGGGTATGTTAGGGTATATGTCGTCCCTGTGTATATGCCATGGCTCCGACCGGCCTCCTGTGACCATGAAAACCTGTATTTATGAGGCTCCGTGTAATTTAGAACTGATGATGTATTTCTAAAGCAATTGCTCTTGTTTATTGTTTGGCTATCAGTGATTGTCACATAGTTGGCTTGGTGCTAGTGAGCGCTGCATTTTATACCAGGCAATTATTATGTCCTCATTGTCCTACAAGGTTGGGTGGATGTTGATTTCCGAGTAACTCTATAATTGTGAATCAATTGGTGGTAGTGTGTCATAGTAGCGTATGTGAAATGCACCGCACTGAGGAAGCAAAAAAGAGAATTACACACAACTGTGACGCGATGCGTAAAGTGAGTAAAACATCTGTTCACATTTGCCAAATGATAAATCAAGGTAAGATTTTGGATACACTTGCCATTGAATCAGCTCTCGGGAAAATTAGCTCGATATGAGTCACTCAGTTTGAAGGAGTATTTTCAGGTAGCGTAGTGTTTCCACATACGATAAGGACTTACTATACATACTGCAACATGACACATACAGTAGGTAAGCAGCAGGCAAGAATATTGTTTTATTGTGTCATACAAAACTAACTCATGCAGCTTAAACTATAATTTAGAATCTATTTCTATTCAAATATCCACTCGAGTTACACTGTGAAGCCAAGAATTAAAAAATTAGTGCATGCTTTGAGGCTACAATCCTCACTGCAGGAGGCCCTGGTTCAAATCCCACATTGAGCAGCCCTTTCCTGCATGTCATTCCCCATTCTTTCTCTTGACTGTGCAAAAAAGTCCCAAAAATATATTTAAAAAAAAAAAAAAGTGCAAAAATTCCTGTTCATTCTTCCCCCCGTCAGTCTGCCCTCAAACATGACAGAAATGTGCTCCCAGATACCTTGTCTATCCAGAGCAAACCACATCAAACATGCATTTGAAGACAAAAGTGTCCTGCCACTGCAGCTCATTACGTTCTTCGCAGCAGAAATCAGTCGGCTTTGCTTTTTTAATATTGGATTTATCAAAGCCTCAAGACACCAAATTTGTTGTGACAAGTGAGTTTAATGTTTTTTTTTTCTTCTAGCGTTTTGAAATGGGTCTGTACAGATTCTGATTATTGTCTTCCTTCAGGAGTTCTTTGATAGACGCACAGTATCGCCGTAACCCAAACGCACTTAAACAGGACTAGCTCCAGCATGCTCCCATTGAGAATAGTCGAGGTCCTAATCCTTTGAGCAGCCAGCTAGATTACACGCATTGAGTTACACACACTCACACACTGGAGGGTGATGAGTGAAGGACCGTAGCCATGGCCTGCCAAATCCCAGCACGGAGATCATCCAAACTGTCAGACTGCTGCATCAGTACAGTATAGATACACACACACACATACACACACACACAAATCACTCATCTCTTCACAAAAACACCCTCCCATGAGGGGATTTGGTGTATCCCATCAAACAAAATGCTTACAGGAATCAGCGCAGACTCCTGGGTGAGCAGACTAGGTCATTCCTCTTGATTATTGAAAAGAGAGATTACGGGCAGCATATTTTATTTTGTTCACTCTTCAAACAGCGATGTTACACAAAAGTGGACGGATATACCTGGTTATTGCTCATGTCTTTCACAATAAGCCAAACCAGTGAAAGGAGTACTTTACCGGCTCTTTTTTTCGCTTTGTGCGCTTAAAGCCCCTCTGACAGTTGTATTATCATTCAGGTTTAATCACCTGGCAGAATGAGTGTACTCAGACTGAAAGAACTACATATACATTGGAGTTGCGGATTCAAAGGTTCACCTTTGGTCTACATGTGTTAGTCAGCTCATAAGCCGCACAACAAAAGGTGAAGAGAGAGGAAAAAGTGAGAGATGCAGCCAAGGATTTTCATAAGAGGGACACGGCAAACATACTTAGATGAGACTTAATTTCTTTGTGATTCTTCTTTTCACCATCTATTTTCCCTCCCCTCCTTAACATACAAAAGTTCACATTTTAAAGAAGACTATGTTAAGCCAGCGCAAGGTTTGGGCACCGTCCCTGTTGAAACTGGCCCTTAAGGCTTTTTTTTTAAGCCCTCAGTGACGTGACACAGTGTTTGATGACTTTTTCTGTCTGGTGAACAAACCAGTCAAGGCGTCTGTAATTCATCAGACTTGCTGCAGACTGTCAGACAGCCAAGTCACTCATACAATTTTTTTTTTTTGAACTATCAAACCTTGAAGGTGGGGCAATAGCTGATTGATATGTTGTTTAGAAAATGGATCTGCAACAGTTTTATTAATCACATTAGCATTAAGTCCGTTCTGAAGAAGAAGGCTTTGAGCTTCCAGCTCTGCTGCTTTTCTTTGTCTGATGTGATTATAAACTGATGATCTTTGGGTTTTTGAGCAATTTGAAGACATCACCTTTGGCTTGAAAATGCTACCTTGAATCTTTTGCCATATTCTGACGTCTTGCTGATTAAACATTGAATCAGTTAATCAAGAAAATGTGTAACGACAGGTATATTCACTAGCAGCTGTACACAACAATACACAGAACATAATTCTCTCTCATAATCAACAGCCACAAGTAATTTAGTATTTTCTATGGCAATTTCCAGTTCTCTGGCTATTCTGCAGGCCATTGTTTCACAGTGAAGTCAGACCCTGTCATTATTTCTACATTTTGTTATGTTGCAATATGATTTAAATTTCTGATTTTCCTCATCTGTCCACACTTAATGATCCATGCTGACAAAGGACTGTTTTTTGTTTGTTTGTTTTGTTTGTTTCAAAAAATTGTATAAGGGACAGCTGAAATATGACGATGGCAGTGACAGATGTGTACAGAGCTCTGAGTCATCATAGGTATGATGCAGTGAGCTTTGCACACCTGGATTTGAAGATTTACAGCCATTCTTCTCTGCAAATCTTCTCAAACTCCATCAGATTGACTGTGGACAGTTACTTCCAGGTCTCTGCAGAGTTTTTTTGAATATGTTCAAGACAAGTCAGGGCTCTGACTGGACCACACAGGGTCATTCACAGAGTTGTCCTGCAGCCACTCCTGTGTTATCTAGGTTCAGCCTGAGGCCCTGAGTCCAGTCTCTCTGTCCTTGGACAACTGTGCCCTCAGTGTGATGCAGCCAGATGTGTGCACAACACAATCCTGCCTCTGAGTTCTGCAGGCTGCTCCTTTGGTCTTTGCACTGATATGCATTGTTGGCTTTTAGGCGTATTTGCCTTTCCAGAACGTGAGCGATTGGATTTACTACGATCAAGGTGTGGAACCTTCTCGAAGATGCAAAATCCATGCCTTGTAAAAGTATTCATACCCAGGCTTGAACTTTTCCATAATTTGTCACATTACAATTACAAACTTAAATGCGTTTTATTGGGATTGTATGTGATAGAGCGACACAAAGTAGTGCATCATTATAACATGGAAGGAAAGGGATTTTTTTTTTATCTACCTCATCTTTTGCTATTAAAGCAGAAGTAAGTGGTCCGGTCGTTTTCGCTAATGCTGCGTTCCAGGCAGGCTTTTGAAATCGTAAATTACAGCTTCAAGTCACAACTTACGACTTTGTAGCGTTCCAGGCAACCCACTCGTGTTTTTCCGACCTGTTTTACCGGTGAAAGTCACTATAACAGCCACTCGTAACTTCCGACCGGTGAACTCGTACCAGATCGAACTGGTACCACTTCACGGTCGGAAAAATACGAGTTTCCTTGAACGCACCATAACAGTTGTCCCTAACATTCACGGCGTTCCTTGGCTGCACACACAGCCCTGCATGCCGTTCTCTCTCCTCATTGGATAAAAACTGTAGGATTTAAATGTTTTCTCCTCGGCTCAGAGCAGAGCAGAGTGACTGACAGACCCGTGTTTTGGTCCAAACACTCTATGTAAGTGATTGCTGTCGGAAGATATAACTATTTAAGACTTATATTAACACAAATATATCACTTACTTCTGCTTTAAAATAAAGGCAGGAAACACCCAAAAAAGTAACTTCTCAAAATTAATTTCTTATGCACTCAAATGCAAATAACTATGATTTAAACAACCACAACAACCATGTTCTGAAGTGTCCCACACGCAGTCTAATCAGTGTGTGTGCACATTATTTCAAGTTGGTAAAAGGCCTTCATCAGGAAAGCAGAAAAACACATACAAAGATAGTGTATCCTTGAAGTTGGCCAAGATCGTATAAGCACTAGTTTTGGAGTGAAGTCACTTACCACTGGGACAAGTTTGTGTGTGTGTGTATGTGTGTGTCTATCAGTGTGTGTGGTCCTGACCTGTCCAGAGATCCTGGCTGTTGAAAGGCCAAAGTGTCTCTGTCTCTCCAGCTGACTCCACTCTGCTGTCGCCTGTGTGTGGGAATTGTGCAGGCGCATGATTGTGTGTGTGTGTGTATGGTTGTGGGCTCTGCTGCTGAAAATGTGTGCAAGCTTGCCTGTGTGTGTGTGTGTGATGGAGGGAGAAGAGAGCTGAAAGGTCTCAGTGTCGGTAGATCTCCTGCAGACACCTCCAGCTCTGCCGCGGCAGCTTCCTGTCGCCAGGTCCAGATCAGGTTCTGCTCAAGAGTTACCTCGAGGTCAACTGCATGACCTTTGACCCCAAAGATATCACCCCCCCTTCTCACACATGCACAGAGAGAGGTCAGTGCTCAAAAAGAGTTCACATTATAAACAGATTCAGGTGAATTAAATCAGAAATCACATTATACTCTAAATAATAACAATACTGTAGGAGTGCAGTGTTACAGAGTTTTGTCAGTTTCTAATTTTGGTCATAATCTGTTCAGCTGTTAAAACGCCTGCTGTCTCTTCTGGACCATCCTAAGCTCCATGTGCCCACATGTACTAGCCTATACATCATATGTGTTTTTGTAAATTAAGAATTAAGACAGGCTACATTTGACTCCAACATGCACTTTTCTTCAATTTGTTCTGCAGTCTGCCATCTGTCTTTTTTTTAATACACGTCCAATTCTTCTTTTCTTTCCATTATTTTGACACTAGTTGTGGATCCTTCACTCTTCATTGCGTTGCTGCCCTTCTCCTCACGCACTTGTTCTCTCCCTTCTCTCTCCTGTCTCACAGACAGGGTAAATATGCCTCTGTCATTAAGGCGGCCTGGTGCTAATGGTGGGATTAGTCCTTACGCTGACAGCCTTCATCACTGGACAGCACGCACACACACAAATGGGGGCGCACCCACATGTAAACACACACACACACACATATATATAAACGTGTAACGTCAGTGGAGGCCAAATGGCCGATGCAGGCCTGGCGCTCGAATCGCCGTTGGGAGAGCAAAGTGATACATCAAAGGAATTCACAAGCGGTCTTTTGATCCTCCGTTTAAAACCTACGTTGGTTTACATTTTACATAGCTGCAATACTGAAAATAGTTTACGATGATGGGTGCAATGCTCGGAGGGTGTTCTGTCCCTGTCCATCTCCAACAAATGATGGAGGGTTTGTTTTAAGCTCAAGTGTCTTTTAGTCATTTGAGTCCTGTTTTCTTTGTGTCGCTGTGGAGCAATGCTGTTTTTGGCAAAGCGCTCGAAACCAAGCAGCACAGTTTGTTGTTCTGGTTCTGGCTAAAATAAGAAGATGAAAGGTTATTTATGTGATATCATGTCAGTTTCTGTCAGGTTAATGGTGGTAATGTGAACCAGGCCTGAATGTGAGCATAATTTGGATGATAACAATTTTAGAGGTGGTTTTGATTTTGTTTCGGGCACTTCTTTTTTTTTGTCCCGTAAATATAATCACACACAGCCCGAAACGTGAACACATCTGATTTCAACTGTCAAAACACTGAAGTCATCCTTAAAACAATAAGAGGAAAATTACAAGTACAGAGCAAAACAGATAAACAGAACTTCGAAATAAACAACACTTCAAATAAACTTTAAACGCCATTTACTTTTACAGGTTGTTCCAGTGTTTAGGGATCTTGATCACAAATTCTTGAAACATCTGAATGTGTTGATATAAGACTACACATCTGCACAAATCAGAGGTGGGCAATGCAAAGCAAGATGTAAAGTAATATATATCCTTTTCCATATATAGAAAATTATCATCACTATCTTAATCTTGAAACATGATATACCTGAACCACATTAGGATTTGTAATGTCATAACTTTTGATTTCCATGTGGTAGTTTTTATTAATTGCTGCACTGTCACTGAATCACCAGATCAATAGTATGAGCAATCATTTTTTAAAGTATATTTTTTTGAAAAGAATGCTTTTCTTCAAAGGGACAACATGATTGGATGGGACTTTTAAACAAAAACTGTGAAAAAATGAGATTATTTTATTACTTATCTGAAGTCACTTTAAAGGGACAGTATGGGACTTTATTGGCTTTTTATTTTTTAAAGATCAAGTATCGCTTTCATAAATACGCATTTCACTGAAGTGGAATCACACCCGCATACAAACGAAAGCTTTCTCGTACCTTAGAATGAGTTGTTACAAGTCGTTACAAATATACAGGGGGGGGTGCACAGAACCTTGGCTGCCATGTTGAATCGCCATTTTTTATGTTCAGTGTCAGCGTGGCCGTAGGTAACCACAAACTCACCTCACCAGAGCTTCTCAGCTCGGGGAGACAGTTTACCAGACGGCGCCTGTTAAAACTGTCACCACTGTATAGGCTAGTGTGAGGAAGGACGGAGGCACTGATGTTGCCTTCAGGTGCAGTCAGACACCTGAATGACGCCGTGAGTGACGCCGTCGGCAAACCAACTGGGTGTCATTTTACTCGACAAGAGAAAGACGGTAAAACGTGGGTCAGATAAACAATACGACTTCACCATGACAACATATTGTCACGCCGGTATTGTTTTGCCTCGTGCTGGCGGAACATTTCTTTACATAGAGGCTTGTTTATCCTGTTACATGCAGTGCCCGACTTTACGTAAACGCAACATCAAGAATGCGTTCCGACCATAGGTTCCGACCATAGGTTCCGACCATAGGTTCCGACCATAGGTTCCGACCATAGGTTCCGACGGTTCCGACACCGCTAGATGGGGGTAAATCTCACATACTGGGGCTTTAACACAGGATCTACAAGTGTGTGTGTGTGGGTTTGGCCTATATACAAGCAGTGCTAAACTTGGAGGAGCTCACTCTTGACCAAGCACAGTTATTCTTTCATTTTCATTCTCTCTGTCTCATTGAGCCAAATTCTGTTGTGAATATTGAAAATAACTCTCCAAGTCCAAGCCCTCGTGTCCCGAGGTGTTTATATGGAGCATTGTCGCCACATGTATTTATGTATAGTCTGTCCTGAGTGAGCAAACCTCTCTTTATAAACACAACTCGCCCTTGCAACTGTATTTTCATGCATTTCTGTGTCTTTGTGGGCTTTCGTGTGTATGTTCTGGTGGCATTGGAAATCACAACAGGTGGTGAGATTTTGATCGAAAATAGATGAGCCAGAAAGTTCCCCTCTTGAACGTCTTGGAGGACCCGTCGCGGTCCGGTCAAACCGCGGCGGATCCACCATGCTGTGGTCATTTCTGTCATGTCTCGCTTATTCCACCTACTTCCTCTCTCTCCACAGACGGACATCCTGGTGGTGAGCTGCGACCTGATAACAGATGTGGCGCTTCACGAGGTGGTCGATCTGTTCAGAGCCCACAATGCAACACTGGCGATGCTCATGAGCAAAGCACATGAATTCACAGAGACAGTCCCGGGCCAGAAGGGCAAGAAAAAAACAGGTAAAGGAAACAGAAAGGAGATGAAACCCCAAAGTTGACTATGACTAGTACCCAGATGTTGAAAAAATGGCAGCACGCATCTATAAGCAAAGCAAAACTTGTCAATAATTTCACATCTTGTTAATACAATGTGCATGTTTTTGTTTTGTTTTCCAGCTGAGCAAAGAGACTTTGTTGGTGTGGATCAGTCCGGTAAAAGGCTGCTGTTCATGGCCAACGAGGCCGATCTGGAGGACGGCCTATCGATCAGGAAGTCCATCATGAGGAAGTAAGTCTGCGTCACAAAGGGGATAGTAAATTCCGATTTCCCCAGCAGTCCCTGGCATGTTTTATTAGCCATGGCTAATTAACGTTACCTCCATGAGTCGCTTGAACCTGTGCGGCGCGCTGTCTGTTTCGCGTTCTCATCGCACCGTGTTTGACTGATGATAAATATGCGGACCGTACATCTGTAGATTCTCAGCCTTATAGCCGAGCAGATGTTTAGGTTTCCAATCAGAGTCGGCGTGTTTGAAGGCTGTGTGTTCTGTGGTGGGTGTGTGGGATTTTTGTTACAGGAAGAGTACTCTAGGTAGGTTTTCGTTTCTGAGTCCTAAAATGCATGTATGTGTGAGAGCGGGTGTTTTGGGAGCTCGTAAATACTTCATGGAGCCAAAGCCACTGTAAATTCTGGCCAATAAGAGGGGGGGGCAGAGCAGCTGCTTGCATGCTTCCCTGCACAGGGAACTCTGGAGGCACACACTCACACACACACATACATACATACAGTATATACTGTCTTTTTCATACACACAGAAATGCTTATATGGACACACACAGACACGTAACACAACCTCGAGGTGGACATTGATGGAGAGAAAACACTCACACATTGTCACAGTGTTATGGAAACACAGCGAGCCCTCAGCTAAACATTTATAGCTCGCATTGAAAGAGTTACAACCTTTAAATCACCTCCGATCATTTTATACACACACACATGTCACACAAGTACACGAAACAGATTTTTAATAAAGATCTCTCAACGCACAGCATTTATCACCTCAGGTTAAACCAGAATAAATCCCAGAGTTCTGGCTTTTTTATAAGCCACCAGTAGGCAGGTTTTACAAGATCTGACTGTTTTGCACATCAGTACCATCCAGTCAAAGTTCACTACACACACACACAAGTTCCTACTAGTGCACATTGAAACGTATTTAGTGCAAATGATGAATAACAACAATGTGTTGACAGCACCTGACTCTTCTCTTCTCTTCTCTTCTCTTCTCTTCTCTTCTCTTCTCTTCTCTTCTCTTCTCTTCTCTTCTCTTCTCTTCTCTTCTCTTCTCTTCTCTTCTCTCTCTCTTGACTGGTTCAATTTAATTACATCTGAGTTAAAAGTACTTCTGTTTTTTATTTTTTTCCCCCGGAAAATTAGTAAATACATGGAACTGTAATGTTTTCTCTCCTCCTCCTCTTTCTTTTTGGTTTCCACATGGTTGAGGTGTGTTAGCGCAAAACATTTTGCACATGTGAGATTGTCTGACCTGGAAATCGCTTAAACGGTGTGAAAGGACTCCAGCAGAGCTTCCTCCATACGTTACAGCTCCACCTGTCAGAGCGCCTGGAGAAGTGATTGACTGTGTATTAAAAACCTGAATGAAAATCATAATCATTAAGATCATGAGAGAGAATTGCATAAAGACCATTCGGGTCCTTTTTTTTTTAGCTAAAGCCACCTACTGACATGTGCACATACCAACCTCTGGATCAAGTGATTTTACTACTTTGATAGACAATAGGATTTGAGTAAGATATAGAATTAGTTTTCTTATTGGCTATAACTGGAACCAGCTCCCATTGGATGTCAGATCTGCCCAAAGTATAATTTGCGTACTGTTTCATATTAAGCTTTCACTTCTGTTTTTATGTGTCTTTCATTTCTGTTGTGCACATTGAATGATCTCTGTGTATGATAATGAGCTATACAAATAACTCTGCCGTGCCTAAAGCCGGCCAGACAGGGCAGATGAGGACACTGAGATCACATATTTCAGAAGCATATCTTAACTGCAGTGACCTTCAAGCTATTAGAAGAGGAGGCTGTTTGCAATGATGGCACAAGACAGCGGAGCTCGAACCCAATCAGCACAAATGCTACTTGCTGTAACTTCCAGACATTAAATACGTAACTTGAGTTGAAGTGCAACAGAAGGACTGGATTAGATTAATTACATAACACATTAAAAAAAATGTTTTGTAGAATTTCCATCCTGCAGAATTCAATGCACTAAACAAATTGAATCAATATAAACTGGAACCTCAAGGCAGACTTTCAGGATCATTAATTTATCTGCTTCTTCTGTGCGTCCAGTTTGTGTGTTTTATGTACAGTATATGCTGGATTTTTGGAGCCAGTAAGACTTTTACTTGCTGGTTTATTCTTTTTTTTATTTTTTTTTACATGTCCGAACATCTTGAATAATTTGGCTTGAAAGCTAAAATCTAAGTGTTGGCATACATGGCAGTCTGGTTTTCATTTCTGTTTTTCTTCAGTCTGTCTTCAGCATTTGAAATGATAAGTCAACTACAGTATTTTGGCCACTGATGAATAGTCATTTATCGCATTTTACACACATTGGTTACAGTTTTTCAAAGCAGAGGATTTTTCTTTTCTCACTTTTATCTTTTTATATTTACATGGCTATGCAGCAATTTGAAAGCATGACCGTGATGTCTGGAAACGTTGGCGTGGTATTGTTCTTTTGACATTTTCTAGACAACACAATAAACATGACATTGGTATGTGTCTTGTCCGAATATGCCGTCTAGTCAGTTTCAAGTCGGTACCCTGACTCCACCAGCCAGACCATGTGCACGAAAGCCTTATAGCACAGGTTCAAATATGTGAGTCAGCTCAATTAAGAAAGCATCTGTTAGCCTAGCACGGCATTAAGGGAATCACACACATTTTATTTTGGAGGCAACAGTTGAATGCCCCAAATAAGTCGTAAGCCATTCAGCCCCGTTGGCTCTGTAGTGGAAACCTGACTAATGAGGGTATTAACAGTCATTCTGCTGCGTCTGAGTCATCGTCCGCTGTGGGGTTTTAGTTGTAACTAAATAAGACATTATGCTGTGTGTTTGTGTGTGTTTCGGAGTGAGAGAGATGTGACTCCTCTCTCCCACTGAGGACTTTAGTGGTACTTTAGTAGTCAGTCATTAATCCAAGGGTTGAGTCATCCTTGCCTGCAGAGGCAGTAAATTCCTGCTCCCCTCGACATTGGGCTCTGCAGCACTAGCAGCAACCAGAAATCACATGATGCTGCTGTTAGGAAAAGCAAGATGTTTACCCTTGTTTGGGAAATGCAAGATGTTTGTTGGAGTCGGATTCCACGGAAAGTGTAAACTTATAAAGTAGCATGAGGCCAGAGCTCGGTGTTTTTGAATCAGACGGGCTCGCAGCAGACCTACTCTGAGAGAGCTTTTGGGTTTCAGGTGGAATACGTTCCTGCTTTAAAAGAACAGTTTAATCAAGAATTTGTTTTTTAATTATTTTGCAAATGTACAACTGTGTCATTATTTCTGTTCTTTCTTTGTTTTCTGGCAAAATTGCAAAGCTTTCATTTGTTCCAGCGCTGCATATCTGACAGCCTTGTCTTATTTCAAAATAAACATAATATGTTTGAGTTCATTCATTATTCAGAAAATTATTAAGATTAATTGATGGAAAAACAGATTTTTAGGTTCAAGTCATACTTTGAAGAAATTTTGATTACTACAGTAGGTATAGGTCATGGTCATTGATCAACGCACACCTATACAAACAAGAAGTCACATACTGTACACCTGGATTGTCCCACACATGTTGCCAAGTGATTACCCATGTGTTTT
The DNA here is from genome assembly GCA_030347415.2 of Decapterus maruadsi. Lineage (NCBI taxonomy): Eukaryota > Metazoa > Chordata > Actinopteri > Carangiformes > Carangidae > Decapterus > Decapterus maruadsi. The sequence goes on from CM064906.1 coordinate 19,285,499, forward strand.
TGTTATGAAAGAAAATCCTCGAGTCCATCACATCCTCTTTTCCTTTTTTTTCCCATAAATTTTAAGGACACCTGTTCCTTGTTGTCACTTTCATTCACACACACATGCACACACACGCACAAAAGTTGTCACAACCCAGTTATCCCTGCCTCTCTCTCCTGCCCATCTGCAGGTGCCAAACAGTGATGTCACATGCTGGGTGTTCCCATAAATTCCACTTTAACCCAACGAACTCACACACACACACATGCACACACCTGGGAAATGTTGTATGAATAAATACATTTTACAAACACCCACAGAGCGTGTCTGTGTGTGCACGCACATGTGTTTTTATGCTTTTGAGTAAAATACCTTAACACAGATGAACACACATGCAGTTTGATTTATGGCTTTCAGCATCTGGTTGTAAAATATGTGTGACCAAGCAGCCGGGTGAGGAGAGGGAGAGTTTGACGGAGAAAGCTGGACAATTGTAAAAAAAAGAGGTTTTTTAATGAATGAAAGAGGAAGGAATTGAGTGAAGGGTAGAGGAAACATTTTATTATAGTTTTTCATCTCATATAAAATTCTGGTTCACTTCCATTCAGTCTAATTACTGCTAAGTACAGTATAGGCTACATCCTGGATCATGGCAGATGTTTTATTAAATTAGTGAGTGTTGCCATTTTCCATGAGAACACAATTTTGATGCCTTTCTTTGCAAACAACATATTTAGTGTCTTTATGACTTTTATCATGGAAGTTTTCCATTCTTGAATGTAGTTTTTTTCTGTACAGGAGCATTAGTAGAAAAAGACAATTATATAACCATTTTTTATATGTTTTTATATTTTAACTGCTGCTAAATAAGGTTTATTATTAATTTAATGCGCCGAAACCAAGTACAAAACAGAAGAGAAACGACTTGTTTTCTCATTTTTCTGCAACTTAACAACTTGAACATGCTAATGGGTGAAAAATGAATATAATTCTGTCTGTTTTTAAGTGAGGAAACGCAACAACAATTGTACATGGTAGGTCTGATGATCTGAATCACATGTCATGTGGAATAATAAATCAGCTCGCTCAGATCTGAGCGTCACTTTGAACCGTGGACCTCGTGTCTGCTTTTAATCTTTGCGTTACGTTATTGTTGTGCGGTAATGAGACGCAGGCTTTTCAAATCTATTAGGTTTTACAGCTTTAAGAATCTAAATCACTACAGCATTCTTTGAGAAATGGTTGGCGGTAATAGACGATATATGTGATTTGTAGTAAATGGGCTAAAACATGTAAAAGCACAAGTACGGTCCTTTTAGGAACAATGCACCCCGCAGTTTTTATTACGTAATGATTGAAAGGGCAGAGGAAGAGGAGGATAGGTAGTCAGGGAGACGACGAAGGGGCGAGGGTGGATTTGTTTATTGAACCCTGAAGGATGAAATGGTTTTCTTTGGCTCTCGCTTCGTAAATGTCACATGTTCAAACTCAGACCTGTGTCCATGTGCGAGTAAACGAGTGAACGCACGGGTGGGTGAGTGTGCGTCTGCTTGCATGCGGACCCACAATCAACATAAACCTGTCCCGTGGCACCAGCTCTGTGGGGTGACATCTACGGTAGCTGACAGAGGACAATAGACAGATGTCACTGTTCTCTTGACTTTTATGTAAGCCTTATGGCCCCGTCTGGCTTTCATCAAATGTTCCCTGTCCTATGTGCAGAGGGGAGGTAAATTAGAAGGAGTCTCAGCAAACGAGAAGCAAACATAAAACATAAAAACAGCAGGTGATGAAAAGAATCAAAGCAAGTAGCAGCCGGGGTCAAGCTGTTTGTCATGGCATGCGGTGCGGTGGGACTCCACAATTGCATATTCTGATCAAATCATATTTTTATTCATTGCCACAAATCTTATTTTAATGCTGTATTGTGAAAGGATTGTTTTCACTCTGTCTCTTTCTCCGTTTTTCCTGCAGACATCCCAGGATGCACATCAAAACAGGCTTAGTGGATGCTCATCTCTACTGTCTGAAAAAAGCAGTGGTGGATTTCCTCACAGAAAACAAGTGAGTTTTCCATTTGTCGTTAACTGTTAAATAGAGCACAACCTAGATTATTGTATTTTTGTCATATTGTCATTTTTCAAATGCACTATTAACCAACAGCCTTTCAAGTGCACGCACGCAGCCGCACGGTCTGGTTGGCTTGAACTCACATTCACTGCTTAATCTGTAGTAAGTGTTAAACATGGTAACATGTTGTGTAAGGCTTTGAAAGGTCCTGTTAGCAGGGTATTCTAGCGAGGTGTTAATTTGTTTTACTATGTGCCACTGAGGCAGGCTGTTAGGCCTCTAGCCTGTGAAGCGAGGCAGTGTCACGAGGAGACCTCAGTGGCCGCCCGGACTCCCTGATGCCGGATGAAGTCCGACAAAATGAGAGGCTCTATGTGTTATCAGCATGTATTTAATATTTTGCACTAAGAACTTGCCTTTGTGATGACATAATGATAATGGATCTAACAAAGTCGATTAATTATTTGGTCTAAATTGACAGTACAGAGCTCACAATATGGCTGTCAATTTTACTGGTGTCACTTTCTTGGGCTTTCATATAGATATGTCTCTACCTCTTATTTAACAAGCAGATCTTTTCCTCCATAAAACTTAACTATGGAGTATATGCATGTTACAATGAATGCCCTTATAAATACTATATAAATATCTAACTGGTGACAAAAAGCTCAACACTCTCATGATCACATTATTATTGATCTGTGCTGCTGTTCAGTCACATTATACTGTACAACACAAACTAGTGTTTTGATAATTGCCAGAAGAAATAAGAGGAAGAACATTGTTGGTATGGCAACTTGGCAAGGCAATGGAAGTGTATTTGTATAGCCCATTTTTACAAACAGTTTGTCTCCAAGGGCTTTACATGGCATCATAACAACGTCCTGTGCCCTGCTTAGACCCTCACATCCACTGAAGAAAAAGTCCCAAGAAAACCCTTAGCAGGGAAAAAAGAGGAGAGACCTCAGAGGAGGGATCCCTCACCCAGGACGGGCAGATGTGCAATTATAGATGTCATGCAGAGACAGGAAAACAGTTTACAACATGGAATATGGGAAAACATAGAAATTGAATTGTTCAGTAAACAAGAGCTGATGAAGCAGCTTCTGATGGGCAGACTGGATCATGTACAGGAAAAGCAGAGAGAACAGGTCAGCTGAATGGGAAAACTGGTTGGCAGGTAGGGCAGCGAGGCTTGAGCCGTCACAGTGGACGTCACCTTTACATTAACATTACATTAATGCACATTTTAAAAACCCACTGATAAAAATGTCCCATCATGTTTGATAACAGCAAGCGCGGATCCAACTGCACTCAAAACAGGGAGGCGATGAGATGCTGAACTGTTTTGGAAAGGCTCCCTTTGAGAAGTGGGTTTAATAACAGTTTCAAATGTGTCCTTACTGTACTAGTTTTAGCTCACATATAAATAAATCAGAGACAAGCAAGCAAACACGGACCCCACAACTATACTCCATCACTCCACCTCTTCTGTTGGGTTAAGGCGAAGCGCACACTTGAATCGCTATAGAGATGTAGATATAAATCTTCCATCATTACATCACTAGCACACCCTTCGCCGCTAGCATATATCATCTCCCTTGTTAGATGATTTCTTTCTTCTGCTCTTTCTCTTTGGATTTTCTTTCACAGCTCCTCTCTGTCTCTCTTCCTTTCTCCTCCGCACTCTTCTCTGTCTTTTGCCGGAGGAGAGAAATGGACAGAGTAACTGTTGTTTTTTTCCTGTCATTCACATGGAAATTCTAATCTCCCTTTTAAAAGAAAGTAAGAGAGGACAAGTGGAGGGGGTGGACGGTGGTGGTGGTGGTGGTGGAGGGGTGAGCAGTGAGCTCAGCATAGTGCGAAGAAGAGGAAAAAGAAATGAAGATGGGGAAATTACCTCCAGGTTTACACAGACACAGCTTCTGCTTTCGTTTTAATGGTCATCACGCAGCACTGATGTGTGACTGTTTGCCCTGTGTTACAATGGCACTAAATCAACCATCTACTCGATAATAATGGTGAATTCTTTAACTTCCTGTTTGCTAGTACTGCACGATATCCAGGGTGTGCTGACGATGCTGATGCTCTGTTAAATACGCTGATGTCTGGATGAACTCTCAATGCTAATTAATCATTAATCATTAATCATACCGCTTTGTAAATGACTGCAGTACCGACACAGTGGCGCAACTGTGTAAGTGGTGGGTGATCATGAACTGCAGGGCAACATGAAATGAATAAATCTATTTATTCAGTTTCCATTTTTTTGGCACGACCTCATCCATTTCCTTGCTGAAAAAAAAAAAGGAGAAAAAAATGTACGATACGGTAGCCAAGCACTCGTCAAGGACGTTACAAGTTGAGGAGGAGCTGCGCACACTAACTGTTTGACTCACATTTTGATTCAAGTCGATTCAAGGTCACATTAAATGCGTGAATCATCTCTGTTTCCCAATGACTCTGATTTATTTATGACCTCTTTTTCTTGCCGGCTCTTGTACTATTTCATTCATACTTGGCCTTCCTCCATCTGCTGGTGATAAGGAAATCATTATCCAAAGTAAACACATTCAGTTCTCTGTGATATTGATGATTTATGGGATGCTTCACACTTGGGAGCGTGTTTAGCACCCGTTACATCTTTCCCTTTTTCCTTTATTGCAGGTCCATCTCGTCGATCCGTGGCGAGTTGGTGCCGTATTTGGTGCGGAAGCAGTTTTCCAAAACAACCAACAGCCAGAAAGTCAAAGACGACGTGGAGGATCAGAACCAGAAGAACAACGACGGCTCCACAAATCATGGTCAGTGTTTGCAGTGACACTTCACAGCTACATACAACACTGCAACGCCTAGACTTCACTTTAAATAAGTACTGACATAGATTACTGACTAGCTGACAATAAAAGACAACTTTGCCCACACAGCCACCTGCAATTTCTCCCCAAAACAACATCTTAACTGTCTACCTCTGCCGTGTCCACGTCTCTTCTCGTCTCGCTTTGATGTCCAGAGCTCCTCATCTCATCACGGGACGAGCCTCTCCTCCAGCTGGCCCAGGAGCGCTCCTGTTGGAACGACCATCACGGTGACATGAGCGAGGCCTACCACGGAGGAAAGCTGCGCTGCTACGTTCACATCATGGACCAGGGCCTGTGCTACCGCGTCAACACTCTAGCTGCTTTCATAGAGGCAAACCGACTGGTGAGTCAGACTTTATCCTGCTCCGTCAAGGTGTGTGTTCAATACAAAATGTGTGCAATGCCACCAACATGTCTGAAAGGACATCTAAGTGACATCTGACCTCTTTATATTCAAATGCATTCGCTGTAGATTTTGGATTTTCTTAAATTCAAGAAAAGCTCATCTACTATATGCTGTAATTTGTATTGCAGTGTCACCTGAAATGTTGTATCCATCTAATTTTCTGTAGTTTTCACCACTTTCATAATGCACAATAAACACAAAAGTACAATTCTTTGCCATGGAAACAGTAGTTTATCAAAATTTCTTCCTTTTTATATGAAAGTTATATACCTAGCCTGATGGCCGATCTGCATCAAATTATTATTATTTATTCCATTTGCTTTAATCTCATGTCTCTGTCCATTTCTATCCTCTCCTCTACCAGGCGCCAAAGCTGTTCGAGGAGCCAGCAGTCCATCCATCTGCTGTCATTTCTGAGAAATGCCAGGTACAAATATTCAAAATATCATTGATGGGCGCAATAGCCAAATTTGAAATCTGTCCAGATTTTGCTCAGTCTTTTTAACTCCTCCACATTTACAACACTCAGCATTTACCTTACATATAATAATCACTGTAGATGCCTGTGTATCTATATCTGTGTCTGAGTGACGGTTGTGTGTACGTGTGTGTTTGCTGTGCCCTCAGATGGGCTCCGACAGCATCATCGGAGCTCAGTGTCAGGTAGCAGATAAAACCTCCATAAAGAGGTCCACCATCGGAAACTCCACCACCGTAAAGGAGAAGGTCAAAGTCACCAACTCCATCATCATGCACGGGGTTACCATCGAGGAAGGGTGAGAACACACACACACACACTCAATAAACACATGCACTCACTCGTTGATACCATGTACTTAAAAGTGATTTGGGGCTGAAAAAGAATTCCCCCCCTCGGAGGCATGTTTATGGATTAAAGTTTGATTGTTCTCATCTTTTTTTTTTTTTAAATCTTTGAAGGTGTTCGGTTAGTACACGCTTACTTTGTGTGACAAAGCAGCGATTCGGAAGGAAAGATTTCACAATAAAATGACTCACATTCGTCTTGCCAAGAAATATTTATTATAGTGTTTGGCATCTGAATTAATATTTTCATATTTTTATACCCCGTTCCAAAGACAACTAAACTTTTTTTCTTCTTTCACCATCCTCTGCCCTGTCTGTCTGTCTGGGTTTTTGCAAATGACAGCAGTGCTGTGCGTAGCTCTTCTCTCACTGCGCTGCTTATCATTGAATTTTCTAGGTGTGGCTTTGTGCAAATAGAGCGTGCATGTGCGTGTGTGTGCGTGCGCGTGTGCACACGTGCAAGTGCCAGGCAGATGCTTGTGCATGTGTGTGTGTGTCTGTTGATAGGAGGCGCAACTGGTTTTGTCTTCTGAGCTCAGTGGGGTCAAACGGTGATCACTGCGTTAACAATGCATCTATTGGTGTGCAACCAGCCAGAGACCAGTTTCAAACAAACACGGAGCTGCTGAAGTGAAACACACAACATCCCTATATTTCATTTAGCCGCTAATTTGCTCGCGTTTACCCAGAATCCCACTGGTTATGGAATTTGGGGGGAAACACATGGGTTTAAAAGGTTTTATTTTTGTCATTTTCTCTCCTTAAGGAGAATCATATTATTCCACTCCACCTTAAAATATCTCATTATATTCTTTGTCTGATTATTCCAATACTTAATTGTAGTTTTATATAATATAATATTTACAAAGGAATATTCAAAACTGAAGACTTTGTGTTTTTTTAGACCGCTGTACCATCAAATGGAAACAATCCAGAGGTTTTTGTACATCATTCTGTACACGCTTACCCTAAATTCAGTCTGACATGTTTGGTGCGTTTGGAAACTTTGATCTCTACTAGAAAAATAAAGTTCTGTGCAGCATGAGTTCGTAATGACAGGCTCACCAGCGGGTCAGTGAGGTTTAGGGGCATGCCAAGCATTATGTGGTTGCGTGTTAACAAATGTAACGATTCGCTTGCCTTTTTCCATCTAATACTGCTGCTTGACACCATTCAGAACAGAAAACAGAAACTGCCAAAGGATGTGCTCTAAGTCGAGCAAATGGGCTGCTTTTCTTCTTCTCTGACCTCCGAGGTAGAGGATTTACGTCATTGCAGCTTCTTTTTTTTTTTTTTTTTTCAGCTAAAACACCAGCGATCACCTCAGTGAACCAGGTTTGCCGAGGAAACGGAGAAGGTCACTGCAGGACATGGCAAGCGTTGTAATTGCCACATTATGATCTCACCTGTGGAGGGCAAAACGAGCCGGTCTGAATAGCAGTGCATCATGATTAGTGGCTTTACTGCACATCGGGATTGGGCTCAGCTGTAGCCAGCAGTTTAAGTGGTGAAAATTGACTGCTTTGTCACAACAAAAGAGGACTTGTACAGAGAGCAGCAGTAGCTACTGTAGAATTAGCATGTAGATTGATCTGCTCAGTTTCTTCGCCAGAGACTCTGGTGGAAAGAGACTTTAATGCACTCATTCATAGGCTTCTTTTCTTTTATCTCCATTTCTTACTCCTCCCTCCCTTTTCTTTCCGCCGAGGCCTCAACGCCGTGTCTCTCCTCTCTCTCGCACCCTCTCTCTTTCTGTCTCTTTTCCATCTCTTCTTAAGCCTTTCAGGGACCCCAGCCAGCCAGCGTGGGGACCCTCATCATGCCCATGTAGGTGCACGCACAAAGGCATGAAAGAACGAGAGAGACGGGAGAAGGGGAAGAAAGAAAGCGAGGAGGGGAAAAGCAAGCTAGCCTACGCAATAAAGAAATTGCAATTCTTTCTTTTCTTTCTTTGAGGACATAAGAAGAAGGAAGGGAGAAAGAAGGGAAAGAAAGAGCCAGTATGAGGGGATTAGCAGACCCCGGCCATGTCGCAGAAACCCCTCGCATTTCTAGTTTCTTTGTTTGGAGCTGACCAGAGCTTGTTGACAAAGCGCTGCGTGTTTGGGAAGGGGGATAGTAGGGGTCAACTTTACAGGGGAAGAGAGAGGGGGGGCACAGAAGGTGGGGGTTGACGTGTGTGTGTCTGTGTGAGAGAGGGAGGATGGTGGAGGAGGGGGGGTGAGGGGGGGGGGTCATGGCAAGGAGGAGCCCTGGTGTTAGTAATTAGTGGTGTTTCAGCTCCGAAGCTTCTTTGGTGGTCTCTCTCTCTCTCCCTCTCTCTGTAATGTTACAAAACTCTGAATCTTGTAATCTCCCATCACCATCTACCACCACCACCACCACCTCCTGGGTCGTCACTGACACACACACACACACACGCTGCTCTCTCCCTCTCCCCTCCAGGCTACTAACCACCTGAATAGAATGGGCCAATACAAACCTGTCTTGTGTGTGAGGTGCGCAAGGGCCAAGTGTGTGTGCGTCACTGCCTGGGCAAGATCAACATGTGTTCTCCACCGGGCTCCCCGAGCTACTGAGTCCTACACATACGCACACATTCTCTCTCGAAAACCCACACACACCTACACCATAACACGCCCTCCGCGATTAGTCGACGCAGGACACACAAGACTGTCTGTGTCTCCTCTCCAAGAATTTTATGGTGATGGTTTGGCTGAATGCGAGCGTGCATGGTGGGTTGGCAATGGCGGCTCAGGTGGGACTGTAGCACCGGGCCAACAATGTCTTAACATGCACACACATAGAGTCATACACACACACACAGCAAGGCCTGGCTGTTGTTCTTTGATAGATGTGCATATGCTAATAGAATATCATTCGGTTCAGTCAATTTTGAGTCCAGAGCAGGTGGGGACGAGGACGGCCCCGACGGCGAAACAGGGCTGAATGTCTCTACTGTGAGCTTCATGTCCTGCATGGCACTCACCTAGCAACTGCGCTAAGTGAACAAGGTTATAGCAGCCAACAAGTGGAAGGCTGTGGTTGTACTGGGCAGCTCCCAGTATGAATGTTCTCAGTTGTGTGAATGTGAATGTGCCCCGGCCGGCTGCGAGGAAGAAAACAGTGCGCACCATGTTTCGAATTTCCAGTGTAAGCCCGGAGAGCAAACGGAAAATGTTTCCAACACCAACCAAAACCCCATCCCGGCGAAAAATCTTTTTAATTACTCGACAGCTTGGTTATTAAAACACGAGCACCGGCTCACATCTTGTAGGTTACGAACCCCCCGATCTCTCAAAGGAATGTTGTCGAGCGGTTGTGAATGATTTGAGTCGTCACAGCCGCAACAAACAAATGTTTTCACAATCTGTGAATCTGTTGATTAGTCTTAATCAGCACTCTTAAATGAAACCTAGACATTTCTTGCAGGTATTGCTGCATTAGTTCTGGTTAGTTGTACATAATTACCTGGCAGTAATGTTACCTCCACAGCAAAAGTTTCCAAAGATTTTTAGCTTGTGACTCATTAAAATGATGCAATATTTTCTTCTTGTGACTTGTCATCACTGGTTATTCAGACGTGGATTATGGGTACTTTAACCGATGACTGATTTTTTTCCTACTGTTTCAGTCGTAAAAAGTTGAAAATATTCACTCAAGGTTGAGTCAATAGCAATTAACATAATAAACATATAACATCAATCATTTTTAATGTATTTGACCTTGTATTGTTCTTTGGTTCCTGTCTGTTCATCTTGGGATCCCGCAAAGGTCCATATACTTAGGAACTACATCTACAGGAAAAAAAAGCCAAAAAATGCTTCATGTAATTTGTGTGTTATTATTTTTCAGGTGTAATATCCAGGGCAGCGTGATCTGCAGTAATGCCGTCGTCGGCCGAGGAGCAGACCTTAAGTACTGCCTGGTGGGAAACGGACAGCGGATCGAACCAGACGGTGAGTCTGATGCATAAAGACACTTTGGGAAATTACCAAGAAATATGGTAATTCAGCTCTTACTTTAAGCTGCTGATCTTGTTTGGGTTTTCATTTCTCCCCACTGTAATTGTGGGTACAGTTTAGGGTTTTATGTGTTCAAGAGAAACTGGCTATTTCGTGTCCTTAACTTAAATCAAGTGAAAACCCTCTCAAGGATACACAGATAGGATACTGAAAGAAAGAGCCGTATAAACAGGAACACCTTACAGTGCCACACCACCTAGTGTACCAATGCTGCTAATAAAGGCTATCTATGGACTATGTCCAGTAATGTTGTTGCTATCATTTAGTCCAGCCTTAGGGCTGCTCTCTGGCCGCCTCAGATAAGGTGTTAATGTATGTGTGTGGTATCCACAAGTGCCAAGCGTTGGAGCCAGCAAGGAAAGTTTCTTAATTCTGAAGTCTGTGTGATAGAGAGATTTGTCAGAGATTTTTTTTTATTATTTCCTTAATCCTCTTGTCCCCAAAGCTAGCTGTCTGCATGTGTGTGTGTGTGTGTGTGTGTGTGTGTCTGTGTGTCACATTGATGGAGAGGTTAGAGAGCAGGGCCAGAAACAGGACCACCCGGAATTCAACAGCAGCAGCCTCCAGCCACGTCCAACACGCACGCACGCACGCACACACATGCACACACGCACACACGCATATATAGAGAAAGAGAGAGTAAGCTCAGCTACTAGACTGAGCAGCCTAATTGAGTGAACAACAGGGCGCTCTCAGTAACAACAGTGTGAATCTGAGCTAAACTCGCCTAAAAATATTTGAAACAGTTGAGACTTTATGGAGCATCCCGTGAGTGATCGCTGCAACAAAACCGATCTGTCTTCAGCTTTATTTTTTGGCAGCAATCTCTCCTCTACAAGACAGCACAAAGTTGCCAACATTATGCTATTGAACAATGGAAACTTGGACCCCTAGTTGCGCTATTGTTCTGCATACACTTTATGGCCAAAGTGCAATCACACAACAGCAATGTTTCAACCTCTGTTTTTGCCTCAAGTGTAAATCTCTGTCTCATGATGAGTCTCTTGTTGTTCGTCTGACCCAGACTTGTCACAAACAGATACACAGTTGTTTCAAGTTATTTTTTTCTCTTAAAAAAATCTTACCATCTATTATTATCTTCTATGCTTATATTTAAAGGGTCCTACTGTATGTAATTTCTTCAAATGTTCAGATAATAGCACTTAATAATTAATTTTGCCAGATTTTTTTATCATCTTTCCCGTTAATATGGAGCCCTGGATTCACTTGTATAGCAACTGTAGGCTGTCATGTCAAAACAGAATATACAGTAATGGTATATAATTCAGAAAATAATCTGCAGTGCCCATGTCAGTTAAGTAATAAGGTAAAGAGTAAGTACATTTTGAACAATTTCACTGTTTCTAATTAGACTTAATAGATTTACCACAACAGTTTGAGGCGCCAAATCAGTTTTTATAGATGAAACCAGATCAGGTTATAATTGACTGTATTAATCATACACCCACTCTACCTTTTCCTTTATAATGTACTGTAAGAAAAAGGCACAGCATTGTCTGTCACCACCCATCTCGCTGGCTGACCATAGGCTGCTAAAGACATTACACACCCACTCTACTGCTGAAGCTGTTAGCAGCTAAGGACCACCCTGACAGTTAGCCTCACACACACACACACACAGAGGTCTGTCAGGTGTTGATATTTAAAAGACACATACCTACAGCGTGCTGTGGCTTCATGCACACACATGCAGTCATATTGTAGACAGATACATGCAGCAGCCCCTTTTTAAAGATGACACTAATTGTGCAGCCCGGTTACAAGGTCCAGTGTTAACCTGACATTTTAATCATGTTTAACTAAGAAATGAAAAGTCTAAAATCTAATTTATGACATCGTGTCTGCTTTTCTTTCCTTGATTTGTACATGCAACTGCATTAGGTCTTAAGACTGTATTAGTTACTGTCAAATTAAAGGGCTCAAATTGAGTAACTATTCCTCCCTTTCTCTCCAGTCACTCCCTTTCCTTCCCTCCTGCTGTCCCATGCTCCATTTGTCGTCCCCTCCACACACACACACACACACACGGGCAGAGGATAAACTTGTTCCCAGCAACAGATTCCTTCACACTAAAACCTGTCTGTGTGGATGGAACATTACTCTCCTCCACCGTTTGCTTTGGATCAGCACTGATGCTCGGGGATGGAGGGAGGGATGGAGGGATGTGGGGAGGAGTCGCGGCCGCTCTCCTCATGCTGAACCGGGCTGGAGTTGAGGAAGATAGCGAGCAAACTGCTGGCAGACTTGGTTTCAAGCGTCATCTATTTCTTATAGCGAGGTTCAGGTAGCGGTCAGTGTGACCTAAGTCTTGCCACACTGAAGATTCAGAGAGTGATCTCAGCTAAATGACAGAAGCATGCAGAGAATATGCATGTTGTAGTCCATTAATTATGAACTGCATATACATTTATTACAGCTCCATGGCAGCCTTTGTTTCCATTCTTTTCAGTGTGGTATTAAAATGAATACACAGAAATGACGTAATGGCTATTTTACTACAGTGAACTTTACATTTTTTGTGCAAAAAATGTAAACCATGTGCAGTTAAACGACTGTTTCAAGAATCTGCCTGTCAGAGCATCCAGGAGTTGACAGTCGCCAGCTTACCATTGTCTTTAGAACGACAATAAAGTGTTTACGATACGGACAGGGTCTGTAATTTGAAACTAGGGATACAACAATACCACTTTTTTCAAACCGATACGATACCGATACTTGGATCTGAGTACTTGCCGATACCGAGTACCGATGCCGATCCTTCTACCACAACAAAAAAACAAACGATTAGGCAAAATGCAATGAATTGGAAGACAAGTTTTATTTTATTTTATGCTTGTTACAACAAAATTTGTTGTAACAAGCCTCTGATCTAAAAAAGAAAATACAACAAAGATGCAAAGCTCAAAGATGCAAAGTTCACCGATACCGAGTACATTGCAGTATATTACATTACATACATTAAAGTATATTACAACAGTATCGGACCGGGGCATCCCTATTTGAAACCATTAACCATGAATAGAAACAGAAAACTAAACAACTTGAACAACTTTTTGAATTGCTCTGATGGATCTTCAAGCATTTTTTTTTTCAATGTCTTAAGGAACTATGAAATCTGTCTTTGTGTTTGTTTCAAAACACAATTTCCAGAGTTGACTTTTCATTCAGCCTTTGATCTCATCTTTTTGTAAATTTCTGTCTCTTCTGCAGTTGAGAGGACTAACGAGGTGATCGTTGGAACGGACCAGCTGATGGAGATCTAGCTCCTAGAGGCCAGAGAAGGCAGCTCAACAGAAGACAACTAATTAATCTGCTGTCCGGCCAGTCAGAGGCCTGGACGCCGCTCTTCTGCACTCCGCTCCACCCTCGGCTGTTTTGTACATTGTGTCCAAATAAAGACAGGTCCTGCTTAAAACCATGAATCAGTTTGTTGGTGTGTTCCTTTTTTTTCTCTTTCAGATCTTTGTAATTGCTTTACCACACTAGTAACTATCAGATCGTTACTGTCTCCTAATAGCACGACCTGTTGCAGAGGGCGGAGCACGGGCTCGTACATGTTTGAATGTTCATGGGTGTTTACACGTGCACACTGTGCAGCTGTGAAGACCAAAGATGTAGAGAAAAAGCGGTGGGAGGGGCGACCACAATGGCGTGGGGGTTACGTTTATTTGTACACAGAAATGGTGTATGTGTAGGCCCTGGACCACCCAGCTTGATCCTGTATCAGTTAACACCGCCACCCCACCCTCACACACGAACACAGCAGAGGAGGAAACTGACTCGCGCCTGACTCTTTTCCTTCTTTTTCTCTTTTTTTTTCACTCGTCTTTTCCTTTCTGCTCCCTTTGCTGTCACAAGATTTATTGCATTCTTTTGGCAGAGCGTTTCTTAAATTACAGTTCCTTAGTCACGAAGGAAGAAGATCAGGACAGGGATGTCTGTGGGGTTGCTTTTTGTGTACATGCGTGCGTGTGTGTGTGTGTATGTGTGTGATCTACTGTCCTCTGTTTCATATTGTGTCTGTGGCCGCGCAGAAGTCATTTAGACCGTCTCTTGTGGCCTGATTATGTGTATTACTGTGAGTGTGTGTGGAGAAGAGAAGAAGAGATTATGATGTGGTGTCTACTGTCTCTACTGCACTTGTGAACATGTTTTTATGGTTATTCCCCCAAAGGATGAATTACTAATGTGGCTTTCATACTTTCTACTTTTTTAATTAACCTCCCACTGAGTTTAAGATTATCAGGTACAATAAAGTAAGGGCTTTATATTTTAAAGAGCACGGTCTTGTTGATGACGGGCTGTTGACTTTCAGCAAAGTTTTGACTGTAAGCTTCTTTTTTTATATATAAAAAATGTGGACTTTTACCAGCCAAATTGCAGCTCTTTCTGGTAATAAAAGGAACTCAAATTTAGAATATCCTGGCCTCTACTATGTAAAAGGTGATTTTAATTTTTTTTTTTTTTTTATCTCTCCCCCAAAAAGTCCAAAACTTTATCCATGAGTATCTTTAAATCTATTTTGAAAATCAACTATTTGTAAGTTTTGCTGCAGCATTAGCATGAGGCAGCGGTGTGCTTACCAGCCTAGAAGAAACATGGTGAGTATCTGTTTAAAAAAAGGTATTAATTAACTTTCTAAGAGCTGACTCCAGCAGTGGAAGCATTTTTAATGTTGACTTTTGTGTTACCTCCATGTCAATCACTTATTTTACTCTACTGAAGTTAGCATGCTAACCAGCTAGCTCTTGTTCATCATTTTCTGATAGGGAGCCACGGTAGCATCCAGTGAAGAAGCTAGCTAGCTACACTGCCCATCCAAAGAAAAAGTCACCACTTGGATTGAACTAAGCTAATAGGTAAGAGCCTCCCATTGGATAATCACTGTATGGATGATTATGTTTTAGCTGGCAACAATTATTTAACCCTAACTGATGCAAAACAATCTTCATTTGTGGCAAGTGACCCCCTCAAGGACCCACTCTAAACATCTCTAACCTATTTTTTGGCAGTTTAAAATGTTAAAAGGATGTGTGCAACATGGCTAACGATTTGGCCTCTTTCTTTTTTGTATCTGAGGAATAATAGCCTACATTGAGAGCTACAGCTACATGATGTAATGTAAAATTAGGAGTCACACTTAGATTTGGCTGGTTCCTTTACAAGAACATATTCCACTAAAGTGGGTGGCAGGCTGGAAAGTTGAAGTGCTAAAGAAACACAGTATTGTTTATGTGCCCTTTTAGGTCCCACCACAGAATTGTCTTCGCTGTCTGTTTTCTCTAGATGTGGCTTTTGCCGCCAGACTGAATACTTCAATACTTTCTCATGCATTTTCCAACCTGTGTTTACTCTGGGCAGCTCTTGTCGTATTGTTAAGTCTTTCGTTACAATTTTAGTCGAGATTTTCAACTTGAAACTTGAAAATTGATATTAACATTCCACATTTCTACCAACACACTTTTTTCTCAGTGATTACAACATGTAGAGATTTCAATTTTTTTTTCCTATTTTCGCTGTCGTGGTCCTGTCCTCACAGCAAGGGTAACCAGACACCAATGTAAAAAAGCTAAAAAAACAAAACAATATTTAATGGCAAGTCTGCGCTCTTTGTCTTGGCTGTGTTAACCTTTTTTAGTGGTCGCACACTCTGACCTCCCTCTTCAACCACATGATGAGATCTGGCAGCCGGGTGTGTTTGGGTAGAGGTTTGTATATTTACACAGAGACCCCAGAGTCCCCTCAATACAACGCCACCATGGCTGAGCCCGCCTTCCAGCACATATGTGTGTTTGTTCCTCTGTGTTCACCTGTGTGTGACTCTAGTTTAATCCTGTGTTGCACGAACTAATCAATGTGGTCTAACACCCCTATGAGTGGATGCATGCATGTACGCATGTGTGCGCACACATTGCGTACACAAATGTGCATGTTTGCTTTGCAGATGTGGGGATCAGATGTCAGGCCACAGATCATATATCAGGCTGTCTGTCGGTCTTTGGTTTTGTCGCCTTGTGGAATTTCTTAAACCTCTCTACAGAAGATTGTCATCTAATTATGCATCCCAAACAAATCTATCTTGCATGGGAGCAAGGAGAAGTGAGCTGTGAAATAAAACATTTTCATGCACAAATTATCATCAGTTACCCATTTTGCTGACACCACATTTGCCCACAAGACCATAGAAACCCTAGCTTATTAAAAAATAAAGAGGGTGGAACTTTATTTTATGCAAAATATTACCTTAAAGGCCTAATTATCACTTTCCATTGCATCCATCCATCCATCTAAATGCGTCTCTGCGCCTCTGTTTTGTGTGTGCGCCACGCATTTGTGTGTGAAACGCGTGGTTTTGTCAAGCCTGTGTGCAGAGGGAATCATGAAGACATTTTTCTTAAAGACATTAATGTCATGGAAGTTGACAGAAGTGTAGAGATTGAGAGGCTTGTTCACATCAGAGTTTTTCCCTCACAGTCTGGGAAGAGATCCAGAGATGTTGGGGGAAAATTCAAATGGTTGTCAACATTTTATCCTTTCCATCAAGATAAATCAACAATACGACACTTCTGGACGTATTACCATGACATTGTCTCATCTCCCACTCGTACCTCCAAAACATAGTTTCGGAAATAGGATTTAAAGGGTCAGTTCACTCAAATCACAAAAGACATTATAGAGTATTTTCTCACTTTTCACACGTGGCACCATGAAGAATCTGGATTTATGGGCTGCTGTTTTTAGATCTCCACCCCTTCCAGTGTCTGAATACAGGGGATGTGAATGCAATTTAAATGTACTGAAGAATATTTTTTAAAAAGTCTCATCAGCAGTGTGTTATTTATTCACGAAAACAAATGTTACTCTGAATAATCCCTAAAATCCAAATGTCGGACTGGCAGTAACTCTTGTTGGAACGATTTTCTACCGAAGAAGAAGTTGTGGTGAAAAGTGTCCAAAGTAAAGTCTGAGGATTATCTCGAGAAGGTTGATAAAACTGGGGAGAAAAGTGTTTGACCTTCCCGCGTCTTTGATTTATCACATCTTTTTTAAGATGTGGACCCACAGCAGAGATTCGGAGCCGAAAATCTACAACCAAAGATTTTGGCTGAGGTTTCTCTGTCTTTTTCTCAAATAAAACAAGCAACATCATATGTGAACACATTAATAATCTCTGCGATGTCTTGGCGCTGTGGATGCTGAGAATAAAGGACCATATAGTATTTAGATGGATGGCACGGGTGGACGGTGGAGACAAACGATACATATGAGCAGAGAGGTGAGGTGGAGCCTTTAGCTCTGGGTTGGGGTTGGAGTTTGGAGGTGGGGGTGGGGTGGGGGGGTTGGCTGAGAAGCTGGGTGGCTTCATGGCTTGAGGGCTGATCGTGGGTGAGCGAGAGAGAGAGGGAGAGAGAGACTGAGCAGGCCACCCAAGTGGCAGTCAGAAACCTGTGTGTGTTTGCTGCTGACCCCTACACATTAGCACAACACTTCCTCAATTTGTCTCCTGTGTTCTCCGGCCACAAATGAATTTCCTCCTCCACCACCTCCCCACCCACCCCAAACACACACACACACACATACAGACACACACACACCAACACCACCCCATCACTAACCTAAACGTCTGAATACATAAGCACGCACACACAAACACCCCTTTTACAAGCTTTAGAGATAGAACAGTTGCTTATGTTGTTTAGCCAACAAAGAGTGTGTGTGGAGACACAGATCCCATGTATGGGATAACAACCCCAGTGACATGCCTCTCACATACACACTAAGCCCAGATATTCCTGTCTGTCACCGCGGAGGCCCCCCCGGCTAATTAACTAAACATTGACTGGGTGGTTGATTGGGATCTCGTCTTAAATCGCTTTTGTAATAAAATCACAGGAAGAAGCCAAAGCTTGACCTGCTTTACACCCTCATGTGACCTTTTCCTTCTAATCTCATTCATTATAGTGTTTATAACATCCAGAGCTCTAACTGCAAACAGGTTGGCTATTTCATATCATTAAAATAAACTTCTTTTTTTTTTTTTTTTTTTTGCCCTGTCCGAAACATTCAGCTCCGGTTTCTTGCCCTGTAATTCTGCTGCTACAGACATTCCCGCTTTTAAATGACTTTATTCGGTTCAATTTCACAGTGAGGCTACATGTAATTAGCTTAGCACTGGAGGAAATGTTTAAAATTGAGTGAGGGCTGAATTGGACGTTTCAAGGTTTAAATGCGACTTAAGAAAATTCTTACATAATTGTTGAAAATCATTTCCAATTTCAATCAGTTTTCCATTTTCCCACTGCCAAAAATGCATCTAAACACTTCCTGTGTGAGCGGCGACAGCTGCGTTTTGTCTTAAAGATGGGAGCTTTTTTCATAAGCTTCTTCATCATTTGTGCTGATCACAATAGTGTAGGACTGTTTTTTGAAAAGCTATACGAGTTATATTTGCCTATACATATACATGCATGGGCAAACACACATACACACACAGTGATTTCTTTTAAAGCTACAGGTCTGAGTTTGCATTACCACCTGCTAGCTGCGTCTGACAATA
This sequence comes from Decapterus maruadsi, assembly GCA_030347415.2. Lineage (NCBI taxonomy): Eukaryota > Metazoa > Chordata > Actinopteri > Carangiformes > Carangidae > Decapterus > Decapterus maruadsi. Next base: position 19,304,246 of record CM064906.1, read on the forward strand.
CCTCTGTTACAACCGCACAAACAAAGACTTAAAGAAAAGTGTGTTTCTCTGTCTCTCTCTGTGTTTTGTGTGTTTTTCCCCTAGAAAGGCAACCATTCATTACGATGACAAAGGGGTAAAGAAATGCATTATCATAATTAATCTTGTGTGAGAGTGTGGGTGGCAGCTACGACTCTCCACTGAGACTGACAGAGGTGCTCAATGCAGAAAAAGTGTCTCCTCTCTGCTACCGGGCAACTTTTTGCCTTTTCACTGAGATCTGGTAAAGTGGTGTAATTACTTGGAAAGTATAAAATGTCTCATGGGTTTTTCCCAGCAATATGTGAGAAGACTTGGTGAAGAGCCAACGTGAAAATGTTTTACAACTGAAAAAGTACGAGCTCTTTTTTTCTTTTTTAGTTTAAACTGTTGTGTATATTTTTATTCATCATTGCCATGTTTTTTTGAGCAACTTTATTTTTCTAGTCAGTCAGAGCATGGCCAAATATTCACTTTGGTTATCATGAAAATAATTTGTTCATTTCGACAAGTGTTATCCCAGCAATGTGTTTGTGATTTGTTCTCGTGTTTTTCTCCAGGAATTCTTTGTTATGTCTCCATCTGTTTGTGAGAGCGAGATGTGATGCTCTGTTGTTTTGTGCTTCAAAACTGTTTGCATGATTGAATTATTGAAAATTGGCCTCACACATAGATAAGTATACTCAGGGTTTAATGAGAGGGTGAGAAATTATTATGATCATACCACTTCAATCCCCTTCACCTCAGTCCCCTTCAGGTTATTTAGTAATTATATAAATTGAATAAGGTCTTTATCTTAATCCTAGACTTGCATCAAAACTCATTTATTTAAACTTTTTTTATATAGGTTTTTGATGTTGAAATGAGAGTAGTTTCAGTTTAGATGAATTCATTTTTCTCATACTTCCTATCTGATTATCTTTCATGCTCTTTCAGCTTCAAGTGTTTTTGTATAAGGTCTTGTAATCAATGAAATTTCTGACATTTTCATAGGAAACAGCAGAAAAGTTAGAGTTCATTAAAACTTGCTGTCTTAGATGATTTGATCCCTCTTTTACAGTACATCTAAAACAAGTGACTGTTTTCAGTTCTGTAATTCTATGCAAAAAAAAGTATTTGATCCAGACCTGCTAGAGTTTATCAGAGAACCGAGTATGGGGGCTGGGGGCAGATTTAAAAGATAACCACTTCTGACGTAATGCTGATGTTTCACCTGGCTTTATTTTCATTTTCAGATCTGGAAGAAACTACAAGTGACTGACAACTAACCTAACACTGAACCAACAGTTAGGTACGTTCTTGTTTTGAGTTATTCCAATATCATAATCAATTCTGCATGGCTTCTTATTTCATGTAATTGCTAGCCTGTACCTTTTTAACAAGGTCGGTCCAAAAAAGACCAACAAAAAAAAAGTCACTTTAGTTCTCACGAAATGGGTCCATTTTCCCACTGAGTCCCACTGAGTCTTGCACAATATCACTACTGTTCCCCTGGATGATCATCTCTGCATCTGTGATCATCGCTTCCTCTAGTTCTTCATCTGTCTTCTTTTATATAACTCCCTTGGCACTCCCCAGATACACAGCACAGTTTTTTTTTTTTTTTTGGAATGGCACATCCCTTTATGTCTTTTGCCTCATTCTACTGTGTGTCCCAAATGATTCGCAGAGAAATGCAGTCGTGAGCAGCCTCCCAGCCTCTCTCTTCGATAAATAAACACTTTATGTGCCTGAACCCCGGGCGTCTCGGCTGTTGTGAGACGGCTGAGTGCCAGAGCGGTTCCGTAGCTCTGCCTATAGCACATACAGAACCCTGGACGGACAGCCAGCCATGCATGCATGGATGAACGGATGAATGGATGGAGCCACTGGGGAGAGATGAAATGGAGGAATGGAGATGGGAGGGGGGGGAGGTAAGAGGAAGAGCAGGAGTAGAGTCGCAGCTGAAACTGAGAGAATAATCAAGGTGTTAAGAAGGAAATTGGAAATGAAAAAAGATGGAAAGGTGGAACAAGAGAGAAGATGAAGAGATGGATGGAGGGAGAGGGACCATATGGGACACAGGACATGGAGAAGGGAAGGAGGGGAGAGGAAGGCAATTTGTGTTTGGAGTCCAGGGCGGTGTGATGGCAGATATCTGCACAGCGCATGGTCATCTCAGATGGTTTATTTATCCAAGGCCTCCAGACCAGGCCTCGGACCTCCCTGAGTTTGTTAGGCTTGAAGGGGGCCCCCTACCACACAACCCAATTCCTCACATTCCACATTAGCTCCCATTTCCAGCTGCTTGTTTCCCTCTACCACTGAACCCGACCCAACCCAGTCCAAGCAAAACCATAGCCAGTCCCGGCCAAATGGAAACACTGACCATCCAGTGCCACCCTAGAAACACAAGCGTATGGTTGCCTCCGTCTGGACAGATGGACCAGTAAGTATATACTGTATGTAGGTGTATCACTGAACCTCTACAGAGAGCAGTGAAGCGCTGCTAAATGAGAGACTAACAAGAGTATCCTGTGATCCTGCAGTCCCAAGTCAGAGGGTATAGGCTGATACACACAGTGCACATGTCCTGTTTTTTTTTTCAAGAGCTATTGAGATTGAGATTGTTCCAAACCAGCAGAAGATGTTTAAAACAGAACAAAACTATAGTGAATCTTTAGATAACTGATCCACAAAGACTTCTTCAAGCAGCATCAAAATGTTATGACAGTATAGATTTAATTGATGGACAATCTTTGAGAAAGTTTAATTATTCTGCCCCTTCATTAATGAGTGGTGACTTGTAGTTTTTGTTCCTAACCCTGACTGATTTCAGTGCCTATTGAGGCTTGTCCAGAAAGCAGCAGAGATTATTATCATTACTATAAATATTATTTTGTTCTTATTTGATCATTCGGAGTATTTAATTCCATGCCTTTTAGTCGTGTCATAGCTGGAAAGAAAAGGCCTGACTAATGAAGGCAGCTTGTGTTAGACACAGTTTAATTTGTATGAATGTCTGTCAAAACTATTTGATGTTCAACATTCTCTGTCATACGAATATAAACTAGTTTGACATTTAATAGTTTACACAAGTTTACACAACAGTATTACACAGGACAAAACAAAATGTACATGCTGTAGTTAAAACATTTAGCTACAGAATTTTGTATAAAAACCTGTAACATTTATAGTATGCATGTCAAGTTTATATTTCATTTAATTGGTTTTCATGTTTCTGAAACCTCATATTGGTCTGTCTATATTGATTAGATCTGAAATTAACAGTCAGTTGAGAGAGAGTTAATCACCAGGTATATGAATAATTCATTAACTGTTAAAGTACTTAAATTTGTGCATTACTTGCAAAAACACCAAACATTTATCATTGCAGGAGCAGGTTAGCAAATCCACACTTATTTATTTCACTCAGATTGTTATGGGTTTGATTATCTTTAGTCATTTAACTTACTGTCATCTTATGGCACTAAAAATAACCCCCCCTTGTCTATTATTTTAATGCACATCACACTGATCCAGATCTCTCAAACAGTCGCACTCTCCTGTTTGCAAGTAAACAGTGACATTTGATGGATGTAACAGTGCAGCAGTACGTGACACCGTCTGAACCTACACCTACTGTAGCTGAGTGAAGCTATAGCGTTCACACCGATATTCAAATTGCTTTATTTCAGCTTCAAATTGTTTTACAGTCACTCAAATGCCCTCAAACTGACACCAGCCACCTGACAAATGTTCCCCGCAGCAGCAGAGGTTGCTGTTTCGGCAGGGAATGACTGTGTAATCTGGTGTGTTTGTTCTTCACCCCTATACTGTCATGAGTGGGGCCAGTGGGGGGGCTTACATTAGCAAACCACCAAGACACACCGAACCTCTTGTTTTTGACAGATTAGAAAATAATCTGGCCTGAGAACCCTCTTTCTTTCTTTCTTTCTTTCTTTCTTTCTTTCTTTCTTTCTTTCTTTCTTTCTTTCTTTCTTTCTTTCTTTCTTTCTTTCTTTCTTTCTTTCTTTCTTTCTTTCTTTCTCAGACGTACTTCTTAGGTGAGCTGCTCTCTGAACTCATGAAATCATGCATGGCAAGGCGTGGAACGTTTCCAAAAAGTCTCCACAGAGATAAGGGTGTCACATTGAGCCGAGCAGTCTGAAGGTGTCAATTGAAAAGGTGCGTGTTGTTGGAATTATCCCTGTGATCTTTTTTTAATGTTAACTTTATGTGGACGGTTCTCTATAAGGCGTAAGAATAACCTGTCAATCTGCGTCAAGCTTTTTGGCCACAAGCGGTGAGGTTACAGCTGTCAGTGCTAAAACACTTACCTCTCCTAAACTGCACTCACAGCAGAGCCCTGAGAGGGTAAAAAATGTATTTTGGGTGTTCTGTAACAAATGTGAGGCTCCAAAACCTCATCAAACATGAGATGGCCTGAAGTGATATGAAAAGTGTTGAAAGATAAGTATTTCTGCCATCTGAAAGAAAAGAAGAAGAAAGGAAAAGAAGTGTGTTTACATTCTTGACTATAAAAGCTAAATTAACTTTTCTTTTTCTTGCTGATTGGACTATGTTGATGAAACAGAGGAGCTGGATATTGTGTGCTGCCTGTCACTGTTATATCAATAGATGGCATGTGCGTTTGCTTCTTACAAACTGGAGGGCCCGGCCACTGGGAATAATGTTCAGAGGGAGAGAGCAAGTGAGGCGGGCAGGCAGGCAGCAAGCTGTGTGTGCGTGAGCGTGCGCGCCCACGTGCGAGTGTGTGTATGTGCGGGGGCGCGTGCGCGTGCGCTGGCTGTTCAGAGTTTATTGAAAGAGTTCCTCTACCCCCCTCCCCTCCCTCCCTCCTCACCCTCCTCCTCCTCCTCCTCCACCACTCCCCCACCTCTCCTCCCCTCCCCTCTCCCTCCCACCCTCTCCCTCCCTCCAGCCCAGGCAGCAGCAGCCTGGGTGGTCCCCCTCTCTCTCCACTTTGGTGAGCTGTTGCTTAGCAGCTAATAATAGGCGATGTTTGCAAAGTAATTTGCCTCTTCCTTGGCCAATGGGAGACGGAGCACTTTTCCATCAAACCTCCCTTTTCAGGATTTGCCGAGAGGCGAACTTCTCCAAATGTTACCGCTATGGGATCGGAGTTAGACTTGACACGGACGGCTCAGACATAGGCTACTACTACTACTACTACTACTACTACAACTACTACTACTACTCCTCGCTGAGACGTCGTTTCATAAACTGTCGGGACGAATGAAGACTGAAGGATCTATACGGATTTCGGCGCATAATGTTGGGATGGAGTTTCGAGACTTATTTGGCTCCAAGGAAGACTAGAAAACGTTCTTCTAACTTGTCGCCGGCGGTGCTGGATGCGCTCCTCTTCTATGTTGGATTATTATTGTCGCTTCTTTTTCTGAACTCGCACCGATTCTCTGTCGCTTCGCTCTGCGCCCCCCAGCTCACCCTCTTTGGACTATGGCCTCGGATCGCGGGGTCCCAGGGGCCGGCGTCTTTGGAGATTTACCCCCGAGTTATACGCGCTCCCAGCCGCCTGCGAACCCAGACCTACTCCGGAGACCCAGCTACTGCCACGCTGCTTTCGCACTTAAACAGATCTCAAAGGTGATTGAACGCTCGCTCGTCTGGTGTTGTTGTGGTGGGGTTTTTACTACGGAGGCGGCTTTCATTCAGTCGGTAAATGTGAATGAAAAGTCTCTGAAGGCAGCGTTTGATTTGGCCGTTATCTAATCGTGAGTTGAGGGCGCATGTGGTAATGTAGGGTATAGGCTGAGGCAGCAGCAGCAGCAGCTCCTCAGCCTGGGGTCCGGGAGACCACCGGAGCTCTGAGAGGGAGACAGCAGCGAGATCAGCGGTAGTTCTTGTTAACTGTTTATTGTTTAGTGAAAGAAGAGAAGAAATTGTCATCACATGTTGATGTAGAGTTAAAAACTCAGTCTACATTGGACAAAACCCGGTAGTCTAGAGGTCCGATCTCGCATGAGATGTTGGAAACCTCCTGAAAAATAAAGTGATAACACCTTAACAAGAAATGTTTTCATCCACATTTGGCAGCGTGTAAACTTTGCCGTTCATTTTTCAGCGGAGCCGACTCTCACTAATTTATGTTTTGCCTGTTATTAAAGCCACCCGTGAGTGCTCGTTCCCATATTCCCCCGGTCGTGTTGTGCGTGTTTTTGGCTTTGTGCAGGCAGCGGAGAGTGCACTGGCCCGGGGTCTGTTTGGAAATGTGGTGGGTCCTGTAAAGGAATTCACTGATTGAGTTTGATCTGACAAAGCATCTTTGGACCGCCCGGATGCTTGGACGTGTTTCAGCACTGCTGAGAGAAACCACAACACCAGTGCAATGTCTCCTGTAGCAGTGACATTTGTTGTACAGAGACTGAATGGCTCGCACTAAAGCAGAGATTTCTAACTGTTACATTGAAAATTAGAGAAGGAAACGTAATGTAGATTACTAAATGGAAACAGATGTCAGACTGAAACTACATTCATAAAGAACTGATTCTGTTAGTTTCTGATACTCAGGCAGAAGCAAATGAACAAAGTTACCTAAATTATCACTAATAGGCTTTACCATCTTTTGACAGCACTGTGCATACAAACTCAGAAAAGATCAGATTCATACAATGTTTGGTATCAAGTGAAAAGGTTTACTGTATTGTTCCTAGACGTTTCCAACTCTCAGACAAGAGTTTAGATCTGATATTTCACAACTTAATTTTCCTACAGTCATGGTTTTTGTCTTTTGGATGAAAATCATGCACTCATGTTTGCTTTTTTTTCATAGCTGCTAGTCTGGATTCCCTGAGCTGAAGCTACAAGGAACTGCTTTCCAAAATAAAATGAATTCATGTACAAATCACTGCCATAGCTGCAGGATGTAAATCATTTCAAATGTGAGGTGTTGTGGGAGATCCTGTCCTGAGTCTGGACTATGTCCATTTGTTGGACATAAGCTATTAGCTGGAGTCTTGACAGTACAAATATCAGGACATGAAGACAGTGACAGTCGAATCTATGGTTAGCTAGTTAACACCTTAGCATATCAGCATTTTATATAAAGCTTTGATTTAAATACTACAAAAGAAATCCTCTGACAATACTTTTCATCTAGTGTTCACCGTGCTTTAAAATCTGCACACTTAAGAGACAGACACAAGCCATGAATGCTGCCTTTGTGGACAGCTGTGCAATGATTCATTTTTTTTAATGCATGGTAACAGTAATAATAATAATACTGTCCTTTTATCGCCCTCCCTCCTTCTTCAAATCCAGGGTAAGGCGGTAGGTCAGAAAGCTCCTCTGTGGATCCGGGCGAGGTTCCAGGCCCTCTTGTTCTCTCTGGGCTGCCACATCCAGAGGCACTGTGGGAAGGTCCTCTTTATTGGACTTTTAGTATTTGGGGCTCTGTCTGTGGGACTCCGAGTAGCAGCCATCGAAACGGACATCGAACAGCTATGGGTGGAAGGTGAGTTAAAGATGTCTTTCGTTTGATACAGCATGTGTTTCTCCTCCCGAGGGGTGTTTGCGTGAACTTTTAACTTTTAAGTGCCGTGAGATTTGCACCAGCGTCTGATGTTGTGCGTCTGGCCGATGCAACACCTTCAGGAGTGCATCCTTCAGGAGAACCGTCATTCTGTCAGGTCAGGAGTAGATTTAGTGAGTTTTATACTCGGCTCATTTTAATGCACACATTTAATGAACTTGTCCCCCACCCACCCATCCAGCCACACACTGGTTTTAATAAGAGTTTGAATGACAGCAGTGGCTGGTGGGAAGGTGCAGGGTGGTAATGTTTAGTGTCATCTCAGTGCCATGGGAGGGCACTAGGTGTTCAGTGACAGACAGACAGACAGACAGGCAGACTGCTTTGACTGCAGCAGCAACAATGTTGCTGATGTTGGCCTTGCTTTTTTATTTGGTATTCGACTGGTTAGAAATGATCATTTTGGTTTATTTTAGTAAATTTCTCTCAGGGAATATAATTTTTTTTAAAAGCTTGTAGACACAGTATTAACTCCTTTGTCAGCAGTTCATGTTTTTGTCTAGTGTGCCACCAAAGGATTGTTTGGTTCTTGAGGCTCCGCATTGCTTTGTTTTGCTGATGTTTGTTCATTTCTTAATAAGTCACAGTTAGCCCGAGAAACCCCAACACATCTCTGACACGACTGCATTCCACTGTCACACACACACGCACGCACACGGACACACACATACACTTAATGTCTTTTGCTTTGCTTTACAAGGATGACTGTGTGTATGTGTCATTCTGTGCCAGATCACAGACCTTCTCCACATTTGACACTGCTCTCTTTTACCCTCTTTCGGTGCATTTTAGATTTAGGTTATCTGTGCATTTTCAGGGGCAGAGGCAGCTTTATTTGGTTTTTCACACTGGTGAAATTCCTTTTAAACCCCCAGGCTTTCAGTGCCGGGGCTGATCCCCGCAGCAGATGGACTGTGTGAATGGTTAGCCATCTTTGAGGGCTCTGACCCCTCCCCCCGCAGCTCCCTGTGTGGTCCCTAACTATTCTTGGATTCCATTCAACAAGAGGCAAGCAGGCAGGCAGGCAAGCAGGCACCACCTCCATAAACCCCCTCCCTCTTCCTCCTCCTCCTCCTCACAAGAAGAAAAAATATAAGTGAATGCAGCTGAAGTTTACCCACCTGTTTTGCACGCTCTAAAAGCACCACAGCAGTTGGTGAATATAAACAGACTCTATAGGGTTTTTAAGCCCACCATGTCACTGGAGGACGGGGACAGGCGGCTCCCACAGGAGCTGGGCGGAGGTGTCGGAGGAATCACACACTGCTGGTGTCAGGAGAAGTGTTTGGAGGACTTTAAATACATTCCTCAATCAGGCAGATAAATACTTTAAAAAAAATCTCTGTACTGAAATTATTATCTTGAAGCTGGTAGGTAAAAGCCTAGAATCTCCCACAAAAACAGGGAACAAGAGTTTGAATTTCCACAGTCTCCTTTTTCTTTGGTTTCATTCTGGTTAGTGTAAAGCTTCAGGATTACCTCTTGAGCTAATTGGCAGAGCCGTCTCTTAAAGGAGATGTTTAGATGTTTGTGTGCCAGTTGTTTTGCTGTGGGATTGAGAGAGTTGAACCGGGGGGCTGAAAAGGAATGCTGTGCCTTTAAGAGGCCGTGGCCATGTTTCTAAAGTTTCTGCCTGCCTTGTTTCCACCAATAGCCCATTGACAAAGCTGCTAGGGCCTCAATGGAGAGTAAAGTGGTTCAGTAACAAGGAGAGGTTAGTTCTCCCTCTGCCGCTCTCTCTCTCTCACACACACACGCACAAACACAGGAAAACACACACACATGCACCATTGCGCATAAGCCAGAACACAAGAGGGAGGAATGATATACTTACTAATAAGACAGATGATTTCATATCAAGAGACTCAACATGCTTTTCAGCATTAGTTATCAAGATTTAAAGGATCATCTTTATTTATATACCTTGATTTAAAAGAAATGCAGTAATTAATGTTAACCTGTAGTTGCATCGTATCTGAATTGAATTGTAGCATAAGCAAAGGCTTGTTCACAATATACTAGCTGTGACTTGACACCTTACGTGTTAACACTCTGCCAGCATGGTGGAAGCTGTGTGTGAATATGTGCAAATGTGTTGGGGGCATATGCTTCCCATCATATATTCATACTCGAAGCTGCCCCCACGGTATTCACGCAAACACACATATATACGCTTGTCATCTTTGCCACCCTCGGCGTGTACAGTGCGCTCGGCCGTATGTCTGCCCGTCTGAATTTCCTGACTGCGTGCCCATGTGTCTGCCTGTGCTTTGTGTGCGTCTGTTTATATTTCTACCTGTCTGTCTGCCTGCTCTGTGAAGTCAGGCCACCAGGGCTTTTTTAATTGCTTCCTCCCTCCTCCAGCACCAAAACACTGTGAAACAGAGCACAGCAGTGCAGTCTGTGTCTAGAAAAAGTCGACAGACAGAAACAGAACGGGAGGAGAAGTTAGCTCTTTTATCTGCATTCCCCAAGCGCAGTCTCACAGCGTACCATCCTACACTGACATGACAGTCTTTTTTTTTTTTTCATATCAGTGTGGTTTGCCCCAAGGATACTTGTCTGGAAACGTGTGCATCTGCAAGGAGGACAGCAAAAAAAAAAAGTAGAAGGGTTAATCGTGCCTTCAGTCCTCACACCTGTGTAGGTGAGAATAAAAGACACAGTATCAGGGTGTTTAGTCTGACAAGGGGATTAAGGACTATTTTTGGCTTACTGATCAGTCACTGAGGAGAATCGGAGACAGACATCAGCCATAAAAATACCTTCAATTACTTAAACAGATCTTGTTTCGTGGGCTGTTTTCATTGTGTTACAGTATTTCGTATGTTTTATTTTTGGAAAGTGAAACAAACGCTTGCAATAGACACCACTTCGAAATCTCAATGTATTTCATCATATCATTTTAAAGTGCCTGTATTATATTACACGTTTCAATTCCCACAATCTCCTTAACTTGTCTTTTCCGTGGTGTTTTTGTTTCTATATCCTGTGTGTGAGAGTTGGTGTGAGTTGGGCAACGTGCGAGCCATCTTGTATTGTCCAGGAGAGAGGTCGTAAAAAGAGGTGCAGGAAGAAGAGAGGGATGAGAGGAGACATTGGGGGGTTGGGGCAGGAACAGGGTGGAAGGTTTATGGCTGGCTGACACTTTTTTTTTGTTTTGTTTTGCTTGTGTTTTTGCACGTCTCACATGAACAAACATCAGATGCGAGACAGTCTCATGCCTGTCTGTCTTTTACCATCAAGAGGTGTGGGAGGGAGGAGTTTTATGAGAGAGAAGTCGCCGCCTGCTCAGGCTTGAAATTTTGAACTAAAATCTGTGTAATTGATTGAGTGTGTTTTGATGATTGTTTTAAGTCAGGTGTTGAATGGTGAAAGCTTTTCAGCTGAGGTTTTCCCGCACACAAAGGCCCGCTTGAAAAGCTTGTTTGAGAAAAAGAGGAAAGAAATGGCCTCCATGTAAAAGTGGTGGTGTTTACATTTACTAAACTCATCCTTCTTGGCAGAGTTTGGGTAAAGCATGACAGACATGTACACAGACTCAAGCTGTCCAAATATGAGTGCAGGGAGACAGGTCCTGTCCAGATAGCAGGCGCACCACATGTCCCATAAAGAGGCCATGTAGTAGGAGCATAGGAAAGGGGGAGGTAGAGATCTTCACATACACAGTCCTCGTAGACCACATGGAAGTGCTAGCTTAGCCTGCTAGCAGTGAAATCAGACGGGATCTTTTGTAGATATGAGAGGAGCCAGAAAACATATTGATTAAAAGCCATTGACATGAGTGTGGATGAGAGAACACGCCCCTGAGTTTGCGCAAATGAGCGAATGCACACGTGGGCATTTCGATGTTTGGAGCAGTTTCCCTAAACAAACCTCAGAGCAGCACAGCAGGTAAATGCTATAATTCATCGGAGCGCACACAGCGCCCCAGTTCAGACACAGAAAGGGAGCTCTATGAGGCATTATTGGAGGTGAATAGTGCGCGGTGGTGCCCCAGCTAGATAAATAAACTCCCAGCGCTCAGGGCCCAGGACCTCACTGGTAGAGAGAACAAACAAGACTAGAGTCAACCTGGGTCACTTCTAAATGTTTATTTCACCCCCCCTTACCTCCATCCTTCAATCCAAGTCTCCCTCATTCCCTCCTCTTTCTCAGCATCCCCCCCCCCCAACAGACACACATGCACGCTCTTCAAGACCACCCCCCAACAAATAAACACACATTGAACAGCTATAGATACATGTGCATATGACAGACACATGGCTTTGCTTCCAATATGCAAGAAACACACAGACTGCTCTCTGCCTGAAGTATCACTTTTACAGTTAGAAAACAAAAATATTCATCAGGTGGAGCTGATTTCAAACACAGCCTCTTTTACAGAGATAACATACATTCACGCTCTGATTTTGGTGCCAACGCTTTATATAAATAGGACACTGGACTGTCAGAGTCTTTGCAACACTGAATGCAATATCCTGAAAAGCCGCAATGCAGCCGAAAACGGGATAATGAAAACTCAATCAATATAGTGTGGCACCCTTTCTTTTCACTGGTGAAGAGCAACCTTTGTCTTTGGTCCGCACGAAATAAAGCGACACCAGTCACCTTAGAGTTTGCACCATTTGCCTCTGTCTTCACACCATGAAAGTATAAAAAGTAAAGGGAGATGGAGAGAGACTGAACATTTTCTTGGTACTTGGGAGGGAAAAAAGAAATTGTTCTTGGGCTCAATAAATTCATTTCTTGTCTGAATGAGACCAGCAACGTGGAAAAATTTTGCCTTTCAGGCAGGGATGAATGTATGTTTCAACCACACATTAAGCAGTATTAGCAGTCAGTGGAGTGTCTAATGTGACTATTTTTCACAGTGGCCAACACTGCCCATGATTAGCATAATTAGCAGAGGCAAGCCTATACATATGGAAATAGAAAGTGCCTAAATGCCAACCCTGGTGGAAATTTATGTGTGGTGGCTAACACCACTGGCACATCTGAATAGAATGTAAGTGAAACTGATTTTTCATGTTGTTTTCGCCATTTTATACTGTTTTAAAGGTGTGATCTCGGGGTGGGTGCGTTTTTTTTTTCACCGCGGTGCACACTGCTGGATTTTAATCATTTTATTTTCCTGCATTCTCACACATTGATGCGTTTTTTTCCTCCTCCTATGATAATAATACAGCTGTCTTTGAAGATTGATGAACAGATACAGTGTTTGTGTAAAGACAAACACACACACCCACACAGAGACACACACACACACACATGCACACACATACACACATTGTATTTCTATAGGTAAGATAGCAAAGTGCCAGCTCCTCTTTCTTGCCCCCAGCCTCACCCTCCCACAGCCAGCTCTGGCATTGTTTTACAGGCTGGGAAAGTTTTGGTCCATTTGCTTTTGTTGTGAAAAAAAAACGTTCCCTCTTTATTTTATTCTGCTGTTTGTTGGGAAACATCTGAAAGAAATTGAAGGGTTGAATGACAAAAGGGTCTGCATTCAGTCTGGAGCTGCTGTACTGAAGGATTGTATGGAGGAACGGCCCATCTGCTGGGGGTGCCCTGGCTAGGGAATGCCACAGGGCAGGGCCGGGCTGAGGACCCAAAGTGGGACACAGTCCTGATTCTGGTGGGTCCATATGTGACAAAAGGAGTAAGAAGGGGTTTTTTTGTGACGTTGGGTGCCAGGCCAAGAGAATGAATTTCTCATTTGGCTCTTTAGCTGAAAATCTAAAGAAATAAAGGACCTCTATTGGAGGACATAGTGAAAAAAGGGTTCAGAGAAGAAGTGAATGATGTATGGAGGGCGGCAGCCAAGGGATAGCTTTCTGCATTTTTTTATATAGTTGATACTTTGTGATGGTGAGAACTCCTTTTTTTCCCACTAACTCTTATGCTTTATCAATGGAGGATCTGTGTCGAAATCAGATGTACATTTCCGCTCATATTCCCATGCTATGTAAATCAGGAAATGGTCATTTCCAAAGCTGTATGTAGCAGGTAACAGCATACATGTCACTTACAGCCCTCTTCGTCTTGGGTCTTCCTCCATAGCAGCGTGGGGCCTTTTCAGAGGCCCCCTAATCCAGCTAATCTACCACACTGAACTTTGAAGGTGGCCTGGTCTGACCTAGCATGGCCTGGAACTGGGACTAGGCCTGTAAGACACGAAGGCAGAATAGAATAGAATGGAATAGAATAGAATAGAATAGAATGGAATAGAATAGAATAGAATCACTGCTGTTTAAAGGTGGCCTTGGCTCTGTCCTAGAAGCCAGATGTGAGAAGCCGCACATATTTCACCGAGTTAAGGGATTCTGGGTGTTCGGCTTTGGGGAACGGAGGGGTCAGGTGTGCAGGAAATGACTGAGGTCGATGGAGACAGGGTCCAGTTTTTACACCAGTGAACACACACACACAAACCCACAGGCACATATATGCACATCCACACACACACACACACACATGCAAATTTGTACACCCACAGTCATGAAACCATGTCGGGGCTTGTTACAGTATTTTTCGCTCGCTTCTCACTTTCCCAGTGTCGTAACTGTTGTGAAAGTGCTTTTAGCGGTGAAGCTAGTAAATGAATTCATATGTTTCGCCCAACAGTCAAGTTGTTTGCAAAAAAATTTGTACGACAGTGGTTGAGTTTCTCAACAACATCCAGTGGAAGAACCGTATACGATATGATTCAGACAGTTGTGATCATTTATTTTTTCATTTTTGATCACGTTGCCAGACATAGGCTAATATTTCATGTTACAAAATTGCTCATGTAATAAAATTACCAGCCACTGTGGTGTTAAAAACCCCCACACTCAAAGGCGCCTTCTTCCCAGGGTGGGAAAATTTCCGGGAACTGTCTCTTTAAGGCTGTGCGGAGCGCAGGCTGAGTGTAGGGAGAGTGTAGGGGGGGATTGAAAAAGAGTGACAAAGAGAAAGAAGTAGAAAATGAGAAAGAGGGAGGAAAGGGAGAAGAGAGAGCAGGAGATAGAGAGAGGGAGGGATAAGAAAAGAAGGGACACGGTTCCTACTGGTGCGAGCTGTGAACCGAGCTAAACTGAGCGGAGCAGTTGCGAATCTCAAAGTTGGGTGGTTGGGGCCAGACCAGGGGTTGAGGAGAGGAGGCGAGAAAGAGAGGGAGAGAGAGAGAGAGAAGAGAGGACTGGCTGCCTGGGTGGTCCAGATGGGAGGAACGAGACACAAATAGCTATAATTTACTTCAGGAGGCCTGTAATTACAGAGCCAGAGTCTCTCCGAGCCACCCAGTTCCTGTTGGGATCAAAACCCCACGCTGCAGAGGTTAACATACGAAATGTCAAAAAAGGTTTAACAGATGTCAAAGAAGTCCACAAACGGAAAGGGTTCCATTTTGTAGTAGCCTTTTTTTTAATTTTTTGATTGGAAACCTGTGCAGCGAAGGAAACGGAGCTGAGAGTTGTGGGGAACTATATGTCCAATGGCCACTCTCACCACTGAGCCTCATCGCTTTATACATGCACTTGGCAGTGTGAAAAACGGTTTAATAAAAGTCAAATAAACCCAAAAAGAACCAGTACTCTTTTTGAGAAAAACGTTTACTTCATTTTCTCAACCACAAGACTCTCCAAAAGTCTTGAGGAAATTACTTGTTCTACATCTTTTTTGTTTGGCTCCCTTGGAATAAAAGCTTTATAAATACTTAAAGACTTTAAAAGATTTGTGTGACCAGATGTGCAAAGAATACCCAACAAGAACATGTCCCATTTGGAGGTATTTTTCTTTTTGGATGCACTGAGCCAGACAGTACAAAAAAAAAAAAAAAAAAAGACACCCGTGACTCCAAATAAACGAGGTGACCTGATATTCTTGAGCCCCAGCGAAGGTAATTAAAGCCTTGAAAGTGAAGCCTAGAAATATTGGAGTGTGTCTCCGAGGCCCAGAGTTCTAACCTGATCTCACACTTTTCACGGCGTCGGCTGAATAGTTTGTTTTTTCTTTTCTCCCCATCAATTACAGGAGCCTGCTCCAGGCTGGGGGGAGGTGCAGAGCGAGAGAGAGAGAGAGGAGAGAGTGTGTAAGGGGAAAGAGTGAAAGAGAGAAAGACAGAAAGAAAGGCAGAAGCAGCAGCACATATAGCCGGTGTTAAGTAGAGCGGTAGATGGGACGAGAGGTGAAGCCAGGATCGAGGGCAGCCTATTGAAAGTGAGTAAAAGAGTGACGAGAGTTAGAATTAAGAAGGAGGTAGCCCCCTGTTTCCATACTCCCCCCCCTACCTCTCTCCACCCTCTACCCTTCCCTCCCTCCCTCCCTCCCTCTCTCTCTCTCTCTGGGGTTGTCATGTAGTGGGACAGCAAGAGGGGCAGACGGGCCCTCTGTGATCCAGCGCGGCATGTTTCATGTCCACTTGGCACAGGCACAGATCCCCCCGGCTGGCAAACTCTTTTCAGGGCAACCTTCTGTAATTAGGGGGCTGGAGTCTACCACACAGCACAACATAGCTCCCCTCTCTCTCTCTCTGTTTTCTATCATCCTCGCTCTATCTCTTTTCTGTTCATCACCACCTCTGACAGTCATTTTTCTCTGCCTCCCTCGCTTCACGTCTTCATATCTTTTGATGTCGCTGCTCACAACTTCTCTCCGTTTTCACGGTCGTTAATGCCTACTTAAGTTTTTCATCAAGGCCGCTTCAAAAGATGCAACATGTGCAAAGCGTTTTCGTCATTTCTTCATCACAATCTCTTCTTCGTGTTATTCAAAAATGTCTTTGTCCATATCTGGTGCCCTGAGCAGAACAGTAGAGGGGTTTTCGGGGCATCAGAAGGCTGGTTTTCCTAACTAACAGGGCACATCTGTTTCACAGAAGGAGCCAATGAGAAGCTGTATTACTCATTTCTCTTGGCCAGACGCTGGCTTGTGTGAAGTGCCTTCAAAACCAACACTGGCGAGGGCCAAGGGCGTTGGTCGATATATGTGTGTGTTCTTGTCTAAGCGTGTGCGCATATGTACGCACGCAAGACACTTTGTTATATGATCCCAATGTGTGTGTACATGTGTGAGTCTTTGTATGTGCGTTAAGGAAACTCGGCGCTAATGTATCTCGGTCTGTCAATAAATCAAAAATTATGTATCAAGTAAATTCTTGACTCGTTGTCTTCCAGCGGGCAGCCGGGTGAGCACGGAGCTTCGCTACACCAGGGAGAAGCAGGGAGAGGAGTCAGTGTTTACCTCACAGATGCTTATCCAGACCCCCAAAGAAGAGGGCACCAATATTCTTACCCAGGAGGCTTTGCTGGTTCACATGGAAGCTGCTCTGTCCGCCAGCAAAGTTCAGGTGTCGCTGTTTGGAAAGTAAGTAAAGCACGGGTCTGCAATACGAATTTTCTTTTCTTCACGCTTGTGTTGTGATTTAAGATTGTAAGTAACAATGTTTTTGTTTTTTTTGCAGATCTTGGGATCTTAACAAAATATGCTATAAATCAGGAGTCCCTATTATAGAAAATGTCATGATTGAAAGGGTGAGTTGACGAAGGAACAAACAGATTTTTGAATACCAGTATACATTTCCCCCTAATTTGTGTTGTTTATTAATCACGTTTCCTGTCTGTTTTCTGATCACAGATGATTGACAAGCTATTCCCCTGTATGATAATCACCCCATTGGACTGTTTTTGGGAAGGGGCCAAACTACAGGGAGGCTCCGCCTATTTACCGTAAGTCTTGGAATATTCAACCCATTTTTTTTTTTTTATTATTATTATTTTGCATATTAAAACATTTCATAGAACAGTTTGGCCCTCCCATTGCTGTCATTGCTTCCATCTGACTTGCGTTGCAGACTAGAGCTTTTGGAGGGGTTCGTAACTTTTAACACATGCTAGATGGAGACATACAGTTGGGCTTTCAGTAGTCTGTCAGTGGGTGCTGTGACTGACAGCGGCGGTCAGTAATAGAGTTCTTTTAGGGCCCAGAGAGGGACCAGAGGGGAGGGGGGTTGTCCTGACAGAGAAATTCAAAGAGAGAAAGTGAGAGAGAGAGATGCAGGGAGCGAGGGAGGGATGGAGAGAGAGAGAGGAGATGGCTGCAGCAGCAACTGGATGGTGGTGGGTTGGTAGAACGGAGGGCGGGCGGGCAGGCGGCGGCGGCGGCGGTGGTGGTGGTGGTGGTGGCAGGGGAGCCCTTTGGGTCAGACAATGGTAAGCATTCTTTCAGTTTACGAGTGAGTGTCCATCAGTGCAGGGGCCCCGGAGGAGGGAGGGGGGCCGGCTTTGTCAGCTCACGGCTAACACTCGGCATTCTCATGGTAATGCCCCGGGCTCTCAGCTCCCAAGTTGTCCAACAAATAAAATGGGCAGTATTCAAGCCTCAAGTCCCCCGAGAAAGACAGAGAGAGGCTACAAGACAGTTAACAGTGGAGTCTGGGCGTATTTGGGCATTTGTGGATTCAGGTTTTTTTTTTTTTTTCCTTCTCCTTTTTTTGGGGACGAAGTTCTCTTGAGAAATTGAGTCACTGAAAGAGTTTTTTTTTTGTTGTTGTCAGTGGTGATATTTCAATTGAGTCCTTAGTTTATAGAAGATAGTTTAGATCATGGCAGATGTTTCTTTGCAAATAGATTATTTGTTTATATTTCTGTCTTGGGCCGAGAGCAGAATGTTGCATGACAAGCCAGCACGTACAGAAACAAACAAAAGTTTCCCATCCTTTGCATCTCCCAGTTGGCTAGTGTGAAAGCACAGCGACAGAGAGGGAAAAGGCTTCTTTGATGATTCACAAGTCCTCCAAGTATTCCTGTAAATCACACTAAGTGCTCAACATCTGTTGTTATTTATTCATTGTTTTTTACTCGTTTCTTTCACGTGGAGCCGAGTGGGGGGAAACTTGTGGACACCGTGACCAGTGGACACCGCGGTCAGCTTCCACTTCACTTCAGCCTCGGTTTTGAATGCTTATAAAAAAAAAAGAAAAGAAAGTTTAAAAAAAAAAGGGTGAGATGGCCAGAGAGAGAGAGAAGGGGTAAGAGGGAGAGAGGCAGATTGGGAAAGGGAGTGAGGAAGAGTGAGAGAGAAAACTTGGGAGAACAAAGAGCAGCAATCTATGAAAAAACAAAAGGGCCCAGGCGCGGTTCACTCAAGCAAAAACTAGTTGATAAAGGAGTGTGTCTTTGCAAGCAGCAGCAAAAGGGACCCTGGTATGTGGGAATAGGAGAGGAGCTTTCTTCATGAGCCATTGGAGGGAGATTGAACCCAGAGTCAAGACACTTTGAGATTCTTTTATTTCCCTCCATCTCTCAGTCTGTCCTCTGTGTTACTGGTCTCACTGCAGAAGAAAATCCATCTCAAACACCCATTTAACACCGAATCACAACATCTTCTCATTACTGAAGCATGTTATTTCTTTCTTGTTCAACACAAGATTTTAAGCTTTGAGGTGCAGCACATAAAGATCCAACTTAAAGTACTAGAAATCAATAATATTGAAGTGGTTGAGATGTTTTCTGGAAGATAAAGACAGTATAAATGGTAAAATATGTAGAGTAGGGTAGATTGATAAAGAGCAATAAGGAGCAAAATGATGAGGAGGAGGGAGGCGGGACTGCTGTGGTCTCAGGAATAGGTTCTTTGTCAGCGAACGTCACTTACAGTCCTCGCTTCCCTTCTTCTCTCATCCCTCACCTATTTCCTCCCTGCCATCGGCTCAGCGTCTCCCCTTCCCTCCCTCCTTATCAAGATGTTTGGGAGGCAGAGGTAATTTTTATGACTCGGTGCAGGACATTGAGGAATAGAAGTGAGCAGGCAGCCACCCTGCCTTTTCCCTGCGGGCATTGTGGCAGCGTGAAACAGGATAATAAACGCTATTTTATCCTGTATCTGCAGCTAACCTCTGGCGAAAGCCCCAGCACAACCAGGGAGCGAGAATTAAACTGAAGTGAAAGATTTTCCTGCTCAAATTAAACCCCGAGCAGGAATGCAAAGCCGCGTAGCCTCGTAGGCACAAAGTGATAAAATGTGCTTTTGTAGTTTCTTTCGAGCTGTCAACTCATAAGTGTGTCTTTTCTCTACAGGGGTATGCCAGATATCCAGTGGATGAATCTAGATCCAGTCAAGCTGATGGAGGAACTGAGTCAATTCACTTCACTAGAAGGATTTAAGGAGATGTTGGACAAAGCCCAGGTGGGTCACTGAAGTACACGCTGACAGATTTACTCAATGAAACAAATAATTGCTTATTTGTTTACTTACAGCCCAGAGAATTTAATAATATGCTGTTATTCTGTAGGTGGGCCATGCATACATGAACAGGTCATGTTTAGACCCCTCGGACCCTGACTGCCCCCTTAGTGCACCCAACAAAGAGAAAGGAGAGGTAAGCAACACAACTTCAGTCAGCAGCTGTGAGATGAAGATAGTTATGCTGAGAAGATGAGACGATGCAGATGCACCTAACATTGTGTGTTTTTCCGTCTGTGCCTCTGCCCTCCTTCCATTCAGAGCCCCGACATTGCTCGGCATCTCCAGGGTGGTTGCCATGGTTTCAGCCGGAAGTTCATGCACTGGCAGGAGGAGCTGATCCTGGGAGGGCGGGTCAAAAGCAGCCAGGATACTCTGCTGAGGTGAGTGTCTATGAAGTCGTGTAAAAGAGAGACTGCAGTAGTGCCGTTGAAGGTGATTTCACACAGCATGTTAGAGCTTCGCCCCTTGTCCTATTAGAAGACGTAGGTGGGCGAAACCCGTCGGCTCGTGAGCCTCGGTGACTGTGGAATCTGTGTAACCCCTAATAACCCACATGCGAGGAATGCCTCGTACCGGGTGGGATCGATTTCCTGCGTGACCCAGGTCCAGGAGAGGCCAATTAAAGATGATTGACAGCCACATAAAGCTAACCAACCCCCATCCTGCTACACATTTTGTTGTTAAGCGAGCAAAGAAGATGAAGAAATAGAAGCAGGGAAAGAACACATTTTTCTAAAGCTGACACACGTCTCTTCATTAGACGTACTCCAGAGTTTGTTTTTTTTCCTATCGACTTCAACTGGATTTAAAAGCACGGCCAATACAAATGGAGTGACAGCATTGGGTCAGAGCCCAGATCACGACCCACACAGGCCCAACACAGCCTTGAGTGAAAGAGGATTCCAGTCCCATCTGCGAGAGCCACACTTACTCTGGGATGTGATTTATGATCATTTCTTTCATATTTTGAGCAGCACTGCAGCTCACTGTTGCGGGTGCCAAGAAAACCTGAGGACATCTGGGATCGCAGCCTGGAGATCAGCAGACAGACAGACTAGATAACACCTGCTTTTGGCTGTTTACTTTGGCAGACGGGCAGGCAAGGCAGGCAGGCGGACAAATCCTAGAAGAAAACGGCACCTGCTTTTAGCCATTCACAGCGGGGCGCGCTCCAATAAGAATAAAGTTTAAGGATAGAACGAACATTTAAACAGTCAAACAGGATGATTTTTAGTGTGCTAGTTGTGAGATAATGATGCAGTTGAGGTATAACTCAGCTCAGCACACAATAAACCATGTTTAAAGGACAAGACTGATGTCTGTTATGTATTTGTGTGTGTTTTTGCAGCGCGGAGGCTCTTCAGACCATGTTCCTGTTGATGAGTCCCAAGCAGCTGTACGAGCACTTTAAAGACGACTACGAGATCCATGACATCAACTGGAATGAGGAGAAGGCTACCGCTATCCTCGAGTCCTGGCAGAGGAAGTTTGTGGAGGTGCGAACACACACGCACACATTTACACATTTCATATGGTGCAGACACTTCAACGACGAGCTGGGGAGAGACCGCAAAGGAATAGAAATAGGGTGAAAAAGAGAAATTAGCTGGTAATTCATTGTCCCTAAGCAGGCTTGTTTTGCTTTGGCGCACACACACACATCTGCACACACACAGCCGCACACGCATGGGACTCATTCTGCAGTGTCTGAATTCCATCAGTCTTCGGCTCCGTCGTACAGCGAATTTGCAGGGTAGACTAAGGCAGTAGGTATGTGTATATATGTGTGCGTGTGGGACCATGTGTGTGCATGCGTGTGTGTTTGTGTGTGTGTGGTAGGTCAATAATCTCTCTCTGTCAGAGCCCTAGTTATAGGAACAAGCTGTTGCTGTGATAGCTGACACCCACCATGGCGAGGGTAAGGAGGGAGAGAGGGAGGGAGGGAAAGTGAGGGACATGTGGACGAGAGGAGAGGAAACAAAGCGAAAGCGTAAACCGAGAGAGATGCTGCGTTGACGCATTAAAGGACAAATCTGTAAGAGACGGTGCATGATGATGATGATGATGATGATGAAGGGCAAACAGGTAAATAGCTAGGTGGGGATGGGGGGTTGGGGGGGGGTGTCCCTTCATGGCACTGAGTGGAGGGGAGCAGCTCTCTGAGCCATGCGATCCCATCCCTTTCACCTTTGACCTCACAACCTCTGGCATCTGTGCTCATTACTCCTCAGTTGTCATACACACACACACACACACACACACACACACACACATATGCTAGCACATGGGAAACGCAGACGCACATTCATACTCACTTTTCACACACATTTCAAAGAGAACGGGGGTGTTTTTTCTTGTTTTAAGGGCCCTCAAATTTTGGGTTGTGGTAGGCCTTCAGTCTTGGGGGGAAACTGCTGTTGTCAGGACGATGTGTGTCTTCATGGGAAAAAGTCTTTGTTTTACCCAGAATCTCAGACCCGCCAAGACATTTAGTATACTTAACTATCAGTCTGGGGTTTTCAGCATCCTGATTTTGACAGTCAAATGATAAATTCCAGCGCATTGCTTTGAGTTTAACGTTTGGAGGAAACGAAACGCTGACTTTCTGCACAGCTTCGTAACCAACACGTTTGTCTCCTTCAGGTGGTCCACCAGAGTATCCCAGCTAACTCCAGCCAGTCCATCCATGCTTTCTCCACCACCACCCTCAATGACATCATGAAGTCCTTCTCTGATGTCAGCGTCATCAGGGTGGCTGGAGGATACCTGCTCATGGTGAGCGTGTTTACCAATTCAAGGCTCAGGCTAGTGAGTTAATGAAAACATATACACTCTGGTGTTTAACATGAGTGTCCTCTCTCTGTCTAGCTGGCATATGCCTGTGTGACCATGCTAAGGTGGGACTGTGCTAAGTCCCAGGGGGCCGTGGGGCTGGCCGGGGTGCTGTTGGTGGCCCTGTCGGTGGCTGCAGGGCTGGGTCTCTGCTCCCTCCTCGGGCTCTCCTTCAATGCCGCCACAACACAGGTACAGCCCGAAGCGAACTTCATAGTTTCTACAGTTTTTAAATCTTGATGTTGCACATTTTAAAACTCAGCTCATTCTGACCCTTTGTTCCCCCATTGATGTGTTTCCCATCCCAGGTGCTTCCCTTCTTGGCACTAGGGATTGGTGTGGATGACATGTTTCTGTTGGCTCACTCCTTCACAGAAGCTGGAACCAACATCCCCTTCAAGGTACCTCCTCCTCCTCCTCCTCCTCCTCCTCCTCCTCCTCTTCCTCCTCCTCATCTACTCTCCTGTCCTCCATCTCACTTATACCTGTGTTTGACTTAAAGGAACGGACTGGAGACTGTTTGCGTCGCACCGGCACCAGCGTGGCTCTGACTTCCATCAACAACATGATTGCATTCTTCATGGCTGCTCTCGTACCCATCCCTGCCTTGCGAGCTTTCTCCTTGCAGGTATGTCTCGCGCACTCACTCACGCACTCTCACACGCATGCGCACAGACATAAACACATGTACACAATCGCACCCCGAGAGGCCCTGAGGCTCCTTTGAAAATGAAAGAGATAAGTTAAGAGAGGTGACATTTATTCAGAGCAAGCAAAGCCTTTGTTCCCCCAGTTTTATTGCCGCTGCACCTACAGGGCCAACATTTTTGTTGTGTGTGCGTGTCTCTGCGTGTGTCTGTATATGTGCATAAATGTGTATGTGTGCGCGCGCATGCGGGTGTACATGTGTGTAATGTGGAATAATCAGAGCAAAGAGAGTGATGAACAGAGAGAAGCAGACAGAGAGAGAAGGAGAGGGGAAGAGGGAGGGGAGAGGTGGATCAGTATATCACTGGCCCCTTCAAGGCGGTTTGCTCTGATCTGTGACTAACTGTGGGTGGTCCGAAACACACAAGCACACACAAAAATACACACACACACACACATGCACGCTGGAAACCACAGCCAGTTAGAATGTCAGCTTCAGGGCTGGAGTGAGCGGGGCGGCGGCGGCGGTGGTGGTGAAGGGTGATAGTTTTGCTCAGACTCGCAGCATATATATTCCCCCCCTGCTTCTTTCTCTCATTCTTTCTACTAGTTCATTCTTTCTGGCAGTCTTTCTTTCTTTCTCTCTCTCCCTCTCCCCTCCTGGCTTGCTTAGTATTCCTGGCTGGTGATTTAGAGTAAGGCTTTTTCTTTACTTTCTGGGCTGTGGTCTAAGACAGTAAAAAAAAAAGAAAAGAAAATGAAGGCGCCCTGACATCCCAGCTGGGTGAGGGTGCCTGTAATTTCGCATACTGTTCTCTCTTTCTCACTTTCTTCTCCTCTTCTGTCTGTTTTTTTTCTTCTTCTCCCTAGGCGGCCATCGTGGTCGTGTTTAACTTCGCCATGGTGCTGCTCATCTTCCCCGCCATCCTCAGCTTGGACCTCCACCGGCGCGAGGACAAGCGTCTGGACGTCCTCTGCTGCCTGTACAGCCCCTGCTCCGACCGCGTCATCCACCTCTCTCCGCACGAGCTGTCGGACGCCGGGGAGCAGCCGCACACGCCCACGACGGCGACGGCCCACACGCACCAGTACGCCGCCGGGTCCACCATCACCACCAGCACCCAGATCACCACCACGGTGCAGGCGTTCACCCAGTGCGATGCGGCAGGACAGCATATAGTTACCATTCTACCGCCTACCTCACAAATCTCCACCAGCCCACCTTCCATCATTCTTTGCCCCACCTCCCAGGCCCAAGGTAAATGAAGTGACACAGCATTTTCTTTTTGTCTAATCAGCATTTTTAGCTGAGTCATGATGCACTCTAATGTGCTGTTTTTTGTATTTTTGCTCTTCTAGCCATCACACCCTCCCCAACCACCACCACAGTGCCAGACCCCTACGGCTCCCAGCTCTTCACCCCTACCTCCAGCTCCACGCGGGACCTCCTGGCCCAAGTGGAGGACTCAAAATCAGGAAAGAAGTGCGTCCCGCTTCCTTTCCTGCACTGGAACCTGTCCAGCTTCGCCAGGGAGAAATATGCCCCCCTGCTCCTCAAGCCGAAAAGCAAAGCCATCGTGGTGGTCCTCTTCCTGGGCCTCCTGGGCCTCAGCCTGTACGGGACCACCATGGTGCACGACGGCCTCTACCTGACCGATATCGTGCCACGCGACACCAAGGAATACGATTTCATCGACGCCCAGTTCAAGTACTTCTCCTTCTACAACATGTACCTGGTGACCATGGATGGATTTGATTACGCCCGGTCACAGAGGCTGCTGATCCAGCTGCACAACGCTTTCAACTCGGTCAAATATGTGGTCAGAGACAGCGACAACAAACTGCCTCGCATGTGGCTGCACTACTTCCACGACTGGCTCAGAGGTGAGAATCCAAGCCGAGCCGTAATGTTATTTCTTTTTGATTGAGTCATGCTATAACTTACTCTCTTTCCTCCCTGAGGGTTTTTGATAACCATATCAGAACCCGGGCGAGGGGGCTGCAACAGGTTTTTTCAGGTGTGCTTTTCACTAAGAACAGGAGTGAATGGGTGTGTGGGGGTGATAATGTGTAAAAGGGTGAGTGAAAGTTCAGAGTGCAGTCACGGCGTTTACCCCCATCCACCTGGGCTCAGGGGTGGTAGAATAGACGGGTTGGGGTCGTAGGTTATCTTTGCATGTGTGTGTGTGTGTGTCCTCGGGCTAGGACGTGTCAGAGGCCCAGTCAAGAGGAAGTAATAGCTAACAGGTCAATCAGAGCCAGCTGAGAAAGAAAGAAAAGAGAGAGACGGAAAAAGAAATGTGATATTTCATCCTGTCAACATGGCTGCCCACATAGACAGACACGCAGGAAAACTGCTATAATTTCATGATAATAGAAATCATAATATTTATAAATGACAACCACAATAATCCTTTCTCTCCTGTGTGTGTTTTACACGCAGGTCTGCAGGCCGCGTTTGATGCTGACTGGCAGGCAGGCAGGATTACCGCTGACAGCTATCGTAACGGCACAGAGGACGGAGCTCTGGCGTACAAACTCCTCATCCAGACCGGCTCCAAAAAAGAGCCTTTTAACTACAGCCAGGTATGTCCGAGAGCCGCAAAGAAAAGAAAACAACTTTAAAACAGAACCCACATGTCCTGTCCATGACAAGGTGTGTGGTAGAATAGACAGCTATGTTATTAGCTGTCTTTTTTACTGTTCATTCGGACAAAAACTGAATCTTTTTCTCTCTCTTTCTCCTCTAGCTGACGTCTCGTCGGCTGGTCGATGCAGAGGGTCTGATCCCCCCGGAGGTGTTTTACATTTACCTGACAGTTTGGGTCAGTAACGATCCTCTAGGCTACGCTGCCTCCCAGGCCAACTTCTACCCCCACCCCAGAGAGTGGATTCATGACAAGTATGACACCACGGGGGAGAATCTGCGCAGTAAGTGTCTCGTCTTATACCTCTGATTCTGAGAACGGACGCAGTTTGTACAAGATCACGCTTTTAAATGATCATCTTCTCTTTCAGTCCCGGCTGCAGAACCTCTGGAGTTCGCCCAGTTCCCCTTCTACCTGAACGGCCTTCGCCAGGCTGGAGACTTCGTGGAGGCCATCGAGAGCGTGCGGGCCATCTGCGACGAGTTCAGCCGCAAGGGCGTGTTCAACTACCCCAATGGATACCCCTTCTTGTTCTGGGAGCAGTACATCGGCCTCAGACACTGGTTCCTGCTGGCGATCAGCGTGGTGCTGGCCTGCACCTTCCTGGTCTGCGCGATCCTCCTGCTCAACCCCTGGACCGCCGGCATCATTGTAAGCCGACTATCAGTTTCCTTAAAAAAAGTATTTGCATCGCCCTCCTCATCCTTCCTTTTCCACTTGCGTCTATTTCCGTCTCACCTTTTTCCTCCTCGTCCTACCTCGACAACATCATTACCCCCTTCCTCCCTCTCTCTTCTTCTTCCTCTCACTTTCTTCTCACCCTTCTCAGCACAGCTCAATAACGCTGTCTAGGGGGCCCCTTTTTCTCTGTGGAGGGCCAGTGCGCACACACACACACACACACACACGGGGACCTTTGTCATTCTAATGTAGGCTGGGCCGGCCTTAGAAAAGGAAATGCAAAGGAGCAAGAAAGGCTTTGCCCTCCTGAAGCCTCTACCTCCAACTCCCTCACAGCTTTTGTCAGAGGGAGAGGGAAAGACTTGGGGACAGGACAGATCTGCCCAGTTGCGACCTTGGCCTGCTCAACCCATCCATCAGGGATGTATGTATGTGTGTGTGTGTGAGGGAGAGAGAGAGAGGTAGAGAGAGAGACAGTCTGAGTGTGCAGTGTTTGGAAAACATTTCACACACAAGCTGGTGGGACCGGTGGTCCTTAAGGGCCCCCCCCCCTCCCCAGACTCACTCACACATACACAAATCCACATATCCCTGACCGTTGGTGGGGGCTGAAGTGTAGCACAACAACAGTGCCGGTTTCAGTTGGAATGCATTTCATTTAAAGCAGCACTGATTGAGACAGCAACGCGACCCAATCTCCTCAGACAGAGAGAGAGAGAGAGAGACTACAGCTACATGCATGCACGGTTTCCAAGCATCAGCCAGCCTGTGAAGGTTTCACCCAGCCTGTATGTGGTCGAGCAGTAAAACGCCTTTTATCATTTCCAATTTAACCGTGCCCCGGCTCATAGCGCCTGCTGGGATCAAAAGCTCCTTGTTGGCCCGGGAACCATTTTCCCGTCCTTGTTTTGCTAAGACGTGTTGTTCCCTTATTGTATCGCGGTTTACAGTTGCATCACGTATTTTCTACTGGGATATTAGTTAAATTTAAAACGTGGTGTTGTGACAATGTCGCATTAAATCTCAAAAATCTAGAAAATAAATACGCATTGTAGGCCGCTATTGGTCAAAAAGATCATTTGTATGTCACAAAGAAACCAGTGGACATAAATTTGGTGTGATGGGTGCTGACGCAACGCTCACCCTCCGTTGTCCCGGGCGCTGTCAATCATGTCAACCAACTAAAGGAAAGGAAAGAGGAGGAAGATAAGCAAGGGAGGGAAGGAGGGGTGGGTGTATAGCCCCAGGGTGGGTAATTTGATGCCATGTGGTTGAGAGCAGAGCCTGAGCACAGGGTCAAAGATTGTGTGGGGTGAAGCGGCAAAATGAGCTCAACTCGGTCGCTAAAGAAAGACACGTTCACTATTGCTGGTTATTTATTTTTATTTTTTCTGTTTCCTCATCATTCGACTGTTTCTCATTTGACAAACGTTTTTTCCATGTCTTCTGTTCAGGTCTTTATCTTGGCCATGATGACGGTGGAGTTGTTTGGCATCATGGGTCTGATTGGCATCAAGCTCAGCGCCATCCCCGTGGTCATCCTGATCGCCTCTGTGGGCATCGGAGTGGAGTTCACCGTTCACATTGCACTGGTGAGTTAGGACGCACACGAGGCGGCACCTGCAATACGCTGATATACAACTACATAACAACTGATATGGATGGATGGACATACAGCTAGTTTTATGAGGAAACATTACATTTAAGTCATGATGATACTTTTTAATTACTGATTGAATGTCCTGTTTCTCTGTGGACGGATTTGTAGCCTTTGATAAAAGCAATAGGCAGCAGCCTTTTGTAAAAAAAAATCTGTAGTTGCAAAGACTCCTGCGGCTTCATGCCTGAAATGGAAAGTGATTAAGGTAAAATAAGTGTGATTAAAAATTTACTAGGGAACTTTTGGCTTCCTGGTTCCTGCTGGCAGCTCTCTAGCACAGTGTCTTGTAGTGTAGTGTAGTGATCCCCAACAAAACCAAAGACAGGAATTCTGAAGCGTGCCAAGCTCCACCGCAAGCACAACTTTCGTGTGTTCGGCAAAGATTTCCAACTCATTTCTCTCTCTCTCCCCCTTCCCCCCATCCCCCCCGTCCGCCACAGGGCTTCCTGACAGCGATTGGCAACAGAAACAAGCGCTCGGCAGTGGCTCTGGAGCACATGTTTGCCCCGGTGGTCGACGGAGCGATCTCCACGCTGCTGGGCGTTCTCATGCTGGCGGGGTCAGAGTTTGACTTCATCATGAGGTGAGATGCTTGTGTGCCCGGCTCTGTATGTATGTATGCATTTGTCAAGCTGTGCTGACTTAGTGCTGCTGTGTGAGAGTGTGACGGCGCTCGTTTCGACAGCGCCGGCGTCCACGCCCTCCACCAGTCCATATGTTGCCTTAACAAGAAGCAGTGTTTTGTTGTATGTGTGGAGCCAGTTGTCTAGCCTCACTCAGGGATGGGAGGAAGCCTTGTGGGGGGTCAGGGGAGCATGCAGGTGGAAATGTTATACCCCTATTTATGCACACAGACACACCACACACACACACAGAGTGACAAATATGCACCTGGTTCTGTCACTCTGGGCTCGCACTCACACATCCGTCTCCCCAAACCCAGAGCACAACAAATGGGGAAAACATCAAGGGTGTGTAGCAGCTGCTCGTAAACATGGAAGTGCTCCACTACCTACCGGGTGGTGTCTCTCGCTCTCATTCGTTCTCACTGATTCTTTCACACAAACACACACAAGGGAATCTGTAAAAATTCCTATCATCCGTTTGGCATTCTCTCCCTCCATGTTAGGTACCGTAATAAAAAAGTGGAGCTAAATTTGAACTGCTCAGCCAGTCAGATGGTGAGGAGCCCACCAACAGATATCACTCCCCCCTGTGTGCGCATATTTATATGTGTGTGCGTGCATGCAAGTGTAAACCGTGCATATATATGTATATATGTGTGCGTGTGTTTTCTACCACTGTTTCATGGTCAGAGTGGAAAAAAAGGCGAATAGCTCAATGTTTTTCAGCTGAATGTGGTTTCGGCCCAAACCCGAAACCACAACCTTGAGCTCACAGACTGCAACAGGCCTCCATGACATAAAAAGCAGAGAGTTTTTCTGCAGAAACAGAGACAGAGGCATAGAGAGAGGAGGAGAAGTACTCCGAGGGTGGCTTCCTCGCAGGGATATGAAGTCCTGGTGGGTGGGTGGGTAGATGATTATTAGATGAATGGCTCTCTCTGCAATGCTGGATTGGAAAGATGAAGAGGTGTAAATGTGTAGGAGTGCAGAAGAACTGAGAAGTAAAAAAAGGAAGTTGGATTGGGATTAAGGGACTCATTAGAGAGCTTTTTCAGCATCTTGTTTTCCTCTTTTCTCACATGGCTGCGAGAGAGATGGTTTTCAGAGAGCGGGGTTAGAAAGAGACAGAGAGGGGGTCTAGTGTCTCTGTTGGAGGTCTTGTTTAGCTGTAGCTGTAGCTGTGGTCGGGTGAATGGGGCAAGCCAGAGCTGGCTAGCTGGGGAGTAGCATAAATATACTGCTGTAAACATCTCCTGGCCTTGTAATGCACTGAATAAACAGCAGGCCTAATTCAGCTCTGCTCAGAGTCCGCTCTCACACACATACACTTACGTAGCATGCATCGCACACACGTGCACAGGCCGACGCACGCACGCGCGCGCTCGCACACACACACAGGAAAAATACACATATGTACAGGCATGTAAACACTTACGCTCTCTTACTCACACACTCGTACACACACGACTCCCCAGGCCCTGACAACGAATGGAAAAGATTACAGTTTATATAAACAACAGAATTCCTAACAGTGAGACGCTGTTGGAGGTCCCACCAAAGTCTCACTCTCCTTCTTTCTGTCTCACTCTTCTCTCGGTTTTTTTTTTTTTCCCCCTCCGTGTAAAGATGAAGAAGTGTAGTTTTGAGTAAAATAAGCAATAGACCTAAAAAAGCGGAGTCCAGCGCTGCGCAATGAAAACAAAGATGAACTGTTTTGGGATTTCAGCGCCTCGCCTGTGAACGTGCTTCAAATCGATGAAGCACGCCAATTCAATATCTCTCTGTGTGTGGTTTTCAAAGACTGTCATGGTTGGAGCAGACGGCAAGAAACTGAAAATATGTCCCCGAGGTGTTTTGTCAAAGCTGGTTAGGATGACATGCGCTATGCTTCTGATAAAGGAGTAAAACAAGGGCAGTGATTACAGCAGGAAAGGGGGGAAAAAAAACATTAAGAAAGAGTTGTGGGTCAAAAACGAGGGTTGTGGAATCACACCCAACATGCAAGCCATGAACTTTTTCCTGAAGAGTGACCTTTGTGAAGTGAAGTAGTGGTAATAACTGTAGTAGTAGTCCACTCAGAGGAGAGGGGGCATGTTTCCAGAGCACTCGTCAGCTATTATCCCTGTCCTTGTTTGCTTTACTTTTTTCTTTCTTTCTTCATTCCAACAATCATTTTTTTCCCTCCCTCTTTCTTTTTTACCTCTTTAAGTCTGGCTGGCGGTTAGCATCTCACTGTCTCTCGCTCTCTCTCTGCTTTCTGTTAGTGTTTGAGTGGAGTCCTCTCTAATTTTCTTGGGGAGCTCTTTCTTGTGGCCTGCCTCCACCCCTGGCCTCCTCGGAGCTCCGCAGAGATGCACGCACACACACACGCAAAAAAAAAGCACACACACATACGCGCGCAGTGTGAGTGAAAAACAGAGCGAGAGAAAGTCTTGTAGCAGCAGCAGTGGAGGCATCAAAGCATGTTTTAGTTGGACCGAGCGGGGAATCAGATTTGCACCCCCTCGCCCCCCCCTCCTCCATCCCCCACTGCCTTTGATACACAAACACTGGGCTTTCCCTGACTTCTTCCCCTGAGCTACTTCCCTTCCTCATGTGTGTGTGTGTGTGTGTGGACTTGTGCGCGCGCACGTATGTATGTGTGCTCTAGTCCGTATAAAACATCAGGACACCGTGGTCTGCGGTCTTGCCCCATTTTTTCGGGGTCAGATTATAAGAAAAATTAAACAACAAGATAATGTCAAAGATTAAATGTTTCCCACGATGTGTAAAAGTGTCACAAGTTTTGCTGACAGCCTAAATCCAAACATACGATTTGAAAGACATAGACATTGACAGTTTAAAGTTATTGTGGCTCTGTGTAACTGCATGTGCACATTTTGCATTTTACTAATGCATGTGTATGTGTAAACACAGAGGTGCTTTGGTTTTGCCTGACCTCAACTTAACCAAGTTAACAATTAGCAGCAGCTACTAGCTAACAAGAAAGCTGTGGCAGCGTTTCACCTTCTCGTTTTAGGGAGGTAAAGAAAGATGAAATGGTCTTTTTTTTTAAGTGTGACTTTTTTAAATTCGACGTCAAACTAACGTCCATCATCTCTCTCTCTCTTTCAGGTACTTCTTTGCCGTATTGGCCATCCTGACCGTGTTGGGAATGCTGAATGGCTTAGTTCTCTTGCCAGTCCTCCTTTCCATGATGGGGCCGCCAGCTGAGGTCACCCCGGTCGACAACGCCAGCCGCCTGCCCACGCCTTCCCCCGAGCCACCGCTTCCCCCGCCCATGACCCACCATGGGTACTACACGGGCCACCACAACCCGAGGTCATCACGTCAACAGGCGTTTTCTGAATCGTCAGACTCGGAGTATTATTCCGAGATGACCACCACGTCAGGGATCGGCGAGGAGGATTATAAGTACTGTGATCGGAGCGCGTACATCACCAACGTTCCACCTGCTACATCTCACATACTGCTGGAGGCGAGCAAGAACCCCAGCTTCCCCAAGCTCACGGTACGTAGGGTGACCGCACGGATAGCGGATAACAGCTGCTCTTCAATGATGAAGTGATCTTCAAATTCCTGTGATTTCCCTCAAAGTAAATTGTGACCATTTGTTTGTTGCAGGTGGTAAAGCCATTCAAGGAGAACGCAGCAGGCACCGGTGGGAGGATAGAGCCGATGAATGAATCTTCACACAATGCACAGTCGCATCTCAGCTCCCAGGTTACATGCTGGGATGGAAACAAGCGGGAGCAGCAACCGGGCCTCCACAGGCCGCAGGCTCAGCCCGGCCAACACTTACCCAGTGACAGAGCTCACTTCCCTGGGAGGACTTGTCAAAGCGGCCCCAGGGTTCAGAACGGCAGAGGGCCTCAGCCAAACAGGACTAAAGGGCCAAGCTATAGCAATAGCACCTCAGCCCAGCAAGGCTCAACTGGAGGGCCTGTTACTATGGTTACAGCCACAGCATCCGTGACGGTGGCTGTGCATCCAACCTTGCCAGGGGCGGCGTACCAGGGCTACATGCATGAAGGTTTTGACACGGACAGCGAGTCGGACTGTTTTGAGGCTGCTAAGAGGACTTGTGGTGACAAAACAAACTTTTCTTCATGTAAGAGAGACTCTCTAGAGATCCAGGACTTGGAAGCAACACAGTGCCAGACGGAGCATCAGCTCGGCAAGACACAAGGTGAGTCAACAACTTGTCAATGTTAGGTTTTTACCGACTTGTCATCTTCTAAACAGGCCGTAATTTGTCTCTATTTGGTGCCAGGTCAATGTCTAACTCTTCTCTCTCCGTTCTGTTTCCCTGCTGCAGGTGGGTTGAGGATCCAAGCAGCCAAAGATTGCTAGACTCTCTCACACACTGTGCCTTCTCTCTTCAAGCCCCTGGCTGCTTCCCAGGGCACCTTGGCGCCCTGCGAGGCGTCACATTACGTCTTGAACTCTCAACTGTACATAGACTTCACACAAAAAAAGGAGAGGATTTATTTCAAGGACATATTAATAAAAAAAATGGCTTGTTTTAAGAATTATAAAATCTATGAGTATATATTTTAATACTAAAAAAGAGGGAAGCTATTTAAAAGAGTACTGTATAACTTGGGTATACTCTTGTGTAAAAGTTCAGATGTAAAAGATTATTTTTGTTTGTGGGGCGGTTGAGTTTTTCCACCCACTATGTATAGAATAAGAAATGTGCTATATGTAAAAAGTGTCCACAGAAAGTGAGATGTTATTAAGATATTAGGCTATTGAACATACATGGTCAGTGTTTTATTTCTATTTGTATTGTTATGTTTTGTTTTGATTTATTTCTCCTTTTTTTTTGCTGCTACACTTCAAAATAATTTTAAGTGATTTGCCTTAAAAAATGCAGTACCCCCCCTCTTCTCCTTCTTGCTTAAGTCAGTATACTCTCTACACACTGTTATACTGTGAGATATTCTACGTCTGACACACTCTCCCTTGTGTTAAAAGATATTCTCTGTCACAGTGTGCACTGTAAAAAAAAAAAAAAGGAAAAAAAGCAGAGAATCACACAGCAGATACTGTTTTTTTTAACAGTAGTAACCGCCGTGCCTTCAGTGTATCCCCTTGTCTCGTTATCACAGCAGTCAGAGCTCAGTATTATATCCATGCTTTAGTGTAAATACAGTATGTTTCGTCTCAGTCTCGTACAGACACAGAATGTTTTGTCAAGAAGCAGTATGTTTGTCACATCATCTGTGAGTCCGTCTGCCAATACGCAGACGGGGTATAACATCTAATTCATATTTCATGTTGATTTTTTATCTGGGTGACCCAATGACTTGAAGGAGGTGTGATAAGATGATATTTTCTTCTGCAGTTTTTGTAAGCTCTACAGTAGGTGACACTTTTGTGATAGGTGTTCACCTCTTTGTGTTATATTAGAAAGGGAATTTATATATATATATATAAAAAATCCGATGCAAAGGGAGTGATTTTATTTTATTATTTGTTATTTTCCTCTTTTTTTCTTTTGCTGGCTGCTTTAGGGGTTGGGACACACTCATGTTGTTCTAACCCCTGTGCAATTATTGCGTTATGTAAACTGGCTCAGTCTTTTTTTAATGCTTCAACCTGCTCTGACTCACTTTTCTCATGTCGTGCTCTTCTCATTAACGCAGACCTCATGTATGCCACGTTACTCTTTCATCCTTAGGATTATCATTTCATTTGCTTTACAGTTGCTGTTGTTGTTCAGTATTGGTCTCATCACTGCCAGGTTTAATTGCAGGGAAAAAAAATAACTTGCCAATCTATTTGTTTCATGTCATTTTTTAAAAAAAAAGAGAAAGTGGCAGCTTTGGTTTCTGTTGTAAATATGAAAGAAGAGTAAAGTAGCTACTGTGCAGTTGTGAATAATTAAAACGGGCAAAGCACCATTTACAGTTGGATCACACCGTAGAGAGCCAGGAGGTGTTGTCAGACAGTGGTGATGGGGGATGAGGGGGGAGCTCCTGCATTAGTTTGTAGTTTATTTCAAAAAAATTGTTAATTTCATGCCATATAAATTATTTATATTAAAAATTTATTTTTGTAGTTTGTACAGATGTTAGTATCTAGACTGAAGTTCTATTTTTAAAGAGTAAATATATATTATATATAAATATATCTATTTGTTGCCGAGTTTGTTTTTGTTTTGTTGTTTTGTTTGCATTTTTTGATTTGGGGGGTTTGGCCTTTTTTTCTTTTTTTTTGTGGAGCAAAGGGGGCAGTTGGAAGACCATGAAGTAGAAGGTGTGTAGGAATGTGTCACTGTTATACCTTTTTTTTTTTTTTTTAAGTTTCCTCTTGGCCCTTCCTTCTTCATTCATTGTTTTTTTTTATGTTCTTGTCCATGTCTAAAACACTGTGACTTCTGAAAACTATGCTCAAGAAAACCCTCGCGTGACTGTTATGTTCCCTCACCTGCTATAGAAATTTAACTAACAAAATAAATTGAATGAAAAAAGTGTTTCTGTGGTCCTTGCCAGTCCTTTGTAGTATGTTTTTGTGTGTTTGTCTGTGACCCTGCGAACAGATAAAGGGTCAATACTATTATCACAGACACAGATGAGCTAAATCTGACTATTTGCTGGTAAATACACTCCATTATAGGCCTTCTCGCTTATCAAGGTGCATTGTTGAGTTCTCAAACAAAAGGTTTCTGTGTTGGTATTTTAAACCCACAAGTGTCTTTAGTGTAAGTGAATAACATCACTAAAAAATCTCGAATGAAATTGAAATCCATCAGATTGAAAAGTGGATTCTCATTGAGTATAGCAAGGGGTGTCCGGTTCTTATAATGTCATTCAGTTGCAACACTGATAGATGTTATTTGTCCTATTATGATTATAACTAAACACATAAAAAGGAAACTAGATATCCAGCTCTTGACCAAAAGTATGACAGAAAAATGGGATCATGGACACAACAGCTGCTGTCATCATGTCTCTGGATGATGAATATTGCAATAAATGTTAGTTTAAAAACATATGAAAACCCAAAGACCACAAAAATGTCCTAATGCATAAAAGCAGTTTTAGAATATGGAGCTGAAACAGTCATATGCAACATATTACTTTTATGTTAGTGTGCAATGCGTGGTTCATTGTACATCAGCCATAACTGAAGCTGTATATTTTACGAATAAGGCCTAATCTGACATTTCATTATGCAAACTGTTTCAACATGTCTATGAACCAAATATGGCGGTGTCCGTTTCTCCATCCATCCTCAACTTTCCTTGAGATGAATAAATCTTGACAGATGTTATATAAGTCTTGCATCATCCCCAGAGGACGAACCCCAAGGAACTTTGTCTTATGCAATCAAGTGGCTCTTTCCCAGTACTTTGATATACAGTAGGGCAATTTATCTAAACATATAATGGTCAGCTGAATATTTGTTGAATGTGAGTATTCATAGTCACCAAAAGACGCATCCTTTTTATTTTGGGAACTCAAACCTTTGCTGTATAGGGCCACCCTCAGGCCAGAATATATTGGGTTTGTAAAAATAATGTCCTTGTGTCTCTATGAAAACTAGAATCTATTTTTGTTTGTTAAGTATTTTTTTATCGTCCAGTCAATATACACAGGATCAAACTCAGTATTAGAAACCAAGAAAAACTTGTTCCTTTGGCTTATTGTGTTAAAAATCTGTTTCACAGCCCTGCTGATTACGCAAGACATTCAGAATAAGAAAGTCAGAACATAATGACATAATATAAATAATAAAGTAAGAACATAATTAGGATTGTTCTTTCATTGAGCCTGAGGTGAATGTTTTTGTGTTATGCACGCATCACATTACGCACAACATCCTCTGAGTCACCAGAGCCACCGAAAGACTGAGATAGAAAATAATCCCTCAAAATGTGTTGCCTTTACTGACAATCCTAACTGTCATATCCGTGGCTGTTTGTTGGCATGTGTCTTTACAGTGATACACGTCTGGCTGTATGTATGTGTTTTCCTACTGTAGCGGCTGTTTAAACCATCTCCACTTCATGAACAATGACTTCATGGTAAGAAGCACTGAACTGAAGCATTGAACCACCTGTAAAGTGTCTGGGATCACTGGCTTCCTGGATCGTTGTTGTGACTTGTCTGTCTAAATCTCCGCCATTGTGGGAGTATACACACCCACCCCACACACACACACACACACACACACACACATAGTATCACACATATATGGAGCGCACATTCTTAAAAACCCAAACATAAAACAAATGTACTCACACAAATACACCCCCTTGGCTCTTCATAGGCAAATACAAACACGTACACATGCACCGACATTACATGCACACGCACACACACACACACACGCACAAACACACACACAGGCCCACCTGTGTAGATGAAAGGTAGATGCTGTAAATTCCTTCGCTTCCCACACAACAGCTCCTCGTTTGTCAGACCAAGCAAAGCAGCTCATGTCTGAATCTGATACTTCAGTCTTTTGATGTTACTGTCATGATAGTCCACCCATGCCTCATACACACACACAGGAGCAGACAGCACGACACAATGATTATGTAGCTCAAAACAGGCCGAGCAACATTTTAATTTAATATATAATTTCTCTCTCTCCCTCTCTCTCTCACACACACACACACATACAAAAGCAATAAGCAGTTCTGGCCAGAGAGTGATTTGGTTTTTAAGCTGGAGGTCAATGAGAACAAAATTTGCTCCTGTAGTGATGTCATCCCAGAGGCGCGTGTTGTATTTAATGTTACAGCTCAGTGACAAGAAAATGAAAACATGCTGTCCGGTTACGGGTCATAGCAGGGCTGGAGCCTGCATGCATTTGGAGAAAATCAGGTAAACAACTTTTCAGACTAATAGAGAGGCAGTAGTACGCTACTGGAGAGCCACACAAAAAAAGGCAGTGTCACAAAGGTGTGTCTCGCTAATCACCAAACCACTCTACCACATCCTTTTAGTCGGAATACTTATTCTGTTTTATGTGTTTTGTGATACAAAAACATTTTAATTAAAGACTACACAGAGGCAAGATATAAAAAAAAATTTAAAGCACCCATTAATTTCCTCCTAGATGTCCCAGAAACACATTAATGAAATAATCAAAGTCAAATGTGATGGCACAGGCTGGTTTCAATATACTTCACCCACCCACACGGACGCACACATGCACCAGTGCATGTAACTTTGGGATCACTGAGTGTATAACCACAAGCGAAAGAGATAACTGTGCAGCTTTATGGGCTTGTTTGGGATATTCAGGTATGGGACAATAAGATGGTGTAATGAGGACAGAGAAACCACACTTTAAACAACAACAACAACAACAACAACAACTGGTTGGGTGAGTTGATGTGTGCAGACACTGTTGATGATGCTGACTGAACAAGGATAAAATAATCTTTTTAGGGAATACGTGTGAGGCCATTAAGCTTCTTGTTCCCCCGTCAGACAGAATCAGAAATGTTAAGATAATCACATTCAGTCTATGTGTTTTTTTCATGATTTCATATCATGCTGTTTTAATGATTTTATATCACGCTGGGAGGCTCGCAAGATGTCTGTCACTCACCATCTGCATTTGCACAATGAATTGATTGTGTGTGAAATGGTTTGGATCGCGCTGTTACATAAATCTGTGCAATCGGTTTCTTGTTGTGACATGACAGAATAAAGACAAACTGAGGGCAGAGAGAAGTGATCCAGGGGGTGAACAAAGGAGACTGTAACCATTCGCACCTGTTTTCAAGTTACTGTGAAAACACCATTTCCAAATCTATTCTTTTTCTCCCACCAGCACAGTGATTGCGTAAACACTTAAACCAAAAAATATCAGTGAAGCAGAGTAGTGACATGATTTTGACACCTGTTGATTGATAATCACCGAGACCTACAACATAAAAGCAGATTTAAACATTTAAAGGCAGATTGTGGAATTCATCTTTCAGGTGTGAAACTGCAATGACATGGATAAAAAGTGGAAAATAATAGTCATAGTCAATGCATGGAGTTGTACATAGAGAAAAACAATGTAAGAACTGAGTGTCTAAGAGCTTTGACCATCTTTGCGTTTACAAGTAAAGGTTATAACAGGCCTACACGCTGCGGAGACTTGATGCAGTGACTCGCTATCGGAAAGTGAGCGGGTTCGTGTGCTAACTTGGGTGGAAGAAAAGATGTGAGAGAGGCAAGAGTTAATTAACACTGGTGATTCTTGGTGAGTAAAGGAATGACGTTTGGTGCTGAATTTGCAACATTTCTCCCGGCCTGGTAAGGAAACAGCTGCTAATGCTAATGCTGACTAAGTACCATTACATACACTTACAAATGGCTCCTTAAATCTCTTACATGTGTGCCTCTACACAATAATGCAAGGACAGTGGCTGCAACAGTGGAAAAAAAGGGAAAGAGACAGAGAGAGAAAAGAAAGCTCCTTCCCTCCCCTGTGTGTGAGTGCAGTGTGTGGGCCCAGATAGCAGCTGATAGTCCAGATAACACCATCTCCCAGTGCCAACTCCTGACCTGTGTGTGAAGGTGAGATCAATGAAGGAAAAGAAAACACAATGAAGGAACAAAAGGCTGAACTCGTGATCTGGTGATGCTGGTGTTAGGGTGCATGTGTGCGTGTGTGTGTGTGTGTGTGACTGTGCGCACTGCTTGGGTGGCCTGAGGATGAGCGCCCATTGTTGCTGGAATTCAATAGGGCTGATTAGTAAAGAAAAGTGTGTGTGTGTGTGTGTGTGTGTATGTGTGTGTGCAAAAACATGCACTGGCATGCATGTGTGTGTGTGTGTGTGTGTGTGTGTAAAGCAGGGGGTGGTGTATGTGTTGGTGTGTGTACTTTTGCACTAAGCACAGCAGAGAAGAATGGGGGAATTAGCTGTAAAGCCAGTGAGAAAGCAGACTTCGGGGTGACATACCACACAAATCTGAGAAATGGGGATTGTTTCTCTTCATATCCACACTGATGCTTTGTTTCAATAGAATAACTCTCCTGCAGCCACAACATAGTGATAGATAATGTATGTGACAACATTTGGGGGAAGCAACACTGCTCCTGAGCTGAGTTATCTGCTTAGTTCCTGTTGGATTTGAAAATTAAACCCACAATAATCCAGAAGCTGGTCCCCCAGTTTGAAACTCTAACCATTACTGGAATTTTAATTAACTTTCAAAAACATCATGTGACCCCCATTTCCTAGAGTCATGGCACAAGGATGAAGGTGATTTCAGTACCTCATAATGAAAGCAGGGAAAGAAGGCTAAGTATTTCAACATATGGCACATTTTATAAATAAGCAATTCTGGTTTTATCTTACAACGCATGTTTAAAAGTTAGGCAGGAGGGACAAGTGAGAAGAATAAAGTGTTTTTTCAGACTTATTTTGGTTGTATCCCAATAAATTTGAGCTCCGCTGTGGTCTGTCACATTACTTTTCTAACTTCCATCAATATTGAACAAAACAGTAACTTAGAGATGTTATGAGACTAAGACTTCTCCATGTATCACACAAATGTGCACAAGTCATCGCTCAAAGTCCCATTTAAGGAATAGTTTGACTTTTTGGGATGTTACGAGACTAAGGTGAGCGGATTGATACCACACTCATGTGCTGGAACTATTTCTAGTAGGGCACAGCTGATACAAGATGGAACAAGAAGAAACCTGTTCATTTGTGAAGGTGCATGGGCAGGTTAACGTTTAGATGAAACCATGCACATTAATATCTAAACAAGTGAGTATTTATTAGCATTTATGAGGAAAAAAAAGAGAAGAAATTTCAGACAATTCCTAAAAAAAATTTACTTTTGGTGTCAGTGTTTCCAAAAATCTTTCCATCTATCTCCATATAACCACCATTCAGAGTCTTTCCTCTAAAGTAGAGAGTTCCTCTGAGAGCTGAGTCTCTGCTGCTGCTGCTGATGTATTTTTATATGTTCCTGCTCTGTGATTGCCCACTGCAGCAGATTGTTACTCCAACTGAGTTCATCTAATCATCTCTCGCAGAAACAGAGGAAGAACGAGATCAATATTTACTGAAACGCTCCTCAACATAACAAATGTGTTTGTAATCTATGCCCTGTGCATGTGTGTGTGTGTGTGTGTGTGTGTGTGTGTGTGTGTGTGTGTGTGTGTGTGTGTGTGTGTGTGTGTGTGTGTGTGTGTGTGTGTGTGTGTGTGTGTGTGTTTGATATACCTTGGCCGTGACCAGGCCCATTGAGGGGTGGCAGGAGGAGGGGGCGGAGGAGGAGGAGGAGGAATACGAAGTTCCAGGCAATCATGCAGACAGGCGGGAGGGCCCATATAGTGTAAACATGTTTTAAATAAACAGGAACCAGCGTAATGCCCTTTTAATTGATTCATTCTGTGCTTTGCTGTTTACAGAAGGGCCTAAATATGAGCCTCGTAAGGCAGAGGCCTTGTGTTTATAAGTGGTTTGTTTAGTTCAAACAATAACAGTTTGAACACCAGACGTAGTTGTGGATCAGTTGTGATGCGTTGTGCTGTAGTGCCTGTGGAATTGTTTTTTTTATTTATTTGTGTTTTTCATGTTCCCTCTCTTTCTCTACATCACTCTCTTTGCACATGTGTGCATTTTTCATTTGAGAAAATCTTAGCGGAGAATAAACGAGCTGAAGCGGCTCTACAGTGCCCCAGTGTCTCGTCTTTACAATTTGCGAGCCAGCCAGGGATATGTTGGTGTGTATGTGTGACTGAAGTTTAAATTGCAGCCACAGTGTAATGATATGGTGGCATGGCATTGAGGGGTACTCCAAAGGGAGGGCGGGGGTTGGCAATTAAACATATGCAGACACAGACACTTACAGAGACACACACACAGTCCGACACAGAGAGTGAGAGAAAGAGAGCAAAGCTAAACACATCCAAGTGGGGTAGTAAAAGCTAATGAAGGTTCAGCGCTAGGCTGGCACAGACGGCCATTTCATGTGGTGAAGAGGAGAGGAGGAGGAGGAGGAGGAGGAGGAGGAGGACTGGGGCAGGCTGGGGAGCAATAAGCCAGAGCCTTACTCTAAAGCAAGTTAGGCAAACCAGAGGATAAACTATAATTGACACCATCCATGAATGTGGTTTTTCAATATTGTTTGTCTCAGGGTCTGCCAAATCATTGTCTATGCAATGGAAAATGCAAACAATGGCATTAACACATTTGGAGAGCACCAGCAATAAAACTAACACTACAGTGTACGCAGCTTATTACAGTACTGCAAGAGTTCAGAACAAGAGCTGGTCCATTTCACACTGAAAATCAAGCTTCACGAACAAAAGTATTTGACAGTTATGATGTAAATGTTTGGATGAATTGCAAGTTTGGAATTAAGTGAGAAATTAACTTTGCATAAGAGCATTTAAATATATGTAAAAATGTATATCAATGCATGTCTAGACTAAAATTACTGTGTCCCCATGAGGTTAAAGTGGTAATGTGCAAGATTACTACTTCCAGTCCTTTGTTTTTAATGGTGGTGACATCTTTGATGATAAACCAAAGTATGCTGTGGTGTTTCTTTACCACACGTCAGAACTCACAGTGTGGCCAGTGCTGTGGTTTCTTTATTTCTGTCATTTTTGTTTATAAAATTTGAATTTATAAGTCTTTTTTTTTTTTCATCTCTGCCAGTTCAGCTATCTTGGTCAGGCTAACTACTAATCTTCTATTGGTCACAAATAGAGGCTGTCGGTGCCTTTCTTCACAAACAACACACACTACTTATCACGAGCCAGAGCGATGTTGCCCAAAAAAATGTGGAGCTGTTCTGTTAATCATCAATGTAAGGAAAATTAATCCAAGCTAAGTGAGTCTGAGGGTCCAAGTTTTAATTCCACTATATAAAAATATTATCCTGGTGTTTAACTGCATTTCTTGGCTTGTTTGAAGACGTTTATAGAAATTAGTTTCAGTATCTCAAAGTAAGAGAGAACGCCAAACAGGAAAATTGGTCCTCTATAATAAGGGACATGTTCTTGAAACTAGCTGATTTGTAATGGAAACCTTTCGGGATCTCATCACCACTATGGGAGATTTTTATCTATTGACATGAGAAAATGAACAATTAACTATTTGAGACTCAATCCTAAACAAAAAATGACTTGATAAACTGGAAACTGTCGCATAGTGCGTCCCCTCGCTGTGGTTTCAGGGGGAGGCTGTAAAACTGTGGGTGTAGGTGTAGTTTTTCTTTGAGATCTTTGGGTCCACATGTTGTACCCTGTGCTATGTAAGCAAACATATGACTTCTCTGGTGAGTCCCCGTAAAAAAAAAAACTAAAAAAAAGTCGTGGGTTTAAAGGATTAATTTCAAAAGCACACTGACACATTTCTGTGCTATTAATGGTTTGTGGTTTCGACTGGTGTTCCCTTAAGGAGGCTGTGTGCGGGCCTGGTGTATCTCAATCTTTATGGTTCATATAAAGAAACTGATTGAATTCAAGAATAGACTTTATGGGATAATTTCATGGTCGTGGACTTAACTTTGTTTCAGATGCATTTTTAATTTGTCGCTAAGCTTTAGACGGAAAGGTTTGAATTAAAGCTCATGCAGAAAGCTTTGTTTTGCCTTCTCTGCTCTCTACAGTGTGAAGTGGAAAACTAATGAAGACCAACAGGGAAATTATGAGTGACAGAGTGGCCCTGTGGACTAGTTACTGACCAAATGGAGAAACCAAGAGCTCTGTTACTGAACATATGTGACTCTGTGGGTGTAAAGCAATGACACTAATGGTATTCGTACACTGTGGCACACATGTCGATCATGCAATATGCTGCAAGTCTAGTTATGGACTAAAACCTACTATTCCTGCTTGACAATGTAAACGCATTGGGCATGCACAATAATAAACCGTGTGCCCTCCATCGCCAGCATCATACTCAC
This sequence comes from Decapterus maruadsi, assembly GCA_030347415.2. NCBI lineage: Eukaryota > Metazoa > Chordata > Actinopteri > Carangiformes > Carangidae > Decapterus > Decapterus maruadsi. The sequence continues at coordinate 19,348,033 of CM064906.1, forward strand.
ACCAACAGAGGGCGTGGTGACAGCAAAACTAAAATGAAACATGATTATCGTTGTTAGAAAAGAAGAAAAATGCAGGTATGTTTATTAAAACTTTTATCAAACTTGTATTAATGCAACCAGAGTCAGTCACAGAGGCTGGATCTGGATGTGAAGCCAAACAATAATTCAGTGCTCCTGTTAACTGGCTGCCCTGAGCGTGATCTACTCTGCACAGAGTCAAGGAACAGTCACTGTAACTATGTGACCATGCTGACATTCATGTGTTTTCACTTATTCGGCATGATATTCTTAGACTCTGTGTTGTTTTGTTTTCATGTTTACATGCATATATTTGTGCACAAGAGACCACACACAGGCATGTGAGCGTTCGCAGCTGCCCATGTACGTATGTTTAAGCAGCAACAAGAATAAAGTGCAAGGTCTTATCTGTGCGTGAGCAAACACGGGTCCCTGAAACACCAACACTTTTCAGCTCAACCTCATCTTCACTCTGATACTTAACATGATAACGAGTTTTAAACCAATCCATTGACATTCAGGTTATCTGGTTTATAGTATATGTTGCCATATTAAAAACAACTGTGCCTATGACCTATTTATTCAGCATCAAGCCTCACTCTTAATTCAGTAAATGTGCAGTCTAGTTTCTGCCTGATACTGTAATGTTGGCCTGATATGTAACATGGATTGCCAGTGAACCATTAACAAAACCCTCTTGCTCTCTGTGTCAGCTAAAATGGAAGAGAAAAGAAAATCTATAAAAGAAGAATGAAATTAATAATCTATTGCATTACCGAAACTGTTTCAGTTAATTGCTATCATTGGAGTTATGTTGTGGTCGTGTAGCCGTAACCAGCCTGAGGACAGACGAGTCATTCCCGTAGTGTAACAGCAGCTGTGTGTACTCCTCTGACCACTCTTTACTGCAGAGGCCAAATAAATAAACAAAATTACTGTTGAAGAAACAAATAAAATTTGCCAGCTGGGCAAACTTAGGTGGCCATTGGCATGAAGCCGTGTCAGTGTGGCAGAGCTCAAAGGTGGATAAACTGCTTACTGAACTATTTCACTGCTTCAAATGATGTGTTTGAAGAGTAAGCATATGGCAGCCTTTCTCAGATGATGGGCCGGGAACCAAACTGGATCACTGGCATGTTTCAGTGGAACCCCACATGCCAAGAATACTAACATGCATTAATGAGTGAATGTTCCAGACTCACTCAGTATTTGCTCAGTTTGGCTTCTTGGCTTGAGGGAGGTTGAAAACCCTGCTGCAGCTATGCTGGACACACACTAAGTACAGTTATGAAACAATAAATCAAACCAGACCGTCGGCTGGTTGACGCTATAGAAAAAAAAGGAGGACAGATCTATTCTAATACTGGCTCACATGTCAAGTGGTCTTGTTAGTGCTTTTATTTCCAGAGTGCAGGTTTTTTGCTGTAGCTGACTGTATGTAGCGCTTCCTGTTTGTAGCTACATTGCTCTCTGCTGGTCATATTGTATATTGCAACAAAAACAACAAGGTTAGTCCAAGAAGTCATACTGATATAACCTCCACTTTTCCCCCTTTGTATCTCATTGGTCTATAATCCAGCATCATAGTGAGCAGTGGCCATAAAAATTAAAAAGTGCATTCAAGTCTGCTAAGTGCTTACCGAAGAATACCAATTCCCTTTTGAGACCCCAAAATATTAAAGCCATTGTTTAGATTTAAAGTATGTTTTTTTTGGTGCAATATTTGTGAAAGATAATTAAAAGTGTCCATAACTGCATTTCTTCTCACTGTTCCTCTCCAGGCCTGTCAACCTTCCTGGGTGGCTTGTGAGCGTGCTCAGCTCACATACTGTATGCATGTGTGTTTATTTAGTCTGTATAGGGGGAACAGAGCCATGGCCTCAGCCAGTTTTCTATACACTGAGAAAATATGCTTTTGGACCAATAGGAAAAAAAAAAGACAGGCAGTTAAACAGACTCAAGGCCAACAGATACAAGACATCACAACCACCCAGTTTACCAACTTACGACACTGACCAAACCAGAGCATCTGATAACACTGCTGGATGCTTTCAAAGGGAACGCCTGGGCTCGAACAGCAAACACCAATTTGTGAACTGAGTGTTTTTCTGTGACATATTAAACCCTTATCAGCCTGAGAAAACAAATGATTAACAGTGTGCGTTTGCATGCACAGAGTTTGTGCACGGGAAAATTCATCCAGGAGGTTCGGCAACAGGCAAGTCATTTTTATTCTGAATAATGACCTAAACATATAAGAAACACAAATGTAGCAGACTTGTACAAAGAGAGGAGATTAACTTATTCATTAATTAGACATTCATTATCATGATGAAATAAAAAATATGACCCACCCCACACATTAGAGAATGTGATAACGTAAACACCACAAGAGTAGTCAGATTTGAGACAGACATGCACATGGAAGCACTTATGATTTTATTGAAACCAATAAAGCCATCATGATTAATTATATCAATTCAAATACCATCAAGGTTCAAAGTGTCTTAACAACATTTAAGGATGAACACTCATCCAAAGCTATATCATCATTCACTTTGTTGTCTCTAATTTGAAACAGGAAGTTTAATTTAACTCTGTGAATGTGATTTCAAAGTGAAAATCTGTGACTATTACATGTTTGTAAAGATCAAGTGTTTTTTTTATGAATGTTGTCAGGCAAATAACATTCCTTCGTCACAGTGTGTAACAATTGACGTAAATAATGAAGGTATACTGAACAATTTGAACAGCGTGGTGGCAGCTGATCATAGAGTCGACACATGTTTCACAAGAATGTGTAGTCAGCATAGAGTAAACACCCGGATAAGAAATATTTCTTTTTTTAAAATGCAGCTGACAGAGATTTAAAAACATGTTTAGCCTACATCCATCCACTCAAGGCTGCTGGCAAAGGACTGAGGCAGGGAGAATGGATGGGACAGGAGGGGAGGAAAAGGGGAGGCGGAGGCTTGACGTAGGGAGCGCTGAAGGGGAGGGGAGGGGGGTTGAGAGAGAGAGAGACGAGAGAGTAGGAGTTTGGGGGATGAGAGGAAAAGAAGGAGGAGGGGAATACCACCCACTAAGCCAGTTGTGGAGAGGTTCTGGGGGTTGGGCTGCTCACAGGAAACAGTTGTGGCTCCATCCCAGGCCTCACACCGAGCAGCCCTGGGCCACCCAGTCATCGACAGACAGACCTACCAAATGGCCTGGCTGGGCCAACCGATGAGGATTTGTTTATTTTTCATCCTTTGGTGGTGGTGGTGGGGAAATTGTTCAGCACAAGCTGTTTATTAGAACCTTTGATTTGTCATGTGTCAGCGTTCGCCTGCGGGGAATGTGTATACATAAGTCCAGCTTGTGTGTAGTTATAGGAGATTTGGAGACTGAGAGGGTGTGGGCATGGAGCAGTGAGGAAGCCTGAGGAGGGGGGGGGGCGAAAAAAAAAAAAAGACAAGAGGAGAAATGGGAAGCCTCCCACACTGAAGGCAAGTCTGACTTGCATTATGGGTCATTCTCCAGCTGTCCCTGATTGTTGATGTCACAGGGGACTGAGCTGTTGTGCCTGGTTTGCAGTGGGTGTGGGGAGAGAGGGAGCATGTGGACAAACACAGGATTCCATGCGGTCACACAGATGAAATGCAGCCGACTAAATGGATCAGCATTTAGCAGAGTTTGGGCACAACCCTAGACTGAGTGGAAGACAGGACGTCAGGAGGATTCAGCTCACCTGGTCTGGCTTTCATCCTGTTTGGTTTTGTTCCTCTTTAGATTCTTTTAAGTTGTGCGATGATATAAACTTATTTTTTTAGTTGTGACTCATGTGTTGTCTCTTCTTTGTCCAGTGAGACAGAAGTTGTGTTCATACATGAATATTGAGATACAGTATGCAGTGATTGATAGTGCTATACTTCACGTTCTCATTCAATTGAAAAAAACAAACAAACTACATACGCCTTTTCCTCATCAAACTCATCAAATACACAATCCAACAATTCTAAAAGGCTCTCGTGGACAGGTTGTGAGCCACACATTCACCATGCTATGAAATAATAATGGAACATTACGAGACAGAGTTGTTTTTGTGGCAAATGCGTAGCCAGAACTGGGCTACATCCCGGACACGGCTGCAAGTGGTTCAGAGTATTTGCTTCATGTGTCGTGTGGTAGGGCTGGCCTGAGTGAGTGGGTGTAGGAGACAGACTCATGAAGCAGGGTTCAAGTATCAAAAATAGAGATTTATTTTGACAAAAGAGTGCCACGAAAAATGCACAGTGAACTAAACAAAAAAAGATATTTACAAAAAGTATCAAAGAAATAACAGTTAACTCAGCTTAAATGAAAAAAGAGCTGGGACGGAATTGTTATTCTCCCATATTTTTCATAATATAATAAGTAATTTGGCCAACAAATCTTAAATACTCATTCATCATAATGACTTAGGCCTTTTTTGTTCAGTGTTACTACAGTACTACTTACATAAGTGTGTTGTAAAATATTTTAGAATATACACTGTAACAATTTTATTTTATTTCTCCCACAAAAACAATATACACAGACTTGTAGGCTACACCACAACCAACACAAAGTTGCACATACACAAAACAACAGAATTGTATACAGTTACAGTAAAAAAAAACTATGCTGCGCCTGCGTCCTCCCCTCTGTTTAGGTCTGGCCACAGCACCTCATCACAAGCATGTCTTCCCTGACCTGTTGCCCTTTTATGCTAAAGCTCTGATTGCTCATTGTAAAACTGTGTGACAGGCGTTCGCCCATGTGATGAGTCAGTCTGCATAGTAGGGAAATTGACAGTGTGTTCCTGTGAAAACAAAAGGTTTTCTTCATGAAAATTGCACCAAATGCAGAGAATTGTATAGTGTCTTGAGAAAAGTGTGTTTTAGAACTGCAATTTGAGTGTAAAGCAGGAATTGTGCTTGTAGTTTATAAACAGATTACACAGAAAACGAACTGTAGGCCTAGTATATTAAATGTTAAGTGGAACTGACTATAAATATAATGTTTAGATGTGAATGAAAATAACTTGTGTTGGTAACTATGAGGTTAATTCATAGACTATATGGGGTGAATTGGGACTCACATCTCACTGTAGCTGTGGCCATCTAATATCTCATTAAAAAGTCACATCTCATTACTTTATTAAGAGTGAGAAATTAAACAGGGACGAGGCAATGAAAAGCAAGTGATTTGTAATGCAGAGGTAATTCCTAACTGATCCGGGTAGTGGCGGTATAACGCCATTTAGGTAGTAGAAGAAGAGGATATGACGCTGACCAATCAGATTCTTAAACACCCGGAAATAATGCAAGTTTAAATCTTGGGCGGCGATTGTGTTGACTTTGATAGGTAAGTTTGATTTTGTCGTTATTTTGACAGAGATAATCAAACACGGTAAACACAGAAATTCGTCTCTGTGTTAGTTATTAGGTTATCGTCGAAATAAAGGCATGTAGTGCGGGCTACAGCACGGCAGCTGTAACGTGAGTTGAGTTGACGCGTTAACAAAAACAGCAACGTTACCTGGATTTTGATTTTGTCGGTTACAGCAGCGAGAAGGAGCAAAAATGGAGGCCAGCCTATCAAGACTCCTTGTTGGACTCTCCGTCCAAATTAGCCGCAGTGATGGTGAGTTGTATTTATTCTCAGTAACATATGAAGGGTATTAATGCCGCTGTAGCTGACAACGTGCGACTTGCCGTTTGTTTCTGTGCAAATAAGGTCGAGTACATCAGGCAACGGTGAAGTCCGTTGACACGGTGAAGTCCACAGTTATGGTGGAGTGGCATGAGAGGAACATCTGTCGGGGGAAGGAGGTCAGTATGTGCGCAAATACAGAAAACATTTTTGTGGGTTTGGTAAGAATATGAACCCGTCGTCTTTTAAAACGTGAAATCCGACTCCTCATAGCACGTCCACTGTGTACTCAGAATTTTAAGGTGGTTAACTTATAATAAAAGTTACTGACATGAATGCTTGTGTTGTAGGTTGAAGTGAGTGAGTTGTGCACTCTCAACCCGGAGCTGCTAGACCACATAAACGCTGTCAACAGCAGAGCTGCTGACCCCCCTCCTCCAGTTCAAGACAAGGTACCTTACACATGAAGGGAAATTGAGCTGTTTATTAAGTTTAACAGGTATCCCCTTTCTCATTAGAATAACAGAGTTGTGAATGCTAATGACTTAGATTAGCGTTCAGCACATCATGTATGACGTATATGTATTGAGTGGAAAAGGGCTGAAGCTGCATTTTAGTTTGTTTTGAATGATAGACACAGAGTGAGGCTGACAATAAGATGTGTGCTGAGCAACATCGTCCATTTGTGTCTCTCCCACAGAAGTACGAGGGTCGACTGCGGTCATCCAGGATCCCTGCCCCTCCCTCCTGTATGTAAATGCAGCAGAGTATTCCTTTCTGTCAGACTACCAACTTCTTTATTTTGTCATTTAACGGCTTGTTTTCTTCCAAAAGCCTCCGCTCCCACCGTCACCAAGGCTGAAGAGTCAGGTCGACAAGGCATGCATGCTCCTCTCTGACTGAAATAAATTGCACTTAATTACTCCTTTGTTGAAGGGTTTGGGATGTATGTGTAAAAAACCCACAATCCTGGGAGAACTGATCAGACCACTGGTTATGGATGATCAATATTTAATGACTGGTGTTGCAGGGATGCTTCAACTACTGTAATTCTGGGCACGCAACACATTTTGCTTTAAATTCTGGTTTGGAAGAAAAATCACTGTAGTGATTGTATAGTACACTGAATAGAGTTTTAAAAAAATTGTATGTATCAGCTGACTGACGATACTGCATTTTTACCAGAATGTTTATCCAATCAGGACAGAGTGGCCTGTGATGATACAACACATTTTTTGTTGTTGTTTTTAATTCACCATTGGTCACACTAACTATCAGTCAGTAGCTTTTCATATACAAATTGAAAGAATTAGAAGGGCTCATGATCTAATCACTCAATTAGTTTGATCACTCAATTAGTTTTCACTTTTCTTTTCTCTGTGTTTCACTCCACGCTTGCTTCTGTCAGTCTGGGTCTCTGACAAATGCTCATGGAACCCTAACCAGCTTGCTGCTCACTGTTGTTCACTTTTGATTTGTCAGCCTACAACTGTGTGCAGTTGATCTTTCTGTTGTACTGGGTTTCAAGTTTTCCCCGTAATAATGATAGCAATATAATAATATTTGCTTTTTAGACAATGGTATTGTATTCGTACTGCAGCTGCCTGACTTGGATTTGTCTTGCTTTTTTCAGTTGCAGTCAGTCGGTCTCAGCACAGGCAGACATGCATGTTCCAACCCCCGACACCTGTTGCAGCACCAGTCCCAACCTCTGAGCCCTCAGAACAGAGCCAGGAGACGGTTGACTCTGATGTCCCCTCATCTGTCCTTTCAAATTCTGGTTAGTAATAGTCTTTTAGAGGGAATTCTCCAATCAGTTTCCTAAAAATAAAAGGGGACTCATTGTTTTCAGTGAGGGTTAAATTCAAGTCTAGTCCATACTGTATATCTTGCATATCTGCATTGTAGATCTCATCACACATTGGTAGTGGTACCACAAGTTATGGAATATTGTTTCTTTTGTTAGAATACATTTTGAGGTAAAGTGCAACTCAAGCAATTAAGTCAAGTACATTCTTCTGCCTTGTTTAGCAATCCCTAATCACCAGCGTAGAAAGAAGGAGACCGAACTAGCTCAGTCACTGCAGTATGCCCGTGAGGCCAAAAAGGAAAACGATGAACCTGAGAGGATGCCTCCTCCTGCAGCCAAAGGTCAGTAACAGATTTTACACCAAATCATGTGATTACTTAGAACAATTTCATAGCGCTATACACACTAACCTCCCTTCTCTGTTCTTAAGACATGAAGCACATAAATGTTCATGTGATTTTAATTTGTTTGATATTTCAGTGAGGTCATTAAAAGAAAATAAAACTATATGGTCATCATCTTTATGCATTCTAGGCAGGAGAAAATCTGTGGCTCCGCAAGAGTTGAACAAAGGAAGCAAAAGGCTGTCCTGTGTCATCAAGCCCCCTGAGTTGCAAACCAAGAAGGGAAGGGTAAGATTTTCTTAGTAATTTTATCAATTTTTCACTTTGCTTGTATTATAGTGGAAAATGTCCTAATTTTTTGAATTTATTTTCTCTATATTTCTCTATATTTAAGTTTGGAGAGGGTTCTCGACCAAACCAAAAGTTCTACGACATGATCCAAAACTTCAGAGAGACCTTGGAAATAACCCCCATATCAACCACTGACCTGGTGAGTCTGGACTCGGGCAACATGCAGCTGTATATTGGTGTGCCATTCAAAGCCTGTCCTTACCCAACTTTTTTTGTTTTTACAGGTTGAAGCTCACAGGATTTGTGTGTGTGTTCGCAAGCGGCCTCTTAATAAGCAAGGTACATTGAGAGTGACACGTAACTGTGTCTACATAGAGAGCATGTCAACCATGTTTTTCACTTGTCCCTGCATGAAAAAGATATGCTTCTGTTTTAATCAATCCAGCTGGCTACACACTGGCCTACACATGCAGCAGTGAGGCTGCTGGTGATGCGCTGGGCTCTCTGTGTAGACACTAACCTCCTGTATACAGTATCATCTGGACATAAAATTAGTTAATGGTACATTTGTTAGCCATGTTTTTTATCCCCACACACTGACTGACTTTGACATTCTTGTGTGTGCCAGAGATTCATAGGAAGGAGATTGATGTGGTGTCTGTACCTGGGAAAGGTAAACTACTGGTCCATGAGCCAAAACAGAAGGTGGACCTCACCAAGTACTTGGAAAACCAAGTCTTTCACTTTGACTACTCATTTGACGAGACCACAACCAACGACATGGTCTACAAGTAATGACCTCTTTATGCCTTCTTGTATTTTAAACCTTGATTTAGTAGCTTAAATTGGGACAGACAGGAAATGTGTTTGTCAAATCAGAGGCTGGTTGCTCAGTTAATTGCAATATTCTTACCCATCATTAGGCTGCACATTGCAATGCAAGAATTATTACTATTATTGTGTTTTTGTTTTTTCACTTCAAGACTTATTTTGACATTTTCTCTCCTCAGGTTCACTGCCAAACCTTTGGTACAGTCTGTTTTCGAAGGTTGCATGGCAACGTGTTTCGCCTATGGCCAGACAGGAAGTGGAAAGACTCATGTAAGTCTCTGCCTGCTGTCTCGAATCATTAGCCACTTTTTTGTACAGACATTCTGCTATTATTTATTTTTCCTGATTTGGTATCTCTAGACAATGGGAGGTGATTTCATGGGGAAGCAGCAAAACAGTGCCAAAGGGATTTACGCCTTCGCAGGTAGGATGCTCAGATTTCCACAGAACTATTAACAAATGTGTTTAAAAGTATATGTAGTAGTTATTTAGTTTTCACATTTGGGTCAAAAAGTTTTACGAGTAATTTTCCACCTTGTTTCTTTTCCACATTACTTGTATTTGTCTCTCCATGTCCCATTGCTTATCTACTGTATTATTTATTAAACTGTAGAATATTCAGGAGTTTCTTAAAGTTCCGCTTACATGAGAAATTTATGAATAATTGCTCGACTCCCCCTGCTTTAGCCCAGGATGTCTTCGCCTATCTGAACCACAGGAGGTATTCTAACCTGGATCTCTCTGCCTACGTCAGCTTCTTTGAGATTTACAATGGCAAAGTAAGAATAACCTTAATTGAGAGTATTTAACTGAACACTCCACTTGTTAACGTTATTCTTAAAGTGAAATATCCTTTTTCACTTAGGTGTATGACCTGCTCAACAAAAAGGCTAAGCTACGTGTTCTTGAGGATGATCGACAGCAGGTTCAGGTGGTAGGCCTCGAGGAGGTCTATGTGACCACAGCGGAAGAAGTCATCAAGATGATACAGGCAGGCAGTGCATGCAGGTATTTATATAACAACATGTATCTGAGAATCTCATCGTACCCGTTTCTTCAAATTTGCTTGTCAAACTGACTGAAAGAGCAGTTAACGTAGAGTTTCCTTCTGTTCTGCTGCCTTTCCAGAACATCAGGCCAGACCTCGGCCAACGCCAACTCATCTCGCTCCCATGCGATCCTCCAGATTGTGCTACGGCGCAATGACCGTGCCACCACGCTCCATGGTAAATTCTCATTGGTCGATTTGGCTGGCAACGAGCGCGGCACAGACGTCAGCAGCAATGACCGCAGCACTTTGGTTGAGACCGCGGAAATCAACCGCAGCCTGCTGGCTCTCAAGGTAAGACTATGGCTACTGTGGAGGCAGAAATGCACCATATACGAGTGACTGTCCAAATATTAAATAATATGCAAGCGAGCCCTTAAAAGGAAGTTCATGTGTACCATTTGTGTATCCTTTAGGAATGCATTCGTTCACTGGGAAAAAACAGCGACCACATTCCTTTCCGGATGAGCACTTTGACGAAGGTCTTGAGGGACTCCTTCATTGGAGAAAAGTCCAAGACCTGCATGGTATGTCAAAACACCCACTTTTGTTTACTTAGTTTGTTACACAGTGTAGTGTATAATGATCTGATGACATGAAGGATTATGTGTAATGCCTTACACATTCTTTGATAACACATTTTCCTCTTGTTTTACCCCATAGATTTCAATGGTGTCACCAGGCATGGCATCATGTGAATATACAATGAACACACTACGTTATGCTGACAGGTATATTTGGATAATGAAGTTTAACACAAGTCCAATTTTCCTTTCGCTTTTGTTAAAAATAAATAAATAAATAAAGATGATGGAAGGTAAAGCTCGAAGCATTTTTCCTTCTTGCAGAGTGAAAGAACTCAATGGCAACTCCAAAACTGGCGGAGCAGCCAAGGCCCAAGAGCCGATGAGTAGCTCATCAGATGAGGTTAGCTTGTACAAGATGAGTCCAAAACTATAAATATTGATTATTGTATGTACAATTTGCTAAAATGAATGCTGTTTACTGTTTGCTGTAGGAATCTGTTGTGGATACCAGTGTCTATGATGCTATATCCCAGGTGGCAGATCTGGAGGAGAAGGTTTATGCACAGTTCCAGGTAGTTATTTGATCCGCCACAGACCCTTATCTAAAAATGACTTTGCAAAGCCTTATCCTGTTTTATCATTGTTGTTTCTCAGAGGGGAAATGGACTTCTGAAGGCGATGGAACAAACCTCATATAACATTGAGGAAGGACTTCCTGATCTGGTGGAACATTCACGGAAGCTATTGGGTTTGTTCAGCTCGTACTGCTTGATTATTTTGTTTAATTCTGGAGTTTGAGTTTTGCGTGAGAAAAAGTTTCCATAAAATATTTTATGCTAAAACAAAATGCGTTCTTGACATTCACTACATGGTAGTGTGAGATTAGTGAAAGATATTTTCAAATGGTAAATTAGCAAATCTCTGAATTGCCAACTTGTTCTGGCCAGACATTAAATGGCCAGGACAAAACTGCATTACAGGAAGGACTAAAATCTGAGTTGGATGTGTATGCCTTGTATGTATTTACCCTGTCTTATCTGTCATCCACAGACACAGTTCTGGCCTTACAGTCTGCAGTGGATCAGGAGAGAATGACCAGGCTGAAAAACTGAGATCCCAAAGCTCTGTCAGACAAGCAAACAGACATGTTTTTATTGAAAAAGTAGTTTTGATTTTTATTACATTAAAGAGAGTAAAATAAAATGTATTCAAACACTAATTCATTAAAATGTAATTTTGGAAACTATTGGTTTATTTTGTTAGAAACAGCACATTTTACTGTAGATGCTTGATAACATGATGCTCGACAACAGTTACTTACAGGCACAATCTCACGTTACAGTGATGGCAGCAGCAATAATTATGTTATTTTTTTGAATGAGACGAGGATCCAAGTGGTGAAATTTGATATTTTTGGCAACAGAATAGATGTGCACCTGCCATTATATGTGAAAGTGTGTGCAGTGAGCAGTTAGGTAGGTGAAATGCTCCTTTTGTTATATTTTACTGATGGGCCCCTGTGCCACAACAGAAATCACAATCAGCATGCAACATGAGAGAGATGAGATAAAGTCACCTACTTGATAATTTAAACATTAGGAAGTAAATTAAACCCTACATTGTTCTTAAAATAAGATTTAGGCAATATGTAGTAGAGAACCAACTGGTGTGCTCCATATGGAAATGTGGTCACTATAAAGATCATTTGTATTTGAATATAGCAATAGTTTTTTTTATTTCTGGTTAATTAGGATATTTCTTAGGGTATTTGGCTTTGGGTAAAAACCATGGATCTGTCCATGGTAAAAACAGCTGAAAAACTGTACTAGCCCTATAACATACTACCAAATTGTACTAGTACTATCAGGGATCTAGACCAGACCATAGAAAAAAAAAACTCGACTAACTATTTTTCACAAGAAGAACACCATACGCAGAATATTTAGGGGCGCAGACCATAAATCGACTTGCTAAGCAAATAGCCTACGGTAGTCACATTTCCTTTTCATTCATGATCCTCACGCGCATTGGCCTGGCACCTGTAATGACACAGATTTCATTTTCTTTGAATCGCCCCATCCATGTTTCACTGAGTGAAAAGGCAAGTACTGGTGGCAGAAGTAGATAAAACATTGCATGCTTGCACTGTCTCAGATTCTGTGCGATTAGGGGCAGTCTGGAGCCCTGAGTAGGCCTATGTGTATTAATTGAACTAAAGTCAGAATATATTGCATGTAGCGGTCCCCGGTCAATCAACGGTTTTTGCTTTACAAGTATGAGACGTCGGTACCGTTCCATCCTTGTCAACATCCATCAACACCGTAAGAGCTGTTCATTGAACACAAAATATATACAAAGCAATATAGAATTACACAAATCACCGACACAATCACTACAACATCAAAAGATTAAATAAATGATACCTTGTTGCAATTTTGACAGGGCGCTCAAAAATTATACAGGCTACACTCCTTCCTTTTTGTGTACTCTGGTCCGTTTACTTTCTGCCGTTACCTCGGTAGTTATGACAACAAATATGAAGATTCGAAATGGAAAAATAGAATTATGATTATGACCAGAGATTATGGCCTAGAAGGGCTTTGTTATGACCAGCCTACTACTAATGATGATAATATTAACGATTATGCATTGTAAATAAAACCATATTGCTCAGTGTACTAAAGGTCAGTGGAACAGCCAGCGCAGTAGATGGCGCTAAAATGACGGTCTGCTGTGCCTGATGTCTGAGATCAGAGCTCGAGGAAGAGGAGGACCCAACCAGCAACGACATGAACAAATTATAGCTTTAGAAACCTGCCTCTCGTCTCCGTCTACCAGAGTGAAGAGGAAACAAACCCCGGAACGGATAGCGATGAAGTGGTTGCGTTTTTCGCTCCTCGCGTTGGGGGTTTTCTCGCTGTGCTGCGCCACGTCTGGTGACAGCAGCGGTGTGAAGAAGATGAAGATGCAGTTCGCCACGGGACCCCTCCTCAAGTTTCAGATCTGGTGAGGCAAAACGTGCGGAAAATCTGGCGAGTCATTGCAAGCTAGCCGGGCTAACAACACCGCAGGCCGAGCATCGGTACAAGCTATAGCTAATTAGATGGTAGCTTCTTCTGCTAACATGTTAGCTACAGGAGAAGGAGCCTCTCCCAGTTACTTATTAGCGAAAATTACTCAACCATTGTTGTAACACACGAGGAAAATATATTATCGGGAAGATAAACGTTTTAGCTCGTTCTCGTGTATTGCCTCGTCGAGAAACATCGCCTCACTTCCGCTGTGTAACGTGCTAATAGCGGTAGATACATAGTACAAGTGGTCTCATATTCACACATTTAAACATTTAAAATCCCACTGGAGGGCTTCCTGTTTCTGTTTTTGTTTCATAATACAACAAATAAAAATATTTTCCTTTTGGTTTTCAAGATAATGCTCGAATGTTGCAGCCTTCAATGTCAAAATATCTAATGGGATGTCTTTTTTTTTTAATGTGGTGCAAGCTGAACTGAAATATCTAAACAAATTTAGAATAACAATAGTTAGTTGTAAACAGAAACAAGGAGTTACGTTGGTTGAGGACGGTGTCACGTGATTGTAGGGCGCAATATATGTCAAAGGTTGCAAGTTATGACAAAGATAGGTTACACAAGACAGACAGACATTTGCATTCCAAATTGCTGCTGCTCTCCAAAGCAAATATGCTTCAAACAGGAGCACGTGACAGTGAAGCACTGTGCTGAATTTGAAGAATGCTAACCGGCTGCAAAACAAATGTCTTTACAACTGAACATCTAGTGGAAAAATCCAAACAAATGTCCCACAGATAACAAAAGAATCCACACAGCTCAAGACTAAGTTCACAGTCTGGCCTTCAGATCACTGTATTGTTGCTGCTGCCTTTGTCCCCGTTTGTTCTTGCAACCGCACACTGTGTATATGTCTGCTTGACAGTATGTTTTTCTTCACACAGCATTTCCTGAGGGTACAAGCGGGTGTTTGAAGAGTACACGCAGGCCTTGTACCAGCGGTACCCAGACATCCGCATTGAGGGGGAGAACTATCTTCCTATCCCCGTCTATCGGTAAGAGAGAGAGAAAGAGAGATTGTCTGTCTTGTTACAAGTGGATTATATCCAGCTTTATTAAGCGGGCTGAAAGCCGCCGGGGATTAGCTGTGATTTGACTTAGGAAAAGGAATTCTCATGCAGCCAGGCTTATCTGGCTGTGAATTTGTCTTTGTGGTCTTATAGGCAAAGACAAAAGTATCTAAAATTGTCAAAGGTGTATTGTGCTACTTAGTGTGGGTAATTATTGAACACATTCTCTATTTGTGGTCTCAGTGAATTCATTATCAGCTGCCAGTTTATTAGGAACACCTTTCCAAAACCAACAATATTGAGATAGTCCAAGTGACTTTACCAAACAACCCTACAATAAGCATTTTGTGCACTTTCACAAATACAAACTAGAAATTTGATTCTGATGAAACTTTAATCACCCAGTCTTTATGTGATTACTGTAAGTCACAGGGCCTGTAAGAGGCGATATGGGTGGTAAATGGGCTATATTTAGATTTAGAGACGACTGGTCTGTGCAGAATTCCCATGTGTTGTAGTTACAGGTATGGTACCGCTGAGATTTTCATTGTTTTAATTCTTAATAAACACTCTAGAGATTTTTACCGTAAAATAACACTGAAAATACTGCCTGACCCCGAGCATTTAATTCTCCCGGCCGTCACTGGTTTGTGTGAAATGCTGTGTCTGTCTCAAGCTCAGTCATGATGAGCACAAGTGATGTGTTCACTGATGGGTTGTAGTTCAATGATTTACACATGTTAGAGTTCAATGGTTGAAAGCATGTTAAAGTTAAATGGCAGTACACAGGATGCAGTCAATGTCCTGCAATTGAAATGTACAATATTGTTTGATTGGGAAGAATCTATTATTGCATGTTCAATAGTGTTGCTTTTATTCTATTCAGTGAAGCTCAAATTATAACAATCAAAGGCCACACCCAACTTCCTTCCACACGATTCAATAAATGTAGTTAGAATTGTCAGTAGTGAGGTCATTATTTTAATATTTTTGAGGAAATTAAATCTGTAGATCTTAGACCTCGTCTGTTTTATGTAGTAGTGTCTAGAAATTGTATTAAAAGCATTTTCTTTTTTTTTATTTCCTCAGACACTTTGCTTCCTTCCTGTCTGTGTTCAAACTGCTGGTGATAGGGCTGATTATTATCGGCAGAGATCCATTTGCCCTCCTTGGTATGCAAGCCCCAGGCATCTGGGAGTGGGGACAGGGAAATAAGGTAAGATTTAATAGCTCTGAACCTATGGAGGCACATTCTTAATTTTCAGGCATAACGGTGTGGTACAGGGCTACAGTCACAATGATGCAGCAGAGCATTTGTTTTGCGGGTTACTTTGACAGATATTGTACAGGTACACTGGATTTAGAAGCGAAGAAGAGAGGTTTAGTTTGGCTACATTTCTGAGACAGTTGTGTACACACAAGTGTGTGTCGAGTACAATGCAGCCCATGGGATTTCATTAGCTGTTCATTCAGGGGTTTCAGCTTGTGTTGTTAAGTATTGTTTGGCTTGGATCTGTGTATCCCCAGGGCTGCAGACATCCCAAAGGCTCAGAGGGAGATTGGCCAGTGACTGTGAAAATCAGATATTTCCTAATAACACAATCTTACATCTATCACATTTTCTTTCCTTTAACAGAGAGCGGAGGCTGATATAATCTAGTGGTTTTGGTTTTTAAACAGATAACTAACAGAAAACCTTGTAATTGCATCCAGAGCATAGAAGGCTTTGGTAAGCATTTGGCTTGGATTTGTTTTACCATTAAATTAGCTTTCTGTTCTTAATCTAAGCCACAACTGGGCTGATAAAATGTTTTGAGCATCTCTGACTTTGTGTGTATTTACAGCCATTGTAGATAAAGTTTCAGAATTATTTTTGATAATATTTATTTCATAATTTCATAACTTTTGATGAGGATTCACCTATAACAGCAGTATATGTTTAGGTAAACTTGGTATAATGCTGATAAAGTTTGTTAGGCTAGCATACTGAAAAGTGTTTGTTGTTTAGTGACTGTTGGATTTAACGACCAGCTATGCATCATGGAGTTTCCTACACCCTCATCATGTTGATCTCATCTGTCTGTTGAGATCAAGCACCATTGTCCTCCTTTGGGGTCTCAGTCCTCATAGCACCTGTGCTACATTTAGTGAGCACAATTCAACATGAACTGGAAACTCAACGGCCAATAAAGCTTGCGGGAATTATGTGTTTCTGACTCGCATTTCTCTTGTGCTTTTCTCAGATTTATGCCTGCATGATGGTGTTCTTCTTCAGCAATATGATTGAAAACCAGTTAATGTCTACAGGAGCATTTGAAATCACGTTAAATGGTGAGTAGAAGTCCCGGAATGGGCAAACCATAAGTTTATGATATCATAAGTTTAATAAAGTTGTGTGCCTGGGGGAAAAAAATGACAGTGAAGCAAATACTGTGTTTCCATAGATGTGCCAGTGTGGTCAAAACTGGAGTCGGGTCACCTGCCCTCCATGCAGCAGCTTGTGCAAATCCTGGACAACGAGATGAAGATGAACGTTCACATGAACACAAAGCCACATCACCACTCCTAACCCTACTCGACAATTCCTGGCTGGAGCTAAAAGCCCCTCCATGTACGTACAGCTGTAGTCATAGCACTGTTGTCACCAATATTAATTATTTAACCTGCAAAACATACCGATCAGTGGAGACGTGTCTCTGGTATTTGACTGTCCCCTCTCTCCGTGTTTCTCTCTAGGTTTGAGGTGGGTTTCTCACTGGGCTGTGAAGTGATGTTTATGAAGGTCTGCGCTGAAGGCAGGAGGACTGCTAGCACAGACTGGATGCCCCCATCACTCCTCACTGTGTCCCTTCGAGACATCCCGCCCCTGACGCCAGAGTGGGTGCCGGCCCTTCTGTCATTTCTTGTACTATTCAAACAACTGCAGATTTGATCCAGGTGACAACAGTGGTCCCATACGGACAGATTTAACATTGATTCTTATAGTCTTTAACTTGTTGCATAGAAAAGATCTATGTGAATAAAAAAAACATGTCATTTGTACCACTGAGCCATATGTAGAATTTTAAGTTTATTGTTCTAAAAGTAGCTTAGCTGTGTAGAAAAAGCAACACTTAAAATCTGTCATCACTATTGTGAAAAATAACATTGGGGAATTGTGTCTTGGTATGATTTCTGAATAATTTTTATATTTGCATAACTTGGAGGAAGCTAAGAAGATTAATAAAACATATTGTAACTATTTAAGTGGTGTGTAAGTTTACTGAGAGAAGTGACAAAGCATTGGGGGGAGGGTGGGGGGGAGATGATGACTCTCCTCAGTTGTGTCATCAAGGTTTAAGTCTTCAGTCTAAGCCTAACCACGAGGAGAAGAAGAATACACAATCTGCTGAATGGCTTTGGAGGTAAAAACAAAACAACCTGCTTGTTCAAGTCAGGTCATGAGGGCACATCTTTAGCCATCTGTTCAACCTAATGTTATTAGGAAGACCTGGAGCCCTTCTCTCATTTGGTTAGATGAAACAGAACAGACTAGACAGTAATACAGCGTATTCATGACATCCTATGAAATCCTATTGTGAGCTTTAGCTGCTAGACAAAATACAGCAGTTGCAGCGAGTTTCTATGTTTCTTATGCACCAAAGGGGGGGAAAAAAACTATTACGCGTTACATTGCAAAATACCAATCGGATCAATGCAGTTGTCTAGATGGACTCATGTAACATTAACAAAAGTGCAAGTACATTTCAGACTCAAAAAAAGGGGAAAATATTTATTTGGGAACATATGAGCTACCTTGAATGCTGTTATTCTTCTGTGACTGACGTGTTGCAACAGTGTGGGAGACAGCTGTGGATAAAAGCTCTATCTCTGTCATTCATTGCCACATGAGCACTAGCTTCCAGAAGCCTCTGGGCAACAATGTGGAGGTGAGGGGCCTGTGTGATCTTGGGCAGCAGGGGCTGAGAGGGCACGATCAGGTACTGGTGAAGCTGCTGAATGACCAAGTGGATCTTAACTCTGGCTGCCAACACAAACAGCTCCTCCTTTGTTACTGGTGGTCCTGGAGGAGGCCCATCAGTTGCAGACTCGACCTAAAAAACAACGTTTATGCGACCTTCTGAATTTCATATTAAGCACAACACACTTGTTGTTAAATATAAAAAGAGACGCATATACAAGCATAAATAAAACATCAAACAATTTTAAATTGTGATTTATATACTGTAAAGCTTAAAATGTCTTAAACCTAAGGTGCAGAAAAAATTGAAGAGGAGAGAAAAAAAGCTTAGTGTCAGAGAAGGCTCCAGGACCTTCAAGATTAGTAAAGACAAAAAACAAGAAAACTGATTCACTTTTACCTGAGCACAGCAGGAACCCACGCTGAATTTTGCTTGTTGGCCTCGTGCTAAGAATGACACAAACACTTGTTCCCTCCCAAGGACTCGGACCCCCACAGCCTTGTTGAAGGACAGGAAGACAGGGTGTAGGGTGGTGGAAGTGAGGCTCAGACTGCTCCAGCTCCACCGTCGAACTCTGGCACCTGCTTCATCCAAACACTGACCCCCTGATCTGTTTAAGGACAGCCTGCTCACACACATACAGTATACACACTGTTAATGTCACGGGCACATGAATATGGACAAAACTAATTCTGTTATTCCTCAATCATTTATAATCCTACAGGTAAAATCACAATTTTATATACAGTATAAATGAGCTATTATTTAGCCTAATTTACGTAACTATAAAATTTGCATTCTTAATTTATTTCCAATACAATGATGAGTATCAACACTTCGTACCATATGTTTCCATTGCTGTGATAACATGTTGCTCTGCCGTCAGACCGGAACACACCTCTAATCAATTGACTCGGGGCGTTGCTGTCATCATATACGATGCAGACCCTTCCTTTGTCCCTAGTGACCACAACAACAACAGCCAGGAGGCCTGAGGGATAACTGTTACCATGACGATAAGGATGGGAACATCCACTGTTTCATAATGCAATCTACATTAACGTCCACATTGCTCTTTTTTTTATTCATTCCCTAGTGTTTACTGGTCTCTTCTCAAAAGCAGCTGAAAATCTCACATGAAACCTGAGAGGATACAAGACCTGAGCAGAGCCGTCATGAAACAGGGTAAGAAATTTCATTCCATCTGAATAATATTTGCGTAGAAATTGTGCCCCATCCTGCAAAAACACAAAGGGTGAGATTAAATGTTAAAATATTAAACACTTCAAATCTTTTGTTATTAGAAGGTCTCCCCAAAGTCAGCTTCATACCAGAAAAACAAAGAAACAGGAAAAGAAAATGCAGGCTTTTAGCAGACACAGGGGGGGTCTCAACAATGAAGATCAAACTGCATTGTGGGAAACCACCATCGTACTATTTTTAGAGTGTGGACCCTACTTGAGGGTCAGAGTCAGGATATCTTTCTTTGCCGCTTTAAGACCATTAGACCATTATTATTTTTGACCACACTGATATGGTGGGTAAACACTATACAAATATAGATATATCATCATGAATGCAAATTATTACACAGCTTATTCAGATTCTCCCCTCTTCAAAGAAAGAACTGTTTCAATGTGTCTCAGTGCTGTTTTCAATAAAACAAACAATGGGTCATTAGAGAAACCAGGGTAGTAGTGGTGGGTACCTGATGATGACATATGCCGAAGTGAATTGGCTCCTCGTCACAGAATGGCACCAATGCCTGCATGTCTTCCCCTTCATTTTTCAAGCACTTCTCAGTTGTGCCACTGGGATATATGATCCAGCCCCCTTTTCCTGGAGGACAAGAGAGCCGGAACCTGCAGGCCTTTGATATCGGGGCAACTAAACAAAAGCACAGAATAAAAGTGTCCGTCTCAAAAAGCAATCTTTGTGTATTACATTTAGGTAAACTTAAACAGATTTAAAGTTGGCAGGGTGTATGTTGCTCATTGAGTAGTTAGGCTACTCACAGGTTTCTGGCACAGGTAGCTGGATTGAGTAATCCTCCTGGAGTCCCAACTCTGGTTGTGTTCTATGAAAACACAAATTCATTATTTCTCACATCAGTCCGTTACAAGTGATTATATTTGTTATTTTAAAATGAAAATCCATACTTATTTCCATCAGGTAAACTCATGGCCAACTCGCTGTGATCCTCCATCTCCCTGCCTTGGAAGAGCAGCTTCTCCTCCTCTGTGGCTGACTGGTCCTCCACTGATGTTGAAGCACCAGCTTTCAGGTCGCATCTCCGCTCTAACAAACATCTCTGCTTCAGTAGCATCTCGCAGAGCTGCTGCCGCTGGGCACAACAGAAGACCGGAGCTGTCTGGGGTGGATGCAAAGTGGATCAACAGCGCATCATAGGTTTGGGAAATGTGATTCTGTACATATACTATCCGCCTCACCTCAGGCTCATGCAGCCATGTCAGATCGAGGGAAGGTCTGGCCTTTTCCCCACAGTACTCACATTTCAGTGTGCATTCAGTCAGAGGTGGAGGCTAGAAAAATGTTTCATATTGGGTAAGTAGAATAAATCTTTAAATATGAATCAACAACAGTATGTAGAAATGTGATCTGAGTACCGATGGAAGAATTGCTGTGAAATTCATCCTGTGGTTGTCAGACTCTCTGTTGTACCTCAGAACCCCTGCAGCTCTGATACAATAGGGAGGTGGGTCACTAATCCTCTTATCAAACCCAGAGAAACACAAATAAAAAAAGTAAACAATATGCCAAATGGTTCGTGATTAAAAGATATGTGAAAGGAGACTGGGAATTATCTCACATGGTCCTTCAAGACACACAGCAGCTCATGGTCTAATGTAGCAGCACTGGCATCTGTAGCAAAACAAGTTGCCGTGGCATTAAGTCCAGGAGAAGTAAACACTGACTTAAATACTATCTAGCTACTTTATGATTCTTTCATGATAATCTTAATGATTTCACTGTAGACTACTAAGACTCACAGTAAAGGCTGGAGCTCATCTTTGTGTCTGTCCTTCTGACTGTTCTGAAGTTATTGATTTCTTTGTCCTAGTATGAAATAACATTCATTGCTTTTGTTGCTCTCCTGGAGAACAATAGACACAGTAGACATGACAGGTAGCAATACTGTATTCGTAAAATTAGTTATCATATAATAAGGAGACACAAAAGATGACAAAAAACAAATATGGTAAAGCAGAAGACCTGTTAATGTTAAACTTGACCGGGATGCATGATTGAAATAGGACACCTATGTGTACAAAAAAGCTATGCTTAAAATAAACACGAGGCAGTACACTCACCTCAGCAGTAGTCAAATATTCATCAATGTTTCACACTTGCTGGTGTTGTCAGTAACCTTGGAGATGTAATAGTTGCCTACTGCAATGTGTAAACATAGCAGCCGCCTGACTGGTTTTAATAGAAACACCATGAAACAATTAAGTGCATAACACTGTGAGTGTTAACTTGGCCTCTATTGAATAGGAACTGGATCTTGAAATATAATGTCAATCATACACACCTGTTGGAAAAAATAGAAATACACATACTGTAAAAATGTCAAATCTTGTCCAATTTAGTCTATTTTGTATCACATCGTGCTAAAATCTCACCTCATGGTCACTGGCTTTTCTGGAGCATAACCAGCACAGGGATATTGTCCAGTTGCCATGGAGCTGTAAATGTTCAAATTAGTTTGTTTTTGCTCTCATATAACCTCACAGTCAGTTATGAAGCTGAGCTTTTTTTCTGTCGACAAGAACTTCATCACAGGTTAGAAAAGTAAACTTTGAGGCTCCATTAACAAATTATGATGATAAACGGATGCTGATCCCTTTTTCTAACTTCCCCTTTGCACACATTTTCCACCCTGTCAACCTATTTTCAACATTTCTCCAACAGATGGCAGAGTGGTTGTGCTTTATGAATAAATCTATCTATCTATCTATCTATCTATCTATCTATCTATCTATCTATCTATCTATCTATCTATCTATCTATCTATCTGTCTGTCTGTCTGTCTGTCTGTCTGTCTGTCTGTCTGTCTATGTGATACACCAACATCCTAACAAATTATAGCCTACTATTTTTGCAGTATTTACACATGGTAAAGATAAATGGTGGGTATTGTAATAAGGGAACCAACAATGGAACCATATCTATAAAATCTACAATACGATATTTTATATTTTGCAATCAGTTGTTAGAGGCCTATGACACAGAGGTCCGTGCGAAGCTCATTCTTCCTACCCCGGCCTGTTGTCCCTCCTCGCCATATGGTGACGTTTTACCCAGGTGTAACCAATCTCAGATGATTGCCAATAACGCCGCAGCGTGTGATTGGCTGTAGCAGCACCTGTCGTAACCACTAGGAGTAAAGGCCGCAGTTCAAATAGCCAGGCTCCTCCACATGTCCATGCAGAACGCGCAATACGATGATGCAAGAAGGAAAAAGGAAAAGCGCAACAGCTTGCTTGGCCGCAGGTTTTATTCTAGCATGTTATTTGGCACAAACAGTGGACTGTTTGGGACTGCAGAAGGTTGAAAGACGAGGGCGAAAGGAAGCCAACGCAGGCAAAACGATAGGATATCAGGAGGGGAACATCGTGTTCGGGGGAGGGTCAAGCCTTGCTTCCCAAGTCGTAGATGGAACCGGGAAAGTCTCTTCAAATGCTTCTGCAGAGGATGAAGCGGCATATCAAGCGGACTTTACAGGTAGCTGTTATTTTAGTTGTTTTGTTTTTTGTGTAAAACTTGTACAATATAGTTGCATTTCTGACTGATGAAATTGTTTACTGCATCATGATCGGAATGGTCTCTAAACCCCCTGCCAGGTTGGTCAAAAGGACACGCACATGATGCCAACTCCAAAGAGGCATCATGGAAGCGCATGGCGCCTACCCTGCAGTGCGGTGGAGACCAGATGAAGTTCAGAGCAGTGGGACCTGGAGCTTCACAGTTTGCAGTGGAACAAGGTAACGCGACGAGGTTCATCTAAGTACCCAGGCTATTTTATGTTGTAGGTATTTGGACCTGTGCCTGGTACCATTAACTGTCTGTAATCCCCACAGGAAATGCGTCTCCAATGCCTCTGTCCCAAGTCCCTTCTACATGTGGCTATAGCATGCAGAGGAACTCCCTTGCCCTTGTTATGTTGGTTCCATTTGATGGCTGCAATATTGTTCAAGAGGTAACTGTATTTCCTCAAACAAGGATGTTGATGCTAAATTTGTGGAAGTTAGAATTGTAACTGCTATAGTTTTTAACTTGATGGTAACTTAAGGGAAAAGTTAATGTGTCTATATGTTGAAGCCCTGTTATGTTTACAGTGTTTTTGTTTTTTCACTCAGGGTGGAAATTATATGCTGCCCATGCGTTGGCAAGGAGTCCCAGTCTCACTCTCGTGCCCCAAACCTGTAGCACCCGCTCCCACAACTGCTGAGCCACATCATCCTGTACCACAGACACCTGTGTACCCGCCATACCCCCAGGTGCCCCCAGTCAAGCACCCTGGGGCAAATCCCCAAAATCCCTATTTCTATCCACCTTACATGCAGTACCCTATGTACCCTCCAACAACCACAACCACTACAACGACAAAGAAACCAGACGTGCCGAAGATTCCACCATACTACTACCCATTTCCTCCCTTCTTTCCACCCCCTCCTCCAGTCACAACAGCAGCACCAACCGCAGCACCAACCACAGCTGCAACTACCAAGGCTCCTCCCCCAGTATTTCCTCCTTTCTATCCCCCCTATGTATTCCCTTGGCCCCTGCCTAGACCCCCACCAACAACTCCAGCACCTACGACAACGACAACACAAGCTACAAAACCACAAATCCCACAGTTACCACCATACTTTCCTCCCTTTCAGTTTCCTCCCTTTCAGTTTCCCCCCTTTCAGTTTCCTCCCTTTCCTATGCCTATGTTTCCTCCATATTACCCAACACCCAAGCCACAGACGACAACGATGACGACGACGCCAACGCCAACAACCACAACTTCTACAACCACAACAGCAAAACCTGGACTGACGCCACCTCCCCATGTCCATCCACATGTCCATCCACATGTTCATCCTCATGTCCATCCTCCATATCCATTTTATTATCCTCCTCATTATCCCCCTCATCCCATGCAAGGCTAGCGTGTGACTGTGCAATAAATGGTTTGAATAACAAAGTGGATGTGTCAGTCTTTGAAGTTCCCTGGGGCAACTGAAAGGTTAAAGTGTGGTTTCAAGTTGCTAGCTTTGTCAGTGGGTCTGTAATGGGGTGTTTAGGGACTGTCCGCAGGCTGAACTCTGGCTTTACCAGTTTCAGGCTCATGATTGAGTTGGGCTTATATAGTTATAGAGCTTTACTGCAAGGGCTTTTTTTCTCTTCTCTTTTTTTGATGCACCCTTTTTGCTTTATAGGCAGCATCCTGAAAACTCTATCATCCTGTAACATACTAGCTGCATAAGTGGCAATATATTCTTGAGTAAGAGTTGGTAATTTCAGAAGTAGAGGGGTTTGTTTTTTTTTTTAAACCATTGTGAATTAAATGACTTGCATCCTAACATCTCAAAAGATGAACTGACATAATTTACTAAAGGGAAGTCAAGGACATTATGAAATTATTTTTAAGACAGTATAGCAAATTGGTTTAAGTCATTATCAGAGAGGAAGTCTAGATCTACTGCCAAGCTTATCCATTAGCAATGTATGTAAAAACTGTTCTTTTTGCTCTGAACTCTCTGCCTGCTGCTTGGTGGGAACATAGGCTGCTTCTAATTTTCTAAATTGTGCAAATACTGGTATGTTTGCACAAGGCTTTCAAGTTTTATCTATCCTCTTATTTTACATCATAATTTCTATGGAGCTGAATTGTCAGAAATGTTCATTGCCTCTTTCAGTGTAATTCTGCTCTTTGTCTCTATATTTTACAGGTTTGATTGCAAATATTCCTTATGTGGCAATATGGTTTTCTTTATTTTGTAGAACATAAGGAGAGAAGCTCATAATATAAATAATTAAACACATTATCAAATACTGGTTTTAAATTGGAACTGTTGTGCCTTTCTCAGTCGCTAATCATTTTAGTTATTTCATTTTTTACAAGACAAAGCTCATGTTTGAATTTTCTGTCAGTACTTTCACTAGTTGGGGTGTCTATGAAATTGAATAGAATAGAATAAAACTTTATTAATCCCCCAAGGGGGAAATTGCACCAGCAGCATCAATAAATCATCAATAGCTGGCACTGAAGAAACAATATTATTACATCGCACATTCCTGCATCTGATATTTATGTATTTGGGTATATATTTAAATTCCAAATCGAGTATCTGTTGTAAAATACACAACTAGAGATAATAGGTCACATATCTTCAAAATCAAAAACAATCTGTAGTATGAATGGCATATCTCCTATGTCTTGCCAGTCTTAAAAATACAGATCTGCCCTTAATGACCTATGGTGACAGTGAAATTAGACATGGCAGCCTCTAAACAAGCACACCTGTTGTCCCTTAATTGACACAGGTGCAAGCTGGTCTCTAATCTGATTGGTGGGTGAACAGGAACCACTATCTACTCGGTATAAAAAGCTATCATTGTGTTAACCCTATTTCTCAGTGCTTTCCATCTGCTCCAGCCATGCTGCTCCC
Source organism: Decapterus maruadsi (assembly GCA_030347415.2). Classification (NCBI taxonomy): domain Eukaryota; kingdom Metazoa; phylum Chordata; class Actinopteri; order Carangiformes; family Carangidae; genus Decapterus; species Decapterus maruadsi. The sequence goes on from CM064906.1 coordinate 19,374,303, forward strand.
GGTATGCAGCTTCACTATGGCAGGTGAAAATGGAGGGAAACGTAGATCGTGTCAAACTGTAGCAGTCATGCTGATCCTGTGCTCTTTGGTCCCGAGTTTAACTTGTTTTAGCTTGCGATGGTTTAGCAAGAAAGCTCCACAAGACAAAGTAGATGGTGAGGCTGCAGTGATGGAAGTAAGGACCGGACACATTCTCTTCAATGGCAGAGAGCTGAGCTCTGAGTCAGGATCTGTCCCTGGTATCGATGGATGGCTGCATGCTGATTTGGACCAAACAGGAGAAGCAGGTAAAGTTTTACTGCCTGGTTATCTAACTTGATATACGGTTGTATGTGCAAATGTCAAAAACTGACTATTTAAAGATGGCCACTATTGATTTTATGTCTGAATTTTTAAAGGGACACTTGAGCAGATGGCCAATGAGGCAGCATGGAGGCGTCTGAATGTTACTCTGCATTGTGGTCAAACCAAGATGAAGCTGAAAGCCATGGGACCTGGAGCTGCTGATTTGCAGCTTGACATGGGTATTGTAACTCAACCAAGCTCAGCTAAAAAATCTGAACCCATGTTGATGTTGGAAACATTTGACATGTGAATGTAAATTAATAGCAGCTCTGTTCTCCCTCTTAGGCAATGCACGTCACCTTCCTCTGATCCAGGTTCCTGAAATTTGTGGATACTCACTGGAGCAGAACGCTCTAGGTCTTGTTTTGGTGGTTCCCTACAATGGCTGCAATGTGAAACAAGAGGTACCCTTCTTTTTTAATTCCAAATAGAGTAGCCTATCTGTTTTTTTTTGTTTTTTTAATGTAGTGGGAAATACTTCTGTATCCTTCTACTTACTATTTGATCAGATCATTTTATGTGACAAGTAACTTTAACTTTTTTTTAATTTTAACTATAGAGATGAAGTATATCAAAGTTGCTTTTTTTTCCTGTCCCAGAATGGAAACCATGTGGTTCTGATGAGTTGGCAGGAGACTCCAGTGAAATTAATCTGCCACATGTTGCCAAGTCCTGATTCAACACCCCCGAAGTCTGCTCAGCATCCCTCAAACCTACCTTTCTCCCATGGGCCCTGGAGCCAGCGTCGTCACAGACGACATGCAAATCTGCCCTACTATCATCCAGGAAGTCCATATTATTGGTATTACCAGATGATGATGAATATGAGACCAACCACAACTGCTGCTCCCTCAACTACTGCTAAACCTGTCACAACCACCACCAAGCCTCCTGCTTATCCGTACAATCCATACCTCTATTACTACCATTACTACTACCCCTCCTATTACCCTCTCCCCACGACTGCGGCACCAACCACCACCACTGGACCTGCCGCCAACACAACAACTTCAACGACGAAGGCCCCTCCAAAACCCTCATATCCCTCTTATCCTCCATATTATTACTATCCTTACTACTATCCAATGGGGCAGCAGGTCCAAGGAAATGGCTCTGAAATTTATTACTACCCGGTCATCCAGCATTTCTATGGAAAGCCTCCTTACACAAATCCAAGTCAAACAACTCAGCCTCCAAGTCCCACCCAGGCCACTCAGCCCACCCAACCCACTCAGCCCACCCAACCCACCCAACCCACCCAACCCACCCAGGCCACTCAGCCCACCCAACCCACCCAGGCCACTCAGCCCACTGCCTCTACTCCCACACAAACGACTAAACCATGTGACAAGACCACAACCACCAGCGGTGTCTATCCAGGCACAATGAAGCCATATGTCCCTTACCAAGATCTTCCTTTCGTTCCATATGTGGCAATGGATGAACAAAAGGCTGGTAAACTATCTAAATACATGCCTGGAGCTGATTACAAATCTGGACCCCAGGCTCGATCATACCCACATCCAGGCTTTGATCACTGGCAGCCTGTGCCATGGTTTCCCCACTCAGAAGGACAAGACATTCCCCCATTTGACTGGAATAACATTCCCCCATTTGACTGGAATAACCTAAAACCTTAAGACTGAACAACAAAAGGTAAACCAAACTTTTATATTTGTGCATTCACATTTATGAATTTTAGTTTAAATCAAACTCTTATATTTGTGCATTCACACTTATGAATTTTAGTTTCTTAACCCTCACATCTGTCTTTCAGGTGCCGTGTCCTGTAATACTGAGCATTCAATAAAATGTTTTTACTTAGAATCTGGTCTTTTTCATGTGTCATCTGTTAATGCACTTCTGGCATTCCCTTTAGGTATCCATAATCAACTTTAATTTCTAATTTCAAACAAATTTCACAAGTAAAATGTAAATGCCATTTCTCTTGAAACCTCCAGTGATCTCTGAAATTTAGTTTCTAAGCAAACACTGGTTAGGTGTGTTCACTAAAATGGACTAAATGTCAGTCTCTGAGCTCTTAAAGAAACTGAAGCAGAGGTTTGCGACATGCATGGGCCTTGAATTTTTATACAAACACTGCCTTAAAACTGAATCTCTTGACATAACTTCAAAGGTAACATATGGGACCCCAATGGTTGCGTATATATTGTATCTATGCACTAATGCACTGGCGATTTTCTGTTACTCCATTCAGTAGTTTCCCTGATTTAAAAAAAAATACTCCTGATTTTAAAAAAATACTCCTGTTACCACTCCACCTATTGGGCACAATACCATGAGTGTTCTAGAAATGATCCAGGTCAACCTTTTCTCAACATTTTACTTTTAGTCTTGCAAATCTTTCTCTAATTTTCCCTCCATGTGTAAAGTCCATTGCTCCTGTGCACTCCTAGCGCACAAACCCAGTTCTGTCTTTTCCTATATATTTCCACATGGTGAATCTCCTCTGGTCATCGCGTGACCACACAACACTGAAACTAAGCCACACGTGACAACAGCGATGTGCACCACTCATCTCTTAGGAACCGTGGATGCTTGTCTGTGTGGGTTTCTTTTTCTCTTTTTCCTTTTTTCATTTACTACAGCTCTAAGTCTTGGCTCGAATCACACACAGAACTGAGGGCAGGGACACAAACTATTCTGCAGAGGAGGAAGAAATCTTAAGATTCATCTCTTGGGTGGTCATCAGTCTCTGTTCAGCATGGGAGAAACAGTCGTCCTTTTATTCACTATTGAGCTTATCTCTTCTGCTAACTGCTGCTTTTGCGCTTCAAGCATCCTAAGGAGAGGTTGCATTTCTTCAACATAGGTGAGTGCAATGGACTGCATGTGCTTTTATATAGGAGTTTAATTTTAAAGGTGATTTAAAAAAAAAAAAATTGGATGGCAGACTATACCATTTCCTGATATTCCTGTTCAGGAAAATTGGAGGAACTCTGTTTACATACACAAAAATGAACAAGATGTCTTAAAAATGACTCCATAGAAACAAAAAATTGACATTTACTTTGATTTCTTTCAAGAATATGTCCCCTATTCCATCTGTCTTTAGTCTTTTTCCCTACCCCTCCCCCAAACATGACATTTGCTTCACCCATTCCCCACAGCTAGTCTTCATGGAGGACTATGATGTGGACATGGACGAAGAGGAGGGAGAAGTATTCACGAGACAGGCCAAAGCAGGCCACTGGTGGGAGGACTACGGAGATGGCAACTGTGACATGCAGCTCCAGCGTGGAGGAAGAGGCTGCATGGTAAACAGCCGCAGCTGGGCCGAGGAGCTCCAGGATATCTTTGCACCACAGGCAGAGGACTGTTACGGTGGAGGGCGAACCAGACTCTCCAGCATCTCTGTGAGTGATTGACTCTTCATTTTCCTGTGTGAGCCACACAAACGCTGAATTACTCCTCTTGAGTTTATTTATTTTGACAAAGTCCACCACAGCTCTGAACCAAACAGAGAGAGAAAATACGGTTTCCAGTCACGGTTTCTCCAATAAGACTTCTCAAGGTATTAGAAAAACACTCAAGTCAAGATTCAAAATTAAAAATAAAAGAAAAAGCTGAGAATATACAACATGTACACAGCAGCATTTGTACTTCTAGGCTTTGCTATATCTAGTGTCTCTATATATACTCGTCTAATAAATGGATATTGGCCCAAGACAAATGCATGGCATGGAGAGCCTGAGGATATTTGGCCTCTGATGCTGATGACGGATGAAAAATGATTCAGAGTATTGTGTTTAATCATCTCACTGCTGCACTGTGACACAGTAGTGTGGGAACTAACTGTGAGTATGAGTGCGTGTATTTATACGTGTGTGTATTTGTGTTTCTGTATGCACGTGTGGGCATGTGCATCCTGTTCCTCCTTGTTTCTCTCACAGCTCATCACACTTGAGTATGTGATGTGGAACTGGGCTGGAGGAGATTCCTTTAGGAGACAAAACAAACAAATACAGCATGTAATTAAAAAAAATTCACCGCCCAGCTTGGGGCCAAGATGCAGACACCATGTGCAGTGTTGCTACAAATGCAAGGCATCTATTAAAGGAGCTTTCATTGAGCTTTTCATCAACTGCAGCCTTTTTTAATGCTTTTGTTTACCCAGTGTTGCAGTCTCATTTAATAAGACTATGTTTAGCCTGGCATTTTAGCTCACAACATCACTCTGCCCTCATTTCTGTAAATCTGTAACGTCTATCTCCTCTTATCAGGACAGATTTCTAGCAGCTATGTCTTCATTTCACTCCATAAAGGAGCAGCATAGAGAGAGAAAGTATGTAAGGAAGATGGAGGAACAGATAACAGATGAGAGCTGTGGCAGCACTGAGCAGTCTCCTCCATTTCTCTCTCCTCCTCCGCTTCCGTCTCTTCCCACTCTTTCCTCTCCTGCTCGCACATTACCCCCCCCTCCCTCCTCTCTCCCCTGCCTCTCTCCTCCCTCCCTCCCTCCCTCTCCTGCACGGAGCTGCAGTATATGAGAGGGTCTCCTGGGTCTAGCTTCACTGCAGTGTAGAAAAGGGCACGGCAGCTGTTTTAATACGATGCGATGAAGGATGGTTCATCAGGAGAAACGCGTTTACCAGGTGTGTGGCTCTGTTTGCGTGTGGTAGTGTGTTATTTTAGAGGTGTAGCTATGTAACATCATATTTACAGGTATACATGATAGGTATCCATCATGGACATGCTGCTGTAGATGAATCAGCCATACTGGCTGAATGGATGTGTGACCGTAAAGGGAGTGGGTGTGTTCATACGTGACAATTTACCTGCTTCTCTGTTTCTCCATCTTTATCTTTTACATCTCTATAATCTTTTACATCCTAAATGATTGATGTTCTCTATAAATCATACAACAGGCTTTATTCAGCTATTCATACATGTAATTATTCTGTACCATAAGGAGCGTTTGCCATACTATATTTTCTTCAGGGAGGGTAAAATAGGTTGTGTGAGAATCCGTGTGTATTTGTGTGTACTGTATCTGTGTGTAGACGGTCTGCAGGTAAGGAGGTCATCCAGTTGTCTGAAGTGGATGATCGGGAGGCAAGCATTGGCTGGGGGAGTGAAAGCGATCAACTGTGATTTATGCTGTTACATCACAGTCTCATCTAATGATGCGTCACAAAAAGATTGTGTGTTCATGTGTGTGTGTTTGTGTATTGTGCTGTTTTTTGGCAGGTTATTTAGAGAGATTACCTTGACGCACAAGAGACACATCTCTAATTTTAGCAGTGTTATTCAAAGGCTGCTGATAAGAGTGTGTGTCAGGCACACGGACAAATAGGCAGCCTTAGAACATCAGGGCGTTTAGCACAGTCCAATAATTACTGTGAATGCTTTTAGCACATTGTTCTTGAAATCTTATATTATTATTATTATTAATAATAAACTAATGTCCCCCATAATCCTAACCATGTTCTGCTGAAGCAAAATTTCCTAAAATGTTAAATGTCTTTCTGTTAAAAAGAGACAGAAAGAAAGAAAAGAAGCCAGCTACAAAGTGGAAGCGGAGATGAAGAGAAAATGATAAACTATTTTGGGAAGGATGTAAAATGAGGAAGTAAGAGAAAATGATCTGGAAGAGGAAGAAGAGAAAAGGTGTCAAGGTTAAATTAGGGACCCTGAAACTTCAGGAAGTTGAGAAATGGCATGAGACTTCATGTCTGGAGATAAATATCAGTACAAAGAGACTTGTCATCTAAGGGAAGTTGTGAAACAGCAGTGCAGAATAATGTCTTTGACCACTTTACTGTAAACTTACTTACTGTAGCTTCTGCTTTCATAATGATCATTACCAAAACCTTAAGTTTGGTGTTTTGACCTATAAAGACAAAAAACAAAACAAACTGTATACTTTCGATCCATGTTAGAATAGCATGTTAAAATATGATCAGGACACTGTTCACAGGAGGCTACTTGTTAGTTTTGCTATAGCTACATAGCTAACAGTTTAAGGAATATTGCGTATTCAGCATGAAAATTTATTCCATTAATTTTGCTTTCATTTCTATTGCATCTTTTCTTATAATTAATTCCACATGCTAGGCAGCTAGCCCCAGCCTGCTCAGATTATCATATTGCCACTTTTTCAAGTTGCTAACAGGAGGGTATGCTCTCCACAGTTATTCAGCTGGCATGCACCAAAGTCTTAGTTCAACACATGGTCCATCCCATTGCCCAGTTCTGGATCTGCCAGAATTCAGGTGGAGCCAGTTACTGCCAAGATGGCGACAGCTTAGTGCACAATCTGGGCTTCAAACTCACTCTTCAGAAACCTATTGGTGACGCCACAGTGGCTACAGCTACCATACAGTCTATAGACGCAACCGGGTGATCAGAGGGCCGTCTATTAGTATGCACCTATACCTGCAAGTAAATATCCACTTCACCTGACCTGCATGTCTGTTGACTGTGGGATGAAACAGCACAGTCATGTGAAAGACTTCAAAATTCCATTTTAAATCTGCAGGAATTGCAGTTCAACATTTTTGCAATGGCTGTATGACAATGAGAGCCAGGCTGTAAAATCTTATACAGACTATGTAAGTGATCTTTTTGGCAGTATAGGAAAAATGAGTAGTATAAGTTAAGATGTATGCATGTATTGATCAATCTTAGCAGTAGAAGAGAGGAAACTGAAGATTTTTTTAAATTATGCTTTGACAGAATAGCATATCTATACAGTTTTAATGGCAGTGTAATATGTGGTTTTACTGCAGGTTTATCCTAATATGTATGAAAATGGATTAGATGACTTTGCTCCATTCTTTCCATCTTCACCTCCCTACGTAATGCATATTGTTCTCACCCTCAGTTTCTTTTTATCATTTCTCTCTTTATTCTCCTTTCAACTAGACAATGCTTTGGTACCATACAAGTATTTATAGCTCAGATTTAAATAGCATTTACACAGACATCTCAATAATTGTTCCTACGAGTGTGTGTCCTATTTGATCAATCAAGCGGAGACAGCAGCACAGCCACAGCACTTTTATTAATATTCTTTGTATTTGTCTATTTTTCTGGGTTTCTGGCAGGCCCAGAGGAATGAGAGAGAGTCCATCAGGCAGAAACTTGCCCTTGGCAGTTTCTATGACGACGAGCCAGTCATCTACACCAGCTGCAGCAAGAATGGCCCATCCTCCCGGTAGGTTTGAATTCAGTGTGTGTGTGTGTGTGTACACAAGTGTGCTATGGTTTGATCAGTGTAGCTTTTTGAAGTTGGTACATTTTTGTGCTTTAGCTGCTGACAACTGACACTTTATCTCTGTAGATCTTTTCTGTATTCTATTCTGGGAATAATGCCACAGCAGATTAAATTGCTGATTAAGGAAAAAAACTCAACACTCAACTGTATGGTTTTGTAATCTGGGAGAAACCTGCGTATTAACACCACTTGTTATCAAATTGCCCATCATGATGACAAACCAGGACGTAAATATCAGACAGCCTGTGTAGCAACTTTAAGGTCCAGTGAAAAGCATGTATCCCCTAATTTGGTGATTTTTAATTTTTCAGACAATGTGAAAGATAATTTGTGGGTAAAGGATTTTTTTTTTCTGTCTTAAAAAATGAATACAAAAAGAAATTGGGATATCTGAAAAATAGATAATCACAAAAGAGAAAACATGACACTGTGTTGTAACTTTCACCATTAACCTCAGTGGCCTTTTTTGTAATGTTTTTAATAGCCTGAGCTCAGTCTACATGGCAAAGACGAGTTATTTGACAACCAGGTGAGGGAGCTGTTCAGTAACTCAGTGCATCTATTAACTAAGAGCTATGGCTACTTTAGGCTATAGCTCTTAGTTAATAGATGTACTAAGCTATAATATTTGTGCATGTGCTTTACTATAAAACATACTGGAATAACTTCATGGCTCATTGTGAAGACATTGTGCTTCTGGGAAATCTCTGAGTGTAATGCCCTGGAATAGGAGGGGTTACGTAAGTACGTTGAATTACGTTGCTTGTCTCAGACTTGGTATCAAACAGAGGAAGAGAATGAGTTAGTCACTGTCAACTGTTACGCAAAATGAAAGTGAAAGGTTTCCCAGAAAGTCACAGTATTGTTTACAGTCAGTCAGAGGGAACCATCCATGGATTGAACAGTATACAGCATCAGAACAAAGATGCCCCTGTATGGAAAGAGTATATGAGGTGGCACAGTGGTTAACATCTGTTAGGTACTGATTTGCTGAAATAGAAACTTAGCGATGCCCCCCTAGCTTCATGAGTCAAATAATAAATTAAATCAATCTTCACAGGGGGCTATAGATTTGATATTAATAATCTGATGCAGAAATGGCATATCTCCCACTAAACTGCTACAAAATGCATCAACTGTGAGCAAATTATAGTTTTTTAAAAAATATATTATTTCTTCAAATAATTGCATTATTTGAGATGTTCTTGCCTATATAAAAATTCTAATACCAATAAAGTTTTTCTCATATTTTTTTAAGGAATATTGAGATTTTTTTTCAAGCTTTCATTGCAAAGCCTATAAATGGCTATAAATGTATTGAGCTATATGGTAAATTTGACACGTGAAACCAGACAGTGAATCATTTTCCCACGAAGTTGATTTTTCGTGTCTGTACTTGAGGTTAGGTTATTCAAAACGCATGCAGACAGATGCAGTGGGAAGAGTTGCATTACATCAGACAAAATATGGTTAACCAAAGCCACTACACCTACAATTTTTTTCCTGCATTCTTGATGACGATTCGGACCTCCAGTAACTTTCTGCCGCTTAGACTCTTTCATTGGAGGGGGCGTTGATAAACAATGGTCCCCTCCCCTCCCCCGTGGCGCTGTCTACTGTATGGGGAAGTCTGCCTGCTTTTGAAAGAGGAAGTGATGCCTTAAATAAATCCATGGTTGTGATTGGTGGTTATGAAGACATGTGACTTCCAGTGGCGGTTAAGAAAAAAAAGAAAAAAAAAGTGCACCCTCTGGGATTTGGTGTGGGGGTGGAAATTCCAACACCACCACCCTGTCCAGTTTGTGAGATTTTGTACATGTTATTGTTCTCATCCCGGTGTTGACGGGGCTTGCTTTGGGTTGTTAGGTTCTTTCACTAAGACCATCATGATCTGGAAATAGGTGAATTATGCTTTGAGGCCTTGGAAATGTTGAGGTTTAAATGACTTCCGTGTAACTGCTGTGCAGGACCTCATGTTGTGTTTGTGACTTCATTTAGTTTCGCTGACAGTGGTTATGTCATACCTTGTCATACCTGGCTGTGACATCAGTGCATTTCATGGTCGAAAGCACGTTCCTCACCACTGCACAGGATTGAAGAAACTGGTTGCAGGGCGTCTCTCTGTGAGGTCATGGTGGCCTCTTGCATTAGGTGATGAGGTCCAGGGTTACAGTTGCTGTTCACGGTTGTTGTGTCTGCTGGATGGAGGCATAGTCAGAACCCTGTGCTAGGCAGTCATGTTCTTTAAGGATGTGACTTATTTTTAAATGCAGTATTATTTCCAAACACAAATCATGAAAAACAGCCTGGGGCCAAAAAGTCAGTCAACAATCTCCACCATTATTCTCACAAGCTTCTTCAAAAAAGAGGTAATTTGTTTCAGGAGTATTTGGTATTTGCCATTGCCAAAAAGAAAATGAAATGAATGACAAATGAGCAAAGCTGATGTTGTCTTACATTGTACAAAAAACCAGCCAACTCTCCATTGACTCCAGCATCCTATATACAGTTTAGTACGGAGCGCTAATAGATAATAGAGAGCGAATAGATGTGTTTTTTTGTGGGAATTGTACAGGTATCACCTAACTCTTATTTATTTGTTATCATTCATTTTACAATTGTACAAATGGTTGAACCTTTTTCCCAAACATTTCCTGGCCTTTCCCAATTTCTACTCCTTTCTCTGAAAATGTACATTTCTTTGAAATACCTGTCAGGATCATCTAGGATCGTCTTGTTGAGGACGAATTTAATGTGGGTGCAATATGCTGCTGGTATTTCATTTGTTTGTTTGTTTTGATGTTGTAAATTCCCCCGTCTCCCTATGGGTTTCATTATGACTAGAAGACATTTTGAGTGTCCAACTGAACATCCACATTTTCTCTCTCATGTTCTTCACCCTTTGTGTTTTTTCTCCCAGGCTGCAGGGTGGGGTGAACCTGCAGGTGTGTTATGTCAATGACAGCAGCAGTGACAAAGACAGTGATGCTGAGGACAGCAGGACAGAGACCAGTTTGGACACACCGCTCTCCCCTGTGGTATGCGCAGCTTAAATGTCAGTGTAGTATTTGTGGGTGTGTGTTTCTGTCCCTTTGCACTACTCTCATTGTGTTTTGTAATAGCTAGAAGAACCACCTTACATCATTATGTTACATCATTATTTCACCTACTTCCTCTCCAGAGCAAGCAGAGCTCTTCGTTATCAGACCGGGACACGGCGGAAGAGGACTCGGACCCGCTAGATGACTGCAGTGGCTTCTGGCGGGTGCAGAGGAGACTGCAGGAAGAGGCCCGGGTGGCGCTGGCACTAGCTCGGCCTATGGCTCGAATGCAGGTGGAGGTGGAGAGGCAGATCCAACTGCACAGACGTTCGCCTGTGGCCGACCTGGTTAGTCAGTCAGAGAAACAAACAAAAAGAATGTGTCGGGGCAATAAAACATGCAAAAGTAATCAAAAGTAAAAAGTTTCAGTAAACATGAAACAATAAATATCACATGACTTGCACGGTCTGACCAGAAGATCTGTAAGTGGATTTTGTGTGTGAACAGGAGAAAGCCCCAGATGCTGGTGTCCAAAAAAGTCCAGCTGAAGTTCAACTGCAATCCCTGATTCAGCAGATCAACACAGTTACTGACAATCCTGGGCAGTTTTGCACATTTTGATATTGTTTGTTTTCTTTTCTTTTCTCTGTGTGTGTGTTTATGTAATCCAGCTGCCCCATCTGCCTCACATCAGCGAGGGTTTGATGAAGAGGAATCTGAGGAGAGGGGACATGAGGGACATGAGTCTTGGACAGCTGCAAGTCATCACAAATGACTTGCACTCGCAGATTCAAAGTGAGTAGAACAAACACCCACAGAACAAACAGAAAGGGACGCAGGACGTCATTATCTGGAAGTACAAATTCTCTGTTACAAATTTCTTATTATATAATTATTTTACCTTATTTTTGTGGAAAATCAGTGTTGGCAGGTGACTCTAATGACAGACACTCTACAATGTGTTTAATACATAATATTACTGAGAAATAATATTGACCTGAATTCAGATTTCAAAATATTGTATTTTATAGTGGCTCCTTTCATGACTACTATCTATAATCCCATACAGGTTTAAATGAGGAGCTGGTGCAGCTGCTGCTGATGAGGGATGAGCTGCATGTGGAGCAGGATGCTATGTTGGTGGACATAGAGGACCTCACCAGGTGAAGCTCTCACCTCACTGTCAATACAGATACAGATACAGAAATTAGCCTAGAGCTAAATCTGGTGTATTTACATTTTTAAGATGTTCATTAATATGCAGAGTCCCGTCACAAATAAACAAATAAATGAAATGAATTCTTTTTAATATCTCACAAATTTCCCTCATTACTGTACGTATTATCAGAGATGAGTGGTCTTATGTCATATGCCATGTGCTGACTGTACTCTCCTCTTTACTGCAACAGGCACGCCCATAGCCATCAGCGACACCAGGCAGAGAAAGCTATGTCTAAATAAAACCCCCTTGTCTTCACGTGTGTCCGCCTGCACACCACCGCTTCATAAAGTGTCACCAGTGTTAACTAACAAAACTCCATCTGTGCTCACTGTTTCTGGGGAGGTGAATAGGATATAGTATTAACACACATGTAATGTGTCGTATCACCGGATGTTGACAAAGGACAGTGGTGATTTTCAGTATGTGCAGGATTTCCACTTCTACTAGCATGATTCATTCTAGCATATTTCACAGTATTAGGGGAATCCTCTTGACACTAATTTACCTCTTTGTGATTTTGCACAGTACACTCATGTATGTTGATGTGGAGTCAGAGGGAGCCCCTAAACATCTTGTTTCTCACTTGAGGCTGATGACGTTCAGAGGCCACACTTAAAAGAAGATCAATTAACACTATCTTTTGTTTGTCTCTATGAAGATCAAGAAGATGTATCAGTTCTTCTGTAGATATGCCCTATTGAATTATTTTTCCTTCACTTCGAGCACCATGTCACCACTGTAATCTCACTCACTGGAATTCACGATAATAACAGCTTGCAACAGAAAATAATAAACACTGGCGTCTGTGCTGCTAGCTTCACAGAGAAGTTGATCACTTAGACACAATATAGTTTTCACCTATTTAAAAAAAGTTATGAAGAGATAATCTGGAACACATTTGTTGAAAGAAATTTGTATTTTTCAAATGTGGCCATACTTATAGATCAGACAAAATGATTTTGTGTTAAAACAAATAGACAGAGGAGGCGAAAGGAGGGGCATATCAACATGGAGAGCCTATTAATAAAATATGCAATGTGATTTTTGTTATGCTTGATTTACCAATGCTTAAAAAAGAGGTTATAACGTAACATACAAAAAACATATATTAATGAATCACAAACCACAAATAGGCTATATCTATTTTATCTGTTTAAAAGGTTTATGGACATATTCTATGTAAATGTGACAAGATACTTTATTAACAGGATGAGGAACATGCCTTGTTATCTGGCTGTGTTTAAGTGTTTTCACTCAGCTTTTTAAGAATGTCATTTAACACAATGTTAAACTTTCTTTTTCTATTGTTTGCTCTATTGATTAATGTACTGTATAATGATTGTAAAGAAAAAGAATCCAATATTAAATGTTTCAATGGTGTTTTTGTCTGTTTGGATAGTTTTCATGAGACTTCATTTGCATCCCATGTTGCAAAGAAATCTGTTTGTAATGCTTTCAACTGTAAAACCAAATGATGACGATGAAAAAAACACACACACATGAAAATTGTGTCATCAAGTGTAAAACTGGAAAGTGAGACTACTACTGTTTTTCTCAAGTTTTGAGCTGCATTAATGAGTGCAAGTGAGTTTCTCTGTTCAGTCACACATTAAAATTTCACCTTAACACTTACGTAAGTGAGTTTTCTCAAGGATCACTACAGGGGAACAGCTCTGACTGTGGGGGCAAAACTGTCTGATACACTCATCACATGACTTAAATTAACTGTTTTAAAAACATTTAAAGTTATCATTATTTCATTATTTCCATATGGCTGCAGAGTTTTTATTTATTTATTTATTTTGGCTCTTAAAAAAACATTTGTGATACTTATGTCAAAAAACATACCCTTTTATATTTTAAGAGATGAATCTTTAGGTATATCATTCCCCTAAGAAGCTATAATCTCGTATGAAGACAGAGAGAGACCATACTCACAGATGTTTGTTTTTTTTTTTTTAAACCTGCTATTTGGGGTTATACATAGATAATGTGATAGGAAATATTTGCAAGGGTAATGAATGTATTATTTAAAAAAAACATAACAGAGCATTGTGATCATGGAATAAATATCAGATTATGTTGAGATTATAGGACAATTATCACATTATCATGCTATAATGGAGTAACTATCCCATTAGTGTGAGATAAAGTTATAATTATCCTATTATCTTGAGATAATAGAGTTTTGTTTTCTCAAGATCACAAATTAAGAAATATTTGTGAGAACCTTTCTCACCTGTAAAATATAAACAAAAATTAAACAATTAAACAAATGGAAACTGATTTTTCATCCTAATTATATATAATAAATTAACTATGAAAATACCTAACATCTAATAAAAAGGCAGTTCTTCTAAGATTTACCAGATAGTTGATAAAAGTTTTTTCCACTGTGACTTAATTTTAAGTCTCTGTTGAGAATTCATTGGACAATATACTGTATACAAATGACTGTTCAGGGTTACAGTTCAAAATAACATATAATTTCACTTTGCTCTCCCCTGTGAAAATGTCAACAATGAATAGTCATCATCAGCTCCATGGTAACCTTCAGAAACATGTCTTTTACCTAGTGTCTGTGTTAATTCCAGTTTCACTAAGGCATGCAGTGATATAGTGAGGGGAAAAGGAAATTACATAACCTTTCAATTTACAGTTAGGTGTCAACACGCTGCTGTGAGAAGAGGAAAATCCCTGCGTCACTCTTGAGTATAAAACACCCAAGAATGTCTGAGTTCAAGTCAGAATCAACCAGAATCAACAATCCAAGATGTCACTCATCAAGCTCTGTGAGTATCACACGCACTAACTGAGCAATATCTTCTCCCTGCAACAAAACAGCTGAAATTCAAGATTTACTAACGGACTTTTATGTTTCTCTTTTTGACAGACTTCACTCCTGCACTCCTGCTGCTGGTGCTCATCTGTCCTCTGTGGCAGCCCGCCCAGTCCATGCCTATGAAGGATTCAGTGACGGATTATTGTGTCTCATGCGGACGAGTACTTCTCCAGAACATCACTGAGACTCTCTCAAGGGTAGGCTTACAAAACTAAATGTAGATTGATTACTCTTAAATGCGACTTCAATTTGCAGTTTTCTAATTAAGAAAAAAAATCCTTCACATCCCATAGAATGACCTGTTCCATGGCATCAACTGCACAGTGCAAAGTGTGGAGCTGAACACACAGACGGACACACCATCTGCGTGTGCACCAAAGGTACATCCTGAGAGCTCACAATTTTCATTCACGTGTATTTCATTTACAAAACATGGCAGTATATTCTGAAATTAACAATAGAGTCATTCAATCATGCAACTTCATATCATCCTAACAAACTGAACATTTACCTCTGTATTACTGTGTAACTGAGCCACTGTATTACAATAATAATTGCGTTTTCCCAATAGGAATCAGCATGCTCTGGGATTGCTAAATCTGAATTTGATGAGGTAGGTTAAGTTATGTCTCTTTGTCAAAAGTATCATTAAAGTTTTTTTTTCTTCAGAGTTTTGTTTTCATTCATTTTATACATGAAAATATATATTTTGGAAAGAAATTTAAAAATCAAATTACTAACTTTGCTGTCTTTCTTTCTAGGACTCATGTAGGACAAACATCAGGGAGGATCTGCATCACTACTACAAATTTCTTGCAGCTCAGCCTGACCCTGCCAAAGGACTTGAGCAAACTCTATCCAGCCTCAAAGAAGTCATGGAGGTAACTCATTTTACATAACGAAGAGTATTTAACACAAGAAAAAATGACATCACCAGGCAATTTCTAGTTAGATAGTAGACTGTGTCACTTTAACAGTTTTAGATATAATGTGTTTGTATTATAAAAGTGAAATACTTACTTAACCCTAACCCTATACTTATGAAAGGCCGAAAGGGGACTTTATGAGAAACACTTCAAGAGAAAAGTCTCATGTGAAATCACAAAACTCTTTTAAATTGTTCAATATATACAATAAAATGTGAAACATCACTTCCTTTCTCTCAACAGAGCTGCTTCCCTCAGTCTCGGTACACTGACTTGGCCTCTCAGCAAGTAAGTGATACTGGTGTCATACTATGTTTGTTTGTTTTTCTGTTTTTTCAAACACAGCTACAGACTAGTTATTGTATAATAAACCTGTCCTAATGACTGTTTCTTATCTTCAAGGCTGCCAAAGCTAGCAACACCTATGAAGAAAGGCTGAGGCTCTGCAAAGTGCTGAAGGGATTCCAGGTCCGCACCATCACTATCAACAGAGCCTTAGGATACATAAAGTCTGTCTAACAAACTTTATACATTTTTGTTTGTGCGCTGACACAATATTTTACATATATGTTACATTAACTACAGTAACAATTTGTGTTAGAGTCAAACAATCTAAATCTGACAGAAACACTGTCTACACAGTCTGTTGACTTTTTAACAGTATATTTATTCTTTTTTATGTAATAATTTGATTAATATTTAACATCAAATGTGTTACATGTGTTACATGTGTTACAATAATTATTAGTGTATTTACACTAAACATACTATTTATTGACCTTTCTATTTAACTCTGGATTTATTTATATATTTAACTATTTATTGTTTTTATTCACTTGGTTTTAAATAAATATTTTACTGCATGAATCCTGTTGAAGAAACATTCATTTATTCACTGTTGTAAAATGTATTACTGTGAGATGATATAAGTGATACTGTTCTTGATCAAAGGAATAGCCTATACCGTCACATTTCAGTTGTGATTTTGTTTTATGCCAACGGCCTACTTTTACACACCTGACTGTATTTTCCTGTATCCAATGCAGCCTGACCAGCCGAGCATTGTGAAAGTCATTATTTAGATGCAGGAGGGTTTTGTTCAAACTTTATTTGGAAAGTCCAAAGCTATTGATTTATTATCAGGTGACCATAATAAAGTCACCGAAAAGTCTTTTGAGATCCAAACGATGTGAAATTCAGTCAAACGGAATTTGGTGTGCAGTGTGGTGTTTGTATTAGGCTAATCAAAAAGCAGCAGGGTTTCCACTGCAAGTTCAGATTAATCCTTAGAGTCAATTGTAACACACGAGACAGCCATTAGCCAGGTGCTCTATAGGCTACTGGTCCGGACAATGTTTTATAATGTGTTGGTCAGAACATATGAAATTTTCATAATTTCATTACTAAACTAAACCTTCTATGAAGTTGTTCAGCTCAGTGCCAAACAGTCCTACCATTTGCAATAACGGAAATAATGGACTGGAAATAACATTTTGAAAGGGCAGGTAAACTGTGTTGGTTATTCACAAACCTCACTGAAAGTGAAATAGAGCATTTTGCTTTATATTCTTCACCCTCACTGTATTCAGTGGAAATGTCACAATCGAGATTTGTGGCCACTGAGGTTGAGGGAGAGACCTATGGCTTTTACGCCGCAAAAAACATGTTGAATGTAGGCTAACTCCAACAACCTTAGAGGCAGTTTCTGGAGAACTCCTTGTCACCTTAATAGTATTGCATAATGACAGTTGCCACAGAAGTATACAGTCGACTTGAAAACTGTCTGCTAGGCCGCTACAACAGAACTCAGATCACATCCATGTTGACCAGGTTGCAGCTTGAAATGCAGTTGTAGTGCCATCTAGTGGAAAAGTTGGCTCATAACATGTAACCTAGTTGTAGATGTAGACCACTACCAATGTAAACATATGCAGCTTATTAGCAAATGTGTATATCATTGAAGAGCTTTCACTTATAGAACCTAACTGCCAAGTATGTAACACCACAGCGTTAGACTCGAGTCAAAGCTGAGGCTGGTTACACAGACAAGCATATGGACTATGAAGCCTATGTGTAGGCCTACCTGAGGATGTAGGCCCTAGGTCTAGGATGTCTTCGATATCACAAATAATCTGTTGCACACTTTTTCTTCTACCTTATCTTATTTCTTCTATCTTATTTGATACGTGGTACAATAAATCTTAGGTAAATTGAGCCAAAATTAAAATGGACACATAAGAAGCAAAATAAACCGTTCAGCACATGGGCGCTACCAACTCACAGCTGGATGGGGGGTTGTCACACACACAGTTTCCCTAACAAATTAATTAAAGGTAGGGTCTGGAGTTTTGTGCCTAAAAATAAAAATTAGACTTTTACAAATGAAATCCGTCTGAATCATCACCTATGGGCTTCTAGTCCTGTGTGGTGGGGGCTCTGTCTGCAGCCCCTCCTCCCCCTGCCTGTATTTTGGTTTTTTGGTTTGTTTTGTTCATGTTTTGCTGTGCACGTGGACGTTTCTAGGTGGAGCTAGAGAGTCGCAAATTAGCAGAGACACCTATGGTGAGAGAGTCTGTGTTATCCTCCAGCCAATGACGGAGCTCAGGTGAAGCTACCTGCAGCAGGAGGCTCAGGCCTGTTAGCTGTGCTAGCTGTCTGATGCTACTGAGTCTCTATCTCTCTCAGCAGCAGCAGTCAGGACAACAACAATACATACAGTCTGAGTGAAGCACTGGAGCCGCGGACCGATTCCCCACCGTCACTGGTAACAAGTATTAGCACCATATTAGTGACCTAGCGCGATGCTAACTTCGGCTAGCGCTCGCGATTAGCATCCGCGGCTAACACCCGCTAGTTCACCACAACACAACGGCATAATAACATCCACGGAGGCTCCCGGTGTTGGCGAGAGGTCGGCTTATCGGCTCGCGGCTCCAGCACTTCTTTCAGACTGTAATTCCTATCCTTTATGGTCATGACAACTGTTGCTGTCAGAAGCAGGAGGCTACACAGCTTAGCCTGAGGGGAGGGGCTGAGTTTCACTGTTTTGTTTACAAACTGATAGGGACAAAACTCCAGACCCTACCTTTAAACTATAGAATTAAATGCAATATAAATTGGAAATAACAAGAGATGGATGCATTAACAGCTGGGGTTCTTAAAAGGAGAATGCATGTCCCATACTTATAGCTATATTATTGGGGGAGACAGATTGGTGTTCCCCTGATATTGGGGGGGACATGTCCCCCCAAAGTATATGGTGGTTACGGCCTTGACGGAAGTAACTTTGCAACATTCAGCCAAACTCATGAAACTGACCCCAGCAGGTGTGTCTGAGTCAAATTAACGATAATGACTTACACCTGTTGCAGGAAGCCGTCCCTCCTTCCAAACCTGAATGTTCGAGGCCAAGGATGGACCGAAACCATCAAAGAACCTCTTATACCTGGATTATTGTCCTTATCTTGGTTTCTACACTCGCAGAAAGCCGATTTGTTTACAACCGAGGCTCCGGTATCACCGGTATGACTGCAAATTCCCTCAACCCAAGCAGGACTCACGGTAACATCCAGGCCAGAGCGTACGCGGTAAAACAGCAGCAAGACGTGGAGGTCCGTGTGAGGCCTCGACCTGTCGTAGTCACATGCCACCCGGACTCGATGGAGGTGGTGGTACAGGCCGACATGTTTGACACAGGCCTTCAGGTGGAGGGCTCACATCTTCACCTGGGCTCAGGTTCAGTAGCTGAGGAGAGTGCATGCAGGGCATTCCCGTCAGGAGAAGCTGAATTCACTATCCGGGCCCACCTGATGGACTGTGGCACTAAACTCTCGGTAAGCCTTTGTATGTTTTTATTGGCAGCTTGTGTGTTGAAGAAATTGATCATTAAACTCCAGCAGGTGTTGTTAAATAGCCTAGAACATATTGAAAATCTGACAATATCTTCCTTCAGTCAACAAAAGAGAAGATTGTCTATTCTAATGTGCTGGTCTACTCACCTGAAGCTTCATCTGATGGTTTGCTTAGACTGGATGGTGCAACAATTCCAGTTGAGTGTCATTATGAAAAGTAAGTCATCTATATTTTTATGCAGTGTGTGTACTTTTGGATGCATCTTCTATGAGTTTTATTTTGCATTTGCACCCATGGACAGTTAACACACAGAGTCAATCTTGAAATTTCTTATGGTTGTCTGTTCCCAGAAAGTATGCTGTTGATAGCATCGTTCTGCACCCCACCTGGGTTCCCTTTGTCTCCAGTATGTCAGCTGAGGACCGAATAGATTTCAATCTGCGACTTATGACTGGTATTAAAAGCATGCTGGTAACCTTTTTCCCAGTCTGCAAGGAGTCTCATGAAGCTCAACTTGAAGTTTTTTTTTTCTTCTTATTTATTGTCTTTTAGATGACTGGCAGTTCGAGAGGGGTTCTCATTTATACTTTCTGGGCGATCCCATTCATTTTGAAGTCTCTGCCATCACTGGTAACCACGTACCCCTGCGTGTGTATGTTGATCACTGTGTTGCCACAGCAACTCCTGATGCAGAGGCCACATTAAGATATGACTTTATAGAACATTATGGGTGAGTGCCACAACCTAATATGTAATGATCCCCTTAATGAAAAAGCAACATAGTTCTTGTCATATTATTGGAATGCATTCCTAACATCTTGTCTTCCTTTGCTGCGATAACAGATGTCTTACCGATGCTTACCAGACAAACTCCAGTTCCCGTTTCCTACCAAGGAATGCAGAGAACAAGCTGCGATTTCAACTAGATGCATTCAGGTTTTACCAAGCGCACAGCAACCAGGTCAGCTGCCCTTTCTGTGTGTTGGACATGCATGTTTATGATGTGCATTTGTCATATTGTTCTGCTCTGTATTCATGAGATCAGAATGACTTTTTTGGTTGTATTTCACACTAATATCTCTTCCATAGGTCTACATAACCTGCTATGTGAGGGCTGTTCCAGTCATTTTAGCTGTTAGCACACATAACAGGGCCTGCTCATTAATTGAGAACAGGTAATATAATACCTGTTCTATTATTACTGGTTATACAGCAGTTTTATAGTCTGTATTGTCTGCATAGTGGTACAGTAATGTCACATAATAGTGAAGTTGTTTCTTTTGAATTGTTCAAACATGAAATGTAGCATAACATTTTTGCTGATCTCATGTGCTGGAAGTGAGTTCCATATAAAAAGACTTTGCTCCTTGTCCAGATGGCAGTCAGTTGATGGGAAAGACCAGGCATGCAGAAGCTGTGATATCTCCCATCATTATGAGGAGCCTTCATCCACTGAACCCCCTGCAACTACCATCAGCACCAAAGCCTCATCCACAACTACTTCACAGGAAAGTTTAGTCCTGAACAGAGAGGAGCAACATCCAGCCAGATTTATCCGTTTCCGTCCTGGAATGCAGCAGAAGCAACACAACAAACCTCATCAATCCTCTGCAGGATTAATGAAAAGAGGAACAGACGAAGCAGGTGAGTAACCACAGATAAAACATTTTCTGAAATGTTATTCTTGTGCCCCCTTTATGTTCCGTTTAAACTTACCTTACATTTTAAGATTTTAAAGGTGCAATCTGTTTTCGGATTTACCAGTGGGTCAATTTGATGCAGGCTGAGTAGTAGAATCTAAGTGTTTTGTTTTATAGGGCTGAACAATTAATATCATTGAAATCATCATATGACCAAGAATGCAGTACTGCCAATTGCAGGAATAAATAAGATGTTTGACAACACACAAAACAAAAAAGACAAAACACAAAACATTTACATATCATTCTGGCATAAAAACACTTGTTTTCTTTTTTACTTTGAAGTTTAAATGGCTGACTTATATTTAAATATATTGCAGCCAAAAGAATCTCTTTTCCAACATGTGATGGGAACCATGTGATTTGTTTTCCAGAGAAAACTGTGCAGCTGGGACCCCTTATTGTGCTCCCATCCAACAAATTTGTAACAAGGCCAACAGATGCTAAAGTGGTGCTTTTGCCCAAGAACGAGACCACCTGAGACTTGGGATAGTATTCTGAAGACCACTGATGGCAAAAAAATAGACAATGATTTCACAACTGCCATGAACAAGACAAACATCTTTGGCCCAAATGGCAAACCCTGCGAATGCAGAGATTAATCTTGTCATTTGCTTTTCTCATGTTACTTAAGTTTTTCCTGTGAATTATATTGCCATAGGAACAGTATTTACCATTTTCCATGTACTTTAAAGGGTATTCTGTCACAACTCCAGTCTTTTCTTTTTCCGCCAATAAATATTTTACCACATTAGCTTTGGGCTTTTTGTTGCATCTGCCTGATGCAATAACATGTAAACATCAATTTTCACAGTTACTTGATATCCGATCTTTACAAAATCCAGCATCCTGTATTTCTTGACCAAGAACTCGATATGGTTTTAGCAAATTTAATTAGTATTGGGTTTTAAGCACTTAGCATCATTAGGCCCAAGAAACGTAAGTGGATGTCAAAGGATGTATTGTGTTTGTGTATTTTAACACAGACACACTGTACACAATACACTGTGTATGCCATTGACATTCACTGCACATATTCATCAAACTGGCCATTTTGAACCAAGGAGAAAAGCAGTCATGCTATTAGGGAGCATTTCCTTCCATTACTACCCACAACCTACTCATCATGCAGTCACGCAATTGATCAATCATTGTGGGGGTATATAATGGAATATAAAATGTTTGCTTTGCGGCAGCGTCCACTAAAATGATTAGTCATTGTTGCTATACTACTTTAAAAACTGAATCAGAATAATCTTTTTTATCATTTCTGCTCAGTTTTCTGTGATCCTTTAACAGAGAACTTTACCAAAAATAATAACAGCACTTTGACCTTGTAGCATCACATAGGCTATGATCAGCAGCAGCACCACACCACACCACATGCTTTCAAAATAAAATTACATGATTTGTTTCAGACCTCTATGCTCCCCTGCTGTAACATTTAAGTTATTTGCATTTTGTTGCTTCAGCACCATGGACAGCCCCTTCATTGTTTTCATTAGAGGGCGGGTGCTGAGCGCTGTCCGTGGTGCTTAAAGGACAACCCTGGGTTCCCCAGTTTTTCAGTGTATTCCTTCTCTCCCATCGTCATATTTTATCAGGTCATTTCTCGGTGCTTCCTACAGGACTGGTCGATTTCCTGGGCGCCTGTTTACTTTCATATGAAATAAATAAACCATTTGTATGATGTGCCTAATATTCTCCTGACGACATCCATATAATCGCTAAGTGCACAATAAATCACTGGCACAGTGAAGTTATGTCTGATATTAATATTCATATGTTGCATTGATAATTCTTGCACATTAATTAGTCTGAATAGTCCTAAATGTGAGATATCTTACGTTGCTGAGGACTGAGTCTGGGCTATTTTATTCCGCGTGGTTTTCTGTCTTCTGGGCATGCGGTGCGCTGGTGATGGCTCTGCGTCAGCCCTCCAACCAACGCGTCTTTCAGCGTATTACCCACAAGTGATTCGTCTCGCCTGCGTCCGGAGCATTTTTATCCAGGTTCAATGGATCATTTCTCTCGTTTAAACAGAGCGGGGATGTTTTTCCACAGATGCCTAATACCAGTGATGCTCATCGCCTGCTTTTTTGTTCGCACAATTAATTCTATTCAAAGATGTGGACGGGACCTTTGTCGAGACGACCAGATCTGCTGCGCGCAGGGAAACGACACAACAATCACCTGTTGCAAGCAATTGTTGGACAAGACTTACTACAACATCGCCATGGTCACCCGGAAACTTTCTGGGGTGCTCATCTTGCTGCTTCTCTTCGCTGTGGGATACTTTATCCACAGAGCGTTGTGCTCTAAATCCAGGCAGCTGACCCCGCCACCCAACATACAACCAACTGCGACCACATCACAAGAACCGCTTGTGGAGAGGTGCTGCACGCCCAAAAACTTCACGGATCCAGGCGCAGCTGCCCAGCTGCCTACATACGAGGAGTGCAAACGCTTGCCGACATATGAAGAGACGGTGCGGGAAGGAAGCAGTGGACAACTGGAGTCTTCTATTTGACAGGCTGCATGAGGAGGACCAAGTGGGTCTAAACTGTACCGCGGTGGGTCGACATTTGAGACTGCATTTTATATGATCGAAGTGGATAATTAAGAAACACCATAAACAAACTTTCTGCTCCTTTGAATGCTTTCCACCTAACATGTTTTCGTACACCCCACCACTTAAGTTTTATTCCATCTTCTAGCAGGGAGTCTTTATGGATGCTTTTGTTGACAAAACATGATTTTTTGGGGGGTGTTGAATTCATCAGGAATGATCTTGGCGGAACAAACCATGTATTGTATTGTTTATGACTGCAGACGTATTGGTTTGGTTATAACATTTAAAGACAAATTGCGTTTTAGATTACAAACATTTATGAATGTTTTATAACAACCCATTTGTTTCTTATCCTGCTGATACTGATTCTATATCTCCATGAACTTGTCCATTAATGTACTTTCTCCTGTGAGATAATCGATTTCTGTTTAATAATTGAAAGAAGATATGCATACAGCAATGAAAACATCTCTGTGTGTCAGTCAGGTATAGGCTACTCAGCAGTATTTTTAATGCACTAGGCGTCCGGTGCTTCCTGTTGTGTCCATCATCATATTATAGCATGATCATATTTTTAGTCACTATTTTATAGCTTGTGAAATCCAGAAGTTATTAACCATAGGCCTACAACTGGGTTAAAGCATTATCACTAGGCTACATGATGATTATTGCTTTAAAGGAGTTACAACAACTTATTTCATTGTGGATGGTATAAATAAATAATACATTACATTTAATCTGAATAAAACTTAATGTCTGCTATTCGTCCTTAAGTAGTGCACTGTCTCCTTGATGTTGTCTTTCATGGCCCCAGATTCTGATGGGAGTTTGACCATTTGGACCACGTGTCTGAAAGCCTCCTCAACTCCAAATCCCGTCGATGCGGAACAAGGCTGAACGAACCAGTCCCGATCAGAACAGATCTTTTTGAGATTAAACTTGTCCTTGATTTCAGTGGCGTTCAGAGAACCGTTCATGTCCTGTTTGTTGGCGAGAATCACAACCGGGCGGCCCGACAGCTGATCGCTCCTCAGCGTGTTCTCCAGCTCCTTTCTTGCTTCCTCCAGACGCGCTCCGTCGGAGCTGTCCACCACGTACACAACAGCAGCTGTGTCCTGGTGGAAACTCTGCCAGTGTTCCCGCATCTTTCCCTGGCCGCCCACATCCCACACGGTTATTGCGATGTGCTTTCGGTTCTTTTTCGCCTCCAGCATTTCCACGTTGAAGCCGATGGTGGGAACCGTGCTCACACACGCGTTGTGCTTCAGTTTGTAGAGGAGAGTTGATTTTCCAGCGTTGTCCAGGCCCAGGAGCAGAACTCGGACCTCAGGTTGCTTAGATCCTCGAAGACCCATGGCGAGGTGTAGAGATAAAGACTGTCAACTCAAGAGGGACGCTCACATCTTCCCTTTACAGTCCACTTTTGACGTAATGTTTGCTTAGTGCGGTGCCCTGAGTTTAATACATCAGCCATTAGCTCCATGGTGACTATGACAGAGCACAACGATAAGGTGCCACACCAGGGGGCAAAGTTTGTAGGCTGTGGGGCTATATCCCTCCTCAATATGCTCTGAAATGGACACTAAATCGATCCATAAATTTGCAAAATGCCCATTTTTGTTATACACTAATTATAAAAATATATCCTGACACATATTTCTGGATATAGTTGTGGCTCAAGTAACAACTTTATTGATGGCAACCAGTTCACAGTGTTTTGACAACAATGCAAAAACGGTAACAGGCCAGAGGCAAGACGTGACTAAATGTTGGTCAGTGAGGCCAAACAAGAGCAGGTCCAAACATGTGACAATAGGCCTATAATAAAACAGACAGAAGATGTTGTGAAATGATATGAAAATAATTTAAGACAATAAGATTTTTTTCATGACATCATATAAAAGCAAATGTATGAGCCAAGTCTTAAGAGAGTCAAAATAAGTTACTAGATCAGCTAGCCTTATCTCCTCTGGCAGGTCACTCCAAAGCAAAGACGCCCTGATGGTAAAAGGAGGGTCATCTTTAGATTTAAGTTTCAACTTTGGAACAGCCAGGAGGGCCCCGCCCATAGGATCTAAGGCTGTGAGCTGGCTCCTATGGGGTTAACATTTCTCTTTAGCTTGGAGCTATGAGCTGGCATGTGTTCAAAGTGCAGGGAAAATCTTGAAATCAATATCAAAATGGATATGGAGTCAATGAAGAATGCTGCAGGGGCGATGAGATGCCTGGCCCGGCATTGTGGCTGGAGAGTGACTTTTGTCTTAAGCCACAGAGGGGGAGGGAGTTACAGTCAAGTCTTGAAAATTGTGGATTAAAAAGAAAACTTTAACACATTGTATAATTTAGAGTAATTTGATGGAAGGAAATTAATAAACTGATAAAGATGAATAGTTTTGCTTAACGTTTGACAGAATTTCCTTGACACTTTAGAAATTTTATAAAATATTTAAAAGGCCAGTGTTTCTTTCCATATTCTTTAACAATGCAATTACTTTTTTACACAGCAAAAATGTTTTTGTGATTTGAAGTAAAACTCTTATACTGTTCAAAAGTCCTACAATGCACGTTTTCATTTTTTTTGAGGGGGTAGGGATGTTTTTTTTAACTGTCATCTTCTGCAGTTGCTTTAATTGACTTCTACTGCTTGTTATCAGTGTGTTTATGGATGTTTAAGTGCACTTGCACTGCTCCCTCCAGCATATGTTGTGTGTTTTACTGCCGAAGTGTATAACTGACATCTTAAGTGAAGTGTGCTCAGTTAGTTATGGGACTGTCGACTGACACAATCTGACTGTTAGGTCCTTTTGTTGAGTTTGAGTAACTCTAGTTTTCACATAATTTACAGAGGAGGAATTAAACAGTGAATAGCTTAAAGTAAAGATGGCTTATGATTCATCATTGTCATTTTGATTGCTTATTAAATTTAGGATGGTTTAAAGACTATCCAAATTATGTTTTCAAAAGCTACAATATGAACTTGAGCTGCTTTCAAGAAGCATTATTTCACTAAAGTTGAAAAGTACAACTACAAAATAAAAGGGTATAAAACCCAGGAAAAGGTCATGAAGAAAAAAAAGCAAAGAAATGTAATTCACAAGTAATGCATGAATTCAAACCATTCAAATGGAGCATTTTACTTAAAATACTGTGCAACAGTAATTGTGACAAAAACACATTGAAAACATCAGTGTTAGTGTCAATCATTAGGCAGTGAAATAGTGAACCAGCCAAATAAATCAATGCAGTTTCTCAGTGAACCAGCGCTGGTCTCCTTGATATAAGAAAATGTGAGATTTAAACTTTTTAAATGTTCTAACATACCAACAGTCCTCATACTACTGATGTAGCAACCCCATAAAATGTGTAAATCACTTGCTCCAGACCATCGAGCTTCTTCTCATTAACAAAGGCAACCATGAACACCTACAGGCATTATGCTGCTATGACATGCTGAAATGTTTGAGCAAAAGTCTTAACTTTTAAGGTGACCTCCTTTCACATTCAAACATCATTGTTTAAAACATTATTTAACTTTTAAAAAGGAGGGGGGTGAGACACACATAAAATTGTAGTGCAACATATCACATTAACAACATAAGTTAAGTTGAATAAAAAAGCAAGGAAAAATAAATTAAGGTTGGTCAGTCATTGGTAGGAGATGTCAACTCCCAGTTGACTGACTTGTCCCCAGCTCCTCTTCATTCTGAAAACATTTAAAATCGGATGTTTTCATTCTCATTCAAGTAACAGCTCACAGTCAAGTTGGACACGAGACTTGCGCATGCACTTCTTAACCCCCTCTAAATTCCGGTTGATGGCGTCTCGTACAGACTAAATCAATAAATCAGTCCATCCAACTCTCCCACGTCGCCCGAAGACCTTCAACTCTACCCCGGTGTGATCGAAGTGCAGCTCGGCGCAGGAACCCAAAAACCACCGGTGCAGTCCTCCTGATGCTCGGGGAAGACGCCGACGCTGAACACACACAAAGTGCATCCAAACACCGCGTGCGTTTCATCGTTCCATCGTTGAATTCACTTAAAGATTTTTAATTTTCTATCATCTGATCCACATGTCCTCCGGCTTCACCCACACGCCGCCGGTTGGGTTATCCATCACGTACACCAGTCCCCCGGCGTCACAGCTGCTCTGGGGCCATGAATGGTGCGTTGACTTCCCCAGTGCCCGGGGAGAGTGACGACCTACGGGCTGACTGGTCACCTTCCTCTGGATGTGGATAACGGAGGCCGGAGTGGAACATGTTCCCATTCGCTGGTACATGTCCACTGCGCCAAAACGCTGGAAAATCACCCTCGCCTCGATGGAGGATTTTGAGCCTTGTTGTCCCATATTTTGATTTAGATTGAAACTAATCCAAGGGAATAAATATGTATTTAAACAAAAAACAAGGCAGGACTGTTGTGTTCTTGCTTTTTTCTGAGTTGGCTTAATGACAGCTGTCTTCCACTGCTGTCTTCGCGCACTTGTCTCACTTATAAAGAGCCAAATCCACATAAAAGGTTCAAGAGTTCCCGTAAAACTGCTGTGACGCACTTGTCTTTGTGGTTATTAGACACCAACTGCAACAGGGGTCTTGTGCATTTGGATCACTTCATGTCCGAGCTATTCTGAGTATCTCCACCTGGCAGAGGCCGTCTCTGCACTTGGCATCAGCGAGATGAGAGCCTCTGAGCTGTCTTCGCCCTTCTCCTGAAGGGTGCATCCGGGGTTGAGTTGCTTTGCAGCTGCAGAGCACGGAGCTGCTATTTTTACTCCACCAGAGGCATCCCAGAAACACGCAGAAGACGTCACGTGCCTTACCACAACCAGGCTCTGACCTCACCACCTCATTTTTCTGATGGTTGAGATTATAACGACAACAAACAGGTCACTGGGACGTAGTCAAGTGCCGGGAAAGGCTTAGAAATGAATCATTGCTCATTCTGTTCCTCCACATATGGCTTATTCCTGTTGTGCCCTTAGGCAAGGCACTTAAGTCTCCACCATTCCAGGAACACTTGCCACTTGTCAACCTCGAGTGTGCAAAAATAAGTCTACAGTATAGTGTAGTGGTAGCTAATTAAATCAGATTAAATTAACTGTATCAAAATCTCATCTCTGAATTGAGCTGACTGCCAACTAAATATATGTTTTGCAGTGATTGAACTTGAACATGCTGTCAGGTTACTAAAGAATGAAACACAATGGCTTTGTTTGCAATAATAAAGACTGCAGGGGAAGATACATTTCAGATGAAAGAGCTTGTTTAATACTGATAATTTACATACAGAGTCTTTACAATTTATTCTTTTTACACTGAGCATCAGCTCAACATGTCTGAATCACGCACTGCATCTCAAATTAAAGTGATGGGTATCCTGTTTTATTGTAAACTTATGCTCATGTACAGAAGGACCAAAAACTTAATATACAGAAGACTGATTTGGCAATCTGCCGGACATATCCAAAAACAATAAATAAGGCATTAGGTAAACTGTTAAATAAAAAAAGGCTTCTTCTGACTGATGTAAAGGTCATGATACACAGTGGTAAAAAAAAAAAGAAAAAGTAGCTTAACTTAAAAAAAAACAAACAGTAGTAAATCAAGTAGCAATGGTTTACTGTAACTTTCTTTGACAGGTTGTAGCTGTCGATGACACCGGTCATATTGCTTCAAGGGTCTATCATATTTCTAGTTACAAGTGTTCGGGCTGCAGCTGTACAGTTCATGATGTGTCATCTCTGAGTCAGTTCCTCATGGCAGCAGAGGCATTGACGTCTGTTGTACCTCTTGTTTTGTGTGCTTGCAGGTCGAAGGCAGCCAGAGTTCATGGATACAAACCCTATGAACTTTGTTCATGAATATGGACAAGCCAAAGCACATGCCCTGATACAGATGGTGTAAAATCATTTGGATGCAACATCAGCTCCGTAAAATTGCATTACCAAGAGGTGAAGGTCAGGAACTACATCAGGTTCTACATACATTTAAAATCCTCCTGTATTACTGAGGATATACAGTGTTTACATTGATATGTAATAAGAATTTGCCATTCCAAAAAATAAACATCTGAAAAGTGCAATTTTTTTCAGAATTGTGTGTGTTTTTTGTGTGCATATGTGTGTGTGTTGCATGTTTGAGTGATGGTCTACCCAAAATGTTGCCTTCGAGTAACACTCATGTCTTGCAGACTTGATCGGTGGCTGTTAAGATGCGCTGTTTCAGCCTTCGGAGAACATAACCTCACTCCATGTACAGTTAACTGTTTGGCTCCGGGAACGTAAACAACTATCTGACTGTTTTCAAAGAAGAAGAGATACTTTAAACAAGTTGCAGAATAATTTTCAGTTACAAATTCAATTTCCTTATTCTGTTATTTGTAAAGTATATTCTACAACAGAATAGCAAAATTACATGAAAGGCTGTTTAAGGTCATTTCTTGTTCGTGATCACCTTAACCTAAAAGACACCTTTAATTTTAAGACTTGTGAGCAGTGTCGTGCCTTGAAATTGAACTAAATTCCATCCCACAGACCAGTGATAGAACTGTGGTCAGCCTCCGGCCATACTTTTTTTTTCTCCCTCCATTGTAGTCAATTTAGCTAAAGGACAGAGCCTCAAATCATTTACAGCCACCTCTCGGGTCTAAAGGGGATGATATGATACTTAAAAGTTAGATTTTGAATGTTGCAGTCACTTCAAGTTAGTTAAAGGTATGGATCCACTGGAGACTTTTTTTTTCAGTTTTCTTTTTTCTTTTGGATTGTGACAAAATCCAAATTACATACATTATGTAAGCGCATCATCAAAATGCAGCAAGCAGGGTGGTCTTTGCAAATACATTTTCCTCATTTTCCTTATAGCTTCCTGTAGTTGCACAGTAAGTTCTTGAGTAGGCACTAGTTGAAGCCTCCTCTGAAGAAGCCTCCAGTGGATGCTGTACCATTCATGTGCATGTACAGTAAACAGTAGTAAATCAATCACAGTCTAAAGTGTGCTGGTTACGAGAAATCCCTTGTTTGGTGTCTCCTTCTCCACTATTGGAGAATC
This sequence comes from Decapterus maruadsi, assembly GCA_030347415.2. Taxonomy (NCBI): domain Eukaryota; kingdom Metazoa; phylum Chordata; class Actinopteri; order Carangiformes; family Carangidae; genus Decapterus; species Decapterus maruadsi. The sequence continues at coordinate 19,405,094 of CM064906.1, forward strand.
TCTGTAAGTTTATTGTAATCATCATGAAGTTGGCAGATGGATATTGGGTTTATATTATGTTAACATGCCCTTATCTCAGTCAGAAATGTAGGAATAAAAGTAAAACTCCAATGTTAAGTGTGTTTGCATGTATGTCTTTGTCTGTGTGTGTGTGTGTGTGTGTGTGTACATTTCTCCAAGGTACAGTTCTCAGTGTCTATACTTCGTATTCTCTCAGTTCTCCGTTAATATCGTACACTTGTTGCTCCATCCAGAAGATGGGGAAAATCATAGAAAACAATGTGAGCTCTAAACTTGACCTACTATCCTGCCTTGCTGCTCCCCCCAGCTCCACTTTTGAACTTCACCACCATCACGGTGATGTTGTCTGGGCAGCCGCGGTAGAAGGACTGGAGGACGATGCTCTTGGCGCCGAAGTGAGGCTCATCCAGGCGCTCGCGGACGAAGCGAACGGCCTCCTCGTTGCTGAAGGCGTCCCACAGGCCATCGGAAGCCAGGATCATGAACTCTGGCTGCAGTTTGTCCAGGTCAAAGGTCATGATGTCGGGATCGGGGATGACCACGTTGAGGTTTTTCAGCGGGTAGTCCCCCAGAGAGCGGGACATCGCCAGGATCCCCTGCACTCTCCAGGAGCCATTAAAACTGATGAAACCTCCTGGAAGAGAAGGTGAATATGGGCTTTAATTAGAGCTTAAGAGTCTGAGGATCTGATGATGAAAAGCGTGCATGACGGCTACTGGTGGGTTACTTAAAGTCTGTGCTTGATCCACAGACGTACTTATGATCATCTGCTGTGTGAGAGCGACAAAGCACAAGCACCAAGGGAGAAAACTGCTCTCAATTGATTTAAGATAATGTGATGAATGCTAAGTTGAGAAAATCCTTTAATCACACAGCTTAGGTCTCTATTCATGACATTGTTAGCAAGTTTAACACAATGCTGTTCCTAATTAGGCCATGAGATGGCAACCGAGGACAACCTACATTCAAAGACAGGGACGTGTAGTGCAGTTAGATGTTGAGTGTGCTTTATATTCTCTTATTCTCTTATGTACCTGCCCTCTTGATCCTTTTGCGCTCTTTGAGCTGATACGGCTTGTGGTCATGTGACAGCGCAACAGCGTTCCCATCTTTGTCACACAACACACCACGAGAGTCTCCGACGTTGGCTACTGTGAGTTCTCTGTCCGACAGCAGTGCCACCAGACATGTCGTTCCTGCACAGGGGGGATACAGACAGAGAAAAACAAAAAACAAAATGACACAGCTCGTAGTTTTGAAATTACAGTTCATCTACCAGAAATTTGTTTACAACTTTGACTTGGACCTGGTTGTGGTTTCATTTTTTCATTTTTCATTTAAACAGAGTCAGATTACTACACTTTTCCTGTGCACTAACTTTTTTTTTTCACCTTGGCCCATTCATTACAGATGTTCCACACTACATGTGTCTTTAACATATTCTCAGGGCTCAGAGTATCGCTGCAGGAATAACATATAGAAATGCTCTTTCAAAGGCCATGCAAATGCAGGTGAGGTCTGTACTCAAATTCTGAGATTTACATCTGTGCAAACCAGAGTATCAACTACACTACAACGCGTGCAGCCGGCTAATGTTACACTCACTCTTCTCGTAGTCAGCGTTTCAAATAAACAAAAATGTGCAATGGGAAACCATGAAAGAGGAAAATGTCATTGTAATGAGAGGGTGTTATACAGGAAACTGAGATTGCATTCAATAGCTGAGGTGTTATGACACACTATGCCCTTTAAGAGGCAGGCAGCGTGAATGACGAGCACTTGAAGGCGTCACTCTAACAACTCTCCCATCACCAAAGAGATTTGGGGAAGAACATTTGAAGTAAAAGTCTCAGAATTAAATGAATCACATAAGCAAGTGCAACAAAAAGACATGCGTAATTTTCATTTTTGCAACCCCCTATACCACACATACACACACACGCATAGCATATATTCACCTCCAACTCCCACTTTCCTCCCCCCTGCCTGACCTGCTTCATCATGATTGGCAGAGAGCTTGTCCAGCATCTCCCGATCCACAGCCAAGATGCGCTGCTCGAGGATGCTGGTGTAGGAGGGGGCGCTCTCTCTCTTCTCTCTCTCAAAAGACTGCAGCTGCTGCCTCAGAGACTCAGGAAGGTGGGCCTTCACGTAGTCCGCCGCAGCCTGGGAGATGGAGGGAGTCAGGGGGTGAGGGAAAACATGGGGAGGATTAGACAGAGGGAGGACAGAGAATCAAGCTCAGCTCTGCTTTCTGCCAGAAATATATAGACTAGTACATGAAGGCTGATTGTTGCCAATTTAACGCTACGCAGATGAATATTTTCATTTCATATTAAACATGGGTTACGTGACTATATATTATGTGAAGTAGTTTGTTACACTGGTATTAGAGAAACATCAGTGGAAGCTTTAGTGTCTTTTCAAACCCTCACTAGGCAGCTGTTTTCTGTGGGACATGACTAGCTGGTGAATATGAGAGCGCAGTTACTCTCTAAAAGGGCAGTTGTTATATTGGACTGCCCAGTGGCGTGCACAGACTTTTTGAAGGGCAGGGGCGAAAAGGAAAAAAAAGGGCACATAATAGCGCATCCTCGCCACAAAAAAGAACACTTTAACACGCGTTTTGGCTCCTAGATGTGGCTCCTAGAGGGCACTTTCAGGGCTGCCAAGTTTCAGAAAATGACAAGAGTGAGACTGTAGTGACATGGTGCGTTTGGCCGGCGAGTTGGTGGCGAAAAAAATTTGGCTTTTTTTTTTATATCAATACCCTAAGTCTAAAAAAAATGTTGATTTGGCCTGTTTTAACACGTGTTTTGGCCCCCAAGAGGGCACTTTAGCACGTATTTTGGCTTCCAAGAGGGCACTTTAACGCACGTTTTGGCTCCCAGGGGGCACTTTAGCACGCGTTTTTCAACAATTGGGCCACAATTGGGCACGATTGGGCCCGTGCACACCACTGGGACTGCCATTCACTTTAGAAACATCCAGAAACATGACCTTAGTTTGTTGTGTAAATGTGTGTGTGAATATGTGACTCTTTACCAACACGAAGACCGATGTGTTTTCTTGCAGCTGCTCTCAACAGTGAAAACAAGAAAATGCTACTTTACTGAAAAAAAGTTATTTTTTGTGCTTTTATTTTTTCCAATAGCTGGCCGTGCTGTATATTACACACATACATTTCAGCACATTTTGTTATAATTATATTCAGTTTGACAGGTCACCATAATATTGTGAATTAGTTACTTATTAGATCTTTCTCTCATTGTGGCTGCCAGGTAATATGGTCCAATACTACTCTAATTTAGAGGAGTGCTTCTTTTCATTACATAAAGCAGGTGCTCTGTGCTGAATTATTGAACAACCTCCTCATCCTCCAGCCAACCCGTCCTCCTCCTCCTCCCCATGCTCTGACTTATCTGCTCCTTCTCTCACTTTTTTCTGCCAAGATTTCCATTATGCTAATGCTCTCGAGTGAAATGTAAAATTGGATTTTTTTTCCCCCTTTTTTTTTTTTTTTACACCAGCGCCATGTCCCGGTAGATACATATTTCATATTCACAGTTTCTATGGAAATTGGGACACTTGGGGCCCCTGTAGTGCTGGGATTTAGCAGCTCTACAGCACAAGCATGTTGGGATATAAATTCACTTTGAAAGTTTCATCCTGTGTTTCACTTTTTTTTATGGATATGCTCAAGCATTTTGGTTTCAGTTAATGCCTGAGCAAAGATAAACGACCGATGTCTCCGAACACGCGGTGCAATGTATGTTTTAGTCTGTGCCTGTGTTAACGCCACAACCTGCTATGGTTCCAATCAAAATGTTTATCAAGATGTAAATAGACTTGGAAGTGATTCAAAACTCCTAATGCTCATGCTCACTAAAATAAAAGCGTCTCATGCTGCTGCCCCCACCCCACTCTCACTCCCTGCTGGACAAGTGTGCTCATTCATTTACTTAATTGGGGAGAGAGGCACACAAAGAGGTGTAATCTGGGAGAGAGCTTCAAGTATAAATTTCCATTTGCAGTAAACAGCTGAAAACGCCTGGGCTCATGCAGCAGATTTCACACATTAATAATATTCAGTCTGAGGATTTAATGAGTAAATGTAAGGTTTCCCAATTAGTATTCGGGATCTCTTATTGATTTTACTGCTTTATTAAATCCTATTTGCACCTCGAGTCAGTGACTGTGTAACTTTAATTTTTAAAAACTGAACTATAAAATTTTATCCACAGAAGCAGTGGAGTGTGACGGCCTGTTTAAGTCGTAAACTACTCACAGTTCCTGCCTCAGCAGCAAATAGTGTCAGGGAATCAAGTTGAAAGAGGAGAAGGAGTTTTTGCTGACTTTTATGATTCTGGGCCATAAGTCAGTGCCTCGATAAAAGCTACAAGAAAAAAAAAAAACCAACACAGAGACGTGTTTGAGAGATTTTCTGCATATTTTCAGAGCCAGAACAAACTGAACTGCCAGACACAGCCTTTTTTATCTGCCCATATTTGGCTTGGCATCATCGCTTCATTTAATATAGTCAATGTGTGTGTATCCGTGTGCGTGTGTTTGTGTCTCTGTGCTTTTTACGGTAGTGCCAAGTTGCATTTGAAAAACACAAGCAAATAAACATTTGAACACATTCACATGCCGCAACTTTCCCGACAACACCATCAGCGCTGAGAGTCCCAGAATGCAAACACAACTCTCTTAAATGAGCCTCAACATTAGACTCATCTCCAATTTACTTTCAAAAGGCATTTACAGTTTTTAGACTGGGGATTGTGTTTCTATATATTGATGCTAATGACTGCAATATTGACCAAAAAGGCAGTTGAATCTAAGAAATGGAAGCAAATAGCAGAAAGGAGGGTGATAGATGTGGTGACAGACAGGAAGAATAAATATTTGTTTATACAGCAATCCCCTCTGTTTGTCTGTTGGCACCCTCACTCCTTCTGCGAACACAACACTACAGCAACTCTTGCGACTGGGAGATTTGGCAGCAGTTCCCATTTTATACTCTGCGTAATAATGGCAAGATATGTGAATGTATGCATATCAAGTCTGATACACACAGGGATCAATGGTCTGGTGTGGCGTGGTGTTAAATCATCTGAGGATCATCTGGTGCAGAGCTCCCAGCTGTGAGTCAGTTGGATTGCCTTTATGGATATACACGGTTACAGCAGCTCACACACGCATTATCCTTTAAAGCTGCAGACGATTCAGAAGACCAAATCAAGTTATTGTATTTTGGAAGTTGATAAGTCTGCCTAATGTTGTATTTAAATACTCTGTCCATAGAGCTTTCCATTGTTTTATCAAACAGCTCACTGTACAGCTGCAGTGAATCTCCTTAACTTGAGATAAATAAGTAAATCAGCCACAGTCAATGAAGAATGCAAAACTCTTAAGTTTTGCATGTTAGTTAAATGTTAGTCAAAAAAAATAAGTTGTCATGCAAGACGGCTGGGGACAGAATGTGAAACTTGGTATCATTCAGTCAAATGTGTCCTCTCCGGGAACCTCTGGGGGGGGGTGGGGGGGACAGCTGCGACAGATGGCGTCCACGCAGGACACGTGGTCTGAAGACATCCATGAGAAACCACTGACCCTTGACAAGCAGGGAATGGAGAGACACAGACAAAAACTACACACATCGCTTGACCCTGATGAACACACACACCAACACACGCACACAAGCTCTTTGTGATGAATCCCAAGTCAACTCCCTGGCTGGCAGCAGTTGGGGCAGAGGAGGTGTTTACACAAAGGAAGTGGGGAGGGGGACTGCTGTATTTGAAAATGGGGGTGAGGAGGATGAAGTGAGAAACACCAGCACTGTGTGCCTCTGAAAACTCAAACAGCTGCATTCCTACAGAAAACCTGCATTACTGTGGTGCTCAGCAGAAATTAGCGGAATTTATTGCTGATGCTTGCTTTCTAACATTAACTGAACGGTAACTGTAAAAGTGTCATAATGCAGCATAGTTGTTGACATTGAGGTAAAGTCTAGGAGGGGGATCTTGCAGTAACTGCTACTGTATAATCATGTGCATCCCCCAGTGAACTCCCTCTCTGTCAGTGTGCATCAAAGTGATGCTGAGAGCTCGTGCAGCAGCGGCAGGTTCTGAGTCTGATGAGTCTAAAACAACTGCGGTGTGCTTTAACACTGGCCCCTGCTGTAATAACCTCATCCCTCCCCCGTCCCCCTGAGCCCCCTTACCTCTCCACCGTGACCGTCAAATATCCCGAAAATGGACGGGTGAGTCTTGTTGGTGATGTCGGTGAGCACCTCGAAGCGGTCCTCCATGTGATCCCTCCTCCCCTGTATGGAGTACACGGCGACGTTGTTGTTCTTGAACTCCCAGGTTTTGGAGAACTCCGCGTCCAGGATACTGAGGCCTCCCAGTCGGTCATTCTGCATCATCTCCGCCACTTTCCCCTTAACCATCTTCACGGCATCCCGACTGGATTTGACGATGGTTTTCACCTCGTCGGTGTGGAAGAAGTAGCTCCACAGCGCCAGACTGATGCACAACAGAAACAATGTCTCAGGCCTGAGGAGAAAATAGCGCATGATCCGACCCAGAAGAGACAAGAGCGTCATTGTGTCTCCTATCATCACACGCAACCAAGCTGTGCTCTACCTCTCTCTCTCTCTTTTTTTTTCTCTCCTTGCACAATTCACTCCATCCGCTCAGCGCAACTCCGAAGAAATCGATTCACTACTTCGATGTCCGACAACGTCTGGATCTCAACATTTACACGGTGCTCCTCGGGGGCCTGTCGTCTCTACTCCGGGCGCCTTTATTCACGCACTGTGCTGCCAGACACCGGGGCCGGGAAGCGGACAAAAGCAGACAAGAAACCCTCATTGACTCGGCAGTCTCGGTCCTACCCTCGGCTCTCTGAACAGCTGCAAGAGGATTCTCCGAGTCGAGCCGATCTCCCACAACCCATTGTTAGATGACGGATATTTTGGGTTAGACCCACCCCGGAGAGAGACATGGGAGTCACCGGGGGGGCGATAGCCGACGATGTGACTTGGAGGTGTCCTCCTTTTTTTTCCTTTCCGCCGCTGACCCCGTTTCTTCTCTGGGATATGTGCCTGCTCTGTCCCCGCATCAACATAGCATTTTTCGCTCACACACCTCCATTCTTTAGCTGTGTCAATTCACCGAGGTGGAGTCGGTCCAAGACCGGAAAACACCTGTAGTAATTGCAATAAAGCAACACAAAGGACAGGGCTGTGCTCGGGTGCACAATGGTGGTGCTTAGCGCAGCGTTTTATTTTGAAAAGTCTTTAGCGGAGGTGCATTATTTTGACAGCCGCCAACTTCACCCTGCTCATCCTTTAAACGTCTGCGCTGACATGAGTGCGCAGCTGCAAACTCATAAGACGCACAAGCAAAACATTGGAACCAATGGCGGTGGCTGCGGAATCAAGTCATGATGTAATCTAGTAGCCTATAATATTGCACATCTTGGCCATATACGTTTTACCTATACAGCTCACCTATGTGTCACAATTTCACAAACTAAACTAACTATCTATCTATCTATCTATCTATCTATCTATCTATCTATCTATCTATCTATCTATCTATCTATCTATCTATCTATCTATCTATCTATCTATCTATCTATCTATCTATCTATCTATCTATCAAAAATATAAAAATATAATACATAGCCTACGCAACAAGCTTTGAATAAAAAGTACAAAATAGGGTTAATGAATAAATAAATGTTGATTATATTATCGATTATTATTATCCTTTGTTTATTTGGTGGTAAGAAAAGTCACTGAACAAACACTGTCCCCTGGTGGCTCTGTGGAATAATAGCTACACCTCTGGCTGATGGTGTTGAGGTCTGTTTATATCCTACACAAAGCGGTCTACACAAACACATAGGCTACTCATAGTAGGCCAGTTGAGCCAACATTTCTCATTGCTCCATTTCTCATGCACAAATCTAATAAAAACTAAAATAATAGGCTAATATAACGTCCCCTATATTCAAATTCACATGCAAATAGTGTTAGCTATTCAAATCAAGTTTGGACATTTAGCTTTGGAGGAAGGTGTTTCTTCTGTGTAATGCTGAACTGTATTGATTAGAGTCTTAGGAGTATAGATTGGAACTCGAAATCATAATAGTTGCCACGTAAAATGCCTTCAAATAATGTGTGATATCATTTAGTGCTATACAAATACATTTTTTCTTGTATTTTAGAAATGGTTGTTTTGGAAAGCATTCTCATGAGCAACTCTTCATGATTTTAGTTTAATGTTTTTTGTTTTCTGCACAGGTTAAAGAAAACTTGTTTCTAATCAGGGTTTTCACCCAACTTGATCTATTCAAGATATATCCAGGATCTTCAATCAGTCCAACTATGAATTTTCCTGCATATCACATAACTCATTATCATATTTTGTTTGGAATCTACCAACCATGAGTTATTCAGGGGTAGGATGTCAGAGGTTGACCGCACCCAACACCCAGTCTGAGTGTGTGAAGCTGGGTTCATTGGAGCCAGGTTTCCATGAGGCTTACTGGGTTTACTGGGCTTTTTAGGTTTGTTAGATCAGTGTGGTCAATGGTTGGATCAATGTTGCCACACCACCTGTTTTGGGACATTGATCCCTCTCCCACTTGGTCCGCGGTGATCCATTTTCTGCTTTGAGGTTCTGCCAAATGGTGTGATCAGTACACAGTGTTTCCCTGGGTAAGACTCATACGCAATGTTATCCATTACCAATAAGGTGTGAATTTTTGGGGGTACAAACACAGTGTGTATGTACACATGTTCAGTGAAAGTTTGTAACTTTAGATTTTCTTGTGTTTGTGTACAAAGCAGGCATGTGTGTGAAAACCACCATAGCAGCGTATGCACCACTGGGCCCTGGACTTATATCCGATATCACAGAGTAAAGTCTTGCCTTGTATACAACCTACTTTATTTCATATCCCTCAGGAGTCATGTAATCTGTTCTTCCCTGCCTACCTACCTCCTAATAACCCCTGCTGTTTCTGTCCCTTGTTCTCTCACAGGCTTGATGATGCAGTAGTTGGAGTACCGAGGGCAATATAAGGAAGGAGGTAAGCTGCATCAATCGCTAGTTTGAGGGGATGGAGTGAAAAGTCAACACCATCGACAACAGCAGGTAAGATGCACTCGTTGTTTTATATATTTTAAACACGCTGTTGCAATAGAAAATATAGTTTCCAAAGTGATGCACCTGTTTTGTCTTCAGCCTTCTAACCTTCCTTCCTGGTTTGTTCACAGATCATTGTGCCAAGCCTTCAGTATGCCATCCGTTCGCTTTATTCTCCTCACCACCCTCCTTGTGGTCCTGATGGCCGCACTAACATCCAGTGCCAGAACCACACGGTGGCCCAGACCTCAGAGCACCAAGAAGCCCCCTCGAGCTGGGAGCAGTGGCGGAGGTGGAGGATTTGGACGAACCACCACCACCACCACATCCCCTCCCAGCAGCCCGCACACAGATGAGACGACTGATGTAACGATGGATCCTTACACCTCCTCCCCAACGGACAGCACCAACTTTTCCAGCGACACTTACCCTACCGAGTTCCTCCCAGATGCCATAACACCCCCTGGGAACACTGGAAACTATACCCTCGACTACAATGAATGCTTCTTCAACTTTTGTGAGTGCTGTCCGCCAGAAAAAGGCCCCGTAGGGCCCAAGGGAGAGAGAGGGCTACCAGGACCTCCAGGAGAAAGGGGCCCTTCAGGTGAGAAATATTTTTATTTTCATGAAAGTTACTTTTAAGACGTCAAAATTTGCCGTTTTCCTTAGTATGCTCTGATTCACAGGGTTGCCAGGAGAGAAGGGAGAATCAGGGGTAAGAGGACCTCCAGGACCAGCAGGAATACCTGGGGCCAACGGGCTCAATGGCAACATAGGTACAACGGGGCTTAAGAGCAAGAGAGTTCTTGAATGTCTCTCTGTTTCCCTCTCTTTAGCTTTCTCTCATTTTTTGCAAAACACTTTTTTGTACAAGTACTTTATGGACATCATTTTCTACACTTTATTCATTAAAACTACCATAGGTGAAAAAGGCGTTCAAGGATCTGTGGGTCTTCCTGGTATCCCTGGGGTCCCAGGAAAACCAGGTGAAAAAGGTATGTATCTTTAATGAGAATGTCAGAAGAACTTGTATAGGCTACAAATAATCAGTTAGGTTAATGCTTTGCAAATGGATTCTAATAATTGAGAGAGAGGATCTAAAGATTTAAACAAAGACATGTCTCTTTATTTGAATGTAACTTTTCCATGTATTGTAGGTGATCCAGGCCCCAAAGGAGAGAAAGGTGAACGTGGCTTCAGTGGTCTGAAAGGGGACCCGGGAGAAAGAGGCGAGCATGGCCTGAATGGGACTAAGGGCATCGCTGGGCGAGAGGGGCCTATGGGTCCCCCTGGGATAGACGGGATAAAGGGTCAGAAAGGTGAACAAGGACTTCCAGGCGAGTGTTTACCAGGTGAGAAAGGCGAGAAAGGAAATGTGGGTGAACGTGGGCCCCCTGGCCTGAGAGGCGACATGGGCCCCCCGGGGGTGAATGGAACTGATGGTAGGAAGGGAGAGCGAGGAGAGCCAGGGCCTTCAGGAGGGAAGGGAGATACTGGGGCCAGAGGGCCCCCAGGAACTCCAGGTGGGAGGGGTATGGCAGGGCTGAGAGGGGAGAGGGGGCTTAAAGGTGGGCGTGGGCCTCGGGGCCCTAAAGGTTCACCAGGTGAGAGCGTGGAACAGGTCCGCTCGGCCTTCAGCGTGGGCTTGTTCCCCAGCAGGTCCTTCCCTCCACCCGGTGTACCTGTCAAGTTTGACAAGGTGTTTTACAATGGGGAGGGTCACTGGGACCCAGCACTCAGCAAGTTCAACGTCACCTACCCGGGGGTTTACTTATTCACTTACCACATCACTGTACGCAACCGGCCTGTGCGCGCCGCACTGGTGGTTAGCGGGACACGGAAGCTGCGGACTCGGGATTCTCTGTACGGCCAAGACATAGATCAGGCGTCCAACCTCGCACTGCTGCAGCTGACCGAAGGTGACCAGGTGTGGCTGGAGACACTGAGAGACTGGAATGGTATTTACTCCAGCAGCGAGGACGACAGCACTTTCTCCGGCTTCTTGCTTTACCCGAACTCGAAAACCAAACCCACAGCTGGAGAGAACCTGTGACTTCAACCTTTGACCTTGACCGAGCTCTGAGTTTAACTTCTTGTAGACTCTGCACAACCTTCGGCCTATATTGCACTGCTCTGTCAAATTAACCTTATTCAGCTGAACACTACTGTTTCAGTGTCTTCTCTCTGCTGCTAATCAAACCAAATGATTTGCTTGCCTTGCTGTATTTGTAGATGGATGAGGCTTGATTTAACTGCTGTGTGCCACACTTCATTGCTTTTTAACAATGCATTAAAATGACTCTGCTTCAAATGAATGACTGTTGAGTTTTATTTACTTAGAAACAGAACTAGAAGCTAATTCACAAGCCATTAGTCACTGCAGTGAGAGTAGATAAGCTCTGTATCAGTGAGGCCAATACAAATTTAGAAATAATTGAAGTTAATGATATATAATTACACTTGTTTTCCACTAGAGGGTGTAAGGAGCTCAAGGTTTGTAAAGAAGCACTGGAGACACTCTTCAGTGCAGGCACCAGACTGAGTATTGGTATTGAAACGGGTGCAAACAATGAGTTACAACTTAATGTTTCCACCATCAGATGTTCACAAATGGACACTGAGAGACAACACTTGCATGAAAATCCAGAGCATGACTCTACCTGATCTTTCACTGCACAGCAGCATGGGAAGGATAAATGCAGTAGACTAATGCATTATTTTTCACCCCCAGGTCTCATCCACCTCAGCTCAGTTTCTGTTGAAATTCCTGCATGCAGTTCAGCGACTGACTAATGTGGGTTAGAGGAAGCTGACACAAGTAAACATAATGCCTCATTGACATCACCCAGAATAACAGATTAGTTGCCTTTGCATTAAACAAGGAGGATAACCCTCAGCAGCAGAGACAGAGATGAATGCACCATAAATAAGGCTCCCGTGTATCCACACTGCCAAAATTGCTGTGTTTTTTCCCCCTACAAATTCTATATTAGATATAAAACTATCAAGACCTCTGACCAGGTTAAAAATAACGTCCCCTTTTTCCTACATGAATTTAAGTCTAAAAGAGGAACAGCTTTTAATACTTTTTTTCACCAAGATATGATTCAAAGATCTTCTTGTATTGTGATATTTCTTAATAAGAGGATCTTCTTCTTAATATTGCGTCTTTATGGAGATTGCATTGCCCTATTCTTCATTCTATGTTGCCATAATCATTTTTATTTTTTTCATTCAGGAACAATTTGTTACTAAAAAAGAACACAAAAGCGCATCTTTGACTTTGTCAGAAATCTTCAGTAACCAGAAAACAGTTTCATCACAGAAAACCCTGATACAATGTTGAGCTTCAAGAAAATCATGTGACTGATGATTGAATCAGAAAATCAGAGTGATTAAATCTTCACTGCCTGTTGCTCTCTACATTCATGACCAGAATCAAAAAATTATGTTTTATATTTAGGCATCTTTTTGTTATGATGCCTGCTGTTCAATCAGTTATGTATCTATCATTACGAAAAACATGCATTTACCGCATTTCTTTTTGTTTGATAATATCTCTATATAATAGATTTACAGGCTATACCTATATTATAATGTTAAATTATTTTCCAGGTCTCGCACATTGACTTTATTTATTTGAAAGTAAAGTAAAGCAATAAATGACAATTTTACATGAATTTACCAATACATCGTACTAAAGATTTATTATATTTTGTCCATGAGTAATTTCAGTGAGAGACTTGCAGTTTTTAATGCGAGGTACAGAAAGTGCGTATATTTCCTCTCTGTTCCTGAGGGACCAAATTATTTAGAGTATACACTCAAACAAGAGTCTGGCCGCTGGCGCATGGGAAGCAAAACAATTATTATAACATGGAATATTGTGACATAATAAACATTAAAGAAGGATGTTTTTGACCAAATGAGCATCATCATAGACGGTCTGTATTTTTCTTAATTCTTTTCAACATAAAAACAGAAAACAGGTGGTAGCCTACTTTTTCCACCCAAAGTCAATGTCTGGGCTCAAAATAAATGGTTGGAAATGTAATTATATATTTTATGATTTTCAAAAACATATTAAAGTTTAGTTTAGTTTAGTTTATTAGGGGACAGTGTGCAATTACATTAATCATTTAAAGGAAAAAAGCTCCCAGCTAATTTCCATCTGTAGTCAAAGTGCCATTTTGGAAAGAAATACATATCATTTTAGGGTGTTGTCTCTTTTATGATTTTGTATGATATGTAGCAAGACTGGACGGATTTTGGAGCAAAGTATGTTGAGCTATAGATAAATCTTTCAGTCGCAGGGTGAATTTTAAATTAACTTTAATTAAGGGTATGTCTGTGTTTTTATGAATAAAACTGAAAGACAATATTCAAACCTCTAAAACAGGGAAGCCCTGAATGACATCTCCATCTACTGGTGAGGAACATAAATTTACCTCAGATTTCCACTTTATTTGTGCTGCAGTCGGTGGTGATGGCTGGTTGTGTGCATGTGTGTGTATGTTAAAATGTTGTTTTGCTTGTTTGTTTATAGGCCTATCTGTGGATATGTGTGGATATGTGTGTGTGCGTTTATGTGTTTTCTACTACTCTGTGTGAAAATATAAATAACTACCTTGGCGGTGTGTGCAGTGTAATCTGCTCCCAGCAGGCTGGATTCCCACTGTGAGAAAGACAGTATATTGTTCCTGCAGCACCACAGATAACAACTCATTAGCATACTGAATCATTTGGCTGCAAGAGCCACTCTGCCACCCATCTGCACTGAGCTGATAAACACACACACATACACACACCAGCACACACACAAACAGATCTATGCAGAGCACACACACACAAGCCTGTCTTCAGACACACACAAACATGTACACTCTCCCTCTCTCTCCCACACACACACATTGGAGCACACACACAGGCACAAGCCTCCTCTCATTCTCTCCCTTTCAATCCCTCATATACACTCCCTGTATCCCTCACTTTTTTGTGAGTCTGTGTCTGTTTGAGAGTCAGGAACACTGGAGCAGGTAAATGTTTGGCAGGCATTAACCTAGAGAGGCCCTCAGAGGAGTCCCGGCACAGCCAGAGCAGAGCACAGGAGAGGTCTCCAAACACCTGGATGTCTCTGATGCTCTCTGGAAGCAATTATACTTTTTTAGAAAACGTCCAAGAGCTGATGCTGTTGTAGTAGTGGCACTGGTTGCAAAGTGTGCGTGTGTAAACTTATGGAACATGAGGAAGTAGGTCTTCAGAGAAAGCGGCATTTATGTGGCAGAAATTTCCACATTACTGTAATGATCACAGGATGGCGAGCATAACTTTTCGATTGCATAAGCGCCTAACTTTCGGGGCGGTGGGAGTCTCGATCAGCACGGCGGTTTCACATTGTGTACAGACACAACATTGTGCAAACGAGTGCGGCGGAGGCTGTCAAAACTACTTTCACAATGGCAGGATATCCTGCAGGTCACAGAGCCACGTTAACCTCTAAAGGAAGTTGTCACTTGTTGGTCGGAAGTGAGGATTCCAGGCTGTGCTGGAGGAGTTTCATGAGGAGGTTGTGGTTTCAACTATACACTCTGTACAGATAAGGTGGGAAACAGTCACATGGTATGCCATTATCTGCCTCCAGGGATTGGTCAATTGAATTTGAAATTAAGAATTAACATGTGACAGGGAGAAGATCTGTCAGTGATGCAATGTAGCACAAAAATACATAAGTTTTTGGAATTGAATTGAATTGAATTGAATTGAATTGAATTGAATTGAATTGAATTGAATTGAATTGAATTGGACTGGATTGAATCACACCATACCACACCGATCTGAATTCATTTTAATTGGACTAAACTCAAATGAATTGAAGGGAATCAATAAGACCAGCAACATGCTTGCATGAGATCAAATACAAGGCTTTTCCTCTGCGTGTTTTATTCAGGGGTTTTGTATAAAATTCATCGATTTAACATTGGATATATTTATAGATACAACTATTTTACAACAAATATGTCATTACCAAACGTACAATGCCCCTTTTACTGCAATTCATAAAATACCATTACCAAAGGTACCAATAGAAGCTACTAAGTCCTGCTGAAAAAGCAGAATAACCAACAACAGTGAGCAATACTTAACTGTCTTTTTCAGAAAACTGCTGGTGCTGTTATGATATTAACACTGTTCATGTGAATCTGTTGGCGGGTACGCCTCTATGTGCCTGTATATATGAAATGCTGCAATGAAGGGATTTATTTGTGTACCTTACTAAACTACAACTGCATTACAGTTTAAAAAAAAAAAAAAAAACACCAAAAAAGACATTCATGTCAAAAGGACTGCATGGGCCACCCCATGATTTCATATGACCCATATTTTGTACACTTAAAGAAACACGCTGCATGTCTTGTACCTCCACAGCAATTTCAAATAGATATATTCTTTCCAGGCAGTGAAATTGTCGAACTGTCTGGTGCCGTATTTGGTGTCATTTTCTCATCACCAAATTGTAAAAGAATTAAATGGTACCACATTTGATGTACTAGGTTCAGTTGCTTGCTTTACATTGTGAGTTTATCTCATTCCCTCTCATTTTATCCTCATTTTCTGTCTACTAAAAGATTGTTTTGCTAGTAAACCCATCCACAAACACACTACGGTACATCTTAAATCACATGACTTGAACTCGAGTCACTGTTATTACATTGCGCAGTGGAAATATAATGCTATTTACAATACATACGTAACTGCATGGGCACAATTAAGAGTCCAGTCCATTCATTTACAGCCTCCAACTGAGGCAAACTTACTTTTGTGTCATTTTTCTAACACATTCAATTTCTTGGCCATTAATCTACAGGTTTATCCAGTGACAGTTTGAACCATTTACTTGCCGTACTCTGCAGGCATGTTAGATCTATTCTGGCTGCACCATAATGTAATCAATAGTATCATTAGCGGACTTCATTATTACACATTAAAAGTCTTTGCCGAGTGTCTCTTTGATTCTTTTGTTTGGTTTCGTCTCGTTTTGTTATGTTTGCTTGTTCTTATGTGTGTGTGTTTTTTGTTGTTTTTTTCTAGAATATCCAGTCTTTGGACTTTAAAAACATGGAGAGTTATAAGCTGCAGGTCAGTCGAAGACATGAGACATGCAGAATTTACAAGTCTTTTGTTGAATCTAATTCAATCGATCACCAATCGAACCACGCTATTCATCGGGTGTAGTGTGGAGACAGGGATGTTGTCATGATCCCTTCTGGATCATGGTCTCCTTTCATGGTGCTTGATTCTCCTTCCTACACTGACATATCAAAGCTAACAGGTCCTGAGCATATCCGTCTTTTATTTAGTCTCTCTCTCAGTCTCAGGTATGGTGTGTCCGTGATCGGTTCGGCATCAGCATCATCGCCGACTGGAGCCATCCAACGGGCGTCCATTGCGCCTCAGATCCCTAGTAGCTAGATGCAGCGTGGTCCCACGAGAAGCCGTTAGAGTCCTTGGAGCCGGAGGTGAGTCCTGGTCCTCCATAAAGCTCTCAGGACTTCCCTCGGCATCGCCATCAGGCAGGCTTCCACAGCTGGAGCCCGGTGACATTGTCTCCAGAAGGTCGTCCCTGGCCAAGCCCACCACCGTGTCCTGATGTGGTCCACCCTGAGGGCCCCCATCATGGGCCCCAACCCCAACCAGCAGCCCCGTCTCCCCGTCAGTTGTGCTGCCAACATTTCTCCCTCCGTCCTGGTCCTCCAGGAGGTTGGAGAGGAAGCTGATGTACTTCATAGCAAGCCGAAGGATCTCGTTCTTGCTTAGCTTCTTGTCCGGAGGGTGAGTGGGGATGAGTTTGCGAAGCTCTGCAAACGCCCCATTTACGTTCTGTTGCCGCCAACGTTCACGACTATTGGTGAAGATACGGCGAACTATCTTTGGCTGGCCAGCTAGCAGACGAACAGGGAGGGAAGGACACAGACATCGAGAGAGTGAGGACAGGAGGCATAGACAGAAGATATAACACAAACAACGTACAATGGCTTAACTGAAACAGATAATGCAGTCGGCAAAAGAGTAAAGAAATTCAAACATAAGAATGTAAGACGTAGCGACACAAGAACAGATGCACATAGAGTTTGAGGAAAATGATCTTGTAGACGAATAAGAAAAGCGTAATAACCTAAACTTAAATAACCGAAGATTGTCCTCCGTACGAACATGGATTTTCAGATGATGGCACCGCTGCTACAGAATAAATACAACACGTTGCGTGCCAAGTAGGGTGCAGAAACAATACAGAAATGGTTCACTTAGCATGCCAAACCTCAGGAAACGGTGTTGGGGGTGACTGTTTGCTCCCCTTTCCATATTCTATTTACTTTTTTTTATTTATTTTTTTTAAAGATGCCCCACTGCAGGTAGTAACATCCTCCCACCCCCAACAATGGTGTCTTCCAGGCTATTGTCGCCCTTGGAACACACCCAGTCTATCTTAATCCTTCAGCCCACTCTGCAGTAAAACCTTGGCATGGAGGCAGCAGCACCCCCATCCTCCACCCCTGCATATGGCAGTGAGTGGGCAGCGGTGGAAAGGATGTTTCAAATGAAATAAACCCCCTGTCTGTCTGAAAAGAGTTTACTTTAATGGCATGCGGGTAGATGTATTTGACATTAAGATTATCAGTATGCATTTATGCTGTGAGTTATGATTCATTTATTCCTCTTGGGGTTGACACTTATGGTAAGTGTTGCATCCTCTGCAACAGCCAGATTAGGCACAGTACAGATCCATGTCAGTGGATGAATGACAATGGAGATGAGGAGGGGACGTTTGGGGAACTACATTGGCAGAAGGAGGACACAGCAGAAGTGCGTCTTACCATACTTATAAAGATCTAAAATGCGCCTACCCTCGTCGAGTTCAACCTCATAAGGCGCCGGGCGGCGCTTTACCCTGTTGCTGGGGTACATGCTGTACTGCTCCGACTCCCCTCCGAGACTACAGCAACAGAAAGCAGACAAAAAGTGCACAGGTGATTGAGAAAACATCAGGTCCAGCATCCATCATTTCATTTAATGCATGTGCACAACGCCATCCACTCCTCACACACAGGAGCACACTGCATACAGGCTCATGAACACACACACACAATCACACACACACATTTTTATAGATATAGGCTAATGAATATACACGGTTGTCAACATAATGCAGACTCAATTGCATTACAGGCATCTTCTCACACTACTGCAGTCTGTCCCTGCAGGGCCACCATAGGGCAGCATCTTAAAGCCATCAAACTTTTACACCCACTCTGATCAAATGTTTGAACACTCACTCTGATCAAATGAAACGTGCATTCATGAAACTCCCTGTTTTCTATTTTCCTCGTCTCCACCTTTACCTGTTGATGGCGGCGAGAGGCTGCGCCAGGTTGTAGAGCATCGCCCGGGCCGGGACAGGAAACGCGTTTGGGCTCAGTTGGACCATTCGAGCGTCGTCTCGGTGCGGCGGCGGCAGCGGCAGCGGTGGAGGTCTGCGAAGTTCCGTGATCGGCACCAAATGGTTTTCAGTCCTCTGCTCCACCGCTTTTATAGCGTCCCTCCTGGAGAGCTCGATCACCGGCACTTCCCTTTTCAGGTCAAGGGCGTTGTGAGAGGCAGTTTCCTTGGCAACGCCGTTGATGATGATGCTGATGCTGGTCCCGTTGCTCGAGTTCTGCAGAGGAACGTCATCCCTCTCTTCAACCCCCTTAAAGCTCCCTCCCCTCACCTCCCCCTCCTCCCCTCTCCTCGGCTCCTCGTCCTCCTTGCATCCGTTCTGTCTGGAGATGATGGAGGAGTCCTCTCGCTTTCCAGGACCGGACTCTGCATCGGGGCTTTCAGGACACAGCTCCGGCTGCCGTTTTTCCATCATTTTTATACCGTCGAGTCCACTACTCCTGAATAAGAATTCCTCCCATTAATTCAGCCCAACACATGTCTCTTTCTACACCACATAATCACGCGTTTCATGCAAGACTACAGGGAATTAACACTTAAATTATATCACTTTAATTTAGATATTTTATTGTTGCTATTATGTATCGTACTTTTTGTAATTATCATAATCATGACGAGAATTAATATTAGCAATTGCAGACATTAAAGACCAACAACACGGCGAGTTTAAAATACACCTGAAAGGTTTTTAAATAGCTTGGTAAATTGTTTTTTTTAAATTTACGCATTTTGTTCGATAAAGATAAGATCATCCACTAAAGACAATATTGACCACGTTTATATGTATTTAGTATTTAAATGTAAATCAGTGATTAATTTAGGAGAATTCCTAATTTTTGTGAGCTGATGGAGGTTTGTTCTTAAACTTAAACCTAAACCATCAGAGCTGAAGTTGCCTCATGTTGAATATTTTTTAATCTTAGTCTACAGTATGGACTTTATGGATATTCTCCAAACACTAACGGGTCTTTTCCACAGTTTTATCTTGTGGTTTCTGCATGTAGCCTACGAGTGTTGTTTTTTCTGAGTCTCTTATCTAGCTACACCCGGCCTTCAGCACAATTTACACCGTTAAGCTAATATCCTAAGGTCCGTTAACCCACGTTCACAGTTATATATCATTTATATTCAAAGGTTGAATTCGGATGTAGGTTTATTTAAAGCTGAATATTGTCGTCTTGAGCAGAGATTGTTCCAGGACCACGAAGGCAGCTTGGTAATATCAATTTTACGTCGATATGCAATCCCTTTTCCATAACTACAGAAAATCCACAAATAAACTCGTGAGCCTTTAGAAACACTTGAACTTGATCGTTTCACATGTACGAGCCTCATTTTTCTTTTTCTTTTTTATCGTGGTGAAGGCCGTAATGCTGTTGTTGTCAGAGCCGAACATCAAAGCCTTGTCATAGGCTATTGAACACATCACATAGCACCGGGTAAGTGTTTTAGTCGGTAATTAATTCAATAAAAAAAATAGCCCAATCAAAATATTATATATAAATCCACATGAGTCCGCCATTTTTTATAAAGCGCACTTTTATTTCTGGGAATTCTCCAATAGGCCTCGCATCCGTTATTAGCCTACATCCCGTACAGTCTCCAACACCACCCGATCGGACAATAGCAGAAAATATAGGCTAAATATTCCGCACGTAACACCGATAAAATTCAGACGATAGCGACGCAATTACGGGCATTTGGAACAACGAATGTGGCTCTCTAAATAAAG
This sequence comes from Decapterus maruadsi, assembly GCA_030347415.2. Classification (NCBI taxonomy): domain Eukaryota; kingdom Metazoa; phylum Chordata; class Actinopteri; order Carangiformes; family Carangidae; genus Decapterus; species Decapterus maruadsi. Next base: position 19,425,509 of record CM064906.1, read on the forward strand.
ATGTTTTTTTTTTTTTTTGCACTTACCGCTCCAGCCGTGTTGTTGATGTTACTGTGTAAGTGGAGCCATTTTGTGAGTGGGTCATCCATGTCTGAGGTTTTTCTTTTTTTACCCTGCCAGTTGTGGAGCTCCGTGTGTGTGTGTGTGTGTGTGTGTGTGTGTTTGTGTGTGTGTGTGTGTGTGTGTGTGTGTGTGTGTGTGTGTGTGTGTGTGTGTGTGTGTGTGTGTGTGTGTGTGTGTGTGTGTGTGTGTGTGTGTGTGTGTGTGTGTAGCTGAGTTATTTCTCGCCGCATCCAGTGCGCTCCCTCAGTGTGGGGAGCGGAACACAGGCCGCAATGTGGCCGAGGGAGATAAGCGCACGGCAGCGGCCTCTTCATTCCCGATAAGCCCCTAAACCCATTATTTATGAAATGATTCATTATTATTTGGCTGTCGTGGGCTATACAGGCTTGTGGAGGGCAAAGCATTAAAAAAAGCAAACAGGCACAGCGCAACGGCCTGTAACAACGCGAGGTAGTATACTGTAGCCTGAGCTATAGTTGAGGTGTTTTAATTTTTTTTTTTTTTTTGATGAAAGAAACAAAAGCTCAAGTTAAGCTTTTGACCTATTTCTATTTTTCAACAAAGGGCTTTTTGCTAAGCCCATTTAAAATAAGATAACACGTGATAGCAGAGAGCCCACATTAAAAATATATATTTATTTTGTGTTAATTCATCCTTAAAGAGGAATATATATCCATTAATCCATATCTAGGTTTCTGCGCCTCGAGGCTAGATGCGCCACTGATACAATAGATGACTAAAAAAGAGAGAGACGGGCTCTAATTATGATAAGGTTGTCCTAATTGGATGGGACACAATTCTTCTTAGATAGACAAATAAATAAATAAGCGAATAAAAATAAATGTGCTTTTTTGGCTTGTCATTATTTGTGTCAGGGGCTTTTGGTCGGCAGTTCCCCCGGGGTCTATGGAGAGTCATGGCTGGAGGAGATAAAAGCGCATCGGCTTCTGGTCCATCAGATAAAACAGCAGGAACATCAACGGTGACACGCTATCAGAGCACATCCAGGACAGCCTAAATGGTAGCAGGTACATCCTAACAACGGATTTCCCAGACTGCTTTTTTCCTTACTAATTCATACATTTAAATATGCTCATGAAAAAACTGAATAAAAACGAACAATGATCACAATACAGGCATTTAAACAGGTAAATTGTCTCGCAGTCAAGTAAACCCCAGACATGACAGTAAAGATAGAAAGATAGATAGATAGATAGATAGATAGATAGATAGATAGATAGATAGATAGATAGATAGATAGATAGATAGATAGATAGATAGATAGATAGATAGATAGATAGATAGATAGATATGGAAAAGTCGTGCACATTGCATGTTTCGCACATTTTAAAGCTGATGCTCAAAAGTATCGATTCCAACAATTAGTCACGACCTCAGCGCAGCAGTCACGACCATCATCCTACATCCTGTGCTTTACACAGCATAGCCTGACTGACCTTCTTAATTCCTCTTTTTATTTGCAATGACTAAGATTTCTGTCAGTGGGAAGCTCTGGGAATGCATAAATTCAATTTTTGCACATTCAGTGTTTAATTGCTTCATTGTCAAACAAGCAGGTGACCTTATAAGATCACCCAATTTCAAATAGTATCTGACCACCACGTGATGGAGTTTTTTGTAGTTTTGTGTAGGAGAATAATGATTGAATTCGAGACAAAAACGTTTGACAAAATAAAACATTTTATTTAGAAGCAAACCATAATGTCATGAAGCAGTAGGTGACATACAGTAGCACAAGTAACATGAAATGACCATGCATTCCTCCACAAAAATATGATCTATGGAAATGATCAGCTACTTTGTTTAAACATAATCTGTGAGGCAGTTTCATTACAGTGTATGGCACCAATGTATGAAATACCTCTTTAGGTCAAGGGTCTCATAGGCCAAGACAACATCTGTGGCACATCCTCACACGTGTCAATCAAATGAAATAATCAACAAGATTGGGGTGTCATACTCTGTAAACTATCACAAGAAAACAAAACAGTAATATCTGACCATAAAAATCAAGTCTGCACACAGAGACAAGTTGTGCTGGGTTTGAATCAGTATTTCTAGTGCACAATATATATCCTGAAATCAGCTTCTAACAAGCACAGTCCTCCCTGCTACTGGATTTTGTTTGGTTTCATGTTTGTCGTCTGGTTATTTTTATTGATTTGCCATGGTAATCCAAATCCCTCGCAGCGGTGTGTTGTTGTCGAACATTGGTTTGCACTAATAGGAAATGAACCCTGTTATCCAGTGTAGCCATTCTGTTATGTGAAACTGCACTGAGATACACACCGACTATCTTACATCTACCTATGTGTTACAGTCCATCAGCAGTGTTTGCAGTGTTGAATTAGAAACCATGGCTCCAGGAGAAATGGCTCTGTGCCATGTCTGTGTTCCCAGTCAGCGCTGGTTGCGTCGTGCCGGCATGATCCGAAGAGATGTGGTGCTCTCCCGGGTCATGAGCCGTGTCACCTGGTCCATGCTTAGTCCAGCCACCGGTTCTCCATTCACCTGCAGGATCTCATCACCGACACCCAGCAGACCTGCAAAGGGGCCCTCGCTGCCATCACCCACTTTCTCCACATACACACCTGGAGGAGGAAGGTGGTGAGAGGGGAAAAGAAAGACAGAAAACAAATTTAAAGAAAGGGTGTGAGTAAAGAAAGTGTTTCGTGAACCATATTAAACTCATGCACACAAAACTGCAATCACTCCTTTTCATAAAACAGTTTATAGTAACCTATAATTAAATTTCTGCTAAACTGACACCACGTTTTGACTTATTTGATGATGTGTCTGATCATCTTTGATTATTAATTTGACTTATCTTTTATCATAAGCACAGACACATTTAGTTCACAACAATCACTATAAATCTTATTATAGAATCAACATTTCTATTCAAGCGTGTTTTCAGTTTATAACATATTATTGGTGAATAGTATAGCATAGAATAAAATACTGTGAGCGAGGATATGAAGAGATGCAAATATACTTACAAAATTAACAAAAAACTGCAAACTCAAACTACAGGTAAAAGGAAAAAATATTTAATCATCTTAAATTACCTGTGTCAGGTCGTCCTTTGCCTCTCGAGATGACAAAACCAAACGGACCATTTGGGGGTCTGATGAGCTCCAGGAGGAGGGTCCCATCAGGGAAGGCCTGGGTGATCCGGCCCACTGGACGCACTATTCTGGAGGGAAGTACATCCTCAACACTCAGGGCCCTGTGGAGCTCAAGCTGAGGGCTATCAGGGCTGCAGAAACAAAAAAATCAGCTAAATTAATGAACCAGAATGATGTTGAATGTTTATTGATAACACATGTTTTTTCCCTTCCTCTCTCTCTCGTGCTCTCTATTTTTCTTTGACACCTACCTGGGTGCCAGGCCATATGGTATCTGCACCTCTCCCAGTATTGTCGAACGCTCTGTTCTTCTCTCTAAACTCTGCACTGAGGAGGCTTTGCGCAGTTGGGCCAGTGGCAGCACCTAGTGGCGAATAAAAGGAACTGTAACAAATTGTGTGTTTCATATTGGCAAAATCCATCAGATCATTTTTTGAAACTTTTTTTTTTAAGTTTTTGGCTCTGACATTGCTCTAAAACTAAACAGGGGCAGAGTTTGGCTGCACTTACACACATAACACACTAACAGAGGCTGTGACTGGCTGGAGCAGAAAGTTGTTTACATCTGTTTAGTGTTCTCTTGCCACTGCCAAGAGGACAACGAGGATGGCTCCCACAGAAAGTGGAAGGAAGCCCAAATGCATTATTTGTGCTGCCAGTGTCAGGCAGCAGCACTTCAAAGCCCTGGTTGGTCCACCGTGGCAAATAAGTAGTGAAAAGCACTTCAAAGCAGAACTGCAACTTTAAAGAGATGTAAATAAGATGTGTTCTCCCTGTGGCTTAAGTTCTTTAGGTAAACAAAATCGCGTCTATTTGATGTGGTATAATAAAACAAGGACAAGAATGCAAGGACATTTAGAAAATAGCACAGCAAAGATGAAAATAACAATGCATGAAAAACTGTACTGTTGCTCACTGTGTTCAGGGTCTGCAGTGAGGGGGTCCTCTGTATGCGGATGGAGGGCTGTGGCCTGCGTGTGGGACTTGGGGAAGCAGAGCTGGCCCGGGGGGGAGTGGGGATGCTGAGCTGTTCCATGCTGCTAGAGCGGCCTCCTTTAACAAGTCTACCCACGCTGTTCAGACCAATGGAGGAAAAGAAGCGACGCAGGAAGAGCTTTGGACGTCCATCCATCTTTCTGTAAAGTAAACATTAGTGGTGGTATTTTGTTTTAGCAGATGGTAAGGTAGATTCAAATAAAAATACAATTACATAACGTAAACCAACACAGCACTTGGATGGGGATTTTTTAAGAACTGATATGACGATTATTGTACTAATGGTCTTACCACACTGCTAATGCTAGTAATTTCCAGAAGAGGGCAGGATTGTCTTGATATTGACATAATATTTTCAACTGTAATATCCTGGGGGCTGTGGGTCAGGGTTTTAATCTCCTAACTGCTACCACTGGCACGCTCAAGTCATTATGGGAACAGCGCTGGTGGGGGCAGGGGATTTATTGTCTAAGCTATGACAAGAGCGTTGTTATCTTGGCTTACCTGGACCCGTCAGAGTTTTCCTCCCATATGGCCTCGGCTTTCAGATGTTCTGCTCTCAGCAGCTCAGCCCTGAGGTCCTCGGCCCGAGACATACCGAGGCCTCGTAGAGCGGGACGGCAGTCGGGACCAGAACCAGGGTCTCCGCTTAATCCTGCTGGTAGAAAGGGATGATCTGAGTTCATGTCAAAGAGATGGTTTTAAACATGACAAACTGCTCACAAAACAAATGTCAGCTATGATATCTTTACTTTGTAGAGTTGAGATTTTGGTCAAAATTTCTACCTCTACTGTTCCACGATGTAACTATTTTTACTTGTTTTATTGCATTAGTGTCAAGACAAGTTTGACTTGTTTGTTAAAAGGAGATTTTGACGCTATAGAAGTACAACATAAGCAAAGGATCTAAGTGCTTTTTCCACCATTGATTCTAAAATATTAAATCTTACATATCAATGCATGATTCCACCCACCAAACAAATATGCATATGTCCTCATCTCTGTACACAGGAACTCTAATCTATAGCTTTTCTCATCCAAAGTAACCACTCACCTGTCCCATCTGGCGTGGTATCCCAGAGTTCAGCAGCTGGCAGGTCTGGGGTGAGTCGGGCTGGGGAGTACCTCAAAGTGGAGGGCCTGATACAGGGCACTGGGCTGCTTGTAGTGGGTATCCCTTGAGTTACAGACACTGGGGACTCCCTTCTTGTGTCTGGAGAGTCCATTAGGGCTGCAGACCCACCCTCTCCTCCCTGATTTGAGGTAATCTGGAACTGCACTGTGGACTGACCAGCAGCGGAACGATTCCTTGAGCTTGACTTTAGGGCTGATTTTATAGGAAGGGATGGGGGTGGTGATTCCCTGAGTCCACCAGACGCCTCCAGCACACATGGTTCAAGAGCAACAGGGCTGTCGGGGGCAAATGAAACAGCTCTGCTCAAATTGACCCTGTTCCTGGGATTGGAGTTACGCCGCTGAGCCCACGATGGACCGTACGGACCATGTCCAGACTCTAGACGACTTTCTCCTTTCCTGCTCCTTCTTCGAAGTTTTCCAAATCCTGATGATTTCCACCCCGTGCTACTCTCTTTATTTTCTCCAAGCACATAAGCTCCGGCAAAGGTGACGGTTAGTGGAGCTTTCGGTCGAGTACTCACCTCTGGCTTGTTCGGAGGCACCCAGCGTGGAACCAGTTTTCCCCGTGGGTCCTCCGGGTTGCCAGGCTGCTGTGTCTCAGCGTTCTGTGAATCTGATGGTGCTGAGACCGGCTGAGGTTCCCTGACTACTGAGCCACATGATTCACATTTCTTCACCAGCACTATTATCTCTTTAATCACTGTTTTACCGCTGACAACTGCATCTTCTTGCTTCTGTGAGGGAGGCATAGAGACACTTCTGTGGCTTTTGCTCCGCTCTGAACCACTGCTGCTCGAATCCGTATTGCTTTCTTTGCTCTTCGATTTGGGGCCTCCAGGCCTGCCACGCTGTCTGACTCTATCCAAATACCGAGACTCTGCTTCTTTCTCTGATTCATCCTCAAAGCGTACCCGCGTAGGCGAACAACCGTAGCGTCTCGATCGACTTCCTTGATCGCCAGGAGTGTCTGTAACAGTGTCTCTTTGAGTTGGGACGAGGAGAGGACCTGGTCCAGTTTGAGGTGTAAGATCTTCTTTGGTTTGAGGGGCTTTCTGGTCTGGTGTTGGTCTGGAAGATTCACTTTGCTGCTTCTTCCTGCATAAAATATAGAAGAGTGAGAATTACAATTTTTTAAAAGAAAGAAATAAGCGAGTTCAGCTCCAATTGTAAGTTAAGGAGTTGTGAAAATGGGGCAAAACAAAGTCCGATGAGAATATGAGATTAAATCAGTAATTTCTCAGAAACAGACCCATTTTCAAAACAACAGGTGATAAGATTTGACATCTTGGGTCTCAAAGGGGTAATTACCTGGTTAAACAAAGGTTAAATGAAAACAATAAATAAAATAGAAAAGGGATTACACAGTATTGAAATAAGACACGCTCTAGATGCGTTGTTTAGTCACAAATGTAGGAGCCATTGCAAATACTCCCACTTGTAAATTAAGTGAAGGCTTCCTGTTGATAAAAGGGGATTTCAGGAACATGACGCACACACTATTACACAAACACAATTGAGAGCAAACAACTTCACGACCATTATGGAGCACCGTCAGACTCCAAAGCTTTAACCTATTTTCAGTTACGCAACCTTAGCTCTGCCAAAGCAAGCCAAGTGCAAGGGAAGGATAGACAAAGCGGGCTCATCTAACTTGCGAACATGCCAACGGAGTCATCGCCCTCGCGAGGCATTTGCAGCCAACTCACACAGTGGCTCTCTGATCGGAATGGGAGCGTCTGCAGGGGCGATCGCCTTTAATGTGAGTGGAGCGAGCCTTGAGTCGTGCTCGCTCCAGGAGACGTTTGGCCTGCTCATGTCTTGGGCTCAGAGGAAGCTCGTCACTGATTACAAGAAGTGACCTGATGATGAAGAGAAAGAGAGAAAGAACAGAAATGAATCATTCAGATTGGTGAAAGCAGCAAGGGCGATGGATAGAGATGAATGAATGACAATAGGTTACATTGCCATCTGTCTGAATGAAACTGAATATTTCAGGAAGTCTTCAAAAGTGCAAAAGGTTATTGCGTGTTGTGACATATCTAGCAACATCATATTCCCCAGAGATTGATTTAACATAGAGTGAATCAAGCTGCATCTTCCTAAGCCGTCTTATGTAATATCAGATAGATACACTGGGGCGTGGCACTGGCGGTGAGCAGCAGAGAGAAACGTCATCCATCCATCTATCCTTATGCCCAGCTGCTAAGCTGCTCTGCATTGTGCTTCATCGTCTGTACTTGTCTTTATCCCCTGGCCCAGTGATAAAGATAGCATGATACACCAGCCATGTGGATTATCCTTGTAATGGACTGAGTGTGATTCATTCTCTCCTGTGTGTCGAGAGGAGAACATAGTGTGTTTCAATAGATTACGGTTTGTCGTGTGAATGCTTTATTCTGGCACTGACAAACATGATATAATTAGCAGAGAGTTTTGGTATATCTTATGCGACTGTTTCACTCTGCAGTTTTTAATGACGATGATAATGTTCTCTGTTATAATAACGGCCTCTAGAGTATTGTTACCATTATAGATAAACTGAGCAGAGTGGGTCAACTGAATAATTCAAGAACTGAGGCAAATTCAACGCTGAAAATCTAAGAAGAAGAAGATAGGTAGGTACTGTATGGCGGCCTTGTGTAGTTTTTGAATAAACCCCGCTGGCACAGTGTTTTGTTCGTGCACGTGGCAGCTTTATTCTACACACTATAGCTCCCTCAATTGAAGAAAAAAAAGGATCTAAATCCCCATAAGTGGAGCTGTAGAGTGGAATTTATGAGGTGAGGATATAAATAGTGTATAGGAGTTGAATGTCACCACCCCTTCCAAGCATGTGAAGGAAACATAGCACTGCTCACCTCAAATAGGGTTCAAGTTCCTGAGCAAGAATGACTGAGTCTGAGCTGTCCAAAAGCCCATGGGCACCTGCGACTGGCACAAAACAGAGAGGAAAAGAAAAAAATCTTAGCAGATGTGCCGATGCGGTGGACCGGAATTAAAATGTCAGATGGTGCAATTGTGACAGTGTGGATGTGAAATTTTTACGATTCAGTGTTCAGATGAAAAAGCCCCAGAGATTGCTGCAAGGTTTGATGTCCAACATGATGTGGCTCCAGTCTGTGTTTTCATTCATTTTTTAAGAAAAAATCACAGTGTCTCTTATAGTCCTCAGTCCAGTTCTATTACAGTGTCTTAATGTTTGACTGGTGCAAATCTGAAAGAGCCTTTGGCCGTGATGTGACCTCGTGTGGGGGTGGGGGTGGGGGGTTTAGAATAACTGGCTCTTTGTTTGATCATAAGGATTTTCATAAACCCTCATACCATTAGTGTCAGTGACAATCTCATAGGTTATGCCTGACTGATTCTTAATGTCAATAAAAACAACATAGGTTATGCAACCGCTGAGGGACAGATAACATCATATTTCCCAGGAACAGGGTAAAAAAAATCACCTGATTATCACGGATTTGCCATCATTATGTGTGGTATGTGGAGTATTGACACATCCAGGCCCAGCAGACCTACACAATATTACAGTTACAAAACATGGGAAACTACGCAATCTGTCACCCTGAATGCACACAAAGATGTCTGTTAGCGCACAGAGATACACAAGCAGGGACACTCCCCCCCACCGCTCTGTCTGCTAATAATAGCAACACCCTCATGCACATCTGCACATCTGACATCTGCTCAACACTGGGAATCAGCCAGGTTACATATAACATTTCTATAGACCATCATGACAGACAAGGGCTTGTGTACAGCACTCGCAGGCTGCGACAGCTGGAGAGCATCTCAATGTGGACAAAATGTTCATGATTAAAAGAGGTTTAAAAAGTTTTTTAAGAGAATAAAACACTGCCAATGTCTTTCCCCGCTCAAAGTGCCAACGCACCACCTGAGCTTTACAATACTGTAGTTGCAATAGTGTCCATCTTACAGGATGCACTGCAAAGGCATACACTGCACAAGTTGTAAACACAACGACAGTACGACCGGGTCACTGAAAAGAACAAACATGTTTTCATTCATCCTGTAGGGATGCACTGATCATCATTCATCAACATTGTGAAAACTAAAGGGACATTCAGTGAAAGTGCAGACCTCTGCCGAACAACACAATTCAAAGAAAACATTTTCAAATTCATAGTAAATGACACAGATTCCTCAAAAACGTAATGGGCTGTTCCCTGACCCATGCCCCATCCCTCCACCAAGGAAGGTGCAAATCGGTTCAGCACTTTTTACATAATCCAGGCACAGGTGAAAACATAACCTCTTCAGCAAAGGTAATAAAAATCGAGATCAAGACCATGTCTGTTTGTTATTTCCAAGCTGATATATTGCATCATTTAGACAAATGTTCTACTTTTTATATCACATTTGTTATGAAACAATCACTGTTTCCCTTGAGACCTACCTTTACTATCCATTTGGGATGTTGACTCTATCTCACTTTCTCCTCCGCTCTGCTCTGTGTCGTCCCTGTTGTTTTGCTGTCTTTCCCTCAACTTTGCGTAAGCCCTCTGCTTCACCTTCAGCTTCTCATCAGCTGAGGGCACCCCGCTTTGTGAAGACATGCTCTCCCAGCTGTCTGAACTGCACAGTCCTTTGGTAGGGTCATCGGCATCTGCCTCTTTCTGCTCGCACCTGTCCAGGTAGCGCTGCACGCTGTCAGAGTGTTTGAATCCTGATGTTACATCGCTATCATCCCCCACGCCTCCTACTACGTCCCGCTCGGCTTCTTTGGATGTACTCTGAGGCTCTGCCACCGCTTCCATCTGAGTATAGTCCTTCAGAGGTAATGTTGAGGGGATGTTGTGAGGGCCAACGCCATTTAGAAGCAACGTTTCGGGGCGTGCCACTCTCCAGAAGCCTTTGGGTGGTGCCCAGTGTCTGGTTGTGGTGGTAGATGTGGCAGAAGAAGAGGGTGTTGTTGGAGCAGAAGTGGTGGCAGAACAGGAGAGCACAGGTAGAGGAGGAAGAGGAGATGGGTCATCCTTACTACTGCTAGAGTTGTCCGACAGAAGACTCTCGAGGCTGGTGCCCTCCCTGAGCCCACAAGACTGACCTGTCACAAAACTGACCTGGCCTTCAGTTTCCTCTGGCTTCTCTTCTTCGGGCTCATCTCCCACCTGGAAGATCCGCTCCCTATGTGCTCCAGCTGGAGGGTTGTGGATCTCCAACCTGACCTGAACCTCTACCTCCTCCTCTTCATCACTACTGCTCAAGTTTTTTGCAGCGCCTGACCGCCAAGAGAGAGCGGGCAGAGGTACCGGGCCCTTCGCTCTGGGTCTCTGTCTGAGAAAGACCTCAGATGACAGCTGCCCTGTGGGACCGCTCACAAGGACGTCCGCGTCCAACCTTTCTCTTTCCCTCTCTCTGTCTCTCCCTCTTGTTCTTCTCTGTGTGATCGTCTTCACCTTGGTCTGTAGTGCGTGCACAGCTGAACTCTGAGGAGGAGGGAGTTGGGTGCTAAAAGACGGTGCAGGGAAGATAGGCTCCGGGACAGGGCCAGTGATGAGCCCCCAGTTAATGGGAAGCCCAGTGGGGATGGGGGAACTGGATTTTGCTTGGACACTATCAACCGCCTTCTCTTCCTCCATTGGCTGGTCATTCGCAGAGAAATCCAGACAGATCCTACACATACAAGAACACAAGTTTTATTTATAGGCCCACTGTACATGCAGATAAAACCATGTCTCTCACATCTGTTCTACATCTTTGTTACCGGCTACTATCTATCTGATCTGCCGAGTGAAGAGATATGTAATGTGGATTCAGTCACGTTGCCTTATCCACTGATTACTTTGCACTGCACAGGATAATCCTTCAGAATGAGAATAAGCAACTGCTGCCTGCAACTGAGCCCCTGTTTGAATAAACAATATTATATATGTTTTTTAGTCATGAAAAATCAACGATGTCCAGTTAAACAAAACTTTTTCTATGAATAAGTTGCCTCTTCAATAAATATGCATAAAAATCGATCATTAACTCTTTAACCTGGGGAAAATGAGCCATTTCAAAATCCACACTATCCTATAGCCTATTGTAAAAATGCACAGCATTTCACAAATAAAAGACAACTGAACCAAAAAAAATCAACACAAAGTATACTTCACATCACATTACACTCAATATTTAGTTATAGCATACAAATTGACAAGATCATACCTGGACAGGACAGGCTATTCAGAGGAGACGGTGTCCTTTAAATTCCAGCGATTCCAGCGCTGCCCATCGTGAAAAAGTTGCCATAAATTCTAGTGCCACAGCGTTATAGGCTCAATTTAAGTTACCATCCTCACCAAACGTGCTGGTATTGCAGCGTGCATTCTCAGGTCGGCTGGCAGCGTAAGCGAAAAGACGGTGCAACTTTCCCCTCCGGATAAAAAAAAGAAACCCCAAGTAGCCGAAGATCTCGCAGATCTCCAGAGATTTCTCCAGAAGCTGATGGCCAGCCTCCTCTCACTCTCTGCATGGCTCCCTCAGAGCCACTGTCAGCCGAGCCAGCGGTCTCTCAATCATGATTGGTCCGGTAATCCCTTCAGAAATCAGTGGGATTAGACAAAAATGGAATACAAAAATGCCTGCTTTAATTTCGTCCTTGCCTCGCGAACCCGCTGCCGAGTGAAGCTCCCTGTTGCGTAAGTAGGATACAGAGCCCACACACCGACTCCCTGCGCACTGTAACGAGCCAATGAGAAGGAGAGAAAAATAAATAAAACTCACTCTAATGTCTCAATGATATTCAGCCAGAATGGAGGGATCCCCTGGATGCTGTCATCCCCGTAATATTTCGATGTTCCCAGTATAAAGGTAATAGGCGATTATGTGTTTGAGAGAATATAGGCCAAATAATGCAACGTATAAACAACTGGGGACTGTTTCTTATTTGTCAGTAGGCTCCAGCTGATCCCTCCCTCTATCCCATCATCCCATCACTCCCTCTCTCTCTCCTGCTGTCTGTCTTTCTGTTTTCATAGACGTGGGGGTATACACGCGCGCGCACGCTCGTGCACATCTTAATTGGGACAATGTTCTGCAAACCAGTTGTCACAATCCAGATGTGATCAGACTCTGGCAGATGCTGCTCAGTTTTGTGCTGTTGCTGTGTGTGCGGTTCAACGTCAGTAGATGGCGCCACACAGACACACACGCACTCACGCACGTACGTACACACACACACACTACACACACACACACACACACACACTTGCCCAGCTAGCTGTAACCGGCTAGCGAGGCTGTTCTGTTGTCGAGTTGACACCCTCCCCAAACCTCGGCAGCAGCTAAGCTGCACAGTCGACATGGCAAGAAAATATCGCAACAATTTTCTGAAAATGGATGAAAATCTTCCAAGTCTTTTGGAATGAGTGAGTAGTATGATGTATTTTACCCCGATGGAAACCGACGGTAGAAGTTGCATATTTTTGGTTTTAGTTACATTAATGACGCATAGCTATGGTTAGTAGTTGCTAACACGATAGGCTAACAGGCTAGCCAGTGCCACAGGGAGGAGTACGGTGTCTTCGCTACTTAGCCTGTTAGCCTTCTGTGCTCAGTCCAACGAAGAGTATTTGTCTGAGCTGCCTGTCACAGTTGGGACTAAAACGCAATTCTAACACGATAGCGAGCATTTTATAAACACTGCGTTGAATTGATTAAACCCCGGTGGAGATAAATATATAAAGGCAGTTGGGATGTTTGTTAGTTTCGGATGCTGCCGTTACATAATCTCGCTGCTGTTGCAAGTCAAATGGCTACACTTTCCAGTGTCACTGTGAATCGTCTCAGGCTATCGCTTCCTTGAGCAAAATACGCGAGATGGAAACAAATTGTTGTTGGCGGTGTAATAAGTTCACAATCACAGCTTTTCATTCAGAATAACGACGGCGTCTTCCTCCACAAATGATAGGTTTCAGAGTGTTTAGCAGTTTCCTTTTCTTTTTTTGTATCAAATGACGTCTGCTCGCCAGCCAGCATAGCTAACTAGCCACCCTTAGCCTAGCTCGGCTAAAGGCAAGCTAACGTTATCTACAATTAGCCATAGATCATAGTAGTTAAATCGACTATGGGTTTATAACCAATCGACGGGAGAATACACGTACAATAGAAAACGCGTTCACGCAAATGAACGTCGTATTTTACTTGTTAAGCATTATAGTAAAAAAATAATGATAGTAAACCCTATTAGCAAACGTTAGCTTCATAACAAGTTAGCGCAGAGACTTGGTTGTTAGCCTCTTCAAGACCCTTTGTCCATAGTCATAGTGTTAACCAGGTCTTGTAAGTAGGCCACACAGCAGTTGTTTTGATTCTTTTCCGTCGCTCGTTTCATCTGTATTGTCGAAATATGTGCTGTATCACATCTGATTTGTTTTTAGTTTGTTTAAGTGTCACGGTTGAAGAACGCATAGACAGACGAAGCCAAATAGACTTAGAATTAGAAATGTTAATTTTTCACCCCCAGTATTAGCAGTTCCTCGCGAAACCTACTTTGCCACCTTACTGCTTGTAATATTCCGTAACTACAGATACTCTTGTACCAAACATTATCATGTTTTGTTAATGCATTGAGATCGATATAAGACAAAGAGGAATATAAAGGTGCAAGTTGACTTATATGCAAATTGGAGAATGTGGATTGCACAAATTGAACTAACGTTGTTTTCTTCTTTCTTTTTTCTCTCTCTCTCTTTGACAGTATTCATCACGCGATGTGATCCAAAATCCACAATGTGTGAGGACATTTAAGAACGATTGAGTTCGGAAGAAAAAAATCTTGATTCCAGTGGAATCTTCCATATATATATTATTATTATTATTATATTTTTTTCTCTGTGTAAAAGTTACATATATTTACACACACTCATCCCATCAACATATAACCATGCCAGTGCAAGCACCACAATGGACAGAGTTCCTGCTGTGCCCAATCTGCACACAGACATTTGAGGAGACTGTTCGCAGGCCCATCAGTTTGGGCTGTGGACACACTGTCTGCAAGATGTGCCTGAACAAGTTGCACCGTAAGGCCTGTCCCTTTGACCAGACAGCCATCAGCACAGACATCGAGCAGCTACCTGTCAACACGGCCCTGTTGCAGCTGGTGGGAGGCCAGGTAAGACCGTGCATCTCTGTGTATTTTGAATTATGCTTGCCAGTTTATGACAGAGATCTAAGATGACAATAACACTAATGCAGAGCTATTGTTGGTGCCAGCTAATCATTACAGATAGCAGCGTAGGGATGCATTTTGTTTTGCACAGTGGAACTTTCAAGATACACTTCCGACCTTGACGGTATAGCCTAATGTTTTCTGTAAAAGCCGTCCATGAGCTGTATTACAGTGTTGTACACGGGCCATTACATGATTTGCACATAGCTTGGAGATTCCTTTTATGAGTCACGCTCCAGTCATTGAGCAATAACTTTAATTCTATTGGTTTACTGAGAGCAGTCAGTAAAACCATATCTCTCTGAGTCAGTGTTTGACCAAGAGGGTGAGGCACAGTTAATGGTCTTTTGGCTGTGACGGCGATGTTTCAAGGTATATCCTGTACTATGATAGAAAACACAGTGGAGTCACATAACTATATGACTCAGTTTTGTATCTGATGTAGTCTGGATCCTGAAGACTCATCTCTCAGCAGGCTGCTTTGCATATTTGTGCTAATTCTGGTTAGCGAGGTCCAATCAGATTAATACTCCCTGACAGAAAGGGAAGTTTTTGTTTTAGTTCTGTACCATGTTTTGATCACTGCAAACTGAATCAAAAGTGCAGATGGTCTTTGTTATAGTTTAGATATTTAAAATGGTATTTATTAGGATTGTCAACAAGGATTGGTGCAGTTGAACAAGCATGGCCCAGGGAAAACAAAGTAATTAGTGGAGCATACTCTAGAATGCATCTCTGTAATGTCACCGAATAGCTCTCTTAAGATAATTGATTTCTATAAAAAAATACCTTCTGACAACATGGGGCAGCAAATGGCATGTTAAAGAGGAGTATGAATAAATAGAGAATGAGGTGTGTTCTAATACACACTGTAAAACATTGCAGAGGCGTAATTGTACTAAAGGCGTGGGTTGTCCTAATTGTTTTCTCCATTGTTTTCTGCTGCAGGTTCCTAAGGCTCAGCCAGTTGCCTTGATTACCAGTCCAGAAGACTCGCAACATTATGAGGAGGCCAGGCAGTGTGTGGAGGAGCTGGCCCTCTACCTCAAGCCCCTCAGCAACACCCGAGGTACTTACCAAACAAATGCATGCACATAACCCTAATTGTCTGTTCTTACTTGTACATGATCTATTGACACTCTTGCAACCTTTCAAATTCAGTTCTGGAGATTGTTTTCAGTATGGGAAGTCTGTAAGTAAACAATAATCTTCATGGTCAAGTGGTTTAAAGGGTGAAAACACCATTGTTAGGTGACTGGTAATGACATGACTTGTTCCCTTTTTGTTTTACCATATGAGAATTTGTTTTCTGCATGTTCATGTCATGCAGGGAAAATGAAAGATCAGGAAACAGTTAAAGTAATCAGAGTTACAATTGGACCTAGATCTTTTAAGAACAGTACATGTTACACCTCGTGAACTTTGAGCTGTCTGAAAATTTCCACTTTACAAAGTTCTGAATATCATGTCACACATTGTTAAATTGACTTTTCCTGTAATCTTTGTTAAACACCTGCTAAGGACCTTGTAAATTACACTTAAGGATATGTCAGACTTGTCAGTATTTGATGCTGCCTTTAACCAGAACCTGAATGAACTAGCATTAGAATTGTATAATACTACTAATGTAATTATTAGTATGATGTTATTTGTGACATTGTAATATGTAGGATTAACAGAGGATAGCTCTGCAAGCCAAAATAGGCTTGCTAACTTCTAACTTCTAAAGTTAAGAATCCTGTGGCTAATGTTCAAATCATTTACCGTATCTATTTAACATGTAACCTAGTTTAAAAATAGAAAAGCAGAAGTGTGATATTTCAAGGCAAGTTTTGATTTATGGATGTTTAGAGAATGACACGTTGGGTCAACCACAAGTAAATCAACAAAATAACAATAAGGAACCCTTGACTGGTGTGATATTACTACACCGTTTTATAAACAGCAGTGAGGACATGTGTTTGTAATTGTTTGCGGTGGTACCAGACAGTATGTAAAATGTAGTATGGACATTAGATGTTCACGTTGTAAACCATCTTCTTTATCAGTGATCAGATTAATGATTAACAATTAAATATGGTTGCTTGATTGATTCTGTGGTGTAAACTGTGAAGATTGAATGGTTGATGAAGCATTGAAAGGTAGTAACAACATTTAAATAATGATAGTTTTAAAGCATAACTTTAACTACAAAGAAATATTTTTCATGATCCAAACGCTGTGAGGTATTTATTCAGTTTTATCAAGACTTTACTTTGTGGTTTAATTGTAGTACTGCTTTATACTGGGAGGATGCCTCTGATGATAAACCTTTCCACATTGATGACTGGTGTGTACGAATTTAAGGATGTGTTTTTGTGTTTATACCCTTGGTTCACACATGGCCCTGTCTAATTTCACACCAGGTGTGGGTCTGAGCAGCACGGCCCAGAGCATTCTGAGTCGACCTATGCAGAGGAAACTGGTAACTCTGGTGCACTGTCAGCTGGTGGAGGAGGAGGGCCGCGTTCGAGCCATGAGAGCCGCCCGGTCCCTGGGCGAGCGAACCGTCACCGAGCTCATCTTGCAGCACCAGAATCCACAGCAGCTCTCCTCCAATCTGTGGGCTGCTGTCCGTGCACGAGGATGTCAGTTTCTCGGCCCAGGTAAAAATGGGTTCTGTGACCTGCAAAATGAAAGCAGCATGGAAACAGTCCATATGTCCTCAGGAAATGCCAACTGTTCCTCGTGATTTTTATGTTTGTGTTTTTTTTCCTTCTCCCCCAGCCATGCAGGAGGAAGCTCTAAAATTGGTTCTTCTTGCTCTAGAGGATGGTTCTGCTCTTTCCAGGAAGGTGTTAGTACTCTTTGTAGTCCAGAGGCTTGAACCACGCTTCCCGCAGGCCTCTAAGACTAGTATAGGTCATGTGGTGCAGCTCCTCTACAGGGCCTCCTGCTTCAAGGTATGTCTCTGGCTGGGAACCAACAGAAATGTCATTAAAGTTCTCTGAGAAATGTTGTTTTGCTAAAATCATTATTATTTCAACACTGTTATCAGTATAAAACATAGAAAATTAGAAATAAATGTCTGTAGTGGATGCTAACAGAGGGATTAAAAAATTCATTTAACAACTTCTCCTGTGTCTAACCAGGTGACCAAACGTGATGAAGATTCATCCCTGATGCAGCTGAAAGAGGAGTTTCGTACTTACGAGGCTCTGCGGCGCGAGCACGACTCTCAGATTGTTCAGATTGCCATGGAGGGAGGGCTGCGCATCGCACCTGACCAGTGGTCTTCTCTGTTATATGGAGATCAGTCTCACAAGTCACACATGCAGTCAATCATTGATAAGGTAACATGAGCAAATGTTTGTTTTGGTATTCTCACTCTCATTTGTTTTCTCATCCACAAAGAATGCTTTATGAATTCTGCTACTATATATATCAAAGCATGCTCTGGCATGAGATATATATGGAGCCTGGCAGCCATTAACATTAATGTCAATCTCTGTGTCCGTGGTTTAGCTGCAGACCCCGGCATCTTTTGCTCAGAGCGTTCAGGAACTGACAATTGCGCTGCAGAGGACCGGTGACCCAGCCAACCTCAACAGGCTGCGGCCCCACTTGGAACTACTGGCCAACATTGATCCTAGTCCTGGTAAGAAACAAGAGATTTATTTTCCACAAATCACACCCTGCCTGCAAACATCAACATATTAATCTTTCTTAGAAATTGGAAATTTTCTTAGCTGCTCTTTTTCTAAATGAGCGGATCGCCTACCAGTGCTTGATTGTTCGCAGTTTGATTGATGAAATTGATTTTCACCATATCTCTGTTTGTTTTCCCAGATGCCCCCCCTCCTACATGGGAGCAGCTTGAGAAGGGGTTGGTAGCAGTGAAGACAGTGGTGCATGGCCTGGTAGACTTCATCCAGAACCACAGCAAGAAAGGAGCTGACCCCCAACAAGTCAGTTTTTCCTGTTTGAACTTTTAAAAAGCTCAGAATAGGAACAATGTTCATCTGTCCAGTATAAGACCCCCCCTCTCTTACATGGGAGCTAGTTGGACACGTGATGTTTTTCTTTTTTTAATGCATCAATCAATTTTTAGGTGTTTGGTGAATAATGCAGTGAAAATTCCCTTTGTCAGTATCAGCCGTAGTTGTAAACTTTCAATTAATGAGGGGATTTTACCATGACAGAAAAAAAGTTGAGTGCTGTGTCATTTATTAACATGTCATGTCTCTTCATAGCCTCCTCAGCACAGCAAGTACAAGACATACATGTGTCGTGACATGAAGCAGAAAGGGGGATGTCCTCGTGGCGCCAGTTGCACCTTTGCGCACTCTCAGGAAGAACTGGAGAAGTGAGTGCTACAAAATCTATAACTATATATTTTTTTGAATCAAATATTACATTGCATAGTTTGAAGCCACTTCCTTCTCTTCTTGATCCCGAAGCAATACAGCATTTCTTATTCACTTCATACTGTGTTTAATGTCCGTCAGGTATCGTAAAATGAACAAGCGTCTGGCGGCTCGCCTCCCTGGTCCCGGAGGGCTGATGCCAGATGAGGGCCTTCCTCTTGATGTAGCAGTGACCCGGAAGCCTTCTCCCCTCCCCAACGGCAGTGTCGCACCATCTTTGCCCCAGCTTATTGCTCGTGGCACAGACGCAGTCCCATATGAGCTGTTGCGTAAACCTGTCAAGATGGACGGAGGGAGTCCCAGCGCCCCAGGTTCACCACCTGATGTGTGAGTATAGGACTCTACTCTGTATGTTAATTTTGTTAGCAACTAAAGAATATTCATCAATTTATTGCTATTGCTTTTGTTCAAATTTCTGAATAAATTGGCCTGGAAGATGGTTTTGTCTTAGAAATTTTGGGACATCATAGTCATGAATCCTAAATATCCATTCCTGTAGCCTGGACACTGTGACCAAACCTGGCATGCCTCTGCCGCCTCATACCATGACCCACCCAAGGATGCCGGGCGACCACCTCTCTGGGGTGAAGCACATGCCTGTGGTACCTAGAAGTTCACCTGTGTACCCCCAGCCACAGCTCCCTGAGATGTGCTACGACACGCGTCCGCCACCTTCTGCTTCTCAGTATGACTCCCCTCAGTATGCCACAGGTAAAAGTCAAGTTTATAATTGTGAGACTGTTGAAAATACTTGTAAATCAAATGATGAAAGTGATGCGAATAGACCGCCTATTATTTCTCAGGGTACCCCTACCAGCAGCCACCGCAGTATGTTCCTCGGGATTACATCCGTAATGCCCCTCCCCCCAGCGAGTCAGGACCTCCTTACCAGGACCCCTACCCTGGCTATGGCCCTCCAGAGCGCTCCTACCAGGCCCCTCACTCCGGACCGACCTTCTCTTACCCCCACCCTCCACACTATGACCGGGGTCGCCACGGAACCTACAGCGGTCCGCCCCCTCCCCCACAGCCTTATCCATCTCAGAGAGACAACCTGGTCAGAATGAGTCCCGCGCCTCTGGACGTCCCTCCACCATCAGCAGGACAGGGTAACTCGCTGTACCACCAGGAGCCCAGTGCCCGGGATAGATACCCACCAGATGGCTACTATCAGCCAGGCGCCCAGGCTCCACCCATGAGGGCTTACATCAGGGTGAGTGAGAGTTTGAGATTGAATTTCATCTAGATCAATTTCATTTTGACAAGTTTTGTCGTAGCTGGTTACAAAACACGAAGATGACGATCAGTAGTTCAGCAAGCAGCATCAATATTTCTTGTTTGTGCGTGTGTCACAGGGGCCTTACAGCGGGCCACAGCCCAGCCTGGACTATCTGCACCAACGTCGACTGGAGCTGTTATCCCAGTTGGAGGAGAGGAAGGTCATCTCCCCTCCACCGTTCGCTGTTTCCCCGACTCTTCCCCATCCCTTCCCCAGCGACTACTCTCCTGAGGTCAGTACAGAGTGGATTTCACATTATCTTTTAATTCAGATCTGACAGATGTGCATGTAACATGGTGTGGTATAATGGTTAAAAATAAGTATCGACTGTATTAGTGACAGCACTTCCTCTCTGAATATGTTGTGTCTGCAGTACGTTGAGGAGAACCCCAAAAACATGGGGAAATGCAGAGAGCCCGACTACACAGGGCAATACTCCCCCTGGTCTTGTGAAACTATTGGCTCCTACATTGGCTCAAAGGATGCCAAACCCAAAGATGTTATGGTTCCTGGTGCCATGGAGATGATGGTGAGTTCAGATAGATAACTTTGTGATGTTAGTTGTTAGAAAACGTGGGAAAATGTAAGATTCTTGTATGTACTGTGATTCTATGGGGGTGGACAGTAGTAGCTGGCTAAGGTGGAAGCTATTGCGCTATTTCATCTTCCTTTTTTCCATGATTATTAAACCAGACCTGATGAGTGTGTTTTTGTTCATCTTCACACCATAACTTCTTATCTCTTTACCCCTTCCTGTCAGAACGTGGAGGCTAAGGGTCTGAGGGAACCATCGCTGGAGGCTCCTCGGAGGGGTGCAGAAGTCAAGGATGATGACCCAATTATCCCATTTGGCCCCCAGCCCACTGTATCGCGTTTTGGTGCCATCTCCCGCACCTCAAAGACTGGCTACCAGACCACTGGCCCTGTGCAGGCCATGGCCTCCACTCCCCAGAACCCAAACTCTAAACATATGGCCATGCCAGGTAGGAAAACATGTGCACAACAACTGAGAGGGTGGAGAAAGGGTGTGTTTCATTGTCATGTGCGTATCAACTTGTGTTCACATGCAATGTGGCTTTTTTTTCCGAAGCTGCAGTTTATAAACACTGATGCCTGTTGGCAAACAACAGCTAAGTCATAATTTGTTGGTATGATATTTGGAGAGTAGAGAATACAAGTTTACACCTTTTTGCTGTTCCAGCAATTTACTGTTGTTTTGTTCTCCTTTTGTGGCCAGGATAGTAACCACATCAGTCTCAAAAAAGTTGTAACAAACATTCAAACTCTTTATGACACAACATCGAGGCACAAGGTGCTTGTGTAACCTTTAGCCTTTATGAAACAATCCCTTTGATGGTCGGTTAAGGATTCCAATAGAGGGAGAGGGAAACATTAACTCAGTGCTTCAGTGTCACGCTTGGGTCGTTGATCGGTTACTACTCTCTGGCTTGGGTCTAGTTTGGACAGAAATATGCGGCCTGTGCAGTACTCTAATCCCCATATAATTTCTGGAATTCAGCTGACTCGGAGGCATTTGTCTTGCCGCATTCCTAACGATATACTCAGGTAGAGTAGGATACTGCTTACTGGGGATGGGCGATAATTAATTTTATTCTCCATGAATTCTCTAAAAGTTTCATACGTCTTTTTTTCTCTCATCTGGTGTAAATATTCTTTGAGTTCAATTCATAACTATACCGTTCTACCATGTGATTTTTGTGATAAAACTGTTATATATCGACAAATTTCCATTCAGTTCCATCCACAGTGATCACACCTACCTGTCCGACTCTGTATGTGTCAGTTTGTCATGAAAACATTTCTGACAGCCATTTTTTTACCCCCTTGCCTCCAGCAGAATACACATATGGAAGCCGTGGAGGATGGGGTGGAAGTTCATACCCCTCCCACCAGACTGCCACCTCCTCTCAGGGACACTTCAGTGAGCGGTGAGGCCCCACAATTGTTTTTTCTGTGGTATTTTTATTTTGCTTACATGCTTACAGGAATATAACACCGATACATGTACAGTTGTGCTCAAAAGTTTACATACCCCGGCAGATTTTGTGAAATAATGGCTATATTTCAAAAAATATAATTGATAATGCAACAAAACTTTTTTTATTCAGAGTTAGTGGCTGGGTGAAGCCATTTATCATCACACAATTGTGTTTGATCTTTTTAAATCCTAATGATAAATACAAACACCAAAATGGCCCTGATCAAAAGTTTACATACCCTCAAAGTATTACCCTGATAAAATACACACAGATCGAAACAGACTGGTTTAAATGGTTACCCAGGGTAACTGTACATGCCTGTAACTTGGTTGCTTGTAATTAGTGTCTGTTTATAAAAAGTCAGTGAGATTCTGGGCTCTTGACAAACACCTGCACAGTTCATCCATTGCTGCATTGACTTTGCTGGATTCTGAGCCGTGGAGAAAGCAAAAGAAGGTTTTTCAACCTCATAAAATAAACAAAGGACATTAAAAGATATCCAAAGATTTTAGAAAGCCAATCAGCAGAGTTCAAGCTCTCATAACAGTGGAAATTGTGGGATTCTGTTGATACCAAACCACAGTCTGGTACCATCAAAAATTTGTTCACCATCACTCATGTTTTCCTCAATGGAACACAGTTAGAACATCTTCCAGCATACCCCATGATGAGTGATCGGGAAAAACACATTTCTCTTATTTTTAATGGAATTGAAATTAAACAGTGCGACATTCCAGAATAACACAATCATTTAAAAAAAGAAAAAAGAAAATTGGGAGTCTGACCAACAAATTTTTGATGGTACCAGACCGGCTCAGAATCCAGCAAAGTCAATGCAGCAATGGATGAACTGTGCAGGTGTTTGTCAAGAGCCCAGAATCTCACTGACTTTTTATAAACAGACACTAATTACAAGCAACAAAGTTACAGGCATGTACAGTTACCCTGGGTAACCATTTAAACCAGTCTGTTTCGATCTGTGTGTATTTTATCAGGGTAACACTTTGAGGGTATGTAAACTTTTGATCGGGGCCATTTTGGTGTTTGCATTTATCATTAGGATTTAAAAAGATCAAACACAATTGTGTGATGATAAATGGCTTCACCCAGCCACTAACTCTGAATAAAAAAAGTTTTGTTGCATTATCAATTATATTTTTTGAAATATAGCCATTATTTCACAAAATCTGCCGGGGTATGTAAACTTTTGAGCACAACTGTATGAAATTTAAACTTAAAAATGTGTCTTATCCTCTGTCATCCTCACAGCCTACCTATGGCAGCCCCAGATAGAGAACAGTTAAAAATTGAGCTGCAGCAGGTCAACCAGCAGATCACCCAGCAGACCCAGATGCACAGCATGGAGGTATGTATTTTCTCACAAGAAACAGCAAGAACTATGAAGATCTGGAAAGTACAGAAAATGACTGGATAAAGTCTGCTTTTTCAAAAGGTTTAAAAAGTCCAGAGAAAATGACTTTATATTTTATGCAATTATAGTGTTGCTATTCTTTAAACAGTTGGCAGTCATGCTGGAATACCATAGATAACGAAAGCATCCATTGCCTCCCAAAAAAACTTGTTTTCTCTTTTTTATGCTGTATTTCATGTGGTTATTGCCATAATTTTTTTAAATTGCAAACTCATGCCCTTCACTTCCTGTTTCACTATTACAGGCTGCCAGTAACTCTTTACTGTTGCAGAGGGAGGCCAGTGCAATGGCAGGTCAGTCTGTGCAGTCCAGCCAGGGCCAAACAGCAGCAGCAGCTGCCCAGCAGCAACAACAGCCCAAGTGGCCAGCAGGGGGAGCAAGTGCAACAGCTGTCTCCAGCGAACAGCTGAGCCTGGAGCTCCATCAGGTGGAGAGAGAGATCGGCAAGAGGACCCGGGAGATGGCTATGGTAAGTGGTGGGCTGGGCACAGCGCTCTATCCATGAATAGAGAAAGAAGTCGATTCAGCCACTATAGTAACACTAGCTGGACCCGTTTTTCCCATTTCCAAAACAGGAAAACCAAGTAGCTCATGATGTTCAGCAGTATAAGATGAAACCTGCAGAGAATGGACAACAGGAGCACAAGACTCAGCTGGATGAGATCTCCCTCGTGGCTCGTGGGTGAGTGTACAACACACGCTGAATGCACATCTCCTGAATGTGCACGCATCCCAATTATTAGCCTGTCCTCCTCCCGCTTCTCACATGGGTCCCTTTGTCTCCTTTCAGAGAGGTGTCAAACGGCTCCAGCAGTCTGCAAGAAAGTGCAGTGGGCGGGTCCATGCTGTCACTGACCAATAAGACGTCTGCGATGAGCCTGTGCTCTGATCCAGGTGCCACTGGTTCAGAGATGCAGAAGAATGGCGTTGTCCATTCCTGCTCTTAGGCAGTGCACACACTTACAGACACAGACACACACATACACAAACACACACGCACACACACACACACACACACACTCAAGATGCTCGATTGAAAAGCATGCACAGGCACACATACACCCATTCTATTTAGAAGATGAGCAGTATCTGCCGTGATATGAATTTTCTTTCTTTTTGTTCTGTGAATGAGCTTTTTTTAATGACTTTCCTTGCCTGGAAACCAGGGCATATGATAACATTTCTTGTGTGTGTTTTCTTTTTTCTTTTTTTTGTTTTGTACTGGGATAATAGATTAACAAGGCTCACAATAGATATACCAGGAAGAGAACATGGTGGTGATGTTGACAGTGTAATTCTAGCTTCTTTCAGAGAGGATCGGCGTATTCCACCCTTTATAAACACAAAAACACGGTCACATATTTCATTTACCCTCCCCATATAAGATTTGTGTTAATTGTCCTAGCATACATGTAAATGAACGGTTAGATACAGAGGATCGCATCACATCCGCTCTGGGGAACCTCTTCGTTATAATGGCATAATGTGTTAACAGTATTGTAAGAAACAGCAGAGGTGTGTCGCTGGGTACTCGCCCCCAGAATCGTAAAAAAAAAAGAAAAAAAAGTGGTTGCCCAGATCTAGATGGTCTGAGGAGGGAAACGCAGCACAATGTTCCACCAGTATTCAGCCAAAATGGAGATGCAAGGTGTTTTGACTCCACTTTTGCACCGCATGCACTTTCTCACCTGCCACGTGAAGTATGATTTTTTTATTTTTTTTTATTGGTGCATTTTATGAACTCATCAGATGTCTGTTTCATACTTGAAAGCAGTGTATTCTATACTTAAACTGAGGCATTCTGTTTTAAAGATTGCAACAAGTCTTTTTGATAAGGAGCTTTCCACAAGTTTTCTATAAGGGAATCTACTAGTGCTTCTCTTGGTTATGATGTGACCTGACGTGGTTTGGTTACAATGCCTTTCGCCTGTGCTCCCAAAGGGCTGCAATCAGCCTTTTTGTAGATTTATGTTGTGGCATTTTTCACGGTATGCGCAAAAAATAGTTTTTTTATTTTGTTTGTTTTTTGGGGGGGGTGTAGAGGGGAATTCTGTGGTGAACACACACACAATCTGACTTTTTGAGAGTACAAACTTTCTGCTTCAGGAGTCAGGTGAATTAGTGTCAACTTGACTTTCTTACGTCAGGGTTAAACGGATAAACGATTTCCCTCCTCAGAGCCTCTCGTCTGGCCACACAAAAGGCCTCCCCATTGGGATTATCTTGTCATTTGTTCTCCTAACTTCTATGAAGTTGCCTTCCCTTGTGTCTTTTTGTTGAATTTTGTTGAATTTTTTCATGCTTTACGTTGTTACGATTTTGGGGGGAGTGACGCTTACCTAGTGAAGACACCCAGAGCTTAAAAAAAAAAAAAAAAACCCAGACTTTATCCTTTGCACTCTCACAAATGTAACTGACAGTCATAGTGTTTTTAGTACATTTGAAATCATGTTTACAGCTGAGAATAATGGATAATAGTTCTTGTTTATTGTGGTATAAACAAAGTCTCCTTTCTAGATCAGCTATGTTAAGTCCATTTAAGCACCTTCACCGGTGAGTAGCACAATCGTCTGTTCAACGTGTCCCGTTCTCTTGCTGACTCGCTGTCATCACCACCACCATTAACCGCTATCGTTGCTCTTTCTCCATCATGTGAATTGTTTACTGCCGACGCTCGACACGGAGCTCTTTGCCTTCTGTAAACAATTAGCATGATTGACAACAGGTTTACAGCTCTGCCGAGAGCGAGTGAGCCCTTGTGCTTTAACGGTTGAAGGATAGAGGAGACGCTTGGTGGTCAAGTCGTTTCAGTTGAAAGTTGAGCCTCTGTTGTTGTCGGACGAGGGGTACTGAGAAACTGACAGAGTTTGACAAATCCCTGATAACTGATGAGCCAATTCAAATGGAGGCACAAATGATTTTGTGTCTGTCATCGTCATCTGGGTTGCTTGACGGGCATCTCTTCCAATTTGTTAGCGCCTTGATAGCGGATGTTTGGGATTTTCTTTCTTTTTTTTCAGTTTTTCCTACCACACTTCAAAGCCTCTGGTTTTTCTTGCTACATTTATTGTTTAGGTACACAGCTCACTTATACATATAAGTATGTATACATACATTAATATACTAAAGCACTATTAACGTGCCACCTCTTATTCTACTCGCTCAGCATTTATATTAAATGATCTCTACTTAGAATCAGCAAAATGTTTTTTTTTTTTCTTTTGTTGTTTGATTTGTTTTCTGTCCACTGGTTGCCAACACAGACTTTATCCTTTCCCAGACGAAGGACTTCTGTGCGCATTGATGTGTGTTCACTTAATCGTTTGTGTTCAAACAAAGATGTTCTTTATAGACTATGCTTCCAAAGAAGACAAAAATTCTGTAACTTTGGAAAATTTATGGAGAAGTTTTGTGTGTGCTAGATTGTATTGTAGAAAATGTACCCTGACTAAGTTTTTTTTTTCTTCCTCCCCTCAAAGTGTGCTGTACTGGGTGATAGTGTTGAGGTATTAGAAAAGTGTTGGGGTTTTTCCCCACCCCCACCCCCCCACCCCCCAAGGATGTTCAGGAAGTCTCCAATGAAAGGTTGGCCTTAAATCCTCTTGCAGTGCTCCTTTACCTTGTCTGCTTTAGGAGCATGAGATGACCTCAGAAATTACTAACACTGAATTGGCATGATTTAGAGTCACATTGATAGACTCTAGGAGCCCCCTGCCCCCCACCCTCCACCCCCTTTTTGGAAAATGTATACAAAACAGCAGCAATGCAATAACCCAAATCTCTTATGGTTTGAAACAAAATGTGTAATTTTATGTTTTTTTTTTTCTATGGAAATGTTGTCGATCTAGCTGGGTTTGTAGTTTTTTTCTTTTTCTCTCTCTTTTTGTTTGTTTCTGCAATAGTCGAGTAATTCACACCGACCCGCAAGTCTTACTGTCTTGAACGCATCGTCGGACCTGATGTGTAGTCAACAGCGAGTGAGATCCAAGAGTATTCGAGGGACAGTCACGCACTAGTTTTTGCTCCTCTTTGACATCTATTCACACAAATTTAGCAACCAAGCTTTAATCGACCGTTGTAAACCATAAGAAGGAGATTGACTTTAAAGAAAAGAGGAAAAGCAGTTTCGGCTACAAATTGGCGACGTTTAATGGTGTTAATTCAATATGGTGTTTATTATTCTCTCTTCAGTGCAAGTCAACCAAATCTGATCAGAAAGCTGATTCTACCTGATGCGTCTGTGCAAGTCTGGATGAGCCCTAAAATGCCTTTAGCTTAGCAGAACTTACACACAATGACTTATGGGGTGGTTTACTATATATTAAGTAGCAAAAATGTTAATTTCAATCTCCTGTGTGTTTTTTGTTTCTGAGTGGAACTGCTGCCTCTAGCCCTCGTTTACATAACCAGTTAACCCCTCGACTCCCACCCTTGACCACTGAACTCTGTTACTGCTGTTTGAGGCTCACATTTTATTCCCTGACTTTCTGGGGAAATTCGCAAATGGCTTTTTTATATAATTACTCCCTTGTAAAATATCTCTTAAATTAAGGTACAGGTTTGATTTCAGCAAGAAAAAAGAAGTTTTTATATGTATATTATACTCCATTAAGGAATGTCTAGAATTATCTTCCTCCAATGTGGATGTAGCCATTATTACGCCATTTTATGACTTTGTAAGAGAATTCACTGTGTGAAAATTGGTTTGCATTTTTGTATAATACAATCTGCTTTTTTTTTTCTTTTGTTTTTTTTGTTTGATACGAGAGGGAGGTCAAACTGGAAGTTTGAAGAGGAAAAAAATGAAATGAACCTGTGAAATTGAGAAAAACAAAATGTAACTTATGTACAACAGTGATTCTAAGCTGAGGGGGAAAGATTAAATGATATTGCTAACTCTGAATTGTTCCATGGTTTTATTTTGAACAGAAGCAGGACATCGTTTTTTTTTTTCAGACCTCTTCCAGAGCAAGATGTGGTCAGTATATTTCGACATCATGTGGAGGCGGGTGGTTGCATGTGCAGCCAAAGAGGTCAGCGAAACAATCCTTTTCTGTCTTGTGCACACTTTCTAGCAATTTCTACACAATTGAATCAGCACCTTTTTTGAATAATTTAACCTTCTTTTGACTGTACTTCACTGTCTTCACCAGCAGATGGAGTATACTCCATACTCCCAAGTTTGTTGTAAGTGTAGGTACTCAAACACTTAAGATTCTCACCTCTTTTCAATGTTGACTCAACTTTAAAAGTCTCATAAAGACCTTGAGCTGTTGGCTTTGTCACATCATCAGAACTTTTGTGTTTGTACTTGGATACAATGCATACAAAAACCAAATTTCTTTCACCAACACTAAACCACCACCTTAGACCAAAGAAAGGTTTATGAATCATTTTTATAGCCACGTCAACACTGTCACCCTTTTCACTCTCTGGGTATGTGTGGCATGCTTGCACTGTCCTGTTGTTTTACTTTTTTCTCAAACTGGGTTGAGAGTTTGGTGGACCACCAACAGTATGAACCATCACTCCCACCCCTTCACAGTCCCTCTAATACCTAGAGAGCTAAGTAGTTTTTGATTAGCTATAAAGAAGGCTAAGCTGAGTAATGACAGATACTCTTTAACAGTTTTCAAATGTGCTTTCAGAGGACAAGTATAACAGATACTGTACACATGTTAGACTGCAATATCTTGTTCTTATTGATGACATACATACGTATACTGACAGCCATAAGCTCATAGTATAAAGTAAAAACACACACTCATGTCCTCAGCTGTCAGCTATTTTTCTGCAAAGGCAAATATTTATTTTTACAAAAGTTATAGACATCACTATTTTACCTTTCATTTAAACACCCTCTTGTTCCTTTCTATTAAAAGTAGGAATTTCTATCAGCACTTGAAAACCATGAAGTCTAATCCCCAGGCACCAAATTAAAACCTTACAACAATCTCACAATTAGTTCTCCAGAGCAAGTAAACCATGTCTTTTGCCACATATTTTTACTCCACATTTGTTGGATCCCAAGTAACATGTCTTCCATCATGCAGTCTTCCTAATGCAGCCATGTCCGCCGCCTCCAGCTGGAACCCAAACACCTACATATGCACAGACAGAAGGGAAATGGTCCTCTGAAAGTGATCAAGAGCTGCCACAAAATATTCATAAAAATATTATTTACAAAACATATCATTAAAACCTACAATGAAACTCATTAAATTGAGTTCAGTACAATGACCTCTAGTGGCACCATTTCTACAAAACACTACAAAAGAAGAAGACCATGTGCCCAGTCAACACAGGGTTAAACCCCTTCTCAATCGTGAACTCACTTTTTTCCATGTTTTTCCTGTTATTTCAGCTTTTTTATTATGAAAATGTTTACATTTCTGAATTTGGAACACTTTGAGACAACACAATGACTTTTAACTCACTTGACAGTTTTCTTGTATCCTCTTCTTTTTGGTGGATTTTGGTATCGTGACAACTCCATTCTGAGGGAAATTCAGCAGTGAATTTCAGTGAGAGGCGTCCACAGAGGAACAGTGAGTGCATTGGCCCGATTCAGCTTAGTGGAAGCAGTGGGACTACCTGAATACTCCAGCGGACGGCGATCTGAGCTGGTGTGCGTCCGTACTTTTCTGCCATCTGGAGAACAGTGGGATTGCTGAGGACTTGACCCTTGGCCAGCGGACTGTACCCCTCGAACATGATTCCCTCCTGTCGACAGTACTCCATGAGGGGATTGGGCTGCTGGAAAGGATGGTACTCCACCTGGTGAGTCACAGGCAAGTCACTGTAGTTGTGTTGAATACTGAAAAATACACTTTTATGACACTGTTGTTTTTTAAATCAACACATATAATCTAAGTGAAGACTAAAAACCGTACCTGGTTAACATGTGGTATCACACTACAGTCTTCTTTCAACTGCTCCAGGTGGTGGATCATAAAGTTGCTCACCCCAATAGCACGGCACACCCCTACAGTGGCAGAGATAGTTTGGATAAATCATATAACTACCTCTGTCATTACTCGATCAAAATGACATGTGCTGTGGTTGCTTCTTCTTTCTTTTTTAAAATATCCAAATCCTCTCCGTCATGTTCTTCCCTTTCCTGCACCTTCTTTATAAAGCTCCTCCAATGCTCTCCAGGTCTCAGCTCTCATCTCCCTGTTTGAACAATTGGATTGAAATGGCTCTGGCCAGTGCATGAGGTACAGATCTGTAAACAGACACATGTGATTGAATTAGAGATTTAAATAAAAGACAAAAAACTGCCCACACATGATGCTTAATCCATAGCAGCGCATACCAAAATATTCCACCCCCATCCGTGAGCAGGAGTCCAGGCAGGCCTTCTTTGCAGCTGTGTATGAGTAGTCTGCTGGCCACAGTTTATTTGTGAGCCATAGATCACTGCGTTGAACTCCACTTTCTTGAATAGCTTTACCCAGTTTCTCCTCACAGCCATAGCGCTTTGCTGTGTCAATGTGCCGCACACCACACTCAGTGAGTGCGTATATTATGGCATCATGGGAGAATCCACCATCATGTGATGTGCCTGGCATAGAGAAAACATGTAGGCATTCAAAAGCAATATCAATTGAGTGTGATTCTTTTCTTCACTGAAGGTATGGACATAACTTTAGGGTTAAGTCAGAAAATTGTTGAAAGAGACAAAGTAATGTCATTGAGAAGCCTAGTTCAGACAAGAAAATGCAGATTAAATTTATTTTTTGCAGCCAAGAGAGGAGAATATTTGTGAGTTATCAATGGACATCAATCAATCATCAATTTTTAATTTTAGGTCGAATGCACTGCTTGCTGAAAGCAGTGTTCCTCCCCAAAAATGGCCTTTGGAAAAAAAAATAGCCCACAAAAAAATTTAAATTTGTAGAACATAATGCAATATTTATGTGTGATGTGCTATGTAATCATAGAGCAAAGAATTAGAAAGTAAAGTAAAACGTACCTAATCCAAGTATCGGTATCTGTAAACCATTGGAAAGTGGGACTGTGGGACAAGTCAGCACCGTTTCAAAGGACATGTTCCTTTTCGTTCCTCTTATCAAGCAGTGATGAATTACAAACCTGAAAGACGTTTTATTCTCCTGACATACAGCGATGCAAGTTAAAACTAAAAACCAATAGAATATTTGTTTTTCGTTGCCGTTACGCTTGCTCGCTGTATGTCAGGACGAGGTGTTTTATCATTTTACGGTCAAGTTAATAAAGAACATTTGTTTTACATGTTAAGAATGCCGCAAGGTATAACGTTACTTTGCAACTCAAATAAAATGTTAACTTTACACTACTAAAGCGACTGAATTGTTTGCACTACTAACACATACCTGAGCTTTGTTGAGAGTAGTGTGGTGGACATTAGAGTTGGTTGGTGTGGATTGATTTAGAAGTTTGTTTGCTTTCCTATCGCACGGGGTTAGCATCTCTGACGGCGGAGATGTGTCTCTGTCGGAAAATCATAGGGTGCGATGGTTTGGTTCAACAAAGATGGCGTCGGTTTCTTAAGTTTACGGGGAAAAGCTCAAGTGAATAAATAAACTGAATATGCGGCACTGTAGTGAGGGAAATTAAGTGCATGGGCACAACTGAGGCATAGTTGAAAATGTTGTGTCAATTTTTATTTTTTGTTTAACAATAGAGCAGTTATTTCTCCAGCCGTCACCTCCATCCACATCGCAATGAGGCTAACGTTAGCTTGTCACATCTTCCTCCTTTCAGGCTCTCTGGTTGATGTCAGCCAACATGGCGACCATGTAAAGTGAACGGGTTGTGTGAGTTTGCAGTGCCAACAAAATGAGGTGAGTTCTGAGTAAAGAAACAAATGTAGCACAATTTTAAACGAGTGGCCTATAGTTCAGAAACTGCTCTATCAGGGGTGTGATGTGGCGTTTATAAAGAAACAATGTAATGTGGGCACTAGCTTGGTTTGTGTTATGCACAAAATATTGTTTTCATTCATGAGATGTTTTTTGTTTGCAGGGCAGACTCAGTGCCTGCAGGGACCTCATAAAGATTCTGAATTTTTAGCCTTTTCTAGCTGTCTTAACCAACATTTTTGCAATGTTAGTGTAAACACTGTTAATGTGCAGCAGATTATTGTCATGTGATTATTCTGTCTGACATGGAGGTAAAGTTAAATCCAGCAAAGTGTTTCCACCTAATTAGTTTAGCACCACAGTCCAGTATAAAGACAGGCCTCTCAGTCTCAGCATGTGACTTGCATGACCAGATCAAATGCTGGTGGTGTGGGAGTAATGGGAGAAAGAAAAAATAACTCTGAAGTGCATGCAATTATTTGTGCAGGGTCCTCCGCAGCTGCATGGGGCTGCGGCGAAGCTATTTGGTGTGGCCAATCTTGCTGATCCTCCTGGTTGGTGCAGCTTTGACAGCTCTTCTACCCCCTGCTGAAGACCATGGAGGCGTTGATGTCCTGGAAGTGCTAAGGCGGGCAACTTCCCAAAGTGCTGCACAGGGTCGACGTGTCGGCAGCACAGAGGGGGAGGATAAGTTTACTATCATCATTCAAACATACAATCGCACAGACGTTCTGCTCAAACTGCTCAACCATTATCAGGGAGTGCCTCATCTGCAGCGGATTATCATAGTCTGGAATAACATTGGGGAGCAGACCCCCCTAAAGTTATGGAATTCCTTGGGGCCTCATCCAGTCCCTGTGGTCTTCAAGGAGCAGACCAGGAATCTAATGCGCAACAGACTACAATCATTCCCTGAGATTGACACTGATGGTCAGTTCATAAGATTTACACGTTTTGTATGTTTCAACCATTTTTTCAGTGCAGATTGATTGTTTTTTTTTTCTTTTCTTCTCTGATCTTTAGCTGTGTTGATGCTGGATGATGACACTCTGGTCAGCGTTCCTGACATCAGTTTTGCATTCTCAGTCTGGAAGGTAAACATCAATATAGATAAAGAGGATTAACTGATTTTTTAACTGATTATGTCTTATCATAAAAATGCACCTGAAATATATGATACTTTGATGTTTGGCTCCACAGCAATTTCCAGACCAGATTGTTGGCTTTGTACCCCGAAAACATGTCTCAACACCAGGAGGAGTTTACAGTTATGGCAGCTTTGAACTCCAAGATCCAGAAACAGCAGGTGGTGACAAGTAAGTTTATCTCCATCATCATATAATACCTAGTGCACATGGTGTCAGCCAGGCGTTTTGTCTCATTTGGTATTGCTTTGATCTAAAAGGTCATTTTTATAATCTTTTATCTCAATCCTCTCACTGCAGGTATTCCATGGTGTTAATTGGAGCTGCTTTTTTTCACCACCGCTACCTGCAGCTCTACCAGGACCAACCACAAGCGGTACACGCACTGGTTGATGAGACACAGAACTGCGATGATATTGCCATGAACTTTGCCGTGGCGCAGTATCTGAGGAAACACTTCAAGTCCGTAGGAAGCATTAACAAACCCTCTGGGGTCTTTGTCAAACCCGTGGACCTTCGCAACCTGGAGAGGGATGCCAGCAGTGGATACCAGGGTATGTGGCATCGTCCTGAACACCTTCTTCAGAGATCCTACTGTCTGAACAGACTGACTCAGATCTATGGCTTCATGCCACTCTGTTTCTCCAACCTGATGATCTCCCAGTTTGGCTTCCCTAGCTATGCCAACCACAAGAGTAGAGGCTGAGGACATGCCAGACTGCTGACTGTTTTGCTTTGACGTATGAGACACTAAAGTAGAAGACCGGGAAGTTGGTGTTTAGTTGATAATGCATCACTTGTCTGAGCTCAGGGTCGGGTTAGTCACCTGGTGTCGTGCTGATATTCTGTTACCAAATCTACCTTTGTTGTTTTATATTCATGGTTTGCACTTTGGATAGAGTTTTGATAAGAATATTTAACTTGTCTGCTTAGTGTTTTGCTTTTTGTTGTATGTCATGGACTCTTTCTCTATGGCTCTCAGCAGGACAATGATACACTCCTTTAGTCTGTTGATGTCATCGTAATCTATACTGACATGAAAGCTGCCGTCCTTTAATCATGTGCAGCTCTCTCAGTGCTCTTACGTACACTTGCTTGTATACAGTTCCTTACATACCCTCAAGTTTTTGCCAAAACGCTTCACCAAAGAAAGATGAAAATAGACGTATTCTAGTAGTCCTATGTACATTTAAACACAATCAGCATGAACAGTACTGTGTGTGCAATGGGCAGTCATTTTTTAATTAGTGCACAATGTCAACATTTGAGGAACTGTGTCATGTCATTCAGTTAAATAAATCCAACACTATTCCTTTGAACAGAATGTGGGGATGAATGTACATTAATGATATCAGTTAATAGGAGTTAAGTCTGTCTACAGGTGAAGATCCTGCAATGAACTAAGAGATCAAAAATCAAGTCATAGAGTCAAATTCAGGAGTTGTTTTAAAGTTTTGAAGAAGCCAACTGAGGCTTCAGAGCTCCCCAACAAATATTAAACAGCTTTATAGTTAAGCATACTGTATGTGTGCAGAGAGGTTACCCTGCACACTAAGTAAACAAATCCTGGGGCAAAGCAGCTGATTTATAAAGAAGGTTGTTGGGATAAATGATAAATATTAATATATTATTTATTCCAGCCCTAAAATTGGCTTTTGGTATTGTAGTGGAAAATAGCTGTGATTAGTATTTTCCTGTTCTCCTTGTAATGAGTAGTAGCATAGTTATTGAAGTAGTTGTAGTAAAACCTTGTTTGCAAACCTGTTAACTCCATTAGTGGAGACATTTGTGTACTGCCTACAATAAACCTGGGGCAGAGGAAGGACACTAATGATCCACTACAACCTTGTTTACTAATTGCTCTAGGTTATAAATTCCTACAGGGAAATGGTAAACTTATATAGTGCTTTTCTAGTCACTTGGACCACTCAAAGCACTTTACAATGTAATGGTCGCATTCACCCTTTCACACACATTCATACAGCGCTGTTCGCAGACAGGCTTTGGAAACTAATCATCACTAATCTAATTCACACACATTCATACATCCGAGGACACTTCGACATGTGGACAGGGGGAGCCGGGAATCGAACCACCGACCTTCCAGTTCTACCTCCTGAGCCACAGCCGAAACCAACAACTAGGGTAGACAGTTTTAACACGTCAGTTGGATTGTTTTACTGTCTGAGAAAGCTAAAAGTGCTTGTAATAATGAAGTAAGACTGCAATTTCTGTTCTTGTCCTGTGGTCTCTAAATCTGTCCTTTGTCCTGAAATATTCTCAAGCCACTACAGGCAGCCCACATTTAGGACTTTAGACCAACTTAAAGCAACAAGGTGGATATTTACTCAGTAAATACACAAACACTCAACCCAGTGTAAAATTAGTTTCCACTTATCAAAAAGTATGACATCTTTAATTAATCCCCAACGTCTTTTATGTAAAATATAAATGCATAATAAAGTCTGATCTTTGAAACTCCAGTTTTAATAGCAACATAGAACCAGCCCATAGGACTGTATATTACATTTAACAACTGATTTTATCCTTGGATTGGATCAACACTTCTGTCCAAGCTGATACAGTTTCCCTCAGTTACATGACCAGGAAAAAACTGATATGAAGGCTGAGGGTTAAACATCTTCAGATTATTAAGAGGTATGAGAGAGATAATATTCTTATGGGGCAGCAGATCTTATCAGTCCACGTAGTAAACATCTGGACACCAAATGTGAGGTCTGACCTGTCCGTCCCATTAAATCAGCTTACGTTCGTTACTAAACTATATTTATTCATGGTCAATAACATCCCGTTCCCTCTCAGTGAACAAAAGTGTCCTTGCATATTCTGAGGTAACTATGGAAAAGAGAAGTTTTAATGTGGTCAAGGACGTCCGGTGCCACCGTCGACCCCGGGGCCGCCTCCAGGCCTGGATCCACCGGCCCCTCGAGAGCGCATGTCATGCCACAGCTTCACAAGGGGCTCCCTCTTCCTCCAAATGAGTTTGTGACCGTATGCCACATACCATCTGTAAGATAAGACATATGGAAACAGTTAAAATATAATGACAGCAAGTTATTCTGCCAAATCACACTTAAAGTCCAATAACTCTTTCACTATACGTCTTATGTGACCATGACATTTTGGGTAGAGGATAAAAATTAGACCTGAGAAAATTTTAATATCCCTATAAAAATGGAATTGAATTTGTTGTCTCTGCTGAAAAAACTAAAAGGCAAGAGATAAGCACTTTTTCTTGCTCACTGTTTAATAAATGAATACTGTGCCACTCACACTCCAAAAAGGGCTCCACCAAGGTGAGCAGCATGGTCAAAGATCCGCCATCCCAGTATGAGTCCTGCTGAATCTATGGCAACAAGCGCTTTCAGAGCCTAAAGACAGACCATGAAAAGGAGCCTAAAGTTAAATACAATGTAAAAAAAAAACGAGTATAGTACAGCTATTTATATACTAAACAGCTATTCTCTACCATGCATTCAGACATGCATACTTACACATTCACTCATTCATACATGGAACTTTGTCCGTTTTGTTCATGCACAGATTTACATCTCTTGCCTGCAGCGGAAACACAACACGGGAACATCAACAACCTGTTCAACACATCACTACCAAAAACATATCTTAGGTTAGACTGAAGAGGAGTGTTGCATCTTACATGAAAGACTGTTTTTTTTCCCCTCCAAAATCTAACATAGTGTGCACACAAACACACATACACACTCACACTCACACACTTACAGTATTAGATATGTGCACATTCTCTGCCTCACTTACGTTTCCTGCAGTGAAAGTCACCATGGGGAGGAAGATTATGCCTAGTTTGGCCTCTGGCACCTTCGCACAGACAGCGGCCAGGACTGCCATGACAGCACCTGACTAGAGATGAGAAAGAGAAAAAAAAAAGGCAAATCAAGAACACTAGAATTATTGAAATTCTTTGTAAAGCTGAATGAAGGTTTCAGTAGACCTCTTACCGCTCCTAAGGATGGATAGAGACGTCCAGAGGCTGTTTTGCACATGTAGCTAACCATGGTGGAAATGACACCTGGAAATACAATAAGTCAGAATGATTTGCACATTTCCTCCCGTCACAAAAAGCATTGAATAACTTTCTTTTCCTCTGCTTCTACTTTGGTAAAATACCCATATTTATTCTAAGTACAACAAATCTTTTTTGCACTAAAAAGCACCTGCAATAGATTAAACTATTTAGATTCAGGAGACTCAGTTATGATTCGATAACTTGATTGAATTTTGTCAGTTCTTTGCTTAACTCACCAGCAGACAGGTAAACCGCAAGGAACTGCTCCCTCCCTAAGAGAGAGACGATTCCTGAGGAGAATGTCCACAGGACATACATGTTGGCCACCATGTGGATGATGGAGTAGTGGCTGAAGGAAGACAGGATCATGGGAACGCAGCGTGTTTCTGGTGGAGGTGAGAGAAATGGACACAAACAATAAATGTATGCTGACATCAAACCTGAAGACAAATGCACTTGGTCCAACAGGGACACTCACTGGAGGCTGGGTTGGATGTGAAGTACTTAATCATGCGTCTCTGCATTGAAGGAACTCGCCACAAACACAGCACCACAGCGTTTACCGCAATTATACCTGGAAAACATCAACAACAACAAAATCTCCTCATTAGACATGTAGGATTATATTAAGCACATGCAAATATGTTGATCCTACACAGGAATAAAATGAGCTACCCGTGACAGTCCTCTGCCCCTCTGTGAGGCTGCTCCAGAAGTCGTCCGCCATGGACATCAAGAGGATGAGCTGCCGCTGGAAGCCTGACAGCTGGTTCCACCATTCGTGCCAGTGCGCCATGTCCTGGGACCCCTGGTAATATGTGAGTGAAAAGCAGGCAATTTCAGTGGCAATATTAATGTGCAGCAGTGAAGAGAGCGAGAGAGAGCAGTTTGCATTATTAAAACCTTACCTGTGAGAATTTGTCTGCCTCCTCTTCACTTTTTGCAGTCTGAACTCTTGACTTCAGGGTCTCATATTGCAGAATGGCAGCCGCACCAAAGGAGCAGCCTGTAAACTGCCAAGGAGTCAGACAACAACATCCAGCGCCATCACACTGTCGCACACCTCGCACCATGGCAATTTAAACATCCGGATGAAACGAGGTAAAGCATTCTGGGAGAAAAATTGAGACCGCCTTACCCCTACTGTGAACATTAGCGGTTTGAAGAGTCTGGGCCTGGGGGCCCTGGGAGGTGGCGGGGGTCCTGGAGTGCCAGCTTCAGGGGGTGAAGGGTTCGTTTCTCCGCTGACATTGCCCTTCTTTGTGTCTGGCCTTTTGGCTTCCCGACGGAAACCACACCTCTGTTGGTTGTAGAAGTTGAGTCTGTGGAGACAGATGGAGAAGTGTTAAAACTGGTGACAGACAGAGCTTTACTAAACACACAGGGAAAAAAAACATGATGGTTTTTACAGCTGCTGGGAAGAAATAGTCAAACATGCATTTCAGTTTTCCTAATGTGATGTCTTCATTATTTTTACACCTTTTTTTAGTTCAGCAGTTCAATGAAATGAACACAACACAGCTGAGTATGTGCAACCAGTCAATATTACCATCCATTAATCCGTCTGCACGTGGTTAGCGCTTTATAGCATACATAAATGTATAAAATAGTGTTACATTAATACGATAGTGCTTGCTTGTTACTCCTGACAATTCACTTGAAGCATCAGCTACTCATTCATGAAGCTATAGCTAGTATCGATAGGTGTACACAATAAGCAGTCGGCACAGTGTGATATACCGATACCATTTTAAACGACACATCATAATTAACACGTTTACAGTGTTGCAATGTTTTTGTATGAACAGAAGAAACACAGAGCTGTCCTCAGCCCCGTGGATCTCATTACAATGACAGTGGGAACGGTTAGGTAACCACACACACAGCTGGTCTACACACAGACACACACTTCCAGTCAGTGTTGAACCTGTCCGGACCGACACTCAGACCTGAATTGTTTCATATTTGCTCACCTGCAGCTTCGTGGGGCTGTGTGTGGAGAGCTGATAAACTCTGTTTTGGCCCATTTCCCCACACATCCTCTCCACGCCATGTTTGTGATGACCTCCGGTTTAAGCCCCTCCCAGACCGGGGCTAATGTTGCGTTCAAGGACTCGTCTAAAAGCTCCGACTAATGAAATACAACCCCTGAGGTCGTTAACAAGTGGCAACATTTTAGTGTAGGCTATGTGTTTTAAATACGTTAATATACAGTATTTATTTGTTTCCTCTAGTAGTTTAAGCAACACAAGAACTTAAACGATTGATTATCGCCCAAGCAAACTGTAGCCTATATGATTTAATGTAGGCTATTATAACTGACTACGAAATGATTGAGTAGGCCTAGCCTAACTCAAAATGATGACAACTTTTTGTCAGCATTCATTGCGCTACCGCACAAGCTTTTTCTTTTTCTAACCCTGTACACAGTTAATTTTGAGAACATTTATCTGTAAATAACCTCTGTACATATGTTGTTCAATTAATGTGTGTAGGCTTAGGCTACCACAATACAAAAAATGTTTAAAATTCCTACAATGGATTCAAATTCTGACAGAATAGATTAGAGTACTTGAACGCACCTGAGAGTGTAGGCCTTTGTGGAACAACTGTTTTATTTTCCACAGCATTTTGCTTCCCTCTAGTGGTGTATTAAAGTACAGACTTACATGTTTTCAGACAAGACGGTGCCTGCATTTATTCAAGTACTTAACTTAGTTGCAGTTTTAACTTGGCTCTTTCATTATTTCTCCAATAAGGCATTTAAATAGATTAGAGACATCGTTCATATTATTAGTAGCAGCTGTGTAATTCCTTCACTGACAAGCCGAACATACAACCGCTGTGAAAAGACCTACTGCTAAAAATCACCAAACTGCATAACACTTTTAATAACAAATTAGTGCTTCAATAATACATTTAGCTTTTGATAGGCCTACTTGAAACACCTTTTTTTTTAAAAAAATATAAAGCAAACTTGTTTTTTCCATCGTTGAATTGTTTATTTTGCATCCATCTTCCAATTTCCAAAATCACAAAAAAAGAGAGAAATTGATGCATAGTCTATAGAAAATATAAGGTAGCACACTGTGGAACAAAATTTCTCAGAACAGCAAAAGTAATAAATGCCACAAGTGGTTTCTTCTCATTAGCAAAACATTTGTGAGCACACTGAAGTTTGATTTCATGAAAACAAAATCTAAACTTGGAGGCCTCAGACTATACAATAGCTAAACAATATTAATGGCACTTGGTATTGCTATTGGCATCTGGACAAGTTCCACAAACTTCTCACAGCCCTGCCAGTGACTCCAGAAATAGGCGAATAAGGAAGAATCTACCATGAGCAGGCTGCACTGCAGTGTCTGCAGAGTAACTAGGGCTCTCCTCCAATGCAATATCTGCACTTGACTCCCTGGGCTACTTTAGCTGTGGACAATATTGCACATAGAAATGCTGTTATGGAGCTGGGACAAAATGAAAGGAGCAGGACCTACTGCATCCCATGGGGACATTATAACACAATCTAATTTCTAAGGAAAAAAATTATATAGTCATACAGAAAAGTGGGGGTGTTGATGTTTCAGGGCAAAGATGCAATGTACAAAGGAAGGAGACCAATATGCCTTTGTCACTGTACAGATCCAAGGACATACTGCCAGGTTAGATGATATCCTATGGGTGCAGGTCTGGGGC
The DNA here is from genome assembly GCA_030347415.2 of Decapterus maruadsi. Lineage (NCBI taxonomy): Eukaryota > Metazoa > Chordata > Actinopteri > Carangiformes > Carangidae > Decapterus > Decapterus maruadsi. The sequence continues at coordinate 19,466,911 of CM064906.1, forward strand.
AGAGGAGGACAGGGAGGTATGGGAGAGGAGGAGGATGGAGGATAGAGGGAGAGAGGATAGGATGGAAGGGAGGGATGACAGTGATAGGAGAGAGCACGGGACAGAGGCAGGGTGGGGAGGGCAAGAGAAGAGGGGAGAGAGAGAGAGAGGAAGGAGAGTAGATAAAAAGAGGGTGAGAATCATAAATAAATGAGTGGCAGCCAGAGTTAACTCAGGTAAAAAGCTATTTGTGATTTGGATTCTGGTTAGGCTAAATAGCTGAGTTGCTGCATGTGCTGCAACTGTAGCTACTGTGGAGCACACACATTTATCTCTCTGTGAATCTGTAGAGGACTTTGGGTTGCTTTCTGATCAATGCAGTGCATTTTCTCCCAGCAGAGGTGTCCTCTTTCGGGTCCTCTAATCGATTTGCTGCGAAACGACGCCAGCCAGGATTCGCCTGTGTCGGCAACAGGGCACGCAGGGCCTATAGGGTCATGTGACAGGAAGTGTGACACCTGAAATCAGAACACCATCCATTTAGGGCCACTATTCGAACTCCAACAAATATGTACAGGCAAAAAGAACAATAAAGCATTTCTGTTGAAATGTATACTCGTTATGTGATTTGGATCCACAGGCAGATGCATGATAGCTGAACACCGTTTGGCCTTGAGGCTTCTATTTCAACCCAAAGGCTAGAAACATCTTATACCAGCAGCACAGTCTTTTTATACCAGCAGAGGAAACTCTAGCTGTTAACATAGCGTCCCATCAGAGTGCTGACAGAGAGTTTTCTAAGACACTGATCAATGGAGCAGTTAGATAATACCACACTGTCACTTGTTTTCTGTTTTTTTTTTCTCCTCACATAGATTTTGAGACTCTGGCTGGGCTGTGATTGTGTGGTGTTCAGCAGTCGGAAGCTGATTTACTCAATCATGCTATAAAGTTGACACTGGGTGGGATTTTGGATCTCGGCAAAGGCCTGATGTTTATTTTACCCGAAATACCAGAGGATAGCGCTGCAGCATGACAACACCAACCTCTCACTCCTAAATGAATAACAGTGGGCCTGTTATGAAAAAGGTGTTTTGTTTAGTTGTTTTACTTGTTGTTTCATTCGGAGTAAAATAATAAATAAATAATTAAAGAATAAGAGGGGCACTTGAATAAATGTTAGAGTGACACATTCTTTTCCACGCACTGTACCTCTGTGTGCATATTTGCCCTGGCAGTTCACATCGACACAATTTGGTTACACAACACAAGCGAGTTCCTCAAGAGCTTTTCTTTTTCTTTTTTTCTTTTTTTTTGCACGGAAACAGCCAGCTCATTCTGAATGCACAGTCTTTCTACTGTACACAAAGTCTGTCCGAATCCTACTGCAGTATAATCAAATAACAGGCACAATAACAAGTCAGATGCTCAGGACACAACTATTGATCTGTGGGTCACTCATTAAATATTGATGCCTCTCTGCAAAATATCATCTGCCTTTTGCTACCCGTAATGTAACTTGGTACAGCATGTGATCAGCAGGCACGTGAGCCTGAAAGTGGAAATTAGTCATTGTTCATTCAAGTAGAAAGTGTTGAGCATGAAAAAGTACAGTACAGTAAACCACAATGCAGCCTTACTTGGACATGCACCAAACATATTACACATATTAATTCCCATCCCATGGTTCAAGAAAAAAAAAAAACTGTTTTACAGATTATCAAAAATGTTAAAAAAAATAAAATAAAAAGCTTAGAAAGGACAACTTATGCAACTATTATGTATCTTATATTGCATGTTGTTGATGGTCTGACAATATCAATGGTATTCACACAGCATTTAAACTCATAAGTTTATGGTTTCATATGAGTCCAAGTAAACTGGGCAAGTATGCATGGTGGCAAAAAATAATAGCTTCATTCATTCAGAGTGCATCTACGTGCACAATAGGCTTCTTCTTGATCAAATTCTGGATGTTCTCTAACTTCTTGCTGCTGAATCCAGAAAAAACAGAGGTCATTTTGTTTGAAACATCTCAGTTATACTTTTTCTAATCAGGTTGCTACTCTGGATGGCATCACCCTGAACAAACTGCAAAGAACCTTGGAGTCATTTTTGACCAGGACCTATCATTCAGCTCCCTCAGCTCATCTTGTTTTAATTTTTAGTGATTTTTTAAATGTATGGATGTGTAATACTATTGCTTATTTGTGTGGATTCTTTGAGCAGACACACACACACACACACACACACATACTGCGGAATACAGAGTTTTCTCCAAAATTTTCCCTGTTAAAAAGGTTTTCTTGGGAGTTTTTCCTCAGTCGATGTGATGGTCTAAGGGCAGAAGATGAATGAATGAATGGAAGTTTATTTGAACACAGAAAAAGAAGATCAAAATAAAAACAAACAACGATAAATACAAGATGAAGAATTGCCTTGCCTTGCCTCTTCTCTATGTGCTTGATTAACACAACAAATGACTTCTGCCACAAACACCTTATTTAGCAAAGACTTTTAAAGTTGAGGAAACTTTGCATAGAAAAACAGGACAGATCTAGTGAGAATCTAAAGTTTATTCAGACGAAAGTACAACATTTGTGTCTGCACAGTCATCAGAATAAAACTGTAAGCATGAGGTCTCACTGTCAATTTGAACGTAAGTAACTTGTATATTAATTGCTTTGTGTTTCAGCACCACAGTGGAAGAACAGCTCCTGACAAGAACAGCCCCACTGTACCCTCTCCACACACCCTGCATCCGCTCTCATCCCCGCAATACACACACACGCACACACACACACACGCACGTAGCCCCACCCCTCCTTAATGCTTTACCTGAATCCTCTCTCCACCTTACTCAGAAACTTGCAAACAGCAAAGGGGTCCAAGCACGAGCTAACCGAAGAGCTCCCACGCGCTACAGCAAGATCCCAGAAGGAGCACTTCTTTTTTTTTTCTTTTACAAATTTTACTTGAAACAAGCAACTTGCCTCTTTGCTGCTGTCGCTGCCCGGCTGTCCCAGCTGAAGAAGCAAGCGCGCACCGGCTCCAAGCGCAGTCCCCCAGTCCTACAGCCCTCCGTCGTCAGTGTCATCAACTTCTGCACCGCAAGGGGACATGAGTGATAAAAACGCCGGTAAGAAACTTCCACGTGCACACATATGAATAAGTTATGAGCTCGTTTTGTTTTAATTTGTAGTGATTTTTTAAATGTTTGGACGTGTAATACTATTGCTTATTTGTGTGGATTCTTTGAGCAGACCCACACACACACATACTGCGGAATATAAAAAGCCCCTCTATAACTTTATTGTTGTAGCATGCAGCAGAGGGAGGGAGTGCGCTTCCATAGCATGCGCTAGAACTTGACGATGATGCTTATGATACTGTATATGTGCGACAACCAACCACAGATCAGCACATGCATCAGTGCTGCAGCGCGATGCTGCTGATGCTGTGTCCCGGCTTCACAGCTCAGTCCACCGCCTCCAATAGTTTGCACCCTCCCAAAGCCTCTCCAGCGCAGGGATGTAATGATCAATATTGAAAAGCATTTAAATCTTGTATGAACCGCAACTTGTGTAGATATTTAGTCCTGCATTACACTAGTGTTTTTCCCTCCCCGGTGTTGCGTATGGTAAACGGTTTTAGTCTCCCTGCCGGGGCTGCTCTCTCCTGTCAGTGCTGTCAGCTGATTCAGACAAAAACTGCTGGCTCCCCACTTTTTTTTTCTCGGTGAGATGAATGTGCTGCTTTTTTCCCCCCCGTGCAGCGGCGGTGATGTGGCCTCAACGATCAGCAGCAAGCGTGTTGTTGACAAAGCTTTTCAACTCCGCAAAGTAATGGGCTGTAGAGGGGCTGTTATTTGGAGCCATAAAACACAGAATCTGCTGCATAAAGAACTAGATTCTGCCTCATAGTTTGCACACCGTTTAAAATATGTAACTCGCTCTGAAAGACCATGTGTCTTCTTGCTGGTGTGTTGGCAGTGTTTTGCAGGGCAGTTTAAGGAGGCATGCACAAAACAAGCAGTGCATTCCCTGCTTTAAATATATTTGGATAAAGGACAGAGTGCCCTTGTTAAAGTAGGGTAACTTAACCTTTCTCACTGTCACCCTGTGCTGTTTCACCCAGAGTTTACATGATGGCAAAATAACAAAAGGGATGGGATTTACAATATATGTCAAGTTATCTAAGGGTGGGCTTCACCTGCATTCTCAGGCCTGACCTGACTTTCACCTTTCTTTATCTGCAGTTTATGGCCACATTCATGGTGGCACTCAAGTGAAGTGACCACGAATATGAAGTGCTTTACACTTTTCATGCATTGTGTCTACTGTTTATGAAACTTTCCACCACAGCACGGTGTTTGCAGTAGGCTATTTCAGGAAAGCTCGAGTTCACAGGATCTTTATGATTCACGTCATCTCACTGGACCTTGGAGGCTTTTTCTTTCATCTCTGTTCAGCCGGACTTTTTTAATATGCCACATGTGCAGTCAAAATGTGGAAACATTATAGGACAATGCTGATAATTCAGATCGGTTAAATCTGTCTTAACCCACTGGTTATACCTGCAATAAATAAAAAAAAGCAGCACCAGCTGGATGTAGTAATTAGATTTTGTGAGATATCTTCCTTAACAGTCTGCACCGTGCCTGCTCTCTTGCTGACTCTTTATTTCGTGTGATGACAGCAAGGCTTGCTCAAATATTAAATATTAAGTTATTTAATTGATTTGTTGATAGATTAGTTAGTTTGTCTGTTGTTGTTATTGTTGTTATCTGCTGTGACCTTTCGTCTCTTTGTCTTCGTTGTCATGTGCGTGTGACAAAACTACTTTCTTCTCTTGGTATTGATTAAGTTTTATACTCCAGCCAATTTCAATAGGTTGATTTAAACAATTGATTAATTCGCTTAGCTATCATTCTAATCAGAGATACGGAAACATGCATTATCATTTGACACAACGAGGGCGTTATCAGTTAAAGGGGTTATGTAATATTCCAGGAATAGTGCCCATAATGCACTGTGAGAGGGAGGGTAGGGGGTTAGGAGTCATCAAGCATGCTAACCCAGCCATTAGAGATACAGTGGACATTTGTATATCATGCGTGGTTAAGAAATGAAGCCTGTTTGAGAACCTCCTGAGCTTTTAATACATCGTTGGTGGGGATTATTTCTGCATTAGTGGGTGTGGTGTTTCTCATTGACCTGGGCATCACCTGGGTCAAAGAGAGAAAAACTCTTGCTGATCACACCTGTTTATCACTGCTGAAGATTCATTTTTCCCTCATCGGTTAAATCCCGTTTTTCTATGTCACGAACATGACAGTATTCTGAACCTATCCTTTCTTATCCTCCACATATTTGCCGTCTTTATTGTCACATATTGCTTTATAAAAAATACCTATTCCCCCCTCTCTCTTTGTTTTTCCCTCACTTTCTATTTCACAATATGCAGAGAACTGCAGTCTCAACGTTTTTGGAATTGATCTGCCGCTCTGAATTGGGTGTTAATTTGTTGTGTTTACGAAAAGCTGTCACCACAAATCAAGAACAACTGTAGATTATATTAGCAATTTCAACACGTGTGCCCTGTAGAAATACACACAATATTGTACATCTAGCATCCTTTCCTGTGCCAGAACACTACAAAGCAGGCTCATTAAGAAAAAACAAAACAAAGTCCTCCTGATTCTACACAAAAAGTCAAGAAGCTAGTTGCATCTTTGATATTGAGATGGTTGAATCTTATCTGTGACAAGTATCTTGTTGCTGTGTTGTCGTACTCCCTAGCCTCAAGTTTGCACACTTAACGTTTTGCACAACATTGTTGGCAGCTTCACTCAATGCTACCAGTAACAGTTTTGCAGCACAACACAAACCTGGGTTTTGCTTTGCAGAATATGAGAATGCTTTCTGGCATTTCAGCAAATGGTAGATAGGCTACCATCAGCAGTGTCTCAGTGCTGTTGTAAACATGGCGTGTTTCACTCCCCTCTACTGAATCAAGGGTTGTCTTCTCCCCTGCATAGGCTGTTAAAACCAGTGCTGTGGTAGAATTTAATGCTACAGATGCTAATTCATTTTCATGTGTGTAGGAGAAATGTAGATGTTGTCTAGCCATCCATCCATCTGTCTGTGTGGGCCACGTGGGCTGGGGGACCCAATCCTGGTTGACAGTGAGTGAGAGGAGAGGTCCACCCAGGACAGTTCACCAGCTTGTCATAATAATAAAGAGTGACAAAATGGAAAAGAAAAGGGAAATAAAACCTTTAGAGCCACAGAAACCAGCTGGATAAAACAAGGTCAAAACCAGAATCTTTTAAAGGGAAACTTCAGTTTTTTTCAACCTGAGCCCTGTTTTCATATGTTTTTCTGTATACGTGAGTGATGGATAATACTTTTATTGAGGTGGCTCCAGTAATGAGCCGGGCAGGCAGCCTGCAGCCCAGCTAACGCTCTTCAAACGGGGCAAGTGGCTCCTGTCAAAGTTTGCCCGATAAACATGCTTTTTTTCCTCACACTGACAGGCTCAGATAGTTACAATGACTGTCCAGTAAAGTGTCTTTAAGAGAAAGGCAACAGTGCTAATCACCGATGTCGTCGCTCCAGCTATATTTACTTCAACCATTTTACCATAGAGTTGTAAATCTATAAATTTTAGCACACTTCTTGTGTAATTTATTGCAATACGGTAGTCAAAAATGTAGACAGTACAGTAATAATGTTCTATAAGCTGACATGATATTAACTGTGATTCAAGACAACAAGTACATATTTTTGAGTACGGTACCAACGGCCACACACTACTGTTAAGTCATAAATTTGGTGAACAAGCTAAATCTTGCAGTAACATACTACTATTAAAAACGTACTGGTGAACAACAAACGTTGTAATATTTCTAAAACTGTGAAGACCCAAATATTTAATGTCACTGTGAACCAGTCTGCACAACACGTCTGTGATAGAGCAGGTTTTAAATGAGTAAGAGGCTTTTTCATATGTTTTGTAGAGATCTGTTTGTCTCATCCTGTGTGCCCCACTGTGGGCAGCTCTGCTGTAAACACTTAATAATAACTGACTCATCCTAACAGTATTTACAGTAACTGTTGGAATAGTTTGTTAACAATATATTTTGTACTCTAATTTTACCATTACATTTTGTTAGGTAGAAGTTTTTTCACAATCAAGGGCAAATTCAATACTGTGCTGCCCATGGTGTACAACATATGGCTGTCTATGATGTAATTTTTATGGATTATTTCCATTGTCCACTTGTACAAATGCCCATGAGACCTTTGGTCAGTGCTGTAAAGGGGAAGCCTTGACAGAATATTTACAATAACTTGAGGTTAAATAATCTTGAAATACAGCAGTTCTTATTCTCACTGCAGGATCAAACAACTGAAAGCTTTTACTGGGAAATAAATAAATCAAACTGAGCCATTAAACTAAAAGCACTCAACCTCTTTCAAATGAAGTGATGTGGAAGAAAACATAATCGCGTAGTAGCCTAGTTACTTCTTTAAAATTTAAAAAATAATCATTACAATAGCCTACATTTCTACCTGATACATTTCAATTTCAATTGTATTCAAAGCTGGCATCGTTTTACAAGGTGAAAATGTTCACCTCATACTGCTGCTGACATACTGTATGGTGAGATGAAAGCTGGCCTGTATAGTTTCTTTGCACAGTGTCATCACAGACACGTCTGAGTCTGCCCAAACACAGATAGGACACACACAGCTTATTTAGGACGAGCGACAGTTACGACACATGTGGTGGTGTGAATGGAGACGGGGCGCGGGCCATCACACGGGGTTTGATGCGTCTGAAATCCGTTCTTCATTATGGTTCGAATGATTCATAGACCTGAGAGGATAGTGCAGATCAGTGTGGTGATTATCTGACTTGACTCAGTGGAAATCAAACTTAGCTGTATCTATGTTGTGTTTACTCCAACTTCTGGCCTTTAATTGTGTTTTCCTGTCTTCCTGTGATTGTAAAACACTTTGTTTGAAGAAACGATCATAGTACATTTTGCAAATTGTGCTCCAGCTGCACTTCAGTTCTTTCCTGTACCCTCTGTTGTCGTCACTGCTCTTTTTGTCTCTTCTCTCTGTCTGGCTCTCCCTGCATACATTGGCTCTGCAGTGGGACAGTACAGTATAGGAGCTGGATATACAGCACCATCACCATATCTGTGACTCTGGGTCTAATGCCAGCTCTCTCTCTCTCTCTGTCTCTCTCCCTCCCTCCCACCACCCATCATCTCCTCATTCTTCTCTGACCTTTCTTATTTGCATGGATGCTGTTGTTGAGGCATTTTGCTGACCTGAAACGTCCTTTTATGTACATTGTATACATTAGGCTATACATAGTGAGGGCATGTTCTCAAGGCGGTTAATGCCTCATAAATTGTTGTTCTTATGGTGCAAGGTGAGTGCAAGGTAAAGACAAATGTGTGAGTAAGTGATTAATAATGTAAGAACTCCTTAAATTTATCAGTGTGTGAACTGATTGTGCAGAATGTCTAAAGAACAATGATGTCTTTGCGTACAACAAAATGTACTTTTGTGTTTTGCCTTTGGATAATCTGAAAATACCTCAGAGATATATTAACCCGTTCTCTCTTCCTCTCTCTATTACATGGTCAAATCTCAGTCCCTCCAGTTTATTTTAAACTGTCTGTTATGTTATGGCACCCCCTAGAGTAAAAAAAAAGCACATGTTCTTGCAACTCAGGACAGCGCTAGTCATTGTGGACCGAAATAACACAATGAGATCTTCAATTTTGGCTTTTAGATCTTTGTTCACAACCAAAATATGATATTTAGAACACACAGAAAGAGAATTAAAAAATGCAAATAGGATTAGTATTATTTGTGCTATTTTCTTTCTTGTTTATAAACATTTTCAGTTGCCAAATCCCAAGTATCTTATTTGGTTTAGCACAACACATTTGGCTGTTAACAAAGATGATACAAAGTTGTAAATGAGTTCCTAGGCCCAGCTGTGTCCTGAGACTGATGAGCGCTAAATTATAGTCTTGTTCGCCAGACCCTCCTCCAGAGAAGAAGGTGATAGATATATGAGAGCCTAGGGGAGCAAATATTAGGCTATGTAGCTGAATTGAGACTTTCACATGATTACCATAGCACAGGTCTAAATTGGATCACGTTGTAGTGAATCAATGCTGTTTTATTTCTCTTTTTATAGTTGTTTCATGTTGTTGTTCTTCATTTTACTGTCCTGCCTGTTTGACATTTTGTTTTCTTGTTTTCATTTTGAAAAATGCTGTTTAAATGATTCTTCACTTACTTTCTTATTTACTTAGTACAACCAACACTGTAGTCTAGGCCTCATGTTAATGAAATGAGCACAGATCTCAGGACAGTGACAATCCCAGATTTAGTGTTATTGAATAAACAATTCAATTATATGAAATAGCCACACCACAAAAATAAAAATGGCAATAGTAGTGTAGTTAATTATACAATACACTACATCAGTCTCATGTGGTTATTTTTGCATGGGCCTAACATTGACTTATACATACTTATTGATAATTCTGCTATTCACTTTCTATAAAGAAGTAGCTATAGCGTTTCTATCACTGGCAGCCTACTGGGCCAACATATCCCTATCAACAAGTGATACATGGATAAACCCTGATCAACTTTATCCGCTCAAATTCATCATAGCCTACAGAATCGCGTGACCCCTTGCTGACGTTCACGTGCAACTCAAAAACTACGTGTTTTTTTTAATTGTACATTCTCATTTTGTGTGCACTTTGTTTGACTGCTGAGCTAACCCCCGTTGACACCAAGACTCGCTTTCATAACGCAATGACTGAGCCACAGAAACTTTGTTGTGGGGATCAGGCACTGATGAAACGCCGTTGTCCTTAAAGCGGTGGGGGCTGCAGCTGACGTAGGCTCTGCGTTGTCCGCTTGTTCCCAGCGGGTGGGGGGTGGGGGGTGGGGTGTAAAACGACAAAAAACAAAAAAAACAACAACCTGATGTCTCTCGTGTCCCAACATCTGTGCAGCCGGTGTTGGATCATGCAGCCCCCCTCCCTCCCTCTCCCCTCCACCTCCACCTGCACATTGTCACACTGTCAGCTCCGCATTACCTCACTCGTGGCCGGCCTGCCACTTACCCCTGCAGTTCAACTTTGGCGTGCATGCTCTCTTTCCTCTCTCGTTCTCTCTCTCTCCCCCCCTTTCCTGCCTGCTATTACGTCCGCTGCTGGTATAAAGACGCGGAGACTGAGGGGGGGAGGGCGGGGGGGAGGAAAAGGAGGAGAGAGGTGGGGAGGGGGTGTACAATTAAGAGCACATTGTAACGTCCTTGCGTTGCCTGCCTGCCTGCCTGCCGTGGCGGAAGAGGAGTGTGTTGCTGCCGTGAACGCGAATGACCGACGGTGAGAACAAGAAGAGCATAGACACAGAGAGACAGGGTTAGAAAAAGGAGAGCAAGAGAGAGAAGCGAGAGGGGGGGAAATCACTCAAGATGCCGCGTTTTAGCGTAATTTGTCCTGCAGACTGACTGTGCCCTTCCGGCGTTTTGAGGGCTGCTGTGAGCCTGTACGAGAGAGAGATAGAGATAGAGAGGAGAGAAAGAGAAGAGAGAGAGAGGCTGGTGGCTGGCTGGCTGGCGGGGGCTACGCTATGCTGCCTGACCCTGCTGTGTTGTGATAGCGTTGTCCGATTGTTTGGATTGAGGAAGGCTCCCACCAACCCAAATCAATGAGGATTCTGAGGCCATTCCTTCAGAAAGGAGCGCATATGCTGCAGTGTTTCTGTGGACAACGATCGAAGTCGACCACTATCACCAACGGTGAGACAAAACATAGCAACCATAGCCTTATAGCTACCTTTGCTTTGCATGCTTTCTCTCTTGAGTGATGGAAGAAGAAGAAGAAGAAGAAAAAAAAGGAAAGGGAGGTGGGGGGTATAGAAAGAGGGGGTGGGGGTAGGAGGGGTGAGTGGCTCCATTGGCCACTCGAGTGTGTGAGTAACATCTTCCGAGTCTGCAGTGGGAGAAGAGCCTCTCCTTGTGCTCCTGATCGGGTCTTCTTGTCCTGAGTTCTGTGTGCAGTCGGTCCTCGGCTGCCGCGGATGTAGCTGCTGCCAATCCCAGCGTCAAGCCGCACTACTCCGGAGAGCAGAGTAGAGCAGAGCAGAGCAAGAGCAAGAGCAAGAGGGGCCCCAGATTACTTTACCAGACTGAGGCTATATTTGCAGTAGACGAGCAAGTGCAAGTGTTCCAGTGCTGCATCTGAAGCGGGCCAAAAAAAGGACAATGCAGGGATCAAGTCATTAAACTTAAGGGGCCTGGAGACGCGAGGCAAGCCTTGTTTTAAGGGCCCCAAAAACAAGCAGCGCGGTTCAGCACCATGGATAGCGCCATAGCAGAAGTAGCCCAGAGCAAAGGCTCCAAAACTTTCCCTGTCATGATTTTTGCTAATTGATTTTTGTTTTTTTGTTTTTCTATGAAACCCGAATTTGAACCCGACAGGTCGTCCATGGAAACCTGCCTGACAGCAGATCAAATCTCACTGTAAGACAATACCTAACTGTGATTGCAGCATAAATAGTCTCCCCTCATTACCTCTTGACGACCCCTGGAAGTCCCCAAACTCCACTTTTTTGGCATGAGCTGCATTAATGCTTGCTGTGATCCAGGCTCAGCAGCATAGGGGTCTAGTTTGAGGGAAGCTGCATTTCCCCCTCACATTACTTTTGTAAGTGACTTTCTTTGCGATTTGTCCTCTGTGAAACATGCTAACTCCTGCTGATATTTAAGTCCCAGCGAGACACACTTGCATGTCGTACTCAGACACTCAACAGTATTTGGCAATAAGCCCAAGAAGCCTGCCATGTCCTCTGGTCATGTCTCAGCAATCCACTGCATTGCTGATGTGCTGTACACTCATAATAACACAACTCCATCCCCTGACACATAAAAAAAAAACATGTCACAGTATTTCCACAGTGAGACAGAATGCTGTTTTATTAAAAGACAAATGCAACACCTTTTTCCTGACTCGTCTAGCTTGTGTTACGTAGGATCTCCAGTAGCTTCAGTTGGAGCAGCTTTCAAATTCAGGGCAGACAATTAGAAACTCCATTAAGCACAGCTGATTCCTCTGAGGTAGTTGGACCAAAAGCAGCATGCACACTGGGATCTGTAGGACTCGGATATAAAACACTATGAGTCCTTATCCTGCATCTCTTCTCACTCTTAGATGAACCTTATGACCTCAATCAAAACTTTATAAGTCAGCTCATTTCTGTTGACACGGAAGGATGCGAAACTCAAATGCTGAAGCTGTTTGACATAAAGCAGCGTCAGGTAAGGACTTTGCTTGTAGTTTGTTATGGGTTTACCAGCTTGCTACTGAAATTGCAAGTTTAATCTTTTTTTTTTCTGTTTGACTCTTGTGTTTTTGAAATGTCATACTTCTGCTTTGTTGCTCATTCAGGCCTTTAACGTGTTGTTTCAAAATGGATAGAAAATATGATGACAGTATACTTTTGGGAGCTCCAGACACTTCACTGCTCTGTTCATGGTTGATGAAACAGCCAATTTGATCTCATGTCTGAGCCTGTTGGTCTATTATAACTATGTTGGACCTTGGCTTCCTGCATGTGGAAGTCTCACTGCATCATTCACTGCCATAGTATTGTACAGGACCCTGTAAAGCAGCAGGAGTAGGAAGTATTATGCTCTGCACACTCAGGCACAACGCCAGAATTACCTCAGAGGGGTTTTCACTGAAAGATGTTTCAGAGTAGGCTTAAATATTTGCACCTGCTTTCCATTGTAGTGTCAAGTTTGCACCTGGCTCGCAGTAGTCGGGCTGTTAGGATTGTAGGTCACCTGTATGGTGGGTGGCATCATGGAAAAAGAAACGGTGGCAAAACCTTTGTCCTCATGAGTTGTATAAGCGTTTACCATTGACAGCTTCGTGTGACTGATTGATGTAAATCAAGCTTCATTTGAATAACTTCTGGGACCACTTCTTCATTTCTCATAAGGTGACTTTGTTTTGAAAAATAAGCTTTGACACATGCAGTCGAAGCGGTTGTCCTTGTAGACTCATCTGTGACACTTCCAAAGGAACATCCGAAGCTTCGCTGAAAATTTTGACCTTGTGGTCGAACACAGTTTTTATGACTTAGCTGAATTAGTCATTATGATCTTGATCTGCAGTTGGCTGTTACTGTTGCAATTTCTTCTAAGATCAGTTGTTGCTGACATAATTCACTGTAAACAACAGTAAATGTTGAAACCTATATTTTTTTTGCAGTGCGGTTATCTTGTCTTTGCCTTACACTTGATGTGCTTAATGGAAATGTTTTATTCATTCATAAAACTTGAGCTTTGTGCATTACTACATGCCTGCTGCAGTGTTACAATAAGCTAGGTTTGTAACAGAAGTCTGGTTATGAGTACTGTGAGTCTCAGCATCGCACTCATTCTCTCACATTCCTGCTCTCTGCCTCCTGTTAGCAGACGTTACACAGTGGAAACTACAGCTGCAGTTATTGTGAGTCAACAAATCTTTGAGGTATCTCAAGGACACACTCTCAAGTGTTGAACTTCAGAGAATAGAAACATCCACTATAGTTTCTGTGTGAACACCTGCAGTTAATAGTTTCTCCACAAGGGGGCAGCAGGTATAAAGAAATGACTCCCCGACAACAAGTTACTCTTGTGGTGGTGGTGGCACTGCAGGAGGAGCTGCAGGGACACCGGGGCTTTTAGTTGATGTCTGTCAGTTTCTACGGATAGACTTCTGCTTTATCAGACAAAAGCTTGTACACAGGAACTGTCTGATAAAATATTAACACTCAACATGTTTGTTTCATTATGATTGAGACATTTTATACCGTAAAGGCTAAGGGAAGAAAAAAAAACATAGAAATCAAACTGTCTCTGTTTCAGAGTCACGAACACTTCACCTAATTTAGGTTATTGCAGTATAGCTACTACCTGGAGGTGCATTTGTGTTTTATCGCCTGAGGACATATTCCTGCTGGAATTAAGTGAATTGTTTCTAGTGGAAAGAGGAAGCGTATAGCTAATCCTCATTAGGGAATACTTCATCTTTTCCTGACGGTGATATATGTCCCATGTCTGTGTTGCACTCTACACCACAAGCCCCCCCCCTCCACCCCCACTCCTCCATTTCTGAGAAAGCTCACTTCATATTGAAAACCACAGCTGCTATGATACAGTATGCATGCGTGCATTTCTTCGAACTGTATATCATGCTCCTGCGTATCCACTGGAATGATGAATGCTATATTGAAGTTGTTATTGATATTTCTTCATGCTGCAGTGACATATTCATTTCGACCACTCTGAGGGAATACAAAGCTCGATTCAGGGGTTTTGACTGTGACCGACTCTGGCCATCAGTTTCTGACTTCTCCTCTGTTATCTTTATTCTCTCAGTCTGTCTTACTCTGGGAAAAAAAGATTATATCTGCCCTCCATCTTCCCCCCTCTCCCTCTCTCTCTGCCTCTTGCTGTCTTTCTCTCTCTCACACACAAAAACACACACAGACATACACATATATAAGCACACAAAGGACCAGCCAGGGTAGCGACGCCTCATGCTCAACACTTTCATCCACTATATCCCAATCTTACGTAAAAGGGGTTTGGGGGATGGGGGAGACAGACAGGGGCAGTCAAAAGAAAAATCATCCTCTCTCTCTGCCCCCCCTCCCCTTCTCTCCCACTCTCTTTCTCCCTCCCTCTGTGGATCTCTCCCTGGATTCAGTTTGGAGAGAAAATGTCAAACCAAGTCCCAGAAAAAGCCTCTAAATGTTTCATGCTGTTTCATCACAGGAAGAGAGAGAGAGAGGTTTTGCTGTGCTGCTGAAGACTCACGTGTTATTCCTCCCACAATGTGTGTGTGTGGGTGTGAGTGAGTATGAGCGTGGCACGCGCGTGTGTGTGTCTGTTTGTGTTTGTGTGTGTACTCCCCAGCCCCATGCAATGATAGACATGAAACCAGAGGAATGGTCTCATGAGCTCAGACACATGTTGGTACACAGGCGCACGCATACACACACATAAACACACACACACAAGCTTGCACAGCATATTTTGGGGACTTATCATCGATTTGCCTTTATTTTGATAGTGGTTGTCACCCTATTATGCAATGAAAACAGTTTAAGATGTGGGCAGCTGCAGTGTAAACAAGCAATTGGTTTCCATTTGTCCCCAGATGTGTGTTGTTATTTGTAATGTCTCAGTGCACCATCCATGTGGCAGATCATTTCGTCTCCATGAGTCCTAAATCACGTTTACGCACGAGTTGGGTCTATGTGTTGCAGTGTTTGTTGATTTGTGTCCATGCTGTGTGTTGAAACCTGTTGCAGATAATCCTGTTAGCTGATTTAATATGTTCTTTATGGCATGTGTGGCCGAAGGGGGGGCTTTGAAAAATAAAATGCGCGCTTATGTCCCTTAAGTATTATTATAGGATGATAATAATAATAATAACGGGCTGTGTGGTGGGGGCCTATCAGCCAAAGGTGATTTAAGATTTCTCTTTTCACGCGCACGGCTTCTTTAATCTAGCCTACTTGCTGACCGAAGAGTCCCATTTGAAAACTGTGGTTTGCAGTTTAGGATTTAAAGTGTAATTCAAAGAGACATTCGTGAGATCACCCGCTCCTTTTTTAGATGTGCACATTATCCCAAAGGACTAAGAAAGAGAAAAAAAATCACGTGTGCGCGCACCCACTTCCCCTTCTGCATAAACCCACCCAGAATTTACCCCGTCCCCCCCTCTCTCCTTTTTTGTGTGCGTGTGCGTGTATGTGTGTGTGTTTTCCACATTTTATATTCACATCTTTTCTTCGTCGAGATCATCCATCTTTCCCAGTGCAACCCATGAGAATTCCTAATACGAACCTCAATCACGTATGATTGCGTTAAAAGAGTTGGAGAGGGAGAGAGGGGGCTGAGAGAGAGAGAGCGAGAGAGAGGAAAGGGAGAGAGAGAGAGAGAGAGAGAGAGAGAGAGAGAGAGAGAGAGAGAGGAGGCTATGGACCGCGACCGTTTACTCTCACTGTCGGCGATGTAACACACCGACAGCATCCATTCGGGACGCACTGGAAATTATGCTTAGGTTACTTTATTATTTGTGCGCTACAACAAAAAGCACTCCGCCGTGTGTTCGCCTCAACTAATTGTTGCTTTTCAGACGAGAATCTCTCCCTGTGGGCTTTACATTACATCTCTGCAGCATCCTTTGCAGAGTAGCCTCTGCTGCCGATTTCCTTTTTTTTTTTTACCCCCCTCTTCCCGGCTGCATTTAGAGGTGCCATCGGCGGAATCCGGAGACCGTGGGCTCGCATATCTGAGCTCCTGCACAGCGCAGCGCAGCAGAGCACAGCACAACACCGTGGACCGTCTCGTTCGTCGGAGTGGAGTAAATAATTAGGAAGGAAGGAAGAAAGGGGGGAGGAAAAAAAAAGTTCGGATCCTTTCTCCAGCCACCTACGTCTTGTGCATGGATCTAGCTTGATGCGAATTGTTAAGAAGGCGTCTGAAGCCGGAGGACTGGGCTGCTGTGCAGATGAGGATTACCAAGTGGTGCTCGTCAAACGCGGCGCTGTTCACCTGGAATACCTGAAGCTTTCCGATGACGCGCGACTGCATCAACTTATCAACACTGTTGCATGTTTTCACGGTTGATATGTCGGCCCCCGTGGCCCTGCCCGTAGATTTATGTTGCATGTAGGCTGAGATCGTTTGCTGTTGATTCGCAGCGAGTGCCATAAACTCACAGTGAGCCGAATTACACGCCACGGCCACCCCACCACCCCCCTCCCCGCCACCTCAAGAGGATGCTACCTGAAGCGCAATGATGCACGGAACTCGGAGGATTTCGTGATCAGGATGACATTTGGTTAAAAAAAAAACACCCGTGGGGCGAAAAGTAGAACAAACTCTCTTATATTTATATAAATATATATATTTGCAGCAGATAAGCTGCATCAAAGATCCGATCTCTGCCGAACTAGACTCTCGGTTTACAGTCTTGGTTCGGGGAGATGGCCGCGATCGCCAGCTCCCTGATCCGGCAGAAACGCCAGGCGAGGGAGTCGAACAGCGACCGGGTCTCTACTTCGAAACGTCGCCCCAGCCCCAGCAAAGACCCCCGCTCTCTATGCGAGAGGCATTTCTTGGGGGTGTTCAGCAAAGTCCGCTTCTGCAGTGGCAAGAAAAGACCCGTTCGGCGGCGACCAGGTCAGTGCTGTAGATTCTTTTTTTCTTTTTTTTTTCCTTTTTTCCCCCCACTGATGTGTCTTATGTGTGCGTATGGAAACTTTTTCTCCCCCCCACCCCCCTCCTCACCCCTCAATCCTCCCCCCACCCCTCTCCACCCCGCCCCTCTTTGGAGCAGCTGAGGCATTATACTGCAGTCAAGGGCTCCAATCCGAACCGGAGGAGAAGGTAGATTTTTCTCCGCGGTGCGAAAAAAAGAAGAAGATGGAAAAAAAAAATCCACCTGTTCCATTAGGTCTTCTTGTTGTCTGTCGATCCACCACGGCACAACACCCCCTCCCCTCCTCTCCCTTTTCCTCCCCCCTCCTCCTCCTTCTCCTCCCTCCTCCTCCTCCTCCTTCTCCCCCCATAAACCGGAGAGGAGCAGCCTGGATGTATAGGAAATGATCTAGCCTATATGCTGTGACGTTACCCCCTTTATCTATTGTGATACGGCTCTGATCAGAATCATCAATCACCCCCCGAAACGAGACGGATGGCGACTGTGTCCCACTCAGAGCTATTTGTTCCAATAGCTTATAGTATCTATCTTTAAGTCTTCGATTTTTGTACACCTAATTTATCCCCCACACCCTCCCCCCACCCCCCTCTCTCTCCTTTCCAAACACCCATAAACATACACAACTTGAACACACTCAAAAAAAAAAAAGCTGCTTCAAATTGTCCTAATTCAATATTAATGCAGGTTGGGGTACAGAGGGGAGATAAGTTGCACCGCAGTGCACCAAGGCTCTTTTGAGATTAAATGTTTTAATGGTAAATGTTTATTGCAGAGAGGGAGCTTTACTGCAGTGAAGGGAGGTATAGCTTTAGTGATTAAGAGCTACTCTGGCTGTATTGATAGACATAGGCTCCGTGCCTACTACAATCCATGGTATATAGCCCCCACCTCCCCCCACTGAACCTCCTTTTTTTGTATTCTCCTGGTTCTCTCCATGGTGCACAGATAACAAGCCAGCGGTGCAAGTCACCCCTCCTCATGTCCAGATAGTTCTGTCGTGTGATGAACGGCAGTCAGGTCCGTCCACTCAGAGTCCTGCAGACAGACTGATGAGGAGTGAGGCGGGCGGACAGACTGACATAAATTTTTTAAGGCAGAGAGGGGAGGACAACAAAGACAGACAGACAGACAGACCGACTGACTGAATTAAAACCCTGTGGACGTGCAGCCTCAACAGACAGACAAACAATTCCAACGCCTCCACCCACCCCCCCCCCCCACCCCAAAAAAACCACCAAAAAAAAAAGAGCCGACAGACACACAGACAGTGAGACGGACAGACAGACACAGACAACAAACCAGTCAGGCCTCCAGACACTGTTGGGCAGGTAGGTAATTCCTTTCAGACAGCGAGGCAGACGAGCTGTAAAGCTCGCAGCAGAGACAGATGCTCCATGTCCTCTAATTAATCATTCTTATATTTCCACTGATGCCTTTTTGCCATATATTTGCATATAAACAGCCAGATACACTGGAGAATTTATGAATTCTGCCTGTTTAAAAGACTGTTGTTTTTCCTTCTATTCCCCCTCCTCCTCCTCCCCCCCTTCCCAACCCCCAAACCCCCCCCTCCCACCTTCACCCCTACTTCGTAAGATGCACCCTCGAAACCTCCACAGGTGTCCCATAAGGGCTGCAGGCTAGGTCAGTAGCTCAGCCTCCATCCGTGTGTGCTGTGTTTCTTCTCGTCTCCACCCCATCTCGCGCCCATGTCGACTCCCTCCTCGGCCAGGGAGGGGGGGTGGGGGTGGGTGGCCTTGGGGTGTTGCTGGGTAGTAGGGGGGGCGAGAGGGAGGGTGGGAGGGAGGGTTGGTATAGGGGCTGGGGGCTTCAAACACCTGTCTGACAGCCGACGACCCTCTCCCTTGCTGATTTTCTTCCTTTTCTCTTTCATCCCTCCTTCTGTGTGGCTTTCTTGGATTTTTTAAGCTTAATTTCGTACCTGTTTTTCTTCGTAATCTAAAGCTCTCCTAAAGCCAGCCGTTTGTCGCTCCTCTGTCTCTTTCCTCTCTTTGTCTTTGGCTCTGCCTCTTGTCATTTTGTTCCTGCCTCATTCTCTTTGTCAGTCAATGTCGGATCAGTCTTTATCCTCGCTCCTCGTTCTATGTCTGTAAATATGTGTCAAGTACTGCTGTGTAAGTGTAGTAGAGGCTCTTATTGTAGTGTACGTTGGTGTATATGGGTATGATGTGTCTCTCCTCGTCAAACACTGTATCAGAGCAGGTGATCATTCACCATTTCATGGTCATGACGCCATTTGTCGATGTACCTAAATGTTTTTGTCCTTCTGTATTGGTATGAAGTAAATTTATTGACATTTTATTGGCCCGTACACACACGGGAGGATGATCTCTTATGCTGCCACTCAAAGACATTTGTCACGCACAAACTCATGTTTTGAGAGTTTATCAGCAAGCCTTTGTGTACCTGCACACACATGGAAACACACACACACACGCACGCACACTCTCTGCTAAATGATTGGAACTGATGAGCCGTCAGCGATTGCTCGTGCCCACTTTGAAGCCTTAATTTATGGAAGTGTAGTTATCGCATGTGATTTACTGATGTGTACACTCCCATGTGCTTTCACCAACACACACTTAAACACACATGCAGGCACACGCACATTCTCCTCACCCTCGCCTGTGATGGATGATGAGGGGCCTATCCCAGGAATTGATGGCCCCACCCCAGGGGTAGGTGAGTTGGGGATTGATGGTCAGAATGATGTACAGTTGAGTAGACGTGAACCCACTCTAGCTGGGGGTCACTACTTAGCTAAGTCTCTCTGTGGGCCGCCCTCTTGGCACACTTGTCTCCTGTGTAATGTAAATAGAAGTTACGCACCGGCGATCTCAGGCAAAGCCTTAACATCTGCTATCACTGCCGAAGAAACATCTGGATTTGGACATTTTCTCTCTCTCTCTTGATACCAAGTTGGAAAATGTTTCTTTCTGCCAGATATATTTTGGGTGTTTTATGTTGTCTGGCTGGACTGCACTGAATCACATGACCTCCATGTCTTGTTATGACCTTGTAGGACAGTCAGGCTCGTTCATATTCCCTTCGTTGCACTCACATGCGGAATATTATTTGTCAGAACCGTGAAGCCCGTGAAGCATTTGCAGTTACTTAATGTTTATTTGGGCACATAAAATGAAACCAAGCAGCACCAATTCAATTGTGATAAAATGCGTAATTTGTTTCTTTTGTCAGGCAGAGAATAAACAAAAGATTAGCTATATGCAGCATCTGAACTGTTGTCTGGTTTTAGTGGAGCTTCCCTCAAAATCACAGCCACTGCAAAAAAAGCAGCACATTATGTTTCAGCTGAAAATGACTATTAGTGTAGAGTTCATACCCTTTCTTTTCTTGTAATTACTCCTCAGTATGATGCTGCTATCTGACTCTGACTGCTGCTTTTACACAAGATCCCCCAGATATGAGACCACACGTATTTTACTTCAGATGAACATTTTCTTTTCCACATATCTATGTTTTCCTGGCATTGCCTGAAGCCAAGAGGCTCTTTTTGCCCTGAGCTAATCCTTGTTTCCACCTGCTGAAGTGTTCACTTCAGGCAGCACCCTGGCCAGACGCCAGATGTCACCGCCTCAGAGTTGGAGGTTGGTTCAGGGGTATTGTAATGAAAAGAAAAAAAAAACTTTAGAAACTTTAGGTCAGTCTCTATGTCAAAAATTCTCCTGTGTGAACCTGTTGAAAATTGAATCTCCGACCGAATGAGAGAGTGATTCCATTGAATATCGATCAGAGTAACCCCCAAAAATGCACAGTTGCTAGTTGCTTCATACCAAATAAATAAACCATTGGCATGTCAGTGTGCATTAAAGTGTGATTTTTAAAAAGGCTGTCCAACTGATGCAAAATCATCGGATTCAGTAACAACGGCATTATGAGAAAGTAACAACATTCTCATTGATTTCCTGTCATGCTGTTCCCGTCATAAAGACCTTCTATACAAAAGGCCGTTTACCCTTTTTCTCTGGAACGATGTGTTGCAGCAGATGACTCATGACAAACTGTCCATCATAGTCATGTTGATATTCACCTGCTGGTTAAGGAGTTAAGGACGCAGGTGTTTCTGTAAGTTTAAGTTGTTTATTTTCAGCTCTGGAGGCCAGACTGTGCCACTAGAATACTAAGACTTTTTATGTCTTCTTATTCATTTAATTTGTATATTTATAGATACAATTTGTGAATTGATTACATTTCTATTTTAGTTGCACGATTCAAAAACAGTTCTTATATAACACTCGAATAAATTGAATATGACAGAAATACAGTACACCATAAATGTTGCAATTTTAGGAGAGTAGTTCTTGATTGCATAAGAGTAGTTATTATTTTGGTGGTACACTCCATCTTCCACAGCCAACCTGTCTCATTGTAATTAACTGAACACTGTTTGTGGAACATGTTGTCGTGATAATTACAGTCGTTAAAATAGCTTGATATAAACATGTGTGAGTGTGCAAACACTAAGCTGAAGACAGAGGTATTTACTCATTTGGATGTTTTTGTCATGATCACGAAACTGTTATTCTGACATATTCTTTGTGGGGATGGGGGCTGTGGCTTTGCCGACGGTTTGTGTGTATGCATGTGTGTCGTATGTGTGTGTGTGTGTGCGTCGTGTGTGTTTGTATGTGTGTGTGTGTTCCAGAGCCGCAGCTGAAAGGCATCGTGACACGACTGTTCAGCCAGCAGGGCTTCTACCTGCAGATGCAGCCGGATGGAACCATCGACGGCAGCAAGGACGAGAACAGCGACAACAGTGAGTGGAGCATTGTAGAGGCTACGGTTTCCAGCATAAAACATTTAATGGCAATGAGTCAGTTGGTTATGTAATATATTACCACAATTTATATGGTGTTCTTTATAATTTCTAATCCTTATATAACTGATGCCATTCGGGCAGCCTTAAGCTCCCTAGAATTAGTTCAAGATTGGGATTATCTACACAAAAAATGTAAAAAAAAAAAAAAAAATTTAAAGGGAAGTATTCAACAAATTCCACAAGGCAGCGTGGCCTCATTTCTGCATTTGGTTATGCAATGGTATGCATAGATATAAATGTGTCAAAAGCTACTCAAACAGTTTATGTATTCTCAGTGTGTCTTCTCAACAGTGGATAAATGCAATATTCATGGAGCGTCTTGTATCGAAATTTCTATTCCTAAATTAAATGGATTCCGATATCCCTGCCCCCGCCCCACAACGTAAACCATTTCGACTGTATGCACGGCATAGTTGTAAGTGTCACATTGTTTTGATTGATTCGGCTCTGAAGAGTGTGTGATTATCACAGCAGAATTTCCCTCCTGGAAAACACAAAACAATCACCTGACACACACAACTGTGGCCCCGCAGCTCCTTGTCACAAAGAGCTCTCCCCGAGCTTCTTCCCTCACAATATCTCACCACCGATCGACTTTCCATAGTGGACTACCAGTGGATAAATAGTCTCCAGGGTATAGTCCCCTAAAGCGCTCACACCCTGTCCGGCCCCCCCTCAGGAACAGGAAAGAGGGAAGTCGGCGTCATTTATAGAGAGTCTTCTATATTAAAACCCGTTGGCTTTTGTAGCGGTTTCATGTAGGAAGTGAAGGATCTATATGTCAGGGGGAGAATGGTCGTTGAAGCGATAATGACGACACTCCCAGTCTGGAGTGAAGCCAGACAGGAAACCAATCATGACCTTTCTTTTCTAAAACATCCTGCCAATCTTGAAGGAAGCCAGAGCCAAAGCTCCTGGACCGAAGCAGTCATGCGGCGAAAAGAGCGGTCTCTCCCTGTCTGCCGTCGTTTTATATTTCATGAGGAGATAGATCATCTGTGAGGACTACACTTAAAGCATGAAGGAAGGCTCTCCAGAACTAAAAGGATGAATGCACTCTTTTCTTGTTCTGCCATGAACACATTGCAGTTTTTTTTTCCTCCCTCCATTGTGTCCTAAGGTTTTTGGCTGGTGAGGGTTTTGTAAGATGTGAGGGTTTCCCCACCTCGAGGTAAACCTCCTCTTAAGCCGGCCCTGGGTTGGAGGAATGCAGTGAATAATTCAGCCACAGGAAACTAAAAATACCACCTTCTCCGTTTGTACCCAATGAATAATTCTCTGTATAAGATGCCTCAAGCTCAAAGACAGTCCGAAGGAAGACAGAGAGAGCAGAGGAGAGGAGGAGGTGCAGAGAGATGATCTGTGAAGAGTTTTTAGTAGGAAGTGAAAGGCTGAAACAATAACAGAAAAAGAGAGAGTGATTACGACAGGAAGGGACAAAGAGAATCTGGTATTCAGGTCTCGCACTGAACTATTGATTGCCCTGGCTGGATTATTAGAATAATAGATAGCCCCCACCCTTGAACCACACCACCCTCTGACCTGCAGTATCCTCAGCAGCGGCAGATGGAATACAGTAATTTATCTTCAGGGGGAGGTTCAGTGGAACCGATGGGATTGAGGAGCACGATGCCGCCTGCATACAAGGTGCGATCTGAGCCTAGGGTGCGTTTCAATTTCATTTTTTTTATTATTATTATTCGCTATATCTCTGCACGGAATGACAAGAGAGTGCGCAGACAAGGACACTTTTTTTTGTTGTGGGAGAAATGTACAAGTATAAAAAATGAATGACATTCTGCTCAAACTGAATCACAGCTTTTTTTTAAGGACAAGAAAACAAACAAACTTGTTTGACTCAAAAATATCCAGTAAACTGTGAGAAGTGCTGGAGTAGAAATGGCTGTTACTATAGCACATAAAACTGATTTAGTGGTAAGCATGGCTGACTGGCAAAGCTGGAGAGAACACCATTCAATTAATTAAGAGCCATGTTCAAATTTCAGCAGTTATTAATTTGATTGTCATCAGTTGATCGCTTACAGTAATTAGCTGAACACACTGAGCCTTCGAGAAAGATATTGCATGGTTATGAGACACCTGCAGTATCAGGCGGTCACACTCCATCTGTCTCTGGTGCTCCGCGTTTGATGGATGGGATGAAGAAAGACTTTTTAAGACCCAGACACTAATTTCAAGTAATCAACTCTGGCACGGAGAGGGAGAAGTGTGGGAAAAATACTATTTAAGACTGCATTTATATACTAATACCCCATTTCTGTAGAGTATATACCCCCTCTGCCATCTTGGGGTTCGTTTTTCTCTCTGGATTTGGAGACGTGCCCTTGGCATTTGAGGTTTGGCTCGATGTTTCTCTAAACCTTTTCCTGCAGGGTTTATTTTCTTGCTGCGCCAGTACTCCTCCCATCAAATGCGCTTCCTTTAGCCTACCTGCAGGATTTTTCTCGTAGCCGATTACTGCTCCACTGGAAGACTTGCCGTCTCAAGGATTTCGCTTTATTGGGTTGCTTGAACCCATTTTGTGCGTCCCTTTGACGATAGAAGATCCCTGGAAATCTCCTAACTCTGTCCCTGCACCATCTCAGCCGTGCTCTCTTTTTCTCAGTGAGGGATAGGACTGAGGTTATTAAAAGGAAGAGGAATCACCTTCAGAATAGTCATCAGGTACTCTACCAGCAGTCAGTGCTGCTGTAATTATGGAATCCATCAACTACTTGAGCTGCAAATAGAAGAGCCGGACATTAAGAAGGTAGCTGAATGACAGCTCCTGTCAGCTGTTTAATTTTTTTGGCAGGCAAATGAGAGCGGGGATGGCAGATCGTAATTATAGCAAAATAGTGTACTCGCTTACCATATTTTATGTCTCTTTTCCTCCCACTATTTCAAGCCAGGGCCTGGTGGTGAGTCTTTTTGGAGGGCCGTGTACTGAAAGTATGAAAGGTTTGAATATGTTTTGATGGAGGTGGAGGTGCTCTGGGGTGGAACGCTCCTGGGTTTTAGTGATATGTGACAGAACAGTACGCGGTGCCTCTGAGAGCCGCTGCCAGTCATCGGAGCGACAAAGGCAGCAGCCATGAAAGGCAAATAGAAAGAGGAGTGGGGCAACGGACCATGGGGATGGAGAGAGTAATGACAGAAAGGAGAGAGAGAGAGGCCTGGGAAAAGAAATTTGAAGTTGCCAATGGACTAATATTCTGCCAAATATTCTACCTAACTGCAAGAGCGGTCAGCGTGTATCACCCTCTCCATTGGCCCCCCCTGGGCAGATTGAAACCATTGGCAGGCCAAAGCGGCACGTCGATATGTATTGACCGAAACTGAATCCGCTCAGCGGACAAGACCCGTGTTGGCACGTCTCCTCTCATCTGTGCCAGCTTTATCTGATAGTCCCCATCGCCACTTTCACAACAATCATCACACTAATGCGGGACAGGGTGGGGCACGGAAAGAGTGTCCTCACGCCCTCACCGAACAGAGGCCACAAAAGTCACAGTCCGATCCTCAGGTTCGGAAGGAGCATCCACAGTAATTCTTATCTAGTATACAATCAGTTGAAGCTGGGACAAGTTATTCAACCTCACATCCCTGGATACAGTGTCCTGCTCCCTTTCTGACTGACAGCACAAGATACATCTGTTCAAACAAGAGCTGTCGCAAACAAAGTCGCATAAATCTAAGCTAGTGTGACATTACTAAGAGGGCAATTTCATTCCGCGCATCCGGCTTTGCTGTACAAAGATGCTCCACATCCTTTTCCATCTTTCCATCATTTGTCACCAGAAAGTTTTGTACTTCTGCTCTAACGTTAATGCGTCGCTGTTGAGGCTCAGGTTCCCTCAGCGCTGCCATTGTCTGCGTCCTGTACTCTTTACGTTAGCGCTGACAGATAGCCAAAGAACAGAGATCAGAGGCTGTCATATCCACAGGAGCTAAGTGAAAACTCAATTATCCTACTCTGTCCTTTTTGTCTGATGTCTCTCTTTTGTCTCTGTCTCTTTGCATGTCTGCCCCCCTCCCATTCCTCCTCTCCCTCACTCTGTCTGCTCTGCAGCCCTGTTTAATCTTATTCCTGTGGGTCTGAGAGTAGTGGCCATCCAGGGGGTGAAGAGTGGCTTCTACATCGCAATGAATGGCGAGGGCATGCTCTACAGCTCGGTAAGACGCAATCCTTTGCTCCGGTCACACGGTTAGGTTATTACCGGCATGTATATTAGTTCGTTTACACATGTGGTGTTTTGTTCTGTTTGTTGTCTCTTTTAATATCCCACTGCAGTAAAGACTCAGCCCTTCCAAACCCTTTCATCTCTGAGAGCTCTTCAGAAGTGCCTTTGTGTTGCTGTGCAGCACTTACTGCAACACCCCACCCTCCCCCCTTTTTCTTTTTCCAACCCCCCCTTTGTTGTTGAAGCAGCACCGTGCATGTTTTACATTTAATTTGACATCAAGTTCAGTGCTCAGCCATTTTTTAAAATTGCTTCTTCTTTTACTGGCTACTAAAGGAGGCTCATTATGTAGCAGCTATAAACAGAAAGTCCACCAAATTTCGCTCTCGTTTGATGTGAGTGATGTTGCTTTGTTCAACTTTCATCCGGACTTCTATCCCAGGATTCCTGCTGTCATGAAAGGGTACAACACAGCAGAAAAATGTCCTCTTTATATCAATGAAATCTGAGCTTTGAACGACCTTTGGAGGTCTATGATTTCAATCTTTGTTTAGGAATTAATTTAAACTTTTATTTAATCTTAAATATGAGCCAAATGTTCATCTAAGTCCAACACATGTGCACAAAACACATCTGACAACATCCGCTGAAATACTCACGGTAAGAAAAAAAGTGGGGGAGTAAATGGTGTGAAGATGGATATTTTATTTGCAGTGTAAGATGTGAGAAGCATAAAGGCTGGTGTGGGTAGCAGAGGCATGGGTGGGGGTGGACACGGTTATGGATGTCAGTTGGAGAAAACATTAAGACTCAAGGCTTTTGCATTCAGGATGAAGACATGTTTCCGGAGAATGTTCGTGGAAATGAGCTGCAGACCGACAGAAAGAAAAAGAGGGAGACGGCAGGCTAGAGAAATAGGGTGGGGGCATGTACGGAGATGTAGGAACAGGAGGATATCCCTAGTTGGCGTGATTATATAACCTCCAGTCTCACGGATTCGGTGTTACTGAGGAAAGAGAATTGGAGGGGAGCATTACCCACAGACCTTTGCTGAGGGACTTGGCGATGGCGGACTGATCGGCAGACAGCCATAATGAATGACTGGCAGGAAGCTTGAATTCACAAACCGCCCATTGAACTTTTTTTTTGGTTGTTGTTCTCAAAATACTCATAAAAGGAAGGACACAGCGAAGCCAAGGTCTGCTTTATTGCAACTTACATTTATTGATAAGGGAGCCGCTTTACTGCGATGGAGGCAGGAGAACATTTCTGAAATAGATCTGATAAAAAGTGCACATGATGTATTTATGTTTTTACAAATGTACACCTGAATAATTGGCAAGTCCAGTGAATTCAGTGCCATTATTTTAAAAGGAACAAGCATTTTTTGCTCAGTACAACCTGAGCACAACTCAGTGCCTGGACAGATCTGTGAGCACCCACAAGTTCAGAGAGAAGGACGTACGATAAATGCGCAGGCTGTTGTGACTCATCCAGGTAGACGTTCATTCATAACTAAAGGCTCATAAACAAGCCCACAATTCACTGCCCTGCTTTGGGCCTTATAATAAACCCCCACCCACTTATCTACATCTAATTAAACTTTAATCATGCCCAGACAGCAATCTTTTAATTTATGAAATTGTAACAAAGTTGGGGGTACTCAATGACCCCCACCACCCACGCCCACACAAACACCCTTGATGAAATCATAATTTGCAGAGTACATGATCATTATTAATTACAAGTGATTCAGTACCTCGGTGTCAAACGGCAGCTCTCAGCTTTGCAAACATGACTCTCAACCTGTCATTTTAATCTTCACTTTTATGGGCGAATGAACAGATTTCTGACCTTTTTATCACAGGTGGATGGCAGGAGGAAGAGGAGACGGAGGTGTGAGGGCAAGGCACTTTTTGCAATAACGGCTGAAAGGCCGTTTTAATTAAAAGTACCAAGTGGACGCTCTCTTCGGCCATAAGGAGGACGCGCCAGATTCTCGGATGTGGAGCTTGGGAAATTAGCATGCATCGCTAAGCAGAACGCGGATGGTATAGACAGTGTCACAGGGACGTTTCTGAACCACGGAGAGACGCTCATAAAGAGGCTGAATTAACACACGGACCATTCGGTTGGCTCTCAATTTCCCCCATTATTTACCCGTTTAATGTAGAAATACTGATTACATACATGATAGAAAGTGTGAGAACCCCTTAAAGAGCTTCAGGAGGACAGTAAAGCAAACATTTATGCTCTTTATTCACTCTTTTATGAGAGCTCTTGTGGTGCAATCACTGCTATAAAATAAGTCCTTCAGTTTCATTCCTCATATTTACTCAGATTTACTTTTATTGCTATTCATCCAGGTCTTTATCTTTTTTTCCCCCAGCCTCCATCTCTCATTTGCTCCTCCCTTGTTTCCCTCTCAGTCTCAGTCAAGGTCTCAGTTAAACTTGCCTCTCCAATATAGAGCATTTCTTACTGGCTTGTTTGGTCACCTTGTTTCTTCTTCCTTGCATGTGAGAACAGAGATGCACCCCCCCCACACACCCCCCATCCCCTCGTGAGATAATTACTGAGGAATACCTCGCCTGTCTCTCCTACTCTCCCGTTTCTGCTCCTCTCTCTCCCTGCTTCTTTGCACTGTCTTGTTAGCGAAGGAATGCGACAAGTTTTATCTTCCGCGCGTTCGAGACGAGACGCTGGCAACTGCTGCAACTTTGTGAAGCCTCTCTCCCTCTCTTTCATCTGCGTGTCGGGTACTCTAGATCATTTTTAGTGTTCACTTTAATGTTGCGGGCTGATCAATGAAGTGGTTGGGACATGTATGGGGTTGTATTTATGCTGTTTGCTGGTTGGCTTGTCTTGCCTGGAGCAGAGCTCACAGCCTGAGCCTGTTGCTGATTGGAAGCTGATGGTAGCCATGGGTGAGCGGGGTGATAATGCTTGTGTGGAGTGTTTAGCAATGAAGTGCGTGGGGGCTGAGCATCTACAATGAAGAGTTCCCTTCCATTATTTATAACACTTCTCAATATGACCTAGTTTAGTGCACAGCAGTAACCACTGTTCTGTCTCTCCATTTTACCTCTCTCACTTCGCTATCTATCTATCTATCTATCTATCTATCTATCTATCTATCTATCTATCTATCTATCTATCTATCTATCTATCTATCTATCTATCTATCTATCTATCTATCTATCTATCTATCTATCTATCTATCTATCTATCTGTTAATTTTACAGCATCTTATTTATGTCACATAAAAAAAAATATTGTGTCACAGTACAAGTCTCAAAAAACGCCCTGGGGGAAGAGTGAGAGAGGGAGCGCTGGTGTGGAAGGTCATGGAGGGCTTCAGATTTTCTGTGAGTGACAAATGATGATGGGCGTTCGTGAGTAGTTTCTCTCTGCCCCCCCACACCCCCTTACAGTCTCTTGATCTTTTTTCAGTCTGGACTTATTGTGTGGTTGAATCAGACACGGACACATTATGTGCATCGGGGCTACGACTAATAGATAATTTCTTCGGTTTGTCACTTCATTAAGTCTATAAAATGTCAAAAAATGATAAAAACGCCTATTTGAAAAGGCCAAGATGTCGCCTTCACAGCCAATGTTTGATGAATGTCCTCAGAAATTTATAAATTATCAAAATTTCTGATGAATAATTCTCTGTCAGCCAACATTTTTACTTTGATTAATTGCTTTGCCGCTATAGTACAGTGGTATGTATGCGCTGACAGTCTAATGAGGGAATAAAGAGAAATTAAGGAGAAACAGGAAATGAATTAAAAAAAGTAGAGTTTGTATGTGGTTGGATTTGAGCCATTAGCCATCAATGTCCTCTCTTGCAGTTTTAAAGAAGGACAGAGACAGAGAAAAAGATAAACAGGAAAGGAAAGGACAGAGATTGAAAAAGTGAGAACAAGACTTTGCGGTTTAAGTAATGTCTAGACAATCCTCGACCTGAATCTCTCCCAGAATAATAATGAGCTCCTCGGGAGTTCCACGGCAGGGCTGGGATTCTCACTGAGGCCAAATCTCTCACATATAAACCAGTGGCTCAGGCCCATATTTAAATGGAGGTCCTCCCCATATCCTGTGCATCTTTGTCCAAAGTCGCCCGACGGCAGCGGCGGTGCTCCTTAATGCAGAGCCAGAGAGCTGCTCCCTCCTCAGATGGAGCCAGTAGCTGATTTGGATTCAGGATGCGTTCAACCCAGTTCTGTTGGCAACCCAGTTTTATATCCATTACATCTTGCTCTCTTGCTTCATGTTTCATCTAACACTTCCTACACCTGCACCCCACCTCCACCCTCCTCAGGCACACAAATGCACATCGCCTCATTCATATCTGTCTGACTATACAATGTGGTCTTGTATTTATGTCATTGACATTGTTGTTGTTTGTTGTGTTTGAGACTGTGCGGCAACAGGCCCCAGGATTAAGATACCTTGTAATCCAGAGCAGCAGATGACACACACTATTACAAATAATGACTGACAGGGAATTAAAACTCATAATAACTCCATTTCTGTGAGCCCATTGTGAACTATGAGTCGTGTTGGCCAATAGGTTCATAATATACAATGTCCCCTGATTACTAAATGAATTACATTATTTCCATTATCAATGATTGTTTTGTTATATTTTTTACCAAAATGTACAGTCTGTTGCCGTGGCTTAATGAATGTGTTTAACACATTTTCTTTCTCAGTAACTGTTTGTTAAGCCAATTCTTAGAAGAAAAAAAATCCTGCATTATTTACCTTCATTTTACGTCTGCCGTCATAGTTGTTGTTTATCAGTTGTAGCCAGTGCGTTGTTATGCTTCTTTGGGGTTTAACACAATACTACACAACTATTCATAAGTGGAAAAGCCTCTCATACTGTATATCCTCCCTTTGATGGCCATCCATTGAAAGAGCTGCCGGTGGCTGATTTGATGTGCTATTCTAGCTAGAAGCTGATGTCTCTTGAATAGTTAGATCCTCTCCCCTCTGCGGCTAGTTTCACCTGTTCTCCTTGTCTCCTTCACCTGCATTCACTCCATATTTATATTCATGCAACAGAACTTTGTGTTGCATCACTTGAATATGTGTCTGCGCAAGCTTGCGGACTTGGAAACGGGTCATCAAATCACAGCCTTTGTCGTACATCTGCGCCTGTACAATCCCATCCACCTGGCAGTGGGAGTTGCTTGTAAACTCAGCTTGCAGAATTTCATAAAAATGTCTGTAAATTCTTTGGTGTTAAAACCAGTTAAAACATTTATGCTCTCCCCCGCACTGCCATGGTGTGTGTTCAGCGGGTCTCGTGTGGACCTTTGTGTTTATTCTTCTTCAGCTCCCCACTGAGACGCCTAATGGTGGCGTGTGAGCCGTCTCACGTGCCCGGTTTCGCTAACAAGTCCTTCGCTTTTCTCCTTCAAGTCACCACAGAATATAAATAAGCGTCCTTGCGATCAGTTTACCATCACTACACGCAGCCTTCTAGTCTTGAAGCATGGCACATCTTCCTCTTTTCCTTTTTTTTTCTTTTTTTAATCTTCCTTTTTTTTCTGGCGAAAACAACTTAAGCTGATTGTGTATTCCTGTGGCAGAGGAAGTGACAGGGCAAACCTGTTGACGTGCATTTTTAATGTGGATGTGTGCTGCATTGACTTTGTGTACGTATGTGCAAATGTGAGTTTCTGTCCATTGTGTTCCCTGTGTGGGTCACGCGTGTCCATTAAGGAGTTCCCATTAATCACAAGGAGCTCCGACCCCGTCTCCCCACCTCATATTTCCACTCAGTCATCCACAAACAAGGTACTTTGTCAAAGACTTCAAAGTCACTTACATTCCACCCCTATCACTCCCAAGCTACAGCCGGGGTGATTTCCAAACTGCCCCGAGCCTCCTCATAGACAGTAACAGAGTGTCGTCCTTGAGGATGAATTTGGAGGGGATTCTACTGTCGGCGAAGCAAAAGTGGCTGATTGTGAAGGGTACGAGAGTAGAGAGCACTTACGTGTTTGTGTGTGGGCGTGTGTACGTGTGCATACGTGTGTGCGTGAGTTCGTCCTGATACAGATGAAGAGGGGACAAAGCCTGCTGGTGTGTAATGTATCACTGTCTTCCCCCCTTCCCACTCAAACACATATGTTCTCTCACACACACACACACATACACCCGGCCAGACAGGCTCAACGTGACCCTCAGCGCCCCCACAGAGGGAGCGATGTCTGCTGCTTGACAGTGTGTCAGCAGGCCCAGATAAACTCCACCACCGGCTCTCCACAAAGCTTGTCCTCTCTCCTGCTGACCAGCGAGACGTTTCCACGCTGCCAGCCATGTGACCTCACCTTCTCTCTGAGTCCTTTACACTGCCTGCCATGCACTGCTGGGTCTCATAAATGAGCAGTCACACACACACACACGCACACCATGACTCATTTTTCTGAACTGTGGCACAGAGCGCAAGCAAAGACACAGATACACATTCTCTTAAAACAGCATTAGTGGCGACTGGGGTGAGTTTAAGCTGAAACTTTTGATGAACAACGGATGAAAATTTAAAAAAAAAAGATATAAATGATGTGTCGTGATGTTGCCTGCAAAAAACCCACAGCAGGTTCGAGTCCAGACCATGTCTATTTGAACAGTTACACATTTTTGTTCCGGCTTTGTGCCTTAGTACATTCAGTTTGAGAGAAAATAATTGAAACCACATTTCATTGCCAATCAGAGTTTATTGAGGCGGTTGTCAGGTGCTGCTTAGATTTAGATGGAGTTGTCTGTCTGTATGAGGAGAAAAGAGGAGGCCTTGATATTGGAAAAGATGCTAATGAGGCTCCATAAACGCAAAAACCAGAGAGAAATCAGAGAGATATCACTGGTAGTTGGTTTGCAGAAATGATCAGTTGTAAAAAAAAAAAGAAAAAAAAGAAACATTGGTTCACAGTAAAACCAAAGCTGGTTGACCAAGGAGCAGAAAATAATGCATGGTGAAGAAAACAGCAATTAACAAGTCAAGCATGCTCCCAGGATCAAGAGAAGACCTCATAACCCTAACCTCAAAGTACTCACCACAAGATGCAAACCGCTGGTAAACCTCAAAAACAGAGAGGCCGGGCAGCAGTTCACAAACACACGCTAACACAAACTAGTGGAGTTCTGTATTGAAGCTTTATGGACCGATGAAACAAAATTCAACTTCAATCAAAATGATGGAAGGAACAGCTCATGACCCAAAGCCGCCGCCTCATCTGTCAAACTTGGTGGTGGTTTTTATAATGGTCTGGGCATGTACAGTATGGAGCTGGCACACTGGCATTTATTGATGATTTCACTGCTGAGGAAGCAGCGGGATGAATGCAGGGCTACGCCGGAGCAGAGTGTGTGCTCAGATTTAGCCAGATGTGTCAGGAGTCATTAGATGACATTTCATCATTCAGCAGGACAGCGATCTGAAACATACGGCCAAAGCAAAAAGAAAGATGTGGAACATCCTCCTGTGACAGAGTCGATGATTCGATCTCATCCTGACAGAGCTATGAATAACAACAGAGACCCTACAACATCCACTTTAGTGGAGTTGAATAAGTGATAAGGTTTATATTTGTAATAGTGTATAATCGCTGTAAAATAAAATTTGTTTGGTTTCCGTAGCCTTACAATTATTCTTTTATATATGAAGAAGAAGGCAGAAGGAAAGACGAAGGAGTAGGAAACAGCAAGATCTAGATTTAAATCTAGTCAAGAATCTGAACGCTAGATATCCCGGTTTTACCCCCATTTTACACACTGGACCTTTAATTTTAAATATGATGATTTTATTTGACCTCATTTTTATCTGCCCATCCTATTTGACCTGACCGCAGTTACCCTCAGTTGCACTGTCCTGCAGGGATGAGAGTTTTACAGCCCACAACTGTTCTGTTTTTGTTTTTGGTGTCAGTGCTCTCATCAGCTTTGTGTCCAGCCACAGTGGGCTGCTGTTTTTCTGGTGTAAATCCAGATTGTGCAAGCCTATCTGCCAGCTATATGGTGAACATACTGAAATTTCTAGTTATAACGAGCTTCTCTCAGTGGTGGTGGCGGCTCCCCACTGAGTTAAGAACAACAAAAAAGCTCAATTCTAGGCCTCAATTTGTCAGGTGTGTCTCCAAATGAATGTGTCTGGAGAGTGTGTATGATAACAGGCTTACCATTATGGTTGTACAAGGTGGTATAATGTTAATGTTGTGCTGCCAGCTTGCCTGCCAGCATGTTTTACAGTTTCTTCATCTCCCTCTACAGCAATCAGACATCTAGCAATGTAGATAAATTGGGCTTAATAAGCCAAATACAACTTGCTCACAGCTTTAAACAGCATTTAAATGCACTGCATTTCAGGTCTTATTACACTACTATTCACATTCAGTCATGTAACACTTTCACACACTGGTGACATACTGTATCGGGGAAGTTTGGGGTTCAGTTTTTCCCCTAAAGCTGCCCCAGTTGTAATTCATTAAAAGATTACAACAAAAACCTTTTTTTTTTTCAATGACACCCTTAGTTTGTATTATCCACAGACCTCACTGCGAACAGTTTTCACGAAGAATATGTTTTTTCAGTAGAATGTAAATAGTTGAAGATTGTCCACAGAAATACATGTTTCCTTTTTATTCCCTGGGAAGACACTGTACAAAAACTTTAAATGCAAATTTTTATTGCTTCGAGCTTCACAAGCAAAACTCAATTCGTTTCCATTTTAATGGAGAGATGGGGATCTCAAGACCTTGTTGAATCAAATCAAAACTATCTACATTGCTTGATAGCGCAACAAAGAATTTTTTATTTATTTCTGTGGCGGGTGACCCGACCCTCTATAATCTCTCCATGCTTCACTCTTTTAAAGTCACAGTCTGTCTCTCGCTCTCTCTATCTCACATACACACACACATACACACACACACAGATACACAACCGAACACGTAAACAGTCACCTCCAGCAGGAAGCAGAATTGGGCTGTCAGTCAATTGGACAACCTTAAAAGGGCACAGAACCTTGCTGGAGATATTAATGCATGAAATACAGCTCAGACTCCCAAACACACACACTCACACATACAGATGCACGCTCGCACAACCTGCCTAAAATGAGACAACCCAGCATCCACCAAGCCAGCTGTTCTGCATCACCTGCACCTATTTTGGACACACACGACTTCCCTGTCCTTCAAACTGACTGGTGTTAAGTTTTAATTCTGCATCTTTGCAGACAGGAGGCGTTCAGGAACGAGGGGTAAAGGGTGATGAGGTTTAGCACCCACCTTGTCATTGCGCGTTGATAAGCTCACCTGCTTCATTATCAAGTCTAGATTTTTGCTGCAAAGCTAAAAAAACGTACATTTCCGTGCCTTCTTGGAACTCAGTGACACTATTATCTCCATTAAAATTTAACAAATCACCCAAATTGCTGCAACTTAGATCTGTAATGAGTTAGAGAGCCAAGAACATTGTTTCCTCTCTTGCATCGTCATGGCAATAATCTGGCACTGCTCTCGGTGCCGACAGTGTATCCAGTATCTATATCTTTCCATTTTTCCTGTCATTCCTCTCCACCTCCCGGGTGTCCCCTTGGCTTTCTCCTTGACTTACTGCTTTGATAATGAAGCCCAGAGATAAAAATCTTCCATTGTTCGCCATTATTCTAATAAGACTATCAGTCTCATTATTCAGATTCCAAGGGTGTGTGTGTGTGTGTGTGTGTGTGAATACAGTATGTTTACTGACCTTGGCAATGTACACATGCTAGTGATAGAAGCCAATATTGGCAGAGTGAAACCGGCACTGCTTTTTTTTTTCCTTAAAGAGATTTTATTAAACTCCTCCATCTGTTTTGTTGCTGGCTCTTTCTGCAAGTGTCTTTGATATTTATATAGATGCAAATTAATTTTCTGTGTGCATTGTTTGTTGGTTTTTATATCTACTGTATGCATTTCTTAACATTTGTATCTGTCCCTTAACTTGTTTGCAGGAGATGTTCACACCGGAGTGTAAGTTCAAGGAGTCCGTATTCGAGAACTACTATGTGATCTACTCGTCCACTGTGTACCGTCAGCAGGAGTCGGGCCGAGCCTGGTTCCTTGGCCTCACCAAGGAGGGGCAAGTCATGAAGGGCAATCGGGTCAAGAAGACTAAGCCCTCATCACACTTTGTGCCCAGGCCCATTGAAGGTACAAGAGAACAGCTTGTAATTGTGTTTTCTGTAATAACTCGTGTTTTTATTGAAGTCTTTTTAATTGTTGTCTCTTATAATGGAAAGACTATATCTACTTTCAGATGTTTTTGAATAAATCACCTTTCAGTAATAGTGATGTGAATTAACTGTTATATATTATCAGTGATACAAGAAGAAATACAAAATGTTGCTGGTTGCCATAGATCAAACAAACTTTACATAGTGTTAATTATAGGGATGCCCCGATACCACTTTTTTCAAACCGATACGATACCGATACTTGGATCTGAGTACCGATGCCGATCCTTCTACCACAACAAAAAAACAAACGATTTGGCAAAATGCAATGAATTGGAAGACAAATTTTATTTTATTTTATGCTTGTTACAACAAAATTTGTTGTAACAAGCCTCTGATTTAAAAAAGAAAAAAAATACAACAAAGATGCAAAGCCACCCTCTGATCGCGGTCTTCATGCAGCGCAATTGCATGCACTGGTATCAGTTCTCGTACTCGCTAAAGTTCACCGATACCGAGTACAAGTATATTACAACAGTATCGGACTGATACCTGATACCAGTATCGGTATCGGTATCGGTATCGGGGCATCCCTAGTTACTGTAATTAGTAAGGTACACACTTCCAGACAAATCAGGCTAGC
Organism: Decapterus maruadsi; assembly: GCA_030347415.2. Classification (NCBI taxonomy): domain Eukaryota; kingdom Metazoa; phylum Chordata; class Actinopteri; order Carangiformes; family Carangidae; genus Decapterus; species Decapterus maruadsi. The sequence goes on from CM064906.1 coordinate 19,504,153, forward strand.
TGTTTCTACTTGTTTCCAGTCTTTATACTAAGCTAAGATAGCACTCTCGTGACCGTGGCATTCATATTTAATGCATACAAGAGTAAAAAAACACATTTCTCTGGCTGTTGTGTGTTTATTTTTGAATATCACCTCTAACATGTGTCTTGTGAACACACACAGATATTATCATGAGAACTTGTCAAGCAATGTGATTAAAAAAAGTGCTGACATTGCCCTAATTTCCTGTCTTATCCCTCCCAGCGTGGTATAATTGTCCCTCCAGCCTCACACTTGACCTTGTCTCTGTCTGCACATCCATCTCTTCAATCTGCTCTCCATTGTCCCCTTTCTGTGCCCCGCCCCTCCCCTCCCCTCCTCTTCTCTCCTTCGTTCTCCTTTGCTCTCTTTTACATCTCCACTGCAGTTTGTATGTACAGGGAGCCGTCACTGCATGAGATAGAGGACAAGCACCGATCCAGAAAGAGCTCAGGGACTCCCACCATGAACGGAGGGAAAGCTGTCAATCAGGACTCCACATAGCAGCGAGGGGAGGGGCTTCCAGCTGGGGGAGTGGCCTCATCCTGACTCAGGGGGAGGGGCCACAGGAAAACTCACCGTCCCCCAAAATACATACCACCATCCCCTCTGAAAAGAAAGAGGGCGTGGTGATTACAACGGAGGAGCTACTACTGTACACCCAAGACGACAAACAACAAAAAACTGAACTCTTGCCTGTGAAAACCTTTTAGATGAATTAATATGAAACCAGAGGATATATATATATGAAAAAAAAAATATTTTCAATCAGGACTTGACCAACATTTTATGCAAAAAAAGAGAAAAAGCTGTGATAAACAAACATAGGAATGGTGGTCTCTCTTCACACAAATACAAATATCTATCATTTCCAATTTATGCTGTGAAAAACAAGCTTTAATACATGTTCGATTTTCATACATTGAGTTTGTTTTTTTCTAAATGCTGTTGCACTCTCATGCGCTTTATTGTGTTATTGCTATCATTAATAACTGTATCACCATCACTACTAATCAGTTTCTCTTATCATCCCAGTTACTGTCACAGTTGTTCTAGCGTTTGTTTGTTTGGAGACGAAATAATCTTTTTTTTCCAATTTCTCCCATGTTTCTTCTCTCACAGTTTGATCTTGAATGCACTGTCACACTACCTGCTCTGGTGTGAGGGTAAGACTGAATGTATTTGATAGTTCTCTGTGTTGGACTCAAAGTGCTTTGGGTGAGATGTAATTTACTCAGGTGTGTATTGTAAGTTAGACTAATGAGACTATAATAGGACTGATAGGGCTCTTTGAAACACTCACACGAACCCCTATGTTGTCCTACTGTGACAGGACAGGGCTGATACAAGCAATACAATAGAGAGCAGTCTAGTATGTCTCTAAATAATACCAATAACAACACGTGTCTGTGGTCCGAGGTGTTTGTAAGAAGGTAAGACGGACATAGGAAGTTGAATAAGCAGGTTAGAGTCTGAAACAAAGGGAAAGTGTTTTGATATAGCCTCAATATGCTCCTAATGTTCACAAGGGTTATTCGGTTTTAGGTAAAGAGATGTCCAAACTTGTCTAAAATGGCAAAAAAACAGTATTCTCTCCAAAAGCTGAGAGAAAAATAATGACCAGCATTAGCACTATGAGCCATGGCCAAAAATGGTCACTTCACATTTGCCACCTCAAGAAACACAGACCCCCCCCTTCTCTGCTGTTAGCTAAGCTATCACAACAGCTCTTCCAATTCTAACTATATGCCAGTATTCATGCTTTTGAACTATATGGACGAAATCATGGATTAATCCTCGAACAAAAGACTTGTGCTGTTCTGTTCTAAGTGGGAGAAAGGATGGACGTTGTTATAGCCGGCCTGGCGGTGAAGAGTTGTGTCAACTAGTTTTCAAGAAGTTGTATGATTTTCCGTTTTATTGTGAAGCATTAGCAACACCGGTCTGACTGCCTGACTGTTTAACAATCCACTGACTCGGCCTGTTGACATTTTTTTAATGTAAGGTCACAATCATTAGGGCTTTCCCGTCACAATGGAAGCAGATCGCCTCATTGAGGAGCCAGTTCAAGGTTCAAGGAACGATGTCTTACCATCCCAGTGACAGCACATCACCATTTGTTTTCTCTGACATGGTAACCCATACAGTCTCCGTCCCTCCTGGTTTTGTGACCCATGAAATGAGCCATTTTCTGCATTGTGAAGGAAAGCTTCTCTTTCATAAATCAACATGCTGACAGGGCTGTATAAACAAGGTGAATTGACTGGTACACCGCGCACGCCGTGTACGCTGCATAACTCATTCCTAATCCCCAATTAGTTTGTCTAACTCAGGAAGTCCTACAATTGTTCCATGAATGGGGCCAGACGTAAAGGCTGACCGCTCGTTGTCCAGCACCCGTTGCACAAAGCCTGGCCACCGGTGTGGTAGTTTGAGGGTTTGAGGAGGTCGGGATGGGGGTCGGTTGTGTTTTTATCACTAAGGACAGTGTACAGCTAAGCCTAGCCAGGTTAGGAAGGTTGGGGAAAAAAAAGGGATTATAGAAGGTGAGACGAAGCATGAACGTCGCATGAGAGTAAAAGTTAATGTAGGCTGCGTTTGATTTTGACTGAAATGAAAAGATTGTCTCAAATCTGGGGAGAATAGGTCCAAAAACTTTTTTATGCAACATTTTGATCAGTATTTTAGCGAGAGTTTATAGATCTCTCCTATATCTGGTTGGAAAGTGTATGCTAGGTTGGTGGTATGTACAGTAAATAGCACACATTCAGTTGCACAGAGCAAATCGCAGTGATATATCATCATGGATCTGGGAAGGTCTTTCCACCTAAGGGGGCCCCGGATCCATAGCTGGTGCAAGTTACCTGCAAGAGCTAACGGTAGATTAGTTCAACTTCCACAGCACCTACAGCATAACAGTGATACATACAGTATATTAGATGTGACGCTGAAAGTCAACAGGCAAGACCAGCATATATAGGTATCTTTTTATAGAGGTTTATATTGGTGCAAATGAGATACATGTGGACTTAAAGCAATGCATGAAATTGGATGTACTCAATGTCAACTGTTGACAGCAGAGGATTTGAGAAAGACATGAATCAAGCGAGGAGGTATGAAAAAAAAAAGCCAAGCAGTAAAGGAGTGCACTTTTGGTGGGTTTATTGATGTATGAAAGGGTGAGCAAAGGTTTTGGTTGTATGTGGTATCAAGTATAATTTATTATTTTTATGTTTGCAGATGATTTCACTGCATTGGAACACGCTCATATATGCATTATGAATTGTGAGATGAAATAAAAAATATGCATTGATAATAAAAATCAGAATGAAGTTAGTGATTGTTTAAGAATAAAGACTATGTTATCAAAAAAACTTTCACCTATGCCAGTGATTGACTCAGTGTGTTGTTGATCTTGACTGACAGCCGGTCTGTGTATGTTTATTATTAATGTCACCCCATGCATCAACAAGGGAAGCAGCAGGATAAGCAGACAAACTAAATCCAGCGACGTGGGTTCTTAATGCGGTTCAGATTCACAAAATCCAATCCGTCTCCTCTATCAATTCACCGGGGGTGATTTATCTTCTCAGTAGCCCCCTAAATCCGATGTGTCATTTTGGGATGGCGCTCCTTCGTCCTTAATTCTCCCGTTGTCATGGAAACAGACATTCCGTGCCGTCTGCAAGGAGAATGAGGAGGAGGAAGATGAGGAGGAGGAGGAGGAGGATGAAGGCTCCCCTGACTTTCAGGATGTGGCTTGTCTTCTCTCCTGCATGATGGCTGCAGCACTGAGAACAGCAAAGGCAAGGGAGGGGTGAGAGAAGGGGGGAAGAGGGGGTAGATTGTTCTTCTTCTCTCATTTTTTTTGTCTATTTTAGTGTTTCCTCCAGTCACAATAAACAGCTGAGCTGAGAGTAGCCCTGCAGCCTGGGGGGGGACCAAAGTCTATATCTACTCATGAGATGAACAAAGGAGGATGGGGAGTGGGGGGCGGGGGGAGGAGGTGTCAGTGGTGGATTTAAGTTAAAGGCAGAGAAACTATTGCAACTTTCTCCATCTCCTGTATCGACTGATAATTTTTCTGTTTTCTTCTCCTCCACATCAGCTGCATTTTCTCATGTAGGCTTATTGTCTCTCCAGTTTTGATTGTAATCTATCTTGTGCATTGTTGATTCATCTTCACGTCACGGGCTCCAACCTTATACAGTAAATCAAAACAAGAGTACAAGAGTAGAGTCTGCAGCTGTGCTGGCAGCTCTTCTTAGTGCTTTGATCTTATTGCTGATGTTTAGCTAGTAATGTTTACCACATTCGCCAGCCTAGTTTTACCATGTTTGCAATGTTTGCATGTTAATTAGCAATAAATGCAAAGTACAGCTAAGGCTGGTGGGGATGTGAAGTTTTGCAAGAATTGGATAAAATCTATGGAGATGAAAGATTGGAGATGAAAATTCAAAGGGATCAGTCTGGAAACACGTCTGTCTCACATCCGTCCTCAGGGAGAAGTGAGGAGATCACTCGACCCTGTAGGGTTCATCATCAGTATCCTCATGCTCAATAGCTTTGAGCAAATGTAATTTAAAAACCAAAAAATATCAGCTTGGTCAGTCAGTAAGAACCATCCTCTGGGGACACTGAATGTCACAGGAGCCAAAGACATCCTGAAGTCTAATAATTCAGTCACATCACATATTTTATTACCATTTAAATGGGTGAAATTCGAAAACCACTGAGCAAAAACAACTCACGATGTACCACAATCAATATCTCATCCCATTCACTGCAACCATGTTTGTAATTAACTTTGACTAACAGTCGAAACAAGTCAAGGTCAGCTATTTGGACTCTCATGTGAGTCACTAATCTAAACAGGGGCATCCGTTTAGACACACATAGGGAGGGCAAGGATTTCAAACAGCTTGAAGGCCGTTCTCCTCTCTTCTCCTCTTCTCTCCAGGACTCCTGTCTGTGCATCTGCTGCTCCTCTCACATCCACCTGTCTGTCCATACCCTCCCTCCTCCCTCCCCTGTATGGAAAAGGCAACCTTAGACTCAGTGGCTGATTCAAACCTCTCTCTGGTGCGAACATGCATAGTAACTGTTACAGTACTGCACTGCCTTAAAGTATCACTTCACTCACATGTATTAGTCATATACATTACCATGTTAATAGCACAAAAGTACCTCATTAAATCTGCATGATGAAATAGCAATTCAACTACAAGAAGAACTTCACAAAAGTTAACTTTTTCAACTTTATTTATGCTCTTCTGTTTGACTGTGTAATAAGTTATATTTGTCATATTATATATTGTATTATATTTTACATATTTGTCAAATCTTACAGATACAGTAAGAACACTGCTGCTTGAAAAACAAAGGTGAGATCTATGATTTAGTATCACACTTACCGGTATCTCAATTTCAAAACAAGGCCCTTTAGCAACCTCCAAATACACTTTCTGAGGTTAAGCTTGACAATGCAATTTTTACAGAGGTGATGTTCCCAAATCAAAACAACCTTGGACAGATATGATGATGTAGCCAGGATTCAGTTTAGCCACCAAAACTGGCCACTGCCCAAAGCTTCACAGCACACAACTGGACATACAGGATGCACATGCCGTGAGATATGAAATATGTCAATATCATGTCAAAGCTGGTTGGACTTGCAGGGAAACTGTGTAGGTACATCACAGACTGATATTTTAGCACAGTTCAACAATTAATTATTTTTTCTGTCAAATTTTCAAAGCTCTCCATCATTTTGTTCCCTGATGTGTTTTATTTTTTAGTCCGTGTCTTCCCCCTTTCTTCCTGTCAAGTTTCCCGTCTATGCGATTACATGCCCTGACCTATTGTGTTTCGTTATCCCCTCTCCCTTGTGTAAAAGAGCCGTGGTCCCTTTCCCCTCGGTGCCAGTTCATCTTGTCATTCGTGCCTTCCTTGTCGTTCTGCCTTGTGTTGTGTGATCCAGTGTGTTGCCTTCCCCGTGAGTCCTCAGTGTTTTCGTCATCTGTGTTTCCTTTGGGGTTTTTGGTTTTCTGAGTTGTTTGGTGCTTTTGGCTTCAGACTCTTTTTTGTGTTTTTTCATGACGTCCGGGACCTATAGACTTTTTAGTTGGTACTTGGTTTTCTTTTTGTTTAGAGACTCTTTGCGTTTGTCTGCTTTTTGTTCCCTCCATATATTCCTGGGAATCATTCACCAGTGTTTGTTTGTGTCTGCATTTGGATCCAGCAACTCTCAAACCCTGACAATACAGAGTTTCATGCCAATCCAGCAAATAGATGTAGAAATGTTTCACTGGATAAGTGGAAACCTTGAGCTGCTGCTGCAACTGCAAACAACTTACCAACAGGACCAATGCCGTTAGAAAGGCAAACAACCTTTATTGGGCACATTCTTCCTTCCTGTGAATATTATTGCCACATCAAGTACAACATGAGCTCTTACATCTCATTGGCTATGAAATTTTGATCATTTCAACAGACTGCCAGTGAACACTGTGTACAAACTGAGCACCTGATATAAATATTAATACTTTAATCCCTATAATAGTAATTTAAAAGACAAAACAGATGGTGGTCTTAAAACTCTACCAAATTTGTTTTGACAAATTAAATAACATCTTGTCTTTTTCCCCCCTAAAAATCTCATCCCTTAGTACCATATGATTTCATTTTCTCCTCTCACCTCTCAAACCATCTGTGTTAACATGTGGTGAATTTGTAGAAGGAAACTGACTTTTCAATTGCATTTTTTAAGGTCGCAGCTGACTCAGTTTAAAACTTTAATGCAATACAAAAAACTTTTGCCAGGATTATTTTCAAATTACATTTCTTGATTGTGAGTTGCAAAGTCTATATTTTCAGTGCAACCATCTGCTGTGAAATTTCAACTGTTCTTGTGCCAGCAATAAGCATTGAATGAAGAGTTGGACCGTCGGAAAGTCATAACTTTTACAATTAGCTGGGTCAACAACACAGACATCTATTTATGGCCTGTACAGTTATTTATACAGGCCTGTACATGACTTTGTTTGTCTTTTGCAGACTCATGAGCACACAGAGTAAAATTATTTTCAATCTTTCATACAGGCATCTTTCTTCTCTCTCTGTCTACCTCTTTTTGGCCTGTTGTTTTGGTGCGAGCTTGTGCCACTGGGACTCCACTTGTTTCTCTTTTCTCGTCCTCCCAGGGAGAGAATGAGGGAACTCCTTCTCAAAAGTGGGGCGTTCAGTTCTACTCATTAAAAATAATTGGTCTCTGTTCAATTAAGGCTCAGTGATGCTCCTTTGATCCAAGCGGCTCAGTGTTTTTTCCTTTTCTTTTTTTTTTATCTCCGTTTTCTACATCCAAATCAACTGCTCAGAGTTGGCACAAGTATTGGATAATTGGTTCTAATGTGTTTACTTCCAGAAGTAGGAAGGAGGGAAAGAGGAGCTACTTGGGAATGATTAGAAATGCTTGAATGAAATGAGCTCTGATGGTTGAAGGGACTGAACACAGTCTCTGCTGCGGCACCTTGTGAGACCGTCCACTGTCCCGAGATACGAAAAACAGATAATTTGACTTCTCTATTCCTCTCTTTCTCTGTGATTTGCTGGGTTTGTTTGTTTGTTTTGCGTTTTGGCTTTGCGTTTTGGCTTTGCGGATGAATACTGTGAGGACTACTGCAAGCAAACACACTCTTACTTAAGAGACATAGGACAAATAAAAGTTCATGCACGGTGCACACATGCACCCACATGCACTGTAAACCCACTCACCCAGCCACCTGCCCACACATCCGCTAACACACTTTGTTTTTCTTACTCTCACACATCACTTTATTGAAGAAGCTCTGCAGTATGAGCATTTTAATGTGCTGGCACTGGTTTCCTGTTACAGAGGGAAGCTGTTCTGTTGAATCCCAATAGCCCAGGGACAGAGAGGATACTAAGCCAAGCTTTGACTGCAGTTATGCTCCAACACTGCTTCTTTAATAATTTTCTCTCTCGTTGCGTTGCTCATCCTTTTTTTTTTTTTTTTACCTCTCTTTCCCTCCATTTCTCTACTTTCTCACTTTCCTAATCTCAATTCCCACTCCACCCCTCTATCCAGTTTGATAAATTCCTCCTCAATCTAGTCTTCTTTTTCCACACAGCATCTGGTCCACCTCTCATCTCTATTCATGTCTCTCCAACTATCTTTTTTTACCCATTTGACGTTAATGACTTCAGGTGATTCTCATCAAATTCAACTCTCAGTTCCACACACATGCACAATGCTGTGTGCACTGTGATTCTTAACATGTTTTAACTCTAGGACATGAATTGTTGCTGCGCTACCGAAACACATTCAACACAATAATATATGATGATGCAAGATTTATGTTATGCAAATTAGTATGCATAGGCGTGTATTCAGAAATATGCAAAAGCATTACATGAATTGTGCTCTCATCCAGATGCATGTACAAATGCCATAGACCTACACATTTTTTTTGTCTCTGTAAAGATTGCACAGTATGAAAGATATACCTGAATCGGTGCTATAAGAATAGAGGGAACATCAAAGACATAGAAGATGAATGGATGTCTGTAAAGCTATTGGTTTATTGCTTTGCCGGTCTACCATGAAGATCTCTGGGAAACATCAAACACACTGCAGACATTTATTGCATTTAAAGTCTGTGTGGGTTTAACAAAGAGAAGAACAGCCTCCTCTGCTGGAGTGAAAATAATGTGGCAGAGCAAAGAAATACTGACAAAAGGAGCCCGAGAAAGGCAGAAATGAATACTTTGATTTTTTTCACAGATGAATGGATACATTAATTTGAGTGATCTTGATTGATTTTTCGAAGAAAACAGGTGCAAACTCTAATGCAACACTTATTTCCGTGGAGCGGTTGGCTGTCAGGGGAGCCTGCTGAATAGTTCAGCTCTCTGCAGGGCTCATTTAACTACATCCCTTTGACAAGCAGGGCAAGTAGGGCTTTGCAGCAGCTTTTCCACTGTGACTGTTCATTTACCGACCATTAAATATTCAGCGCCCACTTCATTGTGTACACCTTCTCCTGTAGACTGTCAGGGTACTTTAAATAATGCAGGCGTTTAGGATCGGGGGGGTCACCTATTGTTCAGCTAACTGCAAGAATGAAAAGTGGCTGAGGTGCTTTTAAATAGACATGAATATTGGTGCACTTCCAACTAGTTCAGCCAATAACTGTGTACAGCTTACTTTGAATAGTGAAATAAAAAATGACTGTCAAGACTTGAATTTAAAGTGAGACCATTTGACACCTGCCGTGACATTTATGGAATGAAGATAAATGTTAAAACATAGTGTAACAGTGATGAGGTGGAGTCTGTCTCAGCATCGTCAGTGACACAGCAATATCACTCCACATCACACATCTAACATTTAGCTTGTAGTCTCACCAGACCATGTAAGACCATAGCAACAACAGCCCCATGAGAACTGAGCTGAGCAATTTTGTGCTTTATTGCAGAGGTTTAAATGTTAGAGAACAGATGCATTTAATCTTACATAGTCACAATCACTGTAATATGACAGAAGCACAGAAGGATGCTAATAATTAAGCCCACATTATGCATATACAAAGTGTCATGCTGATTATGTTGAAGTCATGCCTCATGCTTATTCAGTCTAAAAGAAAATGAAAGTTTGATATATGCAATAATGACACATTGATATACAGTATAGTTTACAAAAGTTTTCATTCTGTATTCTTAGAGAGTTGCTTTTACATCAAAGGAGAACCCAAAAGTTCTCTGACTTTTTAGTTGTGTGAGCATTTCCTTTATCTCAACACATCATTTGCCTGATAATGGTTATATAATAACTTGGGACCATAAATCAGCAATCAAGCAAAGCCCAAGTTTGAGTATGTCAAACATCTTGGCTGCAAAAAACTTGAGATATCAATTTCATGGTTTGACAGTCTGGCACTTGAGTGAGAACAAAGTTAGCAGGCAGTCCAGGTTTTCCAGAAGAAGATTCTGCAGCCAGCTCTGCGGGTTGTGAAGCCCGTAACCAGTCCACGTTGATTTCTCTCCTGTCTCTCTGCGTCTCTGGGTCCTTCGGGGATAACTCCATTTCCCAATTTTAAATATTTATAAAGTAAGTCGACAAAGTTCTGTGTCTTCGTTGATTCCTTCAAAAGAAGACATGAACATATTTATGAAGAAATTTGCAAATGTACTCATCACAAATATGATCATTTCACGTCCACATGCCATTCCTAGCAAACTGGACATCGGATTGTTGTATATTATAGATGATTATCACAGCCAGTGAAGGAAATGCAAAGTTGTGCTATTACTATCTCTAATCTTCAATTTCATGGAGATGCAGCCCTGAAGATTATTAACCGGCAGAAATTGGGCAGACAGTTCTGACAGCATCCAAAATTCTGTCTGAGAATAAAATTACACATTTAACAGATCAAGATAAATAAAATGTGAGTGCACAAAATCATCCTGATGTCTGCAGTATAGTTGGGACTTGGGGCCTGGTTTGAGCCAAGGGGAAGAAGGATGGGATTTTATCTTGCACTAGGAACTGGAAAATACACAGAGAAGCGCATACAGGAAAATTAAGGCATCTTACCTGTTTGTCTTGTAGTTTGTTGTGCCATGACAATGGGTGTTGCTGAAGTTGCAGGTCTTTAAATCCCTGCTCATTCTCTGTGTTCTCTGCAATACATTTTGCAAAACACAAAAGTGCCAAAATGCATAAAATATAGGCCATCCTTGGTTGGAAAATCTCGCTTGTGTGCTTCTTGTTGAGAGAATTATTTGTGGTAAGACACCACAGAATCAACTGATGTGCACCTGCTGTACAAGTGGGAGAGGTCTGTTTTATACGCAGTACCTAGACCCACAAAAAAGGGAGGAGTGTGCAAGTTATTTGTGTAAAGACCATCCTCAATTTTGTGTTTGCCTCCATCAGTGCACTGAAGCATGTGCCCTCTAATTTACAGCGGTCATTAGGAGTGAGACAAAAGGTCTAAATAAGGACAATTTCGCCATCCTGACACTCTGCAATCTGGTTGTATAAGAGAAGGTCATCCTGATGCTGTCACTGGTGTAACTTGTAAACGTGAAGGATCCCCTCTACCTCCTTGTTTAAAAGCACATTCCGGTATGTGAAGTGCTCTGTGCACTCATGTAAAATAAAACATTAATGACACTGAAATGGGGGAAACAATGATTTCATTAACCCCGCTGTGCCATAAAGTTGAGTCAACAGGGAAGCATGGAAACACTGGGATATCCAGAGGCCATAAAGGTCAACTTATCATTTGTTACACCCTCGTGAGTTTGGTGTGTGCATCTCTTTAATGAAGTTTCTGCTCTGTTTCACTTTACAATCCTTCTGCATCTGAATTAAGGAGTATTTGACACAGGCTATAATGATCTTGTAATGGTACATGCTATATATATGCAAATGTGCATGGGCTGAAAAATTAGTACAGGTTCTGTGAGTGTAATCACAAAATCTGTCATGCTTATTTGTTTTTATTCCATATATAAATGTGGGGACAATCTGGCTCCAAAAGTCTCTTAAAATTTAAATTTTATTCTGTTTCAATTGATCTTGAATTAACTTAATAGATGCAGAATTGTGACCATTTATTATCAAGTATTACATGATTTGATATTAGGTTTGACCACTAATTTTGACAATTGATGATTATTTTAAGAGACCTGAAGTGATTAGTGAATTCTACTGTGAATAATATTTTTGATTGATTCCTCTAACAAAAAAAAAGAAGTGGAGTTTGTATTTTATGCATTGTGTTTAATTCAAAACTTCAACCCAACCCGTTGATGTGTGAGGCTAATGTGTAAACACATCAATACAAATGTCTTTGTAGGCCATGTAGGGCATCTGTGTGGGGAAGACCACAAGGACGTGTCCTTTGAAAAGACAACCTTTGGGAGACAACCTTGCAGCACATCAAGCTCTCAACAAATCGCCATTCTAACCCAATTAGAGAGGTGTAGAATCCTGATATAGCTGCCTAAACAATTAGTAAGTGCACTGTCGGGAGCAGAATAATCCTGTTAAGAAGGCTACGGAGAGCACTTTACAGCACGAGTGTTTCTATCCATGCTGACAACTGTCTGCACTAGGCATGTAAGATTATTTAATTCAAGGTGGCATTCAAGGAGTGGCTGCTTGTTATATCGAGGCTTTTTTGATGTGTTGGAACCACAGTTTTAATGAGCTGAGATTCTGCTCCAAAAATGTCAAAAAATAATTAGATATCAGTAAGATACTTCATCACCGGAGGTTTTAAATTCACACTAGAGGGTTCAGCTCTTCTTCAGCTGTTACTTGTGATAGCTGCCTTTGTTACACAAGATGCAGTATATGAGGCTGCTTGATATCTCTGAGTCTGTGCAATCAATATCTCGGAATATCTGCGTGCCAACAAGAAACTGTATTTTGACCAGTGTTGTTTGTGGAAATTATTGTGCCTTTTTGCATCTATACAGTAGCTGCATTGAGAGTACAGATCCGAGAGGCAGAGAAGCTTGTGCGTATTCCTCCCAAAGATTATTTTGTTTTTTCAATAGGTATATAGGACTTAAGTATTTCTTGAAGGGACTATTTGCAGGGTTTTGCTATTGCCACATTGCCAGTGCTCAATTACTAGAGAGATTCAACCACCTTCAGGGCAGACTGCACACTTCAGTGACTCGGTATCGGAAAATGAGGAGATGGGCTAACTGAGTTGGGGCTTGCTGGTTATAATGCTCTGTAGAAGCAAAACAAAAGGGTTGTTTTCCACCTCTGTTATAAGCAAAACTTACAATTAGTTCCTTTAAACTGTTGATTATGACTTTCAAAACAGACTACATTTGAAATGATTTGCTCGATTAATGAGAGCATTATGCAGACATTTTCTACTGTATATTTATATTTCATATATTGTCTTCCAATTTACAACCTAAAAAAGAGAGACAGTGCATCCAGAAAACATTTCACAGTAACTTCTCTCAAGGTTTTAATGTGCTTTTTTTTTTGTCCCCAAAGGCACAGAGACAGCAGCCGTTTGATTGTGGTGTCGCCTTCTGACAGTTCATTTAGAAATGGATTGGAAAAAGTTGCAGGCAGTATGAGTCATAAAGTTTAATCTTTTCCATGCATCATTTAACATGCTGAAATTCAAAGAAATTCTTCTTGAGTGAGGACACAAATAACTCTATATTTGCGTGTGAAAAACACGTTAGAATCCCAAAGCAAGAGCAAGTCACTTCCATTTACAAGCTTCCTCTCCAGATGTCATGGGAACATGTGCGTCATTTGTTGTGACCTAATACTTTATATGTCCTTCATTGACTGGACTGCACCGGTACTCTCAAGTCATGTGGAACAAAGCAGCAAACACGTCAGTGTCATCACTGTACAGATTAATAGGTTAATTATTTCTCAGTAGTCTGATACATCATGTGCACAAATGAGGACATTTAGTGTTTGTTTCTTTTGTCTTTTAATCCAAAATAACTTTTGGTGTGACATTTTGTCAGTTATAATAATCATAGTCACAGTCTAGGTCCGTAAAGTTCACAGGTGGCTTGTCTTTAATATGTCACACATTTATTTATAATATTTATAGAAAATACATCAGAACAGATTGGAACAAAAAGGTTGTTAAGTATTGTAAAGTAAAACACTACTGTAAGTAAAAATAAGTAAGTAAGTGAGTAAAAATGAAAGCATTCACAAATCAGAAAAGTCACAACCACTGAAAGCCATTATTGAGGCTCAAGAATAATTACACTCTGGTGACACACTATGGCCTCCATAAATATAATGGGTCACTTAATGTTTCATTAATTTTAATATTCACTGTTATAAGGACAGATAAAACTGAATCAAAGATGATTGGCAATGCAGTGGAAATGTGTTTTATTTAATTCTAAGCCACACCAGATATGCGCATGACAAACTATTAAGACTAATAAATTTACTCTCACATTTATCATTGTTCATAATTAATATTTCAACAATAACACTGAAAAATGAAATTCTTCGTGTTAACTGTCCCCGCGGTTGTTGTTTGGTCCATCCTGCCATAGTTTCCTACAGACCCGACAACGGCTGATTACATTTTGCAGAGAAGGTCCCTTCACTGTCTGAGGTACAGGTTTACTGTAGGTAGAACAAAACAAACACATATGCACATAGTGATACAAATGCAATTACAAATCGTAATATTACTGTTTGATTTGATGATGAAAATTCAAAATGATTTTTGTGGGGATATTGCACTGTAGAAAGAGCAGATATTGGTTATATTCCAGAGTGAAATTGAAACAGAACTGATATCAGAAATTCAGTGTCAGTTACTTTTGAAGGGTTATAAGCAAATCATGTACGAAACGATGACATGCCTGGTCCTGAAAATTATTTAATCCAAACTGTACATAAAGACACTGCACTGCACTGCTTCAACAGAGAAGTGACGGTTTACCTGAACATGTCGTAGGCATTGAGGGAGGCCAGCCAGTAGCTGTAGGAGTCGGGGTAGTAGTTACATGTTCCCCTGCCGTGACATTCAATGAAGGGCACTTTGCGGAAATGCTCCAGACATGAGCCCGGAGAAACTATTGGCTGGGAGGAGCCGTCTGCACCAACACCCGTTTGCTAGAATTGAGGGAAGTCGAAAGGAGAACGTTAGTTGGAAAGAAAAATGGAAAAATTAGAGGTTTCAAGGCATTCAAAGAAAGGATTACCATGACAAATGAGTATCCAGCCCATAGGGACTCCCAACCGTGGGGACACTGAGGTATCAGAGTTGTCTGGCTGTGGACGGCTATGACATTGGAGGTGGTTTCACATACTGCGCACCTAAATGATACATTCATAAAATATATTATAGACAGACACCCATATCAATATAGTCCTAAGTCGTGTGAAATTGTATAAATATCACCAGCTACTGAAAATTAAATTACCTAGGAAACACAATAAAACACAGTATACGAGTCTGTTTGTTTGTATTTGTAAATATACACTTTTCCACCTGCTGATGAATGAGGCCAGCTTATCCCCGGTGATGGCAACCATGTTGTCCGGCATAGGGGTGTCCGTTGACAACCAGTATGAGTAGTCATTACGAGAAGCATAGCGACAGGTTGTTTCTGTGTCACAGAAGAGGAAGGGCATGGTGGAGAAACGAGGGAGACAGCTTCCCATGGTGCCTAAGAGACAGTTTGAAGTGTTATAAATAATAGAATGGCTCAAGCACAGACAGGTTTGTGGGTTGTTGTTTTTTTTGGTGAAGTTTTGGATTCAACTCATTGTTTCTAGATTCTTACCCAGGTCCTGACCATGAGCTCTCTCATTTCCATTGATGAAGAGGAGGGAGTAACCAGAATAGATGAGGGTGGTGCCGCGAGGACAGTCAGGGACACGGATGCTTTGGCTGTGTTTAGCTATCAGGAAACTGTCAACGAAATGTGGAGCACTTCCACCAGGCAACCCTGGAGGACCCTTTCTGCCTGGTGATCCAATTGCACCTTCTGGCCCTACACAATAAACATTATTAATGGAGAGCAAAGAGTATTATCAGGTAATAGTGTGTGCAAAATATTTAATCTGGATTTATGGAGTTATACTTCAGTCTTTGCCATTGCTAACTGTCATAATTGGACTGTCAGTGTTTCGTATTTGGCAAGAAAGATCACCCCACTGGCTTTTCCACCATTCATCCATGTGCCCCATAACATGGCCATGTAGTACAGAAAGGAAGGAGCAAAATCCCATTAAAGTGGCATCCTCATCTGCACATACTGTATATGCACAAATATACAACTTCCTCATACCTGTCCGTCCTGCAGTTCCTTTGTCTCCTTTGTGGCCAGAGAATCCAGGCTCGCCACCTCTGCTGGGACCTCGTGGTCCTTTGATACCTGGCTGACCTGGGAAAGAAAGATCCAGTGTCACACAGTTTAAAGAGGACAAGTTTTATGGAAGAGATAGTTACATAAATTTTAAAATAATGTTCATCACACAACTACAGTACTGTAAGCTTATCAATGTCATGACAGGGACAGCAAGAGATGAAAAATACATTTAGCAAACAGACACAATCACAATCAAGAGCACCGTTTGAACTTTTAAAAAAAAATCAGTATCCCTGACTTTGAACATGCATAACCAAAACTAAAAAGTAGAAGCACATCTTGAAATCAGAGTGCAAAGATTGATCTGAGGTAAAATTCTGAACCTGGAGGGCCTGGTCGTCCTGATGGTCCAGTGCTCCCTGGGGGTCCCCGATTGCCAGGGAGACCTGGCTCTCCAGGAGATCCTGGTTCAGGTATGAACTTGGCTTTTCTTGGTTGTCCTTTGATGCCTATAGAGAGAGGGAAAGAATAATCAGGAAATTTCACCCATCAACATTAGACAATTGCAGAATCCCAAGTGACTGGTAAAATGGAGAGGTGGTTTGAATCTAGACATCATTATTATTGTTATTGTGAACAAAAGTAAGAATTTGGCCGCACCAGGTGGTCCAGGGAAACCTTTGATCCCAGGTGGACCAGGTAGGCCTAGAGAGTATCCTGGGTCTCCCTTGTCGCCTAAAATACACAGGACATAAATAGATTGCAAGTAAATTATCTCGTCTTCACAGCTTTATTGATGAATTCCATTTTATTCCATATGACAGAAACGATTTAAATGAATCCTCATGAATCTTATTTTTCTTTGTCCCCGTTATTCTCTGTCCCATTTGTATTTCATCACAATTGTAGACACATAAATCAATTGTGGACTATTACTTTTCTGTGGTGACAGATATGCTGGTGTCTGGGGAGGAATTCAAAGAGAGCACATAATCTATCTATGCTCTGAAGCTCAAATGATAGATTACCATGGGGCCCATGGAATCCAGGAGGACCAGGTTCACCTCTTGGCCCTGGGCCTCCAGGTCTGCCTCTTTCACCCTGGGGAGGCAAATAAAACAATAAAGGTCAGAGATTAGATTTTTAGTATTGCAGTGAGATTTAGATATCACTATCAGTTGTGGTGTAACTGCAGGTGATGCTTCAAAGTAATCTTATTTGGGATAACCTGCTGAGAGAAAAGCCACATTTTATCATGTACATTTTAGGGGGAAAAATACAGAAAACAAGACTTTGATCTTCATTCTCATTCAGAATGTTTTTTTGGTCAGACATTGTGTTATGTAATGAATGAATGTAAATTAATAATTGTTGGGGTCACTTACTTGCTGCCCTGGAGGGCCTGGATATCCTGGGGGTCCTTTTTGGCCTGGCCCTCCTGTATAACCTGGGTCCCCTTTGTCGCCTTTAAATCCAGGCACTGTGGGACCTGGAGGACCAACGGGCCCCCGACACCCTACATACAAAGAAGGGAGGATCATGAGTAGTGACTGTGATATCTGAGAGTAGCCTCGTAAACAAGCCTCTCCCGGAAATGCATTTCATTTCATTTTTGAGGGGGAGTCTGACCTCATCCCCACTGTGAGCGTTTGGGGTGGGCAGGAGTAGTACCGTTGACAGACAATCAATTCAGCCAATCAGCAAGGTGGTATATCAAACTTTTACCGAATCCAGTTGGAAGAACAGTGAAAACTCAGCAAGCGCCGACTCTTGCTCTTGTTTAATTGCTGTAATGGATGTAGTAAGAACTTCCCTTGTTGCTGTTCTTAGGCTGCTACTGCTATATTGAATATCTTTGCTGCTAGATAGCTCCGCCGTGGTAAGAGTCACGCAGTGTAGAGACGGGGCTTTGCACCAGTCTGTCCCTGATTGGCCAACGTGCTGTGTCAATCACAGAAATCTAAGATGCGACGCTGATTGGCTCGGCCTTCTAAGGGTTTCAGGCCAAACGCTCACAGTGGGGATGAGGCCAGACTCCCCCTCAGAAATGAAATGAAATGCATTTCTCGGAGAGGCTGGTTTACGAGGATAATCTGAGAGTACACAAAGCAAATTAGAATCATAAAAAGAATTCATTCAGATATTTTATCCTAGGGATTAAAGCACTTTTAAAAGTACTGATGATTGCACATCATGCAGAATAAAAACACCAGGACATGAGGTTTTCAGTAAATATTAATTCATGTTTACAAAAGGGTATGTGACAGTTTTAATTACTCCATTAGGAAATCCTCACCTGGGTTACCAGGAATGCCAGGATCTCCGGGTTCTCCTTTTAATCCAGAGCAATCCCCTTCTCTTCCTGGTAGCCCCCTTGGACCACTAACCCCAGGCTGACCTGGCAATCCTGTGTCTCCTGTCGGTCCAGGACCTGCTGGGACAAACGGGCCAGGGAGGCCAGGGTCCCCAGGAGGGCCTACAACACAGAAACAACAGTATATGTTCATGACAACAAAAAATACAAATCTGATTCTGTAGTAAAGAATACAGTGGAATTTGGAAGATGTTATCATCTCTGATCATCTCAGATCTTTGGTATTATTATTGAAGAAACCTCAGTCTCAAAGAATGACACAGATGTGAATCCCTACAGTGACAGAGTATGAATACAACAGGTAGATACGTAATGGCCTCAAACTCTGCAACCTCCTGTACTGTTTGATAAATGAATACTTTGCCAAATGCAGTTGTTCTTTAAGAATTACATTTAATTACGCATAAAGCACTAACATTCACTGAAACAATCCCAATATCTGGCCTTTTGCTTTTGGAGTCTATTGCTTTAATATCTGATGAGTAATGAAAGTGAGGCATAGGTAAGGTCTGGTAGAGTGGGAATATAAATACCATTTTCAAAAGGTTTGCCAAGACTGATTATTTGGACTTCTCCCAAGTTTAAGAAAAGATTTCACCAGCTGCACAGAACTTTAGACAGCAAGTGTGACAATAAAAAGGTGGGATTCTCATAAAGGCTTTGAAAAGTATAATGTCAATTACCTGGGACTCACCTGGTTGACCCTTTTCACCACGTCCTCCTGGTGGCCCTCCAGTTATGACTACAGAGGAGAAATGAAAGGGTAGGTGAGCGTTGACCATAGCTATACTGTAGGTTGATGTGGAGGCAATAATTAACGGAAAGAAAATTCTAACAATACATGTACATGAGATAATAGAGCTATGCAGGGTTTCTTACTTGTGTCTCCTTTCTGCCCCGGTGGTCCAGGGATCCCATCCCGGCCCTGGTTGCCTTTAGGACCTGGGCCACCAACAGTGCCCGGTGGACCTGAGAAACCTGGTGCATACATGAAAAAATTAAGGCTGTGGGTGAAAATAAGATGAAGTACAAATCATATATTATTTTTATATAAAGGCTACACACTGGATTGCACCTTGAAAATATGTACACTGATTTGATCAATTTTTCTTGTATCATTTTATCGTAGAAAACAATAATTTCAAAGGGCTTTGCCTGGTGGTCCATTAGGTCCGAGGAATCCTTTGAATCCTGGAGGCCCATCTGAACCCTTCGGTCCTTGGTGCCCTGGTAAACCTGGAACAATGGGGTACAGGATTGTGGTGGAGAGGTAAATGAAGGATGAGTAAAAAAAACTGATCATAGACTGTCTAATTGTCATTTTCAAAGGTAATAACCATTTCTGCCATCATGTCCTCGGTCTCCTCTAGGACCACTGATTCCTGAGGGACCTTGTGGTCCAGTAAAACCAGGCTCTCCTTTGTGACCCTTCATTATGTAAGTATTGATTGATCCTGGTTCGCCCTGAGGACAAGTAGTAGAAAGGAGAAGAAGAAAAGGAAAGAGAAATCAACAATAATTACAATTACATAATATATTGTCTGAATCCATACCATCCAGATTAGACAGTCATCTTTACCTTTTGTCCTGGTGGCCCAGGTGGTCCATATCCAGAGTAATTTGGTTCTCCCCTGACTCCCTTGTTCCCAGTTGAACCTGGTAATCCGTCTGGACCTCGCCCTCCAGGGACTCCTTGATCTCCTTTTATTCCTTTTAGGCCTGTGGGGATCAAACCAAACAGTTGTTTTACACAAGCATAGAAGAGAAACATTCATACTTACAGCTGAGCAGCTTTTGTTTATTTCCAACAGTTAATTTATTGAATACTATTACAATTGCTTTAAACTTGTAAAGTTGGAGTTAGCTTAGATCTAACCTTGAGGACCTCTCCATCCAGTGTCTCCTGAGACTCCATCCGGGCCTGGAGATCCAATGAACCCTGGTCCACCAATACCTGGATCACCTGGAGGACCTGTCGGATATACACACATGGCATAAGGGTGCATAAAGGTTAGTCAGATGGATATGGTGAACCAAAATACAAATAACTCATTGTTACAAACATTAAAAAAAAACTTTCAAACCTTTATGTCCAGGACTCCCAGGTGATCCAGTAAAACCTCTTGGCCCTTTTGGTCCAGTAACTCCATTATCTCCAGGGCCACCAGGCTGACCAGAGTGGCCTTGTAAAGAATCACCATTTCATTAATGACTTGCATAAATTGGATGTACAGTATAACTTGATATGCTGTGGTAAAAATGGCCTGTTCTACCAAGAACCAAAGTTTATGTCAACCCTAACAACCAGCCCACAAAATTGAATTTGGAGAAACAACTTCAGTTTGTGGAACAATATTTTTACATGAATAGGTTATTGTAAAGCTTACCCGGATGGCCAGGGTCTCCAGGGGGACCAATGTAATGTATAGGTATTGGTGATTGAGGACCTGGAGGACCTTGTTCACCTAGATCTCCAGTGATGCCCGGTGGACCCCGCAAACCTTTAGCTCCTTGTGGGCCAGGCCAACCTGTGTGGAGAACATTCATGGGGGTGTTTAGTCCATCATACCTGTGAACCACACAAAAAATGATTCCCCAACATTTGTGATTTGTGTGTTACCTGATTGGCCTGGTGGTCCCTCAATTCCAGGCAATCCCCCTGGGCCATAACCTGGTAACCCCTGTGGTCCTGGGTCTCCTCTCGGTCCTGGAGAAATACAAGTGTAACATTCAAAGAGACACTTTAAATATTATTCCAAAAATGCATTCCTTAGATTACAGAGTATCACACACTGGTATTTCACCATTTTTGCAAAAGTGTTTCAGACAAGCACTTTGTTTTCTCAAGATAGTACAATACATGGCTGAGACAGTGAATACCAAACAATGAGCAAAATGTTGAGAAAATTGAAAGCTGACGTCACATCTATCATGTACTAAAGAATTAATGTCAGAGAACAATCACCATACCTCGTTGACCAGACTGGCCATTTTGTCCCCTGTTCCCCTTTTGTCCAGGAAACCCACTTAAACCAAGACCTGGTGGCCCAGGGGGACCAGGGGGACCAAGGTCACCACGTGGGCCAGGATGACCGGACCCTGGCAAACCTGGATTACCCTTCTCACCAGGCAAACCATTAGCCCCTGGGGAACAGAACATAGAGAAATTATTATCAATAATATAACAAAACAGTTTAAACTCAATATATACTGACCTGGAGGTCCTGGATAACCATCTGGTCCTGGTGGTCCTACTGGACCAGGTAAACCTTTACATGAATCCTTGTCACCAGGTTCACCAGGACGCCCCATTAAACCCTTATTTCCTGTGTAGAATAATGCATTTAATAGATAAACCTATTTGAGTATCCAATTAAGAACATACAGTCTATATACATATATTTGGTATATGAGTACCTTTTTCTCCTGCATAGCCAGGATTACCATCCGACCCTGGTTTACCAGGTAGACCAGGGTGCCCAAGATCCCCTTTTGGGCCCGGATCTCCATCCTGTCCCGGTGGACCTGGAAAACCTGGGAGCCCAGGGTTTCCAGGCCCACTATCTCCCTGATAATCAAAAATATGCAAAGCATTATTTTTACATTAATAATAATGAATTTCTGTGATCATGCAGTATAACAATGTATATGATACGTAGTAAATATTGGTTCTGTCACTGACCTTCAGTCCTGGAGGACCAAGAGGGCCTTGTAAACCTGGCAGACCAGGCAAGCCCCTACCTGAAAAACCTCTGGGACCTGGCTGCCCTTTGTCACCTGAACACACACACAAACACACACACATTAATGACACAATTAGCTGTTTTCCATTCTTTGAGGAGGTGATTTGAACTGATAAGTCACATGAGAATAAAGCTTTTTTTGGCTCAGCCTAGACACCACCTGGATTACCTTTTGGCCCTTGTAACCCAGGCTTTCCAGGATATTCCACATTGCCTCTTTCTCCTTTCTGTCCTCGAACGCCTGGTGTTCCTGGAGAGCCTGATACTCCTGGATTACCTGGATAAAGTATGAAGGAGGCAATATCTGTTGTATGATCATATATAGCATCCATCCATCCATCCATCCATCCATCCATCCATCCATCCATCCATCCATCCATCCATCCATCCATCCATCCATCCATCCATCCATCCATCCATCCATCCATCCATCCATCCATCCATTACCTGGGCTTCCATGTATACCATGTTGGCCTTTAAGTCCTGGTGGTCCAGGAGGTCCAACACTGTGGATGTGGCCAGATTCACCTTTCTGACCTACCAACGACAGAGGGGGGGGGTAAAGGACAAGACAGTGTCCATCAGTCTTCTCCCCCATCTATATGTCTGTTTATATATAAATAAGTGTGCTTTTTACCTGGAATTCCAGGAACCCCTGGAAAGCCCGGTACCCCAATATCTCCCTTAGTTCCAGGAAATCCAATAGGCCCATAGCCCACTGGCCCAGGGAGGCCAACTGGTCCTGGTCTCCCTTGAGGCCCTGGTGGGCCTGGAAAACCACGATCTCCCTCCACACCAGAGAATGGATACTAGAGAGGGGATGGAGAACTGTAAAGGCTCGAAGCCTCACAATGTGCTGCAAATTGCAACAGTTTTGTTGTTATTGTCAACTAAGTTTAGACAAAACCATCTCACCGCATCCCCTGGCGGGCCTTGATGGCCTTTACGACCTGGTAGCCCAGGAGATCCAGGGAGGCCATTTTGGCCAGGCCAGCCAGGCTGTCCAGGGTCTCCTGCGAATCCCTTTATCCCTGGAGAGCCGTAGGCATATGAGTCTCCCTTTACTCCTGGAAAGCCTGGAACTCCTGGCTCACCAACAGGACCCTTCAGAGAAGATACAATATTTGAGAAGGGTAAAAAAAAAAAAAAAAAAACATAAACAAAAACCAAATACATTTGGATACTGTTTTACATTACTTACTGGTCCTCCAGTTAAACCTTTTGGTCCTTGGAAGCCTGGGTCACCTTTGGCACCGGGCCCTTGGTTGTAGCCTTAGCAACAGAAGAATCTACTTATTTTACTTTCCATTATTGACACTAAGATGTAAAAGTCAAAACAAAGAGTGTGTGTCCAGCGAATGACTTTACCAGGGAGGCCAGGTGGACCACGGGGACCCGGTGGCCCTGGGGGTCCTTCTCCAATGCACTCATAACAGGTTTCCCCCTTTTCTCCTGTAAAGAGCATAATAATGAAAATATGATTTCCACCTTTATTACACAGTATTATATATCCCTCATTATATCAATTCATTTTTGTACTCTTTCCAGTCCAGCCTATTGGGAGGAATAGAAATTTGCACTAAAAACTGATAAAATATTGAAGGACTTCATAAACTACCATGGTTTGTACTGATGACTGCAAATGAACAGGTGAAAAGTCATTACAAACCACTGTGAAACAAACAGTGAATAGTAATTTTATTGTTTTTTGAATAGTTAATTTCCCACCTTTTTTTCCATATGTCCCATCGTGTCCCGGAGGACCAGGTAAACCCTTAATTCCCTTTTCTCCTGGGAGACCTTTGGTGATCCTTTTAGCTACAAGCATCACAAACAACAAAGTGCATTAGTGTACTATTACCCTTCTGCTACCTTTATACCAATTCCTCCATAATTTCTATAATAAATTGATTGTAAATGAGAAATTCAAATGATCAACAACCCACTGACATAAAATGAGCCTGCGACACCAAAACTATAACCAACCTCAAATGTTGTATATCACGACCACCTTTTACCATGTAGTCTCTTGATAAATGTTGGCTCATTTGTTAAACACCGAAAAACATGACATGAAATCAAATATCTACTATTAAAGAGTACATACAGTATATGATCACAGGCAGAAAAATCTTACAATTTACAAGTCACTGAATCCTTTGATAATGAAGGAGGTGTTGTTGTGTAGTTTAATAGGCTTTTGCTGACTGACTGAACACAAGCATGCAAATGGGTAGCTAAGCCATTTAGTTCTGTACACACAAGGCATAACCCATCATTGTCATGTCAAGAAACGTTTTCATCCATATCAAAAATGTACTCACTATAATTTACTATAACATTTTTCCATGGGACACTTTTTTTCATTTCCATAAATTTACTGAGTACTGCTGTAAAGGAACTGTGGACATTTTATCTCTAGATAAGGAAGAAAAGAATAAAGTAAGTGAGCTCATCGAGGATATTAGATTATATAAATTCTCCCTGCAGATCAATGTTAGATGTAAGAAAAAAAAAAGATCCACAAAGGGACAATATGAAAGTGGAAATGGTAAAGTACTGATGCTCTTAACAGTGGTTAAAAGCCTCTTTAGCCTGTAGCTATTTATATCTGGTTAAATCCATGTAGACATTATTGTTATCTGGAAATTGCCCTTGTCTTATAAGAGAAGCTTCAAAGACATCAAAAAAGTTTACATTACTAAATTAATCAGCTCTATTAACCATTATGCAAACTTTGTTGAGTTAATCAAGATAGTTAAAGGAACTGCCAGTGTCACTAGTAGCAGTGTTGGTTGCCAAAGCAGTCTTAGATGTAATGCTTAGTTGAAATACGAAAGAGAACATTCACACATACATCTGTCTTCTGGAGGTCCAGGAGGGCCTCGATCCCCAGCAGGCCCTGTATCACCAGGATCCCCTTCAGGTCCAGGAAGTCCAGTATAAATACCCCCAGGCTCGCCATGGTCCCCTTTAGGACCTCGAAAGCCAGTGGGACCTTGTGGGCCTGGCACATAATAGTCAGATACCTGGCCTGTGTATCGCAAAGAAAGAGACTATGACCTATATATTTAGACATGTCAAAAGTCACATCTCTTTATTAACAACAAATACATGTAAACAGCCTCTTTTCTGCACACCTGGAGGTCCATCTGGTCCAGGAAATCCCAAAACACCTGACAGGAGAATAGTAACTTGTTAGTGCTGTATTTGCAAGTCTGATTACTTTGATGAATTATAGCCACCACTAATACAATCATAGAACCATGGTTATAATGCTATTGATCTACCTCGATGTCCACGAGGCCCAGGGGAACCAGGAGAACCAGGATCTCCAGGGTGTCCTTTGAGTCTCTCGGACCCAATTATCTATAAACGAAACCACCACAGTCATACGGTGAAATCTTAGTGCATGAAGTCACTCGTACTTCACATTTCAGAATAAATTACAAAGACTAAGAAAGTGGTTTATATTCATTTATATCCATTAGCTTGCACAACTTTGACAATAGCATGGAAAATACTGAAAAGAAGAGGAGTACAAAGTCAACTCACATCTCCAGGTGGACCAGGTAGACCACTGTTTCCCTTTTCACCCTAAAGGGAGCAAAAAAACAACACATAAAACAAAACATATCAACCCACTGTAAGATGCATAATGTTTTCAGCACGAACAGTTCACTAACCTTGACTCCCGGTGTCCCTGGGTATCCTGGTTCACCTCTAAGGCCAGAGATTCCCTAAAGAAAACTATATTGTATTCAAAAGCCACATGATGAAAACACGTACACACACACACACACACACACACACACACACACACACACACACACACACACACACACACACACACACACAAAATAATGACGCTTTACGCAACTTTCACAGTAGATCAGTACCTTCAGTCCATATCGTCCAGGATCACCATCCTTCCCTTGCTTTCCCTGTACAGCCGAGAGAAAAACAGTGATGATTCAATTGCTATCTATACATAGAAAACTTTGCCACGTCTCCCAGGCATACATTTTGGCCTTTAAATAATGACGAAGTTGTAGTGGCAAAACAGTCCACTTTAACCACTGGTAGGTATTGTCTATCAACAGAATGTTGCATCTCTGCCCTCTGCTGGTCATCGCTTGTCTTGAGTTATTTCCAAAGTGTTAGCTTTGCAACACAAAATGTAAAAAAAAAAATCTTTAGAGAGTAAAAGATATGGTGCAATGGCCAGAGAACACTGCATTTTTTTTGTTTTGTTTTGGGGCACCCTGACATTTCTGATGAATGCCTAGTCAGACAAGGAGGATCAAAGCTGAAGATAAATGAGCAGTGGTATCTTACTTCTGGCCCCTTAGGTCCTGTGATTCCCTTTGATCCTTTGGTGTACGGAGGAATAGCAGTGTCTCCCTGTGAAAAGATTGAAATGTACAGGAGGCAGTGAAAGAAATACACAACACTGTCAAGGCGGAATATCGTTCAGGAGTGGCAGCTTTTGAGAAAAAAGAGAATTAGCTATGAAATGTGTATGATGTAATACCAGCTCGTTGTGTCACTGTATGAAGAGCGAAGAGAAACTTACTGGTTCACCCTGGCAACCCTTTTCTCCTACATCTCCTAAATCTCCTTTTAGAACCTGAATAGAAGAAAAAACACTCATGTTACTGTATAATAACAGATTCAGTTAGATGCAATTGAGAGACATTTTGGGCACAGTTAAAGTTTCCAGTTCTATACAATACATTTCAAATTATGATTAAATGTATGGTCATGATAGCTGGCCAAATTTCCCTCATAACACGGCCATTTCTTTTTCTCTCTTTTACTGTTTCCATTTAAAAGCAAAAGAGAAAGTGCAGTTCTGTCCAGACTTTGTTTTGAACTGTGACAATGTGTCAGAGCCTGCTGTTCAGTCACCCCTGCAAAATCTGGATAGCCTACTGTTCCAACTAGCAAAGTGTGACCGCAGGGCTTACATTTAATTTTCAGGTGAGAAACTACGAGTACGGTGTGAAATGTGTTGCCTCAGGTGGTAGAACTACTGTATGCCTCAAATGCCAATGGCAGTGTGCAGTCCCCCCAAAAAGTAGGACAAGCTGATAATCCACAGTAAATGACAGTACATGTACTCATGTATTTCATAAAACTGAACCACACAGTTGGATGTACACAAAGATGGATGTATAATGATGAAATGATATCTGAAACTGTAACCTTGATTGCTTCAGTGCAGCAGTATTGATTATACTGGATTACGTATACAGGACACAGCACTCTGTAGAATATGTTATTGTTACAGTGATCTGACCTCAATAAGACTTTCAGTGGAAAACTCTCTGATCCGACCAGGCGGCCCCGGAGGTCCTTGTGGTCCCAGTCTCCCCTATACAAAATAAAATAATCCTCAATCAAAAATAAGACAAAATGCACACAAATAATGTCATGACTGAACAGAAATGGTCTCAGGCCAAAAAAGATACACATTCTATCTATTCATCAACATTGATAATAGTTGTTGTTTGGTCATTTATGATATTTCTCTCAGTAAGGTTCCTGAATAAAGAATGGTTAAATAAATAGTGCACAAAAAAGAAATTACCTTTAGTCCACGAGGTCCTGTGAAACGGCCTGATCCTCCTTGACCCTGTAGCATGTGGAGGTGTGGCAAAACAGTAGTAACTTGTTTGTATAAATTAGAAGTTGTTCAAATCTTTCTCCAAAACTATTTTTTGTTTTTCTTGTTTTTCTGCTGTTCTCACAGTTTCTTCAAGGTCAGTTCTCACGTTTCACATCCTTCTTTAAGTCCCATTTATGGGAACAGGGTGACCTGTCCTTAACATAATCTAAAAATGTTATCACCATTTACAACGGTCTGTCTGCTGGTTAAAGGACAGCTGGGAGACTGCAACCCTTAGATGTTCACGCTACATTTGAGAAATATTGCCAGACTGATAAACAACTGCTGTGACTGTCTGTAAGAAGTCACAACACAGAAACATCCAGGAAATGTTTACACTTTCCCAGGGGGTGTGAAAAGTACCAGCAAGGATAAAAAGATAGCCAGACAAAAACAGAAAAAAACAACTGCTGTTTGGAAATACTTTTCCTCTGTGGCATTTGGACCCTCAGTAAATACTCATCATCACCACATCTGAGGTCTGAGAAGAAGACAAATTATTAGTCAAAGGAATTTTCATTAGCACTACCTTAGATCCCGGAGGCCCTGGTTTGCCAGGAAATCCCTGTTTACAAAAAGACAGGCAGCAATATCAAGCATCAAACAATCATTTTCTATAACGCCAAATGTATTCAGTAAAAAATATCAAAACTTCTTCACTCACACTTGGGCCCCTTGGTCCACTATTGCCTAATGGTCCAGTGTCACCAGTGTGACCAGGAATTCCCTGAGATAGCAAAGTGAGTCATGTAAAGTATCATGTCATGCAAAATATTATACAAACAGGAACTCTATTGCAATCTTACCTCATCTCCATCCCTGCCCGGTGGCCCTGGCGGCCCGGGCACTGCTATTGATGACCCGAAAGATTTACCCTGTGAAATGCAGGATGTAAGTTTATCTTGCATTTGAGTATTGTTGAAATCACTGGTAATGCATATGGAAGACAGAGAACGCACAACAGCTATCTTTGGTTCTCAATTGGGCTCCATAAGCTTCCTCACTCATCCATCTTAATCCCAATCTCTGCATTTGACATGCATCCATGTGCTCAGAATTACAATGACCACGGTTGCCACAATGAATTGACCACATAAACCGTGCTTCTCATTCACTATGTTTTCAGCAACCACTGCAAGTGCATAATCAATATTTAGAGGCTTTTAGCTGTGTTCGTAGAACAGGGTTACAAATGACAACCTATTTCACATAAGCTTTGCCTGCTAAAAGGTTTCAACAAGCTTAACGGGCAAAGCTCGTTAAAAGCACCCACCACCATGGCACAGACATGACTAAACTGCATTAAGTGGCCACAAGTGAACTCTCACACTGGAATCTTTCACACACCCACGTCCTGTCCAAGTGTTATGAACAGGCCAGAGGACAGACTCAAACACTCCACATTGCTTGTGGACATAGTGAATCCTATATGAAGTCTACATTGCAAATACTGACCTCATCATGGACAATGTGTGCACCTATAGTCAGGGAGTTGTCTGTACCTGCAGGATTTATTTTGCCAGATGGTACTCTATTAACTCAAGAAAGCTTTGCTGCAGCTTATAACAAATCCTTCTTGTTGTGACAGCTGTGCACTATAGAAATATGTCATACAGGTTATCCACAGTGGAAAAGAGTCAGGACTAGGGAGGGATATAGTAGGTGCATGTTTGGGAAAAGTCTCATATCTATTGTTTCGTTTACTTTTCAAGGACCAAGGGTGGTAGGCAGGTCAAAGCAATCTATCCATTTCCCCATTGGAATACAGCAGTGTCACCACTACTAGAAGAACTACAGTATAATATTGTAGATGGCAACAGCTTTTGTGCCGTGGTAAGCACGTAGTCACATAGTACATCTGTATCGGTCACAGCTTCCAGTTTTCCCCCATGTGGGTAGATAATCTTAGTTGGGAATTATTTTTCAAAGAGGGAAAGCTGTCAAAGATGCAGAAGACATGAAATCACATAAATAGAAACATCTACGGTAAATGATCTGTCCACAGATACACAAAGATGAGTCTACAGAGCCCATAGGTGCACATCTAAGATGTGTTTCTGATGCCGTCAGGAGTTTCTATAATGTTTACTCTAGTAGCCTAACACCTGAAGCTGTTTTTCTTGTACTGGGAATTAGCATAGAGAATGAACATGCATTAGTGTCAGGTGCAAGGCAGACTTGAGGAAAGGAAAAACACAAAGAGAATCTGATTGGTCTCACATGGACCAGGTACAAAATTAGCTTTGGGAGCCTGGGGAGTCAGAGAGGACACCTTCTTCTGCAGTGTCATGTTATGTTTTCTTTCTAATAAACTTCTGAAATGGCATTTATTGCAGCTCCACAATCTCACCTTTCCCAATACAAAAAGTGCTTAATAACCAGCCCTGGTGGCACATTATATATTTTATTACCTTAGGTCCAGGGAGACCTGGGGGACCCTGTAAAGTAAAGACAAAGCTGAGGCAAGTTTTGAACAGTAAACATATTCTTTGGTGGGTAAGACAAGCCATACTACTGCATTTTAGTACAACATAAATAGTTTGGATTCTTTGTTTCTTACCGGATCTCCCCCAATACCATTGGGCCCAGGAAATCCAGGAAATCCGTCTTCTCCCTAACAAACGGTGTGTTAGAAAAAGGCAACACATTCAAGTACCACAAACATTACATATACTTCTGTTTCAGTGGAAGCAGTGAGACTTCTCAATTAAGATAGTACTTCAACATTTCCTACATTTTCTCCATCACATCCTGCGGCCCCTTTGGTCCCCGGAGGCCCTTGTAAACCCGGAACACCCTGTGAGGAAATATCAGCAGAAAGTAACAGGCATCTACAAACTAAACAGGAACTAAAAGAACACATAAGTTGATCTGATGATGAATGGAGTGCCACAGATCTATAAGAGAAAAAGACATCTCACCGGTAAACCATGAGACCCAGCAAATCCATCTTTGCCCCCGGGTCCCTATAATGAGAGTAACAAAACTAGAATATTAAACTAGATCGCATACAAGTGTATACCTGCTCTATCACAAAGTGTATTTGTTGTTTAATCATACATAAACACCCAACACACACATAGCAGTTTCTATAGCACAGTTATATTACCGGATCGCCTATTGGTCCCACAGGTCCATCAGGCCCAGTGTTGCCCTGTCAAAGAGAGCAACCTATAATTAATCTTGGTGATGTAGTGTGATGCAGTAAGCACAACTAGGCACAAAAGCAAGCACACAGTCTGTACACAACTTCAGTTGATGGGCCCCTCTGAGGACAATGTGGAAATGTGGAGATATAACAAATGAAGAAGCCACAAGAAGTTCTACCTTTGGTCCCATGGGCCCAGCATGACCTTTAGGACCTTGACGACCTTCTAATCCTGGAAATCCTACATCTCCTGGGAGACCTTTTTCTCCCTGTGTGAGAGACATTTTGGGAGAAGTCATTTCAATTAATTCAATCAATTCATTTGCAAATGTTTCCAATACACAGCTACAATACATATAGGCTACAGTTTGCTTAGGCGATAAATCGTAGAGTTTCCTGAATGCCTTTAAAAATGCTAGGCTACTGCAGAGATGTGCTTTAGCTAATGAATAAGATACCAGCTGCCTTGAAGTAAGGCCTACCTCTCAAAAAAGGTTTCTACATTTAAAGTCGTTGCTGAGTAAAAACTTAAGCCACATATGATTAACTGTCCGAGAATAGAGAAGAGTAAAAGCAGCAGTTTCAGCAGACAGGAGGCACCGCCCGCCGGCCCATTTGCCAATATAGTGTCTAAAAATTGCGTTATTTCTTGTCTTGTAGGGTAACAGGTGTATGAGACACTTTTTGATTTTCCATTTTTGAACAGATATTGCAAAAAAACTACACTAAAGAAGTGATTTTTCATATGCTGTTTAATTTGTTTGATACTAAGTTATTATTGAAGAATATCATGTATTATTTGTTTATTTTTTCCACAATCAGGTCATAAACATCATGAACTGGTCCCTCTCAACTTATTCCAACATCTCTGCGTTTGTTAGCTTTCACGTTTTTGTTTACCACCCATTGAAACCCATTGATGATGACTGAACATCACTTGCAAATGCAAAAGTTTTTTAAAAATTACAATTTGACAAGATATTTCAGTGAAAATTCATTCCTCTTTATCAAAAAAGCTTTATTATTTATTTATTATTTGTTATATTATATTATTGTATTATTAATAGCCTTTAAATATGATTATGTAACATAAAATTGTAAAATTAATAGCAAGTATTAATATAACCCTGTTCAAGTATCACAAATATTGACGATTTCCCCCGCAATTTTCTTCTTTTTTCATATAATGACTTATAACATTTTTCAGCCTCACTGCTCCAATTTAACAGTGATGTGATGCAATAGAACTCCATTATTTATGTCAGGGTACAGTTGAGACATTGTGTCTCAACTGTTTGAAAGGCGCAGGAAGCCACTTTGTGTATTTCTTTAGATTGTGCAGTGACCTAACATGCTGGGATAGTATGAAATATGTGAGTTTTTAGGGCACAAAATAATGTTTGAATGATATAAGTTGTGTTTGATGGCAACAAAAGGATAATGAGTTATTCATTGTTGAATGGACATTTAAAGTGAAAATTTGACCCTAAAAAAACACTGTGTTCTTTGGACTGGAAATGACAAAACTCTTCAAATTTCCCACAACCAAAGAGGATGAATTGCATGAGGGAGTAAAAATGGTGGCTCAACATTGCAGCATGGGCAAGATATTAAGGGTGTTTCAACTGTACACATGTCTAACTAGAGCCACTGATGAACCTTTTTTGAAAATCTTGTTTCTTTGATAGTCAATAAATGATTGTGTTTGCAATCTTACCATTGAGGAAATACATGCAGTTTTATTTTGAAATGACTAAAAGGCCAAATAATAACAGACCTACTCCTCAAATAAAGTCCGAAATGAATTGAATTGAATTGAATTTCAGAATTGAGATCAGGGGACAGAAATCTACCTGATTGAGAAAGACATGATAAGGCTTTTACGTTTGTATGCTAGATGCTAGGTTGTGGCTAGATGCTAAATGCTACAATAATGATGGTGACTTCTTCGGCAGTGACTGGGGCTGAGAGGCTGGATATGTGAGCAGGTAAGTACAGTAGCAGTGTCGTTCAGACAGGTGTATGTGCAGCAACATCATGAACTGTGTCTTACAATACTTAATCCAAATCTCTGGTTGTTAGTTTTTGTTAACCTCTGCCTTTACTGTAAGATTACTGTCATATTGACTATCACTAATAGGACCAGAACCCATACTTTGATTTGCACTGTCAGTGCAGAGTAACAGAACACGATCAGCCCAGAGTAACTGTGTGTGGCAGCAGACAGACGCCTTGCAATTACAATGATAAAGTCCCATTAAATCCACTGTGGTGTCGTTAAAACGTTTTATTGATTTTAAATATTTCTTTAATGCAATTTAGAGTCCTGTCAGTTTATCCGACTGATTTGTTTGAGTTTGCACCCGGCGTTTTGGGAGAATTCAGCCTCATTTATGTGTTAAAAATCACAATTTTTTTCTGGAAAGGAGCAGATTAATTTATGGTCTCATTAAAAGAAAATAAATAAATAAATGGTCTCATTGATTAGTTTGGTCTGAAAAGCAAAGCTTCAGGTGTGTTCTGGTCAATCAAAAGAGCAGCGCTGACTTGGTGCTGTCTGTATGTGCAGAAATCACCACATTTACATCAATAAATAAATGTTTTAGAATTAATGATAATAATTAAATTTAATTTAATCAGAAATAGAACAGAGGAAATTCGCCCACTACAAAGTTTTTCCAAAAAACCTCTGTTTTCATGCATATATCCAGCCCTGCCGGCCTCTTCAAAACTCTGCTGCCTTCAGGCTGCCTGTACAGGACCAGAACCTGGGACATTGTGTTCTTTGATTTGGCACATGTAAAATCACATTTTCACATTTTCTCGTGTTTTTCAAATTAGCGCTTGGGAACCTCCATAGTGGTGTCCCTGTGTTTTCAAATGTGTTTCTACTGTGAGCAAACTTGCAACAAATGAAAAGTACAGTTAGCCTAGCCTACACGTCAATGCATTAGGCTCATGGTTCATAGACATTTCTGACAGTGTGACTGCAACTGAAACTAAAACAGCCTACGTCTCAATCACAGTTTTTGTTATTTGTTAGTAAAGTTATTGCTGCAACTGAGCTACCATACAAAACTGTGGTTCAGACTAGATTGAATGTAATTTTTCATAGGCTAGTACTTTTTGAATGGAGGGTTTCCACTCTTGATTACATTGATGGATGGATGGATGGATGGGTGGATAGAATGGATAGGCCTACTAGCTCTTCCTCTTTTTTTTGCTAAAGGATGAATATAGTAAGCTGATTTTGTGTGCTCTGTCCTTGGAGCTCAAACTCATTTGAAATGAAATAGCTGGTCTCATAAATGAATAGCCTAGGGCTTGATGTGTGATGGAAACATTTTATTTCTGATGTGAGGTCTTTTTTGAAAGACTTCCAAAATCAATAATAGATGTTTAAAGTGAAATAAGACTACTTGTGTGGTGGGAGTAAAACGTTTTACAAAACCTACATTTTGACAAATACAGTAGCACAGTAGGAAAAACACGGGAGTAAACAAGAAATTATATGGCTCAATGTCATTAGTTGCTTAAGGTTTTTACAAGATAATAGCCTCATCAAACTGGAGAATGAACAACTACAAATGACTAGTAAAATGTAAACATCTCTGTTTTTAAAAGGGGAGAAAAGCTAAAATCATTCACATTAAAACTGCAGCACTTACGTATCTGAATGTTTCCCAGAGATAATTCACGATCCACTTACCCTGTGTCCTTTCGCTCCTTCAGTGCGGCACCTTGATTTTCCACACTAAAAGGAAATTGCAACATTCTTCAATATTGTAAACAAGGAAAACATCTAATTGATAGTTTTATTCAAGAGATACAGGAAATGGGGAGGCAGAGAGAGGGGGAATAACATGCTCTACCAACTCAGCTAAATGACACCCCTTGTCTAGTTAATTTGACATTATTTTGTTTCAGATTCCCACTGTGTCTAATGTTTTCTTTCATGCTCCACCTTTAATATTAAAACATATTCTCTCATATTACTGAAAGCCAACTAATCATTTTTTTCAAGTTGATATTTTACTTGTAACTGAACCTGCAAATTTTTAGTAGGAAAGTATTTTTAGGTCACTGTTGTTGAATCGTGTGCACCCCACGCTCTTCTCCAGTGGTTAGGTGTGAGGTGAACTCTAGTCCACTAGTGTGAGTTCACAAGTGCAACTTTCACAGGCATTATGCTGATCAATAATCTGTTTCTCACAATGAGGAGAGTTTACTCAGGGAGGATTTGTGAAGGCAATTTTCCCAAAGAAAACCAGATAAGTCTACAGTATTAAAGGGCAAACATCTCACACTGTTCAACCAAGGGGTCTTTAATTCAATGGCTGTAATTTACTATTGCTTATCAGCAGACAAAAGGGTTAATTGAACCTACAGTAACAGACTAAAAATGCAGCTATAATGATAAAGAAAACAGAAGATGCACTAGAGGTTGTCTGAAAGGACGGGTTAGCTATAAGCTCCTTTTATAATGAACCATTATCAGTACAGTATTATTTCAGATGCATTGCATTTGTAATTCACTTTCACCTGTAAATGCCACCACACAGAGTTGGACAGTACTTGGTCTGATATTTCTCTTTTAAACCTGGCTTGTTAATGAGTTGCCTTTTTACTGTATAAAATTTTCCAGCATGCAAGACAATAATTAAGCATTACATTCATGCAGCATGATTATATTAATGTCAGAAAACAGGAAATGTGTTTTATTACCATGCCTGATCTGTTAAACCAAGATAATGTAAACGTAATCATCATTTTGGGCATAATAACTAATTCTGCATTTTTACTTAGCCTCTTGACCTGAATGTGGTAATTTAATATCACTGTCTGTGTTTATTATTCACATTATGGAGGAGCGGAGGGGGCGGGGGGGTTGCTTAGTCTTGGACCTCTCATTTTATTTGTAAACATGTAAACCACTGTCTTCCTTTCATCCTACTGTACACCGTCTGTATACTCAGCTAAGATATTTTGCTTTACTGCACATTGCATGTTTTGCTTGTTTTCAGCTATTCATTAACACTCCTCCAACATACTTTCCCTTTTCTCCAAACTCCTGTAAAAAAAAAAAAAAAAGGGCCACCAACATGGTCCAGGCAGTGAATAATACTATACACACACTGAACTTAATGTGCAAACAGACCCCAAACAAACTAGGTTTCCTCAAGATGTTTGCAGATAACTGCCAAACCTCCAGTTACAAACAGTCCACAGTGTTGTATCAAAGTTCAAGCAGTGACGAATGAACGATGCTCACATTAAACACAACAGGAAGCACATGAGAAACACACTGCTAACAGGATGATGCTCTTCTCCCATAAATAGTGATTCAGAGGGTTTTTGCAAGAGTGAGTTAAAGCAAGAGAAATGTAAAGTTACTGGATACTTAAAAAAGTTCAAATGTGTCTGACACAATTATTATAATGTCAAATTGGAGATATTTACAGGGAACATCAGTGTTGAATGCGTCATGGTAAAAGCTCACTGGTGCAGGATTTATGAGATGCAGGGCAATGTAGTTTTCTGAATCAATCACTCTAGCTCAGCAACGGGCCCTGTACTGTATCTTGTAAGTCTGCCTTTAAAGAAACACCAAGCAGCAGGATCACAGAGTGTGCGTACAGTTTGAAATAAAAGCATAACAATACAGTCAGTGTTTACAATGCAATACATGTCTACAAGGTAATCAGTGCTGTGGGCTAAATTGAAGCAGATTCATCCGTAATGTTCTGTTAGTAATAGAAAAAAAAGATGCATCTTACATTTTTGGCCCCAGTGCCCATCAACATCACAGCAAACAGGATCAGAGGAAGTACAGGCACTGGCCTTCCCATGACTTTCCTTGCTCCAGTTAAATCAGAAGCTCAGAGAAACCAACAGACACGCCAGAGGTGATGAATGTCTTCTTGAGCATCCTCCTCAGCGACCAGCCTTCACAGTACACCCATCCGCTGCTGCACTACGGGTAATGTAAGGTCATTGCTTCGGTTACATCAAAATTCTCCATCTGGGATAGACTGGACAGCCCAGAGAAGTTGTTTAACCCGCTCCTGAAGGAGGGAGGCGGTCTGAGCTTAAGATGAGGCCAAGCCCAATCATCATCCTGCTCCTCATCTCACTCCCGGCACTAACAAACAGTGGCAGTTACTCAGTTTGGCTTTTACTCATACCGAGACGGGAGATTAGTTGGAATCTTCTCAGAGATTATCCTGCTTGGAGCATGCCAAAGCTCTCATGAAGATTAATTTCAGCTTCTGACTTTTGGTGAGTTATGAATATTGTGCATTATATAGGCTATATCTATAATGGTCTGTAGAATAACCTGTATAATACATGCGCTAAAAATTAAATAACTACAGCTTCTTAAATCAGTAGCATTATTGCATTTGCTTTTTTTTTTTTTAGGTATCATAATTTTATGTGCTACATTTAAGTGTGAAGGATGTTTTTCATTGTGTAATGTTAACTGGACCTTGGCTAGCCTTGGCTAGCAGCAGGTGTCTTTGGTGTGTCATACTTCCATTTATTCACCACAGGGGGCAGCACTGAGGCTAAGCTCACCTGTTACACAGAGGGGATGGGATCCTCAATTACTATTGTGACTAAGTGGCCCCTCAGGTGAGTCCCACTTAAATATTAATAAACATTAATAGCAGTATACTTTCACCTGGTATCTATAATAGCACCTATATTTGATGATGTTTGAATGATATGCTTATGTATTCCCATACTAGAAAATGTTTACCAGTGCATCTTTTCAACATTTAACTGACTGATTGGTTGCATCACAGCACACATTATTTGAAATTACAAGAGTGCAGGTGTACACAGCCAATACTAAAAGTATATACTGTACCTGTCACTGAACCATGTTATAATTAAAGTAATGCATTCTTTTTTTTGCATTTTTTTTTTAAGTATATTTTTTGGATTTTTATTGCCTTTAATCGATAGCAAAGTGGAAAGAGAGACAGGAAATGGAGAGGCAGAGGGGGGTAATGACATGCAGGAAGGGGCTGCCCAATGTGGGATTCAAACCGCCTGCAGTGAGGGCTGTAGCCTCAACATGGGGCGGCAGTGAGCTAAACGCCGCCCTAAATTAATGTACTCTTTTATAAACATTTATCAGGTGTTTCTCATAAAGGTCGAAGGAATCCACATTCCCTGCTTAGTATGTATTTACCACAAAACTAACACACTTCATGCTTGTTTACACACATATTCAACACATGTGCACACTGGCATTCCAGTATGTAGACTCAATAAAAACTGACCTCCACCGGCTCACGCAGTGTTCAGACACACTGTAGTGTCACCTGCAATGTGACGACAATTCAGCTAAAGAACATTCTTGCTGTTTTTCTGCTCTAAGGATTGTGCAGGATCTTGGATCTTGCACACAAGAGCAACAAACCATAAGCTCATGTACAGTAGTTTCCTTTTTGCTTTTATTGTCTCATATTCTAAGGCTTTATAACATGTTGACAGTAAAAGGTTAGGTTGCACTGCACAAAGATAGCATCTATTTTTGTCGCATTGTATGACTGTCATGTATGATTATGATGCAGGCTGAATGGAAGTCAGGTCAATCTGTTACTACTATTGTTATGTTTGCAGATGGATCCTTTTGCTGGTCATCTTTGTGCAGCTGCTCAATGCAGTAAGTCTGTCCATCTGAATCTTCTAGACAAACACACTAAGTAAAATTCTTGCACTTAATCATTTTAATGTGATTTGGTTGATATCGATTACAGATTACCCCTTTAGAAATGGGATCAGAAATGCAACTGTTGTCATAACTTCATCAGACTAATGTAACTCAATACACTGGATAACATTTTAATCGCTTTTCAGTGTCATTAATTTAGTCTCAGCAATGTCATTGTGCCCAGAAATTTCACAATGTACAGTAAAGCCCTCTCCAAGTTTTAAACTTAATGAAAACAGAAAACTGAATTAAGTTAGTGGAGTGTTATAAGATCCGACACCTGTCACCTATCTGACCCGTTTTGCCAAAAGATGCAAAGCAAACAAATATTTTATTCCCTTAATAAAAATAATATATTCAGATGCAGCCATTTTCCACCACAATTTTGATATGTAACTGTAATATGATTAAAAAATTACATTTATTTTGTAATATAATTAAATAAACCGACCATCACAATTTGAGATTACTACACTATTTGGTAGGTTAAAAACTACTATTTCACATGTGCATTCCTCTCAAACTCATACATAAGATACAGCACTTTTTTTTATTTTTTACTTGCACTTTTTTTTTACTTTGCTTTTTTTACTTTTTGTCATATGCAGAGAGGAGATGGTGACCAATTTATAATATACTCTGTGTTTATCACATGATGTACTCAGTTTCTGTTGACACTGTCCAAGCTATACAACCCCCTGATATATGTAAATGAGTGATTGGGGTTGGGTGGACCAAACATTAGTATAATGCGGTTCACTGAACACTATCACTAACTGCTCTCTTTACCACAGAATTACAGTAAGTCAATGCTTTTTTGACACAAGTTGAACTCAACTTTCAACTGCATATTAGTCATCAAGTCTTGTGTTTGATGCACCATGTAAAGTTCAATTTACAAGTTTAATAAGTGTTTTCTGGACATCATTGGACACAAGGGCATGTCCTCTCTGATTCCACAAGATTCAAATGAATGAATGAATGAATAATTGCAGCTTAATTTTTGCAAACGCTGCTACTGCAGTAGCCAGGAATGTAGTTTAGGTCTGTTACAAACAGTAGTCCATCAATGTGAGGACAGGATACTGCCACACCTGCTGTGGTCCTCAGGGTCACTGAGTGCACATAGTTTTCTATATATCAGTATTCTCCTGCCTGTTTATACAGCATGTCCTTACATTTAGAGTTTAAACCACAAGTTTGAACTCTAAATTACCTCCCAGAAAGTACTTGACTCACCTGGAAATTGTATATATTGTGTAAGTGTATTTGTCACCAGGCCACAGGGTGCCTGAGGTTTTAATAATGAATCACTGTAAATAAATGTATACCAGTAGTAGACAGGCCCATTTACTTGGCTGACTTACTGGCTGAGTTTGTTTATTGCATGTATTTGTGTCAGCTGATAGTAGCTCAAAATGCTGCACGTGTAAAAGGAATCTGAAAACAGTGCTACTTTTATTGTCAATTTCAGAGAAAACACATCTTTGTGCTTTATTTATAAACAGAAGAACAACAGTGAAGGGACTGACATTAACCACTAACTTTAATGTCATAGCAAATAGTTTAGTGAATTAATCGAAAAATAGTTTTCAGTAGCTAAACATGCTTTTAACAAACACTGAGATGTCATACACACCAGCGCTTGACTGTCAGAGCTAAAACTAGTCTTAAGTTCACGTATTTGTTTCCTTTCTCCCATGTTAAACATTTGCAGAATATAATTAATTGTGTTTGCATGAAAATGATGACAATGTAACATTCACAGCCGTTGCACAATTAACATTTCACACCATTAGAGGCAACATTACATTTAATATAAGGAGTCAAAACTGATATAATGGTGATGTTAAATGATGTTGCTACACTGTATGCAGAAACTATGTCTTACTCAGTACTTTGTGTTTTTAATTTGGCTAATGCACTGAATTTTAGAGGCCAGTCTGAAAGATGGCCAAGTGTTGTATGTTTTTTTTTTTTTTTTTTTGACTGATAGAGATACCCCTGGTTGTTTGGGCCAAAAGAGAAAGTGGGACAGCTCTATCAACACATTTGGACTGAACTCGATTTCACTTGAATAAACTCATCCAAATATTTAGTAAGCTCTGAGAAAACATCCCCACGATGTAAAACTCACACACACGCACTAATATGCATGGATGTCAGGACAGTATGATAATGATGAAGTTCCTTGAGATTTCTTTCCCATCGTGGTCAGAGCCTTCATTATTTACTCAGGTCTGTGTGAGAACACTGATTTGTTTAAAACTTTCTAATCAGGACTTCCCAGTCTCAATAAAGAAATGTGTTCATTCTCAAGGCTGATTCTCAAAGCTGTTATATATTCAGGAATGACACATACTGGTATTCCCAAAACACAACGTTATGTGATAGGCCTGCTGACATTCACATAGCCTCAGCCTGTCTGCCTGCTTCTCTTTCTCTAATGCGCTAATTGACTGACACTGATTTGCCTCTGGTTGCCATTCCAGGGGCAGGTTGATGAGGGCCCATGTGAGGGTAGAGACTGTTCTGTATGTCGGTGTCATCCTGCCAAAGGTGCACGGGTATGAAACTTCTTTTTTCTCATGTTGTTAGCAATATACCCAATTACTAACTATTTATTTTCATTTGAGTGTCACTCTGTGATTGGGAATATTTTTCTTCTCCTTTTAGTTTTGATGATCTTGTTTTTATTATAGCAGCTATTTATAACAGCAAGGTTTTATATGCATGAGTTTTCTCTTTGTAGGGATCTCCAGGAAAGCCAGGGAAACAAGGCCCCCAGGGAGCAATGGGACCAAGAGGACTTGAGGGGCCACTAGGAGAAAAAGGCAGGATGGGAGCAGAGGGATCAAAAGGCCCTGAGGGGCCCAAAGGACTTCGTGTTAGTGCACTATTCATGTGCATGTTGTATTTGTTTTGTTGTATGATATAATATGCATGAACATTCATCAAAATAAGATGACTTCTATAAACCAATTAAAAACAATCAGTGCTAATTATTTAAAATAAGAAATAATTGTTTGAGTTGAGAGTGAATAATGCCACATATCCAAGTAATTACCAAATGATGTCTGTTTGTTTTTATTGTTTCAGGGCACGATAGGTGTTCCTGGTTTTCCTGGTAATGATGGCTCACTGGTGAGTAAACCTCTATAAATCCTCTCTACAAATCAAACAAAGACACACTCTGTTCACACTGACAATAATAATCCCTTTGAGGTGGACAACCCTCTCAGGGAGTTACACAGATTTCCACAACCCAGCACTGCTCACCATGGAGTGAAAGAACCAGCTGTTCCTTTTTCTTTTTCTCTCAGTCTCTGAGAATATACATTGGTGAACAATATCAGACACTATTTCAGTTGTAAATATGTCATAGTGTTCCCAGTTACGTAACTGCCCAGATCATACATTCAAGATACAATGAAGGAAGCTCCAATTGATGGTGCAGTGATTTGTTCTGTGTATCTGGTCTGCCCTCTAGTGGACACTAGACAGACTGTAGAATTAGTGTAGATGGTGTATTCTTTCCAAATGCCTGATGCAGCTGCCTCTTGACTGCTCAAGTGTTTGTGTTTAGTGAAAGCTTGAGTAGTTAAACATAATCACTCTGTAATCATCAAGTATTAAACATGTAAAGCATTTACTATTGATAATAAAGATATTTTTATTTTGTTTACTCTGAACTAGACTAATTGTGAATTGCTCACTCTTATACCTTGCAATTATACTTAACCTTTATAACTGATATTGATCAGGGTCACCCTGGAGCAGGAGGTGAGCCTGGTTTGCCTGGAGTTGACGGCTGTAATGGGACAATAGGTAAACCAGGAGTCGCCGGTGTTCCTGGTTTGGATGGTCCAGATGGGCTACCGGTGAGTAGACGTCTTAGTCTGTCAGATGTGATGTGATGCACTCATTTCAACATGGAGCCACAAAGACTTTAGCCAGTTTAGATAGATATACTTTATTGATCCCAAACTGGGAAATTACAGCAGCAAAGAGAGACCGTACTCAGTATTAGTATTGTAAAGTAAAGCAGTCAGCTTGATGATGTTTTTTCCCTAAAGGCCATAGTTATATTCAGATAACAAACAATGATTATGAATTGCTTTGTATCGATAGTATAGTCAAGAGAGAGAAACAGGGAGGCAGAGAGGGGGAATGACATGCAGCAAAGGGCCACCATGGTCGGGATTTGATCCAGGGCTGGATGCAACGAGGTCTATAGCCTCTACCCACTGGGCTAAATGGCACCCCATAACAAACAATTATTAATAATTAGATAAGTTGATTTTAATAATTTGAATATAGAAATATATTGTAAAGACATCACCGCTGGCTGTTGACAGACATTATCATTGACAACATTTTTTACGTTGTCTAATACCAACTCTCTGATGTAAAGTTGATATCCTGTGTCTTCTTGTCAGGGATTACGTGGACCGAAAGGAATGAAAGGAGAACCACTGAATGGCGCTACTCCAGGACTTCCTGTAGGTTCTTTGTATCTTATGTGATGGTCTGTCATTGGCTCAAAACCTCTGGCTGTTTGTGCTCTTCCATACTGTAATTTTAGTTGTGAGTAAAAATTCAAATTCTTAAGTAAGAGTTCAGAATATAATGCCGCATCTTCGGTTCATTTTATTTTACAGGGTGAGCGTGGAAGAGATGGAGCGCGTGGTGAACCTGTATGTATATGACAGCTGTACTTATTTAGATTTCTATTTATTGTAGTAATTAATAATGCATCCTGTACTCCTTACTTCTCGTCAGGGTGAATAGTCTCAACCTTAACTTTTTCAACCAGAATTGTGTGACTTTTTTTATCCTAGGGAAGAAAAGGAGACACTGGGCCTCAAGGAATCTCTGGCCCTAGTGGTCCTCCTGGACTTGAGGTAAAATAAATTCCCTTTTTAATTATGTAGGCTATCACTCAACTACAGGGATGTACCTCATCTTTTACCTAATAGTCATGATTTGCATCACAAGAAAACTTGCAGTGTTGTCTATGTGAAAAAATGTGTGTACATTTTTGATTTCATTTTAGGGCACAGAAGGACCTAAAGGCATCAGAGGACCACCTGTGAGTCATCTGCTTAATGAACTTTAGTTGTGTGAAAAGAAATGTCATTACATTAACTTACTGCAACTGGTTGTTGTTTAGGGAAACCCCGGAGGCTCTCCTGCAGGTGATAACGGCGACGATGTAAGAAACCATTTTGGTCACACTTTTTTGACAAAGATGGGTTTTTGCAATGTGTGTTCATGTGTCTTCATCTCTTTAATTTTATATCCCAGGGTGAGCAAGGTCCTCCTGGCGAACCAGGACCAGAAGAGATCATAGAATTTCCTCCAGACGTTCTTCCACCCAAAGGTTACAAGGTACAAGGTTATATTTGTCTTTATGTACTACTTTCTGCTACACTTTCATTATAGGTCTCATTGCCATGCTCCATCCAGCAGGGGGACTGCCAACGTAAATTAGCCTATTGGCTATGGGTGCATTTACATTTTATCTTTTTAAAATGTTCATTAATGTACACTGTCCCTCTCGAACAAAGAAAGAAAGAAAGAAAGAAAGAAAGAAAGAAAGAAAGAAACGGCAAAGCTGGCTGCTTATTTTCAACTACAGTACTGCAAATATCATTTATGTGTCTTATGGGATTTAATGGCATCCAATTTCTTTTAATCAGTCCAAAATATCTAGTTGTATCATACTTTTAAAGTGAACCTGACGTTGTCTATACTGTATTTTTTCATTATTTTCTCCTTTCTTCCCAGGGAGACAGAGGTCATCCTGGACAATGTGGACCAAAAGGCAGAAAGGTGAGTTTTATTTGACATCTTTTAAGAATCACTTTTGTGGTATGGCTATTGGTACTCTTGGTATGCGTCTCCACTATTTATATATTTTGTGATGTCCTATTTTTATTTATTTTTTTGCTTTTAAACATATATT
The DNA here is from genome assembly GCA_030347415.2 of Decapterus maruadsi. NCBI lineage: Eukaryota > Metazoa > Chordata > Actinopteri > Carangiformes > Carangidae > Decapterus > Decapterus maruadsi. Next base: position 19,548,668 of record CM064906.1, read on the forward strand.
TACTAGTATTTCTGTTTTCGTCATGTAGTACTGAAGTTATCAGGCAGGTATCTTTGAGTTGGAGAAAGACATTACATTTTATTATGTGTTCTTATCAGGGTGATGCAGTAGACTACAACATACTAGAAATGAAAGGGGAGCAAGGAATCCTTGGATTTCCTGGACCTCGGGTATGTGACTGATTTTAGAGATGTAACATGCACAAACAAAAAACAGATTTTTAACACTGCTGTCTCTGCTCCAGGGTCATCCAGGGAGTTTAGGTAGAGACGGACCAGCAGGACCTCAGGTACACCTCTCATAGGCCCTCATGTGTAACTACACTATGCAAACAGTTCAGATAAATATATTGCTACACTGTAATTTCAGGGTATCTATGGAGAAAGGGGACTTCCAGGCCTCATTGGAAGAATTGGTCCAAAGGTGAGCTTTGCACAGACACATGTGACTGATAATTTAATAGAAGACACTTCCTGTGAAAAATAGTGAAAAAATGGGAGGATAGACATGGATCTGTGCTTAAAAGCAAGGTGGATGCTTGTTGGCAGCTTTGCTATATACTACCCCCTTGTGGTTGTCAGTGGAACAGTGAAGTGTATTCATCTGGAAGAGGGCATTGATTTCTGATCACTCTTCATCTTTAGAAATGTAATATTCATCTGTCACCTCCATCTTGCTGAAAAGCAATATGTTTTTTCTCTCTTTATCCATACATGAAACAGGGCTACCCCGGAGATCGAGGACCCCTGCAGAAACTGGTTTGAGCAAACTTAGGTCACTGGTATGACTACTGTATCCTTAGATACATAGTGAAATATTACTAATTTTGCCAGAGGTGAGCCCACTGCAGAAACTATTTACTATCACAACCTCACTGGAGCACTGAGATGTGGCTCTGAATTTATTTCCAAACTGTGGTCAACTTGAAACCTACCAGTAACAACAGATTCAGAACTGCCTTAAAGTATGAAACTTCATAAATCCTTCCCGTCCCCTTTTCACTGTTAAGCTATTTTCCTAAACCACTGCTAAATGCAGTGTTTCTTGTAGAAAGTTTTAAATAAGACTGACTGCTACTGCATTTTGCTTGTACTGTAAGTTCTCTTACAGGTAAATGTTAATTGGTAAATGGCCACTATTACACTCAAATAACACAGTGTCTTTGACTTTTTCACTATTTGGTATCTGAATGTTTCAGGTGAGAAAGGTGATCATGGGTATCCTGGAGCATCTGGACTCCCAGGTGACCCCGGGGACATGGGCATGCATGGACCCCCTGGCCCAGCAGGGCAATCGATACCAGGTCAGAGTTCAGCATTCAGTCTGGTCAGGTTTTGATTTATTTCTCTTTGTACTGGCAATCAAAGTTCTCATCAGATATTACTGCCACAGAGTCACCAACACAATTCAAAGTAACTTTGGTTGATTTATATAAGATACAGGATGCCAATTCAACCCATCTGAAGTCTTGTATCATCCCTTGCATCATCTCTTCCAGCGGTGCCCGGTCTGCCTGGCCCACGAGGGCCCCAAGGTCCAAAGGGCTACAAGGGGGAACCAGGAAGGTATTTCGACTTTGAATTCAATCCACTGCCAGGACCAAAAGGAACTAAAGGGTTCCCTGGAATAAAAGGTGTCATAGGCCGCCCCGGCCCACCAGGTATATTGGTTATTACTGAGAACACAGCACAAGAGTTTCTTCTAAGACACAAATAAAATTTCATTGTTTGAACAGATGTTGAACACATTTGCTTTTCATGTTTTTGCACATCATTAGTATTCTGATTCACCTGACTGATATTTGTGTGTTTGTGTCTACATCTGTGTTTATGGCATACTTATTGGGATCTGACTAGGATGTGGAGGTGAGTTTTTGATCTTAAAGATATTTTCTAATACTGAACTCAAACATTCATCCAAATTACTTACAGTACAGAGTCTTTTTAGTTCATGTTAATGTTTGTGGCTGGTTGGTCTTGCAGATTATTACTGTGAGCCTGGTTTCCCTGGTGACGATGGTGACCCAGGACCCCGAGGACCACCAGGATACAAAGGCCTAAAAGGAATTAAAGGTGATCTGACTGTTTCGGTGCATCAGCCGTTGCCACAATCTAACATCTAAACTCATCCTCTCAACTGGAGGTGAACTGGAATAGATTTATGATGATCTAGAGTTGCAGTATATGAAGCATATTTTTTTTTGCCACCCCTGTCTTCTACAGGTTGTGAAGGGGCATGTGCATGTACTTCTGGTGGGGGAAGCATAGGCCCCCCTGGTCCAATTGGTTTTCCAGGACCTCCAGGGTTACATGGAGCTAAAGGACTCAGAGGGGACCCTGGACTTACAGGCGATTGGGGATCAAGAGGGCCACAAGTAGGCCAAACGATAACAAGGCTTAAACTGTTTAATTATTTACAGTTTCCTAAAACATGTAAAGTTGTGTTGTTTGACTATGTGTTGTTCCATACCATAGGGCTACCCAGGCATTGCTGGTGCAAGAGGACTGAAGGGTCAGAAAGGGGAAGCTTATAGTGTAGGAGGTAAAGGTGAGCACCTGTCGGAGCACAAACTCTCATATACACAGTGTTACTGTAGAAGCAAATTGTATGTCATATGTGTAAATACTACCTCTGTATCTCCTCTGTATAGATAAGTCCTCCAGAGATTCTTTTGCCAACTTCTGGTAAACAGAAAGAAAAGATAACAACAATATTCTCTTCCTCTCGTTGCTGAAAGGTATCAAGGGTGAACAAGGACCAGGTGGATCTCCTGGCCCTCTTGGAGCAACAGGTAGGCCAGGACTGGATGGTCCCCCTGGCCCTTTAGGAGACCCTGGACCACCAGTGAGTGTGCTTGTTTTAAACAGTGTAATTTGGATTAATTAAAGAGGTTAATTTCAAATTTTATAGTTGCTTGTCAAATGTTCCACTTTGTCAAACATTGTATGCAGGGTGCTGGATATGCAGGATCATCTGGTCCTAAAGGTTACCCTGGTCTTGCTGGACCTAAAGGTGTTTTAGGGAGTGTAGGCCCCAGAGGTCCTGGTCTTCCAGGCCCCACAGGGCCACCTGGGCAGAAAGGAAATGAGGGATATCCTGGCCCCCCAGGAATTCCTGGACGCCCGGGGCCCCCAGGTCAGAGACTGGATTAATTTCTGACTGTGCTCTTATTTGGTTTTAACAATTCCTTACCCATATTAAACCAGGTGTCATGTGCTAAGCATGTTGTATGTGTGTCATCAGGTGAAATTGAGCAATGCTGTCATGAAATCGAGCCTGGACCACCTGGACGTAAGGGTGAACCAGGTTCCCCAGGTAAGTCTACGTGTTATGTTATAATCTCTTGATTATCTTTGTGTTATGTTGTTTTCAGTGCCACATCAACTGATAAGTTCACAAAGAAACGGCATCTCAGCACTGTTTTACCAAGAGTTGCATAGAATGGACTTCCAATTGTCAATTGCCAATTTTTTCTGAAAAAATATTTATGAATAGTTTGAAGTGCCTTCACTCCATGTTGGAGTTCAACTTCATCTATTTATTTATTTTTGCACCTTATAGGGTTTCCAGGTAACCCAGGAACAAATGGTGTTTCTGGAGATCCGGGACACCCAGGCCCGAAAGGCATGCGAGGAGAAGACGGTCATGCCACAAGCAGAGGTCCACCAGGTAATGTCACTCTAAAATGTTGTTGAAAAGCAATCAGACAGCACACTCACATGTTAAAGCAGTCGTTTGGTGTATAAAAAAGCATAAAACGAGTAGAAAGGCCAGCACTCTCAAAATGTCCTTCCACTTCACTGTGCTTTATTATCTGAATTTTGTCACTATTTTTCGTTTCTTATTTAGCATATGCACTTTTCCTACGTCACTGGACTTTATGGCCTTTATTTTTCATACACACTTTATTTACTCCACTCTGTGCAATATTAAGTTTTATTTTGAGAAGTGGAAGTGATAATTAGTGATAATTAGCTGTAATTAAATGTTGAGCATTTCCTGGTTCTTTGTACACTGAGGAAGACCATTGCAGTCAAAATGTTTGTACCTCACCACCTGCTTCATTAAGACTTAAAATGTCTTATTCACTATTATGCACTTGTGTCATCATGCAATTTGGAGTGTTGTTTATATGCTTATTGATCTTTCTTATTTGTAACAGGACCTCCAGGTTTAAATGGGGATCCAGGTGACCCTGGTCCTGTTGGTTATAGCCTAGATGGGCCTCCAGGTCCTCCTGGGTTACCAGGACTCCCAGGCAGGAAGGGTATCCCAGGAGATGCCCATGCCCGTCCAGGTCCTCCTGGCCCACCTGGCCGCCAAGGGGCAGTAGGGACAAAGGGACCACATGGCCCTCCTGGAGTCCCAGGATACACAGGTAAAACCTTGAGTAAATCAAAGTACAGCTCAGGCCTCAGTCAATGTGTCCTGAATCACAGAAAAACTGTGTACACACAGAAGTACCTGTGGTGTACTTCCCACTCTCTACTGTTCATTAGAGTCATAACCACCGGTTCTTTGGAATCATAGGCGTACAAGGTCGACCTGGACAACAAGGTCGTAAAGGTGAGCCAGGACCTCATGGAGATGCTGGTGCCACTGGCCCCCCTGGCCCGCCATGTACTGTGTGTGATCTGCATGGATATCCAGGACCTCCTGGATTTCCTGGAAACCCTGGCAGGGAGGGAGCAAGAGGTGAGCATACAGCTGCAGCAGGATACATTTTTGGATGTGATGCTGGCCGTCTGAGTGTAGAAACTGAGCACAGTCATATACAGTATATTTAGCTTTGCATCCATTAACCATCCATTAACATATTTCTCTCATTAACTTTTATGATGTTGAATAGGCAGCCATGGTCAGAAGGGTTTGAGGGGAGATACAGGTCCACCTGGTTATGGACCAAAAGGTCCTCCAGGTGTCTCTGGCCCTCCCGGTCCGCATGGCCCACCCGGACCAAGAGGCCCCACTGGCCTTCCAGGAGATCCTGGGCTCGACGGCTGGCCAGGACCAAAAGGTAAACACACGTTCTGTTTCCTCTCTCTTTTCTTCATGCACTTTTACTTGATCATTTAAAGTCATACAAACACCTTCATATATAAAATCAAAACCTACAGGTCCTTTTGTTTACAACATACAGTCAATTAAGTCTAAAACTACATTCAGCCACTCAGTCTGCTTGCCTTTACTAACCCATTCAGCTGCACCTGTATCTCTTTACATGGAGCCAATAGGTCTGCATTGAAATCCAATCTACATTTTATCGACAGCACTTTGCATATATCTGTAAACTAGACTCAAATGAGAGTTTATTTTTGATTGATCTAGGTGAAACAGGCTATTCTGGCATAGCTGGACCAATTGGTTCACCCGGTCGTCCTGGACCCCCGGGACCCAGAGGTAGACCAGGAGAGAGAGGCCGTGTTGGTCAACCAGGTTACACAGGAGACCCAGGACTGCGTGGTAGCAAAGGTAGGAATTTATAGGGGGCAAAAAGATGTGCCATGCAACCTGGCTGCTTTTGAAGTTAAGTTACTGAATTGCAATTTCAATGTATTTTATGGTGCAGCTTGACGTGTCTTTAATCTCAAATAATGTGGTCTGTCCAGGTTTACCTGGTCTTCAAGGACCACCAGGCCCAACAAGGACTGTGAATATGACAAAAGGCCCGGCGGGATTCATAGGAAGGAAGGGGGAACAAGGCCGACATGGACCTGAAGGCAATGGAGCTGTTACACTTTTTAAAACAGGATTATTTGTTGGAGTCCTACTAGTAAAATGTCGGATTTGTGATTTGTCCTTTACAGGCTTAAAGGGTGTAAAAGGATTACCAGGTGACCCAGGACCTGACGGATGGCCTGGTCCAGAAGGGTGTAAGGGCAGCCCTGGTGCTCCAGGCAGGTCAGGAACACCAGGCCCTCCTGGGCGCCCTGGAAGCAAAGGTTTCCCTGGTCCAAGGGGATATCAGGGACATGCTGGAGATCAGGTATACAATTAACTTTAATTTCATGTATTAATATATCAGCTAGTAAATGTCTGTGTATATTTTTTTGTATTTGTGACCCAGAGACATTAAAAATAACTTCAACTTGCATCATTCATAAGAATTACATCAAAATTACATACTAAACATGAGACGGGTAACATGTATTTCATTTAGTCTGACTGTCTGTATGTGTCCGTGTCTGTTATAGGGAGATCTAGGACCTACGGGATATCGGGGTGAACCAGGGCTACCAGGATTCTCAGGTGCCAAGGGTGAGTAAAGGAAACAGCATAATGTGTTTCATAATAGTGGTAATCGGATAATAAGATACTGTGTAGATAGAGGGAAATGCAATAGATGATTAACAATTTATTTTTTTCTGGTGTATGAAAAACACTGTGATATATTGCTGAAATAAGTTCAAGTCAATCAGCAGGTACAACAATGAAGCCAAATATCTCTCTGGATTTTAAACATGTCTAAATCTGTTCCAGGAGAGCCAGGACTGTCCTATGGACAACCAGGTCCACCTGGACTCAAAGGATTGCCTGGGGATAATGGACCCAATGGTAAGTTAAGAAAATGTCACAATGAGCATGCTAGAAAGCCATTAAGCATGTTTTAAATGAGTTTTCCTAGACTACATTTAACAGATACAGTATACTGTATCTCTGGGAATATATGTATATCCACAATATCATGTCCTCCAGCACCCAGAGGGAGTCCAGGGGATCCAGGTGACCCAGGACCCAGAGGAAGGCTAGGACAGCCAGGATCAACGGGCATTCAGGGAGAACCAGGAAGACAAGGAGGACCAGGTGATTTCCAGTTAAATTTAAATCAAAGAACTAATATGGTGCAGCAATGCAGAGGTTGACCTTTGAAACTTTGAATGCTGATTCAGGATCAGATTTAGGAGTAGAGGAAATACCAACACGGTTGTATACAATTGTATATGTGTTGTCAGATTTATGTCATCATAAAATTTTTTAATTTTGTCAGTAACCTGAACAATTTGTTATCACATGGTAAAAAATCAGCTCCAGTTTAGAATTTTGATAATTATAAACCCTTATTTGCTGTTATAGCCATTAAAACAATGCCTCAATGCCTTTCTATCTCACTGTTATTATTTTATATTTTATATTATATTTTCTGTATATACGTGTGCCTCTACAGGTTTGCCTGGGCCTCATGGCCCATCAGGCCTTCCAGGTTTTCCAGGTATTCCAGGTGATCCTGGAGGTCTTGGACCACCAGGTCCACCTGGCCCATCTGGGCCTCCAGGTACAAGATCCATTGTCTCTCATTACTGATTACTCTACTTGTCTAAGGGGTTTTCGAATGTTACTACCCAAAAGAAACACCTGATTGATGTGGACAATAGATGGATAATGAAGCCTATACTTTCCAGGCTGTGTTTTCCAGTAACATATTTGAAAAGACACACACTGAGACACCAAAAACATACCCTGCAAATAAAAATATATGGGTGTTGTACCCAGATATAAAGAGAAAATATTTTTAAGGCACTGACCCACTCAAGATTCGTCTCATGTTGTGTTGTGATCTTATGTCAGGGCCCCGTGGACCACGAGGTCTGGATGGATTGGATGGTCTTAGAGGTCCAAAGGGGATTAAAGGATCATGTGGTAAGAGGGAGAAAAAAAGTTCAACAACCTCTTCATCAAGATCGTCTTCATCGTTGTGCACTGTTTACTTCATTCTAAAAAGTGTCATTATGCTTACTCTATAAATGTGAACTTCAAGGCAAAGACATCCCTGGCCCTCCAGGACCAGACGGTTTTCCTGGAGACAAAGGACACAGGGGATACCCAGGGCCTCCAGGAGACTTTTTTCCAGGGTCCAAAGGCCAGAGGGGCCCACCAGGTTACAGAGGTATTATATTTATTATTATCAATACATCTATTTCACTAGTCCATAATGGGGGGTGGGGGACAATATACATTTAAATCAAACATTAAGTCAAGTCATATCATGGATTTTATTTTTCTCACAGGTTGATTTTAGATTATTGACTCTTGAATGATAATTTAAAAAAAAATATTACAATGACTTCTTACCATGAATTAATCAGCCATGGAATGACAACAAAAACACAGTACAATCTGAGAAAACATGACCTTCTGTTTCTGTTTGTAGCTCTCCATTTGAGTGTGGCTGCTCCTCCATTGCTCTATATATTTGGGGACAGAGAGAACTGAACTTTCTGTATTTCTCCCATCAGGTCCTCCAGGTTTTCCAGGGCCACCTGGTGACCCCGGAAATAACTGTGTGTCTTCACCAGGACCTCCAGGACATGTAGGACCTCCAGGACTCCCAGGTGTGTGTGTGTGTGACTATTTATGATGATGTCATGTCAACATATTTGTGTGGCCACATTTAGGAAAGAATGTGTTGATTTTTTGTGCACACGTCCTTTTTAATTTCTGTTCACATCTGGGATGTTGCACTGGATTATTAGGTTCTCCCGGGGAGCCAGGCCCTCCTGGTGACAGCATTGCGGAGAGGGGAGACCCAGGACCGCATGGCCACCCTGGCTTACCGGGCTCTAAGGGAGATAGGGGTCCCCCAGGACCCCCTGGATCTACAAGCGTTCCAGGCTTTCCTGGTCCAAAAGGTAGATTAGAGTACAACACCAGGCCATTACTGTACATGCCATTCACCTGAATGCACACTAAACACTGCTGCACGTTGACAGGTGTGAGTGGTCACAGGGGTCTTATGGGTGCTCCAGGACTCAAAGGTCAACAAGGTGCACATGGTCCCTGGGGCCGCAAGGGACAACGTGGCTTGCCTGGAGATGTAGGTGAGTGGCGCTGTAGCTAAGCAATACGGCAATAACTTTTTAAAGATTTTACATTCCCTCTGAATTGATTGATTGATCTGGTAATAAGTATATTATGTTCTTACCAGGTATCAAAGGTGCTCCTGGTGAATCCACCGGCCATTGTGACCAACGGGGTCCCCCCGGACCTCCAGGACCACCTGGTCACTCAGGATCTCCGGGGTTCCCTGGCGATGCTGGTCCTCCTGGGACTCCAGGACGTAAAGGTAAGATAGTGTAATATATTATAATAATATATGTAATAATATGTAATAAGACATCTTCATGTATGTGTACACTTTCTGGTCTCTTTTTTTATTGATTCCTATTGTATGCACTGTGTGTTTCAGGAGAGAAGGGTCCTGTAGGGTCTTTAGGGCCCCCTGGTCCAGTAGGTCCCCCTGGTCCTCAAGGGCCTCTTGGAGACCCAGGAGAAAAAGGCCAGCAAGGATTTGTCGGACCACAAGGTGAACAACCACATCACGTTACAACCTCATCCTTTTGTTCTATCAAATCCAGTGGCAGGATAAAATGAAAGACAACTACTACTGTATATACAAGAAACTCAGGGTCACAGACATTATGGTTGACCCCCTCCATTCCCCAGGTATCCCAGGTGCCCCAGGTGATCCAGGTGTGTACAGTGGTGGACGGGCACGAAGAGCAGGCTTCCTTTTGGTTATCCACAGCCAGTCAGTCCAGGTGCCACGATGCCCTGAAGGCAGCAGTGAGCTTTGGGTGGGCTACAGCCTGGTGTACCTGGAGGGACAAGAAAGGGCTCACACACAAGACCTGGGTAAGGGTTCAGATAAAGTGATTATTTACTATTTTGGTGTCTTGCAACGTGTACCCTCTTGTTTCTTTTAAACCCCCTCTCTCTTCTCTTACCTGCGCTCCCTGTAGGCCAGGCTGGCTCCTGCCTCCGTGTTTTCTCCACCATGCCTTTCTCCTACTGCAACAAAGCCGCCTGCCATTTCTCCAGTCGCAATGACAAGTCCTATTGGCTCTCCACCACTGCTGCCATACCCATGATGCCGCTCTTCGGCCAGGAGATCAGCTCCCACATCAGCCGCTGCATTGTTTGTGAGACGGTTGCACCCGCAGTGGCTTTTCACAGCCAGGATGACATAATTCCTCTGTGCCCAACTGGCTGGAGGAGCCTGTGGACGGGTTTCTCTTTCCTCCTGGTGAGTGAGATTAAAATACTAGATTGTAAGGATGAAAACAAAATGCAATCAACTCCCCTGAGTGTCTTCTTGCTGCTTCTTCCTGTCCTCAGCACACCGGAGCGGGTGATGAAGGCGGCGGACAGTCTCTGACCTCCTCTGGTAGCTGCCTTAAGGATTTCAGAACTCATCCCTTCATAGAGTGCCAGGGCGCGCGAGGCTCGTGTCACTACTTTGCCAACCTCTACAGTTTTTGGCTGACAACTGTGAGCGAGAGAGACCAGTTTATCGCTACGAGGCCCGGCACCATCAAAGCAGCTGACAAACAGCGTAGCAAGTCCAGTCAGTGTCACGTCTGCCTCCGCGAAAGATAAAGGTCATCAAAGTACTGTATCAAAACCTGATTCTGATGTCCTCTCAGGGCAATATTTCAATAATATTTAGTGACCAAAAAAAATGAGTGTAATATATATCTTTATCTGAACAACAGTTTTTTTCTTTTATTTCTGTATTTTTTCTGTCATTATTTAAATGATGTGCCATTTCTAATGACATTTTTTTTTATTAATTGATCATTATGCTGCTGTGCTTTAAGCTTTTTACATTTACCCACTTTTTCAAATTGGTGTTAACATCCTAACTAAATCATCCTTCAGGCGGAATGGTCTAAATATATTTTCTTCTTCTATGTTGTGCGCCTCAATTAAAATATAAAAAAAAAGAAAAAAAAAGTTTTGACATCCAGAGTTATTCAGAGTTCAATAACTATGACAGCTGAAAACACTACAACCTACATCCGAAATCCCCAAGGTGGAACAACATGAATAAATTCAACAGGATCCATTTTTTTCCATAGCGGGTTTCAAGTTCATATTTATTTATTTCTCTCAACAGAACCCAAGTGACAATCAGTATACAGTACTTTTTTCCTCAAACATTTTTTCCTTTTCTTTTTTATTACGCAAAACAAGAGAACACTCAGTGCAATAGGACAGAGGACTCTGACAGTGCGGTGCTCTCTCTACCTTTTCACAGTGCACGTTTATACACACAAAAAGATTGTACATCATCATTATTACATTTCCAACCTCCACCCACCAACATCATGGAGAGGGCAAAGTGAATGTCTTAAAACAATCATTTTTAAAGATGCAACTTGCATACAGTGTAACTTGGCACACACACAGACACACAAACAAACACACACACACAGCTCTCTCCCTCACACACGCACACACATACTGTACACACATACGCATACAACACAGAGGGACCTCTGTAGCATTGATTCTCACCAGAGAGGGGGTACTGCACTTGCACGCTGAGGGCTAGCTCTTTTGTCAAACCCATACTATTTTGGCAATGTTGACATTGCATTTAAATGTGCAAAGAGAACCAATTTAGATGATGTAAGCAGGAGGCTGAGGTAGAGGGAGAGAGCTGGGGGAGAAGGACATGTATGTAACCAGCCTGATTAAATGTGATGGAAGATGATCAGTAGTGCAGTTTTTTTTCCTTTTTTTTCTTTAACAAAGCCTCGTATTTGTAGGCCCTTGTGCAACCCCTGTCCTTTTAACTGGGTAGAGCTGTTGCCATGTGATAGGTCCTTTAACGATTTGATCTCTGAACTGGTTGCCAGCCAATTGAATTGGAAATAATTGTCAGAGACAACCAATCATAGATGACTGTATGTCACACACAGCCAGACTCCTGAGGCTTTACCTCCCAGCCAACAAATTAAAACGTACATGGCACAGCTCGCTACTCCTAACATTTTCAAAAATATAGTATATATATAAGCATAATCTTGAAAGTTATTTCTTAAGCAAGTGCATATGGCTATTATAATCTGCAGTAAAATTAAGAAATGTTCTAAAAGCTCAGGTGTTGATTGTACGGGCTGGTCGTTGGCATCAAGTATTTACACTGTGTCGTGGTGCTCGCAGTGTGCATGGCAAAGTAAGGACGCTGGTACTCGCCAGCTATTGCCACCAACCCCATTTTCAAATAACCAAACATCCCCAAGTGCAACCACACCCATATCTCGCTTTTACAGGCTTTGGCTGGTTTTGGATATTATACTGTTTTTTATAATGCATGTTCTAATTTACTACCTTCCCATCCCACCCTCATAGCGTATCTTAGAATACAGCAGAAACGTCTCACACCTTCTCTGTCATCTACAACATGCCAGCCAACAGGTTTACCTATAGAACGATTCAACCGATTCAAAAGGCTTTGACGTAGTGACCACACAGCTTCTTACTGTAATATACAAACTGAAGCACACAAGATTTCCTGTCTCTGTTCTAGGACCAACTGTTGTACATTCTACAACATAGTGGACCAGGCATGGAGGGCGCTGGAATCTAAAGCACGTTGACATTGACTCCTCAACTTACAATACAACAGTGAAAATGTAAAGTATATATAGACAGAATTGAATAGTCCATTCACTTCAGTGCTTTAAGCACAAAAAGAGTTGGGCATAAGAAAATTATGCTACTACAGTACAAGTATTGATAGATTATGCTTTCAAATGTAAAATAACTAAAACAAAAATAACTTAAAAACAAACATTAGATTGCATCTACATCTACTATACATAATTTAAGCTGCTTTTTAATCCCCATCTCATTTAAAAAATATCTATTCATCAAATATCTATTCTACTAATTATATTACAAGAATCCAGTTACAGGAAATAGAAAAATATCAAATATCACCAGTGATGATAAGAAAACATGACAACCTGAACAAGCAGAAATATTGCTATGGTAACCACCATTGTCCTTTGACATCAGCAAGTATCCTTCCCCCTGGTGCTCTGATCGGCCGTCCTGACGCCCCCTGATGTCGCAGGGAGAAAATCAACACGAGCCAGAGGAGAGAGGGAGTGGGTAATTCGGGGTTGTGTGGCAGGCAGGTGTAAGTGTGTTGTTAACTGTCAGATGGCTGTGTCCCAGAATACGGTTGTCTGTGTGGGGTAAGGGGGAGGACGGATCTTTTTGGCCCCGCTGCTTTTCCCCCAGCTTGGGAGGACAGATGCACTTTCTTGCTTGCACTGACTCCTCTCCTGGTGCCTGTCCTCGTTCCTGTCCGGAGGAGGAGGCCTCTCCAGAGTTCTCTGCAGGTGCGGATGCTGCCTGGAGCGGATTTCCATGCACAGGGTGCGCTTCCTCTCGATCTGCTCCAGCATAGTGGTGTCGCCACATATCCAGGGCATCTGGGGCATCTGAAAGACAGTGTGGAGTGAGTTACGTGAACACAACTTGACTTCAAAGCTAGCTGCACACTTGGCTTTAACTCTGCTATATTTCTCTATGACATTAATACAGTAAATAAGACTAAACAGGCAACAATCAATAAGAAAAAAACAGATATTTTGAATTAAAATAAGCTTCATCTGGATTGGTGCACATAAAGACATGACATCACATGACCCAGACCTTTTTATTCTTATCAGAAGATTACAGGAATGTCAAATGAAATTGAGAACCAAATCTCTAAATTTTGTTTTGTGTTAAAGCACAATTAATTGTGTTTATGTTTATGTATATTCTACATTTAAGAAGGTGACTGATAAAGTAAGTCTTTATGACCTATTATTACAGGCTGAAATTGTACAATACAGAAAAACAACCAAATGTGTTTACCTGACTTTGATGAGTCTCTGCTGCTCTCCTCTGTGGCGTGCCCATTGGCGAAGGGTTTGCAGGCATAGAAGGTGAGCGGCCATATTTCGGTGCGGCTTTCAGATCTACGAAGAAAAATCACATGTCAGTGTTAAAACATATGAGTTTGATGATCAGCGTTAGATTCTGAATTGGAGGTGCTAACCCTCACCATTTCCTATTCCCACGGTCATCGGCGGGCTGCCAGATGACCTCCCGTGGTGAGTAGGCGTGGTTGTGGATGAATGCTGTCCCGACACTGTGCTGCCGTTCCTCTCTTGTGCTTTCGATTGGTCCACGCTGTAATTCGCCCTGTTATCTCGCCGAGGCGTGCCATCCGATCGGTGTCCTCTCTCTTTGTTATCGCTCCTGTACTCCATCGCGGTGGGGCTCTTGGCGTTCTTCACGTCGTAATGATGCTGCTCAGAGCCGTTCAGACTCCTGTCCTTGCTGTCCCTTCTCACCTCCAGGCCAGTTTTGCTCAGATCCTTGCTGTCCTGCCTGGGTAGAAGAGGAGGAGGAAGATCTCCGTTGTGGCTGTTCCTCTCTCTTCCGTCATGCTTGGACTCAGAGCTGTAGCCAACTCTGTCCTTACTGTTGCTGCCCCTGGATGTTTCTTGTCGGGGCAGGATCTCAGGTGGCTGGTCAATTCTACCTTCATGCCTGTGTTCGATGTCACTCCTAACTCTATCTTTGCTATCCTGCCGGGGTAACAAATCAGGACGATGGTCCTTGCTGTCATGCCTATATTCTGCTGCAGTTCTAGCTCTGTCTTTGCTTTCCTGTCGGGGTAAAAGCTCAGGTGGCCTGTCTCTACTTTCATGCTTTGAGTCCACACCGTTCCTAGCTCTCTCTTTACTGTCTTGTCGGGGTAAGAGCTCAGGTGGTTGATCCAGCAGTCTCTCTCTGCTTTCATGTCTAGAATCTACACCGTTTCTTGCCCTCTCCTTGCTGTCTTGTCTTGGTAACAGCTCGGGCGGCTGATCTAGGAGTCTCTCTCTGTCTTTGCTGTCCTGTCTCAGCAGAGACTCCACTCCGTGTCCCCCGCTCCTGTCTTTGCTGTCTCTCCTCGGCATCAAGTCGCCATTGCTGATCCCTCTGTCCTTTGAGTCTCTTCTTATCAAAGAGATGGGTTCTAAGGAGCTGCAGCCTCTGTCTTTGGAGTCCCTCCTCACAGGGATGGGCTCTACGCTGCTGCCGCCCTGGTCCCTGCTGTCCCTGCGAACAGGTGGTGCTTCTACACCACTACAGGTGCGGTCTTTACTGTTGCGTCTATGGGGAAGTTGCTCCACATTGCTGCTCCCTCTGTCTCTGTCTCTGTCTCTTTCTTTATCTCTGTCTCTGTCTCTGTCTTTGTCTCTGTCTCTCCTGTGAGATGAGTCTTTGCTGTGGCGCTCCTTGGATTCCCGCTTAGACTCCTTGCTGTGGCTGTGACTGTGGCGTTCCTTGCCTTCACGCTTTGACTCGCTGTGAGACTTGCTTTTGGACTCAGCTGTGAAAGAACAGGACAAAAAAAAACACAAATGAGTGACACAAGATGGACACAAATGATTCAACAACTTACCCTTCTCTATTGCATCAACAGTACTGCCCAATAACTAATAATTAGTAACTTAATTTAATCACAGTAATGTAGTGAAATGAATAAACTCTTATAGAACATAAAACGTCATCTTTAGGGTTTATCAGAAAAAAGTGTTTTGGTGGTGTGTGTGTGTCTGTTTTTCTAATACAAGTTTCTGCATTAACATCAAATCTCCTCTAGGTGTCACTCAACACCCACTGGAGCAGCTACAGTAAACCACTGGCTAGATGAGTTAATGTGGGCTCACAGACATCAGAATTAATTTAACTGAAGTAATTGGAGTAATTTAATTGAACGATGTTGTTAGTATGTAATAATTATCAATGATACACGCTATCATTAGGTTTTTTTGAATTCCATTAAATCAATTAAAATGTAGTTCATATGGTATATTTGTCACTTTACAGTTTTACCATGAAATCTACACAATATACACAAATCATCTTTAAATTACCACTTCCCTTAATTGATTTCATGTTTACATGTTTTTTTCAGCAATCTTTTTGTGCAACCGCATGGGCTTGTCCTCTTCAGCCCAGTATGCATTCTGCGTACAGCACATTATGTTACAGCTTGTGTTTGTAGCGAAAGCTCGAAGGGAATCATATGTATGTCACTGATTGAACAATAAAGACATTATAGATCATGACTGCACAAGTGAAAAGTGTATCTGCATGATTGATTTCCACGTAGGCTGTGCCTGTGTATGGTTTCTATATGGGCTTGAACATATAGTACCATATACAAGCATTCCCTGTCATGCCCACATGTGTCATACATGGCTTTTTAAGTGTGTGTGGACACATGCGCGCGTGTGTGTGTGTGTGTGTGCGTATGGCGATTAACTGCCTGGTAAGTGGGTCAGGCTAGCTGTTGCTGTCTCTATCGCCTCAGAACAGGAAAGGAAAAAAAAAAATCTGTACCTCCAATTCACTGTGTTGGGTTTGTGTGCTCTCATTACACCGTGTGGGCTTGTAGCCAGTCACAGAGCAACACGCGCAACCTGTCAGTGCTGGAGCCCCGTGTGACACAGGTGTTAAAAATAAATAATTTAAAAAGGCCTGCCAGCACAGCCCACTCTTGATGGAAAAGATAAGTGCTGATAAACCATATGGGACTAAAAAAAACTAAATACTGTCAAAGGACTCATTAGTGAGATACCCCTGGGAATTCCTGACATGTGACCTTTATAGTATAACACTTGACTATCTAACAATCACTTAATATAAATTACTAATTCAACAGATTTAATTAAGACAGTGCATTAAATACAGTCCAACAGATACGCATGCACAAACTGCGAGACATCAGTGAAGTCAAAATAGCAAGAAATCATAAATTGTCTCTGCCTCCACTACCCCCCTCTGCACAGCTGCCTGAGCCTCCTGATTGGCTTAATCATGAGTGGAGTATGTGCTGATTGGACAGAAACGAGAATCTGAAACCCTCTGATCAGGTGAAGATTTGAGTTCAGAGCCACAGCTATCCTCACATCAGGAGCTCATTGCTCTGTTGAAGACCGGCATGCCCTGAGCTGTGATTGGCTGGATTACCCATGGGGAGGGAATCTGCAAATAAGAAACAGGGATTTCTCCTCCTTCCACTGTTGCTATGTTGTAGTTGCTAAGAGCGTGGAGTAAGGACGGATGTGTGGACTCCTTTGTAGTTCTTTTATGATTCATGTATAAAATGCACTTAAATAAATCTTTCTCCTTTTAAAAAAAAAAAATCCATTTAGATTACACAGCTCAACTCTGAAGAGGGGCATATTATTGAGTATACATGATGTCACTATGTCAACAGTAGAGGTAAACTTCATGTCAAACCTCACTCCACATCATTAGATGCAGACTATATATATTTATTAGTGATCCAAATGCATGCATGACATGTCACTGCATAAACTGAAATATCCCTCATGCATTTATAAAATACTATCTTGCGTATTTGGTTTTATTCAAATGCCTACAGTCGTCATTTTTTTATTCATTCATATTAAGGGCATTAGATTTCAAAATATTCAAGATTAACATGGCCATTTTAACACAAAAATAATGACTGCATAATGCATGAGCATGAGAATGTTAATTTGCGACGGACTGATAATGCTGCTGGCACCAAAGCCACCATGTGACAGAAAATACGATCATGAGTGATTAACTGTTTTTAGATCCTTTTTTGTAAACTTGAAGCAATGTGTGCACCTTGTATCGTCATGAGCAGATAATGCCTTCTCTCCCAGCTGCATTGATTTTGGCAGTCTCCTGAGTGTGGCATGGTTATCTGTATTTAAACATGATGTTTACATATTTAAAAGTAATGCTGCCTGATGGCCTAATGCCATGAGTAGGTTTGAGGGACCTGCTGTCCGTTTTAGTCGCTAATCCCCTCAGATTAAATCATACGATCTGTATCAGACTTGGCTCACGGGGGCCTAGATTAAATAGACGGTGGGTTGTAGAGAGCAGCAAAAACATGGTACTGTAAAAGTCATGCATCTCCAGAACAGGCTCCTAATTTTGCAGGGTTAAACTTGTTAACCCATAATGAGGGGCTGCTTTTTTGTTAACGCTCTTAACCATGTCTCTCTAATGAAATCAGGATGTAGGGGGTAAAATATTTACAAAGAGATGCAGTTGTAAGATGTTTTCAATCTGCAATCTGAGACATAAATAAGTAAATACGAGGACACACGTCTGTGTCTCTTTTGGCTTTACTACAAAGCAAAATAATACGACGGATGTGTGAAAATGACTCACTCTCTCCGGGCTCTTTAGACTTTCTGCCACTGGCGTTTTTCTTCAGCATGTTCCTGCCTGTGGTGAACAGGTTGGTTAACTCGTCCAGGGGGCTGGTGGGCGTCCGTGAGCGGCCCGTCGACACGTTCTGCATGGAGCCGTGGAGTCGACCCACGCCGTCTTGAGGTGGCGAGCCCTTACCGTGAGGGGTGGCGGAGGCGCTCCGCGGCAGACCCCCGGGGAACGGCATGTTGGCGTCGAAGGGAGGCGTGCGCATGAGGCTCAGAGGGGTGAGGCAGCGACCCATGCTGACGGGCGACGGGCAAGCCGAGTGGCTGCGCTGATAGTTGGATGAGGAGGAGGATTTGTAGAGGGTGCAAGGTAGAGGGGGTGCGGAAGAGCGCCCGGAGACGGTGAGGGTCGGGGTGGCGGTCAGCTCCCGGCGGAGGTGCGCGGAGGAGGGCGGCTCGGTGGAGGACGTCGGGGACTTGCTGTAGGACTGGTTCTCCAGCATGGGCAATTTGGTTACATCTAGAGGGGTGAGGGGGGACTCGTCTGAGTTTGGTGAACACTGGGCCGGCGCCGGTGGGAACACTAACAGCGGAGGCCGGTGTGTGAGCAAATTGGGAAAGGGTGCGGGGATGTCACAGAGGGGAATGTTGCGAGGCGTGGAGCAGCGGCTGAGAGGCTCGGGGTCGTAGGGCGCCGGCGTGGGGCATGCAGAGCGGCATCCCACCGGGTCAGTACGGTACTCCATGTCGTCCAGAGCGGGGTACTTCATCTCCTCGTACACTGACTCCCCCGGCTCCTCGTCCTCGCTCTTCAAGGGCTCTCGCGCTCCGACGTCGATCCCTCCCATCTCTATGTAGACGGGTTCGTCCTCGCAGTCGTCCGTAGGGCTCTCGTCGCTCTGCGGCGGCGACGGGTTGCGTTCAGAGGGGGAGGTGACGTGGTGGAGGGGTCTGGGCGGACATACCCCGCTGCCCGCGTGACTCTTGATGTAGGACTCGTCAAAGGAGACGCTCAGTTGCGTGTTGGGGTTCCTCTTGGGTTTGGGTGGCGGCACCCTCCTACAGTCCTCACTGCATCCTTGAGCTGCTGAGGGACAGAAAAAAGTCTCATCACTAATCCACAGGAGAATTTCATTTTCATGAGAAGAACTATCTGTTAACAGACAAGTATACTTTACATGATTAATTTTGAAGTTTCAGTTTAATAGTTTGTCACTCTGAGGCTCTGATGTGGAACGTTTCTGATGTCACAAAGCAACACTGGATTGATTTAACAAAAGCGTATTTCCTGAATCATTTATAATTCATCATTAAGTGAATCACTAGCATTTATATAAAGCCTATTGCTGTTTCTGTGGGTCAAATGTAGGCCAACGTGAGTAGCTGAGAGCAATATCTTGAGTCAGATATGTGGGAATAGTTGAGGCATATGCATGTTTCTAGGTCACATATACAGCAGTGGAGCAGTATGTGAGTATAGTATCTGGGTCACACACACTGTGGAAGCTTCTTTCCGATAGTGGTGACGTAGCATTGCAGTGTGAATCGCTTTAGATGTGGTGCAGTGAGGCTCCAGTACAGTGCTCACGTAGACCAGATACTACCGTACAGTACGGCCCCTAACGCTACTTTACACACACACACACGCAGTGAGTGGACATGCTCTATACTACTGGGTGGCTCATAGAGTATTTCTAGGTCAGGCATTGGGATGTTTGGATAGGAGTGTCCCTTTCTCCTATGGGCAGGGGGAGATAAGTGTAGTTTAAGAGCCAGACTATGTCTGAAATCTTCAAACTGCAGATTTTACACCTTTAATAATTCAGATGCCAGATGGCCCAGACACACGCACTCTTCCCGTAACTTTATGACTCACCACCATCACTACATGCACGCAGCCCTGCATGCACACACACACACACACACACTGCACATGCCTACACATTTGCCGAGGGAAATGGGGACAAGCGTACACACATTTTATACACCACAGTCTCACAAGCTATGAAGTTGTTCCAGAAAGTCTAACTGAGTAGGTGTCTGGCTTCCATATTTCCTGTCACGTCTTGAGCGTGTGTGGCTTTGGGGACTATATGATCCTGAAATTTAGAGACGGCGGATGGACCAGTAGATTGGGAGTCTTTATATAAGTGACGCACGTAAACAATGAATTCAAAGTCAAGAACAGCTCGTGTTGCTTTGCGCTGGTATTTTGCATGCCATGCATTCGCCCAGTGCTGATGTCAGTGATGCTAATTTGAACCGACTATGAAACGGGCCTTTTGTTTCCACATTTTCTTTTCATTACCACCGACACCAGGGTGTTAATAGAGGATGTGGTTCAACATGAATGAGTATATGCATTGGAATGATATGATACTCATAGTCTTGTCTACTCTCCCTTCCTTTCTTTGCGTGCATACAGTATATGCATGCATGCATGTACAGTAATGTGCACACAACAGTGTACCTGAGCCTCTTTTCGGTAATTGCCAGATAGATTACTACACTAACAGGTTTGCATGGTGGATCTTGAGAACAGTTTCAGCCCTGATGATGAATCCATCCCTCCAAACATCTCTTACTCCCCGTCTCTTCTCCTCTCTCTCTATCCCTCCCTCTTCTCCCCCTCCCCCTGTAGCGGATGTGTTTACCCGCAACCCCCCTCTCCCTCCCTCTCCTCCTGGGGAAAAAGAATCTAGGTCAATCGCTCCTCCTGAATGAATTCTACTTTGACAAGCTCCTCCCCTTCCCGCTACAGCGCCAGCTACAGAGCACGCAACCCTCCCCTCAGCCAGGGACACCCCCACACTCTGGCTCTGATTGGCTCCGCAGCCTCAGACTCCAGCACCTCTGGAGCCCCATTGGCCCAAGCTGTTCACTGATGCTGTGATTGGCTAGGCTGCAGGGGGTCTTGTTTCTGTGGGATGGTTGCCGTGGTGCCCAGGAAGATCTGTGTGCACATAGAGAGATCCCCACCAATCTGAGCCAGGCTGGGCGACTCCCTCAACATCACGTTGGCAACGAAGCATCCAAACTGAAATGGAGTCAAAGCTTCCTGCAACCTCTAAATCTCTCTGCTCCCACAGCCACCTGCCACCTAGACTTTTATTACAATATCTGTTTAATTGTGCTGTGCTTATTATTTTATGTTCTGCACAACATGTGCTGTGATGGCTTTCTGTTTTTGTTTTGGTTTTTTTTCAGTGAAGGAAGGGCACATTTTGCATTTGCTCCAGAAGTTATTGTATCTGTGGCTTATTAAGGGAAACATTCCATTAACTCGGTCAATCTTCCTATTATCCATCAAAGCATTTCATACACTGAGTTGATTTACTTTTATTATGCCCGGTCTTTCATCCATGGCCAAACATATTGTGTTGTTTTGTTTCATTGCTGCAGGCTGCATCTTCTGGATCTCGATCAATGCATCTCTAAATGTTGGCCATGCAACTTTTAACTGGGATAGAAATTGCTTGCCTTTTTTTAGTGATTTGACTTTCAGAAATATAAAACTGAGTCAATTTCAAACAAGTTTATAGTGCAGTCTAATTTCTTTATGTGCCACAAGAACAGCTTTGACAACTTACTGCTCATCCACATCCAGCACCGTCCTCTGATATATGAAGGTTCAGCTTAGAGTGTTGCTCCCAGCAGTAGTGCACTTATAATGGTTTAATCGCATTGTACTTCAAGCTCATCATTATTTCTAAATCGATATGGTACTTAATTGAAGTATGCAGTGAATAGATAGATGTCATGTCATTGTAGGAGAAACAGTGTTGAGGAGGGCACTGCAGAGAGCATATAGCTATATTTAGCGGAGTAGTTTGGTGTGAAGTGCCACCACCACTCACCGTCACATCTCTCCCCACGGCAGGTGGACATGGGACTGTGGTCCACCGCCTCAGACGACATGCTGAGCTTGGTGGCCGGGTCCCTCCTGGGCTTGGGTGGGGGCTGCTTCCTTGAGGTCGGGCTTCCCACTTCCTCTTCTCCTCCGCCGCCGCTGTTCCCGCCACCGACGGAGTGGAGGGACTGGGAGCGTATGGAGAAGCCCTGCCCACAGGCAAGGGCATGCGGGTGGGGCATGGGCATGTGCTCCTGGGGGTCCGGCATGGTAATGGAGCCCATACGTAAGTGCTTGCCTTCAGTTGCTATGTCTTCACCCGTCCTGCAACAGAAGAGAGAAGGTGCAGAGGAAAGGATGTAAGGAGCGGGAATTTCAAGCTAAAAGAATGAGACGTTTTAAAATGTGTGGATGCAGCAAAAATAGTGCATATACCCTGAAACGCAGTCAGCAATGCTCTTGTAAAGCATTTGTGTGTGTTCATGTACAGGGTCCTCTTCAGGGCAAGGCATTGATTTGAGTTTAACCCTGGACATGACCAATGCTGCTCACACAACCACACACTGACTGACACCATGGAAGTCCCCCAGCCTGTACACAATCAATCCCTATAAATGGATGATTGGCCTGAATGGAGCGTTAATGATGTCTGAGTGTAGTGTGGTAATGGGGGGAAAGGAGGTCTGTGTGTTTGCACGTGTGTGTGTGTGTTGCAGTGTAAATGAGCTCAAGATCTGACAGTGTTTGGGGAAATGGTTTGTGCAAAAGACATGACAAAATTTGCACATGCATGCACAGTTGATCTCTGCAGTGTATTTATTTATTCTCATATCAGAGACACAATTACGCTAACGTCAGAGATTTGAATGTTTAAACAAATAGATGAATTTGCATGTGTGCTTTCAAAGATCTCTATCTTGTGTCAGTATGTGCTGCACATGTGTTTGTGTTTGTGTGTGTGTGTGTGCGTGACCCCTCAGTGTGGGACTTTGCTGACTCTGACTCCCTCCTGGCCAGCTGCTGAACAGAAGGTGCTTGGTGGGGTGGGTTCATTGGTCAGAGGCTTAACTTTGCCTAGCAACAGGGTACCCATAGAAACCAGACACAAAACCAGCTGCCGTCACACAACAATAATAAAGTGCACGTGCACAATGTCACCACATCACGATTTGTTTACAGATGACAGAGGCTCGACGAGACAAAAGGCACCTGCAGCTACCTGTGGAGCCGCATTGCTAATGTTATTTTAAATGAGAAATGAGAATGTAAACACAAAGTTGCTGCAGTAGTGATGCATGTAAAGCAGAAATGCATGTTTCTGTATAAAAAATATTGATCATGCATGTTTGGGGTGGAACGTGTTTGACCAAAGAAAGAAGGATGAAGACTGAGCCACAGGTGTCAGCAGCGCATCTCTTACCCATCATATGTTTTGAGTGTGCGTCTGCTGTGATTGTGTGCATGCACACCCGTACACATGGTTTGTGAGTATGGGTGGGTGGGTGTGACTGGAGTAGTAGTGACTGGGTTATTTATAGGATATTTGCCCAGTGATTGGCTAGAGGACAGACCACAGGTGCACTTGGACCAGTTGGAGTTGACTTGTCGTCGGGCAGCTCTGGGTCTCTCACTGTGACACCATGTGACGAGAAAAAAAAAAAGGGGGGGGAGGAAAAAAAAATCACAGAAACAAGCAAAACACTGAGGTAAATCTTGCTGAGAAAAAGAGGTTGGGAAATGATGAGTGTGAGTGTGTGCACGTCTGCACAAGAGGGGAAAGAAAGACCAAAGCAGCCGTTTGGAATTTGCATACATATGTAAATATACGTAAATCTAAGTGTGCGTGTGGTATATGTGTGTTCATGAATACACTTGCATGTTTAGGTAAATTTTGAGCATCTGTGTGCGTGCATGTGTGCGACTGTGTGAATAACTTCTGATGAAATACAATAGAAGAAAAAACCCAGAGTGTGATAGCAGCAGGCAGGAAGGCCCGCCTCACTCAAACCTAACGCACTGATCTGATTGGCCTATGGCTGTTCCAGCTGTCACCAGGCAGAACACATCTCCTGCAACTGAGCTCACACTTAATCTCTCTCTCTAACAGGTTTTTTTTTCTTATTCCCCCCCCCACTCTCAAATACAATTGCTTTAGCAAGCTCTTCCTCCCTCGTGCAGTCACATGGGCCATTTGTTCTTTCCTTCCCTTTCTCATACACTAATGTATTCTATTTCCCTTCTGTTCATGTCCAAGCACGCACATATACACGCAAGTACGCGTATGCTTCTTTACGCACATGCAAATGCGATTGCAAGCGTGCTCACAAGAATCCTCACACTCCGTCTCACTGTCAGTCAGTTACTGTAAAAATGGGTCGTCTCATTGACCTACTTATATGCCTCATGAAAATTCCAGTTATTTTTTAGACTCTTCCTCCAGTGACTGTGTATTAATATTTTAGCTTTGGCAACAGCTGAAAGCCGGTGGAAGGATAGCGGGACAGTAGATGTCACTTTCCTCAGGCATCGCCCTGTCCCATTCAGCAATTTACAGTACAGGACTGCATTGGGCTGCTAATAACAAAAAGAACATTAGGAAACTTTACTGTGGTAAGTTATAAAAGAGTCCGGGGTAGATTTGTAACTTTTGATGTCTCTCTATGTCTGAGTTTAAATTTAAACTCCAAGTCATCTTTGCATGTGGTAGCAACACACACAAAAACGCAATCACAGCAGCAGCGGAGAATAAATCGCATGACCCTGTGACAGAAACGTGACAGGGTTCAAAGTGTCCCTGAATAAATCAGTTAAGATGAAGCACATCTGGCCACATATAAACGCTCAGCCCCCAAAACCACATCAATGTAATCATCTGATGTACAACTAAAACTCCCGACAGCTGCTAAAATACATTGTACCATGTCAGACAGACAAATGAACACATGACAACACTGGGCCACATTTGCCTAAGCCTTTGCACTGTGAGCTGATGTTTGCCCTGCTGAATCATTAGATTACATGTCTGACTAAAGTGAATAAGTAGTATTTCTCTAAAAGCGTATTTGCTGTTTTTAGTTTTTTTTAAATAACATTATGCATCCATATTATCCTGATAATTCTACTAATGGGGATTAAAATTTCAAATGAAGGCCACGTGCTACATGTCTCTTGGCAGATATACCATCGGCCACATCACAGAAGCAACCAGCAAAACAAATGTATAACTCATGTACACTGCTCTTAGAGAAAAAATCAAATCAGTCTACTACCAAAATATGTCAAATAAATAGATAAACAAATCCAAAAAATTTGTCAAAAAGTGTTTCTGCTCTCATTTTTGGGTATAATAAAGTAATACGAATGTCAATAACATCGCACTTTACAACCCTATTGCAATGTCCCGATTTGTCATCCCCAGTGACTGGGTGACTCAGAGCGCTCACTATTCTACCCCACAACACAAGCACGCCGTATCCACGTGCTGGTCACGTTGTGAGTGCATGCTATTCGCTGAAGTTTCGGGACGCCCCATAGTGGTGTTGCTGCGCGCTCTGGCTGCTTGCTCAACACAACATACAAAACAGGATCCAGCAGCACTATGTGACTAGTCTCCGATGAGGTTGATTAGAAAAAGTGCATGTTCTTAAACTCTCCAAGACGGCGATACAACTTTCTACTCAGCTTTAGAGTTTTCTTCCAACAAATTGTGTATTTTCGTTGTTCTGTAATCACCACGGCATTGCACAATGTCTAATTCCCACCCTCACATCCTAACACACTTTCCGTCAAAGCCAATCTGCCTCCTTTTTTTAATTCTACAAGCTCTTCATCTCAAAAATGGAGCAGCAATGACCTCCATGCAAGGACAAGTCCCAAATAAGTCTAAAAGTGAAAAATTAATTATCCTCTAAAGATCGTGGGGTGCACCAGTCCACACTGGCAAACTCCAAAATATGGCAACCTGCCATTGCCACAGGGACCCTCTGGCCACTTGTCCCAATTCTTTACAACCTCTCCCTAAAATGTACCCAGTGACATCCTTGCAGAGCAGAATCCCATTCATGTGCTGTAGTGAGACTTGTGAATGTACTTCATAAATCACCAGGAAGTCCAGCAGTATCCTGCCTATAGATTTTACTATATAGTAAGATATATCTGTTCAAAACATGTGTTAAGGAGTCTGTTGTTGTTTGTTTTTCTTTACCTCCTTATGGCTTCCTCCTGTTTTCTCTTCTTCTCGTTTTTTTCCTGCAGGAATGCCCTATTTCTCTCATTCCTGGCGTGGTCAAAGTTCTGAGCTACCAGGCCGTTGTAGGCTCTCAGCCCATTCTCTTCAACATACTGGAAAAAGCGGAGAGTTTCCTCCTCTTTGGAGCTCATCATTCTTCAAGCCTTTCCACAGCATTCTGTTGAGACAATACAGGAGACATAGTTAGTCATAATTACTTGTGCAAAAGAGTCACAATATAGTACTAGCAATGTGTACTAGGGTCATATGTTTTGAATGCAAAGCAAGAATAAATGTCAGTTTGTATTCTTTCAACCTTTATATTTCAAGGTCAGCCTTGTTGGGAGAAAAAAAAAACTGGTGGAGCAAGACTGCATCAGTGTTACAGCAATGTCACACGTTGATTTTATGTGACGTTTTCTGCAGTCTTTAAGGTTTCTAACTGTTGCTGTGGAATTTGTGGCCTATGGAAGGTGCATGTTGGTGGTGAGAATTGCATCATGCCTACGACTACAAGATAACCATTTTCTCTAGGGGGTTGCAACATCTTTCTTCATCGTTCATTATGCACAAACACATACACATAAGCGCACATGTAAATATGCAATAGTAACGGCACTGTTGTTAAGCTAACAGCAAGACATAACCTTCAGTTTTCTTTTTTGTCCATGGTGCCGTAGTAGCTGCTCACTCTCTCAGCTGTGTCTGCACACTTTCTGGCCGAAAAAATTACTTGCTTTAAATAAGAGTGTCTGAATAAAACTGGAGGGAGGCTTTCATCCTCTGCAGTTGTAATACGTGTTGGGCTCAGATGTGAAAATATAGCACTCCTGGGACAAACCGCACAGATGAAATGAAGCAATCTTACTAGGCTGCGATGCATGGTTTTGCATATGCAGACATCATCATCATTTTATGTTTTAGATCTAAAAATAATCTCCTCGTGAGTTTGAGTGTTTCTTGCTGCCTTTGATTCTGTAAAAATACTTTTGCAGACGACATCACATGTCATGAGATAGAGCATGGACGCTGCTGTGAGGGAAAAAACATCTTCAATGAAACATCCACGTCGGTGCAATCATCCTGTGATTCATTCCCTCTTAATGGGAATCAGTTTAAAATAGCATTGTTTGCAGCCACTTGAGCTGCACACCTTTCATGAAGCATTTAATGATGTTATTCTCTGTGCGTGCATGTGTAATATGCATTTGCCTGTAAATCTGAGGAACTGCATGGAGCATAGTATGTCGAGTGTGCAACCGCCTGGTGTGACTTTGGATGGGCCAGTGATGGAAGAGAAGAAAATAGTGAATGCTTTTCAGGGTTCGACAATAACGGTTGCCCGATTGCCCGGGGCAAGTAAAAATAACCGGCGGGCAGGTAGAACCTGTTCAGACTTGCCCGGTCGGGCAAGCACAAACTCCGACAAATTCGTATCATCTGTCTGCTGCTGTGGACCAAATCAATCCGGCCCGCGACGTGCACAAAGGAAAAAAAAAAGAAAAGAAAATCCTCCATCATTTTATGTAAAGGCGTACAATGACTTGCAACTGCTATATGGCCCGATTGCTTTTATTACGTATATTGATGCGCATTAATCAGCTGTTTGATCGCCCCTCTGGAGCAGTAGCGGCTCCTCTCTCTCCTCCGTCGGAGCTCCGGCGTCCGACGGAGGAGAGAGAGGAGCCGCTCTGCTGCAGGTTTTCTCCACAGCTGAGGTTCTGACCACCGCGACTCTGTCAGCACGAGACCGGGCCGAATCATGTCGGAACTGCTGACAATTATGAAGCGCCATCACGGCACCTAATTATAACTTCACAAACACTGAAATTTAGCAAACTGTGATTAAAAGAGCATTTTATGAGATCGCTGGCGACCTGAGCCACTGCGAGTCACCGTGGTGCTGTGAGGACTGCATGTGAATGCTGCATTCAGGTGCAGTCGGAAAAACGGCCGTCGGTAACAAACCAGATGTCATTTTAGTCATCTGCCTTGAGTCCATAATACATTATGTTTCTTTAGTGACCTATGATGGATATAAATTGAAAATGCAATTACATCAATTGTGTTGCGTCAAATATATAACGCAATATGTCCACCAAATATGTAGTTTAGGCTAATCTGGCAATAAATATTATGTTTCAATTTGATTTCGAATCATGTGGCCCTTCACTCACTTTATCGGAGTCAATGTGGCCCTCTGGAAAAAATAATTGCCCACCCCTGGTGTACGGATAAATTTCTTTCTTTCTGTCTTTCTTTTTATTTATTCCAACCAAGGCAATTTCACAATTTGACAATGTCACAACATTTCTTTCATTGGTTGGAAGAGAGCCGGGAGAAGTTTCATATGAAATGTAATGAAAAATGAAAAATAAAAACAGCTTTCTGACAGAAGAAGTGTTGTGTAGTGTCGTCTACAGTCAACAGATAATGGATTTTAGTAAGATATAAGTCTTAAGATATAAGAAAATTTGCACAACACCGCGGCGCCACAAAAAGAACCTCTTAGGCAGGGCAAGTAAGAATTTAGGCAGGGCAAGTAGATTTGAAAAGTACTTGCCCGACGGGCAAGTAGGAAAAAACCTTAACGTCGGACCCTGCTTTTATGTAGGTCAATGTTTTCAGATCAGCCTAAGACTCATGCTTGTTTACGTGTGAGGGAAGCACTGAGTGTGAGTGTGCAGGGGAGGGGGGAGGGGGATTGTGATCACTGTATGTATGTTTGTGTGCGTTATGCGTGTGTAGGCAGGCAAGGGCAGCGAGGGGAGGGCTTGGAGGGCAGCCAGATGGAGATTGCAGGGCAAGGGAGAGAGAGCGCGGCCATTGTCTGGCCATCCTCAGCATCCCTCTACCTCATGTCTGTCTATCAATAAGTCCAGCACGGGGCCGAGGTCAGTGGGTTTATCTGCCAGTTCCACTCCCTAAGATGCATCCTCAACACTCCTTAGCAGAGGCTTTTACAAGCATGAGGAGAGGACTGATAAGGACCAACAGACAGAATCACAATCTCAAAAAAAAAAAAAAGCTCAAACTAGGGCACAGAATCCTGGTGTCAAGTGGTGTTGATATTTTTTTTTTTACCTTCTGATTATCAGGTCTTATCACCGATGCACAGCCACAGTCAGAGATCTGAGGCTGTACAAAGAAAATAAATCTTGGTTTCTGGGGAGAAATGAGGTGTAGCAGTTAGATGTGTTAGGGGTGCAGCAAAGGGAAGGCATAGTTCAAACAGTGTTTGAGCTGAATTAAGCTTGCCTGCCTAATCCCTGTAAGCCTGCAGCAGCACTCTGCACTGGAATCAGCTTGTTTATCACACTGTTTTTACCAACCGAGCCTTTCTCATTTGATTTTCCTCCCGTAGCTCATCAATGTAAACTGCTTTTGTTATTTACTCAACTTCGTAAAAAATTCAGTGACCATTTTTCCCCCACAGAGCTTCCTTTTCATTGCTCCTTCTCTTTCCTAATGCATTTTTGTCTTTTTTTTCCTGTCCCATCTCCTCCTGCCTGCCTTTGCCCCAGTTGACATGGGCTGCAACAGTTGGAGCACAGAGGTGCACTTTGCTTTAAAAGTAAATGATAGTGGCACACTGTTTCTGTTTCCAGGCAACTATGTCCCACAAGAGGGGCAGCATGGTTATTCTAGAGACACAAATGTCAAAAAGATTGCAAGGCCAGTAGTCTGGTGACAACATGTGTGGGCACTCGTGCATGCACACCCAATCAGTGCAGTGCAGTGCAGTGGACCAAGTAAAGATTAACCTGTAAACCCAGGCGCACACACAGGTGCTACACTTGGCAGATCTGATTTTGTGGTTTTTATGTAGACCTAATAATAATAACTTAATGAATAATAATTTAAAAAAAACTTTTACAAACATTATGTGCAGCTTTTGCTTGCATGGTTTTTGTGGGTTTGTGGGTCAGTGTTGTGTATGAGCATACTTACAATGGGGCTGTGTCCCTGCTGGTTTGTAGACCAACTTCTCTTCTGTCTTCCCCTGATGAGTCCAGTGCACGCTAGTGAACTCTGACCTATGCTGGAGCACCAGTGCACTATTCCACTTAAATCCACATAGACATCCATCCATTGTATGGCCCCAAATGACTTGGCTTTCTACAAGGAGTCCCTGCGACCCAGGATGAGGCTGGTGCTAGAGGGGAGCTGGGCCATTGGGTGCCCAGCCCAAGGCTCCCTCCTCCCCCTGGGCAGAAAAGGGAGATGCGACCCCTCCAGTCCAGATGTTGTCAAACTCCGATCCAGATGCCAGCTTCACTGCTCCACACATCTGCACATTCTACAGACGGAGGGAAGACGCAGCGCAGCGACAGACCGCACCCGCAACCGCAAGCATGACACAAACACACACTAACACGCTCTCACGTCAGAGCTCCCCTTTGCAGTTGCAGACCAAACAGTCGCAGTCTTTCTAAAGCTTCGTTCCCCCGGAAAAGTCTTTCCTTCTGCTTTAAGACGTCCAACTGCACAGAATGTCTCAGAGTGTCGCACGGGTTAACAGGAATCCTTATTCACAGCCCTGGAGGTCGAGACCCAGGCAGGGCAGAGTGCGTTTCCCGGTGTGGCATTCCCTAGTCGGCTCCCTCTGTCCTGCTCAGCCACACGGGTCGGTGTAGTCGGTCTGTGCTTAAGCAGATGACACCGGGCTTCCCAACTATAGATCACAACAACAAGAACACGCCCACTGCCTACTGTAGCCACCTTCCACTACAGCGTCATCATCTCTCTCTCTCTCTCTCCCTCTCCTTCCTATTCCTGGACTGCTATTTCTCTTGCTGTGTGCCTCATTCATACTCATACCCCAACCTCTTTCTCCAATTAGTCATTTTTTTAATGTTTTGTCTTATGTGTCTGCTCTATGCTTTCCCCCTTTTCGCAGCTGCACTATAACTGGAGCCTGAGCGTGTTTTTCTGCTTTCAGCACCACGGAGAGCTCTCTCTGTCAGAGGGTGGAGGGGGTGGGGGGGGTGTGGGGGGTTTAGTGGGTGGGCACACTCGGAGGGGGCCAACTGGAAAGATGGGGGTGGAGGGGGGGGTGAGTGGGAGGAGTCACCGGGTTGCCAGGGTGTGACCTCATTAGACACAACCTCCTCTTCCCCCAGCAACCGCTGCGATCCCCCCTCCCTGACGACCCCCCCCCCCCCCCCCACCTCCCTCCCCACAACCACCGCCACCTCCTCCCACTCCTCTCTCTTACAGCTCGTAAACAAGACCACGACACAAAAACACTTGCAGCGAATACACCGTGTTTCTCTCAAGTGCATTCGCTGCATGTACTGTAGCCAAGACAAAGCAAAAGCAAAAAAAACAAAGAGGCGCACACGCATGAAAGCAAAATACACAAAAGGGGGAAAAAAACAAAACAATACTTTGCAATTACCAGCATTTCCAATACACAAACATTGATGCAAGATTTAAAAACACGTTTGCATACACAAACAAAGTAAGCAATGCCAAAACAGAGGCTCGTTCCCAGTGGCCACGGAGATGAACGGGATGAAAGCAGGGACAGAGTTGCGCCGGAGTTGTGCGTTTGTCAGGGGGGCTACTGCGGCGGCTGTGTGCTTCTACTTGACTGTCTGGGGGATGTGTATTGGTTTCAGCAGTGCTGTCGGTTGTTTATGTGGTTGGAGCGCCTGGTATATGGCGCAGAAGCAGAGGTTGAGGGAGGGTGAGCGGCGCGGGTGGGGCCGGGTTCGCTCGGGTGGATTAACACCGTCGACACAAAAGGATTAGGGAGCAGAGATCTGTTGTTTTCATCAACCATTCCCTCCATTTCTCTTAACCCCCGCCCTTTGCTCCCCTCACTTTCCCCCCTCCCTCTATCTACTATGGGTCTACTATGTCTGACTTGTTTGGTGGGTGGAAAAAAAAAAAAGGGGGTTGAAGGGAGTTGGAAGGTCACTGAAAATCAGCTTTCACAAACATGCGATGGTCAGTTTTTTAGGAGAGAGAAGGGGATAACGGGGTTGTAAAAATAAAGGAAAGGGAGGGGGAGCCAAAAAGAGCAACACACTTCAGCCGGCTAGGGATGATGGCTTTCATTTTATTACTAAGAGAAGCAACTGTTTTGGAGTGAGCAGTAAAAGGTGGAATGGGATGAAATTAAACTGTAATTCTCTGCACTAGCTCAGACCCTCCTCTCATAACACCATGCCACATGCCATAAATAGCCAATTGCTATGATCTCACTGAGATAAAATGCTCTGTCAAAAGGTAGTCACCCCCATTTTCTGCTCATTGTGAGGGATGTGGTCGACTGGTCACGCACAAAGCAAGTCACTTCATCCAGTCTATCAATTCAGCACACGCACACAAACACATGCGCATGTACACAAAGACCCCGGCCTGACCTCGGTGTACAATCTCAAAGGAAGTGTTTAGATCCCCTCAGAGTTCAATGAACACAGACAGTGAGGAAATCTCTGGGGTGAATGGGTTAAACAAATATTTCCACCTATGTGCACAACAGTACTTTGTTGTGTGAACAGCGGAGGACACTCCCTCGGGGACAGAATGGAGGGTGAAATAAGCTACAACGCTTGGAACTTTTGAGTTCACACACACTTCGAGACACACAACGACCTGCATTCGGAGAGAAAAGCATCCAAACTTGATGAATATATTAGTGAAAGCATGCTTTACTGCATACAAATGACTTTTTAGCTATATTTTTTATAATTAAATAATTTTCGAGTTGGTAACAGTGAATGCACTGTCCCTCTGATGAATGAATTAAAACTGGAATTAATCATAAGAATTAAAAAAATATTAGGATAAGATACAACTCAATTTAACACGTCTGGTGTGAATAGATATATTTTGACTTCAGGTTGATAACAACACGACCAGTTTTACAATTAAATCAAAGTATAGCTCCTTTGTTCATCTGCTAACAAGCCAATAACATGTAGACAGCCAATCAGTCTTCTGAGGCACTGGCCAAGAAACACAATGTTGCCACTTCATGTATGTAGTGGAGCATTGTGACATTAATGACTGTTTACAGATACAGACCGATGTGCCCTGCAGCAGATGCCTGGTAGTCGGCTCAATCAAGCATGTAATGATGTTGTATTGATCCAC
This sequence comes from Decapterus maruadsi, assembly GCA_030347415.2. Lineage (NCBI taxonomy): Eukaryota > Metazoa > Chordata > Actinopteri > Carangiformes > Carangidae > Decapterus > Decapterus maruadsi. The sequence goes on from CM064906.1 coordinate 19,581,861, forward strand.
TGCTGTAACAGGCTAATGAAGAGTCTATAAAAACCATTATACAAATCAATTAAATGCCACTGAGGAAACAGAGCCATTATAAATAGAGCAAGAACTGTGCTTTACAAGATTTGCTTGAGTGCCATTTCCTGCTATCGGGGATTGGCACCTATGGTGCTACTGCAAATGGTATCTGCTTCTAAGAGGGAGTGTGGGGTGGCATTCAGATTTTTTTTTTGTGAGGTTTAGTGGTATTCTCTGTTCTCCCTGTGAGTGCCATGCAGGTGAGGATGAAGGAGGCGCTGGCAGGACAGATAGTGAGACAGTGGCACTGAAGATGTCAGACTCTCATTAAAGATGCAACATGGCTTACTTCCACTCTTCACGTCTCCTGAGAGAAATGGAGCATAAGGTTCTTGCTCTGACCAGCAATGTGCAGACATCTGACCACTGCATGTTTCATGCGCGCTCTGTAAAGTTATGCACCCACTTCCTTTCTCAATGCACAACGTATCATATTCAAGAATGCAAGATAACTTTTAACCAAAAATCTTATTGACATGTTCCTTAGAACTCATCTGCACAGCATGAGGTAATGCTCTACTTAATCAAGCCTCTCAAGACTCATTTATCACCAGCCCCGCCCCCTCTAGAGATGTCAAGCTGAGGCATGTCTCTAATGACCACCCTCAACACTTCCTGCTGTTCCACCAAGACAGAGAGGTGAAAATGGGAGACTGAAGAGCATAATCTCTCAAACAGGCAGTTGAGGGCTCAAATCTTGGGGCTTTAACCCCCTGTAAGCCCTTAAATCCCCAGTTTAGAGGGCCAGAACTGATGGGCTAAAGCCCCCACAGACTGTCTACTAACTACTGGACCCAGATACAGCATGAGGACACAGAACTAAGGATCCCCCGCCACAACAACCACAGCTACTTGCTCATGGACACTGTCAAATGATTCAGTGTAGGAGGTCAGCCTGAGGATGTTTCTGATAACAGATGAATAGCCCACTGAATCATATTTTTCTTGGCCATATCCCCTACATGTGTTCATCATGCTTTATGATATGTCTTACCTACTGTTATCCGGATATTTTTTCAGATATTATTTGAGTTCAAAATAGGGTTAGGCCTCAGAATGATGTGTACTGGCTGCAGAGAAAAACTGTGGTTTCCTGTCACCTAAGACAAGGTAGAATCACAAAAAACACACTATCCTTTTCATCTCCTGACCTTTACTTGAACTGTGTTTAATGGGGCTTCATGGTGAAATATTTAACCTGCACAAATAAGTACCAGGGGTATGTGAGTGGGGTCTCTAAAAACTAGGGTGATTGGCGCCATCTGCTGAGCAACTCTGAAGACAACAATTTCTATGGAAATTCAACCAGAATCCATCTAATTCCAGTTCCATTAACAAATGGTACAAAAATCAGAAAAAAAGTGGTGTGTTACTTGAAAATGGCCTCTATGGTATCTGACTCTGTATATTGCCTGGATAAAATAACACACTGACAACCATGACTATGCTGTGACATCTGTGGTAGCTTACATAATTGACCAAAAATGACCATTGGTGATATTGAAATATAAGACTTGAAATAGAAGATCTCCTATGAGTCCAAAATAATTACTGTATAACTATTGAATGCTGTTGGCTGACTCATATTAATACATAGCCTATATTCATATATTAATACATAAAACATATCGGATTTGGGCGAGTGTTTAGAGAACACTTCATGCACATATTGATAGCCTATGCACTGCATATCAAATAATTGCAGCACTTGTTTTTTTAATGTCAGTGATTGCACAGGTGTAGGCTATTTAATAATGTTGATGACAGCTGCATCCCATTTACAGTAGCCTAAGTGCAGGTATTGTGACTGCTGGCTCAATGAAACAGCTGATATTGATAAACTAAATGGCACCAAAGACAAGCCTCGTTGTAATGTTAATTCCACCAGGGCTGTTTGCTTTGACAGATGAAAACTGTCCTGTTGGATAAACTAAATTTACTGCCCAACCTATATCATGTACCCTACACCATTTATTGGGAAATTATTCCCCTCACTCTGTTTACTTCCGGGTGCTCATGGTGCGAGGGGTAACGTTAGCTAACAGGAAGCTAACAACGTTGGCATAGCCTAACTAATTTCAATCCTTTAAAAATAATTAAACGATTGAATCAGGCTATTTAATTGAGGGACATAAATGCCTATATTTATTTAATCATATAATTTCTTGTTTTTTTTGGAAATTTTCAGGGGAAAAAAAGAAAACAAAAAACGTTGGACTGACAAAAAACTTTGCTAGCTAAAAGCTAGCGATTAGCTTGATGCTGAAGTGGAGATGGATTCTCGGGATATTGCGCCAAGCTCTCAATCAAATCACTTACCTTTTCTCCAAGCGCTTCCACCCAGGTAACGTTATGGAGTAGTTGGTTTGATACGCTGGATTGATTTGCCTGAGGGGACAGACTGGTGCCGTGCCAGAAGTTGATTGGTGCCAACTGCCAAAAGCTGATTTCCGGACCGGTCATTGATCATTGAATGATCGCATCAATAATGATCTGATAGTGTATTGACCTACCATCATCAAATTATGCTATTTTTTATCTGTGTTTGATAGCCAGCTATTAGTAGCCTATCGTTTCATTTAATTTGCCAAAAACTGATTAATGCCTCTAGGATATTTTGCCCCAAAATTTATATCATTCAGTAAGATAATTTGACCTGAACCAGTACTTTTTTACCACTTGAAAAATTCATAAAGGGACATTACAATGTAAAAATCAGGCTATTTCGTCTGCCAAAAACTGATTCATGCCTCTGTTTTTGAACACTGAGAAGAGTAGCTGACTAACCATAGTTTTGGTATGCCAGTGTAATTGGCCTACTTTGTACTTTACACCATTCTGCCTGCATCCTTTGTGTTTCGCTTTCGAAGTTCCTACAACATTTATTTCTGCCCGCAGCTCCAGATGGATTTTGTCGATGGCATCTAGAAAGTGATCCAGAAATGGAGAATTTAGGAGCTGCAGATACCAGGTAGGCTAAGGAGTGCAATATTTTTATTATTTTGTGTCACGAGTAGGCCAGGTTAGTCCAAATCTCACATCAGGCCTACATGTATCCATGCGTAGGTATCATGGGGGTTTGTGAAAACTGTTTGGATTAAGACAAAATAAGAAAACCTAGGCTATAGCTAAGGACTTTGATGCAGTGATTGGTTATTTCTAAAGATGAAACAATGCTTAGTATGATGAAACCTGTTTTTTGATAGTTGATAACTGTTTACTTCAGATGTGCTAGGTACTAAAATTAAGACCATATTTGCCCACCAGAAGTGGATGAAAGTATGAGATCCTTGCCTCTAACTTTGCTGAGAGCCTCCTTCGTGTCAGTGCAGTGTGAGCCCAGAATTTGTGCACATAATCAGAATGTGAATCAGCCTAAGGCTGCAATTGCCTGGCACAACCGCACCCCCTTGGAAGGAGTGCTGAATGCTGTAAATAAATAAATTGAAATTGAAATATGTTCATGAGATTTAGCAGTTTTCAGTAAATTTCTCGTTGAAATGACAATTAAGGCCTTGGACATTACATGGAATGGAAATTCTGCACTGTAGCAGGCCTGCAAGCTATTGATGCCAAGCAACAAACTTGCCCAATTACCAATAGATTATATCTTAGTTAAACAGTAAATTTGTAAAACCAGATTGCAAAATGCTGTGGTTGCTTGTTGGCAGCTGATTGCGCATGTAGTATGCTGTTTGCCCAACAGAGGGTAGTATTTAACTAAATCATATTGCTAAAAGAAGCACCACATGTGGCATTCTGAAATTAGCACAAAACATTGTAATCTGTTATACCTAATATGGTCCAACTATAACCCATCATAAAATAAGATGACTATACTGTATGTCTTTGATGTATATTTTTTTAAGTTGTTCTACAGCAAATCTAAATCATAAATGGGGATTTAATTGCAAAATAATGTATTTACCTCACCAAAATTTTTACTTGATACCATGACAAAGTTTTATAATATGCAAGGATCATAATAATAATATTTGAAAGGCATATCAATTTGGAAAAAAATGTGGTGGCATTATTATTATTTTTTGCCAGAAGATGGCAGCAATGTAAATCAAATAACAAGTAAGTCTGTGGTCTCTACAAATCCCTGCTGTAACAAACAGGAGATGCAAATTCTCTCATTGCAGATAGAATCCCTTCCAATTCAACAGCCCCCAAGCTTTGATAACTAAATGCAACGTCCTGTGCTGCTGTAAGGCCTACACCTCACATCTGTACTGTACTGTACTGCAAATGTGGGTATTGAGGCTGTATTGCCCTATAATCCATTTATTGGTAATCCTAGATCCTGATGGAAAAAAAGAGAAGCTATAATGCCATCTCAACAGTTGTGATATAGTCTCTTGTAGCAGTGACTGTGAGTATCTACATAAGTTTAAAGTAGGAAACTGGGTCTGAGGCAGGTACCACGAAAACGAAGGTTTAAGGTAAATGTGAGGACATGATATTTGTCTCTTGTAGATCTGAAGTGTGCCCAAAGAAAATGAAAATTGTGCATTCACATTTGTTACAAAAAATAGCTTAGTGTCAAATAATTTTCAAAGGGACACAAGTCATATATGATCCAAAAACCATAAGTTAATTATATAGTATGGTTTAGTTGAAGAGATTTAAAACATTGTTATTAGAAAGATACTGAGGATCTAAGTCCCTATACTGTATATGAGTTGTAGTTGGGGCACTCGCTGAAGTAAACAGAAAGGGAGGGGAGTGTGCACAAGGCTTTTGGAAACAGGCATGCAGACACTGTCGACCACTGCAAAGTGTGGAGCGCGGGACAGACTGGCTTCAGCTCACACAGCACTCTTCATCTGTGCAGAAGACCCCAGAATCTCCAGCCTGCTTTGAGGCGCTCCCACTCATCCCAAACCAATAATGTGAAAAATCAGACGGGAACGTTTGTCAGATGTTTAAACTCATCGTCGCTTCATTGTACTTCAGGCTCGTCGACATTCAACACTGTCACACACTTTGCATTCACGCTACAGTACGCTATCCACGAGGATACCTGGTGTGAGATGCGGCAATGTCCCGAGGAATATGCCCACGCGTAAACTCTTGCGGATCCTTTTGGGTTTTGTCAGCGGTCGTATTCGCGTTGAATGCGATCGACGTGGACGCGTACAGCTGTCATGAAGTGAGGACCGCTTTCCAGCTGCGGCAGGTCGGACCGCTGCACCGCGTACCAGAGACACCTGGCACAGGTGAGCGTGTGGGTTTGGCGCTTACAGTGAAGAGCACTGTGGCTAAAACTCATTTTTTAGTCACATATTTTTTCTGAAACTAAAATCATTACAGTCTGTGCGTTTGTTAATTGAGCAGCTTGTTGATTACCCTTAACTTTTGTAGAATAGTCTTTAGTGGATGTCTGATGCTTTTTACAGTCCGCTCCTGTCAAAAGCACGTGGATCACACACTGTGAATGGTCCTCTGAAATGAATAAGTCCATCGAAGTGACAGTAGCCAAACATCACAGAGAGACAGGCATTGCTGTCTGTCTTCACTTTGTCTCTCTTTTAATAGTGTAATTTTTTTTGTTGAAAAGAGTAAAGGCTGTTGACCACATAGCTGTCAGATGTTGGCTTGGTGTATAAGCAGTTAAGATGTGGTGCATTCTTGGTGCTGCCCAATCTAAAATGACCTTGTGATCTAGTGAAGAGTCTCAACATGTTTGTCAGTCCTTTTTTTAAAAAATTGATTTCCATATCTGCCTGTCATTATGAGGTCTGACCAATCTGAGAATTTCTTTTTTCTTTTTCTTCCAAAAACAAAAAAAAGCATGCACGTAGACATCAGTGTTAAATATTATATTACAGTTAAGTCGGCCAATATATTGCTCCCATTTGATCTGTGGGGTTAAAAGCATCAGAGCCTCTATAATTTGCAGCTTCACATGACACCCATGCAGTTATCATATGCGGGTTGTTTGGAGAAATTAAACAATTATTTTGCAAATTTCTTTTGGCAGGGAAGCTGCCCAGCACATTCACAAGCTGCTGAGACAGGGTATTTGAGGTAGAATGATGGCTATGATGCAGGGGACCCATGTGGTTTAATCTGTCTGGATAAAGAGGCTACAATATTGTGTTCACAATAGGGGGAAAGATTGATTTGCAATCTGCAGATTGATTCGCACAAGTCAGCACCACCAACTCTTTTGTCGTCATGTCTTTAGGAGAGAAAGACATTACATGCACGTGATTCAATACAACTTTGGAAATGGTCCAAACTGTTACAGCAGGCCTATAGAAGCTTTTACCTCTGCTGACATGGTCCCCAGATTCTTACTGTCTTCTAACAGACTTTTGTCTGTGTCGCTTGAAAGCATCCTCAAATGCCTTGAAGGCTTTGTGGTTGTGTGCTTTCTTCCTGCACACTGAGGAAAATTTATTTTCTGAGGATAAACATTGGTGCCAAAACTGTTTTGGAGGCAAAACACAGTTTGAGTGGCTTTAGGCTTCGGTTCAACTATGATAGTTTTGCTTGAAAGCTACTCTGTCAGGAAAAAAAAAAACACTTCATCACTTTTAACTGTCTTGTTTCCTAAGCAAGGGGGACATTTCAATTCACGTACACAGAAATTAAATAGTAAATCAAAAACTTGGATTAAAGATCGGAGATGCATGACAAATGTGATGCTTCTGCATGGTGCCTAGATTGGTGTAATTTAGATGCAGTGCTCTGTAACGTGTGTAGCAATGCTGAACAGGCCCAGCTGATTCTGGATCTGATTGATGGCTGGGGGCTTCAGTCACAAAAACTGCTCAATTTGTCTCAACTGGAGCAGTGTCATCTGCACTTAAATCTTTATGAAAATATTAGTCAATGGGGTTAGAAATTGAGGTCGACGGCATGTGATGACAGTGATGGTAGTGCATTAGTGCAGTATGTGAGGAAAAACAGTACAGCTCTTCATCAGGGGACCGAGACGAGAGCATCAGCGCAGAATACGATCAGACTGTGTTAGTACAGTCCATCAGCAGTCACCTAGAAAGTAGTATTAAAGAAGGGTCACATTGTATAAATCCCTCATTACAAGGAAGAATGCACATTTGAAGATTTGAAAACCATAGATATAGTGAGATGTCGTTAAAAAAAAAGATATGGTCAGATGAGTCATCCCTCTTAATATTCTCCACTCGTGCATGAGTGCATGTGATAGCGTAAACAGACAGACCGGAATGCTTGACCCCAACAGTGAGGGGAAATGGTGTTAATGATCTCCTCCACCATCATCAAAACACAGAATGAAAGAATATGTTCTGGTAGAACAACATGAGAGTTTTCAGACTTGTAGGCTCAATGCTAAGGAACATTGGAACTGTTCTAACTTCTGGCAGCAAGGGGTAATAGCCCAACACAACTTAATGTTGGTTTTTCCATTAATTTGTCCACCGTCTGTATATGTGAACTCAACAAATGAGGCTCTTCAGTGGCCGTTATTATATTTTTACTTCAGACTTTCAAATCTTTAAATAGTTACTTCTCTTTTTCTTGGAGTCTTTCGGTCTTTGGACTGTCCTTGTCTCTTTAAAATTCTCAAATACCAGTGTATTCCAGTGAACATACAGCAATATATGAATGCAGACCACAGTCTTTACTGCTGTGGTGTCACATGCAGGTTGGTGGCAACTTAAATATCACTCAGTCTGAGACTATACAGTATGCTGTAACAGGGAGAAGAGCAATGATAGCTGAGTGGGAAACATACCTAGAGGTGCATCCAAACCACTTGATATGTTTGTTTAGCAGGGTGTCACTACTAGCAACAGAGACCGACTGTTTCATTGCAAGCTGTAGTTTAGGGTTAGCTCTTAAAAGACAACGGAAAGACCTTGGTCTTCTGAGGGATGTCAGCAGTGTGGAGCATGGGTTGCATGACAAGTTTTTACAGTCAGCATTGCATTGGCAGCAGCTATATGAGCACGCCATGACAGTTGCAGGTGTTGGTAAAAAAGAATATACAGTACTGTGTATACCGGACAGTGAGCAGACAGAAGCATACACTGAGTATGAAGTGGATGCAATAGTCTTTCCTCTTAATGAATTTGTTCTCCCCCACTCAGGAGGATAAGATATATTATTATAAGATATTTTATTTTTGAGACACAATATCTATCTACAGTTATAACATTTTTGGAGAATTGTGTTAATATGATCCAGATACAAACTGTGGCTCTTTGGTCTGGAGTCTGGACTATTAATTGATATACATATTGGTGTTTGTTTAAAAGGTGTGGTGAACTGCATATTTTTGTAGTTACACTCCACCACTTCTCTGCTACTCTTTCCCTCCACAGCTAATCAAACATTGCTGTAGCTTCACCGGGACATTCTGGGCTTTTCTATCTTATTTTGCTTTTTATTTGTACTTGTCCTAGAGAGGTTGTTTTGGGTCAGGCGAAATCTTGCCTTCAAAGTGCTGACCATTGGAAGGGGGTGTTAGAGTGGGAGATTTGGTGTATATTTGTGTGTGTACACAATTATGCTACTCTGCTTCAGTTCTCAGATCAAATGCCAACAAAAGCAAGTCTTGAAATTTGAAGTGGCAAAACTTCAGCCTTTTTCAGAGCCTGATGTTTGTATTGGGATACAGTGCTGCATTTCATTCATGTGTGGTGAACTGAATTCTCCCTTAGCGCCAGGAGTGTGGCAGCAGGGAGCCGGCCAATTGGATATGATCATGTATAAAAAGAATTGCACTCAAACAGGGTAGATATTTTATGAGTTCTTTCTTTGTCTTTAAACATGGCATTCAAAGAAAGCATGAAATGTGATGTTTAGTGATAGAGACTTCTGATTATCAAGACCACTTGAACCTCATGTTTGTGAGTTGTGGTGGAAGTGCTCATTGTGTGTACATAAGATGTGTTAATGGGTGACCATTAAAAGTATTTTACCGATCTGTATTGAATTATTCCAGACCAAACTGTATGCTTCTTAGAGATTGAATGTTTGTTCCATGCAAGAGCCACAATTTATAATGAGTAACTTTATCTCCATGCCAGATTCAGCATCAAGGGAACTTGGATAATCAGTGACATGAAGTTGCTTATCCTGTCGTTATTTTGAAGAGTTATGACCACTTTGGTACTGTGGTACACAGCCAAACACTCCATATTGAGATTACCAGAGGGTGCTGATATAGCCCTTTGGAGATAGATCATTTGGGAAGCAAAAGGAAGCACTGGTGTGCACAGACTCACTACTGTTACAGTTGTCTTGTTGTGTTATGCTCTCAGATATGATCAATCTATATTACAGCTCAATTAAAACTTATCTGATTGAGGGCAGCTTATCTGATGGTGTACATACCACACAAATGGCACTTTTTCATCTTATTACTTCCCTGTCATTCTCTAGTTTACTCAGTCATTAACAGCTATTTTAGAGTGAAAGATAAAGTGTCGTACATCTTTAATACAAGGCAAGCAGGGTCATGTGTTAATAGCAAGAGAATGGGAGCCCAGTGTGTTATCACATGTCACCACATCCTTAACCAGTTACAGCGTCAAAAGCCCTGGCAAGCTCTCAAAGCTCAGCATGCTCTTTGATTGGCTCTGGTTATTTTGAGTCCTTCTTTTTAGTTGGTCTTTCTCAGTGACAGACCTTGCACATAGTGCACACACCTACCCCATGCACACTTACAATTATTAGGCTGCTCAGGTTTCTTCTACAGGCCATCGCTTATCCTCCTACCCATCTGATATGCAGATTTACAGGAGGATATCTCCATGTTTTGTAAAACTTTGTCTATTTAAAAAAGACAGTTGTTACTAGTTGTTAGAAACAATTGTATAATTTGTCTTCAAATGACCAGATACAGAACAGATATGCCTCCCGTTAACTCCAAACAGTCCAGCCCTGCCAGTTGTTTCACCAGACTGAAGCTGATTATGCTGTCTGTCTGTACACAACATCTCTTATTGGATTTCCACCTAAGTCTGTCTTGTGTTTCAGTTGATTGTGTGCTACCTTACCCGTCTGGCTTGCTGTGATAGACGCAGATGAGCTTTTATGAGGTTAGAAGACTGTCAAGCATATCCTCTCCAATAATATAACAATTTAGAAAAGATGAACATATTGTGAAAAGGGCAATGGTTTCTGAGAAGGATTTCGCAAAGGATTATCTTAAATGGTAACATAATTACTCTGCCAGTCTGTGGCCCTGCAATATGATGCTGCATCATCAGTTTGGCAAATCTGGCCACTAACCATTCACTTCTGTCCTTAAAGATCCTTCTGTTGGTCCTCTTCCCTCTGGCATGGCTTTGGACTCTGTGCCAATCACTGTAGGTAGTTGCAGTTTGGGGTCTGGGAAAGCTAAACATTCCAGTTGAGTTTCAAGGTTATCCAAAAATGTAGGTATGCAGAGCAAAGGCCCTTTGAGTTGTTTTCATTCAACATGGTCCATCCCAAGCACAGCAAATCTGTATAGAGTAAATATCCTGTATGTTCACTGGAACTGGGAGCTTCAAAGCAGACTGGCTTCCTGAGGCAGGAGAAGGGTAACATATTAATTGCCCACTTGCGAACAAAGTTATTCTTGTTCTCTGAAAAATATCTAAACAGCAGCATCAAAAACCGCAAAGCTCTAAGTTATCAACACATCCAAAATCAAAGCGAAATTTAAATACCATGCTGAGGAGATGTGAGCAGCATATAAATCACTTTGTGAGTTTATGCACACATTTGAAAAGTGTTGTAGTAACATATGCATCTTCTCAGCAGTGTACTGTATTCAGCTCTGCTACTGAAACCACATATTAAGAATGTTACGTAATTTAGCATGTCAGTTATACGGTGTTAGAGTTTCTCCACTCAGTTTTGACTTGTGCAGTGATGGGCACTGAGGTGTTGCTGAAGAGTATGAGACTAACAAGTCAAGACCCTTGAGCCATGGCTTTAATATGGCAAATTACTCCAGAGGTATTTGTCACCTGAGGACGATTAAGGGAATTAGGATTCAGAGTTGACATCCAGTCTGGAGAGCAAAGTGTGTTAAGGTTTAGCCAGGCAGAATGAGTAGCATACACAGTGGGCACTAATTACAAAAGAAGCAGTAGAATTTGGTTGTCTTACTCCCTTAGAGTATTGAGTTACATTAAATCCACAGTTATTTGAAATTGGAAGAATGGGTTTTGAATAGACAAAATAACATTTGCAATTCATGGGACACTTTGAAATTGGCAGAGGAAAAATACCACAAAATAGTCAATATCATGTTGGCCAATTAGCTGTATTTGTCATCCCTCACATTCTACAAAATGTTCATTATTATGCTTATTAAGCTTTTCTGTTCAGTTTATCTCTTCTCATGCTCTTTTACAAACACAAAATGTTGTTGAGCTTTTTTCTCCCAGTGCACTTACAACTTGAGGACAGATTTTGCTTAAGAAGAATGTCCTCTGTGAAAAAAGAACCCATTACAGCAAGCTATCATGACCCATAGTTGTGTTATATAGTGGCTGTGCTAATTATGACAGAATCAAAGGGAAGAGTGCAGTGAAGTATAAAGAACAACAAAGTCAACATCAGGAGGGGGTGAGCTTGATGGGTCAACAAAATACAAAGGAGAGAAGTGCTTGATTCCTACCTAAACCATTAGTTAATGTGTAGCCTATAGGGAAAACCAGGGAAAACCTGGATCACATGCGTGATAACTTGCTAAAGTGCTACACCAGTAATACTTATAGCTTCCCCAGTTAGTACCTTAACAGTCTAGCAAGGAGAAAAATGAGTTGAAGTTCACTCTATGGCTTCTTGGCTCATTTTCCAGCAAGAGAGCAAGCCCAGAGTTAAAGCCAAACCTGTGTAGGAATGGCTCAAAAACAATGATGTTGATGTCTGTTGTGATCAAGTCAGAGACATTCCAATCTATCCAATTGAACATTTGAGGCAGGACTTGAAAATTGTTGTTGAGTCATGGTCCCCAGGCAATTTGACAGAACTTGAGTAGTTTTGCAAAGAATAATGGGGAAAAAAACTTCAGTGTCCAGATGTTCAAGACTGTTAGTGTTGCCAAATGTGCCTACTAAATTTTGACGGCAAGAAAATGAGAATGTCTGCAAATATTTTTAATTAAAATTAACATTACATCAAGTTTATTTTTATGTTGACATTAAAACACCATTACACCATTTTTTCATTTGGTTGAATAGTATAAAACGTAACAGTATGGGTAAGTTTGCCTTTCATGAGTTTGTGGTTTGTCTTACTCAGAATCGAGGCAGTTGTGATATTTTATGTCCTACATTATATACCTTAGTGAATTAGAGTGCCCTTGGAACACTACTGCCCTGGGTCCTTAATACATATTTTAGTTTCCCCCTTAAGGCAGAAGTCACCAAAATTATGTTTATTCACATATTGTTATTAAAAAATATATTTAAAACACACCCAAAAAGAACAAACTCAGCAGTTTGTTTGCTGTTAGTTATACAAATAGTGACATGGTGTCTAATGATTCCAGAAAGTGGCCTGGTACATTCGTGACACAGTCAGCCGGTCCTGACTGCTGTGGTGGCTTTAACAGCCAAGGTATTCCTGAGTATCACTTACTCCATGCAGCTACTCGCGAGGGACGGAGAGCCCAGGCTGGATTCCACTGTGAGTCCCTGGATATTAGTTTCATATCACAGATAACACACAAACACAAAGGAGAGAAAGAACCAGCCAGCGAAGTGAGCAGGGTCAGGGACAGAGGGGGAAAGAGGACAGACACCAAATATGGTAAAATGAGAGCCTAAAACAAAGCTAATGTATATCAAGCTGTTTCTCTTACCTAACAATTAGAGCTTGTTGGAATGAACTTCTTTACATTTCTATGAGGATGACACCTCAATATGGATATTGATATATTGAGATATACATCCTTTTTTTTAGTAGTTCACGGAAATCTAAAGAATGCAGTGTCCTTAGATTATATCCCTAGAATATATAGCTTCTATAAAGGGCATTTATGGTTTGTTGTTGCATGTCATTCCGCCCCTAGACAACCAATATCTTCTCCAGTCAGAGCTGCATACTTGCACTTACCCAGTAAAATGCAGTGGAAATGTCAAGTGTTGCTAGATTGCTTCTGTTGCTTGGTGACATGGGTGTAGACGAGTTCTGCTCTCACGTAAATACTTTCATATTAAAAGATCTGTTTTAAAAGGTTGTTGCCACGACATTGAAACTAAGGATGAGGTAGACCACCAGCAGTATTCACTTGTCCTTGTTGTTGTGACCTCAACCAAAAACAAAATTAGAACTAATTCCTGTTATGTTTAACTGACCTGTCCTTTCATCTACATGACCCCCAATTTATTAATGTTAATTTATGTTTTGATAAATATATCTTTGATTTTATGTTGAGATGGATTGGGAATCCAATTTATATCACCGTTTTCCAAGGAAAAAGGAGGTCAAGTTGCAAATAACTGAAGTGAGGCATTGATCTTTCAGTCATTGGCAAATCTTATGCCTTGATTGTGGGGGCAAGCTAGAGCAGGAATGGTATTACCGTAAAAAAAGATTACAATCGGCCTTTGCAGGAACAGTGTTGACATAAAGAGAGTAGACTGCTACGGAGATGGAGATAATGAGCTGGAAGGGGCAGGACAGCCAGTTATGACTTCACTCGTCTGGCTCTGGGATGGGAACAAATGGAGCCTCACTGAGTAATTAAGAGACACCCAGGCCTCACTAGGATATGCCAGGCAAATGGGAGAGAGGGAGCAGAAAGGGAAAGAGGGATTGAGAATGCAACCCTATTGTGTTTCATGGAGGGATTTGGACAGTGAGGCACTGGTCTTGCGGTCTGTCCTAAGGCCATGCTTTAGGCTCTGGTTACAACACCTGCCTCCGGCCACCATATCCAGCCCTTCCCCCTGTAAAATGAGTTATCATATCAGCTTCTGCATTATAGAAATGCCCTCGTATATATGTGAGTTTGTGCAAGGAAGTGTTTTTTTGTAAGGGACAGTTTAAACAGCCCAAGCTAATTGTGACCAGTCTCAGTGATGTCAGTGTTTATATATATAGCGATGGTGAGCAGCAGGTGACACTGGCAGGACAGGGTGGACTCTGTTTCAGCTGATGTAATTGCCTGATTGAGCTGGTTTTATTTGCAGTTAGGTCATTGCCATCATGTGGTCGTTATGAACTACGGCATTATGGCTATTGGCTAATGACTGTTTAGTTCAAGTCATGATTACCATACAATGTGTATGTGTGTGTCAGAGAGACTCAGTTTGCATGCATGCATTTCAGTTTCTTATGGGACATACAGTGGAGATGTGCAAATGTATGTCTTGATGACATGTGTGCGATATTTATATATTAGCAGACATAATATTTTTAGCAAGAAACATGGATGAATTCTTGGTCTAGTTTCTCACCCTCCCATGGTGCCTCTTCTGTCTCCCAGTGGATATGTACATACTCAGGACACTATTACCCACACATACTTGCAGCACAGTATAGATACATTTATATATAGACGTGTATATAGCCCTCACAGTATATGTACCTCAAACTATAAGACATTAATACCTTTTGTATAACAAAAACATGTTCTTTTCTGCTTGATTTTTCTAGATGTGGATCTGTTGATTTGTAAGCACCAGGGTCCATCCTGCTGCACCCGGAAAATGGAGGAGAGCTACCAGTTTGCTGTAAAACGAGAAACTCTTCACAACATTCACTCCTACAGCTACGAGCTTGAGCACCTCATCTCCGGCCACTCGGATGCCTTCCAGGGTAAGAGCTGCGACAAAGGGGCCAAGCTGGGGTTTGGTGAGATTGGCCTGAAACACTGGGCTGTTGTTGACAGAAGGGGAAGTCATGTGATATTCCAGGGCTGATGAATTGTCATTAAATATCTGGTACTAACCACCGCATGAGCTAACATTCTTGGGGGATTGGTCTCATGCAGTGAAAAACATCCCAGAATTTTAGCTTTTTTTAAAATATTTAATTTGAAATCTTGACCCCAGGCCTTGCCCACCTGAAACTAAACGTTTAGCTTTTACGTGAATATGAACACAAAATCACTTTCTTTGTTTTCGTGCTTGCAAAGAATATTTATTTGTTCTATATTTTGTGGATTTTCTTTCTTTTTTTCCCCACTCATTTCCCCTGGGTCATGGCAGCTTGTGTGCAGGCAAGTGTGCAACTCACGAAATGGGCAAGGCTTTAACCCAGCCCCCCCCTCCCTCCCCTCTTCTCCCTTCTTCTGTGGGTTTGGCAGCAACAGAGCTGTGGAGAAGGAGCGCTGAGGGTAGATGGGAGGAGAGGGTATACATGCCTTTTTCAGCCTGTAGATAGTCTGCTTTGTCATTATCTTATCCTGCTCTCAAGCAAAACAACACAAAACACATTACTGGAAACCCTACAAGAATTACAGTAGTTTTGGCACAAGGAAATTATTTGGGGGGCTATGTTTTTTGGTTGCAGTGCTTTGGTAGCTGGGACAGATCAGATATCTGAGTTCCAAAGTACAAAAAGCCTGTTTCTGCTATGTCTTGCCTGGCGAAGGGCTTTGTGTTTGAGCAACTCATGCATCAAGCAGCGCTCGAGCTGCCCAAGCTTGTCCTCCCTCTTCCTAGTTCCTAGTAATTGCAGTGTCATATAAATTTAAAAATTTCCCAAACAGACCAAGTTTTCCCTCACCAGAACATTCAACATAATCCCACAGGGTTGGAGACATGCTTGGGATGTTTTTAGTGTTATAGGAATTTCAGTACCATGCAATTAGTTTTATAAGACAATGGGCCGTTGAGCCGCCATGTTGGCCGAATTCTATTTTATTTCATCGTGGATTTAAGAAGCCTATTGGTCTTGATGTCCAGTATGGAAAAGTCATATCATATGAGAAGAAATGCTGTCATAAAAAAGAACTGTTTAGGGAGCAGTCATGGAGAATTTATTATTGTGAGACCTTGTTGTCATGGAAGTTATTATTGGTCATATTCAACTTGTAAACGCCATATGGTCGGGATATATTTATGTCACACAGTGTCCCTTGTGCTAGAAGAGAACCAACAGGCTGTCAAACGTATTACATTGTAGGTTTTCACACAGTGCTGGAGATAAGCCCCTGTTACAGCTGTTTCACAAGTAGGTTACATGATTTGAAGTAACCATGTTTGAATAGTGCTCCTGGTATTCGTCCTTTTCATCATCATTAACATCTTTCCTGTCTTACCTCATGTCTGAGCCTGTCTGGAGAATGAAGATCAGGTGTTCCACATGTCCAGAAAAGGCCAAGATGGAAAATAACAATGGAATAACAATAGAAACTGGAGTATGGTGGTGCTGAAAATGATTATGTCACTAGCCCTCAATTTGCAAGGCCATCTAAGGACAGTCTCTGCGCTGTCTGAGTGCCTTGAGTGGAATGTGAAGTAGCAAGTGGCTTATATACCGCATGAAGTAATGAGAATATGATTTTGGCTGATATCATTGGTACTGTTATTCACCCGCTGGAGGGTGGAAAAGTGTGGGCAGCTTCCTGTCCTGCTCCTATTTGTTTGTACTGTCTCTATGCAATACTTTGTACCACATGCAGCTGACCACCGAGGCTGAAAGCTCTGCTGCTCCGCTGTTAATCTGTTTTTTATTTGATAATTCTTTCATGATGTGGCAGTGCAGCCCTCTGTTCGTCTGTCAATCGGGTCATATCATAAATCTTCCAACAAGTGAGATGTGTATGTGTGTTTTCCTATAAGGACATACCCATTCGTGCGAGTGTGTCCCTGTGAGTGTTTTCATTGGCCTTCCTTTGTTTTGACAGCCCTAAAGGCCCTACTGTGCTTTGTCATATGTGGGAGTTGTCATGTCATGAGTATGACCTCATAAACACAGACCACATTTATGAATGTTGGGAGGTTTTTCGTTCCACCAGTATTTCTGATACTGCTTTCAGATACAAGTATAGGTTAAGCTGTGTACTGTAAAAGTAAAGATGGCTCTAGTAAAACAGTAACCCATAATCTTTTGGGAACCTCCAGATATTGTAAGTCCTACTTTTTACCCTAGCACTAGCCAAGCCCTAAATCCAACTGACAGGTCCCGTCTTTTTTTGCATAACAACCTCTTTTCTTCTTTCTATCTCCACCACCTACAATTCATCTATCCAAAAACATGCTCTCAGATGCACCCGGGCCAAAGCCACTGGTCTGCTCTCTAACCCCCCAACACACAAACAGACAGACCCTTTTAATCCAGGCCATTGTTGATAGGTAATGAGTGTTAGAGTCTGATGGTGGGTAGGTGTCAAAGACAGAGCCCAGTCTAAGCCGGCCCGGTCTAAGCTGGGCCAGCTTAGAGCTGCCATCAAGGGCTTTGGTCTGTCAACCTGTCCTAGCCAATCAGATCTGGAGTAATCTAACCGACTGGACACCTTACTATGGCCTCCTGATTGGCTGAGAGAAAGACAGAGAAGGATTAACTACTAGAATGGCTGTTTGCCTTGTTAATGGTTAAACGGCAGAATCACTGAATGAGAACCTCAAGTTTATCCAGTCGAAGCAAGCCTACTTATTAATTTTGAAATATTACTCCTGTCAGCAAATTGTGCGTTTGTGTGTGTGTGTGTGTGTGTGTGTGTGTGTGTGTGTGTGTGTGTGTGTGTGTGTGTGTGTGTGTGTGTGTGTGTGTGTGTGAACAACAGGTGGGAATGATGAGCAAGAGAGTAAGTATCTGGGTGTATGGTCACACTACTGGGAAGCAGACGTCAAGAAAACGCTGACACCTTTGATCACCAGTGTCACGGATATGAGGCGGACCTGGCCCACAGCTAAAGGCCATGACATCTGTGTTTGTTGGTTACATGTGCATCTTGATCATTGTGTGTGTATGTGTGTGCGTATATGTGCACCAAAGACGTGAGCATGTGCAGTATTTACCGCCCGTGCAAGTCATCATGAGCACCGCTAAGGCTCAAGTTGTCCTCACAGGAGCTGACAAATGCTTTTCAGAGAAATATATTCTCCTGGCCTAGATAACACTCTATCATCAATGAAAGTGCACCGCATTTAAAACTTTGTGTGCCCTTCAGTGCAGGGACAAGAGCCGCATTTGACAAAGAGCAAGCGTGGGAGTGCGTGCGTGCGAGGGGGAGAGAGAGACGGAGACAGAGAAAGAGGCCATGGCAAGGACGGAGCCTTTCCTCAATGAGGCGACATAATTAGCTGATCCTTGTCTCATCATCCAAGAACTCTCCAGACCCCCTCCTGTCCTGGGAGACGGCCTGTGCACGAGTGTATGTGAGAAGCAAAGTGTAGAAAACTATAACCCGAGGCAAAGGGATACTTGAGGGTCTTTGCTGATGATGTCTGAAAAAGAGGGCTCAGTGAAGCAAGACTGGGCTGAGACGGGGCAAGAAATACGAAAAAAGAAGAAAAAAAAACACTTGTGTGGTCTGTTGGTGCATCTCTCCCTCTGATTGTCTGTCTCCCTAGGCTCCCACAGGTGGTTAGGTTCAGCCTACTGTAATTGTCTCTCTGCCCCTTGGGATTTTTTGCGCCTGCCTTATTGCCTGTTAAGACAGTAGACCCCCCCCTTCCCCCTAAGTGTCTCTGCTTTCCCCTCAGACTGACAGTCAATGATATTTAGCCTAAGGCTGTACTGTTAATAAGCAACCACAGATTAAACTGTTTGCACTTTGACTATAGCATCATCCTGGGTGGCTTACACAATTCAAAGGCAACTGTCTCATGTGTTTTGTGTGCACAATTTGTGCGGGTACTCGTCTGAATTTGCATATTATTATGTGCAAGCGATGAGGCCGATGACTCACTTGGCTCTTGCGTCCTTTCATCATTCTTACATCAGACATACTGTAAGTCGTTCAATCTATATTGAAATCTCTCTGTGTTGGTCTGGAAGGTCTCAATCTCATTTTTGCCTGTGATCTTTTTACCCCGTCCTCTCCGTCTCACATCATCATTTTTTCCCACTAACTTCATGCCTTCGTGTATTTTTCTCTGCAGATGTTTTGACCGACAGGATTATTGCTCTAGAGGCTGATGCTTGGACATGGGACGACGTTGCACTGCGCCATGAGCTCATGCTCAAATTAGGGAGGATATCCGGAATCCATCCCTGCATGTCTTATTTAATCATACAGGGCGGAGGGGAAATGTGTTTATGGGCCTAATAGCAGAGCAAAATACATATTGTATTTGATGGCGTGCATGTGTGCGCGCACGTGTGTGATCTAAACATGTTTGTGCTTTAACTACGCCTTTTCAGGCTCTTGAGCCGACATGATACAGGCAGGACGCATTTCCCTGAGAGTTTTCCGGGCTCAGCTCACAGGGGAAAAGAGGGAGAGAACAAAGGAGAGGAGGGAGGAGTGAGGGGGAAAGCTCAAAGCCTCTCGCAGTCATAAAGTCACACTCAAACCTTTCCTAATTACCTCTGCTTTTCATCTGCCCCTCTCACCTCAGCATGAATGTGCGAGTGAGAATGTGCGAGGAGCCAGGGAGTTAGACCTGCGAGAGCGAGGACAGAAAAATGAGACGAGACTCGGGTTTGGCGAAAGCAGAATTTCAGCGAAAGTGTGCACAGGTGTGTTTTAATGCGGTTCGGTCGGCTGTATGCATTGGCGTGTGTGTGTCTGTGGTAAAGAATGTTGATTCAACAGGTTTGTGCCCTGTGGGTTTACAGCTCCCTGCTGCTCACACTTCACCCTCTTTCTTCCTGGGTGTCTCGCTGTCTGTGGCCCGTGCTTTGTCAGCAGTGGGTGCTTAACAAGAGCATGCTGGGTCTGGTTGGGCGCGGTGCCAGCAGCTTGTTTGCTGCCATGTGCTCTACAGGGAACCCTCACGTCTCGAAGATAACCCAGCTGCCAAATGTGTGCTCCACAGAATGAAACCATAAACATAGGAATTCTTCCCCATCTTTTTCTTCACCCCAAAAATCCTGTTTTTCCTTCAGCAATGTTATTCTGCTCCCCAACCGCCCCAGGCTTCCACACCTACCAACTTTGCTCCCCTCTATTACTTTTAGTGCCTAAACAAATGCATAGATTAGCCTGTTGCCAGGCTCCACAGCCTTATTTTGACACACTGGCATGAAACTGAGATGGATACCTCTTTAGTCGTCGCCAACATGATCTCTTCTCGCTCACAATTTACAATTACTATTTGTGACACTGCCCACCAGCTAGCCCCAACAAACACGTTTGGTGAAGACTAAACTCCATTGGCCTCACTGCTATTGTATGAAGACAATAGGCTTGATGTCCAGGAAGTTTCTTGGTAATCAGACAAAGTCGCATCTCCCGGGGCTTGTTCTCTGTCCAAGAGAATTTGGCTTTTCTGGAACACAATCTGTCTGGCTGGCTGATGGGATTTATACTCTACCGCTGCTGATTGGTCCAGCCTGGCCTTTTCCTGTGTCCTGTCTGACTCGGCTGCACCCGTCCTTCCCAGACTGATCCCAAAAGCCATAAAATGTGTGTGCGTGTGTGGGCATGTGTACAAGTATGAGATAAAGATCTGTGCGTGCACATGTGCGATTGTATCGCAGCTGCCAGTCAAAACTCTCTTTGGAAAATGTCTAATAACTGACAAATTTGCCAGACTACTAACTCTTTTTGGTGAAATTTGATCTACTTTTACTCAGTTTAATGAGAGCAGATATAATTAAGTGGTGGATTTTGGCCAAAATAAGGTCACGCCGAGAGCTTGAGAGAAAGAGGAGTCGAAGACCGCAGATTGGCCAGACTCACACGCCTCTGAGGGAGAGACGCCTGTGGGAGATCAGGGCGTGTACTTAATATGTGCTTTTAATGCATAAGTGGATGAGCATCATATGTACGCGTCTCTTTTTTGTGACTCACTCCGTTACTTCAGCTCCAAAGTGGGTTGGAATTGGCCGTCTTCCTCCCATCTCCCACTACCAGCTCACTTCATCACTCCTCCATTCAAGTCAACTCACTTTCCTCATTACACGCTGTGTCGGACACTCCTATTCTTCCTCCTCTTCTTCCTACTCGCCTCCGTGGCTCCTAGCACACCATTAAGGAGTCCCCACGGTAGACTTTATTCTCTAATCCCTGGCCTTTCATTGGTTGTATTCCAGAGGAGGTTCAATAAATGAGAGATGGATAGACAGAATGTTGTTCTGACCTGCAAGCCGTGTCCATTTTTCTTTTTTTTTTGATCCATGATGGATTATGATATCTACTCTACTGTCTGCCAAAATGAACAGAGGGTTTACATGGATCTGCTCTTACATCGACCGCAACAGAGTCCGTCACTGGCAAACTCGTAATGCTTCTTTTGGTTTCAGCAACGGGATGGAATTTGTCCTTCGTAAATGTTTTTATACATTTATCTTGATTATTGCGTGTTTTCCTTTTGATTCATTTTAGCCCACAAAACGGATCAGAGCCTTTTTGTGTTTTTAATGGCATTTTCACAAACGCTCGGCCCTAATCAAAATAGCATTTTTTTGGTGGATAATTGGAACAATGCATAAGTGACCCTCCTTAATGCTGGAGCAGAAAAATGAAAACAGGGGCCACACCTGCTACGAAAAAGTGGAAAATTCTTCATTAGACTTCCTTTCATCTTGGATTCCTTTCACACCTCAGAGTCCATTCAAGGGTCTGTTTCATGTTAATCTTATAGTGGCCTAAATGTTTCCCTTCCTTATTTCATGAAAATCTGGAAGCCATGCAGTCACTTTCTCTGGCCGTCTCTAGTCATCATCAATTTCTACTTAATATTATGGGTTATTACCTTGACAAGGCTTTTTTTGTTTATAAGAAAACCACACTGACATCATTATAGCCATGGTTATGGAGAAAACGCCTCCAGGCTTTCAGATTCATTTTTTAATGTTCTCATCGGCAGAGAAAAACGCTGCCAGCTGATTTGCTTTTTCATGGAACCTACTTTTTCTCACAGCTCTTTCCGTCCAGCATCTGAGTCTTTCCTTGGATGTAAATGTCCGTCCTCTGCCAGATTCTTCAGGATAAAAATGTATGTGGCAGGAGGATGTGGATGTTTGTGCAGTTAAGCCGCTTGTGCTGCGTTCCAGAGTTAGAGGTCATTCCTAACTTGAACTCTATGCTTGTACAATTGTCATATTTGGCTGCAGCTTTAAACTTTGTATCAAAAGAAATGTCTTGTTTTATGTTCCAATAAAGGAGAGAGAAATGGGGGGTCACTGTAGAGCTGTGTCCCCCGTAATGCTTCGGACCAGAGGTGCTGTCCATCAGCCTGTCAACAGTCTGCCCCCAGGCTGGTCCTCCACATCTCCCCTTTATGGTATTAGCCATTTGAACAACCTACCCCCCCTCCCTCCCTCCCTCCCTCCGCTCTTCCCTTAGCCCCTCACCCCACTGCCTGTGTGCTCTGCTTCCTCTGTCCCCGTCCTTCTCTCGTCGTGCTCGTTCCCTTGCCTTCGATCATGTTTCCCTACTTTGGCCAGAGCAGAGAGAGCAGTGATCCCCCCCTCCCCCACCCCTCCACCACCACCACACATGCCCCCCACCTCCCCATGCCAAATCTCCACCTCCACTCCTCCTCCCCGCTACATTATAGCCCAGTGCACCCCGATTGCCCCTGGCATCTGTGGAATTGTTTATGTTTCAGAGTTTTGATATAGCTGGGCTGCCTTTTTAATTACTGGAATGCTGATGGAGAGATGAGGACCTTTTTGCCCCCTCCTCCTCCTCCTCCTCCTCCCTTCTCCTCCTCCTTATCCTCCTTCCATCCTCCCTCTCAAACTAATTATCCCACCTGTTAGCCTCCTGATAGGACAAGACAAGCAAATAAAAATGTGTGGCCAGGCTTAGCTTCAATATGTTCACACACATTTGTGATCGGTTTTCTAATTGGTTTGTGGAGTCACAGTGTTTTTGTGGAACACAGCAGTTCATGCAGATCAAATTTGGGTGTCTGTCGCCCTTGTCTGACAGATGACTCATGCTCCCACTTTAGACTTTTGACGTGTGATTTTGCCGTTTAAGTATGATGAATCAACAGATTGATTCAGTGACTTATTAATAGTTTATCACCATAAAACTGTTTGCTGAAAGGTTAGCGGTTGGGAGAATATGTGACATTGTAGCTCTCCTCTGTAACCCAAGATGACCAGCGCTCGGTGGGAGATGGACCTAAGAACAGTATTTCTACTAATTAAAACAAGGATATGTAATCTGCACACGTGTCACTATGTCACATATCTGTGTGGTGACCTGTTTGAAACCCAAGCCCGTGGTAGGATTAAAATGCTTTGCCTGAGAAGACGGTTGGTCAGGTCCAGTCAGGACTGATTGCCAAGATAGGAATGGCCCACAGCTCCATGGTATGAGAACAGTGTCTCCTACCTCATTATCACAATATTACCGCATCTCCAAACACATGTGAGCGCAGACACACGCACACCCACCTCGGCAGGGCCTGAACGCATGCGCTTATAAAAAAAGATGCAGCCTCACTTATGACACAGTAGGGCCACACAGCTGCTTTTGGGCTGAGTTGCACATTATCAATTTTCCATTTTTCCAATAATAATATTTTCATGTGACATCAATAACTCAAAACCTTAATTCCCTCACGTTTCATTTTGTAAAGTTGTTTTCACATCAAGTGATGTCATTGAACTCTGTCTTCGATTAATATTAGTAACTGGTAATTTTATTGTGTATTGAAAAGCAAGAGGGAGAGTCTGATGGACCGTATCTTGGAGGAAAAAAAAGCCAGAGCACATGTTTATCAAGGTGATAAAATGCATTTCCAGGATTTTACAGGGGTAAGTGCAGTGTTTTGCACAAGACACATTTCCTCTGGGCCAAATGGTAAATTAAATAAAAAAATATGTGAAGTCAATGATTTCTGTTCTGCATTTATTTTAATTGTGTTGGCCGTACAAGCATGGCTGGTTTTGGATAAATAAGTGTGGACTTGAGAAATGCTGTATTTTTAGACTCCATAAAAAGCTTTGTCAAGTGAAGCAGATTTTCTATGGATGAAAATACATTCAGTGCATTCAGGCTCGGTTTTACTTTCAAACTGTGGACTTTTCACATGCATGTAACCAATGTGATGTGCAGTTGCTTTGTGGCATGACATTCTTTCCCCCCTTTTTCCCCTTTACCACTAGGTGCCACCAAAATCAGAAATGTCCAAGTCTTACATGTCAATAATAAACAACTTCCACAACCAACTGCTAGTAATGGTAGTACAGTGTAAACATTTTGTCTCTCATTTGGCCTCTTCACACACTTACCATGGTGGTCCATCCTGGCTGCCTGGTGCCACATGTTTACTTTGATGCCTCTGTGTTTGTTACAGTCTCACACTGTTACAATACAGCCCAGTTAACATACAGAAACACACACACCTTGCTGTATGTGGGAGTGCCTTAGAAATGAGAGACCACTGGCTGACAAAGTCGAGGATTTGTGACTTAAATATCAGAACCGCCAATGTGCTTATTTTGACTCGGCTGCAGCTTTGCCATGGTGACACTTTAGCTTTAATTGTGTCGCTAAAACACTGGGTTGCCATGCAGAATGTAAAGTGGAAATAGTGTCTTATGATTAAAACCCTGTGATCTCAGAAAAGTGGCCTTGGCTTAGTATTGGTGGAAAGATATGGCATAATATCCCATCCCAGAGTCATAAATGCAGCTCAGTTTAAGCCACTGCAGGACTAACGCCTCCTCTGCATTGCCACCACCACTTTTTTATCCATTTAATGCCTTGTTTATTCCAAGCAGAGCGCATGTTTAGGCCCGCAGGGCCACAGACAAAGCAGGACTGTTCATTTATTCCTGTATAGTTAGCTTGACAATTATGTGTTTTGAATTTCAGTGTTTTTAGGACTTCCTTGCAAATTAAAGATAATTGTTTCATGCAAAATCAACCCTCAATCCAGCCAGACTTCATTTCCCAAGAGCTCTATGGATGGGAGATATGACAAGGTAATGATAGCCACCCACAACAGTGCGTCTAAATGGAATGTGGTTGAATCCCGATTCAGACAAAGTGGTCACACAGATCAAACCCAATTGACTATCATGCCATGGTATTTAGGACAGAAAAAGCTCGCTCTTCTTGGTTTCTTGTTTTTTGTTCTCACCCTGTTTCCCAGTACTGGAAAGTGCAGAGAAACCCACAACGACTGTCCTTGATTTATCGCAGAATGAGAAACCAGATCCGTGTGTTGGACAGAACTTGATAGAAAACAGAAAATAACTGATGTATAAAATTAATGAATCACAAGATCCAGTTTGTTGTTTGGGAGAGGAACTGGGGAGAGGAAGAAAGGTGGACTCTTGTCCTCTTTCTGTGTATTCAAAGAAAGACATGTTTGAAGTAACTGCCATAGAGAGACAGGGAAGTTCTGTGGCCCCAGGGGCCAAATGAATCCAGATGTCAGTGCATGTTCACAAGGTGGAGTCCACTTGTACAGTAGTTGTTTTTCCTTGTTTAAAAGTTCAGTCGCTTCTTTTTATTCCATTTTTCCTGGCAGTCGCCCACTCTCTCTTCCCTTTTTTCCCTTTTCGTGTTCTCTCTATGTCACTCTCTTGGCAAATGATATTCAAGCTTTTTTAACAAGTACAGAATGTCTTGAGCATTTAATGATCCTGTCATAAACGCTAAGAAAGATGTGTGTCCCTCCTGGGAAGGATAAGACTGAAGTTTTGAAAGGTTAACCTGATCTTTTTGAGACCGTGATCGATTCTTCAAACTGCATTGATGTTCAGACGGAACGGCTGAAAAGTGAAAAAGTGTCAAAAAACTGGAGTCCCTTGAATGGCCACTTGAGGCAGACGCCCTCATAAACACCCTTGTTAAAAATGCCCACTAGCGGAAAAAAAAACATGTTTTTTAGCTGTTATACCTCATTCCCCATTCATGACAACTGTTTTAGGGCATGGCTGCTTTGAAATGATAGATGGGTGCTGTAACAGTTGGCTATAGCTGCTCTGTCTGCTCAGAAATAAAGTGAATTTGAGTCATTGAACTTTTTAGGTCTTGCGGCCTTTTGGGGGGAATTTTCATGTAAATATCTTATAGATAATATTGAATGTCTTGTTGTGTAGATAATTCAGAGAAATAATAGTATTTATGTAAGCAAAAATTACTCTGCTTCTCAGTTTACCTCATAACTGCCACACTGAAAAAAATGATTTTGTGGTGTAGTAATATTTATTAGGTTAACTGTCATATTTTTCATTTCTAATTGCAAGTATCAGTGAGAACTGGCATTATTCAAGTAAATCCATATATGTAATTCATGTAATAAATAAACAGTGTGGGAAGAGTAACTTTTACTTAATATTTTCACATAATATTCAAAGGTTTCATATCATTGCACATGAACTTAGAAATATCAAGTAAGTTTTAATAGTGTTTCATGATAAGAATCCGCACATGCGCCTTTGTGACCCTGCTCGCCTCCAGGACGCATGCGCATCTTTGAACACATGATGACGGTTACGGCGGTCAGTTTGAATGGCGGCAGGAGCGGCTAAATCACCTTGAAGGTAAGTCATTCAGGGGTTTTCCTGCATATGAAACGGAGTTCAAATATAATATGATGGTAATATAAAATGTAACATGACGCCACTTGCCATTACCATAGGCTACATGTTGTAGCTTAATTTTACTATGGTCACTAAACGCAACGTCCCTGTGGACTTTGGTGATGCACTCCCGGGGTACAACAGTCAGACCCTGCTGTTCCCTGGGTAAGTGCACGAGCTGTGAGCTCCACCATCGTGTACAAAACTAGTGGTTTGTTTTGTGTTTATGAAACGTAGCTCCCGGTGTTATGCCGACTTCTGCCCGCCCGCCGAGAACTGCATGCTACTCTTCTAGCTTGGAAAATCAGGGGAGTGCACTCTGGTTGCACTGCCGAATAACAAGATGACGGTGGTTTTCGCGTTCTGCCTGCCCGCCGAGAACTGCATTCACCTCGTGGGAGCTGGTAAGAAACCACGTGATTCAAAGATCTCCAGCAATAAAGTTACGGGGTGGATGCGTTATTCCGCACTGCTGTGGGTATGTGAGCTGCCGTTTTTCCAAGCTAGAAGAGTAGCATGCCCGGCGGGGGGAGCAGAACTCGGTATAACGGCGCATCCAGCCGTTAATGGCCTCGCCCTCCTCTCTCTCTTCCTCGCGCTGGCGTACACAAACACAGGCACATGGACGGGTCGCGTAGCAACGGTAGTAAAGGTTGTAGATTGTCCGGCGGGAGGAGGGGGGGGACTCTGTATAATGGTACAGCTTATTTTAGTTACATGATTCTGTAGTTTTAATGTAGTATTCTGTAGTTTTAATGTCTTATCTTGTCTATGTTTTTTGTCCTTAAGCCCAAACCACCAACTTCCTGCTGCTGACACAGTGCCCTCTCAAGCAGCAACAGCAAGCAGTGTCACAAGCAACGTCATCTGGCTATTCAGGAAAAAAATATAAATTAAAATATAATTTAAAAAAATGTGTAGTGCTTTGCACTTAATAAGTTCCAAATTAAATTGAAGCAGAATATGTTTTGAATTTTGAAGTTATATGTTGTACCACATTCTGTCTGTTAAAGCAGCCACATGTTGAAGCCGGATGGAAGGCCGTACCCTGCGCCCTGATGCAATTCCTGGGGGAGTCTTCAGGGGAACTCATCAAGGACTACAAGGTAAATTCAAACATTTTCAGATCACAATGTTCACCTGAGTTCATTATATTGTATTCTTATTCACTTCCCTCTGAAATACAACTTGGCCAACAAGGAGTTTCAATTTGATTATTAAAAAAAGTCTCATGTTAATGTGGATGAATCTACGCTACCCACACGTGTTAATGGGCCTATTTTTGATAAATATATCGTTTTGTCTCCCATTTTGTCTCTTCTTCCCTGTCCTCTTACCTCCTCCCTTCTCCCTTCTCATATCCCCTGCGTGCTACATGTACATCTGTATTAATCAGTGTTTCCCATAATGAGACAGGAAGTAAAGTTCAGGAATCACTGGAGTTGTGCATAAGGTCCATAAGGCCTGATTTACTACAGGTTGTTTGTGAATGTAAAAGCGATGGCAAACTTAAGCTGTTATTGAAATATTGATATATTTGACAGTAGTCTGTAACTTGAATAAAAAATTAAGCTCTACTATGCACCTGAACATATTTCCACTTATATTTTACAGGGTATCAGCAGAGAGGCAGCTCAAGAGGACCAGGCTGAGCAAGTCCTGAGGATCTGTGTCTACCACACAGGAGAAGAAGATGAAGGTGCATCCGTCGCTGATGTGCCGATTGTTGTTGAAGGGACTGAGGTACTGGACAACTGTGGAAGTGTTGCAAAGACCTGTCTCCTGCTAATGGGCATCGTTTATGCCATGGACTCGAGTTACCCACCAAAATTGAAATATACTTTTTAACCCTCTTTTAAACCAGAGGTTCTCAACTGTTGGATTGTGGGGCCATTTTCAAAGGGTCACAGATGTGAGTATTGTATTGTTTGCAAACCTGTTGGAACATTTTTTATTGGAAAACATATGTTTTTACAGAAAAATAAACGTCTTAAATGAACAGTTGCCTCATTTTTAAAGTCATTGTGTCAATACACAAAAACATTAACAAATTTAGGCAATTTAAAATGCACAAAATTAATATAAAATATTGTGTAAATGTTACTTGCATATAGTCCATATATAAAGCTTAGAAAAGGTATTTAAAATTAACTTGAAAGGCCATTGATTTTAGGTGAGATTTTTCAGTTTGCAGCAGTCAGAATCTGAGTAAAACTTACAAAGAAGGAGAGAGTAAAATTCAATGTCCATATCAATAATAATCAGTAAATTACTTGAGGTTTGCTAGTAAAAGTAACTTAAATCCTGCAAGTAATATTTACTTGATGATCGCCCTTGTAGAATTTACTTACAATTTTGAAGTGAAAAAACTTTCCTAGGTTTTTTTAAGTAAATAACACTCCAAATTTTTTTCAGTGCACAGTTATTGAACCTTCCTGCACCAAAATCTCAGCTCCACACTTAACATATACCACATCACAGCACTGCCCATTTTTGGATGAGCTGGGAGTTCAACTGAGTCAGCCACTGCCAAGATAGTGACAACAGAGCAGCCCACTCTCAGCTTCAGAATCTCCCGAGAAACCTATGGGTGACATCATAGAGTTTGTGTCCATCTTCATATTCAGTCTATAATGCAGACTTGTCGAGTTTTGTTTCTGCTCCCACGACACCTCACAGAGAGCGGGATTAAACTGTGGTGATATTTCTGAGCATGATAATTTTATAATAACATTATGTAATGCTCTGTAACCCAAGCCTGTGAGTACATCTTGTGGTGTAAATGTTTTGTGGCTATTGAGCCTTGCGGCCTGACTGGCAGCTAGCGAGCAGACAGACCTCACACTGGTACCAGCGCTGAAGCCTCAGGAGCTCAGGAGACACTGAAGTGGAACAGAAACTGCAACTTTACAACTTCTCTGCCAATCTAATGCTATTTTTTGCTCGTTCCCCTTTTCTTTTTGGGTCTCTCATTTTGCTGCTCTTCTCGGTCTGTTGTTAGCTTGACATCTCTGGAGGGCCATCAGGCTGCTCCCGGCCTACAGTCAGACCACGATTCACAACCCTTTACTTACAGTAATAATCCCCAACAGACCATTACGTCTAATGTCTGTCTGCTTTATTTCTGTCACACGCAGTCACGCTCTTCAGAACCCATTTAATAGGCTACATCTTTAAATGTTTTGCGTGTGGAAGCTGCTCCGATGATGACAATAGTGTTTTCTGGTGCATTACGAATGAGTCGTGCCTTCTACCGGCCGGTGGGGAGTCCCTGTGTGTCACAGACAGCGGTCATATTAGTGCAGCTGTTGAGGAGGACATGACTGTTGTTATCCTTCTGTCTGTGAGCAGGGAGGGGCTGGACACACACAGGCACACACACAAACACACACGCACGCACACTTGTTTGGTAACAATCACTGTGCTAAAATAGATTCACTATGGGAAAGGTAGTGTCATGAAGGAGTATGTGTTGGCTCATTTTTAAAGTTAATGCCGCCGTGCATCATTAATTACTTTTTTGTCAAGCACCCTGGGCTTATGTCACATGATGTATTTGTGAGTATATGAGTGTGCGTGTGTGTATTTCTATGTGATGGTAGGTGGGGAATGTGTGTTGGCACCCTCTTTTTCCTGTCTCAATTTCTGTACAGTTGCTACTGCTCCTTCATGTCCTGGCATGCTTTTAAGCTGACATCACACCCCAGAGAAGAGTGTTGTGTTCAGGGCACACATGTACAACCTAACACACACCACACACGTGTGCGCGTGTGTATATATAAATATATACTGTACAGTATCGACTGGTCGATTTATTGGTTGATATTGTGGCTCGACCAAAATTCTGATTGGTTGATTTTTTTTCTGTGTTAATTTCTTCAGGAGGACCA
This sequence comes from Decapterus maruadsi, assembly GCA_030347415.2. Taxonomy (NCBI): domain Eukaryota; kingdom Metazoa; phylum Chordata; class Actinopteri; order Carangiformes; family Carangidae; genus Decapterus; species Decapterus maruadsi. The sequence goes on from CM064906.1 coordinate 19,612,376, forward strand.
GGGCCTTTATTTACAAAATTGCCCAGAAGACCTGGCCTTTATTGGCCTTTATTTTATCTGAGGGAGGCTCTATCCATCCTCATTGTTCAGTAGCTCATCTTCATCTTCCTCACCCGCTGTCCTCCTTGCTGCCCTGTCGGATCTGGGTCTCTGTCTCCGTGAGACCCTGTTGATCTCTGTTGCGCTTCTCCCATTCAAGTCAATCAGAGCATTTTCACAGCGTGCGCTGCAGTTCGTCTCCAGTCCTGACCAGGCTCTGGACACAGAGGTCAGCTTCACTCCTGTCAGTCCTCACAGACAGACACACAAGTTGAAAGAGTTTCTTATCATATCCCTGTCAGTTTGTTACCGGCGACTGAGTTTTTTTTTTTTTTTTTTCATGCGGCCTCTATTTGGGGCCGGCCTTTGTAAGCATAGCCCCCGGCCATTATATGAGATCCGGCTATTAATTGAATAACAGCTATTAAGCTGAGAAGCTCAGCTTAATGGGGTATATTGGGGACAAAGGGCAATTAACAGGGACTTTTTCTTTTTACTTCTCCTCCATGTTCTTGCCTATCCTCCCTCACCCTTTCTGCTCTGTTACAGCACCTAGCTTTAGCAAGAAGTGGCACTTCACTGGCACTAATCAACCTCCTAACTGACATCATTGATTGCTGTACAGCTTCACTTGCACCAGGAAATGACATAAGAGGTGGATGACTCAACTCTTTCTCAAGCGAGTGTGAGTGAGTGTGTGTGGGTGAGTGTGTGTGTGAGGGGAGGAGGTTGGTTACATGTACGAACTCCCTGTAGAATCTAGAGTACACATTATTTGCTGCAGAAAATGAGAACTGATTGCGGTTTGTGCTCATATCAGCAGCATTGGAGTCCCTCTCCCTGTCTCACTTTCTCTTTCTGTCTCCTTAAGACATACTTATTGGGGTGATGACTTCATACACGATGATTTCCAACTGCGTTATAGGGAAACTTGACACTGGTCTCTCAGTCCAACTTACTGATACACTTAAGCCAAGCTCTGCTGGTTGAGAGCCAGAGTTTGGAAATCTGAATGCCTTACCCATTTCACGGAGCACTATTAGATCATCCCATCAGTGTGATTTTATTAAATGACTCAATTCACCGTTTGCCCTTTGCCCTTGTCTTTCCTTCGATCTCATAACTCTGTTTGTCTCCTCTGCTTGCTTTCCAGACATGTTCCAGTATCTTCTGTCCTTCTCTCAGGGCCACCTGAGTTCACTCTTGGAGGGAACGTACTCATCCCTGTCCCGTCACGCCCTGCCCCACGTAAATCAACTCTTCTCCTCGCTGTCCCTCTACCTCCGCGGGGCCAATGTTTCCGTGGAGGCATCAGTTCACCAATTTTTCAACAACCTCTTCCCACTCGCCTACACCCGGCTCATCAATCCAGGTATCGAAGGCAGCATGATGGCGGGCAATGAAATGGGCGACTGTCTCCGTATGATCAGGCAGGATGTCAACCCTTTCGGGCCTCATCCAGCTGTCATGGCCCAGGAGCTGGCTGGGGCGTTGGGAGCCGGGCGACAACTGGGTCTGGCCCTCGAGGAGGGTGTGGAAGTGATGAACGCCACCGAACACGTCAGCCTGAGCAAAGAGTGCGTGAAGGGCCTGGTGAAGATGGTGTACTGCTCCCACTGCAGAGGCTTAACACTGATCAAGCCCTGCGTGGGTTACTGTCTGAATGTAATGCGAGGTTGCTTGGCCAGTGTGTCAGAGCTGGATCAGTCCTGGAGGAGGTATACCAGTTTACTGGAGCAACTAACCCACGCCATGGCCGGGCACCACAGCCTGGAACTAGCCCTGCTGGGGGTCAGAGGGCACGTTAACGAGGCCTTGCTCTACGCACAGCTCCACGGTCCACTCATCACAGCCACGGTGAGTACACACTGGAGAAACATAGATCAGCAGCTTTAATGACACATTTAAAAAAAACAAAAAAAACAACCTCCAAACCTTTTTATTTAACATCTTTGTTTTATACATGTACTTTGGCAATGCTCATTGTATTAATTGGAAAGGTTTTGCAGGCTGCTTGTGGGTTATGAGCTATTTTTTCCACCTATGCAACAAAGAACCCTGCACACTGCATTAATGTTTGCACAGTATTGAAACTATTCAGAGAAAAATAATGTTTACATTGCGCAAAAAAAAAAAAAAAAAAAAAATCTGTCCTCTCCATGGAGATGGGGGCTGGGTCAAGGCGAGAGAAGGACCAATTTTCCAAAATGGCAAGGCAGCTAAAAAAAAAAAAAATCACCACTGATTCTTACTGTAAGGGAAGATTATGAATTCCTCAATGACTAAGATGAAAATGAGAGAGGTAGAGGCAATGATGAGAATTGGGTGCACGTGCAAGCTGTGAGTATTACCATATGCCTTGTGCTATATGTGGTTATAAGTTGGATGTTCACAACATGAAGACAGTTTCATGAAAGACTGCCAGACAAAAGTGAACAATCTTGGTTTTGTACTTTTGTGTTCTCGCCACATGTTGTTGTAAAACTATACTGAGTTAACAAAATCCATCCAATAGGCAGTTGTTATCAATGTTAGAATTTATGCAAAGTTATTTATTTTTAAAAGGTAGGAATAGGACAACCTTAATTGTTTCCTAATACCCCTGCATACAAGTATTATGTAATGCTCATCACATTTAATAGATCGATTAGTAGCATGGTGTGCATTTACCATCTAAAATCAGCCTCGCTCGTGATTATCATATTTGAGGTGCTTCTATGAGAATTAAAAGGTAGGAGCATATATGTGTAGGGTAACATGAGTCATACATGTACACCAAGGAGCAGAATATGATTAGCAAAGATTTATGTTCGTCAAGAATGAAAAAAACAACTTAATTCTCACAAGAATATCAACGAAACAGTTGTATCACATTTCCCTCCCTCTTCAATATTTTAGACATGATTGTCGACACAGTATGTGTTTTCACTGATTTTTAATGAATGCATAAGAGCACATACAGTAGAAATGTGTCTCCCCAAGGATGCGAGTTGGAGAGTTTTTGACAACATGCCTCCATAACCTTTAGTGGTCCCCTTTACCGGATACAGTATGTGGCTGGACTTGACTTCCCTGACTTTTGGGAATGGTCTGTTATATCTGTTTGTTCTCTGAGACTATGGCAGTCTTATTTATCATATCCTGTCAACACCTCGAGATACGCGGTCGGACAATAGCTTTCTGTGGTCTGAACTGCATTATGTATGGGGCCATAGAGTAGAGGAACAATGCTTCAAAATATGAAAGGTTTTGTAGGGTGCAGTTGTTCGGTAATATTTTTAATGGGACCGCCTGAGGACATGTCCACACTGGAACTGTTCCCAGAACTAGCCTGGAGCTATAAGAAAACACTATAGAGGCCATACTGTGCAAGCTGTTGGTGGATTAAACTTGTCCATTTTGTCTGAGTTAAATTATGGTCCAAATCCTTCAAATTGAACTTTTGTTAAAAAAAAAAATCTTAGGCCAGTGATTACTGTGGAACAAAAAGAAATAGACAACTGTTTTTGTAGCATTTACTGTATTTTCAAAAGATTTTATCAGTGGATTGTTTTTCTTTCTCCAAACTGAACAGACTTTCTGTGGTACTGTGATGCTTTTTAGCCCTGTAAGTAATACTCACCTCATTAGTTTGTGAATAAATATCCCGATGCACTGTCATTACTGTTATCATAGTTTGGCCCATGGGTACGGTTTATATCTTACTTGTGGATGCACTGCTGTTAAATGAGCAAATCGAGTCTTTATCATCTGAACTTCACTTTAGTACATTTGTGTACAACTGAGAAAAATGTCCAAAGTTTTGGACAGTTGGAGTTTTACAATGAAGTCACTCTATGACTGTGACGGATAACCTGTCTATAGCTAGATTTTCATAGCGTGCCACAATGAACTGAGGTGAATGTTTGCCTAGGTGGAAAAATATATTTAACATGTACAGTAGTGGAAACTGTTTGGCTGTAACCATAAAATATATGTAATTTGTAGTTAATGGGGTCAAACATGTGAAACCACTGGTATGGCTCTTTAAAGTTTCAGGGGAAACATCAAAGCTTCTATGATTCTACAATAAACACTCGTATCCAAATGCGTAGACGCTTACTGTATACACACATGCACGCACAGACAGGGGAGGGTTGGTTGCCAGGCTTAAAGACTGACCTAATACAACTATGCGAGAAAGGAGACCGAGCTTGTATTTCGTGTGTACGTATGTGTGTGTGTGTGTGTGTGTGTGGGTGTATGCCTGCTTGGTATTCATGGGGTGGCAGGCAAGTCCGGAGCAGGGAGTCTAACACGGGGACAAATGGGACAGAATTGAAAGGGTTCCAGCTAGGCCATACAATCTAGACCCAGCCAGTTGGAAAAAAAAAAGAGCCCAGAGAATTGCTGCAGGAAAAGGAGGTGGCCCCCAGACGGACACTGGTGGGCTCCCGTTTTCTGTGCTCTTTTACACTTCACACATGCAGGCGAATAGACCCAGGCTAGAGTGCAAACACGAACTCCAAAGTTTACTCACACGCACACACACACACTCATGACACTCGTGGCCTTTTTAAATCACAGTATGTTTTTATAAACCCACAGTGGCCTGTCAGGGAAAACTGTTAAGTCTCCAGTGCACAACTACTGTGTCAGCATTCGCCTTTATGCCTCCATATGCCCTTCACCCATATGAACAGCCTATTCTGAACACCTTTTTTTTTTTTGATAACCATATTACCCTTACTGTCCCACTGCTAAGTAACCTTAGTTATCATACTGTGGCTTTTTACTACCAATGCCCCTATGTGTGAAGTGAAGCACACACTATTTTTTTTGCAGAGTCAGAATATTATATGCAGTTGTTATTAAAGGAATTATTGTGACTGTGTGGTTTTACACTGGGATGTTATCCCAAACCATTTTGTGGTTGCTGTATTCAGTCATTTAAAGAGCTACAGACTACACAGAGTCTCCTCTATATGTTGCTATACGTCATAGGGTAGGCCCTGGGTCATAACACATATACTGTACACACACACTACCGCCACCGCAGCGTGTGCAGGTATCAGGTTTTTAGAAGTCCTGTAAGGAGCCTAGATGTGCGGCCCACCCTGTGACAATACTGGCAGTGCACGTGAGGCTGAAAGGCAGCTATTGATACATGCGGAGCAGCAGCAGGATAGATTCTGTTTTAACACATTCCTGCTCTTATTGAGACAGAGCTTGAACGTGGGTCAGAGGGAAGTGGTTATGGTTATGGATACTGGGGGAGCCCGGGGGCTGGGTTATGTTGAGTAGACACAATTAGGAGAAAATTGGAAAATATCCAGTAAAAGTGGCGACTCTTATTGGGCCCCCAATGCAAATGGTATAGCTCCAACGTTTAGTGAGGTTTTCTCCCTCTGAATACGACACATTCATTTTTAAAAGCTCTCCCTCCAGAGCCTGTGCTTGAGAGGCTGCAAACTGCTGTTTATTGACATGGCCATAAAAAATGGTAGGGCTCCTCTGGCCGAGAGGGAAACTCTATATGTTGTATTTGCTGAAGATGAGTAGTGCCTTTTTAATGAATCTTTACACAAAGAAGCATATACTGTATTCACTTACACTGTCACTCACTTACTCATCCCCATTCACTTGTCCATTCCTTCACTCACTCAGGACTTAGAGTCCGCTCATGAGAAAATAGTACAAGCGGTCCAGATTAAAACAGTTTATATGCAGGTCTACCTTATCCGCTTGTTGGTTTTACCCTAGCTTTTCATTACAGACTTATGGAGGAATGATAATAGCAGCCTGGGCCTTTAGATAATGGAAACAAGGGCCAGTGGGATGACTGGAAGGTTTCCATTCACCACGGCGGCACCTTAATAGACTGCAGTGGCTTACATTGCAAAAGCTGTTTTCTTTTTCAAGCCTTCAATAAAATGAAAGAATATCATTGGTATGAAAACAAACTTTGTTCTTATCACGCTTTGAGATTTTACTTTCCCTGTGCAGTTCTCTTCAACCCTGTATTTTCATGATTTAGTGTAGCAGTGGGTAACATGATGCTATGTTCCATGCTATTACTGTAAATATTTTGCCATAGTATTATGTAGTTGGCCATTAGGGGCAATGTTGCAATCAATAAGCAACACAGTCAATACTTTTTTTTATCTGGTATTTAATCTGCAAACTGTGTCTCAGTATATCCTGGTGGAGGATTTTAGTCAGTTATTTTACTTCAGCTATGTTGCCTTTTTTTAATATAAATAAATGTATGGCAAGATAATGAATCAAAGGTAATTTCTACAGTCTTTATTTTTGTTACCTTGGCCCAAGTAGTTTATGAGTTACTGCAGGACAGCTTGGAGAAAAATGTTATTAAACATTAGCAACAATAATGATAACTTATCTGTGCCATTAAGAATAAAAGGAACAGATGAGGCTTTCAAACTTTTTGAGAAACTCGGACATCAGCTGCTGAGAACACCTCTGGAGGGCACCTTCTATAAAATGATTAGCTACATAGGCTCAGGCCTTTATGGTTTTTGTATCTAATATTTGAGACTGTTAGCAGAATGGTAGCTGATGCAAAATGCGCTCATGGCCAATCTATATGCTTAACCCATCTTTCTGAGTTGTGTGTGCCTTTGGCACTGAGTCTAACCCTCAAGCTGGCTGACTCACTTACTCAGCAGTCCATTAGCTAATGATGGTTGGTGCAGCGTCTCTCCTCCTCACCCACACTCACACTTCATTCCCCTCTCTGCCTTCCCCCCTTTTGATGTTTTCCTTGCTTTAATATTCAGATGATATGCAGCAGTCCTCAGCACCACAGAGCATTCCTGCATTTCTTCACCTCTTCATGAGCAGTTGTAACAGTAAGCAACCGCCATATGACTGATTTCTGGGTCATTACATTTAAAGCAGAGGTCCTGAGAATATTTTTCTTTGTTTTCCCCAGACTTAGACTATTATACTGTAGTTATATATTCTAACCCTAATCCTCAGATTGATAGTTTAGCGCAAGATGATGAAATGTTCACAGGATGGAGACTCACTGATGTGGGCAGCTCTGCTTGGAGTGACAGAGACAACAAAAAGAGTGGGGAAATGTGTATTTATGTTGTCATTTGAGGGACTAGTAAAAAGCTCATATCGTAGCTCAGTCAGACAGTTTGCTAATGTGCCCTCATTTGATTTGTCAAAGAAACTTATTGTGGGAACAATGGACTGACTTTTTTCCCACATTCCTTTTTGTCCATTATTGTGTCAATCAGGACCCATTGAACCTTAAAGGGACATTGTGTAGGAATTACACCCATAACGTTGAAATCATGTATTGCATTCAAACGAATGGTGCACTCTAGCAACACTCATTCAAACGTGTATTGCAACTACAGTAGCCTCTGTGTATCAAAAAGCCTTGACAACATCGGTGAAGACTAGATGACTCACCTGATGCTGCTGCCCAATGACACGGCGTTGCTTACGCGGCCGCCAACTTGACTCAGCCACTCTCTCCTTCAGAGCATTACGCCAATGGTGCATGTTCTACTACACAGCATTTACCGTGACTATAAGCCGCTGTTTACAACAACTATAAGCCGCTGTTTACCGTGACTAAAAGCTGGCATTTGCATGACTAAAAGCCGCCGTTTACTGTGACTTTGGAAGCCACTGAAACTACGTAAACAAACATACAATTCAACCAGAGGAGTAACCGGTTTCACTATGAATCATGGCTGCGAATGCAAAATCAGGGAAAAGGTGGATAGAAAGAAATCTACTGATGGAGGTCAGTAGGATTCTGTCAATCCTTACTAACAGGCTGTTGTTGTTTTTTTAGCAAGTTCTACTGTTGATGCCTATGGTAAACCACCATTAAAAAACTAGTTTAAACATGCTAAATTTGATAAACTATGATGCCCAAGCAAAAACATGCCAAGGCCTTCTCTTGTTCTCACTGTATTTCAATTGCCACCTGTTTTGTTGGGTTTTTTTGCCCCTTTGCGAGCCACGTTTCTTAACCCTTCAGTTACTCTTCCTCCCTCTCCATTATATAGCCCCTGTGAACACTGTATGTGTCTTCATACTCAGAGCACCTTTTACCTGATGCCTGGCTGCCCACTAGCCTGGTATTTATGCCCCTCTGAACTTGAGTCAGCTGGTACGGTAATTTCACACAGCTGCTGTAAAGATAACACAAATGCCCACTGCATCTGTGTTATGATTTCAGTGGTAATTTCTGGTTCATTGGAAGTCTTCAAATGGACATGTGGACTTTCAAAGTTTCTATCCACAAGCTTTATTTTCTTTCCTTGGGCTCGTATGTTCTGCCATATCGCAGACACAGACGAGATGAACTGGCCTGACCTCCCTCTGTGTCTTTTTCCTGCCCCCCCCTTTCCTCCATCTTTGTGGTATGGCACCACTTGAATCCTCGGAGACATCTTGCCACATTCTGTGTCTGTGCTTCTCATAAATTTGTTTACAAAGATGGACAAATGTAGTCAACAAATCCCACAGTAACACCCATATTTACTAGGAAAATGCAAGAGCCTCTAATTTTTAGATCATCTGTGAGTGATTTAATCAGGGTAAACATGCCTCATCGTGGATAGAAAAACTCAGCGTTCTCTTCACTGATTAGAATCTCAAGGACTTCTCCCTGTGATATACGAGGGACTGAGTCTCTCTTTAATTAGCTTTGACATCATTCGGATAAGAGAGCGAAGGATTGGGGGGTGGGAGCGGGCTGATTGACAGAGGCTGCAGACTAAAGACTAAAAAGAGAGAGATGAAGACAAAGTGATTGAGAGAATAGACAGCTAGAAAGATGGCAATAAAAAACTGCCGTGGAGAGAAAAAAAGAAAGCAAACTAAGAAGAGCACTGCCGTAAATCATCCATCCCCTCTTACTCAAGGCTTCCTGGGAGAGGTAGAAGGTTATCACAATTAGCTTATGGGTGGTTCAAGGGCTGTTGCATAGTTACATGTACAACTCCTTATATTTATACATTTTATTTTGTATGCTCAGGCTTTTAAAAATTGTCATTTGTCCATCGATCTTCATGCAATGCTCCAGAATGACAAAGTGAAAACAGAATTTTAAATGTTTTTGAGGAAGTTCTTCACATCTCAACACCTCAACTTCTCTTACCAACATTACTCAGTTTGGCCAGACGGTGAGTTCTAGATATACTCCTGCTTGCTCCAAACTTCCTCCATTTATGAATTATGGAGGCCACTGTGCTCCTGGGAGCCATCGGAGCAACATAATTTATATAGTTGCTTTTCCCACATCTATGCCTCGACACAGTCCAGTTCCTGAGCTCTGCAGGCAGCTCCTTCCTCCTCTGATCTGCATCTGTCAGCTGTGAAACCTTATATAGACAGGTGCATGTGCCTTTACAGATCACATCCAAACAGTTGGATAATTTACTACAGTGTCAAATGGCATAGTAGCAGGTCTAAACACTAAACACAGTACTTGTTGTGGGGTATTCAGTGTAGATTGATGAGAAGAAAACAATGTTGTGTAGTAAAAATAAAATAGTCTGAAAATTGTCTGAGTTGTCTGTCAGAGCTGAATGTTTTTCACAGTGAAAAATTAGACTGTTTTGGGATTAGAGCCACAACCCATTATTCCCAGAATACATCATGTCGAGGACAGATCCAAATCCCCACACTGATGATGCCTTCTTTTGTTTTCGGTAATTAATCAACAAAGCTTTATAAGCTCATATAACAGCCACATCTGTATCTGATACAGTTTTCTTTAATTACTGTCTGCACTTACAGTCGCCAGCTTTAATGTTTCCTGACCAAAATAACTTCAGTCTTACTTCACATAATGTGAAAAGAATAAAGTATGTCATCAGTTCAGTGGTGTTTACAGCATCAGCTGTGCATGATCAGTTGATCTTATTGACTAAACTTAAAGGTTTTGTCTGTTTATGACTGGAACACAAGGGATGAGCAGTGCAGCCAAAAATGTCAAATTGTTGAACTGTTTTGCTCTGCTGTTTGTTTGTTACCGGTATATTCAAGTGCAAATACGAACACTATTGTTAGTCAGAACTATGTAGGTCACCATGATCAGCCATCAGGTCCAATCACAGAACACAATCTTCACCCATATCATCAGCTCAGCTGATTGATTGATTCAGTCTCTTCCTGCACTATAGAGATCCACTTTAGATTATCCTCAGTCTGCCACACCAGTGATGGAATCAACATTATATCTTGTTATTTATCTCATTTAAGAAAAATGTCTACTGCTGGAGTCTAGGGTTTACTGCCATTTGAAGACATAATGTTCGGATTAAACCTACGCCTCTCTCTTTGTGGGTGGTTTAACATAAAACAACTCCTAACATTGCTGTTGAGGGAGGAGAAACTCTTTTTTCCCTTATTCCCCTAACGCACCCAGAATTCCCCACATGGTTCTGGGTTTGAAAGGCCAACTATCCCGTCACAAGGTCTGCTTCTTTCACCTGAGACTTCCACCACAGCACTGCTAGTCCTGCATAATTAAATCAGTATCTCAATGTATGAAGAAGTTCCTGGTGGATCCTTGTTGTATATGTGTATTTTTTTATTTATGATATTTGTATATTGTAAAGGTAAAGTGTTACCCAGATGTTTATCCTCAACAAGTCACCTTTTTGAAATTTGATTGGATAAAAACAGACATTTTAAAGTGACTCCTTGGTGTTTTTCTCCTAAAACACTTGATCTAAGCTTGCTCCATGGTTTGAACATAATTTTGCATGCACTCAATGGAACTCCCTCCGTGGTAGCGTGGGCCCTCCCTTTCTATTTATATACGTGTTGCACTTAGGGATGGAAATTGTTACTTGTTTAAACACAATTATCATACTGCTCAATGGCAAAAAAACTCCAGTCATTTGAAATAAAATTGATGCGTCTGGTTTTCTTTGGAGAAAACATCATAAACAACCACGCTGCCAAAGTGGAACAGAGCACCCGCCAATATGCGAAGCAGTGGTCTAGTGTTCTCTGCACGCTCCCGCTACTCGTGTCGCGATCTGGCTACTGATTGCATTTTTTTTCCTCCAGTTAGAAACTCCAATGAAGTAAACACCAAATAAAGCTAATTATGTTTGCTCTCTTATTTTTTTAGTCTGGCATTTGGTTACATAATTCCCATTGAAACATAAACACTGAATGAAATTCCCATTGCCATGGAGGCACTGTGCAGGATTTCTTACCCCCTTTACATCTTTCCTAGATTCAATGTCGCATATCGAAACCTGAACAGGATAGCACATTTTGTTTATGTTTGAGTGTAGTATGCGTTGCTGTCGGCCTAATTTTATTCTCTAACTTTTGTTGGTTTGTCACTATTTCATGTTTATGACAAATAAATAGTTTTATAGTGTTCAATATTTCACGATGACAGTAAACTGTGGTTTGCATAATGGATGTCAGCAGAAGTCCCATGATCATTCTCAGACATACAAATGAAAGCAGCAACAATTTTGCAGATTTAAGCTTCTTGCCACAGTGTAGTCATAACATTTGCACACATTGCATTTATACTGGCTCTTACACTTACGGAGATGCACACCACTGTCACAGTGAAAGAGCAGTGTTCCTAAGATTAATTTCAAACAATACGACTCATAGCACAGGACCAGTGCTGATGTTACATTCAGGCGGTTCATCCCTTTAATATAGAACCGATAAAAATGAATTCAATCACTAAGGCTTGGTTGCAAAGCGGATATTGTTTCAGCTAAGGTCAGGAAATGGCAATACAACACAATCCCAGAGTGAGATGAGTTTTTTTTTTCTAATTTAACACACTTGGCCTCTGTGAGATTTAAAAGCTATTCTCTGCTTGACCACCGGAGCCATCAAAAGGCCAACTGCTGTGAAGGGAAGATCTTTGTACCTTTGTTGCAAACGCTATAAGAATTGGCTCCACTAGAAAGGGAATTTAGCCGTTGTTCACTTTGGCAGAGCTGACAAGTATAGCACTGTTCCTAGAGTTAAACAGTTGGTAGCAAGAGGCAACCGCGCTGTATGTGTGTGTGGACACTTAGCACACAAACTGTGGGGAAGTGGAAGAAGGGAGGGAGGGAAGAGAAGGGGAGGGGGTCTTCGCTGACTGAACCGGCCCTCTCCATCCCACAGTGCTGTGTGCTTGGGGTGAGAGGGGGCTGAGAAAGTTCCCTTGGCTTTACTGGGTAATCCCTTGATAAATAAACTAGGAAGACAAGACCACCGCTGCTATCTGTAAACCAATACTCCCCTAGAGGAGGGATGGCCCTGGGCTTGGCTAGCTTAGAGCGGGCTCTCTTGCTGTGCTCCTTTTACACTCTCTCACCTTAGGATATTATGCTCATAAAGCACAAATACACACACATACACACACATCCTCTCATCACGTTAGAGCTAAATATGTGGAGACAGATTCTCGTCCACAATGTTGTATGGTAAAAATAAATACTTTCGTTGGCCTGATGTCCGACTCTGTGGATATGCAAAACAGTAAACCCAAGATGTTTTTACATCAAGTAGTTGTGAAAACATCCTGCCTGCAGCAATAGAAATCAAATGTCAATGGGTGGCTCAAATGTACATAGAGCCAGATGCCTTGTAGTTCCCTAAAGTCTTCTCATGTGGACAACATGCATCCCACCAATCTGCGCCTTCCATCAGTCTCTGTCCTCAGGCAATCATATAGGAATGCTCCACAAAATAGCTGAAATTGTGAAGGTATAACAAGGGCAAACAGGTGGCCACACACACACATACACACACACACTCAAAACTAAGTACTCATGTTGTGCCCAAATGGGATTTTCATTCTCACGCCATCATCAGGTCAGGAGATAATTGATTTATGGCTGTGTCCCTCGCTCATGTGGTTATTCAATCTGTCATCTGATTGGCCCTCAGGATTATGCAGTCACAAGATCCAACCTATAAGAGCGTGTCTCCATTTCTCAAGAGGACCCATAAGATGCTGTTTATTTTCCCTAAGATGACTTTGTGTTCTGTTTACACTGTTTTGTGTTTAGTTAGGCAAAAGGATGATTCTGTGTGAGCGTTGGTTGTTTTGAAATGCAGGCCCCTTCGTTCCAATCCTTCCTGGCCTCTTCAAAAGTAGCACATTTTTGAACCTCTACTCTGTGGTTTCCCTTGTAAAAATAATGGGGTAATGCAAACAGAACTGCGAGTGACCTCGTCTTGATGTTCATATTTTACGCAGATGTTTACATTTTTCTCTCGCAGAATAGCAAAGTGTCATGCAAAGGCAGGTGAGAAATGGCACTGGATTTTAAACTTAAGTCTGCCTCTTTGAAAGTTCACAATGATAGGATTAGATCCTGTCTCAATCCTCCATTTATCAGCACTGCAGACAAATGATAACCTGTAGCTCTGACCTTTTTTGGTTGTTTTTTATCCGTGCAATTCAATTCATCACCTTTTGGTATTTGAAAGTCAATACTGAGAGCCACAAATAAAGCCCAGTAAACAGTTTCTTGGTCTTTTAAACCATTAGTACATTCAGTAACAATTAACCAATGGATTTTTGTAGATATGTCTTCTCTACATGGCTTTGTTATTATTATATCCTTGTATTTGCTTAGGTGCATTTTGCAGTGAATGGCCTTTCTGTTTCATTGTCAGTCCCCCGACACTAGTTTTCTTGAAACCCAGAGGGCTCATAGTAGCATTTATTTTTACATCGATTCATCTATGAACTTTTGAGAGTCCCAGCTGAATTTCCCCCAACTAACACAGTAGCAAAATTCAATGAATGCAGTAGAATTAAAAAAGACAAAAAAAAGAAAAATGACATTATAAACACACTATTTCCCCAATGAGAAAACGTCATATATTGTTGCAGACCAGTCTTGGCTAAGCTCAGTCCTTTGCACACCTGCACCCACAGTCTACTTGGTTCACCACTTTCATGCAAACACACACACACACACACAGTATTGCAGACCTCCCAAAAACTGTCTGGACACTATGTCATTGTACTATATGATGTTTCAGGAATATCTAAGGAATTTACTTAGTATAACTGGATTTTTGAAGTACTATAAATAAAGAGGACTTTAAGTACTTTAAACATTTATACATTTAGTTAATTAACAGGTTCAAGTCAGTTTGCCAGGTAAGATTAATCAGCTTTGACTTTTATAGCTTCACTACTCATTGGAATCAGCAGTGTTTTACTGGTTAGTTTTAACATTGTTGCTACAAACACTAGCATACTTGCTGCTGTTGATCATGCTGGACTGTGCAACGCTGAAAGCCCCAAGTCTAATAAACAATATTAAAATAAATTTTAGAGTATCTCAGTGTTCCTTTGCCATTGCTCAGATGCTCAAATTTTGCTAACTTTGTTTCATAAAACCATTTTACAGGTTTAACATTTACAAGTGTTCATATAAATGTCCGAACACATCATAGTGAGGGAACGGTGTGCAAATGAATTAAACAGTAATTGTCTGCAGAAGCACGGCAGCATAGAGCATTTGGCTTAGTGTGTTGAAAAGCTCCATGGGCAAAACAGTTGCGATGCTCCATCTTTTCTCACCGACGCATCGGAACGCGAGTGTGTGTGGCATGTTTGCATGTGTATGTCTGTGTGGCTATGTGCATGTGTGGCTGTGAGCTGTTCTACCACATGTGAGCGTGTTTTATGGGTCCAGAGGGAGTTAAGGTTAATGCAATAAAACAACTTTCCCCGTGCCCAGCGTCTGCCTTAAGACAGGATTTAAGACCAGAGTGTCGTAAAGAAAAAGTAGGAGAAAAAAAGGCCAGAGTGAGGAGCGAAGTGCAAACAGTGCAATGAGGAAGAAAAATGCCCAGATAGTAAGTTAGCAGTAGTAAAGCATCTCTTCAGCACAGCTCAGGAATAGCAAGCTGCTATGTGAAAACCTCCACTAAAACTGAATTTATAAGGCACACGAGATGACTGACGCGCTTCGCCCTGGTGGGAGAGTGTATCTTTAGCCGCCTGGCAGGACAAATTTGTGACTGTTTGACACATATTTCAGCTGCTTCCAGAATTATACTTACCTCCCACCGTGCAGCCACACCACTTCAAGCAGCCATTTAAACACACATACTTGCCACTTCCTTCCCAAGTGAAATGTATGCACTTGTTTATGTGCTCCATTGTCCCAGAAGCCCTCAGTCCTATATGTACAAATTACATTATTTTTTAACTGATGGTAGTCCAGAGCAGAGGTGCAGAATTTGCATTGGAGCTAATTACTGTATTGTTTTAATATACTGTTACCAAGCATAAACAACCAACCAATTTCCAATCTGGTGTTTATTGTAAGTCTTTGTATTCTGGGAGCACTGGTTGTAAAAACTCCCCACTGTGTACCTGGAAATGAAAACATCATTTAGCGCTAATTGAAACCGGTGAAGTACAATGAGAAAAGTCTTGTGTGCTTAACTATATAGTATGAAAACTTCACATTGCATGATAGGGACACTCTGCTTCAATTACATCAGCCTGAATAATTCCCACTGCTTCGCTGTAATAAATAAACTGTGCTGTCAAATATTTCGTGGTCCTGTTGGGTGGCCTTACGCAGTGGAATGACGCATCCCCCCCAGGACAAAGCGGTGCATGTGCATTGATCACAGTGAGGAGGCTATTCAGTCCAGTGTGCAAGACCCATTACGCTCTGTCTCTCTGGTTAATTGAGGACCACTTAATAATGCTGCCCAGATGCTTTTAAGCCAATGAGATGTCATTGATTTTACCTCTTGGTTTGAAGCACACGCCCCTTTTATTCTCCTGACCCTGCTGTCTCCTCCTCTCCGCTGCTGGCTTTAATAGCCCACTGGAGGTACTTGCCATCGTTGCCAACTGCGCACACATGCATTCACCTCCATGAGGTAGTGGAATGTTCTACATTTACCGTCAGCCCTGCTGGCAATAACTCACTCATCGCAGCGTTTTCTTTCATCACATCCCTCACTTCACGCCCACCGTTTTCCCACGTTGTCCGTTACTCCGAGCTTCTCGGTGCCATAATCGCTTTCACCTCTTCTCATCCTGCAATCATTCACTCTTCACTTGAAGCTGTCAGTTTCACTCTGAAATGAAGAAGTTCACTTTGAATAATTTATCCGCATTTATATGCTTTCAACTCCATGCTTTCAACTGCGGAAGCAATCCTGCAGCTTTTTCCCCCTACTGTTATGTTTTCCTATCTTAACAGGTGCGTGTGTGTTTGTGTGTGTGTGTGCGTCTGTGTGTTTTCTATGCTAACCCACAGGTGGACAAGGTGTGTGGCCTGACTACTGGGGAACCTACAGGCACGCAGCCTACGAGCCCAGAGGTCACAACCTCCACCGTGACCTCGTCATCTCCTCTCCCATCTGCCGCTCCCTCCCAACCTTTACCAGAGCAGTGGCTGGGGCAGCTCGCCCACTTGAAGAGGTAAGATAAGGAAATACAAATTAATTTGTCCAGATTCAAAACTTGACTGACTATTTTTGCTCCAAGCAAACATAAGTTTTTGCCTCTTGATTTGTTGTGCTGCTAGATCTAAATGGAAAGTAGATTCCAATCAAATGAAAAGTAGTTAATTGTGTATGACACAGCCTGAGGGGTTTGGCCCACGTCTACTCAACAGCTGCCATGACTTCTTGCTTTCTTCGTATGGTTGGTTGAACACAACACGCGCCCACACACCCATAGTAAATGCTATGCCTGGCGCTAAGGTCCGTGCCCTCCACCTGGCCTCTGAGGCAGCCATCCCATGCCCACAGCAGCTGGCAGTGATGTGCCCAGCTACAGTCAAAGGGGTAGGGTGGTGTGGGGGGGGGTGTGGGTAAGATTAATCTTGACGGACCAAGCATTTCCTCTTTACCCAGACGGCCATACCACCAACTCTGAACGCCAGCCAACCTCGGCTTAAATAGCACCACACACAGAAACGCACACTCGGACACACACTTGCTGCATTGCCTGTCTGACCTTGTCCCAAACCATGAATCACTGCACTGATGCCAGCCGAGCTGACAGGTCTGGCCTGGCACTGCCACCGCCATTCATGACAACACAATCCAACTCCCCTGCTCGCTGCCAACCCTGACCAGAGCACATGTGAGCGCTGACCACTTCAGAGGCCTGGCAGCACCCACTGCAGTAAAGGGAGAAGAGTGTACGGCTGAAAAACTTGAAACATGATATAGTTGAGCAACATTTATGTTTCGTTTTAATGGGGAAAAATGTAAATGGAGAAATACAGCCAAACTTTCCTTGGCTCTCCTGTGGATCTTTTTAACTGTTTGCACATCTGTAGATGTTTGCTTGTTTGTTTGTTTACTGACTTAACATATACATTACATACTGGGGGGGCTGTTTTAATTGTTGGTGTGGTGTTAGGATGGGGGAGAAGTGGGTTATTGATGTGTTTGTGGTGTGGGCATTCTCTGCATGTGCATGATTAATCACTCTCTTCCAGGGTCAACTGACTGGTCTTTTCTCCCTCCTCCCCATGTGTCCCGTCATGTCGTCCTTTTGTTTCCTTTTCTCCCATCCCCCCCACCTTCACATCCCCGCATCCTACTTGCTTGCAACAATCTCCCCTGGACTTCAACTCCCATCATTCCCAGCTCGCTCCCCCTGAAACCCTCCAAGAACAATAAACATAGTCTGAGAACGCTCTCTAGGTAAGCATGAACCCAAGGGACTCATTCCTCTCAATCTCTCACACAGTCTATCAAGCAGTGACAGCTCAATGTTTTGACTGGTTTATATACTTGTGACATTTTCATTTAATTTAACAGTTGATCATCTTTGTGTTTTGGGTGACTCGTGCATTTTTTCCATGTCTTACAAAACCATCATCTGTTGCTCTTGAGAAGCGATTCCCGACACTGCACTGACTCAGCACATAACCTCTCACGACCCCTGCTGTTTTCGCTCAGTCTCATGGGTGGCAGCAATATGCGTCGGATCAAAATATCATGCCATTGTTTTGCTCGCGATGAAAGCATCTATATCGATAACATGTGCTCGCTGATCTGGTGAGGCGTGTGCTGCACCGCACGGCATAGTAGTGAAATATGTGCCGACTTAGAGGAATGGTCACATTCAAAGCTGCTCATTTTCTGCCACCGTCAATATTATAACTAGGTATTATTTACAATTACCACATGCGTATATTGTTGAGTTGGGATACAGATAGATATTTCATGTTAATGGGATGGTGCCAAAGAATTATACTGAGGAGTGTGGCCACCAGCTGTCCCAAATATGTTACATTACTCAGTTTTTTCTAACATTCCCAGTGTTGAAGAAAGACATTGTGTGATACAATATGTGTTAAAACGCACACCTTTGTATGTGCTCTCCCCACATTTCTGTTTTCTTTCTTAGGGAGTTCTTGATGTACTTGCAGCGCTACAAGTCCTTCTTTGCGGCGTTACCGGAGATGCTGTGCGAAGGGGAGAACGTAGTGGACGACTCCACATGCTGGAGCGGAGATGATGTGGTGGAAAGGTACACACACACACACACACACACACACTAAACTTGAACTATAAATTACCATATTAATGAGGTTGCTAATAAAAAAAGATCAAATTCAATCCAGATTCTCGTGTATCATCACAATTTAATTGTATTCCTTAAGAAAAACATGGAAGAAAAAGCTGCCGAAAAAGCCATCGTTTGTCATAGTCTCATTTTGTATAAAAGCAAATGTTATTTAAGTTTGGCATTATGTGTCTCCCTGCCTTTTGTTCATCATGATTAGGCAACATTTTGTATCTCGTTGCGTTGCTTTGCTGTGGCCAGTGGTTGCATAAACAGGTTTCTTGGCAGAGCTGGAGTTTGCGGATGACATCTTTCATTTCCTCCAAATGACAGGAGATTCTGGCTCTTGGCATCTTTCAAACACATCCTTCCTGATCCACCTGAGATTTAAAAGCCCTAATTGAATTGAACTGAGTGCTATGAGTTTTGAATATATTGAGATTTGAGAGAAAAAGCAACAGACCCTCTCTGCACGCGTTTGTGCGCTTGTGCAGGATAATGTCAGGGTATGTTAGTCAGCGTGTATGGCTGTTGTTAATCAGTGTGGAAATAAGGAATTTATTAAATCCATCTCCACACTGAGTGAATGCAGATAGAACAAATAGTTGCTATGCTCTCTTCTCCTTTGTATTAGGTTCAGTTAATGAGCTGTTATCTGTGCCATTATATTTCTCTGTTATATTTATTGTATTTATGGGGTTTCTATTTTATGCTGATTTATAGGTGTGGACCTGGGGCCCTTTTGCTGTTTATGGTTTTGGGTGCATCTCTGAGAGACTGGAGCTCTCACTGTGTATATGTGTGTATGTGTGTGGTTATGTGTTTCTCAGTCAGCATGAGAAGAACACAGAATTGATGCCGAGCACCGAGCCAATGCAAGTCTGTAACCGATTCCTCCTGCTGGATCTGTTTCTTAAACACTAGAAACTCAGGCCACAATTATGACAAGGTTATGCTCTCCTTCTTCTGTGGTGGCCCTAAACTGGCTCCCATTACCATGACAACCTCAGCTCTTGGCACTGCCAATATTGGCCCTGACAGAGGAAGACATTGGTCTGGGGATGCTTTTCCACCACAATCCGCCCTGAGTGTTTGCAGGATCCTTTGGCCTCTGTCTGCGTGATGGATTTAAACCATACATTCAACTTTAGATGAGTGCATGAGAAGACATTAGGTAAATGTACAGATGTCAAAGGCTTATTTCATTATCGCCAGTGTTAGACATATGAATTTTGTCAACACTTTTAATGACAGCTTTCAGGATCTGAGCATTATTTTAGTTTGAATCTCTTCTCCTCTCTAACCTTCTCTTCCTGGCCCTGCACTCTCCTACCCTTCCCAACTGCGGAGAATCTGCCAATGGCTGAGACATATTGAGCAGACCACCCATTCATCAGAGCCTGTGACAGTGTGTCATGCACGCAAAATACAGTAGGCAGCCAATGTGTGTGTGCGCTTGGTCCATGATCAGGAACATATGAGCATAAACACAGGGCGAGGCGACTGTATCTCTGGCTGAACTTGTCAAGGAACAGCCTCTCTGTGCGTGTATTTAAAGCCGCTTCTATTTTTCGAGTGCGAGTGTGTGAATGTCGCGCTTACTCCCAAAGCCATTGGTTTTTCAGCAACATTGCTAATGAGTTGTAACGGTGTGTGTTCACACACTCCCTGGTGAGATCCAGGTCTTTGCTTGCGGTGTCAAGTGTTCTTGGGTTGAATAAGAAAACAGTACCCTACTGAGACAGTTGGCACCACTCATAAACTGCTCACATTGGCTTGTGGCTATTCAGTGAACCTCTTCCACTGTATTTGACTCTGTTGGCATGTTTTAGAGAGAGAGAGAGAGAGGGGCCGGACAGGGCATGAAAAGGGTTGGCGTTTTGGTGCCGTGGTGCCCCCTGTGCCTCCCTGTGCCCCTGATGAGGGAAGCATGGTGGAGTGATTGTGCGGAGGGGGGGGCTTGGCAAATAAAGACCCATTGTGGAGTCAGTGGAGTGGGGCACAGCCCTGCCGTGGGGACCCCCAAAGCCTGGAGGGGAAACAAAGACCCTCCTATGAGGCTGCATGGGAAAGACTTGGACATTGCTGCCACTGCTTCTGCCACCATGCCTGGGAAAGCTGCATGAGAGGAGATGACAGGAGGGGAGACAGGGAGATGCAGAAAGGGATGAGATGGGATCAAAAATGAACATGCTAAGCTGCCATCATGTTAGTTCATATCATAGTGTGACTTCCTGTGTGGTGGTGGGCACACAAAGCCTCTGTGGACTTGACTGGTTTCCCCCACATTCAGCCACATGCACACTTGCACACATATCAATCCACATAAAATCCATATGCTATTCAACAGCTGGAGGGGATATTCATTCAGACACAATCACACTGTGCTGGGACAAGGAGACACACACATCCACATGTGTGGAGCACAAACACACACATACACACACACACTTGTAAGTTGTAATACTTCAAAGCACATCAAAGGCGCTGGGGATTGAAATTCCCTTCTTCTCTTTATTCAGCATCTGATGACAGAAGGGTGAGCGGGGGGCAAGCAGTTGTACTTACAACCAAAAGTGCGTGTTGGCATGTGTTCAAACATCTCTGAACATTTACAACAGCACATGTGTGAATACTTCACACCATCTTTTCCGGAAGATAAGATCAACCAAACTTACCACGTTCCTTATTTAGATTTGCCAGTTTACTGTAAATCTATTGTAGCAGTCTGATCACAAATCGTAATAATCAATTGCCATCTCCCTTTGCTTAAATTATGTATCATTACCATTCCTATTCCTGTTTTGTCTTGCCCTTTTGAGAAGATTTATACTTAGAGATATTGTGCGGAAGTTATGAAACAATGCTTCTGGATATAGTTACTGTTTGACTCCAGAAAGGCCACGATCGGCTCCCCGACTGAAAACACATGGAGGGTTTTAGTAGAAAACAAATGTCAACCAGTCACAACCAGACAACAAAAATGTAGGTGTGGATGGCAAATTAAGGTGAATAATATTACATTTTCAGAATTTCAATATAAATACCTAATTCTCCCCGGTATAGTTTTGCTCATGAGCTTCATGATGAGTCTGTAATACAACTCCTTTGACCATCACCAATCCGACAACAAAGAGCATGGCGGAGCATGGAGGACAGATGTTTGGCATCAGTGTCACAATCCAGGAAGCGGAGCATGTGCAAGTGCTACTAATTTGACTGTGAAAAGAGTGGAATGGTCAACAGTCAGCCTTCGCATCTGTCGTTGGCATTTGTCATTTTTATGAGGAGCAGCAAAATCAACACCAGAAGTGGCAAAAAAGACAGTCAGGTGAAGAAGCGGAGGCCGTGGTTTAAACAAGGAAGTGCAGTATGTCATTTTATTTCTGGATTTAGACTCACTGTTTCTCAGACGCCACTCATGCAGCAATCTACTTTTACAATAACAATTATTGCAACCACCAGAGAACAATGTGCAGAAACCATTGTTTGGATTTATGAAGCAGACGTACAAAATCAGTCTGAGAAGTACCGCTGGTGCTCGGTGGACTTGCTGCGTTCGGTTTCCCTGCAGCCTCAGACTTAGTTGATTAAATGACATGATCCAGGAAGGATATGTCATTTAGATTTAAAGCTGATGTTATAATAGAACAAGGTAAAAAAAAACAAAAAAAACACACACACACACAAAGGCAAGTGGATTGAATAGTCTTCCTGTTTTTAATTTTGCAGAAGTTCTACATACAGTGCAAGTGTTGATGATTTAGATGGAGTCTGGCAGTTCATCAGCAGTCAGGCCTTCGGAGTCTTTTGGGATTTGCATTGTATTAAGCTGATTTACACAATGTGTACAGGTAGAGTGTATACTCTGGAGGGAGGAAGAGAAATAATCCACTTCCAGCCAAGTACATCAGCAGTAAGGCATTATAATGCTCTTTGGACAACTCCTTCTTCCTTCTCTGACCTATATGAGGGGATACATTCATTTTAACCTCCCTCAATATCATCAGGCATGGAGAAATATATTACTTTTTTGTTAGTATTAGTTTTTTTTACATTTTCTTGGCAGATTTTTTCAATGTGGTCCTCCACTGAACCCCCAGGGTGGGATGTCAAAATGTGGTCAGATTGCTGAGGATTCAAAACTAAATGGGTGTATGCCCCTCTGGGTGTGTGTGAATGTGTGTGCACACAGTGTGTGTCTGTGTGTCTTGAGTGCTGAACTCCTCACTGACTCATCACTATACTTTCGGGATGATTCAAAAGTTCTGGATTAGCTCAGAGGGACGTACTATAGACAATACGGCAGTGTGAGTGCTTCTGAATGCCTTGCATTTTTATAAGGTTATGACAATCCATTTGTTTATCATTTTGACATCTGGAATCCATTCTGTTATTGCAGGGAGAAGCAGTAAGAGTGCTGTATTGGGCAAAGCCCTCACTCCTCACTCCTCACATTCACATTCACTTCTTCCAGTCCCATAGCCATAGCTTCCTCTTTTTTCCCCCTCCTCTACATGTACCTTCTCTGTATCAGTCTCTTGGGTCAGACAAGCTCAAAAAATGCAAGTGTAAGGGAATTGGTTAATGAAACTCTGGCAGAGGGGACAATAAATTAATTACTATGTACAGAGGAAGGACATCCACTGCTCCAAGCCTGTGTCTGCTGTGCATATGTGCCTACAGGCCTGTGGTTGTGGCAGCAGAACACCAGCAGCTCAGTCTGTTGAATCTGTCAATCCTAAAATGTAGACATGACGCCAGGCAGCAGCGACTGAGTCATGAGAACGGTTGACAGTAATGACGAGCCATGGAAATACAGACTTTATACCCTTTCATTTCTTCCTCTCTCGCATTCTGCCCTTTTACCTCTGCCATTTGCATTTGACGTCTCACGACAAGCTTTTTAGTCCTTCCTCTGCCCCCCCGACAATCCCTCTCTTCTATTTGTCCCTAGCTGTGATTCAGTGGCCCATCCCTTTCCCATAACCCTGGGCTGCTGCCTGGGACCTCAGCATGACCCGCTCTACATTGCTTAGACTTTTCTCTCTTTAGGCCTGCATCTTTGTAGTGTGTGTGTGTGTGTGTGTGGGTATGTGTGTGTGTGTGTGTGAGTGTCCATGTAACAGAAAAAGAAAACAACGGTGATCATATTACAGTAACTGTGAGTTATTTATTCTCTCTGCTGAAATGCCTGGATTGTGAGAGTCTAGAGTTATGGTGTTTTTAAATGTGTTGCAATACAGTACACACAAGAAAATGGGGAAACAATGTCTTAGGAGATGGTGTCTGCAGTTGTTTGTAAGCAAATGTGAATTTGTCGGCCTCACTGTACAATTATTTGCCAGTTTGGGACTTTATATTCCTCTGAGTGAAGAGTGTTTATGTGTTTCAGCCTCCTCAAGTTTGGGGTTTATGGTCTGCCTTGTGCACATTGTGTATTTGTAAAAAAGAAAAATCTCCTTCCAGTCTCGCTATCATCACTTTTATGGAAGGGACACAGTTTTACAGCCTCTCCCGTCTGTTGTGTGTCCA
The DNA here is from genome assembly GCA_030347415.2 of Decapterus maruadsi. NCBI lineage: Eukaryota > Metazoa > Chordata > Actinopteri > Carangiformes > Carangidae > Decapterus > Decapterus maruadsi. The sequence continues at coordinate 19,636,482 of CM064906.1, forward strand.
GCCGGTGGAGTGGGTAGAGCTAATATAATTAAAATGCCACAATAGGCCGGCATGTTTTACTGGAGCAGTTCCTACTGGGTGAGGTTGACATAGTGCACTCACCAACCTCTGCGCTGGCCCGTTGGCAAGGCATCAAACTATAGCGGGCAAGGAGGACGAGAAACGGGGAGATGGGAAAGGAAGGGCGGATGAGAAAACAATGGATGGAAGGAGAGATGGGCTGTTGGATGGATGGATGGATGTAGGTCAGTGGCAGCAGGAAGCAGTGGCTTTAGGAGAACTCTCTGTCTTTGTGGCTTAATTGCCTCTATGAGCCCGTTTGAAGTCCTCAGTGCTAGCGTGTCTGGGTGCCAGTCAATAGTGGTCTGTATGTCATTGTGTGTCTGTGTGTGTGAGGCTTGTGGTACTGTAGCCTTTTCTGTATCGCAGTCTGACATGCATTCTGACCGACCACGCCAAGGGAACAATGGTCGAAACCCACAAAATGTGTCCTCGTCGATGTCGACACCACTCATTATGTGCTATTGCACCATCTCCACGCCACCCAGATATTACATTCAAAACAAAACAGTCACCCATGAGTCCTTAAGGACGAACCCTGAATTTTAGAGGCAATTTTATCTTGTGTCATAAAATTGCTCTTGGAAGACGCCACAAGTATGCAGCGAAGTGCTTTGCTGTTTCTCCGCAAGTGCTCTGATTCTTATCGTGGTGTCACAATATAAGAGCTGTCTCTGTCTGTGTCAACACAGTCTGTTCCCCTCGTGAAGGAATTTCAATTTGATTTCTACGTTTTAAAACATAATATGCAAGATCAAAGGTTACATTTTATGTCGTATTTCTCAGCTGGCAGCTTCATGTGACTTTCTAACTACATTTCTACAAGTGGGAATTTGAGTGGTGGCACCAAAGTGAGCTACATATTTGCCACCATTAGAAGTAATGAAGTTTGACTGATAGTGCACTTAAAACCAAGAAAAACAAAACCCAGTTCCCATGTCATGCAGCTCATGGCATGATGAAGGCTTCATGTGTTTCACCCGTACCGTATCATTAACACACTCACTCAGTTTAGTGTGTGTTTTAACAGCGTTCAAAGGCAGAGAAAATCCACCCTCGAACCTCTGCTTTGATCCTAACACGGGGCTCGTAGCCGTGCGGACATGGGATTACGGCCTTATATACTATCACACTATTTCTGTGTGCCACAGACACAGCACACATTCACGCAGCCGACACCGTCAACACTCACACAGCGTGTTCACGTCTGAGTTACAGGGCTGAACCTCATTCTGTAGTTACTATTTTTAGGGGACACCGTTATCCTTCTTCCTTGGGGATATAACAGACGTCGTCGGTTGGAGCTTGATTGTCTGAATTTTATCTGAAGTTTTTTTTGTGATGCAGTCAGTGTCGACCTGCAAGTTTGAAATGTGGGTCCAGCAGTGAGCACAGGCTGTACTCCCTGTAGAGTTTCAGTGTGAATCTGAGTACAAGTTTAAGTTTTCAGCATGTGGTATTTACCATCAGAGTGAGAATCCGAACAACATGTCTGGTTTAACTCCAACGGCAGGTTTAAGGTCAGTCCGAGTTGTTGTCCAACCCAACGGATAAGTATGTGAGTTTAAAATGAAAACGAATGACAGGCATGGGAGGAGAGCAGGAAAGCTAACAAATCCAACTCTGTACAAACAACAAAAGTACAGTACACTACTGTGGAGCGTGTTGTGTGTGTGTGCCTGTGATCTGCGCTCGCTGTGTGTATGCGGTAACCTGAAACCACAGGGAAAACGTTCCTAGAATTCCGGGTGGGTTTGGTGTCGTGGCTCGCTCACTGGAGCCCCCTGAGTGGTGCTGGGAATGCGGCCTCTGCACGGAAGAGCTACAGAATGAAGGGAAAGTCCCCCCCCAGCCACCCACCTACTCATCTCCGTACATCCATATACATATCCATAGGCTGCCAGACACGCAGACATTTTTCAGCAACTTGCCAATTGATGCATACTGTACATGTATGTCTAAACAAAATAGAAGTAATGAAGAAACTGTTTGACTTTCAGAAATAGATTTTTATTTGTCTGTTGCTCAGACCCTGACCCTTAGGTCGTAACCCAAAGGTTAGGGCAACACCCTGACCTTACTCAAAACTGGACGGACACATATAGGCCCACTACAGTAAGTGTCTTGTGAAGTCACGAAAGACAGCAATGCGAATCACCATGTCTAGGTCAAATGTCTCGCATGGCGTGGATGTCTCCGGCCGGGTCAGTCTGACTGGGACCGTCAGCAATGATACACAGAAGGACAAAATGTGAACAGGATCTGGCTCCCAGATCAGGCAGACACGGCCGGCCTGTTCAAGATGAGAGGCATTTCCATTTAGCAGCGCTCTGTGGAGCATATTATGGCGAATGGAGCCAAACTATTTTGCCCATCACTTTTTCTTTGTTCTTTTTTTTTGTACAAATTATTTGAAACAGACAGTGCCGGAAAAAATAGATTCATATTGCTAGATAGCTGGACAGATAGGTAACAGAAGCATCCCACTGCCATCTGAGCCACAGCATCTGGGCAGTTCAGCTCAAGAGATGATTAAATTGTTTGTTTGCTGAAGTGTAGTTGAACTGACATGTGAATGTGTGTTGTAAAAGGCACCAGATTTGTCAGTAGTCTAATGACTGATGGGATGTCTAAGCCATTTTTAAGTATGTTTGTCTTTGAAAGAGAGGCACAGAATCATTTACTGTTTCTAATAACATATTTTACAAGACATATTCACCCAGTGCTGTAGTAATACTAACCGTACAAAAATGTAATGTTGTTAATTAAATAGTAAAAAAAAACAAAAAAACAAGCATGATCTACAGTCAGTGGAACTTTATGATTCATTTGGAAAGACAAACCTATTAGTGAGCCCCACAATAAATGAACACAATGTTTTCCAATCAAATTGATTGCTGCAGCTTTATGCATCAAAGGTATCATCGATGGAAGAGCATTATACGAAAACATTACGTGTTTGTGACTTAGATAAATGTCATTTCAGAGTGGAACCAGAGAAGGAGCATGCTAGATATCATTGATGACATTTCAAGCAGGCAAGGCTGCAATCACAGCTGACACCTACTGTAAACAACTTCAAACTATCTGCTGCGTACAAACTCCCAAGAGAAGGAAATCATGGTAGAGTCTCAAATGTACAAAATAATCTTAGTCTATTGACAAATTATTGAAAAGCACCTGTTATGTGTGGCCAGACCTGTTGAAAAATGCCAGATAGGGGCTAATCTATATTATAATCTATATCTTGGGACAAATTTGTTAAGCTACTCTCCCCAAGCCTCTTAACCCAAACTCGATCTCTCAGATTCATCTTACTGATTGACTTATGATGATGTGTCCAATTTCCAACCTGTGGCTGATTGACAGATAAGCCTGATCATGACAAACATGATAGTTATGGCTGGGATTTCTGCCAAGAAAGTCATTTTGACCATCTGTTTGTCAATGCTACCATCTGCCCGACTTCATTTCGATAATTGCTCCCTGACCTTTGCCCTTCTTCTCACTGTCTGCTGCACAGTCACTCCCTTACTCCGTGACCTTAAGCAAAGTTTGCACAACATTGCTGTATATAATCCTGCTGTACGTGTTATTCTGGTGTCAGATAGCCGCAGTTGGAGCTGCCGCCTTATCTCTTCATCTACAATATACTCTCAAATGTCCATCTCGCTGAGTGTCTCGGGACCATTTCTGCCCAGGACCCTCACAGGCTTTATGCTTTTGCACATTGCCATCATAAATGTACTGTGTGGTTGTCTGTGTATGCACGTCTTAATGGTAGAGGGTGGTTAAGTTGTGATCCCATGTGCCCTTTGCGGCAACAGAGTCTGATCCCTGACCCCCTCACTCAACACCCTCACAAGCCCTCGCCACTCTTTGCGGGTATGTCTGAGTATGTGGGCGCCTGAGTGCATGTTTGTTGCCTTGAGTCAAACATACAGCCTGAGTTGAAGTTGACTGTTTGTGCCGAGTTGACTTTGCTTACACATGCAGCATATACAGTATAGTCCAGATGTGGCGTCATGCCTCCCTCCACGCCTGTCCATGTTTCCGACACTTTGTACTGTACACACTGAGACACCGTGTGATTGCAAAACCAGGCTGTACATCCAGATGTAAAATAAGATACGTAAAGTGACGACTTAGGATATATTCAGCTGTATCCGCGGTGAGCCCCCCGACTGGTTTTTAGTGTACACTCAAACTGTCAGCTTCGAGCAGTAGATCACACCACTCTGGCCTGGATCAGACAGACACACAGACAGACAAACAGGTGGTCGTACCACACCAGAGGATCAGAATCCACTCCACTCGTCTATGCTCTGGGGCATAGTTTACTCTCCTGGCTCTGCCCCTGCCTGCCCTTGTCTGCCTTCCACACACCAACTGCCCTTCCACCCCCCACCCCCCCACCCCCTCCCCCAACCCAACCTCAGTTATCTATGCCCTCCTCGGCATGTGGGCATGTGGCTGGAAGGGGGGATAGATTCATTCGCCCTGTGTTTCTTTCTTTCTTTCTTTCTTTCTTTCTTTCTTTCTTTCTTTCTTTCTTTCTTTCTTTCTTTCTTTCTTTCTTTCTTTCTTTCTTTCTTTCTTTCTTTCTTTCTTTCTTTCTTTCTTTCTTTCTTCAGCATTGACATGTTAGGTCTTATGCTCTTTTTTTTTTAATCCATCCTCTGTCTTTACTAGCACTGGTACACAGTATCAGTATCTTTGTTTCTCACTTTTCTGTCATCCCTTTGTTCCAAATATATCCACATTATATCCTTGTAATTTCTGAGTTGTGTGGTGGATGTTGGAATTTAAATAGGTCAGTGTTGCCACCTACTGGGGAGTCGACGTCAGTGAAGCAGATATGTCATTACTGCTTATAAAGTTTAAATTTCAATTTCTTAAAATTTTTAAATGCAGTTTGGAGAAACTCTTTTTATACTTTTTTTTAAATCAAAATTCTGAATTCCCCTGATTTACAACCAATTGACTTGTTTGAGTGTGATGCAGATTCATAGTTAACCGTGAGCAGTGGGTTCGCTGTCATCCATGATTACTGCTGAGTGGCAGAACGTGATATTTCCTCTTCTAAAGCAGGACATTTTCTCACGAAGATTCACCAGTAATTTCACCACATTTTGCAAACAGACCTGTGTAACTGAATCAGACACAGATGAGGTTATTTGTGCGGGTTTGTGGGAAACACAGAGACGGGAAAGCACAGCTGAGTGAGTGTGTGGCGGTGTACACGGAGGAAAAATTGTTGTATTTGACAGGAAATTATGCCTCGCTGTCTGCATGCGATTTTCATGTGTGGGCATTACTTTCGTATTCCTCCAATCTAATGGAGCGGTGCAGCATTTTCCCAGAAGTCTGTGTGGTCTGTTGACTGAGCCTGCACTATGTCTGCTGGTACATCGGAGCAGGAGACACAGTGAGGTGGGGAACTGTTACACCCAGTGACAGACGCAGTCGGGACAGTCAGGCCTGGGAATATCCTCAAAGCAAACCACAGAGCAATTAGAGTTGTAATCTATGGAACTGCTACCAGCTTTAAGCACTATAGTCATCCTCTAGGTTTCCATTTGTCTGCCTGTGGCACTAGAGACAGACAAATTGAAGCTCTTCATTTTGCAATTTGTTTCACTTTCATGTGAACAAGTAGTTACATTGATTTGTAGTAGTGGAAGAGGAGTGTGGGTAGGAGCACCTCCTCACTTCCTGTAAGGACATTGTGTTTAATTAGCTGAAAATAAAAATCGGTGAATCACAATTTCAGTGGTTTAATGTTTATTGCCTGATTTGAGATAAGGGTGAATTACAGCTTGTGTGATATGTGCTGCCTCAACCGGGTTTAGTTACAATGCACAAAACGGGCAAAGACTACAATTTGATTGTCTTATTACACATTACCAGTGGTTGTTGGGAGTTTAGCCATATCAGATATCTCACTTTAAAGAGTCAGGCTTTGTTTAAGATGATTGTCAGAAAATTATGCCCTTCAGGCTTGTCAGAGCCCTGTCTTTCATTTTAAATACACACCGGTGCCAAAGTAGCCCGAAGGCACTGTCAGGACAGTCAAGTCATTCTTAAAATTCAATAACCGCTCATTACCTTAAACATTAGGTACTGTCACCATTCAGTACATAATATTAGCCACAAGGGTGCAGTGTGGAAGCATGTTTTACTTCAACTGTCAACCAGCAGCAAAGTCTAATGACACCGCCTTGGTATTATATGAAAATGTAGTTCAGTTACAGTTATTTAAATTTAGCTTGTTTATGTGTTTGTTTTACATTAGACTGAAACCTTCAATGTCATCATGTGAGTGTTTTGTTTTTTTTAAGTATATTTTTGAGCTTTTTATGCCTTTAATGGTTAGTACAGTTGAGAGAGGCAAGAAATGGGGAGGCAGAGAGGGGGAATGACATGCAGTAAAGGTCCGCCCAGTGCAGGATTCGAACCTGGGGCCGACTCTAGCTTCTACATATGGGATGAGCGTTTTAAGGTAGAACCAAATACCGAGACCGTGCGTTGGATCTGGCGAGCTGCAGCGAGTAGATGAGTGTATACATTACATCGTGCTGCAGCTTTGAATCTGTTAATGTCAGGATTTACTGACACAGCCACAGGGATGAAAGAGACAGAGTGTGTGTATGTGTGCGTGCAGTTTGTTGCCAAGAGTGAGTCACTTACACCAAATTAATTCAGCTCTTTGCAGTTACTGTGATTGTTAGATAAATCGATACTTGTTCATTAGCCTGGAGTAGCTTTGAAATGAAACATGCTTGGCTACGTGTAGGCCTATAATGGGCTAATGATGAGCCAAACTAGATATTGCAGACTTCACCTCGTCTGCAGACGGAAATGGAAAGAGACAGGTAGAAGAGTCTTAATGATAAATATCAAACGCCTCATGGGTACAAGGTAATCACAGTATTTGATTACCTGTAAGTATATACTCCTGCTAAGTGAATCACTGTGCCTATTCATAGATCATTTTCATATTTCTGTTTTTCTCTCTTTAAACTCACTGCCCTTTCTCTTTTCCAGCTCTCTGACTATCCTGAGGGTTGGCCCAGGTCACAGTGGCCTAGAGAGCATACCAAGGCAGGACTAGACTTGGGGTAAACCCAGAAGACAGAGTACTTGCTGAAGTAGCCTACGGCTGTGGTGGTTTTGCGACCACAAATAAGGACTCGGGCCACTTTCTAAATTTAAACGTTTAGACTGGCTGTATCCAGGAAGTGTAAGTGTAACTATGGTCAGCAGTTCTTGTTTATATTAATTTGGCACTGAGCATCTTGGAAATCCCGATCCTCAAGAGAGTTTCCAGTCTGCCATTAGCAATGGGCCACATCTCCATGGCACCATGGTCTGCTGGCTCGGAGGGGGCCGGGGTCAGCTTTCATCTCCATCCGCCCAACAATCTGATAAGAGATGTCCAGTCAACAGCTACCACACTTCCACTCTGATTACACAGCAGACAAGAAAACATTCAGATAGGCTGCGTCGCTTCACCACAAGGACCTCTGGTCACAGTAAAGAGAGAGAAACGTGCATAATACAAATGAAAGGAAATCAGGATTTAATGATTGTTTATGAACGCTAGATTCCCCTCAGGGGCGCTCAGTGAAAGAGATAAGTGTCAGCAGTGATGGGCGAACTGAAAACAGGATAGAGGGAGAATATCGATCTGATACTTGACCTGCCCCAATAAAGACTGTGTACATGTATTTGCTGGCATTAGAAAAGAATATATAAAACAAACATGCAGTATGAGGGGAGCCATTCATAAGTGCACTAACACCTTTTACTGCACTGTAGAGGACAGGCTGTCAGTGTGTAATAGCCATGAGTAATATGAGCCATTGGACCTTCAACCATATAGCTGTTACAGTTGCAACCACTCAATAAACCAGCCTGGTCTTGGTAAAATCACCCTGGGACCTCTTAAGAAGTGGCAAAGCAGTTGAGACCAACATAGTGGTGTGTAATTTCAACCAAACCACACAGCCATAAACAGCCATATATTTCACTGGTCCGCAGCACCGCTCGGACAGATATATTGCCATCCCAGCACAGGTGTCATGCCTCAGGTGAAGTCCAGCACAAAAAAACTGCACAGATTCAATAATGTTAAGGTCCTGGACTAAAATGTTTCATCCTGGCTGACATGACAAAACCCTGCAGTTAGTAGAATAAGTAGAGTTAGAAATAGCCCGTGGACTGTTTGTGTGGAGGCCTATCATCAATTTTCAAAGGACATGTCTTCTGCACTTGTGACGATTACTCTAGGTCACTGAGTTCAACTTAAAGCCCCATTACTCTCTGAAGAGGTCACAGGATGATTAAGAGTCTGATGTCTTTCTATAATTAGGACTAGTATTAGTTTTTTGTGAAATTCTGTGACCCCTCCTCCCCCCAAATAATAGCCAGAAAGAATAATCTGAGCAACAGGCAGATATGTACAGTATGTAACCTGTGGTGTTGGGTCACAAGTACAGTAGACATAGAATTTGAGGATTGTTTAAATGGGTCGCTTGTAGGTCAAAAAGTTAACATTGCTCAAGTAAAAGTGACATCACCTGTCCTAACGAACTAAAAGAAAGCAGTTTGATGAACTAACCATGGTTGATTATGTAGGCAAAACAAGCTTCAGTATCACAACATCTCATGATTAGTCATGCGGACACAAGGAACAGCTAGTCAGTATGAAATCACCAAAACAGTTTCCAACTCGCTTCAAAACAAGAGAAATGAGATTGCTGGGTTCAGCAGCTGACTGTGTTGATCTTGTTTGGGGTTTCTACCATGACTGCTGTGCCTGTGCTGCGCTTTTATTTTTCTGACCCCGCCTGACTCCACCTTACATCTCTGTCTCATCGCTCAATACTGAAGCTTGCCAGACTGAAAGAAAGCATGACAGAGGGTCCACTGGGCCAGCGGCCAGGTCTACGAGAATCACATGGCATCCTTGACTCAGCTTTTAAAGAAATTAACTGGGAACTTCACAAAATTTGGACAGATTAATTGAAGTCTCATTGCTCCGAAACTACAGTCGAAATTTCTACTTTCAGCAGTGGAAATCTAGAAATCACATAAATCAAAAGAATCTAATGAAACTGAACAGTTACAGTAAATCTGACACGCTTCTTTGAGTTTTGCTGGTTGTTAAACTTGGGAAACTTTTCTCCAAGTCTGCCTCATTATCCACAGTGTCCCAGTGTTTCTGAACGTCCATTAGGCCGATGTCTCACTGGGACGAGAGCAGCTATAGAACAGTTTTAGCTCCAAATCCTCCAAGCTGCCAGGTGGAACAAGGAATAGGTGAGGTTGAAAGACACGAGGGGACACATAAAGAGAGGAAAAAACACGTGTCTCTTGGGAACAGAGTGAGAGTTAAATGAAGCCATGACTGCATGCCCCATGTACCGCCGAGATTTCCAAGCGACTGCAGCTGCTGGTGGCGTTTAGCATGTTCATGTGGTTACCAGCTACAGAACAGCAAAAAGAACAGAGAGAGATAAAGCACGATTTAATTGGATATTGTGGTGGTGGGCTGGGAAATTATAAGGAGGAAGAAATCTGACTTAAAGACTCTTGATGAGCTGGAGAGATCATTTAAAAAAAAAGAAGAGGTGGAGTTGGGAGGTGAATGAGAGGAATAGAGCACAGACAGAAAAGCACATTGTTTGAGCTTGCCTGCCCTGTAGATAACCTCTCCTGATTTCCGTGCTATTTCTCCTTGCACATTTTATGATCAGAGCATCTCCGCTCTAATAAAGTTGACTTTGAGGCACAGAAAGCCACATCCCTTGCAGCCAGGAGTTTGCACGTCTTCTACAGTATAAGAGCAGCCAAAGATTAAGGCAGTGTTTAATTTTGTATATACCTCATTTGTTTGAGATGTTTATTTTCACTGTGTTTATCACTGGAAACGAGCCTTTGGGACGGAGGGTTTGTGATGTGATAGGTCTTGCGAAACGTTCGTATGTGTGTTTGCACACGTCGGTGTTTACTGTCCAGTGGACAGCATGTGCACATACATCATGTCATGTTGATTAAATGTTTGCAAAGTGGCTTTTGACCAGTTGCCTGTTCATGTGCTTAGTGTTAGTGCAGTGAATGACTGCTAAGCTCACAGTGTGTGTGAGAACAGCCTGGCCTTTCAGAACAAAACCTCCTGTTCAGAGTATTTCAACATGTCCAAGCCCTGCTCGTAAAGTTAGCTGGCTACAAGCATCTACTCAACCCCTCCCTTGCTCTCACTACTGGCCTCACTTGTGACTTTAGGTCCTCCTCCTCTTCCAGCGGGGAGGAAGAGAAGGCTGGAATCCTGTATATTACTCAGTGTTATGATGGGCTCTATATACAGTGTATGTTTTCATCTTATGTAGACTTATATTACTTAATAAAACAGTCAAATTAGCAGCAGTAAATGTGTCATTGGCACAAATTTTTCCATGAACTGTTACACAACACCAGCACTTGGATATGAGTTATAAAGTACTCAGCAAAGTGTAATGGGGAACGACAATTATCTTGTTAGGATACTGTTAGTGGCAAGTAAAAGCAATTTCAAGGAACTGGGCGAGTAGAACCACCAACAAAGCACCAATATCTAATAATCGTTGAAGCAATTTACAAAATGGAAAAAACTGACACATAAATTGAGATTGCAAAAAGCACAAGTGGACAAATTGGAGAAAATTGACGAATTACAAAACTCAGACTGGCGACGTGCAAATGGACTATCTAAAAATTAGAAACTGTGGCCTGAATGATGGATGAATGTACTCCCCAAGCACTGTTTGTTCTACGGTATGTTTATGTTTTTTGTTCTGCACTATTAATCTAATGTGAACGAAGATTTAAGTGGAAAGAACACTATGGTCTTAGCGTCAGTGAAAAGCATGTTGGCAATGTAGGAAAAGTATGAAAAATATACAGTCTTTTTCTCCTTGCCAAGCTCTTCTTTTGGTACTAAAATATCTGAACACATATTTGTCTTGTGAGTGGAAATCACAGAATGTTAAATCACGAAAAGAAGGGCTATGGAATTAAATAATTAAATGTGTATCGTGTAATAATATTTCTGTTTATTTTAGATGGGCCAGAGGTATCCATTCTCTTCAAATATGCACAGTAGACTTCAAGAGGGATCTATTTTAAAACTCCGTGGCAGCTGCTTTCTCCTTGACGTTAGCAGCAAGTTCACATTTTACGCTGTGTTTCCCATACACAGTAACACGCGGTTATTAATGGAATTTGTGTGTGTAATGAAAAAAAGCGGCGGAGCAAGAACTTCACCTCCTTTAAAATCGCAACTTCTTGATTAGACTGTGTCACAGTCTGCATTGCAGGAAAAGTGGATAGACTATTGCAGCGGAACAGACAAATAAACTATATGACCTGAAAGTGAAATTATCTTTGATGTTATAGTGTGGAGTGGTGAGGGCTCTGAAAAGGCAGCAAATACTCCACAGAAGTGGCTAAAATCGCACAATTTCACAAAAAAAAGTGCCGAAGCCTCAATGATGACATCTTCGGATTCAGCCGCCCTGAACCATTGTGTAGTAATCATAACCTTTCACTGTGAGTAACTCGGCGCTTGTTCAATCTCCTATACCCACGACGGGTGGGAGGGTGTGGAGAGGCTTTATTAATCATGATGAACCAACAATTTGCTGTTTACCCTGACAGCAGTATCCACCAGCACTAATCCAATGCCCTCCTCAGCTGAAATAGTACCACCCACAGCCACAAAAATACACACACTCCAACATGAAAACAACCTCATCCCCCTCTCAGTCATTAATCATTGCCCTCCCCACTTTGCTCTGATTCAGCCTGATGTTTCTTTCAGAGGAGTTATTCATCCAAATCAATTTCCATGTGGAAAACGTGACTGCCAAAGGAGCAAACGGAAATATTTTCACCTTTAATAAATAGAAAAAGGAGAGGAAGCTTTAGATCGCTTAATCAAAGAAGCATCAGTCGGTGATGCTGTGTGCTTTCTGGAGATAGTATCTCTAAGAGGGAAACATAAAAAGAAAACACTTTATTTGAAAGAGGCGAGATGATGGAAATTGCATCATGTCTTCTATCGTATATCAGTCAATTATATGTTAATGTGACTGAGTACTTTCTGACAGACTCATACATAGACGAGCAGTGGTCAGATGTACAGTACAGTAAGGCAGTTTTCATCTTGAGGATTTCCCTATGTGTGCTTCTCAGGCATAATTTGATGTGTTTCCTACTGACCTGGAAGGTAGAGAGCACAACATGTCTCCTGTATTACCATATAATGGTAGGGTAACATTGTGGAAAGTAATATCTGGATCTACTGTACAAGACTGATTTTCATTGTTCCAGAAAGTATCCCCCATTGCACCGTATATGTCTGTATTATTCAGTATTATCCTATTGATACATTCCTCATGATGCATTTGAGCTACTAAAGGTTGATTTATTGATCCTGATTTCTAAAGCAAAGAACCAGATAGACTGCGTATTCACTCAGAAAATCTTGGCACAAAATGTCAGGCACACCATGTAGCCTTGACGTGCTATCCCACAATCCTGCCGTGAATATTGAAGCAAATCAAAAAATATCAACAAAACTGCCTTTTAATCATCTCAGAGATTATGTGCAAGCGTTTATCTCGCTGGCAGATACAACTGGATAATCTTCTTACCCACTGGGATCCTGGCAGATATCTCTGCAGAGGGTTTGCTGAACCAATGCAATTAAGCAATTAGACAAATTACAATCCCAACAAGACTACTGGATCGACAGTGTGTTTATTTTATGGTGTGCATGGGTCACACTGTGAGTCTCCAGCAATCGTTGTAGGTTTGGAGGTTTAAGATAAATTCTGCTTTTGAATAAAAAGAAGGAATCGGTCCAGTTTCATGCTGTTCGCTGACTGTTTAAAGGGAGGTTCAAGGGGAGTTCAGAGTGCTTAGATGAGTGTCGCATAACAAAAAGAGACTGACAGCAAAGATCATCCCAACCTGTGGTTAAAGAGGAACACACAATGTAGTGTATACACAAAACGCATCTATCTAATTGAATCCCTGGTGAGTGTTGTGAGCTCAACTGGTGTTCAGTCTACAATTGAGCACAGATGAAAGACCAATCAGAATCTACCTTACCAGGGGCCAGCTCTCCCACTCGGACTGTTTCTAACCTCGTGTAAACCCTCATCAAATGTTTACACATCCTTGAAATGTTGTTATTAATGCTATGGCGTGGCTTTGCTTACAGCACATAGAGCAGTGCACTGTAGGGGCATGTTTGAGCGTGCACCTTGGACGCGCACATGCCTTCTGTTGTCTCCCTGTGCACCTTGAAAGATGAATATTGAATATCTGTTCTCTGCCTCGCAGCCCCACAGGCATTCCTGCGGGCCTTCAAAAGATCAAGACAGTTCAGTTTGGGGTCAGCATCGGGGAGTGGAGGTCACTTGCAGTCTGTGCTCCAGGCAGAGGGAATGACAGAACAGACAAAGCTGCCTTCAGGAGAGTGCATCAATTGGGCATTCACTGGGGAATGAGTCAGTTCAGTAGAAAATAGCCGGAGAGCCATGAGTCAGAAGCCGTACATGTGTAGGTAGTCATTTTGAATGTTTGTTGAGGTTGAACGTTTGAGACCACCGGAGGAGAGCTCTCCATTTATTAACCACACGAGAGGGTGATATCATTTAGGTGCTGAGCTTTTTCACTTTTCTCAGCTCTACCTTCACAGTCGCACTGCAATCCTTTGGGACATAGGGCTGTAGTGAGAATCATTTTTGAAACAGGGGGCATGCCCACTGGCAGGAAGTTTATCATGACATCTGATGTCTGCATTAGCTCTCTGTCTAGCAGGTAATCATCCCTGGGATGTCCCGCTATGTCAGTTGTCACACCCCTTACGTCATATTAAACCTAGACCGCAGCGAAGTGTTCCAGGTCTAACACGGCCTGCCAAACTCACCCTGACACTTCCCTTTCATTAGCATCCCATCTGACGAGCTCTCTTCCACGCCAGTGCTGTTATCCCAAGCCAAGGCTGGAGACAGACACACACATACTTCCGAACGCACTGGCCCCCACTTTCAACCACTGCTTAGGGAGCTGTTTGATTCTCCAATTAATCATTTATGTCAGAGGGGGGAAGTTGAAAGCCCAAAAGCAATCGATTGTTTCCATCTTGACAAGAGACGATTCAAAGCCCCCGGCCATTAAGAATTCACTGGTTGTCAGAGCAGACAGTGGTTTGTGTGTGTGGAGGGTGGGGGTCCACTTTGCAAATACAGTAAACAGAAACAAGCAATGAAAGCAGGAGGAGGGGATAAACAAGAAGGAGATGCGGAGTAATGTGCAGCAGCAGAGGGTTAAGTGAGAAATTTTTGCATTTTTATGGCCGTGATGTGTAAAGCGCTGTTTCAGCAAGCCGAAGGGGGCACAGACCTTATCAAGACATTGCTTAGATCACAGAGATTCTCAGGTTCAGCACTTTTATGATTGCCTCCGCTCATATCCGCATGAATACATGCAGGTGTGTGCACGCACAGCCGCACCGCAGATCCACGCACGTGCCCATCCATCGCATCACATATAAACACACTCACTTACACAGTCCATAATCATTTCATCAACCTCGCGCCGCCCGTGGAAGCATCCGTTGATTCGATGCCTGTGGTAGATGTTATTCTTCTCTTTTACTGTTGAATCCCCCCCCACGCATTGAAGATTAGCATCCACAATGCTCAAATTAATTTGGATAACAGTGAAATGGCTGTGGGAGAAAAAAAACAAAATATGTGGAAGCTGTCAGTTTAACAATGCATCTACATTACATGTAAATATCTAACCTTGGCCAATGTACAGTAGGTAAGAACAGTAGGGCAGCAGGTGTACTGTACTACACGTCTGGCGCCATGGTTACTGTAATAAGTCTCTGGTTAGGTTGTGGAATAAGCATACTGTGGTTATATTAAGAAAAATATTATTGTTTAGGTATTTTGTGTCCTCCATACGTGGATTATTTCTCTCTACTACATCACATGACTTCCTCCTTCCACCAAACAATAAAGCCTCACTATACTGGAGGTCATGAGCTGTTTGCCCAGCGCTGCAGGGTCATTTCCTCAGATACGGACAGTCTCTGATCAACGGAACAACATTGCAATTCAAGAGGTAGATGAAAATTTCCTTTGCATGTTGTAGTGTTTAACCTTAGGGACAGGCCGAGGAGACTCAATATCCAGAATGGAGAGGGGAATGACTGAGTGTGCATGTGCATAATAAGTGTGAGAAATAGAGTTGAGAGTGGGTGAGTGAGTTTTTATATTAACAGTCTCCCAGATATTAATGCATTTTAAAGCACAGGCACTTTCACACCGCTTTTCATTTGCAGAAACTAATCACTATTCTACAAGTTTTGAGTCGTCGCTGTTATTGTATTGGTTGCTGTAATTGGTGACTTTGGTTGTACGTTGTAAACAAATGAAATATTGGTCAATTAGTTACTGTATGTAATGAATTGGGTTAATTAGGTTCAGTGTAATGACTCATTTCCAGTTGCCCACAAGCCGGTGTGTTTTATTAGCAACAGTTAATAAATGGCGTTACCTTTCCAGTGACCTTTAACAAGAGGGAATAATATGAAGAAATAATATTCAGCACATATAGGTGAAGGCTAAATAAATAAAGCTAGAGTACTGTGGATTACATTACTAAAAGCCTGCTTTAAAAAAACAAATAACGATGTGGTCCAGCTCGTTGTGTAAAAATTCATCCTATCATAATAATACAATGTTCAGTAAATCCCTCATGGATGCTGAGCTGTGGTGTGCTGAATCATGATGGGTATTATTTATATCAGCCAAAACAACGGCGACTATGTTTTAATTTTAAACAGTTACAGTACTTCCCTTCCAAATCAGGCACACTGCTAGAAATGTTAACCTCCCTGACATCAGCTCAACAACAGCTCTGACAAAATCAACAGCTATAATCCCTGCCAGGCCCAAGGAGCATGCCAGGGATTAAAGGGTCCAGCTCACCATGTGTCTCAGTTTCATTTTTACCACGCTGTGCCCAGTCATATTTTCATTAGAAATATTTTCAGTCGTAGAAGACCATAATAGCAGCATCCTGTGATGTTTGAGCACATTCGATTCATTCAAGGCATTGCTGACACAAAACACATTGCAGCGTTGGAGTTTTTAATGTGTTTGTGCAACATGCTCTATGTTTCGTCAAGATACGAGATACTAATGGTTTTCAGCTCATGTTGAAGAAGCACTGTGGCGTAGTCAGAGGACTTCAAAATATCAGTATTGCTATTGTGTTTGTTTTCTTGGTTTAGTTTATTTGACAGTAAAATACAATGAAGTCTAACACTTATTTCCATTGTGGTTTTTTTCATGCACTATAATTACACATGGTTACATACAACAAGAAAAGATCAACAATGAACAAACTCACAATAACAAACACTTAAGTAACAAGCACATCAGCAAAATTGCAGCAGAATATTTTGTTTAAGTTTTTGTTGTCTTTTTGTGTTTCTGCCAACATTAAAGCAGAAGTCAGCGGAATGTTTTTGTTAATATAAGTCCTAAATAGTCCTATTTTCCGTCAGCAATCACTTCGGCTGAAACACGGGTCTCTCAGTCACTCTGCTCTGCTGTAAACCCAGAAGAAAACTTTCCTTGTGGGATACAAGCGTTATCCAATGAGGAGAGAGAACGACATGAAGGGCTGTGTGTGCAGCCAAGGGATGCGCGTGAATGTGGTGATGTAGGGATGAGGACCAATAGATCCATGACGAGGGCGGGGGCTGCTAACTCATGGTGCGTTCAAGGCAACCCGTAACTCGTGTTTTTCCGACCTGTGAAGTCGTACCAGTTCGATCTGGTACGAGTTCACGGGTCGGAAGTTACGAGTGGCCGTTATAGGGAACTTTCACAGGCAACAGGTCGGAAAAACACGAGTTACGGGTTCCCTGGAACACTACAAAGTCGTAAGTCGTGACTTGAAGCCGTAATTTACGGTTTCAAAAGCCTGCCTGGAACGCAGCATTTGCCAAAACGACCGGATTGCTTACTTATGCTTTAACCTCTGTTTAACACCAATATATATATATTTTAAAATATCATTATCTCTTTCCTTTCCTCACAGCTATTCTGGCAGAGTTGTAGGAAACGGACTACACGCCCAGAGGCAGAATCCAGAGGTCAAAGTTCGCAGTGCAGACCCTTCGCTGGCTGAGGTCAAGGAGAGGTTGGATCTTTTTAACCAGGTATGATAAATATACTTATACATGTGTATACATAAACACATTCTGTATAAGTGTGTCTATGTGCTGTCTGTGTTTTAGCATTTTCAAAACTACAGTAATTGGCATCAGGGTGCCAGTGACTCATCTGTTGATTGTTGCATGTCGCACATAATATGTGAGACTCCACTGAGTGGCAGGGGGGTCACAGCAATTACTGTTCATGTCAAAACAAGGAGACCTCATTGTTTAGCTGAGTGTCTGTTGACAGTTGTGTTGTTTAGAAGACGGATTTATAGAGAAAATAACTTGTATAATAGTTGTCATGGTTAAATCTTGTTTTGCAGAAGAGCCTTTCCCGGTATTTCAATGTCAGTGGACTGAAACGGGTCAAAAGTCACTATCAACTGAAGAATTATGTAACAACAACAAAATCTTACTTTAATTTATGGAGCTTTTGTATAATTACTGCTCCTTGAACAACAGAACACAAAGTCATGAGAGATGCTGAAATGTCCTTGCCGTTTCTTTAGACCCAAAGTCTTGTTTTGAGAGCAGAGGCAGATATCAAAGATAAATGAAAAGGACAGAAGGTGAAAGGGAGACAGTGACAAAAAAAGTGAATTACTGTGGAAAAAAAAAGAAAGATGAGAGGCGGGAGCAAAAGGTCAGGAATGAGTGACAGATAGGCCGAGATGACACAAGCAGCTTCAAAGTGACACTGTTTGTCATGTAGATGGGGTTTAGGGCTGAAAGGGACCAAGAAGAAAAGGGCCATTTCACACAGTCCCTAGAGGCCATTTGAGGAGACAAACGGAGCAGGATTCGGTTCCCCTCTGCCTGCCTGCCCTTTTGTTGCCCTGAAAATTATGCCCACAGACAGTACACCAGCCATCTCTCACTTTCTATCTCTAAATCCCTCTTTCTTTCTTCAGTTTTGACCCTTTTGGTACCTATTTGATTTCTGATGTTTCTAATACATCTTAAGATCTACTCCTGTCTGCCCTTATTCTTCTCTGTCTTTGTCTTTCTCTCCTTTAAAGCACCTCTATATCAGCTCTTAATCCATTCTATATCATGGCAGTTCTTTATCCTCACTTGCAACCGTCACCTTATACGCCTCTATTTTTTCTTCTCTTTCTCTCCTTCCCTATACATTTTTATTTTTGCCCTCCCGACTCACGTGTATCTTGAATCTCAACTATAGTATGTCTCAGCCAACCTGTGTCAGCCCAACCTGTCTGCCACTGACATCTCAAGATCATTTCTGTCAGACCACAACATCCAATTATACATGGTATCTGTCAAGTACCCTGTTGTCATGGTAACTATGCAGAGTTGAGCGGGTGTCTTGTTGACATTTACAGGGTTGAAAACGCCTACCTTCAATCTAGACCAGGTGGCAGAGCGTGGCTTAGCTTTGTGGCGGTGCCAAATAAGAGAGAAGTATCACCAAGTGTTAAATGGTTTTGACGCGGTAGGCTCTTTGATGTCTGATGAGTTGAACATCCACGAGTATGGACATATGTTTTATGAGTTGCGCTGCACAGTTGCTGTATACTAAACTATTAAACATTACTGATACAATTTTTGGTCCCATTCTGTATCCAAACATTGAAACTTCTGACACTCACCTGTGGCAGCAACCCTAGGTACCATCCAAACTGATTCTTATAGATCAAAGTGGTTTTGTTTAAAATGCCATCCTCTGCCAGCCGTCGTAATAGGCTAATACCATTTCACGCTCAGGCGGCTTTGGACAGGCTTAAAGGCACACTCCTTAATTTTCCTCCAGCAGTGCATAGCACCTCCCAAATCACCAAATTCCCTGCCACCTCACTCTTGAAAGTCTGACACCTTTACTATTAGGGGAAGTGTGCAGGTCTTAAAATCGAAATGCTGTTTTCCCTCTCTCTGCAGTTACGATAATTGTTCTTCAAACATTATTGAAACTGAATCCTTGTTTGAAAAGAGAGAAATATTCTAGTTTCTGAGCAAACAAGGTCATCACCTGCTACTCTTTATCCTTTCTACAGAGCCTTCATACGTTTGGAGGCACAGCCATTAAATCTGAATCTTCCAGGTGGGCAAGTCAAGCTCACAAAATGAATATATCTGTAGATTGATTTTGGCAAGCCCATCTGGATCCTTTTCCAAATCGCAAACTTTACAGGACACCCTTGCTGCCTTTTAGGCTGTAAAGGTAATAGCAGTTCAATCAGGAGGGAGTTGTTTACAGATAGAAAAAGCTGTTAATCCATACAAGTTTGATTTAGATCCTTAGTTGACATTGACAAAGCTCAGACTTATAACTGAATCAGCAATATAACCTGAGATGAGATTACAATCATTACTGATGATAAGAAGGCCAGTGCTCTACAAGTCTGGCCTGGACTGATGGATGAATGATCAACATTCATTGTGTGGATCCTGAAGTGGATGAGGGAAGCAGGTACTACAGTATAACTTTAAATATTTATAGCCATTGAGGTAACAACAAAGTGTTTGGCATTGATCAGCAACATCTATCTGCACCACCCCTGCTTAAATATTACTGATTGGATCTTTAAATATAAATAAATAATTGACTATATGGGCCTTTGCGATCCGTCAGGCCCACATTGAGGAAAAACGACCTTGACAGTGAGAAAAATCTGAACAGACAGCAGCATTGTTGATCTTGTGCTTAGACAGCTCCCACATAGATACTGTACAATCAAACTAATGTCAGTGCGGTGGTTAATTTTGGCTCTTTAGGTCTGTACTTTCCTGTCTTTGGAATAACAACCTTGAGTCTCAGACTCTCAAAGTGAGGACATTTTTACAAAGCCAAATAATTTATATCAGTCTTTATGACTTCAAAGAACTCTTTTGAGCTAAGATTTGAATTTGGTGTCAGTGTGAGAAATACAATTAGGCCTCTTGTGTGTTTGTCTTCTTTCATCCTTGGAGCTAGTTTGACTTATGTTCAGTGAGGGGGAAAAAAACAGTGGACTGATTTTAAAATCCACATATATATTCTCTTTATTTGACTTAAAAGGTATTGCAGGTATTTCAATGAATCCCTAATCTGAGCTTCTCCATATTTGAATAACCTTTATTCCTCCATTTCCGGGATTAGTGAGGTTGAGACGTGTATATTTTTACCTGCTGCAGAGTAGTTAGGTCCACAGCACTGTGGCACTAAGAGGATTGAGGAAGCGACTGCTGATGTATCACAGGCTCTGACCTCTCATCTACCCATGGCATTCTGCTCTTAAAGCACTCGGAGCTCTGCAAACACAACGCGCACGTGTGTGTATGGGCACGCACTAGACTGCACATGCACTTAGAAGAGCATCTGCTGGATTCACAGGCAACCTATGACAGACAGGCTTGCAAGGTGAGAGGGGGATTATACACACAATCATAGCGAAATATCTCGAAGTTTGTAAAAAGCTGTAAATAACACACAAACACACGGAGGGCAAACCGAATCTCTTGACCTCTTATAAAACGGTCCATTAAGTGAACAGGCCTGTGCGTCTCCGCTGACGATTCCTCTTTCTTGCTCTGTTTCCCTCCGCCTGTAAATATTGCGAATGTGGACAATAAATGTTTCAAAGTGGATTGTTGATCCGTGGCCATCGGTCCAGCTGTTTTTGGGTGGGGATCTTTCTACAGTGGTCTATCTGTTTCCATGTGAATATTAAAGCCAGATCACTTGTCAGTATTTCAATTTGCACTTAAGCAAATACAAAGTCAGTAGTAACATGTCATGCAGGGGCAAAAACACCCAGACGCTCATTCTTACCCTTTTCGAACCCCTATTTCTGTCAACATTTTTCTCCCAGACACACACACACGGGTTCAGACAGCATCATTAGAAATGCTGTGGTGGACAGGGAGTTGTAAAGACTCCAACATAAAACTTCAGTACAGAGAGGCCAGTTGTAAGTGTCTACTGCTTTGCTCTCTGGTTTGGCCTGTGGCCGAGCCAGGTACCACATCACAGAGAGCTTACTTATGTTTCACACACACACACACACACACACTGTGAATCCTTTGGATCCTTGAATCTATCAACCAGCGCAGGGACCCAGTGTTACTCTGCGTTCTTGTTTTTGAGGACTTGAAATAAACAAAATAAAATGTTTTATGTTAACTCGTAAAGAACCTACGAGTTGTATGAGTAACCCACAGTTGCTTTTGTGACTTCAGCTCGCCCTCACCGTATACGTTTCTCTAAAGTTGTAGCAGTGCCTGCAGCAGTCAGACAGGGTTTGAGCTTTAAAGAGTTAGTGGAGTCCAGGGATGAAGAAAGAGCTCGGGCTGAGCTGGCAGCCTGTCACAGGGAGGGGACAGATTCTTTCCACTTGAAGAAGATGATGGAGCTGGCCTTCACAGGAGCTCTGCTGCTCTTTGCTGCTGCTGCTGTGGCAACGATACAGCAACAAGTCTCACAGCACAGGGCTCTCTGTAGTTTGGCAAGCAACCTTCATGAACCCAGACTTTAAGCAGAAGAGTTCTTACCGTCACAATTAGATGAAAAGCTCATAAAAATCCAGTGAACTGTGAATGTTTTTCCATACTGGGTCATATTCACTTTCCTTGTGGCTTTCAGCTCCATGAAGACAGCGATTCCTGTCACGTGGAGAAAATATGCGACCTGTTTGTGTTGCTGGCACATGGTTAAGAAAATCCCCTTTTCCTTCTGATATCGTGTGCATTAGTAAAACCAAGTCAAAACACCATGTTCAAAGGTTATCTGCAACAGGGATTACAGGCTCCTCTGGGTTCAAGTATTTTGTAAACTGTATTGATGGATGGTTGTTTCTGTCTTGTTTTTTTTTCTCACTGAATGTATTCCATTCAGGATAATGGGGAAAAATGGTTTTCATTATAGGGTTGGAAAGGCGTGGGCAATATGGCCAAAAGATCGTATCACACTTTGGCATTAGTCACAATCCACAATCTGAATCAAGAGTCTCACCATAGATTTAGCTGTACTAGTTGTGCATATGGCTGCCTGGACGCAAAGTCTGTCATGTCAACTCAAAGACCCAACTCATAAATCCCTGCGTCTTGTATCCTGTCAAGTATTTGTGAGTAGTCTCCTCCCTCTGCTTTGACGCTTCCTGCGGATGTTTTTCAGCCTGCTGATGTTCTTTTCGCATGATGTCTCACATGAACTCAGATTGATTCGTTTCAGTTTGGTTCAGTTGAAATCTTGAGTAAGATGAATACAAGCAAATGGCCACTTGATGCTGACTGCAAAAGTGAGTCAATCCACACAGACTCGCATATTAAATGCCCAGCCTCACAGCGGAAATAAACATGTCTACGGCCTGGAAGAAAATCAGCCATGTCTGAATTTCATTAAGGATTACGTTATGAGTAATTGCAGGTGTGCTAGTGTGAGTGACAGCTTGGTGAGCGTGTCCTTGCCAAAAACCAACATGTCTTGACTTCACATGCCTAATGCAAGCAGTTAGGCACTTCCAAAATGGTGGCGGTGGAGTAGCTCACTCTGACCTTCAAAAGTACTCTTCAGAAACATCTGTCTTTACTTACAGTTTATGAATAAATATGAATTATGCTTGTACAGAGGTACGAAATATGGTAAGGGTCTTCCCACAGCAGGTGTAGCAAAAGCTAATAGGCGAGTTAATGAGCTGTATATTGGGCAGGGCAATTAACCAAAAAAGCTAATTTAATGAATTAATCGAATAAAAGTCTTAATCAAATTTAGTCATCCTCTTGTTGCTCACTTCTGTTAATGCTCTCACACGTCCATTCATTCATGGACTGTCTATTTAGGAAAACAAAAAACTAACTTGTGTCCAATCAGGTGTCATTTCCCCATCCATAGTTTGGGTTTGTGTTAACTCAAAGCAAAGCTGGTGAGATTAGACTGGTGAGAAGTTGTCTACTCTAGTAGTGATTCATGTAGGTATGTTACAAATACAGTGTGAGGGCAGACAGTCTGGAATTTAGCTCTCTTGATGACGAACCAGGTTACATATTGATGAGATAACAAGCTAATGAGAAACCGTACCAATAAATTATCTAATTCATTAAAGGAGTTGCTTTCACGGCAGTACCTTCATTCAGACTTTGTTGTCTCGAGTCGGGACACATACTGGCAATTGGTTGTACCTACCCATTTTACAAAAAGTAGGATTATGAACATTATGTAGTCTTTCTTGCTTTAAAATTGAGATCAGATTTCATTTATTCATAGATCTTTTTTTTTTAACCCAGTCAAATTTTGGATAGATTGGTTGTCAAAGGAAAAAGTAGGACACCATCTTATTTCTTTTGTTCTGTCTCACATGAATTAGAGTTGATGTAGAACCAGCACTCATTAATGTGGTGTGTAGGCCAGAGATGACCATAATGATGGACATTTGCGGTGAGTAACTAGGAGTGGTAAAATATCAGGGGGCCTCTTCAAATCTTTTGTGCTGCTGCTGCCTTATAAGGGCTTCTGAGACCCAGTTTGAAGTCTAAAAGGCTTCTGTTTCCCAGAATCACAGCGGCAGCCTTCAGTGTCTGTTGATCCTGACATTTCTCACAACCGACTTCTCATCAGCGAGGTAGCTGCTGGAACATGCTCTCCGAAAACTGCTGATGCCACTCAAACTGTCATCCATTTTCGAACAACGTCTCCATCATCTGGCTGAGAAAAACCAAAGTTCATTCACACGTACATAGTTTCTCACACACACACAATCTGTCAGCGCCTGACAGGAGCAGGGTGTGACAGCCCAAACGCCACGGTGTGTTGTTGTGATTGGCTCACGAGGGTTACATGAGGTCAAGACCAATAAAGTGTCACTAACGGTTAGCAACATAATCAGCTTGTGCTAACTTGCAGCGCAGGGGTGTGTGACTCTGCTATTGTTTTAGACAAGGTTCTTACCATTACTCAGACTTCATGGGAAAAGTACTCATTCCTTTTCAAAAACACGACTGTTTTCTGTTTTCATCTTTCATACTGATTTCACGAGGAGGGGCTGAACTGGTTAGTTTTTGTTGCAGAAAACACCACCATGTGGCCACATTTGGCTCATAGAGGCATGGATGCAGAATTCCCCCTGTATCTCACGGTTCAAGCGATCTCTTCCAGCAGGATCATTTCCTCCTAAATAAATAGTCAATCATTTTCTCTATTGTTTTCTATTCTGCTTTTCCGTACTCCTCCCATGACGTCCAGCTGGGGTATTACACTTGCAAACAAGCTTTGATAATCCCTGGCCTGCACCGAAGAAGTTACCTGCCCTCTTCCAATATGCATGATTGTCTATCACTGTTTGTACATTGGTGCAGATCCAGACACAGAAATATAAAACATTTTATCATTTATCAAAACATATTCAAGGTTTCCCTGGCTTTGGCAGAGGGATGTGTGGTCTGCAAGCAAAAAAAAAAAAATCCCTCTGTAAATCCACATTGTCCAAAAAGATGGCAGCTGTATTTTTATGGTCAGTGATCTGAGAATTCAACTCCATCTTTTTGTTCTCCATAGTGTCATATAGATTTCACAATAAAAGCTCAACAAAGTAAAAATATCTAGTTGTCAGCTTTGGATAAAGGGTTTGTGTTGGCCATGTCTTCAACCACAGAGATCAGGACAACAGCAGAGAAATACTTGGCTCCCTGTTTTGTTATGCCTTTGATTTAAAAAATCATTTTGGAATCAATTTCATTTTCCATGTTGTGGATGGCAATGGCAGACTTTTACTGAAGTCCAGACTCTGACAGCTCTTCTTGCTATCCAGTCCACAAATGGCTCATTCTGCCAGTCAGAGGCACTGCATTAATTAAGAACCGTCTGGTAACTGGTTAGCCATAACAGACGCAATTAATCCGTGCAGACAATACGTCGTATCTCTTCCAGGATCAGCGTTTGGACGGCTGAGCGGTGCAGATATCTACAGTTACTTTTGTTTGCAGTCTGTCACTCTTCCTAGAAGACTTTTCTCTCTCTTTCACCCTGTCACACTCATACTTTGGAAAGATGCTTATTTTTTTTCTCCTTTGGCTGCCTTTTTTTGGTCATGCAGTCTGAGATGTAGAGAGAGAATTGCAGCCATTTCCTCTGGAACCATGGACACACATACACACTCACGCAGACACACGGAGACACACTCACACGGAGACACAGACACACATACACGCACACTTTTTCTGCCTCTCAGCTGATGTTTGTTTATACACAAAAGCATTATGAGCCTTTACAGTACGTGAGAGAATGGAGAGAATTTTAATTTAAAAGCCAAGAGGGCTGCTGCAGACTTTTAGAGATTACCACTGTCACTTTTTCCCTTTGCCTCCTCCAGCTTTTCCTCTCGTCTCCTTTTCTCTGTCCACATATGCAGTTTTACCACCGCTGCCCTCAATGAGCCGATACTGTTTCAAATTGTCAAGGAAGAAAAAGAGCACATGTCTGCATGTGGGCATGCAAAAAAGGTTATGACTTATGATCCTGGTGCTCCACTTTGACAATGCTATCCCACATATTACACGTGCGCTGCTGTGAGCACGGACACACACACACACACACACACATTAATGCCAATACTGCAATAGCAGCAGTATTCATATCCCATCCCTAATGACCACATTTCACATTTTTATATTTCATAATCAGATTTTCTATTTCCACATAAAACTGGAATGTGTATCCACAGTTCCCTCCTGGTTAACTTTCAGCCTGTTTCCACCAGACTTCTTCAGGGTGATCGGTTACTCCTGGCAGTACAGATTTTAATGTGACAAGAATGCAGTCAACTACATGCAGGAATTCAGCTCTTGATGCTCTCAAACCTGCCAAATCAGCCTCGACTGAGGAATGCTTTTGATAAAGAAAGAGAGAGGAGAATGAGTTGGCAGGCTGAGAGGAGAACTAGAAAATATTTCACGATTTGGGATTTTATTCAAAGACTGGGGAATAAATGATTTTTTCTTTGGATGCCAAGGTAATTTCAAGGTAATCTTAAAGAGGACTGGCATCTTGTTTTTTTTGTTGTTTTTTTTCCAGCTCCTCCACCCTCAGCCCCATCACCTGCTTACACAGCTACAGTCTCGCCCTCCTGTCTGAACACTTATGTACACATTATGACTGACTTTATTTTTTTTCCTCTCCCATCTCTACTCTCTACTTTTACTTCCCCTTTCTCTTTTGTCTTTCTCTCTTCACTCTGTCATCGTCTTTGTGTTTTATTTGGCCCGAGCAGTTGGAACTCTTATCGAGATGTTGATCTGTAAAGGCAACACTTTAACTGATTCGCACAGCGCTCGTTTGTTTCAACCCAGTTGTCATATTGTTAATGAACACAGTCTACAACACTGACAATTTATCAGTCAGGGGTACAGTAGTCACAATAGCCCACAATGCTGTGCAATCACAAGATATAAGGAGCATGTCATTTCAGAAGTTTACCTGTGATGGTTCAGACCAGTCTTGTGAAGCATAAGAAAATAGATACTTTTGCTAACTTTTACATAGAATTGAATTTTGTAAATATTCTGTTCTTTTTTCTTTTCTTTTTTTTTTTTTACTTGCGTCACGTTCTCACTACCCCAAAGGCTGCTGGGAAACGATATTTAATCCAAGCACAGAGGATATTCATTATCGTTTCAAATGTCAGAAGGAGAAGGTAGAGTTGCTGCAGACCAAAAACATTTATACCTGTAGCAGTAAAGTCACAGCAATTCCCTGCTTAGCACATCACATGCAGTTGGCACCTCACCCCCGCTGCCATTGAAATGTTCTGCCCACTTGCTTGCATTTTCCATATGTTCCAGTGTGACAGATCAGGAGGACAAGCCTTTGAAAGGTTGTTGTTGTCGTTGTTTTTGGATGGCATGAATAGACCACACTTTTTTTTTTCAATTCAATTCAATTCAATTCCATTCAATGCTTCTGCTTGAGTCATCTTTTGTTTTTTTTGTACTTGAAATAAACATATGTGGCTTGGCAGTGATGTTTGTGGACTGTCCTCTAATGTGATGACTGCCTCAAGTCTAAAGAAGATGGAATGCTGTAGAAAAAAAAATCCAATTTGAGGAACTGCTTAAGACTCTCATTGAAACCCAGAGCTGTTCCTTAGTACAGCAACAGTCTTTTTCTATGAGAAAGCAGATAAGGGGAGAGAGACGATTCACCACGTATAATGCATTCAACAGTCTTTAAGAACTCATATTGGAATATTGTATATCTTTCTTCATTTAGTGCCAAGGACAAATTAGAAATTTGCTTCTTCATTTTGTTGTTGAAATGCCACATTTCCGTTCCGCGCGCGTTACCTCTGAAATAACCACAGTGGAGATGACATTTCAACAGAAAGGCATAACTGAAATTTCTGGCAGTCTTGCCACTCTGACTTAGTCACAGCAAACCAAAAAACTCCGCTGGACGGCAGCCAGCTACCAATTCTACAACGACCCGGCTGTGGTTTCCACAGCGACGGCGCCTTAATTGATTCCTTCTCTAATTAACATGCTTTAAGGACAGCTGGGCCAAGCGGCATTGTGTTAAACGTCCCCTGAACAGCACGGTTATTAGCTTAATACCCAACTGGTTATCTGGATGGTGTTGGTACACAGCATTCGGCTGTTCAGCAGAGCGTTTGCTTGTGAATTCGTGGAATGTGCATTGAATTTATTTTGTTGCTCTGCATAGTAAACAAAAAACAAAAAAAAAAGCTTAATGTGTTTATCATGGTTGCTGTCCAGAACCAAGGAAGATGTTCTCTCCCTTCCTGTCTATCTTCCACCATCACTTATCTCCCCTTTGCAGGCTTCTGTTAAAATATCTGTATAAAGGCAGTGGATAGATACTTAAATTCAATCTTACTCTGTGTACACAAATCAAACCATTACCACCCTACAGTAAGAATTACAGGTGTTGAAAGTAGGGAAGGGTTGTTTTTTAATGAGTCATGAGTCCCCTGACCAGGTGGAACCAGCACAAGACACACAAGGAGCCTGTCTATGGGTTGTTGCATGTCTATAACCACAAAATGCAATGCTGTATGCAATGCGCAGTACTGTTAGCATTTTTTGAAGGTAATCCTCTTGTAACTGTCGATCTGTGGAAAGTGGGCCATCCTGCCATTGTCGATGGATTTCACTTTTTGCGGTGAGCACAAGTGATATGTTTTACCTGCTCCTACTGAAGAGCCCACTCAATTTTCGTGAAGCCCAGCCTTGTGTTATGGTTGTACATGACTCATTTCAGTGTAGCACTCATTTTCTCTCCCACTCAGGCCTGAGTGAGGGGGAGTGCATTTACATTGGGTATAAATGAGATACATGACAGACGTAATGAGTTACAGAATCAGAAGTACCCATGAGTGTCAGGATCATTTTTCGGTTTCCTCTTCTACTCTCCCGTGCATAAAACTGGTACTAACTACTCTGGCATTAAAAACAGAAAGAACACCAGAGTTTCTATACCGGCTCCTCGGATAACTTTGATGTCAGTTTAGCTGCTGAAGAATTATTGGCGACAGTGAAACATGTATAAATCAGTATCTGTTATATGCCTTTTAGTCATTATTTCTACTTGTCAGTTTAAGGCCTTGACTGTCTGGCACCTAGTCCTTTATATAATTCCCTTACAAGTTGGAAGGTCTAGACTGAAATATCTCAAAGCTACTAAATATAAGACTGTGTCTTCTGCTACAGATGCAGTACGTGCTGTCGGCAAATGACAGTGGCACCAACAGTTATGTTGGTTTATGACCAAATGCTAAATATCACAATGTTAAAGGTGACCTATTATGCTATTTTTCATCTATTTCATATGGTTTTAAGTTGTCCAAGCATATTGTATTCATAGTGTATTGTCCCCAAATCAATCTGCAGCTCTAGATCTCAGTAATCTAAAAGTGTCTCTCCAGAGCTCTCCTGAGAACGAGCTGTTTCTGTGTCTGCACCTTGAAATGCAAATGATTATGTGTAAACCACGTCCACTCCACAGCTGTCACGGGGAGAGGGTGTGGTTTTCACTACAGGTACATGTGCCAATGTTGACATTGAGACAGCAGGGGTCGGGTATTGATTTCCGGAAAAAAAAAAAAAAAAAAAGTTTATGAGACTCGCATCTTGTCTGAAAAAATATTACTGTCTCACTGTGACAGAAGGAGATCGCCTACATGGTGAGGCTCCTATGCCATCAAACTGTCAAATACAGTAAATAA
The DNA here is from genome assembly GCA_030347415.2 of Decapterus maruadsi. Taxonomy (NCBI): domain Eukaryota; kingdom Metazoa; phylum Chordata; class Actinopteri; order Carangiformes; family Carangidae; genus Decapterus; species Decapterus maruadsi. The sequence continues at coordinate 19,666,005 of CM064906.1, forward strand.
AACGAGTGAAACTGAGGAGCAGCACAAACTGTAGGCTACACTATTATGGACTGATGAGAAGTTACCGGAGAATAAGGTTTTGCGCCGTGAGAGGAGACTTCCTCGTTCAGATCAGGATCATGTCTCTCACTCCGTGATGAGGACCGCTGCACTGCAGCGCTGATGAGAAGCCGTATCACGCCAATATCCGCGGTTTCATTTTTAATGACGGCTGGGCAGCTGTTTTTCAGTCAGTGATTCAAAATGATCATCTACCGGCCGCGGTAGCGTTACCGACCGATGCTCCCGTATCTACGTTTCATGTGAAATGACGGGCCGACGGACGGACGAGGGGGGGTGGAGGTGGTGCGACTCTCGCAGACCAGGAAATGGCTCACCGGGCGGAGCTAACGTTTTTCCAGACTTGCCCAGGGGGAGGATAAGGAAGTACCGGGAGGTGGAGTTACTCGAGTTCAACACATCCTGACGTCAAGTCTGCCAGCACTTTCAATTCGCCCGTTTGGAGACACGATCTCAAAAAAGTGTAAAAATCAATAGAGGGAGTGAACAGACTTTTTTCACCTTCAGGCGTCATAGAAAGGCCCCGGGAACACATAGGACCACTACAAAACCTATAGAAAGTGGATTTTCATAATAGGTCCCCTTTAACATGTACATGTACATGTACTTGTTTGCTGACATGTAGCAAGAAACTCACAGAGAAGCTTACGTGGATTAAAATCATTGTATTCATCATACATGAGCCTCTCAGCTTTCATGTTTTTTGAGGGGGCATTCAAGCCATAGGAGACAATTGGTTAAAGGTCACCTTTGCTGCCAGGTGTGTTGACAGGCAGGCAGAGTGTGGTGTCAGTGGCAAGGATATTAGTCATCCCTCAACAACCCAAGCCACCCCCGTTCCTTCCACCCACCTCTCGACATGTCTTCAGTGGCTGTTCCCTCCATATGAAGGTCAGATGTGTTCCAGGATTGATCTTTGTCAGCTTTCTCATGAATGTTTAATGGTGTGTGTGTGGGTGTATGTGTGCACGGAGCTTAAGGATGGTCAACAAGAGCAAAGTGCGTATGTCTATTGTTTCACATGTGCTTCAAATCTGGTATTCATGTCAGTCTTCTGTGTTCTTATTCCAAAGCACCATTTGTTGTTGTGTCAAGAGTGCCCCTTGTCTGACATGGTGTGATGGAACAAAGGCCACCTTGATGATGGTGGACAGCAGGAAGGGCCAGCAGGTGGTCCAATTAGTTGGCTGCCTGCTGGAAGGGAAGAACATCATAAAAAGGAGTGTTTTCATGCTCAAGGCTGAGAAAGTCTTCATGCAAGAGCTCCAGTCACAGTATGATGTGATATATTATCTATGAGTCAAGGTGTTAGATGCACCAGTGGCGTACAGATGATGTTTTGTTTAAAGCTAAATGAGCTGTGACAGCACATGCATGGTAAAAAAGATGCACAGTCTGTACAAGATATGTGGTATAAGAAAAGTGTTAACGGGATGGCATTCAATAGTGTTTTGATGCACTGTGATTCAAATTTCACAGGCCACGATTTGCTTAATGCAAGCGCTGTGAACTGACTCTCAGAGGAACTTTGGGTAAAATCAACAAATGTCAAGATAGCTGCAGACGTTTTGTTTTTATAAATGCCATGCAAATAGATCATGCACCAAAAACTGGTCCAGTCTGTGTGGAATTTATTTGTTTTTGCAAACTTTACTTTACTAAGTGTTGAACATACAGTAGTTATCAGAACTGATAGCCAAGAATTTTAAAGAATTTTACAACCGACTTTTACATCTTAGCCATAAAACTTGTCTTTCTTAACTTTATAAGCGATGCTCTTAAAATATGGTTATAATTAAATGCAACCCATCATCCTGCCACCCAGGGCCCTCGCTGGTGCACACCACCCACACTGCTCTTCCGCATCCCCAGCATGGTGTGTCATCTATTGGACCCTGACATTTACAAGGCCTGATACGTCAGGCCAAGAAAAGTTGTGTGTCAACCTCAGAACAGTAACAGGAGTCACATAATGTTCCCCCGCGACACACACTATGCCCATTATCGGTATCTCTCTGTGTAAAAAAAGGCTTGTGTTAAAGGGATTGACAAAGGGATTTCAGCTGTGTTAAATAAGATTTTTCTCTGAAGCTCCCACACACTGGGTGACATCAGAAATCAGATATTTCCATTTTTAAATCCATGTAGTCATTACTTCCTGATGGGATTGGATTGCAGCAGTTAAATACGATACAGAATTATTAATATTATGCACGAATCAGTGTATAAAAATAAACCTTGTGTTGTTGTGTTTGTGGTTCAGGTGACGCAGGAGAGGTTTCCAAAACTGGGCCAGGTGGAGGCCTGGGACGAGTTGGGAAGTGGGGAACCAGACGAGGGGAGCACCACAGACTGTGATGATGAAGATGGATGTCAAGCCTCAGGAGACGGTCCAGAAAAGACCTGTAAGTGACACATGAAAATTTCCACCTGTAAAAACACTCACATGAACGCAAATCATTCTTCTTTTCCTTTAAGCCCAGTGTCCTCCACTCTCGGTTTATCCTTCATAGTGAACATTACGTCACGCGCCGATCTTTGTGATGATTTTCTGTATCATTGTGATTTTTATGGTAGTCTACCTTTAATCAGTATATTTTGTCCAGCAGTATAGGCAAATCTGCCTCTGAACCGTTTTCAGAGAATCTGTCGCTCACTGCCCGCGTAGCAAGAGAAATTCACTTTGGAGCGCATTTCCACACTCAGCAGTCCTCATCTTCTGTAGCTCCTCCAGGCTACAGCAAAGGTGGCAGCACAGGAGGTTGTTCAGATCCTGAGAAAACAAGCCAGTTTACAGTTGGCACACACACACACACACACACACAGAAAAAAAAACTGTGAAGAGGTGTTAGGGCATGTGTTGGCTTTGATGAAAATCATTTGATCTGCTGCAGAAGCTTCACGTTAATCATCCCTAATTATCATGTTGGTATTTTCCACCTACACAGTTAAACAAAGGAGTCTGGTGTGAAACATTGTCTTACTAGCACAGAGGGAGTAGAGAGAAACGTAGAGGAGCGAAAATTCACTCATCCATGCGCACAATAGCAGCGGGTGCCAGGTTTGGTACGAGTGTTGTGATTCTTTTCATGTGGGTGGTAAATAGGCCATGAGGGGATACTGTACGCTGAGACATCCAAGCCAGCTGACAGGAAAACTTAATGAGGGGAAGGCCCAGTTGATAAGATCCTCATTGGAGTAAGTTGATTCTTGTTGGCTTCCCTGAGTGCCAGACTGCAGAAAAACAGTCTGGAACTTAATGTGCACTTCGCCTCCTCTGTCCATCAAAGACACATTTTGCACAGAGGGCTGGCCACATGCATCAACGTGTGTCTTATGATGAGCACATAAGTGAATATTGTAGACACCATGCTCTGCTGGTGGCCTTGGTCTTTTTGTTTTTTTTGTTTGTTTGTTAGTTATTATTTCCTCACATCCACTTTTACAACAATAGCACACCAACACCCATTAGAACAATTCCTTTTACAAGTGGTCTTAGTAGACAAACAATCAGCATCAGTTTGTTTATATATGTGTGTGTAATCAATTCATCGGTACCTATCTTTATCAGTCACCTCTACTTACTGTATGATCCAGCTCCTGTCTTGAAAACAAACAAACAAAGAAGAAAAACTCTTTGAGTTATCAGTCCATTTGTTCCCCCACCACCTCCATTAATGGTAGCCATCTTTCTCTAAACACTTCCCTCTGCAATCCAACATATACTGTATATATGATTTTTTTTTTCATTGTGTAAATATTTCTTAGGATTGTTACCCATTCAGCATAGGTAGGGGGGGGGGGGGTTTAAGCCATCTTGTGCAATGTAATTGCTTTCTTTGCTGCTATAAATTTGGATGATATACAGTACTGTAATTTATCTTTGCCATAGTTTTAGGTTTTCTAAAAAAATCTGTTTACTATCTTCTATTGAAACTCTCTCCACGAATTGGTATTGTTACCATAGCCCAGGTTGCCATTGCAAGTGAGAACTGGTTCTCAATTGACTTACCTGGCTAAATAACGGTTAGTTATATAAATAAATAAAATAAAGCGCTTGTCAGACTTTTCTTGTTTCCATGCCATCTGCTATATGTCGCCTCTCTTTCTCTGATGTTAAAATGTATTTTAAGAACATACAGTATATTCAAAGAATCAAACCTTTTACTTTTCCTCAGTCACAATATTATTGACTTTTTGGAAGATGTCTAAAATGGCATTTTGACAAATGTCAAACAAAACCTTTTTGGTAGCTCTTGAATTGAATTTTTGAAAAGTGAGTATTGCTCACCAGTTACAAAAGCCATCAGTGCACCCATATGGACATTTTCTAATAATCCCTATCATCACCACGTTACTTTCTTATGCACACTAAAATACCTGAATTATTTTTTTACCACTCACCATGGGGCTGCAATTGACAGCAAAGACACAAACAGAAAGTGGGGCATATCTCATCAGTCTTTTCTGTCATGATGTCTTTCATGACAATTGCAGAATTGGTAATCAAATCTCATTGTGCTTCTGAGCTTGATGCAGTTTACATGACAGCTTGAAGTTTAAAGGGAAGCTAAAAACAGTCAAGTCCATGTAAAATAGTTCAAATATCTCAGTACAAAAAACCGAAATCCCACCCTGTTGTAATTATGTATGTGCAGAGTAATACATACAAGACAAAAGGGATATTATATAAACAGCCAGTGTGGTTTAAAATCCAGCAGTGTAGTTTTTTAGTGTAGTGAGGAGGCTATCCATGCCGGCAATCGATAACCATTACATTCCCAGTTACACACTGCTCTGGTCGGGTCGTTGCTGCTCCTTGTTATGATGTGGATAAAACATGCCAGAGTGTCTTGAGCACTGACAGCAGAGCCAGTATCCCAACAGCAGGGGGTAATCAATCCAAACCACTGTCTGAGATTTACTGAACAAAACCCATTAGTCTGTGCTTTAAGTATAAATCCATATCCTGGTGAGCTCTGTTCGGCTGTCCTTTAGCTTTCAAAAGAAGGTTTGTCATCCAGTAACAAATCCGTGCTGCTTTGAAAGGTATTTGGCCTCTTGGTATCTATAAAAACAGATTCCAGTATTGGCTCTATCATAGGACGATTCTGACTATGACAGAGAATCATTTGCTTCTCTGAAGACTACCAGCAAAAGCTTGGCAACACTTGTCCTCTGAGGCAAAGATATTCCAGTTTTGGTACATTGTCCATTCACACTTGCCAAGGCTCGCTTTGAACTCAGTTGCGGGTATGATCAGACAACTTCCAAAGCTTTCAGGTGAAAAACTGACTTGTTAATCGACATTCATTCTTCGGTCTCAGTCGGGGGGGCTGCGCTCCCCTGTCAAGCTCTTTGAAGAGACTGGTTTAGGAGTTAGGATTTTATCTGAGATTTAGGATTTGATCTCGGATTTCCTGTGACTTTTAGCATTATTAAATCTTCATAAAGTCATTTACAGCTCACTATCTGACGTGTAGATGCAGATGTGCCGATTGGCTGCTTGATGTTTCTTGATGAGATCTGCCTCACTGATCGCCACGTGATACTTGGAAATTGAAGACAGAAAAAAAAAGCTCTGATTTAAGACTTCAAAAAAAAAAGTTAAAATGTTATTGGTGAAACCATCAATTTCGGCAACTGTTAAAAGAATTCCTTAGGTGGGTGGGGTTGTAATCCATTATCGGGGGTTGGAGGCATATTTCAACTTTCATCTGTCTGTGCATTTGTTTTCCTAGTCTGTAGCTAGATATGGCAGAGCTCCCAAGGTCCATGTTAAAAGGGGGCATGACCACCCACTGTTCTGCTAAGAGAGACTTCATTACCAAGCTAATGAACGGCGCTAATCTGCAGAGGACAGACTCGCTGTCTCTATTATCTCTCAGATTTGATGGAACTGCTGCAAGTCTCTCTGAGGAGATAGGATGCATACATACAGTACAGCCCTGTGCATACCGAAAGTATGTTTAAGAATAAATATGTTTATTCATGCATGCAGGGGCTGGAAGAAACCATATGGACACTGGGCTTCAAATGTGCCTGTTTAGAAAAGAAATATGCTACTAAAAAAGGCTATAGAAAAGAGTTGGAAAAGTCACATTCTTTTCACATACTCCAATTTGCTCTCCACCACCACAAGAAAGCGTAGTCTGATTGCATGATGTCATGCCTGTTTGATCGTGGTTCAGATCCCACTACTCTTGCCTGGAGACATGCTAGTGTACTTTGTGTGCCAGCTAAACAAGGCCTGGTAATGTAAGGACTGCCATGACCACAGCCATGAACAGGAGAATAAATCAGTGAATCTTTAATGAACCATAACATCCATCTCCCCTGCAGCTATGAGAGCCTCTTCTGTGGTAGATTTTGTGGTGTGACTATGGCTTATTAACTGTATTAGCCCGGGAACACTTATAGCCACTGCTTCCAAAGGAGCTATTCATTTGTAGCTAGCTCATTAACGTATTAATCTCTAAAAAAGATCCACAGTGGCACATTAGACCACTATCAGCCCATTAAATAGAGAGAGGAGACTCCAAATGTCTGTGCTTTGAAAGGTAGAACATGACTGTATTTATCTTTGTGCTTCCAATCCAGCTGTCTTGTCTGAGTCTCTGGCGGAGTTGACGCAACCGTTTCCTTTTCTGGCCTTATGAGTTAGATCTGATGAAACAGATAAGCAAATGGAGAAGAGATGTTATTTCTTTTAGCAGTGAAGGTGTAAGAGAAGGTAGAAGAAGTTTGCTTTTAGATTTCATGAAATCTTAAAGGAGTTTAAGTTGGAACGTGGGAGATAAAAAAGAAAAGTCCCACTGCTCTCTGCTTATATACTGCTTACTGCAATATAGTTTTGTTTGTGCTGCTGTTAGGCAGCCTGCCTGGCGAAGGTGCAAGAAGCCATAAAAACACAATGTGGGGAGAGAGCAGGTTATCCATCTCAGAGGAGGAGGAGAAGTAAATGCATGGATAAACACTTCCTGTGATTGAGCCGGGGGGATGTGCAATGAAAAAAAAAAGTGTGAATCGTACAGCCATGAAAGTACAATTCTCTTTTGGTAACAAACACCATCTGTCAGGAACACTGGTGAGCTCATCAGGAAAGTGAAGACACCCACGGTATCACTCACGCACACTCTGCAGTTCAGTGGCTGAACCTGCCTATTAGCATGAAGCCACCAGCAATGATTGTTTTGCTTTGTCATCCTGTCGCAGAACATAATTAGCTAAATGTGACAAGATGGGAAGATTTAAGAGCAGTTCAGTGTGCTGCCATTATTCTTGCACGGAGGGACAAATGTATTAACTTTCTTTGTCTCTGCTTTGCGTACAATCATACAGCAGTAACAGCTGGTTGTGTGCATATCTGTGCGTGCATGTGTGCATGTGTGCATGCGTGCGTGCGTGTGTGTGGCAGCAGGTTTTGGATTTAAGTTTAAAGGGCACCCGATTAAATCTGTACGCCCCATTATTCAATACACAGTGTGTCTGTCGCTCTTGCCTACACACACACGCACACACACTTATTATGGAGACTTCACTATCCACAGCTGTATTTCTACACTTTGATTGTCAACAATACACTACAGCAAAGTGTCAGATATGACCTTGAATCTGACTGTGATGCGGTGACTCAGCTTTGACATATCAGCCTAATAAGGTGTCTTGGGTTTCACTTGTGTTTGTACCTGAAAGTCAGAGGCCTGGAGAGAACTTTTCAAAGCCTATAAGGCCATAAAGGTGTGCGGCAGCTGTTCGCCCTGGCAGGGGAAGTACATTCCTAGCATGAACGGCTGCTTGGGCAGGATATGGCCAACCTACACCAGTGTTAGCAGGATTACACTGGATCGGCCCCAAGCCCAGTACAGCCTGCTGTGGCCCGGGATCCAGCACGCACCGACCTTTCATGTTAGAAAACTGGAGATTAGGGGAGAAGTTCTGTGAGTTGGGGTCTGAGAGAGGACACCAGTCAGAAGTAGGGGTGAATGGGGCAGGAAAAGGGTTTTAGAAGGGGGAAAAAAACCCAACAACAACAAAAAAAACTCCCCAAAACACAGGGTTAATAATACCATAGAGCCGTATGACGTGATGTTACAGTTAAGTTGCAGGAGTTAACAGAGGCATGGAGGTGCAGCTTAAGCCTGAAGTGCTAAAGGCTGAGGTTCAGAGAGGACAATTGCAACGTGCAAACCTGCGATTCAATATGCCGTGAGAGGATGGGTGGAGGATTTGGTGCGTGTATGCTCTGCCAGGCTGGTGAGAACCAATCCACCCCACGCTCTTCCCATCCTTAGGACCTGGACCGAGCCTGGGCCCCTTGGGACTGGCGTGTGTCGAGACCGGCTGGACAGCAGATGTCCCGGTGCGGATATTACCAGTAGAACTGCCATTTCCCTTAGCCTTTCATCTGAAGCTCAAGGGGCTGAGAGGGAGCTCCGCGGGGCAGAGTAGGGCTGGAGAAGAAGGAACAAGAGGATCAGAGATGGCTTTGGCAGGGCAGGGCGATGGTCTGGTTTGCGGATGGATGTGGGAGGAATGAGTCACAATTTCTCTCAGATATGCAGAATCATCTATTTGTTTTATACGACACTGCAAATAACATTGCATAAGTTTTCTTCGAATTTGCCTGGACAAATGTGAACGATTCTGAGAACTGTCAGTATCCCTCAAGTGGAACAATTACAGTGGTAATCCCTCACACTAAGATGCGTCCAAACCCATCTCCAGAAATTAAACTACTTAACAGATCAGTCCGTTTTCTTACAAGTGCTGCATCAGACATTCATTGTTGTTATATCCTACCTCCTGCTGCCCCCATCCATCTCTTTTTAAACCATTTTCCACCTCGCCTTTCAGCTGTCTCCTCTTTTTGTCCTAGCTTGGCATATTCTGCCTTGTGGTTTTATGGCACTATGAGAGCATATTAGCTTGAAGGGCTCCCTAGGCGCGCGGTCATCAGTGGAGAATGGTTCTCATTAGCCGGCATCATCATTTCGTTCCTAAGCAGCGTCACTGTGAGACCTTTATGACTGAGCCTCTCCAGCACACCTTTGGGACCCCGGTTGGGAAACACCAAGAATCTCTCGTATGGCAACAGGTTATAAACTAAAGGAAGTGGCGGGAATTACTACCTTGGAAGTGTAAAGTGAAAATGATTCACAGTATTCTGCATTTTGTATGGTTGCTATGAAGTTTACAAGCAGGGGGAGCAAGGAATGCCACTGACTCAGTGCTCTGATACCGTAACCACATAAAAGTCTTCACTTCAGTATCGCAGAAGGAGCTCTTATTCACTTATATAACAAGAAATCCTTACAACTTGTGCACGTTTCCAAGCAGTAAATGGCATTTTAAAGATGGTGTCCAGACTCATAAAGTGCTCTTTATTGAAAGCTGCAAATTCAGTGGATATGACTTCAATTTTATTGTGTGCATAACACACTCGCACACCACCATTCTGCCCCAGCCCCTAGTCAGGCTGATATTAAACTTGCACGCTGTCATTGGGACCAGACTTAATCAGTACTCAATGAATTTATGGAAATATTTAGTTGCTGCCTACACACACAACAGACCTACAGCTGAGGCAACTTTGTGACGGCCCCAGTTTATTTGGGCTGCTTTATTAATGCTCATACTCAGTCTTCTCCGTCAGGGGTTGAGATGGGGATTGGGTGGGAGGGTGGGCGTGCGGGGGTTGCATGAGTGACCTCCTTGACTCTCCTGCCTTGCCTGGAGCCCAACCCTGGCTACTAACACAGAAACTGGCATTCCTGCTGTAACACAGCACTGAGCAAATAAAGGCAGACATTCCATTGATATTGAAAAATACAGTTGAAGGATAAGCAGGGATGAGTCTGATCCTTTTTGTCTCATCTCAGCGTGGTATGCAGGGGGAAATACAAATTAGGTGAAGGGGAGAAGGAGAGAAAAGCGTGGAGGGACTCGGGATGGAATTTTCCCACTGAGGCAGGTACTTCTATCTCAAACTCAGACGATGCAAACTTTTGTTCTAAAGCAACACCGTGATCGCAGTATCTGCAGAGGTGCATTAGCACTGCATGAGTGATCAGATAATGGAGGCTGGTGCTAATGAGCCAAATTTTATATTGACTACCTGCACTGGGACTCTGTGTGCAATCATATATGTGGATGTATCAAAGGGACTGGTCACTTCATTAAAAGCCTATGCTATTGACCAGCAGTGAGAACGACAAAGCCCTTCTCCTTTATCCATAATTGATTTGGCAATTAGAGCTGAACTCGCAACAGACTGCCAGGCCTGAGGGCTGGGAGGGGGCTGACCTCTCACTGCTTCAGCTGATTACAGATCAGATTGGAAGACCCGCTGACAGCGTACTTAATGTAGTGCACAGTTCTAATTTGATTCCGAAACTGCAGTCAGTTACGCAACCGAGAGTTTACATCAAAGTATTTGACTCGCCCCCATAAAATCAAACATTTATAACATCATGCCACATCTTTTTTTCTTCTCTTCTAACCCACACAGATTTCTGAAAACACTTTGAAGTTTGAAAAGGCAAGTATCACTTAGATCAGTTAAATTCGGAGGAGGCTGGTTCCATTCTCTCCGTCTTACTTTCATGTGGGCACTGCCAATGCTGCTCGGTGTCGCCGAGCAGGTTGTATCCGGTGACAGTTTACACACTGTGAAGCATATTTTCCATACTTCAGCATTTACAGCCCTCTGCGGAACCCGAACAAGAGCGGGCTCTGAGGCACCGAGTGTGTCATTGGATTCTTGACACTTCAGACAAAACTGTATAGAATCACTGGGAGAATCTGATTTGTCTTGAGACTATGCTGATTCGCTGATTCCAGCGGGCAGCGGGATCCTTGTGTGGCGTGTTAAGTCGGCAGACATGCACGGCAACTGTGTCCCCCGAGCGCTTCCTGATGTGTGCTTCCTCTTGACTATAATGAATGGCAATGAATTGTGTGTGTGTGTGAGAGGGAGAGAGTGAAACAATATGAATGTGAGTTTATCTCTGCATCCTTCACGCTTGTCTGTCCACAAGGACAATCTGACACCTGCCAATGCAATGAGGCATCTGGTGTTTGAGTGCACACAGGTGTGGCGTTAGGCGTGTGTGTGTGTCTCAGCGCTGATATCATCCAAGTGAGTGTTCTGGTGGGAAAGCAGCGTATGTGCCTCTGTGAGATGGAGACTTGTGTTGGGCCTTTAACTCCTTCTGTTGCATAGAGGCTGCTTTCTCCTCAGGATCCCCCCTCCATCTTGAAAATCTGTCCCATTGACTGGTGGAGGTCACTGTCCTCCCAGGGCCCCTTTAGCCTATTTGTTTCTGTGTGTATGTGTTTGTGTGTGTGTGTCGAGGGGAGTAAATCTTAATCTTGCCAAGGAGCTTAATAGTCTTGTACAGCCAAGAATCGCACTGGGTAGATTCCATTGCTCTGATCCCCGCTCCAGAGTTGCCATGCTGCCGTGCCCGTTGCTAGGCTAGCTGTAGGCTCCGACGTGTACCCCACCGGTACCCCTGTATTTTTGGCCCTTTAGCCCCTCGAGTGGCCTGCCAGAGACCCCGTACCAGTCCTGGATTCCCTATACAGGTTGCCTGTGAACCAGAAGGACAGTTCCCAGAGCAGTGAGTCTGTGTGAGATTCAGATTCAGTGTGTAACTTAGAATACAGAATAGGGAGATTAGTTTTTGATGGGGTGAGGAGCCCCCTGCCTGACATGGGACCACATAAAGAGCGAACTGTGGACAAAAACAGCAGCGAGATGAATGGCCAGTCATGAACTGTGTGAAAGCATCCTTCCCTTCTCTCCACCCTCTAACCTTACCACTCTTTGTGAGAAAGTGTATGTGAAAAAGAGATAAGGGAACACTGTGTGGGCGTTTGGGAAGGTAAATGTCCGTGTGCGAGACAGTGAAAGAGAGGCCGTAAAAACTATTGTGACCCAGAGAGTTTTCTCCTCCTGGGTCTCAATGGCTCTCCTGATGTACCAAATACTGTCGACACTCCTGATCAATTGCCAGCAAGAGCAGCATCCGTCTTTTATTTTTGTCCAAAGGTCTGATCAGAGGGAGACCGATGTATCTGTGCTGGCTTTTACCTGAGAATAGAAATGGCAAAAATATGTGTTCATGATTGACTTATTTATGTATCATATTTGTAGAACTCATCTACTGTTTAGCCTCAAAGGAGGTGTAAAAGTGTAAACAGTTCCAAGTAAACTCTACAGACATGAAACTTTAAATCTTATTTGGAATAATGTGCCTGGACTAAAAGGGAGTGGTAGAACATTGTGTCTGTCTCCTCTCTTTTCATTTGGGAAACGGAGTGCCTCCTCTTCTCAGAGGGATAGATGGCGAGAGGCAAATATCTGGCAAAGGTCACGCATCAGGGTGGATCAGAGGGGAATGATCTGTTCCTGTTAAAGTCAACAGAGACAAAAAAGTACAAACAGTTCTGCTGCTCGTGAAAAACGGTGAACCAGGTGAGCCTGCGTTTTCAAAGACATATTGGCTGCTGCGTTTGCTTTACCGCAAATGAATCATTTTGCAAATCAACAGTGTCATTATTCAGCAGCTTGGCAGAGCTGTCGCAGGGGAAAGGGAGGAACAGTTGGATAAAGTGTACCTCTCTGTCGTCCCCGAGGCACGGCTCACAAGTCTTGAACTGAAGCTGCAACCAAGCACACGCTCTGCTAATTCAGACAACATGTCCGTGTGCGTATTAACACACACAAATCTTTTCATCTGTGTGCATGCTCACATGTATGTTTGCCCCGTTTGAGTGTTAAAAAAAAAGAAGAGGTCAAAGGTCACCTCTCCTAATAAAACATCGCCGTGAGACAAATCCAGCGGCCTTGTCAAAACTCAGCACTCATGAGCTGCTTTACAGCCCCGACGCCTCCCGCATCCATCTCCCCATCATCCGCTTATAGCAGAGAGGAAAAACCTCCAAGGTCAAGGTGTGAGCCCAGAGAGAGGAAGATTGAGAACGAGAGAGCGAGGAGGAGCAAGTTACTGACCTCCACCAACTACCCACCGCCTCCGCTGCACTCCCTTGATGTGCCATAAATCCAAGCTCTACCTTTCTGACCATCTCTATAATTATACACAGCAGGGAGGGGCGAGAGCAACCGCACATGCTTTAAAGTTAATATTAAAAGTCTTTTTTTTACACGTGTTATTTATGTCGGAGTTATGTTACAACAGCAGGTTTCACCAACTGTAGATTGAGACCCTATAGGTTGATTTTAATTCAGTGAAATAACAGAATTAAGCAGCACAATTGAGCCGAACAGGCCGCACATCTGTGTTTGTAACGGCTGCAGGTCTGTGCTTAGTCTGGAGAAGCTGCCTTGTCATGTTGATAGCATATAGTATGACAACCTGCTAAGCCCCAGTATACAGTAGCACCATTCCTCACTGGATTACAGCTCTGCAGCTAGTGTTCTGCCAAGAGTCCCATGGAGACTTGCACATACACACACAGACAAATGCACAACACATGTACACACTGGGTTAACTCATTGGATTTGTCCCTTAGTAAACTCTGTGCCCTGTTGCACCGGCACTGCTGCTCTTCTAAGCCTACGTTTTTTTGTTTTGTTTTTAATGCTTCCATTTGTGACGTGTGGTTGTTTGCATCTATACTGTTACGAGTGTGTCTTCTGGTCAACGCATGACATGCTGAGGGAAAAAAAGAGACAAAATCTTATCAGTTGAAGACAGAGGCAGGATTGTTCGGGAACAGTTTTGCTTCTCCCCTTTGCATAGATTCAAGGATTTAGACTGTGGCGGCAGTGCTGGCAAACCAGAGGAGAGGCAAGAGGGAAAGAGAGAGGAAGGAGAGCAGCAGAATAAAACTGACATGGCTGCCCAGACAACCATCATGCAATTTTCTGTCCCTCAGAATTTTTTCCAAAGAAGTGATGGCCAAGGCGTTTGTTATTCCTCCCACTCACCTTCCAACCCTTATTCCTCCCTTCCTCTCTCCCTCCCCTCCGATCCCTCCTTCCTTTTTGGCCCGAGCCCGAGGTCCACCTCTTCCTCAGTGCCGTGGCCAGGCTTGTTAGAAGCAGCTGTTGTTGCTCCTTGGCCAGTGGGAAATGGAGGCTCCTCCAAACGCACAAGCTGCCCATCTGGAGAGGCATTAATGGCAAAGGACACTATGAACCATTTCTCACACAGTCAGCCAACACAGAGGTCAACAAGGTGGAGGGGGTGGGGGTGTGGGTGGGTGGGGGGGGCTTTGTGGTGTACGTTATGAAGGTGACATGTGGGATGTTCTAATGCATCCCACACCGTCTTTCACTCCATGGCCCTGTCTAACACGCACTTTAATGACAAATAAAAGCTACCACAACCCATTCTTTATACTTATATAGCGGCACGCACATTAAATGTCTCAGCACTCAGGTTCTATTTGTCTCTTGGGTTTACTTTGCCCTGTTCCTGTTTTTCACTGTCACTCTTCGTCACCTATTACAAAGCTTTTTACCAATCAAATCGCATTTGTCTTTCACTGGTGGAGAACGTATGTCACCAACTGTTGAACGCCGTCGTGACGCGAGAGGCATATCAATGAGGCGTCCCGCGGCCTTGATACAGGTGACGACAGACATTCATCTTCTTCATACCGGAGAGCCAAACTAACTGTTTTCTTCTTCTTGCCCTTTACGTCATCTTTCACTCCCTCCCACCCTCTGTTTTTCTATCTTGCTTGTTCTCCTGCCTTATTTGGAGGACTTACACATGAGCCAGCTTATGAAGCACGGCTTATGTGCTAACATTGTCTCATTATGACAACAACACTACATTCCATTATGCTGCTGCCCTCCTGGGTTTTCACTTTTTTTTCTGCCTCAGGTTGTTGAATACTTTTAGGGACTTTTTCTATTTCAATAGGTCTCTGTTTTTTTTCTCAAGTTTCTACTGTTTCTCTTTTATTACTTGGATAAAACTCTTACAGTATGACAGAAGATCCCTTATATTATGTGATTAACAATTTAAAAGACACCAGACATCCAGTATGTCGTCTCACAAAAAAAAATGTTTTTTGGACCAAATAGATAGAAAAGAAATATTTGATTAATAGGATAAGTTAAAACTATAATACAGCACACAATTCCTGGCCTTTATTAACTGTGTGGGAGGGTTTCCCCTGAGAACCTATTCATGGTAAATCTGCCAAAATAAATGTTGAGAACTGCTTAAAAATGCTCTATTGTTGAAAAGAAACTTCTCCAAGATAAACATGGCACAGCACATTATTACATTTTAGGATAAAATGACAACTATGTTATAAAATTTGACTGCACCTGTCAATGTTTTGGAAAACTTCCCTTCCCCTGTTTCACAACAGATGGTCATCTGTTTTCAAGACTTCAGCAATGTCCTAATAAGAATTGTTTAAATCCATTTAAAGACATATTTTCTGTATAAAAGAAAATATTTCAGACTACACTACCACCGTGCCACTGCACCGATCCATCCATCAAGTGAAATTGTGACTGCTTATTTTGGGTCTGTCTCAGGACAGCAGCACATGAGGACAGCTCAACAGGCATGTGCACCATCTCCTTGTGGAGGAAGCAGGAACACTATCTGGTTGGGAAACTTAATCTGCCTTACATGTTCCGCGTCTGAACCCTCAGGGCTGGGGTGGTACAGTTTGAGCTTTGTCTTGTTTATTCATGTATTTGTCACATCAGATGAAATTTTGATAAACATTTCAAAGTATATTACATTCTTATTGTCCTCCCACAGCATGCACTCCAAGTTATCCCAAATTTGGCTTTGCCCAAAAATGGAGCTGGTTAGCTGATTAATTTATCACGCATTGATTTCTCTGCCTTGTAAATTCATTTTATTGCATCCAGTTTTGTTTAATATCAGAAATCTCAAAGCATTCCAACACCATGCACCACCTAACTTATATGAAAAAAAAGACACTTTAACTAGTTGGCAGCACTGTTGTCTGTTCTGTAATTGGTTGTTCTGGCAAGGCCCTGATCCAATAATTAGCCAGTTGGTTAGCCTGCAGTGGAGCAGTATTAGTGTTGTGTTGGCCCATTCAAATGCTGTTTTCTGACATCTCCCTGATGAGATGCAGCCCATTTCCATTGAAACAATAACAGCAATCTGATTTGGGATAAATGATGTCTTTGTCTATTGTCTTCTGGAACAACAAAAACCATTGGCATGTGAAACACTTCTCTCTAGAGCCCTGCCTAGCCCCATTCAGACTTGCATACACATAAAACCCAAGTGCACAATAGGGATGGGTTACACATTCTCAGTTCTGCAGAAAGGGATCACACATTACTATGAAATTTGTGACAGAAAAAAAAAAAACATATTGCATGACAACTTTAAAAGGGCAGCAAATGTTGATTGATCTCAGGGAAGTGATCACATAACATATGTAAAGCTCTTTACAGAGTTCTCTGAAACTAAGGAGAGGGGGGGGGTATGTGAGCACAACATCTCATAACCTTTCACACACCTGGCTGTCACACTGTTTGACAGCTAAGTCACCACTGAGGGGCAGCTTGAACTGTATATAATTAGACAGCTGAACTCTAGACAGACACACTGGTCTGAATCATTGAAAACTTGGCCTGTTTATGCGACAGCGGCAGCTTGAAGAGACACTTTGACACTGCGCTTTGGCATTGTCAGTGCTGATAACAAGCTCTCCCCCCTCTCACAACACACACACACACAGTCATTCTATCCTTCACCCGTGTCTCTATTTGTTCCTACCATATGGGTGCAAACTAAATCTATTGCACGTGTTAAGTTCTAAGTGGTGCAGGTTAATGGGAATTTGATTGCGAGTGTGTGGTGCACTTCCTGTGACGGGGGTGGTAATGTGTCTCTAATCCAATCATGTGCGTATTTGGTCAGGGTTGGGCTTTGGTCCGCGTGGGATCCATAAAGAGGAGTGGAAACAAGGTTGGGTAACGAGCAGATGGAATTAATTTCCTTTCAATATCAGGGAAACCAGCATATTGTCACCACCCAAAGGAAAAGCGAGATGACGGGAAGAAAGAGGTTCGTTCAGAGCCGCGGTGGTGTGGTGTGAGGACTGAAGTTGGGGAGAGACTGGAAGAACAGCAGGGGGTAGAGGCATGAGTGAAGTCCCTTTTCTAAAGGAAAGCTGGGATTTGACCGACGTCAGCGAGAGTGGGTTTGTACGAATGTGCGCGAAACTTTTCTGTGAAGTGTTTGTGGGGACCGTGATAGAAAGGGTGCTTAATGTCAGCTCTGCCCTCATCAACCTGATTTATCTCTGATTGGCTGTAATGACACGGCGAGGGCTGTCCATCATCTGCTGCTGGAGATTAGACAGCCTGTCAGTCCCCAATAATGATGTACGTCTGTAGCTGGAGTTCAGTTTTTATTATATTATGTCCGTGTGGGGTAGAAACACACAGTGTATTGCAGCACAGGTTTGATGCGTGTGGCTTCTGAACAAAAGGATTTTAAAATTGAGTTGGTAGTTGAAGAGTAATCTAGTAGCGCTGTGGATACATCTCTGAATTATTTTAGAGCACTCTTCAAAGAGAAAAAGAGAAAATTATGAATGAGATCGACTGAAGCATCCACAGCTGTGCTCCTTCTCACGTACATTATGAACAGACATAATCATGCATCATTTTTCTGTCTGATTGTTTTTGAATATCCCAGGAATGAGGTGATGGGAATGGTGATTGGAAATGATGAGCCTCTAATGCACAATTTTACAAGCCCAAAGGACTCTAAACAATAAAGCATTATTCCCGTGATGTGCCAAACCATTTATCTGTGTCTGTCTCTCTTCTTCCTTCTCCCCTCCTGTCTGTCTCTTACAGCGCATACAGAAGTCTCCAGTGAAGGGAAGCCTATCGGGAGACAGGCTGGAGGTGACAGCCCACACGAGAACTCTTCCAGGCCCCCCTCAGTGAAGGTGAGGGGGGGCTCGCCGTCTGCCAGCTGGGCACGACCATGGAGCCTTGCACTGCTCTTAGCAGCACTTTGCTTGCAATGGACCCTATTCTGATGCCAGCACCATCTGTGAACCCCCCCCCTTCCCCTCCCTCCTTTACATGTACATGCAGACACTCATATCATATAAATCACACGTAGTATCCTTACTCCTGTCCTCGACCTGCACGGATGGATCGTAAAGATGGAAGAAGGAAAACAAGACGGAGACGGAAGAGAGGAGGACACCATTGTAGGAGACTGTAGATTGGGGGGGGGGGCTTGCAGGAATGTCTTGTCCTGCAGCATCACCAATGTGGACGATCGAACAAGCTGATCCCATGCGCGCTCGTCTACAAAGATTATGCCTGCTGCTTCCACTCGGCTGTTCTGGGACTATATGAGTGTGTGTGTGTGTGTGTGCGTGTGTGTATACAAATGCCAATATAGGCCTACAGCTCCTACTGTAACTCCACTCATAAACACACACGATTTGTAGTTCAGGGCAGGACATCATCATTTCTGATTTTACTTAAAAACCACTTACACACTTACAGACTCACTTACATGTCTTTTACATACAGTACCAACGCAGCCATCTTGTTTTGTTTTGTTGTTTTTGTACTGCTGGATTTTACTTATGCTCTCAGGCTAAAAATCCTCATCGTAGCCATTTGCCTGCCAGCCAGAAGAAATCACGCTCAATAAAAAAAAAAAGAAGAAGAAGAAGAAAAACTCCACTCATTTTCTTTTGGAGGATTAAGGAATGCATGATAGATTGATAGATCAATCCCAGGTGCCTGGCCCAGAACAGCAGATTTGATGTACTCTAATGACTGTGTACCTTGGCAGGGATTAGAACGTAATGAGTTCACAGGTAGAGCACGGGCACACTTGCACGGCTGAACACAGACAAACTAGGTGTGTATAGTATGTAACTGTATATAGGCGGAAAGATTTGATGGTGTGCACTAGGTTCTGATTCTGCAAAAAGCTCTTAACTGATTTAGCTAAATGGGTTGTTTGTTTGTTTTTTTCATTTTCAAACGGCTGTGAATGGACTATGCTTGTCTGTCCATACTACATAGAAAACAATGCAAAAAAATATATAGAGAGATGTCATTTGTATAAGAAACAAAGCAGGAATGTGCATCAGTTTTCAACCCAAATCCCATGGACAAATTGCGGACGAGTCTGTACGTTGTTGATTTGACGATGATTTGATGTTTATCATGCATCCAGTTTTGTGTTTGCGTGTTGAATTGCACATTAATGCATGTATCGCCTGCCAAGTTCTCAAAGTCATTATGACGGGATCAGGTCCTTCTTCAGACAGCATAAAATATCTGAGAATCTTTTACCTATGATAGTTCACTGATGGCATGACATCAGGTTTGACCTTTCCCGGATACATCGCACAAACACAAAAAAACAAAAACACAAAAAGAATATTTAGACTATTTTAACAAATGGGTGCATCTATTGTTTGACTGGTACAGTGGCAGCCATTGTATAAGTCATGGGTTTTATCATGTATTTTGTCCTGTACTGAACTTTTTTTTTTTTTCATTCAGCAAACAAACAAGCAAAATAAGCTTAAATTCCTGCACACCATTCCTTGGAATTCCATTAGTTAAAGAGAAAATTGTTATTTGTTTTCGATGATTCCTCATGGGGATGGAACAAAAGGAAATTTCAACAGCAACGGAAAAAAAATCAACTTCTACAATGGCTTCCTCTGTATACCAATTTTCTTTCTTGTGTAGATAAGGATTTTGTACGTACAGATGCTGGTACAGCAGAGTACCTGTGTGAATGAGGATGAGGATGATGAATGTATGGTGATTGCTATGCAAATGCGTTATTAAAGCTGATTATGCCCTATGTACTAGCTACATAGACAAAGTATCTAAGCTAAAAGAAAAAAGGTCTACACACTTACAGGTTGACATGGGTCTATGAGCAGTGATATACCTCTTTCATTAACAAGCCTTGGTTGTAAACGACTTCTCTTGTCGTTAATGAGAAGTAATTCACCTTGAACTCTGCCTGGCAGTGCAAAGAGGATGGCCTGCTTAACTGCACACACAAACACATACAATTATACATTAATTGCCTGCAGTTAATGGAGAATGACAATGACTACAGATGTAAACGGTTCCAGTTTAAACGTGTCACATGTTGTGTTCTATAACCATTTGTTTAGTGCATATGATTTCCTCCATGTATGTTTTGTTCCAGACTGGCGTTCATTACACCCACAGATCACTTACAGCCCTATACCCTCGCATGTGTATAAATGTACATATTTTAAGTCATTTACCATTTGTTTTGTGTCTCATTTCCTCTCTTTTGTATCAGTATGATACGGTGTAGCTGGGCCTCATTAAAGGTGCTCTGCTTTTTTTTGCTCGTCTCTACAGCCTCTCCTTGAAGATTAGCCAGGCACACAACAGACGTTGGTTAATTAAAAACATAGAATTCCTCGGACAAGGTGTTTATTAAAGGGCCTGTGCACTCATACAGTATAACACACCCACACCACACAGGTGTTATTTCTCATTAATCCTCTTCTCAGGACTGTGCGGCCACGCTTGGTTGACCTTTCGTTTGTGCTGTCATTAGATGGAGACAACCTACGTCTTTGTTTTCTCTATTGATCTGTTAACTGTCGTCACTTTTTTTTAAAATATGTAATTATAAGCAAATCTCCACCCAACCTTAACCTGGGGGAGAGTTTAATGAACCATGATAGGTGAAGACACCTGTTTTGGTGAGAAGGCTTTTAAATATTTCATGTTGACATTGCACACATTGTCCTTGTGCTCGAAAAAGAATATAATAAAACGAATAACAGTGAGGTGGCTTATTCCAGTGATACTTTCTGAGCCTTTTGTGGTATTGTGTCTTAAATGTGGGTCCAGAGCCATGAGGGAGTTACTGTAGCATAGCATAAAAACAAGCAAACATGCAGAAACACTGAGCTTGGCTCCGTGTGAAAGCACACCAAAGTTCAAACCTCTAAAGCTTAGCACATTATATCTAATTTGATATCCAAGACTCCTGGAAGTCACAGTGACCTGCCAAGAAACAGGTACAGCATGCAACTCCCTGTAGCGGCACACCCTGTCAGTCTAAAATAATGAATTGTGCATGGATTAATCAAACAAGTTTGAGAGTGTTGGAGGAGCTTGTAGATGTGTTGTGAGTTACTGGAGGGAGCCAGACTAGCTAAAGTTAACGGCCTCATTCTCAATAGATAAAGTCCTGCTCATCCACTGTAATCCTGCAAGTAAAGCTATTTCCACGAATGATTGAGTATCTCGCTACATTTGCACTGTCATGCGTCTTGTCCCTGAAAAGACATCACTTTCATCGACCACGCTTGTTGCTGGTCAGCAGGAGAGCAGGCCTGAGTTATGAGGGCGTAGGCAGGGCAAGCCGTCTCAGTCTGACCTTCTCTATTTGCATCCAGGAAGCCTCTTGTTAAACATATCTGTGTGTTTGCACCAGGAATAGAGGCAGAGGGACTGTGAGAGCGCAGAGGACATGAATAGGCATGGTGCTGGAAAGGACCGCGACAGACAGTCCGTTGTGATGACAGCGGCGTCGACAGTGACAGTTTGCTCGCTCAGCTGATGTTCGCCTGACCCCTTTGGCTGGAAACTTTGCGTGTTCATGAGCTAAAATTGCCCCGAATTAGTCTGCGCTGTCATCTGCCATGTTTGCATCACTTGTTTGTTGACCTTGGCTACTGTAGGTGTGTTTTTATGCATTATTTTAGCATTACCGAATAAAGCCCCAATATGTCATGCAGGCATACAATAGGAATGAGGCAAACTTTTTAAAAAGTAACCTTTAAAATGTCTCTTTTTCCTCTGCAGTAATTACAAAAGCATTTGATGGCAATGTATCAGGCGACAGTGGCCCTCCAAGTCTTACCACACCTCTCACTGTTTTAGCCATCAGCCTGAGAGCGCATACCCTAATAGCACTTTCCTGGCTAAAGCGCATAATGCCCATGAGCTCTTTCTCACTTTCTTTGTCTCACTCTCACAGACGTGCACTTTCATGAGCACAAAAATCATCAGAAAAAAAAAAGCCACACTGATGATCTCATTCACACGGCATATCCCGCAGTCGTGCACTTCCAATTGCACCCGGACCGTATTTGATCCTTGGGAGTCTATTTCATGCTTGTTGCTGTGAAACCGAGTGTCTGGCTATAGCTGCAGACGAGAGCAGACCGAGTGCCTATTCCAAGGATATCGTGCCTCCTCTTTGCCTGAGCTGTAATTGGGCTGCATTGTCCCTGCCTGACAAAACCAAAGCTGTCTGTCGTCCTTTAATAACCTCCGCTGACTGACGCAGAAAGCCATGGATGACTTTAAAATATGGACAATAATGGGAGCAAACTCGGGCACTGAGAGAGAGTTAGTCTGATGATTACTTTCAGCAGAGTTTTCTTACCAAAGTCCACTTTTGTAGAAAACATTTTAATGTCTCCAAAATTGGTATAGACAACGCAGTGTATTATACTGTACGTACACACACTCGCATATTGCAAAGAGCAGTGTGGTCAGCGAGTGTAACTGAGAGTTCGGGGGACCTGAGGTCACAGCTGCTCAGCTGTCTGTCTGGGCTATTTTAAACGGTAGCACACATCAGCGCTTCTGTCCCACTGGCTTGGCCAAGTCCACACCTAAATGTCCTCACACACACACACACACACACACACTGAAAGCCGTCTCCTGCCTTTGCTACAGAGTAGATATTACACTACTCTTAACATTCAGAGATGAGCAGTTGCATCGCACAGCGTGAACAGAGCCTTAAGATGCACAAATGCATCTTCTGCCAGATGTTTCCTTAAGTCAACCTGATGTGTGGTAACAGAGAGGGAGCAGCGCAGACCCCCTCACTTTCTCTCTCTCTCTCTTCCCTCCAACCAGATTGTCTTACCTTTTGAGCCGGGGGATCAGAGTGACAAGAACTAGAAGTAGAAGGAGGGGGCAAAAGGAAGGAGGGAGGCACTGGAAATAGCTTTTCAAAGATGGACAATTGGGTGAGGTAGAGGGGGAAAGGAAGAGGGACCTGCGGCTCCTGTTGGCCACAGCTCTCCTTCGGTTTCAGCCGTCAACTGTATCTATTCCCCTCTGTTCGGAGCAGCCTCTGCCCTCGCAACAGGACAACACAAGCTGTCACTGCCAATTCTCCTTCTGTCACCCTGCTCTGCTGGCCACTTAGCATTTTGCTCAATGAGCTCTTCAGTCGTCTAATTGAGTCCTATTAAACAAATTTCCAACATGACAGCAATCAAGGGTAAGGGTTAGGTTGAGAATCTCAGCAACCCTGACAGAGATCGTATCTGCAACGGGCTCTGCAGGAACCTTTTGCTCGATTCCTCCTTCTCCTTGATTGGCCTCACTTGTCAGGTTTGTTTCCCATCATGCAGTGTGCTGCTGGCTGAGGGCAGGTAAACAGCATTAGGCGGTGTTATATTCCTGGCAGCGGTGAGGTTGTTGCCGTTTTCTGTCCGACCGTGGGAACAACTCTTATGAAGGAATATAAAACCCAACATGTGTGTACAAAACATTCATGCATACCGACAATTGTGAAAGTTTTAAGATTGTGCAAGATTGCACAAGTCGTACAAGTCACTTTGCAGACAGTCCCCTCTGGCAAGTCCCTCTGGATGTGTATCAACAGAGCTGAAGACGGAGGCAGTAATGCAGAACAGCCATTCATCTGTGCTATAATCTCAGATCCCACGAGAATCCCAATTTATTGTGCCTGCAGTGCCACACGTCACAACAATGGACATGTTGTTGTGTTGGACCTCTCTACTTGTTGAGTACACCTGAGGGTGAAGATGTTCTCTGGGCTTCAGCTAGTGCTCTGCCCACACATAATTTTAAAATATGTCTCAAGCTGATGAGAGAGAGGACATAAAGTGAGCGGCTACTGCTGCAAATGCACTAAATATTTAAATTTATAATGATACCACATTAGCACCCTAAATGAGAAGAGAGGTCTCAATATCTCTTCACCTCAAATAGCCATGGAAGCTCACTGGGCTGTTTTATGTCTGCTGTACCAATAATAAAGTGTACTTGCCTGCATATGTTTTCCTGTCACAAAGAAGATAATTCAATTTCTACAATTTCATGTGTTTCAAACTTTTCGAATCGTGTTTACAGATGTGAAGAGTTCAAAGCACGCACACAGCACATGAACAGTCATGCACAGGCCTCCAAAAAAACAACCAGAAACTGGCTGAGGTCGAGTTATCATTAGAATGCATTGTGTCTTAATAAGGCGGCGCAAAAGGGGCCTGAACATTAGTCAAAGTGAACGTCTGGCTGTTAGGAAAACAGATTAACTATGTCGCCACATGACAATGGCGAGCTGGAGAGAAATGTGGCCCCGCTAGCATGAGCTCCCATTCCAATTAGACCAGTGGGGTCTGCGCTGATGTGTGTGTGTGTGGTGTGAGGCGTGATTGAGGAGTTTAAGGAGTTTGTGAGAGTGTGTGTGTGCATGCATGCATGTCTATCACACATGTTCAATGCCGGCCAACATCTCATGTTGGATCCTCTGTCAGGCTTGCTCTGCTTGGCATGCTACAGGCAGCCTCCTTACTCATGTCCCACAGATGGATGAGCTATGGTGTGAATGTACCATGGCTCCCCTGAGTGCCATTCTACCTTTCTAACTCTCTCTCCCTCTTTCTCTGTCTCTATCAGACTGGAGCTGAATTCACATCTAACCCTCTATGAGTATTGTATTAGTTGCTCTCTGTTTTTTGTTTTTTTTCCTAATCTTATATTTCCCTTGTTCCTGTCAGGATTATTTCCACCTGCATGATCTGAATATCCGACATCATTGTGTTGTGATATTAGACTTGAATGAGCACAGAGCGTGACAATGACGTGGTTGTTTGTTGGTCGGTGTAAGCGTGTGTGAGCATGCTGACCACATGTGTGTGTGTGTGTGTGACCCAGAATGAATGAGCGCGCTGGTGGACAGGAGCATCATTGATTGGCTCTGATTACAGATTCAGAGACGCCTCCCGCTGTCCAATTCTGCAGGGCCCGAGAGAGTGGCGATCAATGTTGCAGGGCCACAGGATCTTCACTCACGTACACCCTCATACTTACAACACACATCCCCCTGCTTCACACTAGAGGGGATATGGATTACATTAATGACACTAAAAACACATTGCTACTTGACATATACTGTTGTGACAACAAAACAAAAGCCAATGCATATTTCTTTCTTCTTCTTTTTTTTTCAATTTCAACCTCGCCAATCTTCCTTGGCAATAAAACCGTAGTGGCTTTAATAAGAAAATGATAACATGATATCTAATGCCATAGTTGCTCCTTGGCAATATAACAATGATGTATAATGAGGAATGCCAAAAGTCTTACACATATTGTGACACAAAACACATGAATTCAACAACGTGATGTAGCCTATCTGTGAATGAAAGCACATTCATTTATTGAAAGTTTAGTCTTTCTGCAAACAATTTTTATTTTCCAGTTTCATTTTTAAATGACAGCAGTAGGAACAACTCAACAGTAGGCCCACATGACTGATTTCATGCTTTGACAGAATCATGTTGAGTTTGTCAGTTGACAAATTTATGTGATGAATAATTAGCTCACAAATAACATCCTTATGTTCCTCAGCACAGCTGTTTCCAACATGCCCATAATAAACCAAGAGTCTCATTATCTATCACATTGTGTATTGAAATGCATTTGTTAATAGAAAAGGAGACATTATAGTTTAGCAAGCAGCAAACTTACAGGAAAGTGACTTCAACAGAGTGGGCTACTGTACGACCAGGCTACGACAGGAGACCCCTCCTTCTCACAGATGCAGGTGACGTCATCTTTGACGTTAACGACATGGCAGCAGCGTCACACTTTGCGGATGTCGTAACGCCAGGTTCACTCACAATCGACCTCCTGCCAAAAAATGATGAAAAATGTGGATCTGCTAGTGGCTAACCTTAGCTCGACGGCTAAAAACATCAGTATCTCTCCGAGGCAAACGGATATCACCTATTCATCAACCTTCTTATAATGGCGAGTATACTTTGTTATTTTGTGCCGTAAGCAAAAGGGACAATGTAGCTAGTAGCCTACATCCCAAAAACAGTGTCCCAACAGGCTCACATGTGGTTAAATTGGCCTAACGTACCTGGAGCAAAATCAAACATTCAGGATTAAATTGTCAGAGTATTAAAGCAACCACTGCTCTAGCGACTGGGAAAGTAACCACATTATGTAACATGTGAATCATTTCAGGGAATTTTTTTTTAAAATCCTCTCCAAATTATGATTAATATAATAAGGCTCTTGGTAGCTTCAGTACATTAAAGCTTTTGTCACAGCAGAGATGGTGTCCTGTCATAGCATGTTTCACTGATAATACTAATGAGAACTCTGATCTGTTCAGGTGTCCCAGTTAGCAAAACCAGGGAGCCAGTATGTGAAGTATCAGAGCCCAGAAACCTGCAGCAGGTTATTAGCCTATTAATTGCACATGTGCTTGTCCTGCTGTGAATCATTGGTTTGAAAAAATAGTTGTACTGGCATGGCTGCTTATGCCAGGGATATGCTACTGCAGTGAAGATCCGTAATGTTAAGTTACACTTGCTCAGGTCCCTCTAGTGTTTATTGGTAAAAGCTGTCAAGCTGTTTCCACATTGCTGCAGTATGTTGTCTCAATTCCTTTTGTCATATAAATAAACTGATTTTGCCTTGATTGATATATATTGCCATAGGGAAAATAGTATTGCCTCTCTCTGCACACTGAATTTAATCTGGAAGTGAGTGCACTTGTTGCATGATCTGAAAAAGATCTAACAAGAGCATGTTTATGAGTCTTGTCCAGGTGTTTGCCAAATTATACTTTCAAAAAGCCTGGAAATTACAAATGGTGTGTATAATAATAGTTATTTTCCCTTCTGATCCCCTTATACCATACTGCATAATTCAAGGCTCTCAGTTTACAGTTGGCACCTTGTAAAACATGCATGTACTGTATGCATCAGTGACCTTGACAACGTTACATGCTAAGCACACCCATGATGAATATGCTACTGTAAATCATGCTACCGGCAAGAGGGCTTTCTACATCTGTGACGAGGCACGCAGGGCTGCAGGAAATGTGCATTACAGCTTCATTTGAAACCCAACCAAAGACAGACTGTTTCTAAGATGACAGATTTACAGGCTAGATTTGTATTACCATCCAGTTTACAACGCCATATGAAGGGAATGCTGAGAGAACTATCCGTCTAAATGGCAATGGCCCATTAGCGGCTTCGCTCTGAAAACAGAATGTGAGAGTAAAAGGCAACAGACAAAAGCCAGCGCCGATGCTGGGCAGCTTTCAAAGTGTTTAAAAACTGAAAATTGAAAAGAAAATGTGGCCAAAGACTGTTTTATAAGTCTGTTTATCTGTGATAAACACAAGCACTTACACAGTCACTTACAGTATTTGTGGCTAGTGATCGAACTGACTCAGCACTGATTCATTCCAATTTTTATGCAGTCTTTCTCATTAAAAACAAATTGCAGCAATGTGAGGTGGGGTAATGTGATAAAGTGCTTCTGTAGAGAGGAGGTCTGAATAATGTCGGAGGAATGTGTTGATATTCTAAAGTGGCAGTGGGAAAATAATGAAGGACTCCTCATAGGGGGCTGAGAACCACACAGAGACCCGACCTCCCACCGTCCCCGAGGCCGACGTGGAGGGAGATGCTGCCAATCTGGATGAAGATCTGCCCGTAGAGCCACAAAACCTGATGGGAGTTGAGGTCAGTTGGCTCTGGACTTTTTCGTGGTCGAGACTTGTGGCTCGTTTCATTGTTTCCGTTTGTGTTATGATAGTAAGATCGCCGTCAAGGTCACTCTCAGGAAAATACACAACACTAAACTTGTTATTCTTGTAGCGCATAACATGGAACTTACCATAACTAAAGATATCTGTTCCCAGTGAACAGTTTATGGCTGGTCAAACAAGGTCATCTGAGGTATTTTTCAATTTTCGTCACTGCTTCCCGTGTGTTTATGAGATTTCACAGCAAGTGACAGATGAATAGAGTAGTTAATTTATCCAGTTAGACATATGACAAATAGAGGAGGTGAAATATTCATATGAGAACAGCATGCAGGCAAATGAACAGAGTAATTGGATGAAGTTGGTGGAGAGATGAGGAGACGCCACTGCCAGATGGGTACAGTCTGCCATTGTGTACGAGAGAGGCTTGATTCAGCGCCGTCATCTCATTTAATGAATCTACGCAAATGAGAAGTGTGCTTTCTTTTCCTCCTTGATGACTACGTAAGCTACTGTACATGAGAACATATTATTTTTTTTAAAAAACTGCACTCTGGGGCTATTATTCAGATTTAAGTGGTTTCTCAATTAGATTTCATATGCTCCACTCCGCTCCATCCTGCCATAATTTCCAAGTAAGTAGTTTGCGGTGTTTTTTTTACATTGGATTTCATTACTTTGCAAGGTGCACCAAGAATTTTGTCCAAGCTAGGACAGGACTGGAATGTGCTCTGATTATTGAGCAGAAAGAAAAAGTGCCAGGATGCCCACAGAGACATACAAAAGCACAACGCAGCACACCATGGGGGGCATTTCTCATCGACCACAGCGCCTGTTTACAAGAACAACCCCAAGAATCCGAAAGATTGGGACTGTGCTGGACATCGCTTGTTTTCACTTCAATTCTAGCTCACTCCTTTCTCTTTGAAAACACTGTATTTGTTCTATGCCCTGCACTTCATCTTTTACATTTTGAATGTGCAATCCCTCTGTGCTACTTTTTTTTTTCTTACCCCAACTCACTTCTCTGTCATCCCCTCTCCCCATCATCCATCATCACATTCTCTCCCTCCTTATCTTGCCTCATAAGCTCAACCCCTCCCCTCCCAGTTTCCTTCGCTATTTCTCATTTTTCTCTACAATACTATCTGTCGACCCTTTGCACTTGCCATCAAAATTTCTCCGTTTCCTGTCATCATCTGTCTCTGGCAACTGGGGAGGGCCCCCCGTGTGAGGAGATATGCAGATCTACTGTTTGTGGAGTCTGTGTTTGCACAGACCGACACTGGGTAAATGTGATCAAGGGATGATGTAGCGTTGCAAAACGGCAAAAGGGAAGGCAAGAAGAGAAGGGAGGCGTCAAAACAAGTTTAAATTTTTATGCCTGGCTGCATTTTAACAGGCAAGGATGAAGGCGCGATCATATGTTCTCATGAGACTTCAAAAGAGCAGGCAGAAAATACAGAGCAGCCGCGAGTGCGCGTACCAGAGAAAATAGAAAGGAGATGGACTGAAGAAAAAGAGACAATGAACGAGAAAGGGAAGAGATAGACCTGATGAGTAATGTGCACACACTCGAGCACTCCGGTGAATGTGCTGAACTCAGGCTAATGGTTGACATAAAAATCCAGAGGAGAGGCAGAATCGATGTTATCTGTAAGAGCCCAGGATGAGACTGGTTTTAGGGAGAGGACACAATGATCTTCCTCTAAAGGCTGATTACATCTGTTGAAACAGCACTCTGATATTTACATAGAAACCCTGCTGAGGCCTGGCAGTGGGCCTTGTACCCCGGCCAAACCTGCTGCTCCTTCAGTGCATCACTTATTTTTAGGGAGAAACTCAAGTGTGTGTATGTTTGTGCGTCGTCTATCAGATCTGGCTGTACCCTGCTCTTTTAGTTATTAATGTCTTCATAAAACTCTACTCATGAGTGTGAGGAGAGCACTCTGCTTTTTTGTGTTTATATTGCAGCGCTACACTATGAAAATGATGAAAATTACGAAATCTTCCTTTGCACCTCTTTTATACGGTTACATAAGCTGACCTTCGAAAGATGGATCGGATTGCTTCTCTATATATATGTGTGCCTATAACTGTAGAACTCGCATGTCGTTAACACAGAGTGCAGCTCTGTGAACGCAGGCAGAATGCCCTAATGTCAAATTCCCATACGGGTGAGATACCTGCACAACTGATGCCTACAGTATCTGACAGGATTACGTCATCAAAGTGTCGGTGTGATGGAATCTGTTCCCACCATCCACCGCCAAGTGCGCCTCTACAGTACATTTTCCAAATTTGTGAATTGCAAATATTTCTTTTCTTTTTCAACAAGTTTCTCGCCCTTTAACGTGTCTTCTCAATAAAGACGTTGCATTGGCTTGCAGGAAGTGTTCAGCTGGCACGAACAGATGTTTGGTACAGCTTCAGCTTTCAATACTCGGTGCACAGAAGTTGGAAAACACTGAGGTCTCTAGTTTGACAGCAGTAAATTTCCGCAATCAGCACTTAATCAGCCGGTGCTACTTTTGGGGTTTGCAGTCTTGATTTAGTTGATTCAAACCTGAACAAATTATCTGCAGTTGTCTGATGATAATTGAAATTACATTTTCTGCACATTCCCTGTTGCTTCCTTACAAACTACAGTGATTTATAACAAATCTCATGCTTAATTATCCTTAATTATACATTACGGAAATTAAATTAGTAATGTACGATTTTCCTGCCGATACTATAAAACAACAAGTTTGAGGGAGAACATATGGATTACATACATGTATGTTATTCTGTACCCAGAGGTTCCCTTGAGATTACCTCACTATGTCCACCTCTAACAGGTAATGCAATGTTAAAGTGTAATATGTTAAAAGCAACTAGATCCCAGAACATGTGTACATGTGTTGTAGTTATCTAATCAGAGCAGGAAGAGCTTTTATTGTGACGCAGTTATCTTGGGAAGTTTGGGTTGCTGTCACTCTGATAGCTTGAATAGGTTCATCTACTTGTTATCACTCATTTTACTGTCGCTTTTAGTCACAAATATCTTTTTTTTATTACCTTGACATGTTTCGACTCCTCTTCATCGTCTGACGGCTGAGACGTGTCCTTTTTCAGGTGATGATCCCAGATGTGGCCGTCAGATTCTTCTGAAGAAAACAGAGAACAGTCAAAACATGTCAAGGTAAGAAAAAAAGAAAGAAAACGAAACAGTAAAATTATTGTTGTTACTATGAGTACATGTGTACTGTTGCACCAGTGTTGGCTGGATCGGCTGAGCACAAACTCAGTTTCTGTGTGGCAGTAGTCAAAGATGAGTTGTAAAGTCTGCTAATCATTTAGAGGGAAAGGCAATGGCATGTGTTACAAAAACATTTTCTACTGTGTTTCTACTTTGAATCAAGTGCGAGTGTTTCTGCTTAGAAGACGCGGTGTAACATCTGTAGTATTTCTGTATGGATGCAATGCAATTTTCACTAGAAAACCTCATCACGCCCCAGACGCTGCTCACCACATAATTACTGCACATGTTACACTAAACTGACAGTAAGTTGCACACCCTCTCACCCCGTCCTCTCCCCCTTCTCTCTCTCTCTCCTCGCTAGCATTCCGCCTCCCGTCTTTAGCGCTCCCCGGTCTCCTGAACTTCCCCCAGCATCCTGCTCCTCATTAGAAGGAACTTTCATGGTCAGAGCCAATAAAACTTCAAATGGACGGCAGCCTGAAGAAAACATGGCTGCTCTGTGGCTTTACCGAGCGTTAATTACATGATCTCCATACCAGACAGCGGAGGGCCAATCAGCTTCTTGAGCGGCGCTGCCGACCTATGGCCACATATGGGACACAGTCAGACACATAAACTGGCATTGCACACTCACACTGGCTGCCTCTCGCGCACAAACAAGACACGTGCACGGACACACATGCCCATAAAGGTCATACATACACAAACCCATATATAATACAGACGGACATGTTATCACACGCACACACTTTGAGGCCACCAGACTTATTAACCTCTGTCCACATGTGCTTTAACTCTGGCCGGTATTCGCCTTTGGCAACGAGAACAGTGAAGCAAGGGTATTACACATAATTAGAAAGTGGTTTCTGTCTGCTGTGTGGCACGGTTACACAAGTCTCAACTTTAGCAGCGTTTTAGTGTCATAGTCGAACACTTGACTTTGCTGAAGGAAGGTGTAATTTTTCGCCCGCTCCTTTCAGAGCTGAAATAATAAGAAGCAAGTGTAGTTGTTTGTCAGCTTGCGACATGCAAGATGCCGTCCCCTTTGTTTGGACTCATCCAGTCATGAGGAACAGACTAATTATAGAGTAACGTTTCCTAATGTATTCATAAACAATGTCTGTCTTCATAAATAGAATGATTCGGAAGCAGGAGATGACTGTACTCGGCTGTGCGGCTGTCTCCGTCGTCTCGCTCCTCTCGTCGCTCCTCACTTTTGTTTGTCAGTCTGCTGTGTGACGGCCGGTTATTTCGGGCCGCGTTGGAGTTTTTCCATGTGCCACTGCAATAACGTGCAGTGTCATCTTCCTTAGCAAAACAATCCTTTAAAAAGCAGCTCCTGCTGTACCATCGGACAGTGTCTGATTCAGTATCATACACCGTGAGAGAGTCCTCTTTTGTTGCTGCAACACAATGACCCAGGTCCGCACCAGAGAATCAGTTAACATCAGCTGAACGTTTTGTGATACACTATGGCACATACTGTAATACAGTATTTATAACACTGTTTTTTCCTCACCTTGAACTTTTGACTCCGCTGCATGTTTGTATTCATGGGAGGATGCGTGAGCCCTGCATTCACGAAGCCAATACCATTCTCTATGTGTAATAAGTGTAATGAGACTTTTAAACTCAATTATTTTTTGCCTCATAAGAAGAGGGCCCTGGGTCCAATCCAACCTGAACTGAGTGAACTTTCTCCTCTCGCATACAAATAAACAAATCCACAAATAAACAGAAGCATTAGTTCTGGACATATTACTGCCACTGGCCATGCCCTGGCCTGCTGGATCTGGACCTGGGAACTGGAAATCCATGGCTCCCATTAAAAGCAATTAATAAATGGAAAAAATTCCAAGCATGCATAAAATGTAGCCAAATTCATAAACATAGCATTTCCTTTAGAAATGTAAATGGGAAAACAGGAAACACTATTCATATTGGAAAAGCTACACTGAAGAAAAGTATAATTAAAAAAAAACAAACAGGGCTTGGCTGTCTACTGTATTTAAAGGATTATTGCGAGCAGGCTAAGAGACAGGGGCACACTTATTTCATACTGAAGCTGAATTCTCTTCTTCTCTGTGTTTGGTCAAGTCTGAAATTATTCAGAGACATGTCATGCTTGTGTTGTTCACCAACACACACACACACGTCCAGACGCTGGGATAATGAATGCATTCAGCCAGTGACAAGTAAACCGGGAAAGGCACAGGGGCAGGTAGTGACTTGTTGCCCCTTTTAATTGCACCTTGAGGAGTGATATGGCGCATGTGTGGAGAGATAACTCTGTGGAGTGGTGGGAGGGGAAGGGGGGGCTGCACCGGTGGGTGGGTTGGTCGGAGGGTCGAGGCCACGCCCACAGCTCACCTGTGACACCTGGCTGCTCGAGATCAAGCTGTCAGGACGGCCCGTGCACATTCCTCCACTTTCAGCACGCGCACTTGCACCGCTACAGACTGGAAATGGCAGATGTTTTCCAAAACCAAACACACGAATCAAACCAGACATTAATGTCATTCTGAAACATGTCCACAAATAATATTTAGATGAGACCGAATGAAACGGAAATGGCAAGAGGAACGTGAAACCTCATATGCCCCCCCTCCCTTCTCTCTCTCCCTCCCTCCCTCCCCTCCCTCCCTCTCTCTCCCCCGCCTCCTCCCTGCACGGAGTGGCAGCGTTGGCAAAGTATCGTTCAGTAAAAGCCCAGAGCAGAGAGCGAGCTGCGGTAGCTTTGCCTGGCCGTGCGCACCACTTTTCTCAGATCCCTCCGGGCCGTCATAGCCGGTAGGCGTGTGGCGACAGAACAGGCTGCACAGCTTCATCAGCAGCAGCAGCAGCGGCAGCAACACACTGCTATTTTATGACATGACTTAAAAGATTATTCCAGCTGTAAATAACCTGATTCTTTCATCTCTTCCTTCTCCCTCTTTAGGTGAAATCCCCTTACAAAAAAAAATCCTAACAGTGGATATAAATCTGCACTTGATCCCGAGCCTGGTGTTGAGAATATATTTTTTTGGTGGGGGAAAGAATAATAATACCTGAAGGTGTTGCCCTGTCTACATCGGCCAGGCTGCGTTAGGACTGTGGACAGACGGGACCTCTGCGCTGTGAAGAAGAAGAAGAAGAGTCGCTCCTGTGCGTTGCCTTGCAGCAGTGCGCGGAGAGCAGCAAGACGCACTGACAGGGCAGAAGGAGGAGAGGAAGGTGGAAGATATTTTACGCACAGCAGCGCTCGGTAGCCCCCGCCTGACACGCGGCTACTAACCGGGAGTCTCTCTGCTCCGTCCAGGACTCCGACAACAGTCGCTCCGGCTCTTCGGTTCGGATTTTGCACTTGACCACATAACAACGCAGCGGGTCGGGCTGGGATGGATTCCTTCATCATAGCGGCTCTGGCACTGTGCTCTCTGACGGCACCAGCCTTTGGGGACAAAGGGATCAGCAAAGCCCGGAGTTGTTCGGATATCAGGCAGTTTTATAGCGGGAAAGGATTCTCTATTGAAAGTGTCCCTCAGGCTGAAATATCAGGTAAGCTCCTTTTTTTTTAAAAAACACACACACACACATACAGCCTCGTCTGAAGTCTGCTGTACACACTGTGCGCGCACCTTGAATCTGATCTTTACCCCCTTGAAGCCAAAAATACTTTCAGGACAGTCTGTCTGCCCAAACAGTGACACACTGTATCATAGATTTAATTGTGCAACGTTGTGTTAAATGCACAGCAAAGACCTTCACAGTTGCTTTAAACTCATTGCCACTGAGGAGCATAATCCCTCTGCAAGCCCCCCCCCCCAGGAATGTTAGTCTATTTCGGGGCCAAAGTCGCACCTGCAGTAACACCATTTATTGTATCTAAGTGCTGCTGTGCAGATCTGACCTATCCTATAGGAATGATTGATCATAGGTTTGCATGTACATGTAGTTGCTTCACAAACTCTGCTGGTCTATTTAAAGTGTTCCCTGTTGAACCACATGCTTAAAATGAAGTAAGTCTTCTCCTACACTGTATTTGTTGTGAGACTGGAAGCAGATGACGAGTCTAACTCAGTAGCTCTCAAACCTGTAGTCACACTCATTTCATGTCACATGGTAACGCAGAGGAGCTGTAGCTCTGGGCTGTATCTCAGGATGAAACACTTTGCTTTGAAAAAACATCAAGACAGACGTGTCACAGGCAATCTGGCTGTTTCATTCCTCAATCAGAAATGTGCAAAAAAGTCTTTTGAAATGTTCTCATGCTTGACATTTTTCCCAAACACAGATGCAGGATGAGCTCCGTGTTTTTCTGCTCTCCTTCTTTATGCCTCTAAATTAAGCTGCTACTCCCGAAGACACTCCCGAATCTCTTCCGCTTCTTTTCCTTTTCTCTCTCTTGGCTTTTTGTGCTGGGAATTCTTCCTTCTAAAGAGCAGCCAGTCACTTGACCACGGCCTGCAAACACGATGTTGCTCGCTGTGTCATTCATGGTCTGATGTCAGACAGTCACAAGCCCCTCTACAGTTCAAATGATTACACGTGTGCCTCCCCTGGAATTCAGTGCAACGCTCTCACACACATGTACACACATACACACACACAGTTAACTGCAATTTCAGGTTCTACAGTTACAGTATCGTACATGCATGGACAAGACAGGAGACAGTGACCATACAGTATGTGCTTACAGAACCACTTTCTGTGGACATTTAAAGGAAATATAACTTCACACTGTCCCATAGAGGAAGTAAAGCATTACCCTCCGAACACAGAACTGAAACTACACCATTAACATTTGAAGAAACCCACAGATTTTCACCAACTGGAGATGAGATGTGGATCTACATTTCAGTCCAGTAATTATCACTGAAACACAGCTACAGTCAGCCCCAATCCGATAACATACTTTTTCTGGACTCTGCGTCAGTCACCTTCTCTGTATCATCCGATTCATTTCTCTTTTCGCAGAGAGCGTCATTACCATGACAGCAGATAAACTCCTCTTCCCTGTGAAGACAGCAGTGTTTGTCCATTACTACGGAATGATGGCTGAGTTCTGCTGAAACGCACAAGGGTGACTTTCCTCAGCATTCACCTAAAGGTCACACGCTCACGAATATCCTAAAGTGGAAACTTGCTCCATTTTCTCATTCCATAGGCCCAGCACGGTTGCAGAGGAGAGTATTGTGTGTGGATAGAAACAGTAATGTGCAGTGGGTTTTTGCTTTAAACCCCGCAGATTTATCTTGAGCCGCATAAATACAACATTGAAAGAGTGTGCATAAGGAACGTGATATCCAGTGCAAAGATATACAATAGATCTTTCCCAGTGATTAAACCGATAGGATGGGAGAGATTATAAGATTTGAGGGTGGGGCCGTAATGTGATGAAACTGTTAGCTCATGTCATCACGCCATACATCATAAGGCAGTGAGGGCCAAGTAGTAACCGGACACTTCTAATTTACCTGATTGACCGCACTGAATAAATCATTTGACAGAATTAACGCCAGCCCTTGTGCCTTAGAAATCCCTTTTTCCTCCATATGTCTGTAATCCATAATGCTTTAAAGAGCAAATCCGTCTTGTCGTGACACCACCTATTCCTCTTGTTTCAATCAATGATGTGGAGCTTAAATAAGTCTGGGGTCAATGTATTCTCAGTAAGAGGGAAAATAAGGGAGTGGGGCTGAGGATCAGGAAGAGATAGATGAAGAAATGACAGGAAAGAGAGATGAGAGAGAGGTGGAGATAGAGACAGACACGTAAAGAGAGGGAGGAGGATTTGGCTTTGCTCATTGACAATATTTCTCCACTGTCCCCGGTTCTTGGCTCTGGAGCACAAATAACTGCCGGTCCGATCCAGTCTGGCATATTAAACACCTCGGGTAAAAATATGAAAGCTTTAATTTATGCCTTCAAATTATGAGCCACCTGAATGTTGTGGATGATCCCTGACATTTGCGGAAGGATATTTCCTGCTGTGACACCAGGGCTTGATCAACCTAATGTATTGGCTGAGCCTGACTCAAGGTCACATGCTGAGTACATCACCCAGGCTGAGTCTGGGAGGACGATGAGAGACGGCCGCATCCCAACTCTGAAAATGATGTCCAGTCACTGCACTTTCAAATGCCACTGCACAATATATGAGGAAAAATGTCCTTGGCGCACAAAGTAGTCACCACGTCTGAGCCTAAGATTAGACTTCATTTTTTAGATGCACAAAATTTGTATAGCCTGGGTGTGTTATGCATTTCAAACAAATCTGAAAGAGGACTGAATATACCCCGAAAAAAGTGTGTAACCTTTGCTCGTGTCATTTCATTTTCCAAATCCAAATTTTTTATGTTATTTTTAAAATTCTTCTACATGTATTTGCCTACCTCAGTTAAGATTTTAATTACACGCTTTTCTAAATGTCTGAAGCAAAAAAAAGTAAGAAATCTCCGACCAGATGAGCACAACCGTCCTGTATCACCATCTCTGTTCGATTATGCTCAGTCAGCGGTGAAAGAAGATTCCTGGATATTGCTTTCATATCGATACGCCTCATATAACAACTTGGATAGTCCCTTATTCTTAAGTAATTTGCCCAGGGGGGAAAAAGCCATGCAGAAGAAAGCGATTGAGTTAAGGCTGAGCTGTTTGTTGTCATTGTGTTGAGGCAGTGTTTACTGGACCATGGGAACAGTATCAGTTGAGCAGAAATGAAAAGCAATGACTCACAAATAATCAAGCGACCTGATTGATGCTCCTAAAACGAGTGCAATGATTCTAGTTTAACTCCGTGTGTAACGTCAGTGTTTTCTTTTTTGTTTACCAAAAAATGGGATGATTGATTTTTATGAGGCTCATCCGTCTCCTCCCTGCGCTGCCCCCTCCCTGTCCCACCCCATCATTACAGTCGTGATGACTTATCTTTTTGTCTTTCAGGGGATGACATTCTTCATCTCTCTGTTTCTCTCTCCCTCCCTCTCTCTCTCTCTCATCGGCTCTTAAAGAGAGAGGCGCCAGACGCTCTTTGAAAGCAGCTGGCAGCCAATGAGTGTTAGATGCTGAATGTCATATAAGCCTATACAAAGAGACAAGCTGCATGAGACATCTGCAGGAAGGCTGGTAGCATATTGGTTCGGCATTGGCTTTCCCATGCTGCATTTTTTGTTGTTGTTGATTGCCGGTTGCTACAGGCTGACTGTGAGCAACTCAGTGCTCTGAAGTGTCATCTCTAACCAGTGTTTGGCTAATGATACAGTGGGATTGCTGCTCACCAGGCCTGCTAGGAACTGTTGTTGACTAAAGCCCGGCTTGTGGCTGGAAAAATGGGCTGATCACTATGGTAGCCCACAGCGAAAAGTATGGGAATGTTTTGAACTCAAGTCACTAGACAGAGACTTTAGATATGTTTCTTGAAATGTGTAATTGCTGCTGCACTGCAGCTAGAACGGAGCACGGGCTCTCCACACGCGGCAGAAAATCTCCCTCTGCAACTCTCACTTCTTTGACAGAGGGTAATGATAAGATAATGGCTGCTAGTGTGTTTGCTGCCCTCGACACCACCTTCCAGTCAGAGGTTAAATGGAGATGGGAGTTCAGTAGCAGCAGAAGACACAACTGGCTGGTCAGTAAGAGGCTGCAAAGTCAATACAGATGTAACAAAAATACAAGGGTTCTCACATCGTGCATTACACTGACCGCTCTAAAAGGAGTCTTGGACTTTTGGGAAATTATTTTTAATTTCATCTTTCAGAATCTGCATGGTCTGCATACCAAATGGCCCATCATGGTGTAGATTAAGATGCAGATAATATGCTCTGTGTTGGCTGTATTAAAGCCTTTAATCTCTGTGGATATATGTACACATTATCTGTACATCCACCACCAGTTGCTGGTAGCTCACAACCTGCTATAGCTCCTCTGTCTGTCTCAGGACCTGCAATTATATCTCACTCCTGTCCCCTCAGTCATGTGCCGTTTAAATATTCACAGAGCCACACTTGTAGAGACTTGTATCCTGTTCCAGTTTAAGAACACAAAACAAATGACAGAAGACAAATAGTTGTGTATCTGCGAATGAATGGAAAATCTATTTTGTTATAAATTAGATTTAGGTTTTGCTTTTATGTGTCTTCTTTTGCGAGATAACCGTTGTTAGTTTTAACAGCTGTTAACATTCCACTCAAGAAGAAACATCGGAGGCTCTGCATCAAACTGAATTCCTTGACTCACCAACAGCTGTCTCCAGACAGAGGTGGACAGCGACAGCAGTGTTCACTCTTGCCTCCACCCGGTCTTTTCATCAACCAAAGTTAGCATCTACCCTCAACCCAACTCATTACTGACCCATGGCAACTCACTGTTGCCTCCCTCCAACCTGCTCAGAGGGCAGATTATAACACAAAGACGGCTGGAGCTCTTGTCTAGCAACATTCACCGACACCTGCTTCTGGGAAGAAACCACATTTTGTGGCAGAAGCACAAAGAAACAAACGTCCACTTTCTCTGCCTTATTAAGAACAGCTTCACTCACTTCATTATCATCTTTTAGTATGTGAGCAAATCAACAACACTTTCAACACTGTACGTTGCTAAGGACATACTTTTCCTCACAA
Organism: Decapterus maruadsi; assembly: GCA_030347415.2. Lineage (NCBI taxonomy): Eukaryota > Metazoa > Chordata > Actinopteri > Carangiformes > Carangidae > Decapterus > Decapterus maruadsi. The sequence goes on from CM064906.1 coordinate 19,705,736, forward strand.
TGCAGGACTAAAAACAAAAACAAAAATAACCGTTTCAGAAGTCTGGATGAATTAATTAACATCTGGCAAATTTCTAAAGCTATGGCAGCATCTACAAATTGCACATGCATGTCTGACTGAAAGAAGACATTACTTCAACAATGTTATGTGTTGTAAGCCTGAAAAGGGCTCTAGAGAGATAAAGACACACCAGACCTAACTGTAAATAGTAAATATTGTGTGTGTCTTGCGATAACGTGCAGCGTTGTCATTGCGGCTGCTCTGGACAGTCGCCTTATCTCCATCCCATTAATATCCCTGCCGATGTGCTGCTCTTATTCCCCATACAGTGGATAACTAATTGATCGCGCTGAATTACATATTGCTGCCTTGTGAATGGAACTCATTAACTGAGTTGAAGATAAGAGCACCAGGGTTTATTTGAAGGCATAATATCTCATAAAAAACCCTGTGCATCTGTTGGTCTTCTTCTCAGATAGATTAAAGCAGAAGCAACAGTTGTTTTCTGTATCACCGAGTGCAGGCTCATAACTCCGCCGCATAAAATGTGTCAGTCGCCGCATCTGGGCTTCTGTCGGTTCGTCTGTCCGTGCGTGTACGTGTTTTGTCTTTATGTATGTGTGTTTTCCTACCAACTGAATACGCTGGAGTTGTTAAAATGCTGAAGTCAGTAAGAAGCCTCTTGAAGCATTAAGCCATAATGGGCTGCAGGGAGCATGAAACAGACCACAGAGTGTTTGATGTTCACCAGAGAGGGAGAGAGAGAGCTGATGGACTGCTGACTTGTGCTGCCTTGGTCTGCTTGCTTTTGCTAGACCCTGCTCTGCCCTCCGACAGGCTGGATGTTGGCGGAAAAACTACTCTGTGAAGAAAACAGAAGAGAGAATGTACTGTAGTTTTAAAATTGAAAAGGAAGGAAGAAAAGAAGCTCTTTTTTAAAGGAGATAAAACCGCGTTCTGTGCTGCATTTCCTTATGTAATCGTTTTCAATCTCGGGGCCTGTTCGCAACACTGAAAGTCAGTCCGTCCAAGCATATTTAACGGCTCTGAACTCTGAGCACTGTTTGAACAAGGGAAGATAAATCTCGTCACAGATTTGCTCACTAACCTGTTTTGTGTATGAAGCATCAATCATAAAGTAGTCGTTTTTGGATACACAGAAACCTCAGAATGTTTCCTCTCATGCTTTGACAAACACAGGCAAAGAGTCAAATACTGGCATTGACTCATTTGTGGACCGACCGTGGGCCGGCAGACATGTCACTGTTTTTCTTTCTATTTCCTCTGACAACTTTTTTCTAAAATGACAGCAGCTGGTTACCTCGGCGTCTAAAAGGCAGTGAAATGGAGGTCTGAGAGTGACCGAGGATCGCTGTTTTTAAAAAACACGACGCTCTACCTCGACAACCATCAGCTGCCTCCTCTCCAGCCGGCGTGCACTTTCGCTGCTGGCATCTCCTGTCTCGCGCTCTTCTTGCCTTTTGTTCCCTGTCACTCGTCTAATGTGAGAGTAGGAGTTCACACGTACAGCAGCCTTCCCTTGGCAAGCGCACACAGACGCACAGATGACAGCATAGGCCGGTCTTTTTTTGTCACCACAGGGGGTTGCAGTGTCATTGCAACAGGCGTGTGTGTGTGCGGGTGGAGGGTGGGGGGTATAGGAGGGGAGGAGAGGGGGGGGGTTGTGTGTTCTTTCCCTCTAAGGGCTGCTGTGTGTCTGTGTTTGACTCCTCTTTTGTCTTCAGAGGAACTGGCTGTGTCAAAAGGAGAATTATTCCCTTGTCAAAGCAAGCCCCTCCACTGTCTCTGGATATGTGTAATTGTGTAAGTGTGCGTGTGTGTGGATGTTGGGTGCAGATGTGCGACCATGTGTCCATGAGCGAATGAGAGAATGTCCATTATCGTGCATGACACGGATGTCTTGACTTCTGAAGCCAAATGTTTTAAACTGCTTCTTTTCCATTTGCTGTCATTATCTGCAAAGTGTCTGTGTGTGGGTGCTGCCATTTTTATTTTGCCCTTCCATCAGTTATGTAAATGTGTGTGTGTGTGCGTGTGTGCCACGCCAAGTTATTGTGGTCCCCTCCAGCGGTGAGTTCTGCAGACAAGGTGAGTATTTGAAGTGACAAGGAACTGGCTTTAGCTCTCAGCATGGCTTCCCTCGCGCTGCAGCTACCTCTCCTCCTGCCCCCCCGCTGCTTGACAGATGGTACAGACCCTAAACCGGGACGCCCACCACCATATTAAGTGAGGGCACGCAGTATGAATTTTACAGGGTGACACGCCCTTCACCAACACACACACACACACCCATACTGTATAGGCAGTGTGTGCAGCTGTGTGGACTGAAGTATTTGTTGGGAGACTTTCATTCTTTGGCAAAGACGCATCCCAGAGGGGACGTCCTGTGGCTGTGGCACCATGGCAACAAATTCAGCAGATCGTAGAAACACATGCACACATGAGGTCGAATATACAGTGTTTCATTATGATTTTATTCATTGATTCAGGTGCCATTGAACCTATATTGTGATTATTTGGGTATGAATGCATTAAAAAATCCTCATACATGCCTAATTTAAGTTTTTTGTATCGTATTTGTTAGACCTTACCTTGAAGTGTTTTAGTAGTTTTGCTCAGGTTCAACTCAACAACTTCAACAAAGTTATTCTGAGGTGAAGCTGTCTGTTTTCATTTCAAGCCGAGACAGTTATTTGATTACTTAATTATTCGGTCAGCACAGAACTGAACTATTTTGATAACGAATTAGTTTTTCCATTATTTTTCAGTGAAGTTATCTTTGTAACCTTACTTTGATGCAGCTTCTCAAATATTATTATATTAAAATTAGCTTTTTGTTCTTTGTGGGAGATTTATGTGGTTTGTTTTTTGGGCTTTAACCTGTTGATCAGATGAAAAAAGATATCTGAAGTATGTTGCCTTGAACTTTAGAAATCATTTTCATAATTGTCTGACATTTTACAAATCAGAAATAATGCGGTCCTATTTTCACTTCATTTTTTGGTCCCAAAAAAATAAACCAAGTAGAAATGCTTACAATATGTGCTGCATCACAATTTATAATATCTCCAGCTGCCCTCAGGTTTTGCCCAACCATCAGATTTTTGATTTACAATGATATAGAATAAGCAAATCCATACTTTCCCCCCCTTCGCCCAACTGATCCTCGGTCATTATGACTAAGAGATGCTTTGTCATGTCCCTCACTGCATGAAATGGTTTGCGTGGAGTAAACAAATTTTGCACTACTGTTCTCTGAGCCACTCTTTTGAGCAGTTTCCCCAGTTCAAAATCAGTTCTGGATACACAACATAATTGCCAAAATAGATTGATATTCTCCGATGGAGGCAGCCTTTACACCTCCATCTTTCAAATATAAAAATGGGGAAATAGGAATTGAAGAGATGAGAGATTAGAAGTGTGTATAAAAAAAAGATAGATAAGAGGAAATGATAAGAATCAGTAAGATGTCATCTAACGGTTGAATCTCTGCGTCCTGCACCTCGCCGCTCCAGCGTCTGCTACACACAATGCAGATTTAATAAAGATAGGACCCACGGATGCAACAGTACACATATCCTAACTTCCCTTTGATAAGCAGTCACTTTTGTTCTGCTCTGTTCAGCAGTGCCCCCTTTTTCTTCCACACATAGGTTATTATTAAAAATACCTCGGCTCACATCCTCTCGGAATAAAACAGTGCAGAAGTTATCTGGCTCTTCGTGTGTGTGTGTGTGAAGCAGATATCCCAGGTGTTTCGGGACTTGTGAATATCGTCTTTGTCTCCAGTTTCCCCTCCCCTCCCCTGAGGTGTAAACATTATTCTCCATAATCTCTCCCAAACTAGAAGCATGTTCCCGTACTTTGTATGCAGTGGAGTTGCCACTTTCTCCTCAGCTCTGTCAGATCTCACTGTCTCCGATAGTTCTCTCTTTGGCTTTTTTTTTTTAAATTGGCCATTTTGGAGGATTTTGTTTTTAGCTGCTGTAGGCAAGTGGCTGCACATAATAGTGTTATTTTGCTTTATTGTTACTTGGCGTTGGTAATTTCCTGAAGGTTTTCTCTCATCGAGATAAACTGTTTCACACTAGTTTCCATTATCGTAATTATTTTCTTCTCTCTTTCTCTATCCCTAAGTCGTTTCTGCCTTTGAGGCTTTATCTCTCTCGCTCCCTCCCTATCTGCTCCTGCGGAGGAAGTTGTGAATTCATTTATTTTTCATGCGAAATTTACTGCATGCTCACAGATGCTTTCCAAAAAAGCATTGCTAGTTTAGTTGGGTGTTTTTTTTCTTTCTCGGCTGCTTGTCTGTGATTTTTATGGCTCCATATTTTTGTGATCTAAATTTACCATGCAGTTTAGAGGCTGAACATTAAAGCCACGTGTTTAAGGAGTAGGATCCCAAAAAAAAAAAGAAAATCTTCATCATCGTAAACAGCAGAGCTTTCACTGCAGCTCCTCTGACGTCCAGGTTTTGGGAAAGAAATACAGGAATGAGATTAGTTTAGATTAATTCTAAAAATGTTCCCCCATAAAATTTAGTGCCATAACACTTCATGTGATTTCTGGATTCTGTAAAATTTTGTAGCCTCATTTTTTTAGTTTTCTTTTCAAATCTTCCTGTGGGGAGTCTATTTTCTCACACTCACTATAACCGTCTTCCAACTTCCTTTCCCTCTGAGTTTGAATGTAATTACAGTGAAATCTGTGTGTTGTTTTATTGGCTTCCTGGAGCCCAGCGAGTGCAGTTTTTCCAGACCTTAGTGCTCTGTGATACATGTACTACATGTCTCCCTTTCCATCCGGTACATTTTCAGGATCTCCACTGTATAATTGGCTTAAGCAGAGATCATTGCCCCTACCCCCCCTTCCATAACATTGGTTCTTCTAGCAATCAGAATACCCAAATGAGCTGTTCGGAGCCGTGCACTGCAGTTATATCTGTCTCTCTCCCGGTTTGTGGTGAAGCAGCTTTTCTTCCATTCTCTCTGAGTCCACTCCAGCTCCCATCTCCTGTTGGATTTTGTGCTTTCGAAGCACATTTTTCTGTAATTAGATACTGAGATCTGGTTTTATATGACATCATTTCTCAAGCGTTATTTGTGGGTACGGAAAAGCCCCTGTAGGTCATGGTGGTTTGCTTATTTGGCCGGACCACGGATTGCTATTTAGATGTGGAGGTAGGGTGACTGTCTGAGGATGGAGGAGCGGGAATGACCAGAGGATTACTGAGGCCTTATGAGAAGAGGGGCGCATAAAAAAAGCTCATAATTACAGGGGGGGATATGTAATTACTGTCAATTGTCATCTTGTTTTCTGGTACAGGATTAGCTTTTTATTACCTAAATCCTTATTTTTGTTCTTTTTTTTTCCACTCCCCCCTGTCAGTCTATTTCTCAGTCCGATTTTTCTTGTATCCCCTGATCACCTCAATACATTTAACACGTCCTCCGCAAACACCAAAGCGTTTGATCCACTTAGGAAGGAGCTGGCATGTACTGTTTGTCTTCCTGAAAAAAAATGGAAGAATAGTAGAAAGAAAGAAAGAGTGGAGCATTTGGACATGAATGTTGATCTTTGAAGATTCTGTTTGTAATGTGATGTTGGCTCTGCATATCGCCATAACTTTGGAAATACTGTAGAAAAAGCTGCAACAGAGAATTTACAGTAAACGTAATGTGGAAATCTTCTGCATATGAGGAATGGATTATTAAAAGTGCACGCTTGAAATCCTACAAAGCAGCTACCAGCGTGAGTCCCTATTCCATTTCACAGGAGCTCAGCGGTTTTTTGCTACTGTACAAATATACCTTCATGCGTTTCCCCCTTCTTTCGTTCCTCCCAGGAGGGGATGGCAAGCGGTGAGCTAATGAACTTGAAATGACAGAGACATATTTAGCTTGCATTTCTTCCGCTCAGCCATAACAGAGGGCATTTCAGTCGGGCCCGCACTCGTCACCGTTTTCGTTCATCTCATTATTTGCCATCCCTCCTTTTGCGCCCTCACTATTTTCATCTCTTCTTCCTCCCCTGCAGAGTCTTCTCTCATAAATATTTTACATCTTCCAAATGAACTCTGTCAACCCAAGCTTAGTGCATGGCTGGCTGCCTTGTGTGTTTCTAATGCGTATAATGTGTTTATGTATTGTACGTGTGTTTGAGTGTGTGGGTATTTGAATATATAGTATGAAAAAAAGTGTCTTGCTGCGTTACTTCTATGCACGGCTGTCTCCGCTTACATATTTTGATAACAGGATGTGTTTTACATAAGGGTTTCATTTGTTTATCCCTGTATAGTTTTATTCCTTCGGACAAGGTGACTAAGAACATGTTATTCACAGCGAGGACCTGCTGGCTCGTGGAAGATCACGAGGACATATTGTGCATAGTGGGTCCGTATACTGGGAGCCGCTGTGTGCCAAATCGGAGAGAGCTATAATTATAAGCAATTTTATTTAAATCGTCGGACGCAAAGTGGTTCGTTCAAGGTCAGATAGAAAAGAGGGTGTAAAAAGAGGAAAGCTTTTTGTCACGTCGTGTTCTCCGCCACCTCAACCTGTCGGAGACTTAAAGTCAGATTTAAACGTTGGGCAAATGGCGCCCACAGGGACCCTTGGCTTATATTCAACACAGCACAGATTCATCATAATGGTATTAATGCAGCAAAGTGTTCAAGCTCTGCTGAATCCGTCCTCTGCATTTTCTGTTTTTTGTTGGGGTTTTTTCGCTGAAAAACCCAGCCCAACACACAGCTGAAGTTAATCCATGTTTGTTTTGCTCTGAAGTCGCGTTTGATGAATTTTCTTGAGATCTTAAGTCAGGGATCACGGCTGTAAAAATCATTTCAAACGCCGGGTGCATTGGACCTGCATCCTGACTGACTCGTCTGCTGCATACACTCCCACGATTAAAATATTAAATAGCTGACTTTACCGGTAATTGTAATAGGAAGCTTTGTCAGAGATAGTCAAAAATATCCTTCTTTTTTGTGTCTTCAGTGTGTGTCTTTGGGCCAGGCTCCGGTTTAAACTAAAAGCCTCCTCTTTAAATCTTTCATGCTCTTGCTACCATCCTGCTGAGATAAAGAGAGACGCAGAGATGAAGCGTGGGGCTTATGGAGCAAGAGAAACTTTCACCCACTCTCTGTTTCATCCTGTCATTCTCAGTTTTCGTGTGTGCGTGCGTTGCTTTGTGTGTCTCTCAACTCCGCATAATTACTTGTACTACATTTTTGAAGAGTGAGAAAGTTGTTTTCTAGCTTGTGTTCTCGGTATTCTCAGCGTGGCGTCAAAAACAGTTTTCATCTCACGAAGCTATTTGTGTAGCCTGTGTTTGCCTTTTTCCTCTAATAAACTGGTTACGCTACAGTATGTGACTGAATCGCTTCCTCTTTCTATGGAGCGACAGTAGTAGCATCCCTGTCACACTTGTGCTGTACCCTGCATCCCACTTTCCCAGCAGCCTCAGTTCCGGCCCTGGGACCCCAGAGCATCACTCAGTCAAAGTGAATCACAACTCCTGTTGGGCAGAGGAGACTGTGAGACTCAGAATGAATGGCTCTCGCATGTCATGTGATGTCTGCTGATGAATGACCAGGGCCTTGAGGAGCGGATGGACTGAATCAAGGGAAAGTAGGTCTAGTGTTGGTCTATTCACAGCAGGAGTTCAACAGGATGTTATCCTTTTTCTTTTTAAAAGATATTGTATTGTCATCATACAACAGGATTTTATCCTTTTTTATTACAGAATCAGAGAATGAATGATGTTTGGAACTCTTCCCAAAAAAAAAAACATTGCATTTTAAGGTTAATCTTCCCCATGGAAACGAGGTGAGGGCGGTGAGGCACACTCTTCACAGCAGGACGATAAAGTGAAACAACAACAGCCGACTTGCCCCGTTTTGGTCGTAGCAATTTTACCCCTCTTTGCAATCTGGCGCTGACGCAAAAAGAGAAGCATCGGAGGCTTTGATGTTCCATACTGGGGTGTTTTGTCAAGAGAGTTGTGCGCTCACTGTGGATGAACTCTCGCTCTAACAGCTCCTCTCTTCTTAAACGTTCCATCCTCTTTTTTTCGGGGCTCACAGAGTTGAGACTTTATTCCTCCTTTCCGCACTTTTATATCCCATCTTTCTCTCTTCCCTCAAGCTGTCTCTCCCTCTTTCCAGCTTTCTTCACCTTCACTCCGTCCTTCTGTGTCCCTTCACATCTCTCTTGGCTTAGCTCCCTTGATTAAGCACAGCTGTCGCTCTCATTGCAAGGCCCCACTTCTTTTTTTTTTCACATTGTTATATAAATTGGCTGGCTGTCTTTCTCAGGCCCTGGCCCTGTTGATTTTGGGTGACGTCAATAACTGTTGTTTATGCCTTGGACACAGAGTTGATTCTGCTGTCTCTTCTGACTTGTGCATAAATGGGTGCATGTGTGTTTGTCCGTGCATGTTTATTCAATACGCACCAGCAAAGTACACTTGTTAAATTAAAATCAATCACAAATTGCTTTTCCAAACACATCCCTTCCCTAGATCTCTTAGAACCGACATGATTATCATCTTTCATGCTTTGACAGGCCAATATTATCAAATTCTTATTAATGTTAGTGTCGTCTGCTTGGTTGAGGAGCAGAGTAACACATGTGCCTGGCAGTGGTGCAGAGCTTAGCTCCTCTGAATCACTCTGTGAGGCAGGGCCGTGTGCCCGCGGGGGTCTGAGGCAGTTTGTGCAGCCATGGAAGGCAGACTGGTCTGGTGACATTGAGGTGATGGGAACCTAAATCATTCGCTGTCTGTGTTCATCTGCCATGATGCAACTTTTCTCATTCGCAAGTGTCCTCCGTCCACGCGGGCCGTACTTATGGGGCTGTAAACGCCGACAAACTGTGAACGTGTGGACTCCGGCTGTGTGAAAAACAATTTAAAGTACCAGTATAGTCCTTTTTTCTGAAGTACCGTGGATGGCCAGTGTAAGTTGAATGGAGGCTAATTGTATCTCGGACAAACCCTTCCCAAGGACGTTGCTCCATTGTGACAGGAAACCACTCCAGTCTTTCAGATGAGGTGCATTCACTGTCAAGCTGCTATATTCCCCCGCCTCCTTCGCTTTCAGCATATTGTTACCCTCTCTAAAAGCATTTTACTCCCTCAGTTTCTGTATCTCTCGACTATGCACGGAGCTATATTCTATGTGGTCGGTCCACCAGCTTCTGTGTAGCTAAATGACATGCAGCGGTTGTTAGAGGCTGCTCTAACCATTCAAGCTACCCCACTTCCCACATCACCCATTTTGGAAATTGTAGCCAGGCCGCTTCTCTCTTGGAGACACGGTGCCTAATGCACCATTACACTGCTATAAATACTCTTTTCCATGGAACGTACTCATACTTTCATTGTTAGGTGATTATTATTTCATTTCTACCAATTGTCATGGGTCCTAAGTGTTCATGTCCATCATTTTTTTGTGGAAAAAATGGGTGAGACGGCGAAAAAAAAACGTACGTCTCAAATCATTGTAGACTGTTATGATGTTGCCACACTTGCATGATTATTACTAAAGTGAACTGCAAATGGGTATTGTGCCTTTTTACACTTCGTTTAACATTGAGATACAGCATCCCCGAGCAGTAAGTGTTCTTTACTCGATAGTGTTTCACTAATTGCCCCCTGAGCAGAAGCTGTTTGGATCCACACCACAGAAATGTTTACAACAATGTTCTCTATGAATTTTCATGTTTAAAATACAGGCGATGTTTCACTCTAAGAACAAAATGGGAGTCAACATAGCTGTCTCTTGTGCTGGTTTATATTCTAACAGCAACATTTTAGCCTATAAGTGATGAGGGGTTCTCTCCTTTCCTGAGCTTTGTGTATTGTCTTTTAATTTCCAGAAATGATGGTGGAGGTTGTGACTAGCGGATGTTTTTCTGCTTAATTACTTTTCACCTCTGAGCTCCCTGCCATGCTGCCGAAGAGTTATTTCCCATATACTTCACACATAAATTGTAAAAGATGTGGCGAGGCGAAAGGATCACGGTGAGATTATTTTGCAACCGTCTTTTTTAATGTGTTGCTTTCATTCTGTCATCTTTTTGCACTTGTAATTGTTTTAAAATGGCAATCTTGGTAAGATTAAATGAAGTGTATAAAACAGGGTAGCATATGTTAACCTGTTCTAAACCAAAAGGGTTTTTGGTTTAGAATGGTTTTTGCTGATTCTCTATGATCACATAATCAGCATGTTAAAATTATGTTAGATGGAATAGCACAGTTGAAGCATCAGCGATTGCAAGCCATCTTTGCGCAAAATTACATTTCTTAATTCTGTTGATTCTAGTCAGAATGTCAAATATCTTCCCCTAAATTTCCTCTCCACAGTAGCTGAGGTGGCAAATGACAAATACACAAAGCACGGACAAAAAAAAATAAGGGCAAGGAAACTGCAGCTCTTCTCCGACCATTCATTGTTTACTCATGGATTAGATCCATATCTCCTCTAATTGAGTTCCCTGGGAATGACACAGCCTGTCCACAAACAACCCCCCCTCAGTCTCGCAGCACCCCCACGAATTCCCACCATCTGAACCCGTCCTCGGTGCAGGAGAAAGCCAGCAGCAGGCTCAGATGGCAAAGTGTCTCCTTAGCTCCGGCAAAATTATCTTTTCACTCGGCAGCAGTGAGTCTATTAATGTTTTTTTTTTCAGGGTTGGAAAGAGGGGAAATGGATGGATGCAATTCATGGCCATGTGATGCGCCTCTGTGTGTCCTTGCGGAGAGGAGATCAGCAACTGTCTGGATGTCAGAATTATATTGTCTCTGCCTTGTTTAGCAAACAGAACCTGTCGAGGTTTAGGATTTTTATTGCGCCTCTAGGTGTTTCTCTGGTCTCTAGTTATTGTGTGTGATTGTGCGTGTGTGTGTGTGTGTGTGGGGTGGGGGACCACACTGAACATCCACTTTTATGAGCAGGTCCGTCCTTGTAGTTAAACCAGCCTGTGGCACTGCTCTGGTTGTGCAGTGCAGCAGTATTTGGTGATACAGATATCTGCCCTGGCAGTTAACTGGCGACTACCCCTGTAGTTATTATTGTAGTCTGTAAAGGGAACCTATCACGCTGTCTGGAGCCAACCGCCTTAATAAGACTGTCAAGTTCGTGCTCCTTTCTTTGAGGTAAAAGAAGCTTCTCTTTCGTTAGCCTTCTTTTTACCGTTTCTCTTTTACCCAGTCTTTTTTTTTCTCTCTCCATAGTAAGGATTCTCAGTGGGGACCACTGGCTCTAAGTTCTTGCTGCCTCTCCACCCTCCTCTTTTTCTCTTCCCCTATTTCTAGCCCCACACAGGCTTTGATGTTCAGTGTCTCTAGTCTCTGAAGCAAGGCTGCTCTGCTGCAAAAGAAACACACCATCTCTCTCCCCTCTCTCTCTTCTTTTTTCTGATGCTGCAGGTGGAAAGTAGCCGGCTCTCCATAGCCTGTTTTTTTTCTTTCAGTGACAGCAGTGTTCACCCAGCTTTTAGTCAGTGTTTCTCTCTCCTTTCACCTTTATTTTCTTGCTTGTAGGCTTTGCTTGCGACCCGTAAAGAGACGGGTGAGAAAAGGTCATTTTCACGCTCATTTTTATTACACTTTCACCTTCAGTGAGTGAGGCAATAAAAATAACTTTATGAATTAAAGTTAAGACTGCACATTTAGAATTAAGTTGTTGACGGTTTTCTCAAGGAAACAAAAGCGTTCTCCTTGCATCACATGAAACATTTTGGAGCGAATCCTCTATTAGGGTAAAAATGAGGACATTTCTGCCAGTTTTAGTTGGGTTGAGGCTTTTGGAGATAATAAGACAGCATGGATCGTGACCAAAGATGACACTACCAATTGGTTTAATCACTCAGAGTGCAATCGCACGCTGAATATGAGGAATGCGTATCTCAAAAAAATGAAGCTGAAAGTGATGCTCGACTGTATAGATTCAGGGACGCGTCTTTGTTACCTTTACTTTTCCCTTCAAATGGAAAGCTTTCTTCAAAGTGGTGGGTGGAATATGCAACATTTCTAGATATTAAGTAAGACTCTGAAGCTGCCACGACAATAATTTTGCAGCAGTCGACAGCTGCTGAAAGGTGTATATAGTGAGTAGCTCTTCACCTTCAGTTTTATCTGCATTAATAGAACAAATAAACACATTTGACTTTTTGTGGAGATCTATACTTGACAAAGACAGTTCTGACTCGCCACATCTGTCATAGCTGATAGGACCTGAAACGTGTCTATCTGCTGTCACCACAGACATCCTTTGATTTCTGTATCTCTTTGCAGTGTCTGTTTGCAAACGCTCGCCACATGCGCCATTTGAAAAGTTGGAACAGAACATACGTTTTTAACAGATGTCTGATGCCTTGGACGAGTAGTTGTGAAAATGTGTTAACTTTATGGCCTCTCCTCCCTTTTTTATTAATGAGTTTCAGAGAAGAGAACCGTCTGACACAGCCCCGTCTCTAGTCACGCAGATCAGAAGCCTAGTGTACACAATACCTCGGAACATGGATTAGTACGCACACATGCACACAACACCTGTTGTATAACTGCACAAAGGTGTGCATGTCAGATGAAAGTCAAGCCCTGTCTTATGATGCCTGTTTGTGCAAATATGTGTCAGTGTTTGTGGTGGCCTTTTTTTTCTCTTTTAATTTTGGGGGGAAAAATCCCCTTAAAGATCAAATGGGGCTTGATCTGACATGTCTGCTCTGGCATAGCTCAGTGGTAGCTGACAGATTTGAGGTTAATTAAATGTGCTGCCAGTGCAGCGAGGATCTGGGTGGTGTGACGGGGCGTGGGTGGAGGGCATGGGCTGGGCCACACAATGGTGGGCTTTGTAGGTGGCTGAGATGCAGGGAAAGGCTACATGATGTCAGCCTCACGCTGGCTTGTTCCCATATATATTCGAGTGCAGTGGCCTTTAGAGCATTCATAACACCTTCTCACAGCTGGAGGAGGAAGAAGAGCGGCAGGAGGAGGTGGTGGAAGACTGTCCAGCAGCACAAAGCACCGCATTCCTCTTAAATAATAAGGTGAATATTGAGACTAATTTATGGGCGAGAAAATGTGTTTTAAAAAGGTCTTTAATGAGAGTTATATGTCAGAGGAGCTTACACACTTTGCAGGTGCATTAAATATTAAATAATTCAGCTGAACTAAGAGCTCATTGAGACGACCTTGGCTCGCACACAATGCAGCGGAGCCAGAGTTTTAACGAAAATAAGTAGGAGCACACACCCACTTTTTGTTTACTTTATATTTTAGAAGTGACTTACTTACAAAGCTATGAAGAGTTTAACAACTTTTAGTTGAATATTCTGTATTTTGTGCAACATGCATCTGATTTATTTCACTTGCATATACTAAATATGAGGGTACAATGAGAAGCCAGTTAGCTTAGCTTAGCATAAAGATTAGATGCTTGGGTGAAGTGGAGCCTGTCAGACTATTTGGATCGATTTCTGGGCCTGTCATCACTGTGAGGCCGCTACTTGTACAGAATACACAAACAAGACATTTCGGTTTAAATAATGAGCCGTAGAGTCTTGGTGGATGTGTTTTGTTTTCTTTGGGCTAGCTCTTTGGCCCTGTTTTCTTTGCGATATGCTAAGCTAACTAACTCCTGGCAGTGACTTTGATTTCACTACAAACACATAGAGTTGCATCTGTTCTCATTTGACTAACAGACGAGAAAACAAATAAGCACCCAAACGTGGAACCGTATCGTGGAACATGCTTGTGTTAGTTTGAATAAAGCCTGGCAGACGTTAGCTTTGGATCACAATGATGCGATGATTAGATTATCACCAACACCCCCACCTGTGCCATTAGCCGGGTGGGTTGTACAGTGATGCCGCTGAGTCTGTGCCATCCCGTGCCTGTTTTTGTCTGAGACGCAGCGACAGAGGAGTGAGATATACATAACCACACAGAGCCCTTCAGTTCTTGGCGCTCTCATTCTCTCTGACTCTCTCTCTGTCTTTGTCTCTCATTCTCTCTCTTTCTTTCTTCCTGCCCTCATTCCCTGTCTGTAAATCTCCTTTTCTCCTCTCAAGCCTCTCCTCCTTCTCCCTCCCCGGCCGGGAGGGATAACCATCTACCCTTTCAGCAAAAGCCAGTGCCCCGTCTGCCTCCCCGTGGCCTCCCTCTCTGCTCTCTCCGTCCTTCTCCTCTGCCTTCATCTCGCGCTGGAAGGATAACCATCAGGCCTTTCAGCTCTTTGTGATGACTGTTTCCAGCACGGGAGGACAGTGGAGAGGCTTTGTCCCGCTCATACTAGTGTATGTCAGCTGCTGCAGAGAAAGGAGGGAAGTCAATACTATTTTTTAAATGTTTACAGCCCAGCAGAGAGCAGCGTTTAATTTAATGTGTCAAGATGGGGATGAGTTAAGATTACCTGCTGCTTTAAATTTGTCAGTTTCTTGTTGAAATCACAAGAGAAACCTGTGCTGTCTGACTACAGTTTTGTTTGCTTTTTTGAGCAAAGAAAAGTCCAACCATCGTGATCCATTTAAATCAAATGGTGCAGGCTCCATCAAAGTGGGAGGCGGGGGGGGAGCACCGCAAACTCCAGTGCACTGAAGCCGTCAGAGGAGCATCATAACAACTTTTTACATGGTGAAGCACCATGTGTCTCATCAGGCCAAACATCAATCACTCAGTTTCCACACTGCAGCTTGACAGCTCTTCAAAAAAAAAGAAAGAGAGTAAAATATAAAAAGATGGAGGCAAAAAAACTGAAAAGAAAACACATACATATATCTCAGAAATGTTTGTAAAACTGAAAAGAAACCCACAAGAAGTGCAGATAAAGGAAAACGAAGACGAGAAAAACGCGGGGTTTCAAGCTCCAAGCTTAAAGTATAGCTTGGCAGAAAACCAAGCATCAATCACAATGAATGGCACGAAAACATCTAAAACTTTGAAGTCAACAGGCACAAGAGCAGTGAGATGGAAAAAAAAGGCATTAATAGAGCGTTATGACAGTGTGAGTGAGTGAAGGAAGGAAGGAGAGAACAGCAGAGGAGGACAAGAGGAAGTGATGAAGCAAAGAACCGCTGCGCTTCGAAGTTCAGGAGTGCAGATTTGACAAGCATTTACTTTTTTTCTTCTTCTTCTTCTTCTTCTTTTTTTTCTTTCAAAGAAGAACCTATGAAAAGCTCCTTTCAGGCCTGCACTGAAAGGGGGATTAGACAGAGGTGTACCGAGTGAAAGACACAAACATTCCTTTACACATCTTGTGCATTTACCTGTCAGAGCGCTGCAGTAAAGCTGCTCCCACACGGGCAATATGCCAAGATTTCAGTTCTAAAAAGCCTTAAAGGGTTGTCTAGTGTGTCTGTGAAAAATCTTTGGTAGCTCTGTGTCTTTGTCGTGGGAAATAAATGCTCTTCTATACCGTTCAGATCGCAGCCAAGTAACATACATTTTTCTGTAATATGTAATGCGCGCACGCACCTGCAAGCGTGACCCCGCAGTTTTCAGCGACTTCGCCCCTTGCGCTATTTAAATGTTTTGTTTAAAAAGTAACTCACGCCGTCCTTGGAGTCCAATACACATCTCATTCCTCTTTCCCCTGAGTGTTACATTCTAGTCTGACCTTTAAGCATCAAGAGTTGCACATCACTCCCAAGCTCTTCTGGATGTAATTCCCCTTGCAGCTATGGTGAAGAGTAATTTGCTGTGCTTCTCGCTGATCTATCTGTGAAGAATGCTAGGATTGTGCTGTGCGGAACATAAATTCTCAAACCACACATAATCTGTCCTCTGTCCCTGTCAGCAGTGAGAGAACTAATGATTTTTTACATCATTAAGCTTGTTCTACTGCTTGAAGGGTCATTGTGTGACCAGTCAGCCTTGCGCTGTCACGCTAACAAGTGCTAACCCATGACAAATTCAGTATTATTTGGAGTTTTGGCTACCAGCACTGGAATGTGTGAAAGTCTTTTTATGTTGTTTTTTTATCTCCTTGTTTGACAAAGATCAAGTGGTTCGGTCTGACCTAGTCCTCTTCCAGGAAAGCCCTTTATTGTTGGTTCCAGTCAAAAATTATTACACCACCATAAAAGCATTTCTAAAGAGGCCAAGCAAGGCCAGCGCAGCACAGCTACTGGACTCTTGGTAAAACTGATACTTCTGTGGAAACATCGCAGCCAGCCACTACATTCAACAGCTTTGCTTTTATTTTATGATTTAGGCTGTAATTCATTCATATTTAATTTGTATATTTTATGCATGGGTATGTAAGAGTGCATCTTTTGGACATTTTTATTCGATTTAATGTTTAATTTGACCTGTAAATGTAACAGAAGGCTCGGTGCAGTCTTCGCTGTTTCCCACAGTGATAACAGAAGGTCATTTATTCTTGCCAATATTTATGCACAGCTGTGCGCAATGAGAACAGTGCAGAGGATACAGTACTCACTGTCACTACAGGGCTTTTTGTTACCATGAGGAACACTTCATGAGACTTAAATAAACTCTGATTTACTTTTGCTTTAGTTTCATGAGTTTTATTTATTTAGTTTCTATTTTTTGCTACAGCTAAATGCATGCATAATGTATAAATCACTTTTGGAGAGCTTTTTGCTTAACATAACTCAACTGCAGGACGGGATGGACCACTGCCAATTTTTGTACACTGAGCTTTAGATCTAAAGCTGATCAAAGTCAAAAGTGTTTATCTGTCTAACAAGTTTGGAAGTTGTTTAAATAGGCATGTCGCCAAAGTACCCTAAAGCAAAAAATCAAGTGATGGTTATTTTTTAATGGGGTTATAGAGTAATGATAAGTGCATTGTATGTTTCTATTTGCAGTGGTAAAAGATTCGGCCAAAGGATTTGTATTCTGTTTTATGATTTTAGTATGTGTTTCCCATAAATAAGATTATTTTTAACGCTAAACCCAAATGTGAAAACATACACCCTAAACTAAACAAAGTACTGATCTTTATTTTGTCATCTCTCGGTGCACCACTAACATCCCGAAGGTGCGGTGACTCAGCTTCCCAAAATGCTGTTTTTTCCCCAACATGCATAGGCACAGCTGGGAGGGATGGGTGTGGGGAGTGGGTTGCGGTTTTCTTCTGCCATTATGTATAAATGGTCAGGGCCAGCACTGCTTTTCATCAGGCATGGAGAAGTGTGTGACATCAGTGATGGTGGCCTACATAGAACAATGAGCTGGTGGACTGGTTTCTGAAATGAGCCACTGTGGGCGAAGGGTGCGCTCGCTGCCGCATCACTGTGGTTTGCTGATAGAACAAGTCTCGTTGTGAGGCGGAAGGCAAGAAACCACAGACTTTAATGGTTCTGACATTCTTCCGAGCATCTTCATCTTCGCCCTGACAGCGCTGTTGATAACCACCGGCTGGTGGATGTCTTGATATCCTCCCCTTCTTGTCTGCGCTCGCCGTCTGCCCACCTGTCTGCCGCTCACTAGAAAACGTCTTCTACTCGCTTTGCGTTCTCCGCGCGACTTTCATGTTTCTGTTTGCCTTTTTCGGTCCGTCTGCCCGGCTGTCAGTTAGCCGTGTCTTTCTGTCTGTTGTCAAGACATTTGACTGACTCACAGACTAAGCATTGACTAAGAGAGGCCTGAAGTGCTAGCCTGTCCTGACCTGACTTCAAAATAGACAGCTTGGCACGCACGCCATGCACACATACACACACAACATCAACAAAACAGGGCCTTCCTTGTACAGCGTTAGTTCCCATGTCAGCCCCTCTTTCAGATCAAGCTTTTAATATGAGTCACTGGTTATGAGGCTTATGAGCCAGCGTTTGAGAACAATCATTGAAGCCCACATCCATTGTCATAATGCGTCTAATTGTCAGCTAACAAGAACGAGCACAGTGGGTTACACGGCTCCGTCTTTTGATTCGCTGATTAAAGTGCTGCTGTGGGTGCTTTGTTGGTTGATCAGACCTCAGCCCAATTGTTTATTTTTGTGAAACTGTGCCGAAACACTGCGAGCGCACACAGAAGCAAACCCTCTCTAACCAAGAAGATTTGCAAGTCAATTCCCATCAAAACCAGAGCTGTCACGAGATGACAGATGATGATGATGATACGGTTTATCTTGATACTAAATGTAGACAAATGACATAAAATGATAAGAGATAAGATAAATCCCCTGAAGGTAAAGATTGTTATCTGGGCCCTGAATTAAAAAAAAAAAATATGTTTGAGCATCTGGGCAAGTATGGATCTGCTCTTTGGAAGCCCAGATTCCCTGGCCAGATTCCCAGCCAGAGGCGAAGGAAGGAAAAAGGGGGGCGCGAGCGTGAGGCGGGGGAGATGAGTGAATAGAGGGAAGTACTGAGAGGCTTGTCTGTGCTTTGATCTGATGACTGAAGCAGAGAGCATCAGTCATATTTTCTCCAAGCACTGATCTATAATCAGATCACTGCACATTTAATACTTCTCTGACTCATTATTGGGGATTAAAGGCGATCTAATTGAGGATTCGACAGTCTCTCTCTCTCTCTCTCTCTGCCTTTGAAAAACAGTTGGGTTGTTGGAGTGGCAGGGGCGTGTTCTTGTAGGTCAAAGCCCGATGATTGATGGCTTTCTGAGACGGCCTTTGTACTGTGGCAGTGGAGAGAAAAGAGCCGGATTAAACAGAAGAATTACATTCAAAGGTTCCCATCATATATGCCATTTGCGTTCTATCAAAAAAATGAATTTCTATTCATTCCCATCCAAAGAATGAGAGTGAGAGAAAAGACTTTTAATTCCCTCTGTGGAGTGGAAGCTGGAGGCATCTATAAAAGCTCACAGCGTGTCAATGTGGGAGGAGGTGTAAGTGATTTGATTATTAGTGTTATTATTATTATTTACAAGTCTGTATTAGCTCTTTATGGAGGGGTAATTGCCACACTGACAGTAGATCTCTCACTTGGTTTACCTTTTGAGATATTGAGATAAGAATGTGGTTTGTTCAAAGCTCCCTGCTCCGCACAGTATTTTGGGTGTTGCGCAATTTCAAGAGCTCACAACACAGCGGTTTTATTAAATCTGATAATGAGATAAACTGACTGTTTGAAAGTGTTGCGCATTTGTACACTTTTATCTCTTAGGTTTTACTTCAATATCCATGTGTTGTGGATTTATTCTCCATTGCATTTATTGATCAATCAAATATTTGACACATCTTTAACAACAATAAGTCAGTTGAAATTCCCCAGGAAGTCATTCATCTACTCTCCTGCTCTCCTTTCTCATTTCTTTCTTTTCCTACCTCATGTTTGCTCTCTATCGTTATTAGTTTACTTTGCTTCTTTTTATCTTGGGTTCTTTTGATCAGACTTTTCATTATCTCTGCTTTTCTTTCACATCGCCCCAGTTTCTTTTCTTTCTTTGATTTCCCCCTCCCCATGTGCTCACCTTCCCCATTTTCTCCTGCGTACATCTCTCTCAGCAGCATCACCCGCCTCCCTCTGTCTCTCTGCCTCTGACTCAGTCCTGGCTGAATGTGTTGTAGCTCTTGTTGCTTTGACAGGCCCTGACAACAGCAGGTCAGCTTCTATCTGTCAGCTTCTCCACCTCTGAGCGCCAGCGAGCAGAGGGGGACTGGCTGCTTTGTTTGTTCTTTCACCATCAGGAGACAGGCCCTGCCACAGAGGGAAGCTTTGCAGGTGTGCAGGAGTCAAGCCATGAGCTCCCTCATAAGCCCCACGAGCACTAATGCCTGCATGTCGGCACAGGCGCATATACAGTGTAATGTTTGAGCCGTCCCTCTCTTTGCCTGCCTGTCTAGCCAGTGGCAGAGCCAGGGGGTGACCTTGGGTGGCCCTGTCTGGCAGAACATGAAGAGTTTTCTGGAAGGGTGGAAAAAAAAACAAAAAAAACTCATCATGGTTCAGGGAGACAGCTCGGTTTGATGGTGTGTTCATGTTTCTGGCTGGTTTCTTGTTGTATAACATCAGGTTATTTGATAAATGGATGATAGAGATCAGGTTGTGTATAATGCAATAATCTCACTGTGGTGCTTGGTACCTGTCTGTCATAATTAAGTTTGATCCACGGTGCAGATGCTTTGGTCGGATGAATCACTGCAGGTTAGCTCTTGTTAAGTCTGATTTATTGTTTCACATTAGTATCGTAAGTATATAGCATGAAATATTATTATGTTATAATAACAGTATTTATTTTTTATATTATATATATTGTCACCTATGTTGGTATGACCATGCTTTTATTGAGCATCATCAATAGTATAACATAAAGAAGTATCACAATGCTCCCTTTTTTTTATAGTATGACCAATATTTTTATATGCATTTAGCTTAGTCTTTGCTGAGCATTTGAGGAGAATTTTAATGCATTAAAATATATTAATCATCAAAATAAAGTCAATAAGACAAAATGCAAGATGTCATTACTTTCTAGTGACTTTCTGCTGCAGTCTTCCACTCAACACCCCCCCAAACAAAAAACAAACAAAGAAAAAAACCGAATTGTTGTAGTTGAATGTGAAAAAGTCTATTCTTTATGTATTTTTAAAGCAAGCCAAACTGCTATAGCTCCCTTACTTTGAAGAGATTTTGTGAACTTTCAAAACTTCTTCCGTTTACACAGGAGGCAGAAAGAAGAGTAATCCGTCTGTCGTCTGCATCAAGTGACAGGATGTTCTGTCTGTTGCTGCTGACGCTTCCTGTCAAAGTCCTTTTCTAGATCATCGGTGGAAAACTCACTCACCCACACACACACACACACACATACACACACGTACACATACCACAACAACACACACATTCCTCCACACACCGAAATGAGGTCAGCTCTCTGTACCCTTTAGTTACTGCTTTTATTTTGAGATGGCCAATGATACAGCATGGCTTACGGTCAAGATACACATCAATAGGGTGTAGAACTCTTTCACTGACTTTGTACCCGTTGCTTGCCTCCCTTATTTTTCTCCGTACACACACACACTGGGATTCAGCAAGTCAGTCAACACACAAAGGAGCTCATGTTAAGGCCTGTCTGTAAGGATGGAGAGGGTGTAGCTGGGGCAGTATGTGTCTGTACTGTACTGTGTGCCGTATACCGTTGGGTTTGTTATTCTTGTAAGATCTAAGCAAATGACATTCTGCTGCATTCCAGGTCGTTCCAGCGTAATCTCAGTTAACACACACACAAAGTGGGGAAAAAAAAAGCTTGGAAAGGATAAAGAGTGTTGAAGACACAGAGGAAGGCAGGACATGGTCGGGCAAGTTGTTTGGAAATCTCCAACCCCACAACAGCCTATTTGACAGCGCTGTGACTGTACCTACTAAGTGAAGGGGACAGGCTGCTCTCCACCATTTAATGCAGCTGGCACCCATGCTCTTTGGTTAGTCACCGGCCACTGGCATTTGTGTGTGTTTGTGTTTGTGTGTGAGAACAGAAGAGAGCAACAGAAAAATCAACACTCAGGGAGAGTGAGAACGGGACAAAAGAGCAAAATGTGCTTTGTGCGTGTTGTGTTGTGTTGTGTGTGCGTGTCGGAGTGGGCAGTCGAGCATGTTTCGCGGGGCTATAGCAACTTAATTACAAAACCTGTTGTAATCCATCATGCTCCTTATAAATCACAGCTCCCATTAGAGGGGCTGCAACCGGATTGGAATCCCACAGGTTCTGTCCGACCCAGAACAAATGTTGCCGGCCCGAGCCACCGGGCTTAACATTCGCATAAGGCAATTTCCTCCACCTGTGTGCCTTAAAACAAAATACAATCTCAGTTTAGTGTGTCCATCCTTCTCACCCATTCGCATTCTTTCTCCCTCTCATGTAACGGGAGAAGTTGCCATCCCTAATCCATTTTCATCTGTAAACAATGACACTATCGCTGTTGTTCTCCAGCTTGCTGCCGGCATCTGCTTCACATCTGTTGCTATGGGAGACAGTATAAACTATCAGAGAAACAGGGACCTGATCCATCATGATTTTTATTCACATGCAGGTCTCGATGCCTCATGCCGAGGCTGTTTTTACTTTTAGAGGCATATAATAAGGCTTTTTCAATCTGACTTAATAAAGAGCTGTGCACAATTGCATAAGCTCTTTTTAAAGTAACAGTAACACACAGTTTTACTTTTCCTTTGGGACGGGGCAACAGAAACAGTGAGTAACTGCTAAGTGGTGCAACAGCCTGAGAAATTATGAAAATGCTGTCAGCGGGATATTATGTTCACTTTCTTTTTCACAAACATTTAGAATATACGGGCAAAGGACAACATCCTGTCTTATCTCGGTCAATCCCATCCTGCCCTTTGCTATACCCTGCTTCCGTTCAATACTCCACTCCCTTCTGTCCAGCCCATTTGTTAACACAAGCTGACCACTGAGTTAATCACAGCCAGAGCTATTTAACTCGAACCCAGTAATCAACTCTTACTGCCCACATCATTACATGATCACATTATCCATTTAGCTGTTCCTCTCACTCGGAGTTAAAATGAAGAGTTGCTCCGACTTTTTCCCAGCCTAATAAGATGAGTCTGATTCAAGTCAAGTGAGTGAAAGCGTTCCCGTAATACAGATTCAGGGGTCTATTGCTACCTGTGCTGATGAATAGCTGTCTGGATCTCCAAAAGTGCAGGTAGCCAATGAGAACAGAGCAGCTTGAAAGATCAGCCAGCCTCACTAGTGATATCTTATTAATGTGTTGTTACCACCATGGTGAGCGACTAGGGTGTAGGTTAAAACTGTGTCTTTTTGTGTGGTTGCGAAAGTTGAAAAGGACAACAACAGACGCACAAACAGACAGACTGACCGCAAACAGCCATGCGGCAGGAGAGGACAGAGACCATATTGTTGGCGTTGCGCTGTATGCCGATGAGCATTTGTCTGGCGGGTATGTGACATTTTAGCATGTACAGTTGGTGGATCAGTCACGTCAAGCATCGGCTGCCAAGTCGCCCCTGTTGTTTTTCATCTGTTTAACCCTAATCCGCTGTTCGAGTGTGTGCGAGGGTGTGTGCGCGCATGTGTGCGATTCCTGGTGTTCCACGGGTGTTTTCCTTGGCACTGGCAATAATCCGCCTAACTGTGGACACATACACACAGGCATACACACACACACTCTCACCAATGACTGTATTAAGCTGCTAATCTCTCAGATCTCACAGCATGTGCGCACACACACAAACACACACACAGACACACACATTGCATTCTGGTTTGAAACAGTGTCAGTTATGCAATGGCAGCTATTACCAGGAAATATCAGTTATGTATGTCAGCGCATCTATGCGGTCACAGTCATGCTATTTTGTCAAATGACCTCCAGAAGGAGAGTCTAGACATTCACCAACTGTCCACATATAATGCATCTTTAATTCGTTTTCCAAAGCTTGATGGCGTGCTACAGCATTTAGGTGCTGAATGCATAAAAAAATCACAAAATAAGAACATGTCAGAGTTTAATGCATGCTCACTGTGCTCATACTGATTGATGTCTCGATTATTAGAATAACACAAGATCAAGATGGATCAGCTACCCATGGTTCACTCGAGGTAACGTGCCAAGTTTTTGATCCTAACAATAGGAACAGGACAGGGTGTCGGGGAATGTTAGTGGTATATCACAAGCCGCTGTCATGCACTGTCCAAAAAAGTAACAGTTTTTACACAGCTGTCGGGGTATATAGAAAACACATGAGCCGATTTCACAGACGCCAATACAGTCGTTTTATACGCGCACGTGGCTGATCTGCTTAAACTGTATTTGAAATGTTGGGGAGGAAGCAATTAACCCAGGATAAACACATAAACTTCTTAACGAAATGGAAAGATTCAGGAAGTATTTTTTTCTTCTTCCAGTGGTACAGTAGCGGTGATTGCTGTGCCACGCTGGTCCCAGTTGTCATAACAAAAAATGTTTTAAATGCACAGTACACAAAGCAAAACAAACAAACCCCACAGCGGACACAAATGGGAAAAAAAAGAATATTCTACAGCCCAATGGTCCACCACAAAAGAAGCCAAGATTATGAATAAACTGTGCACAGCTGGGGTCACGTCTAAAACCTTCCATGAACACGCTGAATAGTACCCAAATTATATGGAGTGTAATGGCAGACACAGGTTAATACATTTTGAATTGGTGGAACAAATATAGCATCACAACTTGCCACAGCTGTGAAATAAATTGCTACAGTGGCCTCGCATGACTCTGTGGGAGACCACTGTTTATTTTATTCCCCTTTTTTTTGTTGTGTTTTTGCATCTTTTCAGTATCCATGGGCGAGGAAGAAACAAAAACACTCAGAGTAGTCACAACATGACGGTGACCTAACGGGACGAGAGCAGAATTTTTTTGACTTCTTCTGTTTTGTTTACAGACTTCCAGACAAATGACGGAGACACTTTGGCTTTTAGTCATTCTTAATTTCCTGTTGCCCTCTCCTCTCTCTCTCTCGGTTTTCCCACCGTCTCTAAAAGCCCCTGACTGTCAGTCTCTCCCATGCTTTATCACAGTGTGCTACGACCTTATTCTGCCTTCCCAGATTGCTGTTTAATAGGACCTTTCCTCCCTGGTGAACCATGATAAGCTAATGGTAAGGGAATTGCTCACCATTTAGCGGCTGTATTTGTCAAAAGAAGAATGGGAAAGAAGTGATGGAGGACTGGTGCGGGGGTTAAAGTGAGTCAGTTTTCCCTAATTTCCCCCTCATGCATCAACTAATGTTTGGGTGGGTGGGTATAGTTTATGCGTGTGCCTAATTTTAGAAGAGGCCAAATAATTGGCCCTGCTACCTCTGTGCTGATTGGCTTCGCAGAAGGTGGTTGATTAATGCAGAATACCTACTCTGTCAATTTAAATATATTTGAATAGATCATTTTGAACAGATCTTAATTACGTGCGATTTTGTTTCATCTCTGTGAACCAGCGGCGCAATCAGTTTAAACGCTGCAATTCACTCTCTCTTGCGGGACATGAACCGTGTTATTGTTGTTATTATGACCGTATTTCTCAAGTCTATCGTGCATTCCATGAAGTTTATTCAGACTGAGGGAACAATAGAGGCAGGAAATGGCCAGAGCAGGCTGGAAATTGGTTATTGCGAGGGTAAATCTCTAATGTATGAGGAGTGGTCTTGTGATATGTAATGAAAACATGTTTTTTTTATCTATGTGTTAAGTACAGAAAATGGGATATGTCTGGTATTACAAGCACAGAAAATTGGGCATCTCAGGCATTAGTGCTGGCCTCCCTCTCCGCGTTTGGCCGTGGAGATGCCACTGTTGGAGCCTCTCCCACTAACACGGCTCCTCTCCAGATTGAGCTGCCCTCCTCTGCTGATTACTCTCGTATCCCCCCCCTGGCTGTGTGTCTCTGTGAGAGAGGGAGATAGAGATGTGTGTGGTGTGTGGGGTGTTGAGGATACATTCCCTTTACACTTTGATTGAGCGTGGCTTACTGTCAATCTCACCCAGATAGACACACACAGCTTTACACACAGGGGCTTACTTCAGTTTACTGAGTCAAATGGAAGCGACCGCTCTGTTTGTAACATTAGCCGACTATTAGGTTAGCCAACTGGAAACATAATGCTGTGCTACAGGTGACCTTTCCTGCTGCTTAGCCAGTGTGCGTCCAGGACGATGTGTTATAAACTGAACTGAGCTGTTTGTGTTTGTGTGTGCAGCACTGAAAAACCTCGACATTGTTTTCCATATATTCAAATGGAGGCTGTTTCTGCTTGGCAGCATCTGGAAACCTCGCACCTCCTATTTGTGTGTGCGTATTGTGTTCTTTACACAGATGTCCTTCAAACGGCAGTCGGCTAGCAGATTGCACTGGAAGAAATGGCCACAGGCCCATAATACACACACACAATATCACACACATACACACACTAAAACCAGTCCAAGCATTTAAATGGCCATCCCAGGGGCTGACAGATTGCAGCTGACCCCTGATAGTACTGTATACTATTCCACTATCAATCTTCTTTCTTACCCTTCCGTGCACCCCTCCCACCTTCTTTCATCTTCTCCATTTCTTTGTGCTGGCTTCTTCACTTCCTCATCTTCTCATTCAATTGATTTTTCCTCTCACCGACACGCACAAATCTTACAGACTCGCACGCACTTAAAGGGATAGTTCACCCAAAATTCAAATTTCACTATCTACTCACCCTCATGTCGACTAAGAGCTGGGAGAATTTTCAGAGTCCTCCGTTCCTTCTCTGAGTTACGGGGGGGTCCATGCAGCAGTATTTGTCCATATAGTGGTTGTCAATGGACACCAACTTTCTTTGTCCAAAAAGACACACCAAAAAACATCCAAATACCTCCATACCGCTCGTCTGTAATGTCCCTCTTGTATTGAAGCCCCGACATGAGAAATTGTTCCTCCGGTCAGTGCAAATCACGCAAAATTTGCACTGACACAGGAAGAGCAGTGAACTGAGACACTGGGAGCTTCTGCTACAAACAAGCTTAAAATATAGACTTATTTAATTTTTTTCGGAACAATTTCTCATGTGGGGGCTTCAATACAAGAGGGACATTACAGACGAGCAGTATGGAGGTATTTGGATGTTTTTTGGTGTGTCTTTTTGGACGAAGAAAGTTGGTGTCCATTGACAACCATTATATGGACAAATACTGCTGTGCGGACCCCCCCGTAACTCAGAGAAGGAACGGAGGACTCTGAAAATTCTCACAGCTCTTAGTCGACATGAGGGTGAGTAGATAATGAGTCAAAGTTGAATTTTGGGTGAACAATCCCTTTAAGCACATGCGCCCTTCTCCAGGCCCAAACTCTTTCCCTTGGTGCTCGGGGCGTGAGTCACGTTACGACCAGCGCGAGGGAGCTGAGAGCAGCTCAGTGTCACCTTCCTCTCCGAACAGGGGAGCCCGCCTGCTCTCCACTTTGAAAAATTGCCTTTAATTGCTCCACTTCACAGCTGCCTTGGATGAGGTACTTAAAGGACAGTTGCAGAAACTTGGTTGACACAAAATCAGTGAAGAGTATGGATTCTTGTCATACACACGTCGAGTGTAAAACGCAGCTTAATGCACGACCAGGCTGGGGGGATACAGCGTGATTAACTCTGGCAATAACTACAGTAAATGAAGGCGAAATGGCGGCTTGTAAATGTTGAGCCAGTGAACACAGAAATCGCCAGTTGACGATGAAACGGACGGCGGGATCAATGTTATTGATGGCAGCACTGTGTCCATAGACTTACCTTCGGTTAAAGCTGGGCCAGGTGCATGCTAATGACAGCCTGAGGGACATTAAATCATTAATCCTGTACTAGTGTGTTTATACCTCTGTCTGTGTATTATTAATTAAACATTTCAAACAGGCTTAGTATCAGAATAAGTATTAGACTTCAGCCTGTTAACAAAGGTTAACAGCATTGTGGTTTTTTTTTTTTTATTTGAAAAGGTTATGGATTATTTAAATATTCTGCGCTGATAGGTTTAGAGGGAGCTAATCTGTCACATGGTTGTTGTGCCATTTAAACGCTTAAGGCATTTGTCTAGAAACCATCTTGCAATACAACGCAATAATAACAATGATTAGAAAACCGACGCAATGTTCCATTTTGAAAAAGGAACCCAAAGCAAATGCACACATTTCAATTTATTCTAATGATAAAAAATAAAAAGAAGTAATAACATGGTTTGTGGTTGTGTGTGTGTGCGAACACATGGATCCCTGTGTGTGCACTCTACAATAAGAGGCCACGCAGGAGGATCTCAGAGAGCCCTTAAGCAGGAAAGAGAGGAACTGGAGAGGAATAGCTAGGGAGGTGGGAATTGCGCAGAGGCAGTTAGCACTTAATGCTTGTCACCGTAGGGCCTTTGGGTGGGCAGGTGGATCCAATGAGATTCAGTTAGGTGCCTCTCTCAGAGAAGCAGTTACACAATCAGAATAAAAAATACTACAAACTGCACTCTATCTCCGAATATCGCTCTACAACCAGTGGCTCATTAATATCAGATGAAAACATAGCTGCTAGCTTGTTATACAGACTCTGGACTGACCAATAACAAGTAGCTGCTGTTATTGTTATCACCTTATTTTAGCTTGTGAGTCCAGTATTCCCATAAGAATCAGAATAGAAATGTACATCCAGCAACATCTTCCCACTTTTTGTGGGTTTGAAAGTATCTTTAGTAACAAAAGGTTGAGGTTTTAATAATTAAAGTGCATCAAGCCTTCATCTTTGATTAAACTTTGATGTGATGGACAGATAGAGGCTATACTCGAACTACTACACAGATGAACAATGTGCGTATTCTATTATGCAGGGATGTGTCAGACGTCCATATCAAATCCAGTGGAGAAAAGGCGTTTCCAAAACAGGCCCAGAGTGACTCATCATATAGACAACTGCAAGCTCCGTGTTTGCAAATAAATCAAATATTTATTGCTCCTCCCAATAAACAAAAGCACACACACAGCAAAAGAGGAGCAGCTGAAAAAGTTATGCCAACCTATCTGCATTTACACTATAGCATATTTGAAATGTGTCTGTGTGGTTTTATCCAGTATAATGTACTGTATATAGGTAAATTAGATGCTTCATTGAATTTAAATTTCCAGCAAGGAAAAAATATTTCTATCATCTTCTGTGTCTTTGTGTTGGAAGTGTGACAGAGTAATCTAAAAGTTGGAAGTCTCCATATCGGCGTGCTGCACACTACTCTTGCAGTACAAAATGTGCAGTGCATATTTGCTCTTTTCACTTTGGATTCATATTCTTGTGTTTGGAAAAAGTGACAGTGGGAAGGATTCTTCAGATATATATAAAAAAAGAAAAAAAAGAAAAATAGATATATATGTCTACATATTGCAACTCAGAGCCATGCATCAAACATTATCCGCTCCTTTCACCTGTAAATGAATGTCACCCACAAATGTTGTTTGCCTCAAGCTGGGTTGTACTGATGTGGATGATGGAATTCATTCTTACATAATTTGATCTGATGTCGGCTGCAGCTTGACTGCAGTTTTAAACAACTTTTGAAAAACCTTGTTTAAATTCTCTCCTATGGCTCGTGCACACGCTAACACCGAGACGCACACTGGGGTTTTGAGTTTATGCGGGTTTCTGTGCGCGTGTGCGTGTACATGTTTGTAATGCATGGACAGGCATGCGTGTCAGGAGCTCTCATTAAAATTGTATGGGAGCCGATGCTGTACTCCTGCTCCAATGCTCCCATTGCCACGGAGCTCTCCACATCTTGCCAGGTAATCAGGCGGGCAAGCAAATGCAGCCCTGCCTCCTTGACTGCCAACAGGCTGGGTTTAAGGCTGTATAAACAGCCACTGCAGCTAATTCAGCCTGTCATGTTCATGTTCACTGTGGAGCATTTTAAACAGACGTGAAGAACTATTCATCTCTGTTTTGTTGAGTGCTGCTTGAATTGATGGGACCTGTTAATGCTAATGTGGCGTTTCCTGTCTCCCCTCCCCTCCCTCTTTCCTATTTTTCTCCTTCTCCTCACCTCCCCCCAATGCTTTCTCCTCCTCTGTCTCCATGTGTCTTCCTGCTACAGGGGAACACCTGCGCATCTGTCCCCAGGGGTACACCTGCTGTACCAGCGGCATGGAGGACAACTTGGCCACGCTGAGCCGCAGGGAGATAGAGACACTTCTCAAAGACGCTGGACGATCCTTACAGACCTTACTCACTGGACAGTACAAGACCTTTGATGGTGAGTTTTCGTATTTTCAGGTGCCTGAAATCCGTGGGAGAATGAGAACCCAAAGATCCAGTCCAGTGTTAGTGTGTGTCTGTCATGATCAACACATTGTGTCACCACTCCAGTCATGTTTATCACTTCACATTGTCATTCCAAGAGATAAGTTAAAACCATTTCATCATACAGGGTGCAGATTGATGTAGAGCATCGATCTTCTATCAGGCTTTAGGTTGGTAATGCCTTTTAGTGGTCTTGCCAGACAGAAAACTTTTTCTTTTTACTTTGTAACCGATACAAATCTAGATTTCTCCATTTAAATGCTGAAGTCAGACTCACAGAGGTTTGAAAAATAAAATAATCTCAACTTTTTTTAAGCAGAGGGTTTTACTGTAAGATGCTAACTGGCGATGGCAACATAACTTTAAAAACATAACAGAGAATTAAATATTGGAAAGACTGGAAAATCAAATTAAAATAAATCTGCAATTTTTGTTTTACTTTTCACCATACATTCACCATAGATTTTAGCCTTTGACAATATTACAGTAACCATGACAACATTGTATTATTTCATAAATGATTTAGATCCCATGTAATGTTTAATTGTCAGTAAAGGTCACACACAAAAAGTGAGAAAAAGAAAAACAATTCCAGTGACTGGCTTCAAGTCTCATGTACCACATTATACACATTATGCAATTACAATTCTGAGTTTTTGGCGACATGCACAGGTGCAATAGTTAGAACTACTGTAGTAAATCTGCTCTTCTTCTTCCTAACAACATGAAATAAATTCAATGCCCCGGGTGTGAGAAAAGCAATGAGAGGCAGAGAGGGAAAGGAAAGGGAAGGGATTCTCAATCTTAGAACACTGGCACCAAGGCAATTATTTGTGTCTAATGACCTGCTCCAGTTAATAGAAGGGTGTCTCTGTGCTCCACTTGTTCTCCTTGGCCAGTCGGTGACAATGGATGTGTCAGCTGGGCGCTCTGAGCTTGGCTAGTTAGTCTGACCTTTTCAGATCACAGTGATCAGTGGCTGAGTGACATTTGTTTACTCCTCTTGCGTTGCTCTGCCTCCCTCTTTCCCATTGGTTCCCTCCCTTTCACTCGGTGGGTGCCGTTATGGCTGCGCCAAAGGGACACAGTCACCCTGCCAAAACACACACACAAGTACATGCGCGCACACACTCAAACCTGTCCAACGCATACAGATTTTCTCCAAGACAGTTTATGTCATCCCGCAGTTGTTGAACTTTACCGTTTTTCAGAGAAACACCTCATTTAGCACCGCGCGGCCTGTAAACAACATAGACTGTAGACACACACATTCAAGCAGCACTCAGCTACAACCTCTAAACACTGTAATGATGTGCATCCAAAAACCCGTAGATAAATACACACATGGACACAAGTCTTGAGCATGGTTAATTGTGTTGCCTCATAATGAAGTCATTTGGAGCTTGTTTTTGTCTATGTACTAAATGATTTGCCAAACATGTTCTTTGGAAAGCTGCTTCTTTTGGTTGGGCATGCTCTTCTCTCACTCTTTTCAACTCAATGCCTTTTTTTTCCCCTGCTCGTATCCCCTTATCTCACCCCTATGAGCATCAGATGGGGACTGCAGAGCTGACAGAGGGAGGAGAGAAGTATATGTGTGTTGGGACCTTGAGGTCTGAAAACCATCTGTTGTTGACTGTGTCCTCTGAAGATGATAGCTGAGAGATAGACCGGGGTTAATTGGACCATAATATGTTACATTTGCTGCCACATGATCAGCAGAATTTGGCAGGATTCAGCCATTCTTATTAAAGACATCCTGTTTTTAGCTGAAGCTGTTGACTCACTTCAATTCCAGGCTCTGGTAAAAATAAATATCACAGAAATCTAGTCACTGCTTAGCATTTCTTAAGCGACTTAAGAAATAATTGCGCTATTCTCAGGATTAAACACAAAAGGGGAAAGGTGAAAATGTATGGTTATGCATGGAACTGATCTCAAACCTTGTCCAGAGCAGAAATGTGAGTCCATTTGGCTGCAGGAGAATGCAGTGACATTGTACCACGCTGCCAGTCCCTGCACATCTGGCTGTGTTTAGCAGGGTGTGGGCTAGCTAGCGCCATGTGGCTAAGTGTAGGGTGTTACTGTTCCAGCCCAGTCAGGCTTGGCCTTTTTAGGTCATGGGACTTTGGAAGAAGCCCCAAGCAAGCCACAGATTAGAGGACCAGCATGCTCACATACAGCTGGCTCTAAACCTAAGAGTGTGTATACTGTGTATGTCAACATG
This sequence comes from Decapterus maruadsi, assembly GCA_030347415.2. NCBI lineage: Eukaryota > Metazoa > Chordata > Actinopteri > Carangiformes > Carangidae > Decapterus > Decapterus maruadsi. The sequence goes on from CM064906.1 coordinate 19,737,722, forward strand.
GAGATGTGTGCCGACGCGCATGTGTTTTGTAAGTTTTGTAATTTAGAGCGTGTCACCGGGTGAGTGAATGAATTTGGGCTTTGTATACAGTACGTGTGTACGCGGTTTGCACTTGATGTTCTCAGTCTCCCTGCTGCCATTCATACTGGTACAAGCTAAACAATATATTATGTTAAACAAAGATGCAGTGCAAATTGCTAAGGAAGGGAAAAATTAAACAAAGAGGCTGGGTGAAGCAGAGGGCAAGGGTGCAAATGAGACAGATGGAGGGATAAAACATACAGGGGAGAGTGGTAGGTAGAAAGAGTGTTGTAGAAATAAACAGAGAAAGAGAGGTGGGTTGAGATGTGAAAGTGAGAGGGAAGAGGTCAGAGAGGGCGTAGAGAGCGATGGCACCAAAGGGAGCGATGTGTTCGATGGCAGCCAGGTGTGTTAGACAGACGGAAGACTTAAACCTGGCAGGTGGTGCCTGGTTTAATGGTGTCATCTCTGACATCTGGATTCAGTATGTGTGCATCACTTGTGATACGGCCACATATAGTATACCTTCATGCAACCTTCTACTTTGTACAAAGAGATACCCCACTTACTCTTTATACAATATTGAGATCACAGGGAAAGACCATAATCATCACTTTCATACCTCCTGTAATTAAATCATTTTACGTTTGAAGTTTGTTTGTACATTACGTACAGTAAAGCCTTGCGTCATGACCTTACACGTTTCTGCATAAGCGACTGTAAAATTCCTGTCCTGATCCTGCCTGATCCAAAACTCAAAGTCCTCCAACACCAGGCGGTTGGAAGTTATGGAAACCTTTTCCTTCCTTCTAATGATGTAGTGAAGAAATAATTTAAAACACGTTTAAACTATGTCTGACCCTGTTTTAATTATGTATATGGGTAGGACGACCTTAAACAAGTTGTTGATTATTAATCAATCAGTTACTCAAAACTCTTTTGATAATTCATGAAAGCCTCTTTCCATGTGTTCCATGTGACATTTCTTTAAATGTGAGGATTTACTGCTAGCTTTGTTGTCTTATATCATCTGAATGTCTCTGGGTTAATTACAAAGAAAAACAAGACATTTGAAGACGTCACCTTCGGGTTTAGTAAATTGTTGTTATTTTCTGTTTTTCCCTTAAGTTTTAAAGATCAAATGATTCATAGAATCACGTGGATTATATTATCTATATATCTATTTTGATCTGACCCCAGGTCTGCACACATACATACAGTGCATGCACCAGCACAGAGTACTTATGAGCAGCCAAAGGCTTATTGGCCAGTGTGTTCCAGCCCATTTCAGTCCAAGGCAGATCAGTAGTCATAGAGCTTAATCTGATTTGAAGAGTACTGGCTGTCTGGCTTATGGGTACACTCATTTCTAGATGACCAGGAAGGACTCACTTACTTATTCATGTAAGAAGAGCTCTGAACATCTCCTGCATGTCCCACCTGGGTTAAGTAATACCGTGTCCTCTCATGGCAGCAGACTGAAGGGGGGGGGGGCAATCCAAGAGAATGACATCAAGCACACCCAAATGTATCCTATCAGGCTCAGGAAGCAGGCACTAAACTTGGATCTAAGTCTGCATTGCTGTCAGACGATAGCAAGCAGCAGCCTGCTGTATTGCTTTTCAGTGCAAAGTGTGGCAGGCAGCTCACTGGGAGTCCTGACACCCAGAGAAACTTGTGCTTTAATCCCAGTAAGAACATCTTTGGTGAGAAGCATGTCTTGGTTAAAACTAGAACACACTTGAGTATAGTTGTGTACTGTAGTAATTCTGCTGTTTTCACCAACAAGAAACTGTAAGATTGAAATCAAATTGAATCCAGCTAATTTTTCTTTTCACCCTTAAATGATCAGTTCAATGTTAAGTCAGGTCAGACACTGTGGCAGATTCTATCTGCGTGGCAATATTTCCACAATAAAGCAACAGATTTTTATTCACTCCCACCTCAGCGACACCCACCGTCTAATTTCCTGCTTTCAGGGTCACCTCTGATGATGTCATGAGAGACAAGGACATCTGCTCCCATTGTGGCGCTTGATTGGCTCATTTTATCTGCATGCAAATCACGTCGGTGGGGACCTGGAGTATACTGGCCTAATTATGCCAAACACATTACTCACCAGGAGCGATGGCGCCTCGGAAGGATGGAGTGAAAGCTACAGAAGGCAAGACAGACAGAGAGAGAGAGGGAAACAAGAATGTAGTGTTGATGGGGCAAGCAGTGGAAAGTAAGTTAAGATAGAGGCAGAAAAAAAAAGAGAACGAAATGATAGTGAGGGTAAGGAATGGTATGGAGTTTGGGAGGTAACAAGCAAGGGAAAAAACAACTGAAAAAGAGAACCAGATGGACAGAAACAGCAACAGGCATGGGTAAATGGTGCATAATGTCAGCCAGGGAAAGTCAGAAAAGAGACAGAGGGAATGGGAAATAAAAGCATCCACAGAGAGCCTGTTGATAAACGACATGCATTATGTGATGTGTCGGCTTGTTTAATATAAGGGACCTTTTAATAGCATCTAAATGCTGGCTAAGGGGCTTGCGGGGCTCCTGGGACACAGTATGTGTGTGATAAGTGTTGTTATTGATGGAGAGTCGAGCTGACACATAAGCGCTCTAATGGCTCCCAGATCATCATTTGTGCATTCGGTGCGCCCAGGACAAGAGTGTTTATCTGTGCCTGTTGTGTTTATTTTTTTTCATTGTCCTTGCACAGGTGGGGGCATAACAAAAGGGAAAGGTAGAGCAGCCCTTTGTACTTGTGGATGGGGAGTGGTTCCAGTCGAAAAAGCAAAGATCACAAAACCATCTGGTGCCTGCTGAAGAGACCTTTTCACTGTGCCTGAATCATTACAGCTCTGTCTCTGTCTTTATTTCTTTCTCTTCTCAGTTCAATCAGTTGTTTAGTTAGTTAGTTAGTTAGTTAGTTATCATACAACTATGAATGTATTTTCTATCTAGTAGGCCTACCACTACTAAAGACAAAGCTATCTAAATAGACCATATCTATTTCAAACAGATGCATAAAGAATGCAATTTTCACAAGTTCTTCAAGTTTCAGCTGTGCTTATAACAAATCCCTGATGCATTATTTACCAGCTGCAGGTGAGAAATTGATTCATTCGTAGCAGTCCTGAAAAATGGTGTTAACGTTCTCTGAGTTTAATGGCCACCGGCCAGTAGTCCTGAGTTTGAGCTACACGAGTGTACTGTAGTTCGTTCTTGTAGAAACACCTAATACTCCCAGACAGGATGGGAATACTCTCCAAAGGTTATAGCAGTCAGCAGCCAATCAACATGATTGTGTATGTTGATGCAGATTAGATCCAGATGCAGCTTAACATGTTCTATTATTAAAATAACAAATTTAGTGGAGTGTATGAGCCTTGGCAGAGGTCGACTATGCGCTCACTGAGAACTTTCTAGTTTCATACAGTAGGGCTGGGCGATAAAACGATAACGATATGTATTGCGATAGAACGTTACTCAATATCAATATGAAACGCCGGTCGATAGAAGAGTCGATAGGTTTCATTCATTTTTTGACAGAAAATACTAAACAGCCAATTAAAACGAGAGTTGCGCCGCGCTGGACCAATGGCTGAGCCAGCCAGGTTAGGTTGAAACATCACAGGAAGACGTTCAAGACAACACAGCAACACATGTTTGGGCTGCTGCAGCAGTGTGTACGTCTGCAGCGGGACATCGCCGGGAAAAAAAAAAAAAAGAGTCGCCGTCACACATCAAAGGGAGCGCGTTGAGCGCGTGGCCGCTCTGCTGCTGCTGCTGCTGCTCACACTGGGGCGACTGTCGTGTTCACACTAAACGCACCACAGCTGTTCAACTGCGATCCGACCCAAACACTGGTCACTGGCGAAACAAGCGCGAACAGCGGCGATTACTCTTCCCTTTTCTTTTTCAGCCGTGTTTAGGGTGAGAATGATCGCTAATTAGACGGACCACGTCAGGTCCGGGTTTTAATTATCACGCCCGTTTCTAACTGTAGCAGCAGCAGCTCCTGTATGGGGAGTGTGGCTCTGATGTAATGTTAAAGAACGCCTGAACAGTGGAGTGATAATGTCTGGAAAAGTCCCAGTGCTGTTGGCCACTGTCAGCACTCAAGAATGTCTCCTGACTGTAGTCAAATTATAATACCAGTTTTATATACCAGAAACTGCTATAACTCATTGCTTTTATTATGTTCATCATTACATCTGCATATTCAGTTTTTGACAGGAAATAAATATTTAAATAAAAAAATATCCTTCTGATATCTTCAAATCTCACTTGTGTGTATGATGGAACATTTAGGCTTGACAAAAATAGTGACTTGAGTCATATCGTAATATATATCGATATCGACTGATATGAAAAAGATTATCGTGATAGGATTTTTTCTCATATCGCCCAGCCCTATCATACAGTATGTTAGTGCACCGCAGCCACCTGACTTCTCCTTCCTCTTTTCTTGGCATATGCCTCATCATTTGCTCTCTCTGTCTCTGCCTGTCTGCCAAAGAACCATCTAGCTAATATGATCATTCAGCACTTGCCAAATGGACAATAGAATTATGGCTGTCAGATATGAAAGAGATATACAATTTCTTCAGTTTCAGACCTGTTTTCCTTTCTTACGCCCTTTCATTCTTTCACTGATCTTCCTTCTGTGTGCAATCCTCCCTCGTCAGTTTGCGCTGCCAAAAAGTTAGTCGATCTGCCATGTTTGCTATGTATGGCCCTTCGTTGTATATGACTTAATGAATGCCTTTGTGAGCGTGCTGTATTTTTCTGTGCGGAGGCATCTGTAAACAAGTATCTGCTTTCATGTTCCCATTTCGTCCCGTTTCATTGTGTGAGTCATGCCATTCTTCTGCAGCATGCCTTGTAATAGAGATCAAGCTCTTGTGGATTGTCAATTTTACAAAGTTTGTTTCACTTCTTAATAAGTATGGTCCCGTGTGCTTTGAAACATTTCCTGCACATGTGAAACAATGTCAGCTGCCAAATGGAGGAAATTAACACCAAAATGAGAAAGGACAAATCATGTCAGAATTAGCCACCTGTACTGTAATTCCTGACATGAGCAATGTGTACGATTCAGGGGAATTGATTGGCAGAGATTGAATATGATATTCATAATTGTTTTATCATAAGAGAGAGGAGCCGTCCACCACCATTACTTCTTTGGTCCTTTGGTCCTTCATAATTACACCTTGATGGAGAAGTAACAGTGGTGGATTCCTGGACAGAGGGATACAGAAGATCTTTTATGCCCATCAGACTTTTTAATTCTTCTGCAAATGGTAGAGGAACTGACAGACAGAACCCTTTTCGGTAACACTTTCTATGAAGACTACATCTATAGGGCATTATGAGTGCATTCATAGTGAATTATAATGCTCATTATAATCAATCATAATGCATTATGACTGCATTCATAAACACATATAAAGCTTCATGATGCACTATATCAACAGTTATAAATATAGCTTATAATGACTTATAAATCCAAGTCTCTTATGAGTGCTCTTGACTGGTTATAAACTACAGGCTGACTGATGAGGCTTATAATACATTATAACTACTCCTACCCCTCTATACACACACCTCAACAATCAATTGTTATAAAGACTCATAGGATGCCATAAGTATATATAAATAATCAATGTATGCTTTAAGTAAAGTGAGGTTCATATAGATGCATCTATAATGCATGAAAATGAGTTACACTTTACTTAACGCCAACAATGATTAGCTATACTGCATTATAGATGCATCTATATGAACCTCACTTTACTTAAAGCATACATTGATCATCTATATATACTTATGGCATCCTATGAGTCCTTATAACAATTGATTGTTGAGGTGTGTGTATAGAGGGGTATGAGTAGTTGTAATGTATTATAAGCCTCATCAGTCAGCCTGTAGTTTATAACCAGTCAAGAGCACTCATAAGACACTTGGATTTATAAGTCATTATAAGCTATATTTATAACTGTTGATATAGTGCATCATGAAGCTTTATATGTGTTTATGAATGCAGTCATAATGCATTATGATTGATTATAATGAGCATTATAATTCACTATGAATGCACTCATAATGCACTATAGATGTAGTCTTCATAGAAAGTGTTACCCAATTTTCCTTTGGGGATTCATTCGTTTTCATATACTGTATCATCACCTGAAACTCTGAATCTTTGTGTGATCATTAGCTGAGATTGAGCCGTTCGTAGGGAGTGAGCTTCTTAGACTGCCATGTTGCGCCGCCATGTTTCTACGGTAGCCCAGAACAGTCAAACCAAACACGGACTCTACAGACAGCCTGTTATGTTTTTGTGTTTCCTGAGCTAAAACTGTACGTATTTGGAAAAAAGGAGGGGATAAGGGAGGGGGTATTTGGTTTCGTTTTCGTTGCAGTCTACAACCTCACCGCTAGATGCCACTAAAAACTACACAGTGGTCCTTTAATCACTACATTTTTTTTTTTAGATCGGGTTCTTCAAGCCACGGATATGAGTTCCAACCTAATTAGACAGTGGCAAAGTTTCCAGACCCCGCTAAGTCCTCTGTATGAGAAAACCGATGGTGGATTAGCCCGGAGTGAGTAACACAAGCCTCGGTTAGTTAATACCTCTGTGTGAGAAAGTAACTTGGGATCAGTCCAGGCCCTCTGTAAGAGTGATTGGCAGAGAAGGAACATCAATGGTAGCTTTGTGTTAAACAGAATCTCCTGTCAATAACACAACATGACACAGGAGACAGAGAGGGGAGGGAGGAGGGACTAGAGATAGAGACACGGCAGAGAAAAAGATGGCACGTGGAGGCAGAAGCTACTCGTCTCTACGTAAAGCACCGTATTGACTGATAAAAGACCAAGGAGGTGTAGCAGAGGGTGAGACGCTTGAGAGTCATTTTATGGTATATATATATATATACACCTTTGTGTGAGCACTCTAATGTGTGTGTAACCAGATTTAGAAGCAGTGAGGTAAGATAATGTAGGAATAGAGTTAAAATAAGCCTCTGACATGTCAAGGTGGCCTGGATGTGAAGCTCAGAGTGATTACAAATGAAATCATTAACTCCCCTCGCACCGCAGGAAGAAAGTCATTAAGACACACATGCTTGACTTAGCTTGCTCTAAGTGTGTGTGTGTGAGTGTGTGTGTGTTTGTGCCTGTGTGCACAAGTACGTGTATGTGTGTGTGGAGCGTGAGAATATGAGTGAATAGAGGTAGAGTTAAACAAGAGATATTTTCCTAATCAACTGTCCCAGCATTGTTCTAACACTGACCGTATGGGAGCAGCCACTGAGGTTGGAAGCTGATGAATATTATCATGAGATGGATATTTCAACATTGTTATATAACAAAATAGTCCAAATCATACACAAATTCACATATTAAACTGTCCAACAGGATGTGCAAAACGGCCATGTCCCGCTATCATGCATTATACATCAAAACTGATCCACGGCCATACTGAATTATAGCCCGGCCCTCAGCCTGATGACTATTAGAAGTACAATCTATCTGCTACGGTTATAGAGACAGAGAGTCATATGCTGTTCAGATTAATGTGTCATTTGTGATTCAGTGCTATAAATATTAATGACTAAACTCTTGCACACTCCTGCTCACCGCGAGTGTGTAACTGCTTCGAATGAAACCGACTCGACTTGTGAAACAAATTTGAGTTTATGCACAGGTAAATGTTTAATGCTTTCACACATAGAATAGCAACAGTGACACCTGATGTATAATTCTATAGTCTCACCCATCACTAATGTTAATGTTTTGTTACCTTCACATATAAACTGAGAAATTAATGTGGTATCCTTATTACCACTATGTGCTGTTGTTTGTCCTCTTTTTGTCCTTTTTACTCCCACTGTGCTGGGACATAAACAATTAGGTACCCTCCCATCTTTCCCTGGAGAGCGGATGCTGGGGGGTCGGGGAGAAGGAAAGGTGGAGGTTAGGCTTTAAGGGATGATATAGGATTGAGGAGTGGTGGAGTGAAAAGGAGGGAGGGGATGAAGGAAGGGGATCGGCTTTTTGGCTCCTTGTGTCACAGAGACACACAAACGCATGAGGTAAAGGTCATCACCGTGCACACACGAGCACACAAATGCACAGGGGCTTTGTGTCATGCTAATGATGATCATTATTCAATTGAGCTGAAGGGCAGAGGAGAGTTGGACGTTGTTGTTTGCCATTTACCAAGATCTGCCCTCTACATGGGTTGATCCCAGGCCACCTTAAAAAACAAAACATGCCCCCCAAACCCATAACGGCTGTAAACAGGAATGCAGATTGTTCATTTCATGGTGAAAACATTGAATGCAACTATTTTTGCTGAAGCCCATTTGACTTCACAGGCGTTTTTTTTTACAGTATGGCTGACAGTACACAGCAGGAGTGAATTCTGATGGGGATTAAAAGCAAGGCTGCACCAGTCGCAGCAGCTCAACGTCTGTCTGGCTACCTGTCACCCTCTCCTCTGGATGGCATGCGTGTGTTTTTTGTGTGTGATCCTCATATATCTGTGCCTTTTGCGGATGTACTGTCACTTTCAAGCTGATTTCATGTCTGCGTGTGCCTTTCTGCTGAGTCTTTGGAAGCATGATTATGATTGTTGGCTTTCATGTGAGTAAGAGTGACGTACGTGCGGCCCAGTGCTGTGTTTGCAGATAGCTTGAGTGGCAGGAGGTCAGGGAACAGGGGAACGATGTGTCATGCAGCGAGGAAGTCTCACGACTGAACAATCGCCGCCCCGTGCGGCTGCTGCACCTCAGAAGCGCTTATCTCACCGAGAAATCATCATCTGAGAAATGATTTGCATCTCGCACAAAGACGGAGGCTTCACAACCATTCATTACGTTGTCAATTGTTCTGCTATTTGGTTTAAACTTAGGGGCTCGCTTTACTTCATTCTCCTTTGTTTTAATTTTGAACCTCGTCCCCTACCATTCTTGTCATCTGACATTGAGGCCTAAAACAATAAACCTGCCTCATATCATTGAAATACAGCGTCAAAATTTGAGAAAATGAATGATATGTGGCAGGTTTATTGTCTTACTTGCTTATATCACACCAGGAAGGACAAGCACTCACAGTATTTCAGCATAATGCAGCAAAATCAATAAAACTTATTGCTTGTTTGAACCCTGTAGAAGCAAATACTTCTGCCCAAAGCTGATTGTATATGTTTTGTACATCAAAAAGCACACGGCTGACAACATAACTATAAGTCCAGTTGAGAAATAATGCACACTGACATTATTCTGGGCACTAACCCAACTGAAGGAAACGTCAAAGGGCAATTGGTTATGGCACTGCTGCAGAAGAACCATGACCTTTCCAACTCAAAGCATAGACATGCTGCAAAGAATGTCCCTTTGCATTTTTTAGATATACTTTTAGCCTCTGGGAGTATTTACAATGCACAAAGTGTCCCTTAAATGTAACAAACCCACATTTACGAAGTATTGGAGGAAATGGATAGTTCACCTCAAAAAGGTGGCACCTGTCTACCATCTTAAATAAACCATTATATGGACTTCAAACTTTGTTGGGTTGTACTTAAAATCGATGTACCCTCTCAATGCTCACTGTAAAGTTATATGAGAAGATTTCTGCTCTGTTTAGATCAGGAGAAAATACTCAAACAAAAAGGACTGAACTGTTTCTAAACCCTCGATCTCCCTTAAATTGTACAAATGTTATCATTGTGACTCATGTGCCCCCTGCTTATTTTCTCTTGCCCATCTGTGCTTTTTTTCGTATGTTTTTTTCTCTTTAAATGACTCAATAAAAAATGAAGTTCTAAAGAAAATGTAGGCGAACCCACAAATATGTAATCACATGTGTTTCAGAGTGGTTGCCTGCTTTAAAAGAAGAAAAAACAAGTAAACTCAAAACTCCTCACAGGAGTATGTTTCTGCTAAACATTCACTGCTAAACGCATCTTTTCAAATCAATGGCTCCAATGAGATTAGACCTTTTAGCTCGTAGTCTGTGAAAATGCCAGAAGAAAGCGGCGAGTAACAGCAGCGGTGCAGCGAGCCGGCTGGTGTTTATTAATGAGCGGGAGAGCAGAACAGAGATACAGTATCCAGCAAGGCCAGTGCTTAGATAATGCTACGCAGATGGGTCAGGATGAGCTTAGCATATTAACATGTTATGTAACTCCAAGTGCTGTGATTGTCTTCAGGCCATGCACACATGGGGGCGATGGATTTTTTTTTTTTTTGCTTCTGTATAACTATATGTGTTGTTGTCAGGGAAATGGTTTGAAGAAATGGTGCGCTTGTGTTAAGTTCAAAGAAGCAATAGTGTATGTGTGTGTGTGTGTGGTGAATGTTTGTGTTGTTTGTGTTGCTGTTGTGTTATGATGTCTTAAAAAAAAACAGCTTGCTTCAGGGAATAAGTGAACTGCAGGCGAGGTGTCCCCTGTGGAGGCCGCAACCTCCCCCTTTTCTCGTCTCTCCCTGATCTGGGATGGTGGCAGGCAGAGATAAGACACCTACAAAGTAAACACTGCTGCAGACTACAGCTTCCCACCTCCCTGTCACACACACAAACACACACATAGGCAGACAAAACAGATAAACACACACACACATTTGTTCCAGGTGTTGGCCTGAATGGATTGATGGTCACATCAGTACACGCTGTTGTTGTGCTGAACTTTCTGTTGTCATTCTCTTGGCAGAACGGGAGCCCCATTTATTAACATTGTTTACATACACAAAGCAGATGGAAAAATGTTTACGCCTCTGGCTAAGCTGGGATTTATGACAACGGACTGGATAGGTGGCTGTATGCACCTAATGTAATGCAATCCAGTACAACAGCTGTTCATTAAATAATAAGTTTAAGGTCACAATGGTAGTTTTTTAGACACTGTATTTACAACTGGTGACATTTGATTGCATTATATTGTAAGATGTGTGCTACATATGGATCTTATATGATGTAACAGATGTACGAGTTGGATTTCTATTCCCACTGCTTCAATATGTTTTATTTTTGTGCTCGCCTCAGTCAGACGTCAACATTCTTCAACATTTTCTTCCTCCCAGACTGACAGCCTACCTAACCGTCTGCTACTCTGTTTACCTGTCTGTCTGCTCAGCTGCCTGCCCTTGCTTGTACCCTATAACTGTAAATCCTCATTTGGAGTAGTACATACTACTCTCTGAAGCATTGTCAATTCTCTGACATCTCCCTGAGGGACACCCTCACATACTTCAGCTTTAGGTCCACTGACAGTGTGAAGCAATGTGTTGGTATAGCGCAAGACGGAGAAAGATGATGCAAGTGTGTAAAAATAAACCTTTTTTTTTTTTCCTTTTTCTTTTTTGAGCATCCTTGTTACAGCATGAAATGCTGTAATAGTCATCTAGGAATTACAGACAGCTTTATAGCTCTAAGAGCCTGAAACATCTTGTGTTAATGACTACACACTGCACGTACTGTGGGTGAGAACAACAATGTGAGGATATGGATGAGGAAACTGGCACGGTACAAAATCATACCACACAGTTGCTGACAATGTTCATTATCTTTTTTAAAGAAAACTAATTTTCTGTATTGTATTTTTTTTTCTTTTTTAGGTTACTTCCTGGAGTTGCTGAACCGCTCCGCGCTTAGCCTACAGGAGACGTTCACTGCCACTTGGGGTGTAATATACACCCAGAACTCACAGGTCTTCACCGACCTGTACACGGATCTGAGGTTCTACTATCGAGGCTCCAGCGTCAACCTGGAGGAGGTGCTCAACGAATTCTGGGCCAGGCTGCTGGAGAAGCTCTTCGACCAGGCGAACAAGCAGTACTCTGTTGGTACGCCCAGTTCATTTTGTAGAACACCAAATAACAAACACGCACTAATCCCTGGCTTTACGATGCATTATTAACACAGATTGATTAACTGGGAACTCCCCTCAGTGGTTATATACAGTATGCACTGTGGATAGGTTAAGATAAAGAATGGATATGACTTGGCTTATTTGTTCACCTTGTAGAGATGAGCTCTTATTCAACTGCAGTTTAATCTTCAGATGTAATCAGATTCCCTACTTGTAAATACAATCTAATGAACAGGTATCTTGATTGCAGGCGAGGACTACCTGGAGTGCGTGTCGAAGCAGATAGAGACGCTGCGGCCCTTCGGAGACATACCCCGCACAATGAAGTTGGCGGTCACACGCACGTTTGTGGCGGCACGTTCCTTCGTTCAGGGACTGGTGGTCACCGGGGACGTGGTGCGCAAGGTGTCCCAGGTAAAATCTCCCTCCACTTTCTTTCCCATTTTCTTCACGTTCCATTTTGTACGTCGTGCTTCCATCTAATAACTGATTTGCATCTTTCCTTCAAATTTATAGTTCAGTTTTCCTATTTCCCGCACCAGTTACTTTTATTGTTTTTGATGGAAGGGACTTACTGACTCACAAACCGTTTAACTGGTGTCTAATCTGCCAAAAAAAGCTAATATTCTCTTCCTCTACATATTAATTGGTATTATCATGGAAAAGATCTGTCTTTGTTGTTGTTGTTGTTTTTTTCTGTATTCACCAGTCCTCCTCTTAAAAACACATGCAGGGCTGTGTTTACTAGTCTGTGAGCTTAGTATAAAGCAGTGTCAGTGGCTCCATGTAGTGACTCTGAAATAATCAGCTCCAGAAAGCACAGTAAACATCAGCTCTACACTGGAAAAAAAGACCCTGAAGAGGGTTAATATCTCCCAAGAGAGATGGTCCCCTCTGCGTATAAGACAAGTGTAAGGTTAAGTTCACAGCAAGACGGAGAAATTATTTCAGCTTCTGTGGGGGAGGCGGTCAGTATTGATGCGGCCGTGAAAAAAACCCATCTCCCATCAGGCACTGGACAAGGAGGGCCGAGAGCCCCTTTGAGAAATACGCACATCCTCCGACAAAACAGATGTTGCACCAGAGATGAATAATACAGTAATTTCCTTGATGAAATATCACAAGGCCAGGCTGTGTGTAAGCATGAAAAGACAGATAGAAGACAGATAAAAGAAATCACGTCGATAGACTGTGGTGCTACTACGTGACTACAGGGCCACACATTTGGATGCATGTCAGAGAGAGACGCTGTATGATCCTTTTTCCTTTCGCACTGATGTAGTACATGTTCTGGCTCGGCTGGCGCTGTGGGTGGTGCATACCGTGCAGTTTGCATCAGACTGAGACAGCCTGGCCTGGTATCTCTCTGTCTGCTTCCCTTTGGGCCCAGAAATAGGTGCAACATCTCACACCTACATAAAGCCACCTGAGGATGTGTCAGCTAAGTACTGTACCTGCACACAGCAAAGGCTAGGCACATCCACAGCCACAGGGGGTTTAAAAAAAATCAGGGATAACCATGGACACAGCTAGTCCACCGAGGCAGTTTGTAGGTCAATAGCAAGACACGCAGCATGACAGTGACGGTTAAAAACTCCATGACCAAGAGCCATGCTACATGCTACTTGCAGCCCGAGACATGACATTTACTTGCTTAAGTGAGATACAAGTGAACAGGATCAGAATTAGCATGGGAAGCACGCTATGGTGGAATTGCTATTCACAATATGTGACACATGGGTGTACCCCCTGGGCCAGCCAGAGTGAGTTAGGGCTTCTTGCAAGAGCTCTGCCAGCAAGATGCTAAACTGATAAGCATCTCTCTGAGGCAAACATCCATGTACGCACTTGAGTACACGAGGGCGCGAGTGCTTTAAGGTGTAGAAACACAAGCACATACATAACTCCACACACACAACTCATCATAACATCATTCCCCTCCAATGGTGATGAACATTTCCCTCGTGTGGCTACTTCTTAATACACATTTCCTGCCTGATGTCGCTTTGTTTGCGCTCTGGGATAGTGAGCGATGAGTTCATTAAACTAGGCCGGCTGGGGGGAAATGTGTAAATAATTAGCGCAAGCTTTTTCCAAAATTACAAAATGTCATTCTAACACTAATGCCACGGCGCTGGAGCCGCCGCCGCTCCGAATTGGGTCACGGGCTGCCTTCTTGCCCCATTTACACCCACATAAAAAGTCTTAAATGGGATCAACAGTGCATCAACAGTCACCATGGACACACTTGGTCAGTCTCTGTAAAAGGGAATTTCCAAGCTCATCTATTTGAACTGTACTGTCTTTCTTTCTTTGTGTCATTACAAGTCAAAGTTGGTTTGGTAAAACGTGACTAAACGAAGAACAGACTTCAACCAACTGTTCAATTTCATATTCCATCTCACATTCATAATTTGTGTGTCAGACTGTGCCGCTTCAGCTGCACACAATCAGCCCTGTGCCGTGCTCAGGCTGATCGGAACGGCCTTGTGCCGGGAACAAATGAGACGGGGAGGTGGGGGGGGTGATAATAAAAAAGACTCTGACGAACTCCAGCATCCTCTCTTGTTCCCTTCTTACTGCTCTCTCAATCCTTCATTCTCCTTCCTCCCCTAGTGTATTGTACTCCATGATGTCTGTTGATATTTCCCAGAGCTGTGCCTTGTCCCATCCTCTGTCTCATTTTAGTGTGAATAGCTTTGTGCACTAATTTGGAGCCTCCCCCCTCCTTTCCCCTGTAATTCTATCTTCAATTGATTGGGCCCTAATGAGACAACCTCCCCTATTTATAGCTATGCATCGCCACTTAAAGGGCCCCCGACGTGACTGAAGATGTTTACTGCATCCCTGCTCCGGGAGCTATTACACTGCCTGGGTGCAAAGCAGGGACGAATAAGACACTTTTCTCCCTGCGCATGTGTGTGCTTCCAATGTCTCCTGCAGAAGTCTGTGTTTGCTGCCGACTGAGAAAAAACATGACATGAATCCTTGCTATGTATTAGCTTGATTAGCTATGAAAAATAGGAGATGTGGTGAAAGGTGATGAAAGAGTATCCTGAAAGGAGGCTGGGAATAGAGCAAAGCAGAGTAGACGCGTGGAAAACTGAATAATTATTTGCGAGGGTAGAGGGAGAGAGATCTCAGAAGTAAGATGCAGACTTTCTTTCTGGTACAGTATTAATTCCTCCCTCGCGTTGCTGCGGGCTGCACCAGTTGCTGTGTCCTTAACTTTTTTCCGGACTGTTTTATTCCCTCGGGTGGAGGAGTGGAGGAAGTAGGCCACGCGCCACATAGCTCACTCTGGAGGCAAGGAGTCTGGATGAGCTCGCTCTATAACACAAGGGGGAGAGGTTGCTCATATATCCTTACTAATTACAGAGGAGAGACAAGCAGAGGGAGCGGGAGAGAGAGAGACAAAGAGGGAGGGAAATATAAAAGGAACTGACAGGTATGGGAAGCATGTTGTGTAGGTGAAGCAAGGACAAGTGTGTAAACATCAAAGAGAGAAATTCAAACCTAAAGCTTTCTTTTGATATTTCCTGATAGGGCTGCACAGAGATCATTCCAATTAGGTCAGTGCAGTGTGTGAGTGTGAGAAAGTGTGAAGACTGCACTGTGTTTTTATTTCTGATGAAATGGTGTGTCCATAAAATTAGAGCTGATTTTAAATAAAACTCTTAATCAGTAACTTTGATAAGCAATGTATTATTCAACTAATGTATCAGTTAAAACTGCCATGAATCTGGTACTATCAAAAAAAAAGTCTATTGTGGTTTCTGACGTTTAGATGGGGAATTGGGAACTCTGGGAAAGTGCGTTTTTCACTCTGTTTTTAACTCTTAAATTGTAGACTTTAATGGCACTTTAAAAAAATTTTTAAAAAAAACAAAAACAAGAACAAATGGATCCATAATGAAAACAGTCTGTGGTCGCCCCCAGAGACTATGAGTCTTTTTACTGGCTCTAATTTGACATCCCCTCCTTCACAGCGCCTGGTGCACCACAGCTCCAAGGTTACTGAGGAAGTTGTTAACATCAAGCGGCACCACAGAGCAGTTCCACACTGTGTCATGTCTGTTGAGCCTGGCCTGGGATTCCCAGTGTTAATATTGCATGGGTGATGTAACAGAAACCAGATTAATAGCTGCCTCTCCTTTAATAAGTATTTCACTTTTAAACTCCCATGCCAACAGCCCTTCGTGGACCTCGTAGATTTTTTAACAACCCCCCCTCTTATCTCTCTCATTTTCAGACTTTCCTCTGCACTCACGCCTGCACCCTCCCTTCCCTCACTCTCACCAAAAAAGCATTTGTCTGACTCATCCCAAGCTAATGAGTGGTAGGGTAAGCATGGGAGGAGGAGGGAGGGAAGGAGGGGAGAAAAGGAGGGCAAGATCTGACTCACGTCTCATAAGACTTCAGATTAAGCCTGGGAATGTGGTTATTGCTGTTCAGTGTCACTTATATCACTCCACGCTGGCCTCCTTATGCAACTGGCAATAATTACCAAATTCGATTGATCTCTCTTATTCATCAGAGATGCATTGACTAATTTAGGCTCATTATGTATTTCTTAATGTGGTTTAAGATTTAATTCAAAGTTGAAACAGCATCAAAATAAACTACTTTTCCCTTATGTGGATCAAATATAATTAGATGAAATTTTAATGATCCTTGTGGGGAAATTGGGTTGATGCTATATAAGCACATAAAAATCAATACTTTCAACACTAGTTGAGAACATACTGATGATAGTGTGCGTGTAACAAAAAGCAGGGCTACAAACTACACCCAATACAAAGAAGCACACAGAATTACTCCAAAAAGGAAAAGTGTTACAGAGCAGCTGCCTTTGTCAATGTCAGATAACATTCATCAGGGGACAAGGCCGTAAGTCTAAAGTCCTGAGAATTCAATGTGAGGCTGAAAATGATCATTTCTGCAGCGAGGCTGGGAGCTGTAGTACTGAAAGCATGACGGGACTGGAGGATGTTGTTTTCCCACCTGATCCCTATTGTTGCCCCATTTCCACTGTATATTTGTTAAAACCTGGTTTTAACTGTGACTTTGCTGTTGGAAGAACAGTTTCCAGGAAAAGCATCAGGCTGGCCCAGATGTCAGCTTAGAGGAGCTTTGTATGCGTAGCTGGGCTCGTTCCATCTCTCTCTCTCTCTTTCTCTCTCTCTGTCTCTCTCTCTTGCACACACACACACACACACACACACATACTTCCTGAGGTTTTGCATGCATAGCTGTACTCTCTTGTGAACAGAGCTTACTGGTATTAACCCAGTTTCACTTTTCACGCACGAAGGCCCTTTCCAGGGGGAGCAGCGTCGTGGGATAGAGAGAGAAATGGAGGAGGCAGGAAGGATGGAGTGAGGGACTGAGAATACTTGTATGAATGTCAGGGCCTTTTCATCGCATGTGAAACAAAAAGCGAATTCTCCCAAAGTGGTTTCCAAGGAAACTGTGCTGAATGAAAGTCTGGAGCAAAGTAAAAAAAAAGGTCACCATGGGAGGTGACCTCCCACCGTTCCGTGACTGTCATTGTCTGGCCTCGGAAATTTACATCTTCAGATCTTGTTCAATCTGAGCACTTATGTTTTACATATATTCCAGTCTCCTGTACGTGATGAGCAGGGCTTTACTTTTAGTGGTCATACGTTGTCTGATCAACAGCTGCCATCTGTTTTTTTTCTTTTGGATTCTTAGATCATATATGCTTGACTAAACAGTCATTTTTCATCCAGGTGGTGTACATTTATTTTTGTCCGTGCCCTACCTCAGGTGCACCTGAGCCAGGAGTGTATGCGAGCCATGATGAAGATGACTTACTGTCCCCACTGCCGGGGCATGGCCTCCGCCAGACCTTGTGCCAACTACTGCATCAACGTCATGAAGGGCTGTCTGGCCAACCAGGCTGACCTCAACACTGAGTGGAGGCATTTGGCGGGTGGGTAGCGCACCACACCACACACGCAAATCCAATGGAGCCGATGGTTCAGCTGACACATTGTGTTGCTTTTGTGCCGTGAATACAGCTGAACCAACTTCAGACATATGACTCGTTTCACACTGTCTTCATGCTAACGGTACCTCCCGTCTCTGCAGAAACAATGATGCAGGTGGCTGATCGCTTTGATGGCCCATCTGGCGTGGAGAGTGTGGTCCTGTCCATTCCCAATCGCATATCCGAAGCCATGGTGACCATGCTCGATAATTTACAGACCATCAACAGCAAGGTCAGAACACACAGTGGTACAGACATACATATTGATACACAAAGCTGGCTGACGGTTTTTACTGCACAAAATACAGTGAAGACCTCAAAAAATAAATCAACACAGCTGAACAACAATGTGTCGTTAGCATCATGAACACTGAATACACCTGATATTTAATCAAATCCCATTGGAATCACATATTTCTTTCTTTGATTTCTTTTGTTTGATTTGGTTGTGACACAGAGTGAAGGACTCTCCACCTGTGAGGTACAGTGTATGACATTTTAAATTAGGTGATTGTTACAAACTAGGTCATATTATTATGCTGTTCTTGCCATAGCTGTACAACAACCCACCAGACAGATGTTCTCAGCCAATTAGATGGGGTAACTGGCTACAGGTAAAAACATCTGTCAGCCAGTCCATGGCAATAAGTCCTAATGATATTTTACATTACTGTTTGAAAGATTTAATTGATTTAAATTAGATTTTTTGCCAATCAATCTACACAATGAGAAAGTGAAAACATGTTTTTAGAAACCAGCTAACTATGAAGTCAAAGTAATTCTCTGTGGTTCTGTATAATACATGAGTATGAAACAGTTTGGAGTGTGTGGGGCTCGGAAAAACTTGATGTGATGGGCCTCCATGCACCAATCAGGATTGAGATATTTTGGAATCAAAATTGGCAGTTGTGAAATTATTTCATTATGTAGCTAAACAGAAAGCACCCACACACTGCTGAAGAAGCACGTTCGCTAAGAGTTTCCTATTAAATTATCTTGAATATTTAATGTTTATGAGAAATCCCAATATAAGATTTGGAATTCCGGGGCTCTCAAATATTTTTATAATTAGATAAAGCTTTGAAAATTGTAGGAAGTAAAAAACCTGTAGTCTGCGGAAATCCCACAGCATAAACTAATATAATTGACACTCATTCATTTAGGTTGAGCCTCAAACAACATATGGCGTCATTGCTCCCACTTTGTTCATACAATTAACACCTACAGTATCCTGCCACTAAATTAATGTTGTTAGAGAGCCCCACATAGCTGATTTCAACTGAACAATGTGAGCCATGCCAGAATCTGTGGGCCAAGCATTTACTTCACTGCTTAATGGTGTTTTAGCAACAGTTTTATAAGATCCTTAAAAGGCACTGGCAGCCACGAAACTCTTGACTAGCTTGATGAAGGTGGAAAACTGTGTATATGGTGAGAGAAAAGACAAAGCTTCTTCTGTGCTGTGTTGCTGTTAAAACAGCCTGGCGGCCTGAGGTGAGCCATAGCCTGGCAGGCCGCCTCTGACCTGGTTCAGTATGGTAATCACACACAACTTGAGCTTCTGATCTTCATCTCAGGGGGAAAGTGCTGTGTTGATCCCTCTGAAGTCAATTGATGCTCGTAGTGTAGTATTATGGTAGACAAACTGTGGGACAGATTATCTCCTATTTACATAATCTTCCGACATCAAAAGTCATATGTTGAGTTATGTGCTTTCCTCATAAATACATAGCCCTTCCAGATAAGTACACTGCTGTACGTGCGGTGTGTATCTGTAAATGTAATTAACAGATTCGGTTCATATTGCTTATGCTCCTTATCCAATCTGCTGTGAACCACACAACACCAGTGTGTCATGCTGACAGATGTCAAATGATTGAAAGCTTAAAACAGGATCATTGTATTCTTATATGTGAAGGTTCAAAGGCTCGAGGCTTCTCTAAGCAGAGCAGATTGGATGACAGATTGACTGCAGTCGTACTGTATTCCCAGGGCTCCATTTATAAATCTAAGTCCCGTAGGGACAAGTAGTAGTTTCTAGGCTATGAATCATTCTGCTTCAATGATTCTGTGGTTGACTCCTAGGGTCATACAAATAACCAGCACCACCTGTGGCTGTTGGTTTACATAGGTAGATATTTGTATAGACAGATGGCAAGATAAAGTAACAATGTTTTGCTGATGCAGTTGCTGATGAGATTATAGGATTGTATTGAGAGTTGGTTCAGCATCATTACATTTCAGTCTTGCTAACACCAGCACCAGCGATAAAGATCCAGTGTATGACCTACATGTAGTAGGAAGGTAATGTTTATAGAGCCTTACAGTTTAAGTTACTCCTTGTAAATGGAGATGACTTTGATAACATACGTAAAGTCCCTTCAGTCATTTCACCCTTTTGTTAACTTGTCTTGTGTAAAGGCAGGTGAGTTAATAAAAGAAGATGTGAATTAATGAGTCGAGAGATGTAATGGCTGCTGGTGCTTTCACATAGGGCATGACTGGGTCACTAAATGGATTGATCGGAAAGATGTGAATCATGTGCTGTGGCCTTCACAGTCACCAGATCTCGACTCAACTGATTGCCTGCAGTTGATTTTGGATCGGCTGTCACGAGGGATTATATTTCGGGAAGAACGGCATTCATCGTGTCATCGAGTCTCACCGAGGCTACTGCCGGTGGCCCGACACGTCTTTAAGACACTTTGCCTTAGTTTTTTCCATGAAGTTGTCACTCATCTGTATTTTCTCTCTCCATTTTTATCGTATCTTTCCTTCACCTGCCCTTGCACCAGTTGTTCCAGGCATGCGGCAACATTAGAGAGGCAGGAACCAGCACCACAGGGGCCGACGACGCCATGAAAAGAGGGAGAGTTACAGTGGAGGACAGAGTGGAAGCCAACTCCAACAAAATGACCAAACTGGTAGGTGTTTATGCAACTGAATGTGTGTTCTTGTCATTGCTCTCTGACGGCGTAATCCAGTCCATTCATGCAGATGGTCTATGACGTAGGAACCATTGCTCAACTCAATTAAACTCTTTTTGCTGTTAATTTCTCCTTTACACTACGGGGTGATTAGATGGGGTTGAATGCATGCAAGAATGAACGAGTCAGATGACTAAGCGCTGCAGTTGGTTCTAGGGGGGAAGCAGGTGTTTTTTCCTCATCATGCTGTGATTTTGGGCAAAGCATAAAAGCTCACAAGTGCGCTTCTTGTCAACTCTGCCTCAGGTGTCTGATGTAACTGTGAGACTGAGGGACATGCAGCCGTACTGGGTTTCTCTTCCAACTTTGCTCTGCAGTGACAGAGTGGCCACTGGAACAGGGGCAGAGGATAAGTGTTGGAATGGCATGAACCGTGCCAGGTAGGACATTTCCACCTACAGAGACGTTTATTTTGCACCTAACATATCAAAATAGAAAATGGACAATTCATCTTCCAAAATGACGGGTTTTAAAGCATAGTGTCATGGGAACTGTGGCTTGATCTGTCACAAACCAGCTGCCCCAGATATCAAATAACATGCACAATGGACGCATTGTCTTGATACATGTACGTTTTGAAAGAAGAAACTTAACAAAAGAAAACTTGAATTGCTTGTCTATGTTAACTTGAAGACATGTTTCTGTTTCTAGTCTCCTGTTTCAGCCTTGTTTGAATAGTGTACATAAATTAGCCATATGACAAGTTAGTTGTTTCCTCAGATTCCTAGGAAACTAAGAAAATTCAATGTGCTATTATCCTGTCATTACTACCTGTTGCAGCACTCTTCAGAGAATGTTGCAAAATTGTGTTTCCTGGGCTAAACAAGTGTTCATGTGTGCCAGATACCTCCCCGAGGTGATGGGTGACGGCCTGGCCAGTCAGATCAACAACCCTGAAGTGGAAATCGACATCACCAAGCCAGACATGACAATACGTCAGCAAATAATGCAGCTGAAGATCATGACACACCGCCTGAAGAATGCTCTCAACGGCCAGGATGTGGACTTCCAGGACGCCAGTGTGTACTTTAACCAACACATTCCACAAGTTTCTTAAGAATATTCACAAGAAATCAGATGACTCACTGACGATTCAAAGCTTTCTAGTTTAAGAGGAATAAACAACCATGTTTTTGCACATTTCAGAAGACAGCACTTATATTTTTGCTTAAACAAACACTTGCAAAAAAAGGCAAAGGCAGCACATTTAGAATGGAGACAAATTTATAAAATGTTTTGCATAAATCAAAGTGCCTATTTGTCTATTTTTTAACAGTATAAATAACAAGAGTTTTACCAGCTGCACTGTATAAAAATGTTCTTGCCGGGGGCCAAGTCTAATAATTCAGAAATATTATTAATGTGTATGTCGTAACCATTAAAGGTAGTATATGGAGAATTCTTATTAAAAGCTATATTTTTTCAAAAATAATACATCCACGTGGCGTTGAGAGGGGTGCAGAATACAAATATTGCTTTTCCATAAAAAATTATATTTGGTCTGAATTAACTGACAGGTTCAACAATGACTTCCTGTTAACCTCATACCAGCCAGTAGCCGGCGTTGGAGGTCACTTCTCCGCTGTTTTGCTAACCCCGCCTCCCGGTTGTGTGCATATGTTTTCAACAAAGCGACGTCCTTAGTAACGGTGTGTTATACTCAGCAACGGTCTGGCAACCGACAGCTGGAATTATTTTTCTGTTGTTGCAATTCCTATCTTGATCAATAGATGGTAGTATTGTGCTCATTCTCCATATTCAACCTCATGTGCTGACTCTCTGTCTGCAGGTGATGACGTCAGCGGTTCAGGAAGCGGAATGTGCACTGAAGAAACGTGTTCCCGGGACCCACACCTTGTCGTCGTCGCCGCCACCGATCGACCAATAATGCGCGTACACCTTCCAGAAAACAAGAAGGTGAAAGCCTCGGCCACCCAGCACCTTCCCTGCATCACCATTTACCTGCTCTCACTGCTCATGTTGCTGCTGCGGCGATAATTGAGGGGGAATCTACCAACCGGGACTGAGTTTGGGACACGGGGTTGGGGAGAGTCTGAGAGGATAGGGAGGAGAAGTTTGGGGGTTAGTTACTTTGCCAAAACTAAATAAGTATAAGGAAACAACAAAAAAAAACACCAGGATGGACTTTGTTTTGGTTTTGGATTAGAACAAAAATGGAATGATGACTATTCAAAAATGTTTTGGTTCTGCTCTGGTCTTTAATTTCTTGCTATATTATGACACCATTAGAGCTGGTCTTTTCGCATCTTCTAATGTTTTGTTTCCGGTGTTTTGGTTCTCTGAGATTATATCTGTACCTAAGACATGTGTAAGACTATATTGCTAACAGTGATGTTGGTGTTGACACCACAGGGAGAGGGAGAACGGGGCTTTGCAGTGGCGCTCAGATACATATATTTTTTATTCCACTTCCTCGAAAACAGCACTTGTGTTCGGTAGAATTTATTTATTTATTAATAACTCGCGACAGGACCCAATATTTATAGCAAAAGGAACACAAACCACAAGTCTTCAACAAAGTAATGTTGATGACTTTTTACAGGAGGATAATCTGGACGTCACGACCACACCAGACCTCTTAATGCATTCGGCCTCACAATATCATTACACTCGCGCACGCGTTTCTCGGAGCGCGGACAAGAGCGCGCCGCGTCAGCACTTTTTCCCATTTAAGCAGTAATAATAGCCGTGATCACATTCACACTGACAAGATCGTCTAATGTAGGAGTAACATGACCCACCGTCCAACCACTCCATCCATCCACTCATCCCTACATTCCCTCTGACACTCCACCCCCTCCCCGCTGAGGCAGATCACCCTCTCTCTCCCTCTCCCTTCTCTCTCAAAAACCCCGCTGGCAGCGTCGGATCAACTCGAGAGTCTGGTGTAAGCAAAACACATGCTAGGCCGGGCCAGGTCTCAGATGACAGCAGCTTCCCACTATAGAGCGCTGTATGTGGAATGGTGGGGGGTGGTGGGGGTGGTGGGGTGTCGGTTTTAAGATCGCCCTCGCAGCAGAGGATTGACAGTTCCTGATTTTGGAAGCGTGTAGCAGAACAGAAATGTACACAGAAGCAGAACAGAAACACTGCTGTCATGTAGCGCCTTTTCTTTTCTTTTTTGTTTATTTTCAATATTCCTTTTATGTGCACAGAAGAGCATATGATATAACATGCAAAATTTTGTGCGCTCCGTGCAAAGGCCCAGTGATTAGCATCATAATTGCAACCAGCAGTGTCATATGTTTTTTTTTGTCTAATTGCAGCAGTGATTCATATCACAGTCAAAGCCACACTGTGCACGTGTTTGAATGGTTCTACTATTTCTATGGCAGACACAGCAGTGTACATATTTTTGATTGCTTCTTTGTTGTTTTCTAGAGAAAATAGCCAATTAGGTATCACAATTTTATAATGGCCAGATCATTGTATGCTTAAACTCTTAATTCCTTCATCAGCTGTCATAGTGTATTCATATCTGCCTTCCATTTTCCCGCAACTTTTCTATATCAGTGCCTCTTTCTTCCCACCCCACCTCCCCCGACTCCCTCTACTTGTCTCCCCACTCATCAGTTATTATGACCTTTAAAGCGTTCCTCGTGCTTCTACATGATGGCAAGGCAATATGACAATGACACAGTGCTTCATTATGTGTCAACGTTAGTGGGGAATGTTGTGGAAACACAGTGTGAGGCTTTTTCCTGATGAGAAGCTCGCTGAGGAGGAAACATGTACCACATTTTAATTCAAAGAAATGTCAAAGCTCTCATTTAAGAACGCTGTGTGCAGGATGATGGGACAATGCTTGCATGTGTGGACATGTTTTTTGTGTTTGCGTGTGAATGTGCGTACTTGTCTTTTGATTGATGGAGCAAAAGAGGGGATGGACGATAGAGCCTTTATATAAATCTTGTCTGGACGCCACAGAAATGAAATGTATTAAAATGTATTGGACTAACATTATATTCTAGAGTGCTATTCAACTGACAGCAACGGGAGATTAATATAGCTCATTTTTTCCAAACTGGTATTTTCAACCTACTACTGTAATAACTCAAAAGCCCTATTGATGGTATCTCGACTTGTCAGTATCGTATGCAACAGAGAAATGGAACATAGGGGACACAAATGGACATCATTGCTTCAGTTCAACACTGGGACAATCCACTATAATTCATTATGTGAAGAAAAAAAATCTAAATGCACCTGACGGTTGGTAATACTGCAAATCCAATTAAGTAGTTTGAGACTCTGTCAAAGTTTGAGAAGCGCATCTGTTAGCTACTTGGTTAATTACCGCTGTGGAAATGGGTGAGGTTGTCGTCATGCGTGTTACTCGACAGGATATTTTGATGGTGTTTTCAGTTTTTGACATGCTTTATTAATGACTGCTTTGTTGCTCTGTGTATGTGTGTTTTACGCGCGGGTGTGTGTCTTTCTCTTTGTCCCTGGTTATGAAATCTGCCTGTGACTGCCTTTGACACTTTGCATAAAGTTGGGGTCAATTTTAAGATAAAAAAAAAAGACAAATACAACGGTATTAGACGTTCATTTGTGAGGAAAAACAAAAAACCATGCATATTAAGCAAAGAACAATTAGCGGGAGCACCACAGGGGTCCTATTTTTATGACCCGTCAGAAAAATCTCAATATGAATGTGAAAGTACACACTATTATATGCCCTGTAAAGAATGAGAAATGACTCCAACTGTGATGGTGACATTCCAATTCAAAGACGACTTGCGACTTTTAGACTCAGAAGTTTGAGTTTCATTGACTGCCTCACAATGTCATCGGCTGAAATTTGCACAACCCCTCCCCTTCCCACACCCACTACCCCCACCCCTCCCCCTCCTCTCTCCTCCTTCACCTTTTTGATCCCATTAATTTGTTGCTCAAGTCCCCCTCCCTTTTATAAAAACCTGCACTTTTATGAGGCCAATAAATGGCATTGTCTGCACAAAGACATCACAAGATGGTCAATCGATACGTGAGTCAACACCTTCCAGGAACGACTATTGATTGGGGTGTGTGTATGCAGATAGATATGGCCCAGCGAGATGTCTCCTCTTCAACCACGGCCAAAACAGTGTAAACACAAAAGCCCCTGAGTGCGAGAGGAAGCAGGAGAAAGGTCTGTCCGGAGAGCTGATGTTAAATTAGTGCGTGCACCTCAATCCTGTCCTCATGTATTACTTTAGGTGGCAAATAAAAAAAAATGCAAAGCTGATTATCCAACCATTTAATAACTGCTTTATTCTACACTGTGTTGAGTATGGGAGGCATTTCTGTACGGTGCCAATTTATGAGGAAAAAAAAAAGTACTTTTCATTTTCTTGTTTTTATTTACTTTGGTTTTGTTGTTACCAGAAATCTATGGAGAGTTTGTGCTTATGGTGAAGATAGATGCCAGAAAGAGGTTGAAAAATACAAATGTCTCATTTGCTGTTGTACCTGAAATCTTGTGTCAATTATATACATTGTAAGATTTTCAACATGCCTGTGTCCTTTTTCTTCAATGGCATGCTTATGTTTGTGTGTGAGCGTTTTGTATTTGACAGAAAATAAGAAAAAAAAAGGGACATTGGTTTAAACTTAAATCGGGCTGATCTCAAAAAGGCTTTAAATCGTATTCACAAACCACTTAGCTCAAACAAACAACACTCAGCACCATTACATCTGGCTTTCTGAGGAAAAGGAAGTGTACTGTATATACACATCTTCAAATTGTGGATACCATCTGTCCAAGTTGTTACAGAAAACGCAAGCGGAGGCGCATTGCCACCTAAAATGGCCAGTGTGCTTCGCTGATGATGTCAGAGGTGACAGCTGCTGTCTGGTGTTGCCACACAGGAAAAACCGCCACATGTTGGGAGCACACTAAGTGCTTTGTCTTGTTTCTGTTTGTAGACAATGAAATGATGAGCCCCCTCAGGATGGTTTTAACAAGGTGTACTTGACCACGATCCTCTGGGAGGTTGAAATGCCGCGCCTCATGTACAGCGCTATTATATACAAAGTCTTTCAAAAGTGGAGTCTGTGACTCTAGTGGAGCGATTGGAGCTATGTTTCCATCTCTGTCATCGTGTTGTAAATCACAGGAGAGACAAAAGCACCTCACCATCCACTCATGGCAGCAATATTTAACCAAGATTATGAATATTAAAGTACATGTCACAGTAAATCTCTATTGCCAATGCCACCCCCTCTGCCTCTAAACTGTGCCAAAATACACAGTCTGTCCTTGTAGGTCGACCTTGTTCACTCACAGCGTCTGTTTGGTGTCACTAACACAATCTCCAACTGTGCCCAGATACTTTTAACAATCCCACACATTTTTTCTTGAGATCAATTTTAATATATTTCTACTCTGTGAAAGATGATTTTATTCTAAGTGATTGGAGCACATTTAATTTCACTGAAATCATTAGTCATCCTTCTGCAGCGGTCTCCCCTCACCGGCTGCTGCTGTGCACACATACGGGGAGACGGACTCGCATTCTCGGCTATTGATTGTGTCTGAGGCTCTTCACCTTCTCTCTTACTCACAGCCCACACAACTGCACAAATACACAGGAGTTATTCTCAGCCTTTTGGCTCACAGCTTGCCCTTTGCTTCACGACGCTTTCATGAGTGACTGCCTCACAACCTTACATGGTCTCCGTATTTGAAATATCAGCTCAACGGGGCAAAACACTTGTCAATAAAAATCTCCTCAGCTCAATGCACCCTGAACTGCCTTTGCTTTCAGGACACCATCATGTTTCAGCGTAACATGCTACCAGGATTGTGCACTTAATACCTCGTGAAATCCATTTCAAATATGCTTTTTTTTTTCTCAGAAATGAATAGGCGTAATGCTGTGCTGCAAGACATTTTAACCACATTTCTATTTCAGCATGAGAGCAACTTATTGAGCAGCCAAATTAGTTCAAAGAAGTGTAATATCTGGAGAAAATTGGATTCCTCTCTTCTTCTCTCCACAGCAGCAGGTGCCGTGGTAAATCTACCAAATCTTTTGCCACTACATTAGAGGAAGTGAATGTTTGGTGTGAAGCATGGCATTTGGAGTAGTCATCCTATTGCTTCAGTTGCTTTATCCCATGTATTTGAATTTGGATTACCCAAAGAATGCATACAGGGGGTTTTGACGTCATGCATTCAAAGGCAGAGATCCCCTGTAATTTCTAACATGAGTGTCAAGTCTGGAAGTTCAGCCAAAAATACCAAGAGGCCGTCTGTTCACCAGCTTAATGTCCCTACATGGCTGCATATGCACTTTGCTTCTTATACCTTTTGGCTTATCAGATATATTCTCTTGCCTTTTCCCCTCTCTTTGATCTGCACTGTAAAGAGCCTGCCCCACCCCATACAATTCCTCCCACACCTCCTTCCCTCTCCCCCTCATATCAAGCTGTCTGAGTTGTTATATAATTTTACATCAGTTCTTGAATTGGAGATCAAGGGCTTCTCATCATTGCCTGTGTCAGATGACTGAATATGAGATGGGTCAAATAACCGAACGCTTGCACAGATTCATTCCACGTCAGGTTGTGCAGTACGTATGCACACACTGCCACCCAGTGGGTAAAGGATTTCCTTACATTTGAAGTAGAATATAATAAGGATTAAAATGCAAGATGTGACGAAAGAGATTGGGCCTTTATGACTATAAATAGAATAGAGGAAGAAATAGCTTCTTTATAGGTATAAATGATAACCTCTGCAATTACTAACAAATTATGCTTTATTACATCGATGACAGAACCCAACAGATACTATTAGCTGTAATGGAGGCCTCAGCTACAAGGGGAGTGCAGTGATATTAACTTGCATAATATTGAATCTCATGCCCTTATATCACTGATGTTCTTGGGAACAACATTCTCTTCAACAACACAGTTTTCTGGACCAGTCTCATGAGCTGATGAAGTCTCTTGGATGAGAGGTGAAACGTCTTCCTACCAATAACCAAGTCCAGTTGCATTCGATTTAAATTTCCTTGAAATAACTATGACCTGGACAAATGAGAATATTCACAGGCTCTTCAACAACAGTATCTTGTTAGAAATGATCATCATCTCCCAGAGTCAGAAGCTGTTGTTCTTTTTGACGATTCAAGATTCAAGATTAATTTATTTGCCGTTTTATGTTTAAACGTAATTGGAACATTCTGTGGTGATGTGTGTTTGTGTTCATTTATTATGTTTCCTTTGTCAGTCTTCCTGAAAACCACCCACAACTCCCATGAGGCAGCCCACTTGTTTAATTTACTGTGAATGTCTGTCAACCTCTAGTGGTTGAAGCTTTGAATTACAGCGGTGTAGCAGTGTCAGTGTCAGCATTGTGTGGTCAAACAGAGGCGGTTTGTGAAACATTGACTTCTATTTTGGAACTAAACCATTGTTTAAACAAGGAGGAGACATTTCAGTCCTTGAACTTATTGGATGTCCATATTCATAACAAATTGTATTATTGTAAGTTTTTTATTTGTTTTTGAAAACTGCACATATACGACACTGAAAATTTCACTTTTAGTTGGGCACTGATTTCCTTTCCTTTCACATTACTCCAGTCCATGAGATAAACAGTGGAATCTGCAGACAGTTTAATAATATGTGCTGAGTAGCAGAACATCTGTGACTGCTGTCCTGGAGGGTTAATTCACTCTTTTGATGGCCTCATGTAGCTGGACAAACACTGAGAGAGACTGTAGTGGAAATGGATTAAGAAGGAAAGGTCCAGGGAGTGAGATCCATTGAGACAGAAACAGAAAGTGATACATTTTCAATGTCTCCTTGACTGGTTTGCAACTATCACATTGAGTGGTTGTAAGTTCATTTGTCCAAAATGAGGCTAAGATCCAAACTCATTAAAACAAGTGTAAAACAAGAATTGATACTGGTCATCAATTTGCATAATTCACCAATTTTGTGCTTGAGTATTCTGTTCCCATTTGTCACCAGTAGGGGTAGATGTTATCTTGTCTGATTTTGGCACAGTCTGGAGTGGACGGTTGACTCTTCACAAATTCTGCAATGCTTCACATTGTTTGGGTTTTTTCAGCTGAGTGAAACACTGTGATTTTGTTTTCTGAAAAACTTGGAGGAAATGAGGAACTCACCCGCACACATATTCAAACAAATTTAAAAACTTGAAAAGTTCAGGACACCCACCAAATAGCTGTAACCCCTGACATTAAGACAGGGGTGATTGGAAGTTGGCCTCAAATGATGAAACCAAATTGTTTTCAAATCTTATTTTCGGGTGACATTTCAGAGCATTATCAGCTTATATAACTTCAAAGTCCCAACATGTATAATCACAAGAAACTGGCCAGACCATGCACAAACAAAAGACATGACCTTTTTCCTTTGAGCTGGTGGAGTTTGATGTCCTGTCGTGTCTTATACGCAGTTTACGCACAAAAGATTTCACTGCAGCTATTCTGTCATGGAGGAAGTATCTTAGCAACATCCCACACATTAATCTTTCAGTCAGCTATTGCAAGTACATTGCTGGACATGTTTAAATTAAATTACCTTAATAATATGAACATAAAATGTTAGTGTGATACTGAAACTGGAAATAAGGGACAGTGATGTGAAAATTGGATGTTGTGTGCCAGACTGCAAAGAAAAATGAACTGAAAACAAATCGCAAGAGGTAAATAAAGAACCATGTGATTGAGTTAACCACAACACTGAAGGTTCTCTTGTCTAAACAGCAGACTGATTTAAAAGTAAATTTAAAGAAAAAGAAATCCACATATTGACATAAAAATGTATTTTTATCACTGAGCGAGGCGATGCTGATGAGACAATAAATGATCATTTACTTTCCACATTAAAAATGCATTAAAATCGATTTGTTTGTTGAAGCTTTTATGAGTTTTCATCAAATTCAGCAAACTGCATTAAGGTTAATGAGCAAGTGTGAAGAAGTTCAAAAATGACATCAGAGTTTGGAGCATATTTCTTGAGCATCAGCGTCTAGACGAAAAACTACCCACACAAGGGTACATGCAGCAATGTTTAGCTGCAGGGGCATATCTGGATCACTGGGTGGCGCTGTGGCCACATCACATGGCCAAGCACAGCAGGAAATCAAACGTTGTGTGGCACCACAGGATGTGTTTCCACTCTGTTCTGGGACATGGCAAAGCTCCACTAACAGCCCTGCCTTCCTCACACTGTGCACACAAGGGGGAAAAAGCAACACAAATACTGTAATTAACACAAATGCTACAGTGTCAACACACTTTTCTCGCAGCTTGACTGATTTGTAATGACACATCTGACATTTGAGCAACCCACGGGACTTTGCCTATCTTCTATGACCTGAAACAATCCATAATGACCCCTGACCTCTGGCCTTTAGTTGTCATGTCAGTCCTGCTGTTCAGTTGAAAATGACTGGAGCTTGGGATTGTGCTTTTATGAAGAGAAATGAGATGCTACATGTATCTCATTTCAGTTATGTGTGAAGTGGTGATAACATTTCAGAATGTGAACGTTTCTGCAATTAAAAAACCTTGAAAATGAGTAGACCTCAGTGACAGTTATGCTTGTGGTCTCTTTGCATACACAGTGTTTTCAGCAAATTTCACAGCAGTTTCAAGGTAATCACAGGATTTATGTGGCCTCTGCAGAGTATATGAGATGCTGTATCACACTGAAGTGGGAATTTGATATTCACCCTGCTGTCTTTATTCATGCTGTCTTCGTTAAATCAGATAGAGGCCAACTGCCTCTCACTGGTAATGTAGTGTCGCACATTATATTTGATATTTTACTGTGTTTCAGAAAATGACTGAAAATGTGATCTGGAAATTGTGTTCAACAACATTGTAGCAAGTGTGCTCAGTTGGCAGAACTTATTTTGTCATAATCCTGTGCCCACAGAACTCTGTAGGCCTATTCAGTTACATATTATAGAGCTTATTCTGATAATAAATAGCCTACTGGGCAATTATTGAGGCTACTTGGAAATTTACTTTGCAACCAAAGCCTCTTTTCAGGAGCTGGTGGTGAACATACGTGACAAGAACTTTGGCCATCATTACGTTTTAATCCACCCTCTTTGCAGCACAATGTCGATACACTGGGGACTACAGTGTGTCAATATTTGAAGCTGACTAAACAGGGTAGCTTATTAGCATGCTAATGAGCAGAAGAAAAGATGTGCTGTGTACAACAAGAGTTTACACTGTTGTTACTTCTGGAGACTTACTGAAATTTGATGATTAACTTGCACCATTTCCTCTAGACTGGTAAGTGAACAGGTGTTGGTGGCCATGATGTAGTAAAACTTACAAATAACACAAAGATGTGTTAACAGACATCAAGCTGCCAAGACTGACAATACACTCACTCAGATATTGACCATGGAACAGTTACATTTCCCAGCTGTTTAACTCAAGACAGTTGAGATTTCTTAGAAAGTAGCAGGCGAAAAAGTTTGTGTAATACAGACTGCAATTTTTGCAAGACGAAAAACAAGAAATTGTTTCTGTATGAGATTATCTGTACATTACAAACATTCAGATGGATGGATAAATATATCTTTCTTCTTTACAAAAATAAGTATTTGATAAAGATGATGTCACAGGGAAAGATTTACTGTAAACTTTTTAGAAATGGGAGAGCTGAGGGACTTTGACTCAAAGGCGTTTTAAATCTAGTTTCTCATTCCACGTCTTATGTCCTCACACACACACACACACACAGACCCCCACATCCACACACACACCCACAATGTGCATATTCGACAGGTCATCCATCAAGCTCTCAATAAGCTGAGGATCTGGGGAGTGTGGTCTAAATGAGAAATCATTGACTGGGAAACTGTGTGGTAATGGGGTCTGCCTCTGATTGGATAAGGAGGTTGAACCAAGAACAGAGACATGGCTCAGCCACCTGCATTTATGCGGTAGGAGTGTAGACTCCAAACGAGCAGGCAAAATGAGAAAAAGAATGGAAACATAGTAGAGTATTGTGAAAGTGAGTGAAAGATGGGATTGGGAACTGTTAATTGCTTTTCTCACTTGCACTCATTGCTTTTTAAACACATAACACAAAACACTGATTGACAATTAGTAACGGTCAATAAGTCAATGCTGAGTTTAGTGTGCATTGAAGTGTGAATTATGACAATGATTACTGCTGTGACACAGATTCTATGCGCAGCACATGGGTTTGACATTTAGCATCTGACACGGGCTTTGTTGCATTTCTGCGTGTGTCTGCGCGGTTGTGTGTGTGTGTGTGTGTGCCATATCACGGAGCCTGCAACAGGCCGATAATGCTCTGAGCATCACCTGGCAGCAATGTTTATTGATCTGATGATGCATGCTGGGAGGAAAGATTGCTTTCAAAGGTCAATGTTAATATCAGAAGGTCATTCTGTTAAGTTGGCGCTATTGTTTGCTTGCGTGTGTGCTAGCTGCGTAACTGTTGTGTTGATGTGTCCATGTGTTAAATGAGGTCATTATCTAAATAATAAATGTCCAAGTGCATTGTTGTCCCACAGCCAAGTATAATTTTACACATCCAATCCTCCAAGCAAAAAGCTTTGAGCACAGCTATATGACATTTATTGATGTCTTCTGCATATTTTTATGAATTCTTTTGTTCTTTCCTCCTGTCAAAGTTATCATCATTTGTTGTACCACTGAGACCAGTTGTTTGCATTTCTGAATTCTGTGTAGCCTACCCTATGTGAGTGTAAAAACATGATGAGGTCCATTCTTTTAGAGAAATTAAGAAATTTTTGTGACCATGTTGTGCAGAATAAAATAAAAATAAACTAAAATGAAAAACTGGAAATGAAATGCCAACAAACTCAAAGAGCAAAATGTAATCATAAACTACAATAGGCTACTCAGTCGGAAGAGTGATTAAGATACTGTGCAAAATTGCAAAGCAAAACAAACAGAACTTTAATTAAACCGACTGGGTCTCAGATAATGAAATCAATTTGACTTAAAACACAGGCACACTGCCACTGGAAAGGTGCTCACTGGTTACATAGGCTATCAACTAGTAGGCCTATCTTTCCCACTTTCCTATTGATGATGTGTGAAGCTGACCTAGAAAAATGAACACAGGTGTACTGCTGCTGCAGAAGCTACATATGTGCAACCCTTTTCCTCTCAACACAATGAAATGAAATTTTGAAGAAACAGATTCAAATCAGATTCAAATCTAAATTGCTCTGGCACTGTGATCCAGTCATCTGCACACACACACAAAATCATAACTCGGTGAGATATTGTCCCTATATAGCTATTACCTAAACTATTAAACTTTCATAGTAAAGTGCATGATTAAGATTATTTGTAATTTTAAGTATGCAGTTTCATAACTGCATTTCTGACGTTCATAACAAACCAACCCGTTTGACAATCGTTGTGAGGGAGCGAGTCGACCGAGCCAAGATGGCGGCTGTGTGGCGACGCTGTGTCATTGGGCAGCAGTGTGACGAAAAAGTGCTGATCACTTTCATTGAGACGAGGGGCTCACGGCTCACCTCATCTGTCCTCCACCGAGCTCGCAACTTCACAATATAAGTAGGCGACACGTAGAGCACACAACTCGGCAGTGGCCACGTCAAGAAATGTGAGTAAATGAACTAAAGAAGAAATGTTGGTTTTTCCCTCTTCAAGCGAAGAAACAGTTAACGTTAGCTACCCTGGACCAATGCTTGCCTTGCACTGCAACTGCTCTGAATGAATGAATGACTCAATCACTCACTCACTCACTCAACATGGCTTTATTTGCTCGACACAAGTATGTAAACTTGTCATAGTGGGTAGGGTTAGTTAGCTACTGTGTTTACAAACATTTCAAAGAAGCTAGGGATCCTAGCTAGGCTACACAGGCTAGGCATCAAATGTGCCCACAGGTGGGTAATCAAGCTGCACCACCTCAGCACAGGTGTGGCTGCATCTGGCATTTTTGAAACCTATGAAGAAAATGAAGAGCTGCACTACAACAAAACATTATTCAAGATAAGCAAGAAGAAAGCCGCTCAATGGTAGCCTTTGCACTGTAGCCTATGCACATTTCATCTAGAAAGCAGGACATTTTGGGGTCCATTAGTGTTTTTTCCCCCCTAGATAGAAATAGGCTATTTAGTGTTAGATCTCTGAGAATCTGATTATCACAATTTATATTGTCACTTTAGTAGCCTATCACCAAACAGAATGTGGACCCTGAGGACTGCAGGTGAACTGAGGAAGTGACGTAGCCTATCTACCCCTGTGGTTCGAGTAGAACTGTTGGATTCTTTCTGTAGCCTATTCGTAGAAAATATTAATAATAGGCTGTGAATGAAATAAAGCCTATATGAATGTGAGAAATGGCAGTCGAATGAGTCGACATGCATATCTGTGGAAAAACATTATGTCCAAATCAATCTTTCGACATAATGTTGGTAGGCATGCTTTCAGTAAGAAGATTACACATGGAAGTTTATGGATTGCTTGTCTGGGAAGGCTTGTTGAATTTTTAAAGTATAATTTTTCATTGCTGCGTGCAGAGCAACTGAAGTTCCACTCACATACCAGTGTCATGAATCTTAGCAATGGGGTGAACCTGTTTAAATACCCACCAAAACCAACTTGTATCTGTAGGCTATGTTTGAGTACAGAAAACAAAAACAATGTTCTTTCATTTTGAGAAACCAAACCCTTAGATATAATTTGACCTGGGTTACTTCTGTTTTTTTTTGTTTTTTTTTACCGTCATGCCTGTCTATTGTGCAATAGACACTAACACATTTACAATACAGTATTTCACTGTTGCAGTTACATAACACTCACCTTACACAGCTAAAGGACATTTTCCTACAAAGCCAAAAAGCAACACACAGCTCCATGTTTTGATCCGTCTCCCCTTTTGTTTGTCTCCAAGCCAGGTCATTGCATTGCAATCCTAAACTGGACAGGTGCATGAACATATTGCACCAAAGATTTTTGGCAAAGCGTGACCATATTTATAACAGCACGCATACTAGCAGAGTCTGACAGGATTCTTATTTGTACCAAAAGTTAGATAGTCATCCGAGGTAAAAACCATCTGAGCATGACAAAAGACCTGAACCATTATGAAACACAATAAGCTTCTGTATCCATTTTCTCTTTAATACATTTTGTGATGAGTATAATCTTTGTTGACATTCACTGCACCAGTAATTTGCAATATTTATTCTGTAGATCCCGTTCAGTCTCTGCTATAAAGAACTATATTATCTGACTAAAGAAAAGTGCTGATCTCAAAAATCACACCTGTTGCTGAACCCCCCCCACACACACCCCTCCCCGCCGAGCTCGTATCGCTCTTCACTTGGAGTCTCCTAACGACACACAGAGCAACAAGCCAGCAGGCAGAAACCAGACATGACACCAGCTATGAATGTGGAGTAACAATGTCGGATTCACAAGTCACAGCTTCCACAATAAAAACAAAAGAATACCTGTTCAACAAAAACTCTGCTGCATCAGCATCGCTTTTCAGGCTCATATCTGGGCGGAGCTTTCTCCTTCTGTCAAACAATGACCCAATGTTTACTTTCGTTCGGCCTTTGCCGGTGGGGCAAACAGATGCCGCTGAATTCATTTATTCAATGTGTAACACAGGATGTGAAGAATACAAACCGCTCGTAGTTTCAAATGTGGAAGGGGGTCGGGACGAGGAGCAGGAGAGTGTCAAAATTGAGTGAGGGGATTGGATGGAGGAAGAGTGAGCACAGCCATGACTGGTCACTTTCTTTGCAGGCCTGCAGGCGCTATAGAGAGGTTTTTTTCCTCGTTCCTTTTGCCCTTTACATTGTATAGGTCATACTAGTGGGCCATAACCACCATCTAAATGATGTTAATAAGCCTAATGATCAATCTTTCTCAACGTCGACCATGGCGTTAACCAACTTTCTGTTGCTGGAAATCAATAGAGAGCTTTCATAGCTTTTAAAACCAATACCAAATCTCTGTAAAAGATGTGTCAAAAGAAAAAAAGTAATCTTGAAAGCAACACATTTTTTTTTACTATGAATGACTTTATGAGAAAACATTGAGCAATGGTTAAATAAACCTTGTAGTGAGATTTCAGCACAATAATACTTTTAGCTGATGAATCAGTCATGAGTCCCAGTGAAGGCTGAACACTCAGGTGAATGAGCAATAAGTAAAACAAATGTACTGGTAGAAATAAAGCCACCTCACCTCTCTTCACCACATATATTTTGGAGTAAATGGGAACTAGGTTAGGGAATGTACTGTTTACTGCATAGTCAAACCAATATGAGTTCCAGATAGATAGATAAATAAATAATGAATAAATTAAATAATTTTAAATCCATGATTAATATTTTATGTACATATTTTTTTTTAATATACATGTCCTTCAAGGGGTGTGATTAATGGTGGTGTGACTGATGACGGCTTCACTTAAACCGGCCATTTCATTGCTGTTATTTTTGTCATGGAATGGGAATGCATCAAAATGACACTTAAACATAAACAAAGATTTGATATAAATTTGCTATAAGAAGTTCCATGGCCAAAATATTATGCACTATATTTTTAACATTTCTCTTTAGGGTCAGTAGTTGGCCTAAGTTTAGCCAAAGGTCAGTTTTTGGAGCATTTTTTGGGAGGCCAATTTCTTCAGGAATAAATGCCTTCATCAGTATTGTGTGTGATGGCAGATGTCATGTTTCCCTAAAGACTTACAGATTTACAGAGCTATGTCAATGTATCTTTTATGTTCCACCACAAGACTGGAGATGTAAATGACAGGCTGTCCACACAACATAAAAAAGTGACTGGTTTCATGGCTGAATGAAAGATGTGGTTGTTGCTTGAGGCGTAAACCTGCCTTTTCCTGAACGTTGAATTGAGATCATGACATAAAGCCCTCTAAAACAGTCTCTGTCTCCTAAGATACCGAGCCATGCAGTCACTGACATGAAAGGCCCTCTTCACACCCAGTGATGGGGCTTTTGTGTTCACTAATTTGTTTTATGCCTTAAGCAAATTGTGTACGTAGTAATGTTATAGACTGTGTATTTGATGGATGTCGCACATGATATTGTGAAAAGGTTTTGAAGCCAGTGGTGCTAGCTAATCCAAAATTTGAGCTTAATACATTTTAAATGGGAGTGTACAGTTGTCATTGAGGGGCAGATTAGTTATACCAAATGGTTTGTTTGTACTATGCTGGAAACATTACTTAATTATAGTGCAAAGTTTGGCATTTTAGCATGGGAGTTGATGGGGATTGACTTTTGGAGCCATAGTTTTTTTTCTTTTCTTCTGGTGGCTTCATTTTCCAACTTTGGAGGTGTCTTCTTGAGTAATATTGATATTGACAAAGCATTGATATGTGTTTGAACTTCCTGTAGTAGCCTAGATGGATAGATGGAGGTTCAAAAATGAATCATGGGAGCTGCAAAAATACCTTCAAGGTGTTAGAACTGTCAGTTGTCACATCGTCACTGCAGAACATCCTGGCTGGACCTTGTACCTGCAGCAATACTTGATCTATACCTTCAGCAAACTGAATTGAATAAGGTGTCTTGGTGAAAACAAACTGGCAATGGTACTATCTAACAACAACAACAACAACAGCTTATATAGATTTACAATTGTAACCTTACCTGAACAATGCATTATTCAGAAAGTTCTACAACCTTAAAGTTAAATTTTAACTGTCAAGTCCAACTGCTTTCTTTGTTACTATTCATTACTTCACTGAGTTGAAATGGACAAAGAAACCACATTTCTCGACATATTCTCATTTGACCTAGAGAAACCTTAATTTCACCACTGCACCAGACTATTTCTCTGTGGCATTTATTCATATTTTGTCTGAAGTTTCAACATACTTTTCATGCAGTGTGTTGAGTTAATGACTCAAAGTTTTACCAATTTCTCCCAGCCAGCGAACAACATTCTCTAGTATATTTGGATGAAAATATGAATAGAGAAGGTTGATTTTATGATGCAGGAGGGTTTCTTGGGAGAAAAAGTTCTTTTTATCCTTTTTGCCTCTCAAAATGCAAAAAGAGCATTTAGCATTTATTACATCGAGGTCTCAAAAACGTTTGCATAGGATATGTATGAATTTGAGTTGTAGGCTGCGAAACAGCTTTGCACTTGAGGATGAACTCAAGGATGAATTGTCACTAAGATAACTGTCTAGTAAACATTCATCAGACAAATGATTGAGGTTGGTTACGTCGTGAAATTTCCTTCAGGAATAGCTTTCCAATTGTCGTCCCATCATGTTGAGATTGCCTCTTATTTTTTTCAGTCTTCTGGTGTGTATTTACTATTACAGCCCCTTGGGGATACTCCTGTCCCTTTTTGATTCTGAAACTGAATTTGAGTAATTTATATTTCAACATGAATTGTTCAACATGAATAATTGCATTCTTAAAATGAATTTTTGATGCATAATTTGAATTTGTATTGTTTAATCTGATACATTTTAATACAGCAGAATGAACAGAATCTTAGCAGCATGAACTGCCTGCCTTGCTGTTGAATTGCAAGGCTGAATTTAAATTCTGAGAACTGAGTGGAAATATATTGAGTTGAACTGTCAGTAAAGCCTCAGAGATTTCAAGTTTATTGGAAATTTCAAATATTCAGATAAAAAAAAGAGAGTCTAGTTTATCAACAATATATCAAACATATGTCAACAATGTAATACATGAAGAACATTTTGTCATTATGTCATGAGAAATTTAGCATGCTAATAATCAGCTATTTCTGGCTTGTCTTTCTTCTCCATCTTGTCAAGAGGTGACAGCGAGTCACCATAGCGCCTCGTCCACCGTCAGTCCAAGATGAGAGGATGAAGAGGTTTCAGCTGTGAGTAGACTCCTGGTCCTGGTGTTGCAGCCATATCCCTCTCTCTGACATCTCTCCACTCTTTCCTCAACCTTCAAACTCAGCTGCTGATGTTACTGCTCCGGCTTCACTCCCTCTAGGTCCTGTTACTCAATCTCTCAGGGCTCATCCTCCTCCCCTGCCACCTCTACACCTTCCCAGTCACTCTTTACAACACAGACTGGGTGTGAGATTGTTTTTGACAGTCTAACAATGACTGGTGAAAACAACCTGTCTGGTGGCATAATGCATATCACACTGCAAGGTGAACCTGTGTGCAAAATATTACTTTCCAATCCATGTAGTTTACTGCTGGTTACATATATTATGGCTAGTGCAACATGAGGGTTGAAACTTGAGCTGTGAGCGAGTGACAGGTGACAGGCAGATGGACGGGGCTTTTAGAAATTGTATAGATTTTTTTTGACCATTCCAAAAGCCCATTGGGATTTTGGTGAGTCTAAAGCCTGGTTTATACTTGTGCGTCAACTCCACACAGTAACTACGCCGGTGCCTTGACGCTGTTGTGCACCTTTTAGAAGTTCTGCGTCAAGGGAGCACGTCGCTGTGCAATTCACCGCTATTTATTTTCTTTGCAAAACTTTATCTTGCCGCTTTGTTCTGCCAGGCACAGTAAACTACTGTGACCAAAGTGGAAAGAGTGTTTATGGAGTGGGGGATGATTGATGTGAAACAACACTGTGAACACTTTAAAAATAATGGTATAGCATTGACATTCTGAGTCGGCCAATTACAGCCCTTGCAGTCTGCATTGCCTGGACGTGAAGTTAGACTTTTCTGGAGGTGTACATCAGGTGACGGCGTGGTAGTCCACTGCGCCACATAGGGCTCTGCAGGGGCACACCGTCGACTCGAGGCAGAGGCATCAATCAAGCTTAACTGTGGCACACAGGAAGTGAAGGTGTGGGGGGTGGGAAGGAACCTCAATGTGGACACCTGGAATTTATGGTAATAATTCAAACATGATTTAAATTCAGTTCCTTGTGTCACATACATCCGCCCATAGCATCCTATTTCCATTATTCTTGCAGCTTCTCTGACCATCCACACCATTTACATTCTGTAATAGACATTTGAGTCTGCCAGTGAGTTCATCTGTCAGAAGGGACTCTCATCCACTGTGTTGAAGCCAGATGCAACTGCTACACTCTTTGTATTCAAATGCAGCACTGGAGTTTCATTTGCTGGGTTTTGCAGAGGTTAGCCTATGACAGGGGATCAGTGTATGGCAGACAGAGGGCAGATTGATTTGACCTCAGTTTTTCTCTCTCCCTCCACCACCAGATGTTTATCCCATTTAGCGTGACGGACTCAGGGATGTGCGCTGTTGTGCGCGCGCCTTCTGTCCATACATGCCTTCCACGAAGGACTGGCCCCGGCTGAGGTTGATAGATTGCACCGGACTCTCTGTCACAGGCCAGGGAGGGGAGAAAAAGACAGGTCTGTGGAGACAGAGGGCTGCATTTTGATGGTGTCCCCGCGAAGCAAACAACTAGACAAGAACGAGTGGGATAGGCTGTCACCAGGAGCTGACGTAAAGTGATGAGCTGTCAGGCTAGTTTTGTTTTTCCTCATTAACAAGTCCACCTCCTAAATGTTGCTTTTGTAGCCAGAAAACTACTTTATGAGACTCTCCAGTCGACTAGACCATGATAACGTGTTCGGGGATACAAAAAACAATTTACCATGTGTCAAATGTTGTTGTTGTCAAGGCGCCTCTTTTGAGGGAGGTGGGAAAGGTTGATGCATAATTTGAAAGGTGTATTACACCAGAGGGGGATGAGGCCACATGGTTAATAGGAAACTTTCTTAAATGCTGCAAGTGAAACAAAGGAGGTGAGTGAACGAGAACCCCATTAACCCCTGTGATTACGGATCCCTAATCATGAGCAAATGAATACATCTCAATCACCATCAAGACAAATAATTAATTAGTGAGTTGTTAAGAGGTTCGTGCACGATTTTGAATCTTGTTGGAGTTGTGTGTTTCTCGTACTGGTTTGGTGACACCCTCTGAAAGATGGATTGGGTAGCTTGCTGCTAGAACATTGTCTGCTACAGAAAACCCTATGGCAGCTGACAGAGCACGGGGTGACTGAGTTGGAGGATGCACCAATTTATTATCCATCCTTCTGTGGATAATAAAAGTCAAGTGCACAAACATGCATACGTACAGACACGCAACGGAGTAAACAGAAGCAGGAACAGAGCCTCTTGCACATGAACCACGGAGTCAGTCTCTCAGTGTCTCTCTGACACACACATGTGCACTCATGCACTTGACAAAGAGCAAGCTATAATGAAGCTCTTACTCATTCAGCGCTGAGCAGCATCTCCGCATTGTATTGTTGTGATTAATGGCAACCAAAAAGCTCGAATCTCGAATAGAATGAATGCGAGCTAACGACTTATTAATCAAATTGCGATACTTAAAACAAATAATGGTTTCATTGTGTCTCTGTGAGGAGAAATGGAGTGTAATCGCTCCTCCCTCTCTCACTTACCCACACAAAAACATAAACATTTATCGGATCTATTCTGTGCGTGCGTGCAGGTACAGATGCTTCCTTCGGTGGGTTGCTCTGTGTCACAGAAGTGCAATGAATGTCTCTGAGGTGTCTGTGTGCGGATAGCAGGGGACAGGTACCATCAGTCTTGGCATCATTGGCAGATTAATGAGAGTGCTGTATTTAGCTGCAGCCCTATCTCCCTGCCTGACCTACTGTCACACAGTCGTTCTACTCTCCAAACTCAAAAAAACATCTCATCTCTTGCATGAGTTTTTACCACAAGCATAAGAGTAACCTTCAAACTTTTTTTTTATAACTAAATGCAGCTGGCTGTTAAACTTTTCAGATTTGTTTTTTACAGCTTCTATCTACATTTTGGCCCACTGTAGAAAATCAGTTCGTTTGTACTTTGCTGTATAAGACCAAAAAGGTTAGCTTGAGCCTATGTTGCCAGTAAAAATACATTTTAAGGCAACCTCATGCATCCCCCCCACAATGAACCTATTTTCCATCATGTCTCTTGAGTTGTGACCCAGAAAGTACAAATGTGGTTGGGACTTGCTAGTGAGTCCTGACCCTCTATTTGGGGAACACTGGTCCAGAGCGCATCTGTATTCAGCCCCGGCTCTGTACTCATATTGTCAATGGCCTGGCCAGCACCCTGACTCGTGACGATGGATGAGGCAAAAGCCCAGCCTAATAACCAGTCTATCCCCCCAGGGTGTAGCACTACACTCCTCTGTCACCTGGGTCCCAGTGCTGTCTCCATATTGACTTAGGCATTTCATTTTCATGCATTCATATTCATCACCAGACTAAACCTTCCCAGCTTCTGGGCTCTCTGGGAAACCTCTCTCATTTTCCTATATGACTGTATCATTATAATCATCCGCTGCCTTGTGTATGTCTGCTTGTCATCAACTATACCTCTCATATGCACTCCTGCACCACAAATCTAAATAATGAGTCTGCATCTAAGTAAAGCCTGCACTCTGCATTTCCATCCCAAAAGGTCTTCCTTGTGTGTGTGCAGGGTATTCTCTGTTGCTCTTAATGTTGTTGTCAGTGCACTGAACGAGCTACACACCATTTTGTAATTCCTGTCCGACTCCATCAAAAAAAAAAAAAGCTGTGATTTTTTTTCTTTTTTCGTAGCAACCAAACAGGAATCAGGAAACAGGAGACAGGGGAGAAATGTAAAGGTCATGGCACATTGGCTGTGGAGAGGCAGATGCTGGCTGGATGTTTACAGGTCAAAATCGCAATGAATTTAGGGTCAGCTCACACAATCCAGGGGATGGAAAAACATTTAATCAATCACAAGTCCCAGAGCACCAACCCGGTGAGGTTGCATTTTTATTTTGTTTTGAATCGGGTCTTGAATTGGAAAAAGGGGGAGAAATGGAGGAATGAAGAAAAGAGAATAGATCTGGGATGCTGCACTTGTAGGCTTAACCACACAGAAAAAGAATCAGGCCACAGAGAGAATGAGAGGCTCTCTACAATGTGTTTGGACTCAGTATTGGTATTGGGCCGAGGCTCTTGAGCTGAAGTAGGCAAGTGCTCGTGTGGCTTTGTGTGGATCATTATCAGAGTGCTGTGTGGGTGAGAGACTGCAAGCACATTTGTGTTATTGTATGCGTGCGTTTTTGTCTTTGCGTGCATTGTAAGGCAGGATGTGCTACAGCAGCAGCACCATTGTCCCTACAAACCCTCATACTCTTCCTTCCTTCCTTCCCCCCCTAGGGTGTGGACAGCAAACAGGGACAGATTGCTCTGTGCTGCTCCTGTATTTGGAAGATGACCTGTGCAGTCATAGGTGATGATGGCTGGCCTGGTGACAAATAAGGCCAGGTGGCTATAAGAGGCCTTCAAAACCAGCCAGCACCAGAGGCCACGCTGTGCCGTGCCATGTCACACTATAGCGCCACTCCTCACCACACCATTAAAAATGACAAATGCTCTCATCAACGGCTTTCCCAAGTTAGCAACCGCTGCCTGATGCTCCTGAACCACTGTGTCTGCCCCAGTTCATCCTCTGGCCTTTGCCACAATTGGAACAACCATTTATTAAGTGTGAGTCACTTTTCATTTCCAGCGTGTTTGAGTTTTGTCATTGTAAAGGTTAGGAGTCGGATCACAGAGGAGCACAGTGGATAGATGTGGTGAAAAGCTTCTCTGTGGTCAACACGCACTAGGTATGTGGTAAAATATGAACACAATATTTAAAA
Organism: Decapterus maruadsi; assembly: GCA_030347415.2. Lineage (NCBI taxonomy): Eukaryota > Metazoa > Chordata > Actinopteri > Carangiformes > Carangidae > Decapterus > Decapterus maruadsi. The sequence continues at coordinate 19,782,300 of CM064906.1, forward strand.
AAATAACACATTTTTAGTTCATTCATCCTACTTTTTCAGTTCATTCACTAAGTCCATAAAAAGTAAAGCAGGTAAAAAGTATCTGGGCCAGTGTGCTGTGAGGGGACGGCACTGAAGTATTAGGCCATCCAGTGGCCTGGGGTAAAACCAGGCCTACTCAGGCTGTAGATTAACAACCCCATCCCACTTCCTCTGCTCCGGGGACTTGTGGGGGGACATATCTAGCCCAAGACAGGTGTATGGTTCTGGGCTACAGTGTGGCAACAGCCCCCTTCCTCTGCTGAGGCAGACCCCAGGTCTCCACGTCCCTGTGGGGAAAAGCTCATTGTGTGTACCATCTGTTGCAGCACACGTGCAGACAAAAGGGGTGATGGGGGGTCAAAGGGTGGGGAACTGATGTGCAGCGCCTGTTTAATATCATTATGAGGTGCAGCCGAATTTCCCAATGCTATTAAAGAACATCCTGATTGCAAATGAGGTCTGCACTTGCTCGAGTGTGAGTGAGAGTGCCAGATGAGGCCATGACACTTTTTCCAGGCGTCCAGAAGCCTTAAACACTATTGTCAGTGTGGGGGTGGGGGGTGGGAGAGTTGGCAAACAACCAATCTGGCTGCTGTTTAGTAATGAAAACAGGATGAAAAACATAAATCAACCAGCTTTTTAATCTTATTTACAGCAAAACATCCTTATGATTCTTGAAGACAAACGTCTTTAGTCAAGATAATGTTCAGTGTAGACCACAGTCACAATCAGGGAGAGTGAGAAAGGCAATAAGAGACATCACTGAGTCTGATAAATGGTTTGAACAGCAGGATTATTTTTGAAGCACAGGTTCGTCTCCCACGGGTGGGTCAGGTTGGCTGTGGGCTTTTTTTTTTTCTTCTTTTTTTTAAAAACCCAAACGATGCAGTGGCTACAATCACCCGACTGGTGTCGCTATTTGCCTTCAGTGCACCGGACGCCGCATCAAATAGGTCAAGGAAAAGTTTTGTGTTTTGACAATGCGCGGTGGGCGGAGCGGCGCGCCGTCGATTGGTCGGTGAGTTTCAGCTCCCCGTCCGTGATTGGCCCCGGCGCTCCACTGGGGCCGCGAGCAGGCAAATGTAGGGGCCCCCCTCACCCGCCCCCCCCATCCTCTCCTCCACCTCCTCCTCCTCCTTCCACAACCCCCCCACACCACCACCACCACCGCCACCCCCTTGCTCCTCGCACCCCCTCAGTCCCTACACTCCGCTCTTCCCCTGCGCTGATTGTCACACATTGTTTACTACGGCTTGAAATGTGACTCACAACACAAGGCTATCTTGGTGGAGTACCGCGCTGACAACTGAGGGGATTCTTTTGACGCGTGCCGTGCGTCTTGGTTATTTGGGGACACGCTGTGGAGACTACCCTTCTGCCATGACAGTGGATTTGTTTGCGCTTTTATGCGTGCTGGTCATCACCTCCTCTGCGATGGAAGGTAAATGAGAAAACTGGGATCATATCCTACTTTTTTTTTTTTTTTTAATTGTAGCCTAGATGTAATGGAAACGCTCCTCTCCCCGAAAGACGCGCCCGGTCTCGGGGATGCTGGCAGCGTTGTGTGCCGGGCAGCGCTGGTGCCTGTGGCTGTGGCTGTGGCTGTAGAGGTACAGGGATGACATACACGTGGATCGCAGCAGATCGCCGTGTTATCCCTTTATGTCGGAGCGGCGGTTGCTCCCGCTCCGCTGCTTGTCACTGATGCTGCTGGTGCATGTGAAGAGTGATGTCCGATCCGAGTCTGATTATACGAAATGCAGTTTAAATTGCACACTGTAGTTTATCAGTGGTCATATAAACATCTTTTTTTTTAAACCCTCCCTCCGACTCTTTAGTCTTCCTGATTGTGGCACAGCAGTGTGCAGGACAGGAGGAGTCTCCTCTCTAAATTGCAGTCATTATTTTAAATTGTCAGTATCCCACGAGAAATTAGTTTTCCCTCATGTAAGTGCCTCTTGCATCTGCAATGATTCCCGTCACGTTTGCTGTTAAAATTGTAATTTATAATACAATTACCACCAGCCCCTGAGCATCGTTAAGTGTATGGAATTGCTGAGACAAACTCTTAGATCGTGGGGTTTGTGTGGATAGTAAATATCCATGTCATGGTGGGGTAAATTCACTTAAAGAAATCAACAACTTGATTTAAATAGAGGGGAAAAAAGGAAAGAAAAGGGTGTATTTTTTTTCTTTCTCTTCAACCATCCACATTTCCTTGTTTCTGTCTTTGTCTTTATTTCCTCTCCTCTTTCTCTCCCACACCCATCTGGACAAGCAGCGGTGCCACCAGTAGCTAATATCTCCACAGTTAAACATGTTTTTCATTTCCGCTGTGGGCCCCTGGGGACCGAACACTGGTCTGTAGCCTCAGACATTAGCTGCCGGATAGATATCCCAGCAGCACCACAGTGTCTTCTCTTATTGTACTGTACAGTAGCTCACTCTCACCAATAAAACACCCCAGCTTCCCCACGACTGCCTGTATCCGCCCCAGAAAGCGTAAATAAGTAAATTAGAAGCACAAATAAAACAAGTTTTCTCACATGCAGCTCCCTCTCTTTCATCATTTACAACTCTGCTCCTGGACTGTTCCCAGCTCCGGCTGTGCTCTGTAATTCGCTGGTGGCTTTCTTGTTTGTGCTCATCAGATTTCAACACAGCCATGGATACCGAGCCCAGGCCCAAATTGCTACCTCTGCGAGGGCGGATATTTTCAAGTTCAAATGTTTACCCGATGTGAATGTCAATGAGAAATGTCAATTTGGAGGGATGAGTGCAGGAGGGGGCATAGGGAGGAGTGAGATTTCTCCTGCTCAGAAAAGGGGTGTGGGATTTCTACTCTAAAAGATGGGATGAGAAAGAAACAGATGGGCAGGGAGACGGCCCCTGGGTTACCTCAGTAACAAGGATGAAAGTGATTTCCTTGTTTGGGTCGCTAATTGAAAGGAGGTTGTCCCATGGGCAGGTTAAAATCTTCACTGATCTGAACCCCAATCTGTTGCTTTTTCTTTCCTTTTTTTTTTTTGTTTTGTTGCGCCTGTGTATTGTGTGTGCGTGAGTGAGTGAGTGTCAGGGTGTGGGAGAGAGTGGAGCCATTGACCACATTATCCCTGCCTTCCAGTCACCCTTAATCTGATTATGAGTCGAAGTCGGCCACAAAGTGTCAGAGATCTCTGTGTGTGCGTTTGTGTGTGGACAGGGTTGGTAACTTTAGAGTTAAGCAGCAGCAGCCTTGACCATATGGACACACAGTTGTGATGAATTGAATGATTTATTTTACCTCCCTATATGCACACACTCAGAGTAAACACCACATGCACACACCATTAATGAGCTGAGTAAGTGTGGAGTGAGAATCAGGCAGGCATGAAAGGATGGCGAGTTGAGAGAATAGGAAAATGAGATTGAGCAGTGATTGTTCTGTCTGTGTGTGGCGATAAAGTTGTGTGTTTTTGTGTCTCATTGAGGAGCGATGAAGGACCAGGAACAGTTAAATCGAGTGTGAAGTTGATTACAGAACTTTGGATGTGTCGGATTCAAAGTCTAGGCAGCGCTACGCACACACACACGAAGCCACAATCACTGCAAAGAGAAACGCGTTCGCTGACAACTTATTGAGGAGGGATGGAGGCACAGTCACACCCAACGCAGAGGGCTAACAGAGAGGAGAGTGGAGACGGGGATTTGCATGCTATTAGAAAAAGAAGCATGTGCAGCGCTCGATCTCTTTCACCCTCATTTGTCTTCTCTCTCCATTTCTCCCTCTCCTCTTCACCTTCTCCTCGCCCACTTTCATCTCCACCTCCCCTTTTTCTCCCTCATTTCTCTATCCCACTCTTGTCTTTCATAATTCTCTTCACTAATCTCTCCATTCGCCCCTCTTGTCTCTCTCTACACTTCTCCTGCTCGCTCTCGCTCCCTCTCCGTGGTGTGCGGACGGTTCTTGCCAACAGCAGCAGTAATTCTCCCCTACTTACAGAGGCATTGCTTATTTCTGTTTGCCCTTAAACCAATTAGGCTTAGATAAGCCCGCTCTTTTAACGGCCTGGAACTGGGTGGTGGTGGAGAGGGAGGAGGAATGAGGAATGGGAAAGGGGGGTGCGGATGAAACAGCGGTTGAAAGATAGACGGGGATCGAGGGAGATAAAAAGATGAGGGAGACAGAAGAAGGGAGGTCTGTGCAGTTTCCAAAAAAAAGATATAGTACGCATGTTTTACAGATGAGTAGCCCGCAATCTAACAAGGGTGTGGAAGTACGCGTACACAGTTATCTGACGTGGAGTAGACACCTGAGCCATGCAACAGCAGGGCTACAGCAGCAACAGCATTCGGTATGAGTATGATAAGAGAACATTACCAGTCCCAAAGGATGGTGCGTTAAGTACCTGTACTCTATTGTGATAATGCCTCATCCTCAGGGGCCAAGTGGAGGCATTGGAGAATGCAGATGCTTGAATAAACACAATAATAATAATAATAATAATAAAGCAACATACAATAGTTGCAGAGGTCAGGAGTACATACTGCTCATACTGTAATCAGATGTGTTACAGTAGTTAAAGGATGGAGCCGCATGTTCCAGCAACAGTTCTTGGGCAGCAACTCCAGATGGGCATAATATGTGATAGCTGACCCACTGTTCTGACCTCACTGCTTAAGAGAGGCCAGCATCTGCCTCCTGGGATTCATAAAGTATCATATTATTGATATCATCACTACTCTCTTAGCGGGCGCTCTTTCTAATCAGTGCACTGCAAAAGCTACTGGAGTTGTGTTAACTTTGCCAGACTGCAGTCTTGCTGCCTGCAGGAGTTGTGATTTTGGAAATATTCGTGAGACCTCTTCTGTTTCAGAGGTGTGCAGTCTGGTAGATGATTGGCACTTTTTTTTTTGCTTCACGCAGACAGTTAATGGTTAAAGGCATCACAAACTGTTGTTGGTTTTTTAACCTTGCACCAACAGGGTGAGGGTCAGTCAGTCAAAAATAGTACTTGATTTTTTCCCCACTTCAGTTTTTGGAAAGAACTGAATAACACACTGCAGGCTCTTAACTTGGTCCATTGTGTCTGGTCAGGCTCAAATGATTCTCAGTTGTTTCTCAGACTTAAAACCTTGAACCCGAAATACTGAGCTTGTGGCGAAGCTACGCCGGCTTTTGTGAGGTGTAGCGCCGAGTTGAGAATCCTGGACTACTCAACATGTGAGTTGTGTATGCATGTGAGCTCGCCGCCCGTGCGGAGGAGACAGCCTGTAAATAAGAAATAAAAAAAAAGCGTCCTGTTGAGCCTCTAATGGATGTGAATGGAACATTGCTCTTTTCCTCTGCGCTCTCGTTTAAAAAGAGAAGAATGGAAATATAAAAGTAACATAGGTCCATGGGTTAAGGCGGTTGGACTGAAAGGACGTGAAGGACTGTGTGTCTGTGTGTGTGTGAGTTCTACAAGTGTATTTTGGCCCTAGGCACTACCGCTGACCTGGGACCACCTGAAGTAGAAATCAATTTTCCACTCGTTTTGTACCGCCGTGTGTGTATTGTACGTTTGGATGCCTGTGTCGTCAGTAGACTGCTAAAGCCATTATAGCTGGCAGGGGCAGCAGACATGGCCTCCTCCAATAATGGAGCCTTTATTTTGCCCACAGTGAAAAGACTGCTCGGTGTTAAGGTGCGCTTACGCAGCCTAGTCAGCTATGACGACCCCGCGGTACAAACCCCTGCCTGCAGCTCATGTACCTGTAGTGCTCTAAATGCGTGGTGCTGCCTTTTTCCTGTGACAGTATTGTGCTTGCACGCAGACAAAAGAATCTGTGGTCGGTGCAGGTCTCTTTTGTGCACATATTGCTGTAGAATGTATAGTACGCATTTTCTCTTGCACAATATGATCGCTGGCTCTTCTCTCTTTCACCGACACACGCACATGCACAAGCACACACATACAGTCCCCCTCACAGTTCACCCTACCCCAGAGACATCTGAGCTTTGGGAAGGCCAGATGGTGGATGCAGGTTGGGGGCTGGTATGCATGTGCACATTTCTGTGTACATCTCAGTGTGAGAATGAATGGTACCAAGGGAGAACAGAGGGGATGAAAACAGTATGTCCTTTCTTGTATGCAGCGTGCTTGTGTATGCAAGTCCATGTCTATACGCCTTTCCAAACTTTGTTTCTTCCTCACGCTACGGAGAGATATTTTTTTTGACCACGTTGTCTCTCTCCGTGCCTTTGACACATCCCCGTGTTTGGAGATTTGCTGCCGAGATGCTATCAGCGGCGCGAGGTGCCACCCGTTTTGCTTCGTGCTCGGCCCTTATCGGAGCAGGTGGGCCGACTGTGGGAAGAGGGCTGAGGACTTATCTGCGCTATCTCGGCGAGAAGCAGACCTAATGCATCAGCAACATACGAAACACATTAGAGCGCCGGAGTGAAAGCGGTGACGCTCGTGACACAGTTCAACCTCAAACTGTGTGAGTCATCTGTTTCCTAGTAAAGCCAGTTCTCTTAAATGGGGAGCGCACAACATTGGCACATATACACATATATACACGTACACGCGGTCATACTCACCAAGGCTTGAAGAGCGCAAACTTGAGAGATAACCCTCCAGGTCACACCTAGTGGAAAATGGCAATGCTTGTAATTGATTGGGCGCAGTGACCCAGCTTCCCCCACCACTCAGAGATGGTGGTGTGAAAAATGTTGCTTTTTCTCATTCTTTTTTTTCTGTCTCTCAGGCCTTTTTCCCCCCTCCATTATCACCTGTCCTAGAGATTGGTGACAGTTGTTCAGTCAGCAGGAAAGGGGAGCCTCTTCGATATTCGTTGAGTTGAGAGGCGAGAAGAGAAAGCATTGATTATCGAGTCTTATTTCCCACTGTTCACGCAGCCTGGCTCCAGGGGCCTCTATGCTTACAGACCCATATTCCCCATTTCTCCTCCACCTCGTGGCCCCTTTTGCCCCCTGTCCATCCCAACCCCTTCCCTGTCAGCTTGTGCCAGTCCCGTCCCGTCCAGATCCACCAAACCCTGTTGTTGACACCCTGGCTGTTTCTTCTTCTTTACTGCCAGATTGTTCTTTTTTTTCTTCTTTTTAATTAAGTTTCAATACAATCTGTGAGTAGTTCAAAGGTGCCCCCCCCCCTGCACCCCCCCCTCTCGCCCACCTTTTCTCTCAAAATGTCCTGCCTGGGAATAATTGGTTATTTCTCCCTGCTTCTCTCACTCTTTTCTCCCCTCCACCCTCCCTCACCTGTGTTCTTTTTTTCTAGTTAAAAACAGATGCATTTATGAAGCACTATAGGGTCTACTACAAGGAATAAGTGAAATATGAGCCTGTCCCTCTGAAGACGGACTAGACGCAGGACTGGCAGGAACAGGAAGGGACTAAAGAGACTGTTGGGGTTGTAAGCTTGTAGGAACAAAGAGGTTCATTTATGATTGTTATAATGAGATCTGTTTTTGAGTCGGACCCAGAATGATTTAATTTGACTTTTAAGCCCCACGGCTCAGGCTAGGGGCTGCGAGTGGGAAGGCTGGCGGGACGGAGGGAGAGGGAGGAGGCTTGTATAGTGGTGCAGTGTTTTTGAGGCTTTAAATGTGTGGGAAAATTTTCAACCAAACTGATAAGAATATAGGCTCAGCACTCACACATACTCCCTGCATGTTTCTATGTTTATTTAGCAAATCACTTGCCTAAATGTACATGCTATAAAGTTACTACTGTACAAAGGGAGGGGTAAAAAGGAAAAAAAAAGAAGCTCAACAACTTTTATGGTACTTTTTCCACTTTAAATGATTCAGCAGCCCAGAGGATGCTGCCTCTCGAGCGCCCAGAGGAATTAACGGCAGAGCGTTAATAGGGCTGAAATTACCAACGCTGGTGGAAGCTGCTTCACTTCCGATTAAATAAAAGACGGCTTGTCCACAGGCTGTTTCTCACAGGGACTGACAATCGCGCACACTTGCGCGCGCACACACACGAGCACAGATGTGAATGTGCGCGATCCCCAACACATACACACAGCTTTTGATGTGTGGAAAGGAAATGAGTAGAGACGGAGAGCTAAGGGCTTGGGCCTGGGGCCTGTCCCATTATTAATGAGTAAGTGCCAGTGCCTCTCCCAGGTTCAGGACATGTGGACATATTTCACCATTTGCCTGCCCTTCTCCTCACCATAAATGTAATCTCTTATTAAACACTGAGTTCTTGGCAAGAGAGGGGCAGATAGAGAGAAATTGTCCATGAATATTTGTGTCTCGGCGTGTGTGTCTGCGCGAGCGTGAGGAATGGAAATTGTGAGGTGGAGAGAAATGAAGTGCCCACACAGCGCAAAATGGAATGCCAGCTTCTGAGAGGGACACTGATGGGGCCAATAAGTAGCAGTGGAGGGAGAACAGTTTCACCCCGCATAACACCGAGCCCCTCAGCCTGGCAAACATCTGCCTGCCCCTGTGCTGTCCACTTCTCTAGCTGGATAAGAGCAGATTTTTTTTCTTTTTAGGTAAGGAGGTAATTAACTATTGATTTGAAGCGCAGAGGGTAATGGAAATGAGTGGACAGCATCTCGATCTTACAGCAGTTGCCTGGCTCGGCTGAACTACAACGTGGAAAGTGACAGGGTGAAGGAGGCACTTCCCTAAAAGAGCCAAGGTCAAAGGTGTTTGGCTCTCATGTTCATTTCTCTGAATTTGGGGAAAAAAGAAGAAACAGACCAAAATTCAGGAGCCTGGGACTGTCTGTTGGTTGAAAAATTCAAGTTTGTGCACATCTAATATTCAGTATTGTTGAATACATTTCCCCTGCTTTTGAATATTTATTATATTCATGTTTTGTTTTGATGACCGACTTGACAGACTGATCCCGGCCCTTGGTGACCTACTGACCCGCCCTTACCTTCATGAATAATTATTACAGTATCGGCCAAGGGGACTCATTTCAATGTGCTGCTTCCTGAGGTCACAGCGCAACCAAAACTTTCCCGTGTCATAAATCTTACCCTGGTGATATTGAACATTTATTTTTCAGCAGATGATTAAATAAGTCAAGAGGACATTTTATCTCAGAGAGGCTGCTGTGTTCCTTCCTCTGCGTCCTCCTCCTACAGACACATCCATGTGCCATTGTTTTTTTTTTTCTCAGAGGCGAGTTAGAGGACGAGGACGAGGACTCATTTGTGCACAGAGAACAGAGGAGAGGAGGGACGACGAGACGGAGGGGGGAGAGAAGGAGAGGCCCGTATCTGCCTACGATCTTATTTGTGCTAATGAGGAGGCTGGTGGCTCTGCCTGCTAACCCTTAAGCACATCCAGCTCTTTAGAGTGTGCGTGCTCACATGTAACTTTGTGAGAGCACATCTCCTTAAGTCTGTGCAGTGTGATGTTTTTCTGTGTGGCTTTTTATATAAAAAAACAAAACAACTCATTGGCAATGAATGATGTTGAGAAGATTGTTTGTGGCGGTGAGTCATAGCAGCCAGTGTGCGAACTTGGTGTTTACTGTTATCTACTGGATTAACGGTGAGATTAAATCAGGGAGTCTTGATACGACTTGTTAGCGACGGCAGTCTCAGACATACACTCCCAAACCAAACCTGTTCTGTAATGGGGCTCAGTGAACAGTGTAAAATCCATGCCCCCCCCCTCCCTGCAACTCCACTTCCAATTGTTCCCTCCCTCTTCATCCCTTATGAAGTCTTTCTCCTCCCTGCTTTCTCCCAAGGCTGGGCATTTAAATCGGCATGCCTTTGATGTGAGCTTCACACACTGTTAGACACCCACTCATCAGATTGACACTGATGTCTGGGCGGAGTCAAGCCCATTTCTGAGAGCTGGGGGGAAATGAACTGCAGGGACACACACTGTATACACATATAGTGTGAAGTCAGGTAGATTTAAATATACTAAAGTGGAACGTGGACGTGAGTGAACAGATGTGCTCGTTCAGATGCACAAATTTCCCAGTATGGCCGCGCTGCACTCACTTGATGATATGTCAAGATGACAAACGTTCCCACTGAGCCGAGCTGAATATAATTGTACAGCAGCTTTCCAGCGCTGCCTTTTACAACTGTGTCGTATCAGTCGTAGGGGAAATTCTATTAATATCAAAAGATACATCATACACGTGATGTGAGATTATTAACGTAATATCAAACGCTGGCCTCTTTTATCATAAATTCTCTATATAAATGCATAGCAGCGTGGGCTCGGATCTCACCTACAGACTCAGTAAATGATAAATGATGTGTAAAGCCTAACTAGACAAGAAGTGTGCAGTGTGTGTATGAGTAGTGTCTATGCGTATGTTGTTTAAATCAGCACCCACATATGATGTGTTGTGTGTTTATGTGTACCTGGTTTTGTTTTGCTAACCTTTGACTGAACTACACTAGTGTGAGTATAATTTGCAGTATAATATCTGGGATGTGCATATAGTATTTGAAGGTTCCAAGCTGAATTTGCATTTACATAGCAAAGATTACAGATTTGATATAAATTTAATATCACAACTGCGTAAAATATGAAAAAACAAACAAACAAAAAACGGAATTGAAAGTGTTTGAATACAGGAACGACAGGAACCAACACTGCCTTGCCTCATGATGTCCTGCACAAACACAGTCTGTCACACATCGTTCATTGATGATTTAATCAAAACGTCACGCAGCTCCAGTAAGGTGCAGCTAAAGCGTGTAATCTAATGATGATTCAACATGACATTTGCAATTCATCATATCTGTAGATTCTCACGTTGCAGCCGCTTAACACCTGCGCTGTGCTGTGTGATGTAACATTTCCCTTCACTCTATACCACAGAATCCTATGGGCCTTTTTTCTAGCTTAACATAATAAAACCTAATATAACTTAACTTTTTATTAAGTTACTTTTAACAAAGCAGTTCTTTTCAGAAAAACTTGTGGGTTTAATTTAGAAGAAACCTGAGTTTGTTGGAAGCCGTCGCACATGTTGATCGCTGTCAGGGAGGTCTCAGAGATTTGTCTATATTTGTTTATGACTTTAATGCCACGGCGCATTTCCCCAGAGTAAGGGCATCATTTCAGTATAAGAGATTTATGTTTGAAAGAAGCGTATTACTCACTTCCTCCCAACCGTTTAAGCTCAGCGTATCATGTTCCAACCTGCGTCAGTGTCAATACTGACTGCGTGAAACCAATCACAAAGCGGTCTTTCTGAGCAAAGCAGCTGGCCAAGCAGAGTCATGCAGGGATTTGTTGTAGTGACAGTCTCCAGGCTTTTGTTCTTGATGCCAAGGATTTAGACTTTTTTCTTTCCTTCCAACACAAAACAGGTTAGGGCGATGAGGAAACAATGTCTCAATGCAATTGTATAGATTTCAAAGCCGTGCGTGAGTGTGTTAGGCCGGTGTGATTTGCAGACTCACGCTTGTTTTTGTTTTTTTCTTTTTTTTCTCTGACCATCTAATGAAATCATGACAAATGTTCTTGTCTCACTGTGTTTCCACTCACAGCTAATGCAGGACTTGATATTGATACTGACTGTTTACCTCCTTATAACTGAATAAAGGGGATGCCATTAAATTCTTAACAGCCCACCTGGTGCTGATCATGTTTACGCTGTTTGGGGGGGAAAAGAAATAAATGCTCAGGGCCCAAATTGTTGGCTTCTGCTTCTCAAACAATCCCAAAGTCATCCATCCATTTTTCATACTTGTGAAATCAACTGACTCACCTATACCCAAGGTGGAGCAGAGAGACACAGATGTGTAATGCTCTCTTCATGTGATGGTTATGACTCTTGACAAGGTCACCCGGCGTGAGCCCCGGAGTGTACGTTTTTTTATGTGTGTGCGCCGCGTGTGCATGCGAGTGAGCAGATCCAAGCATGTATGAAAAACAAAATCACTCAGCTTTGCTCTAAAAGGCCTTTCAGACACCTGTCAATGATTGGCTGAAAGAGGACACCTTTCGCTCGGCTGTTATTGACAGTTGAAAATGTGAGGGGAAGCGTGGAGAGTGACTTGCGTTTCTGCACATGTTCTCAATCAACTTGAAGCTCAGGTAATGCTTTGAAAATCTACTTCCTTTGATAAACATCATGCGGCAGCTTCTAAAAGGAACAGCATGATGGATGGTCATAGTGCCACTAAAAAAGCGGAAAAGACAAAAAGCAAACACGAAGCCTCCCTCTCGTGTCCCGTTCTCTCTCTCCCTCTTTCTTTCCCCCACTCTCTCTCTGTCCCTTGCCTTGGCTTTGAAGATTGATTGTGAATCGTTCAGGATGTATGAGCGTTGCGATCATATCATGGATCACAGCATGGGGAGGGAATGACAGATGTCTTGAGCATCCTCTGTTTATTTGATAGGCGAGTGTGCGTCTGATGGATTGGTTGCGTTTGGTGACTACAAGGATGATTTGTCATCTCTTATGTGTCTCTTTGTGTTTTTGTAAATATTTAAGAGGGCAAACAAAGGGTCTGCGCCTTGCAGAGCGATATATCCCAAAGTTGGCAAGTGAAACTACAAAACAAACAAAGGTACATCATGACAAGGACATTTATATTCCAAATGATAGAGAAGAATTAGAGAGTTAATAATTGCTCTTAGATGTATTAGACATACTTGAACATATTCACCATTTTTCTACTCACCGTCATGCCAAGGAAAGGTTTGGAGAACTTTTTGGAGACCAGATTTTCATATAATGGCGGTGGATAGTTCTCACTTTTGAGTCGTCCAAAACACACATTATGAAATGCCTCCATGCTGCTCGACCGTGCTGACCCAAGTTGTTCTGAATTTTTTTTATTCGCTATCTGTTTTTAGCCTTGTTGTAGCAGTAGCTCCCAGTGGCTCTGTTGATGTTGAGATGTGCTGAGAGATGTTCTTCCGTGTTTTCATGACACATCCAATGGTTTACAACAACGAACATCTCGCCCCCGCCATTTTATGAAAATCCGTTGCCTGCCAGACCCCCCCGGTACTTCAAAAGCGTTTTGATGACTCCGACAGTTCTCCAAACCCGTCCTTGGTACAGTATGATGGTGAGTAGAAAATTGGTGAATTATTGATTTTGGGTGAAGTATCCCTTTAATGTTGCCAACGGATCTATTTCTTCCATTTTCGCAAGCACAGATTATTTTAATAGAGCTTTCATAAAAAACAACAACATGAATATTACTTCCAGATTCATGGCAGAAATGGGGCACCTAGCTGGGGCGATAGTGAGGGGGCTACTGAGGGGAGGGTTAAGTGTGTTTCAGTCAAGGTCACTTTGAATGGCATATGTATCCTATTTAGGAGCCTCTGAAACTACTGAGCAGGGTAGACATGAAGCAGTGTTGACAGCTCAGCTCTGCTGCGATTTCTACAGTCACACTGGAGATTAGTTACTGGACCCAGCACTCACGCACACACACACACACTGACACACACACTGACACACACACACTGACGAATGCACAGGCTCCTCTGTTGTGAGCCGGACACTAGATCGAGCCATTTGTATGGGCGACCATTCCTCTACGCTAACAGCTCCTGATTGCTTTGCCTTTCACATCACGGTGACATCAGCACATTGCTAATTGACAGATAATTGCCAATAATCACGAGATGGATCAGTGAGAGTGCAATTAAAGGAGCTTGCTGCAGCTTGCCAGTTCTTTTAAGGAATCCAGACCCATCACATTCCCCCCGTTTAGTACAGCAGGTTAATCAAATATGTGTTTGCAAGAACAATTTTGGAAACGGTTAGAAATTCGATTAACTTTGGCTCAGGAATTTTAGATACCACAATGCCAGGTGTTTTATGGAAATTATTTAGGACACTCCCTTCTCGATATGTATTTCAATGTTTGCTGCTACCTCCGAGAGAGATAACAGTCAGGCGCTTGTAATGGGATCCTGTCTGTCGGGAGAAGATGGAGGAAATCGCTGGGAGCAGGAATGCGCTCAACTCGTTCGTGTGGGTCAGCGAAGAAGGAAGTGCCGGTGTGTGTTGGCGTGTGCGCGTATGTGTGTGTCGATGCAGGCGTCTCTGTGTGTTTTCCAAAACTGTGTTTGCTCAGCGATAGAAAAACTGAAATGCGATATGAATATCCTCTCCATTCTTCCATGAAAGTACCTGAAAAAACCCCCCTGAAAGGGCCCCATTTAGGCTCACTCCCAGACAATACAGCACAATGCCCCTGATGACAGCCTAACTGGAGGAGGAAATAGCCCTGCTAGGGCCAACATAATAGCGGAATATTCTGGAAGTCACAGGAGGGATTTATGGAAGCAGATAGTCTTTTTCTAACATTCACTGGAAAGGTGTGTGCGTTTTTAGCGCATTTGTGTGTCTGTGTATGTGTCTGACACACTGACCCTCTTTCTGTATGTGAATCCCAGTCTGTGATGTGGTAGATGTGTGAATTGGAGCCTTGCCTAGCCTGTCAATCAGATGAAGAGATCATTAGAGGTGTCACACTCAGATCTCTCATCTCTCTAATCAGCTGTCATACTAACAACACTAGCTTCTACATGTGTCTGTGCCCAGCCGCCAAAACCCAAGTTCACGATCTGCTGCTGAATACACAGAGGAATGCACAACTTAGTCAGTTTAGTTCAGGTATCTTACCTGTGGTGAACATCACTTGGTTGTCCTTGCTTCCCATGATCCTCTAGTGGGCAGGAGATGACTCCATCTTGGGGTCCATATGGACCCCGTGTTGGACTCACGCTGCTCTCGAACAGTGGGGGAATGGCAATTAGCGCTACATTTGCTGAGGATGGCATGGAACCAGAGACCTGTCACCTTTGCTTCACAGCTCTGTCTTTGAAGACATGCATTTGTATGTGTGTGCATGTACTTGTCTGTGTGTGTGCGTGTGTGTGCCTGTGTGTGTGACAGCATGCATTAGGGGAGGGAGAATCATATCACGGCACCTGCTTCACAGCAGGGGACGGGGCTGCCTCCCAGACACAAGGTGTGTGTGTGTGTGTGTGCAAAGGGGGGGATGGGCAGGGAGTAGAAATGGCATATTGTGTGTGATCAGAGGCAGAGCAGCATCTAGCATCTAAATGCATGCGGTTACTTGTAATCAATGTTACCGCAGCTCCCTTCGGGTATGCTAATGCATTCTAAAATGGTAATGTATTTCGGTGCCAAAGCCTTAAGTTGTATCATATGAGCGAATGAGCGTTCAAGCTCAAAGTGGCGATGAGATGGAAATCTGCTGGAGGAATGTCATCCGGTATCTTGGGAAAATGAATTCCCACACACAGTTACTGGGAAGGCACGTCGCGCGGCTGCCGGCATATGGATTCCTTAGGTGGCAGCCATTGCATCATGTTTGCTAGAAGTATTTGATCGCAGTTGAAGAGTCGCTTTGATCTCTGTAGTAGAGAACTGGTGTGACACAAAGTGGTTGTGCTGGTGATGGCGTGGTCTGTGTCTCTGATTGGACGAGCTGCCGTCACCCCTGGAGACTGGCAAGTTGGAAGACCCCTGTTTTGAAACCCCTCGTGATCACAGGACTGGATGTGATCATCTGAGATCGAGAAGAATAAAGCACCATCACTGGAATTTCTACGTCTGAGCTTTTGTGTGTTTGCTTGATTATACAAAGTGTGATTGGATAGTGAGCGCTGTGTGTGTGTGTGTTTTTCTGGGTTCTGTTTGCCCACCAGGGTGCTTGTTTCTTTTGACTGACCTTGATTAGACAGAAGCACCAATGTTAAGATTTGCACGTTAGCGAATGCTCCTCACATGTGTACAGCAGCTCCTTTGTTTTCCTTTCAGCTATTTTTCCTTTTTGTCGTCCTAAGGGACCCAAACACTCATTCACATAATTAACACACCTTCTCAGCGCAGAAGGGTCGCGTGGAGTGTGCCTGGATTGATGGGCTCCATGCAAAGTAGACACTTGAAATTTATTTTCTGCTTTGTTTCACAGTGTTGTTTGTCGGCCTTAATCAATAATTCTCCCTCCGTCTATGTCTCTCTCTCTCCCCCTCCACCCATTAGAGCGCCAGGTTGTGTAACATGTTGGTTGGCTTTGTGCTCACAGATGATGACTTCTGACAGTTGCCCACACTTCTGGAATTAGCTTTGTGCAGCGAGCGTTCGAGTGCATGTGTGCGTTATGTGTGTGGCTTTTTTTTTCTTTTTTGGATAAATATGCCCACTTGTGTGTTTTTGTGTGTGTGTGTGTCTGTGAGCGCGCATGGCTGATGACAGCTGACAGAGCCCACGCTTCTTAAATTAGCCTTGCTGTCTGGCCCTTGGGGAAGGCATGGATGTTCAGATATAGAGGAAGCTTTAATGCTACAATCCCTGCTTTCCTTTCCCTATAGTATCGAACCGAGCTGGTCCCGCTCCTTTGCCTCCGAGTCATAGCGAACTTATCCCACAAACGATTACAACAAAAGGGAATCTGGAACTGGGCCCAGTGCCAGTTTGAGTGTTTATCATGGAAATGCTTTTTTCCCTTTTTTTTTAGTCTTTTGAAGATGGCTTGCAAAGAGAAACTGGATGAAAAATGTTTTTGCCTCTGCTTCATATTTGCAGATTTTCTCCAAGTGTGCATGCTGTTGCTTTAAGATATTGAGTTTCTCCGTGGCATTGAGTTGCGTTGAGCCTACGGAATATTTACATTCAGCAACTTCACTGTCAGCACTCCGGTAATTTATTCACAGCATAAAGCAGCGGAGAGGCTATTGTCAGCACTGTACGACGTGCAGTAACTCGATAGCCGAGATTTGTCAGGGACATCCCTTCGCTAATGAAGTTCACTGGGTTAGAGGTTTTTAATGTAAGTCAAATGATGGTGGTATGTGGAGGTGATCATCGTGGCACTAGAGTGTATTGTGTGCTAGTGTGTGTTCGTACGTGTGTATGTCTGGGTAGATGAAGGAGTGAAAGAGTCCCCATGTGACTTGGGCTTTATTAAAGAGAAGTTAATGAGTTCCCTTGTCTGCCTTTCTCATTTTTCCTCCCCTCCCCATTTATTCTGAGCGCCATCTCTTCTCCTTCCTATCTCTCTAATATCCCTCTCGCTCATGCTGTTGCTCAAACTATATTCACATTCTTGAACGTGCTCCCATGCCCTTATAAGTAAATGACAAAAAACTCAGTGTGGCACTGAGAGTGAAAATGCAAAACTATTTGGTTACATCCCAGCATCTGCTGCCCTTTTCTATCTCCCCCTCGCTGTTTGTCGCGCTCCTCATGCGCTGAGTGAAACTCGCCTTTATCACTGTCTGCGAGTTGGATTTTCATGCTAATTCAAGCAGATCCTTCTGACTAACGCTGATCACAGATGTTCTACACTGTCCCCAGTGTTGGCGTGCGTGCATGTTAGTTAATTTGCGGTTTTCATATCACAGCATTTGATTCTTTTTGAAGTTCAAAGATCCTCTCAGAACAAAGTGCAGATTCCTCGCTTTTGAAAACCCGATCTCTCTAAATCAAATAGCTGCTGCCGCGGAGTTATCAGTGATGCTAATAATTTTTCACATTGACTCGGGTCTCAAGTGTTTATCTTGAGGCTTGGACACAAAGAGCCCGCGCAGCCTCTTGTGTTTCACTGAGCTATCTTCACTTCAGCTGCCCAGTCGGCCCAGTGCTGTGTTGTGTTGTGTTGTGCTGAAGTTAGACCCTGGGGTGAACTCGCCGCATCTGCAGGCGGCGGAACGATGGAGTTGACTGCTGGCTCTTTGTAATATTTCTTAGCTTGAGGAGGAAGAAGAGCCCGTGGACAGAGGAAGGCAGGCAGAGAGCTGAAGAGAAAGAGAACAAGGCAGATAGGACATAGACAAAGAGGGAGCCATGTTCCTCTTTTGCTCTCTCCTGAGGCACAAAGAGCAGCCAGTGACCTGACATGCGAGCGAAATAGTGCTCCACCGCTGCAGCATCAATCTGCTTGTCCTGCTGCAGAGGCAGGAAGAGAACAGCAGCATGAACACACAGCGCTTTGTCACTGCGCACTTTGTGCAGTTGCTCCTCTGTCATGGTCACTGGAGAAATTACACACAGAAAGCAGACATGACGGAAAGCTGCTTCTTCCTTTAAAAAAAAAGAGGAAATAACCATGACATAGGAACAGCAGGTATAGTTTCTGTTTAAAAAAAGATGTTCTCTCAGATCCTGTATTTCCCCCCTCCTCCCAAATCTTCTGATACATGTATAAATTGGAGCTTCACATGAATGAACAAAGATCTCTGTCTATGCTCTTGCAGCACAATCAGATTTTGAACTATTCTATGTCATCCAATTCCACCCCAGTCTTTGTACTGGACGCTTTCCCTCTCACTCCCGCTGACTGTAGCCATCTGGGCTTTTGATCCAGTTGAAGCACTCTGACAGAACTATTTGAGGGGCCAAAGGAAGAGAGATGACATTTTATTGCAGCAAATCCATAGGAGGGACATGCAGGGAGGGGGGCACTGCCAGTAGTTGGAGGGTGGGGGAGGGACTGTCTTGAAAAGGCAGGAGGATACTGTAGCGGTCGGGAAAGATCTATGGAGTGTGATGTGACTGACATGGAATGCTATTTGTCGGATCCTCATTGGACAGGGCGAGCCGACACATCTGTGGCAGGCAGCCAAATCAACCCTGATTTACGCCACCCCACCATCCAGAAAGGGGGTCTGCCCAGTCACCCAGCCATCACAGAAGATGTATTGTAAAGGGTAGCACAGCATCAAAAAACAATCACTCACAGACACGCACACTCAGACACACACAAGCTCCAACACGTAATAAAAGATCTATGATGAGCGAGTTAAAGTATCTCTTGCCAGAAGTTACGGCGGGTCATGTTTGACATGTATAAATTTCCCCACACACTCGCAGACACAGACATCCATTGCCTCTGCTGACAGCTATTTGTTAAGACGGAAGCCATTATTGCAAATAAAACAAGCCCAGTGCCCATCTGGGCTGGTTCTAACTGCATGTTAAACATTTAGTAAAGCCTCAACGTGTTCTCCTGCTGTCTGCCATCACATACTGTAGCTGTGGTTCCAGGCACACACACAGCAGCAGCAGCAGCAGCAGAGAGGGTGGAGGAGTATGAAATAGTGAGGTACTGTGTGATGGAGGGAAAAGATTTTAAGCAATTGAGAAACTAAGAGAGACCCAGTACATTTTTATATGAAATACGGTGGTAAGAAGTAAGTGGTGGCAGAAGTTAAGATTGAAAGCAAGTGGTCACCCATGGAGAAAGTGAAGGTAGTAATTTAGAAGAAGAGAAGAGATGAGGCAATGCCATTCTTGTCGAATAGCTATTATAAGGGCAGCAGGGTGGGGGTTTGACGTGTGTGACGGAGTTTTTGGGCTCATCTTGATAAACCTTTTCTTCCCTGGCGCCTAAATAAAGGATTTTCTTCACCTAGACACAGTTGGCTTTGGATATTTTCTAAAACTGCATCAACCTGTTCATTATGTTTAAGCAGAGAGGTGGTGGTGAACTACATGTACATGCAGGACAAAAACCAAAGAATCTGAAACTGCCTGATTACAAGCTGTTGTTGTTTGCTTCACCTCCTGTTTGCGTGTGTGTGCGGGTGGACAGATTTTGTCACTGTGATAGCATCACAACTGTTCAAGATAGTCACAAAACTTGATGGTAACAATCTAGATTCCATCCGTCACTTTGACAACTTAGAGTTAAAAGCTTCAACAACATGTTGACCAGTGGTTATTCAAGACTCTAGTCAAGTAGGCGCTTTAAGGAGGAAGGTCACTGCTGCAGGAGGTCAACTTTACTCAGTTGGTTCATATTTCAGTTGCAATAATCTTCAGTTCTGTAAAATCATTTCTATTTGCCTGTTAAACCACGGCTGTGGTGCTTTTAGTGCCCTCTGCTGTCATTCACCTGCAGTGAAGAGGAGGCGATGGGAAAAGTGTCTGCACAGTTGGTGTCTGTTCATATTTTCTCTTCATGTCCTTAAAATGCTTATATTTGTTCTACATTGTTTTTGAAGATGATTTTCTACCTACTGTTATCTAGAAAAATTGAAATCAAAATTGTTGATAAAAGATTATGGCAGGATTTTTGCAACTGTCAAATTGACAGTGAGATGGCAAAAGTTGAAACAACTCTGATTCGCCTAAAACATTTGACACGCATTAATCTCTTTACCCGGCTAAAGGCCTGCGTCACTTTTCACACATTCACCGTAGCTACTGTATGAGGGCTTAGCAAAAGCTGCAGCATCAGCTAGCACCTTACTAATCTCTGCTCATTTAGGAAGCTCTCAAACTTGCACACAGACACATGCGCCCCCAATGTAAATATCCTAATTAGTGGTGGGGTTGACAGAGAGGAGGGCTGCTTGGCCGGGGCCATCTGGCTGGTCCTGGCCGTCTGATCTATAGGTCTGTGGTTTGCCAAGCCCACATGTTTTACATTGTCTCACAACCAAGGGAGCGCAAGTCAGACCAGAACCTGCTGCTCTCCCCGAAACAAATGTCCACCATTTATACCTGTATGGAAATGTGTCCATTTGGATACGTGTTCACACCTCATTTTCATTCTCTCTCCTTCTCTGTCATTCATACTTCCCTCGTCTCTCTCTCCTTTTCTTTCCATCTCTCTTATATCCACATACACACCCACACACACAGGGAAATTAATTAGGCTTGGCACGGCAGCAGCAGCCTGATTCTAATAAATCTCTCCATTATCTAAAATGATTGGTGGACACAGAAGCTCATTTCCTGTCTCAGAGTTGAGACCTGAGGACAGACGGGCATTAACCCCATGTTTCTTGTTCTGCCAAGTGCTTGCTCTTCAGTTATATTAGTGTGCAGTGAGAGAGGTCATCACGACTTCAATAAAAACCTGAAAGTCTTTTTCATAAAGTAAGTTTTTTCTCCCCACTATTGAATATAGCCTATTTCAGTGTAGTCAAATAGACACTGATTCAAGACCTGTCCTCCTCAACAACTTTTCCATCGACATTTAGCGCAAACATGGTCCAGAGTGGCTCTTTTGTGCACATCGCTGGGCACTGTTGTCAGTGGTCATCTGTCAGCACTGAATTTTGGCAGGAGACTACCTGCCAGAAAAAGAGTTACTGCCCCAAACTGCTGCCCGAGTCTTTGGCCGGAGTGTGGATGCTGTACCGTACCAGCTGGCCCGCAGCGCACACTGAATAGACTATTGTGAAACAGACTCAATAGCATGACACAGACTGGTGACCCAGAAAGTTGCTGAAGTAAAGTTTTCAGTCATAACAATGTCCTGGGTAAGATTAAGTAGTCCTGTATATGTGCAGGGAATTTGGAGCAAAACTATTTCCTCTTCTTGTTCCATAATGACATCACAAGTGTCTAGGGAGACGGCGTAGCACCTGTGTCCCATCTCCATGACAACTGGGCTGGAGGCCTTTGAGTGATGGAACACATAGATGAGGCAGGCTTGCACAACTGGGCTTATACATGCACACACTTCATTTAAAAAAAAAGAAAAAAAGGGCGACTTTAAGGCTAAATAAATCACACAACATGGAGTGTGGGGTGAGAGCCCCTGATGAGATATAGAGCCTACAGAAATAGGCCATCACAGACCTCATTCCTCCCAGCCAGCACCAGAGTTTAATGGCTTTCAGATCTCTGGGTGCCTTGCCGACTCTTTCTGTGTTAGCAGGTCTGTCTTTGTTATCTCACAGCCGTTATCTCTGCTTTACCAATTCCATGTTCTCCACTGGACAGCCACTGTAAACGGCTGCTCCGCGCCGCGTCCTAATGAATGCCTCGCCGCGTCGTGGGCCATTTGTTAACGATAAACCCGAGCTCCCATTTGTGTCGCTCGTCTCGTTTAAGGATTACGGTGTTTATTTTGAAACGGAAGGAGGAGGTGGGTTTGAAGAGGGGAGGGGAGGGGGGGGGAGAAAGGGATGGAGAGAGGAAGGGAAAGGCAGGACAGGAGTGTAGACAGAAGTAGTGAAGGGAGAGGGTTGACTTTTACAGTTACGCTGGCAGAGAGTCAAGTGAGCTCAGTGAGGCAGAATAATATGGGCTGAGTGTGGCGGGTTGAAATGTGCCTTTCGGTGTGCGTGTGTGTGTGTTTGCTTTCGACTGGTGTGCAGCCCATGATTCTCTATGCAGAAGGCTTTACCTGATTTTTTGCCAAATGAGTGGCTCAACAACTTTGTGTCAGTTTTTATCAAACAGACAGTCTGGACTAATACACAGAGCCACAAAACCGATCTGGAACTTATGACTCAATCTACCACGGCAGCCTGGCGGAAGTGGCATTTTTAAACACAGACAGCACGACTCTGGAATATACTTTCTCTCTGAATACTCTCAAGTCCAAAGTGCTGTTAAGTTTATAGAAAGCGACTCTTAAAAGTGAACCCTTGTCTTAAAGGGAATACGTAAAAGGTCTAAATTGAATAAACTGATTAAGTCAAGCAGATATTCACCACATGAGGCAGGTGGCTGTGTCAAGGTCACATACACCGATTTTAATGTGAATAAACACACACTTGACTATGGTTCTTATTCATTCACGTCGGAATATGGGGTTGCCAGGGGCAACAGAGACCCTACAGCATCCTCACGCTCACTATTTGCCAAGCAGCCAAATATCCAGCACCATTAACCTCATCATTGCAACATAATCAGCCGGGGATGAAGCCGCCACTAAATCGAGGCAGGCTTCAAGGCACAATTAGAAATGTTAATTAAATATTGCTCCATTTTGCATTGGCTTGACATGTAATGTAAAACCATCATCTGGGGCTGTGCGGTATGACTTTTTCCCTCTTCTCAGTCATTGAGGATCTGTAGCAGACATACCATAGATCACAGAAAGGCAGCCATCTTCAGACTGTAGTGGATGATTTCACTGTGCAGTATAATTAGCAGAAATGATCAAGTGTTGCATTCAGGAGGAATGGAAACCTGCACGTCTCTCAGTGCTCTCAGTGGCATGATAGCCTTGTCCTAGTATGTGGAGCAGGTGCTTGTTTTCTGATGGCACCCATATTCCTCTTTACACAGAAATATCTAGTGCTCTTAATAGATGTTTTTACATTTTTTAAGAGTTTTGGAACCTTGTTTATCTTTTCTGTCTCGTTTTCTTTTCTTTTTTCTTCGCTCCGTGGCTGAAGAATGACTGTGTCAGGGTCTGTGTCGGCAGATTTAAGTGCCTTAAGAGCACCCATGATTCACTCCTCTACTAAAAGCAGTGAGGTCTCAAAATGTTAGGTGGCCATTTTGAAGTGTTAATATATCTGGTAATGGCTGATAGAAATGGCAGCCACTCCAACCTCGGAGTAAATGCGTGTTTGTGTGCATCCGCGCTTGCTCAAGCATGCAAAAGTGACCTGAGAGAGAGGGTCACTCCCCCCCCTCTTGTGCAGCGCTTGGCTCTGCAAGAGGTCTGAAAATGAATCCATATCTCAAACCATCTGCAGAGAGAAGGAATGCAGAGGCATCAGCCCTAAATGGATTGGACAGATTGGTCCGTCTAATACCATTTTATTAGATACTGCCAGCAAGAGGCTCAGCAAGACTAAGACTACAGCTTGAGTGTATGTGTTTGTGACCGGTCTGGTTTAGCTTTGCCCACAGATGAGGGGGAACGCAAGAATGAGAGGGGAGAGTGAAAGGGATTAAAAGCTAACTCCATCTAGACTGTGCCTAAGACAGACAGGTCTGCTCTAAACAGGTGTGTTTATCCTTCTCCAAAGTTGCTGAAAAGACTTATCAGCTGTGGTGGAGAATGTGTGTCTCGGTGTATGTGGGAGAGAGGGAGAGTAGGAGAGTAGGAGAGGGTCATAAAAAGACACAGGATATGTCTTTCTATATGTGTGTGCGTGCGCTGAGCATCTCTCCAGAAGACTGGGTCATTTAAACTGGATTAGAGGAAGTAGTGATGGACTGTTCACAGTAAATTATACTGTGTTGTAAAGCACTGTACCACCCACACGCATCCCACACCTACATGGAAGCCCCATAGTGGCTAGCATACACATACACAGACACACAATCGCTGCAGAGAGTGTGGGTTGGAGAGGGGCTATATAACCAGAGTGTGAGAGGTTTGTGTGTGCTGTGTGAATACTTTCCCAGCTTTAATCCGCCCATTCCTGTTGGCATGAAAGACGGGGATTAACAGACGAAAGGTGAACATGGAGAAAAGGCAGGGCCGGAAAAGAACACAGGGAAAGAGAGATAGTATTCCTGAACCTCTGCCGTGGTGAATGCAGATGAGCAGTCTTTTGTATGAAGCTAAATCCTCTTATTGATCAGCAGATTAGATGCTGTCCTCTTACCTTCTTTAACTTCCAAAACTTTTGATGCACAATCTCCAGATTTGGCTAGATGAAGAAATGGCCAACATGCAGCCTTAAGATGTCACTGAAATTTGACTTAAAGTTAGGCTATATGTATCAAAAAAGAGACAAATTCTGCAATGATTTGTGGCATATTTTAAAAGAAAATGTTCAGAGAAGATGCTAAGCTTATGGCAGGAAGTCAAATGGAAAGATTGATACAAACATCATATCTGCCTGGAATATATAAGGCATTAAATGCAGCCAGCAGCCAGCTAGCATAGCTTAGACTGAATACATGAGGAGATGGATAGCCAGCGTTATCTATTTCCTGTTCTGAACAGCCTTATGTATTTAATGGAGAGATGCGAGTGGTGTCAATCTAATTATGTGCTGGAAAGTGAATAACATTTTTTTTCCTCTAAAAGCTTGATTTTTAAACACAAAGTCACTTCTGTGTTCTTTATTTGCTGAGTTACCTGCAGAACACAGTCTCACTCCGCTATCTTGTTTATGATTTGCTTTCATTGATTGAGTCTGGTGCCAAACAAACATGATGAAACTCATTTGCCCTCCTGTCTGTCACGTAACGAACGCACGAGCTCCTCACATCTAGGGATATAATTCTACAATGAGAGTTGTTGCCGAGCACCCATGGGAGAGGATTTCTCTCGCTAGGAGATAAAAGCAAAGATTTTTGCGTCATTAGAGAATGACACTTTCAAGGTGATTGTGGTATTAGCTATTCTTTGTTGGTTTATAGCTGCAGTGTTTTGCTACTCTGTCTATTTCTAGTCACTGCTGTCTTTTATTCTTTTTTTCCCCCTCCATTCATACTCATGAAAAGAGAATACAGATAGACCAACTCTGCCGAGAAGCTAAAAAAGAGATGAAATTGCAAAAAAAAAAAAAACTGACAGCAAATATAGATCAACTAGAAATAAATACCTCAAATAACACAGACATAAGGCACATCATGCTTTCCATGTGTTTCCATGCACCTCACTGTTGAGGAGATGACATGAAAACAGCCACATAAAAATGGCGCCCCTTACTGCCAGCTATTTTTGGAATCGCTAGCTGCTCCTCCATGACAAACACATGCATAACTTAGAGCTTTTCAAAGATCTAATTCTCTCCCGTCGCATTTCAGAATTCACTCAAACCGTCTGGTGTGGCATTGTTTTGATAGAAGGCCTTCCCCTCTCAGCAGGTACGCTGAACAACTTCAGGCTGGAGGCAGGCGCGCAGATTTGCATCGCTGCATGAAAGACTGTGAGCCAGTTATCTGAGCAGCCATTGTGAAAATTTAAGGGGTGGATGCTGTTTAGCCCACTTTGTGTCCAAGGTCTCATCTGTCTGTTGTTTGTCTGTGGCGTGGGAGATGCACAAATGTGAAAGAATGGAGCGTTAACTCGTTAGCGAGAGGATAAACATCGGGTAGAATGTGGAAAACAAGAGAGACAACACTGATTTTTTGGAATGCCTTTTATTGCAGTATGTTAAATATTAACACGTGGCATCTTTTCAGTGGTCAGAGCATTATATTTTCAATGCTGTATTTTTTTGCATGAGCTCTTGCCTTCGAAGGTATGACACATGGCAGTGAGAGAGATCAGGTGCATGTATTTGTGTTTGTATCTGAGAGTGAAAGGTTGTGTTTGTGTGCGCGCGTGTGTGCTCTTGCACGCATGAGTGTCTAAATGGTTTCCCTTCCAGAACAAAACAAAGTTAATTGCTTCAATTACTGATATTAATTGCAAATTATCCGCCATTGGTTGTCTGCAGCTCTCAATTTGGAGTCCCCTGAGTTCATACAGTATCTCAACTCTGTGCTGGTATATGTTTATATAAATGGAGTTTCTTTTCACTGTCCTCAGCTGTCTCTCTCAGCTCAACTCTGCTTTTATACCTCAGTTGTTTTAAGAACGTTGATTGGAGTTTGCTTTTCTCCTCCATGTCCACACTTTGCCCCGAATGTGTTTAATCGTTCTTAATTTGACATTTGAATGGTTGGATATTTGCCACACTCACTTTGCCTTCCCCGTCACTGTCTCTTAACCAAACAGTCCAAAAGATGGATGCTTTGCAGGTCCCCGCTTGTGACTGCGCTGACGTCTTTACTGAGGAAGAAAAGAAAAAAACAGGAAATGCTGATGGGAAAGTTCTTATAAGTCAAAAAAAAAAGTGACTGTCTTTGCCCAACGTGTTTCACGTATAACCAAGTGAAATTTTGGGGCTTTGTCTTTGTTGCTGGAGCGTTGGGAACTGTTTGCCATTTTTCCGTAGGTGCGTGGGCTGATTATTGAGTCAGTCTTGCATGTGTTTGCTTGTGTGTTGGGTCATCTTCGCTGTGATGTAGGTGTAATGTCTGACAGGTTATTTTTAAGCCCACCCAGGAGTTGCAGTGCTAAGGCCAGGCCAGACAGAGCTAACAAGAAGAAGATATGTTTTATGCTTTCTATTGTTCCAACGCAGCAGCACAGATGGGGATGATGAATGTTAACACTCATCGTGGCTCTAAAACTCTCCTTATTTCTAAATGGTATGTTTTAGGTACCATGTGCGCAGTATTTTTACTGCAGGGTAGCATTTAGAAAGTGGAGAATACACCTTATCATCTCACTAATCACCTGTAATGAGCAGATGCAAGGCAGATGCGCGTTGCTTCTGGCACAGGTGCTGCACAGTAAAGGTGTCCAAGGTTTGTCTTAGAGTCCCTGATAGCCATGGTGCGATCCACCGTCCTTCTGCTTCCCAGTCTGCTCTGTCATTCGGAGTAAGCCAGGTACTGCATGTGCGTTTTTCGACGCGAGGCTGTGGCGGCGGCGGCGGGCAGAGAGGAGCAGTGAAACAGTAGGAGGAAAGAGAGACCACAGTGCAGCCGGAAGACTTTAATTACGAAGGCATAAGTATTCATGAGGCTGTCCTCAGCGTTTCTTCCCGCCAGCTCTTTTCTGAACTGAGCATGACTCTCAGCGCTGGTTTCGGGCCACTGTTGAAACCAAGTAGAGAGTTTTTTTGGGGTTTTTTTTTAACGATGCAACCACAGAGTTACATTGCTAGAGATGAAACCATCGCAGGTGGACCCCTGCATAAACCCTCTGCTGCCTGGCCTGGAGCAAAGCTGCACAGAGTCTACAGAAAAGGAGACATATGGTGGCTCATGATTAAAAGTGGAAAGTTTCATGCAAGTGAGTGCACGAGGGCGTAACTTTGTGTGCTCATGCATATGCACAGAAGTACAGCTGTAGATGCATTAGTTATGTCATAACTGATGAAAAAGCCAAAATGGGTGCAAAATGACTGAATGGTTTGTCAGCCTGACTGACAAATTAATGCAAATTAATTTACCTGCAGCTATGTGGGAGACGCAGCGCATCATTAAATATCAGATGAATTATAAACTACATGCTGCTTAAAATTAAAAAATCCCACATCTCATCATCACCTGTTTACCTTTTTGTGATCACAATCAAAGCAGGGTTTTCAACGTCTTCAAATTCTTGTGTCCTGGCCAATATTTTCCTTTTGTTGGTTCTTGTAGGGAAGTGATTCAGCCAAGTGGCAAACTTGTTTGCTTGCTGGCTGTCCCTGACGGCCACCCACTTGTTCACTTTGCAAGTAAAACACGTTAGATAACAGAATAAAAGTGTTCTTCTACTCACTTTTAGCTGTTGCTCTCCTACTTGCTCATTTTTCTTTAAATTGTTCACATGAAAGCTTTGGCTCCTTCTTGATGCTGTGAGATCTCTGGGCCGTGGGAGCTGCAGTGATCCATTTACGGCTGAGATCAATTCATGTCACTTCTGTGGAGAGGGCTCCCTGGCTGCCTATATTGTGTACTGTGTGCCACCGACAGCCACTCGTTAATCTGCATGGAGCAAAGTTGATGCCAAAGGGGGAGTGAGGCAGATGAGCATAATTATGCCCTATAAGTGGCAATACAATGATTGTAGACACTAAAGTGGTTTCATCTAACCAATGGGCAATAATGCAGAAAGCCAGTCGACAGCAGGGCAACACTGAAAGTTTCTCAGTGGGATATTTTATTTAGGTGTACAGTACTCCACCGACACAGGAACAACACTCATTAATCCCCACTTCGAAAAAATCCATTCAAATAAAAAAAGAGAGCTGTTTTTTTCTGCTTTATGTTGCAATTCATTACAGTAGCTTACTCAGCTGATGAGTTTACTTTTTTTTTCTTTTTTTTTTTTTTTACAGCGCTGCATTCGACACGGCCACCACCCAGAGATGAATTTAATCCCATTATCCACATTTTAGTAGTCATATCTGCCATAATTTCACACATCTTTACTTTGGGTATGAAGTAAAAATGCTAAATCTTTCATTGTCGGGATCTCAAGAGCATCTCCTCTGCAGTCGTACACACACAGCTGCTCACCGCACAAATGAAAAACACATCATTTGGGCTCTTTTTTTTCAAGACTAAGAGCAATACTGTGATGTTTTTATTGGAGAGACTATGAAAGATGCCATAACTCCTGAAGCATAATAAACATAATGTGCTTTGATTTTTCTATATTCTGTCTAATGTGGAACAGGCATTGGGTCTTGTTTAGATGTGGCTGGGGGTTTTATATGATCCCATCCACAGGGTTTGACATATCAATCTGAACATTTAATGTGCTTTCTGGCTGCATGACTGGGTTTTACACGCACATTCGATATACTAATATACTTCCCATCCAACACACACACACAATCTCCTTAGACTCGGGCAGTTGCATGTCCAAAAAAAAGAAAAAAATACAAATAAATACTAAACAACCAAGACTAAACCCCTTTTTGCTGCTTTACAAAGCAGTCTTTAAACAATGTGTCATGCCTATCTAGTCCAGCTAAGAAGTGTGAGGGCACTGTGGCCCCGCCGTGAACCAGCAGTGAGCAGCTCTTAGCCCTGCCAGGCGTGTGTCTCCGCCCGGGCTTTGAGTTATTGCTGCCGGGGTCTGAGACTCATTCATCAGGGCTTCATTAAAACCCAAATCGCTTTTTCACTCACAGTCTTCCCTCTGCCAGGCCCCGACAACTCCCACATCCTGTCTGCTCAGTATCTGGGCCGGGCCGGGTTGTTCAGAGCAGTTCAGTCCCGTGACTTTACAGCCTCCCCCTCCCCCAGCATCCCCCTGTATGCTCTTAGTCGAGAACAAGCTGCTCTGAAGAGTACACGTACCCGCTTGGGAACCTTGCTGAACAGGAATTTCTTTTCACCTGGGTAGCAGCAAAGGAAGGAGGACTCACCTGGGTGACATGGGGGAGGTGGGTGGAGGGAGGGGGCGGGGGGAGTCGGAGACAGAGAGAGAGAGAGCTGCTGAAAGGAACTCTCCAATGGCCTTTTCCTGTTCCGCTTTTGTTTGGTGCTATCTTGCCGTTCCGTGTTATTCAAACCACACAATGAGGTACAAAGCTGCCGGCGGCTGCTCCTGCTCCATCCCTCCACCCCTTCATCCTCCTCCTCCTCATCCCTCTGCCGCATTATAAGTCATTTAAACCGTGTTTTGGCAGAGTGGAGCCGAGGCAGGTGGAAGTGGAATGTTCACAGGCCCATGACCGTTCTTTGCTCGCAGGAAATTAGTTGTCCATTGTGCCTTTTGGTTCGGCAGCTTAGTGGAAGTCGGCGCCACGCAAAGGCCAGTATCTTATCACAATTGCGGCAAAGCAGTTTAGCAGTTCTGTCGTGTTGTCTCTTTGTCGCACATTTTCACTTCGTCATTGTCCCGCACTCCCTCGCTGCAAGGTCTAAGCCATGTGTTTCTCCATTACTGCAAAGCAACAAGTGATCATCTTGACTTAAGTGAGTGCTGTAAGTAAGAATGTAGTGAGTGTTCTAAGTGTACTATTGATAATGGTAAAAGGCATTTAATATTGATTCTTAGAGCAAAACAAATGTCTCACAGCCAACTGATTCTTTATGCTTTTATTCACTGGCATGTGGGTCAATCTATGAGCTTAAGCGCAGATCCCAATGTGTGCATAAGCCTCAGGTTTTCACATGCAAGTGTGTGGGCATGTGCATAAGCATGCGTGGAGTAATAAAAGCCAAAATCAGTGTTTATTTGTGGTTTTGACAAGTTTTTGAATGTGCAGCTCCAGGGCCAGTGGCTGCATTTCTCCAGAACATGCTCATTACATTTACCATGACATGTAACCTTTTTCCTCTGGTATTTGTAACACAGACCACAGGGTGGGGTGAGAGGAGGGGGGGTATCAAGGAAAACAGGATCACACATTGTGCAGCAGTGAGAAACTGGCAGAAATGAGAAGAAAGTGCCAGTATTGTTTTCCTTTTCTCCAGCAGTGGGATTTATCAGCAGCCAAAATACGCAATCGCTCAAGCGCAGAGAAAACACCAACTCTCACCAACACGCATGTGCACACGTGTGTAACCCCCCCCCTCCAACGCCACCACCCCACCTCCCCCCTCACATCCTGAGGGGAGAGGTCAGGTTTAGTGCTGTGTGGGGCAGTAGCCCTGTTTTTCTCTTGGCTGGCACCCTGCCCACACGAACAGCCCCTCTCTTCAAAAGCCACTAATGCAGGCCCCAGCGCTGACAGTGCTCTGACAATGAGTTACTATCTGCCAGCCATGCACACTGTCTGACTGCTGGTCCCACTGAAAAACAGATCTGTGGCGAGAGCAAAGGTTAATCTAGCAGTGAGGCTCCACTGGCGACTGCCTCCACGGCCATGTGTGACTGAGAATAGGCTGGGAAGAATTAACAGCACTGCCTCAAGGAGTGTTGACAGAGGTGTGCGTGCACGCGCGTGTGCGTCTGTCTCCCTCTGTCTTTGCTCCTGTCTGTTTGATTGTGTGTGTGTGCATCTGTTGATTATGGCATGTGAGGAAGGGGCAGATGACGAGGTTTGAGGAGGAAGTTTTGTGTTCGCAATCCATTATCTTCAGGGAGGAATCACGCTGGATAAAGGTTGCTTCATGCCTTTTCAGAGATGTAAGACAAATACCAGCAGACCGTGTAAACACTGCGGTGAGAGTATGCGTGCCGTCTCCCTTTTGTCCGCTGTATCAATCGCTCTGTCAGCCCGTCTCACTCTATTGTTTTTTTAACCTACCTCTGTTTTTTTTCTCCCTTTTTCCATCCCTCTTGCATCCCATTGGAGCGTAATGAAAAAACCCAACCGAAAGCCTCCCGCCGTCCGCAGAAGACGTGCCCGTGTTATTGTGCGTGTTTGTATATTGCTATGCATGTCCGCGTTCGACTGAGTCAGCAAAGGTCATCGTGGTTCGTAGCCTCCCGAGGAGAGAGCGTTTAAACGGGTCGCCTTACCACTGTGCCAGCTGTCTGTTTCCAGTCCAAACAGCTCTGTTGGCTAAGCCTCTGTTGCCACATCATAGCCCCCTGCCTTTTGGCGCCATGCTAACTGTTAAAAGCTTACACCATTGTTAGTGTGTGCTGACACTCATGACTTATTACCAGTACTTTTAAGAGGCAAGAGTTTTTTTTACTTATTGTTTTTCTTTCTTTTTTTTTACCCTAAATAGCCTTAGAAGTGAAAGCTGACATTTCCTTTCACTTCCATTATCCCAGGTGTCAAATGGGGTGTGTTTTTGTGAAGTGATAGTTACACAGAAGCAGATTATGAATCAAATTCCACACCTCAGAATTTCCTGATTAGCATATTTGTAACAGCAATAAGCCATGCATCAGCAGTGGAGGGGGGGAGGGGGGGGGTATTTTCAAGGATTTGTGGCTTATAAATCACACAGAAGAAATACCCAATTTTGTGGATTTCTCCAGATTATCTTTGTGCAGATAAAGTGGAAATTGAGGGATAAATAAGAGAAGGGGGGAAAAAAAGCATAAAGGCGTGCTGGCACTGGCTCATCACAGTCAATTAGCTATGTGAGGCATCACCTGGAGATATTTCACTTCGGATAATGCCTCCTCTGTCATCAACCTGTGTGTGTGTGCACAGAGGCGTGTGTCTCTGCGTGGTATTCTTTTGCGTGCGGGCAGGAATATCTGTGGGTTTGCATACGTGTGTGTGGGATTCTTATGCACACACCTGCCAAAATACCTTCATATAGCCCTCCTTGTGAGAGGTGGGGGCGGGGGGGCAGACTGTAGCGCTTGTTTTCCCACTCACAGTGGGTGTGCATTTCTTTATCTCCTTTGCCTGTCGTGTTGACTGATGGGTAATATGCTAAATGGGGCCTGTGTTTACCTCACCTGTGCCACCGGCAGACCTCTGTGTGTGCTGGGCTGTGACAGGGAGCACTAATAATGCTTTAACTGCTCTGTCAAACTTCAATCACGTTGACACAAGCCCCGGTGTAGCGCGCCGTCCCGTTGGCAGAGGTGCCGTCGCCGGACAGATGTAAGTGAGCTGTGTCCCGGTAGATACACGGCGAATGTTGACTACACGCTAGAGGTCAGGTAAATGGGCTGTGCAGGTAGCACCACACGGCGGCAGCGCACATGTGGATTTGCGTGGGCGTGCTTGTATGTAATCGCGTGTCTTCATATGCAAAGTGCTCAATCTGCGTGTGCACATCTGCGTGTGTGCGCGCGTGAGTGTATATTTTTTTATTTCATTTCTATGTGTGGATCTGTTGCAGGGTTAGTGGAGCAGCGAGGCCTTGCAGTGAGTCTCTCTACAGGAGTGTGTGATTTACGAGCCGAGTGTGAGCACTTCTACCATCCTCCTGCATAATGTCCCCATTAGAGACAGCAGACACTGTGGCTCTGTTCGTCATTTAGCCCCAGCCACTAGCACACCTGGGGAGAGAGAGTAGAGAGAGAGAGAGCGCAGACACAGAAGCAAGGGACAGAGAAAAGGAAAGGAGGAATAAAGGAAGAGGCGACAGCACAGTGCATTATATCGCCATCAATTACTGGCCTGTCTTTACAGAGGCCATGACTAACTGCATCTATGTACAGCAGAGCAGGAATAAAAAAAGAAGCGAAATGAGGATGCAAAGAGCCGTGGAGGGAAAAAAAAATCAGCGTTATGACTCATACCTTACCTCTGCTAGCCCCAGCCGCCACAGCAGTAGCCATATGTCTTGCCATAGATAGTGAACCGCCTGCCTCATTCCTTTATCTCCTCTGCCTCTCCTCGCTGCTACTTTTTTCTTTTTTTTTTGTCTACCTATGTTCTCTACCTGTGTTTGTTTTGGTCTGTCAGCCTCATTATGTGGAGCGAGCTGTCAGGGGACACGCGGGCTAACAACACCCCTGGGGAGGGAGAAAAGAGGAGTAGTAGTGTGTGAAAACTCTCTGGGAGTCATTCCAACACCCATCTACATTAGTAACTCCACAACCGCAGATAACAAACACTTCATGAAATGGCAGTCATATTTGCTCGGCGTACACTTAAGCCTGAGCAAAACCATTTTTATGCAGTGCGCCGCGTATACTGGCAAACATTTGGAAAATTGCCTCTCATTATAGTGTGCAAACTCTTTGTTCTTACCAGCATCGCACACATTGTTTTGTGTTTTTATCTTATTTCTACAACTGCTGTATGCACTGAGCTTATGAGCAAAGGTCATGCTTTGTAGATAAGTAGAGTTATAGTTTCCTCTCTAATAACATCCATAAAAACAGATTAATATTGCCCCCGATGCATTAGGTTCATTAGTAAGAACTACCGTGGGATGAAAAAAGCTTCTTTTACAAACAATCCTTTTTCATTCTGTAAGGATGTGATTGAATTAAACGGCCTCTCGCTCTGATCCGTTGCATGCTTTTTGTCCTTGTCGCCAGCGATGTGCGGAGAAAATTGACAATAATTATGGCGCCAAACTGAAAACATTTTTGATTCGACACCACAGGTGGAGAAATTGTGACTAAGTCTTAGAAAATCATCAAGTCAACCGCTGAGCCAATTGAGGCACCACAACAATAATCCTACAGCAGATTAGCCTGCGTGTGTTGCATTTGAATTCATTTTGAAGGAATTATGTGTTAGATCTCATTCTTTGCACAATTCTTGATTTTTTTGAAGCCGGGACTGGCCTGCTGTAGTCTTGAAATAACAATCACTAGTCAAAGATGGGAATGTCTGTCCTTTTTGGTGTTTGTCTGAAGTGGTGTGCTTCACTCAGATGATGTGTCGAGCCCCATGGGCTGTGTTAATATTCTTGGGAATGACACAGAGCCTTTCTGCTCTACTTAACATTTGTGATGAAACCTCCCCATAGGCTCTTTTTCTGTCCCTTTCTGGCTTCCAACACAATGCAGGTTGATGGCAGAGATGACAGTCATCCTTACTCCTCTGGATCGATACACTGCTGCTGGTGCATTCAGCCTCCCTCCACCAACAGACACACATAGAGTAGACGCACATTTCCCAATTTACATGATGGAAGTGAAAACTTCACAGGATGGGTAGATGGATGCACCCGCCTGTGGACGCTGCCTTTTTTTGTTTTGTTGCTTTGATCGTCCAAATGTTTTGGCACACAGAAGTACAGCCAATTCCACCTTTTGCCCTCCAAGCAGCTTCAAACAATCGCTAAGTGTTACGTACGCTTTCTCCTACACACATACACACAACACACCCAAAGGTGCACTTATTCCCACCAACACAAACACTACTGCCATTTCATCTAAAATACAGTAGGTCCTGAAGGGGTGCTGCTCTCTCCAAACACCTGCAAAACCACTTGTGTCTCCCATCAGAGCTATTTACACCTCCGGCAGATACACACCCACACACCCACACACCCACAATGGACAGACACCTGCATCTATTCTCACCCGGCGACATAAAACCGGTGAAATAATTTAGCAGCTTTTACAGCTGTGTAAGCTGCCCGTGTTTCCTGTACGTACATGTGCGTGCGTGGGCGTGTGTCTCTCAGAGTGCAAAGTGAGCACACGGAACAAGTGTACGCCACCACTGCTTCTTCCGCGTGTGAAGTAAAGGAACAGCTTGAAGTGGGTCGGTGGCCCTACATATTTAACGAGGCGTCTCGGCTCTTTAGCTGCACCGAGTGTCGCACTTTGACTTTCTTTGTGCACAGCTCCCATCACGCCAACGAAACAGCCTCATCTGGCGGCGCTGCAGAGGGGAAAGAGCTGCCTGCCTGGAAAACTGTCTGCTTTCCCCGTGGCAGGGCAGATCTTTAACCGAGAGGGTAACCACAGGCTGTCTGGCTGAATCGGGAAGCTCATCCTCTGATCCACCCATGTTGTCTCTGTTACATTAGCAATCAAGAGGGGACTCACAAGATCCGATATGGCAGGATAAAAAAAAAGAAAACGAAAAACGCTTGTGGTGTTAGCGGATGTTGCCTGAAAGATGACATCTAGTACTGGCAGGGCTACTGTGCAGAGAGCTTGAGAGAGCCGGGGGGGGGGTGGCTGATGTTTGTGCACTCACCACTAGTGTCAGTGGACAGCTGTGACATTTGGGGGGCGGCATTCTGGGCCAAAGCTCAAGTGCCCGCACATCCCCGCGTGCCAAATCAGATGAGGTCAGATACAATGTGCGTATGCGTTTGAGTGTGCGTTTGTGTGAGTGGGTGGCACGAGATCAAAATGACCCACACCCAGCCTGTGGCGAAAACAGACAAAATGTAATGTGTGTCTGTGTGAGTGAAATGACATTTTCTGCCCCAGAAGAGTTCAGTGTTTCACCAAAGCCATGGCCTCGCATTCAGAGTGACTCAGGGAACGAAGAGGAGTGATGAGAGATAAAGAGAGTGAGATGAGGGAAGGAGGAAGAAAACTAATAACGTATTAAGAAGGGAAACAAAAGCAAGGAGTGGGCAGGATCACGGTGAAATAAAACCGGTAGCATCAAATGGAAGAAGATCAAACAGCAGTTCCTCCTGGGAGCTAAAAGAATCAGCCTTCCCCTGTTTTCTTTCTTTTTTCCAACAGTCTGTGTTCCCCAACTCAAAAAGAAGGACTGAGAAGCATGGAGAGGGCATGAACTGTTTTCCACCGCACAACGAGAAACCTCCAGATAAATTCACTCAAATAGGTCTGTTTCACTCTTTACTCCCCGGGGGTGAAAATTATCGCTCTTTTCCTCCTGCTTTCCCTCCTTCTCACTCGTTATGGATTCTCATTGGAGAAACTCGCCCGCCTCTGTCAGACTCATGGTATAAGGTCAAGATCCTCTGCTAAAAGTTTTTCTTTTAGCCTCAGGAATATTCTCTATCTCCTATCCCCCCACCCCCCACTGCTGGATGCAGACTCCAGCAAAACCCTTGAGGAAAAACAAAGCCCATCTCCAAAAATATATAGACTTCCCCGGGCATGTGCCGCTATATGCCACGAGAAGGAAGTGGATTTAGTGTTTGCTTTTAACGGAAAGCGTTGTGCTTGCTCGGAGGCAGCGGAGGAGGCCACCGGAATTTTTTTTTTTACAGAGATGGATGGCAAAAGAAGAAAGGCCAGAATGAGAGGTGATCTCAACCTGAGCATGTCTATACGATTGCCATCGCAGGCTCTTGGGATGTATTTGCCGTGTATGTGTGTGTGAGAGAAAGAGTGTGTGTCTGTTGGAGCTTCACTAACGAGATCCCAGAAGAACACCTCACTCGCGTTTAAGGGAGTGAGATCACACCGTACGCATCCTCTCATTCACACCGGCTTAGCCAGCACTGTCCCCGTGGTGGAGAGCGCGCGGCTGGGGAATACCAAACTGAGGCATCAATTACCTGAATCTCGCTCGCGTCGGTCAAGGGAGAACACGGCTAAATTGAATAACACTTTCGCAACTGCGTGTTGGCATATGCGCAAACACACACACATACACACTCCATGGAAAACAATCAGCCATCCATCCCAGTGGTATCCCAACAGGGTACTGTAACCACTGTCTACCGCTAAGACTCCTTCTCGGTGAGAAAAAAAAAGAAGTGTAGTCGTATGATTGACTCACTCACACCTCCATATGACTGTTAAATCGTCTTATATGCACAGTCAATTCAGGCTTAGTGCCTTTTCCCCGAGCCCCATGGGCGCAGGCGATAATTTGACTTTTATTGAAATTCAGCTCCAGCGGGTTCAAGGTGGTTGAAGGTCGTTCTTTTACTGCCGCAGATGAGACGGAGGGGAGAGCGCGACATCAAACCCTCAAGGCTCAGTCTCTCTCTCTGACTCCTCTCCAGCAACTCTCTGTTTCTGTTTTTCCCCTCTCTGCCAATGGGGGAATTATTCAGGAGGCACAAGTCAATTTTGTAGTGCATCCAAACATGGTTAACAATAGCGTTTAATGAGATTGGATATAGCTGGCTGGCGTTTGCCTCTCCCCCTTGAACACAGTCTTCTTTATTACTTTTCAGTGGTACATTGCCTTATTCTTGGGGAGAAACTAGCAGTGACAGAGGTGAATAAGTATTAAGTGACTCTGTTGGGGATTAAAGGGCAGGCTGTAGTCATTTTCTTCATTCGTGTTTTCTTTTTTTTTTGAGAGGTTTGCCACTTTGCTCAGACAAATGCCACCCAAAGTTTGGACTCAGACTGTTGAGTGTGGGAGTGGAAGGCGGAGCAGCTGGGCTCTGCCGTGTTTAATAGGTGTTGTGAGCATGCATATATCGTGTCTCTCCGGTCAAGCGTGTGGAAGTGGGAGCATGCACGGAAGAGTGTGCATATGTGGCTTTCTTTTCTTTTTTTCTTTTTTTTCCCCCTCCATCCTCGTCATGCACTTCCTTTCCCCCCCGCTGTTCGTGCCCGTGTTGAGGCGAGAGAGACCGCTTTGTTGCTGTGTTTTTTTTTTCATTCATAAATATTGCAAGTGCCACAAAAGAGCAGAGCGTGTGTCTTTTTGTGTTGCGTTCAGGTGGCTATAGACCGAAAATGGGTCGGCTGATTTCTAAGAAATGACGACTCCTTGTGCTCAGCTGAGGTCAGATCCATTTCTGGATAAGATAACGCAGGGCGCTGCCACATGATGCCCTCACCATCGCGGTGTCTGCCCCTATTACTCCTTCCATATCGGATTCAGTATCTCTTTTCACATGAACTGCACCCTTCTCCGTCTCTCTCTCTCCCCTGTCTTTCTCTCCGTTTCTTTATCTCGTCTTCATCTCTCGGTTTCTCCTTGCCCTCTGCACTGGTTCCACATATTACGGGATGGTTATCTCAGTTCAAGTGTGTGACAGAAAAGGATAGTCAGTTCTGTGTTTCATTGCCCTCCTGAACCCCATTGTCGCTATAAAACCCAACCGTCAGAGACGATCTGTACATATTTGACATTTACTGTATTGTTTAATTTGTCTCGCTCTTTTGTTTTTACGTAATTTTGACCATTTGCTCCCCCCTCACACGCGCACACACCCACGCACGCAGGACTTTGCTAATGAGAATCCTCACTGTCTTAATTAGGTAATTGAGCGACATTATTTTGTTCACTCAGCACTATTTCTTGGTCGGCTCGGAAAACAAAGGCGCCTTAACTCACCCTGGATAGCCCATTAGCTGTGGTTTATGCTGCTAAATGTCAGCCTTGCACAATCCCACTGTGACCTGGACACGGCTCTCCTCCGTCAGTCTCCTCGTGGACCGTCTCCAGCCAGCAGAAGTGATGATAGGGCCGAGTCAGGACTAACCTCCA
The DNA here is from genome assembly GCA_030347415.2 of Decapterus maruadsi. Classification (NCBI taxonomy): domain Eukaryota; kingdom Metazoa; phylum Chordata; class Actinopteri; order Carangiformes; family Carangidae; genus Decapterus; species Decapterus maruadsi. The sequence continues at coordinate 19,821,129 of CM064906.1, forward strand.
ACTAGCATATGTGAAGTTTAGAAATGTCAAAGCTATAGTGGATAGACTTTCATTGTAAAGCCACTCTCCCTATGGGAAAAGTTTAAATTACATTGCCATTTTCCCCCACGCTAGCTCTCCAACATAAACACAGACGGTATGGTTGGGGCGTCATTTTCCCATTCTCCTGTTTGGGAGCGTTTCTTGGCACGGTCGTATAGCGCTGTAAAGCGATACTCCTCTGGCCTCTACGGTTCACGTCAGCCGTTCCTTACTTGTGCTCTGGGGGGCAGCGATCGACGAGCTCTCTTAGTCGTGTCATTGAAGTGGTCACATTTCTGTTTTTTTAATGTTATTTTATTGGAAAGAAAGTGAGAGCATGGTACGAAGAGGAGTTGCGAAGAGAATAAATGACAGCGGGTGGGCGTGGTTGCGTGATTGGGAAGTCAGCCAGAGCCTTGTTCCACAGCCAGTGAACCATTGGGGAGTAGTCTGTCTGCTGTAAATGCTGTTTTCTGAGGTGAGGAGCCTGATAAGAGTTGTAATTACCTCATTTTACTGCAGCAAATTGCCAGGTTTCTTAAAAGCAGACAGGCTGGCTGAGGTAATATCAGCAGTAATGAGTATTGTGATGGTTGTGGGATGGTAGTGCTGCTTCCATCTGGATTATTGCTTGGTCACTGCTGCAGGTCAGGCTGCTACAGTAAACCTCAGCAGATCCAGGGCTCATTTAATGGTTTAAAGTTTCTTTGCGCTGCATGTCTGGCAGCTTAGATGCATGTATGCATGTGAGCATTAACCTTGCATAGTAATGTAATGTAGATACATGTGCGGAATACACATATTTCTTTTTTACATTTTGATATCTAAAACAGATGCACAAAGAATTTATATTTGTGCTCCAAAGCTATTGGCCAAAAGCTGCATGGCAACGGCTGTGTCTCATAATTCATGCACTCATGTCTATATGTGCACACACGTGCTATGTAGTAGCCTACATGTTCTAGAGGATGATACTGTAAGTGTTATCTACACCGTAGGAGAGTGCGAGACGGAAATTCTGGCTTCTGACTGTTGGTCGCTGTGAAAATCTATTAAATAACGGTCTATAAAAGCAATGGCAGAATTCCCAAAGCGGTGTCATCACTGCCAGGCTCACTCCAAAAGTCTACATAGAAGAATATCATGTGTCTGCACAGAGAAAAAGCAACATTTGAAATACTGTAGCATATCCTCTGTCAGAACGCCGAGCACTATGTGTTTCATATTATTTGAAACTTGGCCTGAAACTGAGACTTGGGCTATGTTATGAAATATTCTTTGGATTTGCTCAGCTTACATTGATCTGTGTTTAGCATAAACTCTCATCCCCCTCCCTCCTCCCCCGATTTATTGTGTGGTTTAGCTATTACCCACGCTCGCTCGGCTTTCTCTTTTGCGTAGCAAAGGAGGATCAGGAGGAATCATTACCGGGCGCGACAACATGTGGCTGTATCATTTTCACCTCGGGAGGCTGCGGCCCTGTTCAGACGCGGCATTAACACATGTCTGGGCTGATCCGATCACAAGTGGACGGCTCTAAGTACATCACTTAACACCTGCATCCCTACGTGCGTCTCGAGTGACCACTCATCGTCAGATCTCCCCTCCCCACTGTATTTGATAATAAACACGTGTGCATTGTTGTTTTAAGCCAATCCAACAATGACAGATGGGTCCCTTGTCAGTGTGTGTGTGTATGTGTGTGTGTCAGGGAGAGAAACAGAGAGAGGTGGTGGTGGGGGTTGGGTGGATCATTTCTCTGCACACAGCTCTACAGTCAAATACAGTTTCAGCCATTTAGAATAATAAGAATTACAGTTCGTTATGAATCCATTGGGTCTCAGTGAGACTAGAGGAAGTCAGTGTAAAGTGGGCGGGGCTTCGCTGTTGTCCAGGATGCCATTCGCATTCACACCGCTAAAAGAATGTCGCAACGTCTGTCCCAGAGTGTTTGCATCTCACACATGGACCCAATCGCATCTTACTGTAGGGGCATTCACATCTGTACTGGGAGCTGTCTGCTGATCAGACAGATGTTAATATCTGGTCTGAGCAGGGTAACAATCAGGTCACGACGGTGGATGATGGAGTCACGCAACAAGGCATGTTGCGTGTTGAGATGATAATGAATGCCAAGTTTGAATACGGGTATGGTCCGACCTGTAATAATGAAGTACTGAGTATTCATGGGGTGGGTGTTGTGAGCGGTGTAATCTCATCAGGAGATATCTCTAGGTGGAAAAGTTTCGCACTTACACTAAAATCAATTAAGTTGTTTGCTTTAATTGACTCAACAGATTGGACATGTAAGTTCAGTCGGTGCTTATTTATTGCAGCTGAAATCAAGAGTTGTGTTTGTTCAATGTTGAAGAAGACTCTCCTGTGCAGGGTCAAAGGGTCACACCGCAGAGCCCTGTCTAAAGCCTGGAGATCCCCGGCTTAGTCTTGTCTTCTAGACAGATGCTTGTAAGGTGTAGGTGTGTGTGCGTGTGTGTTTTGTGTGTGTCCTTTTCCCCAATCCTACATCAAACTCATGCACAAACCCCCTGTAGCCTGTCATTAACTGGAGGCAGAGAGAAAGAAAGATAAGGGGAAGAAATGGGAAGTGAGAAGATTAAAAAAAGAGATGGAGGGGGGGAAAAGCGAAAAAGATGAAAGACAGCGGTGTATGGAGAGAAGAAGAAATACGCAGGGAAGAGGAAGAGGAAGGATGCGCTGGGAGTAAGGAAGAAGCGAGGGAGAGAGGAAAAGAGGGAGCTGAAGAAGGTGGAGGTAGAGAGAAAGCGAGAGGGATGGGTGGTTGGTTGGGTGGGTGGTGGGGTTATGATGAATTAAAGATGACACTCACTGGCAGCCTGGTTTCTAAAGATCACTCTGTCTGCTAATGTAATGTTAATGAATGCAAATGATGTGCCCAACCTCTCTCCCCTGACCAGGGGAAGGAAGGGGGAGAGAGAGGAGGGAAGTGAAGTGGGCGGCTTGTGTGTGTATTAATGTGCTGTTCCTTGTGTTTTTTTTTGTAGTGTCTTCATGTCACGCCAGCCGCTGATTGAGTGATTGACCACTGAGATATGATTACATGCACACGTGTTGTTGTCAGCACAGCAGCCTCCCAAGTGTGTGTGTTGAATGTGTACCTGTCCTGTGTTGGCCCACCCCGCCTCAGGGGTTGATGGTGGTGTGTGTGTCTGCGGGTTATTGTTGTGTTTCCCCGCTTCCCTTCCACAACAACTCTATTACAAACCGGTAATAGCGTGGAAGGAGAGCGCGGCTGTTCACCAAGTGCCGCAAGGTTGAATCTTAAGTTTTATGCGACGTGGCAGCCCAGATGTGCGAGGCCACGAGAATGTCACCTTGCTGTGATGATAGGATAATTTCATCAGGTTCTGCAGATACTGCATGTTAATTTCTCTCTCTTGTGAGGGCGTTCTTCTTAACATCTGCTGCTAATCTTACTTTGGCTTCTGTAGCTCCCTTCCTCTGTACCTCCTCTCATCTCTCTCAGCTTCCGCTTTTTTTTTTGTGTCTCTGATACTGACCTGGTCTTCTTTTATGCTGATTCTTTTCTTTTTTTTTTTTCTTCCCGCTCAGCCTGAGCCAGAGACGGCGATAAATAGACCACCGTTAATATTCATTTAATTCTGTCTGTGGCTCAGTGATGCGGGGCTTGTGTATCCCATCACTCCGTGCTAATGTCTTGGAGGATGGCAGATTATTTTCTGTTCAGTTTTCAAATCAGCCACATTGTCATTTCTGTCTTCAGGGAGACATAGTGGTAACATATTTCTTTTGATGTATTTCTGTTGACTGTTCTGTATCTTCTATTTAAAGCAAAAAAAGCAAAAAAAAACAATCTTCAGTCTGAGTGACATAACTTTAGTGTGCTGCAGATTAAAAAAGTCTCACATCTGTGTTTGTGAGGATTGTCTTCTCTGTAGAACACGATGATTCAATCAAAGATATCACCTCTTTCATATGCTTCTTACACTGAAACACGGTTGTGCCGTCAACCAAGTCACAGTTTTCACATCGTCTCAGTGTTGTCAACCATGCCGGACTTGAGTCGGTCCCACCTTCCAGTCTAGTAAACAATTTTTTGTGTGTGTTTGTGTGATTTCCCAGGGTAGTGTGAGAGAAATTTCTACACAATTTGTTCCGAAAATACTTTACTCTTTTTCAGATATCCCCCAAGTGGACAGCTGATTAGTTTGGAAGATGCAGCAGCTTTCAATCTTGTTTGTCACTTTGTTTTCAGCCTCGTATTAAGATGCCAGGCTCAGCAGGCTGCCATGGGGCTTCATCATTGTTAAGTGCTCATTTCAGTCCCGCTGATTTCTCCTCTTGGTTTTTCGTCTCTGTCGTTCTCCACGTTCTCAGTCTTCCCCTTCAGTCTCTCCGTCTCTCCTTCTCTTTGTCCTCCCATCTTGATTTCATTTCTGGGGAAAAGATAAACCCCTCTTAAATAATGCTGTTCAAGGCCCTCGGATTTTATTTCAGCTTGTTGCTATGATCACAAAGAGAAGGCCCTCTCAGCCCCAGCATCCAGCATCTGGACATGATTGTCTCATTGAATTACAAAGTGCGCCAGCATCCTTGAAGAGGAGGAGGGGGGGGGGCACACAGACATGGGAGGGTTAAAGGAGAGATGAATGGAAAAGATGTGTTATGGGATGGGAAGGAAAATCCGTGGAGAGTTGTCAGCCGTATTGACTAAGGAGCCAGCGAGCTTCAGAGAGACGCATCAGCACATGTTCTATCGACCAGCAGCCATACAATCATACAGACGCGGCCACAAAGGGCTAAATTACACAGACATGTTGCCGTTCTGACTTGCAAACGGCAGAATTAAAGACATGCACAAAGGCTCAAAGAAGGTGGAGAGACAATGGACGATCCATTCCTACTGCTCCCTCCTCTCTGAACCCTCGCTCCATCTTTTGCCCAAGTGCCGGCGTGATGTAATCATGCGTGTGTATGTGATGTATCATGCGACTGCTTGCTGACGTGTAATTGTGTGAAGAGGGCTGCCTTATCGATCTGTAACGCGGGGCCCCATCAATGTTTAATGCAGTCTCTCTCGCTCTTTCATTTCTCTCCCTCCCTTTCTCTGCCCCTCTCCCTCTATCTGTGGAAACAGCCTACCATTTGGTATTGATCGATCACTTGCCGCTAATGAGAGGGAGCTGTGCTTTCTGGGCTCGGAGGCCGTAGGCCCCCAGGTCCAGCCGCGGTTCTGCCTCCACTTGCAACTTCTGGGTTTTGAAAAGTACACTGGCAGCGTATCAGCTTGACTGAGCCTTACACATTGAGCTAACCCACATCCGCCGTGTGATTTAGAGTAACTAATATTCTACGATGTAGTCGCAATACATCCTCCGGCCTTGCGGCTCTTCGAATCCATTTAAGGCAGGCTACCCTGACACCTACAAGCTATTGTTTTCCAATAGATTTATGAGCCATGGTTACATAGTCAACATTAAGCTCTCTATGTTAATAATTTTCCCACAGAGTGAACCGCTTCTGAACCTGGCTGTGTTTAATTTATTGGAGCTTGCAGGTGAAGCTGACATTGCAGAATATGAATGCAGCAGAAAACACTCCGGGCTACCCTCCAAACATGTGGGGGACTACAGCTCGCTGATGTCTTCCCTTGTCTTCTAAATGACTTAGTGAAAACTAAACGAGAGACAGAGAGAGAGAGGGGCAGTAGGACGTGTGGTCAGACACAGACACAGCTGCAGTCAGATGTAGGAAGCCAGAGAAGAGGTGGACTCATTGTTTTTACAAGGGTTTTATGGTCGAAGCCAAGGTGAGTTAAACCGCTGGAAATAAGTGTCCAAGCTGCTTCAAATGAAAAATTACAGTTACAGCATTCTGAATGAATCTATATCTAAACCACCAGTTATTTACTTTTTTCTAATATTTAGCAGCCAAATTGTTTTGTAGCTGAGATCATGGTCTGACTTGTAATTTCAGCAATGAGCCAAAAAATGTTCCTCTTGAAATTTTGAAAGAGCCAGTTTTTTTTTTATATAATTAATATGTGTAGCGCATTTTTAAAGTGAAACTCTTCACATCCACTTATGATGATGGGTAGTCCACACAACAGCTTACTTAAAACTCACACACAGACACATATGCGAGGGACCTTTTCCAAATCCCCAGGGCGCGTGCACAGGTGTGTGAGGTATTGCATGAAGTGCTGTGAGCCCCCACCCTGTTGCTAATAACCACTTAGCATACTCCATTTACTCATCTGCTACTCTGATATTTTGCTAATGGTAGACATTAGGTCACATGACCCAGCTCATCCGACTCTCCCTTGGGGCTTTTGACCTTTTTTTGTCTCCTGTCTTTACCATCTTGTGCCCCCCCCCCCTCCCCCTTTTCTCTCCTTTTAACAGGAAATAGAAAATGGCCTACCAAGTGCCTGTGTGATTTGACTGAAGCTTTTGTGATTTCCCCTGAGAAAGGGTTGGCAGTCCCCACAACGCTGGCTGGCGCTAAGGGCTGTTTCATGCTCCTATCTCCCCAGCTGACAGCAAGTCGTACAGGCAGGCAGGCAGGCAGGCTGGTTGGCTGGAGCTGGCTGTGGAAACTAGACAAGGCAAGGCTGATCTTAGGGAAATTGAAATACTCTGATGGAAGCCGGGTGTGAACAAGGCTGTCACTGTAGGTGTACACAGAAAATTGCTCTCTGAGTTGGCTGCTGAATGAGAACGAGCGTGTGTGCGCGCGTGCGTGTGCTGCATGCATCCGTCTGTGCTCACACGCGTCTTTAACGTGTATATGTGTAAGTGCTTGTGTATGAAGCTGAATCACCTCAAGCTAATTGGTTTTATGTCTGAGGACAGTCTCTCCCTTTAAGTGGAGACAGAGAATGAAAGGCATCTTTCCTTTCTCACCAATGGCTTGTCACTCATCCTCAGTGTACCTGTGTTATTTTATTTTTTATTTTTTTTTAACCAAGACCATTTGAATTGACGATGACACACTTCAAGTGCTCCATCATTTGGAATGATTTCTAAATCACTGCGACTTCAGCGAGATTGAAAATAAGAAACAGTTGTGGATGTGTGCTCTCCTGTGAAGGAGCAGGTAAAGGGAGGGCGATGAGGGCTGAAACCTTTCCTTGAACGAAACTGTGTTGTGTTGATGAGGGACATCTAACGACAATGTGGGCGTCATTCGCCGAACCTTTTTTTATTTTTTTATTTGCTTTGATGGTGGTTGATATCCAAAGCTGTAGACACAGCAGCTGCAGTTCCTCTGATAATTCCCCCTACACCCTGCTTATCTAATACAGATCATCACCCAGACACACCATACCCCACTATTCTGTCTCCCATACTTAATCTGTTTGGTCACAACAAACACAACTGCGGGCATGTTGTGGCAGAGGACATCAGACAGCAAAATATGCCCTGGTTCACTCTCAATAAGATGGAAGGTGTAGGCCGGAGAATGAGCTGTCTGTTACAGGTGAAATTATGAATCTATCATTACACTGCTGAGGCCAATATGTCACCTAGTTTATCACTCTGCAAATCCGTGTGTATGTGTGTGTCTGTGTGTGGGAGGGATGGAGAGGAGCAGGAGAGACCAGTGGTTTGTGATAACTGCCATACTTCTCTCCTTTCCTGGAGCTATATCAAGTTTCCAGACTTCAGCATGCCAACCAGGCTGATATTAATCAAAACAGGGATGACAAAGTTCTTGGGTAAGCTGCCAGACTTATTTGTCTACACTGTGTCACTGAGGATTAGTAAGAGGAGATAGAGCGGGGGAGAAAGGGTAATCTTTGTGTTCTTATATTTCATAAATATGGTGCCAGATATGACAGCTCGGTTAATGCAAGTCCAAAGTGAGACAGATAAATTCTAATGGGTTTTCCTCTCAATGGCTGAATTGGCTTTTTAATGTTGTAACCTTCTCTTGTCTCAACATTGTTTGCAACCCGTGTACTGCATCGCTATCAAAGGTACATCTTGAGATGATCAGACACTCAGAATCGTTTATTAAAGCTCACCAACAAGCCATAATTTCACTGAAATGTAATGTACGTATTTTCATAAATGTGTGAAAAGAATAGAGGCCGCACTAGTTTTCAGGGAATGTCCCCACTAGGAGTAAACAATCTGGATCGGCTTAGCTATGAAAGAGCTCTCTCTGCATTTCTACTGCCACTCGCTTTGGTTAAACAGTGTGACAAAGTTCAGCGCTCACCCACAAACACATGCAAACTCATGCAGGGTTTCTCATGTGCACACAAACAGACACAAAAATACCCACTAGTTTCTCCACAAATGACTGCATATCGTGCAAATGCATGCACATAAACAAAGGCAGGATGCACATACTGTAGTTTCATGCTCACACGGAGAGAACACAATACAAAGCTCAGCATTTAACAGCATGACAGAGGCTCTCAGACATCCCATCCAGTGCCAAGGCTTTGTTTCCATGTCTCTTGTCTTAACAGAAGTCTAGCAGAGATGGATGAAACGCAGTGAAGGATTCGTCTCCTTTCTGTTATTCGATGATAGTGTCAAGTGATCACTGGGGCTTGAATGCGGTTCAGCTCTGTGGAATAATGCTCAAAATAGCTTCCTTTGAGGCTAACCACTGTCTTTCCCTTTTCTCCCTTTCTTTCTTTGCTGCAGAGACCGTGATGGACACTCGGGTGGCCACAGCTGAACTGGGCTGGACAGCGTATCCCAATTCTGGGGTAAGTCGGTCATTGCCAATACACACACGTACTGAGTACAAACAGTTTCAGAAGTTTGTCTTCAAAACGGTCTCTGTCGGGAGGAAGATGGCTCGGTCGGATGATGCGTATCATGAAACACAGTGCACGTACAGTTCTACAGGCAGACAGATAAATAGACAGGAAGGCACACAGGATGGGAGTATAGATTTAAGTAGTGCCCAATGTAGCTCCTATTATGGGTATTATTTTCTCTCTGTCCTAGCTCATAATGACTTAATGATATAATGGATCCATGTAAGCCCCAGAACACAGAACCTAAGTCCCTGTAAATGGAAGCTGGGGGGGGGATACCATAGACATAATAATACTGTAATGATACATTTATGCAGGGAAGTGGAGGTATTAGGGTGAAATGGGGAGGAGGAGCTAAGAGGATGGAAATGCTCAGGGCTTTTTCAGGAACTATTTTCAACTTTCAGGTAGTTCAATGCACATGAAAGGAGTGGAAATGGAATAAAGTGCCAAGTCATCAGAATGAGAACAGTGTTTTTTCTTCGTCTTTTTTTCCACAGTATCAGAAGTATGATTGCCCTATTACATTAATGGACCTTAAGAGAATTTTAAGACCTTGTTCTCGCTGCTGCAATTCAATAATTCAATGAAAGGCTCCATAGCCCAACAGTGATAGCACTGGGTCAGGTAGGAGACATCCAGGGTAGACAAAGACTGTTTCCTGCATTTTCTGGGTCTTTGGGTCTTTATGAGGCATTTTACACACGTGTAAATGGTGACTTTACTGCACTCAAACAGAGCTTTGGCTCTATTTGAACAACTGGAGAGTGGGACGGCAGCCCAGTTTTTTTAGTACTAACTAAAACAACCTGGAGCGCACAGTCATTTTAACAGCATCCCCAGCTTGGACCTTGCTCAGGATTATCTTGTATTGCTGTTATGAATAACAACAAACCCTAAAATGCTGTGTTTACATATCATGAGAACATCTAATGTAATCACTACAAGCTGTTTTCCCTTATACACATGACTGTAAGAGGAATGTTTCTTGACCGGAAGAGGTAGAGGTGAAAAATGAGAAGTGTTGCAAATCAGACAAAAAGAATGAAGGACTAAATCGGTGTTTGTTGCTTTTTATTTCAAAATGTAAAGCAAACATTAGTGAGGATATATAACATTTTATGACCCTACTCATTAGCTGTATAGTGTCAGTTGTCAGTTTGACAATTTGGGATGTTGGAGTACATTCACTTACATGCATGCAAAGTAGGGCTGTCAGTCTAATTAAATATTTAATCGCCGTTATTCACATGTTCAGTTAATTGAAAATGAATTTCACATTTTCTATTTGTACAAAATGTACCTTTAAAGGCTTTATTTAATAAAATGTAGCTTAAAGGGACTATTTAATAAAGGATAAGTGTTTTAATATAGGATAGACATGCACCAGTGGTAACTCATTTCACACTGACAGTAACTGCAAATAACCTTGGTTTTATCGACACAACCATCTGGCAGGACTTTGAGGCTGAACTTGCCATTCAGATTTTTTTTCATTATCCTTTGCGATGTGGTAAATGTTAGCAGAGAGCTGATTTGTTTCCAGCAATTCAAACTATGTTTCAGGCCAAAGGCGAGTTAAACAGAACCTATGTTAATTGCACGTCCAAAAGAAAAAAAAAACTGCTGTTAACAGGAATTTGGGTACATGTGTTGTTATCGCATTAACTTTGACTGCCCTAATGCAAATATGAACTCTTTTTTTTTTTGTGCATGAATTGGCCTCAGCATCTGTGAAAAGGAAATATCCAGTAAGATGCACTGAGTAGAGACATTTACTGTGCTGTTTTCATCGAAGGCAGCTCAGTTCAGCAAGCCTCCAGGCACACAGAGCCTCCTGTCTGTGTTGAGCATAGTTTTCCAAGCTACTCCTGTTGTAGCGGTTCAGGCAGATCTGCTGTAGGGAGAATACACTCACGCCGCTCACTGGTGGAACTCACTTGGCTACACAGCTGCCTTGACCTTAGTGGTTTATTGTGAAAGATGCAGCTTGATTTCGAAGAAATGCACACACACACACACAAGCGAAAAAACAACATAACCCTAACAAGAACATAAAAACACGCACACTAAATTGAGCTTTTTTTTTTGTAATGGATTTCTGTTGCAGCAGAGCAAAAGATATAATTATGTCAACCTTGGTCAATATCTGAGGGCTGCAGGTGCACCAATTTGTCGGTGTACTCTGCAGTTGATTTGGAAACCTAGTATTTAATAAATAAACTGAGGCATTCAACATGAGTATAAATGAATGTTCACAAGCTGATTTGGAGGTTAATTAAAAAAAATCAAAAAATCACAGAACCATTACACCGAGGCCTATATGGAATGTGCAGAGGGCACTTTGACATGTATGACTACACATGCTGCTTTTAATAATGATTTATATGTATGTGCGTGTATAGTTAGTGGCTAAGTGGTCAAATTGCTTCTTTTTGTTGAACCCGATCTTGAACACACACACACACAACAGGAGAAAAAGGCACACTCCGGTGCTGCTGTACCTGCGCCATTTGATATACCTCATTAATTTCCTTCCGTAACTCCTCCTTCAAGAATTCTTAAGAAGTGAATACGTGTGTGTCTGCGTGTATGTGTGGTTGTGTTTAGCTGACCTGAAGGGATAATTTTGAAAGATTGCAGAAGCGGTGTCATTAGTTCCAGTGGTGTAAACATGAGGACGTATCAGGGTTGGCCACATGAATGTATAATGGACCAACAGTATGCAAGTGCGATCTCTGTATTAGCATCTGCTCCAGAGAAAGCGAGCTCAGAAGGCAAACACATGCGCACAATGGACAATAGTACAATATGTTTTCATAATGTATGTCTGCTGCAGCTTTTCTCTATATTGTTTCATTTCAGTTGGCTATATTCCTGCTCTCCCCCTGTGGAATTTAGCCTCTCATCAGTTTTTCTCTGTCAGTCCTCTCTCGCTCTCATTCTCTGTCTTGCACATATTGCACACCACACATGCACACTGCATAGCATCACTTAAGTTCATTTATCTATACTTATATTTAATGTGATTGCTTGCATCTTTCAGCAACATGAAATCTTCATACTTTTCAACCTGAGAATGATTTATTAGGTTAAGCGATTTGAAGGAAAAACTGTGAATACAGTCAGATTTACACTGGAGAAAATGTTCACACACCTAACAGAGTTTCTAAAGGGTTTTTACTCTTTGCATGACAAAAATATGGCACCAAGTTAAAAAAATTAAGACTGTACCAAAGCTACTTATCCTCATAATCAAAACCAATAATTCCATGTTTGGACCTTAAGTAAAGCTTAAAGCAAGTTAAGAGGCTCAACCATTGCATAATTCATTTCCTAACAGTGAAGTTTATTTTTCGTGGAAAAACAAGAACCCCAAGTGCTGAGTAAGAAAAAATACTGTTAGCGATACAGAGCATTTATAGCTGAAAAATGCTGATTCTATAACTTGACGTGAACTGATTTGAAACATCGTCATGTCCAAAGATCTACCTTTTTGTTGGCAACTTTCTCCCAGGGAATGGATATTTTCTACCTGAGTGCCTAAGACAGACCTCACTTACAGCAGTGGCCAGTATCAGAACTGAGTCAGCCAGCCCACGGCCCTCTGGCCCTGGGGAACACCAATCAGACCCTCGACCCCTCTACATTTGAGACACAGGGTGTGTGGGAGCCAGGCGGCAGTGGTCAGGCTGCTGTCATGCTGTTTTATTTGCTTGGATTTCTCACTCCAGGGTGTGCTGCACCGCCGGGCCAAACAGCTCCAACCACTGACACTAGCTTGTCAAGCTCCCTGACATGAGGGCAACAAAACACTGGTGAACCTCTACTTACAAAATCAAATAATTCTTAAGTCCCACCATCGAAGCAGTCCACAGACATAAAAACAAAAGAACTATGATTCACAAGAAATGTGTTTCGTACCCGTGCAGGGAAGTTACATAGTGCAGTTTCAGCTGACGCGACCCCGCTCAGACCGCGGCAGCAGCACCATTCACCCTATTAACCATTTTTCTACCATTGCAATGAGTCTGGAAACATTATTTTAAGGCCGAAAAACTCTGCAATGTTACTTTAAAACTCATTAGCAGAAACACTTGTCGGGTTAAAAACTGAAATTAGTAGCCACTAACACGAAATAAAATTTTTAAAATTAAAATAAATAAATAAATAATTGGATATGTGGTACTTCAGTGTAAACTCTCAACGTATTCTTATCTAACAAAGGAAAAACACACTGACCATGGTTGTGATCACAGCCTTGGAGGACAAAACTGTAGCTGTATCAATCACGCAGTTGCAGGGTTTCTATAGCAAAAAGTCAGCCAGTTAGCTACCTGAGACAAAATTGGAAGGGACATCTTGCATGATGATGTGGGCTTAACCTTCATATGGTTTTGCTTTTGTGAACTTTTCCTCGACATTAAAAGCAGTGATGTCAACTTAAAACTTATGTTTTAACTTTTCTTAACTCTAAGATTTTGGTTTGGATTAAAGTTTGGAGCGACCAAATATGGAATGTTATTATAAGAAAGAATACTTTGTAATCAAGTTGGCTGTGAAAGAACAAAAAATGAATAGCTGAATAAAGATGCTGGCAGTCTGAAAAGGTGCTTAGTGGACACACACATTAAGGAATCCTGAGCCTTTACAGAAAAGAAACAGGCGTTTCTTTATCTTAATTTTTTCTGCATCATTCTTGACTGAATTAGATAAAAGGGGAACTTGAAAAAAAATAGCTTTCTTTTGGGGAGGGGTACGGATGGGATTAGATGAGTGTGGAGTGAGGGAGACAGGAAGGGAACGAGAGATGAGAGGAGTGCAGAAGAGAAATGTGGCTGTGATGGTGGAGGGGCTGAAGGGGTTGCAGGATCAGGGGGGGGGGGGGGGGGGGGGATTAGGAGAAACCGGAGGGAGAGAGTTTAAAAGATCAATTGTGTGTGGCAAAGAAAAGGCAGCCCTGTAGCCCAGAAACATTCAGCTGTGCGTGTGGACGGGGGCTTGGGTTATAGCTCATGTGACTCTAGGAGGTCACAGACGGAGCTCAGGCTTTGGGGGTGAGAGCCTTGGGGGGGGAAGGGGGTGTTATGGGGGTCATGGGGGTCAGATGGGTGGCAGTGTCTGCGCCGACCGAGGCTGTGGGTGCTGTCGAGCGTGGCGGAACAGGGCAGGTTGGTGTAGTTGTAAGGGGCTTTGGGCAGAAAGGGATAAAGACTGGGCGACGTGAATAGACAGGGGGGTGTGGAGGATAAATACTGACGGGACGCCTCGGACAGGAAAAGCAACGGGAGCGAGACGGGAGCAGGGAGATAAAGAGGAGATTTTAAGGGAAATCCCTCAGTTCTTTTGTTGCAAGTGCATAAAAAGAGGACAGAGACAGAATAGATCTCACCCTGACTTTGTTTGTATTTACTCTCCCATGTATTTTCACAAGCAGGCTCGTGTTTGCTCAGGCATAAATTCAAGGGCCTGAATGCGCTGTTGCATATGTACACCTGCATATGGGAGTGTGTGTGTGACTGCAGGTGCTGTAGAGGAGAGAGGGGTTTGGGAGGTGTGTCCCATCTTTGCTCCCCCCACCACTGTGCCCTGTGCTTCAGCAAACCTCCTGTGGGTCTTAACTGGACAGGTGTCAGCATACACTCAGTGATTCCTAAAGAGCACAGATAGATCTATAACGGCCATCTCGCCATCTGCTGACCAGACTCAATACACCTCAATTATTCATAGCCTGACAGTTAGACAGACAGACAGACAGACAGTGGCTCTATGTTCATAAGGGAACAAGGAAGAAAAAAAAGTCAAATGAGGAGGGTGAAAAAAAGAGCAAAATGGAGAGAGGAGGGAGGGGGCGGTTGAGTATAGAGAATAAGAGTCAGAGAAAGATCGAGAGGGGAAAAAAACATTGAGGATGAATGAGAAGGAGTGAAGATGACAGAGAGCAGCGGGGGGAGTGAGTGGAGGTGAACTCTGAACCAACAGAGTCCGAGCTGAAATGGAATGAGAGGAGAAAAACGACAGAGTCATGCTGTCTGCGCTTCAGCAGCCAGGTGAGAAGAGTGTCTACATTACATGCGCACAAAGCTCAAACCGATGGAAGTATGCACATGATCACGCATTCACACATAATTCTATTCCAGAACATGCGCTTCTTCAGCTGGGAGCAGCAAAGTCTGGTAGCTCTGAGTTTTTGTTGTGTTTTTGTATGTTTGTGTTGTATTTTGTCAACTACTGATGGATACTTCTGTGAGGAGAGAGTATTCTTCAGGAGAGGAGCTTCTTTCACTGAAAATGGAGCAGGTCTGGAGGACGCTGAGATGAAGAGGTCCTTGCGTGGTTGCCATGGCTGGTGGTGCAAAGGTTAAAGGCCTGAAGTGGAGATGAACTGTAGGTCCTTTCTGCCGTTAGTCAACATGGGAAATATCAACTCTGCTCAATGAGCGTGATGAGCCGGAGATTTCGGTGAAGACTCAGAAACGAGAAATGTTCAATGTAAAGTTCTCCATGAAGATACAGGCCAAACATCCTGACGCACTTGACTTAAAGCATGTTTCCCTGATGGACTCACTGGGGGGATGTGGTGGAGAGATGCACACTGAAGATGGTAGAGACCTTTTAACTCTTCTGCAAATGGTCGATGAGCTGATGGATAATGAATTTCCCTGTTGGGATTAATGATGTTATTTCTATTTGTATATCTAATTATAAACCCTTGAGGAATGAGATGAGAAGGAAAAAAAAGTGCATCGTATGTAGATGTACACATTCACACACATACACATACTGTAGCAGGCATGGTCCTACCAGTGGGAGACCCGTTTTATTTCACCTCCAAGGGTATTGAGTGTGATTTAGGTGTGTATAGCCAGACAGCTGAACCTGCTCTGTAAGCTCAGACACAGACGTCTCCGCTCGGCGTGATGACTGGAATGGTAATACCTTCCAATCACTTAGATCCCAACGCATCCTGGGCTTCTTGTCTGAGTGCGTTTGTGCGTGTGTGGCTCTGTGTTTTTTTGGGTGTCGTATTTGTGTTTCTTTTTTGCCAGACTGTACCTTCTGTGGAAACCGCTCCCGTAGCATGTTTTTAACTCTATAAACATTTGTTTGCAGGTAAGATTTAATTTACATTTCCAAATCTCATTTGCAAAGGAGACATGGCCAAGAACGCAACATCTACATGTGGTTTCACACAAGAGGAGGAAAATTTAAGGGTGTGCAGAACAAGATAAATTAGGCTGCTTTTGAAATTGTGTGCCATTTTTTCCCAGCTTAAAAAAACAACAACCTTTCTTCTGTTTTCCTCTTTGAAATAAAAGAACATGTGGCTAGCTCAATTATTGATTTCCTTCCTGTGAAATTTCCCTCAATAGTTCACATATAAGAATTCTCTTGGATGTATGAGAAACCAAGGACATTTTTTTTTTCATCAAAGTATAAATAAAATAACATGGTAGAACTAGGACATAATGAAAGAAAGGAGAAATGAATCTATCGTTAATTTGGTATGACGTTGGAGGAGTGGCTGGAGGCTGAGTCCCATTTCAGTGTGTGGGAGTCACTGTGTCTATCCCAGTACCTGCATTATACCTGCCATTTCAGCAGTCCTACAGAGCTGGCAGAAATAACAGTAAATCCCTCTTTTCTTTCACTGCATCTTTTTTTTTCTCACCCACACTGACTGTTTCGATGTCTTTTTTCCCCTCAGGTTTTCCTTACTCCAGCTTGTCTATACCTCAGAGCTCAGACTCCCTTTCCGCTCCATCGTCACCTAACCAAGCCACCCCCCCATCCACCTTCTTTCCCCACCATCCCTCCCTCTCTCTGTCTTTATGTCTTGAGGACAGGCCTGTCAGGTGTAACGCTTTACAGAGATTTTTCTTTTTTTTTCACACATGCACACACGCATATATGCACACATAGACGTTGACAGGCGGGGGCCCCCTTTACACCCAAAAGCCTCGATACCCTGCCATTCTCCTGTCCCCCCGCTGACATGGTCTTTGTGGTTCATCCCTAAATGGCCTCGCCTTGGGCCATAGGGGGCCAGGGAGCCTGCGGGGCGACAGCTTTCACTCCTTGCACTCCCTTTCACTGTTTCTCTCGCTGCCTTTACCCCTTGTTATCACATTCCATTTCTGTTCATCGTTTTTATTCCTCATGTCTGCTTTAAATAAATTAAGCTCTTAATAGTTACATTCTGTCTGCTGTCTCTCTGGATTTCTCTATTTTTCCCTCGCCATTGCCCTTTTTTCCACTTTTTGGCTTTTCATTCTTCTTCTTTTGTACATACCTGCCAGTGCACAAGGTCACACCAGCAGCTTCAGTGTATATATACACAGTGATGGTGAATCATTTAGTCTTCCTCCTTATCGTCCCCCACAATAGATCCATGAGGTTGCGGAGGCTGTCAGATATCAACTGAACACACAGCTTTAGCCTTTTGCGCAGGGTGACTCAAGGTAATGTTGCTACTGGTAACTGAGGGCCGAGCTGAAGCGGTGTCAGCTACTTGGTTTCTCTCAAGATACCTGAGTGGGTGTTACCAGGATTTCTGTCAGATACCAGTCTTCAGCAAACAGTTTGCTTTTTCAACACAGTGTTTTGTCCTACACTTGACTTGATGAAGTTTTCCAAAGCTTTCATTTAGTTATATTTCAGGCATGCATATTCATTTCCAAAGACTTTAATCAAGTGAATATCTAAAAATTCTTTCATCAGCTTCACACAAACCTTCACAAATTACTATTTTCTTTTACTACAGCAGTCCAAATTAACAACAGGGGACTACTGGCATTTAATACAGTTGAAAATATTATTCCACAATGTGACATGTAAAGCAAAATAATAACAGGACTGAGATGAATCACCAAAAGGCAGATCATGCTAATTTTTTTTTTTTTTTTTTTTACAAAATGGTAATCGTAAATACAATATTTGTCAAGGGAAAATGTGTATTAGTCATCCAATACACATTTTCATTTTGTATTTAAAACATTACTGTACAACTTATCTGTTTTCCCATGCCAAGCAACCTTGTAACTGCTGCACCACCCACCAGTTTTTTATGCTTAATATTAAGATCTCTCTTTTTTGCTGAAATCTGTAGATATGGTGTGGATGAATTGCCTGCAGCTAACACTGAAATTTTACTCCTTTAGCGGAAAACCCATTCATGTTCATTTCCAGCCTGCACTCTCTCCTCACTGTAAACAGTAGTGGCTGCATTTAGCAACATCTACAATATCTAGGAGGGTTGCGTCTACTAGCAGCAGGCAGCGTGTAATTAAAAAAATAAAGTGTTAATAATGATGTTACAGAAGTTGGACGGAGGAGTGGGAGAGTGAGACGCCTGGGAGGGTTGTTTGCTTGAATTATGTGCGTCACATTCAGGATCTAAGAAAAAACGGCATATCAAAGAGAGTTGAGAGCATGTAATGAGACCAAATTGCCAATAATGTGTCAACACAGCATTTTTCTCAGAGTGTAAACACACATTGAGATAAAAGTTTGGCATGAAAGCAACAAAACAGAAGAGGGAAAAAAGGCTTGTGTACTGTTTGTTTACTCTCAGCAACACCAGCATAAAGTCACATGTTTAACCCGTCAGTTTAGTAAATGCATCGACCTGGACGTGGGCGTGGCCTGGGAGCAGATCGACAATGAGTCTCATTTGGACGCAGGCGGACAGAGTTCTGTCCGAGCTCAGTCAAACTGTGTGACTGTAATTACAGAGTAGCTGGGATCTGGCAGGACTGGGAGTGTTTCAGACATCACCATTTCCTCCCCATCCATCACATTCAGCCAGGCGGAACTAGGCCTCAGATGCCCCGCAAAAATAATCATTCCCATGCAACTGGTCTGACAGCAGCCCTCATTCAATAACACAGCTGATCAGAAATGATAATAGCAATCATGCCACTGCATATTTTAGAAGCTGCAGTCTGGCTGTGTGCGAGTGTGTACGTGTATGAGAGCAAGGTGGGAGATGAGGCGTAGCTTACGGAATATGTGAATTTACAAAGAGACTTATGAGCATGTGTCTCCCAACAACCTTGTGCGTGAACGTGAGTCAATGTAGCTGCAGTTATTGTTACCAAAGCAAATCAACTGTTGCTCCTAGATGACGTGTCCATTCAATTGACTTCAAGGAAGAGACCCAGAGGTTGAAATGCAAATACCCTCATTAAGTCAGAGGGAGCCGAAGCAGCCTTTGAAAAAAAAATCTGGCTTGTGATTACAGTCAGTGGTGAGCTTTGCAAAATGAGAAGAGCATCTTTCAGCAGGGGCATAAAGAGTTCAATCCCTATCTCAGCTTTTCATGTCCAGCTATAATCCACTGTCCTTCAGAGACCTTGGCCTTTGCAAATCTGTCAGTGTGAATTTCACCTGCATGTCTGCCACTCCTTTTCTTTTGTTCGCTTTTTATGAAAAGCCAGCTCTTTAAATACTGATTTATTCATGCCCAATTATTAAAAAAAAAAAAAAAAGAAAAATTCTATGAAGGTATACTTTTCCCAGCCTCAGTCCTATGTTGTGTTGACATGAATAACAAATAGGCTCATTACCGAAATGTCCATCCCAAGCCTGTAGTATAAAAGCAATCTCCTCCTTGCCTCCACCCACATGTTTCACTCCTGCAATGATAGATGAACAGACAACTCTTAGGTAGAAAGTGCTCACACATGTGCCAGCCATTCCTCTTGGGTTTACAGAGGTAAACACAACACCCTAGCTGCACTGCTGGCGGAAACACTATATATACACAATCCAGGCACAGAATTCTTTGGGGAACAAGATGTTAATTTTGAGGCAACTTCTCCTACAAACCATATTCATTTGAAGGGTAAGCTCAGAGTGGAGTGCTTTAATTTAAAAGGGCAAAAAAGAAAAAAGAAAACGGTTGTAAACTGCATCAGTAAGTCATACGCGGGGACAAAGTCAGCCCTTACTCACTACTATTAAATGCATCTCTTGCCTTGGGTCCTGTTGTAAAAAGCCCATCATCAGACTGAGTATTCTGAGTTTTGACAGCCATTCAAGAAACACTTGCCAGGCGCTCTCCCACTATTTGCAGTGGCATTTTGTAGACCTTTCTAGGCTGGGGAGCTTTAGATGTGGAAATACTGTGAGCTGCTCATCATCCATCTGTGCTCAGTATGTCTGAGCATGTAGCTGTATTAACTGGTGCTGATGGATTTGAGAGGCAGTTTGTGAGTGTGACTCCAGAGAGGATCAGACGGCAGACTGGGGGTTAAAGATCAGCCTAAGAGATGCTTCTCAATTCAAGTCTCTTGTCTTGTGTGAATTGACTTGAGGTCGAATGATGAGCTAAAAGTTGTCAAGACTCATTTTTATGTGTGTTAAGCCCGAGCCACAACCGCACCGAGTGCTTTGGCCGGTGTGCAGCGTTACAGTACCGTACATCAAGGCAGAAGTTGTTTCGCTCTTGCTTTATTGCTGAATCTCTTTGCGTATCAGCCACTGGCCCCTTCCACCAAATAGCCTGAGGAAAAATGGAGCCCCAGGAACAAAACTCAGAGTGTAAGGATCTTTTTTCTGTAGATCTCTAAATTATGTAAGTTGGACAGTACCCACAATGCATTGCAACAGCTTTAGTGGAGACAACAGCAGTATTGTTGTTCTTTGTTATCTGCACTGTTGTTTAACCCTGCAAATAGAGAAAGACCTGCAGAGATAGAGGGATTATACTAAAACCTCTGTCTTGTCAGTTATGGTTGACAGGCTCTTTATGAAATAGAAAATAACTTCTTTAATACAAGCTGATTATTGTGTGAATGACTGTTGTGAGCAGCTGAAGCAGTTTTAGGGTTTATAACTGACCAGTAATGGATATTTTGGCAAAATATGCTCTGATGGTGCTTCAAGTTCATTGTCCAAAGTGAAATATGAGCAAGTGAAGCTGCTGAAGTTCTCAGAGGTTCCTGGAAAAGTTTTCCGTGGTGAAAAAGGGCTGACCATCTGTACTATTTTTGGACTGGAACCCCATCACCTTTGCAGCATGTTGTGGCGCCTGTCCTGCTCCCACCATGCCTGTTCCAAATGACTTATTAGTCCAGCCCATTTCTCCTGCTAGTGTCCACAGGTGATACATTCATGCTTCAATGGGTTAGCCTTCCCAGCTCTGAGACTGAGGCTCTGCTCGTCCCCCAGTCCACTGTTGGATGCTGTGGCCCTCTAGAGCGAGACCGCGGCCATCTGAGCTGCTCTGTGTTATTTTAGCCTTTGAAGGTAATGGCAGGAGATCAATGTGATGAATGGCCTTTATGAGGGCAGAGTATCGATGGTTGATGGCAGCGAACTGAGGCTGTGGGAAGGGGAACATCAGCCTGAATATATTACCGCCTCCCCTTCTCCTTGATTCCTCTTCACTCCTGTATTTTTCTTTTATCCATCACCCTGTCTCCTTTCCCTTCCACCCTCTCTTCTCCAGCTCAGCTAGCTGTGACTGGTCATTAACACAAACATTAAGCGCCCTGTGAATCCATAGCCCTTCCATCTCCTCACCCATAAAACAGAGCTGCAGTAATGACACACACAATGGCTACACTTGACAATCAGGGGCAGGAGTCGAGCGGGTTAGTGGGGAAGCCAAGGGGCGCATTTGGTTGCCGTAACGAGTGTCGTGTTAAGAGGGTCTCGGCGTTTGTCAAGTGTTTTTATCGGCAAGAAAGTTTATTCAAGTGATATTGATAAATTATGGTTATGATGATGCAGAGATGTTTACAGTAAAACAAAATGAGAGGGAGGCGACTTTATAGAGACACAAAATGGTACATCTCTTTTATGTGATGCTGATCTTTTTGTTTACCCCATAACTACCATTTTTATCCAGATGTAATCCAGTTCTCCTGCTGCTGCTCTGCGCCTTCTCACCTGACTCCACAAAGAGAACGTTATCTCTTATCACCTGAACATGTGGCAGCACCGTACGAAAGCAGCACCGGGGCACATAAAGATAATCAAACCCCTGTCTATCCCCCACACCTTGTTCACCTTGAGCAGATATGAATGATACATACCAGCAACATGCAGTACATGTGCACTCAGGTCCATAATGCATGGACTAAATATACACAGCGCGGAGCTAACAGCGTTATTTTATACACAAATCCTTGAGGAGGAAATGGATGCAAAGACCAGGGAATTCCATTATCAGCGGTGACAGGTGATGATGCCTTCGCTTTTCGCTCTTCGCGGGCAAGGTCAGGGAGATGTCACAGAGTGCAGGAGAAAGATTTGATTTAAATGATGTAAAAGGTCTGTGTGAGAGCATAGAAATAGAAATAGGAAACCCTCGGCAGAGTATTGATCTGACTTTAGGGCATGCGCTGCTTACATATGGCGTCCTTGCTACTTAAATGCATGTATCGCATGCATTTTAATGTTGTTACTATAGGACAAGCTAAATGATGAAGATGCTGAGGAAAATACAAATGATAATACTCTGAGTGATCAAATGTTTTGGACCTGCAGACTCAGAAATGTGGTGTGTAGCCTCCAGCTCCTCAGCAGCAAAACAACACCCAGCGAATCAATATGTGGTCGGTAAACCATCAAATTATAAACAGCACGTTCTCAGACACACACACACACGCAGACACACACACAGATACATAAACAGCAGATGAACACAAAGAACTGAGAAGATAATAGCACTTTGTGTTATAAAGTTTAATTTCTGCTAAGAAACTCATGCACCTGTAATAGTTTTGTTTGTCTCTGACACAATGGTGTCACTGAGTACCCACCGAGGAGGAAAAAAACTAAAATATATATAATGAAAAATTGTGGTTCATTATTATATGAGCCAATGAATTTCTGGACAGATTTCAGACGGGCACTATCGGAGACGCCTCAGGCCAGTCTCTGGCGTGAAAGATGGTGGTCATTTGGCTAGACGAGGGGCGGTGAGGACCCCCTCCTAGACTGGAGCAGACGGGTGCAGAGGAGCCTAGGGCTGGCTGTATTAATGAACAGGCAGTGCTGAAAGGGACAGGTTCCTGTAATGCTGATGAATGGTCATTACAGAGCAGAGACGGGAGAAGAGAGCGGGAGGGAGGGGGTGGGAGGGGGCTAGAGAGGAGCTGGGCAGAGTGGGCACAGAGGGAGCAGTGGTGAAAAAAGGCTTTAATTTGCACCTCAGATTTCTGTAAACTCGTTTATCATGTCAGCGGTGTCACCGTTGTCCACGTGTCTTCTCCCCCACCCCGGCCCCAAACTCTCTTGTTTTTCCTCCAGATGCTTTCACGTACTCCTTGGGCCAAATAATTTCATCATATGCTCCATTTTGGTCCATATCTCGAAACTGCCTCGCATTCAGTGTCAATGTATCACGCATATCTCGTCTCGCATCATTTTATGGACTCATTTAATAAAGAATTGTGTATATTTTCTATCATTTGAGTGGTTGTTGGGGCTGCGCATGGAGACTTGATGTCTTCTCCTCTCCATTAGGCCTGATTGAGCAGCTGGGGCGTTAAAGGTCAGAGGAAGGAGGAAGCACCGAGAGATGTATGCACACAAGAAACACGAATTGACTGGAGGCGCACTCGCAACACTATGGACCTCATTAGCTTGTCCTCGCCTACAGCTGTTTGGATCATTTGAGGAAGGGGCGGGGCGGGGGGGGCTGCTGGTTCAAATAGGAGTATAAAGAATTGTATTATTACAGACAGTGGAAGTGATCAGAGAAGAAAGAATTCTGTTTGAAACTGTGTCAAATCACCGGCTCTCTTTTACAAAATATTCATTTCAAGTCAGCGGGCCCTTTTATCTTGCTGTCGCAATGCATGCAGCCCTTATGTTTTTTTTGGGTTTTTTTTTTTTTTTGGTTCGCTCTGCTGCTGCGTGTATAGTTCACCAAATTAAAACCTTGTATTGAGTATATCAGGAGACTCTGTGTCTCTTAACAGTTTTGTGCTTGACCAGCATTTGCCCAGCTGGACGGCTTTCTCGTCTGAAAATTTTCATTTGAAAGCGAGCTTCGAGGCAAGCTTCTTTTTATTTCAGTGATTCCTCTTCCTGATTCTCTGTGATGCCAGCCAAATGTTAATGGCACATTTTCATCATGATTTGGCACACTGAGTTAATACCTCAAGGGGCTTCTGATGCTCATCCAACATACTTTGTGGGTCACACCTGCAAAAAAACAAAAAGGAGGGGGGGGGTTTAGTGTGTATGCAAATGTCTTTCCATCCGACTGGCTCGTGGCTGCTATGTAGTAGTCTCCGTCTGTCTAATTGTAATTCAATAGTGCATAATCTTGAATTTGTTACACACCACGTTTTATAATGCGTCAACTCGTTGCTCAGCCACGCTCTGCATAGATGGCAAATACCAGCACAGCCCAAGTAATTACTGGGTTTGTGCTTATACAATGGTAGTACACATACTACAGCTGTTGAGCATATTTAGATAGCAAGACAGCAAAGTGGTGTTTTTGCAGTTGCTGCTCTTAAGAAATAGTTTATGATTCAGAAAAAGGACATTTGTGTGTTCTCAATGGATGAGTAAACCCCGCAGCTCGACAGGCTGATTCCTTTCTGTTAATCCAGGAAGACGACTGAAATTTGGTGGCTCGGGGAGATTACTTATGTGTACAAATTCTCTGTGGCTCAGCCAATATTAGCATTCTCAAGCAAATGAGGAGGAATAACCACAGCCTTGTCATTGATGATTACTAATCAACTGTGTGTGCCTTCTCTTCTCCTCTCTGTCTCTCTGTGTAGTGGGAGGAGGTGAGCGGTTATGACGAGAACCTCAACACCATCAGGACCTACCAGGTGTGTAACGTCTTCGAGTCCAGTCAAAACAACTGGCTCCTCACCACCTTCATTGATCGGCGTGGAGCACAGCGCATCTATGTGGAAATTCGATTCACCGTGCGCGACTGCAGCTCCATCCCCAACGTCCCCGGCTCCTGCAAGGAGACGTTTAATCTCTACTACTACGAGACGGACGCCGTCATCGCCACCAAAGGCACGGCCTTCTGGATGGAGGCTCCTTACCTCAAAGTGGACACCATCGCTGCAGACGAGAGCTTCTCGCAGGTGGATTTTGGCGGACGCCTCATGAAGGTCAACACGGAGGTGCGGAGCTTCGGGCCGCTGTCTAAAAATGGCTTCTACCTGGCATTTCAGGACTATGGTGCCTGCATGTCTCTGCTGTCAGTCAGGGTCTTTTATAAGAAGTGCCCGAGCGTGGTCCAGAACTTTGCTATCTTTCCAGAGACGATGACAGGGGCTGAAAGCACCTCCCTGGTCATTGCAAGAGGGATCTGTATCCCCAACTCGGAGGAAGTAGATGTTCCTATAAAGCTCTACTGCAACGGAGATGGAGAGTGGATGGTTCCCATCGGCAGCTGCACATGCAAGGCTGGATTTGAACCTGACAACGGCAACGTGTGTCGAGGTAAGTAATAAGAAGAACAGATACATTTTGTCACCAACATCCTAGTAGTTGTAATTTGACCGTGGCACCTCTGACAGTTGCGAGAATCCACCCTGCTTTTCATCGTTCATTCTCTTTCGAGATGATGGACTGCTCGCAACAGAACAAATCACTCGCGTTGTAAGCAGGCGACAGATTTGTTCTATTTCAGGCTTGCATATAAAAGGGCATCAGTATACGTTGGATCACAGATTTTCTGCATCATTGGAAGGGCAGAATTGATTGTGTTTCATGAGTTTTGCTGAGCATCATGTGCCGTACTCCTCCTTGATCACATCCACCTCCGGCGCGCTTGAAAGGCACATTAGCATTGATTTTTAATCTGTAGCGAATGCCAGCCTTCTGTGCGGCGTACTTTACAGATGGCAAGAGGTTTGATTCTGCCTCAGTATGATGTGCGGAAGACTAAATTCTAAGGAATAACATGCACATAAAGATGAGGTTAATCTGGCTTTTCTGCTGTCACATTTTCTCTCTTTCCGTCCGTCCTCTAATGCACCTTTACACTCCCTGCACCCCGCTATTCTCACACACTCGCAAACTTATACACAAAGGAGGAGAAAATTTGCTCAAGGTGTCTGATGATAATACGAGTGGCTTGGGGCTCTCAGTGTGGTGCAGTATTGGTTGGCCTACCTCAGGAGGTTAGCCGGAGAGTGTGTGGAGCCCAGATAAGATTGATTGACGCACATCTGCTCTGATCAATAAACAGATATGAGGGCGCCACATATCTACAAAGCGCACTGTGTGTGACTCTGTCTACTGTATCCCTCTAGCATTGCTCCATATCCTACGCAAAACACACCAGCACACTTTTCATACACCCAAACAAACACGCACATACACACCCACGCAGTCCTTGGCTAAGGTGGAATGACTTTGAAATGCAAATGATGAGGCAGAAGTTGGTTGCCTTTAGTCAGCGCCTCACTGAAAGTTTTCATTTCATCTAATTTTTGTCATCTCATTACGACTGCAGTTTACATTGTTTACAGGTCGCCTCATCTTTACTTTGTTTCTGTGATTATTCTTCTTTTGTTCCGGTGCAAGACACATTTCATTTACATATTTAAAAGTTATACACATATGGGGGAAAAGGTTTTCAGCGCATTGTGTCCAAACTAATGATTTGTAAACTATTGTTTGCCTGCTATTAAGTCCTAACTTTAACTCACTTTCCACAGGAGCATGAGAGGTGTGATATTCTTAACAAGCTCAGCATCATTATGTCTAATAGAACATTTCCAAATGATGAAAAAAAAATCAGTTGAGTATGTGACAACATTGTGCGGTAAAAAAGATTCCACAAGGACAAAAATATAAAGTGTTTTGTTTTCAAAATACAACTTGAGAAAGCAACTGTCTAATTGGACTGCAGTTAAATTTCCATTTTCCTGGTTTCTTGAACCCACTTGTCTTAAATAAATTGCTGACATGTTCCTAGTTTTTGCTGACATTTTTATATCTGATAATGATATGTGTTTTTGCACAGCTACTTAGTTATTTGTTTTTTTGTTATTCTCATTATGAGAAGGACCTTTAATGCAATACAACCCTCTGCCTTTTTTCCAATTCATATTTTTATGCCTCTGCTCTAGTGACAGCCAAAGGCTTTATATCTTAGCAACATCTTTTGGTGATTTCTTCAAATTTAGGAACAAAGTCCACTTGAACTCAAAGATTCGGTTTTTGCACTCAAAGGTACAGAGTCAAGTTCACAGTGACCTCACGAAACACAACATCTGGGAAGTCCTCGAGGGAACTAAATGGATTTTGGTCAAAGGTTCAAGCACCAAGGTCGCTGTGACCTCACAGCACATGTCAAACACAGCCAACAAATCATTCTAGTTATGATCAAAGGTGCGATACAACAAATATTTTTGACATGACTAGACTTAATGTAGCTTTCTCAAAACTTAAAATTACACTTAATGACATTAGTGTACTTGAAATATGTTAAATAGCTCTTTGAAGTATTGATTTTTACAGGATTTTCCCAGGAAAGAGAATGACTCTTGCCTATTCTCAAACAAACAAAATAAAAGCTATTATGATATAAATATGATAGTTTTTTTCTTTTTTGTCCATTTTTCCCTCAGTCCTACACATACTTCCAGCACAGTAATTGGAGTCTAAGGTGTCCTTGACTATTGGTTGAAGACTTGTTGAGACCTGTGTTAGTGGGGGGGCATCGGCACTGCTGTAAACACCACAAGTACACGTGGGCACAGACACGCACACATACACAGTCCCCCCAGTAGGTGAGGCACTACAAAGACTCTTTGAACAGAGGAGGAGACGTATATTTCCACTAATTCGCACAATCCCCCTGACTTCCTCCACTAAGTACCCCCAGCAAGTAGGCTTCCTGCTGTGATAAGTTTGACATCTCTCTCTCTCTGATGGAAATGTAGCATTATGGGAGGTATGAAAAGCAGCCAGCAGAGGGAGAGGGAGTTATTAGCGCGTATCTGGGGTAGAAAGTCGTATAAACCTGTAAAATGTTGTGTCATTTGACCTTAAGCCTCGGGGCAAAGACACCACTTGTGCACAAGAATGCATGCACAGAGAGAGGTAGAGACAGACACAGACAGAAAAGAGAGAAACATGATGCTTCCATTTCTATCTCTCATAACTAGCTTACTCTCTGGAGACTCGTATGGAATCTGTTCCCCTCTCATCTCCACAGAGAGGCCCCTCCAATTAGAGCAATCTCAACCTTTTATTTTCCACGCGGTCCCTTTTTCATGGGCTTGTAATCCATTATTTAAACAGGGAAATCTAACCTTAAAGTGCTTGTGGAAGCTAAGTACTATGGGCAGCCAATCAATTGGAGGTTGGTGCAATAACATGGCCTCAGCATTGGGTCTGTAGTAATTGCCCATTAGAGATGAAGTAACAGGAACAGGAACAAAAAGAATATGAGAGCATGCGGTTTCATGCTGAAATAATTCCCCTCTTCGAGATCAACATGAGAAGGAAAGGTATTACATCGGAGAGGGAAGGCACTGTGGTGCTTGAAAGCACAGTGGGAAATCAAAAAATGGAAAGATGTTGCTTCTGTTTTGAGCCGCGCTAAGCCATCTGATGTTGTCTTACAGGATTGTCGGACTGTAATTTTCAGGAAAATACAGAGCAGGAGCGAATGTTTAACTACTTAACGCTGACCTTCTTACCTAAGATGTGAAAATTGTCCAGCGGCTCCATTTATCCATTGACAGTGCAGGAACGTAAACATTTTTATATTAACATCTACTTAACTGACTTGGCAGCTAATGAAAATCAAAAAAAATAAGTGCATTAATTCTACCTGTTCCTGTTTATGACCGTCAGTTCTTTCACTTGACATAACAAAACATGCATTTGCCGGGTCACTCGCACAACTGCGCTAATCAAATCTGGAGTTTTGAATATGTTTATCTCCGCATTGTGAAAAAGCGAATGCTGTGAGAGATGACAAAAGGTGACAAATTAATCATTTTTGACTTGTTTAATTTGTGAGTCATTTAATATGACAGCGAAGATAAGCCTAATTGCAACTGAGTGTGTAAATGTGTTCAAACGTGTTTGTGTTTGTGAGCTCCCCCACCCACTGTACCTAATAGCACTTTCTCTAATCTATATGTTTTAATTAGTGACATGTAGCATGGCGTGTATGTGTTTATGTGTGTGTGCGCATGTGTGTGGCCTGCTGTCACTTGGGCAGAGAGACCATGTAGAGTTGTTGTGCTCTGTAGCGATGATGCCAGCATGCCATCCTCATTACCAGCTCCCCAGCTCCCACACAAGCCATTTGGGTATCCCCTCTCACTCTCTATCTATCTCTCTCCCTCCCTCCCTCTCCCTCTCTCTACCCCTTGGCTATGTAAGCAATCTGCTAAATATTTTATCACCTCCCTGTTAAATCGAGCGGAGACACTCCAAATAGCACCCCACTACCTCCACCAACGCAAAGCTTGTCTTGTGTGTGTGTGTGTATGTGTGTGTCCTGCTTGGCTCAAGTGTCTTAGAGAGACTGATTTGACGGTTTCAGTGAACCTTCGCACGGTTGCTGTTGTCGTCTCCAGCTGAGTGATTGATAGAATCACCTTGATAAGGTTTCCTTCACATCCATCTCTTGTGTTTCTAAATATTCTGATATCATTGATCATTTTAATGTTCCTTGTGTTCCCATATATAAAGTGATTAAAACTCCATGGCAAGCTAATTATTCTGATGTGTAAACTCTTAAAAGTGAATAATGTGGCATCAACTGCTTAAACTGAGTGGCAAGATAACACATGATGAGGAGCTTTTGCTACTGTTTCCTGTGAGGAGCAGCATTTTCATAGAGCTGACAAATGCCTATAAGTCTATAGAGGTGGTGGACTCATTTTATGAGACCCTCTATTACATTTTGTCTTCTTTTGTAGTGGCTTAACCATGCCCAAAGCATTATGATTCTGTCTTTTTTACCTTAGTGGGCCATTCCTATGTAAAGCACATCACTGCTCTGAGTCCCCTCAGCAGCGTGGAGGCTGGGTTTGGGACAGAGGACAGTAAAACAACTGGAACAGAAGGAACAGTGTTTCTAAAATGTGAATATGAATGGGGCGGGTGGTGTTGGTAGAGCACCCACCCCATGCGTTGAGGCTATAGTTCTCACTGCAGGCGACTCGGGTTCGGATCCCGCGCCGAGCGGCCCTATCCTGCATGTCATTCCCCCCTCTCTGCCTCCCGTTCCCTCTCTCTCTGAACTATCCTGTCAATTGAAGGCGAAAAAAGCCCCCGAAAAATATATATAAAAATAAATGACTAAAATAAAATGTGAATATGATTGAAATGGGACGATGAAACACTTAATGGCTAATGTGATTATCCGTGATATCATCTGATTACTTATTCGTGTAATTCTATTTATCCTATCCATCCATCCATTTATCCATCCATCCATCCGTCCATAACTCAATACACTATCCATGATTGTGCCTTTATTTAGTCGCATTTACTTTTTGTAATTCCTCACCGCAGCGATCCTATAGGCCCACGCTGCAATACGAATCTCCTCATATTTTCTCTCTCCGTTAGGCTCCAGCGGGCTTTTGACATGCTGGCACATTAATATTACAAATATTCAAATAACTTTATTTAACATTCTGCAGGCTGACAGTGGCAGCGGGAGATTCACAGCCCATTGAGCAAGTGCGCTTCCCTGAGCTAAGTGCCGATTCATCATGGCTGCCTTACTCCTGTCTAATGGCTGCCATCATGGGGCACGAGCACACACGCGCACCGACACACACGTAAACACACATCTTCCCTATACACTTAGAAATGGTATTAGTTCTTCCATGTGTGCATTTTAAAAATGTTAAATGTAGTGTTCTAGGCGCATTTATCACATCATTAACCCAAGCCTTAAACCTTATAAACCTCAATACTCACCCATAGAGACTTCGTTGTCGTCGACAGCAACCAGCTGCTTTATTTATTTGTATTAGAGAGATAAGAGAATCTAACTGAAATTATGTAAGATATTCAGAATATTAATACAGAGAAGCAGAGGCAGTATTCGGATAAATTAAAACTTTAAGTTTGGCTTTGGAGTCCAAACTTTTGGTTTTACAGTTTTCTTTCCCAGTGGCAGTTTGATTACTTCTTTCTGTCTCATCTGAGTGTAAAAGATCTGGCAGACAGGATCCACAAAGGCCCGGTAAGCTATTAGAGCCAATTCCAGCCCATTTGGCCTTGTCTGCTTCGGTTCCACAGAGTTTACTTCATTTGCAGAGAAGCATCCGTGTGTACTTAGTGACACGCACAGCCACACACACACACACACACAACAGCATCTTTTAAGTCACCTTGAAGCCCAATTAAGTAAAGGTCTGAGTCTTCCCGTTCTTATTAGTGGTATGGCAGTGAGGACCGGCGTGATGAAGACAAAAATGGAGTAGAGGGAGGAAGAGACGGAGAAAAGCAATAAGAAAGAGCAGAGAGTGAAAGACTTCTTGTTTCCATGGGTCTCAATAGGCTGAATAGGGGGATGGCAGAGAGCAGTGGTGAAAGAGTGTGACCCAAACAAAGACTCTTTGAATTTAGGGTCCAAACAGAGTGTTGGTAATGACCCCAAACACAGATGCGCTCATCTCACTGCAACGACAGAGTCAGTCCCTAATGATGTGAGGGGAAGAGAGATTTTCTTCACACACAATGGAAATACCCACCACACACAGAGTTGTCCTTATCCCCCATGGAGAGACACATATTCCTGCGCCTATTATTTTTCACTCTCTCTGTCTTTCCTTTCAGCCACTATTTTCTTTTTTCTCTCTTTTTTTTTGTCAGGTTCTCTAACCTTCGGTTCCTTTCAGGCCGTGTGTTTGGTGACTGGGCTTTTTCCTCTAAGCTTGCCATTGTCATCCCTGACTCTTTCCCCTTATAGTTGCTGTACAAAGTTTCTCGAGGAGGCTCCACTTTGACCCAACATCTCTTGCAAACTCCCTCTCGTCTCCTTTCCTCTCCTCTCCTCTCCTCTCCTCCTCTAAGTGATGGACACAGGGTGTTGTGGGCAGTGAGATGCACGGGGACACAAAGGCCCCCGACCATTCTCCAGATGGCTGGGGCTCTGCTTAATTTGCCTATCTCACCCTCACTGGCAAAACACAAAAGCCCAGCGCTGTGGGAGCCTCCACTTCACCCTCTCACCCCAGCCGTGACCCCTCCCATCAATCAAACCCTTCACCTTATGCTTTCAAATTATGATTGCACATTTAAGAGCGCGACAAAGACACCATCAATAATATATCTGTCAGTGTGCTTTCTTAACAAGGAGACCCAAAAGTTAAATATCAAGAGAAATGTGAATTTGGACAGCACATAGAAAACTCTTCACTCTTCTTGTACTTCCCTGCCTCCACAGCTCACCACTCCTTTCTTCCCCCCTCTGGAGTAAGCTCCAGCAGCCAGTAATGACATGGTGAGACCCCCCTCCCTCCCACAGTTTCAGAAAGTACAAACATTCCTCGCTCTCCATGGTCCGTCATTTGTTAATACTCCCTCTCCCCTCATCAGTGTCCATCAGTATTCACTGTTCCCCTAATAAAACAGCCAGGCCTGTTTGGTTTTGACAGCAGAGGGACACGTTTCAACATTTTAATTCTAGAAAATTGTCTCATCCCTTCCTGGAGGGTTATCAGCAGCAGGATGATAGATGTGGATTAGTCGAGGTTGTGTTGTGAAACTCGTGGACTTACAAATTAATTAGAATTGAATTGCAATTATACAAGGACCAATACACCTCTGTTCATTCCACATGCAGTGAGAGCTAGTCGACAAAGCAATCAGGATGAATCTGGTTGTTTATCAGACTGATGTGCAGAGTAAAGGGTCAGTACACCCAGTTTATTAGGCAACATTTTCTCACTTACCTCGCTGTCAGATATCCTCTTGTCACGGAGGCGCACTACCTCTCAAGTAAAAACTAGTTAAAACCATGGAATAGTGAAAAGATGTGTGCAGATGTGTGCGTGTGAAGCAATGGTGCTGTTGATGATAAAAATAGCACAGATAAAATATCGTTTTCATTTTATTGCATTGGTGTGACTTGGTTAAACTTTGGGTAAAAGAAACTTTTACTGTTAGCTGTGCAAAATGCAACTGAGTAAGAATTTGAATATGTTTTCTCATAGACTGTTTCTTGATGTCTTATATATATTTCCCAACCAGGAAATGATATATTTCAGTGCATCACCTCCTTGCTTTGTGTTGATTCCTTCTATCTGGATGGCAATGGCCATGCACATAGAATTAACATCACTACAAGTTGAACTTTCTGTGTTCAATTTCATAACCAAATCATGTCTGCCATAATATTTCCACACTTGAACTATATAACATGACAGTTTAAGAGCTCCGCAAGTAACCCTATGTGAAACACGCTGTGTAATCTATGTGATAATACCACATATTACCCTAAACCAACGAGGCTCCCTTCGACTGGGCAGGTCAATATGAACACGACCTCAAAATGTTCACAATATGCAATTAACCGGTAATTAGACAACTCCTATAATCTGCATCGCGCTATGTCATTGTGCACGTGTAATTGCATGTTTTCATTGACAGTAAACACAGCCTGTACTTTTCAGGGTCAGGGCATGTGGTTGTGCAGAAACCAGAGGAAACATCTCTTTTCAAAGTGACAGACAGGAAGAGCCAGTGAAGTCCAATCTGGCAGACACATCACTGTGACAAATTATTGATCTTGGCTTTGTTGTCTCTCCTCATACCAAGGACCTCCTGCTATGGCTGTCTTCTGAAAACGCCCACTGGAGAGGACATTGTGTGCATATTGAATCTTGAAAGCAAGACGGAGGAGAGGAGGAGTCTGTGTCTATCTATATGTGTGTGGGTTGAGGGGGCAGTGATTAAAAAAAAAAAAAAAAGGAGATGGAGAAAAAAGAGAAAAAGAGTGACTTGGTAATCCTCTCTTTGAGCACTTTGGGCTTTGTGCTTCATTTGTTTACTGAGTTCCCACACTGGCTGGGGGGCTACAGCTTTTCTTCCAGGCTGGAATTAGCATAGCCAGACTTGTAGTCAGATCTGCGTGGCACTTCATATGCAAGTGCGTGTGCATGTGCAGTTGAAATGAGGCAGGAGCTTAGCGTATCCTCATTGGCTGGGTCATACCAACTTTAATGAAATCTTCAAAGTGTGCGTGGTTTTATAGAGTCTAATCAAGCATGCTAACCTCTCAGACTGTCTTTCTTTTGCCTGCATTTTGCAATGTAAACCCATCACATGCTCATCATGCTTCCACTGTGTGCTGAGTGGGAACAGCGTCTGTGTCAACAGGTTGAGTGCTGCCTACGTGTTGCAGTGGACAGTACAGTGTCTCTTGTTTGGAGCTCGGATTGATTGCATTTATTGTGCACTGAGGAGATTGAGTAACACATGAGTGCTGCAAAAAAAACACATGACAGGTGATTAAAATGGCAAAAACTGAATAATAATAAGATAGAAAAATACAGTTATTTTGTGCATTATGCAATATTCACATTCAAGTCCTCACGAATCAAATCAGTAATAATCAGACTCTGTTCAGTCCAAAGAGAGAACCTTTGCACACCGTTGCAACAGCTTGAATGATGTGATGGACAGTTCAGACAATATATAAAGTCCTGATGTCTGACTACCTACTGTGTCAGAGATGATACAGTAGCTTATGGTTATGTTTGGTTCACTGACTCTCCTTTCGCTCCTCTGCTTTAGAGAAGGGTGAAGAAACATTCTTCAGCAGACGTGGACTGGTATTACCGACCACTGGAATTAGGCTACCTTGTGACACTTACACTGCCTTGTTAATGGAAACAGATTAATCTACTGTCCCATCGTACTAGCGTTTAGTTTACTGGTGCAATGTTGGTTGTAAAAGCAATTGATTTCATTGATTTCACAGCCAAGATACTGTATGTAATGCACCCTCAATTCACATAATCTGTTTTCTTGCTGGGCTGCCTCTGAAAACAGGATGTTGTGTTTCCTCCGCTTGATTGACAGTTATCCCCACGGCATATTATGCAGTTAGCAATAACATTTTAATAACGCTCTTCTGTTTTGAAGGGGCAATAACTTGGATGACATGTTGAAGAGAAAGTTTATAGTAACCCACTACATCTAACCGCAGGCTTCGCCTATGATTAGTGAACACTACAGGAGGACAGACATTTCATCAAAGAAATAACCAGTTATTAGGTGGATTTGATTAAATTTGATGCACCTAGAGATGCTTGTGTAACTTTTCTCTCCAGCACTGTTTCATGATGTCTATGCGCAGTGCTTACAAATACAAAAAGCCCTCTGTGAAAGAGCAAAGATGGTATCTTAGTGCTGGGCCAGCGTTACTGTAGAGCTCGGCCAGACTGCACAGTGGTATGCTTCTCAAAAAGAATGATATCTGATTAGTCCAAGTCAGAATAGAGGCAGAAGCTGACAAACAAATGGATTTGCTGCGCCTAGAATGTTCTCTGGGGGAGCTGGATGGGCCGAGATACAGAGACGCTGCCTTTGTGTCGGAGCCAGCGTGAAGCATAATAAGACCCTTTGGGGAATGAACCAAACACAGACTGATAGGGACACAAAGGCACACATGCTCATACACTCAGTCAATTTCACAATCTCTCCGCCTCTCTCTCCATCTCTCTTTTCCACCTTAGCTATCTTTCTCTCTTTCTTCCTTGTAAACTGACCTTTACATTACTGCCTACTGCGGCCGGCCTATCATTATGTGTTTTGGCTTTGCGGGGCTTTGAGTTTCTTGACTCTTGCCAAGTTTATTGTGTCAGCCAAGTGTTATGTCAGACTCGCACAAACAGGACTCGCAGCCCTTTTTATTTATAAGGATATAATTGTGTGCGCGCTGCATACGTATGTGCGCGTGCGCATGCTCGTACGTGAATACGTGCGCGTCTGTGTGTGCTTCACACCCATCATGGCATGAATGGGCCAGCAAATCCTATTCCCTCCCTCTCTTGTTTTCCCTTCTCTATCTCATCTTTTCTGCCTCTTTAATTCCCTCTCTACCTCTGTCCTCCTCTCGTGTTCTGCTAGGAGAGCAGTCGTACAGGGAGTGCGACAATAGGGGTATTAACCAAATGTATATTGAGCCTGCCTGACTCGCGCAGTCAATGTGGTGCTTTTACCTCCCTAATACCATGTGAATAGGGCTGCTGCTCCCTGAGAAACGCCTCTTTGAGCACTCGGAGCAAGGGGGCCCTTTCACTGCCTCTCGTGACCTGGGTCCACGTTTCCTGCGCCGGCCCCATCTCGGCGCACACAGTTCTTCATTTTCATAAGCACTTAATCTGGATTGGAAGCCTCTCCATTGTGGAAATGGTTCGAGATGGGGGCCTCGGCCGGACAAAGGGACCCATATTCCCATTCGTTCGCACAGAGCCTTTAGCAGCAGCGGCTAATTGTCGTATAGAGCGGTAAGAATGATGGGATGTTGAGCGGTCATCGTGCTTAACACTGCCCCCTGTGGAATACGAATGTGACGACGGGGAAGATGAATGTAGACCTGAGAGGCAGATATAGGAGAAGAGACACCTTGTAAAAAAAAAAAGAAAGAAAGAAAAGAATTATCCACCTCTCACAGTTTATTCATCATTTGATCCAGGTCAGAACGGATCCTGTGATGCCGGCTGATCGTAAAGTTTGGTTTGATTCCTCTAGGTTACAATGCATAAGACTTTGGAGCTGGAATGTGTAACAAACTCAGAGTGAAGCTTTGAAGTTTAATGCTGTTGCCCTGGGCTACTTAGCTCCAGGGTCAAATGAGATTAGACCCTTGATCTGTGTTAGCGCCTTCTGATCTGTCGGATCGCAGCGTAGAGGTGCGCGCGCGTGTGTGTGTCTGTGTGTTTTTGCGGGCTTGGGCTATGTGCATGTGTCTGCGTGAAATATGACTGAATGTTTGTGTTGTTGAGTCTGCATGCGTGGAAGGATTTGCATATCTATGGAGCGTTGTCTAATTCAAACTCGGGTTTCGCTTCTACATTTTCACGTGTGTGCGAAACGCCCATATGTTGGTGTGCTTCCATAGCGTTCTCCCCCCAGATATGGGTTGTCGGCTAATTAGTAGTGTTGTTAGCTTGATCTCTGTGCTTTGTTGGTGCGTCTCTGCAAAGCGCATTCTCTCTTTCTCTTCTTCTCCGACCATCTCTTTCTCTCTCTCTCTGTTTCTGTCTCCCTGCTCACTGCCCCGGAACACCTTAATCCAGTGTGAAAGCAATTGGCTCTCTCAGATCTAATCAATAGAGGGCCAGGGCAGTGAGCCAGGGGGAACATCTCTGGCCCCTGCTCAGCTACAATCAATTTAGAACCATCGATTCAGTGATTGAAATACAAAGAGCAGACTTGCTGGACCGTACAGGTGCTTTAGTGTTTGGGTGTGCCAACATGTTATATATCTCCCTGTGTGAGCATTTCTCTGTATTTATGTGTTTTTGTGAGTGTGTGCGTGTAGGTGAGCATGTGTGTAAATTGCTTCGTGTGTGTGTGTATGTGTATATGGATAGTATGATTTATTTTCGAGCCATCTGTAGTAAAGTGGGAATGGCATTTAATCTAGCACCTCTGAGACGGAGCCAAGAAAAAAAAAATCACTCCTAATCCAATATGTCCTGCCCAGGGAAGGCGTGTTTTCCAAGGTGTCTGTGCATGTGTGTGTGTGTGTGTGTATGCAAGGTCTTTACATTTGTGTGCACCCAAGGGTTCCCTCCAGTACTCACCACATGTCAAAGCAGGTGTGTTCGTACGCCCCGTGATGACAGATGAATGGTCGACTATGGGCATGTTTTTGGATCCATTCCCATACAAACTTTTACAGGCCCTTGCATAATATTTGCATGGATATTGACATGTGAGAGTGCACGTCATATCTACAGAGATGTGTCTAACTTTCCTCCACTGTGCTTTGCATATGTTATGTGTGAATTCATGCATACTGTATATGTCAGTGTGCATCATATTATTCTGACCCGGCTTTTGCAGTTATATGCCGCCATATACATTCATTTGTGCAATTTGTTGCTCTGCAGTTCCAGCAGTGTATATCATATATGGCACTATGTGTGTAATTGCATTTGATGTGAGTTCCAGTCATGCTTAATGTTTACTTGCACAACTATAATCAGCCATAGGACATCAGCTACAGTCGCTCTGCATTAGTAAATGAAGTGAAGAGTCACTGGAGTTGTTGCCTTTACCACACTGTTTATACATATAATCTGCTGCTCTGTCTTCCAGTAGAGCATACGAGGGAAGGAAAGAGTCCAGGTTTGAACAGCTCACCTGTTTTTCTAAACCTTTGTTGTGTGTTAATCTGGCAATGACAGAAGACTTCTCAGGGGATGTTTGTCCTCCGTGTGTGTACAGTATGTGTGAGATCTACTGGAACTGATTCGAAGATGGGCACAAAACATCAGAAATCACATCTCTCTTTCGTCGTGTGTCCTGCTCTCAACCTACATACAGCACGGTCTCACCCTTTCTCTCTCTCTCAAACACACGCAAACACACACACACACCATACCTCTGTCAGACCTTACCCTCGTGTTAATGGCTTTCTGCCATTTATACTCTTAATCCAGTTTCCCAGGTGTTTTTGTTATGCTTTTCTCCCTAATTCTCTGCTAGACAAGGTGTTGATGTCTTTCACAAAGTCCACAATGTCATGAGGCCTAATGAGAATGTGCCACACACACACTCTGTCCTATAAGTCAGCAGCTTCCCTTTGCTCCCTGTTTACTGTGCACTTTGATTAACGCTGCAGAGGTGAAGTGAAGCAGAAATTTCTGTAGCTTGCCTTTAGTTTAATCTTGGTTTTAAACATTATTATGAGTGTGATTCTGATTATTATGATGATAATCAATAATGATACTGAAATATTTTGTACTTTATTACTTCCTAGCCCCCATATTACAACATTTTATTGATAATTATAGCATTTATAGGAGTCTCATTATAATCCGCTGTCGGTATAACCCATTATTAAACAGTTCACTGAAGCTCCTTTGATGCTTAGAAATCTCTGCACGCTCCACCTGGTGACTCCCAGCTGCTCTGCTGGCTTTCTTGTTTTTGTTTTGTTTTGTTTTCCCCTTTTCCTCCAATACCCTGGTCATCCATCAACACCAGTCCATCACTGTCCATCATCTGAATGTCTCACTTCCGGTCTCCAGCTGTCTGATATAACACACAGAGATGAGCACATAAGTGTAAAGAGGTCCCACATGGATGCGCCCCCTCAGGGCACACACACACACACACACATACACACATGCAGTCACACAGAGTGAACACATATGTTTGCCAGTTTCATAGCTCAGGGCATATTGACTAGCGCTGGCTGATAAAGGTCAGTTCTGTCCAGATTTGGACAGGTGAGGTGGGGGCTCATCGCACACACACACCTTCTCTGTATGTTAGTGTGTGTCTGTTTGTCTGCAACAGGATACATTTTTCTGATAAGGTTGTGTGGAGGTCATGGGGATGCGAATATGACGTGAATTTAGATGTGCTGTCGACTCAGTTACCGTCAGAGAATTTCACGGCTGCAGGTGCGTGGTGTGCCAGCGAGCGGAGTCGGTCTCTGTTCATTCACACGATGCATCTGAATACTTTGATGAACACATCTGTTTGCCTTTGTACGTCATTCATCTATTGAGTTTTCTGGTCATGCCTGGGCCTGATGGCCACAGAATCATTGTTTTTGTATTTATAAAAGCACACCCATCCGGAACTATGAATGGAGCTGTCTCTTTTGGGCAGGACAGATGCATAGTTGCTCTAAACAGCATTTATTATCCAGCCTTTTTTATTCCCCGTTGCCTATTGTCAGCCTTCGAAATAATAGCTCGGCTGCACTAAGTATGCAACGAGAAATGGCTCCTTTGCACAACACACATATTGTTGGACTCTGCCACCGACAATTTGAGTGACAAGATGCACTCCTGAGTGCTTTCTCACTTTGTTTTGTTCTCAATTCCCCACTCCTCTGTCTCTACCTTTCTCACACCCTTATTTCCCTGATCCAGGTCACATTTCCTCTCCCACGCTTTACACATAATTTGTGCTTTCTCTTTTGATGCAGAGCATTTTATCATTACTTCCCATTAGGCATAATAGCAGCAGGGGCAATGTACGACAGACATGCTGGTGCAGCTGGAGGAATATCCCACTGGTGAATGCATAATTGTATTAATCTAGCTATTTTTTGAGATAGCTGATGTTATCACCATCTGCGGGTGCAGCGCCGCTCCTGCCCACCTCTCTGCCACTTTTTTTTTGCTCACGCCACCCCTCCACTCCACTGTTCTCCAACCTCACCTTTCCTCCTCTCGTCCTATCATCAGTGATGCATTCTGCAGCCCGAGGGCAGCCTCTAAGCTTGCTATTGGATTTCAAAAAGCCAGACTTGTGTTTTTTTTCCCCTCTCCTCTCCTTGTTGTTATCCACAACCAGATCCACTCCGAAGCTAACCTCCGGCCTCCGACTGCGACTGATAGCCCTCTTGCCATGTGTGAAAATGTCAGCATGAGCTTGACAGGGTGCAGGCGCTTCCTACTTGGTCATAGGTTGGGGATGGAAGGGCCTCATATGGTTGCACTCTTTCAGATCATCGCTGGGAAGAGTAGGCAGTGTTCAGCTGTGTGATTCCACCAAGGGTGCTTGTCTTTGCCAGAATATTTTGGTGTAAACATTGTGTTATGTACGCTCAATTAAGAATCAAATTAGGGAATGGTAAACAGTGAAGAGACCTTTGTTTTCCAGTTGTTTTATCATTCTACTCCGCCGCTACAGTCAGTCGTGCATAATTACTCACCCCCCTTCACAGGCCTCTACACTTATTACCAGGGCCTCAATGCTGAGCCAAGGGGCTGGGCATTCTGGGATACATGGGTATTTGAAGCTATTGTTAAACCTTGCTACGATTTGCAAAGCATTTTAAAATGAAATTCACTGGTGGGGGAGTGATGAGGGCTTTACAACTAGATTTGGACAGAGGTACTGTAAGGTATTTACCACTGTATTAGCATTCATTATACTTTCATCAAAATGTAAATATACCATATTAATCCAAATACTTTCTGGTTTAATTTCTCCTGACACTACAGTGCTTCTAGTTCTTGAATCAGTTTTCATGGGGCTTTTTGTTTGCCAGTGTTGCCACTGTTCTAAATCATTTCCTTTGCTAATGTTGAGATGAATTATGCATGGCCACTATTTGTGAAACAATAAATTGCCATAACAGTTGTGGTATTTTCTTGTATATAAAAAAAATCACCATTTTTGTGTCCATCTCAGAAAATATAGTCCAGGTGATTTAACTCCTCCTGAGAATCTTGTTCTCCATCACAAAACAAGTCTCCTGGTGACACAAGCACACATGCCTCATACCACCTCTATTGACTCACTGTCCGTCTGTTTGGGTGATATTTTGGTGACAGATTTGTAGCTACCAGCAGGTAGGTTGTTCCCTTGAACATGGCTGCTGTGCAGCAGGCACTCGGCAGTTTAGAGTTCACTGCCTTTGAATTGAAAATAGGGCAACTGGGACAAATATAAAAACATTGAGGATATGTGTAAAAACCTGTGTAAATACATTTATTTTTCTCTTAATTAGTACACAGAATTGAAATGAAGTAGCCAGTAGTAAAGAATATCAGACCATGGGGCTAGATCATCTTGGTGAAGGGGCTGCATGTCAAATTTCTTGTAACTCTGCACCAACAAAAAGTTACTCTAATCCTAATTAGTAGCATATATTCAGTCAATATATAATACAGGTTACTGCAATGTCAAGCAATTCAGCAGAAAGCCTCCACAGACATACAAATTCCAATAAACATCTAAAATTAGAATTCAATTCACTAATGTCTCTCTCAGTTAAATAACAATACTTTTAGTTTG
Organism: Decapterus maruadsi; assembly: GCA_030347415.2. Classification (NCBI taxonomy): domain Eukaryota; kingdom Metazoa; phylum Chordata; class Actinopteri; order Carangiformes; family Carangidae; genus Decapterus; species Decapterus maruadsi. Next base: position 19,862,857 of record CM064906.1, read on the forward strand.
TTTCGTAGCTGCTTCTTAATCATATTAAACTTAACAAACATTCTTAATCAAACAATCAACAATATTTGCAAAGTTCATTGTTTTCCTCTGCTGTTCTTTGTTATGACTGACAGATTACTGTGACTATTCTGTGGGTTATGTGCTATAATGAAACTGTATCACTAAGGTACATCTATAGCCACAAATGAAGCCACCTCCCAGATCTTTGATTGCATCCCTCTCTCTTTTTCAGTCACACATTCATCAAGAATTGGCAAAAAAGTCTTATTTTGCACGTGACTCTGTTTCAACGCATAAGGCAAAAGGTCCCTGTTTCACTATGACTCCAGTGGCTGAATGTACGATTCTTACTGAATTTGATTTGACAAATTGTTTGATCATCCAGGAATTTACAATTAGACAGCAAACAAAGTATTTTCTCTCTCTCCCTGACTCCCTCACATTGATTTATTGTTGACAATCTACAGTCTCTCATTGGGTTAAGATTTCCTCATAGGGGAAAAAAGGAAAAGATTTGAAGGCTGTAAATGTAATAGACATTGTTGAGCAGAGCAACAGCAAAGGAGCAAAAAGAGCAAGAGTGGGCATCTTTGACTAACTGCTATAGATTAATTGATCTAGCCATGAAGTTAATGAGCTAGATCCTTTTTAAAAGAGACAAGTGCTGAGACAGAGGAAGCTAATGGTCTTGCACAACTTGGAGTGGTAAGAAAGAAAAAGCTATTTATCTTGAAAGATACGTATACTTAATTCACTTTATGACAGAGCTGCTAGGTAATTGACAGGTCTTGTAATTGTTGATTTTACAGCCTAATTCTGATCATCCTTCTTCGCACACTGTGATGAACTGACTGTTCAACACGAGACACAAACAGATGACTTTTGATTATGAAATCCAGATACCTGAATGGACATTTTTCTGAGGTTGTGCTGATTTAATTTGACAATGAATATCCTTACACAATCAAATCATTGCATCTAAATTGGAAACGTAAGCAGCTTTGTGTCCTCGGTTTTCTATCTGAGTGAATTTAGGTTGATCAAATCAATACTGCAATCATAATGCAATCAAACACTGACAATAAAACGCTCCTTGCTCGCGCAACTCCCCCTGACTGATTTCACCCCTCATCAAGTAACTCTGTATCTCAGTCTGTCTTGCCCCTCTCTGTTTTTTCTGTGATAGCTGGCAGTGGGCAATGAGCCCGCTAGTCCCCTGTTAGGTTCTGATTACAGTGTAGATTGTAGTGCAAGCACATGTTACTGCCTGCTGAGCGGCGATATGTTTCGGAGAGCAGTTCTCTCTACTACCTTGCCAGCTAGGATGGATTGGCACAGTGGAGTTTCCTGGAATACCAATGCCACCTCATATTCTCTAATCTGTTCTCTCTGCTCCTCTCTGACCACTCCTTTATCTAAAAGATACGCCCGGTGCCTTGGCACATGTAGCTGCATCTTCCTGGAAATAAAATTGACCCGAAACCACTGTGCCAGGCGCGATACGGGGCGGCCGGCTGCCAATGCAACATTCGGTGATGACGGGGGCCTGTGTGGAGCGAAGAGATTATATAGCTCCCTTGATCTGTATCTCGCTCATATTATGCACAGACATGCAGACATTATGCACAGACATGCAGACACATGCGCACACATGCACATGCAAACTCATGGATGCACTCTCAGTAAGCCAGATTTCCCAGTCGGCTGGTCTGTCATTGGCCGGCTGTTCAAAGGGAAACTGTGGGCCAAAAAAATACTGGCTGTGTGGTTACCATGGTAACAGTCTGCCCAGGGGCGTGGGCTGTCTGCTAAATTGTTCGTTGGTTTGTTAAGGCTCAAAAACACACACACACACACATCGTACACACTTTAATTTTTGACAGATCATGTCTTCATATAATAGTGTCTCACAGATAAAATGCTCTGTTCATTAGCATCAGTGGCCAGACTGGGGGATATCGCATCCGTATTAGAAACAGACTATTTTAGAGAAATCACACACAGTCTTATTTATTTTCTTTAGCTGGACACTGTCTCATCTTGTAGCTATTTTACTGCTGCACTGCCCTCTATTGAATCCAGTCCGACATGGTTTTCTTTTCTAGCCCGACGTTCACATGCATGGAGGGATCAACTGTTTTTATTTACCGAATATCACTACGTCACCGGCTGCCAGATTAGTCTGTTTTTCCTCATCTCTCTCCCTGTAATGTGTAGACATTGCCTCCCTCTCCTCGCACCAAGACCACACAGCAGTTTGGCCCTCTGTGGAGTTACAAAGCCAGCCTAATTGGCAGATATCTCTGCTTACTTTAGGGGGTTTAAGCATTGTTCACCGGGGTTTCTGCAGCCTCAGACGTTGCCGAATTAGCTGGAGGACAGGTATGTGAAGATGGAGTGCTGTTTGGACTAAGGCAGCAGAAAGTTAAGAAGAGTTGTATGCAGGTGAATTTATGTGTGTGTGGTGGTGGTGGTAGGTGGAGGTGCATGTTTTAGCTCGGTAGAGGGGCTCTGACAGGGCCAGAATGGAGAGATGATTAATGATGGAGGGGGGAGTGTTCGGTGGGAGGAACCACAGCTCTTAACAAAAGCAGACAAGGTATGCTCCAAGCACTGCACTTTTTCTGCCATCCCTTTATTTCTGAGAAAACCTCTCTGGCCCTCTTTTATTCCGCCTTACATTCTTTCTCTCTGTGAGATTAGGAGGTGATGACAGGGGGTCGTGGTGAATTACACTGACCAGACTGCCAAATGATGTCACTCCTGCGATCCCTGGATGCCTTCAAGTTAGAGGAGGGGGGCGATGACCGCACACTTGTGAGAAGTTGCATACATGGGAGTCCCAGATCTAGGACTGAAATATTTAGTCCTTTTTGACCCATGTTGGCAGTTTATGAGAAATATGCAAAACTGCTCTTGAATCAGTTTCTCTGAATGAATAAATCATAACCCTAAAAGGCAGTTTACCCCGACTTTTAATATCCTGCGGGCATTTTCTGATGATTCTGACAAGCCTTTGTTTCGAGCCATGCCTCTGTCTCAAATAATTGTATTGTGTTTTTCAATGACCTTGTGGAGAAATGGAGCACCTGGGTTGGAAAAGCAGCTCATTACGTGGATTGTGGCTGGAAAATGAACAATGACAGAGGAGCGAGAGTGAATACCAATAGGCTGTGGCGGTGATTGCCTTTTTGTTTTAAGATGTTGGCTGTCCGGCCACGTTTTGCATCCCCTTTGTCAAACAAACATTCGTTTTTTACCACTGGATTGATATTCTCAGATTTATCACTTGAACAAATCCATAGAGGCACGCACTTGGCGCGTACGTAGCCCCCTGCGGTTTGAGTGGGAGTGAGCTGTCTTTCTGAGTGACTGAGCAACAAAATTGCAAAATGGGGGTCAACTGGGGTCTTGACCCGATCATAAGCCTATCTGTATGAGTGTTTGTGAGTGAGTGGGTGTATGCATGACTCAAAAGCCTTTAAAGCCTGTGATCCATCCCATGTGATGGATGAGGGACGGGGTTAAGGGTGTTATTGGGGGGCTGAGAGTTGTACTTAAGGGTCACTGATGCTAACTCACAACTTTGTGCCCTTCTGTTGGTCACGCACCCTCTGTGCATAGTGTTTTAAATCCTCAGTCAGGCAGAACTGGCATTTCAATGCTGACGCTAAGAGAGAGAAAGAAAAAAAAAATACATTTGAATTTCTTAATTCTCTCAAGCTACATTCTGCAGGAAAATGCTGCATAGACTTCATCAGGGAAATCACTATTTTACTAAAGAAAATGTCTTAACACGAACCATAGCTTTGATGTGCTCTACTTTAGTGCTAATAGTCAATATTGCAGTGCGGGAGAAAGATTTTAAGAGAGAACTATCTCATATTACAGAATGGAACTCTCTCCTTTAAATCTGAGATTTATCACATAAGCTCGACTACCTTTCCACATCAACCGCTGCATACGTTTGATTTCATTTCCCACAATTTGCTGCCAAGCCATTTCTGGGGTTTTAAAGGCTCATACATACTTCAGAATGATGCCAAAAGAAAAGTCAGGGGAGGGCTTAGTGTACTGTGACTTTGATTGCGTTTGAGTAGCGAAAGCCATTTTCCAACCCATCTTGGTTCTAATCCTCTGCAGTTGCTTCCTGCAACTTGTAACTGTACGTTTCAGTGTTTTTTGTATTATTACCTTGCGCACACCTGCTGATGCTTGCATGACAAGTTAATATAATTCTTGATCCACTGAGTCCATAAATCCCATGTTTCCAATTACCATGTGTTCTTATGGGCTCTATACATTTTACAACAGCACATTCTAAACACATGCACCGTACGTGGCACAGTGCCAGCGTGCTTCCATGTATGATGTATTGCCTGCAGCGCACACTATATTATATACTCAGCAAGTGCGCTGCTTAGTCTAACCTCCGAGCACCAGCTCACAGCTCTGCACACGATGAGACTGGCTCAGATTGCTGTATCTTCTCGTATGGCACTTGTTCAGGTCAATCAATACATCACTGTTGTGTAGAAAGAAGATCAAATGTTTGTTTCAAAATAACTCGGAATGTGCGATTCACAAAACTGATTTACATGCTTGCGTGTCCAGATGGTGATTGTTGTCATTAACCGTAATCTTAAGAGGAAGAGCACCTGCTGGGGAAGTGACTGACAGCGAGGAGATCATCGTCTCATCTCTCCCCGGTCAGGCTCGCCGTGGCATGAGGTCATCACAGCTAGACGGCGATGAGTAGCGAGCAGTGATCCACAGCTGCCACGCCGCTGTCAGCTCACTGCGGAGTGAACTCGAGACAGGGAGCGAGAGAAAGACAGGCAAAGTTAACAAGGATTCAAACCTGTCAGTCAAGGCGAGGAAGCAACAAGGGGAGGTAAAGGTGGAGGAAAAGAGAGAGAGCAATTCATTACCAGTGGGACAGACAAAAAAAAAAAAGATGTGAGGGCAGAGAAGAAGTAAGGAGGAGAGAACAATGCAGAGAGAATCCTACAGAGACCACTTGAAAGGGAGGAATGTTTTGTTTCTGCATGCAGCCAGTTCAGTGGTGGGTTATTCTCCCACTGGGGAGACTAATTGCTTGTTGATCTAATGTTCTATCCCCTCCTGTCCCTGAAAACCAACACACTTGATGAGTGATGGGTCTATGTGTTTTTTTCGTTTTCCCCTTCTGCGGGACAGGAACTCCTGGCCTCATCCAATCTAAATATTCACAAATCAGGGGGAAAGACTTTGGGCTCGGTTCCAAGTTCGATGAAGCATAACGCTACTCAGCCCACTGCTGCATGCCGCCCTTAGAACGAGACCTCTGAGGGTTTGCAAACATTGTTCACATCACTGTCTCGTTCTCTCTCTCTCTCTGGCTCTGTCCATATCTGTTTCTTCCTCCCTCTCGCTCTGTGAGGCAGATCGGTGAGCATCTAATTAATGAGTTTAATGTTACGATTCATGCACTTTTATGTGTCCATTAGAGAAAGAGCCTCAGCACCAAGGTAGAAGTTATAATTTAGTAGATGGATGTTCATTCTCTGCTGGGTGGGGGGGGGTTGCCTGTTTGTGTTTGCCTGGCTGTCACTTATCTCCCCCTGTCCTGTAATGCTGATCGCAGCATCTCCTGTTGTCCAAGGAGGAGCCGGTAAATTATCTCAGGTTCTGCAGAACATACGCTAGTCAAGTGGCGGAAAATGCGGGCGCGGCGTCTCATTTAATGGGGTCATCAGTGGCTACACGTGTCGTCGTGTAAATCAGTTCAGTAAATGCATTCTTGAAAGGTGAGGAGAGCTAGCGCTGAGTCCAGAACAGGAGTGTTTCTGGGAGTTATAAAGTGTGCGTGTGTTTGTTTGGGTGTGCGTTTTAAGAGCATGTGTGTGCGTGCGTATATGCATTGTTCTGCCCACAATTTTTTTTTTGCCTTGAGGCACTTCTGCAGCGCTGCTTTCTCAGACGGCTGATTCAGCACAGCTTCACCTTCTTTCTTCTTCACTGTTGTCCATTTATGAGCGTCCAGGCCGGCTACTGTCTGTCTGTAAACACACAACCCCAGGGCAGAACCCAATGCACGCATTCTGCTCACACCCCATTAAACACACTCTGAACAACTTATTGTGATCCCTTTTCTTAAGAGTCAGGGCAATAGATTTGAAGCTTGCATGAGCGTATGTTTGTGTGTGTTTGTGTGAGTGAGACGGCCATGTGCATGCGAGTGCTGCTCTGCTCGCCCCTGCTATATGAATTTTATACACCAAAGATGATGACACATAAGTTCTCTTCTGCTCTCCTGCTGAAAATGAATTTTTGATCTGTGTTTTATCGTCTTGTAATCTCTGATATCTTTGGAAGTTATTGCTTTATAAAACAGCGCTGCAGCTGCTTGGTGCTTCACCATATGACCACTGAGGTTTTAAGATTCTCTGTGTTCTTGTATTAAAGGGAGTTCAATCCCCCTCACACGTGAAATCTATATATTAGAAATCAAGACAGGTCCTTCCATTTCCCACACACTTACAAGAAGAGGCTCACTGCCCCCTATACAGTAGAAACATTATTGACTTAACTGTGCTCTCCCCACAACCCCTATAGGACTTTTCTATTCTTTCATACATAGCATAGACAGCTGTGCGGCGTCCACAGCGCAGCAATGTGTTCCTCTTGTGCACTGCAGCTGTGATCTGCCCTCACAGCTCTTGGAGTTGTTTTATAAGCTGTTTGTGGTTGTTGTGGTCATGTGTATGTGTTTGTATGTGTTGGTCTGACCGTGTGCGGACAGTGTTGTGTGACTAGACATGAGGTCAGTCAGTTAGCCTCTGGCGTGTCTGTCAGCCACACTAAAGGAGATGGGAGCACTGCCGCTGTTGGGGGACAGCAGCTTGTGTGTCTGTGTGTGTGCGTGCATGCATCTCCTCTCTCTCCTTCACGGGCTGTCTTTCTCACTTTTCCTTGATCTGTCTATCCCTCAGTAACGGCCCATCTGAGAGGCAGGTTGAATGCTATGAATGGAGGAGTCATAAAAACAGGAAGCTGCCCCTTTCTTTCTTTTTTTTTGTTTTTACAGCATAGTAAAGTAGACTTTGGCTCTCAAACCCAGCCTCTCAGTGCATTTTTTATTAACGAAGCATTAAATGTTTTTAATTAAATCTTAAAAGCCTGTTGGTACAAAGGTCTAAAGGTTTTTTCCTCACATAGCCAGCGTTCTACAGTCTCTACCGTTTGACCCAGCAGTGAACAGGAATGGGCCCGACTGCTGGTCGTTATTGCTTTGAATAATGCTCCATTTACCAAGTTCTTCATACAGTAAATATTGGAATACAGGGCGTTGAGTCAGATACAACCATTTTGTGATGAGCAAATCCAATACTGATATTACCGATCTACTTTGCTTTTAATGTCTGAATCACTGCCTTCTACCAAACAATTTGTTCTTGATCAGTATCTAGGTTGCACATACCTAAATTCTCCACAGCAATTGTCCTTTTTATATCCTATCCAATGCTGCTGTCATTGTAAAGTAAGAAAAGGAATTTAACTGGGTTTTTACACACGCATAAGTATACCCTACATCCCATTTTTCAGCTGCAGCCAACCCTTTACAATCTTCAAACAGATGCAGCTGGAGAAACTGGAAGACGTTTGTCCCATTAAATTTATAACCCCTCCCCCTCTGTAGTGCAGCCACACCACAGTTTCCTCCCCCATCAGTAAGCCTGCTAAAATATTAAACATTTATCATAGTTATTATAGTCAGTAAATCCTTCCACACGGTGCAAAAAATCCCCCTCAGCTTTGTATTCTTTTGGGGATATGAGGGTAAATGGATTAGGTTATTGCCTGGACTAAGGCGCAGTGGTATCAGCCACAATAATCTTTGTCCTCCACCATGGCCATTAAGATTTATAACTCTGACCCATCATGGCGAATGATGACGTGAAGCCTTATGTTGCTTCATGTTCCTTTATGTCTTCTGTTTGAATTTCTACCCCGAGTACAGGCAGGGTAAACGCGACAGCTGGCTGCCAGCGGACCACAGGGAGAAGTGATATACTGTACAGTCAGTGGGCTCTATTCCCACTTGCAAAAAAAAAAATAAAAAATAAAAAACATAATGGAAAGGAGAGCAAAACAAATTAACCAAACATTTGCAAGCCGTTATCAAAATTGTTGGCGCAGCCATCATATAGAGCTGGATAACCGGTACATAATAAGAGACGCCACACAACTTCTTTGTTTGACTGACTGGGGAGAACTGGCTCATGGAGAGCCATCAGTCATTTATTGCAATGAGATTCACCTGGTGCACGGTGTCAGCCTGGGGCACGTTCAGGAGCAGGCATTTTGCAACAGTTCGACACCCCCACTTGACCTGATACTGACAGCAAGATATACAGTACATAACATACAATTCACTTCATACCAAACATAAAAAACACAAATTTATCCATCCTGACTCTTGTTACAGGTTTAGTTAATACATCTGCCACCATGTCAACAGTTGGGCAATATATAATAGAAATTTTTCTATCGCTGAGAGCGGAACGAACGAAATGAAATTTGATGTCAACATGCTTACATCTCTGCCGCAATACGGGATTTCTTGACAAAGCTATAGCCCCCTGATTGTCCTCGAAAATTGTAACAGGTGCATATTCACTGTCACAGTCCATTCCATTTAACAGCTGTACAAGATACATGCTTTCCTGAGTTGTTGCTGCCAGGGCCATATACTCTGCCTCACATGTGGATAAAGCAACTGTGGGCTGTTTCCTTGACTTCCAGGAAATAACAGGCCCTGTCTCAGACAAACTAAAACAGTACCCAGTTGTACTTTTCCTGTCGTTCTGGTCTTCTGCCCAATCTGCATCACTATATGCCACAAGTTTAAGATTTACATCACTTCTTTTGAAACACAATTCCTGATTTACAGTTCCCCTCAAATATCTCAACACATGTTTTGCTGTTACCCAATGTTGTTCTTTTGGTTCAGACAGGTATTGTGACAGTTTGCTTACAATCCAACTTAGATCTGGTCTTGTACATATCATGACATAAAGCAAACTTCCAACAATCTCACGATATTTCTTTTGATCAACAGGTTGACCCTCGTTGTCCAATTTCAGTTTGTTTTCACATGGAGTAAATCTAGGTTTACAGTTTATCATTTCAAACCTCTCCAGAATCTTTGTAATGTACCTTTTTTGACTCATTTTTATTTCACCTCCTCTTTGCACAAAATCAATGCCCAAGAAATGTTTGAGTTCACCAAGATCTTTCATTTTGAATTTTGCTCCCAACATTTCTTTTACATTTTTCACAGTTTGATTGTCATTAGCAGCAATGATAAGGTCATCAACCCAGATTAACAATATAACTCTCTCATTTGCAGTCTGTCTACTATAAACACAATGGTCAGCCGGGTTTTGACTGTAACCATTTTCACATAGAAAATCATGAAGCATTTTGTTCCAATTTCGTCCCGACTGCTTCAGACCATACAATGATCTATTAAGTTTACAGACTAGTTTCTCACCCTTCTCTGATTTAACTTCAAAACCATCAGGCTGCTCCATGTACACTTCACAATCAATAGGAGCATGCAGGTATGCAGTTTTAACATCCATCTGGTGCAGTTCTAAGCCATGCTGCACTGCAAGCTGCATCAGACTGCGCACAGATGTCATACTAGCAGTTGGAGAAAAGGTTTCATTATAATCAATCCCTGCAACTTGACTATAACCCTTTGCTACATACCTGGCTTTGTATGTTTTTGTCTCATCTGGATTTTCTTTTACAGTGTAAACCCATCTTCCCCCCACTGCATGTTTACCTTCTGGCAAAGTGGTTAGGGTAAATGTCTCATTTTCTTTCAGAGAGTCCATTTCATCTTTCATAGCTTTAACCCACAAATGTGATTTCTTTGAGCTCATGGCTTCCTTCAAAGTTCGTGGTGCATCTGACACAACCCGGTAGCAATAGTCAACAGTTAACCCTTGACCATCATCATCATCATCATCATCATCACCATCAACATCACATTTTATCTTGCATTCATAATCATTATAGTACTTAGGTGGTCTCCTTTCCCTCTTTGGATATCGGGCATTTTTAACACTCTCACCCTCACCTGTAGTGGTGTCTGTGTCACAAATCTCAGCTTTAATTCCCTGTGTGATTGGTGTCACTACATCAGTTTTTTCACCCCTCTCCCTATACAGGATGTATTCACTCTCCTGGTCTGTCTGGGTCTGACACTCATTCACACATTTGCTGATAAACTTTACCAACCTGTTTTTGAGTACTCTCCCTGTTTCAGGGTAAAAGATTAGATATGCAGGACTATTCTTGTCGTAACCAACAAAAATCCCCCTTTCAGACTGTGAGTCAAGCTTCTTTTTGTTATATTTGTATGCATAACATACTGACCCAAAACATTTCATTCTTGACAGATCAGGCACTTTCCCTGTCAGCATGTAATATGGAGTCTGTCCTGTCCGCTTGTTGTAACATCTATTTCGGACAGCTGCAGCAGTCTGAACTGCATATGTCCAGAGTTCTTTTGGCAGGTTACTCTCAATCAACATACATCTTGCCATTTCAAACAGTGTTCTCCAATTTCTCTCAGCTGTCCCATTTTGATGGGGAGAATAAGGGGCCGAGGTCTCATGTCTAATGGCATTTTTACTGATTAGCGACTGGAACTCCTTTGACGTAAACTCAGTGCCATTATCAGATCTAATACACTTGATTTTCCCATAAGGTGCAACATCAGCAATAAACTTTTCTGTAGCTCTGACTGTGTCACTCTTGGCTTTCAAAAAATATACAAAAATTGCACCTGAATAGTCATCAGTAAATGCCAAAGAGTACCTGAACCCATCTTTTGCTGCTGGTTCTATAGGACCAGCTAAATCTGTATGTACAAGTGCAAGTGGTGCAGTTGCTCTTTCATCGGGTTCTCTGTTCCTGCTTTGAGCAAATTTCCCTTGCATACAGACCTCACATTTCAGGTTCGACTTATCAGATTTACCTTTAATTTTCATCCCTTCTGTGACACTTTCCAACTTCAACACATCATCATAATTACAGTGTCCCAAAATTTCATGCCATGTTTGCAAATCATAGCATCCATGACATCCATCTTCATCATTACTTTCATCTATAGGCTCAGCAGTGTTTAAATAATACAGCCTATCATACACTTGAATCCCAAATGTCATACCGTCTTTATGGATGAGCTCGTTCTGTCCCTCCTTGAAGATGACAGTCGCTCCTCTGGCGGTCGCTGCCTTGACAGAGAAAATGTCCTGGGGATATGATGGGACATATAATGCCCCCATCAACATCGTGTCCACTGCGCATCCTCTCCTGTCGATCAGACGAACCTTGGCCGCACCCCTCTTCAGTGCGACTCCGCTGGTCCTCACACCGTCTGCCAACTCCAGGATGTGCTTTTGCGGCTTGAAGTTTTCATCAAAGTCCTTGAACTTTGTGATGTCAGTCACGATGTGGGATGTGGCCCCTGTGTCGACCATAAGCCCTCTCTTCTGTGGTCCGCTGACAGGATCTCCATCCACCTGGCCCACCTTGAATGCAAACGTGTGGTCCTCCTCATCCACCGCCTGCTTGACCTTGTCTCTCCTCCTCCGCCTGCAGTTCACCTCTTTGTGCGTGGAGCTCTTACAAAAACTGCACCATTGTCGCTGTTCACTGCGCTGGCCCGCAGCAGGACACTCTATTGCTTTATGGCCCTTCTGGCCACAGCTGTAGCAGGTCAGTCTCACATCCCTGCCAGATCTTCCTCTCACTCTCATGACGCTGTCCTCATCTGTGGACGCAGTCCTGAACTTTTCGGTGCTCTCATAGCTCCGCAACTTTGTCTTGAACTCAGCGAAGGTCAGTTTCTCATCACTTTGGGCCACATGAATGGAAAATGGCTTAAACACATCTGGCAAGCCCTTTAATATCATTGCGATCAGCAAATCATCACTTAAAGTCTCTCCCGCATTCCTCAGTGCAGTAATTGCAGTCTCTGCCCGTATGATATAATCTGTAACGCTCTCATTGACAGCCTTTTGGAGGGATGTAAGTTCAGTGTACAGATTTATCACACGGGGCTTCCCTTTGCCAGCGTAGTGGTCCCTCAGTATCTGGAGCGCTCTCCTACCATCATCAGCCGCATCCCTCATCACAAGAGACAAACTCTTGTCGTCCAACAGCTGGATCAACTCAGCATACGCTTCTTCGTTTTTCTCGGCATCTTCTTCTGCACCATCCTCACCCTCATCTGGCTCATGGAGGATGGTTTTCTTGAGTCCGAGCAAACGTAGCTGGCCAAGGAACTTAGTTTCCCATAACTCATAATTTTTCTCGTCTCCATCAAAACATAAACGACTCCATCGGCTTCCAATCTCTTTCCTGGGCCCATAACCTGTTGGCGCAGCCATCATATAGAGCTGGATAACCGGTACATAATAAGAGACGCCACACAACTTCTTTGTTTGACTGACTGGGGAGAACTGGCTCATGGAGAGCCATCAGTCATTTATTGCAATGAGATTCACCTGGTGCACGGTGTCAGCCTGGGGCACGTTCAGGAGCAGGCATTTTGCAACAGTTCGACAAAAATGACTAAACAGCCATGTAATATGATCAGAATACAAACTGAGAATGTGATAAATATTGCAGCTGGAGGTGAAAAATACAAACAAAAACTCTTCTCTGTCGCTGCATACATTTCTCACAAGATCCCTGATGCTTGGCTCGTAGATGGTCTGTACAGTAATTTCCATTCATTTTGTAACATTGTTTTTTTTTTTGTTTTTTTTTTGTATGTTCTCACAGCATGCCCACCGGGTACCTTCAAGTCAACCCAGGGTCCTGGTCTGTGCCTACAGTGTCCTCCTAACAGCCGCTCCACAGCTGAGGCTGCCACCATCTGCGTGTGCCGCAACGGCTACTACCGTGGAGATGCTGATCAGCCAGATGAACCCTGCACAAGTGAGTGACATTACACACATTAACACTGTTGCACACTTGCATTAATGTAGGACACGTTCCTGTAATGGGCATACATGTAATGTATATGTTATCCATTTATACTGCATGTGACATCAGTTTTCTCTTCTTCAGTGTCAGCAACCCAGAACATGCACTAGCATTTAAATAAGCACATATCTAGTGCTATCTACTTGTCCTCTCTCTCTGGTCATTATTATTACATTGCAGTGTTTCCATCATTGACATCTCCATCACTTTATCAATGTGCTTCCTCCCTGTTTCCTCCACAGTTATCGCCCTCTCTCTGTCTCTCTTTCTCGCTGTTCTTCCTCTCTGTCTGTTATCATCCCCTGAAGTCCTAATTACTCAGGCAGATGCTGCGAAGCTTCGACACTGTCCTGCCGTTATCCGCTGGAGATCCAATAAGACCTCTCACAGCATCATAGTTATCTTAATATGATGTAAAAGAAATATGCTAAGCCTCCCTGACATCCCTGCTGACACCCAGTTACACTGAAAGAGAGCACCGTTAGACCCCAAAAAGTTTGTTTACCTCTTCCTTTGCTGCCACTGGGGAGTGTCTTAATGGTTTGCTCTGCTCACAATGGCTGACCTGGAAGCATTATAGGTGTGGTTATGTATTCATTTAGCCCTGATTTATTCACCCAGACCTGGCTAATTGGCCTCAGGAATGAGCTGAGGACCACACTCTCTTCCTAATCGGTTCGCAACTGCACAGTGTAGCCTTCACGAGCAATACGTGTATTGAATACACCTCTCTGGCTATGTATCCTTTTGCAGAACTCTCAATAAGTGCCTCAATGCTGCAGAGGAACCCCAGTGCAGCATGGCTGTCTGTCTGAACGTTTGAACGCTTCCCAAGTGTAACCATCAACACCTTTAGGCTTTGGGTGTTCTCAGCGGATGACACCCTACTTTCACCTTGAGTTTTCTCCGCCCTCCCATGGTATACTACATAGCTCTCTTGTGAATTAGTGAACGCTCCGTCAAGTATAGCATCTGCCTCTACCTTGAGGCCTTAAATTTTCCCCAAGCAATCTGCACAACAGCTCCCCAGTGAAGCCTCTTGAACAGATCCCTCCGGTCTATGATCAGTTTCCAAATGCAGCCTGTATTCATTTATTTATTATTATTTTCGGTTTTCAATCATGACACTTCCTCTCTAATCTTATTGTCTGTGTCTGTTCTTTTTCTTCACCTGCTTCACACAGTTTTCCTCTCATACATTGTACACCTTCAATCCTCTGTTTATCTGTATGTAAAGCACATGTAATAAAATGTGCTTTATATACTGTATATGCAGAATATAGTTTTTATTTATTTATAAGTATAACATACATTACAGGTGCTTGAGTATATGAGTAAAAAAACAAAGACAGAAAACGAGAAGGAAAAAAATGCCGACTTTTACAATCATAATTAGGCCTACACCGTGCACTACAAATAAAATATTCATTACAAAAGACTGTATCTCAAGTCTTTGAAAAATGCTTTTTTATCTTCCATGCTTGCACTCAAAATATCCTACTGAGAATTTTGTTTTTAACTGCTCCTTTTAACATTAACTTTTTAAACCAACTTCCGTTCCTCCTCAATTTGCGTTCACACTCATTTGCAACAGCACAGTCAAAGGCTCGTCTGATGGTTGAACCATGCAGCATCAGCTGAGCTTGATGCTCAGGGTGCCCTAGATCTCAACAGGGGTGGGGGGTGTGTGTCTGGGGGGGGTGGGGGCAGGGAGATCATCCTAGTAAGAATCTCTTTAATGCTGTTGGTCCTGATAAGAGCACTGCTTGAGTGGCTTAAATCAGGCCAATCTGTAGCAGCAGAAGTTGTAGCTTTAGGTCTTCACACTGGCATCACAGGCACGGGTCCCTGTGTGCTCTAGATCAGTCTGATTAGCTAGCTGATGGATTGTCCAGTGCCTGGCTCTGTCAGTGGGGGGGGGGGGGTATACCCCCACGCTATACCCCGCCACCTCCTAGCCCACACTCCTATCTCCTTTTTCTCTCCGAAATATGCCAAGGATGTGCTTCAAACGACTCCTCCACTTCCTGTCGTTACCCCAGCCCTCTGTCTTGTGCCGACTCCAGCTCCTGCCTAAGGGTGTGTTCTGTCTCGCAGCGTGAAGCCCACTCCTCTCAGCTTGGCTGCCCAGCATAGCAGGCTTTGGGACAGTGGTTTGCATGACAGCACATTCCCTCCTGGTCCCTTCTTGCAGGCTCAAGGCCCCAGTATGACGTACCTCTACCTCCCCATAGGTGTGCATGTGCAAGTGTGAAAAAGAATTAATGTGTATGTGTGAGAATGATGCTGTGTGGGGGGAGGTCAGCCAGTTCCAACACGCCGGACCAGTGGGTTTCTCTCAGTGTTTTAGTCAGAGGAGAAGAATGACAAGCTGAGTGGAAACAGAGGGGGAGTCAGACGGTGAAACCAGCACTGATTGCTCCATAGGGGAGAAGGGATGCAGAGATGAAACTTCCTGGTGTGAGGAACAGTGGAGGAGGGATGGGGGTGTTGCGAAAGGAGGACTAATGACTTAGATATATACTGTATGTGTTTTTGTGTGTGAAAAAATCCTTTCAATAGAGGAAAGATGTGACAAACAGAGATTTGAATCTGTACATTTGAAGGTTTAATGTTGGAAGGAATGAGGGATTGCAGATACAGGCCCAATATAAAGTAAATAAAAAAAAAAAGTGGCATAAACCACCATTGCCAGTCGCTAACCAATGCATGAGGAAAATCTTCGGAATGTAACTGAATCAACATAAATACAGGGCAAGAGGAGGAAAATAGGACGGTTCTGATGGGCTTTTACATTCCTGATCCGTACCACACTGGCTGTGATCCGCATGGCTCACACTCAATACTCATATCTGTGGCCTGTCCCCTGAAAGCCTCCTTGAGCCCCGTCAAACACTGTCTGTGCCTCTTAAGACAAACAAAACCCATCAAAATTCCTCACTGAAAAGGACAGCGTTATCTATTTTTCCATTCTCCTCATCACCCTATTTAGTTTTTTTTTCTTCTTTTTGCTCGCCCGTTCACTCCTCTTCCTTTCTCCTTGTTCTGTTTTCAAAGAGAAAGAGGAGTGAGCCGTCAAAGTGCATAAATATTCTGTTCTCTCTCCAAGTTTTTTTTTTTTTTTCCCCCTACTTCAACACTGTTGTCAGTTCTGGAGTCAGTTGACGGTGCTTCCTGGAGCTGAGCAGTCATTTGGCCAGTTTCCTTTCACAGTAATACTGTAATAAATGGAGCGAACTTAAGGTAATTGTCTGGCCTACTTTAATTCCTGTACTGGCTTCGGAGGACATAATGCTCAGGATTTGCTGGTGTCTGTCTTATCTAAAGCTTTATAGATGCACAGTCAAGTTCAGTTATTCCAGTTTATGTAGGCAGCCGTATGGGTGAGTAGATTATTCTCTGGTCAGATAAAGAAAAGCTTCCACCGTGTTGTTTTGTAAGCTGCACTGCACGCACATTATTAGTCCATATAACATGTTTTATTCTGTATCTCACCAACCCGCTTAGCTCCTCTGTGTTTCTCCCAGCTCTGGCTGTGATTAGTATCTCCACACATGGACCTTCTGCTGGTCCCTCAGGGCCTGTTTCACATCATAAAAACAAACAGTTTGAAAGATGAGAAGCGCAGGCCTCAGACCATTCAAAGGTTCATATGTTGGATGAGTAAACAATGTGCAGAAGTGTTTATTCTGGGCACTCTTTCCAAACACGGAAAACTGGGCTGTGGTGTTTTGTGGCCGTGGTGGCATAAAACCCTCTCAATACTGGGGCAGATACCTGTCTCTGAACCCACCTGCAGCAGGAGATCATTATATCATGTGTGCGACAGACATCATAAAGACGGGGACCTCTGGAGATAATGATATGTTGCAGAATTCTAGCATACTGTACATTTAACTGAATGTTATTATTACTTGTCCAGATTAAGTTAAAGATACAGCGTACAATTGTAGTTAATCACAGAGACATGTGCTTATTTTAAGGTATATGCTGTGTGGGATGTTTAAACATTATTATTGCAGCGAAGAACTATCTTCTGTGTCAAGAAATAGTAGAGTGATGGTGTCCTGAGCAGAGAACAAAGTCAAAGTCAAACACCCTCTGTGCATAATCTAAACTTCTCTGTCCGGTGTTTTGATATCTAGTCTGACTTCTTGTGCATCTTAGTGCATGTGAGTCCCTCCCTGTTAAACTATTGACCCTCTCCCTATATAAAGACACAGGGGCTGCCCACAGGTGAGATTGCACACAGACTTGTTCAGGTGAAAGCGACCTTGCAAAATTTCCTCCACTGAAGAAACTATGTTTTTCGGTTGAAAGATCTCCCACACCAAAAGATTAAGATCAGAGTGTAGGCAGAGTCACCGTGGGGAATACCAGCTCAAATCCCAGTTGACCAGTGGACCGTCAAAACATTTGTGATGTTTTCACTGGCTCCGTCAGTCTGTTTATTGATATTTACCTGACCCTGAAATGACCTTTGTCCATTAGCATACTATTTTCATGCCCTACAGGTGTGATACAACAAAATGCCAGTTTAGCCTTGTGCTGGGTGTGTCTAAACAGATCATGTCTGCTCAGTTGTGATTAATAATTTGGCTTCATGTTATTTATAAATGAGATATACATCGACATAAAACATGTGTAATTTATGTAAGCAAATCATTTGGTTCAATTTTTTATGCTGTGTTGTATTTTTAATAGCAGTTTGATGTGATACAGCAGGATAGTGAGTTACATTTTGGTGAAATTTTAAAGGGGATATTTCTACACATAGTCACATAGTACATGGAATTTCTATAGTATATTATCAGTTTATGCAATCATGTAAACAGCTTACACAGACTCTTCCTTGAATCACAGTTTTGGCAGCAATGGTATTGTTGTTGAATGTAAACAAAGGCAAGCCAGAGTACAAGCGCAATAACCATGTGAATAAAACAAACTAAAGGCAGCCAATAAAATGCTACAACATTTCATTTCCACTTTAAATTGTTTGTGCCACATGTTAGTTTTCCACTAAATATTTAAAGATGACATAGCTTTGAATATTTCCACAAATTCAACCTACAAAGCCGCGTCATCTGGCTGCATGTTTTCCTGGCTGTACATCTGTGCTCCCCTGAACACCAATATTGATTTCCTTGCTGGTCTGCACTTTCCTTTCCATTTGGTCATTTAGTCTCACCATGTGCCACTGAGATTGCCTTAGCCCTTTAAAAGGGGACAAATAATATGACTGGCCGGGAAGAAGGGATTCATTGCAGCACCAGGCACATTTATATTCCCCTTAAAATCAATTCAGTTTTATTTATATTGTGCCAAATCATAACATGCATTATCTCAAGGCACTATAAGGTTGAGAGAGTAAGGGTGAGAGGTGAAGGAGGAGAGATGAGATGAGATGTTTTCAAGCAGTGTCGGACAGGTTGTTACAGTAGAGCGATGATAATAATAGGTGTAATAATTTGATTAATAAGAAGCAATGATAGCATCAAATAATAATGATATTGATAATAGTGAGCACAGGGCTTGCATTCAGATCCTGCAACAGCAATAGTGCAGATAATAGTGTCTAATGGAAGGTTCCATGGTTAAAAGTATAGATACTAATACAGCGCTCTGTGGAACTCCTTTCAATCCATCCAATAGATATATGACTTAAACCAGCCTATTAGCACAGTTCCTTTAGTCCCAATGGAGTCTCTCTAATAAAGCACTATCTAATAGGTATAGAGACAATTCTATTGTCCGAGTCCATGAGAAGACTCTGTGTATCTGTGATGTGATGTACTTGATGTTCTTACCGAAACCTTCAAACATTTCAGTGCAAATTAGTATGGCATTGAGTAGAGTTCATACCTTTGACAATGTCAAGTACTTATATTTATAATATTGAATTCTTGTCTGGATTTGTGAAAAAAGTCTCATCAACATAAGCATGTCAAGGTCCATACTTCTTGAGAAATTTACAAAGGTGCAGAAACAAATGGAAATGTTAAGGAAAGTGTTAAATAAAATCCTGAATCAATCCCTTTTTTTAACTGCTAAATTTAATTTGTTCTTTCCTGGCTTTGTGCAAATTGGTTCAGTGCAGACAAACAATCATAGGTGAAAACACAAGTTCCTTGAATAAGATAATTACATATCTGGTTTACAACATCTTTTTTCAAGGATATTTTGAAGTAAAGGGCAGGCTGGATCCAGCTCAACAGTTGGCTAAAACATCTGGATCAAGAATAGACTTGTTGAGTAGAGGTTTAATTGCCCTTAAGTCTGCCTTAAGGAAACTTTTTTGTGCAGTGCAAGTGTCCATACTGAGGAAACATCTCTTGACTCATCCTTATTGTCCTTGTGCAAAAGACCTTGCACTTAACTGAGATTGTTGTGATTACACCATACAAATGGAGCCCTTACGGCATTGTAATTCATGTCAGACAGGGCACAGTGGCTGCTTGGAGATAATGTTTTGCCACTGTAACCTAAGTGAAAGAACATGTATGTAAGCATAACCAAATCTGATTGGCATAGCTAAATGAACTCCAGCTGAAAGCCTGTAAGTAACGTTCTCAACAAATTAAATCCTATGGCAAATTACAACAGCCGAAGGCTACAGTAATGGCCTACAAATCACTGGTTAAGTGGCAGTCACATTTGATTTCTTGTGGAGCCCAGTTGTACTTGGGATGAAGGAGTGCGAAGGAGCGTGACGCTTCATTCACACCAGAAAATGTTTGTTTTTTTATCCACCTAAACTTTGTATAAATACATTAATGTAGACAAATGCATGGAAAAAGATAGCTGAGGCATGTGTGTTCGTGCTGCATGCATTTTCCACTTGAGCAGATGTGCCAGCTTTTCAGAGCAATGCAACTTCAGGGGCAAATACATGTACTGTATGTGATAAATGATACAGAGGAGACGAGCGGTGTGAGTAACATATGACTCGCCGATTGTTTGGCACCCAAGGGAAACAGCACAAGTGCTGCCAATTCCCTCATATAGACTGCCGCATTTTTCATCTGCATACAATAGGCTGACATCTGGTAGAATCCAAGGACCACATTATGCACCATTTAACCATGTATTTGGAGAACTAGGTCTCCTCTCTCAGCCAGACCATAATAATCACACTACGGGGTTCACGCCCTTCCTGTCACTGACCTCTCGGTCATTGAGGGGCTGAGCAGTAACGGTGGCGTTACTTCACCCTTGTGTGTTTTGTCGCTTTGTCCCGGCTCCCCAGGGCAATCCCACACGGCGAGACGGCAACAATGATTAATTGTGATGGTGTTGACTGAAGGAACTATCTGCCCCATGCCCACACAAATAGGAAACCGAAGTGCGGCATCATAGTATATTTTAATATCTATATGTCTTGCAATATTTTTTCTCAGGGATATGAACAAAGGATATGAGGGAGAGGAAGTCTGCTAGAGAGCTGAGAAATTCCTCAAAGAGTTGAATGACTCTTAGTTTCACAGTTGTCATGCATCTAGAAATGAGTCAGTTTAAATCCTCCTTTAATGATAAAGGTCAAGCTTTATGGAGGATAAATTGGAAGCAGATCAGCTCTGCAGGGCAGCCTCACTCAGCCTAAGCAGCACTGACTAAGGACTTTGGTGAGCTTCAGCTTTATTGGCAGCGTCTGGTGTCTGAGAGGGAAGAGCTGCCTCTGAGCAGCCAGAGGCACACAGAGCCGCAGTTAAGCAAAATCCTACACTGCCATTTGAACAGATTTCAACTCTTAAAGAATTGTGCTTCAATTGCAGGGGGCTGAACAAGCCACTTCTCTGCCCCCTAATATTTAGCTACCACTCAAGTAAAGTGAAAAAAGAAAAAAGAAAAGAAAAAGGAAAGAAAGTTTTATTATTTCTTGATTTCTGTCTCTATATTGCCTTCAAGTTTCTGCTCCAGCTGCGGGCTATGAGGGTGTGAATGGGAGTGTGAACCTCTAGAGCCACTTGGATAAGAATACTCCATGCAACACTGCATTTTGCTAAATAACCAATGTTTGATAGACACAAATGTTTCACTCTATGATCTCTCTGGGTATGAGTGGAATAAATTAGCATTCCAAATGTGCTGAAGATAAAGAATAAGAAGTCAAAGTTGCTTTTAGACAACAACATTTATATTTATTACAGGTTGTAAATTGGTTATATTGACCAAACAGCAGGCAGCTCTATAAAACGATTCTTTATTTAAAAGCAATGCAGTGTTTTGCTTTTAGGAAAATGACAGATTGCCTTTGTTTGACATATTTTCTTTTATCTGTATTATTTTTTATTTACAGGTGTGCCCTCCAGCCCAAGGAACGTGATCTCCATTGTGAATGAAACCTCTGTGATACTAGAGTGGCATTCACCCAGGGAGACGGGTGGCCGCGACGACGTCGTCTACAACATAGTGTGCAAGAAGTGTCGGGCCGACCGGCGCACGTGCTCCCACTGCGACGACAACGTGGATTTCGTCCCGCGACAGCTGGGTCTGACTGAGACCAGAGTGTTCATCAGCAACCTGTTGGCTCACACCCTCTACAGCTTCGAGATCCAGGCTGTCAATGGAGTCAGTAATAAGAGCCCCTATCCCGCCCAGCATGTCTCCATAGACATCACCACCAATCAGGCCGGTAAGTGGCAGCTGTGGCTAGGTGTGAATGATGACGCTAATGATGATGCTGCAGTGGTAGCGATGATGCTGATGTCTGCACTGATCCATTTGCAGTATCATCACCATCATGTGACTTAATATGCTGCTATTGTTGTTTTTTTTTATATATCTTCCCTCTCTAATCACTCATTTTTCACTGAGTCTCTATTTTAATCTTATTTTATACTCCTGAGAGAGCAAATCTTGCTCTCGCTGCATCAATACTTAACATTTCGACTCAAAATGCTCATTTCTTGTAGGTATCCCAGATTGTTGTTATCCAACTAAAGTAAAAGAAAAAAACAGAAAGGGAAGGCTGGTTGCTATGTACGTCTCTTTGTGGTTTGGTTTGGTCTTTGTTTAATGAGACTTTGCTTTGAGAGCACAGCTGCATGGCAAGTCAGTACTCCTCAATTCACGCAAGGCTACGCCCCATTTGAAACCTGTCTGGAAACCTTCAGATTCATGCACTGAAACACTCCTGCTCAGTCGATTAACAAAAACAACAAAAGATTTAATCTTAAGTCTTTTTGTCCCATTCACATCTGCGAGTTAGATTGGGCATTTTGCTATTAAGTGTGACCTGCCAAGTCTTAGTTTCTGTGTTGCATCCGCCTAAGCTTTGCTGACAGCAGACGCTGACATGTTGAACTGCAGGTTTTCACCTTTAGTGTTGTATAACAGCTGTCCACGCTCAACTCAGTTCACTGTTCAATACTTTAATGTCAGACTGGACCGCACCCAAGATAGATACATGGACAGCTGCTGTTTTCAGGCCAAGTTGAAATATTCTTCACTCTCTCTCTCCCTCTCTCTGTGTGTATGTGTGAGTGTGTCCTCTATCTCCTTGTCTGTCTCTCTGTATGTTTGTGTGTGCATTCTCTGCCTGTGATGAATCTGAGCCCAGCCAATGAAAATGACCTTCATCCTGATTCTCTCTCTCTCTCCCTCTCTCTCCTCCCCGTCTCTTTCTCTGCATGTTTGTGCGTATACATGTGTGCTCATCCTCTAACTGAGCCTGTGATGGGATCTGAGCCCAGCCAATGGAAATGACAGGTGGAGGATATTGTCTTTTGCTGATCCTTTCTTGCTACAGCATTTTTCATGCTCTTGTAGGTCTTTGACTTGTACACAGAAGCACCTATCAAGGGACAAATATTGACCAAGTGAAAAATTTAAATGAGGCTCTCTTTCTTTTTTCTGTGTTTCTGTGGATGAAGCGGACTGTGAAAAATGCAGTGTGTGAGCTTGTGGGACCTAATAACAGACATGAAGTGGAGTTGCAGTGTGGGGGAAAGACAAGCGATTTTTGGTTGAGTTGATGCTAGCGAGGATCCCGCAAAGAAAGAGTTACAAGTTTGTCAGCTCGGTTCCCCTCGAACTTTTGCACTATGCACTGTGATTTTCTGTGTCATGTTTTCTGTCACACACAGTGGGCATTGGTGTCAGCAAATACACCCTGATCCAGTGATGAAACATCTACTATGAAATGAGTTCAGAATGACTGATTTACCGTTTCTGCTTTGCAGATTGAACTTACTTAACCTCACATTTACAGTATCTCAAAGACTGGTGAAGCAGAAACTGCTTCCTCCAGATCTCTTTTGTTTAAGAGTACGTTTTGAAATTAAATTTGGCCTAGTTGGTGAAGGGCATACCATGTTTGATTACACCGAAGAATGTAATGACCAACTGAACTAGTCTTTGTCTGACTGAGTCAGGGAAGGAGTGGGAGGGAAGACAAGGCAGGGAGGAGAACGCATGCACTTTTTTTTTCTTTTTTCTTCTCTTTTTTTTTGGACCAGACTGTGAGACTGTGACAGTGAAGGAGAGGAAAATGAGGGAGTAAATAGGTCTGATTATCAGGGTGGCCTAATGGTGCTGACTGTCCCCATTTGACAGGCTAATAGCACACTTGACAGATAGATGTAGAAGAAGCAATGCCCAGGCCTATTGTTGAAGTCTGCTTCAGTAATGAGGTGTCTGCCAGTAATCTGCCAGGCCTATGTCCAGCCTTATGTGGCCCTTTGTAGCCAGATAATTGCACTGTTCCTAGTTTCAACGGGGGGGTTTCATTGGCAGGCCACTGAGGAGGCAGAAGTATCCAGAGGGGATTATTGTTAATAATGCACTTCAAAATGTAAATAAAGAGGCTCTGTTTAAGATGTATTTTGTTGGTCCACTTTACCGAGACTGCTGAACTAATATTTACATCCCGTTTTGTTTTTTTGTTTTTTTTCAAGAACCCTGAAAACCTGTCCATTCTGTGGTGCGTTCTTGCCCTACGCCCTCGTATTATTGGAGGTTGAGAGAGGTGGTGTAACAGAATGCAAGATCCATATAAATGAAGTATAGCAACAGGAAAATATTTGTACGTATTTTGTCAAAACTGAGCCCTGAGGTAAAATCCCAATGCAACAGCATGAAATGGGATCATCAAGCCAATATACGTACTAACATCCACTCAGTGAGCACTTTATTTGGAACACCATGCTAATACCTGGGTAGGTACCAACAGCCACATTCACTGACATGTTCCACTGCATGATTGGCTGGGGAGGTGCACATGTTTTTCTGATGTTATTGATGATACAACAGTATTGTTTCTACATGTGACTGTCAAAAATGACTGGCACATTACAGTGACATATAACTGCATACAATAGATAACAAAATGTTCCATTCTTCCTTTATGTATATGTTAGTCCATCATAATTAGATATTTCACCATTCTTATTTTGGTTTTTCTTGGTTTTTCATGTGCAGTACATGTAGATGAGATAATGTGGTACAGTTGAAGATAAAGGTTGCACTTTTCACTTTAAATCCCCTCTACACAAGGTGAGCCATTTCTGTCATGTTAAAAAGGGCTTGAAATGAGTCGTGTGACTGCATAGCAGATGATAATAAAACCACATACTACAGTTCTACTTATTTTGTATTCTCCCAACATTCGCAAGTAAGTTGCATATATGCATTCATCACATGCACAAAATGGCAGATGTCACTGTGCAATCATGTAATGAAAATGAGGGGCTATTATATCAGTCACATGCAATACATCTTGCCTATTACTTGGTTTTAAAGTTTCACAGTTCTGTCTGGTTAAAAATAATGAATTTAGACATATAACAAAACATAATCAGGTATGTAATTTTCAGAAATATATGCGGCTCTTGTTGAAATGGAATAGGTAAATGGTATTTAACACCTCCATAGTGCTGTAAGAATTTCAGCATGTAAAAAACAGAGCAGTGAAGTGGTCCTTAAAGTCGGATTAGAGGAAAAAGTTTGTACCTGTTTCAATGGACTCTTGCCTTTTTTAGCTTGGCACAGCTTTAGTGTGGACTGCTGGGAGATTAAGGAAAGCCAAGAGACCACCTATAAAACGGGAAGGCAGCAGTAGTTAGACAAGTTATGGTGTAAATTGGCAGTGAGGAGAAGACAAGATCAGAGGAGGAAAGGCAGTGTGGATGAAGAGAAGGAGAGGAGGAAATAATGGAGGTGAGGGGGGAGTTGAAGGGATTTAGTGTGTATCACCGAGGAGGCAGTTTAACTGCCCTCAATCCTAGTGTGTGTGTGTATGTCTGGGAGGAGGGACTGATCAATAGTGTGATTTAGGAGTTCATTCACAGCCTATGCTCTCCAGGAGATACACACACGCGTGCACATATAGATATAGACACACAAAGGTTATATAATGCCCCATGCAGGCCATCAATCACACCTGACCTGAATTTAGTCATATTTATCTGTTAGCTATATTGAAAAATAGCTATTTTATGTCTCTTTGTGAAATAGGATGGTTTAATTTAAGGGAAAAGAGACTCTCTGCTGCTAGTGAATTTATTAAAATGCTAAACGACCACAGAGATGAATATGCATGGTTGTCACACGAGCAATGAAAGTACTTGCGGAAACCTACAGACATGGCAGCCATGTTTCCTTATGTCATCCATCCTGGACACTTAACCCACATCCACCGGTGCCTCAGATGAAGAGGGTGTTTTTCATCCTTTACACATTTTACAACTGCTTTCTACTCTGAGTGGTTATGCGGGGGTGGTTTGGTGAACAATTCATGAGTGGAAAAAAGTCCATAAATCTTACGACTGGTGCTATCTTTTTCAACTAATGCCTGATGCTCAACGCTTCTATGATCTTACTGGCACAGCCTACTTGACCTAGATTATGTGCCAACAATCCCTCAGACCACAGAATGCCAAGTATATCTACAAACAATCCTCCTCCACTTAGCTGCTCTGTTTAGAACGCTATTCCCACAGAAATGCAAACATCACTATCCTTGGCCTTCTATGGGCAAGTCCGCCCAAGTGGGTTTCATTCAAGATACCAAGATGCAATGCGCTGGACTGAAATCCAAACAACCAGATGAATTAAAGAGATCTACGCTCTGTGGGGCTCTAAAATCAGACGAGATGTTAGGCAAACATGTCTGTGGAGGGTATTCAAGACACTACTCATTATGTCTTTTCGGTTTACAGCCCACAGAGTCTTCCCATTTAGTTTTCTGGGCTTTTGCCTTTTTCCTTGTTGCCTTCTCACTCCTGCCACTGTGTATCAGAGCTGGGGTGTCCGAGAGTTTCATCATCTGAGACGGTTCTTCGGGCTCTCTCTGAGTGCCATTTTTATTTCATTTGATGCCTGTACTCATAAATGTTGGATCCTGTCCCTGGACCCAAAGAGTGAGGTATTAGCTGCAGGCAAAAATAAATGTGTGGGTTTGAATGCTACTGAGCCCCTTCGTCAATTATGATGTCTTCATATGGTGTTTTAAGTGACAGGAGAAGCAAGTGAGAGTTTCTCAGTGTCAAAGTATGCTCATGCAGTGAGTGGGAGAAAGTCCGAGAAGAATAATCATTTCTATACTGTCCATTCACAATGTATTTATGTTGCAGCCATATATTTGATCTCTTGTCAATCTATGTTTGGCAAAATGGCATTAAATTGTTTTAAAAAGGAAAAATGGAAATATCTTTTAGTATTAAAACCCTTTGAAATGTAAGTGTCTCTCATGTCTTCGATTGGCTGATCTGAGTCAATCCATGCTAATACCATTGATTTGACCTTATTCGGAAAGGCTATATACTGTAATGTGTCACAGCTGACAGAATATCAGAGCAAAAATCAGCCACAAGGAGATAAAAACTGCCCACAGGGTTCAGAGACAGGTTTTTGTTGAAGAACAGATTTGGAGAAGGCTACAAAAACCTTCAGCTGCAATGACAGTTCCCAAGAGCACAGTGGCCTCTTTAATTTGGAAATGGAAGAAGTTTGGAACAGCCAGGACTCCAGACAGAGGCCTCACTTCAGTGAAAGTTTGCAAAAAAAAAAAAGCACCTAAAGGACTTGTAGATGAAAAACAAGATTCTTTGATTCTTTGAAATCAGGATTTGTTTGGAGTCTTTTCTTAGATGTCTGGCGTAAAACTGCCCATCACCTGACCAGTACCCAACAGTGAAAGGGTGATGGTGGAGGCAGCATCAGGCCTGAGGGGGTGTTTCTCAGCAGGTGGGATAGGGAGAGACTGGATGGAGCAAAGACAGAGACATCTTCATCACAACTCTGTCCAGAGCACTCAGTAAAGTGAAGCTTCTGGGGTCCTAACACAGAACATTGACCTGAGGAACACCGCCAAGCAGAAATGTTGCAGAGACAACTCTGTGGATGTCCTCAAGTGGCCCAGCTGGAGCCCTGACTTGAACCCAATCAAACAACTCTGGAGCGACCTGAAAATGGTCCCCATCCAATCTGACAGAGATTGAAAGGATCTGCAGTGAAGAATGGCAGTAAATCCCCCAAAACCAGTTGTGCAAAACTTGTGGGGTCATACCCAAGAAGACTAAAGGTGCTGCAACTAGCACTGAGTAAGGGCTCTGAACACGTATGTCAGTGCCATATTTCAGTTTTTCATATCTAATACATTTGCTACAAAAAAACATGTTTGCTTTGTTACTATTTAGAACTGAGAGAAGACTTTTGAGGTGAAAAATTAATTTGGACAACAAATGTGTTTTTTTGTTTTGCACAGAGTTGAATGGGTTCGGGGTAAAATCAACGAACCAATCATAGTTCAACTTTATGTCCAATCATTTCATTGACAGTAAGAACAGGGACTTGCAACAGGGAATTCAGATGTGAAAACTGCACAGTACTCACATGCGGAATAAACCAGCAGTCTGCACTCAAGTCTAGCCCAGGAGCTTCACAATGAGGAAGAGGCCACATTGACATTGAGACGGGGAGAACTGGACACTTAACAGTAGTATATATAACTACTGTAACAGTTGAAGATGAGCTTGGTAATTATCATGGGGCTACAGTACATCCCAGTCTTTGAAAACAGTGTCTAAATGTGTGGCTCTGTGGCTCTGGAGAAACTCATTCTGTATGTTGAAACGAAAAGTGGATATTACAGAGTTCGGCAGTGTTTGAGCAAAGGACATTTGAGTTGCATTATGGGAAATGTAGGATCCAGCATTTGTTTTAAATTTGATATGCGATTCAAAGTCAAGATATCTCAGCTCTAGTTTTATGGAAGTGCAATTCTAAATAACTTGAGTGGTCTTTCGATATATATGGAGCAGCACATCTGATGCACCGACCCCTCACCACGCCATATGAATGATGATCACTGTACACTGGAGGTACAGTGATGAAAACAGCAGCTTGGGTTTGTGCCAGACATGTAAAATGATGCTCCAACTCATCTGTATTCCACAGTAGATTAATCATACTAAGGTAAAGAAGCTTTTCATTCTTTCATCACGTTCTTCTCTCTTTTGCACTCCCTCCTTCCTTTTCCCCCCCTCTCTCTTTCTCTCTCTCTCTCTGTCTCAGCCAGACACTGGGAGGCTTTGACTTTGATTAATGGTGAGCCAAGCTCTGCATTAAAAGCCAGGGGCAGCAAGTGGGGCCAGATAAAAGTGGAGCACAGGAGCAAGGGATGGGAGGGATGGAGGGAGGAGAGAGGAGTGCAGGACACAGTCACCAATCACTGTCAGCATCATCGTCCCAGGGTGACAGTGGGGGGACGCAGTTGGAGGGGACAGCGGTGCTTCATTGGGCTGAACCTCACCCTCATACAGGCTCGACACATTGTCTCTGACAGGCTCTTCACACATAGGCTACTAGGACGCAGACACACATACATTTGCGCGTGCTCTTTATCTCTTTTTCTCCTGCTTTTCCTCTCAAAAACATGGTCGGTGTCTGTCCAGTGGGAGAGCCGGGGAGAAAACATATTTTTTAACAAGGGGTGAGAAATTGTATTCTAAGGGTAGCTAGTTCAAAATAAAGGGTAGATAGAAGTTTGGAAGTCAAAGCCTACACTTGTTATCTGATCATCGTGCCAAATTCAGGGTCAGAAAGTGTGTTCATGCTCGGATTATTTTATTTTTCCGGTGGAGTGACTGTAATGGCCATAAAAAATTGATGATTAAAGGAGTGAAAAAAAGAAACATTTTGCATTAAGTTGCTCACAGATGCTGAAGTTGCTGTAGATGAAGTCGCAATCATTTATTCCACCAAAAAAGTTTGGGTGGCCTTGTTGTTTCTTGGGTTAAGAGCCAAAAGTGAACGCCACTCCAGACCCATTTAAAATCTAAAAATATCTCAGAGATGTGGGTGATGATTCAGAGGTCTCAACTCAGGGTACACACTTGTGCACATTTAGCCATTGGACATTTAACACTTGAAAACACGCGTATAAAAACTCTCCATTGTAAAAAGAACTGAATCGGGACCGAGGCTTGGTTGCAGGGGCTGTGGAAATACCTTTCCTCCTCAGCCCCCTTTTCCACTGCAGTAATTTCTGTGTGGAGTGCCTTTCCCTTGGGTCTGTCAGGAACAGTGTGTGCCTGTGGCCGGTAATTGATAATGCAGCCCAGGCAGCCCTAGCCCTGGTCAGTGGAGCGTGAACCAGCCTGAGAGGCAGAAAGGCTGAAGTGCAACAAGGTGAAGCTTAGCCCTCACACTCTCTGTCGAGGGTATGAGAGGAAGAGAGAGAGAGGGACGAGGAAGGGAGGGCAGGAGGTGAGAGCCAAGGGAAGGCAGATGGAACAGAATCCATTCACACTGACAGGATAAACAGAGCCTATTCATTTGTTAAAATTTTAATTTTAGTAAATTATCTGACACTCAAATCACAAATATCATCATTAAAAACTGTAAAACAATTCATCCTCTTAACAAAACAAGCAAACAAAACAAAAAAAGTGAAATCATAAGTAATGAAAATGAAAAGGTCAGCCGTTTTTCTGCTTACACTCTTCCTGTGACTAAGCAGTGCTCCTGCGAAGGTGAAGTATGGAGAGCAAGAAAAAGAAATAAAGTAACCACTAAGAAGTCTGATTTAAAAACGGCATCATTTTGTTGAGAGAGGGTGCCATTTGCTGCCTTTTGAATGGAGGAGTTATTCAGAAAGATGGTGAGTGGAGACCAGGTGGAGCGATGACTAGGCCTCAGCAGCGATCAGGCCGAGAGCCAGGAGGCTATTAGGCACAAAATGTAGAGCACGGGCTTGTGTGTGGCTGTATTTATGCCTGCAAACATGAGGGTGGAGGTTCCTTTCTAGCGCTGTACACAAACACCACGGCTTTGAACTTTAAATGAGTAGTCATGGAATCAGTTTTTAATCAAACTTACTTGTGTGTTTACAAATTGGTTTTGATGAGTAAATTTTGTTTGGTGGCATCTTTTAACTTAATACATTACAGAGGAAGAGTTTGTGATTATATATTAGATTTTGGGCATATTCACATATTCCATTAAAGCAATTTGTACTTAGAAGCCAAGCAATTTGCATTTGTATTTAGTATATTGAGACATTTTGATAAACAGATTTATGTTAGATTGATGCATTCATTCAAAGGCTCTACTTAGATCTCAAGTTCTCTGTATTATTATAAAGTCTAAATAAGCTTATTTAATATATATATATGTGAAAAACATTCTCAGGTATTATTTATGAGCAGTTCATGAGTCAAAAACTGCTGGCATTATGAGGAAATCAGATACTGATTCAAGCGCTGCTAAATCTCATGTGGGAATGTGAGACCGAGCCTCGTGCATTTCAAACTGGTTGTTGGGAGTAAAGATAAAAACATAAACAAAAGCCTCTCAAGTGTAAAAACCAAAACTGCTCTAACTCGGGCAGAAATCCCCACCATTCAGACTGAGAAACTGATTAGATTAGCATCACTAGTGAAAGTCAATGAACTTCCAGTGAAATAGCTACAGAGCCTTGATTAGCAGGAATCCAAGTGATTCAGCGAGTGATAATTTGGACTGTGGGGATTTTCTGCTGCTGTGTCTGAGCTGACAGGTTCAGGCAGGGTCTGAGCTCCCGAGTCATCGCTGGGTGAGCTGGCACTGACTGTGACATTTAGGAACTTGTCAGCGTTCCCTAGATTACGTATATTAACACAACAAATAGGGGTAGAAAAGTGAATATCAGCGCCAGAGGACCAAGTCTGGGGCTGTTGATATATTTCACCACTACAGTCAGCAATGGCAAGATAGCTGTGGATTTGTTGGATATTAACAGTGAGGAAATTTGCTGCGGTATGATAGCAGCAAAAAAAAAAAAAAAAAGTAAAGAGGTGGATGGACGCTGTAGTAGCTGTTCTCTTGGTAAGAAAAACAACAACAATGGATTCTGGTTCAATTTACTGTACATCAAAGCTTTAGCCCATTTTAGGAAAACAGACTTCTGGAGTCAAAACATGCAATGTCTCAATGGGAAAAGTGGTGAACTGTATGCAAACACCTGCACACATACTGTATGCATACAGAGTTTTATTACCACTGATGTCTTCCTTCTGTCCAATAACAGTCCCTTAGTGGCATGTGAAGAGTGACGAGGAGCAGAAATGATGGAGGGATAACAGCGCAGAGGACAAAAAATGATAAAATGAGCAGGAAATTACAGTGTCTGGGTTAATTGACAGTCTGAGTATGTGCATTCAGGTGGACTGGTGTTGAAGGATGTAATGAACTGTGCAGATGAGCCAAAACAATCATGATAAAACAATTATGATAGTTCGTATACAGGTGGTATACAGGTGCATGTTTACAGTACTGTACATGTACAGGGTTTCAATTCTACATATAACTAGTAAGAGAAACAAAGGCTGCTTGTTTTGCTAGAGATCCATGATTACAGTCTGCTTGTGCCTGGAAAGTGGCAGTTCCATTGTTTGCAAGCATTTTTTTTTTACCCTGACGGCACTGTTGAGTAATTCTGTGGCTCACCATGACATCATTGACACTGAAATCAGCAGCGGAGCACACGGAGTGGAGTGTCACAATAAATCAAATGAAATAAATTTCCGTCCTGCCTACTGTAAGACTGCATTTTTGAACATCTTTTTTATCAAGTCACTTATTTGTAGTAGTAGAAGTAAATCAGATTTACCTTTTCTGTTCATGTTGTACTTGCTCAGTTCATTTTAGTATTTATTCCCAATCATTTGCATTATGTTGTTTATGGATATACTTTGCTGCATTTACATGGGCACAATCATGGTGTTATTATCTAATATTAATATTATTTAATATTAGGTCTGATTGCTCAAAATATGTTAAAAATGCAATCAAATAACAAGTAACTTGTTTACTTTCCTGCATTCTTTCCTATTTTCTACACTGTATGTAGAGCTTTGTTGCATATTTAAGGAAAAAAACAAGTAAAAAAAAAAATTCCCAGCATCAAAGCATTTTGCTGCAGAGAATTGATATAGCCATCATGTGAATGGGCAGTCCTAAAACAAAGGGGGAAAAAAAACTATTCAAAAAGCTTTGGAACTGTGTTAACTACTGGATACAATGCAGCCCTTGGATGCCACACTTAGTGCTTCCATATTCTTCCTGTAGCCAAGATTACTCAGCCCAACACTACACTAAATCCAACACGACCGGTTGCCGGACTCATGCCAGACTCGTGGCGACTGGCGATTCTGGCGCAAAGGTAGGCCTGCTAACTGCAGCTGATACTCAGCCCAAGTCCACACCCTCAAATCTTAGTTAAATCTGGCAGCCATATATTGGCCAAAGCTGACTCAGATTTGGTCCTGCGGTGCCAGAATATGGTTGACCGTGACTCTAATCAGCCTCGACTCAGCTGGCTACCTGGATACTGATGAGAAAGGCAGTAGCTCTGTTTAAACTTAGATTGTGTGTAAAATGCTGATTACTGCAGTCTGGAAATCTAAAAAATAGCAGGTTGTACAATGCACGATTTATATGGGATGAAATGTATTGCAAATGTGTTTTACTTATTAAAAATGTATACAATTGTATGTGTGGATAATGCAATAAGTATAAAAAGCTGTAACTGTAGTAATTAGAGGTGGTTTCTTCCTAGATGGCTTGACCTACATTTTCAATCCACTCAAAACTCAATACTTCTAAAGCACAACTTGTACTTTAGTCACTTTTGAATCTAAAGTTAAGAATTGTGATGGCTGGTTGAAATTAAATGACTGACAAGCTGCACTGCACATCTAGTCCAAGCTAGCTAATGGCTTGGTGCCTGCTGGACAGTGGCTTCTGCTCACTGTGCTGTGTCGTCAGTATTAGCAAAGAGGATTCACATACCTGTTATAATATCTCTGGATGACTGCGGTGTTTTATTTCCTGGCAGCAGCAACCAAAAAAAAAAAAAAACACCCACTCACAACCTGCAAAAAGCTGTTGGTGAGACACATGAACAATCATCATCAGTTATTCTGGAAATGCACTGATTTTTTTTTTGTTTCTCTCTCTCGCTCTCTGTGCCCTGTAGCTCCCTCCATCGTTCCCATCATGCACCAGATCAGCTCAACCATGAATAGCTTCACACTGTCATGGCCACAACCGGAACAGCCCAACGGCATCATTCTGGACTACGAGCTGAGATACTATGAGAAGGTAAGTTAAGATCTATCTGCAATCACACGGTCTTCAGGGTGTGCATGAGCATGGTCAGCTTCATGTAACGCCAACAAAAAAACTTAAGCTGTCCCAAATATTTGTGAACAGAAACCCCTGGGCTGATAATGTGTTCTTTCACTGTGGTTACTCCATCTCTCCCACTGCTCTTTGGTTTCCGCTGCTGATGAAGTGAATAGGTTGACCTCTGCTCCAGACCCACTCTGCACAGTGCAGCAACCTGTCCTGCTGTGAAAATGCATTGCGTCTGGTGGGGGGAGTCGCATCGACCCGTCTGCTCACACACAATATGTCTGCTTTATTAAGTCCCCAACCCTACCCCAAAGTGCCTATGCTGCTCCAGTATTGACCTGTAGGCCTTTTCCCAAGGCCTGGGACATAATGATACCGAGAGATCGGAGGCTCCAGCTTTTTGTTTGGGCCCTTGTTTGTCCTCCTAAAGTGATCGATAGGTACAGCAAGGTTGGTCATGCACATTTTTTTTCCCCATCGGCCTTTGTCATCTTAAGCTAAGACTTTTGCCGAGACCTAGTGCACCTTCACCCATGTTAGGCTTTCCAGATAAAAGATACAAATCAATAGAGCTTTATAAATGTTTTTCTTTTTCTGTTGAGTTATTTATTTCACCCAATCTCATTTCGGCTAAGGTTCCCAG
The DNA here is from genome assembly GCA_030347415.2 of Decapterus maruadsi. Lineage (NCBI taxonomy): Eukaryota > Metazoa > Chordata > Actinopteri > Carangiformes > Carangidae > Decapterus > Decapterus maruadsi. Next base: position 19,897,169 of record CM064906.1, read on the forward strand.
ATCAATATTCACAACCCCACCTAAGAATAGAGACTGTCATATTTAGCATTCTCTATCAGGGAGGACAACAATCATGTTTTTAAATGATGTTTGCAGTTGGAAACTCAGTTATCCAATAATAGCAGCATTGCTCGCTGTTTTCCCCTCTGGCATTGCACAGGTCATGAAATTGAATCCGATTGCCATGGCCCTGAGAAACCTTATCTGCCAGACAGCTTAGTGTCGTGTAAATAACACTTATACAGCCTCCCATTAGCTCATGAATATCAATGAAACCTAATCCTATTGATGTTTATGTAGCGTGTCCTCACACAAATAGATGAGCACAGCGTAATCACAAATTAATGAATTAACGAGGACAAGATTGCTAATTGCACTGGGATGATTCAGGTGACAGAAAGGTTACACTCTACCTTACCTACCTCTGTCTTGATGTACCTTCATATCCCCCCTGTATGTGTTACTGTCTATCTGGAAATGTACCACGGTGTGAGTGTGAGTAAGACACAGAAGGTGAGTCAGAGTGATTGCTTTGTGGCACACTGCGCTGTGGAGATGAGATTTCCACATTGGTGGTCCTCTTTTCGCACTTTATTTTGGACCTGACAAGGCTCTTTATGGGCTCTAAGCAGACTTTTCCTTCAGCCAGCTGCTGTTCTCCAAAGTGTCACCAAAGACGTTTTTGTCACTGTCTTAAAATGAGGAAAATGGTTCGCAACGTTGGCAAAATAAGAAAAGAACAAAGGATGTGTGTAATCTCTATACCTTAAAATGTATTATGCACATAAATTTTCTGTGTCAGACACTTCAGCTCAGGTTACTTGCATGCATGTTAGTCTCCTTGTTGCATATGGAGAAGCAGGGAATTGAACTGCACACATCCAGGTCAGGCCTGCCCCGCTCCCCATTGATTCCCTGAATACCTGAGAGGTCCAGAAAATCTGGAGGTTCCACCTCAGCCATGAAGTGATGACGTGGCATTTTAATCATAAAAGGCAATTATGGGGGATGACTCACCATGTCTGTCACACAGTCCTGTGCATACTTCCAGCCTTACACAGTGCTATGGTTAACATATAGCATGGATAATACAGCAATAAAAAAAACTGCCTTTTTGTATAAAAATGTCCCTGCTCTACTCACCGTCTTTTATATGCATCTCACTGATGCTTGCATTAATCTGAGCGTAGTCACACTGTTATGGTTCTGGAGTTGATTGTCTCAGCGTGCCTGGCACAGCCAGCTAGTTCTTAGCACAGCAGAGAGCTGTCTCTCTGTACACTCCATCTCGCAGGAAGCCTCATATACCCATTTACAATGGCAACTTCTCCAACAGTGTGGCATTGTCACACTTGGTGTTGAATAATACCTCAGGGTAATCATACAAAGAAAGGAAGATCTGCTTTTCTTTCCACATACCTTGTAATGGCGCTATAGTTTTAGCCACAAATGTAATTCCCAGAGACAGGCTCACATTTTTAAGCAAGTGATTTATAGAGATGTCGGAATTGTTTTCCAGTACGATTGCCTTTATTGGCCAGTTGACAGTAGGAACTGAATGAAATAGGGAGATAGGGCAGGGTGACATTAGATGATGGTCTCCAAAGTGAGTCACTTAATAACAAGGCTGTGGACCAATTCTGTTAGAACAAAAGGTCATAACTGAACCAAAGATCCATGAATCAGTGCAACAATGCTTTACAAGAGATCTGTGAGGGAATAAAACTTAATTTTAATGAAAATTACAACTTTCATTTTGCTTTTTGAATACTGTCGAGAAATTGATTGAATTTTTTATTTTATACCATTGTCCCAATAAACTCTGTATCAACATAATTGTAAATATCTGCTTGTTTAATATCCACAGCCCTTGCGGTAATGTTGTTGTGCGATATTGTCAGACATAATATTTACAATAAAATCCCAATCTTGTATCAACAGTTAAGGCTTCAAAGATAAATGTCCCTAAAAGAAACGTTGACAATTTCACCTACAGGCTGAGATGAGTGCTGCTACAAGCCTCTCTCCCCTCTTCAGCCCACCTTCTCATTATAAAATATGTGATCCCAGGACCCTGTAAATTGGGAAGCATGATGAAACGAGTTAAAGGTTTTCAGAGGAAAAAGTAGGATACCATGCTCCTGTTCTCTCCATTTTTCTGATACCATTTTTCCTCTGGTTGCCTGAAAATTTGGGGAGGGTGGAAATAACTCAGCATAGCGGAGGTCAGGCCCTCCATTAAGGCTGGGGCAGAGCAGCCACTGGCTCTGGTTACTGATGGCTCTGTGTGTGTTGGTGTCAGAGAGCGAGGGCGTGTGTGTACGTGTGTGTGTGTGTGTGTGTATGAGTGAGGGAGACGGAGAGAAAGAGAGAGAGAGAGCTTCTGGCAGTGTTTGTGTGGAGGTGTCAGCAGCAGTTCAGGTTCAGTTCTAGATGACAGCAGTACTGTTATGCTGCAGAAATTCAACTTTACAGCATGTCACCAGAATCTGCAGCACACTGACCATAGCACCATCTGCATTTCTGGCACTCTGAAATCACCCTTTTATTTACATGCAATTAGCAATTCCTCAGAAGAGAAGCCAGCAGAAAGTATTTATTATTCTTTTCTTCTCTCGCTGCCAGCTTTCAGAGTCGACCACAACACTTCTGTTGACACACACAGATGTTGTACAGACTTTTAATGATTTTTAATGGAACCTGTGAAAAGCGGGACTCGTGCAGCGCTCCCCCAGTCCCCTAGCAAGGGTATTCACATTTCTTCCGTCAGACTCTCTTCTTCTCTCTCTCTCTTTGTTTGTCTCCCGCCCTGCTCTCTCAGTCCTCCTCGTCAGTCTCCAGGTGAATGGAATGAGTACAAAGAGTCATCTCAAAAGGAGATTGCAGCAAAGAAAAAGAACAACAAACCAAAAGAGCTGAAGCAAATAAATTTCCCTTCAATTTTTTTTTGCCTCCTCTTACCCCCCTTTTACTGCACCGCACTTTCAATTGTTTAGCATGTAGCTTTGCAGAATCTCAATGAGAGGGAGATCATTGTGTTTTTGTATCTGCGAGGTGATTTAATTTGTCTCAATCTTATTTCCTGTTATTTCCCAAAATGCTTAAGAGGCTTTAATGGTGTTTAATATTAGATTTTATCACCATTGTATTTCCATACAAAATAATTACCATTTTCTTTACCATTAGATTGGAATTAATTAGGTTATGGTAATCATTGCATTTGGAAATAAAACCCATCTAGTCTCTACATTGTTTCTCTCCATTTTCTTTTTTTTTTCTTCTTTTTTTTTTACCTCAGGCGATACATTTTAATCAGGAGTATTAATGGGAGATTTTTTTTTTCATTTCCACTTTACAAATATAATATTAGACTCTTCTCCCTCATAACACACCTCCCCCCTATCCCTTTGTGTGTGTCCGTTATTTGCATGCATGCAAGTGTGTGAGCCTGTGAAGAGGACACATGGTATCCCATCATGTCTGTCTTTGTGCCAGGTGGCCATGCTGTCCATTTTGGGTACTTGGCAGTTTTTGAAAAACACAGACACACAAACATAGGTGCACACACTCACACACACACACACATGTCAAGTCAAGTCAAGTTAAGTCAAGTTTATTTTTATAGTCCAATATCACATATAATGTCTCGCTGGCCTTTACAGGCCAACAACAGTAATGGGTTTTGACTGAAAAACTCACCCAAAAAGGCAGAGGAAATAAGGGGAAAAGTGGTAATGACGATTGATAGGAAATTGGCAATTAGAAAAAACAAATTGAAAGTTTTAACAAGTTAAGAAAAAGAGAGAAATGAAAAATAATCCAAGTATTTGACCTTCAGCTATGCAGCAGTGTGATTATAATAGGTCCATCCAAAGCTAATGTTGTAAATCTGTTAACTGTAGCCGATCCTCTAAAATGAGGTCAAATTAAATATATCAAAATAAGACCAATGTGGTCCCAGGGCCAAGTAGCCAGGTGGGTGGGGTAGTGGGTTATTACACATAGCAAGCACGTCTTTTTTTACAGAAGGGAGCAGAATGATTTATTATACCTCCCTACTGTAGTAAATGTAAATGATGTGTGTTCTTCACCATCACTCAGAGCATTCAAAGCATCTGGAGACTGGGGGGTAATAAACGGTACTAATTAAGATGACCGTTGCAGATAAGTTTGTTTCAGTGTTTTTTTACTGACTATTGCAGAGAGTAAATTCCCTGCAGTGCTTCCTGTCTGTCACCCCTGGCAAAGCGTTTGATTGGCTGCTCTGCCATCTGCCTTCCCACCTGCAACTCTGTCTTTATTTAGCAAGTTAGGGTGTGGTCCTCCTAATCCCCATTTGACTGGCAGCAGGAGAGGACCTCTCGTGGCTGGAAGTCCCTCCTGGCATGGCCTTTTATTGGCTATCCCCTAACCTGCTGGAGTGCCAAATGCCAACTCATTTTTAAGTGGCAGATGTGTGTGTGTGCATGCGTGCGTGAGTGTGTGTGTGCGTGTGTGTCACATAATCCCCATTTGAGTGGCAGCATGAAAGGGCCATTCCTAGCTGGTGCTCCCTCAAGGGATTCTCCCCCCATTGGCATTTTGCCATCTGTCTGCTCACCTGTCCTCCATTCAAACAGATGGGGGTGTGGTCCTGAGAAATGCTGAGTGACTGATGGCAGGACTAGGAAAATCCTGACCCCAAGTGGTCCATGCGCACTCAAGCATGTCTTAACATCAGATGAATAGGTGTCTATAGTCTCAGTCTCTCCAAGGGATGGGGGGGAGGGGGCATGTCTTCTGCAGCTCTTTGAAATTCACAAGTTGCTGCTTTGACACAAGGTTTTTGTGATTTTTGAGTGTTTGTAAGCAGCGCATTGGAGAAATGACAGTGTGTGATCTAATGGACAAAAAGGCTGTGAAATGATTAAACTCCCTAAACCAGTTACATCCAGTGTTCCATTTATAAACATCTCTTTCCTCTCAGAGATGGAATAAAAGCTTGTCGGTGCGATGCTCTCCCATCCCAAGCCCAAACATTTGTCTTCATCAAGCCCGGAGTGTCCAATAAGAGCTAATGTGATTGCACACATCATTATGTGTGTGCGGGCTTGTGTGTGTGTGTGTGTGTGTGTGTGTAGGGACGCGGGGGCAGATTTCATAGCTGTGTTTACTTCATCTGCTCAATGACGGAGCAACCGGAATGATTCAATTACACCAATCAGATTGGATAATGATTTCGATGTGGGTTGCTTCTGCCTGGAGTTTCTTATCGCTTCCTGCCATCATCTTCCAACCTCCTCCTCCTCCTCCTCCTCCCCTCGCTTCCTTCTTGCCTTTTTGCCTATCTACTTTTTCCACTCTGCACTGTTGTCAACTCATATTTTTTTATTCATACATGTATTATAAAAAGTAGTCCAGCGTTAGACAATAGTGTGTTTACCAAGCTTGAAAAAGCAGCCCTTATTTACACTGTTTCACTGACACAGGGAATTTGGCCCCTTCACTTTCAACCACACCCCACCTCCCCCTCTATAGTATGTCTGCATCTAGCTATCAGCAGCCTGCAGCAGTGGGTGTAGTGTAGGTGGGTGGAGTGTAGTCTTATTTTCTGGCTGTCATATTCACTCTGGGTTATGGGAAGGTGACAGGCCTAAGTAATTACTGATTCCTCATAGCAGATACCTCCAGCAAGCCCCAAACTACACTGCAGCAGACTGCCTGACTGACTGACTCTCCTGAGCCTGGAGGGAGAGTGACTGAGAATCGGAGATCCAGAGGGCAGGTCCCGAGGTCCAACCCAGACGTTTTCATAATATATGCATGAACAAATGCATATATTCATATTGTACGCCCATGCAGACACATGCACGTCTGCAAGGGTGAAAATGAAAGTTTTTGGTTGGAACAGTGCATGAAAAAAGAGGGCAAATACTTCAACAGAGAACAGTGATTACACAGAGGATATGTTTATAGCATTCCCTTTAATGAAAAAGTAAAGTGCTTTCCACGGGTGGGCTTGGCCTAGCGTCATATTTAAAATGCAACCTAGTTTAGACAACAAAACAAGTGGATGCAATGTTCAAACTCATCTGAAGAGACAAACACACAATGTAATTCTATTACTGTTAAGAAGTAGCTACTGGTGTTTGTAATTTGCAAAAATGATTGCCTTTAATTACCAGATTGTGTATGTGCGTTATTGAGTGGATGCAGAATGTTTTGCGTTTATGCATTCTGTGCTCTTGTTTATGTGTCCTTTCTGTGTGTGTGTGTGTATATAAGTGTGCGCCCTGCAACAATCTGTATTTGAGATTCTGAATTGACTGAAGCTTCGATATAGACTGAATCTACAACCTAATGTAAAAAGCGTTTGTCTGTCCCTAAGTGTTGTGTACTGTCTGTTATACATCCACCCTTATCTGCTGTTTTCATCTGTCCTCTGTCAGTGTGATTTATCAGAAGTGCATTATATTTCCACTATCTCTGCTTTACAACAGCTAAAATATACAAGCTAAACTAATTTCCTTCAACTTGGACCACATTGCCTGTACTGCTTCCTGGATATACAATGTTGTATAAGCTTGTTTGTTGTTTGTCTGTTGAACTCCTGTTGCCACTCCTGGATCTTGTTTTTGCCACAATTTTCTTAACCCTGTGGTTTAACGCTTTCCCGCTGACATCCTCTCAGTAAGTCATCTCTCACCTGCTCCGTGTGTCTGCTGCTCTTTTCAGGACCACGCAGAGATTAACTCCACCATCCTGCGGAGCCAAACCAACACGGCGCGCGTGGAGGGCCTCAGGCCGGGTACGGTCTACGTAGTGCAGGTGCGGGCGCGGACTGTGGCTGGCTTTGGCAAATACAGCAGCAAGATGTGCTTCCAAACCCTCACAGATGGTAAGGATCGCCGAGCCAGGAGAAACAGCTCTCTCAGTCTCTCTCCATCCTTCTTCTCCTTTTTTTTTTTCTCTCACATACACCCAAACTCTTTTCAAACGCTCTTGTCTCTTTTTGAATTTGTTGTGGAGTTATTATTATCATTATTAGTAGGGGAGATCGAAGGGAACCGTGATGTTTGATTGCACTTCTATTTCAACAGCTAAATTAATTTCCTTCACAGTCAGGTTGGAGTGTGTGTGTGTGTGTGTCTGTGTGGGTGCTTTGAATATGTAAAATGCTGAGTGTCTTTTGTTTGTGCAACTAACTGTGTTTGATCCAAAATGCTTAGCTAATTGGTTTTTCACCCGGCCCTTCTGTTGCTGGAGAGCTGTCCCAGAATGCATAGCTGTGATTAGTAGTTGATGAGATAAATTTTTTGCCATGTGGAGGAGGGGCTTGGATTGTTGGAGAGGAAAAGGGGCTGAAAAGGGGCCGCAACACCTGCCACACTGGCAAGATTGTGAAACTATGTTTTTTGAAGGAAGTGCAAGGAGTTGTCTGTGTGTGTGTGTGTGTGTAGGGAGATGGTGAAGGCGGCGTTGCATATCACTTCCTCATGAAGCACTTCTTCATAGCCTTGCCAGGAAGTGAATTCAGTGCTGAAATGAACACAGTGTGAGTCAGTCTGGATGGATTTAACATTTGACTTAGTATGTGTAACATTCACAGGATTTTCTCAAGTGCTGCCTCGCTGTGCCGAGCTGGACTATGAGCCTGCTATTCATGTGCAGCCACAGTTAATAATGTATCAAAGACAAGGGTGACATTTCCACATCGCATTGCGTTAATGAAGATTACAATGAATGAATGGGTGATGATCTTGAGGGAGGGGAAGATGGGAGGGAATATAATGATGATGAAGATGATCACGGCGGCTATTTACCTGTGCGGAGCAGATGTAGCGGCGCAGTCACGGCTCCTTTGCTCCTTCAGACATTTGAAAATGATTGTTCCCCCCAAACACATGTGAACGCACGCATGTACGTGCATGCGCGCCACACACAAACGCCGTTGATGGTTTCAGCCGTTGGCTTGCTGCCATAACACAACATTCGTCAAGCCAATTAGCAGCAGACGCCAGAGAACTAACGACAATCACACCCACGGCTCCACCTCCTGCCCCCCTGCGCCGGGCCCCTCTTCCCCTCCCAATGTGGCGCTCTATTGTCTCCTGAACGCGCCATCCCACCACCCAGACGCCACTCCGCCTCCACATCTTTTCTCAAAACATTAAATCCCTCACGTCTTCCCGTCGGCACGATTTCATACACCTCCACGAGGCATCCGTCTGCCACCTCTGCACGTGCAAAACATGCAGACTCACAGGCAGAGCAGACTTGATTGACAGGTTTGATGAAAAAGAAGTGCTTCATCCATAAGGTGACTGATGTCACAATTCTCCATTCATCTAATGGGCTGAAGCTTCAAGAACTAACTGATTGAAATAGGAGCCTGTTTACCGCCGGAACAGGTAGCTGTGTGATTTTTATGGCTGTCAGGAGGGGGAAAAAATCACAATCATCATTCTCATATGGGTGAGCGGAAGATCTGATCTGGACTTCTTGCGCCTAATATGCATCAAAAGAGAACAGGAATACTCACTGAGTAGACGGACTGTCATTCACACTGTTTGCTTGAAACGTACTTGATAAACTTGCAAGTTAAAAGAGTGAGCAATTCCTGTCACATTGAGTTTCCTCATATATCTCAGCTCTTGCACTGTTCCGAAGATGCATTAGTTCTCCCTTTATCACTTTAATCCAATAGGCCCATTCTACACGGGGGATTGAATTTAGAAGCTGCTGATTTGCCTGCAGCATGCTAAATCGTGCATTGCTTTAACCACAGTGTTTGCTGGTGCCAAAGTCATGGGAAGGAAGGGACGCACAAAGATGACTGAGGATTCTGCTGTGTCGTGGTTTTAGGCAGGCATTTGAGCTGTCCTTTCAACTACTGGCAGCTTGCCCTGGATATGCACATAAAACATGTTTGTGCTGTATGTGTGATTGGCAGTGGATGGCTCCTTTTTCAACGCCTGAAAAAAAAGAAAAACATTCCAAGGTGCTTCTGTTTTTTTTGGTTCATTCATTTCTGACAGGTGAGGTGGGGAAGTTTGAGAGGTCCTCTTCATTTTTTCCAACCATCAGTTTTCTGCTACTCTCTCACTCTCTGTCTTCCCGCTAGTTTATCAAACACAGTCTGTCAGTAAGTCTCGCTAAAGCTCACTGGATTTCAGTCACAACCTCTCAGCGGAGAGATCTATAAGTTTTCTTTATCCATCAGTACAACCAGTCTAACCATTGTGCTCTGCCTCTTCTTCCCCCTGTCTCTCCCTTTACCCCCCAAGCACACACTCACATACACTCCTCCAAATACACACAGCCATGGTCCTTTAAGTCTTACCTAAGCCATTCTCAATGTCTGCCTGTCTGTCTTTCTCTTCGTGCAATACAGATGACTTCAAGTCGGAGCTGAGGGAACAGCTTCCACTGATTGCTGGGTCAGCTGCAGCAGGAGTGGTCTTTATTGTTTCCCTTGTTGCCATCTCCATCGTGTGCAGCAGGTAACCACATTTTCCTTCCTCAGTCTCTTGTATTACATGCAGAAACTGCTGCTACATTTTCCCTTCTCAGACTCCCAACTTTTCCTCCCTGACAGTAAAATATCTCATGTCCCTTTAATGACATCATATAGCAACTATGATGAAAGGACATAATGATGTTGATACCATGCAGTCCCATACAGTCCTGCTTGCATTTGCTTAGAATTATTGGAAGACATACAGTATGGCAACATTGGCTGGAAGAGGAATTTCTGTCACATTTAGATGGATTTCCCCAGAATTTAATCATCATCAATCATCTATCAATCTAATCATATATCAGGTCCATGGCAGAAAGTAGCAAAATAAAACTCAGCACAGCTATTTTTGTGAAAAGGGCTGCAAAACATTATCAATACAGCAGAAGCCCCTCGTTACACCTAGGAGCATACTGCATGTCAGCTTCTTACACATATTTATACAGAGAATTTATTAATAGCAGGCATCTGGCAGGAAAGAAGGCCCATTTGACATACGAGGAATTGAATATTCAATTCCATAGAGAACTTAACAATTACGACTTTGCCCTGTTAACTTACTCAAGTCAAGTCAATTTAATATAGCAGTTTGTCACATTGTCACATTCCTATCTTGCTCCGCTTTAGATATATGAAAGTCGAATTTTCTGCAGTGCTGTTTGCAACTTTGAGCAAGCAAAGTGTTCATCAAAAGGGCCAGGCTCTTTTTGATGCTGAGGCAGAGGAGACAGATGAAAAGCAGAGAGATCCTATCAAGGTCTAATTAAAAATCAGCTCATTTTCATAAACTTCATTTACCATTGCTAACCCTCTGCAACCGATTCAATTTCAGCCACGTCATTTTCAGGCCATACAGAGAACCATGAACAGTAATAAGGCCTCGTTTACACTTCCTTTCATCCTGTCACCTCTCTCTCTCCTCTCGCTCTTTCAATAATCATTACTCCCACAGGAAAAGGGCATACACCAAGGAGGCAGTGTACAGTGACAAGTTGCAACATTACAGCACAGGAAGAGGTGAGTCCACCTTCATACTTAGAGCTCACATTAGCCTGTCACACATTTTGACCCCATATGTTTATTTCTCCGTTAATTAAATGTAGAGGAAGCAGTGCTGAAAAAAAGACTGTTGATATTTGACTTTAACAGAAAATACAAATACATTTGTCCCTTCAGTGTTTATTTAGAAGCACCACCTACTAAATTCATGGTCATCTATTGTCAAAGCATTGATGCTGGGGGAGTTTTCAAGGGACGAGAAGTAATTTAATTTAATTTATAACACACTTAAGTTTCCCCATATGAAGAATACTGTTTTTTTTTGTTTTTACCTTTGTACCACAAATGTCTAACAGTTGGTACTGTACATAACATAGTACAAAGCACCATAAATACAATAATTGGTGTGAAACAATGTATTCAGTTGTGTTTTGATATGTGATATGCAAAAAGCATATACTCCTTTATAATGCATTAATGAAAAGGAAGCGCGGTAAAGAAGAAATGACCTCAGGTAGCAGGCGTCAACGGATGTAAACGACATTCTACCTTCCTTTACACAATGACACTGACTGACAGTCGTCTCTCAGGGCTTTATGATAGCCGTGATTGAGTCGTGTTTTAAGCACTCCCCTGGCGCTGACTGATGAGGGGAAGGAGCCTGGAGGGACACACACACACACACACACACAAGATGGTGTGTAAGTTTTGTATCTAAAATGAAAGCCCTATATCCTGCCGACCTAGCATTCCGAACAAGGGCTCACTCGAGGGGATAGATTTTTGTAGAGCCGAACACAGCAAAGTGTTTCAACTCAGTTACTTTGTGTCGCTGCTGCAGCAGTGGCAGCTGGGGGCTCATTAAAACTGCCATGGGCAGAAGAGTCCGTTTTGTCACTGGCTATCTCTGGAAAAACCAAATGCAATTAACATAAGTGGTTAAAGTAAACAAAAGATCAGAGACGCTTACAGCCCTAATCATCAAATAAGCAATTTGAAGTGGAGAGGAAATAAAACCCTGATAAGGGATCCTATTCATAGGTTTATTACTTCAACCTTCACATCTCCAACATTAGTGAAGTAATCCCCCACCCCATGATGCATTGTGTTCTTCTATTCTCTTGAGTTTTGACTGACAGTTTAGTAATTACAGTATTCAACGCAACAATAAAATAGCGCCTGCTCAGCCAATTGTTTTGGGTGAATCTCCCCAAAAATTTGTTGCTGGCTTTCAACCAGCTGCTTACTGCTCAAGTTGCTGCCACACACGTCAGGTGATGATGTCTCCTTGTTTCCAGCCCACCTAATGTGACAGGATTGTCGACTGGGGATGCTGCTGCATACTGTAAATTTAATAGTGCTGCTGACCGGTCATGGTTATGAAAATCAAACCTAATATTTTACATTTAACCACGTGAACACACAAATCATTTCCATAGAGAAATAACATCCCTTAGAGGCAAGGTTAATTTTTTCGTTTTGTTTTAATTGCCCTCGTCTGTGCATTATCAGTATCGCTAGTGTTCATCTACACACCGTAGTGCACACACCTCACTGCATCTGAGTATTTACAGTTTTCCTTAGTGTATCTATTCCCCTTTCCTTTTTTTCCACACCTCAGCAGCCTGTCAACATCAGCTAATTAACAGAGAGACATTTCGAAGCTCTGCATGTTTACTATATGCCCTAATGCTTCTCTACGTATGACAGCACATCTTAAATCGCTTAACGTTCGAACCCTGTTTGTCGCTTTGGTGCTTCAGCTGTTGTCTCTGCAACATCTTCAACATCTGGTGTTCACGCCGAATTAGAGTGGGATTTGAAATTCAACAAATATGTTTACACTTGAGCAGTTTCTTCTTTGTTGCATCCACTGCATGAAAAATTGATACTGTACATATGAATTCACAGAGTTGGCTAGGGCGTAAACAGACCTGATAAAGTTATGTAGATTATTTTGACATTTGCCTTTAACCTTCATCATCATCATTGTCTTTCATCGTCATCAAGTATCAGAATTTCATCTTTCACAAAGTCAAAACACAATGCAGAAGGCACCACAAGCTTGACAAACCCACACATTTTTTTTTTTACCCCCTGCACCAATGTGACTGTTAATCGCATACAATTTTTAGATCCCTTTTGTGATTTCCATGCTAATAAGCCACAGTGTGCGTCTAACAAATGATTTTCTGACATCAAACGAAGGATAATTAGTTTGTATTTAGGAAGTAAACTCAACTCATTATATTCACAGAGCCACAGAATAGATTAGAGTGCATGTTGGACTGACAAGAAATGGGAATATATTCACTATAGGCGTACAGTGCCCTGCGATTGTTTATGTTAATTTCTCCAAAGTGGATAATCACATAAAACATATAATTGCTATGCACTAAAATTGCTAAATTACAAATACTGTCAGGCAAAAGGACTTGGAAGAAATGATGTTCCCTTAGTGAAAAGCTACAGTACCATATGAAAGAGTTCCTTTAACTTGAAAGGTTTTGCATTCTGTTTTTCTTACTGACATTGCTGTTTGTCTTAAGGCAGTATGTAAATTATGCGTAGGAGGACCAATAATTTGATTGTCCCCATAGCCAGTAATAGATAAACATAAGCATTACTTGCCATACAGTTGATTTGTGGATACATTAGAGCTATTCAGTGAATGAGCAGGGCAGACTAATAGCAGGGTAAATGCTGGACATTGGTGAAAATAACATGGTTAAGTGCAGTGCCATAAACTATCATTCGTCAATGCCAGTCAACTAAAGACTCTTTACTGTCTGAGCTATCGTGTCACGGCTTAGATTTTGTTGAGATTTATAATCCAAATTCCCCAAATGAATGCATTTGCCCATTCAGCCATTTAATTTGCAAAGGTATATAATCACGGTATTTGTTACAGGCCTTTGACTTACTGCTGCTGCCATGCCTTGTCTGCCAACCGGCTTGTTATTTTATATGTCGGGTAAAAATAGAACTGTCGTTTGGACACATTTGCTTCAAACACTCAGATGAAGGACGTATGAAATATTAAAGGAGGAATTTATTTTTTATCAGATGGCCATAAAAAGATGAAACCAGTTAACCAGGTCTGTGCCAGAGGGAGGGAGTACTGTAAACTATTTGCGTTCTAAATTATATATGAAAAGGGCCCTAAACTATGAATTAGAAAATAATGGGTTTCCGTATGTGTGCGTGGATGCACATGTGATGATGTTTTTTGAGTAAGCTCTTTATTACTGTACTGTATATGCTCCCTGCTGAGCTTTTTAGTCCCGCCCACTGATGCTGCTGAGTGAGTGGCCTGACAACACTTGTAAACAGAACGGCTTTATGGAATGCAAAGCTGTAAACCCTCCGATGGATTAACCTGAATCCAATCTGTATGGAATCTCTAATGAGCAATTTCATTCACACAGGCAGGGTTCAAGGCAATTAGTGTGGTAACTAGAATCAGCTTTTAGTCAAGAGCGAGGTGAGGAACCTTGATCCCTCCAAGACCAGACCTTTATCTCCCTCCCATCTCTTGAGACCCCCGCCTCTCTCTATGTGGCTTGTACAAATGAGCCGGGGCACAAATTGGCTTGATGGAGATGGGTTTATTCCAATCATGGCTGCCAAGGTTTTGACTAAACAGCTCTGAGAAAGAGGGCTGCTCTTGGGTGTCAGTGTAGAAATGATGATTTTACGTCTGTTTGCTTGCTATAATGTCTGTCTTATGGCAGTGTGTATTGAAATTGTTTACAAGTGTTTTCAGCTGCAGCATCAGCAGCAGCAGTAGCCCCTACCCCCCACCCCCCAACCTGGTCTGTCGACACAGAAAATTTGTCCTCGGTTTGCAGACATCTCCAGTCTGTGAACTGAGCTCACCTATCGCAGTACGGCATAAAAAGCTAGTTGATAGCGCAGTGGTTTTATCTCTTTATGAGCTCCTATAGGAAAAGGCTGTTGGGAAATTGGTTCCACCACTATCAAAGAGCAGAGACTGCTAGGGTAAGGGATAAAAGAAAAAAAAATCTGTCTACATTTACTCTTTCCATATACTCTCACCCCTCCCTCTATCCCTTCATCTTCTCCCTCTCTGTTTTTTTCTGGTCTGGTTCCTACCTCCAAGTACTGAATCATCAAACCACCATTTTGTTGTCTGCCCCGCTTCGTAACTAAAGCTGTTCCTATAATCTTCTGCCTATACCGTTAAATGCTGGCAATATACGTTAATATTCATGTACATACGGCAGAGCGAATGGAGTTGTCATCATTACAGCAGCTGGAAACTCGTAGCGTTTGTTGATGCAGAGTCACACTGTGATTAAGGCTGGGATTTGAAAGGCAACTGTATTCATCAACCATCACCATAAGACATTAGCCAGAAAAAAGAAACGGTTTCTTCTTCTGGGAAGCTCATTGGGCACTTTGGTTGTTCTAGAACTCTCTTTGCGAGCCGACATGTCTAACTGCCCCTCCCCACTGGGCTGCCCGACCCACTTCTCAGGCTCCCCGGGGATGAAGATCTACATCGACCCCTTTACCTACGAGGACCCCAACGAAGCTGTGCGAGAATTCGCCAAGGAGATCGACGTCTCCACTGTGAAGATCGAGGAGGTCATTGGCGCAGGTATGGTGCGCATTTTGCATGTTTACATAATATATGTACAGTACATGTGCATACAGTGAATGTGAATTTGGATTGACATATTTCCATGCATTATTTCTGAGTGCTTGTGTTCAAACAATGTTGGCCTGAATCTTTTCAAGGTCATAAAGCTCAGCCCCTCTGGCAGCCACATCAGATGGAAACATGTGAAGGGCCCATGTCAAGTGCACAAGCAGTATATAGGCCAGCTACCCTGGGACCTAATGGCATTAGACAGAACTCAAGCCTTGAGGCCTATTCCCTGTGCTTCTCTGATTTGGGATCCTATTAAGAGTTGCTCTCTGACATGTTCTACCTTACATCATCCCTTGCTTCTTGCTTTAGATGCAAAATAGATAGTGCAGCTTTCTTTTCTTGTGTAAGATTGACATCTTGTGTATTGTTAAAACGTCTTTTTAAATTGATACGGCGGTAATTAGGGTCTGATTGCTCTGACATAAATTCTGAGCAAGTGGAAGCAAAAATAGATTTAGCAACAGTCCAACGTGTCCTTTACCCTGAGACCAAACCCACCTTTTCTTTTTTTACAGCAGGGAGGGCATGCTGATGCCATATGTTATACAATGAATCATACAGAGGTTAAAATACCCCTGGTAATGAGACCGGGACTTGAATAGCTCCTGTGGACTGGCCTACTCAGCAAGCTAGGTGTGAGGAAGTGACAGAGATAGGATAGCGGTAAGGATGCAGGGGGACTAACTAATTAAAGATTTCCGTTTTTGTTGATTTCACTGTGTGGCATCTCCGCAGGACACTGAGGTGGTGATAATTAATCAAAAGAGTTCCAGATATTTAGCAGATAGTGCTTGCCTGTTATTCTTTGACTGGTGACTATGAAGACACTTGGCAGCCTTTTAGGATAGATGACTACTGTGAGTCAAGGGAGCCGCGCTGTTAAGAATATCTTGAAGGAGAAACATTAGATGAGTATTGGACAACACTCAGCATGCTTTATATAGACTAAGTCAAGATCTATAATAGCTCTCTGGGTAATATTTCTGCCAAGGGACATGAGATGCAAATAAGCTTGATAAATGAATAGATTTAGATTCTAATCAAACTCTACTAAGCATTTGTCTGGGAAATAGATCAGGTCCTGACAGAACAGCCATTGTGCACGTCTCTCAACTTCCTCTCCCAGGTGAATTCGGAGAGGTGTACAAGGGCCGTTTGAAACTGCCTGGTAAAAGGGAGATCTACGTAGCCATCAAGACCCTGAAGGCTGGCTACGTGGAGAAGCAGAGGCGGGACTTCCTGTCCGAGGCGTCCATCATGGGTCAGTTTGACCACCCGAACATAATTCGCCTGGAAGGTGTCGTCACAAAGAGCCGTCCCGTTATGATCGTCACAGAGTTCATGGAGAACGGTGCTCTGGACTCATTCCTCAGGGTGAGTGAAAACGTGCACGTGCTATGACATACATAGTCAGGAACACATGGGGGTATTCATAAGTCTTATTAGTGAGTTCAATGGAAACCTTGCATTTATGGGACAGAGAAACTAATTGGAAATTAATCGTAAAACAGTCACACGAAAGGAGTTCATGTGAAGAATCCCTTCTAATACAAATTGGAATGAGCCTTCTTAATCTATCCAATGCCAACAGAGAATATGTTTCATGACAATGAACGCGATTTAAATCATTCTTAATATGAAAATTTCTACACTTGCTGGCCCTATCAGCCTTTAATTTCTCTATTAATGCCTGGAACTATTAATGGACTCCTCACTCTTTCTTTTATAGTCAGGATTGAGCAGACATACATCTTAATCAATATTCAACTCACTTTTTTCCCTCCTTCAGTCTCATGGATTGGTGTTCTATTCCACTTTGATCTAGGGTGGGTTTAAAGGGGCTCTTTGAAGTCGGCTTTGCTAACCGCCACATCCGACTTGTGTTTCCATCGATCTGCCTTACCCTCTTATTTGTTACTGTGTTTCGGGGGTTCAAAGCACGCTCTTCAGACCATTCACACAGGGACAGAGGCACCATACGTGGATGTTAGAGGGATAGATACCTGCATGCCTGAATGGAACAATGCCCTAACTTCTACAATGAACAATAATGGGCTCAGAATCCTCTTTTTTGTTTTGTTCATCTATTACAAGTATACATCTCCCGTGGACATGAGGATTTGAAATTCACTGATGGCGATTTTGTAATGGAAATGTGTAAAAAATAAATTATTCAAAACAAGGGGAACGGAGAAAACAACAACCTATAATAAGTGAACATACTGTAATTACTTTTGTCGAGAAAAGATAGCTTCAAGCTGAAATAGCTGTTTATGACTAGGTATGACAACACATCAGTCCATGCTAATTCGGGACGAGAGTCCCACTAGGCAGCCTTGACACAGACTGGATTTCTAAGGACATTAAAATTACATCTTGTCTGTAGTAAAAAACAACACAAACATCTACTTTATTTTGCCCTGTTTCTTCCTAATAGAGAGTAAGAGTCAAACAGTTGGTATTTTAAAATTATAACATTCAAGCCTGGAATTTTTAGTCAACATACTATCTATAATTCAGTTGTGAACCAACATAATTAGTTCATTATCATTAAAGCAGATATGTTAGCATTTGCTGAAATCTCTCTATCCCCCAGCTATTCTCATTTATGTTAATCATGCCAAAGATAATATCTAGATAACCATTTTCATTTTTATTATTCCTCTCTGTCCTCTAGCAAAATGATGGCCAGTTCACAGTGATCCAGTTGGTGGGGATGATGCGTGGGATCTCAGCAGGGATGAAATATCTCTCAGAAATTAACTACGTCCACCGTGACCTGGCCGCGCGAAACATTCTAGTCAACAGCAACTTGGTGTGTAAAGTGTCCGACTTTGGTTTGTCACGCTACCTACAGGACGACACTTCTGATCCCAGCTATACCAGCTCTCTGGTGAGTACTTGCAATACTTTTATTTTGCTAGAGTGCCACAGATGGATGTGATTTAACAGCGTATGTGTGGGAGTGAAGTCAATTTTTTTTTTTTACTGACTTCTTCAGCTGTCGCAACATCCTAAAAACCATCACCTACCAGTCTAATCAGTTTTGCTTCTATCTGACACTTTCTCAATCTTTTTGAAGGCCTCAGAAACCTTTCACCTTTTCAGTGCCTTTCATTTCATATGAGCTGTCTCTATCTTCTCCCTCGTCCTTCTTCCTCCTCTTTCCTATACACTGCAAGTCACGGACCAGAGCTCTGTCACATCTTCATTAGTGTGGAGACAAGCCTCCTCTGGGAAGGCTCCTCTCTCGTTGACATGCCCAGAGTGCAGAGAAACCAAAGGGCATTGCGGCCTCTCAAACTGACAGCTTCCAACCCCCCCTCTCCCTCCCTCCCTCCCCTCTCTCACGCCTCATTCATTATTACTGGGGCATCATGGGAGGCTTTGGCTCCTCATTAACTCTTCCACACTACAGATCTGTAATTATTAGCAGCCGTCATTAGTTCATCTTCTGCCTCTCCTCTTCTTAATTCAAAACACACTCTTACACCCTCACAAACACACGGTGGAGGTCATTAGGACTCCTGACATGCCTGAGTTTGTGTGTGTGCTCTTATTTGAGTGCCTGAGTGAGCATATAGGTAGCGCACAGTCATGTGTGTCTCTCTGTGTGGATGGGTGCGCATAGGCACATGTATGTGTCAGTTAACACCTCATTGACTCTGCTTTGAGACTTTGAGATGTTTTACTGCCAGTGTATCATGTGTTGCTGCCTGCGGTTTATCGACGGCAAGTCCTGACTGACACGGGGCAAGTGTGACTATATACCGTCAGGCCATCAATGTAAATAAGAACTTGTTCTTAATTGATTCTGCCTGGTTAAATAAAGGTTAAATTAAAAAAAAATGAGTCAGAGAGAGATTTCTTTAAGTAAACTTAAATAAACTTACAATGCCCATGCATTACAGTATTGCCCTCACACTTTTTGTCCTACATCTTAGTTAGATACATCCTGTATTTTCCCTGTCCTCCTTAAATTTGGGGTTGACAGCTCTGAGCAGCTCGGCACAACCTATTCTGCCACTCCTATCCAGAAGTAGTTGTTCATAAAAGTTCAACCTCAGGTTGCTCTCTCTGGACTTGATTCGTTGTATACACCGTGAATGTACAGCATTATATATAGTTATGAATAAATATGAATACAATATGAATATATTATACTATAAAAAGTGACTATTTTAGGATTGGCTTCAGAGGTATTTCAAGACATGCAAAACTTGAGATCAAAAGCATACAGTCAGTCTGTGCGTCAGTGCTACCCAGGTATGAAAAGAGAGTTCTCAAAATAATTTGTTTTCATCTAAATATAAAAAACGTAATAATGTACTTTTATTTCTACCTACTTCCAGCTTTGTTGCGAAGCTTAGGCACAAACTGCTCCTTCAGACTTATTACTTTAGCTTCAATTCAGAAACACACATGCACAACATACGGCGTGAGCACAGGGGAGGCTCCCGATTGGCAGGAGATGGTAGCCCAGGTGTGAACAGGAAGTGTCATAGGGGCCAGAGGAGGTATGACCTCATATTGGTTTGGCTGAAAGCTAATTGCTCCCCAGGAATAGCTTGCTTTGTATGCTTGACCCCTGTGGTTAAACCTTGCTGAATGGGTCTTATTTAACAACAAAGAGGAGCAGCACCTCTGCTGTCTGTGCCGCCGAGCTGCTAATAAAACCGGGTGGAAAAGGGTGGGGACTGGTTTATAGATTGTGGTCAGCATTTGTGATGTTGTTCAATGCAAACAAAGTCTCCTTGAGGACATTAGCTGTGCAGTCAATAGAGCAGATGAGGTATGAAGTTTGACCCTCTTTGATGCAAGAACACCCAGGTTTCTTTGATGTTTTTTTTTCTTACTGTTTGAGATTTTTAAAACAAGCATGTCAAAGCTTGGGCTGTGCTTCCCTTGAGTGCTGCCTCATTATCATAAGCATCCACATGAAATCGTCAGTACTGTAACTATTTTTATTCCTTCCAAATCAAGAGAGCTGTTACCTTCACATCCTACCACATACTGAGCAACTTATTCCATCAATACGCCAGCTTTGTTCATAAATAAAAGTCAATGCAATCAGCTAACACTCATATTCCCTCGTCCCTTGAATACTGGGGAACAAGGAAACAAGCATTGGGGGATGTTGGGGTCCACAGGTCCCGTACAGGATCCTATACTGTAATTAAGCTATGCATGGTGCCCTTCACTCTATGACCTCTTCAGCTATGACCTGACACTAACCAATCAGCGAGCGAGGCCGGCGTGGCAGACAAGGCCGAGGGAATCAGGGAAACTAAATTGCGCTGACGTGCAGCGATTCACATCGCCATCGACCTCCTCCTCGAGCAAATTAATCACCTCTCTCCCTCTAATGCTTTTCTAATTTTTCCCTGCATTTCTAGGCACACCAATTACAGTGCCTGTGGTGTGATGCTGGATGTATGGTTGGGAGGACATGCTGGTAATTGTGTTAACCCTGGATGTGGGTTCATTCTGGAGCAATGTTGTGGAGGTTTCAGACAGAAGGGGGCTGTCCTCCCTCTCTGTTGGCTGCTAACCAAAGTCGTGATTAATTAGACTCACAGGACAATGCTTGGACTGCACTGGTCTCGCTAAGGTGACGTGTGCTAATTAATTTAAAGACCTTAAAGCCTGTTTGTTTCTATGTACCTGCGGTTTCTCTCGCATTTGTATTTGCGTTGCTTTCTCGTTACATACACGTGCTCGCATGGCTCGGGAAGTGTCCCATGGGAACATCACAAGCCCAGGTGAGATGTGAAGCAACCCTGGCTACCTGACAAGGGAAATGATTGATTCTTGAAACACTTGGCTGACCAGCAAGACTTCCATATTACTCTCTTTATTCACCAATCCATCTATCTAAGGAGCCATCCATCCATGCATCCATTTATCTATCATTCCTTTTTCTCAACCTGTCCACTCCTTCTCCTTTTCAAGGCTTTTCCTGGAGCAACACAAAGGCAGATCGGAACAGCATAGTCAGTGTAGATGTGACAAATGATGAGTCAGGGCTGTTCACGGCCATGATGGGTCATATGTTTCACTGTGTGTTTTTCTCTCATGGGTGAGTGAAAGTTAGAGAACTGAGTACGGTCCTTGGGGTTTAACGTGCAGTTTATGGGGGAAGAATAAGGGGGAATAGTCGATATTGTATGCGTGTGTGGATATGTTTCTAAAATCTGGCATGCGGGTATAGCGTGTCAAGTCTATAACAGCTTAGACAAGTGGTGTTACCCTTTCTATTGAGTGCTCATGCCCGCAGGGCCACAGTGGGGAGGGCAGGTATGGGTCAAGAATTTCTGCTTGTGCCTCAGCTGATGATGTGGAGAAACTGTCACTGCCACGCATGTCAACAGAATATCTACTGTTATGTGTGACTGAGTGTGCATGTACGTATATATGTGTGGTTACAGGAATGTGTGTGCTGTGTTTCTGGGTATACATGCATATTCCCCCAAGGTGCCTGTCTCTCTCAGTGTGTGTGTGTGTGTGCTTGTGTGTGCATGTATGCGTGTGTGTGTGTGTTTGTTTGTTTGTGTCATTGAGGCTGAGAGGGGTTGAAAGGCGAGGTCACACAGAGCCAGTAACAAAGCTCATCCGTCAAATCCCTGTGACCTGAGTGACATTCTCTCAGCTCCGCTTCAGCGCTCACACTATGTGGACCTCGCTGTTGTTTCTGTCATTTGTCTGTTTTCTATTTGCATCCTTTCCCCCCTTTTTCTGGCTTCAGGCCCATGCACTTTTTTTTTTGGCTTGTCAATTCAGCTTGTAGTGAAATATTTATGCACTGAACTTCAAGTTAAGGGGACAGAGTCTCAACAGTAAACAAGAAGTGAAATGGGAACACATCCATATGGACCGGGCCAAAAGCAGATAAAGAGGCGTTCTCTTTCCTGCCATATCTCATTTTAATTCAAGCATAAAATACAGATTTGCCTATACATTAAACCTGTAGCAGTATATATCCCAGTGAATCCTTTTAGGGTTGTTTCAATGACTTCCCTGAGAAACAAAGCAAAATATTCTCTGGAATTAGCTGTGACACACACACGTACATTGAAATTTAGCTGTACAGCTAATTTCCTGCAAAGGCACAAGCTAATTTACACAAAGATCAGATGGAGTAAAGAGTGTTTAAATAAGCATTTAAACCAGGGAACGGTTGTTTCCACAGATGCAATAATAGAACATTTCAATTGTAAATAGAGATCACACATTCACTGGCAATTAACAGGAATGTGCTTCAGTCTTTGTAATTACTGAAGTTGGAGGGGTAAAGATTCTGAGCATGTTTTCTTTATTTCTCGGTATAGGTAAAGACAAGATGCAATCCTCTGATTCTCTTTGATGCTGCACAGCAGTCATTCTCCCTCTATAATTCAACAATCAACAACTAGCTTCACTGTAGGCTATTTCTGATGTTCAAAAAACAACCGGTGTATAAACATACTTTGCTGAAGCTCCAAAAACAAAAGTCTGCTCTTATTATTATGTAGCTGGAACAGCACAAAATCTGTTTTTTTTTCCCCTCTGACATCTCCAAAAGTTGACACCTGGATCTGAATCACAGCATGTCACTCAAATGTGATGTGCAGTTGATGCCTTACTGTTTCAAACTATTCTGTGTAAGCTTGAGTACACATATACAAGCTGGGCGTGTACTTTCTTCTATTGGAGAGCATGTGGAGAAGTTCACCCTCTCCTGCACAGATCACCACTTCCACAGCCCCCCCTTAAGTGTAAGTCACCAGTGCAGTGACCAAGCATGATCCCCAGCTGGCTTCCCATCTGAGTCTTCTGCTAAACTGAAGCCATGCTGCCAGGGACTGAACTCTCATTCAAACTCATTTATAATCACAACAAAAATCCAAAACATCCCACCAAATCCCCCCCTTGTTTAGTTTTTTATCTCTTGCTTTTGTATTTGAAACCAATTAAGATATGTCCAGGCTAATTTTATTCACAATGTAGAGTTTAATTTTTTCAGTCTTGAGGTAGCGGCGGAAAAAAAATTCCAGGAATGGAGATGAATATGGAGGAGGTCCCGGCATGAAAGAAAGAGCAACCATCCAAAGCACTCTACCTTGATTTATACCTTCTGTCATGTTTGCCGGAGTCAGGATAAGGTGGGCATTGATTTGCCATCTGTGGCTGTTGGACGGCATTTGCATCGGAGAAGGATTCACAATGAAGTGGCTTGTGTACAATTAAATCAGTAGAGAGAGATACCTTCTCTGTTGGTGAGGCTGCGTCTCCATTAAAAAGAAGACAAAACAAAGAAAACACTTTACTGCGGAGTCACAAAAGGAAGATTCAATTTGTCGCCAATGCAATAACTTCTAAATAAGAGCATCTGCTTTTCAAAAACCAATTTAAAAATAAATAAATAAAATTCTCACATAGCTATTGTTTTTGTTTTTGTATTATTCTCATTAAAGGTGCCTTCATAACAAACTTCCCATTCACTTTAACAACATGGAGGAGACGTAGCCTCTGCATTAAAGGACAAATCAGGACTGTTCAGGTTGTTCTACAGTTTGATAGGACTGTCTGCAGATGTTAATTGCCTGTTTTCCACAACCTGTGGATGAAACACAGGGGCGAGGTCACTTTTTGAGAATTTAGTAAAAGTAAGCTAAGTTTAATTTGATGGCGCCAGCAGATGCCAGAGATGTTGAAGTATATTGGTTGCAGATTCCTTGGGGGAGTTTAATTTTCTGTTTAACGAAACACAGTCAGGTGCTAATGATGTTGGGGAAATTGGATAATTAATGGAGTAAATACTGAAAAGACAGATGATGCTCAAAGCAAGAGTTTTTTCCTCTCTTCTTTTTTTTTTTTTAAGTAACTCATAAAAATCCCCATAGGTGGGTGTGAGAGCTTTTTCTGAGAAGAAGTCTAGATGGGGTTCAGGTTCATTCCTGCAAATCTGCAAGGTCATGTTGCTGTAGCACTCTCACCACTCTGTGGCATTGTAGGTGTAAAGTCTTGTGCAATATGTTTAAGCCAGAGCAGCTTTACAACAGCCTGAAGGAGCTGTGCCAGATCAAGTCAAAATGAGCCCAGAGAATGGCATAACAAGATCTGTGTTTTGTGTGATGTGTGTATGGATTTGAAGCATTGAGGTGGAGATGAAGATTCTACTCTGTAATACTGACAAGCTGTTAATGTTTGCCTCAAGCTGTGCATAGCTATAACAGTAAAACACACAGGCTATACTGGCTGTCATATTAATTTAATGGTAGCAGAAAGTTTTACTGTTTCACCAGTCTCACCTGGTGCTGACACAAAACTTCTGTCCTGCAACAAATCTGGTTTGTCAAGCAAATCGGTGTTGTTGTTCCTCCTGTTTGACCATGTGTTTCAGCACACTCTAAATATTAATGAATAAATGAACCACATCACAAAAAATTGTGAAATATCTGTTATCTCTCTCCTTTGCTGTAGTGTGGTATGACTGGATTTCATTTGCTTCCAGAAATTATTTTTTGAAATGGGATCAGAAGGCTGCGAGACAGAGGGTTCCTGGCAGTATTAGGCATACAGTATGTATTTTAATCTTGATAGAGATTGGATTTTTCCAGAAGTAGAGCAATTACCAGGGACTATTCTGGGCATACAGTATTTTCTCGTTTCCCTCTGTTATCTTCCCACGTAGTATGGAGAGATTTTTAGAATTCTTTGTTAATCGGATATAAAAACAAAAAGCCAGTGGATAGCTTTAGAACATAAAATGAATCTTTGATGGATGTCTCTGTCAAGTTGACCATGACTTTAGTGTGTATATATATATATACACATACACATATATGGTGAACGTCTTTCCCCCGTCAGACATTCCCATGGGTGTCTTAAGTCACCAACATCTCCGTCACTGTTCACCTTTCTTTGTTTTTTGTCGTTTTCCCCCTCCTCCTTCTATTTTACTTCCCGTCTCTCTATTTCGCTTGTCCTCCCTCGGCCTCTCTTTCCATCTCCTTCACTCTCTTTCTCATCCTGTTTGGGCAGACATCCAGGGCAGATCGTTGCTCTCAGGATTTCATTAAAGGGATGTTGATGGAGCACTCTCCCCAGCCTAAGTAAATGTGCTCAAGTCCATTTGAGAGTGCATTGTTTGGAAATGGATTACTGAAGTTGGAGGAGTAGCGGGAGAAGCGGGAAAAGGGAGGAGGGGAAAGATGGAGGGTTGTTGTGGGGAGGGGTAGAGGGGGTTTACATATTTGACTTCCAGATGAAGGAGAAAGTTTATTTGGAATTTCTAAACAGCGTATGTGAGGTGAAACAAGACCAAACTCTGAACACTTATTTTCCAGTTACAGTTACTGAGACTGGTGTTCTGCTCTGACAGGTTTATTTGCTCTAGATTTGACTTCATCGTGCAGCAGTGTGTCACTGACAGTCTACATCTTAGTACATGGCACATCGGTTGTGTGTCACCTCACGGTATGCATTTCATATCATTGCAAGTATGTGCATCTGGTGTGCGTGTCCACAGACATACATTGCTCAGCCAAGGGACCATAACAGACACCGGTACATACACATACTACCAGGCCACATGTTTATCTTTCATCTGGCTGTCATGGAAACACACCTCTCCTCTCACCGTGACACCTCTTAACCTGACAGTCCCAGCACATCTCTGTTGCGGTCGGGCTTCAGACGTACCGCTTAGCTGTCACAGCCGGTCACAACCTGTCACAGACAGTCACAACCAGGTGGAACCAGTCATGGATTGTATCTCATTCTGGTGACATGGGGATGACAGCACACTCCTGTGTCTGCACGATGTTGTTCTGGACAGGAAATTGGTGTGCAAACATGTGTGGACATGTTCTCCACATGCTTAAGGTGGGTAATAACAAAGACATATAAAATCCTGATGTTACCAAGTGAGGTACTGTACATGAGGAGGGGGGATTTGCAGGACTGTACGTGGACTGGAGGAGTATATTTGTGCCACATTCTTCGCTTACTGTAGTGCTGACATTTATCAACCAGAAAATAGACCCATCCAGTATCTTTTGAAAATAAGGAACTGTGATCCACTTTATTTATTATTAAGGGAGTTTTGCTTACTTCAGTATCACTTGATATCAATACAGATTACTCCTTCCGTGGCCTGGAAGTTGTGTCCGTGCTACTGTCTGGTTCTCCCGCACAAACTCCGAGATAACTGCCCGTGGTAATGGCAGTGTGTGAACTCTCTTTTAGCTGCATTATTTCACTCCACAAGGCAAACAGAAAACAGCTTGTTCCTTTTTTTGAGTTGCCAACACAATATACCATATCCAAAGAGCTCTCCCCATGCTTCAAGGCTTCACAAAGCACTCACGCCTTTGTGTTGACATTAGGTCCGTTTTAATTCCCGTCATCACTTCTGCTACCCACCCGACTCATTCCTCGTGGTATTAACGCTCTTTCTACTGGAAAAAAAATGCCAATACTCTTTATTATGTTTTTGCTTCCTTCCCTGCATGCATGAGCTGTTCAGCACTTCATATTATTAAAGCAGGATTTTGGCAGAGCTATCACTGGCCCACAGCAGTAATTACTACAGGTTTGCATAGCTGCCTCTGACTCACCCGCCTTAGAAATGTTATTACCAAAGTCTCTCTCATTGGAGGCACACAGGGAGCTTCTTGTGATCCTGCGTCTTTGCCGAGGCTATTTCAGTGACACTCGGCTCATATCCCAACAGGGTCCTGGGGCGTGAGACCAGATGTACAGGGCAAACAGGGAGTAATCAAGGAATGACAAAGAGAGGCTGTAATAGCGTTTTGCTAGGAGCACCTTTTTTTCCCCTTCATGTTGTTCTGCGTTTATTTCATTCGTTTTTCATCTTGTGTATGTTGGTCCAAAACAAAATAATTGACTCCAAGCATCGCCCCTGACACAGTGACAGATGAAGAAGAACAGGATTGGCCGTTTTGTATTTTCGTAGGGAAGACATTTGGCTTGTATCTGTGTAGCTCCGTTGCCCTTAGACAAAAGAAAGGGCACAATAAAGTGTCCTGGGGTTTCGGTATAGATGAGATGATTCAGATATGAACAAGTCTGAGATATGAGAAAAGCATTTCAAGTCGCTGGGGCATAGATAGCTTTCATTCAATTATTGATCTGTGGCTCTCCATCTTTCTTTCTTGCGCTCTGTTTGTCCCAACATTGGCTAATTCCTGTAGCGCTTCATATCTTTTTCTCCGCCTTGCTTGATGAGAGCTCAGTGTTGCCTCTGCGTCTTTGCAGTCTATCCATTCAGGGTCAGATGTTAAATCTCTCCTCAGTGTCAGCATCCTCTCAAAGGTCAAATCTGAAGAGGTGCTCATTCATGGGCTCAGCCTCTCCACCTCTGCACCTCCACGCAGCACAGTCCTGCAGAAGCTACAGTATACACACAGCATGGAAACCACTCTAACAAAGCTGTGTGGGGTATCTTGTGGGTACGACAGCATATCAATTGATGCTTATCATAAATAATGAATAATAATGATAAAAATAGAAGGTCATCTCACCGGTCAGTGCTCAGGCCCTAATTACCTTCACCAAGGAGGTTGTGTTTGCGCTCATTTCTGTGTGTTTGTCAGCAGGATTATGCAAAAAAGTACTGATCCGATTTGTACTGAACTTAGTGGAAGGATGGGACACGGGCCAAACAAGACCCATTAAATTTTGGGGGGGATCCAGATCATTTACTATTAATTAGATTTTTTTTGTTTCTTGAAAGTCTTGGAAATATGTTCTTTGACATTGGCCCTTGGCAGAAGTCTGAACCATTTGAGTGCGGCTCTAGTTACATTAAATAATAGGATTTAATTTACATTAAATCCACCATGGGCACCACCTGAAGAAGTGAAGGGTAGCCAACTCTCATCAAATGTACTAACAATCTAATCAATTTGGAAATCTGTTTAATTACGATGTGTCTTTGTGTGTGTGTGTGCATGAATGTGTCTGATAAACAGACAAGACACTAGACTGCTGACTGCATACTTCTGCATGTCTGTCACATGTAGATTATTATCTGGATCTCTACTAAATTGTACAAACTCACAGATTTCAACTCGATAAACATGTCTCATCTTTGAACCACACATTTCTGTGTAGTTGACAAAAATGGTGAAGCCAGACCAATTCAACCACAAACTGAATGGCTTCCTGTCTGGTCTAAGCTCCACATCTCCACCATAGTGCATGATCCTGCTGATGAGCAAACAATCAAGCAAACAAACCAATACATACACAAAGGGTTAAGTGCAAGTGTCTGGTTTAATCAGGCCACACAAAGGTTGCAGGTGCAGCAGCTCATACTGAAGAGAAGAGAGAGCCTGCTGCAAGACTGAGAAAAAGGGAGCCAGAGAAATGAGTGCAGTGGGCGTAGTTGACCTGGTGATGTCATAGGTCATAGGCCACATAGTGACCAGTGGGAGCTGGTTGTTAGGTCCATGGTCAGGCTTCATGCAAAGCTGTGAGACCTGAGGAGCTCTGGTTGTTAAGTTTAGTTCAAAACACACAATGAGCACATTCATCTTTGGAGTCCCAGGAGGTCCTACTGCTCTGTCTGATATTCTGTGTCCACCGCTGCAACGTGGAAACACCCCAGAACAGGCATTTTCTGAATCCTATTCTCCTCACCCATCTCTTGTTTCTCTGACTCTCTCTCTGTTTCTCCATCTCCCCGCCTCCCCGCCTCGCTCTCTTTGACTCCACTCTGCCTTCCTCGCTCTGAGAGAGCCAGCAGGGAGCAGGGTGGTCTGTGTAGGTTGCTCTCTGGGTTTGGGTTTGGGTTTGTTTCCAGCAGCAGCTTATCTGCCAATGCTCAGGTTTAGCTAATTGGCATTATTAAAGTGTTGGCAAGCTCAACTCAGATATAAGAGCTGTGGGGGGTGTGGGGGCACGAAACGGGGATTTGTGTGTGTGCCTCTTTCTGTTTGTGTGAATGGGCGTGCATGTACAGTCATCTATGTCTTTGCCTGTGCATATGTTCCCGAGTGTGTGTCTGTGTGTGTGTGTGTGTGTGTGTGTGTGTGTGTGTGTGGAATTTTAAACAAGCAGCTGTCAATTTCAATCAACAGGGCGCGTGGCGTGCCTGAGGCCCAGGTAGCCCAATTACAGGCAGACACGCTCGACGTACAAGCAGAAGCCCAGGCCTATCTTCCTTTATTCAAACAGGGAGAGGAGACGCTAAATGTAATGTTGGTCGATGTGTGAAGGGCGAAGACTGTTGGGAGCAGCTGCTGAGGCAGAGGCAGAGTCTGGTGAATGTTTTGGCTGCTGGATTGATTCACTGGGTAGATGCGGGGTTAAAGAGCTAGATGGATGGTGGAGAACAGTCAAGTATGGCTGACTCTGTTGGGTTACCTCTGAAAGCAGTTTTTAATCTCAGATATTTCTTTCTTTTCACCATCTCTGCCTCTTTTTTTTCCCTCTCTCATCAGGGCGGGAAGATCCCAGTGAGGTGGACAGCACCAGAGGCCATCGCGTACAGAAAGTTCACCTCGGCCAGCGACGTATGGAGCTACGGCATCGTCATGTGGGAAGTGATGTCATTTGGAGAGAGGCCTTACTGGGACATGTCCAACCAAGATGTAAGTTTTTCTATGTACACATCAAAAATTGAGAATGAGATGATATGAATTATGGAGAGAAGAGAGGTTTTATTCAACAGGACGTGCAGAAACGTGTAACTGTACGCACTAATGTGGCATGGCATCACCACTGATGAAGTAGCAGTTTTCCAGGAGGTTCAAGTACCTATTTCATAAGATCATAAAAAGGAACATTTAAGCCGGGCTTTATCACTTTTCCCAGCTTCAGTGCAATAAAAAAAACAAGTTTGAATCTGAATAAACTGCATCATTAACAGAACGTCCATTTCCGTCCGTACACATGCGGTTGTACTTCCTTTTCACCCCATAGATACAGTACACAATCAAGGATAATGCTTAAAAGAGGAAGCTGTAATAAATCACACTTTTTTTTTATCAGTTCCCATCTCATAGCATCATCACTGATGTCCTTGACTCTGACTTTGAAAGCAGACTTATTATAGCCAGACTCACACTAGCTCCTTTCCTTCCTGGTCGGCTTTTGAGAGCAGTGAATGATTGCTGAGAGCTCTGCTTTGTTCTCCATGTCCGTTTGGAAAAGCTCCATACATACACACACGCACACACACACGTACACAGACTCGCATAAACACATAGCCACCAACACAAACACACACAACCATTGGATATAGTCCCATAGCATGAGGTCTCTCTCCCTAAGCTGTCTTAGTGAGACGACTAGCCAGCCATCAGGCCTCTATGGACCCCACTCCACAAGGAGCGTCCAACCCAGCAGATGTTGCCTCAGTGGGCCAGCAGCAAACACTGCCTGGTGGGACTAATGCAGGGAGGAGGACTGGCACCACTCGGCGTGTGCGGCTGCTGAGTCCACGCACACACATATATACACACACACACAACCACTTCTCCATATGCACCATTTGTCAAGATTCTGCTGAGTTGCAGTCAACTCAAGAGTTGCCAACCTCCAGAGCAGCCTCTAATTTTTAATGATAGTATCTTTTACACTTGATTTCACATCAAAGCCTCATCTTGCAACTATGCATTTTTAAGAAAAGATTACATCTATAGACTGCATGTATCTATATGTTAGTTGGCAACAGTGCAACGACCTCTACTCCTTGTAGTGTCTACAATGGGGCTTCACAAGTGTAGAATAAACATATTTTCCTTTATCACCTTGTTACAAACCATTTATTATACAGATAACAAACACAACACAAGGATCATTGAATTATATGTACTTCACCCGTACAAAAGTCTCCAGTCCCTCTTCAAGTTCTTTCTGAACTTCACTCAACTCAGAAACACTTGAGTCTTGACTGTGACTCCCCTGAAACTCTTGTCTAACAAGGCCAGGATGGCCTGCGCTGCCTTCGAAGAGAGGTGTCAGGAAGCTGTACTTCACAGTGTTAATTATATGCAATCTGCCCATTCCCCAGTGACTCTCTTCTACAACGACTCTACCTCTGCTCCCCTTTCCTTCTCTTTCCTCACTCTGTCCTCCAGGAGTGACATGTGATTGGCTAGAGTCGAGTGGAAGGGCACATCAGCCTGAATGCTAACTGTCGGCTGAGTGACCAGGGAGAGAGCCAGGGGGAGAGAGTGTTGGAAGGAGGGGGGGGTTGTTGCGACAGTGGCAAGCGTGTCAGGATTACAGAGTGGATATGCTTAATGTCATCAGACACCGAAAACTCAGTCAAATGAGTGTTTTCTTTTTAATGAAGTATATTATTGACAAGCAGCCAGCTTGTAGAAAAATCCTATTAGTGACAGCAGTTGGTTGTAATTACTGCACGACTTGTGTTCTACGCGGTATTATCAGTTATATCAGAATAGATAACACCTGCACCCCTTCCCACCCCCGACTCCCTTAGGTGATCAATGCCATAGAGCAGGACTACCGTCTGCCACCACCCATGGACTGCCCCAGTGCCCTGCACCAGTTAATGCTGGACTGCTGGCAGAAAGACCGCAACGTGCGACCCCGCTTCAACGACATCGTCAGCACCCTGGACAAGATGATCCGTAACCCCACCAGCCTCAAAGCTGTAGCCAACATCCCCGCAGTGTGAGTAAAAACACTTTTTCAACACTTTCTACATAAACACAAACATTCACCCTGAAGCAGACATTAAATACACACAAATATACTTTTCATCTGTTTATACAGACACTATTTACACTTGCTGTCAGCACCCAGCAAGTAGCTACATGCTTACTTTTTTTTATCCTCTCATAAAATAAACATGGATTCATTACTGTTGATTGCATTAAACCTGAACTTTTCTTCCCCGGGATTTTTTTTTCCTACCCCTCGCATTGGCCTTAGAAAGTTCACTTTTTCTACATTTTGTGGTAGTACATAAATTATTCTTAGACCATAATGACAGAGCAAAAACATGTTTTTAGAGAAATTAAAACATACAGAAACATCTAATTTACATACATATTCAGAATGTTTACGCGTTATTTTGTACAAGCCTCATTGGCCGTGATTTGTTTTGAATCTTACTGGGCATGATTCTGTCGGTTTTGCAAACCTTGTTTTTTTTCCCCCCATAGTTTCTCATAGATCCTCTCAAACTCAGTCAGATTGAAGACTGTAGACTGTCTGTGAACTGAAAGCTTTAAGTTTCTCCAATTCAATTTCCAGGCTTTGGCTGGGCCGCTGAGGGTCATTCACAGACTTGTCCTGAAGCCACTTGTTTTGGCCGTGCGGCTTTGGTTTACTGCCATGTCGTAAAGGCAACTTTTGTTCCCCATGTGAGTTAAAATGTGTGCAGTGAAGCGTGTTTTCCTTCAAGGTCCCTCCTCCTGTGCGTAGCTCAGTTTACTCTTTCTTTAATTGTGACCAGTTTCCTAATGTCTGACAGTGTGGAGCATCGCTGCAATATTCTGGGGGAAGTGATGAGTGGTATCTAAGTTTCTTGGCTCGTTGCAGATCTTGGCATTCAGGGCAATGAGTGAAGCTTCTCTCCCGTGATAGAGGAGAATCTCTGCTCTTTGTAAACTTTTTATCACAGACAGATGTCAATCGATAGATGGGGTCAGAATACTTTTCAGGGCAAATATTAATACATAAGCACTTTCTCCTCAATCTTGCATTTTCTTTCTCTCACACACACAACCATGCAGACACTAAAAACCACAATTTTTATCCGTCTCTTTAAATCCCTCTTGCGCATATTGCATCAAAGCCTCCTCCTGTCTCTCTCCCCCCTCCCCTGCAGGCCTTCTCAGCCACTGTTGGACAGATCCATACCTGACTTCAACACCTTCAGCTCAGTAGAGGACTGGCTCACTGCCATCAAGATGAGCCAGTATAGAGACAACTTCCTCAACTCAGGCTTTACCTCCCTGCAGCTGGTGGCTCAAATGACCTCAGAGTGAGTTCACTGGCTCGAGTGCAAACACAGAGTTTCAAACCCATATGGCGCTTGATGGGCACACTTATATTGAAATGACTCACATTGAGTGCATGTATTTTTGGCTTGAATGCATGGAGCGACTCAAGTATTTGAATGATTGCATCAAACTAAAGCCTGTATTGGATATGCATAAAAATATGACTCATTAGAACAGAAAATAACATAGTCATTTTGCTGTGAATGTTTCCATCTGCGCTGTTCAATTGTTATAATTATATAGATATAATAATTCAACATTTTCTGACAACAATGTTCCAAAATGTGGATATACTGTAGATGTAAATCCTTTCACTACACATTTTCAGAGGCATATGCATGCACTGCTGTTCTTTTGGAGAATTTCAAATGTTGGGTCATGATAGCAATTCTCTTAGCACATGTAATATCAATAGACATAAATATTGCACTCCATTTATTTTAATTAACAATGTTGCTCGGTCTACAAATTTATGTGAAATGTAAAATCCGTCTAACAGTTTTTTATTAAAAATGTATGCTCGGGGCTTGGTGGCATTTATGCAGTCTCTTTTGCAATGCAAAGCAACATAGATTACTAATTATTCTCTCAAGTGATGGAATTAATTTTGTAAATTTGTGTTTACATTTATTCAGGCTTTCCATCCTGAACTTGTTTTCATACAGTCATGTTGGGATTGTAAATGCACCAGGAAATACAATACAATTTTTTGACAGTATAATGGCCTCATACTCAGATGATCTATTCAATTTTCAATGTGATGGAAATCCTTCCATCTATTGCTTCAAAATATGTTCTTGGTTTTCAATTTCCTTTTACTCTGCCTGTTTCCCTCTAGGGACTTGCTGAGAATAGGAGTGACCCTGGCAGGCCACCAGAAGAAGATCCTCAGTAATATCCAGTCCATGAGGGTGCAGATGAGCCAGTCACCCATCACGATGGCATGACTACAGGGGGCGCTGTGCCACGGAACGGGCAGCATTCGCAGGACCAACAACAATGGCAGCCCTCGAATGACCCCCGATCCATCGGAACGCGCCAGAGTGGAGACTATTGTCTTAATCTAATCCACAAACCATGAAAACAGGAGACCAGGGTCTACACCACCACTTGGTTAATAGCTATCACACTTCATGCAATCCACGCCAGGAGTTCAGGGTCCAGACTTGATACTGTTTCTCTACCGATCCACAAAAAGAGGACAGACATCATTTTTGCTGTGGGTATAAACAGCCATTAATGTCATTGTGAACCAAAATAACCACCAATCAGATGTCGACACAGGGAACCTCTCACAAGTTCAGACTACATGGTAAAATGAGTGATATTGTACTTCTATATTATCTGGACTAGAAAATTGTAAACAGAAGCGTGAGACACTTAGAAACAACATGTGACCTGTGATTTTATCCATTCTGTCGTCAACGTGTGCAATGAAGATGCCTTGACCTGGCCAGAAACAAGTCTCAGAAGAAAAAGCAATTACCAGTAGGAACAATTAGAAGAAGAAGAAGAAGAAGAATACAGGGATGTACAGTGGAGCACCATTTTCAACTCTCACATCATCTTTTGCTTGTTTGAAGAATTTGACAAAATGTATCGTAAATGGACTGGTGAAAATTCAGAGCTTAGTTATATTTTTGTCTTCTACCATCTGTTTGTTTGTTTGTTTGTTTGTTTGTTTGATCACTATAGCAAGATGCCGTCCACTCGTATTTTAACTTTAACACTACCTGTGGAGACCTGGGTGGAAGGCCTTGCCAAAGGACTTCTCAGCCAGCCCCACCCAGATTCAGAGAATATAAATATGTTTATCTCTTGCTAAATATGATTATATCTTTCATAATAAACCTTCATATTGAAGGTGATATGTATGAATATGTATGTACAGAACTCTCTGCTTGCATTTTTGGCAAAGACATGTTTGTTGACTAGATTGTGATAGACACATGCAATGTGTGGATTCCTACGGTGCCCTGGTTCCCTTCGGACGACTGAACAACGGACACTTAGCTTGTTCCAGGGGCACAAGGACAATCCTGTTTGAATCTGATCTGAGGGAAATGTTAAAAGGAATCATGGGCGAAGAATTGGTATTGTAGATCTATATGAAATTTTGCTGTAGGAGTTAAAATAATTGACAAAATTCCATTTATTGGAGATCATGTTAAATGTGGGTGTACACATGCTGTCTCTTGCTGGTGAGCACTTACTTGTACAGATATGATTTATGTTATTTTTTTTCTTTTTGATCTGTTGTTGTTTGTATTGGGAGTGCTCAGCGCCATCCAGAGGGGAATTAAACACCACGCCTCAGCCGGCCCAAATCCATGGTAAGTAGCTACTGATCACACAGTAAAAACACTACTTAGCTTCAAATTGCTCTATATCGGGCAGATTTTATTTTGGGCAAATCCAGTTAGTCTTTCTCACGGGTGCTGCAAACATCTTGGCCAAGGCTAGTTTTGTTGCAAGTCTGAGATGCATGGCAGTGGGTTAGACTAATCAAGGCACTGGAAATCGGAGTGAATCAGCATCACTTGTCTACACAGTGAAACTGAACATCTGGGCTGAGGTTTGCCAACAGACGCCTGATGCCATTCCGATGAACATGCAGACTTAAACTGCCCACACGAGCACGGCGCTCGCGGTGCAGCACAGCCTCCCGTAGACTGCTGACGACAAACTCTCTCACTCTCACTATGCAGCTGCCATATGTGTAGGCAGGATGAGTGCAAACTGCCACGGTGCCACCGAGAGTTTCACACGTGTATGAGTCGCTCTATAATTATAAGCTGTAGAAATTAGTATTTGGAAATGTTTCCTCTGGTTGAACTGGAGATTTCTAGCCTCGTAAACCAGACTCTCCCGGAAATGCATTCAATTCATTTCTCAGGAAGAGTCTGGCCTCATACCCGTTGTAAGCGTTTCGCCGAAACACCCCGCCTACCGAGCCAATCAGTCCCTGATTGGCCAACGTGCTGTGATTGACACAGCACGTTGGCCAATCAGGGACCGAAGAAGAACAGCGATAACGTCTTTTCCTCCCAGAAACTCAACAAGCGCCGACTCTTGCTGTAGTTTAAGTTCTGTAATTGATGGTATTTCATTTAGAACTTCCCTTACTGCTGTTTTTAAATTTTGTTGTAGGTGAGTCCAGTCCATGTAGCGATGTTTTCAGGCCCTTTGGCCAACGTTTCTCTGGTTGAACTGAATGCATTTCTAGGAGATTTCTACATTATTCCCAAAGGAATGTCGTGGAAGACTATGAAATTAAATGATGAAATTATTAATTAACTATGAAATTACACTGTACTATTTCATTTCTGGATTGTGATGTTTTTTCCTTTTTAATCTTAGCATTGTGGTTCATGATTGGACTGGGCAATGTGTGCTTTTTCATAAAAAATATTTATTTATGTATTTTATTTCATCCCCTCTTGCTGGTAACTGGGCTCAGTCTCCGGCTTTGCGGAAGTGTTGATGAAATGTGAGCCACTCTGGCCTTTAGAAATTGAGAGCAAACTGACCTGAGTGTTGCTCTGACAATATTCAGCTGTGGCTGTATGTCAAAGGGAGTCTCTTAAGTCTCCTAGCTCACAGACAATTATCATGAGCTATTGTAGTATCAATTCTTTGCAGTAGCTTTGACCTCACTAAAATCTTTTGGCCCTATTTTAAGAGAGAGATGAGTGACGACAGTTCTAGCTACCTTGCATCCAAAATTAGAAATTGATGGCAGGCCCATTAGCAGATTATTAAGTATACTCACCACCCTCAAGTTATCCTCCCCCTCCCTCCTCTGTCTGTCCTGCCCTCTCTCCTGGCTACTCCAGCTGGCTGGCAGATCTCCAGCTCATTTATCCTGGGTGTAACCAAGCTGTCCTGGGCCAGGGCATGGGCTGGGCTGAGCCAGGCTGGGCCAGAGCTGGCCTGAGAAATGGTTGGCTCCATGCTCCAGTGGGCCCAGGCAGGGGTGCAAACATCTGCTGGGACCCCCATCTGACAGGCATCAGCCACAGGGTGGGAGACTGATGGGACCATCAAAAAATAAACATACACAGACACACTGAGCAACCGTTAATTATGTTATTCTCGTGTCTGGTTTTCTAGCCTGACGCTTACTGAAGAAAAAAGCGGGCAGAGACCGACTGAGACCGAGTGTGTGCATATTATGTGATAAAGAGAGAGGGATGAGTCAGTTTACTGGAGGGTGGGGTTACAGAGCAGGAGCGGCATATAGAAGACATGGCTAGATCAAAGTCAGAAACTTAAGTTCATTGAAGCCACTCAGCCACTCTCGCCTTCCAGTGTAGTTTATATGGCAACATCTTATTCAATATAGAAATAATTATAGAAGTGTTTATGTCTTTAGTTTGTTAATAGAAAATACTGCAATCAAGCAACTGGATTGGCTCATGGACAAAATCAATTGCTTCTTCTTTGCAATTCTCTGAGTCATTTATTTACCAAGTATTCCTAAATATAATCACATACTCCTTGAGATTGGCATAAATCCCTTTCACTGAAGCCACTGATTCAATTTGAATGCATTAGTCCTCCATTCAGCTCCGTCCTATGTATTTGCTTTGCAAACCAAGAGCCTGTGAATGAGATGATGGAATGTATTCCTTATGCAACAGTGTAATTCTTTCTTTCTCCATTTGCTCTGTTTGTCTTCTAATATCTGACTGTAATGACACTCCAGTGTGATGAATGGAGAGGCACTTTGCCATACCTCTCTGAACGTTGTCTCATATGGAAGCCATTCATCACGCGGTGATACAAAACACAAGAACAGAGCTTGTTAAATGTTTCATGGTGCTGTAACTGTCTGAGGAGTGACCAACGATCCTCTTAGTTGCTAAATTCGTGCCTGTCGTTTATAGGTCAGAACAGCGGAAGCCGTGTTCACCTGCAAATAACGTGACGTGACTCTCTGCAAAACTAAACTTGTTAAACTACCCCATCCTCTTTTTTTTCCTTCTGTTACAGACTGCAGACTGAGAGATTTACACACAAATAAAACAGCATCTACACAGCACTTCATGTCCACACACAAACACACATTCACACACGTTGCAAACCCAGAAGAATTTGCTGTCGGGAGCCGGTTGGGAGGAAGACCAGGACAAATGGGACCTTTCCATGACACCAGTCACAACCTCCGTCTATGGTACACATTGGATGGTGAAGCTGAATATGCGTGTGCACATGTCACAGTTTGTTTATTTGTGTGCGTGTGAGAGAGACTGATTACATGTGTGTGCATAGGCAGATTTGTGTACAGACATTTATGTGTGCACAGGTACAATGTTTAAGAGTGTGAACGGTTCCTTTCCTTTTTTGTTTATGTTTCTGTATAGCTACCACTTGTAAATTGTGACAAGTATGTGTCAAGAGTTTGTAAGCTGTAACTTTCTGAGAACTATTGTACTAAAATGCACTCAATAAAGGCCTTGGAAAACAAGTCAATCACTTTATGGTGTGTGACTCTGTGGGTGATAATTCTGTTTTCATTAATGGCGAGTCAAAAAAGCAAGGGAGGAAGGGTTATTATCCAGTAACGCTACTGTCAGCGCTGTGCATGAATATGACGTCTAATGCTTGGTTTCATAATGGCTGAGGAAATAAACAGCTTTTTTGTCACTGCCGGTCCGCTTGGCAGCACGTGTTAAAAGCCATCAGCCACTAATAAACGGGCCGTCACTGGGATTACACGCAACCTCAAAAATTGGCTCTCCAAGAAAAGTGACAATATTTTGACAAACTGTTGGGAATTATCCTCCCATCAAAACTCTTCCCGCAGTCTCCAACACATAGTTAGCCATGCACATACAGTAAAACACAAGCAGTTACAGTAGGCTCGTAAAGTCTAGGTTGCCAGGGACTTGCAGAGCACTTCACACAGGAAAGTGTGTTGCACAGTAATGATATGGTTAATGAGGTGAGTCAAAAGATACAGGAATGTATCCAACTCTCAGCGTTCCTCCATAACTGTTTATTGACTCTAATTGATTGATAATATCCAGCTTCATATCAGCGAGGGCCTGCTGTGCTGGGGCTGTGCGGAACAGAGAGGAAGCCAACAAGATTCACGAAACAGTCAATTTTCCATCTTTTCAAGTTTGTGATGGCGCTCACAGTCGTCACTTTGTCCTTTTGAGGAAGTGCTGAAAGTGTCTGCTGCTCTCCTACAGATCTTTTGACAGAGATACCCATGCGGTGACAACGGGGGTTGATTCCAAAAGCAAAAGTCAGATTATTTCTTCCCAACGATAATGTTGTGGCTCACAGAAGACAAACTATGGCTTGGATCTGTCTATATCTGCTTGTTTGATCAGACATTGATCATACAAACTTGTTTTAGAAATGGTGGTGTGTGTGTGTGTGTGTGGGGTTGATATTTTTTGTTACTAGCAACAAAAAATATCTGGTCTGTGTGTTTTATCAAAATGGGCAGCAAAGGCCCATGGGTAATGTAGTATTTAGGGCCATTCTTCACTGCAAAATGACAGATAAAAACACAGTGTGAAGCTGTGATCATTAATTGGTGTCCATAATCAAAACCCACAGGACTGTTACATTATCTAAGAAACGGCCATGTGTCTGTGTCAAGTTTAAAGACATATCTGAAATGTGAAGACAGCATGTGGGAAATTATTTCCAGAACCAGCAGGTTCTCTCACTTAGCGAGTCTACAGCACCAGATTTGGAAATGTAGTCAAACACATTTTTTTTAAGAAAAAGTTTGGACAAATTGAAGGTGACTACCCAAATTGGCCATAACGTTTACAGGCTGGCCTCCTTGTTCAACTTTGACCTTAAATATGTGTTGCAGCAGTGAACACACACAGATTTCCATTGCAATGAAGGACCAACATCAGAGGTCAGTTCAAGTGCAGTGGTTTTCATCATCTGAACAAACCTACTGTTCTTTTTTTACAACCTGTGGTTGTCACGGCTCTTTTCTTTTGGCCCCCTCATACTTTGTTGCCATGGTTCCAGATCCCTGTAATTACTCCAGATTGTTATTGTTACCTATAGAAAGACCCCAGTTGTATAAAATGGAAAATTATCTTTAATGGTTGAGGTCTTTGTCAGGAAATACTTAACACTACTTAACACCCTGTCTCATACTGCTGCATGTTTCACAGGAGATGCCTTATTGCTCAGGAGACAGTTCAAGGTCATATGGATGGTTTAATTGCACTTGTAGGGCTCCACTAATAGTTAAAGGAGTGTAATGACCATTGATATGGTGATGTTGTTAATAGCATCCTTCCCCTATGCCTTTAGCTTAATTGGGCCTGTTTGTCACTTTAATCAGAGCAATTAGAAAGACAGAGGAAGATACTGCCCTCATGACGAGCAGTACATTACATTAGGAGTGAAAGCTGATTTGTGTGTGTGTCTATGTACAAGAGAGATGGCATGCGATAGATAGATTGCAGCTGACAGAGAGCCAAATAGTGAAGGTGGACACGAGGGCAGAGCCGGCTCTCTTAAACATATACTTCACCCGCAACAAGGTGTTTATCACAGACAGAGGGGTAGGTTCATTTTATTTCACATTAAAGTCACAGGAAGTTTGAAAAGTGACTTCTCAGCAGCAAATCTTCACTTTAATCAATATTCCCTGAGCAATCACCTGCGAGAAAGGGATTGGTGCACAGCGGGGAACCCCTGCTGAGAGAAGGGGAGAGAGTTGGAGAAAAAGCAATCCATCCAGCGGTGCAGATCAGAGTGTGGGAGTAGAAAACTTGGAGGGAATACTGAGTGAAGGACAGTGTAGGAACATAATGAACTTACGACCATGGCACGAAGACGATGGCACAGAGACAGGGTCCTGGCAAGAAGAGGGAGAGAAGTAGTAAAGCCGAAGGTAGGCATTTCTCCCATACTTTTTTGTAGCTGTGTCCTTAAAGCACCGGTGTGTGCATGTGTGAGCATTTCTAAAATATTTATCTAGCAAAACACAGAGAAAATACCAAAACTCGATCCCCGGTGACTCCCCTCACGAGATTGTCTGAGGCCTAAATCTAATCTCAGCACTTGCTGGCTGCAGGGCCTGGGTAAGCTGTCTGCATATTTACAGTGATCTTGGGGGCCTAGGAAAAGCCTGGAGCACAAACTGCTCGAGGAGACCCGAGTCTGAATGTGGTTCACAAGCTCTGTGGAGGCCTGTGTTGTTTTCTGACGTGCATAATTTTACGAGTAATCACACGACAAGAAAGGCAGTGTTACAAATTAAGGGCAAAATCGCAGACCACTACCGAAAACTGTGTGCGATGACACTGGATGGA
Organism: Decapterus maruadsi; assembly: GCA_030347415.2. NCBI lineage: Eukaryota > Metazoa > Chordata > Actinopteri > Carangiformes > Carangidae > Decapterus > Decapterus maruadsi. The sequence continues at coordinate 19,938,641 of CM064906.1, forward strand.
TGAAGCACAGTTTGCTCAAAATATGTTCCCTCGTTTGCTGGTTTTGATTGTGGTGACATGGCGTTGACAGAATTACCCATGGGTGCTAAATTACGGTGACATCTTGCGATGCGGCTCATTCTCCTCGAACCACTCAGTCAACCTTAAAAGAAGCCGACTCTAAAAAGGAGAAAACCTCAGGAGGAGAAAAGGAGGAGGGATCCTTCTTTCAGCATGGACATTCAATAGATGTAAACACCAGGCAGAAATAATAATAAATCATGTAGAAACAGAATGATTATATATCAGATTTTAATGACAACTAAGGATCTGGCAAGACCACTTCCATCCCATGAAGACCGGAGGATATGACAGAGTTTGTGTACACACACAAGGCAAACTTCAAGGATGTTATTCATACAGAGATATAATCAAAGAAATAAGAGGCTGAATCTCCTGGAGGGAAGAAAAATCAGAATCGGAGACGTTTGCCCTCTGCTGTCTAGTCATATGATATTAATAGAAAGAAGGTAAAATGAGTGAAAGACGGCACTCTGCCTCCATAAACAGTAATAGAGCACAAGTACTGTATAGAGCCCTCTGACTCACGCGGCCACGTGTGGTCTGGCTGAAAAGGTATTAACCTTCAGCTTCTTTTTTTTCCCCTGCTTCAAACGCTAAATTTGGCCTTTGCACAATCCTGCTCAATTTATTCCACCGTTACACAACGGAGAATTTGCATTTCACTTGTTCAGTAATTAAGTTATTGATGGACCTCAGTGAATTTGCTAAATGTGGAAATACTGCTTTGCTTAATCAAGATGTCAGTTGAGGGATTCAAAGTGTATCTCTCTTAATAGTAGAGGACATTTCTCCTTTTATGTATAGGAAGAGAAATCCGGCACCTGGGTCAAATGAGATTTTATGTCTCAGAGGAGTTCATCAAATTTAATTATGATACATATAATTACCAAAAGCAATCTTCTGTGTGGTAGGAATAATCATTTCAGAGATGTTGGCACCTGCAGGGCTAACGCGTAATTTCAAGACAGACAAGAGTGACAGGAGAGAGAGCGAGAGAGAGGAAGGCTCCGCTGGGAAAACAACAGCAGTCAGACTGCGACAGTGTGCTATTTACTATCCCCAAGAATTACGTTTGATTGCGGAAAACATGGCCATCTTTTATCATAGTTGTGCTTGAGAGGACATAAACAAAAACCTCACAGAAACCAGATGTTTGTAAATGAGCCGGGTCCATCACAACCGCGTGTGAAGAAAGACAAAGTAGTAGTTGTGCAGCAGGTACGGAGCGAACAGTGGGAGCCGGAGGAAGAGGTGAGTTATGATGGCTCCAGGATCACAGCCGTAATTGGTTCTTTCTCGGGGTGAGAAGGGGTAGGGGTTATGCGGAGAGACATTACCCGCCTTTCACACACACACGCATAACACTCTGCCTCACAAGCTCCCCACCTGTCCCAGAAACCCCCCGCAGAGCCTAATCCCACACATAGCCCCTCTCAGCTCCGCCCGCTTTCGATTGCTGCAAAAATCAATGAAATATTTTCCCACCAAAATGAAGAGGAACAATGGATGAGATTCGCACGTCAAGGTCTTCCTAATTAGAGAGTTCACAGAAAAGGGCTCCTTTTGCTTCATGGCTTGCAGAACAGAGGGAGACAGGGCGGAAGAGAGCAGAAAGAATGGATGGTGAGTGATGAAGGTCATACACTTCCCACTCGGTGCTCCCTTCTCTCTAATATCAACTTCATAACTCATAACCTTGGCTGCCAAGAGTACATTGGAACCACTGACATCCCTCCATGTTTCTAGCCATAGCTGTGCACACAGCATGCCATGCCAGAAGCTACAAGCTTTTCCTCTCCTTGTCTCCTTCCCTGATGTGTAAAGAGACATGTCGCAGTGTTTTATCACATCTAACCCTCAAAATGGAAGTGGAAACCTTGCTATATTGTTGTATTATTGAAAGGCCTTTCCGATGTGATGTCTTTGCTCTGGGTTAGTGTAGAGAGTAAACCGCCTCTGCCTTGTGTGGAAACTCTATGATGCCCTTAACTTGACTGTCCTCACAGGGTGACGCAAGAAAGAAGATGATAACAGACGATGCTGACCTCTGTCTAATGAGGGTGTCGGGATAAAGATATTTAAATTTCCCTTTGAGTTTGCCTTTAGCCTTGCCAGTGTCAAGAAGGACAGATAGACTTTACCCTCACTTCTGCTATATACCTGTATCATCATGACTGCAGATGATTAATTTAAAAAAACCCTCACCTCATTATGGAAAAAAAATGAGCACATCACTTTTTCTCCACTCGTACAACAACTTCTAAGAATATATTCTTATGCACGATCGTTGCACAGCCGTGATGCATATGAAGCAGGATTGTGTGGAGCGCTGAAACATTGGTTAATGGGTGTCATTACTGCTCTTAACCAGCACCTGCCATCTGTACAGATGCTCATAGCACTGAGAGCTACGTTGCATAGATGCACTTCAGTTGGTATTATGGTATTCATACCCGGCGAAGAGGGATACACTGCACAGTCATACTTTATGTGAAGCTGTTAACTGGCTGCTGCAGAGCTCCACAGGGGAATATGCAACACATTCAGCTTTATGACTCACCAGTGAAGGCACACTGACTAAAGAATGTATAAAATATATACTTTAGATCCCTTGTTCTGATTGGTTAAAAGACCCAATAAAAAAAGACCTGTGTCAGTAAACATAAAGGTCCTTCTTGCCAGAGCTGCTGCTGCTACGGCTAGCTAAGGCTCTGTTTGACTGAAAGTCACAGGCTGACTACTAACATTGAAAACAATTAGGTGTCCTGATGACCTGCATTTACTGCAAAGGTCCTGGTAAATGTTGAGCTATGTGCTCATTTAATCCATGTTCCCCTCCATTTCTCATTTAATGTCACTGCTCTACTTTCATCTAGCAATTAAAGTCTGAAAACAATAATTATTCTGATCAGAGGTGACAACGTACAGAGATCAATTAGATGCTTCTAGTCAAATTACATTCCGGTGAAGTGAAAGTTACAGAGTCACTAAAGTGAACTAAAGTACTGAATTAAAAACATTTAAGTAAAAAAGCAAAAAGTAAATTTTGTATTTTTGTCAGCATATCACTGCATTGCTCCTCAGTGTATTTACAGAATCTATAATTATTCTGAAACAACTTGCTGAAGCACTGACTTTCTGGATGTACAGACCCTGTAGAATAAAAACTCAAACCTTAGAGAAATGGCCACAAAAACACATCTGACTCAACAAAAGGAGCCTGTGTTATTTCATGTTGTTGTCTTGTTTTGATGACGCTTGGCACTGCAAACATTTAAAACAAAAGGAATCCTTCCTGAGGTCTGACATTTCAAATGCAGTTACTGTAGACCTGCCTCTGCCACAGAAATGAGCTTTTCTTTTTCTAAAGTGCACATCGAGCAAAATCACAGTGAGTCAGAGTGACTGCTTTTACCTGCGATGAACACAGTGTACGGTCAACCAACTATTCAAGTAAAAGAAAAAAAAAAGTGGTAACACTTTCTATGAAGACTACATCTATAGTGCATTATGAGCGCATTCATAGTGCATTATAATGCTCATTATAATCAATCATAATGCATTATGACTGCATTCATAAACACATATAAAGCTTCATGATGCACTATATCAACAGTTATAAATATAGCTTATAATGACTTATAAATCCAAGTGTCTTATGAGTGCTCTTGACTGGTTATAACCTACAGGCTGACTGATGAGGCTTATAATACATTACAACTACTCATACCCCTCTATACACACACCTCAACAATCAATTGTTATAAGGACTCATAGGATGCCATAAGTATATATAGATGATCAATGTATGCTTTAAGTAAAGTGAGGTTCATATAGATGCATCTATAATGCATGAAAATGAGTTACACTTTACTTAACGCCAACAATGAAACATCATGATTAGCTATACTGCATTATAGATGCATCTATATGAACCTCACTTTACTTAAAGCATACATTGATCATTTATATATACTCATGGCATCCTATGAGTCCTTATAACAATTGATTGTTGAGGTGTGTGTATAGAGGGGTATGAGTAGTTGTAATGTATTACAAGCCTCATCAGTCAGCCTGTAGTTTATTACCAGTCAAGAGCACTCATAAGACACTTGGATTTATAAGTCATTATAAGCTATATTTATAACCGTTGATATAGTGCATCATGAAGCTTTATATGTGTTTATGAATGCAGTCATAATGCATTATGATTGATTATAATGAGCATTATAATTCACTATGAATGCTCTCATAATGCACTATAGATGTAGTCTTCATAGAAAGTGTTACCAAAAAAGTAATTCCATTGACTAAAAGCTGCTTCAGTGTAAGGACACTTCATTGAAATGTAGTGGGGTCAAAAGTACAATATTTGTCTCTCAAGTGGAGAGGAATAGAAGCCAGGAATTTCCTCAAAAAATTATATTCAAGTAAAGTACATATACTTGAAAAATAGACTATAATCATTTAGTATTATTGCATAGCATTCTAGTCAATACTTTGTTCCTGTCCATCTCTATAGTAAAGAACAGCAGAGATGGTTTTGCAATGAGATCAGTCAAATTCATGCTGAAGTTAAAATTATATGGAAAATATAGCAACAGGGATAAAATGACACCACACTTAGAAGCCTTCCTGTCTGGCTCACTACAGTATGTTGCTTGGTGGATGTATGAAATTATCAGTCCTGAATGATTTAACTTCTCTGCTGATACAAATCACAAAAAAAAACAATGATCAAAAAAGGATTCGCCCATTTACCTCTGTGATATCTAACCACAGACAGGCTTGTTTGAGATATCCATCTGTGAGGCTTCTGCAGCCAGAACAAAGACACTATGACTGAGTGGAAATTGGTTTGTGGTGATCAAAGTATCTAAAATGCACAGGAATAACAACACTCAACAGCAACAAGTCCTCTGAGGAAAAAGATATCATATTCAGAAGTTTTAGGAGTAAAATGATCCCTTGATAGTCTGAGTATGTCTTAGCGAGGCAGATATTTCTTCCTATCCTCAGTTTGTCACGCCACAGGAAAGGAACTACAGGCCTATGATGGAAAACATCCTCATTGTTGCGTTCACTTCACTTAACAAACGCCACTAGAATCTGACGTTTCCTATGATTATTGTGAAGAGGTTACGTGGGGAAATAATTCATATCTCATGACTGCAGGACCCTGGAAAGCTGTGTCTGACCTTGTAGGGTCAATACAGTGCTGTTGCTATGTTCATAGATGCACTTAGAAGTGTCAATTTTTGAGTGTTTCCATGCGAGCTCGGTAGCCCGCATCCGCATGTGGGTCTGTGTGTCTCTGTGCGCCCAGATGGTGACTCCTCTGATGGGAGCATGTGTGTGGGTAAGCTGTAACTCAAGAGGCTGGATGGAGGACAGACTAAGTGGCTCTCAGGGGAGAGTCGATCGGTTGTTAAAGACAGTGGAGAGGGACACAACAGCCTCAGCAAACGCTAACAGCCAAAACAGACACACAGCCTTGGTTAGTGTAATTGCTATAGACAGGCAGCCATCTGAATGCCCCCTCTCAGTAACTGTCTCTGTCTCTCTGACACACTCATATTGGCCTTCCCTTGCCCTGCACCTTTCTCCCAGTCACTCATGCCAAAGTAACAGGGAGGCTTGTAGAAGAAATGTAGAAACTAGAGCTTATCTTGTGATGGCTGAGAGTGTATGTTATTGCAGATGGAGCTATGCCTTTCATGATCCACTATTACAGGTTTTTACTCTCCTCATCGCCAGCCTGTGTTGACATACTCCATCAGTGAGAGCGAAACCTCTAATTGTTCCAAATCAGATGCCTGTGGTACGAGTGTTTGTCACAAGCCAAAGATCAAAAAGCCTGGAGGAACGTGTCGAGGGAGCGAGAAAGGGGGTGGTGCATTCAAAACTTCAATACATTTTCAAAAATTGCATCTACCTAGAACAAGATCCCTCCTCTCTCCAGCGCCCAGCCCTTCCCCTCGACACCTCCCTATTCCCCCTACACCCACATGTGAGGCATTATCCGAAGTGATGAAAGGAGAAGAGGAATGCCAAATGATAACTAAGTCCCTCCGGACGTCTTCATCCCATAGTCAACCCTGCCTTCCTCTCTACTGTCCTCTCCACTTACCATCTCCACCACCACCACCACCACCACCACCTTCCTCATAAGGCTGTGAAATGCAGCTGCTGTCAGCTGCCGAGGGCCTCCAGGCTGATCTCTCACTCTGTGGAATGCGCTGTGCCATAATGAGCGCGGCTCCCTCCTCCATCCACCACATTCTTCCTCCATCTTGTTTCCAAGAGAGCTGCTCTCCTCACAGGTGAACAGCACACACAAACTTGATATATAACCAAAGAAAAGTGTATTAATTTCCTAAGTGAAATCCAATTCATAGACTAATGATTATTTATATACTGTATATGATCTAAATATTACACTCATCAGATGCACTTCTATTCATTTTAATCAGTGCTTTTGATATATGAACTCGTCAACTGTACTGATTAGAATGAATAGAGGTGCAGCAAAATCGCATAAAAAATATCAATGGCTTATTCACATAGGAAATCGGTTATTATTAATTAGCATCTATTGTTCACAGGCCTGCAGCGGTTTCTCTAAATGATGGAGTCCTCTGGGAAGCCAGGTCTGTGTATCAAAGGTTGCATGCAGCTGTGCTTGGCCTGCATGGTTATGTTGACTCATGACCTCTGAACTTAAGTCATTACTTACACCTGTCAGTCAGCAGAGGCCTGGGCACTGGAGGGGATCAGTGACAGCTGAAGGGTGAATGAGACATGCCTAGAACCCCAAATCCTACACTCCGTACTCCCCTGTGGTCACAATAATCATAACTCAAGGGCTGACCTCTGACACGTCACTTATTACACCGGGGAGAGGTGGGCTTACACAAAGGGCACAATGCAGGATAGTATATCAAGCGACGCGAGAAACATTGCTGGGGTACGGCCATCTTGATACACTCTGCGATTCTCCCACCTGAATGCAGGCATCCATATTTTCTAAACCAAACTCAAAGCAGTTCTTACTCCACTCTTTGAATGGGATTAGCTTATTTTACATATTGAGGAGAGTTGTGTTTCTCGTGTTGACACGGACACTTGGTCGCCAGGATTTTGTCGTAGCCTACAGGCCAGGAGCGGGAGAGGTTTAATATCACATGAAATAGGAACCGAAAGGCATCCGGCCCAGTCCCAGGCTCATAAATTATAATAGGCTGCATTGTTCAGCAGAGTAAAAGCCTGCCCTAAGATACAGTCAAAATTGGAAGCTTTAATCTCATGCATTTGTGGACTTCTATATTACCAGGACAATTTGCCAAACACGACACGGTGGGTGTCAACTAACGTGACAGTTTTCTCAGGCTTGAACTCAACCTTATCTTTGTTTTGTTCTGCAACATTGCAAACCATTAGCAGTACTTATTTTCTCCTCACTATGTTTATTTATCTGCGCATGGAACTGCATTACATTCTGTCATTGCATTAGCATATTTGCTCATTCCACTCTCAACCCATCACTTGGCCCAATCTGTTGTCTATAGGAAATGATATTTGCTAAAATGAGCCCCCGAAGCAGCCCCATAGTGTTGATAATAATGATAGAAATCTAGTTTTCCTTTTGATGCATGAACGCCTTTTAGATTTAATAGCCATATGCTGGAGCTGTTGTTGTGGCTTCTGCTGTTATTGTTGTTGATTGTTTTTAATCTCACCGAGTGTTGGACATCAAATGGACTATCCAAGGCTACCCCTGAGTGGGCAGTGTTGAGGATAAGCGAACCAAAAACTCTCAAGGCAAAGTGTTTGTGTGTCTGAGCATGTGCACATGTAATCAATCAATACACACAAATATGAGCACATTCCAAAGTTTATAAGAATGCTTTAGAAATACATGTGCATGAGTGAATTTTTATTCATGAATGCATGTACCAATGTTTGTGTGTTATCCTGTCTTAATTATGGTGTAAGCTGCAGGACTCTCTATCAGGCAATAGATAAGATGGAGCCTTGCTGGGTCAGGTCCTCTGAGAAAGCAACCTCTGGCAATCTGCAACCCAAGACCACAGCTCAGAGAGGAGCTCTCCCCCCCCGAGCCCGGCCAATTACCTCACGTGGCAGACATGCAGTAGAAATCGGGAAGTACAGTTTGTACAGTATGAGCGTGTGCGACTTGCATATGAGTTGGGGTTTTTTCACTGGGTTTCTGTTCTTCACTGACCTTGTGTGCGCAGCTGAGGGTGCATGCAAGTCTGAAGTTGGGCTATACTGTATGCTTGTAAGCTGAACACTCAGTTTTTGCCTCAGGCAAGTTCAGAAACTTGCTGTTATAGTCTTCCACAAAATATTCTCTGTATTCAGTCCCTGCTGTACTCTGATGTATTGAAACTTATTGAAGCATTTCGTCAGTCTTCAGTTGCGATAATAGAGCTGTCTTTACCTTTGTTTAACTTTTGACTATAGTGTGGAAGCTGTTCTTGTGATATTTCATATTTTATACTATCTCTTTTTGCAGTTAAAGGAACATTCCAGCTTTCAGCATTCAGCTTTCCAGCATTCCAACTTTGCTAATCCAGGCAACATCTGGACTAGCTTTACTCTCCTTGTTCTCGTTGTTATTATATTGGATTTCACAGCAGTTCAGTCCAGAGTTAGACGTGTTACAAGACAGCCGTATTTATTCTTATTTGAATAGTGATTACTTGTTATTACCGTGCTATGTGAGTTCTGCTTAGCTGAACATAATCTTCTGGGTTCAGAGGACTCCTTAGTGGTTCCACATACTGACAAGAAAATAGGTTGTCTGATGCCTGCAATTCAAGTGACCGTCCTTTTTCCATGGCAGAAAGCCATGAATGCTTTATATACGTAAAGTAGCAATGCAGCCATGAATGCTTTTATATCTGGCTGTATTGACCAGATCGACAGTCTGACAGGATGTAATGTGATCATCAACAACACAGCAGGAAACTTTACACGTTTTACTGAGTATCAACATTACAACATGTCTACAGAGTGGAGACAAGTGAAAGAATGAATGCTTTGTTTAAATTCAACATGGAATGACTATCAGTGTTAATACAACCTTTACTACTGTAGTTTAACCTTATAAGACATTGACAAACTGCCCAGGAAAAAAAGAAAATAGACGCATGATAGAGGAACAAAGTGAAGCACAACTACTGTATGTCTCTATTGAGATTTTCAACAGAATGGCAGCAGTTGTATTGAGTGTTTTTCTTTTATACTTCATACTCCATTCAGTCATTCCTTAAAAAATTCAAGTGAATCACCAGTAATTCAATATAACATATTGCTCGTTGAAATGCAGCATTAGTGCATCTTCAACTAAAGCAAAATAAGAATCAGTTTATAATTGACCTAAAACAAGTCCAAAATATCCTAACAGTGTTTTATCCTTTTCAGACATTCTCTGTTGATATTTCCACACACTCCTTGACACCTTGAGAGAGTATTTTTTATATTACAGCCGCAGCAATAGCCTATCTCAATCTACTGTATTTCATATGATAAAGAAAGGAATCTGTGCAGTGGGGTAGTCTGTCTCACTATAGACTTTGATAATCCAGGTGTCAGGGAAAAAGAAAACCAGTTAATGAAACTGTCACCTAATAGCAGATGCGTCAAATTACCTTGTCAGATCCTTTCTGATTTAATGAAGAACTTTATCCCCAAAGCACAGGGCCTTAAAATAAAAGTATTGAATTGTCAATTACTGTAATCCATACTATAGGAAAAATATTAATCTAATCACTTAAGGACTGACTTGGCTGACCAGACTTGAAATGAGTGGATATAAACTTTGCAACTCTGAAATTGAAGAGGAAGTGTGAGTTATTTTGTTACTATGGGCTATTTCAATCCAGGACATCATGTTCCAGTGGAATGATTTCCCTGGAACCAATCAGTGGTACGGCGCATAATCATGCAGATGGGCCAGGCCGACTGGATTTCCTAGAACAAAATAAGACCCTAACAGCCTCAGAGGAGAGGAGGAGAGGTAAGGAGTTGAGAAGAGAGACCACAGTGTAAGAAAAGGAGAAAAAGTGGAGCAAAAAATGAGGGCCAGAAAACAAAGGGGGGCATAAAAAGGACTGAATACTCAGTAGTGGAAGAGGACAGGAGAGGTAATGTAATGACCTGTCTAAACTGAATGGAGTGAACAGTGGAGTAAGGACGAGTTTATAGCAGACTGGGACCGAAAAGCAAGGGAATAACAGAGAAAACAAAGCAAATAGGGGAAGAAAATAAATCTAGGATGCATGCAGGAGGGGGAAGGAAGGAACAAGAGATAATAGCACAGCAAAGCTAAACAGATATCTTGCATCTGTTCCCTGGATAGGGAGATATGTGTGTCTGCACAGCCCTGCCAGATAGATAGGACTGCGCAAGATGAATGAGATGGGTAAATACGCCTGTGCTCATCCTATAACCATCATAGACATTCTGATGATAACAGCAGGTGTGTTATCATCCCAGTGTGTATGTGTGTGTTCTTCAAGTCTGGCTTTATCTTTGTGCGTCTGTCTGCAAACGTTGATACACTGCAAGAGTTGTAGCTGTGTATCGTTTGTGCAGATTACTACTCAGCAGAAAAGAGTAAAATAACAATATTACATTGTAGCTTAATTTGACTCTTTACAATAATAGAAAATTTGCTAGCTTAGTTAATTAGCTTTAACTTTTTCTTGTCTTTTTGAGCATACAAAAATTAATCACTGATTTCTGGTGCTTGTTTAATAAAGAGAGCATCGAGCGTATCAAATCATCATTAATATCAGATAAATCAAAGCTACAGTTGGTAAGTCGACAAAAGTGAAAGTAAAGTCTGCGACTTGGTTGGACAATACACCGAGTTTCCTGGTGAACACAATATCTCTCTGACACCTTGAGGGACTTGGTCTCAAGTACAACTGATAAGACTTTGGAGGTCAAAGGTCAGATAATGACATAGTTAGAAAAATAGTTAATACTGTATCTTTCATGATTTTGGTTAGAAAGAGAGAAAACTAGTCTGAGAGGCGGAGGCAGCTGATTCTAAGTAATAAGCATGTGACGCTGTAGTAAGACAGGCTTTCAGAGGCCGAAAGCCAAATATGTGGATGAATAAGTAAGGGAATATATGGTGGCCTTGAGGGTCAAAAAACAATAACACTCCATAAAATGTGCTTTCAAATGTTCTCTCTTGTGAAATGTTTTTAAATTTTCTGACAACTCGTTGTCTTTTGACCGTCAAGGCCACTTAGAAACACAAGCCAGAGGTATTTCAGTTCTTGAATAAAACTGAACTTTTACACTTTGAACTTACTGAACTACACTGTGAGGTCGTTTATGTTTGAGGTCATCTGAGTTTCATTTGGCCCTCACTGGAATACCGGGGGGAGCAGAAGTGCAAACAGAGAGATATGTCTACAGTCTGATGCACAGAGCTGTGCTGTTTGCAGCAACACGCGTTATGCAAAGAAACAGACACACATGTCCACTGTGTATTATGTGCACCTGGATATGGTTATTTTTGATTTGTTGACTATTTTGCATATACAACCTTTAAGCAACATGTTCTGCATAAAACATGGACCGTAAAAGCTGATTTGTCAGGTTGAGTGACATTTATCTTCAATCTATCTTTCTCAACACAATGCTTTTCTCTCTTTTTTTGGCACCTGTATATGTGTATATACTTGTTCAGCTTGAAAAAAAAAAAAAGCTCCATCAAAGTTAGCCTTTGCGTCACTTCTATGTATAGATCACAGGCAGCTTCTGACGATGTTTGTAGCCTACATCTGAGCTATGCAGGTACGCAGTGGGGGGCAGGGACTCTTGTGCATCTCTACAGATGTGTGTTTGTGAATAAAAATGTGTTGTTTACATCTATATCAGTCGCACCCCCAGAGTAAATGAGCTCCACCTAAACTCTGAATGAGAAAGTGAGGAGCTCTGAAAAGTTCAGTTTACACAAAAGCATAGTATTCTTGTCACTTAAAGCAGCTAATGCTCTGGTTTGATCCTGTGCCTACGTGTACATGTCTGCCTCCCGTGCCATCCGTCTGTCGGAACGGCCAGCAGAGATTTTTTATCTTTCTTACCCAAGTGCGTGTTGTGTAGCTCTGTAGATGTGGAGCGAGAAAAGGAAAAAAAAAAAAACCTGCTTATCGACGGCTCTATCTCTTTCAAGAATGTGTCCCCAGGTGACTTAGAGACTGACTTCAAAAGCTGGAGGAGTCAGCCTGGAGTGTGGAACACTGAGCTGACCAGCCAGATGTCGGGCTTCTTGAATCTCTTTCCAGCACCTCTACTATCTCCACACATCAAGCCTTTTGATGGAGTACAGAAAAAAAACAAAAACATTCTAGTAAACTGTTCAAACTCACAAAAAATCTTGTTAAAAGACTCTTTCTTGCTCTTTTTTTTGTGATTTTCAGACATCTGTCACAAAAACTTTGCATCAAACTGAGGTCTCAATCCACCAAATATAAATTACAATGAAGTTTTTGTGCACATTCTTATATTTGCAGAAACAGCAGTTAAGAAAAAAAAGCCTCTAGGTGAGTATTTCTCATGGCAGCTGCAGACTGACATTTGGTAGCCGAGCTGGTGTTGCCAGCTGATGCGCTGTCACTTTCTGTGGTGCACAACAGACTGGAACACGTCATGGTCTTGTAAAACCACTGAACGTTAACACACATGCACAGTGTTCAATGAGGCTGTTAAGTTTGTCTCCCACTGAGAGACCTAACTAGCTTTCACTCTAGTTAGGCTGGATTACTAACATAAGCACTGATTCTCATTGGATGGCACCTTTCTTTCATGTTACTCTGTATTGAAGCCTGCTGAGTCAGCCACTGGCAGCTCCTGCATGTTGTGTCCCTCACTACAGAGGAGTTATGTCTTACTCATAATATATTCAGTGCTAAACTTGCGGATGAAACCAGTCTTTGGCTCTTTAATTTACTGAACGCATCGCTTCTAATTAACGTCTTGCTTTTGGTCTTCAATGAACATATGAATTTTACAGTGAGAATTAAAGTTGTGGTGGAATAAACTAGAAAAGCACTGAGGTCAATGATGAATACAATTAAAACTGTGACACGACCAAAGCTTTACAGTCTTCGCAAAACTTTATAATTCGGTGATATTCTCTGTTTCATTCTATGCTGCAGGATTGTGGGATTTTGAGGATTCCCCTGACAATAACGCTATTCACGATGGAGACACTGAGATGCTTCCTTGGGGTGCATAAATTCACTAATAAGAGAGTTACTGGAGGCAATGTGGAATGGGAGTGTGTCTCATAAAGACGAGAGGTGAACGGGTGAGGTTGTGGGGGTGCCTTGCAGTTGCCAGAGGAAAGACTGAGCAAAAAGATCTTTCACTGGGATTGTGCACTTAATTATCCACGGTAGTGAGAGACTGCAACGCATTTTCCACTGCTGATCACTGGTGATTGTCAGGAACAACTTACAAATGTCGTTAAACAACAAATATTTTTAGTTAGTTTATAAACAGGATTGTGAACTGAAAATTTCTAAGGAACGAAAACTTTGAAATTACATTCAAATTAAAGATGACTACAATACAAAATTTCATATCAAATCAAATTAATCAAGGTGTATGCTCAGTGAAGAACTGTTACTTTACCACTGACAGATAGAAATGCATTCTGAAGAGCAGTTTTTGTGATTGTGTGGTTGTCAAGGATGAATTTCATTTTCTCTTTCATTGCCTTCCGTGTACTGACTAAGAAATCTTTTTTGACAGGATACAATTCAGAATGCTTGGCACGCTGTATCCAATGAATGATTTACTGTAATTTCTGGTGTACATGGTGATTTGTATTGTATTGTTTGCCATCAAGGTTATTGTGGATTGTGTTGTAATCCAGTACCTAGTTAGTTACCTTTATTTAAACTGGTTGAGGCAAGCCTTATTTACAGTGCAGACGAGGGTACAAAGCAATTATTAAATTTATAAGCAGGAGGCTTCTTCTTCTGTTTTTTCCAGATAGATAGATAGACAGATAGATACTGACTCGACTGATTTCAGCATCATCACACAGTCCAACGTGAGACTGTCATGGTGGGAGTATGAGAATCTCAGGCTGCTGTTTGTAAACAACAGTGCAGGGTGAAAAGTGAATAATGGATTAACTGGGAATCATATGAATAAGAAAAAGAGAAAGAGAAAGAAGAGACAAAAGACAAGAGACCAAGGCAATAATGGATGTTTCAAAAAGCTCTTCAGACTCCCAACTTAAATTGGTTTTAACTCCACAGAGTGCAGGTTTTAGATGTTTATTTTCATTCAATTGTCAAGCGCTGTTGATGACAAGTTAACAGCCCTGCCACAGAATGCAAATCATGTTGGCTTTCTCATTTTGCTGCCAGGTGGGGTTCTCAATGTGTCGTTCAAGCAAGACTCGCTTCCACTACAAAGCCTAAATAATGTATAATTGAAAACTCTGAAATGGTTCCATTGTCAGGCGCTGTTGTTAAGTCCAGGCTTCAATGCTTGTCATCGTGACGAGCTACAAAATACCTATTTTTAATACCTCTGACACCTTTACAAATTAAACATGCCACTTCTTTTTCAAAGGACAGAAAGGAAATGTGTTGCTATAATTAGCCATGTGTGATTGTTTGACCTATGACTACATTTAAATGCTTTCGAGAGACGTAGCGTAATCATCAGCATCACGACATGGAAGTAGAATGTTCCTTCCATTGCAAAGAGAAAAATGACATTACATGTGAGAGAAATGAGGAGAAAAGCCCCAGGATTAAAGCTTTGACTAGATTTTCTTTATGGGAATATCTGCCGCACAAGCACAAAACATAAAATAAGATATCCTGTCTGGGATTCTACGCTAGTATGTTGTAGAAAATTCTGACCACTCATATACACTCTGCCCGCAGCCACAGCTATAAATGGCTCTCCTGATGACAGTTTTGTGCATTATAATCCCACTTACTGTCATATAAATCACGTCTTACAAGGGAAGACAGAAATTCTGCAATGAGTGCTGAAGACTTGGTGTAATTCTCTCTGAGGAGGAGAGAGAAGAGACTGGAATTGCAAGTCTTGACAGCTCTGAGTGTTCTCCTCACATACACACTTGTGTCTTGACCACCTGCTACACCCTGTTTCGACTATGGCAAGACAAACTGATAATGGTGCCACTGTTGAGGAAATTTCCTATGAAGGAAATTCTCCTCAACAGAAATGTAGTTATACAAGTAGACATGTGTCTACCAGATGCATCTGAGCCAAGAAGGAATTTTACTTGGTGATCACACTTTCCGAAGCAGGAACAAGAACAGGAATCAATTTTCTTATGGGTATAAAGCTTTGAGTGTTGCCATTAGTTACCATCTTAAGATCAGTGGTAATAACATTTTTGTCTGCAAAACGAGCAGAGAGGAACACAGCCAGCAGCGATGTAAATGTGCCTGCGTGCAATAATGGCTTGCATCTTTCTCTGCATCTGTGCTTTGATGTGAGCAACAGTTGAAAATGCACATGTAGGATCTACAGACACAACTTTATGAGAGTTTTGCTTTTCTTTCCAATGTTATTTTTCTTCTTGGTGTTTCGAACATTTTCTTGTCCACATACAATACTGTATGAACTTTAACAGCTTTTATACAAGACGGCATTTATCAAATCTTGCTCATAGGTGGTTAATACTATAGGCCGCTCTGAGCACTTGGTTGTTATAGCAATACTATCATGCTTTTGAGATGAAGTGCTCTCTTTCAAGAAGAGACCAACAATACACACTGATGAACGCACTGAATGCACGGTGCGCTAGAGGCAGCCTATATCCTTCCCTCCATTCTTGGACCACACAAAGACACCACGAGGCAGATCTTATTTACACATAGTGTGCGTGCGGAGGGGCCGTCTTCTGCCATTAATCAGACTGCAGCTCCATAGGGTGAAAGCAGGGGACCAGGAATATGAATGGACTTTTTCTATATGTAAACCTTCACGATTTGTACAAAACACCTTGCAGGGTTTGACTTGACAAAGACGGAGAGCAAAGGATCAAATATTTTTCATTGGGTATGGCCAGCTAATAACGCACAGTCCACATGAGGATACTCTGATACTGCAGGCTGAGAAAGTGTATATATGATGCCCACTTGCAGAGTGCCCTCAATTTGTTACTCAGACAGGAGGAGAATTGCAATATTTTCTTGTTTTGAATGAAGGACACTCATTTTTCATTTTACAAAATAACTTGAATAGGAAATGACTGGCTGAAGCGAGGAAAAGGGAAGCACTAGTTAGGGACAACAGAGGTTGACAACAGAGTAACAGCAAATCACAAAAAAATGGTATGTTCAATTGATAAAAAAAAAAAGAAAAAGAAAAAAGAAAAGTGGATTATTGCCTCAACGCAGCGTCGTGTCCCTTCCATCTATCCGAGGGCGCCACCCAGTTGAAATCTGTACATGCAGCCCCAGCATGTGAGGTCGCCCTCATCTCCAGTCCTTGACAGAACAACCAGTTTAGTCATAGACAGCTTGGCTAATAGCAGCTTTTGTCAGGGGCCACCATAATGAGGCAACCTGGTGAGGTAACAGCATTATATTGGTGGTGAAATCAAAGCGGTCACAAGCGACAGCATGTCAAACCAAAATGCATGTGTGTGTCAGTCAGCTCCTTTGTTATTCTATATGTGGTGAGCGTTTGGAGGAACGTCAATGTCTGTGTTGCTGGGGAGGGGAGGGGAGGGGAGGGGGGGCTCAGCCATTACAGCATCATGTGGCCTTGCCTAATTGTCTCTAAGCATTTTTCTTACCATTCATTGCCTCGGAATAAAAGCCGGCGGAAAGGGAGCCGAGACGAAGGGACTGTTGATTCTACATTGTATGTGCGAAGAGATTCAGAATTCAAGGTGGGAGCGGTGAGCAAGAACAAAAGCCACCACAAAAGACTGAGGTATGGATGAAACTGAGAGAGAGAGGGGGGGGGATTATAAAAGCACACAACTAACAGGGTGCTGTTCTAACAAAGATGAAAAAAAACAGTCACATATGTGAGGGTCAGCATGCTCACACTCACAATCCAGATTTTTAATGAGAGACAGATGTGCAAAGAACTACTGTAGATAGATCACTAGATATCTCGCTAAAAAGAGACGGAAGAAGAAAACAGAGGGGTAGAGGAGTTGTGTTTCTTTTTCACTTTGAGAACATCTACTGTAGGTAGGAACACACAAGTAGATAGTGTATGAGCTCCTTCGCCTAATCACCACTCCCTCGTTTTTACTATATCCTCTTCATTTCCGTCTTCATTTGAACTCCTCGTTTCTTGAATTTCCTTTTCTACCCTGATTAGTATTGTCCTGTCAACACCTGCCACAGTTCCCTGACATGTTGCCATTAAGTGCACGGAGAAATTTGCTTTAAATTGAATACTGAGAGCTCTCTAAGACTGTTTGTGCACTGCTGACAAGCTTTTTAATTAAGGTGGCTAAACAAACATGTTTTGCAGCGGTACAAAACAATACAGGTCCCTTCAGAGTGTCTAACTGTGAACCGTTGATAATAGCTGTGGTGTATTGCCAGTAATTCACATTGGACAGCCCAGACATGAGTGGTAGTCATCAAAGAAAAACATAATGTAATCTGTTCCTGGAGGCTATGGAAGGTGCATTTCACCTATGTGGGTGAGTGTAATCGTATTCACCCACAATCCAACTAACAATAAACAATTTAACCAAACCTTTTATTTCATTGATATGCAACCAGTTTTCATTAGAAAAAAAACATGTTTTTTGGGGGAACAATAATACCACAGAGATTTGTTTCCCTCTCCTACACACAGCACTGTGACATTGCTTTGCCATTCCTTATATATCTGGCTATTGAAATATGATTAAACCTACACCTTTTTTTGTCCATTTCATTATGGTAAACACGCTGTAAATATAACACTCATAATATCAATTTTTCTCTGTGAGTGTTTTGAACAAAATAGTAAGAAGCTATTGATTTATACATCCAGCAGGTATCGAGCAACATTTTCATCCTGGGGTCATATTTATGTCCATATCACAAATCCAAGTCCAATATTCACTGTTCTTTCAGCTCTGTTTTTGCCTCCCATCAGCTCCCAAGAAAAAATGCCTGACTGAAAATATGACTTGAGCTGCTAAACGCTTCACTACGTTCAGGTAGTTGCTAACTTGACATCTGTCACCCATTTCAGGGCACAGAAAGAAAGAAAGACTCAAGTGACAACTGTCAGAGATCACACATTGTAAACTGAACCACTGTTTAAAAGGAAATATTGATCACAATTGGTTTGTGGTTCGACAGCATGTGATGAAAAATAACACTGCGGCTGACTGTAAATGACTAAATGACTACATGGCCAGCAGAACTAAATGTAGCCCATATTGCCTAATACTGTAGATGATACATCTCACTGTCCTGACCTACAACTGTAACCTGAAAGGGTGAGTAATAGCCTAAGTCATCTTAATACATGTGGTTATATCATTTCCAAGTAATTATCAACACTGCTGCTGTTGAAATTGATTGCAGTATAAACAATCTTAATTAATTCTTCTCTGGTTTCTCTTCCTATGCAATTAAAAGCAGCTTCGTGATCTTTAAATTAACCAAAACTTAAATAAATAAGTACATGCCTTGTAATTGTAATTTGTGAGTTTGATCATTTCACTATGAGTGACAAATAGAGCCTTTAAAAGTCAGCCTTAATACTTCAGCAGGTAATGGCAGCAGATGACACACAAATAGATAATACACATATTAAAGTGTCTTTATTACAGTTTTTCATTAGCATTCACTGTGCTCTGCGAGCTTTCATGAATTCTTCATTCACTAGGAGATGTAATGAAGTCTTCCTTGTAATTTGGCCCATCAATAATTAGGAGACCTCACTGAATGGTCTCTGAAAATGGTGGCTGTGAGAAATCCTATACCATTAATATTGCATTGAACTCTTTCAGGCTTATTAGCAAGGCTAGGTCCGTAATGAGCCAATAGTCCTTAGTATTGTCAATATTTTATCCTTATGTACCTTTGTCGATTGAGATGGGACTTCAAGCGTTAAGGTTAATGACCCCGAACATGAGGGTCACGAAGGCAATGGAGAGCTGTTGAGCCATAAGAATAACAGAGTTAACAAAAATGTTCTCTGTCAAAGTTTGTAATTGGGTCAATGTAACTCTGAATCACTTTTAAAACTTTCAAATCACCTTTGCTGCAGTAAGCTTTCTTTCTTTCTTCCTTCCTTTTTTTTTGATGAAGAGATGTTAAAGCAGAAATGCTATCCCCTGTTGTGGCACCATGCTGTTTTTAAAAATAAACTACTGCTTTAAATGCATGGCAGCTTAATTTCTCCTTCAGTTTTATTTCAATCTGGTCAAGATCCATATGGGTGCCTGTTCTCTGTAATGCAGAAAAAAAAGAAAAAAGAAAAAGTCTTTCATTTCCCCGTGGCATTCTAATCAAAACTCTCCCCGGTAATTACTGACTGAGGAGAGTCCAGGTACTAAACAGTCAGGGGCATTCACACACTCTTAAATGGCACTAGTTGTTTACGAGCCTACGAGTCCACCTACACACACCATTAATGAGCTGCACATAGCCCAGTCATGAATATGCATTGTCACCTTGGCTGATGGTTTCAAAAACTAGACCACAGAATGAAAAGAACAAACAAATAGTCTCTCTGTATAACTGGCTGTCAGCAAAGGTAATATGCAAATTAAGAGCTTGTCTATCCGCAGTATATTGTATTGAATGGGGAGCTGCTTTTTGATATGTGTGAATAGGACTTGATCAAACAGAATGGATGTTGGATATGTTTTTTTTTTCCCTCTACCAATGATCTGCAGTGTGAACATCTTTTCTGTCCAGTGTCTTAACTGAAATGTATTACTCCTAAATAAAAAGAAAATGAAAAGCTGCCCAGTTTAAATCAAAAGTATGTTAAAATTTGTGCAGCATATCAGAAGCAATTAAGGTGCTGGGTTACACAAAAAGCAGCCGTGACTTTGAATAACCATGGCCATTAATTGTACATCAAAGACACCCAGAAAGAAACTTTTGTCATTGTGAGTCGACGCTCTGTCAGTATACAATGCTAGAAAACAATAAAGATGTTATCCTCTACACAGCGCCCTGACAGCTATTGAGCTGTCATTATACGATCATGAAGTCATTTCCATGCCTAACTTGAAAGCATATTATTATGATTAAAAACAAGAGGGAAATGTCAATCAATGCCATGCCATTATTGCCTCATATTCTGTCTCTGGAGATCCCCACATGCTCATGTTTCATTTTTCTCTCCCGTTTATATTATGATCCTATTACTATCACAGTGGGGGGCATTTTATTGCACGTTCACCCCCCCCCCCAAAAAAAAAAACCTGAACAAAGTGTTTACTTAAACATATAATCTTGGAATTCCAAGAGACAAGACTGATGAGTGACATTACTGAATCTATCACCAGCCAGACTAGACAGGCTGCTGCTGCTCAAGAAAGAAGTTTGATGTAAGGGGTCCACTGCTTTTATCCTAACATAGAACAACACCATGACTGGTTTTATATTCAATGAAATTACAGACCCTGTAAGTACATCCTCAATTTCGGCTGGAACCCAGCGTATTTAAAAATGCAGTAGAGCTGTAGGGGGCCATCTTTTATCCTGTTAAACTCTAAATATAGGTGGGGAGATGTGTTCCTCATAATATGATATAGCACAGATATTCATGGGACCATGTGCTGCGTTTCCTGCCACTGAAGTTGAATACATCTCTTATTCATGTATGACACTCTCTCACCGCCAGCACTTGTCAAAACTTGCAAACATGACTTTTGGAGTTATATAAGGGCAGCAGCTATATCTGAGAGGCACCAACTGCCGCTGTGCTTGGTCAGCCAGTGTGCGCCTATCTGTACTAAGCATGGCAGTTCATACCCATAGGGGGGCTTGTCTTGCCTATTGTGTCAGAGTTGTGGAGAGACTGGAGATTTTGGTTGGAATAAACTTTGAAATTCAAGAAAATGAAATATTTTTGAACAGACAGAGCCACTCTCTTTTGTTTTGTTTTGTTTTATTTTTCACATGCAATGTATTATATTATCATAAAATGCTAACAAGAATCCCTGTGATTAGCACTTAACACAGAGCGGAGTTGCCTTGTAAGGTGCAAGCTTAGTTTCAACTTTTAACTATTTGTCATGTCATTCAGTATTGGTGACTGATAGTAGAAATCTAAAAAACAACAACAAGGAATTCTTAGTTTATCTGCTTAATCAGCAAACAAAAACCATCATCACATTCTGATTGTAAGTCCTGTATTGGGCGACGAAACCATGTGACATTTTTCCACAAGGCCAAAGCATTCTTGCAGGATTTGCAGTTTCATTTGTAACTGTACTGTAAAATGTCTTTCTCACACAGTACTTTGAGAAAAATTTCAAGTATATGCAAAGAAACATCGTTGACTACAAGAGCGTTATTGCGTGACTGTGTGGAAGACCTTGACTCGGACTCAACCGTGGTAAAAGCTGCCCAGGGTGGATTCCTTATCTGCATATCCGTGGCTCTGCATTTCTCCTGTTTTCTACATAAAAGTATAGACGCTGGCTAATTAGACTTCCTGGGTCAAAGGTTACAGAGCTGGAGGAGAGAAGGGTCCTCCAGGGAAGGGCATGTCCAGATGTGGCTTTCCTTTTTCTTCACATCACTTCTATTTTCCATCATACCTGCTAGTCGTGCAGAACAGCTTGCAGACAGCTGCACATTAGACCTACAAGAATGGTTAAATAACCTGTTCACGGATACATGGATTCTATATTTTTCTCCAGTGTGTTGACATATTGAGGCTATTTGTGAAGATATATGTTACATTCGCAAAGCACTATGACACAATTGCTTCTGACACAGGATTTGTCGTGGCTGTTTTTATTATTGTCAGTCAAAAGATTTAAAGCTGACACCAAGGCTGCTCTATTCTATAACTCTCTGGCTGCAGTTAATTCACACCATTGTGCGGGAAATAAATAGGAAAATCCCCCAGTTTAAAGACGGTTGTATTCAACTACACACATCATCAATTACTAAACTCTGTCACTTTGATTCATAAGTGGCCCACGAACAATATCCCAACACATGAGTAGCCTTTTCATCATCTTCAATTACAGAGAGGAGGACATCTGCATTTGCAAACACATGCTGAGTTTGCCAGCTTTACAACATTAGAAGGAAAAGGCAGAGTGTTTGGGATATATGACAACAAATATCCATACAAATGGTTTGTGTATGCAGCCTGAAAGCACTGCTGACATAAGGCAGAACAGGACCGAAATACAGGATTTGGGCTGTTTTGTGTTTGATTGCAGAAGTGCAGTAGGCACAGGGTGAGAGCTGAGCTGAGGAACGCTTTAGGCCGATCCTCACACCACATGCTGCTCAGAATGAAATATATTCCCAATCTGGACTAACTGCATTATCCAATTTCCATCCACGGCAGTAAGAGATAATAAAGCGAGTAAATGCAAATGTAAATGCTTCAGTACATGAGGCATAATTGCCCTATTAATTGCTTGTTTGCTGCAGAAATGTTGCTAGGCTTTGGTACAATATCTCAGAGCTTGTCCCAGCGGAAAGACATCCCCCCTCCGCTAGCAGCCGGCCTCGCTCTCTGTCCTCTGTCTTCCTTCCTGTAGCTTGTGTTTACTGTATGTACTGAGGCAGAGAGCAGCAGTCTCATCACCATCATTTCAATGAGAGATGGAGTCATCATCAGCCAAGTCCCATCTCTGTGGCCCCAACACAATTGGAGAGAGACAGAGGGTGGTGCTGTGTTACTATGACGACCACATAAAATTGGTCAAAGTGAGACTAGTCAAGCCAAAAACTTCTAGCTTTTTTGTTGTTTTGTTTTCCTTTTCTTTTTCTCTAAGATTGTTCTGATATGCTAATCCATCAGCAGCAGTAGTAGCAGTGGGGTGAAGCAGGCTGGCGGGTGAAGAGGGGGAATAAAATTGTAATAAGGCAGCTGTGAGGGACACCAATCTGCAGGGAAAGCTACTTTATGCAGAAATCCAATTTAAGAGATTGGCTTAGCGGCTGAGTCATTGAAGGTAAATCCAATGGTAATTATAGGTAAATCAAAGGTGAAAGCATGCAAAACACTCCCGTACACAACTCTCTCTCCCTTCCTCTTTCTCATTTGCTCTCTCTCTCTCTCCACTCCCCCAACCCCCACCCCTCCCTGCTATACTCATTACTACATATCACTATGTTGCTTACCAAAGAGATCGGAGCAGGGTGCATGGCATGAAATAATATAACCATATCTGTGGCCCTTAACCCTCACGGCTTTAATTAACTTGACATTTCTACATAGACTTCATTTGCATCAAAGATACTTAAGTAATTAAACAATATCCTATTATTTCAATGCCCCTGGACAATTGAAATAATTGTTTTAAAGGTTCCATCATCTAGATGCTAAATAGATGTAGATAAGTAAATGCTCAACTTACACAAAAGTGTACACACCCTGTATCCCAAAAGTAAGCTGTTAAGACTCTGTGACTTTGTGATGTCACATCGATGCAGCTGCCAACCATACCCCCAGCATGGCCCACCATGTGGCCCAATGCAAATGTTTCCTTTGCAAGCAAGCAACAAGACATAACATTGTTGCACCTCTTTCCTCAGCAGAGTAGGATTAGAAACCAGTGGCTGAAGTTTATTGTTATTTTTTCTGTAAAACCAGAGCATTTTTGTCTGAATTTAACTGTCAGTGCGGCTCATTTCACTGTCGACTAAGCATCACCAATTGTGTTTACCTGCAAGGTTTACCAAGATACACTAGTATGACCTGGCTGTGCATCATAAGAGAAAATAGCAAGCCAATCAGAGGCCCAGTGACACAAAAAGCCCTGTTCTTCCTACAGTAGCACAACAGAGATACTGTTGCTGCTGCCAAACAATTCCGCTGAGCACTGTAAAGGTGAGAAAACTAACTTAGTATTTCAAGCCTTTACATCATTTGCATATGTTTGACTCATGGACAGAGACACAAACTAGTTCCAATGATTATTTTAAGCCCTCTTCTGGGGAGAGTAGTCATCTCCATTTACACACAGTTTGTCTGATTGTGGATCTGAACTCTTTGAAATGACTTGACTTTGAAACTTCAAAGTTTTATGCAAACAAATAAATATGTTGTTTTCTGAGATCTCTTATTTGAGAGGCAAGGCTGAAATACCTTGTGAACAGCAAACTTGTGTCTTTTATACAACTAAGTATTTTAAAGTTTGCCTAACCCACATCTCTAATAGTCTTATTGATTAGACTCTTGGTTTACTGACTCTTGACAACCTACATTGTGAGTGTTTGAATAATGTTTTCGCTCTTGAAAACAGCCAAACCATAATTTGTGTACTAAAGATTGTGTTTGTTCTAAATTGTAACTTAGGAGCTAAGTATACTTTAGGACAAATTTATCCATGAATGGAGGTAATTCCAAAGGGTCCAGTTATGTTTTTTGTTTTTTTTGCCACCATATATCATTAAAGCAGAAGTCAGCAGAATATTTTTGTTAATATAAGTCCTAAATAGTCCTTTTTTCCATCAGCAATCACTTACATAGAGTGTTTGGGCGTCTCAAGTCACTCTGCAAACCCAGGAGAAAATTTTCCTTGTGGGATTTTATCCTGACAACAAGAAGGGCTGTGTGTGCAGCCAAGTCATACCAGTTTGATCTGACGAGGGCGGGGGCTGCTACGAGTTCACGTAACAGTTTGATCTGGTACGAGTTCACGGGTCGGCAGTTACGAGTGGCCGTGCACTTTCACAGGCAACAGGTCGGAAAAACACAAGTTACAGGTTACCTGGAACGCTACAAAGTCGTAAGTCGTGACTTGAAGCCATAACTTACGGTTTCAAAAGCCTGCCTGGAACGCAGCATTAGCCAAAACGACCGGATCGCTTACTTCTGCTTTAACTACAGCTAAAGCAAAGATAATGATCATTGCTAGGACACCTCCTGCTCGATAAATGCCAAATTCCCACTGGGGGCAGATGATTGTTAGGGAAGGCGAAAAAACAGTCAAATTCAAAGAAAACATTCAAAGAAACAAATTCATCAGACAATAGCAAAGCAATAAGAGGCACATGAGGTATTTTTTTGAGATGGTGACATATAATCCATGGTTTGACATTATGGAATGACATTTTAGAAGTAGCTTCCCTGGTTTCCTATTTGTTCTGCCCACTGAGACGCACAGAAGCAGTAATTTGTTAGATTGTAGATAGGAGGCTAATAAATAGCTGAGCTAGCAGCTCACAAGTCATTTATACTGACCTTTTATTTCAGGCAAAATCAATTTTCTGTTAATATGCTGCTAATAAGGAGACACCTTTTATTTGTCTGGCGCTCAAACTGCATTGATGCTTTTTAGTGGGGTTGTGACCAGACGTCCTGCACTGTGTTTTGATTTGTTGACTGAAATCAGCCACTTTGAGATGGTTCACTGAAAGCTGTAAAGGTGAATATTAATGTGACAGCCACAGTGAAACTGGTGTATAGCACAGGAGTAAAACACAAGAAAACAAGGGCGGATGGCAGGGTTCAATTTGTTTTTTTGTTTGTTTGTGTGTTTATTTATCTTTTGCAGAAAAGCAGCTCTGTGTGGGATGTACAACCCCACCTAATCTGTTTGTCCTGTGGGTTGCCAGATTTGGTCTCCTAACACACCAACTTGGCATTGCTTATTTATTTTCATTTTGATATTGACATATTCACATCATAGCGTAGACTTGCAGATGTGTGTGCGAAAAGTACCTGCCATTAACACTGCTGAATAAGCCAGCCATTTTGCATCTGCGTGTGCCACCACCATTTAACGTATTGAAACAACAAACAAGTTACAACATGCTCATCTTCATAGGTATAATACACACTATCTTTTTGAAGTTTCTTTAATTGTTTTAATCACTGTTGCTCTATTTGGTCACACCTATTGGAGGGACTATTGGGCAACTGTGTCAGTAAAAAATGAAGCCACAGCAAAAAAGAATAATTTATTTTGTCTTAATGTGGCTTTTAGTCTCCCACCCATCTATTTCCAAATTTAAAGTGTGTAAACTCAAACAGACAGCAGATCAGATCACAGCTACCACTGACTACAATCTTGGTGATTGCTGTGAGAGATGGCTGGAATATAAACATAGTTCAAATGATGCTGTGAACAACAGCGTGGCTCAATAAAGGTTGATAAGAAGGTGTCTGAGGTGAGGTTTTTCTGACAAAATAATCAAGTTGAGCCATAATGCACAATTTTACTGGTCATGCATCTGGACATCAAAGACTGTTTGATGGTCCCATGATTTGGTTGCAAGGCAACGTGGTTAATCTCTAAAGGTCTGGGGTGAAGACATAGCAGGTCTGTTGTTACCTACTGTATTGTCTCCATGTGATTTATTCTCTCTATCTCTTTGGAGAAACATAAAAAGACTGTGAAAGGGATCCAGGAGGCCTAGCAGCTGTATTATGGAGATTTGAGCCACCAAAACACTTATGCAAACAGGCGTTCAGATCACAAATGCCAGCCTTGCTCATAGCACAAAAACCTTGTATTGTCACTTCCTCCCCCTTGCCTGCATTTTTACTCTTCTCACTTACCTCTACTTCCCAATTTATATGTAAATTCTGTCTTCCTTAAACAATGTTATATGCACATCTATCCTTTAATGGCAGGGGCCCAAAAATCTACAGTAAATAGCCTGAGCCCTCACATGGAAAGCAGCCATATGAGTCACTGCAATTTAGTACTTTAACTGTGGCCTTGTGAAAACGCCAAATGACACCTAAAAGTGTACATTTTCTACCAATGGCGTCTTGAAACTAAAAATATCACGTTGTACATGTAACAACCAAAGCTTTCAGTAAAAGAGAGACATCTAAAGTGCGTGTGTTTCTATCTATCTATAACCGACATCAATACTTTTTCTGAGAAATACAGCTAAAAGGACAACAAATACTTCCATCTGTATGCATACACGAGAGAAACACACCAAATTGCATTACTGTAGGTATAGCCGTACTTTATTCATTTGAATTGACAGACACCCACACAAACACATGCAGGAACAGGCAGTTCCGAGAATTCTATTATTCCATTGTTTTTTTTCCTCCAAGGAGTGCTCTACCCTAATGATCATTTATTGATACATTCATGAAACATTTATCATCATTAACTAATTGCTATTTGCTTGCTTTTAATGATTAATGACCTCAAATGAATGTGGAATTCTTTGTTTGATCACATAATATTGGATGGGGTCCGTGCAACAGCACCTGCAAAAAGTCCACCTCCATAATCAGCAACAAATGTGCCTCTTTAATGTGCTTCTTTATATCCTCTGAACACCTCAGTGGGAAAACATAGAAGGGCTTCTAATGGGACTTGTCCAAAGGGGGAAAAAAACACACTTTTATATATTTATATTTTAAGATTACCCCATGCTGAGCTTGAGGGCTTTGAGAAAATAACTTGATAAGAAATTCTCAGAACTTGAGAGCTTTATTTGATGCCCAACCACTGTGAGGTGATTGCCCAAACAATATTTTGATGAATGTTTTTTTTTTTAACTTTTCACTTTGGATAAAACCCCATGGCTAGAAACTGAAGCAACTGTCAACAGATAGTGGTCAAAAAGTGTTCGAACATTTATACTTCCCCAGACCCCATTTACAGCAAATAAGCTCACTTTCAAAGCCGATAAGTTTTAAAATATAGGGAATTATTTTAAAGATGGTTATGTTACACTTCTGACTGCACTTTCGACTGGTGTTGTGAGTAAGGGTTGATCTTGATCTTCATTTATATTGATCATAAATCACCATGACCAAATAATTACAAACCAAATTTATATATATACACACATGTTGCACAATGACCAATTCAAGACCCCATTTACACTAGAATATTTGAGTAATTGGCTGAATAGCAGTGACTGCTGTGGTCCGGATGCTCTATGGAGCGTTAAACGATGTTGAGAGGTTCTGCCGTGGTGTTGAGCTAATACAATTTGTTTCCTGTGCCTCTGCTGCCTTGCTATGCTGGATTAGTTTTCTGCTTTCTCCACTCTGCCTCTATCCATTTGAAAGAGGGCAAGCCACCACCTACCAACAGAGGCACAGAGACCAGTGTTGGGCTAGGCTCAGCACTCTGTCTTCTTATGATGTGCTGTACATGCACATGCAAGATCATGCACATACACACACATTCACACACACATACTCTGCTGTGTGTTGACCGGTTTGCTAAAACGCTCCATTGCTCAAGCAAAGAGAGGATTAATCTGTTGGCAGCTGGCCCTCCAAATCTCAGTGCACAACGCCCACCTCCCTTACACTTCCTTCAATACGAAAATACATCCTCAGCATCATCTCATCTACATTAGCCTCTTTGTCAGCATTCATTCTTAAAGGCAGGCAATGAATTTTGCAGCTCAGATGCAGGGTGACATCAGATACAGAAAATGTGTGAAAAGAGGCAAGAGTGGAGAGAGGAATGCATTGAGAAAAAAAAATAGATGAGAAAATCAGGGAACTGTGGAGACGGATTCAGAAGGAGGGCGTGAGGTGAGGTAGGCCCCTGAGAAACCAGATTCTAGGAACAAGGTGGGGGCGTGGGACAGAAACATGCTGAGTGGGTCAAACTTATTTACCTCTAGTAGTGGCAGGGGGGCAGGTCTTCAATTCTAAATCTTAAGCATCCTTTTGATTTCAACAACTAAGACAAGCGGTGTGATAACAGCGGTGTGCGATCGTACAGAGAGGAAATATTATTGACAGCATCAGTGATTCCCTCCCATGAAGTACTAATGTAACATTTCCTTTGGGAATCTGCATTTGCTCTTCTACTATTAAATATTCCCATGGTGACTTATCCCTGCCTTTTTATCATAATATTCAGACAATGTATCTTACAGAAGTATTTATTAAAGGATTATGGCAGCAAAGATCAGGGGCTTTTATTATTGCATATCTTACCAATGGCTACACTTGAATAATGCAGCAGCACTCCTTGTGGTTATAGTAGCTTACAGCTGGATTATTGAGTGAAAATGCCAAAGCCACATTAAATGCAAGACAGCCAGTCAACTGCTGGTCAAGACAATTTGAGTTACAACCCATCTGAATCAGGTTGTGATATTATTTTTCTTATAAAGCCTTATCCATTTGTAGTAGGTGTACAGCGCCCTTCTCTAACTCTGAGAAGAACACAAGTAGGCTATCAATCCTTGATTGCTAGTCATTATCATACACTTAAGAGTGAATGAAGGCTGGAGAGATTTTTTAAAAAAGCAGCATGATTTGATACTTAAGGGGACCTCTACTTAAAAAAAGAGGCTACTTTGTGAGTTCATGCTTTTGGAGTATTTTGATATGTCATTCAAGTGGTTAGCTCTTTTTCTCCCTGCCTCTGCTATACACTCTCTAAGACACATTTCCAAACTGTTACCACACAGTGTGCAGCTGACTAAACAGAGCCCAGAAACAAATTGAAATGAGCTATTTATGAGTTTTGCTATCACTACAATAGCTTTTTACAGCTGTTTAGCTGCCAGTAGAGGAAACATTTCAAGTTCAAGCTCAACATCCAACGTCATTCCTTTATTTGCCAAGAGTGATCTCAAAGTGGCTGATATCAACCCTAATGTGTAACTTCTTTTCTCCTACTGAAGTAAGCGAACCACTTAGCTCTGTTCAGGCCAGATCATCTTGCCTCTTTCCAATACCCAGTCACTGTCACATCCAGAAATCCAGTTTAAGAATACCAACACACTTGTTGTTGGCAGCATTTTGCAAGTAACACAGACATTTCACTTTGCTGGCTGACTATATCAGTAACAAATGAAATTGAACATACACCCATTTTGTGCATGTGCAACCTTTGGTATTTTCTAAATCAGTGTAGCAGACACCACAGCAGTCATCACATATTTTTCCATAGAGCAAACGTTTTTTGTTGTTGTTGTTGTTGTTGTTTTACCATGAACTAAAAGGTTTACTTGTCTCTAGTGTTTTACAGAGCCAAGCACATCTCCATTTATTTTGACAGCTTTATCATTCTCCACTGCATTAGAGCCTTCCTTCAATAAGCATGGCCTTGCTAGCTATAGCCTGAATCACCTGGCAGCCCGATTCCTGAGTCTTGTAACACCCCCACCCTCCTCTTCCTTTTTTTCCCCCCTCGGAGCTGCACTGATCTTATTCATGGCCTCTCTGGAATCCAACTGACGCAAATCAGTCGTAGCGACGGAGAAGTTTAATCCCTGAATATAGCCCTAAATCCAGCATTTTCCCATCTCTGTCTATGAGTCTTAATGTGCCTTTTCACACATGTATCCATCACACTCCGAAAGAAGATTGAAACAGTGCTTTATACTTAAATTTCGTACTTTGCTCCCACATTACACGGGCACTCAACCTCTTAGTTAGGACCCAAGTTATTAATGTGCTGTGTTCAGCTCGCCACACACTTGCACATGCATACACTTTGGGGTGAAGGGCGTTTCATAAAGCAGTGCATTATTATTATTAGAGCATGGGCACTATGCCCAGTTGCCAGTGCTGGGTTGAGCGGAAGCAGTCATTAAATTTAAATTGAGCAATATTTTCTTTTCGATTCTGTGGGAACTTGTGTAGTGTGGATTCATAGTGGCTTGGCACTACTCGTTTGGTTGTTGCATAAACTCACCTTTGTTTATCTCACTCATATGAATGTAGGCGTTCATCACAGGCACACTTTAATAAACCCCGACGCATGATGCTAAATTGCGAACTTATTAGCATCCCATTGATGATGAAAATTATTAGTTGACTGTAATTTCTATCTAAAATGGTTAAACAAAGGTGCAGCTGCAGCTGTGGTTGGAGAAAAGTCCGATCAGTTTGAAAAGTAGGAAATTGTTCATCTGAAAAACATGCTTCCACATTAATATAAATTGATGCAGGGGCATAACAGCCCATATAGGTGCGCTGTATGCATGGAGATAGCTACATCATCCATATTCAAGCAGCTTCAATGATCCAACAAGCGGCTGCAACATGTATTATCAGTCCTGCCCTCCTCCTCTTCAGTTGGTCAGGTTCACTCTTCAACACTTGCCAATCATCCTGCTGTGCACTTTAAAATGTTCTCCAGCCTGAGGGTGAGGGTGAAGTAACTGGTGTATCTAAAGCCAGGTCAGGCTCTGACAAAACAGCTGGTCAGTGTAAGCAATTGAGTAAAAAAGAAAACAAACAGAACAAGACAAAAAAGACATTAACGCTCACCCACGTTTTTTTCAAAGAGCATCGCCTGCGACAGATTCTGCTGGAGCACCTTTTTCTTATTGCTTTCCAACATTTGTGAGCTGGGAATTACAATGACTGGTCTGGCTGGAGTGCAATCCTGAGATTTTCTACATTACAAAGATGACATGTACCTCTGTCTTTGAAAACCTATGCCCTGATTCATTTTACCATCACAGAAACGTTGAGGGGAAAAAAAGAAAAAAGAATGATTTATTTAGACTCAAATAAACACAGAACCTACATCAGACATCCATGTTGAAATATCTGACTTGCCAAGAATACAAATGATGCACACAATTGGAAATCGAATATGTCCACAATAATCCTGAATACCATGGTGCATATCATTAAATGTCCTTGAAGCTTTTGACATTTTACGCTTGTAGTGTGGTATAATCAAAATTGCTGCATAGTCTCCCGGTCTCTTGCCTCCTCCTCCAGAGAGTCATTATCAGAAAACATTGAAACACATGTCCTATCTGTATTTTGATGTTTAATGTTGTGTTTTGCAGGTTGAAGTGCACTTTAATTCCACATGGTGTTTTTCGTTCTTATCTTAGATGCCAACATAATGAGAGAGCACCTCTCCTATTATCCATTCAGTCAAAGACTGGCAAAGCAGTTAACTGCATGGCTCCTCTCCCCCTCATGCTTTGATCTTCCCTTGGCATTCTCTCAGCCTCAACCCCGTTTTCATCGGTGTGCATTAGCTAACAAAAGAGAGTGAAGAGAGGATAGATATCTCCCTGAGAACGGAGAGATCTCCACCTAGGGACTTCAAAGCGGGCTTTGAAGTTGGGCAGGAGACAGCGGCATACACAGAAGAGAAGAGTCTCTCCACTGTCCTACTATGCTGCATCGTTAACTCTTGACTGCTACTCACTCTACTTAGTTATTGAACGAGGTGCGACTCCTCTATAGTGTTTTCTGCAGACCAATAATTCCTTTAATAGAACACAGCTGTCTTTATATTTCAGCACCAGTCTCAAGATGTGTTAAGGTCAAGGACCATCCTCCAATCTCATCAAAATCACAAAGACTGCAACAAGAATACTCACGCACTGTATTTCTTTAGGCTTATCGCAGAAAATGT
Source organism: Decapterus maruadsi (assembly GCA_030347415.2). NCBI lineage: Eukaryota > Metazoa > Chordata > Actinopteri > Carangiformes > Carangidae > Decapterus > Decapterus maruadsi. The sequence goes on from CM064906.1 coordinate 19,971,216, forward strand.
GATGTCCTACATGAAAGCTTAAGTCTTGTGGGATAAAACCCCACTGTACAACGCTGATCAGTGGAGGGTGTGAACTCGTATCAAACTTTAGAGGTAGCATCATCAGTCTCTAATTTATAACATTTCCCACACCGCATCCTATACAGCGAGCGAGCAAAATGGTGACGAAATCTCGCGAAAAGGTGTCCTATGCAGCGTGACGATTTTGTCGCAAGTATATTCTATTGGTTCAGAATCCATACCAATCAAATTATTAACAAACCTCTGGCGCTATTTTTTTTTTTTTTTTTTTTTTTAGTATATTTTTTTGGCGTTTTATGCCTTTATTTGATAGATCAGTAGAGATAGACAGGAAAGGGGGAGGCAGAGAGAGGGGAATGACATGCAGGAAAGGTCTGCCCGATGCGGGACGCGAACCGGAGACGCCTGCGTTTGCATATACATGGGGCGGCTGCCTTAACCACTGCGCCACGCACCGCCCCCTCTGGCGCTATTTTGAGATTTCTACCATTTCCTGGTCGCCGTTTTTGATATTTTTAAAATTTTTATTTCTCTCATATTCTGCTAACTTGCTTGTCAACAGAAAGCAGCGCATACTTTTCAACCAATAAGAAATGGGCGGGACACCGCCGGCTCATTTGATTCGTCTGGCTCTAACGGTGGCAACGGTAGGTGAACGAACCTGATTGGTCGTTCCGCTGCGGAGCTACAGCTGCTGCAAGTGAGGCAGACAAAAGGGAAACAAACGCTGGAACGTAGCTCACAGCAGAAAATGCTGATTTAAAAAAAAACCTGTGGATTCTTGTTCAGTTAATTTTTGCAAATTGTGTGAAAATAAAGATTAAACAATGGTTTAGAGTGGCAGGTGGTTCCAAGCTGTGCCAAAAATTAATATTTTGGAAAGCTCGCCTGAATATTTTGTAGTAAAATCTCAATAATTTTGTCCTGCTTCACTTTATCAGAATCAACCTCTGCAGAGACAATGTTCATATGTTGTACAATGATTTTATAGAGAGTTTGAGCTATGTTAGCATTATTCTAAAGGACTCTCATCGAAAAAAAAATTTTTTTTTTAGGCGAGCACTGAATTTATTCAATTTCTGCTATGTGTCATCTTCATTTAGTCTTCACCAGTAACAAATATACTGATAATTACACATTACAAAAATCCTCAAAGTATTCCCTATTCAATGACACCAAAATTATTCAAATAGACCTTGTGGTTGCAGAGATACTACTCATTTTATTATTGATATGGAATTTTGGAGCAGAGGCCTTGAAAATAGGCTCAATAACCACAGGGAACAGGAGGTTAAATTCTATTAATCAGAGTTGCTGTTCATTCCTCTGGTCACAGTACCACTTTAAAAAAAAAATCTGGCACAAACATTCACTGTCTCCAGAGGACCTTGATCCTCCCCACACTTTTCTTCTAGTGTCACCATGCGTGCAGTTGTGGTTTTGAGTATAAATATTGGGTGCTTTGTACACATTGCTTTGCCAATTTGGTTAATGGAAAAGTATTTGAATAAATAAAAATGAACCAATTACCTGCAAAAACTGAAGCTTTCCCTTCAGCCTCAGCAAAGGTTGCCTTTAATTTGCAGATCTTAGCATATGCTAAACCAAAATAGACAGACAGACAGACAGACAGACAGACAGACAGACAGACAGACAGATAGATAGATGCAGTCTCTTCTCTTGTTTCTTTAGTACAAACACACTTATTGCCATGAAGGAGCTTAACTAACCAAGGTGAAAAACAAACCTTAAACTAAGGGGAAAAGGTGAAACAACTTTATTTACACACCCTGTAATTGCCGACACTTACTTTATGCAAAACAGTGAAAACAACCTCAGAGAACTGTCTTTCTGTCTCACTACGACACGACAGGCATGGCTTTGAATCTTACCTCAGAATGTCTCCCTTCCAACATTAATTTAAACATAGCTCTTACACAGCTCGTTGCTGCTATTTTTGGGCAGCGAGTATCACTCTCTAACTGACCCTGCAGGGCTCTGCTAGATTTGTATAATCCACCTGGGCATTCTGTCTATGTTTATTCACAGAGCTGTCTGGTTTCTTCCATTTTCCCTGCCCCAAAGAGATTTTCACCGGTTTTAATTGTGTCTTCGCAGGTCTAAGATCCAAGAAGTAATTTTCATTTATTTATTCATTTCATTTATTGTTTTTTTTATTAGCAGTTGTATAATGTGTTTTGTGGATGTGTTTCCTGCATGTATTGTGATGATGTTCCCTTTCTTTTCTGACATTAAACAGAAAAATCTTTCTAATCTAACCTTTGGGCCATACACTAAAAACAGATCCAACACCCAAGTACCGCTGGGTTTTGAATAACCTTTGCTGCTGCTCTGTGAGAGCATTCAGGGGTTCTGTTTGAAGTAAAGCTGGAAAATAGCTGAGGTGCCTCCATAAACCAATCCCACAGGACTTCTTACTTTGTCTCTGGCCCTGGTTCCACCCTTACCTTTCTCTCTTCCCTTTTTACCTTCCTTCCTCTCCCTGTCAAAGCAATAGGGCAGATATTGATTACCTCTGAGTGTGTGTTATACCTGGGAGCCATATGCATCTAAGCATCTTCTATCTAAGTTACCACAGTGTCCCTCAAGGCAATACACAGAGATCGTCTTCATGAGTTCTTCAGTTCTTCTGAGTCTATCTAATACATACAGTATACTATCAGTCGCAGGTTGGGTAAAACTCATTTTTATATCCCTGAGCCCCAGTGATTTCTCAAATTTTGGTAATTTATTTGTAAAATGGTGGTTGATTCTGTAGAGAAAGCTATACTGTAAATGAAACAACCAAAGACAAAAAGCAATCTAATAGACTAACTTCATGTACAGCACATGACAAAGTGTGATAAGGTGTAACTTAGCAAATATACAATTTAGCCACCAGACACCCTCATAAATGTTGGGGGTAAAAAGGTTTTGGGGGTTTACAGAGTTTAGAGAAACCTAAAGTTAATCACAGTGCTTCACTGAGTAGCATAATCATCTCACAGCAAGAGGGTCCTGGGTCTGAGGCTGAACCAGCTGGAGCTTTCCAGTTCCTATGACATGCAGGTTAGCTGAATTCCAAATCACCGATAACTGTGAATGTGTTTGTCTGTTATTTCTGTGATAGAGTGGCTTCCAGCATGGAGGCCACCTGCCTTTCACCCAACCCCCGCTGGGATAGGCTCCAGCCCCCTGTGACCCAGGACAAGATGAAAGATGTGCCAATACCATTTTTCCCTCCCGATACCAATTCCAATGAATACTGTATATGCTGTGTATGATCATATATAAAAAATGAATGAACAAAGCAAATGAAAGCCATTGAACTCTCTTTTATTGTCTATTCTGACAGTCGGACTGAAAAAGAACATACTGTATATAAATCTAAGAATAAATAATCACTTTTAAAAAATCATATTGACATGACCCCTGATTCTAGAAATGAAACTTGGGGGAACTTTATGCAAGTAATTTATACAAATAATAGAAAATAAAAGTGCAGCTGCAGGAGCCTTTTTCTTTTGCTCAAAATGTTAGCATTGGCTGGGCAGAAGTGGATCGAGGTCCGACTGTGTTCATAAAACAAACAGACTGCACCAGAGTTTGACTGTGGCTGCACCGACACCATCCCTTCAGGGCAGCACAGCGCAGCTGTTTCAAGAAGAACTGCGTCCCGGTGTGTAGCGTGTGTAATACCGATACTGGTATTGGAATCGGAACAACTCTAATAGACAAAATAAGTGGTATAAAAAATGGATGGATGAAACAGTAAGCACAAAATATTCGTGCATCAAAATGTGTTTTGTTTTCTAACATCAAGCATGAAGGGGTTCTGTGCAACTGAAGGGGAGGCGGTATCATGGTATCTATCAAACACAGAAAAACCAATAAAACCTGGCCGTCCCTCTCAACAAGCAATAAGTCCGCTGAATTAGTAAATTTTCTCTCCCATTTGTTGAGAGTCTTATTCCCACTCAGACCAGCATGGTTGGTTCAGACTAGGTGTTGATGAGCCATGTCATCCCAATTAGGCCAGCACCAAAAAGCAATCTGTTCTCAATTGTTATCTGAAGAAAATAAGGGTGGAAAGGCGAGACAAAGCACAGAGCGAACCAGAAGGAGGTGTTGATAAGCAGTGGCCTACTGAACAGAGAATCAGTCCTCGAACATGTGCCACCACACAGTGTAATCATATTGATTGGAGAGAGGAGTTTTGCTTGTGCACAGTTTGTTTTTTGAATATTATGGTTATGAATATAGCCAAATAAAACTATTTTTTTCCTTTAGGAAAATAATCATATGGCTTTAAAGATAAAGTCTGGAGGTTTTTGCCCAAAAATGAGCAAATGAAATGAAAGTTAAAGATACGTTTTTAATCCTTTGCAGGAAATTACATTGTTAGACAGAAGACCACACACACGCGTCATACATAGAACATATTACAACCTGTGAAAATCAGGGAATCCAGGGAAAACCCTGCAGTACTGTGTGCATGTTTTGCCATGTCGTGCTTGTATCATGCTTGTATGCTGTACAATTCACCTCAGAGCAGAGTCATTTAATGTCTCCACATTGAAGTTTAACTGGGAGTCTCTTGAATGCTTCAGTTAACAGAAAATAAACAAGAGTTGTTGTTTTGAAAAGCTGTGTCTATCCATAGATGTCCTGGTAGGCAAGTAGAGTTTTAGAGCATTATTTTGTAAAAAAATAAATAAAAAAAAAATCACATTTTAAAGGATATCATCATATTATCGTTATCGGGTAATTGAAATTTTTTGCATTATCCCTTCTAGCGAGTGCTAAAAACTTCACAAAAGCGGCTCTCCCACTTGTTGAAGTATAATTCTTGAGGCTCCCGTTGTCGTGACGGACGGGTATCGGCCCGCTGCTCCAGAGCTTCACTCGGACTGTATTTCCTTTTCTTTGCAGTCCTGACTAGTCCTGACTACTGCTGCTGCTGTCAGGGGCAGGAGGCTGCACAGTTGAACTATACTAAAATTAAACTATTTTAACTTTGTTATTATTAAGATTATGTTAATGAACATGTTTCCTTGGATTAAAGGACAATGTGATGTGTGGAAGTGGCCACCTCTAATGGCAATTGAATTATGATCTAAATGTGTATTTTTCCAAATCACTGTCTTGGTTTTATGCTGCCAACATTTACTATGGTTCAGTGCCACCATTCATAGCTTTCCAGCCATTTTCCATCAAACAAGCTCTGCTAACTCACAGTGCAGCACCTGCTTATCCAACAGCTAGAATTAAAGTAAACTGCACTTTTTTCCTGTTTAAATGCTATTGTTCAGATAATCAGGAATTAAGAGAGGATCAATATGCATTTTATAATAAATCACAGCAGCGAAAAAAGTTGGAATTAGGAACTTGGAATTAGCTGTTTTAGTCCAGGTAATTAGAACAGTGTATTCATATCCTTTTGATTAGTTATTAAAAATAATCATTTGAAACAGAAAAGGCAAGAAAAATTAAGTAATTCATGCCACCAACAAGTTTCAAATTGAGTTAAACAAGTTATAGTTAAGATTCAATGCCTTTATAGTTCAGGTTATTATGCGAGTGGACCATTTAGGGCTCCATTATGTGCAAAAACTTAAACAGGTCCATCAATCACCAGGCTGATCTGATGGAACTCATCCATCAGGAGCACAAGAAATTAAACAACATGTCTGAAAATAGTCTCTTTGTTTTCTTTTAGTTAACATGCAAGATCAACGCCTCCGACCCGGTGTCCCAGATCTCATCTCGTGTGAATTGGCTGCTCTACAGCACTATGACACAAACACGCCTGGTAATCTGTAATCTCAGTTAATGTTACCCATCTCAGTAGACAGACAGGTCTCCAAGGTTTGTCTTCTCGCCGGCCTCATCGAAAACAAATGCATATGACCATAGGGGGATGGGGAGGGTTAGCGGTGCATATATGACAGTGAAAATATGCAAAGTGCAAAACTCTGAAACTGCAGGAGGAGCCCTGAGGAGAAAAAAAGCGACCAAAACAGTGAAAAAGCGACCAGACTTGCATAGTTCCCTTTAAAGGGATGAAATGTATTTTTACTGACATCCCTGATTTATTGATAGTATTGACAAGACTCTTGTGAGTTGAGACGGTTTGAAGTTCATCATGGTCATCATCATCTTTCTCTCTTTTTATCTGCTGTACAGACAGACAGGTAGATAGTTTTTATTCTTTCCAGTTACTGTATGTCCTCGTATTTTATTTTCAACCTTGGTTTCACTTGCAAAGGCAGAAGCCGACCAGATGGGGCCTGGTAGCTAGGCTTCATTTATGTATGTGCGTAAAATGAGCCATTTCCACTTTGGCCTTGACTAAGGTCCCCAAAAACATTACAGACCTTCAGAAATAGACAAAAGATGCACTCACCGTATGCACTGAAATTAATTAGATGGTTATTCTGGATGGTTGCCACTGCACTTCTCTGGGTGTGTTTTTTTAATTTTTCCTGACCTCCCGACTGGGTGGAATAACAAACAGACAATTTTGCATTCACAGCTTTGCTCCCTGTCATATAACAGACACAAATGCACATTTTAATAAGGCAAAGGGCAGATTAAAGCATTGTATGCCGAAACTATGCAGCGTGCATGGAGCAGTAGCTCTTGTTACAGTAAAAGAGATCCTGTCTAAAGCCACAAAATGCCCCATACTATATGAATTATTTTCAGCTTTGCATGTTGCAATGTTGATTTGTCAGTATAGTTACATGCTATAATCTTATAGTGTCACTGATACAGTTGGTATTTTGCTAGCATTGAATCTACCTCCATGTGAATCATCCGTGAAAACAATCAATACTTTGTAGTGCGTAAACTGAGACTGTATTGAAGGAAATAAATCTTTGATGTCATGATGCAGCATGGCACTGTTGCTCCAGTTAACCATTTTCCCTGATGTGCACTTAGTGGGACCTCAGAGAGTCACTGCATTGAATATGCAATCCAAATGTAAACACAGAGGCACGTTGTACCAACGCTGAGGCCTAAACAACACTTGTCACCTTCCTTTCAGACTAAGCATTGGCTCTGTTCTTGGATGATATAGCAGCCTTTAGAAAAAGCCTCAGGTGCCACCTCTTTTCTGGACGATTTCTGCTCATATTTTGGGGTCTGCCATGAATAAACAATGCAATGCTTTTATGACGGTGACAGCGAGGAGTCAAGCCACGGTTGAGGGGGAGAATGGAAAGGGTGTATATTGTGTGTTGGAGGGAAATATAGAGCATACATGTAGTGTCTGAGCTGTGCATTTGTGTGTGGGTATGTCTGTGTGTGCGTGTGTGTGGTGTTTAGTGGATGCAGCTGGACTGGATGTATTATTGATGTGCTGTTAGCACTCCCAGGGAGTTGCAGTCTCATCAGAGTTTGCCAGGGGATTAACAGACTCGAAAAAACGCAAACTGGGGAAACAAAGGAAAGGCACAAAGCATATTCCTCATCTGAATCCCAACGCTGCCTCCCTCTCCCACCCAGAAATAAGCCATCATTTAAAAGCAAAAGGCATTATCTTCACATGAGACATCTGGCTGGGTCAGACACAGCAGAATTATTGATTAGTTTTGATTTTACTTAACGACCTGCTACTGTGGTACAATTTTCAAATGAAGCCACATTTGTAATGACTTTCCACATGATTACACAGTTGGCACAGATGAGATGGTTAACCCCTTCTAGTTGCGTGTGCTGCCTCTCCGGTTCCCTAAATCACTTGTCCTTCCCCCGAATAGCTCCATATTATGGCTGCAAACACAAACTTACACATACACACACAAACACATACGCACAAAGAGTGATATACAGGTCCAGCCAGTGTATCCATGAAGGCCACATTCCCACTCTGCTTCCTGTCATCCTCTATTATGGTTTCATTAGGCCGGGGAGAAGCACAGCCTGTGGATTGATAGATGGAGAAGCACCATTCCTTTTCCAACATACCAATCAGGGGCAGACAGAGTACAACAGAGACTCATACATCCACCTGCTCCTTGCTCTCTTTTTGCTTTCTCCTTTCCTCTCATGCTTTTTGTTTACCACACATCCTCATAATTTATGATAGCATTTGTATTTTACACGTATGAGTCACTGTATTGAAGCTCAAATGACAGTTTGATTTTTGTTGTTGTTGCATTTACATTAAAGGCTAGGTAGGCAGCTTTTTTTGACAGTAGCATTTACATTAATTGGACGTTGTCTTTGGAGGATCGCGATGTAAACACTTGCTCGCCCCCCTGAAAAAAGTTCCCAAAAATGATGGTGGGACAGTTTGCATAAAAAATGCCACAGCAGTAATGCACTAATACTAGTTCACAATGTCTGGATAAGTCAGTGGAGGGAGTAAATCTGGGTCTTAATAAGTTGTAGTGTTTCTGTTTACCTTTGTTTCTCATTTGAGTTTATCATGATACGTTCCTCCTTCCTTTCCTTTCCTCTTCTCCGTTTCTTTTTTGTTGTCTTTTTTTGTCTGTCTTCCTCATCTCTTTTTCTTTCTCTTTTACTTTTTGCTCATTTTCCTCCGTTTTTCCCACTCTGTTTACGTTTGCGTTCCTCCAAAGATGGCGCCGACGTCCCACAACGGCAAAGCGGCGTGACGTCAGCTTCACATTCTCTATTAGGCAAAAACTTACACACTAACCTTGGGGATAATGTACTGTAAATGAAGTGAGGTGAAAAAAGATCAGACGTCTGCGTCTCCCCTCGGCTCTGTTTTCAGCCTGCAAAGAATCTACCCGTGACGGTACATTTTGACCAATCACAGAGCAGCAGCTCTTATTCGTATTATTTGGACGTTTTAAAACGTAAGAAAGAGACGTTATTTCTCTACTCGCTGCTCAGGCTGAGGGGATGAGAACCATGTGGACTCAACTTGAAGCTTTTTTTTTAGGTTTCTGCCTACCTAGCCTTTATGGTAGGTAATACGTATTGACTACAAAAATTAAATTTTGTTCACATAACCCTGCAATGTTTGTAATATACAGTCTATTGTGTGGCTTTTGGCTAAAGCATAACTTTGGGTTAAATACTGACATTAGCTAAACTACAGTACCACCTTATCTCATCATGCTAGCGTTACTAATACTGCTACTAATACTGACATTATGCAGATATATAATGTACCATCTTATCTCAGCATGTTAGCGTGCTAACAATTACTCTTTAGTACAAAAAAAACCCCATCAGAATCTATTAAAGCAAATGGCAAAATCATTTTTTTCTGTACAAAATGTCATGCCAATCAGTAACAACAAGAGATATCCTACTTCAGTCTGGATGGAAGTGGTGCATTATCAACCAACATTGCTATTCCTAGAGTCATGCTGGTAACGCAGCTAAAAATGCTGAATCTGACAATTTCTCTACAGTATTTCATAATGAGCATGTCTGAATACCCTGGTAATGATATGATGATGTGATCGGCACCTGCAGTGGATACACATTATCTTTAAAGTATTAAGCATTGATATCACCCACAGTATGAACGATAACCTGATTGAAATATGTGTACAAGTGCCTGGGTATGAGAGAATATACAAAAACACGGGAAAAACAAACTGACTTTTTGTCCACTGGTGTGTTTGTATGAGTGTGTAAAGCTCAGAGGTGTCTCTGCACAGCAGGGGAAATACGTTCAGTGCGGGGGCACCTTCAGAGGCTTGACGCCAAAGGCAGATCTCAGCCTCCTGCCAGGCCCAACCCCAGTAAGCTGGGAAGACGGAGAGACTTTAGAGGGTGGGATTCAGTCCCACGAATCCACCCTGAACCCACATTAAAGACTGACGATGCCAGACCGCACCGGCCTTGAAGATCAAATAGAGTGAAGATGCAAGCTGTGAACCAAGAAGGTTTTGCCATGCCAGTGTTTAATTATTGACATTTCCAGCGCTTCAAGTCAGTTTTGTCAACTCAGCAAGAGAAAACATACTTACATTTTGCTTTAACCCAATTAATTTCATCAGACTGAGGCTTGTTTGTGCTGCAGTAATGATGAGCTAGCTGTAAATAAAGTACAACTCTGCTGCTGCTGCTGCTGCTGCTGCTGGATGAAAGATAGCAATATTGAATCTACATACACTTTGAAACTATAAATATGAAAAATGCTTTTTTGTACATTTTGATGGGGACAGGTTGACATTTATGAGTGGAATGCTTACAGCCTCTGTATTATTCTGAAAAAATATGAGTGCTTATCAAACATCAAGCCTCTAACATGTGGTTTCAAATATGTGCAATCCTTTTTACTGCTTGATAAGCTTCTGGCAGTCACAGCACTCAACACACTGTAGCCTTTGTGTAAAAATCCCTTCTTATGAACGACTGGAACGACAGTGTCAGAGCCTCGGACACCACAGACACAGTATCTTTGCCTCAGTTCTTTTGACTGACAGCTGACAAGGGTTTCCTCACAGTCTGGGGTCTAAGAAGCCCACGTCCCTGGACACCATAATCCTAATATGATTCCCTGTGTGTAATAAAAGCCTGTTGCACTCTAAAGCAAATCACATTAAGGTGCAAGGGGGTTTTAGACATGTGTCTTTATCCCACCAAGCAGGCACAGTATGTGGCCAGCTCATGTGTCATTTCCTATAGACGGCACTCTGACTGACACCCAGGGAGATGGTAGTTCCCTCACAACGCTGCTTTTCCAGCTGAGCGCCGTGGGATACCTTACTTCTCTCCCTACGAAATGCAGTTGAAAAAGCAGCGGAGGAGACAAGAAATTTATAACTTCAGAAATGTGTAAAGTCCAAGGCTAATAGGGGAATAAAAGAGATGGTCAGGGAGTGGGATAACGATAATGCACTCCAATGATGAAAGTGGAGTTTCGGCTTCTACAACTTCCTTCACAGTTACCACAGAACAAAATGCAGATTTTAAAAAAGCTGAGATTAACCTCAGTGACTAATCAATCCGTTGCTGATGTGACACCATGGTGTAGTTTCATTCCTCGGTCATTACATGAAGGCACTTGTGGTCAGAACCCCATGATGTCACTTTTTAACACACTGGGTAGGCCTTTGGGACCATTGTGAAGGATAGTCTAATAGACTTCCTCTGGTCTCTGCAGCATTGAAAGTTGATGCGTGAGTCAAACAGACTGCAGCCCTGCTGTCTGCTGACATTTATGGGCTGAGACCGCATCACGGTTTTGAAGTCACAGTGAACTTCTTTTCTGTATTAACGCCACAGTCTTCCCTAACCTTAACCAAAAAAGCCTTTGTTGCCTAAACCTAACCACAGATGCAAACCCCTGGTGTGACAATTATGTGCTTTGTGTGCACCCACCATCTACCCCAGCCCCCTCCTGGTGACTCTGCTGCTGTTAATAATGCAGGGCTTTATTCAGAAAATAATAAAGTGTTAGAGGGATTGAAAAGTGACACCAAGGGGTCCTGACCGAGCATCTGCGTGTGACGAGTTGGGAGTAAGAACAATGTTGGAGCCAGGAAGCTACAAAGGGACCATGAATCTGAGAGCAGCTCTAAGCCGATCAGTCAGCTCCTCTATAATTTAATGACCAAAAAAAACAAGGCCGTGGATTGAGTTTTTCCTAACAGCCCTTGATGCTTGATGTTTGGTCTTTGCTTTGTAAACCGAAAGAAACACTGGGTTGGACCATATTCTGAGAACACCTCCTTCTCCATGAGAACAATGTCACCCTGGGTTGTTGCTGCCAATAGCTATTTAAAGCTGGGGTATGTAATCCTGTTCAAAAGCACTTTTTCTTATACTGGGGGAAATGGCCCGTCTAATTTCAGAGGAATCGGTACGCTATGTCAGCAGGAAAAGGAACGGAAAATAACAGAGCTCTGTGACAGCCGCAAGACTGAGAAAACTCCGCCCAATCTGTTCCCTTCGGTCTGAATAGCACGGATTGGTCGAAGTTTGCTCGGAGACTAAGGAACCAATCAGATGCCTTCATGTCTAGTTCTGCACCCGCCCCCTCCTACGGGAGCGCGCACAGCCTTCGGGTCTTGCTGCCTGCTGCCGATTCAGTACACCTCTGCAGGATTACAGAGTTACAGGACGGATTTCGTGATCATTTGAGCAATGGCTGAGAAAACGCAGGCCAAACCGCCTCAACTGTATACTTGTTACGGCTCTTCCAGAGAAAAAGGCAATAAAGAGAAAGCCAGAGGAAGAAAAGTCTGCAAACAAAAAGCTTCTGGATAAAGCAAGAGCGAAAACCAGAGTCAACATTGGTTCAGCTTTTGAGCGGTGGAGACAACCGAGGGATCTGAAGAGACTCAAAAGTGATGCCGAGGTTGCCGTCTTTCTGTTGGACAGGTAATTATTTGTTTTGCTTCAGGGAGGATTTCTTATTTTCATGAAAATGTAGGCTAACTTTTGCTAACGTAGCTACTATTGTAGCTTGTATTAGCCAAATGCTAATATTAGCTTCTCTGTGGTGTAAAACGGGCCGATGACGCTAGTATTGAATAGATACTGATTTTTTAAAAGATATTACTCTACTACCATAGTCGTCTGTGTCTGTGTTATTGTGATAAAAGACGTACATATATTGGCTTTTACAACCGCAGTGACGTAGCTCATTTATGTTTCATAGCTATGAGAAGGATCCATCAACCTCGACGCCGTCTAAAGGACTGATGAGGCCACCTCCCCCGCCAGTTTCAACTATTGTGTCTGAGTCTCTTTCCGACCGGTGAGTTCAACTGGCTGCTGCTGCTGCTATGAATATGAATTTGTCAACGCTTTCACATCTAGCCTTTTCTGTTTTATGTGCCTCAAAGTGCTATTTGAGGTATTATTATCAGTGATATCTGCCATATCATTATACAAACATTATAAATACATGTATGTTAGTGATTAGATCACTGTCCTTCACCTTAGGAGGTCCAGCACTCAACACAGAGTTGTTAACATCAACTAAAACAACAACCAACACTAAAATAAAACACAGCTACCATAAGTTGTACCTCTAACTTTATGTGGTGTTGGTGGAGTAATTGATCATGTTACAAGCTTGTCATGGGCTGCAGTAGTCTGTACATGCTATGCAGTGAGGATAGGGACGACTGTGGATCTTCAGTTTATATCAATCTTTATGCTTTTTTGGTCCAACTGCCAAACCCAAGACTTCTATTTCTACATTATTCATACACAAACAGTTCCATGTTTTGTCCTCTATGAATGAAGGGTAAATGCATGTTGATGCTGCACTGACAGTATTCTCTAATTGTGTAATCTTCACAGCGATGAAGACTTCTCAGTAGCTGGGGTTCAGGATTTGGACATAAGCTGCCCAGAGGAGACAGCTCTTCAGCAATTGGGTGCAAGGTATGTTACTGACCACGACCACCATGTTGACAGACCAGTCAAGAAAAGGACTGATGGCTCGATTCAGTATGTTCATTTTTATCTTATAAAAATAAAATACTTATTTTTAATTTCCAGAATTCAATAGGACATCACAGTGCACAGATTTTGGTTAAAAACATACAGGTTTATTTTTTTTATAGGATGATTAGCACAGTCAAGCATGTGAACACTGATGAGCAAAAAAAAAGGTCAAAAAATATGAACATACCTTTTTCTTGGTGTTTTTGAAGAGGACAGTTTTGTCCCCAAATGTTAAGAACGTACATTTTTCATAAGGGTGCACAAGGGTGAAGAATAGACACTTTCTTCAGCCAACAAGGTTTTTATTTTCTTTGCAAAGAAAAGGTCAATCAACATGCTTGCCGTTCAAAATAAAGGGAAACATTTACACCTGAGTAAAAGCCCACCTCTGATGTGTGCTTTACGTCCTTTGTCTGCTGTAGGGTCGTCCTCTTACCTAGGGTGTGTTTTCACACTCTTTTGTCTTTCACAGATGGGCAGTGACCCCCTGAAGTGTGAAGCTAAGAGGTCTAGTCAGCACAATTTAAAATACAAAAGGATTTGAGTATTGATGAGAAAGTGAGATGTTTGGTGTCTCAGGTAGTTGAAATCTAAAGGGATTCAATTTACAATTACAATTTCTGATATTACAAGTCTGATATTTTGGTGAGAATGTGGGAGGTTGTGTGTCTTAGAAATAAGTTGAAATTACAGTGGTTATGATAGATGTTGCTCCCTTCAGACATTGTTCAACTGGGGGCAGAGTTTTATGCCTCAGACCTTGACGCATACAACTCCACCCTGACTAAATTCTATGCTAATATGAATGTGTCACAAAGCTTCTTATCTTTTCTCTTATTACAGATACGGCAAGGTGTACAACAAAAAGTCAAAGAAGTGGAGCCTGTACACAGAAAAGGTGGAGAAGGACTACAGCTACATTCCAGACCTTCAAAGTGCAATTCTGCGGTGCAGGCTGTCTGCTACTGGGGGTTTGCCACGGACTGCAAGGAAAAGGCCAGATGATCCACGTCAACATGGGGTTCTGTCAGGTGTCCCAGCTCCTTCGATGCAGGAACTTTTGCAGACCCAACTCAGCAGAGGCCTAGGTGAGTTTTCTTACAATATTGTAGCTTGATGAAGTTATAACATAATGTACACATTATGTACACGCTCTAAGTATTCTTATTCTTTGATTGTCTCAAAAAATGTATTGATTATTATCAGATGTGTAATTGTGATATTTTTCCTAAAGGTAAATCACTGCCAAAGGAGTAGATCACCACAGCTGACAACTACTCCACACAGCCTGACCTGTCTCCCATCCCTGGAAACACCATGTATATACTATTCTTGAAAATCTACAGATTATTTATGTAACAATAAAGAGTTATACCAATTTTGTTGTTGTTTGTAATCACTTATTTTGAATGTGGTGGTGAGAAAATCTATTGCTTGTTTTGCAGATATAGTAAAATGAAAGGCATTCATCTTTTTCAAAAGTTTTATTCCAAAATGACTAAATATAAATAACAAGAGACAAATTTTAAATAAAAGTCAAATATAAACAACCTTGTTATGTGCATAATGTAAACCTCAGTGCAAATGTTGTTCCTGGTGGAGGAGCATCTCCTGATGCTGAGATCTGCAGGACGTCGAACAGGAGGCTTGGGTCCCTTGTAAGGCAGATCTGAAGCACCTGATGGGATTCTTCCAAGCTCAGTCGTTCAATTCTAGCCTGTAAAAAAAAAAACAGTTCATCAAGAAGATTAGACCTTGTCCTTTATTATTACTAATATTATTTTTGGTTTGTTGCCAGACCAGAGTTGAAAATTTAATTTGTTTATATTTCTCTTTTACAGTTTATGAATAACAATAAACTAACAGAAATGTTGTGCTCACAGTAAATGGCATGTCATTGTTTACCGTTCTAGATAATGTGGAGATCATGGGGGGCAAAAGGCTATTTTAGCCTCTGCCCCTTGCAGCCCCTGGAGCACGGCCTCCTCTGGCTCTAGCACGACCGCGTCCTCTTGGAGCTGAAGACGTGCTCGGTTGCGGACTGTTAGCTCGGATCTGAACCAGTGTTCTGATCATGTAAACTCTATCAAACAACAAAGATATCGTTAGCCTAATAGCATTTCTGTCTAACTAATCTTTAGAGTAAAATTGACATATTGGCCCAAATTTACTTCTCTAACACTTCTGCATTACCCTGCATTATTGTCAATGAAAAAACCGAGTTGCTATTACATGCTATGTGACTAATAACAATAATAATACAAACAAAACACGTTTGCCAGTGAATAACACGTAACGGTGTTACAATGTAATTTAGCTGATGGGTCTGTATCCAGCCGGATCCTTGGAGAGATTCGGCAGATTCAGACCCGACCTGCCTCTGGGTCTGCACAGACTGATGTGCTAGAAAACAAAACATAATAATATAGTTTACTTACAGATAAATGAGACATGATTCTGCTCGTTGTTGTCCTCCAAAATACTCCAAAATAGCTAGCTCTTTAGGTTAGCTCCAGGTTAGCTCCCCTCCATGCTGCTTGGTGTGCGCGTTCCTGTGTGTGGGGGCGTGGCTTGGACGGACTCACTGACGGGAGGGGGAGCAGGGGGGAGGAACTTAGAGGAGGCAGGAGGAGGTGCTTTTTTCAAATCTTGCTCGCTCTCTTGCTAGTTTTCCAGGATTACATACCCTAGCTTTAAAGATTCATTATATTACAGTAAGACATTCAAAACAATTAATGTGATCAGACAGTGTGCTGTTATGTTTCTGGTAAACAAAGCTGCAGTTCACAACACGTCTTAATACAGTGCAGATGGCTGCAGATTCTAGTATCTTGTATAGGATATAGCGTACTGAATAGCAGGGTTGTACATTTGAGGTTCAGTCGCCAACTGTATGAGTCAAATCAATAGAGTATACAATAGAAAAGGTAAGCTTGGAGTTCTCCCCCGGTGACTTCATTTTCCCGCCAGCAGTGGGAACAGGAACATTTCCACTGACAAAAAGATAACATTCAGCGTTGTCACAGTTCAATCGAACTTTCCCACATGATTTCTGTAGCACTGTACTGTATGGTGACAATAGCCATAAATGCTCAGAGAGAACTGTGAATGGTTACTGTGGAGGAAGTCTCAACTGACCTGCTGCTGATTTCAACCAATCAACTGCAATTTCAACATATGGCAGCAAAGAAACACAACATATTATTGTCTCCAAATAGTAAACAGCTTAAGCCAAGACCAGGTATGAAATATTTGTCTGAAATAAAGTCCTTTATAGCGACTTTTCAGCTATTCTGGTGAGATGACTCATTTTGTCCTCAATGGGACGATGCCACTGCAAGTAACCTTGTACTTTTCTATTTGACTCACCGTGCTCACTTTGCGCCCTAACTTTAATAGGTGTTGCATCAGTTTTCAAAATGCTGCCAGCACTGTACATCCATCTGGCCTTTTAAACTTGTTCCATAAATGCACCGGAGCTGCAATTGCAGAAGAAATATGGTCTTATCATCACAGTTGCTACCAAAATCCACTAGTGTCACTGTTGTTTACCAAACTCCAGAACTGCACTTACAGTATAGGCTTCAACTCTGTCTTGACAGTTTAGTATGTATTTTGCTTAATTTGTCTATCTTTTCCCATTTTGTTATGCTCTCATTAAAAAAAAGGAAAGAAAAGAAAAGAAAAAGTGTCAGCCCTTAGTGACCTCTGTCCATGCCAAACTGTTTATTCTGCATCTGCACCAGCTTAACCTTGTCAGTCTCCAGCCTTATTACCAACCCTGCTTATTCCATATATTACTAGTGCATGCAGATGGAGAATGTTCAGCAAACTCAGTCAGGCATAACTAATCACTCTTTGCAGATTGGTTCCTGATTTTGACAGGTAGCTCTGGTGGCTTTAGAGTGTGATTATGTGCATAAATATCAGGGTGGGCACAGGTTGCCATTGTCCTCACTGGTCCTTAAAAAAAAAACAGACTCAGAAGCAAGGTCATGACATTAACCCTCTTTTTTCCCACCTGCTGGACATGTGTTTTAAGTTTCTGAAAAACAATACGAGGAGTGTTTTTTTTGGAATAACTTTCTTTTTCCCTCAGGGGCAACAATTCTCCTCCAACCTCCAACCTGTCTTTGTAAGAGTTTTAACAAAGACTTCTTCTGTTTTGTGTATGAGAGGTAATACAGGCATTTAATTTCAGCTAAACCATGCAACAATAGCACTATATTCTCAGATATCCAGAGTGTAATTGTAGAGGAATTCAAACTAAAACTATTGAATCATATTTCTTTGGAGAATCGATTTGATTAGTCTTGCAGAGTGACTGTTGGGGGACTAAAGCTCAAGACGATTTCTCCAGAGTTTTCTGTCAAAAATCCAAAGGCAGATACAGATAGAGCGGAGTTGTTGTCATTGATGCTTTTAGATACAAGATACAGACTGTTGCTGTCTCAGCCGAGACAGAGAAGCTATTCCAACGGGAGACATTAGTCTGCAACTCTGTTTTTCACTGCAGAGTGGCTCCTCTTACTATGGCTTCAGCCTGACAATTCAATCCACTGTTCGTTTTCATGCGCTGAGCCTGGCAGCAAAACCACATCTGAATGCATGGAGTGGTCTCAGCAGCCCTGACTGTAAATGAGGCCCAGACATTGTTGTACAACACATAAAGACCAATGGGAGAAAATTCACGGATTTCAATTATTAAAAAGGCATGGGGAATTTCACAGGCCTCATGCTTTTTGTATGTGGGTGTATCTATTTATAAGGAAGCTTGGTCTGCAGATATTTTGAAGTAACGACACAGTGTCTTCTGTTTTACAGAAAGTCAAGTTGACCTGTTTCAAAGTGTACATAGTTTGCACTAGTGTAATGAACTTTTCCAAAAGAAAAAAGAAAGAAAAATAATAATTTTCTTGAATAAAGACAAACTCTCTCAACATCCTAATATCACAGAGATAATGTGTAGGTCAATTTTACCCAGCATTAGGTCTATCTGAGGCAAAACATTTTACCATTAAAAAGAAATTCAGAAGACCTTTTCATTTCCTATTCTCTTCTTCTTCTATCTATTTTCGAACAGCAATGAATTCTGTCAGATTTCCATCTTCACATAGCCGGGATGGAGGCAAAATAGATAAATACATGAGATAATTCAGGAGTCCTTCTATCATTACTCTCCTGTTGAATCATTTATGCACGACTGGAGGTAGTGACATAAGTAAAAGGGTGAGTTTCAAGAAAGCCCTAAAGGTGACTGACAAAGTGCAAGATATTGTTGGTCAAATGACAATATCGAGCAGCCCCGCAGCTTTTGATATAGTTTGAAAAATGTCTTGCCTCGTTCTCAAATTGGACCTTATTGGATCTGGATGCTTTAATACATATTGCCGCTACCCTACATTTCCCAACTCAAATACAATCAAAGACATCAGAATAATACACAATTACTACTGGCATGTACATGTAAATTAAGGGTTAAGATGTTTGTGAGGCACCAAGTTGTACATAAATCCAATTTTCTCATCCAATTCAAATGGAAGTAATAACAATAGCTATACTGTACAATTAATAAGTACAACAAAATAGTAAAAAAAAAAATGACGTGGTGAAACTAATGCATTCATGTGTTTTAAATTGATATTTTCAAACCCAGATTTTGCTTCTGGAGGAAGTAAAGAAAGAGTGAGAAGAAGTGAAAGGAAAGCCAAAGTGAACACACGACAAAGGCTGCAGAAATGGCCGGCTACACATGGCCCAATTGCAATGATGGCTATTTGTGGCTTAGTGTGTAACAGCTATAGATGTATTTAAAAAACAAACAAACAAACAAACAAAAAAACTGAATACCCCATTTCAAGATGGCGAGCCATTCATTCCTGTGAGAGCTGTGTATGCATAGGCACTAAAATCCTCCCCTTGAGAAATGGTTTGGGAGCATACACGTTATGCACCTTTCAATTTCAGAATTTGATGGACTCAATGGATCTGACTCTGACAACAAAATTATTTTAGGAATGCCAAGAAATTCACAGTTTCACAGCTGTTGCTTTTAGGCGGTTGTGTTTGGGGAAAGCCATTTGGAGGCTGGTGTGATGTCTGATGTTAGGATTAAAACTTTGTTTGCATGTTGGGGAATAAAAGCAGTCAGAGTATAGGTCCACATAAATATTGTGTGTGCATGCCGGCGGTACAGGTGTTTGTTTGTGTGCGTGTGCATTTAAGATGGAATCCATGAAAGCAACAGCGTGACACTCTGGAGAAACCTGATAAGGTTTGAGTTGAGCTCAGAAATCAAAAATTAAATTAATTTGGGAGATGCTGCGGCTCTCTACTATTACCTGAGGCAAAGCCATTAAGTTAAGAAATAGCCGCTCAGCTTCACCACATGCGCGGTTAATCTAAACTAAGCTGATAAAGGTTTTCTATTGATCCCTTGTATACTGACCGATAGGAGGTTCTGGTATGCGAGCAATTAACATCAGTAGCTGTATCATGAAAAACATTCCTCATCGTCATAGTCTCTGAAAGCAGGTTGCATGCCGTACAGCTAAATAGGGCATTACTCAGGCTTTAGTGACAAGGTCCAAACAAGAGAATTCATTTTCGAGACATCCTCTCTTTTAAGCAATCAATACTGCGCTCAGTTGTAGTCCGAGGTTATATGTTTTAAAAGTTAGCCATTAGAGACTAATGGGGATTCATGTTTGTCCGTCAGTTATTTGTTAACCAAAGGTAAACTCATTGGAGAGCTGTGTGCGTCTACGTGTATGCACTCATGCAGTCACATGTGTGCCATATGCAGGCATGTGTGCTTTTGTGCTTTGGCATGCAGTGACATATTTATATTGCCGTGTTTCCCCACAGGAGCTGGGTTTGAGGGAGAACGTGCTCCTTTGTACTTGAACACGATCTCCATTGGGACCTGTGCTTTTAGTGATTCTCTCTTATCTTCTTTTACCCTTTGTGCTGCCGTGTAGCGTGACATTTTCATTTGCTAAACTTACCAGAGCACTACAAGAATGCATCTGAAGTGGTTTCCAATGGGACAGATCCACGGGAAAAGTCAGAGATAAGTATAAGAAGGTGACATTGTAGTATCTCTTTTACCAACTTATACACAGTTTAGTGATAAACATGTTTCACTGAAGGAGAACTAAAAATGTCCCGGCAAGCTAAGGCTTATGGTTAGCCAGGGACAGTTTGTCTTTGGAGTGCACTGTCTAAGCTGACACCTGCTTTCTGCCAAGGTTTACTCTTCATACAACCTTTGATTATTTGTGGGGTTAGGCAGACATTAGTTGTGCTGTGTGTCCACATATCCCCGAGCCTTAAAATTAAGCTCTGTAATCCAGGCTTTACTCCACAGATTCATGATTTTCAAAATCAATCTGTTCAACTTCTCCCATGGGCATAAAATCTAGTTATGGATGGACGAGAGATAGATATGGATACTCAGCCAGTCCGAGGACTGCTGGGACTATCATGGGAACTTTTTTTTCCTATTTTTTTTCTTTAACGAACAAGAACAAGGCACCAAGGCCTTGCCCTGCCACCCAATTCATCCAGACGATTCACAATATTATATCCCATAGACCACCCACTATCAGCCTTATTATCATACCCTGTGTAAAATCAGTAACCCTTAGGGTTTCAATTGCAGCATACGCCTATTCAGCAATAAGTTAAAAAAAAACTTTAATGAGGGATGGTCCAGTCCAGTCCAAGACATTGCTAGCTTTCAGATTTTTTTTTTATCTCTCCTGTATGCACAGCAAGGAACCAGCATAGTTAACTACTTATGGTAGAATACATTTTCCTTCCAGCAATAATTTATCAAGTAATTATCATGGTCTCTGTGAAGACAGCCGAAGGCCATGAGATGCATCTAGAGGAAAGTCAAAGGTGAATCTAGAGAATCTTTCTTGTCAAACTACAATCCCGAAGGTTAATGATGACCCTTAATGCTTGACTCATGAACCTTCCATGTTTCATGGCTCTCCAGTGATGGAAGAGAATTCAGAAAATGGTAAGAGAGCAAAAAGAAAAACTAAACAGATTTTTATTTTTAGCCTCTTTGAAAGTCAAATCTCCTACCAGTCGCTTTCTACATTATTTGCTACCAGGATCCGTCACCTATTTACATACATACACAATAGAATTGAACTGATGGAGTTAAGAAGAAATCAGATGAGACAGGTAAAAGAATTATTCACCACACTATATGCCTAGGGATATCATGCAGAGTAAATGCTGCTATTTATTATAAAAACAATTTCAACAATGAATATCAGTGTAAATTCACTCACTGTTAAGCCGCTCAGTGTAATCATTGGTTGGGTGCCTCAATATCCCATTAAGGTTTGACAAGAACCTCATGCCAAATAGGATATTTCCAATTTAAATTACTGACCCTGATGAAGTAAAATGACTGCACCTTGTTGTTAGTTTTGTAGAGATAATAATTCTTACATAATGTCAAACTGTTTCAAACATGTCACTTTGTTCGCTAACTTTTCACACTGTAACTCTGGTGAGCTACTTTCGTGTCAATACCCAGAGAAGAAAATATCTGTGCTCCTACCGTTCATGACACCTTCACCCATTACTGAGTTCTGCATGGAGTGTGTCAAATTTCAGTGACTTTAGCGACTTTAATGTCAGGACTGATAACAAGATCTCTCGTTTCCTACTGATTGGAGCTGTTTGTTGTTTTTAACCGGTTCAGAATTCTTCAAAGGAGCCGCACAAAGACTCCTTAACGTCCTCATTATGTTGATCTCTCCTGGCAGAGGGAAAGACAGAAAGTGACAGAGAAAATGGAGTAGAAGTTAAACGAAGTAGAGTGGTGCCTGTGTGTGTGTGTGCGTGGTGGGTGAGTCTGGAGTGAGAGCTGAGTGAGATGGAGTGAAATGGTGAGAGCAAGAAAAGTTGTGGAACAGCGAATTTGCAGTTAGCTAATGAGCGTACCAAGGGGCACATTAGTTATTTATTTCCTGAGCTTGTTTCGTTAAGAGAAGGGCACAGCAATTAGCTTTGAGGAGATGACATCCCTAAGCGCCCTTGTGCTCTGCTGCGAGGCAACACAAGAGCCCTGTCTGAAATGCTAAACAACCTGTAGGGCCCGGCGCAAGGGGGGGAGGGGAGGAGGGGGAAAAGCGTCACACATGTGACCCGTCCTGACATCTCTGAAGCGGCATTGCCAGCTGGATCTGCATTACTTGGGAGCGGGAGAGAGAAAAAGATAGCGGCCGGGTTGATATCCACTGTACCTCGAAAAGAGGAAGGTTATGTGGAGTGACAGGTTAGAGAGTGGAACTTTGCATATGAAAACAGGGTCTAATGTTTCTCCGCCTGAGAATTTTTAAATGAATCTCAGAGTTCAGGAGAAAAGTGATCATGTTTTCTATTAACCTGTGTCAACTGTCTGAATTCATTTGATCTTTTTTTTTAGCAGTGTAGAGAGCATTTCTGGCTCTGGAAGAAATGAGTATTGCAATCAATACAACGTCATTAAAGAAAAACATGATGTATGAGGAATGAAAATAATAAAGTCTGGGCTGCAACCATATGTGTAAAGTTCATTTGTCCAAGTCCAAGTGTAAAGCTGCAGTGCACACAAACACACAATCTCATTAAATGCACAGTCTTTAAATCAATCGTGTGAGAATCATTAATGAATAACCTGACTTTTATTCAACCTACCTATGCCCCACCTGCTTGTAATCGTGTCATGACCTCCACTTATCATCGGCTAACAGGTCCGACCAACATCATTCTAAAGCCTCTTTTCCACTTGCCAAAAAAAACTGCTTGTTTTTCAAATGCGGTGCAGAAGAGGAAGCCTACATCCAGGTCCTGCTACAAAACAAAGGGAGTCAAGTGGAAGTTGAATCGGAAAAGACACAGAGGTTACCACGGAACATAAGGTGTATAGGAAAAACTAAACCACATTTTAAAAACCTGCCAGAAAAAAGCTGCTTTCAAAAGTGAATATATTTGTGTGTACACTTACTTATTCACACAAAACATGCCAAAAATTAAATAAAAGGAAATAAACACCTCCAGTCTACCACAGGAGAATTTCTTCTTTGTGCACCTTCATTAAATGAGCCGATGTGCTCCAAGCAAGACAGGATGGAGCCTCGTTTGAAATGTCAGCCTTCTAAGATATTAATTGGAGCCGAGGCCCTCCAATCAAGGGAACAAAACAGAACATAGTCATTTACTCCATAATAAGGGCAGCATCCTACTCGTTTTCTACACTGTGAGATTTGAAGATGTTCTGGTGAGAATAGACACGGTATGCTGGTATTAACATACATAACATTAATTCCCAGTGCAATGGGAATGTAGAGATAATTATATTGGGTTTGAAGTGGTTTCTTTGACCCAGTACACTTATGTAACAAAACTATTCTGTCTGAGAAAATAAAGAGCAACAGCAAATAGGAGAATCTAAAAAACAATTGCCATGTCAGTTCCAGCATCGTTCTAATGTTATGTAATAAAGTCTTTTCACCATGAGAACCAGAGCCCCAATCAGTGAAAATGTTCAACAAGAAGCCTAAATGGAGGCAAAATTAGTACAATCCTAAAAGTGACTGCAACTGAACAACAGTAAATGAAACAGTCATTAGTTAATGATGCTCCTAGTGAGAGAGCATTGTGATCATCACACAAATCACCAACTAACTCCCAAGCAATGCACAGGCACTGGGGATCCACTCCAACTACAGTCTTATTATAGGATAGAGATAAGATGACAGGTGACACGCAGGTTTCATTTAAATAAAACCCAATTTAGAGACTTCTGATATATTGTAATGGCTGCCTATGCCATAGGCGACGTTCACATTATTTTTTTCTTTTCCTCCTCTTTACTTTGTAATGCAGTCAAAAACACTAATGCAGGTGGTAGTTTGGTTAGAAAGGAAAGAAAACCCAGACCTCATTACCAACTTTTAGCAAGCGCACAGCATGGAACAATGCCTTACGGCTGTGAACTGAACTGAAATTGAACAGCCTAAAACAAACTCTGTAATTACATAGACAAAAGAGAAACTCAAATATTTCTTGAATGCTGGCAGACCTTCAGGTAAGGTGATGCAAAAATGACCAGCATTTACTGTACAGTATGCAACCTGCATGTTAGAAAATGTGCCGAATATCCCTCGATGAGTGGTGCAATAAGAAGACACTGTACAGTTCCTGTAATACTGCAATACCCACTAATGCCCTGCTTCGGCTTGTGGCAAATAAAGAATACCCTTTTGGATATTTTAAAGCAATAAAGCCAGACAGCTTTTATTTGTCTGCTATGTGCTGTAAATTAAAAAAAAAAAATCCATGATCAAAATGTTATAGCCACTATGTAATATGACAGAGTTCCAGCCTCCCACTCAACTTAACAACTCCAGAACAGAGTGGAACACAAAATAAGGTGTGAAAAGAGAGACATGTAGTCACCAAGTTTTTTTTTTTCATTATTGGATTATGAATTGAACCAATGAGTCCAAACTGAGATTTTTCTTCTTTTTTTAACTTAAGGACATTCAGTGTGTAAACAATTAGCTCCCTTGCTGTGACAACAGCAGTGACTAGCTACCCATATGTGAACATTTGCTCGCACCATAAGATGTACATTGTGGTAACGAAATACGTTATCATTTCTCGCTCTGTCTCTCTGAAAAAACTTAAGCTGTTACAATACATAACGTAACATATTGTTATTCTTGGTGCAACAATTCCAATAATTCAAACTGTTGGTACACTTTTCTGATGTAGTGGTTTTGTTTTTATTTTTCAACAGGTATAAAAAAAATCTTTGTTCGGCAGAGTAACTTATAAAAAAGAAATTGCATATTATGCAAGTTTACTCAGTAATATCTGATTTTTCTACAGGACTGAAGCAATGGATTCAGCTGTCCATCATTAGGAGCTTTCTCCAAAGTCTTAACTTAACAGCCGTTGTTAAATTTTTTTTCTTTCCCTTTTTTCATCTCTGTGCCCTCAGACCAATGCAGACCTGTCACCGCCATCTGCTGCCGCCGGGTCCAAGGTGTCACAGTTGGCCAGCCAGCTTGCCTGACAATTTATCTGTTACTTCTTCCCACTGCTTGGTGAAGCTCTCAGCTGTTAAATTCTATTTTTTTCCAACGTTTTTATACATTTCAAGAAACAATGCTGGAGAATATTTACAATTTTGTTTTATTCTTACCTATTTTATGCAAAAAAAAAAAATTATAACAGGCATTATATTCTATTCCTAGCCAGCCCTTGCATTTGGCATTTGGTACCATCTGCATTCATGTGCTTGTGTGTGTACATCTGCACCTGTCAGATAAACACCCCTGATGAAAAATATTGCCATATTTTCCTCTGTTTGTCGGGGGTTGTTGTGAAACCTCTGCCTCACCGGAGAAAAATAGAAGTTATCCATATTGTCATGGCTCGTCAGTTTCTTGTGTCTCTTCAAACAGGTAGGAATTCTGATCACACTTCATCTGTGAGTAGCACAATAGCTCTGCTGTGTAGGTAAAAGCCTTAATCCAGTTTATACACAGAACCAAATGTAAGCTTTGTGTCCCTGCAATCAAATGTGTTGGTCTTTTTGGACTACTGTAAATGCACAAGGGCTGTAATTTATGTTAGATACTTCATCATTTAACAATTTGAGTGGCAAGGGTTTGATTTCAGTGGGAGCACACAAACACCACATGCTCCTTTGTTTTTGTGATAACAGCAGCAGCCCCTCTGCCCCTGGTTGCTGTACAATCTCTATTTTTACATAAAGATTGATAATATACAGTATTACTTGTGCCACAACTGATCTTCATTGCCTTTGAATTATTCTTATAAATACAAAATACAAATACATCTGTATAGATAACTTGGGGAGGCTAAGCAACATGTCTTACTGAATGGCTCTTGACTGTGTTAGTGCAGGTATGTGCTGGCGTACATGAGGGAATGTTGCATTAGGACAAGCTCTAGTGAAGGGGATTTCTCTAAGGTTTTTTCATTCACCTGAACATGTTTCTGGTTTAGCATTTGCTGTTCTTCTTCTTGTGTGCTACAGTATGTCAGTCTGGGAGCAGCAGGTGGAATAAGGCCAAAGGAGGGAACTTATAGTATTATTTACTTTCCCAAATAAGAAGATGCTGCTGGAAAGTCAAAAACCACTGTCACTGACTGTGACTGTTCATTATGACATTATCCCTGTTCATTATTATACAGGAAGTCACGTGGTGTTTCTCATTGGTCTTTCCCGAAATTGCACCATATGCCTGAAGGGGTTGATTGCGAGAGCACTTACTCATCAAGTATACAGTACACATGCAGCTCTTCATATCATTAACCTCTAGATGTTAGAAACACAGCTAATTCATATTCTGCAAGGATTTCGCATGCACTGTATTAGTGTGCTGAGGGAAAATGAAGAGGAGGACTGGATTCAGTGTTCCTGGCTAAAATGAAGTCTGATTATTTTTTACTGTTCAACCCATTCATTGTGATAACTCATTTACTTTTGTCCTTTTGTGTGAATTACTTGGATTGAAATTCCAATTTTTCCTCAAACAAAATTGTCCTCAAACCATCCTCTTATCGCAAAACACAGCTTATCATCCTCTCTGCGAATCAATTACGTACAAAGACTTTGCCAAATTTACACAGCGGGGCATTAGCTTTGATGAGGGAGCCACATATCCAAACTATTTACCTCTGTAATGTTTACCCCTTCTGTTTATGCTTCAAAATACATTACTATGTTGTTTTTTTCCTGTACGCTGCCCTTCTCAGATTCTTTACCATGCAGCAGAGCATTACAAAGACATTTGCCACAGTGTATACATTTTCATTAAAATGCTCCATCCCTTCACCAAATGCATGGATGTTTGCAGGGATGTCTTTAATTTAAGTGAAGAGGCAGTGAACCACCGCAAAGCTTTAATTTCACTTTCTTATGACTCCATCACCCGTCCCCTCCTCCCTCTTCTGTTTCAGCACAGCCTCTTCTCTCCAGTGGGATAGAAAAAGAGAGGGAAAGATTTGGATGTTCAAGGAAGGACCCCCACCCACCTAGAAAAAGCACCATACTCCAGTTGCATTGCATAAAGGGGAAAGGAAATGCTTACATTTGTATAAATTAGCATGCAGCATAAAAGGCAAGGTCAAAAAATGTTGGCATTCACATTGGGTGAGTGGAAAATTCAAGGTGGGGGGATGTGAATTTAAATCAGATCTTTCCTTTTTTTTTCTCCCTTCCATTCTTTGAGACACATTATACAGGCTCTGTGGCTTCACTATCTAAATGTGTCCCATCCTATCTGCTCCTGTCTTGAAAAAAAAAACCCTCCACCTGCCAAATCCTTGTCAAATTATTTCCTCTCTCTCTGTTCTGATGTCATGAATACACAGTAAAACACAGGGCCTCGAGCAGATATGTACAAAGTGCTTTCAGACAGCTTTATATTTTAAGTATAATTTACACAGTGTCTGCTGGTTTGCATGAGATGGGTAGCCATACCAACCCATTAATCACAGTCAAGTCTGATGTTCTTATCTCCCTGCCTCCTCCTATCAGCTCAGCCAAGAGGAACTAAGACCATCTCCACGGACCCTTCAATCAGCCACCTTTAGATGGTTTTTTAAATTAATTTTTAAGTAAATTCATGGGCATAAATTCAAAGCTGTGACTGACCATCTGACTTCACAAATATAGTAAACAGCAGCAATTTCTGCAGCATTAAATCATCCCCCGGGGTGATAAACAACACCATAGTGGTTCAGGATCTCCTCAACACAGATGGTTTACATGGTGTTTGGCAATAAAGAATTGTCAGAAGAACATCCAGCAGAGCACACAAAAAAAGAATAATGCCAGTAAAAACAGCCTGTGGATTAGAGTGGCATCAGATGAAAGACTATATACAGTATACTGGCGTTAAAGGGACATCTTTATGGCATTGGCAGCAGGACACTGCCCTGCGGGAACAACATTACTCTTATGTTTGCTGCAATAATATTTTGGTGATATACGTGTTTATTTTCTGAAAGGAATTATAATGCAAGGTTTGGCCAAGATTTTCTTTAACAGTTAATCAGTGAGTTGTAGATGTGATGGTAGGTGGATGGATACCCTTAGACAAAGGTAAGCTACAGTAACTCTGTTTCCACTAGTTTTGCTATGCTATGCTAAGCTAACTGGCTGCTGGCAGTTTAGTTTACAGCTGAGAGAGTGGTTTCAATCTCATCTAACTCTCCGGAAGAAAGCAGATATCTCTAGCATATCTCCCTAAAACTATTCTTTCAGGTTTTCACTGAACTCCCCGATCTTTAGTTTTTTGGTTTTTTCCTCCTCATAGTTGACAAACCTGATAGAAAGTGGGAAAGCGGCGTCGGCGTACGGTTTCTGTCACTTCGGCCCTGCCAAGCAGAGTTAACATCAGATCATGTTTGATTCCTGTCAGCGTCTGTAACCACAACCCTCTGGCTCACGGGCAACCTGCTCCCTTTAGCACTCCTACTGTGTCTGTCCCTCACTTGACCCGTAACACTGTTTGGGAATGTGCAGTCATAACATGTTATGTCCCAATCATAACATCTGTGGACAGAAGCATATGGGAAAGCTCTTATTATGAACACTAATGACAGCTGAAGCCTTGAACTGGAGAGGACGAGAGCCTCCGAAGAGCAATAATATGCACATTGTGATTTTTATTTCTCTTCGCTGCTCAGGTCAGCTGTTGGAGTTTTAGAGGTTTGATTTGGCCACATAAACCTGTCGCCCCCAGCGGGCAGCTGTTCGACGGGGCCGCCTTTGTATCTCCGCAAGGTCGTGTGGGAACTAAATGGCCGGGGTGGGAGCCCGGCTCTCACTTTAACGCTAACTTGGCTCTAAAAAGCTGGTGTGTAGACACACAATGGAGATGGGAGGAGAGTTTGTCCTCACAGAGTCAATGGATGAGGAAGCTTTTATAGCCGCCCATTCAGCCTCTCTCCATTTCACCACAGCACCAGGATTATGAAGCTGAAGTTTACCCAAATTAGATCTCACACATCTTGATGGTGGGTTTTATAAAGTTACAAATTAGCATCCCTTACTAATTCCTGTCTTTTGAAAGCTTCACATCTACTGGCTGCTTATCCATTAGGGCGAATTATGTAGTTAGAGTTTGATTTCTTTCGTTGGTGTTCAATATCATCAACATGTTTTTGCCGTCGGACGTCCACGGCCCGCTGAAAATGGGCTGGGTCTAACTGTCTGGAGATGGTAATGTTACATTTAAATACAGATTAATCATACAAGCCTAATTCATCACCATGACAGCTGTGAAAACATCCTGCCAAGCCCCCAATCCACTCCTTCCTCCTCTTCGTCGTCCCCTCCGGTCTTTTCAGATTCCCCCCTTAAAAAGCACCACTTTTTGAAATCCCCTTGCATGGCTGTAGAATATGTATGGCTATGAGGATATTCATATGCTAATGGCGGCGGAGCTGAGAGTGCAAAATTAACCAAGCTTGACAGAGGCCCATGTGACCCCCGAAGATGTCGGGAGGCCAGGGAAAACATCGATCATGTGACACCGGCACAGTTGAGGCCGGGCCAGGGCTCGGTCAAGATGGATGCTCTTTTAGACAGCACATATAAATCTCTGAGAAGGTTTGAAAATATTGAAATTAGAGCTGAATTATAACAAATAACGTTGGCTGCCTCTCCTCAGGAAATGTGTCATCTATCCTCTTCTCCTCTCACTATCAATGTGTGTGTGCATGCGTGTGTGCGAGAGAGACAGAGCGAGAGAAGGAGAGAAAACAGGAGAGGCAGAGGCTGTGAATGTGTGTTTTCAGCTGGTGTGTTCAGTAATGTGACTCTAAAAGGGGTCAGGGTTTTCAGGTTCTCACTGTAAGATGGGATGTGAGACCAAAACATGACTGAGGACCCTGTGTGTTGCTCTGATACTTACTGTGTGCGATCATGAAACGCGTGTGGGACGACAAAAGGAGAGAAAGAGCGGGAGCCTCTGGTTTGCGTGACCCCGAAGCCAAGATACCCACAACCTCATTCTCTCCTCTCTCTAAATGCTTTCAGGTAATGGCGTCTGTGTGGTATGAGAGCTGAAACTACAGCCTCAAAGCCACTGAATCAGCCTCAGACAAGCGGTGCACAACAGCAGCTGCAGCCCCCAGCCTCACCTTGGAATGAAACGCTTCATTCCTATAAGCGCTACATTCACACAAGGCAAATCGATTCATGAATCATTCAAATCTTTCAGCACCTACCTGACAGCAAGGGCTGAAAATGGCTTTCTTTAAGCTCGACTCCGCCGTTAAAGGCAGTACGAGGCATTTGATGTAGAATAAAGTGTATTTCATCATCATACCCGAGCCACAGCGCTATGACGTTCTCATTCTTAACTTTTTTTTTTTTTTTTTGTGGGGAACGGTATCATACCAGAACTCCACTCTCTCGCAAAACATCCAAGATGATATAATGGCTTTCTTCAGAGGACTGCTGAGTGAAAATGATATCCTGTGGCTGAAGAGTGCAAAGTCACAACAGGATATTAGTCTGTTAAATGTTCACACACGCACTAATAACACTACATTCTTCTTGCAGCGATGGTACCGAGCATCATCAGACCCTTCGCTGTGAGCAACAGCTTTTACGCAAAGATTGGAAAAACCCTGGATTTTTTTTTTTGCTTATGTTTGTGATGCGGTGGCGTGTATAGCTGTGTGTGTACAAAAGAGAGATGTGCCTCCCCGAGTGTACGCAGCATCGGCAGAATATAGCTTTCCTGCCGTCTTAACAGTTTCACCAAACACAGTCATAACTTTTCTATCTAAGGGAGTGTGTCCATGAGTGAGGAAACATGGGTACGCATGTGTTTCCAGTTAAGTCGTGTGCATGGTGTGATGCGGCACCCGACTGTAGTTTTTCCCACATCTTTCAAAATGAATTCAGCTGTTTCATTTTCTTGTTTGCTGCAGTTGGGAAATAATCCGGATATGGCTGCTCAGGTGCAAACTTCCCCGCTCTAATCACAACAAAGATAGCAGCAGCTATTTATTTCCTGAACGTAGGAAGGTCTTACTCAGTTGCCACCTCCCGTCTCCGGATATTTCACCTTCGGAAAAGGTGACAGACTGAGACAAACCTGGAAACAGTCTTAATGTTAACTTCACTGAGAGTTTAAGGCTGTCAGCTTGACCTCTTGTGGACCACATGATGTTTCAGTGGGATCTCTTTCCACTTCAGCCTGAGGTGTGTCCCCCAGGCATGTGCAGCCTCTTCGCTCCATTTAGTGATAACTTCCTGCGTAGAATCTAATGAATGCGCAAGTAACTAGGCGTCTCTTTGAAATGACTCTGTGTGTGTGTGGGTTTATGGGTTTGAGAGATAGGGATGGAAGGTGTTTCTGCACCTCAGCATGTTTTGAGAAACCACCAGATGTAGCCTTTTTAAAAATCAATACCTTCACCTTAGGCAGGTTTTCTTCTCTTTATCTTTTTTTTTTTCCTATAGGCTAAAACTTTCCTCGTAGCTCCAACTGTCCGAGACTGTCTTGGTTTACTTCGAACATGCTGTCACACAGAGGTTTCCATTAGGGAGTTGTACTGTTGGATTATAACACCTACAAAATAGGCAGCTTCGCACTCCCACCACTTCAGATGAGCACAGAACATGAAGTGGCTCTAAACTGAACAAACAACAGGTCTGTGGAGCCTCGGTGCCACGGTTCAGTTTGTTTCTCTGACTCCCGTCTGCACGGCAGCCTCATTACATCAGTCTGTGTGACAGACCTGTCCGCAAAGGTAAAGATTTTGTCACAGACTTTGAATCAATCTTTATGAACACATCGTCAGACAAGTCAGAAGGCATTAGTGCGGCGAGACATTTCCTGTTGTTTTGGCCCTGTGCTCCAGCACAGTGGGTTTGAAAATAAAATGGTGATGTTTAAGTGCTGACCTTTAGCTGTAATTTGAGGGTGTTTACATTGATATTCGATGAACAGTGCAGACTGTAGCCTTGTGTTTTGTTTTGTTTCATTTTCTCACACAGCTTCCCGACTGCTCAGCTAATATGAATGTGAGCCCTCTCGGCCAGAGTCAGAGCTCGAAGTCAGCACTTTAACCTCCTAGTCATTGTTTAATTTGAAATTCAGTATGCCGTACTCCTTTGACTTCACTGTATGTTTGATTGAGACAAGGAAAGAATCTCTCAACACACAAGCAAAACAGAGATTTATTTGTATGTGCTAAGTCTTCTGGTGTTTGGTTAGTGCTGTGGGCCAAACAAAGACCTAGTTTCAGAAGACTAGAGATGAAGAGAGGTCAGGGAGTGTCACCAGCGTGCACCCAGAAGTAATTGATGTAAAAAGGAGCATTAACTCCTGCTTTAGAGCAAACCTCTCTCTGCCTTCTATTGCTCTGCCTGCCACGCAGCCTGCTCAGTATTTATTGAGACACCTCCAAAGCAATCTGGGATGGCAGGCACAGATGGCTCCTCTAATCCAGGTAAATTATCTTTGAACCTTTCAGAGTAAACAGACGTGCCATTCTCCACAAGTCTGAACTACTATAGGCATGAAAAGGCTGGTGATTGTGTGTGTACATGTGTGTGCACGCACGCATGTGAATCGCATAAGAAAGTGTAGAGAATGTGACCGCGTGTGTACCAGAGTTATTGATGTGAAACTGTTGGCCAGAAATTCAGAGAAAAAAACCCAAAATATCTTCTGTTCACTCCGGGCAAATATTCAACAGTGAAAAAGAAATTTTAAAAGTCTGCCTGTGGATAATTTCTAAAACTTTAATATAAAGTGGAAAATCTTAAAGTCTGGGTTTTAGTAAAGGTGTAAACTGTAAATATTAAATAAACTCACTCAAATTTACATTTAATAATTGGTTTCTGCTGCATGCTTCACAATCAGTGGCTAAAAAATTGTCACCTGGTCACAACGCAGCCACAAACAGCCGACACAAGTTTTCAACAAAGATTTTAAGTGTTAATATCAATTAATGGATGGGCTGCTGCATCAAACAGTAGAGCTATTTATTCTCAACATCTTCTTGAGTTAAACGTATCTGATTCAAAAAAGTAGGCTATATAAGTGTATGAATATGTGTTTTTCAACTGTTTGATATTGTAAAGTAAGGGAGAGTGGGGTAAGTTGAGCACTGCAGAGGGGCAAGTTGAGCCTGTTGCTAGCAAACCATAAGAAAAATTGAGCATGTGACCAAATATTTAGGAGCAAGGCATCATTTCATGAAGCCTGATAGTAAGAAAAGAACTACATGGGTAAAGTGGTTTGACATTCATGTCCAAAAAAAATAATTTTTCACTCTCGAAAGTGAATTCAGTCGATCACAACTTGCATGAGAATTGTGTTTAGACCAAAAGAGATACATTTGTTTTACACATCAACTGTGGTATATGAGCTATAATGAGATAGTAAAATATGCATGAAAGTGAACAATTTTAGCTGTGGGGACTAATAAAGTCAATATGGTAGCTCAGGGGTAAGTTGAGCCACCATCACACCAATACATGTATAACCAATACACTTATGAGTGTACAGTATTTTGGCTGTAAATGCCCTCCTAGTTATTAAATCATGATTCTGGATGTTTATGATTACAGTAAGTATGCTCCTGAAAACATGCAAAGCTGTTTATGGTAAGCAAACATAGTTTTAGTACTTTAGTAGTTAACATTACATAGTTAACATTATGTAAAGTATTAATAAATTATGTAAATTCATGCTGAATGCATTTGAAGACAGCACACAGACATGTATTTGATAGAAATAAAAATAATAAGACAAGAAAGAGAGTGAGACAAAAATTTAAAAACTGCTAGAAATCAGTTTTGGGAGAAAATTTTGATATGCATTACCTTATTCACAAGGAATGTACTGATATACATCCAGAACAAACAGTACAGCAAATAGGTCTGTATTTATAGAATTCTGCAGAGATCACATAGAGTGGGGCAGGGAGGCTTATTAGGCCGGTACAGTGCAGTGCAGTCTTCCTGTTCTGGCTCTCGCCTTGGTAGCTCAGGCAAAATCTATTTTGAACAGAAAGAACATGTTGGCTAGCACCAAAAAAAAAATCCATGTGCTTTTTATTTTTTATGGGGTTTTTTTGGTGTGCAGTGCACCTAGGAGGGATGAGGCAGAAGAAGATACTCTGCAGCTGTGTCAGTGCATGATAGAAGGGGCAGGACGAGAGGGGTTGCCTACGATAGAGTTCACTTTTAGTCCTCCTCCTCGCCTCCAGGGCCTTCAGACTCAGCCCAGCAACAAAGACAGCCTTTATCACCAGCTTGTTTGTCTTGTCTGCATCCCCAGCACTGATGTTTTCTCCCCAGCACACCACTGCACACAACATCGTGCTAGCCACCACAGATGAGCAGTCTGAAAAACCTGAGCCTCTTTGTGAAAACATAGGGTGTGCACAGTGCATGGTGCCTCCATGTTATCTGTCCAGTCCAGGAATGTACTGGAATCAACAGAGAGAGGTGGCAAGACATCCTGCACTTTGTATCATGGTTTTGTTAAAAAAAGTATCACTGGGATTTAACTGGAGTTATTGTTAAGTCATATCTGGCCAATGCTGGAATGGGACATTGGACTGATCTTCTAAGGTCAAAGTGTGATTAACAGAGAGGAAGGACAGAAAACAGCAATCAAGATAAAGTGATGCAGAAATTGAACACACATTATAATCACCAGTCCATTGTCCATTCATATGCAGCTCCAAATTATCATCTGTCAAGGATGTCTGTATAGTACTTTACTGTGAAGCATAGTGATTTTCACATAGCTAAAGCTGACATGTTTCATAATGTTTAGACAGAGCCAAATTGCGGTAAGTGAAGCTTGATCCACAGATTTTATTTTATACATAAACAGTAGAAATATTCTCTTCTAATGTGGTGGAGATCCTTCAAAATGATGCCCATTTATGTATTCAATAGTTTATATTCTGCTGTATTTCCTGGACAGGAGACTCATTTGTCTCATCATGAGTAGCTGTTTTTTTCTCCTTCTCATCCCAACAATTATAACCATGCCGACAATCTCAGCTCAGACCTTTTGAGAGACGGATGTATCCTATGTTTAGTCAGATCTAGTCTGAGCTCAGTGTCACTGATCAGCCCACACAAGGATAAGTCACCATTGGCAAGACTGCAATTCAAGTGGCACCTGACTAAATACATTATATGAAAGATCATTATTGGAGGCATTTCAGTGCTGTTTTGGGCCTTCAAGCTTGTTACAATCTCTCAGTAAATGGGTCTGTAATTGTTATAATATATCTGGGATAGATTTTAATGAATCTCCATCATAAAATATTCTTTTTTCATTGTTATGGTGGATACTATACTGTTTTTTGGATATTTTCTAGGCGATGCAGGGCAAAAGTGGTTTTCTGAACTACCAAACTATCACTGTCATTCATCTTATAAGTGGTGGAGCTACTCCATTTGTAATGTGTAAAAGATGAGGGCAGAGTTCATGGTAAAAGATGGCTGTCCTGGTGTGGCACTGTGTTCCTAACGGCTGTAGAGATGAGTGGTCCTGTGATGAATGGTGCCGTCATGTGCAGCTATAATCACGCCTACGCATGGCTTCCTGCATAATTGATTTTTAATCCCCTAATAGAAAGTAAATCAAACGAGCAAAGCCTGCTTTAGCGCTGCCCTGGAAAAAAAAAAAGAGAAACGAATAATAGCGAGGGGGGAGTTGGAGTAGCAGATGAGATGAAAATGAAGAGTAAATGTATGAGGATGTGAAAGAGAATTGAATATCTAAGTTTCTAAGTTATTGCATTAGAGACTAAAAAAGAAAAGAAAAAAAACAGATCCAATACATTTGCTGCTATATTGTAGTCAAGCAGTGGATACTCTTTACTAAAGTAGCCACACATGATGTCACTTGGACTGAATTTATTACCACACCTTGTAAATCTCAGCCAAGATGATATTGTTAGGAAAGAGTAATGAGATATAGATTGACCCGTCAGCTGATGCCGGGGCAGATTGCATCTGTCATCCAAAATAAACATGGCTGACACACCACTCATAGGCTGGACAGTGCACTGCCAAGGAACTGTCAGTCGGACAGAGAAAACAGGCACAGAAATAAATTTTGCTCAGCGAACAAAGATGAAGCTGGAAGTGGATTCTATTGAAATGACTTTTATTTGTATTTGAAGAGTATGAATTTTGGCCTATTTGCCATTTGTAGGTGTCAAATTAGTTTTTTTTTTTTTTCCTGATGTTTACAGGCATAAAACGCAAGGCATTTGACTGTTAGTTCACTGGAGAATTGAGAGAGGACTAACGCTTTACCACAGCAGCAGGAGGCTGGAGATGAGCTGGTGTCGACTTTATGATGCAGATTTACATCTAAGCCACTTGTTTGTTGCTTGTCCCGTAGTGTGAGAGCGAGGAGGGGGAAAAAAAAGAAGGAAGGACAGACTAATGTCAAAACAAGAAGTCAGTGCAGACACAGCTCTGATAACTGTCAGCACGCGCTCTGTGCTATGAAAGGGAGAGCCAGTGTGAGATGGAGCCAAGGACTTGCTGTCACTAGACGTGCCAGCCACCCAGGCTGAGGAAGATGGAGGAGATGGGAGGAGAGAAAGACAGGGAGGGAAAGGGAGCGAGCACAAGAGATAAGAATGACACTCCAACAGCTGTCTCTCTGACCGTCTCCCTGACTGATGAGATTAGGGCAGCCGTGTAATTGCCTCCATAAGGTGGCAATTACAAATGGACTTATTCTCTTTGGCATGTAAGGCCAAGTCAAAAATACACCAAAACTCATATCTGTCTTTAATTATCAGAAACAATGTATCAAAATTAGTCTCATCAGTAATTCATAAGATATTGTGTGCAGATAGTATGATGAGTAATTATTATTGTCTTAACATTCTAGTGTTTGGAAGGGTAGAAACCAGTTAGTTGATCAGCATTACAGTAAATTTATCAAATATCAAATTTGTTATTTATTAATTGAAAATGCCAACTATTGCCTGTTTATTGGTTTCCACCAATGAGATAACCCCTTTGCCTAACCCTAAAATATAATCAATTAATATACTGTATAAGGATCCAACTTATACTTTTGGTCCAATTATGAATTTTGCTCCAGAAGTAAGAAAATCTTATAAGATCCACATTTTTGTTATCAATAATACTATAATAATGCATATCTAGAAGAGCATTGTCTACATCACATGGCTGACATCATATGTTTTGATAATACAGTCATTTCTTTTAAGAAAATGTGCTTCATTTGTAACAAACGCCAATATAAAAAGCCATAATTGAGAAATTGATGTCTTGACTTCAGCCATATTCAGCTCTCAATCTGTACACTTGTCACATGCCTTTAACACAAGCCTGATGTTGCCACCTGTAGGTTTGAATGACACTGTATGTCGCTCCACGAGCGCCACATCAGAAATACTTCTACCAGTGAAGCACGTTTGTCCCCTGATTGTTGTTGAAGAGCAAGCTCAAAATATATAAGACTGATATAAATAATATATTATAGACCTTGGGCTCTCTTTTTGTGAACTCAGCAGTGAAGATGCAGTCAAAGCTTTTCTGGTGCTGCACTTGGCTGTTGAGTGGAACCAAAAAGATTTCATTATCATACATTATAGGTGAGTGTGGCGGAGGCTGTGACGAATTCGGCCAATCACATATGGTTTCCTCATCACCGTTAAACCCAACTGTTCTCCTAGTCATCAACACTGAGTCTGGAAATCCTGTGGAGACTTTTACACAGAGTTTTCTCTTATGAATACAGCAGCTGGCATATGCTGCTGCTGCTGATAATGATGATGAAATCATCAAATCTTTGGACTCTTTATTAGTTAGATTCCCTTTTTTTTCCGACACTCAACAGGTGTAATGGTGTGCAATTTCATTTGTAATCACTTATCCTTACAATAATTCAATAACCATCTACTGTACAGTGAAATACAGCTAGAGTAACAAATAATATGAAATAATAATAATGAGGTTTTTACACATTGTATTTTTACCCTCTGTTTTGAACATTTAGATTTGACAGATTATTTCATTTAATTGGTTCTAATGGCTGCTTCTTTAGCCTTTATACTGCAAAACACTGCATTCTTTTGGTAATGAGCCACAAAAAAAGAAAAGAAAAACAAAGAAACTGTTTTAATGTAAGGACGATATAATCACAGATATGGCTTTACTTGTGAAAATGGTTTGTGTATTTGCAGATAAGTTTCATATTTGCGAGGTGTTTTCTTGTGAGTTTACATATTATTTTTCTGTATTTGTGGCATACGCTTAATGTTTACTGATTAAACATTTACACATGAACAGTTTGCATTAATAATACTGATACAAATCTACCTCCATACCAGTCACACGTCTACCTGGCGTTGTAATTAAAATGCGGAGCAGAGAGTGACACATTGGCCAGACTCGTTAGAGAGGAAATGAGGCACACAGCCGTTGCTTCAGTTACCCTGTGTTTTGAATGGAGACACCGGGGGAGGACCGGCAGGAAATACAGGAAGTTCTTAGCACAGAAAGAATTTTAATTGATCTACAATTTTTCAGGGAGCTGTTTTCAGTAGCTACAGACTACAGTTTGGCTTTATGTATCATTTTTCATTCCTTGCAAAGTGTCTTGACGGTTTTTCCTCATGTTCCATGTTTTGTTCTGTTCATGTACTGTACGTTCTGGTTCCCCCTTCACACTGCGCTTGTATGCATCTACTTTGTTCTCTTGCTGCACTTTCAGAGCGGTATATTTTTGACCTTGGTGACGGAAAGACAACGGCACTAAGTTGCTTTGAACTGTTTTTGACGTCCTGCATAATGGTTAGGGAATGCCAGCCCCGCCACATTCACTACTCTGCTGTTGTGTACAAAGATACTGTATCTATTCCCTTGCTTCACATCATAAAATTCTGTCAAGCACTAGAGGAAAAAAAAAGCAAGACAAAAGCCTGTCTGCTATCCATACAGAAGACGCTATAGAAAAGAAAGATAAGGAGGCTCGACATATTAAATAATCAATGAAGAGTATAGTATATTACATGTCACTGAGTGATGTTTAGAAGGTAATCGTCACTCTGATAGACTCTGTAGATGGCAAATTAACAGCACTATTCGACATGCTGCATCAGAGACATTTAAATTCAGACGCAATAAAAATGACAGTGCTTAGCCTGAGCCCTTTGCATTTGGGGATGATGAGGAGATTTCCATCTGTCTTGTTTGGGTTTAATCCTGATGTTGACACTGTGCATTTACCACTCAGATTAGAATAAATAGCCCTCCGAACCAATTTTCCTCAACTTCGGCGGTGGTGAACTCGGCTGGATCAATTTTAATGTTATGTTTGTAATTCTGTTCTCTGCAAGCGCACCAACGGCAGCAGCTTGGGGTATCTGTGCAAATGAAAGTTTGGTTTTATTTGCATATTTACCACACGCATATGCTCATATTCACTTATGTTTTATTGACTTACACTTACTTTATATTTGTTCATATTTTCAACAGGGATGCTGCCTCATAAAATAACCTTGAATAGTGTTGTTGTTTGCAGCTTTGTGTAATAACCTAGTTTCTGAAATATGTTATTGAGAGGGGTTGAAGAAACATTTCTTGATCGTGCATATATCCCTAACCAGACTTCTAAGATGTTATTTTATGGAAACATCAATGAAAGACTGTTCAAATGACTATCAGTATCATTGAATTAGATTAAAAGTGGAAATGAAAGTAAAACAAGTCTTTTTTTAACAGTATGTTATGTTACATCAAACACATGTGCATGGATGTCGTAGCTGACAATGTTCACAGCTATAATTAGAGTAAGGAATTTGTTAAATAGTTCTGTTTACATAATAACTCCCTTTCCCCCTGCTCTGCTTATTATCACAGCGAGTGCACTTAGCTCTTTTTCTCACACTCACGCACACACATACAGGCTTGCCTTATTCAATAACTTCCTGTAGGAATAGAAAATATATTACATTACTGACTAATTATTATGCAAACAAACACATGTATAGCATCATTACTGTTGCATAGACCCTATCCTCTCATTAAAAAAAATGAATAAATATGAGATTAGCTTCTTTCTGCCCAGGCAAGTCTCAGGAAGCACGCTGTACTTTTAATGTGTTTCTGGTTTACAGCAAAATCTTCTCTAATGATAAACTATATAGCGCACGATATAAAAGCTCTATGACAATGACAAGCTCCCCCTTGTGGGGGAAATACAGTGAGATAAATATGAATAAATTGGCTTTTGGCTAAGTTACAGCTAGCTGCTACATCAGTCAAGCTGCTCCAGAAAACAAGTCATCATTCTCTTTGGTTGATGGTCCATAGGGGACATGGAAACAGCTAGTTAGCAGTAGTGCTCTAGTTTGACAAAGAGAAGATCAGACTTATTAGCACAATTACTGTTCCATGTCTGTTCTCTGTGATGTAAGTGCTTTCATAAATAGAAGAAGAAAATATTGAAGCTTAAGCAGTAGCAGCAGTCATAGAAAGAAACAGAGGAACAATTACTGGGGGCCAACAAATAGAATTAAAAGCTCTTGGGTTTTTTTTTTTTTTTTGTCCTTTTCTATGCATGTAAACACAGTGAATCCTTTGTTAACAACCTCAGTTCACAGGACAGTAGTAAAAGGTAGAGCCATCCTTACATGAAAGCTTTGTATTAAAAGTGACATAAACCCAATGGAACGGAGCTCAAGTGGGTTCCTCCCACTGACTGCTGAGCCTGGTTAGTCATGCATGCTATGGGAATGGAACAGAATGCAATCACCTTCTCCTTTTTAATGGAGCTGTCAAGGCAATCACAAACCTATGCCGGCCACAGCAGCTGAGGGTGTATGAAGAGGCACTAAGCCATCTGATGAGCCCTGGAGGCCTGATCACTTTGCTTATAAATTCGGCACGCATGAAATTACGCATGTGAGGAGAGACAATCCTGAGAGCGGACATGGCTTGTGTGCACGCCACGTTTGCAGTCAAGTGAATTCTCAAATCTTTGTTTGCCTTATGGGCATGTGTAACGTCTCTGTGTGTATGTACACATACATGCCCACAAGTGCACAAAAGAGCTGCCAGTCACTTCCCCATCAAGGCTGGTGTGCAGATGACACGGACTTGTCACTGACGAAAGCCCGGGTGATCGAATGGCTAAAGGGGATTCTAATGAGATCTTTGGAAGGAGAGAGCAACATCTCCACGATCAGCCTTTCAAGTGGAGGGCAGTTGGGTCACACAATGGAAATTAGACTGGGAACATGAGAGGTAGGGCATGATGTGACTGATATGAGCTGACATTACTGGACTGCGTGCAGAAGGAGAGCCATCACCGCGGGAGGATACTTCTCAATATAACATGGATCAGATTATGCAGCTGTGCTGGAACATATACGACATCATGTCCAGCATATACAGTGTTTGATGATTAGATTAACTGGTTTTGATCAGGTCTGATGTGCTATAGGCAGTAAAACAAAACAACAATAACTTTATCTAAAACTACAATATGTAATACAGTGGAGTTGGGAATATTAAAAAGATATACAGTATGTTAATGAGAAAGCTGGAGAAGAGAGAAGAAAAGACAGAGGATGGGTGAATGAATCATATTTCATGAGGTTAATTATCAATAATTAAAACCACTGGTGTTTTATCTGGTGATTAGACAGAAGACAGAACCCATATAACCTACAATATTCTTGCTTCTGTAGGAAAATTAATTTTGTGCAATGATTAAATCTTGAGATGGAATAAGAAGTAATATGATTAAAGGTCCAATCCAGAATATTTTATCTAGTTTATTCTATTGATTGCTCGGTAAGGCTGCTTTTCAGCGCATTAAAAAGACAGCGTTGTGTTTATCCTCTTAATAATGGAAATGTTTTGTCGGAAACATACCGCAATAACAACGGTCGACTGATTTCTGCTGCAAATTGACTTCTTTATTTCAAAGATGAAAATGAATCGTGCACCCCATCACTATGTTACTTACTTCATTTTCAGATAAACACAATTTCCACTCTTGCCCCACTGGAATGACACTCACAAGTACACATCGTCATTAAGTGAGATTGGAGTTGCTGCTATGCGACCTCACTTTATGCTTTTTGTCAGTGCATAAAGTCAACATGCATTTTCATACATGGTCTCCCTTGGATGATAACACTAAGGCTCTTCCCAACAGAGCGCTGGGCTGATCTGAATATCAAAGCGCACTGTTTTTCAAATGTATTCAGCACGTGTTGTTACCCTGGCGTAGTCTGACCCTGCAGTTGGAGCCTTCTGTTAGGATTCGCACAACCTCATCGCAGAATTCAAGCTGATGCCGCCCATGGGGACCGATATCAAAGACTTCAGTTTCTATTACCAGATTGCATGTTTACGCTGTGCTTCCTACCCTCTGAGCTGAGGATCAGCATTTGACTGAGGAAAACACTTTTCTGTCGTGACTCGCTCCAATTTAGGAACCTAAAACAATAACAAATATTGGCTAATTGCAAAGGCTATAATCACATTGTTAATGCTCTTTTCATATGCTGCTTGATGTCAATATATCCCCCTGGTTGGGCGCTGAGTAACCAGCTGAGGATTGAACACATTCACACTTAAGATCTCCAGCTGTAATTGTTTGGAGCTCAAGAGTTTTATAATAATGTGCATTGTGTTTTGTGAGTATATTCTTGTAATGGGTACTTTTTATGAATGCACACAGTATTTGGATTTTAAAGAACCTTCATTTGACAAGGATAACGCACCCTGTAGACTGCTTGTTTATGCTATTAGTCTGAGCTGAAATTGACCTATTATATCCAGTTCTACTGAAACAAATTTGTGTTTTTATAGCATTTTAAGGGGGCACTCGAACAACTGTTCACATAAGGTTCAGTTTACTTGTCATGTGGAGAATGTAGCCTGTGAAAACAGCTGGATCATGTTGTCTGAGGCTCTTGAGGAGCTTCATCAACATCAGGGTCATCTCATCATGGGATTTAATGTTAAAACATGTTTGACAGGAAGTTTACATTAAGAGTTGGGGTGCAGGATTTGGCAGTGGGGTTTGTAGTAGGTGCTATGTTGGTATTGTATAATATAAACTCAAGTGATTATTATTTTCTTCGAAATAGCGCCAATTCATCTAGAAGCAGTATAAGAAACTGTGCCAGGAGGACCACCAGAAAGCAGAGTGTCCTTCACTCAAACCCACTGCTTGTGCCATTCATTACAACAAACTGCACTTCAGACGGTGCTAGACCACAAGCTGAAGGAATGATTAGTCTGTCTCCCCTCGGGATTGAATATTATGATGAACGTCCGCTCGTCTCGTCCTCATCCAAAACTTTTTGGCCTTACTCAGCAGAAAGTGTTCACTAACCTGCCAAGATCACTTTCGCAGAACTCGCTCCCATGACTGTCTTCCCTCTGTGGCTTTCCCTCTAATTCACCTAATAACCATTTACAGAACCCTAAACTTGAAACTCTGCTGGCACAAACTTGCAGTAAAGCCTCTCAGTATGTTTATTTATCTGTTTGTCAGTAATTACGCTTACAGTCTTACAGTAATAGGATTACAAACCAAAAGACATTTTCTGGGGTACTGTACTGTAGCAGCACTATGATGATGTATAATGGAGTGGACAGTAAAGGAAAGCAAAAAATATATCTTTCTCATGTAGTTCTAAGTGTGTTTTAATTGAACGCCTCATTTTCTCTAATTGACTCCACCTGCTTTTCACCACGGTCCCCGGTGTTTTCAGATTATATTTACACTTTGTGATATATGATGATTAAGCAACTTCTCCGGCATCTGCTGGGTGGAGCCCCCACCTCATACTGTAAGTGACACAAGTACAAAGAGACAGTCACAAAC
Organism: Decapterus maruadsi; assembly: GCA_030347415.2. Taxonomy (NCBI): domain Eukaryota; kingdom Metazoa; phylum Chordata; class Actinopteri; order Carangiformes; family Carangidae; genus Decapterus; species Decapterus maruadsi. The sequence continues at coordinate 20,015,582 of CM064906.1, forward strand.
CAGCAAATCCCCCCATTCATGCTTCATCCCAGCGTGCGCCTTCAATGTCTGATTCTGCCTGAGAGATGCAGCAGAACACATGCTATCCATCATCTCTGTGGATCACAGTCAAATGCAAGTGGAGACCATAAACAGTAATGCATTTGAAAACACTTCCATTTACAGTAGGTGCTGTTTGACTTCATATTCACTTTTGCACCTACAGCATTTTCTGAACGCCCACTAAAGAGTTGAAGTTAAAAGGTACGGACAAAAGCAAAGGAGGCATTTTTTTTATTCTTGATTAGGGCAACGTACAGTGTACAACCTAAAAGTTTTCACAGGGACAGGGTTTTATATAACAAAAACAGTATTCATTCTACTTCTTCTGCTTTATTGCTATATCAACAGTAGAGAAAGGCGTGCAGCAAAGGGCCTGGAGTTGAACACACTTTAGGCTTAACGCGTATGATCTGACAGATTATCAAGAAGGTGCCCATGGTATTAAGACAATTTAAATTCAAATTCAAATTAAAAAGGATCCTTTACTCATATTTCACAGTGCAATGTAAAAAGTAAAAAAAAAAAGACAATGTCTCATCTTTTACATGAGCCATCCCTCAAGCAAGGCTGGATATGTCAGCACTGCGCTCAGATTAACAAGCTTCTCACGCACTGTAATTTATCCTTCACATTTTACTCCGAATTACCTGATGGGACTAATGAAATGTGGCCTACGGCAGGGGGGGACCATGACAGACAGATTCCTTGGAATAACAACAGATAGCATTTTTATATCTCGACGCCATTAACAATGACCTCCAACCATTTCGAGGTGACAGGAGAGGGTACGACTGAGAGGCGGTGTGAGAGCCAGCTTGTGTGAGGGGAGTTATTTTCAGCCTCGACGCTACAGTCGTTATATATTCAAATCTTATATTTCACATGAGTTTTCCTATGAGTTTCTGTCTGAGGGTGAAGAAATGGTTTTGATGAAATCCAGTCCTGTACATCAAGAGACTCGTTGCGCGAGAGGGGGGGCGGGTGGGGGGTGGATTATGTGATGAAGAAATGCAACATGAAGCATACACGCCAACCAGCAGCCTGACCCGTTTCACTTTGGCGAGATGGATGATGTGAAATTGAAATGCTTCCCCTTAATGTTTCAGTGAAATCAATGCCGAAAAAGAATTTAAAAATGTCTTTTGGGTTTGTTGTGTTGTAACCCTTTCCATCCTTCCCCACATTATGTACTTCTATCACTTCGCACAAACTCATAAAAGCTTTACTCCCCACCCCCACGTTCTCTCTCTTGCACATGCAGCAACATAAATAAACATTTCCAATATCCACCGTCCCATTGTGGTTTAATTTTGTTTAAAGCAATCTGTCCACCCGTCTCAAATCTACGCCAAGCTGCACGTCCCTCTCTTGACAGCTGTGAGCTTGATTCGTACCAGCAGCCATGTCATTGATTCCTTTGCAGAGGCAGAACTACGGCATCAATCATATCATCACCTGTAACGAGACACCTCTGCTTTTACCATCTCCATACTGTACCTCCGCACACACATAGGCAGACATACACACACACACGTGCGTTTGCCTGTCATTCACAGAAGTCTGCTCTGAAAGGCATGTGATGAGGATGGCTGCTTTCATGCCTGAATTATTGATTAGAAGTTCAGTTGAACATTTTAGCTGTAGGTCATGTTAGCCTATCCATGACAGAAGCCATACCGTACCCAGGGTAAATTTATTGAGTGGGAGCTGTAGCAAGAATATATTTCACCTCCTCCTTCTGTGAAATACCTTTTTCATCTGTGAAAGCCTTTTTCTTGCCAATACCTTCCACAGTGTTGCACTACTTTTGTCAGTGGTAACTGATTAACTCTCAAACCTGCATCATGAACTTTGGAGGAGGAAATCTGCAAATGTCTGATTTAGGACTGTAAGCTATAAGAAGTATACGGTAGTGTAGTGTTGATTTAATTACACCATAAACCTTTTGGTGTGTTTGTTTAATCCTGTTCTGTCTGATTATAGATCCAAACACAGGATGTCAATTCCATTGGGTTTGTGTGTCTGGATGGAATTTTTGGCTGCGTAATATAGTAGATTATGTATCCTGCCTCATATACCCTGTGCATGGTGCTAGACTCCAGCACACCCACAAGCTTGAAGCTGCCAGTATACAGCATCAGAGCTGCTTGCGGGCTGGCGAAGAAAACCCCCTCCAACCACACGTTTCCGACATCTGAGGTGGGAGTCGGGTGCTGGGTGCAACCGTTTCAGTCACTCTTTGAAACCAACAATCCTACATTTCTGAAATGTTCACAAGTCTTTGTTTGCAAGTCCAAGTCAAGACTCAAGTCTTTGGCCACGAGTCCGAGTCACGCCAGGTGGTTCATTCCCATATGGAGTTAAACGTGAGAGCACGAGATACCGGGGACTGAGGCCAGGCGTTTCGTTCCCATGTGGAGTTTAATGTGTTGAATTTGTTGTATTCAGAAAACCCTTAGATGAACAACATATAAATTAATTTAGACTGTTAATTATAGGTCATAAGATCTTGATGGTATAACATTTTTATGTGTAGCAAAATCTTTTTGGAACCACATGTTTCTGAGAGAAGAACTGGTTGATACTGGTTGACAACAAACGGACATTGTGCCTCACGTGTACGGACGGTGCCGCCGTAAAAATAAAAAAGCCGGTCCATGCTGTTCCGCTCTCACCTGGTGTTTGGCTGCACTCTGTATAAAAGGACTTATATATGAAGATCTAACCTTCATCTGAACACCGGCCATGTGGCGCTGCCCGGCTGTAGTAGTGTGTTCACGGCAAAAAAACTAAAAATCAAACAAAAAAAACATCATCGGTGGTCCTGTCAGGATGGAGGCATGAGCCCCCTCCAAAAAAAAGATTGTCGGCAGTCTTTGGGGCATGAGTCCAAGTCCAGTCTGAAGTCTCTGTGTGTGCGACTTAAGTGCAATTCGAATTCGAGTCGCAAACTTGAGTCCCCATCTCTGCTACATTCACACCTACTTCATACTGTGAGTAGCCGGTTGTGTGGAGGTGAGAAAAAGAGACTGTTTTTTGTCACACAAGTATTTGTGTTTTTTGGTCGTTGTTTTCTTCATGTGAACAACAGATTGCAACACTATCAATGCCTTCCAGGAGAGACAGCCTGTGTTTAATCGGTACACAATGTCTCATCTCCCTCTATGAGGGCCAGCTGCACACTTCACCTTTGAGTGTGGCCACTCAGAAACCTACTGAAAAAAAAAAACACTTGTGATTTCAACCTGGCTGGACAATGCATCTCACAAACTAGCTGCTTTTGAGGTGGGTGAGTGCTCACTTCCTCTTCCTGAGCATCGCCCGACCATGACCCATCACTGAATCAGCCAAGGACGGTAATAGTGGGCAGGTGAGGAGGGACGAGCTGTTTGAGAGATTCAAGAGTAGGCTTGTAGAATTTCAGCGGTAAATACCAATACTAGTGAATTCCCACCATTCTTATTCGATACCACGAAAAAAAATCAAAAAACAGAACCAATGTACTTCTAAATTCACTTCTTCATTTAAAAAGACGTTACGTTTCACATCAAACTTTCAAGTATTTACGCTCCACTGTGCTTCAACAACTTATATTATCAAAGAATTTAAAGAGCGGGCAGCAACATGAAGTTTAAGCCTCAGTCTGTAGTAATATCAAATAAACAATACAAAATAATGCACCAAAATTTGAGACATGAACCAACAATATCAAGGTACTAGAATTTAAATTAAAAAACAAAATTGCCAAGTGAAACAGCCACTGAATAAAAAGAGGAAAACATGCACCATTATGTACTGTGGCAATCTGGTTAGACCTCATTTTATTTCCGAATGTAAATTTCAGACAAATTATCACAGAACAACTGGCAAACAATGTGTAGGGGCCTCAAGGGGCCCTAGGGCAGTTTCTCCTGATCGGTAATCAAGCCTTAAGCAGCATAGGAGAAAAGTAATGGATGGTTTGAACCCTAACAGAGCATCAAATTTTAAAAGCTAATTTTATACATGAAATGGTAGCCATGGTAGACCTGTAAAAACCTTTCATATTTTCCTCTGCAATGCAGTGAAATTATAGTCTAACAAAATGGTAAGTACAGTGGAGCTCTTAAATAAATCTGCTTTCTCACTTAACATGTTCCAAATAAGTCAAAGTTATTAAAACTATAAATATATATTTTATTTGCACCCCTGGAGATTGTATCAGGATCCATACTTAGTACTTAGTGTTCGTAGACAGGTGGGAGTATATTGATTCTCACATTAAGGTCAGTAAGCGTAATAAATAGTGAAAAACTGGCAGAGGAGGAGCTGCACATGTGAAATTAAATGTCATCTCCAGAATGAGAAAATTGCGTTGGATTTGTACAAGTGGCGTTCTCTCTTCGAAACATGCTAATCCAAGCAGGGAGAGGTGTCTGCGCCCATGGAAATAGATGCAATCGAGTGCTTTTGGAGTACTTTTGAAAAAAGGAAGCAACACTGTGCAAGAGGGAGGGGGAGGGGGAAAAAAGCACAACAAGATGAAATGGAGAGCTGGATCGTGTGTCCACACCATCTCCCTTTGAAATGATTCATTCCATTTCTGTTAATTAGCAGCTACACTTGTAAAAATGACCTCTAAATACTGCCTGTGTCTGTAGCACCCACCGTCTTGCGATAGGTCTATATGCATGAGAGTGGATCAGAGCGAGAAAGAGAAAGGCAGGGATTAGGAGAAGGGGGAAGCAAGGGCAGGGAGAGGGGACAGGGCAGATTGGTTTTAAAAGAGAAGAGAGGAGAACAAGTGATAAAGTGAGAGAGACAGAGAAGGAAAGTAAACCACAGAAGATCGGCTCAGGCGATGAGTCTAACAGTCCAATTATGTGTGGCGCTGGGTGACAGGATGCATGAGTGTACTGTTGCTTTGTCCATTTGGCAAGAACAGAGATAAGGTCAAGAGACAAGCGGATGATGCAGAACAATGAGACGTTCACAGCAAAGACAATGAGATAAGTTCACTCTGTGTGTGTGTGTGTTTTTCTGCCAAACTATGAAGCAGCATGGAGACAGCGAACCTTCCAGAAAATACAGTAGATAATGAATCCAAGAGGGCACATATGGGGATTTAAGGGGAAATTTCACCGCTGCAGTCTAGTTTAGCATGCAGGCAGTGGCCTATAAATTCATGGAATGATACAAAGGGAGATCAGTGAGTGATGGATGGGGGATTGGTGGTGCAGATCCAGTCACAAATTATTTATTGATTAGATATCAGAGACCTGGAGTGAGGCGGTAGGTGTCTTAAATCTGACCTCAATATGGACACTGGATAAATTGCTCCCACAGCCAATCAGGCAGAAGTTTTTAAGTCTCGAATCCTCCATGTGTGCGTGTTTTTCTGGAACAAATACACAGTATCTACACCGCTCCTGTCTATCATTCAGTATTTGGCCACTCATTTGTGAGACCCATCAAACCCAAGGAGCTCAGTCATGATTGGTATTTTAAGTTAGATTGATTGCTATTACTCATTAGAGGCTACAAACGACTTCTCTCGGGTAAACTGTAACATAGTGCATCTTTAAGTAGTCATGTCTTGCCCCCACATTAATCTTTGATTGAGCTTCAACGTGCCGTGCCACAGCGCCGACCAGTAAAAAAAAAAAATCCATCAACTGACACACTGGTATACTCAAAATCATTTCGGGTTTTGCTGCATGACTAACTATGTAAGGCACAGCGGAGGCTATGAAAATTACCATGTGATACTGGTCAAGTGCTGCAGCCCCATCAATTACTCCTGCTAATAAATTGATTTGTGTGTTTACAGTCTGATAGTTATGTGCAGTCCATCATTTCATCTCTTCAGCGCACACAACAGATAAATAACCTTTCCAGATAGGAGGCTTCCCTTCACTGCATCCATAATGACTGACCTCTTTCAATCACACATCCGGCACTGGACGACGTAATGGGCTAGTGAATCTTTTTCCATGTCAACGCAACAACTTAAAATATGGTTCCATGGTGGTTCAATAAGAGGCAGTGAGCGTGCAAAGTCTCCCACAGGGTACGACACTCTTTCTACATCCGCTTCAAGGTGCAACCTTCCTCCTGTTGATACAGACCTTTATATTTTTCACTCTGAAAGCTGTGAATTTATGTCACATAAATACACTATACATAATTGAATTCCACTGAATGTACTGTAAGATGACTTTGATTTAATTTGAATTACATAATAGATGACTATAAATTTGAAGGTCATTATACTACCTAGCTTCAACGAGCATGACAACATTTCTCATTTATCTTATAATTATTAATTGTTGCCCCTCTGTGTACCGTACGCAATATACATCCAGTCTTGTGTAGTTGCGGTGCACAAATAACGCATGATGAAGAAGCACATGGAACCTGTTCTCTCATAGAATTATTTTTCCCTCAGCATTTATGAATGATGAACATTTGCATTGCCCCCTGATGTGAACATAGAGTTTCAACACCATCTGCTATTTGTTATATTCCCTGTTTCCGTGTCTCTGCTCCTTTGATGAGGTCCTTTTAAAGGCATTCAAATATAATGCTAAATAGCTGTCACTGCCGGCATTTGGACACAGCCAGAATACAAATGTACAGTACAGAGGAAGAGGAAAAGGGATAAGCTGCAGCAAGGCTAGGTCCTTATTGGGTGATTGTGGTTCAGGGACCAATGGGTTGAGAGGACACCCCGCCGACCTGCGGCACCATAACACCTGAACCTCATCTGCTTTAACAGTGCATGCATGATGAAACAGTAACAGAAGTGATCCGCATGAGGTCTGACTGAACTGAATAAATACTAGTTACAACACTCTTCCTGATTAATTTGTTAAAGCTGTCTGAAAAGAGCTGAAGTCTGTGGCCTGGTAATGTATTTTACTGCTTCTGGGTGCTAAACAGCGGGATTTGAATTCAAATGTGGATAACATGGAAATCAACTTTGGTCTCTAGTCCTTATAAATACCCAAAATATTTTAATTAACAATTTAAAAAATATATAAAGCCTAACATGAAAAAATAAATCTAGCAATACATCAACAGCAAATTTGAGCAAATTATCAACCTCTTAATTTTAATCTTCACTATAAAAATAATAAATGAATATAAATATTTAATGATTATTTTTGGAAGGATTGGGTGCGCCACAGCTGCAGCAGTATCTTCAGTACCTTATATTTCATTGATGTCGGGAAAATAATTGGGTTAAATAACAGCTTTGTTTGGTTTTGTGTAAAGGCACTTGTTAGATTTTTCACCATTACTCTTGGTTTAATTCATTTTCCACGTTTTCACGTTTCACTCTTGCTATAGTAAACAACAATACAATAGGGGAGATAAGACTGTGGTTGTAACATGGGTATAAATTAAATTTATATTAAATGTTTGTCTTTTGGAGGACCACTTGACAAGCCCTTAGGGTTTTTCTTTTGGTTTCTGCGGCACATTTGCTTTATCAGATCTACTGTATACTTTATATGTCTTTTGTTGTTGTTGTTCTACTTTTTAATATGCTGTTTTATATATCTTTTATGTGCTAATAAAATACAATACAATGGGTCAGTTGTAACACTCAAGTTCTCCAGTCAGCAACAAGTTATGAATCACTCTGCACATATGTTCAGTTTAGTCCTTCTTCCACATGTGAAAAGGTAGCATCCTGTGGTAGACGCAAACACTTTTAGTAAGTAATTTTGAGGTAAGAACAGGTTGGATTCAAATGCAGTGCAATCAAGACATATTTGAGGAAAGTGAGTTTGCACCTTCACAGATCACGGATCATCCTGATCCAGCTGACCAACTGGCTCCACCTCCAGCTGCTCATCAGGCCACAAAATGCCCACAAGGCCTCTTCTCCACCTGCCGACCAGGCTACCACCCCATCAAGCTGTGCTGAAGCCACATTGAGTCACTTGAACTTTAGCCCAGATGATGTGCAACCCTTACCAAAAGCAGGACTAAGGAAAATATCACCCTGGGGTATTTTACAATGTTACATCTCACCCCAGGATGTGTTACAACTAACTGACAAACAGAGTATTGGGTGAATTGTAACCTTTCACTCCTTGTGTTTGAGACTAAACCATGCACTTTCTGTTTGTGTTGCAGAGATATGCCATTTGACAGCAGACACGTGTAACTAGTTTGTGTCACATTTTGAACACACTGGCTTAAAAGAGCACCAAGCTATAGACAAAAGTGTCAACAATGTTACAACCACCCCCGGTCTCCCCTATTTGCTGAATCTAACATGTATGTAGAATATGTTCTTTGTCAGCGCTCATCAGGTAGAAAGAACATGTTGGGATGTTTATTCGTATATTCTGACCTCGTGCTGTGGCGTTAAGTAAACAAGGTGATTCTCTCAAAGTATGGTTTCCAGAGACAATGAAGCTTGATAGAGGGCCAGGCCAACCATGACATTTGTAATTGGGACTAGCTGTCATTGTCACAGTGATTTATGATATAATTAATGAACAATTAGGTGACATATGAGGTTGGTCTTCTTTGTTTTGCTCACATTTTGTTTGAAACTTGCCAATATCATCTCCCTCTGGTTTCAGGCTCAAGACTCGGGAGAACTGGAGCTGAAGACAACCAAAAAACTGGAAAAAATATTTTAAAAATATATTTATAGGTGTCATTCTTTCTTTATGAAGGACAAAACAGCATCAGATGTGAGTGTGTAAAAAAAACAGTAGTATAGCAGTATTGCTAATGACTCCACTAGTCTAAATCTCTCTTTGATTACCATCAAATTAAAAGCACTTCTTTAAACATTCATTCACTCTTACTACACCAGATTGTAGTGGAGTTTATCATCCTTAGAAATAAATCGTGCCTGTGACAATGTGTACGTTATTTCAAGTTAATTACAACACAAATTGCCCTTGGAATTTATCAGTTTTGGCCTCTTCAAAGCAAAAATAAAATCCCCATGTTTCTTTGAACCTGTGGTAAGGAGGGCTGGAGCTGCATACTTCCTCGGCTGGGCTTTCTCAGGCTTGACAAACCCAGCAGGAGATAATCAATAAGCTCGCCCACCACCTCCATGAAGATGAACTCGGAGCATACCTCAGAACCTGCAGCTTTAATTTCTATCATCAGGTTCAACAGGGGAACTCATTAGACTACTACTCCTTTGTTAATTACTCCTACTACAACCACTATATAGCACTAGGAAAAAAAACAGAAAACATGTTGTGTTCTTTACTAATGTGCAGATCAGCCCAGGTTTGTTAACCGATTTATCACCAAAGCACCAAATCCAATTGACTCCCCGCAGCCAGTTGCGCGCCCCCAGGTTTCCAAGCGAAGTTACCGTCCATGGAGAGTTTTATCGGACTGAGCTTACATTGGGGCTTTGTTTATGTTAAATACTGTGTTATTTTTGAGTTTTAGGGCAGAGAGAAAACTAATTAGTCGTAATTAGTGTCCAACCCACAACTGATAAAATTTGCCAGACAAACAAAATGTGGATAAGAGATAATTGGGAGATCAGCTATGCTTCTGTTAAACAGGCATTTTCTTGATCCCCCTTATTTCTGGCCACAGTAATGAGAAAGGTTTGTGTCTGAACACTGGAAGTGCTGCTGCTGGGAACACGGCTAAAGATGAGCAATGAACATATGCAGTCTATCGCATAAAGGAGTTCTTTCCTTTCACATGTGACACAATAGTTCACTTCTGTGGAAGTGTCAAGGATCCCTGTGGATACCATATTAGCGTCCCCTGCCTTTTTCCTCCGCAGATTCTCAGTTCGGCTCTGCTATGTAGTCCCTCTGCTGCACTGATGGCTGAATGTCAGTGCGGCAGAAAGATTAATCGGTGGTCACCCGCTGTGGACCGTCAATTGAATGCCTCGGGAAGAGTCATATCAGCATAACATGAGTCCATTTTCAGACATATGTCATATTCTATGAACACAACCTGCCCTTGTTTCCTCTTTTGAAAAGGGGCCCGGTGTCTCTTTGCTTGCTGTGTGTAAAGATTAGAGTTAGTGTCAGGGCGAACTCTGAAGCACAGTGGCAACCTGGCACTCCAGACCGCAGGGGGTGGATGAGGTGCGTTTGAAAGGGAAACTATCAATACAGAATAAGACACAGCTGGAGACAACAGCTACCCGGCGGCTATTGGCTCATTACAGGAGAAATAAAAGAATTCTTCAGGATGCATTTGAGTAGATCTCATCTCGAGGGACCACAGAGATAGACACACCTGGATCTCTAACAGCACATTACAGCCACCTTCACTCCCTTTGTATTACCACTCTAGTAAAAATAGTCATGTACCCTTGAAAATGTTTGGATCAGTAGCTGTTTTGAACGCCCTTTATAATGAATGCATAGGCGTATAAATAGTCGCTGGATACACAATGTTTTTCTAAGAACTATTCACGGCTGCAAAATACATTTTACTGAGCTTGCATTTGCTCCAGGAGACGCCCGAGGATGCGCCAACGGCATTTCATCCATGCTTATTAGATAAGTTTCATGAGGGTAAAAAAAAAGAAAGAAAGAAAAGGAAGAAAAAAAGAGTTTAGCACCTGTCGTAATGAGGTTTGATGCTGTACAGTCATTTTACATGTGATACACACTGCCCATTACTCACTGAAGTCTATTTTTCATTGAAACCATCTCTGAGGAGATGATAGGATATGTCATGCATGTAAGGTGTAGTCTCATGGAACAGACAGGATAAGGGAGAGATTTCAATTTCTATTTAACCTTCTTCCTGTTTTATTATGAAAGGAACTACCTGCATGCTGTTAAAACCATGTTCTATTTCATATTCATGAATCCGCCAAAAGACATACACTATTTGCCTGGACTGCTTTTCTGCTTATATGGTCATACATTATATGACGTGAGAACTCTGTTAATTAAGTTTTAAACGGACAGTAAATAGTAAGTTACAGATGAAGAAACCTATGATTTTAGTTTCATTTTCATTCGTTATGTCTGTGATTTTTTATGTCAACAAATTCAAAGAAATGTTGGCTGGATATACATTATTGTTCTGTAACTCTCACAAACTGTGAAAGCAGAAGATAGATTTAACAACTGGATGAAAGAAAAATGAAATTGACCGGGCTGATGCAATATTTAATGCTTGCTTGGCTATTCTAAGACAGTCTGGAAAAAACACTTTTCCCTCTTTTTTTTTGTTAAAAGAAAGTGGAACAAAAAGTCTTGAGAGCCACACAGCTACACATCAGGCCTCCGGCCGTAATAGTTTTATTCGTCAGTAGAAATTCAGAAATTTGCCTCAGCTTTTGTGGTAAAAAAAGAAAAGAAAAAGAATCAGGGTTCTACACGCCACAGAGAGCAAAACTTGGATACTTTTATTCAGAGATGGGCTAAATGTTGGTTTGATTAAACTAACTCAAAACTTACAAGTTTAACCACCTTGATTGCCTCCATCATACAGAACATAGGATACAAATTACTTTATTTACCCTCAAAGGGAAATTCATTTGTCTGGCAGGCAGCCCATCTACCATTTGCAGAAGATTTCGAAAGCCTGATGGCTGAAGGCACAAAGGATCTTCTGTATGTCCCTACTTTTTTTTTTTAATTTATTAATTTATTTTTTACATTTTTTACTTTTCTTGAGACAATAAAAAAAAACTTTTTTTTATGTCACAATATACTGTAAGTGCATAAAACTCTTCAACTGAGGTTAAAAGAAGTAAAAGTGAAATTGAGGGCTTTCACTCCTGCCCCAGTTGTTCACAAAGTGCTCCTTGGGATAAAGAGTTCCTCCCATTCCCCCACTGCCGCCACCAGCCCACTCACACACACCGTGGATTATACATGTGGCAGTCTTGCATACTGTAAAACATGCGGAAGAGCTGAAGTGAAAGAACACCGCAGAGAGATAAAAGTAAGACATCACATCACGGAGATACATATTTAATTCAAAGCAATAATGTATTATTAGCCTTATAATCTATTAGGGGTGTCAACAATAATCGATTCGGCGATGCATTGTAATGCGGGACATGCGCGATTCAGCATCGATGCGGCGACGTGCCATAATCGATTATGTCCCTCGTTATTTTCTGGCCTCAAATAAAGTTATGAAGTTTCAATTACCTCCAGGGCATTTCCGGAGCAACGACATGCGCAGCCTGTAGCTACATGCTAAGCGGCAGCACCAGCAGTAACAGTGTTGCTGCTGGTTTTCTTTTCCTTTTCTTTTTTTACCCGCGGTCGGGTTGAGAATTAATTAATTAACACTCATGAGTCCGGCCGTGTTGGGTCCGAGATTCAACAAGCCGGTCTGGTTTTACCGTTACTACAGGCAGTACGCCCGTTTATCACTTATAAACACAGTAGCCTAGGCTAGAGGAGGAGGGTGAGTGACTGAGCTCAGGCTGGGGGGTCAGTGATGCAGCGGTGCGATCATGGATCTGCTCCGTGACACTCGCTGTGGACACGGCAGGAGCAGCACCCGCTACAGCGCTTTTGACAAAAAAAAAAAAAAATAGAGAGAGAGAGACTTGCCGTGCCGTGTAAACAAAACAAAAAGTGTCATTAATTCCTGTGTCTGGCCCTTCAGAATAAAAGCCCCGTAGACTTTCAGTCACATTGATTTTGAGTTTTGACAAGACACAACTCCAATTAAAGGTTTGTTGGTTTTTCCTGCAACCAATCGACTAATGATTTTTTGGTCGACATTTGGGGGCAGCCCTAGAAGTGATTTATGTTTTCTTTTTCAGGTTTGAAAATGCCATATCCTATGGAAGCCCGTTTCCGCCACTTGAGAAAAAAAAAAATGAGATCCTAAGTCATAATTATGAGATAGCTAAGTCGAAATTATGAGATACTAAGTCAAAATTATGAGATACTAAGTCGAAATTATGAGATACTAAGTCGAAATTATGAGATAGCTAAGTCAAAATTATGAGATACTAAGTCGAAATTATGAGATAGCTAAGTCAAAATTATGAGATACTAAGTCGAAATTATGAGATAGCTAAGTCAAAATAATGAGATACTAAGTCGAAATTATGAGATAGCTAAGTCAAAATTATGAGATACTAAGTCGAAATTATGAGATACTAAGTCGAAATTATGAGATAGCTAAGTCAAAATAATGAGATACTAAGTCGAAATTATGAGATACTAAGTCAAAATAATGAGATACTAAGTCGAAATTATGAGATAGCTAAGTCAAAATTATGAGATACTAAGTCGAAATTATGAGATAGCTAAGTCAAAATTATGAGATAGCTAAGTCAAAATAATGAGATACTAAGTCAAAATTATGAGATAGCTAAGTCAAAATTATGAGATACTAAGTCGAAATTATGAGATACTAAGTCGAAATTATGAGATAGCTAAGTCAAAATTATGAGATACTAAGTCGAAATTATGAGATAGCTAAGTCAAAATTATGAGATACTAAGTCATAATTATGAGATAGCTAAGTCAAAATTATGAGATACTAAGTCGAAATTATGAGATAGCTAAGTCAAAATTATGAGATAAATCAAAACAAGTTTGCTATGTTACGTATGGGGTTTGTTTAGGTCCAGCTGAAGGCTCCTGTCATAAGTGGCCTAAGTGTTAATAAATCATCAGTGGATCATGTCCTGATAATAGACTGTAAAAGGTCCTGATGCTTTTTTGTCAGTAGGTGGCGGTAGCAGTGCTAACAAAGACGGTTTATTGGTGCTAACAGAAGTGCTAAGTGTGCTTATGCTAACCTATGGTGCTAACCCTAAGCAGCCACTCGTCATCTCTCCGTTCAGAAGTTTGATCACAGGCTAAAGCCTGCCACACACATGAAGATGAAGACCAAAGCCAAAGCCGGTGTTGTGTGCGGTGGAGAAGCAGCGACTGCTCACCGGGCTCTGCTCACCGGGCTCTGCTCATCGAGCTCTGCATGCTGCTAGCGGTGAGCGAGCCACTTCTCCACACAACACCGGCAATCCTACAGAGAGCCACGGTGCAGCCCTGGCTTTACATGAGGTTCACACAGACATAACACGGGAGATTTCCTGTTAGCCGTGAGCGAAGACGGTAGCGCTCGTAGCCGGCTACAGCCGCTAACAACAATAGCAACCATGTTTAAACGACACAGCGCGTCATGTGACAGCGCCGCTTGAGCCACAAGTTGGGTTTCCATCCAAGTCGTATCGAATTTAAAAGCGGATTTTGTGAAAATGCGCATAAAGCAAAGCGAATTTATGCCCGTTTCCATTCGTTGTTGTTTTGCGAATATTGGGAGCGGAGAAGTGCGCCGCGAGATGACATCATCAGAGAGCGTGCCTGTATCCATGACAACAGTTGACACTCAGCTGACAGTTGAGAGCTGACAGCTGATCATACAGCTGATAATCGACAATTTTGTCAACCTTCACGGCCTACAAAAGATTAATGAGGAGAAGACTATAGACGCACCTGTAGATAATCCGCACCAGCTACATTTTAAAAGAAAATATCTAGGCTGCACTTGAATATAAGCTGCAGGTTTTCATGTTGTAACATGAGATATTTACACAGAAAGACAGTAGGGAACTTGTTTTGGTTCTGCTCCTCTCCTCCACGTGCATCTGTTTACATACGAAGCCGGTGAAAAATCAATAAGTTACATAACGATGTTATGTTACGGCGTGTGTTTGTGTTGTCTTAACCGTCATAAACAAAAGATTATGGGTCACGGAGCGCGTTTGTGTCGCGGGGTGCAGAGACGAGAGCTGGGACACCGGGGCGTCGTTCTCCATGTTTGAACGTGGCTGGGTGAAGTCCAGCAGCACTTCACCCACAAACTCTGCCTCAATTCGCATAATCTGTTTCCATCACAAAAAAGGTGGATGGAAACGCAACAGACAGTTGCGTTTCCATCCACCTTTTCTTATGCGCATTTTGTGAAAATGCGCATAAATACTTGAATGGAAACGCCAGAAATTCGAATAAAGTCAGTAAATGCGCATAAAAGTTTATACGCTTGGAGGGGGTGGATTTGTCAGCGTATCGAATAAAGGAAATGCGAGTTTTTGTGATGGAAACAGATTATGCGAATTGAGGCAGAGTTTGTGGGTGAAGTGCTGCTGGACTTCACCCAGCCACGTTCAAACAAATGGAGAACGACGCCCGGTGTCCCAGCTCTCGTCTCTGCACCCCGCGACACAAACGCGCTCCGTGACCCATAATCTTTTGTTTATGACGGTTAAGACAACACAAACACACGCCGTAACATAACATCGTTATGTAACTTATTGATTTTTCACCGGCTTCGTATGTAAACAGATGCACGTGGAGGAGAGGAGCAGAACCAAAACAAGTTCCCTACTGTCTTTCTGTGTAAATATCTCATGTTACAACATGAAAACCTGCAGCTTATATTCAAGTGCAGCCTAGATATTTTCTTTTAAAATGTAGCTGGTGCGGATTATCTACAGGTGCGTCTATAGTCTTCTCCTCATTAATCTTTTGTAGGCCGTGAAGGTTGACAAAATTGTCGATTATCAGCTGTATGATCAGCTGTCAGCTCTCAACTGTCAGCTGAGTGTCAACTGTTGTCATGGATACAGGCACGCTCTCTGATGATGTCATCTCGCGGCGCACTTCTCCGCTCCCAATATTCGCAAAACAACAACGAATGGAAACGGGCATAAATTCGCTTTGCTTTATGCGCATTTTCACAAAATCCGCTTTTAAATTCGATACGACTTGGATGGAAACCCAACTTGTGGCTCAAGCGGCGCTGTCACATGACGCGCTGTGTCGTTTAAACATGGTTGCTATTGTTGTTAGCGGCTGTAGCCGGCTACGAGCGCTACCGTCTTCGCCACGGCTAACAGGAAATCTCCCGTGTTATGTCTGTGTGAACCTCATGTAAAGCCAGGGCTGCACCGTGGCTCTCTGTAGGATTGCCGGTGTTGTGTGGAGAAGTGGCTCGCTCACCGCTAGCAGCATGCAGAGCTCGATGAGCAGAGCCCGGTGAGCAGAGCCCGGTGAGCAGTCGCTGCTTCTCCACCGCACACAACACCGGCTTTGGCTTTGGTCTTCATCTTCATGTGTGTGGCAGGCTTTAGCCTGTGATCAAACTTCTGAACGGAGAGATGACGAGTGGCTGCTTAGGGTTAGCACCATAGGTTAGCATAAGCACACTTAGCACTTCTGTTAGCACCAATAAACCGTCTTTGTTAGCACTGCTACCGCCACCTACTGACAAAAAAGCATCAGGACCTTTTACAGTCTATTATCAGGACATGATCCACTGATGATTTATTAACACTTAGGCCACTTATGACAGGAGCCTTCAGCTGGACCTAAACAAACCCCATACGTAACATAGCAAACTTGTTTTGATTTATCTCATAATTTTGACTTAGCTATCTCATAATTTCGACTTAGTATCTCATAATTTTGACTTAGCTATCTCATAATTTCGACTTAGTATCTCATAATTTTGACTTAGCTATCTCATAATTTCGACTTAGTATCTCATAATTTCGACTTAGTATCTCATAATTTTGACTTAGCTATCTCATAATTTTGACTTAGTATCTCATTATTTTGACTTAGCTATCTCATAATTTTGACTTAGTATCTCATTATTTTGACTTAGCTATCTCATAATTTCGACTTAGTATCTCATAATTTCGACTTAGTATCTCATAATTTTGACTTAGCTATCTCATAATTTCGATTTAGTATCTCATTATTTTGACTTAGTATCTCATAATTTCGACTTAGTATCTCATTATTTTGACTTAGCTATCTCATAATTTCGACTTAGTATCTCATAATTTCGACTTAGTATCTCATAATTTTGACTTAGCTATCTCATAATTTCGACTTAGTATCTCATTATTTTGACTTAGCTATCTCATAATTTCGACTTAGTATCTCATAATTTTGACTTAGCTATCTCATAATTTCGACTTAGTATCTCATAATTTTGACTTAGCTATCTCATAATTTCGACTTAGTATCTCATAATTTCGACTTAGTATCTCATAATTTTGACTTAGTATCTCATAATTTTGACTTAGTATCTCATAATTTCGACTTAGCTATCTCATAATTATGACTTAGGATCTCTTTTTTTTTTTTCTCAAGTGGCGGAAACGGGCTTCCATAAATATCCAATACCCTATACCATTCAATTTGATTTTATTTAATGACATTTATGTCAAATAGCCTATACAATAGAGTGATCATACTAGCAGTCGATAAAATCTGTTGTCCAATATCTCATGACTGATGAAAAATTTGCCGTGTTGTGTGCAGTAGAATTTTGATGCATTGCAATGCATCGCAATGCATCGGAGAATCGAATCGAATCGAATCGTTACCTGCTGAATCGTAATCGAATCGAATCGGGAGGGCAGTGCCAATGCACACCCCTATAATCTATTATTTCCTTTTACCTCCCTCTGTAGCTTATTTCTAGCTCACTCTGCTAGCTTTGATATCAGATTTTATAGCTGCAAAGGAAAGTTCAAGGATGTATGTGATTACCTCGTGGAAGTGTATCCAGAAAATGCTGATTTGATATCTTATATTGGTGTTTGTCTGAGGAATTCCACATTGCCTCCATAGTTTATTTCCCCCCCAATCTACAGCTGTGGGGAAATTACATGGAGGCTTTATCTCACATCCCATCTAGCTCTACAGCACGTTATTGGAACTGTTGAGTTGTTCCTGGATGATGTGATGAATGCTAACATTCAGCTGAACAGGGAGTTGGAGAGAGTCCTTATTACATGGTGGGGGGAGAAAAAGACAAAGAGAGGGAGGAGAAGGAGAGGCTGAGTGCAGAGGGAAAAAAATGAAAAGAGAATAAGATGGAAAACAAAGTTGAGTATGGTAGATGAGCCCAAGAGGGGCTTATAGCACAAAGTGAAGAAAAGGCGAGTTGAGAAGAAAATGAAAAAAAAGATAGAAAAGAAAGAAAAAAAAGTGTTGTGGTAATTTAAGGATAGGGCTGAAGCATGCCCTCTAATGAGTGATCTGATCCATATTGTGGTGCGTGGATTAGATTTTGCTCAAATGTAATTACAATCAGACAAAGACAGTGAAGAATATTCGTCATTAATAATAACTGCGAGACGGAGGTTGGATCGGGCTGTGTGATCTGCCGCGACTGCAGTAATTGCATAAAAACTCTACAATAAACCAACTGTCAACAATAATATCCGCACTCTACAGTAAATTAAAATTATGTTTGTTGGCATGCGTGTGAAGCAATAGGGCTTTGAGTGCAATTTACGGGCGCTCCCTTACTTTGTACATGTTTTTTTTTTGAAGGAAAAACTGAATAAACAGCTAAATGGCCATGTTCTGAGACTTGGTCTGTGTAACCTTGGTGAATTGCCTGGAAAAAAAAAACGATTTCACTAAGATTGACTCTGAGATTGGGAGGGGGGGAGAAAAAGATTGTTTTATTATTGCAAGTGAATGAGGGGTACATGTGGGAAGGATGGTAAGAAATGGAAAACTCTGAAACGGTAGGGTAATATTTCAGACACACCTCGCTTCTCTCACTGTCTTAAAGGAACATTGCCCCACACAAGCCTTCTGAGGCGTCTTTCATTTTCTTGTCTTTATTCTTCCCTTTCTTCCCAGCGACTCAGACTAAAAGGCTATGTCTTTATCTGCACATCGTTATACTGAACACCGTGTTTGATCAGTGTCTCCACAGGAGGCTCCTTTGCCCTCTCCCACAGCTCCATCTCCAGCCCCGCCGGTTCCACAGACACCCCACATCAAGAGGGCCTCATCATATCTGTCATTGTTTTCACTCAGTCACTCTGGCTCTTACTTCCAAGGACTTGCCCCTTCCTGAATCACTACCTTTTCCCACACACAATGAGTCCTAACTGCCATAATCAGAGGGTATCTATCTTCCCCTTCGCTTGACACAGTTTTTTTTTGTTTTGTTCCCATGTCCAGCCACAGCCCCTGGTGAGGTAAAGACTGGTGCTTCCACGCTGCGCTAATGACAAGGACATGCCGTCCTTGTGGTCTTTGTACTATCTGGAGAACAACTGTCCAAGGAACAGAAGGTAACAGTGTCTAATCAGTTGGAAATGGCACGGTGGCCATGCTATTTCATGCCTTTGACTGGAACACACCAAAGGGCAGCTTTCAATCAAGAATCCCAACATGATCGCATCAAAGCCATACATCAAAAATCAGGCTTTCGTCTCAGGTAATGTTTAACTCAGACTACAGGAGTTTGGGCCAGATTCAACTCTGTTAGATCTGGGGAGGTCAAATAAGGTTCAATTTTGGGATGTTAAATCAGGATCATTACCATTAAATCTTAGTCCCAGAGCAGCTATGTTGCCAAGCAACGGTTAACAGTGTAGCCAATAAGGCTAATGTCAGCTAACAAACTTCTGTTGACAGATATAAAGTTGAACTCTCATCTCTTGTACATCCCTGTCAACTGTGACTCTCCAATTCAACCTTTCACTGCTCTTGATCTTTCTCACTGCAAAGTGTAGAAAACATTACAAAAATTTGTTGCACAACAGTCTCCTTTTTGTTTACATTTGCTTGATTACATGAGATCGCATGAGAAGAGATCACATGAGGGGGCGCATTGCTCCGTGATTGCTCCTTTGAGCAAAATAATCTTAATTAAAGCCGCAAGCGGCTATGGCGGGCCCTCGCCCCACGGGACTCGGCAACCCACGCCATGCGGCGACCCACGCCCCCCCCGATCATGTATCTAAATTTTGAAGTGAGTATGATCAAGTATGTGGGCGTAAAAGGCAGCCGTAATTGCGTGGGGAGTAATGAGCAGTGTTACCATTTTTGTCGCCCCCTAGCGGGCACGCCGTTTGGCGTAGAGGAAAGATTTTAAGCACATTTGACCAGCTTGGTTTCCTGATGATATGTAGCGATTATGAAGTCAGTCCGGCAAAATCTCTAGGAGGAGGTCGTTCCAATGTTTCGCCATTCTTTTGGCCGCCACAAGGGGGCCGTTAGCCGTAGCTTCGTTGCGTTCAGGATATAGCTCCACTGACTTGTCCAGCATGTTTTTTAAGTAAAATGACGTCGATTTGGTCAAGTTTGTTTTTTTAACGAATTTTTGTACGTTTGCGATTACCACCAGGGGGCGCTATGAGCGACATAGAAAAATGATATGTCGGACTGTTCAGGATCACACCCTCATTATCTCCAGCAAGTTTGAAGCTGCTGTGATCAAATATGTGGGCGTGATAGCATTTCAAAGTTGCATGGCGAGGCATCAAAGATGGCGGCGGCCACAGCGTCCACGGCCTTTGACCTACAGACCTGTGGAGCACAAGCCGTCCTCAGGGCAGTCTGTGGATGATCTGTAGCGAATATGAAGGTGATGGTGCGAAACCCCTAGGAGGAGTTCGTTTCGTGTACAAAAAATTCAAATCAAAATGGCCGACTTCCAGTTGGTTTTAGGGCGTCGCTCCAATACATTGTTTTAAATGTTTGGGTGAGATGCACGTGTGTGTCGAGTGCCGTAAGTGTACAACAAAGTAAGTGAAAATTGTCTATGGGGAATTTCAGAAAATTTTCAAGGGGGCGCTATAGAGGCATTTTGCCACGCCCATGGGAAACAACACTATTAACTGAAAGAGCTCATCATTCTTGTCCTGTGGAAGAAATTTCGTGACGTCACGACCTCGTTAAAGCCACGAAAAAGGCAAACGTAATTGGACGGCGAAAAGTCGGCAGTCGCCGCGGCGCCGCACGGACACCGTTAGACGTAGCTTCACGGCGTTCATAATGTAGCTTCAGCAACTGGTTCTGCATGTATTAGAAGTGGAATTAAGTTGATAGGGTCAAGTATGAATTTTTAATGAATTTTAACCAACTTCCTGTTACCACCGGGGGGCGCTATGAGTAAGGCAGGAAGTCGATACATCAAAACGTTGGGGGAGGAGCCATTGTCATGTCCCTTGAGTTTCAAGTGGCTACGATGAAATATGTGCGCGTGAAAGGCAAACGTAATTGAAATTGGGAAGATACACTTTCGCCGCGCCGCCACACGGACGCCGTTGCTCATAGGGTCACAGTGTTCATCATGTAGCTTCAGCATCCGGGTCTGCATGTAGTAGAAGTGAAATGAAGTCAATTTGGTCAAGTTCGTATTTTTTACAAATTTTTGTACGTTTTCGGTTACCACCGGGGGGCGCTATAAGCGACGTATGCAAATGATATGTCGAATCGTTCTGCGACACGCCTTCATCATATGCCCAAAGTTTGAAGCGTCTACGATCAAGCATGTGGGCGTGAGAGCCATTCGTATGTTGCTGGCGAGGCCCGAAGTAGTCGCCAAACTTTGAGGTCCGCTGAAGGCCAAGCCGTTTGACCGACAAACCTGCGGAGCACAAGATAAGCTCAGATAGGTCTGGACATGTCCTGGAGCCAATTTGAAGCCGATCGGGCGAATCCCCTCGGAGGAGTTCGTTTCGCGTGAACAGACTTTGAGGCTAAATAGCCGACTTCCTGTACGTTTGCGAGTATGTCTGTAATGTAATTTTTTGAAGGTCTCCGGTTGATGGATAAGTTTAGCAAGTTTCGTAGAAATCGGTGACGCAGACCCTCATTTCCAATGCGCGGTCTAGGGGGCGCTGTGGTGCCATTTGGCCACGCCCACATGCGAGACCACCACAGAATCGCAATTTCACGGCTTCCCCCCCTGCATGTAGAGTTTCATCCGTTTCTCGGCTTGGGAAAGGGGTGCAAATCGCGTTCAAACGCGCGGATGCCAAATAATAATAAACACTACATTTTCAATAGGGTCCTCGGACCGTGACGTTGTCACTGGCTCGGGCCCTAATAATATCCTGTAGTTTGCAATGGGCTATTATTTTCAGATCTTGTAGGCAGGCCTTTAGAGAGAAGTTTACATTGCTGCCAAAAGCTGCTCCTTACAGTATGTGTGGGTGATGAAAAAACAATTTTAAAATGGGCATGGTTTTTAAACCTTCTGTAGTCTGATCCAGGCTCAACTGGACTCAAAGGTTTTTCAAGTTTGTCACAGAAATTCACTGGTTCAGAATTTGGTGGTAAAAGGTCAAAGGTCAAGGTTACTGTGATAACAGAAAAAGCACAACTCATGAATAACACAATTCAATATACAGGATATCTAATAGGATTAGCCTACATGATGAGGCAGTTTTATTCCTTATCCAAATTATCACAACTTCACCGTGACATCATAATGTGCAAAAATGTTTATTGCCATTACTCAATGCTGTAACTGAGCAAGGGGAGAGGAGACGATGATTTTTTTTCTCAGTCCAGAACTAATGCAGCAGACTGACCAAAGACTCACAAAGCACATGTGGACATATACTGTAGTAACTGCATAATCAGTTAACTCTGTGTCACTTTGCATTATTTCAACAAGTGGGAACTGTCCTAGTGAACATCTGAATGACAGAGTGGGTCACCACAGTGGCAGATGCCCTGCATAAATACAATCTGGATGAGTCTGAAGTTGCAGTGTCATTACCAACTGTTAAATATTAGCCGTGGGGCTCATATGATCGGGGCTGGTGTGGGGTGTGTCTGTTGATTTTGAGTAAATTGTAAGTAAGGTCAGTTTTAGTTTTGTAGCTGGGTGTTTGCAAAATTAGATCCCTGCAGGGCTCAAACCAGCACAATATGATTGATGAAGTCAGAAAGTCATTACCTGGGTTGATTACCTGGGCTATTTGCTGAATTTTCCCCAAATTCATAAAACATTTTTTCATATCTCATTCAAGTCTCTCTTCTTGTTGCACTAACAACATCAGACTATTTCACGTTTGCCACTCGCAAAAGGAACATTATCAGAAAATGTTTTTTTCTTTTCTTATTATTTTTCTCTTTTTTGCAGCACGCTTCAATCCGATCTTTCTTAGAGCCACTTCATACAAATCAAACACTGGCATCATTTCGAAATGAAATCATAGTAAAGACACCACTAAATCCCCCAGTGTGTCTTAGGACCACCATACACTAAATCACCACACACAGATACCCCTGCCTGAATATGAAAAAAAAACCTCCAGTATGCTTTATATTGTCAAGGGAATCAATTAAAATAAGATCTGTTTTTTCTGCAATGTTCCTATCGGGTTTTGTACCATTAAGTCATTAAACCCACTAGACAGTAAATCTGTGTTCCTTTGCCCCTTTCAATACTCTGCTGACACTAAACATTTTACAGTCTACAGTGTATATCTGTAATCTGTCAAAGCTGTGATCCTCTATCAGGACAAAACATCACAGTGAAAACAGCTCTTATCATATTTATATACATAAGCAAACACACTCTTTTCTTTTTTGTGGTTATTATCTATTTCGCTCTGCTGCCGAATCCCCCTGGCTAGGTCATATTGTATTAAAAACAGCATGAGGCTATGTTGGGGGGTGGACCTGCAGTCTGCACAGCCTCCTCCAGTGCCCATGTCATGTCTGGTACTGCCTGGGACCACAATCCAATCAGACAGATGGAGGGGCTGTTTGAGGAGCACAGAGAGGCTGCCCCCCCGTCCCTACCCGTCCTCACCCCCCCACCCACCTTGCCAGTAAATACTGGCAGCTCTTGGATTTAATTACATTCACAGTATGTTTAACGAAACGGTGCTACAGGCCCCAGAATACACCTCAGCACTGCACAGCAAAAGCCAAGTCGTCTAGTGGGCGACTTTTTACAGAGTACTGTGGAGAAGACTAATGAAGGGTCACGCAAGAGTGAGCAGAAAACATGGCAACTCTCAAACATTGCAGAGCCATAAAGTCTGACTTTAGGGATTGGATTGGAACTTGTGCTAAAAGAAAACGTTGAGGAAAAAATTGAGCTGAATTTGACTGACTGCTGGGAAATAAAGCCACCGGTTCTGATTTCCGATGTATGACTAGCCTATTTCCTCTCTACGAACTGTGACTGACAGCTACACAAACATTTTGTAGCCTTTCTTTGATTGACAGTTCAACTGGTATTGTGGTTAGCACTGTTGCCTCTCAGCAAGAAAGTTCTGGGTTTGATTCTCCTTCCTGAGTGGAGTGTAGATGTTCTTATGGGTTTTCTCCAAGTTCTCCCCAGCTTCCTCCAAAAGTCCTAACACATGGGCGCCAGGTTGATTAGCGACTTGCGAATGTGGGTGTGTGCATGTTGTTAGCATAGACGCTTAATATATCTACAGTATGTCAGTTCTTAGAGACACTGGCAACCAGACCAGGACCTCCAGTACTCCAATGGATGGATGGATCTCTCTCTCAGTTAGCAGCAACAAAAACCATCTGACTGCTTTCAGGTTATCATGGGTTTGCTCACCAGTGATGGATGATGATGAGTGCATCATCAGCACCACTGCCAGCGTCTAAAGTGTCTGATTATGTTGTTTTGAGTATTGGTTGACACGTTTGTCCCACAACAAGAAGGTTCTAGGTTTGATCCCCAGCACTGGGGCCTTTTTGTGTGGAGTTTGTATGTTCTCCTCATGTCTGCAGGTTCTCGTGAGGTTCTGCAGCTTCTTCCCGTTGTCCAACGACATGCACATCGGGCTGTGATGTTCGTCTATGTTTGTGTGTTGTTGTGCAGGAGTGTAAATAGTATGGTGTTGTATATCTACAAGCGATCGCACTGAATATGAACGGCCCTCTAGTTTTAAGTAAAAATCAATGAGTGACACAGGAAGACAAAAAAAAGAAGAAGCAAGTCTCGAGAGTTTCTGTGTTTCTTCAAAATGAGACGAAAGTGGAGTTCAGCCTGGGTTATTTTCACCGTGCCCTGTGACTTTACGCTCCAGTGGCAGAGCACGCTCATCATGTGCTGTTAGTATACACTCTGCCCTTACCCCCGCGCGACCCTGACTCTGCTCAGCAGGCTCACACCCAGACAAATTACTGTGTCTCCAAGCTGTTCCCTTCTCTGCGCCAAACATTTCCTCTTATTTCTACCACACTCCCCGAAGAGTTGTCTGATTGTCTGCTAAGACCGGTGCAGCAGCAGATTTCCACCGGCAGGGTCATTGGACAGGTTCCCATGAAGGTCACAGCTGCTGTCAGATCATTACATGAGAGGATTGGGTCCAGGTTTATGTTGCTGCCAAAACAACCACTTCATCATCGCGGGGGGAGAGATGCGAAGGTGGCACTTGAACATCTCGAGACCCATCTCGAGCTTCCTGCGACGATGTTTGGGGAATGTTGGAAAAACAAGCACTGGCTTCATGGTGGGCTGACATGGCTGCACCTCACTCTTCATTAGGGTGGCCACCCTGTGCGTTTTTTTGGCAGATGAGAATTAGAGCTGTATCTGATTAGGAGGGGGAAACCGGAGCAGAGCCCTTGAAAGCCTAATTGATTAGACTGTCTTTTTTTTTTTTTTTTATCCCTCTGCTCCCTCTGCACACCTCCTCTTGAATAAAGTGAGATGAATACAAATGCAGGCAATGCAGGACCACACACCTGTCACCTCTGAGATGCCAATTTAAAGCTCACGCTCTGCCACTAACAAGCTCAATTGTTGGCAAAGCTTTACCATTGGATTTCTAAACTTTTGCCTTTTTGTCAGAAAGTTAAAGCCACATAGAGCATTTACTGCAGAAAGAGATTGCTTGCTTGAATAAGGTAGGAGAAGGGGGAAGGTAAAGTTTTGTTTTGGCATTGAAATTCAAAATGAATTTATTTGATTTTAATGGAATAGCTGCAAGAGACAGGCAATTCAAGGCCAGCTCAGTTTAAGTTGTTGTTTTTATGGAGGGAGGACATTGATTCTGGGCACACGGAAATGTTGAGAGCAGCAGCTGGAGTACAGTTAGCTAAATCAGCTGTGTTCACATGACTGCACAGAAGTGAATGAGCCAGTGCCTTATCAGGACAAACAGACAGCATATTTTTAATGAATAATTAAAGCTAGTCAAAACATTGGCGCACATCTTCGGCTTTTCTGCTGATGTCATTGCACTCTTAGGGGAAACTTGACACTGGTGCAAAAACAAGCAGTGATTGTAAGTTTACTACACGGTGGCTGGCTGTCGTCAGCAGGGTTACACAATGGGACAATGTCAACTGCAGAATATTTGCAGATTGTTTCGATTATCATTATCATCATCAGTCGACACTCAATATAATCAATAAGCTCGATTTAAATTTGCAGTTGTTTGTTGCTAATTTACCTGAACTGAAAGGTGACTTCTTTGACATCAAATCTGGCAAGCAGACTGATTACATGTCTATTATAATTGGACAAATAAAATAATGTCATGAATGAAACAATAATTGATTAAAAACTAAAAACAAATATCAGATATTGGCCAGAACTCATTCACCATTTGCCCAATCATCATGAATCTTGGGAATCTGTCTGTGAGTGGGAGTAGTGTTGGTCCTGGTCCATAGGGGGCGCCACAAAGCCATAAACATTTACCTGAAAACCTGGTGAATGCAATTTTTGTGAAAACTGCCGGTGTGCATGCTCAGGGGGGGGCAAGTGTGATAGTGAGTGGTTCAGGTGGGTGTGGCCTAAGAAAAATTTGCTCATTACCCAGGATGCCTTTGAGCAATCCTGATTAAACTCACTGAAGCTTGGAACCCCCTAATTGCTGCTCATGGCTATAATTTATTGTTTAATTTGGGGGCTGCTGGTATTTTTGCAACTAAACTGTGAATCTGTGTGGATTATATGCAGTTTTTCTTCAGTTGCTTTTTGACCACAAGGTCAGTATGGTGCGGGGACATCTATGACACTTCTCTAAAGTCTGTCTAGGAGCAAAAAATGTCATTCAGCTGTGAAATACCAGCTGAGTCATTTCGAAAACAACAGGTCACAAAACTAGGGCTGTGAGTCTGTGTCCGTTCAAAACCAAATCACACACTGTCCATACAGTGTTAGAGTTATTTCTCTTTATCCTGTCAAATATTTATTTTAGATGTTTTAAAAAATGTACTGTTGGCCTCCTGATGAGTCATGGTATTATTTTTTGATGATATGATAATATTGTATCATGTGTAACACTGTGAATACAAGATTTTTCGGGCATGTAAAAATGATCCAATCTGGGCATTTTATAGATTATTACTTAAAGGGATAGTTCACCCAAAATTCAAATTTCACTCATTATCTACTCACCCTCATGACAACTAAGAGCTGTGAGAATTTTCAAAGTCCTCCGTTCCTTCTCTGAATTACGGTGGGGGGGTCCGAGCAGCAGTATTTGTCCATCTCACGTGATTTGCACTGACCGGTGGAACAATTTCTCATGTCGGGGCTTCAATACAAGAGGGACATTACAGATAAGCAGTATGGAGGTATTTGGATGTTTCTTGGTGTGTCTTTTTGGACAAAGAAAGTTGGTGTCCATTGACAACCATTATATGGACATATACTGCTGCGCGGACCCCCCCGTAACTCAGCGAAGGGACGGAGGACTCTCACAGCTCTTAGTCGACATGAGGGTGACTAGATAATGAGTGAAATTTGAATTTTGGGTGAACTATCCCTTTAACATATATGCTTATGGTATCCTGTTGATCTAGTGGTTAAGGCACAAGCATGCACATACACTATGCCGGTCAATAGGTCTCAAAATGTTTCTTTCTTGGGTCTTGGCCCATGCCCATTCGCCAATTAGTGCACATCGATTCTGTACTTTTTGCATAATACTGCTGATAAACAAACAAACAAGCAATACAGACCTCTGCCAAGGTCACTATCAAACCACTTAGCCTACAACAAACTTTCAAATTCAAATTGATTGTAAAAGAACCAGACCTGTCCAAAGATGTGACAGGTTTTTCCCCTGGCCCATTGTCCCTCTTCCCTGCACCAATCTCATGCTAATCACTTGAGCACTTTTTCTGGGATCTTGCTGACAAACCGTCATAGGTGAAAACAGAAACTCATTCGAGGAGGTAAGGATGGATCATCTTCAAAATGTCTTTAAACAGTAGAGGAGAGATGTTGAGCTTTTCCCTCGACAGATTCTGACAGAAGTTAAACATTTTTTTCCAATATTGTGCAAATACAAGAAGCCTAATAATACATACTGTTTGCTCTCTGCTAACACTGCCAGTCGTGATAAATCAATCAAGGTTCCACTTAGTGACTGTGGCATTTTTTCTATGTTATATTTGTGGACATTTTTCTGTTTTGTTTTGTTGGTTGCCCCCCCCCCCCAACGCACACACACTTTTTAATTGAATGTCCAAAAAGGCTTATAAAAGCTCGTTGAAAACACCTCATCAATTATTAACACATACAATTTTTCTCCCTGTTGTTTGCACTCCAAAACAATCATTTCATTTCTGTCTCTCTGGCTGGGCTCAGGCGTCCTCTCCCTGGCCTTTGGCTTCTTTTTGCTCTCTGAATGCCAATATTTCAGTGCAGAAAGCATCCCACAGAGAGGGAAGGTGACCATCCCTTGTGTCTTTTAAGTGTGTATGTATGTGAGAGTCGGTGTGAGTGCTAGGTGTGAAGGATTGTGGTGCTGCGTTGTGCGATTCTATTTCAATTTGTGAAATGACTGAGGCACACAGAGATTTCAAAAAGTGATAAAAAACAAAACAAAAACAAATCTGCATAGTACTCTACACAAGCTTAAAGTGGATTAGCTGGGGGAAAAAACTGTGCTTGGCAGCTGTATTTTAGAGGTTATCTTCTCTCTAGCACATATTTGATGATACATCACTCTAGTGGAAAATATCCCCAATGAACAGTTTGACAATAAATAGAGGACTTGAGGGGATGCATTCATAAATTTGATATACTGTCACACATCTGAGTCCGATCCTGATTGCGGGAAGGAAGTCTTTTACCTCCATTTTCTCAGTGAGTAGGAAGTAGCGGTTATGACAAAGCTCAGCCACTATTGTAAAAACACTGATCTTAGCTTGTTTCTAATTCCATTGCAGAATCCTCCAAAGAGGCCACGTCAAACAAGGTTGAAGGATAATCAATAACAGGTAAGGACCCCGTGTTCCGATGCACAAGCTTTTGAATTTAAAAGATCAATTCCCTGCAGCACTGTGACAATAACAACCAAGACAAATAGAGACGAGCTGTTTCATTTACCAAAGGAGGATGGTAATGAAAAAATAAATTAAAATAAATATGAATAAATAAATTAAAGTTTAATACAGACTGACAATAGGTGAGAGGGACTTTATGATTCAAACGATTAAAACTCACCACCACAGAGTAATTAATTTCACTACTTGAACATGCAAATCCTCAAGTTTTAATAGCTTGTTACAAAAACTTCCTTTGTACTCTGAGCATATATGCACATCAAAATCAATTTCAGACGTAGACCAACAGCCTTTTCCATGGCTGATGTTCACCAGCCACAGTATTCTGCCAGTAAACTTTTATTGTTTACATCTGGTATCCACTGCGTTCCACGGGCTAAATCTCAAAGCATTATCAATAATACCTTAAACAGTGATGGCATAATAATGATGTTTAGTTCCAGTGTCATGGACAGATCTGGATCCACTGGAAGGTCAACTTTTGACGTTGCCTTCCATTTAATTTGTAATATATATACAAAGCCCCCTGCAGCACATTTATCTGTGCTTGTGCAGCTGATAGCAGGACTTCATTACTCTCTACAGATGCTCACCGTCCTTTCTCTTTAGCCAGTCAGCAAACACAGGGCTACAAGCTAATCTTATCATCATTACATTATGTATTTGTGCTGCTGAGATTACCCAGCTTCTGGAGGATATCTCTGACTGAAGTAAACACTTCTTAGATACTGAAACACATGTATTAAGAGTAGCAAGAAAACACCCGTGCACAACTCCCACTCTTTCATATAGGCTACACACAAAAACAAAAAAAAACACGACGTCAGCCAAAGCAATTTAATGCAATATGAGATAGCTATTCACGCAGCGAGGACTGTGACATTGTGTTGGGGAACACCAAGTTCAGACAGTTGATATGCTCTCATCAGCATGCAGGGCCAAATGCTGCCATTGCATAAAAGTCACTCACAGACTGCCCATCATGGACCTACAGTGTTTCACTGACATGCACATGACATGCAAGAAAACACGAATGAAGATAAAATAAACTAAATCACACTACTGCCCTAACTGCCTGTATTGCATTCATATTGGTCTTTGAACATGTGTATGACATTTATTCACCAAACACTCAGGTTATCATTTCCATTTTTGTTGCAGCTGGACTTACATGCCAGTGAAGACAGCTGTCCTCACCAGGGCCTTCCAAACATATAATGTCTGACAACCTATCAGCAGAACAACTTAGTTTGTCAGTGCTTTCTCAACCGGTAACTTATAAGCATTAATGTAGTGGCAAGATGCTTCCACCTTTGTTTCTGACAGACGACAACAATCATAATTTACATGGCCCTCAGCTCAGAGATCATGGGTAAAGGTAAACGTATATCATATCAGGCATTTGAGCAAACAATAAGTACTGCTGTTTTCTTGTTCTAAATAAGGAACTAGAAATGATAAAAGAATGGGTTAACAAAAATAAACTAGTTCTTAATATTGAAAAGACAAAATGTATACTATTAGGTTCAAAAAATGCAATGAAAGAGGTACCAAAACTGAATTTAAAAATAGGAGATAAAGAAATTGAACAGATCACAGAGGTTAAGTTATTGGGGATAACTATAGATAGTAAAATGACTTGGAATAGGCAAATAAACCAGATGGTGGCGAAAATGGGAAAAGGAATGGCTGCTATTAGACATTGCAGAAAATGTGTACCCAGGCACTTAACTAAACAACTAATACAAGCTCTAGTGTTGTCACAAATGGACTATTGTCCTATGATTTGGTCCAACACGTCAGAAGGGAACATACAAAGGCTGCAGGTAGCTCAGAATAAAGCTGCTCGAATCGTTCTTCAATGCCCCTATAGAACAAGGGTAAATGAAATGAATAATCAGTTGGCCTGGTTGAATGTCAAAAGCAGATTGAATTGTTCACTAGCTTGTTTTGTAAAAAGGGTCACTATAATAAAAACCCCGGTAAATTTTTATAATAAGTTAGTGTTTTTCTCTGAAAGTCATAACTATGCTACAAGGCAGTCTTCAGAAGGTCGTTTCTTGTTGCCCCCATGTAGAACAAACGCAAAACAAAAAACTGTTTATTATAGAGCGATGGTTGCATGGAACTCTTTGCCAAGATTTTTGATGCGAGAAGGTAGTGCAGCCACCTTCAAACAGGGACTAAAGATGTATTTGTTTTTACAAGAAGGAGTGACTCTATGACCATCAGAGACGGTTGCATGTTACAAATTACACATGATTTCTGTTTCTTTGTATTACTAAGAATAGTTTGTAATTGAGATGTGAGCTTTTTTATGTTTGGTGTTGTTGTTGTCCACTGTTTAGTGTTGTTGTTGTCCACTGTATGAATGATGCTGATCTATGTTGAATGTTTTGTAAATTTTGAAATTGAAATGTTTGGATGATGTTTTGACCCCAGGAAGAATAGCTGCTGTCTGTACAGCAGCTAATGGGGATCTAATAAAACAAACAAACAAACACTCCTGCTATGAATAGTAATTTAAAGATACTGCAGAAGTCTGCACACATGGGTAATTTAGAAATGTTCTTACTAATCATCAAAAAATGTCCCTATTCAATACAATCTGGAGTTTGGCAGAATCTAATATCAATGCTAGTGGGCAGAGCAATAATGTTAGTTTGCATATATAGTTTTGGCTTCTCCGCAAAATACTTTAATATCAATGAGTCTGTAAACAAAGAGATAACATCCTGCTTGTATAATCTAATATGTTCTCTCAGCATAGCACATCTGCAAACACGGCTACAGTAACCTACTTTTTACACTGAAGGGCAGATTTTCTCTGGCTCCAGTGTTAATGTGATAATGCCTGAATGTCTGTCAGTCACTCCCCTTGGACAGCAGGGCATGCTTTTTACAAGGCTGTATTATCCCCACCATAATGCTCTTCCACAAAGGACTCACACCGCCATGGTATAGCATTGTAGGGGGAAAATTACAGGCTGCACTCGAGTCCTATGTAACAACTTTATTCAGCTGTCCATGAAGCACCCTACCTGGTTTTCAAACAATGGTTACAGCAGATGGATTCAATTGAGCCAATTCAACAGCATGGAGAACACAATGTACTGCAGCATGGGTGGTGGATAAATGATAGCAGCAATCTGTGTAGCGACGGTAGTGCTTGGTTAATGTCTTTCATCCAATGATGATATGCACCGATAATCTCAGAGACCGAATACTGTAAGCAGTACAGTGGACACAGACGTTCAGGCCATGGGAAAATGTATTTACCTGACAGCGTTGTCTTTGTCTGTGTAGATGAACAGGGGTGGAAAAAAATCAACATATAGTACATCCGAAAATTGAAATGGCATTAAAAAAAAAGATGAGTCTGATTATAGCTGAGAAAAAGGACAAATAGGACGTCCATGAAAGTCCAACTTGTAGTGACTTTTATCACTAGGAAAATTCTAATAATGAGCTAAAAATGTCCTCAAACAGCCTCATCCTTCAAAATAACTCAAATATCAGACAAAAGGCAGCAGATGTCGCTTTTCATTCCGTCACTGCTAAAAGCTGATGACTGGCTTTGATAGCCTTTTAATTTGCAATTTCAGTGACTCAGCTTTTTTTCCCCCCAAAGTTATTTACAGTTTCTGGGGATTGCAGTATACAATAAGTCAAAGTATAAAGTAGTAAATTAAAGGCTCTTTTGTGCACTTTGTGTTTGAAGATGTGAGACTTTAAAGCAAAGCTATTCTAGATAACAGAAATTCACAGAGCATTCAGAGCCCTGACTTCACTTCGTTATTGGCCTAGGGACACAAAAAAGGGAGCTCATTATGACTGCAAATTAGTCTTATACACAGAGATGGTGCGTGGCTTCCAGCGCATGACTGAGGCCCTGGAATCAGACCAGATGATTATGGCAGGTTTTTTTTTTACATTTCAGTCCCGCCCACACTTCCTGCCCCCTCCTATATTCTGCCTCTGATCCTATAGAGCCCAAAGTACTTTTTTCCTCAGTCTAGAAGAGGTTTGACCAATATGTCTAGTCCAAATAGTTTGTTTTTGCCATGTTTGAGTGTTTCAACCCACAGGGGTTCCTTGTAAACTGTGTGTTTGGAGTAAACGATGAGCATCCCTTTAAAGCGAGATAGAAGCAATGTGGAAAAACACATATATGTCACAACATCCACATCTCATCCTCTTGAATATGAGCCCACAAAAAAATGGAGTCATGATGCCCTTTAAACCACACTGTCTGCACAGCATGATCAGCAGGGGAAGGTTGTGTGTGTACTCGTGGTGTGGAAGGTGCACACCTTCATTCATGTACTTGAGGATTTAAATGTCTGGTTTAAAGGTTGCACAATACTATGTCATCTGGGGCAGATAAGGCAGGGCTGAATCCAGTGGCAAAAGGTCCCGCAAACTTGGAGCACTTTGGGTTCTTGAGAGGTGGTCTCTGTTTGGTGTACTTCAAATGCCTTGAGTTAGAAATACTATAGGCTGCAAACTAGAAAAACTTTACTAGAAACTTTTACCAGCAACAGCCAATGTGAGAAAATCAGTCCTACGTACAAATCTATTTACTTTCCCTCCTAAAAATCTTCTTTGTGTGAGAAAAAAAGATATGCATCTATATATTTTGATTTTTGCCTATAGTGGCTCTTGTATTTCCATTAGGCCTTCAAGTTGCCCATATGAAATGTGTATGGTAGTAATCTTCATGGGGGTCTTGATGGCTTTGTGAGTTGCTACTTATGCCGTGGCTGTTTGTCAGTGCAATTGGTGTGAAAAACAGTGTTCTTTTTTTTTTAAACCACTTGTTTCCCTACATTTCACATTTCTTGCAGAAGCATCTTGCTAGCTCATAAAACATTTATAACAATTGTTACGCCGTTCCTTTGATATTGCATTTTTGTTTTTCTCTTCTTCGTCTTTGGTTTCATCATGAAGCCCTCCTGTCTATTAATATACCTTTTTAATTTGCTGTTCCATCATTGGCTGGCAGTGACACTAACTGCCAGACTGCCAGACAGCGACATGACACAGAAAGAGCCAAATACTTTGAAGCACAAACGTCATTTTGCAGACAGCAGCTAATTAGACAGCCTGCTGTAACACACTGAGTAGTCCAAAAATGTAAAAATCTGAACAGTCAGTCAGTTTAAAGAGGTAAAATTAAATCTGGTCATTTATCTTCAGTCACACCGCTAACAAAACACTATCTGCCCTTCTCTTTTTTTACATTCAGCCCACAGTTTGTGTCTTTGCTTTACTGAATATGACTGATGAGTTTGGACTCTGAGGGATGTTGTTCTTGTAACTAGGGATGCATGATACGTTTTTTTCAACCGATACTGATAATCAATATCTAATAACATTTTTAATAGTTTATATACACACCTAAGGGAAAGGTTGAAATTGAATTTAAGATTACTGTACATGTATAACTCTGCATCTGATTTAAGATAAAACAATACTACAAAAACAGGAACAGTTGTGGCTCTTCAAAAATGAACATCTATGATTCTGTGAAATCAACTTACGGGAAACAAAATGAGCGAAATCAAGACAATCTAGGCTAATTATAATTGGCTCTAGTAATTGGCAAAAAAAACATAATTATCTGACTTATCTGTGTATTTTCCAGATAATAATTGGCCAATATCGGGCCGATAGTTATCATGCATCCCTACTTGTAACCTGTTTGGATCACTGCACCATTGTAAGTGGTAAACAGACTGTACTTGTATTATGCCTTTCTACTCTTGGAGAACGCTAAAAGCACTGAACAATACACACATTCAGCATGGCGTGTTATTATCCAAGGACACACCGACACATGAGCTGGAGGAGCCAGGAATCGAACCGCTGACCTTGTGATTAGTGAGCGGATGACCCGC
This sequence comes from Decapterus maruadsi, assembly GCA_030347415.2. NCBI lineage: Eukaryota > Metazoa > Chordata > Actinopteri > Carangiformes > Carangidae > Decapterus > Decapterus maruadsi. Next base: position 20,050,518 of record CM064906.1, read on the forward strand.
CCTACCCCCTGAATCACAGCTGCCCTTTTGCAAATAAATTCTAGCGCATCCCAGCCATTCCAAGCTTTTATTGGTGATTTAGTTCACAAGCATTTAAAAAGACGGCGATCCAATAAAAGCAAAACATTTTCTCTGACAGTCTCGCTATTGTGTTGCATGTGTCTGTATTAAGAGACAGGTGTGAAAAGAAAACAAGTGCATACTGTGAATGAAATTCACAATGTATCGCTCCACACTGACCCCCACGCCATGTGTCATGAAACCTATCTGCACCTATGTATGTAAGTGAATTGGAAAACGACCACCTCTTGTGTCGTCACTCACCTGGGGCTCTTCTCGTTCTGTGCGCCGTGGCAATGAAAATCTCTCCCCTGACTTTCTGAAAGTGACTTTCAGTGCCTAACCATGTAGGCCATGATAATGTTGGCCATTTTCATAGAGGGGGGAGTGAGGGGTACTCGGCTTTTTCAATAAACCTCTGGTGATGTGTTTTGTAATGCATTGGTTATACTTCACAGTAAAAACCCATTCTGTTCCTTCGCCAGCCACTGCACTTCTCCCTAAATTGCCTTTTCTCCAACTGCCATTCGTTATGCTTTCCACTCCGCTGCGCAGATATCATTTATTTATTTTATGAAACAACAACCCCCGTCAAAACAAAACAAGCTCACCCCATACCCACCTAGAGACTGACAGATGGATGGATGGATGGACAAACTGACAGATGCATGGAGGGATGGATGGATGTATGATGGATGAACAAAATTACTCTTGGACTGGATAACAGGGATGAATGAATGGAAGAGTCAACAGATCACTGGCAAGAGGTAAGAAATTAACATTCATTGGGTTGTTGTATTAGCCAAATACTCCACAGCAAGATGGTGGAAAAAGGGGAAAAATGGAGTGGGAAAAGAAGTGGTCCCGAGTTAGTGATTCCCCATTATGTGAAACTCAATTTTCCCTCCTGCTTCTCTTTTATCTGCTGCCATTATGGAGACTGTGTTTGTCTGGTGGCAGGGAAATAGGCCTGCTTTGTTTAGACTAGTGTCAGCTATAATGAAAAAGCACCATCAACTCCGAATGGGGGCTCTGTGTAGTGTCTATCGTGACACTCAGCAGATAATAACTATTGATTGCTATCCAGAGACAAGAAAAAAGACAGAGCGAAAGCAAGAGCAAAGGAAGACAGACAGGGAACGTGAGGATAGGGATCAGACATCTATTTTATTCCCTCTTTCGCCAATTATATCTTAGCAGTGAAATAAAATAGCTATTACAAAGAAATGCAATAAAATAACTTTTTTGATTTTCGGAGGAGGCATCGGTCGCGCTCCTCTAAGAGATAGTCAAACATGTGATCATGCTACTTTTTAAATTCAGTTTTAATTTAAAATCTTCATCAGGTTGCTGACATTAATTTCTCCAGGCACAAACGTACCCCTACAGCTTTAATACAACGTTCCCCATATCCCTCCAGCCCTCCATTTGTCTGTGTTCCAACCCCTGCCCTGTATTTTAAGAGCTGTCAGATTCCTGCTGAGTCGCACACAGCTATCGTTAAAACTCCACTTAATATTTCATACCTGGGAGTAAAAAAGATAGGCGGCGTTTGCATCTTCTCCTGCCTTTGACTGGGCAAATCCTTTCAGCAACACTGAAGCCCACATAAAAGGCTCATTGCAGCAGATAAAGGTGACACTCCAATAACTCACCCCCTCCTACGTCAGAGGTGGACTCTTTTGACTCTGCGACTCATCGACCTAACCCTAGGCGGTAAAAGCACAACCCCTCTGTGCTGTTTTTCCCATAATGAATGTTTGTGGCCATTGATTTTCCATTCTTACAACCTTGCGCTCATCCGCATTGATCCCCGCTGGTTTTCATATGTAGATACAAGGTGAAGGTGTGAAGTGTTAAGCGGGTATGACAGTTGGATACCGGTCCCGTCACGGAATTTGCAAGCGGTTCACGTCAGTTCGGCTTCACACCCCTTTAAATCAGCAGCAACTGTAATCAAGTCATTCTGAGCAATGGTTCAGTTAAATGCATGCAGTAGGCTCTCTGTGATTGATTAACTGGGTTTGTAGAAGTGACTTTCTCATCAGAATTTTCATTTTTCATCAGTGTCTTTTACTACGACGAGTGTAGGTGCTTAATAGCACATTACCTCAAACAGTTTCAGAAAAACATTTCTTCATTTCAATAAAGCTGTTTTGCCCGAGCTCGTTTTGTATTCATAAGTATGTGAGCTCAGTGGCACCAATGCTTTAGGTAGGTTTCAGCACGTATATCTGCATGTGTTTAAAGCTCCCCCCGCCCTCCCAACAAAAAAACACCCAGACACCAAATCCTGCAGATCACACATTAAACAGCATGTACGCTTCCTGACATGTCCAACAGGAAATGCACTGTGTGTCCTTGCTTTTGATTAAAATGAGATAAAAGCCAAAGGATTGAGAAGCGAAATGGAAGACAAGGCTATTTACATATTTATGGTTTTGTTACATTCACATAAAGGACGGGGACACAAAAACGTGTGGTGCACATGCTAAATGTGACCATCCAGGGGCCAGACGTATAAATGTGTAGATTCATGACTAAAACATGTACGCAAAACCAAAAATATGCATACACATTATTTTCAGAACTATACAGCAGTGTGTATGCATAAATTGCACTTATTGAGAAATCTATCTATCTACAGTATCTATCTATCTATCTATCTATCTATCTATCTATCTATCTATCTATCTATCTATCTATCTATCTATCTATCTATCTATCTATCTATCTATCTATCGTATCTATCTATCTGCCTGTAAAACTGAAGAGCTTAAAAATGGTGGTACAAAGTATAATAACTCCAAATGTGAACTCATGTTTTACCCTGGACTTCCTCCACTGAGGCTAAAGACTTTATGGCCTCCAGAGTTTAAAGGTAACAGTTATCAAACGTTAAAATGATATCCAAACAGTTTGCAGAATAGCTGACATGAAATAATAAGGATATTAAACAATACCAAAAGACTCCCAGCACACAAACACAATTAATTAAGTTTATGAATTGTAAAATTGTTATTGTTGTGTTGACAGCAAAACTTCTGAGGATGATAATACAGGCTCCATGCAGTTGGTTATTGCATTTTGTTGGATAATGTGACCTGGATTATTTGTGTTTTCACTTTACTGTAACAAACTTGGATCATTTTAGAAAAGCATGGTTATATGGATGTGAGCAGTGTGGACATCCTCACCACAGATTAGATGTGGGAGATGGCGTATACATGTTTTTTTTTTTTTAAATGCATCACATATGAATGTGGCCCGAATTCTTCTTCGTCTTTTTTCTGTGACATTTAAACAATAACGGTCTTGTAAGTTATAATTTTCAGGCACTGCACTGAAAAACAAGTTTACACGGATACACACACTTCAGCCTCCTTCAGTTGTCGACACACTCCTACAGATGAAGATGCTGAAATTCAGCATTCACTGGTTTCAACAATTAAAGTTGGCTCACAAGCCTCGGGTCCCTGTTGCTCTCTCTCTCTCTCTCCATCTGTCTCTCTCGCTCCTTCTCTCTTCTCTCTGTAGAGGAAATCTGATGTGTGTATCCAGCTGCATTTCCTGTCTTGCTGCATCACCACCCCACTGCCACAGGCCTTGTCTCAGCTCTGATCACTATCTGCAACAGACAGGTTTGGCTAAATATCACCGCCCTGGGGGAAGAAGATATGAACTCCACATCTCCCGAGCTGATCTCTCTTCCTTTTGACCGTCGGTGTGATCTGCTCCGAGGATGCAACTTAGTGACTCGATCGTATGAAGGAGGCCAAAATCCACTTTTTGGTCCCGGGTCCCACTGGCATCTAGTAGTTCAATCTTCACCACCACGTTCAGTGTCCAAGTGTCAGAATTCAATGGGAGGGCAGACAGACTATTCATCATTGAGCCTTCACTGAAATCTTCCAATGGTAATTCAGATGCCCACTTACTGCCAGTCAATTTCCTGTCTCTAACTCCTGGGGAACTGCTTTAGGAGCTGGTCCATTTCGTGGAGCCTGGATAAGACATTGCTGCTCTTTTCCATTGGATGTTTTTTTTTTTTTTGCTACGAATTGCCTCTCACATCAGTTGTGAAAGTGCAGGCTATGCTACTCCACTGAAATATTTGTCACCGCACATGACAGGGTATGTGGCGGCCAAGGAAAGAGGCTGATTGATGGGTTGTCTTATTGCCAACTAATAGTGGACTATTACCGAATCTGAAGTTTTTATATCTTCAGTGGCAATTTCTAAGACCATAAAAGATGCTTTAATTGTGTTTTTGTAAAAACTAACAATGAATCTGGGGTTGACAAAAAAAATGTGTCAAAACCAGACACATTATGAACCCCTTGACAGGCATAAATAAACTGAATCTTTATTAACTAATATCAAGCATGTATTCAACAGTGGCTCCTCAGCTCCCTCCTGCCCAGGTGTCTGGCCCCATGCCAAGGTCACACTGAGAGGCCACATGCCGTTCTGCTGGGCCACTGTTGAGACGTCACAGGGTTCAACGGGGGCAGAGCGCTTGTTAAGGAGCCTTCTGTTGGGAAATGAAACTTTAACTGTGCAGAAATCAAACAATTCCCTTCCATTAGTTGCAGTTAAATTCCTCTGATTCTCTTCTTGTGAATGCAGGTCTAACACGAAGAGACAGGGTCGCGCACAAAAGCTGCTCAGGTGGCAACGGCATCCTTGGCAACGTTTTTTTTTTCTTCTTCTTCTTCTGAGATGGACTGAGACTGTCCTTGCAGCTTACAGAGCTGCAACCTGATTCAAAGACCGGGGGGGGCTCGGTGTATTTTAACGGCAGACATTTTTTTCAGCCTACAACTCGGTAACATGGAAATTAGACTGTCGATCCAGACACGGGTCGTGGACCCAGCAGGAGCACAGCTACTTGGCAAGAATGAAAAGTGTGAGCTGAGAAGCTGCCAGAGTCAGAGCTTCCTGCAGCTAATGTGGTCCTCTTGTATTCTAATGCTCAGAGTACATCTGAGACCTACCGTGACTTATGGGCCTCCGTTTTCATGAATTCATTGCATACAGTGCAAATCCCACTTGGCAGCGTGGAGCCCAGACACACGGGGTATGTCAGCTGAATTTGTTAATCCTGTTGCCAGAGGCATGTTGTGCAATTGTGGCACAACCACAAATGAGTTGCAATTACTGTATGCGTGTACATTATTATTAGGTGTGATAGAGACTGGCAACAATTACTAGTTAAGCAACAACCCTTTCTACAGTAGTACACACTGAAACACCATGCTCTTTTTTCTCGTCAGGTGAGATATGAACGCTGATGCCCTCCTCATCTCCTCATTCAAGACACAAGCTCAACATGGCTGCATGGACGAGCAAGAGGATGTATATTGGCTTAGGAAGAGGAAACATGTTTGCTTCTGCTGTTCTTGTCCCTGGATTTGATCCAAAGCCATGTGTCACAAAAGAAAAAAACACACACGCACACAAAAAAACAACACTCAGGGATATAGTGGAAGGGCCGAACAGAACCAGTGGCAGTCCGCAGAGCCAGGAGGGCATCCGCTAGATGAGACCGCCTTCACAATTCACACTTAGCATGTCTTGGTGCACACTGACAGCTCTATGTTGGATGACAGCACGCCGCATGTTTTCACCAAATCTGATATCATGCTGATTCAATCAGAGATGCTTGAAGTCGTTTCTAAATATACACACACAAAAACACACACACTGCTGTGGATAGTCTCTAACCGAGTTCTTTCTTTTAGTTTTTGTTGTTGATTTTATATTCCTTTTCCCTCCCAGCCTCTTCCTGATTCTGAGTGATATTTTACAGATGAGGAGGAACATTAAATTAGAACATTTTAGGATCTTGCCACATGTGATAAACAGACATTTATACCTTGGTTCTCGTGTCATTACTCCATTAAAGGTTAATGTGTGCTGGGCTATTTCCAGCAGGTAAGCAGTCTGTAGCCTGTTAACTGTTCACCTTTGTGAAGTAGCTAGCTTCCCCTCCTCTACAGACTGAGTATGAGCCTTGCTGATTCAGCAAGTCTGTTTATGCTGAGGTAATTGAGAGAAACACTCCAGCAACAGATGCATCTGTAGACAATCTACTGTAAATTGTATATCATGCTTCACAAGCAAAGCACATCAGAGATGAACAGTGAAGATACTCATTTCTGTATCACATGAGAGATAATGACAGAGGAAAGATCACAATCCATTAATGGGAAGGGAGGGTGCAAAGCCAACACAGGCTGTTTGTGTGGTAGCCTAATAAAATAAAGACCTATTAATATTACAAAGTCATGTCCATGATTTAACTCCAACTTTATTTACCAACAGTGTAATTAAAAAAATCCTATGTATAGCATTCCAAAAATATAACCCTAAATTATTATACTGTCATCAAATTAGAAACAGATTGTGCATTTTCATTTCTGAATTGGCAGCTCCAGCGACTATGTCTGCCTAATTTGAAAATAGAAACTGGGCTTTTGCCATTGCAATGGATTATACACAGATTTGAGTTCATAAAAAAATGAATAAATAAAAATAAATGAACTGTCATTTTTCATCTTAATTCAAAAAATAGCTTAAATGCACCCGCCAGAAAACCTTTCAATGGACAAAATGTAACTTGGAAAACATATGATAAGTCTCTGAGTTCTCTTATCAGAGGTAGAAATGAGTTTTTAAAATTGACAGATATTAATTTAATGTATTTAATGATTTATTCAATTGGATGCCAACTTCTCTAACATGTATCTCATTTTACAATACACATATACTTAATGTCATTTTAATTACAATTTGTTCATCAATTTATATTCAAGTCCAATTTTGCTTAATATGTTAAATTGATTCCCCACACCGCTTCAGTCACAGAGAATATTCCTGATGCACCGTGGGCATAGTCCAGCCCAGCCAAGCCCATATTTCCTTCTCCCCCCCTCCTGTAAGCACATATTGCCTTTAGAGGTGGGTATTAAGTTGAAGAGAGATTGGGTGATGCATGCAATTTTTATGAAAATCAGTGGGGTGCAGGGAACAGTGTTTAGCTGTCACACAGCACACCAGCAGGAGAGAGGGGAGAAAAGATAGAGAAGCCGTGGAGGGAGGGAAGGTAATGTTCTATTCAGTACGGTGTGGAAGCAAAAGGAGATCTGGACAGCAGCAAGGACACTTTTTAAAGATCACCCATGTATATTGTCGACATGAGGCGCCTCCATTTAGGCTCTTTCTGTCTACAAATAAAACTGTTATCAACGGCAAATAATAACAGTACTTATAAGAAAGAAATGCAGAGACTTTCTACCTTTGTTGGAGGATTTTCTAACTGTATTTTCCTCCTCTCAATATTCACCTGTATAACTGAGTCACTTTCCAATGCTGACTGATGTTCTTGAAAATAACATCATAGCTGAGAATACTCTGTCATGCTGTATGGCCATGAAAATGTATCACATGCTATGATGACTATACATAAGGCTATAGCACAGTCACTATATCTAGTTACTTGACATGGACATTGTAGGTTACTAGGAGACTCTAACGTGCCTCTGGGTGTGAATGTGATTATGTGAGGTTGTTAGTTTCTATAGCTCACCTCTGTGAAAGACTGGTCAGCTGTCTGGGGTATGGCCCATCCTCATCTTTCCAACCTCTCCCCACTATATCAAAAATAAATGATTGAAATGTCAACATGTTACAGTAGCTGAATATTTCAAGGCAACTAAAAGTGTGAGGACAAATGCATCTTCTATGTGAAATATGTTTAGGAATATATTGTTTTGTTTTGGGTTTTTTTTTTACTATTTTTGGTCCCTCTGGATCAGCAGAGCAAATGGGAAACCACTACGTCCGACCTATTATCACTTTATACGTTGTGGTGAGCAGCATTAGCATTTATCGAGAGCTTGATTTTAACCACCTTGCAAATGTGATTCCAATAGACTTTCTACACTGGATGAATGAGCTTCAATACATTTTAGCAAACTATTGACTAATACTTCTAGTGAATAACCTCTTTCGCAACTTAGAAAGCCTCTTCATATCTTTCTAAAATGTTGGGCTCAAGGTTAGCGCTGACAAAAAAAAAAAAAAAAGTAACAGAGACCCCCTTTAAGTGTTTTCAGCACCCATTCTCCCCATGAGCCTCTCCATCTCTTCAGCCCAGGGGCTTTGAAGTCCCTGAACCCAAAGGCTACAGTGTCTGATACAAAAAAAAAAAAAAACTGTGAAGGCCACACTGGAAGCAGCACAGCTTGCCAAGTGTTGCTTCATTTCAATGTCTCACACCTGTGGCCCACAGACTGCACAATGGGATGTCTCACAGAACGACAGAGGACAGTGAAATTCAAAACAACTTTGAGCTTTGGACACTTTCAGCAAATTCACTGAAAGAGTGACTGTTTGTAATTCATTATTGAACAGCTAAACCGGAAGTAAAAAATAAAATAACAACAAGATTTGATTGGGTCTGAGAGTCTCAAGAAAAAGTATGGAGATTTACCAGCATTCACAAGTTCCTGCTTCCGTCTTCTCTGACTTTGATGCAGTGGATGGGGGCAGGGATCCATTTAGTAAAACTTAGCAAAGAACAAAGGGTGAGAGCATCGAAACGGAAGAAGGAGTAGAAAAAAGGAGATCAAGCAGGAAAGGAAAAAAAAAAAGATAAAATAAAAAGAAAACGTCAGCCACAGCCTGAAACAAATGCGAGGCCGTATTGCTGCACCTCTACAGCAGCTGATCACCCCAGAGGCTGCCGAGTGTCTTCAGCGCTCTCTCATCATCAAACAATACCACGCCACAATGTGACAGGTTAGAGACCCATGTTGCTGCTCCCTGACAGGCTGCATCAGTGGCAGTGGAGTGAAGTAGCATTCAAGCAGATGAAGCATAAAGTCGCATACACCTAAATCCACTGACTGACAGACACATACTGTACTGTATGCACATACAGGACAAGGGTTCATAATTGCATATTGTACAGACTTTTTCTCTTCATTTATTTATTTCTTTAAGCTATCTTAGAAAACCAGATGGTTTATCCACACAGTAAATGCGTGAGACATGAAATGACAGCAACACAAAAAGGCAGGATTTTGCATGAAATTTTAGCCTCATCAAGCAGCGGCAATTTAGATTGTGGAGAAAAAAAATCAAATAAAACGGGAATTATACTGTAATTTGTGATGCACAAAAAGCTTTCCATTAGATTTTAGATTGCACTCTCTTGCCAAATGAAGTGTCACAATGTTTAATTGGCCTCATGGTAATGGAAGCTTATCTACAGCAGAGTTCTGGCAAAATTCTGGAAATTCAACAAATATTTCTGTTTCTACTGGAGTTTCTATTAGTATCTCTTCCCAGAAGATATTCCACTGAATTCCACAATTTATTACCACTAGCAATGACTGTAAGGATTTCAAGAGATAACAGACATGAGTCTACAGTATATTGATAAAGTCATACGAAAAAGTTCATACGAAATAATTCTTTCACAATGTAATTTTTATATTTTATTCCTTTAGTATGTGAAAAAATATAAAAGTGGCTTGTGCAGATGTTGAGATTCTCCTCTTGATTGAAATACATTAAAGCATACTGTAAGTCAGCAGAATGTTTTTGTTAATATAAGTCCTAAATAGTCCTATTTTCCGTCAGCAATCACTTACATATTGTGTAGTCTCTCAGTCACTCTGCTCTGTTGTAAACCGAGGAGAAAACTTTCCTTGTGGGATACAAGTGTTATCCAATGAGGAGAGAGAACGACATGAAGGGCTGTGTGTGCAGCCAAGGGATGCGCGTGAATGTGGTGACGTAGGGACGAGGACCAATAGATCCATGACGAGGGTGGGGGCTGCTAACTCATGGTGCGTTCAAGGCAACCCGTAACTCGTGTAACTCCTGTGAAGTCTTACCAGTTCGATCTGGTACAAGTTCACGCGTCGGAAGTTACGAGTGGCCGTTATAGTGCACTTTCACAGGCAACAGGTCGGAAAAACACAAGTTACGGGTTGCCTGGAACGCTACAAAGTCGTAAGTCATGACTTGAATCCGTAATTTATGGTTTCAAAAGCCTACCTGGAACGCAGCATTAGCCAAAACGGCCGGATCGCTTACTTATGCTTAATATAGGCCTTAAACGAGTTGTTAGGATTTGTAACAAAGACAGACATCAGGAGCTGTCATCTGATGATACAAAACACAATACAAACCTAACCTTCATGCCTCGTGGTCACACTCAACAACCTTCTGGGGGCAACCTGGACTGGACTGCATTGCATTGCATTGCTTCAAAGGTCCAGAATGCAATTAGGTGAACTATAGAAGGCAAGACAAGGCCTGACAGAGAAAAACAGTTGCAGAACATCGACTGCTGGACAGGAAAGCTAAAGCAAAACCCACATATGACTGCTAAGTAGCTGAAGGGAGTTTTAACCAACAGAGGAGATGTGTGATGCAGCACTGATGCAAAGGTTTTGCATGGACAAGAGGAAACCACACCTACCGCCTCATTGCAAAAGTCAGCGTCTGATGTCTGCAGAGGAAACGCAGAGAGAGAGAGACAGACAGACAGAAGTGCTGTGGAGAGATTAACTTAAAAGCTCTTTGGCCACAACCACCAAAGATGTGTTTGGAGCAAAAATGGAGCAGCATTTAATGAAGAGCCCTGACAAACTGTTAAGCACGGGGGTGGAAATGTTCTGCTTTGCTGTTGTGCAGCAGCCAGCAGCACAGGAATCACTACACAGTCCAGACATCAGCAAATTCTGGATGTAAATGTCACACAGTCAGTCAAGTAAGTGAGACTGAAAAAAAAAAGGCTGGCTCCCACAACAGGACAACAATCCAAAAATCAAACAAAATATGTGGTTTACCCACGGCTGCCAAATCTTTCACATACAGCTGTACAGCACACATGCAGGAGAGGAGGACGAGGGTGATTTAAAAAGTAAAACTAGTAAAAAAAAATCAATGCAAACCCTCCTCATTTAACTTAGAGTGGGTCTGAAAGTGTTAATTCATAATCACCCTTTTCAAACTTGATTGTCAGCATTTCGCTAATTATGCAGGAAAATACTATTTAATGACTCCATCCACCTAATCAAGCATCACAGCAAACAATAAGAAAATCTGTCCTTGCATCTTTGTTGTAATTAGAATTTGCTGTTTGTAAAGCCCGAACAGTAGATCCATAAGCCTAAAATCACAGATAATTGGGTCTCAGCAGAAATAAAATAGAAAAAAAACTTCCAGATCTGTGTGGGGAAATTAACACGACTTGGTATTTTAAGCACATTCTCATTTCCTGGTCGGTCCATGCTCCTGTGAACACACCATGATGTGTCTTTGATAGAGATGGTCTGGTAGAAGTGAAGCTGAACGACCTCTTCCTTGTAATCTTCTGTCTTTCCATTGTTTTAATTTGGCGTTAGAACAGCGCAGAGGACCCGGCATGACATCATTATGGAGATATAGTGAGGGGACGGGATCGGAAACAGACATCGACAGGGTTTATTATTAGTCTTTTAAGGCAACAAAAACACAAGAGGCTCTTACACTGAATAAAGCATGACCTCAGTGGCCCGTCTTTATTTTTTCATAGGCAGCAGAGCGAATACGATGGCACATAGTGTCAACACACATCTGACTTTTCTATTTCCACTCCTTTTCTCATTGTCTCAATTTCAGCCTCAGGAGAGTTATTTTGAGAAATGGCCGAGCAAAGGACAAATTCTCTCTCATTGTTGCTGTTGACTTATTCAGTTATTCAACCATGAGGCAAATGGACACGATCTCCACAAATGGAACCTTCAGTTCTGAATGATTAATTGTCAAAAAGCCTGGTGGAGATTTCTAGCTGGAAGGGTTCTTGGCTGTTTTTTTGTTGTTTTTTTTTGTCATCCACAGAAGCGCAGGGCTGCTGCCGAGAAGTATGAACGGGAAACACCCAAATAAAAAACGATGGCTTTGACAGAATATAATTGCCCTTTCCACAAAGCATCTTTAAACAGCTGTACATTTACTGAAAATAATCCAAAACTTTCGAGATCAAACTGTGACTTGAGTGCAGGGATGGAATTGAGCCTGATGGCAGAAAGAATCGACTTCAGTCATAAGCCAGTTATCTAATTCTCTGAGTGCGAGTTGACTGCCCCGGATATTTATGGAGGAATAAAAATAAGAGTGAATAATCCATACTGCTTTCTACTCGCATTCTGTGGAAACTGTCAAATGTATCTTTAATAATTCAGTGATTTTTCTTAAATGCCTGAGTTAATGAGATTATATTAGCTGCTGAACGTGCACGACTTCCAGGAGTACTGTGTCATCAGCGCTGCACCACATGTGCTGTAGAGTACATAGTAAATATTTAGAGTCTGTGTAAATGCTGAAAAAAAAAAGGAAAAAAGAGAAAACTGCCCGTATTTACCAGATTCACAGGGTAAAATAAATAAACAGGGATGTAGTTTTACTCTGCTACTCCATATGATACTCCCTGGGGCCAGTTGCATAAGACTTCAAGGCTGAACCGTACAGTACTGTAATACGTGCTCTTTTAGCCATATTGATTAAACTGTACGTACATTATTTCCAGTCTCACAGTCATAAATCGATGTTGAAATACATCTGTGAATATTCTCATTCATCCAGGTCATCAACAAATCTAATCGAAGGCAACTGGACTTTGTCTATAGACGTTTTGCCTCTTATCCAAAGGGCTTCATCAGTTTGTAACACATCAGTCTGACTCACTAGTCTAATCAGTGTCAAATACAAGTCCAGTTGCCTTTGATTGAATTTGTTGCCCATAAAAATGCTATTTGCATATAAGTAGGATGAAAAAATGAAGAAAGGTGGTATGAAAATAAAATATGAAGTCGCTCAACAATGGAATAATTGTTCTATCGATCTATAAAGATTTGGTTTATGGTAGGCATCGTCTAAATTTAAACCTGTGCAGACCGCCAAATATCTGCACACTCAAACAGAGGTGGTCTCCTCTTTACCATATCACTCTGCTGCTTAATCTAGAAATCTGCTTGGTCTGTGCATGGGCTGAAGTATACATGAAGCACATGCATTCTTACTACATAAATAAATCTGTTTATGCGAAAGGAAACGCCGTATGCATGGTGCGTTTGTGCCGTGTTTACGCATCTGGCCTCTGTTGATGAGTTTTGCAAAGGTTAGCATCCAGAGATGCTTCCAAATGTACACTCACTGGCCCCCATTATCAAACGTGCGTACACCAAAAGAAAGGTGTGTAGGCCTACTCAAAATCTACCGCAAGGATGGGCATTCATCAATCTGAATGTGAGTGTAGGGCAAAAATCTCACGCCAGCTTTTACCAAGTGTACGCACATTTCAAACAGCATACAGGAAGGAGTGCTGCTGTGTCAGAACGATTATTAAACCATCGAAGCAGACCTCATGTTGTTGTTTTTGTTAGTACAATAAATTAATAAATACGATACAACCACATTCATCAAGTCCGTGTTGATTTAACTCGACTTTTATTTTCAGCAACTGAGGTGAATTAAAAACCACAATATGACAGATGCTTACGAATCAGCTGTGTTTAACAGAAAACAGTCAATGACTGAGCTGTTATTGTTACTGTAGATCACAGATAGAAACTTCCAAGATCTCCTGCAACAGATGATGAACGGCTGCTCAGTCTCTTTCTCTGCCAGAGACCGGAGCCCTGATTATGGAGGGAGATGAGCCGCTACACCTGTCCAGGTGCAGGTGATCTCCACAGTGGATTTTTTTTTTTCGGGACCCGTCAGCAGGAATTGGCCAGTGTTTCACATCCCTCCATCAGCCGAACCATGCCATCAGTGCTGACGGTTATAAAGTTGCGTTCAAGGCAGTAGCCTAATTACGCTATGATTCTCAAACACTTATGTTTGGTGAACTGCAAGAGCATTTCATGAGATCACTGGGTTACATAACGTGGTTGGTGATACATGCGTCTGCAGCATCCATCCACCATGACGACTTCAACAACCACAAAAACTATCACTCTCCAGATATTTAATGGTGCCGCCCTCTCCCTGTTGAACGTGGTAATGTCAGTAAAGTTTCTCTTCTTGGTTGTCTTCCGTGTCTCCATATCATAAAAGGGGCAGGACGAGGCTTCTAAATCTATATCAGGGTGTGACATTTAAATTACGATTGTTCTCAGCAGCCAGATTTATGAACACCAAAATCGGCAGCGTACACACCAAGATTTACACCAGAATCTATGCAAGTTTGATAAACAAGGACTATTGCCTGTTGACTGTACATGTCGGGTTTGTTTTTTGTTTTGTTTTTTCATGTGCTGCTACAGATTTGCCAGGATCCGCTGCTCTCCTGCCTCAAGGTTGTGTGGCAAAGAACTGGCACTGGCACAGGAACACGGGAAGATGCAGGAGCATCGACCTGCTCCAATGCCACCTACAGCGCTGGGCTGCAGTATTTCCAATGCGTCAGCCAGAGCAGTGAGTGGAACCAATGCTGGTGTGATTAGTCTGGATAGGGGGTAAATGAAAACCATTATCAAGGTTTTTCTCTCTGCCGCATCCTAATGCAAAGCACAGGAGAGAGGTGATTTGAATTGCTAAGGCTGCACTGGCAGTGCTCATTTGGCACTGGACAATCTCAATCGGTGGCTGGCTTTCTGCGTGCTGATTTTGTTTTGTTTTGTCATGTGTCTTGAAATGAGCATCATTATCAACTGTGACACTCTCAATGGGCTGATGTTCTACTGCTTGGGTCCCGTGGTGCAGCAGCCTTGTAATTTTTGGTAAAAAATGTGTCAGAGATAAGCTATTTCATTTCTTTTCAAATATGACTGCGAAATAAATTGAGTGGAAAATGAACATGTCTGCCACAGTGTTACTCAAAATATCTTAAAATGCTACAATTATGCTATAGATTTTTTAAAAAAAAAGATTTTTCAAATTTCATATTTTGTTTTTGTTTTTTTTAAATTTCAGACAGATTCAGTGCTGAAAAAGCATATTCAAGGCCTAATGTCCATACATATTTAATGATCAACTACCTGAGGCACAGGCTGCTAACACTGCCCGGAGACTGATTTTTACTGTGCTGCGACTTACACTGAAAAGCAGACGATAAAAAAGTTTGTCAAAACATATCCAACTTATAATGAGCTCTACACTTGAATATATCGTGTATACCAGGCTCGATTACAATTGTATCCTCAAAAATGTGTCAGCTCAAAGTGAATTGGGTTGTTTGACTGGTTTGAGTTGGTGACTAACTTTGCTTCATTACAAGCATTAAACTTACAGGAATAGAGTATAAAACACAGTGACAAGAATGACACACCAAGGCAAGTCATCATCCTCAATATAGAACATGTTTTTTTTGTTCGAATACGTTATTTTAATTTCTAAAAGCGATTTTGTACCGTGTTCTGAAAAGTAGTCCCTGCTCTCCCTCTGGCAACAATCACGCTTTCCATAGAAAGAGACTGATTGAATAGGCCTCGTTTCCAGGGTTCAGCAGTTCATTTCCCAAAGCTTTTAAGATCGCAAAAAAGAAAACAAAGCCGTTAACCTTCATTTTTTCAACAGAGACAGAGAACAAAGGTAAGAACTTCTGAAAGAGCGATATTATCCTGATGCTGAATGTGAAGAAACAGACACAATGTCTGCGTGCCTGCCAGGGGTTTCACAGGTGTGAAAACTCTGATGAAAACATTTGAACAAAACCGTTGGAAAAGTTTCTGGACACGTGAACATCCTGAGTCCATTTGCCAATAAATATCTTGGCTCACGCACTGTGTATATGAGTATGTTATTTTCTTTTAATGAGCAGTGAAGCATATTGTGCTGAGGAAAGCTTAATAGTCCAAAAGGGGCCCATTTAGAGTGATGAAAGAGACTAATCCTAAAGGCGACACGCATCCAAGTGACAACAAAAGCTTGTGCATGGAGAAGCCTTTCTTTGGCAAAAATGATAAGCAACAATTTGGACTCTATGCAAAACAAGCTCATTGTTAGCAGGAAGGTTAAGTACACAAAACGACAACAATGCGTCGCGAACAATGCAAAAATGGCAGAGGCGCCCGAGCTCTCCGCTTTCAGCACAATTACGGCTGGTGGCTTCCTGGTGGTTGGCTACACCTGTTTTCTGTTTAATTGTCATGAAGCGCGTTCTCTCCCTCTTTGCTTTTTGCAGTCTTTCTCCTATTTTCGCCTCCTTTTATTCCCTTGTTTTTTTTTTCACTCTCCTAATTTCATGCCTGGGCATTCTCCCATGTATAATTCATGAGTGACATGCTTGTTTTACACACCACGTACCAACAGCCATGTTGTGCCGCCCTAAGGGGGTCTTCGACTATGCCAGCCTGTAATCTGCTTACACACAGAGCAACCAGCTCACAGCTCTCCTCACCAATTACACTCAATTCCTGGAATGGCCCTCTCCCTGACATGAGGTTGGTTGTGATCATCGTGTCCTTCAAAGAGGCAGAGACAGAGAGAGTAGCAACACAGCATACATGTTTATGTCTGAAGGGGAGGTAATTGGTTGAGTGCTCAATGTTGGGGCACCACAACAGGCAGATAAAAGCATCTCTCTGAATTTGACAGTTGCTCTACTCAATGCAAGGTTAGTGGGCGTAGGTAGCATCAACACACCGTCTGACCATAGAGCTCATTCACCAAAGTCGGAGCCTGAAAGCCATGCAGCTAACGGCAATTCACCTAAGAGCGCTTGTGCACAAACAAAAATCATCATAAACTGCACGCGCCAAGACGAACACGTCGTCACACGCAACCTAGACACTGCAGGTAAATGGGGTAGAATGTAGTGCTGTGTAGTGGGTAATGAGTGCTGATTGTTTGTGACGGGGCTGTAGTAAGGCTGATTTCCCAGCTGAGGAATGGGGGGCTTTGTACACATCACAGGGCTGTCAGGGAAAGACAGAAAATGGGCCCATAGCTGCGCTGCTCTTCAGAAACAGACAGCCAGAACCACTTCACTATTTAGCTTTAGACAGCAGACGCAGGCAGAGAGTGCTGATGTGAGTATTTTAAATATTTTGTGATGCAATTCCAGGCTATTTGCATGGAAATGTGCACTTGGGTGTTATACATTTGAGATGTGTGCGTATGTGTGCGAGGGGGTGGGGTGGGGGAGCATGGCTGTTATTAAAGGGCACAGTCAATTACTGACTCACAGGGTGTATTTATAGTGGAATTTGCATGAAACTCAGGTAGAGATATATGTGGAGGGTGGGGAAAAAAATCTTCATTTTTCTTATTCTTGAATTTTAATGGAATTGTTATCAAATTTGTGATTAAGGGTTGAACCATCCAAGGGCTTTAAACCACCACACACTGAGGGATACTTCAGAGCAATATAGGCAATTTCCAATAATGAAAAAAAATGGCTGTAAAATGTGAGGAAGAATTAGTGCACTGTAAAGATGATTTCTTTGTTTTCACTTGCATTGTGCAGAAGTTATGTTTGTGTTTTGTCAGGGTAATCATTCTTTAGATTAGTGACCATATAAAGCTAATGGATTTTGTTTGCACACATGGCACCACTGGCTGGATTGATATCACTTTTTCATTAGGGTTTTCCTTACTCGATGACACATAGTCAATAATTCATCGATCCTGGCGTGTTTTATTCATAAGTCTTACAGTATAAAAAGGATCATTAAGGAGACTTTGCAAGCTTTGACTACCACTTGATGGAGGCAAATGATTCTCTGATGTGATGAGTGCAGCAGCTTCTCATAGTTATAGTAAGATATCCATATCTACACTGATGACTGGCAAGAGGCTGCGAGTTCCAACAGTTACAGGCTACAATCCAACACAAGTAAATAATACATTATGTTTGTGCTTTTAGTTGATCTAATCACTACCGAGGAGAATGGAAACAGTCCACATGGAAACTTCTGACCCAGATCTCATTGCACCCAACAGCATATTTTTATACTAATTGGTGATAAGACATGAGTAACTTTTCCTGCAATGGGGCCTAATTAAAAATAAAACTGGCGCTGAAGAAATGAAATAAATAAAACATAACACTAAGTGACTGGATCACAAACATCATGTGTTTAGGTGAACTGCTTTGGAAACTGAAGAAACGCACTCGCAATAAAAGTTGGAGCCAAATCTTTGGGACTTCAAATCGTTTTTGCTGTTTTCAAAAATCCCTCAACAGCAAACAATAAATTGAGATTACAGACACAAAATTATCGCAATCATTTTACATTATCACATCGGTAATGTTCACATTTCTCAACTGAAGAGTCTTACCAAGGTTTTCCCTGCATAAAGAGTTACTCGGCAACTGCCTCCGCAAGCTCTCGACAAACTCGGATGGGTTATTATCCAACAAATATTGCACTCTATGGATTTCTATGATTTGTGACTGCGGCATCACGCCAATGTGCTGGTGCTGTATCGCAATCAGCGCAGTGCAACAAGAAAGGCACTGCCAAAACTGCCAAAGAAGAAAAGAGACTCAACTTTCCTGAAGGAATTTACACTAAAGAACATCTGTTGTTTCCCTACAGAAGGAGAGTGTCATGAGTGTCAATATTGTGAATATAGGCTACAGTATTGGGTTTTTTCTTACTGTAATTGAAGCATTTTTGATGTCTTAAAAATGTTTCTAAGTTTCTTATAGCTTCGCAATCAACAATTAGTTTAAGGCAAGTTGGTGAGGAAGAGAATCGCGAGGACAGGTGGAAGAATCTCTGAATTTGTCAGGTCTGAATGACTGGTGAGTCAAGGTGAGGGTATTCATGTGACAAGTCATTACGAGTAGATCAACACAAAGTACAGGTTTGAATTCAACTTCCACAAAGACATTCTAAACTACAAATCCTCCCGAGACATGGAATAATTAAAAGTTGTGCTATTTCAGATGTTATTTGATTGATACAGCGACAGAAAAGGACATGCCAAAACCTTTCAATCATGCAGTCCTTTGTTATGAACATGTTTGTCTACCTTCACAATGAATCTGAATTTTGGAAGAAAAAGGAAGAATAAACAAAACACAATAAACATAGAAGACATTCTCATCCAAACAAACAACATCTGGTAAAGTACAGATTAAAAAAAAAAAAAACAGACAAAGCAAATGTGTAAATGTGACGTAAAGGCAGGAATGGCTTGTCAAATGATTTTTGATTCAATCTTGTGTAAAACGCACAAGGTGACATCTCTGAAATTGTTAGAGGTTGTTGCTTATTTGTGCAGGTCTTTTGTTCCCCTAACGATTCCTGATCAATTTTCTTTGTGTGTGTGTGTGTGTGTGTGCTTGTGAGTTAGTTGTGCAACTGCGTGCGTGTGTGTGTGTGGAATGGGATGGCAGCCGAGTGGACCTGTACTGTTTTTCAGCATCAACACAACCGTTTTTATTACCTCTGTGTCTCTGAGAGAATATTTGTGCAATTGAGCATTCGTTTTCATCTCGGTGTTCTCTGTCAAAGAAAAAAAAAAGATCCAAGCCTGCTCGTGTGCCACTAATGTTATTAGAGCAACAGGATATCGATCCTCTCTCGCAGACGTGCTGCCTTGTGGGGTGAATGTAAAATACACAGCATTCCCTGGAATTTAAGGCCATGTTGTGTAGAAAGGTGTTTGGAGTATATTGCTGGATTTCACCCTTACTTCAAATGATTATTTTAAAGACATAACAACTAGCACTGCCGGCACATTTCTTTCTTTCATTTTTTTTTAAAGCATATTATCTTGGGCTTTTTCATGCATTTATGAGATAGTACAGTTGAGAGAGACAGGAAATGTGGAGGCAGAGAGAGGGGGAATGACATGCAGGAAAGGGCCGCCCGATGTGGGATTCAAACCGGGGCCGCCTGCAGCGAGGACTTTAGCCTCAACACATGGGGCGGCTGCTTAACCTCCTGCGCCATTTGGAGCCACCTGCCATCACATTTCTTTGCAGATGAAGCCCGAGGGTGTTTCCAACAGGTTGAGAATTTACTTGGTGTTGGTGGTGGCGGTGTGTGGCACAGCGTGGAACTGATGTGCATGCAGAGACTCATGCAGTTTACAGGAGGAGAGCATAACCCTGCTTATTTTCTCTAGAATTTACAGATGTTCACTAAATGCCTCATGTGCAGACTGTTGGTAGACAATGTATGTCACATGGTAATAATGGAGATGAGTCACTGATTCACCATCTGTACCTGAATGCGCCGTTTCTTCTAGATTCTGTAAAGATGGCAGCCAGACAGTTGGCTACCATTTTTATCAGTGATCAAAATGAAAAATATATCATTTTACAATCAATGCTTTCGGAAATCTTTCTGCTTTCTTTTTTCCATTAGCTGACAAGATCTAGAAATTCATATAAACCTGTTCAAACTCACTGATTCATTCTTCCATGTATTGTTTATTTTTTCTGCATTTTCTAGTTAATTGCTGATTTTAGCTGTCCGCAGTATTCTTATTCCTGATTTAGTAAACTGAGGTCAGCCTTGAGTCTTCAGAAAGGTTTGCATTATCCATTAGCACAGATACCTTATTCAACGTCTCATGCCCCAGGTCCTGCTTGGTAATCACATTATTATTCTAATTAGGGGTAGCATATCCCAGGTATTCCTGATGATAAAGCCACATTTGTGTTTCTCTCACAAAGAAAAATCAGTCAGCTATTTCAGAAATTGTTTGTTTCTTTCACACTGACACAAACTCTTTGGTAAACATAACATTAATTTCATTTTCAATCTTTGAGTTTGATAGAAACGTCTATGCCACAGCATTAGACATGAGTATTAATCTATATAACTAAAAAAAAATCCATCAGTTTCAGCTTAATTTGCTCCATAAAAATGCTAACGTTGTTATAAAAATGCTAATTACTTCAGTTATATACTAACATGCTCTAATGAAGAAAAGGCCAGTGCTAGTTTTTGCATCATTTGTGAGTGCTAACACACTTAAATAGTGCTCTTCTTTTGTGGGATTATAACTGTCTCAGGCTGATAGAAGTGACTAAAAAGAGAAGCACTTTCTCATGTGGTGCTTTGTGCCTGCTGTGAAGAAACTCCCATGTGCCCCTTTGCCTGCCTTCCTGCTTGGACACCTGGATGCTGCTGCTGCTGGATGAGGTGAAATTGTGCAAGTGTGTGCGTGTTTGTTTGTTTGTTTGTGTGTGAGTGCATTTGCATGAAAGCCTTTGAAAATGTGTGTGAATAGCAATACAAGAGTGAAAAAGAGAGAGCACATTCAAATCAACAACTTGTTAAGAAAACATAACAATAAGAAAGATCACCACAACATGACCGCTGGCACAATTTAGAATTTCACAACATTTCACTGAATGAATATTGAAATGTTTTTTTTAAATTTTTTTATAAAGCGTGTGCCCCATCCGAATGCATTTAATTTGCAAAGTGCTCCACCACAGGACATGGACACCGAGTATCCATGGACCATATTCCAAGTAATAGATCATGTTTGGCATCTGTTGATTATCTCCAAAGTTGAACAGTACAGTAGGAGGGTATTCAGCTCTCTGCAACACTGGAACTCTTGGAGAATTTAAGCATTTGCTTCCGACTCACTGTTGCATGTTCCATCGTTTGGTTTTGTAGCTGAAGCTATTTAACTGACTTTGAAACCGTGATAATTAAGAGGAATTAGAGATAAGATGAGATGAGAGAAAACACCTTCAATTTGTACGCCAAGAAGAAATTCTAAGATGTAAATGCTGCATTCCTTAATTGGAACCTTCCCTAAAGCCACCATTACTTATTTATTGTCATTACTGACGATTGATTCTCCACAGAAACATAACTGCATGTTGCTTCAACATACAGTATGGTACACTATGACAATTTACACATTTCAAATAAAGATCCCCTCATTTGTATGAATTATGTACCATCTTATACAGATGTATACTCTGTAACTATAACAAGAAAGCATTAAGAGATTCTAACAGGCTATATTCACTTCCTGCTCATATCTTACATTAGCGTTGCCATTTTTGAGACAACAAAGATAAAGACTGGCTTGACATTCAGCAGTTTGATGCCTCAGCAAGTTTGATTATCATCATATGTGGGCTCTGACAGCCAAGCACAAACAAAAGGCAGTATTGAGCCTCGCTCCCAGGTACAAAACAGTATCTGCTGCCTGGAATGTAGCTCTGTAACCTGGTAAGGTGCTGTGTGTCACCAGGACTGTGGAATATATCCAGCTTTGAGGGCCGTGCCATGACTCAGTTGTGTCCGTCATTCTTCAGTCAATTAGGCAAAAACCAATCTGTAATCCACTGGCAAGTTCCAAACTGCCTTCCTCACTCACCTGGCTACCAGGAAGTAACCCAATGGCAACCAGTTCTGATAATGAGCTATGTGAGAAGAAAAGGGAAGGACATCTGACACTGACAGTTACCATGTTACACCTGCACTACTGGGGACATTCAACTCCTGGGTGAAATTCATGGAAAATGTAAAAGGTTCACTCTACAGTGATTTTATATCAGGAAAGCATGGCATTTAAGTAGAGGTATGGAATGGTAATTTCTTAATTAAACAATTTATTGAAACAAACACTAACAACAGTAGAGGTTATAGGCCTACCACAACAAAAAATGTCAATGTGTCAATAAGTTGTGGCCAGAGGATGTCCACTTTTCTGCCTTTCTGTGACTCTTCCAGTCTCTGTTGCAAGCTGCTGATGACACTCTGTGACACTCTGAGCTCAGTGGCAACTTCCCTCTGAGAACATGTCATCTGAAGCCGCGACCTGGCCAGGTACTCAACTGTTAGGTGTCATCTTGATGTTGAAATGTGAACAGCATGACGAAGAGAATTGTTTCAATACACACCGTCATTGAATCAGAACATTTAGCCGTCGATTCATGTGATTCTTGTGATTTTTGCGGTTAATCACCTTGTTAGAGAACAGCATGTAATGTTAGAAGTGCTGCTGAAACACTGAACAGTTGGACATGTGCACTCAAACGTTTAGAGAATGTTAAATTAAGTTCAACTGTTAAGGTTATAGTGCATTTCAGGTGCATTCTGAAATTTCACCCGAAAGCCGAACATCCCTAATTTTTTGTGAGTAGTGCTTGTCACTAAAGCGACTTTTCAGTCGGTTGTGGTAAATACTGACTTGGTTCCTCTACTTCCTACAGCTGTTTTCAATCTGAACTCCTGCTCCTTCAGTGTGAGCCGCCCCGCTAGCCATTTAGTCGACTCCAATTAGTCACTGGCAGGGTGTACAAAGGTTGACTGCTGCTCGGGCTGGTAATGCCACTGCTCTACTGTCATGTCGCTGTACATGCTTAAACAATATATACCCGTACAATGGCTGAAGTAATCCTCACATAAGCTCCCTCGCCCATCCTCTGACACAACCACATTAGTGGCAATAAAAATGCTAAACATGAAAACTACAACAACATATCAGCAGGTTGATCCTTACCCCTGCTGTACATATTAAGTTTCAGATTCTTCGCTCCATCTTTTGCATGTGACTTTGCCGCATCCCATGCATAACATTTATTGAGGAAGCCAGTGTTTACTTCAATGTCTAATTAGTAAACTTGCTTGTAGTCCCTTCCTGTTGCTCTATTATGCATTCACTATTTTCATGTGACATGCTGTTGGAGATGTTGGTGCCTCGAATTGTATGAGTGGCTTCTCTCTCAGTCAAACTGTGATCTCGATGCTTTTTTACAGTCTATGCCAGGAGTCAAACTATCCTTAGGGATGTGACCGAGGCAGACAAGAACGGCTCTGACCTTTGTCACCATATGCCTCTCAAAACTATTAACGATCTGTATTCATTTAGTGTAATTTTCCATATGGCATCAACAGCAGGCAGACAGAATGTTGCAGGCCTCTGACTACCTGGTCACCTTTTATATTTATTTAGCTCCCTGGCTTAGTTTGTTCTCCTGACCTAGAATTGGCTGGTTGGTCTCTGACCTTGGCCCCATGCCTGTCCCTGGTGTCTAATCACCCTTTAGCCATGGACCGGCAACACTCTCCCTCTATCTGCCTTTCTCCCCCTTTGATTTTGGTCGTTTTATACCTGAACATAGTCATTAATCTGATTATGACTGTGTCTGGGTCCAGTTCATTAGTCTGGCCCAGCTGTAATACGGGCAGATGCCTGCTGGGTCATAAGGATTCATCACAGAGCCATTGAGGCCTGAAGAACACACCACGTAGGACAGTACGACACACAGACACACAGACAAACATGGGCAGAGGGTTCAAGCATTTTCCAAGATGTTGGTAATAAGAGGAAGCTACAGATAGACAACAGCTTTAGGTTTCCATATAGTCGCGTTTTGGTACAGACAGGGTTCCGCAATAGAGGTTGTGCACTTTTTTTTTAAAACTATGCCTACACAAAGGCTCAATGGATTGCACCAGCTTGTCTGTGGGTTTTTTGTTTTGTTTGTTTTCTTACATGCACGTTAGCTTCTTGATAATCCTCTTAAGGTTTATTCAAAGATAGTTCCACCTTTAACAGTTCTTAGTTGGATATTCGGTTGGCAATAATTGTGTTATTTACAAGAAATACAAGCTTGATATGCTGTAATAGCAGAAGCATGAACACAGCATTGTACAGAAATCAAACAGGCTGCAGCAAGGCGGCAGTAAGAAAGACATAAAAATTAAGAAAAACCCCATGGATAACTCCCTTGATCCCTTGATCCCTTGATTGTCTGTGAGGTGTTCACTTCATTTGTGATAAATAACTAGATATTCAGGTTGGAAGGTGTTCTCTATTATCATGTCATACAGTATATAGATATATTTACATATAGATATATTTTCAGGATAAATCGAATGAGTGAGATCCAATCGGACGTTGGATCGGACCAGACTTTCCATGGCCTCCCCTAGGAGTTCTGGACACTGTGATACTTAAACCGCTGAAATACACTCTCCATTGCTTGTTCCAACAGACTATGTAATGCAAGGATGACAAACAAAAATATCCTGTGTCTTAAATATTCCTGTACCTCTCTGAGGGAAATGGACCCACTACTAGAATATTCCATCACTCCCCTTTATCAGAGAGCATGTCCTCTGAGGTTAAAAGCTCCCAAGAATGTTCCTTCCATCTTCCAACAATAGCTATTCCAAATGGGATTAGTATCGCGGGACAATGGTGGAAATGTAATTCAGTACATTTGCATGTGATTTTTCCGAACGATCAGGACAGAGTATGCAATATGTCGTATTTTACTACTCCAATAAATTACTGAGAGGTTAGATCACTCCTGCTGGATTTTATAATATGCATGTAATACAATGTATTTGACATTACAAACTACTTCAACATTGATCCGGCTGGCACAGTTTGTGAATGTTGAGACCAGAAATGATCCGCCTGCTCCATCCCTTTATAAATAGGCTGGGAGGGAGAGGGAGCAGCTGTTTCAAATCAGCCTGAAGAACGGGTTATGATTAACGAGTAGCTAGGAAATAACAAAATTATCATCCTTTCATCTAACTTAAATAACCCAGTGTCTTACAAATTATTTTCTTCTATATTTATCTTTTATCATTACAGTTTTTAATACGGATGCCGAGGTCAGGAAGTAAATAGTGGCAGCTACAGTGCAACAAAAACTAATACAAGTTGGGATAGACGCCCATTGAAGGTTCATTCTCCATGATCCATGTCCATCTTAGATTATTAGTCAAACATTGGCATTTTCATCTATCCATGACCTTGATCTTTACTCTACTGACAATTTGTAGCTTGGTAGCATGGTTACTGGTTGACCATAACCATGCCTAATCAATAATTATACCTGGTCTATCTCTCCACCAAGGTAATGTATGTCTGATGGATAGGGAGTGACCCTCGAAGGTCAAATGATTTGGATGAGTACTCACCACCTCTGAGGGTTCAGGTGTGGATAACCATACAGTTTCTGTGTCTTTCTGATGACTTAAATGACGTCTGGCGCTGTAATACTGCCATAAGAATTCACCAAAAACAGAGAGGAAGAGTGGAAAGCTTGCCCGCTGTAAACAAACTCCAGATATTATAACAAACTACAAAAAGTCAGGCCAGTACAAAAATGCCGATCAATGCAGCGGTCATGCATTTCAGGCGTGTTATCAATGGGACCTGACGGAGGTCCGCTGTTGTTATAGCGGTGTGGCTCAGGTTATACATCGGTCACACTTAATATAGGGTATAAATAATATGAAGTTAAACCCAATCTGATTGCTGAATTATTAACATTATTTGTTGAGGGGACTGCGGTAGCCCAATAGGTTGACTAATTTTTTTACTAATAATATTTTTTTACTCCAACTGTACCATTTAAATGATGTGTTCTTGAAAACAGATACAATTTTTGATTATATTGCACTGGGCAAGCACACAGTACAGTAGCACTGAAGAAATATGGGGCTTCAAATAATGTGAGGCAACACAGGGCCTTAGAAACAGAGACGTGTTCGCTTCAGGGGTAAAAGAATATACTGAAGGGATGGAAGGGCAAAAGGATGTAAGATGGTTGGACAGGGGAGGTGTCACAGATGAGAAAATGAGAGATGATGAGAGGAGTGGTGGTTGAACTGGTTGAAGGCTAGCGAAGGGAGTAAAAAGAAAAAAAAAGCCTTGGCGTGATCAGACAGGGAGGTTTCACTGGGCCCAGCTCCAAAGAAGGAGGCATAATAAATCTGATTGAATCCACACTCATATGGTCTTCAAAGGAAGTGGCTACTGTACATTTGAAACACACACTGTTGTCCTTTTTCTGTTCCAGTCGCTATTATTAGGATCCATCTGGCTTTGCATTTGCGTTCTGTTTAATCTGTCCTGTCTGCATCACTTGTTTACATTACTATTTTTGACTTATGGTGACGCTAATTGACAGAGATTATTTCTGGGTTATTTGTGACAAATAAGAAACTCTGCGTTTCTCTAAAGTGTCTCGGTCTCTCTATTCCTCTCCACAAATCTTGCAACTCAAGTTATTGTTATTTTAGTTTCCTTTACTGCTTTCCCCACATGTCAAGTACGACTTTATAGATTTCATGTACTTTCCTGCAATTTCTTAAATAGTCGCAGGTCTAACTCTTCTGCTTTGTATCCGAGATAGAGGGAGTCCATAAATTGGCCAGTGGTCAAATGATGAGCCCATTCCGAATCAAAAGAACACTGCACCCTTGCAATAGCTTTTTCATTTGACATTTTAAAAGGACGTGTTTGCCGGGTGGGCAATAGAATGGTGGCTATTGTTCCTTTGTGGTGCTCAGATTGTTTATCGACTATGTGAGCGTGCAACCGTAGCCTTCTGTCAGTGTTCAGGTCCTCTGGAGACAACTGCAAAACTCTTGTTCATCAGTGCGCCAATACACAAGTTGCATCAGAAGAGTGAGGGTCAAGGCAACTTTGGCTCAGTAATGCAGACACATAACATGGTGCAGGCTCTGCCAGTTGCACAACTCGCTCACACACACACACACGCATGCATGCAGTCGCACACAAACACACACACAGATGTACCTCAGGAAAAGGCAATCGGACCTCCGAGGAAGGAACAAGGTTTCTCTGCCCATGTAGCTAAACCTGATGCAAGTATATAGCAAACTACTGTAACAACTGTGAACGGTGTTTCTCAACAGAACGATTCTAATCTTGTGGTCGACTGTCAAAGAAACACATTGAACATTCACTCACGTTGCTCATTCTTTTCTTTGTACATCAAGTCTGTCTTCAAATCAGAGGTGATTGAGCCTAATCATAATGTACTGTGAATATGTCTGCACTACGGGAACCATGCTTGATTTTTAGTGTTGAAGCATCTCTTCTCTGTACTCTGGCGTTAGCTCGTTACCATCGACAGCTATGGATGGATACTGTTTCTTATACGCCGAGGAGGTGATTTAAAAAGATTCCAAACATGCACCAACTCAGATAATTACAAATTACCTAGTATTTGAATAAATAAAGCAGTGCATCGATTATTAAAATATACCTCCTACCATGCCAATTCTTTATGCATCTCTTACGAATTGCTTTCATTTTGCATTCAGGGCTGTGTGAGGCAACTTCAAATTAATGCCATTCTGTTACCATGTCTAATCCCCAATATCATGATTAAAATTCCCTCGGCTTTGATTCGTCTTATCACCGTTGCTCCATGTTGAGATAATGGGTGTCTTTACGACTCTGACAAAGTTGCTGTGCCATTTGTAGCTTTCTCCTCTGATATTTGACGGTTGACATTCAAATGCGGTCCTTTCTACCTGGTTGCGGCTGCTCACTGTTATCTTTTACAGCTAGGTTGAGCAAAAAAGGGGCATAGGTTGGGTGCTGCAGGCACAGACAGATCTTCAAATCATAATGAGGGTTTTGGCGGTGCGCCTCTGTGCCAGGTCCCTTTACAGAAAACGAGAAAAATACTTTTATTCTTCCTGGCATGGCACACAGGCCTTACCTTGGGCTAATACACTGCTGTTTGAATAAATGCAGATCACCCAGTAATTAGAATACCAAAGGTTTCATCTTTGCACCGTTTTTCTTTTACCTCTTGTTAAATAAAAGGAAAAGTCCTACTCGCAGACCGTTACAAACAATGGCCACAAAAAAAAAAAGGTGAGACATAAAAAGAAACTACGACAAAACTAAGAAGCTGCACACAAAAAAAATGCATTTGTGCGTGTGTGTTTGAAAGCTTTGATTGTTTTTATATGCTCGACTGCACAGGATTTTGGGCAGGCAACCTTGAAGCTCCAAGACTTCTTCCCTCTTATCTCTCTCTCTCTCTTTCTGCGTCTCTCTGCCTGTTTGTCAGTCGTCTTTTTACTCATCTTTCTCTCAGTGTAATAGTTGTATGCCTCAGCGAAGGTGAAGCAGCATGGATGTGGTTTCTATAGCTCTGTTGGAGACCAGCACCTCATCACAAACCGGTCTCGGCTGGTTGGGCGAGCGAATCAAATCGCGGATAGCACGACCGAAACGATTTCGGTTTGAGACTAGAGAGACCCTGCCTCACATCTCAGTCATTGGGGCACATTCAATTGGATGCATTCTATTCAATTCAGCTCATATACAGGCAGGGACAGAGAGGGAGAGGGAGCTGCATTTAAGGACAGCTCAGGAAATGAAACAAAAGCTGGAGAGGAGAGGCATGAAGACTTTGGCGTCCTCTCTATTGGTGAAAGTTTCTGCAAATTACCTTATCTCCCACATTTTCTTTCGATGCAACCAACAGTTTTACATTGACTCTTGTGATCATACAATGAAAAGTGCAGGGGGAAAAAATGATATCACTTGTTTCAGTGTGGTCTGTGGTTATCTAAGGTAAAATGAGTCATTCTATAAGCCGTACCAGCGCAGGGTTAAGGTAAATCTGTGTGTGACATCACCAAATGCTACTCATATGCACAACTCATTGCATTATTAATGAGGAGACTTCTTGCTTCTGAGTAGTTAAGTGGCTGTTGAGTCCCCCTGGCTCTTGCCCTGCTTGCTCTCCCGACTCAGAGCAGGTGATGTCATTTCCCTTACATCACTATAGCGTGCCATGGCTTTAAAAAAGACCATTACAGTAACACTGATAGGATAACCCTTATTCTGGGACAGAACAAATCATCAACATAAATGTTTTTCACAGTGTTCATAGCAAATACATATGGAGGACATTAACTACAGCTCAATTTACAATTTTAAAATCTTAATCTGTATCTTATTCCATTCTTGTAGGTGGTGTGTGTGCATGCATGTTTAAATGTGTGATGTACTGCTCTGTGAATGTGATCTTTTGCATGGGATCTTCCAAAGGGACTGCAGATGTAAATAACTAATGCATTGTACTCTGGTACAATGCATTAAATAGTAACGTTTATGTTTATTACCAGACAGAGTCCCTTTACGAATAAAATGAATAAATAACAGAAAAAATAATAATAATAATTCCAATTCCACTTAAAACGATCACCCTCCTGTGCAGTTCCCGCAGCATTTTAGTGTCTTCTAAATAATTGTTTGGTTTCATGGTCCCAGACTTTGCTGTTCTGCTTTTATTTCACAGCTCTCATCAGTGCCATTTCTAGCAACAGCAAGCAGATGTTTTTCAGTGACACAGCCCCATTCCCCCACCCACCCGCCTCCCTGTTTGCCAACTACCCAGCACCAAATACGCAGAGGCCAACTTAGCAACTTGCTAGTGCACAAAGTGGAGTATTTAGCAGCCAGACATTTATTTTGATAGTCTAGTTGGTGGTGAGCAAAATACATCTATGGTTTTGGATTTATCAGGAGAATGCAAAACACAACTATCGATAAATGCTAGTTTTGCTGGATTGCCAATATGAAACTGTTCGCTAGAAACACAGGGATGTGATGGTGTTTTGTTTCCACTGCCCTCCTGTGGCCACATCTGACATTGCAAGATTAGACAGCGAGTTTTAACAAGCTCACTAAGAGAGATTTTTTTTTTTTACCTTACTTATATCATGTTAACATTAGTAAACATTGTAGAATTTTAGAATTTAATTTAGATTTTTTAAGAGTCTCAACTAACCATTTATAGCTTGCATATAGCTAGCATTTTGCGGTAGAAAATTGACTGTATATTTTGATCAGTATCCCAGTGGCCTAACGATAAAATATGCACAGTTTACACTTAGCTTTTGTGATTCAAATGTGTTTATGTTTGTTTATCTCTCCCTCGAGAGTACCTAACGTCGTTTGGAGTGCAAAAGGAGTACTTCTAAATTCCAGCAGAGCAGGACTGATGATTTGTTGTGTTTGGAGGACATAGAGCGGGGTCGGGCTGACATTGGCCAGTTAGCTCGGTATACAGCTTCTCTCCGTATGTGTCTGTGTCTGTGTCTGTGTTGACCTTTTACTGATTGTGAATTAAGTGTCGGTGAGTGCTTCAGGTTTCTGGCCTTTGAAGGTTATACGGACTACCTCCCCGGCTCTCTTCACCACCGGACCAATAAACAACATCTACCCAGGACAACTGAAAAGATTCTGTCTCCATTTCTTTCCTTCTCATGCCTCCCTTCCCTTGCTTAACGACCTCCTGTATCCCTCTATCTTTCTGAACATGGGATATCGTCACACCCACTCCCTGGGAGATGGGGGGGGGGGCTGAAAATAAAAAAGAAAAACAATTAGTAGCGCTGATGGGCTCGTGTGAGGTAATGGAATTGCATGTCTCATTGTAGCGTGTAATGGAGAGCAGTTTGAAGTTAATTGAGGGGAGATAGGACACTGGGCCACTGTCTGCCCCGGTATTGTAGTCAGGCACAAGGTTTATCAGAGGGAGAATCACTGAACCCAGGAAAAAAAACCAATTCCTTATCAGACCTCACAAATGAGAATTATCTTGCTTTAACAGATGAGATAGCGAGATCAATTGTTATTGTAATTAAATTCATATGCTTTTCATCCGTTCCTGAGTCAGGTTCATGGGCATGAAATACCTGGCAAAACCCAATTCAGACTGAATGTTTCATCCAATCCATGTTCAAATACTTAGTTTTTCTAAATTATTTCATACAGCTACGTGTATTTAAGCACAGTCACCTAAATGTAAAATGAATATGCAGTATTAACATTATACAGTAGAAGCTCTAAGGTGTGGTTTTCATACAACGGGCTGGTAAACCTTGAGAAACTTCTCAGCTCTGATCCCCGGGTGGTTTTCAGAAGGAGATAGAGTGCCACCCTCTGGTGAAATGATTAAATGCCGTTAATGTTCCTCTCCACTAGCTTGTAGTAAGTGTCATCATGAATGTGGTTTATAGACAATGAGCACAGCAATTTAAGAAGTACTGCCTTAGGAGGGTTTAAATAGCTCAAATAAAGCAGACCCATTCTTGACTCTAAAAGCCAGCAATGACAAAACAATTTTGGCACATTAAACGGCAGCCTTGTGTCTGACATTATTCCATAAAACCATTTACTTTTATATAAGGTCTTAAATGAAAAACAATCTTGACAATGTATCCAAAAACTGATTTCATGTCTTATGATGCAATTCCTACTTATCTTTTCTTGTTTGCTTCAGGAGTTCTTCTGATTTTGATAAAGCATTGCATGTTAGAAACATTTTCCATGTCAAACAGAGGTGGCTGCATGTGACATGAGGCATTATGGGGAATCAAGACTGGGATACAAGCCCCAAGTTGGGCAGATATGGGTGGGTGGGTGGGTGGGTGGGGTATGTTCCCCTCTCCTCCTTCTCACAGTGTTGACAAAAGACAATTAAACGCAGCTTGCCTACAGTATTGATCATGTCTCCCTGATAGGCAGAGCAGAACACGGCACCTGTATTCATTAAACAACCTGTTTAGCAACCATGCGGCGGAAGGAGAAGTCAGGCTCTGTTTGTGAAACGAAGCGCCACAGGCCAAGAAACACCTGCAAGATTGCACGGAAACTTTTCAGTGGAGCGTGACGGAAGGAAGGAAGGAACGGAGAAGGAGGGAAGGACAGCTCATGACCTTGGTCTTAGGGGGGGGAAAAGGAGAGCATGCAGGAAAAGAAAGCAACACACAGCGTGCTAAAAGAAAAGCATAACCAAAAACCGACAAATGTTAAATTGGGTGTGTTGATTGAAATAATAATTGGAATGAGACAGAGGTTATTTATTGCTTTATTGCTTTATAAACACTTGTTCGCTTTGGAGGCTTGAGGGTGAAATGTTAACAAGTTTGACTTGTCCCTGTGAAATTAAGAAATGCTTTGGCAAGTTAAATGATTCAATGAATATTAAGCAGATGCTGCATATTGAAGTCTAATTTGTTTTGATAGACTTGTTTTATTTCGGAAGAATTAAGAGATTGCTTTAACCTATACCTTACCTACTTTACATTCCACAGAGGGGCGTTTCACTGCTTTCCTTCACCCTTCACTGGGAACTTTTCATTCTAAAAACCTCATTGAAAATAGGTCATTTTCCAGCAGACAAACTATAAATGGCAGCTCCTGTAAAAATGTGCCCATAAATAGTCAGGGGACTTAAAATGCAATGTTATATAGACCCACTTAAGCAGTTACGTAGTATGTCCTCAACATTCATGTACCGATGTAATTTACTACTACAATTATCAATGCGGTGCACAAGCACTCAGTCCTCCGCAGCTTTTTGAAGGCCATACATTATGTTCTATAAATTTTCAAGGAGTAGAGAAGAAATCAAGTATGGATTTTAGAAATGCCAAAACGTCACATAAGCACGCACACACACTTCAAAGCTTTAGGCTTATGAACTATTGAACTATTAATATTCCTTTGAGGAGAGAAATAGGGCATTAATAGAAACAAACCTGAGATTCTGAAGACCTTGAGCCATTCAGACAGCAAAAAAAGACAAACTTTGCAATCCCAGTTGGCCTTGTTTAATTCTCACCTCTAGGTAAATGGAGAATATATGAAAACAGCACTTACAGTAAAGTTAGTTAGTGTTAAAGCTCTGAGATGAAGGAGGGTTCAGCGTCTGCCCCGTCTTGCCCAGTGTCATCCGTCAACCACAACCTTGACCTGCTACTACACCCGAGGACATCACCTGGGAGCGCTGACTGCAAAGACGCAAGGAAACTGGAGGGAAGGCAGAGAAGATTTTCATATGCCATCGAGTGACCTATTCATAGATGAAAGACTGCGTTGCGGATTGATTTTCTTTTTTCAGCAGAGGTGACCTTTGGGGTGTAAGCCTGGTATAAGATGAACTCTGACAATAGGGTCAAAGAGGTGCTCAAAGCGAGAGGGGGGCTTTTCCCCAAGATTAAGCAACACGAGTTTTCCAAGGGACAAACATACAAATAGAAAACCAGTCATTTTTCTGAGGTGCCACAGGTAAGGGTCCTGCTCATCATGGCTGTAATGACAAAATAGTGACAGAACTGTAATGACAAAATAGTGACAGAACTTTTTGCAACTGACATCATTTGGCAAACAAATGGCACCTACTCTTCAACCCACCCCTAATGACAGGAACGTTGACAATAAATAGATGGAGGGGCGGTAAAAACTTCCTGGATGTTTTGAAAGGCCATGGTGCTGTCTCATCAGCGAGGTGGAGTTTCTCCCAGGGGTCCTGACGGCCAGTCTAACCAGGAAAGGGATCTGATTCATGGTCAGTGTTTATGAGAAATGGGAAGAGCAGGGCAATGTGAGTGAATCAATGTGATGCGCACAGCTAGCACTACAGTAAATAGTCAAAGCACAAAACCAACATGGCAGGGCAAAGTAGACTGTGGTGGACTGGTGTATTACTAATTAATGGGACCCATAATAAATGGACTGTATTTAAAGCTCTTTTCTGGTCTTAGCAACAGCTCAAAGCACTTTGCGCTACTACAGTAGTCATACATTCACATACATCATCCCTAGTGAGGCAAACCTTGAAAGCGGGCTGGAAATCCAATTTTAACAAAGAGGGAAACAATAATAAATGTTTAAATATTCCATATTACAATGTTTTATGCATTTCTGCACATAAAAAATGACAAACAGTGCGAGAGATAATCTACTTCCTCAGGGGGCACCGTGTTGCACAGTGGGTTGGGCAGGCACCCCATATGCAGAGGCTATAGTCCTCGCTGCAGTCGGCACTGGTTCGAATCCCACATCGGACGGCTCTTTACTGCATGTCATTCTCCCTCACTCTGCCTCCACATTTCCTGTCTCTCTCAACTGTACTAATAAAAGGTCAAAAAGCCCAAAATATACTTAAAAAAAGAAAGAAATCTACTTCTTCAGGATGAATTAGTGGCACACAGGCCACTTAACTCTCACGCACTTGCACTTTAACTTTTTGGCTTTGTCTGACCTAGAAATAAAAAACATAAAAAATGTGCAAGTGGAAAATCTCGGGCATGTTGATGTGCTCATCCGATTCTGTAACTGGACACTTTCTTCCTCACTTTCTGTATTTAGTAATATTTAATGGTACACCTGTTCTACAAAAAAAAAAAAACACACTGTTGTTTCCAAATGAACATTCCTCTGCTTACGGATTTTTTCCTATGACACAGCAGAGCTAGCACAGAGGCCGTTCAAATAGCAAACATAGAGGCCTATTAACTGTTAGTCATGGATCATAGAATCTGCAGTTCACAATGATCCTTCAAAAGGTCCACAGTATACTGCTTTGGTGCTTGGTGGTGGCCCCTTGTTGATCTTTCTCCTGCTTCCTGTGGCCATGGTTGATTATTAATGGCCCTTTTATTTGTGGGCTGGAGACATAGTATATCAGGTCAGAGACAAGTGTACAAGTATTGGTTTATGTATGCAATTGAGCTGCATTTTCTGACTGATAATATGTCATATTTCAACATGATTGTATATTGATAACGTTACCACCACTGTATAGACACTGTGTGGGGCAGAAAGGTTGCTGCCGTGGTGGCTGTCTTGGTTACCAATAAGATGCATCATGATCAGTTGACTCAGAAGTGAGTATACACCTTGATAAAGTGACTTTGAATGCACTTAACCCCTGGACGGGCTTTATCACAGTCAGACAACTCCCTTCCAGTAATCACCATGGCCATTACTGCTAAAAATAGAGGTCTTCAGTATTTATTATTAATCATCTGCCTCTTTGGGTAACAGTAAAGTTACTAGTTACCAGAGTGATGCTGTAACAAGTCTGTGTATAGTAGACGGCAATGAGTAACAGAGTAAGACAAAATATTAACTGAATCAAGTCGAGCAACATTTATGTGTACTGTAGCTGTGTGTGGCGCTGCTTTATGGTGTACCTGTTTTTTGACGGGACATTGTGGAGCCGTAAATCAGTTTTATTTCACATTAAAGCCTCTAAAATATCAGTTTGCACTATGTACACACAAAGGGTCAGTTTATGAGTAACAGAGTTCCTGCGACATCCATCACAGACACTGATAGGTAAAACCATGACTATCGGTTCTGAAATCAGGTATCTTTAAGATACAGTGTAGATTAGATTAGATTATTCTTCAGTTAAGACACAAAAAGATAATTCACTTCTTATACGTATATTAGATATACAATACAGCATTTGGTAGTACGTATGTTATACAACACAGCATTTGGTAATTGACATATTCCAAACAAATACCTTCTCTTATGGCTGGACAGTTTTAAAGCGCTCCAATATTTGTTTTAGGCCACCCTCTCTGTTGACACTAACCTTGCATGCTTTAGGAATGTTACAATAGGTGGGTCACACAGCACCTCATACACAATGTGTCTTTCTTATCACTCTTTTTCCACCTGTTCTTACAGTGCGTGCTACTTTCTGGCTGACATACACAAGATATAGTCCAACAGACACTATTTCAAGCCAGTTCACGACACACACACATGCCTCGTTGTGAACGTCTCAAGAATATGGATTGCATAAGTTGACATTCGTAATGGTCCATCTTTTTTTTCGGCTTATCTTTGCTTTGAAGTGTGATGGAGTTAAAGGCTTAGCACAGATTTACAAAGGAAATTATCTTGTCGCCCTTTTACTGCATGTAGAATTCATGAGGCTCATCAGCTTTGATATTCTGAACACAACACAGTATCTAGTACCTTTGTATTAAAAGTCACGTCTTCTGATAAACATGTTCAAAGCTAAATCTTTGATAATAATCCGTGGTTTCAGTTTCTCCCAGGGTATAATGTTATTTCGGTTTCAATAATCTTGCAACCGCCTTTTAATGAAAGTGTGCTTTTGAATTACAGGATATTCATCAATAGCCCGAATGTGTACAGAAATTAACACAAACAATAGACTGTAAGAACCACAGTCAGAAGAAAAGAGGTGAGCTGTGAGACTCCTGCTGTTTTTACATTATGAAATATGCCAACGGATCATAGAGGCCTTTAGTATGAAAATAAACATTATGCTTGGGTTATTTCCAGTTCTTTTATGTTCCATTTACAATGTTTGAATAGTTGTTAAATTTTCACCTTACCACTATTACATCAAAGTGTGAGTTCAATAAAGCTCTTCTTTTATTATTTTATTCAAGCATTTGAATATGCAAGTTTGGGTTTAGTGCCTCACCTGACATAGCAGCACTAAACCCAGACTTTGCTTATCACTGTTTACTGCTGTCGGCACTTTATCAATCTTTTTCTTTTTTGCTCCACAGAGACAGTCCAACCCCTTTTATGTCTTCCTGTTTCTGTCTTTCTCCACCCACCACTGAGGTTACCTGGTTAGGTGTGTGTATGTGTGTGTGTTGGGGAGGGGGGGAGTGGGTGGTGGGGGTTGCATAAATGTCTAAAAACCCTCCACTGTCCTTTGACAGAGACACAAGAAGAGGGCCAACACCTCTGCTGGCAGTGAAAGGGTCATATACTGTACACTGCGTTTCCCACAGAGAAGCTCCATAACAGCCAGTGTTCATCATTCATTCTTCAACTCATCAAAGACAGAGAGGATTAGCAACGGGAGAACAGAGCTGAGAGGCTGCCGTTAAGGGATCAGCCATGCTTGGGGGCATCCACACAGATTTGTTGGTCACAGTGACTTTACTCCTCTTCTCTCACACAGTGACTCAGTGCAGGTGGGTTTCAAGATAATTCAACTTTTAACGGTTGCACTTTTGGCCAATATGTTACTACTAGTAATAACTTTATATGGCTCAATTTTATTAAGTAAGGGATCAAGGAGAGTCTGTTTTTAAAATCAATCAAGTGTTTTATGAATTTATGGCATAATTGTTTTTTAAAAAATCATCATTGTCATGCATTTTCCTTTGCTAGGGCTGAAAATGACTTTTCATTAGTTCCTCTACCAGAGTGGAGGACAAATGCAGGTATGAATTATTACATCTATTCCTCACTCCACTCCATATTCCCTAGAAAAGAGCACATAATATGATATCTAATGGCTATTTTTCTTACATAGAATATGTCACACAGTGTTTCTACAACAGACAGAACAATTTGATTTGTGACTGGACAAGAAGCCAACGACAAACAGGTACAGAAGAACACAACATTTACTGCACTGGATTTCATGAAATAAATAAAAAATACTTTGTAATAATGAAATTGAAAGGCAGATGTATTTTAAAGACATCTTGCTAGGTTCAGTAATGAGTTCGCTCTGACATGGAGAGATTACGTGACTGTAGTAACCTTTAATTTTACCCCTCCCTTATTGTGGAGGATTTGGAACATCAGTCCACAGTTCTGATTTTAATCTGCAGACGGGCTGTGACTGTGGCTGTGCCTCGCCGCATATCGCTAATTGATCTGAAGCAGGCTAATAATCTTTTATAGCCTGGTGTTCTCCCAGGGGCAATCAAAGTAAAGGGCTTGCACCTGAGGTTCAAATTTAGCACAAAACACTCTAAACAGCTATTTTGCATTTAATGATAATTGCAGCACAACAGATGTACTTCTTGTTTTATGGTAATAACAAATGCAAGGAAATGGTCTCCCATTTTTGGTGAGGAGTTATGACATGGCGTAAAAGCTCATTTCCAACCTGAGTGGGTGTGATTTTGACAAGAATGAAGCACGAGTGTGCATCAGGTCAGAATTTATTCCTGAGAAACAGGTGCAATATCAGAACTAGAAATGAGCATGGTCAATATGTGTGACAACTTCTTGCATATTTGCATTTTCTTATTGTCCTTCTCTTCTCCAGAGAATGGGGCAGTGAATGTATTAGCAAGCGGCCCGCTAGCGCTGGAGGGCGAGGCCTGTTTAGAGTTTTGGTACCAGGCCCCCGTTGCGCCTAATGGTTCTGAAGTTAGAGTTATCCTGAAGAGCAGTGACGGTCAGGTACAAGTCTGGGCCACTCCTGCCCAACCCGGCAATACATGGAGACAAGTGTTTGTCCCCTTGAAAATCATCAAACCGAGGTCTCAGGTAAAAGACTACATAGTGTCACTTATCTATAACTGACCTACGTTGGTGATTTAAAATATAACTTTTCTACTTTATATATTTCATGAGATTTTCTGCTTTTGTACCAGGTTGTGCTTGAAGCAGTGTCCGTGGGGGGGCGGATCACATTTAACCAGATTGGTGTAAGAAGAGGCTCATGTGGTAAGTGTTCCTTTGCTCCTCTTGCATCCTGCTTTTGCAGGAATAAAATCTGCTATGTTTCAGTAATAACAATGTTTACAGGATACATAACCACTGCTGTCATAAGACTTGTCAAATTACTGTCAGTGAAACCATTAAACATCCTGGAGTTTAGAGGCGTAAAATATTCTTGTCTCATAATTTCAGTGTTAGTTAGGAAGTGAGATTTATTTTCATTCTGCTGATTAATTAAGATAACGTGAATTAAGGCACCACCAACATGAATAATAGTTTGGATAACTAAGGTAATGAGGAAAATGTGTTGACGGTCCATACAGTATTAACACTGAGCATAATAATTCATTAACATCACTAATCAATTATTCCTAGCCAGATGGTGTTGTGGTTATTAAGTGGTTGTTTACTCAGTCATGTGCCCCCCCCAGGACCCCAGTGTGAATCTAACACAGAGATATGGACAGATGAGTCCACTCACTGCCTCTGTTCAGCCGGCCAGCTCTCCTGCTCTCCCTCTCAGTGCCCCGAGGGCCAAATCTGTGGTCCTCAAAGAGGAAGCTCCAGTGGGATGTCCGCCCCTGGGACGTGCACTATACACAGTCACACAGACTGCAGCACTTTTGATGGAGTGCTGTTCCGCTTCATGGCCCCATGCACCTACGTGTTAGCCAAGACCTGCTCACCTGCCGAGGCCCTGCCCGTGTTCACTGTGGAAGTGGTCAATGAGCAGAACGGGAACTCATCTCTGCCAACTGTTCAGCAGGTCACTGTGAACACAGGGAGCTTCAGATTGTCCCTGCTGAATCAGAAAACACACAGAGTTGTGGTGAGTTCTTTTAACGGGTGATATTAATTTAGCCCAAACTGTGTTACGTAGTATTCTTGACAAATATTGAAATATTACAAAAGGAGACCAGGGTTTTTCAGGCACTTATGAGAATTTGTGTGGCTAAACATCCAAATAAACCTTATTTAATGGTTTTTGCTTTTCCTTCTGAGACAACAATCATGCAACCATAAAATAATTTTTGGCAGACTAATAGCTTTTTGTGGGTTAACTCAGCTAAGCTGTTTATCAGTGGGACATCACACATCTTAAGGACAATAGTAGTATTTCTCATTGTTCATAGCTGGAAGAGACAGTAATTTGCAGAAGCATTAAATCAGCATCTGTATAATAGAACCCCCCCCCACACCCCGTCCCAAAATAAATGTACAGAAGCTGTTTTATCTTATTTAAACTGGCCCTCCACTTTGTAATATCTAAGTTCTGTCTGTACAACCCCGGTTTTGGGGCACCTTGTAATGGTGTAATGAGGGTTGAACTCACTAATGTACTGCATCAAGCAGTTCCCATATCTGCAGCCCACTCTACTGATAAGCTGTTTTTTTATCATAAAGTGCAGAGTTTACTGGCATAACGTCCTGGAATTCCTACAGGACTTATCAGTCTTATCAATTCCCAAAGATACATCTACCTTCAGAATGCTGCTTTTTATGCAAAGAGTCAGATAGAGTGAGTCAATATTGCCGGTAAGGAAATCTAAAGTTTATACTGTTCTCTAGGTTAATGGAGTCTGGAGGAAACTACCGCTGAACCTCGGCAATGGCACTATCAATATCAAAAGTAACCCTGCTGCTGTTGTTCTGGGAACCACTTTTGGGCTTTTTGTTTCCTATGACAACCATGGTGCTGTACACATCACCCTGCCCACAACATACTCTGATCAAGTGTGCGGCATGTGTGGTAACTTTAATCACCGAAAAGAAGATGACCTCCGCAAACCTGATGGTACAAATGCCAAAGACGCTACAGCTTTGGCTGAGAGTTGGCAGACTGGGAAAACTACCTCCTCCTGTGAAACTATTCTAGTCCCTCATCAGTGTGACCCACTAGAGGAGGCCGAGTATGCCAGCGAGCTGTACTGTGGAGGGCTCCTCTCTAGCACTGGGCCCTTTGCTGACTGCAATTCACTTTTGGGGGCAGAAAGCTACTTCAGGGGCTGTATGGTCAGCATGTGCTATGCTCATGGTGACCCCGCGGTGCTGTGTCAGGCGCTACAGGTCTACACTGACATCTGTGAGCATGCTGGAGTCGCCATGCCCGTATGGAGGAACTCCACATTCTGCCGTATGTGACTTTATTGCTTTATGCTTTGACTTTTCTTCCTCCTGATATTAAAATAGGAGAAACAGTGGCTAATTATTGGTACAATAACAGAAAAATTAAGGTCACTGTCCTCTTTCCTCTCCCTTCTTGGGTCCCCTTAGCCCTTCAGTGTGGCGAGAACAGCTACTATAACTCATGTGCTGATGGATGTCCCGAGGTGTGCTCCAGTCTGGATTTAGCCGGCCCCTGTGGAAGCTGTGAGGAAAGATGCGAGTGTGAGTCTGGTTTCAAACTCAGTGGGGGAAAGTGTGTCCCAGCAGAGGACTG
Organism: Decapterus maruadsi; assembly: GCA_030347415.2. Taxonomy (NCBI): domain Eukaryota; kingdom Metazoa; phylum Chordata; class Actinopteri; order Carangiformes; family Carangidae; genus Decapterus; species Decapterus maruadsi. The sequence goes on from CM064906.1 coordinate 20,092,015, forward strand.
TGGGTGTTGGCACAACGGTAAACACTATGAGGTGAGTAACATGACGTGACAACATGTCAAATTCACCTATAGCCACAGTGCTATTATTTATTTACTTACACACATCCCTTTTCCCCTGCAGAAAGGAATGACATTCTGGGAAGGAGCGTGTGTGCAACAGTGCCAGTGTATGGGTAATGATGAGCTGTGGTGCACTGCAATGCAATGTGCAGACAATGAAGTTTGTAAAGTCAAAGATGGGGTCAAAGACTGCTTTCCTTTCACACCTGCTACCTGCCGGGTCTATGGTGATCCACATTACATCACCTTTGACAAGGTGGCTTATGACTTTCAAGGGGGCTGCAGTTACACGCTGGCTACAACATGTGGCGAAGAAAGCTCAGTCCAGTTCGATGTGATTGGACACAACATGCATCCTCCCCTTGAGAACTTCACCCGGTCCAAGCTGGAAGCTGTGACTCTGCAGGTTGAAGATTTTTCTCTGACCCTGAATCAAAGCGGAGAAGTCTATGTAAGTATGAAAACTCCTTACACCAAACAATTTCAAATTTTAAGGCATGTCATGTAACAAGTCAAGTGATGAAATAAAAAAAAGTGTATGAAAACTGAACAACTGCCAATCTACACAAAAAGCCTCTCATGGCCTGCACGTGAGTCGTGACCCATTTATTGTTGTGCCATTGTTCTCTATTATCGTGTGTAATTCATTAATGGCTGTGTCTAATTACTTTACTATCACCACACCAATGTTTATAGGAGTCAGTTATTGCTCTGTCAGGTCATTGGAGGAAGTCACTTGTTTGTCATCTGGGGCTTACAAGAGTATTCGCACTAACAGCTGACCTACTTGACTTTGCCCTGAACAGTTATTTGGAAGCTAACTGGTTGCACTAATAGAAATCATTTTAATATTTGTTTGGCATTCAAAAACAAACATTGCTCTCACTAGAATAAACTAATTACAATTAATGGACTGTGCTCTCTCTAGGTGAAAAACAGCCTGGTCCAACTCCCCTATTCCACCAATGGAACTTACGGCTTGCTGTGGGTTCACATGGAGAGCAATTATATTATTTTGAACACAACCTTTGGCCTCAGGATTATGGTAGATGGGCAGTATAGACTCTTTCTGCAGGTGGATGAGTATTACAAGTATGAATTGTGTGGAATGTGTGGCGTCTACTCTGGACACCAGGATGATGATTTTGTAACCCCAGATGGCCAAAACACTACAGATGCATTTGAGTTTGGGAACAGCTGGAGGGTGCCAGGCAATAACGAGTAAGTTGATTTTACCATACAGCGTATCTGCACACTTGCCAGAACAAATAAAATGATTGCTGACGTAGATACTAGCAAGGAACACAAAAATAGTGATTTTTTGCAAAACTAGAAGCAGGTGCTAATTATATTCCCTACAGATTTAGCTGTACTGCCACTGTACCGGTGTTTAGTGCTAATTAGCAAGGTTAGCATGCTAATGAACTAAACTAAGATGAGCCTGGGAAACATGGTACTTACTGAACATCAGCATGTAAGCATTGTTATTAAAAGAATTTCAGCACACTATCATTAGCCACTGTGTAATTGTGTAACCACATGGAGCAGCATACAGACCAAATGTTTTCTTTGTAATCGTTACTTGACCAAAACACCTAACTTGTCTCATGAAGTGGCAACATAGTTCCAAGTGTTTTAATGCTGTTTCATTGTCTAAACTTTTACCTTCAGTTGTACCGCCTATCCAAACGACTCCAGGCTCTGTGACTACGATGAAGAGGATGAAGCCTACAGTCAGTGTTTCGCATTACTGGGAGATGCCTTCCTGCCCTGTCATGAACCCGTGAACCCAGACATCTACATTCTTAGTTGTGTGTATGACTACTGTGCCACAAAAGGTGACCGACAAACCCTCTGTGAATCTCTGAAGTCCTACGCAGCAGCATGCCAGGTTGCAGGAGTGAAGCTGCCGGCCTGGCAGGCAGGCACAGCCTGTGGTGAGTTGCATATGTTGGACAATTTAAGTGTCATTCTGTAAGAAGATACTTTTCCTGATTAATTATTTAGCTGATCATATTTTACAGCATAAATTGTGAATGTGTGTAATTCTGTTTAATGTCCTGAATTTTCTCTACTCCTGCTTTTATTTTTAATGACGTCACAGGACTGGCCTGTTGCATATGCAAACTATGAAACTGCCTGGGGCCAAACCTGAACTTTTTTTTTTTGCTTGTCAGTGATATGAACAAAGTTGGAGAACTTATTAGGTGGCTAAGATGTGGAGGGGGAAGCCCAAGATAAAATATTGTCTTCTAGGGCACCAAAAGCCAAAGATGATGAACTCATTTTCCCCTTTTTTTGTTTGTTTGTTTGTTTGTTTGGCTTTTTGTTTTGTTTTTGTTCCTGTTACAGCTGAGCCCCCAACCACTTCAACTCTTCCACCTACTCCAACTCCCACTTCTCCAACACCAGATCAGACTTGTAAGAGCATTCAGGGTTGGAAAAGCTATTATGGGACTGATTTGGACTAACCAGTGACATAATCCAATTTATAATCAATTTCACAAAGAAAATATCAAATTTGATCTCTTGTTGCATCAATTTTACACATGTTTAATGCATAAACACACCTCTTTTAGTAATTACTGTACACACATATTAGATTAAGTAATATTTTCGTGGATAATTTTTTTTTTTTTTACTTTAACTCCGCTTTTCAAATCGTAATATTCATATATTTAATCATCTTGTAATAATCATTTTCATTGTGTTCATTTGCTTTTCATAGTCTGCCCCCTGAACTGCGACTTTGAAACAAATTTGTGTGGGTGGAAGCAGCTCATACAGGACAGTTTTGATTGGTCAAGACATTCAGGGCCCACCCCCTCAGACCTAACAGGGCCAAGCCAGGACCATACCACTGGAGGTACAACCCAGGTTCAGATCAAACTATTACATTGTCTGGTTCATCTGCTTATTGTGTTTTTTTTACCCTTTCTCTAGCTGGTTACTACATATACATTGAGGGAGATGGAGTAGCCCATGGAGACTCAGCCCGTCTGATAAGCTCAGCGTGCCATTATGATGCCCCACTCTGTCTACAGTTCTGGTACAATATGCATGGTTCCGCTACAGCAATGTCTCTCAATATCTATGTGCTCAAAGGCAACAAAGCTACTAAGCTCTGGTCCAGGGTGAATAACCAGGGACCAGAATGGCATCAAGGAACTATTGACATCAGTGTGCCTGGTCCTTTCCAGGTAAGTACACTGCAATATCAACATGTATGCAGCAGCCTCTGGCTGAATGTTGTGTTCCATGTCTTGCAAAAAACAAAACAAAAAAAGCTTATTTCTTATTTTGAACAGTGAAGATTTTTTTTCACATCACTCATTCCAGATCATTATTGAGGGAATTCGAGGCTCTAATGGTCAATCTGATGTGGCAGTGGATGACATTTCCATCAACTTTGGCTCATGCTCAGGTGATCCCTATCTCTAACAAGAAGTACAAGCTCCTGTTTTGATTGAATGACTGATATACTGCACCACCAATCAATTTTTAATGGTGCTAATACATTGTGGTCTCAAATTATGATAAGGTCTGATGCATAATTTAAACAAAATCAATCACTTCCTTTAGGTAGCTCCCCTGGTGTGGTTAGTGGAACTGAGCTTCCCTCTGTGACTACAGAAGTCCTTCCCTCACACCCAGGTAAGTGCACAGGAAGCTATGCTTTATGGGTCAGTTGTTTCTGTATCACAAATGTTGAAGTTTGGTTACTAATTAGTAGTCATGTGTAGTCCAATAAATACTGACTGTGCAATTCTTGATGGTCATTCAAGGTTACAGATTGCCTAAATTTGCCTCAACACTCATGTTAATTTTGTGCAAACGCTTCCCTGTAGTCTGCAGTCTCGACTGCAGCTTCGACAGAAAACTTTGCAGCTGGAATCAGATGATTACAGATGCTTTTGACTGGACATGGCAGAGTGGTTCCACCCCCACCCTAATGACAGGGCCTTCAGCTGACCACAGTGGTGGTAATATTCTCCTACACTATGTGACACCTATATCTGAATGGCATTAAACATAGCTAAAGAAAAAAAAAAGTCCCACTATGGAACCTATGTTTACAAATTTTCTTCATTCATGCCTAGATGGTCGCTATCTGTACATTGAAGCCAGCAATGCAACGCATGGAGACACAGCTCGTCTAATCAGCTCTGAGTGCTCTGACTCGGGTCCTCAGTGTTTGCAGTTCTGGTACCATATGCATGGCTCAGCAGACACAATGGGACTTCATGTATACTTGGTCCAGAACAGAGTCACAGATTCTGTTTGGTGGAAGAGGAATGATCAAGGAAATATGTGGCACCTGGCTCAGGTGGACCTCACAACAACCAGAGCTTTTCAGGTGACTTATCTCACATCAGGACCTCTGTTGAAGGCCAGCCTTTGGTGCAGTAGTGCAAAAATGTTTGTAAAATATAGTCTGTCTAATCTACTAATGATTTCTATAACATCATTCAGATCATCTTTGAGGGGCGCAGAGGATCTAATGATCAATCAGATGTGGCCATAGACGATGTAAAGCTTTATCGTGGTTACTGCTCTGGTAAGAAACAAAAATACAGCGAAAACACTAACAGGTCTGGAAACACTTTTTTATTCCAATTATCCAATTTTAGAGTGCTTTAAAATACTGTTGTACTCCAAACAGATCTAGGTGGTAAACCTAAACCTGATCTAAATGCCACAGCTCTTCCAAGTGTCCCCGTGCCAACCACTGCAGATCCCGAGACCCCTCTGGTCAATGATACAGCAACTATCACAATGCTTCCCACAGTGGAAGCAACATCCAACTCAATTATGGACAATGTAACTGAAGCCCCAGACAACAGAACACCAGCACCCTCAGGTACAGCAGTAACTCCACAGCTTTGTGTGTATCATTTATTTTTTTGGCATCCAGTTTTTGTGATTTTCCAGAGCTACTGTGTCAGTGATCTCATAATATTTCTGCTTTTTCTTTCCAGCATGCCAACTCCACTGCAATTTTGAGCAAGATTTATGTCACTGGAGTCAACTGCTTACTGATGTTTTTGATTGGACGAGGCATAGTGGCCCCACTCCCACAATGATGACAGGGCCGTCTTCAGATCACACCACAGGAGGTAATGACACAAGCCAAGTGTGGATGTGTGCCGTATTAAGAAAGTATCCAACTGTCAGGGAAACAACTGAACACTGTTCCAGATTTATGTCAGCCACAGTCACAGTAATGACAAGTGAAAATTCCATCGTTAAAGCAGCTTCCTTGTCAAACCAGAATGGTAAACTGATTAACATTGTCTGACCAAGAGTTTTTCTGTGGTCTCAAGATGTCAGTTGGGCATCTGCTTGTGAATGAAGTCATTCATCGTCTTTCCGTGTTAATAACCACATACTGTAGACCTCCATGTGGGCTGTAATTGGACACCCCTTGTACAGAGAAAGAAAGAAAGAAATCAAAATTGTATCCAAAAAGAGAAAGTTTTTCTTTAATGTTTCAATGTAATGTTTAATGCTCAACTAACTAACTTTAATGGTCTCATCCAGATGGCCACTATCTTTACATCGAAGGGGGCAGTGCGTCACTTGGAGACACAGCTCGTCTCATCAGCTCTGAGTGTTCTCACTCTGGTCCTCAGTGTCTGCAGTTCTGGTACCATATGTATGGCTCAGCAGACACAATGGGCCTCCATGTTTACCTGCTCCAAGACAGAAAAACAGATGCTGTTTGGTGGAAAAGGAATGACCAAGGAAATATGTGGCACCTGGCTCAGGTTGATTTCACCACAACTGAAGCTTTCCAGGTGAGTCACTGACAGATGTTTCTTTCCCTTACCTGCCTTGTGTCAGAAACTCACAAAGAAAAAGCCGTACACTGTGCTATCTGGATGCAACAACATTAGTTTTAACCTGTGCACTTACTCTTTAGATCATTTTTGAGGGAAGAATAGGTTCCAATGATCAGTCTGATGTGGCCATAGATGATATATTGCTTCAACATGGACACTGTGCAGGTGAATCTGTGCTTCTGACATTCTATTTGCACATATAACTGATAATTGACTAACTGATTAGACTAACTTACTGTATTGGTTGTCACAGATCTGGCTCAACCAACAACCCCGGCTCCTGAAACCATGAATTCAGTTGCGACAACAGGACCTGGGCTTCCTCCAGCCAACAGCTCATCAACTACACAGCGATCATCAACAACTACATTTACAACAAAGACCATCACAACAACAGCAGGCCCAACTGCTTCTAATACACAAAATCCTACAAATTCATCAACAATGACTGAGTCCCCACACACAACAATTGCAGATGTCCCAGTGACCACAAGACCTGGCATTCCAGCAACAACAAAACCGCAGCTACCAATTACATCAAGACCAATAGCAACAGCTACAATTAGTCCCCAAACCACAGCAAGCCCACAACAACCAAACACAACTCAACCTGAGTCACAAACAAGTAGACCACAACTTTCAACAACAATTGGACCACAACCACCAACTACGGCTCAAGCTGAGTCACAAACAACAGCTAGACCACAACCTCCCACCACAGCTAGACCACAGCTACCAACTACATCTCAAACTGAACCACAAACAACTGCTAGACCATATCCTCCAACCACAGATAGACCACAGCCACTAACTACAGCTCAAACTGAACCACAAACAACAGCTAGACCACAACCTCAAACCACAATTGGACCACAACCACCAACTACAGCTCAAGCTGAGTCACAAACAACAGCTAGACCACAACCTCCCACCACAGCTAGACCACAACCACCAACTACAGCTCAAGCTGAGTCACAAACAACAGCTAGACCACAACCTCCCACCACAGCTAGACCACAACCACCAACTACAGTTCAAGCTGAGTCACAAACAACTGCTAGACCACAACCTCCAACCACAGATAGACCACAGCCACTAACTACAGCTCAAACTGAACCACAAACAACAGCTAGACCACAACCTCAAACCACAATTGGACCACAACCACCAACTACAGCTCAAGCTGAGTCACAAACAACAGCTAGACCACAACCTCCCACCACAGCTAGGCCACAGCCACCAACTACAGCTCAAGCTGAGTCACAAGCAACAGCTAGACCACAACCTCCCACCACAGCTAGACCACAACCACCAACTACAGTTCAAGCTGAGTCACAAACGACTGCTAGACCACATCCTCCAACCACAGATAGACCGCAACCACCAACTACAGCTCAAACTGAACCACAAACAACAGCTAGACCACAACCTCAAACCACAATCAGACCACAACCACCAACTACAGTTCAAGCTGAGTCACAAGCAACAGCTAGACCACAACCTCCCACCACAGCTAGACCACAACCACCAACTACAGTTCAAGCTGAGTCACAAACAACTGCTAGACCACAACCTCCAACCACAGATAGACCACAGCCACTAACTACAGCTCAAACTGAACCACAAACAACAGCTAGACCACAACCTCAAACCACAATTGGACCACAACCACCAACTACAGCTCAAGCTGAGTCACAAACAACAGCTAGACCACAACCTCCCACCACAGCTAGACCACAACCACCAACTACAGCTCAAGCTGAGTCACAAACAACAGCTAGACCACAACCTCCCACCACAGCTAGACCACAACCACCAACTACAGCTCAAGCTGAGTCACAAACGACTGCTAGACCACAACCTCCCACCACAGATAGACCACAGCCAACAACTACAGCTCAAACTGAACCACAAACAACAGCTAGACCACAACCTCAAACCACAATTGGACCACAACCACCAACTACAGCTCAAGCTGAGTCACAAACAACAGCTAGACCACAACCTCCCACCACAGATAGACCACAGCCACCAACTACAGCTCAAGCTGAGTCACAAGCAACAGCTAGACCACAACCTCCCACCACAGCTAGACCACAGCCACCAACTACAGTTCAAGCTGAGTCACAAACGACTGCTAGACCACATCCTCCAACCACAGATAGACCACAGCCACCAACTACAGCTCAAACTGAACCACAAACAACAGCTAGACCACAACCTCAAACCACATCTGGACCACAACCACCAACTACAGTTCAAGCTGAGTCCCAAACAACAGCTAGACCACAACCTCCCACCACAGCTAGACCACAACCACCAACTACAGTTCAAACTGCATCACAAACAACAGCTAGACCACAACCTCAAACTACAGCTAGACCACAACCACCGACTACAGTTCAAGCTGAGATAGAAACGACAGCTAGACCACATCGTCCAACCACAGGTCAACCTGGGTCACAAACAACAAATAGACCTCAACCGCCAACTACAGCTAGACCACAACCTCCGACCATTTCTCAACCACAGCCACAAACAACAAGACCAATACCTTTAACTACAATGCAGCCACAACCACCAACCACAAGAAAACCCCAGAGCACAACTGCTACATCACAGCCCACAACATCCTTGAGACCACAGCCTACAACAACAGTAGGAGCACCACACACCTCAACAGCTAGACCACAACCTACAACAACAATTAAAACACAACCACCAACAGACAGACCTCAGTCTACAACAGCACAGCCTCCAACTACACCTGCACCAAGTAAGTTTGCACCGCCCCAGCTGTTCTGTCAACTTCAGCTGGCCATAGCATTGTTTGGCTCTGCTGCCCAAAATTAACTGTAAAGACCACTTTTGTTTGATTTTTTATGCTTATGTCTAATTATAAACTTTCTCTCTCCAGCAGCCTCTTGCCCAGAGAACAGTCACTACACAAGTTGTATCCCTCCATGCAATCCAACCTGTACACAACTGAATGGCCCACCACACTGCAATGAGAGTGACAGTTGTGTAGCAGGATGTGTATGTGATGATGGCTTTGTGAAGAAATCGAAGCATTGTGTACCTGTTCAAGAGTGTGGATGTGTGGACAGAAATGGCATCAAACATCAGGTGAGAGAAAGAATCAACAACTTCCTGAAACCAGAGCACTGCATGTGTGGATCCTGTATGATGACTCTGTCTTTTTTAATAGTTCAATGAAGTGTGGTACACCAAACACTGCAGTCAGAAATGTGAATGTGAGAAAGACGACGGTGTGGGGAAGATTGACTGTGATGACGAAGATGAGTGTGATGGCAATTCTGTCTGCCTTCAAAATGACAAGGGCGAATATTACTGCCAGTCTACAGGTGCAGTAAATTACAGAGCAAAAGTCTAAAAAATCTAAATGATCTAATGTCTGCCTCATTCATTAATGAATTGCCCTAAATTTGTTGCTCCACAGGATTTAGCGAGTGCACTATAAATGGAGACCCTGAGTACAGAACCTTTGACAAAATGAAGCATGGCTTTGAGGGTGAGCACTCATACGTGCTGGTCCAGACCAGAAACTTGCCAAATAACCTTCCTGATGTCTACATCGAAGGCATCCATAGACACTCGGTAGATGGTGATAGTAGTGAGGATCATGGTGACAGTAGCAGTGAAGAAAACCGTAGTCGCAGAGATGAGGATGATGATGTCAGTGACGAAGATGATGATGATGACGACGACGACGATGATCACAAACATGATGAAGACAGTGAAGAGAGTGAAGGGCACCACAGATTGCAAGAGCTTAAGATCAGAGTCTATAATCACACCGTGGAGTTCAAGAGGAATCTGAGACTGCTCGTAAGTATTAAAGGCATTTTGAACACCACGCTACTGTCATCTCATTTTTCTGTGGTGCATTTTAGCAGACAATATTAGGAACATGGGATATATCATACATCAGCTTACACGCAAACATTTGTGAAAACACTGAGGGTAATAATCAGCACCACTTCCCATCTTTTACTGCGAGGTGTTGAAGTACTGAAGTAGTGAGATAGACGATGTGCTATGTTGTTTCCCTACTGGCACTTTGACCATGTTTGTGTGTGCATATTTATATATGAGAGACAGAGAGAAAATATCCAACAGCTGCATACACAGAGTCCTAAGGCTGAAATCCCATTCCCAAATGGGACTCATAGATATTGTATACAGTATAAATGTTACACAAATACACACACATTTCCTCAAAGATTTTGCAAATATTTTAGATTTAGAATCTTTACTGTCATTGTGTAGAAAACATGTGAATTGTCTATGCTGCAGCTGGGAGTGGATTAAAAATTAATAAAAGACTGAGATACAACATAACAATGTTAAGCAGGAATGATGTTAATGTATTGGCATACTAACTACAGCTGAAGCTGATGGAGATCATGAATCAAAGAATTTGACAAATGTAAATGTCGACCAGAAAGAAACAGAATAGGCAAGAGGTGACCAAAATGATCAATGATCAAATCATGAAATGCCACAAGGAATTATCCTATTTATGTATTTTGCTTGACACAATATAACCTGTGTCTTTTCCTCATTAAACTTTATATGAAAATAAAATAATTTCCTCTCCTGCATGTAGTATGTTAGTTTCCCCGTGCCAAATGAAACATGACATATGTTTTACCTAAAAACTATTTTGTTTATAAAACATTAGTTTTTTTACTTAGGAAAAGTAAAAGTTGAGATCTCAACCATTGCTGAGTTATAAAATCATGCCACACAGCATAGTCTCTCCTGCCAGGCTGCTGACAGTGCTGTCAGCTGGACACCCAAGCTGAGACTATCAGAGAGTACAAGTTGACTTACAAATGCAAGTTGACAGGACTACTAAATATGGATGTTTTGTGGATCCCAGTACATAACATATAAAGTTGTTCAAGACCAAAAACTAGTTCTCTCAAGTCAACTTAAATGTCCTACTGACGCATCCCCCACTCTATCCCCTTCCAGGTGGATGGAGAGAGAACCAATACTCCCGTCTCGCCAACTGCTGGTCTAAACATCCGGAAGCATTCCTCTCACATCTACCTAAGGACAGATTTTGGCCTCTCAGTGGAGTTTGATGAACACAGCAAAGCAGGTAACTAATCTTCCTGTCATCAGACACCTCTAACAGGATGCATCTCCACTCCTTAATGAAATGTATTATTGTATTATTTATCAAACTCTGTGTCAAAGAATGAGTTATTTTCTGGGTGAGATATAGAGACACTGCATTGTTAATGTTATCCCTGCAGAGATCACTCTACCTCGGATATACAAAAGGAGAGTGGGGGGTCTGTGTGGGAACTTTGACGGCCAGAAGAGGAATGACAGGATGAAGCCAGACGGTACCATGGCCGGCAGTGTTCAAGAGTTCGGCGAGAGCTGGAGAGTGTGAATATGAGATGGATATGAGGATGATACACCGCACTGAAAAATATCCCTGAAGACGTTTAGAAGTAGAAATATTACTCAGTCAGTTTACAAGAAAACTTAAAGAACAAAGAGAATATGTACTGATTTGTTGTTTTTTCCTCAGACCACAAACTCAAGCTTCGAAATATGACTTTGCATAAACATAACCAGTAGCACTGATGTCCAGTTTTCTTTTCATTACTCCCAGCTTTTTTAGAACAATAACTTTTTTCTTGTCAAAATAGTATTTTAGTGAATACCTTCCTCGCTGCACTGCTCCGGTCTGGGATTTTGCACTGTTTCATAAAAATGGATGTGGAAGTTTATACTCTTTCAAAAGTTACTCGTCTCCTTGAGATCCTTCCTTTTTCCAAGAATATTTGGAATCTGTGACAGTATATGAGACTTTACTGATTTTGTCACTATCATGCATGCTATTTATTCAAAAGTGATGTTCTTACAGCTTTTAATAGTGTGTTATTAGAATGGATGACTACACGTGGATTATTTATCACTGTCTGATATTGTTGAAAACAAATAAAACATAAAATAAGCTGTTCAGAATATTGCATTTGTGCCTAAAATGTATTTGGGTCACAACACAATTACAACTGCAACATGTACTGTCATGCTGGCATCATGTCATGTCCTGTCATATCAGTCCCGGGTGTAGCTGCAAAAGCATCCCTGGCATGCCTGCGGTCTGACAGTGCCGAGCAGGGGAACCAAGAAACTCATTACACAAAAAAAAATATTGTGAAACTTCTGTAACATGATATGATAATGGTATAATAAGGCATTTTACCTCCTCTTCTGTCACACAATGGATTAGTGTGCATGTAGACCTGTGATGCTCATACAAACATAAAGGGCTCTGCCACACTCAGTCAGCAGCCACATAGAGTCATGGATTGCTTTTCCCTGTGTGTTTTTCTCCTGTTCATGATTGCACCTCTCAGTGATGGTGAGTAAAATATTATCTACTATCATTTTCCATCATTACAAAAATGTGTTTAACCCTATGAACAAATAGTTATAATTATGTTACAGCTACAAAGAATGACTTGATTGTAGCTACTTGACTGATCTTTGATCTTTGATCAGTTTTTTAAAAGCAGCAATAGCATAAATATATACAAAGTGATTCAGCAGAATGGAAAGAAAAAGTTAATATAATTCAATGTTCACAAGTGTAGTAACTTAATTTAACAAATTCCCCAGATGAGTTAAGATTATTGACCCTGTTGCCTTTATTTTTGGCTAAATCACTGATTCAATTTATTAGAGACTACTTCAAACTTTTAGTGACGAGTTATTTATCAGTGTTATCACTGATAAATAAAACAGCTCATTGATTAAACATAACTAAGCCTATTGAAAGAAGTGCCAATTATTAATCTTCCAAGATCCTATATTTTTCTGTAAAGTAGCTCTTTACATAACGGCTACACAGTCACTTTTTTCTTTAATAAATACCTGACAGCCGTGTTAATCTGTGATCTTTCTTGACCAAAAGTCAAGTGTTTGTGTTTTTCTGTGTCATTTGGCTTGCCACAAAACAAATTGCCCCCTCAGGGGATAATAAAGTTTTCTGAACTAAACTGAACTGAAAGTCCAATAGCATATCCTATATATGTATACACACACACACACACACTGTATATTTTGTCTTTCTTTTTTCTTAAAAGGTAATGAAATGACATGAAAATGTCTCCTTTAATTTTCTAGCTCAAACAGCTACACCTACAGGTAATATCAACAACACACCCTCACCATTTCCACACTCCAGTAGTGCAACATTCCTTTCTCAGCTCTGTACAAACTGTGTTGTGTGTGCTCCAGGTTGTGCAGGTCCACCAGTGTTGTGCTGCCCCGGTCAAAACGACGCCTGTAGAAGAGAGTGTGGTTACTGTGATGACGCCTGCCTCAATAACAATGACTGCTGTGCTGACTTCACGTCAACCTGCAAATGTGAGTGAGAGTGTACCTAGAAAATTAAAAACATTTTCAAAAATTATATGAACAACATTTATCTTTGATCTTCTACAGCATTGACCACCACATCACCGAGCACATCCAGTACATCAAAGAGCAGTACCACAACTACAATACCAAATGTCACTCCAACTTTGTCGTCCACGGTCTCTTCAACAACAGCAACCAGTACAGAAGGCAGTTATACAACATCTAGTCCAGGGGAAAACAGCACTACTTTATCAGTCCCCGGAACGACAGCACTCAGCACATTAAACAGCAACACTACTTCTACACTGGCAGCTGTCACAACTACTTTAGCATCCACAGTGTCTAATAACACAACTCCCAACATAACAGATACCAATACAACATCTACACAGACAGATGTGAGTGCAACTCCAGCTTCCACTGTCTCTACAAGTACAGTAAATACCACAACAAGCAGTAGTACATCTACACTCTCTGATACAACAAACAACAGCACTACATCTACAGCCTCAACTCATACAACACCCAACATAACAGGCACCACAACAACATCTACAAACAGCAACACTACTTCTACACTGGCAGGTGTCACAGCTACTTTAGCATCCACAGTGTCTAATAATACAACTCCCAATGTAACAGGTACCACTACAACATCTACACAGACAGATGTGAGTGCAACTCCAGCTTCCACTGTCTCCACAAGTTCAGACGTTAACACAAGTTCAGCATATCCAGTGTCTCCTCTTACAGCCAACACCAGTACACAAAGCAGCAGTACACCTACACAGACAGATATTACAACATCAGCACCATCTCCAACAGCACCCAGTGCAACAAGCAGCAGTGTGACACCTACACCACTGGGGGGGAGCACTACATCAGAGTCCACAGCTTCTACAGCTACAGGTTGGTGATTATATACAATACATGTGAGTGAGAGTGTACCTTGAAAATTAAAAGAAAAAAAGTAATGAGTGAACAACATTTATAGTGTAAATCTTTGATCTTCTACAGCATTGACCACCACATCACCGAGCACATCCAGTACATCAAACAGCAGTACCACAACTACAATACCACCAACTTTGTCGTCCATGGTCTCTTCAACAACAGCAACCAATACAGAAGGCAGTGATACAACATCTAGTCCAGGAGAAAACAGCACTGGAAATACCACACTCAGCACATTAAACAGCAACACTACTTCCACACTGGCAGGTGTCACAACTGCTTTAGCATCCACAGCAGCTCCAAACGTAACAGGTACCACTACAACATCTACACAGACGGATGTGAGTGCAACTCCAGCTTCCACTGTCTCTACAAATACAGTAAATACCACAACAAGCAGTAGTACATCTACACTATCTGATACAACAAACAGCACTGCATCTACAATAGGTGTCACAACAACTTTAGCATCAACAGCTTCTACTCATACAACACCCAACACAACAGGCACCACAACAACATCTACAAACAGCAGCACTAAACTAGCAGCTGTCACAACTACTTTAGCATCCACAGTGTCTGATAATACCCTAACTCCCAACATAACAGGCACCGCTGCAACCTCTACACAGACAGGTGTGAGCGCAACTCCAGTGTTCACAGTCTCGACAAGTGCAGTAAATATCCCAACAAGCAGTAGTACATCCACACTCTCCGATACGACAAACAGCGGCGCTACCTCTGCAGCAGCAGGCGTTGGCACAAGTTTAGTCTCTCCTCTTACAACAGCCAGTACACAAAGCAGCAGTACACCTACACAGACAGATATCTCCACATCATCACCATCTACAACGGCGCCCAGTTCAATGAGCAGCAGAGTTACACCTGCACTATCGGAGGGGAGCACTGCATCGGAGTACATTGTGTCATCTGCCACAACAACCGGCCAAAAAAGCAGCAGCACCACATCTACACCAGCAGTGGGACCCTCAACTTCAGAGTCCATAGCCTCTACAACTACAAGTTGGTCATTAAGCTACAAATGCCAACACTGATGAATGATTGTTTGAACCTGGTACTGAGACAACATCTGTCTCCTCTGGCACGCTTAACAGTTTCCTTGTCCTCAACACGGACAAAAAGCAGTACGGCGATTAGCAGTGTCACATCTTCACCAGCAGATGGAGGCACATCTGGAGTTACTATCAAAGGCACACATTCCCAAACCACCACCACTAGCTCAGATGAAGGTACAGTCAGTGACATGGATTTTTCTACATCAACTTTATAGTTCCTTGTCTGCATGATCAAACACATGTGTATCTTTGCTTCTCTTCAGATTACCAAACAGTGACCATTCACATGAAAGCCTCTTTTTTAACGAGCAGTGGGGAAAACAAAGATGAAATTTCAAAGGCTCTATCGGATGTAAGTATAAACAATCTTTGGCTGCACTGTCACAAAAACATCATTACACACTGCTCCTTTATTGCTACCCAGCGATTGTCTTCTCTCATACAGTTTCTATCTGAGAACTTTCTCCAGCAGAACTGTAATGGCTGCACTTTGACCGTCAAACCCATCACATCCACCTGAGGAAAAGCCATTCATTTCACTCAGACAACCATCTGTGGCACCATTGGAATTTGTTGTCTTCACCACGATTGCCATCACTACATACCGCTAATCCTGCCTAAGATTCCTTCAGTGTCAATCATCCAGGACATTTTTAACAGTAGCCGAATTATCCACAGGTCTTCTCCCCAAAATAAATGAACCCAATGATAAACAGAAGACTAGAAAAAGTATTTTCAAACTAAAACTCTGTATTTCTGAGGCACTGTTTGGCAGGCACATGAAGTCAAGGAGGGACCGAGAATCTATTTAATATAATATTTGTGTGTTTCCAGAAGCCCGTAGCAATGACATTTCGTTGCTATTAATCACTCTTGTGTTTTTTGAGACAAATAAAGAAAGTCTGAAGTCAGATGTGTTTAAAAAAGCATGCAAGTCTATTGATTTATTGAGTGACTCCAATAGAGCACACAAATCGCACTGCGATGATTGGGCTGCCACTATCCAGAAAGTCAGTTAATTTAGTTCATGTTTAGTTAAGAGCATCTTTTTATGGAAATCTACTCTCCCTTACATATTTGTCAACAATCTTCATCCCCTTGTTTCAGCCTGTATTGCAAATCACAAATTAAATATTTAAGGACTGCTTCAAACAAAAGTTATCAGCATGGTTCCAGAAATATATGTCAACAATGCAACAGTGCCATCAAGTGATGACATTAGAGAATAGCAAAATCATTCAGTAAAGAAAAAAATAGAAACTTGAAGAAGAAACTGAAGAAAATAGGTAAATAAATGAGTAAATGGGAGGGAAGTTTTCAAACTATATTCAATTTCGCATTTTGGAGCTTCAATACAAGACGGACATTACCTGCAGCATGGAGGTATTTGGACATGCACTGCTACGCCGAGACCCCCTGTAACTCAGAGAAGCCACGGATAACTCTGAAACTACTCCCAACCCTTAGTCGACGTGAGGGTGAGTAAATAATGAGTGAAATATAATTTTGGGGTGAACTATTCTTTTAGGCACAGTGGTAACACTACAAACATGCGACAGCACCTCACGCATTTCCAACCCTGGCTGTTGCTAATAACCTGCGAACCATCAAGGAAGGATCATCAAAACTTCCCCAAAGCTTGAAAAGGGTAAAACGAATCTCATCATCCATCGCAAACATCATCATCTACAGTTTCCTTGAGATAAAAAAAATACTCTGTCCTCCCTTGGAACCAAGAAACTTACCAGACAAAAGAAATAATGCAGAACTTCTGTATGCTGGCATGGCAAGGTATTTTCCCTTCGCTTTTATCAAACAATCAAACAATCTGATCAGTCAAAAGTGTTTGTGTGTCTGTGTGTGTGTGTATAAAAAGGGCTCGGCTGCACTCAGCAGCCACATACAGTCATGGACTGCTTTTCCCCATGTGTCTTTCTCCTGTTGATGACTGCACCTCTCAGTTATGGTGAATACAACATTTTCTACTATATTTAATATTAAACAGCTAAATGATGTTAAGCTATGACTTTTTTTCCATAATACAAAAAAAATGTACTTAATCCTACGAACAAATAGTTCTGCACATGTTATAGCTACCAAGACCTGTTGCAGTTTGACACACAATGACTTGACTGTTGATTTTTGATCAATATGTAAAAAGCAAGGTGATTGACAAAAGATTACATAATTATGTACAAAATTGTTCAGCATATTGGAAATATAAATAGTCAATATGATTCAAGTGCAGTGTCTTAATTGAGCGATTTCCCCGAATGGGCAAGATAGAGACAACTACCACCTTTTGGTGTCAAGTCTAAAAACCATCTGTATCACATCTTACAGTACCAAAGAGATTACACTGCATTATTTCCCAATTTTGCTGCACCACACACTTCACACATCAATCAGTTTGTTGTCACTTGCATGAAACACTAGGCATGGGAGTGCAATGCCGTTGTACAAGTCACAACATCATGTTGCTTGACACATTCAAGACAAGACAGGGCATATTACATTTCTTAACACTATCCATCGATGACAATGTGTCCATGCCGTGGGGTTCAAATGTCTGTCCAACACTACTTGTGAACCTCAGTGTTCCCCTCTCTGGGTAAAAGCTCACAATAAATGTTGTTGATCTTGAATTCTAATGAAATGATGTGACATTTAAATGTCCCCTTAATTTTCTAGGTCAAGCAACAACTACACCTACAGGTAATAGGCTATCCACAACACACTCTCAGTGTTTCTACACAACACCCTTTCTCAGCTCTGTACAAACTGTGTTGTGTGTGTGCTCCAGGTTGTGCAGGTCCACCAGTGTTGTGCTGCCCCGGTCTAGACCACTCCTGTAATAGAGGGTGTTTCTGTGATGAGGCCTGCCTCGATAACAATGACTGCTGTGATGACTTCAATGTAACCTGCACATGTGAGTGAGAGTGTACCTAGAAAATTAGAAAACATGTTTAAAAAAATTAAGTGAACAACATTTATAAAGTAAATCTTTTTTATCTGCAGCCAGTACACAAAACAGCATTACCACAACATCACCATCTACATCAGCACCCAGTACAACAAGCAGCAGTGTGACACCTACGTCGTTGGGGGGGAGCACTACATCAGAGTCCACAGCTTCTACAGCTACAGGTTGGTGATTATACAATATATATTATATAATATATATATAATTGTGAGTGACAGTGGACTTAGAAAATTAGGGGAAAAAATGAATGAACATTTATAGAGTAAATCTTTGATCTTCTACAGCATTGACCACCACATCACCGAGCACATCCAGTACATCAAAGAGCAGTACCACAACTACAATACCAAATGTCACTCCAACTTTGTCGTCCACGGTCTCTTCAACAACAGCAACCAGTACAGAAGGCAGTGATACAACATCTAGTCCAGGAGGTAACAGCACTGGAACGACTGTACCCGGCACATTAAACAGCAACACTACTTCTACACTGGCAGCTGTCACAACTACTTTAGCATCCACAGTGTCTAATAATACAACTCCCAACATAACAGATACCACTACAACATCTACACAGACAGATGTGAGTGCAACTCCAGCTTCCACTGTCTCTACATACAACAAACAACAGCACTACATCTAGTCTCAACAGACGTTAACAGGCAAGTTCAAACAGCAACACTATCCAGTGTCTCCTCTTTAGCAGCCAACACCAATGTAACAGGTACAAAACATCTACAGACAGATGTGACACTTCCACACAAGTACGTTAGCGCAAGTTCAGCATATCCAGTGTCTCCTCTTAGACAGATATTACAACATCATCACCATCTCCAACAGCACCCAGTGCAACAAGCAGCAGTGTGACACCTACATCGTTGGGGGGGAGCACTACATCAGAGTCCACAGCTACACGTTGGTGAAATAGGCAACTGTATATAAAAAAACTCTATAGTTCCCTGTTTGCATGTTCATTTGCATATGTGCTTCTCTTCAGATTACCAAACACTGACCATTCACATGAAAGCCTCTTTTTTAACGAGCAGTGGGGAAAACATAGATGCAGTTTCAAAGGCTCTATCTGATGTAAGTAAACAAACTTTACACTGCACAGTCACAAAAAACATTACACTCTGCACATTTATTGCTACTCAGTGATCGTCTTCTCTCATACAGTTGCTATCCGAGAGGTTTCTCCAGCAGAACTGTGATGGCTGCACTTTGACCCTCACACCCATCAAGTCCACCTGAGGAAAAGCCATTCATTTCAGTCAGACAACCATCTGTGGCACTGTTGGAATTTGTTGTCTTCACCACCATTGCCATCATGTCCACCAATCCTAAAATTCCTGCAGTGATAGTCATCCAGGAAGTTTTTAACAGAAGCTGAATTATCCAGAGGTCTCCTCCTCCCCAAAACAAATGAACTCGATAATGAAATATAGAAAAAAAAGACTACATTTTTGTATTTCAAGTTTCTTGAGGGGGAAAAAACACGCTATGAGATAATAACAGAACGTTATGAGATAGAGTTGTTTTCAAGGCAAATACAGAGACTGCTTGCCAGAAAACTGACACCGACAGGAACGCACATCAGCCGTCTTGGATGAATTTACCTCTAAAACAACTCTGTCTCGTAAGGTTCTGTGATTATCTCATTGCGTGGTGAATGTGCAGGCCACAACTTGTGATCGTTTTGGAGTTGTTGGATTGTGTATTTGATAAATTTGATGAAGGAAACCAAGATTTTCCCCACAGTGGACACCTCATAGAAATGATATATGGTAAAATATATATATATATTACAACAATATATATTACAATTACAAATATATATTACAATTAGTCTGTCGTAAATCGCTATTTTGCCTGGACTAGTTCTCCTGCAGCTAATTGCTACAGTTCCACTGTGCAACTGGAGTTCATTCAACAAACCATGGCATAGTGTGTCAAGATTCAAGATGTTGAATCAGTCCGGTGGATGTATGTAAACTCTCAAATATTCTAATAATGATGTAATTTGTATGTCAGGTGATGGGGAAGTGTCCTGCCTATTTACTCTGCAATAAAATAAGATTCAGCACAAGTAAGGTGTTCAATGGAGTCTCAAGAGTATCTAGCTACAGAGTGTTCCTTGAATGTGTTCACACCATAGGCATCCCTCATTAGCTATGCATTACTGAATTTGTCAAGGAAATGAAAATTGTTGTTAATTTTTGTAAGATAACCCTAATCCTTCCACTGATTGGGCAGAGCATCGTCACTGCAAGAGTCGCAAGCACGGCTTCCAACATGAGACTCAAACCCGGATATTTCAAAAACACAGCGGCAACAGCGACCACTAGGGATGTCACGATTACAGTTTTCCTTAGTACGATTATTGTGAGAGAATTTATCACGATATTACGATAATCACGATTATTACGCGTTGATTGATTTCACAACTCTATTCATATGTAAAATCACACAAACATTCCTTGAAGGTCTTAAAGTTTTCTTTATTGCTATCTCTTGATGCCAACATAAAGTGGCAAAACTCATCACTGCTCTAAAAAAAACAATGAAACCAAAAATGCTACATATTTCTCAGAGAAAACAGATGTGAAGAGCTACAGGAGTCAGGACATTTATCTTTATGTAAAAATCACACAAAACACTTCTTTTGAAAATTATGACACACATGGGAAATAAACTTGCTTTTTTCTGATTTACAGCTTTCCTTTTTGACTTACAGCTGCCCTTTGAAACATGAATAATATTCTAATTATATGACCCAATATGTATTTGTATATTTAGTATCTCTTAATATAGGACCAGTCATTAATCCCCCAGGAGAATTGTTTAAATTATTGCAGTCATCAATTGTCATCTATACCAGATGTTTGATTTTTAATCATCATTTGTCTAATTTTATGCTGCCACATATAAAACTCCAGCCCACTACGTAGCTTGGTTTGTTACATCCGGCTCCCTGTGCGCGTTGAAAGTCAGGCTTGGTGCTGCAGGCGATCAGAACACCAGAACTAATGTAGGCTATTCACGGCCATAAGTGAAATTATTAACTTTACCAACTATCCATCTGATTATCTGTGCGGCTGCGAGTGGACAACTTCTTTCAGCGGTGACTAAAAGTGAAACGATCTCCTGACGCGAGTCAGATCAACAGCTGAGCAGCGGATCCCCTCAGCAAGTAAAGCTGACGCAGCGGTAAATGAGTTGAATAGTGAAACAGCCGCGCTTTTACAGCCGATTTTAGGATGAAACTCTGAACATAACCTAAGCATAAATTACCATGAAGATCTAGCCGGGTTAAAAGAGCCACATTTAGCTACAGGAGAGCCTGGCTGTAGACTCTACCTCGTAGCACACCTCCGCCTCCTTCTCTCTCTCTACGCTCTGCACGCGGGTGCGTTTACATTCAGCACCACGTGTGCCCGGAGCGAAGCTCCACTAAGCCCCGCCCCGGCGGGCACACAAACAGCATGGGACATGCCGCGCATCAACGTCATCATGCGGCCCGGCCCGGAGTTAAAATCAAACACACTCCTCCTGCTGCTGTCGAGTTGAACAGGGTTGAAACGGGTTGAAAACACTGAACACTGAACTTCCATGCAGTTAGATTCCAGCGCGGCGGCTGAGAATTTCAGCGAGGCGGCCGTCAGAGCAGCATAGTACTTTCTGACGATATTCAGGAGACGTTACGATCAATTAATCGTAGCGCTTATTATCGCAATTAATTGTGAATTCGGGTAATCGTGACATCCCTAGCGACCACTGATGTGTACCGAGACGTTGTTATTCCTTCACCCGAGTTAAATGACCACTGTGTGGAAAACCACGCTGTGGTCTGTAATCGAGGAACAGACGAGTGAGTTTGGAGCTGATGAGAGGATCGAAAAAAGGGAGAGAGGAACAATGTGGCCCCGTGATTGGCCCCGCCACTGCTGAGGAGGAACTAGAGAACTCTGCTGTAATGGAAAAGCACCTTTACCGAGCCATGCCGTGGAAAAGCACCAATAGAAACAACAATTGAACCACAAATTAACAACAGTGCCATCAAGCGATGACATTAGAAAATAGCAGGAATCATTGAATCATTCAGTAAAGAAAAAAATATTAACTTTAAAAAAAGAAACAGAGAGAGAGAATAGGTAAATAAATTAATAGATACTTCAAACGAGAAACATTTACGTATGTTTTACAAATGGTTTCAATGAAATTAAACTAGTAGTCACAGACAAAATGAAATCAAAAATAACATCTGACACTGAGGGACATGTTAAGTCTTGCATTTACTTTAAGTTTAAAATATCTAGTGTCCCGACCCACTGTGGAAGTTGTGAGGCAGGAAATCAAATCTGAATGCTAACAAAATGGGTTTATGGAGATTTGATTACAAAACTTATGCTGTAATTAAACCACTGTAGTTGGAGTAACTTCAGAACCCCATTCACAACAAATAATCTGCAGCACCCTTTGTTATGATGATATCCCACATGTGACATAGTGGGAGTAAGTGGTACCATACTACTTAACCATGTCAGTCACATGGAAACATAGAGTCTAGTTTCGTATATCAGGTGCACGGCGCAGCCCGGCGCAAGCACAGAGTATGGCCTCTGCTCACCTGTGCGGTTCTAATCTCCACCGTGGAGAGCTTCCAGAGGAATGCACAGGTTGCTGGCCTGTGGTTGCATGGGTGTTTCCTCATGTCAAGTCATATTGGTCAAAAATTGATATGACCTGACGTGAGGTGACACCCAAGCGGCGCTGCTCCAGCATCCCTGGCATGTCTGCAGCCTGACAATGTCCAATGGCAGCACCAAGAAACTCATCACAACTTCTGTGTAACATGATGACATGACAAGGCATTTTACCATGTGTTTGTGTGTGCGCATGTGCGTGCGTGTGTGTGTAACAGTAACTTCCTGCCGATCGATGCCAACTTCTAAATACAGTGAGGAATGTGTCATTAATTGATGAGGTCACAGTGACCTCACACTGTGTAGGGTTAGTCATGTGTGTCTGTGTAGATCTGTGATGCTCATATGAACATAAAAGGACTCGGCTGCACTCAGCAGCCACACAGAGTCATGGATTGCTTTTCCATGTGTGTCTTTCTCCTGTTGATGATTGCACCTCTTAGCGATGGTGAGTAAAACATTACCTGCTATCTTAATATTAGTTATGACATTCATTTTCGCCATCATGCAAAAGAATGAGTTTAGCCCTATGAACTAGGAATGCACAGTTTGAATTGTTTTTCTGACCGATAGCCGATGCTCATTAACCCATTATATTAACCATTAACCAATAAGACTTGACGTGATCTTTGATCAATTTGTAAAAAGCAAAGTGACAGACAAATAATTACATGATCATTTACAAAATGATTTAGTAGATTGGAAAGAAAAAAAAGTAAATATGATTCAATGCTCAATGAACAATTCCCCAGATGAGTTAGATTATTGCCCTAGTGCCTTTATTTTGGGATAAATCACTAATTCAGTTTATTATAGACAACGTCCAACTTTTGCTGTCAGGTTAAGCTATTTATCAGCTCATAAAAAAATGTTGTTGATCTTGAATTGTAATGAAATAATGTCATGCATAAATGTCCCCTCTGAATTTCTAGCTCAAACAGCAACTCCCACGACTACACCTAGATCTACACCTACAGGTGATATCAACAACACACCCTCACCGTTTCCACACTGCTATCACTATGTTGGAAATGCCAATTAGGAGGAAGTGCCAATTATTAACCTCCTATGAAACCCTGAACACTTGTTTTCTGTAAAGTAGCTGCTGAAGAATCATGATGTGGATGTTGTCATCTGAAAACCATCTGTAACCCATCTTAGAGATTAAACTGCATTTTTGCCCTATTTTGCTGAACCACTATCCATCCATGATGACAATGTGCCCATGCCAGTGGGGTTCAAATGTCTGTCTGACACTTCTTGTGAACCTCAGTGTTCCCTTCTCTGGGTAAAAGCTCATAAAAAAATGTTGTTGATCTTGAATTGTAATGAAATAATGTCATGCATAAATGTCCCCTTTGAATTTCTAGCTCAAACAGCAACTCCCACGACTACACCTACATCTACAGGTAATATCAACAACACACCCTCACCATTTCCACACTCCAGTAGTGCAACATTCCTTTCTCAGCTAACAGTGTCGTGTGTGCTCCAGGTTGTGCAGGTCCACCAGTGTTGTGCTGCCCCGGTCTAGACAACTCCTGTAGTAGAGAGTGCTTCTGTGATGAGTTCTGCCTGAATAGCAGTGACTGCTGTGCTGACTTCAATGTAACCTGCACATGTGAGTGAGAGTGCACCTAGAAAATTAAAAAAAAACATTTTCAAAAATTAAGTGTACAACATTTACTGTATAGTGTAAATCTACGATCCTCTCTACAGCACTGACAACCACATCGCCGAGCACATCAAACAGCAGTACTACAACTACAATACCAGATGTCACGACGACAGCACCCAGCACAACAAACAACAACACCTCTACCACACAAACAGGTAACACAACTACTTTAGCATCCACAGTATCATACAATCCCAACGTAACAGGCACCAATACAATCCATATGGACGGACTCGACGGAGTACAGTGGCCATCCCAACATGCAGTAGTACATCCACGCTCTCTGATTCAACAGACAGCAGTACTACCTCTGCAGCAGCAGGCGTTAGCACAAATTCAGCATAATCTCTCTTCTTACAGTAACCAGTACACAAAGCAGCAGTGTGAGCACTATGTCAGAGTTCACAGCCTCGACAGCTACAGGTTGGTTATTAACATATTTAATTGTTTTTCTAAGGTTCCTAGTGTGCATGGTCAAACACATTTTCATCTGTGCCTCTTTCCAGATGAGCAAACAGTGACCATTCATATTAAAGTCTCTCTTTTAGCGAGCGGTGGGGAAGATGAAGACGCTATTTCAAAGGCTCTATCTAATGTAAGTATAAACAAACTTCATGCTGCACTGTCGCCACATCATTACACACTGCACCTTTATTGCAACTTAAAGTGTCTTTTCTTTTTCCTCATACAGTTTATATCCGAGATCTTTCTCCAGGAGAACTGTAATGGCTGCACTTTGACCGTCAAACCCATCACATCCACCTGAGAAAAAGCCATTTGTTTCAGTCAGACAGGAATTTGTTTCGTTTGTGTCCCAGACAGTGCTGCAGAGACGACAACTGGGACACCGGGTTATAGGCTCTGATCTCACAAGAGACGCTACAGGTGGAAAGCAGAAAGACTCCATTCTCCCTGTTACAAGTTACAGGTCATTTATTTAACCATCACAATTACTCTGAAGCTGTTTTAAGGTGAAAAAGTAGCAGAGTTAAAGCAGAAGTAAGTGATATATTTGTGTTAATATAAGTCTTAAATAGTTATATCTTCCGACAGCAATCACTTACATAGAGTGTTTGGACCAAAACACGGGTCTGTCAGTCACTCTGCTCTGCTCTGAGCCGAGGAGAAAACATTTATCGTATCCTACAGTTTTTATCCAATGAGGAGAGAGAACGGCATGCAGGGCTGTGTGTGCAGCCAAGGAACGCCGTGAATGTGGCGACGTAGGGACGAGGACTGTTATGGTGCGTTCAAGGAAACTCGTATTTTTCCGACCGTGAAGTGGTACCAGTTCGATCTGGTACGAGTTCACCGGTCGGAAGTTACGAGTGGCTGTTATAGTGACTTTCACCGGTAAAACAGGTCGGAAAAACACGAGTGGGTTACCTGGAACGCTACAAAGTCGTAAGTTGTGACTTGAAGCTGTAATTTACGATTTCAAAAGCCTGCCTGGAACGCAGCATTAGCGAAAACGACCGGACCACTTACTTCTTCTTTAAGTCAAAAATCCTGCATAGTTGCTCTTTATTTTGTGTCACCAAAATGTTGAATCAGTTCTGTGGTTGTTTATTCATGATGATGTAATTCTTAAGTCAGGTATGGGGAAGTGTCCTGCTTACTTTCCTCAATAACAAAATATGCATCAAATGTGTCAGCTTTACTTTATTCACTGTACTCTGAGTGTACCACACTCACAAATCATAATGGGGATTGTTTATTGTTCTCTGTGGTCCGTAAGGTTTGCTTTTTTACAGTGGTGAGATCAATATTATTGTGTTTTTTTTAAATACATCATGCAAACTAAGGCTATGAATGCTTTATCTACAGTACTCATCACAAAACACAAGATAATGACATAGTTGAACCAGTGATTACTACCTCACGCTATGCCAACATGTGCTCTAAGCACATAAACACCAAGCACCAGCATTACTTTGAATTCTTTAATCGTCATAAAAACCATTAGGCTTGAACTCAAATTTAAAATGAATGTTTTGCATGCCCAGACTTATGAGATCTGATCTGAGCAGATAGATCGCTTCACACAAAGTATTGTTATGTGTATACCAGAAGTAGCTACACAAGAATATGTAAAATAAGAAGTAATCCCAACAGAGCACATAGCCTAAATCACACTGCCATTGTGAAGCGATATATCAATCGCTCTGGCCCCAGTCAGTCAGTTAAGTTAGAGCATATTTAATTAGAAAAAACTTTGTAACTAATGTATTGAAAAGTCAAGTACTATATAAATAAAGTTATCCGTATTGATTGTTATTATGATGCAATGGAAAATTCCAGAAAGAAACGTATGAAGAGTGGCACTAGTAAAGAAATGTTGCTTGTCCATCACTTGCTATCGGCTGACACGCTCAGATGAGATGGAGGACATCTATACTGTACTATACTGTACCTGAATTCAGGTGATTGGAATATGTGACCTATAACAGCTTCACTTCCAAATGAATGTTCCATTAAAAAGATACTGGCAGGTGGGCACTTGTCAAGCAAATTGATTGACATAGATGTTAATCAATATGCTACTGCTATGCTATGCGGGAAATGTCAAGCACCACCTGTGGGGCTGTCAGTAACCGAGATCTTATTAACAAACAGGCTGCACTACGTTGTGGAGGACTTCTCTCCTCCACCTTCACCTCCACTGACGAGCATATGTGTTCGTTTGAATTAGTTTTAAAGGAAGAGGAAACATACAGAAAATACTGATATAGAAAAAAAAAAGAATAATAATTTTTGACATGAGTTATGTTGAAAAATGTATGAACGATTAACAAGGGGATACATGGGGTCTGTAAGTGAACAGAGCTGTTCAAGGTGGTGGAGCAGGTCTTCCCAAGATTCACTTTGTCACACTCAGGACGGTGTGATGTCCTCCTCACCCCCCGGATTTGTTCTATTCATCTAGTTTTCACATCATACATCTTCTGGATCTGATTGGCTCTGTCTGTTGGTCTCATCAATTTACTTCTATATTGACAGGGATTACACCAGATCATTTGATAAATTATAGAGTCTCCCTGAAATCGCTGTAGTTTATCAACTATTTTGCTGATATTTCTGACCCCTTTGTGACATATATAAAGTCCCTGAAACACAACTTAAGGCACACATATACATGGGTATGTAGGCCTATATGTTGGTGTAAGCCTGACTACAGTTCAACTGAACCTCACTAAGTAAAGACTAAGAAAAATGGCAAACTTTGAGGACTGGATGACACACAGGTGTTTTAAATCAGATCATTAAAGAAATGCTTGTGTTCCAACCACTAACACACACACACACACACACACACACACTGCATAATCTCCAATACCGTGTGTCACAACACCAGGAACATGTCGGCCTAGTGGTCACAGACTGAAGCAAATCTTGATTTTCCAACAACGCATAGGACCACACAGCTCAAAAGGTTTACAGATCCTCCAGCAGCTGCACTGTGGCAGTCAAGCCTAAATTACCTGAAATGAATTATAGTAAGCACATGTTCTGTTAAGAACTGCTCAGAGATCAACAAATGAATGTAGGATATAACAAAGAAAACATTTGGGAAAACTGCAAATATAAGGCAGTAGCACAACACAACATCAAAAAAGCAAGAAAACAATTAACGTCCACAACAACAACTGTAGCCTACTACAACCTCACACACAACGATGTCAACCCAGACAGAAAGCCAAGCCATATGGAGAGAAAAGAAACCAGCTAGCAAAAGACAGAGAGAGGAACATGATTTGTTTAGGCTAACTCACGTTTTTCGACGTGGAGGTCCATTCTCCTGTCCTGCTGGCAGTCGTGTTTGTTTCATGGAGGTGAAGAGTTCATGTCATCCAGCTGCACTTGTTCCTGCTGTGCTCGGTTTGGTTTGTGTCTCCATCTTCGGTGCCCTCGGCTGATGTTAGCTATCTGGAACAGTTTAACAAGCTAACTACTCCATTTAGCATGAATATTGTTTCCGACCCTTTACTGAGGCCGTAATGCGACTAATTCTTCGACCGAAAATGCTTCCATTTTCCGGTGGTAGATTTGTTTATGTTTTTTGTTTTATTTTGTTTTTTGGACTGGACTTTTTCTGACTGACACAGGTGGACGGTCGGCCAGTTGCAGTTGCTGGAGTTTGTCCTGTGATGGTTGCCCTTGAAAACCAGTTGGCAAGTTAGGCCTAGTGGCCTAGTTGTGTCGTTCGCGAGTGATTCGTACGAAGGAACGAATTATTTAAGTGAACGTACCGACTAGAATCACTTCCTGACCTGATTCGTTCCTTTCTCAGTTCAGTAGTTGAGCTCAGCAGTGAGCCATAGTGCAGGCCGACAGTGGAACTGCTGTGTGGCCTGTGAATCACTGAATAACCTGCGCATCGTGGCGGAGACACACAGAGGGAACGGTGCATGTTCAGTGATGCGTTCATTGACGCTCGGGGATGAGGGCTCCAGTTCACTCACTGCACTGGGGCTGAGGCCTTCCAATGCACGGCGGCGAGACGTCAGTGAGTCTCCAACTTTGTCATCCGTCATTCATATCATTCATTAGATACAGCCTAAATCACAGCATAGTCCCTTTTCCTCAACTTTACGTGGTGATTTGTGTGTAATTGGCTATAGCCTACTTGGTCAGCCATGTAAACTTACTTTTAGGATGCTGGTAGCCAAGAATTCACGTCATGTTGTCTAGTAGGCCTAGCCTACTTTTGTCCGCTGCTCTTCTCGCTTACAGTGTCACATAGAGGAACAAATGCTGCAAGTCCACCCATTGATGGAGACTGATGTCTCTGGAACAAAGTAGAGTTTGTTCTCTCAGTTTACCACATTCCATCAATTATCCATTAACTAGAGCTTCTGAGACATAAAACACGGGAGGACAAGCTTTTAGCCTACTAATTTCTCTAGCCTGCTACTAATTTGATATTTGATAATGTTGACGATGCTTCAGCACACACGGAGGATTTTTTTTTTTTTTTTTAATATTTTTATTAGGAGGTAAGGCACATTAGAACAGAAACCAATGTTATAATTACATTGAGTATGACATCACGTCTGCATCACAGTTGAGAATGTAAACATATTGATACAGTAGAAATACTGTGCATCATGCGGAATGAAAAGCAAGACATACAGTCTGCCTCCTAGAATGTTTTCTTATTTTATATCTCCTCCAGCTTTAGAAAATACATGGTGTCATTGAGCCACTGAGTGCTGGAGGGAGCTTTAGTTGACTTCCAGTGAAGATGAAGATGGCATCTTGCCATTAAGGAAGTAAAGGCTAAATTATATAATTGGTTAGAGGTAAACCGGTTGTGGTCTTCTGAGAGCCCTTCAGTTAAAAGTCTCTGTGGTCTGGATTGGAATCTCAGGTAAATACTTTCCTACCCATCCAAAGCCTGTTGATGTTAATCATTATCTACTTGCTGTAAAAGTAGAACAGGAACTAAAAAATAACAATGTAGCCTACAATGTGTATTTATTTTTGCAGGGGGTGGGATCTGTAAGATAGTGCTGGTCCCACTTCATCCAAAGCCATGAACTGGTTTGTACCACACTTTTTACTCTTGGTGGGTTTGCAGCTTCCCTACAGTGGTGAGTAAAACTGCTGAAAATGCTGAGGAATGATCCTCCTAAATTTTCACTCTGTACACTGTACCTTCAGCAATTCAGATCAATTTTAAGATGAAGATGAAGCATATACCTTCTTTACATGTTCTACACTGTTGCTTCCATATCGGTCTCCTTTACTCTGGATAACAATTTATGTTCTCCTTTTTTCCCAAACAAACAGCAGTCCTTAATACCAAACAAACAGGTAATTAAATGTCATCACAAGCAGCAGCTGCTTCCTGAGTCATACTGGCAAGCTCATCCGAGATTATCTGGCCAAATTGTATAAAAGAGAACCACTTCCCTTATTAGGAATATTTGACTCTTACTTTATTTTTATTTTTTTTAATTATACAAAATAATTCGGCTATACTGTGTAATCTATGTAACAATACTCTTGTGTGCCCCAGGATGTGCAGATCCTTCATTGTTGTGTTGCTAACAGGGGGTGTTATTGTGATGAAGCATGTGTTGCATTCAGGGACTGCTGTCCTGACTACAACATGTACACAACGTAAGTGAAGGGTAACACAAGAGATCAAAGGTGCGTTGCCTGGTTAAAAGGGAATTGGTGCACTGAACAAACGTTCCTTTCAACTGCAGCGTCCACTGCACTGCCAAATGGACTCACAACAAACAGCAGTGCTAGATCTACACCAGGAGATGGCAGTACAAGCACAGCATCCTCAGCCTCTGATTCTACAGCAACAGGCGTCACAGAAACACCAAGAGATGATAGCATCACTTCAGCATTCACAGGTTTGTAATTTGGATTTTTATACTAAATAAATAAAAGCTAAAAGAAAAAAATCACATCTAATCTCCCTGCTTTAAAAAATGTCCACTTTTTTTTTTCAAATGCATGATGGTGTTTTGTACTTGTTGCAGGCACCACACTGCAGGAAAGCAGAACCAGCTCGGATACAAGTAGGGTCACATATTTACCAGCAGATGGAACCATATCCACAGTTTCAGACTCCAGACCTTCCAGCACAGATGGAGGCAGGTTACAGCCAGTGGCATGTTTGACTATAATTCAATGATAGTCAACAGTGGACATTTTCATTTTCACTGTATTTATGTCTTAACAGCGATTGTTCACCTGAAAGTCTTAGTTATAACTCACACGGAGAACAATGAAGATGAGATTATAGAGGCTTTGTCCAGTATAAGTATAATCTACATCAAACCTTTAAGTATCACAAAATCAATAGTTACTCATTTCCACGTGTCTTCGATGCCTGTCTCCTGCAGAGCTGTGAAGGTTGCACCGTGAAGATTCTACATCAAACCCAGCTAAAATAAACAAACAAACAAAACTCTACCATTGAAAGCAGCTGTAGCACAAACAGAGATTGAAATTCAGAATTATTTCCCATTTCAAAACCATAGGATTAAAAAAAAAAAAAATCAACAACAAAATGTCTGTATGTGTTTGTAGTACAAGCTGCTCCAAACGGAATGAATGCTGTGTTGTTAAGGTAGGATCTGTGACCCCAGCACTTCAAGGGAGGAGGATGAGACAAAAATTTAATTATGAGTAGAAGAAGAGGAAACAGGTCCACATGGCCTCAGGCACCGGCATAACCTCCAGGAGCGGATAGTTCAAATTAGACCAGCATTGTCAGTCAGTCTATGGTCCACACCCACCTTTGACCCTGGAGATTTAATTGCGCAAAAAAAAGCTTTATACTTGTAGTAAAAGACTTTCTTTCTTCTTTACTTTCTTTCTGCGCGCACTGTGCGTCTGAATGCGTGCTGATCCGAGACGCGGCTCGCGCACTGTACCTGCCCAGCTGCCAGCCTGCTAATCTGAAACGTCCTCCCCTGAAATGTAACTTTAGCGATGTGTGGTGCAAATCAGAAGCGTGTGTTCCCTGTAAGCTCCTCTCCACGATCCCGCTGCGCAATTGAAGTTAATTCTACAGAGTGAGTCTCGGGTTCACGTTTCGCCACAGCTTTGTAAACGTAGATCATACGGGGTCACCGAGAGGTTGGAGCGGCCCTCGTAGCTCTGCACCGTGGACTCTCCAAAAAAGATCAGTTACAATGTAAAGGCAAAGGAATGTCGCTATTGCACGGAGCTTTGGCTCTAATTAGAGCCAATTGGAGAGTGGGATGTCATTTTATTTTATTCAGAAACATTGTTTGTGTGCATATACTCCTGCAGCAGATCCTTTGGCTACTGTTGAAAGTGCTACTTGATGCTGCAATGTAAATTTAAATTTCTGCAGGCAAAGACTGAAATGACACAATTTAATGTATATATATTCACTTTCATATAAATAGTTCATCCATAACATGATATTAAAGTAAATAGTGTCATATTTTATTCCCTATAGAATCTAATTTCCTCAGTATGTTAGCTGAATTTACAGAATTAAAAAGCCAGTGTCAGGTCAGTACCCCCCCCTCCCCACCACCACCACCACACACACACACACACACCAAGTGTCCATATTGTCCACACCGCCAGTCTGTTGAGGTATTCCTGGTTCCCTGTGGTGTGTGCATGTCGAAGGCCCCGGTGTTATTGATCCTGATTGGGCCTCACAGGAGGAGATTCCGGCCTGCCATTGACCCACAGTTCTCCATGTTTCCACCCTTCTCTCAGATCATCAGAGGCAGCTGTCTCCTCCTGCCGGCCGGCCGGTCTGCTCGCGTGAGATTTCTGATTGTCAGATGGAAAGGGGGGAGGAGGAGAAATGAACTTACTACAGGTTTTGCAAAATCACTAACAGGTCTTGCCTGAGTAGGCCGCACTGACGTTTTTCTGGCTTGGTGACTGTCAAAACATCCCCCCGTGCGTTCATACTCTCCCTCCTTCTCCTGAGAAAGCCTGTGGCTCACAGACTGCTCTCCTCTTCAAAGTAAAACTTCTCTGCCATGCAGCCTGTGTTGAATTTTTGCGTCGACGACTGCCCAGTGCTTATGAACTCCTCGTAGGGGTCTTTTTTCTCCTCGTCGCTGCCTAAGCATCTGAAAAGTGTCGTAGCGAGGATGGCGTAGAAGCACATGACAAATAGGATGTAGAAGTAAGCATTGTCATAGGTCTCCCTGGTGCTGGAGATGGCGGTTACAGGACCGGTGCTAGAAAGAGGGCTCGCTGTGCTGTTGAACTCAGTCGTGTTGATTTGGTGCCCATTGATGTCGATACCAGTGTCCTCCAGAATGTGCTGGCATCTGGAGAGTAGAGAAAACAGGAGGGTCCGGTTCATGGGTTTCATATCAAAATGGAGAAACACCAAACAAAAACAGATAAAAGAAAATGGGTCCAGAGTCACTGAGAGGACTACAGATGGAAAGTGTGAGAGGCAAGCGCTCGCCACCCACTTTGGGAAAGGCACGCTGTGAGTCATCCACCCACTCTTCAAGGGACTTGATAAGGTGGTATTTCAGAGATAAAGCCCACTTCCATTCAGCCTATTGGGTGCAGCCAAAATATCATGAAAGCACAACTATGAGCTCCTTTGAAGAATGATTTCTACAGACTTGTTGGTCATTTTGATCAGAAATGAATCTGAATCAGTCGATGCTCAATTCTCCCAGGACATTCTGGCTTTTTAAAAGTATTTTCCAAACCTCGCTTTTGAATCTTTTTCCTATCTGAAACTCTTTTTTTTTTCCAGCCGTCCTCTTTGTGCTTTCTTCCTTCACTTTCAATTTAGGGGCTTGGAAGCTGCAGAGACGGTTGGATTGTTGTCAGCTCCGGTCAAGTAGTCTACTCATTTCAAAGAGTG
Organism: Decapterus maruadsi; assembly: GCA_030347415.2. NCBI lineage: Eukaryota > Metazoa > Chordata > Actinopteri > Carangiformes > Carangidae > Decapterus > Decapterus maruadsi. Next base: position 20,126,077 of record CM064906.1, read on the forward strand.
TTGGGGTCAGAGGTTAAGTTGTCTCCAGTGTGTTGGTGCTTGACTGACACTCCACTCCAAAGCAACCTCTTTGGCTTTTTCACTCATTGTGTCTTACAAGTTGAGCACTTGTAAAAAAAAAAAAAAAAAAAAAAAAAAAGTTTGTTGAAAGCAAAGAAAATAGTGTAATGTGATCCTGTCTTGATCTTATCATGTTGGACACAAACTGAGCACAGACATGCAAACAAATGTGCGAACACACAGATACAGGCAAACATAAAATATAGTACAAACACACTAATTCACAAAAATAAACACATTCAGTGTATTTGCACTGGTACTCACATTTACACTTTACATTGATGCCATGAATGACATGGACAGCTGTATACCTGATCCCTAAACCTCCACAAGGGAAGGGGGAAAAAATGACAGGGAGTGATAAAAATGTGCTGCTGATATCTGTAACCTTTGAGGAGTCTGCCAACTGGGTGAACAGTGTTTTCATTTCTGTTTGCCAGTGAGAGCCAAAACCCCTCTGAACCCTGCACAACCCATGTCGGTGACTGATGTCCCAGTGTGTCTGTGGGCCGCTGGGCTTATATAATTTACAGCAGCTCTGCTTTAGTCATCAAGGGGGTGTGAAGGAGCCCCCAGGGAGCAGGAATTTGTCCAAAAGGAGTGTTTATGAAAGGGGATATATTTATGATTTAGTGCTCCAACAGTGTGCATGGGGTGCACAGATCGCAAAGGGAAGGTATATCGTCACTGTGCTGGTGTTGGAAGTGGGAAAGAAAGAAAGAAAGAAAGAAAGAAAGAAAGAAAGGCTTATATGGCATATGGCCAGAAATAAAAAAAGAAGGCCTCATATTCTGTATTTTAATTTTCTTTTTTTATTTAGTCAATTTCCATTTCTGTTTTTCACTTTGCTTTTCTGTATTTTATTTTAATGTAAAGGATAAATTCTGTAGACCTAATTTCTTTAGTATTTTGTGGCTTTAAAGGTGCCAAATTTCAATTAATTTCTGAAATAACAAACAGAGAACATGACTTCATGAAAAGAGATGACAAATCAGCCACTTGGTGTATTTTCATATAGTTTATTATAAATAGTAAATAGTGCTGTACTGTACACAAAACTTCTTACAACAAAATCATTTCACGCTGATGTAAATGGAAATTATACAAAAAGGAAAAAACATGAATAATGAACATTGTGTAAGACTTAAGCACTTAAGAGCACTTATACAAGACGTAAAGAGGAGATACAAAACTTCAATGACACTAAATAAATAAGAAATGGAACTAATGTTTGCAAGTTCCTGATGAAAACTAAATCAACACATGCAAAAAAAAAAATTAACTGTCAAACTGAATTAAGTATTCACTGGCAGAGAATTTTTTTGGCTTCATGACATCACAACTACATTTGCTATTGTTCATCTCTTGATGATTTCCCCTGATTGATCAATGCACGCAACCCAAAGTGAATGACATTGAAAAGAGAGAGCATGTTTTTGAGGATATACTCGGGACATTTGAGCCGTATTCATTTACATTACATGAGGTATGAATGTATTGCACTTTCTTTTGGTTGCAGTGGTTTCGCTGTGACTCCATGTGGCCTCGATTCTTGCCTTCCTGGTGGTTTTCCCCTGGTGTAGACACATTTGTTTAAACTCCAATGTCTTTTACAAGAATCAGGTGGCTGTACACTTATTATCAGCACCCTAAGACATTGTGATGAAGAGATCCTCGCGGGAACGTTGTGGCTATGCGCAACATGTTATCGCTATCCGGCCTTTTCGATACCCATCGGCCATGAGTATCCACCCCTCCCCTATCAACTTGGCCTCAAGTTGGGGCTTAAAAAAGTCCATCTCAACTTGCATCCCTGCCACTTATTACAATAATCAAATACAGAATCTTGAATGTATTTACTCCCCTCTCCCCCCACCCTTTTTCTTTTCCTCTTCACGGACAACGAACCATAGTTGGTCCTTGGAGCATGACGCACAAGCACAAGCGAGTGCCAGGTAACAGGAGAGGCCGAGCCTTTGGTCCCAATTATTCCAGTCAACCCCCTCCATCGCCGTCACTACACCTCCATCTGAAGTAGTTCCCTCTCTTGCTGAAGGAGAACACCTCAACCCCTTCAACCTCCCAGCTTCCCAGACTCTCTCTTGCTGTTCTTGGGGCCTGGAAGGTTTGTGAGAGGTAGAGGTTGTGGGTGGGTGGGTGGGTGGGTGGGGGGGCGATGACTGGCTGGGGGAAGCCCATTGCTCAGGCCATGTTGGGGGCTTCATATAATGAAAGGCACCTGAGGAGAACAAGAAGAGACAGAGGGAGGGTTAAAAAGATTCATTTTGCATAGTATTCAGTTAGAAGTGCTTAAATCCTCTGATGGTTTACAGAGCAAATTGTGTGAATTTGGAAGTTAAATAAGATGTTGGCAAGAGGGAGGGAATGGGTAACAGCAGGTGGGAATGGAAGCTGGGGCTCTAGGTTAAATAATACAAAAATTAAAGGTGAAGAGTTTCAATCTTTGCATTTAATGTGGTTGGCAAGACTAGCCTTCGCCGCAGACTGAGCCTGAGCCTGGATCTCTGCTCGGCTCTGCTCCACTGATCAATAGCAACTCTAAATCTGACCTCCAGTGGGACACATGGTTCTAATCCTGGTCTGCCAAGGGCCATAATCGCCCCCTGTTAAAGAGCCCCTTACCCTGCCTTTACACACACGCACACACGTATGTCTACGCTTACAAATACACATCGACACACACATTTCACAAAACCCCCAAAAAGCTACATGTGGGTCTCTCTCAGGACCGGCTAAATTAATGACATCAAGATGTTGCCACTGATGGGCCAGTCAACATGTGGTAGTGTACCTCAGATCAGCCCCAACAACACGCCGGCCTGACCAATACACGCCCCTCCCTCCTGTCAAACACGCTTTGGGAAGTGGCTCCTTTCATTTGGGGCGGCTATCTTTGTTGCATGGGTCATTACATGGCTAAGTGAGGGTTTGATGGGCAAGCTCATCATACGGGGTCATGAAAGGACAGTGAGTGAAAATGCGTGTGTTGGGATAAGACCCGGACATGCCATTACATCAGCCCACGTGGATAGTCCAGTGATGGTAATGTAAACTGAGGTAACCGGGCCACTAGCGCTCCTTAACATACATGTAATTTCAGCACAGCGCTGGGTGATTTGAGAAGCTCGCTCATCAGAGAGGTCTGTGCAATTAACATGGGCTGTGAGTCAGAAAATCTAAACTAAGCAGCTCAACTGGAGCAAGGGGTTACAGAAGGACATAACCGCTAATCAATTACATATAATTTACGATCAAATCTAGAAAATACAAGTCCTTTAAAAACCTCTAAATCTTTGACAGATCTACACGAAAACAAACTGCGTATTTCCAAACGTACCTTGCTCTGACTGTACTGTCCGTACTGGTAGGATGGGTGGTGGTCCACGGCGTAGGCTGGGGAGGTGTAGGAAGGTGGGCAGTAGGACTGGGTGCTAGGCAGGGTGGGCATACTGGCCAGGCCTGGAAGAGCCTCCAGGCGTTGTGAACCGTGACAGCTGGCAGCCATGCCCCCGTTGGGCTCCAGGCCTCCGGTCAGTGGGGAGAGGGCAAAGTCACTCTGGGACTGATGTGGCACTCCACCTGGGTTCAAAAGACCCATCACCTGAGGGAAGAAACGGAGACAAAATGGGCGATTAGAACTGATATTAATGCATTGATTTGCTGTATTTATTTATTTATTGATAGCACTGAATATCAAAATAATAATAAATAAAATACCATTTATAAAATACACCAAAAAGTAAATTTTATAATGAAAAATAAAAAGGCAATTTATTCTTTTTTTTTCACATCAATGTTTCCTTTCCACTCAGGTGGGCTGGGCTGGAAGCCTCTCTCCTTGTTCATTGTCAGAAATACATTATTACTGGCTTCCCTCACACATGTGGTTTCTCTTTACTATGCTTGAGTGACTAGTGAGCAGACGGTGGCTAAAGAGATCAATCCTGTGCCCTCCCAGTGGTTTCTATTAAACTCCTCCTGTCATATTTTTGGAAGTAGATTAAAGAGGATATTTTTTTCTTTTCTTTTAATTTTATTTTTCCTCGGGATGACACTTGATGATTTTCTTACAACTGGAATAGATACAAGAGAAGTAAATAATAAGTAAAGTCTGACTTTGGCTGCTCTTAATATTGAAGTAAGGAATTTTCTTTCTTTTTCTTCTCATGAAAAACTTCATTTCAGAGAATGCGATGTGTGTTTGAAGCAGAACTTCCACACATTTTTATGTGTCCACCAACATTTTGATCTCTTCAAAGCAATACACTTTATCTCACTGTCTCTTTCTCTGTCTCCCCCTCTCTCTTACTTTCTTTTGTTCCTCTTAAATCACAAATCACCGTGTCCTTGTGAGGCCAAGGTAAAGAGGCCAAAGGGTACGTGGGAATGAGGGGTAGGGTGTGTTTGTGTATGTGTCTGAGAGCTACGTCTCCTATGTGTGGAATTGTGTATATAACAGTAGGTGTGTGTGTGTGTGTGTGGGGTAAGCATTTTTTGCTCTGATGTCAGGGGTGTAAGGGTATCGGTGATACATCGTGAACAGCTGCACATAAGTTTGCGTGAGAAGCGAAGTCATGAAAATGTCTAAAAAAATGAAGTTAAGGAGAGTTACAGTCCACGCAGGAGAAAACACAACCGAAGCCAAACACCAAACCAAATACACTCAAAACAACAATATAACCTGGAGGGAAATAAAGTCGACTGAAGAAAAAAAAAGAAAAAGAAAGCAAACAATAAGTAACGCGGAGTGATGCAAAAACAAGACTTTCCCAACTGACAGCCAGCTGGCATCCACACGCATGTTCACATTCTGATGTGTCTTTAATGTGTGTAATTTACAGCTGGTGTGTCAGGGTGATCTGACCCCACACATCTGACGAACACAGAGATGTAGCCTGCCACTAAATCATTATTTCTCTCACTGCAGGGAATGCACACACATGTTTCTCCACACAGAGTCCATCATAATAATATATATATATAAATTCAGTGACCAATAAATCTGCACAAAAGGCCTCAGAGGGAAAAAAGCATTATTCATTAAATCATCGAATTTATCAACTTATTGTTTATAAATAGCAGTTTTCTAGTGGCTTCATACAAACATTTTCTGCTGTTTCGTCACACATTCTGTGTTTCCATGTGTCTCAGGGGTTTGTATCTCCAGCTACAAGCTCCTACGTACAAGCATTTTCTGTCTGCAACTGAAACAGCAGCAGTTTCCGATGGTGTGTCTGTTTTGAGGTTGTTCCGGGGATTAGGTCTCAGGGGGGTGCAAATCCCGGCCGCTCGCTTCCTTGGTGAGAAAGGATTCCTTTGGTATGCACCAGATCAGCAGTGAGACGCCAAGGACCCTGCACCACAGGGAAACCACTGGCCTGACTGCCGTTTTAAAAAGCACGGCAAACTGCTCAGACAAGAATATCACCTATCTAAAGTAAACCTCATCCATATCAAAACTGCACGCTGCTCTAATTTGACCATATCTGACGTTAAATGAATCCCTGGATCTCCTGATTGGACACAGAACAGTAGATACAGCGGAGTGGCTTTTATAGACAAATCTAGAAGTTCAGATGACCAGATAATTCTAGTGAGGATTTAATACAAAATAGACCAAACTGTTTCCATTTGAGATAACCAAAGCTGTAAAGTTTTCTAAAGAGCAAAGAGGTCTTCGTGTATTAACTATCAATGTCATAGGATTTAATCAATTCTCATTTCCTCTCACTTATTAAGTTAAAATCAGGAAATTAATTCTATCCTCGTCGGAAATAGAGAAAACTCTATCGCAATATACATTCAAACAGCTGCAATGAATATATGAATTAAAACAAATTAGCCAACAAAGTGAGTCATTTGCATAAATTACACACTTTGTTACAAGAGGATAGATTACTTCATTCCAATCAATTAAGACACTGGAACGTTCTGTGATTGCAATTCCAGACTGAGAAAACATTCCAGGCACGCCGTCCCTATGCAAGATGAGATGTCCATTCTGTACGAGGCCGCCCGACTAAGGTTAATGCTGAAACCATCCACGAGGCCACGGCACCTTTGGCCTCTTTATTGGAGTTTAAGTCACTTGGCGACCCTGTGCTTGTGTGAACCACAGCCGTGCACTCAGTTACAGGATGGCAGCTACCAGCAGGTTTGCATCCAGTTATGCCTTGACAGAGCGATTAACTTAAGTACAAATTACAGTGCAGCGCAGTTGGCGAAGATTAAAACCATCAACCACTGATGGTCGCAGCTCACCGCATGCCGTCTCTCGCCATCTTTCTATACTTTTATCCAGTGGAAATAAAAACCTAACAACCCAAACAAAAATGTTTTAAAGTAAATATGGTGAATTGTTGAGGAGCAAAAAAACAAATTGTAGTCAATCACTGGAGCTCATATATCAAAGCAGTCAATTATACCTTCAGCCACAATGGTGCCACCCTCTACTTTCTGACCATGCACCCTGGCAGCCACAACAAAGCTCTTCTCTTTTTTCAATATATATACATCCTCAGGCATTCACAAAGTAACAAACCTGCCTGAGGCAGTTTTTTTATCTGTGCCTGACAGGAGTCTGAGATTCTCTCTCATGGGAATTAGTACCCAGCATGCATTGCATGTGGGCCGGCCACCCTTTGTGGCGGTTAAAAGCTCGTTTTACGCCTGTTAGTCCATCTTCTAGGCTGGTAGGGAGCCACTGATGGACACTGATGACTGTGTAATCGACCATAATTGTCTTTTCAGTTTTGATTTGTGTCATCATCCGACATCCATACATCCCTCCTCATGTTTGGTCCTTTCAGCTTCCCCAAAGACTGACGTTTGCCACATTTCAAATTCATCAAACAACCCATCAGAATAAACAAAAATGAAAAGCTACCGTGTTTTCTGGCTTAACAAGATTTCATCAATGTCACCGCAATGACATTTCCTAGGTCACACAGAGGAGAGAGTACGTTTGTGTCCATATGGTGCATTTCACAACCACCGTGGAGAACCACGGGCCTCCGACTTCCAGGTACGATGTGTGTTGTGTGTGTCTGCGTTCCCTGTTTCTACATGTACATCTGTAGGATGGAAAGACGTACCTGTGGTGAGAGGCTGTTGCTGATGGCGGGATTGACAGTGTTGGAGTGTGCTGTTGGAGTAACGAAGCTCTCCGAGTATCCTGAGAAACCATGACGTCCAGAGGACAGGCAATAAGCAGAGCTTCCATCCTGAGACCCTGCGGATGAGCTGAGTCCACTCTGGTGCACAGAGGTGGGGGGCAGCGGCTGTGGCCTGTGGACGGTGCTGGGCTGCTCGGACGCTGTGGAGAATCAGACATTTCTACTTAACGCCACATGTTGCTGTATGCACATAAACATGAATGCTGCGATTGTGAGACAATTTTTGCAGTTATCAATCTGGAATTCTGATGTTTTAAAGCATAAAAAGCACATGTGACTGTGTTCAGTTGGACCCACCTTGGCTTATGGAAGTAGGAGGGTATGGACTGTCGGACAGCTGGTAAGGCTGCAGGCCTGACATAGCTGACGGAGGGAAACCACCCGGGATAAGGTGGTTGAAAGCCATCAGCTGATTGGCTCCAGCTTGCTTCCTCCACCGGGCTCTTCTGTTGCTGAACCACACCTGAAAGAAGAGAACAGAGACAAGGGTGTTTATTATTTTATTTATCCGCCAACCCAGTAGAATGATGTTACTCCTATAATGCTTATCTGTATTTGGCCGTGAGCTCGGTGCATGCGAATGTATACGTGTGTGTATGTGTGTGAGGCCCCTCGGACCTATTACAGGGAGCTGAACTGATAGAGATCTTAACATCTGGAGCATGCAGTGAAACCACAGACATTACATCTTTGTGTGCTACTACAAGTCACTGGGTTCAGATAACGCCAGAGGGCTGTTTCAGCTGTTAAAGCCCATATTAGCACACTATCTAAATCATCTATTTTAAGAGAGTCTGACAAAAATAAAAAGCCATCTTCATACACAGTGGGCGCAGTGTATCTGTGTTTGTGTCTGTATGCGTGGTGAGGAGGAGGGGCATGGGATTGGGGGTTGCTGAGGAGAGGAGGGTAAGGCAGAGGGGGGGGCATGTCTTATGGCTGTAAAGAATGTATGGCAACAGTCCCAGGCAATTTAACGCCCACATGACACACATCTATGACAGGCCGGCGCGCTGCTGTGGTGCGGGACAAGCATCTGTGTCTAACCTGAACTCGAGCCTCTGTCAGTTTGGCACGTTGAGCCAGCTCCTCCCGTGTGTAGATGTCGGGGTAGTGTGTGCGTTCGAAGGCCCTCTCCAGCTCCTCCAGCTGCTCTGCCGTGAAGGTGGTCCGACTACGACGCTGCTTCCTCTTCAGAGGCAGGCCCGGCTCCGAGTCCACGTCGGAGCCCTCGTCTGAGTGACTGGCTGAAATTGCGAAAAAAAAAGACAGAGAGAGACTGTTACTTCAGCATTCAGAACAGCAAAACAGTTTAAACTACTCTGCGCCGCAATAGCCAACACTGAGAGGATAGATTATGCTGAGTTCAACACATGGTACTGAGCCACCTTAGATTGTGTCCTTATGCTCCCTTAAACTCCTCAGTGGTTCCTAAGGGGATCAAAAGCCAGAAGCTGCTTGAACATGGATTAAAGAGGGCTAGATCCCTCTGGGGCATCTATTTCCCTGGGACACTGTGTCTCTCCCAGTCTTAGCCATGCTGTGCACTATGCCAATAGGGGCCTATAGTGAAGAGTAGGCGGCCTTTTGCAGGTGCTTCTTAATCTGTTTGTTCAGTTGAGGGTAGAAGAGAGCGACTGGGTAACTGGGAGACAGCCATTGGGATCTAATTCAGCAGAAGAAGGAAATCAATGAGAGCTTGAGACTCGAAACAGAGGACTATTGCTGCATTTCAGGGGGAGGTTACCCATCTATTAAATAATGATTAGGCTCCACAAACTAGCGTGACAGCCCGCTATTGTCCGCCATTACATGTATGCCATCCCCCCCATCTCTTTCTCAGTCATACGCACACACTCACAAACATGCATCTGCTGCGTCTGGGCTGTGGGCTTTCACTCAATAAAAGTAGTCTATGACAATGTGTCAAACACAGATGGACACAAGACAGAAAGAGTTGGAATCCACTCCCAAATCCACCCCAGAGGGACCTCTTAGACCTCAAGTGGAGGGTTCACTGCACCTTTTCCACACTTTATCGTCTATGCGGCAAACACCTAAAGCTGAGGGAGAAGAAATGAGGCAGCCAAAAAGCAGAGAGACAGGTGTAAGCAACAGAAAAGGCTACAGCAGAGGACAGAGGCTTGTCTGTTTCCCCCAGACTGCTCATTCTCCTTTTTGCCCTCCAGATTTAAAGCTTTAATTAAAAAGTGCCAAGTCAGACATGGAGGGGGGTAGCAGGGATCTCCCCTTGCCTCTGGAGCCTCTGGAGCCAAGCAGGAAATGTTTGTGCCGGTTGCCAGTGTGTGTTTGACCAGGCATTACACACGGATTTGGTTCCTGGGAATGCTGCAGCGCTCCGGACCGCCGACATACAAGGTTCTGATGCTGAGAAGACCTCTTTATTACAGTTGAACTAAGGGTGCCACGCTGGCATAAAGGCTCAAAAGGGATTGGCTGGATGCTTAAATACTACTGGAACGTGCACTATGAGTTCGGGATGTGGTTTGTTTAGGTAAGGATGTGGCCCGGGACCAGTAGGAGCAAATGTTATAATACAACAGGCATAAAAAAGAGGGCCACACAGCATGAAAAATCAAACTTGATATTTTTCCTATAAACACGTTTCTAATATTGTTTGGATTAGTACGTGCAACTTGTATCCACCAGTGCATAATGCAACACTACAGGGCGAGACTTGGAGAAACAGCAAGCTACGTAACTTGTGGTGTCATTACCATTTTAATGACCGAGGAACAGAGGAAGAAAGAAAAAGACAGAGAACCAATGACGGAGCAGAAACGAAAAGATTCTTGAGGGAGGGAAAGAGAGAGCTCATAAAACTCCTCCGAGGAGAAAGCTCCTCATTGGCACTGTAGCTCATGTTAACTGCAGAGTGGGGGTGGATCTCTCCTCCTTTGCCCCCTTTATTTCTGTCTTTCCCTCCCTTTTTCCCCTCCCTGTTTTTATTATTAGTAACTACAGAGAAAACACTCCATCACTCCGTCACAGACTCTCCCTTAATGGCAAATGACAGTGTTGCTTTTGTCATCCTCTGGCTTGCGTTTTCTCTTTTGCGCTCTTCCTCTCTCACTCTGTTGTTTTTTTTTTGTTTTGTTTTTTTTCAAGAAATGATGTGGCCAAGCCTTTGTATCTTAGCAGGGAAAAGCCTGTGGCAGGGCTCTATTGGACCGATTACCACGCTCCATCTGTAGGAGCCATCAGGGACGCCCGGGCCCGCATTCAGGGGCCTGTCACCTGCCCAGCAGGGGAGAGAGGGGGGGGGGATCTGTAGGGTGAGAAGGGGGCTGTAGGGCCAGGGGATGAGTGGGGGAATGAAGGGTAGGGGGAGGGAGAATGGGAGGGGGGGCACAAAGGGGTCCAAGAGAAGGGCTACTCTGGGGCTGTGGAGGGGCACAGCAGGGGAGCACCCCCTCATCCCCTCCCCTCCATGGCCTGAGGGGCACAAAGTTGGGGGGGATGGGGGAGTTGGAGGGTTGATGTGGAGAGGAGATGGGAGGCTGAAGGCACCTGAAGAAGATGCTGGGGAACGGGTGTGGGGTGCCACGCTAAGGAGAATCTGGGAGAGGAGGGGGGGGGGCGCGCTGGTCATTCTTAAAAAGTGAGACCTGTCCCTTCCATCTCATGCACTCACTTCTCCTCTCTGTCTCTCTGTGCTCACCCGTCGCCGCGGCCGCATCTTTTTGACGTTTTCAAACGAGGCCCTTAACGCTGCTGCGGATCAGTTGAAGAAGAAGGCTTGTTCCCACACATTCCCCATAACAAACGGCAGAAGAGGATACTAAACACACAAAGGGAGGCCTCGACCTCCTTACTTAAACACCCAAATCAAATTTTACGCTGCAGCTAAAGCACTAGGGAGCTGAAACTAGTCCATAGCCGCTCACAGTTCGGCTGTGGCTCTGACAAGAATCTTAATAGAAAGATAGATTATTATCCCTCAAGCGGAAATTGGGGCTCCTGCAGAATTACCCATAAAACAGAAATTTGAAAACAAAGTAAGCCATAGGTTAATAAACTAATAACAAGCTCGTTTTGATAGCAGGATGGATAGTGGAACATTTATTTAACATACTGGAGAATTCAACAAGTGAATTCAACAGGTTCCCTTCACTGTACACACGCTTTTTAAATATATTCAACAAGTGCATTTACAGGTGTGTATGTGGCTGCACATAAACAGTCCACACACTCAAGGAGAAACAGGTAGGGCTGCGGACCCGCCACTCAACGCAAACTGAACCATTTATCGATCAAGAGAGAAGACTGACAGGCAGGGAAGATAAACTCTAGAAGGTCACAGATGTGAACTTGGGGAACGTCCAGTTCCATTAGCTTCACCTGCAGCAGCAGCAGAGCCTCAAACAGGCCAAAAAAACCTAGCGAGGATTCCAAACTGCACGAATAAAGACTGCTCTTGTTTACTGCGCACACTACATTGGCCAGGAATTGCCTTGCCAAGCATTCAGCACCCCTCCCCTCTCCACCGCGCAAGAGATGTTAATATGAGGAGACATGCACAGGCGCACAAATTCATGTATGTGTACACGTGTGCAAGAGAACTTCACACAGGTAACATAAAATAGCATTTTTTTAAAAATGAACAAGGCAGGAAAAGTGGCAAAGTGTTATCGTACAATCAAAACTGTACATGGATGTTGAAAAAGAAACAAAAAAGGAAGGGAGAGGGATGAAGAGACAGAGTGAGAAAGAGAGAGTGAAGTGGAGCATATGGGGCAATTTATAGTCTTGTCCTAGTAGGGGCTGGCTAGCCCTTCATCCAGGGGCTGTTAATAGAGAAGGTAATTGAGCTGGTGACATGTGTTTGCAACACAAAACAAAGGGCAGAAGAGACAAATGAACTAGTTATTTGCCCAGGGAAGTAGATCTGGCCCTTTCAGGCCACGGAGCATAGTGTGAGTGGGCCACTGAATAAAATAGTGGCATGCCACATAGAGCCAGAGCGAGCAGATGCACTGGAGGAAAAGAATAGTTAACTGACAGCTTATGGGCTCAGCTGGGGTTAACAGTTAAGGGAAAAAATGGGAGTGAGTGGGCTGCTCACTTGACTTGCTAAAAAGCCCCCAGGAACCCGCAGCTGCCTGGGAAAGGAGGGAGGGAGGGAGGGTGGGGGTCAGATAGAGAGAAAAGAGAGAGGAGAGAGGGAGATGATGATGTGCTGGACAGAACAGGAAAAAAAAAGAGTGAATAAGCGCAGGAGGTTGGCATTTAACGGACAAAGAAGTAGCTGCCGATATGACGCTGAAAGATGTATCTCTGTCTAATATTGGTGAAGTGACAAAAAGCCACAAATGGCCCTGCACTGGCTATTATGTGTGCCCAGTGTGTGGTGGTTATTATTTAGTTCCACTGTGGTGCAGTTAGGTGACAGTTTCACGGTGGCATTTCCACCCTCAGGGCAGGGACAAAGCAACTGCATGGAACCCACGCGGGGCCGCAGCAACAGGCCAGTCTGCCCGCACGTTCCAGTTAAAGAAACACTAACCAGCACAGACTCACCTCAGCCTCAGCCTCTGTTACGAGCAGACAAGACAAACAAGCCAATCAGATCTGATTTCGAAGAACGAGCAAAACGCTTTTTTCAAATAACAGCAAAAAACCCTCTGGAAGTCTGTAAAAATGAAAGTTGAGGCCTAATCCACAGCGGCTGCTTCGGGTGAGAGTGTCCTGATGTTAAGGAGTCTGTCAACTCGCGTCTTTTCTCAAACATTATCATAACCTCCTTTTCCTGGGGCCTGATAGTTTTAACAGTCAAGTGACCCTAGGTTAGCCCCTGACCTTTTCACAGCTACTGCACAACGCTGCTGCCGTGAGGCCGCTCGACCTCCTCCCCCCCAACAAAACTTCACAGACACTCAGCAGAGAGAGAAACCATCATCATTCTTTGCTCCTTATGTTTTTTTGTTTTTTACAAACATTAATTTTTGCTGTATTTCTTTAGTTTAACTGTTCAACTGGATTAATGCTTGTGCTTAGTCAAATGTAGGAAATAAACAGAACACTTTTGCACACATAAAAAAAATTACATCCTAAACTTCTGTTTTTGTTTTTTTTAAAGAGGATTCCTTTGTTCAAAGAAGGAAAAGAGACATTAATCAAAACAGCAACAGAGTTCTGCTGGCGTGTCCATAATGTGCAATGTGCTGGATGAAACAGCTCCACAAAAACTGAGGCTAAACAAAGTTAAGTGATTGACAACGCTGTCTGGCTTTACTCAATTAACTATCCCATTGTGCTCCTCTTTGCAGAGTCCCCTCGCCCCCGACCCTTTTCTCTTCTCACTCCTTTATCCTCCCCATCACAGAGTTTTGCTTGGCTAATACTTCCAAGGAAATAGAGAGCTCTTTTTCTACTGGGGCTCCTCTCCTTGACCTTCTATTGCTCACTGCTTCTCTTTCAGTCACTTCACAGTGTCTCTGGGGTTAGTGGGGAGAATGTGGAGAGTACATCAGCGCCGAGGGGCCGGCTCAGGGCAGGACCTCAGCCCATTACTTCAAAGTTGGCCTGCATTCATTAATTGTCCTTTGAATTAATATTGGAGGATCACAATGTGGGTGCCAACAGAGAAAGAGGCTTTAATGAAGCATAGAGTCTGCATTCAGTTGCAGATCAGCTAGTGTGGATTTTTTCTTTCTTTTTTTTTTTTTAAGAAAGAGAGAGTCTTGAGAGTCATGCCAACACAGAACGTAAAAGCACTGAGTATTTATATTTGAGAAGCAGGAGACAAATGGATCTATCTATCTATCTATCTATCTATCTATCTATCTATCTATCTATCTATCTATCTATCTATCTATCTATCTATCTATCTATCTATCTATCTATCTATCTATCTATCTATCTATCTATCTATCTATCTATCTAAAGGGCAGAAACATATTGTGTATTAGTAGCAGTCCACTGGGCTAAACTAGCATTATAAACACTATTAATGCAGGAAAACACAGCGTGAGGCCCAAATATAAATTTCTTTCATTATCCCAGCCCCTGAGAGGAAAATGGAAATGTGGCTGTAACAGACATTCCTCTGGTTGCATTGAGGCCTTCTGTCTCCTGCGACCAGAGCAGAGACGTTCTCCTCTAACCCTCCAATTTTTAAACTTATTCACCGTGGAAATGCAGGGACCCCCTAACAAACACACGAGTTCGGGAAAAAGCAGTGTCTCTCTCTATGTAGTGTTTACAGTTGTGGGTTATTTGTCATGCTATAACGTTGTGTGTTGGAAAGAGGTATCTGTTTATGTTCTTAGATAGAGTCTCATGAGAGCAAAAGTTATGAAACTTTCAAATTGGATTAGATAGCTCAGATGTGGCAGCTACAAAATGGTCAATGTATAATAAATGTAAGTTTTGGCTGCTTTAAAATCGGGTACGTGCCTAATGAAAAGTAAAAAAAAAACTGTCCAAATATGATCTTTCTGCTCTAAATATCGCTCTTTCTAAATCCATAGCAAAGTCACAGGGAGCCACTCAACCCAGTTTATTTACACAAACAAAGTCCTACTCAGCTCCTCTGACAAAAGCAGCTAAATCTTTCATGTTTTGTCAGCACTTGATTCCTCCTGTCCCTCTGGCTATTTGCCTGCCTGTGGACAATAGAAGCAGGAGAATGGCAGCAGATTGTTGGAATGCACCTCAATGAAACCAATTATTACATGTTGACTGCGTTCACCATGGCAGATTTGAAAGAACTGGGCTCATTCAATTTGGCACCGCAGGATTCCCTTTAAAGAAAAGTTATCCCTTTGACTGTTTGTATTTCTGAGCTTTTCTTTTTCTTCCTCTCTTTCCCTTTCACCCCCACTGCCATAAATTGATCCTGCAAGAGTGGCTACTCCTCTTTCATGACTTTGGTTACTTTAATTAGTTAAATGAGGCTAAAGTGCTAACAGTAATAAATAGAGGAAAGGATGCTATCAATTAATTCAGTCTAACTCATGGCAAAAAACAAATTCTTGGCACCATCGGATTTAGTTTGGGTTCTGTTTAAAAAATTATATACCACACCAAGATGGACACACGCTGCTTTATGAACAAATGTGATAAATGGCACGAGCAGTTCTTCAAACATATCTCAAGCTGCAGCACTGCTACGTGTGTTGTTTAAATTCAGTCCACATAACTCGGCAGTTAAAGGAGATGTAAACAACCCAGCATCAGATTCATCCCAGCAAACATCCTTTTTTTTTCTCCCTCAACAATGTCCCAGCCGCTTGCTAATGCCATGCAGACCTGGGGCTGCCCAGTATACTTTATCCCACAAACCTTAGCAGTCCTTTTCCCAGACAAATAAATCTAAATGAGTCAGCTTTGATCTTAGCACTTAAGGAAAGCCAACAATAGTGGTAGAGGAGAAAGGGGCAGAGAGCAACAGGCCTCTCTCCACCGCAACAATAGCCTCTGCAAACACCTACTTAATCAATATTTGGCCAGAAGACACTCTCCCAGTCCCCAAACCACCCTTTTCACATTCTAATGAAGTGCTATAAAAGAGAAAAACAACAACTACTTCCACAAAGAGACACAAGAATGAAATAGTGCTCTTCTGTATATCAATGGGAGGAAAGTGTCTCAGAGCTGTTTGCATGTAGGATGTCACCTATTTGATGTGAAATAGCTAATATCATTTGTTTTCTTTCAAAAATCAAAACAATACAACAAAACATAATTAATGCAATCCTAAAGGTGTTGACTAAAAACAAAAATAAATAAATATATATATATAATGTATCTTGAAACTAAAAATATTTTTAAAATGTGCAACTAAAAGTCATTTAACAAATCAAGAGTGTAGCATTATTTATTGATAGTCATGTTATTTCCAATTTTGATCCTCTTCTCTGCACTAAAATTATTCATGTATTTATTTATTTATTTATTTAGTGCAGAAATTAGTTTTTCGAAGTTAGGGAAGTCAACAGTGTCTGATCAGTATTGGGGATGTGTCTCGCCTGGGAGAGGGAGATGGAAGTGCCCACAGATATTGCATGAATGTGTGCGCCCTAGGCGGAAAGGAAAGGGGCGGACTTTGTCTGAGATGAAAGTGGAGAGGAATAAAAGGTTTGGATTTAATCTAGTGGAGAGAAGGCTTTCCCTGCGCTCACTGGCTGAAGGCGTCATGCTCGCTGCGCAAAGACTGTGACAAAAGCTCCGTGCGCAAAAGTAACGGCACCGTTCAATTTGATTACGCAAAGGGCCTGATGTGAATTTAACACATTTGTAGGCAAAAAAAAAAGAAGAAAAAGAAAAATCACGAGGTTCCATAGCAGCAGCCAGATGTGTTAACTCGATGTTTATTTTATTTCTATGTAGGCCTAAAGTTTTCACCTCGTAAAAACCGTACAAGAGACTGAAATCCAAACAAAACCACAAGTATGAAAAATATTAAATAAACCAGTGCGTCGTGAAGCGATAGCGCCAGAACTACCACCATCTCTAAAAGGTCTTTTCAATCAATAATTAACTCTAGACGGCACTGTCTCCAACAGCAACCTTTCTACTTTCTGCGGCAACACTCTTCAGCCCCCAGTTGGGTCGTAAATCAACAGGTGTTTGAATAAAGTCTGAGCAGTTTCTTCGCCTATGTGTTTTTTTCTGAATACAAACTGTAAAAAAAAAAAAAAAAAAAAGTGGGGAAAGCCTCCAGATTGGCACTTTTTGAGCATTCTATAAACCAGGTCGCACTGGGCCTATTGGTGTCCCTGAATAATTCATCGCTCATTGCGGGTTCATAATGTCTTCTCCCGGCCTTTTGTCAGCGCACTTTTTTCTCCCTTTCTTTCCCTATTTTGAAAGGCCCTGGCGTCTTTTTGTACACCACTGAGCCGCTCACTGGAGTTTGGCTTTTGTGCGCGTCAAACTAAGGTGTGAGTCTCAATGGACTCTCCCTGCTTTGTCCCCTGAAGTTCATCCTCAAGTGTCCGATTAAGTGTTAAAAAAAAAAAAAAAAGTTTCTCAGGCTTGGAAGTTAGACAAATGTTTGATTATCCACTTAAATGTTTTTTTTTCTTTACATTTGTTAAATCTCAGAAGCTCACCTGTAAACACCTGACGCGTGAATGTATTTAATTGTGTGCTCGTTAACCAAATCACTCTTCTAATATAAATATGGTAGTCATATTTTATCATCAGCGCAGATATATTTATAATTATTTTAGTATTATTAAAAAAAAGTTTTTCATGGAGTATAGGCTACACACCTGACAAGTGCAGACAACAGAACTAAAACCTCTCTCCACAATGAACCCAGAAATAAAACATCCAATTCACGTCATCACACAGCGAGGTCATATCATAAATGATGCACTTACATCTGTCTCCCAGAATGCCATCGATGCTGTGTTTTGTCCGTGGCTCGCTTTCCTCCATCTCCCTCTTCACCACGTCATCATCATCTTCATCATCCTCACCAGCTCCGCCGAACTTCGAGCGCATGATGCGACTGATGGCGCTCACTGAGGCAAACAGAAAATTCATAGGAAATTTAAAAAAAAATCTACATAAATTTTACAGTATTTAAAATATAATTCAAAAACTCAACCCTATTTTGTCCAAGCAATCAGCATGTCCAAAAATAAAGAAAAACATTTTCATTTTGTGTCTATTTTGTCTAATTACAGGCCTGTTTAATTGTGATTTTTATTTCATTTACTTGAGCCAATCATTTTCATACTCTTCTTGGTGGTCACACTTTTCAAACTTTTTATCTTTTAATATATACCAACCTGAGGGGACGTTGTTCCTATCGCAGATCCCATCTTTCAGTAACTTGTCCCTGATTTCCCAGCTGAACATGCTCGGGTTTTCTGTCTTGTACTCTTCGATTTTCTTGTCCACCTCTGGAGTAGCGGTTTGCTGGGAAGAAGAAGAAGAAGAAGAAAATGAGCTCACTCGTCAGTTTCTACATTGTTTCATTTGGCCACACAGAAAAGCTGAATCATGTGCTGTAGTCTTCAGATTTCAAGTGGCTCTGCTAATGCAACACACTCGTTCAAAAAAGTTATTAGGCCACAGAGAGCCTGTAAAGTCCATCCCCATCAACTTTTGTTAACCACTACATTTTTATATGTCATAAAGGCTTTTCCAGGACCTACGTCAATTTCAGTTTAATTTTTATGATCGATCACAAAATGATAGATTAATTGTCCTGATTATTTCATAGCCAAACAGAAGAGGTTATAGGCTACAGCTTTTTCAGTGGAGTCTCCCACCACTTATCGCGGCGTGTTGCCGGACAGGAATTTTTATATGAACTTCTGAAAACACTGCTCATGTAAAACTAACTTTATCTTTTATTATCTTTCACATTAAAGACACTATTTATCACCAAAATAATCTCTCTCTGTCTTACCTTGGGCTTGCTGCCTCCGATGGCCCCCGGTCGGATGGAGCCTGTCTCCTGGTACCGGCAAAGGATTTTGGAGACGCAGCCGTGGGACACTCGCAGCTGACGGGAGATGACACACGGCCGGATACCGTGATGGGCCATCTCCACGATTTTATGACGGATGTGGTTGGGAAGAGGTCTGCCGTTTATGAAGACACCACCGAGCTGGTTGACCCGACCCTGTCCTAACGGAGTGGAGACTGCACGCGGGTAGCAGTGCAGGGACACATCAGTTAGTGGAAGAACTTGTTTTTGTTTTATGTAGGCCAAGGCCATTATGGTTTTATAGAGTGGAGAAGCAAATTAACGCTGAAGCTGAACTTTTAAAGTGCGATCAAATACGAAAAAATCTAAATGCAATGGAACAATCTCATTATTAACAGTTATTATAATTGCAAATTTAAAAAAGTATTTGAACCTTCCTGTGATAAACTAGAAAATGTCAGTGCAGGTGTGAAAAGGCAAAATAACCTTCTGCAGGACAAAAGTAACCAGAACCAGAAAATTAAAAGTACGTAGTACAAACAAGAATTTAAACAAATGTAACACTTAGCCTATTACAACACAAATAAAAGCCACATTTATAGCCTATTAGGCCACATATAAAAACAACAGTCTCAATAGAATTAGCCTAAATGTGAATAACACGTCGTGTTGACACTGGAAATACATGGACTCAACTCTGCAGCTTTTATCCATAAAGTGACAATTAAAACTTATTTTCTAATAATATTCAATGGTAACAATATTTTCTTAATAGAGTTTGACAACTTTCCTGAAGTTTACTAAAAGTTGGATTTATTTTTTCCTGGGTTAAGTGTGAGGCAGCAACTGGTGGCGGAGTCTTACCCTCCAGAGAGTATCCGCCCCGCGGGTAGTTCTGGTGCGGAGTTGGTCTCATCATTCTCGGTAAACCTCCGGCCAGCGCTGTCATGATTCCTGACTTTCTGTCAGGTGACACGGTAAATGAAGCTGCCGCTGCTGCGAGTCGCTTTTAATCCAACGAAAACAAAACACTTTTTTTTTTCTTATAGTCGCAGTACTTCGCCCTTCTCTAACAGACGACGCAACAGAGCCTCCGTTTTCCTCGAGTGAACAGGTTGAGAAGAAAAGTGAATTCCAGCTGACTTGTATCCGCCGCTCGGTGTGTAAACTGAGGTGAGAGATGGAAAAAACTAAAAAGTGCAGGTTTGCTAACAGTCCCTGCAAGGATTGGGAGGATGGTTTGAGAGGATGGATGGAAGTCAAACATTTTATCTGTGGTCTCTGTCCCCTCTGACTCCGCGCTGCGCCTCCTGATTGGTCAAAGACCCGGACGTTCTGAGGCTGGGGGAGCTTTGTGATTGGACGGCAGGAGCTCCCCTTCTGTCTGGGCTGACCTCACGAGGTCAGCACGTCGTGTCACAAGCTTCAAACTTTTGACAAAAGTGCACAACTTTTAATAAAAACCTATTCAACGAATACCTGGGTGAGGATGTAGGCAATATGACCTCTGATGATTGTTTCCCTGCATTCAAACATCATGCTCTTCATCATCAGGAGTCAGGACGCAGCTAAGCCTCTGCAGCTCAGCCTCTGCAACACAGGGAACTTTACTGATGCACGAACACTCACAGAGAATCCTACAGGTTTATTTTATAAAATGGGCTCCTATATATAACTAGGCTAATTGTTAAAATCACACTATCCATGATAGAGTTTATTGTCAATGAATAAATTCTTATTGAGTATATACATTGCAACTTCTCAGGTAGCCTACACACAAACATGCTACTGTACGCACACATACACATACACACCTGAACGCTTGATAATGAAGAAATTATTAGGGCATATTGACGTGCTTAACTTAAGCACCTCATTGTATTGGTAGTTTATAGCAGCCTATAATTAATAAACGGTCTGTTAGAAAATGTTAATGATTAATATTATTTACTTTTATTGTTTTTTTCGCATTGATATTTTTGGGGGGGAAAAAGACTAAATATTACATTAGCCTATATTATGTTATCAATGCGCAGTGCAGCTCTCATTTATGTGCAGAGAGTCAACAGCACGTGCGAGAAAAATTTAACATCGACTTATTGCATGAAACAGGGCAAAGACAAAAAAAAAAACTGCAACAGGTGAGACAGCGATGACATTTGATTATTATATAGGTCGTATTCACGTCTCAGAATAATGTCTGACATAACGAGGTTCTTTTTTCGTATTAGTATTATCTTCATCATTGCCATGAAGTCTCATCACATGTTATTGCTGTATTAATAGGCCCATTGGCGTGCATTATAGTCTATATAAAATGTGTGCAGTGTGAAGGTTAATTGGCATAGTGTATGTGACGCTAATTATGTCAATATTATTTTTTCATTGACTTTTAATTATATGATCTCCCCTTTAGTACACAAAAGGGCAGTAATAACGTTACACTGCAGCCGGAATTTCCCATGAATCCCTACAAGTGTACATTGAGATATAGGCTGATCACTTCTGAGGAAATGCTTCTCTCCAGTAAACAGCACACAGACAGTGGAAGTCAGGCGAGAAATCTGGTGGAGAAGAGGATCTATTTTTTTTCTTTCCACGAGTTCCTCCACACTACGCTTAAAAGGCTCTGCATGCTCATCTGATATAATAGTTGCACTAATTTAACAATAGCTGCTGCGCAGACCCGTGGTCGAGCCACACGGCAGTGTAACACATCCGTGCAAATGGTCGATTATGGACACATAGAGCCACATGAGGGATCATTTGACTTTTTTCGAAGCTTGTCGAGTTTTGATAATTATGATAATGAGGCGTGTTTAACAGACCGATACATTTTTTCCCCCTTTCCCCCAGGAACAACACCACGCTATGTACATGTATATAGTGGTTGGTTCAGTTCAGAGGCCTCCTCAACCTGCATTCCTTAAATGGCTGGTTGGTCATGACCTTTAGAAGACAAACTGAGGCATCATCAGAGCTGACCTTCTGCCACATAATCACCATTGGATTTGTCAATACTTGCTGCATTATTGTCTAAACATATCAACAACAAAGAGAAGACTGTCACATGGTGATGGATGAAGAAATCCTCCATGTGAAAATAGGAATAAGCAGAGCCAGCTGTTTCTGTGGTGCTACCGATCTGACAGAGTTACGTTTATAAAAAGAGAGAAGAGTAAAAAAAAAACACTCACACACACACTAGATATTAATGAAGGATGCAGAATGAGGATTCTTCATCTTTGTTTTATTCTAACACGACTCAGATTTGCAGCAGCAGTCCCCTCTCTGTCTCTTTCATATCCATCTCCCTCGGCATGTGGCTCGTATATTTTTTTATTCCCTGTATAAGAGTGAACGGTGGACACAGAACATGTGGAAACATTATATGTCCATAAAAGAAAGAGTGGAGGGAGTGGGGGAGGGGCGGTGGCAGGTTATCACACTAAAGTTTGACTATCATGAAAAGGATATTGGATCTACCATGTCAAATCAATTAGAGAGGTAAGCTGAGTCAGAAATGTGCAGTGGTGGTGGTGGACAAAATGCATCAAAAATAAGGAACAAAATGGCCTCAAAAAAAAAAAAAAAAGAAAGAGCACATTGCATTTACCAGGCATATGCACAGAATAAGCCAGGGGCTTTGGAGGCTATATTTCTGAAACCATACACATTAAATAAACACAATGATTTGCTCTGCCTCCACTAAAGATAAAGTTAGTCTAATAGCCGAATAACCCACAGGCAGTTTTGATCTTGGCTTGGCCCTATAGTGATAATGCTGCGTCAGTATGGGGCTTATTTAGACTACTGGAAAAAATCTTGGACTTCCAATGCTGTTCAGCATTCATGATTACCACGACAGACACAAGATCAAATATAGATAGACATGTAAATGTAATGAAATCATAACAGTGATTATCTGACCATAAACTATTTGGAGTCAAGTGCTGAACTAACAAGCTTCTCAGAATTAAAATTGTCAGTCATGCATTTCTTCAGCTGTAAAATAGATACTGTATCTGTTGAGGGGAACTTAAGCTTATGCTGTGAAAAGCCACAGCAAGAGACAACTTAAGTTGAAAACCTGAATTAGCATTTAAGTTTATAAAGACAGTTTGTAAAGCAGCGTGTGCTTAAACTTTATTGTTCTTGGAAGAATCACGCCACTGCTGTGAGGCAATTTCAAATAATGTGCCATAATATCAGTTTCTATACCGCTGTCATTCTCAGAGGGCTCATCATTGTCAAGGCCAACGCTTTCTTTGAATTACTGCAAACACAGCTTTGTAAATAATGATTTACAGCCTTATTATTTCTGTCCATGTCACCCAGAGGCAGCTTTTTACAAATCCGTCCTCACTGAAATAATGTCTTAATGTAATAGGTCTTCCATTTATTAGGAGTAAATGTTAAGCAGATTAATTATTCATTCTGTGAGTAGATGTTAATACAAAAACTGTATCTTTACAGTCTGTTGCGGTTATGATTATAAAATATTAGGAAGACTCAAATGTACGTTTAATGCCAATCAAATATCCAATTGATTTTTTTTAATATATCATTGGTTTTGTTTGATGTTTTGTCCTCATTAACCTGCAGCAGTTCACAGGCGGTAATTCAAAAGAGCTTTGCATCACAAAGACTACAGAGCGGACATTGTTTGAAATAGGAGAAACAGATTAGAAGAACGGCCGAGGCGACATTTAGATAGATAGACATCTGAGAAACGTTGTTCCTTCAGAATAAGGAAATCCACTCTGATTAGTAGCCTTGGGATGTTGCCGTTACAAGGTGCCTCCAAAAGATGCAGTGTTTTCCTGATGTGTTTGATCTTATCAAATACATGTGACCCACAACATTTCAGCAGTGACTCAAACTGACTGCAGTGCAGTTATCATAACAAAGACCCAAAGACGGTGAATCCAGGTGAGAGGGAGAAAAGAAATAAAGGAGCGGAGCATTTGTTAACCACACAGCCTCTGGGCATGCAGGGTTACTTTATCACTTCATCAAAAGTGAAGGACTGAAAACAGTGAGCTGATAGTTTATGGTCCCATGATGAACATTGCAGTGTTACCTCAAGTAAGATTCTTATCTGTCTTACAATACACTTTGCCTCATGTCAGAAAGAGGCACAGACACATGTTATCTATTGTTTTGACAACACCTAGAAGGAGATATCCAACTTCCACCCCAAAGATTAGATATAGGCTACATTCATTAAAAGCAATACTTTATTTTATTTCAAAGTAAAGAATACGGTCTGTAAATGTCTGATCACTGGTGATTAGCTACTTAACAAATTATGTGCTTGTTGCCAAATTTACCTTTCAGCACGCCTCATAAGCCTGTTCCAACAAATAGTTCCTGAAGCATATTAAATGTGATTACACTGTTTTCATTAACAACTGTAACTCATTACAGTTACCACACTGTTAAGTCATTAATTGTGTGTTATTGCGTGCAGTTCTTATCCAGTTAGACTCCGGATGCAATCACCCAAGTCTACCTTGCTATCAGTGAGCAAACATGCATGCATGCATTGATGTGGCCACAAGAGGGCATTTGTTTGTCAGCTCAATGTATGGACACATCTTACAGCTCATACTGCACACCTTCATACTGTTGTCTTAAGACAGTGCGCCATCATGTGTGAAGAAGAAGTGTCAATTCTTTTCACTTAACAGTCTGCTATTCTTGTGTATAGCAGACAGGGGTTAATCCAGAGAAGTCAAACAGGAAAGGATGTTGGAAGGTGTGACATTGCTAATCCACCATTTGATTGATTTTTCCAGCAGTGGTGGATCTGTTTTTATTTCTGCTTTAACAAGATTACAATGCAGCATAAACAACGCCATTCACAGGTGTATACTTATGACAAAAATGCTGCAAATGCATGTGTTTCTGAGCCAATGCTTGCCTTGACAACATGACAGGCAAGAAAAACCTAAATGAGTCTCCATGAAAGCAAAATGAAACACTGAAAGACCCTTGAAGGAGCAGCACAACTATCCTTAGTGCCTTGAAATGATTGCTATTTTTAACGAGGCCGATCAACAACATATTTTCACGAATGGTTTGCGTTGGAATGTTAATTTTTTTGTGAAGCAAAAGTTAAGGAAAAAGTTATTTATTGAGTATAAAGAAAAATGGACTGATGACATCTGGTTTGAACCAAAGCTCAGAACTTTAAAATGTGTATTGTCCAGAATCCTATGTGACTTCTCTATGTGAAGAGATCTTGTGCCCAGTTGAGGGCTGGGATTCTCCCTCTAGCAATAGAAGTAGGAAGGTTTAACTCGGATAGGCTACCTGAGGTGGGAATACGCACATTATGTAATCTAAATGAAATTGATGAACTACATTTCTACGTTTCTTTGTCTGTATATGACGAAGCCAGTTTTTGTTTCAGAAAATGCAAAATGTGAAGCCTGAGTTGTTTTGGGCTGTTGATGAGGTAAAGTTGGAAAAGAAGTCTTTACTACTTTTATTTAAAATAAAAAAAATAAAAAAGTTAGTGGGCATGAGCAAAAAGTTAATTATTTAGCCTATGTGAATTCCATGTGGTTTTTGTTTTGTTCCTACTCTGATGATTTTGTTTGTTGTCTCAATATGAAATGTCTTGTAAGCCCTTATAGGCTGGGCACCTTAATTGGTGCATGGCAAAATATAAATTCATTCATTCAGTCACTCAGTTTGGTCTTTTTTTCATTTTTCTTCTCTTTAAGTTCTTTGCATTTCCATGAAAAAGTAAAACTCGTTTTCAAGTGTCTGTCCTGTGGCAAAATTGCAGCAGTTATAGCCTAACACATAATACGTGCAGAGGTCTCTGATGTGTCCACTGCGGTGCAGCACCGGCGCTGAGCCGCAGCTCAAGGTGTCACCACTGGCCGCGCTGCTCGGCGCTGTCCACTGCCTGTGGTGCTGAACCGCAGCCGGACAAACGCACGGCGCTCTGCACAATGTCGCCGCAGGCGCTAAATTTTAATTATACGGTTAAATAGACCGATTAAACCCTCCGTATACACATGACCCACACTTGTGACAAATCAACCAGGTGACAGACACCGAATTGGAAAATCAATTTGTACAAGTCCATCAGCACTAAACGGGTTTTTAGTTCTGGTAATTTGATAGTGATGATGATAAAGACCCAGTATGGCCGCTGTGCACGGGTTGTGCCCCGGGCCGGTTACACAACAAGTCTGTACCTATAGGCTATAACCTATCGCACCACTGGATGGAAGCTGGGCAGATACCGGGACTGACTCGTGCAGGGGAATGTAGAGAGAGATATGGATATTTCTCATATTAAACATGTTTTGCCATCATCCGGTAATTCCGGTCATCGACGGACAGAACAGGCTATAGAGAAATAAAGCTGCTAGACGGAACATGGCGGCGGCGGCCGACGCTTCTGTGGCCGACGGGAGCGACTCGTTCCTCAGCGACGAATATGAATGTAAAATCTGCTATAACTACTTCGACCTGGACCAACACACCCCCAAACTGCTGGCCTGCTCCCACACCTTCTGCCAGGAGTGTCTCGACGTGCTGCACTCCCGGGACGGCCGGAGATGGAGAGTGAGTTGCCCTGTGTGTCGCCACCGGACTCCGGTACCGGAATACCGCGTTCACAACCTCCCCGACAACACCGCACTGACCGAGGCGCTGCCGCTGACCACGCACGACTGTGTGAGCTCTGCGACGGACGACCACACCGCTGCTCCGTCCGTCTATTCATCAGCAGCCTCCCTGGAGAGCGACGACAGCTGTCAGAGTTGCAATCAAGTTGCGTTTGCGACGGGCTGCGTGTGCGCCATCTTCTCCTTCCTGTCCATGGTGGTGTTGTTGTTTCTGGGCCTCATCTTTGTACATAACTTCAATAACACGACATCGCCGATCGGCCCCGTCTGCCTGTTTGTCGCCAGTGTCCTCGCCCTGTTTTCGCTCATTCTCACCTGGTTAATGTGCATGTTGAAGTACCGACCTGAAACTGAAGCAAGCAACTTCAGTTCCCTCAATTCTCATATAATGTGATGCTGTGCTGACAAATGAACTTTGCCTGACCAGTATAGACTATAATAAAAGGTAAATACCATTTATTAAGGGTGTTTAGACATCCTTGTCAGTATTAATCCACATGGATAAATGACTCTAATCAGTAATATCACAATGACTGTTGTGGAGAGGTGTCACACATTGACAGTGAACTGGGGGTGCCTCCTAATGAGCAGAGGAACAGACAGTGTCTCCATCAATAGGGCAAAAGAGTAACTGAAGAGCTGTGAATCAATATGCTACAGGATTTGCAGTCACCACATCTAAACTCATTAGGGCTGGGAAATTTGGGACTATGATGCATCATAATCTCAAGAAAAACAACAAAAAAAGGGAATTCTTTGGAAATTGCTGCATATCCCTCCAGAGTTCAGAGACTTGTAGCACTGAGATGTGCACTGGTGGCTCATGATGCCCCAGCACTTTAATGAGACTTCTTTTTTTTTTTCCTTATTGTGTCAGCACTTATAGATTTATGTGACAACTGAATAACTGTAGCTTTTACTTTAGCCTGTGAAAGATACAGATATCTGATACTGATACCATGCACTTTCAGTGTCTGAGAGCAAGACTAGAGCCTATAGTCTTGCCCTCACAGCACTCCGACACTCTGACTTGCCACAGTATAAAGCACCTGTGTAAAATATTAAATTATCGTGGCCGTACTTTGCTTTGCTGCTTTAGTTTCAGTGTCTCCGTTCTGTGAATGCTGACCCACTGTCTTACTGGGACTAAAATAGAACAATGCTATTGATAATGTTATTAGTAACAAATGCTTAAATGTCTGCTGTGAAAAAGGCCTATATAGCTACTGAACTACAGTAAACTGATAAAAGTGCCATGGCTCTGCATACTATATCGACTATGTAAAGTTAATTTAAAAAAAACAACCTCCTGTTAAATCTCTAGCTAGCATATGTAGTAAAACTAAATTACAATGGGTACATCATGTGAAGCTTTGATACTTCCTAAATATGCTATTTGAGGGCACTTTTTCATTTTAACCCCTGGAAAGGGAACATGGACAAGTAGTTATGATAACAGAATGCCTAAAGTTGTTGTAATTTACTTTAATTTGGCTTGCTAATGGTAATAGTAACAGCACAATATCACTATACTTGACCTGACAAATGTGACAAATTTCATAAGGTGCTTGCTGTAAGAAGACGTATGTGTCAAGTTGTCAGTAACTGGTTTATTATACTCTTCTAGTGCTGCCACCACCTAAAACAGCATGGCCTATTGTGCCAATGACAGAACCTGTTTATCCCATAACCACCTCTGTGTTATTACACTGGCTCCCCATGGTGGACCGGGTCAGCAGGGGATCCCTCGGCCAATGACCCTGAGGGGACATGAGCCTTCACAAGATGAGAGAAATAACTTTGGGGTAGGGGGCCCAAAATGAGAGGTGAGACAATGGAAGTGCAGATGACCTCCTAGGGCTCTTAAATCATCTGATGGGCTTAAGTTTGATTTCCCAGGTCATATAAACTGCAAGAACATAGAGTTCACTAACGACTTGGTCCATGCCCAAATCACTCTCAAAGGCGATAGGTCACAGGGGAGCAAGCAATAAAAGAATGCCTAATTGAATTTTTGTGGATTTCTTTCAAATAAATTAGGCCATAAATACACATCCCTTCTCGCCTATCACCTCATATTATCACCTTTTTCCGAACGTCAAAAAACGTGCCTGTTTTTTGGTTTTTGCTCTTCCGGTGGAATTGTTTATGTTTCCATGGTTTCGGTTGTCGCGGTAAATGTATGTATTTCTTTTTTTTTTTTTTCAATGAAAATCTGTAAAACGCATGTATCATCACACCAGCGTTTAACAGTGGATATCACACAAATTGACATCCGTGTTAAAAGCCAGCATTAATAGATCCATGCGTTTACCGCAACTATGACAACGACTGAAAACCTTGGAAACGTAAACGTACAATTCCACCAAACCGGCAAAACTGGCTTCCGGTTTTGCCCATAGCGTTCTAAAGAAACTTGTGGATAGAGAAAGCACTTGTTAGAAAATGTTTGAGTTATTTTGCTTAGTTACGATTCATATGATCACATGTCTTCATTTAGTTTAGGTATCTGCTGAATCCTAATAACACAGCAGGCATTTATCCCCACTTAGTGTTGTTTTAAGAGGCGACACTGGTCTCAGAAGTTAAAATCCATCTCTTTCAGGCCCCTCAAAGGGACTCCTTCATTTGGTCATCCAGTCAGTGAGTAATGCCACTTAAATGCCACCGTGACAAAAGCTTGGGAAATAAAAAAGAAGAGAAGGGGTGGCAGGCTTCCACTGGGAGCCATAGGCAACACTGTCTCTGGGGCAGAGGGCTTCATTTCACAGGGACTGCAGGGCTTAAAGTTAAAGATTACTTTGAAATCTGCATCCCCTACCATCAAACTCTCCCACTATATCCCACCCTCCCTCCTCCCTCCAGCCGTCACTCCCGAAAAATAAAAAGCTGTCGCCACAGAGCAGGGGATGAGTTGGGAGCAGATCCTCTTTGATGACAGAGAAGGATCCTTTTGTTCTCTAATCCCTACAAACCCCTTCCCCCCCTTGTCCCCTATGAGTCCAACTGGACGTCAAGGGGCTTCATAATCAGCCAGGGCCTCGAAAGTTATTAGTTTACCTGTTGGCTATTACAGATTTGAATGTAAAAGTGCAACAGCTTTTACGAGAGCATAGATAGTTTATTTAAAGTTACAAATGTTGGTCTTATTAGTCTTGTCACAGCAGCAACAACTTAGAAGAAACATATTATCAAGTCACATGACCCTGCTCAGTGACAGATCCCAAGGGAAGAGCCATTAGCCATAGTGCATGCTGTCAAAAAAGTCAGGGTCACCCAAAAAGACACAGTTCCAGGATGCATTTCTTGTCATCCTGTGTCTTGCCTTTAAGTGTTTGCAAAGTGTGTCTCTGTGCCATTATCACATTGGACACACGTATTTCACAGAGGAGATGAAAGTGTTCCTTTTGCTCATAACATCTGCCCTCTGATGGTGAGCGTCCCATCAAGATGACCTCAAAGACATAGCCTGAGGAGAGCGATTATCATCACTCTTTGCGCACCCTGGCTTCATCATGTGATCACGTGCTTTTGTGTATGTGTGTCTGTGCCCAAGCGTGGCGGAAAAGGCATCAACTTGTGTGTACATGTCCATATATTTGTCAGTACATGTCTGCATAGACATATGGCCTAACAAGCATGCAAACACCCCGAAGACAAGCGAGGAAAGATCAGTGACTGAGGTCAAAGTGTCTAACACGGCTTACCTAGCAGTTTCACTTTCATCATGTGGCTCAGAGAGAAGACTCTCATCTGTCCTGAACACTCAAAGACAATAAGATCCTGTTTTAGCTTTATGGAGGCTGCAGAGCAATGCCCTCATGAAAGAAGTGCACTCCAGCTCCCTCTGGTGTACAAAAGTGAGAATGCAGGAAAGGGAACAAAACAGTATGCTTGGTGTTATGTTTACTTGATCTGTAAAGCACTTTGTAACTGTGTTTTGAAAGGTGCTATACAAATAAAGTTTATCAATATTAATATTACTGTTAAAATGATAAAATTGTGGAAAATTACTGATTTCAATTAGTGTTCATTAAAATGAAGAGGACACATTTTGAAGTAATTCTAAATGTACTAAAATCACACATACTAAAAAAGATTTTCATAGATTCAGTTTATCATTCACTCATTATTGAATCTTGTATGAAAAGATCGGCCTGGCTTCTCTGACAATAAGACGAGCATTGCTTCTTTTTATTTTAAAATAAAGCCCGCCATCAAAAATGACTTCTTAATTTGCCCCATAGTCATAATTTGACCTGTTCAAGTGATTGCATAATGCTGCATGTCCTATTTGCAAACACTAATTTCAGGAAAACGGCTTTTATTTATCTTTTTGCTACACACACATATTTACAACGTTTGGCCAATTTAAAACCAATCTCTGCATCATTGAAAATAAGGCCATTTCCTCAGTGATTCCTAGAAATTTAAATTAAGGCTCAATTGTATGGGCCTCAACACAACAACACAGTAAACAAAGAGGTATTTCTGGGTTCAGTTTATTGCTCAATGTCCTGGAAGGTAGTTTTAACACTAACCACCATCCACAGTTGTCAGCACTTTTTTAGTGGCCACTTATTTTTGTGCTGTAAAGTGCATCAGCAAACTGGACTCATTAGTGCATTCTAAACATTAGCTCTATTTTCAAAGTTACTGTCATGGGACCAGGCCATATTGATTTTCAACACTAGCACTGTGACTAATCCACATATTGTTGCGAGAGGCTCTATAAGGGATGGTGTCTGTCAGATGATTGCAGTCTAAGGAGCAGTTTTTTTTTTTGTCAATGTATGCATTTGATCTTTTTGTTGAGGTCAGATTAAATGAAGTCATCGTCGGTTGCTGACATCCACAAATGAGAAGACCTAACTGGAGTGGAAAAGAGAAAACAGGGCCAGAAGGGACAAGCTGCAGAAGAAAGAGCTACAGGCCCAAGCCAAAAATAGCGGTGAGACAGACAGCTGGGAAAAAGGGACTTTCACTGCAGCCTACGTCCAGACTTCAGCAGAGAATTAACTGGAAACAACTGACAGCAGCACAGAGGCTTCTTACAGTGTAATCCCCTGAAACAGCCAGTCTTCTGACAAGTGAACTACACCATTAAAAAAGCATCTTTATGCTCACCATCATTATCTACTAGAACATTACTTGAACAAGGTACACCAAACTATTTTTATGTATGTAAAAAAGCTATTGCAAACACCCAAAACTTTGGTCTGAGTTACAGTCGATTACCACAGAATCAAGATGATGAACATGTAGCCTATCAGCACCAGATGCTGAAAGTTCAGTTACTCATCTCAGTGGAATAAGTAGACGACCATTGGCATGAGTGCTTTGGTTAAATTTAGTATTATATTGGACTCTGGATGATCTCTTACAGCAAGCGGAGAAAAAATCTCATCGTGCCAGGTATCATGTCTGGTGGTGGTTGCACTGAAAACATAATTGGAGCTTGCTGTGTCCCAGTAAGTAATGCCAGTGTAACAGTGGGCCAGCACGCACAATACAAGAACCCTGAAACTGAAGCAACTGAAAAGAACGGCCACCATTCATTTTATTATTTACATCTGTGCTTTTCCTGCTGTTATATGTTAGAATGCCTTCTGTGGTAAAGTCTTATGGAAAGTTCAAAAGGTGTATCATCCTTAGTTGATTTTCCTTGCAATGAAGCACTTTGATTGTTGTTAAAAATCAGATCAACATTTAAATAAATAGAAAAAAGTTTGAAAATTTTAAAAATTGTCTCTTGGGTTTATCTAAAACACAACAGGCTGATTTACTTTATATGTAATATGCTACACTCAAGAACCCTGACATGGTGATGATGTCTGATATGGTATCATACTTCCTGGCAAACAGGGAGCTGACTAAGTAGAGTAGCAAACTTTTGCACATGCATCAGCTCGTTACATTCATGAAATAAAAAGTAGCCTAATGGCGCATTAACACAAAGACAGGTTCATTTTCTGTCTGTTTGCTACAGGTCTAGAGACTAGTTAGTAGGTCAATGGGGCCCACTGGTGGGCTGCAAAGCAATTGCAGGAAATACCGGTATTAGTGACAGGCAGTGATACTAATAAAATAATCTACTAGTCTATACATTTAAATGTTTTGAAATGCATAAATGCATAAACATCCATTTAACTTTTTTTCCTTTCTCTTCTGTATTACCAGGGCCTATTTCTGTGATAAGTTTAGATGCTGTCACACGGTCGGACCACTTATGGTTTGTTTCATATTTGTTTGCAATCAAACTGATTGCGCGCTAAAAACCAATCAATGGCGAGTAACCACACCCCTGCCAAACAAGGTCCAGACCAGATTTGAGAAGTCTAGGCATAGTGGTTTTTGACCAGGACCAGATCTAATGCGGTCTATATGATGAGAAAACGGTGAAATCTGCCTTTATTGCATTTTCACAAATAGAATAAAGGTTTCACAGATCAGAAACTGTGTTATAATAAATGTTTAGCCTCTGTAGGATAATCTAATTCAGATTTGAGAAGTCTATAGGCATAGTGGATTTTGACCAGGACCAGGCCTAATGTGGTCTATGATGAGAAAACGGTGAAATCTGCCTTCACAAAATGTCAGGGCCTGTAGATTAATCTAGGCCAGATTTGAGAAGTCTAGGCATATACCTGGTCTAATGAGGTCTGCAGGTATAGGCTATCAAACAAAAACGGTGAAATCTCCCCTTTAGCATTTTCACAAATAAAAATAAACGTTTCACAATTACATTAGCGGGTGTCAGGCACAATTAATGTTTTACCTAAAATGTCTAAAATGTTTTTACATCAAGAAGTGTCACAAAAACCAGACAACCATTGTTAACAATCGCACTGCACATTACGTTGATTTCCTCTTAACTTTCCCCTTAAGTGCCGAATCGGAGGCTGGCGAATCGGAGGCAGCGTACGTAGCGCAATGCGTCTCTAACACATTATCTGCCGCGAAACTCGTTCATTTCATCAATATTTTTTTGTTATGATACCCTAGTGCTATTCCCCTCTGAGTCCGGGTTTACCTGTTCAACATCCGGGGTCTGTAGGTTGACCAAAGACGGTTTTTGGGTCTCTGGTTAACCAATCCTGGATCATCTCCAAGCGCTGTCCGACTGATAATATGATTCCGCTTCGGCAGAGCTTTAGTAAGTCCAGGTTGTGGAGAGGAAGCTTGTGGAAGCTTAGCTTCGTCCAGCTGCTCAATTTGTTCGGACAACTTCGGAAACAGGCAGAAACAAACCAGCATTAGCAATGTGTGTTATATTAGCAAGCCGCGCCGCGCTCGGGGGATGATATCATCCAGGTCAGAGGTTAGTAGGTCAACATACCCCGGATGGAATGAACACGGCAGATAATGTGTTATTTAGAGGCTGCATTGCCTGCCCCGCGACTCTCGCCTGGATTGGTGGTGATCATATTTAAGTCCCTGTAAAAAAAAAAAAAAAAAAAAAAAAAAGAAACTTTTAAATGTGTGTGTCAACCATATCTTTCTTGGAATTATGAGCTTACTTCCTGTTATCACAACAGAAGATGTTAGGCTTGTTGATAACTCTGTTATCCCTTAGTGAAAGTTAAACTTTAGGTGACTCTGCCTCTCTTTCCCTTGGTTTTAGCAAACCTGGTGGGCAGGTGGAGTAATGGTCGGCCGGGCCCATTCAAATAAACCCCGCCTCTGTGTCTGTGTGTGTCGATGACTGATCGTTTTACTTGGCGGCCCCGGACATTTGTGACCGAGAGTAACCTCACTGACGTCCCCACTGCCCCTAGCACGCGCCACCTCCAACGCTCCAATCACTGACTAGAGACACACCGTGACGTCATTTAACAGTTTCCGGGGCTGACAGGCAACACTGGCCCGGCGATGCTCAGATTTACAGTTTTATTCAATTTTTTTTGTTTCTTTCTTTAAAGGCAGATTCACGGGTGGTGTTTTTTTTTTAACCAGACACACCGCGTTGAAATATTACACCAATAGATACACATTAATGTTGGAGCTGTGGGTACAGGGATAAATACATACATCGGCTCCGGTCCCGTAGCGGTGGAGAAAAGAGGTGAGAGAGAAATAATGTGTTGCCGTTTGAACGCTTTGCAGATGTTGATGAGAGGGACTGATTGCTAGCTGCCGGCTAGCTCAGTCAACGCGCCACGTCGCCTTTACTATGCCGCTCATACGTGTTCAATACGATGCCCCGTGACATAGTTGTATTTATAAATGAGTTTTTAATAAAGAAAAGCGATTTGTACTACATTTGTAGTTGTGGTTTCAGCAACAGCTGCAGTGGTTAGCTTCAGCGCTACATGCTAGCTTCCCTTCTTTGCTAGCTGCGTCTTTGAGCTGTCCGCTACTAGCAGCTAGTCTTGATAATGCTTCGCTTGCTTTATTTTTAATTTTTTGTATCTTTGGACACATCATGGAGTAAAAAACGGTGCCGTTGTAATTTAAAAAAGATGTAAGATAAACTCTTGACAGCATCACGCATGATTAAATCATCATCAGCACGAGGGCAGACTATCACACGTTACAGTATGTTGTTATCTTATCATAACACTGATTGCAGTATCTAAGATAAAGACACAGCTTAAAACACACAGCTGTCTAGAAACGCATAGTGTCTAAAACGACATCAGTGGTCCAGATGCTAATGCAGAGTAACGTTAGCTTGTACAGGTTAAAGAGGTAAATTGAAATGTAACTGTATCTCTTCCCTAATATCTATGTAAATAATAAGCTGGTGAATACGAAAGAGATCATCACCAGTTTTCAAGTTATGGTTGTAGTGTACTTGATTCTCCTGATTCTCACTAATACAGTATATTCATGACTAATGTGTAGCTAGATTTATATATAAAAAAAAAAACACCAATCATTAGTCTGTGGAGTTTATTTCTATGTTTAATCAAGAACATATTGAACTTGCTTGATAGTCATAGGAGCTGCAGAGAGCCCAGTGTTCTGTGTTGTTGAACACATGTTTATGTGTGTGGTTGTTTATTCCTGATGTCATCACAATAAGCATGTGATCCAACTGATCCAGACATGACAAATCTTCATGGTTGGCTGGAGTTACAGTTATCACAATTTTTTTATATTAGTTTTCATGTTGATTTTGACTCTTTGTCTCATAATGGGTGAAATAGTAACTAGGGGTGGGTGTGTCAAGACTTCATACAGAGCAAATGACACCATCAGTGAACCTGTATTACAAGTGTTGGTGTATTCACGCTCCAAATATGTCCGTAAGGTCTTTGTGTGATTGCACTGCATAAATACAGACGGTTGGTTGTGGTATGTGATCTGCTGCAAAACAGGTTCACCTTAGCTCATGCTACCCGTCTTTAAATTTATTCCTCATGCATGCACATGCAGCTGCTTTTTTGCACTGGAGTGAGTGTGCTGACAAAATGCATTCACATGAAACCCTTAAGTACATTTGCACAGAAAAGATTGTTAGAAATCAAAACGTTTACGGTTTCGTTATTGGGCAGAAGTGCTATGTGGGAATTTGTAAGCGACTGTCTTCTCTAGCCCTGTGGTAAGAAGTCATGTGGTGCTCAGTGACATGTCCAGATGAGGAAGTCTGGAGTAAATGCACATGCGAAGGGATATTGCAGTACACATGCCTTAAATTTGTAATGAACTCTATTCATTGGGAGGCAATTATCTATTGTTTTGTAGGAACAAATGCTCTGTAATACTAAACCAGGCAGGCATACAGTGTTAACTGGAGCACAGGAGTGTGGTGCAGTGCAGGTTAGTCTGTTTGGCCCTCACAGTCACACCCCTACTGAAGGTAAATGCACACATGCTGTCTCTGTCCTGTCTCAAATGTTCCTGAATGTGCTTCTACATATTAAGGCCATTTCTTATAGCTCATGTTTGCATACAGCCAGGTGCTGCCCACCTCGTCGCTCAGTGTCACATTCTTCTCACTGCTGTTACTTTAGCAGGCCCGGGGTTATGCTAACCTCCCCATGTGATCTCACCCAGGCCTTCTCCTTCTAAGCTGCAGAATGAGTCACTGCTGCTACTTGTAGCATGTGGATACAGGCCTTCGGTGCAACTTTACACTCAGGCCCTAAGGATACACTAGAAATAGCTGAGCTGTCAGGAGACAGTCTGAGTTGATCCAAAGGTTTTTGTAGTGAGCGGTAACAAGGAGGAGGCACATGGCATAATCCTGCAAACCTCATTATGCTGCGAGACACTGCTGCAAACCGGCAACCACTGCTTTACTCAGGTTCAGGTATATGGATTGGAAATTTTCTCCAACAACTTGTACAGATATTGCAATGTGGTGACATGCTATAGGACTGACTGACAGATCAGCAGCTCTGGTAACATAAAAAAAATGCTGACTGAGAACCAGCCCAAGAATAGGTAGAGATGGATTCATTTACCAGGTGGCAGTTGTTGAAATGTGCTGCCATTCGATATTTCCAAATGTGCTGATGGCTGCATCTTTATTCCAGACTGTATTTCTAACATTTCATGTTGTGTGTCTCTGTGTTGCAGGTTCTGATTGAGTCGCCGCACAAAAGAACCTCCAACCTCCAACCTTTGCTCTCAGCAGCCAAGTCCAAATACTTGCAGGACAGTGACGAGTGTGCAGAGTACCGTTGCTCCTCTGGTTTGTTTCGCCTCCGGTGCTGACTTCATCCTGTAAAGATGAAGTTGAAGGAGGACATGAACCCCCTGCTGTTGCAGGTTTTCCGCTCCGTAGTCTGGGTTTACTCCGTCATCACCTTCTTACCTTGGTACTTCTTCTCCGGGGCCGGCACCAATCTGGAACGGTCTCGCCAGATCAAGGCCCGCTCTATCAGCAGACACCCGGCGGGGCCTTATAGGGCCGTCAACAGCCAAGAGAAGCTGGTCGCGTGGCTGCACTCCGGGGTCGACACCCTGGACAAAATGTTTGAACACGCTGCGCTGAGGTTTCCGCAGAGGGACTGTCTCGGCACCAGGGAGGTGCTCAGTGAGGAGGATGAGCTCCAGCCTAATGGGAAGGTCTTCAAGAAGGTGAGGGACGCTGACCCCATTCCCCGGTTCTCTTATGGCTACATCATTCTGTCCATTGGTCTGTTGTTAGGACCAAGATAGTAATAAGTCTAAAGTTGAAGAGTTTGCTTGTGTCACTGAGGCTGACAGCACAGCCTGCCTGTGTGAGCGACGTGGGTCAAAGAGCAGCAGTTTTATTGCTCTCGTCTCTGACACCTGAGAAACCCCCTCGTTAGATGCAAAATAGCCTCAAAGGCCCAGCAGATGGCGCTAAGTGTCTGTGTTTGAATGATGAGGCTGTATGACTGATAACAACAACAGACCTCTTTCAAAATTGACAATCTGACAGCTGAGATTTTTGCCCGTCATCTCCTTCCTGCAGTTCTATGTTCCCCTACCTGTATTGTAACATAAAGCAGCACACACATGAATCAAACCAACATCTGGAATCGTTTAAACACTGCTCATATTCATGTTTGAAAATGCTCCTGGAGAGGGCATGGGCCTGTTAAATCTCTGTGCAAACAGCAATTTCCATGTGGTGTGCTGTGGTGTGGTGGATCATTGCGTGTACCTTTTTTTCCCCCATGTGTGTGTAGGTTATTCTAGGGAACTACAACTGGCTGTCGTACGAGGAAGCCTACCTGGCAGCCAAGTGTTTCGGCAGTGGTCTCGCAGGCCTCGGCCAGAGGCCCCAGTGTAACATCGCCATCTTCTGTGAGACCAGAGCAGAGTGGATCGTTGCAGCACAGGCCTGCTTCATGTACAATTTCCCACGTGAGTCCCACAACAAGACACATGAATGTACTTTTTTTCTTTTTTTGGGGACCTGCTCGACTAAACCTTGATTTGAAATTTGACAGTTGTGACCCTTTACGCCACTCTCGGACCCCATGCCATCGCCCACGGCCTGAACGAGACAGAGGTCACACACATCATCACAAGCAAAGAGCTGCTTCACAGTCGGCTTAAGGTACCAGTGTTACTGTCATCATCAAGGCCATGCACTTTAAATACACTGATGTGCCCCTGAATTTCTTTTTCATTCATTAGGATTAAATAGCCTTAGTCCTGTTTGCTTAACTCCTTTTTCTTCTTACTTGCCCTCCTCCTTCTCCTCCCTTGGACCCCCATCCATTCTGACATCTCAGGCCATACTGTGCGACGTACCCAGGCTGCAATATGTCATTGTAGTTGACAGTAAACCCACAAGCTGGCCAGACATCCCCAGAGGCATCACGATCCACAACATGGATGCTGTGAAGGAGATGGGATCTAAGCCTGACAAAAGTGAGTATTCGCGCAATGTGATTAAAAAGGTTTCTAATTTTGTCGTCTCGGAAATGGAAGTGCTCTAATGGAGGCTTAATACAAAGCCAACACCCTGCCGCGTAATTGGAGTGATGTGCTAGGCATGATGGAGTCAGCAAGAGGTCAGAGCTGCACTTGCCAAACGCCCAGTGCCCTGATGTTGGTCGACGTTTTAGGAATATTATGAGAAACAGAAAAATTTCAAAAAATCCTAAACATAGAAAACAGAATGCACAACATACACCTCTCTGATATAATGTCTTCTTAAATACCTCTACAATAACAAACAATAACGTTTCATGCCACCTAAGTGATTAAGAGAGAATAGTTGTTATAATATGAATTGATAATTAAAGCTGTCATTTGTTGAAGCTCTACAGAATCAACATATTCCTTATATTACTTTTCTATCACAGCTGAAAAATGTGTTTGTATCTGTGTGATGCATTTCCTCTCTGAGCTTCATCGCTCTCGTCTTCTCGTCTGTGCAGTGGCGGTTGACCGCAGACAGCCACAGCCCTCGGACATCGCTGTCATCATGTACACCAGCGGCTCCACGGGCATCCCCAAGGGTGTCATGATCTCCCATGGCAACATCATGGCTGGCATCACTGGCATGGCTGAGCGTATCCCTAACCTCAAGTATGTCAATGTCAGACTCGGTGCTATTTTTCTCTGCTATAACAGACACAATCTCTTACGCTGTGCACTCTCTTTGTATTGCACCACGCTCTGTTTCCGTCCGTGTCCACTGTCATGCTTAACCTTCTGTTATTTCTGTGCCGGTAGTGAGACAGACACCTACATCGGCTACCTGCCGCTGGCCCACGTTTTAGAGCTCAGCGCTGAACTGGTGTGCATCTCTCACGGCTGTCGCATCGGCTACTCCTCCCCTCAGACTCTAGCAGACCAGGTCAGTGCATGTATATACATACGCACGTATAATATAATAAATACACTGATCTAGCAGTTGGTGAGAGCTGACCACTCATCTTGTCTCACTTTCACAGTCCACCAAGATAAAGAAGGGCAGTAAAGGTGATACCAGCGTGCTGAAACCTACGCTCATGGCTGCCGTACCAGTGAGTCTTTTTAGTTATTGCTGCACAAAGTCACCCTGTCAATCTAACTAACAGTGTTTGTCGTAGTTTAAAGTCTCACCTAGAAATAAAGTCAACAGATGACACATCTTAACCGGGGCTTTTCCTTTGCCTCGTGTTTGTAGGAGATCATGGATCGAATCTACAAGAATGTGATGACCAAAGTGGAGGAGATGAGCAGGTTCCAGAAAACGCTCTTCGTGCTAGCTTACAACTACAAGATGGAGCAGATCTCCAAGGGATACAGCACGCCGCTCTGCGACAGGTAGAACACACACACCTCTGCTCCTACATGGTTAATCTCTCCCATCTAGTGGTGAGGTTGAGTCAGTGTTTCTGTAATTACCCTAATTACCCGTAAAAGAAGATGGCACAACACCGCAACCAGCACTGAGCTCGCCAGCTCTATGTTTATATGAAACTCAAAACTTACCAGAACATTCCAGTTTATTGATGGGGGTAGCTACTAATTAATGAAACTTGCATACTTTTGAATGAAATAATCAATTTTTGTTAACAGATAACATGACAAGTTACACAGTGAGGCTTTAATCATAACCTAGTGCAAATTCTTCATCTAACCTTTTGTTAACAATGAGCTCCTACAAAAGATTTGATTTCTCATGCAGCACATGTGAATCATTGCACACTATTGATCTGATCTCAATCTGTCGGTTGTTGGAGTCTCCTCCACCTCTCGCATATCGTTTTCATGCTGTGTTGTTGTTGTTTTTCCATCCTTCTCCGCCCCCACAGTCTGGTGTTCAAACGTGTGCGCGCGCTCTTGGGAGGGAACACACGCGTGCTGCTTTCTGGCGGAGCGCCACTCTCGGCTGCCACACAGCGCTTCATGAACATCTGCCTGTGCTGCCCTGTGGGGCAGGGCTACGGCTTGACGGAAACCTGTGGAGCTGGCACCATCAGTGAGAGTAAGATTGGGGGCGGAAATGTGAAAGAATGGTTGTTTACCTGGGCTGTAGGGAAATTAAGATGAGCAAATGCAAAACACAGAGAGGAATTTGATTCATAGTAATTACATACGTTCTTTTACAGTTTGGGACTACAGCACAGGACGTGTTGGCGCTCCGCTTGTTTGTTCAGAGATCACACTGAAAGACTGGGAGGAGGGTGAGTCAAATTGCACCAATTCTACTTAAAAGCAACAACAAACACCGATAGTGTCATGCTAATCAAATTGTTCTCCTGCAGGTGGTTACTACAGCACAGACAAGCCCAACCCCCGAGGGGAAATTTTGGTCGGCGGGCCCAACGTGACCATGGGTTACTACAAAAATGAAGGCAAGAACCGCGAGGACTTTTTCGTGGACGAG
This sequence comes from Decapterus maruadsi, assembly GCA_030347415.2. Classification (NCBI taxonomy): domain Eukaryota; kingdom Metazoa; phylum Chordata; class Actinopteri; order Carangiformes; family Carangidae; genus Decapterus; species Decapterus maruadsi. The sequence goes on from CM064906.1 coordinate 20,167,150, forward strand.
AACGGCCAGAGATGGTTCTGCACTGGAGACATCGGGGAGTTCCACTCGGACGGATGCCTCAAGATCATCGGTGAGAAGTCAAACAAACTAGTACTTGTTGTGGTAAAATCACAGATCCTTCATATACTCGGGTTGTGACGTGCACGCGCTCTCTTCCTTTAGACCGAAAGAAGGACCTGGTGAAATTGCAGGCAGGCGAATACGTCTCTCTGGGAAAGGTGGAAGCTGTCCTGAAGAACTGCCCCCTCATTGACAACATCTGTGCCTACGCCAACAGGTACGACTCACTCCAGAACAGACACACTGCTCCTCTCTCTTCCCATTATTCTCTTGGCCTGTCTTGGTCATTCCTTAATTTCTAAGACTAACTTTCTTCTTGTTTTTCAGTGACCAGTCATACGTGATCAGCTTTGTGGTGCCGAACCACAAGCAGCTAATGGGGCTGGCAGAGCAGATGCAGGTGAGAGGCACATGGGAGGAGCTGTGCAACAACTCCCAGATGGAGAAAGAGGTCCTCCGCATCATCACTGAGGCAGCAATCTCAGGTAAGAAAAACAATCCTTCATGTACGGTGGCCCCGAGAGCTCAATTTTTTAAAACAAATTCAGAAAACACCATAATAAATATAGGCAAAAAATAACCTACATGGATGCACTTGTTGTTCGATTGTTTTAACCTCACAGTCACAATTATGCATTGATCAACAGCCAGCTAGGTTCATCATGTTTTGTTGTGTGACTAAAATTGTAACATGTTTATGTCTGTATATATGAGCTCAGGGAAAAAAAACGTCCTTACAACTGATGCTACATAATGTGTCACATTTTCACCTCACATTTGGTGCGACATTGTCTCCTGCCTTGTGCCAGACTTTGTTTGCACTATTATCTATCTCTGACGTGATATTTCTTCTTTTCCCTCTCCCCCAACCAGCGAAACTGGAGCGATTCGAGATTCCCAAAAAGATCCGTCTGAGTTCTGAACCGTGGACGCCGGAGACCGGCCTGGTCACCGACGCATTCAAACTGAAACGCAAGGAGCTCAAATCACACTACCAGGAAGACATTGAGCGGATGTACGGTGGAAAATAACACATACACACTCCGAACAACACACAAACACACACGCATATACTTCCACACATACAGAAGGAGCTCAGAAGTCACTACCAGGATGACTTGGAGAGGAGTTATATATAACTATAAATATATATATAATATTAGATACAGGTTACACACACATAAATATACATTAAGGCAGACACACTAAGCGTCTCATACACCTCCTCCTCGGCTTCCCTGTGACCAGCTTCGATCAAAGGAGGGGAAATGACTCTTGAATCCAGCTTAATGCTCTCTGTCAAGACCAAAAACACAGAAGGTCCCTCACAGACAGCGGAACCAGCCGGAACGCGCGCGACGGCGGTGCGTTCGCACCAACTCGCCTACTCTCTGATGGATTTTTTTTTTTTTTTTTTGAAGCCCTCTGAGTTGCTATGACAACCAATGTGGCACACAAAGTCGGACGTCTGCATGACTCTAAGCGAAATAAATGTCAGGCTAGACGAATCTGGATCGATGTGAACGCAGCCCCGCCCCCTCCCAGCCCTCCCTCCTCCTCCTCCTCCTCCTCTTTCTCTTCTCGCTTCTCTTCCTCCCCCGCCCTCCCTTGCCCCTCCTCCCCCTCCCCCTCTGCTCTCTGGAGCCTTCCACCAGTTCAGCATGGTCGTGGACTTGCGGTGCAGATACCTGGCAGGGAAAATGGGGGTAGCATGAGTCTGATCGAGGGATCCCTCCTGGGCTTGAAGTAACTTTCAGGTTGGAATCTATGCAGGGATCTCAATTACCTTTAATTATTTTCCTTTTTTGTGTGTGTGTGTGTGTGTGTCGCGATGTCTCCGTCACGTACAGTTCGTCAGCTTTGAGTATGGGAGGAATCTGTTGTGAAGCCGTGAGAGATTGAGCGTTAAGATTTTGCAGAACACTTTTTCTTACTGTTATGGGTGTATTATTATTATTATTCTGAGGGTTTATTTTTTCTTCATCCTCTTTTTTTTTATTACCATTGTTTATGCTTCTACTTTAATGAGCTTTGTTTACAAGTTGTTGTCTTTTTCTCCCATTTTTTTGCCTGTGTCCCAAAGTTTGTACATTCGAGTGTGTGTTTACTGACTTGACTAGTAGAAGCGATCCAGTCTTCAGTCCCTTCTGCTCTCGGCCTTCGCAGCAGGGTCAGACATCAATAGTAAAAAAAAAAAAAGCATCCACTGGGACTTTTTCTATCCCTGCTCTTTGCCCCTTTTCCTTCATTTTTCTCCATATCTGAGCAGCACCCCACACCCTTCCCCGGACGCCTCCTAACCTGTGTCTTATTGGCTATTTTGTTGGCATCATTCACGCACAGTAGCCCTGCCGCCTCAGCCACATATTCCTTTAGTCATGACCAATGCACCGTACGGATGTCTCCAAGGGAACTCAGCCTACCAGAGAGAAATAGTTACAACTTGTCAACGCGTCTTTGGTTGCTCCTGCGGTTACTTTTTTTTTTCTTCGGTGCAACTGTACATGTTACCCTTTTTGCCATAGGTCTAGTTACTGTTCCTTTTATCTTTTATACTTCTGAATATGAAATATAACATGAATGTGCAATATTTATACACAGATTTTAAAGTAAAGTGTGTAGTAAGCATAGAGACGCACAGACAGCAGCCCCTCGATAACGTCTGAATGTTTAGGCCTGTTCACTCTCCAGCAGGTCAGTGCAAAAAGAAGGCCTGAAGGCAGACAAGCATAGGAATAAAGAGAATGGTAGAGACACTGATGGGGAAGTGTAGATGTAGCCCATATTGAACGTACTGTGCTGAATTATGTATTGTTCCTTTTTTTAATGAGACTGTAAAGTGAGGATTTAATATTTGGCATTGTAGACATCGCATGATGAAAAGTGTGCGACCGTACCAAAGCACCTGAGTATATATTTGCGAGAAGTGAGAGAGTGGCACTTCAGCTAAACAACTTTAAGGAACTCCTTATGAATACACTCCTTATTTAATTGTGAGTATATAGCATTATGCTGACTTAACTTCGCAGAATGCAAATAACATTTCTGTATCTCCAAATCGGTTTATGTGTATCATACTGTATGTGCAATGTATATAAGAAAAGGGGGGGTGGGGTCTCCACGCCCTGGATTCTGTTAACTGCCATTTATTTGAACTCATGTACAACATACATACATTACTGTAGGGTTTCAGATGGGTGGTGATGCTCCTGCTTCAGTATTTCTTTCTCCTCTTTAGTTTGATGGACAGAAGGACGGTGGACAATGTTTGGTCAGCGGTCCATCTTTCTTTCAGCAGCCTTCTCTGAATGGAAACTTTGCTTTGCTTGTACTGAAGACATAGCGTTAATAAAGTTACAGTCAGGTACTCTAACAACCTCTCTTTATCAAATGTCTAGCTTAACACAGAAGGGTTATCTTAGCATGTAGAAATTAATACTATCATGACCTTCCTGTTTGTTTTTTTTGTTTGTTTTCTTAAAAAACAAAAACAAAAAAAAACTTTTCTCTCTCCTGACATTTCAGTGAAAGGTCAGTAGATTTACTGTGCTGTTTGCTGCTTTTACCTTCCTCTGCCTGGCAAGAGGCGGCTAGTTGCCTTCTGACACACATGAGCTGTCTTCAGGGGTCTTAAGAATGTGAAACACTCCCCGCGTTCTGTCGATAGCACACATGCCGTGTCCCACTAATAACATTCATTTTGAACTAACGGCAAGGCAAAGACAGTGGGCGGTTTCGAAGAAGATGAACTTCACAGCTCCTGTCGTTTTCACCTGCAATGTAAATAACATGAAGAGGGGAGGGGATCAATGATCAAACTTCATTAAAGGAACCAATAATTGTACAGGTGTAAAGCCTCCTCATATTTAATAATCTTTGTTACTGACCAGTTTTTTGGGGTCTCCTCCTTTTTTTTTGTTTTTGTGTGGTTAAGTGGCCCCGGTGAGCTGGGCTGTTGCAAGTGTCTCCTTGTTCCTTATTTATTTGTGATTTGGCCTTGGAAAATTACGTAATGAAATAATAATAATAAAAAAAAAGTTTGTGTTGTAATTACCACTGGTCTTTGTGAGTGTGTCCAACACCTGAAACACATTCTGTGTGAGGAATAACCGGTACGATCAGCAGCTTGATTCAAATCATCCTGAAAACATAGTTTCTATGGCAACGGAGCACGGAGGACAGTGTGTGAGTGAGTGAATGTGGTTTGTGGTAGCAAACAGAACATGCAGTTCTGGGAGTCAACCTTCAATCAGAGCTAGTAAACAAGGTTTTTTTTTTCAATTCCAGACAGAGTCATAGGTTTTGAATCAATTAACAATTTATTAAAGCTCATCCTCCTGCTCTGTATGTGCACCTGCTGCCATATGGATTTCCCTGCTAAGCCTGGGTGCAGCAGTTTTACTCAGTGTGCACTGAGCAATTTATTATATTACAGAACTAATTTAGTCATTATTTCATTGTTTGGTCTGAAGTGTAAAGTGCGCCATCACAGTTTCCCAGAACTCAGTTGACATGTGATCTCAATATAAATACACTATATTCAGTACATCAAGTCAAGTTCATTCAGATAAGTATTTTATCTATAATCCACAGCTCTTAAAGGGATAGTTCAACATTTTGGCAAATTGGCCCATTGCCATAATCGCTATAGTCATAGCAGTAGGTTCGTTACCTTTAATTGTCGGTGTAAGCTATTTTTAGTACGGCGGCGCGGAGCAACAGGCTGCTCAGGGCTATTCTATGGAGGCAAAGGGAATTTCTTGGTTTCCCTCATCAAACTCATCAAAAACACAACCCAGCAACTCAAAAGCGCTGTTGTGGACACGTTGTGAGCTGCAGAACCACCACGCTATGAGATAATGACGGAACGATACGAAACGGAGCCGTTTCAGAGGTAAATTCATGCAAAACCGCTGATGCGCGTTGCGTTCAGGGACAGTTTTTCAGCAAGCTGTCTCCGCATTTACCCTGTATTTACCTCGAAAACGGCTCCGTCTCGTATCGTTCCGTCATTATCTCATAGCGTGGTGGTTCTGCAGCTCACAACGTGTCCACAACAGCGCTTTTGAGTTGCTGGGTTGTGTATTTGATGAGTTTGATGAGGGAAACCAAGAAATTCCCTTTGCCTCCATAGAATAGCCCTGAGCAGCCTGTTGCTCCGCGCCGCCGTACTAAAAATAGCTTACACCGACAATTAAAGGTAACGAACCTACTGCTATGACTATAGCGATTATGGCAATGGGCCAATTTGCCAAAATGTTGAACTATCCCTTTAAGAAGCTGTACTTCTGGGAAATTAATGAGGCTTTTATTAAACATTTCCTGTAGAAATATTGACACATTTAATTTGTTGTGTCTTAATCTTCCAACGCAGCGCTGAGGTTTGAGTAGTTAAACAATGATAAAAATTAAAATGACAGTGCAATAAATCCAAATGAGACAACATGCCAAGTTGTAATACAATGTAGCACACACCAGTGAGCATTTAAATATATTGGTGAAAGAAAACAGAGGGTGGTGGCGGGTGCGGGGTTACATGTGTTGCTTCATTTGCAGCAACGAGCCCCTCATGAAAACACAATCTGACACAACATGGGTGGTTAAAATTCTGCTCCTGCGTTTCAATTAAAGTGGAACAGTAACATCAAGACCACAGAGTGAGTGACTGAGTGATGATGAGTGGTTCTCGTAACTACGGTGGCCTGGAGGTGCAAATCAACATTACAAAACATAAAACACTTTTACAAATTCTGAAACAAATTTACATTTCAGAAAACACATTTACAAATTGCAAAACAAATTTACATTTCAGAAAACAAAATGACAAATAACATAACACTTTTACAAAGACCAAAACACTTTTACAATATCTGAAACAAATTTACATTTCAGAAAACACATTTACAAATTGCAAAACAAATTTACATTTCAGAAAACAAAATGACAAATAACATAACACTTTTACAAAGACCAAAACACTTTTACAATATCTGAAACAAATTTACATTTCAGAAAACAAATTTACAAGACACCAAACACTTTTACAAACACCAAGACACATTTACAAGTGGCAAAACACTTTGACAAACTGCAGAAACAAATTTACAAAAAGGCCAACATCAACCGGAAAGGGAATGTACCAACCCCGGGGTTGACCCGGAAGTGAACGAGGAGCGGTCATGACGAGTTCAGTCCCCGGGTCTCCTGTTCACAGGACACCTCCAGCTGTAACCTCCGCTAATTACTAATCTTTGTATTCTATATTTTTAAGTCATGGACTTTATATCCGCCAAAAATGTTTTCTAACGGCCAGAAAAGCCAAAGAAAAGTCTCTTTCTGGGCGTGACGTCACAGCTGTGTCCGTGCACTCCCAAAGCGCGGTCGTGTGAGTCTCGGGACCGAGGATGGTTGAAACTAATAAGACGCTGTCCGGCGGAAAAATCACTCAGGAAAGTGGAAAACACGGCTCAAAGGTGAGTTTTTCTTTGGTCACATCGAGTTAGTTTAACTTTATGATGTTAATGTCTGTTATTAGTCTCTTGTCAGCTTTTGTTTTTAAACGTAACGTTTAATTGATGAGATCGCCTCGTATTGACTGGATTTACTGACGTGAAACCGGACTGTTTTACATTACTGCTCTTGTAAAACTCATATTTTTCAGTAATTTTGGCTTGATAAATCATTTATGCTGTATGTGTGTCTGTGTGTGTCAACAGTGTCTCATCGCGGCTGATATTCAACACCTGTTGCTCCGTTCACAACGTCCACGTTAATTTATTTTACGGTTTAATTAATGCTGGTAAAATGTAAACCGAGACTTCTCCAGACTCCTCCATGGTCGGTGTGTGTCGTGTGGCCTGACGGTGCAGCTGCTCCCCGGCCGTCTTCCACCGGGACCGGGAGGAAGAACCTGGACGACGACGTCCTCCTCCTCCTCATCTCGTCAGTGTGTGTTCAGTGTCAGCATATGCTAAATGATAACTTAAACTCATAATCATATTATTAAATTGTTTGGAAAAAAACAAACATGCTTGTGACTTCTTTCTTCCTCTCCCAACTAAATCCAACAACCGGTCTGGGGCATTATAATACTGTAACAGCAGTGGACACTGACATTCTGCGTGTTGTGGACATAATGTAATGCTAAACTGTATAACAAAGAGTTTTATCCAACTCAAGGCTTGATGAAACTATAAACACAACCAGTAAGACATTTCAAAAGAGCTCTTATTTTAATCAGTGTGGCTGATAAAAACAAACCATGTAATGTGATTTTATGATAACATCAACTTCTTTTATATTGAAGACTTCAGTATAAAAAGGTAAGAAGCCATGATAACATTATCTGAGCTTTTCTAGGGGTCATCTGTCATGTTTAACACTCAGTTCTCATTAAAACGCACAAAATACAGTTAATTCTGATTTATTTTCCATTGTGATTCAAGCTCTACAGGTTCGGACTGACTCGTTTTCAGTGTAACATCGTATATTAATTAACTGTCAAAACAACTTAACGATCGTAGTGAATCTACGATCGGCCGTCAAACCTTTTAAATCATTATCTTTGTTTTAAAGTCCTTGTGAGTCCTGTAAAAGTCTCATTCCTTATCCACAAGTAACCGTGGCTGTATGACTAGAACTCGTCATGACCGCTCCTCGTTCACTTCCGGGTCAACCCCGGGGTTGGTACATTCCCTTTCCGGTTGATGTTGGCCTTTTTGTAAATTTGTTTCTGCAGTTTGTCAAAGTGTTTTGCCACTTGTAAATGTGTCTTGGTGTTTGTAAAAGTGTTTGGTGTCTTGTAAATTTGTTTTCTGAAATGTAAATTTGTTTCAGATATTGTAAAAGTGTTTTGGTCTTTGTAAAAGTGTTATGTTATTTGTCATTTTGTTTTCTGAAATGTAAATTTGTTTTGCAATTTGTAAATGTGTTTTCTGAAATGTAAATTTGTTTCAGATATTGTAAAAGTGTTTTGGTCTTTGTAAAAGTGTTATGTTATTTGTCATTTTGTTTTCTGAAATGTAAATTTGTTTTGCAATTTGTAAATGTGTTTTCTGAAATGTAAATTTGTTTCAGATATTGTAAAAGTGTTTTGGTCTTTGTAAAAGTGTTATGTTATTTGTCATTTTGTTTTCTGAAATGTAAATTTGTTTTGCAATTTGTAAATGTGTTTTCTGAAATGTAAATTTGTTTCAGATATTGTAAAAGTGTTTTGGTCTTTGTAAAAGTGTTATGTTATTTGTCATTTTGTTTTCTGAAATGTAAATTTGTTTTGCAATTTGTAAATGTGTTTTCTGAAATGTAAATTTGTTTCAGAATTTGTAAAAGTGTTTTATGTTTTGTAATGTTGATTTGCACCTCCAGGCCACCGTACGTAACCCCTCCTCTCCTCTCTGTTCCCTCCATCCGACCCTATGGGACCAGTGAGTGAGTCAGAGGCATAATGCTCCCTTCATTAGCCCACTGGTTCTGACGCACACACACACATACACATACACACACATGGCGGAGTGACTCTACCACAAAGACAGCAACAACAACACCACCAAGCAGCAGGAGACAGTGAAGGACATCTTCCATATTGTCTGAATGGTGGTGTGTGCGTGAGTGTATGTCCTTCCCTTTTTCTCTCCGACACTTTATTTCTAACTTTTTTTTCTCCTCCTCTCTTCCTCTGTCTCCTCTCGCCTGTGCTCGGCTCCCTCTTCCTGTCTACTTATGACTCACAAATGCGCAAAAAAAAACTTTTTTATCTGTGTTTGTGCTCCATGCGCACACTCCGGTGTGAGCCAATAAGCCATGTTGGAGTTTGCCCAAGGATGAGTGGAGCTGAACTGGAGCTGCCTCATAACTCTGGTGAGGGGTGGGCGGCGGCCAGAGGAAGAGGAGAATAATTACATATGAGGCTGAGAGATGGCAGCACACTGAAGACTGGGACTGAGATATGACCCTAGATTGTTGACAGTAGGATCCACTCAAGTCCAATATGTGAGTCAGAGTAGAAGTAAGAAGTGTAGAGACACAGAGCAGCAGGAGGAAAAGGGACCCCTCCCCCTTCTTTTATACTACAAAAAAAGAGGACACTTTAAAGCAGCTATCTGACTTGTGTTTGCTGATGAAAACACAAAACCCCAACATATATAGAAATCCAGGTTGAAAGTTTTCATAGATGCCACATGTTTTAAAATGGTAAAAAAAAAAAAAATGTAAAAAACACAAGCCCTCTCCTTTAATTTACTGATGTAATCTGGGATTTCATGCAATTTAATCACGATGTGGAAGCAATTAAGCTGCAGAACAAGCAGACAGAAAATATATCTCTTCATATCTGATCTTGTCAAAGATTTGAGGTTACTTCAGAGCACTGGCAACATCTCCCCGTTGGAAAGTCATTGAATGTGATGCGCAACTTTTGGTGGCTTGGCTGTGTTTTCCAGACTGTGCTCATACTCCTGCTCCCGCTGATTTTGTTTTTTGGGGTCACAGTGTGTCAGTTTTTTTTTGGCTTTGCACTTGCACACGTAATGGGTGGCTGCAACACAGCAAGCATCGGCCCCCGGCTCACCTTGGGCCACGGGGATGATGTGAGGGCCAAAGTGGAGGTGAGAGAAAGTGTGATGTGTTCTGGTAATGAGTTTGGAGCTGAGAAGCGAAGGAGAGGGGGTGGTTGGGGGGAGGAGAGGAGGTGCAGGGAGGCAGAGGGAGAGGCAACTGATACGTCTAGGCGATGACTCACCGATGGTGGATATTTATAGCATCAGGAGGGGAGGGAGGGAGGCGCGGGGGTGGAGGAGCGAGAGAGGGCAAGCGATTTGGGAGGCGGCCAGGACAGCATCATCACACTGCCGACAGGGAGTGGTGGAAGGAGAGACGGAGACCGCAGAGATAAAGCACCAGAGAAGACAAGAGGCAGTGTGTGTGTATGTGTGGGGATGGTGAGAGGGATGTAACAGAGAGGGGAGGCTGGGAAATAAGGAAAGTGGAGAAGAAGCATGAATGAGACTATACATAATGGAAAGACGAGAGGATGAACTGTGACGACAGAGGGGGGTGACAGAAATAGAACAATTGGATGAGAAAGAGCATATTTAAAACTCTCATAAAAAAAAGAAAAGTTTAGGGCGTGCCACTGCAGAGACTGCTGTTTGTTAATACTCAGTGAGTGCATGTGGAGACACATCACAAATAACAGACTCCCACCATTCACACGCGTTGGACTTTGGGTGTGATGCATCCAAATATAATCTCCATTTGCAAAAGACATGCACACACCAGATAGAGATTATATTTGGATTCATCACACCCAACACACACAGACACGCACTTCCCTGCAGCCTGACGTCCACGCACTGGCCAGATGGAGTCAAGCTGTGGAGGACAGGGGAAGGTGGCAGACTTTAATGAACATAAAAATCACTGCGGTTGCCTAGACACTGTACATCTCAAATAACACATATGGCTGCTACAGGCGCAAACCAATTAGGGAAGCAGAAAATACCAAAATACCACAATCCAATTACAGAGGCAGAAAGACTGCTCGGAGCTCGCCCATCATTTGTGTGAATTTTAGCTATTAATATGTGCATATGATTAAAAAGGTTTGATTAACATTAATATATTGACTGAATCTAATAGACTCTTCTGTTGGTGCGTTTTCTTTGTGCCCTCTCTCTTCATTGACAGAATTTCTTCATCACAGAACACACATCCTGCCTCAGCCTCCGGTGACGTCAGCCAGTGCGTCACGCTTGCATCCCTTTACCATAGACACCAACAACATGATCCGTGCATGTGCGCTCATATACCCACGTACCCTGAGTGAAAAAAAAGAAAGAAAGAATAAAGAAACAAGCCCCCACACCGCCTCACTGTCAGTTTGTTGGAGAGGAATGAGTCAGAACACCAAGGTAAAGACTTTGCAGCCGTCAGGGTGAAAAAGCAAGAGGGATGGAGGTTAATAATAATGAGTGAACGGAGCAGCAGACTGACTGACTGACAGAGAGCAGGAGAGGAGCTGAAGTAAAAGAAAGGCAGGAGAGGAAACTGAGCAATGGTTGCTGATGTGACTAAAATAGTTACATTAACGAAGAGAGGTGGGTTAGAATGTAAAAAACTGAGACAAATTGCAAAGCATGATGGGAAGCCCCGCTTCACACCCATCAACCATTTTCCCTGTCGTCTCTCTTCTGTCTGTCAAATGAACAGTTTCACGGTTTTTATTTACCATTTGAGATTTCATACAGACTCCCACTGTGTCCAGTCGTCATTGCCAAGTTGAGCTCCAACTAAATATTTACTTTACTTCTCATTTAAATCTCAGCTAAAAACAAATAGACACATGTATTTCTCATATACGTTGGACTTCTTTTTACAGACAAAAATCAAAAGACGACCATTAGTAAGAGCTGGAACCCGAGGCTCAGCTGGTGAGCCAGGTCTCATTAATGCAGGCATACTTAGCCCACTCTCACAGGTCTTCTGCTGCAGTCCTGTGGCATTACGTGGACATGTGCCCTTTTCAAAAAGGCTCTGTCTGTATAGAATCTCCATCTCTTTATTCCTTTCATTGTCTCCTACAGTTTTCCCCTCTCCTCCTCCTCCTCCACGTATTGCTTCGACAGCACACTTTCCCTCTCCTTACTTCCGCTCCTCTGTCCTAATGGCTCAGACAACATATTGCAGCTCTAATCACCCCCATCTCTGTTCCTTGTTGAAACCACCTGCCTGCTGAAGACAAGGACCACGTTTTAACCACCGTTAATTGGCGCAAAGGGAGGGATGAGCCGGATGGGAACAATGGAGGAGAAAAGTAATGAACAGTAATGCCAGTGAAGAAAATGACTAAGCTTTAAAAAAAAAAGTGAAATGTTTAATGGAGGAGAGGAGGATACCAAACCAGTGGGAAGAGATGAAGGTGGAGGCAGATGAAAGGCTGTGAGGCAGCGTCACCATGGAGACGTTGGTTGAAAAGAAGGTGAGCCATGACAACGGGCGTGCCATTCCTATCCCCATCCCCACCGACCCACCCCCAGCCTCATGATGCGAGGTGATGGAGGTGAAGAGGTGAGGAGGATAAAAACAAACAAACAAAGCAGTGGGGGAAGAAAGGCAACATTACACGTGGTCCTTCCTCCCCCATCACCGCTTTGTTTTTTTGCATTTTTCTCTTTGTCACAGTGCACATCTGTTCTTTTCTCCTTTTTTTTTTTTTTTTTACATGAGTCAATGCAACAGCGTCATATTTGAATGTTATTGCTCTCAACTAGAAATCCAAGGCTGAAATCATTGAGTGTTTTCAACTCTCCAACCTTGGCTCTTGGTTGAGTCATCGGTCCTTGAGTTGAATTAAAAGCAAGAAGAACACAGACACACACACACAACATATCTACACATCTTGAAATGCTGCATTGTGAGGCTGTGTGCGTGTTTGTGTCGTGCATTAATGTGTTCACAAGTGCGTGTTTGTGTGTTTTTTTCCCGCTGTGACTGCTGAGCTGATATCGTTCTCTCCTTTGATCGACATGTGGATAAACAGCAGCAACGTCCCCGTCGACAGCAGTGGGTTTACAGACTGAAGGAAGGGGAGGAGGAGGAGCAAGATGCTGTAGATAATGGCAGATATTATACCCTGATCAAAGAGATGGAGTTATGTAAATGAATTTGATAGGGGGTGGGGGGTAAATACATGTAGGGGAGTGGGTGGACGGGAGAAAGAGAGTCTAATCAAATCAGATATACCAATTTGTGCCTCACTGAAAATGTTCAAAATCAATGTTACTCAGTTGTAGAGTGTGAAAGAAGAATGAAGAATCATTTGTTAACACTCAATAGAGATTGTGTATCTATGAGGTCTGCGAATCAATTCCTTTAAGAAACACAGCAATTCATTCAGAGCCAGAATTGGGCCAATATGTGCAAACTATCGATACTGAAGCCATTAAACTCTATGGTCACATAAAACTGACTTCCTCCTTCACATCATGTCATGTCAATCCTGTTTGGAGATAAAAACATACTCATGCCTCATGCTGTGGTTTGTTCAGGAATACTTTTATTTCAAACAATGAAAAACACTCAACAGGAAAAAGGACATTCACCTTGTAGAGAACATATACAGACATTATAAGACCCTTCAACACTTCAACCCTGAAACCCTCTTTATCAAGACATCCTGGCCATTAGACAACAGCTCTAAGAAAGCCAGAGGCTCACCAGATACTATGACTGCACGTTGGCAGAGCTGAGCAATGTGTCTGAGTCTAACAAGAAAAACATCTGAGCAGACATGGGCTCAGTGAACATAGTTTGTCAGTGGAAACGACTCTGCTCCAAGGAGACGCAGCTGCATTCCTACCCCAACACATTATAAAAATAAAAGAAACACTAGCCAGACTTTATAAAGGGTGTCACTCACAAACATATAATCTTTTTTAATACTTTGCCAATAAATACAGTTGCTGTTTGTGAGACTACAGCTCATTTGTATAGAAAACAGAGACAGGGAGAAGAGAGAGTCTTAGATAAAGTGATGTAAACCAGGAAATAAAGCCAATGAGAGAGTGAGAGTGGTGCTAAGGACTCTTAATCTAATTACTATGGTTTTGCCTCTTTCCTGCTGCAGCTCCCCATCAATAAATACGTAGAGATAAAGAGAGAGAGAAAGGGGAATGCAGCGGTGCCAATCAGTGGAGATGTTTGTCTTGTTTGTAATGACTGAAGTATCTGCGCGGGTCTGTGTATATGGAACGACGCACACAGACAGCACATCACGAAGCCCGGAGGGGGAAATCACGGATTCAGTCAGTGAATCTTCCGCCACCAGGAACCTGCTGGGATTTGAGTTTAAAAACCTCTGATCCATCACTCACAGAACCATCATAGCACCCAGGGGGCTAATGATGTGATGTAACTTACACAACACAACAGATACACAAACAAACAGACGGATGGGATTTTAGATTAGATGAACGATACGACACAAATATAGCTACATGATGAAATGCTTATTAATGACAATGTTGTTTTATTGTAGTAATCACAGTCTCTCAATGAAACAAATGGGGAGACTTTGCTCTTCTCTCTCTCACACATGCACACTCCAGATATTTCCATATCACTCCAAAATGTATTTCTGTTTCTTTGTTGTGCTGCCTTTATTACTCACTCACGCACACACACACCCATCACACCAAAAGAACCATATGACAAGTTATTTTTAGCGCACCGTGTGGTGAGGAAAAAGCACATTGGCGCTTTTCTGACTGAAATACACTTAAGAATACTGTCAGTATGTCTGTACTTCTGTTTGTGTACAAGAGTGTGGGTCTGTAGATGGACACAAGCTGAAAAAGTTAAAGGCCGTTTGAGGCTGAACTTCTTAAACATCTGTCACTTTCACTTTACCTAAATCATTAAGGCTCGGACTGATGTAAACGTTATATTTATGTGGACATGGGCTGGACGTCATTCATCTTCATGTGGCCTCTGTGTCCTTGTTCATTTTAAGAATAATTGATAGCAGACAATGATTATATTCTATTATCCATTTCTTAATGGGGCGCACAGGAGAATGTAACCTTTAAATGATTGATACCACAGTCATGACTTCTGCTGTCGCTCCGGGCGGAGGCTCTTTCTGAATGGAGAGGTGTGGTGTTGGAGGAGTGATGCTGTGGGATTATACAATGCATTTCACAAACACTGCTGTGTTTTTTCCCCTTTCTTTCTTTCCCTCTCTCTGTCGGGCTCTTGAGCTGTGCTTCGGTTTCTTTCATTCCCTCCCTCTCCTTTGTGCGCACACACACACAAACATCGACAGGAAGTTAAACAAGCCAGCACACAGCAGCAGCAGCGAGGCAGATGGATGTGTCTTTTAACATCAGGAGGCTCTCCGCAGCTCTCCAGCCATGGAGAGCAGGCAGCTGACAGCACATTCAAGTAAAAAAAAACAAAAAAAACACCTCTGACGTTGTCGATGTTTCTGCTGAGATGATGACACAGTGTGTGCTTGACGCAGAAGGTGAAGTGAAAAGATGAAAACAGGCCGTTTCTTTTTCCCTTCACAGGTTTAGTGGATATTAGATGAGAGGATCACAACATGAACTACATGAGGAGGATGCTGAATGCAATTAGATGTGCAATGAAAATGAGGGGGCTGGGATGAGAAGAGCACTTATGTGTATGGGGTGTCAGGGGGCATTGAGTGAAATAGCTGGAATCACTTAAGAGGGTAAAAGGACACTTAAGATGTGGCTGGAGCATCAGTGAGGGAAGAATCATCCTATATATGACTGACATATAGCCTATAAACAGGGTTGTGGATAGAAAAACATTAAACATAAGCACTGGCATGTAAATATTACTTTCAATTATATTACTGTTAGTTGGTCTTCATTTTGTGTAGCCTAAATAAAGAAAAGTCTGAATCTTTCTCCCAAACAAAGGAAGTTTAAAGAAACAAAACAAAGGGTAGTTACACATTTTCACCTCAGATTTTCACAGAAAGAAATAACATGTAGAAAAGAAATTAACATTGTGTCTCTTTTGTGTTTGAGAAACGTGATGAAAGGATAATATTTTAAGTGTTCCTGATCCTGCCACCACCCATCCATGACTTTGATGGGCGGGGTGCTGCGCTGTGGCCCCTGTATATGGTGGAGCTGAAGGAATGCCGCACGCAGCTTTGGCCCCTGTGTTGACAGGAGGGCGCTCATCACTGTCTCTGTCAGCGGAGGGGAGAGGAGGGGAGGAGGGGAGGCGAGGGGCTGCTGAACTGCGACAGCAACAACTCCGCGGTGGTTTTAGCCTGTGAGTCATCGCTAGAGGGTTTAACTCTTCACGTGCCACAATAGAGATTAGTGACGGTGGGGCTGATGGTTCAAAACTGCAGACATGTTTTACACGTAGATGGCAGGGGATGATCTTTGAGGACAATGTGAAGGCTTAAGGGGAAATTCCTAGTTTTTTTCCCCCCTTAATTTTATGCGCATGATTCAGAAACTATTTTAAAGATGTCACAGTCTTATAGCATAACCCCTTATTATTATTATTCTATCTAACTAAAAAAAAAAAGATCATGCAAAGTTGAGGGTTTAAATGAACATCCACGCAAACATATCACTCTATATGAGGCGTCCAGGAGCAGCAGCAGACCTGAAGTCAACACATCTGCTTCCAGACTTTTAAAAAGATTTATTTTTTCCTTATCGCCAGTCAATGCTGTGCAACAGACAGCATAGAGATGCTATTTTTAAAACAGCGAGCTCTTTAGTATGCCATATCATAAACCTGAATCATTTATATGGATTTTTTTTTAAGACCAGCTATTGCGTGTGTTGTGTGATGACGCGGTGGTCAGGTGTTGCCTCATATAACGACGGGAGCTGTCCAAGTGCTGAAAACAGAAGAGAACAGAACCGCTTCCAGAGGAGATGCCATACACCCTCACTGCTGTCTGAGCTCTATTGCCAAAGGTAAGACACGTTTTTATTTTATTTTACTTTACATAGCTACAAAAGTGAGCGTTATTTTTAATTCTAATGTAGGCTATATCAGAGTATTTTCGATTGGAAAAGAGGTGTGTTTTTTTTAACCATAGCTTTTCGCATAGACTTGGTGTTGTAATGAGGGTTGTCAATGTGATGCAGACGGTACGGTGACTGTTACTGTGTTAAATTACGAGGAATTTGTGTTTTCTTTCTTTTCTTTTTTCCTCAAATGATGGCTTTTGTTGTTGAGGGGAAATCGGATGTTGAGGTTGCCCATAACAACGCGGGGAGTGACTCATCCAGTGATGTGGATGCATCTCCCTCACGCACAGCATCATATCATTCAATTTGCAGAGCGTAACTCCCTGACACGCATAGGCTACAGATCCCCTATCAAAACAGATGCTTTCTTGTTGGGGTTTTGGATTTTGAAAAAATAGCCTAGGTGATTAATACAAATAAATGAATCCAGTGTTTTGTTTAGACTTATTTTGTTTTCCTTTCGCTTCAGTAACATTTCGTGTTTTCTTGATTCGCAGGTAATAAATAGCCTATAATGCTGCATTTCCACCACAAGTTGCCCACGGGGGGAGCCGTGGTCCTGCTCGCCTTCCTCCTCCACGGATGCGCCGTGCAGGCTGCGTCTCTCCCCCGCCACTACAGGCTCCGAGGCGGGGACAGTGAGGGGCAGCCGGTGGCCTACCCACCGAGCTCCGACATGATCAAAGCCCTGGAGTACATTGAGAACCTGAAGCAGCGGAACGGGGGGCGACCCGAACCCGTGGATTACGACGAAGTGGACAAGTTCAAGGTCCTGCTTCAGCTCGCCTCGCAGCAGGACGAGGGTCCCGGGGAACGCCAAAGCCCTGCCCCCGGCGTGCAGAGGCAGGACATTACCGCTGAGCAGCTGATGAAAGCCCTGCTCAAGTCTCTGCAGGATCAGGTTGGGAGAGAAACGAAGATGAGCCCAGTATCGGCGCCCAGGAACGACCGCCGCACGCACAGACACCGCACCAAAGACACTGAAGTCCCCGAGAGCCCACCGGTAGATTACAGTAATTTCCCCAGACCCCATAAGAAGTACCCGCTGATGTTTGAGGACGAGGAGAATACAGATGCTTCAAAGCGAGCCACGGAGGACCTGGACGAGCAGTACACACCCCAGAGTCTGGCCAATTTACGCTCCATCTTCGAAGAGCTCGGGAGGATGCCCACGGTGGGCGGCCAGAAGAGAGACGTGTTCGGTGATGACGACGGCGAGGAGGAAGAGGAGGACGGGTTCAGCCTGAGGAACCCGGCCTACGAGGATGTGGCAGGAGGAGAGGAGTGGGTCCCCGTGGAGGAGAGGGAGGAGGCGGAGGAGATGGTCAACGGGAGCCACGAAGAAATGGCCAGGGCGCTCGGAGATCAGGAGGAAGCAGAGAGGGAGGAGGTGCAGCGCCGGGCCGGCCAGAACCAGGAGGCCGACGACGACACCAAGCTGGTAGATTACTACCTGTTGAAGGTGCTGGAGATGAGCGACCAGACGCAGAAGAGGGATAAGACCGGGGAGCAGAGAAAGAGACTCATCCGCCCCTCCATCGTGGATCCCCGGACGCTGAAGGAGCTGCTGGAGCTCTCCCTGAAGCTCCACGTCCCTCCTCAGGACCTTATCGACATGCTGCTCACAGAGGAGCTCAGGAAGCTGCACCGCGAACCCCCCCAGGCCTCGTCGCGCTTCACGACCGGCCAGACCCCCAAGATCAGGTACTTCAGCCGCAGACTGCCCGTGAAGAGCAAGCCCGCCCCTGAGGACATGGACAGGGAGGACTTTTTAGACATAATCGGAGTGGAGACTATCAGCAACGAGTATCCCGTGGTGCAAAGACCAATGAAGACCCCTCCCTCCTCGGACCGCATCCCACTGGCGTCCAGCCCTGCTGCAAACTCTGCGCCGGTTAAAATCCCTCCTCCCTCCGGACGCAGGGAGAACCTCTTCTTATCCGAGCTGAACAAAATGCCACTCAAACGCCAGGCCGACGTCGCCGACGACGAGGACGATGGTGACGTGGAAGACGAGGTGACCACCTACCTGGCGGCCAAAATCCTCACAGAGTACCCCAACACCATCACCAAGCGGGACACCCAGGCGCAGCTGAAGGGCCAGTTTCCCTACGAGCTGTACGAGCGCGCCATGAAGGACTACTTGGGGCAGGCGGACTCTGAAAAGAGGCCACTGGTCAAGAGGGAAACCGAGCTGGCCACGGAGGAGAAAGTAGATCCCACAGAGATGCAGGGGAAAGAGGAGATACCGGCAAAGACCTCGGCCCCACAGACCGTGAATGAAGACGAGGAGAAAGAGCACCGTGAGAAACAGGTGGCAGGGATGTAGCCTGATCCCCTGCAAGACGCACGAAATTATGAATATAGTATTTATACTGTCTCAAAAATAAAGTTTGGTGGACGTGATCTAGTTTACAAATTTCTATTATATGAACTATAGCTGGTAGGTAATATCACCCTGACGAAAATGAACTATAGGCTATAGCAATCTTACAGGTCCAATACATTTTTTTTGAATACTTACTAGTCCCTACTTGCTGCAAAGAACATTTTAGAAACATTATAGTGATATGACAGGAGATTAAAAAGGTGCAAATCCGTGCACGTGAGAAACAAGGTGTCTTTCAAAACACTCGACCAGCTGTCACTCTCATATTGACAATGAATACACACTGACTAATATCAAATGACAAGAACATCCAAGTTATTAAAGTTTCGTGATGTTGTTCAAAGTTTGTTCACATTAATGGTGTTTGTAAGCAGGCCTATATTTTCAACTATAATCAACAGAGTAATGGTAAAAATGCTTATTTTTCATGTCAAACTATTCAAAAAAGAATAAAAATCATATGTGAATATACATGTAAATTATAAAGTATAATGCTGACTTGGCCTTTTAAAAAGCATAGAGACATTATGGAGATTTTTTTGTTAGGGGCAGTGTGCTGGGCTGAGAACGAGTGTTGTTGTGACTCGTTATATATTCAGGGTTAGTGGATTTAATGTTATTATTATGGATAATTATTTCCAAGTCTAAATATCAGACCGTCGCCTGCCTTCCAACCCTTTCATACTGCGAAGCTCTGTATTTGTTGGCCTACCAGTGGTTGTGCTATGTATGCTCATTTTTAAACCATTTTGTACATGTTCAATAATGTATGATGAATCACAGATGAATAAAGCATCAGCTGTATTATTTTTCTTCTTTCTGAGTTGTGTTGCCTTATTAAAAAAAAGAAAAGAAATAAAACTAAATCTCACAGCCCACTCCGCAGACAGTCTGGGTTTATAATCTGAGGAGGCAGGGGAAATAACATCTCGTTGAGTCTTAGTAAACACATAAGATTTGATGAATTTCTCGGATATCAAATGACTCATCACATCAATAATCGTCGTAAAAGGATAACTGGAGGTGGACTGTTTATCAAAATACATATTTTAATCATAAGCTCCGACATCATACATTTTACATTAAGAAAATAAAAACAGTGATATTCACACCCAGTCTGGCAACTGCTCCTTTTGAAGACTGAAAATCACATGAGTAATATGTTATACAGATAAAAACAGTGTGACGTTCATCGTACTCGGTTATAAAAAGATAACGGTGTAACTCTGCAGAAATCTGTTGTTCTTGAGACTTTTTTCCCCCCTCTTTTAAAAAACATTAACTCAAATGGCAGTGTAGCATACATTTTGTAAAATATTTTCAGAGCACAACTTTTTGCTTCCCAAAATTTATATTAACGTGTGATTTAAATATCAATAAATCAAAACAAAATCTGTAAATCTAACATCACTTCATTGTTATAATTTTCACATCCCTGATCTCCTATCGGTACTTCATTAACAGTTAAATAACAGCAAACAATGTAAAAGCAAGCCCCCCACCCCCTTCCTTAACATGAGTATGAACAAATATTAGACTACTCCTTCTCAAATAGAGTTGTATTGCAGCAATGCTTAATGTGGAATGGAGGCAGACATTCAACACTCCTATTTCTTCTTTTGAAAATGTCCAGCAGAGTTGAATTAAATCACATTCCCAGAAACTTCTTTGACTCATATACAGTGCATGTAATCCTTCCCTTTCAGTCTATTTCCCATGGGTTAAAATGCAGGTTTGCTCATATACTCCTCCAGGGTCTGGAAAAGGCATAAACAGAGAAGAAATCACATTCTTAGCCTCTTAAAACTGTATTAATTTTCATACAAACACACGCACACGCACATAACATCTGCTGCTATTAAGTACTGAGCACACCAACACACCACAGGTAACTAACACAAACACAACATCTAACCTTTCTGTCCATATTCAAGGTCATCCAAACAGCTCCACCTCATACCACTCACTGCTGTCATCCTGAAGCGATAATAGTCAAAATGAATGGGAGGCTACGCTGCACATGATTCCAAGTCGAGATTAAAAGCGTTAGTCAGAGCTACTCAGACGCACAAGAACAACACACCCAGTTAAACTACCGTACCACACAGAGCCATGGACCTACGGGGAGAGCGGGAAGAATCAGCCAAAACAACACTAAAACCTACACCACGCTCCAGGGAAATCTGTCTCTCACTCGCAATAACACGGGCAGAGAAAGAGACAGAGATACACACACACACACACACACAGAGGGTGAGAAACACAGCAACACAAACACAAATCTATATATAAATAAATAGGTATATAAAAAAAGCCACAGCTACAGTAACATCCACAAGCTGATTAGCTATGAGAAAGACACAAGACACACCAAGGGATTAACACCACTGTTAATTAATCATGACAATGACTACTTGACTCCCACTCACACAAGTAAACTGACACAAGTCACCACACTGGAGCTCCATATAAACATTCATGACAAGTGTTGTTGTTCAGCAAAATATGAAAGAAATCAATTTCAACTGAGTACCCAATGGCCGAGGTTAAAAAAAAAGAAAAAAGAAGAATCACCTCTAAACTACGTTCCAAAACACGTCTCTATTTCTTGTATTAAACTGAGCGAAGCAACAGATGTTACATGGTCACACCACAGCAGAGACACAAGCCACACCTTGTGTCGTATGAGAGCCCGTATGTGTGTGTGTCTGTGTGTGTGTGTCGTAGCAACTCACCTCCTGTAACATGTCTGAGGCTTCAATACAGCGATTCACAATCTGTTTGGAGGTTTCTTGAATCTCGCCTCCCATTAGAAACTCATCCAGGATAAAATAGGCCTTCTCAAAGTTAAAGATTATGTCCAGTTCACACACCTGAGAGGAGGCACGATGGTCAATATGTTGGTTATTTGCAGAATTTACTACTTCCATATGTGGATTTTCTGATCTAAAACTGCTGTTCACAGGGATATTGGGCTGATATTATTTGAATTGAGACTACAGTTGCATGGTGAGTGAAATGAGATGAAATACAGTGAAATACATTGCCAAAGTATTTGTCCAGCAGCTCCACATAGCGATGAATAATCTCCAGGGCCAGCAGCTCATTCTCCTGGCTCTCTACGGCCAAGCAGAAATACAGGCTTGCATACCTGAGGAAAAGGGGATTATAAATTGATATTGATGAGAATAAATAATATACAGTACACAGTAGGTGTGACCATCAGTGGGAATGACACTGGTGGTCCAAAGAAGCACAGAAGGTAATTTGAAGAGGAGAAACAAACAGCACGCACCTCTTGTAAATAATCTTAAGGTCTTTCCAGTGCAGGAAGTTACAGGATCGCGGTTGCCGGGCTAATACCATGGTGGTCATGTCCCGGATGATCTTCTTCTTCTCCCGCTCTGACATGGGCGTGAACCACTTCTGCAGACGCAGCTTCCCCTGGCGACTGAAGAGCAGCAGGAAGCGCAGCTGACAACAGACACAGCATAAGATCAGAGGGGCACTTTGTAGCACAGACACACACATTATTAACTACCCTCCAAGACACACTCACACATACACACATGTACAAATCAAGGGTCAAACGAGTGGCTTGCTGTTGTCATGGCTCATTAAATAGTAACCCCACGGACCAAACACCATTCATTGCTTAAAGGGGTAAAAAAACACAACAACAACAGCTTGACAGGGAGAAACGTGAAGGTCAACAATCCATTGAGTTGGAGGTAGTTTTAAGTTTCCTTTCCAATTTTGAGGAGAGCTACGCTATGGAGTTGGGTTTCGGATGTTTAGAGAATGTGCTTCCTAGCATTGGAAGCAGATTTTGGCTATATATCAAAATGGACATAATCTCCCACCCCTACATTTGCACCCAGACCCCTGTGCCACCTTGTTTCCTTTACACCTTCCTCTCATTGTTCATGTAATAAAGTGATTTAAGTTTTTTTTTTTTGCATTAAACATTTTAAAATAAATGGTGTATTGTGATGCCCTATCATGTGTAAATTGCACCAATAGAAATAGAATTAAGAATT
This sequence comes from Decapterus maruadsi, assembly GCA_030347415.2. NCBI lineage: Eukaryota > Metazoa > Chordata > Actinopteri > Carangiformes > Carangidae > Decapterus > Decapterus maruadsi. The sequence goes on from CM064906.1 coordinate 20,190,168, forward strand.
GTTTATTTGTGTCTACATTGTATCAACAAAAAGAAAGATAAGGCCTATATCCAATGACCCATTTAGGAAATCATGTTCAAGCTTCAATATCCTCCCCAAAAAAGAGTAATAGAACTAGTAAAACTTTTTTTTCTTTCTTTTTTTTTTTTACCATATGCAAACTGAAAAAGAAAACATTTTTATAGGCTAATAAAAGGCCTTCAGCTAGTCTTTATACTGGTAGCCTACAGGTGAATATCTCTGCTGTGGTAGGCAAATTAACATGAAAAACAATAAACTGCCAGTAGGGCTGGGAAGTGACGAGACCTGTTTTACTGAGGGGACCGGTTGAGGAAATACACCTTTACTTCCGAGTGTCGATAAAAAGTGGGATACGCACAATATAAACTCACTTCAGAAACCAAATAAGACTGGCGATGGGCGGCCTCTCGACAACAAATAGATCCGAGAATAAAACAAAGTGCAGTAAAAGGTCTAATTTCTAGCTTTAGTTACCTGTCGGCGACAACAGGTGCAACAGGTGAACACCTAAGGGCTGACGCTACATTACAGCCGCAGACATGCGTAGAAAAAGAAACAACAACACTTACCATCTTTGACGGCGCGCCAGGAGCTGTAAAACACTATCAACAGATAATAATAAAAAAAGGAAAGAAAAAAAAGCACTCTAACCCTCACTAGGGGTCAACTAGTCCGGCTGAACACATATCTATCCGCCGTCCACTGCAGCTCCAGTGAGAAAGTTGGTTAACTCCGCCCTCCCGGCCGCCTGAGGCACGGGGCGTGCAGGAGGCGTCACCGAACATCACAACCAGCTGGATTGGTTCACGTAGCTACAAGGTTTTTTACTGGGGCTGCACACGACCAGCGATTCATACCTACCTTCTAAAGATCCACCACGTGATTTGAGCAAGGTAGTCCCAGTGAGTGAGCTGATAAAACTTTAACCTGGTATCACTTGACTGACAGGCCAGGGCGAAGTGTTATACCCGAGCCGGGTCGGTAGAGAGCAGTAAGTGCCCCCTTCTCTTCCCCCTCCTCATCTCTTCATGTGAAACTGCTCTGTCAGGGCTTGACAAGGACTGGTGCTCTTTATATATTGGGATAATTAGGCTATTCAATTTGGTAACATGTCTATGTACCGAAATGCCGTCTGGTTTTTGAATGGGATCCACCACTACACAAGGTCAGTACTGAGTATTGTTTTAAAACTTGTCTACAGATGTGCAGTCAAATAGGAGGAATGCTGTCTGCTGAGTTTCAGTCAGTGTTGTATAATGTTATTTTAGCTTGATGTCTAAATGTTTTATTTAGTGACTGCAAACTGTATTCCATGCCATTTATTTAAAGCCCATCGGCTGATAAACAAGAGAAATATCAAAGGTCTGGTCACTGTATGGCACACATCAGAACACAAACTGGCCTTTATGTACAATTACAATCGTTCCATTGACAGCAATTGAGGATGACATTCACGTCACCTGACTCTACAAGAGTTAAAATGTGGAAATTGTAAATCTTGTGACTTTGTTTTTGAGAAAATGAATGATCAGTAATAGTGTTTTGCATCATGTCTTCAGGAAAGGTTATGAGGCGGCATCTAAAGACTTTGAGCTGCAGGACCTGGATGTGTCCGTCGTGGGAAGATCTTTTATGATCACCGGAGCCAACAGTGGAATAGGCAGAGCAGCAGCCATGGCCATCGCCAAGAAAGGTTACAGCGGGTTAACATCCTGGAGAAGTCTGATGCAATTTGTGTTGATTAAAAAAACTAAAATAAAGCCTCAATCATGTTTTGTTTTCAGGCGGCACAGTCCACATGGTGTGTAGGAACAAGGATAAAGCAGAGGAGGCCAGGATGGACATTGTGGATAAGTCTGGGAACACAGTAAGTGCTGTTTGTCAAGCACAGACCTAAAACAAAATGTCAAATCCAACTCTTTGTTATAAAAACATGTTCCTTTATTTGGCTTTTTTTTTTATTTTTAGGAAGTATACACCCATATTGTGGACCTATCAGAGACACGTAAGGTCTGGGAGTTTGCAGAGGCCTTTAATAAGCAGTATCCATCTTTGAATGTGCTGGTAGATATTCCCAGTCTATTGTAATCTTCATCTTCATCATAAATCACCTTCTAAACTATTGATGATGTTGATTTACACTTATCTCTTTGATCTTGTCAGATAAATAACGCAGGTTGTATGATGCACAACAGAGAGGTTAATGATGAAGGACTGGAGATGAACTTTGCAACCAACACTATGGGTAAGACCTGATCCAGTCTCTAAGGCCATCAGTTTGAAAATAAGAAATCGAGGCTGAAGCTTTTCTCCCATCTCTAGGGGTGTATATCCTCACCCAGACTCTTATACCACTTCTACAGAAGAGCCGGGACCCGAGAGTGGTATGAACGCACGCGCGCATCTACGCAAACAAAGTGCTGCTCATCTGCATCATGTGGACAGCATAATGCCACATTTGTCTGTGCTGTAGTGGCTGTTGTCTAAGCACACTGGGACGCTTTTCTCCCTGCCTGTTAGATCACTGTGTCCTCGGGAGGCATGCTGGTCCAGAAACTCAGAGTTAATGACCTGCAGTCAGAGAAGGGCTACTTTGATGGCGTCATGGTCTACGCCCAGAACAAGGTAGGAGGAGGAGGAGGAGATGGAAACCAGATAAGAAGGCTCGTAGCATTTTATTTCAAACATAGCGGTAGATCTGTTTCCAGATTCCTCATCTAGCACCTACATCTGTAATAATATTAGTGCTTTGTTTTGGAAATATATACTTTAGAGCCATTAGGAAGAGAGAGATGAAATAGATGAGTCCAATATGTTGTTTCTCTTCAGAGACAGCAGGTGGTGCTGACGCAACAGTGGGCCAAGGCCAACCCTGCCATTCACTTCTCTGTGATGCATCCAGGATGGGTAGACACACCAGGTACTCCATCATAAACTTTTTTTTTCTTTTACACTGTTGGCAGGAGTCGTTATTTTATCTAGTGGAAACGCAAAGATCCTATTTGGATGATTTACTTAACATCAAAATCAGACGTTTTTGGGATTTCATATGTAATGTGAACACAACACTTACCCCAGCATTTTTTACTCGTCGTTTCAAAGCTGTGTCCACATCGATGCCTCAGTTCCACCAGATGATGGGGGAGAGACTGCGCACTGTAGAGCAAGGAGCGGACACTGTGGTGTGGTTGGCCTTGTCAAGAGTTGCGGCCAGGACACGCAACGGGCAGTTCTTTCAAGGTGAGCAGCGTGAAGTCTTGACAGGCTCTTCATCCCTGGTTTCCCTCCCTGTGGATTCTGCTGTCGTCATCACCCAGTGACACTTGGTCTTGACAGATTGTTTGTGTTGCAGATCGTCGGCCTGTGCCCGCTCACCTGCCTCTGGCCTGGTCTCACAGCTCTTCTCAGGAGATTCAGGGTTTCATGACTCAGCTGGAGGCTCTGTTCAAAGCTGTTCAGTCGCAACCTGATCCAGAAGTTAAAAGGCCCCTGAGCCCGTCCACGCCTCAGTTTGTTTAAACTCTGATGTCTGTTATACAGTGTCATTAAATAATTAGTAACAGCAAGATCAAATACTGAAAAATGTGACACATTTGTCCTTTGACTCCTAATTCTGCCTGTTCCTTTAAAGACAGCTCTGTGACAGTTCATGGCTCTTTGTGTCACCCGATTTCATCTGTGATGTCAACATCTGTCTGTTTTTGAGCTGAAAATGTCATAAACTATTGATTTAAGAAGCAACTGATATTGAGTATATCATTAGCCGTTATTGAATACATGGGGAAAACATGTTTTGATGATAAGACAAGTGTTATTTGGTGTGACTTGGTAGGAGTGCATTGTTTGGTGTTTGTTAAAATTGTGAAATTGATGTTGATACATCCCAGCTGCACAATCTCCTGTATGGCACCAAAGAAGTTAGACATGTGCATGAAATAATTAAAGTGAACAGTCAAAGGCTGGTAAGATGCATCATGAAAAATCAGAGCCTCAATTTAAAACGTCTCGACCCCGACCAAAAACTGGCATTTCTTGATGTAATAAGAAATAGATTTTGAGAGGTGCAAATTTAACTCATCACCTGGACAAAATAAATGTTTTTATATTGACAAGAGACAAATATAGAAGAGCAAAGCTTTTCTGTGAGAAACTACAGAGCAGCAATACTCATTATTTTTATTTTTGTTTTGTTTTTGTAACAATCCACATTTGCTGTTTTTAATAATTTTATTATTTTTATACAGTATTGAAACAAAAAAATAATGTGGTGCATTCACATTTTCCCCAAGGGATTCTTTGCAAGTTTGATCTCTACAAGGGTAAAACAGTGAAAAGCTTGAAGCTGGATCCACCCATGTTAAAACTCGCAGGGATTGGGAAGACAGGGCCTGATTTAAAAATCATCTAGGAGATCTAATGGATTTTTTTTTTCTGTGCCAACATTTTATTCCCCATTTAGGTGTGTTTACTGTGTTTTTGTAAGGGATGATGAATCAGGTTCCCAGCATTTGTCTTGAAAAGAAACTTCCAGTCCATGCGTGACAACAGTCCAAAGAAAACAAACAAATCCCCATTCCCCCCGTCCAGTCTCTTCCTCCTCTCATCCACAGTTTCTTTTCTATGCAACATAGGTGTACACTTTACGATCCTCTGGCGTCCTCGCCAAGTATTCTCTTTCTATTAGTCCTTCTATACGCTTTTTGATAACCACAGGGCTGGGAAGAAAACGTGCCCGGAGCTGCTGAGTGACCTGAGGAGTTACAATGAACTGTGTAAGAGAACTGCGCAGAAACACAGAGACACAAGAACATGAATGGTCCAAACCCTAAAGCCAGACAGACCAAACTTTGTTTCATCATCTTCCTTCCTTACCTCTGCCACCAGGACATTGTGCTGCATCTTCTTCCTCGACTTCATGATTCGGACAATGGCTGCCTCTATCTCATGCTTCCTGTCGTCATCCACTTTCTGCCGCGTCTCTTTCCTTTCAGGGTCCGATTCACCTTGTTTAGCAGCAACTGGAGAGGAAGGATACAGGGACCAGGTTTAGGGAGAAAATGTAGACAAACATTGTTGGGTGCCATTTTTCATTTCCAATCCCAACCCAACCCCACGTTAGCCTGTGCAATGTATCGTAGGCCATATTTAACAGAGGAGAGAGAAGAAAGTACTGCATTACTCAACCATTTAGAATAAAGAAAGAAAACCACAGCATTTTAAGATGTCCAGGAATGAGTGGTCGGTGGTTTGCCAATGGCTGAGACTCTCTGCTCTCTGTAGTGATGTGTGTGTTGTACACAAACTTTGCCCACCTGTCTGTATTTTGACTCTGTGCAGTTTGGAAGTAAACTGATCATTGACTGTAAACACGTGGCCGTTCTCAATTTCCTTGGACTTTGGCTCCTTTGTGAGAACTCTCTGTGTGGGCTTCCCACAGGCCAAAGACTGCAGTGCTCGCACCAACTCCCGCTCGGGAATATCCGTCTCCTGCTGGATTTCCTAAATATGGGGATATACGAAGGGGGGTAGGGTTGTTAAAGAAGATGGACACATGTGTGCAAGACATACGGAGCCTTTACAAAGATGAATGTGCTTCACTGTGTGCCCACCTCGAAAGTGCACTTTTCTCTGTTATTGAAGAGCATGAGGATGGTCATCTGGAAGGTAGAGACCTGCAGTATGTGCTTACGGGTGTTGGAGCCTGTCACCTGGGCACCTCCCACACCCACCTCTGAACCATCCTCCTGCAGTTGGAGTGAAAGACAAGACGACATAAGATAAATCTTTAAAAGTAAAAAAAAAATAAAAAAAATTCAATACACCATTTTGTAACAAGAGCATTACTACATCCTGCTTCTACCTTTTTAATAGCTCCATAGAAAGTTGCGTTTAGGTCTGCTCCACCCATGTGGTGTTGCAGTGTGAGCTGTCTGCCACTGTGCTTAGCGAGGTAAAACCTGGAGAACGAAAAAGGTCCGGCATCACAATCGTCACAAACCATACAAACAACACCGAGCCTCCCCTGCAGTGTGTATTATAAAACACTTGAGTACATTTAAGAACATTACCTTCTAAAGACTTCAAAGGCGTGTCTAGGAGCAGGAGGGATGGTACATTTAGGGGTTGCAGACTGTGTGGGCCAGTAGCCAGTAGTGAGGACTCTTACTGTGAGGTCCACACCACTTAGAGATGCCTGGAAGAGATGCATGGGAGTTACACCACAATTATGGTTTACATACTGATGATTTTAAGACTTCATTTCTCCCAGTAATGTGCTTCACATCTCCCCAAAATAACATAAGGACCATGATCGGTTCTTCTTTTCCTTGTTTTTGTTTTTTTAAATTTGTGTCCGTCTGCCTTACCGACGTTGTTTGTATGTGTTGCCTGAACTCATCCATGGTAGTGTTGGAGATGCTCATGTCTCTGAACATCCCTTCCAGTTTCGAGGTGAACTGACAGCCACATTCTGTCTGAAAAACGAGAAAGCCAGAGAGCAGTGACTTTAAACTGCTGACATGGATTTAGACAGGACAAGAGCAGGTCAAATATGAGCAGAGAGGGCAATGTAATGAGGATCAAAACATCTGTGTAGACGAATCTGTAACTGAGAACTTCTCGTCTCTTTACCTTGAGCTTTGAGATCATGTTCTTCTCAGAGTCGTCCGAGACACTCTTGTTGCTGAGCAGCCTGCGACCCAGATGTTGCTTGTAGTACCTTTCAAACACATCTTTCTCCTGCATAAACCTGAACAACACCATGGCCTTGTCAAGGATCGACTCCACCTCCTGTTCTGTCAACTGGTCAAATACGACGGGAAGAAAAAATGAGTAAGGCATTATCCAAGGCATGCAAAACAGAAAAAAAAAAGTATAAATATGTGCCATTCAGTTACACATACCCCTTTGACTCCTTTCTTCAGCTTATCATCGATGAAGAGCGACAGGTACTCTGGAGAGCGTGAATTGAGGTTGAGGAAATATTCAAAGTCGCCGGCTATGGTTTGTTTGAAGAGTCTGTCATTGTTGAAGGACTCGAGGAGGAAACGATCGAATCGTGTCTTCAGGTCTAATAAGCCCTAGTGAAGAGGAAATTACAAGGAGATAACATAATCTGTATCACCCAATGACAGAATAAATTGTTTGGACTCACCGTTGAATCAACATACCTGGATATAGTCGACGGGGTTCTTACCCTCTCCCTCTTCTGACACCAGAGCTTTGCCTTGCTCCCTCAAGTAAGAGCTCATACACTCACACATTGTTTTCAGGCCATTTGGCACACGACTGAACAGCTTGTACATGCATGCCAGGTCTGAGAGGGACACGTTGGGGGAAAAAAAGAAATGAGAAACAAAAAGAAAATTCAAGGGAAAGGCTGAGAAATAGAACAGTTATTGCTTGTTCTCATTTCTAAATCAGTATTTGAAGTAATCTTTTACCTTCTGTCTTTCCATTCTTGAGCATATGCACAAGGCCAGAGTTCTCCATCTCTACAATGGTCTTCATGTGTTTGGAAATGAGCTCCCGTTCCACCACCTTGACAATGGGCTCCTCCGTAGACTTGTCTAGACAGTGCATAACTCGCTCGATCTCTTCATTGATTCTGGCCTCTACCTTCTTTATGTAGACACTGGCGCTGTTCTCTGCTAGGAACTTTTGGCTCTCCATCTGAAAAAGCAGATGTACACATGTTTTATTGAAGGTTTTATTCAGGTATTACAAAAACAACAAGAAAACCTACTAACAACTCACCTGGAAGAATTCAGCCGACATATCTAAGAAGGGGCCCTCGAAGTCCTCCTCATACACAGACCTGCCATCCAGTCCGAGAATCATTAACATCTGGCAGGCGTTTCTGATGGCTCCTCTGTAATGAATAAATGTAAGGCCTTGTATCAGCTTTAATATAACTATGATAAGACATAGTAAACTGTTAATAACAAAAAGTATCAATTCAATCAAAACATATGGTATCCTGAAGAAGGCTGTTACAATAATCCTTTCGATGAGGCAGTGAAGCTGTGCTCCTGCGTACCTGTCTACAACCTCTCCTTTCCTCTCACGTGCAATCATGTCCAATAGTGTTTGTCGTAGGTGGTCTCGAATGCAGCCGTAGCGCACAACCTGGTCTCTGAATATGATGAGGCCGAGGTTATACACATTCTCCACATTGTTTTGTTGAACATAGACCCGATCCTGAGAGATGAGAGACAGAAGAGGATATTAGATACCGTCTCTGATTCCAAAATGCATATGGTGAGATTTAAGACGAATGAAAAACACAGATAAAACTACTGAATATATTTAGAGACACAGTTTGTGGTAGTGGTATTTATCCTCATATGTAATTTGAGAATGTATTTCAAGTATTTTTACTTCTGTACTGTCAAAAAAAATCTCTCCTAATTTACTTCCAATTTGATGGGGAGCAAAATACTTTTCCTATTGGCTGAAGGTGCCAGCAAAGCTTTCATCATATACTATACAATCCCCACTGAAAGGCTGCAAACCTTTACAAGATCATTAGAGCACCACAATAAATGACCGGCTGTTGTCTGAATTACTCCCAGAAAACACAAGGTTCAATGGGGGCAGGGGTGATAAAATATTTACCATGCCACTCAGTCATGCGATTTAACATCACAAACGTTAATCCAGAATGACAAATATCGGCCAGTGCATAATTACAGGATGTGTGTTTTTTATTACAACAAACAGAAGAGCAAAGTCACACTTGGTGCATCTGTCTAGCTCCTCACTAGAGGTCAGCAGCCAGGGAACAGCAGCAGCAGGCCTCGAGTATGCAGTACTTGCAACAACAGAAAGCCAAACGGTTTGGGTAAAGCAGGACAGGAAGATGGAGACCATAGAACAAAAGAAGCCCAGGGGAGCTGTGCAGTCCCTGACTGTGCCATTGTTCAGCTTACACTTGTGCCTATCTCAAGGGGCTCACTCAGTCACACACAACCCTGTAAACACTTTGGACTTGCTGTGGGCTAAAGTAAATCAACTAGTGCTGCCAGTTTTCCAACAAAACAAATAAATACAGCAACAGAGGCTCATTGTTAAGCCTGCAAATGAAACAACACCTTACAATCAAAGTCCAAAATAGGATGTAGGTGAAGCTGGCAGTAGCTGAGCACAAGACGCCATTTCTTCAAATGTGCACAATTGTTCATTACACAGTACAAGCACCATAATCCATTAACATGAGTGAAACATAAGATCTCACTGGTCTATGCTTACTGTGAAAAACAAAACTCACCACTGCATGGTGATCAAGATATTTGTGAATAATCTACTACTGCTACTATACTATTTACTTATTACAACAAAAGGCAAGGCACACACACAGCCTACCCACCATATACATAAGGATGTCTCTGATCATGACCATGGCAGTTTGATGGTCATTCCAGGCCTGATTCAGTGTTTGCAGAAAGTTATTATTTAGAGAGTTCAGCACATCTTCCCGTACCTGAAAAAAGAAACACAATAGATCAGGTCAGACTTTTAGGAAGCTAAGTGTTAGGAAATATAATATTAACAGTCCATTTGATGCTAACTTAAAACAACATCTTTCAAGCAGATGCAGCGCAAGAGACTCAATGGATAGTCTTCTTGTTACATAACTGCTACTCTATGACCTTTATGTTACTGATAAAAAAGATTAGAAAGGAATACATATGTACTTACTTTGTTGATGAGGTGCTCGGTGACAACCTCCCTCAGGCCTGTGTAGAGCTTCTCCCCATGCTTGTGGAGCACCATGGTGTAGGCGTTCCTGTACAGTTCCTCAAAGCTTAGACCACTGTTGTTCTTCCTCTGTATCTCTTGGATGGCATTTTTTAGAAGGTCCCAGATGTTGTTCACATACTTCTCATCCATTGTCATCTAAGGGAGGGGCAAAAAGATTAAATGTGATTACATGAAAAACTTTTATCCATACCTCGATGTGGCATATCAGTACATGAAGACAATAACATCAAGGATTATTCTTTACTAACACAATTCAATAGATCAAATATGTCAAAATCCATACAAACAATGTATAATGTCTACCAGTAGAGGAGCTTTCTATAAGTTATGTCGACGTAGATTTCATAACTTTCATGGTTTGTGCTTTCTACCTTGCAGTGTGGAGCGAAATGACATGGAGACGTTGTAACAAACCAATATAACAGCAAGTATTTTATTGTTTCTGCTTTGATACAAATCCAATTCATTTTTATTTTGGTTTACTGCAGTCATAAATGGGGGAAACACTGAGTAAAAATAAGTCAGCATAAAGCAGTGAAGAAAAAGCAATTTTGGCTGAGTAGTGATACTGGCAATGTGTTGATTTTTTTCAGCAATAAATATAATATGGAGAACAGTTCAATGTGCCTTATGAATTCTATTGAGGACTAACGCCAGTGAATACTGTTAGGTACACAACATTAAAAAAATGGTCCACAGTCAAAAAACACATGGAAGTGCTGCTTGACACCAGCAGACTGGTAACGAAATAACTCAACAACAAACTATTGACTTTTTTGAGTCAGGCAAAGGAATGGTAAAGAGGCAACTATTTAGTGTGCCCAGTTTCTCTTGCCCCATTGACATCTGCACAGCCCAGGCAGTGGGGTCTGTAGATTTAAATAGGGAGAAATAATTGAAATAGTATAAGGCCATAAATGAATAACAGTAATCAGGCTGAGTTAAGTCACCAGAATTGGTATCCTGAGAGAATAAGTTGTATGGCTGAAATGTTACTGAAAATAACTCCAGCTTGTCAAACCTGCCCAAATCCCTGTTTAAATCTGTAGGTATGAGAAAGAATTGTAAGAGGATCAATTTAACTTCACCCTTACTAGATGGTTCATTGTGGTCTAGGTGGCAGGTCCTGCACTGGCATGTAAGATCAACACTTGATAGAGGGATTAGCTGTGTTCACTTGCTCATCTGCCTCACTGACTCACTCTGCAAGACACCCACTCAGAAACCTGGATACTCAACAGAGGAAAAAACATTTGCTCTACAACCTCAACATGGAGTGGGAAGGGTGTTGCAAGGTCTAGCTGAACTAAGACTACATATATATTTAAAAACAATCTCACTACCTGATAACTACTACAATATATCAACCCAGTGATCGGTGGATGGTGACAAAAAATTAATGTCACACAGTGGTACTAGTAGTAGTAACAGCAGCAGGTAGCTAGCATGGCAACGTCAACAACAACAATATAAACTACTCAAGTTACCTTGGCTATGTTTACGTTAGTCTCAAGTTAAGCTGAAGTTGCGTTAGTTCTAAAGCCAACACCGCACAACAATGTTTTATTTGGCATCTACAACAGTCTCGATCCGCTAAGAAACACCAACAACCAACCAAACAAACAGAGACTGCCGTTACCATAGCGTAACGATACTTGCTGAGTGACTGCAACTTGGCTAACGTCAAGTCAAAGCTAACATGTAGGCCTGCTATCCAGCTAGCTGCTGTTTGCTCGTCTCTCGCTGAAGAAGTTTTCTTTCTGCTAACATTAGCTTGTGTCAGACGTCGACTCCCATTTAGACAGCGATAAACCCAGCTGACGTTTAATAAATAAATAAAACTGGGCTGATAACATAGTTGATGTGCTTCAGGTGAACTGTCATGCTAGTAGCAAGTTTTCATTTGACAATGACATGTTTTTTTCTCTCTCTCTTTCGATTGACCACCAGGTAGCTAACTAGCTAGCATAAAAAACCTGTCATCCCCGGTACTCGAGTCTCACAGCTAAGCGTCCCAACGCTAATCGAGCCGGTAAATACTTACAGGAAACGCTCGTATCCTCATCTTGGTGTCCTTCTTGGTGCTGCCTTTGAGGTTGGACATGGTTAGTTACAACGACTCTCGTTTCTAACTTGACTTAAAAGACTACATGAAAGGCAGCTGCGAGGTTTGCTTTCTATGCCAGGAAAGCGGCAGGGGGCAACTGCAGTGACCTCCCCCTTTTGGGAATTAGGTCGGTCTCTGTGTGTGTCTGTTATGTTGTTGTCACTCGCTCTTCTTCTTCTTCTTCTTCCCAGTGGTTTTTTTTTTTGGCTAATGTTGTAGCCTGGATGCAGTGATGGCGGACGTGCTGTAGCTACTCCACTGCGCAACGCCGAGATCTCGCGAGAGTAAAGTCAGTGACAGGTGCACGTTTACGCCACAGGTTGATCATCATCATCATCATCATAACCCTGATCATAACCGCTCAACGGTTACGTCGGTGTGATATTAACATTTCGACACAAACTTCGTAAGTACGTATAGTTTCGGGGCGAATATGCTTTGTCGTTTGCAGGTGAAAAATAACGACATGAAAACATAAAAAACAAACAACTTTATTCAGTCACAGTAAAAGTTACAGTTTTTCTTCAACTATCAAGCTAATTCAGGGCGTAATCAAGACAGCTATCTTTTTTTTTTATCGGGAAAGCATAGGCTACATACAACACTATTAGGCCTATTATTCAGTCAGATTAGGCAATGTTCAAATAATGCCATATTCATTGTGCAGTTTGAACATGCTAATTGTCATCGTTGCAGTTTTCCAGTCAAGTTCCCGCTCTTCACATTGTCCACCTGTGAACTCCGATGATTGACAAGTGCTTGGAAGACTGAATATCTTCTCACGGTCATGACGACACTCTCTGCACAAGACAAAGAGAATATCTTACAGCAAAAAGGTGAGTCCTGAAAAGGTAAATAGGCTATGTAAGAATGTGAATATTCGAGATAGTAATATCAGTCTATTTGAATATTAAACAAAGAATCTCCCCTCAAGCACAAGCCACAATAACTCAAACCTCATTATCACATAATACATTTCTGGATTTTGAATCATTTTATAGTGATGTAGGCTATTAAATCCATCTACCTGTGCGCTCTGCTGTACTGATGATGGGAACTGTTGCAGTCTTTCGGAGGCCAGCCGGCGCCCTCCTTCTCAGCCCCATGTTCTCCAGCTCCAGCTTTCTGATTTCCGTCCGCATCAAGCTGATCACCTGGATAAGCCTCTGTTTGCTGTCCACGGTGCTGACCATGCACGTTTCCACCCTGTCTGCATCTGTCTCATGTGCATCCATCTCACCACACGACCCCATCTGACCTGTAAACACACAGTCTCTCAATAGGCATTTGGGCCTTTTCATTCAAAGTTGATTTTTTTAAAGCACAACATTGGGGTCAACAAAGAAATAAACAGCCAATCAAAAGAGGCCATCTAGGCTGTCATCAGACTATTGATAGTCAGGTCACATGATGGGGAGAGTGTTATTTTCTTCTTAGCGATCCGATGCCTACCACTTTCCTTCCTCCTGTTAAATATTCATCTACTCTGTCAACAATAGGAACTTGGGAGAGGCTTACCTGTGGTCTAACAGGGTGATAGGGTGAACTGCTTCTTGTTTAAACTCAGGCCACTTCTCAGTGGGGCTAAAATACATGGACTAAAATGGCACCTGAGAATGGACTTATTTGTCAAACATCTTTTTCCCCAATATAGCCTACTTGAACTTGAACTTTTCTTCCTGCCCCAAATTTGTAAAGTAGCTACGTCACGATCACATACCTCCAAAAACCCAGCTCAGTTTCTGCATGAATGACCTCACTGTTAGGGCTCACACAGACAGCCTTGCTGCATGCAACTGAGTATTATCACTGTGTAAAGAATAATTGGGTGTTGAGTGGGTTGTGTGTGTGTGTGTATGTAAAATATGAGAATTTACATTAAGAACACCTGTTTGGTTGCTGTATGAAGAGGAGAGAATGAGTCAGTGAGCATCTGTTCAATGCGGCTCTGCTGCTCTCTAGTGTTTAGTAGTCCCAGCACCTGCTTACAGAGTAGAAAGCAGAAAAGCATTGTTTCACTGACCTCTTCTGGTTGAGAACATGAAGTCCGTAGCACCTTGGACTGCAGATTGCAGTGCTGATTTAGGTTTCTTCACAAAAATGAGTCAGGGACACTGGTCATGCCTAGCTGACATCAAAAACATAAACACCATAAGGACATAGATAATTGATGTGGTGAGGAAATGTGCAGCTCAGTAAAGATACAAAAAAATAAATTATAATATTACAAGGTCATAGTGTTTGACCAGATCTTCTGGGGAGTTACATTTTATTTGTAGTACCATTATTCAGAATATTTCTGTTTCTGTTTAAAAATGCAGATTTTAATGAATTTAAATATATAATCCTTAGATGTTTCTAATTGTCAATATCAGCGTTTCACTTTGCCAGCGTAGAGGACCTCTGCAACTACTGGAGGCTTGTGGCTGTGCATGTAGGTGTACTGTACCTCCTGCATACATTAATATTAAGACATTATGAATTATTTTTAGAAACTGAAGGTTAACCACCAGTGAATACGATGTTTAGCCTTAGCCGAGCCATGACTCATGCAGCAATGACATATTAGAGACAATGACTTACAGAGTCATATACATATCAGATGTGCAAATTCTGTATATTTGGCTTCTCAGGTAACATCCTCTGATACTGACAGTGCAGATGGCACTCACTGAGCTGTGGTTTGGACACAGGAAATACTGCAGCTATACAACCCCAACGTGTTTGTGCTCTGAAATAACTTTTGGTGTCATTGTTGGTAGAGAGGATGAGCTCAGTGTTGATCAGCCACTTTATAAACTAAGCAATAGAGATTGCACGAGCAAATTGCATATAACTCAGTAGCCTGCACACATTTAATATTTGGTGATCTGGTGTTTGTCACTGTGAGCCTCCTCATTGAGTTACATTTCACAGTGATATTGGCAACAATATTTGATCAGTGTTGTGTATCGCCCCGTCTCTTGTCGCCTGTTTACTTGTTGCCTGTTTACTTGTTCCGTGTTTTGACACCACATTACATACTCAAAGTTCCTCCCATTCCACAGTATGGTATGTAAGCTGTTTGTCTGCTGATAACAACCCCTCAGCAACAGAGAGATAAACTTAACATGCTGCTGTAGAGACAGCTAACACGAGGTGACTGACTGCTAACATGACAGGAAAACATAGTGAGTGTGGAGAAGACTCCACTCAGTGAAATATTTCTGTTTCAAGTGACGTTAATTTAAATGTGATACAGCTGCCACGTGGTATGACATATGCCCAGCAGGTGGCGCGTGACGTGGTATGACTTTAACAAAATTAGACCTAATATACTCAAGCTTGGTTCCATGTGCAAGCACATGACATCCTCCAGCAGCAGGGTAAGCCAAAAGGACGACAATATAAAGTGATGCATTCGAAAGGCAGCGGTAATTGATTTAAAAAAAAAAGTGATTACAGAGGCGGAATTTAATACGCTGCTTTTGATTTCAGCCCTTTTCATCGTTGCTACTTGCTTTGCAAACATGACACCAGGGGGTCAGGACAAATGCAGCTCCCTCCAGAATCCTGCACTCATCATTTTAGCCAAGTTGCTGTTGACCTGGCGCCAACACCACAAAACAGGACAAGTAATTTAATTTGCCACTGCTGCCGACCTTGAAACAGGGAATGTAGGCTACCAGAATCCCAATAGGGAGGCTTGAGGAAAACATCCTGGGAGCTGAGAGAGGGGTCAGGCTGTTCTGTCTGTAGCATCACATACAGTCTCCTCACCTCTAGAGAAATACTTTTGTCCTTCAGGTATGCAGAGATTGAAGAGATTTATCTATTCTTGTTTTAAAGATAGTAGGGTACTGTCTCTGAGAAATATGATTAGGCCTATATTATGAAAGTAATTTAGCAAACGCTTATAATCACTTTAAAAGCCATGTATAAAGACAAGCACTGTTCTTTATGTTGGTCATTTTTTTATTTTATAACATCAAAAAGTGAAACATATTCCTCAAAATATCACCCTCCCTCAAGTAAAAAGGACTATGCAGTTAAAGATCAGATGTAAACGTCGCCATAGCAACAGATAACTGGCAGAAGCATTCGGTAAAAGGCCAACATTGAGCTGATCCCATCGTCAAGATGTGCACCTATACGTAACCGTCTTAATATGTCACATAGAGTGATAAGATCGTGACTCACTTGGATACATCACACTCAAGTCTGGAAAGTGTCACCTCCCCACACGAGAGGTGCTAAATAAAACAAATAGCGTAGGAGGTAGGGGATATGTAGGACACATCTGCTTTTATTATGTGATACATGTCAAGGATGTCTCATGGTACTCCAGTAATGTTTACATATCTCAATAAATATGTGTCAAGAAATGATATGTTGGTGAAGTTGTCACATCTGCTGATACTGTCAGAACTCTTAAAAAGAGCATATTTCTGAAAAGCACTGCTGTGAGTTTAAAAAACTACACAAATCCTTGAGAAAATGGGTTTGTCATTGTGATTTGTCACCACAATCGCAATGATGATATTATGTCAAGAGGTTAGATAGAGGTTCTCACATCCCTCAAGCAAAACAAGTGCTGTGTTACCGAACAGGTTATGTCTTACGTGCAGACACATTCCCAATCCCATCTCTCATCACCCAGAATGAACAAATGTACCAACGTCCTCCTCCAGCCACGTGATGCGATATGATCTGCTTGTAATTGCTGCCATAACTTGTTGCCCTATTGAGGTGACATCTTAAATCACCCTGGTGAAAATACATTGGGTTAGAATTCAATATTGGTCGTAAAATCTAAATATAAGGCCCCGGAGACTAAGCTGTTTCACAGAGCGGTGTGGTAGCTGCCTGGCAAAAAAACACACACGGGGTTACAAGGCTTGAAAGCGAAGCCCTAGCCACTCACACCAGAGCTTCTGCTTACTGAGATTATTGCTGTAATATTTGTGAAAAATGTTGCGATAACTTTGAAGAAGCAATTTGAAAGGACATTTTGAATGCAGTGCGACTGTATGTGTCCGCGTCTTCCTGTGTGCCAGTGTTTCAAATAGAAACCTGTAGGTTTTCCAGCCGCTCGGCACCGTCTTTAATGACATAGCTCATAACCACAGTCCCATCCAACAGCCTTCATTATGACTCAGTAATCACAGACTGCATTTGTTTTTCTTTTCCTCTCAACTCCCTATCTCTCTTTCTCTTTGTAAACCTATAGGCCTCTGTCTCTCTCTCTCCCCTTCTGTTTGTCTTCCTCTGAGCAAGACGAAATCCAGTAGTGAGCGAGAGCTGCTAGCCTACTGGAGAAAGTGTTTGTTGACTTTTCGGCACAGACTGGTGCTCTGTAGGGGAGCAGTCTGTTATTTATGGCTCAGGGCCTTATGTGATTGGCTGTGGGGAGATATAATTATGTCTGGCACTCAGCTTAGCTAGTTTTAGAGTTACAATAGGTGCCATGTTGAGTTCACTGGTTGCTAGGTTACTAAGTGGAAGGCCTGGTACTATAGAAAATGTTTTTGATATAGACTGAAACTGTTTTTCTATTTTAAGCCAAATGTGGAAGTGTAATAATTAAACACTGATATTATTATTTGAAACTTGATACTGCCTGGAATTGCATGCCCCATTACTTACACTGGAAATGCTTTGGGGAGCCATCGCTCAATGGCTTGCATTAGATGAATGATTAGAGCAGTAAGTAGCTAAAACTATTGATTTAAAACAGGCTTGGAAAATTATAAACCTATCCTGTAATTGCTTTATATAATGTAAATGTTCTTTATTTGGCACTAAAGGATCCATTACACTAGTGCTAATTTCCCAAAATGTCTACAGTTTGTAATTAATTAATAAACTCCCATGTGATCCAACATATTAGTTAATTAGTTATTAGTTATGAAGTATATATCATTTTCATTTCAACGCATCACAACATCAATGAGTGTCTAGTTTGTACTTTATATCAGCCGTGACAGCCATGACAAAATGTGGTCCTGGAGACCGCGACTGTATTCCAAACGATCACAGAGGGGATTTCACAATCTCGGCAGGTGCAGATTTTACAGCCATAGTGTCATAACTGTGCGGTCACACAAAACATTACAGGCAGTGGAGATAGATCAAATTGAAGGGCTGTGTTTGAAGATGGGCTTGCTCTCCATGTAATGATGAAGAACTGACAACAGAGGACTCACGGGTCTGAACGTCAGCGTATTGATAGGCGTCGTGACTGGGGTGATTCCATTGTGTGATGGTCTCTAGTTAATATTTAGCAGTGCAGTTGAACGACTGTTAGAGGGATGAACATGGTATTGGACAACCCACTATAGTTCCTGATTTGCTGTTTATTATTAATTAACTGGGGTGCCTACAGATGACTGTTACTTGAACATACAGTACCAGTAAGACCAGTACTTACACGCTGAGAAGAGGCTGTAATTTCATGTTTCATTGATACCACCTGCCTCTTACTGGCCTCTAGCCGCTATCAAGTTCCTTATTTTATTGCATGATGATGACAGTTACTGAGCTCATCGTTCACACAAATGATGTTATTGTGGCAGAGGGATTTCCAAGGAGCTGCAAGGATTACCAAATAATTGCTCTATATATGGAGGTGAGATGCTGAAGTTGGATATGGAAGAGGCAGGGTAAACTATAAACCATTTTTCAAGGGGAGCATACCACCAGCAACGACTATAAACATGTTGATGTTACGTAGTTGTCATTACTACTTTATTACATCAGTACTCAGTGCTTGCAGGAAAGCACATGTCCATGTGTACAGTTTTCATGACTACGTCTTGGTTGTGACCATATCCTGGTGATGATGATGTATGTGTCCACGAACATGACTCAAAGTACTCAAAGATGCAGCTGTTGAAGTTCTCAGTGTCTCCAGGACCACATTTTGCCATAGTACCACACCACACACACTAACTCCACTTAAAGCAGATATCGGCGGAATGTTTTTGTTAATATAAGTCCTAAATAGTCCTATTTTCCGTCAGCAATCACTTACATGGAGTGTTTCAGCCGAAACACGAGTCTCTCAGTCACTCTGCTCTGCTGTAAATCAAAGTCCTTGTGGGATACAAATCCAATGAGGAGAGAGAACGGCATGAAGGGCTGTGTGTGCAGCCAAGGGATGTTGTGGTGACGTAAGTTCCATGACAGTGTCAAGGAAACTCTGGTACAAGTTCATTTTACGAGAGGCCGTTATAGTGACTTTCACAGGCAACAGGACGGTAAAAACACGAGCTACGGGTTCCCTGGAACGCTACAAAGTCGTAGTCGTGACTTGAAGCTGTAACTTACGGTTTCAAAAGCCTGCCTGGAACGCAGCATTAGCCAAACGACCGGATTGCTGATATCTGCTTTAAGGTGACAACAATACCAGCCTCGCTTAATAATTGGTGAAGGGGCTGATATGCAACCAAAGATGTAATAAAACATAAAGGTGCATTCAAATTTGTAATAATCAATTCCTGTGAGGGGGTTAATTGAATTAATAGTTGTCCATGACATACAAGGCATGAATAATTCTCTTTATGAAAACAGTTACTTATTCATATTGCCCTAGTAGCTTTTATCTCCTCATTATGCAGGGTGGTCGGACAGGGACCTTGAATAGACTAATGGGATTATGTCACTTTGAATCGGCCTTTGCCAGGGTTGTTCCACACACTTGTTGTAAAACAGCAGCCATGTATTTGTCTTTTCCCTATAGGAGGTGGGAGGTGAAGATGAGACTTCAGCACTCCAGCATAGATAATCCTGTTGTGTATTCCATACCATGGCTTATGTGATCACTGTCTTCAATAATACATGTGTAGTAAGCGGAAAACACAGGGATGCGAAAGGAGCGGAGGCTCAATGAGTAATCCTCATCTAATCCATTTATTTTAAACACAGGGCCTGCCAGGGTTAATAACTAATGATGTGTCTGTCTTTTTCATGAGCGCGCAGCCTTTCCCTTCCTCTTCTTTCATTTTTAGCGCTTTTAGTCTTAAAGATGTAACTTATGACATACTTTGCTTTGCTCTTAGTGTTTCTCTTAGTGCGTAATATGATGGAGTAATTCAGTAAGTGTATGTAAAAAGAAAATCAATATTTCCTAAGGTTCTCACCAAACGAGTTGATAAATTAATTCATTTTAATATTCAAATGCTTAACGCTGTCAAATGAAAAACAACCAGACCAAGACGGAGAAAACATACACCACTATAGGCCAGCATATTTAGTTTCAGTGCTGCCAGGGTTATTAAAGATAACATGACATACTGTAGTGTCAGGGCCTGGCTGAGTGGTTAGTGTAAGTATAGACTCTCTGATTAGTCCTGTCTTCACACCTAATTACCAGTGGGATTTTATGGCAAGCTGTTGTGACTCTGTGTCTGAGTCAGTTACACTAGCAAGCTGTCCTCGTATCTACTAAAAGTGGTGTAAAGATAAGATGGTTGTAAAAGTTTCTAAACAGATGGACTAGATAAAGACACAGTGTGAGTAATTTTGATAAAAAGGTGCGTTGTCATTATTGTTTTTACACAGTTTCCACAGCGGTGTTATGACTTCAAGAGTTAGATGACAAGAAAATGGCGCCTTCATATAACCTCCTTCATAACAAATTTTGACAGTCATCTCTCTCCCCTCTCCAGCTCCTTGGTGTTACTAGGAATGCAGTAGTGCCACTTGCAGACTGCAGTGTCCAGGGAGCCCTAAAAAGGGAAGGAGTCTCACTCTGATTCCTGGCAACTCATAGAGCGGTGGAGGCTAAATTAGGCCTGGTTTCATTGACTTCCAATCCTCTGAGTCCCACCAGCCCTGCAGCCAGAGGAGGGGAGGCCGGCTGGTGCTCAGGGCCCATGATGCTTCCTCAGAGGTTCTCTAGACACCGTCTGGGTAAGTTAAAGTGTCAGATGGAGAGATGATATGTCTAGGATGCTTGAGATGGGAGGTTTCGTCTCTTGATAATTTCCTGTGTAAAAGGAGAAGAAACATGAGTAACACTGTGATGCTAAACATTTTAATGTCGAAAGTTTATTAAAAAATACACTTGAGTGACACTGGGAACAAATAACATGCTATCTTGTTTTCTTTTGAGGACTATTTAGATGCCTGAAGGAGTACAAGTATTCATTATGTCATTATGTCTTTTTAATCCTCGTGTTCCTCCCAGATTTATACTCAGACTCCACACTAATTTGCCTCTACTTTTCAAAAATTGACTGTTCATTACATCTATATGTGCCTCTGTGCTTACACATTTAGTTTTTTATTCAGTTACGAAAAGTCATTTAATTAAGTTCCTGAACTTGTCAGTTTAACCTAGTTTGTACTTGTGTCACCTGCTTCAAATATGCATTGCAATGGCAGCATTATGTTGGAACATGTGAAATTGTTTTTATTTGTACAAAACAAAAACGCAGGCATGAGACAGACATAACATGTCTTACCTTTTTCGTTTGTTAAATATACCAACATCAACAAATTAATACCATTAACCCCTCATGTGATGTGTTGCACTTGCACGTAATGTGCAACCTACTCAGTACGTGCTTTTCTGCTGATAAAATGGTTGTTGTCTGACTCCTACTCTTCTCTGCTCTTTCCCTTTTGCTGTGCTGTCCAGTGTGATTGACTGTGTCTCTTCCTCTGCACTGGCAGTCGGAGACAGGTGCTGAGTGCTGCTGAGTGTTGCTGTGTGTGTGGGCTCCAGGGGCCTGGTTCAACATTCCAGTGATAGTTTGATAGACACAGTCCTTGGGGGAGGAAGAGGAGGAGCGCAAATGCCTATACCAACCTCTATGAAGAAGAACTGAGGGGGTAAGTAAAATACTGTGATGATGTAGCCGCTGCAAGAATTGTGATAACATCCTGCAAGTCCCCTTTCTTTCTATCTCTTTTTTCTACATTTCTCAACTGCAGCCTTTACAAAACCCCACTTCCTGATTTAGCGAGCTGTTTCACCGCTTATCTCTCAGGCTGCAAACTAAACTTGTCTAATGTCACAGGAACTTCCTCTTTTCACACACTCACAGGCTGCAAGTGTGTACATGTCTGTATGTGCATTTGCATCTTTCATAGATGAGTGTATATAATATGTGACTATGTGTATACAGTACTGACAGTTTGAAAATGGAGGCAAAGAGGAAGCTATAAAGTGGGATGCAAAGAGAGGCGGGGATAAAAACAAGCTGACCATATTTGGCATCAGTAGATAATACAAAAAGAAGATGCTAATGAGATAAGGAGTGGTTGTCATGGAGACTTAGTGTTGCGCAGTGATGGTTCGCTCTAAACCTGACCACATTTGCGGTATGGCCGTTGCCAAGCAGAAGGTGCTATTATGAGAGAGCGCGAGAAGTAGAAAAAGAGAGAAATGAAGATGTCAGTTCATCCCACAATGCATTGCGTCAGCGTGACCTGTGTTGAAGCAGCTCCGTCTGTCCCAGTGGCACGTCAGCAAGAGACAGACACGCAGGTAAGCAGATGTCTCTTTAAAATATCTATGAATAAGACTCCACAGTGTAAGGATTTGTCGCATCATTCAGCGTTCCTCTTTGTTTTTGTTGTTTTGATGTGTTTCTCACGATTCTGTAGCCGCGCAACTGGTGATGACTTTAGTTTCTCATTTACTTTCTCTTACACTTTACAAAGGAGGAAGGTTTCTGTGCTGGAGTAGAGCCGTGTGCAACAATGTCTTATTATCCTCTCTACACTATGAAGGGTCTGTGAGACATTAGAGATGTGAGAGGAGTTTCTAATATATTTGCAGCAGCATATCTGCAGGCTACGTTTAGACAGAAAAACTCCTGAAAGCCCAAGTGCAAAGACGTCTTTGCAAAGGGTGTTTCCACTCGTTTTTTCATTTTTATCTCCAAGATAAGCTGCAAGCTTGAATCATGTGCGCACACACATGCACAGTGGTGTCATACGGGGACAAGACAGTCTATTTCCTCTCTCTGTATTTCAAACCTGACAACTCGAATTGCACCTGCTTCCCCTCGCTGCGTCAAAGTGGAAAGAAGTTAAGAGAAAACCACAAAATGTGCTGCAGGGAAACATAACTGCAAATTCACTCTAGAACAGGAGTATTTGTCAGCAGACACGCATTTACATCTTTTCCCTCTTTCATGCACATTTTAGTAATGTGTAGCATTTTTGTAGCGTCTTTGTGTATGTAGTATATTCCTCACACATTATAAAGTAACACATAGCATAAACAGAAGTTGTTTGCAGGCCTCCAAAATAAACCAGAGGGAAATGGCTGATACTGAATGCTGCTCCCTGCTGTGGGTCTTTCTGCAGCGCTGTGTACTGTTACAGTTGTTGCTGTGATGGTCTGTAATGGGAGTGTAATATGTATTTGCGGCCTTAGTGATAGATGAGCTGTCAGAGTATGGCACACAAAAGCTCTGGGACATTTCCTCAGTGGAGTGAGAGTTCACATCAGCCAGCCAGTGTCATTTACAGAGAGCTGGGAAATAGCAGAGCGTTGAGATGATAGAGAAGCTTAAGGTGGAAAGTTGCACTCATCAGGCAGGAGCGCAAGAAAAGTGGGGTGGACAAAGGTGAAAGGTTAGGGATTTGATGGTTTGACCGAGGCAAAGGGGTCACTAATGCTAGACCGTGTTGGCTTAAGGTGACTCATGAGGAACTTTCTAGAAGATTCCGAGCTTCCTACTCCTTTACTCTGTTTGTTTCACTGCCGTGTATGGGAGTTTCAAAAAAAGAAAAAAAAAAGTATGAGCAAATTGATGTAGCTAAGACCATGAATGATATTTGTCCCACATGTGTATCAAGCTCCAAAATGTGTGGAGAACTACAATCCCCATAATGCAATTTGATTGTGATATCTAGAGGATTCTCGCACTTGATAAACCTCCCTCCATAACCACAGAGGACACCGTACAGCTTTCACTGAATAGGCACCATAACCCTTAACTAGTCCACTGTTCTCGATGTGTAAAGCTGGTGGAATTCCCCTTTACCTACATGCACAACCACATATACGCGTGCATGCACACACACACACACACACACAAACATGCACACACTCCTTCCTGTTTTCGGTTAGTTAACACCAGTATGTGTGTGAGCAGTTTGCTCAACCCCACCATGTTGATTCCTCTTGCTCAAAACTTGAACAGCTCTCCTCAGCCTCATTGATCCTTTAGAGAACAAAGGTCACACCGTCCTCTTATCTGTGAGATACAGGACACGTTGAATAGGAAGTTTTAAAAAACATAGCTGATGTCACTTCAAATGAAGAAATAAGAAGTAGAAAAGGAGAAATAGGCTCCTGTGTGCAGTTGATCAGATTATACGCAGAATGAAACCTGAAAATAATACTTGTCGAAGTGAATGAGAAAACCATCTGGCAACTGCAGAGCTTGGCTTGAGACTAATTGGACGAGGGGAATATAGTCCTGTGGGTTGCGACAAATAGAGAAGCGGTTGTGGTTGTTTCAACTGGGAAGTTTAGGGGAATTAAGACGTAGTCATCCTCAGTGAGACACAGTTACCAAAAGACAGGCTTGGAGATGGCGTATTAAGAATGATAATGAATAGAAAATATGGGGTGGCGTTGCAGTGGAGGAAAAGAAAGATGCAGAGAGGAGCAGAAGCACTGGCGCACTCTCAGCTGCAGCAGAAGAGGGGAAATTCCACGTCAGTGTCAGAGTTTCACAGAGAGCCCAGATCTTTTTGGAAGCGTTGCTAATGTGTCTCCTATTGCGCCACAACAACATCAGTCATCATGTTGCTTCATTATGGGTCAAGGAAAAACTTCAATTGCAGGTTAGAATGACCTGCTGGTCCCATTGATCAGCAGTCAAACAGATGGGTCTGTTAATCCAATACAGGGCTGTTCTCATGGTTGGAAATAGATCTCCTTCCATCACTAATGAATGAAGGTTTGAAATAGATCAAGGCATGCACTTTGCTGTTGTGACTAATAATGCCACTGTCCATCAAAATTTGATCAGTTCAAAAATAGCACTATGGCACCCTTCTTTTGTCGGAGGTAGGCTATACAGTGTGTTATTTGTGCTCTGTGAGTGTGCAGGCACATTGCACCAGAATATTGGCTAGGTAAAGGGTTAGCACTGCAGCTGGGGCTCCACCACAGATTGTCACCCGGGGTTTAAGGGCCTGCTGTGTAAATTAGAGATGACTTATCACCAGCTTTGTATTAAACAGAGCTTCGCAGCAGTAGAAAACCGGTCCAGAGACAGAGGGAGGAACGGAGTGGAACAGAAAGACAGCCGAGGCGTGACAGTTTCACATATAGGAGGGGCGAGGGGCACTGGGATATTCTTTCGCAGTGTTACACATGTATATGCAAATAAACCAAAGAGGGAGGGAGTTCTAACGTCTCCCTATGTGACCAGGCTGATGTGTCAGCACATAGGTGCAGGTGTGATCTCAGACAGCGTGGATTCAGCTGCAGTACGTGGACTCTTCTCATTGATAATACAATACAATACAAAGCAATGTTCACTATTCCACACAGGCAGTATTATGAATGCACTCCCTCGTGATCACAATTAAAGTCACAGACGACAAGCGGGATCAGTCAGAAAAAAAACTTGGCGTCAGCACGCAGCTCAAAATCTGTAAAGATTCCTGCAGATGCCAAGGCCACTATCTCCATGGCTACCGGATATTGCAGCATCAGGTCCAAATCAAATTCTTGGAGGCTCCTTTAGCCTCTCTGGCTTTCCCCTGGATGCTGGGGTTGTGCCGGCAGAATCCTTGAGTCAACAACAATACAGGGGAGTTGGCAGCAGCAGCTACCTCGGTGATGTCTCGGTTAGCCTTTCTATAAAATGTTGCCCACCTGCAACCAACTGGTTACATATTATGTGAATAGTACATACTTCCTAAGTATTTAGCACTTTGTGTTACTATGAATTAGTAACCACCTACTAGCAGAGTCCAGTTTCAGATTCAGTGCTGTCCGGTGTGTCCTGAGTCTATATAGTGGTCAAGAGCTGCGAGTGTGAAGCTGAGCTGAGGTGTCTGAGGGTTTGCGTGCCACAGCAGAAAAGCGGTATGAAAGAGAGAGAGGTGATCCGGACAGAAGCCGGGCCTAATCTGTCATAAACTCTCTGTAAATCTTTCCGTAATTCTTCCCCCCCGCCTTATTCTATTCATTCTTTCCAGCTGCTGTTTTTCTCCTTATTCTTCCTCACCTCAAAGTCCATTGTTTCACTTGTTTCTGTGTTTCTGTCTGGCTGAATGGTGCCATCACAGCTTTAACTTCTAATGCCCTTCCTCACTCTGCATGGACTTCCTGTGCTTTTAGATTTATCCTGTTACTAATTCCCCCTCTTTTCTCCCCCTTTATCTTCTTACTGTGTTTTCTCCCCCCCCACCCCCCCTCTCCCTCCGTCACTCTCTCCTTCCTCCCCCTCACTGGAAAGGCAAGGGCAGTTTTGCTGTAAGCGAGCCAGCACTTCCTGGTGTTGTTTTGGGGTGGGGGGGGGGCGTGGCTATCCTTCAGTGAGGAAGAGAGGGGAGGGAGAGAGGACTGCAGGATCTGTATGCCCAGTGCAGTCAGGGCTCCCTCCTCCTCCTCCTCTTCTTCTTCCTCCTCCTCCTCCTCCTCCTCCTCCTCCTCCACAGCTGTTGCTACTGCCGCCAGCGAACACCACTTTGGTCGGGCAGCAGACAGACGATCCAGAGGCTGGGGAGTCAGTAGAGACACAGCCCAGCACGTCTCAGCACAGCTCAGCACAGCCACTTCAAGAGGCAGGGGAGGGGAGACACTAGCGCACAGCCAACGCTGCAACTCGCGCGCACACACACACACACACTCACACAGACACACACTCCTCCTCTCTCGCTCTCTCTCCCACTCTCTCTCTCTCTCTCTCTCACTCTGGTGCTCGGCTCGGCGCAGCTCCTCCACTCATTCGCTGCTGATTCACTCGCTCACACGCTTGCCTCTCTTCTGCCAGTCCCTCTGCCTTGCTGCGCTCTGCCTGCCTGCCTGAGAATGGTCCAGCCGGTGCCTGGGGGTCTGCTGTCGCGGCCTGTCTGAACACACGCATAAACACACAAGAGTCAATCGACACGCGGAAGCACACACACACAACCCGGAGAGCAATGTGAGAGGTAAGAGCTCAACCCTCCTCCTTGTCTCATTGGTTTATCTAGATCTTTCCTCTCCCGTGTGTTGCTGCAGTCTTTACTTTCCAAAGTAGCGCCTGTGCAGCGGAGCATAGGTAGAGATATGGGGATTGTTTGCTTTAGTATCTGCCGTGTGTTTGCGTGTGTCTGTGTGTGCATCTAGTATGTGGGCCACAGGGTTAACACCTATTTGTCACGGTTTGTTTTATAGATATAGACCCACACACATGCACAGACACACATACACGCAGACACATTCTTGGCTCAAAGCAGCCAGTCACACAATAGCTACTTCCTGAGGGTAGCGCTAGTTAGCAAGAAAATTTGCTGGTGTGTGTGTGTGTGCATGCGTGTGTGTTTGGAGGGCCGTGGTTGTTCCAGGAAGCAGTGGAGAGGATCAATAGATCGCCCACTCAGCTTTCATTCCCTTCGTCTGACTCAACATTAGACATGATGGGAGTTATCCTCCAGGGTTGGGTTTACAAAGAGAATGGTAAAAAAAAAAAAAAAAAAAATTGTGTCTCTTTTACCTCCTTTGCTGCGTCAGCCCAAAGGGGGAAGCATGGCTTGGCATGTGTATATGTGTGTTTCTCCATGTGTGTACACTGTGTAAGGCAAACTCCCGGCCCACTGCATGTAAATTATGTGTGACATGTGAAGCCGCTGCTACCTTATATGGTGAGCACAGTATTTCAGTACAGTACAATCTTGCCAAGCATTCCGGGTCGCGGGAAGAGAGAGTGTGTGAGAGGGTGACTCTGTCTGTGGGAGTGTGTGTGCCTTCGTGTGTGTGTGTGTTTGTGTGTGTGTGCGAGACTGAGTGAGTGTTTGCATGCGTCTGACAGAGGGGGAGTAACTGAGAGAGAGGAAGAAAGTTGAAGGGAGAAGGAAAGAGGTGCAAGAACGAGAGAGACAGGGAGAAGGAGACCCAGCAAATGGAGGGATTTTACTTGTCGATGTGTAAACCGGAGTAGAAGTAAGTAGCTACTTTATCAAGGCTTCGGGAGGTAACGCATGATTGTCCCGTAATGTTTTTTTTGTGTCTTTTTCTGGAGTGAAGGATCATACAAAGATAAACGGGCCTAACGTGTTTTCGTTGCGATTGCGTCCGACTCAAATACGAATCTTTTCAGGGTTTTTTTGTAAATACGTGTTCCTCCGGAGAGTCCGAACGCTGCCTGAATAACAGCAGGTCATAGCTACATCTGGTAAAACACAGAGCTAGAGCTAGAGAACCTCCAGAGCTTTTAACTCTAGCCTTTACTCCCTCTTCTCCTCTCTTTGTCCCTCTCCTCGCCACCTCTGCCCTCCTCCCTCTGGCCTCTCCGGGCTTCCTCCTGATGGTGCGTCTGTGGTTGGGGCAATGATGAGGAATGTTGTTGTTGTGACTTAGAGGGCTTCAGTGTGGCTCAGACAGTAGCTCGCACACACCAAGTATGTGCACACATGCAAGCATGCGCAACACAGACAGATGTGCTGCAGATTGCATTGTTGGGACTTCAAATCCCACTGGTAGCTGCTGCTGCTGCTGCAGGTTGACTGACAATTTCAGTCCAGCAGGAAGTTGAGGAACCTGCTGGTGTCAGTCTGTAGCAGGTAATAATACAGAAGATGAGACGCCCGTCTCTCTGTATGGTTGTCTATGTATGTAAATTCATTTGCTGCGTGAATGTGCGTTGCCTATAATCTAGGATCTGCCCTACAGACAGGATTATGTGCATGACTGAATATGCGCTGACAGGTTAAGCTTTTATTACACGAGGGCTTCACCGTATGTTCCTACTGTGTTATGACCACATTTCAACCCCTCTGAGCAAGAGTTTGACACAGGTTTGGCTGAGTAAGACACCTTCCATTCAAGGAAATTCAACAAAGTTTAGCTAAAAATGAACTGACTCCAACAACTGTGGAAGACTCGGTTCTTTATTACACCGGTAATTGAATTTAATTGAGTCTTTAACCCGCCATACTACATATCAAGAAACCAGTAGTAATTTCCAAGCGTCCTCTGTACACAGTGATAAAAACCACCAGTGTTCACCTGTATCTGAACCATACAACACTCATAACAAGCAGGGCATGTGGCGTGTGAAGCTGCCGTTTGTGGAGGCAGTAATGTCTAGTTATTTCTTTGTTATTCTGTCCAGAGGTACACGTGTCAACACAAGCCTGGCCCTTGTTTTTCTTCACCCCAGGTGCAACGGCTCCCGCTCACAGCCTCGACACCTCAAAACCCTCTATCTCTAAAGGAGAGACAGGCAGTTGTAACTTTTAATAACACATTCCAGGCCATATCTTCTTTTTCTCTAACTCTTCACAGTCTCCTTCTAGCTGCCTCGCTATCTCCTTTGTCTCTATGACCACAACCGTGTCCGTTTGCCTCGGGGTATTAGCAGGCCTCCACACAAGTCAGTGAATGTAGGTTTACTACATAGGCATGTTTACCTAAATTAAAATTTTACAGATAACTAGCGTTGAAGATAAAACTGGTGACAAAGAGGCTGTATATACGTACTATGTGGGCCTTGTGCTGTATACTCAGGAAAAAGACCCTCTTCAATACAAATGTCAATAAGTAATATGATATTAATTACACAAAACTAATTATTTAGTGTTTTTCATTGTCTTATGATAAATGTTTCTGCCTGTATATTCTCATTAGGGATAACAACTACAACATATACGTATGTACACAGATGAATAAAATTAGATTTAAAAAAAAGCAACATGAGCAATATCTTAGCAAGGATTTAAACGTATCAATTTCAGTAAAGATTGGGCTGAACTTTAATTCAGCAAAATCCCTTCTCCAAAGTATATTGCTTCATCTAATATCCTTACCCAGAATCCCACAGGTGCTCTATTAGGTTGAGATCCAATGACTGCTAGGTTTATACATTCATGTTGATTTTATGCTCTCCAGTTGTTTATGCAGTTGCTATGCTTCCCTGCTCTTTAATGCATATTTTTCTGAAAATCTGTCACCTGCCTGTATACGTGGAAATCACATCTGGGCACGTCGACGCTGAAAATAAATTTGAGCCAATGAGCCACTCATTAAACCGTAAGGCCGGCCATTATCCTCGCTGTCCGCTGACTTCACCACATCTTTACACACACACATATGCACACAAAGATGCAGTGTTGCACACAGTCAGATATTCACCACAGCTTAAGAATACTCAGTGTCAAGACACATAGTGGTTTGTGTGTTTGTATAGGTTTGCATTTGTGCGTCTTCTCTGTTTGTGTGTGTGTGTGTGTGTGTATGTGAGCTCTGTCCATGTATGCTAAACAAGAGATCTCATTGTCTCCAGAGGTTTGCTCTCAGGGGGATCAATAGGCTTTGTTTCTTGTGTGTTCCTCTTTCAGAACCACGTTACTTAATCCGATGACAAATAAGTCAGTAAAACTAATAGTTGAGATGAGATGATGACTTGACGTTGACGCGAGAGAGAATAGTAACATCACCAACTAAGCAAGACTGGGCGAAGACTACTAAGTAACTACGTTGTGGAGCATTTAGTGTTTGAATTGGCTGCGTTTCATCATCAGCCTTAATTCACGATGAACGAAACTGTGGATTAATTTTATGCAGATCGTAATCGATGCTATCTCTCTACAATATGAGAAGACAGAAGAGCTACGACTTAAAGAGAAGAAGCCACAAGTCTCTGCGTGAGGGTCGTCTGCTCAACAAAGATCCAGAGACAGCGAGGAGCACATGTATGCTCACATGTTTCTGTTTGCACCGGTGTGTGTATGTAGACGTAAAGGTCAGCGAGGGCAACATTGACATGCTATAATTTGAGCACATGGAGCAGCAGAAGCGAGGCCCCGGGGTGTTGCGTTTCCTCCAGCGTCCTCCACTGTGATGACCTGTCTCAGCATGCTGTCACCCTGACTACACCTCTGTCAATATGCTGAAACCACTCCTTTTACTGACCGGCAGCAAACCATAGAAGATGGATGCTCCTTTCTCCGCAGTCAAAGCTGAAAAAACGCTCAAGCTAGAAGCTGCGGTGCATTGGATTGGTCACCATAGCAGATATTATGAAATGCATCAGTTCTCCCCCCTCTCATTATATATATTATTATGAGGGCATGTAGCAAAGTGCCTCTCTAGTAGCTCATAACCTGTGGTATCATGCCATGCTAAACTTAACGATTAATCTAGCATTCAATCATTTTTCAGGAAGTCTTATCATAACTGTGAACCACACCCTCTTCCTTGTTGTCTCTAGCAGTCGGTCTCAATGACAACTTAAAGCCCTGCCCAGATTAGTATGCTGCCTTGATTGCACTAACTTCTCAATCAGTTGGGACATGCTTTCATAACTTAACAGCTCTCTGTGTCCAAGAAAGAAAAAAAACCCTCACAACATCAGAGAACCATCCATCACAGTCCACCAAGCAAAGCACTGGCAGGTTTTATGCATAGTTTGCGCTTTGGTGGAGGTGAAGGGTGGATTTCGACAGCGTTGAGAACAGATTTGTTGTTTGACTCATTACCAAGAGAAGGAAAAGACGGGCAGGCTTGTTTTTCATGTCAGAAACTGCCTGAGCCGTTGAGGCATATGCGGGCGTCACGTGACTATGAGCCGATGGGGATGTGCTAATACTGAAGACATACTTCCTCTTCTCGCAACCATGTAATGTTTCTACCACGTGTCTGAAAAAAAGGGCGATGGGAAGCATACGGTCTCTCTCGCTGGCTCCCTCGCCGTTTCCCCTTCCTCCAGCGTGGTTGACCTTGCACCAGCTAGCAAGACCTTGGAATCTAGAGGGGAGTGCTGATGAGGATGCTGGAAGGGAACGCAAGCCAGACAGTCACACCGAGGGCACAAAGAGACAAGCGTGGACGGAGCGGAGGAGGTGGAAAACAACAGGAATGCCAAAGAAGCAGTCAAGGATCCACTGGTTAAAACAGGATAAAGTTTGTGGTTAGAGGAGAGAAGTAGATCATATTGAAGAGTCATCTGTTTGAAATGGATGCCTTGGAGACAAAGAGCACTGACAGTTCAAGTGGAATTAGATAGAGGGAGTGGCATGCTGACATGAAAGACCATCGTGATGAAGAAATCAATAGGGAAAGGATGGCCATGTCCAGACATGATGGATAATGATGAGCCTTCATCACTCTGGCACTGTCTCACACCATAGTACATTGTCTCTCTCTCACACAGATGTCTGCTCGTCTGTCCCTAATAAAAAACCATAGAAACCGATTAGGCAGCCACACAGAACACAGGGGTCGTCAGCTCTTCATGTATCAAGTCCTCGCATTTTCTCATTTGATTGAAGACAGCCCCTGGCGCCTTCAATTTAAGAAATACATCTCTATATATAAAAAGCGCCTCTGTTCCTCATTAGTTAATCCGCAGCTGTGGCTTGAGCTCAGTCTGATGAGTTCACACGAGGTCGGACTCGTTACTTACCTGACTTTAACTGATGACAAAGTATATTTGTGGAGTAAATGCGTGCTGCTTTCATCTCTGTCAGAATGAGCTGTACAAATAAATACAAGTAACATCAACATTAAAAGATATTAAAAACACAGGTCCTCCTAGGGCATATAGAGTTACACAGAAAGATTAAACTTGGCTGCCTTGGCATTTTCGCAGCAATGAAGAAGAAATGATGAATGAGTGAGTTCATGGGAACAGAAGCATGCCCTAAGTAAGGAAAACATTAAAACGGCATGTGTTGGACTGGTTTTATTCCAAAACAAGACATTCAGTCCAGTCGCTCTTGGTCAAAAATGTGTTTGGCACGAAAGAGCTATTAAACTGACAAAAAAACATTACTGTTTCTCATTTAACAAATAGCAATATTTAATAAAATGTTATGATCTGCCGTTTAAAAATATTGAGCAATGAGGTTACACATCTTTTCATGTTTGTATTTTATTGAAATTTATTTTAGTGTCTTGTCACAGTGTATGATATGGAAGATAATTTGCTGTGTTTATCTGTGCACCTGTGTGTGTGTGTGTGATGAGGGTAGGGCGGTTGTAACGTTTCTGTTGCGATTATGCTAGCGATCCAAAGGTCATTCGTAGCAGCAATGCTATTTTTGCTATCGTGCGGGTCATCCAAGGTGAAACTAAGCCGTTTCCTCCTTCACTCGCGCTCTCTCTCTCTCTCTCTCTCCAACATATATCCATGTTGCTGGGTCATCATGACCTGGGCTGCACTGCTGCAGGGCTCTGATGTAGCGTGTTGCAGTGTTGCAGTGCTGTAAAGTTAGCAGCAGTTCGTAAGGATTGCTGAAGGTGCACATGCTGTTCTGGGAAAAGCGATTTCTCCACGCAGGGTGTGGCGAGTTACCCTGCCTGCGCGATAAGAGCAGAATGGGCCCCCCCAGGGAGCCTAATCATTCAAATTCCCCCAGCAAACCCTTTACAATGGATTCACCACAAAAAAAAAAAAAAAGAACCACTGGCAGCACTGCAAAATTCTGAACAAAAAAAACAAAACAAGTAAAAATCAACCCATGATCTCTTCTGTATCTAATAAATGGAGGATTGTGAAAGTGAAATAATAAGCGTGTTTATCACAGCAGACAGGTTCACGTGTGTGTGTGAGATCATCGCAGCGTGGCCTCTCATGACAGCTTGTTTGTCTTCGAGAAATTTATCATCTGTTCATGAGGAATCAAGTTGTCACAGGAGTACTGGGCAGAGTTATTAGTTCAGTCTGTCTCTCTCTCTCTGTCCCCAGTAGCAGGCAGGTCAGCCTCCTCTTTGCTCCGCCCCCTCTGCTCTCACCTGGCGTTCGGCCCAGAATGTTGCTTCAACTCTGCTCGCTCTCATTGGTCCCCACTCTCACACCTCTTCGCAAGAAGGGAAATGACTAACCTCTTCTCCCTCATGCCCTGCCTTGACTTCCCTCTTGCTTTCACTCTCTTCCTTTCTTTAACCTCTAAACACAGTTTCAGCGCTCGGCTTTGCTGCGCTCAAATGTAAGTGATACGGGACTCGATCAGATTTTTCCTGCGTCGAACCAGGAGACGTGGAAAAGTTGTGAATGGCTGCTTTGTGCATTTCTGTGTGTGTTTGTGTGTGGCGTGGCGTGGCGTGATGATCGTGTGCGCTTGCACCATGTGTGTTTAGAGCGCTGGGCGGGTGAAAGTATTATTTGTTTTAGCTGACACCCCGGCATTTCTGACATTTTTACATATTCTTCATTCCCACAGCTGCAAAGCTTATAGCAGTGGCATGACTTTAGAAACTACCGCAGGTCAGAACCTCCCGCGAAAGATAAATGAGTGAGAAAATAAAGGTGGAAGCTTTCTTTGGTACGTGTTTCGTCAGACTAATCTTTCTGTCTGTATCTCCCTCTTTTCTCTCTCTCTCTCCCCAGAGGAAGTGCCTTCCCTGATGTCTGCTGCAGCTTTGACCTGCTTCTACAGCTGAAGCTCCACCCTCCCTCCCCCTCCACCCCCCCCCCTGCGCCTCGCTCGCTTGCTGCCACGGTAACACGAGTACAAGGACAAGCGACCACACCCTCCTCTCACAGCCTACGCTCCGGCCACACTCGTCCATTCACCATCATCACCATCCACTCCTCCTCGCGGCAGGGCTCCAGCCTCAGCTCTCCTCGCTGCCAACCGCTCTCCACCAGCTGACCAGCCTTACCACAGCAGCCCGACACACCAACCAGGCCCACGCAGCATCTCACCCACCTTTGCCTTTAACCTTCGCCTTCGACCCTCTAAGCCTCCACTCGGTCCTCAGTGTCCTTAACCTACCTGTAGCAGGCTACACCCAGACTATCACCTTTGTTGCCTGCTTCACTGCGCTCTCGGTTCGGGCCTGTCCATCTGTTTGCCACCTTGGCTCATGAATGCTGTAGATGAGACCGTTCGACGAGCAATAAACAGTGAAGGAGAAAAGTCAAGCCAAGAGTGGTAACTACTTGTTAGGCTAAGTCATCTCCTGGATATAATTACTCCGTCGGTGGTTGTTGGAGGAAGAATATGATCCAATAACATCCCCAGAGAAACATCCTGCTGTAACATTTCACTTCGGACAAGGAGCCATCTCAATCAATAGGAGCTTCTCTTTTTCTTTTTGAATGTTTCATTTCAGCTTCACACGCAAGTGTCACCGATTTTAACCACACAAACAGATAAACAAAAAAAAGAGAGACCTTAAAAAGTTGTGGATTAAAAACACTAGCGGTACTTTATTCACGCTTTAAACAGATCTCAGCTTTGGAATACATTTTTACCAGCGCGTTGCCATGGCGATGAACATAGCTCATATCCGTGACACGAAGTGGCTGACACTGGAGGTATGCAGGGAGTTCCAGAGGGGCACGTGCTCACGCTCCGACCAGGAGTGCAAGTTCGCTCATCCGGCCAAGAGCTGTCAGGTGGACAACGGACGGGTCATCGCTTGCTTCGACTCACTCAAGGTAAGAGAGGATGGCTGGAGGTCAGAGTTCAGACAGAGAGAGGACCCAACACATTCAGTCTGACAAGTAGTTTATGGGAAAAAATAAGGCCACAAACTGGAAAAAGCTGTAGTTTATAGTTAAAGTGTACCATCTGCTGAGGGCGTGTGCTCTCCCTGGTCCCGCCTCTTTCTGGTCAGGTGACTGCGACATGTGATCAAGGGAACAGAAAGAGGGCGGTGGGTTCAGCCTTTTAGATTCAGGAAGTGGAAGTCAGGCGTTTCTAACACAGCACTGTGGAATTTTCTAGGACAGACTGAAGTATTTTAGCCAGTGTTTACTTCGCTGATGTCAAACAGGAGTCACTTAGGAGTTATTTTCGCATTTCCAACTGATTACATTGTACATAAACACAGTTGCATGAATTTGCTGCATCAGCACAGACCCTCTGGAAGTGATAAGCGGCCGGCCCGTGCCAGGTTTCCAATAGGAAAACACGGATGAAAGGACCGTCACATGTACAAACTCATATATGGATGCCCATATGTGTGCGACACGTCTTGACAGTTAGAGAGGAACGAAAGCGATAGCGTCATCGTGGAGCTCTCACTCAGTCAAACCACTTCCTGTGCGGAGGCCTAGGGGCAGTTAGAGGGGGTTTCTGTCTGTCTGTATATGTGTGTGTGTGTGTTTTAGAGCAAGGTTGGGGGCAGATTTGGGGCACCGTATGCAGTAATTTTCCATTTGTAGACGGCAGCAGGAAAGCAAACACCTCTTTTGCTCGCACTCTCTCATTCTTACTCTTTCACAATCTGTCTTTTTTATCAGAGCACAGGATCTCTAGAGATGGGCGGACCTCAACCCAAATTTTCCAGCACAGACACACAAACACATAGTTTTTTTTATTTTTTTTTTAGTTTTTTACTTCTGTTTGTATTCTGCCCCTGCAGACATTGGTGACTCGTGGTCATTGGCAGTGAGTGAGCAGGGCAGGGTTATGATGAGGACAGCGTGTGTGAGTCGACTCAGAGAACAGTGTTTATAACCAGATGTGGACAGAGGAACATTGTCAGGCCCATGCTGAACTCTTCCCAAGTTTCCTCACAATGTGCTAATGCCTTGCATGTGTTTGTGTGTGTATGTGGGTCGAAATGACAAGCTGAATTAAATAATTCCTGACTGCTCTTTTTATAGTTTTGGGCATCATTCCTATCGATGGAAACTGCCACCGTCACACTTCCTGATTTCTAGAGATTTCCCAGTTTTATTGAAAAATCTGGAGATGTGGAAACTTTTCTAAAGAAGAGGTTAGACAGGGCAAGAGACACACGCAGACACATGGCCAAACTGGTTTTAAACAGACGTTACTTCAGACAGACTACTACATCATACATCATATTTTATCATGACATATCAGCTGTGTGCACACTATTTTCCCATGCAATGTGTTACTATGGCAAACATAACCTGGCTAAAAGTCTTGTTTACAACCTGCAATCTGACCTGATTCCGTTCATTGATGTTGCTGTTTTCCAAGATCTGAGAAAGTAATTGGTGTGTAAAATGTTATGATAACCAACAAAGATGGTGGCCAAAACTTAAAGATACAAGTTGTAAGAAATTGGTAACGGATTTGCTACAAAAGCATTAGACACACAAGTGATTATCCAGACCTCACAAGCCCCATAGTTCAATACGGTGACCACACTCACTGAGAAAGCAGCGGGTTTTTTATCTAGCGGCGGAAGGATCTTGATACGCGAACATATGTTTAAATTGTCATTCATGCTGAGGCCGAGGGCGGCCAGTGGAAAGGAGTAGCTGGCAGATATATGGAACTATTTGAAGGAACCCGGGGGCCTATTTTAGTAGTTTGGTCTCATTTTCCACTAGGACTTTTGTATTAATGGAGATGGGTGATACTTTTTTTAACCAATCGCCCCATTTTTTCCACTGGTAATGAAAAACAGAGCAGGTCTCCAAAACCCACAGTGGAAAAAACAGCAGGAGAGAGCGCGAGAGAAAGAAAGGAAGAATGGGGGGAAATCAGAAACAAAGGCTGTTGCTGTATTTGCATGCACACACCAGCAGATAAGGCCTAAACATAAAACATGTTAAGCACAGACGCCACGTTGTTACATTTCTTTTCCTAAACCCACAAACGCGTTCACTGACGAGAAAATCATTTGTCCTACTTCACTCTCACACAGGTTGAGCAGATAAAATAGGACAAATTCTCCATTTAGTTGGGTTACACGAGTCCACATCGCTCCCCATGACTAGAAGTGCACCCTCTGCAACCGCACACACAGACACTAATGCACCTCTTGGACACATGTGCACACACTTTCTGTCCATGAGAGAGGATCGACCTTCTTTTCGAGAAGTGTATAATTAGAACAGGTCTCACATGATCACCAGTGCATAGCTGAGCAGGTCACACCCAAACCCAGTCATTTCCCCAACAGCCACTCTCTCTCTCTCTCTCTTTCTGGCATCCTTTTTACATGGCACACACACACACACACACACACAGAGAGACACACACGCACTCAAACATGTGTCCTGCACTAAAAATGCTTGTAGAGTGCATGCTGAGGGAATTAGAAAAGGGAATATATTTGCACCAGAAACAGCAGGACCAGTTAAATTGCAATTTTTCATGGGAAGATATTCATGACACTAATCAGATGTGGATGATATAAGCCTGAAGCAAGACAATCAGTCAGAAACAAGTTTTCATCTAGGTCACGGAATTAAAAGAAACCCGTGGTGCGCGTGTCTGTGTTCGCACTCTCGTACAATATACGTGCATGTGTGTGTGTGTGTGTGTGGGTGTTCACTGGCCTTAGACTTGGCCTTAACCCCAGCGCAGCCTTTTCTGTTGCCTGTGTATCTGCTCGGTGCAGCACAGACAGCTCAGCTATGTCAAAGCGGGGTAAATATTTGGAGAAGGATAATGGCTGCCCGGACTCCCTGATTTAAAGTCAGCTTTGTAACTTTGTCTATTAATGATTAACTACTCGGCAGACAGGTCGGGTGATTATACGCTGATTCTAAATCAGTATCAATGGCTGTTATTTAGAGCTAAGTATTTAAGCCTGTGTTAGCGTAAAAAGGCGACATAATAATTGACGTGACAGGTGGAAAAGCGCGATGCAGCATGTGATCCTTTGAGCTACACAGGAAAAATATTAATAGGAGGGTTGAAAACTCGCATGATACGTTGAGGAGGGAACCCGCTGTAATGTTCGGTTCGCCGTAATCACATGTTCTCTACGTCCTTTACTAAAGCGATCCTAACCAGATTGGAGTTTAATAGGCGGCTCAGGTTGCAGAAGCAAGTGAGCTAATGCATGCCTCATTAGTTTATACTAGAATGAATCGAAGATGATATAGCTTACTCTCAGCAGTAAATGAACTGTAGGCTCCACCTCACCCACACAGAGGAAAACTATCTTATTTTATGCACTGCCTACAAGCCTATTCTAGTTTCTTTCTTTCTTTCTTTCTTTCTTTCTTTCTTTCTTTCTTTCTTTCTTTCTTTCTTTCTTTCTTTCTTTCTTTCTTTCTTTCTTTCTTTCTTTCTTTCTTTCTTTCTTTCTTTCTTTCTTTCTTTCTTTCTTTCTTTCCTTCCTTCCTTTACTCCGTTGGTTGTTTTCATTCTCCTCCCACCTTGGTAGCTCCTTCTGCTTGATTTCCCGCTCAGTCTGGTTTTTGCCTCATTTACTTCTGGCCACACCCATCCATGGACAGGATGGTTCACATTACACCCCTGGCAGACCTACACAGACGCACACACACGCACACACACAGACACATGCACACACTTGCATATAAACTCATACAGTGCGAGAGTTTTAGTAGCTGGAATGACATCAGCCGTGACCTGGTGTGAACCCAGCAGCAGCGGCAGGTCTTTGTTTAGGCCCCGAACAACTCAGTCATGTTGTAAAAGAAGAGAAGAGCAGTAACTGTAACACGGAGACGCAACAGACTTTGTACACAGCAAAGACCTTGTACTTTGTCCACCTGTAAGCCAGACGCACCCACCGTGATCATGTCTGACTTCTGAGAAAAAGACCGAGAGTGTGACCGCGCGCACATGTGTGTGTGTTATATCTGTGTTAGTGGTGCTGCTGCAGCGAGTTTCTTTGTGTTACTACACCGTTCTGAGCCAAGATTACATTCCTGCAGAGCAGAGGGCGGGTAAATACCTCTTATTTATCTCTCTCTGTGTCTGTCTCTCTCTGTCTCTCTCCCTCTGTGTCTCTATCTGTCTTTCCTCTCATTTTGCTGACCATATTTTGACAGTATGTTTATATTCAGTGGTTAAATGGAACAGTCAGGTTAAACACACGCGCACGGGCTAACACAGACACACACACACACACACTGAGCGGCGGTTGGCCAGACAGACAGACGTGTGGGGTAAATATTAGCCACGTTGCTAGTCGACAGTGTTTTTTATGATTTCAAACAAATTGTCCGGCCAATCTCTGGGCAGTAAAATCAACATGTCGCGCTCTCGCTGGGTGTAAGCATATGGTTATGAGTTCAGAGGGCTAATGTGTATTTGACACCGCTGTCACACGCTGCACAGACACAGTGCACTCGGCCACGTGCAGGGAACAGTTGCCTTTTCTGTGCGACAGTGATGGAAGTGCTAAACACAAGAGCAGACTAGCACAGTTTCACTTCTTTTTTTTTCTCAGTTTCACTTGCGTTATTTGAATTAAAATTCTTATGCCGGTACATATGCATTTTTGGATGTTGATTGAATGATCCGACATGTTAAGTCCACAGTAGCTATTCAACATAAACAGATCAGACATCAGGCCTGCGCCGCTCTCTCAGACACAATCCAAGTGCAGTGTTTATCTTCACAACAAGCCACAGATGGGCATGTGGAATCCAAAGCCACTGGAGGACGTGTGATCCTCACATTGCTTGCCTCGCTGGCTTCCCGCCAAAACTTTCGAAGCCAAGAGACAACTTTGAGAAGAAAAGGAAAGTGGACACCTGTGCAGAGTATTATAGTGTCAAAATGCCACCAAGACAAATGTGTTTTCTGGATGGAGGTTTTCATCGCACCTGTGATCAAAAAGGTTTATTTTCAGTAGCGCTGCACTAATCTCCAGTCATGGTACTGCAGTGATACTATAATCCAGACAGACACTGTTCCCTGGATCCATACGGGCTTCTGTCCTCTGCAGCTGACGCATGGAACCTCCATTCTAATTGGATTTTTAATAGGATATCTGTGGGTGCACCCACAATGAATATTTCTCCCCTTTAAATTAACAAGGGGTGGATCCAGTCATCCATAAGATACAGCTTTTACTAGAAGACAGCTGTTCGTATCGTAGTGTCTTCTGTTTGGCTGAGCTCAGTCTTCTCCATATAAATGAGCAGGTTTCACTAGATAAGAGCTGATTCACATTACGGGGCTTTTAATTTTGTAACGAGGGCCTTTTTTACATCTTCTGTCTCCTTGCATTGATGGGTCCATTCTTACGTCTTTCTCACTTTCATGCCAGGAGGATTTGTGTTTGGGCCAGACTAATCCTGGTCTCCAAACACACACACACACACACTTAAAGACAGATACACAGAGTCATTCTTTGGTCTTGCTCATTTCGTGGTGTGTGCATCCCTGTCAGATCAGGGCGGCTGTGCATTTTGTCTTTGAGCTTATGTGACGGAAGATCGACGACAACAGGCCGTCTTTCTTCTCAGTGTCAGCCGTCCCTGTCCCTCCATCACACTGGGCCCCTTTATAACACCACTGATACAATGATTACTTCTACTAGCCTCTCTTTTCTGTTTTTGTCTATTACTCTCCCTCTTTAACATACAGACATACCATAAAACCTCACATTGCCCGAGAGGTTCTTTGCTTTCGCGGCCCACAAATATTGACAGATCATAGCCACGATTGTGAAAAGCATGACTGCAATATTATATAATCTGCAACTCATAAACATGCATCTCTACGCAGTCACATACATTTCAAACACAAACACTTATTCATATGCCCCTTGGTTTGGATTTGAAGATACATTTATTGGATACTGCAACTTCCATGCAGCTAATAAAGATACAGATCAGAGCAAACAAATTAATGTTTAGCTTTTTATATCTAGACATACTGTAGAGAGAAGTCAGCCTAAATTATGCTTTATTTTTATGAATCAATATAGTTCAAACCCAGAGAACCTTTAAAAATTCAGCTGGCGAGCCCAAAATTGTAAATAATACCAAATATGCCAGGCTGAATTTCATTTCATTTATTGCATGGATGCATAATTTCCCTTGAATTATCCTGGGATTGCCACTTCTCCTCGTAAAAAATATTACATATACTAGAAAAAGAGATAGGGCAAATGTGGATACATATTAATTTAAAAGGGGAAAACTTGGCAATAACGTATGAAATAGTTTAATGTAATTGCAATACTGTATACCTGAGCCTTATAATCTGCCTCTCATTATCCATCTCTGCCTCTAACTTTCTCTTTCTTTGTCCACCTTATCAGCTCCCTTATTACCCCTCACATGCAAACAATCACATACCCAGGCATCAGTCAGCTCAGCCATTATCCTCCCATTAGACAGGTGAGAGAGGAGCTCGAGGGCACAGCTACTCGCTTAAACTCGGCTCTCTCAACACCTTTTCATGCTGCTCCTCCCTCTTTCCAGCTGTTAGGTCCATCAGTCAAGTTTACCCTACCTTTTATCTCTTGTGTTTATATCGAATTCGTGCCAGGGGCAGCAGGAGCGTATGCCCGCTGGTAGCGGTGGTGAAAGGCAGGCGAATGCAAGGCAACAAGGGAAAACATAGTTGCGGTGGCTGTTCGTCTGTTTTTTCTCTCATTCAATTGCTGTCTCTGTCTATCTTTT
Organism: Decapterus maruadsi; assembly: GCA_030347415.2. NCBI lineage: Eukaryota > Metazoa > Chordata > Actinopteri > Carangiformes > Carangidae > Decapterus > Decapterus maruadsi. Next base: position 20,232,489 of record CM064906.1, read on the forward strand.
CTTTTTGTGTGTGTGCATGTTTTTTTTTTTTTTAAGAGCATTCCTTCTCTGTATGTCTGGGCCTGTCACACTCATGGCATTGGCCTTAATTACTTTCTCTGATTCAGTGTTCCTAATTCCTTCCAGTGCTGTTTGTAGGCCAGGGTAAAACTATCATGAAAACCCATAAACACTAACCTTAACATTGAAAAATGTTCCCTACTTTTATCAAGTTATCAAATGATGTTGTCTCCTTCTTGGCTCGTCAGAATCCATCATGTGTCCTTGTTTTTTGACCTGGAACCGTTGTACCACCTGAGGGCCAATTAGTGTTATTAGTTTTGTGTGACATGCACAGACCGCTTTAGTCTATGTTTCCACTGCCTCGTACTGCACTGCATCTATTGTCTAGCTGGTCCACCAGGTGCGTATCACCAGAATTAGAAGTGTAATTACTTTAATGGTTTTCCTCAATTATGTATAGTTTACTTCAGTAAAATTATAAAAACCAGGAGTTCATGACATTTCTTTCCTCATACAGCCTGTGTTTCTGAATTAATTGCGATATGACCAATTATAATTTGTGAACTTGAGGCTGATTTTCAGTATGTTATTGATTATAGAATAGAATATACTTTATTAATCCCTTGCGGGAAATTCTTTCGTCACAGCGCTCCAGTGTACAAAGGTAAAGAATATTATAGCAGAATAACACAATACAACAACTTAAAATAGGAGAAAAGGATCAATTACAAATTAAATATTATTATATTATTATTATGATTGGTTATCTATTCATTGAAAAGTGCAAGGAGAGCAGCTGGCCCAGTAAGAAACATTCAGCGTCTCAGGTTTTTCATGCCCAGTTTCTGGATATCAGCACTTACATAAAATTCCTGAGCAAGTAAAATTTCTCTCTAAATCAGTTTACAGTGCATGTACTGTTGAAAAAAAAAAAAAAATCAGTTCTTAAACTGGAGTGAGAGAGAAAAAGGGAGAAAAGCATCCTGCTTGTGTTAGTGCCAAATCCGAAGGAGATAATCACACGCAGAAAAGGATTAGGCCAGTTGACAGTGGGATCAGAGTTGTGGATAGGATTACAGTCTGTTAGATCAGATTAGCATAATACATGCCAGATTAAATCTGTTAGGGCTGCAAACCAAATTAATCATCTTCCTGGTGGTTATTACGCGGCCAGTGATGGAAGAGGCTCTCGTCTTTGTGCTTATACAATACAGGTGTCGCTGAGCTGAGGAGGAAGTGAACCCTGTGCAGATGGTGGTGGGAGTGGTGAGGGTTAGACAGAGGGAACAGAAAGCTGGGATCAAAGAAAGGTATATAAAAGAGAAAAGGAAAAGTGACACGCCTGTAAACTTTTTTTTTTTCAGCTTTTGATGTGTTAAGTCACATTGCGAAGCTGCCTCTGTCAAATGGTAGAAACAAGGACGGGGAGGATAAAGACAAAAAGATGGAGGAAAGGCTTTAGTCAAAGATTTTTCCTTATGTGCTTTGGCTTCCCATGCTTTATATACCATCCTCTTTTTTTGTTTCTTATTTGCTTGTGATAAAGTGCATCTGATTTTCACTCTTTGTTTGTATGTTTCTATCATTGATCTATATGAGGAATTATAAGAATACATTGGACACAGAAGTTTCTTTGATAAGAAATGTTTTCACCTCCCTCCAAACAAACCAAGGGCCTAGAAGTAAAGTCTAACCATTTGTATCACATGTTAATAAATGTCAGGCTTGGATGCTCAGCCTGTGAGGCCTCCAGACACAGAGCACACCTCAGTCATTTCAGAAACAACAACGTCGTTATTGACGCCTCGCTGCTGCCTGGACCTTGTGATTTCTGTGCAATGACTCTTCTCTCTCTCTCTCTCTCTCTCTCTCTCTCCCACCGGGAAGCACAGCTCGCGGACGATTAAATGAACGTTCCCAGGGCCGTCGTCTCCCCGCGCCCGCACTTGCGAGTGCTGGATGGCTTTCATAAAGTGATGCAGCCGAGATCGATACCGGTGCGATCGCTCTGTTATTACCGATAATGAAAAGTGCGGAACTAACCTCGTTAGACCTCACACGAGATGAGGCGGCGGTGCAACCGAACACACGCTGTCGAGCAAAATTGGCGTAAATAAAGTCACATGAAAGTGCGTCTGTGTGAAATGAGATAGAGAGAGATATCAGGAGGGGGAGGGGAGGGGGGGGCATGTCAGGAGAGAAACAGAGAGGTCTAAGTTTGGACGCAGGGCTCCTGTGTACGTGACATCTGACCTGAGGCATTTCTGAAGACCAACACCCTCATGAGTGTGAATAACTCATCACTGTGTGTGCGTTTGTGTGTGTATCTGTCTGTTTTGGTCTGTATAAATAGTTAGGTTTGTGTGGCTGCTTCTGTGTTTGCTGCATACGTGTGTTTACATCAGAACATCAGCTGCCTGTCACACTTTGTTCATTATATCTTTGAGTTGTTTCCCTAAACTTTGAAACCCCCCCCCCTCACTCACACAAACACACTGTATTTATCGGTCTAACCTTCTCCCTCTCTGTGTGGTCCGCGCTGTAGCTGGACTGTTAGTCTATAATCCTTTTCTCTCCGTCGTTGTTTGGTGAGGGTGTATTGCGTCACCAGGGGGCATATTGTAACTATTATCATAGATTAACACTCTCCCTCCTCCATATCTCCATAAGCCCCACTGGTCACATCAACTCCCTGACCACTAAGCTGCACAACATGAATCACTGTAGTCCCAGCAGGGAGACGTAGACACACTCCCAAGGGCTTGTGTGTGTGTGTGTGCACATGGTCCGATATAGAAATGCAAGCCACAGCAAAGAAACAGTGTAGATCTCACATCTCTTCTTCATGCTCAACAAAGACTTTGCTGCTAATTTAATGCTGAAGTGAGCTGCTGAAAACAAAAAGGAGATCAATTGTACCCTACTGTTTAGAGGTATTATTGATCGTGTCTTTTTTTTTGGGCAGTTTTATGCTTGCAAATGCAAGATTACGCCACCACATCGTAATATTCTCAGTCCCCTGCTTCACTACTGTATGTTTCCAGTAATTTGCATCCTGCTTCTCTGGCTGTCAGGAAATTCCAGTTTTCACTGCCATGTAAGATGATCCCACTCATGGTCAGTTGATATGTTTTATATTTCATTGCCATATTTGAGCGCACAGTAGACAAAGAGACCAACCACTGGGCTCGGTCCTTTGAGTCTCCGCTGCTCGCCAGTAGAACAAAGCTTCTTTCACAGTGTGTGTGAGGAGAAAGGGCTTTCATCTCTGTGTATGTTTAGACAGAAGTCAGTGGAACGCAGGGCAGCGAGCAGCGTAGCTTCACACCAGAACCCCACACGACTCAGTCTCACACCATATCATCGCACTGGAGTGGAAAAGATAAGAAGGGAAATAGATTTTTTGACTCAAGCACTTAAACTGTTGTGCATTTTGCATTATTTTTGCACCGTATGCTATGCAGGGAGCACTTATTCTTAGGTGAGTGATGCAAAGCAGATAAACAACTGGAAGTAAATTGTAGTAAAGAAAAATAAAGTTGAGGGTTCACACACTATAGCACACAGGACATTTTATATCTGGGGTCAACAACACATCCATCGAGGTCACATGATAGAGCTAAGAGTTCATCGTTTAACAAGATAAGAAAGGAGAAAAATAAAATAAAATAGATTCTTTGTACTTTTCACTCTTTTTTCCTTCTTGATAATTACACAATTTTACCTCTTCAAGCCTTTTATGACTTCAAATGATTTCTAAGTGTTTCACGTAATCCATAAAGACATTCAGTTGAGATGTAAAAAGAAAAAAAAAACAAGGAAAAAGAAAGTTGTGTTTAAATTGGATAAATCTTCAAATTTAATTAGTGCAGTCGAAGATATGAATGAATGATGGCCATTTTAACTTAAAGTGGATGCAGTGGGAAATTGGGAAGAAGGTTTTTAGAAGCAGATTTACAGTACAAAGATTTGGAAAAGAAAGACAAAGTAAATCGACCTCATGTTTCAGGTATTTAGTCAGAAATATGTAGTTTGTACAAGCTGAACATCGCTGTTGTGCTTCGGTGTCACAGTCAAACAACTGTGACAACAAACAGACCTGTCTGAGCAACAGTGCATAGCAGATCAGTGATGTATTTTGGCCCTATAACCTTTCTCCATACAAACTGACAGCAGCAAGTAACCACAAGTCAAAAAGGTTGAGACCTGCTGGTTTATTAGATTGCACTTAATTAGGAACCAGTTTTCCTTCACTTTTTCACTGCTTGAATCTTCCTTTGAGTCACACACACACATGCACGCGTGCGCACTAATACGTCTTGCTGCATGCTTCATCTCCTCTCCTCCAAAGGATGGGATACAGCCCCACCCAGCATTCTTTACACATTGGTTCATTGTTTGTTTAAATCCCACACAGTCACAAAAGCAGGGTGTGTGTGTGTGTATGGGCGCGCATGTGTGTGTATGTGTGTATGTGTGTGTGTACCTGTGAGACAGAGCTAAGAGAGAGAAAGAGCGATCAGGGTGGGACGTGTTATTACAACTTATCATCAATCAGAGAACACAGTAGCCAGTGGGATTATTGTTCCCAGTTTGGCAGGTCTGATCTCACCAGGAGAAACACAGACCCCCCCCTCCTGCCCCCCCCAACGATCAACTCAAAACAAGCCTGAGCTGAACTCGAAGGTGGCAGGAAAAGTTCAGTGGAGCAGCAGCCACTTGACAAGATCTTAATAGTTTAAAAATAATGATGGGAATTAAATTTAGTCACTAAGGGTCTTTTATATTTAAAACAGTTATTCACCATCTATGATTCTTATCTGACGTAGTTAATTAGAACTGACATTTATTCAGCACTATGAACCAACTATCATTTACATTTTTTGTCATTTTTTATTCAATATGTGCATTTATTTAACAACACATTTCTATGTAACAACAACAAATTCTTATGTATTTGAATTTGAATTTATTTATTCAGCCCCTTGAGATGAATTAGAATTTAATATTACAATACCTTTTGTATTTTAGGTAGCCATTAAAAAAACAGAACTCCTACAGCTATATGAGGAGGAAAGCAGCTGCTTTGACACACTGATAACTGCCATGTCACGTCGAGTAGCTCAGCAACCTGCAGTGTCTCTGGAGAGTCAGCGAATGCCGTGGATGGCCACTTCCTTCATTGTTCTCGGAATTTTTGGCACGAGGCCTGAGCAGTGACAAATCACTTTAGCCGCTAATCGCATTCTCATCAGGTCTTTTCTCAGAGTACCATGAAAATTGTGATTGGAAGGCATCTGATGTAATTCCCTTTCCCGGTTTCCCCCGATGGAGCCGCGATAAGAAACGTTAAAGGCGGCATCTTTATAATTTATCTAGAGTGTCTGCTTTTTTCGTGATGGTTGTTTTAGCAGCACAGATACAATAAAGGTCCAGGATGGAGGACAGAGAGAGAGAAAGAGAGAGATGGATGCTCTGTCTGTTCTTATTGTGGCTGCAGGCTGAGCTGCATCTGTAAGATTCTCTGTATCTGCCAGCGACCAGGAAGATTCCAGGAATCGCAGCATTGTTAGAGCAGGAGTGACTGGGCTGCTCTGTTGCCGTGGACACCGTCTCTAGCTGCTCCTCAAGGCCGCTCATGTCACAATAACAGCCACAAACATGATGTGAGGAGCTCCTCCTCTCCTCCTCCTCCTCCCCTCCGTCTGTCTGCATCTCCATATCGCTCTCTCCTCCCTGCGATGGCTCACGCCGATCACTTCTTCTGCAACTTCTAAAATTTCCCTGACGCAGCCACCGCGTCTCGCTACAGGGTCACTATGACTCTCTCGCTCTCTCTTTGCTTTGCTCTTCGTCTCACGCAGCCTGACGTTTCCTCTTCTGGGACCTGATTTTTTATTCAAAATGGCTGCCGGTGTAAGTTGGAGACTTTTTTCTCTGGATGATTCGGCAGGAAGGCAGACGTAGTTCGCTAAAGCAAAGAGAAAACCACATGTTCCTTTCTCAGACACAGCCCTCGGCACACACACACACACGCGCGCACACACACACGCGCGCGCACACACATACACATACACACATATACAGCACTGCAGTTGTGAAGCCAGCGGTCAACAGTCGGGGTCATATGGGGTGAAAGCAACGTGATCCTCCATGCCTTTGCAACCAGCTCCCCCTACACACACACACACGTACACACTCTCTCCACACACTCTCTCACCCTCCCCTGGTTGCATGCCATTGTCACCCTCTGGATGAGTGCTATTAGGACCTACTTTCAGCTCCTCTCGTCTCACGCACATGCATGCCACGCTCGCCCACGCACACACCTCTCAGAGTTGTGAGTGTCAGAATTCATCTGAATGCCAGCTCAGCGTACATGCACCCGCAGTGAGCGCACATCAGTCTCACATGTTAACAGGAGACCTTTCCCTCAGCATAGAAAGTTAGGCTTCATTTTTTCCTTTTAAATCCATTCAAAGTAATGCAAACAGTTGTTTTATTCAGTAGTAAACAAAAACTCTGATATGTATTCACATTTATATCTTTATTCACTGAATAATAGAAACTATGAATCATTATTAAGTCCAGACATCATAAGGAAAGTGTGTTCACTTTATGCACACTTTCTTCTACATCTTTGGTAGCTATTAGAATAGTTTATTCAACAGATTTCTACTGGTAAACTAGTAGAATACGACAGAGAGATCCCTCTGTCAGTTACTCGTAGCTCACAGCAGATATTTTATATGGAAACTGACCACTGACAGGCTCCTCATTCATGTGCTCCCTGGAGCTATTGAGGCATTAGTAAAGATAACAGGACCACAGAGTAGAGGATACATAGCTGTAATCCTACTCCATGCTTTCTGTGTTACTGTGACCCGCCTCCAGCAACACAATCTGAAATTATTTCAAAAAGAATTTCAAAGAGAACTTGAGACAGAAACTTCAGACAAAAAAAAAAGTCTGGAAGAGGCCCCCCCCTGCCATTTAAGAGTCCCCCTCCCCTGCTCCTTATCTCCCCCTCTTTGCCTCGCACCTGTCTTGTGCTCCAGTGTCAGTGAGGGAGATGGGAGAGGGGAATGAAGTCATGACAGAGTATAGAGCTGATCCCAGTGGGGACAGCTCTGTCAGCGAGGGAGAGCACAGGCTGCCAGTCAGCTCAGCTGTGCCACCGGGCTGAAAGTAAATACACGTCTTTCCTAAACCCCGGACGACGCGTTTGTGTGTGTGTGTATGTGTGTGTGTTTCTCTTATGTTTGCGTGATGTGTACATGCCACCTGTTACGCGAACACGACCCCGGTGTGCATGTTACTAATGAGTATGCATTCTTGCTTGTGTCAGAATGTGCATGCGTGTGTATGTTAAGAGTTTCTTCCTCGACTCCTTCCTCCCCAGACCGAAGGTATAATTGGATACTCGCAGCAGGCAGCAAAAAGGGATCCCTGTCTTAGATAATTATTGGAAGGCTTTGAAGCGTGACCTCCAGATGACTGCTGATACAATATATACGGATCATCTGAGTGGGCGGTATTTATAGAGTCGGTCAGACATGTAGCTAAGCTGGACGTCTGGCCAGCGGTATCGCAGTGGCAGTCATGACCTGCTGGGGCCACAGCACACACACACACACACATAAACATGCACGTGCACATACCCCTTGCTGGGACTAACAGAAATAGCAGGCCGTTAACAATTGGTGCTAGACTCAACCCAGACCTAATGTGAATTTGAGTGTGTGATAAGCTAGCAATAAACAAGGTACCATGTTTTAATTGTACATGAAGTATAATCTCTTCTCTTCTACATCCTCCCGCTCAAGTATTCCCAAACTTAATCAGTGTTGTACTACTGAACGTGATAAAGGCTGAAATGGAGGCCTTTTTTTTTATTTAGCACTGAACGGTTGTAACTGTACATTCTTGATAGAGCACAATGTCAGTTTTAGTCATGGAAGACCCCAGAATGCCTCCACTAAAGGTCTGCCATTTTTATTTTGATAAATTCTTGTCCTTAAAATCGCTAATTACACATTTCCTCCTTCATGCGTCCTCCAGGGCCGTTGTTCCAGGGAGAACTGCAAGTATCTACACCCTCCTCCTCACCTAAAGACCCAGCTGGAGATCAATGGCAGGAACAACCTGATCCAGCAGAAGAACATGGCCATGCTGGCCCAGCAGATGCAGCTCGCGAACGCCATGATGCCTGGCACGCAGCTACCACCTATGGTGAGAGGACACACACGTATGAACACACTACAGCTACTGCCCACGGTGAGGTCATATGTAAAAAGCTCACACATGTGCAGTTCTTTCACTCTCTGCGTGGCTCTTCCAGTCCTTTTTGCCGTCAGTCTCGCTCCTTTCCCCTACCCGAAGCTTTTTTTTTTTTTTTGTCAACATCAGTTTCATGTCGTTGTCTTTACTTTGCTCTCTTCCAGCCTATGTTCTCAGTGACACCGGGCCTGGCCACCAACGCCAGTGCGGCAGCAGCAGTCGCAGCCGCGGCCTTTAATCCCTACCTGAGCCCCGTGTCACCAGGCCTGATGCCCCAAGAGATCATGCCCAGCACCCCCGTCCTCATGGCCTCCAGCCCCAACGTCGGCCAAGTCCCCAACGCTGCAGCTGCTGCAGCGCAGAAACTGCTGAGAACAGACAGACTTGAGGTAAATGAGCGACTGACAGAGAGGACCTAGTTTTCTCGTTGGGTTGTGTGGCTAGGACATGTTGTGTGGCTAGGACATGTTATGTGGCGCAGAATCAAGTCACGGTGGCGGCCCTGAGAGCTCAACGCACTGCAACTTAACAAAACACATGCAAAGACTGAAATGTGATGCAAATTCAGAAAGCACCTTCGTTAATTCGACAACACGTGCTGGAAATTCACACAGCTCAACAGAAATGAGACACTTAAACAAGATGAACCAGGCTTGGGCCTGTTTAGTGCCCAGTTATGACTTATGAATAATAGGTGTGTCCTAACAGGGTCATTATTGTTTTTTTCCTTTTAAGTTTTTAAGTAAGACTGAGAAAGAGAGAGAGAAAGCGAGACAGGAAGTCGAGCAGAGAGAGACAGAGAAAATGATATGTTGCAAAAGGCCCACGGGTTGGACGTGAACCCCGGGTCGTTGCGGTTAGGATTACACTTTTCGTGGTATTGACGAACCTGCTTACGCACCTCAAAACTTAATCTACCTCATCACGATCCAGCACAGTTTGTGATCTCGCGCAGCACGCCTCGCGAAATGTCATTCGACAAACCCCAGAGATGAGCTTGAACTTGCTGAACGTTTATTTGCGTGGAGAAGAGCAGTAACGAAAGCAAATAATGAAATAACACCGGCAAAGGAACATGTCCTTTCTAGTCAACATGAATTCACAGAGTATAATATTGCTTGTGTCAGAAATGTGTTGTGGTCTGTCAGGGTAAGTCTGAGCAGAGAAATAACCGTCTCCCTCGTCTAGTATGACCAATACACTGCCGAGTTTAGAAAGACGCCATTGCTCGTTGAAATGAAACCGTGCCAACGCTGCGCTGGAAACATGAGAAATATCTCTGAATTATTTTGCCTGTTTTATCTTTAATGATTTAAAAAATATACTTGTCACAAAACCACAAAATGGAGCCCAGAGGATGCAGTTTGAATGTGTTTTGTTTATGTGTATGTAAAAGTGTTTGGTAGAACAGACTTCCTCTTTTACATCACATCAGGAAAAGCAAAAAGTGAAGTAAAAATGCAACTGTTTTTATGTTGATGGAGCAGACATTTCTCTAAATTTAAACAGAAAGGCACAGGGAAATACTGCGTGGTGTAGCCAAAGCTAATGTAGTCATGGTTAACTAACTGATAAGAAGGTGCTGCCCTCTGGTGTCGTACATATAGACATTTTTTCTTTTAAAAATGGTTGAGCCTCACAATCTAACAAACACATCACAGTTCTTCATACAGAAAAAAACTTTAAAATAACATTTTGCAGTTAGTTTGCAGTGCCATTTTATTATAGCGTTGAACTTCCTCAGTGTAATATCCATCCACAGCCGAACACAGGAACTATGTTAGTATTAGTTATTGGTAAACAGGAAGTACATTGTATTGCTACACAGTTGCATAGATCTTGTGTTTGGTATGACAGGATATTGAGTAGAGGAAGGCTGCAGTAAGGGGAACATGAGCTTGTAAAGCATCTCAATCTACTTATTGGACTGTAGGTCTCATGCATTTTTAAGTTTAATGGATTTAGGTAAATATAGTCTCACTGCAATGACAATGTGAATGCTGCGTGATACATTCTGCATGACGCGGCAAAACAGGAAGCTGTTCTGTAGGGAACTACTTTTGTGCTGTGTCCGGACACCATGCCTCATTATCCTTTATCTTGTCTCCAGGTGTGTCGGGAGTATCAGAGAGGCAACTGCTCCCGGGGAGAGAACGACTGTCGCTTCGCCCACCCTGCAGACAGCACCATGATAGACACCAACGACAACACCGTCACCGTGTGCATGGACTACATCAAGGGTCGGTGCTCCCGGGAAAAGTGCAAGTACTTCCATCCGCCCGCCCACCTGCAGGCCAAAATTAAGGCTGCCCAGCACCAGGTGAACCAGGCCACAGCCGCCGCGGCCATGGTGAGCAGTCTGTACAAGCAGGGTCACACTCATTCACACCTACACAAGAAGGGCTAAGGAGCAACTCTGAGATAGTTCAATGTACATTGTCGAGGCTATCTGTTGTAAATGAAATCACCCAGCAGGGAAAATGTTCTGTGGGCTCATACTCATATTCATGTTTGAACATTGGTATTATGTAGCTTTTCAGTTCTGCTTTGGCCAGGTCAAATTTTAAAGGTCTGCATGTTGGTTGGGGTGAAAAAAAAAATCCTCAGGGGTGGATGATATGAAGAAGGATCAGACAATGGTACATTATAACCGAATGTTATCATCACTATTATTCTTCCTGACGTCAGAGAAAATGATTGTCTTGTTCCTTGTTCATCTCATCCAGGACCACAACCAGAGAGTCAGTTCCTCTCTCTTTCTCTCTCTGATGCCCTGGTCTTATTTGTGTCTCCATTGTTTCTGTGCTTCCTATCTATTACTTCTCTTCCTCTTGACATGATTAAAAAAGGATTCATTGTGCTGTCAGCCCCGTTTCACAGTAACAGCACCGTGAATAATAGCTGATCACAGTGTTCTCGTCATGCCCTTATTGACATAGTGAAGCAAAGGAGCTTGGGTTGAATCATTGTAATGTGACGCTGACTACGATGCGCACAGTGAAACAGAAACTTGTGAATTGTGCCTTCATGTTTTCTGTCCAGTATGATTACTGATAACCACTTCAAGTATTGATTGAATAATTTTCTCATCGCTATATTCACCCATCTTTGTGTGACAGTAACTAATGTAGATTAGTAGTTATCGTTGATTATTGATGATCATTTAACTGTTGAGCAGTAGAGCTAGTGTCCACACTGTGCATGCCTTAGTCCTGTTATCCCCTTGTATATTGCATTCCAATGATTTGTTTTTTTATTTGTTTTTGTTTTTTCTCACCTATACCCAAACTGCACTGCTGCCCCCATGATGCACCTCTGCTTGCTGGTTTATGTTAATGCGCTTGAACCCCATTGGCCCATTGCCATCATGTGCTCGCTGCCTGCTAATTAAGACTCAGTCGGCTGTCAAATCACTGAAGCGACCCCTCGACGCAACCTTTGACCTGGTACTATGACCTTTCACCTTTTAGCTTGGCATGTGGCTTTGTTGTAGAGCAGTGTTTTAACCAAAGATACCTAGCTATTTTTGTTGTCGTTGTCTCAGTGCAATGTCTGTTTTTTCCTCCTGTTTATCTGTCATTATTGCCTGTGATAAACTGATTGTGGCTTTCAGGGGGGTTTAGCTCTCATCCAACACCAAACAACTTTTTGTCACATAGAGAACGACCTCAGGCACGAATTCAAGTGTGGAATTTGTGATGAGGAGCCACAATCAATTCATCACCCGTTGCCTATTTAACAAAAAAAAAAAAAAAAGTCAGCGAGAGCTAGGGAAGAAGCGCTTCTATAATGGTGGCATGGCTTCAGTCTTACGTCCAAGTCAGTGGTCAGTGTTGTGGAGCAGCTCAGTCAAATGTGTGCATGTCTGTGTTGCTAGTGCATGTCAGATGGATAAGGGTGGGGCTAAGAGGAACAGTCTTTAAAAACCATTACAGGAGTGATCCCACCATAACAGATGATTACAGTTCAAATGATAGTTCACTCCATCATCAGTTCTTGTCTCAGATATTCAGACCTCGGGAATGGCCTCATGCCAAGACAAGATCCACACAGAGCATTTTATGGTGCAAATACTGACGGCTGAAATACATATTTCGACATCTGACTCGCGTTGCTTGGCCTGAGACCATTTTTGACCTTTGTCTGAGAGTGAACCATCACTTAAACATGGCTTACCCAGTTTATCATGGAGCTAGCAGTGCAGCCTCCCTTTCTCTGTGCTTCCTACTTGTTCCACCTCTTGTTAGCAGCCTTATTGTTTTAATAGTTAATGCTTGCTTATGTTGCATTTAGTCAGCCTTAGAAGTACAAAGTTAATGAGTCCAAGTAAGCTTCCTGATAAAATAATAAATATATTAATGCTTGTTAGCCAGTAGCTCGAGTAGGCACCATGCTCCTGCTTGTGTAGTACTTGTGTCAGACTGCTGCTTGCTTGCTACTGATGATATGATAAAATTGTTGTTGTTGTACACACAAGGATGTTGTGATGGTGTTCCTCCAATGTCCTCTAACGTATGTACCTTTTTTTGTTTTCTTTTTTTGCCTCTCTCCAACACACCCTCTCTATCTTTTCCACGCACTTCTCTCTATCTCTCTTTCTATCTTTTATTCCCCCCTCCCTCTCTCTCACTGACCTCCCTCCGTCTGGCCGGGCAGGGCATCGCCCCTAGTGTCATGGCTCCCTTGCCAAAGAGGGCAGCCCTGGAGAAGGCCAACGGGGCCTCTGCCGTATTTAACACCGGCATGCTCCAGTACCAACAGGCCCTGGCCAACATGCAGTTTCAGCAGCAGGCAGCTTTCCTCCCATCAGGTATGGCTCCGAAAGCAACCACTGCTAGTTCTCTGATCATCCAGAGGATGCCTGGATCAGTCTAACCTGGCTCCTGCTTGGCTGGGGTTGGGCAAAGTGGTAGACTGCAGGACAGAACAGTTCATTGATTGCTACTCTTCAGCTTTATTTTATTCACACAGAAGACACGTGTGAAGGTAGTCAGCTGTAAAACCTTTAGATTTTTATTCTTGGCCAGTTAGGGTTGAACGTGAATATAAGTGCAGTTTTAGAGCTAAAATGCTTTAACAAATGTGTGCACTGTGCTTTGTATGGCGCTGCATGGCCATTAGATTTGGAGAACATAGATTAAGTCTCTGCCTACTAATTTAATATAACTCCACCACACTCCTCCTAGCATAATATGCAGGCTGATTGAGGAAGGCATGGACATTTGTTAGAGAAAAAGACAATCTTTAACAATCTTTGTAGATTAAAGCGTCCATGGTGTGGTTTTTATGAGATACCATGGTTGGGGCTTTGGCTTGGGCTGGGTTGATTGGGGCTGAATGGGTTGATAAGTGGTATCTTTGCGCCTCGAACAAACAGCAATGCTGCAGAGTCTGGCTTCTGTACACATCTGCTGTTCTTCTCACTTCTGTCTAGAGTGTGTATATAATGTTTAATGCCTAATAGTTACAATCATAACTGCACTCTCACTCATGGTGTATTACACATTCATATGCATTACACTTCAGACAAAAGTTTAGACTCTCATTTGATTAACAGATTTCCTCATGATACGTTCACCACTTCGCCTTTTCCAATCACTGATGACTGTGTCCAAGAGATATTAACCTTTTTTTCCCACCTTATCTCTCCCCTCACTCTAACGAAACCTTGTGATGGGCTGTTTTGATTTCTCTTCCCTACCCAATCCACTTCCTGTTGCACTGCATGATGGGCAGGCTCAATATTGTGCATGACACCTGCAGCCAGTGTTGGTAGGTTCCAGCTTTCCTTCTTCAGTTATCTGTAACTTCATGTCTGTGACTCACGCCATCAAAAATCTAACTATCCAGTTAAATTTACTGTGTTATATCTCTGGTGACATGAGAGTCACTGTTTCGGTTGTGTGAAGACAACCTTTTTTTTGTGATGTGAGTCATAAGGAAAGAAAAAATTCTTGTGAAATGCAATTGTTGTATGTGATCTGTATGATAGCTGCTCACAGTAACTGTTTAATTGACCTTTATTTTTTTCATTTCTCTGTGTACTTACTGGATATAGCTTGACCACTCTCGTTCTCATGCTGTTCTAAACTTGGCTTTTGGCTGGTCTAACCTGACACCAATTGAAAACCCTTTTTAAAACATTAAAAACCTGAGGGAGTTCAATTAAAACCTTTCCCGTCATCTCCTCTGCCATTAAGACTCTATTCTTAAGACTCACGTCATAGTACTTTTCTCATGAAGAGCATTTTGTCATTAAATTCCTAAGAAACAGACAAATGTGGAAGCTAAATGCTGCTGCGACAGCCACACTGTGTCTCATCCAGTGCTCAGATCACAAGACGTCTTATCAGCGTCAGCAGAGGAGAGAAAGGGAACCGGTTGAATCGAACACCCTCTCTGACGCCCTCTCTATCCTTCTCCCCCCCCCCCCCTCCCCCCGTTTGCCTGGTGTGTATGTGGCTACACTGCTCCTCTGTGTATTTTTGCTTACATGATTTTCCCTCCAAAAAAGTTCCCATGATGCACGGTGGTAGTCCAGCCACTGTGTCTGCAGCCACCACATCTGCCACAAGCGTTCCCTTCGCAACTGCCTCCACCAATCAGGTTTGCACCTCTACCGCCTCACTCACTCACAACCTATCTATCTATCTATCTATCTATCTATCTATCTATCTATCTATCTATCTATCTATCTATCTATCTATCTATCTATCTATCTATCTATCTATCTATCTATCTATCTATCTATCTATCTATCTATCTATCTATCTATCTATCTATCTATCTATCTATCTATCTATCTATCTATCCTAATCTTTCCCCCTCACCTCTGTCTTTCAATGCACATGGGCAATCTGGGGATGCTTGTGTCGTACAGCGAGGGGTGGGCTGGGTAAAAGGCGGTACTCCCTCTTGTTGGCCTACACCAGAGTCCAACTTGTGTACACATATCATACTGTAACATGTTTTTTACGTAACTTCTTGTACCCATTATTTACAGTAACTATAATCAACATATTCTAGTTTCATACATTATGTAGATGATCTGTCTTTTTGGAGAAACATACTGTATTGCTTTTAATGTGTGTCCTCGTTGTAACCTCAATTTTTGTCCTTTCCCATTTTGAGGACTCTTCCTTATCAAAGTTGACTACCAACGAATACATGCAATTGGTATGTATGAGGTAGTTTTTTTCCCACATTTTTTTAGAGCCATTCGCACAGCTTGTGCAACAGTCGCTATCTGTGCCCTTTGGTGCTTGGCTTTTTTTTTTCTTTTTCTTTTTTCGCTGCTGCTTCCAGCACGTAAAGCATAGCTTTACCGTGTTCCTTGTGTTTACATAAAAGCTGGACATACTCATTATCAAAGCCAGAAAAGTTCTAAAACAAGCCTGTAGGAAGATAAGTGACATTTTGTTTCAGCTCTGTTGAGGGACTTTATTCACAGTCAGTCAGCTACATTATACAACATCCTCATACCAGAGAAAAGGTTTGTTAGGATGAATCATCATGTTATAACTCCAGATCCATGACCAGTTTTCTGCATTTTACTGAGGTGTGCAGGTCAACAACATGGAGGACTTAGATTTGCATGGGGGAACCACCTCACTGACAGTTTCCCTCTGCCCCACTCATCTCCCCCTCCCCTCAATCCTCCTCTTCACCGCCCTGCTGTCCAGAAGTGTCTCTCGATTCTTGATGACATGTCATGTCTGAATGAACCATGCCAAACTGTAGCCAAATTGCTTCTCCTATCTTGCCATCTTTGTCTTTTTTCAGCAATGAGCTCATCGTAATATGAGAGGATGTGGTTAAGATGTGTTGATCTCAGTACGTTTTATGGGCCAACGTCCACTTTGAGTTACTTTTTGGTGCTTCTTTTGACCCGTGTTTGTTTTCTACCCCCCAGATTCCAATAATATCTGCAGATCATCTGAGTAGTCACAAGTACTTGACTCAAATGTAGTTCCTCTCAAGAACAGTGAGTTCCTATTTCAGTTCTTGCAATTCTTCTGTTATTCATTGCAACATTTGTTACTCTGTTTTCATCTGTGGTAAATTTTAATTATAATGTATAAATATTAGGGTTTTCCTTTTTGTTTTTTTCAAGTGAAATCCTGCTATGTCTTACAGATCAAATGAATGTGTGCTGGCACCGTCCAAGCCAAAAGAGTTCAGCCTTTATGTACATAACCTTCAGAATGTCAAGCAATGAGACAAGGAGGGTCTGCCATCTCTTAGCCGGTCCACAACGATGGTCTCATCACACACGTAAACATCAAAGGTGCAACACATGATCTGTGCCATCTGCCCACATATCAATGTAAAGAAGAATTCGTTGTCAAATTCAACGTCCAGCTGAGAGAAGAGGATATCTTGGTGCCGGGGGGTCAATGTGTCTCCCTGCGGTGGGAAACGTTCACGTTACACCTCTGTGTCCGACTAAATCATAGCACTCAATTTCTTCTAATTATGATCATTACTGCACGCACAGAAGGTCAAGAGCGTGGTTGCATGAGGCAACATCCAGTGCTGGTACGTTAGTAGACCAAGATTTTTCTTTCCTTTTTATTTGTTCTGCTTTATTTTGTTTAATTGATAGCCATATTTCATAGTTTACAAGTGAAATGCAAACATGCACCTTGAATTTGAATTGAGATCTGAAAGGCACAATGATTTTAACAGGATTTTTTTTTTTTCGCCAAAAGAATTAGGCATGTACAGTATTGTGTTTTTACGGCTACTAGTGAAACTAGATGTTGAAATGAGGGTCTTGGACATATGAATGTTCTGGGTAAACCAACGTACCTGTGTACCTTGAAAGCACAGCCAGGCTAGCTTTTCTCACCTTGTCATGTGCCATCAAGGCCATACAGCTAAAACCAGAGTGTTATCTCAGCAGTGTTATTTGTTTACCGAAGGTAAAAGTTTTGTATGGCTCTTTTTGTATTGTTTTGTTTTAAAGAATCTCCATTGAGTGTTTTTTTTTTAAACTTTAATCTAATTAATCAGTTTTAGAAGTGGGGTTTTTGCCATTATTTTGTTTTAATTTTAAATTTATTTTCTTTTAAAAATCAGAAATGGATGGTTTTTCTAAAGTTTGTCATACCTCTTTTCATAGACTAGTGTTGTTTTTGTTTTTTTGGGATTAAGTTGTTGCTCAAGTCCATTGACTCTAAAGCCTGGTGAAGTAGAGGGTGTAGCTTCAAATAACATTGTGTTACCTTGTTCCCCCTCTTTTGAAGAGGGGCGACTCTCAAAGAAGCACTGTTGAGCCACGTGTTGATGGGAATTTAAAACAACAGGCCCAAAGGTCTATTAGGTCATTTAAACCACATGTGCACTTGAATGATTGTTTGTCTGATCACCCTGTTTTAATTTCACATCCCATCGTAAGCGAAACTTTCATTTTTGAGGAAATACAACACATTGTGCGACTCTGACTTGTATTTCAGGCAAAACATGAAGGTTTTCATTCACGTGTAGATCTGACTATGGAAACCAAAGCACAGTTTTTTCTCTCAATCGTATTCATAAAGGGTTATAGAAGCATCTCTCAAGAGGCTTGAACAGTTGAGGAAGCGTGTTCATCATCTTTCATTCATCTGTCAGTTTTTACGATCACTTCTTTTTCTGTTTTCACAGAGGTGTGTAGTGTCTTTACCGATTGTAATGTACCTAACAAAGCCTTAGATTACAATTAATGGGTCCCAGCCCAATCAAATGTACTTTCAATCACCATGCAGGTAAAGAACACCAATGATGTTTTATAGTTCTCTCACATGCCGCTTATGATCTCTTTTTTTTGTTCATTCTCTCTATGTAAAAGTAACAATTACTCTCTTAAATTTCATTGAACTTATATGTTATGTACTACTTAAGGATTTGAATCTATTTGAGGTATGTAGTTGTAGATTTTTCTTTTTTTTGCCTTACTATATATTACTTGACAACATTGATATAGCCGTTGTAGATTTTGAGGTAGTATGACATTCATAACTTTTTCAAACCATATAAATGATAATGTGTTGAGTCAGTTTTAAATATTCACTTCATTCATATAGCTGGATGTCTTTTTCAGTTGATGTTACGTTATCACTTAACTTTGTTGATGAAAGACTTTTTTGATACAAGGAATGAGATCAATTAATTTGCTGCCACTGCAGCAACATCTCTGAGTAGATAAAAAAAAACAAAAACAAAAAAACTAATGTTTTAACCAACTTAAATTTTCCTTGTAACATGTCAAGATCATGTTTGAAAATATATTGTATGGAGATATAGATTGTCCATGTTTTAGAGTAAAAATTATTTTCTACTGTATCCATTTCAAAAAGATATGTACTTTTGTTTGAATATTTCTTAAGTTTGCCCTGAATGTCAGGCCAAAACGAGCAGTGAGATTGACGGGTGTCTGGATGTTCGGTCGACAGTGAGATTAGGAGCGAGAAAAGCAAAGACTTTTCCAGACTGGAGAAGTCCAAAATGCTGCAGATGATGAGTTCTAACCTAAGGGACGAAGGTTGACTTTTTGCACTTCTGTATATAGTCAAATGAACAGAGAAAAAAATGTGTATCATATTGAGATATTATTTTGAATAAAAAAAAAAATATCTATAATTATAAGGAATTTTGTTAGATTAATTTAAATTCTTAAATTAGAAGACCAGCTAAAAAATTGCTTGCAAAGAAGGGCACTAGTTTCTTGGCCAATGCATTCAGAGAAAGCTATGCGCTTTTTGTCTTATTTTATCAGTGGCTAGTATTGCCAGGGAATGTTGTAGGGGAACAGATGTCCCCATGTCATGCTAACTCCACCCCTCTCATAGGATGACACATCCAGTGATGTCCATATATCATTTGTTGGACTTGGTCATGCAGTATTGCTGCTCCCATGGTACAGGTGATACATAAAACTATCAAGACTTTGTATTCTATTATAGTTTGATTTGACTGCATGTAAAAGTACAAACATGTATACAAAAGAAACTGCATAGTTACAGTATGTAAGGAAAGATAACACACTCAGACTACAAGATACACAGTAATATGTTTGTTTTTTTTCAAATGATACATACAATAGATAACATCCACAGTGGGGAGAAATAATACTTCAAAAACAAGTCATCTTACTCTTGTGTGATAAAATATTTTTCCAAGCAAACATATTATTTAAAGAATGATAAAATATTAGCACTCATCCACCCCGGATACTTTCTCATAGCCATATAATTACAGCCGACACTGACTCACGGGACGTTGTTCCTGCTATCATATCTGTGCACTCAGCAGGTGAAGGATCACCACACCAAATGTGTATTTGGCATATTAGTCTTTGAAAATGAATGTAACAGTCGCCACACAGCGTCAGCATTGTTTGTGACGTGCAGCTGCTGTGTAGGTGCTACAGAACCAAAGCACCATTTTCTCCAAATCAGATGTTCAGTCTCCTGGCTGGAGCCAAGGTTTGTCTTCCCTGCTGGGGGCACATGTACGCTTTGACTGCTTTTTACTTGTAAGTGCAACCATCAATTATGTATTTGCTAACAGTTGCCACACAATAATGTACTATTCTGTCTTCAGATTTGTTTATGCACATTTTATTGTTGCCATAATTGACTCTTGCTGTATGGATGAAAAAAAAATCTGAATAAAACAATATTTCATTTGCTCATGCAACAGTTATGTGGTCCCTGCCTCTGTGTGTACTGAATGTGTGGATGAAATGAACACAGCTCTGATCGGTGAGTGTGTCACTGTTAAAATATGCAAAGTGATATTATTTATCAACACACAAAGATGGATGCCCTGTTGCTGGAACATTTCCAATATTTTGCTAGTTCATGTACGTAAAGGGGACAGACCAATTATCTATGTATTATCTACTACAGCACAGCGCCAGCAGAGTGGAGCAGCTCCTCGGAGACTGATCCATGACACAAGTGCAAGGTTAAACTGTGCTCAGGGCAATTTTCATGAGCTTGTACAGAAATATGTGGGTCAGAAATTATGATTTTTTTTTATGAGAAAGAAATCACATGTTGATAACATCACAGTGTCACCTTGCACCCAATTTTATATGTAGCCTATACATTTTATGGATTTATATGATTTTATTTTCAACGTAAGCAGACAAACCCAATTTTTTCCCCAAAAAATATGATGCATTTGTCATAGATTAAACTAAACAACAGCAAATAAACCTGAACCAACTACAGCAAAATTGATCTTTTAACCCAAGTAAAAAAAAATATTATTTCTACCAAACCAGATTATTACCCTCCTAACCCACTGGAGGGCCCCTGTGTTGCTAAATCCCCACAGATGCCTAGAGCTATATATATAAAATGCAACTGTACATGTGTATGAATTAATTAATTTTAGTGGAATTAGCTCTTGATTAAAAAAAATCAACTTAACATGAAGAGTAGGTAAGCTGTATACCTTTCCAGTCAAAATTGTATGCAGTAGTGCATCTCCAGTATAGTGCATGGATTCACAGGTCATTTGGGGTGTGTCTTAGATGAAAAGACTTGAATGCATCACTTTCCCTCAGCTCCACTGAACTGTATATGGGGCGTCTCGTCATCGTCTCCGACGACTGACGGTCAGGCCGGTTTGTTACTGGCTTTAAGTGTCCTCAAACATGCAGTCATTTGCATGATCAGTCCCTGCCCCAGCTACTGTGTGTTCAACTACTAGAGTTCAACACAATTTTCAGTGTATTTTTATTTGTGTGGCGGGTGAGGCTAAAGGTGGTCACAGTGCAGGGGAATCACTGCCACAATTAATAAAAAAAATTAGAGAAAAACTAAAAAAAAATGTGCCTGTTCAGCCTGTAAAGGTCTGCATCAGCTCTGTTGTGCATTCAGATGATGAGGATGAGGATGAATATACCTGCATCAACAGCAGCAGTGGTTTTGCTTGTATCACAGCCAAAGATTAATCACACACAGCAGCCATAGAGATTGAGGTTTCCTGACAACAAGTAAGTTGCACTAGGCTAATCTAAGGATAGTGGGCATGCCCCTTGTTGAGAGCAATGATCGTGATGTTTTGAGGTCAGAGGTCACCGCGCGCGCACGCACGCACACACACGCACGCACACACGCACACACAGTCAGTCAGCTGCTGAGCTCTGATCGAGGTTTCGGGTGACGGCTCCTTTAAGAAAACGGAACTGAGCCTCGGCGTTTGACGCGCTGAGGATGTGGGCAGGAAACGCCATGCAAGAGGAGAGGAGCGATCACGCTTCCAAGCGCCGTTGCACAATGCAGTCCGATCAAAATGCGCTTTAATCCACCACACTGATGTCCAGGACCGGTCGTTCTCGTCGGATCCGTGCTCCGCGGCCGTCACAGCGCAGCCTGGGAGGATTCGCCGGCGTAGGATTGGCCTCGTATCCGAGCGAGAGCGCAGCCTACCCAGCCTGCTCGGCTTGAAAACATCGGGGCAGGTCAGCGGGTGGGAGAGAGGAGGCTTCGTCGCGGAAAAAGGAGGTGTCTGCCTTTTCTTACCCCCCCACCACCCCACCCCACTACCAACACAACCACCACCTCCTCTACCACCACCACCACCACCCCCGCAGCCATGAGGGAGTACAAAGTGGTTGTTTTGGGGTCGGGCGGAGTCGGCAAATCTGCGCTGACGGTCCAGTTCGTGACGGGCTCCTTCATCGAAAAGTACGACCCCACGATAGAGGATTTCTACAGGAAGGAGATCGAGGTAGACTCGTCCCCGTCCGTGCTGGAGATCCTGGACACGGCGGGGACTGAGCAGTTCGCCTCCATGCGAGACCTGTACATCAAGAACGGGCAGGGCTTTATTTTGGTCTACAGCCTGGTGAACCAGCAGAGCTTCCAGGACATCAGGCCCATGAGAGACCAGATCATCCGGGTGAAGAGGTACGAGAGGGTGCCCATGATCCTGGTGGGAAACAAGGTGGACCTGGAGGGGGAGAGAGAGGTGTCTTCCGGGGAAGGCAAGGCGCTGGCCCAGGACTGGAACTGCCCGTTTATGGAAACTTCAGCCAAAAATAAAGGATCAGTGGACGAACTGTTTGCAGAAATAGTCAGACAGATGAACTACTCAACTGTCCCCAGTGGTGGCGACAAGTGCTGTTCGTGTGTCCTGCTCTAAAAAAAACGAAAAAGAGAAAAAAAAAAAAACAAGAGCAAGAAACAACACAGAACAAAAACATCCGGGCTGTATTTGAGCTTCTAACATGTCCTGCAGGCATTTATTTGGTTTGTTTGTTCGTTTGTTTTCGCAAAAGTATTCTTCTCTCTCCTCACACTGTTGTCTTATTGTTGCACATAAACGAAAATCGATGACGACAACAACAACAATCGATTAAGTATAATAAATAGTCTGGAAAAGTGTTTACATGACAAAGTACTTGAATGTTTTGGGGATTTTTTATAGCTTTGTATATGACACTTCTCTGGAAATGTGCCTCAATGGGAATGTCTTATTGTGAAACCTAAGAGACACGTGTTTGTTTTTGTTTGCTTTTATTTGTTGAGTTGTACTGTTACATCTTCTGGGCTGGGTCCATCTGTCGTGGCGATTGGTGGTGGTGGTGGTGGTGGTGGCGGTAATGGGGGTTGTTATTATTGCCAAATCCCCAAGCAGAGTTGGGATTGGTCACTTTCCAGGCCTTTTGGGGCTGCAGATGGAGACCTGCAAGTATTTAAATATCTCTCATTATTGTATCAATCACCACTCAAGCCTTGCACAGGTTACTCAAATCCAATCCCAATTTAGTGCGATCCAACTACTAAGTTACTGTATTTGACGCTGTGGACTGTGGTGGAGTTGTGTAACGCCTACATATTTTTTTAATTTTTCTTTTTCAAACCCCCTCTAAGGTCTGGTGAAAGTGGATTTATCATGGAGCTTGCACTTAGCTGACGTTGTCCCTCCTTAGTGTGCACAAACAAGGACCTTAGTGCATTGCTGTCGCTGCATGGGGAAAATGCCACATGACCCCATGTCAAGTGCCTTCCTAAGAAAACTCCTGTGACTGTGCCAACTGATGAGCCCTACTTCCTCTGCAGTGCGTCTTGATGGCAATCAGAATTTTACAGCAGTTTCAGTATAAACTATCTAGTTTAATTTGGGTGTAAAGAGTAAGAAGCACCTCCTCTTTGTTTTACTGTCAGGAAGCTACGCTTGTAACAGGCCAGCCGTTGCAGGGTCTGGTTCTGGCCGTTTCTCGAGGTACTAGCCCAACAAGAACATTTTGGTTTAGTGAATGGCAAGCCATGTCTGTCTGTATTATCTACATTTTGTTTCTTTTCTAAAACAAAAAAAAATGTGACAGTTTTGACTTACTGTACCTGTAATTCTCCCTTTGGAAAAATCTTCTGCCATCCACCTGTCAGTTTCAAAGACTTGTAATACAAAATGCATTTTACGTAACACTGTGTGCTGTGATTGTCTCTATGTAATGCATGAGGTCTAACTGTATGAGCACAAGTTTTAGTGTTGAAACAAAGTTTCCAATCAATCAATAGAAAATCAGAAGTTCATAAAATAACTATGAAGAAACCCTTTTATAGTTTCATGAAGTGAAAGTGTGAAGATTTAATAATTTTTCTAAACATAGACTTACATAACTGAGTGACCTTGCATTTTGAACAGCTGGTTGCATAAAAAGGCTAATTTAACGACGTCACCATGAGCTCTGGAAACTTGTGATGCATATTAAATGCCTTTGTAACAGACTAATCAAAAGAAAAAAAGTAAATGGAAAATAATCATGTTCTTAAGTTTTTAACACTTTTCTCATTACTTAGATAGAACGATAGTAGATTTAGCCTCAAAATGACATTTGGTCTTCAACAACTAGTTAGCATGATAAACTAAGTGATCACAGCCGCTGTGGTTCAGCAGAATAAAAGCCATCTCAGTCCAGTTGTTTGGTTAGTGGGTAGGGTTTCCAGTAAGTGTGTTCGGCTCTTCCCGCCGCATGTTTTCAAGGCTACAGAGTGCAGAACAGAGAGGGCTTTTTGTGTCTGCAGCCAAGTTCAATCAGCCATACATACTGTAGACTGGCATTTGGTAAGCTGCTCCTCAAACTGGCCAATGAGAGTCTACCACAGAGATTCAAGGTCAGATTACCAAATTCAATGTAAGGACATGCTTTCAGTATTCAAGTAGTATGTAAAGACGGTGAGTGCAGCAAAGCCCGCTTTGTTTGCATATCGAGAATCTTCAACTTTAAAAATGTTAAAATCAAACCGGATCCAACCCGTCCTGGGTGTCTACCCTGCCCTCAGCCAGTGTGAGCTCCATCCTTAACCCTAATGCTTACAATAACCCCGGAAACAGGAAATGACTCAAAACAAGTAAGGTGGATGTATCAAACTGATTTAGTATCTTGGTTTTGTGGCAAGTGGTTAAACGTGTGAAAAATGTGACATTTCTCAACCTCCTGCTTATCAGTGAGAAGTACCTGTGACCAGTGACCTGTGACCTCCTTACAGAAACTGCTGTCTAGTCAGGGCTTCTTGTCATGTTCTGAGACACATAACATTTTAGCATTTCAAACAAATTCCCTCCAAAACCTCTCAGATGTTCATTTCAATTGTTGGTTCAATAGGTTAAAAAAAAAAGATTGCAAAAGATTTAGTTTTTTCTTATTTCCTGCTTCATGAATCATCTCACAACCGTTCAAATTTATGAACATCTACGGTTACCAGACTCTCAGGCCAGGCTGAACTGAAATAGATACGAGCTCCACCTTAACCAGTAACAACAGGAAAATGCTGCTTATGCACTGAAGCATCAGTATTAACGACAAGACTCACTCTAATGAATCTCACGTTGGTTCCAAGTCTGCTGGGCACCATTTATATAAGTGAATAGTGCCTAAATCTTCCACATCTACACTGATCACATTAATGGTGTGTAACAGAGGGATTCTGTAACAGATTTGATAACAGCACTGGAAACAATGGTAACAGCTGGTGGCACCAGGAGCAGCACATTGTTGTTTTGACATAATGATAAGATAATGTAAAATGAATAGTTGTGGTGTTTATGCTCCTAGCTTTTATAACAAATGAGGAAATACATCAAGTATGGTTCAGTTGTATTTTGCATTAGTGAAGTGCTACTGTCCTTGCAGTTGCTATCAAGATTCAATACAATAGATACAAACTTCTCTACATTTCAGAGCTGGAAGTTCGCCTAAACTCCGATTCCCTCTGCTTATTGCTGTATTGCACAAGCCCTACTGTTCATCCTGAGTTTCGTAACTGGAAAAGAACAGGCACGGAGAAGCCCAGTTCAACCTTTTTAGTATAAAGCTTCCATGCCTATAATCTGTTGCTACATGGGCATTTCATCGCATGCAAATTTGTCAACCACACCACAAATATACGCTTATGGTAAATGGAGTAAAGGAAGGGTGGATGACAAGGCACTTCCTGTTGCGGTAACTTCACCTCAGATGTATAAACTGCAAAAACAAGAAGTTCCTCTTAACATGCGCAGAAATTAACTGTTTGCACTGACGCACTTTATCTGTCCTTAGGTGCCCATGACACTGGACGTGACCTCAGTCTTGTAATGCCCAGGGACCGTTTTTCATTTTCAACCCAAGCAAAACCTCACGCACTTATGAAAGCATAGGCCTATCAAAGTTAAGATGAAAATGAAACAAGATGAGAAAGATAAAAAAAAAGAGAAGAAAGGAGGCACAGAGAGGGAACAAGATGAATAGATGTCACTTGTGCATGAAGTGACTCCATGTGATCTGGTTTGTGTGATGCAGCAGGATCACATGACTCTGATTTACAGTAGTTGTAAAGGCTGGATATCTATGAGCTTGAGCTCTAGGCTTAGTATGGACACATCATATTATCTCCCTTAAACAAACAAAAACAACAGCAAAAAAAATTCCTGCAATCCCCTAAACACTGCAGCCACCACCTTCTAAACCCTTCTTTAAAGGTCTTTATGCCCGTATTATTGTTAAAGCACTGAACCACATTAGCCCAGACAACTGTGACAGCTGACAACCCACACACTCAGCCTGACCCCAGCGATGCAAATGGGTTAAACCCGTGAGAAAATGTCAACCGAGAAAGTCCGCTCTCATTCTACTGTAAGTCTTGGTGCGTAGCTGTGCTTGACTTTCACAATGAAAGTGGATGTTGAATAAAAAAAACCCAACCTTATAACAATTCACATTTACAAGAACACTAATAGAACTGTATTCTTTATTGACAATAACACTGACGCAGCTTCTCTATAGTTTCATCTTAATGACACAACAGCAGAGTCAATAAACATTTGGAGGGTCAAGCATTGTTATGTGCTTCCCTGTCATCACGCAATCTCCGTGTCAACTTTAAAGGAACACTTCAACATCTTGAGTCTTGTGCCTGTGCTTTAAATCAAGGCTTGACATTTGTGCAATGTTTTACAGTTATGCTAAATGAATCCTTCGCTTTATAGCGCCTTTGCTGTCCAGAAGCTGATGAGAGATATCCTTAAAAAAACAAAAAGGAAAATCTTACTGTGTTTTTACAGTAGATGAAAAGTCTAGAGGGTCAACAAAGTAGGATTGATCCTGGGGGTGTCACAGATGTCTGTACTAACCCAGTTGTTTAAGGAAATGACGCCTACATATGGATGATCTCTCTTACTTCAGTTAGTGGGATACGACTGTTGGTTTGAACAGTATATAAAAAGTTACACTTGATCCTTGAATAATATATAACAACAACATTTAAGGATTTTGTTTGAACATTCTTACTTGAGCATTTATTCTATTAACACTTTAATGGTGGTGCTTTATGCAGAACAAGACATGAGACAGAAACCAAGATAAGAGGTTACAAGAAAGATTTGCAGCACATGATAGAAACACACACTTCCGAACTCTCACCAAAGTCAAATGCCAATCACCCAGAGTTAGTGAAACTATTTGCACACGATTATCTGCAATGTTGCTCCATTTTGAGGGTCTGATTTTTCGAGCAGCATTGCTTTTCTGCCTGCAGGAGTCAGATTGTGTACAAGTGTGGATGACTCACTCCGGTCTCGGAGGGAAGAGTGAAGAAAAGACCTCACATATCCAGGGACTGAAATAGACTGAATGCTCTGCGTCTGCCTCTCACACTGCACACTGAGTGGGAGGACGCAACAGACACACAGAGGTGCTCTCAGCTCCCCCACACTCATCCACCATCTTATCAGCCTCCATACTCATACGATGTGAATGACTAATGGATGTACCTGCATGTGTGATCATGATTCATGTATGTGTTCATGACTGTGTTTGAGAGGCTGAATGTTACTTAACAAGGAACATATATGCTGCAGACTTTAGACTTACAGACATGTAAGTGACTTTCCCACATTATCTGGTTGCTGTATCCTCAACATCCACAAGAGGGCAGACAGGTACAGAGAGAGATAATAACTCTGAGTCCTCTATGATTGAGCCCTGTCATCAGAACATTTACTTCTAAGGATTTTTTAAACGTATCACTTCACATCTACATATTGTAGTTTAAGTATCTAGTGTATGCAGATAGTGTCATAACAAACAAGCATAATTCAAACTTCACATCACATCAAATCCTACCCAATGTGAACCCTATGGGAAAAAACAAATGTAGGACGAAAAAATATTTGGGACACCCATTAGGCAACCAGTGAGAGGTAGTCTTGATAGATATTGAAGTTAAAAAATAAACACAAATAAAAATAAATTTTCCTCGCATGCTGGAGTTTGCTCTCTGTCAACATGGATATCAAACCTAGGACACATTGTACAGAGATGGACGCATGATCATCTCCCATCTCTCTCTCTGTCCCTCTCTCTCTCATAAATTGTACGTATTGCCAAAGCAATATCTCTCTCACCTGTTCACCCTATTCACCTCCCATTTAAGGGTTCACATTGGGTACGATTTGATGTGATGTGATAGGAGCTGACATGAAGGAGCCGTCAACCTTTGTGCATTTCTGTGAGTGTACGTCAACTAACAGTCAAAGGTGTTCCTGATAAATACATGCCGCTGGAGAGGTCAGTGGGTAATGGCTCAGACTTTGGATTGGGAGGCTTCAGGTTATCCCACGCAGGGCTAGTGGGAAGAAGAAGAAGAAGAAAATGATTGTTCACGTGTGTGTGTGCTCACCCAGTATGTTAGCCCCATGGCTCGCATTAAAGGCAAGGGAGGCAGAAATCTAGAAAAAAGCTTTGAGTTGAGTCCACACGGTTCTCATCCCCTCAGCCAGAGCAGCGAGTAGAGAAAAAACGTCTCTTTCTTACGTTTTTAAAACGTCCAAATAATACGAATAAGGGCTGCTGCTCTGTGATTGGTCAAAATCTACCGTCAAATGAATTCTTTAGGGAAAACAGAGCCTTTCAATTGTAGACTTTTAGAGGTCTGATCTTTTTTCACATCACTTCATTTACATTATCCCCAAGGTTAGTGTGTAAGTTTTTGCCTAATACTGTCAAAAAAAGCTGCCTCCCTAGCCTTTAAATATTTGAGAGATCCACAGGATCCACTAATGAGAAAATCTTCCTATGGGGTTACACAAATAGATTCCAACATTTTCTTACAGCATTTTCACATTAAGTCATAACCACCACTAATTAAATGAACCTCTCATGTCATTATCAGAGTTGCAGTTTGTATTGCAAATTGCTATCTGATTTTTAACAAACAAAATACATTTATAATTTATCATTTTAAGTATATAATATAGCCTAGCAGTAACCATACTCATATTTCTTGCATAGAGCATTGTTTGCAATTGAAATCCCCACTATATCAAGATCTATGTTGCTGTAAGGTTTGAAGCCATAGATAATTGTTACATAAAAGCTCAAAGAGTTGATCTGAAAATTAGTCCCAAAGACTGACTGGTTTAATTTCGAAGTCTGCATCTAAACTGAATGTCTTTGTTGGGGTGCAGGGATCCAAATCCCACTCTTTTGAGGTCACTTCCAAATATCTCCTCATTGGGATTCTTCAGCTCAAACTCAAAGTAGACCAACATGAGGAAAACAAACTGCTTCAGCGCGCTGGTGGCAAAGAAACGACCAGGACACATGAAGGCCCCGGCACCCCAGGGCATGTTGTAATACTTCACCTTCTTCCCTGCTTTGTAAAAATCAGTTTTCTTGCTCCCGTCTGGATTCAGAAAGCGATCATATTTGAATGAATGTGGGTCTGGGTGGATCTCTGGGTTGGTCTGAACAGCAGTGTGAGGAAACATGCCTATTCTGTCACCCTTGCGAAGGACGTATTCACGCCCGTCAGCCATCTTGAGGGTCATATCCTGGAGAACAGCTCTCGTGAGGAGGGCTGCAGAAGTGAGTCGGAGGGTCTCTTCTATAGCACTGTCCAGGATGGGTGTTTTCTTCATCATTTCATAGGTCAGGTTGACTAAAGGACCACCCTGTCGGACTTCCTGACCTGACTCCCTTAGAACTTTATGTAGCTCCTCCTTCACTGCTGCCATGGCTTCAGGGTGTTTCATGAGGAAGAGGAGCAACCAGAATGAAGAGGGGCCTGTGTTGACCAGAGAGGCCCACAGGAGCACAAACATGTATTTATCTATCATTGACTCACTCATACCAACTTCATTTTTGGCTTGACAGAGGTCCCGCACAAAACAACTAATGTTGTCCCTGATCTTCATCTTCTGTAGCGACAGAGCATCTGTAAAGAATTCTGTTAGTCTCCTTGCTTTCAACCTTTTCTGTGGCGAGAGTGCCCCATAAGCCAGATTTGGGAAGAATTGGTCATATGTATAAAACTTGTGAAATAATGACTCTGATTCAGCTCTGTCTTTCTCTTTCGCTTTCCCCTCACTTTCTTCTGATGTGCTGGGCACATTACCAAACAGAGATAGGTAGCCAGCTCTAAAAATTAAATTGAAGCTGAACTTAAATAGTCCTTCCTCTACCCAGATCTTCTGGTCTGCAGCTGAACCAGCGTTGTGCAACATCAAGTTTTGAAAATTAGTCAGCATGGATTGTGTGATTATCTCAAGTCCGCCCCCTGTGAGGTGTTTGTTGCTGGACTTGTGGATAATTCCATGGTCCTCTTCTTTAGGAACATAACCAAAAATTCTGAGCGTCAGGTGCGCTTGGACCTGCCTTGTGTTCAATTTTTCTCGGCTCTCCCTAGCAACTTCTCCGAACGACAGGGGATCCTGAAGAAATGTATAGTAAAATCCTCCCAGCTGTATTGTGAATACATCACCATGCTTTTGCTGCATCCTCTGTAGGAATGTTGAAGTGTTCCTACAAAACTCCAGGACATGACCCAGCCAAGGAATGAGCCCCTTGTCCAAAGGAGGTTCTCCTGGACGCCGCTGTCGAAACACCCCAAGAAGATACAGCCCTCCAATCAGGGCTGCAAAAAAGCTGAGAAGAATCGGCAGCAGTAGTTCCATGACTGATTGCTCTGCCTAATTCCTCTGACTGCCGCACAGTAATTTGGGGTATTAGCATCATTAAAGACACTTTTGCTCCTCCCTTTTGTGTGGAATCCCCTCCAGCTTTCTAGGAGGGGCTTAATCAAACAGTTTTATTTGCATGAAAGATCCTTTTCTTTTATTATGCATTATTTCGCACTGTATTCTTCCTAAAGTAGATTCATTTACAGAGAATTTATTTTCAATAAGTAACACAAATTACATCAAGTAGCTACTTAATGAAGTAACTTTTTTTTTCTTTAGCTTATGAGAAAACTTAGACACCATAGACTTAGAAACTTAGAAACCATAGACTTAGCAAAATGTATTGTTTCTATCAAAAAATAATGCTCTAAGTGGAAAGGATACACATTCTCTCAATTTCAGAAACCTTTAAGAGGTATAGGTATGATGCAAAGAAAGATGACACCTGTGAGCAAACCTTGTGTTTAACAAATATGTTAATTATGCACATGGCCTAAAGAGCTACATATGGCAGATTAAATATTTGTGTGAAACTGTTAAACAGGATTCACTAATGAGAACATTTGTCCAGGGGGTTACATACATAAATTCCAGCATTTTCACATAAAGTCCTAACTACCACTATAATTAAATGAACCCTTCATGTCATTATCTAGGCCTAGCTTTAAGAGCAACATGGACAGTCCTGAATTCACAACGTTGCCTATGTTGATGAAAATTAGCAAAAGAAGCAAAATGACATCACCTTATTATAAACCTTATGCGCACCATTCACATTTGATGTGATTGAAATACACATTTAGGTGCTTGTGTTTGTGTTTTGTTTTGAGTAATCTAGCAGGTGAAAACTGTTTTCACATGAGAGAAAGTATAGCCTACCAATGTCTACACTAAATATTTATAAATATAAAACAACAACAATAAAATAAGTGACTAGGCTGATATTACTGTAAATCAAATGATTGTAATCTTCATCAACATATTCATAATATTTGATTTAGCACAGTTAAAGCATCAACCCACTTCACTAGTGATACAAAACCTCACCACTAGATGGAGACGTTTCTTATTTTGACATAACCTGTTTCTTGTTGCAGAGTTTTTAAATGTCAGTCGGTTTCTTGAAATTGCAAAGTGAAATAGACCACAGAGAGGGGAAAATACTTAAAATACCGGTAATAAATAATAATAAATGATAAAAATATCTGCATAAGTTAATTAAAATCCCATTTTCACCAGGTTATCCGAGAGCATCTTATAAGGTATGGCAATAAATTATAAAAGAATGGAAATCCTCAACAATGGCAATTTATCACGTCTCGGTGGGTAAAGGGTCAACAGGGTTTTTTCTGATGTCCTCTTCTCCTACCGGCTCTCCCAAGGGCTGTGTTCTTTCCCCCTTTTATTTATTTTATACACCAATGACTGTTGCAGCCAGTATCCACAGCGTCATACTTTAAAGTTTGCTGACGACTCAGTCATCCTGTCTCTTCTCAGCAGTGATGACCCTGATCACGCGGGCCAGTGGTGTGAGTCCTCCTTTTTAGGCCTAAATGTCTCGAAGATGAAAGAAATGTTCATTGATTTTAGAAAAAACAGTGCAGTTATCACACAGATCACCCCCAGAGAGTTCAGGTTGCGCCCCCCTCCAGATGCAGATACCTGCTCCAGAGATGTAAGACCAATAGATGGAGAGATTCATTTGTCCCTGCATGACCAGACTTTTAAATGACCTCTGTTGAATGTTTTTATTTTTTTGGATGTTTCTACTTGCTGTGCAACAAATTGCCCCTATAGGGGACAATAAAGACTATTGAACCATTTTTGTTAGAGGTTCTGTCTTGTGTCCATCCCTCTTGAGAATAAACATCAAAACAGCTTTGAAACTCTAATGAACCTGTGGTATTTCCTTTCATGTAATTATGTCCTGTCTGTTTCCACTGATCATGTAGGATAGCCTACCAGTCCCTGACACACACTGAAAATGAAAGCAGAGAGGATGGAGTGCTGCAAACAGTCATGACATATACTCCAGACATTTTTTTTTATTAAATAAGGAGAATAAATAAATAAATAAATAAATACATACATACATACATACATACATGTAGAGTGTGATTATAGGACAAAGTTTTCTTACAGTAAAGTGTTATTTTAGAGATGTTGCTGACATGTTGGTCACACAATTAATGATTATTCCAGAAACGTACTTAGGCTATCCAATAATAGTAGCCTATGTTGATTTTTATTAGCCCACACTATCAATCGACCAATTATTGCTATATTAAATAATAATTGCATTGAAAAAAAAAAAAAGTAAAATTAAAAGTGCTGCAAAACAAACAAACAAAACAGCAATGTTCTTGGTAATATAAATGCTTTGAATCCGATTCAGCACGTTGCAGAAACGTGCTATAGGCACTCACGCACACGGTGGGACCACAGTTACATCATCACAGAGATAATAACTATGTACCAAGATGGTTCACGTCTTACTACTTCCGCCTTCTGGCAAGTCAAAGGTGGTAATTACAATGAGGGCGGGGACCGACCTGCACGTGGAGAGATTTGTTAGAAACGGCTAGTCCAGCGTTATGGCAATTACAAGGATATTTAGCATTAACCGGTTAAAGCTGTTCGCTTTCCGTGTTTAATATGTATAATTCAGTTAGACCTTAAATTACCGAAGAACGTCTCTGCTAGGAATAATCATTTTGGTGTCGTTGCGAAACAGACGATACGTTCAACGACAGGGTAGCATCTTATCATTTTCCACCATCTTCGATTTTGCAAGAGGAGTGGTGTTGCATTCAATGTTCCTCGGATTTATGCTAACGTCTGTTTGACCATAGGACAACGCTTGCTATTCTGCCTTTATGAAATTCCATCAGCATGATTTATGATATGATATAGCTCTCCACTTCGCTGATGACTTTCTACAAGGCTAACTGCTAAAAAAAAGGGACGGCAAACAAAACATGCATTACTTCCTGGTTGTAGGATGAATTCTTTAACCGAACTCTAAATTCTTTGACTTAACTGTTTAACTTAAATTTCTATATTGATAAACTCATCAAACGTTTATTCTTTAGGATTCTATTAGTTCAAAACAACAGTATTTCCAAGGCAGACATTGTATTTACAATTTTCTCGCGGAACGTCAACGCAACAAACTCGTGAGAAACTGCCTACGTCAGACCTGCGCACGATGGTTGTTACATCACGTAGCCGGCTAGTTACTTCCTTCACTCCAGACGGTACTTGGGATCTGTGGCTCCACAATAGGCAGTATTCGTACTTTCCAGGTGGTTTGAACAGGGACACCATCCTCAAACAGGTAAGAATCAAGTTAGTCCAATTTACTAGATTCAAGTGGAGGTTTAATCTGCTGTAAATCCTCGCTCTGCGTTGTTTTAACATGGGTTATTCTCTATAAAATGGCCTTCAATGAAAGTCCCTTCTACCTATAACGTTAGTGTTGTATTATAACTGTTGTTTGCTGTTACGGTTTGTGTGTCTCTACTAAATACGTAAATTAGTTATTTAGGGCTATTTAAAGATGTGTCCCCCCTCTGCCCTTCATGTGTAACCCCTGAGCACTGTGTTAGCTATTAGCAACAAGCTACACAACCATCCTGAATTACGAGTTTATACAGTATTCATCAGTACTTAAGTAAAGAAACATACAAATTCTTGTTTCTCCACCACTGCCAATGTACCTGTACACGGAGGATTCAATACCACCACCTACACCTGCACCTGATCTGGCAACAGATGCAATATTCAATGTAAACTTTAAACATCCCCTTTCCTTTTCAGGCAAAATGTTCACCTATGACGAGAATGACTCCAAGTTGGTGCGAAAAGCAAAGGAGAATCCATTTGTCCCAGTGGGTGAGTACATATTGTACCCACATGGTTACATCATGGCATGAAAGGACAAAAGTAATGTAATGTACTCAATGTGAACTCAAATAGAATTGTGTATGCTGTTGGTGGAAGCCCAATGTAAATCACTAACACTAATACATTACAAAACACTTAACAGAAACTTTGTTACATGATACTTTACAGCAGCAGAATGTCAGATGTTGCTGTAATTTTAAGGTACACTAGACCTGGCTTATTTTGTCGCAGTTAGTCATCTACATCAAAATCTTTTTTCTCCCTGCAGGAATGGCTGGATTCTTTGCCATCGTAGCTTACAGACTGGCGAAAATGAGAAGTCGAGGGGACACAAAGATGTCAGTGCACCTGATCCATATGCGTGTAGCAGCTCAAGGCTTTGTGGTGGGAGCCATGACAGTGGGTATGTATCGTGGAGTGTCACCTTTTTTGGATTGAATCTGACTGAATCAGACTGCTTTGGCTGCATTATTTAATCCATTAACATGTCTAAACATTTGGATGATTACATTATGAAAGAATTCAGTTGACAGTGATCAAGTCTGAGCTGCAACATTTATCTAATCTGTCTCTTAGTAGATATTAGGGGTGTCTTGTAATGTTTCCTTCTCTATCTTTGTTTTTAGGAGTCCTGTATTCAATGTACAGAGACTACATTGTAAAACCCAGAGAAGAAAAGAAAGCAGCGGAAAACAAGTGAACACATTTTCCTGCACTCTTATGATATCTACCTTAATATTACCTCATGTTAAGGTGTGTAGTGTTTATTTTTACAAATGTGTCAACTTTTGTATGCATGCAATCTTTCCGCAGCTCCCCTCTACTGTAAATAGCTATAACTTATTGATCACACACAATCTCTTCCAAGTAGTATACCAGAGGGTTGTACTGAGATTGATCTTAGTTGTTTTAATACTGGTCACACTGTGTTTGCAGTTTGCAGTTGGCTGGTTTGATATCTGTATAGACAGATGACATGGCTGAGTGTACTTTTTAGAGCCTCTTATTTGAATGAAGATTGAGTGAAATGTGAGGAATAAAAATGTAGCACATAGAACCATTTGAAAACAGTATGATCAGGCTAAAGATCAGACCAGACAGTTTTCTTCCTTTGTCTGTATTTTATTGTCTCACACCAGCTATATTGTTTTATATACTTATTTAGGGATTTTTGCCAAAAAAAAAAATCTGCACCTTAGCCCACTTTCTCAGTGAGCTTCCTAATGCGTTTTGGCATCTTCAGGAAGGCTTTGATAATACTAGGCTTACAGACAAGGTTTAAGCTCCTACATTATTTAAACAACACAGGGGGGTTTGACTTATCATTCCATGAGGGAAATTTAGTGACATAAAAATAAGAACATGACAAAAGGGTTACTTCTCAATTTCTCAACCACAACCATAAAGATGTCTTACACAATTTGAAGTTAAATATTTTATATGCTTTCTACAATATGGCATTATATTTAAAAAAAAAAGATCATGATGCTGTAATACACATGGGTCCACTATTTCAGTACAACACCTTCACAAGCCCTGACAAGACATACAAACACCTTCACCTATACAGACTGTGCAGCAGGTTATTATACAGAATATCATCATGTAGGCCTACCTTGTGATAAGCTAGTAGATGCCTTGTTAAGTTATACCAGAGATGTTCTTTGGTTATACACAAAATTGACTTTTGATTATTGTGTGAAAAAACAAGAGATGTTTTTG
Organism: Decapterus maruadsi; assembly: GCA_030347415.2. Classification (NCBI taxonomy): domain Eukaryota; kingdom Metazoa; phylum Chordata; class Actinopteri; order Carangiformes; family Carangidae; genus Decapterus; species Decapterus maruadsi. The sequence goes on from CM064906.1 coordinate 20,268,843, forward strand.
AATGTGTTTTTTTTCCTTCTGGAAATAAATTTGACCACTCTTGAAATTCTAACTCTTTCATAGTGTACTGATTTTTTTTGGACCTCTCCAAGTTTGCTTTGTTTTCTTGTTATCTTAAATGCTCATCTGACAGCTTATCAAGCACACTGGCCACTTTGCAGAAATGCAACATTACATGAAATTTAATCAGCTGCATATTGTTCCTTTTGCAAATACAGGAAAGGGCTGTGTCATTGTGACTCTTAAATTTACGATGCATATTACTCACAACCGAGAACACAGTGGAAATTACCTGAGATCCAGTTGATATGATGCAATTGCCAAGTATGAGGTTACACCTAGTATCACAGGACAAATGTCATACTTGATAAGTTGATCACACTGTTACACTGTTTCCAGTGTTTACCCTGTAGCACTCTTCTGGTTATATTATTCATTTCTTACCTTGACTGAATGTACTGTAAATATAAAAGAGCATGTGTTGGTAGAATTATTCAAATCCTTTACTTACAGTATTAACAAGTTGAAATACAGTTCAGTTCAGAAAACTGTATTTATCCCATATGAGCAATACACAAAAGTATTAAAGTTTGGTTTACCATTGCCACTAATCTTAAAAATGTGTAGTATTTTAAACGTGTTTATATTATCAATTGAGGAAAAGCTTCCTCTTAAAAGTAGGCTAATCGGTACAACTGCAAGCATTTGGCCTTTGGGCATCCAGTATGAAAGAAAGCTATGAACTTTGCCTTTGCAGAATATGATGCTACACACCCACCAACTTTTATGCGCCCTAAAATAAAATAATTATGGACTGTTGACAAAGACAAAGGTTAGTTTGATTAAAACTGAGCCGTGATTGCCATGTTTTCCATTAACATAGATTTTGTGTGCAGTTGGCGTTACACTATAAACCAATATAATACATCCATGCTATAAACCCTCACCAAAACTATTTGACTCTGCTGTGACTGCTCTCACATAAGTAGCTGCACTGCCCTCTTCCGGCTTTCTGTCGAGTTGTAATTTGGAGGAAAGCTGAAGAAGAGACTGCTCCCTGCTTGCCAAGTTACAAAACTGCAACGGTCTGTTATGTTGGGGTTAAATGTTTTTTTTTTATTATTGTAATGGACACGAGTTGGGAGAGCTTTTTGAAGATATTCAAAAAAACAACCTTGCTTTCAAACAGTATCAACTTTATATCGCCAAAAAAGTTAGTGAAGTGAAGCTCAGTTCGTAAACTAAAAGAATTTGTAATGTACACTTGAACATCTCATCTCAAGAGCGTCTCTGCTGTTCCCGCGAGATCTTCGTATGAGTCTCTGGAGGGCCGTTGCTATGGACACAGCGAGCGTCGCAATCGTTGACAATCCACAAGGAAGCTCCGCAGGTTCCCTGTCATGTAAAACGATGCAATGCAAAACAGTTTCCAGCTTGTTTACAAAGGCTGTGCTTGGATAACGGCGACAGGTGAGCTGGTATCTTTATACTTGAATTTGTTTTATTTACGTAAATACCACTTAAACGTTTTAAGGAGTTGCGACACTTAGTTTAGATTTCTGAACGATCGTCCTTCGTATTTCTAGTCACTTGTTTCACTTTAACAAACCTAAACCTTGCCTTATCTCGTCTTTTGCTGGATGTGTGAGTTATCTAACATTACTGGATGCTAATGTTATTTGTGGGAAGAGGACTGAAGTCAGTTTAAAGTGTTCTAGGCTCATAACTTGCAAACTCTAGGCTATAGCAATGGGGACACTAATAACAACCATTAGTTTAACAACCATGTCTTTCCCAGAGGGACACCACTCATCTGTCTACTTTTCACATGGGATTAGCAATTATTGAACTAAACTTGGCGTCCTGGTAACTGCAGTTGTTATTTACAAATGTATGCAGCCTAGAGATCACAGGAAAAAAAAGAAGAAAACAGTATCTCACACAATGTTGATTTCTATTGTCATTTTCCATTTTTCATCTATGAATTGATTATTTTCTTCCTGTGATATAAACATCATAGATCATGGCACACGATGGTGAGTTGAATGACTTGCGGCTTCAGTTCCAAATGCTACAGAAACAGCAAGAAGAAAGAAAACTGGACAGGAAAAAGGGGAAAGAACCAGAGACGCCTCATGTCAGTGATACACAGGATAATTTGGATCTATCAAAACAAGGAGTGCAAGCAGATTGTCTGCCTGCAAACGACAGGTGAGTCTTAAAAGGGTTGAATTGTATACAAAGATGTGTTCTTATGTCCCAGTAGCAGCGTCAATAACAGAAATACAACAATTGTTATGGTTGGAAAACCTTGTATGACAAATGAGAACAATTTAATTGCTAATTGAGAAAATATTTCCTTCCTATAGAGAGCTGCAGAATGAAAATCAGAATTTGGTAGATCAGCTAAGAGAGCTACAAGATGAAAACGGTCGGCTCTTCAAACTTCTGAGTGAAAAGGATTTTGAAATTAAACACCTTAAGAAGAAAAGAGAAGAGGAACGACTGGCCTTGGCGGGTATAATACCAGAACTCACATTTTTCACCACAGTGATGTTAGAGATGCGTCACAGCTTCTTCATGACTCATCTCCTCCATCTGTGTAGGCACTTCGGGTTTGGCAGGGGATATAGCGGCCACCAAGATTGTTGAGCTGTCCAAAAAGAATAGAGAGCTGACCTCTGAAATTGAACGAGAGAGGATAAAGTCGAAGCAAAACAGCAACAGAATCAAAGACCTTGAGAAGGAGGTAATAAAGTTTTGAGTCAGGGCTATAATTTAATGTCCATTATCGCATGGAAATTCATTGCTTTTGCTACCAACCATTTTTACATTTTTTAAACAATGACGTGTTGTTAACATATGTCATAACATTATTTGCATACCAAAATTAACAGGTAATGAATGAATTAATAATTGTAATGTTTTACTCCTTTCTGTAGCTACAAACTGCTTTGGTGCACTCTTCATCTGGGCAAAAGATAGATAAAAAGCCACAGAATAAGAGGTTATCTGAAGACTGTGAGGTGATGACAAAAGTTATAGTGGTTAAAATGGATCAAACCAACATTTTTATGTTGTTAACTAATGGCAACTTGATCTGAATAATGTGTCATTTGTATCCCAAAAGCAGGAACATCCAGTGGTGAAATCTCTACAGGAAAAACTAGCTGCTGCCCAGCTGAAAGTAACTGAATATCGCAATCAGGTTCAATCTGTCAAACAGGAGCTGAAAGTAGCTCAGAAGGTAAACTTTTTTTTTTCTGCCTTGAGACTGACTGGTATATAATATTACCACAGAGCCATGTGATTAAACATGAAAGACTTTTGTACAAAATATCAACTGCTGCTGCTGTTGCAGGTTTTGATCAGTGAGATTGGAGAGGAGGTTAATCTTCAGCAATTACTGAACTGCCCAGGCAGCTTTAGAGGTCGCTCTCAGCAGATACTGGCTCTTCAGACAAGGGTATTCTTGACATGATTATGTGCATTTAAGAGTCAATGAGGTGCTTCTACAGCATTACGAAAACTGGACCTTGTGCAACAGGTACGGGACCTTGAGAAGCAGCTGAACCAGTCAACTCAGCGGAGGCACCCGAGTGTCCTGAGTGAAGAAGAAGAATTTCTGGATTTAGGGGACCTTCTGAAAACCCCCTCTCAAGACAGGAACCTCAGCCACATCCGTGCCATTAATAAAGAGAAGAGGGAGGCGTTTGAGGTGTGTATAAATATGTGTAAATTGGATATAATTAACTTAAATATATGAATTTGTAAGAGTAGGGAGGCCATATTCTCTTTACACTTCTGTACAGAGGCTCTCGGTGGAGTATGAGGCTATCCTGAAAGACCATGAGGATGTGAAGAAAAAAATGGATGCCTCTAGAGCCAGGAATAAATCTCTGTCTGTTGAAGTGAAAACTCTGAAGGTTCAAATTTCCACCCTCTTGGACAAGGGTAAACATGATGATGAGCTTGTGGATGCCTTGCTGGTAAGAAATTACGTTTTTTGTCTAATCGTGTATCGTAATTTTAGTGAGAGTGAGATTGACTACAAGGTTTTTGAGTAAGGTTTTGGAATGTGTTTGTAAACCCAAATGATCACTGGATCATGGACCATGGATAAGTACTCAAATGCATGCATAGATTTAATGAATGAAATATGGTTAGATGTCATATAACAATTTGTACTTGAGCATTAAGTGCTCCAGAGAAGGCATTGGATGTTACAAATCCAAAGGTTTATTAAACAATCAAGTTCTTGTTTTATATACACAGCAATAAATGATAATTTGAATGTAATTTACGAATCAAAATAATCGCAAGAATGCAGAGAGAAGTGATGAGGCCATGTTGTTCTCAGCCATACCCGTCTCTTATCTCATTGATCTACCTGCAGAAGCAGCAGACTCAGATGCAGGAGGTCCTGAGGCGGCTCAGCCAACAGCCGAACGGACAGAGCAAGGAGATCCAGCAGAGCCAGAGCCCGCGACGCCTGCTGAGCAGTGAGCCTTCAGAGCACAGCACTCTCATCCAGAAGCATAAGCAGGTGGTTGCTGAGAAAGACGCTAAGATCAAAGAACTGATGGAGGAAATCCACCAGCTCTCTGTGAAGGTGAAAAAAAAAACACATGTCATATTAAACTTCACATTTTGGCAAGAAGATCTGAAAGTTTTAGTTGAAAAGTCTTCGTGTTCAAACTTTCCAACCAAACTTTTGGTTTAAGCCATTATTTTTGCACTGTGTCATATATTTAAAAATAGTGGCTTATTATTATCATCTGGCAAGACATTAAATGTGTTTACGACTGTTTCAGGAGGAGGGTGTGGAAATACAGTCCAGCCACAAAACAACAATTGGCAGTTCAGATTTTTCTCCTGAAGAGGGAGACATTAACAAGAGAATAATATCTGCAGGGTATGTATGCTTACAGTTTTTCTGAATTGCTAGAACACTAATTCCTGTTGTGTGAATCAGTTGCTCAGTTGTCTAAACTCATTCACTAAATCAAAGTAAAGTAAAACACTATTTGCAGATCTCAGTCATTCTTTTTGCAAAACTCTAAACACATTCTCATGCAATAAAACAGAGTTGTCACTGTGATGGACTTGTGAGTCATAATGGTAACAACAAGTGGCAAAACATAAACACAAATAAAACACATCTATCATCTGACAAACACAACCATTCAAAATTGATTACACTTGTTTCTCGTGATGTGAAAACAAATATAAGCCAGTTCAGAGTGCAGGAAGACAAAGAGTTGTCATTTCTGATGATGTTCAGGCTGCCGTGACAGACCATGTCCTTGTGCATGGCATGACAATGAGGGAGGACAAAGGGTCCAAACAAACATCAGTCAATTCTGTGTCCACCATAATCCAGAGATTTAGACAACAGGTACAATTTACTGTACTGTTTTATAGTTGTACAGCAAAATAGTACTACTTTAGATATATTTCATTACATTATAGATATTTTGCACATTCACTTTTTGTAGAATTGTCAGACTGCTATACAGGGGTGGAAGGACACCTACATGTATGTTCACACCCCAGCAGGAGGCTATTGTAGTTGAGATGGTCCATCAAAACAACGCCATTACACTACATAAATTGTAGGAGGACATATGTAGCAGGTGATTTTGATGAAATGCTGTGCCCTGACCTTTTTTACCTTTTACATTGCATTAGAAGCTGTAGACTTTCATTTATATTTTTCAATTTCAGGATGGATTTTTTTCTCACAGTACCTGTCTCTATAGTTTACGTTTGATGAATGCAGAGTAAATGCTAAATTCACAGAGTTGAAATATATTTTTTCTTTTCTTTACTATTGGAGATGTAAAATGCTTGCAGGTGCTCAGCAGTGTTTCTATTTGACTGGTTAGTGCAAGATCTGAACACATTGTTCGGTTTTGAGCACAAGTAAAACTATTTTGAGGTGATGGTTTGGTTTTGCAAAAAGAATCAGAGGTTTTGTGAATGTAGTTTGAGAAAAGAGTTTTGTGTTTACAATTCTCAGAAAAGGACAGGAGGATTCAAAAAATGTGTTTTACAGTAACAATTGTGAAAAACTGTAATAGGCATTGGAGTAAGAATATTGCTTAGTTTACCTAAATGGGTTTAGCCACTGACATTGATTTGAACCTTTGATGATTAATTTAATTAAATTTAATTAATTTAAACCAATTTCCTCTGCCTTTGTCTGACAAAATAAGGGTTAATGATTTACTGTCCCTAATTGGGGACCTTCTATAATCAGCTCATTGATTTAGTTTCATGTCTTGTAGCTTTGAGTGTACTCTGTCGGGATTTCTGTTCACATTACATTGTCAGCTTTTGGCTTTTTTCCCTTCAGTTCAGCATCTAAATATGGTCATAAACTGGTGTTGCCTACTGGGAGGAGCAGTATGGAGTTCAAGTAAGTGGACGTAAATCCACTGCGTTTATATCAGATACACTTTAAAATCAAGCAATTTACCACCATTAATAAACAATGTTTGATGTTTTGTTCTCAGGGCTTCAGGTCCTTTAAATTGTCCACAATGTTCAGCTGATGTGAGTCCACTCATGACGCAGTGTAGTAAATATAAAACCCTCTGCGTGGAGAAGGACAGACTTCATGAGTTGGTGAATGTCCTTCGAAAAAGGTAAATTACACTGCAGACATTGGTTTTCTGTGCATTTTTTCTAAATGAAATTGAAAAGCAAAAGCAAAGTTAAGCCCCGGGATGGTACCAGCCAATTTAATGATTGAAACAGCACTGAATGTTTGAACTCTTTATCATCTTGCCAATTCTATCTTTTTTGTGCATAACAAACATGGAACTGACTATGTCTAACAAAGCATGAGGGATATGGTAGCACTGCACCACTACAATATTCAATTCATTGGTATTTCATTGTGTGCGCTTACTCAAAGGTCAGGGACACAGGGTAATACTTTGTGAGTGCTGTAGATTTCTTTGCTCCGTTCATGTAGTTCATGTTATTCCTTTAAATTCTGACTGAGTGATACATTAAAACAACAAAGAGTTTTATTTTACAGCCCATACATTAAAGATGGTTACAAATCTTACCAATGCATTCTCTACCTTAACAAAATTAATTATACCAATAGTGTCGGACAACTAATCACTCCTGTTCACATATTTGTGTCCATCTGAAGCATCATTAGTCGATCATTAGTCACCATCAAGAGGAGTTGCATATTTGAATTTTAACTTGTCTGAAACTGGCAGAAATCTCTGTTTGAATCTTCCAGCGAAAAGGAGATGAGCCAAAGGTGTTTGCAGGCAGAGCAGAAGTGTCAGGAGGAGCGCCGCAGGACAGTAATCCTGGAGCAGCAGCTGGAGAGGACAAAATTAGATTCACAGTAAGGATTGTGCAATCAGCAACGGTAGATTTGGTGTAACCAGCGACGTGACAGTGTCAAGCAGATTTTCATGCTTTGACTCATCAGTTTTTCCCTTGTCTGTCTTGCTTGTGGCTGTGATGACTCGACTCCCTCTTGAGCAGTGTCCCGTAACACTGGGATGGTAGGAACAGCAGGACTGGCATTCATTTTGAAACATTTTTGTGTCCAACTTTGCCCATACTCGTGATCTTTTCTTGTGTTTGGGACTGTAAACCATACACCACACAACGGATATAGCGATGCACGGCAGCCAACACACTGCCTATGGATAGCGCTCATTCTTACTCTCACGTTTTGGACTGCAGAGAGATGTTCATGTTGCTCTTATATGTCACATCTTGGCTGGTCATTCAGCTGGAGGTAACGGAGGCACTGAGGGCATCGCTAAAGAGCACTCTCCACCATGACCTGCAGCTCCGCAGTGACGTGATGAGATAAGTCAAGCATGTTTTCCTGCAGGCTCTGTGACAGCCCAGACAAGACACTAACCAGGGGAAGTGGCTGGTCCCTGTTCAACCTCACGTCCAGCTGAGCCCTACCTTCTCCTGTCACACGTGTCAAACAGCTGCCTGCAGGACACACTCCCTCCTCTGCCTCACAAACGCCACATAGATCTCCTTATTTTTCATCCCAACCCTCAACAACAACATCAGTTAGAGTTTAACCACTTGAGTACCATTGGTAGTAGAGCTTTATAACTCTAATGGCATCAGACAAGTGTTCCTACCGATTACAGAAATGTTTGACACTGATAGGATGTCTCCCCATGGTTTCATATTTTGTCTGCTTGCTGTTTTATAAATGACATTGTCACATTTCATTAAATCAATGTATGTCTTTTACCTTTCTGGCAACCTTAAGTGCATTGCAGGTACAGAGTGAAGCAATAAGTGTTTTTAAAATATTTTTTTAAACTAATGAGACATCCAATTTAATCAATGAAAAGGAATCCAAATCTTCGCCAAATGTTTTTTTTTTTATGTTTTCAATTCATCCTTCATGGCTATTACCTTCCTTCAGTTTTTTTGTTGTTTTTTTTGGCTCTAGATCGTTGTACGTAAATGTGTCACAAGCCAATCCAAATAGTAAACACCTCAGTTAAGTTCCCAAAAGCTTCAATATTCCTTTTAAATATTACTGTTAATCACTTCTGACTTGAAACCAGCTGTGTGGGAATAGTGGTTGGAAATGAATTCAGTCTCAAGCTTCACAAACTCCCGGTGTAGTCCTCCATTACAGTCCCCAGAGCATGTCACACACATGTACAGTGTGGGTATGTGATTTTAAATTCTTGATTCAAACGTTGTCTGGACATGCGTAGCCTGGTGGGAGTGGCTCCTTACATTCATACTAACATCCGAGCTATTTTCTTCCGACGTAGCCAAAAGGATTTCAGCAGAGCCCCCACCCTCCTCCTCTTCCCCCCCCTCCACATCACGCTTAATTTAAAACCATGGCTGAGTTAGTGTGCTGCTTCAAATACCGCACTATTTCTTCCAGGACCCTGTGGGAGATTGGCAGGTCCCCATTGGACTAAGCGAGAAAGTGCCACATGACAAAAATATCAGCGTTTGGACGTGATGAAGAAAGCCTTTATGCTCAGAGTAACAAAAAACAGCTTGTGTTGAATACCTCCTGGATAGAAGGTGAGGCACCTTTTAATGTAGTAGAGTCAGATTTGTCATTGGAGGGACGGATGAGATACCATAAGCCTGTGTGACTACATGCCCTGCAGGTTTGCCAAATGTGTATCAAATGTAGCAATGTGCGTCAGAAAGGGTGTTGATGGAGCAAATACTTGTCATGGTCCCTAACTACATCCGATTCCAGGGAAAATGTTTCACTTAATAAATTTTTGTTTCGCTGTGTTTTTGAATATGTGCAAAAACACAACTTCGCATAAAAATGAAGTCCTGTGTTCCTGAGTGTAAAGAAGTGTAAAAAGTTTTTTCAAGTTTTCTTATTTTTATTTTGAACATGTGGTACTTTATAGGAACGAGGCCAAGACGACCATCTTTTGAGTTTTAAATAAAGCTAATTGCTGTTCAATACTCATTACCCTGTAATTTCCGCTAAATCCCAAAGTTGTCACAGATAAATACGACTGCTCCTGTTGACTTCGGTCATTAGAGAGTGTCATCACTTTCAAATAAATTGCACTGCGCCAAACAATTTTAATATTGTTTTATGTAGCTGTATTACGCAGAAAGGTGTAGATTTATTCCAAAATGCCCAATAACCCACCAAACCAAACACAAACTTATGTAAACACAGCATACGTAAACAGCCTCACCTATTTGTCATTCCAGGTTTGAATGACTCCTTTCTCCATCCTTCTCCTCAGAGGTATTCCCTCGTTCTGGACCAATGCTTCCTGCAGACCATTGACTGCATCCAGAAACTAAAGTAAATAGTGGAGCTGTGAACGCAGAGGTTAAAGTTAGCCATCAGTATATGAGGGATCTGTGAACTTTACTCAAGCCAGAAAACGGTTTGTGCCTCTATGAGTCCATTCATCTCCCAGTGCGTCTCATTTACATGTAATGGAAAGAAAATAAACAGCAAAGTCCTAATGTGCTCATTTACAGTAAGTAGAAATAAAATAATGAGCTGTATCTGAACTTCAAGACAGTGCTGAAACCTTTGATATGCACTTTTTTTTAAACAAGTCGCTGCTGACATTCATATCCAAAATCAAGGATGGTTGTCTGTTGGCAGATTGTCTGATGTTGGTTTTGATCTGTCTCTTCTCTTCTTAGACTTTTGAAGTTGTGTTTGCTACTTTTCCAACTTTGACTTCACTTTATCATTAGATATATTCTGAGACAGTAGCCTCGTCATGTCAATATTGTTTACTCTTTTTATTTTTATTTTATTCATTTCAGCAAGTTTAAAGTTGAAGTTTAAAATAAGGTGCCAGCACTAGGTGGCAGTCTAGTTAGCCATCTCAAGGTTGGATGTATTTTCTCTGACAGTCAGTGATTTACTGTCATTTTATTGTCAATGGTGCTGTCAAAGGCCAAATATGACAACTAAACTTTAATCTGCTATCAACATGCAGTATGAACCAAAAATAATCATCATACAATATCTGTACTTGACATTAATGTTCTGTATTTGGCAAAAACTGTGGGAACAGTGTGCTGACACTACTGCAGAATGTACGAGCTGTATTTTGCCTCTGGAATATTTCGTAGGACAACAATCAGTGCAAAGGCACAGAGAACGAACTGACACTAAAACAAACTGACTCTGAAGTGGTGACAACCTTTCTTAGTAAACTGTTATCTTTCGATGAACAGACCCCGCTTCCCCGTCCGCCCACCAACCCCCTTCCATTCCCTGTAGAAACCTAGTCGTCACTCTTGACTCATCCTTATAATCCCCCCTCCCAATCCATCCCTCAGTGGTATAGAGCAATTTCCTCACTCAGTATTGAATTGCTGTCCGTGTTCTGTCAAACTTGGAAATAATCAGTGTCTTCAGGAAACACTCTTCTTCACAGCTGATGACAGCCCTGACAATAACAGAAAAGAAGCTGCCATGTTTTATTTCAATATCTATGACTCAGCTGCACTTTGATGCATTTTCATACACAACGCATACTACCGCTGCCAGAGAATAAATTACACTCAGTCCTTAAATGCGGACATATGTACTGAAGCTGGAAGTTTGAATCACTGACCATGTCATGTGTGTCTATCTTTACTGATGCACATATCCTTCATATTCCAGTCTATAGCTGACACGCAAGGACTGTGCTACTGCCTGCAGCTCCGGGGCAGGAGGAACACAAACATGAGGGCAAGCGCCTTAACAAACAGACTTGTTAAACAATTCCCTTAACACATGCTGACACAATGACATTGACCTTTTGCTCACGAATATGATCACTGCCAGTGGGATCTGCTGCTCAGTGCTCTCTGAAGATGCATGCATGAGCACCAGTGATCACAGACAGGGTTTCTAGTTTTTTTGCCTTCATCTGGTAGATCACAGATGAAAAAGACAAAAATAATTGAGAGAGACAAAAGAGGATGGCACACCGGCTGAGCCACCTCGACACCCCAGGAGGTTGGTTATCGCTCAGAGAAATGCTGTGTGTGCATGCTTTGTGAATATAAATGTGTGAAGCTCTGTTTTGACAACAATCACATCCACTATTAATGCTTAATGGGTCCTCATTGTGTCAGCACAGGTTTATACACTGTCCCTCTTAATAGAGTGGGGCTCTGTTGAAAGGATGGTATATTCATGCAAATCTTATGAGACTCAATATAGAAAAAGCAAGATGTTCATTTTCAAGCTCTCCAGATAATCCAATTGCATTATCATACAGTACACCACTCAAATTAACAATGCTTCTTTTCTGTGAGCTACTGCCTCCTGAACACACCATTAGTCTTTTCTGCCTCTATTTCCCATGCCACTGGCTCTTTACATTAAAGATAATCAGTAATTCAGAAAAAAAGAAATATTTGATAAGTGTATCTCTCATTTCCTGGCCCTAAGTGGAGGCTCTGTCACCATACTTGTCCTCTACCCCCTGATACCAGGCGCTAATGGCTCAGAGCGAGTTTTTTCTATCACACAGAATCTAACTCAGCAGAGAGTCGGTCCCACTGGAGGAGACCTTTTGACTCCCTGTATTACAATCAGAGTCATATGACCCTCAGTGCGTCAGACTTTAGGATGCAACCTGATGCTTTTACTCCATTCTTCAGCAGCATTGAAAAGTAGTAAGAAATTTACCCATGAAAATAATTGAGTGTAGTTTAGAAGAATGCAATATGGTAAAAGGTCAAATATACTTCTATCAAAACCAAATGTGAAAATTTTGTGTTTATTATGTTTAGTTCACATTTTACAAAAAATAATGCAAACTTAACTTTCATCATTCAGCTAATACGGATAATAGGCTACTCTCTGCAGTTCATTTTTCAGACACACAAAAAACATAAGCTTTGTGCAAATCAAATAAAAAGAAAAACATAGCAGGCTCTGATGTGACGTAGTTAATGTATTGGTATATGTTGATTGCATTCAACACTTCTGACAAAAGCCAATCACTTGTCTGGGAGCTATTTCTGATACTAAAGGACAAGGACAAAGGCTCTATCAAAAAACCCTCACGATGGGGCTGCAGGCTGCTGACATACATCACCTATTAATCATCATCAGGGAAGTCAGATTCAAGTGTGCTACATAATGACTGATCAATACACATGGTGTCTCAGTTTCTATGGTGATAAATAAGTGTTTCCTATTCCCTGGAAAAAAATCTCAAAAGACAAGATTTTTCAGCGCTGATAATTACATTAAGTGCAGTCCCACCCAAGACAAGAGAAGTAAATGGAAGTATAATGACAATGACTCCACTTTCACAAATTACATTTCTTATTAAAGGACCTTTTAAACCTTCCCTGAGACATGAGGATGATGACTGAGTCAGACATGGAAAGCGCCTCGCAGAAGTAGATGCCTGTCAGTCTCTATATTTAATGTCATATTGAAATCTTTATGCAACTTGTAAGTGTAGGTGTAAGTGCTGGCTGCTATAGCGGTAGGCTATGGGTGTGAAAATCATAGGCCAAGTGAGGTACACAACTGCAACAGGCTGACCTTACAAGAGCTGTTCTGTAAAATAAAAAATAAAAAATAAAACAGAAAAAATTATGGTAATTAAGATGCTTGGATATCGCACTATGCTACAGTTTAAACCACACACAGTCTTGTATGACTAAGATATTGTCACATCAATCCAGACCAAGTGTAGCAAATTACAGGTTTACTTTTATTTTTCACATTTGGGAATAGTTAAGTGGTTATATTTTCTTATTTTGAGGCATAGCCTCAAAGCTGAAGATCTTTTCCCATCACTGCAAACAGAAAGAGATTGTATGAATTAAGGGCATTACACCAAAAAAGAAGCAAAAATAACTCAAAATGACATTAATTTCACTTCTGACTTGAACACAAATGGCTGCTGCCAAAGTAATTCAACTCTAACTTTTTGTTTTGTCCTTAGGCAGGTGTATAGGCCTATAGAAATCAGATTCCACAGCAAGACTCCTCTTGCTGTTTTGCCACACTGAAGAAACAATCAGTGGGCATTGCTTCACACTCCAGAGGCAAAGAAGATGATAATGCTCGCAGCCATTTGCTTCTCTGCTCTGCGCAGGCCAACCTCATGGCTAACTGTAGGCTACTGCCCATCCCCCTACAGTGTGTGAACCGCCTGTCTCTAGCAGGATGAGCTGGCTGTAAACCACACCAGGTCTATTAATTAATTAATGTACCCTAACTGCAGGGTTGGCTCCCTCAATTGTAGTGGAGCAGCTTTCAGCTTGGGTGCAGCGGTGACCACTAGTGTGTCTCTGGGTGCCTGCAGTGTTGTGGTAGAAAGGAGAGGAGATAAAGGCGAGCAGCAGATAACTGTGGATGGGAGGACGCCGTCAGCACCATAGTGACCATTAATCACCCAGGGCCATTGTGGTCCTGTCCTGTACACGGCGCCAGCACAGGCAGGCAGGCAGACAGAGAGAAAGAGGAAGAAGCAGAGGAAGAGGGAGAGAGCGAGGGGGCAGGGTGGCTGCAGAGAGACAGAGGGGCAGAGAATGGTTGGGGATCAGCCTGTATATCCACCTCAGCTCCTGCTGCGGGGCTGGGGAGCAGTGCTGCTGTCTCAGTGCTTGTCCTCCGTGTTCTCCCAGATCCCGGATCCTGAGGTAAGAGCCTGATACATCACCGTGTCCTCCACAGGTTCTTCTCAGGAATATCCTGAGGGTTTCTCTGTTGATGGCTGCAGGTGCTTTGACGAAGCTGTGTGTGATTCATGTTTATTGTTTAGTCGCCAGAGTTGTTGCATTGTTTGCCATACAAGATGAGGTGTGACCGAGCAGGAGTTGAAACCTGATACATTATGGTCTTACACATGTTAAAACGGGTTCAAACATGAGGGTCAGTAAGATGAGTCCTGCTACAGACAAGTTTTTTAGTTTTTTAGCATAGCACAGAATATTGTGTTCTGACAACCAAACCAGCAGCTGAGATCCATTATGTTTCCACAAAAACAAGGTAATGAAATAATGAATAGTCAGAGGAATAGGCATTTTTGTTGAAATGACTGAAAATACAAAATATCTCACAATATCAAATAAAACACTCATTTTATTGTATCAGAATGAGAACAATTTGCAAAATTTTTAAATCATTAGTTCTATAAAAGACACTCAAAACAAACCACAGGAACAGCAGCCTTGACAATGGAGTAAAATACAGGTTAGTAATCCTGTAGATTTTATTCCTGCAGTCATAAGGAGAGAGAACAGATTGCATGGTGTTTGTTTTTACATGTACAAAACCCTATTATAACATGTGACATTCACATTCACTGAGGTTTCCCTCTGCAAGCAAACAAACAAATGAGCTTATCACAGAAGGTCAGAGAAAGTACAAGAAACTTCCAGAAACAGCCTCCCTGTGGCTGCTGGTATGACGCATGGAGAGCTTTTTCAAAAAGTGGAAAAAGTCAAGCTGTATTTGTTGACAGATGATGCCCATAACACTTGCTGTGAGACGGATCCATAGTCGCAGAATGTGCAGGTGTCAGTCACTGGACAGACAATGTGCATTGCTAATTAACCTCAGGTAAAATATAGTACAGAACAACAACAAGATATAAATAAGTACTGTTGGCCTCAGGGAAATGAATCTAAATTCTGTTGCATATGCATCTTTTATTTATACAAGACATGGGTTTCGTAAAGGACAACTTACTAATTGGTCCTTAGTGTGTGGAGTAACCTGGGCTGAATGTGTAATAAGCAAAACAACCAACTACACACTGAACAAAACATGTAATAAATTTCAGCATTTCTTTAGTTTGCTTCCTAACGAAGAAACTTCAGGGCTTAGAGCCACTAATCCTACTAAGTACCTCTATAGAGAGAATGACTTAGTGTTACATAATCATGCCTGAACCAAGAGAGAGAGGAAAAAATGCTATTATTTAAAAGTGGTGTTAAATATCCTCACCAAGGCTAATCCATCTGTGGGAGTTGCACAAGCACAACGTAAATTCATTCAGACAATTCTGTTTTTCTTTGCACCCTCTTGTGTCCTCCACAGAGGACAAACAGTGTGGAGGCCCTGAAGACTGTTTGTTCTGTCAAATGTTACCCTGTTGACTCTTTGAAGAGTATCAGATGCAGTAAGCAGCATGTTATTTTGCCTATTGGCACAGACAAGAAAGGAAACTGGCATAAAACATTAAAATAACATAACTTATCGATTTATTTAGTTCCCATCAAGGAAAGGGCTAATGATGCTCTTTGACTGCAGTTATTTTGTGTCATATATTTAATTTCTAATGCTAAAGTTCATTCTCAATCGGTCATCAAGTTATTCCTGGAACAATTTTCTATTTTACCTCATAATGGTGGTATCAATAAAGGCTACAAATGTAATATACGTGCATTGTCTGATCCATTGCTGATTCCATTGCTCATTGCTGTATGGACTAAAGTGTTGAGTTTCCAAAACAACCCTGTATGATTCAATCAAGTGATCGATACACAGAAAGAAATCCTCTCGGTGGTTTTATCAGGGAACAAATGTTCCACTGGCTGATCCAAGACATATTGATCCAAACGCAAAGACACACATACAGTTATAAACACATTGTTTGTTCCTATAGTTCCCCACTCCTCATCTCTGGATGGGGGTGTTTTTTTTTAAGTGCCAACTAAGTGTTTGTTTTTGGCACTATTGACTAGTCTTGCAGTCGTGCAGCAGAGGGTTACAGCATTGAAGACAATTGTGAAAATTCAGAGAAGTTACAGGCAAAGTCCTACAACCAGCTTATTCAGGCTGTAGACCTCAGCTTTATGCCGGTGTGCTGTAGGCCTAACGGAAGATTCAGGTGGAGACACCGGCAGAAAAACCCACAGGTTATGTTGGTGTCTCTATTCGTGGCAGCTTGCACGTAGGCCTTTAGTTTTTTTCTTTCTTTTTTTTAAATAACATTTTTACCCATGCTTTAAAAGACACAACTTTTCCTTTCCAAGTTAGCTTTGAGGTTTGGTCTTGGGATGCTCCGTATGCCAGGAACTGTTTGTCAGGTCAGTTCAATTTCATTTGTCTATATAAAACAGAAAAATAACAAATGAAATGGACATGCTGTCATTACATGCGTATTTGCTGCAGATAGATTGCACTAGGAGACGGGCCTTACCACTGAAAACCTTTGTACATATCACACTGGTAATTAAAAGAATCTGAGCCCTTTAAAATGCTTCATTCATATCTGAATTTTGACGATGTAGCCTATGACTGCGGTTGTATAGTGCATCAGACTGGAAAAAGGATTCATCATTAGCTCGTTTTCATTGGATGGAGAAGATGGAGAAGTGACTTCCCACACAAATTACTGAGCTGACATTGTCTAAAGATCACACAGAGAAATTTGCGTAACTCTTGTTATGCAAATGTGAAGCCTGAGATCTTGTTTTAGTCCTTGAGGAATGCTTTCTGTTGTAAAACTGTTTCATATTGTGCAGATACCTAAATATATTTTTAATATATTTTTTCCCCTACAGCTTTTACCCACAGATCCCCCAAAGAAGCCGGACCCCGTGACCTCAGAGACCGTTGTTTTCTGGGGGCTGCGGTTATGGCAGGTCATTGGCATCTTTTCAATGTTTGTCTTGGCAGTTGGTCAGTATATCCCCTGAAATTACTTTGTTGTTGCCTTCACAACTTGTGCTTGAAAGAGACATTTATTATGAATAATAAGTACCAGCCAAAGATGCATGCAATTTCGTGACCTTAAAACATCGTGTGGTTAGCAGTTATTATAATGTGTCAGACATGGAATCAAGACGCATCAATCCAATTTCATTCAAATATGAACAGTAACAACAAGTGGTTGTAATATTAAAGTAGATAAACATTTATTTGGTTCAAAATCACTACATCAAATATCACTGAGACATAGTTCTGGTCTGGTCTTGTGTGAACGCACCTTAAGAGCTGTGAGAATTTTCAGAGTCCTCCGTGCCTTCTCTGAGTTACAGGGGGGGTCTGCGCAGCAGTATTTGTCCATATAATGGTTGTGAATGGATACCACTTTTCTTCGTCCAAAAAGACACACCAAAAATCATCCAAATACCACCATACTGCTCATCTGTAATGTCCCTCTTGTATTGAAGCCCCGACAATGAGAAATTGTTCCGCCGGTCAATGCGACATAGGAAGAGCAGTGAACTGAGACACTGGGAGCTTCCGCTACAAACAAGCTTTTTTCGGAACAATTTCTCATGTTGGGGCTTCAATACAAGAGGGACATTACAGACGAGCAGCATGGAGGTATTTGGACGTTTTTTGGTGTGTCTTT
The DNA here is from genome assembly GCA_030347415.2 of Decapterus maruadsi. NCBI lineage: Eukaryota > Metazoa > Chordata > Actinopteri > Carangiformes > Carangidae > Decapterus > Decapterus maruadsi. The sequence continues at coordinate 20,286,656 of CM064906.1, forward strand.
TTGGATGAAGAAAAGTGGTATCCATTCACAGCCATTATATGGACAAATACTGCGTGGACCCCCCCCCCCCCTTCGTAGCTCAGAGAAGGGACGGAGGACTCTGTAAATTCTCACAGCTCTTAGTCGACATGAGGGAGAGTAGATAGTGAATGAAATTTGAATTTTAGGTGAACAATCCCTTTAAGCATTACAAAAATATAAATGTTCTCACTTTCCTCTATGATATGTGGCCTTGCAGACAGCTATGCTTTTATTTAACCAGGAGGCAAAAACCAAGTCTTTAACCTTGCTAACACATATAAGCATAACAGTGACTCAAGATGGGTGGGCGGGCAGGATAAACTTGAAACCCTGTTCGTGCACATAAGAGTTTGCAGTTTGCATTAGCACAAATGCTAACACTCAGCCACTGCCAATTTTAAGATAACAAACAGCATAAACAAATGATGAAAAGATGCTAACTTTTGTGCACAAGAGTTCTCAGTCTGGATATGACTGAGTCTAGACCCAATAGGCCCAATCTATGTCTATGGAGAAACTTCATAACAAGTTTAGTTGAACAATGCATTTCCTTTGCCTACCACTCCGAGTGTCAGAGCATTAAAAATGTAATAATCATAACAGCAAATGAATAAAATATAACTAGAGATAAAAGAAAATGAATAAAACATCTGAAGAATTCACATTCTTTTACAAAATACATCATACATGTACGAGATTCTGACAGTAAGTGTGTCGTCTGCCTCCTTTGAAGTGAGGTGGGTTAAGGTGAGGCCAGAGCCAGTGTAGATCTGTCTCATAGCCTGAGGATAAAAGCTGTCCCTCGTCCTGGGGTGTATTCTGTGTAGACTCTCCTTCGTTGGATGTCCTGCAGCGGTGGTAGAGGCACCCTGTCGATCTGTCCAGCAGTTAGCTCGGCAGCTGGTCGAGACGCTCTCTGTGATGCAGCTGTAGAAACCGCTGAGAGTCCTCTTCGACATGCTTAATTTTCTCTGTCTGCTGTTGTGCTTTCTTGACCGACTGGGTGATGTTTCACGTCCACTCGAGATAATTACTGATGTGGGTGGCCATGAAATTAGAAAGCTGCTGACCCTCTCCATCCCACACTCACAAATTCTCTTATCTGTATCAAGAGAGACAATGTTGTTGTTGTTATGACACCATGACATGAGACTTGCCACTTGGCAAATACTTCTTGCAACCAGTGATCAGACAAATGACTTATGACCTTAGCAAGTTTCAGAATAGTATTGTGCATGTTTGTACTTTGGCGAAATGCTTTACATGCTGATGCAGGTTTTTACCACCAAAGTTTACCCTGAATGCTTAATGCTTATGCTCTGCATTAGTTGAAGCAATAACTTTGTCAAGTCATTTGGTCATGAAAGAATATATTAACTTTGATCTAATAATAGTGCAACTGCTGAGGAAAAAATCTAATCAATCTACTGAAATGACTTTCATGACATTAGTTAGAAAATTGGATGGTGACCCTGAAGTAAAAACAACAACAACAACAACAACATATCACTGTAGTTACCAGGATTAATCATTTTAGAACCACGAACGTCTGAATGTCTGGATTTTTTTTTTATCAGAGAAAAAACATTCTGTTATGAGACATAAGACAGGATGAAAGGTTGGACTTGATGGTGGGGTAAATGGATCACCCAAAAAATCACCATGGCTCTCTGAATCCAGTTCCCTTTAAAGTAATGGGCCGACTCACCAACCAGCCAGACGACCAACAGAGAGAGCAATGCAGCCAGCACACACACAACTAGACACTGACCTTGCTGTTAGTAGTTTTCATGGATGATTTCTTTTGTATAGAGTTGTAGACTGTTCCTACAAATAGAGTACTGTCCACTGTGAACTGTGTTCTTGCAGTACTGAGATCATTACTTCCCTCCTGTGGCACTTTACCGGGGGGGAGGCAGGAATCTTGGGCAAAACTATCTGTACCGTGATCCTTTAATACACTTTAATCCGGACTAATTGTTCAATAGAGACTGCAGGTGACATCTTCAATTCAACTCACTGCTCTTGTGTTTCTGCTCCTCTCCCTTTCAGTTATCACTCTGTGTTGTATATTCAAATGTCGAATCCCGAGAACCAAAAAGGAAATAGAGGCGCGGAGCGCACAGCGGCAGGCCGCCAAGAAATATGCCAACACATTAGAGACAGTGCCACCTCTGAATGAGCTGACTGAGATCCCAGGATGTAAGTACCTCTTTAATATCTTTCCAGTATTAATATGACTATATTAAATTGGTAATAATAACAAGCATGAGCTCTAACTCTGATGTCAACTGTGGCGCTTTCCTGGAATCGCCCTGCTCGCTGCTTCTTGTGCCACGGTTTCTTTTTAATTCCCTGTTTGAAGCAACTTCAAATACTTGTAGCAGTAAATGAGAGAATAGGAGATAAATGTCTGAAAACTGTTTGAACGGTCATACACTGAAGTCCTGTAACATCACTGAACAGCTCTTTATGCCCCAGCAGACCACTCTGTGATTGTTGGATTTGGGTCTCTGTCTGTGGGCAGAGGAGAATATTTATACATTTTTAGTTTTTAATAAGGGTCTTACAGGACTTCGCTATTGTAGTCTCACTTTGTTATTAAGGCTAAGAGGACAGCTGTCTTTTTACGTAACATCTTTTCTAGGGCATCTTTAATTTCTGAAGTTTTCACTGTCTCTTCTTTTCACCCCACAAATCACAAAACACGCTGCACTTGGTTACATTTCATCTGCTCTGTGTTTTGCTCTGTACTAAATTTTCTCTTCTCTTCTCTTCTCTTCTCTTCTCTTCTCTTCTCTTCTCTTCTCTTCTCTTCTCTTCTCTTCTCTTCTCTTCTCTTCTCTTCTCTTCTCTTCTCTTCTCTTCTCTTCTCTTCTCTACTTTTCCTCCAGCTACTTCTGATGCCTCTGCAGTACAGACAGTCTCTGAGCAGGTCCAACCTCAAAGCACAAACAGCAGCCAGCTCTCAGTAGTTAGGGTCAACGAAGAGCCCTCCAGCTCCGTCAGTTTGCCTGAGTCGGGATGATTTTTCTCTCTCCTTTCATCTTCTCTCATTTTTGGCCAAGTGACTTATGTAAAAAATCTAAGTTATACATCGGTAATCACTGTAAAAGTCACCTTCGTGCATCTTGCATCCATCTGTCCTGCAGTTTGTCCATCTGGCCTTCCTTTACTGTAATGCCATGGGAAAAAATTTCTCGCAAACAAAAATGTACCTTGCATTTATTCGCTTAGCACATCATAGTCAGAAAATAGAGCACATTTAAATTTTTCAAACTTTGCGTGACAGTAACTGTGTGCATTAGAAACTCAACTACGTGGCAAAACACAACACCTTTAGGGCAGCTGGACTTTTTACATAGTTTATATTTTTTGTAATTTGTGAGGTGTCCCTCTTTCCTAACGCCTAGATGTTTTTAATGTAAATGCACAGACTGTATCAGCACAGAAATGTCAACAGTATATGACGCATTGTGAAACAGAAAATTGCTGTGGACACTAACCAGTGGAGAGATAATAATGCATGTAGCATGCCTGTCTGTTCTCTTTGTTCGTCTTTTCTCTGTTTTCTTTCCTCAGATTAGCTTTGACAAAAGCAAATCATTCACACTATCTCCTGCTGCTCTTGATTAAATATGATGTCAGCACTGATCTGTGGATGAATGTTCTTGCTCTTGCAGTAACAGTGGCTTTTTCAGATTAAGAAGAGTGACAGATAGGGACTGACATCTGTCTTGTCTCGTTCCTCTGGATGAAACATTAGTTCTGAAATTGTGTACGTGAATAGTCAACGGTAATTGTGAAATTTATTATGCAAGAAAAAGCATCAAGCTGTCAATAAGTTGCATGGAAATTTGTGTCAAATAAGATCTGTGTTAGAGAATATAAAGAAAAAATATTCACATCATGAAGCTACTGTGGAGAGAGTGTCCATATCTTCCTGCTCCCCAGAGTCACTATATAGGGCTGATCTAATATGCATTGGAGTAAATCCTCTTTCGTGACTATCTAACTAATCAACCATGTGGCTGTGAGAGAGGCTGAAGGGGCTGCACAGACTGTGGCCATTATAAAGAGTGAGGATGAACACATACTTATTAGCTGCTCTCATCCATGAACTACAAACAAACCACAGTGTGATGTCTGCTGCCGGCTTAACTAATGAGGAAGGCAACATAAATGTGTGCAAATATGCAAATTGCCGCTTTTCTCCAGTGATTACATTGTGTTTGGGTTGTGCAAGATGAAATACACAATAATCATCTGACAAACCAAATCTCCACGTAGAGAACATGAATACGGAGAGGACACAGTGATGTTGGATTAGAATCGGTAAACATTTTAATGTCGAATTAAATTCATAATGAAAACTTGTCAGAATTTCTTTGGAAATGAGGGCTTGATTATGCGGAGGAACGGCACACAGAGAGAAAATGACACCCACTGTAACTGAACAGGTAATTACAGTAAATCTTTAAAATGAGGATCAAGAAATGCCTGGATGTGTCTATGAATATATATATTTTAGGCACAACAGATGCTTATCAAATTAGAAATACAGAAACATGTAGGCTATTGTGTAAACTGTCAGTTAAATTTGACATACATTTTTGCACTATTACAAAGTCTGACATTTAGCTTCTGTTTGTGCTTCCATTTGCACGCACATAACGGAACTGTTAAAAGTATCTGGGATAAAATATGAGAAACTGAGGCAGTTTCCAGTTTCACAGCCGATATGTGTCTCAAATTGTGAGAAGGAAGAGGAAAGGAACAAAGTCCTGGCCTCTGTCATCTCTTTCTCTCCATCTCCTCCACAAGCACTCATACAAATTCAATATAAAAGCAAGAGCTGAAAAAACTGAGTTGTGAACAACACCTTTACTTACACCATCATCTTTGCGGCAGACCTGATTCTTCTGCGGTGCAAAGTGCGTAATTCCAGCTGTGGCTGAAAATGGGAGGTTGGTGTGACCCAACTGTTGCAACTACTGTATAGGACCTCGAATGCATCTCTCACACATCTGTCTCTATGTAGCTCTGACTGGGCTGAGAGGCAAAGGTCATTTGAGGTTCACAGCATGCTGACTGAAAAGGAATTCTGTCAGGTTACGAGTCATACAGTATATAAATATCAACCAATGGTCTGAGATCACATACATGTATACAATCCTGGCAATCACTTCCACTCTCTTTTTTTTGGTAAATGCCAAAAGGCACAGTGCCCTCAAAAACTGTATAGTTATGTCTGTGCTAAACTTTTGACATTCTGTGATGGTGTGAGGGTCGAGACCTTTCGTAGAAGGCAATGTTAACCTTTAATTATTCCACTACAGTGCACACAGTGTGTAACACAGGGGCAGTGAAAAGGCAGCAACCCTCCAAGTTCGGAACAATGTTGGAACAATGTCTGAGTCACATGAGGGATTTGAAATCTAACATTTACTTACACACCCTCACCAGCCTTGGCTTTAACCTGCCTATATATTTTTTGTTGTTGTCACAATCAACTAGTATAAAAAGAAATGGGAGGACAGGAAAAATTGGAAAGAACAAAGAAATCCATTCACAAACATTCTGATGGTTGATTGACTATTTTAAGTCAGCTGGATTCTCCGAACACAGTAAAATACAGAAGCAAAATCATTTCAGATTTACTCTGACCCCCGCCGGCAACTTCTGACATTTGGTCTGTGTTTGTCATTTGGCTTCTTGGCCTTTGTTTGTGTATCCAGTGTCTCTGCAGCTTTTGTGGAGCACCGGGCAAATGTTTGCTCTGCTACTGGAAAAAAAAAAAAAAAGAGAAACTGAGAGAAAAAAGAAAGGAAGCAACGGAGTTCCATGAACCCCGTCTGGTGTCTTTCCTTTGAGCAATTTTCACAGATTTTAAACAATAGTTGCTGAAGTGTAAAATAACGTCACTTTTTCTTGTTGATCTACAGAGCCAGGTGTCATTTGCTAAGTCTTGCTTAAAGCCTACATGCAGGGTTGTTGGACCCTGTTAGCTTTGTCAGCTTTAATTCAGGGGTGCAGCTCTTGTTTTGCAAAGCTGTCTGGGAAATGTGACACCTGAAAAGCTGTGGGTTTAATGTTCCTAGAAATGAACAGAAATGAATTTCCCACCATGAACTGCCCTTAGTTTTTAAATATAAAAATAAATAAATGTTTATATGAACAACTAGAGGTAAAGCTTTTTTTTCAAACATTTAATGAATTAAGACCTCCATACACAGCGTTTGCACAGGTATAATCCTATAAATGATGATGCAGATTTGGAGATAACTGTTTCAGAGAAGATGTGGGGACAGACAGGCAGTAATGTTTTTGAAATTATAATTTCAAGGCAAAAATATACTTTATAACCCAGAGTTGGTGGTAAAAACTGATCATATTTGGCTCTGTCCAAAGGAAACAACACTGAAACCAAAATGTAAAAACAATGGTTTCCCACCAGTTTATATGTTGGCTCATCTTGGCGAGGAACGCTAACGTGTCGTCGTCACTGTGAATTCTCTGTTGGCTTTTTTTTTTATTATGTTTTTTTTTTTTGTACAATTAAACAAATGAGTTATAATCTTGTAATTACCGAGATTTACAGTTGCTGGTTAGCCGATTCTGTTATTTTAGTAAGTGAGTCATGCCGACCGTTTTTTCACTCTTTCCAGTCTTTATGCTGATTTAAACTTTATGTTTACTGGACAAGACTGTTATGAATCTTCTCATCTTACTAAGAGTGTTCCCCAAAATGTCAAACCTTGACTTTAAAATAGTGAAATAGTTTGAAATGCTTGTGTTAAATCATTTGCAACCATAATGTATCAAACTAAATCTGGCAAAATAAAGATGCTCATCCTCACTATCTCTGTCAGTGTAGATACTCTGGGTGTCACATGGGAGAATAATGAGAAAACCATTGTCTTCTGCAAACAAAGCTAACTGTAAACCTTTGTTCTCCATTTCTCACTCTGAAAGCCCTTCAAACAATCCCATTAAAAGAATAAATAGACCATGCTTATTAGAACAGATAGAAACAGATGTGCCTTCATTACACACAACCTACTTAGCCTGGCTTTCTGTCCGCTTTAATTCTTCCTACCAATTACCCTCAGAGGCAGGACCCTGATGATACCTGATGCTGCCATGCAGCCTTTAACCCTTGTGCTGTGTTTTTTTTCTTCTTGCAGCTGCAAAAGCAGAGGAAAAAGAGGAGGTTACAACAGTCTCTGGGAAAGTGGATGGTGATAAAGGAGCAAAGAAGACCAAGGAACCCAAGAAAGAGGGCAAGGACAGCAAAGAAAAAGGAAAAGGAGATGAAAGTGATGCACCAGCGAAGAAGAAGGGTGAAAAGGGAGGATCCAAGAAAGAGGACGGTGAAGGAAAAGGGAAGAAATCTGGAGAGAAGGGAGACAAAGGTGAGAAAGGAGATAAAGGAGATAAAGGAGGAAAAGGAGGGGCTAAAGGCGGAGCCAAGAAAGCTCAGAAGTGAACTCTGCCCTCCGCTGATGAACACAGAAAAAAAAATAAATAAAACTTTTTCATTGCATTTTGGACACTTGTTTTTTTCTAGAGTTAAATTTGTATGACAATATTTAAAATAAAAGCTTGTATATAACAAAATGCAGTATGGATATTTTGTTTACATTAGAAAGTCATCAAAAGTTGCAAAAATATGAGTACAGAAAAATTATAGATTTATTGACTTATTCACAATTCACTGATGAACATTAGAAACCAGAAAACATCTTCCTATTTGAGTCCAAGTTTACACTGATATCTACAACATGCCTACATCACTTTGGAGTGATGAGAAGGTGAGATGTGTCTCTTAAAAAAAGCATGAAGACCAATGTCCACTCCACTGAGTACATTTCGGCACAAGATAAATAAAAGACAATTAAACACATTTTATACTTCCATGAGAGGTATTTGAAAACAATGAAATACAACATTAGCTCTATGGTTATTGGCCTTATTGTACACTTGATTCCAAAACACAATCATTTTACATGATACAATCAGAACAAAATACTGTATTATAGGGTATTAAAGTGCTCATATATAATTTTCCTAGTGTTACTTTAATAAACGCTTTGAATGCTCTGACACCGCTCCCGCCCTTTTGATGAAAAACTGCATTACATGACGACATCTTCTTTATTTGCCCAGCTGCAGTTAGTGAAAAGTCAGATTGGATTTGACAAACAACCACCTCAGTCTGCTGCAGTCTTACATTTTCTACATATTAACACTCTAAGGACAACATGCATCTCATTGTCAAGTGACAACAGGTTTCCCTCAACCTTGGTCTTTTCCTTCTTTTCCTTTCCTCGGCCTGCAGCCGCCTGTAATTACTGTTCTAGTGAATCCTTTTCAGCGGGTCGCAATCATGACCGATCCCCATGGAAATGCCCCTGTTGTGTCCAACCCAGAGTTCCTTAAAGGCCAAAACGCAGAATCTCTGAATTCTACAGCAAATTATCAAAATTAAACATGTGTGACCAGAAACAGGAAGTGTCTGACTCAGATGAGGATTTTTGTGGATATTTCTAAAATGATTTTATATTTTCCTCATTATTAAAAAAAGCCATAAAAACACTGAAAACCCATTACTTTCCAACCATGCACTTGCCTCTTGTCCAAAATCTAATTTCTTCCTACTAAAAGTATAAGCGTTCAAAATTTTGTCACAAATGCGTTGTTTCATTTTCAAAAAGAAAGGCAGTGTAATTTCCCAAAGCACCAGGGCCCTGTAGCTTTTAGCACACATTACTCAGGCAGGGGTAAATAGTGCATTTGTCAGGGATATTTCTTTCTTTTTTTTTGCTGAGATTAACACACATTTGGTCAGCTAGTGAGTATTTATTTTACGCACATCCAGGGTGGTATTTGTGGGATTGGTTCTGAAAACAAACAAACCATACAGTGCCCATGGATATTGTAATAGGGAACATGTCAGCCAATAAAAATGTGTGGCTCATTTGTGTTTTACAAGGCAGGTAAATGTAGATTTTTTTTGGTCTTTTTATGGGATTGGAAACAAATTATTACCAGACTCATCCTTACAAATACAATTGCGTAATTAACAAACAGCAAACACTTTGTACAGTTTTAAACCCTACTCTTTTCGATGTAAATCTGCTGGGTGGGCTTGTAGCTGACTAAGGGGCACACACCCAAACTGGACAGAGCACTTGGTGGAGGCGCAAATCTGGGAATCTAAGAATCAGGGAGCTGGGAGCGTAAATCAGTCTGTGTGAAGCGACTGAGAGCAGATGACAGCATGAAGGCCAAGAGTTATTACCATCAAAAGGTATTCAGATATTTAAAAAAACAAACAAAAAAAAAACATGGGATAACACTGCACACAAGAGCAAAATATTAGCTTTGGTCACATATTAGTTGGAATTTATGTGAGGTAAAACTGTGTTTAGCTGAATCTGAGCTAAATCACAAACCCATCACACGTTTGTCCAAATAAAACAGTGACTAATTCAGCTCTTGAGACCAAGTTGAGTTATGAGTAACAAAACTGCCTTATATTATAATATTATAATACTGATGGTCTCAGTCCATTGTTACTGAGGATCATAGATGGTTTTCTCATTTACTTCACTTCTGTTTACATGTACTGAACATTTATTCTAAATACTGTACCTGAATCAACATAGGGCTTGTACTTCAACTGTTTTTAACTTCCTGCACTAACTACCAGTAGTAGCAAATACTTTATTTTTAATTTGATTTTGTTCAAAAGCTTTTTGGAGAGAGGATGGCTTTAAGACTCTTTGGTCACTGTAAACAAGGTGGTGGATGGAAAAATGCTGCAAAATAACCTTTTCTGCTGGCAGCACATACCCTTTCTCTTTGGTAATGTAGTAGGGTATGTGACCTAACCTGCAAACCACGCAGGTCAAGTGCAGTAAATAACAAGTTACAGAGTTTAAAATATCTTGTCTAATGCTTCATTAAAATGCTCATCTGAATGCCCTCCATCAGCTGTAAATATATTCACCAGTTTTGTTTTTGGACAATGTACATGATCAAATATTGCAAACATTCCGTAAACAAACACATGAAAAAAAAATGAAAAAAATATTTACACTGAAACATAGCTTTATAACATATCCATACACATGAACACTATTAGCTCACAATTAGAATGTATTTCTGATCTTTGTAAACATTGTGACTTGTATATATACATCAAAAAGCAGCATAACACTGGACCATCTGTGAAAATTACTGTGTTATTCATCTCTGGGTTTTCCTTCATATCCACCACTAATAACGTCGCTCTTGGAATTCCAGGGGAATTTGAGATTATATTGGATTCCTCATTTAATTAAGATTCCACTGGAACATATGACCATTTCCTGCACCCTGTGTTTTTAAATGGGGTGGAGTTGTGGTGGTGTGGTGGTGGTGGTGGTGGTGGTGGTGGGGTCTCTTCATCTTTGAAAACTATGCGTGAGAACACTTGATACTATTTCTGTCAGATTTCCATTAAGGTCCTTTTTACCTCAGCTGACGCTGAACCCACAGAAAGAGACGGTTCTCGAGCAGATATTCTTACTTTGGCATCGTGTTGTGTGTGTGTGTGTGTGTGCATGTGTGTGTTTTTTTGTGTGGAGAATATGAATATGAAACATTCATTTGAACACTTTGAAATCTGTTACAATTACAGAGATGAATACTGGGTCTTTCTAAACAGCAGAGACTACACAACTTTTTTTTTTTTTTAACAAGAGTATTTCAACACAGCCTTATGTAACATACCAGCACCCCCCTCCCTCAGAGAGAGAGAGAGCGAGAGATGCTGGCATTGATAAAACACCATTTTAAATGTATAAAAATAGGTGTGCAACAACAGAGGACTTCAATTACCTGAGTACCTTCCCTTTTACACTGAAGTGGATTTAAGTCAATGCAGAACAAATGAGATACCATGTCAGAGGACATGAACAGATCCCTCAAAATAGTAGCTTTAATAATTATAATATATTTTTTTAACAGAGTCTAAACTTTTGTCTACTAACACTGACTTAATGCTGATGAAATTGCCCCACATGTGTGCCACTAAGTGCACTAAAAATCCACCTGGCTTTACATAGGTGATTAAGGCTGTTCCTGGCAACTACTGCTACTAACTAATCCCAGTTTGATTTATGCACAAGACGTCTGCCAAAAAAGCAAACAGAAAAACACGATGGCAGTGGGAATGAAATAAGAAACGGCAGTCTGTTTTCAGCCTTTTACACATTCACTGTGGCAGGTGGTTGTTGTAAGGGTTGAGAGTGTTTGCCACAACAGCGAGGGTCATCATCCCTCAAATAAAGGTGGTGATACACGGATACGGAAGTGATACACCCTTTCTTTTTTTTTCTTTTCTTTTTTTTTTCTTTTTTGCCTTGAGCCTCATCAGTAGCTGAAGTTCTGGCTCGATTCACAGGAGAAAAAAACTGGCAGACCATCCTGAGACTGTGTTATGATTTTGCTTTGTTTTGTTTTCCAGTTTTCATCCCTATACACAGCGGTCACATGACTGTCTCCCTCTCCTCCTCGACCACAGGCGAGGGTTTCTCGTCCTCGCAGGGCCGTGGCGTGTGGGCAGAATGCTCCTCCTCGGGAATGTGGAGCTCCTGTCCCGACGAAGGTATCGAGTTCTCTGAGACGGAGCCGTTCTTCACGTACCCGGGGAGGTTCCTGTGCCCGTTCACAGGCACCGGTCCCAGCCTTGTGGTGAGGTGGAGGGCCAGCGGTCCTCTGGCAGTGACGTTAGTAACACTGGTGTGTGATACCATAGGTCCATAGCTGTAAGTGTTACTGCCGCTCCGCGCTTTTCTTTTGAAGTCCAGAGCCAGAGTCCTCCTGCTCCAGGACTTTTTGATCTCGGCTTGTACCTTAGAAAAGAAGAGGCTATTCAGTCAAGAGCTTAAATATCATGCAGAAGTTTTTCATCTGTAAAATACGAAACTTCTCTTACCTCCCCGTTGCAAAAGCAGTAAATAATCGCCACTAAGAATCCCTGGAAAAGAGAGGAGCTATCTTTAGTGTGGAGACAATATGACATTTTAGCCATTTACATGAATTGATTGATTTACTATAGTATTCTAAACCATCAGCCACCAGCTTTTTTATCTTAATTAAGATCTAACCACAACCGAATACCTCATTAAGTCAGTAATTGATCCCTTTTTTTTCTCTGTGATAAAGACATGTTAACCTTGAGGACATGTCAAATCCAGATCAGGTCAATCAGATTTTGTTCAGCTTGAAAGGTAACATGAATATCAATGTGAGGTCCTCCATGGTAATTAGACATTTCCACCACAGCGTCTTCACCTGGAAGGAGTTGAACAGCATCTCGTAGTGCATCTGGATCAGCCAGGGAACTCCAGACACTTCTGTGTACGGCATGGCGTTGAATATGATGTAGTGGACACCGAACAGTGGCATCAGCACCAGTGTGGACTTCAACAGTTTTCTGTAACGGCAGAGTAACATTTTATAATCTGAGCAAAATGACATAGTAGAGTCAATTTAAAATATCTAATTTCTGCATGTTAATTCGATCAACCATTCATTCTTTCATTCAGCCATTCATTCATTCATTTTGTTTACAGACTACTTTACTTTAAGGGCTTCACTTCAGAAAAAAGTTATGCCTGATTTGGTGGTGGAACAATTACTTGATTAGTTAAGTGATGGTTGTTTGAGTTCAAGTGAACTTCATCAAGCCAAAGTGCAAAACATCCGCTGTTTCCATCTTTTCTAATGTGAAGTTTTGCTCCTTTTTCATTAGAAGTCATTATAAACATGAGTCATTATAAAGTCATTATGAATTGAAAACTTTTGGACTGTGGGTCATAACAGGGAATTCAAAGACCTTCACCTGAGACGCCATTACTGACAGCAGCATTATTTACTATGTAATATTATTCATTGCGATTTTGAAATAGATTACATAATACATAATAAGAGACTGATTCCTCATTTGATAATAATCTTTATTTGCAGCCTCTGGTTCATGACAGTGATGGGGCATTATTATGTATCACTGCAATCCCCATTTCCTGAGCCTTTGTCATGATGGAAACACAGTGGGAGTAGTAATTCATTCATGGATTCATGATGCAGGATATAAATTCGTCATATGATGAATGAATCAAAACAAGTGGCTGCTCTAGTAATATTTTGAAAAGAAAATAATAATTTCACACAATGCCAGTCCTCAGTACCTGTACTGTTGCCTCGTGTCACACCGTCCAGCGTTTGTTTCTCGTAGTTTAGTTGCCAAGACTCTGATGATGTTCAGAAATAACATGAAATTAACCTGGGGAAAAAAGAGAGAGATGGAAGGTTGTGATCGAGTGTCCCTGCTACATGTAACATAATACAGCGTCTTATCCAGCAGCTGTAATCCAACAGGTGCAGTGAAACACTGTCATTACCTTTACAGCACGGCCAAGATGCAAACAGCGAGCGGGTACTTACCACTACAGCCGCCAGGATAGGCACTTGATATATCCATTTCAAATTGCCTGCACTTAGGTCCCAACACCTGCAGCAGATAAACATCAACAAAACAGCGATCAGTGAGAGATAAGTAGGGATCAAGATGGCAGATGTGATGATGCATGACCCCCCCGGTTCCACTTTGGTGTCTCTAGTGATCACTGCCGTAAGACAGAGAATCACACAAGGCACTGACCTTATCGCCCCTGTGCCGGACACAAGTATTGTATGAAACCATTCTGACATGAATTCAATTTGTCAAAATACATGTTTACATGAAATTTCCCGGGTGAAATCGATCCATGACCAAAGCAAGTGACCTCAGTGGTCAAGGGCTTTTGCATCTTTTCTTTTTGCTTCCACCTTTACCTTCCATTGAGGACATGGAGGTCATCTCCTCTGTCCTTTGTATGTGTGGCTTTTATCAGCAAGAAAAGGTCATAGCTTTGTAGGTAAACAGCATAGATCATCCTTTCAGTTACATCCAGTTTGACACCCCTTTTGTCAGTATGGTGGATTTGAATTCCTTAACAAAATGACTACCATTACTTCTTCCTCCAACTACCAATTACTGCTACATGCGCATGGCAGAGATGTGGTTATTATCATGCTTGGTTTGTTTTCCTGTCCAAAAAAAGCTGAGAAGGCAGGCGGAAATCTTCCGCTCTTCTCCTGAAGACAACAAAGAGAAAGATGTGGCTTCGTTCCACTAGACAGCTGCTGGATACCAGCTCCAGCATCCTCACTGCTTGACCATGGGTCAGAATCAGGACCAAGTCAGTCCTCTGATGACTTCACTTAGATTCTTTTTTTACTCAGCTTTCAACCCTGTCTTCAATGTTTATCACAAAAACTTGAAATGTGTGTAGTAATCAGGATTTATGAAGGAAAAAATATATATTTCACCATTTAAGAATTAACATTTTAGATCAGTTCATTATACAACCACATTTAAACTTAACATCATTGATTATTGGTCTTGACCGCGACACTACATTCTTGTGCAAACAGGTATTTTTGTTGCAGTACTCTTTCCACAGACACAGCATTATACAACTACATTTAGACTTATACAGTATCATTGATATTGTTTCCCATGCCTTCTTTGCCTCAAGAAATGAATTACCTCAGCCTCTCTACGCCGAAGTTTAGCAAGAATAATGTCTCGTTATTTGTGCATTTCACTTACTCTGTGTCTGCAAAGACAGCTCTCACAGTTGCCCAAACTGTCACAAACATAGCCGGTACTCCTGAAAAATAAAAGAGGAAAAAAGAATACAATTAATTTAAAAAAACAACTTGATGTTACTTTTAATGCTTTCAAAATAAAAGTCCCTAATATGCTAAGCAGGTAGAGACTGGGGAGCACAGCATCCACATTGTATGCGCTGTGCTTATGTAACTTATACGCACAGTGTGTACAATGCAGGAACTGTAAAGCCCATATTCATGAGTGTGTGTCTTTACACCCTTTCCATTGTCTTCATTTACTTAGTAAGAAAATATCAGCAAGGGACAAGTGCCTCCTATTTTGTTTTTGTTCAAATTCTTTGCATACTAATTAGACCAAAATAGCTTACATAATGTCGAATTTGCACGGCATTGTTATATAATATGATTCATATTGTAATCACGTGCATAGAGACAGAATGGAAACGAAGCAGAACTCACCCCAGCCAATCAGAGTAAATCCCCAGAGATACTTTCTGTCTGAGAAGAAGGTCATGAAGATGAGGCTGTGGAGGTACAGACCCTCAACAAGGATCCAGTAGTAATTGGTCGCCAGAAAGTACATGAACAAGGTCACGACCACCTTGCAGCCAATCTAGAAACAAACAGCAAACAAGGAGAACAAATGTAATCACCTCCCATACACCGACTTTCACTTGATAAATACATGCTGAAATGCTTTTTCACTTGATTCTGCAGTTGCTCCACAGTAAACCCGGCGAGACTTGAGATCTACCTACAGACGTTATCTGTAATTAGCGAGCAAACAGGCTAAACTAATAGTAAATATTACCCTCTTACAATCATCGTGGTGGTATTACCCTTGTGAGCATTTCAACATGCGGCTCTGGACTTGTTATAAAAATGTTCCTTGAATACCTGTGCATGGAAAAGCACATGCTCTGTTCAAAACAAGAAAACATTCGTTTTTAATTGCAGGTGAAATCCAACTTTTATTGTTGCTCTTAAGCGGGGTACTAACCTTTTGTCAGGTGAATGCCTCACAACCACATGTTACTGTGACCTTACTAACTTGACCTTTCACGACATGGCGTAAACAACAAGCTGTGCCTCACTTTAGTGCTGCCGAGTTACAGTGTGTATATTGGATGTAGTGTGTACTGTATAGTGGAGAATCACTCAGAATGCACATTAATCCTTGGGATTCTGGACTAAAGGCTGTGACATTTAAGAGAAGAAAAATAGCAGGTGGACATTTTTATTTGATTTATATTTAAGTGTATCTAGTGCAGATGTACCACCCACAAAGTAAAGACATATAGCGAATGGATAATGTACTCATGCGTCTTAGCTCTCCTGGCAGCCTCATCGTAAAGCATGTGTGAACATCAGCCTACAGTAAACTCACATATTTTGAATGGTATGTATGCCCATGTTATTCAGAGTCTTGATTCATTATCTACACTTGCAGGGGCCCAAACTCTCTTCTGAGCTCTTTGTTTGAAAGTACGACCACTTTCATGTCTACACGAGCAAAACTGAAACTAGTTGAACATAATTTATGCATAACATTTGCGGTTTGTTCGCGGTTAACAAGTCCTCGCAAGAGTTTACAGCTGTCAGTTTGTGTGTTTGACACTTCACAAGGAAAAAAAGTGAATCAAACTTGGGAGTTGTGAATGTTTTATTCCAGCTGATTGATTGAAGTGATGTAAGATCGAAACTGGGGGTGTCACAGCAAGCTGGAAAGCTGCAGCTTTTGTGTTAAAGTTACATGTTTAAATTGCTTTTTGGACTGTGCAGATTTCCCTGGAGCCCTGTTGGCTCTGTACATGAGAGCAGTGAAAATTGGAAGACACGTCAAACAAGTTATTGATTGAACTAACCCGTAAAAATGTTAAAAAACTAAATGAATACATATGGTCAAATACGGTGAGTTTCCTCAAATTATTCCTTTGATAATTGACAGTGACATTTTATGTTATCGTAGCTTATTTGTTTAAACAGAGGTTAATAATAATGCTGTTAGTGATGTATGTGTGCTGCTGTATTGAGAGGTTGTGTGCAAGTCTCAGGAGCCCATAATGATTTAGTCGGCCATTGATTGGGCTCCAGTTAAAGTCCGCCTCCTCACTGCTCTATTGTCACGCTGTGATTGTTGAGACTCAGCGCCCCTCTGTTCCTCTGCTGATTACCAGCCTTATAATTATCATATCTACCTTTTCTCATCAGTGTGTATTCTTACTAGCATTCCTGGGCCACAGTCGGCGGGGGGTTTGCCATGGCGTCGTTTTTTTAGTTGTGCTTCTATGCATTGAATAGAGTCAAAGATTTGTGACTGAATATTTTTAGATCTATAACCTTTATCTCTCTGCTAGTATTGGAATATATTCCAATGTTGTGACTGAGGTGTTGTTGTAACCCTGTGTGGTGTAACTCCCCAGAATAGACAAGTTGTCATACAGAATACTAACATTATGGTGCAATTTAACTTATGTACAAATAGGTGACTAAAAAAGATCCTAATTTTAGCACCTAACACTGTGAACAGGTCGCCAGTCAATCACACAGCAGACACACACAGAAACAAACAATCGCCAATTAAGCTGTTGTCAGTTAACCCTGTGACCCCCAATCTTATCCTTAGAGGTTCTCGAGGGTCATTCACTCTCATGTTTACACCGTCAGACAATATAGAAACACTAATTGAACTAAAATGCTGGAGGGAGGAAATTGGTGTACCTGAAGTGAATGACAAAGGTCTGAACCCAGAGTCCTCTTGCTGTGAAGGGACAGTGCCAACCACTATGTTGCCTCCTGTCTATGTGAAATGGCCTGAGTCTATATAAATATATATGGTCACTTTCTTCTAAATCTACAAAGGCTTCACATTTTTATTGATCTTTCAACAGCAGCCCTAGGATAAGGTTTTCCCTTGACTGCTCGGTCTTTGCTACACACACAGAAGTATGCAGAGGCTCA
The DNA here is from genome assembly GCA_030347415.2 of Decapterus maruadsi. NCBI lineage: Eukaryota > Metazoa > Chordata > Actinopteri > Carangiformes > Carangidae > Decapterus > Decapterus maruadsi. The sequence continues at coordinate 20,304,368 of CM064906.1, forward strand.
CACATGTACAGTATTCCACTCTTGTGTCACGTACAGCATGTAGCCTACGCTAACAAACCTCTTCTTCCTCTCTCAGTAATCTCTCAGTCTGGAGAGCCATGGGATAAAAGTGTCAACCAAATATATTGCACAAATTGTTTGTTTGCATATTAAAGCATGCATGAAAAGTACCCAGTCTTCACCCATTTTTTAAACTTGACGCTGAAAGGGAAAGCCAAGTTCTGGCCTAGTAAAAGTTTGGCATGGTGACAAATAGTACAGTTTATTTGCTCCAGCGGCAGCAGCACTGGAAAAGCAGGTGAGATCCTGCAAAATACCACTTCCTCTTTGGAAGCAAAATGTTTAACGCCCAACTAGCCTACTCTACAAATCAAATTATCCGTACATGCAGTGCAGAAAGACATCAATGATTTTTATGATTATTTTGTCTGCAGGAGAAGAGAAAGTCCTTTTATGGCTATATCATGTATTATGCGCCACAACACATCTCTCATTCCACGTGATGGTATATATACACTAAAAAATAACCTTACATAAGGAATTGTGTGAGTATTTTTCAATGATGAAGTGTTTTATTTGACTCCCATCTACACTGTGGGTGTGTTTCAGTCATGCTGGCGTACTTACAAACTGTGTTTTGTTGGCTGGCGGAGCTTCAGTGATGGACTTGAGGTCTTCCACTGTGACTCTTTCCATGTTCTCCAAGGCCGATCCAGAGTAGAGCACAATATCTTTCACAAAAATACTAATGGCTCTTAGCATGTAGGACACAAATAGGTGCATGTGGATGTAGTTCCTGGTGCAGTGTAATCGTCTGGGGACAAAACACACAAGAGATGCGAGGTCAAACAATAGATGTGCTGGAAACATTTGTGTTTGTATGTGTGTCTGTACAGGCTGGCACACCTTTCATTTAAGTAGTGAAAGTATTTTCACACACGTGCGCTCACACACACACGCGCACACAAACAATACTCATCCTAATTAGAGCCAGCTGAATTCCACGCTGACTATAACACATTCTTGAGATTTAGGAGCTTGAAACGCACAAATATTGAAATGCTGGTCTCAAAGTGAGCTGTAAAAAACAAAATTGCAAGCATGTGTCGAGAGAAGCATGCAAATTTCCTTTCCAGACAAGGGTAAGTTTATCCGTCAAAAAAATTCTCCCAAAACATCCTGTCTGAGAGTTTCCTGCAGGGGCGCGGCCCTTTGGTGATTAGATCCTCGTATTGGAATCAGGTTTCTGGATCAATAACTGCAAAGGTTACACTATCATCACTACACTGCCAATTAAGAGAAAACTAATTATAACATTATTCACCATTCTAATACATTCAAAAAGATAATTTGAAGTAGATTATTCTACAATGTAATGAAAAAAAATTAATACTGAAATGATCTCAATGCATCCGCTGTTGCATATTGAAGCCTCGTGATGCGATGCCTGCAAAGCTAGTTCAGGCGGATGACTCAAGCTGCGCCCACTCTGATCAGCTACACAGCTACTAGATCAGTAACATGCTATCCTCATCCAAATATGGCAGGTTATTTAGACACCAGTTTACCTGCTCATCCCTGGCTATGCTGCCGCTGCTGCTGCTCTGCTGCTACTGCTTACATCTCGCTGCTACTGCTGCTGCTCCTGCTGCCTATGGGGTTTTGCAAACCCACCTCCTCCCCAGCATCCACCTGTGGGCTCTGTCTCTATGATCCCCTACGGGGGTCTGCTTCATCCCCTGTAATGTCTGGCAAAGCAGATCAGACAGGGAACAAATAACCGAGACAGAGCCTGATGCCAAACCTGCGGCCTGCAGATGCTCAAGGATACCTATGCTGTGCTTCATCTTACCATGCTTACGCTCAATAATAATAATGTTAATAATAATTCCAGAGTTGTCTGACTGAAATGAGGTTAACATTTGTTTTTGCTGCCTACTGGAAATGATTGATCCAGGAGCAGGAGGTCGGAGTAGCAAACATTTCCCTGGTGAAAAATACCGAACACAACTGCTAATGTGAAATATCCCTTTTCTCTCCCTAGAAAACATTTATGAGCTCTCCTGTCTAAAAGCTGACATGTTGAAGGGGAGACATGGCTGGAGTGCTCTGCAGCACAGAGCCAGAATGTCAGATGGGCCCCTGGGATAACTTATTAAACTCATTTGACCTGTAGATTTCCTGGTGCCAGTTGGGAACGTTCCTTTCTGACTGCCTGCCTGTACAGTAAGTCACGCCGGTGTGAGCATTGGTAAACAGCAGCTTCACATCGATTCCTGATACTCCCTACGCTCAATAAAATGAGCAAATAATGACAAATCTGCTCTGCATTAATCAGCTGTGAAGAAACAAATCCTTACATATCGTGTAAGGATTTGTGTGCACGCTCGATTTTTCAGGTTTTCAAAGAACTTATTCATCAACTTTATATATTTCAGGGAAAGGCGAATGGAACAGCAATCTGTCTAGGCTTGGTGGAATTACAAAATCAATATCCAAGCTTTGGTTGTTCATCACTGGAACTTAAAATCAGCATGAAAATAACACAGAACCTAAATGTCAGGCAACGAGGCATGCATTGCTGCAAGCCCGGAGGCAAGCTCCTCCTCAAAGGTAGACATATCATAGTCAGTTAAAAGTCAAAGTAAAAGTCAAAGGTAGCGTTGGATACAGTTTGCATGCTTCATGTTGCTGCCGTGACACAGTATTATACATCGCATGATCATGCTGAGAGGGAGGATTGCATGATTTCATGATAAAGCCTGTTTTCTTTTTTTCTCCATTAGCTTATCATGAAATTAGTATGCTCTCTGCTTCTTCGGAGCCTGATTGAGTACCATGGTGCAAAACCGGTGTCTTCATCGTGTCATTAAACACTGAGATTGCCTGTTTTGATCTCTTCTGCAATTGCTCTCACCTTAATTTCTGACCCTGTGTCTCAATACAGTATATCTCCTGAGACCAGTTGTGGCTGAAAGGATTGATTGAAAAACTCACCGGAAATATCCCAAAATGACTACGGCCACCATGAGCGAGCCCAGAGAAATGGAGTATCCCACTGTGTAGATGAGATACAGGCGATGAAAGACCTCCTGTTGGGAAACGATAAAATGAAAGATCACCATGGCAGCAAAAGGATAAAGAGTTAAAGACCCAGACAACTGCAGCACATCCTCATGTGGTGCTAGATGTAACGCAGGTTTTGATTAAATCACTTCAATTTTCAGTAAAAGAAAAATAATCTTATGATAATACAGTACAACCACCTGGATAGATTTGTATTTTTTAGATATACTATATAAATCTCCCTCTCACCCCAACAGTACATGAGGGAGGTAAAGCTTCAGTCCTGGGAGTTTGAGGGTTCTGCTCAGTATCCTATAGGCTTTCACTCTTCTGGATAATGTTGTACCAACACTCTGCTGGAGCCACTCTCCTAGTTTTGGGAGTCACAACCCCACAATGCTCCTCCTATTACCAAAGGAACCACTTTGGCCTTCACCCTCCACATCTGTTCCAGTTGTTCTTCCAGTCACTGATACTTCTCGATCTTCTTGCGCTCGTTCTTCCAAATGTTACTGTCAACAATGATTCTCACATCTGTCACTACTGCCCTCTCCTGCTCTTTGGCTATAAGCAACAACCATATCTGCTTGAACAGCCAGCAGCTGCTTATCAGCCTGGAACTTGAAGTCCCACTGGATTGTAGCTCTGTTGTTCTCAACCTCTCTCTTTGGAGACTTGGGGACTTCTAATCCATACTTGGCACAGATGTCCCTGTGCATTATCCCAGCAACTCATTATGCCTCTTGGTGTATGCTGCCCCAGTTTGCATATCTTGCTAATATGTGCTGGACAGTCCCGGGGGCTTCCTTGCACAGTCTGCACCTCACATCTTTGCAGGGTGCAGGTCAGGATCACTTTCATGTTTTCCGTAAAAACAGTTTAACTTTTTTAACTTTCTTATTTCCAACTGTTGGAAAATCACATCTACACTGGCAGGATTTTATTCACTTTTAGTGATGCTATTACTGATGGAAAAGTAGAAACATTCAGTTTAGGTTAAATCAAGTCTTGTAAAATCTAGCATGGAATACGTGTTAGATTTTACAAGACTTGATTCAACCTTAGTAAGGAGTTATTTTTTTGATCTTAGTAACATTATAACAAATATAAACAACTTTTTGTGACCTCATTATTTTGGGCAAGTGATTTTATTGCAAAGAACAAGCTTTTACAAAAGGCAAAGTAAATATACTGAAAGGAATACATTTCCACATCATATTAATATTTCCCCCCTGAAATAAAGCTCCATAATGCATTAACTGAACTGTGTTTGAAAATGCATGGTGACAGATTCATAGAGTACCTAGAAGTTCCTCATGGAAACAATACTTGATATGTATGATGGAGCTGAGAAAGACTGGGTGTGGCAGTGTGATCTTCCAGCAGAGAGCTGGCAGCCAAAGGACAATGTAAGGAGAGCCACTGAGCAGACCCTCTGTGAGTCAACAGGCTGATGGGGCCAGGAGCCCCATGTGATGTAACCAGATACTCAACTGCTGTTATCATTTAGCATCAGGATCCTGAGCCAGAATCCCCCCCGTCTAAGTTGTGGTGGTGGTATATGGCAGTTGTGCTGTGTGGGGCTTCCATTCGTGTGCATGCATTTGTCATTAACTGCTGCAACCGCTCCCTTGGGAGCACATCAACATAAACGTCTGAAGTCAGAGAGAAATTGAAGGGTGCCATGATGAGGTTATGCCCACATCCTCCGCACCGCATTCAAGCCGGGGAGAGGAACATTTATGTGGGGCAGCTTATATTTGTATTGTGTCATGGCAAAAATGAGTGGGAAATCAAACCACGGCATCCTTCACGACACCATGTGTCAAACTTCCTGAGTGAGCTTTGCCATGTGTTTTTATCAATGAGTGATTGATTACTCTATCACTGCTCATGTGCAGAAGGCTACAATAATTGTATCAACTAGCAACAAGATGAACTGGAAAGGCACTTGACAGAACACTACAATACACCTAATTTACTTAGATTCTAAATTATATTTTATATGTAAGATTATTACAATGTTTTCGGTTCATTTTTAAGAAAAAACAAAATAAAAACAAGAAAACTTGTAATTACTTATACAGGACAAACATGCTCACACATACACACCGTCCATTTGCAGCCAAATTCTAGCTGTTTTCCACTCTTCTTACAATACCCAGTGGTCCTTTTTGCTGCCAGTGTTGTGTTCTGACATGCAACCCCCCCCCCAACCCACCCCTCCAACGTAATGATAGAGAAACACAAGAGGAGCAAATGGTGTGTGTTTGTGTGTGTAAAAAGCTGCCGTATTCAGTTAACAAAACAACTCTCCCACAACATGCGCTGTGGTGTGATGCTGATGTCAGCATTTACGGCATTTACGATCCAAGGTTTGACTCTCACACGCTGGTACTGTTTAGATTGTTTATAACAGCTGGTTACGTACCATTTAGGTAGAGCAGTACAGTGTCAGGGATTTGTGATTTAAGATTACAAGTGCAGGATCTGTGGGAGTGGTTAGTTGGTTTGCTACTGTATTACGTTATGTTATAATGCACAACAAGGGGGAGACTGGCTACTGATGGGACAGATATGAAATAAGCATAAAGCCCATGTCAGCATGTAATAAATGGTTTCTTTGACAAGAGAAAATTAGAGTAATTTAATAAACACACAGTAGCATAAAACTATTCACGAGGAAACACATGATTTGCAAAAAAAAGAATGTGGTTTATACTTTACTTATTCTACTGCTTTTTTTTCCCATGGATTGATTCTAGTTAAGATGAATCATAGTCTTACATCACAGTGTTATTATTACAGTGACAATAGTGAACTTCTCACTTTTTGGCCACATCTTGCAGAAGGCCTTTTCTGTCTCAGTGTGACTGTGTCCCCTGGGAGCAAAGTAAGGTCCATAAAGAAACCATTTGTGCCATTTCTGCCTTTCATGGTAAAAAAAAAAAAGAAGAAGGAAAACAGAAAGAAAAAAAAAAGCCCTGACCTCAACTCAACCCCATCAAGGTGTTTGATGGGTTTGAGGACACCTGGGATGCGATGGACCACTGACTGTGGGCCAATCACCATTGACCGACCTCAGTGATGATCTTGTGACTTAATGAGAACAAACTCCCCACAGCCAGTTTCTAAGATTGTAAAAGAAAAATAAAGCTGTTCTAGCAGCAGAGTAATGATCATGGTTCTGGAACCAGAAGTCCAACAGTCGCAGATAAGATAAGAAAAAACTGTAACAATAAAACAATAAACAATAAAATCTGTACATTTAAAGCTGCATTAGTCAACATGGCGTAATTTAACAATGTAACATTGGTTCACTGCAAAATCCCTTTTCTAGTTATTGGACACTGGATATGAGGTTTTTGTCATTATTAATTAATTAGCTCTACGCTTTCATCAGATTTCGTTCCTGACAAGTTTTTCAATTATTTCCAATGTGACCGTTTTAAATTAATATTTGAATATAAATGTAGGACATTATCTAGTCTAATGGATAGGCAAGTTGAAATGCATTACACACTTCAGAGGGATTGAAATTACAGTGTATAACAGTGCAATCGTTGCCTAAAAGGCTATATTAGCTAATACTGTATATGTGACAATTTATTCAGGAGATGCATTCATGGAGACTATTGCTCTTAATTATTCTAGAAGAAAGGCAATGCAACTGTGTCACTGAGCATGGGAATGCAAATGAGACTGATCTCACCTTTTCATGGCTGTGGTTGTAATGATAGAGGAATTTTGCACATTCGTTATAATTGGCCCATGTCTTGTTGATTGTGGCCAGCTCCCATGTTCCATTGTTGTCACACCGACGGTATGCTAGGCCTAGACATCAAGATGAAGAGGAAGAGTCTATTTTTAATTACAGAGTCTGCCTTTCGTTAGCAAACAAAGTCAATAATTCATTAAAATTATTCATTTTAATTAATGAGAAATTGCAAAAAAAGGTTTCAGGGCTAGCCCGGGTTATGATATGATTGTAAAGTAAACAGTAGCATCCGAGACCTGGTGCTCTTTCACAGTGAAAATGAGCTTCAGGGCTTCGACTGCTGACTGTATCCAGGGCCAAACTCACCTTTATGGTTGAAGTCATAGATGTACTCTGGACAGGCGGTAGATACGAGTTTTCCCGGAGGCCCTTCAGGCCAACAAACAATACCGTCCCATTCTGGTGAGCAGAAACCATCTGTGGAGACAAACACAGTGCTGACTTTTAAAAATAGAGCCACAGAGAATTGTTCCACGTTAGCTGCAGTGTTACATGGCTAACGGCTTTTACAAGAACAGGGACCGTGTGTTATAAATGAATCTGTTGTCCTTTACAAACTAGGCCATGCATGAACTTAACGTACATGTAAATAAACACTGGACAGGAAACTGAGTAATGTGAGTTAAGTCTGTTTTGTTCAAGACAAGCATGGGTCGCTCTGTCCTCTCCCCCTGTGTTGTGATATTATTAAGACAATGGTGCAATTCACACTGACAACAAGTTTTCCATTGAAGCAGTGTGTGTTTACTACAGCCTGTCAGTGTTAGCTGCAGCAGCTTTTCATAACTACTACGCTGTTGATAACATCCTATTGTTTGTTATGTTGTATGGAATTGGTCGCAGTATGGATGTAATTTGAAATATTCCCCTGCAACACTGGTTGCACAGCATTATCCAATTATCCAATGTAGCTTATTACAGCAAAAATAAAACTGTTATGTTACATAGGAGACTGTCCTCTTCACACACTCAACTTAATTATGGTGAATTTGACAAAATTACCTAAAATATCTATTAAAAAATGTTCTCCTCGTGGTCTTCGAGTGTCTTGATTTATCAGACAAACAGTTGCAATTACCAAGAAAATACTTTTAAAATCATTTTAAACAAAGAAAAACAGCAAATCTTAACATTTGACAAGCTTCAACAGTACAATATTTCTCATTTTGTTCAAGAACTCAAGAACAACAACTAGCAACTTTGTTAACAATTACATTTATTTTTGTTTCTCTTTCATTTTCAAACTTTGTTATTGGGGAGCCCTAGTATTATTACTAACAGAAATCAAAGTACTTAGTGGTGATAAAACTTTTTCAATAGGCCTGATGCTGATATCATTGTGGCTTTTATTTTTTGTGTCTGATAGAATACAACGTATTTAACACTGATGTTTTGTTCACATGAATGCAGAAAAAAAACGCTTACACGTTAAAATACAGGATACGTCACGCCTTTGATGATTACTTATAGTAATGATAACGATCAAAATAATAATGGTAGCCTAACAATAATAAAAAGCTGTTGTCAGATTCTTGTCAGATTGCTGAATAATCAGTACCAGACAACCCAATTTAAAGAAATCAACTATTTTAACATCCTGTAATTACGCTTCATGCGTTTTGTTTCAATTACAGGATCGGCTGGTCAAATAAAACTTGGAGGCATTCTCAATTAAAGTTTAGAGTGTTTGAGGCTGTGGTGAATAAACGTTTAGAAAGTAACAAGACAAACTCAAACCTCTCATTGTTTCCTTCACTTTCGTGTGATTCCTACAACGTTGCTGACTGACATTCCTTTTTGTGAACATGGCAAAAACTTTGTCATCTATTTTCAGTGAGGAATGCTGCCCATGTGATTTTGTTATAATGTGTCTATACTTAGATCGCACAAAGAGCTGCAGGTTCAAACGGAAAAAAAAAAAGAAGTTTCGCAGCACTGAGCCCCCTTAATTGTCAGCTAAACCGTGAACCTCAGCCCTCTGATAGTGAGCGCAAAGTCCCTTTCCCCACAGATTCCTGGCAACAACCTCCTCTCATGGCTTGGCATTTATGTTGTATTATTGAAAACATCTGCCCCACTTTGACCACTAATAAGTAGCTGAGGATAAAACTAAAACTATCCTCTCTTTGCAGTAGATCCATTATTTTCTCATTCCTGTAATCAAACTTACAAAGAAACATCTGAAGCAATGACGACATGCTTTTTATTTGCCTGTCACAAAATTAAAGAGCAGACTGAGTGGAGCTGACGGATTCCTGCAGATCTCTGGTGGGAGAAAAACAGCGTTTAGTTTTCAAAATCACGCTGACCACACATCCTGGGAGTAAAAGTAGAATTGCTGTTCACTTTTGCCATAGGTTTTATTACCATCGGACCACCTACTAACTGGCTTAAATTAAACACTGAACACACACACATACACACATATATAATTTCCCGAAACTTTCTTGACCACGATTTAAATATAAACGTGACTACGGGGGGACTTTGGTATTAGTGATGTAACTGGGGTTTTTAATAAGGTTTTCTTTCCCCCCAACTCATTTGATTATGACCTGCAGATGTCAAAACACATATTACACTTTCTCCTGATACACGCAACCTTTTATAATGATTGCTGATGTTATTCTACACCCAGACCACAAGCTTGAAGGCTGAGCTATTTTCACACTGCAAGGTCTGGGGCATTGAACCCACATCCCTCCACTGTCCTCTCCAGGCAAACCTCAGTGTTTCCCTCAATGAAAACCTTGTCTCAGCCACGTAATGGAGACTTTTGTGTATTTAAAGCACAAATGAGAAATAAAAACAAATAGATAAAATGCTGAAATACAACCAAACCAAAGTTTCAGCCTCACACAGAACCTCATCTTTTTCAGTGCACGATCAATTCATTACTCTTGAGTAAATCTGACGTTTCACACTGCTGGTGTTTTAAAATAGTCATCACTCCACATCTCTTATAATAGTTCAGAAAACCACAAGTTGGCAGTGCCAGATAAAGAAAAAAAAACTCTGGGGGTGGTCAGACAGGACACAGGCAAGACAAACACAGATGTAAAGCCAAAGTCCTAAAAAATGCACACTAGCTGCTATTCTCTGAGTTTACCTCAACCCACAGATTCAAGGCCATGCCACAACACAAAAAGGAAAAAAAAAGAAAACGTGAAAGAAAAAAACGGCAAGAGTGAACTCTGTCCAAATCCCAACAACCACTTCAAAGAAAATGCTTACACGGGTCATCAGAAAGCACACATAATGATTTCCTTGAACTTTATCTCAAATCTTGACAGCCTCCATAATTTCACTCCACATCACAGCAAAAGTACTACTCAGATTTTAAATCATTTCCACATTACATAATTGCAAACAAACAACCAGATGAGACTCTTAAGTTCAAATCAGGTTCAAGTAAAGCGAAATGAACGCAATTCACGTGCCATTAGGTTAAAAAAATTCTCAAATCAAGCATGTTCAAAGAGCACATTGTGTTAATCCAGGCATACAACACAACCACACCGGGGACTCGCTTCTTTTTTTTTCTTTATTAATGAAATATGCTTTTTCTAATTCCTTTGACTGTTATGTGATTGAACGGACATGTGCAACCTTCCAAAAGAGGTCATAAAACAGCCACCACATGCAGGATGACTCACGTCCAGTGTGTGACTGCCAGCATCATCAGGTATGCAGGCCAGGCTCTCGTGCGCTGATGTTCCCCCAAAACAGCACCCAAAGCATTTCCCAGATTCCCCCGACAGGCATTTCTGATAGAGTCCAAACATCCCCACTGATGCACAGACAGAAACATGCCCGTGAAAGTGCATGTAGTGCACTGCACTAGGGCTGCAACTGACTATTATTCACAATATGTATTAATTTATTAAATAAAGCACAAAGTAACTTTAAATTGTTAGAATTGGTTTCCTCTGATCAAATCAACTGAATTCTCACCTTAAATCTGATGATGTGCAAGTAATAATTACGTTATTAATCAAAATGATGACTTTCAAATTCAGAATTCACTCTACAATAAAGGGATTGTAAATGAAAAGACAACTGCAAACGTTGCTTGGAGGTGGCTGCATGAGTGTGACACCAGGCTCGCCAGTCACTATGACACGTCAGGACAGATTAAGCATGATGTGGTCAGATGGGTAGCACAGACTCTCATCTGAGGGAGGCCGAATGTTTAGCTGACTGCTCTGCTTTTCATTAGCATCTATGGCCGTCCCATTAAATAGCACAGCGTTGTTACGTAAAACCCCGGGATGTCTTACACAAGCTGCTGTTCGGCGCCTGCAGTTTTCAATAGTAGCAATTCTGTCATATTTTCTTAAATCCAATCTGAGATTTATGGACATTTATCCAAACCATGAAAAGTTGGGAAATACCACCGCAGAGGGCAAAGCAACTCCCGGGAATGGTCAACAAAAGTTTTTGTGTTCAGAGCCTGAAAGTAAACATTTTTAATTATGTGTTTCATCTAGAAGGGGGTATCGTTTGGAGGGTCGAGGAATTCAATGCGACCACAATGCACTGGGGTTAAAGAGAAAATAATATGATTGGTTTGACTGTGGAATTCAACATCCTTCTCTGAACAATCAACTGGGAAAACGACAATAACCACAATGAGATACAGTAGATGCTGGGGTCTGCTGGAAAATGGTACTCCTCAGACACCCATAAATACACAAATACAGCCCGGGATCAGTTTTGCCCTCGATCGCAGCCTCTGGAAAGCCGCAGGGAGGACAAAGGAAACAGAGCAGCATTTTCAAATGTAACCATCGACTTAAGAGTACGCATTGGACTGCCTGGGAACTGCCTCAAAACACGTGTTTGATTTGAGCACATCAGCAAAAATGCAGGCATAAAAAAAGGCAGAGAAGCGCTGAAGTGTGCACAACATCCGCTGATTAGTGTAAGCTCTTAATAATCAACAGTCACATCCAAACCAGCCACCAATCACATTCACTCAAGACAACAAGGCCGTCCTTGCAGTCTAGTGCACTCTCACTTTCACTCTTGAAACTCGTGAAATCACTCTGCTGCTGCTGCTGCTGCTGGGAGCTACGGCTGCTCACTCCCTTAGTATCTGGTAAATCTTTACCATTTGTGCTGATTGATTTTCTCACTCCGGGCTGCTACTGGTACTCCTGACATCCCCTACCTTGTACATTATAAGTATTTCAAATCTATGTCTGTGAGGGGTATTCGGATTGCATTCCGCATTGAACCCCCGATTCTGACTGGTATTCAGTGGGGAGCTCCCTTAATAATGAGCAGATAGCAAGATATCACACTGGTGGAAGCCTAATCAAGGTTAATGAAGTGGGACCTTGCTGTTGCATGAACCCATCACAGTAATTAGCTTCCTTCTGCTTTCATCCATCACTTATCTCTCTGGTATACCTGTTGCTATACAAGTCATTTCATTCAATATTCACAAACCGTGAGGGACAGGCGTATGGATTGTGTCTGTTATCTATGCAACACACTCATTAAATTCGATGATTTTATCATAATGATGTAATTTCTTTGACCAACAGGCCGCCAGCTCTTGGATAATAAAAACAAATCCGATCAATGGCATACATAGATCCTACACAAGGTCTGAGGGTCTGTAATGTTTCCTCACAATAATGTGGTCATGTTGGTGGGTGTGACTGTGAGGGTGGCAGAGCTGGTCTGTCTATCTGGACTTATCTTTCTGTCTGACATGTCTCCCATAAAGTTTGGCACAAGACCATCATGGCCCAGTGAAGATGAATCTTTCTGACTTTGATGATCTCCTGACATTTCCTCTAGCCAGACCATGAGGTCATTGTTCGTGGTGTTGAGTGAAATGTCTCAACAACTGCTGGATGGATTGTTATGTCATTCGCGTCGCCCACAGTATTAACTGTAATAACTGGTGATCATCATTAGGGTCAAACTAACAACGCTCCCCTCAGCCTCAGTTTTGTATTGTGGTTTTGCGCTAATTAGCATGCTAACACAATTAACTTGTGTTGGTGAACATGATAAACATTATACCAGCTAAACATCAGCACTCTATCTCTGTCACTGTGAACATGCCTATGTTGGCATTCATAGCATTTAGGGCAACATTAGTGCACTTGCATGGCTGCAGACACTCGTCTCGTTTCTTTACTCACCAGGAACCTTGTGCTTTGACTTGATGTTGCCTTCACACTTCCGTTTGGCTCTGAACAACAGGCCTATCTGTTCCTCTTTTGTGAGCACATCATCGGCGTACACCTACGGAAACAGAAAATTAGTTTGGGAGTTAGGGAAATACTGTCATTGGATTCACCAAAATCTGAAGATGTTGACTGTAAAACAAAAAGAGGGTGAATATTTTAGCTGCACATTTGGGGTCCCATCTGGGTCTAAAGCAATTCTGACTTTGCAGCATGAAATGCATCAGTTAGCTGACACACAGATATGATTTCCCTCTTCCCAGCTGCTTCAAAATCCCCCAACCACTCTCGACATCGCTGGTCACAGTGCTACAGACAGCATATTTGAAATCCAGACAAATATACCTCAAAATGTACATTTATGACATTTTGAATGAAAGCAACAGGGGTGGCCTGGATGTAAGGCAGCCTGCTCTGGGTCTGAAAGGTCAGATTAGATCGTACTTTGTACAGAACAGTTCAACCGTCAAATGTCCAGGATATTTATTTATGTCTTAACTGTCATAAAGCAAAATACAATTTTTTTTTTCCACCCACTGAATAAACAGAATCAGTTTCACTTGTTATTCATAGTTCCAGCTTGTGTTTCTGCGGTAAAATCGTCTACGTGGTAACTAATCAGCCATGACAAAGTTACAACGCGGACAAAAACAACATTTTACTCCCAACATTTCCTTACACCGACCATATATTTCCTCAGCTCTTGAACATTGTGTTTCAGTGTGGCGAGGTACCTCAGGTGTGGTTTTCCAGTCAAGAAAACATTTTCCATTCTAATAGGTCACACACACTGACTGGCTTGCTGTTTGACCACAGATTACTGTTAGGCAATGACAAATGTGACTGTATTGAAAATGACCACATTAATTCCTAACAGAGCGTGACAAGAAAAGTGGAAATGAAAACATAAAATAAAAAAAAATAAAAAATCAAGCTCGGCGCTAAACCTAAATCACAGATCGGCGCACAAATCAGAGGGATTTTCTACGCTGTCATGTAGGAGTTTTCACGGTGCTCTGAGCCATAGCCTATTGCAGGAAAGGAAGAAAAAAACGTAGTATGCATCCACAGTGTCCACACAATCAAACACAAACTAACGTGTGTGTGCCATACAGGGTGCCTGGAGGTATAGCTGAAAAAAAAAAAAGAAAAACACCCCGTCTTGTTTTTTTGGTTCAGTGATGCAGAGCAAATAGTACAAATTAAAGACAGACGTTCGCTCAGAGCAGCTGACTCCCTGGCTGCAGCTGAATTTGTCAGTTTCAGACACAAATCACAAACCTGGATGTAAAGAAATCTGATTTTGTTCTTGTGTCCATCAAATCAAAGTGTGTGGGCTGGTTTCTATAGTGATGGAAAATTCATTTACCAGGAAGCAGAGAAGAAGGAAGCCAAACGACACGGAGAATGGATTAGTTAAATACATAGGTAAAAAATATAACAGCCACAGTCAGAGAAAATACATGTGCATTTGTAGAGTAAATTACTACAGATGCCCTCATTGATCATTATTGATCACTATTGGCTGAGAGACAATGTGTGCTGTATAATGTGGTCCTGCCTCCCACCTTGTTCAATATAGGTCAGCATGCAACAGCCCAGAAAATCAAAACATGTCACAGGCTTTTCAGCTTTTAAAATGTAAGATATTACCTTGGCCACTTCACCGGTTTACAAAGGCAAAGGCAATGTGAAAATATTCTCAGGATGCTCCTGTTACAGTGATAATAACTATGTTCTGTTTTCTCTAAAATTACAATGACATTTTAATCATCTGAATCCGAAAAACATGATTTATTTATTTGTGAATGTCAGACAGACGATGTGGAGAAAAGTTATGTTTGTATTATTATAATTGTGTTCAAGAAGCAAACATGACAAATATGTTCAGTCCTGCAGAACATAATTGTTTCTCCCACTGTTTGTAACACTTTCAGATAAACACACAACAAAGTAAATATTATATAGTCAAATTATTTCCGGTGGTCTCAAGAGGAAAATTACCCATTATCCAGCAGTGGTGAATGAGTATTATTTCCTTCAGACATGTAGCATAACATTGACATGTTTAGGTGCTTGGATAAATGTACGTATATTCCATCACTTGTATGTCTATGCAGTGGCTGCAGCAGAGGGACTGCACAGTAAGCATGTCTTTATTTGTGCAGTTGGCTGCTACAAGTGACATGAGAACCAACTGTTACAGCAAAGCAAACTTTTGATATTTTCCAGGCTTTTTTTCTTTTTTCTAACCCCCTCCCTCTGGTGCCTGTTTATAATCTGAAACTTTATAAGAAACTTTTAAACCTTCACGCTGACACAGGGAGTCATTTCTGGGAAAACGAGGACGTGTGCATATACATTGTCTCCGGGTGCGAGTGCGCAACTTTGTGATCTTAAAATGAAACTGTAAATACCGAGCCGTCATGGGTTTGCTGCACACAAAACCATAATACCTCAATCCATCAATATTTTCACTAGTCTCAGCCCTGAAATAAGGATGTCCAGTCTGAGAGCTGAATAAGCTTACAGAATGAAGACGTTTATGGCTTTGCACAGTAAACAACCACAGATGGAACAACATTTGACCACAGGCAAACAAGGATAGATACTACCTGTTTGCTGTGCTAACTATGCCAATATAGAATATTCCACTGACAGCTCCTGAGGCGCTATTTTCATCTAAATAACTGGCTGGTGTTGCTGTAGGTGCAAAGCTTAACCAACAGGAAACCAGAAACAGGGAATATGGATACTAACTGGTCATTATCATTACAGAGTAGAACAGTATATGTATTAAAGTTGAACAACCTTGTACGACATGAGTGGATTTTTAAAGTTTCACTGGGAATAAACTTCTTATTAATTCCTCCACTGTATAAACAGGATTTTTTTTTTTTTGCCTTTTTTTTATATCAGAGTCCAGCTCTTCTAAGTGGTGTGAAATGTCAGCTAGTTTGCCACAATTAGAAATCACGGGGGTGCACATCGGCTACAGTTAGTTTTTTTTCCGGCTCTTTTCCGCACACCTCCTAAGTGAGACTGCCGTTCCAACACATTAAGAACAAATATCTTAACCTTTTACAGCACAGTTTGAGCCCCTGTGAAACATTAAACCAAAATGAAGCATGGAGTTTTCTCTCTCTCTCTCTCTTTCTCTCTGTCTCTCTCTCAAAATCTAGAGGAATTTCTCCTTCATGTGCAGACTCCTGGTTGCAGGGATGTAGAAGAGTATCATTTACCATTTTAAGAAGAGAATCCTGGGTAATAAGTGTGCCCCCTGATTATTTCTGAAAACTATTCCTCCTCCACTGGCCAGCGTCCAAACCTCCAAAGTAAACACAACTCTCACAGGGAGAAACATGGACATTCTTATTTACTGCATTTCATTCAAAACACAGTATTCCTTTTGTTAAATGCTTTTTGAGCGTGTGCCAAAATGAAAATTCGAAAAATACACACCATATAAATATGTGTGTTTTCATCACTGGTCGCTAGAATACAAACTCCACTTGAATAAACCACAAGTTTCTATTTGTCTTTGCAAACTGCGGCTTGATGACTTAAACTGCAGCTCTCTGCGAGGATATAAGACCAATATTGAGAGAACTGTATTTAGGCTGGCGTGTCAAGACAGTGTTGAACCACTATGACTAAATACTGACACTATACAGTATGGGAGTGAAGGCACAGTTACAGTTTAGTTTTAGTTTTCTAATTCCAGCATTTGCGTGCTCAATTATTTTAGTAACCAAATGTTATATTTAGTCATAAAGGTTTAACTTGTCTGGTGCAGTGGATGAATATCTTCACTGTTCATGTGTTGATTTTTGAATATTTTGTAGGAAGAAGGTTTTTAAAAAAAGAGATTTAAAAAAAATTGTCCGTCAGAAACGGAGTCATGTGGACAGACGCCATGCATACATTGAGTGGAGACACTGGGTTTCCGGTACATTACCAACAGTCTTGATTGTGGACAGCCCTATGCTTTTTTTTTTTCAAGAAAGTTGTGGTTGACCAAAGTCATTTCCTGAAACTCTCCACAGTGAATCAGAGAAGCTGGAGTTTGCGAGGTAGACTTTCATTAGAAAGCACAAAACAAAAACAGAAAGAAAAAAAAACCTGGGTATCCAAAAAGTTTAAACGAACCGCAAAAACACCACTGAGCTCAATAGAGTGTAATTTTCTATAATAAGTCAACAATGGATCTGAATTCAAAGTACAGCTCAATGATCTCATTAGTAGTATCGCAGACCGTGAAAAAGTCTCTCAAACACAAAACAATCACATAATCGTTGAAGAAAAGCTGGTTCCTTCCAACAGCTATAATGACGGCAGAGGGTTGTTTATTTCTGAAGACGAAGGGTCTTCAACCTCACACTGACCTCCCTGAAACTAAAGGGAAAAAGAAAAAGAAATACATTTTTGGCTGACTTCCTGGGGCAGATCTCTAAAGGAGAAATGTCTCCTCATAGCTTGTGTAAAACAATATATAGCTGAATAGCTGAAATGGATCGAGATGCAGCTCAGCCTTTTTTCTTTTTTTTCTAAACCAGCTGGTGTCGTAGATTAAACTTGACGGAATATTTGAAAATCTGTCAAATAGGATTTTCTTAACTCTGTTGATGCTAATAATGCAACCAAGCAACAACCAGTGAAACCTACTTAAAATACTTCTTGCTTCTTAACCACAAGCAGTAAGAATTTAGCTTGGACCAGTAAAACACCAGTAACTGCTGAAACCCCTGGGGAACGATCATCGGCTTAAAATGTTTTCATGTCGTGAACATGCTTGTGCAAGACAAATATTTTGTATTTACAAGTAACGATAAGTTTGTTTAACATTTTAAAGGACCTCTGAGAGTCCACAGTGTCCTCTGCTCCGAGCCAGAGCGGCAACTTGAGCAAAATGAGTTGATCTGAACCCACAACTGAAAATCCAGGAGGTTCAGTTTATGCACCTGAAAAATGTCACTGAACAGTGAAAGAAGATGACATATGACTGGCCTCGAGACCAGACACATATTCTCATGTTTGAGTGCACTGACTTCCCGCTGACCCTTTGATCCTGCAGCTCCTTCTTTGTTATTACCAACTGCTGACCAGGCTCCTTGAATTCATCATCCGCCATCTTGTCATCCTTTGTCACATCCACACCCCAGCACCAACATCCAGACCACACCCCGCCCATTGAGTGCTATTGTATATCCAAATTCTGTTCCCTCTCTGCCCTTTGTTCCCCTGTGTAAGATGCTCCCAGACCCCTGCAGGCTCCCTGCACGCAGCAACAACATTTCACAACCGAGACTGAGTGATTTATACAAAGAAGCTAAATTCAACATTGCTGTAATATGAGTATATTACATTAGGTGATGAAGTAATGTGAATCATGGCAGATTTCTTTGCTAATCTGAACCAAATGTAATCTTGAATATTTTACATAATTCAGATATTTTCTCCCCACTGACAGATGCTTTTGCATTGAGGGATCCAGTGTCTTGGAATGTGTTTCATTTCGGGGGTAAATGTCAGAGGATTTTGAAAATATGAGATTAGTATTAATCCTGCAGTTGAATTGTTGATACATGTGAGGTGAGGAGGGGTGGGAGGGGCAGGGGGAGCAGTGTGCAGTGGAAACACACGCTGTCTTAACTCAGTGTTTCAGATATTTTCATTGTCAACAGAAACCCTCTGATCACAACTCTGCTGGTATTTTTGCATGGAAACACAAGCCATATTAATTTTCCTCTATCACTTGGAGTCTTCCCATAATGCCCGTCTCTGTTAGCCGATCCGTCGGCGAGGATGAGATTTTTAGGGTAAATACTCGTATAAAGTGAGACTTTCCTTTCCAGATCACACTTCATCACATGGATGATAAATAATATACTGGTAATATTTACTCTGGTCGCTGTAAAGCGCCACTATTATGGGAATACAGTTGAATATTTGTTTTATGTACGTGTTTTGGTCATTTGCCATTCTTTACACCATAAGCTAACATTCACTTCCTTGTTGTTGGCATATATTCAAAATTTGATCCCAGGGGCTTTTTTGACTTTCCTGTAAGTTTTTTTTTCTCCGCAAAATAAGGGAGGTGGGGGGGCGGGGGGTCTAGAAAATTATAACTCCGCTGAATCTAGTTTTAATGGCCTGTCCTCTATCTGGAAAAAACATGAATATGTTACTTTTGACATATTGCACCGCATGAATGTTTTAGCGGATGAGGTTCCTGGATATTATAAACTCTATGAGTCAGTGCCACTCCTCTTCAACTGTGCAATTTGCATTTGATGATAAAAACCACAAACCACAAGACTGGTTGTCCTTTGGAAATGCTTGCAGACCACATTCTGACTTAAAGCAGCATTTAGTTCCTAATTATACCCTGCTCTGGTCGTAAGCCTGAAGAACAGCACTTTTGTCCTTGATGGAAACATTGTGTGCAGCCCTGAGAGGCAGCATACATCTCATGGAGTCCAGATAACGGTGAATGTGTTGTTCCCTAAATTAAAAAGGAATATCTTTTGGGTTATATAAGTGATTTAATATACAAAGTATGGGCCGTTCCTCCAATAAAACAATACAAAAGCAGCATTTTAATTTTCATCAGAAGCTTAAAAACTACTAAGGGTTATGCAACAATCAGAAGCACACATTTCATAATATCTTAATGGATGTCACAAAAGTGTCAGCTAATCACACATGTGGCGGACCACCATTGCAGGACAATCACTCCCACGCCATGTAAATATAGTCATTTTATATATGGGTTATGTAGATTAAGAGTTAAATATATATTTTAAAGTGGATTTATAATCCCCCCTCTCCAGATGTAACAGATCGTGTAGTACTGTAGCATTAATGGCATATGATGTCCTCAGTCACAGCTTGGCTATATCAGCAGTAATCCTCTAGATCGCAGCAGTTCAGGGAAAAATATGGGATAATGTCGCTGTCCACATTCAAAAAGCATAATTTATTCATGTTTCCCATGTGTTTGTCAGTACAGGAATTTTAGAAAAAGTACCTGTCCACCCCCTACTCCCCCTACCCCCTCCCACAAAAAATTCACATATGTTGAAAATCTGACTTCAGCGAATGGAAAATCATTATCAGAGTTTTCAATTTGTAATAATGAACGAAATGTCAAGTTTGTGGGTCAAGACACAGCTGGAAATGGTCCGACCTGTAGTAATTTTAAAAGTGAGACAGGTGAGGTCGCAGAAAGTAGGGCTCTACAATATTTATCAAGGTGGACAGCAGGTATGTTCTAATGCAGGGGTTTTCAAAGTGTGAGAGAGTGAGCCCCCCTTAATGAAAAATAAACAGCTGTGCGCCCCCCCCCCCAAAAAAAAAAAAAGAAAAAAAAGAAAGATAATTAAACATAGCCTATTTATTATCAGTTACTATGACCAAAACAATATTTGATTCATTAAACATAAAGTGTTCTTTTTTTGTAGGATTTATTTGATTTATCCTATTTCTCAGCATATTAACTATCATGACAACATAAAGCACTGACGAATAAGTCTAAAAATTGATTTAGAACTCTGTAACACACTCATCACAAAAGCAGCTTCATGCTCTCCCTGTGTGATCATCTGGGAAGCAGAGAGTCTGAAGTTGAAGTTTATATTGTAAATGTAGCGTACAGGTGACACTGTGACTGGTCTCCACTGTACGTCTTGTCCACATCAGCTGTTCGGCTGTAGAAGAGGAAAACTCCGGCACGACGTGCAGCTTTTTTTTTCTTCTTTTTCTTTTTTTAGAAGCGGTAGGCCTATATTGCTCGGGGACACGCGGTACTACTGCTGATCCATGTATTTATCTGAGCTTGGTCACTGTGAGAGGCACCGGCTCGCTTGCGCTTCGTTCATATGAAGTTATAGCTACCTGACGCTGTGCAAGTGTGCAGCACCTGACGCTCTTCTTCCCAGAATAGTTCACAGCCGACGTACTAGTGCCAGCTGAGCTCCGCTCTCCCTGCAACACAGTCTCTCTGATCACTCGCTCTGAGCGTCACATATCGCCGCGGAGATGATTGTAACGCGAAAGGGCTCTGACCAAGTGTCTGTTTATGACGCGGCGGGAGTGTTGCTCCCGGATGCTGCTGAGCATAATCGCAGCCTGTGTGTTACAAGATCGTGTTTTATCATATTACAGTATAATCGCTAACT
Organism: Decapterus maruadsi; assembly: GCA_030347415.2. Taxonomy (NCBI): domain Eukaryota; kingdom Metazoa; phylum Chordata; class Actinopteri; order Carangiformes; family Carangidae; genus Decapterus; species Decapterus maruadsi. The sequence continues at coordinate 20,325,598 of CM064906.1, forward strand.
ATAGGTTGCTGCAAAAACATTAATCATTTAGCCCTATGTGCAAGTGACATGTAACTCATGTTTTGTTTTAATGTTTTCCGTTTTTCCTTTTTTCTTTTTCTCATGTCGCGCCTCCCCTCAAACTCTCTGGCGCCCCCCAAGGGAGGCGCGCCTCACACTTTGAAAACCCCTGTTCTAATGGATTCATCCATTTTTAAATGAGACTTTCACCAAAAATACATTCTGCCGTAAGAAAAAAAAAAGAGAAGAAACCAGGATGAGGCTTCATGTCTGAAAGCTTTCCAAAGTTCATTTTCTCACACAAAGGGTTTCATAAAAGAATAATGACGGTGAATTGACTGGTCAGGTCATGTCTCAGCCTCCGTGATTCAGGTCCATGATGCAGAGGTTTGTCATTCTAATCAACGTCTTCATCCCTGACACTGACGTTTCTCTGTAGCTGCCAACTAATCCGCTTCATTTCCACAACCTTGGTCTTGTGTTGGAGCACTGGATCGCACTCTCAACATTATAATGAGCTGGCTGCGGGGAGCGTTTCAACTCTGATTACACTTAGTTTACTGTAACATCACAGAGCCAGTGTCATTACAGACGAACAATTTTGGATGTGACCATCAACCACCACTGAGCCACTATCAGCGAGCCTGCCTCTGTTAGACACTATGTCAACAACAAAACACTATGTCCTCATTTGCCTTCAAACATTATCCATCTAAGAGCTGCCCTGAATGTTGTAATCTTGTTGATACTTCCAATACATTGTATTTTCTTTAGTCAGTGTAACCAGTATCTCCACTGAATTGATTAGCAAAAAGGTCACTGAGTCTGAAAAACATCCAACCACACCCACAGGGGAGATTCTGCACTCTCTATCACAGGGTTTAAAATAATCACTGCAACCTGATTAATTAAATTTTCTTAATATGGTTCATACTGAATAATTACCTCTCATCGTTTTAGGCTGTTGTACAGAGATGTAAAATGAATGAGCAGATCCAGACCAAATAATTCACCATCTGTTAAATTTTAATTCTAATGATTCTTTTATGTTATTTTTCCCTCACTATTTTAACAGTTTCTAGCCCATGGTGAATCTAGTTAATTGAGAGAATAACAGGCAGATTGATTATGATAATAATCACAAATTACAACCTTACGACTGTCAGAACCAGAGATGGAGGTTCATCTTTTCCTAATGCAGTAACGTCTATTACAGTCAGCGAGTAATTTGAACCACATTATGTTAAAACAAAAGTAAGTGAACCAGAAATGAACCAGAAAACTACATGGAAATGCCTGTCCCAAGAGGTTACACACACACACACACACAGACACACACAGATTTTAGGTGCAGACAGTCACACAGTTGGAGCCGGCGTGCAAAGAATTTGGCCAGTCTGACCAGTAAGACCGAGCACAGTGAAGAAACACTTTGAAGTCGAAGGCCAGAGTGACACTCGTCCCGCTGACCTTGCCACCCTGATGAAAATAATAATCTGCACCATTTACGGGTGAGAGCAGAACAGGACAGAGCATGTTTACTACAATCAGCACGGCGTGGACGTAGTTTAACATCTGAGTGAAGGGGGAGCGGAGCGGAACACTGAAAGGTGACGCATGTGGAGGGCAACACTCAAAGCAATCAGCTCCTTTTCCACTGTTAACAGGGCAACAAGCAGCCTGCTGCCGAGGAAAAACTAGGACAAGGGGTCTGTTTGCATAAGACCCCTAATTGTAACTTCCTTCCCAATAAAGCCTCCAAATTGTGGACTAATTAGGCACCACATAATCACCCAGGGTGTCTCTCCCTCCCTCGCTAATATTCCACCCTTCACTTTTTGAAGAGAGTGAACCTTGTGCAGATGGTCACCTTGAAAGAAGTGCTTCTCAACTGAGCTAAAACACAGAACATCGCAGAGACAAAGAAATTATTACGAAAATACGTATCCACTCCAAAGTGTATTAATGTGGGTGAAATGCAACCAAATTAATTGAAATTATTCTAATTTATCTCGATATTTTCACTGAACCATGCACTGTCCTAGTGCAGGGAAATTAATAAAAGATGATAGAAACAACATTACTACAGTATGACCTTCAAAATGATATTAAAAATGTGCATATGTTGCGTCTTCGCCCAGAAGCGATGCTGTAAGGGTTGACATAAATAACATGTACCATAATTCTCATCAGCATCATGACCACGGAAAACACATTTACACAGCATAAGTCCATTTGAAGTGCAAGCTGTTGAAGAAGATTAAATACAAATCGTGTTCTGACTTCAATGAGAAAGTAAAGTCGGGAACAGTTGTGCATTCTGTGACATTTCATCAAAGGTAAAAAGTGGTTTTAGATATCACTTTTTCTGATGTTGCAAGCAGAAGCTGCTGAGTCTATAAAAAGCAGATCTCCCACAAATCTGATTCTATAAAGCCACTAAATGACGCGCTGAGCCACTGCAGGATTAACCACAGAGACACATACAGTACATACAGTACATGTAACTGCATTTGAAGGATTTCATACAGGTTAGAGACACAACTGTTAATGCACACAGCGGAGGATGAACAAGCTCAGACTGTCTAGTGAGGGAAGAAAATGCGAGCACACATGGGCCGCAGTGTTAACGATATACTCCAACTGAGAGGCCTGCGACTGGCCTGTCAGCATGAGCTTTCCACTTTCCATTTACTACAAGGTCACTGGTGCTGAGGTCTCTGAACCATGTTTTTATTTGACTGAAAATGACTAGAACTCATGAGTAAAAGGCAGAGTCCATACAGCAAAAGGCAAACAGTGTGTTACGGAAGAGGACTTTGCAAGCCCATATCACACATTTAGCCTGGATGGTGAATGCAAAGCAAAACAAATTGTTGGAGTGAATTTTCTTTGCACACCTAAAGCTGATTGTTAGCAGCCCTGCTTAATGACAAGAGGATTTTGTGTTTAAATTTTGATAGTGTAATGTACACTAATGGTTCAAATGAGTAGTGCACTGACGAAGAACTGATCCCAGGCACATGAAGGGATCACGCGACCAGGATTTCGGAGCTTTCCCTCTGCATAGTTGTAAGTAATCCCTTGCAAATTTACCCCACACGGTACAACTTTCCCTTCGTCACATGTGTTAAACTGACACCGATGCACCAGGCAGATAAAAATAAGCTTTACTAGCCCAGAAATAAAATAAAACGTTGTCAGACAGGATGAGAGGGGGAAAAAAAATCAAAACTGAGGCTGCCCAACCGTCAATCTCATCTTTGTTTTCTTCTCTTCTTCTTGGTTGAAACATGTTGACCGCTTTACCCATGAAGCAACAGTCCGATTAGCTATTATGCTAGTAGTGGTGAGGAGAGATGAAGAGTTATATGTTACCCCGTAATCAAGCTGTTTGGTCGTATGATTTTTCTTTCTCTATCCCCACATTTGCTGTTTCCTTGAGAAAAGGTTGATTTTTTATTTAATGCATTCATACTGACATATACTGGAGGCGTTTACTGTTCACTGAATGTGTCTTTGTGGCGATACATAAAGAAATACTGACAGTTTGTATAAGACATGATAATACTCAACCTTGAAATGAATAAGAAAAATAGAAAAGTGTTGTCTCAACTGATATAACTCCAGAATTCGTTATAGTGCACGCTGAATACAGATCCTTGACTAGCTTTTATTGGTCTTTAATGTGGCCTTAATGATGCTCATTATCCTTGAAGAAAGAAAACCTCATCAATAATAACACATCAAATAAGCCTATTCCGCACAGAACTGTTCTCCGTCCAAGAGAACCCATGCCACATTACATCATCAATAAAAACCACTGCAGGAATAAGCCACAACCTCTACGGGGCATTCGAGTTCGAGAGTCACATGATCTGAGTAATAAATTATGAAACTACGGCTTCCTATACGCTACACACAACAGCAAAATCCAGCCCCATTTTCAACATCATCTCTGTTCATTGCACATTGACTGGGTGACCAACACATGAACAGCACAATGCACTAATTCAATAACATGCTTTTTAAAAAAATATATGTCCAATATTAAATATCATATTTTATTTGAGAAATCAATTAGCTTAGTGCAAATGAATTCCCGGTATAAACCTGCAACAAAATTAGACTGACTGTCCAGACGTAATTAAGTAAAATGTATTCATTTATTTAGTTATATTAATTTGTTAGTTAAATAACTGATTCATTGAACTGTCCACTGAGCGTCCAGGGCCACAGGGTTTGTTGGAATCAGTCCAAGTACACACATCACCAGTCAACCAATAAGGGAAAGTGAACTTTGACCGATGACCAATAATATCTTCTAATGTTGGAACAGCTCATGCGAAAAATTAGCCACAACACTGGGGATTAATCTGATCTACATAATCTATCTGATCTGAAATCACAGTAGTAAATATCAGCACCAAACATTAATTAAGTCCCTCCACGATAGTGTGTTGTCATGTGGAATACTTTCCCCTCAGATCTGCAATAACTAACTATATAAATTTGCCACCACATTCTTTGTGTGCTCTCATTGGCTTATGTGTTCAGTGCTGTGGAGCTAACACAGCAAAGTTCAGCCAAACGTCGCACCATTATCTGAATTTGAAAATCGGCTGAGATTTCCTCTGTCCTGCAGTGTGAGGATTTCTTGAATTATTGCTGGAAAATCTGGAGCTGTGAACTGCGTACTTACAAACCCATAAGCCTTGAGAGTTTTGCAATGAAACTAATAAAGGTCCTTTTAAGAAATCCAGCCTCCTCTCAGCCGTGAGCCATGTGCCAGGGGAGTATCCCTGCCCCAAAATATGAGCAGCTTCCAAATCACAACTGGATCAAATGTGTGAAATCCTACTCTTCCTGCTCTTGATAGTTTAGGAAATTGACTGAACTGTCTACAGTACAAACTCAATTCTTGATGCATTTAGGGGAGAAGAATGAGTCTGGGAGCTTTTGTATATCTGAAACTCAATCCCATTACCAACAGTGGGGGTAGGGCTGAGCAAAACTGTTGCTCAATGGCAAAAGTGTCTACATAGCTGAGAATTTTCACATGTCAACTCAACTGAGGAACTCTGGTATTCCAGTCACATTGCCTGCAAGGATGTCTGAACCACAATATTGATACAGCAGGTGACTGATGAAAAAAGGACCACAGAGGACACAAACTCATCACAGTGCTGGCAATCAACATGTGTGTTCCTGATTATTTGAACTGAATTATTCTGTCAAACAATTCCTCAGCCCAAGGTTTGAATAAACAGAACTGGTATTGGACTATCCTTAACACTCACTGAGAGGACGGCAGAGGGCAGACCGCCTTATCAAAGACTAACAAAGCAGAGGCGGCCTGTCACTCTGACATGTGTCCAATCTTTGACACACGACCACGGAAGCGTTTAACTTTTCTTAGATAACCATCGTTCTGGGCAAATTTGGAAGCAGCCTATCTGCCAAAAATAGGGGGAAAAAAAGAAGAAAACCTTTCATACATGACATGTCGCTTACAAGAAAAAAAAAAGTAAATTGTAAGAAGCAAAGGTGGGAGGTGAAACTGTCACATGCAGCGTGAAATACTTCTTCCTTTTCCGCCACTGATGTTTGTCAGACTTCTTCTTGTTGATGCCATGAAATGAGCTGTTTTAAATGCATCATTAAGTTGTCAAGGTTCCAAAAAAAAAAAAAAGGTGGTGGTGGTGGGGGGGTGGCATAAAAAAAGTAAAAATGCTGCCACAAACTCAGCTATAGGAGTTAGTTGAATCTTTTTCAGTGTTGGAGTTCACAGAGGCAGAGGCACATCATTAAAATATCAGTTAGAAGTGTAAGTTTTTCAGTGAGGTGTAAAAGTGGCATTGAGTTACACATACTCTAGCATTCTTCAAGTGGAAAAGTTAAGAAAAAAAAAAGAGCAGGGGTCACGGTAAGTCAAGAAAACAAGCCCTTTCCTGAGTCAAACACAGCCATGGTATAACCTTACCATGCTGCTGAAACTGAAGACTCTCCTATTAACAGACACATTATGAGTCTGACTCACAGGGCCTCTAAAAACTTAGCAATGTCTCAGTCAATACAAGAAAAAAAAAAACACGCACACAAAAAAAAAAAAACAGATATCCATGGCATGTGGATGTGTGAGACCATTCAAGAAATTAGATTGTTCTGCACTTATCTCAGGAATCCTCTCAGCTACTGTAAAAGCTCTGCACTCAAAGCATAATGATGTGTGTGTGTGAAGGATATTTCTCACTACAAGTTGCCTCTGTGAGTTCAATCCCATCCTGATCCCAGGAAAATTCAGGCAAACATGTTAACCGACCGGTGACGACAGCAAAGTGACTCACAATCCGCAGCGACAAGCCCTGTACAGCAGCTGATAGAGCTGAATTTCCACCTCCACGCTGCTGCTGCTGCTGCTGCTGCTGCTGCTGCTGCTTAAATCCACATCACATGCTGTAACACTAAATTACAAAACAGGACATCCCAAATCTGGCAGCACATAATCTCATTTGGATGGAGGAATTGCATCCCTAACCAAGGTGGGTATAACTACCATCTGTGCACAACATTGCACCACTCTCCCACATCCTTCATCTACTGTTAACTTCTGTTGCCACACCGTGCAGCACATATACAATTACAGGACACTCTTGAAGCTGAGAGCGTAAACATGTCAGTTTTTGTTGTGTTACGCCGACTCAGTGAAGTGATATTTTTCCATTTGCAAAGCAAGCGCTGTATCTGTGGACCATCTCCACAAAGCCTCATATGCCCTATTGTTGAAGCACCATCCAGAGAGCACCATGTCAGAAAGGTGTGGGCACATTGTGTGATGATTGGTAATTTCACGCAGCAAGGTGTGCGACACACTTGTTGCACAGTATGACAACAAAGGGTAACTTGAAGAGACACACAATAAACATTCACAAGATGGCAACAGAATTTCCTCTTTATCTTTACTTCAAATGCTGTCGCTACAGCTCTGTAATTCTTATGATGGAGAGAGCAGTCTGAAGTGGAGTCGACATAAAAGCTTCTTCCTGCGTGTGTGGAGTTGAAGGAGAGCAACCACAAATGAATAGGCCTTGTGTTAAATTAGCTCTGAGGAGATCATGCATTTGTTTGTTGCTCTTATCTTGGAAGAGCAATTTCACAATATGGGATATGGTACAATGACACAGAGATAGTGGTGGTGATGACACAAACATGTTATGATATCCAGTTTCTTCTGCCAGCCCTGCAATTTGATTCAACTCATTTGATTAATTTGATTTAACTTTCATTTCATTTAACCTCCACTTTGCCAGAGTAATAACTATGACAATAAGCATTATAATTCTCTGAACAACCAGATGTTATTGTGCATATGTCGCTAGGGATAGTTTCAACTGTCTGTAATAATATATAATACATAATACCTGGAACCTGAAAGTCACTTGAAATTCAGTTTATGATGGATTGATATAATTTAGACTCATAGTACATAATAACCTTCCCAAAAAACAAAATGAATAGCTTCAAAAGGTCGTATCACAGCATTGTAATGACGCTGATTGTAAACCCACATGCTCCTAAACAAACGTTTTGTTTGTTTGTGTTGTCTGGTGTGGATTTGGGTGGATTCACAGGCCAGATGGCCAGGTCCCCCTCAGCTTGGTCGCCAGTTTCCCGCCACGCATCAGCTGAGACAAAGGAACAATTAGCAATCCCGTCCATGGATCCTCAGCTGCTTAAAATAAACTAACTGGAGAAAATTTAGTTGACAAAAATGAGAAAAATAAATTGCGTTATGGACGAGATGGCTTCCTTAGGGTTTTGCCTTTTGTGATTGGTCAATGACTAGTCTGGCCTACCGGAAGTGCTTAGCTGCGATTAGCCTCTGATTGGGCGGAACGAGCCACCCGGCGGAAGTCCCGCCTCCGTGCTGCAGTTTTCACAGTCCGCCCAGTAAAGGGAAACATCAACAAACAACAACAGGAACAGAACCGTGGATCTATTATACATCTGTGTCTTGAATTGAACAGAAGATGAAATGTCCGTCCGCGGTTGCCGACCGCCGTTAAACCGAACAAAAGAATAAATATTTGTCAACGGTTGCCGGCCGTCTTTACACCGCGGACCGAAATCCAGTTTCCAACCGGCAATATTTTGCAAGCGCGCCGTTACTACGGCGTTTTGCGGTTGTGATTGGTTGAAAAAATTCCAAACGGCCGGAGCGTTTTTTTCTCTGATCGCAGAATCATAGGCGGAGCAGCCAGACTCTCCTTCTTCTTTGGAGGAGAGTCTGGCGAGCGAGACTAGTCAATGACCAATGTCAATAATGGAACGGCTTTGTGGAGCTCACAAATCCCAGTGGAGATGGGATGAGGCAAACATAAAAGCACACCACTAAAGAACGGCTGAACAGGAGGCCAAAATCTGTTCACTCAAAGAAAATAAAAACAACAAAAGTAGCAGATAACAACAGACTGAAGTAATTGATGACACCAAAACTGCACTTACAGTAATCACTGCTGACACAAACCTCCTACTGCTTCTCTTCTCCCTCTTGGGAGCAATAAAGGTCACAATATGAATCCTGCTCTTGTCTCACACACATATTCCCAAACCTGAGGTCTTCATAAAATAACCTTGACATACTTAATATATCAAATGTATACACTAAATAATACAAATAACTAACTGATGATAGAGATCAAATAAGGAAATGTGGATGTGGGGGTTCTCCCTTAATGAGGGGGATACAAGATGACACACAGTGGACAGAAATGCACACTGAGAGGAGTAAATTGGTCCTGGCAGGGCTTTGTTGTCCCCTCTGTGTCTTAATGGGGACTGATAAGAAGGAGAATCAAGATCAAGGCCATGTCCACACTGTTTGAACTCGCTGAGTAAATACAGAATGAAGTAATGGTCACATGTGCTGTAGATAGCACTGTGCTGCGCAGCATCTCTTAATGTAAAGAATAAGAGCATCAAACACCTGGAGTCACCGAGATGTTGCTTGTAGATTGATTTCTTCTCTGCTTTAACATGAGATAAATGAGTGTTGTGTGCATGAGAGATAATGAGACACTCCAGTTGGGGGTGGCCAATGTGGAGAAAATGAATACTGCCCTAATAATTACAGGATTAGCAAAACAAACTGGTTAGAATATTAGATAAGATCTTCAAAATAAAAGCATGAAAAGTTGAATTATCATTGTGTTGTGATGCCTTCTCAGTATTCAAGTGTATATTTTGTGTCGTTGTAAGTTTATTATGAGAGACAGTTACAAAAGTATACAAGTTAATAAAAAATCAGCCACACACCACAGGGGGAGGCTGCACGATCTCTTACTGAGAGAAAGTTTTGTTAGATAACTGCATGAAGCTGCATGCAGCTGAAGTATAATCAGAAGAGGCCATTGAACAAACTGTGGTCTTGTTTAAATTTAAGGAGATGCTTCATATCGTACTCGCACAGGCACACGTCCCCTCACAAGCTCAGACGGACAAAAGTGGAAAGAAATTATCATAAGTCACGCTGGGGATCTCAAAAAATGAATTTCAATATTAAAGTCCATTTCACAAATGCACCAGCAGCTCATACGAATTAGCGAGAAGTTATCTGCTGCCCCTAATTACCAGAGACAGATTGAGATGAGATTATTCCGCACACTAATCTGTGTTGTGAAGTTCCAGTGAGAATAATTTGGTGGAGATGGATAAAGCTACTCTGAAAGGTTATTCCGAGGGGCATGCAGTGTGTGCCTCTCAAAGCCATTAGCTGCAAAGGCTTTATAATGATAAACTCAGGGGCAAAAGGGAGGCAGCAATTTATTGTAAAGGAGATATCATTTATGTGCACTTAGAGGACACAATTTGCTGCAGTTACTGTACACGCTTTCTGATGACACTATGAGACAACAACAGTGACCCTGTGGTTTCAAATTGATTTTGGCCACCAGGAGTGTTCTCTGCTGAGACAGACACACAGAAATCTTACATAGGCATTTTAAGACTTCAGTCCTTTTAGTTTTGCAGCATCATTTTTGACAAATATGACCCAGGAGATCTAAAAAAAAAATCTGCCACATCGAGGAAGTGAGCCACTGTCTGCTGAACAAAAAAATAAGAAAAAGGGAATAAGTTCTGAGCTAAAGTTGTCAACAGAGATTTTCCACAACCAGTCAAACTAGTCAAAACTGCCTTGGGTTTTACAAAACATGACAGTCAGACTCACAGTGCCGTTTGGTCCAGATCTGACATAATATTTGGCCATGTCGGTCGGATACAAGATACAAGCTCTTAGAGCTCCCAGCGAAGACCCAGACACATGCAAGTCATCACGGACGAAAACACTGTCATGCGGTAGAAATTAAACGCTCGCTGAGGTTCCTGAAAGCAGTGCTTCCGCTTAATAAATGTAATAACTGAGTAAGTCAGGCAGCCAGTCACACTGAACAAAGACTCAATGAGGTAGCGCTTTGTCTGTGAGCTGTCACTGCAGCATGCCTGCTGAGGAGTACAACACAATGAGGAGATTCCTGCTCTAGTTTTCGTATCTGCCACTTTCCTTCAGATAAAAAAAAGCAGTTCATCATGCACAAACATAACCAGCTCCAGGGCTGCGCTGGTGAATGTTCGGATTCGTACAAGGATACCATCACTTACATGCAGAGCTCCTGCAAAGCAGCAAAACCCTGTCGTTTGACAATTGTGTATATGTCCGTTGAAAAAAGCAGTGTATTCTTTCTTTAAACAGAGACACAGACTTTCCACTCTTAGCTGTGGCTTTCAGAGTGAAATCAACGTCCCGTTTGGTCACAGTTTGGAAAAAAATAAAAAATAAAAAATGACTTTTTTGTGGAGAGGACGACTAAGCAAACACCAAACTTAAAAAACGGGTAAACACCATTCACAGACAGAGCCTTTTAACGACTGAATGTTGAATCAGCTATAAATACACAGCTATGTTATAATTGTTTTCCTCTGCCATCTAAACCAATGAGCCTAGAGGTCCACTGCGGTACAGTGATGGACCACATCACTGGGAAAATGCACTGTACCTCAGAGCCTGGGCGAACTGCCTGTTGAATGCAGAACAGCCTCAGCCAAAACACACAGAACCAACTTGGTGCGCTTGCTCTGCTTGCACAGTGTGTGCGTGTCGTCGTGTGTGTGTAGTACTGTAGGCCTTCTGGGTACAGCTATAGCTATATATTAGGGCGCAGTTATATATCACAATGTCAAAAGCAAATCATTACAGCTGTGAATTAGCGAGGTGAAAGTGTTCAGGTGCTTCCGTAGCTATGAATGAAACATTTACTACCGTTTGTGGCAGCGAGATGTGCTTTAGTTTGTGCGGATGATGACTACACAAAGCTATGAAACAATCCATAGTAAACACAATGTGCTGCCTATTACAGGAACTGGGTTACTGCTTTCCACAAACAGTCAGTTATTGTGCTGCAACTGTGGGAAGATGCATTTATTGGAACAAGAGTGTAATCACTAATAACGGCAGCTTGTTGTCTGGAGGCTTTTCAACCTCTGCAGTCCAGTTATGACACTGGTCCGTGCATGTGTCAATACACAACAGTGTCTGCTGCGGCTTGAGCTCACATACAACCTACATTTACACCATACAACGCAGCTTGTTGTCCTCTGATCTTTTAAATCAGATTTGACTTTTCACTCCTTTAACTACAGTAATCCAATCATCTTTTTTAAAAGACTGCGTTAATCTTAATTTGCATCACATCCAGTGGATTGATGTGGTTAAAAAAATCAAATTCAGATCGAGACCATATTCATAAATTAAGATTATGAAGCTTTTGGGTGATTACAAATCCAGGTTGCCCTCTAAGGAGTTACAGGTGAAGTGTGTGCAACAACAGCTGCTCCTCTGCTCCTTCTCTTATCATCTGTGGAGCTTCACAGTTGCAACATCAAGATAACATCATCACATATGAGTGTAGAGATAAAATGCATCAAAATGACTTACCAGGAATAAACTGCTGAGGAGTGAGATGAGAAGAAAGTCCAGATTGTGGAGCAGCAGAGCGGATCCCATCCCTGACTTGAGGCAACTCTACCTCCAAGGGTCCTTGCAGGGCTCGAACAGACGCTGGTGATGCTCAGATGAAATAATCTAATCTACTTAACTCTCCTCAAAGTAGAGAGAGTTGTGTTTTTCTCTGCTCCATCTGGCCTCTCGATGCTTATGGCGGCTCGTGAAATCATAACTCTGTAATCGCCTCCACTCTGCCCCCGATTTAATTTTCTAATAATCTACTATACGCTCAGGCTCAGCCCCCGCTCTCTGTATTTCTCTGCATCTGTCTTTTTTCCTCTTCTGAAATTACATCCACATGTCAGAACTATTTATGTCGCTCTCGCTCTGCGGTGGGAAGTTCAAATGATTCTTTGTAGGGAAGAAACCAACGCTGTATTTTTAGGTCTTTTAAATTTCCCCTCAGACTAAAACTTAAACACTTCAGTATGGAGCTGTGCGCCTTATGGCTTGTTCCAGTCCTCTCTTCCAAAATGTTAGATCAGTTAAAGAAAAGAAAAAAAGAACTAGAAACAGCCTGCAATGTGTCACTCCATCACCAGTCGCTGTTGAATTTCACAATTTGATTCCCTCTGACTCATGTCACCATCAACGTGTGGCTATCGTGCAGGCGTCAGGGAACCAGCAGGATCTCACACTTTGAGCGTAAAGCAACAAATAACAGTCTCTCCGCAGACTGTGAAATTTTACAAAGGAGAGGAAAGAAATAGAAACTGTGAACTTTTGACAGATCTGTCTACTTGGTTTGTGTGGACTGAGTCAACGCGCTGCTGCACTTCTCTCCTCTTTGGTTAAGCTTCTCTCTTTCGCTCACTAATGACAACACAACAGGGAAATCTGTCATTTATCTTATTTCCTGAAATCGTGTTGCACTGAACCGAAATCTAGCGTGACAGTTACACAGCAGCTGAATGTATGAAACTCCCCAAAACGGGCTCTTGTTTTCCAAATGGTGATGTAAAAAAAAAAAGAGAGAAAACCGCTTAAGAGCAGAGAGAAAACGCCAACTTGGCTTCAAGGATCTCTACTTACTATCAACAGAGAACTCGCCCCTGACGGACAGACCACTCGCAAAAATGAAAAAAAAAAAAGCGCCTGAGTCTTTCTGCACAGAGCAAAAGCAAAAGTTGAAGTTTCTCGTGTTGGAAAGCGTCTCCAGATGTGGCAGGCGGCAGGTCGTGTTCACTAGTGAGTATGTGGATGGAAAAGGGGAGGAAAGGGGAGGGAGGGGGGTGCGGAAAGGAGGCAGGTAGGGTGGAGCGTCGAAGCCTCTCATTGGTGCGCACTCTCTTACGTTGGAATAAACCACGACTCCGAAATGACATATTTTCTCACCCCTCAAACAAACTCCACATTGAACAGATCGTAGGGCCTTTGCCAAACCACTTTTTTCCCCTGCAGTTTCTCAAAAGTTGCATCTAGTAGGATTAGATTACCGAGACATAATGCAGAAGATGCTTGCTTGGTCTTTTATTTATTTATTTATTTAATTTTAAATCCCAGGTATCATTTGCATTTAAACCACATTAAACACCCATACACATCTGACAGCTTTAAAACTTAAACAGTGGGTAATCATGTACAGGCCTGAATGTGTAAAATGTCCCAGAGCAGCTGGAGTTGCATTTTCCTATGCCCCCTCCACCCCCCACCCCCTCTGTTTCTGACGTACATATAAAGTCAATAATAACAATAATGGATAAAAATAAATGAATAGAATAAATTTCTTCCCTTTGATTTATTTTTCAAAGTGATAATAACCATAAGGACATCAAATAAATAATCAAATAAATGATTCTGTTTTATTTAACTTTTTTGTTGGAAGTCAACAAAGTCACGGTGTGTGTGAGAAAACAACACACGTGTCATGCATGCAAATCCAGCAATCACGGGTACAATCTCCACTCCACTTAACCATCAGCTTTTTGAAACATGATGTTTGTTTAAAATCATGTTTATCACAAGTTGTGTGTGTTCTTTTTTAAAGCTGCATAGTTGTTGTATAAAATGGGTGATGTTCTCATTGAACAAGAGGCTTTTGCTGATTCTGAAGCTGCTCTGCTTTTAGCAGTCAGTCTGATGTCGTCTACAGACCGCCAGCCATCAAGATGAATTGGAAAATAACAAGAAAGGACACAGAAGCACACACTTTCTAAAATCTTCAGGTTATGATCACAGTTATTTTGTTGGTACTATCTCTGAAAAAGCAATGTGCATAACCATGGGCATAACCATGGGATGCTTGTTATAGCAGCTATTATACTCTAACAGCCAAGTGGCCAGTGCACAGGTTTTTTTTTCTCTCAATAGTGAAAAGCTCTTAACTGTGGCAATATGAGAGCATGCAATGTTCCAGCTATCAAAGCATGCAGGGCCATCAGCTAGGATAGCAGAATAATTGTGTAATTCGGTAATCACCTCACAGACTGCACTGTCTGAGATACTGCACACGCTGAGTAGCAAACAGAGACACACGGAAAATAGCTATGGTGTAAAAAAGCTCTCACCGCTGACACATAATGATAGACTGCTGCTGTGCAGTGAGACAACAAATGCATTATCCAACGGAGAGAATTATGTTTCAGCATCAAAGTCATTCGCCACCATATGTTACTGCCACACACAAAATGGAGATTGGACGCAAAGCATTTATCCCTCAAGTGGAATATCATGTTGTGTCAAGTTTTACCTTGCCTACACTCATTACAGTACATGGGCTGTTATAGTTTAAGACGCCCATCTGGACGGAGATCATGACGATCATGAACATGATCTACTGTATTCATATGGTAAGACATCATGAAAGTTAATTCTTTTACTTGCTAGGAGTCAATCTGGATTTGCTTCTCCTTCTTGTTTTCTACTGAAGTTAGCATGCTAACTAATTAGCTCCAGCCTGGGCTATAGCCTACTCCTCGTCACTTTCCGATACCGAGTCACTGTTGCATCCACTCAAGGGAGTAGTGCTGCTCAGAGGACGTATTATCAAATCTTGTCTTGTAAACGCAAAAACACTTAATAATGCCTTTTTTTAAATTAATGAAGACTCACATTTGATTGTCTTAATTTATGACTGCAGCGTGCAATATCCCTAATTAAAAACAAACAATTCAGTCACTTATTTTGGAGTAAGCTTTGTATTTGATCTCAATCTGTTGCTTTGTTCAGTAAATCTAGTCAGCAGCATGAAAGGAAACAATTAAATTATTAATGTTAATGAAGATCAATCCTTCAGCGCCAGTATGAAAGCGGCACCTGTCTCACCAGCTTGTGCACAAACGACCTTCACGTTATGAAACGCTCTTGACAGAATATCATACATTTTCATTTTTTCCACTTCTCTTTTTCCCCATCTGTTTTTCCCTCTCTACGCATTTATCTTAAGTTATGACTGCAACAATATCGTCCACCTTAATCAGCAGAGATCTCAAACCCATCTTGAATAGGTTATTCCTGTGGTGAGAGATAATGAACAATATGAAAGCTGTCATAAACAAACAGCCAGCCATAAGACATGTGGCCATATACTTGCTCATCCTCCATGCTGAAGATGGCACCCCACTGTGTCTCAATGGGGGGAGTCCCAATACTGTATAAACTGCAGAAGATTAACAGCAAATCTGTCAAATTTATTTTAGGTCTCTAAAAACCTTTACTCTGCTAATCCAGTTCCTGTATCATGTATTCATGTCTATGGAAATCTTTATTTTTCTCTACATGAACACACCATCTCTCATTTTTGACATCTGTCTGGAATGATTAATGTCCACCTGCTGTAAATATCCCACGTGCTTGGCAAGGCCATCAATTGCTGGACACCAAACAGATTGTTATCTTACCTTATTAACACAGGACAGAGAGTCACCATTTTTGTAGGAGTAGGTGTTCATTCACTAAGTCCTCTGTGGCAGCCCAGTGTGTAAAATGACGGTTTTATCTTCTCAGAAAGATCTTGACAAACTGCCATTGCCTGACTTTCACTTCAATAGCAGCTCCATCTGAGGATGTTTCTTTTCTTGCATTTACACCAGTTGCACGATGGGAGTCAGATGTCAGTGTCTGTGGGATCTCACTCAAGGAAGTGAGAAATTATCATCCAGGAAGCTGGACGCAGGTTCGTACACCCAGATACAGAGACTGGGAATCTATTGACCATAACACAGATGGAAAAGTAGTTTTCATAATCTTCCTGATTCATCGACTGACTTTGCTTCTGATGTTATTGTCCATGAAGGCCAGTGGGAAGGATTTTTAGTGTTTTTTATTTCTTTTAAAATCAGATAAACGATGCAGTATTCAGACTTACATTTTTGTCAAGCAATAGGCTGTTCCCTAAATATCTGCAAGAATCCAGGAGTAGGGACACTGAAACACTATATCTGTGCGAGGCATTCCCTGAAAAAAAAACAACAACCCACGTATAAATTCAAAGCACATGTATATTTTGGACATATGATGGTTTTCATGTGTGACCCTTTTTGTACCATACTAAGCTTTTCATGCGGCTTATATGACTATTGCTATTTATACTTTTGCTTTTATCTTTGCTATGTTTCCACCCACATCTTCACCTCTTTGCATCACCCTGTCATGGGTATTTGCATTTTTAATTAGTATGTGAAAGCTTTTCAGGCAGGAAATTTTGTCATGACCACCACCATTCCTCTGAAAAAAAGCACTTGGGATTCGAACCGGAATTACTTCTTCTTCTTTTTCCTGTTTGCTTCATTTTTAATCATTTCCATTTACTGTCATCGTGACTTGAAAATGTCATATACAATCTAAACAACACTCTGCCTTTGTCTCAGAACAATTGGTGAAATCCTCCAGAGGAAGATATTTCCAGTTGGATTGGGGTCAGTCCATCTTCTCTGAGGCAACACTTGTTGTCTTGACAGCTCATCCGCTCAGGTCTCCCAAAGGTACACCCCAGAAATAGAGTAAAAGAACAAATCTTTGACCATGGGTTACACAGACACACCACTGAGGCGGAGGCATTTGTGATTTCAAACCTCATTCCACCACCTTGATGTCCATAGAAGCCAGTTTGATCACACATATGGTTGAGGAAGATAGGGGAGGCGTGAGGTAACTACTGACTTTTCCTGACCTCTAAACACAACAGACAGATTGTTACCGGTCTTTGACACACCTTATACGACCTGTAATGACACTGATAGCTGCAACTACATTACAGTTTTCATCTTTGCCTTTTCCCACAGGAGCTTTCATAATTTGTCTCTTTCAACCTTATAAAAGTCAACAAACGAGCCTCACAAAGGACATCCAGGATGTCTCCACACAAGGTTCACTGCTGACACCGCATCGCTCAAACTAATCGTTCTGAAATTATACCGCTATATAAACAGAAATGAAGTAAAGGGGAAAACACAGCAGCAGCAAAACTACAACCAAATGTGCTGTAGTGTTGTAGTTACAGTCAACAATGTCCAACAGTGTCAACAAATTCCCAAGTAACCAGAGTGTTTTGCAATGAGACAGTGGTGGTAGGAAAAAAAAAAGCCCCTAACCGAAAAAAAAAAAACAGAACTGGGGGTTTGCAACTAATGTCAAAGTCCAGCGCTCTAACCAGAATCCAAGTTGTCAAAACAATCTCACAAAGTCCATTTAGTCGCTGCTTTGAAGCTTTTGATCACATCGCAAAAAACTTTCCAGTCAGATGGATTTCCTGCCTTTGTCATGCAACTGAAGATGTTAAAACTAGGAGAAAAAAGGTTTCTCATTCACGCTGGCTTAAGAGCTGAGGTTGAAAGGTTTATCTTGGACACAGCAGTCGACAAATCAATCCCACCACAAGGTCCATTTAGGAGCATTTTTGGAGCTTTGGAGCATCAAATGCCCTTAAATTACCAAGAAAATCATCATCCTCAAAGCTTCTAAATGAAGACGCTTTGTTGTTTCCAAAGTCAGCAATGAACTGGCAAACGTTTATCCTACAATCAAACAATCAAACAATGCAACTAAATGTTTACAACCGGCAAATGAAACATATAAAACTTGGGTTGACTCCAGCCGATCCAAGCTTTTCATTTAAGAAGAACTTTTTTTTTCCATTATGTCAAAAATATATTATTTACAGTAACTGAAAACTGATTTAATGCTCTTATAGAATAAAATACTGGAAGCCTTGAGTTCCTCACAGTTTAACTTTGTCCCACTGCCCTGAACAGAGACGTGTCCTGTAAACAGATACAATGTGGACACAGCAGAGAGTCAATTTCACTGATCAATAACAAATCACGGTACTGGGAGTGAAAGGACGTGAGGAGCAGCTGCATCGAGGGGGTCATTTGTAACTTTAATGCAGTCCCATGCGCTCAGCGGAGATCATAACCCTGAATGCAGTTTTAAAATAAACGAGCGGCTTGTCACAGTGGCTTGGCAGTTAGTACTGTCGCCTCGCAGCAAGGGCGTTCTGATGTGTGCTGGAGAGTGGCAGCCCACTGCTCTGCTGAGTCATGCATCCACTGTGAAAGGTCCCCATTAGGACCAGTGCATGTTAACATACCCCAATAACTCCTCTCTATCAGCTCAGTCAAGTAGAGAACAGAGTGGCTGGCATAAAAAAAAATGGAGGAAATGGCAGATGATGACAGGAAGGATAGAGTTTTAATCAAATGAAGGTTATCATAAACCTGTTTATACATGGGTATCTTCTGTGTGCAAATTTGTTTTTGCTGAAATAAAACATAAAGAATAGGCAAAATGGCAAAACAAAAAAGAAGGCAAGTCAGATAAATAGAGATTGAATAGATTTACTTACTTCGAAGTGCTAGTCAAGTCCAGCTGCGGCCAACGGAGGGCGCTGTGGCTCAGCTGTTGCGTTTGCTGCTGCTGCCGCCATGTGACAGGCAGCACAGATGTTGACAACTCTTAACTCAGACCTGAGTCAGAAGTGACAACCAGCGCCTGAATAAATGATACTTCCTCCTGGTTATCTTTGATGCACCAACTTTCCATCTGTGCTGATAAGAGAGATGGTTAATTGACTGCGAAAGAATTAGAAACAAGAAGAGTTAAAACTAAGACTTTATAAATTGTGTGTTGGATCCTGGAAACTCACACACACAAACACAAACAGGAACAGCACGAATTTTGTTCATTAAGGGCAAAATGTTTGATATATAAATGTTTTAACGGAAATCCTGCTGTGAATCTCCATAAAACCTGTGTTTATATTATCTTTACTAAATAAGAGTTTCTGCCAAACAACATGGCTACCGGGTCTATGTTGGAGTGAAGCCTGTACAGACTGGCACCATCTCCTCCTCTGCACACTGAACTGCACCCCACACTGTAGCTGGACAGGGGACAGTTTAATTATATGCTCGCTCACTTGACTGACTGCCCTGTGGATTTGATAATGAACACGTCACAGCTACCAGGAATCCAGCTGGTGTATTAACCACCTTATTAGTATTAGCATTGGCATGGACACGCTATATCCTGAGTGCTGGTAAATGATCACAGTAGAGTAGTGTCGCCACAGGTCCACAGAGAGGTAATACAGAGCCATAGGGGAGTTTCGGGGTTGTTAATGCAGTTACAGAGTGCAGCGCACACTTGATACTGCTGTTTTAAAGCAATCTAAATGTAAATAAAAGGGTTGTGCCAAGACGGGAACCTGCAACCACTTCCAAATTGACTGACAGGTTTTTTTTTTAAATACGGGTAGGAACATTGGGCAACATCTGTATCCAGGTTTGTTCTGATGTTTTTGATGGTTGTTGTTGTTGTTTTCTTCTTCTTACAGTCTGTATTTAAACAGTGACCAAACACTGAGTTAAAAATCCAAACTTTATAATCATGAATGTGAAAGTTGATTGTAATGCATCAAATTATTGATAAACATTAATCTATGTAAATGTTTACATTTATGCTCTTATACACTCATAGCATGAAAGCTGATTAAGTCTAATGGATAAATATGAAACAACGAATATGTCTTTTAAACAAACTGAGAGGTTTACTGTCAATTTAATCCAATGTGTAAGTAAAAAGCACGTCTTCATCTGATTCCACAAACATGCTGCTACTAAAAACCAAAACCTGCAGTTAAGAAGGAGCACATGCTCACAAAGATGTGGCAGTAAAATGGCACACATTAGTAACACCAGCACTGACTCAGCGCTCCTACTCAGCATTAAAATTTGTCAAAACTATTGTCTTGTCACCACAGTTCATTTCAGATCCCCTCTCCTCTCCATCATCCACCTCCTTGCTCTGAAAATAGGGCTTTTTGTGTCTTCCCTTGCAGGATTTCACACCTAGTCACAGCACATACACTGTAACACAGTGAAATATATTGCCTCACAATTGAACTGCACAGTGGGGACACTCAATTAATGTTTCTTTTAACTGGTGGTATTTGACTGAATGGAAAAAAAAACCCTTCAATATTGTGTGAGTAATACATCAGAGCTGAACTGCCACATTTTAGAGGGTTATTATATAACAGGCCTGCTTTTATCTGGGTTGTTAACGCACTACGCAGCGAAGGCTACAGCTGCACTGAAGGTCGTCGGATGGGTCCAAGCAACAATTGGCATTGTGCACAGATTGGAGCCTTTCCAAGGTACATGCCAACCAGACAACAGACGAACTCCAAAATAGCAAACTTCACAGGTCTCGAATGTTTGAAGAGTTTGTACGAGGTTGGTCATGTCGTGAATTGTTGCCACAGCCTGTCAATGGCAGTCACCTGGTGGGATCTGAGGGGAGGAGGGAGAGCGTGCAGGGGGTGGAGCTTGTGCCCAAGCTATGTAGGGTTGAATCCATTTATACTCAGACTGACATACGCTGTTTCCGTCTATGTCTCTATGTAGGTTATAGCTTCAGCCAGACGCTGACAACTTCAGTCATGTGTTGCGTTTGGAAAATAATGAGGAACAAACTGCAGTGACTTATTATTTCCCTGGCTCGCACTAATCTGGGTGATCATTTCATGCTCAGATGTCCTGTCTCTTCCTTGGCAATCCAGGCCACGGGAGAAGCAGAATGGGCCTAATTGTTTCACAGTGTGTGCTTCTCTTAATTGTGAAGGATGATGTGCTTTCATGGTTTAAGTGTCTTCTCATACATCAGTGAGCAACATCAACCTGCTACAATGTTAAAAGGTTTCTCTGTGTACAGCATTTTTTAAACAAACTGCTGTTTTCCAAATTCTTACTGACAGGTCTGCTAACACAAAAGCATATGTTGTCTTTGACATCATCCCAAAGAGTGTTCATTTGAGTGTCCATTAAGATATCTTTGATTAACATGAATGAGTTTTTGTTTTCATAATGTACAACAAGTGGATTATCACCTGGAATGATGATAAAGATCTGCATGCTCCCAGGATAATGGTGGTACTTCCATCCTGCCGATGCAGACCACAGAAGCCCCTCTCAGCTCGGCCCGCATTCCCCCCGCTTAAAGGTCTTTATTTATCATCTCCAAAAAGCCAGGCTAAGAAGAATGTATGTAACGCAGCACTTTAAGCCTGACAGATGATAACGAATTTTACATGTGCCAAAACTCACCATTTGCCACTGCAGTACTGTACCTTTTGCCATATGAGATGTGTGGGAGTCTAGGCTATGCGGAGCAGCTGTCGAGTTACATCTCTCAGCGCAAAGACAAAGGGATGTAATGAAGTCTGTGTGATTATGGATGACCGCTCTGTCAACGAAACAATCTATGTATTCGGAACAGTTATAAAAACAAAAACCCAACAAACATATCTTAAAACTAACAAACACAGGACTACATTTATAAATAGACAGTTGATTGAGCCTTTGAAGTTGCAAGGATAAAACCCTTTTTTAGCTTTCACTCTTGTTTATTTATGGATAGGTCATATTTCATCCTCCATATGTCAAGATGCAAAATCAAAATAGATGCCAGCACCCACACACAAATCAAAACATCCATTTCAGTCCATACACTGTAAAACCTAACAGTACATGTTAATAAAAGAATAAAGTTAACGTAACTCAAACTCTGAAAAAAGTTAGTGTCACTCATTTCCATGAATTAATGTAACTCAAAAATGAAATGTTGATGTAACAACTCAGTTGATTTGGGTGCACTTAAAGTTTGGGCGCATTTAAGTATTGGTGATGTAATTCCGTTTCATTCCACTAACTTACTTTCTATAAGTTGTGTTTATCATGATTATTTTAAAAAAAAATTAAGTCTGGGCTGCCATTTAGCATAATTCATTCTATTGTCATTTTGGTACAGAAATCAGTTCATTGCCAATAAATACATTTAATATTCATATATTTAAAAAAAATAAATTGTAGGCTATATAGTCATATTTGTAATATAATATTTATTTTATAATGTGTGTGTTATCCAAGGCATATTGAGCCTGGGCCTGGGCAGGACAGCTAGCTGAAGTTTTTTCAGCTCTAGTTTTTTCACTCTGAACTGAACCTGAACTGAGCTGGCAAGACTCTCCGGTAGGCTTATTGAATGATTAAATGCCGTTAACGGGACGAGAGCAGTCAAAACGGCGGTTCCAAGCTAGCTACAGCGACGGTAGGTTCATTTCCTGTTTACAAAGTAAAAGCACCCTTATGATAAAAGGCAACGGGTATTTTATTTTGGAAATAACCGGAAGTGCGTTGCTCACTACGGCTCGTTTTACTAACGCCAGAGAACTCCGACTTCATCAGAACAAAATTGTAAACCGCGGGTATTTTGTCAGATTTTCAACACATTGGAGATCTAAACGACCACTTTCTCGCCTGAAAATGTTTCAAATGTTGCTGAAGTTATATATTTACAGAGTTTAGAGCTTAAGCGAAATCAGCTTGGACGGACGGAGCGGGAAAGACTATCGCTCTCGAGGCATGATGGGATACCTGTAACCTGCCTCCGGACCGTGACTGTGCACATGTGTCTCTCCTCCTGACAGACGAAGCGACATTGCTGTGTCATTTTCTTGGTGGTTTTGTACGACTTTTCCATTTTTTCCTTCGGCGAGCTGTTTTGCAACGGACTTCTTGGATTGAAAAAGTAGAACGTGCGCGCTGGAGTGAGGGTAAGTTAACGTTAGCTTAAATGTTACCGGTATGTACCAACGGTTAGCTAGCACGCAGTGTGGTTCAAAAAATAACCGCCGTGCTTTTTATTTGTTGCAGTTAAAGTTTTTTTTTTTCAACCTGGGCCCTGTTTTCATATGTTTTTCTGTTATGTGAGTGATGGATAATACTTTTATTGAGGTCGCTGCAGTATTGACGGACATTCATTGTAACTATCTGAGCCTGTCAGTTTGAAAAAAATGCCCGTTTATACGGCGAACTTTGACGGGAGACACTTGCCCCATGGAAGAGCGTTAGCTGGGCTGCAGGCTGCCTGCCCGGCTCAATACTGGAGCCACCTCAATACAAGTATTATCCACCATTTCTAGTTGCTTGAAAATACAGTTCTTGAGACATTACAGGCTCTACCACGGCCTACGGTTTCCCCTTTGCCCTGCATGTATACCAGTTGTGCACATTTACTACATTTAATTCACTGGAGGTTCATTTGTCCAGAAATCATTCTGCTAGAAGAAAAGCTGTATGAATAACAATATTTAAAAATAGAAAAAAAATACTATATGCATGTATCAAATTAACCAAATTAATTTTGAGTAGTTTTATTTGGTATAACTGTTAAGTCCACTTTTACAATATCACATTACTTAAGTTGTTTTCGTTTTTTTCTTGTCTGTACACAAAATCTATGGGCTCTATGCACACACAGCTTCACTACTTCTGAATTTAAGGCAGTTCTTTATTTTTGGACAAACTGATAAATCCAGGTGTGTCTGAGTAGTCATAATGGTCAGACACACCTGGATTAATCAGTTTGTCCAATAATGTAAGACAGGAAATGAAGAACTGCCTTAAATTCAGGAAGTAATGAAGCTGTGTGTGCATAGAGCCCATTGCACATCTGTCTGTCCTGAGTGAAGGATCCCTCCTCTGTCTCGTCCCTGAGGTTTCTCCTGTTTTTTCTCAGTAGATGGGTCAATGGGCAGAGGATGAGAAAGAGAAATTTTGTTTTTAAAGGAGCTAGTAAACTAGCTTTTCTTTGTCTTTTTTCCCCATGCAGGTCTACTGTAAATTCCACAAGATCACAAATCTGAATCTGCCATCAACATTCTATGCTTCCCTCGACAAGTACAGACCTCGGCTGCTACAGATCTACAGAAAGAGGAAGACTGGCCCTTCTAGACAGAAGTTTGAAGCGACTATGGCATTTGAGGAACAGGTACCGTAATATTTTATTATTTCATGTGTTACATCATGAATGTGAACAGTGAACACTAACATCCCTTGCATACACTCTTTGTGCAACAGGACAAAAATGATATCAGCTCGAACAGCAGCCCTGGCCGGCCTACCACACTACTTGAAGGAGGATTCATCAGAAGTCTTCAGAACATGCAAGGTATTGTGGGTTCTGCTTCTCAATGCAATTAACATGTGAGCATGAGAGGATCACTTTTCTTTTTTAACATGTGGTTCAAATTAAGTCTCATCATGCACATGATGATTTAACAGATTATCTGCTTCCATATCTGGAAAAGAAGTTCAGCATCTGCTAGTTTCACTTTCTTGGTGCTAAATTCTGATTTATTGCTCATCAAAATGTGAACATTATATTTTTAACCCTCACACCTGATTACAAAACAACTTAATTTGGTTAAAGTGGACATTTTTGTCCACTTTTTAAACAACCTAAAAACAGCATACATATTCTTTTTTAATTGTGGTGCAGGATATGTCAATTATTACCAAAACCTTGATTGTTTTTTGTCTGATTTAAAAGATTATGCAAATTCACTATAATGGATGTCTATGGGAGCTGTTTCTGTAATCTGTCATAGTAGAGAAACTACAAAGCTTGAAAAACTGATATTGCTTCATCATTGCATCATCACTGATCATCCCAGAGAGCAATAACCCAACCTAAAATATTTCACTTCACATTGCATTTTTTTTGAAGATTGCACTTGAAAGGTTCAGATTGGCATCTAAAAGGGTTAAAAAAAATTAAATAATTGAAAATGTTGTTTTGAGCAGAAGTGGGGGGGAAAAAAATAATCAAAAAAATATTAAAGGTGTACAGAAAAAAACTGAATTTGAGCCCACTCTGGGTCATAAAATGAGTGTAAAAACTCCTCTATCAGACGATGTAGGCCAAACTTTGTGCAAAAATCTATTGAGTAAATCCGGGATGAAAGTGTGGTTTTTTGATGTATTTTTTTTCCCACCATAATCGATAATGTTATTGGTGTTCATCATCAGACATTTGTAGAATTATACTTAGACGTTCCTTTCTCCTTATTCATTTTTTTTAATTTTTTTTTTAGGATGACTCAGAAGCCGCCCAGGAGGGAACAGTGGCTCTGGTGGCAGTGCTGAATGAGGAGGAGGTGCTCCAAGTTCCCTTCGAAACCCGGCATGTGTCCATTGTGCCTGAAGATAAGGTTGTCATGTCACATAGATCATGGACCGATTTGTGGTGATTTTGTTTGCATTGGTGTATGCACTGCACTTGAAGTTCACAGTTCTATTGGGATAGGAGGAACAATTGGTGGTTTGAAGGATATAGTTGAGTTTGCTGTTTCTCATAGTTTAAAGATAATACCATTCAGTGCATGACAAGCAAGATTTTAGATCACAGGCAACTCCTTCATGAAGTCTTCCCCAACTTAAGACTGCGACCAAAGCATCAGGTGCATCTCTGGACCATGAGAGGGAAGTACAAGGTTTTAACCCTCCTGTTGTCCTTCTAGGTCAAATTGACCTTGATCTGAATTGATCTGTTCCTTTCCTCTATTCTTCCTATCTCCCTTCATTCCACAACCCTTTTTCCTTTCCTTCGTTCCTTCACTTTGTGCTTAGCTTCTTCTCTTTTGATCCAATTTTACTGATCTGTTCCCTCCCTGCATCTTTCTTTCCATCCTTTTTGCCTTCCTTCTTCCCTCCCTTCTTCTTTCCCTGAACAAGTCTGTTCCCTTGCTCCATCTTTCTATCCTTTCTTTTTCCATTCCTTCTTTCCACAATCTGTTTTCCCTCCCTCCTTTCCTTCCTTTTTCCCCTTTGTCCTTCTTTGACGCAGACGGACAACAGGAGGGTTTTTCGTGACACTCACAACAACAAAAATGTATTGAAAGCATTGGCCGAGAGACCCCAAAACATGATGGCATTCTGTCATCACAAAGATTTTTCAAGCCACCAGCACAGACTTAAAACATGGAGTCTTTTCTTTATTGAAACATTACCTGTTTATTTATTTTTATTGTATTTGGACACGTGCTGCCTTACTGTGCATATTTGTGTGGTGTCAGTTTTATTGAGATGATACTGTACTGTGATCTGAGCCCCAGATAGGCTTAATAATTTTATATGCATGCGTCGCCATTTTCCAATGAAGGTGATTGATATGAGATCCAGAGGATGTCTATTTTTATTGTATTTTGGGTGTTAAGCATTCAATTTAATAAAACTTTTAAGTTACACATTTTGAGTTTGTATTATGTTAATAGAACTCAAATTATTCAAGGCAATCGGTTTCCTCAAATGAAATGAGTTATAGTGAAAGAAAACAGAGTTGTTAAAAAAGAGCCATTTAAGTTACTAGTACTTAATTCTGATCAATTCAATTAACACATTTTAAATTAGTTTGTAGAACTGTTAAATACAAGTGAAATATACTAATTAGTTTTAAGTCCATTGAACTGAGTAAACTGGTACTTATAACTTAATCTACCCAAGGTGCAGTAACAACAAATACTTGAGTTACTTTAACTTAATAAATTCAACTACGGAAAAATATCTGATTTAAGTTTGCCAACTTAAATGGTTCAAGGCAATCGGTTTCCTCAAATGGTTTGAGTTCAACTAACTCATCAGGTTTTACAGTGTACTGAGCAAACCCCAACCACCCATCTGCCCCATCAAATTAAAAATAACAACAAAGGAGAAGGAGAATACTGAAAAACTGTGTGGCTTTAACTGCAGTAAACATCATCTCACTGAGCCACACAGTCTCACAGGACAACGAGCTGTCAACAAAGCGACTCAGCCCTCACAATTATGATAATTATGATAAATCCTTATGACTCCAGTCCTATACCTGCTTACCTCATGAAATATAAATGAGTTGTCCCACTGGGAGCTCAAGAAATGATACATTCTCCCATCAAATCTCTAATTTACAATAATTAAATATTTTAATATTTTTAATGTTGCATTATGTCATTTTGTTTACAGTTATTTAGCAAAATTGGCCTTGTAATATGCAGAAGTTCAACTTCACACAGGAGCAGCTCAACGTAGCAAATAGCACATATTCATACAGTATAGCACTGGCTCTGAATGTGAAATCGCCTCTATAGTATCCTGCCTAATGAAAATCAATATGTTGTGTTGTGTATATGTTTTTATACTGTGCTTAATGATCCATTTGCAGGTTACAGCTTGTCATTTTACATAAAGAAGGAAGGCTTTGAAAGGCTTTGGACTGAACACCTTGCCTTCTTATCACAATGTGAAGACAAACATTATTTCATAATTTCTTGATTGGATATTTATTAATATTCATTCAATCTTTATTCCACAACATTGCCAACAACAACAAACACCACTCTGA
Organism: Decapterus maruadsi; assembly: GCA_030347415.2. Taxonomy (NCBI): domain Eukaryota; kingdom Metazoa; phylum Chordata; class Actinopteri; order Carangiformes; family Carangidae; genus Decapterus; species Decapterus maruadsi. The sequence goes on from CM064906.1 coordinate 20,353,319, forward strand.
CTGCCACTCTGTCTGACTCCATTCAAGTGTGAATGGCAGCTTCTCAAAGTGGCACTTAGTGTCATCCTAGATTACTTTCTTGACTCCTGTGTTTGAGACGCTCACCATTAAGAGAGGCTGGTTTTCACATGTAACTACACATGCAAGACTCAGAGATGCATGCAGACAGACACAACATTCACTGGATCCTATTCTGGGTCGGATTTGAGTTTAATACTCTGCAAATCCCTCTGATCAGACCAGATAAATGGTCATCACAAAGATTCATCTTGGCACATAGTGTGCACAGTGAATAACGCTGTGTCACTGGTGTGGGATTGTGAATAATAATCAAGGATAATTGCTGGGAATTGCAGTTCATCACACAGAACTGTGGCATTGTAATTTAAAGAGCTTCAACCCCTCTTATCCAGCGGCAATCATCATTTTCTTTGCCCCCCCTCACTGATAACCACCAATCTTCACTGGACAAGGTCAACAGATAAAGGGGGGTTACACGGGGTCTCACTTGTGCTGATGGAAATAGCCCAATTAGCAGAAGGTTCCAGGCCGAGGATTTTAGTTAATATAGTTTTCCATCGTCTAATTCTGCTGATGCACACACATATACGCACACTACCACACAACTGTCTTTGTCTTAAATAGAAGCACAAAGGCATATCCTTTTATAGTCCTCCCCCTATTGTTGGCAGTGTAGCTGGGCGTGGAAGGGAGGTGGGGGTGAAGATGACACCTGTGGACAGTGGATAAAGGGACCCAGCCTCTAATGGGCCACCTCCAGCTGCAGCGTGCTGGATCCCCCTGCTCTGCCAGTCCTCCCCTTCACGTTCCTCTGAGCTTCTAGCAATGGCCCCCAAGAAGAAGGAAGAGCCCAAACCAGCAGCAGCACCTCCAAAGCCCCCAGAGCCTGAGCGCCCCAAGACACCACCTTTCGACCCCGCAACAATCACGGTAATTATTAAAACATCTTAAACTGCTATATTCAGCTGGACTGTAAGATGACTTTAGATGTTGATTGATTGGAGCGGTTCAATCTTCAAAGTGGGGATTTCATTAAAAATGGGGGGAAATTTAACATTTCTTTTAATCTCACAGTTTGATAATTGCTATTAATGCTGATTTAATAGAAACTGTTGAATGGTTACTAACCAGTGCAGCATTTAAAGAGTTTCAGAGACCCCATGTGACCTAAACTTGGCAATGCAAGCAAAGCAAGAGAGGGCTGTGGTTATCCTGACAATTTGTAAGATGTTCACAGCTATTTCACAGCTTCACAGAATATCTGTAAAAGTTGAAACAGGCAAAATTGTATTACACAGTGAGGGAGGCGCTGACTTCTTGGTGAAGTTCAGAGGCAAACTAGCTGATACCACACATTATGGAAAGATCTTCTGCTGACTTGGCCCCTTTTCAATGGATAAATGTTTTCCTGGTCGAACCTGCCGCCATGTTACAATGGAGCTCGGTTAAAGCCACAAAATATGATTTTCATTATGTCTGTGAATAGCAGACCACCCACACCAGTCCACCCAGGGCAGAAATGGTGGAAAAACCTAAAGGAAGAAAAATATAGATAATTAGATCCATCAACATCCATCTTTAAGCGCGCTTAGATAAGTGTTTAGATAATATTTTTGCAGAGCTTTGCAGAGGAGACGAGGTTTGGTAGAGGTCCAGACGGCAGCCAAAAAGTGAGGGCACCATCTGATGGGAGTCCAAAAAACACACAGAGTATTAATAGTCAACATTTGTCATGACTGTTCAGAACAATGATTTATTTTTAGATCTAAAAATAACTCATCAAAATGGAGACCGCAAAACTCGAATGTCATACAGATACTGAAGCTAGTCAGACTCCCGGCTCCTCACCTGCTAAAGAACACTACTACCAGTGAAGCGACCCTGACAATATAGCAGCACATAGTAAGTCTACTAACACTACATCTAAATTGTATGGGACTGTGTGATTTATCAGCCTCATTAGTTAGTTAATTAATACTCAACACAAACCTCCGGCATAATCATTAGGTTGTGAATCACTGACCTCTCTGGTCTTTATCGTACCAAAGATTCTTTGCTACATATCACGTCCCAAAATAAACTCAAATGAATCTGACAGTAGCTGACAGTATACTTACAGTAAGAAGGGGGTGTTAGACCCAAGGTCACTTATAAACAATGGACTATGATCAGATCACATGCAGACTGTAACTCAATCTACTGGAATAGCATAATGAAGGTGGAGGCAAGGTCAGGGATTGTGATTATCACCTTATTCTGTTTTCGTGTGTGTGTTTTTTTTAAATTTATGATCTGCTTCTGTCAATCCCCTTCACTTACCTTGTGAGCTTTAGTAATTCTTGAATGAGCAGCAGCATCTAAGGGCCCTGTCTGCTTTCTCTCTTTTCAGCTGGAGTTCACCCCGGAGCAGATTGAGGGTAAGGTTGAGGCTGGTTACAGTTGTCATTTGTGGTGCATGGACTGGCTGCTATTTATAGAGTGGGAATGAATGGTTTGTGTGATCGTTCTCCATTAGTATGCGAGACATGTTTAACAATAGCTAGTGATACAGTGGGCTGTGGTATTGTTTTCGAATAAACACATCCTTCTAAGTCAAGGGAGGGGCTTGTCAATTGAAGTTCACTACTGTGATGTCTGGGCCTCTTTGACTTTGTCTTCAGCTGAGGACCCTTTTATCCAAGGCATGCCATTATAGATATATGTGACTTTGCCACACAGATAACACTCTAAAGCGTCTCTTCAAAGATTTTATTGAACTGAGCAGAATCTAAAAGGAATCACTGGCTTTTATTTTTGTTAACAGACTTCAAAGATGCCTTCCAGCTGTTTGACAGAACTCCGACCAACGAGATGAAAATCACTTATGCCCAGTGTGGTGACTTGATCAGGGCTCTGGGCCAAAATCCCACCAACGCAGAGATCACATATGTCCTTGGAAAGCCCAAAGCTGAAGGTCAGTAGCATTCACAAAGAGTGATTTTCCCTGCATAATGCACGGTGAGATTGGTGCTAATACTTTGTGCTGAATCAGGTTCAAATGTAGCATCTGTTAAATACAGAAAAAGGTTCAAATAAAGTTCAAAACTTAAGCCTGCTTTTTTTTTCATTACAGTTATTATTATTTTTTGTAAAATCCGCACTTTCATTTTCCACAGACATGCAGAGCAAAATGCTGGACTTTGACCAGTTTCTCCCCATTCACCAACACATCTGCAAGGCCAAGGATCGTGGAACCTTTGAGGACTTCGTTGAGGGTCTGAGGGTGTTTGACAAAGAGGGGAACGGCACAGTCATGGGGGCTGAGCTCAGGCACGTTCTGGCAACACTCGGTAAGTCCTGCAGTTTCGCCACAAACAGACATTTTTATACTACTGCTGCTGTTGCAAGAAAAACACAATGAGCTGACAGTTTCCAATCTCATGAACCACAGGTGAGAAGATGAGGGAGGACGAGGTGGAGCAACTCATGCAAAACCAAGAGGATGCTAATGGATGCATAAATTATGAAGCTTTTGTAAAACACATTATGGCAAATTAAAAAGGGTACAGTACATGTGCATTGCAATCTTCATTGTCTTTCTGATGCCACATCACTCAGCATTATGGAATCAACAGGAGTGATGTAATGAGTTTGTTTTCACTTCAAGATCTTTATCTTCCTGCGAATCCCATCTTGTATATTTCTCATTTCCATGTTTCTCAAAGGGATCAGTGACTCATCAATGTTTCACCTTGTTTTTCTAAGTCCACTGTTGTTGATGCTGTGCACACATTTCACATGGCCCCATTAATGTTGTAGATCATGGTAAATAAAAAATAATAATTTTGGTGGTGCTCTCTTTTTCAAAACAATATTCCTTCACTCCAAATTATGTGTCACAGGAAAGGTTCAGCAGTGTTGGAAAAAAGGCTCTTTGCACTTTATGTTAGTACAATAAAGGGAAGGAACTCTAAAAGTAAAGAAAAGGCTACAATTTAAAGGGAGGATCATTTTCATTTGGACAGAGAGGATTTGAAAAAGAAGAAATTAAGATCTACATGTGAGGGTTTGTGGGTGCACAGAAAACCAAATGTGGGCCAAGACTGAAAACAGTTCCAGTAGTGTTTCCTCTCTTTGGCCAGCAGATGGAGCTGTTGCCCAAGTCATTTTGGGACATCATAAACACTGATTGAAAAGATCCTTTGGTGAATAAATCAGGGATCTTGGGTTGAAATTCCTTCAGTAGGCTACAGCTTCAAAGCTCCAGTGCGACCTATGTTCAGATGAGAGCATGCCACTCTGATTTACCGCAACTCAAATCTCTTGCATTCAAAAATTCAAATTTCCATCTGATCCCTTCAGAGTTCAAGTCTAACTGGTGATGATTATTTCTACACTTATAATAAAGACTAATCAGCCTAAACCTCCTTCCCTCATTAGCAAAATACCACCTACAGTTGGCTTCCTGTTAACTAGCACCGCCCACATTCTGTTTGTGTCAAACCCTGAATGAAAAATAACACAAATTTCAGATTCGACACTGCTGCTTAGACATTTCAGTGTAGTGTTTGCTTATTACTTAACTGTGGTTGGCTTAACAAGTTGTGACAAGGCTCATTTGTGCCATAGCCTAGTGCCCATTTTGTTGCAAAGCTAACTTGTTAGATGCTAACAACAAATAATAATATATCATACTCAGTACATTGTTTTGCTGCACTCCATGAACCTGTAATGCCTGACCCACCAGCTTTGCGATAAAGTGGCTTTCAATACATCACGCAAGCCACTCTGCGTCAGTCAGCTCTCCTCTTCCAGCCTGAACATCACATCAGGCTATATACTTAGCCTTCATTTGTGCACAGACAATTTTCCATTGGATCTCCAGGACAGCACCAGTTTATGTTTGCTGGGTTATTTTGATTCAACCATTCAGTAGACCGTATCTTAATGAATCCATTCCCCTAATGTTATTCCAGGTAGGCTATAGACCAATGCTGTCCTTGTTAAAATGCCATTTAATCTTACTCAGTCGAGCATCCAAGGACTCATCCTTAGGGGAAATATAATGCCGAAATAAAATGTTCTCATTTTACATTCTTTGCTTTGGCTTGATTGATTTGAATAATTGGACAGATAGTTTTAAGTAGCCTACCATTCCCTTTGCAAAGGAATAAACCAAATATTTGCTCTGTTCTCTGTTATTCTGATTCAGAGTGACAGACATCAAATAACCAAAAACGTATACTTCCACTAAGAGCATCAGTGTAATAATGTTTCCCATTAGCGAATGATTTGTTGGCAACAGGTAGGTACTTCATGGAACAGTGAGGTTGATTTGATGCAACCAGTGGATAAATGTCTCACATGCTTTAGCCCTTATTCTAATGAATTCTCAATGAAAGAAAACATTCAGGATAAAAACAAATCATGCATCCCATCATCATCATGCCAACTAACTATACCAAATATTACCACCATAACGGCTTGAAAGAAGAGTAATTTGTTGTTAACTAATAAACATTCAACAACAGCTGGAGGACAATCAGACGGATGATTTATTTTCTCTACTTTCCTGTTGGCTGCAGGCCTGAATCTTCCAGGTTCAGCATGGAGATTATTTAAGAAACTTGGAATAAAGCTCTACGCATAGATTAGCTGGGACTGAACAGGCTATGCTTAATTAGTCTCTACTGGTCTTGACTTCTCAGTCTTGGCAAACCTCCCTAAGCCACAGAAAACATTGAATAGGAAAATGACAAATAAACTGACCTACAGTTATATTGCTAGAGGGCTTTTCAAAGAATGTCACTCAGGAGGTATATTCTGGATGAGCTCAATTAGCTACTGTGAAAAAGCAAAAACCCTTCATTGATTTTCTTTAGTCTTAACCTGACTACATTTTGTTCTTGTTTTTCAAAGGGAAATACCTCACCACAACATCATAAACGGTGAAGCATTGTTAAGCCTGTATGGCTAACCTTAGGCTGTTATGTCGGTCACTTATTTTTAGCTGAGATAATGACTGGTGAAATGAAGTTCAATATAGATACACGGGAGCTCAGGGCAAACAATCTACAAAAAAGTGCAGATGTGCTGTATGCCTCTGGCATTGGTATACTGAAGAGTATCTCATCGACTGTCTGCCTTTCATACTGTTGTCAACCATAAAAAGCATTAATTGTCACAACAAGCCTTTATTAGGCTGCATCAGAGTCCTGGTTAATTGTTTGGGAATGTATAACTCACCCAGTCCTGAGGGTTCTGGGCACAGGCAGTAGTTTCTGCTCCACTTCACTCAAGCCCTGCCTGCAATACATGAAACTGTATCCACATTCATATTACATAACCAAACAGGCGCTCTCCCAGGGCATCTTTCCTTCCATAAAAACTATATTTACAAGACAATTACATGCCACTATGCCCGAGAGGCTGAAGTAGTCTACTCTATCATAAGAATAATTACTTGATTGAGTCATTAAAACAGTGGTGCATGTATTTCTTACAACATGGGATATAGCTAATGAATCAACCAAACAAATCCTATTAGTGCAATCCGCAGCTAATATTAAATTGCCAAATTGCCCAATGTAACTGAATTCATATACTACACTATTACATTATACTCTGTCAAAACCAATTACTGATGTTTACAAGCTTTGTGGAAACATTTGTAACATGAAAAGCCAGAGAGCAACAATAAGAGTATAATTTTAATTTAAATCAATATTTTTTCCTTTCACATGTGCATGTACAAATGTATATCCGAAACACAATGATATATCATTTACATAGACATTAGCTTCCTTTTCACATAAAAATGCATTTCCTTTTGTTTGTAAGGCAACATGGGTGGTTCAACAAAGTCAGTATAGGCCAGATGTACAGTTTTAAATGACCAAGTCCGACATCACACTGTGTGGAATACATTTACGTATGTACAATGAATGGTGTACAAAATGACAGCAACAAGTTGTCTACAAAGTGCAGTGGGAACAATAGAAATATGTAGATAATAAAAATTCTGTATGTTGGTAAACATGGTTTATATCTTTGGTGAGTTTGAAAAAAATGGTTTGTTTATGTATGAAAATATTTCACAATGTATTGCATTCTGCAATGTACCCTCCACGTTTACGATGAGGTCATGAAGCTATTTACATTTAAATCACTTTGGATGATCCACATCTGATATTACATATAACATCAGTCCACTTGAGCAGCACATCAACAAAAGAAATGTCTGCACTAATGTAAAAAAAAAAAAAAAAAAGATTTTTGAAAATACAAATTTCAAAATGTAGCTAAAAGACAGACAGATTAAATATTTCATGTTACATGTTTCACTTTACAACACCTTCAGATATACAGAAAGTATGTTTTAGTTTGCTTTTTCAAAATCCATACCAAATTTAGATTCAGTGGATTTCAAATAATTTCATAAATATAAACAGATAAATAACAAACAAATAAATAAATATACGCTAAAATAAAACAACTTAAAGAATGTTCAATATTTTCTAAAATGTTCTCCTTCCCTTTCTTGCCCCAAGATGTGAAGACCGATACCACTTGGCTAATTTAGTCAGCAATCTTATATTAGCATGAAGACTGTAAAAAGAGGAAAACGGCAAGCTTTTTTCTGTCTTCAGATTGCAATAAAACTCAAGAATTCACTTATTAACATATATGTGTGATTTACAATTGCAGGGCAGATTTATTCCATGTTCACAGTCTACATACTAAGGTATGCTAACTAATAGCTACCAGCTGTATATTATGATAGTTACACATCAAAGAGAGAATCAATCTACTCATCAAATTTCTGGAGAGAAGGATGGCATATCTCTAAAATGTTGTTTAAACATTCTCAACGCGCAAAGCAACATAAATTTGCAGCATAACTCAGGCTAATCCCGTTCAAATCTAATGTGTCCCTGTCTTTATCCGTAGTACAAACAAATGTACTTTTGTTCGCCATTGCACAACGGCTGTTCTTAGTACAGTTTGAGCAGCCAGAGCAGATGTAAGAGTTGTTAAAGCTCGACATTATGTTGCTTTGACCGGGGCAAGTGGTTAGGGATATGATTGGTGCGATCTTAATCAAGCCTCTCTTCTCTTGAACCAGCAGCTTAGTTGTGACACTGATTACGAGAAAACCAGAAAGACTTTCGGAGGGGGCAGAAGAATTTAATCTGCTTCCACTGTGCCTGCATAATAAATCCATGTATGGCACATATGCATTAAATAGATGCCTTTTAGTTTCAGTTTTGCAAATTAATACCCAAGCTTATTTTAGCTACTTGATTTGAAACTGCTCATTCATTACCCGCAAGGAAGTAAAACATACTCCCTCTCTGAGAGAAAAAAGCAACATCCAACAAAGGAGAATCGAACAATGATAGAAACAACGAGCATTAGAGAGAAAGCTTAGCTTGTGAAGTATTTTTAACATTGTTTAAAACAGTACAGTACAAGAATAGAAATTCAATATGGTATAAAAGAACACGACTTAAAGGAGAAGACTCCTCTGAGGATACATTATAAAGGCTCCATTAGAACAGCTTATATAAAATATTTAGCTCAGTTGACCAAAATGTACACCAGTGTTTTGCTGGATACCTTTTATTAACTTCACACTACAGTAAATTATTTTGAATCCCTTTTGACTAGCAGAAGAAGTGACTCTTTTTTTAAATCTCATGCCTTTTAGTCTGTGCAGTTTTTTTTTTTTTTAAATATTTAATTCAGGTGGATCATCCCTTTTCCCCAAAGCTCTTTTCTAAGCTGTCAAAAACAGCTGCTGATGCCAAGGAGCAGTAAACTCAAAGAGCATTTTTGCATTTTGATGTTCATTGTATTCAATGGCTGTTTTGGAAACCTTGCATTTTAATCAATTATACTGCAAGTGTCTCTCACTGCTTTCCCTCAAAGTCACATTGTGTATGAGGTATCCTGCAGCAAATCCTGCAGGGTTATCTTCCTCCACTACTGTAATAACCACTAAGCAGTTAGGAGACAAGAATCAGATAAGACTTGTTGTGATGTGACAGCTTAATGATGATGTCTATTAAATACACTAATCTCTGGAAAAACTAAAACCCCCATACCTTATGTACAGGCTACAGTATGTTATGGACACAAGTCCTTTGAGAATCTGTCCATTTTACTTCATGTGCAGTGTAAGTCTAATTTGAAGTGCTATATTTTCTGACTATAAGACAACAATCAATCAATTTTCAGTCATGTTGGACACACTGTGGTCTTTTCAGAGGAATCAGTCCTTTCAGTAAATCACTTCATTATTTGTACTAGAAAGACCAGAGAAAGTCTGTTCCCTCAGATGCTGTTGTAGAGATTATAGCATGTGTTTGTCTCAGTGGTCACACAGCTGTTGTCTGTTTGATGCTGTGGAAACTGATCCTAGTTGGAGATGTGGGGATGGACATGGCTCGTGCCACTCGCACTCGAAGTGCATGGTTGTCCTGCCAGCGGTGCCACCGTTTCCGTACCGCCGAACGTACCTTCGATGTTGAGGATGAAAAGGATGAATAGTTGCATAGTTCTTGAATTCAGTTCAATTTTATTTATATACAGTAGCACCACATCATAACAAACATTATCCTATGGCACTTGTACTGTATGGCAAAGGTAATGCCAAGACCTTAGAATAGAGAGAGACCCAACTGTTCCCACAATTACCAAGCACTTGGCAACAGTGGGGAGGAAAAACTCCCTTTAGACAGAAAGGAACCACCAACAGAACTGGACACAATGGGAGGCTGTCTGCCTTGACTGGTTGGCAGACACTCAGCATATTCTACAAAAAAATCCAGAGAGAGCTGAAGAGCTTAGTGAATTTCTATTTTGGGGTGGGGAGAAGACTGATTTAAAAAGAAAACTTTTCACTATGCCTTTGACTGTTTTAATTTCCAAACGTGGAGAAACTGCTGGCATTCCGAAAGCTGCACAATAAAACATTTTCCCACCTAACTTTATTAAACCTCTTAAATCAGAGCTGGGCAAGATGAAGAATTATGGCAAACAAGGAACCACGTACAACTATATTGACAGAGAAAATAATCAAAATGCAATTACAAAAAAATTAAACCCATCCATTAATACCACAGAGTCACTTGCCAATAGCACTTACACTAAATAATTTGACAAAGTGGCAACTCAATTTCTTCCCAAAATCATTAACTGCCTCGCCACCCCTTATATTGGAGCCTGGAAGGGAGCAGCAAGATAGTCTTTTATTTTTCACTATTAGATTTACATTACTGACATAATGTGTAATTTTTCATGAGAGCATTAATGACAGTTTGATATCCAGCAACTTGCTTGTATTTTAATTAGACACAAACAACCAAGCTCAATTAAGTTTTCCCTATCATACAGGTAATTATATTACAAAAACTCTTGGTTATCTCTCTCTCTCTTGAAAGGTGCCTGATCCTACCTCCCATTTGAACTTTAACGTTAGTTAAAAAAAGAAAATGACTTAACTGATCAGGGGAATTCATTTGCAATTTTATTAAAATCATGTATCAAGACCCCCCATTTCACACCCGAGTGAAATTCATACAGTACTGTAAATACAGATGGAACTCAAGTGACTCACCTCTCCATTTAGAAAGCAGTAAAACACTGATACGAAGAACCCCTGCAATTAGAGAGAAAATATAGTATTATATAATGGCACCTGATTAGACTTAAGAGAATTTATACAAATAAAAAAGGCAAATATCTTCCATTTTCAGAGAAAATCTTGTCATTGCAAATAGCAAATATAGCTAAATAAAGAAACTGCTTGAAATTCCCTTTTCCTCTCGCCTCCCACTCAGTTTTCGATTTTAAACGCAGTAGATAGAGAGATTTAAAAAAAAAGGCCACAGAGCAGAAATCATGCCCATGTGGCCTTGTTAATCCTGACAGCTGAGAACACAGAACATGCGGCAGGAAGGCCATATTGTGTGTAAGCGCAGCCAGGATGCTACTTCTAATCATTTTCCCACAAGTAAGCCTAAACCTGAAATGTCACCCTGAGAGAAGTGATATAACTGCAGGATACGATGAAATCACTAGAGCTATTATGACTTCATCATACTATAATTATGACTCTTCGCATTCACAGACAGCGTGTGTGGGTTTTCTCGGTTAATGTCACTCCGTATTATTGCCATTATTCTTACCTGAAAGGACTGTAAAAACGAGTTAAAGTAGATAAAAACGATTTGCGAGATGTCGTCCTCTCCTGGATTCACGAAGAAGAGCATGTAGGTAATGCCCAGCAGAGGTAGCAACACCAGTGTTGCTTTCACAGCTTTTCTGTGGAGAAAATTATGAAACATTGTTTATAAAATGAATAAAATATCCCTTGGTGTTGAAATGTTGGGGGCGGGGGGGCGATGCACAAACCTGCATCAGTGACAGAGTGAGAAAACACACCACCAACACTAGTCACAACATCAACATTATGATAAAGTCCATCTGACAAGATAAGCACTTCTTTCTATCATCACACTCCAAAGGGTTGAGAAGATCTTTTATAACTGATGGCTTTATAAATGCATTTAGAAAAACTGAAACTTTTCAAATCTCTGCATGGTGTTTTTTTCCTTTTTGTTTGAAAATGAGCCATCACTGCTAATATATTTCCATTTTAATAAGTGATAGGGTGGCAACTAAATTGTTAATCAGTCATTAATTGTTCAAAATAATCACTTATAAGTTTAAGAAATGCATCCAACGAGACTGAACTGTCCCTTACACAGTTTTTGTTTATGGGATAAACAAGTAAGTGTCATGCTGTGAAGAGGCATTTGTTAGGCTATATGTAGGCTGTATACAGTATATGATGTTTCCTGCACATCTTCTTCTTGGTGTGTTGTTGTGACAGGCCAGGAATTTGAAAATGACAGAAAGTCCCAAAGTCCCATCTCATCAAATTCACATACAGTACAGTACCCATTTATTCTGTTCATATTATTCAGAGCTTTGAAGGAAGCATTAGGTCTATTTTGAGGTCATCAGATATATCCTGACACCCCTATTCTCCACTCTCTTACATCTGCACGGCTCACTGTCACTGAGCAACCAGAAAACCAATTCTAGTGTGATAAGGCTGAAGTGAAGTTGTCAGAACCGAGACACTGTAAACACCTCATGAACTCAAAAATAATCCCTGAAGGAGAAAAATACACAAGGCACGAAATCAAACGCACAATTTCAGCAGCACAGCATAACAACCTCGAGCACACAGTATTATTTCACCTCCCTCAAGCACACACCAAACACTCATCAACTTCTGCCAGCCTCCTTTTTTCCACCTCTAGAAGATTGGGGACTGTTGGGACTAAATGAAATGGCCCTGTGCAAACGCGTACTGTAACTTCCTTGTGCTCACTCAGACCAATTTGTTTGTCTAGACTAGAAATAGGCACTATTCCTGGCAAATTAAATTTCACATCTGAGTCCCAAGGAAACGGCCAACAACATGCATCTATCCTACTGTACAAGACTGGAGGAAAATCAACATATTTTGACATCTTGATTTTACTGTACTTTCTCTAACTACTGTATCAGTGTGAAAACAAAGAATTACCTTTTAGGGTGTTGGTATTATTTACTGTTTTCATACAGTATACCAACATAACTGCACTTACCAGCAACACTTAGTTGCCTGAAAGGGGCACAGAAAATCCATAATAATGATAATGGATCTGTACTATTACAGTACTTAGCAGTGATTTGATCGTATTGCCAATAAGACCAGATCCTAAAGTATCCACTCATGTGGGACTCCTGCTGTTCTGCACATAATGTACTCACCTGTACTGTATTGTTTCAGATGTGGTCGAAGCTCTTAGTTTGGTCATGAGAATCCGCACTATATTGAAGAGGAACACGAAGTTTATCTAGAAAAACAGGCACACAAAATAATTAGTTTTGAACCCTGCGCTAATGGCTCACACTGAGATCCACTGAGAGCAATTTTCTGCGGCGAACAAACTTCGCTCATTAAATGCGGAGTGGGAGGAGCAGAGGGCGACACGAGTCAAAGCCACTTCTTTTCTCAGCAAGACAGTGTCAGAGGAGAACACCGATCAGAACCCGTCACCACACTGCTACATGCTGGCGTAACAGCTTTTATGTAACCGTATGTGGATACGTTGCTATGAACACAATTTCTTATCCCCAGAGTTGTTATTTGCGATGATTAATTCCACCTTTTTTGACAAGCTAGTCGCAGGAATGAAAATGATGATTCATTATATAGAAACAATTTTCATTCCAGGGCAGTTTTTTTTCATTAGTTTACACCCAAAAACAGACATCAGTGATAAATCTTCTGTTTGTGTAGTGGAATAATAATTGATGGTTCTAACAGAAAAAGGAAAAGTGAAAATAATGGCCACGGGGGCAGAGTGCAATGAGTTTCTGTGTTGACGCTTACCAGGAGGACGAGAATAACTGGTCCCTGGTAAATGTAATCCATATATTTTCCAGGTTCTTTACCAAACCAACATCTGTTGACAGAGTAGAGGAGAGATTCAGTGGCATCCTATTTGGGGAAATTGTGGGAAAATACTGTAGATTTACTTACTGTTCATTTTCATAATACAACTTTCCGATGGCCCAGGCTACTATTATAGGGAAGGGAATGCCTGTAAAAAAAAAAAAAGAAAAAGAAAAAAAAAAGACACAAATATTCAGATAAACCAGGAACAGAATAAAACCAGAATAAAGAAGTCCCACAGTCTCACGTAAGCTTCATTCACTCTCTCTTCACCACCTTCTCACCTTTTATCCACTGCCCACCTCCTATGCTCTCAATGCCCTAATCAGCTCATAGTGTTCATATTGACCTGCTCTCCCTAATTGTGTATTGTCTTTTCTGCACTCTTTTTTTTGGGTCTCATCCACACTCTTTTTTGTCTGAATGTTTTTGACCACCTGCCTGGTTTTGGGTTTGGCTTATTGGCTGGTTAATTAGGCAGCCTGTCAGCAGCAACCACTGCTCTGTCTTCACCTGTTTTTTGTTTGTTAGTTTTTTTGTCTTTGTCTGCTTCTGCCAGCTGAGGCTTAAAGGGATAGTTCAACATTTTGGCAAATTGGCCCATTGCCATAATCCCTATAGTCATAGCAGTAGGTTCGTTACCTTTAATGGTCGGTGTAAGCTACTTTCAGTACGGCGGAGCAGAGCAGCAGGCTGCTCAGAGCTATGCTATGGAGGCTAATGGAATTTCTTGGTTTCCCTCATCAAAATCATCAAATACAAAATCCCAAAACTCCAAAACGCTTTTGTGGACAAGTTGTGAGCTGCACAGCCACCACGCTATGAGATAATAACAGAACGATACGAAACTGAGCCATTTTCGAAGTAAATACAGGGTAAATGCGGAGACGTCTTGCTGAAAAACTGTCCCTGAACGCAACGCGCATCAGCGGTTTTGCATGAATTTACCTCTAAAACAGCTCCGTCTCGTAACGTTCCGTTATTATCTCAAAGCGTAGTGGTTGTGCAGCTCACAATGTGTCCACGACAGCATTTTTGAGTTGTTGTGTTGAGTATTTGATGAGTTTGATGAGGGAAACCAAGAAATTCCATTAGCCTCCAGAGTAGCCCTGAGCAGCCTGCTTCTCCGCTCCGCCGTTCTAAAAATAGCTTACAATTAAAGGTAACTAACCTACTGCTATGACTATAGGGATTATGGCAATGGGCCAATTTGCCAAAATGGTGAACTATCCCTTTAATGCTGCCTGAGTTATCTGAACTGAGTCATCTTTATTGAGTCATCCTACTCCATGACAATAATGGGCAGATAATATTTTTATATAAAAGATTTTAATAAAACTAATACATTTTGTGTACTGAATAATAGCCACCCACACACAAACACATTTGTTAACACCACTACAAACAGCTTTTCGATTGGCACTAGAAGCAGAAGGTGACGACCACACAGTATATTTGTGCTGCTTGATCAAATATAACAAGACTGCAAGACACTGTACTCTACAAAGTACAAACCTGTGGGAAAAAAAATGAAGACACATGTTCCCACTTTCCTCTTCAGAAAAGGTTGCAGTCAGCTACACTAACAACGTTTAAGCCAACAGAGGCTTTACAGTTATACGAACACATCACTCAGGAGCCACAGCTGCTGAGCTCAGAGGTGCAGGAGAGAAATAATGGACCTGTGTGCATTTATCTGTGGAGTGGCTGCTGGTCTTCTCTTGTGAGCAAAGTGTACTCACATAATTTCATAACCGACTTCATACTGCAGGCTCCCACCTATCAATCTAAATGGCTCTGTATGGCTAATAAATGGATGAATTATTTAAAGCAGGTGTTAAACTGTATGAATGCAACTCAATCAAAATCAACAGGAGTTGTTTACTAAATGCACACGTGGCCATTATACTGTATGTTTTCAGGGCACTATGGCCTTCACTAGGCTCAAGGATTTTAGGATTTGTTGATTTATCTATTCATTTTTGGGATCTTAATGTGCAGTTGAATATTGAAAAAGCTCATTTTTAGTCTTATTTTTAAGGATTTTATGTGAAATATTAATTTTCTTAACCATTAATCCATCAGTCTACACCCACATCAGCTTCTCATCATGAAATCCTTACAAGCCCGCCTACTTGACCTGCTTCCAGCTCAGACAAATTATAATGTATTACAGCTTCTTTGAACCACTAATTAACAGGTTGAATATAAAAACTTCAAATAAATAACCATAAAATAATATAAGTGCAGACCAATGCATATACAGTACTACCAGACCTAAAGTGAAACACTGCACAACTTTATCCACATCCAAAAAACTTGAAACACAAAGTGCTTTAAGCACACACTGCCCAACCACCTATGTGTGCAGTCATGTGTGGTCAATGAAACTGTACTTGCACCACAACCTGCTGCTTTTTTACTGCATGTTCAGATGAAAATTAAAAAGTGAAGCCCGAAGCACTGAGGACTGCAGTTCAAGGAAGAGTCTGCTCCTTATACACGAGCACTCAGTCTATGCAAAATATCTTCCAGCTTAAGATCATTACACCAGCGCATGAAATCAGACATTTTAAAAAACAAGGTCACGTGGTCAGGTTCTGTATCCAGCATGACAAAGTGGATCAGGTGGTGTAAGAGCTGAAACGATCAGTCAAATGACCTTTAATGGAGCTGAAAGAATACAGGTCTAAACCTATTTCAGTCCCAGCGAACATTAGTCCTCTGGTGGACGACAGATTTAATCTGCCCTACTTCTATCATTTCCCAATAAACACTAATTAACACTTTCTCAAGCGTGGCACAACAAGAAATCCATTCTCCCTACTGACTGCAGCCATTGTACAAATAAACAACCATACCCTATTGCTATTGTACAGGACTTATTTAGGCATTATTTCTTTTAACAATTAATGCTAATTTCTTTTTCCATTCTATGCACTCTTATTTTGCATACTTATCCCAATATTTGATTTTTTCTTGCACTGTGGTACAATTTCCCTGCCAATTAATAGTCTTTTGTAACAGGTGACACTGTAAATACGCAGAACATGATGGGTCTCAATGACAGATATTTCAAATGTTATTTTCAAGGTTTTTCTAGATATTCTGTTGACTGAAAATACCTCCAATATGTAGCTGCACCATGAGACTGGATTAAAAAGGCAAACTTAATCAGCATCTGCACAGTGAAGAGTTCTTGGTGAATCTCAAGCACTGATGAGTTGACCTCTCCTCGCAGAGGAGGTGGTGCAGATAATATATGATCATCATCAGAAAAACTGTCAGTTACTTAATATTTTAATCTTATTAGATCATTAACTCTGGATTGACATGTGCAATATGTCCCTTTGGTGATTTCTATTTTAAGGCCAATCAGTTCTTCGAACTGTCATCACCAATAATCTGTTATTTCGCACTACTTTGTTCTTCTGTTCATAAAGCTCTGACTCATTTCAGCCTGGCCTATATACACTAAAGTACTGTATGTGTTTTCTTCCTACAAGAACACACAATGTCCATTACATAAAAAGGAAAGGAATGAAATGTCAGACTGTCTCAGAGAGTCAACGAAGCATGTTTCAATGTGCAGTTATCTGCCTGAGGTCGGAATATCCCGACACTGGTTTTGTCTCAGTCCGACTTACAATATGCTTCCTCTAATAGTTTAAGTCAAGGTGGGCATAAATAATTTATGTGGTCATGACAGGGAATCTGCTGCATGCTCAAAACTCATTCTATCAGTTGAAGTCAAGCACAAAAAATGACATTTTCCACACTTCACTGCTGCTCTGTTCTCTTATGAAATCAGAGCCTCATCTTGAGTCTGAAGCACTAAAGGGTCTCCCGTCCACTTCACTGGCTGACCAGCCTTCACCTAACTACTTTCATTCGAGTAAATGTTCACTCTGACTTTCTGAGAAATGTCATTTAAAACTGTACTGTAGCTCAGCTGTTTCACGAGCCTGTTCTATTTTGCTAAAGTACATTTTCAGTGTATGTAAGTACCAGCAATACAGAGATAATTGTGTGACTAAATGATGAATGGCTCTAGAGCAGCCTTCTCTATCTTGTTTTCCCGAATCAGGAATTAACTTCAGCTGAAAATCAATTGTTGAGCAACAATGGATGATAAGTAAATATGGAAACTTGACCACCTGCGTTTCCATGACAACGCAGCAAACACCATCTGCTGTTGAAGCGATTTTACTGAAAGCTCTAACAGCTGCTATAATGAGCCTGATCATTCATAATCTTGACTTAGCATCATCAATTACCACAAATTCGATGCACTTGAGTTCAAAATGTATAAATTACATTTTGTATTCAACTCCTTCTGGGACGAGATTTTAAAAAAAAAACATCATAAATACCTGAAAACCTCATTTCAACATATTCTCATGCATGAGAAGGAGATAACACTTCTGCTGCTATGTGGTATTTTCAGTGCAAGCATGAGCCCTGTGTATCCTACAGAACCAGGAGCTGAGCGTAGCGTTACTAATTGTCTGCCAGCACTGTCGGCGTGAACATACTCACACCATCCGATGAAAAGGAAGACCCACTTTCTGAGTTTGTCGGTCGAATAGGTCATCACAATGGCTGTGTGAAGGTAACATCCCTCGACAAACATCCAGAAAAAGTTGGTCACCACAAAGTAGTTGTATATCGTCGTAATCAATCGACACCAAGGCTGAAAGAAAAGAAAGAAGAAAAAAAAATGCTGAGTCATTAAACAGAAACACAACTACTTTTTAAGTGCAGTACTTCATATCTTATTGAGGCCGTCTTCTTTATTAAGACTTTTAATTGCTTTCTGTGCTCTCGCTGTAACTAATTACACATTACAATAGCCCATAATACATCCGTGCTGTTACTGTACCTCATTGCTCTCGTGAATATTGTGGTCGATCAGCTGAAGCAAAAACCACATTACATTCCTCAAAATGAAGGTGGTGATCAAGTTCCAGTGGATGATGTTTCGAAGACATCGTATGCTCCTAAACCACAAAGAGATGTTTGATCGTCAGGTTCAGTATTCACGGTAAGAGAGATTCTATATTGCCGCAGCCAGACCTGTGTTGTTTATAGTAGGGTAAGATCAGAAATAGCTTCCTCTACTCCAGATAGTCTCCATCATTCATGCATGAAGTTATGATCTGCTCTTTATTTTTGAAATATACCAAACAGTATGCCGAATAAGCTCCTAGCAACTCCAGCCTACTTTGTGCAGACAACTATCACTGGATTTCTCCAACAGCGGAGGAAACCTAATAATGTGACTATTCTACCAAGTCCTCCAGTTATTGTTATTTGTCCATAGACATCAGAGGGACTGATTTCCTCTTAAGTCATGCTAAACCTGTGTTTATTTGTATCACATTTAAGTGTTCAGATTTCTCTCAGCTCTGACTCTGAGGAATAAGTGTCATCTTCATACAAATTGGGGATTAAAGACTCCTGCTGCTAAATATTGTAGATATGGTTGGTCATCGTGCTGTAAAAAGCTATTAAAAGCTGAATAATTTAAAAAGTCTGGCTTACAGTCTTAAGTTCAGAAGACGGTCAGAATGCTCTTCCCAAACTCTTTTTCTTTGAGTCTTGCTCAATGATTTTTTTGGTCTTTAAACTAAAGACATCTGCTTTCAGAAGCCCACACTGACCCAACCCTACTGTACAGCACAGCTGAGGCTGTTCAGTGCTCTGACATTGTAGATGAAGGTGAGTGTGCGTATCAGTACACAAATAAAAAAGGTACTAATGCTTGGATAAAGACATGTTATGAAATACACATAATGCCTGAATGCTCCAGCTGAGCCATGCTGCAGACATCTATTCATTTGACATAAAGCAAATTAATGATAAGCAGTCCGAGGCTATTACATGAATTTCCCTGATTGTCTCATGTGAGGTCTCAGGCATACAGGACACATTTAGATTAAGACTATTTCTGTACTTGCCTTAAGCACAAGAAGAGAATGAAGGCCACGACTAGAGCTCCCACAGAGATACAGTGGCCTAGGTAGTTGATGATCAGCGCTATTTTATAATGCATTGGATATTTTCTCTGGAAAGACAGCACGTGAGTTACTTCTTTAACAAACATAAATAGAAATGGGGTTAGGAATACATGAATGCATGAAAAGACCAAGAGGGGATCTCAAGTGTATGTTTCTGTCAGCTGCAGTGTGTTGAGAGAATGAAACGCCATTAACACACTTCAGATGTCGCAGTTTAAAATGATCTGACAAAATAGAGCAAGACCCAGAAATACACATAATCAGGAGACAAGATGTGAGGCAATCAGGCCACAACTCATTACATACAATACATCAGTCTTACGCTGAGCCCATTTAAACTTTTTCTCATAGACACACAGGCAAGACTGTACTTAAGCATTTGCCCAGTCATCTTGAAACAAAAAGTATTTAAAATAAAATGCAGTTCAATAAAGCTTAAAGCAGAAGTAAGTGATATATTTGTGTTAATATAAGTCTTAAATAGTTATATCTTCCGACAGCAATCACTTACATAGAGTGTTTGGACCAAAACACGGGTCTGTCAGTCACTCTGCTCTGCTCTGAGCCGAGGAGAAAACATTTATCGGTTTTTATCCAATGAGGAGAGAGAACCATGCAGGGCTTCCAAGGAACGCCGTGAATGTGGCGAGTAGGGACGAGGACTGTTATGGTGCGTTCAAGGAAACTCGTATTTTTCCGACCGTGAAGTGGTACCAGTTCGATCTGGTACGAGTTCACCGGTCGGAAGTTACGAGTGGCTGTTATAGTGACTTTCACCGGTAAAACAGGTCGGAAAAACACGAGTGGGTTACCTGGAACGCTACAAAGTCGTAAGTTGTGACTTGAAGCTGTAATTTACGATTTCAAAAGCCTGCCTGGAACGCAGCATTAGCGAAAACGACCGGACCACTTACTTCTTCTTTAAAGAGATCAAAACACCAGAAGTTACTTTCCCATACATCTGAATGGTTTCTCCCCATGTTCCATTAGAGTAATGACGAGGCTGTGAGGAGCATTTGTTTGAGATGATTAACAGATTGTGTACTGAATGAAGGGCATAGCGCGATCGCTCCTGCGTCGCCACACTAACCTTCTCCTCCAAAATGGGTTCACAATTGGAGTAATTGCTCTTCAATGCCCACGTCCCATTTTCCATGCACTCCCTGTAAGCGCTCCCTGCAAGAAAAGAGTGAGGAGCACAGCTGAGGAAAGTGAAACTGTGTCATTGTTGCAAACATTGTCCACATTTAAGAAAAAAAAACAATACAAATTTATTAAAAGATTATTCCCAAGATCTTGTTTGTCACATCAAATCTTCCATTTGTATTCAGCACCAGACACAGCGTTTAGCCGAGACAGAGCTGGTGTAAGCCAGTTATTTGTTGTGGCAAGATTGTAGAAGTGTTTGCCAAGTAGGTGAAGCTAAAACATCCTTGTAATTTCCTCAGAGCTCAGTTCAAAGTTGAGCACTATTATCTGTCTGCGTTGTTCTCAGAATACCAATTTGGCAGTAAAAAAAATATATATTCATGGGGGGGAAATACAAAGCCTCTTACTCTGACAGTTTATTTGCATATCTTTAAAAACACGTTTCTCAGCAACTTTGAACTTAATTTTTCATTCTGCACTTTCTTGCCATGCATTCAGTGTGCCCTTTATCTCTTTAACACTGACAAACATAAAGAATTGGGTGGAAACAGAGTAGCAATAAATCTGTAAAGGTTATTATAATCCATTCTGTTTTGACTGACTGTGTAAAGTGATCATTTTAACAACCCTACTGCCAAGATATGAATCATGCATTTCATTTATTTCTATTTTTATACTTTGCATGGAAACTCATCAGTTGCACCGCTGTCAGCGGTCAACGCTGCCAGATTAAAACTATTTTCAAAATAAGCAGAATTGTAAACTGAGTTCATCTTTTGTTGTTATTCAGTTAAATTGTATTTTCCCAGGTCCTAGCCTCCGCCATGTATTCTTCTATGCCACATGGCTGCTTGCGATTTTTTGTATCCTGAACTCATTACGTGATGATCAGTTTGAGCAAAATGGCTGAAGTCGAACCCCACTGACACTGTGCGAGGGCGGCATACATTCTGTACAGGTTGCCAGTCCATCGCAGGGCTGACATATTTGGACAACAACAACCATTCACATGCTTATTCACACCCACTGGCAATTTAGTCAACAATTAACCTGACGTGTGTCTTTGCAGTGTGGGAGAAAGCTGAATGAGAAACCCACACAAGCACAAGGAGAACATGCACACGCTAAGCGGGAAAGCTCCAAATAAGTTCAAACCAATATATACAATTATCTTACATTACACTTCCTGAATAATGACACAAAACACAAGTCGTTGTGATCACAGCATATACTTTTCACATCTATTCATTATAAAAAAGCAATCTCTTCCTCTGCAGCTCTTGCTGCCCCAAGAAACACACTAACCATGAATGTGATTTAACCCCGAACCTCCCAATCCAAAGACAGTGCCATTACTGACTGAGCTATCCAGCTGGGTGTGCTCAGTCCCCAGCTCCGTCTATACAGTACTATTATCTTACATTACATGTGTCACTTTGTTTTTGCAATCAAATGATGCAACTTCCTGTGAGTAGTTGAACCCTGGAGCTTCCAATATACTTCCCAAATATAAGCGGACAGATAAATGAATGAATATGTTTATCTCTGTGTTTAGACAGTTGCATAATACAGATGTTTTCCCATTAGGGATTAGCAATTCCAACAAATCTCACAGTGCAGACTGTAATGTTCACATTCACTCATCCCGACTCAAAGAGCCTTGTAAACAACAGCAAGGAAAGCACCCACCTTAGAAATCCCTGCAACGACTCTTCAGGCAACAGCAGAAGCAAAGTAAGATCCTTTGCATTTGAATTAATTTTTTGTAATATGACATTAGTGCTTTGAGAGCAGAAATCTGCTTGTGGCAGCTCAAACATAAGTAGGGGGAAAAATATTATTAAAAAAAGAAGCTCAGATAATGCTTTTCATTTGTGTCATGGCAATAAAAGCTGTAGCGTCACTCAGCCTTGCTTTGTGTTGTGCTTAAGAGCAAAACTCCCAAATCTCAATCGTTTCAGACAGCGCAGCATGGCACAGAATGGATTGGGACATCAAGAGTCAGTTAAACCACTAAAGCTCTCGAATGAGGCTGGGTGTGGGTCCTCTGAGATGCAGCAAAACAGTCGATTGTGATGCATTTTGAAACATGTCAGGTTTGCTTGTTTAACTTTGCGAAAAGAAAAAAAAATGCCTTGACATCTTTATTGATTGGTTGCCATGCGGCGTTTGCGACTTTCTTGTGTGTTCTTCACAACCATGATAGGACAGCTGCTGTATGTCACGCATGGTTTGACCACGGTTTGTACCATCAGCGAGGACAGAGTAATGGAGGTGTTGTTGATTCAACTCTATAGTGATTTTCAAAGCCCTTTCAGTAGATTGTATTGGGCTCCACTCACTACCTCTGAATAAAGAGCTCTTTTACACAACAATGGGCTTTATTCTAAAAGGATTCACATTTTCATATTCATATCTGACAGTTCCATAAATACAGTAGTTATTAAACCAATGATCAAACATAAGCCATTAATAATAGTATCAGCCTCTTTGGTTGCCAGGTTGTCATGGCTCTAATTCATCAAGGAAAGCCTTCAAGTTGACCTTTGACCTTCTGGCCTAGAATTTATTACCATATAAATCATGTATACAAGCAGTACACCAGGCTTGATGGCTTATAGGAGGAAGCCAATGTGTATTTATAGATCACATTACATTCAGATAATACTGTATTAAATTTAAAACAACAACAACAACAACCAAAAGATGTTTTCTTGTTGAAGCATGTAGGCCGAAATATGTTCTTTGTTACAGCTTCTAACTTGATGATGTAGATCTGAGGAAGTCAAACTGAGCAGCATTAAATGCATAGTGTCAGTTCATCCACATTCAAGGTAACCCCACTTTTAAACTCGGCTACCTCATTTGTCATTTCAAACCCTAGCACTCCAACCTACTCCTAATACCATCCTGTATACAGTATATACAGTCAATTTCCAACAACTCTGTCAATTGTGCTACCTCAGTTGTAGTTTTCCAGCCTCAGTTACATGTTTTGTTTTTTCATCTTTTACCTGACTTCCATGCCTGTCGCTGACCACTGCCAGTTCCCTGAATCCACCTCCTGCTTGTCCTTGTCTGCTTTTATCTGCTGAGACTAATTAATGTGAACAATTCTGTCCAATTTAGTCCTGCCAATTCAGAGCTGTGACCCTGCAGAGATATTTCTAATCCCCATCTAATCCTTGTCCCAACAAATGGGTTATTAAAATGAAAAGCATGAGAGATAATCTGCACAGTTAATCACAATCATATGCCCTTAATGTCATTCAAACAGTTTTGGAGAACCAAGTTGGGCATCAGCATGACAGCAGCCTAACTATGGCATGACTTCAAGTCGCCAGCAGCTAAAATTCCTCCAATCAGGTAAATCTTTCTAGTGATGTTACACCAGCAGAAAAAAAATCTACAAAAAACAAAACAAAACAGGAGGCAATATTACAGTAGCAGCATGTGATGCTTTCCAGAAAGTCCTCAGTCTCTCCAGGCAAATATCACACTGGGTTTGTGCAAGAAGCAGTGATGGTGCAGAAATAGAGGAAGGGGAGCAGGTTGTGAGGTCTGACCCCGTGAGCTTTTCCACTGATGCAGGGGTAATTCAAGGCACTGGTGCACAGAGAGCGGATTTATCTCTAACCATCTGTGCATTACACACAGCAAAGCTATTCTTTTCACATTTTCTTTGCCTCCCTAAATTCAAATGGAATGGGCTGCATTTATATAGCACATTAAGCTTTACACTAACAGGCACACCCAGCAATTCACGTACTGTACATTCATACAGGGCTTTTCCCCACACACATACAGCTTTTCTACACACATTCATACACATAACGCATCAGGGGCAGTTTCAATTAGCACTGCAGAGGCAGGGGATCAAACCACAGCTATTCTGATTAATGGACTTCTCACTCTAACTGCTGAGCCAAAGCTATTAAAAACAAAACAAAAAATACTTTATGACTCAGTCTCTGACAAGTTTGGGAACAATATGAGGTGTTAACAATGCTGTAAGCAACCTAACACTCCACTGATGTAAAGACGCACAAGAAGCAATTCCTAACTGCTATGTTTGTCACCAGCAATGCCCACCTCCTCCACAAGCCATCCCGCCAACTGTCTTGTTTTTTTGGATACAGAAATATGTATGTGAAAAAAAAAAAACTTGAATTGCTGTTCAAGGATTGGAAGATTAGGATTTTGTTTGTTAAGATTTAGAACGAAAGAAGCTTTTAAGAGCATGGATTGGTTGTTCATGAAAAAGTAATGCTTCAACTAGGGATGAAAGGCAAATTTCAGTTTAAAATTTTGAATAAACCACTAATAAATTATCCAGTTTAATATGGGATACAAACCAAGACAGTGTTTGTGTTTGCTGCTGCTGAGCTTGACCTGTTTCCTTCAGCTGATTGTTGCTGTGCTATCAGCCGTGGGATCTGCAACAATGCCACAGGAATATTACAGTACAACATTTTTCACTTAAAGGTTGTGTACGCCTGCCGTCCCGTCGCTGGTGTTTGATTGCTCTGTGCCTCAGCTTGTCATCTGTCTGTTTAGTTCTGTGTTATGCTACTAGCCCAGTTGTCTGATGGACAGACTCAAACAAACAAAGACAGAGAGAGAGAGAGAGAAAAAAAAAGCTCCAGGCTGCTGCTCACAGTTTATCACAAATTATTCACTCCTTTCAGTTGTTTTGTGAAATACTCAGTAGAAACCTCATCCTTCATTTGGATGTTTTGCAAATTGCTGTAAAGATGAAAGGCTATAATATCTCAGCGTTCAGGGATCAAAACAGCTCATGCGAGTTGTGCACCTGAGCCACTTCCGGCAGCATTACCTTCAAGCTATATGAAATTTAATTTCATGGCAAAAGTAGGCCACACCATATTATAACCACATAGGAATCTCACAGATCATTGCAGTTGCAAGCTGAGGGAATAACGACACGATTCAGTCAGTCAATCATATCACCACCACATGAAGTGAGAAAAAAATCAAATAACTGTAAAAGGCATCTTCACACACACAACATTTGTTTCATATTAATTACACAGAACAATAACTATGGTAATAGACTACACATGATGTGGGTGCAACATATGGTAGCCACTAACTTCACTACAGTGAATCTGGTTATAAAAGACACAACAGAATTTCTCATTAGTAACATAACTGAAGATTTTCACAACAAAAAGTAAATTGACAAACCTCTCCTGAATAGCAGCATTTAAAACCTGATTACGTTTAATCCACTGATGCGCTTTGTTAACTCACAAATGTGCTTACTGTAAGAGAAACATCTGCTTCAAACATCTGCTAAAAATTCTCCAAACTTCTTTCTACACAGTAATGAACCATAGAGGGCAACAGTCTGAGAGCTCTGTCTGTCTGTGTGTGCATGAGCGAGAAACGCCATCAGTTTTATGCACAAACTCTGTTTACAGGTCTTGGTGAGTAGCTACTCATGCATAAGTGAAAAGGTTGTGTAAAGGCATTTGTGGCTTAACACAAACCTGCCTCAAGTGATGTCACTTGAGGCAGTGTCCCAAGGATGAAGTCTCAGAATGAAAACAGTCTTGAGGGCCTGGAGTTAGAGAGAAGCGAGCCCAACAGACCTCTGCAGTCAGCTCCTCGTATCTGCTTGAGGCTATTAGTGGCTGGAGGCTGCATCAGCTACTACTGCAACATGAGTCAAATCCAGATGTACAGTATAACAACTGTATACCCTGACCAGAACAGGAAACAAACTGTTGCTGAATATCCCAGTGACCAGAGGCTGAATATCATCACTCACTCATTCAGTCAGTCAGCCATAAGTCGTAAGCCAATAAGTTACCCAAATGTCTAACTGTGCTGTGATGCATTGTGGGTAATGCAGACATCAGGTTCTTTTTACTGTGCATCCTGAGGCCATAAAAGTGTCTTACCCTTTTAACCTTTGTTTTCATGACTGATGTTGCAAACCACATTTCTACTGCTGCATCTTCACATCCAAAAAATGTTACTGAGGAAACACAAGCGACCTTTTATTATGCAACAACAGTCATTTTTGGCAGTATTTATGACAGTGCACCAGTTTGAGGTGTTAGAGGGAGCAGCGGAACAAGAGCATCCTCCACAGTGAGCTGTTAGATGAAAGGCTGCAGGCGACAAACTGCACACCTCCAACTTCTCAGAGAGGGAACCAACTGCTTTCACTATGCACAGGCTCATGACATGTGCTGCATAAAATCAGATCTTAGTTGTTTATAGAAGAAGTGGCAATTATATAATGAATATAAAAAAAAAAAACAGAAAACATTTTCTTAAGCTGTCCCCAGAATCATGACCTGTTAATATTTGTTCTTACAATCATTAATTAAAGGTGTTGTCAATTCAAATAACATACACACTCCTACTACTGCTATGGGAAATGTGTGACAAAACTTAAAGCAGAAGTAAGTGATATATTTGTGTTAATATAAGTCTTAAATAGTTATATCTTCCGACAGCAATCACTTACATAGAGTGTTTGGACCAAAACACGGGTCAGTCAGTCACTCTGCTCTGCTCTGAGCCGAGGAGAAAACATTTATCGTATCCTACAGTTTTTATCCAATGTGGCCCCAGAATCATCTTTTCCGACCTGAAGTGGTACCAGTTAACATACACACTTCACCGGTCGGAAGTTACGACGGAAAAACACGAGTGGGTTACTGCTAAAGGAAATGTAATTTACGTTTCAAAACCTTAACTTCTTCTTTAAGAGTGTTACATTACTGCTCAAATTTTAGTGCCATCTTCTTACATTAATTAAGAGTGCATTACCAGGAAAGTCAGTTCTCGTGCTTCTTTTATTAAGGCTCTATCTTTGTTCCTTTTACAGTCAAAGACAGAAGTGGAAAAATATTTCCTCAAGATGAATGAATACTGCTACCACTGTGCATGCTGGGGTCTCCATAGGGAGCCACTTAAGTGTTATTTCTAATGTCTGTAACTGTTTTTACAATGATGGTTGTTACCTATCATTACTGTGTTATCAGCCAACATCTCCTCACCAAGTTTATTTAGCGCGCGCGTGTGTGTTGGTGGCAGCTCCTGCCCTTTTGCTCATACATGCAAAAGTGTCCTTTTCAAAAGGGCAAACAAACTTTTTTCCGCCCTTTTCTTCACATGTTCCCTCATTTATCATCCTGCTAGGAAAATTATATGTTTGCCTGATACATATACCAGAAGACACTCGTGGCAAATTTCCGCTGAATTAAATCACATATGAAAGGGAGAACGGAGGACGGCGGCGCTCTCCTTTTGCACAACATAATGCAGAAATCAAACTGCTCTGTAAGTGCAGAGGAATGATAGCCTCCAGTTTCCAAAAATCATATATTTATGACCCAGATGACCTGTGGTTCGCATCATACAATGTTAGTCTCCAGTGAGCCTTAACCGTCAACACTAACTTGCCAACATCACCGCATTAAAATGCAACTGTTCCCAAGCCCTGGATTTACCCAAGTTTGATTAAACACAACATGGCAGCTAAACCACTTTACAAAAAATAATACTGCCCTGTCCTTGTCATATTCACTCCGTGATGCATTTTGTCAGAGGTGCTGATCCTCTTCAGAGCAAAACAAAAGTCCCTGGCTCTGTGGCATCATCAGAACACAATCCTAAAATGACTGGATTACCTCAAATGCAGTCTCTGGGAGGTTTATTCTGAAAGTCTAGAATATGTTAGATCACAAGTCTCGCATCATATCAAAGTATATGAACTCATCCTCCCCCAGCTTTCTATTATTTTTCCTGCAATATACTGCTGATGTTCTGAGCCGTTATATTTTCAGATATAAACGAGTATGACTTCCATCAATAATTAGCACTTACTGACAGAAAAACAACACATTAACTTACTATACCCTGACCTGACCCTTTTTAAAAAAGATTGTTTTACGCAGACTAATGCCTCCAATTATGTCTTTTAAATTATTTCCGGAAAATGAATGTCACACTAAACAACTGAAAATTGAACAAATGCCAGACAGACTATTCAGATTAAAAGTTTAGCAAATCAAATGCGTATTTTGACAAACTCTGTATCTTTGTTTTTTGTAGGGTTTTTTCATCTGTTCCCTCTGTTAAGTCTCGACACACTCGTGGCTTCTATAACAGGAACAGCCCAAGGGGGCGACCAACTCCAGAGACAGAGACGCACAAGCGTTTTCTGTGTCATGCACATTTGTAGCCTGTGCAGAAATGTTACTGACACGTTTTTTTCAGTGACGAAATTAGACACCCACTTCTACTGTACTGTAGAGGCTTTGTGCATTTTTAAAAAAACACAATCTCGCAAACAAAACTAACGTAGGCGTTGATCTTAGTTGGATCACAAAAAAGGGGTTGTTATTTACGCCGCTGCCAACAAGGAGGTACGATTTTGTGCAGAAAACATGCCCGAAATAAAGACAATCACACAGTTTCTCTACTGTTCTCACAGTGACTGCAACCCATGTGTCATATACTCATCCTCCAACAGAGGACAGAGAGGGGGGGGGGGGCAGCTTGAGACATTGCTGTAGAAATGCTGCACCCGGTTTAGTGATATCTCGGAGTGCCTGGCTCTTGGAGCTGCACTCACCAACCAAATAATCATACAAGCTCGGGCCAAACTCCACTGAGCCAATCAAAAAAAAAAAAAAGAAGAAAAAAAACATAGCCGAAAAGCTTTGGCTGTGTGCCTGACCAACCTGCTGCAACAAAGCATCTGACTTTGATGTCTTTATACTGCTGCCATGCTGCATGAAGAGTATACAGTATGGACATCTTTCCTTGCTAATTTACATTAAAACATATCTCTTTTTTGAAGATTGAAGGAAATGTGGGGTGACAATATATATTTTAATGTACTCAATTATTAATAATCCGTGTAGAATTATTTTTTGTTGAATTGCTGTTTTTTTTAATCTCTTTCTAATACTTAGAAAGTATTTGAATTAGCTGGAAAGAAAATCAAGATCACAGCTTGATGCACTCAAATTACATAAAGCTTATTTTGAATAGTAAGTATGTGAGCCTACATTCAGTGACTTCCAGTCACAACAAAAATATGACACAAGATACGCATTTATATGCATATTTAATGCTGTTGTGCAGCTGGCTGAGGTGGGGAAGTTGTAAAAAGAGCATGCTGCTCTCCCTGCTCCTCCCTGTCTTTTATTATTATACATTATTGTAACGGAGGGACGTTTAACCTTCATATCAAATATCATGCTCGTTGGTGAGTCAGGTCATGAATAAACTGACCAAGCAAAACAAGAGAAGAACAAGAAGAGACGGACAGAGGCCAGCTAAAAAGATCTTGAAACGGCTCAGTCACCTTGTTATCGTCCTCTTACTGCCTCAAGTGGCTCAAAAGGCATCCCCTCTGTCTCGAAGTCATGTCGTGCTATGCTATTAATCTCTGTATTTGAAACTACAGAAACACATTTAAAAGAAATACACAAAATATCTTAATTGAGCCATGGGGAATATTAGATTTTCACTCCTCTGACAGGAATTATTAGGTCGCTGTACAATCACTGCAAAAAAAAGTACATGTACAAAATCATTCATGCTTAGAACATGATATTAACTGACAGTTATTTTGCAGCCCACATATTACTGTACATGCATCAGTGGTAAAGTAAAAGCTTGGCCTCAGATGGACTGGACAGTTGTTGCACTAAAGCAATGTTCTCATGAGCTAAGTGTAGCCCTAATTAGTTGTGATGATGTAGTACTGTAGCAGGCTACAAACAGTATATTTGTCCATATACACCTCCTCCCCATTTTCCACTTCAGCTAGGTGTTTTATCATGGACCCTAAAAGCATCACTTCAATGGCTGTGGGCTCTATTAGCTATTCTAGTCAAAGCCCACTCTCTTTTCACTTGATTTGACTTCAGAACTAATATTGAAAGTCTGTCAGAATTCACTGATTGTCTCAACAAACTGCAGACTCTCAGACAGCCGTTCCTCCAGAAAGATGGAGAGTGTGATTAGCTACTATTGACATTTTTACCTCTTGCCAATGCTTAATAATGTATTCTACAGAGTTACTTTCATCTAGAGTTGCTCAGAGCACTTTCCATCTCTAATCAGCATCTTGTTTTAGGGATCAATAAAGCAACCAGCGGAAAAAGAAAAAAAGCAAAAAAAAAGGTAGCAGTGTTTTATATTGCCTAAATGACTTGGAACAGACCACCTGTCTGTGTGACATGGTGACCTGATGAGGGAGCGCTGCTGCTGCTCCACTGGGTTGCAGAAGCTATTTCCAGAGGCAAACAGAGGCTGAGCAACCTTGTGGAAATGATGCCACTTTAGATAGAATAGCCTAGCCTGTTCTATTCAAAGACACTATGGAGCGGCTCTCTGCTGGAACTTTTGAGGATATTTTGTATCTTGATGTCTTGTCATTTATAGTCATTGTCATTACACTCGAGATGGTTGGTTGAATTTTATAAATTCATTGATGTGAAGGAGCATGATGAACATACGTGACATACCTTTTAATCTATTACTTGCTTGCACCCTATGGCAAGGTCTAGGAGTCATGAAATTCGTCTGCTCTGCTCATTTTCAGGAAGAGGATCATTTAAATTCAAAAGAAAGTGGGTTTTCTCAGCTGAACTCAAAAGAAGACAGCAGCTGGAAGTGACGAGAGAGAGAGAGAGAGATAAGAGGGGTGCAGCTGTTGTTCCTCTAAGTAAAGACTTGTTTGTTTTTCTTTGTAACTGAACTATGCAGATTTGGAGGGTTGCGTAAATTAAGCTTATGACCCCATTGGAAAACATGTGTGAGGCCTGATATACGAGTCAATGTGGGGATTATTTATGGATGTTTAAACCTGGGTTGACAAAACCCTTATGTTTAAGAAACCAAAAATACATCATGTATTTACATACATGGCATCGAAAACTCAGTCTGATGCTCAACAGGAGCCGAGCTAATTATATTAGTCTTCAACTAATGATTATTTTCGTCCTGCTGATTTTCTAGTTAGCAAATTCAGTCAGTGTATTTCTGACACCACAGCTAACATCTGACTGTAGTTAAATGATAATTAGGCAACATTTGGAAAGCTGGAGTCAGAGACCCGCAGTTTCGAGATTTGATTTTTAATTTGCCAGTTTTGCCCCCCAAATGCAGTTTGATCCAAATTCAGATCAAAATAAGCTCTAGCTTCACTACAATTGTCTTGTAAGCATCACCCCATTATTTGCAATGAAAGGGAGTTAGGGGGAACTCTCAGCTTTCTCTTGTTTAGCAGGGAAGACCAAGTATCTCAAAAAAGCATTGAGCCCTGAGCAATGACCACTGATGCAGACAAGCCAACAGAGCCTGAGGAGTTGCTTGCTGGGTAATCTTTTACTCACAGCTGTGTCTCTTAAACTTGCCTTGTTTGCCCTCGGTCCCTCATGACGCATTAGAAATAAATATAATTGTAGGTCATGAAATCAAACGTTTGCCCATGTGTCTGCTGTCAAACATCTCACCCCTCACAGCTGTATTGAAGACAGTTGGTGAGAGAAAATGAGCAAAAGGGCTGTGTGCGCTATACGAGTCTGCAGCCACCCCGGGGGAGAAGCCAACAAGCCAAACATGGCACATAGTGTTTCTGGAAAATGTGAACAAATCAGAGCACATTACACAAGTAAGAAGCATTCACACATGCTGTTTCATTTAATAAGCACTTAGCCAAGTAATCTATGGCAGGTCAGAGCATTAGCAACAGAAAAGGAAAAGCTTTTGACTCTGGTTATTATGATTTTGCAGCCTCTGACTTTTACACCATCATCAAAAATGTGTTGTTTTGGATGAGAAAGCATTGTTAGGCTTGCCTCCGGGCTGGGGATACCCTCCTAAAAATAGCAAGGCAAACACGTCGGTGAGCTGAGATTTAGTAGAGCAGAGCTGCAACAATCAATCATCCACCTTCGGATTTAACATCAAGGGGTTATTAATTTAAATAGAGTATAGTGTAGTTGAAACAGTAGTTATCTAATCATGCACACAATATCTGCACAACTATAAATTAAACTCGTTGAAGCATAGTTGAAGTAAGGGGAAAAAAAGAAAATAAATGAAAACACCAGCAAGAGAAAAAGGAGCAATGCTAGTTGACAACTGTGCAAGTGGGAAGCGAGACGGGGAGGTGGGGGGTGATGCATCACAGGGGTGTCGAGCGTCACCGACTGATAGCATTGAAACTAGAGTTACCTCTGTTAACAAGTGCTGAGATCCAACAGCTTTTTTAACAGGCAAGCTGGTCTGTCCTCTTGAGTTTTCATGTGTGAAATTTGTGGGGGTGGGGACGGAAGGAAAGGAAAGGAAAGGAAAGGAAGGCACCTACAGCAGCAAGGCTCCGCTGGCTGCAACATGATTATTTTTAGGAGACGGGGCCGATAATTCAAGTGTTCAAAATAAGATGAGAGAACCAGCAAGAGACAAGGAATTAATAATTGAAATGCTCCCAAGCTAAGAGCTCCTCTCTAAACGATTGTAACCATGTGGATGTGTGCGGTGGCTTTCAAAAAAGAAAAAGAGTGTCCGAGGTCTTGTGCTGGAACGTAGCATGTGTGGATGCTGACTGAGCCAGTGGGAAGTGCAGCCACGGGGAGGCTGGTGCTGATTGGACCCCCCCCTCCCTCGGGGAACTCGGTGTGCAATGGCTAGTGAAATGTTTGCCACACACGCTGACCTGAATTTGATGACTGACTAACCTCTCAGAGAGTCTCTCCACAGAGAAGTGGATCAAAGGTTTCAAGGGGGTAGATTCAGTGAAGGATATGTGCTTTACTGGAGCACAATCACTGGATTCGGTGAAGAAAACAGGAGACAGATTGCGGTGGCAAGGAATGTGTGATTCTTGGCAGGATAAAATGCACATGGGAAGTCAATTGCATGGAGTAGGTGTCTAAAGATGCTCAGCGGTTTGTTCACTGTTCACATAAGCATGAGCTTTTGACAAGAGGAAGGATTTTTTTTTACATATCTTTGACTACATCAGTTACACAACCACAACTCTTGACGGTCGACATTAATATTCTCAGTCACTTTTTAAGGATCTGCAGCCTCACGTCTGTCATCTGATCTCACTGGTGTCCTTTGAACTATTTTTTTTTAAAAAGTGATTTGTTCATTCGTGAGGAAAAGCATCTAAATGATGCCAAGTTGTATTTTTTAAAAATCTTTCTAGAGGGGAAGATCTTTTATGCAGGTGTTGGGGAGCTGACTCACACACAATGGGAAACACATACAAACACACCAAAAAAAAAAAAGTAGATGTAGATAGCATCTGAAACAACCATCACCACAAGGCTCAGCCATTTATTCACTGCTGTTTCTGTTTCATGTTTGCCTATAAAAAGATGAGGTACCGCTGCACAGTCTTGTCTGATTTGAAATAACGCATCAAGCTGTCGCCGCCAACATGCAACAGTGCAGCAGCTCCAATCTCCTTTCTGTACGCGCTACTCAGCGCTGATACGCCTCAGACTTTATTAATCCTGATAAGGGAATCAATGAAGTTCTATTGTTGACAAAGAAACCCTGACTTTGAGACGCGCCGACCAGACAGGTACATTTCGTGGCGCCAGAACGTCGTCCTCTGTGGGGCCGAGGGGGAAGGGGGGGGAAGTTAGCCATGACTCACTGAATAATTACAGCTACTCCCTGGGAGTCTGAGCTCAGGTCGCAAAGATATCGCTTGAATTTGCAAAACTGACACTATGGTGTTGATATCATTCATCTATCCCGCTGCGAACATCTTGTCTTGCCTGAGGCTTGACAGAAAGCACGGCACAGGGGGAGGGAGGAGAGGGACTGGGCACAGGGAGGGTGGGGGGGGTGACAAAGCAGAGACAATGAATAACAGAGACAATGAACCACATTTAACAACTCTGCCCCAACTGTGGTGATGTGCATTTCATGTAAACCAGAGAACAGAATAAATGCGCAAAAAAAAAAAAAAAAAACTGGGGACACGGGCAGGTTTAAAAATGTATAAACCTCTTAAGCCACTCTACACAGACATTAATATTTATATATATTTGAAGAGGTGGAGAGGATTTTATAGCCCCTTACCTGAGCGGCTCTGTTAAGTCTGTGAAACCTGTGATTTCTGTACGAGAATTGCAACATTTTTGCTGACACAAAATGACACGAAGCCTGCGAGGTTACCCACGGTGCTGCGTTTACATCTTTTGGATGTTCATCTGTTAGGAGTACAAAGCTCACTGGCTTGTCTTTAAAATAAAAACACCGTCCCATTCTGGGTCCTTCTTTTCTAATATGGAAGCCTGTGCATTAAATGTGTAGCTTCGAGATGCACCAAAGAGGCAAATGGAAGAGAATCTATTGTTAGTCCCATGGTGCAGACACGACATGTGACCAAAGGCAGAGACGTTTAAAAATAAATAAATAAAAAAAAGCCACACAAATGCATTCCCTGAGGCTTTAGTTTGCAAAACAGAGTGAATGAATTTTCGGAGTCTACTTTACTTCAGACTCTGCGTAATTGCACTGTGTTAATTAACACCTGCTCATGTGATGTTAGGGCCTGCTTCTATTCTCAGTCCAACCTATTTTGTGATTTTGAAGTTTTATTTATCCGTAGCTGCAAATTGGGGCTGCTAATGTGACCCAGCGGGATCCAGATAATCACCTCCTTTGTCTCAGGACACACTTCACTTTGTTGTGAAAACATACCTCATTCTCGGTAACACTTTATAATAAGTACTCATTATTAAGCATTAGTTAAGCATTAATATTGAATTTATAACACATGAATACTCATTAGCATGTAGTTTATAAATGCAGGTATTGTTTATCAATGATGAGTAAGTGTTTACAAACTGCATACTAATAAGTATTCATGTGTTATAAATGATGAATTCAGTATTTAAAGCTTAACTAATGCTTACAGTACCTCATCCTCTGATTTAAATAGCCTATCACTTACGCAAGAGTTTAGGAAAGATCTTTCCCATAGAACCACTACAGCATTTAATAGATACAGTATATTATATAATGAGCTATAGAAAGAAACAACAATCTACTTCATTCTTTTTTTAGATTATGACAAAATATTTCAAACAGTTCTAGAGTGAACAGAGTGCGTAAACACATTTGCACCAGGGAACAGTTTGTTGTTGGTGACGTTAATGTAGCCGCCCACAAAGTCTCACTGTGCATATAGATCCACGGTAAAAGCCCCATGGTGCAACATTAAAGTGCAAGATGCTTTAAAGAAAGTGATATGCCATTCAACACACGTACTATAGCATTATCATTAAATGCTGTGTGAATTCACCATAGCTTCCGGTTTAAAACCAACCACAGAAGAACTGGCTCAAGGAAACAAAAATAATGTACTCTTATGGAAACTCATTCACAAGAGCTTCAAGTCATTCTCATGTTTGCCTGTCAAAGAGAAAGCTACAGACAGGAAGCTGTTTTCTTAGCTTGGAAATGGGCCAAAACAGC
The DNA here is from genome assembly GCA_030347415.2 of Decapterus maruadsi. Classification (NCBI taxonomy): domain Eukaryota; kingdom Metazoa; phylum Chordata; class Actinopteri; order Carangiformes; family Carangidae; genus Decapterus; species Decapterus maruadsi. The sequence goes on from CM064906.1 coordinate 20,389,511, forward strand.
TGGTGGGAAACTTCCTGGAGTATTGTCGCAGCACGGGGGGCAGCAAAGGCCTAAAGGTTAGAGACGTGAGTTGGTGAGACTACGTGAAGTTTTCCTCAACAACACTGTGGGTTCCAAATTTCTGCAGGACAATTAACCCCAACTGTCTAAGAGGTCAGCAGGTCAAAGTATGTTTGTCCTGGCAGCTTCCACTTCTGTGTGTGTGTATGTGTAACCGTGAAATTGATCAGGGCGTCTCTGTAATAAATAGGCTGCCTGTCAGTGAAAGTACCCTGAATAAATAAAGGTTAGAACGAGGTTACCAGACAAGGAACTGACTACTTTTCAGCCAAGAAATAGTTCCTTTATCTGCTTATCATCATCGCTGTCCTGTGAAAATCTGTTTGTCCTGATTATTACTGAAGATACAGTACAACAAATAGAAGAAACAAACAGAAAAAGTTATTTGCATGCTTCAGAGGCGCTAGAAGGAGAATTTTGGTACTTTTGGACAGAGGCAGGATGGTGCTGGATTGCCTTGTTTTTGTCAGGGTCCAAACCCTAACCCTAACTGGACTCGAAAAAACAGTAAGGTGAAACAAAAAGATTTAAACTCACAGAGATACCACAGGAACACGCACAGTAAAACCTCAGGAACACAAGGCATGGACAAGGATGAAACCACAAAGGACAATGGGAACAACAAGGAACTTCGAAATAAACCGGGAACAAGAGACACAAACCATGCTTCATGTTTCTGTCATTAAAGGGATACTTCAACATTTTGGCAAAATGGCCCATTGTCCCTATAGTGATAGCAGTAGGTTTGTTACCTTTATTTGTTGGTGCAACCTATTTTTAGAACGGCAGCGCGAGCTGCTAAGAGCTACAGTACGCTACGGAGGCTAATGTGATTTATTGGTTTCCCTCATCAAACTCATTAATACACAACTCCAAAACGCTCTCATGGGCAAGTTGTTACCTGCACATTCACCATGCTATGAGGTAAACAGTACAAGACGGAGTTGTTTTCAAGACTGCTTGCCGAAAAACTGTGATTTACAGGAACGTGCATCAGCGGTTTTGTATGAATTTACCTCAAAAACAGCTCTGTCTCATAATGTTTCGTTATTATCTCATAGCATGGTGAATGTGCATGTGTCAAGGTGATATTAATTTGGTCTGCTCACTGAAGCGCCATACCTTAGTCATTTAACCTTACAGGTGCTTAATATCTTACAGAGCAGGACTGAGCAGTCTGCAAATGTGTGACATGATTTTAAAAAATAAATATATAATTAGATGACATAACAAATAAATAAATAAAACTATCCCAACTGCTTTTAGAGCAGTGCAGATTGTGTTTTCTAAATGTGCATGTTCAGGCTAAGCACGCAATCTTTAAACACGTCATGCTAGAGTGCCATCAGCCTCCTGCGATGACTCCATGCTCATATGCATGCATCACTGTCATAATCAACATGCACTGTGATGCTTTTTTTCACATGATCAAAAGTGCACTAAACAGCCCAAAAAAGCGACTTCTCACCATCTGGTTTAAATTCCTGTGTGGTTCCCCGAGGGTTTTAAGATAGGACAGCTAAACCGATCTTGCACAGTGGCTCTGATACGAAAATCCACGATCCTCAAAGTCTCTTATCTACCGGTAAAGTGGGCCTTGTGGGCAAAATCAGCTTTAAGTCCTGCAGTCAATGAGTGAAACAAGTGGTAAAAATACTTCCTGTTATATGACTGCAAAATGGACAGAGTGTAAAATCCCCTCTTAGTCTCTACTCCCTGCTTTGTTCCCTGTCTGAAACATCTTGTACCTCCAAGAAAAATTACACGATACAGAGAACAGTCTGCCATCTCATGTGACCTGTAGGAGCATTTAGAAGATTATGCCACATTATGTGCTGAGAGATAAACAACTAAAGCTTTTTATAATATGACAATGCTATAGAAATATATATGCTTAGGTTTAGACACAGACTTGGTAAGATATGGGGAAAACTCGTACTGTAGTTTCTTTAAGTTGAGATGACCTTTCTTGTCATGGTTATCATAATAAACAGGTGGTTATGGTTACAAAATGACTGTGGTCATGGTTAAAAGAAATAACACTGACTGTCGGTTTGAAGTGAGAAGTAAATACAGCCACTAGCTGCCTCTGTCTTCGAACGCATGATGACGTACTTGATTTCACACAATTTAACGTAACTATGGGTCATAAGAAGCTGGAGGCACAAACAACTTGTCAGGTTATGTTATGAGAGAGCTGCTTATGGTCAAACCTAATAAAAATGACTTGTTGACACAAAAATGTAATGATCATTTAAGCATCTAACTTAACTCTAGGAACATTAAACACTGATCTACAGATCAGTCTGTGGTAAAATTAAATCAACAGTTAATGTCATAAATAGTTCAATAATGAAAGCATGAACTTCTGCTGGAGGTACTGACTCCTGTAATTACTTTAGTCAGGGGCTTTACACAGGGGAACAAAAAAACTGTCACTTCAGAACTGCAATCTGTTCATTTTCTTCAAAGAGCTTAATTTCTCTTTGACTATCACACTCATTGTTATCTTTTTGATTTGTCAAGCACAGTGAATAAGCAGAAGGCCACAGAATATTGCAACCTCTTACACCAAATGCCATAACACTCCAGTGAATGGGATGAGCCTGTTGTTTCACTGCTATGTGCCTGTCATTCAGAGTGTGCAATGAGAGCGTGCTGGGCTCACTGGCCAATCACAACAGTCAATCACACTTTCCTCCATGAAACTTACAGTAAACTGAATTACAGGATTAGTCAATCGATGTGCCCCCTTGCCAATCCCCAGCCTGTCCAAGATATTGCATCGATCCACAAGGATGTCGACAAGTGAAGGTAGCCCGTACGTCAGGGAACATGACATTGGAAGACCCATGTCGTCATGGAAAATTACAGGGATTTTTAACACCAACTGGATCGAAACCATCAAGATCAAGCCAACAAGACAGAGCACCAGCAGAGCAAAGGGCGAATCGATGCAGTGAGAGGTGACTATGCAGATAGTAGGGAGCGTGTGCGAGTGTGTATGGTGGCAGTTAGTGGGTAATGACTTTGCACCTGAGCCTATTAAAGCGATAACAGCTGTGGGCACTCTTACAATGTCATCCAAGACCCCGACACAGTGTTGTTCTGAGATTAATGCTGTGACACTTTGAGGGTGTCAGTCTCCATACTGGAGTCTAACATGATGCCACTGTGTCGCTGTGACAGTGATATGCTTTTCTCAGTTCTTAACAGAGTGGCTGGGCTGATACACACAGGATTTTGGATTTGCTTGTTTCCAGCCAGAAGATTAAAGCCATTCAGAAAAAAGTAAGAAGGGTTGTTATTGTTCCAGGGAACTACAGATGGTGCCAGTGACTTTTTGGCAGCTTGTATTTTATCAATGGGGCTGACCAGCTCTTTGATCACACAGGTGTGGGAAGGAAGAGCTTGACTCACCAAAGGAATAGGAGGAGAGCATGTGCGCTCAACTCTGCACCAGATTATGTGGGCAGAAGGGCTGCTACCTGGCTCACAGTCTGAATATTATGGCATAGCCCAAAAGACTGTCAATTTGAGTATCTCCACAAAGTGTATTCTACTGCTGAGGTTTTGTTTGATGTTTTTCCTTTTTCTCCTCCATAGCTTCACAGCTAAGTATTGCAATCCAACTTTAAGCCACTTATCTGTTGAAACAATCACAATTCACTATCTAAGAAACAAAATGAGCCAAGATCAGATCAACAAGCAGCTGAGGTTTCAAGTGCTTCTAGATTTTCTTTTTCCTCCCTATCTATTTATTTAACATGGGGCAAACAACACACAGGCTCATTTCTGTTGCAGCTGCTCCAGTGACAAGAGGTGTAGGCGCATGATTGAGTCACTGTCATCACAGCTTTACTGAAAAAGAATAAATCTTTGAAACAATCCAATCACAACTGAAAATTCATGAATTTACTGCCTACCTTAAATTAGCTATGCAAACATATTTTTACCTTTACCTAAATTCTATATTTATGAATATATTGTGCACAATTAGAAAAAAAAAGTAAAGTTAATTTGAATAATATCTATTTTCCATACATGTATGTTGAGGAACTTTTGCCATTGAATGCTTAATATCTTACTGGTTGTGTTGTACTTCACCCCATTGATGTACTCAGGGCATGGTCTCTCTACAATCCTCCCGGTGCTGGTCCGTGGCCAGCAGGTTCCAATCTCATCGGTCGTGGCATTACAGTATAAACCTTGGGAACAAATAAAGTCAAATACAGAAACAAGACGGAAGCTTACACTTTTCCTTTTCGAAAACATCTTTCAGTGTTGAACGAGGGGCAAAAGGAGAATTTTGTCTTACCCTCAGTGCTCAGCAGTGACAGTGAAGCGTTTTCCAAAAAAGTGTCTTGGAAAGCATCAATCAAACTACAGTTTAGGTCCCCGAGCTCTCCAAGTATGATCTGATAAATAGTAGCGTCCATGGTGAGATGAGATTTAAAATGATGTCTGATTAATTCCAAGTCCAAGGAGGAGATGCACGCGCCGAGCCCAGCGGTGTTCGTGGGCTTGTGAATCGGTGCAACAGAGATGCCAAGTAGAGAGCCCAGCGCTCCTGGTGGGGGTGGGGGTGGCGGGGGGGAATGGGGAGTGGGGGAGTGGAAAGGGGAGCGCGCGCCCGGCCAATCAGAGTTGATCCGTCATCCGCGCATTCGTCCACGTGCTGCTGCAGCCGCAGCAAGCCTGGAGAAGTCGAGCCGTCGCGCTCCGCACTGACCTGATCAGGGGCTCTTGTCGCTCTGACATTTCACACCTGCCACCCGCCTGTCATGTTTATTTATGAGGGGAAAGACGCCTGCGGTGACTCGGAAAAGTGAGTGAAGCCAGAGATGTTGCGAATGTATGTAGGCTAGTGAGTAGCCTACCTGTTGATGCCTGTGGATAAAAAAAGAAAAAAAAATCAACTCCAGCACCTCCCCCCTAAAAAAAAAAAAAAAACCTCCACACTAGGCTACATGTTATTTCATATTACAGCTTTTGATTGAATTTGATAGCTTTTATCTATTTTTGGGTGAGATTATAGGCTACATAAAAAATCTCTGAGGATGATCATTTTACATCAAACAATGCAATTAATCTTTGTGGTTTTTCATTATCTGATCATTTCCATACCCCAAACCGCATGATGATTGATTTTCCTATCCTCATACGAGTGTTGAGTTTTGTGGAGACAAAATTGACGCCCTTGCATTGGAACCTGTCACACAGTTGGAAGATGCGCTACTGTTTTCCAAAAGCCAAAAGGTGAGGGACTGACTGTTATGTAATGCTGGATTACAACATGACACTGTGTTGGCTGTGTCCTGTTATGTAAAAACATTATACGGACATAATAATAAGGTTAAAAACTTGATTTTTATTGCAAGTGGATCATTAAAGTTATTGCTACTGTTTCTCTGTGATTAGGGTTTGACTAAAAAATTAAAACCGAACAAAATTCTGAGTTGGTAGGACACGTGTCAAAGTCAGAAATGTTGTAAGCCTATGTCCAATCATCCACCACAAACCTAGTGGTTTTGTACTGTACCCTGTCATTTACGCCCCTTCTTCTGTGACATTTTTAACCCCTTAAATCTAAGAAAAAAAACTAAAATGCTGTTGTTTGCTCTGGCTCACACCTGTCAACAGCACTGGAATACAAACAACTGAATTCACTGTGACCTCTGCTGTACTGTAGCTTAGTATGACACATGCTCTGTGCTGTGTGGTGGCAAAGCTTGACACTTCACTGACTATGTAGCATTCACCTTTAACATAATGGGTCCTATTGTGATTTTGAATGCAAAAAAAATATGTATGGTCACAATGGAAAAAATAGAATAGTCCACCACACCCAACACGTAACATTTCCAAAATAGTGCTCATTATAATAAGGTTGAGTGACTCTCCATATAACAATCAACCTGAGTGTTCACCTGAGTGCAGGTTTAGTGTCAGTGTATGCCATGAAAAAAAAAAGAACCTTTCACAGTACAGTTAAATAACATAGTAGTCAGTGGGATGTTTAGACCTCTGTGAATTTTGTGATATCAAGAAACTGATCTTTACACAGTTCCTCTAAAGTGGCTGCTCCCACCTGACTCTGCAAGAGAGAGAGCGAGAGAGAAAAAGAATATGTCAAATTAGAAATGGGATGACTGGAAAGAGATTGGATTCTTTTTATAATTCCTGACAAATATAAGGGCTCTAAATATAACAACAACTAAATTATTCAAAATGAGGGCTCTAAAACTTTAAACCTGTCCAATGAAAAGTGTCTAGACCAATCGGGCTCCTCATAACCGAGTCTAATATCTTGTCTGTTTACCTGTTAAATTTGAGATGTGACCTTTTCACCAGCGCGCAGCTCTCTCCCTCTGAGCTTCGGTGTCTGGCTCTCCATCTCATTTCACCGCCTTGTGCTTTCACATCACATACACACTCAGATCTGTAACAGTTGGCCTGCAAAAGTCCAGCATCCGAATGTTGACTTGACTGTGTGATGAACAATGTTATAATTGCGCCCACAACTATTAATAGTACTGCAAAAAGTTAATGAATTCTGCCATGGCAGCCACTCTGGTGCATTTGTTTCAGAGCTTCCAGTAATGAGAAGAAAAGCTTTGTGGGTGATGGAACAGCATAGGTTTTCCAGTGGGAGAAGAATATTTCTGTATTGTCTTTTTTAGTTGTCACAGAATGTATCCAAAAATATGACTCATGAATATAAATCACACCCCTTACGCGATGACAGATTAAATAGAGTGTATAGTGATGTTGTATCATGTGTGAAAGATCTGAAAATAATAGTTGCCAGTGGACCATGTGGGAAAGCAGGGGCCTGGAAAAAAAGGAATATACAGTATGAAAAGTATGACTCCAGTCCTGGTGCATCACCAATTCATAATGGTAGGCTGTAACTGTATCACTCAGTCACGTGGCATTTGGCTGACCAATGCTGTGACCTCATCACTCAGTCAGTTGGTAACATTTACGTTTACAAAAGTTTCCCTGCTGTTGTGCTCCAGCCAGGAAACTCTCCCTTACTTCTCGACCCGCACCGTTCAATCTAAGCGTCTCACGGCAAAAATTCCCAGGGAACAGTTGATAGTCATATTTACTGTACATCACACCTTCAACATTTCAACACAAAATAGACACCACCTTTCATTATGGATGTCAAGGCTACTGTGTGTGTAACAGCATCAAACACTGTGTAGTTAGATAGATAGAACTGGCAGTGGAAGTGACCCAGCAAATACACAGCTGGTGTGAACACACACAGAGTGTGAGTTGCAGAAAGTCAGTGGCGCAGCTGCCATGCACACGCAGTGCAGGAGGTTTGTTACTGTAAGCAGCAAAGCTATGAATGAATTAAAAGCCAGACAAAAACGTCTCAAAAAAATTTAATCCAAAAAGCAAAACTTTCATTTGCATTTTGCAGTGCAGATTGACTGAACCATATACTGATTAATCCTTCTTTTTTTTTAGATTACTATAAACCTTTTTAAACTTAACATTGTATTCCATAGCTTAAAATTATAAGACTCAAATGTAAATCACACACAATGAGGATCTGCTGGCAGCACATTTGTTGAGTATAATGTTTAATCCATCTCCTTGCCTTGATTCAGCTGAGCAAATATTGTCTTTAAGAAAATTTGAATATTCTCTTTTACCTTGAGGATATTACATGATACAGACAGCATGTTTTCGTGTTTTCAGTCATCTGTGCACTGTTTGAACAACAGTGTGTTCACAGTGAGCTTTGAAAAAGGACATTTCATCAGAGTTGCATGGCCCCAAAGCCTGCAACCATGATGAGCGTCAGATCAAGGAGTGTCCTGAGACCCAAAGGCCTTAAAGCCAAATCCCACATAACTCAGCTCAAACCACAGATTGTGTGTTGATTTTTAAAAAAGGGTGTTGATTTTACGTGGGATTGCTCTGGTGATTCCGAGCAGCAGGGTGCTTAATGACTCATGGTTTTATTTGGTAATGTAAGTATAGGTTTCAGATGAGAAGCCGCAGTTTCATCCTGCATGAGGATGGTTTTTGATGTGCACAGTGGGCAGTAGAGCTGCAATGTAACTTCTGATTATTACTGCTTTCTACTCGTGCTTTTTGAGCCTTTAATATGGTTGAAGAGCAAATTAATCACTCAAAATTCTTGCAAATATATGCCAGTTTGGATGAAACCCCTTTGAAGGGAATCCTTTATCCTTTGAGTGGTTGACCTAATTCTAAAGAATATATTTTCTGCAACTCCTAAATTAAAAAAAAAAAAAGTAATTTTCCTCTTTCTTTTTTAATCATTCAGCTGAGGGAGAAAGTGTCAGATTCCAAAGAGTGAGTGAATCTGTAGGCTGACTATGTGTCAAAAGATCATGGAGGTGTGGCTCAGAGCAAGGACACAGCGGGGGGAGACTTAGCAAAGAGAGACAACAGGAGGGGGTGGAACACAAAGCGCTTAAAGTACCTTGTGGGTCCAGAACAATTGGATGGATGAAACTCAGCAAAACACTCTGGCTAGGGTCATGTGCTCATGTTTTTTTCAAATGCCAACCCAAACATTATATCTATGGCAAACAGGACAGGCCGTGATAAAGCTTTAACATGATTCCCGACTGTATAGAAGGGCAAAACGATCTCATGAGTCAGCCTGGGAAGCTCTGCATCACTGCAGGGTTTAGCATGAGCTACTTAATGCACTCAGTGAAATGACAGCTGCCGAATGAATATCCTCATGCACAGTGGTGCAAGCCTCAAGGTGACTTAATCAGAGCTTAAAGCCGTCTGACAGTGCAGCTCAGCTCAGCACACTGCGCTCTGCCCAGGTGGCACCAGTGCTAAGCCTCGCTCATTGTAGCCATTTGACTCTCAGTCCATTTGGATGAGGATGTGAGCCGTCAGAATACAGTCAGCTTATGTTCTTCTGCTGCCAGCCACAGCTCACTCCGCTGAGTCATTGCGCCACAAAACTCTCGAATGGCACGTCGAGCACATGCCTCATGGAGGGAAAACCTTTGACCACAATGTTCCGACCGTGGTGTTATAAAACTGCGGTTAAAGCCTCCAGTTCAGTGCATGTTTTGAAAAGGACCTTCGTGTCTAAAGACTGTAAATGACTTCTCTGGGGGTAGAGCCGCAGGCATCCATACTGCAATTAATATGCTAAAATAAATAATCTGTTGTCAGTGGTAGGTATCTGCCTACAGTACACCACACCACATACTCTGCTCAAATGCCAAATCGTGACGAATGCAGTGCATTATCAGAACAGAAGTAGGGAACTGCCCATGCATTATAAAAGGTAAATGGAAATGCCACATTGTTTACCAAAGCAGATCATTATAGTGTGTTGAGCTTAAACTGAGACGCTGCACATCCTGCTGGTGCAATATAGATAAACATACAGGTTCGTACCATTGATGCTGGCTTTGTGACTCATAACTCGCGGCATGTTAGACGGTATCACTGAGCCACATTGTGAATAACAGCTTTGAATGCAGATGAGCTGTGTCTGCATGTCAGTTTAAAGAAGAATATGCTACCCATCGGAACTGCATACGAAAGAATAAGCAGACAGACAGGACTGCAGGAAAAGTGTTCTGGAGGTAGATCTCCAAAGGTTACTGTGATAATAAAATTAAAAAGTTGTAATATGTGTTGAAATATTCATAATATAATAGTGGGTGAAGTTATACTCAGAATTTTGAAAAACTTGAATCTCCTTTGAAGTTTTAATGGGATTATAATTGCTAATAGCTTTACCACATTATTTTTTGTGTATAATGAAAAGATGACAAATGAAAGCAGGACACTTATATGTCATTAATATAAACCAGGGCCTTTGATGACAATTTTAGGGACCCACAGCCCAGTAGGATCCACAGAAATCCCCAGTGGCCTAATCGCTGACTAAATTATTACTAGCCTACATACAACCCGGACTAATACTCATACTACATGCTGCATCAGCATCAGAAAACAGCACAAAACCATGTCATATTCATGACACACTTGACTAACGCTAACCACAAAGACAGAGAGACAGAAAAACAGAGGTAATCATTCACGTTTTATCTAACAAAATATTAAGCTCCAGGTCATACTGGAGAACTAGTGTCTCACCAACTATCTACACGAACATGGCGGCATTTACAGCAAAAAAACGTTGATTTAATTGTTCCAAAAATGTGATTTTAGCAGCTGACAAAACTCTACAGGAGGTTAATGTGGTTTGTGATTTATTTTCATGAGTAAAATGATGTTTCTAAAAAAATAAAAAATCCATTAATGGTTACCGTAGAGATGAATACAACAACATGACATGGCAGTGTAATATTTTTAGTGATGAGTCAGGCGTGCTGTCATGCTGATTTGAGCACGTTCTACATTTCTTGTTGACCAATCAGATTGCTTGGTCGGACCTACTTATTGTATAACTTACATTATCAATACAGTAGTGCAATATGTGTGTGTGAGTGTGTGTGTGTATACAGTACATGTGTACCAGCTGCAAAACTATTATTAACTAGAAAATTTCCTCTCGGGAAATTTTGAAAGGGCACCGGAGCTACTGCCGTTCTAACCATCTCTGTCAACATGGGAATCAAACCCACGTTCTTAAGGTCAAGACAGAGCTGATCAGACACATGATCATCTTTCTATAAGCACTGATATGGAGGAGCTGTAATCACATGAAGTTACCTGTGTTAGAGTGAGAGAGATGAGTGCGCGCTTACGCGCGCATTTGATGTGTTTGTGTGTCTTTAACTGTAATCACAGGAAGTTACCTGTGTGTGTTAGAGTGTGGGAGAGGAGTGCGCGCGCATTTGTATGTTACCTGTGTGTTTTTAATGTGTGTGTGTGTGTGTAACTGTAATGAGATGAAGCTGGTTCTAGAGTCTGTGTGTGTGACTGAGCTGAATCCTGTATCAGTCTGATTTAGCTGTGTGTCTGTGTTTACAAACATCTTAACGAGCTCCAGGTGGATTGTTTATGGAGTTAACGACCCTGGCCTGAGGATCAGAGGTTACCATGACAACTTGAGCTGGTTGCCAATGACGATAGGGGCCCCTCAGGCTGAGGCAGACAGAAACGTCGAGAAAAAGACAGATTTTCTGCCTCTGCACTGGTCTCGCATTTAGGCTTATTCTGACAAAACGGTAACTCCTATCAGAACAAGACACGGATCAACGGTGCCCTAAGGCCTTCCTGAAAATTTTGGTAGGATTTGGTGTTTCTACAGTAAATATTTTGGCGACACGGGCAGTTTTAAAACATCGGTCCGTTCTGCTCCTCTCAGAAAGTTTTTGTATTGGAGTCAATGAGGAAAAGAGACAGACATGGCCACACTCAGAGGCTGCTCATTCAAATTCTGTAAGTCTCTCTGATATTTTGAACACATTGTGGGAGACACAACAAGTTTGTCTACAAAACTGTGAAAAAATTATGTGTGTACAGTGTAAATTGTGTCCAAGAGGAGTTTGGAAAGAGAAAGAATCAGGAGTTTTTCTGGGCTCTCCTCCCACTCTAGCTGATGACATCACGCACTCTAGCACGAACATTCCGTGCAATACACACCCATTATAATCTCATAATTTCTCCAAAAATGATCATGGTTATTGATCAGGGATTGATCAAAAACTATTCAACCTATCAAAACGTGGAGTAATACACCAATACACAAGACTTGTGTCTACTATTTAAAGTTTAAACGGAGTCTCTAGGTGAAAGTATGCCTGAGCAGTAGACGTTTGTTAAACTCCAATGTTTGGTCTTTTTTGCTGTTCTTTTTTTCGCTCGTCCCATAGACTTCAATGCAAAATTTTGCGCAGTTTTTCGCGACTTACGTCGCGAAAAATTCGTAGACTGATGAAAAAAGTAATAGCATAGCGATCCCGATCAGGACGCACGTTTTGATATATAATATGTCCTGCAACTCTTCGAGTTGCAGGACTAGTAGCGAATCGAAAATCGTCCGGAAGATGAAAAATAACTAGGAAAAAATCCACAGAATAACAATAGTGCCCGGCTTCGCCGGGCACTCGTCCCTACAGCTATTTCATAGCTGTGGGGTCGAGTGCCCTGGCGATGGCCGGTGCCCTAACTATTACTGTATTACTAATGAGTTGCTTGACACCTGATTTTCTCCTTAGGGATAAATATAGTATCTGTCTAGCACACAAGAAAGTGTCCAAATAAAGGAGACGACACTCACGACATGATTGAACCTACGTCACAGCCTGAGATTGTATCATTGTGCAGGAACATTAAAATGAAAGAAAGATAAGATTAAAAAAAAAAAAAACATGGTCAATGAAAAATAAAAATTCTAAAGAAAGGCAACACACTCTGTAATGACACTGGGCCAACTCTGTAGGTGGTGAGTGAATAGTCACCACCGTCTTCCACACATACACTCCAAAGTCCACCTCAAGCTGTGAGTCTTTACCCCAGCTGATGGGTTTGTTTCTGTCTATTTGTGTGCATGCGTGCCCCCGTGAATGATGAGGCCATGAATAGTGTGTATTTTTCTCTCTGCCACTGTGAAAATAATCAAATGGTTGTTTCTGAAATGTATTCTGTAGAGTCTGTTTGTATGACTCTAGGACTCTGAAGTGAGTTATTGGGGTGAAGATGAGAAAAGACGTGCCAACTGCAGTATTTGTTTTGCTAAATCTTCTGTTGCATGTTCTTTCTCAGGACACCTTACAAGAACGATGCTACCTGAATTAATCTGCTTTGCCTTCTTCTGTTTTATTCTTTCTGGAAATAAATCTTCTCAAACTGCCACTATGAGAGTCAAAGGTATAGACAACACATAGATTGCTTTTTGCAAACAGGCTCCGGTCTCAGGCAACAGAAGTGGTTTGCAGGTGTCTTCACATCTGGTCTGGAAACATACATTACTGTTGAGCTAAAAGGTTTCAAGGATGATTTGTGCATATTAGCTGTTTTTAAAGAAAAGCACCAAATGTGCATACAGTATGAAGGACTAATTAGAGGTATAAGTAGAGGAGGAGAGAGGGTCTTCAAGAGATTCTTGAACACCGCAGCTCTGATAGTATTTGGTAGCTTGTTCTGCCATCAAGGAACCGCATACAAGAATGGTCAAGACTGTGATTTCGATGTGCACAGGGATCGTCACACTAGACAATATTGCTCGGAGGACCGCAATGTACAAGAAGGAGTGTAAAGCATGTATGATTGAGTTCAAGTAAATGGGTGCAATCCCAGAGGTCACTCTAAAGGCAAGCATTAGTGACTTGAATTTGATCTGGGCAGCCATGGGTAGCCAGTGTAGGTTGATGAGCAGTGGAGTGACATGTGCCCTCAAAGGCAGAGGACCAGCAGGCTGCTGCGTTCAGGACCATCTACAACTGTTTCACTGTACATGATCGAAGACCCACTAGAGGGTTCCTGCAGAAATAGAGTCATAATGGCAGGGTGGAGCTCTGAGGCAGGTAAAGCCCGATTTTGCTGATCATGAAACATGACACCGAGGTTCTTTATAACCTTGGTCGTGGTAGGAAATGAAGCCATAATGCTGGAGCAACTGAGTACTGATTGGTCGGAGCATCAACATACAAGTGCTGATTCAAATGAAACCAGAGGAACTCAAAAGACACAGGAAAGAGGAAGAAAATGAATACATTTTGTGAGCGATAGAATAAATAAATGTATTTGATATACACGCACAGCATGAATAGGCTACTAAGTTTTGTGATTTTGCATCTTGCACAGACAAAACGTTGTCCATCGAGAGGCCTGCTTAACAGTTGCTGTCTCCAGGATCACATTTTGCCAAAATTACACACAGACACCCACACTCACACAGATTTAAGATGCAGAAAGGATACCAGCTCTGTGATGTGGGTGGTAATAAGTATTTGGAAATTATGTTCTCATTTTTATGGGGAAAGTTGCACCATAAACTGGCCGGGAATATCCCCCTGGGCTCCAAACACAGAGAGGGGGGTACTTGGTGTGGATTGGTATTCCCTGGGTGCTCCCTGGTAGGACCCATTACACAGCTGTCTTCCATTTAAACACAAAACTGACTTGAAAAGCTCAAAAGAAATCTTAAGATCACCGGATCCAACTCCCCCACCACCCCAAATTACAATGTGTTTCCCCTTAGCCACAGGAAGCCAAGAGTATTTTTCAGTGTTTTATTATTTTCATTAAAAGATATCATCTTCTTTGTCCCATAACAGTTGCTTTAGACTAGGGAGCACCAGGTTTCTTTGAATTAATAAAATACCCAGAAAGATCTCTACTTTAATTGACAACATTTTAAGTGAATAGTTATTGTAAAACCTTTATTAAAATACAGATGATGTATTTTTTCTATACAGTGAGCGTACTTAGAACCTCAATTACAAGTATACAAGCTGGAAAAAGATATTAAATACTACATTTATGTTAAAGAAGTGCACAACATTATCCCGAGGAACATACATGATTTCATTATATATTTCCCAGTGGCTTACTGTAGCTATGAGATGCGTTTTCGTATTCCTCAAACTATATGCATTCAGTGGTACTTCAAGCTTAAATATAATTTTTGTAAAAGAGCTCACATGTCTCTTTGTTCTCTAAGGCGCTATGTCATAATTCTGGAAAGACCTATCTGACCTCATTTCCTGTCTGACTCTTCCCACGCTGCACTGAAACATTGCTAAAGTGAGCATGCTTAGTTTAGGGTTAATTTAACTGGCCTTTCTAAAACAGACCAGTTGGCCTCAGTGTGACCTTTGTGGTTTAAATAAACTAGATTTGCCTGTGCTATGCTGATGATTTCTACAACCCCGAGGAAGCACCCAGTGAACAAAACACTGAAGGAACAGCAACAGCATCTCAAAGACACGCGCTTCCCTGGGGGAACACAACAAAGTTAATTTTGAGCATGAAATTATTATTCAAACGCACAGTGAAGAGCATAGCTGGCAGCGCGAATAAAGCTTTGTTTCATTTGCAGAGTGCTACTCAATGCTTTCTAATTTCAAAGCAATCTGCAATTTGCTGTTATTTCATAGACTCCTCATTTTGTCTTGTTATAGTGGAGACGGGTGTAGCAGGAAAATATATTTCCTCACTTATCTGAAGGTATGTAACTGAATAAACACCACCTCCTGGGGCTCACGTGGTACAATAAGAAAAGTGGCACTGTGTGTGAGCTGTCGTGTCAGACACTTAGTCACTGTAGGGCAAAGATATATGTTGAGCGCAGCCACTTTATTTCCCTCAGGCTGATTGTCTTCCATGACCTTCATCATAATATTGCATTGCTGGACTGACATGCCCTGGATGCCTTTGGAAAAGCACCTGACGAGGAGCAATTCCTTACAGGGCGTCACTCCCACGGCCTCACTGCAGATTACCACTGTGTGAAATTAGTTTTGGTTTGGAGGCCTGCGGTGTGCACCACACGCATTGCAATGTTTGAAATTCGTTCCGAGGGTGTTGTATGAAATGTCTGCTTTGGGCTAATCCCAAGAGCTTGCAATGCCAACATACTGTAATAGCACAGGTTCAGTACACCTGTAATGATGCCAGGCTGGGCCTCTTGGGTTAGCAAAGTGGAAGATTGAGCTGCACCACGATCTTGTCACCGCTCTCATTCAAACCTTCAGAGACTGGAGACATCTGCTGCTCCTCACCACTTAGTTTGAGGGCAAATTAAGCGAATGTGTTGGATGTAAACATTTTTTTATTAAAGATCAGCTTTGCATCCAGGAGATCCAGTAGCCATGTGTTGATCCCAGGTGTGAGCAAAGGCACAGCAAACGTAATTATGACAATTTATCAGTATGAGTTGATGGAGAAACTCTACAAACAGCACCCTTGGGACAGAGGGAAATCTCAGGATAAATGCCGTAAGCGGAGTTGATTTTATTCTGTTTTGCTGGAAATACAAGCAGTGATGTTAAAGACTGGGCAGCCTTAGAGCTCCACAGTAATGTTTTGTCCTTGTCAGTAGTCTTTGTTAATCTTTTTCTTGCTTTCCCTCTAAAGCTGTGTTTTACTCTGGAGGCATGTTTGCACAGTTGACTAGACATACATCATCGGCGAAGAGTGAGTGACAAACATAAGCCACCAGGAGGATCAAACAAATCCTGGCCTATGTGTTCCCAGATGGGTTTGTAGATAAGCCCAAACAAGTCTAAATTATTGAAATCTGTGACCAAAAAAAGGAAATTGTATGTGTTGCACCTACTATTTTTCAAACATGTATTAATTGGTGTGTTCGTTTCAGACACAACAAGAAACATGATGGGAAATGTGTGTAGAACAGATACAGGTAACACAGCGGTTTTCAGCCTCTCCTTTTAGCATTTTATTAGGCTTTTTATCGGCTAAATGCTCCACTATATTCACATGTTTCTTGCTAACATGCCAACCGCTATTTGGTGCTAATAAGATAGCAAACAAGTGGTTTATCAGAGCCGCTTTGCCAAAAGTGGCTTCCTGCTGCTTTTGGAAGACAGATGGATGAGATTGGCTGTGAGGCTGAAACAAAACAAAGCTGTTCATCGCTAAACCACATCAGTGAGTTAACAGCCACTGCACTCTGGAGTCCTGTTTGCCGCCATATCACATCTACCACATGATGAACACATAAGCACATGCACTGGGAGAAGAAGCGTTAGTTAGTCAGATATGGTAATACATTGAACCACTTTGGTTGTTGTGGTTACCATATCAAATGTGTTGTTGTAAAAAAAGGAAATGCATAATGTCCATATTTCTTTGTTTACTGAATCAGCTTGTGTTGACATGAAAGAGATTCAAGCAGCCTATAGACTAAAGTTTTGGTTCTGACAAACCAGAGTGATTTAGTGCATCCCCAGTATCTTATCCTACAGATAAACACACAAATGAATAAACAGCATAATAACCTAGATCTAATCTTGAAAACTGCCGTGAGTAGTGCTCACTTACTGCATCATCATTTGGATTTACTGCGACGCCTTAATGACGGACCGTCTGAGTGAAGATGCTGTCCTCATCCTCTGAATCATAATAGAGGTGATACTTGTGCCTCCAACTGTCTTATGGCGGGCAAAGCCATTCTCTGTTCTATAAACCTTTGACCACATGTCATTATGCGGGAGATTTTTCCCTGCACTTGTCTCGAAATAGAAGATATGCAGGCCAGGGTGCCGAGGAAGTGGGAAGAAAATGTTAAAAACATAGCAGTGCCACCTGATCTGAGTTCAAGATGCCACAGCTCCTCACTATTTCTTCGAACACCAGAACAATAGAATGAGAAGAAGACTGAGAATCTCTCATTTAAGTGCTATTGTTAAAGTCGAGGCTGGTAGACCTTTAATTAACCTGTCTAATCTTTGATTTAAATTTACAGACCATTCACTGCACCGGACAATAAGTAAGAGAGCACCTTCAAACATCTTCTGATTTGTTTAGTTTTTTTGACAAATCATGGCAATGTGTCAAGGTAGAAACTTGCCATTATTTAATTATTACCATTTGAAAAATCTGTGTGAAATGTTATAATTTGTTTTATTACTCAAATGTCATCTTTAGATTGACAGAAACCTCTTGGAAACTGCGACAAACCCACAAGTTAACAAAGCTGATTGCATCTCTAAACTGAGATCTGTAGTGCTCAGCAGGGGAATATGGATGACATTTCAGTGAAGCTTTTAATCCCTTGAAGATTTATGACAGCTTCTGTTTGTGTTATTATTTCCACCTTCCATCCTGAGATGTAGATAGATTGGATGCAAAGTGGAATTAGGTAACGCAAAGTTCATGCTGGAAAAACATGAATATGATTGAGGTGCAACATGCAGGGCGAGGCGGTCTCACCCAGCTCCAGCTTTGGCTGCATATTTTTCGACTTACCAGTTGAGTTTAAACATATCATGAAAGGGAACCTAAACACAATTTGGTTCCCGTAAGGCAGTTTATTGGATTGTGAGCCCATCTGTCCTGTGCTGTTCGAAACGGACTGTAGGTACCACAAGAACAAAAACTGCCTGCAAGGCTCCAGCCTCCCCAGAGATGTCAGGGCTTATGTCGAAGAGAGAGAGGCTATGTGAAGAGAATGCGGTAAAGGACATGGAGTACTAAACTGCTTCCCTCAGGGTGTGTAACATGCTCAACACAGACATTTTTGCTGCTGTGAATCATGGGTCTCCAATGTCGTCTCCAACATTGTTTGCAACTCTTTAATATAAACATATTCTATTAATAGGGCTCTAGCAGAGCAGATGAGGCTGTTTGGTGAGGGAGCACAAAGATGTTGTAGTAGTATTCTCATGTTTGTTTAAGATAGATATTTTTTTTTTTTTTATCTTTTTGCCTATATAAAACAATAAACAACAATAATGATGTATCCATATCAGAGCTTTACTGTGTAGTAGCGACTGTAACAGGGCTGAAAAAGCTGTTGCTGTAGATAATTAAGTCAATTTATTTGTTAATGGCTTATTTCACTCATAATGGCTGCTACCACTCAAAGGTATTTAAAAATTCTTTGGTGGGGTATGTTGCAGGATGTTTTCCTTCATCAAACAGACAGTCTTAATGCTGGTTAACAGCACAAAACAAAAGGTCATACATAAAGTTAAACGACTGTCCCTAGAGCAATAATTTTCATATAATCCAAGTAAATTTCAAAAGCCGGCTGTTGCAGTAAATGATTTATTAAATTACAGATAAGTATAACCATGGGCTACTGAATTAGCCGCCACACAACAATCATTTTATCCTTATTCATTTCTATTCTAAGCATCAAGATTGCACTCAAATGTGATTACCTCACTATTATTCACCATTTCTGTGTTGCCTTAAGAATAGCGTAAGTCTTCTTCCCCAACTGACGAGTGGCTGAATTCTTGCAGTGGATGTCTCATCAGTCTGTGAATGACACGAGCCAGAGACATACGGCAGAAACTTCCCCGTCCAATAAGGTATTTATATGCAGAGCGCACTTGTTCCATCAGTGCCAAATCCACATTCCCGTCCATATGTCATATTGTATTTCTGAGCTGTATACAGTCCCTCGGAATAGGAGCCAGTATACTATACCCTGACATGATGTGACTTGCAGCAACAATCCCAAATGCATCTGCACATGTCTTCCACAAATAAAAGATACTATAATAGTGAGGAAAGTATGGGAATTGAATAATAGTATTTTACTGAAGAACCAGCAAATGGTGACACATCGATCATTAAATAGCCTAGAATAAAAATGAAACAAACAACACATTTTCTTTGTGATCAATTCAGTTTGTTTGTTTTTTCCAGGGTCCTATTTTTGAATATAAGCTGAAAAAGGAATTTAAACTTCAACTGCAGCCCGGAATAATATGCGGCTGGAAATTGTGTGAATATGTGTAGAGGTAATGGGGGGATACACTTAAAGGTACCTTTTAATGACAATTGCAGCGGAAAAGCTCTCTCTTGAAAAATACTGGGCCACATCCTGTCTCTTGTTTTCTGCGCTGCCTGTCTTTCCTGTGCTGAGAGTCCCTCCTGTTTGCCCCCGTCTCTAGTCTGAGTAAGATAAGACTTTTCACTAATGACTGGACTGACGGGTTCTCACTCAGAGGGAAAACAAACAAGCCAATTTCCTTTAGTGTAGAGCTGCTTCTTTTATATTCCGTAAAGAAGAAAAAAAAGATGAAAGAAGGAATTAAGACCCAATCATGATCTGTTTTCTTGTTTTTTGCCTTTAAAAAAGAGATTTTGAGACAAGGGGCCCTAGTTTTGCAGACCGGTCTAACTGAGAGCGTAGACCGGCTTCGCCACGTCAACTGGGTGTGTCCAGGCGCGTTTTGCAAGAATCGTGAGCCGCGAAGTCCGGTATAGACCGGCGCACCCACGCCCCTTGTCCCTCCTCCAGGCGCAAATGCCGAGGAGGGAGGAGTCGGGGGCGTGAGGCAGGCAGGAGGAGGAGAGAAAGGCTGAAGTGGGATTACCACAGCCGATTCCGATTTTCACCAATCAAATGAGCCCCTCTCCTCACCTTTAACTGAGCCGCGGTGATGTCATTTCCTTTTGACATGGACGGAGGAGAGGAGGAGACAGCGACGCCACAGGCCGAACCTCTCCCAGGAGGAAACAGCTGTTTTGGTCCGGAGGTCCGAGCTCAGAGTGGCTGAATAATGAGTTTAATATCCTTAAACAGGTTTGATCTGATACACTGAGAACCGCTGGCCAGTGTAAAAAAAACAACTAATAAAGAAACTCACATTTATTCAAACCCTGTGTAGAGATGAGAGGTGAATTGAGTTAACCTTATATTCCTGTGAATGTTAATGTAAACCCAGCGCGAGGCAGCAGTTAAAAGAAAAACATGACGTAGAGGCCCCCCAGGAAAGAGACTTACAAAAACGTTACAGTGTGTCAGTTGTTTTGTTTTCCTGCCTGTTATTTTGTTGCTGGGCTTTTCCGCTGGTAAATAAACTTTTTTTTATAAACTACACAAGATCCGCTCAAGATTCTTGGATCCAAGTGTAACATGTACACTAATCACAATATAAACAAACACCGTAACAGGGATGGAATCCGCGTAAAGGACGCTCTCGCTCTCTCCCCCCTCCCTCCCTCCCTCTCTCTGTCTGTTTGTCCTTTTCCTTTTTTCTGTTATGAGAGAAACTATATACTGACTATCTGACACCGAGGCTGTTGTGGTTGAGAGATGTTTGTTTTTTGTTTTTCATTACAGCTGCCTGACGTCGCTGGCCCGTTGATAAATTAATAAGTAAATAAAAAAAAATAACGCGGATGATCACATCTCAACATGGTAGTGACATGCAGTCATCCACGCTCACACAACCCGCAGCTGCTTTTCAGTACGAGTTCGTCCCTGCTGTGTTAATTCAGGTGGAGGGTTTCATTACGCATGCCAATAGCCTTTGATCTGATGGGGCAAACGACAAACCAGGCTTTATTATTATTTATTATTATTATTATTATTATTATTATTATTATTATTATTATTATTATTATTTATTATTTCTCAAACCAGGATTTATACCCCTCCAAATAAAATAGTTAAATGATGGTTAATGAAATTGCTTGTCCGTCTAGCCTGTCAGTTGCGTCTGCACACACCCCCCTCCCTCTCTCACTCTCTCTGTCCGTCGTCTCTTTTATTTCTGTGATGAGACATACTGACTGACACCGAGGCTGTTGAGAGATGTAATAAGTAAAATAAGTAAACAAATGAATAAATAAATAAAAAACGCGGATCATCACATCTCAACACGGCAGTGACATGCAGTCCCTCAGTCCGCAATCCACAGCTCCAGTGCCAGTTCGTCCCTGCTGAGTTAAATCAGGTGGAGTTTTCATTATGCTGCCAACAGCCTTTGATCTGACGTCAGATGTGATGGGACACTCTTTATAGATATAAATTCACGTGTTAATTCCATTAGTTGCATTAAATAGCGGTTATTGTGGTTATTTATTGCATCTAAATGCGTCTGGAACAGTGGAAACCTGTCTGTGAGGTTTTGCTGACGTGTGTGGACTGTTCGCAGGTCAACCAATCTCCCTCTCCGCCAGCTCCACTTCGCCTTGCCCCGAGATTAGACCTGCTTTGAGGTGGTCTGCTTTCGGCGCAGAGTCGGCGGGACATTTTCTCACGAAACTTCCGCTTCACCAAGCTGAATCTGTGACACCGCCTCCTGCTGCGCCGCCACACCCATATTGGCGGAGCGCGATCTGCCAATCTCCCGACTAGACTTTGAGCCAGTCTGCGCTGCTTCAAACTTGCAATAGACGGGCTGCGATACCTTGCGCCACCTGCGCCGCGCCACCAATGTATAATCTTTATTATTTTTATGCTTTGGTGATGGTGTATCTACAGCATTGTTTATCTGCTTTCACAAGATGTTTACCTGCCAAAAACCGTCCTTTAGACAGGCTCTTTATTTGCCTGACGGATGCTGCATCTAATAATTTGCATCTGCATGCATATTGAAATCTATTTAGTCTGCATGTACCAAATAATGAGTGAACCATCTCAGTAAATAAATGATAGATTGTTGCAACAGATGGATGCATATGGTGAGCAAAGAAAGTGAAATGGTATTCCGCATTCAAATAAGAACGGGCTGATTGCATAGACAGGGGTTCAACAGTTGCACTGATTGTCTCTCTGCCTATTACTCCTGAATTGTTACCGCTTTACAACAACAGCGTCGTGTTGGGCGTGAACAGCGGGGGAAATCTTGCTCAGTGTGACTGATGCAATCCAGGATGCTCCTTGTCTTCCTTCTATTCATCCTCCTACTGTCATCGCCTCTCACCGCGATGCTCCCAGTGATTTATCTCCGACACAGGAGACACACCTTTGGCCCGCTGCTCTGATACGTAATTGAACAATTTAACAACTAGGGTTTGCACCTGTGAGTAGCCAACACAGCCAACTAATAATTATAAATAAATATTTTTAGCTATCTTTGTGTCAGCTCCAGAGATTTAAGTAACAGGTGGAGAAGATTTTCTTGTTTTGTTTTTATCATTTGTTTTGTTTTTAACAGCTTTATGTATGTGTGTCTGCAGCATGTGTTATTTTGTTGGAAATCCTGATAAGGCGTCATTGTTATCAATGATCTCAGCTATTTTCCAGATGATGAATGTATGAACGTTAACTTTCATTTTCAGTGTAGGTTAGCTTTACACTTTAATTTCCTGTCCTCTCTTTTCTCTGAGATAAAACCACAAACCTGATCCCTGGTGTGATTTTACACAGTAGGCTTTATACAGTATACAGTACGGCCTAATGGAGGAAATGGAAGGACACTGATAATCATAATATACAATTCAGTTCAGTGTGATTACAGTAGCACTTTGTTATGTAATATGAAAAGACAAATGTATAAAAAAATGTCTCATTCATTCTCCCTCCTGATGCAAAAAGTAGGCCTTCACCTAACCTATGCCCTGTCACATTTTAATCGTTATTTGCAATAAATCCTCCATTAACCTGCAGTTGTACACTTTGTTTTTTCACCCCGATTTAAATTTTCATTAATCTGTAATCTGGCTCCATTAATATTTAGCAAATATTAAAAGACAGACCATTCTGAACTTAAAAAGTGTGTGTCTAATGGTTTTTACGGCATTACATTAGTTCAAATGCAATGGCGCGTAAATATGAAGTTATTATTATGATTGAAATGTTTAATTTGCACAAATGGACTCTGGAGAGAGAGATTAATCTCCATGATATCATGGAACTCAAATGGGCTCTGAAACCCGCCATATGCGGTTATACTGTGAAAGTGCATAATCGAGTCACTAGAGATTAGTGTGAAATGCTTCTCTGCCATAAATTACTGATAAGTGGTTTCAAATCTGTTGTGATAGTTTCGACACCATTATTTTTTGAAAAGTGACATGAGAGGATAAGAGGTGTGATACAGGCAGGAACGGAAAGGGAGAGGAAGCAATACCTATATAAGAGTCTAGCTATATCTGATATAATAAACAGTCCATCAACAACGACAGCTGACTCTGGGAAGGATGGAGGGATGCATGGACTAGATAGAGAGATTGATGGACAATCCATCAGCTGGGACCAAAACATGGAGGAGTCTCACCAAAACTAAATAAATCCACCGCTCTATTCAACCTCAGTGACAGAGGTAGCGGGAATTGTTTAACTTGACAAAAGCAAAACAATACTGAACTATTGACGGAAGAATCAATTTCTAATTCTCCACCCGTCTTAAAATCTAATCTGCAATCAATTAAAATGATATTAACACTCCTCTGATCAGTTCTTTCATGTTAAAATAATAATTAAATTATGAGTAATGTTCCACCTCTGAGGATAATTTTAGCATGTGTCAGCTCATTGCTTTGGTTTCACTATTTGTTGCTTTGCATCAGTTGTGATCTAAAGGCCACTGCTCTCCACCGGCTCAGTATCAAACAGCAGACAGACCCAGTTAGTCACTATAACTGAAGAACACAGACAAGCTATTTGCAGCTAAAGAGTCAGACGTTTTTTTCGACATACAGTAGGTTTGCAATCATCATTTGGACATTATTTAACTCTGAGGGGTGTCATTGTACTTACGTATTTCGATGAATTATCTCATAATCAGCTATGAATCATCAGCAAGTAATCGTCTTCACACCATGGACAACACTTCATGACCCATAACTAGAATCTATCAGTGTGAATACGGGATGTAGGTCAGTTCACAGGGGTTATCTCCTCTAATACATAATGAAGCACCTTCACCTCAACTATTCTGTCTTCAAGTATTACTGTACTGTAGATGCTGTTTTGGTCCTTGCCATGGTTTAAATGAGGCTCAGTGTTTCCCATCTCCCCTTTGCAATGCTTGGACTTGGCTTTGACATCCATGAAATTCTTCTCGGTTCCCTGGACATCAATTGCATGTCACTCTCATTCACGAAACTGTCCATCTTCCCGCCTTGTCCTCCTCTCCAGTGGATCTAACAAAGCCCAGTTCCATTAACACTCAGCTGCCATCCTGCTAATCTACCTCAGCACCTGTTTCAGATGACACTTCTCCTTCAGTGAAGCTGGAAGAAGACAGTGAAACAGGTCAGTAATTGAACGACACTTTGCCAGATTAAGAGTGGAGCGGCAGACTGATAGCTCGCAAATATACCTTCTGGAGGGTCTGTGAGAGTCTTGTGTGTCTGCGGGTGTGTTTTGTGGTTTTATTCTAACAATGACTTACCACGGCTTTATTTCCAAGAGAAAAGTGAATTCCCCGCTGGGATGTGGGAAGAGCAGGGGGAAAAAAGATGCCCCATTTTCACCCACAGCTTCACTTCTGCCAGTTAAAATTCATTTCAGATATTTTTACAAAGCACACAAAGGCTGTGCTAAGAAAAAAAAAAAGGGCAATCGTTTTAATTAGAGATTTATCTTTTAGGCTTTCTAATTCATTTTGTCCACAGTCCTTCATACCTGACTGTGACATATTTGTCTTTGAGCTAATCAGCTTCATTGTGAACACCTAATTTATGTCATTCATGCCCTCACACTGCCTCCTTCTCGCCTTTGTCCTTTTCAACACTGACATACCGGTCCCCTTCCTCTAATATCCAGTATTAATCCCTGGCATGTAGCTATAACAACAAATGCCTCAGAAGTGCCAACATCAAAATCCTGCCCTTGCAAATCAAACAAATGTTCAAAGACTCAAATACACGCACACGCACACACAACAGGGGAAATTGGGAATTCTAATTATTTCTTGCCAGTAGCTTTCCTTCTCACATTGCCCTCATTTTATGTCAAATATGTTTATGTTGCAATGTTTCTGGAGGCAAAACAATGGATAGTACACACAGTGACTGAAAACGAGTCCTGGTATCAGTGTATGCATGTTCAATTCCAGGATTAGGCTAATAAATGGAGAAGAGAAAATGCATTTTAAATATTCCCTATGGCGATACTGGATTGATTGAGCTTTAAAGCAAGGACACAACAAATGTATAACAGGAATATAGGAAATGAAGAGTATTGGACATTATTGGGGGGGGGGCATTATGCACATGTATTAATGGAATATGAGAAACAGGAATGCAAAAAACACTTTATATTAAAAACCTACAGAGCATGTGATGTACCTGCATAACTGATTTGTGTGGTGACAACAGGTCACAAAGGTCCCTGTGGATAATTGGGCAAAATGGCCAAGTTAACTTTGCAACTCTGAAGTATGTCAAAGGTTAAATGGTTGCGCTCATATGCATCTTTGAAAGAGAGGGCTGTAATGAGGGGGAAAACATCCTCAGCTCGTAATATCCAACTTCATGAGGAAATGATGTGTACAGCCTCTTGCGTTGCTAATTGCGTGTGCAGTGTCTCTTAGGCCAATCAATTGTCTATAACTTAAAAGACCTGGCTCTAGTATGAGTTGGGCTGAGTAATGATTGGCGCAAGTTGCACTGAATAATGCAACCTGGTTTCCAAATGCCATGAACTGCAAATGACAGTCTCTGATTCATGGGTCCTGCCACTGCGTTTTTCCTCCTAGACATGATTTATTGGCTGATGGTCAACCAATCAGTAGCACAGAAATGACATTACACACAACTGAAAACAAAGAGACCTTTCCTTGTGGTTCAAGGCGACACCCACTCTTTCAATCAGCGCTGGACAACTAAGAAAATCGATCGACATCTGCTGTACTCAATATTCTGTAAAACTCAATA
The DNA here is from genome assembly GCA_030347415.2 of Decapterus maruadsi. Lineage (NCBI taxonomy): Eukaryota > Metazoa > Chordata > Actinopteri > Carangiformes > Carangidae > Decapterus > Decapterus maruadsi. The sequence goes on from CM064906.1 coordinate 20,415,767, forward strand.
TTCACACTGATCAGCAATGACAGAATATCCTCTTTCCAACAAAACGAGACAGCTGTAAAGGAAAAAGTCAACTTTACGCCCAGTCGCAATTAGTCGAGTGTCTTAATTTGAAGCTCCACTTAAGCACAACAAACAAAGCAAGTCAATCTGAGAAACCTTCTTCTTTTTACATTCATGAAAAGTTTGTAATACAGAGAGCTTGTGTGTTGCGGTTGGGGACTTTTATGAAAATTTAAGCAAACAGCTGTCCCAGTTCTGTTCACTTCTGTCTCCTCCACTCATTCACTTTGCTTTTCAGTGTCTTCGCGATAGGAGACAAGTGGCAGTAAAGGAGAAGAAACAGGCAGGAGAGGAGACAGATGGACCGCAACAGTCACAAACGTCTCAAGCTATCACAAGGACCACAACAGAAGAAAACCCAACGCAAGGGGATTATTTTCTTTCTCGTATTTATTCAAAGGACACAATTAAATAATTATGTTTTCTTTAGGCCACCATACATCCTTCTGGACATAGAGATCACATAAACTTACTTGGAAAAGCGGCTTACTGGAATCCACGTAAACCCTTTAATCTCACGATCGCACTGATCTAATTATTCTCAGTAATCACGCTGAATTGTGCATGTAAATGATCTGCAATAGCAGGCTTTGTTTTCAATGGATTGATTCTCCCTATTTCCCCTCAATTTATTGTGTTCCACCTATTCAGAAAAGTATGACAGACTCCTCTGTTGGGGAATAGAGCGCTTTGTGCACCATTTGCTTCTTCACAATAGACAAAAGCACTTTACACTCATCATTCAGCTTAGGAAACAGGCTCTTTTTGTGGCTGCAATACCAACTGTGATGGGCAGCCGAGTCATTTTCTTACCAACAAGTCACCCTGATATTCTAATGATTACCTCCATCATCTCCATGAGTGGGTGCAACGATGTCCCTGCCATGTTATCAGTTAAGAGGATCTACCACGCTGAAGAAAATCACAGGGTGTTTTCTAAAACAAGTCTGCACAGTATTTATCTTGTCAGCTGTTTATATATATATGAGCGTGTGTAAGAATGATTTGTATTCACTTGATGCACCAGTGATCATTGCCCTTGAAATCTCAAGACCATATTTTGTATGCAATGTTGCACCTCACGTCGGCAATTTAATTAAGAGTGTACACTAATATATGCTAAATCTATAATTTTGGCATAGAGCAGTCACAAGCGACTTGGTAATCAGCTTTCCTGCCTTGAAGAGACAACATGTCAATCAGACTCTTTTCTGAATTAAATTTGGTGGAGGTGAGTCATGTGGAGCAAACACACAGGGGATGACTGAATACCATAAAGTGTGCTCTTATATGAGCCTTTTGCCGGGAGGTTTTTTTCTTTTTTTCTCTGTCTCTCTCTCTCTCTCTCTGCACATGACCAACAAAACCAAGTCAAAACTTTTAGGCAATGACTGCTTCTGTGACGTGTTTTGAATATGCTTACATTTTCTGAAAATCCTCTCTATAAGGTTGGGTGGAGGCTGCAGCTCTGCTGGAGTTTTGCTTTCCATCATTCTGCCAAAGCAATATTAGGCAACAATTCAAGGCTGTACAGCACATCTCCAGACATCTTGATTACATCCTTTGAGCTACAGTCCACTTTTATTAGCACTCATCCATCCATCCATCCATCCATCCATCCATCCATCCATCCACTGGCTACACTGCAGGTCACATCACTGACATAGAGAAGGGTGCCGTACACCGCTTACAGGTCTCCAGGACAAGGTATCACAGAGACAACACATAGACAAACAACTCTCACACACCTACGGGCAATTTAGAGTCGCCAATCAGCCCCTGACTGGGAACAATTTGAATGGCAGGGTTGGAAGTGTTGGAAGAAGGCTTGTTTCAAGACCCCAAAATCAGACCTTCTTGCTGTGAGACAACACTACAAACCACGGCAACACTCCGGCCAAAAATAAATCATAAAAACTCATAAAGGATGAACACTTTAGAGCTGCAATAACCAGACTTGTTGTAAACGCACCCTCATATCCACTTGCCACTGCCCCCTCGTTAGATGCTTGGTGTTGGCAAAATGGATCCAGAGAGAGGGACACCGCTGCAAGAGGTTAGCTATTCTTTTGTTTGCCATCCCATTCCCAAGCCTTTGCAGGTGTTAAAGCCGCAAAGAGGCCAGCATCCCTCGCAGCAGAGGCCAACACAACACAAAAGGGACACAGCGACCAAAGCTGTAAAACATGCGGATGAGGAATAAGTATCAGTGAATGAGATGTTTGCCCCGTGGGAAGCTCATGGAACTGTTTCAATCCCATGTGTTTGTCTGATTTCATTGTGCAGCTGACTCATTACCACCCCTCTCACTCCTTTGTCGTGTCGCCAAAGACCTGATAGAAGATATGAGGGGATTAGCATGATGACGTCCTCTCTATAATTTGCTCATTGTACGCAGACACAGGTCCAGTTGGAGCACTTGTGAGGAAGAAAATGAAATATTCTTCTTAATACTCCAGAGAAAAAGGCTCAAAATGTGTCTCATTCACTTCTCTATCATCTCCATCTCTAATTAATATGCTAACAAGTTTTGATAAGACCATCTAATCACTTTACAGTTTGTAGTGATAGTGGGAATGACGCAGAAATCAGGTTTCAAGTCATTTAATCTCCACTGATAAAGTGGAAACAATGGGGGGATTGTAAGTGGTCTCTAGTAGCTGCTGTGTGAATCAAATCAGTGTTTGATTAAGAAAAAACCTTCAGCAGAGCTAATCTAACCACGTGTTGAGGGAGACTGTGATTGTGACTGTGCAGCTGATTTTACTTTGAATTTCCAAATCACGTCCTGCCCTCCTCATACACTGTTACATGTCCAGAAACCAGAAACATGCGAGCCAAATAATGACAGGCATTAATATCCTCTTAGCTGATATATTACGTTAAAACATAATTAAAACTGAATATAGATAAACCACACCCACTGCATCCATTTATCCATAGCTACATCTCAATCACAGGATGCTGGCCTCATTATTTCCACCCATGTCCTACACCTGGATGCTCTGATTACCATTTTTAAAACGATTACATTTAATGGACTCACATCTTGTGAGGCTTTTCCCCTAATTGAATATTCAATTCAGATGAGGACGTGCTTCCTTTACAAAGTGGATCCTACATTGTAAAGCATTGCTTCTCTTATAGTACATACAATTGATGAGAAGAATACATAAATAATCCAGACTCTTGCAACTCTCCTTTTTGGATTTTATTATTTGAATTTATCTTGAATTAATAGTATCAATATCAATGTTTTTTTGTTTTTTTTCTTTTTTATCATCTGGAGACAATAAGTTGAGAGGTGATTTGAAAATCACAGGGGATGGTTACTAAACTTAACCTTTCACTAATTTACCATCACGGTTGACGACAAATGAATGGAAGTATTCCTGCTGGTGCTCCGATCCTTCATTTAATTAGAAACTGCTCCTCAGAAATTCAGATGAAGAATGAAGCTGAGCATCCCACTGTGAGAAGGAAGGAGGAGAGGAAGGAGGCGGAGGAGGCGGCACTTGTTGCTGGGCACAGCTTGGATGCTTGTTACTATCTGGAAAAGAAAAATCCTCACTTCTTGTGATATTCTTAACACAACAGCAGAAGGACTTGTTGTTCCTCCGTGGGCTGGGAAATCCACAGTTTCTGGAACAACAGATGAACAGAAAGATGTGTAGAGGGTTGTTATTTTTTTCCCCAGCACCTGAACAAGAATTGTACGAGTTTCCCTTATTTTCACCTTGGGTTGATTATCGTGTGACTCATTAGTCAGCTGTTTATTCTTGCCGGTTGTATTTGATCTATTTCTTGCTGCTTTTCATGCTTGCATTTCAAATTTATTTTTACTCCATTTCCAGATTGGCATCGCATCCTCTTCTATTAACATCGTCGCGCTTTTGATTCTATTTAAAATTTGCAGCAGTTGAAAGGACAGACATGGATTTATGAGTGGAGGATTAGCCGGTGTCAAACTATTACACATCCATTGTTATTGTAATCCATGGAGAAAATGCATCTTTAATTAGTTGCTGCTTTACGATCCATTTAATTACCTCCCTTTTCAAATGAGATCACGAGGGGGCAATCACCTCTGACCACATAATCAATTTGTATGTTTCCACTCTGATAATTTGAACTCATGTTGAGTAATCAACACTTTGATAATCAGAAGAAGACTGCTTTCTGCAGGAAGATTGAAGCTCACTGATTTGGTTGCACCTCTGACTCCAGAAGATCCCCATTCACTTGCATTTATGTGTCATATAATTCTATTTTCTACTCTATTGTGCAGCTTCCAGTTTACCAGCTATTCCCAAGCTTCTAAAGAGGGGCATCCAGATGTTTCACACCTGTGCATCTCTCTCTGAACACATGCAGGGCTGCATTTGAATGAGGCTGAAATCAAGGGCTCAGTCATAAGACGAATAAAAATGTATAAGCACACTTAGTGAACTGATGAGCTCTGCTTCATGGCCACGTGATTTCCACTTGAGATACAAAAAGATCGCATTATGTTGGTGATTGAGATGTTTTGGGGCTAGACAAGATGTGGTGGTGTTTGGAAAGAAATTCTCGATGGCCTGGAATCAGACTTCCTGTCTGTCACTCATCCTTCACATGGTTTCTTGATGAAGACGTTATCTTCCCTCATTCGGGATTAGTTCATTAGCTTTACACAAGATGGCAATGTTGCAATGTTGAAATGTCAGTTTGTAAGCTTTTACTAATATCAACATCTAACTACTTGAACTGGTACAAAATGTTCCTGTGGCCCCACCAGAAGAGAAACAGTCATCTTTTTTGTGGTTGTTGTTTGTTTGTTTGTTTTTTCAGAAAATTGTCTCAAAATTATAGGCTAGATGGATGAAATTATATGCATTTGTGTCCTCCAATATATTTGGTAGTCTCTAAAATTTAGTGCCAGCAGCAAGATTTTAATAAGAAGAATATGGCTGCATACATGATCTGCACTTTTTTTGTTTGTTTGTGCTATTTCGCAATTCTAGCTTGCTAAATAAAATTAAATTGTAAACATTGTACCCATTGATGCAACAGTGCTGAGGTCAGCATTTAAGCACAGACATCGCTGCGCTTAAGTTCTGCCTCACAGAGCTACCAGCAGGGTTGCAGACCCCCAGTGTTGTTACACACCTGAGACATGTTTTACAACCTGCTCTTTCACTGCAGTTTGATGCTTTTACGACCCTGCGTCTCCAACACCATCCCTCTGATCAGATCATGGAAGATCTGAAAACGCTGGAAACACTGCGTCATATTGATGTACGTCTGTAGGCCTAGCTTTGAGTTTATTAGAATGATATTGACAGGTACTTTAATTATTTAGGCTATGTCCACCTCATTTCTTAATGCAATAATACAGTTCAATAGCACTACAACCTATATATTCTAAAAAATGATCATAATACTGAATCAACACCACTATAAAAAGTGTCAAACATTAAACTTTCACAAAGGCATGATTTATAGCAGGTCTATTTAGACTGCATATACTTTAGTGAAACTGCCAAATGGCTGTACATGGTGTAGCTGACAGTGCGAAATGAGCCTCATTATCTCATGCTGTGCGCCAAAGAGAAACTCCACTGACTCCAGCTGTGCAATCATTATAGTAAAGTGAAGTTATTTAATAATAAAGACGATCAGATTCCACCATCACGGCCCATTTGGTGTCAACACTTGATGTACAAGTTGCCCCTTAAGTCATTTTATTTGAATATGTATTTTATTAGGCTTTCTGTGTGTTTTCTGGGGGAACTGAAAAAAGTTCTTTAGAGAGCCAGTTCAGATGATGAAGAAGAAGAAATATGGTTTCCATTACTTTCATCAATAAGGTTAGTGCCTATTTTTAACTGTAAAAATGAGGTGCATAGGCAGTTACAATAGAAAATCAGGTTCAGTGTGACATAATAACACTTCAAGTTATTTTCAGGGGAACTATTTTCAGTTATGAAGCTGCTATAAAAAAAAAAGTAATATTCACAGAATTGCCCTCCCAGTCTGATACAGCTGTTCAGCTGTGTAAATTGTTATGTGAATTCTCTTTTTTAATAGCAAATAATCATTACAGCTCATTTGAATAATCAATATGCTATTTTTTTTAAAGGCTAAATATTCCAATGCAATGAACTATAGGTGGGATTTTTAGTTCTATGTAATTCTATGTAGCTACATTATGCTTGTTAAATTCTGTGTCAAATAGGACAGAGTTTTTTTGTTTTGTTTCTACAGACTATTAACATTTTCCTGCCACAGTTAATTCATTTGAAATTATTCTCATTTTATGAGTAGGGGTGGGACAGAAATGTCACAGGTGTGTCTTAAAATAGTGCATTTTACCATGAGTGACAGTATTATTCCATAATCCAGTTCATCCAGTTCATCATTGCAGCTCAGTTTGGTGTTTACACTCACTCCCCTCATTGCCTTTTCCATGTGAAATGTCACATAAATAAACCAGGAATTGTTTATTTATGGCTATTTTTTTGGTATGATGTAGGCTTTTTCTGACTGTTAAACCTAAGAGATGTGTCTGTCTGCTCCATTATTAGTTGGGGTTGGGTCTTTGTAGACATCAATAAACCTCCAGTCTGTTATTCCATCACTGCACAATTTTGCATGTGCATATCAGTGTTTGACCTTTTTCTAGTCCTTTACAAGCCCAATTACCTCACCAAGGACCTGACATGACATCTCAACAACAGCTGGAGTTTTACATAACAATAACAAAATCCTCTCTTTCCTGCCACAGTGTGAACTAACATTGAGTGATTATTATATAAGTGATATTTCCATGAATCATGTCTGCCACTTGTGTGTTGAGTGATATTTACATGAATCATGTCTGCCACTTGTGTTTTCTGACACCATTTCCCTGATGTTGTAAGTAAAGGGCCTCTTGTCCATCTGTGAAGTGTCACTAAATCCATGCTAAAGGGCCCATTTTTAGCATGTTTATTGCATTAAAACAATGTCCAAAGAGAAATGGCAATTATAATGCCCTGTGCTATGACTTCATATGAAACAAGTGGCACAGTCTTTTCAGAATTAACAGAATACTTATCAGTATTGCTAAAAGGCAGTGGCAGCTGAAATCTCTCATTGCACATGTGCAATGACAAATAAGTTTATCTCTTCTATTTTAAATTCTGCAGCATTATAAGGCTAAAGCTCAGTGGTGAACCTTTGGTGAATAATCTGAATATCGATCCAAACATATGGTTTCCTACTTTATTGTAACCTACCTAAACAGTATAGGCCTAATTTATGGGCTTTAATTTTAACTCCAACCACTCGATCCTGAAATATTAACAATAACCCTTTAGATGAGCCTGTGTCTGCATGGTTCCTATGGGCAAGCCTTTGGTCTTATCCTGTAGGAGTTGACCATAATCAGAACTGGTGATGTCACTGCCTATACTCTCATTTGACACCGATTGGTGCAAGTTGATTAGGCTACGACACAATATTTTTTCATAACATTTGCACAAACTAATTAGTCACCTTCACTTCCGCCAGTGTGAATGAATGAGTGCAACATTCATTTTGAGATCTTGCATATTCATCTTTGATTTTTTTTTAAGACATGCAGAACAATCACAGAGCCACCACTGCATTAACTATGAAAGAATATAGTCATATGTCAAATTAAACAGCAGAAGCTGGCCAACAACGTGTAAAAACCATGTTTATACAGCCCAACACACAAACACAGCCCAAACAATACTCAGAAATAAACAACTAGGCCTAAACATCAAACATCATGAAGCACCTCTGTGTGGACCCAGTCGCCACATAGACACATAGATAGGCTACATAGCACCAGAAACTACAGAAGCTACACAGACACAAGGCAGAGAGAGAAGCCAACAACGAGCGCAGCAAGTCAAGCAAACACAGACACTGCTTGGCCAAAACATGGTTGTAAATTTCCTCTTACCTTTGCTGTTTTGCCGTGAAAAGTTTGTTTTATGGGTGAATCCCTTTTATACCTTAATATAATACATCCATGTTTTATACAGGTAAATCCCATGGATGTAGGTAAATCCACATGAACTTTGACCGGTGTTACATCTAAATCGGTCCGGACGGGCATTGGGAGTGGTGGAACCTTTGTGAGCGCCACACATATTACTTTTATTTGATTTTTGACTGTGAGGCATCTTCATTTAGGTTACTCTTCACCAGTAACACACATTTACACATCTCAGCAATTTCTAAATTTTTCCCCTTTACTATGACACCAAAAGTAGGCTATTCAGATAGACCTTGTGGTTGCAGAGATAGGCAACTCATTTTATTATGGATATGTAATTTTCGAGAAAATGCCTAATAGACTTGGTTTTTATCACGTTCACATCCTTTATAATTTGGTTTCTTCTAAAAACTAATTTTAAAAAAAAATCTGCGGTAAAGCTTGTTGGGAAATCCTAATTTGACCAATGAGCAGGCTCCCTGTCATTTTTGACATTTGCGTCTTTTTATTCTTCCCTCAACCTCACGCTCAGCAAATAGTCGATTAAACAAGCATCATGATGATTGATTGGCAAACAAAAAAGCGACGCCCAAGAGAGAGGGATAAGACAAAACAGGGTAAGTTTACTACGGAACTGACTAAATTAGAAATGTTTTTACTCAGCGTGCTTCGGGTTTATTGATTGTTAGCGATGTTGACGTTTAGCCTGAGGCTAACGTTAGCTGCTGGATTAGCTAGCGAGCAGCAGAGCCAACGTTTTGGAGTTGGTTTATTAGTGTAATTGTTGAGTCATATCTGTTGTAGATTGATTGTGCGATCAGTTGCCTCCATCCATTCATTCCCACTGTTGATACTGCTTGTCCTGGTGGCTATTTGTTCTGTGCTTAATTGACACACTGTCTTTACATGAACTGTAGCTTTGTCAGGGTTTGTTAGTCTCAGTCTCAGCTGGCTCAGATGTTTGATTGTTGCTGTAGTGGTTTGAGATCTATGGTTTGAGACCAGTGCAGGCTGTTTGCGTTGCATTGTGAGCTTCTCCATGGTAATTTAGCCACTTACTGTTACTGGTAGTGTTAATGTGTGTGCGCGTGTGTGTGTGTCCTCCACCTTAACCATGCTTCACTTTTATCATCACTGAGACTTTTAGCCTACTTTTAGCCTCAAGCAAATCATTGAAAACATGGGATTTAATTATCTCCCTTTTTTGTTGATTAAATTCATTATTTAGTTAATTAATAAAGCAATGAAACAACGAAGTGATCAGATTTGAAAATACCTTTTCCACTTAAGACCTTTATTCCGATTGGTGGATAGCTATTCTATTTGTTTTTCCTTTAGGCCTATTTCTATTTGTCTGACTCATGCACATCTTGTAGATCCGGGGCTGGCCGTAAAGAACCCAACAGACAGACGATGGAGCAGAATTGTTTGTACAGATATCCGATTTGTGTCTCTCTTGCAATAAATTGCTGGACGGGGAATCAGGTTCCCAGTGAGAGAAGAATTGAAATAGTGATCCCCCGCAGTTTCATCAAGAAAATTGCTCAAGTTTCTTTGTTGTTTTTTTGTCTGGCATTTCTTCTTCATTTTGTCAGACACAGTGGTGAGAGAAACAAGAAAAGGCAGGGGAGACCAAAGAGGAGATGACATGCAGCATTCGAACCCAGCCTCAAGAAAATAGCTGTTTGTGTTTCCTCTTCACATTATCCAGACACTGTGACACATCAGAGGAACAGTGACTTTTGTATTTAACCGTGCATGCAGACTGAATGAACGTGCCTAATTGCAGTAATCTGACAAGTGTGGAAGAAATTCATCTGCTCAGCTGTGCTGCTGTACAATTTCTCCGGGTAAGGCAACGCATTTGATTAGCGTATGATGCAGATTATCCAGTCATCACTAAAAAGTGATTGGTGTGAAAAATTGTTGACACAGGGAGGAAAGCCAGAGGCGGTGTGGGGGCAGTGGGAGTATGGGCTTGGGGGTGTTGATGGAGTCAACCATTAGTGTGCAATAAACCAGAGCTGAACTGCAATAAACTACAGGCTCAGTGTGGGATTGAACTTCTAATCTTAGCTAAAACCTAGACACACAGACAGAGTAGGAGGGGTGCGGGGGTTGGATTAACATGTACTACAGATTATCCTGTGATCACAATAGAAGTGTTTCATGGCGTATACCTCCAGTCTTAAACACGGTTTTGGCACAGACCTCTCATGCTGTAATCCCGCCTCCATCACATCACATCACACCAAATGTCTAGCAATTAACCTGAAGCAGCTCTGGCTATTTGAAGCAAGGGTATGTTCTTCAACACAAACACTACAGTCACAATAAAGGCAGTAGGAGCTCTCACTGTTGCAGGGATTTACTGAAAATCCACAAGAAGTTGAGTGACTTGTTTATGTTTTTGAAATTATATCGCTATTCACACCGCAGACACATGCACAAACAACCAGAAGTGGTGACAGTTCATACGTTCTTAATTTTCATAATGTTATTATTATATCCTCTGTAGTTGTCAGCGGCACACAGGGTTCTTGAGTTCACCCAGCATGTCGCAGTAAAACCTCTGATCCCAGACAGCCTGCTGGATAAACAGTATTTTCATGGGAAATATTTTCAGTCCACATTAAAAAGCTAAAGCATCCCAACAGGGGAATTTTTTTTTTGTTGCATCATTTCAATTTTGATAGAGTAGCAGAAGAGTGAGTGTGGCAAACTGCCTCACCTGGATATTTATATGAGGTCCCTTTCAAAGATCTTCAAACTGGAATTTGGATTTTTTTTTTCTCTCCATCTGTTGGAAGTGGGGGGAGGAGGTAATTTGGGGTTACACAGATGATGGAGCCTGATACGAATGAGACTGTACTGTATGCGTAAGGACATATTTCATTTGCATGGAGGTGCAGTGCTTTCATTTCACATTATTTGGTAGGCATAGATATGCAGACTACCCCACCCACCCCCCTCCCCATCTTAGCCTTAAATTAATCCTTCAACTGAAGTTCAAATGAATTCTTGAGGGGATTTGGATTAATAGATGTACCTGTGCGCTTTATGAAGATCTGCTCTCGCACATATTCATACAAAGTTCCAGAAAAAACTAATTTTCTGAATTGTACATTCCCGAGAGAAGGATAAATCTAATCTAACCTCTATTTCAAAGTGGCAAGGCTATTAAAAACTGAGTTTTAGTCATGTTGGAGTCCATAAAGAGTTGGGGAAGTGAGTGGGGTTAGGGGGTATTGAGGCTGCGTGGGGCAACAGAAGTAAAGAGAGACAATATAAAAATAATATAAGACATGTAACAGTGAATAGTTCAGTTCAGATACCAAATGATAACATGAGTAAAAATCATGCAAAGAGCTGCTTTTGGATCACTGAGGGCTTTGACAAAGAAAAGGTTTATCCATTATTGCCCTCTGCTGGACAATGGTCTCGCCCTCAGTGAAAGGAGGCAACAACACAGGCTCAGAGTAATGGCACACAGCATGTTCATAATGCATAAAGTTTTGTTTTTTTTCACAGTTTGAGTGCATTGGCCAATATGGTCCATTTACTAACTGTTATCTCTCCTCTTGAAGATAATTATGGCACACTGTGTGCTATACTGCTATTGTGCTGTACTGTGCATCTAGAAAAAAGCTTTGAGAGTAACCACAACATTAGCAGGTTGGTAGACATTTTGTCCCCATCATTGATCTGATTGCCTTGGTATAGTTGTTTGTTTGGTGGTCTCCGGTTCCCAGCTTTCTGGCAGACCTCTGTCTCATTATAACTCCCAGTGTTTTGGACGTCCAGTCAGTCAGAGTCTGTGCAGATGGACCAGAGTCAATCAATTTCATAGTGAGCCCATATAAAACGATACTGTCTCAATGATTCAACTCAGCTTGTGGCAGTGAAATAACCTCAAATTGAGAGCGGTGCAGAGATGCGTGCTGAGATAATCAGGTTTCCTCTGTTGGACTGGTTATTTATTGTATTATTTTTGAGCAACGTAGTAAAAAATAACATCTGTTTTGTCTAAATTGTTTTGGCTCAGTCTAGCGTGGCCTGATGTGGTTTGGGTGAATAAGTCAAAATATCAGGAGAGATTGGGAGACATTTTTGACAGGCATGCTCACTCATAAAACATTATTAGAAACAAGGGTTTTGACAGCAATTAAAAATGTACCCACATCCAGCAACGCTCTTGTAGCGGTTTGTATCTTGTCTTACCAACTGCTGTCAGTTTATAGGAGCCAGGCCACAATACAAGCATTGGTCCGGTCACAGCTGACAGCTTTAGGAAAGGCCACGCAACTTTTCCTGAGCAGCAATAGTAGCTTCAAGTAGAAAAGACTGATGTAGCTAGCTGGCTCAGAAATAGTTGTAAGGTATTTGGCTAACACTGGCCAACATTAGCCACTATAAACTACTAGATACGGCTGTAGCAGCAAAACCGTATTAAGTATTTTGTATGTTCTTCTTCCAGAAATTACTTAATGTCACTTTAAAAGTGTAAATAACACCTAATTTGTTTAAGTAGCTGTAACAAAATGCAGGAACTTTACTGTTCCCTATGGGGCTAAAACTGTGGAAAGCTCCAAGCATCTCACCTACAGTAACAGCCTTCGTGTTGATTGAACATCTCATTTAGTGTTCAGCAGAGGGCAATGGTGAGGTTAGGAGATGATATTTAGAGCAGTTAACCAGAGTTTTAGACCTTTATCTAGTATTGCAGGAACATAATGAATACCTTGTATGTCACAGTGTATCTGGAATGAGTGGAATTCAGATGCAAATCATGGAGTCTGGTGGTGATTGCCATGTTGTCCGCGTTGAAAAAAGAAAGCGCCTGTTGGGAAATATCCATTGACATGTTTTGAAGTCAGAAGCAATCACAAAGTATAATGCAGAGGAAGTTCACGCAGTCTGCTATTTAAAGTTTTTGCACTACAGTAAACAATGAGATCTGTTCAGGGGGAAATTGTGTGGGGTCTTTATGTTGATTTCAAAACGGTGATGGGAGTCAATCTGACCTGTGTCACGTGGAGCGAGCGGCGCATGTGACTTCAGCAGTATTGTATCCCAACACAGTCTCCCACCTCGGTCGCACGCCAGACCCCACCTAGTCGCTAAAAATGCCTCCGTGGACTCCAATGGGTACACCATCTGGTGGGGAGGGGGGCCAAATCACTCACTGTGTACTCCCCAGTGTGCCGTTTCAGAAGGTCAAGGAACCGTACATTTCCGGCGGACAGCAAAACATGAAATATATAATACATGATCAAAAGAGTTATTTTTCCCTACTAACCTGACTTATTTTTCGCTTTTTCCCCTCAGCCAATCCAAAGGTAGATATGTGGGCACTGGGCAGAGGGAGATAAAAGTCAGGACAGAATAACAACTCCCACAGGATAGCAATCAAGCACCGTGTAATGCTTCTTCCATCTCTTCCATTAATACACGATGACTTCCACTAACAGCTTGGGAAACATCTTTGTATCAACAAGTCGGCCTAAGAAATTCATACCAGCAGATATGAATTTAAAAAGACAGTTTTGTCAGGTTGGTCTGACCCCCCTGTCAGAGATATTCAGCGTTTGACTTGTTTCATTAGTGTGCGTATGTGTGTGCGTGTGTGGAGCTATACTCCCACAAGACCTATCCAGCCATGTTTGATAGAGCATACCCAACAATTTGTGGAATTAAGGAGGTCCACCAACTCTCTAACAAGAGAAAAACCTCAGTCATTTCTCACAGTGAATCTTACCCCTGAGCTTGCAATTTAAATTGTTCTTATGTAATCATTTTCTGTGATTAAGTTGCTCTTTTTTATCAGCACTTGATAGGAATGAATGGCATGTGTGGGCTGTTTCATTTTTGTCTATTTTCGTCATCAGCCGTTAACAGCCTGGCGAGTGGCAAAGAAAAGCTCACCTCAGCAGACGAGAACCAATGATATGATATGAAACAAACCTGGTCCTTGCATTAATGTCCCTGAGCATCATTCAAGCTTATCATAAGCTGAAGATAACAAGAGGGTGATGACTTGATGATTGAGCACTTCCATTCCTCCATTATACACCGATAAATAATAAACAGCATTCATGCGATATGCAATATTATCACACTGCCGGGAAAGAAAAGCCATTATGGTCAACTTTGTGTGTGGTCTGATGGGGCCTATATGTTGAATGGAAGGTATGCCCTGATACCAGCAGAGATAACGTGGTCTCTATATGGACCTTCCTGACCTCTGAGGTGACCTATAAAGGCTCTACTAGTGTATGTAAAGGTATATATTTACACTTAATGACCGTGGACATCATTAAAGCTAATACTGGGGGTTCAAGCTTGGATTCACAAGCATGAATTCCTCTCCTCAGATGATCACAGATGTATCGAGCTTCACAAACTTCAGATTCTCTTGTCTTTTATGTCTAGGAATAGCTATATGTTTAAATGGCAATATGTGATTTTAACGGTGCGTTTTCCCATCCCATCCCATCTTACAATGGCAGGATACTGAGTTGCAATAACATGCAGCCCATACCTTCCTTATTTTGAGTTCAGCAGAGTGTTATCCTAATATTTGTACAACTACATTGTCAATAGTGATGTTTCCTGTCCTCCCATTCTACTTTTCCCAAAATAATCTTCATCTCGAAGAATTTGTAAAAAAAAATCTGAACTGCACTGCAATTTTCTTCCAGCACCACCCTCAAGGACTTGATTAGTCAGTCACAGAAAAGGAGAAGTTAATCAAGAGCAAAATGTTGGTTTGACTTTGTTTGTTTGTGTGTGTGTGTGTAGGAGGGATATGTGGGCTCATTGATTCCGAGCAGCTAGTTTAAAGCGCTCAGCTTGACACAAGCTGGAAAAATGGCTCCAGGCTGTTCCCCACTCCTTGTATCATGTCTTTATTAGATTAGTCTATCATAGCTAATTCCAGTTCATTCATAGCAGGCACTGTCAACAGATTATTTTAGTCACCATTACTCACGCCGACTTGGTCTGGTTACTCACGATTCCGAGGTGTTTGTTCTCGCGAAGCAGAATAATCCAAACAAGTGCATGCACTATGGGTAGAGATTAGCTCCTCTGTGCGAAAATTGCCATATTATCTGATGTGAATGGATTGTTGTGGGGCTGTTTTGGTTGGCATGGTCCAGTGGTGTTGTGTAAGAAAACATAATAATGCTTTATCTGTTGCCTGGATACAAAAGAATGAGATCAGCACCACAAGGCCTATAGTATAAGCGAGAATGTTTGACTGAATTTGTCTGTTTTACAGGCGTAAATGTGCTCGGCTTCAGGTTTTTGATGGATTTAGTGATATCACTGATCTATTTGGGTTTTGCTGAAACAGTTAGGAACAATTTGTAGTTCCTACAGTGGAATAAAACCTTTCCCTTAAAATATACAAGTAGCAAATTAAGCATGCATAGTCATGGATGGAGCTCCCAAGCTGCCCGCTAAGTTTGCAAGCGAAAACAAGCCAATCAGCCCAGTCTGGATTGAAGACATGTTTTGAACTTGGCTAAAGGCCGTCACAATGATTGGCCCTATGCCTGACAGGCTGGGATTTGTAGACGACACGCTCTGTTCAGCTTTAACCCATTGTACAAAATGTTCCACGGAAAAGGACATGTTTAAGCAAACCTGTCACCGCCGTCCATATACATCCACACATCTACTGTACATCATGTGTGCATAATTTATCGGAAAAAGTTCAGGCCGTTTAGTGACATTTGCCCAATCTGCTGCGTGATCTGCAGACCTTTTTGTATAACAGGACATAAGGAAAGCCCCCCCCCCCCATCTGTGCCCTCCCCTGAATGGAAAGACTAAGATGGTGTTCTAATCAAATTCATTACATTATCTATTCATGCTGCCTACACAGCGCAGATGTTGTCCACTGCACATATTTTGAGTAAGAATGACTCATTCTGCCTGTTTGGCTTTTCATTTGTGCATGCTCGTCAACAAGATATTACGAAGTACACTTCTCAGGAAGAAGGTCAGTTATCAAAAGTGCTTATGCGCAACGATGACTAAGAAGTTGTTGTTTTTTTTCTCAGCATTTATTTCTGCTGTGGCGTATCCATTAATGACGTGTGAAATTGCAATCCAGGAATGGACTGAAAAACAAGTAGTTGTCTTCTCTCGCAGAGCTGAGCAACAAATGTTAATGCACTGGGTTTTGGCTGCAGTTTCACATCCTGAGTCCGAGCTGTTGCAGCAACAGCCTCTTGGCAGTGCTCTCTCATTAACATATAGGTCTGAAACAGCCTTCTGCTCACACATTTGATCCCTTTTCAACTAAGGGGCCTTACACCCAAGTCGCCTCAATAGCTTTTATTCCTTTCTATGGGGAGATTGGTAGGAAACTGCATTTAAAAAAGAAAAAAGAAAAAAAAAGGTTGCAGGTCCTTTCATTGCTGTGGCTCAAGAGAAGGGGCTGGCATCTCATCAGAGGTTTCAATAAAATAAAAAAAAGTAGACTTGACCTTTTCAAATACCATGGATTTCGTAATTACACTTTGTGATATTTATATCCTGACCTGCTCTCATTCAGAGGTAAAGGTGGGCTAAAGCGGTCAGAGTATTTTATGTCCATGCCAATTGCAGTTTTGCAGCCTTGTTCTATCTCGACAACTTGAAATTAGCACGTATCATTTGCTGAATTAGCGCTGTGATTACAAGAGGGGCTTTACATCTGAGGGGGTGGATGTGCATGAAATGATGTGACATTCAAAATAATGGCTTGACAACTGCACCCGTGTAACCCCATTAAGCCTGTGGGCAGGGAGGAAAACTGTGACTGTATTTATGTAGGCAGGTGGAGAAGTGCTGCATGAGGCTCCTGTGTTCCCTGTGTTATTTTATGCATTACGGCTCCCCAGTGACTGCAGCTTGTTAAAGATAACAGCACAACCACTAGCTAGGAATTTCTGGTCATTTTTGAATCAATGGGTTTTCAGTTTCACCTAAAATATACAGTATAAACAGGTTCTAATTTCTCATCTAGAATCATGTAAATCTCAGATTTGATCAGCTGTAACTAGTTATAGCATCAAATAAGACACAAGACGCCTCTGTTTCGAACTTCATAATATTACCAGTTGACATGATATTATAACAAAGACCGTTTAAATAAAACAAGATAATGTCAAGGCTTGAAGCTCAAGTGTGTGCGTGGGTATACTGTATGCCAGCAAAATGTTAGCCTAATAGATGATAAATAAACCAGCAACATTATTGTACTGTAGTGTTGAGTATGAAATTGAGTTTTTAAAAAATGCAGTTAAAATGATATTTCCCTATAGCACAACCAAGGATTGTTCAGTTGTTTACAAGAGACAAGACAACAGTCAAATTTATAGTTTAATATTTGTGAAACTGTTTGCCCCCCCCTTCCCCCAAAAGGACTCAAAAGGATTTGAGGCTGAGTCTAGCAAACAAAATGCTATATTGGGTAACAGGTTTTGTTTGAGGGTAAACGTTCTTAATAGAGCAGGACAACGCTGCTGTTGTTACTCTAAACACAGAATCATGCTATTTTCGGCTATTTTCGGACATGCCATACGTGTCTAACCCCAAACAGGTAGTTTTCTTATATAACCTACCACAAAGTACAGTAGGGTACTTGATGCAAATGATGGTGTTTTGCTTTTGGAAATAACACCAGATAGGGAGCCATCAGCAAATACCTTAAACAAGCTATAACCAATAATTTGACAATCACAGGGAAGGTTTTTAGTTTTACCAAAAAAAAAAAAAAAAGCTCTGATAAATCACACTGTTCCCAAGAGACATGTTCACCAAAGGTATTCAGGCTGATTAATCTAATTCGAATAAACTGTCAAGTTTCCAGAGGGAGGTGTTGGTTGGGTTGTAAGTCTGTGCTGGAACGAGACCTTGGTGAGCAGCCAATGCAGCCCAGGATGTCATTAAGCGGAGAACATTAATACAGCTCTCACCATTCAGCTTTAAACAGCACTCCTAAGATCCTTGCAAAGTGCGGCGCTCGCGGCGTTATTGTGCACATGCACATTTCAGATCGTTCCAATCATTTATCCTCTCTTGCACTTTTTTGGGAAGAAAAAAAAAAGTTTCCAGAAGTGGCGTAACTGATAAGTGGTAGTTAAGTGCGTCAATGTTGTGATGTGCCTCCCGTACATCTGTCCAAGAAATGGAAAAAGACCTCCTCTGTTCGTCTACCAAACTGGCAGAGTGTGTTTTTTGGCACTTACTGTTTGCCAGGGGAAGTGAAAGAGCGGGCCTCTTGCTATGCTGCTACACAACTCAGGCTGT
The DNA here is from genome assembly GCA_030347415.2 of Decapterus maruadsi. Lineage (NCBI taxonomy): Eukaryota > Metazoa > Chordata > Actinopteri > Carangiformes > Carangidae > Decapterus > Decapterus maruadsi. The sequence continues at coordinate 20,434,122 of CM064906.1, forward strand.
TAAATGGATTTCAGGTGGGGGGACAGTCAGTTATAGTTGGAGGATAAAAGCTCACCCAGGGATTTTTAAGAGCCTCGAATGTGGCAACTTTGTTTCAAGGAGCATTTTGGGAGGATTCATTGTCAAAGGGTTTCAGTGAGACTGTTATATCCACACGTTTCTAAAGGGAGTGAGCCGCTATGTGCGTTTGCAATTTCCTCTTTTATCAATAGGCTGAAGTGGGATTTGCACCTTAAACTTCCTCATCAGCTGCATTACTGTTGCATAAGCACACAGGTTCCTCCGTTTGTTTCCTATGAGTAAAAACAACTGATATTCCTCAAAAGCACAAACTAGCTGAGGAGCATTATCCGACTCCTGCTAACTACTGCAGCCTCCTTTCACTAGGGGGAACAATAACACAATGCAGGGAAGCAGCTCCCACATTATTTCCTTCCCTTGATAAGGCAGCGGCTACTACAGAATAGACAGGAGAGTCCTATTTGCACCTTTGGGAGCAGCACTGTGTGAGAAGATCCTGTGTCTTTGGCGCCAACACATGCCCCATTGCCACCATGCACTCCCCGCTTCAGTTCCCAGTCGACCTCCCACTGATTATCAGCCCTCGCTGATTTCCACCGCGGTGCACACAATGCTTTGTAGAAGATTTAGCACTGACACTCAGGCATCTAGGAAATGCTTGCAATGTGATTTAATTGTCTGTCTGTGGTTTTGGGAGGAGCGCGCATTGAACATGATTTTTTTTTGTTTTCCGGCAGGTTGTGTAGTAGTTAAAGGGACAAAAAATGACTAACAGTAGTAGTGAGTGGCTGGCGGTCATCTTTATATATGGCATTTTGAAATGAATTGGTCATAATGTTTTATTAATGTACCATAGAGAGCACAAGCATACTTAGAGATGCTCCAGAGGCACTCCACTCCAAATGAATTGATAGATAAAAATATATTTTTGCACTCTTTCACAAATGCCCCAAATCTCCTTAAACTGACTTACTGCATATTCCATTTGCTGCATGCTCTCTTTTTTCAGAAATATGATTAAATGAAGCTTCCGCCAGAGCTTGAGTGCTTCGAGCAGGACGATGGGACGTCACACGTGAGCTTTTTTCTTTTTTTTTCCTTTTTTTTACAATTGCAAAAACACAAAGGCACTGATGTAAATAAGAGCCCACTGTAACAATGATATGAATCCCTATAGGGGGGTTGTATTTGCATTTGCGTCAGGTCAGGAACCAGCCGGGATGTGGTGCCTCGTTGAAAGCCACTTGAGCTTGTCAAGCGCCTGTTAACACAGATGCCGTTGCCACTTTCTCCCACGTGGTTCAAGGACAGTCCCCCCCCCCCAGCGCAGCGAGCCGAAGGCCATTCAATGGAACCTGGATCCCTGATGCGTCCGCTGCACCATCATTGATCATTAGGAAGAAAATGTGCAGACAGCATGGGACATTATCCTTACGAGCCCGTTCGCCCAGCATTCCCCCCCACAATTGTTCTAGCTGCAGATTCTCAGCACATCAAAGACACTTGCCGTCCATCACCACCGACTCTCACTGAGACAGGATTTCTTGTGAAGCTGGTGGTGGGCATGGGAAGGGAAAGAGGAGTGTTTTCTCATTTCCCAGCAGGCAGAGCTGTCTTTGCGTAGGTAGGAAGAAGTGTGTGGAGTCATGCAGGCACGTACACATAATTAAAGATAGATGTTATTATTTCTTTGGTAACTCTAAGCCTCTGTGTTTTTCACAGTACTCATGCATTACTGTAAGTCTTACTCATGACAACTTTCAGCATCATTTGATACGGCGTCACATTTGTGTGTTCCCGGGAAATCACGGCCCTATCAACATCAACAGCCTGCTCAATTTAATCTGCATCCTGGAAATGTCTGTGCTCAGACATTACCGTAGATCATTCACATTGAACGTCTTTCAGCAGTGACTGACACAGTGTCACATTAAGTGCGTCCAAAAGGGGAAACAACAGCCTTGTCCAAACATCAACAGCCTGCTAACTTTAATCTGCATCCTGGCTGACATTTCTGACTGTCTCCATCCAGTTCGTCCTTTAGATAGATAGCGTTCTTTTGTCCTTTCAGGCTGTTTGCTTTGGGAAGGGAAGAAAAAACAGTCAAATTTGAATGCATTTTTCACTCACCTGCCTTCAAAACGCAGCATTTAACCATTTAACTCAATGTCCTGACGACATCATATCACACAAATACTGGCAACAGAAGACTTCTTTGATTCTTCCTTTTGTCCTTGGACTGTCAGCCACAGCTGGTAGTGACTCCTTCCACTTGTTGTTGTTGTTTGATGTGTATGTGTGCACCGATCCCTTCTGTACTCCATTCACAGAAAGAAACTGGAAGAGATTGTGGGTTAAACTTTGACGTAAGGTTCCATTGTGCTGATCTGATCTCTTGCCACCACAAAAATTTCACGTTGTCAGATCATGTGCATCCATATCGCAAGTCCGTTTATTGTCTTTCAGCTTGGGAAGTGAATTCCCTTCTCTATCCGGACCAACAATTCTTAGAAAGAAAGAAAAACCTTTAAAGCTGGCTTGGCAACAAATTGTACCGACTTCCTCCTGAAATCCAAAAAGCATTATGATGCTTGTTCAATTATTCATGGGCACTTTGTCTGTAAAACCAGAGGAATGGCCTGCTGCAAATAGGAGCATAATACTTTTACAACAACAAAGAATTACTTTAGATGATTTGTAATGGTTTAAAGTATGTAAACAAAAAGGTCGGAAAGACCTTCACTTTACTTAAGTTGTTTTTATCATCACATAAACGTGATCTTAACAAGCGCACAAATACATGAGCGAAATAAAAACAGGCATACATTCATCAAAAAGAAGCATTTCATTGTGGCCTGTGGTTTTTTTTTACGAAAAGTAATATGAAGCGTTTTAAGAAAATGTAATGAAAATGTATAGTGAGGGAAACCAATCATTAGAAAAACACCACCCATAAATACTGTATGTGCGTGCATGTGTACTTTAGGTTATCAGGCAGTTTATCCCATAGAGGAAGCTGTATGTTTGGAAAAGGGAATTCAATTATGTTATGTGTCGAGGCATGTCAGAGGTAGTGTTTATTAAGTCATTAATCAATTTGTTTGAGTACCATAGTTTATGCTACATCTATATCTACTACCGAGCTGGTTGCTGCTCAGACACCATGATGACTTCTCTGTCCGTCCTTGAATGCCCTCTCTGGTTTAGCATTATTAATGTGCGGCCTCCACTGATGTTTTATAGCTCTTTTATGTTTCCACAGGCTGTTGCTTCCTCTGATTCTGCTGCCAAAATCTGTTCTGTTTTTTCTTTGGGCACCTCTCTTCTCTTGGGCATACGTATACTCTGGCTGGACGCTGGGACGGGTGTTTTTTGCGTGGCCGTTTGTTCACTGCTTCCTTTTTCTTATGTCTCGATGTTCTGCGTGGTTTCTGCTGATAGCCATTCTTTCTGTTGTTGTTTCCTTGCACCCGGCGCTCGTTGATAGGTGAGACCTGCTTTACATCCTGCCAGAGGGCATTAAGGTGGTTGTCGTCATGATATACAGTCCCTCCTGGCATATTTGGATTATGATGCCGAGCGTTCACCCTGTGAGCGCAAGACAGTGTCACTCTCATGCCCAGGGTAGGAACAACACTCTTTCTTATCAGCCTGGGTTCACCTGACTGAGGCCATCTGGTTTGGCCCAGGCCACAGCCACTTCAGCTCTGCAGCTTTTCATTAATGCTCTTTGGGAATAGGCTACAGAATCTGTTCTTACTCCTAATGCCAGCAAAAGAGCTACAACTCAGTGAAACATCCACCCCCAGCTTATAGTAAAAATTGCAGCCTGATTTGCAGCTTTAAAATGAAACTAAAGATTTTTCTAAAATACAAAAACAACCTTTGTCCTCACTGACTCTTGTTGAATACCATTTTTATTTGCATAATACATCTTTGTTTGAAGTTTTGGTTTTATGTCTTATATGATCTGCCACAAGACTGAAGATGTAAATGAGCTCCTAACTCCATACAGTGTACACTGTCATCCATATAGTTGGAATAATATATATTTTTACCACTTCTCATGGAATGATTGTGATAATGTGATTTATTCTTGACTGATAAAGTGTATGAACTGGTAACTGAGACTCAGTTCATTGCAAATGGTCAAAGGTGATTACTGATGTGTATAAATAGAAATAAAGAGGAATGTGAAAACAAATGATTCATATTGGCAACAGACATGAAATGGTAAAATTCACACTTAATATTGTACATGGTCCTTTTGTACATAGATTTTAAAAAACGACACATTTTTATTACAGATGATCAGCAGAAGAACAATGAGAGTTGTCAGTACTTGACCATGATCCTTCACCAGATCTTCCCACCCTGCTGATAAATGATCAGGAACAACTGTTTGCCAGAATTTGGGACAAAAACATTCGACTCACAGGGGGGGGAGGCAGGATTTCTTGGGAAGGGAAAGAGAGGTGCTTTCTCATTTCCCAGCAGGCAGAGTTGTCTTAGCAAGAAGTTATTGAGTCAGGCAGACAAGAGCTGATTTTTATCACCGGAGCGTGGACATGGTTAAAGATACATTTTATTATTGTTATTATTATTAATTGGTATTGTTTTTTTACTGCATGTTGCTCTAAGCTTCTGTGTTTTACTACTCATACATTAGCATAGATATTATAGATTATAGTCGTTGAACATCTTTCAGCATCGACTGGCACAGTGTCACATGACAATTCTGATTTGTCTACTCATACAATTTATACCTTGTTCACTTTGAACATATACGTGCATCCTCTAAGCAAATCGTGGAAAACTGAACCATTTTGTGCTTGTAATGAAAAATGTACTTCTTCCATACCTCTGTGCTTCAGTGTGTATACAGATGTGATGTGAAATAGGATTTGAAGACAAGAGATCTTATCAAGGCATGGGTGAAAGCAACCTGAGGCTCTGCTCAATCTACAAAGGAATCACACTCCAATCAGCCATGAGAAAGGTTACTCACAGGGTTTCTGTTGAAGGATGAAAGATGTCGGGATAGGACCAGGAGATGAAAGACCAACAGGCAGGCTGGGTAAGGCACTGTCTGCATCTGTACATAGCCAGATTCAAACAGCACCGACTCATCAAACCGTTACCAGGGTAGAATCCTCCTTTTTGTATTAATCTCACACAGTGTCAAAGAAGAAATTACTTTTTCTTTTCTTTTTTTCGGTATGAAGTCATCAGGGAGAAACTTTTGGGGTTAGACATAAGTCAGACGGGTGATTACTTTCACCTTTTTGTCTAATTGTCATCGATCCGGTCATAAAGACAGTAACCACAAGAAAAGAGGGAGCGAGACAACCTTGTGGACCCAGCTTGATGAGCTGGACTTCACAGATGATTGACCGGCACCTTCTCAAAGACGACAACACACCCATCTGTAAATCAATCAATGTCATCAGTACGGAGCCAGTCACGTTTGACACCACACCCCAAAGGTTCAAGTGGAGTTGGGGGACTCGATCTGGAACACATCACAGCGTTTGCACACAGATGGGATTTGTTGTCCAAAGATTGAAGAACACTCAAGAGTCAGACCACAAACAAAGATAAGAGAGTAAACGTTAAGAATACGATTATTTTATCGCTCAATGATGTGAAGAGTCTCCAACTGAGTTTAAATCATCAAAGAACATCTAGACACAAATTAATGTTTATGTGCTGGCCCTTAATTCAATGTCCTAATAAACTCCACTCAGACAGGGAAACAAATCAATAGCATCTGAGTAGTGGATTAGATCAGAAGGAGAATAACAAGGATATGGCACACACTAAATAACACTAATGGTACCACACAGGAGGCTGGATGAAAATATATCCATTAACATCCACTGAAGAGACCTTTTGAAGTGCGAGTGCTACACATTTCATTTGAAAAAAAAAAGGCTTCAATTGTGTGGAAAGTACTTGAGCTTTATATTCCATCATTTCTGAAAGAGGAAAAAAATGGGCTGTGTAATTCTTATTTATAATAGCACAGTAGAGCTTGTGATCAGACCATGATATTCGCCGACGTTTGAAATTCTCAAACAAACCCGCTAGTTCACAAAGGGTTTTGATTACTTCACCAGTATTTGGTAGAATTGAAATCCTAACCTGGAAGTTTCCAGCGATCCATATTCATTTTTTAGTGGTGTGCGTAATCTCCCATGCTCCCCAAACCCACAGGCCTTTTGACCGATCGTCCGCCCGTAGCGCGGAGTGAAAAGGTCAGAGGAGTGGAGACGGTTGAAGGGGACTATTGTTTTCTCTGTGTCAGTCTCATCAGACAGACACTGACTGCTTGGAGAACATTTTGTTTACAACTCGCGAGCCACAAGAAGAGAACATTTGTGGTCCCTTTGTGTTGGGCGGGACTCCACGCCGAGTCCTCAGACACTCTGTGTGAAATTTAAAAAAAATATATTTGAGGACACATCCTAAATTATCTCAGACCTCTTGTCCTCCCAACTCCTCCCCCATGCAATCTTGGGTTTTTGTGTACGAGCACACACAGAGACAATATGTACAATCATGTGCTCCCTCTGTATTGTATAAAGCACAGCTCCTCTCCCATCAGCATATGGTATATAATGAGACTCGCTATATGATAAGGAAGTGGGTTTTATTATTATTATTTCTGACCCCCCCCTAGTTGAGTCTCTTAGGACAAAGTCAAATTTAGTTTCATTGTTTTTCTCCTCACTGTGAAAACAGATGGTCCTCACGCCCATACATTGCACACACAACTTCTCTTGTGCGTCCACGCAGATGTACAGCACGTGTGGTAAAAGTTGGACCCCGTGACCCCCCCCCCCTTCTATATTCAGACAGAGGCTTGGAATTTGTCTCAACCTAGTGTAGGTTGTAAATCGGAATGAAATACGCTGTGTAAACATTTATAGTGCGTGTGCAATCGTATTTTATTAAGATAAAGGAGGTTGAGAAAGACAGTTGAGTGACTCACAACAACTTCTATATCCTGAGAGGATTTTTTTTTGTTATCAGGCCCAGCCTCTGTGCGTAGCAGGAGTATTTGTAAGAAGGGAGTCTCCATCACAAAGCCCAGCGCATCGACCTCCCATGACAGTATCCACCCACATGTAACAGTGTCGCTCTGTTGTTGTCTGACCTTTTGACCTGTGAACCAGGCAAAAAGAAAGATCACACCATCACAAAAGCAAAAGAGGTTTTTTGTTTCTGAAATATCTAATATAAGTACATTTCATTTGGTTGCATTTTTCTTTTCTGCTACTTTTTTTTTCCACCAAAGGGAAGAGAGCTGTCAAGAGTTGTGATGTTGAACACAGATCACTGCGGCCAGAAGTGCAGACAGAGAAATTGTTTCTGGCATCTGCTGCGCCTCTGTTGCAACATAGCTGGCTCCTCAACATTGTGAGTTTGCTCCTCACAAAGGCATTTGTGTGAAATGTTCCTCGACATGTGTTAACTTTCAGGCATTGTGAAGAAATTGGAGAAACATTTCTGCAGTTTGATTTGATTTGATGCACTTACGTATTTGTCTCAGTGGGGACTCAGCTGGTTGTTCATCATGTTGATGCTGAGGAAGTGTCTTTCTGGTGTAAACAAGCAATCGTGTAAAAGCCGTTCTTTTACTTTTATGATAGTATTCTTAATATAAATGTACTAATTTGAAAGACCATTGATTATTTTAGACTAGTAGTGATTATGTCAATGAAATGACTACTAACTGAGTTTAATGGATCTTCACCAAAAGAAGGAACCACAAACACCTAATAACACTTACTGACGTGAACACATACAATACCTTTTTATGTAGAGTGAATGGAAAATTATGAAATGACCTCGAAGGATACATTAATATAATTTAATTTAAGTGAGTATAAGAAAACTACCAAAACCTAGAATTACCTTGCTGGCCAGGGTGAGCGAAAATACCTTTTTCATGGGTTCATTGGTTTTCAAACAAAAAAAACTTAGAGAAAAAACATGCCTGCTTGCCTTTTCAGGGCTTCTTTACATTCAGTATTTGCATCAGTTTTTAATGTCTTTTTCTTCAGATTCATAAGGTGTGTTTGTTTTTTCTATGTAGTTTTTAATAGGAAACACCCAGCCTAGATATTAAATTATTGTGGGATATTTATATCTCCCTGGGTATGCCAGTAGAATGCAGGCTTGATGGGTTTAGCCTGAACAGGACGAAATAATTCAGCTGATGTATTTGCACCGTTGGTTACTCCCAGTTCTTATCTCAAACACTTAACTTTTGCTGAAATGGTTTGAAAGAATTAATGTTGCAAGAAATATATTCACTGCATCACTGATAAACAAATTTTAAAAAGTACTGCTCATGCTGTACGGAGACTCTCACTTTGAGCCCTTTCCATAATTTACAATGTACTGACGTATGTATATATACATACATCGGTGCACATTCCCTCCCAGTAAAATACATGTTTGCCAAGGAACTGTCCTGCAGAATGTTTCAGGATGCTTATAAATTAGTTTAACTGCTGCTGTGTTTGGATTAGAGAGATCATCCTGACAAGACCTTTTCACTGCAAGCAAACATCACCACATAGAGTACATCCATCAGCGTTTATCTGATTTTATCAGTTATATTTCCATACGTTTTAAGAAAGAAATTTTAATTCTGTATGAATTATGGTGAGATTTGCTTCAAAGCTTTTTATATTAACAATAGGTCACTCTATAAAGTGAAGATGGCCACGCAATTCTCGCCTCACTCTGCAATTGGACTCGGCTCAGCTCAGCTCTCTGATCGTCCCTGTTTTCAGCCACAAGCGGATCTTGTCAACTCTAATACATCAAATGCAAGGCACCTGAAAGTCAACAAGAGAGTCTGCTGCCAGCCAACAAGATAATGTAATGGTCAGACTACACAATTGTATGCCTGATTTTGACGTCAACAAAAGATACTGGAAATGATTAAACTCCATGATAAGATGCAAAGTCAATAGTGGACTGGGGGGGAAAAAAAAAAAACACTTGCTACATGTGAACTCTTTGAAGACATCAAACAGATATCTAGTCCGTCAAAGAGAGCGTGGGACATGAAATGATGAGGGGTGAAAGAGTGTGTCATATGTAACTCTGTCACCACTCAGTCGTGTACTATGAACTCTTTAGGACTTCAAGGCTGCCCCTGTCGCAAGTTAACAAGTTGTGAAGTGTGTGAACCGTACAGCAATCCGACACCTTTGAAGTTATACGGTGTGCCCTTTGCTAAAAGAGTCGCTATTCCCCTCAGGAATTGGTGGAAGCCAAAACAGAGCGAAAATGAGAATAACAGTTGAAAAACACAAATCAAAATGAATGACAATGATCCCTTTTTTGTCTGCTGCTTGATGTAGATGTAGCCATAGACAACTATGTAGAAGTGACGACAAAATCAGTTTGTTGATGTTTGGATCTCGGCGGTGTGTCTAAAAGTTGCTCATTATCTATTAAATCAATAGAAACCATTTTACTCTATGCACTTCCACCTGTGAAGGAATGTAAATAAACGCAACACATCAAGCCGAGTGACAAAGTTTAAGGTTGATCGTTTATTATTACCCTTTAGGGAAGAGCGAGAGATGAGCATACCGACAGGATGAAGTCCATCCTTATCAGTCGGCACTCAACATTTTATTATTTTATAAACCTGTTTTCATTCCACAGAGTTAAAGTTATTTCAAAGAATCCCAGATGACAGCTTCACATTGAGTGCTCTGTTATCTAGGAGGGGGGAAAAAAGGTTTTATTGGGACACAGCTACACAAGACATTATTATTCTTCCATGTGTAAAGTCAACACAAACTAATCTTACAGTTTGTCCATAACTGTTTTACAGTGATGACAGCAAGGGTTGTATAATTAGCACAATCTTTTTAACACATGTCAACTTTCTTGACATAAAATTTATGCTTTTTCCACATCTAGTGACTGTTTTCCCATTAGCAGCTGCCAATGTTCAACAATGAACGTGGTTAGTCAGCAGGCTCTCCTTGGTGGTCTCGCCGCAGAGATGCGTAGAACATGATATGGTCCCCGAAGCGGGAAGAAGTCTATAATGCAGGAGATGTTGTCATGGCATCGCAGACCCCTGACTAAGCCTTTCAGAAATGTTTTTGTATAGGTTTTGTAGAGGTGGGGGGACACATGCAAGGGCCTTTACAATGGTAATAAATAGGCAAAGAGCCAGGAGCCACATGTAACAATTGAGGGGAACTGATCCCTCTAATAAAAGGACCCCTATATGTGTTTGCAAGTCTGCCAGTCTGAAGAGAGCACACAGAGGGAATATATAAAGCTCTTTCGAGATGCACAATTAAAAGCATGAGCTCAGGACCAAACCGCTGAGGCTGGTTTGATACAATCAATTTTAGAAAAAAAAAACTTGTGGTCAAACAAAGGGCTTTAGATCAAGCATGACAGTTCACCGCCGTTGCCTCATTTAAGGACCACAAGAAACAGTGTTTCAACTAGTGTGCACAAAATCCCTTCAAAGACTAATCAGTTAATGTTTAAAGTTATATGAACCCAACGCTGATAAGACGCTTTGAAGCTGTAAAACAATCTGAAGGTGCTAGAAAAATAATTTGTAGCGGCAGCAGCAGCAGAGGAGGTTTGAATTCCTTTCCTTTGCACAGATAAGAGGAAGTAGATGAATCCACAACCTATTTATTCACTCAACTGTTGCACCAGAATTGCTCTTCTGAAAACAAACAGCGGGTCTGCACAGTCGGCCTACAGGAATTCACACACTGGACACCGGCCAGATTCACTGATCAATGGTGTGGAGGGGGGGAGGTACAAATTTACTACAGTTCCTCAGCCATGAGACACATGCTGAATAAGAGGATATCCTATGATGGTTGCTGCAAAAATAAACAGTTTCACCTTATAACTCTCTAATTACACTCACTGTGGAAGTCAGATAAGCCAAAAACCATTAAAGCAACATTAGACCGGCTAATGCTTCCTATCCTGAATGAGCCACACCAGACATTATACCTTGGATGTTCTATAAACAAATAAAAGTGACGCAGGAGGCAGCAGGAAATTTCTGGGATGTCATAATTCACCTGTCTGCTCTAAAAATATCTGGACTCGAGGCTGTTTCGCCATATTGGTTTTTGTTGAGAAAGACTTATCAGTCATGAGGTACAAACAAACAAGATCTTAAAAAAGTAGCACATGAATGCAACAGGGACCTTGAGGATTTGGTTGATGTCCATGTATCCATTTTCGAGGATTCGGATGTTTAAAACAGCAACAGTGAGAATAATTGGAGGTTAAAAGGCTAATTTGGGGCCTGGCCTCCTTATTTTGAGATGCTTTGTGTTGGTTACATAACAAACAGTCACTGTTGAGTCTGGGACAGCTCAACAGTGCACTGACCTGAATTCAGCAGCAGTCTCATGACTGTAAGCTAACGCTACTATCTCCTGAGGTCGAATAGGAGCCTTTGAAGGAAGCTGTTCACTGGTGATCATTTCAGCGTGTATATTAAGGGATGTGATGATTGATGTGTGTACATTGTTTTCGTTTTTCTTTCTTTTTCTGGGTGATGCAAAGAAACCAAACCATTTGATTGGTCATTTGGTTTCTGTTCTGGTCTTTGCCCATTTGTAGCTAAATTCCTCTTGTAGTCGTTGTGAAGTTGTTATGTAACAAATGAATCAATAGCCTTCAAGTCAGTTCTCTTGTTATCTAGTTGTTTCTTTTAATTTAATTTTTTTAAAAATCTAATTTTTCAGTGTTGTGGACAATTATGCAAAAGTATTCTATTTGCTTTGTTGTCAAGATTTTGTTGTTGTTGTTGTTGGGGGGTTTTTTTTCGGGGTGCACAAATACCTCGTGACCGAACTGTAATTAGATAAGTTAGAGCAATTAGTAAAATGAATTTCTAACTGTCACAGGCTGTTTCATGGGTCACTTGATTTCTGTGTTATTCACGCTCCCCAACCTTTACCCCTGTTCACTCAACCAACAACCAGAAGTATTCCCAACAGACACTCAGAGAATTCATACGTCCATCTTCCCTCTTTTGTCACACTTTGATTTACTTAAAAGAACTTCTGTCTCCTATTGTGGTTCGACAATCAGAGGTGTGTAAATGGCAACAGTCCTGATCGCAGCATTAATTTTCATCCCTCACTTCCTGTCAGCCGCAGGAATTTTAATTACAACTCTCACTCTGTATTTGTGTTTGACTCACCTGCCCGTCCCCAAGTTAAAACACCTGCTCCCTCCCAGTTATGCAAACCTTCCTCCTCCGCATGCTGCCTGCCAAGGTTGCATCGTGCGTGTGTGGTCCTTTGTGTTGTTCATACTGCTCCCTTTCATGCCACTGTACCTGTTACCTCCCCTCACCCCTCCTTCGTCAGCATGGCATTGACCATTTACAGTAAGTGTCTGAACCGATGCTGCCCGCCTTTGGGTTGCCAAAGACGGGCAGATGTAGCCAGCATCACTAATTATAACACTTGTTCTAATAGTTGGCAGATTCACGCACGCAAAGTTTTATTATAGTTTATTATGGACTCCCTTCTCAACTGGAATTTTTTTGTGTTTATATTGTTGTTTAAAACCTTTCTGCATGACTTTTCTATGTTTATTCTCGTCTCCCATCGGAATAATGGTGTCATAACAGTGCAATAAATTACCCTTTGTGGTCTTTCATATTTATTCTTCTAATAAAAAGAAGGGAGCCCCATCTCCTCACATCCACCCAACAGTAAATCTCTACAGTTATCGGATGCAGATTAAAAAATCTAAAAGTTAAGCAAACAGCAGTATAAACGGCACCAATATCTCTGCCTGTGTGTTTCCTTTTTTTTTTTTTTACAGTTTTATGTGAGGTTCACATTGCAGTTGTTCACAATAGACACTGACCTCTTTCTATGGTATGTGTCACCTTTGAACTGACATACCAAACAAGCCCCTCATGTGATAATCAAGCCCACCGTGACCTTCACCTCCCCTTGACTTGCACTTCCCTCCTCTTGCGAGAGCAGTCAGGACCATTAGCTGGAAATTTTAAAGGTTTTCTCAACATTTATTTCAACTACATAAATCACTCACACGGCTGTATATACTATGTGTGCGTGTTTTTCAAGCATTCCACACATTCCTTCAAACACACGTCCGAGCGCCTCGCGGTTTGGTCTGATGCGACGTCCCCTCGCAAGGTGGAAAATGTAAGCAGAGGCGAAGATGGAGCAGTCTGATAAGATGATCTATCATCTGTGAAAGATTTGTGAATCACTAACTAATCTCAGAACAGGCCGCACCTGTTGTCGATGCAGAATGAACATGGTATTTCTCTTTTTATTTTCGTCACAGTTGACAGGAGATTGAGATGATGTTTAATGTGCTATGTAAAAGGTCAAGGGCTAGAGTACAGTTAAAAAGGCATTTAAGGTTTTTTGCTGATGCACCGTTCTCTCGTTCATACTTATTCTTTGATAAATGTCTTCCTCAGAGGAAACTGTTGTTGTTTTTTTCACTTTGGGGACATCAGGGTCATCTTGAGGTACATAAATTTCAATCAGGACAATATTACAGTGTGTGTTACATAATCACAGGTCAGACATTACATGCTGCTTCACGTCAGCTCGCTTATGCAGGTTTCCTTCTAAAATCATGTTGACTTTGGAAGCTCAGTGTCATCGGTAAGTCCCTGTTTGATTTTTCACTTCGTAATTCCCACTTGAAATTCTCTTTAATTTTCTCTACTTTTCTTTTGCACTGGAGCAAATGGCAGTAGTTGGGGGAAAAGCGCACACATAAAAGTTTTTATCAGCTGTTACGAGTAGGATGTGACAAAAAAGCAATTAATAGATGATTTATTGCTTCTTTTATCAGCCATCAAATTTGCCATTTGAATGGTAGTAAGTTACTGCTGGTGTTAGTGGGTCAACTGTCTGCTGCAAAGTTATCAGTTCAGTTCAGTGGCGGGGAGCACACTGACTTTAAAGGGCCTGAGAGGAGCTGATATGATTCACTTGACAGTTCACTGTGAGTCTTTAAATCTCATCAGACTTTTCACTGGAGCTGCACACCTCCCTCCATTAGCACGCACCAAACTTTCACCACTTCCTACGCTCCTATGATTTATTCAGACTTTCCGCTTTGATACTCAACCCAGCTCTGAGGACACACCTGTCCTGGAACTTCTTGTTCTTGTGCTGCTCACACGACAGAGGCAATAAAGAGGTCATAAATATTGGTTGCACTGAATTGCGTCAAAGCAGGCCAAGAAACGCTGGTCTGAGCGGCGGTCCACTCTCCACTTCAGCTGCAGAGGTCATAAGATGAAGGTCCACACTTCCAGTATGTCAGTGCAAGTGTCAGATTAGAGATAGCCGGTCCGCACCTACCTTAATAGATTAGAGCAGTGTCATTAATTGTGTAATTATTGTCATGCTAACACTTTAACTTAGTTACTTATCTTAAGGTCAGATACAGGGTCATCGTAACTAAGCAGGTCTGGATTATTTGAGCGTCAATTTATGCACTTTAGCCGTATTTCTTTCTGTCTTGATTCAGGAAATGCTCCGCTAAGGTAAAACAATGATATGGAAGCACAACAAGTTTTGTTTTTTTTCTTCTACATTTTCCATATTGTCTCAGCTAACAGTAGAGGAAAAATTAAAGTGATCGATGCCAAAAAGAAATTTCCATTTTCCTTTCTCCAGTGTGGTAACGGATGATAAAATGCTTCCTGTTCGCTACCACACATCCGTCCGGTCTTGAACTGGATTATCGGACCTATCAGGTAAACTCGGGTCACCGTGGAACTCGGGTGACCCGATAGCCACAAAAGCACCATCAGCCTCTGCTTCACAGGAACATCGCTGGCCTCATCTGCAGCTTATCAACCTCAGTTCAATGCTAACGCTAACATGCAACCCGTAGCGTTGTAGTAATCAAAACATGATAGTGGCAAAATTTACAGCACGTAGCAACTCTGATATCGTCTCAGAGTGCAGACTGATAAACTGCAGATAAAAAAGTGCTTCAAACAGCAGGATACTACGAACTTCACTTATTTCTAAGTATTTGTTTGTGGATCATCATCTTTGTATCTCTACTCTGCTACATTTAGATAGGAAATATGATATTTTTATGCAAAATAATATTTGTTTGACTGCTGTAATCCTAGTATTTAATCAGTTTAAGAGTAAATAAAATGATAAAACCACATCCACCTTCAGATATAATATCAAAATGCTTGTTGTGTAGTTTATGCACCACAGCTGATAACCCAGTATTTTAATATTTGATAACATACTGTACTTCAGCCATGGGTGATTGAATCTCAGTTTTGCTCGATTAAGATCTTGTTGCTTGTAGTAAACGGTCAAAGTCAAATGAGACATTAGTTTGCCTGCCAGCACGTCACCCCCACTACGTTCAAAAGAAACACTGATTTGTGCACGGCTACAGAGGATATGCCATCATTCTCCATACTGACAAATGCTCCTTATCTACATCCTGTTCGTGGGCAGCAACGCACACTGAAGGAACATTAAAAAAAAATTGACCTCTAGGTGTGTCTCGGTTAAAAAATTTGATGTGATTTAATCTAAGTCAAACAGGTTTTTTTGTGAACAACCCCTTTTCCTTTTTGCTCTTAAAGAATGCTCTGATCTAGTGTATAAAATGTAAATAAATGTTGTATATGCTCTTTGCTATGCATTGCAGTTTGGCTAATATTCAGTTTTTGAGCGTGTGCAGGGGAGTGACAGACTTCAGTTACTGGCATAAGTTACTGAGTGAATGATTCACTTGGTGAAAGATGAATTTACACTGAAAAATTAATATCATGTGCAACGCATTTACCCGACCTGTCGTCACTCTGCTCCGCAGATTCATGTGACATGTCAAATTTCTTTATTAAAGAGTCATTTCAGAGTTACTCATTGTGGTTTCAGAGCGTAGTTTTCATGATGTTGCAAAATATCCTGAAGCAATGTTTACTGCATTTGTCCCCCGCCAGTATCCACAACACTGTCGCACGCTGTGAGGAATGAAGTTGATAAGGTCACCAGAACTGAGACTGCCAATTATTAAATAGATGTTTAATTCACTCGAAGGCAGAGCACTTTCCCTTATCTGCTTTTAAAGGTGGCTTCTAAACATAACACAGCTTGATGCACTCTTGATATATCTTAATGGCGTAAGCTGAGTCAGCATCTCTTGCTCTCGTTTCTCCACTGGACTTGAATGTTTCCAGAAGCTAAAAACAACATAAGATCCCACGCGCAGACAGACAGAGGTTCAAATCTTCACAGTGGCAGTAAATTCCAGGACAGATTTTTGCAGCGGCCTGTCTCTCTCTCTCTCTCTCTCTGCCGTCTGTGGTCGGTCACACCCCCTCCAGTTGTAGACCGCAGGTGCAACTGGCAGCTCATTTCTCACAGTTGATGTTTCACCCCGCTTCAACTTTTTCCTTAACAATATGTGATCATTAATAATTATTCAGCGAACACGTAGCTTTCAGTTAATGTGTTACTCCATCTAAAAAAAATACCACACACTTCTAAAACTTTTTTCTTGCAGTAAAATAAAATAAATGTGTTTATTCTGTGACATTTTATTTTGTTATTTGACATTTATAAACTTTGCCTCTGTTGGTCATATACTCTTTTTTTATTATTCACCATTTTATAGCCATTTAAATGACAAAAACCTGTTTTTCTTTGTTTGTAACATTGACAGATAGCTGATACATTATGTTGTGACTATTAACCTTCCTCTTTGTCTCAGAGGTGACTTGCGAGGTGTCATTTGGGTGGTCTTGTAAAAACCTAAAAAAAATCCTTTTCTTTGTAAGGAAGGGTGAGACCTGAAATGAGTGTTTGGGAGTTGTTTGGCTTCTCTCTGGCCCTCCCTAATTTTCTGTCAGTGATCTGTGCTATGAGTAAGTCCACGGGAGCAAAAGCCACAGTTGTGAAATGTACGTAAAAGTGTTTTGTTTAGTTTTTTGTTGTTGTTGTTGTTTTTTGTTTTTTGTTTTTTTTACAGCTTATGCACACATTTAATAAATTGAATTCTTAGTGCTGATAATGCACATTCAATTTTAGACAATATGTCCCTGTTTAAAAACAAAGACTCACATTAAGGAGCTTTGCAGTACAACAGAGTGGAAAATGTACCATATGGTTACAGCTGGTGTAGGACCTTGTTCTGTAACTTGCAAAAGTCCAAAGACCAGAAAGTGGTGCACTGGGAGGTACTGGGAGAGGGGCTGGAGGATAGGGGGAGGAGGAGAAGGAGGAGGAGGAGGAGGAGAGCGGGTGAGGGAGCAGAGGGAGGGAAGTGAAAGACCAGTCTTTTGGATTCCTCATTAATTCAGTGTGGCCCTCTCTTTCAGTTTTTTTTAAGCCCGCCCACTGACCATTATCAGCCCGGGCCTTATATATGCAGCTTGTTGCTGTTGTTTGTTAGTACAGACACTTTACACAGGTTCCAGCCTAAACCCACAGCCAGAGCAGCCACCCTGCCACCACCATGAGGGAGTTCAAGAGCAAAGAGTTCTGGAGGGCCGTTCTGGCTGAACTGGTGGGAATGACCCTTTTCATTTTCCTCAGCCTTGCTGCAGCCATTGGGAACACAAACAACGAAAGCCCAGACCAGGAGGTGAAGGTGTCTCTGGCCTTCGGACTGTCCATCGCCACGCTGGCCCAGAGTTTAGGCCACATCAGTGGAGCCCACCTGAATCCTGCAGTGACCCTCGGGATGCTCGCCAGCTGCCAGATCAGCGTGTTCAAGGCCGTCATGTACATAGTGGCTCAGATGCTGGGTTCAGCTCTGGCCAGTGGCATCATGTATGGAGCACGTCCAAGTACCATTAAAGCACTGGGGCTCAACTCTGTAAGTAAAACCTTTCATAATTTCTATGTAACTGACTAAACATGTGATTATATGGCATTTAAATTTTGGGGGCTCCCACACTGTGCAGTGTGATGTAACAGCACTATTTCACGCAACTTTTTAGTCTAATGTTGACCTCAGAGTGAAAACCGAGACTTTGGCACTGTTTGTGTTGTTCTTTTGACATTCTGTCAATGCTTGTTATTAAATAGTGATGACACACACACATGCACACACACTCACACACACACACACACACACACACACTGCATCAGCGTAAAGAATTTGCAGATAAAAACATTCCGCATCAACACTGACATTTATGCCTCAGCTGTTTTGGGAAATTTGATACATAATGAATCATGTTGATGCTACAATTTTATTTCTGGAACCTATTTGTAATGAGTTGTGTCATTCAGCTGCTATTACTGAAAAGCAAGAGATTAGGGAGGTATGACATTTCACTGTGGAGAAACTGAACTGACTCACACACACACAGACACACACAGTTAATTATACAGTACCACAAAATGTTTTTCTATAAATTAAAAAAAATTATACACAATGTGGCATTTGAGTCTCTACCAAATTGCTTTCATACTTGGTGGCAGTTCCAGTGACCACTAAGTGGCAAGTTGTAATGATGGTTGAACTAATCCATCTAAGTGACACTGACTGACAAACTCTTGTTGTTTTGGATTGTTCTCTCTCTCTCTCGTAGCTCAATGGTGTTACTCCCAGCCAAGGCGTTGGCATCGAGCTCTTGGCAACCTTCCAGCTTGTGCTGTGTGTCATTGCAGTCACCGATAAAAGGCGGCGTGATGTCACAGGCTCTGCACCCCTGGCCATTGGCCTCTCGGTCTGCCTGGGACACTTGGCAGCTGTAAGTTGCACCTTACAACCATCCCCATAGTAGCAGTTATGTTTATCCAGGATTAAGCACAGCGGCAAACATGACAGAGCTCTCAGCGTGGAATAATATCATGCATTTCTGCCCTTTTTTTTATTAATACCGCCACCAGCCACCACCAGCTGCTCACCAGACCATGTAGCTGAAGATATCCTCTTACGTTGCCTCTTTGTTGTTGATTACAGATCAGCTACACAGGCTGCGGCATCAATCCGGCTCGCTCCTTTGGTCCAGCTTTGATCCTGAACGACTTTTCAAACCACTGGGTAAGTCAAAGAGGGAAGCAGACAGGCACTTAACGCATGCCTGACATTTTTCTGCATGCATATTACACTATGTCAAGCTTAAATAATTCAGAAGCTCCATACCAGACAGATGACTCCATTACCTTCCTTCCTCTAGTTAATCAGTTATACCCTTCCTATTGTTTATCCTGGCCGAGATATCGATTATCGTAAACCTTTTGACCCGGATCACTATCTTAGCGTCATCGACATTATTTCTTCCTGTGATAACATCGGTTTACACATGTCTGATAGGGATAAAAAACAAGAACAAGATCCGGACATTGATCAGTGTTTTCTATTGCAGGTGTACTGGGTGGGGCCCATGTGCGGGGGCGTGGCGGCCGCTCTCATCTACGATTTCTTGCTCTCCCCCAAATTTGACGACTTCCCCGGGCGCATGAAGGTCCTGGTCAGCGGTCCAGCAGGTGACTACGACGTTAACGGAGGCAACGATACCACAACTGTGGAGATGATGACAAAGTAGTACCCTGCGATCACAACCACTTAGTGCCCATGTACATGTCTATATAAAAAAGAAAAAAAAGAAAAAAGGAATAAAAACAAAAGCTCTTGGATTTAGTTTAGGTTCTTTTTGAAATACCAATGAGAATTGTGGTGACGGGGTCGGTTCATGTCTATTCTAAATTCACTCCTTTGTTTGACCCCCACACAATTTTTACCCAAACTGACACTTATTAAGACACATAAGTCAAGGTTGTGGACATCTTGACGGATCAGCGTGTTAAATTTACTTCCCGTATCAGTATTCTATATTGAGCCATGTGTTGTTTTTTGTGTTTCTTTTTGTATACATATTTCTATTTGCCTGTATCACTTTTTATCTCTGATGTGTAATGTATTGTGTGT
Organism: Decapterus maruadsi; assembly: GCA_030347415.2. Taxonomy (NCBI): domain Eukaryota; kingdom Metazoa; phylum Chordata; class Actinopteri; order Carangiformes; family Carangidae; genus Decapterus; species Decapterus maruadsi. Next base: position 20,454,105 of record CM064906.1, read on the forward strand.
ACACTCTTGAAATGTCTCTCACTTTTTTAAATAAATAAAACATGTGTTGTTAAAAAACTGTTGTTCCAGTAATCTGATCTTTATTGGAATGTAGATACCAAACAGAAGTAAATGTTTGGCATCCGTCAGTATAGACAAAATATTTCATCCAAAACAAAACACTTTATGACATACTGAGTCAGTAAAATTGCTCTTACCAAATTTAAATACATCTTAAACATGACGGAAATTGAGAATTAGCCTGCTAACCAGGATATTTGCTGATGAAAATATATAATTTCATCCATGGCCAGAGGAACTGTATAGGGGGCCTCAGGGCAAGCATTTTGCTGTGGGCCCCTTATCCCACCCCCATGTCTTCAGTCAGTGTTTATTGTTTATGCACCCTGTTGCTTCCAAGTCCTTCTCTACATAATCATAATAAGAAGCTTTATTGTCATTGCACACGATTTATACAACTGAGTAGCTTACATCCACAGTGGGAAATCTGCAGTTTTACAGCAGCAAAGTAGACAGCTCAAATAAATTAAAATTGACAATAAAACATACTGAAAATTGAAATAAAATAAAAACAGATAAATCAAATCGTATCAGAGAGAGAATATTGCACAGTTGGTACGTTTGTGTAGCCTATTGTTGTACATGGTTAGTGCGTCTGTGCGTCTTGGGGTGTGTGGTCTACTGAGTCCAGACTTTGTTATGGAGTCTGACAGCAGCAGGAAGGAAAGACCTGCGGTATCTTTCTCTCACACACCGCTGGTGCAGCTGCCTGTCGCTGAAGGATCTGCTCAGTGCTGTCACAGTGTGTCGCACAGGGTGGGAGATGTTCCCCAACGATAGCTCAGCCATCGCTCTCTTGTCACACCCCTGTCACTACCGCCACCAGGGTCTGGGGGTGGGGACGTGGGGGATATCTCAGGACAGAGCTTGGCCTTCCTAATCAGTTTGTTCAGCTATTTCCCATTTGCTTAGAGCAAACTGCTTCTGGTCCCACATTTACCGTGTAATTTGATTATACAAAATTTGCACCATGTCAGCACAAATTATAACAAACTAAAATAATTACTGTCGTTGATCTGGCGTGAATTTAACCCCTGGTAATACTCTTGCTCTCAGAAGAGCTGGAGGGAGTGTCGGAGGAGAGGGAAGTCTGTGTGTCCCTGCTCAGACTGCTGCCCCTGCGACCTGGCCCTGGATAAGCAAAAAAAACAACAACATTCAGACAGAAGTAAAAAAATAAAAAGGTCTAGTCACTATATACAGAAGTCCACTATGCATTCGGTTATCGACAGTCACGGTTTTCCCACTAGCAAGCATCTGGGGCCAAATGTATAAACCATGCGTACACATGAAATCTGTGCGCACACCACTTTCCACGTACTTTTCCAAATGTATAAAAAACTACGGGCGGTGAGAATGTGCGTACTGGTACGCATGTTTCACACCGCCACTTCCCACGTATTTTTCCTCATGTATAAAAATCCACGGACGGTGAGAATGTGCGCACTGGTACGCATGCTTCAAACCATGCGTAGCCTCCCATCTTTCAGATTATTATGGTGTTGCGAGTTGGCAAAAAGGATAATACATGTGTGAATTTGAGAGATGTTTCATTTAGATACTTTTTTCGTTACATTGTGTCAATAATCAACGAGCTGCAGCAGCTGACCAAACACGTCTTGATGTGATGCAGCGACAGTAAGCATGGTGAACAGTGTAATATAATAATAAGTGTAATGAAACAAGAATGAAAAATAATTTATGTCTTATTATGATGATTCCCGCAGTGTTTCCTCACAGTTTATAATATCATTGTGTGATAAGGACATGTGTCCGACTGTGCGCACTGGCACCGGAGGGTCTTAATAATGTTGTAGAACGTAGTTTTCATTGCATGTCCGACTGCAATTTAAACTGAGCCTGAAACTGAATCTGTGTCTCCTGGTTCATCTGGCACATTGCCACTGACGGCAGTTTGGATCAGGACCGACGCGGTGCGCGCAATAAGGACAGCAAGGACAGCGCTGGGGTTCCCGGTCCCCCGTTTTTAGTCAGACCGCTTTTTTTCTTCTTTTAAATCTCTAGTGTCTGTGGCTCAGAACTCGCCGAATTTAGAAATTCACCTTGGTTTTATTTGGCATGCCAGAGCTTAAGCTAAATAATATATATTTCCTTTGATAATTTTCTTCAACCACTACTTCTATTTCACGATCAGTGATATGACGCTTCTTGTTCAACTGTTTCTTTCTTGCTTCCGCGCAATTTCTCCTCAAATGAAATCCCGGCCTTTGTATGCAAAATAGGCAACTGGGGGTGTGTCGGAAGCCATCTATGGTGAATCGTGGGTTTGGTCTAAGGACTCGTGCACGTGCGCACAATTTCAGCATGATTGAGATGTATGAGAAAAAAACACGTGGGGATATACGTACGTGGGGTTTTATACATCTGACGAGAAGACTGCGTATGCATGTTTCCTGTTTTGTGCGCACACAGATTTCTACACCTGAATATACACAGAGTTTTATACATTTGGCCAGGGGCCAAATGTATAAACCATGCGTACACATGAAATCTGTGCGCACACCACTTTCCACGTACTTTTCCAAATGTATAAAAAACTACGGGCGGTGAGAATGTGCGTACTGGTACGCATGTTTCACACCGCCACTTCCCACGTATTTTTCCTCATGTATAAAAATCCACGGACGGTGAGAATGTGCGCACTGGTACGCATGCTTCAAACCATGCGTAGCCTCCCATCTTTCAGATTATTATGGTGTTGCGAGTTGGCAAAAAGGATAATACATGTGTGAATTTGAGAGATGTTTCATTTAGATACTTTTTTCGTTACATTGTGTCAATAATCAACGAGCTGCAGCAGCTGACCAAACACGTCTTGATGTGATGCAGCGACAGTAAGCATGGTGAACAGTGTAATATAATAATAAGTGTAATGAAACAAGAATGAAAAATAATTTATGTCTTATTATGATGATTCCCGCAGTGTTTCCTCACAGTTTATAATATCATTGTGTGATAAGGACATGTGTCCGACTGTGCGCACTGGCACCGGAGGGTCTTAATAATGTTGTAGAACGTAGTTTTCATTGCATGTCCGACTGCAATTTAAACTGAGCCTGAAACTGAATCTGTGTCTCCTGGTTCATCTGGCACATTGCCACTGACGGCAGTTTGGATCAGGACCGACGCGGTGCGCGCAATAAGGACAGCAAGGACAGCGCTGGGGTTCCCGGTCCCCCGTTTTTAGTCAGACCGCTTTTTTTCTTCTTTTAAATCTCTAGTGTCTGTGGCTCAGAACTCGCCGAATTTAGAAATTCACCTTGGTTTTATTTGGCATGCCAGAGCTTAAGCTAAATAATATATATTTCCTTTGATAATTTTCTTCAACCACTACTTCTATTTCACGATCAGTGATATGACGCTTCTTGTTCAACTGTTTCTTTCTTGCTTCCGCGCAATTTCTCCTCAAATGAAATCCCGGCCTTTGTATGCAAAATAGGCAACTGGGGGTGTGTCGGAAGCCATCTATGGTGAATCGTGGGTTTGGTCTAAGGACTCGTGCACGTGCGCACAATTTCAGCATGATTGAGATGTATGAGAAAAAAACACGTGGGGATATACGTACGTGGGGTTTTATACATCTGACGAGAAGACTGCGTATGCATGTTTCCTGTTTTGTGCGCACACAGATTTCTACACCTGAATATACACAGAGTTTTATACATTTGGCCCCTGGAGTGGGTGAGTTTGTTTTTTGTTTTGTTTTTTTCATCTTTTGTAAATACAAACCAGGCTAAGCTAGCAGGTGTTTGATGCCTCATATTTTGTGCTGGTACCCTATTTGTACCGTTGATTGTACTGTTCATAGGCTATTATTTGTGGCTATGATTGATTTTTTTTATTGATTTTTTTTTTTTATTTGATTTTTTTTTTGGCTCTTGACAGCAGACAGCAGTATATTTGAGACAGCAGTATATATTTGACTGCTGAAGTCGCTATAACCAGAGACGTTTGCTGTCTGCAAACTCAATCTCCAGGGGTGAGTGGGTGGTCTACTTGCTCTCACGGAGCATTAGACAGTGGATTAAATTTATGCCGAAATATCCCTTTAAATCATAGATTTTTCAAGAAACCAACGTGTTTCAATTTTGGTCTTTATTGATGCGACAGCTCATCTTGATAGCTTAAAAGAAGCAAAGCTATATTTTAAAAAGAATAGACGCAAGCTACACACAGCACAGGTGGACCTAAAGTCATGAATTATACCAGAGATAGGAAAAATGGGAGGCAATCACACCTGGATTGTCAGATTTGAGCAGATTGGCCCTGTATTAATTACACAGGGCCTTATTTTTAGAAACACTATACTGTTGCAATAGTATTGGTATTAATGAAAATCCACAACCCTAGGGCCAAACGTATTGGTTTCCTTTAAACTGGCAAGCCATACTACAATATGTGTGTCTCTGCAACTTACAGTAGCTAATGTCAACTCTTTGACACCGTGACCGTGTAAATCCTTATAAAGTGTATTAGTCTAGATTGTGGTCCCTGATGCTCGGACACACTTCCTGTCTTCTGGTGTTTTCTTTGTGCCGCCCAGTTCATGCTGTTGATTTATTAATGGTTAGTTTCTCCCACTTGTTTTTTCAGCAGTTGGAGGATCCACTAGCAGGTTGCCAGGTTGGTGAGAGTGTCCCTTCAACAGCCAAGAACGGCACAGATTGCACTGACACACCCGCTCTCTCTCTCCCTCTCTTCTTCTCACTCCCCCCCATGGGTCAGCCTGTCATCTTATGACAGTTTGCTGTGCAGTTAAATGAAGAGTGTTGTACTTGGACTACAACCGCTCCACTTCTACTGCTTTTTCACATCTGTTTTGCTACATTATGACCTCTTGTTCACACTACACCAGAGGATTTGGAGCACAGAAAACAGAGCATTGATGCTGCTGACTCTTAATTTGAAAAGTCAAGTCTGTCATACTCAAGTGTAACTGGCCTTGTTTAATTCTTATTTTTTGCAGCTAATCAGTCTCAGAGACCATGGGTTAAAATTAGCAGGTTCTGGGTTTGATGAATGGATTTGCATGTTCTCCCTGTGTCTGGTTGGGTTCTCTCAGGTTCTGCAGCTCGTTACCACTGCCCAGATATATGCTCTCATATAGGTTTATTGTTCATCTCTGTCAGTGCTGTGATAGACTGTCAACCTATCCAGGGTGTTTACTGTCTTCTGCCTTTCTCAGCTGGGATTGGCTCCAGCCGTCCTGCAACTCTGCACAGAAAAGCAGTAAAGCCTGTGGATGGATGAGTTCAAATCCAACCTGTAGCGCTTTGCTACAGCTCATCCTCTCTCCCTGACTTTCCTCTCACTTTCAGAATAAAGGCAAAAAAGAATAAAATCTGTAGAGTAGACAATCTGTATTATGGCTCATACATGCCCAGCACAGTATGTAGGCTCTACATTTTTAGGTGTGACAGTGCGAAAGAGGATCATCTCTGATACTGAGCTACAACACAAATGAAGACCCAGTGTTTTTGGCTTAAAATAAAAACTCGGTGTGGATGTTGCCTTGGGCTGCTACTATCTTTGTTGTGACATCAGAGCAGAGAGGCCGGCGGACAAACCACAGAGGTGTCTCATTAGAGCATCTACGTCTCCCACTGGAGCTGTTGATTTGGTTTCAGTTTGCAAAAAGGCCAGAGGCAGATGGCCAGTCAACACAATTTAACACCTTTTAAATGCCCATCGTACAACAGGGGTTACTTCACCACTATAGTACTGTATGCTGGGTGATGTGCCAACAGATGCACTCACTGCTTCCTCTGGAGGCTCCTCCTGCACAGCACACACTGTATATGAGGATTCACATGGCTGCACGGGCATCGACTTGAACCATTTTAAGCACCACTCCTCGACAAATTCCCCTACTGGGCAGTCAACAGCTGGATCACTGACGGGTGTTTGATCGCTGCGCTCAGAGCGGCGTGAAAAAATGCAGCCCTCTCATTCACTTGAATGGAGCCAGTTCAGTGACACAGTGGGGGTCCCATTGCAGAGGGCGCCAGTGAGAAAAAAACAGGCAGAACTGCAATGTGACATCATCTGGGAATTGAACAATGATAAATGGCTGCATTTAAAGAAGGCTTTTATCTAAAGCTAGATGCCATGACAGATGCTGCTCTGCTGCTCAGGAGCGCGGAGAGACAATGCTGAAAAAACGCTGTGAAAGGTTTTGGCTCTGAATGTCAAATACTGGTGATTATATGTTTGAACAAACCATCAAGAGCACACAGGATCAGTCTTCGTTCGTTGCTTACAAAGCCAAATTGATGGGTTTGCAGAGGTGGTGTTAGAGAAAGGGGCCTAACCTATACCGTCCTGCTCGGTTTGTGTTGGACCGAGGCCCATGTCTTTCTTTAAGATGCATGTATGTGGAGTTTTCATCCTGTCGTGCTGTTTGCTGTTTTCCATCATCAAACCTGCTTCATGGCGTAAAGTCAAAACTCTCCCTTCGTATAGCCTAGATGTGATGAAATTACAGCTTGATAGGAGGAGTGGGAGTGCCAGATTGTGATGGCTTTTTTGATTGTGGGCTTTTATCTATGCCAACCAGCGCGGGTCGAAATGATCACAGTCTTTCCAGGGACATGATTTCTGTGAATCTCAGTATTAGATGGAGACTTTGAGAGGCTGCACAGCTGGCTCGCTGCCTGTTTTTCAAGGAAGCTGGATTTTTCAAAGATTTTCAAGTCTGCATTTCATGGTTTGCTTCAGATCCTCCCTCTCTGTTGGGTGCCTGTTAGTTCACAAAAATATTCTAAGTTGTGAAACTTGTTTAACCAATGTGAATGAATGAATGAACAGTATAATGTATGTAGCAGCTGCATTGATTAATCAGCCTTTGCTTATTGGTTATATGTCCTGTCCTTACAAAAACAGACTGGACACACTGAACATCGAACATCAGACACGTATTTATCACTATTTCAACTATCTTCAGTTAATTTCTGGATATTTTAAAAAGTTTCTTCACCTTGTTGTATGCTGTGATGTTTTCACTCATTTGGAGCAACTGGTCAGGAAAAACCTTTGAAGCTGTACCATTTTGCTCTGCAGCATACATATTAATTATATACTTGACTTGCTTCCACTTCTGCGTGACTAAATACTCTGTGTTCATCCTATAATCTTTTGAATTAAGTTAAAGTTCAGCTCTCATGACAGGCCGCAATAATCAAACCCCTGTGCATGGGGCTCCTCAGGGCACCTGCATCGTGGAGTTATTTGTGCCTCTAGAAGAGTAGATTTGAAAATGAGTCATGTTTGTGTCTTATTTACATCTGAAAGGCGGTGGAGGGAGGAGATGGGGGGCATCATGGGTGAGTGGCTGGATCTCATGTGATGAGGCATTCCTCATACCCTCCTGTGCAGGCGATGCAGCTTCCCTCTCCCCCACCAATCGCCTGGTTAGAAATAAGTTGCACCCACTTCATGAAATATTGTATGTGAACCACTTTTTGCAATTACTTTACGTCTAGATAGGGTTGTTATTGTCCTTTGCATTACAAAACAAAACTAGCCGTTTCTCTGTATTACGACTTATTCATCGAATCAGTTCTCTGAACGTTCTGTGAGTTTTTGAACTCCATTAAAAGATTAAATACAAACAATTTCTTCAAGTTTAAAATAAAATATTGCTTTGACTGACTATAGCTTCACTTCAGTAAGTCTTGTCATGTGCAATAGATTATTGTTTGAATGCACAACTCCAAGTGCACAGCAGCAAGCAGGGTGGAGGGGGGGTATGCCATCTTTCCAAGGGGAATGTAGATGCAGAGCCTACAAGTGGATGCAGGGGTGGAAGTTGGGGATGTGAAATGCTCTGCAGTGGAGTGGTGGAGTATCAGATACACATGTGCCAAGCAGGGGGTCGTTTTCAGCAGCTGAAATGTTGTGTGACAGTTTGCTGCAGTGGTGAGATGGCAGGTCCACAGAGCTGCTCCTGCTCACAGGGTCCGAGAGCGTAACCTCTGTCAGTTCTCCATGTCGTTGCTCTTCCTCCTCCACCCTGCTCCTCTTGCATAATGAATCCCATAATAATCTGTAAATGCTACTGTCTATGGAGTCAAAACTGTAACACATGTGCAGTGTGGTTTGAAATGTTTGGAAACCTCAAGCAAATTACAGAGAGATGGGGGGAAACAGCTTTGTAACTCGACAAAGGATAGAAAGTGGAAACTCAAAAACTGAATAAAAGTCGTGGCACCAGGTTCAAGTTAAACTATATATTTAAAAAACTGGACATGCTCTTCTTTTTTAGTAAAGCATTGTTGCCCAAGTCAAAGGTGACGCTTTGACTGGGTACTTTCTCTCTCTTTTGACAAGAAGCGCTGCGACCCTTTGACCTGCCAGCTCTTCCACGCAGCAGAGAAGAATGAGAGCCTGGTGTCCTTGGAGTGAATTCAAAAGGTCCCATTTCCTTCACATGACATATGACTGATTTTAACTTCAGTGCAGTCGGCCCTGCGTGACACACGTTCAGAATGGAGGAAGAAGATTGATAGAAGGATATAGGAAAACCATTTCCACTGACTTTGGAAAAAAAAAAGTAATTGAGTCCTTCTCACACTTTGCTGCCCTTCACAAGTCTAATATTTCACGTGCCTGGAATTATGACAGAGAATATAGCCTATAATATTAAGACGCATTGATATATATATTTTTTACTTGTAGATAATTTAAATAATTAATATTTTAAACAATTATATTGGAGTGATAATTAAATACAAACTTATAATTGACTCAATTATAGAATGTGTCATGTGACCCATACTCTCTTTGCACATGTTTTCTAAATCCTCCGGTTCAGCACCTTATCCAACACAGAGCAACAGTTTGATGTGGTCTTTAATGAGCTGTGAATAATTATCAACACAGCTCTGCCTGCTGCTGAACTGGAAAAGTACTGAAGAGAGCAGGAGACGTGGAGGTCACTCTCACTGGCTCAAACACAGATCTCTCAGCTGTTTCTAATCAGGCCTGATTCTTCAAAAGCCAATCACACACACGCCTGATGAGTGCTGGCAAATGTCACTCATGATGTTTTCGGTCAGGCTGCTGGTGGGAATAAATATCTGCTCGTCCCACAATCTTGGTGCATCATTCAAATTGTGCTCGTCAGCGTAAAGCGTCGTCCAAAGTGGCCATGTCGGAAATTAAAATGTGGAGCTTTTGGAGGGCGGTCCTCGCTGAGGCTCTGGGAATGATCATCTTCATCTTCATCGGCCTCTCAGCTGCAATAGGAGACAAAAATAACACTTACCCCGACCAGGAGATAAAAGTGGCCTTCGCCTTCGGTTTGGCCATTGCCACGTTGGCCCAGTGTTTAGGCCACATCAGCGGCGCCCACCTGAACCCTGCCATCACCCTGGGCGTCCTGGCCAGCTGCCAGATCAGTATCCTTAGAGCCTTTTTCTATATCATTGCTCAGATGCTTGGGTCAGTGGCTGGCAGTGCCATTGTGTACGGTATCAGGCCAGAAATCATAGATTCGCTCGGCGTTAACAAGGTAAGGTGGAACCCATGTGCTTCTAATTTCTCCTGAGTAATGCTCCTCTTAATGAATGACATTTAGGATTCCCATTTAAATGGCACTTGGGGAGCCGCCTCCAGCCTGACCCAGTTCTCTGTAAAAGCCAGATGAGTCATTATCGAAGTTTTGTGGTCTCTTCAATGAGACCTCCATGTTTGCTGTAACTGCTGGTGATACATTGTTAAATTTGAAGTGTCAAATTTGAATTATCACTGTTTTGTGGCTGCTATGCGACAAACAGTCCCCCTCTCTTCAGGGAGTAATTATAAGGTGGTTTGTACTGTCCTCAGCAGTTATTTATGTCCTCAAATAGTCAGGCTGCTTAATATTTAAAGCATAATCAGACTGTTTTCTTGTTTGTTTTTAAGGGATTTTTATTAATATAATGCAAGGCTTGCAGAAACGGTGAGTGTTTTATGAGGTGAGAAAACTGAAGTGTTTTTTCCTCGTTGCAGCTAAATGGAATCAGCCCGGCTAAAGGTTATGTCATAGAGTTCCTTCTCACCCTCCAACTGATCCTATGTGTCCTCGCAGTCACTGACAAAAGACGTGATGTCAGTGGATACGCGCCCCTGGCTATCGGACTGTCCGTAGGGTTGGGACACCTTGCTGGGGTAAGTACATAAAAACATTCCTCAATTTCCCCTTTCATTAGTTTGGTAGATGGTTTCTCCATCTTGACACGGCCCGATACAATGGATTTACGTAGGAAGAACCTGGCTGTGAATCAGGCCTTCGTGTAATCGTATGCTTTTGCAGCCAGGGAACTAAGAGGTGTTTTCCTCTAATATGCTTTACAGATCCGCTACACAGGATGCGGTATCAATCCGGCTCGATCCTTTGGGCCTGCAATCATACTGGAATCTTTTGATGACCATTGGGTATGTATGGTGGGGCTGGATATCGGGTATTTTCCAAGTGTTCTAATGACTCATTCCTCTTGAAACAGGGATGTGTATGTCCTGTGTGGATGTGTATGTCCTGTGTTTTTGTTTCTCAGGTGTACTGGGCAGGACCAATGAGTGCTGGCGTGGTGGCCGCTCTTCTCTATAATTATCTGCTGGCACCAAGAGACGAGCCCTTGTCTGAAAAAACACAGGTTCTGTTCTGCAGTGGCCCATCACCAGAAAACGAGGCCGAGGAGCCTCTTCTGGGGACCAGCGTCGCCACTAGAGATGCAAAATGGCCTAAAGAGCCGGTCTAAGTGGGGAAATTACTATGGTGCTGCTTATTTGGATAAAATAAAATGCTTTTTCAATATCTTTTTTTTTTGGTGGTTACTTGATTGATTGATGTTGTTTATATATTTACAGTCTAATTTTACAACATAAAACTAAAAGATACTTGCCAAGAATTGCAGACTAATTCACTTAATCACTGTGCTAGCATTCCTCCAAGGGGGTTGACTTTCTGCCGACAAACTAAAACTCATGTTCATATACTGTACGTACAACAGTCATTCTTGAAGTGCATTTCTCTCATTTTAAGTATTTTATAATGAGTGCCTAAGGTCCATCCCTCGACCATCTCTATATAAATCATGTACTGAGGCTGCAATTTCCATCATAATTAATTCTATAAAGTCCTTTAGCCAGTTGTTCAAATAAAAGCATTTGGGATTCTGTACTTTCCAGTTCATCATCCTCTTCCCAGAGAGGAATGCAAGCGTTAGTCGTCGTTGTATTAGACCACACTTGAACATCTTTACAAAACTCATGCAGCGCATCTTTGTCCTGCTTCATCTCTCCACACAAACCTCTTCAGTATGAATTCTGACGTAGGTGACACATTGGGTTTCACACAGCAAATGCATCTGAGGAAGAGGTTCCAGAAATAAAGAGGTGTTTTTGTTTTTTAGAAGGCTGCAGCTGTGGGAATCTGTCTGTACCTTCCTGTTCATATTCATCGGTATGTCAGCTGTGATTGGAAAAGTAACAAATAAAAATAACTAGTGTCCTGAAGGAGAAGGGTTGCTCAGCAGTTGAAGGTCTCCCTGGCTGTCACCACCGCCAGGGTCAGAGTTTGGGGACACATCAGCAGAGCACACCTGAACCCTGCAGTCACCCTGCTGTTCGGCCTCCTTCACAACCGATGATGGAGCGGTTGCAAGTGCCTTTGTAAAAGGATACAGTCTCGGTCTTTGAGTTTTCCTTGTCCGTGTTTTCACTTGACAGGACAGTTATTGTGCTCTCAAAAAACACTTTGTCATTGAGTTTCTTCACCACCCTTCAGCTTGTACTGCGCGTGATAGCTGGGACTGATAAGAGCCTGAGTGACGGTAAAGGCTTTGCACAGCTGGCTGTCGGAGGGACTGTGACACTTTGCAGCTGTGAGTGAATTACAGTCCTATAATTCTGTGCAAAGTGTTGTTGAATTTTACAGCACGGAGTTTTCCTGAAATTTCAGGAAGACCTTAAATTATTCCAGGAGACAGATTTACTCTCTGTTGCGGCGCTCATAACAAAGCAGAGACTAACACAGGCTTCATTTTAATAACAGTGCGTAAGAAAGCACCATTCAATAAGAACACCAAATCACAATTTGGGGAAGCTTTTTGTTGAAGCATCCTGATATTCTTTATCAGTCTGCAGTGTAGTAAAACAAATATCCTGTTCAGTCTGTATTGGTGAGGGTCTGCTGCTTCTCTTTGCCAATATGGCTTTCCTGTGTTTAGAGAGTGGTGGAAATGATTCAAGATTTTCCCTTTTGTGCTGTAATTACATAATTTTTTCGCTGTAAGCTGCTGACGTGCCAGCGGACTCAGGAAGAGGGTGCTACGTTTCAAATGAAAGGGCGTGTGTCATAAAGAGTTGAAAACAAATTAGCAGCGTCAACTCTCAAGTGGCTGGAAAGCACCATTTTTATAAGTGTGTTTTCCTGGCAACACGAGGCCACTTGCAGAAAGGTGCTAACGCCTCACGGCCCAGAACCACCAGAGCCAAAAACTAAGCATGCACTATGAAAGAGCTGGATATCCTTTGTCTTGCTTCAGCTTTGAGCCAACTTGTTTTTCATCTCTTGGTTACATGGTTAGGCTTACCCATGAAATTGTTGGTTTGAATATTGGTGTGAGCCCCTGGGCCTTATTTGCCAGTAGTAATAGCCCTTGACTTCAATTTAACCCTGTTGTAGCTTTCTGCTACCAGCGGGAAAAAAAACTGTTTTATTTTGTTTAAATAGAGGGTCCTGACAATGTCAAAAAACCTTAATGCAATAAACAAATTAATGTGGTACTCTCTCCATTAAAAACCTAAAAACGGATCAGTGCCGACCCTAACACATGAGGAAGGATATACCCAAAATAACAGGATTTAATAGTTGTGGTCAATCTGAAAGTCTCAACTAAATATCCTACAGAACACCACTGTATTATTTATTGTCTATTTATCAATAGACAAGGCTCATTACCATAAACTGACCAAATGACTCAGACATTCAGTGGTTGAGTTGGTTTTCTCTGCGTGTGAAACCGTTCCTTTGGAACAGCTCTGACACATAATGAAATGAAATGTAAGCAGAGCTAGCACAGCAGAAGCTCTTATCTATGATTTCCCTCTGTAGCTGAACTTCAGAGCACACAGGAACGTCCTGCTCCACGGTGCAGAAAATGAGGTTGAGGTTGAAACAACTGGAGGACACTGAGAGGACAACACCAGCCCGGGAGCGAGTAGTGTAGTTAGGTGTGCCAAAATGGCTTTTGATTGTATTTGATTTGCAGTGGGTGTTGAATAAAGATCCCTTTTCAATTCAATTCAAATTAAGGTAAACATGTTGTTTACATTGTGCAGTAATCAGACTAACACAATGTATGTATGTCATTATGTTTGTATATTTAGATTTGGATGACCTTGCAACCAGTTTCTCAATAATGTATTACAGTGTACAGTATTATTCTATTCATGCTGTTTGGCGACAGTCCCAAAAATGTCTCTGCGGTGAAACAACACGAGGATGTGCATCTGATAATTGCACATAAACCAACTGCAAATTCTTCATAAGAAAACGAAGGAAGCATGATTAGACAAGATGTGGCCATCATGGAGATTTCCTGTTTGGCTGTGTCACAAGAATGTCCTCCTTCCATCTACGCAGGCGGCTCGTCTCACATCCCGTTTTATGGCTTATGAGTATATTTGATGGCGAGTACACACACAGGCACACGTCGCACACCCTAGGCTAATCATTGAATAACCACTAAGTGACTTTAAACTCAACTGCTGAACATTTCTCAACAGAAAGCCGGGGGTCTGAGGGCAATACAGCCAAGGTTGTTCAAGTCGATGTTAGTTATTGTTAGTGAAGCACCAATCAGGGGCAGGATAACCGCCATGGTTGGATGCACGTCCCCTCATTGAACATCGCTATATTATTCTTCTCCGTGTGAGATGATCATTAACAAAATGTCCCAAATATTCCTTTACGATGTCCTGTGACCGAGTACGTTTGTTCTATTTTTAGGTCCAACTTCCATGTATTGCCACACAGCTAGTCAGGTGAAGTGCACTATGGAAAGTCACTGATATCTTGTCACTGAAACAAACTTAAACACAGAGTTATGCATAAGATCAGCAGAGATGGGGAGATGGTGTGAGCAAGGGGAGAGGGGGATATACAGTATAAGAATCTGCAGAGCCTGCAAAAATAAACACATTTAATACATATCAATTGCAATGAGTAGAATTATCTGATTAAAAATATTTTAACTACACTAAATCTATACATCACCACCCTTTCAGGAGGAATATTGCTTTGCTCTGGTGAATGTCAATCTGGCTCTTCATGAACATGCAGTGCTCTGCGCTTTTAGATTTATCCAGGATGGCTGTGCTGATGGGATTATCTCGCTTATGAGACATGACACCTCTTCACATGGGTTGTTTTTCTTTTCTTTTTTTCTTTTTTTTATGGTGGATTCTCAGAGGTCGATCATGTGACGGCAGCCCAATCTAAAATCTCCCTTTGTGTGCTTAACCTCGGAGGTCAGAGCATTGTGTTTGGCCTTTGGTTTTGAAGTTTGTCCTCAACAACATGGACAATGCTCTTTTTGTTGCCCCTCAGTCATTTTTGTCTGAGAGTGTCCTTCATCCAATTATTTGGCTCTATTGTTGAGCATTATTATTCCATGATTTGGCATGGGGGGTGGGGGTGTTCGATAGTCCTTTGGTTCTGTTATTTATCTACACAAAACAAGTGGTAATGGTGGCCTAACCTCATTTAGAACTGATTTCTGAGCAACAAGTTAATACTACTGAACCCAACTATATAACCTATTGAACAAATATTTCCGTAATAGAAAAATTCTATCTCCATTTTTTTTCAAAATTGAGTTTTTTTGCATAATATCATCCATTAGTGGTCTGTTAATGCCTGTGTGGTGTTATTTTTAAATTTTCAACATTTTTAAATTAGTTATTCATAAAATAAAAAGGTTCTGTCAACCAAAACACAAGCTGAGTTGGAACTTTGATGCTCAATATCTCAGAACGACCCAAAACGGCGATAGGACCCTATAATTCTAAGCTCACGTAATGTCTGATATAATATGGCTGCCAATATAATAAATAGATATTGTCTGAATATTCATATAATTTTCCTCTTGCCGTCTCCCTGCCTCTATTACTCATGTGTTGTTGTGTTAAGAAAAACATTTAAAAACTTGAGAGATGTGAATTAGTCTGCAGCCAAACAGACCATGTTTACTCCTGCTTGAACAGTGTTTGCTAAAAACTACAGAGGCTGTACTGTTTTGAATGTAGTCTAGTGACCTGTTCTTAAAGGTTAATGTATTTTAGTAGGATGAGATTTGTTGTCAAAAATGAAAGATTCTCTGCCATGCACATTAAAGGGATATACACTCAGTTTCTTAGTCCCCAGCAAAGTGTGCACAGTGACATCTCCAACTTGAAGACTAATTGCATTTAAACATAATCTTGACCCCACCACTAGCCCTCTTCACCCTGTCTACACATGCTGAGTATATACTGAGTGATGCCGGGCTCCTATCTGCACCCTGAGGGTTACTCACTCCCTTTCTGCTTTTCATCACTTCTTGGCAATGTTTCAGTAAGTGCTGTGTCAGAGGGGTGGGGGTGGGGGGCCCTGGGGAGGAGTGAGGTGGATGGGATTTCTAGTGAACTGTGTGTGGCAAACTTATGGGAACTGAGGTGCCAATCAACACTGCAGACAAAAACAGTTCTCACTTCCCTTTTTGTGTGTGTCTGTGCATGTGTGTGACCACAGCATTCACACACAGAAGTGATGAAAATGGTCCCTCTCTCTGCGTGACATTCCTCCAACTTTGGTGTTTTTCTCCAAACATCAGCGTAACACCTTGGGCTGGTAAACACAGCGCGGTTGCTGGTAAAAACAGATCACTTCTGTCAAACTTATACAATTCTTAGGTAAACCGAGGTCCAAACATTAGTTTAGGACCTGTGATCGCTCTTTCAAATGAGTCACAGGTTATTTTTGATTCACAGAATTGGCAACAACAAAATTCAAATTATTGACATTTTATGCTGTTTGTTCACACATGGTTTCTAAATAAAAGGGTTTGCATAAAAACTGTGTAATGTTGATCGCTGGATAAAATGATGGTTATACTGTAGGATGTGCATTGACCTTGAGTTTATGTAATCAAAAATGATGGATTCAACCATTAATAATTGATGTCACAGTTTAATACCCCATTGGTTTTTATGTGTTGTGTGACATTGTTGAACCATAGATCCCATCAGAGAACCCAAGCCCTGCAGCTTAGTAGTTGTACTTTAAATTGAAGCTGTGCCCGCTACACACGTGGAATTCTGCATGCACAAATACACAGGTTAAAACTTGAATATGACTGTTATGACCACTGAGAAGCTTTCTCATGAATGCTTAATGTCAAAAATAGACCCATCTTTAAACACATCCTTATTAAAGATAATACAATGTATCATTATGTTACAAAAAAATGTATAGGCCTAATTAACAGAATAAAATGTGTGTTTAAACGTATGATATGGGGACAATAACAGAGATGAGATGTCATTGCAAGTGTCAGTAAGTGCATGTTCATATAATGCAAATTGTTGAAGGGGTTTTCACCAGGAAAGGGTGGATTTCAGGTTTATCCTGCCATGGCTACAGGACTGTCTCTCTCCCACACACACACACACACACACACACACACACACACACACACACACACACACACACACACACACACACACACACACACACACACACACACACACACACACACACGCTCTCAGTATTTGGGAGCAAACAGAGCAGTGTATTAGTGTGCAACACTGCCGCCCTCTGGACTTAAGCTTGCACTCTTCATTCAGTCATGCTCACACAGCAGTTCTAACTAGTCTCGCTCGCCAGACTCTCCTCCAAAGAAGTAGTTCTAACAAACAATGATGCCAAGACCCATTTGTTCTATTTAAAAATTAATAAATATCAAATTTTCAAACATTATGGCTCTTCCATTTCACCCAGACCTTTCAGAAAAAGAGAGTTAGATAATCCAAAGCCCCCGAGTGTCTAGTCTCTCTACTATGAAAACAGAATTAAGCTGTGAAATCCTCAAACCAAAAAAGAGGCTGAGGCCATGCAGCAAATGCTTTGAAGCTTCACTTGATATTCAAGTTGTCAATCATATTATTAGAGCTGATTAATCTAGTCTTTTACTTGATTTTTTATATTATATCTTCTTTCTAATTCCAACCTATTTCCTGTTTATATATCCTTTCCTAGGCTATTACTGGTATTACAGAAGTGTCAGAGAGCTCCTGAACGCATCACCCCTCCCAACAGCTAAAGAAACCGGAAACAGTTCGACGTTACTTCCGGTCTCAGTTGCGCAAAGATGTCGCCGTCCTCCTTTAATTTTGTCGAGGCTAAAGACAAATTTACGGTGAGGAAACACTGGATGGTCTCTCCTTATTAAAACACACGTTATTACGCACGATATGTTGCGATTTAAACCACAGATAACTGGCATCTTTGTTGCTACAACGTAAATCTTCTTCTCGACTCTGTTATCATAGCAGTTAGCAGGTGCTAGCTAAGCTAACGCAAACGCTGTATTATTTATCCTTCTTAAAACTATTCTCCTTCTTCCACACACCTAGGCTTCTGCCCGTCTTGCCCTGGGTGGTAAAACCAGCAAACATTTGATAAACACTTTCAACCAGATACCCGGCAAGTAAGTAACTTTCATTTACCGTAATCACAGATAATGACTTCCATCATTAGCCTCCATAATAACTGAGGTGGTGAGTCGTGCATGTGTAGACATCACTTGTTTTGTTTTTTTTCTTACAGTGAGGCGGAAAAGAAAACCACACTTGACCAGGCTCTGAGGGGTGTCCTCGGGGACCAGATTGTAAGTACACTGTTTGTTTTCTTCAAGTTAGTTCAGTAAATCTCAGGTAATGCATGATTAAACTATGATGGAACAGGAAAACATGACACACGTGTTTTTGTCTGCAGATTGAGCAGAAGGCGAGCTGTGATGACTACCTGTCCCTCATCTACCTGAGTATTGATGCAGTTACAGAGGGTATGTTACACATATACTTGTCTTATGAGGCTCGGATGAGTTATATGTGTATTGTAAATGTTAAGACGTGAAGCAGTTGCCATTCACATCCCAAATGTAAAACATTGCTATATACGCTGCATGTTCCTAGTGAAAAGGAAAGAAATTATGATGTGTTTGATACTAAATGACAACTGTGATACAAGAACATGTCTAAACTAAATATCATCATTCTTGGCTTAATATTATAGCATGGGCTTTTGTTTATTATTTATATAATCATTTATATGTCTACCCCTGTCTTTAAAAAAGCATTATCTAAGTCTAAAACTTGAATTGAATTATTGTTGCTTTATTTATTATACATTTGCCAACAACCAGTGTGCTCATATTTGCCCAGCTTCAAACCTTTTAGCGCTGTCTGTATATTGTGTGTTGTTGTCACAATATGGCACAGTCTTTCACTCAGTTGCGACTGAGGCTTGGAAACATTGTTTATTCCTCAGCGTGTGTACTGTAGTTGCCTGCTCTGCAGTTGTGCAGAGAGATATGAAGTCTCTTGCTGCCAGAACGTGGTGATTTGTAATGACAGAGCTTTTGCCATCTGGTTTCTCTCTTTCTCTGTTCAGGTATCTGCTCTGCTACCACACCTTTCCTGCTGCTGGGGGATGTACTGGACTGCCTTCCTCTTGACCAGTGTGACAAAATATTCTCTTTTGTTGAGGAAAATGTTTCCACTTGGAAGTCGGTAAATAAGATAAAACCTCTCCATGAAGGCAGTTGTAATTATATTTCCAAATTTATTTATATCATGTGGTCATTACGTTCTCCTCCTTTTCTTAGAACTCCTTTTACACTGCTGGGAAAAACTACTTGTTGAGGATGTGTAATGGTAAAGAGCATACATCACACTTGTTAATCAATGAGACTTTAATGTTTAAAGACTGCTCATAACGGTTTATTAATACACACCTGTCTGTCCACCTGCGTAGATCTTTTGAGGAGGCTGAGCAAATCACAGAATACAGTATTCTGTGGGCGGATCCAGCTCTTCCTGGCGCGCCTCTTCCCTTTGTCTGAGAAATCAGGTCAGAATAACAATATCTTTATGATGTCTTGAAATAATTAAACCTCAGATGTTCAGTTTACAATAAATAGTTTATTATGTCTGGGAAACTGTGCTCATGCTCATGAAAGATCTCTTCTGTTTGTGTTTTTTCCAGGTCTCAATCTACAGAGCCAGTTTAATCTGGACAATATAACAGTGTTCAATAAAAATGAACAGGAAAGCACTCTCGGCCAGAAGGTAGAACATAAACACCTGGTAATGATTGTGGGTGAATTTAATCTAAAACTCTGAGTTAAATCATGTTTTATGGTTCCATGTTTATAGCACACGGAAGAAAAGGAAGATGGTATGGAGGTGGAGGAAGGAGAAATGGGGGAGGATGATGCTCCTGCACCGTGGTAATTTCAAGTCTTTCTTTTGGAGTCCACCCTAAAGTTTATTATTATTGTTTAAATGCCACTTTGGCTTGAATCTGTTTTTATGTTTATTAAAATATGATCCGATTTCTCTTTCCAGCTCCATACCGATCGACTACAACTTGTACAGGAAGTTCTGGACGCTGCAGGACTACTTCAGGAACCCGGTGCAGTGCTACGACAAATTCTCCTGGATGACATTCCTCAAGGTAAAACCTCCAAACCACAAGAACAGAGAGAGGTTTTCTCTCAGCCACTTGCTGCTGATGTGAACACTACTTGTTGTCTCCTGCTCAGTATTCAGATGAGACGTTGGCAGTGTTCAAGAGCTACAAGCTGGACGACATGCAGGCCTCCAAGAGGAAACTGGAGGAGCTTAGAGCTTCTGGAGGAGAACACGTCTACTTCGCCAAGTTCCTCACAAGTGAAAAGGTGAGAGAGACGATTCACTCCTTGGAATTATTTGCTCTGTGTCATTTATTCAGCTTTGAGACTGTAGCTTTGTGAATCTATGACAATATCAGTAACAGATGCTACATTAAAATAATCATTTTGCATTAAATACACATAAAGTGTCTTGCCATTCTATTAATTCTTTTCACAAGTGCAATTTCAATTTTAATATTTTACTTTTATTACACTTTTATTTCAATTGTATTTACTTGGAAAGAAGGTTTAGACCTGCACAAACACGGCTTTAACCTCCCTGTATCTCTTCTTTGTCTACTCAGTTGATGGATTTGCAGCTGAGCGACAGTAATTTCAGGCGGCACATTCTGCTTCAGTACCTCATTCTCTTCCAGTACTTGAAGGGTCAGGTCAAGTTCAAAAGGTGAAGCATCCCATCTCCGAGTGTGACCTTGTAGGAAATTTTATTTGTGTGAGAAAAATAATGTCGCTGGGGGTTCATGTGTTGACTGTCTTTGTTGTTTCACAGCTCCAGCTGTGTTCTGAACGACGACCAGACGGCATGGATAGAGGAGACGACGAAACTGGTTTATCAGGTCAGCCTTAAATCTCACTTGAATCACTTAGCACCAGCAGTTTGTATCAATGCTGATCACTCTGCTTGGACTTGGTGAGGTTCTGAATATCTGCCCG
Organism: Decapterus maruadsi; assembly: GCA_030347415.2. NCBI lineage: Eukaryota > Metazoa > Chordata > Actinopteri > Carangiformes > Carangidae > Decapterus > Decapterus maruadsi. The sequence goes on from CM064906.1 coordinate 20,474,840, forward strand.
TCCGACTTTTTTCCTTACTGTTGTAATCTGTGATTGTTGTGTTGCAGCTGCTCAAAGAAATTCCTCCTGATGGAGACAAGTTTGCCACCATGCTTGAGGTAACCCATGCTCTGATGCTGATATTAAAGACTAAATAAGCCCTCTGTAATGTTTGTTGTTAGACTTTTCTGTGCAGTAGTTACAATGGAAATGTTTTCTTTTGACAGCATATCCTCAACACAGAGGAGAACTGGAATGGCTGGAAAAATGAGGGATGTCCAAGCTTTGTAAAAGAAAGGTACAACAACTAAGTTTATTTTATCGTTATTTAATATGCCAGATACTTTTTTAAAAACTATTTTTACTTAATTATTGAATTATGTATTGATTATAGTCGCTTTTTTTAACAGAACAGTAGATGACAAACCCAAAAGACCCACCAGGAAAAGACAAGCACCAGAGGACTTCCTGGGAAAAGGACCGGACCGCAAGATCTTCATGGGAAAGTATGTGATTTAATCCAGCTGGAAAACTGACCCTTGAACAGTCGATGAAACCGTTAATTGTGGTTAAGACTGCACATTCCCAACGTCACTTCTGCGCTGCTTTATAAACCTCACTGCATCTGCTCGCCTGTTGCAGATGTAATTAAACTGCTCATCGCTCATTTTATACAAGGTCAAAGTATGAGTTGTGGCATTTAAGGCATCATAGAAAATGTCTGCAGGTTTATGTGGGTGATTTTTTGTAGCTGCTGCAACTATGGTAAAAACACTTAATTTCCACTAAAACTAATACCACATGGTATAAAAGGGATGAAACAAATAAAATTTTTGTTCAATGTGGACAAACAGTATCTGGTATTAAACTGATCACAGACCTGTTACTCCATCTAAATGGGCTACCAATGTGTTTTAAATGTTAGACGTCAACGAAATAACTGAACTATATTGTGAACGAGTAGTGAACCCTGTGAACAGTGTGTAACCATTAAAAGCTGTGACTGAGATGTAGCACAACTGAAAGAAGGTGCAGATGCAATTATAGTTACTTATGTTATTAAAAGTTAAAATCATTGAACCCAATATACAAAAGTCAGTGGAGCTGTTAAGTCTGCTTTGATAACTGAAGCTCTTCTGTGTCGTTTGTGTTTTAGCGATGAACTGACTCGACTGTGGAACCTGAATCAGGACAACATGGAAGCCTGCAAGTCGGGAAGCAGGTGAGCGGCTCGGAAATCAAGGCAGCAGCTCTCTTCTGCAATCATATTCACATAAAATATTTATCCTTTCATAATCTGATGTTTTTCAGAGAGTTCATGCCATCACTGGACGAGTTCTTCGCAGAGGCTATTGAACAGGCGGACCCTGCTAACATGGTGGAGGATGAGTATAAGTAAGTTTACTATGTGTCCTTTCCAAACGAACAGGCAGTGCAGACTCAAGTTGCTCTCTGTTAATGTTATACCTTCGCTCCTGCCTGTAAATATCTGCAGGGTTGTACGGAACCCAAACTACGGCTGGCGCGCTCTGAGGCTGCTGTCCAGGAGGAGTCCACACTTCTTTCAGCCAACCAATCAGAAGTTCAAGAGCCTGGCAGACTATCTTGACAGCATGGTCAGCAAACTGGCCAAAGAGCTGCCGGTGAGGGGGAAAAAAACCCAGTTCATTATTGTAGAAAAAATGTCCACATCAACTTTTGACAAAAACTGATATCCAATTTTTTTTACCCTATATACAGAAGGACATCCCCTCTGAAGAGATCAAGACGGGAGAAGAGGATGACGACGATAACGGAGACAATCTTCTCAAAGAGAGTAACGACAGTAAGTTTGAATTGTCCTATCTACCTTATTAGTTATTTTCAACCCAGTTTGACCTGTGTATTTTTAGGCCCTTGTCACGATACTTACTGTTAGTCACCTCATTTCCATCCTGTGTAGATCAAGGCTATTTTTACCCTCCCTATTGTGTCTGTTTCTCCTAGGTCTGAGCATACAGAGCAAGCTGGTGACGAACCAGCAGATGGACGACATCGCAGCCAAACTGGGCGCTCAGTGGAAGACGCTCGCCTCTCACTTGGAAATGAAGGCGGCCGAGTTGCGGGAGATCGAAACGGACAGCGAAGACGTCGACATGCAGGCCAAACTGCTGCTTGTGTCCTGGCAGGACCGAGAGGGAACACAAGCTACCGTGGAGAGCCTGGTCACAGCTCTTCAGGCTGCAGGGTTCTCTCAGATCGCCGACAGCCTCAATGAGGCTTAAAGTAGACCATTTGTTTCGGTAAAATCAGTACCTGGCCTTACATTGTTGATGCATCGTTTTTAATACCAAAAAACAATTGGAGGCTAAACTTTTTTTGTATGTAATTGAAAGTCGAAAGCCCTGTTTTTTCACTGTAGAAAATGAAATAAATGTTTTTTGTTTTTTCTAATAAAACATTATCACAAAAGAATCTCACAATTTGGTAGAACAGTTTATTTTCACCACCTATGAAAAGTAGTCAGTCAATAACTTATTACAGAGTGTAGATGGCTAGGTCTTACACACGGTGGCAGGGTGAGCAGGAAACTTGCATGGAGAAACAAAGTGAAGCATAGCATTTTTTAAAGGTATAGATGTCAAAGTCTGTGACCGGTGTCAGCGAGAACAATGTTCCAAGGCTTGTCGAGTAAAACCCATCAGTGGTTGAATCTCAAAGTCTTTATTTAAACTGCACACAGTTCACCACAAGGACAACCTGTTCTGAACCAGTCCCCCCACACACACTTCCCCCAAAAGAGCATTAGTGAGGTTTTGGCAGAAATAAGCTCATCTGTCACTACATCTGAGAACAATTCCAGGAGATGATGCAAGCCAAGCACTTAAGAAAAGACCTCAGATTGAACCCAAATTTCCCAGAGGGTCAACAGGTGAACATGAGCAAATCTTTACAGTGTTAGGTGAAAACCTCAATAATACATCCGAGAAGATACAAGCCAGAATGTCAAGAACAACAGCTTGACTAGGTGTTTTTTTTTGTACAAGTTGATTAAATGACTAAAGAGAATATTTTGCTTTCATGATATGAGCACCTTATCAAAGGCTTTAAAAAATATACAATGTGTATAAAACATTTAATGAAACTGCAGAGCTAGACTTAAAAACCTCTTTCAAGGATTCAGTCCAGAGATTGCCTCTCGTCAATCTCCAATTTCAAAGCCCACTACGGTTGAATATTTAACACCATTTGACAGAATTTGTTTTACAAGCATCCGTGTTGGTTACAAAAAACAAACCAAAAAAAAAAAAAAATTAAGGTCATCAGATCTTTAAAGACACCAGTTTTATTGCACATCTATGCAGACAGTGCTTGGAAATGGCAATTTGTATGTGTGTAGGATGTTTGTCTTTGTCTTCTAGGAAACCTTCCACAGCTACTGTTCTTCAAGTATTTCCAGCCGCCGGGGGCCGTACAGTAGAACGTATGCTATATGCCAGTCTCCGCCACCAGACAGTCGCAGGATATCCTCTGGAGACACCACACTCACCTTGTCATCATCAAACTTGACCCACTCATCTATCAGAGGCAGACCAAAGAGAAAAGGGGGGGAAACGGAGAGTTCCTGAACATCTGTGAACACTTATCGGTTCCTCTGTACTTTTATGATTTGTGACCGATACAAGTTGTAAGAGAAACATAATGAACGTCCCGCGGTGTGAAGCGTGTGCTTACCTTCTTTCCTTTTGACCCATCCCACGTAATGACCTGATGAGCTAGAGCGGCCTTGGTGTGTCAACACAGCCTGCAGGTCATAGTAGCCGCTGTTGTTGGACCCGAGGTCTGCAGAGGGAAAACACAGCATTATTGAAAAAGCTATTCTAACATTGTGATGTGGTGAAATTTCCTAAACCACAAGACAGGACACTTATTAAATTTGTATTTGTTAATGTCTGAGTGGCTGGTTTAAACATGTGCATGAGGTGTCAACTTACCATCAGGGAATGAGAAAGGCTCATATTTCACTTCTTTTGCTGTTTCTGGCTTCTTCACCACCTGGTGCAAAATACATTTTAAAAAATGTATAAATTCATATATTGCGAACTCTGTACAGGTCTGTGAGGTATTCTCAGTATTATTTTTGCAGCCAGCAGATCAGCCTCACCTTTTGCTGCTGTTTCTCTAGCTTCTTGTCCTCCACTTCCTTAAACTTTGACCTGATTGGCAGCATTTTCTCCTGGACCTCCGAGGTGCACAGCTCGTAGACATCCAACATGAGGGGGAACTTGACATCCTTCACAAAGAGACAATACCGTATTGTTTCAGGGTTAAGCTGCTACAATAAGTGACCTCTGTTACAAGAGATTTTACACGAGACAAACCTTGAGGACTTTTGCGTTGACAGACTCCTTCTCTTTGTAGTAGAATCTGACCATCTGGACAGTCAAGTAGGCAGGTAGACGGCTGAGTTTTGACTAGTGGGATAAGAAAAAAGAATCCATAAATTCCAAGTTTCCAAGTAGGTGGGACTAAATATTTTAAATGTCCAAGTTAAAAAAAAAAAGATAGAGAAACTTACTGATTTTATATACAGGGCATTTCTTTCCAAGGTTGTAGACATTTTTGTGATTTCTTCCTGCAGTCTCTGCAGAAGAAAAAATATTATTAGGTTCTTATTTTCTTTTAGATAAACTCTATCGCTATGCACCAGTTTGTCGTTAAGTGTTGTGATGTTTTTTTCCCCCCACATTTGTTAAACGTACAACATCAACAGCCTTCTTTGTGCACACAAAGTACTCTGAGATTTTTCTGATACATACCAGCCTCAGTCCTGTTGCCAGGTATTTGACCTCCTGGTTGATGAAACAGCTGAGCTGGAGCTGGCTTTCCTTGCCCTTGATTGGCTCCTCATCCTCAGACTCTGTGCATTTCATGCTGAACAAGAGAGTTAAGAAAAAGTCTGGCAGAGAGATGCCACACCGCTCAAAGGGTCAAACCACACTGGTCAATCTAAAAAGGTGGTGACAACAAAAAGGCGCACTGCAAGGATACGTAGTTTCAAATTCTACGCCAAAATACTGGTCGATCAAGTTCTTCTTGGCAGAGGCAGAGGCAGCGCCACTGCCACTCTCAGACTCCGTCTAAAGAAGCAAATTTCCACATTAACATATCACTTGGATCACATTTCAAATATTTTCATTATAAAAACAAGACATGTTTTAAACAGATGGCTTCACCTCCATGGGAGTCTCAGGCTCTAGTGGCTCCAGCTTTTGCTGAAGCACTCTCATCATCTGCAGCCAGCACTCATTTGCATCCTAAAGAGAAGAAATTAAGAATTACATGGATAAAGGTATAGGACATATGTGATGGTTATATCAATTTCAGTGATATAAAGTAGCAGAAAACCTATGGTTAATAGATTCTCACCTGCTGGAGGTACTGTCCCTGGTCGCCCTTCTCAGCAAACTGTGGAAAGGCCATGTGGAGGAACTGCAGCAAAATAATGGGTGGGAGGCTGGAAGAGGTCTTGTCCATGGTCTCATATAAGTCACGGAGAGCTGAGGATACAAATGTATATATACTCAAATTAATTTCAGACTGATTTTTTTAAAAAACAAATATACAAACCTACCAGTGATTTTACAGGGTTCAACTAGTCACCCATCCCACATACCTGCTGTGATATACTGTGATGGTGCATTTGCCCCAGAAGATCGCAGAGCACCTGAATACCTGTAAAGGGAGACAGATGATTTCAGAGGGAGAGCAAAGCAAGAAAAACAGTGGAGAGACAAAAAACTAATGTCACACTATTCATTACATATAGACATATAGACAACTTGAACACAGTGTCTCGATCTTATGAAATGTATCTCTGAGATGTAAAAATAGCAGTTTACACCAACCTTCTGAGGGCAGTTTTCAGCTCTGGCACAGAGCGCAAACACTGCACTGTGGCGTTCATGTAACAGGTGTTGCCCAAGTTTGTCAGCCCACAGGGCAGCTCCATCTGAATATGACAGAGTGGGATAAGTTCATCTACAGACACAAATTATTACTTTTTTCCATTTGAATAATTATCAAGTTTTATTGTGAACAGTCTTTGTTCGTGCAAGGTGATGATGCAGCGGACCAACCTGTCACTTGGATTATTAAGAGCTGACAGTGTCCTTCAGGTGTTTAATAATAATTGTGAGTCATGTAATCCACCGCCAGCGTGATGAAGGTTACATACAGCTATGTAAAAGTAATTGGTGAGACCTACTAATAACCTTCCTTTTTTCAGTGTTTTTTAATCAAACAAAGAGTCCTGTGATGTTTCTGAAAGTGCACCTTTAATTAACAGGCTTATTTCCAGTGCCCCAGCATTTCCATTAGTGCTGAGTAGCTACAGTGAGTCACTCTGCTGTTAGGAACCACTAACACATAAAATAATTACATTTGTGTGGGTTTCAATGAGAAGCCCTAGACGCTGGCAACATCACAGGCAATCAAATCAGTGAGTCCCACTCCCTTTAAAACACGAGTCTCTGCTATGATGAACTGATAATTTCCTTGCTGAGATAAAACTGTGGAGCAAACAGCAACACAGCATCGGGTGACAAAGCGCTTTGTTTTTCCTACTGTACTGTACTTCGTATTCCTTTCCTCAGTAAAACAAATTCTGCAATCGATGGCAGCAATTCATGACAATAACTGAACACCTTGCTTGCGACATTTCGTACTAAACATGTCATTTTCATGTCATCAGCAGGTGCACTCAAAAGGAGATGGACTTCATGTTTGGTTTAATATGTTCTCTACTCAGTAAACACCACATTGGCAAAAACAAATTTAAAGAGGCCACGTCAGCACGGAAAGCAACAATCACCATCATCCATATTTGTTTTAGGCATACTGGTAATTTCAAGGCTTACTCACCGCTGAGGCCAGCTGCTCCTCAGTCATGTCCTCCACAAACATAGGCCGGACAGCAGGCTCCTCAGGCAGGGCATCTGCTGAGCCCATCATCAGCAGAGTCATTCCCTACGAAAAATGGTTGAAATGCACTTCAGTGTACTAATTCATTTGTTAAACTGCACTTCAAACTAGGAACTGCTTATAACAGGATGGGCTTTCAGACTAAGCTTTTATACTCACATTTTTCAGTTTAATGTTTCCCCACTCATCATCCTAGAACGAAGACAAGAAATAGATTAGCTCCTGGAAAAACGGATAGGGGATTAGGCCACATGACTGTCAACAAATCCCATGAAAAGACCAAAGCCACAGTGACACAACTACCCAACACAATCTTTAATTTTTTATTGGACACAAATATATACATAAACAGATATACATAATTTGCATCTATATTACATAAACAGAAGCAAATTTGTTTTGGGACTATCTTCAGCAGTGGATTAAAAAACATTACACATGCGGTATGTGGGATAAACTAATTAAACTACAGTGCCCACGTTCAGTGTAATATGTTTAGTTTTTTAGGATGAGTGGGAAACGATAGGTAAATAAATGTGACATTTTTGCATTTTTCCATGGGATTTGTGACTCCAACCCTGTGTTATTTACAAAATCACTTCAGCACCAGAGTCCTGATGATGGTTGTTTACATCAGTGCCTACCTTCAGAGTGCCTCCCTTCACCATGACCTTCTGTCTGTCTGGCTGAACTCCTGTCAGGGCAAAGAGCTGAGCCTTGAAAACCATGGGTGGTTCCTCGGTGTTCAGCTCTACTGCATCAAACTTCTCTTTGCCCCATTTCACATTTACTGAAAACAGACACAGCAAGAGTAGCACATAACCAGGCAATCCAAGCGTTATTAGCCTCCAAAGGTTAAACTTTGTTAAACTGTGTATGACACAGCATTTATCTAGTCAGGTGAGGTGAAGTCTTACAAGAAGAAGTGCAGCTATTGACCAACCAAACACACTGACGGGCTAAATACACAAAGTGAAAGCTAACAAATATACAGCTGTTTGGGAGCTAATTTGCACATTTTAAAACGATTTTGCGGCTGGTTAACCATCTTACAAGTGTCTGTGATAATTTTATACCAGAAATCTAATGTACTTAGAGGATTGTTGGTCTCCAACAACGCAACTGCAATATAACGCTTACAAACTGTAAACTCATGATTTGGCTTTTTAGCTTTGTTAGCATTCCTACCGCTACACCGTTGTTTAGGCGTTACACTATTTATTGTTATGTCTATTCAAAATAAACATGTAAATGGCTTGAAATGATAAGAAAACAAATGGGAGACGCTATGATCAGAGATGTTTGGTTAAAATAACAACTTGGATGATTATAGCTTTGTAACTGTTACATGGCTAACCTTGCTAGTTGACAGTTAGCTAGTTGTTTTGTGGCAGTTAGCATAGCCGGCTTCACCAAACACACCCTCTTTTAACACCGCTAAAAACGACAACTTAGTTACAACAATGGGACAGTTTCGTGTGTTTTCCCCACGTCAAGATGTTTATTTTTGAAATAACCCCATCAGTGGCGCATTTAGGCTAAAAAGACTGGCTGCTACCGTTAGCATGCTAAACGCATATCATGCTACAAGTTAGCTAGGCTAACAAGCTAATGTAATTTACTGCTACTGCACTAAAAACACGTGTAAGTATTCCGGTTTTTATCCATCTCTGTTCATGGCAGCGTGTGTGCTGTGTTAAAAGGATAACATACCTGTAAACACCGGCATGTTTGGCAACCTTTCACTTCTTCAACTCTTTCTTTATTTTTTTCCTGTTTCCAATCCACCGGGGCGCGAATGAAGAGTTGGCTGCTAGTTCTCAGTCTGAACTTCATTCAAACAGAATGACGCTGCAACAACACGCTGAGAACTTATCGATGCGCTCTGACATCTGCCAGCCGCCCTGGCTGGCTGCTGCTGCTGCATGCAGCGCACCCACACTAAACACACCCAGAGGACCTTTGCCCAGATCTTTGGGACACAATATTCATTACAATAATTATCAGAGTCAGGGTTGTTATTAGTTAAGTTAAGTATAACCAGGTGATTTTTTTTTACTCATATTAAAATAGTCCACCTGATCCTGTATTCATGATCACTAACTCACCACCATGCATAGATAAAACTGCTGGTCCTATATTCTTATGTATATAACCCAGCAGTGTGTACAAATTTGCTTGAATGCTACTTGGATCATTATTCTTATGTATATAACCCAGCAGTTTGTACAAATTTGCTTGAATACTACTTGGATCATTATCAACTGGGTAATTCGATTAGACGCTTACACATTTAGAATATACAATTAGCGTGCAAATCTGATATAATGAAAGGTCTGACAAGTAAATGTTGGTAATTAGAGCTTCTCCAGATGAGAATATGAACAAAGAAACCCAGTTTAAGACCCTTAAAAGTCAGATACGCAGTGCCTCCGCACTACAAATCTCTAGTTCTCAATAATGTTAATACAAAACAGTTGGCACAGTTAAATCTGGAGCTCTTCAAGCCCTGAAGGCAGCTGCCCACTTTGCTTCAATAGTAATCTACGTCTGGGCTGGTTCCATGTACGGCATAGCAATAAAATATGAAATCAATGATAGGTTGGCAGTGAAAACTAGCATACAATGAATGATAAAGATATGTTTATTGACATATCCATCAGTGCGGACTCCAATGCAATTAACCATGCAAATTATCCAAGACAAGAGTAGATCATAGTTCCAGTGCTTTTTTTCTTTTTTTAACTGAACAAAAAGTTACAAATGAAAAGATTGCGGAGGTATTCCATAATCCTTTTGTCTCTCTTATTATATACACTGTTTGGGGGTCTGCATTAACGGGACATTACCTTGTTAGAGACACAACTTGTAAATGTTAACAAGGACAATCATTGACACAGGTAGGCTCGCTTTAAGTACACCATCCCAAAATTTGTCATATGATATGAATTGAGTCTGGGGACTTCGTTTTTGACACGCTAACTCTATTGCAATGTGTCCATAAAGAGGTAATCTAATATATATATTTTATATACTCAAACCAGAGAAAGTAAGTTCTGATAAAACCACGGATGTGTGGTAATTTCTTAAAAAATAAATGATGGAAGAGTTAAGATTTGTCTTGTTTTGGAGGAAAAAAAATAAACAAACAAACAGATATGGCAGTAAAATCAATATCCAAACGTTAAGGCACTAGGTGGGCCAAATGCTACACCTGTTTAGTCTTCTACAAATAATTTACAATTCAAACAGTGCAGTTTTACATTTTGTTAACTTAATGTTTTCCTTTTGAACCATTTATCTATGAATCAATGTAAGGCAATACATTACAAAAAAAAATAAACAATACAAGAAAAAAAAATATTACAATGTACCAAATAAACAGAAAAAAAATCAATTAAGTTTTAGGACTCCTATATGCCATTACAATGGAATATTCCTTATGGCTTGGAGCAATAAAAATAATTATAATAAAAATAATGCATAGACTTGTGATGATCTTGCATGCTCCTCACTCAATACTCGAAACATCTAATACTCGTGTCCCAATACTCTGTCCCAAACCTGATAAGTGACTTGCAGAGTGATAAGAATAAAGGCAAAAAGGCCAGAACATTAGATGAAGGCATCAGTCTTTTTTTTTTTTGTCTTTTTTTTGTAGCTGGAAACAGAAGTATGTTTGCATGTAGCTCGAGGATCTGTCAAGTTGGGGGAAAGAAATTACAAAACAGGTATTCATTTTCCACCCCTGAGACACAACCACTCACTGCAGATCTGAAATCCCTGTATGACAGTACCTTAAACCAAACACATACTTGCAGGAGTCCCAGCAAAGCCCCCTTTTACCTTCGCGTTTCCATCAGAACTGTCATAGGATATGAAACACAGAATGGCTCCATGACATGAGTCCCTCTATATATCGCTGCACTGTCCAATGTTTAGTTCAAGACAAGTGTGCCATCTTCTGGTAGAAATGGAGAACTGCAAGTTTGTTGAGCTGGATGATGGTTTTCTCTTGAAGAAAGGCGGCGGAGGGTGGTGGGGTTTTCAGGCCTCTTAATGTCCATGATGCCTTGTGTCTGACATGTGTTGCAATTTTCCAGCGTTGGTTATTTATTGATATATATATTTTTTTCTTTTAAATGAATTTTCTATGTAATACAGGTTTCTCCATGTTTGAGGATGAGGAACGGTTCAGATGGTTAGCTGAAAGAAAGAAAGAATAGAGACAGGTGTCCAGTAAAAGGAAGATAGCATCTCAACCTTGGTTAGTAAACCAATTTAAGTCAACATACAACAGGAAAGCTTGTTTACAGACGTTGCAACACCATTAACACCTTTGCATCACGTACGACAGGTACTGTAAAAATCCTTAATGTGGACCATTCTAACAAGAGTTGTATAGTACGTTAGTTACTGAACCCAACAACACATTAGTGCCTTTTAGAAAAACGAGAATCCCAAGTGTCAACTGGAAAGAGCCCAGCAGTTAACCAACCAACCAACCAACGAACCAGGAAGTGTCTTGTGTTAGAAACACCCAGTAACACAATTAATAAATAGCCAAGTTTAAAGCTGGAGACAAAGGTCTAAAAAACACATAAACACTTTCTGAAGAAGTTCCTGTCAACAAGTGCTGGATGTTGTGTCTGCTGCTTGGAGGCTGGACTGCGCTCTGCTACAACACAGGAAACAAACAGCAGGTCATGTGACTGACTTGACCACATCGCAGCCCACCAGATGGGATAAAATAAGACTTGTGTGACTGCAACACACCCTCACTTTCGGCCTAAAATTATATTACAGTGCCTTATGATCGGCCATGCAGTTAGCCATAGCTATTTGAATATTAGTCTCTGAAAAAAAGAAAACACATTTATATGTAAGACAGAATTTTAAAAAACAACTAGTCCTAAGGTGTCAAGTTACCTCAGCTTTCCTGTATTGCTTTTAGGGTTCCTGCGGAAGGACTGGTTTGGCCCAGAGCGAGTGGACATAGAACGAGGAGAGGCTCGTGAGAATGTAGATGGTGGGGTCTTAGGAATCTTCTTTCCAAGGTGACCGATCCATTTCTTCTGTTCGTCTTGGGTCAAGGCCAGCAGGAGCATGTCCCGGGCAGAGGTCACATCGTAATTTACTGTAGGGGATGGCACAAGATAGTACTGATGAAGATGACTCTGGGACAAACCTGACAACTACAACTGTGGATTCATGAATTAAATACATGTATGACGTCTGTGATTTTCTGGGTGATGTTTGCTCTTTAGATCTATTAATAGTAAGAAAATAATGAAAAATGTCAATCATCATATCAAGTGCTGTCAAAGTAAGAGTTCAAACCCAAAAAGATGATGTTTTTTCACAATTATAGAGGATGAGGATGAACATCAGCTTTAGGAGATCTGAATCAGTCTAATTTTAGCCATTTTTACTTCAACAAAATTATTCAAATAATTGAGCTTCAGAAGAAGACTGCACATCAATTTTCTCTAGGCACACAACAACCATTCATTTGTCCTTTAGTCAAATTAAATCTGATAGAAATTGTCCTCAAAACCAAATTTATATGATTTTATGCAACATTAAGAACCTTAAGTGGCAGCTAATTACACTTTTCGTTTCCTGTGTTATGTTGAGTTCCTAAAGCTGCAAATTACTCAAACTCCTCCAGAGTCATTATGAATCCCATCAGTGCTTTAACATTCATGTCAGGATTAGGGCTTCAATGTCAACTGCAAAGTCCTCATACATTAGAATAAATGACTTATCAGCTATAGTTAAAAAAAAAAATAAAAGTAGGTAAATTATAGAGTTCATCCATCATCATATTACAGCTTAGACTATAAGAACAAAATGTGTAGGTAGGTTACCTTTGCAAGGAGCAATAACATCCTCCTTTTTGTCGAGGTGGTCCTTGTGGCACTTGACGTGGCAGCGACGACACTCCAGAGCCGGAGGCGGCTTGAAGACGTGCCATAGAGGCTTGGCGCAGGCCTCACAGTTTGAAGGGAAGTGATATAAAGTGGGGATGAACTCGTGGCCTTTGTGTGGCAGACAGTTGGTCTTGTCGCCCTGAGGGACCGTCTCCATGTCCGCCTCCTTCCTGCACTCCCCCTCGTTGGCATAGAGAATCTGAAAACAGACAGAGAAAAGGAGTGGGCCGTCAGGAAAGAAAATATCTTGACATCAGGAGTGAACGCAGAAGAGGGGACGAGGTCGGAGGCAAATTTAAAAATCTGGAGATGACTCCAGGACAGGAAAGAGCCTCCTACCTGGAAAATCCTTGGAATCTCTTCTGTCTCAGCCCGGTACACGTCTCCTTGAGTAACTGGTCTCACATGAAATAGTTTGCTGCACAAGAAGACACAGAAATGATGATTAGATACCATTAAAACTGTCAGAATTAGTGATACTGCTATATCATAAAAAGGAGCTAAAAAATACTCACTCGATATCTAGTACCATCGAGGGGTTGGACTGTTCTTTATCCTGCTCATCGTTGTAGAACAGGATCTTCTTACTGCTAACCACCACATACTGCAAATATTAAACAGACAATGAAAGGAAGGCAGATATTGTCCAAGGAGTTGTTGGCAGCGTAACAAAGTTCAACAAAAATGCTGGCGAACACAGGAAATGCCAAAGGAACACAACGCACCTGCTTCTTCCATCCGTATCGCTTGATATTAGTACGATTAGGAATGGACAGCCAACCCTCCAATCTGGATTCTGAAAAGCCCAGGTTTGAAGAAAAAAAAAAAAGTTATAAATTAGTGGCTTATGTGCGTAACCATGCAGTGATTAAATCCAAAACTCAACTGTGGGGGAAAAAAAATTAAAAACAAACTGTCCTAACTGTTTCATACAGGTGAACCCCTCAAGGAGTTCTGCCAGCATTAAGGTAACTGCACTGGAGTAGGTGACAAGGGATGAGTTTAGATACCCCAAGATGCTGCTTGCTGCTGTTCACTCCCCATGCAGGAGGAAAATATTAGACAGTTAAGTCAGCATGTTAACAGAGCATGGAAGATTTGTATTGTTTAGAACTATGATCCAAAGCTCTAAAGTCACTGTTGCAGCAGGAATTAGTATTTCATCCAATTAGCTTGATCACTCACTCCTTAAACAGAAACATATGTAAACATTATTTGGTGTTAAAATCATAATTTCAAGTGCATGCAGCTGAAACAACACAGGCTAAACGGGGAACAGTGAACTAAGAGGGTCTTGTTTGCTACACGTGACACTGTGAGGGGAATCTCTGTGTCAAAAAACGAGCAGTACTTCTAGGTGAACATGCCGACAGAAAAAGTAAACACACAAAAAAACCCACGATTGTGTCAAGTGCTTGAAGCACACGGTGCCATGAATTGAAAAACAACTCTTTTGTTTCAAGACACACGTTTTGAAAGGTGCAGAGAGTGATGGGGTAAACCTCACACAAGGTGTGGTCAGTAACCTCCTTTAGGGCTGGCCTTGGGACGTGAAGCCAAGTCACCACCAGGCCAGCGTTTACATTTAACATCCTGTTAATGTTAGTCAATGAATTTTGTTGATCAGACAGTTTACTTTTATTTGACTTCCCACTCAATAAGGCTTCTTTCAAAAGTGTTACATGAATCTCCCCCCTCCAACAGAGATGGCTGTGTCACCTCTGGCAAAAAGAACACTTAAGAAAATCAGGGGGCAAAAAGACAAAAAACACACAACAGCTGCAGAGCAGGCCAGGCAAAGAGGGGAGGGGCTCGTCCACTCAGTTACTCACAGAGGGAAAGGAATAGAAGTTACAAAGATAAGAAGAGCAAGGAGAACCAACTGGACATGAGGGAAATAAAAAGAGAATGGTTTAACCACAGACACCAGCAATACATGAAAACAGACCTGGAATGAGGCACAGTCATATTTGTGTTAGAAAAGACGAGTTTACCATCGTTCACTATGACCAACTGTTACTCAACACGTGGTGATAAATACAGCACGGCAGCTTCAGTAAATCTAAACGGTTCCACACCTAAAACCACAGGCACCTGTTGTGCAGTCTCTTCTGTAACTGCCTGCAGCTATGGTCTGAATGTACAGGGAAACAAGCTAACAGTTTAAACTCCTTTAAAGAATAACTTTCACACCTGAGACAATAAGTAACACAACCGGGAAACGCACTGATTTTAACATGGTGAAAGAATGATTGAAGGTCAAAACCACAAAAAGGCAAAAATCTCCACTTTAAACTGGAGATGCATCATGTAGTAGATAGATAGATGTATAAATACTTATTTATCCCAAAGGAAACTAATTTTCTCAGCTGCACAATCTATCATCAGTCATCATTCACCAACAAGTCAATTCATAAAAATAAAAACCTGAGTCAGTATAAGTGCTGGAGCCTCGGTCTCCACCACGGTGACCTTACCTGCGATGTTGCTGTCTGTCTCGTCTGTCTGCAAACTGGTGACACTCGAGTTGTCCATGCGCTGTTGCAGGTCGTTCAGTTTCTCCCGCAGCTGCTCGATGTCGCTCTCCTTGCTGTCCAGCTGCATCTGCAGCTCGTTGCGATATGTGCATTCTTCTGCCAGTTGCTGTTGGTGGGGAATGAAGAGATTTTGGTTAGAAACGATGGGGAGAAAAAAAAGAAAATCCCGTGTGGTTACACAGGCCTCGGCCACCCTGGGGCGTTCGCTTACCGCTTGCATCTCGCTCAGCTCCTTCTGATACTTGATGGCCATGTGGTTAAACTTCTCCTTCTCCTGGTTCAGCTCTAGCTGAAGCTTGCGGTTCTCCTTCTCCTTCTTCCGCAGGTCGGCAGTGCTGCCCTTCTTCTTCTGGTCCAGCTTCATGTCCTTGCGGTTCATGATCTCCGCCAGCTTGTTCACCGCCTGATGGATTGAGGTAAAACAAATCAGCCACCGTTCTCCACTTGCATGACCAATGTTAATGTTCACCGTCTGAACTAAAGAGGTTAATCTTTACCTGAGTCTTCAGTGTGCGCTCAGTGTTGAGAACCTTCTCATAGTTGGCCTTGATTGCATTTGTAATCTCCTCCTTCTGAGCTACATATTCTGTGGAGAAAAAGGGAGTCAGCTGGTACAGTAGCACGGTTACAACATCTCAGGGAGACGTTAAGGTCAGGAAAGGGAAGCTACCTTCTTCCTGAGCACGAAGCTTCTCATTCAACTCGGTCTTCTCTTTGCTGAGGATCTCCACATCTTTGGTCAGAGTTTTATTGGAATCTTCAAGCTGCACAGAAACGTGAAGTTGTTATTTTTACGACTAAACTGATTGATTGTGGTTCTTAAGGACAATATTGTTTTCCTGGCAGACGGGCATAATCGACTCAAGCTGGAGGGACACTTAAGGGTTTCCTCACCCGTACAATGGTGGCCTCCTTTTCCCCGATCTCCTGCTTATGTCTGGTCACTGCCTTCTTGTTCTCCTGGCTGAGCTCAAAGTACTGCTCCTCCTGAAGTGCCCGGGCGAGCTGCTCTGATTCTGCCTTGGTCACGGTCAGATCCAGCTGGGCGGACAGTGAGTCCCTTTGTCCAGGAAGGAACACATTTTAGACGTTAGTATCATAAATT
The DNA here is from genome assembly GCA_030347415.2 of Decapterus maruadsi. Taxonomy (NCBI): domain Eukaryota; kingdom Metazoa; phylum Chordata; class Actinopteri; order Carangiformes; family Carangidae; genus Decapterus; species Decapterus maruadsi. The sequence continues at coordinate 20,491,357 of CM064906.1, forward strand.
CCCTATAAATTCCTTGCCTATGGACAACAGGCAACGATGCAAAACTCAGCTAGTCAATAATCAATATCAAGTCTGCAGTGTGCATCAATCTCTTACCTTTCACTGCACAACTCCTGCACTTTTTTATGAGCGTCTTGTACCTGCCGGTTCCTTTCCTCAATCTCCTCTTTTAGCTCCTTGACCTGAGTTTTGTAAAGCGTCTGGAGGAGTAGAGACAGATCAATAAGACCAAAGCTTGCAAACAGAATAAAAAGAGGGAAGAGACTCTTGGGGAGACTTACAGAAAAATACTGTTCGGCCTCAAGCTGGTCCTGAAGTTCCCTCATCTGTCCCTCGTTGCCTCTGTATTGTCTGGCAACGCAGCAACAAAAAGAAACAAGATCAATTTCAAGTCATGTCTTCATAAGATCCATGCGACTGGCTAATATCACACACACCCACATGCTTGAGCACTTTCTAAAACAACACTCTTTAGCCAGGCAAACAGAGCCAGCCTCTAAAAAGTCAGTGGCTGGGCTAAATGCAACTAGCAGCACAACCGGTAGCGCTGGCTGCCGCGCTCGCCAGAGGATTAGCCGCAGAGTGGAGGGAGCTGGACTCGGGAGTAAACCCTAATCCTGTGGTGTAAACACGGTCACAGAACGGCTTTGGCATAGTCAAACCCCCTCCATCCCACCCCCCTAAGCTGGAATAATAGCACCTATTTGAAAATGTCAGGCAATTGTCGGGCAATTTACGCCCTGACTTCCAAAGAGCATTACTGGGCAGTGCAACAGTAACAGAAATGTAGATCTCCTGGCCGGAGCTGCTGCCAGTTTCTTTGAGAGTTACAACAACAACTGGTACAAATGTTCCCATTTTCCTAGAAGACATAATATAAAGAATTTTGTGTATTTCTTCTAATCTGCCTAATAATGCCTCGTGTAATGCAAAGTAGTGGATGGACAACATATCAGTGATATATCTTAGAATCAGGATTTCTTCTTCACAACCTGATGCTGAAGGACCACTCACTTGGTCAGCTGCGCCAGCTGGAACTCCAGCGAGCGTTTACTCTCTAGTGCTGTGTTGATCTCTTGTTTGAGCTGCTTCTCCGAACACCTAAGACGGTCAACCTCCTGCGTGCGGCTCTTCAAGTCATTCTGGGCCAGGACTCGCTTGCTCGACTCCTGCTCCATCTGTATCCTCAGGCTCTTCACCTGGAGGAGGACAGAGGGAGCCGCAAGAGTGGAAAGGCATCAAGACAAATGCTGTGCAATGTAAAAATCTGGATTTATATCAATAGAGGTGAGAGGGACCATTTACCTCATCTTCCAGCCTTTCCTTTTGCTTCATCAGCTGCTCCATCTTCTGCACAGACTGTTTGAGGTCAAACTCGAGCATAGAGCACTGCTTCTCCACCTCCACCACCCGGCTCTCGGCTCTCATCCGCGCTCCATTCTCCTCAGACATCTTCTGCTGAACGGCTGAAGAGGCAAAATGAGAGAGGAACGGTCAACTCTGTCCTGCTGCCACAGAGTATCGAGCAAAATATGAGAGGTATGAGAGAGCGCCTGCACCATATACTGATAGATTTAATGGTTATCGTGGAAGAACAGTGCCTGTTTTGATCATTTACCAGCATCTGTGTAACACAAAGTCTGAATATGATCAGCAATGGATGTTTTCCAATCCTGATTTTCTCTTAATTTTCAGTTACAGGGCACATGTTGTAAGTTCTGTTTATTTCATACAAACCTTGTTTTCTCTAAACTAACAGTGGTAAGTTCAACTTTTTAATATACCCAGGGATTTCCTGCTAATCAGTAAACTTGGACAAAGATGAAAGAACTTCAACATGGAGGAAATCTGCCAAGGAGAGGGCGGAGAGTCTCCTCCAGTATACACTAGGTGAAAGGCAAGAAATCACCTGGACAGATCATCATTCCACTGAAATAAAAACTACTTAATAGTCCAGCTTTCATATGCAAAGAAGCAATGTCCTGACACGCTGGCTGTCTAACACTCCTTGAATTCCCTCACACCCAAACTGCCCCTGAAGCTGAGACTGATCAGGTTGTGGGAAAAAAAAAAAGACAAAGCAGGACAAAGGTCATGGGGGTGATGAAGAAGCTAAATAAAGTAACGGTGGAGACAAGAGAAAAGTAGAGAAGGTGGTAGTAGATGTGTAGAGAGAGCGAGGAAAAGAGGATGAAAGCTGGAGAGTGAGGCATGCTCTGACACAGGGCCGGCATACCATTCATGGCAGCTGATTTGGCTTCTTCAATAGACTCGTATTTGTCCGTGAGCTGTGCCCGCGTCACCCTGTGCTCCGTCTGTTCCTGCTCCAGACGCTGCTGTAAGGTCTTCAGTTTATAGTTCAGGTCTATCTCCAGGTTGTTCTTTTCCTGTTGTGGAGGCGAGGAGGTCAGAACCAAGCAGACAACATGAAGCAAACTGAATACACATTCATCGGATAAAAAAAAAAAAACATTCACAAGAAATGTTTAGAGATTGCACAAATCCAGCTGCTTCTTGTACCTTTTCAAGGTTGTTGCTCCTCTCCTGGGCTTGTTTACGTTCTGCCTCCACTTTGGAGAGGTTGAGCTTCAAGGTTTTGTTATCCTCTTGCAGCCCCGCCATCCGCGCTGAGGAGCAGAGATAAACACAGTCAGAATCACAGTGTTCATCAGATGAAACTCATACTATTAATTGCAAAATGTTTTTTTTAAGCCATACTTCAAAACTTCAGACTGTCAAACTTCTTTGACATATAGTTTGCATTTAAATGAGTTCAGTATCCCTCCATCCCCAATAATTCATGACTTTCAAATCTTGTTTCCTATGAAAATATAAAGTGGCTGGCAGATAAGTCTGGGATGGATTTGGATGCTGCGGGCCTTGTCAGTGCTTCCATTACGTGGAATTTCTGCAGCTGTCTCGAATGTCTGAATGAGAAGCAGATAATCAGTCTTAAAGAATGATTGGGAACGACGCAGAATTTGTTCCAAATATTAAAAACCTTCCTCGCCTCGGGTTATAATTTTTTCTCTCTCCTAGTCTTTGAGGTAAGTTTTTCACTCTGTTGTGACTAACATCAAAATCAGATTTTAAAACATAAACATCACAAAAAACAATCACAATGTGTGTGTGAAGTGTTTGATTTGCATCTCTCAGTGTCAATATTTGTGTGATAGTGTGTTGCACCTTGAAGCTCCCTGATCTCCTCCGATCCTTGGCTGTAGTTCCTCCTCTCGGAGTCCAGGGTGCTCTGGACGAGCAGGAGCTCCTTCTCCAGCTGCGCCTTCTCTCCGTCGGCGCCGCGGCTCCTCTCCTGCAGGTCGCGGTTCAAACTCTCCAGCTGGCTCATCGACTTCGCCATCTCCGTGTGGCTCTTCCTCAGTCTCGCCGCCGTGTCCGACTCCGCGCGCAGCAGGTCGTTGGCCTCCTCCAGCTGCCGATCGAAACGGAAAGGATCAGACTTGCCAGCGCCTACCCGAGGTCCTCTTAGGTGTATTTGTGTATTGTGCATTGCAAAAAATCTAATTTGCACATAACTTTGGACCATTACAGTATTTATACAACACAACAAAGCTTCCTTTTCACAGTACACTCAGACATTAGCAAGAGGAACAGTGAAACAAATGTGCTCACTGATGAAGTGAGCAATATGTCCTAAAGTAATCCTCACAGAAAATTACACTGGCAAACAAGACTTGTACTGAACAGACACGAACTCCAATTTTCTCATCCACCCGTAACCATCTGACAACGTAACAACGGTTGGCTGCCTCCCAAAATATTTGTTCAGTTGGACGTCTGCGGACAGCTCACTTTCCTTGTGGCCGCTAGTCAGCTGACTGAGTCACTGTAGCGAGACCGTTCTTCTCTTCCCCTCATTTCTCTGGCATAATTATTTTCACCGACATTTAACGTTTTTTTCAGACTTTCTGAGTTCATCATCTGTGACTGACGTAATTCTTGGCTTGGCTTTGACAGACTGTCTCGCTGGCTCCGCTCCGCAGCGAAGAGGAGACGCTGAGAACTCGTTCTCACTCGTCATGAATATTATTTCCTCTGTGGCGGCAGAACATGTTCGAGCGGCCTTCAGACACTCCCGCGAGTTCAACTGTGCTAACGAAACACTTTCAAGGTTGATCAACTCTGAAAGGCTCACTATAGACATACTCTCTAACCCATAATGCAACACTCTTTGGAAGCATTCACGAAGAGTATCTGCTGTTTTGACTGAACACATTAAGTCCTGATAGATAAGCCCCTTTTTTCTTAACTAAAATTTAAAAAACAAACTATAAACTTATATCAGGCGTAATCCTTTCTGTCCTTAATGGTCATAGTCTTTTTTTTCTGGATACAAATTGCCTAGGAGCTGCAGTGAAGCATGAAAGACACATGCATGTTTACTGTACCTGACTTTGCAGCTGGGCAATCTTGTCATTCGAGGCCTGTGAGTTCTGGCTGATCTTTCTCATATCTTCAAGTTGCTCCTTTAAAGTTGACACTGGGAACAAGCAGGACAGGAAATCGATTAGACAGGCCTTCATTTATAACTGGAAATATTTTGTTTACAATATTGTTAAAATGTGTGCACAAATATATCACATCCTCTATTCTAATAGCATGGTTTAGCACTTAACCAGCAAGCAAAGTGCAGTCAGGAGGGCTGGGGGTTGGGGTCACACCAGGATACCAAGTAATCCATTTGGGACATGTGTCTTGGCCAGATCAAATGATACTGAGAGGATGAAGGCATTACCATGTAACGGAACTATGTCAAAACACTGCATCACCGCCTTGCTCGGCAATAATACTTTAATTGCAAAGCGTCTCAATCAGACATCGGCAGCGCCTCATTATCTTTACCCTCATTCTCCAAGTTGCGTCTCTTCTCCGCCTCCTGGTCAGCTTTTCTTTGGTACTCGGTGAATCTGTGCTGCAGCATGATCTTGTCCTTCTCCAGCAGAGACGTGCTGGCCTCCGCGCTCTTCCGAAGGTTTGCCTGTGGCGGGGAACGACAAGAGCAGCTATAATGCGGCAGGAACAAACTGAATCTTAATCCTTAGCCTCTGATTGTAAACAGTCATTTACTCAATTTAGCCCGACATTAAAGCTGCACCTTCAGCGCATGCTTCTTTAAATGGGTATAATTGCAAAGCAGGCAACATCTTGAAATCTGAATTTAAAAAGTGAGGGAAAGACAAGGTGACGGGATTTCACCTCTTCATCCAGTTCTTTCATGATCTTGTCAATCTTGGAGCTTGACGTCCTGGAAGAAGAGTTGGATAAAAAAAAAATACTTAACTGCACTGAATGTCACATTGCAACAAGTACTGTCTCAGTTACATGGAAGTCTGGTTCCCTATTCATAACCAAATAGTGATAACAATTTGTCTGTGGTTCCTCTGTGTTTTCTGCAGTTGTCACAACTTTTTACACAGGATTCTCATTTCATGCTTCTAACCATCACTCTGTAACACTTTTGTTTTTGCAGCCTGCCTCCGAGACCAAAGATTTTGCATCAGTTTGCCTGAGTAAATGTGTTTTTTTTGTGCAGGAATAAATGACGTGGGTGCATACCTGCATTTCTGCTCCAACTCATCCTTCAGCTGCATCTCACCGTGGAGCTGCTCCTCCAGTTGGTAGATCCGTTTCTGCAGGTTTTCCAGCTGAGCAGACACAGACCATTTTGAATAAATAAGACGAGACGGAAAACTGCTAAATAGTCCAAGTCTTCTTAAAAAGACATTTTCTTGAAAAATTGTGGTCGTCCACTTACATGACTCTTGTCTTCCTTCGTGGAGCTGCTTCGTTTGTCGCTGGCCTTCGAGGGATTGGAGCCGCGCAAAAGGCTGAAAGAAGAATACAGTATTATCAAATAGGAACTTTAAACGGCCATTATTTCTCCAATAAATTACACAGCAGAGGCATCAACGCAACATTTTACGGGAAGACTTACTGCTGATTGCTATAGTAAGTGAAGCCCACGAAGGGGAGCTGGTTGCCCACAAAGGCCTTTGGTATGGGAAAGGTCTCCTCCTCTCCCCGATCCTCCTCGATGTCATCAAAGTTACTGGTGTCGATGTCACTGCTCAGCTCAGGCACGACTGGAGCAGCCGCTGCACATGGCACAAGGAGATGGAAGATTTGTGACGATGCAGGAAAAAAGCAGAGGCTTCACACTTCATTAGCATTCACTCTAGCTGCTAAAGGAAAAGGAGTTGATGCAAATACCTCTGACCATCACTAACATCGAAGTTAGAGATGCAAATGCACCCTTAACTTTCATGATCACATTAGAAATTGAAAATCCTCTGCTTTTATTACCTATTTTTGACTTTGCCAGATTTTCTTTTGTTGTTTTTTGTCTATCATTGCTGCATTTTGAGTTAAAGACACAGAAGCCGGTGTTTCAATATTCTCTGCAGAGTTTTTCTGGATCACGGAACCTCTTTTGAAACGCTCTTTAAAACAAGGGAAACCAGCCAGCGAGCAGAGCTGATCAGCCAGTGGAACGACAGGGGTGGCCAACAACAAAGTGCTGACTTCAGCCTAGTAAAGTATTAAATATAAAGCCACTAAAGGACTGACTCTAGCTACTGGATTTAGCTCTACATTTCTAATCTCTCTCTCTATGCTCCCGCGTCAATCCCAGCGCATTAACATTTGCATTGAACTGTTTCCCCCGTTGTTGGCCTCAAAAAACGCTGGGCTGCCAATTATTACTCGGAGCAGGAATCACGTTTAGTCTTGGATAGGATGCTGAATGAATGGCTCGTCTACAAGAATTTCCTGCAACTGTCTGTAGTAGGTCAAATGGAAAACATGAACGCTGGCTGCATGATTGAAATAACAGTGAGTAGACGTGGGAGGTGTGAAAAGTAATCTGGAGCCACAGCAGTAAGAAAAAAAAAAGTGTCCTTACTCTCTCTGATGTTCTCCCATGTCCACTGGTCATTCTTGAAGAACGGATGCCTCTTGATCTCGTCCACACCATTACGACCGAGCCGAACTTCCCTGCAGGGGCCGGAGAGGACATGGTTAGTTTGATATTTCAGGGATTATGTGCAAAGATCTGAAAGCGAAGGAAATCTGTGCCTAAAATTAGAGCTATTTTGATGATATAAGATGCTGAAAAAAACGCTGTAGCCTACAAGGCAGACGGATGACGGCTGCAGAGCATATCGCTACATTCCAGAAAGACAAGAACACCAAATCTAATCATTTCTAAATATGAATCTTAACTGCTGACTTGAAAGGCACAAACGGCAAAACTCAGTCTCTCCTCAGTCAGAATCTGCAGTCTGATAATTCATCAGTCATAACCCCGATGCCACACAGAATTCACACTTATTCTTCTGTCTGTCTCTGAACAGCAGGTTAATAGACCTGCTGCCAAATGATCGGCAAATTAGTTCCGAAGATTGAAACGATGATATGAAAGCAAAAAGTCACATGCATTATTAAACTGACACTCTACAGAACCCAAAAAAGCAGTTTGCCCTAATAAAACAGGTCTACTTTATGAACACAAAATATAGGAACATAATGCCAGATTCTTGCTATGTGACAATTACAAAAAAAATGGCCTATTTTTGAATCTGTAACAGCCCGAGCACCAGGCTGGAGAACTTCAAGCTGTGCGTGTGGGTGTGTGCGATATTAAAAATAGCAGTAGAAGAAAGCAAGTGACACATCTTGATGCAGAGAGGCACAGCTTCCCTGCCGGTGTGAGCGTTTCCATCAAGATTCTTTCCACAGAGGCTCCCTCTCCACCAGAAAACACTTAGCACCTAGACAAAGACAGGGCTTCACAGATAAGGACCCTCTCCATGATCCAGGCGCTTGTTCCGCGGTTCTCTAACCTGTCAGTCAGGAAAGCGCAGATGAGATTCTTGGCATCATTGGAGATGTCGCTGTCTTCGGGGAAGGTCAGGGCGTTCTTGTGGTTCATGATTTTGCTGTAGGTCCCCACCAGCGAGTCCGCATAGAAAGGAGTGTCGCCTGTGCACCAGAGAAGGCAGGACATTTAACCAAAACAGTAAAAAAATAAACAGTGTCAAGATTTATGTTAGACGAACAAGTTGAACTGATCAGGTTTTTATTAGTATTGATCATTTGAGCATTTTGTGGTAAAACAATAAAATGAAGCTCAAATGGAAATGCTTAATCTGAAACTCACCAACTAGCATTTCGTACAGGAATACCCCCACCGACCACCAGTCGCACTCTCTGCCATAATAGCCGTCTCCTCCTTGGGATTTCAGTACCTCAGGTGAAATGTAGTCTGGAGTTCCCACTGCTGTGTCACATCGTACCATACCATCCTGAAGGGGAGAATGACAAAAAAATGAAGCATTAAAAACAAACAAATCTCATTACTGGAATAACAATGTAATTAAATTAACAAATCAAAAGGGAATCCAAATGGTGATACCTTGTTCATTTTCATGCAGGTCCCAAAATCTGCCAGTTTTAAATGGCCTGCTTTGTCTAGCAACATGTTATCAGGCTTCACGTCCCTGCATGGGTGAAAAGAAACATACATCAATGTTATTGAACTCGTACACAATCCACAAATTATACATCAAACTCCAGCCAATAGAAAGAAAAACCGAAGCAGTTTGCAGGAGTTTGCAGTTAAGGTTAGATCTGCTCGAGGGTGCCATTTGGGGAGAACAGCTCTCCAAATCAGAGCTGTCTGAAGGTGCTGCACTCCACTGCAGCGATAGGTCAGATGTAATGAGGTATGAAGGGAGCTGGGAATTGGGAGAGAAGAATTTATGTGTTCGTGAAATTTCCTCTCGCTACAACTATCACAGAGGAAATTGGAAAACGGCGGTGAGCTGTAACGCGACTGTCAAAGTGTGAATCTTTCCACCGCTGCAGCTGTGTGGGCACGGAGCTTATTGTGCAGAATATTATTAGTAACGATTTAATAATAGGGGGGGAAATATTTCATGCCTGGTGTGCAAAGAAGTATTATATTAATATAAAAAAGTAATGCCAGTCGGTGCAGAGAGATGTCCTTACAGATCTACATCACGCATTATGGAACTGACTCGCTGTATAAAAAACAACTCTGGTTTAAATTTCATACAAATCATTGGTGAAAGAGAAATGAGACAACAATGATAGAAAAAAGCCAACTCAGTTCAAAGCCTCGCACTAGGTGAAATGCACGTAGACGAAAAAGACGTGTGTGTTTGGGTTAGGGTTGGGTTAAATGAGTCGCAGTTGTGAAAACAAGTGGTAATGTAGCATTAGGCCTATAGTTAGAAACACTAGCAGCTAGCATTCAGGCTAAAAACAGTGCCTCTGTCCCTGAACTACTTCCTGCTTATTACAATGGTCCCATTAGATCATAGGTTGCCACCACACCTTCCAGAGCCTCCGGCGTATCTCGCAGACGTCAGGCACCATAAAAGATAAATGAATTTACACATTTGCTTTGTGCGAGGCCTTGTTCCAAACAGAGGATAAAAAAGTTAAGGAGTGCCTCACAAGGGCCGAGGAACAACAGCTTCATTTGAAATGTATCACATCCCTGTGTTTCGCCCTAGAGCTAATTTGAAAAACTAAACCAGCGAATGCAATAAGGGGCGAGTTAGAAATCTTCTTCAACCTGTGAATGAAGCCCATGGAGTGGATCCCATCCAGAGCCAGCACCACCTCGGCTGTGTAGAAGCGGGCCCACTTCTCTGGGACGTCATAGTTGCTCATCAAGTTAACCAAGTCGCCACCGGGCATGTATTCCATCACCATGTAGAGGTAGCGATCGTCTTGAAAAGCAAAAAAGAGCTGTGGAATAAAGAGGGGAGAAATGATGAGTGAAAAACAATATCAAAGAAAAGAGACTGGGTTTAACAACATAGGTGCTTTTTATTTTATCACGACCTACCTGCACCACCCATGAGCTGTTGGCAAAAGCCATGATGTCCCGCTCCTCCCAGAAGAAAGCAGAGTCCGACCTCTTGATCATCTCAAACTTGCTCAGCAGCTTCATGGCGTATACTTTGCACGTGGCTTTGTGTCTTACCTGGGGGGAAAAAAAAGATGATCAGGTGACTCAAGTCAATTTAGACCAAAGGAGAAAGAAACATTTCATTTTTTTGTACCCATAAAATAAAAAAGGCATCCTTACCAGTTGCACCTCTCCGAATGCACCCCTCCCAATAACTTTAACCACCTCATAATCGTCTGCTTTCATGCGTAGATCACGGATTTTACTAATGGTTTCCTTGTCTGGAGAAATAAAAAGCAAGCAAAGACAGATGTTAGACAAAACAGAATCTGTGCAGGCATCTGTGCTCTGCTTAAGTCACTGCCATGACCTTTTAAAAGAGGAGTCTTATCCTGAGCCTTGTGCACTGAAGCATCACAGCCAAAGTTACAGTTGGCAAGATCAGTGACGTAAAGTTAATGCAGTGTAAGGTGCCTGGGAGAGCTTGCAGATGACAGCGCGGCTCCGTTCTGTCATTTCTGTTTGTAAAATGCAGCCATCGCCGTCTCGATGCACGATCGCCTTCTCACTCGCACTCCTTGTTTTTATAATCTCCCATCATTAGGTGTCATTTAATATCTGCACAAAGCAAGAGGCCGACAGACTTTCGTTGGAAGATCCAGTGTGTTGGCAAACAGAGCAGACCTCGCGCTGATGTAACAACACACTAGTTCCCCTCGGGGAGATGGCTTTCACTGTTCAGCCAAATTTGGTCATAGCTGGACTAGGGGGATAATTTTCAATTCACATGGGTCACAACTGGCACGGGAAAGCATGGAAAAGGGGGTTGCGGGGGCATCCAAGTTCAATCGATCTAAAAATAAAAAGTAAGCCCTGAGCTATTAGAATAAGAACATTTGAGTGTGAGTCATTTCCACTCTGTGCAGTGGTTCCCGGGATCATGATCCCTGCTGGAAAAATCCCAGGGGACCAAAAAGACACACAAACCATGTTTAGAAATTGAGCAAATAGAATTTTATGTTGCTGTGGAGCGGAGGAGGATTATTGCCGGTAGGTCGCAGCGTATATACTGGTGGAGCGATCAGCTGATACGATCAGGGTGCAAAGCACAGTAATATGGAGGAGGAAGAGTTCACGGTGAAGAGCCCTTCAGGCAATACGTACATGCAACTGAGGGGCCGGTCTCACAAGACAGCCAATGCATTAGTCCATATCCATCAATGCATTTTCCACCAGTTATTCATAAAAGTACAGTACCAAGGCTAATAGAGGAGATGTCTAATGGCAGTTTTTGCCTGAGGGTTTACAGTAGCTTGGACTGATATGTAAATGTATAGAAGTGATTTTTTTGTTCTCTTTTTCTAAAGTTGTGCTTGGACTGCACAACTTGACAACACGTAACACTTTAACGTCAAGTTTGAAGACCGAGAGACCACATAATGCAAAGGCAGGTTGTAATCACCCATTTGAATCTCTTTTAAACATTGCTTGCAAAATATAACAGCGTGCACACACTCAGAGAGCCATATACAACAGGACATGTGCAGAGCAAACACAACGCCTATCATTTCCTCATGTGAGAAATCCATACAGCACAGAAATATGAATCTCTCTCAATAGATGTCTGTGTAAAAAAAAAAGAGTTGTTTTTTTGCAGGAGGACTATGAAGGGAAACCAAGGAAAATGAAAAGTGATACAAAAGGCCGCAAAACCTGCCACAGAGTGGAAGAATATATTGGGTTATAATGAAATAGAAACAAAACAGGCAGGGAGAGAAAGGATGTTTGGTTATTGCTGTCCTTTAAATTACATGTTTGCCTTCATGTTTGTGCAGTTAGAGAAATCAAATACATACTAAATACAGTTCTTTGCCCCCACCTCAGACATTCCTGGATTTACGAGAACAAGTCCTGAGATAAACACTGTAACGTGATCGCTGCCGTTTCCTTGAAATGTAAATGAGAACGAGAACAGTTACGCTGGATCTGTCGGAGGAGAGGTTCGGCCTCACCCTCCGCTTTCGACGGATGGGTCGTGTTTTGCCTGAAACACGGTGATGGGGATTCCCTAGTCTGAGGGCACTGAGAAAAAGAGAAGCCATCATGATCAGCATCATGTGGGTCACCAGCCATTTATGAAAGCCTCTTTGTTGGGGACACTAAGCAGCAGACACCTATTGTGTCCAAGCCTACATAGAGGCGGTGACCCAAAAACGGGCTTCTTTTCTGAGCCTGGGCCTGTACCCACATGTTAACAGGGGTCTGCAAACGCAAATGGTTAAAGTGAAAGACATGAGCGGGACAGCAATAAAGCGGGACATGCACCATGCGAGCTACTTACATCTATTCAAGAAGTTGTCAATGCTCTTGTTTTTCCTCAGGGCAGGGAAGTCGAGGTCGTACACCAGCGCATCCAAGCCATCCTGAGGAGAGAGGAGAAGGGTCAACAAGCAGGAAAACACACCGACACAGTGTTTACTACTCAAGCAACATGGAAAATGCAAACACAGAGTCTTCCTGCCAAGCTACTGATCATTGAGTTGAGACTTTTACACAAACTAAGCAGTGGGCTTCCAGCCTGCAACGCACACGTTAATGCTGTAAGCAATCACTGTGTTTTTAAGTGATTAATTATTGATCCTCCGAAGGATGTTTAAGTATGCTTATTTATTAAAAGAAGCTTTGAATTACTATAGATTGAAGTGATATCTCTAGCACTCGCTGGTTTCTCTAAAAGGCTACACAGCATTATTTACTGGAACAAAACACGTTTCGTTGTCTTATCCTCAACGACGTGTGTTCTGACATGCAGTCCTAAGCTGACACGAGCATATGCATGTTGAGAACGGCTGACACATCTGGGGGTTTGAGTCAGCAGCTGATCAGAAATGCAGTCATCAGCGATATTACACACATATTACTCGAAGACCATGGCGTCAGTGAGCAAACAGCGGACAATGTGAAAAGGCGCGTGCCTCAAGGAAGTGCTACAGTTTTCCTACAATGTTTTTACATTTTTAAAAAATGTCTGAGACAGAGTTGGGTTTATTTTTTTTAACACCCACCAGTTTTGCTGGTTGGGTGAACCAGAGGCTGAATTTCCCACCCTGATCACCAAGTTTCTAATAAAAGCAAGTGAAGGAACTAAGTAGCTTTTGATGACCGAGGCAACAGGGTGGCGCCTTGCAATAACCATACAGCGAGGCCGACTGTGTGACTTTACAATACAAGGCTGCGACGCCCACTGAAGGTAAAGAAGTTACTCCATCTCACCGGCCCCTGAGTCCCTTTCATGACAACTTGAACTGAGTTATCCCTTTATGTGATTCAAACAGGGTAAAGAATGAATTACATAGCATTGAAAAACAGTTATGCAGATACACACTGATTATAAATTATGATTATGATTATGCAATAGCTACAATATTGTAATTTGAAGAGCTGTTAACAAATACACAGCATGGGCTATCTTGCCTCGGGCTCAGCAGGAGCATAAGTGCCACTGGCGGGATTTAATCTAATCGTCTATAATCCAGAATGGCTGAAACGAGACAGGCACACAAACCCTTGAACTCAAAACACTGCTGTGTGTTCCCTACGGTGAGGGGTGAGCCAGATGTTAGAAATTAGCATTTTCCGACAAAGATCAGCTACCCAGGATTTTATTTATCCAAATGACAGAGGCACATACTTGCTGCCCACAATTTATATAAACAAACAAGTTTATGTTACATGTTGCCATGGGCTACATCATGTCTGCGCTCACTGTCGCAGCGGGAATCTTGTCATTCCTACATTTGTGAATGGTTTCTATTACATGCTGACAGATTTCTCTTTGCATCTCGAAGCAAAACAATGATGACACATGGTGAATCAGCAGCTCAGACAAGGCGAGGAATCCTCTTAAGTAACTCTGCTGCTTCTGCTCAGCAGAGGAGGTCAGGGCTATGCCCCCCCCCCGCCCTCCTCCTCTACTCTATGAGACATAAAAGCGGCAGACACCCTGCGGGATGGGTGGAAGCAAGGAAAAAAGCAGGTGGGTGGAGAGAAAGTAAAAATGGGAGGTGAAGAATGGTTTGTGGGAAGAACAAAAGCAATGTAGCAATTCACAAAGACAGAATGTGGGAAATAGATGAGGGGATAGGCTGCGATTAGCGCACATGGTGGAGCTGAGAGTCATCATCTGCTTGTCTTGAGAGAAAAAAGAGACACTTAAGTCAACTTTCAGGAGGGAGCATTTACACAAAACAGACCTAAGGCTGGGAGAAAAAAGGGGCCTTGTTGGCCACACAGACTCCAGCCAGCCTGCAACGGAAAAAAAAAAAACGCTGAAGAACCGAGTCCTTCAGGACCCTAATCACAAGGCTCTGTGCTCAGCAATGCACGTTTGCATAACTTCCTGCCGCAGAGAACTCTGGACAGCCACAGTAACATTCCTTAACAGGACTGTACACGTCAGAGAGCTATTTTAGGTATGTGGCCAAACAAGTTCTCAACAAAAAGTGAAGGAAGGGAGAGGAGAGAAAAAAAAAAATCCATCCCAAGTACAGAGTCACACAGGGAGCCTTATTTTCAATCAGTAGTAGGGCTTAACACTATGACGGAAAGGAGCAGGGAGTGGAGGGCCGGTGCATGTGGGGCAGGCTGGTCCAATGGGAGAACAAATGAAGGAAAAAACAAAGAAAATCGGAAGACGGCCATGCTCAGAGTCCAGAGTGACAAAAGAAGCAGGTACAGCAAGAGGGAAAAAAACTGCCTTGTATGAAATAGAACCACAAATTCAGATTGAAGGACACGCTGGAATATGGAATAAACATTATATTAGCTAAGCAGTAAAAGCTGTGGTGAGTAACCTCCTAATGAAAAGACGGGCTGTGTCGAGATATCAGAGGCATTTGTATTCAGAGAGACATAGAAGTGTCTATATATTTTGTTTATAATAAATCACTTCACGCATACACACAGGGTCATCAAGTGTGCAGTGCATGAATAAAGATAAGTTACTTCCGGTATCTGATTTGTGGTCATCAAGGTTGTGGATGAACAACCAAACATCATCTGTCTCTGTTTGGGTTTCGCTATCAAACCACTCAGATGGAGCAGCCAGCCAGTAGCACCAACACGGCTCAGCCTCCAAAATCAGCCCCGGGCTACGCTAACAAATATGAGAATAATGGTCCGAGATCACTGACAAAGCTCTTTCTAAGCTAGTAATTCAGAGTAGTTTCCAGAGGTGAAATTGTTCCTAGATAAGCACTTCTACTGCAGCTCTGAAATTTCCAATGGCTCAGGAGTTTCCACGCAGAGAGAAGAAATCAAAAAAGACATCAATGATTAAAATGTGCAACACAAAAAATGGGAACAAAATGCAAACACAGAGAGGAATTAACTTCTAAATGCACATGGCTCTAGTTGTCCAGGCGCTGAGGTTATCAGCATACGCTGTAGGGAGGGCCTTGAATCAACAAGGCCAGAGCTTTGACAGTCTTAATCGAATTTCAAAGATTCAGCAAGACTGTGTGCTGTTATAAATGGAACAACAATCTCTCCTGCTAGAGACAAAAGTAAAACTATGCATATGATTCACTCGCTGCAACAAGCACTGGGCAGTAGCAGTCCACAGGCTATGTTTCATTATGTGGCAGTCTTGGGAAAAAAAAAAAGTGGCTGGGAAAACAAACCAGAGCTCACAGGGCTCCATGTTATCCTATTTCTGCTGATGCTGCTTCAAGCAGAGGGCGACACATCCCTGGGATTACTAAATAATAACATGAAAAACCATCGCATCACCCTATTAATGAAATGTGGTGATTATGTTAAAAAAAAAGCATAGTTATACAAAATACACAAAGCCGGTGGTTGACATTACATATGGCAATTATTTCTTTAAACTTTAGGAGAGAAATCCACAAAAAAAAACAAAAACACAAGCTCTTTTCCAGACATTAAAAGTCTGAGTTAAAATTTCCATGGGAGACTCAGCCACATCATCCCTTTCTGCATGCCAGCACAAGGCATGTGGACTGGCCTAAGTCGAGCCCTACTGCTCACTTCCTTTTCTGCCACCTCTTCAAGACAATATGCTTTCCACATGTGAGCAAACGTGCACGCGGCCATTCAGCTCGCCATGCAAATAAAGGCAGTTCCATCCGAGGCTGCGCCCATGTAAACACCGATGTGATCGCACAAACCAATGAAGCCGTTCAGAGCATGAAATACCACAGTGTTGCCTCACTAATAAACCTCCAGGTACATTGAGGTAGAAATGTAAACCCGGGGGGGGGACGCATATCCATCTCTTTGGAACTGGAGTTTTTTTTTCTTCTTCCCCAAGCACTTCTTAACTCCTTCTGCACATAATATCTACTGACATGAAATCCCACTCACCTAGAAAGACTGCCTGACTAACAACTCCACTGGATAAACGGCAGTGACAGTGAACCCAGGGGTGGCAAAACAGGGGCATTCCAGTTCCTTATGAGGTCCCAGTGAACAAGAATCACTGTCACAAATACTTTCATGTCAAAATATAATTGAGTTATTCCAACAGTGGCGAGCACTCACGTGTTTCCACTGACTGAGCTCTGCCTTCTCAAGCAAAAAAAAAAAAAAACTCAAGCTATCTAGCCTCCACTGGCCAAGATTTATGACCTCAGCCCCGACAAATAAGCATCTTACTGAACACTCGACTCGGCTCACTTCGACCATCTTCACTGGACAGGGGTCACGGAGTCCTTTTGTAAGTGGGGCAAAGCAACTGGCCTTGTAGCCCGCAAGAAGCGAGATGAAAGAGGAACAGGGGCTGTAAAGTTCAGTGGGTGAATCAGAGGAAAGAAAAAAGAAAAAGCGTTCCATTATTAAAAGGCTGAATCATTTTAGTATGCATCCCTGCACATAATCAGTCAGTTAAGGGAATGCAGCGCTACAAACAGCTCAGCCAATTTTTGTTCCCACTGCTGAATAGCTGAGGAGAGCAGTTTACAGCTGGCAGTGCCAAACCTTTATGACAATAGGGTTGGATTAGATGCTGACTATAAATGTGACTAGAAATACATGCTTTTCACCACAGGGATATGCAAATTCATCATCTAAAAAAAAGGGACCAAGGTAGTGGGTTCCCATGTTTTAGCCAATTAACTGCAAATTACGCAGAGCTTACATAACTCCTGTCATTTCTCCAAAGCATACAAAAAGTTATTAGCGTTGTTGTTGTTGCTTCCAGGCAGTACGCCATGAAAATCAACTTGCAGACATAGAGAAACACATATGAAGCAGGTGCTCCACCAGCATGGGAATGCAGTTGCTTCCATTCTTTCACAGTTACATTAATTTGCCTTGCAGGGAATAACATAGCTGAGCGAAGGGCTGTTTACAAGAAGAAGAAAAAAAGGACGGTGGTGCATTCAAGGACAGTGATTGACGCAAGTCTTCAAGCCAGTGTCTCTGCTGCATCTGCTTAAAAATGGCTGGACAATATGACAGGAAATGAAAGAATCAACATTACAATATTATTACACATTTGCTTCAGTTATTAATATAAACCTTTAGACGCTATGTACGCTATAACTGTATTTGGCCTAGAAGCTAAAAGTGATGCACACTCTTTGTTTTGAATCTCCATGTCGAACAAACAAAAGAAAGCAGAAGCCGGTTACGGCACTGCACTGACACAACCTGAAAAAATGGCTGCCTGGACAGGTAAACAAACCTTGAGTCTTGCTGAAAGATGACAGCAGTCCACAATGATAAAGAAGCATGAGTGGAGTAATTAAAAGAATATTATATTCACGAAAATCATCATCTCATGCTTTAAATTAATAAATCACAGAGGTTGAATGATGTGATTTTTGGGTTATTATGTCGAATAAGAGGAACTGAGGGCGCCCAGTAAAAATATTATGTAGTGTTATTACTCCTGACTGCCAAATACCTCCCTGTCATATTGTGCAGATCTGTTGCTATGTCAACCTCCAATACAGCCTTTAGCTGCATTATCACTGCAGACAACAATGCAGGTGAGGCTTGTCCATTAAATGCAAAGGTCGCTAAGACGAGGGCAGGCACTCTGCACAGGCAAGACAAGGATTGACTGTACTCTGGCCGTTACTCAAATTGGGCCTTAGCAGACTGACTGTGCAGGGCAATTAGGAAACATGTCAGTAAAACGGTTCTTCAAATCATTCTCAAGGCTAAAATCCAAAGCAATTCCGACTCAAGACTGCCCCTTCTGCCTCCGTCAGCAGCATTTGCAGAGCCTGGTTTTGCTATATGATCGTTTCCGTTGAATGCCTAAACTCTGAGAACTGGGCTGAATTTTGCCTGAAGTGGAAACCATGTTATATTCTTACTGCAGCAATTAGAGGTGAAAAAACAAAAAGACATAAACATCACCACTGAGTAAAGCATTTCTCACCATTTTTCACTTCACTCTACAGGCTCTTTACCGCATTGCAACATTGAACAGTTACATTGTCATTAATGACACTAAGCACTTCCTTCCCTCAATCACACAACACAGATAACGCTGTGATTTGAAATCTCATTTGAGCGGTGTCAACATGCAAAACACATTATTGAATCAGTTCAATAATACACTTATCTTTCTTCACTTGTGCATCAAGCTTACTGCTGTAAAACAGAAATTTCTCAAAAATGTTAATCCATATGTGACTTACCAAAGCTTATTTTGTCTTTTTACATTACAGCAATCTCTCTCAGGCTGCTGTATTAACAATGTTGCTGATTTTGCTTATTCAACTCATATTCTACATCAATTTAAAATAAGAGCCTTAACCCCAACATGTACATGCAGCATTCACACAGTCAATCCGTGCCTACAAATCTGGTTTACTGGGCTTGCAGTTTCCTGTAATTACCCTTATTACAGATTTAGAGTCCAAATAGCAGATGAAAGAGGGATCAAAACACAGAGAGGCTAATGCACCCCAAGTGTCAAAGTAAGAACAAAGACCAGTGCCAGGAAGCCTTTATGCATCTCAAATAGAGGCAAAGCCCATGCAAAACAAGTTCTAACATATCAACTCAACTATTCTAATTTACCAAATGATAAACAGACTGCGGCACGACGCAGTATCTAGAAATCGCCACGGTTTTAGAGACTGACAAACACACCGCTTCCTCCACACAATCGTTCAGCGAGAGATGCTCGATCTAGACATCCACAGATGAAATTATTTGATGGATGCCATTTGATGGGCACCAACAGTAAAACATACATGGACAATGGTCAGTCCCCGAACTGTCAGTGAGCTTTCACATCACAATGTCAGGAATTCTTGTCTGTTCAGATTGGCTCTCAGAAGCCGGCCTAAAGCACAATGACTGGAGAGGGGGCAGCCCATCCAGATAAGGCACTCTTCTCTCCAAGCAGGATTTATTTACTGGGTGAAGATAAGGAACGACAGGGTTGGGCTACAGCTACTCGATAGGCCGACCTGAAGCTGAGTAGTAAGGTGCAGGCCAAGTGTCGCCATCACACAACACAGGCTAGGGCACTATGGGGGGAAGAAAATAGGTGGAAATCTAACAGTGCTATACTATAGACAGAAACCAGTGCCAGCTCGAGACCCAGGTACAGAAACATGGCCAGTAAAAGGCCTGTATTGTGCATTCTGATGGAACCTATTACTCATACCCAAGCATGCTGGCTGCTTTATGAGTTAAATGTCCTGATTCACGGCCTTCAGAAACATGAGTCTTCAGTCCACATAATTTTGGTTTATGGGTAGAGAGCAGAGCCCACACCCAGCTACCTCAGAGCTGCCTGCCTGGTCTCAACTCTCTCCAGACGTGCAGAATGGCTTTGGGACACACAGGGAACTCCAGGCCAGTCAAAGACAAGAGGTTATTTGATTAGCATGGAATTTTATTAAGCTGTGGGTGGAGTTGCATGGTGGCAGAGAGAGCCTCAGCAAAAGGCCTCCATTCATTGATCAGGGGAGATTGCAAGAGAGGGGGGAAAGGGAGAAACAACACCCTTGTGTGTGCGGCTGCCAGCAGGAACAGTCCCCACAGCTTTTTGCCATTAAAAATGCAGAAAGTGTGCACTTGAAGGTGAGTTTAATTGCCTCATTCTGCAACAGGGGTGGGAGGTCACGAGGCTTAAAGCGAGTTTTCTTCTGAGAAGACAGCTATCTACAGCAAGCTATACACAAACATTTCAAGTTGGATATGGGTTAGGTTAGGTGTGGGTGGGGCTTCAGGACAAGCCCCCTTCCTAAAACAGATTGCTGCCCTAATGTTTAGTCCATCCGTCTACTAATATGTGCCATGTCACACAATACGAATGCAGGAATTATTGATAAAGGAGCGCAACCTTATGTGTCAAACACTTGACACCGTTACAATGAAACTATCATACACAGACAGACTCTTGGATGAACTTCAAATTACCTGCAAACACAAAATACAAGACATTTAGTCCAAAATGTTCCCTCCTTCAACCCAAATATGCTGCAATCACACTTTACATGAGTGCAACTGTGAGTCACTAAGGAGCCAGATCCTTGTGACAACACTGTGCCACCGTCATCCAAGCTGAAAGGGCTCATGATATCAACAAACACTTAACATAACAACATCCCCCTTGGCATCTAGTCCACAGTGAGTCAGTTCCTGGGATTGCCACATGTAATAAAAACCTATGAAGGTGTTGCTTTAAGGTTTAGCACGTGGCAGGAGACGCCTTCTTTTCTCAGCACAGGAGAGAGAGAGAGACACTTTATGAATTGTCACCAGTAGACAGGAAGCAGCCAGGGCAAACCCCGGCCAACAGGTGTACTGGTGAAGCCGGAGGCCTACAGGTTAGAACAGGCTTGCAAGGCAGACTATCACTGGAAATGAGGCTTCAATAAGTAAATCTATAGGCAGCAATTGCACAGCTAGCCAGTCACTACCTAATAATCTACAAGGAAAACTACACAACCTACTATCAGTTTATAGTGGGTGACAAGGGAAACCAATCCAGTTGATCGGATTTAAAATAAAACAATTTGTATATACCTGGACTGACCCAAACAATAATCTGACAAAGTGTGTCTGCCTTTGTGAGGAGCGGAAAGACGATCGCCATCTGTCAGTCTTATTTAGTTACCACTGCTTTTGAATTAGTAACACACTTTTTTTCTTTTTTGCTAGCTTAAAGAGAACTGACCACACGTTGCCTTTAAATAACAACCACAATGTTAGCCATTGACAATTTCGTTGTTTTTTATCTGCCAGGTTATTCAGAGTCTTGAGGTTATCAAAGTGCTGGTTGTGTTATTTTTTCGCTTGAACCTTGCTTTAATTTACAGTCTCACGCATGCACAGGCGTTTGGAAATACGTGTGTGAACCAAGCTGGTCTGGTTGAGTAAAAATATCGACACATTTCTTCAGTAGGAACAGAGACGACTTGTTGGTCTCGGAAAGTATTTCTGCTCCAAGGAGTAGACTGACCCAGAATGGCTGACTCGTTACCTAGCCACCTAGCCTGCTAGCGAGCTACAAACTTACCAGAAGACAATCCGTATTTATTTCCGACTTTGGATCCTTCAACATGGCATCGATTTTTTCAAACCGAGCCTCCATAGTTTGTCGAGCAGACATTTTTTTTGGCTGTTGAACTCAGTCCCGGTGTTGTTGGGTTATTATTATGAACAAAAACAGCTCACTGGCGAGGCTAGCTAGCTTTAGCAGCCAGCGGTAGCTAGCTAGCCAAATGTTCCTTTCTTCGTGAAAACTTCACAGAAAACACATCCTTCTCCTCGAGCTTTCACAGACCATGAAACGTTTAAGGTTGCGCCGAATATACAAAAGCCACATGTTCAGAGTCGAAAGATTGTTTCCCCCCCAAGTATGAGTGACAAACAACTTCAGTGGCAAACGAATGCGGCGACAGATTAGTCAGCCTCCGCAGGATGCCACTGGAGGATAAGGGCTTAAAATGTTGGTGCATCCAAACAATAGGCTGTTAAAACTTAAATGTAGCGTCTCTCTGGAAGAAAAAAACGAGCACAGTTTGTTAAAAGGAAGGTTAGTCCTGGCCGGTTCCCATTTCTGTGCCAGGCCCCTGCAGAAAACGACAAAACGAATCTGACAGCTCAAAAGTAGAAGTGGTGAGGGGAAAAAAACTTCTGCTTCTTTCAAATTTCGATCAGTTTTTAACACGGACTCGTTACAGTGTGTGACCGCAGTCCCTCCGCTGCATCCCGTGCATTGTCACCGGCTGTCGACCGTTTCCCGTCCAAACTGCTTCATCCCTCTGATCGAAGACTTTTTTTTCTTTTAAAAAAGTAGGCTTTCGATGTGTGTTAGTTTTCGGGGGAAAAAAACAGCAGACGGTGCCCGATTTTCTCCCACTGCCTGACCAACATGTCCGCCTTCCTGTTCAAACACCCCGGAGAAGCAACTTCAAAATGTCAAGTACTGCGCATGCGCCCTGCCGAGGCGCATTCAAAGAGTTCACAGCCTGATGAAAGCTACATGTTGCTGCTCCCTCATGTTACAATGGAGACGCTGTGATGCCATGGTAAAGATGCCATAAAGAGACACGAGACTCTTTTACATCATTTATTTTAATCATTTCCTAAAATAGTTCTGTTGAATTTTCTGTTTCTCAGCCACTATTTCATATGATTCATAGATGTACTTACATGGACCCTGATTTCTATTCTATTCTATTCTATTCTATTCTATTCTATTCTATTCTATTCTATTCTATTCTATTCTATGCAATGGCCAATTCTGTTTGACTGCATTCCAATCTAATGTATTTTATGGATTACCGACGCCCTTGACTCTTGCCTATATCCTATTCTATTCTATTCTATTCTAGTCTATTCTATTCTATTCTATTCATTCTATTCTAGTCTATTCATTCTATTTCATTCCATCAATCTAATCACCAGTTCTGTTTTACTGCATTCCAGTCCAATCTATTTTATGGATTACCGACGCCCTTGACTCTTGCATATTCTATTCTATTCTATGTTGGTATATGTACATAAATGTTCGTTCTAGAGCATCATCAAATTGTTGTTATATTTTTTATTCCATTTTCCATATTCTATTCTATGGATAAACCATGCTCCTGGTCTGTCTTCTATAATCCATTTATTCTATTCTATGGTTCTAGAACATATAGTACTTCTGTTTTATTGTATTCTACTCCAATTCACCCTATTTAAAATCCACTTGGTTTTATCTAGACCATCCAGTGCAGCTGTCACTTTCACCTCTGTGAGTCCCATGAAAAGGTCAGATGGTCATCATGAATGTCTCCAGGGCATTAGCATGCCTGTGTTTTCATTTGGGGCTTGGACATCTAGGCCTAAATTGCACAGATACCAAACACCCTTGCTTGAGTTCCAAGTGAATGATCATGGCACCAGATCACAGGGTCAGTTAGCTTTGAAAATTCCTCACCCAAATCTGAACTGTGGAAGACTGGTTTCCATCACTGTGCACCTACTGCAACATAAACTAAAGCTAGAGACCACCATTCCTCTGTGGGAATTTAATGTTCCACTTACTGATACTTTTAATAGTATTTGTAATTATTACTGTCCATGTGTTTATGTCTGTGATGATAGTTTGTTATGTTTGGCTCATCTCTTTTATCCTATTCTATGCAAAGGTCCTGCTACCCTCATCCAATGATAACTTACACTAACTGTTCAAAGCAAGACATTTCCTCTTAGAGCCATATGAATATGAAGATTTTTGATAACTCGTTTGAGGTGCAGGAATACCAGTTTCCGTGGGGTCTCTCTAACTCACTTGGGTCGCTATGAAGGTCATAGATATGCTTAAATAACCCACTTTGACTCTTTTCTTTCTTTGTGGCTGGTGCAGGATTAGTTTGACATCAAGAGTTAAAAGTTCATCCCAAATAACTTTTACCCCTTTCATTTTTTTTTTTCTTGTGATTGGACATGCAGTTCTACGAATGAGCAAATGACGAACAGGAAATGCTTAGGACCTGCTGTCAGTGGCTCCCTGGAGATTTGCAGCTGGATTCTTGTATGCCTTTTTTGACTGTTTTAAAGATAGGCTATTATTTTTCTATCCCTTGCAAATACTGCATTTTCTGTCTAAAGATAGGCCAGCTGCCTCTCTTTCTTATAATGTAACAATATCACATGATAGCTAATGATTATCCCTCTTAAAAAAGAAAATCTTCCCTTAATTTCGCCCCCAAACTATGTCAGCAGGGATCCTCGAGCCGGTTTGTTGGTTCAACATGTCATCCAACAGAGGGCGCTGCTGTACAACCTATGGTGAGAACCCTACCTGTATGTGCTCAGAGCATGGCTCAGAGACTTGAAGCTTTTGCTAGGCTAGCTATTTGCTGAACTTGCTGTGCATCAATTTTGTACTTCTGCAAGCACAAGAAGACGTAGGCGAAAAAGTAGGGGAAAAAACTATTTGGAAGATTGAGATATGCCTATACTCTATAGCCTACTTGAAACATCAAAAGTTGTTCTGTTTGTGTTTAATGAAATTTGGGGTAATGATAACATGCAGTTTGCTCGATGCCCTTTCAGGTTTGACTGCATGTTTTTTGAATGCATGCTCTTCTGATGTTTGTTTAATTCATTTATTTTGCCCACTGTGTCCCAGAATCTACATAGGCTATCACTATTTAAATGTGAGGTGACCTTAACACCAGATTTTAATTTTTTTTTAAATTATTTAAATTATTTATTGATATTTTAATTTTTTAGTATTTTCCTACATTATCTGTAAGTTTTTTAAATAACAGTTTAAAGATATAACGAAGATGATACTGACTAATAATCACGCTTGGTTTACTTTGCTGGTAACGTTTGTGATGTGGTGACTTTTGTGTGCGTGTGCGCGTGTGTTTTTTTCCGCCTCCCATCACAATAACAAGTTGAACCAAACTGTAATTTCCTGACGTCACTTGAAGGCTCCTTCACCGTGCGCAGATCGGAGCAGATCAGCTGTAGCGGAGCTCAGCGGCCGGAGCAGCAGCAGCAGCAGCAGCAGCGTCAAACAGTGAGCGGTGGTTGGTGGTGGGACTCTACGTGGACATGGCCGTGTAACATAACGCGTCTGGATAAAGGTAGGCATGTACACACGTCTGCTGCGTTTCTATACATTTACATTCAAAACACCTGCTTCCTATCGCATGTCATAGCCTATACCTGTGAAACGAGAGTCATTCAGAGCGGCCGGTTGTTCACGCTCTCAGGGTGATGGTCGCTTCCCAGCAGCCTGTGGCTCCGTGGACGAGGCTGAGAAAGAAGCTTAAAGTTAAAGTTTGTTTCACCAGTGGGTATTTCTACAAGTGACGACACACACCGCATGGTGTGCTTGTACTTTTTTGGAAATTTGGAAGTTAATTTGGAAATTTAAGCATGACGTGGAACAACGCTGTTTTTTCTTAGCCTATTTTATTTATTTGCTCCACAGCATTTGCGCTAATTAACAACAGGCAAGGCTTCATAATGCTGTGGCTGTTAATGATGCTGTAGGCTGTAAATGTGTGTGCACCAGCTGTATATAATAGCCTAATTAGCCTTTACTAACGTAGGCCTAAATTGCAGTGTCACGTGAGTGTCACTTCTAAAATGTGGCCTATGTAAACATCTGGCAGCATGATAATTCATTTAAGATGAGCTGTCAACCACTTGATCTTGGTGAGGTGTATAATTCGGGCTCAGCCTCTTCTTCTGCTGATTAATCAATGTCAACAAAGTCATGTCAAGTATATGTGGAACCAGGCTACTAGGCCTACCTACCTACAGTTGACATGTTTGTCATGTTTGAATTGCTGTTGCCTAAGGCTTGATGTCGAAACAGGCTGCAGGAGCTTAGATAAAGTCATATCAGATAAACGCATTGTAATTACAGGCAAACAAGTCTGTCTTGACCACAGCTGGTCTTTCCATTCCCCCCCTCCATGTTTGATGTGCCAGAGGTTGCATTGCTTACTTCTCCACTACCCCACCTACTTGTATTTAGAGCTAATGGCAGTTACTTGCAGGCTATAGATGTTCATTTTACTCAAAGCAGAAGGAATCCATTACAGCCACATTTTCATCTTCACGCAGCATTTTAATCCTGCTGTTACGTATCTATCCTCATAAATGAGAAACTGAGAAATATCAATTAAAGTAAGGCAGGTTGTGCAGTGTCACTTGAGCGCACACACTGTATGAGGAGTGTGCATTGTGAATGTGCTGGGTGGCCTGTCTTGCCAAGAACACGCGCAGCCCTGTCAGAGAGGGCAAGGGCTGGAGGGGTCAGGGGGCTCTGAACGCTGACCATCTGGCTCTTGGGGGGCTGGTTTCCTCACTGGCTGTCTTTGTTCCTGCTGAACAATTGGGACTTAATCTGGGAGGAGATAAGCAAGGCCCCCCGTGACACCACCTCTCCTGTGCTTGGACAGGTTTCTCTCTTTAGCCTTGAAAGAGACGTCTCTCTCCCATGTTGCCTTGCACAGGGCCTTGAGGTCTAGCTCGGGGCATTTTGTTTGTGTGGTGGTCGCAAGTTTTTCGAGCGATCCTGCAGATGAGTTGGATGGTTATGTAAGGCAAAGCTGCATTTATCTCTTTTTTTTAAAAACAAGTTTGCTGCAAATGTCAGCCTTTTATCAACCTTTTTTTAAGAGCTCCATCTCTCATTTGCAGTTGTTTTATTGTGCAGAGGACCTGCTGTGAGGCAAAGAGGTTTTTCCGAAAAATACAACATGACATTTCTTACATAAAAAGCTCAACCGAGCGGTGGATAGATGCCTATTACAAATCCATTTGTACACCAGGGTAACAGATTGATTCATTTTCTCTCATTCTTCCCTTACTATCATTTGAAGCGGGCT
This sequence comes from Decapterus maruadsi, assembly GCA_030347415.2. Taxonomy (NCBI): domain Eukaryota; kingdom Metazoa; phylum Chordata; class Actinopteri; order Carangiformes; family Carangidae; genus Decapterus; species Decapterus maruadsi. The sequence goes on from CM064906.1 coordinate 20,518,165, forward strand.
CCTCTTTTTCTGTGTGTACCTTGTGTTTCTCAGTTGTTCCTCTGCAATTCTCATGTTCATTTTAAAAGACTTTTTTCTTTTTTCTAATATTGCCCACTGTTGTGACAAAACGACGTGCAAGAGATTTGTCTCCGGTGTCATAACAAAAATATATACAGATGGATTGATTGATTACCTATTTAGTCAATAACAAACGGTTTTCGGTTTCTGCTGTGGCCTCAGCCAGATCCAGAAACATATCATTTTAAATATTGATCTATGAGGCAAAATCTTTAACACAAAACACCCTCACAGATAATTTGCAACACCAGTTTAGATAACAAACCCATCACTGGGGACTAGTCAGCAGTGCAGGCAGACGCTTCTCTTGATCCTTTCAGAAGGGCTTTTTCTGAGCCTGACTGCAGATGGTACAAATCCCAACTAGAGAGATCAGTGCTTTTGTTTCACACTTTTTTTTAACCATGATGTGACAGGACCCAGAAAACAGGTGGTCCTCATAATAGCCATCATTCATCAAACTGCTGAGGCAGGAGTCAGGAACCTCTATTCAAAAATGTTCCCTCTGTCCCATGTTTATCTTTGAGGTGGCAGAGGAGATTGTGTCACTATAACACAATACAATATAAGCATAGCTCATCAAATACTAGTTCTGGGAAGAGGTTTAGGAATAAAAATAGCAATAACACATTGTCATGTTTATGTGAATTTGCCTGCTGTATTTGTGTTGTTTCCTCCCCTTCAGTGTTTCGAGAATAGCTCACTACCTCATATTTAAGTTAAGCTTTATTGTGATAGGCCAGTTTGGTCACATGACAGTTCAGAGTTTGAGCGGGAAAATGCATAGCCTCTAGCTACTACATGCGGTCTGCTTGCAGCTTCAGCTGGTATCTTTTTCCTCCTGCTGCTTGTGTCTAGGAAATTATCGCTTGTAAGTATTGCCCACCATTCTTAGTTAATTATGACCTTATACAGATTCCAATAGTGTATTGTAAACATTTAGATATTATAAAAACGTTTGTTTATTCACATGTAGCGAAATTGTGCTAACATTGTGCTAACGCTATGCTAATGCTAAGCTAACCATTAGCCTACAGCTATTTGCATTACCATTCATGTGAATGTATTACGTTGGCTTTGTAACAATACAGTAATTGTAATTCTTTTCTGTATCATTTCAGTTTTACAAAAATATATGTTTCAAGACCTCAGTAAAGGCTCTTCAACTTCATTCACGCCTCTGAGTTTCTCTTGGAGCTTGTTCGCTATCTGTCAATTTGTGTAGTCACACACTGAGGACAGAATAGTAAAAAAGCGTCATCGCAGCAGACACTGCCGCTTCAAGGAAAGAAAGGTACTGTGCAAGCTCTACGCCTCGCTCTCAAAGGTCTCCATAGTCACCTTTTCTCATACAATCTTGGATTAGCTACCCACGATGTCACATGCTAACGAAGCTAGCCAGGATCAAACACCCATGAAGTCACAAGCTAATGAGACTAGCCAGGATGAAACACCTGATGATGTTACAGAAAATAAAGCTGCAACCAAAGCTAAATCACAGGGTTCTGCCTCCTCCACGTCATCTTACTTTTCCTCAGCTAGCAGGAAGGCAGCCAAAGCCCGTGCTAAAGCCGAAGCCGCACGTGCAAAGGCTCCTTTCGTCCAGCGAGAGGCTGAATTAAAATTAGCAGAGGCCCGTCTAGCTGCTGAGGCAAAGGTAGAAGAAGCCCGTCTAGCTGCAGATGTGAAAGTCAAAGAGGCACGCATAATCGCTGAATTGGCAACTTTACAACATGAGAAAGAGGTAGCTGTAGCCATGGCAGAGGCTGAAGTCCTCGAAGCAGCTGCAGAGATTGGAGATAGAGAGGGCAGCGTAAGTCGCCACGATTCAGTTCTTGGTGCCATGCAGCGCACAAGCGACTATGTTGAACAGCACTCCAAGCTACATCTTGGTGATCCGGAGCCTCCAGAACTTAAACCATATACGCCAACCCTGTTGTCACCTGTCAAAGCTGACGTCCAAACAGATAAAAAAGAGAACACTCCTGGAGAGTACAGTGGCGCTTCTCAAGCCTTACCTGGGGATGATGTTCCTGCAGCAAAGCAACCTGAGAGGGCAACGTCAGTGGTTCGTCAACGCGCCACGACGGACAACGACAACCACAAGGCACAACAACCCAAAGGGTCAACGCCAGCAGTTCATCACCAACCCCCTGCTAACCCTCCCTTCGCAGAGCCAGCCACTTCCTCTCTCAACAGGGTTTCATTACAGCCGCATACAGATGATAGGACTGGTATGAGCGATATCACAAGGTACTTAGTGCGCCGCGAGCTTGTGAACTCTGGTCTCATCAAGTTCAGTGACCGCCCAGAAAGTTATTGGGCGTGGAAGTCCTCGTTTCACAATGCCATAGAAGGACTTAACTTAAGCGCAAGTGAAGAACTTGATCTCTTAACAAAGTGGTTAGGAAACCAGTCCTCAGAACATGTCAGAAGGATCCGTTCTGTGCATGTGGCTAATCCCACTACAGGTTTAAGGATGGCTTGGGATCGCTTGGAGGAGTGTTACGGCTCCCCCGAAGTAATCGAGAGAGCTCTTTTTGAGAGAATAGAGAACTTCCCTAGAATCGGTCCCAAGGACGCTTTAAAGCTCAGGGAACTGGGAGACCTGTTAAGGGAGTTAGAGTCCGCCAAGTCTGAGGGTTACCTACCTGGTCTCTCATACCTGGATACCGCCAGGGGAGTCAACCCCATCGTGGGAAAGTTACCATACAGTCTGCAAGAGAGGTGGTTGGCTCACGGTTCGTTGTACAAGGAGCAGCACAATGTATCCTTTCCTCCATTTGCCTTCTTCACAGACTTCATATGTAACGAAGCACGAAGAAGAAACGACCCTAGCTTCACACTCTCGGCTCTCCCTGTAGTCTCTTCGAACAGTTCTCACAGATTCTCTACAGATTCGTCAAAGCCTGAACGAATGGAAAGAAGATCAGGATACTTTAAAAGTCAAGTGTCCGCTCACAAAACGGAAGTAGCATTGCAACACTCAACGTCTCAGTCAGACAGTTTCAGCAGCAAGCCAAGTGACATCAATAGGCAATGCCCCATCCACAAAAAACCCCATTCTTTAAGAAAGTGCAGAGGGTTTAGGAGCAAACCGCTTGAAGAGCGCAAGGCTTTTCTTAAAGAGAACGGCATCTGCTTTAGGTGTTGCTCTTCTACTGCTCACTTCGCTAAGAACTGTGAAGTGCCCTTGAAGTGCAAGGAGTGTGAGAGCGACGGCCACATCGGTGCACTACACCCTGGACCTGCTCCATGGGACGTAAGAGACCCCTCCGTAGAGCATGGCGGGGAGGGTGAAGGAGAGGCACCTCAGTCAGCGGTCACATCCAGGTGCACAGATGTTTGTGACAGAGGTAAGGAACCTAGATCTTGTTCTAAGATCTGCCTAGTGAGAGTCTATCCCAATGCACACCAAGACAAAGCCATTAAGGTTTACGTTATTTTGGACGATCAAAGTAACAAGTCATTGGCTCGGTCCGAATTCTTTGATCACTTCCAAATTGAAGGGTTAGAGTCGCCATATACACTGCACACGTGTGCAGGTACTACTGAAACATCGGGGAGAAGCAGGGTTTATGGTGGAGTCATTGGATGGAACGACAAGAGTGATGCTTCCCACACTCATCGAGTGCAATCACATGCCAGACGAACGGTCGGAGATCCCGACACCTGCAGCTGCGCAGCATCATATCCACCTGAAGTCCATAGCCCATAAGATTCCGCACCTAGATTCAGAGGCTCAGATACTACTTCTCCTAGGACGCGACGTCCTCCAGGTTCATAAGGTCAGAGAGCATCGTAATGGTCCTCCCAACGCCCCGTACGCTCAGAGACTAGACCTTGGCTGGGTCGTCGTTGGCAATGTCTGCCTGGGTTCAGCCCACAAGCCAGAGGCTGTCACTTCCTTTCGGACCAACGTACTGGAAAATGGGCGCCCGTCCATCCTTTCTCCGTGTCCTAAGCACCTGAAAGTGAAAGAAAAGTTCAGCAACCCAGTCCTTGATGACAGCAACCTCGGCAGCTCAATCTTTGAAAGAACCAAGGATGATGATAAGGTGGGTCCCTCCATTGAAGACAGGCTGTTCCTGGAGCTCATGGATAGAGAGATGGTCATGGACAACACGAATAGTTGGGTGGCACCTCTTCCATTTCGATCCCCTCGGCAACGGCTCCCAAACAATCGAGAGCAGGCTCTCGGTCGCCTTACTTCTCTTCAACGCACCCTAGAAAGAAAGCCTCAGATGAAAGCTCACTTTCTGAGCTTCATGCAAAAGATCTTTGATCATGACCAGGCAGAGTTAGCTCCACCTTTGTCAGAGGGAGACGAGCGATGGTATCTACCCATTTTTGGTGTATACCACCCTCGTAAGCCAACTCAAATCAGAGTTGTCTTTGACTCCAGTGCCCAGTATAGTGGCGTCTCGTTGAACGACGTGTTACTTACCGGCCCGGATTTGAACAATAGCTTGCTCGGAGTCTTGCTGCGTTTTCGAAGAGAGCCGGTGGCTGTGATAGCAGACATTGAGCAAATGTTTCACAGCTTTATCGTCAGAGAAGACCATCGAGACTTTCTCCGGTTCCTTTGGTTTAAGCACAACAACCCCGACAATGAAATCGTCGAGTACAGAATGAGGGTCCATGTATTCGGCAACAGCCCGTCACCGGCCGTTGCCATCTATGGTCTTCGTCGTGCGGCACAACATGGAGAAAGTGAATACGGCGCAGACGCCAGACACTTTGTTGAGCGCGACTTCTATGTCGACGACGGCCTGAAGTCCCTGTCATCAGCAGCCGAGGCTATCGACCTGCTTAAGAGGACACAAGAGATGCTTTCTGCCTCGAACTTGCGGCTCCATAAGATCGCGTCAAACGACCCTGAAGTCTTGGAGGCCTTCCTTCCAGAAGACCATGCGAAGGGTCTTCAGAATCTGGATTTCGATGACAGTGCAGACTTCATCCAACGTAGTTTAGGGCTCAGTTGGGATCTCAAACATGACCTTTTCACTTTCAGAGTGGCTGCTACAGAGAAACCTTTCACACGCAGAGGTGTTCTAGCCACTGTGAACAGTCTCTTTGATCCTCTCGGACTCGTTGCACCGGTTGTCATTCAGGGGAAGTTCATACTGCGTGAACTTACCAGCGGCGAGATCCTTGACTGGGACAGCCCTCTTCCAGACGAAAAGGAAGCTGAATGGAGATTGTGGGAAAGCTCCTTGCAAAGTCTGAGTGACTTCAAGATCCCGAGAGCCTACACTCCTGCGACCCTTACCACAGCCCACAGGAGGGAACTCCACATCTTCTGTGACGCCTCGGTGAAGGCTATCGCTGCTGTGGCTTACCTCAAGGTGGTCGACAATGGGGGAAAGTGTCACACAGGCTTTGTCCTAGGGAAAGCGAAACTAGCTCCTGCAGCTGCTCACACTGTCCCAAGGCTGGAGCTGGGTGCAGCTGTATTGGCAGTAGAAATCGCGGAGTTAGCAGAGAGTGAGTTAGACATCAGCCTAGACTCCCTGCGATTCTACACAGACAGCAAGGTTGTCTTAGGATACATATATAACCAGACCAGACGGTTTTATGTGTATGTTTCCAACAGAGTACAGCGGATCAGGAAGTCCACCAAACCTGAGCAGTGGCACTACGTGTGCACCACACAGAATCCGGCAGATCATGCCACTCGATCTGTATCTGCAGCTGAGCTTCCTAACACAACTTGGCTCACTGGACCCCCTTTCTTGTCTCTACCGGAAGGAGTGTCCACTTCAGAAGAAGAGCCATACGACCTCATCACTCCAGATCTTGACACTGAGGTGCGTTCTCATGCTACCACGCTCTCTGCTCCTTCAACATCAACCTTTTTAAGAGCTACCTGGGATGTCATCGGTTCGAGCGGTTCTCATCTTGGACATCTTTGGTACGAGCCATAGCATTACTGACGCACATCATTCAGTCCCAAGGGAGTGCCGCTATGGCCAAGCATGAGGATTGCAATGGCTGGCATCGATGCAAAAGGCCTCGCACAGCAGAAGAGCTGCGCAAAGCAGAAACTCTCATCATAAGGTGCATACAAAGAGAGACCTACAGCAAAGAGTTCTCTTGTCTGGCCGCAAGAACATCTCGAAAGACAGCCCTCTGAGAAAGCTGAACCCCTACGTGGATGAAGATGGCCTTCTAAGAATAGGAGGTAGGCTCAACCAGTCGGCACTCGACGCAGGAGAAAAGCTGCCTCTCGTCATACCAGGCCGTAGCCACATTGCAAGGCTGCTTGTGAGGCATTACCACCAAAAGGTTAAACACCAAGGTCGTGTTTTTACCGAAGGATCCATCCGCTCAGCAGGGTTCTGGATTGTTGGGGCCAGGAAATGTATCAATGGTATTCTTCACAAATGCATCATGTGTAACAAACTTCGAGGGAGAGCTGCTGAGCAGAAGATGGCAGATCTGCCTCCTGATCGCCTGAATACAGAGCCACCTTTCACCTACGTGGGACTTGATGTGTTTGGCCCTTGGGTCATTACCACAAGACGCACCCGAGGAGGTCAAGCTAACAGCAAAAGGTGGGCTGTCCTTTTCACGTGCATGAGCACACGTGCTGTGCACATAGAGTTGATAGAGGCGATGGACACTTCAAGTTTCATTAACGCCTTGCGTCGCTTCTTTGCTCTGCGGGGACCCGCTAAGCAAATCCGTTCCGACTGTGGAACCAATTTCACAGGCGCCTGCAAGGAATTGCACATACTCCTCACGGATCCTGAAGAACCCAATGTCAGGAAGTACTTGGGTGAAGAAGGCTGCACTTGGGTTTTCAATCCTCCCCACTCCTCCCACATGGGGGGAGTTTGGGAGCGGATGATTGGCATCTCCAGACGCATATTGAACTCCATGCTCATGCAAACCAGCCCTTCGCGCCTCACTCATGAGGTGTTGTCAACTTTAATGGCAGAGGTCACTGCGATCATCAACGCCAGGCCGCTTGTGCCTATTTCTTCAGATCCAGACTCACCTTTTCTTTTGACCCCTGCTTCACTCCTGACTCAGAAGGTTTCTACTTACCCTCCCCCTCCGGGAACCTTTGACAGCAAAGATCTCCACCGCCAGCAGTGGAGACAGGTTCAACATCTGGCCAATACCTTTTGGAACAGATGGAGACGCGAATACTTACCTACACTTCAAAGTCGTAGTAAGTGGCAGGATGTGCGTCCGAATCTGAAGACAGGTGACTTGGTTCTTCTTAAGGATAGCCAGGCGAAGAGGAACGAGTGGCCAATGGCTCTGGTTACGAAAACATTCCCAGACCAAGATGGAAAGGTCAGGAAGATCGAACTCAAGGTCACGAGATCTGGGTCAGCTAAGACCTTCTTGAGACCCATCTCTGAGACAATTCTTCTCAAGAGTGCAGAAGACACAGAGTGAATTTAGTTTCTCTGCTAAGACATGTCTGAGTTATTTTGATAGTGGTATTTGTATAATACCAGGCGGGGAGTGTCATGTTTATGTGAATTTGCCTGCTGTATTTGTGTTGTTTCCTCCCCTTCAGTGTTTCGAGAATAGCTCACTACCTCATATTTAAGTTAAGCTTTATTGTGATAGGCCAGTTTGGTCACATGACAGTTCAGAGTTTGAGCGGGAAAATGCATAGCCTCTAGCTACTACATGCGGTCTGCTTGCAGCTTCAGCTGGTATCTTTTTCCTCCTGCTGCTTGTGTCTAGGAAATTATCGCTTGTAAGTATTGCCCACCATTCTTAGTTAATTATGACCTTATACAGATTCCAATAGTGTATTGTAAACATTTAGATATTATAAAAACGTTTGTTTATTCACATGTAGCGAAATTGTGCTAACATTGTGCTAACGCTATGCTAATGCTAAGCTAACCATTAGCCTACAGCTATTTGCATTACCATTCATGTGAATGTATTACGTTGGCTTTGTAACAATACAGTAATTGTAATTCTTTTCTGTATCATTTCAGTTTTACAAAAATATATGTTTCAAGACCTCAGTAAAGGCTCTTCAACTTCATTCACGCCTCTGAGTTTCTCTTGGAGCTTGTTCGCTATCTGTCAATTTGTGTAGTCACACACTGAGGACAGAATACACATTGTAGAGAAGTACAAGTCCTGTGTTCAAATTCTTACTGAAGTAGAGGTGCGTTATTGAAGTAGCTTAATTGTATTCATTAAGTAAAATATAGTGAGTGGTTTTGCTATAGGTGTCTAAGCTCTTGTAACTAGTGTAATCCGCAACACTGCATTTATTATTGTTGTTGCACTGCAGTTGCACTGTCACTGCAAATAAAATTTTACCTGGAGGGACAATAAAGTTTTCAAACATTCAGTATGAAGATCATTATATTTTATATGTTAAACATTCAAATAATTGGAGATATCAAATAGGAGAAGTAGGATAAAAAAAAGATCATAAGCTTTACAATGTCAGAATTACAATTGCATCAACTAAAGCACAAGAAGCACGTGAAAACTGTACATCAATATTAATACAAAACTGCATTAAAGTCATCTGTTTATGCAAAATACATTTTTTGCACTGTTAAATGTGAGTCAAATGCATATTTAGTTAATTAATGCAGCCTGTCTAGAATCAGACTATAGAATGGACAAGATTGGCTAAAGGTCCTTATCAGATAATGGCAGGAAGAACGTTTCTCTAGTTGAACATCAGAAATAAAAGCACATCTCGGTGCTGATCTCCAGAGCTAAATGTGTTCCACATGGATGCTTGTAAACTTTTAACCTGTCCTTTTTATTGAGGGTCAAGAATGCCAGGAACACCATGTTCACTGGTACCGTCTGAGCGGAAATAAAAATTTTAAAAAAAGAGCAAAAATATGCAGTGACTGTAGTTGAATCATCAGGGTTTGGTATTTTTTCTATCTTGGATCTAGGATCGATCACTTCAAAGCAGTGGTTTAGTAGTTTTCTGTAATTGAGCATGTATTATGGCATCCATTCATCTGTGATTTGATGAGTTGTTTCCCATTCCTGTTTTACTCTTATTGACTCCATAGGACTAGTAGGAAATGTGTCTTGGATAGAGGCCATCTTCTTCTGTCATAGTCTTTCAAGTGATCAAACCTCCCTGTAAAAATTAAAGAAGAGAGAAGAAGCACACAGATAAGGTCTGGAGAGAGGAGTAGGGGAGGCTGAGGAGGACAAGAGATGGAAGAGGAGGTTAAACAGATGTGGGAGTGATGAAGGGCAAAACAAGGCAGCTGGATGCAGACTGAAAGGGAGACACAGGGCTATACCTTTTTTCTTTTTTGTAATCTGAACCACATACTTGTTGCTGGTTTATGATGATGATGCAGGGCATAAGTGTGGAGGGGACACGTGAGTCGAACTGTATGCACTGTAACTGTATGGAGGTGTATGATGCAGTTGACAATTGGATCATTAAAGCCAATCTCACAAAGGCCTGTGCCCCTCCCCCGGCTGAAAGAAGATGTCAAAGGTCTGTGACCTCTTCCATTTATGTGCATTGATCCCTCTGGTGGGGGTGGGGCTTCCTCCACAAGCCCCTCCACCATTAGCTATTATATCTTAGTTTCACCTGCAGGAAACAAACATTAAAAAAATATTATTTAATTTTTCCCCCCGAATATTAAAACCTTGTTTTTATTATTTTATTATATTTTATCTTTAATCACCCTCAATTATTTTTCTTATTCTGTTTATTCTACTAAGTTGTAAATGTTTAAACTTACCTGTGTTTAAGTGGTATAAATGTAAACTATGGGAATAGGCCTATGCAGTATTTTCTGATATTTCCAAAAAGCTAATTTTTAATAAAAGCTGAAATAAATAAATCTAAAATAACATTTGGATTATTGGAAACTGACACTAATTAGCTAGCTGCTGCCTTGCTATTGTTCAACAGAGCAGAGCAGAAACAGCACTGTCGGCTCGATGTGGATGCAGCCAATACATTTTGAGGAGCATTTTGCAAAGTCTCCTCTTCTTCTCTTAGTAAGTCTCAGTCAGTCCTTTAATTACAAACCAGTAACAATGTATTCAAGAAAAGTCACTAGCGCTAATTAGAACATCGAAGCCTAAGGAATTTGAGGGTTTAATGAACAAACAGGACAGTGATGAACTTTCCAATGAGCATCTAGTCATGAGCACATTTTCAACCTGAGGCAAAGTGTCTTATTATTAACAAAAAAATGAACTAACTAATTTAGGCCTTGATTCATCACACATTTTTTCAGCTTTGCAATAGCTTTTTTGAGTCACAGTAGCGTGCTATGTGTTAAAACCTGTGTAGTTAATTAACTATTTAACTTCACATTGTAATTACTCTTGGTTAAATGTTTGACCATGAATTTGTCCTGCCGGCCGTGAGAGTGCGTAATGCCTTTGTGTTTATTGCCTGCTCAGGAGTGATGGGGAAAGGGAAAGCTTGTGTGTGTGACATTCCTCTAAGACAGAAAGAAGAAAGACATGCCTCTCGTGCAGTCCTAGAATGCGACTTTTGGTGATGGATGAGAGGAACTTACAGTCATACAATAGGACATACAATACACAGGAGTACAGCTAAAAAGGACTGGCCTGGCCCATCCTGCTCTTTGTTGTAAGGCAGGCTCCTGATGCTAATTGTGCATGTGTGTGTGTGTGGGCGTGTGCACATTCATGCATGAGTGGAACATGACCCCAGTAGATGGCACTTCCTGTTGTCCTGTTGGTTATCTCTGATTCTGACATGCAGGACAGGTTCTTATCTGGCACCACTGGATCTCCTGGTTCACCAACCAGCCAACTTAATGCATGGAGAAATTCCATGGTTTTTAGCCCCCCCCGACCCCACACCCCCCGCTTTCTCTAATATAACATGATATTCTTTATTTAATAGCAGTGTATTTGGGAGATGCATCTTAATACAAAGCTAAAACAAGCACAAATAGTTGAAAGCATCACATTTTTACCCCCATTACTCCCTTTTTCTCTTTGCGTCCATGCCCAGATCAAAGCTGAAATACCTCCCTGACAGAAATGAATGGAACTTATCTGGACTTGCCCCCAAGTCGTTCGTCAGGAAGCGTGTCCGCGACAAAGTCAAAGGGTCACCATTAAAAGGCGTGTGACTTTGCGTGATTGTGTCTTTTGCAACAGAGCAGTGGCATAGCAAGGTGAAGGAGAAGTTTCAGTTTTCTGCTCCTCAACTCGAACTCACTTCATCTGCAGCCACTGTAAACAAATGAGGTTAATAACAATAATACCCCCATCGTCGGAGTCACTTTGCATCTCGCATCACATCACACCAGGGCAGGGCTGAAGCATGAAGTGCATATCTCCTGTCTGCAGTGTTCGTCCCTTTTTTTTTTCTTCTTTTTTTTTTTTTTGATCAATCTCTTGGATTTTTTGAGGGCTCCATTTCACCGATGTGAGTTCATGTAGAGCAGAGCATGTGTGAAGCTCCGTGGAGAGCACTTAGTAATAATATATCCTCATTCTTGCTACTGAAACCTGGAAAGCGTCCAGCTGAGAATCCCTTCTTGCACAGCACTGTTATGGAACAGTGTGTTCTCACAAGGTGTACCGCCGTACCCCCCCCCCACCACCACCCTTAATCTCCCCACTCCCTCCGTGCACAGATGCCAACCCCAGTGGAACAGTACCTGCAGCCAGAAATTACAGTTTGCAGCTTACGTGTTCTTTTTAAAGAGTACAGTATGTGCTGTGCTATGGGATGCTTCATTGCACGATTAACCTGGAAGACAGTAGATGTTTTTTTTAGGTAGAATTTCACGTCCTGGCCTTTTTTTAAAAAAAGAAAGAAGTACTTGATTCTTTTTAGCGCGTGTCCACATGACAATGATCACTGGCTCCTACAGTCATTATTTTGCTTTGATTGAATTTTCTCTTTTTGTGCTAGCTGCAACAGGAACACTTCACATTTTCACGAGTGCTCTGCTTTTGATTACATGTCACAACTAATATCAATGAGGCAGCTGTTGTGGTGCACAGGCAAAGCATGATCAAGTGCAATGAACTACTGTCGTCTATGGCAAATTTTGCAACTTATTTTGCAAGGATTTTTGACTGCTGTTTTGGACAAACAGAACCGACAGTTTCTCAACCTAATGATTTATTGATTAATCGACAAATCATTACATTGAATGAGAGGGAGAGGTTAAAAAAAATCAGCAAGATTTAATTGCATCTGGGTATGGCACTCATCACTTTTTTAATCAGCTACAAAAAGTTGGAAACATCCTGCAGTGTTGTGTGTTTGGTGTTGTTGCTGTGAATTGCAGGACGTGTGCTAACAACAGCTGGAAACGCTCAGGCTCACGGCCAGATTTCCACAGCAGCATTGTTACCTTTACCCACATATACTGTCCCAAATCTCACTACTCCCTACCCACACACAGCGAGAGAGAGAGGGAGAGAGAGAGAGAGAGATACACAAACACTACCCCAAACTAACAATTCACTCTCTGTCACTCTCCCTCCCTCCACAAATTGAATCACAAGGTCACCATGTTGACGTTGCCAGGGTTTGTGGGGGAGAGGGCTGTCTGCAGCAGAAGGCTTTTCCATAGGCTGTCACAGCTTGTCCAAGGCTACGGTGACCAAGACCCAGCCCTCTGCTGCAAGGACTCAACGTTCCTCTGTGGCAGGGGAGGTCATTTTCTCTCTCTCAATCTCTCTCTCTCTCTCCCTCTCTCTTCCTTTCATTCTCTCTGCTTGCGCTTTTGAAATTCAGAAACACAGGCAGCAAATAGAAAAGTATTGGAGGAATCTTCTTTTATAAGTAGATCTGCGCTCTGACGAAATAAAATCAATGGCGTTAGAACGGAGATATGTTTTTCATCACACTAACTCAGTGACACCAATCGGATGATTAAAGTAGCTGCACTTTTTTTTTTGCTCGGTTATGTGAAGCTGTGAGGAAGGTGTCTCCATACAGGTGATGCGGGGTGGCTGAATGGTTTAATGACTGTGTGAATCATATGCTTTGACCTTCAGGTCGCAAGCCAGGCTGAATGGAGGGGCGAGTTTGTAAGAACATGTGGAGAAAAAAAAATCAAGTTGGCGTCCTTGACTTAATGCTAAGCAGTACTGGAGCTCCTGTGGGAGCCAGTGGTGGTCGAACACCTCACACCTTGTCCAGTCTAATCTTTTTTCTGACTACAGCAAATATTGAGAAATTCAATGTTCGTCTCTCAGAAGAAAAATACTAAATGCTCAAGCACATACTCCCTCTCTTTCTCTCTATCTCTTTATTTACACTATGTCAAGAGGAGGAGGCCTTGTCAGGAATGCTTGACCTACTCTAGACTGTGTGCAATGTGGTAATCCACTTGGGCAGTGTTCATGCTGTTTTCTGTACAAACTGTAACCCTTAGATACTGTTGGAAAAAAAACAGACACAGCTGCACATCAAATGACAAACTCCTCCATTTTTTCACTTCCATTTCCTTGCAGATTAATCAAAGGAAGTGATATTTAATGTTAGAGGGTGACATTTAAGACAGAGCCACGCTAGCTGTTTCCCAGCTGCTGCAGGGTACGGCCTTATTGATGGGACAAGATGCGAGTTGCATCAACCTCCTCCTCTGACTCTTAGCAGGAGAGAGAAAATGTTGTTCCATTCCTTTAGTTTATACTTAACTTATTTATGGTTTTGCAATATTATTATTTTGAAGTTATTGAGATTGTCGTTACTCCATCACCACATTCATGTCCCCATATCTAAGGGAGAATGTAGCTCTGCTGTTGTTTCATATTGATAAATATTCTGCTTTAGAGCTGGGATCTTGATGTGAGCCCCAAGAAAGTAAAGTTGTTTTCTGTTTTTTTTTTATGTGTTCAAGAGTAGCAATGTTTTAACTAATGAGTTAATTGAGAATGCAACCTGCTGTGAAATCAAATCTCTTTATTGATGATAGAGTTGAGGTGAAATGAAAGGTACCCATGTTTTGGTAGGAACAACTTTTAAATAGATATTTTATTAGTTGGTTCCAAGGCTGTAAAGAAAGGAGGAAACGTTTGTATCACTTTGCACCTTAGGGCCTTGTTAACCACCGTTTTACACCATATTTTCCACCGCTCCCTGTCTTAACTGTCACATCTGCCAGCTTGTGAAGTATCAATCTCTCGGGGGGATCAGTGCGAGATGAAGTGGCACCAGTGCTGAATGGGTTTACTGTCACTTTTTCTCATCAGCAAGGTTAGTGTGTGGGGTCAAGCCCCCAACAAAGGATGGCCCTGCTTCCATTGTCCCATTAAGACAAAAAGAGTCCTGCTGATGCCGTGGCTCTTGCTGCAGTAAGGAGGACTGATGGGATTTAAGTGTGGGTCCTGTCACCGAGGGCAACCTGGTGCTTATTAATCGGGAGGGTGGGGGGTAATGGAGGACAGGGCGCAAGGGAGGCAGAGGGGGCGATCGGGGGTGGGGTCCGGTGGATGCAACAGTGGCGCCTGGGGTCAGGAAGAGGGGCAGGATGGATACAGCTGATCGCCCGGTAAGGAAGTTTAGAGAGAAAGGGGAGGAGGCTCCTTCGTCAGGACATTAAGAAGCCTCTTTGTCACGGTGTCACTCAAATGGATTCAAGGTGGCTGAGACTTTTTTTCAGGGAGGAAAAGAAAGGAGAAGTCCTATTGTGAAAGGTGGGTCTCTCTCTGGACGCCTGATAAACACAACAGACCTCTTTCTTATGTCCTCTCCATGGGCACTCAGTACTTCTGCATGGCTAAATTAAGTTAGTGTGTCAGTGGTGTGAACTTTCCAGGGAGGAAGGTTGAGTGGATTGCCTGTCTTTTGTACCAGTGCCTTTTATTCCTTTAGTTAGAAAATAAAAGCATCTAAAATGTTCAGTGAAGCTCTTTAGACTTCAGACATATCTTTATCTTCAACTTGGCTTCCTTCAACATTTGTAATGGGTAGAGCCAGGTTGGGTGGCAGCTAATGTCTACTTTCATTATCCATTAATGCACTAATTATTTTCTTAATTAATTCATGAATCATCTGTAAACTAATGCAAAATGGTCCATGTTCAGTCACACAAGACAAAGAAGGAACTTGTGCTTATTGGCAGAGAAACTGGAACTTTTCTATAGTTAATTTTTTATCAGTCAGTAATCAAGTTATTTCTAGCAGCCCCAAAGCAGGTAATTTCAACTCACTGCTTTTGAGGCAGTGAATGAGAATCCAAAACTACCTAATTTATTTGTTATAATAATGTGATGGACATCCTGCACTTCTGAATCTTGATGGCTCAACCAGGTCCATTATCTGAGTAGTACACAAAATGCTATAGGCCGATGAAAAGTAAGGACAAGACTCAGATGTAATGGCATCTCATTTTTAAAAAGAGATGATCCTGATTGGCGATCATCTCATCACTGCTGTCACGTCACCACCTCAGTCTGACTGACACATGATGTGGAGGCACAGTGAAGCTACAGCTCAGGGCAGCTCCTGGCAATAGAACCTGACCCCTTTGCTGGCTGTGTCATCTGATAAGAGCCAATGTTTTGATAGTGCTGGCCCTCTCAACATGATCCATGACTCACCTTTTACACCCCATAACAAATAGGGCTGTCTAAACAACCATTTATGGCCAGGACAAGGCCTGGTCAACCATCATCAAAGATCTACTCTAGGATGAGCAATTAGGTGTGGACCAGATGTTAGAAGAAGATGATAGAGGATCACTTTCTATCTATGTCCATTAGATTAGGGAGCAATAAATGAACTGGTGAATGAATATGTTGTTTCACTTTGGTCCCAAATCACTTTTTTCTATAAAGTCCAAGACTTTTCCTTTTGCAGTGGCAGATTTTCTTTCTTCTTTTTTTTTTTAAAGAACTTGTGACTGCTCATGTTTTTGTTTTTTTCTTCGTCCCCTCCTCTTGCCCTTTACCATTGACCAGAGTTTGACCGCTGCCAGTGACAGCTTTACAGTATGAAATAGAACTCATTGTTGTCTTATTCAATATGGCTTCCCTGAATAAGTCCATAAATGCATTAGGGTCCTGTGTCTCTCCCTGTTGTTCCGACTTGGGTGAACTGGTGTTCAACCCAGCAGAGCTGTAAAATGCAGATTGGGTTGACTGACAGGCCTTCCGTTTTATTACACAGTCATGAACAGCATTGTAAACTCACTGGTCCTTCACTTTCATTCACTTATTCTATCAGGGGGCAACAGTCATGGGAGCAGATCTCGCTGAATGCTGGTCACATCATCAAAGACCAGGAATTTCTGGGAAGTGACGATGCTGATTTGAAACCTTAAAATTGCTTTTAGTTTAAATTGTGGAACTTGTGATTAATGGATGAGAAACCCAAATATTAGTGTGTATTTTGTATTTAGCTTTACAAAAGAAGAAATTTGACATGTGTTCAGTTTCCTGAACAAAAGTTGTTCATTGTTTAATTAACATCCATTAAAGTTATTAAGTTATTATATTTATCAGGTAATGGTGACAATGGTGATTGAGCCTATAACCCACTAATGAAACTAGAGAGTCCTCTTTCCATTGTATTGGTGGTGCATGGTGGTGTCTGATATTACTTAGCCTTAGCCACAAAATCACAAGGAATGCAAAGTGAGTTTGGTGTGGTTTCAAAACAAACCTGCAATTACCACGCATGGCCACAGGTGTCACCAAATAAATCAACGCAGAAATATACGAGATTGCTACATCAACTATTTGTAAATTGTTAGGGTGCAACATAAATATCACTGATTATTGTGTGGAGGATTGCTCTATCTTCAGTTGTGTAGTGCAAAATCCAGATATTTCACATAATAAATAATAATAATAATACTCATAAAATTCTACTTACAAACCATATAAATTGACCTCAACGATTAATTGTTTCTCAAAATGTTTGTTGATTAATTTTTTATTAATTCATACGATTAATAATCAAGTACCTGACTAATTTTTTCATCAATCAATCAATTTATTTAAAGTGCAAAATCACCATGGTATATGGTCTCAATACACTTTACAATAAAATCAAGCACAATGATAATAATAGCCTAATAATAATAATTCATGATTACATAATTGATGAACTGAGATCTCAGTTATGATATTTGTGATATTGTTGTAAACACGTAGGTGGAGTCTGCCGTGACATTCAGGACTTGGCTGCTTTTAACAAGGTTTGTTTTTCATTTGTGCTGCATCAGTCATCTGTTCGATGGGCCTTTGCCATTAAACGCTGCTGGCCTTTGTCCGTGGCTGAGATTTAGTTTAAGGTTAAATGCCTTGCCCTTAAACTCATCCGCTGGGCCAAAGTGTGTGGCAAGGTCACCACTCCAATCAACCGAGTGTTAACACAAAGGCTGCTTGTCCCCTAATGGATTAGCTCTACAGTTCCTCAATGAGTCGCTACACCACCCTCCAGGCCCTGACAGGCCTTCCCAGCCCTGCTGCCCTTTCACACGCACCCCCTAGCCCCTAATTTTGATGAGTTTTATAACTGGACAGTAAACTTCCAGTGGCTTAATGATGATGGCTTCTTCATCTGCCCAAATGCTCCTTTTGTCCACCCCTCCTCAGGCCCTGGGCCCTGCCCCCGTTCCCTCTGGTCACACCAGGCCTTAAACCTTGGTTCACCCCACTTTATAGTTCCACAGATAATCCCGTAGAACACACACACACACACATGCATGTGGTATCTACACACACACACACACACACATACACTCTCGGGCTATTATCTCCACTGAGCCCTGCTCTGTCTCCTTATCCCTCTCTTTCTCTGTGTTGCTGCCGACTTCAGCAATGGCATTCAGCTGGAATGTTTGCCTTTGTTTGTGTGGCCTACTGGAAAGCCATGAATGACCTTAGCTCATCTGCTATCCTCACTAGCACCGATTTGCACTTCAGGGCCCAGCAGGTAGTCCCGAGGAGAAGTGGGGAGGGGGGTTTCGAAGAAGCTTGCGGGGCTTTTATAAGGAAATTAGAGCTGTGGACTGCCACCCGGACAGTAAACAACAGTGTGAGTCCTCACACTCTTGGCGTCAGGTAGCCCATATGAAGCGAGCAGAAAAGGGGAATTCTCTTGCGGGAATTTTCACATGGGAGCAATGTTGCTTTCTTGTTTTGTTTTTTGACAGTTAAGTGGCGGTGATTGTTTTCTTATTATAAGAGTCAGACGTGCTAACTGGCACCTCCGCCGCTGCGCTTCCTCCCCACCTGATACTCACGTCTTCTCATCTATCAATTTGTCAGAGGAATCTCGTCTGCTCATGACTTGTCATTTCTTTTAGCAGCGTCAGAGCTTCAGCCTGTGTTTTTTTTTTTTTTTTACCTAGTAGAAATTCTCATGTTCTCGATTAGATCAGCCTGATGAGGTTCATTCATGTCTGGTGGACAATTCTCCTGGAGCTCTGTCCAAGCTGCTCCAAACACCCGTCATGTGTTTGGCAACTGCTGAGTCAGCTAAGACAAAGCTGTGGCTCTCCTCTGGGAATCCCAAGAGAGGAAGAACCCCCCAGCCTCTCTCTCTCTCTGTGTCTTTCTGACCCCCCGAGCAGGTCATGTGACTTGTCTTTCCTCAGGTGGCAGTGGCAGGGACACTTCCCCTTTGTCAGGGATCTTAACAGGAGCTCAATGCAGCGGTGAAAGATGGGCTCGGGAGGCGGGCAACCATTCAATCCACACTCTTTTGTTTTTTTTGCACAGTGTCTTTTGAGGCCAAAGAAAATGCGGGGTTTACTCATTATCTCCATTTTAAATGGGCTATTTAAGACAGGCCATGTCAAAGTCAGGGGCTTGGACATAAATCACACTGACAGCTCTTTTCCCCCAGTTGAACTTGTGGCTGCGCTGGCATCAGATGGATCACTGTAGAGCCTTCACTTTTGATACACCTGATAGCTATCAGATATTTAACAATATTAAACTGTCCGATGTAATCAGATGCACCACCCGAGACTCACCTATAATGTACCATGTGTGGTCCAAAACAGCAATAGCCGGACAAATTTCACAGTCAAACTCAAGCCCAATGTTTAGACAAATGTGGCTGATTGAGAGAAATGAGTGCATGAAAGCCCCGTAAGGACTAATGGGCGCCCTGATTGGCTCGTGTGGTGGTTTACAGCAGCCCTCACACTGACTGCGCCCTAATATAACCATTGGAGAGGAGGTGAGAAGAGCTGCACACAACCTGATTAAAACAACTGTTGACTGTGTCTGTGGTAATGAACTGGAACATCAGTCACACGGCTCAGTGAAGACAGACACCTGGGCCAGTAAAAGGAGATGTTGGTGTTTATAAGAGGAGAATGTAAAAAAAAAAAAAAAAGATACCAGAGCTTATTTTATCCATCCATTATTTTATCCATTTTCCATTATTAGCTATATTTTGTCTTTTCAGTTTGAACAATTTGACCTTTATATTTTTATTGCTCTTATTTGTCTTAATGAATTTAATTGACTTATTTGGAGGGAGGTAGTGCTAATAAGAGGAGACCAGAGTGTTGAGTGCATCTATTCCCTGCTAAGTAGCTGGGAGTTTACTCAGACTTAATATTTACCTGACAAATTCTTGCAGACTTTACTTGACATTAATTAGTTGACAGGAAAACAAACGCAGCGGCTCTAGGCTACTGTACAGTTCATACTGTAACATTTTTTTTCTTTTTTTTTTTTTTCTTTTTTTTTACATTAGCAGATGGCAGAAGATCTCAGTTTAGATAATGTCTGCAAGTTGTGTTTCCCATTCAGCGTCAGAAGTAGATAATGTGTGTTTTTTTGAGAATTTTAGCAAATGTAAATAGAAGGATTTTTTTTATTTTGCAGATGTAATCATTGATGTTGCACTGTAAACCTTTCAACCGAAGAATTTGACAGTCTGTGACTCTTGGAAAAAAGTGAATAGTGTTAGGTAAATATTACTTAACGGTAATGTTTTACTCCACTGTTGTGTTTCCCGGCAGTGATGTGCCACATACCAAACTTCACACAGCCGACATGCAGCGTCACCAGTCCCGAACTCTTCTCGGTTTATTTCCTCAAAAGATGAGCTTCCTCTCCTCTTCACAACATTGTGATAAGGTACAAGGACTCATCATTGAGCTATAATGACATATAATCCTCAGCATCTGCCAGCGCCTGTTGATTTGTGGTGCATTTCCGTTTATTTATTTTGACCAGATGAGCCTCTGGTATTTATAGCGGGAGTAAAACCCCAGTGTGGGGTCAATCCCAGGCAAGGCTACGAAGACAAAATGCTCAAGCTGACCTGAGACCAGATTCTCCTGTCTCTGAATTGGCCCCCAATAAAAAAATAAAAATAAAAATAAAAAAGTTGGGGTGTGGCAGCGTGAGACTGAACTGAGCTCAAGTGTGAGAGTGAAAGTTAGATTTTAAAGATTTCTGGAATACCTCCACATGACCCAGTGCCCACGCCAGATGTCTTGGCATGCTGTGGGGTGTGGGGTGCGGGGGTCACGCGTGGCAGGGCGCCGTGGCCGTGTGGCCGTGTGGCAGTGGGGAGATGCCGGTCCCCCTTCTTTGTTTCCCCCCACCGGCCTCCGCAGGCCTCCAAGAGCATCTGTCACCACAGGGGGTCAGCAGGGCCAAGATGAATGAGCCCCCGGTGGATTCCCTCCCTCCTTGGCAAATGGCACAGGACAGAGGAGGGCATAGGGGACTTGGGGGAGGGGTCTGTGTGTGTGTGTGAGTTTGTTTGCATGTGAGTGAGAGAGAGAAAGAGAGAGAGAGAGAGGGTTTCTGCTGTACTGAGGGAACGAGTGGGATTCTCATTTCATTCTATGGAGGATCATGACAAAGGTGACCTGAGACCCACCAGAGGAGAGTGAATCTCCATATGCTGCCTGGATATCAACAAATTCTCCCCAGAAGGATTTATTATCTAACATGGACTGTATCTGAGAGAAGAAAAAATAAACTGCCTTCACATTTGGGATTTACAGCATTTTTTATTTGGATTTTAAGGATTTATCCCCTGGTGGAGGAGTCATGGAAGGTACAGGAGAATTTTTTTTTTTTTTTTGCTGAGAGTCACATGGGGCCCTGATGTAGCATTAATGAGATGGGCCTTTTAGCACCTAATTTAGAGAACATGGAGGCATGTTTGTCTTTTTTTTCCCCACCTCATTTCTTACCCCCATCCCCCTTTCTCTCATGTCTGATGGGCAGTGTCTCTTTACCAAAGCTTTTCTAATGTTAAGAATGTGCTGCTCTCTTTCCCGCATTTCACCCATTGGTATGGAGCTCTGCATGTTGGGGCATAACAATGAGGTGAAAACGACTGAGATATTTATCAAAATTTTCATTAACATCTTACCCGCTGTCATGCTCAGGGCTGAAATAGCAGATTTTTAATTGAAGCAAATCAAGTGTTGTTGTTTTTTTACCCAATTTTACCCGTATTTGCCAGATGATGAGGTCAAATTTGACAGTATGTAGGCTACTGTATTAACTACAGAGTGACGTGAAGATGGGAGCTGAGTTTAATTCAGCCTCTCCCCCTCTGGTGTAAACACTGTAATGTTATTATGCTGCGGAGGGAGAAACAAAAGGACGAGAGAGAAAGAGAGAAAGAAAAGGACCGGGTTCAAGAAAAGGGTTGGGGAGATTTGTTTTTTTATTTTGAGGATAAAACTGAACCACCACCTCAAGGTTTGATTTACAACACATGATATAGGTCAGATTTTTTAACACTTTACCCAAGCCTGAATTATTGAATTTGCATTCAACCAATTTCATACGATTTTAAGAATATGGACATTCATGCTTCATTAAGTTTGATTTAGTTACTTTAGTATGAGCCACAATCAGTATTTATTCTATTTTGCATTGTAATAATTTAGTTATCTCATATGGAGCTCAGATCATTGATGATCACAGTGCTCAGTGAACCACAGAAAACACAGATGGACATAGACAGTATTGTAAGAAAGGTCATGTGGGACTAAATAAATATTGTGATATCATCAATATCAGTTCTATAGATATTACAAGTAATTGTGTGTGTGCTGTCTAGCACGTGTTGTTGCACTTGATTTACAACGTGGAGGGTAGAAATGCATTTGTCTTTAGCCATCACCTTGAATCCTGAAACTATTCGAGCCTGTCGCCGAAACATTCCTCAAAATATCAATGCCGGGAAACCAAGAACTTATTAAGCGCCTTGGGCTGGGCCAGTGTCGGTGTGTCTAGATTTACGGCACCTTCGTCTTCATCTCGCGAGCCATCTGCGTCTCCTTCTGTGTTGTCTACACTTCACAACCAGATAAGCATCAAAATATTCCAAGACTCTGCTCCCTGGGTAATTAGCAGAGCGTGGAAGCCTCGGTAGAGACTCATATCCTTTGCGGGAATCCTGAGCGGACAGTAAAGCAGGAAATGTTACTTTTAGCACGGCACGTTTTATATGATCAATGGCTTCTTTTTGACACATCTACAGCACAGGCAGGCCTATATTTATTT
Source organism: Decapterus maruadsi (assembly GCA_030347415.2). Classification (NCBI taxonomy): domain Eukaryota; kingdom Metazoa; phylum Chordata; class Actinopteri; order Carangiformes; family Carangidae; genus Decapterus; species Decapterus maruadsi. Next base: position 20,540,671 of record CM064906.1, read on the forward strand.
GGAGTGAGCAATCGAGTTACCCAGGGGGCCGAGCAGCATGGGCTTCTTTCTAGAGTATTGACGTTTTTAACTGTTTAGTTTGATTAGCTGTATCAAGCTGGCTAATCATTCACAAAATAAGTTCCAGTCAGTGAATGCAAGTTGAACCAGCTTGTGTACACTTGCTATTTGAAGGACTTGGACCCCAGACCAGCCTCCCTCTGAACAGAATAGCAGCACACAGTCAGAAGTGATGACTGGGTAGATTGTGGCAGTTTTTTAGAGGGAACTTTGCTTCAGTTATATCAGAGCCTGAGTGGCCAAACAATACTTTGTCAAAGGGTCAAAGTAACCGGCAAATCCATTCAGAGAGTGACTGTGTGGAGTGAGTGCAGCTACAAACTAAAACACCCAATTGTGTTTCATGAAAATAGCCCCAGGGCCGTTGTATCATGTAACGCCTTTTTAGCCTCCCAACAGTCAGTACATATGTCATGCTCTGAGTCACTCTAGATGTTTGGGTGGCCATAAGTGCAGCCATTCATTTTGTGAATGGACATTTTCCTCTGTGGTGCCAGGTTATATGTTGCATTCATGTTTCAGCTTTCCATTTATCTTACAAAAACAATTATATCCAATACAGAGCATTCTGTACCCTCCAGTCTTATGTTCTTGATGCAAAATATCAGTGGAAACCAAAACTGCAGATGGTCCCAAATGTTCACCTGTGGTAAAACTAAAAAAAAAAATCTGCCATTTTCAAGGATGAAATGTACCTCAAATAATCCATCAGTGTCTTTTTAGGAAACATTGACACAATGAGGCCATTTTCTTGAAAGGTCCTGTGAGATGTATGTCCTCCTGTGGGAACAAGTGGGATGTGGTTTTAAGGAAAATATTCATTGGAAACTAAATCTTATCTTGTTAAGATTAATGTTGGATTTTCATGCTTTTATTTTGGTTTTGTCCGATCCGTGTTTGGCTGCATCATCGACAGTGACGGTGTGTGAGCTAATCAGTGATCTCCCTGCTTCTTCCCCAGGTCTCGGAGCACTGATTGAGATCCAGTCTTTGCTGAAAGTTTCTGCTGAGTGGTAGTGGCCCAGCATGTAGCAGAGGTGAACAAGTCCCTTAACGCCTGGGAACAATCCGACAACGTAAGTCACTTTTGTTTTTTTTGTGTTTTTTTGGCTTATATCTTAGTCAAGTCAGCTGTTGCTTCAGAGTGTCTTGTGTTGTCATATTTTCTCTACCTTGGTCCTCTCAACTCCACTGAGTGGAGATTAGTCAAGCTTATTTTGACCTGGGGTCATATTCATGCAATCTGTTGATGCCACCCAGGAGAAGAGGATTGGCCTTGACTGACCGTCTGCCTGGCCGAGAGCCCCTTTTTTTTCTCCTTTTTCTTTTTTAAGCACAGCTCAATGGCATGTAAACCCTCCTTTTAGTCTTTGAACATTAAATTGCGTCTCCTCTGGCAGAATCCACTCGTCTGTCATGCGGGCTGCAGCCGCTGACTCACCTGAACCCCCCCCCACTCTGCCACTACAACTGACCTTAGCAACCACCGGAGTCACACCCCAGAAACATCCGTTAGCTGACCTCTGCCACAGTCACGCTTTGTTTTAAGTTGTGCAGGTGATAAAAGGTCAACCTCTGTGTTCATCTCCGGCCCTCGCGAGGTTAATGACAAACCTGTCCTCTGAGGCTTGAGGGTCAGACTGCCAAAGACACTCCGGAGCCTCCTTTGACTTCACAATCGAACAGGCAGCGGCTGCTTAAAAATGCCCTCAGGCCCTCGTTTTCTCTCTCTCTCTCTCTCTCTCTCTCTGTCTCTGTCTTGCTCCTCCTCTCTTTCTCTCCTCTCTTTCTCTCTTTTAACCCTTTTTGTCATTGTTTTTCGATGCAGCCGCCTTCCTCCCGTCAGTTAAGCAAGACATTACTGTAGCTTCACTCTGTTAAGCTGCTTATCTCTTTGACAGCAGCACAGTCAGGCACTGTTAATCTTCTCTTTTGTCTGGGTTGGTCATATTCCTCCTCAGGAAGGTTGTTAGGTAAACACAGGGTCTGGAACCTGTCCAGGCGTGGGCAAAATGAGATCTGAGAGAAGAAAGGCCAGTCCAGCTTGATCCCCACCCTCCCCATCAGCTACAGAATATAAGACACAACACCGTCTTCAACATATTCAGTCAGATGAAGAACCGTACAACAAACAGAAATGATTAAACTGCAGTAAAGCCTTCTTGTTTTTCTTACACTGGTTCAAACAAGCTTCCACCTCTGTGCACCTGCTTTAGATGGCATTTAAAAAATGGTGAATAGATTCTGATGGTGCGATGTGTTAATGAATTTTGAACTAAACTATGATTAGCCCTTTAAAAACGATTCCTTTGTGAAGAAATAACACCAAAAGTTGTCTGACTCCGGCTCCTAATTATGTAAGACCTTGCTGCTACTTTGACATATTATACTGTATGTGTCAAATGAATGTTTTTGGATTATTGTGTTGGTTGAAAGCAATACAAGTAGATGTCAGCCTGGGGTTTGTGGTGAACAATTTTCACAGCTTTCTGGCAGTTAATGGACAATAAAAGACATAAAAGTTTGCAGGTTAAGCAAGAATCCAAAATTGTGATTAGTTGCAGCCCTAATGAACTGAAATAAAAACTATTTGTCTTTTACTCATATAACTTTCATTCAAAAAGAATCATGGCTTTTAGTGATTTATGGTCGTATGTGTTTCAAGGCTAATGAGTTGGGGAAAACACAACAGTTATGAAAGGCCAGTCTGAAGTTTGTTCAATCATTATTACTCTATTCTGAGCTCAAGTTTAGGTCACTTATATAACAGAATGTATATGTAAAGACATAACCTGGTCATATAATGGGTTCAACAGCCGCCAAGGATCAATGCTTGGCCTGAGTGAGAAGTCTGAACTTTCTCCAAACAGCTGAAGTCTGTAACCTGGACTTCCACTTGGCTGCTGCAGTATTTATGAATCCCAACACTGGTCTGCGCCAGTCAGATGTAGTCCAAGGACAAACATGGAAAGCACTTCAGGCTCAACTTATGTGTGAGGAAAGCAGCCAAAACCTCCCCTTTATTTTCTTTCTCAACTTTTCCTCCCACACAGTTTGGACTTGATTGCTGGCTCGGTATATTGAAAACAGAACCGGTGACATGTCTTGACAAATTGAAAAATGGCAGTTTAAGTGTAGGAGTGCAATGTTGTGATGAATGGAGACAATGACGCAGCGAAGCCATTGGTCAGTGCTGGTTTTTGTCTCCACATTAGGATGTTTTCTGCCCATCCAGCTCTGTGTCCTTTTCTGTTCCTTTCTTCTTTGGGACCACATGCTTAGCCCTCTGTCCAGCCGCCACCTGCCACCAGAGCAGCCAGCCAACCCCGGGCCCACACAGCCGACCCCGGCAGATGTCCCTGAGTGGACACTGGGGTGGAGGGGGCACGAGGGCAGAGCAGGCAGAGTGACACAACAGACAGACGGAGCCAAAAAAAGATAGGAAAAAAGCCATTGGCCTTGGCCATTATGTTTGGGCTGAGTCAGAGAAAGAGTGTGTGCATGTGTGTGGAGGACACGTGTTATTATTATTCATCATGAATAAGACAAGACCGTAGAAACTAAATGACTGCAGCCAGTGTTTATGGTCATTATTCATTCATTTGATCACTTCATATAATAATATATCAGGAAAAAATGAAACAGTCTCATCACAGTTTCACAGTGATGTATCCAAAATGCTTCAGGGCAGAAATGTTTGAAAGTTTGTATAAAAAAACTATACATTGTTTCATTAACAAACCATGTCAGCGCTGGGAGAGATACTGCAATGATTTTACATTGCATCATCATCATAATCATCACCATCATGAAAGACTTGAGCTTCTTAGTGTGTTTTTTTCTTCCAGTATAACACTCATTAGTCAGATTTTACCATCATTTTGTGATTGGGCCAAAACTCTCAGCACAATTATTTAAAATCTAAATCTAAAGCACGGCCTGATAATGCTGATGTTGCACTGGTGCTATGACAATTAAAGGGGTTAATCTCATGAACTGTGGAGGTGTCTCCACTGTTTCCAATAGATAGCCACTGATGAACTCTAATAATATAATCCAACAGCCTGCATCGTGCACTAGCCCATGTCTGATTTTACAGAACAAGCCGTCTGACCAGCTCTTGTCCGACCGCTCAGCTGGGCTCATTTGAAAATGTGAATTCATTTATGTGAGACACCTGCTGCTGCGCTACAGCCTGCAGGGCCTGGCTCTTCTTATGTAAGGAACTAATCAATGCATTGAGATAAACAGGCATCATGACTGTGCATCTTTCCCTCTGTGCTTCCTCAGATAATGGGGAATTCATACGCCGGGCAGCTGAAGTCTGCTCGATTTGAAGAGGTTCTTCATAACTCAATTGAGGCTTCACTGCGCTCGAGTGGCGGAGACCCACAGCCCATCTTCACACAGCTCTACCTAGAGCCAGAGCCGTATCCTGGTAACATGGAAGGTAGGACCGTCTCAGCAAAGGGCAAAGCAGGATATGGTTTTCAAATTGCATTGGCATTATGGGGAAGATTCATATTTTCTCTGTATAAACACTGAATTTGCAGAACTGTAAAAGATGAAAGTGAAAATAACACGATTTAAAATCTCCATCAGACGTGAAGCCAAAGGCCGACCTCCAAGGTGGGGAGACACCAAGCCACGAAAACATGAACGGCCACTCCTCCAACGATCTGGAGGAGCTGGATGAAGACGATGACTCAGACAGCAGCAGCCCCCCGCTCCCCTACCTACAGGCACCGGCACCAGACGGCTGCTGCACACTGGACGGTAAACCTCCCGGAGCCGCAGGCCTCAACTCAGCCTAAAGCACATTCAGCTTTTTTTATTAAAATTCTTGCCATCTTTTTTTTTTTTTCTTCTTCCAATTACCTAATCTGCGTCTTTCTCCTCTCTCAGGGTTCTGTCAGGCAGGCAAGGACCTCCGCCTGGTCTCCATAGCAACGGAGCCAATCGAAGTCCCAGCAGGCTTTGAGCTGGTGGGTGCCAAGTCCCCCAGCGTCCCCGAGCACATTCTGGTGTGCGCCGTGGACCGCCGCTTTCTGCCTGACGAGAATGGGAAAAATGCACTTTTAGGTCAGTCTGTTCCCGGTGGTCTGAGATAAGAGTGAAGGAGACTGATAGCCATCATGAATCTATCCTGCCCTTATACCCTGGAGTAAAGCACATATATGTGAAATTATATTTGGGAAATAGTTACAATGTTTGTTTGTTTTTTTGTTTGTTTTATTACATTGTTTACAGGGTTTTCAGGAAACTGTGTAGGCTGTGGTGAAAAAGGTTTCAGATACTTCACTGAGTTTTCGAACCACATCAACCTGAAGTTATCCACCCAGCCCAAGAAGCAGAAGCACTTAAAATACTACCTGGTGAAGAACTCTCAGGGTGCTCTGTGCAAAGGACCCCCTATCTGCTGGAAAGGTATACAAAAAACCCACACAATCACTGTAGAGCCTTTCAAAGTGGACAGATTTACCCCGTGCTGACGTGCTTTAAGCGAACCTATGTCAAAGCTTTTATCCTTCCTCTCTGTGCCCTCTCAGACTGTAAAACCCGTCAGTTCTCCAGCAGCGCGTCCACCTCCAAACCCAGCTCGTCCTCGTCTCTCAGCAGTAAAGAGAACGGAGGAACCAGTGGACACAGCTCCTCTCCCTTTTCACTCTCAGGTGAGGCTGCGCACAACTCTTGTGCACACACTGTGAGATCCAGGTCAAGCTGACATTATGACTGACTTAAAAAAAAAATTAAATAGAGATTGAGCAGTAAGTACACCAAGTTACACAAAATACTCTCCTGCACGACAATCATTAATACAGAATATACTTTATATTTTGACTGAAACAGTCATTGCAATGGTTGATGTATGCTGGCAGGTTTATGTTGTTGCCACAGAGACAGGTTGTGTAGACTAAGCCCTGAAATTCATGAGGTGAGCACAGCCTGACACCACACTGGTGATAAGCAGCGTTGCTGTGTTGATTGGGTTTCATTTCATTTTGTTTCATCTATATACCGGTACTATCTTTTATTTTAGTATGAATAACTTATTATTAGTAGTAGTAGTAGTAGTAGTAGTATTTGAAGAGTTCATTTGCAAAAGCAGATAACTCCGTTTTTAAAAAATTCCAGAATCTTCATTTGTAATTTTTAATTTACATAAGGTAATATCAGTCAAACCAAAGTTGAGTGACTTTTAGATGTAACAAAACAGACATATCTCAAAAAAATAAAGTTTTATTTAAAACAACACTATGCAAGGAATAAATACAAAGCCTCAGCTCATTTTTTTCAAAATGGCACTTATCTGCTTTAGCAAATGAACTCTTCATTTGTAGAAAATGTATATACACGGTTGCCCATAAAGTTGGAATCATTTTGTTATATAATAATTTCATGATAAGAGGTAAAAAAATATATATATATATATATTCTAACTTAATGGGCATCAGTGTAGAGGAGTATAATTCTCTATAGTAGACAACTTTTTTGACATAAGAGGTGACATCAGCTTCAGCAAGAATATAATGTAACATAATCCTGGGTCATCATGTCTTCAAGACATTCTGCCTTTCTTCAAGGAGATGTTGTTCTTCTCTGACCTGTCACTACACACATCGCCTGCTCCCTCTTTGATTGAAAAAAGCTCCTGGGCTTATGGTATTGATTTGTTCTGAACCTGGAAGCTGCCTGTCAGCAGAGATCTCGCACATTAATGTGTTTGACAGCTGAGCTCTGGGGCTTGTTGTTGGGACAAATCTTTGCATGAAATCACCTGACTGCGACCTTCAGGTGCACCCTGAGGTCACTGACACTCACATAGGAAGCCAAGAGGTCAGATACCGTAACATTGCTCCTCTTCCTCAGAGCTGAAGGACTGTTTATTTAAAAAATGATTAATGAAAACAGAGCTCTGGTCTGTTTGTATTGTGCAATAGACAAGGGATACAGGCACAGAAGAGTCTGTTAGTATTTGACATTAGTTTGATACTAGCATGAGGTCATTCTGTAGCATGAGGTCCAAAGAAAACAGCCAATCAGGGGAAGAGAGGGTGTTGAGCTCTCCAAAAGATTTGTACGCAGTCTGTGTACAAAGGAACACCGTGCTCCGGACAGAATGTGTTGGTAAGCGTTAAATATGATTTTATGAAAACTACACTTACCGTATCACACTGTTTTTTGTTTTCAGACTCTCCACCCACGAGAACGACACAAACATCCTCTGTGTTTTTCGGGAGTCAGGATCTCAGCAGAGACTGCAGTTTCCTTAAACCTTTGGCCTCCACACCTGGAAACAAGACTCTACCAATAGGTAGCACATCAATATAAATATGATACATGATACATAATTGATTGGTATAAAAGCTAAGGTGATAACAATTGTAGTTACATTCCTCAGGCTTTGACACTGGAATTTACAAACCTTTAGTCACAGTTAAGCCTTTACTTTCATGGTATACCTCAGTTGTCCTTTTGTTGCTCAAATGTGCACAAACCAACACACACACATATATGTGCATGCCTGTGTCCGTGTGTGCTCTTATACAGTATTTACACACCAATCAATACTCGGAGAAGGAATGCTGTAATGACTTTTTAAGGCTTTGCTATCCATTAGGCCCTTTACAAGGTTGTGATATTGACAAGCAAAGGCTACACATACCGATCAATATTTTAGTGTATTGCATACACAGTGAATATGAGATTGGAAGAAGTCCAATCAGGTCATTGGCAATAGACAATCATGTATAGAAAATCAATAAGACACTGTTACTCCTGACTCATTTTTATGTATTGCTCTGTCCCTGTAGACAGGTGAAGTTGTCAGAACATTTTACACATGTTTTTATTTAAGCGTTTATTCATGTTGTATCCACTAATATTGTTTACATTATTTGCATGGGATGTCAGTGATGGTCTATATCAGTGGGTCCATCATTTTGAATTAAATATCTCAGCAACTAATTTAACACTGTGATCTAATTTTGTTTTATGAGTAAATAATTTCCCAGAGGCCACAGCTGTAGTTTTTGCATGGTGCTTATTTGCATGCTGACACAACTACTACTTTAATATACCCATCATACCCGCTTCACGTTAGTCCAATAACACTGTCAGCATCATGCTATTGTTGTGGCATTAGCATTTAGCTTTTAGCTATACACAGTCTCATAGTCATTCACTGTTTATGGTTAAATGCAAAGCCTAATCAGTTTTTATTAATTTGTGCATCTGTTTGCAGTTCCAACAGCTCTCAGGGTGAACGGGCCGACTAATGGTCTGGGTGCTGACAGTCGCCCTCCCTTACTGAGCCCCTCCCAGGTCTCATTAGGGCCGCAGGGTCAAGGTTATCGCACAGCTGACCTAGCAGACAGTCCAGGTGAGTGCCTCCCTCTTCTCTCTGGCGATAAACTCATACATACATGTCATATGTCTATTATCAAGTTATTTTACTCAATAATTTATGTTGGTGTGTCTTCTGTCTTTGTTTTCGATGTTCAGTATCATCTGCCATGAACTCGGGCCCTCCAAAGAAGCGTCACCGGAGCTGGCACCCTTCCACGTTGGTGCCCGTCCCACCGACAGCTGTCCCTGTTCCAGCCATCCGACCTATTGTTTGTTCCCCAGGTCAGCTCCTGAATTCTATTAGGATGGCCCAGTGAGCTATAATACTCTGCACAAGTCAGCGCAAATTGGCCCTTGTTGTTGCATATCTCCTCCTTATCTAATTTCACATGACAGCGTGTATGAGTGCAGTGTGTTTCTGTGCCATTTTGAAGCATAGACTGTGTTGTTTATCTCTTTAACTCTGCTCCCTCCCTCCCTCTTGTTTGAAGATGAGTGTATCACATCCCTGACATTCTCTGGTTGTTAGGGATGATTCACAGGGCATCTCCATGGAGATAGAGATGGAGAGTTTGTAGCTGAAATTATTTTTAAAACAAACTGCATGATTGAAGAAGACCTCTGCTCTGCCACATCATGTAATTGTGGTTATATGTACTATCATTATTTCAAGTAAATTGTCGAGGAGGCTAATATTTTTTTCTGTGATCACAGTTCAACACCTACAAATACTAATGCAATGTTTTTTTTGCAAATGTGATAAGGTTAATATGTTCATAATAATAATAATGGCTTACATTTATATAGTGCTTTTATTTTATTTTATTATGGATACCCAAAGCGCTCAAACTGAGGAGCAGCAGCTCAGCTGTAAGTGACTCCAGTATTGATATGTTATTCCCTTTATTCCCATTAAGGTTCTGTCATAGGGGTGCCCTCTCCTCAGCCACCAGCAGCCGGAGTCATTCAACCCCAACCGGTCACCGCCGGGGAAACAGTCATCGTCCCCGACAACCTTCTGAACTCCTCAGGTGTTCGCCCTGTCATCCTCATAGGTATGAGTTTTATTTCAGTGACCTGCTTCATCTTAATACTGAGTTAGTCATTAGTTAAACTGAGCTCAGATATGTCTATCTTTGAACTTATTTCATATCACACTCATGAAGTACATGGTTAAAAGCTGTATTTTTTCTGTATATTTTGGTTAAATTTTTTTCTATGAGACTCGATACGTGTTTTAACTATTTCAAATATGAAATTCAGCATTTGCTTTACATTATATTTTGTTTGTAATCACAGATTTCTTGCCTCTACATGTTTCAGTTGTGTCTAATGAAGACTTCTCTTTCCAGGGCACGGCACTTTACCTTATTTCTATGGGAATGTAGGGGACATAGTAGTGAGCCCCCTGCTGGTCAGCTGCTATAAGAGCAGCCAGCTGACAGAGAAAACACTGGAGACTTTGGGCGTCAACAGAAATCAACTCCTCAGTGTGGAGACAATGATTCTGCTCACTTTACAGTATCTTGCACGATTAGGTAAGCAGCAAACACAACATCACTTCAATCTCATTTGTTTTTCCTTCTGAAGTTACATGTTAGCTTCTATCAAACACACAGAGTAGTCGGGGTGAATGACCGTAAGGTGCTGTCGTCTCATTTAAACACAACAACACCCCTTTTTATATGCACATCCTCATCAGAGGTTAAACAGTTTTTAATATTTCAATTCTTCCCACAGGCTCCGAGCAGATTCCACTGAGGGAGGAGCTGGAGCAGATTGTGTTAAAGGCCATGCTGTGTTGTCCCGGGGGTCCCGCCATCTCTCCATCCCAGCTGCCCTGGTTGGCTCGGCTGGAAGCCAGCGTCTCAGGGGGCAGCGTTCAAGTTGTGGTTACCCATAACTCCTTGGGAGAGGGCATTTCTGAGTCGCTACGCTCCCTCAGCGAAGGTCCTCACCACCAGCAGTGCCTGCCCACCTACGTGGTCATCATATGTGCCTCTAAGATGAGCAGCAACGAGTTCTGTGTGCTTGTTTTGGGTGAGTTTTGGCTTCTCCAAATCAGCATTATCATACTCATCTTATTAACTTCACTTAATTATTCAAGGTTTGCATGTAGAGCTTGCAGTAATCAAATCTAAATCTATTTATGAAACATAGGAAAGTACCAAGCGCGGGCCTTAGCTGAAGGCATGCTGACAACTAATGAGTTTCTGAAGGAAATCAGCTACGAGCTCATCACAGGGAAAGTCAGCATCTTGGCTTCTCACTTCAAAACCACCTCACTAGGTAAGTTATGCATCCATAAAGCCTTACACCACACTGAAGGGCCTGTATCGGTCCAGCTGTAACTTATATCCCCGGCTCTGTGTCTTCGTGTGACTGTTGCTATTGGTCATTTTCAGGAGACAATCTGGACAAGCAGCTGGTGCGATACCAACGCCGACGGAAGGGGCAGGTCGTCCAGCCCTTTCAGGGGGATGTCACCGACCACATCCACTCTCAGGAGGCTGCCAGCATGTCACCGCCCACAGACCGAGGTTAGACTGCTCTCCATTGCGCTCACTGTCTAAACTGAACTTCTCGGCTCATTAGCCAGCGACTCTTTTTTTTTTTTTCTTCACCAACCAAAACAATCAATATTTATTTGACATACAATTATGTCACTCAGTCGAGTGGCTCATGGTCAGAGTGTGTGTGCAGTGGAGGAAACGTATAAGTTCAAACACTAAGCAAACACAAAAAAACAAAAATGTGACTCAATGTGTTTACTTTATTGAACTTTTTCACACATGTGGGTCCAAAGTCCAGACCTTGGCCATAGTCCTGTTTCAGCTTCAGCCTGGTTTAGTTACTGATGTAACATCAGGTTAAAATATGCAGTGCACGTTTGTTGTTGATGGTAACTGGTTGATCTTATTTTATAGCACATTAAATTAACAGCTATACTGATGCTATAAACTAGTTTTGTCCTTTTGTTTTCCTGCAGCAGAGATCTTGAATAAGGTTTTCCAGATCTATCCGAACCAACTGACTGTGGCCCGCAGCCTTCTGTCTCAAGTCTGCTCCATCGCCGACTCAGGGACCCAGAACCTCGACTTGGGGCGCTTCTGTAAAGTGGACTTTCTTGTTTTGGTCCCGCCCTCTCACATTCTGGTACATCAGACGGCACAGCGCATCAGACAATCAGGTTTGTGACACTCCAGTGTCATTTTGTTACATTCATTCAGTTAAATATGATGTATATCAAACAGCTGGGTGTCCTCATTCATTCCTTGTGGGTTTTTTTTTGCTCAGGAGTGCTGGTGGACCTGGGAATCGAAGACGTCTCCTCAGCCCATCAGAAATCAGACAAGTACGTGGTGCGTCTGGACGGGGACGTTCACGCCAAGATGGAGGCCTTCATGAAGAAAGTCAAACAGAACCCCTACACCCTGTTTGTCCTCATTCACGACAACTCACACGTCGACCTTACGAGGTACTCTTGACATATACAGGTCACACACAGTGCTTATGAGAACTGACGCTGTTTTTTTCCTGTTGATTATTTGAGGCTGTGTGAAAAATAGGAGTTGTTGTGGCTGTAAACAGTGGCCTTGTCTCGTTTTATACTCTGATTAAACTATATACTGATTAATGTGTGGAGAGCAGAGCACCTGCAAGCAATGGGAAACAAATACAGAAAATCTTTAACCTTGAATCTTGGTAAAATGTAGGCCACATCATTTGGGTTAAGGTTTATGCTTATGTTGTTTTTTTTCTTGTCTGTTGAAAGATTGCTAGTGCTGCTCATGCCAAGACCCTCTGTTCTTTCCAAGCACACTGCTGTTTTCCCTGCCAGAAACATAAAATAGATAACTTCCTGTTTTCCAGAGCAAATTTCTTGAGAATAACCAAATAGCAAAAGCAAAATATAAAGATATAAAAGCGGTCATTAACGGCATCCCTATATTTTATTGTATTATATTACAAGCTACAAGTAGGATTCATCCCGAGATCTACAGTAAAATAACCACCATCGCTTTGACCCGCTCTCTCTCCAGCGCTCTGTCCGGCTCTGTGTGCCATGGGGAGCTGCAGGGTCTTGCTGACCGGGTGGTGAACTGCCAGGAAGTCCTAGATGCCATGAACCTGTTGGTCCTGCAGGTCAGCTGTTTCCCATACACACTGCAGACCCGCCAGTCCCGCATCAGCCTCCACAACGAAGTTCACTGGCCCTCCAAGAGCAGTCTGGTAAATAGCCTACTTTCATTTTTTGCACCAGAGAAGCATCAAGATATTTGGGTCAAATATTGTTATTATGGAATATGTTGACATTTACACAAATTACCTTACTAATTACCCTTTCATCCACCTGCCGAGCAGAAGACGTAGTTATTAAGTTTGTATTCAATTTGTCTGTTGAAGCTATTTTATAAAAGCATTCAAGCTGAATATTTCTGGCTTATTTTGAAAAACATCGGCAAAGAGGTTTAATATAAGTCATCAAAGGACAGTTTGATATTTTAATTCTCTTACATGCATCACTGTGGTGTCGCTCCTCTAGAGCGGTATAAATAAATGCACTTACATTAACAGTAAGGTGGATCTTCACTCTTGGCTGAGATCATAACATTTATATAGTTATATTTTTGCTGACATTTCTGCTCATAATACATCGCCAGTGCTTATGGCACAAATGATACATACGTATCAGACATTCTACATTAAACTATACCCTATTTACATCTAATACATAACACTGTCAAAAGTTTTAATAATTAAAAATATGGTATATTAAAATTCGCACAAATTCAGGTTTGTATTTCACAGTGTCAGACAAATGTTTTATTTGTTAACATCATTATACTGACCAGACCAAGTGAAGTAGAATGACGTTTTCCACAAAAATATAAGGAACTACACAGGAAAGCAGACAGAATTAGGTTTATAAGTGCACATTGCCTTCATCATTTTAATCGATCACAAGTTTTGGATTGACTTATTTGGCAAACAAATGCATTGATAAGAGAGTGTATCTTGTATCATTCGTATTGGATGCAATAATTCACTATGCACACTCAGCCATTATACCTTTCCTCCAGCAGGGGGAGCAATCACCCAACGAGCTGGCCTACTTTGGCCTGAGGGACTACAGCAGCTCCCTGCAGTGGGGCGTGGCCAGCCCTATCCTGCGTTGTGATGATGCATTTGAGAAGATGGTCCACACTCTCCTGGAAAGGTCAGTATGGGGTAAACACTGACAAATAAGGCAGAGGGCTGTTGTCATCCAGCATTAAATCTATTGCACAATGTGTTTTTGTCAAATGGCCCTGAGTGAAATCTGAGGGAGTTTCTGACTATTTCCAGAAACTTGAACCTGTCAAAACAGTTTCTTGATCTTAAGAAATAACATAATCTCCTCAAAAGCTCACAATAAAAACACCTCCATTTTGTTGTCCCAGACATCCACACCTGCATAGCATGGTGATCCGAAGCTACCTGCTGATTCAGCAGTACACTGAGGCCATGATGGCCCTGACCTCTTCGCCCTCCCTGAGAGACCACATAACCCCAGAGACTCTGGCCATGGTGGAGGACCTGATCAACGCCCCCAGCAGACAGGGCTCCCAGGGCCGGGGCCACATGCTGCTAGTTCGCGTCCCCTCCCTACAGCTGGCAATGCTGGCCCGGGAACGGCTGGAGGATGTTAGGGACAAGCTCGGCCTCCAGTTGTGCTTCGCTGTGCTGCTGGGGAGTCCTGCCTCAGAGCTCAACCTGCCCAGGAACTTCACAAACCGCCTCAGGGTGAGAATGACATGAAAACACCTGTCATTTGAAATGTTTTGGAATATTTATAGATATTTACAATATAAGATGTGTTTAACTGTGTTTTTTTCTGCAGGCGTGGCGAGGCTGTGAGAATGAAGAGTGGGTACCGCACACCTACGAGGATCTGGAAGGGCTGCCCTGCATCGTCATCCTCACAGGGAAAGACCCTCTTGGAGAGACTTTCCCACGGTATGCTCTTACATGACAATCTTCACATGCTCATAAAACATGGCAACATATCAGTTTCTCTTCCTGCAGTGCAGGTCCCTTTAACTCATCTATTATTGCTCTTGGTGTGCAGTTGCCGTGGCTTTTGTTCTTCCCAGTGTTGTTTTACACGTCTGCATTCACACAGTGTGTCTCCTCTACAGGAGAGGTCCTGTTACTTTTTCTGCCACTCCTGTGTCTTATGTTGGGGTAGTTGTGTCGTGCTACCGTAGCTTGTGGCTTGGTATTTTCAAAATTAAAGCTCTAATGAGGAGGAACTTGGGTGTATGCATGACATTAAATTCCAAATATATGAAACTTTCTCTGTAACAATGTTCCTCTTCATGCTTGCATTCGTCTAGGTCTCTGAAATACAGCGACTTGCGTCTGATAGACTCCAGCTACCTGACTCGTACAGCTCTGGAGCAGGAAGTGGGTCTGGCCTGCACCTACGTGTCCATGGGTGTTGTCCATGAGCCCAAGAAAAACCTGGCCCCCCGCCCGGAGTCAGACGGAGAGAAAGCCACCACCAGCCTGAACGATGGAGACGAGCTGGAAAGACCTCAGAGCAACGGCAGCGCTGCAACCAGAACTTCTGGTCAGTCCCGAACCCTCACTCAGATACTGAATCTGAAGATTAAAGACGGATTTACAGAGCTGTTTTTCATATTTTTTTCTCCTCATGTCTTCTTTCAGGTTCTTTGGCTGAGAACGGGGTCAGCTCTTCTGATATCCCAGACTCTTTCCAGAAGCCGTCCACCTCCACCTGCCCCCCCGAAGTCACCACCATCGCCGACGTGAGCACGGGGACGCAAGTTTTCAAGCAGGAGTGCGACTCCCAGCTTTGCTCCAACACCTCCAAAGCCTCCAAGACCCCTCCTTCCCTTTACTCCGGCTCCTCTTCCTCCTCCCCCTCCCCATCTTCTTCCTCCACCCAGAGGCCCAGCCAGTCCACGCAGTGCGGCCACGACTCCAAGCCCGCTCGAGTGTCACCCAGGACGGTCATCTTGTCCCGGGCGGCGTACAACCTGCTGGCGGGGGAGTCGGGCAGTCAGCTGAGCTCCTTCTCCCTGCTGCCTCACGCGGACGTGTCCTGGAGCAGCCCCCTCAGGCCTCTGATCACTCACAACCAGCAGGGGGCAGAGCAGAGCCTGTACTACCGCCAGTGGACCGTTGCCAGGCAACATCACGCCGACTACGAGGCTCCGCATCCGCCTCATCCTCGACGCTTGTTACTCAGCGGACCCCCACAGGTAACAGAACACATGTACTACATCAGACAGACTGACTCATGTAACCTGAAGTAGATAAACATTAGAATTTCACAGATGAATGACAAATTGATCAATAATGCAGATTTGCTATCACTATTTCTGTTAAAAATGATTCAAATAAGTTAAAATAAAATGCATTAGTTATTAGTAATAAATTGAGTATACCTACCTGTATGTTACATTGCGGTGTTGAAGGGATGACTTTGTTCTTTCTTAGGTGGGGAAAACCGGCGCCTACCTGCAGTTCCTCCGTCTCCTGTTTCGGATGCTCATACGACTATTGGAGGTTGATGTGTATGATGAGGAAGAGGAGGACAGTGAAGGTTTCTGAGACTTCTTGTTTCACCGATTTTAACCTCACATGCTCTTAAATGTGTCGGATAATGACAAACAAATGGAAATGAAAATTAGTAACTTGGCGTCTTCAGTTTTGGTTCTCATGCTTTTGCGTTCTTGTCATTTTCAGAGCCGTCAGAGGAGACGACCCCCGTCAACACACAGTGGCCTGACATTGAGGAAATTCGAAATCTGCCCTTTGACCCCTACCCCCGAGACCCTAAGTTCAGGAAGGCCAGCCCTGTTTTCTCTGAGAAGATGCCAAAGGTCTTAAAAGGTCAGCAGAAAGAAAGCAAACACTCACATGCGTCACTGATCGAGTTAAACGTTTGAATTTGCCTTTGTAAAGACAACACGGATGATGATTTAACGCCATGAACGTGTTTGATTTTTATGTTTGTATACACAGATTTTAAGCAGGAGGGAGAAAGCCAAACATTAGCCAAAAGAGAAACCAAGTCCATACGCCTGACCAAGTTCGCCGCCCACAATGCCTTTCATCACTGTGAACAGTGTCACCACTACTGTGAAGCAGGCCCTGCCTCACAGGTGAGTGCAGTACACAGGCTCCCATCAAACATCTGAGACACTCAGCTGTTGCCCTGTTGCAGCTGCATGGATGCTCGTCCTGACCTGTCAAAATACTTTGACAGTTGAAAGCTTTTTGCTCTGTGAAGTCATGTCTAATGGCGAAGTCCCTGCGTTAATAATTCATGTGTGTGTGTGTGTGTGTGTGTGTGTTGTAGCTCTCGGAGTGCACCTTTCATGCTTTCACCTTCTGCTCGTCCATGCTGGGGGAGGAGGTCCAGCTGCAGTTCGTCATTCCCAAAGCCAAGGAGCAGCACTTTGTCTTCAGTCAGCAGGGCAGCCACCTGGAGAGCATGCGTCTGCCTCTGGTCTCCAGCAAGGTTTGTTCCCCGCTGCCCAAATAATTTCACACATGCTGTACTAAGAAAGTATAATATACAGACCCAATGACATCTAGAATTCAAAACTTGTGATTGTCACATTCTGACTTTTCTTTCTCTTCCTTCTCGTCTCCAGGACCCTGATTTCTTAAAGAGTCCAATCTTCACCCCGACTACAGGACACCAAGAGCACGGCCTGCTCAACATTTTTCATGCCATGGAGGGCGCTGCTCACGTGCACATCCTGGTGGTCAAGCAATTCGAGATGCCCCACTACCGGAAGTACTGGCCCAACCACATTCTGCTCGTCCTGCCGGCTATGTTCAACAACGCTGGAGTCGGTGAGCAACTGACTAGCTTAGCTGAATTGAGAAACTTATGCTGTCTGGATTGTTTTAATGATGTTATAATCACATAGAAATTGTAAATATAGTTGCTTAGAATAAACTTCATCACACAAATTCAATAAACTAGATCTCTACACCAGTCGTATTAGTAGTATTTAACTGTCAAGTCAAAGGTGCCCTTTAAAAATTTAATGTAAACCACCACATTTTCTGTTTACATTCATGGTTTCTCAACTTAAAATACCAACTAAAATTGTAAATTTTGCATCAGCCTTTTCTTGTGCATGCACAATACAAGCCAAACTGGAACCTGCCACATACTCCAACGTGTAACTTCAAGTCTCACCTCACCTCGCAACCCTCTCTCTCTGCTGATAGTGGGATTTATTACAGTGCTCATACGTGAGCATACCTTTATTCCAGTTAGTCACATTTTATGGTTTGTTACAGCAGGTAAAACGTGGAACCATTGTTTCCGACATGCACAGCACGGTAGTCTGATTTGTAAGTGAGCCAATCAGGTGCATGGCCTGACTCGTATGGGTGTAAATAAACCGAACTGCTCTCAGATAAGTGTCCTCAGGGATCAGTGAGTGTGAGAGACCCTTGTTCTTTGTTTTTTCCATGAACCGTAGTGTCAGCGTGGCCACATGTCATATATCTGGCTGCACTGGACCCGGTACGCCTTGTACTGGCTATGTATTTAAACATTTATGCTCATTGTACCTTACAGTTCTAACTTTACTGAGCTGTGAGAGCTCACTTGTACATGTGTAATAAATCCATTACATACACACTTTGCAATTTTAATGTTGAGCTTTTCAATTCAATTCGCGCCGCTCATCCGCTCCTGTAGCGCCGCGCGTTGTAGGCGTAACAGGTTTTGAGAAAGTATAAATGAAAACTTGACACATGCTTCTGTCTGCTTTAGGCGCCGCTCGCTTCATGATCAAAGAGCTTTCGTACCACAACCTGGAGCTGGAGAGAAACCGTCTGGAGGAGCAAGGTGTCAAGAGGCAAGACGTATGGCCTTTCATCGTCATGATGGACGACTCCTGCGTGCTGTGGAACGTTCACCAGGCGGCAGACGGCAGGTAGTTATTGTCTGAGGAGTCGTGTGCCATTTTTTGTTGTGGTTATTAACAATTATTCTTCACTTCTATCAAACTTCTATCTTCTTATATTTAAAAAATGTTAATATTTCCGAATTATTCAATGAATAAGATCAACATTTCTAAACCATGCCGTCCTAATCCACATTCTTACATTTGTGTTCCCTGTCCCCGCTTTGCTCTGTCTCTCAGTGAGACATTGGATGGAAGTTCAACCCTCACTAACGTGTCCCTGAAGACGGTGCTGCAGCACATGGAGTCCACGCCGAAGATCTCCCTGTACGCAATGTGCGGCACTCGCAAGTGGAGCAGCAGCCTCTCTCACAAGGCTCCGGGCCACCCCTTCAGCCGGTGTCACCTCCACGACTTTGTCATGCTCAATGTGGACCTGACGCAGAACGTTCAGTACGACCTTAACCGGTAAGCGAAGAGAAAAGTGAGACGGTGAAGAAGACATAGCGATGTGTGCCGGGTCGTCGTGTTTTCGGTCTTATTTATCGACTTATTTATTTGAATGCAGGTACAGCTGTGAAGAGGTGGATTTCAATTTAAGGGTGAACAGCAGTGGGCTGCTGCTGTGTCGCTTCAACTACTTCAGCCTGATGAAGAAACACATTCCAACCGGAGGAAGCAAAGACTTCCTGGTCAAACCTAAACTCATGGTACATGTTTCACTCATTACGAAGAATTTGTTTTCCCTTCTCACAATATGGCACACTTCCTCACGTTCAACTACTGTCTTCTCTCTCCAGGAAATAGAGAACCCGGCACCAATCAGTCCGTCCCAGTACGTGTGCGCCCCAGACAGCGAGCAGACCCTCCTAGATGCCCCGGCCCAGTTCCTGCTGGAAAGGTTCCTGCAGAGCTGCAGCCACAGACTCTTTCCAAAGGCTGTTCAAAACAGAAACAACCCAGTTCTGTCCATCGACAGCTACCTCAACATCAGCCCGGAGGTAAGAGCTCCCAGGAGGTTGCAGTTGAAAGCAAGGGAGAAGACTATTAGCATCCTGCTCCCTGCAACGTAAACCTACAGGAAGACTTAACAGCCAGACTCTCCTCCCCTGGGACAGAGGGCACATGCTGAATTTCATAAGTGAAACCCGCTGACTGAGTTTACCTCGTATGTTCTCATAAGCCCAAATTTTGTTGAACTGTCTAAACCCGCAGAGAAGCATGTTGATGATTTCACCATCTGTTTTTCTCGAGGACATTCTGACCTGCATTTACGCACACGTGCAAGCAGTGAATACCAACAATGAATATTTGTGCAGGTGTAAACAGCCTGCACACTCTGCACAGCTTCATTATCTGCATTCCAGCATTGTTTGTTTCTTCTCAGAATGGAAAATAAATCATGATGCACAGTTGTAGCATGATTTATTTAAGCAGTCACATTTGCTTGTAAAGACTCTCCCTAAAGTTTCCCAGAGAGATCATAAAAGTTGTATTGAATGAATTGTAACCTATATTATATGAATATCGTAATGAAGTTTAACTTGTTCTGTCTTTTGCCACAGATTTCTGTGTGCTACATCAACTCTCGTCCACACTCCACCAACCTGAACCATCAGGGCCTGGTGTTCAGTGGCCTCCTGCTTTACCTATGTGACTCCTTCGTTGTCGCCGGGCTCCTCAAGAAATTCCGCTTTCTCAAAGGTGAAACATCAGAGCAGCTGTAGCTGATACTTCTGCCTGTGTAGTCTGTTGTCATATCATCTTAATACATCCTATCCATAACTAAATGTTTCCTTTGCCATGCCGCCATGTCCACAGGTGCCACCCTCTGTGTGATCTGCCAGGACCGGAGCTCCCTGCGTCAGACCATCGTCCGACTGGAGCTGGAGGACGAGTGGCAGTTCCGGCTGCGCGACGAGTTTCAGACGGCCAACTGCACCGAGGACCGGCCCCTCTACTTTCTGACGGGGCGCCACGTATGAACCCCGAGTCCGAAACTGCTCCGCTGCAGAGGCACAATCACCAAACGAGGAGTAGATCTGACCTGCCGGAAATCACAAATTCCTGGCGTTCCAATGGAAGCTCAGAGAGGATACACTGCAGCACAAGACCTTAAGTTCTCCATAAGTGGACTTTCTTCACCTGTACTACCACAGTGCACTATGCCTGGCTCTGCAGAGGGTCGGCGCGTGTCTTAAACTCTTGCTTGTCGCTGGGCTCGTCTCCACTGCAGCGTTCTAGTGTGTTCTACTGAAATAACACTCTGCTGTGGAAAATGAAGCACAGCTGAGACTGAACTTTATTTGTTTTATTGTCGTATTTGGCAAAAATGGACGCTCTCCGCGATCGATAATGTGACGATTTGAAGATTGTAAGTGTACATGGACTGTGACTACGGTATGTCTCATCCTGGACATACGTGTTTATCTCAGGGTTTTTAAGGGAGATCCAAGGGTGGTCGTTTAAGGGGTGGGGGGGTGGGGGGGTAGCGTTTCTCCCTGTTCACCATGTATTTTTTGGCTTTAATGTTAGCTGGCACCAAAGACACCCTCAGCTGCACCTTGCCTTTTCTCCTTCGCTTTCCTTGTCCCTTCTCCACCTGCTTTGCCTCTCAAACTGCATAGCGTTCATCGGCTATTTAAAAAAAAAGAAATCAAATCAAACAAATATAAACATAGATGATGACCTGTATTGGATTTCTATCGTCTTTGAGTATCACATTCATAACACCATAACGTTCAGACTCTCTCTCCTGTGCCTCTAAACTATTTCTGTGGCATCGATAATCCCCCTGACACACAGAGCTGTGGTCATGGTTTCCAAAATGACTTTCATAATGAATTTATCCAAAGAGTATTTCCACGGCTCAAGAAAAGTACAAAATGTATTTTTTACAACTCATCTGCTCATGTGTAATGCCAATCAGACGGTGTATTCTCACTGACGTGTATTTTGCATGTAGTCTTATACTGACCTGTTGAGTCAGTAAAGGCAACATAATAAGCCTCTTCACTGCCAGTTCTCCTGCAACTTGTTGTGCCTGGGGATCGATTTCACCTCCTGTTGATGATTGTTGGCTATCATCCACTTCATCTTAAATTAATTCTCCCTCCAAAACAAAGGGTAATCACAGAAAAGAAAAGAAAAAAAGGCTACTCACTGTCAAAAGCAGTTGACCAGGTCAATTTATATACTTGAAAGTGGAATGTTTTTATATTTTTCTGCACAGGGTTGTCCAAAGAATATGCCTTAAGTGACGTTTCATACAGTCACTGCTCAAGTCACGCATTTTTCGGACCAATGAGAATGAAGAAACCATTTTAACTGTGAGGAAGAATAAATGTTTGTCAGAGTGAAACAAGAAGGAATAATTGGATTTTGGACTACTGTACTGTTTAAAGCTTTGTTTACATTATTAATATATTGTATCATCCCCTTAACCACTGAGGGTTACTGATGTTTTTTTTGTTTTTTTTAGTCTTGTGTAACTTTTGCCCGTATATTTTGGTCATAATGTCTTTCTGCATCTAATGTTATGTTGCAAAGGCAAGAAGAATCTACCTAGATGTGTCCTTAACCATATATGTCTGTATCTCCTCCTGTTCTTGTGTTGGATTTTTATTGAAAATGAAAATCAGGTCCATGAGGGATTCTTATTTATTTGACAAGCATTTTTGGAGTGATAATCATATTGAAGTGTAATATTTGATTGCATGCTGAGCTCGCTTAAACCAAGGGAGTGTGTCTACTTCAAAACCATCCATGAAGGCTTTGCACAAGACCCAAACGAATGATTCTTAGATTTACTGAATGTCATGGGGGGAAGGAAAAATGTGAACTTGCACTATATACAAGTTGCCAGCAGAATATATATATATATATATTTCCATATAAACAAAACAATTAAATTAAGTTCCCCAGTCCCCCAGTATTGCTCCAATTATAAGACTAGTGATCAACACGTTCTTGTCAAACTCCAATGGTCCACAGAATGTGTCTGTCTTTTTTGATAATTTAACACTTAATATGCAACTTGCTCTCACAATCTTCACTGAAATGTGCTTGATAACCGTGTACAGCCCATTGGTAGCCTCGGTGTCTGGGTGATCTACCTCATGTTTACCATTGTGGTCATGGGCTGTGAAAATATGACATTAGAGCCATGTGATTGTTGTTGGAAATTTATGAATGTAATAAAAATGACTTATAAATTCAGTTGCGTGTGGGTTTTTGAAATTTTAAACTTCACTAAATACACATCATAACGTCCAGCTATTTCCTATTTACACCCCAAGCTTTTACTCAAACTCAAGCTGTGCAAGCAAAGATTATTTTAACTTCTCAATTTTAGTGAACATCCTCTAAAATGGGAAATACGTACAAAATGATAAACAAGACATCTAGGATGCATTTACATTATTCAGTTCCTCCCCTCCTCTGACTTTTACCCAAGCTCCAAAAATACAGAATCCTACAATTCCCATCATGCATCACTCCCCGTTGCTTTCATTTAGTGAAGCACTGCTGCACAATTTAATCTAGATTAAATGAAATATCTAATTGATTTGGGTAAAAAAAAATGTGTTCTTGAAATTCTCTTCTTTTGTAAAACTGTCGGAGCAGCACCCCTTGAAACTAAATGTGTTCTCTCTGCGTATCTGCTCAGTATTTTGAAGAGCATTGCAAGCGCATTAATGCAAAACTTACTGTAAGCAGTGTTGTTAAAATGCATGGGCAGCCCCATCGTCTCCAGCCTGTGATTAATAATCCTCTCACTCTCTCCTCTGCATTCAATCCCACATCTTTTTATGCCGCTCAAGAGTAAAAATCCCTGCCCCTTGCTCATTGCCTTAACACCATCTCCTCTCCTCCCAACACTTCTCTAACCGTGCTGTGACCATACACACAATGACCCTAATCTCTTCCAAGGGCAGATATGGCTTCATAATGGATGCTAGGATATTCTCTGGCTTCACTGTAAGGGCACAGGGGCATTGTTGGTCCAGGGACAGTCCTATTTCAGCTCCTGCTAGGTAATATTAGAGCACACTTTCCATCAACCTACAGCCCCTGTGTGATATAACACAAGGCTATTTTCAGCCAGCTGCTGTCAGGAAAGGATAAGGAAGAGAGGGCAAAGTGGCTGGCATGCTGATTCTTGCACTTCATAATTGCTCTTTAGGGAAAAGTAGAAAGATATTGTGAAAAAAGCTCAAGAGATTCTTGTCTCTAAAGATTTTGGATGTCTTAAAGTGATCCAGTGGTCCGATACTTACAAAGAGGCCAAAGGGTTAATTGACTGTTTTACGATACAACCATACAGTATATACACAACTTAGTTATGCTGTGATCGTTACTTGACACAATGATGTCATCATTTGATTTGCGCTCTTGGCTGATATTTCAGCAAATGCTTTGAGAGAGAAAGAAAATCTCTTGATAATTCCCTCTGACCGATTTCTTTCAGATACGGAGTCCTCAGGCAATGCAGTATTTAATATTAAACTACTTTTAAACACATGATTAAATATCACTGATACTGCTGTAAAATATTTTCTTTTGTCATCATAACACATAAAACATACATAACACTGGTCTACTAACAAACCTTAGCTCTATACTGTGCTTAGTGCACATTCTCACATGACCGATATCAGCAACATTCATAACAGAGGGATTCCTGTAACATAATATCAATTTTCATAGATGGTAACCAGGAGTAAATCACTCATCCCTCTTGGCAGTCTACTCTAATTACTCTCAGGCTTCCATAAACCACCTAGCTAAAACCAAAGCTCATCTGTCTGTGTGCTTATTGGGGGGCGGGGGTGGGGGGGGTGAAGGTAAGTGGAGTGCCGAGGGATTACACTTTGCCTTTGGTGGATCACATCCACTACTGCAGCGATGCATATCCTATCAGCAGCTAAGCCTGTGAGTGTGGAGTGAGTCAATTCCAGGGAGCAAAAACCCAATACTGTGATGTGAGAGGAGGGTGGGGGGTGTGACCCTGCAGTGACACACCGGTCACTCAGTAAAGCCTGCTACCACTGCAACGCTGTCAAATGTCTCACCTTCAGGGGACGAGTCTGTGACCAAAGGTGACGTCCTGCGTGAGCTGACGGGCTTCTGACCATACAATCTGGATATTATCAGTATGTATCCACATGTGGCGTGTATCCAGAAAGAAGGAAATGACAGAAAGGACAGAAAAAGCTGCTGACAAAGGGCTGCAGTGCTTTGTCAGATGAGCAATCCAATACATTTTTAAAGCACTGGAGACACAAAAAAAATGGACCTAGACTCTGTTTAATAATTTATTAAATACAGCATATTACACTCATGTTGATAATGTGCATATACTAGTACTTATACTATAGAGACACTTCTTTAATTTAAAATCTTATTGCTGCACATGTTAAACAGAATGTTTTTATTTCTTTTTTTTTATGTAGTATACAAAATGAAATGCAGCATCCTATGAAAAAAAACAACACAAACATGTCCTTTGTGCTACAGATTACGAGGTGGTGTTAAGGTTCAGGACATGATGACGCTGACGAGACACATGCTACTCAATGGACACTTGGCAGAACAAACAGACACCAAAAAATTCCACAGGAACAGGAAGTCAAAAAATCCCTCATGCAGTGCATTACTGAAAGCCTGGCCGCCAGTCAGATCTGCCTGTTTAATCGACGCCAACTCATACACGGTAGCCAGCCGCTTGATCATTGTTGGCAAACACAAAAACAAACACAAACACACAAAAAAAAGAAAAGCAAAAAAGCAACAAAAAAAATTAATAAGACTGACAGCCAGGCTCCATTAGCGATACTATGCATCTCGTAAAGTAACATCCACCACTTTAAACAGCCGACATATACACTCTCATCTCTCCTCCCATGTGCGTTACTTCATTCACTGTATCCTGTAGCACCCTCAGACTTACTAACAGAACTATCCGCCAACATTTTCACATAGGAAACCTCATGGAATTCATATAATTCTCTGTTCAGCCTTTGGGATGTACTTCCATATATACCAAATGAAACGAAGTGCCTTGCATTAAGGAATTAGAGGCATGGTAGTTTCAACTAAAATAGTGCAATTTCACATTCCTTGTCATTAATGAATTATTCTCACTATACATTTGAATAACTATTTGGTGTGCGTAAAGGTAGAATGTGTGAAAATAAAAGTGCATGCCGAAGACGGTTAGGGAAAGTTCAATATTTTTATAAATACCCCTTTCTTGCTAAGAGTTAGTGTGTCAGTGTGTTAAATATCAGGCATCTGTTTAGCTTAGCTTAGCATAACGACAGGAACCGGTGGGCAACAGTTAGCCTAGATCTGTCCAACAGTAGCAAAACCCACCTACAAGCTGCTCTGGTAGGATTTTTATATCTTTTTACCATTGGACAAAACCACGCTAGCTGAGCCCCCAGATTCTAGTCTTTATGCTAAGCTAAGCTAATGTTGCTGGCAGCGTCAATCCTATCGCCTAATTCTTGGCAAGAAAATAAACAACGTGCATCTCACAAAAATGTTGAACCATTCCTTTAAAAAAAACAAAAAAACAACTCTTGTAATTCAACTGAAAAGTATCATCAACCATTAAAAGGAGGAAAATACAAAGTGCTGGAGAATGATTGATAAACTATAAAACACAGGAAGGGAAGAAGTATGAGTAAATAAAGAAAATCCCTGAGGGCTACAATCCTACTAATAACTGAACTAAGGGACGTTCCATGATTAGAAATGATTGGATTTTCATGTACAGTACTTGTATAATCTTTAAAAGAAATTGAAATGATGATTGCACAAGGTAACTGCGGATTTATTTTAGCTAGCTAACTAAACCAAATGGGCACGGATTCGGCTTTCAACACTGATAGCTATGCTTGTTTTTGTTTTTTTTAAATAAGCATGCCATTGAGAGCATTTACTACATACAATGACTTAACTATGGAATAAATAGATGGATGTTGACTGCAACACAAATGCTGCATTCAATAAGATGTGCCCTTCAGATGAGAATGAATGATTTTTGTTTTTTGCTTGTGGAGAAAGAATGGGACGGAGGGATGGAGGGCAAAGATTAAAAAAAGAAAGACTGAATGGAAGGAAGGAAATAGCCAGAATGGGATTAGGTAGAGAGGGAGGGAATGAACTATGGAGTGCAGTAAGGAGGGATGCAAGGCAAGGATGAAAGAGGGAAAAGTGTCAAAGGAAGGAAGGAAGTAACGTAAGATGGAATCAGAAATGGAAAGAATAAAGGATGGAATGTGGTATGGAACGATGGTCGGTGGAGATGAAAAGAGAGAAGGAAGAAAGGAAAACGAGAGAGGAAGTAAAACTAGAGGAACACTTTGTTAAGTTCTCTTATCAGGAGAGGTCTGCAAGTCCGCTGCCTTCTTCGATGACCGCCTTAGCAAACTGCTTGAAAACACGGTCCATGTAAGTGCTCTGTCGAGGCCACAGGCCCTCGAGGAAGCCAATATGGCCGCCATGACAGGTAATAAGCAGGGCCAGGTTGGGATTCTGCTTCACTGCCTCCACTGGGATGGCTGCAAGGGAAACAAGACATTCAGGCCTATTTACACCTATTGTTTACCAGTTCCTAAAGCTAAACTATTAAGTGTGTAACATGAGGTTACGGATTGACTCACCTTGACTTATGGTATACTTATTGTTATATGATATGACGTAGCGCCTGTTCTCTTCCGTGCCCTGTGATATTGTTATTTGTTTGTGTGTTTTGCTGTATTGTTTTCCTGTCACATTTAATTATGGATTCTTAATTTGTACTGTACAGGTGTTGGTGATCATGCCATGTGTTCTATATCTGTCTACGTCTAGGATTGTGTGTATGTTGTGACTAACTGACTATATAAGTTGTTGTTTTTTGATGGACTCGGATAAATGGACAATTTGACTTAATGTGAAGAACAGCTATGCTAATGTGCTGGTGCTAATAGAGATCCGATAAATTTAATTAAATTCACAGTGACAGTGCATATGTGCTACTATTTTATAACGTATACATCAAAAACAGTTGTTATCGTTTGCAGTTTAGAGGAGATTAAAAAAAAAGGACAGCTCCATAGTGAAATCAGGTGCTATTTTGGACTCACCATGAGAGGGAGAGAAGACGTCATCAGCAGCGTTCAGACACAGCATTGGCACCTGCACAGATTTCAGCCTGTGGACAGGACTGGCATCGTGGTAGTAGTCGTCATTGGTAGGATATCCGAACATTATGGAGGTGAACCTCTCGTCGAACTCTCGGATGGTCTTCGCCTGTGGTGGGTTTCGAGTAATATGATTAACTTCTGGCCATCTCATTTAATTGGATTAGCATTTGCAGCCAGGTGTCACTGAAAATAATCCCTACCTTCATGACATGATCGATGTCGTAACACTTTTCAAGCACTGGTCTGTGTCTGGAGGGGAGATTAAAAATAAAACTGTCAGCCACTGCTGTTAGGTGGAATAATGTGCATTAGAAAATGTCCCTCAGGGATGCTGACAAGGTTGTAACAACCTAATGAAACAACAAAAGAGCTCAACTTTCAACAGTAAAAGAATCACAGTGCATGTATTATCATATACTGGAATATATTGAATGATATTTTCACAGATATGTTTTTCCATAACACTGTAAAAAGCTTAAAACAGCATATATAAATAAATATATAAATACGTTAAAACCCCAGTTATTGAAGCTCATGAAACGTTTAGCCCC
This sequence comes from Decapterus maruadsi, assembly GCA_030347415.2. Lineage (NCBI taxonomy): Eukaryota > Metazoa > Chordata > Actinopteri > Carangiformes > Carangidae > Decapterus > Decapterus maruadsi. The sequence continues at coordinate 20,568,775 of CM064906.1, forward strand.
GAGCACAAGCTGTGAGTTAGCGGCCGTGTTAATCCCGCTCTGGCCTGGGCTGACCTGTGCACCGAGGCTTGTAGGCAGCTGGTGAGGTAGGAGTTGAAGAGGAAGCGGTCCAGGGGTTTTTCCAGCGAAGCGGTGCACTCAAATACGTCCCAGCCTGCTGAGAAGACTACGACACCTTTCAGGCAGGTTTCCCGGCCCTTGCGCCCTAAATAATTGGCCAGCATCATTCTGGATAGGGAGAAGGGTGATAAGGTAAGGACAGATGAGGGAGAAAGAGAGAGAGACTTTTTTCAATTCATAGGATTAGAGCTGGGCTGTAAATAAATGACTGAAGTAATACTACAGCTCAGGGTGACCAGGTGTCCTGCACAGCATTTTCATCCCTTGTCACGCATGTTGAGATGATGGCCTGCATTATAGGTTTGTTTGATTCTTTATTTTAAAAGTAGCTCTAGTTTTTAAGACACTGCTGCAAGACTGACGTTTTTAACTTATCTAACTCGCACGGCTGTGAAGAAAGACAGAAGGGTTTTGTTACTGAGGTGCGTGGGCGACATCATCATGTCAACCAATCAGCGCATCCAGTTGGAACGCAAGTTAGCCTGTTGCTCTCTTCGTATGTCCTTCCTTGCTGTTTTGGGAAACCCTAACAAATCCTGAAGGACAGAGGCTACGATGAAGTGAAATCGATGCTAACAAATTCTTTAAGGTAGTTCTAAACTGCCAGACTGCTTTCTTGATAATAAAGAGTTCTAAACTGCTACACCGTCATACTTATGTCCATTTATAGCTTAATTAGTGGCATGGCTCGCATTTTATGTGATAAAAGTTGGGATATTTACATTGGATATTTACTTTTTAAGTACATTGTAAGTACGTTTCAATTCAATCTCATTCAGTAAAACTTGCAGGTGAAATCACCATGATAACCTCCGAGGGCACAGGTCTTTTAAATGAGATTATGAGGAACATCTGGGATTTTACTGTTTTACTGTTACAAACACTGGGAAAATCATTTAAAGCGTGTCTGAAAACGGAAAAATTTATGTTGTAGGCGATTCCCGGTGTAATTACCGTACTGTGTCTATGTGTAATAACAGACGCGTGAGTGCTTTTCCCTTTGCCCTTCGCAAACAAACTCATGGGACTGAACACCAGCCTCCCACTCCAAAATCAGTGCTGTTCCCCACTTACCCGCCCATTGACACTCCAGCAGCCATGATCGGAGCAGCTTCATTGGTCTTCTGAATGTGTTCAATAACAGTCTCCAGATCCTCTGTGTTGGCCGCGCAGTAGGTCCTCGGGGTCTGAATGGGACGACACGGACAATTCAGTCACTTTTTTCTTCTACTTTCTACTCAACATAAAACTCAGCTTTGGTAAACACATTCACATCCATTATCTAACTGTTTTTCAGTGGCTATATGCTCAAAATTAGGAAAAGCAATTAGCCTAAACTAGAAACCATCACTAGAAAATGGATACAGTATATAGTAGAAAAAGACAGAACAAGCAGTGTGCAGCGTAGGCAGTGGACATCATCAGGCACGGGCCGAACACTTTCATGACTCACACACAAAGGCTGCAATCCCTGTCCATAGAAAATCAACATAAAGAGATTAACATGCCAGTGTTCCTACTACTGAAATGCTGCGTGAAGAGTAGCTTCCCTAATGGCCTTTCAAAGCCCCAGTGGCCTAATGGATAAGGCACTGGCCTCCTAAGCCAGGGATTGTGGGTTCGAGTCCCATCTGGGGTGTATAATCTTTGGACCCTTGGTTGCACAGTCCTTTAAAAGAACATCACCAATATGGTGCTCATTGATTGCTGAATAACCCGCAAACATCCAAACCAAAGTATAAAATGTCAACATGCATTGCCTTACTACCTTTAAACTGCAACATATTAATCGTGCAATTGTTATCATAACTGCGTATTCTTTGAACTCTTAATTGAATGTTAATTTATCATGCACTTCTAAACTATTACTGACAAATGCCATGTTATTTCATCATTTATTTAACTGCAATAAAAACACCATCCAGTATTTTCTAGGAAAAGAAGTAAAGTCACTTTCAACTTGACAGTTAGCGAGGTAGAGCAGGAGGGTTACTTAACATTGTACAACAAACTCACTCTAACTTGAAGGAGCCTAAATTCTCAGGAGGCTGTAGATTCTCAGCTCTTCAAGGCCCTTCATTAAGATTCAAGCAGAAACTCGGGCAAAGAAAATTCCTGTTTTTCTTCCCTCTAAGAGGCACACACACATTTTGAACTTTGCAGCAATAGAGCAGAACCTACAACTCGGATGATAACAAATTTAAAGCAAAGATTAAATACATAATTGTTAGTGGGGAATATTGTGAACACATGCACTTAAGCTTCTGCACTGCAAAAGTTGTTTCACAGGAAAGTGTAATGAAACCAGCTATTGCAAGATCCAAAAATAGATAAAAAGACACTTAGGACAGTTTTTGAGGCAGGGGGCATCTTTCACATAGTGGGTCACTCCAAAGCGCTAGCCTATTTAAACAATGGAGGATATTCACACTAACTAGACACAGAGAAAACACTCACGGGAGCGCACAATTGCTAAATCATTTGCATAGACTATAATTCCCCTCCACCATCACCTCTTGATACAGTGCCAAGGCCACAATGTCCAACTTTTTTTTTTCTCCTTAAATCTGAGAACAGCTGAGCCAACCAAACTCTGGATATGACCTAGAATGCAGGTTTAAATCAAACTGAGTGACACCGAACATTTTGCTTCAGTGTCACATTTATCGCATTTTTATGTGCAGCTGACACAGAGTACGACGCAGACAGCAGCAGCAGCACACAGATCAGCTATTGACACCCGCTAAGAGGAACATTAGATTGATTGTGGGGGGAACCCCTTGCTTGTAATGAAACACCATTTGTGCTTTGGACGAGATCTCTGTAATGGCAGTGATGGCATGATTAGATCAGGGTGATACAGTCGTCTGTAAAGAACGTGTCTCTGTTCCAAAGCGGAGACATACAGTACAGACAAGAGAGGAGGCGGATGCATGAAACACAGTGGGCATGCTAAGCACTATCACAGCCCATTTTGTTGGCTAAATATACCCGGGTGTAAGAGGACAGATTAAGCCAGGTGTCAGAACAGCACGTGCTCGACGAGGTCATATTTCTGTGGATCGGCATTAAAATACAGTATCTGCCTGCAACTTAATCCCCGCTGTGCAACAACATTGTCTGTGCGGCGTCTGCTCAGGGTCCCTGTGGACTCAGTGACACGTGTGCAGCTGACGTGCTCTGGGGACGGCTGAGGCAAAGAAAAGGACAACTCTGCTCTGAAGCTTTCATACATACAAACAAACTGAGGAAGCGATTTGTCCTCAGCAATCCTGCTTACCCCGTGTAAAACCAACAACAAAAACAGAAACAATGCAATGGTTTAGATAGACTCTTACCAGTAGCGTTTCACCAGAAACCCCTCGGTTGTTGAATACCACACATCTGAAATACACAAATCAGATAACGCATTAAATCATTGTAGTCTCATAAATGACAACTTTAATCACATCATCTCTTGATTTTAACTGAAACACATGGAAGAAAAGCTAAAACGACAAGTCAAATGATCGACTATTTGTTTGACAATTTTAGCATAAATGGAAAAAATGATCCCTAATTACATGTAGATCATTTCTGACAGGTCATCTCGGGATGCCATCGTGGACTCTAGAATAATTAGCATTTTGTTTTTACAGACTGTTTGTCCAGAAAATCAGTGATGAAAGTATTTGACTGCAACCTAAAAACAACAACATTTCAAAGCTCTAGTAGGTTTATGCTTGTTTTTTCCTTGTCACTGCAAGTTATCAACCTTCATGCACAAAGGAACACGGTGGCCCGAATGTTTCTCACTTTGTAAAAACAAAACAACCAAAAACAAAAGAGTAAGAACATGATGAGATGTGCAGAGAGAGAGGCCCAGCTGTGTGAGCAGCGTTCTGTTTTGTACTGTGGAGCGCAGGCATCAGCCTCCCCCTCCTCACCCCACACCTCCAGCAAGTCATCTATTATCTGGTGAAGTCAGAACCTGCAGTTTCTATCTGTGTAACTCAGCGGGAGGGTGGGGCTAAGATAGGGTGCTGGGCAAGAGGATGGATGTGGAGGTGGTGGGGGGTGGGGGGGTCTGGTGGTGGTGGGGTGCTTAAACACACACTGCAGCATACACACGGAAGCTGGTCTGGGCTAAGCTGCAAAGCTTGTACCGGGATAAGCTGTAATTCATTAAGCTACACGGACAGGGGGGTGAGGGGTGGAAGATGCTGAGTTTGCCGGCTTCTCTTCCCATGCCTTCCCCCAAATCTGGGTGAAAGAATGAGTGCAGAGAGAGAATACAGAGAGGACCTATTGGGAGAGAGGGAGGAAACAGGAGAGGTGGGGAGGGGGGGGCAGACTGCCTCCCTCTGCAACTCTTCAAGCTTGTGCTACGTTTGGCTATTTACAAAAAAGCAGCTCTTGACACAGAGCTAAGCTGTCCAACTTTATTTGTGCACTTCGCCTGAAATAACCCCACCCCCCCCTTTCTCTCTCTCTCTCATGCACCCATTATATAAAAGTTACAAAATCGCTCCAAATGAAGCGATGGTGAGTTTTTATTTAATTAACATCAGTATGATTGTGGCGACCTTTCGTTTTTTTATTTTGATTGGATAAAAAAAAAATCAGTATTCTAGATGAATGGCAAAATGAGAACATGAACCGCACATGAATGTCAGTTTTGTGCGATTCGCTGTCCTGAATGTGCGCTGCTCACAGTGCTGGACCTCAGCCAGGTTATCCAGCCAAGACCACCCACCTATAGCCCAGATCCCGGCTCTGCTGGACCATGTGCAGGATGTAGGACTCTCGGCTGGTGCCGGTCAGACCGGGGAGAAGGAGGACTGTGGGCCTGGTGGCGGGGTCGGGATGAGAGAGGCTGTCGTCGTTGTCAAACCAATCCAAAGAGATCTGTCCTCCATCTGCTGCCTTAATAAGCTCACTGCAGAGACGAGCGGGACACGCAACTCAGCAACATGGGTCTTTCTGAACATTATCTTCTCTCTCTATGTGTCATTTATTTGTCTCATTTGTTTGTTTCAAACATGTTCACACACAGTGATCAAGAAAGTACTGATTCAATGTTAGATTTGGGATTAAATACACATCTTCTCATTGCATGGTAATTAAAGGACACAATACTCCATTCTCTGCCCAATTAGTTGTTGGTTCAGTTGGAGGCAAACTGTGTCATTGTATCCATCACACACACTGCCAAAAGGAGATCGGATATGAGTGCAATGCTCACTGACAGCTCCCTCATTTCCCTTGTGATCGTCTTGTCAGCATGCTTTGCAAAACACAGCGAGTTAAGATAAGAGGGGGGGGCACTGCACTTTATGGTCAATCAATTTGTGGGCCTTACAACCCCAGCCTGGCAGATGAGGTCATTCATTCCCAGTGCCGGTGTATTTTAAAACCTGCACTGCACGCGGACACACGCAGCAGCTCCGTGAGCCAACTTGGCCCAGCCAGCGGCGGCAAAGACATCAGCATGAAATTACAGAACCGCCATGAAATATGCACCTAAGGCTAGCCTTTAAAGTCAGGGGTGAGGGGGTAGAGGGTGGGGGGACCAATCCAGAGTGTCCAGCGCGAAAAGTGGGAGGAGACCTCGCTGCCGGTCTTTCTGCTCAGACAACAAGATGAGTGGAATTTCACCCCCAGACAGCGTACAGGGGACAAATAGGACAGTTTTCACAGTGTCTGCCCTTGGGTCGACCTTGGGTAACTTCATTAACGGGGGTGAATGTGTGTGTGGGGGGGGTTGTACTGTTGTCCCCCGAGGAAATGTGATAATAATTTCAGCCAATGTGACCATCACTCTTATCATGTTTGATAACAGGGAGCTGGACTGGGCTGGATACAGTTGCTGCTGTGCATTATGGGAATATTTATCTCCTTGACTCAGGGGACAGCAGACAGTCACAGGCAGTGTGAATGTCCTTGGGACAGACATAAACAATGGGACTAATAATTCAACTAAGGTATTAATATTATTACCAAATCCCAAATAACAGATTTCTTTGAGCAATTTTCAATAAAAATGATAATTAATAATAATAATAATAATAATAATAATAATAATAATAATAATAATAATAATAATAATAAATAAATAAATAATTGATTGTTAATAAATAAATTAAAATATTTGTTTTCTATATGAAGGGAGAAGAAAGTTAAACTACAATACTTTGATAGGCCTCAACAGAACAAAATAAAAACTACATTTACAGTAAATGTTTTTTGTTTTTATTTCAGTCCAACCCCAAGTGGTTGGCTGACACACAACACTTGATCACATCACATCATACATATACAATTTATACTGTATACAGACACACACGCCTAGTCTAAAAGCATCTCCATGGAAAGTAGGGAATGTCAGGGAATACATATTAACAGATTAAGTATGTAACAAGAATAATTGATGAAAAATAAGGCTCTCTTAATTCATTTTAATCTGCTTTATGCACAGGGGGTAAAGAATGCAGTGCCAATTAATCTTCAACACAATGTACATTATCGAGCAGCAGGCCGGGCAGCCCAAGCCAACATTGTGGCACAAAAGATCTCTTTCTCCTCTGAGCTTTTGAGTCTTGGTTAAGAACAAGACTGGGATTTGTTTTCCAGTTGTGAAACTGGAGGGAAAAAAAGAAATCAGGAAACAGACAATGGCAGTTTCTCAGTGAGCACGCAAGGTTAAGAAGTTTCTGAACAAAGCTGTGCAAAAAGTGGGCATGGAAGACATTCTTAATGTCTGCCCTCGCGATCTCTAACTCCAGAATAGACGACGGCCATGATATTAAATACACATTTACTATTACTATGCCAAAGGTGAACTTCCTAGCTTGCATGCTTCACACTTATCTCTCCATGGATATGACCTCTTTGACTAAAGCCGGTTTATGAGTTCATATGCAGATTGGGTGCACGTGATGCCCGTCTGCTCACAGGGAGGAAATCATTTTCAGTTTGGGAGAAGAAACATCTCTCATGCAATGATTAATTAGTATGTTAGTCATAGCGGAGGACTTACTTTCTGTAAACCACCCCGGGTTTGGCTGTGACAAAGGGTCTCAGTAGAGTTTGGATGCGGCTCTCCCAGCACCAAAAGGTGGGGTAGTAGGTCTCTGACACCACTGGACATTGTTCCCTCAGAAACTGGTAAAACTTCTTACCCCCGGAGATGAGCTGTGGTTTCTGCAAAACACGAGTATGAGTTATATATAGCCCATATAAGTTATAATAAGTTATTTAATATGACAACAGATCCTTCACAACATGTTTTTGAGCTCCAAGCAATGTTTTGTTTCATCACCTGCTATGATGTTAACTTTTTTATTAATTCATCATTTCATGATGCATAGAATAAAGTGCTGTTTTCAAAAATAAGTTTAACACAGAGGGTATGACAAGATTAAATGTTTTTAGATCCAACTATAGTAGGAAGCAGAAACCTACTGAACACAGAGTGTAAAGAATAGGACATACACACAGCACATCTGCATTAACCTGCGGTTTAGGCCGCACACAAAGTGATAGTAAATGCTTGTTTGCATAATGAAAGCGAATGGCCTATTCATATTTTATATATTTCTATATAACAAAAATACATTTGCTGCGTCTTTATTTTGCTTACTAGAGAAAATGATAATGCAGCATGCAGATAGGGTTAGGTATTTGTTAAACTCGGGCGTTTATCATAGCTACTCAACAGGTTATAGCTATACTATCTCTATATTTTGAGTGTCTCGAGCTTCCTGCCCCAGTGAAAACGAAAGCAACTATAACGGTCTACCGGCGTTTTTTTTTTTTTTTTTAGCTGACGTACAGTAATGTTAGCTTAGCTTCAACGACGCCGGCATATAACTGTATGTTGGTTGATTTAATGCAGTTATATAAGCGTCTGCACGTGCATATAGAAATGAACCATGTCAGATAATACATGGTGGTGGTGAGAGCCCACATGTGGAGCAGCAGCAGGAGGCGTGTAACGTTTATCCCACCGATGCAACCGGATCGAAACCTCCATCACCCCGACGCACCGGTCGACTATCATCATCACTCATGCATGAAATGCACACACGGTCGGTTTCAACTTCAACACACACATGCACACACTACGGTACAAAGAGGAGTCTTTTCAAAAAAACAAAACAAAAAAAGCATCCTTCATGCCAACGTTACTTACCTTCGCTACTGAAATCAAATAGTAGCAGGTGTACGCTGCGCTAAAGCCCAGCACCAGAGACAGTCCCACCCCCGAGCCGAACAGCCCAACTTTCACTTGATTTTCCAGATAATATGACAGGTCCCTTGTCAAAATGTTGAAATTGAAGTCCAGCGAGATCATTGCAAGGTCCCTGTGTTTTTTTTTCTCCCCCTCGTACTGCAAGGACAGCGGCCAGCTCGGTTGCAAATTCAGCTGTATCTGCCTGCGAGCGCACTGTGTGAAGGAGACAGTCAAGGGGACCTGATGTAGAGAGGAGGAGGAGGGGAGGGGGGTATTTAAGTGAGCCGGCGAGCGGTGGCGCTCTTTGACCAGCTTTATCAATGCAGCTGCTCTGCTGCTGCTGCTGCTGCTGCTGCTGAGTCACACAGGCGCCCCCTGCAGGTAGAAGAGCTGAAGTGAGCCTGGAAAAAAAAAAAGTTAGACACACTCCCTCCCCACTCCTGTAGATAGTGGTAGCTCAGCCAAAACTCATTGTATTTGCAGAGACAGCAGGAGTGTCACTGAACACCTCCAGCCTTTAACAAATGATCGTGGGTTGTCTTTTTTTTTTTTTTTTTACTGCAGTGGGAGTGCACTGCACAGTGAAAAACTGCATTAACAACAAGGAGAAGCAGGCAACTGTCCCAGGAGCTGCACTAAACATCCACACCCACATGGGGCCCAAACTCTCCAGATTCACGGTGTAGCAATTAGTTTGTGTTAATTCGATTAGCTGAACATGTTATTTATTGTATTAGGTTTGCAGTGCACCATTAGTGCGTAATATATTAAAAAATGACTGGAGCTGTAAAGGCAACATTTTTATTTACATTATTACCTAACCTTTGGGTCCCATCTGGAGGCCCTGAGATAAATACGCCTTTTAAAATTACAGTGCATATTATTCTTACGTACTAATTTAGGCAGATGCTTAATAGCTATGTATTGCACAGAGAGTAGCCGAGGTAATAAAAAAAAGAAGAGTGGCCCTACAGTGGGCTATTTTGCTGCTCTGGTGAGTCTGCCCAGAAAATCATTTAAGTTGTGTAAAGATTTTGATTTGAATTAAATATTGATAGAATTCATAAACCATTAAAGAGTATCATGAAGTAATAAGTGCTTCAAACCATTGTAACACCCTGAGAGGATTTGTTAATGCACTTAGTGGATGTCTTTCTGTATCCTACTGAGAGATTTGTTTTGGTTTGGCACTGCAAAAATAACAGACTTCAACTCAGTAGCTGCTAACTGCCATCAGTCAATTATTAAATAATACAATTAAATTATCACTCAATATGTCAATCATTAATCATAATAAGAAAATGCGTTCAATCTAAAGAGCTGGTGGCTTTTGACACAATTATGTGAGTTAAATCATATGGCATTACAGCTGCCAAATCCATTAATTACACTATATGACTACTACTATATCCAATATTCAGTATATCTTGGATGTATACGTGGGTGTATTCATATACATGAGCATATACAATTATGAAACCTATATACGAGGGTTAATATGTCATGCATTTCTACTTATAACTGTTTGGATGGTTTGTAATCTGCAATTAAATGTTCCAGAGAAATGTATATTATCTCTGAAAGTGATTTTGTTATTATGCCACAAAATTAATTACACTGTATCAGAGCTGTCTCAAGGCATAAGTGAATGAAGCACCTGCTTAGGACCCCTTAACAACTTGGGCCGCAAAGAGCACATCAGTTTCTTTTAGATCTATAGTGCTTTACTTCTGTCAATCCTTAGAGAAATCCTGCGTAATTAAAAAAAAAAAACCTTAATTGTTGTTGTTGCACACAATGCTGTTGCATCTTATTTAAAACCAAAAATGAAAAAGCAGATTACATTACAATCCGTGTACCATTCGTTCTTTCCATTTTCGATTGGAAATCAAAAATCAAAAAAGGAAAAAGTGACAGATTATTTTGTTTTTTGTTTTTGAATCAAACACGAAATATGAAAAAATGTCTGTTTTTTCATATTTCAATTTTAGGCTCAGATCAAAAATACGAAATGGAAAAACGGGCAACAGGACAGAATTTGATTTTAATATTTAATTGGGTCGGGTTTAATATCACCCGGAAGTTTGGCGATATCAAAGAGACACAGTTACAAAGATCATTCATAGTTTTCATAGACGTGATCTGTGGAGCTGGAGGGTAAAACATCAGCTCAGCGACAAGACTGGACACTGCACAGAGCATCAACCACCAAGACTAGGGCCTAGTCCACACGAGCCCGGGTATTTTTGAAACCGGAGTTTTGCTCCGCGTCCACACGAGTGGTGTAATTAAAATACTCCGTACACACGCAACCGTGGAAACCGCTACCAAATGACGCAATGCACACGTGGAGGGCTGTTTTGACCAATCAAAATACAGTGGAAACCGCTTATGGATCAAAAGGCATGGGACAGAATCATTTATAGTGTTCATTTTTGGTCATTTTGTGGATGAAAACCTGCGCAACAACAATAAAGTGTTCCTTTGACATGCACGGCTGCAGCAGTCTGCACACATAGTCACCTGGCTGACTGACCACTGTCGGTGCGGCTCATTATCATGGTTGTGTTGTCTGTCATGAAACATATCCACTTTATATCAACCGCGGACGTCACGAATAGATTTTCGGCTTTTTGGCTCATTCCGTTCATCTCCGCATCGGCTCTTTTTATCACTGCATGACAGCAGTGCGACCCCCCCTCCCGTCGGACCCGGTGACATATTCCTTCATTCATGAAATTCATCCCGAAGCACTCTCAATCAAACAAGGTGGGGAATGAGAAACTGCGGCGCTACTGTAGTAGTTTTAAAAACACACCGGCAGCGGCTGCAAACAACCTCTGCAGGCAGTGTTTACATCAGCACGTGCGCAGCTATGACGTAAACGAGAACAACAATCACGGTTGCAGTGTCCACACGCACCCGGTGAAACCACCCTGGACCCCGGTTTCAATTCCAAAAGCTTGCGTGTGGACAGAGCATACAACCGGGATCAAATTCACGGTTTAAAAAATACCCGGGCTCGTGTGGACTAGGCCTTGGTCATCTCACTGGTCATTTAATTAGACCCCCCCCTCCTCCCCGCTACCGTTCTCAAATAAACGCTGGGACTCGGGTCTCCTAGTGGGCCGGGTCTGGCTCCAAGTTTGAGCAAATAAATGAGCAGAGATCCGACCAGGAGCCTGGACCCGATGTGGCCGGACTCACGAGCATTAATTCTTTATTAATTCTAAAAATAAAAAATAAAAAAAGCCCGTAGTTGTGTTCATAGAGACGTAAAGTGTGGCCAGCTGGTGATCTATGCGGATCGAGAGTGAGCGAGTGAGCAAGCGAGAGAGAAACAGCGCTGAACCAGATGCAGGTTGACCAGCAACACACACCCTGCCTTCACCTCCTAAATGACACCTGTAGCCTAAGCTCTCATCTTGGCTTTTAGTGGGCGAGTTGAGGGATTCTCCAGGCAGGAACTGTTTCAGTGACTGAAATAGGCTTGGATGTGATCGCTCAAAACTTGACACTCTGTCTTATGACAAGTCTTGGTGGTTGATGCTCTGTGCAGTGTCCAGTCTTGTCGCTGAGCTGATGTTTTACCCTCCAGCTCCACAGATCACGTCTATGAAAACTATGAATGATCTTTGTAACTGTGTCTCTTTGATATCGCCAAACTTGCGGGTGACGTAAACCCGACCCAATTAAATATTAAAATCAAATTCTGTCCTGTTGCCCGTTTTTCCATTTCGTATTTTTGATCTGAGCCTAAAATTGAAATATGAAAAAACAGACATTTTTTCATATTTCGTGTTTGATTCAAAAACAAAAAACAAAATAATCTGTCACTTTTTCCTTTTTTGATTTTTGATTTCCAATCGAAAATGGAAAGAACGAATGGTACACGGATTCATTACAGAAAATGCATTGTCTATCTTATTTTGTTAGTTTCATGACATTCAGTATCCTACCATAGACTGTATAAAAGTATCCTACTGAGTAGGCTATTATCATTTTGAATATTAAGTGTAAATCAACGTCAGGATGCACATTTAGCTGAATTTGGTACCATTTCAGATTAAAAACCAAAGATGGGTAAAAACATAGCCTATGCCAGGCTATGAATAAATTTGTAGTAGGTGTGTAAATGGTCAGAATTACTGGCAGTATTAGAGGGCCCCAATATAAAATTTTACTTAGGGCCACATGGAGACTTGGGCCGACCCTGCACTGTATGTTGTGACTAAAATAAAATGTGGGTGGTTAAATGTTTATACAATTCATGTTCACAGGCATTAAAGAAAAGTGAAGGGAAAAAACAAAAACCCAAGTAGCCTATCTACATTATGAAAATGTATTGCGTTTTATTTTTTCCATCACAACTTTTAAGTGGGAATATGAATGCACCAACCGCCGAAAATCCAAAAGAAGAAGAAGTAGGAATATGCTCCTGCTGCTGCCAGGCTGCTGCACGTTACAGATGCGCACGCGCGTCGCGGGCCGAACTCGTGCTTGTTGTTTTTCCCAAGCCTCGCGCCCGACGGACGGCCCCGACGCCGCCGCCGTCTTCTTCTTCGTGTTTAGTCGTTCATCTCCGGAGCTGCTAGTTGTTGCTCGGTCTGAGGGTCTGAACGATGATTGACAATAATGGCGACGCGTTCATTCTGAGTTGACTCCAGGGAAACATCTCTGGCTGACAAAGGGGGAAACATCTTGGATTGGATGGGACCGTCGCTGCCGCCGTACCACTACCACCACCACACCATTAAGGGATAAACAACCTCAAAACGCGACTCTTATTATCTCAACGAGGAGGACTTGCTTTGCTATAAACCAGGAGAGGGATTTTTTTTTTATCTTGCTAGCATTGCGATAGCTAGCAACTCAGCTCTGCTAGCTTGCTAAGTTGAAGAGGTGGTTTTCTTCTGTGTGGAGTGGAGGAGCTGACTTACTGAGATCTGGCTAAGCTATGGGGCAATGTGGCCGCTTTAATAAGCTTTTATTGTGATTTGGTTTTTCCTCCCTATTCTCAGATGAAACGCTGAGGAGGTAACTGGCTCACGTTCACGTTATTGTGGGAGTAGTTAGTTACTAGTCCAGCAGCCTCTTTTCCTTAGGTTGCTAACTTAGCTACTCAGCTAGCAGGCTAGCTTTGTGGATTGTCCCAGTCCTTTTTTCTTTTTCCTGTTAGGACTTGCTCCCACTTGCGTTTTGGAAAACTGTCTACCAGGGGCACCGATAGCTGGCTGGCTAGCAGAGAGTGCTAGCTTGGTGCTAACTTGTAAAATAAGACAAGAAAAGAAAGAAAAATATCGCTGTAGCATTGCGCTATCTTTTTTTTCTTTCGTAAATGACCACCGGCAGGAATAACCGGGCGATGATGGAAGGAGTTGGAGCGAGAGTTGTCCGCGGACCCGACTGGAAGTGGGGGAAGCAGGACGGCGGAGAGGGACATGTTGGCACCGTCAGGAGTTTTGAAAGTCCAGAGGAGGTGGTGGTTGTCTGGGATAATGGGACGGCTGCTAACTACCGCTGCTCCGGAGCATACGACGTGAGGATACTAGACAGCGCACCAACAGGTAACTTTTCCATCAGCTGATGTACTTTTGTCAACACTTTTGAGAGTCATTGAAGTTTAGCCAGCTTTTTGCTGTGCGACAGGGCTGCTGCGCTCACTAGAGGAGGAGATACTGTTGTTTTTAGTTGGGTCTGACTTTGAGGACAATGAGAATAAAAAAAACAACACAGAGACACAGAAAGTAAACTTGCTGTCGTTGAAAGCGCAGGTTGCGGTTGTGGTTTGGCTTGGGGGTTAGTGCTGTGGTTTGTGATGCAAAATCTCTGCCCCCTTTGAAGTTGTTATACCTAAACTTTCAGCTTTGGATGAAAAAAAACAAAATATTGAAAGTAGCAAATGTGTTATATTCCCTGTGTGGATGAACGCAGACGACATATGCTTGGTTTCAGCCTAATTTGCATAAAACCAAGATGAGTATTTCAATACATCCTGTCTGAGCAGATGCACGAATAGCAGACAGCTGTGTGTGCAAGATATGCTAATGCGCTGAGCGAGACACAACATTTGCACGTTCAGAGTTAAAAATATGTAAACAAAACCCGCTTCTCCAAATTGCACAACGTGGTGATGAAACAACTTCCGTGTTCAGCATTTAAAAGTGTGTTACTAGGTTGTTGTACACTATTTGCGCAAGCATGAACATCGGTCTTCCTGTACCAGCCACAACATTATAAGCCAATAGAGTTGCACTTTTTCACAGTAACGGACAGAGTTTAATATTCAGTTTCTTGAATGCACACTTGATGTTGCAGCCATGAAGCGAGGAGAAGTTGAATTTTCTGTTCTTATCATGGTTCTGATGCATCATCTCTATCTGGGAAAGAGTAGGAGGCTATAAAGCCAAGATTAGTCTAAAAGTGCTGACATCAACAGGCGTACAATCTTGTGACTATTAATGTAGCCCTCCTGGAAGATACTTGGGAATATGAGCATATTTCCAAAGTATAGTTATAGTGGATTGTGCCAAATCCAGAGGTCTGACTGTGTATGGAAAAGCATTATTTTCTATCTGCACACACTGTTAAAATAATGTTAATAACAACATGTTGAACAATTATCCCAGTAGTATCTCTGCTGTGTAATGTACATGTACTATCACACTGCTGTATTAACTTTGACTAATGCCGTCTTCCCTTTAGGTATCAAGCATGATGGTACCATGTGTGACACCTGCCGTCAACAGCCCATCATTGGCATTCGCTGGAAATGTGCTGAGTGCACCAATTACGACCTCTGCACAACCTGTTACCATGGAGACAAGCATCACCTGAGACACCGGTTCTACAGGATCACCACCCCAGGCAGCGAGAGGTTAGTTAACCCAGCAGCAGCAGCAGCAGCAACATCGGTCACTGTTGTGCTTCACTGTAAAAACCCACCGATGATGACATATACGTAGACATAAGGCACACAGATGATCACTGCACTTTATGGTGATAGGTTAGCCTCTCCTTTTCTTTTACTTCCACAGTTTAGCTTTGTGCTGCTTTGTGTGTGTGTGTTTGTGA
This sequence comes from Decapterus maruadsi, assembly GCA_030347415.2. Lineage (NCBI taxonomy): Eukaryota > Metazoa > Chordata > Actinopteri > Carangiformes > Carangidae > Decapterus > Decapterus maruadsi. Next base: position 20,584,184 of record CM064906.1, read on the forward strand.
CATTTGAGAAGTCTTTTTGTGCACCCTGCCTCTCAGGCAGACAGAATCTATCTCTCTGCTCCCAGCTCTCAGTTGCCAGGCAACAACTCAGCCTCGTTTTTTTTAGGATCCAGTCAGACCTTTTTAAAATTTTTATTAATGCAGTGCTTCCCATTTAAAGAATTTATTTGAGCAGATTCCTAAGATTATTTTTTTGTTTTTCAATATTTACAATTTTGTTTTTCACAAGGCTGCACGGTCCTGGAACAAAACTGTTTCACAGCTCAGAAGTTTGTGCTTTGACTCTGAAGAGAATAGCCTATATTTTGCATGAGATTCACAATAATAACACTAATTTTTCAATCTCTCATAAAGCTGCAACAAAGAATAGATGAATAAATTGATCATGAACTATTTTGATAATCGGATAATTGATTTGAGTAGTTTTTTAAGGAAAAAAAAGTCAAAATTCTCTGATTTCAGCTTCTTAAATGTGAATAGTTTTGGATTCTTTGTTCCTTTTATGAGTATGAGTATGAGTATCTCTCTGGTTTATGGACAAAACAAGACATTTGAGGACGTCATCTTGTGGTTTGGGAAACACTGATTGACATTTTTCAACATTTTATTGACCAAACAACTAATTGATTAGTAGTAAATTAGTAATAAAAAATAATTACATTATGCATGTATAGTCCAGTGTTTTGTCCTCATTCAGTTTTAGAAATTCCTGACACGTTAGTGCTTTATTTAGTTCTGCTTGGCTGAAGTTATTGTCTCTTCAAATAGCAATGTCATAGTGGAAGTCCCATTGTTTTCTCTTTGCCCTTTATTGGGTGTGGGAAACTCATGTTGATGTGCAAAACTAGCACTGTATGGGAAACCACCCCTTCTGACATGTAACCAGCAATAATTGCATTTTAGTGTGTAAGTGCTGAACTGTGGAGGTCGTGGGAGGTTTATTGTGGCAGTGTTGACTTTGTCAATGTAATTATCTGGTATTTACTACAAGCTGACATGATAAAAGTTTGGCTCATTGTGGAATTAGGCATAATGTGAGTTTTGGTCTATGGCGCTGGAGGCCGGTGCAGAGACTTTGAACAGTTTGGGAAAACCTCAAGGATCAGTGCAGCGGTAAACACACTTAAAAGGAATATGTGTCTACAATACCATGGGAACGGTGTGTGTTTTAACATGAGAGTGTGTTCATGTCAACGTGTGTGTGTGTGTGTGCCCTCAGGTCAAAGAAATGACCCAAATTAGCAGGTGTTTTCATTTGCATGCAGAAATCACTTTGTCTTCCAGCTGCTGTTAAGGTTCAAACTGAAGTCAAAAACATTTCTCTGACCTTCACCTTCCTGAGCAGTGAGCACTCCTGAAAGAATCATTAATGGAAACTATGTCTCAGGTGTGGTTTGTGAAAAGTTATCAATTACTGCGTGTGCAGACAAGATCGAGTCAAACTTTTTAAGGCGGCTTTTGTCCGTGAATTCAGAGATGCTCTACACAGAATCTAATGTGTTTAAGATAAAAGAGCAATGAAGTAATAAACTGATTTGATTTAAATACTTTAAATGTAATAATAATAATAATTCATTTATCTTATATAGCGCTTTTTAATGACCCAAAGACGCTTAACATAGAGAATATAGCTAGAACATAGGGAAAGGCAAATACAGGATAAGAACGCACACAATCACACAAGATAAAAAAAAAAGTGATATTTGGGATAGCGTGAAAGCATGCTCACTAAATTCCACCGCTTGCTTGAAGTGATGGGACTTCATCCATTTCAGACCTATTTCACCCAAACACCATATTTCACTAAATGAACACATGGCCCAACAGCTGGCAGCCCTTTCAACTGAGTACGACTTCATTTCCCCTGAGACGGACATTACATAACGCACAATGGGTGCTGGAGGTCTCCCCAGCCCGCACTGCTCCGACAGCGTGGTGGGGTGTTTTGTTACACCGCATTAGATTCTTTCACTAAGTGCTGAAGAGGGAGTGGTTGAGAGCCACAAGCTGTTTGCACTGGTTAGACGTACACTGGCCAGCTGCCGCGTCTACCACCGCGGCTCACATTGTTGTTTGATGGTTAGAGCTCAGCTGGATGTTTTATGTGCTCTTACCTCTCTTTCACTGGTTAGGTTAGCAGCTATGCTACGCTTTAGAGACTTACAGTGATTTAAAACATGCCAAAAATGTCAAAATTATCCATTTTAGGTTGTGGCTTTTCATTTGCAGAGAGGTGACTTCAAAGAAAAAGAAAAAAAGAAAGGAATTGTCAGTTAGGTGTGAAAGCTGTGCTGTAACAAAAACGATTGTTATTCATGATGTTTCAACATACCACCTGCCACTCAACGACAGAGAATTTAACAGCATTGCAGTAGTATTCCTAAAAATAGTCAAAAGCCTAAATTCATTACATTTTGCCCCTTAAATTTGAGATGGTGCTGGTAAATTTTTCATCTATGTGCAACCAGTAAATTTGACTTTCTTTTTTTTCTAACACTGCTAAATGTGGAAGTGGCAACGCAAAGACTTTGGTATCTGTCAGGCCAATGTTTGTGAGGATAATGAATGAAAAGGAAATGTGAATATTTGCTTTGCAAGTCGATTCATGGTGTGCACTCCTAAATTTTCTGCTTCCACTCCTCTAAATTTTTAAGTCAGGAGCCGCTGTGCTCCTAGTGGAAAAAAAAGTTAGTCTGGAGCCCTGAAATTCATTTTGACCTTTTAGAGAACACACTGATTTGAGAGCTCAGACGACAGGCCAGTAATAGGTGTTGCTCACACACTTCTGGCCAATGTTTTGTCGTCTACTTTGTTTTCCCTATCATCAGTCGCCCGATGCTGAGACGGTTATAATGACTGTCAGGGACTACATTGTTGATACAGCAGATTAGATGCTGGTTGCGCTCAGCCCTCTCAGTACGATTTTTCATCTGTAGCCATGTCCCATTTGCCGAAAGTAATTTCCACCATGACTTGGGAGCAGCGGGCACACGGGGGAAGGGCAGTTAAGGACACGCAGTAGCAGAGGGAGGGCATAATTTTTAATCAGTTTCAGTTAACAATTATTGTGGAGCAGGCACCAGCGTCCTCTCTGCGATCCACATTTGCTTGGTAATTAAAAAAACAACAGTCAATTGATCCATGTCAACGGAGTCTCTGCAAACACCTGCTGCTGAGTCCTTTTGTCTGACACTGTGTTATTATGAGTGATGAAAGTTTAGTCCAAATGAAAGTAAATGAAACCTTTTTTTTTTTATCTGAGCAGAGTCCTTCTGGAGTCTCGCCGAAAGTCTAAGAAGATCACAGCCAGAGGGATCTTCACTGGTGGCCGGGTGGTGAGAGGCGTGGACTGGCAGTGGGAGGACCAGGATGGAGGCAATGGGAGGAGAGGAAAGGTAGGAAGACCTGCTGTTGTCAGAATGAACAGTTTCTATCATGCTCTTTGCTACTCTGTCTTTGTTTTTCTTTCCCAAATAACTTTTATTTATTTATTTAGAGCAGTGCAATACAGACATATATGGAAACAGTATGATTCTTGCTTTATCACAGAACAAACCAGTTGAACCCACTCACCCACAGAGTCCCTGATTGGGCAATTGCTACACAGACGTATAATTAGAAGTAAATAAATAAATAGATTAAAACAAAACATTAATAGATTAATAAAAATGAATAACTCAAATAACTTTCCACATTACCAAAGCACTTGTCTGAGTCCCAGAGTCCCATCCAGGTGTGTCAAGTAAAAGTAAATGGTGCTTGATGCAGAGCTTCAGTGGTGATAAAAAGAAAGAACATTTGTCTCTTATAAATCCCAATTCCCAAGTGCACACTAAGTGTGCAGATACATTTCTAAATTTTGCTGAATGAACACCACCGCTAAAAGATACTGCTTAAAAAATATGGCCAAACCTGTCTCAACTTTATTTCAGAGCTGCGCTGTTAAGTGGATAATAAATCCCGGGAGGGTAAAGGCAGGCTTTGGCGAGCGTGCCAGAGGCAATCAGAACCACGTGTGTGCCACTGAAGGGAGCATGACCACCCGGGAGGGTTGTGTAGAATTGAAAAAAAACAAGGATCCCTTGCCCTAAACAGTCATAGGGAGGAAAAAACAAACTTGCATCCCAGGATGTGATTTGATTTGAAGTGCACAGGAGCCTTGACCAAAACAGGAAGGGCACACGCTGACACAACATGTTGGTAGTGTGCACACAGAAAGGCCAAGACGGTGCACAAACAGTTCACTCCTCTAAAGCCCAGCTGGGCGTGCTGCACTGTGCTGCACTCATATCTATAATTTTGCACATCTGTCTTTTATTATAGGATTAGAAGGTTTGGATAAAAAAAGTCATTAAAATATTTATTCCACCAAATATTTCAGAACTTTTAACATAATTTTCCATCTGTGGAAACAAACAGACAGGACAATCAATCTGCACAGGAATTGAATTTACTGAACATAGCGTTAGGAAAATTATCAAAAAGTTATTACTAAATTTGGAATGTGTCACTGGGAAAAAAAAATTCTTTATTTCTTTCCACTGATCCCTATTCATCTTTTCTGAGGCTATTACCAGATTTCGTTGCTGCAGGTTATTCTGGGCTTGAACACCTCATTAGAAAGTAATACAATGTCTGATGAGGTTGCATTTGTTTAGCATACTCTATTTAGATTTATACTGTAACTGTGCTGTAAAGTGCTTCTATTTTGACTATGGTACAGACCCCAGAGTATTCAATTTAAGAGCCCCTCCAGGCAATTTAAGACTTCATTTTGCTGTGTTATTTAATGGCGTATCTCATTACTGTTTTATGATGCTGTAAGCAATATGCTTTCCAGAAAACTGCTATTACATGTCCTCCAGCTTCGATGTTGCCTTAGTTTAGTGTGGATATTACCTCCTAAGGCCCATTAATCAATTACCTCTGGAAGGGACTTGAAAATAATTTAACAATTTGATTTCTGTATTTACTTAGGGCACAGCTTTTAATTAAAGAATTAATTTACTCCACCACAGTTCTTCTCTTGACACTTTCTCAGTGTTACAAAAGTGTTGCGCAGCTTGTGATCAAGAGAGAATTGTTTAATGTAAAAATCCCAGACTTATCCTCCAAATTTTTCAGTCCCCCCATTCACAGCTCATTGCCTATTTATGCCTATAACCATTTCCTTCGGCTTACAGTGCCCTTCAAATGAAGCTTTTAACAAAATCTTTGAGCTGCTCCTGATTATAAAAGTCAGATATAACAGAAGTCATAATGTAGTACAAGTCCCAACTCCAGATAAGGTGTGTTGAAATTGTGGGGGCACATTAGATGGAGTTTTATTTTACAGTAATAACCAAAAACCACCATAAAGACTTTAGCAAATGAATAAGAATATCAGCTTTTTTCCATGTGCTTCATGTCTCCCTCTGTGTGAGTCAATCAAAGCTTTTTGTTTTATGAACATGGAAATTGTTTTGTTTTTTCTATCAGGTCAGTCATGTTATTTCAGCATCTGATGATGTTTCCATCGTGAGGTGTGTTTCCTAATTGCTTCTAAAGTAGTTTTTAAAATGTTTGCAAATTTTGGAGTCGGCCCGTCTTGAATATATGTCGGAGATAACCACCTAAATGACGTGATCATAAAGAGCAGATGCTGTTCAGACTTGCTTGGGCATACCACATAACTGCAACCACAGTTTGTACCCACCCCATCAAGTGGTGGAAAAGTACAGGGATTTTGATGGTGAGGACTTCCTGAATGCATCCAAGATGGTGTTCCCGGCCGGTTTCAGATACTCAGAGTGTTGTTTATTACTCGCACTGGCAAAAAGCAGCCTATTCGGCTTCAGTAGGGCAGAAGAATCCCCTGGAACCTCCACCAGAGAGAAACTGAAGTACAGTTTTTAAAAAGAACATAATGCGTCAAAGGTTTCTTGTTCTGATAAGTAATGTCTCCCACAGGCTCTGTCTCTGTGGTCTGAACTAGGCTTGTCTTTGTCTTTTTGTGTGTGTGTGTGTGTGCGTGTGTGTGTTTTTTCCATTGCAAACTAACGCAGTGATGGTTGCAAAAGTTTAATTAAAACATTCTTGTCGATTGCACAAGTATTCCCACTCGGCGGAGGAAAAAGCAAAAACAATGAAAGGTTTGGTTTGACTATACAAATTGCAACGCAGGGAGAATTAAACCCCGCGAATCAAAACCTAATCAAATTTGTTCTTTATAAGTCCCAAACCTAATATTTCTCATCTGTTTGGAATGAAACTTTCCTTTGAGGTCAAACATACAGTGATGGCCCATCTGACAAAACGGCGTATAGATTCACTACATCAACTTGCCAGTGACTTTTACTCTCCTCTGTAACAGTCATTATCTATCACCATGTTTGGGGGGGGAAAATGGCACAAAAAGCAAATACTCAAAGCCTGAAAGGGCAAACCGCCAGAATCTGACACTGGAAACATTAGCTGGAGTAATACAAGTTCAAGTTAGCAGAAACCTCCTCCTCTTTACACTCGCATGGCTCCAGGGTTGCTGCTCTGTAGTTCAACCTTGACTCTGACCTTCCATTCGACGGCAGCCAGTGAGAGATAAAAGATAATTTCCAACAGGGATCAATAAAGTATCATATTTGCTATCATTACGAGGTTTAAAGATGAAAAAACGCCTGCTGGGAAAACGACCCCCCCCCCCCTCCTCCTCCCTCTGCACATACAGTATGCAAAAAATCTTTTAGTTTCATGTGATGTAAATGTGACATGAACCTTCAAACACTACGCTGTTCCCTTTTTATTTATTTTGTCTGTGTGTTTCACATCTCACCTCTCCTGCTCCACAGGTGACGGAGATCCAGGACTGGAGTGCAGCCAGCCCTCACAGCGCTGCCTACGTACTGTGGGACAACGGGGCGAAGAACCTGTACCGGGTTGGCTTTGAGGGAATGGTGAGCAAACTTCCAGTCTGACCCTTAAGCTCAGTCGCAAACACACACACACACACACATGCACACTGGGCCTCACAAAAGATCAGTTGTCAGGTGGCTTTTGTGTTTGACCGCAGGGCTGAGGCTCTTTCTTTTGCTGCCAGGCCTTTGTGAGCGCCACGCTGCCAGCATGAGTAAGGCGCCATTGTACAGGCAGCTGGAAGGGGAAGGTATCTGCATGATAAAGGCAATCTGCTCCTTCTGCTATTTTCGGGGGAGAGAGTGAACATGGAGGTCAACTTTAGCGGAGGGAGACATTGTCTCCGGGGTTGTCGCGGGTGCAGCTACACACGCGTCTCAAATGAAAGGCGTCTTCCTCATTGGTGGAGACTGGCCTTGTCTTTCTATGAAAGAGGCCAATCGGGTGTCTTGGTTGCATAACAGATTTGTCCTTTGTTATTCTAATAGGTTGAAAGGAAGGTAGACGACATCTGCCTCTGGATTAAATAAATCATGGATTAGACCCCCCATCTCGACTGTTTTATTTCGGCTTTGTTTCCTGTTGAAACGCAGGGGCAAATCTTCCAAACAAATATTAATGGAGTCCAGTTTAAATGCGGAATGAGAAGTTGACGCCTTTTTTTTTTTTCCTTTTCGGAAATGTCGGTGTTCCGCACAAACCATCGTAAGATCAAACATGCCCCGCTGGCTGGGTACGGCAGATTAGGTCTGAGTTATTTAATTTGTTGAGACTTGTTGTAGTCAGGACTTAAGTTTTCCATCAGCTCAAAGGGACGAATGCTCTGCCTCACGTTCATCATCTCTGCCCTTCTAACTCTGCACATCTGAGTCATCACAAATGATGCCCTCCCTCTGTAGCAGCGTAGCGTAACGCTGTCCTGCCTTACCCCTAGAGCACTGATATTGTTGGTATTCAAGACAACTACGCTGTCGCTGCAGCTTGAAGTGTGTAAATTCTCAGTTTCATTATTCCTGATCGCGCCCCTCTTCTAATGGAATCACCCTGGCTAATTATCTAACCCCTTTCCCTCTTTTCTCCCCTCCTCTCCCCCCAAAAGTCGGACCTGAAATGCGTCCAGGATGCCAAAGGAGGCTCCTTTTACAGAGACCACTGTCCCGTTTTAGGTAAGTAAGCCAGTGATCTGTGTCCACCGTCATTATTGCACCAATTCTTTCACCTACCGCTCTGGTGCAGTGAATTCAAGGGCATTAGGGGAGTTTCACTTGCAGTTACCCATGTCAGGCCACTAGATGGCAGCACTGCCCAGTCACCAGGCTGCGAAAACCAGTCGCAGGCTCAGGTCATGCAGTTACAGTATTCCAAGAATTCCAGGAATTACTTGTCTCTGTGGATTCAGCACTGCAGTAGAAGTCTCTCATTGGGTTTAATACTGTTATTATTCATACAAAGAAGCACGTTTTGTGTGCAGTGTATGTAATAATGCTTTAACCGTGTTTGTACTATATATTTATCAGATTTGTCAGACTGCAGTGCCTCTCTCTCTACTTGAGTATAAAATCACTTACAGACTTAAAACCCTGATGTGCAAAAGATGCAAAACATGATTAAAAGATGTAATCTTTATCTTCCAGGTGAGCAGAATGGCAACAGAAATCCTGGTGGTCTGCAGATTGGAGACTTGGTCAACATCGACTTGGACTTAGAGATCGTCCAGTCGCTCCAACATGGCCATGGCGGCTGGACTGACGGCATGTTCGAGACCCTCACCACCACTGGCACAGTATGTGGCATCGATGAGGACCACGACATCGTGGTTCAGTACCCCAGTGGGAACAGGTGAGTCCCTGATGGATCGGCTCAGTTTATCAGCTCCCAGTAATTGAGAGCAATGAAAAGAGCTTCATCTCCTCAACACAGTTTCCCATGTGTCTAGTTTTAAACGTTCCCTTTTCAACTCGGCTCAAAAGCCACAAAACACTTCTCATTACATCTTCGCCATAAGATATAATTGTAACACTTGACACGAGAGACTCCCTAAAAATTAGTGGTCCGTCTGTAGTGAAACATTTTCTATCATAAAACTGTTCTCTCACCACCATGTCTCACTTTTGGCACAAGTAGCTTTTTGTAACAGCATTTTCTGGTATATATATTTTAAAAATCTTTCCCAGAATATTATATATCACTGCTCAGAATCTTTACCTCAGCCAGGTTTTGAGTTTCATGAATTGTGAGTGAGTTCATGCATTTATTTCTCACTTCTCAGATGGACATTCAATCCAGCAGTGCTGACCAAGGCCAATGTGGTACGCAGCGGCGAAGTTGCAGCCGGGGCTGAAGGAGGAAGTTCTCAGTTCCTTGTGGGAGACCTGGTCCAGATTTGCTACGACATCGACCGCATCAAACTACTACAGAGGGGCCACGGAGAGTGGGCTGAGGCCATGCTGCCTGTAAGAGTTTGAAATATATGATAGCTGATTTGTGCATTTGTAAAACCATTTTCAGCCAGTCAGTTTAGATTTTATTCTAACATAAATAAAACGGTCCGTAGTCGCTCTGTCAGTGACAGGATGGTTTTATGACCGATCTTCAAAAAATATGAGGATTAATTCTTAGAAATGTGATCCACAATGTTGTGCCAATAAGAAAACGCCATCAAGCCCAAAATAAACATACCATAACGTCTGGGAACTGGAAATCAGAGAATATCAGCCCTGTTATTTGGATATTTTTTTTTAAATCAGAACTTTTGACTTGTACTTCATCACAGGCACAAAATTTGTATGCAAGAACCCTCTATGAATTAGGCTCAGTTCATCTAACTGTCTGTGTAATTTTATGCTGTTCCCTTCACACTTGGCAGAGCCAGTCCCTCATCTCCTTTAAGAAACGTTGCCGTAGTATTATTATTATTAACACGCAGAGACACAATTTCACCCCTCAAATCAGTCCATGGCTGTTTGGCTGCCAATTTTTTTTTTAAAATATATATTTATTAAATTTTTTTTCTTCTATCATCTCAACAAGACGCTATTCTTCTCTTATTATGAAGTTTATTCATTGCTGTCTATCACGCCTTAGGTTATGTAACTCCAGTCTACTCCAATATGCCACTTGTCCCTGCCAAACTGGCCCCCCTCAGCAACTAATGAGCCTTAAAACCCTGAGATGGGTTGTAGCTTTGATCACTAACCACGGCTGTTTGCCGCCCGCTGCTGCCTCTACTGCAGCAGTCTCCATTATTGATGGCATCCTCCAGGACAGCCCCAGACCCGGCTCGACAGACTCAAAGTGCCTCTTTCTCATATAGCCTGGATCGAGATGATATGATTCAAAATTGGAAAGCATTTTGCTGTGCGCGCTCTGTATTGCTTGTATAGATGAGGGATAGTCTAGCAAGCAGAGGGGTCTTTCTTTTATATCCATCTCCTTTCGCGTGCAAGTGAATGTCCTCTGAATAAGCGGCTTTAATCTATAATATTTAGTTTTTTTCTGTCAGTTTTCATTTTCGCAACAAGCTTTGTTTCTCCTCCGTGTCCAACAACCGCTTTGTTGAGCGTGTTTTCATTCCACGTAAAATCTTTCCTCCCACCTCAGGTTTTTATTTTTATTTTTTGCTCTTTCTCACAACCACTCTTTGTTTTGACTCTGCCACATCCAGACTCTGATACACAAAACAAAACTCAAAAAGACAACCACCCTCCATATACTAATGAGTTTGTTCCACCATTTATCAACAGACTTTAGGGAAGGTGGGTCGCGTGCAGCAGATCTACTCCGACAGTGACCTGAAGGTCGAGGTTTGTGGAACTTCTTGGACGTATAATCCGGCTGCTGTCACCAAGATCGCCCCCTCTGGCTCTGCTGTCAGCAACGCCTCTGGAGGTATGTGTGGGAAAAAAAAAAAGCGCCACTGACAGTGAGAGTGTCATCTCAGTTCTGTGTCCCCACTGTTCCCTCTTTTCTGACTCCCACACTGAAACACTGTCTGATGTTCTCCTCCTCTTGTTTTGGTCAGAGCGTCTGTCTCAGTTGCTGAAGAAACTATTCGAGACGCAAGAGTCCGGAGACATCAACGAGGAGCTGGTCAAAGCAGCAGCCAACGGAGACCTGGCTAAGGTGGAGGACATCCTTAAGAGACCGGATGTGGACGTAAGTGCCCTAATGTTTTTGGTGTTTCCATGTGAGCACTGCTGCTGGTGTTGGAGATGACTTTTTGATGAACACCAAATGATTTTGCCCTTAAAGATATATAGATGATCTGGGTGCATTGATAATTGGAGCTGGGATACTCGTGGCTGTGCTTCACCCTGCTCTCAGTATATTGAAGAGGCTGAGAGTCTCATAGGAAAGGACTCTGAGATCCTCCCACCTCTGCACCTCTCTCATTCTGAAAAGCATTAAAGCTGGGCCCAGAGGAGCCACCAAGGACCGTCGGTGTGCACTGCAGCACAGACCCAATTTACTCTCCGAATCAAGTGGAGTTCCATAAACCTCATATGGTTGCACACTGTGTTCTGACACATGCTATAGGCCAGGGAAAACACCCGTTGGCCACAGGACAGAGGTCTGTGCCTTGTAGAGGGTTATGAGAGCTGGTTACACCAAGCCTGCAATACTGTCTCCACTCAAACCAAGAGCGTGTGTTGGTGTGTGTGTGTCTTAATGTGTGTGTGTCAGTGGTGAAGGCTGGCCAGATGCCCTACTGCCTTTCAGTGGAATTATTTGCTTAAAGCTGAGCACACTAAGCCTGGCCAAGTGATCCGCCTGCCAGGACAAGAGATGTCTCGAGACTCCCAAAGGAGTCCACATTAATATTTATGCTCCCGAGTTTTTGCAGTGCTGCAGTTGGTGATGAAACATGCACACGGAGGGCGCACATGCACAACCACATCCGCGCATATAAACGCTTTAACACACCCACACCAATCTCTTAGCCCCTCAGGTGATCAGATAATTCAGAACATGCAGATCTAAACATGAAACATGACATAGTTGCACGGCTCGCATTCTCACTCTGAGTGCTGATGTGTTTGCAGGTGAACGGGCAGTGCGCTGGACACACTGCGATGCAGGCAGCCAGTCAGAACGGTCACGTGGATGTCCTAAAGCTGCTGCTTAAACACAATGTGGACTTGGAGGCTGAGGTTGGTATGATTAAAGAATGATGATTTTCTCTCATCTCATGTACGTTTCCAATTTAATGTAACACAAATGGTAAAAAAATAAAAATAAATAAATAATCCAGCAGCAGACACTGAGCCACAATGTGGGTGTGTTACTGTCCTCAGGACAAAGATGGAGACCGGGCGGTGCATCACGCAGCGTTTGGCGATGAGGGCTCTGTCATTGAGGTGCTGCAGAGGGGCGGTGCCGACTTGAACGCCAGGAACAAGCGAAGGCAAACACCATTACATATAGCTGTCAACAAAGGCCACCTGCAGGTGGTCAAAACCCTGCTGGACTTCGGCTGCCACCCCAGCCTCCAGGTATCTGCCCCTATGTCTCATTTGTCTGATAGAGAAATGCTTCATGAACCAAGTAGGCAGAGTTTAAAATGATACATTAGTGAAACAGCAGTAAGTGACACAAAGTTTCCCCATTTAGGATTCGGAGGGTGACACACCCCTGCACGATGCCATAAGCAAGAAGCGAGACGACATGCTGTCAGTGCTGCTGGAAGCCGGTGCTGATGTTACCATCACCAACAATAACGGGTTCAATGCCTTGCATCATGCTGCCCTGCGAGGAAATCCCAGGTATGAGACATTTGACTCCCCGCTTGCCACCGCTAGCTGTCACACTTGTTTGGTGTGTGGGACGAGGGACCAGGGCATGTTTAGGTGGAATCTGTGGAGTTTGTGTCCTCAGGATCTCGGTCTATGTCTGGTGAATGATTCCCGTTAAGCCTTTATATTAGATGCAGACACGCTGAATCCTAATATCTTGCCTCCAAAAAAAGAAAAGAAAGAAAGAGCTGTATATATTTCTATTATCCACACTCTAAATTCATAGATAATGAGTAAGGTAGGAAAAGTAATTGTTTTTTATTTTCTTTTTTTTCTGATGCAGTCTGGTCCTTGAATGATTCAGCACTGGTGCATAAAACTCTGTAGCGAATAACCAAAGTATGGAAATTAAAGATTGAGCTCACCACCCCGAAACTGAAATGAAACTGGACGCAACTCTCAATCCTTAGCCCGAATAATGAGAGGGAACCAGATTAACTGTATTAGTGGCAGTAATTGGACAAATATTTTGAACACTTACCTTAGTCTGCTTGCTTAGACTAAATAATATTTCATTACTATATATTCACTGATGCTTATTATTCACTGCAGCACAAATGATTAAAAGTTTTAAAATGAGAAAACTGGGAAAATGTCAGCGCATGATTATGATAGAGCAAAAATAAAACTTAAAAATATTTGTCTAAAATCAGGAACCACCAGGCTTTATATTCTGCTTCTTAGCAGCTAAAGGACAGAGGCCATGGCAGAAGCACTAATCTCCTGCTACTAATCCATTACTTAATCATCCCCCGTTGGACTGAAAGATGCAGGCTCACCACTTACAGGTCTAAACTTGGAGGGGGAGTATGCTCAGTCATCGACACAAACAGTACAACATTTCAAATAACTAGCACAGGATCCTATTGTGGCTTAAGACAATTGAGAAGCAAGGCAAGTTCTCAGAGTGTTTATTTCACAAGTTGTGTTATTTATTGTAAAGATTGATTTTCATTTGCATATTTTGATTACAGATTCTAATGTTTCCTAAAATCAATATAGAAAACCAATAGATCATTAATCATTTAAGTGCACCTTCTACATGATATGTAATACACTAATACAGCCTTGTGTGGTGCAGGTCGGGCTTTTCCCAACCTGCACCACCAGTAAATATTTCTTCACCCACCCTGATCCGACCCACGGGTAACCAGCAGGTTGTTGGTCGACCACTGCATCACTAGTAATCCCTTCTCTCAAAATTACAGTTCAATATCCTAAATGAACCGACCACCTTATGTGGATACTTCCTCCACAGATTCCACTGTTTATTTATTCTCAACTCATAAGCTTCACTTTTTTTTTTTATATTTATCTCAATTAACTTTGGCATTGATTGAAGTCTGATGCGGACCCATCGGCTTCGTCTTCCCAACAGATGGTAGAGTCTCGACTGACATCAGACTACCTTTGAGGCCCTGAAAGCATCTGTCTTATGTTGACTTTTTTATTAGTTTAACTAATAGGCCTTGAAGTTGATTAGTTGTTTCTTTTTACTGGGAGGCTCGTCCATCGCTGTTGTTGAGCAGAGGGCTGGCCTGCGGCGGCTGGCCCGGGCCCATGCAGCAGCAGCAGCAGCAGCAGCAGCAGCAGCAGCATCAGTAGCAGCAGCACGCCTTGTCCTTGTCCACTGCTATTTCTGGCTGCTGCAGATTCGCTGCTCCGCACTTTGGCTGTTTTATTCTCGTCTCTCAACCATGAGCATATCAAAGATAGCTCAGAGAGATGTCTGTCTGTATCAGGTTGATCATCCAGGGCCTCTTAAGGTGATTTACATTGACACTACATGGTCGGCTTTATAGACCGGAGCGATTTCTAGAAAAGTTAACAGCTGCTTCCTTCGCGGTGCGTTTTTTGGGTGTGTATGTGTCATGTTTTGCACATGAGCGTGGTTTCCCTGGCTAAATGTCATTCCCCTTCACTGGCATTCGTTCCTTTGGCATGAGGACAAATGGAATTGAGGTCGGAGGGCTCGGGAACACCTGCCACCTGCCACAAGCCTGGCCAGATCCAGCCCCCCACCTCTGGCACACTGCAGAAAAGGGCCAGGGCCTGTTTCCTGTGTGGCTGCACCGATGAAGTGGTTTGCAGATTAAGAATAACATATAGAAACACTAAACACTGCTGATCATGGTTAAAATCTGTTAGGGAGACAGATTTAAGTAACATACAGATTTTGGAGAGTGATGATGATGGTTTTAAGAGTAATAATTTAGGACATTTACAAAACAAATAAACTAAAATAAACATGAAATCAGACAATGAATAAATCAAAGTGAAATTGAGTTTACACTTTACAAATGAACACTTGAATTTGCAATTTGCAATTTGTCGATCCTCTTCAGAAGGTCGTTCCAGTTAATGATAAATTAAATTCTGTAATTGAATTTAATTGTTTAGATGCAGATCGGGATAATTAAAATCCACATTGAATATATTTTTTGAATTATACCATTTAAGTACATAAACTCAAAGAGCATAGACACACACACACACACACACAGTCCAGCTTGACTTTGTAGCCGGAGAGGGGAAAAAAAAACTACAAGAGCACCGTGTTGTCTTTTATCGCACAGATTTTAAATTAATAACCGTAAATCTATTTTGCAAAGTACGCAAACTGCCAGCGTTTAAGTGAAATGGTTATTTTAAAATGTCTTCTAAATTGTTGTTTGAAATCAAATTACAAATATTGAAATGCGATGGATGTACGAAACCAGGATTGAGAACACGAGGGAGCAGAAAGCTGGGCCGCAGTACAAGTCATTGATTTAGAGGCGAAAAGTGCTGGAGTACAGTGTTTTCTGTATCGCCGGCCCCTGTCGTGTTGTGCGCGCGTTGCTTGCTTCGGTCCACGCTCTGTCCCCTTGCCTTCACAGAAACGAAGATATATGTCGCCTTCTCCAGTCTGCCCATTTACTTTTATTTCACGCTCGAGCTCCTGCAATATCAGGGAGACAGTCCACAAGTCCTAAAGCCCTCGAAAATCTCTCCCTAGGTTGAAGTGAAAGTACCTAGTCTGGTGTGTTTTTAGTGGAGAGGCAGTTATTTCGATTGAGTGCTTAGAGGAATTCCCACTAAAGAATCATATTTCTCAAGGAAAAAAAAAAGTGTTTGAAGTTGGAAGCTAATCAGAAGCTCCCTGAGATGAAAAGTGTGACACGAGGCCTTTTCTGGTTAATGATCGATGTTATTATCGCTTCCTGATAGTAACTTCAAGAATCGGGTCTGCTCTGTCTCGTCATGTTTAGATTGAGCACCGGCACAGAATGTTCTGGCGTTCGGGGGGCTTAAACAAGTCTAATCTAAAATTTTTCATCGACGCTATAACAAAACAACAGGGGAAGGAAAAAAAAAAGCTCTTTTGAGCTTTCTCTTTCTAAGTGATGCAGGCGATCAAAGTCAATAACTCTCAGGTTCAGGTAGAGACGGTTTGAGGGAGACGCATAGGCAGAGCCCTGTGGGTGACAGATGAATCTTTCAACTTGGTGTCCCAAACACTGAGACAAATCAACTCCAACAACAGGGGTGCAGCAGGAACCGGGGAGTTTTACTGTATTTCACCTTGTTCATTACTCTCTCTCTCACACACACACACGCCCGCTACAGAGTGTGTGTGTGTGTAAGGGCATTCCCTCGTAAATTAGACCTAGTTGTTATGTTTTACAATTGCCAGTAAATTGAAAGTGCTGGTATAACCAGCAGTAACGCGTTTGGGGAGAGGCTTTTCTCGGCCGTCCACGCTGTGTGTTCTCCCTATGTGTGTGTTTACTGCAGCCCCAGCCTGCAAGGAGAGCCTGGCTCGTCTCTGTGTCTTTCCCTCGGGCTGCTAGAAGCCAGTAGCTGCTACAATACTGTAAACAATACGATTAATAGCCCATGACTCATAAACGAGCTCCAAACAAGCCCTGCAGCGGCGGTCTGTACCCTTTTTACGTGTCACCTCCTTGGAATATTTGCCCTCCTCTCTTTTCTCACGTAGCAGCGCTTGGCTTTCTTTTTTTTAAATATGGCAACACACGGGACAATCCCGTATGCTAATTGCCTCACCTGAGGAGACAGACGGCTCCGCAAGCGTTCACACTTCTCCTCCTGAACGCAGACGAGCATTCCCGATATAATGCCAGAACTAATAGGCAGCGGCCTACCGGTAGTGGGATGGCATCGGGCCGGATAGAAAATAGTGTTGTGGAGCCGTAGAGATAAATCTGTGAAATGGGTCAGATGTTTGCATTTCTAGTGGCTTTGCCGAGGCATTCATTCGATTTTCACTCTCTGTGCTGCTCATTTCAGACAAGGCTAATCAAGTCAGACTACCATGATTGAGTAAGGGAGTGCTTTTTGACATCACCTGAATAGATTTCATGGTTGTTGGTCTAACGGAAAACACTTGAAATGTAGAGCCCACAGCCATTCACAGTGAATTTAATAGTTGGTTTCATCCTCGAGGCGATCGCACAAATTAAGACCAATTTTGGAACAAATAACGAACAGAACTGTTTTTTTCTTTGTGGTTGTGTTGAACGTTGTCTAAGTTTGAAAACACGTCGGTTTGACATGGAATTAAGCGCCAAATTAGGAAGCCAAATGAAAAAGAGAGAGTAGAGAAGGAGGGAGAGAGAGAAAGAAAGAGGGGGAAACGATGTGAGGGGGAGTTCGTTTTTATCTGCCTGGTTGTTCCGCAGTAACGACGAGTGAATGTGTGAGGCTGTAACTGTTTGCGAGTGTCTGCTCCTGTGATTTGTGTTTAGCTCCTGTCCTCCAGAGCAACTGGCTCTCATCTACCCCGGCTTGTCCAACAACACTGCAGGAGGCTTGAGGGGGACGTAGGCCAAAGGGTTTGAGTGTGTATGTGTGTGTGTGTTGTACGCTCTCTAAATAACTCTATGTTGCCGCTTTTATTTATTTCCCGCACTCCTATCGTCACGTTTCCTCTGTCGAATCCTTTACATTGCCATTTTATCCCCGCTGAGCTATATTAGCTGTCTTCCTTTTTCCTTCTTCTTCTTCTTTCCTTTTTGCCCGTTCCCTCCCACAGTGTAATTGACTGTTAGCATCCAGCGACAGTCAGTTCAGGAGGTGTCTTAGTGAGACAGCCGTACATTCTCACACAGACATGTGAGTGCCGTGTCTCTGAAATAGCGCACACGCAGTCTACCCCCCCTGCTATTTTTGAAACAGCCATTGATAGTGTGGTCAGAATATCAATCCCTCCAGAGGCAAAGTGACAAGGCAACACTCGAGTCAGGAAAAGGGGACCATACCAAAGTTTTGAAGCAGAGTTTGGTTTCTTTATTAGTCAGAAATGAGACAGGTTTCACATTGAACAGGACAAATCTCCCAACACTCACAGATGTTGTCGGCCCCCATAAGCCAAGAAGTGTCGTGTCGCCGTTGTCGCAGTGATTGTGTCGAAGGCGTCTCAGCTCCCCGTAGTCATCAAAGCATAGCTACAGCTGGTTGAAGGGGACCAAATCCATTCAAGAGGTGATTTGGTTCCATTTTACCAGCTTTAGCAAAGCATTTTGGAAATCACTGTTTTCCGAGGCGGACATGGAGACCGAGTCGTCTGAAAGGCTGCACTGAAGTGAAGTTTCATTCAAAAAGCATCAGAGCAGCAACACCAAGCGAGAAAAAGGCCATGTTGCATTTAAACATCTGATTAAAATCTGAAATATATCTAAATTTACACCACGTCCACCCGCGAGTTGAAAACGGACAGTGCTTCATCTCTGCTGTGTGTTTTTTTTTCTTCCTTTCTGTCGCCCGTTCACCTTCACCCACTCTGTGAGACACGCAGGTACATTTAGTACACTACACCCCATTTACCACCACACCAATAACACACAGGTACAGTTGATCAACCTTACCCAACTTTCTCCTTTGCTGCCTCCCAGGCAGCCTATTTATCCTCCTTGCTATCTTTTTAAGTTTTACGCTTGCCCCCCCCTCCCTCCCTCCCAGAGAGTGAGAAAAATTGTTCCCTGAGAAAAGGATAATAATAATCTGTGGCAGTGCACTTGAGTCAAATGTCCTGGAGTCATGAAGCAATTACAGGCTCTGACAGATGGGCCCTGCTGCAAGCACGCTGCTGCTCCGGTCACTGAGACGGCCAACAGACAAATGCAGAGGCACAGCCACATACACAAGCCCCTCTCACTCATACTCCTACTGTAGCACTCTGGGGCGTCAAGTCACAACATTAATTTAAACCAGTCATTTAAGTCCCGGAGACTGATTTGTAGTGCAGAGGGTGGTGTTTGAACAGTGACTGAGGGCAGATTATTTTATGTCTCTTTCAGGCCTCTACAGCAGCACACTATTGTAACATTTTCTACAAAAAAAAAAATCCATCCAGTCCCAATAAATGAGAAAATAAGAAAAAGATCACAGTATAAATTGTATAAATAATATATTTAAATAATAATAAATAAATAAGCATGAAACTATCTCCACCATTAGGGAACATCAAACCACCTTTTCTATGATGAAGTGCTCTTTTTTAATTTCACTGCAGGAATATTTTAAAATACATGCAGTTTCTCAAGCAACTGCCCTTCAATGTCAGTCTTTGCATTAAGAGACAGTTAAATAAGGTTCGTTTCTTTCTAATTAATCTTAATAAATGTTCCTTTGATACCTGTTTAGCAAGGGGAATATAAAAACATAAGTCAGCTGTTATAACTATTGACTTTTTCTGCCAAGGCATGAGCGAGGTTCTCAGAGCAGCCAGCAACAGCTGAGGGATATACAGCACTGCTTGTAGACAGGATGGAGGTCAGCGTTGGGCTAGGCTGATATGGCACACCAGAGGCAGGTCTATT
Source organism: Decapterus maruadsi (assembly GCA_030347415.2). Lineage (NCBI taxonomy): Eukaryota > Metazoa > Chordata > Actinopteri > Carangiformes > Carangidae > Decapterus > Decapterus maruadsi. Next base: position 20,603,688 of record CM064906.1, read on the forward strand.
TGTAACATACACATGCACATTCATGCTCGCTCACACACACACACACACTCACACACACACACACACACACACATGCACAGTCTCTCAGTCACTCAGAGTCAGGTGGCCAGGCTGCTCACCTCATCTAAGGGCCATAACAGGGCAAAAGCAAGGGGGGGACGACAGGCACCGAGCATTTGATAATGTCAGCATCTGCTGTGTTTGTCACTCAGACAGCAGGTCATTGCTATTGAGGGCCTGGGAGAGAAACATGCAGTGCAAGCCGTTCACTCATACACACCTCTCACGTCTTGACAGAAAAGAGAGCTGAAAAGACAGAATATCATGCAGATGGGTCTGAAGGGTGGAAAGAAAAAAGGAAGACGTGAAGCCAGCAGAAATTAAGCTTCATTCTGATACTCTCCATAGAAAAAAAAACAATTCCACTTTAAATCTGGACCGAGGTGACCTTTTCTCATTAGTCTATTTTTAATGTTGGATTATTATAAACTGAGTTAATCCTATTTAGCAGCTGTTAAAGAATCAATAACTAACCCCAAATCATAAATTCTTATAAAAATGTGAATTAAATTCTAGGCCAAAGTATTTTCCCCTTCAGAATATTTTAGCAAGGCTTTAGTTTCATTCTTTACAAATCAAATATGACCTCTGCAATTTTCTATATCCTTACTTGTTAAATTACAACTTGTTTCAATGTCAGCCGAGTCAGTTAAAAGAAAAATCAGTCTTGATGTCACTGATGTCACCTCAGTTCAGATATTTCTTGGATTCAAGGGAAATGAAGCAAGTCAAGCTCCACACTCAGCACCTTAATCAGTTGAGAACGAAGTGTCTTGTGTTTCAGTCGAATGGAGCTGTCCTACGAGAGTGGCATGCGTCTGCTTTCTAATTGCTCCACTGCGGGAGAAATTTTGTGGGGATGGATATGTTCCAGCCTGCAGCTGCTAACAATGTCCATTGTAATTTAGGAGAACAAATGTGATTTGATGAAGAAGCGCTTTTTTGTACGTAGGTGCTGCGTGTGTTTCAGCATCACGACGTCATTGATCATCCTTACAAGGTTTTGCTGTATGGTACAATTGCTGTTATAAATTTGCATCCGCTATTGTTAAGCCACTGATGAGCTCATTTGTTGGGAAACTATCAAAATGCCCTGGCAACTTATTTGCGTGTATTAACGGTCTCATTTGTTTTACGTTTATTATCTCTTCTGTGTGCGTTTTCAAGCTGCAGTCGGAAAATTAAATGTAGCAGAGCAGTGATTCTACATTAAAGAGCTTTAAAAACCTGCGTTAAAGCCGGTACAGGCCTTGTTTATGATCCACAGTCAGGCCACAGAGAGGGTCAGAATAGGTGAAAGTGCTAGATATGAATAGCTCGCCATGCAAACTGCCCCCCCTCCTCTCTCCCCTCCCAACCCTCCCACCCCCTGGCTTCATTTCACTCCGTGCCTCTGTCCATATTCTGTTGCCTTTATTTGTTTGAAGCGGTCGACAATTGGAATCAGCTGACGGGCCAGAGTTGACCCTGATCCTGCATTGTCACTTTTTGATGGTCTAATCTGACTGCCATGCAGCCCCGGCAAAGCATTTGGCAAGCATAGCAAACGTGAACAATGAGAGCAGGAATCAAGAGGAGGGGGGAGGGAGGGAGGGGAGCACAGGGGGCAGCCGGGTTGATGTGGGGTAGGGGTTGGGGGGTGCGGATAAGGGCAGCGGCATAAAGGGAGGGCAGTCATAGTTAAACACACAAGATTGTTAACACGGAAGCCATATGATACAGCAGCAGCAGCAGCAGCATAGAGCCGGCCTGCAGCAGCAGCAGCAGCAGCAGCAGCCTCTTCATTCTGCCTACTCAGCAACTATTTCCTGCTCTTTCAGTTGCATGTTAAAGGGAGAGAAAGAAAAAAAAAAAAGCCAGCAACAGTGGCAGAGTTTTGGTCCACTTCACTTTGCCCCCTCCCCCCTTGAGCCATGTGGAAGTACTGGGGAAAAGATTATGGTATTAATGAACAGGAGCAGCTCCAGCGTACTGCTCGCTGCTCGCTGAAGTTGGTGCTAAGTTGCCGCTGGCCGAATTTCAAGGGGCCGTAATGCAGTAAAATCACCCCCACCCCCCCCACCTCTCTCCAAAATAACGAAAGGAGGCCCTGTTCATATGGCGATGTCACAGGGCGACTCTTTGCCCATAGTTGGCGACATACTAGCAAGGTGGGCCAAAGAGTAGTGTCCCCCTCAAACTCACGCCGCTCGGTAGCGCAGCCTGCGAAACACGATTGCTATCATCGTATGCTAACTTATATAATTGTCCAGTGAATTGTGCTGGATTGAATTGTTGTTGTTCAATCGCTGGCTTATCTGTGGATGGGAGATTTTTATTGGCCAAGTCAGCCAATTTGAGAAAGCAGTAAGTTCCCTACAGCGATTATTGCTGCAGTGAGACTGCCCAGAGACAGTATATCTAATGTATGAGCCTCACCACTCACACTCATGCTCTCTTTACCCCCCCCTCTCTCTCCTCATACCCCCCCTCCACCCCCTCTCTTTACTTTTGCCTGCTATTTTCTCTCACACCATGATCACAGCCATATTAACAATTTGCAAAGCACAAACATATCCTCAGACAGCACTGTCCAGCATCATTTTTCCCAGTGTGAGGACTCGCACCTCGCCAGGAATACATACTTCTTTACATTCCATAGCTATCATATGTTCATATGGGTACATAAAGAAGTATGTACACCAAGGAGGTAATCTTAGGTATGAAATTTTCTCACCTTTCGCCAAGGTCAGGAAGTTATGAGCAGAACATTTTTCCTCACCGTTCTCTCTCCCAAGTATGGTAGTCTGCACTGTAAGGTGACTTTGAGTGTAAATTCAGTTCAACACTCAAGGCTTTCCTTTGGTTGCCATGTAAGGCTGAACAGCCAGTCCCCCCGCCCCTGAACATAACAAAAGTTTTGCAGTCCATACCATAGTCGACAGTTACAATGACCCCCGCTGTCCTCCAGACAACTGGGAGAAACCAGGAGGATCAAAGCGGGGGGAGGAGGAGGAATACAGCTTCCTTTTTTTTTTTTTAACAGCAGTTAAGAAGGTGGTCTTTTGCTCTTTCCAGGAAAAAATGTTGAGATTAAGGGGTTGGCCACGAAAAAAAAAAGAGACCAGCAGCAAAGAAGAGAAGAGTTTTCTCCTTGATAGAAAGTCCTTGGTGTGAGGTGCCTCTCTGTGTGTGCACCTCGTCGTGTGTGACGATCGTTGTGGCCGAGTCCTGGGAGCAGAGGTGCACCTATAAGCTGAATGGCCCCCGCTGACATACTAAACATTTTCACTTCTCTCCTCCCACTGCTCTTTCAAGTGAGTCTCCCTCACCGCCATCGCGTTCTCTTATTTCACCCCCCCTCCCCCTCATCCCCCCCCTCACCGCCACCTGCCCTCCAACCCCCCCTCCCTCCCTCCCTCACCCCCAACACCACCTTCTTTATCCTTTTCCCCCACCTCTCCACTTCCCCACCAGCATGGACCCCTCTCTCCTGCCTGTCTCTCTGGTGTCAGCGACGTCCCCGGTCGCTAGCGGGAGCGGCTGCTGATGTTTGAAAATGAGGGTGATCCAAGTGGAACAGGAAGCTATTGTGAGCAGGATTTGGGCTTTAGGCGCAGAGGCAGGCCATAGGTCACATGAAGGCGCTAATGCCCACTCAGCACTTGTGGATTGGTCCTGGTTATACCCCCCACCCACCATCAAAACCACCTCTCTCCCTCCCTCTCTCTCTCACCCTCCCTCCCTCTCTCCCTTTACCTCATTCTCTCTTGCTTCCCACACTGTTGTTTTTTTTTTATTTCGTCACCTTTTCGCACTTCCTCCTCTGATCAAACCTCACCTGCCTGTGTTTACAGTGAAACCAGCTGTTCTGTTTGCAGATGGGGGGAGGCAGAGGGGGCGGTGGAGCAGATCAATAACCATTTGCATGGTAGTGAGAATTATTCAGCAAGCCTCTAATGAATCTTTGCCCCAGACCAACACATTCCACAAGTCCACACCGCCTCCAACCAACGGTAAGCTAGCCAGCAGTGCTGAATGCTGAGGCGATGGGTGTAAATCGAAAAAATGGATTAGGGGGAGACCAGCTTAGGTTGGAGTTTTGGAGACTGGGTGGCAGAGGGAAAAACTGAATAAATGGGAGAAGTGGTGCAGTGTTTTTGCAGTGCAAGGGTTTGGAATAGTAATGAGGGGGAGGTTGAACTGGAGGTGATAGTTGTTCTCAGCACTGAGATAAGGGTTGGGCAGGTGGATGAGCCCCGGTCCTAAAGGTGTGACGTCCTGTTTAGGAAATGTCACAGCCACCCGAGAGGGTGAGCAAATAGGACGGAGAGAGGGGGTTGAAATTCCTTCCTACACACAGCGGAGTGTAGAGGTTGGGGGGGAACACGAACCAGCGAATTAGCCCGGTGGTTGCTGTGTCTGTTCTGGTTTGGGCGATAGTACTGCAGTACTGTGTGCCCTGCATGCCCTGCCTAGCCTATAGCGATCCGTTACAGAGGGAGGGAGAGAGAAGAAACTGGGTTACTACCCTAAGTGCTGTGGGTTCAGCCAGTGACACACATCTAGTCAGCCAACCATCGCTGCCCGATATCCCCTCCCACCCATCCTCACCTTCCCCCAACCCCACATCTGTGTTAATACACTTCTCACAGCTGTGTGCCGTCAATCCGCTTTTCCCCCCTGTTCAGAAACTCCCGACCTGCCCCGCTGTTCATTATTCTGATGCTTCGTCATCCCTCTGGTCGCCGGATTCCATCCTTCCATCCCGATCAGCCGGCCAGCCTCGGGTTTGAAAGTGCGACGTGTCCTCAAACTTACCTCCCATCAATTAAGAACGCCAGTGACCTCCCCCGCCCCTCAGTTTAATTGAAAAAGTGGTCTGGCTGATCAAGGAAGAAAGAAAAAGATGTTTTGAAAAAGATAAAAAATTAAAAAAAAAAAAACATATGAAAAGTCCCAGTAATTATAGTATCCTTAGTCATGGTGACAAAAAGCATCTTGGAAGGTGTTGGATACAGAGGGCGAATTGTGCATAAGGGAATGTCGCTCCACACCAGTGCAGGTCTGAGTTAACGAGTCCGTCATTAGATAGCGGCAGGGCTGCAACCATGAAGCCTAATGAGCCAAAGAGCTGTGCTGCTGCAGCATGTCCGGCCAGTGCCAGGAACACAAGAGAGAGAGAGAGGGAGAGAGAGAGAGAGCAGGAGCAAGACAAGAGAGGGAGGGAGGGAGAAAGAACAAGATGAGAGAGAGAGATAGAGTGGAGAGTGCAAAAAACAGGGCTAAAATCCATGTGGACCATAGCAACTCCCCAGCCTCCCTTTCCCCTGTTCAACCTCCTCCTGCATCCTCTTCATACTTTTTTTTTGTCTTTTTGTAAAGCCTTTATTGCTTCCCTTCTTCTAAGACAAGAGGAACAAGAGAAGGAGCAAAAAAAAAAAAATGCCCAAAGGTGTTCTCTGGTTAAGTTCTGTCCCAGTGCTGCTGCTGCTGCTGCTGCTGCTGCTGCTGCAGAACAGTACAATCCACTCCCCCTTTCGACTACGCGACTCACAGGCAAACCATGCGGTTAATAACTGATCGCATCCGAAGAAGAAGAAGAGGAGAGAGAGAAAGGGGGGTGGGGGGGTAGAGACGGGACAGGAGACGTCAAGGCCCGTCGGGGGGGTAAACTCCGTCCGAAAGCGAAGGAAGAGCATATATTACCTGTCAGATCAGTTTCTTATCTGAGCCGCTCCTCCTCCTCCTCTTCCCGTAGTGAAGAGAGCCATAATGACCTAGAGAGCGCTCCAGCTGCTGCAGCCATCGTGTGTGCCGGGTGCACGCCTGACTCGCTGAATCAGCTTCTATGATTGGGGGGGGTGGAGGGTGGGAGGAGGGGTGGTGGCGGGCGGGTTGAGTGCCAGAGTCAGGGAGGGGAGGATGGGGAAAGGAGAGAAAGCGGGCATACATACACACACACACACACACACACATGCACGCACAACACATGCGCACACATTCCCACACAAACACAAGTCATACCTTTAGAAGAGGAAGATGTAGAGCTGACATGAGGAGCTGCCATTTGAAAAAAAAAGGAGAGAGAGAGAGAGGGAGGGGGCAGAGAGAGAAGAGGAAGAGAAGGAGGGGTAAAAAAAAAAAAAAAATTCTGCAGCACTCTCCTCTCCATCATGTGCATTCTGAGGGAGAGAGCTGGGAGGATGCCCTGGTCGGTGGAGGAGGCAGAAAGTATACCAACCGTCCTCCCACCCTGCCTCTTTCTTATTCCATCGACACACACGCACGCACACATACACACACGCACACGCGCGCGCAGCCCCAGAGCTTTATCCTGCTCCTAAAATGCGCTTTTATTATTCAGTGGAACTTTATACAGCAGCTTAGAAGAGGGAGTTTACTGAATGTTTGAGAGCAGAATTGTGATAGAGGTATTTAAAAAAAGAGGTGTCTGTGCCTCTGCGGTAGAAGACAGCTGTACTTTTAATAGTCCCCCGCGATCCATGCAGATTTGATTACCATTGTCAGAGCCTGGAGATGAAGGATATTGCAATATCGTTTTGGTATTTTTGGTTGTTTAGATTTTCATGCTTTTTTGCACTCGTAAATCTCCAGTTTACAGTTTATGCATTCTTGGAAGTGCGCTGCAAGGGTCACCTCTTTTTCTTTTTTTTGGGACTAGGAGTAGATCATGCAGAGATGCTGCTGCTGCTGCTGCTGCTGCAGTTGGGAGGGCAGGCAGGCAGAGAAGCACGGGGACGAAACACACTGGCAGCAAATGAGGAAACAAGAGGCCGAAGCAGGCAGGCAGGCAGCGGCGGCTTCGCACCCCACAGTGCGAGCGAGGGGCTAAGCTAAACGGTTAGCACTTTGTGGGAAGCCAAGCATGCGAAACATGCCTCGGCCCCTGTTGCCGGGCTGCTCCTGTGTCTTGTCTCACCACCTCCCTGACCATATTTAGTCAAGCAGTGCAAAAAATAGTTCCCGCTTCGCTCCGCTCCACTCTGCTCCTCTCCTCTCCTCTCCTCTTGTTGCCTCACCCCCTCCCACCCCTTACCCGCCACCCTCTTCTTCCATATCCCCCCTTCAGCAACTGTTGGCTGCAGGCTCTGGGAAGCCTTCCCCACGGCTCCCTGCCTATCGATTCCACCGGTCTGGAAGGAGAGAGGAGGAGAGTTAGGCCAGCTAGCCCCCGTTACCATTTGCTGTGCTATTTTTAGTAGCTCCAAATAAAGTGGTCTCTCGTGCTTCCACTTGTATATTCTTGTTTCTCTCCCCCCTTCCCCACCCTCCCCTCCTTTACATCCTTCACCACCAACTCCACCGCCTCCTCTGATACCACCCCCTCACTCGCTGTGTCCTTTTGACCCCCTCCCCTCCCCAACTACCGACCGACCAACCAACCAACCACCAGCACTAGTCTCTATCATTCTTCTTTTTAAATAGAGCTGGAACACGCTGCTTATGGTCGAGTTTCCGTCTGCTCACCTCTATACTTAGAATAACTGTATACGCGAGAAATGGAGGAGAGAGAGCCGGGGCTGCATGCGTAGCGCAGGAGGAGAAGCCAGCAGACAGCAGGAAATATTATTGTGTTTTCACATTTATTTATTTATTTATGCGGCTCCTGGCAATGCAGGGAGACAAGTGGCAGCCTCACCTCTGAGGCACTGAAAAGTTTGGGCTGCTTTCTCTCTCTTTTTGAGCTCTCATTAATTTTCAAGTGTCTTTTTCAAGCTTTCCCGAGGCGCGGCCACTGAAGAATCTGTTTAATTAGTCGGTCTCATCACGGGGCACATCTATACTGTACGGAAGCAATGTCCTCTGTGCCCTCCTCTCTTTTTCACTCTCTTCCTCTTCTCTCCTCTTATACCTCAATGACAGCACACGAGTCCTCTTACTTACCCCACCTGCATTTTTTAACTGCAGAACGCCCCAGGATGTGTAGGCCTACGGTTTCGCACACCAAATACGCTTTTTTTTTTTAAATAAGGTAATCACATGGAAACCAGACTGTGGCATTTCACTTCGTAATGAATGAGACTGTGAAAACTCACAAACACCCCGAATGCACCACGAGCATTTATCAAAGTGTGTTTTTCACGAGCCAGAAAAATGTCACGCACTTCTGTGGTCGTTGATTTGATAAGCCTTTTAAGAAGCTCACAGTCATTCTGCCCCTCGCTCACAGTTATATCTCAAGCCTTCGCCGTGGAGATAATTCTGCATAGATTCAAGTGTGCAATTTAATTAATGTATTGTCACCGCAATTTATAGCTTTTCGATTACATTATCTTTACGGCTGTTACAAGAATTGACCATTTGCGAGATAAAATGGATTCCCAGCTAATGTGTCGCGCTCAAAACTTGACCTTACACGGACAATCAAAGTGCAGATTCCCAGCTGCATAAATGGCAACTGTAATTGTCCACCTGTTATTGCACTTTAGTCTCCACATTTGCACACTGTTTCATATTGAAACCCTTTTTTTTTTTCTCTACGTACTCTGTGCAAATTTACTTTACACACACAGCAGATGCGCATTTGAACTTGGCAACGCGCTAACGCTCCACTCAGTCACGAGTCACAGAATGAAACCATAACCAACTGTCTGCATAGAGGATGCTCTTGTGTGTGTTTTTGTGTATCCCCTCTGTGGGTCTCCACCCTCACTGTTCCAGCCACCCAACCCACCAGTTTAATCTCAATTACAACCCGACATCCCATCTGCCCCTGAAACTCAGGAGCATGGCTTACATCTTCCCTCCATGATGAATAGCGCGGGCCTGAATGTTTAGCTGAGCAGTTAATCGATCAATAAGAAAAGGATCTACTAATGGATGTGCATTGCTTCACTGGATGGAAGGCTGGAATGGGTGTTTCTCCCCCCTATGAGCGCTGCTTAAGACGTTTCCCCCCCATTCAGCTGAAAGAAATTAAACAAAACCGGTTGGTGTGACATCACACATTTGTCTCTTTAATTGATTTTTTAAATTTTTATTACAGGTTATTTGTAGAAATTTTGGTCGTTCCTTTCTTTGTGTTATTTGGGAATTGTGAATGGATACTCGTCAGGATTTTTGACATCAAGAGAAAAAAAAAGGATAGTCTCTCCAAAATGATCTAAATTAAGTACAGACTTCACCCTCTGCGCACACTTCCTCTGATTCAAAATCGTCAGTGGTGAAGCCAGCACTTTGTGGAAGTTTTATGAAAGAAAAATTTCAAGATAAGTGATGTTGGATAAAAAAGGAGTCTGTGCGGAAGAAGCCGATCGCTACTGAATCAACCTGTGAATGTTGTGAAATCAAAACGGCGCACACGGGGTGGTGGTGGGGGGTGGGGGGCAGAAACACCATAAAGCACGATGGTGGCAGTATTATGCTGTGACGATGATTGTCTGCAGCAGCCGCTGGAAGGATTGTAATCAAACATTTGTGGCAGGACTTTAAAGTGGCTTGTTACTCATGGATCTCATGCAGCATAACAGAGCTCAGGCAGTTTAGCAAAAGAGACTGGGCAGAGATGAGGAAAGAAGGAAGGAGGGAGGAGGAGGAGGGAGGTGGGAGGTGCGGGGGCACTGTCCACACAGAGCAATTCACAAAGAGTTGAGTTGAGGCCGTAATTGCTGCCAGAGGTGCCTCTACTAAATATCGACTTGAGAAGGGTGAATACAATCAATTACTTTGTTTTTTTTATTTGTTCTTAATTAAGATGAGTTTGTACTGATTTGTTTTCACTTTGACATTAAATCTTCTTTCTTCCTTTCCCCCTTTTCTAAATTAATGTCAGAAAGCTTGATTTCTGGGAAAGCTCAGAGGGAAACCATTTATATATTGTTGGTTATTTAAGGTTATGGGCATTTTTAGTGAAAGCTCGTCCCTCTGACTTGACTAAGGTGTGTTTTGGGACTCCTGGTCAGCTTCATATGGTCATGACACGCCTGTTTTTTGGTTGCTGTTCTTTTTTTTTCTTTTTTTTTATCTTTGCGCTTCAAGCCTGCTGGTGAAGTCTTGGTTGGTCTTTTAGCTTGTCTTAATTCCTGCTGTCTGTGTCCCTGCCCACCAGTCAGCATCATATAGGGATTAGAGCTACTTCTAATGAGTCCAGTTTCTGCCCCTGTTTTTTTTTGGAGAAAATCTGCATGCTCCTCCTCCATCAGCCTGGCTCTTCCTCGTGCTTACTTTATCTCTCCCGTCGGTTCCCTTCCTCTCCCTCATCCCTCCCTCCCTCCACACCCCCCACCCCATCCCACCCCTCTCTCTCTCCTCATCCCTTTACACAGTGCATCATTTGAAGAGGTGAGGCTGTTGAGCACTTGGAAGAATAAAAGTGATTTATGAATGGGCCAGCCTACCTGGGTGCTGGAGGGGGAAGCCAGTGGCTGTCAGGCTCTCTGATCCAGCAGCCCATTGTTCCCTCCAGCCTCACTGCAGGGGAAGCTCCTCTGCCTCTCCTGCCTCTGATCTTTTACTGTGCCTTACTGGCGCTGCATGTTACCATTAAGTGACTCCCAAACTGCACAAATACCTATGCACTGCAGGGGCGCATAATGCGTGTGCCAGACCATTTTCTCAGAGGCACACACACACACACACAACACACACACCCGCAGCATACTGCCTGATGTCTGTTTATTCACATGCCACTCAAGGAAATGGCTGCATGCTCGTGCACAGATTTAATTATGATGCTTAACCTGAATTAGTCTTCTGTGATTGGAAGTTTAAATTTTTTCCAGATTTTAGAAGTTAACGCGGGCGAGAACGGCCAGATGCACCAGCCAGCAACCTATTGATGAAATAAAAAGAGGTGACAGGAAAGGTGTTGTAGCTGCTGAGGACAATGTATGAGTTCCTCCTTGTCACCATATGCTCATATGCAGATGCACAACCATGCACACACACAGACACCGTTGCGCAATACGTGATGGCAGAGTATTATGGTTTTATGGGCTAAAACAGAGGAATGATGTCACTTAGGCGCGGTGATTTGGCCATTAGTTTTTTTTGTGTGTTTACCCGTCGTGTGTGATCCGGCCATGTTTACACAGTAATATATGATAATTCCTGATGGCAGGAAGGTGGACGCGATAAACTTGGTCAGAGGAAATGGTACACACAGGTGCTTTGCTGTAATTCATTAAAAGATAAGTGATCGTAGAGATATGTCAAAGTAACCTTTGGAATCCAGATGAACTGCACTTAGAGAGTTCCTGTCGCCCACAACGGGAGGAAGTATCCTCAGACTGGGTTAGTTATTATAACATGCTCTATGTAGTCTGAACAGATTTGTCCCGCTGATTCATTTTTTTTGTAATTACACGTCTCCTTAGTATTATTTGTTGTTATCATCTCCAGTTGTACAAATAGACATTAGCTTATTCTAGTTAAATTACTGACTGAGGAGCGCGCCCATTAAGGATGTAGCGCAACAACGGGTTCATTCCAGTTTGCTGCAGCGTGCGCTCGGACTTAATTGAAAAGTCCCCCCAATCCTAGAATCCCTCCCAGTGTCCACCTCTCTATGAGCTGGGACCAGTCCAACAGATCAGCCAGAGGACAAGCTGATACAAGCCCCAATCCCCCTGTGGCCAATCAGAACGCCCACACTTCCTCCTAAGGGCTGGGCCAACAGTGGCTCTGAGCCAATAGATAAGCTCAGCCATGCTGTAATGCTCTGTCTGTCCTGTGGCATTCTGAAACATTGAGTCCTGGCTGCTATGTTGCTATAGCACATGTTGGGAGAGGGAGGGGGTTGGGGGAAGCAGAGGGAGGCAAGGATGGATGGATGGAGGGGGAAGAGAGGGAATGAGGGATCGAGGGATGGATGCATGGTGGGGAGCGAGAGGGAGGGGTGCATCCCTGCACTGGAGGGACTCAAGGACATTAAGAGCTTTTGGGAAAGTGACTATGGCATGCAAAAAGAAAAGGTTGCATTGTGAAGCCGCCATATGCACCGTTAGTATGTTTTTCGCCCACTTGCCAAACCTAGAAAGAGCAGGATTTATTTGTGGCACTTTAAGTGCCTCAGCAATGCAGGTAATAAATATGACAGAGCAAGGTGATGTACTTCCACAGCACAGCTGTCAGGCATCTTTAATATTTTCTCCCCCTATTTAAAAACAAATGTAGTTTATCTATTTACTTGATGTACTGGAATAAGTAATAGAATTTATTTCAGCTTTAGATGGTACTTTAACGTCAGTGATGGCAGTTGGGTTTGTCTTTTTTTTATTTAATTTTTTTATGAAACAACTGAGAAGTGTGCTGCACATTCCTTAGCTGAGTGAACACGTGTAAAACCTCATTACAAACCCTGCAGTATACTTGAAATGGTTGCACTCATGTATCAAGATAATACAGATAGCATGATGTAAGTATTAATGTCATCGCGGGCCGTTAGAGATGCTGTCATGCTTTAGCGACCCCAATCCACATATTGAGTATCAATACCAAGTGAGGAATCGTCTTTTTAAAACCAGACTGTAGCAATCTTTGTAGAACAGAACTGAATCAGAGGTTGGATACATTTTCAATGCAGTGACAGAATAATTTCAGGAACACCTGGTTTGCACACCAGATGATTCAGCAGTTTTTGTATTTGATAAAACAACAGCGCTAAGATCCTTTCAAGCTATGTCAAAAAAAATACACAGGCGCTTCAGACCGTGTGATGTGTGTGATGAAACGTGGGCACGACCCATGTTCATTGTCCCATCATGTCCAGTCATTTCACAGTTTTTTTTTGTCACCGCAAGGGCTATTAGTACCTTAATGTACTCTGAGGGACACATTCAGGCCGACGTTCACATCTAAACCTAAGCTAAGCTGCTGAATAATGCAGGCCACGTTACCCTGGTAACCTGTACGGACATCCGAGTCAATGGCTCCCGCGTAAATGCGTTATGACAAGTCGAAGAGGCTGAGGATTTGTGTTTGTGTCTGTTGGCCAGCTCTTGTGCGAGTGTGTGTGTGTGACTGTGTTTGTGTGTGTCTGGGTCCTTGTGTACAAACATGCAAAGAATACGGAGGGGAATCGGCGTCGGCAAAAAGCGCTTGCTTTGTAAAAAAAGCCATTACATTATTGGGATTAGGCAGAACAGCTTACGTGGGAAAATTGCAGGAGAAAAACCTTCATTGTACTATCTGTACAATCATGGGTCCGTGTGGAATACATTCAAGTTTCTATGGAGCCTTATCTGTCTAATGTACAGTACATTCATACAAGCTCCATTCCCCCACAGTTAACAAGTTGGCTGTTAGACATTTTCTCTTCTGCTCTGGGGCATATGGCCTGTTGTCTCAGTGCTTAGAGGAGGCAGTAGCTGATACAAGGCCCTTTGATCCCCATTATTTCCCACTGCAAACAATGGATTTTAATTACCAAATCGCTGTTTCAGCCACAGCTTCTTCCTCTGCATATGTGCCTAGAAGTGTGTGCACTGCCAAAGAAGTCAGGCTCATCAGCTGCAATATGGCAGCTTGTTTGTGTCACTTTGGATCTGCTCTGCCAATTACTGTGGTGGAGCTTTTTGATGATGCGTTATCTTCGCTGCTGCGTTTAAGAGGGGGGGGAGAGATGCTGTTACTGCTGGGTTTTTCCTCTGTGTGTAAAAAAGGACCCTCGCAGGTCACACACGTCGTACAAGAGATGGAGCGTTTCAAGGGAGGAGAGCGCGAGGGTGAGCGTGATGTGTTTTGTGGTGGGCCAAGAAAAAAGGTGGGAGGCTGTGGAGTGAGGGGGTGATTTAAAGTGGTAGATTTGCCGTGAGACCGTAGATCACGGGAGCCTCTCAGACTGTCTGCCCATACGGTGACAGTGCGGCAGGCTGCTGAGTGGCTGTCGATCGAAGGACCTTCACAAGCGGCTGAATCCTCCGCCGCTGCTCTGCAAAGCCCGGAGTCAGTCCCCTCCGCTTCTGTTTACCGCTCCCCGTACTTCAGCGCGGAAACACCTGCAGTTAATTTCAAACCAGACACGAGCACGGCGTAGTGTTGCTCTGAAGAAAGCAGCTTCATAATCACACAAAAAAATGGCCAGTATAAAGAGCCATTGTCAGTCACACTGGCTTCACAGATAAGAGGTTATTAAGATGATGTTAGATTGGCGCGCTTGTTTAAAAAAACAAAAAAAACCAGAAAAAGATTCAAATAACAATGACGCGGCTTAACACAAAGACTCCTGATGACCCAGTAAGATGTAAAACTTGGGTATTCAGTTCAAGTTCAAATAGGTCACCACCACCGTCACCAAGAGGAGTCGGAGGAAGCCTCAATTTGCTTGAAGTATAGCGAAAATAACGAGTAATATAATATGAGTTTCTTTGTTTTTCCACATCAGACATGGGATGGACATGAGCACAACGCATTCAACATTAGAAATTATTACAGACATCACAGATACAATTAGCCTCACAGCAGTAGTGATATATCATGTCAAAGGGCAATACATATCGACCTGTAGGTTGCATTTTCAATTAAATCGAAATCTAACGTCCGCATCACGAGACACGATGGAGAAAAGCTTTATTTGTAGCAGGTTGTGGGCAGGGGGCAGGGGGGCGGGGGGGAGGAGGGGTCACTGATCCGTAACATCTACTAGAGGGCAGTTTCTCGAAAAAGAGAGTGAGCAGGGTGACGGGGTCAGAGATGATTTTCTTTGCTCTGTTAGCAGCTTGTTTGAGAAGCAATGACTGCAATAATGGGCGAGAGCGGCCGGTGGGTTTGGATGCCGCGGTGACAGCGTGCTCCAGTCTGTTTTGTGTCTCGGGCTGACAAGTGATGTGAGCTACCGTTTTCATTTTCCACGCTGCGGTTTGTATACTTTTTTGTCCTACGTCAAGTCAACCATTCAAAATGCTATTACCAAATCCTGTCTTGTGGTTTTGTTTTTTGTCACTTTTCAAGTTGGTTATTTGCACATTGTCGGAGTGTATTCAGTCTGTCAAGTCACTTTGTTGTAAGTCTTTTTTATCCAATTCAGTTTTTTTTCCCAGTCTTTCCTAGATTTGTATCCCTGTTGCATTAAAAACCAATGTAGAGCCTATTACAATGATCCAGACTCTGTTCAATAATTACGTGGTTGTTTTATAGGTAATGATGCTATTGAGGAATTCTTCCATAGAGTACGTATGATTTAGGGGTCTCTTTATTTTAATATAATCTGCATGTCCTTGCTCCTTCTTTTATGCCATTTCTCACTTTTTGGGTAAAAGGATGTATATTATAGCTATTATGGCTGGTGCAGAAATGGGAATGAGACTTTTTCAAGGTACTGAGGAGAATAAAGTGCAAAGGAAGACTAGCATGGGAAAATAATTGGGTCATCTCGAACCAATGGGACATTAACGCGCCATTGGGCTTCTCTGACTGTCTTGCTGCCTCCTTCTTCATAAATTGCTATGAATCAGGACACCCCATAATACCGGATGATTTAAGGCTAATTAGAGCTAAGCCTTTATAGGCTTGCGCCTACTTCCCAAATGGACAGACGACTATACCTGCGAATGTTTGAAAATGCACCTGGCGTCTCCTAAACAACCTTCAAGCCGGCAGCAACAGCTATAGTGATAACCAAAACATCATAGAAATGCATCCCTTCCCCGTCTTTCCCCCCTTCCCGGTTTATGCAAATAGTCCTTAATAAAAGCATGCTCACTCAGGGGCCTCAGGTACAGGCAAGCAGGGGAAGGTCACATTGTAGGGGAAATTATTCTCCTCACGGCATGGTAATGAAAGCCTTTTTTTATCGAGCGGAGCCAGTTAGGTTCTTGTCCTCAGCTCTCTGCTGCACTGCTGGCCTGGACGCTACCTGTGTTTATTTACTTCTGTCCACAGCAGGACAGCCAGCAGCTGCGGGACGGCCCCCGACTTAAGTAAACTGGTGACTAATTGCTTCGGGAGGAGGGGGGGGAGTGGAGTGATGGGCAGGGGTGAAGTTTGAGAGGTTGTCACATTTGCATGGGTGTCAAAAGCTGCTTGAATTAATGTTAAGATATGAGATGTTTTAGTAGCAGTGGTATTTGCAGTTTGTGTGTGTGTGTGTTGAAGTTGTGGCTGCCTTGTTTTTGTAGGAAAAATGCACCGAGAGGCAACAGCCCTCCGTTCAGAGCAGCATGTTTTAAGATCAGTGAAATCCTCAACAGTTTTATGACTCCAACCCTCCCAGCTGCCACTGAGTTAGGGACTCGCTGCCTTCCAAACACATGATGAAGAGCGCCTCCCCGCCCCGAGCTGGATGGGGAAGAGAGTCGGTTCCATTTGCAGTTAGTGTGTTGCATTTGTGAATGATTTGTTGGGAACCTGCTTCACTATTTCAAAAGACCTGAAAGTATTGATCCTGTCTCCCCCCCTCCGATGAGCTGACACCTCATGTATCGTCCTGAAGTCACACCATCTGGATACGGCTGCTCCGATGAGGCCTCTGCAACAGAGAGGAACATTTGGAGGGAGAAATGGAATATAGAAACCAGCTAAATCTAACAGAGGCTGTTTTTGAACAAAAAGGATTTCTAACTTGTAGGTTTTTTTTCCTAAAAGCTTTCAAATGTAAACAGTTTTTATTGGAAGATAAAGTTTGTTCAGTTGTCATGGAAATGGACTTGTTCACATATCTAATATAATCCATAGCACTTTTGATTATAAGTGAAACACTTGTTGCTAATGTCTTGAAAAGGATGTGGATAAATTCTCGCCCACGCTGCAGTAAAAGTTAATATGTCAGGAATTATTTTGGTTAAAAACATTTATTTGGTATTTGAGTACAGTATGTAGTACTATTGAACATTACAGTTTCAAATCTGATCACTCATCATGATCAGCCTTTTTTACAGAGCGTTTTCGGCAGGTGGCACCTCTTGGTGACTAATTTACGATGCAGGATTTGGACGGGCTGTCTTGAGCTGGAAGCCTTTGTTTAACGGCTGACGGTATGCCAAACACGTCTCCTGCATCAGAGTAACCATATGTTTGCACGCAGCCATTAATCTCAGGCTGGATGTTTGACTGTTCCCGTTTTGCCCTGTCCTACCCAAGTTACTGTCCCTCGACTCTCACTTCCTGTTGCAATAGCGGCGACTGACCACCACACAGATGGCTGTCAGCCAGACGAGGGCAGCAGAAGGGCCCTGTCGACCCCAACGCACACACACACACGAGCGCGCACACACTTTTCGGGTTCGCTGTCGTACGCGCAATGACAAACGCCAACACACACAGAGCTGAGGGCGTCAGAGAGCGTTCCTGGTCAATGACAAATTGCAGCCCAAGACAACAGGCCCCGGTGCAGCTCTCCTGAGGGACTCTGGAGATCTCTCACAGGGTGACCCAGTTCCATCACGTCTCTCCCCTTCCTTCTCCCTCTCCCCTCTACCATTCTCCTTCCTTCAGCTGCACGTCCTCCCTTGCATTCGCACACAGGCTGCTTGCTTTTGGTTTTGTAAGGCTCAGCTGTCACGAGGAAATCCTCACCGCTCTCTAAATATGTTTCCTTCTCATAGCAAAAAATCTTTTAGCTCTCCAAATGTAAACTCCCAGGTTGACACAGCGCCTTCTGCTCGGTAAGAAAAGTCTGCAGCCCGCCCGAGTCGGCCAAACTCACTCTCCCCCTCCGACATCCTCCTGCTCAACATCCTACCTCAAGAGCCAGTTCCTCTCACACACACATACACACACCTCAGTCGCCGCTAACATCACTTACCCAAGAGATAAAAAAAAAAAAAAAAAGAAGAAACATCTAGGATTTATTTCTTGGTTCTTAATTCACTCTCTTTTTTTCTGCCTTTACAGCAAATAACTTAACTGCAATGCAGCAGTGCCAGTATGGGGCATTAATATTAATGCTTGCCCATTTTGCCCAGCATGGCAGGGAGCCTGTCAATCTAGACTTCTATTGGAGGGGCTCCCTACATCAGCTAACACCTGCCCAGCACTCAAGTGCCTGCTGTTGACACTAGAAGGCGCCAGTCGGCTTCTGTAGGAGGCGCTGCGTTCATTGGCCAGTTGCTTTACATATAGGAGACGTTTCCAGCCAATCCGCGTCGCACAAATGTTCTGTATTGCACCAATAAGAGGGAGAATATGAGCACAAAAAGAACAAAGGCATTATGTGGGACAAATGCCCTTGATTCTGTTGGTAGTTAAAAAAAAAAAAACTGCATTCCTGTGTTGTCTATCAGTCTTCCTTGAACGAAAGCTAAAAGAGTGTTAGGTTTAACCGCTGGGAATAAGTTTTATGTTATAGCTTCAGGCAGGAATCTGATGTGGCAAGGTCTTTTCTTGAATAATTTGCTTGTTTAAGTCTCAACTTGTGCCCAGTGGGAGTGCAATGGATGAAATTACTCAAAAGTCCCCCCGTGAGATGGTAAATCTACAATAGGCGAGCAAATAGTTCTTTGTAACAAAGGCGACACATTATGAATATGAGATTAGGGCAAAGAGTGGGCGCGGCTGCTATATCATTTAAGCAGCGCTCCTCTGCATTAAGTGGTTTGAAGATGGCTGCAAGCAATGCAGGTGTATGTGCGTAAGCCTCTGTGCGATGAGAGGTAGAGAGAGAGCGAGAGGGAGCCTGGGATCAGTGTGCTGCGCTGTTCATCACTGCAGCAGTACACCAGCGCCGGATCTCTGTCCGTGCAGAGGTGCTGACTGCCTGCCCCCCTTTGCCTCTCTCTGCCCCTCTTTTCCTCTGCTGCTTTTCCTCAAGAGGGGTGTGCTGATGATGCTCTCTTTCATTACCCCGGGAGGAGAGAGACGAGCTGTAGGTTTAGCACAAAAAAAAAAACCTGCAGAGAACCTGCCGTGCTGATTACCTTTACTCTGAAAGACTGTCTCAATAGTTCACCATTTTTCATTGATTGTGCAGGCTGCGGCCTTCCTGTCCCGTGCTACAGCCCACACTCCCCTCCCACCCCCGCTCTGTGTGCTGTTTCGGATCATATTTACCTCTTTGTATTGTGTATGTAAATACTCCGCCGTACGGATGTGGGCTGTTCAGCCGTTATCAAAGTCAGGGTAAAATCTGCCGCCTCCTTTTGTCGCAGTTCAAAGATATGCCCTGCATGATTATTCAGGGTTAATCAGGGCCAGAAGTGTTCCCTCCAGCGTTCCTGCTCTAATGCTTATTGAAGGTACATTGTGTACCGAACTACAGACCAGATATAAGAAGAGTTTAGCAACACAGCTCAGGCTTTTAAGTGCCTTGTTTCACATTTCAAAGTATTTGCAAAAAGGAGTTTTCTGCCGCCTTTATTCCTCATCAGATATCCTTGGCTTGATGCGCCTCTCGTACATTAAAATCGGGATGAGTCTCATTTCAGTATTCTCATGTATTATATGCCTGGGTGTGTGCCCGAGAGCTAAAGCAAGAGGAGGGTGCACGGAGAGATAGGAGTCGGGGGCAAAGAGATAATGGATGAGTTCAAACACTAAACTAAAAGCTGCCATGCAAGAAAAACCAAGTTGACTTTGTGAGAGGAAGGGCATTAACTCCCATGTATTTCTTTGTAATTACAGTCGAGTTAATAAGGAATGGAAATGTGTTTGTGTGGCTTTCATCCACCACTAACTCTGGGGTCTCTCCTTTCTTCTTCTTCTTCTTCTGTGGCACTGTGGGGAGTGACAGCCAGCCTCCCTCTTTATCCCCACTGTGACACTGTGACTCCTTCTCAGCCCTCCTCTCGTACAGTTCGCCTTTGCAGCCGCGTCTCTCGGTGGCACACATCCTCCAAATGACCTTCAGTGGCACAGGACCGACTGGCTCTTCTCGCCACACCAGGCCACTCGTGTTAAACAGCACTGTTTAAACAATAGATTTTTTTTCCCCATCCACCCTGTCTGTTTCTTCCCCAGGAGAAGACCTGAGTGAATGCAGCTAAATCTCATGTAATTACCATTTTGCCTTCCAATGATAGACGCTTTTGCGCATCATCAAGGGAGAAGTGGCTTCCCTTTTTAACCGAAGAGATGGTAGAGGGACGAGTACTCTAAAATAACACACAGCACTTGTACCGCTCAAAGCTTGATGTAAATAACACTCTGCTTGGGAAAGCAACTCCTCCCTAAGTTGATTTAGTATTCTTGTCCCCATGTGTGAAAATGGGATCTGCTCTGCTGTAAAAAGGGGGGGAAAATGTACTGGAATATGCTGTGTATCAGCAGCACAGACACTGGGATGTGTTTGCTTCCAGCAGCTTGTGTCTGACCCCACGGTCTCACACAGCGCATGAAAGCATTCATTCACAGATGTATGAATTTCTTTTTTGTTTTTTTTGCTTTTTACATCACAGATGTGAGATCAATTTTACTGCATTGTCTTGACTTTCTACACCAGAATCCACTCACTCACTCCTTTCTCCCCCACTCTCTTGCTCTCTCTACTCAGTGCCATGCGTGTGCTGCTATCCAAACTGCCGAGGCCTTGGATCGTGGATGAGAAGAAGGATGACGGTTACACGGCGCTGCACCTGGCCGCCCTCAACAACCACGTGGAGGTGGCCGAGCTGTTGGTGCACCAGGTGACAACACGGAGGCATTTTTAAATACATGCTTTAGCGCTCAAACTGACAACAAATGCGAGTTTCTTCACGCTCTGTGAGAAAACTCTTTACCGTTTACAAATATTAGCCCAAAAGCATAGCTGCATCAGCTCAGCCTCAGCACTCCCGGCTTCCCCCTCACTACAGACCATTAAGAGCAGCTTCCACTGCACTCCCTGCAGCCAGCAAGCTGTAGACCAGTTGAAGCAGCTATAACTGCCTTTTTTTTTATTGAATCCATACGGTTCACGGGGCCTCTAGAGGTAAGCTTTAGTGCTGCCGGGCCCTCATATCCTCCTCCTCCTGCAATCATAGGTTTGTACTCCTTTTTTTTTTTTCTCCTCTCCCCTGTGAGAGTGCAGATTTAACTCCCTGGAGACTAACACATGCAGGAGTTTACGGCAAAAGTCACCTGACCAAGCAGGAACTGGGTTAATTAGGATGTGGTGCAAGGCAGCAATGTTGCTGCAGCATTCCAACGCATGTACGTTTGCTGTGCAAGCTACCTTTCAGCGGGGACGGCCTTTTTTCCCAAGTCCCTGCAATGGGCTGGTTTTGCAGTGATGGCTCAGCTTTCTATTCAGAAATTGCACCACACTACAAGGTGCACTGCAGATTCCCTGCCAGCCAGCCAGTCAGCCAGTCAGTCAGTCTTATTACTTGGGGATTTCACACACTGCCTGATCACAATGCTTATCTTCCCTCCACATCTCCTCAGCTGAGGTATTCGCAATTGGAAATGACAATCACATGCAGCGTTATTGTGGGATGCGTCTTTTTTCTTTTTTTTTTTCTTCTTCTTCCCCAGCCCCCTAGGTGATACTTTGTTGGTCGGCAGGGTTGAAAGAAGGAACGAAGGTTGTTTGAGGCACATAAACCCAGAGAGCTTGTTACAGTTACAGGCTTTCATGTACTAAACAATTGTTTTATTTCATTTTGTCCACATTTATCATCCCTCCCACAGCACATATGAGTGACACACTACTAGGGTTGGTTGTTAATATTATGCACAAATATCCCAGATGTTAATAGTGTCTGTGTGTGTGTTTTCTTCTTTCTATCTTGTTCCCACCTCCCAGGGCAACGCCAGCTTAGACATCCAGAATGTCAACCAGCAGACGGCGTTACACCTGGCAGTGGAGCGCCAGCACACGCAGATAGTCCGGGTTAGTTGGGGGCTTCTAGCCTTCTTTCTTCTTTTCCTCATTTGTTCTCCTCCTTTTTCTGTTCTTTCATTTCACAGCACAAAAAACTGGACATCCCGTCTCTAGTTATCTCTCTGTCAGTCCCTCTCACTCTGGACCATACACAAAGGGGGGGGAGAGGAATAACGTCAGTGCAGCCCCGCATTTAATTTACACGGTTGGATGTCCTGCAGTTGAATGAGGTCCTGCTTCAGACTGATGCTGTGTAGAGAAAATGCTCTCTGAGGCTGTGTCTTGGTTAGAGTCATTTGGGGTAGTATAGGATTGAGATAGCCACGTTGCCATCTTGTGGACTCCAGACAAAATGCACTCTGTAATTGGATGGGCTACAACACTGAAGGCAGTTCATTGTAAGCAGCAGCCTTATAAATCAGCGCCGTGGCATTTGCATCGTAGCATAAAATTAAAGTTGTTTCATGGTCCCCGCCAGAGTTTTTGCGTTTTTAAACCGCCCGGCTTGCGCAACTCTTTGTTTATATGTTCCTCTTCACAGCTGCTGGTGCGGGCAGAGGCCAAGCTGGATGTGCAGGACAAGGACGGGGACACGCCGCTCCACGAGGCACTGCGTCACCACACGCTATCCCAACTGCGACAGCTCCAAGATATGCAGGATGTCAGCAAAGTGGAGCCCTGGGAACCCTCCAAGAACACAGTAAGGCATCACTGTTGAAGACACTCGCACATGAAAACAACCACAACTTTGTGTGCAGGCTAACAGCCAAAAACACCCAACAAGAAAACAGCTGCAAACTTGTGAAATAGGTGACGCACAGGTAGCTGAAGAGTTATGATGTCTTAAACTTTGGTTGATAACATTTTTTAGGTCAATATGTAGAAAAGAAATATGGAAATTTCCCTCCTTATTATCCAATAGGTTGATGTAAGGCGTCATCTTAATATTCCCAAACATAATTGTCTGAGAGCAGATTGCTGACTACCATGGCGCATTAAAAGACACAGAAAAGATGGGCAGCCGTCGGTCACTCCAGCTGTGCTCTTAAGATGTGATGCCACTGTGTTGCAGGCCTGATGCTGAGGGCTCAGTCACTGAGGGCTCAGTTTGTGCTGCTGTTATAACAAAAAAACTCTGAGAGGCAGGATAATGAAACCGTTTAAACTTCCTGCAACATTTCCCCTCAAGATTTTATTATGTTTTTCAGATTGAGGGATAAAACGAATGGTCGAGAGAGCAAGAAGTCATTACCAGGAGTTACTGTGACTCCACTTATCTTATAAAAACTCTCTAGTAACCGTGGAGGATCTGACGGAGTCAAATGCGACCCCTGCTGACTCGCAGCAAACGTGTTTTTTCTCTCTCTCTGTTTACTGAGCTGATTTGAACGATGAAACTCATTAGACACAAAAAGACACATGACTTTTTCTCAACCATGCCATGTATTTGTCTCCTGTGAAAACTTGCACATAGTACATGCAGAGAACACACAAACCAGATTCAGTATGAAAACCAGACAGTTATTAAAGCCTTTATAAATATATGCCATGCTTGCTCTGTCAACACCACAGAGGTGCAATCACATCCTGTCTCTCATAACCATGGCTTTCAGCATCAGTGGTTATTAGATGGTCTTTAGGTAGCGTTCTGCAGGGTCTGTGTACACACCTGTGTGAAGAAGATGAAGAGTGTGTGTGTGTGTGTGGTCCGCTGCCCTGTTGTGTGAAAAATGATGACAGATCACACCTAGACAGGAAGCTCAGTGCTCCTCAGTCGCCCCTGTCATCTGCATCACTGGACAGCCCGGTTCTGCAGCGGACCATCGCTCAGACAGCCGCCTCCGATGTGTTGGGTGGTGGAGGGTGGTGGTGGGGGGGCACAGCAAGGCAGTCGACCGTCTTGCTGCCCCCTTTCTGACCAGCCTGAATGAGTTCATTCCTCTCTGCAGAGGCCGACATGTCAGACCCGAACCATTTCCGTGTTAACACCACATCACTAATCCCTACAGGGATGTGCTTAAGGCTGGAGTGCCTCGCTGCAGCGACAGGCTTACCGTACCTGTCACCTTCTGTCTCCCTCCCACGTCTTTTCTCCTCTCCTCCTGCGCCTCCTCCTCTTCAGTTCCTCCCTCAGCCCTCCTCCTCCTCCCCAGCGCCTCCTGCCCTCGCCTGGTTCCCCCAGCGGAGGAGCGGAACAGACAGACAGCGGGTCTAATTGAGATATGTGCAGTTGGGTCACTCTCCCATAGCCCCCCCCCACCTCCGCCCCCTCCCCTCCAAGATGAGAATTGAATTAGTCGGCCCGATGGCTCCATCAGCAGAGATGTAAAAGCTACTGCTTGAAGACAATCAGACATGGAAGGTCCAAATTGCTTCAGAGAGAGACGCTTTTTGAGTTCGAGTGAGGTGATGAGCTGGAGGAGGGATGCGAGAGAGATGTGACAGTTAATGGGATTTTGGGTGGTGGTGGTGGGGGGGTTGCAGGGGGTTACACTGCCTGACAGCCATCTTAAGGCATGTCTTTGACTGGCTAATTAGGGGTGATGTGACACTGACTTTGATATGGTTCATCTGGATCTAACTCTTGAAACCAGAATTCCTCACTCCTCGCCCTCTTTGCTCTGCGCCACTGTGACAAAACAAAAATAAGAACTTGACATGTCTCTGATTCCATCTGTTTTTTGTCTGTTTTTTTTTTCCGCGTCCACAGTTAATCATGGGCCTGGGCACTCAGGGGGCGGAGAAGAAGAGCGCAGCATCCATCGCCTGCTTCCTGGCAGCTAACGGAGCGGACCTGACCATTCGTAACAAGAAGGGCCAGTCTCCTCTGGACCTGTGTCCTGACCCCAGCCTCTGCAAAGCTCTGGCCAAATGTCACAAAGAAAAGAGCAGGTAAACATCATCCCTTAAAGGAATAGTTTGACATTTTAGGAAATGCACTCACCTTGCTTCCATGCTGAGCATTGGAAGAACAGATCAATACCACCCCCATGTATGTAGGGTTGTAAAGCTCCATATTTTCTCTTGTTTGTTAATGTGTTCTTTTTCTAATTTATTGTCTTTTCTGAAAAAACATTTGATATAGTGCTTTGTTTCCTTTCTCCACCTTCTTTATCTGTTTTTTTTCCTTTATAGTCTCCTCTTGTCTTTCCATATTTTCTTTGTTCTCCATCAGCCTCTCTGGCTTTGTGGTTTCCACTGCTCTCACACACTCTGGGTTTTTTTTTTCCCCCCCTCCACCTTCCAGCGGCCAGGTGGGCACCCGCAGCCCGTCTCTGAACAGCAACATCGAGTCGCTGGAGGAGTGCATGGTGTGCTCAGACATGAAAAGAGACACTCTGTTCGGGCCCTGCGGACACATCGCCACCTGCTCCCTCTGTTCGCCGCGTGTCAAGAAGTGTCTCATCTGCAAGGATCAGGTCCAGTCGAGAACCAAGGTAGGTATCAGAGACACTCTACCACTGTCTGTCCCCAACCCACAAATGTATAGATGACAAGGAGTGGAGAGACACTTTTATTACCCCCCTCCCTTTTTTTCTTTTTCTCTTTGTTTCATTTTCCACAGATTGAGGAGTGCGTAGTGTGCTCTGACAAAAAGGCAGCCGTGTTGTTCCAGCCCTGTGGTCACATGTGCGCTTGTGAGAGTAAGTTACACAGATTTCACATCATAATCTAGAGCTGGGTGATGCGGCCTAAAAAAAATAGAATCTCAAAGTTTTTTTCTACCATTACTTTTTTAGTCGCTTTTTTTTTCTTCCTGCAAATTCTAGAAATGACAAAGAAATTATTCTAATAAATTTAAGCCTGGGTTGCTCATATCTTGGGTTGATTGCATATACAGACACATATCCACTGGGATCCGGCCTTCTCATATAGGAAACTGTAGAAAAACGATTCTACTAACATTAGCTACTTTTTAAACAATGGTTCGCCTGTGTCTGAAACATAAACTACAAACTATTGAAGCTCAGAGAAGTGTTGGCAGCTCCGTCACAAGTCAAAGTGACATTATAAAACATCATCGCCCAGCTCTGTCGCACTCTTTACTTCAGCATCCTCCATAGTTTTGTCTACGATATCTGACCGTCTGTGTGTTTCCTCTCCCTCCAGACTGTGCCAGCCTCATGAAGAAGTGCGTACAGTGCCGGGCTGTTGTGGAACGCCGCACGCCCTTCGTTCTTTGCTGTGGAGGGAAAGGTATGGAGGATGATGCCGCTGATGATGATGATGATGATGATGATGATGATGACCTTAGTGAGTGAATCTTCCACACATTCCCTTTTAATTATCCCCCTTTACTTTTTAGTTTTCTTTCTTTCTTTCTTTCCCTTCTTTCTTTGTTTCCTCTTTTTAAAATATTTTGCTTTGTTGCTGCCTTGCTTATGCATTGTATTCCTATGTTTGCATCACTGATGTTTTTTTGTGTTTTTTTTTTTGCTGTCTTTTTTTTATTTTTTTATTTTCCCTTACTAAAACATGCATTATAGATTTAAAAACATGATCAGACGTTTGAATCAGTCAACCTTACTCTCCAAATATTCATCCACTTTGATTGTGTCATTTAGATCTACTCTGTTTAGATAGTGGCTGTGATGGACAGTGCCTTGTTTTGTTTTTGGCTAATGAGACTTATTAGATTGGGTTTTGCTGGAATATGAAAACTAATCACATTACTATTAACATTTCTGGATTTATTTGCAGGCGTTTACTAAACAACCTGCAGTTCTTATGGTTTATATATATATTATACCTTCATGAATGTGTAAAAGAACTGAGTTAGAATTCCTCCCTGGTGGTGAATTTCTAAAGAGAGGCACAAAAAAAAAGTTTTTAAAAGTAGATGTAGCCTAACCTTCCAATGAAGTTTGATGTAATATTGTCTCCAAATTTATTTAGTTTCATTCACAACCCATCTTCTTGTCTCCAGCTGTTGTCCATATGTTTATTTTAGTGGTGTACTAGCGGTAACTTCTATCATGTTTTCCACATTTTTCGTTGGGTTAAAAGGGAAGCTGTTGTAAGTTCACTAACTCCATGTGTTAACTGTGTCACCTCGCTCCACTTATTGTTTTGATTTTTAATAATTACCATGCAGATCTCACACACATTCACAACCAGACGTGCAAAAAACTCCAAACGCACGCAGACCCTCATGCAAGGGGCAGCATCCCAGTTA
The DNA here is from genome assembly GCA_030347415.2 of Decapterus maruadsi. NCBI lineage: Eukaryota > Metazoa > Chordata > Actinopteri > Carangiformes > Carangidae > Decapterus > Decapterus maruadsi. Next base: position 20,630,600 of record CM064906.1, read on the forward strand.
CAATGAAAGCTGATGCCAGATTGATCTGTCGCTCCTGATTATTTCAGCTCCCAGCGCCTTTAGTTTAGTGTTTTGCTTTTATAATGTATGTTTAACCCAGTGACCCCGTGTTAGACTCACGCTTAAGCATTGGCTAACCGCAGAAAGAGAAAGAAAAAAGACGGCCAATCTCCAGCAGCACTGACTTGTTGCATGACCCCTGATTAAGGCCGCAAGCCAAAAAAATTGTTATTTTACATACCACAAGTGCTGCTGGACTTTTGACCTCTTGGACTTTTTTCCTTTCTCCATGCAGATGCAGATTTAGACGCCAAGAAAACCTCCACTTTGCTTCTAGAGAAAGAGAACGAATCACTTTAGCGCTCTGCATTTTAACTATTAACTCTCCATAGAAGTGACTCTGATTTCCCTTTCCATGCCTGATCACTGTTTCCCACTTTTCTAGCTTCCTCTTTAAATTTTTTCTCTGAACCTCCCTCCGAGGCCGTAGCGAGTAGTTTTTGGTCCTCAGGCCAACTGTAGAGCTGGTGAGGACGGCTCCTGCTATAACAATGTGACTGGTTATCCCCAGCAGGGAGCTCTAACACTATGGCAGGGGGATCGCAGGATCTTCTCCAGCCCAACAATCTGGCACTAAGTTGGTGTAAGTATACCTCCATGATCCCGTCCGTTATCAGAGCCTTTGTTTTTTAAAGAGCTCCCCACAGTGCTGCCCTGGCCCCTGTCCCCCTCCCCTTAAACCCCCCCTTTCCTCCTCCTTCTCTTTCATTTTATACACACACACAGCCTGAACTGTAGATCGTCCATACGCCAAGAATCACACTGCTGATCACTATTTCTGGCAGATGTTTGCCAGTCTGGAATGGAGTCCCCATCAGGGCCTCGGTCCAACTAATTTTTGTTGAGCACTCAAATAATATATCCAGGCAGTTTCACACTTGTATCATTACACGCTCGCATCGCAGTGGATTGTCCAACGCCAGAAACACTGCATGATGTTTTGTCCTTTGCCAGTTTCTATAATCTAGACAATTGCAAAGTATGCATTTCGGAAATCAAGTCGTTTAAAAGTGAGTGCTACGCCAACAGACTGCTAGAGCCCGGGTTTGATCTGCCAAACATAATAAATTTCCGAGTGCATGCATTTGTGATCATTTGCTTGTTTACAGAGCTCATGTTTTAAATATAATCAAGCTTCCAGCTTGTTTCAGAAAGGCAGTGTTGGTGCGGGTGCATTTCTCTCTTATTGGCAATATAGTTTATCATTATGAGGAGGTGAAGTTCCAGTTTGATGTTGCCGCTGGTGTGAACTGTTAATTTGTTTTATCCCTAGGCTGGTAATTGAATTCTTTTTTTTTTTTTCTTTCTTAAACTTGTCTTTGTGTTGCTCTGTTGTGTTCAAACAGCCAGTGGAAACATCCCAGCCCTGCAGAGAGACAAGGACAACACTAACGTCAACGCCGATGTTCAAAAGCTCCAGCAACAGCTCCAAGACATCAAGGAGCAGGTAAGGCCCCAAGTGTAATGAAGAGTGTGACGCCTCCTCCTGCAGCTCATCGCCCACAGGAGAGACATAGGGCAAAGATCCTGGACAGGTCATCAGTCTATCACAGGGCCGACACATAGACAAACAAACTCAGATTCACATCAGTCGCCAATCAGCCTAGTATGTGTGGGATAGGAGCTGGAGAGTCTGAAGAGAACATCCACCTGTTAACTCCACCCAGAGAGGGATTGAACCCACCAAACCTCTAAAACATGTAGCCAATGTCCAGTAAGACAGTGACAGATTGTTGCAGGTTCTGGGGTTTCCAAAAGGCCATGAATGCACCACCGTGATGTAATTAATTGACACTAATAAACAAAATAGTTTGACAATAACGGACACACAAAGCAGATTCAGCTCATGACCAAGATCTGAAATGATGTCATTGTTTTTCTCTGTCTGTCTGCAGACCATGTGTCCGGTGTGTCTGGACCGGCTGAAGAACATGATCTTCATGTGCGGCCACGGCACCTGCCAGCTGTGCGGGGACCGAATGAGCGAGTGTCCCATCTGCCGCAAGGCCATCGAACGCCGCATCCTCCTCTACTAGATCTCCACACACACAACACACACTTTCTCTCTCTCTTTCACGCTCCTCTCAGAAGTTCACGCAACACCACAACCACACCACCAGCTGCTGTTGCCACCGCTATTACTACTACTACTACTACTACTGCTGCTGCTGCTGCTGCTGCTTGACCACCCTCACAGCACCCAAGTCAGCCAGCCAAGGGGCGTCCTCAAATGTCTTATTGTACACAACAATGTTCTCTTAAAGTTCACGACGTGGAGTTTCTGTTACAAAACAAGGAAAAAATACGAGTTGACTTTTTATCAATTCTGCTGCTTCGTCACCATGTTTCCTAAATGCAGCCTCTCTCGGACATCGCCTTCGTTTCTCAATGTGTCTCTCTCGCTATCTCTCACTTTTTCTCTCTTTCTCACCACCCCCCTCTTCATCCCTTAATCTGTTTTCACTCTCTTCTGTGAAGCTTCTTTTCTCTCTCTGAGTCTGTGGAGTCTCCTTCAAACCCGCAGCCTTGGACATGAACTGAAAGGGTCAATCCCGTGCCTGGATTTTCACCCTGCACCGACTCTGAGCATCAGAGCGGATTCGCAAAAGTTGGAGAAGAGGTTGTAAAGTCGTTGTAAAGTTGTCATGCATCTGTCGCAGTCAACGCCAGCTGCAGTCGAGTTTTATTGTATTTGTAAATCTTTATGCAAGTGTATTGGTATCGGAAGCTCCTGACGTGGATTTTAACTACTTACTTTTTTTTTGCATTACAGTGTGGCAAGTTTGTGACACATTACGGTTTGCATCATTTAAAGGTTCAGTGAGTGTTTTTTTTTTTTTTCACCTTTCTTTCTTCTTTGCTTCTCATCATGTGTTGAGTTTGGCAGTCGCGACACGAGCCGTACGTCGACTTGTCCTCGCAAGTTGAAGACCAGATGTTGGCAAAACGCTGAGTCAAGGTTAACAAAACTCCACTTTCCACACTTAAGACTTCGGAGGTCCCGCGTCAGGTCAGTGTTGAAACACACAGATTACAGTTTGTCTGACCACCAGGTAGCACACCACCACAACCCAGTACTGCCGATTCAACCTGTCCAGTGATCGGCCACCATCGCACCCGTTTGTCGCACACACACAACCTCACATGATGCAAACGTTTCTGTAACAGAGCCTGTTGTCACAACTTACTGTTTTGAGACTTGGTATTGTCTGATTTAAAACAAAAAAATAAGAAAAAAAAGTACAATTCAATAAGCATTGCTAATTTACCATTGATGACTGTGTGCCATTTGCTTCCAAAAATCTACTGGTTAAATAACTTGTATGGGGATAAGGTGCTTATTATCTTGTATTACTGTTGTTGTTTTGTTTTTCTATTTTATTTAAGTGTATTTCCTTTTCTCAAAATCAACATCTATTGAGCTAGAAAGTACAATCTATTAGAACACTAAAGATGAAAATGTAGAATAAATTATTTTGTATTGCTGCCCAAAAAGATAGGATTCATAGGTATCACTGCCTTCCTAATATGTAGCCTCAAAATCTCTCAAAAACATTCTGCTTTGATATTAATGTTAAGATACGTTTGTGATGTTTTTTTTGTTTGTTTTGTTTTTTTGTTTGCTTTCTGTTGGCCGTAGCTTCTAGATAGAAAGATGAAGCGTTTTCCTCTGAACTAGGTCTCTGTAAGCCTAATTTCTTTGTGTGAAACAGAAAAAAAAGACATTTTGTTGTCTAAAGTGTCAAGTATCTTTTCACCAATGTTTTATTTTGGGAGGAAAGCTAATGGGTTTTTTTTTTTTTTGTAAGACAGAACTTGCCTTACCTCTTTGAAAAAGGCAGTTGCCCATGTGGAGACTCGGCAAGGTGGCTAGCTTGCTCCGCTATGTGGGACTTTGCAACCACATACAAGCATCGTTTTCTCTCTCTCTTTAGGTCTGAAAGCATTTTTTTTTCTTGAGTACAGTTTCAATTCTTTTCACTGATCATGATAACACTTTAAGCTAGAAGCACTAATACGCTTTATGGTAGTGTTGTCTTGTTACGGTTGTTATGGAAAAGCCTCTTTTGTACTTTTATTTTCAAATACCTGTTAATTGTCCTGTTGGAAATGTATCGGTAGTATTTTCTTTGGCATGAATGTTTGACATATGCAGTACGACATGTTTCATGAAAACCGTTCGGTCTGTATTGCTAATAAGTGCTTTTAAAACAACCATATAGCTGAAATAAAGTTCCAAATGAACCCCGGGACGCTGAAAAGTGCTGTTTGTTCCTCTTGAGTCGGAATCGTTCGTTAGCTTTGAGCGTTTTGTTTTGTTTTCCATGTTGAGATGTGGCTGAGCAGCTTCTTATAAAACACATTTGCATTTTGTTGCTTTTGTCATGCTGTGCAGCGTCTGCCTCTGCAGAGGAGACAGCGTGGCAGAGATGGGAGGTGTGGGGTAATTGAAAATCCTCACACCTAATAATGACTCAGCGCCAGCGTGTGAGAGGTCAGCTATGCTAATTCAAGAGAGAGAGGCAGAGGGAGAGAGAGAGCAGAGGAAGGATGAAAGGTAAACCACGCAGGAGAGATGGGAGCGAGCCGAGCACAGTGATGCATCTCCTCCAGCGCGAGCCGTGACAGCGGGACATCTCGCAAGACATCTCCTCTCCACTTCCAAATTATGACCAAAGGCCTTTTACGCTCCTGCTCATTGACGAGTCCATTCATAACCTGGACGTCTTTGGACTGGGCTCACATGCAGCTGCTCATAACAGGGCATTCATCATTCTGTCACCCTCTCATGTCGTCAACGCCAACAACACCGACTGTGGCCGAGACTCTTGAGACCTTTTTTTTTTTTTTTACTTTTTCCATACCCTCGCAGATCTCTGTGACTTGGCATCAGGCCTGGACAGTTGGTGTGTAGAGTCTGTTGTCACGTCGTCCATTGTGCTCTGTCATTTTACATTCGAGTAGCTGTCTTAAAAAACAATGGGCTCGCACGGTTTACCTGTTACGGTGTCAGACGGTGGCTGCAGTGCCACTTTGTCATCGTTGTCTGTCGGGAGCAGACTGTATATATTCTGTGTGGTAAAGAAGGATGTGGACACCAGTCACTGTCGCAGGGAAGTCTTCATTTTCAGAATTCAGACAGTGATGACTAAACAAAACCTGGACAACAGACTATGTATATATAATACATTATTTTTTGATATTTTAGACCATGGTGTGCTTCTCAGTCGTTGGGGGAAGGCCTGTTTACTGTTTCAGCGTTGGTTTGGCGTGAAGGATCTTGATCACAGCTCTGACTTTAACCCCCCATCACTTTATATGTGATGCAACTATCACATAATAATCTTAATGTGTCCACACACTTTTCTCCAGGTAGTTAAGGTTAAGAATCATAAAACCATGATGTCAGGCCATTATAATAATGGTGTGTCAAATGAATCAGAGGTGTCAAAACCAGGCTGTTTGTCCATCACTCTGACTGACCGCAGGCCCCCTCGCTGCCATGGCGACTGCCTGTGTGTCAGGGTGCCGGAGACGATGCTATCTCCCCGGCTGTGGTGTGGCCTGATCCTGGGGAGCATCCCTGACCGCCACGCCTGCCAGTTTCAGCCTGCTTGAAGGCTGCAGCGTTTGCTGACTGGACTGCAGGGGTTGTTAACTCCCACACCAGGAGGGGTGGTCAGCTAATCCTCACCCCCTCCCTACCCATGTGGCTGCCCCCGCAGAGTGTGAGTGATGGTCGCGCCGGCACTGGCAGGCTTGACTGAGCAGCAGATAGAGATGAATTGAACCCCCCGGAGAGCAGAGCGGGCGAGCGTGATCAGGAAAATGTCTGTGACCCTGCTTCAAGTCTCTGCTGTGATCACTGAGCAGGGTCAGTGGCATCCATCTGCTGGTGGAGTCAGCATGCCACAGGGGAGGAGAGGGAGGAGGAGGGGGGGTGGTCTGTACCCCCCCTGTCTCCTGAGGCTTTGCCCTTGGTGCTAGTCCTGACGTACTGACCCACTGAAACGGATATAATGTCTGTACATTTAACGCGAGGCGACGCTCTGATAACAGGGTTTTTGACATGCAGCTTTCAGAGCACATCACAAGGTGGCAGTACATCCAACCACTAAACCCTGTAGGTCTGTCCTGTGACTGTACAGTATCTGTGGCGCAGAGGACAAATCACCGAAATTTACTGTAAAGACACTTACTCATGTACTCACGGGCTTTATTTTGGCGTGGCAGGTAGTTACAGACGCCATCAGTCATGCAGAGATTATGCTGTAGTTGTTCCGTAACGACGGACGTGCTTAACAGTTATTAATCGCGGCCTTTGCTGCCAACAAGAAATACAGTTTAAATTTACTACCACATCTTCAGAACTTGAACTTTATACATTTCATGATCCCAGGTGTGTCTTTTCTTTCAGAGCAAAACTAAAGCAGAGACCATGAAGATCGTGAAAACAAAAATGTAATATCTTTATCTTTATAATCTATAAAATGTTTGTTTTTTTAATGGTATATTATTTGTGAGGTCTCAAGATAAAATAGTATAACATTTGTATTATTCCTACAGTTATTCCCATCCGCAGCTTATTTCTTATTTAGACAACAAGCCTCAAATTCTAAATGTGTGTTTTGTTCTGTTTTTTCTCAAATCCAAAAATATGGATCTGCAGAAATCAATTCCATGCTGTATTTAGTCGGACCACACGGATAAACAAAAAAGGAGAAAATATTTCATCATTTTTCATCTATTTTGACCATTTGGGCTTTCCTGCCATGTTGGAGGAATTGATCATTGGCTGTCTGAAGGTCCTCTCTCTCTCTCTCTCTCTCTCTCTCATGTCATCCAGTTCAGATCCAGTCTGTGCTGATTGCCCTTATTGTCTCCGTTTATGGACAGACTGAGCAAAGTGCAACTGTGGCTGCCTGGACAGACTCCTCAAGGACTAGAGAGAAGAAGGAGGAGGAGGGAGAGGCTTGACATGAGGCCTGAGCAGTTGGTGTTGTTTGTCGCAACCTGGTACAGTTTGGGGAATTCGAGACAGTTAACTGTGAAAATCTGTCAAACTGAGGTTGAAAACTTGATCATTTACAGTTACAGTACATTCTGCAAACCTGAACTCGCAATGTGGGTTTATTTACAGTTGGGGGTTAACCCTAACCCTAAACTTAAACTTTAGAAGCTATCTGCCATTTTTACCATCATGATAGTGATAATAATAACTTTAAAAGCACTGTGCAAACAAAGTAATTTAAGCCAATAACAAGGTGTAAATTAACAAGTATAACAGACATTTACACACATGTTAAAATGAGATCAACAGAGCTGACAAAAGAAAATAAAAAGCTAAAGTAGAAACCAAAGATAAAAGCGTTGAAGTCAAGATTCACAAGTATGCTCAAATGTGTTTTAAGCCGGCGTGAAAACGATGGGTTTACGGTAGAACAAATAGAAGTCATTCAAATGTGATATAACCACATGTTTGTGTGTGTGTGTGTTTGTGTTGGTGGGTGGTTGAGGTGAGTGTACCTGAAATTAGCGGCCCCACCTCCCACAGTAAAGCCATAAACTCTGCTCTCCTCCCTCACCGGTCTCTCTCTCTTCAAAACATATAGGCTGCTGACGAGCTGATTGCTTTATTGATATTGATCAGGGCAAAGTGTCAAACCACTCGTCCATCACTCTCTCAGTGGTGGGCGATTGTTATTTATGCGTTTAGAGGGAGAAGGTTCACACAAACAGCACTCGAAGGGAACTGGATGTACTCGTGAACAAGGTCCCTTAAAACAAGCTTAAAATGTATTTTTAGCAGTATTTCTTTCCTATTTATTTTTTTTTTCAGTTTAAAAACAGTTTAGTCTGTTGAAATCTAATATCTTTGTAATATTTTTTCCATCTTATTTTGTGTTGTACAAGCATAAAATCATACACATGTGGCGTCATAATAGGACAGTGGTTGCAAGTTGTGATCTACTCTGTCACATCCAGTATTCCTTATAACTTCCCAATGTTTAAGCCTTAAACTTTTAAGGTCATGTTGTTTTAATTACAAATTAGCTTTTGGGCAATATTTATTATCCTGGTTAAATTATCCACGTGGTTTTTAGAGAAGTTAATGATGTTTTGTATATTTTAACAAAACAAAACGTGTCTTTCAGCGTCTTCAAACCATATTGTTTGTGACTTTTGACCTATTAGTCGTATCCCGCTTGTGCCGTCCTTATCATCCCAGCGTGATTGGAGGCTGGAGCCTGCGAGCCACATTTACAGTGCAAATGTTATCGTTCCAATGACACTTTAAACAGTCTTTATCAATATATAGTCATTCAAGGTTTATGAGCTTTGATAAAATGCCACTAGCCAAGCAGGGTCATTGCAATGTGTATAGCTACGGAGTGAATTTTTTTTTTAGATTATAATTACGACCATTTTCAGCGGAACATCAGGAATTTTACCTGCTCAACAGGTAAAATAAACACCTGGTATGCCCAGAGGACAAAGTGGCCTGACTTGGCCCGAAGTGTAAAAAGATATTGATTTTCTCCTCAGGAAGAGCAGCATGAGGGCAAACTACAGAGTGAGTTTGGCAGAACCTTATCATCCTATTATCTTTAAAACAGTGGGTTATCATAATTGCTTACTTAATAATTCTATAAAACGGTAGAGGTGCAACCTTTGCCTGGGCAGTAAACTGTCAAGTGCTTTTGATGCTGAGATTGAAAAGATTCCTGACAGGGTTAAAAAAAATACTGCAACCCATTAATTTTACAAGGCAGATTACAAACACTAACACACCAGTAATTTCCCCATCAAGTAAAAACAGTTAAACGCACGTAGCGAATAAGTGATCGGGCCGATTAACTAATATGCAAAAGTAAAACATGTGAGGTATTTCCACATTTTAGATCAATTTCTGTATAAAATGAACCTCTAATCACCAACAGGGGAGCCACTAGTAAATTCTTCAAATAATTAACCAATAGTGGCACTAGAGCTCTCTTCAGATGTGATTAGTTTCACACCGCTACAAGTGAGCAGAACAATGAGGTAGACATACTTAATCAAAAAGTGCAAACTTCATCACATTCATCACACTCAACTAAGCAAACAAGCTCGTGCTGATGACTCTGTCCTCCTGCACAGGGCCAGGTAATGATTTTTAAAACTAGGTTACTTTTGGGATCCACTATTTAAGCCACATGTGACAGGGGGCTGAGCAGAGCTAGTCCTTGTAAAGTAAAAAGCTATTGAGACAACAAGGAAAGTCCCCAGAGCCAGAGTTTACTGAATTCCCCAGAGCGCTCCCTTCTCTGTTTCTTCCAGTTTCTTTCCATTACTGGAAAAATAGGGGGTTCTATGGAGGCAGCAAATGCTACAAAGACACGTTGTATAACAAAAACAAGCGTACATCTGACAGGTGCTGCCTCCGCTGAGCAGGCAGTAACCTTGGAGGGAGTAGACAGGAATGCAGCAGCCCTATCTGAGCTCAGAGGGAAATACTGACTGCAAAGGCCTTTTTTTGTTCCAAGAGAAAAATCAATATTCCAGAGTCCATCACACGAGCAGGCATTTTGGTTGGAGTTTTTTTTTTTCTCTCTCTCTTCTTCTTTCCAGGTGGGTTACAGCTATGTGAAACAAGCTCAGAGTGACCCCTGGAAAAATAGTTAATGCCTAACTTCTTTATCTTTGGTTTACAGCCAAGGGTTCTACCTCCAAATCAATACATGATACACAAATATCCCATGGCTCCATGTTCTGGACAGAGAGCGATGGCGAGGGCTTGAGAGTTAGCCAGCTTCACACCACCTGGCAGAGACAGGCTTTTTTTTAAGGCCAGAAGCTGCCCGGAAAGCAAATGTTAAAAGAAAAGCTTAATATTTGTGAAAATACAGTACTGGTACGCTACCAGTGTAATTGTATGGTCAACATACAATGTAGGAGTCGGTTAACTTTGCATTGGCCACATAAGAAATAAGAGTATGTTTTGAAGCTCAAACTTTTTAGACTATTCCTTTACAGGCCAGATGCTTTTAGCCCATTAAGAAAGAGCACTGCTAGCTTAAAAAAGGGATCTTATAAAAAAAGAAAGTGAAAATCCAATTTGTTATCTTTTAAAAGCTCATGATTTGACAATCAGGTTGTAGCTACTGGCTACAGGTAGCTACAACAGTGAAAAAAAATAGGGAAAACAAGAACTGCTACCATTACTCTGCCTTGGTAAGATTAAATTAGCTCCTTGTGCTAAATGATTGCATTGGTTTGTTAACAACTACAGCCTAACCTGCTGTTTGCAGGGTATTATTTAGATGCAAAATCTTCTTATATGACTCTTAAAGTGAATGAACAATTCAGTTATTGCAAAATGTGCTTTTACTTCTCAATCACAAAGAGATAATACATGAAAACAGTGGCCTTCATGGATTCATGGACAATTTCAAATTTGCGCTAAAAGAATTTTCACCAAAAAACAAAACAAACATCCTGTTAATATTACTGAAGGTCTCAGCATGCGCCATGGGAACACAGCATCTGGAGCTTGATAGCAGTCAGGTACTTTTCTGTAGGCCTTCTGTTATTCCAAACACCTCTGTTGGAAAGCAGAAACTAGCTGCGTGTTTACACCAAAGCCCAACAGGCTTGACGTTTTCTCTCCCCTCTGAGTCTCCGCTGGCCAAGATAGTTGATATCTGTCACTGTCTGGCATGCCATCCCTGCAGACCTTGTAGCGAATCAACAGGGCAGCTACCAGACAGATAAAATGCCACATCAGACTTTCAGAGGTCTAAAGCAGGTTCCAGTTCCCATTCACTGCTATGCTGAGAGAAAGGAGCATCCACTTAGGGAGGGCAGACATCCCCCCCCACTGATAGTAGCTGGTAATCTCTGAGGTCGACCTGTCAGTCAGGTCCTGGAGACAGATGACGTGAGGCCCCTGATAGGCTGTCTCCAATGGATGAGACACCAGTCGGCCACACGGGCTGCTGGGACAGAGAGCAGGACCCAAGGCGACGGACGAATGGCGGGGGCTGACGTTGGGGGAGGACAGGAGAGGTGAAAGGAAGGTGGGTCAGGGAGGTGGTGTGGCAGAGGAATGCCAAGGCGGAGAGGTGGGGGTCATGGAGAAGGTCTCCTGATGAGCAGAGAGACAGTTCTCTGCTGGAGACTGTTGCATGGCTGACAAAGTTTACTTAACACCAACCCCTGCGAGTTTGGGTCACCGGGGGGGAAGGGGAGTTGGGGGGTGGGGGGGCTGTTCAGCTCCAGCTCAGAGTTAGATTGAGATCTGGAGGACGGTGTCATTATGGGTTTTGCTTGTGCAATTAATAGACTTCAGTGATTTAATGCCTCCTAAACCTGTGGACAGGTTGTTGAATTATGCAATTAATGTGTGTAACATCTGTGATCTAGGTTTGATTTCCTGTCACAGCAGCTCATAAATGTGAAGCTGACTTTTAAACCCCTGATGCTGGAGTTTCCCCGCAGTAAAACGCCCCCAACAAGGAAGTGTTTTCAAAAGCTATGTTTCTCACAGGATTAACCTCACAGTGTAAACGCATTAAATTCCCTTTCCTGGCTTTTAATTAGTGGTCTCAACCAAGAGTCAAGTCTCTGCTGATGGATTTAATCGTTTAGTTTTTTGGACGACAATAAAGGTCTGCAGCATGAAAACTAAAGTATATCGGCCTCGGGCATCACTGTGGTTGAAGTGAAAGGTACTGAGGTTTGACTGTGTTCGACTTTAGGACTGAATGGTAAAGTAAAATTAAATCTCTCGAAACATTCAGAAAGCAAAAAGCAAAACAAAGTTTTTTCAAGATTAAGACTGTGTCTGTAATATGATGATCACAATGGATTTCTGATCCATAAACTATGACTCAAGATCCCAAATGACATTTTTTTTGTAATATTATATGTAGAACATCTCCTGATTATTTGATATTTTCATCCTGAGGAGCAGATTTCATTGCCTCAAATATAATATACACACAAATGTGGCAGGATTTTTCCACTTATTTCACGTTTGGGCTCTGTTTGCTGCAGCTGAGATATACTGTCACTGGGCTACTGACAGAGGCTATCAGTATTACTTCAATATGTCAACAAATCCAAAGTAATTCTGAAGTAGAGTAGCGATAGTCGTTTGTTTAATGTAAAGATGTTATCAATTTTTACAAGCTGACAGTGTCGTCTCCCCTCTTCTTTAGTCAGAGTTAAGCCTTCACCTGAGCTCATGTGCATCAGCAGCAGCAGCAGCAGCGGGAAACATTCCCTCGATGGCGGCGACTGCCCATGACTCCTATTAGATTACAGAGGAGATTTATCGAACCGGCTTCCGGTTTTCAGATAGGATAGTGACAACACTTATCTCCTGATATTCCCTTATCAAAAAACAATTTAGTGAGAGAAACAGACATTAGCCCAGATTTTTTTTACACTGCCGAGTGCTCCAGCTTCATCCCCTAAGTACAAGGGTCTGTTTGCACTGTGCACACACACACACACACACCTCCATTTGCGCGGATAGAGAAGCATTAACATTGCCTTAGTGCTCTCTTGATGTCACTGCCATTACGTTCGCATCAAGCTCTTGGACTTTGAGACTTGATCAATGCCGCTCGGACGTGGAATACTGAAAGCTGTAAAGTTTCAGGTAATAAAGGGTGTTTTTTGTGCCGTTGTGCGAGGCTGTCCTGGCAGCAGGGATGGGACAGCAAGGCCGGGCTTAGCAGGTGGTGAGAGAAGTCACTACAGGAGATGGAGCCAATGGGTCACAGTGAGGTTATCCTGACCTGAGCTTGCCTGTATTTATCAAGGGCCTAGGGAGGCATGTGTTTTTGTGCGCAGGTTTCGTTTTTTTTCCTGTTCAGATATGTGCCTACTAGTGCATCGTGCTCGTGCATGTGTGCAGAGAAAGAGATGGTGGAAATAAGGGAATAATTACGAAGCATCAACAAAATATCTATTTGTGTGAGTCGGGCATTTGGGGGCTGATTGAACAGATTGTGAAAGGAGAGAAGAGAAGAGGAAAAACCGGGCAATAAACTTGTCGAGGCCATGCACGCCAAGGATTTATGGAGCTAATAACAAAGTTCGAACTCCAGTTATTAACCTTGTTAACCAAAGATCTAACTTTTCCTGCAGCTTACTTCGCCGGACACCTGTTGGCATGTCGGATGTGATGGTTCATGTAAAGCTGATGTGCCCAACAAGCATTCAGACCACTATTTGTTCTTTCCGTGGATGATGCCTGTAAAAGGGGCTGCAGGTGCTTGGGCCAGGGGCACAGTGTCTAGGGGCCACGTTAACTATTAACACGGCCATATAACACTGTTACTGATTACCGTCTCTCGCTCTTGAGACTCCCACTGACCTGAGTCACAGGTAGGAATCCCTCTAAGGTGTGTATTTGTCTGTGCGTGCTCCTACGGCGTGGCCTTCACACACCGGCCTTCACCATGTGCCGTGTTGCAGCGTAGCCTCCTATAGTCATAATCCTCTCTTCCTCTTCTTCCACTCCTCCCTCTATTCATCCCTCTTCACTTCCTTCTCTCCTACGCAGACCCGTTCGCACAGGATAGTCCTCTCCCTCTCCCTGGATCTTTTCAACGACCTTCGTCATGACCTTTATCCTTCCTGCCATAAAACGCCGAGACGTAAAGATGTCTTGTACAAAGTTAAGAGGAACCATGTTTGACATGTTGTGCGCCAGCGCCAGCGCCAGGTACTTTACTCTGGGGCAAAAGTCTAAGGTGTAGAGGACACTGACGGATGACTCACAGCACATGTACTGCAACACATGCTGCTCTGTGATGGGGTGTTGTGAACACAGTTTGTGATAGGAGCCCTGCTATGCTACACTGTGATATTTTCAGATAAGCACAGGAAAATGAAAGCTCTTAGTTAGCTATTTATAAATCATCTTTGAGTCACAGAAAATGTCACCACTGCGCTGCGAAAATACATAGGCCCATTGAGAGAAATTTGTTCAGTTTGAGACCTAGATGAAAAGACTGACACCACAATAATTTGTCAACTGAGGTCTCAAGGTAGCAGACAATTAGCTTAGCTTAGAACAGCCTAAGGACCAGAAACAAAGGGAAACACCTGCATCCACTAGCATCTCTAAAACTCACTTAAGACATTTTATTCTGTTTGTTTAACATAGTGTCATATTAAACATTTCAGTGTTTGTCCAAATTGCACATATTAACTTGTTAGCTACTTGCTAAACTAAGCTAAGCCAAGGTAATTGCAGTCAATTAAGTCAACACCACAAAAATTATTCACAGGAATATTTGAAGCCTCAGTCAACAATTTTCGAAGTAGAAAAAAAAATTGAAATCTGTAATTTCAGATAGTTCACTTTAAATTATAGCTAGTATTTTCTGCTCCAAAAAATAGTTTGAAAACTCTTGAATACATTTTTTCCTCAAATATTATGCCACAAACTTACTTTCACCTCAAGGTCGGGAAGGAAAAGGAGGCAGACAGATTTCAAAACAAAGACAGCAGGTTCTTCATCTTGCAGCAGATAAATGTAGATCGTCATGAATGCACCACAATATTTAGTTTGAAAACGTCATGGAGTCATGCTCAAGATACCAGCTGTAACAACCGCTCCATCCTTAACGTTATCACCAGCGTTATCACATCGCGTTAATCATGTTGGGTGAATAATATCTCCCAGTCCAGACTTCAAACCTCTTCGATCTGGCTGCACTGGATGTGACATCTTGAAGGTACAAGGCTATGTTCTAGCAGATCTGTAAACACTGGACTTAGTGGAGCCTAAGCGCCTAAGCTGCTGACCAGCTCCTATCAAAACACAGCGCACTCAGTGGCCGGGGTTTGTCTTTGTGTCTGTGGGGATAATGGCTGGGGTCAGGCCAGAGGGCATCATGTTTTGAAGTTTAGAGGGGCAATTAATTGCATCTTATTTTTGGAACTGGGAGAAATCAACCAACATTTTTCCAGCTACAGGTGTGCCATACAGTCTTTATATATTTAATATGGTTATACAACTACAGTTGCGATAACGGCATTCTTGTGAAATTACTGGCAATGTGGACGTGACTCTGACACTGAGGGGAAGTCGCGCCAGCGGCGAAGTGAGCCAATGGCGAGTCAGATCAGCCATGTCTTTCTTGGCTTCTTTTGTTGAAGAGTACGGTACAAGTCACAATAAGGGATTTAACTGTACGTGCTGCAGATCACCCTGATATGGCCTCCCTTTTTCCAAATAGGAGACCCAGTGTTGTGGTCAGGGCTGAAACTGGACATGTTTGTTAGATACCAGCAGGAGTCCAACGCTGCTGCTCGTGTTGAATTTTTTGCGGTAATATTCACACAAGGAAGTTCTGCATTCGAAACCAATCTGTTATTGTAAAGTAGGAGGGATTATGACACATTGTTTTTTGACTAAGCGCATGTTTTCTGCCAACAGGGACACAAACCAGCCTGAGATATTATACTCCCACCATGGGCAAACATGCAAACACAGCGAGCCACTGCTCCGCATGGTACAGTACACACCGTTGGAGAGGGCACAAAGGAAGGTGCATGGTTGGTGTGTTTGACAGCGATCTGATAAAACCATAATTGGAGCATGTAGAATGCATATGTTTTTCAGGCAAACAAAAGCCTTGGTCACGCCATAGAAACTGCCTCTCAATGTTTTCATTGTCTGGCAACTGACTAAAGTGAAGGAGAGGGCGACAGAAACCTCCAAGTCAGACTGAGAGTGTGTTTAATGTGTGCAGAAGGGGAGCCGTGTGAGTGTGCGCTTTGCATGCATGTGTGTTAAGTGTGAGAGGCCGAGACAAGGTGAGGTTGTGCGGTCATGGAAGGACAGGCGGCGCGCAAAGTCGGCCATGTCTAGTGGAGCGCCAGACCCCCTTTGAGTGGAGCAAAAAATCTTATCAGATCTCTGAGAGCTTATTTGTTCTTCTGACTGAAAAGCTATAGACACATTTGAACACATTTTCCCTGCAGAAAGAAAGTTTAACTGTATTTACAGAAGGTCAAGGCCGAACTTCAGCACTTCCTACTTGAAGAAACAGTCACTTTGAAACATTGTTTATCGTCTTGATTTGTTCTGCAAGCATTTAGAAAACCATACTTACCTCTAGTGATAGTTTTGGTTTCATGTGTCTGAACTGACTCAAGAGATTTCTGCCTCCAACACTGACTTTTATTTGTAGGACCTTCTAGTTTTTTCTATAAAATGTATACTTGCTGCATAGAGGCATGCAAAAAAATAGCACAACAGTAGTGGAGTAGGTCTGTTGTGCATTATCAGACTGTGATTTATCAACCTATCTAAGACGATTTTCAAACAAATTTGAGTTTCTCACCCAGATTTCTTTTTCCAGAATGACAAAGTTTGATTAACAGCTACTTTGAGTTCTTCATAAACATGAAAATACAAATGTAATTCCACTGCAGTGCTGTAATTTTGTGTTATTTGATTATTTGCATTTTTATTTTCACATAGGTGTGGGCATCTTCTGTTGAAAAGTTGTCCGACATTTCACTTTCAAAAATTTCAGAGGAATAAAATCCTTTATCTGGTTAACATAACACAAGATTTTAAAAGTATATCTTAAAAATGTGGCTTAGAACTGGATAAAAAGTCCATTTTGATAAACCACGACACCAGCATAGATAGGATGCCACTGAAAGAATTAAAATGGCATCCTCCTCTGGGTTTGAGAATTGCTAGAAACATTTTGGATAATGTTAATTAAAGAGGAGTGGAATAATCCAAGAGATGGATTTCTCTAAAACTGAACAAATTAATATCATTTCCTCCTCATCAACAAGCACTGACACATTTACTTTAACAATAAGGTGATTGTTTCATTTCCATCACACATTCTTCTCGCATGCAGCTGAGACTCCTTTGACCTTGGAGACAAGAGCAACTGTGCCTGCAGCAGGTCTACAGCAGCTCTGTCCACACTACCACCAGTGTGTCCAAACCCATGTAGCCCCCTCCTCCTTCCACCACCAGCCACCAGCCACTCACCTCCAAAAACTTGTCTCTGTTTATGCTATCAGTGACGTCACTGCGGTCCAAGGCTGTTTTCTCTCGGGCCGAGGCTCCAAACAGCTGATTCAGGGAAAAAGTCACAAAGTGTACTGGAGACCTGACCTTCTCTCCTGAGACAAAACACAGAGAGAGGGGCTGGCTCCACAGGATGGAGACGCTGGTGGTGGAAACAATAACACGGCCTCTGAATCTACTCTCTATAGATGAGGCACACTTTTTCCAGAGACGGATGCTGAGAGACGATCCACCGGCCGTTTTGGAGTTAACTGAACCTGCCGTTTGCCCTCGATCCATCTTTAATCTCAGTTAATCAATAGTCCAGTATGAGGAGCAATTTTCCCTTTTCAATCTATTTGATATGAACCGTTGTTAACGTCCAGAAGCACTTAAACAAAAACTGGAATTGGCCCGAACATGAATTGAAACAATTTTTACAGAAAGATCAACATTTTTTCTCTCTCAAAAAAAAAAATTTTTTTTGGAAACTACACTTGGATTTTTCCTCACCAAAAGTTCAGCTATAAGCATCACCCAGAGAGAGTTAGCTTCGTTAGCTTAGCTAAATACAAAAGCCCCAAAGCTAACCCATGCAGCTGAAACCTGTTGGCAGTTTCATACAGAATACAGACACCAACGTGTTATTGATCTTTTTGATTGAATTTAAACCAAGAAATGACCCCTCTGATTTGTGACTAAGGAATCCAATACCCCATGCTTTCAGCCACTTTTTCCCACAGAGGACAAGGAAGTCCTTCTGAATCTTTGATCAAAAATGTAGCAAAAGTTATAGCCATGAAAAATATATATTTTTTAAATTCAAGAGAAAACCTTTATCAGAGATCCCTGCACCTATTGACTGAAAATCCCTTTTCTATTCTCTGCTCATTTCTTAACTTTAACCTTGTTGATAATTACACTTGCACTTAAGCGATCACACTGTTAATGGAATTAGTAGCTATGTGTGTTGGATTGTACACCTCTGCCTTATCTTGTTTTAATAGCTTTTTAAACACTTAAGTTTTATAGGTGATGGATGGTGCATGGCCTTATCTAAGACGGGGTTTCGTTGAAGTGACACAAGTTATCACGGTTTCCTTGACGCCCTAAAATACTGAGATATTTCTGCTCAGCATGTTGGTTCAATGGAATTAAAACAAGCTACTGAGGCTGAGTTAAACGCAGAACATTTTTCCCTCGAACCTCATAGCCCAATCCCTGTAGCTATGTGTGTCATAATGAGATTCAACTTTTCCATGATGAAAAATAATAGCTGTCTGCCATTCATTCATAAGATAGGACACCTAAAAATAGTAAATGAACTTTGGCCTTTGGCAACTTGCTGCTGATCGAAGAGTCCACATCAAAAAGTGGAGCACAGCTTGAAAAGTGTACAAATCCATTTGATTATTCCATAAGAGATCCTCCTCCTGATCCGTTTAATCGCACATCCAATATGACTAAAACCAACCTGAAAAATGTGCAAATTAATATTATAATTACATGCAGCAAGGCTTTGCTCTGCTAATCCATCTAATCCCTCATATTACACAGCAGTGTGCTTTGTCTTGGTTTGCCCTATCAAAGCCGTGTTTGAATTTCATCTCTGTATGATGTAAGAACAAACTCTATGTCTCACATCAAATCTTAAAATGAACTACTCTATCTATGCTCACAAAAAAAGTTTTCCTTTTTTTTTTTGGTTATCTTTGTTTAACTTGAGTTTTCCCGCTGATATCAGGGCTTCTCTCCGAGGGGAAAGACATATCCAAGACAAGAGCGGCACAGATGATAAGAACAGTTGATAATACAATAACATTAAGCTATAGCACGATGCATGGATGGAGCCAGAGTTAAGAGAAAAGGTCAAATGAACCCTGTCAGTGTCAGACTGATATGACATCATGACACTGGAGTGATAAAGTAAAGCTGCTATAGAAATGTGTCGCCATCTTTTCCAAGACACAGAGAAGATTGCATGTGTTCGTCATAAGTGTGCATCTTGAATTGTGGTAACTCGTGTTCATGTTCAGAGCCAAAACCACAAATGTGAATTCACTTCTCAAAATTCATCAGTAATTCATCACATGATGATGCAGGATTGTCACCTCCAGAAAATCCTCCTCCATTGCTGACTTACACAAACTCACACAGTTGGTATAAGCGGGCAGGTGAGAGCAGGGCGTTGCATTGTGGGCGAGCCGAGGAAGCAAGGACGGTGCATGTCCAAAATGACAAAGGTTGCTTTTACACCTGTCACGGCTCGTTTAATCATCTACCACTTCAAACAGGAGAGTCTGATGCTCTCGGCCTCCCAGCAGCCTTTGCTCCAGCAGCTTTGGACAAGCCGCCATTCAGTAGAGGGCCGGGAGATCCAGACACAAGCAGGTATAAAACTTAACTGTGTCTTCCATAAAGTAAAAACAAATAGGTTGATGTTTTAAAGGCTCCAGCGGCAGGACAGGGAGGTAATAAATACAGGAAACAGCTCCCGCAGGTGCTGTAGCTGATTTAACATTATAGGACAAAAATCTTTCCTCATAAAACGGATCTGATGCGTTTTGAACACATTCTCACGGTCAAAATGCTGTGAGCTTCTCGTTTTATTCATAAACTGAGTATTCTTTTCTCAGTCTCCTTTTTATTTGAGCTGCACAAAAGTTCAAATCTGTGTCTGAGTTTCTTTGAGGTGTAGCAATGACTCTGGATACAGAAATATGTAATTATGTGCAAATTGGTAATTGTAAATTATTTATTGAGTCTATATAAATATATATGCATGCAACCTTAAAAAAGAAGTATAGGAAACTATAAACATATCATAAATGATTTCACTATGCCAAAAACAGGCTAAATAAATATTTTATGTGTTTCAATATCTTTTTTCCTTCAAATGTTTTGAGTTTAGAGCTTTCACCACTAAAATCCTACAACCTAATAATGTGCTGTTGTTGTTTTGTGTTTTTTACTCTGCTGAGTGGAGGGATGACGTAGTGTGATGTGACAAAAAAAAAACAGCGTGATGGAGCGCAAAATGACGAGAGAAACTGGCGTTATTCGTGCGCGTCAATAAATCTTAAATTTAGTTAATTATTTAAAATATTCGGTCAGATATCATACACAGTAGCATACCCTGCAACAATGTCTAAACTGATCGATTTTTTTTTTAACGAATCCCAATAAATATCCAAATATTGAACATTTTTAACTCTTCTACCACAATTAAAAGTCTGTTAAGATCCACATTTCTTCACTTAAAACTACACAGGATATAAAAATAAGGATAAAGTCTAAAACTATAGGCCTATACATGTACAGAAGCTATAGAGTCACTTCTCATTCGTTATAATGTTGGTGCACAGGGCGGGTTAATGTCCAAACACGGAGGAGAAATCTAAACTCAGTGGTTTTCACGCCGAGTCACAAAGAACTACGTGCGCAATTAAAAAGAAATAAAAATAAAAATCCAGAGAAAAAAATCACCGTGTTAGACTCACCGACATGAAAAAATTAAATCGCACATTAGTCCATGTTTCAGAGGAGAAATTCAAAATGTGAGCGGCTGTTCCTGCTGCTCGTTATCTCCATATAACATCATGCATATTGCAGCAGTATTGGCTCATCAGGAGCAGGGCTATAACAAGAGCTGGAGTGCTGGAGATAATCATTATCAAGTCGGTACATAAGCCACTGACACCTGAAGAGGGTCGGCCATTAGCCTACACACCTCCTGAAAGAAACAAACATTATTCAGATAAACCTGGAGCCATGGTGCAGGCTGGGAAAAAATAATCAATAATAATAAAGTTTCACAAGTATTTTCTTTATTAATGGAGATAGGCTATTCTTATTATTCGTATTAATATTATTATTATGAAACTTGCATTATAATATTTTAATTTTGCGATTAGAATACACCCTACTTTAAATGAAAATAATATGTATTGTATTACAAGCCAAATTATTATTATTATTGTTACATTATCAGTATATAGCCTAACTCCCAGTGGGTCCATTAGCCTACAAAATATATACATTTTGAAGGGCGTTTTTTCAGTTGAAATGGTGGTACAGATAATTAGATTTACCGTGGCTGACAGTGGTGCAGGCCCACGGTGTTTGGCCGTGTGTGGATAAATGTGGAGACAGGGCGGCGTCCTGCCACTTCTCCCCACAGGCTCCGCGTGTCAGAGCAGCACAACTTTGACATCACTGCGAAAACACCTCATTCATCAACGCGAGGCTCGGTGAGTAAGGAGTGAGAGGAGGGGTGGGAGTGAGGAGAGAGAGAGAGGAGGGGAGGGGGGGGCAACATGATTCTGTGTTCTCGCACCTCCCTGACAACTGCTCTCTCGACTCGGACGATGGGATGGGAGACGGTAGCGCACGGTTTTAGTTACTCCCTCTGGTTCAGTAAAAGCACATCTGGAACAGTTTCCGTGTCTGTGGTGATCAGATGTTGCGTCGAGTTTGATTTGAACCTGTTAACGACTGAGAGTAAGCAGCAGACACGAGACACTGCGTGTGTGTCCGCGTGCGTAAAGATCCAAAATATGGATTCATGCGAGCAGAGTTTTCAACAGGAATCTGGACCTGAAGCATCAAAACACTAGCAGCTAGAAGTCAGTCATACAGAGGAGTCACTGTATCAGTGGCTTTAGCAGCAGCAGCAGCAGCAGCAGCAGCAGTGACAGCAGTGGGTCTGTTTAGTATCATCAGCTGTGGCCTATTACACAGCCTAAAAAGTCAGCATGTGTTAATCCTCTGATTAATCCGGTTTATAGATTTACATTATTCAACAGTGACCCCACCAAAAAAAAGCTAAATTGACACAGACATTCATGTGGCAAAAATAAACAATAAAGGAAATGTTCGTAATATAGCTGTAATAGTTGCAATATTTGTGGCCATGATTGCATTAGCTTTCAGAATAATTATAGTTGTAATTTTTTGAATGCATGTTAATACCATTGAGTAATTGTAGTATGACTTAGTAATTGGCAAAATTGGTATAGATTAGCAGTTGGCTAAATCTTGAATTATAAGTCTCTGCAGCTTCCTGTAGTGCTGGTAGAGTTAGTGTAGTGTAGTATTAGTAGTATAGGCTGATATAGTATCTTATACTGTTGCTCAGGAATAACAGTCCTGATATAAAACAGTGATTAGCAGCAGTGATGTTGGTGGTATTAGAGCCAGGCCTGCGGTCTGCTGTGTGGTAGGAGCAGCAGTAGTCATATTAGTCGTCCTCTGTAATTCAGCCTTTTTAGTGCTCAGCTATCTCCCATCCAGACTGAATGTAAACACACACAAATCTCCTGCTGAATGCTTTTGCGAGTGTGATGAACCGGTAACTGTTTGTTAACCTCCGTGGACGCGCACGAGGAGGAGAAGACCTTCAAATGAGAGAATGATTCAATTGACACCTTTGGCCACTTTTGATCACTTCACTCAGTCTCCATGTATATTCAGGCTGAGCGAATCACCGCGCTTCAAAGTGACGCTGTTCACAGCGGCGGCAGCGGAGGCGTGCTGAGAGTTTGTGCTGCTGCACACATGAGGCCATTTAATCCTGAACCAAAGCGTCTGACTTAAATAAACTAATTAGGGGCAGATTTATCGATCAGTGCGCCGAGAGGGCAGAGAATAAACAAAGAGGAAGAATCAAGACTGTGCACCAGGACCGTGAATAAATACCAACAAAGCCTATTGTGTAGCTTCTTTGCTTTTCATTAGGATGATATGTTTATGATTATTTGATAGTCTCATCATCAATTGAATGCATAATAAATACATAAATCAAATTTATTTATTTGGACATAAAATGTTGTTTTAACAATAGCTGTATTCATATATTTTACCAAAATAAAATTACCAACACATTTTTGTAAAAGATAATAATATTAAGAACCTTTGGCCTTTGCCAGAACGATGTAAACAAACCTATATTAGCCTGTATCAATGGATTATTGTTAATGATACAATAACGTGAAGGTATCACTGCACTGCTGGGCTAATTTTATCCATCTACATTTTGGGTAAAAAAACAAAACAACAATTCTGCTGGTAATAAAGGATGAACAAAAAAACAGTTTTCATTACAGTTCTAAGAAGAAAAATATGTGAAGGAAAAAATAAGTTTCCCTTCAAAATAAGATAGGCTAAGTCCAATATCTACCTTAGAGTAAATTTTAGGCCTATAGCCTAAATTAGTAAATGTGCTACATCACAAACTGAGTCTACAAAATAAAATAAAACGCTAGAATATGAAGTAAAATTTAAAACAATGCTAAAAACAACTTTATTCATCGTTAGAATTTAAACCCAGGGGGATTGCTATTATTGGGGAAAAATGTGTAGGCTAATAAATCACAAAGGCAGAGCCCTATGGAAAACGTGCATGATTACATTTGCAGTTTATTATAAGTTTCAGACATGATCAAGTCTCTGTCTTTCTTTTTCTCTCTCGCTCTTTCTTTTTAGTCCCTGTGATTGATTGGAGGAGTTCACAGGCTGGCACCCCCATCGTGTTTGCAGCGACTCACACTCCACATGATTGGTCCGCCTCCTGCAGCCGCAGCCACCAGAAGCGCCTCCTCTCATAAACCTCGTCAGACCGCACTAACATTTCCCAGTACTTCCAGGAGAAGCAGCGGCTCACTATTAGGAACTTTGACTGCGACTTATGGCACATAACTAGCAGGTATGTGGCGAAAAAGTGACCGATGTCTCTTCTTTTACCTTCTCGGTGCCGCTGTCTTTGCTGTTGTTGCGGCAAACAGCTGGATTGAACAGCTGGTTTGTGGTGGCTGAGCGCAGCTGGACTCATTTCGGGGGGTATCGTTTTATCGCTCCAGCCTGCCTCTCGGCCCTTATCTGTTTTGGGTCTTATCAAACGGTTATCTCTTTTAGTGTGAAGACATATTGCGTTTTGTTTCCTATCTGTTATGTGCGTGTGTGTTTACTTGTGTGTGTGTGTGTAAGAGAGAGAGAGAGAGAGAGAGAGAGAGAGTGCTGTGGGAGGACAGAGATTTGACACGGATGGACCCATGCCTCTTAAGAGCTCTTGATGGGAGTTATGTCAATCACTGTGGACTGGATGCGCTTTATTGGAGTCAGAGATGATACAGTGTTAGTGTTGGGAATTAATAGTCCGCTTCACTGATCATTCCTTTTTTTAAGCTACTACTTTAAAGATGAAAACACACTGTGAAGAGGTGGATTTGCGCTTTTCGAGAACATTGGCGAGTTTCTATCCAGATGTTATTGCGGCTCATTTTAAACTCAGTGTGTAGCTAATCACTGATTTCCTAACCGTTCTCAATCTTTTTTTTTTTCCTTCACAGGGTGGACTACTCCCTGACCATTTTTATTAACCCCTACTGTGTATGGAAAGTGCTCCTGGATGGACCTGGGCGAAAACAGCTGGTCCATGGTCAAGCGAGAAGTATCCAGCAGCCCAGGGTCACCGGCTGAGCAGACCTACCTGCCCGGTGACAGCAGGAGGGACGGGACTCCTCCGAGCGAGCTTGACGCACTGGGTCACCGCCGCTCCGACGGCAGATCACTACACTCCTACGTTCACTTCGGACACCATAACAACACCCTGACCACTACCGAGGACATCCCGCTGTTTACGGATTTAGACCAAGGCAGTAAACTCGTCTTCTCCAGCGGAGCGCACAAGGCGAGCTTGCTGGTGGACCCGGCCGACATGTACCAAACAATCGCCATCGCCGCAGCCCAGAGCCAGACTGGATATGATTCCTCCTCTGGTGGTTATATGCACTCCAACCCCAACTCCCCCGTGTACGTGCCCAGCTCCCGGGTGGGCCCCATGATACCCAGCCTTTCCTATCTGCAGGGCAGTGGCTCTGCGCAGCCCGGCCACGCCGTCTCCAGCCACTCGGTCTGGTCACAGTCCGCACCGGAGAGCCCTTCATACAGCACCGGGAGCCCGCACACCTCCAGCCGGTTCCACTACCCTCCAAGTCCGCCTATGAACAACGGGACGCCGAGAGACAGCGGCTACAGTAACACGCTGAATGTAAGCAACAGGGACCAGTACGGCCTCTCACGGCCCCTCAGTGGCACCTACGCGAGTCCATACTCCCCTTACGTTGCACCGCAGCTGTCCCAGCTGCCCTCGCCTTGGACCGGGGGACATTTCGATAACACGATGCTGCACACCTTGCAGAGCAGAGGCGCGCCCTTGATCCGAGGACCAAACGGAGGTAAGAAAAAAACACAGACATAAAGCACATAAGTTTTCATACTTTCTGTCTGGGATGAAAAAGAAAAAACATCAAATAATCCTTTCATCACGCATGTGTCCACTGCAGCGTGAAGTGAAACTCCAGCTCAACATAAATAATAAAAAAAGACCCAAACTTTGTTTAAAGTGCCACAAATATATTCTTCCAATGCTGAAAATTGTCCTGGATCTGGCCTGAGGGACCAGGCGTGTGTCATTCCTGCAAGAAAAATTAGGCCTATTTCTGTGCGCAACTGTCCAAAATATGTGGCACCATAAATTACAGAAACAAAAAATCCCCAAAAGGTATCCAAGCAACATTTTCACTACAGTATAAATATACTAAAAGCGTGTCAGATTTATAAGTCTCATTTCTAATTTAATAAAACAATGCCTGACACTGAAATAAACTATTCCAACCCATGGAATCTGTGACTGTGATTTCACCTGATATTTATCTGAGATACACAAACTTTTACTAAATTAATAAAATTGATATTCCCCGTGTGTGTAAAGTGGAACTCCCTGTTGACGGAAATATTTCTTTTTTCAGTTTCAGACATTCTCGACGACATGGGCGAGAGCAGGGAGTGCGTCAACTGCGGCTCCATCTCCACACCGCTCTGGAGGCGCGACGGCACGGGCCACTTTCTCTGCAACGCCTGCGGCCTGTACAGCAAAATGAATGGGCTGAGCAGGCCATTAATTAAACCACAGAAACGGACGGTAAGCACAGGGGACCACTTATCCGCTCAATTTCCTGCCTAATTGTTTCTAACTGTGTCTGGAGGTCCAAGTGCTGACGATGACATCTGCATTATAGCCTAATGCTTTACCTTTTGGCGACACGTGAGTGCATTTAGATTTGATTTAGTGAATGTGAAAAATCGGCAGGATTCGGCCTATAAAATATAATACACAACACAAATTTGACATGGAGCGAACAACTTGTTGACATTATTTAACACATTAACCAATAATATTAATTTATCAGTCAACAAACATAGAAATGAAACTGAAGCAGGTTTTGGTACATTTCTTGTAATTTGGCTCTAACGATATCGCAGGCTCTGATTTAATTGGATTAAAGCCACCTACACACTCAGGACATTTGTTGATGTAATTAATCAGACACTTAATCCGTCACTTAGCACACTCAGTGCTTCTGTTTGGTAATTTAATCTAACGGGGGGCAAGTCTTTTCCTGGTGCCATTACGCAGCGTTACGCACAGTTTTTGAAAGGAAATCTAATGTCACGTATGGACTCCTTGAAAATCAACATCCTGTGGAAAGTCGTGCGTAAAAGCCATTTAAATGGAGATCATAATAGGGCCTGTATTATTCTTGGGAAATAGGGTGTGAATGGCCGAATTGTAATTCAATTAGTGGAGTGTGGCCTTCACGTTACTTCACTTCACAAAAGCTTTTCTTTTTCTTTCTTTCTTTTTTTCCAAACTTGTGATTCATCTCGACAAACCTGTCAATATATATTTATGTGTTATTTCAAATGCTGAACTCTTACGGCGACTAATTTTATCTGTGTTTTCTATCATCAGTCAACGTCCAGAAGAATCGGCCTGTCCTGCGCGAACTGTCAAACCAGCACGACCACTTTGTGGCGCAGAAATGCCGAGGGAGAGCCGGTGTGTAACGCGTGTGGGCTCTACACAAAATTACACGGGGTGAGTGCAGGTTTAATTTCATGTCCAATTTAATAACCACTTTTATTTATTTATTTTTAAATTACAAAGGCGAGTCAAAAATAATAAATGGTCTCTAAAATTGATCCTTCAGGTACCTCGGCCGCTTGCCATGAAGAAAGAGGGAATTCAGACAAGAAAAAGAAAACCTAAAACATTGAATAAAACAAAGGGATCCTCTGGTGAGTTACTGATCACTCTCTCATCAGTGATCTCTGCATAAGTCAATATAATCGACCCCTGGTTTTAAAAACCCAACCCTAACGAGATACTTCATGTTTTTATAGGAAATAACAACTCTATCTCTATGACTCCCACGTCCACCTCGTCATCCAACTCTGAAGACTGCTCAAAAACCAGCTCTCCGTCTGGACAGGTCTCAGGGGTAAGACTTTTTTTTATGTATTTCTTTTAAAATAAAATTTAAATGTGCTCAGTTTAATTTGATTTCAAGGCACCACGTGAAGGGGTTTTATCTTTTTTGAATAAAACAAAAATCCTGTATCTTTTCCAGTAAAAGCTGAAATAAGATGGATGATATAAAAACACCATCCGTTACGTTAAATGTCAGACTTTGAACATGATGCATTTCAGCCTTTGCTACAGCAGGTGTTGTGGTGATAAAGTCACATGCAGCCTGACTGATGCTTTCTGGTGATGACTGCTGCAAAGTATGCATCACTGTAACATTACAGTAAAAACGGGCTTTATTCAGGATCTGATGCTTTTTCCAATCAATTGTGTAATGCACAACCACAAATGAATCACAAGCTTTATTATTTGCTGTGTTGTTGCAGGTCAGTTCATCTGTGCTGTCCAGCTCGGGGGAGGGAACAGGCTCGGGTTCAGCGGCGGTGAAGTACCCGGCACAGGACGGCCTGTACACCAGCGTGGGCTTGACCCAGCCTTCAGATGTAGCTTCGGTGAGGGCTGAACCCTGGTGCCCCATGGCTCTAGCTTGAACATTTAAATCTTTTGGGAGGACAGCAATCCCTGGCCCCTTCTGTCTGGATGCCAATGCGGAAGTATTCGGAGGGGCAATTTTTGTTTCCTTCCTCGCAGCTGATGCAAGAAGAGTTGGACAGGGTGGGAGAAAGAAGGGTGAAACCACCTTAGGTCATGCTGCAAGCTTGAACCGAGATTGGAATATCTGGGATTTGTTTCCAGATTGGTGTGGGGATCTTGTTGCCTTAAAAAAAAAAAAAAAAAGACAAAAAAAGTTTAAAAATAAATAAATTGAAAAAAACAAAAAAACAAAAACAAAAAGGGAAAACGCCAGGCCAGATGATCAATCAAGTGGTCTGATGTGGATGGTTTCTGGACCTGCCGTGCACTCAATATCGCTCCCATCCGTGGCACAGAACCAGATCTGGGTTCCTTAAAGAAAAGCCATCGTGTACATAATGGATTTCCTTTCTGAAGACAAAGCTGTTGATTGGATACCAGCGCCTCCTTATGCGTTGTACTCTTTTAAGGACGTTTAGATTTTCTTTTTTCTTTCCACAACTGGAATCATGCCACAAGTGCCAAGACAATGAATCAAAAGAAGAAAAAAATATTTATAAATCTTCCATTGTTGAAAACATGGCTATGATTGTTAATAAAGATATCAATATAGAGTAGAAGTTAAACCATTCTGATGTCTTCTTTTCTAATTTTTTTTTCTTTATAAGTGGTTGTTAGAACTGTAGTGTTGAATCTGCACATGTTTTCCACTGAAAGCTCTTACTGTATTTGAGTGATACTAGTTTGGTTTAAACAGGGTATGTCATCTAGTGTTTTTGTTTAATTATTTACTAAAAAAAAAAACTGCAAATAATCGACTCCTTCAGACTAATTTTTTTTAACATGAAACCTTGTCAGCTGTTGGGTAGCATGGAGGTACTTCTCTTAAAGCTGAGCCGCAAAAACTGTTTCAAACGTATAGCAGCTCGTGGCTTGTTTGAACAAAGCACACCCAGATCAGCTGTGTGAGCCTACTAACCTTTATGTTACCACATTAACTGCAAAAGAAGACTGTTTGCTGCTGCACTATACGTGACTCACTATAGACTGTATACACCTTTCACCGTGCAAGCATGAACTGTTGCATCATTTTTATACCAAAATTAGACCGAAGTGGAGTGTGAGGTCACCTCTGAACAAATTCATGTTGCTTTTATGACTTTGACTAATCCCAGCGAGGATTATGAGAAGCGTGATGGCTCAGTTTGACATCATGAGGAGTTAACGTGGCCAATGAGAAAAAATAAATGCTGAAGCAAACAGTTTATATGACATCATTATATCATTTTCTATTTAAAAATGTGCCCTCGCTGTGGTGAAATACGTGAACCCACAGCAGAATGGGGGGCATGCAGAATCAAAATATGAGGTATGTTTGATTCTTCACCCTCTGTGTCCTCCAGTGTGGGTGGGGTCTAAAAAAAAAAAAAAAAAAAAAAAGCTATCTCAGGCCACAAAACAACTCTGATGAGAATCAAGCCTGAAGGAAATCTGATGGGTTAGATGTGAAACTTGGCGTAGAGATGTTTTTTTGTTGTTTTTTTAAACTTTTATTTTCATTTATTTTTCTTTCACAACTTTCTTCATCCATAAAAGGGCATGCTATTCATTCTTCTGGAGTTATTTATTTTTTTTGAAATATGTTTTCCTTTTTCTTTTCTTTTTTTTTTTCCTGGAGCATTATAAGAAATTATTTTTTATTTAAATTCAGTCCAATAAATTGTTCTGCCATTGCAAATGAATTTACAGTCACCCTGTGTTTTAAAGGAAAAGCGTCAGTGTTGTAAAGTTGTGGAAAGAACCGTGTTCTTGCATAATTCTAATATTACTCAGACATACTTTAGTATGAGGCAATCGCGGCTACGCTTTAACACCCCATGTCTCCCAGGATAAGGAAAAACTCTCAGGTTTTTTCATGCATGGGGAGGGTAAAAAGAAATCAAGATCTGCTAATGCAAAGCAAGCATTTCCTGGGAAAGGCATGTGCAACGGCAAAATAAAATCCATGCCACATTTTCAGAAGGACACACCTCCTAGCTAAATGCTTCAAAAGAAGACACCTCAAAACAAACGTATTCAGCGTTTTCTGGGTGGTTTGCTTCCAAATTCTGCTTATGTATCATTAAAGCGAGTCTTTATTCTTCTTGACAGTTTTTTTTTTTTTTACTTAAGAGTTTTTTTCTGTTCTACCAGCCCCCGAAGGCTCAAAGCACAATCCACTTTCCTGTGTCCTCTTGAACCAGCAGCTCAAAGTACCTGTCACAGTGTTTACTGTACTTAAGCGAATATGGCCTGTGAGTAATACCACATGAAAAGATTTCAAGATGGTTAAGATTTATGTCTGGGCTTAGAACTATCTGTCTGCTCTCTGTCGTATTGATTTAGTCGAGTTTATTGAGTGCTGAGGAATGTGCTGCGCTGCACAACGGCCTCATCCACAGTTGGGACATAACACCGTTATTGCACTTATTTACTTCTGTTGTTTATGCAGACGATCAAACTTTTTGACGTTTGGCATTTGTTTTAGCCAAATACTGTTCATCACACACTTTTATTTTTTTCCGTGTTAGTGTTACTTGGTGTGGAATTGTTTGACATGTGGTCGTTTTGAGCTAGGTGTTATATAAAACTGAATCCGCACACCCCAGACCACCAAGCGTTAAGTCCACGAGCTCCTGAGCAGACAAATTACCAAACCACCTTCAGATATGTAAATGCAAACTAGTGTTAAACTCACAACATGGGCAAATATTTATAGGTTTCTTAATTTATGATGTGGTCCTACCTTGGCACTGTCTGACTGGTTTCCATGGTGCTGCGAGGGAGGACATATAAACACAACAGTGCAGAAATCCTCCCTTCGCTCTCATCTGGATGGATGCTGCTCACAAAGCTGAGGGGGTCACCTTGTCCACCGAAGCCGTGCAAACTGTGAGCGTGCAGTTGTTATCTGTGAGAGGCATGGAGAGGGGCATGAGCGATGCATGTCACAGAGCTGCAGCTTAGGGATATTAAAAATTTGGGGGGGTTTGTGTGCAAATAAGTGATCGTAGGTTGGAAAGAGGGGGCAGAGAGATAAGCGTGGTTGAGGCAGACGTAGACTCACAAAGAGGGAGAACGCAGAGATCTTGATGGCTGAGCAGGGTTGAAAGTCCTCCCAAAGTAAACAGCACAAACTAACCCAGCAGCAGCAGCAGCAGCAACAGCAGCAACAGACTACAGGCCCCAGGGCTGTTTGGCCATGGGGCAGGAGCAGCAGAGTATGGCCCAGTGGCTCCCTCAGGAGATGCCTGTTGATCTTTCCATGTTGCGTTTCAAAGGAGAGCACCGCTGGCCCTGCCTCCGGAAGAGATGGGATCTCTGACTCAGCCCTTTTGGGTTTCCTCGACAGACACGGGGGCACATTCTGGGAGAGAAAAAAACACTTAAAAACGTGATAGCTGTGTTGCTTGTGGCGTCTTTGCCGATTTGGAGTGCCATCAAAAGCCTGCCAATAAGCGTGTTTGTGTGCATAAACCTCTCATTGTTCTGGATTATTATTATTATGTGATAAATTCACCTTGTCAGATTCATAGAAAGCCAAACGGTGCTTTCAAAGCTATTTGCCCTCTCAGTGAGCTTTAGTAAACACTCCAACAACTGTGCAGGAAAGAATAAAGGCGCCTCCTCCACCCTCGTCATAAACTCTCACAGTCTCGACTCACATGAAGTATAGCTATGTATATATATATATCTGTAAAGTCAGTGTTACTTATTACAGAAACAGTGGGAGTGTATTCAGGGAAGGCAGGGTGTTGGAGCGAATGACACTTGTGGTGGAGAAGAGTGAAAATCACAGGGCGGAACACAAGTCCTTGGCCCAACTCTGAGTGTATCTGATTGTGTGTCTGTGTGTGAGTGTGTGTACACGTGTGTGAGGGAGGATTGCCAGGAAGTTGTCATGGGAGGAAATATTGAAAGCTGAAAGTGGGGGAAAAGACAAAGGGAAAGAGCTGCGTTATGGTGAAAAAGAAAAAGTTCCCTGACAAGCTGTAACCCTTTAACCTGAAAGTGAGTCAGAAGGAAGGAGTAGCCCAAGTCAAAATGTCACATAGCCTACTGAATGACTTTTACATGTCATTTCATGTGTGACACTAAATAGGGAATGTTTACATCATTCAATGCTGTTAACATTAAGTTTATAAGTTTATACAATATCTTATCCTTCAAGGCCAAATGGGCAACAATGCAGGCAATGAACAAACTGGGTTATGACAATACTTAATTGTGTTGTTGTTGTTGTTTTTACATCAGTTTACCCAACTGTCAGATACTTTTTACATTGTTTGTTGCCTTATTTTGAACAGCCACAGTGAGAGAGACACACAGGAGAGTCATGGAGACAGAAGGCCCATGGTTAGGACTCAACCTTCATGGTGCAAACGCAACCAAGTGAGACAAAGACGCGCCTCCATTGCTCAGGTATTTAAGTGGATTGACCAACTTTGTGCATTCCTGTGATTTTGTAACTATATCAGATGTATCGATAAAGGCATGTATATGCATGTATATACTGTATGTTGGGACGTCCAGCCCACTGGAGGCGTCCAGTAGTCTAAACACTCACTTAAACTTTTGTCAGTGTGGTCAGGCTGTACCTCAATCGATGGGTTCAGTCTATTAAAGGGGAATTTTTTTTACAACCTGGACCTTATTTCTAGCATAAAATAACTACTATCATTTACTCACCCACATAACTTTACTGTCATTACAAGTCGTTCAGACGCAATATCCAGCCGACAGCTGCGTATCTGTATAATGCAAGTACACGGGGCAGCGCAATGCAGCCTCTAAATAACACATTATCTTGTTTCACCAACATTTTATCGCCTGATCAAAGAGCTGATTGGCTCTTAGTTCCGACTGCAAACATGACATGTTGTCAAAAATCCAAATTTTCTGTTAATTGTTATATGAATCTCATGTTGTGCAATGACGGTTTAATTTACTAACAAACTTATTTTGTGTGGTTGATCATGATAACAATAATGAAGGTTATTTATTTTACTCGTCAAAACAAGCAATAGCCTAAGTGATAATGTTGGCATCATTAAACAAATAAAAAGTCATGGTTGACATTTAGACCACAATGAAAAGTAATTAGCGTATCATTTTAGAAAAATCTACTTTGTATGACCTCATAAAGTGAATCTAAAAAGTATGATCAGTTGGTAGGACAGAGTTTGTATTGCTCTTGTAAGATTAAACAGTAGCTATACAGTGGGATTTATGTTAATAGCGTCCATTCTCTGGCTAGTAGGACATATCATGGTAACTGTTTAAAAAAATATTCACAATGAGTCAAACTTCTGTTCTGACGAATATATTGGTTATTTACTGGACAACTGCAGTAGGGTACAGCATTAGAAATATATTTCAATGACATCCTGTTCATATTGACGGGCGGCGGCTGGAAACTATCCGACCTGACTGCAGCTTTCTGTCACCGCCCCCTGCTGCTGGCTTTCCAGGCGATGCGCATCCAGGTCAGAGGGTCAACCTACGGACCCCGGATGTTGGTAACAGCTGCCAGCTAACCCCGGATTCAGAGGGGAATAGCACTAGTTTATCGTGACAAACATATCGGTGAAATGAACGAGTTTCGCGGCAAATAATGTGTTATTGAAAGGCTGCATTCCGGTGCCCGATAGACTCGGATTATACGGATATACGCGGCTCTCGGCTGGATTCAATTTCATTGGAATAACTTGTAATGACAACAAAGTTATCTGGGTGAGTAAATGATCGTATTTTATGCTAGAAACAATGTTCAGATTACGGCAATTATCCTTTAACTTCAAACACTCAGATCATTTTGTCCCAATAATAAGCAAAATACAATTTATCAATATTAGTTGAGCACCCGTTCTTTGCAGAACCACCTGTGTTCATCCCTAAAGTTACCTGCTCGGAGCTCTTCAAGTTATCTAACTTACTCCTTCAGTCCACAAGGGTCCACACAGGTCCAAAAAAATCATAGGGCTTGTTTCATAAAAGTATTTCAAGCTCCGATTATGGTCCATGAGCAAGATTTTCCATATGCAGAAAGTAAGGGACTGCACCTGCACCAACCGGTGTGTTTGTTTACATTAGCTTTCCCGCCACAAAATGGAAGCCCCCTCTAAATACTGCGGAACAACAGGGAGTGTACCCAGGACGTGACGTCACTTCGTCTTGCGGAGGGGGGGGGGCTCGTTTGGGTTTTTCTTTTTTTGACGTCACGTAAGAACAATAGACACAGTCGGCAAGCAAGGAAACGTCACTTCCGGTCAGGGCATACACACACATGCAAAAACGCGGCATTTTAAACCTTTGTCAAACGCTTTTTCGCCGTCCTGTCTTAGTTTTAATCACATGTATATGCTGACAAAGAGCTATATTTTTATAAACTCATCACGATCTGGGTCGATTGTTGCCCGTACATTTTAAAATATTAGGTATTTCACAGTCAGTCATATGTGTCTTCCCCACGGCTCTAACGCTCTCTTGGTCGCCGCCGGCCGGCTCTAGACACTCGGGGACACTGCCTGAGTTGTTGTGTGTTATTTTGCACCACAAATAAATTCAAAAACCACAACCTGAGCTTTTATATCTGAACTATCTGATCTTCCCAAACGTGTCACGCTCTGACCGGAAGTGAAGGTTGCCGACCCTGCTGACTCGGTGTAGGCTATGGCTGTGAAAACTTCATATTTTAAGATGTACGGACAACAATCGACCCAGATCGTGATGAGTTTTCTAATATATAGCTCTTTGTCAGCATATACATGTGATTAAAACTAAGACAGGACGGCGAACAAGCGTTTGACAAAGGTTTAAAATGCCGCCTTTTTGCATGTGTGTGTATGGGGGAAACGGTTTGTTTTCCCCCACGGCCCTGACCGGAAGTGACGTTTCGTTGCTTGCCGACTGTGTCTATGGGGGGTGTAGGCTATGTTTTGGTAGGTGGTTTCAAAAGTTTTTGTTAGTTGTAAAAATGTTTTGACCACAATTTTTTTTTGTTTCTTTTTACTCTTACTGGTGAAGACTTAAAGTCGGCTATGCTACATTACAGATGTTTTTGACATTTTTTTTTTTTGCTGTTTTGAAGCGTTATCGTTATTGAATAATGTAGCCTATATCCAACAGGCAAAGACCAAAAAATAATTCATAGAGAGCTGATGCAGTTTAGCAATGCAAGCACCTTTTGGGAATCTAGAAGATGTATTTCAAATGATGACACTTATAGGCTAGATGCTTTTCGGCCTTCCAGTTGTTCTGTTTATTAGCCTACATTTTCAATGACAAATGCAAATTAAGATTAAAACAGTGCAATGCAAGGATATAGAAGAAATCATGTCTCTGCTTGAATCCACCTGCTAGCCCACTGCAAACAAACAAAGCCCTGCTCTGACATGCAAAACACACAAGAGAGGGTCACATTTTGTGTTTGTTCTATGTGTTGTTCCACCTAAAGGTAGCCTACAAGCCGCTGGGAACTTTTTTATTGTGAGCAGTGTGCCAAACATGCACTTAGGCACTCACAAGCACCAGTTTGTGCGTTCCTGCGTTTATCAGCTGATGACAGAGAGTGGCAAAAATTTAAAAAGTCATGAGGATATCTCTATTGTGACAAACATAGCTGGCAGTGACATGTGGCTTGAGACCATGGCTGCAGAAAGTTTAAACATGATAACTGTAACACATGGACTGTGACCATGTTTGTAGCCTACTTCTTTTACTTGTTACTGGACAACTCTTCAGTTAACTCCCCCTCAACGGCAGAAATGCCCCTTTTCATGCTGTGTGTGTTTGCAAACTACTTAAATGTACTGAATGTCCATGACAAGCCCCGGCACAATTTGACTATCAAATCAATCCCTCTTTCTAGACAATGCATTGCCAGTTTTGTCAGGTAAGACTTCTGTTAATCTCTAATGGAAAAGTTATTTCATTACCCAGGCCCTCTGGTCTGGGCTTTGATACACAGCCACTAAATCATGTAACTCGTGTAAGTATTTTGCCGTGGCGATCCAAGGAGTATGCTGAGATTCTTGTGGGTTCACTCTGAGGTTACAGCTATCTCTCCTCTCCTACTAGCCCAACAGTCAGCCTTGGTTCCAAGGCGTTTTGAATTAAGTTCAGCGTGCTCGTGTATGGGAACCCGAGCTCACCGCCAAATGCAATACTTCCCGGAGTATTTCTGTCAGAACCCCGGCCTTTAAAAACAAAACACAGTGAAATCACAGCAGGCCCTGTTTTAATCAATTAAACATATGTCAACAAGCAATATGCTAATCATTGTCTCGACAGGGAGAGCACATTCTCTCCTGGTGATGTATGATCAGAAGTCAATCATGGTTGTGCAAGGACTAACAGACAAAAGCAGCCTCAGTTTTTCAATTGATGAGAAATGTACTACATTGACCACATTCGGTGAAAACAAGTGGCATGAAACTAAAATGTTCTGAAAATGATATTACTCCCATGAAATTTTTGGGAAGCATTTGTACCTTAATTGTTCAGAACTGGTGTGAAACAGACAAAACAATATAATGAGTCAGAGACAGGGTGATTTCCATGCTCGCGCTTGTCCAGCATGTTGCATGTTTGTGTTTTTGTGTCTGTGTTTGACTTGGATGAAGAGGGCGGAGGGAACCATTCCTTCCTGGCCAGTATCAGTCGCTGAGCTCAGAGTCTCCAGGCTTCAGCAGAATCCACACGGAGTCATAGCTTTAGTCATGTGGGTCAGCGGTGGGCTATGAATTTTGATGGGACTTTACCACAGCTCTTCCTACCCAGAATGCAACAGCAGCTTCTCAGACTTCAGGACCATGCACTTTCTCAGAATGAGGTATGCTTGTGTAAACACCATTTGGCTCACTGAAGTCTTGAAATGCAATAAATTTTCATCTAGAGCTCAAGATAGCTGCACAGCCACATACAGTGCTGTATGTGAGGACGGGGGGATAGATTGCAGAGTGCAGCAGCCTGACGGAGGAGAAAAGTGAGACTCCTCTCCTGTCTGCTGATTGGGCAGCTCTCCGCTGGGACCTCTTATGAACACTCCTGATAAGCAAATGAGCATCTAAAATAAATAACAAGCTGACGTATGGCAGGCTCCCAAACGGAAGATACGGATGCTCAGTACAATCTCACCAACCATTGTATTTTTCAGAAGTTTTCCCATTTTTAAACAACATTTTTACCTTTTTCTTTTTTCTCAACAAAGCCTACATTTCTGGAGAAAACAACATTACATTGCGCTAAGTAGCTCTATGATCAGTAAACAAGCTAAGTCAGATCCATTTTAATGGGAAAACCAATTGCAACAATGAAATTGCAACCTCAAATTTATGTTATAAGATGAACAACAACTTAGGAGATATTCAAGAGCTAACCTGCCTTTGTGTTAACTGTAGACTGTGTGAGCTGTCCTTACGCATAAAAATGATCATCATCAATTATTATTATTTATCCACGACAATAAAATTGGGCTGTTTTCTTTTCATTATCTGATGTTCTCCTAGCTGGACATTATGAGGAGAGTTGGCGGGAGT
Source organism: Decapterus maruadsi (assembly GCA_030347415.2). Taxonomy (NCBI): domain Eukaryota; kingdom Metazoa; phylum Chordata; class Actinopteri; order Carangiformes; family Carangidae; genus Decapterus; species Decapterus maruadsi. The sequence goes on from CM064906.1 coordinate 20,668,242, forward strand.
CCCTCGTTGGATCAAAACCCACGCACACATTGAAGAAATTTGAGGAGAAAACTTTCTGAGGACAGTGCTGAAAGGTATTCAAACAACTGTAACTAACTAGAAGTTAAGTTTTCGTGAATATTCATATTTTCGATGCAAGTTGCGTCTGTGTCTCTGGTCATTTTTCCCTTTGATCATTTGTCCAATGATTGCAGTTGTAGATATTTATCTGTCTTGTTTAAAGTAAACAGTTAAATGATTACAGAATAGCATCACATTGATTCTTCAGGTATTCATTTGTTAACATCGTCCTACATCTTCACTGATTAACTTGTTTAAACTAGCATGGCTACCGACAAGTAGCCCACCAATTCCTTTGATTGCATCTTTGCTGGTCACGTATGCACTGACAGACTTTAAGCGCTCACTTCATTTGTTCATAAGTTCTACCTCAAAATAAATTGGTGGCCAAACTGGCAAAAACATGTTGTTTTTTTTTTGCATTGTTGCATGTTTGAACACACCATAATAATAATAGAACTGAAAGCCGGAGCTACAAAAATAACACCCAAGTTTTAATGTGCTGTAGTTTTCCTTTAAATAGCATCAGACGTGTAATCTTTTTTAAGTCTGATGTGAACCCACTGACTGAGCACAACAGAGCTGCTTCCTTGTGCTCCTTTGACCAGGCAGACCCTTCGACTGAGGCGTCCAATTAATTATAGACGTGACTTTAAAACTTCCTGTTTTTCCCCCCTTAATGAAGCCAATCTGCCCTGCTGCTCTAAAGAGAGGAAATACCTCAAAATAGTTCTCAATTTCAGCACATTCAATTATTTTGTGCTCAGTAGCGTAGATTACATCAGTCGTGTTAATGTAAGTACCAACAATGTTTGATCACAGGGAAATTATGTCTGTCATTTCTTCCTGTTTCTCCCCCGAATAATGTGGGAATTGCGGAGGGTTGGTGCCCAGGATGGGTACTGCCTGTGCGTGGATTAGCAACTACGTGCCCTTAGTCAGGCCCATCCAACATCAATCTCTGCCTGAGATGTTTGTTATTACACTCATGCGGTCACTTATTCTGAGGAGGGAGAAAAAAATCCCTGATTTATGCCTCCACTGTTACCCTTTCCTGTTCTCATTCGTGAAAACAAAATTCCAGTGAATTCCTGCAGTATTAACACTAAGCAGTTATGAGGTCAATCTTTCACTTACACTGCACAATTCAACTGGCCGGCCACAGAGCGTGCATATGCATTGTCTTCTTTGGTGCAACTGTAGCCTTGCCATTGCCATGCAAACTCTGCACACAAACTTACAAACTGACCTTGACAGCAGACACGGTCCATATCTCCCTCTGCAATTTTTTTTTCTTCAGTTACACTAAATCTACAAACAGTGCTCAACTCACCTCGACTGTTATCACATATTATGCCCCACACTTGTTGAATACCTGCCAGTGTTTTTCAGAGGTGCACTTTTAAACTCTGAACCCACCTCCAGGCCGCACCCTCTGCGTTAGTCAGTGGGAAACAGGAAAAAGGAACGAAGAGCAAAGACATACACAGTGCACAGATGAAAAGGAAAGTTTGGAAAATTAGGATGGATTTATGTGGAGTAGTTCACTTCTTTAGAAAGTTATGGAGTTTCCCAAATTCAAGAATAGTAGGAAGTGACAAATTCTTCAATAATCATAACAGGTGAATAACGTCTATTGTTCACTGCTGTGGTATTTGTCTCTGATTAATCAAGGGCAGGGATCTATTGCGAGGATTGGCAGTGAAATGCTACATTCATTGTATATTCAGATTTCATTGAATAAGTTCTCCCAAATTGTCCAGAGCTACAGTTGTATGATACTTTCTGATACAAGATCAAAGAATTTTCTATAACGTGCATGTATATTTATTTTAGAGTTATAAAATCAATTGTGTGAGACGTTCACCTAATAGTTGGAATTGGCTAGATCCAAACACATTATATAGTAGAAATCAGGATTAATATAAACAAGAAATCGTGTTTTTGCCGTTTCAATAATATCTCAAATCAATTTCCTTACCTGGAAAATGTTTTTTGTTTTACAACCCTGGTGGTGCTGACAATGTTACAGCAGTTCCAACCCACCCAACTTTTGGGTACCATGAGATGTAAGTTGGCATTACATTGTGCTCATAGAATATGTTTTATGGTTCCACTGAGTGTCGGCTTTTAGAAAATAAGTCTGATGAGGCCACAGAGAACGATTAACTTCTGCTCACATTTCAAAAGAAGCTGCGTGTAAGTTGTTGCTATTGTGCCATCTTAGCATTAACAGCTAGTCTAGAAGAATCACTGTACTGTAAGTTCAGCAACAATCTTTGTTTACCTATTTCATCTTTTCTTCTACTGAAGTTAGCATACTAAGTCGGACGTGTCTGTTCGCCTCACACACTTACCAATTTGCGTCTGTACCGGGCAAAAAAATCGTGTAGTGTGTCTACCCAGCTTTAGATGACGCATCTACAGTATATCACCATGTACCACAGAGCGCCAGGTTGTTCTCAATGAGGTATGACACAGGCCAAAAATATTGCAGCAAAAATATGTTAGTTGCACATTGTTCCTCAAGTGGCTGAATTCCTGCAATTCTTTAGAGGCTGAAAGTGAAAACACACTGTTGAAATTTGTTTATTTACACAAAAAGGAAACAGACCTGCTGACTTGTGACTCAATTGCTTAAAGTAAGAGGATCCTAGACTTGAAATCAAGGGCTGAATAACAATTACTCTACGTCAATCATGACAATTTGCAAAACTGGACCCTTTAAACGCATTAAACTCACTGAGAGCATTTGCGTTTCAATTTCTTGCAAATCTGCACAAAACATTTCTTCTTTTCATGGCTGCTCGCACAATGTCACACTTATTTTTTATATTCAGTGTGATTCTTCCAAATTTGGCAGTGCGTGAGGACTGATGTGTGCCTGATTTGGTGGACTGGCGGTATGATATCATCAAAGAGGAAACCCAGGCAGGCCTACTAGCTAGCTGTCCCGCTAGAGGCCCCCTCAATAAACAGGCTGGTTATCACATCACTAACATTTGCTTAACCCCTTTGCAGAAGGTGTTCTGTTAGAGGGTGCGCAGAGGAGGGAGCTGTTACCGAATCTCTTTGGCTGACCCGTTACCAACCTTAAGCGATATCCTATGCGCTTGCAAACACGCAGACAAGTTCATGCACCAAAGCCCTGGAAGATTCATACATTTAAACTTAGTACAGACACTCAGTTGCTGGCTTCTCTCTGCCATTAAGTGTTTTAGGCTGCTCTCAAGACATCCCCCCCACTCCTTTGAACTCCACTTCTCTCCGTCAACCACTTCATCCAGTCCTCCCCAAGTTTTGGCTGTCTTCCTTGGACGGTGGACTGAAAACATGACTTCAGCAGAGAGAGAGAGAGAAAAAAAAATGAAAGGATGAGAGCATGAAAGGATGAAGGAACACTCCTATCCATGGATACCTCACACCCACCCCCCAGCCCCCTCCATTCCTTTCCCGTTTGCAGTGAGATGGTGCATGAGGCTCTCTCCCACACATCTCCACATCCCAGCGCCAGGCCCTGTGTTTTCTTAATTCATTACTTAAAGGAAAGAAATGTAGCCCATACCAAAATAAATACGGCTCTCTTGGATCAGACCATGTGTCATAGTGCGATAGCTCCTATGAAAAGCCTGTTGTTTTAACCGGAGGAGGATGGAACTCTTTGGCTCTGCAGAGCGTCTGTCACTCTGCTCTCTGTCTCCGTCACACAGCACAGCCCTGCAGTGTGAAGCCTTATCGTATGATTTAGACTTAAATACATTATTTCAAAGCGGTTTGGCTCAGTGGTGGAACCAGAATCACTGGGTGTCACTACAGAGTTAATGACCTGAGGTTGAGCTTTTGGTTTATATTATTCCTTATGCTATGCTAACAGTTTTTGGGGGTTTTCTAGATTCTAGGCAACATAGTACCCGGTCATTTTATCAGTCCACCACTTTGGTCCTGACTGAAAATATCACAACAGCTACATTTGATAATTTGTCATGAAATTGCAAACAAACATTTATGATCCTCTGAGGATGGAGGCTTAATGACTCTGGAGATCTGATGACCCCTCCTCCACTCAGACCAAGCAGTTGATATTTTTGGTTTTCAGTGAAATGGCTCCACAGTCACTGGATGGTTTGACATTTAATCTAGCATATAGTCATACACCACTCAAGGATGAGGTGTAATAACTTTGGTGGTCTTTTAACTTTTTTTTTTCTACCACCACTATGACAACAAACTCTTTCTATTTGTCCAACGTTTTGTTTTGGCATGTGAACTTTTTTTTCTCTTTTTTTCCTGCACAGAAAATAAAAACGGAACTAAATTTGGGCATTTTAACATCAGCCAGCCTCCAGTGGTCTTTTAAAGGAGTTCAGTGTGTGGTTCACTGTCACCATCAACCCAAATCAGAATCAATTTTAGTAATGTTTTTGAAACGTTTCTGCATTCAGGTATTGCTGTCTGTGAAATTTTAAAACTTTTATTCTGAATTTAAATTATTATTATTAATATGCCACAACCTTTTCAGTTAAAGGTGTGCATAAATACAAAACCTGTGCATTCAATTTGCCCAAAATGGGCACAAATGAACTGAGAGCTAGACTTGAGCAATTATTTCCTCCTATTTACAGTTTCTGGCTGTTTGTTTCAATGAAACCCAAGCACTTGTCATTAGGAGTCTGTTACTGTCTTTACCGAGCGTTCACTTCGGGTGAGGTCTGTTAAATGGCCAATTGAATGCTCTGTCAAGCAGAACCTTCCTGTGACCCTAACTCGCACACCCACATGCACACACACACAGGCACATGCGCACACAGGCACATGCACACACACAAACATTTACTGCACTGGCACAGTCTAGCACAATCCTTTGCGAGAACATCAATAGTTTGTTTATAATTAGCCCTGGCACCTCTTGACTACTTAGAGAGAGTGATTGTTTTTGAAAATGGCCCCTAGGGTCCTGTTGACTGATTGGCCTGAGGTGGTTGAGAGGGAGGGTATAAGGGGGGGGGGGACTGAGGGTCTGCAGTTGCAGTAGCGGGTCTGTTGGCCCAAAGTTGTAAGCTGCATTCCTCTCAAGCTGCTCTGGACCCTGGTCTGACAGCCACTCCGATAATATCCCAGTCAGATAGAGTCGCAGGGCCGGCATGTCTGAGCCCTGTTCTGAATCACTCAATTAGTGCAGCAGTAGGAGGAGGAGGCTGAGGAGGAGGAAGGGGGGGATTTGGAAATGGCTTTGTTCCCCACAACCCACACTGGCGACACAGAGAAATACACAAACGACGTGAGATCAATTAATAGTAGCAGCGTTTATGCAGTAGAAATGCAAGGTGTAAATACAGTTTGTGTGGTCTAGAGGCAAACACGCTGTTGGTGGGCAGAGGTGTGATTGTGTTTGTATGTGCTTGTGCGTGGCTCTCGTACTGTTTATAGAGAGTAACGTTGCCCAAATTTACCCAACACGAGTGCCAACACCTGCAGAGTTGAAGTGTCAACCTATGAAACAGAAAACACCTGCACCTGCATCTTGCACAATGGGAGCATGTTTTTGAAAAAGGAAATACACAATCGCAAAGTTGCACTGAGGTTACACTAATAGTTTGTTCATATTAGTTTTAAAGCCTTTTGATTCACAGTCTGTAACTCTCAGTCTCAGTACAAGCAAAGCATCTGCACAAGACTGTAGCAAGTGGTGCAGAAAGGCTGAACCAGGAAGTTGGTCTGCAGTTGTGATGGATGGTTTAGAGATGACAGCTTGAAGTAGTTTTACAGGCTGCCTTTGTTTCATATTCATACTATATCCTGGAGCTTTGTATAAGATTTTAATGGGTGCTCTCTAGCTTGACTCTTTATCGTGAACTTGGAAAATAATGTCATTATCATCAATGGAATTGATAATAGGAAATAAGTTCATCAGTTTTTAATTTCCCTGCAGGGCGTGCATTTCTTTATCAAACTGGTGGGTGTGACTCCTACAGCACTTGTGTTATAGTATTTGCAGCCTTGTTTCCCAAGTGCAAATTTTTCATTGGCTCATGTTATGTCTGTCGTTGAGGATGTTATCTTTTTTGCAGTGTTGTACCCTCTTGACCTTTGTAAAAATGAGCCTTGAGTTGTAAAAAGTCACAATTGTCATTCATAGATTTTAAACCTCTGAATTACAGCAACAACTTTAATCTTAGGTGCATTTAAGCCTAAAATGAGGCACAAAAATCAAAGTGAGACACGACAACTAAGAAAAGGAGGATACGTGAGTCAACAATAAGAACTCCTTCGCTTGGAAGCTATGGGAACAAAAAGCCGTGTTATTGTTCATATCGTAGTCTCTGCATTCTTGTATTTTTTTTTTCTTTTTTAATCACTGGCAATTTATATTGATATGGGATAAATACTGTGAGTAAGTCTTACACTTTAGACAAATAAATTGCAGGAACAGCGCCTCAACGTGACTGCCTATATGTCAAACCCACACATTACTCAGCCAGCCCTTTGATGAATATGTCTTGTCCACTTTATCGCATAATGAGCGGCGGTGGTGTGTGTTGGGACATTTTTCATCAGGCACATTGGGACTATTTGGTTTAAAGGGGGCAACGGTTTTATTTCAGGAGGAGGTTTGAATGTGAAAAAGGTGGGGGGGAAAAAAACCCAACCACGTTTCTTTTCTCCTCCTCTTGTTGGATTATTTTCTCCGTCCTTTCTCCAGCCTGTGACTGACCCCTCACCTCCTACCGACCCCGTTACCTGCAGACACCCTCTGTGGCCGCCTTTGATGCGGTGTTTGCTTATGTGTACAGTAGGGGTTAATCACACACCTTGAGAGAGCAACGTGGAGTTCCATACAATGGGTGCTCTGGCTTGTGTTGTCTGAAGGCTAAAAGAAGGATTAGAGATTAAAAGGCAGCCAGTGTGTGAGGTAAACAGAGGGGAACAATATTTTACCAACTCCACATTTAGTCAGCGGATGTTGATGTCAGTCGACTCTCTTTCTAGATGTTGAGTTTTGACCGAAAGGCTGGGGGGCTGCCAGGGTTGTGTGTATTCAGTTTGTTCTCTTCTTGTTTTCACTTTTGACCTGGAATTTCCTGTAGTTTGATTTTAAATAGTGGCAAAATAAAAAAAAAAGTATTTCAGGCTCTGCAGAGGGAAGCACAAGAATACACATGGCCTATAATATATTGCTAATTATTTTTCATCATTGTTGGCGTGATTATAGCCGGCACAGGAACTAGAGAGATATTGCCGCATGTGAAAGTAAGGCAACTAGGCTTAAAGGTCTTAAAGGAACTTTGAAGTCTAGTTCCATTTCTTCAATAATATTAATAAGGCGCATTCAAGGTTTTTTGATTTTGATTTGATTTGACTCACATCATTTAATGTTTATATCCTTTGGTTTGGCATTTGTTATGGTTTTATATTCAAATTACACACATAAAAAGAACATTCTTGGCCAGACCTCACCTGGTCTCAATGAAAGTAATATTTTGAAGCATACATAGGGTCAAGTTTATGCTCCAGCTACCAAGTTGGGCTGCCTCACAGCTTTGCATGTTTCAGGATTATCAACCATTTATGGTAATCTTTTATCCAAATCAAACAAAGATGTATATCAGGGGAAACCTAGGACAGCTCAGCCATGACCACAACAAATACGGCACATCTGTCACACTAATGTTCCTTTCTCAGTGTTTTTTTGTGGTAAAAACAACTTTAACATCATTGATCTTCTAATCTGGGAAGTGACCCAACATTTTTGTAATATTCATTCAATCTCTTAGCTTTGTTGCAAAAACTTGCCCTTGCTGAAAGACAAGCTCCTAAGAACAGAAAATATATTCCCTGGGCCGATGAGCGCCGTGCAAAGGAATGGTGCATTAATTGTAACAAGACACTCCCTTATGTACATGGTCATTCACATGCTAATTGAAGCTGAAGTGAATGAGTTATGGCGTAGCAGTCTCTCATAAAAAGCAACATTAATTTTTGCGACAGCAGAAAACAAACTGAACTAACAATATTTCACGGGAAGATATAGCAAACACACAAAAGCTGAAAGTCTATGTGAGTCTGGAGCCATGATGCTCAACACTGCTAGTAGCCTACTTAAGAATCTGAGGGTGAATCATGTTATGACAATATTGACCCTGAATCACAGCCTTTCATATGTTGTGCAATGCAACCGGATGGGGAGTGTGATCTGCGCTCTGCATGTCATCTATTGTACTTTTAGGCCACAGCACCTGATGAACAACGTCACTGTGACTGTGTCACCTCCACACGGTCCTCTCAACCGGACCGATCTGCCTCTGTGACCGTCGGTAGCTCATTCTGCCTTGTTGACAATGGAGTGCGGTGGGAGATGTTTGTCAAAGAAATGACTCACAGTAAGAATATTGCATCTTTTTAGTGCGTCATTTTCAAAGAAAATCATTTATGTCCACATATAAATATGCAACGTTTTGATTCACAGTCTTGGATTGTACTGCACGACCCCTTTGAGACAATCATCACTGAGTTATTAATTCTTTCTGTGGCTTGGCTGAGAGACACTCTAGCCTACACATTGGACACTACCCAATAATAGCTGGACATCCACAGTGTCTATAAAGGGACCAGGGGCAGCTTCCACAGTTCCACATCACCAATAATGAATGTTAGCATATAAACACAGATTTTAGAAATCCATTTTAGGGAGTGAGCTACTCCTTTAAAACCCTTGCTTGTTGGATGCCATTTACCAGCTGCTTGTAGGTGGTTCATTTTGGATCATAAATACATGCAGTCAGACATTCAGATGGCTCGGAGGCTCTCATGATGTCAGTGTGAAGTGTTGCACAAAAATTAAATAAAGCCTCCACTGAGAAATTACACACCTGGAAGGGACTGCCTTGTGTTGACCATCTGTTTTGTTCTATAATGCAATCTTTATTAATTTTTTGGAGATTATACTTGTTTTCAACACAGTCACGCGTGAGTAGAGGGGTCTGTTTTCAGTTGTGTGTTTTTTTTCTCTCTTTCATTTTCTGTCATCACTGCCCTAGACACAAAGAACATGAGGTCAAGGTCCATTTTGTTTCTGGATGACTTGAATTTGACATTTCAGGAAATACACACTCAAGCACTTTTTTTTTTTTTTGCCAAGTTGAGGATAGTGAGGCTGTAGTAGGCGACTCTTTTATCTGCCCATTCAAAAATGGACTAAAGCCAGGAGGAGATGGTTTGATTAGCTTAGCTTAGTTTATCTTAGCTTGGCTTAATTTAGGCAACCATAATTATTGGAATTCAGGAGAAACAGTATTCGTCTGCCGGGAAATGTCAATCTACATTTAAAGGATAATTGTCGTGTTTTACAATCTGGACCTTATTTCTAGCATAAAATACGATTTCTCAGAAATGAGATGCTCAGAGATGACATCATCCAGGTCAGAGGTTAGTAGGTCAACTTACTTGATAACAGGTAACCCTGGACTCAGAGAGGAATAGGACTAGCGTATCATAACAAAATATTGGTGAAATGACTGAGTTTCACGGCAGATATTGTGTTATTTAGAGGCTGCATTGTGCTGCCTCGTGTACTGGCATTATATGGATATACGCGGCTCTCAGCTGGATCTAATTTTGTCGGACGAACATGTAATGACACCAAAGTTATCTGGGTGAATAAATGATCGTATTTTATGTTAGGAATAGGGTCCAGATTGTAAAAAACTCCCCTTTAATACGGCTCAATAATTAACACATTAAATCCAATATGGGGAAAAATCACAAGTTTGATATGGTTTCACATGTAGAGTTGTTAGCTGCCTCTCATTGATGTATCTTCTCATCTAACTGGCAGGAAAGTGACTAAGACTGTTTCCCAAAATGTAGCATAACCTGATTCATATAATCAATTTTTTTTTCTGGAAACCAAGCAACCAGAGGAGTGCAGACTTCTGATGCACATGAAGCCTCTGGTTTCAGTGATTTCTTAGAAGAGGAGTCAGATCTGTGAACAGGCCAGGTTGCTCGTTGCACAACCTCTCCATCCCATCCCTCCCTGGAATCTGATGACAAACTAGGTTTAACCTCTCAGCTATGAGGAGCTAGGTTCATCTTCTTATTGCTCTGTGTGGGGGAGTTGCTTGCCGCTGGGTTATGATTCAGGGCAGAAGGAGGTAGTATGGATCTGCGCTCCCTCCAGTATGCAATGATTTGAGTCACAAGCCCCCGACTGGTCATCCTAACAGACGTGCAATTGACTCTGCAATTTCAGGATGTGAAACAAAGCTGTGTAATGAGATGCAAGAGAAAGTGTTGCAAGAGTTTCTTTTTTTGTCTGTTTTTTTTGTTTGTTTTGTGTTTTGCAAATTAAATTTGAGATTATGAATTAAGTTAACATTATCCTTAAGTTTCATGTTTGAAAAAGCTATCCTATTCACCCACCCCCACCCATAGTTTAATTATTGACATCTCGCCAAATCATAATCATATCGTCTGTTGTAATCATAGTGAGTGTTCAGGGACATATCATGGCACTCACAAAAGAAAGAGTGTGCTTATGCTGCTGAGGTTTCTCCATGTGCATTCTGCACAGTCAGCATTTGTGATATTGTCATATATAATTATGTGTTAAAGTTTTGGGCATTTGGTGGCATGTGAACATTTTCTACACAGTTGACACATCTGCTACCTTTTTGAAATGTGCAAACCCTCTGGTATGGCCCCTTTATAATGCACCCACCATACGCAATTTGTCTTTAAAGAGATCTGGCCGCTGGTTTGCTGGCAAGATCTAAATGAAGCCAAGCCGGTACACTCACTGGTTTAAATATAGTCTTGGGAGGAGATAAAAACTAGTGAAAGCTCAATTATCTGTCCTTCAAAGAAGTTAAATTGTCAATACGTCCCTGTGGCATTTCAAGTCGTGCCAGTTCTTTCATCTCTTCCCAGGGTCCTTGAGGGCCAGGCACTTAGATGGAGTCAGGAAGTCATTGGCACTGCTTGGCATTCTGAGATGTAGAAAGACAGGCGAAGCACTGGAGGATAATATACAGAAACAATCACCCTGCTTATACAGTATATCCAGCCAGACCTCGTTTCTGTGCTTTATGCTACAGCGATGTGTCTTTTTCAGAGTTGTGTTCCCTCTCAGCTTCACTGGCTCCCTGGATAAATGAGAAGAAATCCTGTCGTTTACTGCGCCTGGTGGGAAAAAGCCCTGACTATTACAAAAAATGCACTCGGCTGTCTCTTATAGTCACCACTCGGTGCCACCAGCTACGCTTTCACATGACAAATCATCCACATTTCCAGCCTAGGTGTTTCCTCCGAAACCATTTCACGGACAAAAGAAAGCAGAAAGTGCTGATGTAGCATGAAGGATGGTGTTTTCATAAGTGGTTCAGCGTCTCTGTCACAAAGCCCTCCGCACACCGCTATCCATTATCTTTCTGTGGGACAGGGGAAGTTCTCTCGGGGACCTATTGTGTGTTCGGTGGAGTTTTGACTGTGTGTGTAAGTGTGTTTGTGGCACCTCTATGGTGCATACAGGAGGTGTCGGGGAGCTCAGGGCTGGAGCCTCAGATCCCAGAGGAAAGTCTTGGCTCCAGGGGGCCTGTCCTCCCCTCTGGCCCCTGCTGGGCTGCCGGGGAAGCCAGGCCTGGAGACAGTAGGATGAGGAGGGGGAGGTGGTGGGGGTGGGCAAGCATGGAAGCAAACGAGCAAGAGGAGGTGCTGGGCCGGCTCTTGCCCTCACACTGACAGGATCTGGTCAATGTCCTGCAGCATAGGGTCGCGGCCCAGCTTACGCACACAAACTTATCTCCAGTGCATCTGCCGGGCCGCCTGCGCAGTCAGGCTGTCTCCATTGCGAGCCACAAGCATTTTCCTGCCGAGGGTGAGAGAAGGATGGTGGGAGGATAGAGGGAGGAAGGGAGAAGGGTGGGGGAGACACAGGGGGGAGAGGGAGGAGGGGGGGCATGAGGCAGACAGAGACGGGCGGGGGCTCAATGTGAAAACTGCCCCTACAGAGGCCTGCCAAGTCGCTGAACTATATGGAAAACACGAGCCGCCTCCAGGGTAACAGGACCACTTCTGAATTTCTACAAACAAAAATAGCTCTGATGTCTGGCTACGACCTCTCTGTTCTCTGGCCCTCGTCGCTCCCTGCATGTCTGTCACATTCAAATTCCCACACGAAGACCGAGCTCATGTTCAAACCTAAACAACCCTCGAGAACAACTTCCTTTTCTGTTGAGTGGAGAACGAGAGAGAAAGAGAAAAAAAGGACGCAGAAATTTAATAATTGTGTGGAGCAGAGTGTATTTGTCATTCCTTCTCTACTCTCGGATGGAGATGACCTCTTGGTGACCAATTGTGTGGACCTCAGTCGAGGTCCCTTTGGTGAGCCATTTCATCATTTAAACAGCACCAGTTCCAATTCTCATGACCTAATGCGTTGTAGAATGCCTGAAATCTGCCGCTTGTGTTTTCTCTTCTCTCCCTCAACCCTTTCTCATCAACAGCAGCAGGGATCCGTAACAGGAAGAGGTAGTTGACAATCCTGTGCTGTTGGGACAAGGTGACGAGCTCGCAGTCAACACAGAACTGTTCTCAGAAATGCTTTTATTTTTCAATTCCTGTGAATTTTTAATATCTGTTTTGATTGTTTTGCCTTTTCCTGATAGTTGACGGTACAGTGCTGAATGAACGTCATGGTATTCACCTTGAATCTTTTTTTTCTTTTTTGCCTGCCTTCATTTCTCTTGGTTATCATTACATACCCACACCAAAATAATTGCTGAAATCTGGCAACGCAGCAACATTGGTGCAACAAATTTGGGGTAAGAATAGTGTCAGACAGATTGTAAACAAGCCACCACTTTAGCCTGATTAGCCGGAGGTAAAACTGAAAGTGAGCCAACCGATAGCATAGTGATAACAACCCCTCATGGGAATGCCCACAACTACATCAAGCACTGCAGGCCAAGGTTGAACCAGAAGCTGGTCTCTTAAAATGTGATGGATGTTTGATAATGACAGAAGGTTTTTTTTGTTTGCCTCTGTTTCCTCTTGCAAATAATTTTGACAAACTCGTGAGTTTATTTAAAACTAAGCTCTTTAACGAGACAAGAATGTCAGACAATTCTGCAAAATCACTATTTTCTATGTCTTCTTTTATTCTAGTGTAAATGTTGATATCAAGAAAGTTCTTGCTAGAATTACATGTGCATATAGAATAACATTGTAAAGGTGTCATACTCATTCATTTATTCGCTTTCTGACATACAGATTTGTAGGATGAAGAGCTATCCATTACATATGAAGCTAGAGCCAGGAGATGCTTACCTTTAGCTCAGCAAAGAGGCTTTCATTTCATTCATTCATTTCTTTATTCCAAACCCAATGGGATCCATATCACCATAAAAGCACAAGGCTTGATTTAAGACTGATAACTCAAGAACTAACTAATTAGCATGTATATCCCATGGGGATAAAAAGGCTAACTTGTGGTTCAGGTTCATTCAGTTGTTTTGTTTTGGGTTTTTTTGCAAAATGTTGGAGGTTTAGGTTAATAAAATTTATGGGACAAACTCCGGTCTCCTGTATGAAGGTCAGACTGATTACAGTTCCATTCAATAACCACACCCTTAGGGTTGTGTCAATACCAATATTAGTATTGTGAATGCCACAGATACTACTGCTTTGGGTATTAACAAGAAGTGTGGGTAACGGTATCAGGAAAAAAATATTAAACCAGAATATTTAAATCCACCTACTAACTTATTCACTACCCAGAGAGTACACTTCCCCTTCATATTCTTTGATGCATCCAACTCCTTGTGTGTTGGCATACTGTTAGTATGACCAACATCCTACATTTCAGATACGTTCTCAAGTCTACACAACAACACATCACAACTGACCTTGTTAGATCTAAATTCCTCTGTGGTCTCTGGGTCAGTACCTTCAAGGATAACATTTCACATTATGGCTGTAAAAACAGAGCGTTATTCCCCCTGGTACTAAAGTCCCAAACCCTGCAATAGATCCTCCAAGTTCTACATGACAGCACACCTGACACTGACACATGCACACCTATAAACCTTACACGCACAACTCCCCTCATCTGCTACTCATTGGGTGCACTGTTAAAGCAGAACCTTTAACACAAAGGTAAAACCCTACGCTGGGTGTTTACAAGGCAGAGTTTGGCCATGACGCTGTCAAACAACTTGAGCGTCTGAGGGAGGAAGGGAGCAGCAGGGCGAGGGCCTGATTACGGCAAACTGCTCTTCAACCTTTAAACGCTCTTGATGTTAAGAAGCAAACACTGAGGCGCAGTGGTAGTAAGAGTGTGAGTTAGGCCTTTTTTTTTGTGGATGTAAAGCCGCAGCGTTTTTTTTCAAAGCCTGAATTGTGAGGGCAAATGGGAAGTAACATAAATGAGGAAGAGTTTTATTTACACTCCATTTAGAACTTCAGTTGAATAGATTTTAGGGAACTTTTTTTTTTTACATGCAGATGGAGGGAGAAGGGAGAGAAAGAAGAGGATGAAGAAGATGCAAGGAAGGAGAAGAAGAGTGTAGTGGAGACAACCTTCTTAATGTACATTCTGTTCTGCTTTGGCTGTGATTCACAAGGTTGCCTGTCTAGTGTGTGTGTGTGTGTGTGTGAGTGTGAGTGTGTGTTTGTGTGGCGGTGCCAGGCACAGCGTCTCCTCTGGCTCACACACTGTTGACCCTGCCCTGTACTCTCCTCCTACTATGGGCGAGGCTTGGTGGTGCTGCACGTAGCAACGCTGTGCTAATACTGATATGTTGCATACACACAGATAGGCGTGTACGCTCACGGGCCAACAGACAGACTCACGCACATGCACACTCCTGAACATACACACCTACGCACACTCCGGGAATAAAAAAAAATGGGATATTTTAATGGAAAGTTCAGAATTTGTGGGAATTCATTTTTTATCTTGTTTTTATTTGTTGCCATCTTTATCTCTGAACACGGCAGCGGCTCGCAAACTGCCAATCAAGTGGCTTTATTAATGACATGACGATATAACTTTCTACTTGTTATGTATTGCTTCAGAAAAGGAGAGGAATTCAAATAAAAGTCTTCATCTCACTCCTCCATTAACATCACCCAACACTCTCCGCCACTGATTCTGCGAGCGAGACAAATATTCCCACGTGAAATGAATTGCAAAGTATGTGAAGGTACATTCCTGCAAATGTTGTGGCCTGATTTAAGGCTCTCTTCTCTTAAGTTTCAGCTCGTTTTAAAATCTCCACATCCATGTGAGAGAGTCCACGTCGCCCCAGTTACAGCGCCTGATCGTATCTTTCTACCAGTCCACTTTATGTCTCTCACCCACTCAATTCCAAATGAATATAAATGAGTGTTTTGATTGTGAGACAGAATGAAAACAGCAAAGTATGTTACCAAAAACACTGACTAATTCTTCTTCAGAAGAAAAACAAAAGTAGCAAATTCTTCCAAAAGAAAAGAGAAGAAAAAAAAGGAAAAATTAGTGGATAAATTGTTTTTCATGTCTCCATTTGGCAAAAGTGCAAACTGTAGAGGAGCTGGACCGATGAGGAAGGGTTAAAGCCATTTACAGTAAAAAACACTTGGTTAATAATTAATGTTCACATCACATAGTTATTGAAATTGAAATTCCAACTCAACTGTTTATTTGTGGTATTTCACTGTAAAAGCCAAAGCATCTTACAACAAGGGCAACGGCGAAACAGACCCACATTCCTGGACTAAAAACATTACAACGTGACTAATAGGAGGGAGTTCAAAGGTCAAAGCAACAGGAACAAGTCACTGGATGTGACACAAATTTGTAAAAAAGTGGCTCAAATTTTCATGTACAAGATGAACTACAGATCCTAGATTACTATTTAAAAGGAAATATGAAAAAATAACTGCCCCAATGTTCCCCAAAAGTGGTTTCGTCATTACTGTGGAATCCCAAAAGATGCCAGGAACATGTCAGAAATATAAAGGAGGTTTTGAATCACTTTAACCCTGCCTGCCTCGCGATCTGACACAAAGTATGTGCTAATGTGTTTATGGTGTTAGATGATATTGCTGGACATTAACAACAACGCGTACACACAGAGAGGTATCTACAACAAAATCACATTAATGGATAATTCATCAATCGAGTATCAGCTAGCGAACTGATACATGAATTTACTAGCTGTCAGATTTAAGGCTGATGTGTCAAAGCGATGTCTTCTTCCTCTGGGTCTTACTATGTTGTGGACGTTGCCTCAGTGTAAATCTCTCAGAGTCCAGAGGACCTGGGCTGACCCCAAGTTTTAGCCTTTGTTTGGCAGACGCCTCGGCCCCCTTTAATCTTGTGAAGAGATAAATCCTTTGATGGACCTGGCCTGCATCAGTTGAAAGTGCAGCCCAGCCATTCTCCATATATCAACATAATACGGCATGTTTGATGTTTGGGGGGGGGGTGGGGGGGGGAGGGGGTGCGCAGCGGCACGCGGGTGGGCTCTTTCTCGGCGACCTATAACAGAGTCATCAATCCCAGGCCGCAACTGCAAGACCCCAGCACCTCTCCACGCCTCCTTGTCCCCTCCCCTCCTCTCTTCCTCTGCCACCACCCCTCCCCTCCCCTCCCCCCTCCCCTCTCCTCTGAGCGTGTACCCGACCACAACCAGCTCTGCCCTCTTGACCACAGAGCACTCACTCTCAGGATAAGCATATCTGTCTGTGTCAGGAACAAACGGGCAGACTCTGAGACGGCAAGATTTTTGACACAAAGACACATTTTCCCGCACACATTTATCACCCTTTAAAAGATTTTGCACACCATTTTGGGAACGTTTTAGAAAATAAAACAAACAACAACATTTTAATGTGTGAAATATAAATTTTATGGCTGGTTGATTTTTGTTACCTTTGAGGCACGCTAGCTTTTCCTCAGTTTTTGTGCTAAGATAGGTTAACCTGCTTCTGCCTCCAGCTTCATAACTCTACTCTATATTTTAAGTGTCTGTATTCCCCAAAGTATCCGTTCTTTTAAAAACAGAGCAGATTAATTCCTCTGAATCTTCCTCAGAGATTTGGTTTACTGTTGACTCATCATCACTCTTGGAACAAGTGAAAACATTTGCTCTCTCTCTCTTTAAAAAAAAAAAAAATCTCCATGTCATTAAACTTATTTCCCATGACTCTCACTCCTGTGTGTGAAAGTGAATGGTGCTCACTGCGGAGTACATCATGGGGCTATCTAAGTGTCATCCAAAAGCCTGCGATTAAACTGAGGTGAACTTCAGGGAGCTCTTTAGATTCCTCTGATAAGACCCCGGGTCCCATTAAGGCGAGCCGTCCCTGTGTGAGAGCTCAGCGCTGGCCTCACACACTCGCTCTTATCTTAATCCTTCATCAACACGCACCTAATCTGACCACGGCTGCTAATGTTGATATATTTGATTCTTGACTGGGGAATATGGGAGAAATCGGTGTCAAAAATCACATAAGAACACTTCAATATCCCAATATTAGCATTAAATCTTACAGCTCTGCTGCATTTCAAGTCTCCTGCCCTGTAAGTATTGAATACAGCCATTTTCCTGCTGTGGTGAAGCAGGTGTTAAGGCTCTCTATAGGTGATGCTGTCATGCTTTCCTTGCTCAGTGTGTGTGTGTGTGTGTGTGTATTGTGTGACGTATGCATGTAAAGAGTGTGTCCCTGCAAGACCAACTAAGGCAAGCAGCGACATTAGCACCCCTGAAATAGCTTGGCAGGCATTTTAATTGCTTTACCCTGCAATGGCTCAAAATGTTATTGGTATAAAAAAACAAAAGGGTGAAACCTTTCCCAGGCGTAGGATTACCAAAAACATTAATCATACGTCACGGAGAAGGAGTTCCTCTCCGTTAGTGCTAAATTCCATGACTTAAATAGGAACAATAAATACCTGGATGACTGAATTTTTATTCCCTATTGTTGTCTCTGATCTTTGCCCTCTTCCTTCCACATTCTATCCTCTCACCTTAATCTCATTTTTCATTAATAAGGCCGTGACTAACTGCACTGCCACGCAACGCTATATCCATTATGGGATGAAAATATAGTTGTAACGGTGGGGGAAAAATTTATGATGCATGGCTGTCTTTGACTTGTCTTTAATCATCGTAAATGTAATAGTAGAGTCATGTGCGCGGAGCCTCACAATGAGGTGCTGAAGTGCTGTATGAGTAGGAAACTTCACACAAACACAGGAAGCTCAGTGTTTCTCACCAAGGGCAGGAGTCTTTAGTGCAGTGTTTCAGGGGCTGATGGGACGCTCAGATTAACTGGGGCCAAAGAACCTACAGTTCCTACACTTTATTGTTACCCAGGCCGTCCACAGAAAGACATCTGAGCACAGATCTGCAGAGTGTGGTGTTTCTTTTACCTCATGCTAAATGTTAAATGCAGACATATTGTATGTTGCATCCTGGTTTGTGTCACTCGACTGAAGGAATGACAACTTATCTGGGAGGGCAAGAGAATAACAATTACTGTTTAAGACAATACAAATGACTTGAGGTGAATCATCATGAAGGAGGTGTCTGTACAGGAGTGATTTAAAACACTTGAGTCAATATCATCCATTGAAACTAAGTCTAAATGTGTCACTAACAGTGTGTCAGAGAGGGTTTTGTACCACTTATACACGTAACACTGATACTGTGATGTCAATGCAACCCGGAGCCTTTAAACATCACTCATCTGTGTGTCCTTTTGTGTGATGCAGACCTGAGGGAACATGCAGCACGGTGCAGATTTGAGGTCCAACAGAGACCTCCAGTGGTGAATAAATGCCAGATGTTGTCAGTTCAGTCTCCACAAAGCACATCCATGTGCTTGAAATGCCACTTGTCTGTATGTTCATGCACATGCTGCTGTTGGTTGATTATTATTAGTTTTTCTCAGAGCAACTTTACTCTCCTGTTGTGATGCACCATGAAGCCTTATTGTCTGGAGTTACTGTGAGACCTTAATGCTGCCACAATACCAGTCAGAAGCAATGTAACTAAATCGTATCATGGTTCAGAATTGATTTTAAGATCCTGATGTTTGTTTTCAAAATTTTGAACGGTATGGCCCCCGTGTATACTTAGCGGAAATCATACATGTTCACAGACCAATCAGAGCTCTGCGAATGAAATAAATCTGGATGTGCCTAAAAGCAGGCTGAAAACTAGAGGTGATAGAGTGTTTGCAGGGGTTGCCCCAGCTGTGGAACAGTTTACCACAGCATATCCAGTCGTCAGAGACTCTGGAAATTTTTAAATCCTCTCTCAAAACCCATTTTTTTCTCCCAGGCTTTGAGATCTGTGTGAGACGAAGTTGTTTGGTATGCTGAGTGTATGTGTCATTACTGAAATTGTCTTTTGAAATGTACCATTTCATTTTATTGGTAGGCTATTTATTTCATGTAAAGCACCTTGGTCAACCTAGGTTGTTTATAATGTGCTCTGAACGTGACCTTGTCCTTGACCTTGTGATATTTGAGAAAGCTCAGCTCTGCTCACCTGGAGATGCCACTGAGACTTGTGAAAATTGACCGGCAAAGATGTTCGAGGAGAATTGCATTAGAATGATTCTGCACTCAATATTTATAAAAGGCCTATTTCAATACATTAATGGCAAAAGAAGTGAAAATCACTTAAAGCATGGCTGTGAACTACTCCACCATTTTCTCCTCTAATAGTAGCCGTAACAGTATTTCTGTAAAGTTCACAGTGTTTTAATACTTTTATATTTAAATGTGTGTGTCTCTCTCTCTATATTTTTTATTACGTATTTAGTTTATTTAAATGGCACCATGAACAGGGAGAAACATGATTTCAATCTCTGTACAGTATATAATGTAGGTAAATTGTGTATAAAGCAGCATTGACAAATACTTTTTTGACAAAAACTACTTTACTTTATTTGACTTTTGACTAGTTTTTGTACATTAATTGATCAATTCCAAATTATAACAACTGGCTCAGCATTTATTTCCACAATGTGCTGGTCAGTGTCTCAATTACAATTTGATCATTTAACTTTGTATTCTGCCCACATGTACTGTCTCAACCTATGGGATTCATTGTAGACCTACTGAGCCGGATACATAAAGAATTTCATCACGTTGTTTTCTGGGACTTAATGAAACCCCCTGAAACAGCAGGGTAGGGGTCAGCACGGGTCAGATGGGGCCCAGAAGCCGGGCAGGAAGTGTTTCACTTTAT
The DNA here is from genome assembly GCA_030347415.2 of Decapterus maruadsi. Taxonomy (NCBI): domain Eukaryota; kingdom Metazoa; phylum Chordata; class Actinopteri; order Carangiformes; family Carangidae; genus Decapterus; species Decapterus maruadsi. The sequence goes on from CM064906.1 coordinate 20,688,545, forward strand.
TTCAAGATCTACAGGGGCAACATTGGACCTTTAGACTTCCCTGTGACTTTTTTGTCCTTGTCCTCTCCACTCTTCACATTTCAGACAAAGACGTAGGCTAATGAATTTAGGAAATTAGCAATATCTTTCACAAGAATTAGATTATGGAAATAATTCAATAATCCAAAGTCTGATTATCCCTCCGTCCTGTCTGTCCTGATCTCTTCATCAAAACTGGTGGTTGTGTGCTCCTGGCTGTATGTAGGCTACAGTGACTGCCTACCACCCCAAAAAAAACCACTAGATGGCATATTTAATTGGGTTATGTCCAAAAACAGCAGACGCAATGCATATCAAGCAGACAGATGGCGCAATTGCCGCAGAGATGCTGACGGGTACACGATTCAGAAAATGATCTATTTTCTCAAAACAAACAGAGCCAGGCCCCATTCTGTCAGCGGCCCACAGATCACTGTGCATACAACTGTGCCGTGTTGTGTGGACCGAGGAGGCAGCAGTGGCATCGCTTTTCACCATGAAATGTGTAGCTAACACAGGAAGCTGCTCCAAAAAGTTTCCACGGGTTCACGTGAGGTGTTTTCAATAGGAATTGCGTTGCATGCTAAACTGATGGCAAGTTAAATATGAAAGCGTTGGTTACTGATTCATGTTGTGCAGATCTGAGTATTTCAGCGGTGCCTGGTTTATGTAATTTTTGGCATGCTCTGTCAGAGGAGCGAGAGACGCTTCAGCAGTCAGGAAAAGGTATTGAAAAAAAAAAACACGTATTCCTGACAGCCCATTGGTCCAAATTTTCCCTGTGCTGCCACAATACTGCACACACGTGACCTCCCTGTTTTCACCCAGTTAAACGCATGTACTTAAAAGACAGGCCACTACCATTCACCAGCACAAGCACGATTAACACTATATTAATGTCAGCAAGGTAAGATCGCTGCTGCGGGGGACTCGGATCACTGGAAGTGGACCATGGCGGCTGCCACGAGCAGCAACACATCCACAGCCACGCTTCAGATAAAGCACCCCAGTATCGAGCATACGCGGAAACGCATAGACCCGAGGAGGAGGCAAGCGGCGCTGTCTTTTCTCAGCAACATTTCTTTAGATGGGCGACCCGTGCAAGACGATGGAGACAATCAAAACGAAGAGGAGAGCTCGCTTGAGCCAAGGACTAGACACAGCCTGGTTTCCCCCGAGCGCTCGGCGTACGGGGCTGCTGGCGCCGGAGCTGCTACCACCACCACCGCCGCAGCAGCAGCAGCAGCAGCGGCGGCGGCTGCGACCACGGCCGCCCAGGCGCTCGCCTTTGCAAACCAGGCTCTCCTCGCCAGCAGTCGGGCTAGTATCGGGACGGGTCCCGCCGCCGCCGCTGCTCCGGCAGGTACAGACACGGATGGCGACGCTTTCGTGTCCTCGACATTCAGCTCGCCTTTCTCCGCGGTCCCAGCCTCGACTAGAGGGAGGCTGCAGACGTACACTCAGGGAATCCTTCCTGCCTCCTACTCCAGACAGTCCTCCCAGAGCTACTGCCTGGAGGGCGGACAGATAGCTAACTCTGCCATAGAGCTACAGAGGTCAAGGTAACTGTGTGTGTTGTTATGTGTGTGAACATCGATATTACTTCACTGTCTGATGATGCAGGGGGACGCGTGTACACTGTGATGGTGTGTGAACTATTAGATCTTGTCTGCAGGCCACTCTGCAGTCAGGCCATTGTTTCTTTGCTTATCAATAACAAGCAGACAAAATCTTAGCAATGCATCATATTGAGATTTTTTTTTAAAAGTGTATCAGTGCAAGAAGCATGCATAGGAGCAGAGCAGTCAGTCATGTTGTGTTTGATATAATGTAGGTGACATGAAGATCCCACTGACACACCCCCTATTGTGTTTTTGTTGTGTTGGTTTGAATTTCTAGGTGCAAGTCAGGCTGTCATTTCCTTAACCAATCAGTTCATTAATTCAAGGTGTAATGGGTTAAGTTTTGTTTTGTTGTTAAGTTTTCTCACATCCTTGAATGAATGAACTCTAGGAACTGTTTTTTTTCCCTCTCTGTTTTCTTCCAGTCAGCTGTTTTTTTTCTTTAAAAAAAAAGAAAAAAAAGGTGCTTTTGGCCCCAGGCAAGGCGCTCTTGTCTGGACGAAACAACAATGCACAGCAGGAGGAGAAAGTTCAGCTGCTTGTATATTTACTCCATGCAGATGGTTGTAGCCTTATGACTCACTGGGCTGCGCAGGGACAGATACATTCAGTTATGATCACAGGTCCCAACAGCTGTGGAGGCGTAACCTAGTTTCCCCCAGGAGATGGGAACTCGACAGCACACCTCATCGGTTTCTGTTTGTGTTTCTGTTTTGTACGTGTTCTATGTCAAAATTTGCTGCACCTCATATTATTTTTAGTGATTGTCATACCAAAGACTGGCACACACCTGCTGTCTCTGTCTCGTGACGCAAACATCCTGTAACTCTACACCCGCCGTGTTCAAATACACATGGAGCAGAAAGCCCCCCTCTTCTGTTCCATGTGGATGTCTTCTATTTGCCCTCTCTGTTTGCTTTTGTCTTCGCTTGGGAGGCACGAGTGGAGGTTGGAGGGTCTCGCCTCGCAGCGGGACAGCTGTCAGTAACAGTCATCTCATAGTTCTCTCACTGTCAGAACCTGCTGTCAAATCCTTTCTGCTCCACACTCCATTCAGAAACCTCTCTCTTACCCAAATCCTCTCCTCCCTCTGGTGACTCTGCCAGACTCCTCAGGAAGCCATGCTTCATGGTGAAACACTCAGTAAGCATCTAGTTCCCCTTCCTGACCTTGTGGAAATTGCACTGCTGAACGAAGAGCTTCCGAAAGTCCTAAAATGTGCTTTTCAATGGGGGAGAGAGAGATTTGCATTATAAAAGTTGCGTAACTTGAGTGTTACCATCAATCATTTTTAAATTGGAGACTATTTACAAGGAATGAAAAACAAAACTGAAGCACCTGACAGTGAAGCACAAAACTGCGGCAGATAAACAGATGAGCTGCTACTCAGGCTCATGATAAAGTTAACAAAACATTCTTTTCACCAATTGAGCTGTTCTTGAATTGTATATGCTTATATTTCAGTATTGTACTTTAGAGACCTCCGGCTTACGTTGTTTTAATAGTTTAAAAGTTTATTCTTGACCTTGGAAGCTTCAAAAAATCTAAAATCCCATAATGGCTTTGTAAACTCCATCTAATAGTGAACGACATTGTTCTTTCAACTAATGTTTCCAAGGTCAAGACTGAATTTCCAATGTCAAGGTGTAAGTAGTGTGGTCCAGGTTGGTTTATGTGGTGGCACTAGATTGTACATGCAGTGTATACAGTGAAGTTCATATATACGTCGTTGCATATGCTGACTGCGTGGCATTTTTCGAAATGCCAGTTACATTGCAATGAGTAGGTTTGGGTGGTCAGTGTGCAACAAAAGTCTTTTCAAAACCTTACATGGATATGTTTTCCTACAGAACATTTTTTCAGTCAACAAAGTCACAACTACGCTTTTCAGCTCTGACTCAGCTTGAATCTTGCAAAAATAAATTACGATGTAATGCTTTTGTTCTGTGGACACATTTCCGCTCAGGACCAAAAAAAAAAGCCAAACAAAATAACCCCAAAGTATTGAGGTTCAGCTGTTGCATGTCTGACATCTGCTTTCTACTACACAGTGAGTTAGTAATGACCGTATGAAGTTCTTGAGCTCTGACTGTACCCCTGCTTTGGGAATGTGTTTTGGAGGACGTTAGCACAAAATGAATTCTGATGTTGAGAGGTAAGCAACCTGTTGATGGAGCGCGGCCATATTCCACCGGCGCGCAGACAGACAAGCGCTCTGCACAGTGCCTGGTTTGTTTTCTGAGGGCAGCTGGTGGAAACGTGTCCAGAGGTCCCTGGCTGGGAGAGGCAGGATGCCCAGGCTTTCTGAGAAGTAGCCTGGCTCTCAGCTCTGTATTTTCTGTCCTCCACTTCCTCTCCCAGGGGCATCAGAGACACACTCTCCACTCAGACTTTTTGGCCTTCAGTCCCACTCCCATTCAGGAAGTCGCAGAGCCTTTGATGTGCCGCCAGAATAGCCTCTCCTAGGCCAAAAACGCTTTAGACCATATCCTAATCAGAATCTAATGCATGAAAATTATGGCTGAGTTTATATTCAGCTTTCCTTCCACTCTTCCATCATGAATCCGCATGCCAAGAGCCGGGGCTTTAAATATAGCATACAGTACCTATTACCATCTGGCCTTGTCTGCCTAAGGTGTAGGGCTATTTTAATTTCATTCCTTCCCCCCACGAAGACATAGGAAGCCTCCCATCACCGTCAGAAAGTGCACCATCATGTCGTTTAATAAGATTTCTTCAGCATGAGGCGGCGGAAACTGTGGCTGGAAAACAAGCAGCACAGGCCATTATAATGGTCCTGTGGAGTTTTTGTGCGATTGGGTCACATACTTTTGGTCATGATGTTGATTGTTGTTCGCTGAGGTCATGGTTGGCGTAATGACAGGATTACATAAGCACGCTCCGTTTTTCTTCTCAGAGTCTCACAATGCCTGAGCTGTCAACAAATGCTTAGAAAAGAAAAGATTTGAATGAAAAATCCCACTGAGAGTAACGACAAGAGTAACTAGGGTCAACATGTGTTTTTTTTTTTTCCTCAAGCGATTGGACTCCAGAGTTAAATTCTCACATTATGACCTGTCCAGTTTCTCACCTTGAACAGTCCAACTGTGCTGTGTATTGATATTGTGCACAACAGAACTGTTTTATTTGTATTTATGTTACTTTAACTCCATTCATTTTTAGAAAATTTGCTTACACGTCTCAGTTTTCCTTCCTGGTGTGTTTGAGGATCACAGAGGCTGAACTGCTCTGACTGGATTTTTTTTCCCACTCCTTTTTATCAGAATAATCACATTTCCGTTTAGCAGGCCTGTATTTGTGTGAAGAAGCCCAGAACATTACATTTATTTCCATTCAGTGACTCTACCCGGCGAAATGGAAGACTATGTCCTGTGGCAAGCTGCCAACAGAGTGTACGTGTGAAGCTGTTTAATCTCCACATCTAAATAGTCCACTTGAGTTTTATGGCTTTATTTCATGGCACCACTGGACCGGATTATCAATAACTTTTTCAGACATTTCCAGTTCCAAGAGGATGTTATTGTGTCTGCAGTAGAAATAGCTTGACGCTGAATGGGTTGCATCTATGAAAAAAAAAATGCATAAAGAAAATGACTTGAGGCAACAGTAGCAGGAATTGTTTCAAAGATACTGAGAGATGCTTGTTGTGGCTGCTTTGCCTCTGATTTACACTGAGCCGTCTTTGAAGCTTCTGACGCAGCCTTGTTAATGTCAAACTGTATAGAAACCAAATGTTCGGACCCTCGTTGGTATCTTTTTGGCGTCTGAATGATGAAGTGAATGAGTGGCTTGGCCTGTGTTATTTTTTCCAGGATTTGTTACCAACCTGGAAAACATCTTTTGCATTAAAACATATCCTGCTGCAGTTGTTAATCTACAGTTAGTCTGGATCAAAGTCCTCATGGGCACTGTTAAGATGATGAACTGGAAACATGCCCTGAGGCCAAGTGGTGAATGATTTTTTTTTTTTTTTTTGAAGGAAAGTAACGATTCACAGAGACTTGGGACTGCGGAGATGGCAAAATGTCACACAGGACAGAAATGGATGGCAAGAAGAAGTCTTTTCTTCCCAGACACAGACTGGGACTGGGATTGCAGTACTTTTATAGTAGCTAATAGTCTTATTCAATTCTCATGCCAATGTGTGCTGAGAGCATTTGGTCCCCTGTGTAGAAATTCAACTGAAGCTAATATGGGCATTTAGCAAGATAAATGGGTGAGATCAAATGGGCAGCTTACAAAGTTACAGGCCTTTTTTTAACGTGAAATACCCACTTAATTGGGCTAATTCAGGCAGCTGAAGTCTCTTATTAGCTTTATTTAGACTTTAAAGTGTGTCCACCATCTAATCCTCTGATTACAGAAAATAATCACTGTTTGTTAAAAGTTCAAACTTTCAACAATGACCTTGCTATGCTACAAGCGCTAGCAAACAGTTGCTTATTTTCACATCTAGCAAACTTGGAAGAAAAACAGTCATGTTTCTGGTGCCTATGAGTTCACTCCTTTTAGCTCGGTTTGGGCCTCCACATCCTAACTCTCGAGGGAAATATCAGTTTCTTTAGTTAAAGAATGCTCTTCATGCAATTTTTGGTCCCATACCTGGAAGTGGAGTTGTGACTTTGCAGAACATTAGGTACGCTCCCGCTAGATGCTAACAACGTAAGTTGTTCCGTTGTTGGGCGGGTAGTGTAGCTACAGCTAGTGGGAAAACGGCTCTCTGCCGTTGTGGCAAACAATGCTGAGCTGACGAGAGCGCTGAGAGCAAACCAGAACGACTGCTGCGAGCCATAAAATCAAAACAAAGAGCTGAAAAAGGTTGGGGGAAAAAAGCGCTGGACAGAGCTCAAGAGAGCTACGGGTGTTGGGTGCTAATTCCCTGTTAATTTGATACAACTAGAGAGGCCTTTCATGTCACCCATCGTCATTTGACCCATTGGCCTCATGAAAATATTGATTAGTGCGGCCTGAAGTTAAGCCTGCAAATAGAACACCTTAATTTGAGTCGGTGTTGGATTAAAGATGAGGAGGTGATTTTTTTTTCGTTCTCATTAGCTAATGACTGTTATCCACACTGGGATCCCATTTCATGTTTAATACATAAAAATACACCATGGAAATCTCTTCATATGACCTAAATGTTTTTTAAAGCTTCATTTTAGGGATGAAAAGATGCACCCTGTCCTCATACTCTTTATCCAGCCTATCCATCTTTCAGTGTCGTCACCGAGGGAGGGTGATGTAAGTCTGACCATAAATCACATGACCTCCTCTTGCCTGACCTTCATTAGGTCAGGCCCCTTCACTATGACCCTCTTAGTGCACGGAAGCACAGAGACGGTGTTGTTTTCAGTTGCGTGTTGTCATTATTTGGAGCAAGACGTGCAACTGGTCATGCCCTTTATCCGAGCTCAGTGTTCTCCCTTCCCGTTTATGATCATTAGGGTCATAATGTACAGTGCAGAGGGTTAGCCAGAATAATGGCCCTTGGTTTCTTGTCTGCTTCATCAGTCTGGCTCCTCATGATGTAAACACTTATCTCACCCCATCTCCTCCGGTATACAGAGTTCACTCAGCTCGTGTTGGTTTAAACCCTGCGAGATCCTCAAGCACAGAGTCATCTTTTGTTAATCTGTCCTCATGCTCTGTCGTTTATTAACCAGCCACTCGGCTTTACACTCCGCTGTCTCTCCCTTCAGGCCGAGATGCTCAGTGAAGAGGGTCGTCAGTGTCATTGGCTTGTCTTGATACTGCAGGGTCTGCTGCACCTTTTTTTGATTCGTTAAAACAATAACTCGAGGAGGATACTGTATAAAATATGCATGATGCATACTTGCAGCCATTTGTTTGGGCCTAGCAGAGTAGTAAGACAGCTGAAGAGATAATGTGTCGTGCTTTTTGTAATTTAACCATTATTGTGTTAATTTCCACCACTTTAATTGTGGCCACCTTGTAGGGCAGGATAATGAGGTAGATTATGTAGTTATTGGGGCGCTAAACATGCAATTACAACCTAATTTTAGAACAGCTTACTTAGCTATCACATGTGGGTTCGTTTCTGACACTGGCAGCCGATCGTATAAAAGTGGCCCAGCAGAATTAGCCCGTTGAGTCGTGCAATAAAGTGTGAAATAAAGGCCATCTGTGTTACAAAATATGTTACACAAAGTGCTTTCAGAGCCAGATCGTTATCCTCTTAGCAGCTCAGATCCTGGAAAATTCTCTGTGATCTACGCAAGGCGGAGGAGTGATCATTGACCACAAAGGCACAACAGTGGTGTTGATTGATAGCAGTCATAACTTGACCGTTCCAGAGCTGTTCCTGTGAATTAACAACAGAACATACAGAAATGGGTGACAGTTTAACACCATAGTTTGACCCTTGTATTGAGGCCTCCTGTTACCACATGCACTTGAAATGTATCAATAGTGTTCAATATTGACAAGCATCAACCAGCAAAATGCACCAGTATATTATTTAGGCGAAATCGATTATTTGATGCTAATCCAGAAAAGACGATTGCCATTTGTTAAGTGTAAAAAAAAACTTTAGCAGTACAGCTAGATAGTGGCTTATTGATGTCTTGCCATTCAGTAAGTAGGTAAATGGAGATTTAGCTTGACATTTGGTAAATGTTGTTATCTCAGTTTATTCTAGACTGACCTCAGTTTGTGTGGAAAATTGCCCCTTATGGATTTTCAGTGCTGACTTTTTTTCCTTTTCAGGTATTTCTATGGAGCAGAGTTTGATTTACTGTTTTGCTTTTTTCATCAAATTCCTTTGCAGTACCATGTGTTCACTTGTTTGCTATGGAAGAAAAAAGGTCATGATAAGAGTTGTGTTTATTGTTGTGCCTGAGTTGGTTTGTCTAAGAACTGTCGAATGACAGTTGATCCTGTAATAGTTTTGTGTTGATGATTTCTTCACTTCCTCTAACCTCAAACTTCCCCTCTGCCTGCCTTCTCAGACGAAGACTCATCTCTCAGCGTTCTTCGCTTGAAACGCTAGAGGACATTGAGGAAAATGCTCCTCTGCGCAGGTAGTACACTACACTACACTAAATCACCCTTCTCGCACACATTGTCCGCTGGTACGTTTTGTGTGTCTTAAATGAGACGTTCAGCTCAGTGTCATGTATCTCATTGGCACAGTTTCTCTCTTTCTCGGTGTACTGATGTTCTGCGTTTGTTTTACATTTTAGATGCCGAACCCTATCGGGTTCACCCCGACCAAAGAGCTTCAAGAAGGTCCACTTCATAAAGAACATGAGGCAACATGATATGCGCAATGGAAGGTATGAAGCCAAACAACGCCGTCCCTTAGTCAATACAGGTCTTCAGTGGATAATGGCAGGCTGCCCCAGTCAATGAACTGCAGTTTGGATGTTTCTCACATTACATGCCACATTGCAGGCGAGCAAACCTGGCCCATTCACAGCACATTGCTCTGACTTGTAAATATGCCGTAATATAAATCAAGTCAATATTGAATATTTTGCATTTTATTTTGATCTGCATTGATCATTGTTGAAACTTTGGAATCACACTATAAAAATCATGCTAAATTGCATATCATTGTATCACAGTCTAACAAGCATGCATCCAGCACAACAAATCCCTAAACACAGACAAGCTCTGACGCATTCATGTTAATGCTGACTTTTTACTGGGTGTGCAGAAGGAAACCAAAGAAACATGGTTGTTTATTGTACTGTAGGCACGGGGACCAATAATGATTTAATGCCTTGGTTTTAAAATTAAACTGAGTTAGTTTTTATTCCTGGTGTTTTTGAGTCTAATTTTGGTGTTATTTGAGTAAATAATCAATTTTAAATTTAAAGTTGTGTATTAATTTTACACTGCTCGTGTCCAGCATTCTTGTGACACAGAGAAGCAGATTTTGTGAAAGCTAGCACCTTCTGGTTTAGACAACAGCTTGAACCTCCTTGATCAGTTCCACCTGTTCAATTACTCGATAGATAAAGCAGCTCTTTTCCCCTCATATGCACAACCACATGTGATGTGGGATAATGCCAGAGCTGGATTTTCCACACCATTAACTGATGCTGAAAACAATTGGCTTTTCATTATTCACGTGCTGGTTTATGTCCTGATGGTGATGTTTTTGCCCGGGTACTGGTACTCCATCATGTGCCTGTGAGTTGCACCTATTAAAAGAAGTCATTCTGAGGATGTTGTAGTGTTATTTAAAGCCATTCTGTGATGTGGACATCTGGTCATTGGGAAAAATGTCTGATTTCATTCTGTTTACAAGGTAGTTAAAGATAGCTCATGGTTGTTTGAAAAAAAAAGAAAGGATTTTGCATCTTTGTTGCATCCAAACCACTGACTGCACGCTACAATGCTACAACACACACACACACATACTGAATTTTCAGTTCATTCTCTTTATTCCAAGTTTTTACTGCACACTTTTTTTCCCAACTTTAACCTTTATCCAGATACACATTGATTTAGCTTGTTTGCCATTTTTGTTTTTATAGGATAGTCCTTATCAGTGGCAGAAGATCCTTCTATAGTGTATTTTCTGTCCTGCCCTATCGAGATTGTAGCCAAGCAGGGTATGTATCCGACAGCATGCCGAACCTTGTAACTTCCTCCAGCCTGTGCTCCCTCTTTCCCTTTGTTTTCTCATCCCTCTTTTTCTGTGGATGTACTCTCCTCTTACTGGTGCATACATCGCTAAGGGTTGGTTTTTGGTGGATGCATATTTTTCCTGTACAAATAAGTAAACACTGGGCTGAAATGAGCTATAAAGGCTTAATTTTGTATAAGCACATCGTAGCCTAATGCTTGTTGCTTGTATTGCTTTTTCCATAGTGCCTCTGGTGGCTTTTGGGCACTCATTCTTTTTGTTCAAGTCAAGTCATTTTTGTCTGTTGCCGGCTTTGCTCTCTAGCATTTAAGACTCACCTTTCCCGGGGTTTCTGCTCTTCCTTGGATTTAGACATTTTAACCCTCAAATTGAATGTGGTGTTCAGTGGTCTAATCTTTCCCGAAGATGAAAGACTGGTCTATATCTGTTGTGTGGACACAGTCGTCACAGATTGTTATTAACCATTTTTTGTTTATTCAGTGGGTTTTGAGTTTACATTTCTATTCACTAGAACAGAAAACATCTCTGACTTATCTGTAGATGCTTGTTTCCTTTCCTTTTATTTTTTTTAAGCAGCACAAAGCTCTGTTATAACCAACCCACCTGGGTTTCCTGGGGGGGTAGCTCTGGTATGACCTTGGTCCTGATGCTCCCACCCCTCCCTAGTCACATGAAACGGTGTGTTTTGGAGGAAGTGAAAGAGAAAGGGGAAAGATAAACACCGGAGAATACAATGCACAGAAAGAAAAGCTTCACACTGGGGCTTAGTGACGAGCATAAAAGGCTCAATCCGTTTGTGGAATTTCCTAAGCCAGCCAATCAGTGCAAGGTCAAGGGTTAATAAACCCCTGGAGCTTTCCAATATGCACATTTGACAGCTCATTGCTGCTAATTGACAGTTTACAGTGAGACTGTGGTTGGCTCAGCTAAATGTTTAAACAACAAAACAACCTTTTAAAGGCCTGGGCCCAAATGATTGATTGCATATAATCTTTTTTTTCTATCTTTCCTCTTCTTTCTCCTCTCTCTTTGTCTTTTACATCTACAACTATTATCCCATGAGCAAAAATGACCAAATTTTACACAGCAGACTGGTATGGTTCCAAAAAAAATCAAAACATTTGCTTTTTGCCATCTACTTTCTTACCAGGAATTAGATGAGTTGATTGATATAATGCAATGCAGACTTTTGCATAATGCTTGTTGAGTATTACCCGCCATCAACCCAGAGATGGCTAGCATAGCTTAGCATTGTGACTGCAAACAAAGGGAAACTGCTAGCCTGGCTCTGTCTAAATGTAATAAAAGCCTACCAGGGCCTCCAGACCAGGAAGTAAAAACTAGAATTTGCAGTTCAACATGGAGTCGTATGTGAGTGACTATTACTGTACTTAGCCATGATTGGGGACAATATGATGACCAGATATCAAGAAGTTACTGTTCCTGTCCAATCCTGGCAATTATTCTACATGTACAGCTCTATAAAACCACAATTTTTAAAAAGTAAAGTAAAAGAGTTGTTGGACGTGGGTTAAACCAACAAATTTACATTTCCTGGTAGGCATGCTTTTTTTGATAGGCAAACTGTTTCCTGACTTTATGCTAAGCGATGCTGACTGACATTATAGCGGCATGGATCTTCTCATCGAATTGTTGGTATGAAAGCAAATGTCAAACTCTGAGTTTGAGGAAAAGTCAAAAATTGAATAAGGCTGTCCACCAGGCTGCATCATCTGCTTATGGGACGACACTGTCTAGTGACGGTGATCGTCCTGTGTTCGAATCCCTCTATGGTCGGCGTAGCTTTTCTTTGTGGACTTTGCATGTTCGCCTTGTATCAGCATGGGTTTTTCTCCACGTACTTCAATTTTTCTAACCCTTAATGCATGTTAGGTAAAAGTCCTGGCAACAGAGTGAAGCTGAAATTGGCTCAAAGAGTAAAATATTAAATGGGTCAAATTGCAAATGACACATTTCTTCATAGCAGGGAATAATCGAGATTCAAAGTCTTAGTATTAGTATGAAGTAATTGATGGTGAAGCAGACAGCAGGTGGTCAAGATTCTTTGAATGTTTTTTCGTTGTTTGCCCGATACTAGATTTGATAGGACATAATGAGCACTGCAATGACTACACCACTACTAACATACACTTCCTTGAAGCCAGTGATTCCTATTCATGCATGTAACATGGCAATATCAGCTTTTCTTATGATTTCCTTTCATTTCTCCTTTATTCTCAGCAGTCTTATGCCTAATAGAAGAGCTCTCTAGCTTTCTGCCTCTTGTGTTTTCCCCCCTTTTTTATTTAATCTCCACTGTGCTGTAAGATGTCTGCTGCCTACGGATCTCCATGTCTATGATGCATCTATCAACACTGGGCCCTGATGTGCTTGTCTGCCAGATAACACTGTTTCCATTATAATAGACTGGCCCCACATGTAATCAAAACACTGGGAGGGTCATGTGAGGAGCCTTACTGTGTAATTTCTTCCTATTTATCTGGGAACAATTTTAATCTAATTTTGCATGTGATTTCCCCAGTCTGACGTATGTTCTCAGCTGCAGACATGAAATCGAGAATTATTTGGCCCATACGAAATGTGTTCAGTCAAGGACTCTTTACTATGTGGTCCACTGACACACTTACTACTCTCCAAGCCATTCTGCAGACCATCTGACCTCCTGCATATCTCCCACAGCAGTATGGCTTTTCAGGCGTTGGTGAGGCCTTTTGCAGAGGCTGGCCTGCTAGAACAAAAAGCATACTCTCCTCCATCCTTGCTCCCATGGGAGTGCTTTATTTCTGATTTCCCTGAGATGCACCCACAGACATGGGCGACTGCTGAAACTAGGCCAGCTGATGAGCACAGATCAATAACCGCCATGGCCTATATTGTATCTGAGAGGTAGAGATGTGGAGGTGTGTTAGAAAGGGCCTCGGCATGAGGAGCTTGGAATGAAACAAGGAGCAGCGTTGTAATGTATAATGAAAACCTGAAAGGTCGTGTGCTCATCATCAGGGATGTAAAGCTGGAAGGAGGGCGTCAGCGGCACCCGTCAGGAGGCGTCAGTGCCAAGGAGATGGTGATCGGGCTGGAGGGAGTGGAGCTGGGTGCAGATGGAAAGGTGAGAAAGCAGCAGAAATAGACCTGTCTGTCTGTGGAGGAGGAATATTTTCAGGTTGTGTTGATTATTGGTAAAAAAAATAAATAAATAAAGCTATTGCAATGTAACTAGTACAAATACTTGTTTGTCAGTTCAGTCCAGTTGTTCCATGCAACTGTTTTGGTTTATGCTACTACCATTATGTGAGTAGAATTAGTTTCCATTCACAATTTGCATTGGGAAAGTTCAGAAAATAATATGCTACCAATTAGCATATTCCCTGCTACCTCTGGGAAGAAAGCAGATAACTGAGCCAATTTTTTTGGAACTGATCCATTTACATTTTAGCTGCATATTGGGGAAAAAAAGATTCATATGCTCTGCATTAAAACATAAAAGAACTATTGATTTGCTGGTATTGAAAATGGCCATGGTTGGCTTTATTCAGTTTCAGGCACCTGTTAATGTGCATGCTGGTTTTACTGGCATTATATACCAGGACACATGATGACACTGAGCCATTGCTAATGTTATAGGTCCAACCTGTGCATTATAAAAGTGAATGTTTTAGGCTGTTCTTATACAGACATGACCACACTTGTATATACCTGTGTCTCCAGACTGTGTCCTACACCCAGTTCCTGTATCCCACTAATGTGCTCGGCGGTCGCAGAAACACCATCGACTCCACCTCTTCCTTCTCTCAGTCTCGTAACGCCAGCCACCGCAGCCTCAGTTTGGGCCGGGCCAACAGCAACCAGAGCAGCCTGGACACGGGTTAGTCATTAAACTTTATTCATTAATAATAACATTTATTCTCACTGTTATCCTCACCCTCAGTTGTTTTTTTCCCTAGTATGTTTTTATTGGAAAAGAAATTGTGCAAAACATCTGTTAACATCTGGCTCACCCTCCCCGTCGCTGTGTTTGTGTGTGCTCATGGCAGGGAATGATTTGGTCGACTTTCGAGAGTACGATCCCAATCTGCTGGACGACCCTCAGTGGCCTTGTGGAAAACACAAGAGAGTCCTCATCTTCCCCTCCTACATGGTAAGAAAGTACTCCAACACACCGCCATCAGCGATAACAACAACAACAACAACTGCAGCCTTGGCCTCTTGAGGGTATAATGGAAAGATTGTTTTTTTTCCAGGACATCATTCCACTGAAATAGATCCACCACTATTTTGACATGTTTTGTTGAGATGTCCCACGGCATCTCTGTTACTTTTACCATCATGGACACTTTTGTGCTCAGTTTTCCCATCACATATGAGAGCAATAACAAACCAAAAAGATTTGTCTGACTCAAGAGATATTTTCTCCAAAAATGTTATCAGCTGTTTTTGAAAGGCAGCCAGGAGGATGTTTCCAACAGTTTTAATCAGGAAGGTCACCGGGCCCAGACTCTCTCTCACCTCCGACGGGCCAGAAAGAATACACACACGGTGCAGTAGCTATTTAACAGCCACTTGACCGGCGCAACAGCCAGTGCAGTGTTGATGTCTCAGCACTAATCACTCTTACTTTTCCAGAAAAAGAACGGATGTTTTATTGTGGTTGGAAAAAGGAAGAAAAAAAACACCGTGACCAGACTCCCACCTCATTCTTTCCTGGGATCTGTTTTTGTTACAGAGACTGGCAGAATACACAACAAGGACTGACATAGTTGAAATGTTCAGTCAAGGCCAGGCTATGCTTTTTTTCCCCTCCTCTCTTCCTCCAATTACAAAACCCAGCGTCTCACAACAATGGCTATTGTGTTTGCTACAGGAATGGAACCAGTAAATTCTCAGCATTTCAGGGTTTAAACACAGGCTGTTTGGGAGACACAGGGCTTTCTAAGTGAACTTTCAAGTCCAAGCAGGGAATTAAATCCTCTTCACGCAATTGAGGAAACCCTTGTATGACCTAGAAAATGATAATGAACCAAGGATGACCTTACTTGTATATTTAAAAAATGGTAGGAATATGTGTAAATTGTGAATTCTTACCCTTGCCGTAAAAACATGGACACAATTCAATATTTTCACGTGTCGACGTAAATTAGTAGTAGTTGTTGGTAAGATTTTCTGTCGCGCTCTCCTTTTTTTCTGTCCATTTCTCAGAGCTCTGACCATCGATGAGCATTCATTCCTCTTCATGCCTCACAATCAGTAGCATCAAGTTGAGGATGAACACCATTATTCGCGCTACATGCACCATCTGCAATACCATACATGCATACAGAGGGTCATAGTTGTATTTTTAGAACTGCTGCATAGTGTGATCTTATCTTACTCCATATTCTCAGTAGACCACTTATGGATGACCCTGTTGTTGTTGCAACGTGAGTCTTATTTGTTCACATTAGCCATGAAAAACAAAGTCAAAGTCACCAAGTCAAGACCTAAAGATATTTCATTCACTATCATGGCAGACAATATAAAAAAAAACATGTACGAGAAAATGTATCACTAGAAAAATTAAAATGTGAGTCAATTATTATTCGTGATTATAAACATTTTGTTTCTGCAAAAGACTTGGATTTTGTGTCTCATTCTTGTAAATGCATGCCTAAGAAACCCCTTAAGGGAATTTCTTGACATGTGGCCGTAATGTCAGACACAAGGACGAACTGATTGGATTTTGGTGGTCAAATGTCAAAGGATAGTAGGACCATTTTTAGCCATAATTCAAGGCAAATAGTTAATGCTTTATATGATTCTGGTTAAACAGGAATGTAACCTGTAACAAGTCATAGATGTACAATTGTGAAGCGGTAATTCTAGTTTTTTTTTTTTTTGTGCTGTACATTCAGTGCAAACAAAACAAAACAGTGCAGTACAAAGGTTCCAGACGATTGCTGCCATTGAGCTAATGTGCAGTAACGCTCACGCTGTAGGGTCAGAGGTATGTTTGAGCCAACTGGAGATAAAAAAAGGGTGTGTTTGAGTGTGCCAAAGTAGTGATATGCCAGTCTGTGTGTACAAGTGGAAGAAATGAAAGGAAGCAGAAAGAAAGCAGAAAATCAATTAGCCACCCAAATACAGTGGTTAAGATTAAAAATAGACAAACTGGCTAAAGTGTGAGTGGTAACTGAGTAATTATTTTACTCTTTATTAAGGATTTTCACATTTATCTCCATTTGTATATTTATTGTTGTTGTCATTATTGGGAGCAATAATGTCCAAATCTACCCAAATAGTTGTCATGTTGTAATATATCTGAACTATCCTGCATCTTCAGTAGCAAATCATCATTTTGCCTCCAGAACATCTGTAATTTAAGGGGTGAATTTGATTTGAGGGCTAAAAATGCACTTTGTTCTCCAGGCATTTTTATTCCCTGCCCCAACGCTCAGCCCCTCATTAAACTGTCCTGATGTGACTCACCCACCTGGTGCTCAAAACGTGCTGTAACAAGCTCTAAGGATTGTTCGAGAGAAGCCCGAGGACGGCACAGAAGGCTCAGTAGACAACCCGGTGTGATTTGTGTCCTCTGTGTTTTTTAAAGGGAAAGTGTCTGCAAATGCATCACAATAAGAAAAAAAAACCCCGAAATATTAACAGCCTGCCTCTCAGTCAGCTTTCTTTTCTTTAGCATGTAGCGCTCAGGCCCAAAGCCCACACACAGAATAAACTATAGTCACCATGTTCTGTGTAATGAGAGAAAATATCACCGGCACTCAGTTGAGCCTCATTGTGGCAGAGTGGAATCCAACACTCACATGTGAGGATCCAGTCACCGAGCTCAGTGTGGGGAGTGTGGTCATCCTAACACCACCTCTGGTTTTCCTTTCAGACTACAGTCATTGAATACGTCAAACCCTCTGACCTCAAGAAGGACATGAACGAAACCTTCAAGGAGAAATTCCCCCACATAAGGCTCACACTCAGCAAGATAAGGAGGTAAAGTAAAGCCACCAAAAATGTATAAAATGTGTCATCAAGTTTGTTTTGTTTTTTACAATTAAGATGATTTGACTGTATAATCTCTTCTGTACCGTCTGCTATCTGTTTTCCTTCCTCGATCTCATGCTTGTCTCACTCTGTGCAGCTTGAAAAGGGAGATAAGAAAGCTGGCCCAGGATGAGTGTGGTTATGAGGAACCGACGGTGGCCATGGCGTTCGTCTACTTTGAAAAACTCGTTCTGCAAGGCAAACTGAACAAGCAGAATCGTAAACTCTGCGCCGGCGCTTGTGTCCTTCTGGCGGCCAAGATCGGTGGTGATCTCAAGAAACATGAAGTCAAACTCCTGATAGACGTAAGTTTTCTCTTTTTTTTATTTTATTTTTTCAACAAAGACTCATTCACTCGAATCAAAGTCAACAAGTCAAGCAGTAATAACTTTCCACTATGAAGTCTCTTCAGCAGTCTGACTATCCAATGCTGTGAGTACCACAAACAAAACCCTGCTATAACTGGCAGGACATAAATCAAAACAAAAAAAAGATAAAACCACAACTGTTTGCATGGCCACACACCAACCACCATGAAGAAAATATTGTTATGAAAATGTGGTCAGACCAGGCAGCAAAGTTTATTTTCACAGTCTGAGGTAAATACAGCTACACCAAGGGCAAGCGGTAACAAAACCTTTCAGTATCATGAATCTAGTATTTACCTAAAAACAGGATCTGATATGTCAAGTCAAATCCCATAAATCACAGGCAGTCACCTCAGTGCTAAAAGTTTAAACATCACCCAGAGTTCAGCGTCTAAAAATAAATGAATACTATTGCATCATCATTGAGAGGCAATTGTTTCATCTCAATTCTGTCTTCTTTTTTTTTGGCACGGGTAGAAACTGGAGGAGCGGTTCAGAGTGAACCGTAGAGAGCTGATCGCCTTCGAGTTCCCTGTCCTGGTGGCCCTGGAGTTCAACCTGCACCTGCCCGAACACGAGATCATGCCCCACTACAGACGGCTGCTCCAGACCTCCTAGCATTAGTGACCCATCAGGAAGACGACCACCGGGTTGTCCTCCTGATCTACCCCTCTCCCCACGGCATCCATCCTCCCACCCCTCTCTCATTCTCCTCCCTGTCGGCATCTCAACCGCTTCAAGGTACCACTGGTTGTCGCCCCGACATCCCCTCTCCTTCATCTCAGAGACCTGGAATCAGCCAAAGGGACACAAGTTTTTAAACAAACTATTCTCCTTTTTTTTTTTGACTTCTACATTCATCATCACTACATAGACTTTTGAAATAAAGGGTTCAACTGTCTGCAAACAAGTTGTTTTTCTAGTTTGCATGTTCCGCATCTCTTCATCTTCATTTTGTATATTTTCGACCTCTCTTGTTGCTTAAGAGAGTTTTTTTTGTTTTGTTTGTTTTGCTTGAATATGATGGTGAACTTTTTTTTTTTTCTTCTCGGTTAAAACAACCAATGATTGTAACGTTGTTTTTACATCATCTCTTTTTCATTAATCTCCTTCTTGTAAACTTTAGTATGATTGGTTGCCTTCGGGCCTGCATACGATTTAAACAAAAGCCCTTTAAGTGGCTGGTTTTGGCTGGACTGTTATTCCTCAGAGTGACTCATCTTTTCGCAAGTCATCGTCTTAAAAGTGCACTTTTTGAATATTGCAAGACGTGGGCAGAATGGGGACATGTTCTTTCCTCCTCCTCCCCTCTTCCCCCAAGACTTTTAATGAGCTTGGGAACAAACCCTGAAAAATAAGCTGTGTTCACAAGCACCACACAATTCATCTGAATTGACATTGGATTTGTTTTTGTTTTTCTCTCTCTCCTGTGTTTTATTCACTATTTTCTAGCCACAACTTATCCGCATGACAAGAAATGATTGTTTGTACACAGGTACTTGCAGACGAGATGGGACTTCCTATTTTCACTGAAGTATTCCATTCATTTTCTACCAGTCAGATGCTTGCCATGGACTCATGGAGACCAGACCCACTTTTATCAATGTCGAATTTCCTGTGCTCTATGTTAGAGTGTATTGCTCCGCACGTTTTACGGTGCTGTAATGGGGTCAAGGAGGTCGCTCTGTGAAGTTGCTCATGAGTGCAAAAATGCCATTGATCAGTGACGAGGATTAGCGGCAGGGCGGCGACAGGGCATTCCAGCTTTTGAGAGAGAATGTCCTTTTTACCTGGTTGATCTGGGTTAAGAAGACCCTGTGCCAGTATTTGTCCTCCTGCAAGAAGGGTCCTTGAGCAAGACGCTGAGTCCCTTCAGGCTTTAAGGGACACTGCTCTTTAATGGACCCTGACCCTGACGGCTCAAACATTCACATTTAACTTGAATAAGCGTTTGTTGATTTGAAATGTAAAAAAAAAAGAAAAGAAAAGAAAAGGAGAAACACTGAAAATTAAGAGGAAAAAGACGTGCCAATGTGACCAACTTTAAAAAAAAAAAAGAATTATTCCATTTATTTGGCATGTTTTCTCAACTTGATTTTTTTTTTTCTTTTCTTTATCACCTTGAAATGATCTTGCACAAGACCACAGAGTATTGAGAGGCCACCAAATCAGGCAATGGGCCCCTCTTGAAAATAGTATTTGATGATGCTCTAAGTATTGATGATATTTGAGCTGAAATGATCACAAGACGATTTCACTGATGATGAATGTTTGGATTGTGCTGATGAGGGATAAAAAAAAAAACTAAATTTACTGAGCTTCTTTTTCTGTTTGCAAGCCCAAAGATTTCGCCGAAAGATGCACACTAAATACTCTGTGAGGACAGACTCATGGGCGACACTTACTACCTGTGTATGTTTGTAAATAAATTGCTTTGCTTGTTCAATCGAAACGAGACTCTGACGTTGTTGTTGTTGTTGTTGCTTCACCAGAATCAAGCCTAATTGGAAATCCTAAAGTACTTTTGGTCATCTCGCCCTCTCCTCTTGCGCCACCATAAGGTTGACGTGTGCAGCTGTGTTTAAATGTGAAATGTCTCAATAACCTTTAGATGAACTTCCATAAAGATAGGTAGAAACGTGCACATCCACCTCAGGATGAAATGTGGTCAGTTTGGTGAATCCTGAAGCCATCTCGTCTACATTTCCGATACAGTATCATCACACGGCTGCTAGCATAGCTGTAAGTTACCATGGAAACAGATTCCCCCTCAGATAAGCAGGGTAGGTTACAGTAGTTGTGCAAGTTCCTGTAAATGCTGCACTGCCAAAAACTTTTGTGGGTCACCTGACAATCAAAATGCCAAGTTTGTGCATCTCAACAGGTGTTGCACCTATTGCTCTTGTATCTTTTTTTTTTTTGAGTCTAAAGTTCTCCATGTGCTTGGTTAATGCACTGCAATCATAACAAAGCCAATGATTAACCTGAGGTTGCAGTCTTGTGTTAAATGCCATATAAACATTTAAACACAGGAATCCAGCTAAGAAAAACACAAAAAGTTAATTATTTACATAACTGTATTTCTTTAGCTGTGCCAGTTATGTTGCATCAGCACTTTGTAAAATTCGTATTTATACTATGGGACATGAGCTCACAATAAGATTTTCAGTGGAGCTCTGCAACAAACTAAGTTATCCACACCGAGCTGGCTGCTCCTCTACAACACGCGTTGCATGATTTCATTCTCCATACTATATGTTTCATGTTTTCTTGTTCTGTGCTTGATGTCTTGAGTCTCCTTCAGCAGCCGATCTTAAACTGGACAGGCCAAGACAAGCTTTTCCCCATTAATCCCCGCCACCTTAATGAAACACCCCTCTGGCTTCCCAGTTCTGTTTTCACGCTGTCAGGCCTGATCATTGCAGCCCACTGACTCAGGTGTGACTTCAAATGGGCCTGAGTGGAAACGAACTGCACCTGTTGCTCTGATGCAATCTGAGAGGTCAGTTTCTCATCGAGTGGGAACTCTCCTGCCTGACACACATCCAACGTAAACAAGGCCAGCAGTCACGCCAGTCTCGTGCTGCCATCAAAACAAACAGGCCGTGCCCGAGTGTGGACACACGGCATACGTGGCTTAGTCCCCTCCATTGACGGCCTAATTCCCCCCTCGGCGCCTCATAAAGGGGTCTATTGACAGCCCTTCCTGAGCCCTGCTCACACATAAGTGACCCTCATTGTGAAAATATGTGTACCATCGTTTGGGGCAAGCTGCGGTCTATTGCCCTTCCCTTTAAAATAACAACATTTGGCTGAAACGGCATTTTACCCCTTTCCTGTCATGATACTGTGACTCAGGGCTTTTTCACCATTTACTGTAGTTTGTAAACACGGAGGTGTACACACTGAAGCTTGGGGCTGAAAATACCTTGTGGTGGTGGTGGTGGCCCTAATATTAATCCTAACCTGATTTTATTTCTGTAACCTTGCAAAATCTTAAAGTTTGAATACACTTTGTTTTTGTTATTCACACCGGTGTCCAACAGGTTTTTCTGATGTGAACAAGTGCATCTACCCAAATCCTACCCAAAACTACATAATGTTTTTTTTTTCTTTTTTTCCCTCTATCCAACACTGGTTCGTGGTCAGGAGGGGGAAAGCACTGCGGGTGGACCTGAAAATCTGATCCTTGCTTCGTGTTTGACAAGGCTACCTAATCCCTTTTGTTCCACCCCAAGAGTCTATTTCAGAGACAACTGAACCCACTGTAACAGAAAACCAGTGACGCAAAGCGGGACATTAAATGCTTCTTACACTTATTTATTGATGGATCTTTAAAAAAAACACACACACAGATCAACTTTTTAAGTAGGTGTGGTGGTGGAGGCGTCAACGTGAATCCAAGGACAAGTGTGGGAGGAAACACAGGGGGAGGTTACAGGACAGGAGGGTAGGACCACATCTGGACACAGGACACTCTTTACTCTTTAGGTAATTAGTTTTAGAAGCAGATGTGATGCAGACATTTTACAAATGTAATAGTATGTTCTCAGTGTTATAGATCCCCTTGTTTCCTGTGCCTATTTGTGTGCAAACTACGACTTCATCCCACACAAAACCATCAAATTCAACAACATAAGTGTTGTAATTGGAGCTCCTGAGCTGTATTAGTTAACAGATTATTGAGCGATTATTTTCTAGATTAGTCCTGTTATCTAAGAAAAAAATAAATAAATAAAATTCCAGGGATTGATAATCCAGGCAGGGTCAGACAGCAGATATTCGGGGGGAGGGGGCCGGTGATTCACCACTCGGCCCATCAGAACAAATTATACTAAAAAAAAAAAAAAAAATCTTTCATAATAAAAACATCCTGAGTGACTTTGTCAGCAGGAGATTACACAATGTGCTGTACCTCTCTCTCTGTTTTACATAAATAACATCTATTTTGAGTTCATTTGCTGTTAAGAGAACCAGAGGTCACAGGATGAAAGAATCAGAGGACAAACTGTCTATCTATCTATCTATCTATCTATCTATCTATCTATCTATCTATCTATCTATCTATCTATCTATCTATCTATCTATCTATCTATCTATCTATCTATCTATCTATCTATAAAAGACAGTTTGTCCTCTATATAATATGTATATAGTACATATAATCATATATCATTTTAAATATTAGGAATGAATCCCAAGCAAAGTATAAAGTAGCAGAAATACATTTCTGTTTCAAAAATCTCCAAAGATTTTCAGCCAAATATGCGGGATTTATTTGACTCCATTGAGTCTGCAACTTATCCTCATTACTTTCTCTGCTTTTGTTTTCCTAAGATGTTGCTCACACCCTATGAAATGACAACACCCTTTGTGTACAGTATGAACCTGTCATAATAATAAAAGATGAGGGCAGGTCAGTCTAGTCGGAGGCGAGCCATGCACATCTTACATAATAGTGCTCTCTCTCTCTCACAAACACAGCCTGTATTCTCCCCTGCAGACAGCGCCGCAGACCTGCAGAGGAAATTAATATTTTAATCTCTCAGCCCCCCCATCCCCACCCCCTGGTGCTACAGGACAGCGGATAAATAAGTCATGAGCCAGAGTTTTGTGTGACAACAGCGCTGGACAGACAGTCACAACAACACAGGCCGGGGAGGAAGTGCATGGCTCTGGGTTTGGCAGTGACTTTCAAATGGGATGTGAGTGACTGATGGCCTGTGAAGTTTGAGAGTAAATATCCATAAACCGTCTTGATTCTGACGCCGGACAAACCCCGCTCCTTTATACTGTGTTGAGTCTGCATTCGAGACAGTGGCACCAGGCGCATATTTAATTCACTTGACGAGGTAAAAGCATTGCAAGGCTGCTCCTCTTTGAGACATTAAAAAAAAAAGAAAAATAGGTCACTCCCACTATTTTTTCACAGAGAGCACAATGCAGACAGAGCTTCATGAATGGATGACGCCACACTGTGGTCAGTCTGGACAATCTCAACCGACATGTGCGATTTGTGCTACAGTAGCTGACACTGCAGTTGTATTCAGGAGCTAAAATACTCTACAGGCAGAAGCTGACAAACAAGATGTGCCTTACTTAGAGGAGATGATATGGCTTCTAATGTGTTTAACTTGTGCCTTATTTTAACCAAAGCATAATAACCTACAGAACATTATGTTTGGGCACAGGAAATAAATGCATACATGTGAATATACTGTAAAATTGTTAAAAACTAAAAACCAGAGGTTGGTTTAATCTTCAGAGTCAGAGATTATTTTTCCAGGTCAATGCATAGCACAGTTTACAAGCACAGTTCTTCCTTACTCATGTTACAACTTTGTCAGTCGGTTGCTCATAATCATTATTCATACACAGGTTCTTCTCTTTAACACAGTTCCACCATACATGTCAAAAAAACAATACTGCATCATGGTGGGGAAAACAAGAAAACAAAATACGAACTAAAAACAAGGAATGGTACTGTCCCTTTAAGTTCCCGGGCACATGTTGACATCGTCTCCCTCCTCCAGTAATGTCTCAGGCCTGTTCAAATTGAATTAGTGAGAGCACACCATCCTAATTAAGACTTAATGAATGATCGACTCCACTATCTCAGACATACTGTGGGGCAAGATAAAAGTGAACAAAGTTTTTTTCTTTGCTTTTTTTTTTTTGATTGTTTGTTTTTAATTGGCCACACAAAGTTGTTTCTTTTCCTTGAAAACCAAGTCATTCCTTTGAGAAACTTCCTTAAAAGGACAACAATGCAAAGTATCATAATGTAAATGGTTAACAAAATTAAAAATAAAATTAAAAAAACAAACAAAAAAAACAATAATAACTTAACTGTGTTGGAATGACAAACTGTGCCATTATTCCAGATGTTTTACATAAGTCTGAATATCATCTAAATGACTACAGAATAAATTTAGTCATGTGTATGTTATTTACAGTTACAAGTAAAGCTTTGTTTTTTGTTCAGTAACCGCAAAGTGTCTCATTTACACTTCAGTGTAAAACCATTATTAGCTTTACAGCACCCTTAAATATCTGACATTAACATGGACCATTCAGTCGTGTTGAACTCAAGATGAACTCACAATCTAGTCATTCATAAACTTGAGATACATGAACAAACTCTATAATGAAATGAGGTACAGAGGTACAGGTGTGGTAATAAAAAACATGTCAAGCTGCAGTGATTTGGCTCCATGTTCCATTAAACTGAATCTGAAATGAAACGATGATGTTGTTTGAACCCCTTGGTGAAAAAAAACGGGGATTCCCTGCACTCATACTGTAGATGTGAACAAAGAAAGTGAAAGATGATGTTTCATTTCAAAACCAGTGTGGTGAAGTCAAACATAACTGTCCAAATATTTGTAATATGAGACAACTTCCAGTTCTTCTATGTGCACAGGAAATAATAACACATAAAACACATATTATTGCTGGGTGAAAATGCTACAACGAGCTGGCCTGATCCACGTTAATGTCAGGTATTAAGGGGGCCTTTGATTTCACTATTGTTATGTGTTAGCCTCAGTGTGGGCCGTGTTCCAGCCATTAAATGGTTTATAATATCAAAATGTTCTACAAATGTTCCACATAAGTAAATGTTTGCAAAAAAATGTTCCACATAGTTTGTTTTCTCTCAGTATATACTTAAAAAACATGAAAACCTTTTACCCTTTTGAATTTTCCCAAATCAAAATAGATCATAGCATATGGACTCAGGATTTGTCTGTAAACTGATGCTGGGTGTTGGCGTCTCTCCTACTTCCACACTGTCAACGTGTTGCTTGTCTGTACCATTTTGTCGCACAGGGTTCATCTACCCAAGTCATGTTTGTCCTGTAGTGTGAGGAGGAATGGTGAGGGTTCAAAGTCTTCTTCAGAAATCGGTGTGTATGCAGCTGAGTGGAAGAAAAAAAAAAAGGCCTCTGGCACTCCCGATCCCATGTTACTCCTGAGTTAAATCCGTGCATAGTAGTGGCAGCGACAACCAGTGTGTCAGTAATCACAGAAACCGCTTGCGCTCATACCCACACCACACAGTCCATCCCAGACAAACAGTTAGTTCATTGTTCATTGTCTCAAAGAGCCTGCTAGTAGTTCAAGAGGCGCTCCCTTTCTGTGCCGACGACGCGCTTATTAGCAGCAAACACCTTTGCTTTGTTCACTGAAGGACCTGTGTGAAGAGGCACAACATTTTCACATTAACTCTGTGCACTGATCTTACATCTTGTTTTCTTGTCTTTGACTTTAAATGCGTGACTTTACTGACCTATATAGCTGAGCAGCACAGGGAGGAAGATGAGGCCGTGCGTGGCCCCTAGAAGCACGATGGCCAAGTACATCCTGAAGTAAAAGACCTGGAAGATCTGTGACTTGGAAAGTGCCAGGATTATGATACCTCCAAACTTTGTTAACGTTATCCCGCTGAAGACCTGCAAAAAAGGAAACGGTGTCATTAAATGTTGCAGCTGATTATATATGAAGGAGATTTTAAAATGTAACCTTTTTGTAATTCAGTTTTCCTCAAAACAAAACATCCATACATGCTTGAATACACACAGAGATCAACATCATCAGCCTTATTTACTTATAGGTGGTGAACAGGTGAAGCCATACTTACAGAACTGCCCATGTGAGCCAGAGCCTCTTCAGCTCTCTCCACCCTGTTTTTCTTCACACTGATGGAAAACGCTCTCACAATGTGACTGCAGAACTCCACCGAGATACCGCAACTCTGCGACACAGGACAGGAAACAACTCAGCACCAGCAAGATGGAAATGCAGGAACAAAAACCAGTGAACACTTATGTTTCTGCTATGTTTCCAGCCTCTTTCTGGTTATAACAACATTTTACTTTAATGTCAACATAACCGCTGACATTTGTGGACTTGGTGACATTGCTAGATCAAAGTTCCTAAGGGGTAAGTGAGGCGAGGGGTCGACAGCCAGACACAATGTAAACACATTCCAGGTTTGAAAAGCACAATCTGTCATTCAAAGACCTAAAAAGTGACAGAACTGCAAAGAATTTGCATCAAGGATCATTGTCATGTTCTTTTCTTATTCTATGTTCAAATAAAACTTTCTTTCATTCAATTTCACAATGTTGGACACATGTTGTTGATAGAAACAACTTTTCTTGTGACGTTGCCATGTTATTTAATGTTGTCATATCTGACTAAATCTACAAAAAAAAGTGGATGAATGTTGTGAATAGACATAACTTTCTTTCAACTTAAAAACTCATCCGAACTGATATATTTTCCTTATTTTCCCTGCTTTACTTTAAACTTACAAGTCATTTGCTGGAGTGTAAAACTCACCATGACCAGATTCACCAGGGAGACTGCGTTGAGGCTGATGCTCCACAGCCACATGACGCCGAACATGTTGACCAGGATCATGGCGATGGTGAGGCTGACCAGCACGGCAGACCACATCTCGAAACCCAGCAACACAGTAGACACCACAAAGATGGCCACCAGCGACACGCACAGGTTCAGAGCCGTGTCATACGCGATGGTGAGGTACTGCTCGTAAAACACGTAGAAGATGCTGCGAAGGGAGGAGAAATGTGTCTTGGTAAGCAGAACAAGAAACCTGTCCAGTTGATGATGTGACTGCACTGTGTAGAATGAAAAACATTCTTTTCTTATTTGTAGATATTTACAATGACAGACTCTACAGTTTCAGTGGAAACCTTTGATTCAGCTTATTCTATCATTGTATAAACACAGCAAATCTAATTTCATATCCACAAACATGATCATTCATGGATCACAGGGTTGAACCTCGGTGTCTGCAGCAGTGGTGGGTGTGACTTCTCTGTGATATTATAGGATACACTGGGCGGATAATGCAATACTAAAGGTCAAACATCAACTCCATTGCCATTTATAGTGTTTTCTTTCCTGTGTGCTTATCTATGACTTAATCCTCTCCTTGAACCCTGAGTTGAAAACAAGCAGGAATTGTGACACTAGTACTTCACCTTTAAACCGCCCCAAGGGGAGTAGATGGAACTAAAAACAACTAGATATTGTATCTAATTACACAGCAAAGCGACAGGACTTACCTGTAAGCAAACACTTTGTGGCCCATGGTCTCACTGATATTGCTGGCCAGAGCTCGGGCCATTTTCAGAGCGTCTATGTAGTCTGGGGATTCCTTCAGGATGGTGTGGTAAGTCATAAAGTAAGTGGCTCCTACCCCTGCATTGTCCGGATACAGGTCAACTGCTGTGGCGTAGGCTGCGTGGCCGCTGTGAGAGCATTAACACGTTGTGAGTGAGAATGAAGGAAGGAAAATTTTACAAACCAAAACAAAAGTGGTTAACGTTAAGGCTTAACACTGGAGAAGCAGAAGCTAAAGTGAAAACATTCAATGGCTTGTCATGTGCTTTCAATAACATTTCGTCAGAGATATACAATTACCCTTTTCCACACTTGATGTTGGGATTGTCTGACAGGAACATGGGGAGGAACCGCATGAAGTCCTCTCCTTCAGGTCTCTGCTTTCCAGCAGGAGTCATGGGCCGACAGTGCACACACGATGTGTCTACCACTGTAAAAGCAACATCAGGGGT
The DNA here is from genome assembly GCA_030347415.2 of Decapterus maruadsi. Taxonomy (NCBI): domain Eukaryota; kingdom Metazoa; phylum Chordata; class Actinopteri; order Carangiformes; family Carangidae; genus Decapterus; species Decapterus maruadsi. The sequence goes on from CM064906.1 coordinate 20,716,845, forward strand.
AAATTCCTCCGTTAAACCAATAAGTGCACATTTTAGTGATACAAAAGCACTGAATTGAAAACAACATCTGAATAAAATATGTTTCACTGCATTTTGTGTGTGAGGAATTGGTAAAAATGTTGAACTTGTGAGACGAGGGTTCAAAGCGTGTTGACATTGGATTAAAGTTTACCCGAGGCATTGCAGAAGGCCCCGGTGGCGTTGTAGTATCGACAGCAGGTGGACTGAGGCTTCACCCAGTCAAAGTAGTCATCCAGCCAGGAGGACGGCGTGAAGGCAATAGTTGTGCTGAAAAGCATAAAATGAAGGAATTAACAAATCTTTTGTTTGATTACACAGTTTAAAGTCTGATATGATCCTTTTTCTATCGTCAGTGTGGATTTTTGTTTGAAATGAAACCATCCATCATCTACAATAAATGTTTTATAGCTGAGCCTTACTAGTTACTGATGAGTGAGGCTGCGTAGACCTGCTGGACCAGGGAGTCGTTGTTGCAGCCCACTCCTCCACATACAGCATTCTGGCCCTCCGGGCTACTGTAGTTGAGTCCGTCCTCTACCACGAAGTACACTGGAGCTCCGGTGTGGAGAAACTCGCTCAGGTTCTTAAAGTAGTCCAGCACGTAGGAGTCCTGCATGGAGAGACAAACAGTCAGGAGCAGTCAAGTAATCAGAAATATAAACTACATCACAAGTGCTACTACAAATACTTTGATATAACTATTCTGCTTTTCAACATCTGGCAACACCAAATCCATGAACACACATTTACAATATACTATGTCAAGACTTACATCAGGCATTGATAGCTTCTGGTCCAGTCCAATCTCTACTTTGTTCACTACAGCAATACTGAAGGAGAGCATTCCAACAAACACTGCCACCTGAAGAGGGAAAATGAAAAACACGATCATCATATACCGACCAAAATCAATATTCTACACATTGGGAGTTATGACTCCAACTCCCAAATAATACATAGCAGGAGGAGATAAGGAAGATGTGGGCGAGTGTGACCGAGGACTTACTATGATTGGTCGCACCCACTCTTTGAGGATAAATGGGGCATAGACTTTCTTGAAAAAGCGAAAGAGGAAGCCCTCCGTCTTGGTTTCCTGACCTTCTGGCAGTTTTACACAGCAGATGATGTCGAGTCGATTCCCCTTTTTTAACAGAACAGACAGCGCAGCGTTTGATAAGTGAGATTCAGTCTGTGACAAATTTCAAGATTGAATCATTTAAAACAAAGAACAAAAAAGAAGAAGAGGAAGAATGTCCCCAGCCGTGCACCACTGAGGCCAAAGAGCAGAAGATAAACAATAAATCCGCAAATAGAACTAATCAGTTAAACTATCATGAGTGCAGACTGTATGGATGAAAAGTCTGTGACGTATCTGAGAGAAACAATAAATTGTGACTGTGACATCAGTAAGGAAAGCCTTTTCACATTAATCTCTCAGCGTTCAGACATCATCATCATGAATGTTACCACAGTTTCCCCTCAGACTCACCTCCTGTCTTTTGGCGTCCAAGCCGAGCAAGCTGACAAAGCAACTGATCTGCAACAGGAAATCAATAAAGACCGCCAAGCCAGCAAACATGGAGAAAGTCCTGACTGCAGGCATGTTGGACAAGGCTCCTGCAGACAGAAAACGTCAACAGTTTTATCACAGACTGATTACTGTAACCTGAAAGCTTTGGCATTTCTTCAGCTTTGTCTCAACCCTGTCCACGAAAACCGCCTTAAATCAAGCAGAACCACCACCACCACCATGAAGAATATGCATGTAAATTTCACATATATTGTCTGTGTATAATGGCATGCATTTAATAGAAAACTAATTTTTACCCAGGAAAAAAGCCACCGTCTCGGAGAACGAGGAGAGGAACATGCTGGGAGCAACATCTCCAAGGATACGTCCAATCTGCTGGTGAAGTTCCTCCTGTGGCATCCGCTCATCCCTCTGTTCAGAAACACAAACAGAAATCACATTCGGTCAGTTAAAAAAAACAAACAGGTAATAATTTGAAGATGCAAATAAGCATCAATTACTATGAAAAACATTTGTAATAGCTTACCTGGTATGTCTGCACTATAATAAAGATGTTGTCCACTCCAACAGCCAGCACCAGGAAGGGGATGACCTCAATTACAATGAGCGTGAGAGGGATACCAGCGTAGCTGAAGATCCCCAGTGAGGAAGACACAGAGCTGAGTACAATGAGGATACCCGCTATACCCAGAGAAATCTTAGAGTCCACCTGTGTGAGTCAAAAGATAGAGGATGAGTCACGCTCCTCCCTTAGCTGCTCCCTTTTACACATGATGAGCACAGGAAGTCGTCGAGCGAGTTGTACTCGTTCTGTTGAACTGAAGCTCTTGCATCACAGGCAGGAATGAGGAGCTCCTCGTGCCCTGAGCGAGGCACTCGGAACGAAAAATGATTACGACAGGGAATTGGCGCTTCATCTCTTACCATCAATCTTTTGAGGCTGTGGATGTGACCCAGGGCCAGAGAGATGTAGATGAACATAATGGCATAGCTGATGACTATGGTGCTGATATCGCTGTTGCTCTCCCTGTCAATTTCATCTTCAATGCTCCTCTCTGCACTGAACGCTATGGTCAGGTTGGGGTTTTTGAAGTTCTTCATGAACTTGATGAATCTGAAATGCACACAAACAGAAAACACATACAGAACACATCAGGAAAATGGTGCTTTTTTAGCTGAAGCTATCTAAATGTGATGTAAGAAGCAGATCCATGTCTCACTCTTTCTCCCATGCCAGAGCTTTTCCGAGCCGGACTGAGTCATTCAGGTAGTTGTTGAGTGGAAAGGTGATCACCAGAGCAGTGGCGTTGTTGTAGTTGGTGGCTGTAGTTTGAAACAAAAGATGTGTTAATTGTAAAAGCAACACCGTCACACATACAATCCTCAGCCTGTTGATAAAGATGATTCAACCAGCTGAGCACTCACTTTGGCAGAGACGGGACAATATCAGCCAGACAATAAATTAATACATTCCCTGTGATCTGTATTGGTTATTGCCATCAGTTCAATCAATCAGTGTTCCAGCTGCATAAACCATGTAGGGCTAATTGGTAACCTGTCTCTACATTGCACAATGTCAGGTGATGCTGACAGAGCTTTAAATTGACCACTACATACATTAAGTTCAGACAATCATAGATTTTTTGTCCTAATGCAACAAAAGAATCTAGAGATAATTTCTAGGGTACTAAAGTGCTGTGCAGGAAGAACTGCCACTATTTTCAATAACTTTATCAACAAGTGTTACTCCAGCTCACCATCGTATCCCCCGAGGGCCAGCCACGGGAAGACTGGGCCCCCGAACGTGCCCAAACAAGGGTCATGGAGGAGAGTGGTGTCGTTGAGGGATGCTGGTGCACTGCGGGAGAAAAGATGAGAGGAGTTAAGCTGTTATTATAAAAAAAGACAAAAGACGCATCTCATGACAACAAATGAGGAAGTTCATTCAGGCTATTGTGAGGCGACACTTTCAATCACAACAGTTCTTGCCCGCATGCAGAGAACACAGACCTTGTGAGCTGCAGGTGTTGATTTCGATACGGATGTTTTCTAGAGATTTTGAGCCTTTTACTTGAGCCCAGACATAACAGATACAGATAACAGACATAGCCACAACTTAAAACATTCAGTACCAGCTTAGTGGTCACTATTTGGAAAAGGAAAAGAAACCGGTTGAAAAAAAAAATCACCTGACACAGTAGAGGAAGTGGCTGTGAAAGTCAGCATAGACAAAGAAGTCGTCTCCTATGGTGTGGTCCAACACAGCGTGGCTGTTCTGGTAGTAGTTGAGGATACTCAAAATGGTGCAGTTGTTATTGTACGGGGCCAACGGAGCCAAGCAGATGTCCTCCAGGGTGACATTTTCACCTTCGTATGTGGCCACGATGGCTTCGATGTCAAGTTGCAAGTCCAACACCTGGTTGTTTATAATTAGAAATAAATGAAAGCAGACAAAGAGAAGAGAAACAATGACCTCAGGTTTCAGAAGTGAAGTTGCTCTTCACATGCTTCTTATTTAGTAACAGAAGTGACTTTATACACTCAGTGGTTTTAATGACAGCGAAATGACCTCTACCACTAACCCACCTGGTGCAGGATGCCTAGATCAAATATGCCCGTGAACGGGACGTTTGATCCACCAAAGTATGGGGAGTAGTCGAAAGTGTTGTTGGTTGGAGTGGTTATAATGAGTTGGACGGTTCTGAAGAAAGGTCCAAAGTGGCTGTCAAAGTAGTCCTTCTCTTGCCGGGCCTGGCTGCTGGGAGATGACCACAGTTCGACGGGGTCAGTGGTGATGTGCATGTAAACCAGCCCCCCAGACGCGGCCACCACAACTACCAGGCTGCCCACTATGACCACAGAGGGGTGCCTCACGCAGAAGGAACCCCAGGAGCTGAAGAGGATCCGCAGCGCGTTCTCAAAGCGTTCGCCGAGAGTTTCACAGCAGGACGCGTTGACTATGAAGAAATGAAGACTGGGAGTAAGAATTACTTGTATTTCGCCTTAAAAAGCAGGTGAATTATAGCTATGGCAAACAGATTACAGATTACCTTGGTCAGGATTATCACTGTTGAGAGACAGCGGGTTATTGCTGTCCATTATAGGGCCATACTCAGCTATGATTGTCCTCTTCCTGTAAACACACATAACCGCACAAACCAGTCAGATAGTAACTTCAAATACGAGCAACAGAACCAAGATATTTTTGTGACAGTATTGCGTGCCTGCTGATCCACTGTATCATATCAGTCCTAATCAAAAAAGAAAACAGGCCACAATCAAAACAACCCTTTCACCTGTAGCACCACGCTCCCAGCACAACTCCAAAGAAGATAAGCAGGAAGGCCATGTAAGAGATCCACATGATCACCGTCATGGCGTCTACACCAAAGATTGTCCAGGGCGGAGGGAGTGGGGGGGGCACGGGTTTAGGCCCACAGGCATTTGTGCAGTCCTGACAGGAGCATGGACCCGAACCATCCTCTAAGCCCTCAGTGCACGCATACGTCTTGTTGTTCATGGGAGTGTAACCAGAAACTGGGACATCTAGAGTAAAGAAACAATATGAGATAGCACGATGGATTAACCATTTTCTGCAGCAGTGACTTGTGACTATATTATATGAAGTCAATGAATTAAAACAAAATCATTTACCTGAAAAAATTGGGTCAATAGGAAAAGGAGTCTGTCCATTGTTAATGTCGAACATGTACTGGATCCAGTTAGTGGCATTGCACTCCTTTGCATCCTTGCCACACAGCAGTGATAAGGCCTTCACATTGCTCGATGGCGCCTGGACGTCCTTGCATGCATTGTACATGGCTGAAAAAGTGCATTTGAATTATTTTGGGAAAAAAGTTAAATTGCCCCTTCCTCTTTTTTTTGTTTGACTACAGCAGTTATGAATGCGAGTTACCCACAGAATTACACAACTTGGAGCACGACTTCATGTTTAAGTAAGGTCAATAAGGTTTGGCATGCAAACCACATGTGGTCAAAATCAGCATGTTTTAACCAGGAAGCCACGAAAATGAAGGTGAAGCCGCTTCTTGTGTGTGATGTGATGTGAACTCACCATTAGAAAATGTTTTTCCAATATAGTACTGCACTTCCACTACATTGGACGCATTGAAACCTGTGGCGTTCATGAACTGACTCTGGTGGGGGCTGCATGTCAGCTCACAGAAGAGGGTCATCAGATTGAAGAAACAGGCCGGACATCTGCACACACAGATGTAACGAGTGTTAAGAGTTGTTACATAACTTACAGATAATAAAAAAGGTTACGTTTATAGGTGCAAAACAGCTGTAAACGCGGTAGTAATAAATGTGTTGGAATAAAAAAATAAAAACCTACAAAGATAAGAAAAGATGTGAACCTCTGCAAAACTAAGCAATCTGACCTTTAAGACAGTCCATCTGTAGTAATCCAGTTTTCGGATCATGCACCCTAACCCCTAACCCCAGTGGAGCAGCATGAGGACACAGTGACAGTCTACTCAGTGTCAGATGGAAGATAATAATAACGTCCTTAAGAGTTTGTCATGTGCTTTATTAGCTAATGTTATAACCACAGCGCATACCTCGACAGGAACTGAAGGGGCAGCTGGAGACTCCCTTTGAGTGTGTGCAACTGGTCAACATCACAGCAGAGGTTTCGGTCTCCATAGTCATATCCAGGACAAAGTTCCTTTAGGTAAACAAACGCACAACGACATCCCCTTTAATACACTTTTATAATGATGTTTTGACCAATGGAAAGCAGAAGTATGTAACAAAATCACTGGTTACGGCGTTAAAACGTCTGCAACAACACATCAAAAGCGCTGAGAAACATACCGTGAGAAGCTCTTGACCCTCAGAGGGGAGAGGTTTGGGAGGACCGGTGTAGTTGCAGTTGTACTTTTTTCCAGGCACCTTTATCGACTCCCCACACTCGCCATACCACACGCAGTGCTGGGCCTCAACCTGATAGTGGGGCAAGAAAACAAAATGATCGGCTCATGTGGTGTGTTCACAGACAAAAATTATTTGGCATCTCTGCTGCTGGTGAATCTTGTGTAGATGTTACTTAGTGATAATATTGGCAAACATCTCACTAACAAATCAAGAAGTCACAGCCTAAGTTCCTCTATAAAGGCGTCAGTGGACAACATGACGTATCTCCGGCTCCTAAAAAGAACTTGGCCAATCTGTTTGGAGGTTACAGCCTTATCTTGAGGTTTAATATTTGTCAAGTTGTTTCCTTTCCGGTGTTTCTAGTATCTCGTGCTTTGTATATCTGAAAATAAAATTTCAGTTCTGCAAAAATGCTTCCCTTGAAAGAAGCAAACCTTAGAGGGGCAGACAGAGAACCAGTTTACTCATATCGTGCAACATTCATCATCATCATCAGTGCCAAAAAAGAAGAGGAAAAAAAAGCGAGAAAAAGCAGAACTGTTGTAAAATTTCTATGGAAACATAACACTTGTGCAAAATGTTTATACGTCTCAACAATATGAACACATTCATTCTGAAGCTGATATTCGACATGAAATGTGATAACAATCGGTCACAAAATATATGCAAAAAGAGATTTACATGCTATTTATAGCTTGTGCAGTCAAGGTTTTGCACGATTTGCCTATTCAGCATCAGAGCTCTCACATGTTCGTTGTTGGGAGGGGAAGTTAATTCACTTACTTTACAAACTGTTTTATGAGTAAGTCTGGTATCACACTCTGTCCTACTTGTGTCTTGTGGGACTGAGTGTAAAGACAACATTTAAATGTCATTATTTCCAAGGCTTGAGTTGTGTGCAGCCACAAACTAGGCCAGCGCTCTAAATGTACTGATTATTAGTCCAAAGTCAACTTACAAAGACTCAGAACTAGGGGTACAATCTGTGTTTATTTAGGGTAAAAAACCAGAACACACTGCAAGGATTGTTTGAGGTGTACAAATATAAAAACAGAAAGCTCAAGCTACTCTCTGAGGAGACATGAGGACACAGCTTCTGCAAAAAAAAACTTTCTGCTTATCCACTGCAGTTTCTAAATGATCAATATTTTTTCTCATCTCACATTCTTGCTGTTTTTTTCTTTGCTGATATCTTATCTTTGCACAGTAATGATTAATCAGATCCAGATTTGATGGTTTTAGCTTAGTTTGGATGAGTTTCATGCATTGCGGGGGACTGACCCAGTTACCTCATGAATACAGATGAAAATAATGCAGTGAAACGAGTTGAAAGGCCACTGAGTAACAATGGAGATCTGATTAAATCAACGTAATACTACGTTTTTATGCTTCATGTAATGTGATGATCAATACCATAGATTGATTAAGCTGCTGTCTTTTCCATAGCATTGCACTTTAATCTCCTATTTGTTGTCGTTTAGTACAGTGGATTGAACAAAGCATTGACAGTAAAATAGCTACCTATCTCCAAGCCTTTACTGCTGTCTGCCCGATAGATAACTTGCTAATGCTGCAGACTTGATGCTCTTCTTCATCGCAGTTTCTGGAGCCAGTTTAAAGTAGGTCAAAACTTGTGGCTTTGGATAATACACAGCAAGGGACACGTTTAGCTTAGCTTTCCTTTTACCACCTAGCACAGTGGAAATATCGCTGTGTTTTCTTTTTGTCGTGACATGTAAGACACACCGGCTTTTATAAATCTGACTGAGACAGAAACCGACGCCAGCTCCGTCTCTGTCTCTGTGAAACCCCAAAGCTAATATCTGGTGTTGTCTCTTTTTCGGTGCTTAGTTACGAGGTTAGCCCGGTTTTTCCATCATGTCTGAACCTGTACTTAAGCCTATTACAGACTACCGCCGTGTTTAGCTTGGTTTTGTAGAGCGAGAGCCCCTGAATAGCCTCAACTAACCTGGACGACATTAGTTTCGCTAGCCGCCGCCTCAGATAAACAACATCTCAATCATAGAACCGAGCTGAGTCACGTTTTAGTCACGGGAGCAGAGACGTTGCAACTTACCCGTCGAAAAGACGCTTCTGACAGGACTACGATGAAGAAAAGTGTGCATAAAAGGGGTATCCTCGGTAAGAGCCCCATCCCTCTCACTGAAAAGACCAAGTTGAAGTGACAGCCCAGGTAAAGTTTCGCATATCTTGTTGATGGTTTCTTCTTCTTCTTCTTCTTCCGTGGATTAATTTGTTTGTGGGCGGAAACAAAGTGTCGCCTCAGTGCTGCCACCACATGTCGCAGGCGACACATTACACCCACGACCCCTTTACTGGAGCTCATTGGAACCATGGCTCTTACATCTATAGGTGTACATGATAATAAAAAAAGAACAATTGATTAGCCAGCCTCAGGGTTAACGTTAGAGTATCCCTAGTTTAGTTTAGTTTAGTTAATTTATTTGTATAATAAAAAAGATGTATCAGAGTTTGCCAGGGATATACATTTTGAAACACAATTTTTTGTTTTTCCATGAACTTGCAGACTGTGACTGTTATTTTAAATATAGCTATCCTCATGGTTATTTATGTATTATTTATTTTATTTATTTACAGAGAGAGGAATGACATGCAGCAAAGGGCCACCTGAGTACAGGGATGGCTGCAGACATCCTGCTATTTAGGTTTTTGACTAGCCTAATTTTAAGGGGTTTCATGAATATTAAAACACATTATCAAACTTGTTTTGCCATTGCAAACTCATAACTTATATTGTCTGTGATCTTGTTTTTTAGATCCTTTAAAAATTCATCCTTTCTGTAATTTTTGGATCAATAAAGCTATGAAATGAAACAGTATGGCTTCTCTACTAACAGCTATATGTTTGTGTTCCTTTATGTTGTAAAATTATATGGTAGCCCTTACCTTACACTAATCCTATAGGCTAATAATATTATATTAAGGTACATCAACAATTAATTCAGATAGATAAAATCACCTAGCTTTAAAAAACAAACACACACACATTTCAGACATCCTGGTTTGAAGTCAGACCTGACTGATTTGAAGTCGGGCTGTGCTGCAAAGTGTGATTATATAGATTCAGTTAATCAAATATTAAAACACATTATCAAACTTGTTTTGCCATTGCAAACTCATAACTTATATTGTCTGTGATCTTGAGAAAATGTACTGTTTAGGTTCAACATCCTTTTATCATCCATTATAGTTCTGTAATTTCCCAGCTTGGATCAATAAAGTATCTATGAAATGAAACAGTGCACTGACATAGTCTTCTCTACTAACAGGAGGGCTATTATTAATGATTGATGATGCTAATGCTTTCACTTGAAGACATCCTCCCGGCCAATGCTGTTGAGGTTAGAAGAAACTCTCAATCTAGATTGATCAAAGCACATCCAAAGCAGATTAAACAAAGTAGATTAGTTGAGTGATTTAGTGTCAGTTCTTTGTAATAAGACCAAAACGAAGAAGAAGAAGAACACATTTTTAAATATTTGATCATGTTATACATTTCAAACTCACAGCCTAAGTAGACTATTTATCTATAATCTTAGTAAATATAACTCAAATCTTCACTAGTTAAATCCCAAAACCGTGACCCTAACATGTAACATAAATAATATTATTTTTTGGAACCTATACCTAATATGAATAACCTTGAATTTGCAGCTAATCTGAACTTGAGTGTTAGGTTTAATAAAAATCAATACATACTAATCACAATCAGTAGGTACCCTTGTAAGTACCAAAGTACTATTGTTCTATTCTATGTATATTTCATGTTGTAATGTAAACAGTGAGAGGAAGTTGTGCTCCGATGCCCAATCCAGCATCTTTCATGTGCTTGCCACTGGCTGTTTCATATCTCACACTATCTGATGCTCACACTTCCACTCACTGAAGCAGCATCACTCATTCAGCTGATTATCTGCTTATTCATCAAATTGTTCCTTGAAGTGCTGCAGGCATCAAGATAAAAACAGAGTGCGTTAATGGCTTCCCATCTTCTCCCTCATTGGTTGTACTGTAGCTGTTGAAAAACACTAACAAAATGTATTTTCCATAGAAAAAAGATTTATTCATGTTCACTTTTGAATGAAATAATCACAATTCAGGAATAAGTGTATATTCATGTATGATGTGACAAAACTGTGTATTGATATTATAGTATAAATTATAGGTGACTGTTTGAGGGTATATTACAGCTTAATCGTTGTTTTCTGTACATGTACCTGTGTAAAATCTGCAAAAGTAGGCTGAGAGGTTGCTACAATAGAATATTCCTTCAAAACTAGGAATAATATTTGCAAAATTAATGCTCTTGCAAGACTACAAGACTTTAAAGCTAGACGCACATTCATAGATATGGTGTCAACACCCTGTGTCAAACAACAGCCTACACTTCTGAAAAAATAAAACAAAAGACAAGGTAAAGTCTCCTGGTAATAATATAGACACATTAGACCACAAACATTAGAAACATTCTCAGCTTCTGAAGTGACACTAGTCTTAAAACACATCATGTTTACAAGGAAATACTACTTTTATGACCTAAGACAGTTAAGCCAGCATTTCGAAAGTGAAAACAGTAAAAAAAAAATCTCTATGGGAATTTTTTCTGTGCCGTGTGCAGTAACAACTTGATAAGCAATCAGAAGGACTGTAAAAAAATATATTATTAGTGGGAAGTAATCAGTTACCGGGAAGGAAAAGAGCTTCCTGTGTGAACAGAGTAAAAAGCCATAGTGCAGGTGCCAACTACGTGGGTCTACACAAGTATGTTCGATTCAAAGAGTGCTACATGTTTCCAGCTACAAAAAGCAGCAGCGTGAATATGACCACACATCACATTGTCCCATTGTTCACCATGTTTGCCGTCACATTCTCCACATAGCTGCTTTGGTATCACACATACGGGGCTCTGCTCCCGTTTGAATTTAGAAGAGAGAGCGACAACATTTGTAACACACAAAGAACTGTCTTAGAGCATAAAGGTAACACATTTATATGATATGATTCACTAGTATTCCCCTTTAAACTGTACATTGCAACATCTAGTTTCCTCATTGAGTCCTTCTTCAGGAAGCATGTCGTCAGGCCTCCGAGGACCCCGACAGTCAAGGCCTTTAATCATCTTCATGACTTCATCAGAGATAAAGGTTCTGTGGCGTCACATCAGTGCACCACTGTGTGACGTCAACCCCTTAAATTCAATCAATTCAAACAAAACCCCCTTTTTGTTTTTTTGCTGAACGTGCTGAACTTAGCTTCTGATTCTACAACGCGTGTACCTTAATCTGTGTTTTGGGTTGAGCTGCCAGTTTCTGTTCTTTGCAACAAAGCTTCCCGCCTCCTGCAAAAATGGAGGCGCTTAACATGCTTTGAATGGCAGTCCTCTACTGACACATCTGGATCATGTACAGCATTTTGTGCAGAACATTTACAGAGATTTTCACCTCTGGGTTTTTTTTTCTGAAGATATTTTCACTCTCTCGCACAAGGGGGGTGACAACATAGGAACAGCGTGTAACTGGTCCAGAAACTCTCAGGTCAACTGAGTCATGTGTGAATCAGCTTTCGTCTGGCTGTCATCGAGAAAAAGTCATTTGTTGTTTCGTTGTTATGATACAACTCTTTGGAATGACACAGGTTTTATGTGACAAGTATGGCAGCATGCAAACAACACGGAAAGCTGCACAAGTGTCACCTGACTTCATAAGACAGGGTATAACATATATGATAATTAACGGTACCACTTAGGTATACTTTTCCAGCCAAGACGTTAACGCTCTTCATAATGGAACAGGAAACTGTCTCTCAGTTCTTGTTGTCTGTTTCCATTAAGTCCTCAGTCCGGGCCCAGGTACTCTGCGTTCTCTGCTGCCGGGATGTGTCCGTTGGTATGTGTCTTGAAGGTGGGAGTGAAGTCCTGTTGGTAATCGGGGTTGTCTATGCTGTTCTGGGGCTGGTATTTCTGAACGCTGTGGACTGTGCCGTTGGAGGTGAGCGGGAGGATGGCGGGGGACGGGACGTCGTTGAGGTACTCGGGCCCGCTGGTCCCGTTGTTAAAGCAGTTCAGGTACTCCATCTCGGTGTTGTCTGAAGAGATGGTGGGGAGGAGGGTGCGGGGAGGACCAGGGTGCTGGTAGATGGGGTTCATCACATCTGAGACTCCGTTCTGGTTCATGTAGTCTGTAAAAAAAGCCAATTATGTTAGTAACAGGTTCCCATCAAGTAAATCAGGGGTGATATATGAAATTAAAATCCTAATGGCCCCAATTGGTGTCATGAGTGCAGCTAATATTGGATATGAAGGAGGAGGACAGGGGAGATGGGAAACAACATGCAATAGGCAATATGAGTTAGAGTCAGTGCTTTTAACCCTTTCTTTGCTTTATTTTCTTACATGCATGATGCAGTCATTTTTGTAGGATTTGAGAGTTTGCTGATCAAAAACCTTCAAGGGCTAGATTCTTAAAAAAATATATCTACTGTACCTCAAGAACAAACAAGTACCTCAAGAACAAACCCTAATAACCACTGTTGCCCACATTTGAAGCTCAACTTTGAAAGGCACCGACAAATCACTTTGAACAACAGAGAATCATCTACTCTCATTGACAATACAGATACACTCACATTTCACCTGTTATTTCAAATATAAAGGGGAAGTGTGAAGTTAGCATATTCTTGAAATGCAAATGTTTTGGTTAAGCAGCTGAATTTCAAAATCTGAAGACAGAATACATTACAAAACAACTGCTCAACATAGTTAACAATACATTGAAGGTATGATACAGTACATATTCGATGCATGTTACGACCAATGAACAATGCACTTGTGCTCACGAGCACAGCCCTGATGCTGTCTGAACTCATTTTCCATTCTCTACTAGAGCCACCAGCTGTTAAGATTCACGAACCAGTGGTGCTCTGAAAACATCTGCACCAAATGTTCTGCAGCTGGGGCAATTAGTACACTACAGCAATATGCTCCTTGTCCACTAGATGTCCCCCTTTCTTACCGAATCAAACAGAGGGACCAAGGGAGAGATGCAATGAAATTTAATTGAATGACATCAAAAAGAAGAGCCAATGTGGGCTTTTGAAGTTGGTTTGATACTTGCCTGGAGCTGGCTGAAAGGCATCGTCTGAAAATTTGTCTGTTGGGTCAGGAATGTACCGGGTAACCAAGCTACCGTCTCTGTTCAGGAACCCATTCTGTAACAAAGGACAGATATTTTAAGGGTTGCGGCACTCTGAGAGCATTAACATTAACAATTGAAAACAAAGATGAAGGTAATTTTCATTGAGTGCAGTTTTAAAGGATATTCACTCACCGCTAAGCCATTTCTACCGTGGCATGCCCCAATGCTGCTGTTGAGACTCTGCAAAACAGATCATTTAAACTTGAGTTAATGTCTCATCATGGCATTACAGCAAATGCAGAGGCGGAGACAGTGTTTTATAACACCATAACACATTTTATCCATAAAACAGATATTAAGTGAAGAAACAGGCATTTTCAGAGCAGCGCACAAACACAAATTCGGTCGGATGTGCTGAGGCACAACCTTTAATTTTGTCATCTCTCACATTGGTTGTCTTCGATTCCAACTATCCTCTTTTTATTTATAATTTGTTTGATGTGAGTGTAATTCTCTGAGCCATCGCGATTTATTTTAAAGCCTCTCTGGACATTAAGTTTGTTTTGAATAGTCTTAGTAATGTTTTTTCATGGTACCCCAGGAACCATAGCTGTCATCTCAAAACAAGCTGATGAGGATCGAAAATGAATGTCCACCCAGCAGATTCATATTCATTCAGGCAAACTGACAAGCTTTGTTGTGTCTGTCAGACTCTCCAGTCAAAGGACTGCGAACGGCGCTAAACCAGTGAAACCAAGCGAATAAAGAGAACGGAGTGACAGCTGTGGCAATGCAATTACTTTAAAAAAGAAAAGGAAATTAAACACACTGAGGGACCAACCATCTGTAAAAAAAGAAGAAGAAGAAGAAAAAAAATTGACCCTTAGTGGCCTATGTCCCAAAAGTGATATGACAAAAGCAGGCATATGCTGAGCTTTTATTGGATAGAGATTTGAAAAAAAAAAAAAGCTTGCCTGGTTGCCTGTGAAGGTAATCAAACATGAAAGCTTGTATGAGTTAACCACTCCGTCAGCGGCCGGCAACTATCCCAGGTAGAGGAGCCAGACCGATGCACGGCCTTCACTGAACCTGGAGGTAGAGGAGTTCTCTTTGCTTCGCTTTCATCAATCAAAGCGCACATGGGAGAGAAAACGTGGGAGAAGGGATGATGATGAGGACGAGTGGGCAGGGGTCAGGAAGAGGAGAAATAGTCCCAGCGGTGAAAATTAAACAGAATGAGGGCAGCCACGCTCGGAAGGGTTCAGACCAGGTACGACCGGTCACTCAGGTTCAAGTGAAGAAAATTACTTCAGCTCTCCTCTATGTATGATCGGCCAGTGCTCTGCTTCCACTGATTGAAGTGTAAGATAATTGCTTTCAACAAGCTAAGAAAAAACGACTCTTGGTTTTTTTTTTTTCCATTCTGACTCACGGGGTAATGATTTATGCAGAAATCCCAGTTTCCCAAAACACGGTTAAAATAGCTCAATTAAACTTTCAAACAGTCGGCTCCATGTTGGTGTAGTGTGCTCTCACTGCTGAAGCATGTGCTACAATTTCTTGTATCAATCAATGAATGCTGCGTCCCCTCTTTTTTTTCCCTGGGAAATTGCACTCCAAAGCAGCTGCTATTCCTCTCTCACTGTTTGGATAGAGAAGGTTAGTGTGACTGAATCTGGCTTGTGTCTGCAGTTTAAAAAAAAGGTATCTGTACCTCATTACATGTAAGGCCTCACTGTTTTTCCTCAGTTAGCACAGTGCCCTGGCAGAAAGTTCAGGGTATAAAATACAGTGACAATATTCTGGCTCTGGATCTCAGATTTCTGTTTTCTTTAATGATTAGAAGTACATGTGATGAGCCAGGTCAACAGCTGTTATACTTCTAATGTAGCTTACTGTATCCTACTATTTTCTCATCTAGTGGGCCCTTTGTTGATATGAAAATAATGTCACATACTCTACATTTTGTACAGTATGCTATATTTTATTTTACTGGTTGTTTTTGCCACTGCTATCCTGCATTTGGGGTTTCTTACTAAGTTTTTAGTTTTAAAATGAACTCGATTGATCTTTTTGCATTCAGAGCAGTATCTTCTACTACTACTAGTATTAATAGCATCACATTGTTAGAACAGTGAATGCATTTTGTGATAACACTTGAGGTGGACAGTCTGTTAAATGTCATGTGATGTTTATAGTGCACTAGGATGACGCATTTTCAGTAATGCTACGCCACCTTGTGGAAGTTGCACACACACATGCTGTCTTGTTTCTGTTCTACACGTCTCACCACAAAGCAGAAGTGAGTCACACTCTCTGTTTTTCTGAAATATCAGCTGTGGTATATTATTTATTTTCTTATTTTTTTTAGTATGTTTGTGCCAGGACGCCTAACTTTCCCAGCTGCCACAAAATGTCAAGCAGAAGGAAGAGACTCGCTGCCAAACCTGCTGTTGTATTTCTACATGACATATGAGCTTACCGTTGAGTGGAGCAGAGGTGTGTGGGAGGTGCTCGGACTGCTGAAGAAGCCATGTTGTGGCACCAGGTACTCGTCCGCATCCACGGCGTCCTCCATGTCCTCGCCGCTGATCAGGCTGCGGTAGAATTTAGTATCTGTAGGACTCGGCAGGTGCATGCAGTCATCGCCCTAGAGGAGAAATACAGTAGATGTAACCTCTTACTTAAGATTTATGTCCTCTCATTAGTAACCAGCAGTTCATCATCAAATAAACTTCATTATTTAAGGAAGTTAATAAAACTGTGGGTGAAATTCTACCTGAATGACAAGATAACGGGAAGGATCCCGTGCCATCTTTGTGAACTCCGCTATTAGCTCCCGGAAACGAGGTCGGCTGTCTGCATCAATCATCCAACCTGTACAAACACATCAGCAGATATCAGATGAAACTTTAATACTCTTTGTGGGAACATTTCCAAGACTAATCTGCAGCCAGTAAAACTAAAACTAACACAACTGTTTAAGTACACCCTTAGTGGTTGTTTGGTCTACAATATAAAATGTGAACAACTTTGGGACACATAAAAGAGTGGGAATATATAACTGTAATGAGTTGAAATGTACAAGACGGATAGAAAAAAAATGCATTTCATCAAATTCTTTCAAAAACCACTATTCATATACATGTACTATAGCATATGTACACTATGTTCCTTCATGATCTTGTTCTGTTAGAGAAAAGCAGGAACACAGATTACATTATGGAGCTTTCAGTCAGCCTCCCACTGAGCTTACATTTCACCATGATCATGTAGACATCTATGGTACAGATTGGAGGCTGAGGCAGTCGCTCCCCTTTCTCCAGGACCCCGGCTATTTCGGTGGCAGGAATCCCATCGTATGGTTTAGTCCCAAATGTCATCAGCTCCCAAACCGTTACACCTACAGAGAGAAAAAGGGCCAGTTGGTATGTGTCAGACTGATGAGCTGTCATTCACTTTGTTTTTGCTCTCAATAACGGGGGAAGAAATGAGAGTGACAGAATGTAAGCCTCTCGAATGTCACATGGTATCAAAATAGCTATGTTGACAAATTGGCTGTGCCTGCAGGAGTGGGAGTTAGCAGGATGCATCTCCGTGCTGGCGGAACTGAAGAAAGGAAAAGGAGGAAAGGAAGCCTGTCACTTCTGCCAGGGTCTGTTGATGCTTTTGCCATATTGAGCGGAAGGCATGATCAAACCCTCGGGAAAAGACAATTTGGAAGCGGGCCCACTCAAGAAAGCTGTGCTGTGTTTGGCTTCTGTGTAGGCATCTGTGCATGTGTGCGCTCCTGGACCGGAGGAACTGTGTACCGTACTGTATGTGGGTTGAGGCAACGACCTTGTCTGATGTGATATTGTCCACCTGAGACTGCCGGTGTGTAGGTGTGGGCTACCTGTGTCCTAAAAATCACAGATGCTTGCAAGATATTCAGTGTTTTTTTTTTTTTAAAGAATGTTGACAAGACAGCCTTATTAGATCCAAAAACAACATCCTCTCTGAAGCCTCGAAACGACCGTCCTCCCTCTGCCTCGCTCGCTGCTAAAACACTTTATTTAGCAATGAATAAATATTTCTCCTGTGAGACTGTCACCAATGCTCAGGAGTACAGAGGCCCAGCTGTTTTACATATCTGATGTTACACAAAGACTCGAGCGCAATCTGGGACATTGCAAGCAGAGGGGCTCATGCTGAGTTAGAGGCATATCATGTATTCACAATAAATAGGGACAGACTCACCATAACTCCATACATCACTCTGATGTGTGTACGTCCTGTTCAGGATAGATTCAAGAGCCATCCACTTTATGGGTACCTGTGAAATTTAATTTTAATGAGTAAAATTGAGACATAAATTTGCATTTTATGTGGGAACATTTGTTAAAACATGTGAAAATAATGAGGCGCTTTCTTAGACTTGAACTCTATTGATGTCTCCACAGTATTTAGTACACAATGCAACTGTGCTGTCACCTAGTGGTGCAGAATTGCAATAGTCACGTAACAAAAATCCATTATTCATTGTCCCTGAAAACTGAGATTTAACACTATTTTCTATTTTAGAAATGTCAACAAAGTTCTTTGTTGTAGAGTTTGCACTTTCCTGGAGATGAGAAACAGTGCGCTGTCATCACACAAAGTGCGTCATACAAAATCTTGAAAAAAAATATTTCTGGGATGGTTTCCTGCACATGGATTAAGTCCAGTCCCACAATGAAGATGTTTTTTTTTTTTTTTTTAATGGATGTCTCTACTCAATTTTGTGTTAGTCTAAGACGAGCCTTAATCCCTGCCTGGGAAAGTGTCCTGTAATGTTTAATTAACATCGTGTTGTAGAGTAGCAATGTGTTTAACTAGAGCGACTGAGGGAAATATCAGCAGCTGCAGATGTGCGTATTTGGGTCCAGTCTTGTCCAGATGGATTTCAAACAACTAAACTTTTCCACATCTGTCCTTCTGGTGTCGACAGGCAATAAAAAGGCCTTGACTGAAACTGAGTATTGTATCACATGAAACTGTTATATCATCACTTCTGAAAACATACTGCTGTAACAATATCAGATAAAAACATTGGTAAATATCTTACTACCAGGATATTTAGCAAAATCACCGGATTTTTGGAAATGTTTATTATTATATTATGGGGTGCATTATCAGGAAAAAAAAAAAGAGCGCCCAGTTGCACAAAGAAACCGTGATAAGAGAAGAATCTTATCTGCTCTGTCATTTCTTAGAACGCAGTCAACCGACTGAACTATTTATATATCACATCACTTACATAAGATACAATCTAGAGCAAATGCACAAAAAAATGCTATCCTTCATTCAACCACAGGAAAACATCTGTCTGTCCAGCAGGCTATAAATACACACATTAAGTCTTAGGACTATATAACAAAAAAAAGCATTCTGCTGAGAGCCAAAAACCTTTGTCTTGGTGTGTTTGTACCAACCTTTCCACCATCTGCGTGGTACTCTTTCTCATCTGCATTGAGGAGCTTGGCCAGACCGAAGTCAGTGATCTTGACGTGTTGCGGAGTCTTCACCAGGACGTTCCTGGCTGCCAAGTCTCGGTGTACCAAGTGGCGCTCCTCCAGGTAGTTCATACCCTTTTGTCAAACAAACGATGAAGTGCAGGTTATTATTACGCAAGTGCAGTGCTTTTTCACACTGTTGTCCAATATGTCAAAACATACTGGAACTTTGCTGGATCAGATTCAGACATGATAAAATATGTAAAGGTGCCGAAATCTGTCATCATCGCCTGATGTCATTCAATAATGTATTGAAACTGTTGGGACAGACTGTGTGCACTGTTAGTAAAAACTAAAACAACACATCACATTGCAGGAACGCACAGTTAGGAAAATAACTAACTTTGTATGTATTGCACCTTTCATACAAGAAATGCAGCTCAGGGGCGTTGTGTAGCTCAGTGGGTATAGGCAAGGCAACTTTATTTGTATAACCTGTTTTTACAAACAGTTTGTCTCAAAGGGCTTTACATGGCATCATAACAACATCCTCTGCCCTTAGACCCTCACATCGACTGAGGAAAAACTCAGTAGAGCAGGCGCCCCATATACAGAGGCTAGTCCTCGCCGCAGGGGCCCCGGTTCAATTCCCCCTCTCTCTGTCTCTCTACTGTCATATCCAGCTTGAAAAGCCCAAAAATATACTAAAGTATTTCAGCTCAGAGAATTTCAAGAAATTACATGCACTACATGAAAAACACATAAACATTAATCTAAAATGCAGTTGTTTTTGTTTTTATCCTACAGATATTGTATGAAACAATATTGTCATTCAGGGTAAATGTCATTGAAAAGTTTAACTTGACTACAGTAAACGCATTTCAAGTCGTGTGGAGATGTTTGTGACAGGGGAGGGATCTACTGATACAGACCCTTGCATGTAACTCGATGCCTTTACGGCGTTTCTTCTTTCTTACCTTGGCTATCTGCACACACCAGTTCAGCAGGTGCTGGGAGCCAATATTGTCCTTGTTCTCTTTGACGTAGTCCAGCAGGCAGCCGTAGGGCATCAGCTGGGTGACGAGCTGCACAGTGGAGGTGAGACAGATGCCGAGCAGACGACACACGTGGGGGTGTTCCACGCTGGCCATCACATAGGCCTCCTGTAGTGTACATGTAGACATACGAGAGCATTTAACATTACTGTTTTTGCCCGTTCTTTTAGGGGACACAACCATCAGGTGTGAAGAAAAGGTTGCGATTCATATTGATGGATTCAAGACAAAAAAGAAAAATATTCAATGAACTAATATTGATAGATGTGCCAAGATTTATCCTGGTAACTGACGGCTTAAGAAACATGACATCTGGGGACATTTCCAGTGTCGGGTGATCGTTTCTTTTCAAAGCAGGCCAACTCAGTCAGACATATTAAATGTGGCTCAGCTCAAAGTGGAAACTCTCTGTCGTCACAACAGAAAAGTGACTTAGAGAAGAAACCATGGGGATAATCCACAATGGTCAGTAACAAAAGGCTTCCTACAAACTGAGCTTTATTTAGTAGGTTTCCTGCCATGAGTGCATTAGTTGTATCCCAAATATTTTCCATGACTATAACGGTGTCAGCATTTTTCAGTAAATACGCACATCATTGCAGGAACTCTGTAATTCTGGCAGACTGAGAAAGAGACATCAAAGCATCTAAAAACGTTCTCTTAAAAAGCCAAACTGGGCCGTTCTGTCATGACAACGTGCATGTCCACCACAACATCCGGATGTAGGCTAAACAGCGGTCAGTGGCGGAGAAAAGCGACCACAAAATCACAGATCGTTTGTAAAAAGGCAGTTCAAACGGGCTGATTTCTCAGAGCGGCTCCACGACTGACTGCATTCCTCTCCAGAAACACCTCAGCCTTGGATTGCACACCAACGCCCACACGCAGCCTTCCAATGAATAAATCCCATTTCCATCGGCTTATAAGAGGGTCACCGTGAAGAAAAAAATGACACATTCTCCATTACAAGGAAAATAGGCGGTCATTACCTTCAAATGAGTTGCATATGTTCCAAATGGCAGGATAAATTAGCGGAATTGACATCTGGCAAGGAATAATTGTCACTCGCTCTTGTCAGCCCTTTTAATCAAATCACAATGTTGTGATAATTTCTTGAACCAAAAAAAAAAAAAAGGTGTGTGTGGCAATTTTCTAACCTTCGTGTTTTCACTGTAATTTCCCACTAGCAGCACGCCCTTCACTGAAGTACTTTGGGAAATAACATTTTAAATGAATCGCTGTTTTAGCTCTGACTCAGTGTTACTGTAAGCTCAGCGTCCAGAGAAGTACCACATAAATCAGTGAACTTACATCCAAGATCTCTTTGTTTGCTTTTGGTGATGTGGCCTCTCTCAAAACCTTTATGGCCACAGGGATCTTCACGTCCTCTCCCTCTGGAACCCACAGGCCCTGTACGGAGAAAAGTGGGTCATTTAGCAGGCTTTAATTACACCTGAAGCTTCAAACACAAGTACATACAGTATATACACATGTTTGTATATACATCCAGTAATTACAAAGGTACAGTTCGCCCAAACATGTTGTATTTACTAGATGTGAGGACCCCACTCCCTTTAATTACACCTGAATCATCAGAAGGTACATATGAAAGTACATATTGACAAACGTTGGCACAGTATGTACAATATGATGATAAAGGTATAGTGCACGCTAACTCTTTGTACTCTATACTAGTGAGGATCCTAAACCCAGAGGCAGAAATCACATGGTTTTCACTCAGAATTCTGTTTTGAGGTACTGTTACTTCTATTTTATACTACTTTCAAACTTCTCCAGTACATTTCAGAGTGTAATATTGTGATTTTAAGTATGTCACCACTGTGTTTTACATATGACCAGTTAGAATCATAGAATGAAACACCCGACAGTAAAAGTGCTCCGCCTAAAACCAGTTATAACGCTGTTTACATCTGAATTCATTATATTACTAATTCAATAATAAAAATATAACACTCTCACACAAGTCGCCATTTAATGTCACTGCTTCTTTATGCCACTGAATAAACCTAGCCTTAACCTTCACAGTTAAATACCAAACCCAAACCCAGACTCAAACCCAATTCCAACCCCATAACCGAATCCTAACCCTCAAATGGCCCTTTGGAAAAAATGTCTTTACTTTCCAAAAAACGTCCTCACCCTCAAGGTCTAAAACTGCAGCCGGTCCTCTTAAAGACAGAAATCCAAGAGCACAGACACACACTTGTTTTTGTACTGTTACTAAGAACATAGTGTTGACCTACATTCTCTCTCTGTGGAGATTTATCCAAACTTTAATCTAAATCTGACCCTTAAATAAACCTTTAACCTCATGGAGATCAGTGTTTTGATCTTGAAATGGTGATAAATAAATAAATGAATTAAGTAGAGTAGAGAAGGAGAGAGCTCTGAATGTGAGAGTGAAGTCATTTGTACGTGATCTGGAAATTCACAATGTGTCTTTTAATTGAAAAATCGGCAACAGATGTAGATGAGCGAGAACACTGGCGGGTGTTGGTCATGTACACTTGGCACATACAGGACTCCACAGCTCCAGCTTGTGTAAAACTCAGCACTGCAGCGCAATTTTGGGGAAAAAACACCTTGTTTTTTTAGACACAACCCTGAGGCGTTTTATTACCTTATAAACTGTACCAAAAGCCCCTGATCCCAGCACTTTGATTTTCTTAAACTCTGGCTCCTTCAGGATCCTCAGCAGAGCCTGGTTCGGTGCCTCTCCACTCGGAGTCAGAGGTTCAACCAACTGGAAAAGAAGAATTGAAAGTCTCAAATACTGTGCAAATACAAAAAAAAATGCAGAGGAAGACAATACAGTAAGTAAAAATCATCATCTCAGCGTGGTTACCTCTCTCTCTTGGAGTAGTCTGCGCATGGTCCTCTTCCTCTTAATGTGGCGTCGGCGTAGCAACACAAAGACGGACAGGGCTGCAATAAGAACAGCCAGCAGCCCGCCGACTACACCGGCTGCAATCATGGAAAGACCAGAGGAGCTGAAAGACAAAGGTGGGAGCCAATTTCATAACGCTGATAGAAACCAGAGCACATTTGTGAATTTAATCAACAAGGAAGAGATGGGATTAGAGTGTCATTGTCAGTGAGGCTCACTGTTACTGCATTTACGCACCTTTTAATGTGGCAGCCTTCAAGACCGGGCCCAGTGCACCTGTAAACAAATCAATACAAAGAATCTGATGTAACTGTACTGTTACTGAGCCTCCCACGCTACAAATTCCCCAAACCATCATGAGTCTATTGATTTCCTATGAAGCCAAAAACTCGAGGAAATACTTTGCAGTCAGTGTCCACCAATCAATAAAAGACTGAAATACACTATTTCAATTTCATTTTATTTTAAGAAATGTGACAGTACATATCCATGGACATTCATAATGTATATGAATGAGATTATGGCCACATAAAGCCAATTTCCATCTCCAGGTAGTTGTTAGGTACTGAAGAAAAACAAGACAAGAGAAAGAGAGAGAATTACAAAACCAATACACCACCAGTCTATAAAGCCAAATGCATTGATGTACTTATGAAATACTAAACTGTAAAGACAAGATCTCTGGAAAGTTGCACATGACAGTTGCAAAGACTCATTTCACACATCAGGGCATCATGGTCTCCCTGAACCACTTCCTCCCACAACCATCAACGATCACTATAGCTGAGCGATGATAGTCCATCACTCTCAACACATTAGGTCTGCTCTCACTCCTGTAATGCAGAGCAGATGTCTATCCAATCCAAACTGAAAGGAAACAGAAACTAATGGGAGCATAAAAAGTGCAAACAGTCAGCGAGGTTTGCTTTGGACAAAGGTGAAGAAATAATCCAATTTGTGAGGCTTTAATCTAAGTCTGTATCAGCCCAATCGCCTCGTGCTTTTAAACTTGACTTCTCTCCAACCTGTGAACCACAGACGAACCCGCTGTCTTGCACTGGTGGTCACTGCAATCATATTACCACAGGCAAACGTTTGCAACGCGATGACAGGTCGGCAGGAGCCGCGCATTTACCCTTGAGTGCAGTTTTTGTGGCACAGCTGGCACACTTTCATCTCATCTGCGTATTTCCACACCAGCGACTCGTCCTCCCCTGGCACGCCTTTTGGACAGCGGGACACACAAAACAGTCCATCCTGGAAGTTGGCACACTTGGTACAGTTTCCCGGACCCTGAAAGTAGAAAAAAAAGAAAGAAAAATGACTCCTGTTGTTTACAGCCCTCTAGAGAGCAGTAGTAAATATTATGTAAGTTGTGCTGCCTGTTGGTAGTAATTTCTCAAGGAAAGTTGCATCTCTCTTCCTCATAAAGACGCCAGTGTTAAGGCAATCAAAACCACACATTCCTTTTCTGGGCCTGAGCTTGGGCCAGCACAACTCTCAGTCTTCTGCAATCAAATACTGCAGCTTAATACTTTCATTAAAACTACCTCTTTATCAAGATTTCTTCTATATTTGACTGCATCACATTATGAGCTATTAAGGCTGCTGCTGGTGGAGAAATCGGTAGCGCCAACTCTTCTAAACATGGATTTCCTGCTGCTTATTTGTTTATCTGCGGCACATTTGATTCCAAGGGACTGACACAAGAACATGACATGTATTATTGACATTCACAGCCGTTTCACAACACTGGATGTTTGTAATGACAGTCTAGTTATCGGTGAGACACATACAGGCGCGCTGCAGGTTGCCGTCCCATTCATGTGCCGACACTCGGGGTGACACTCCAAGCAGGTTTTATTCAAAACCGTCTCCCGCGGCTCTCTGTGAGAGAAAAAAAAACAATAACACAACACCATGTTAGTGAAATTTTTCATCTTCCCTTCTTTTTTGAGGGCAGGAGTTAAATTGTAAGCATGTCCAGATTCAATGTTTGACAGAGACCTTGACAGAGATCTGCAAAGATAAACACTTGTGAGTGAACGTGCCATTTCAGCTCCACTGTTTGTCTTATTTCTACTGTGGGTTTAACTTCAAAATACCTTGGATCATATTTGGTCTTAGTGTCGCTTTCAATAACAAATCCCCAAACTGGTCTAATGTCACCGTCTGGAAATGCTCGTGGTATGAAAATAGACTTTGAAGGAGTTAACACACAGATCCGATGCTCTGTTTGTTTCTCTAAAATAAGGAAAATCTATATTTCACAGCTTAAAAAAAAGGGAGTCAAATCCTGATTCGTGCCTCACCCCTCAAGGACGTTGCAGGAGTCAACACAGCTCCCGTCACGGCTGTTGTCACGGCAGGCGAAGCACATGTCTGGGCCTGGACCCCAGCAGCCGACCGCGGTGCACTTCCTGTCACACGTGTTGTTCTTCAGAGCTGAAAACAAACACACACAATCTGAAGAAGAGATCTTTCCCGTAGGCTATAATGATCCAATTTTTAAATTAGACTGTGTTGATTTAATCTGGCTTGTGCATTGAATAATCACATGTTGCACAACAACAAAAACAACAGAAAGGAGCTGAATGATTTAGGTGTGGGGGGGAACAAAATCCAGTTTACCACAAAGGGTGATGTTAGCGTTATCGTCTACGGTGGCGCTTTGGCTTTTGGATTTGAAGAGCCCCTCCCAGTGGCTTTTATTGGTGTAGCACAGGTTGCGGTTCTTCATGACGACCACGTCCCCATCGCTGATCTCTTTGAGGGAGCGCAGGCCCAAGTAGCTGATATCGAGCTGAGTCATGACCACGCTACGGATTCCACTAGTGAAGGGAAACAAGGTGGGACAGGAAGAGAATAAAAAAAGGGAACATTTTTATGAGAACAAAGTCTCATTGCTTTGTGATCCAGCGGTCGTGAATCTTCAGGGGGTCTTTATGAGGGGACATACCGCTTCGTCCGGCCTCGAATGATCTCCAGATTCTCGAAAGGACTGAGTGAGTCCAAGCTCGTTGGCCACGTTTGAATCCACAAGTATCCTGAAGCAACGAATGCTTTGTTAATTATGAAACTCTTCAGTGTGCCATTTAGTGCGTCATGCATTACGCAGCTGTTACACAGTCTTACCAGTGATTTCTTTAACCGTCTTAAACACATCAAGCTGGGCAGGATCCATCTTTGGTGTTTTGGTATATGTATCCCTACAAAAATACAAAAAAAGCACACATTATTAGTTATTGGTAAATAAAAGGGGCCCAGTGAGCTATTGCAGTCGATGTATAAGATGGGAATGAAGTCTGCAGTGCTGATAATGTCTGTGGCTTACCCATGAATCGATGTGTGGATGATAGCAATGTTACCATTGATTTTCGTGCAGTTTTTAAAGGAGTCAATGTTGGTGGCATTGATCGACAGGGTGTTTGTCAGGTCTCCCATGCCAAGACCGTTACACACTGCAAACCATTAGAAAATAAATCAGAATAGGAAGCTGTTTCAAAGCTCTTGAGGTTCCTCGTCTAAACATTTTAGAGCATGTCTGAATTAGTGTTCAGACCATTTACTTAAGTGAAAGAAAGATCAGAAACTCTACAATTTCAAATATGGTTAAATTACCGATTATTATAATCACAATGTACCTCAAGTACTCATTATCATGCCTGTGGTATGTTCCCTTGGATTATTATTAGTGATACATTAACATGAGAGTAGCATTAGCGTGTTGCTGCAGGGAAATGTGGAACCAATTCAAGTATGCAATGCTGTTTAATAGTTTATCTACATGAGATGAATGTGTCATAGATATATGTATGGTTTGTATAGTGCAGCGAAGTCTGAATTGCAATGAACCACATGACTCAAGTAAGTGGTTTTAGTGCTAAATTGTGTTATGAGTCAGAAAGCTTCCCTTGGTTGCACAGACGGACGTCTTGTTGCCCTACCTTTTGGACAAAGGCCATCACATTTTGCGCACTTCCTGATTCCCCCCTCGTCCACCTCATATGTGTTACCGGTGCATGTCCGCACACAGGCTCCTTGATCGGTCACAACATAGTTATCTGTAATTGCAAAATACAAGTACATGTAAGCACATGTGAAACACAAACATACTTTTTAGACATACTGTCATAACCTCATTAAAATACACCCCCAGTATCACTATAGGTACAGACTACTGCTACAGGCCACGGAGTTCAGTGTTGACTGAGTGACACTGGGACAGACCTGTGGAAGTTTAACTGAGAGAGAACAGTTCTTGCATTAACACGCCCTGAAACTCAATCATTTTCTTTCCTTGTTTATACAGTTTATAATTAAACTGCAACTGTAACCACTGAATGTCTAACAACCCTGAAGGACGACGGGGCCTCTTGTCCAGCACAACACAGTGTGAAAAAGCTCCTGCATGATGAGTTTCACATTGGCCACTGAGGCCTAATAGTTTTATTCTATTTATCCTGACTGTCAGGACGACAGCTACAATGGAGCGCTACATATGTCAGTGTCTAAGAAGCGTGACGTTTCAGGACAAATCTTTGGCTGCAAAAAAGGTCTGAGTGTCCTGTTTGTTTGTTTTGTCATTCTTACGTGGGCAGCTCTTGACACAGGTGGCCCCGAAGTTGTATTTTCCATGCGGGTTCGGTACCAGCTGGTGGAGGTTGGGGTCATAACGCAGGAGGCCCGGGCAGGCGTCCTTACACACCCCGTCATCCTGGAAATCCCGACAGGCCTGCAGCACAAACAACCGTCATCCAGCACACAGGGACCAAAGCACTCTAATGATAACACTGCATTCCTCTATCGCAGCCTTGGCTTAATCCTCAGAGCGGCAGAGAGAAGTGGGAGAGCAGACGCTGATACTCCAGGCAGTGCCAAATGAAAGATTTAATCAGCAGTTACGTGTCTCATTGGTACTGAAACTAATACTAAAACACTTCTGATCATAAAAACAGATGCTGCTGAGTGAAGGCTTTGTTCAGTCGGAGGCTTCACATCCAAATTTTAAAGCACAAGTATCAAACATTCAGTTGATTTTGTTGTTGGTGCAGCTCCTTGATCATATCATTAGTTCTGTCCCACACATGAAAGCGGTTTTCTCTCACCAGACAGTCGGTGGGCCGCGGTCCTGTGCAGCCCGCGGCACAATGCTCATTACAGCAGTCGCTTGGTGAGGGTCCTTTGCATCTCTTTGAGCACTGCTGTGCACAGTTCAGCTTTGTAACTGGAGATAAGAGCAGGGCAAAGTCAGTGGAGTGACCAGTGGCAGCAAGCTGGGTTTCTTTTCATTCTAAGGCCTTATTTCAGCTGAAAATCAACGGCTTCTTCATGTTGTTTTTATGGCAAACAATGAAAGTTATCTGCAAAGTTACTTTTTAACTTTTTTTTTTTATGTATATACAACATCAAAAAACAGATCAGTGCTTACAAGTCTGACAGTTTTCAGGACCAGGTGCCCAGCATGAACCATTGAAGCAGCTTGAGTCACATTTTCTACCTGCGAAAAAGAACAAAATGTTGATTTAACACCATGCAAATTCTTTAGTGTTGCACAATCAATGTGTTCTGAAGCCTTTGTGTTTCGCTGTTCAATCTGCTACTTACAAAGTGGATTAGTACTGGCCACAGGGAGCTCCATGCTGAGTTTGCTGTCAGCGTTGACAATGTCATACCACTGTATTGTTTCAATGTTGCACAGCTGGTTGGTCGCAAACTTCACGCCTCCTTTAAGAATTTCTGCAAAAGAATGTGAAAAATGACACAATTCATTTCACAAAATGCAAATAATGAAATATTTGAAACCCGGGGCGTTTCACTGACCTGTCAAGCTGTTCAGCAGCAGCTCCTGGGTGAATTGACCTGTAGGTTTGTCATAATTGGCGAGAACGGAGAGGGCAAACGCTCCCTCATAGAGGGAATGGCCTCGAATGATGCGCAGGTTCTCCAGAGGAATCCTGGGAGCCGTGTTGAGGGCGATCAGGACGTAGCCGCCCACTTCTTCAATTGACTGTAGAAGAGAGAAAAAAAACTGTTTGCTGAGAACTGAGGTAGCAAATGAGCAACGCTGCTGAGCTGACAACGCACATTTATTATTAAAGGGTAAATATTTGGTTTCAGAGCTGGGCAGGCAATAAAGTCAGAGAGAGAACCATTTTTGCAGATATATCTCTATATAGACTTGTGTGTGTGTGTGTGTGTATGTGTTTGTTATGTAATATATAATAACTGGTAGTCCCTACTAATTGTCACATTCAAATTGACAGGCAGATTAAAAGGGAATAGTTTTTTCAGCCCTGACTGCTGTCTGAGGTCGTCCTCTCAGGCTGCACATGGCTCCACCATTAAGAGGGTAAGGGCAGTAACATGTGTAGCCTGAGAGGTGAGAATCAGGGCCAAAAACTGCTATTATGACAGCTGGGCAGGTAGAATAAAAAAAAGAAAAGGGAAAATGAAGAGGGAGCAAAAATAGGATTTTTAAAAATAAAAGGGATATGCCCCCCTCCCCTCCTCCCTCATCCCCTGTGGAAATGTTATCCTTGAAACCCTTGCATGATATTTGCTGAATGTGTGTTATTTCTGTTTATGTATGTGTGTGTGTGCAAGCTTGCATGTGAGTGAGTGAGTGTGTGTGGTCCCTCATCACATCTGCCCAGTGTTCACAACCTCTTCGTTGCAGCTGGAATTCAAGCAAAGCTCCAAGCGAAGGGGTGAGAAACACACTGAATCATCTGTCACTACAGACTCGCTCCACGTGGACTTTAATTATCTGAACCGGTGCGATAAGAGCGGCGAGGAGGAGCCTGCTGTGAAGATGCACGGTGAAGATAGTCTGGGAAAACCGGCCTCAGACCACCGAAGAGACAACTAAAAAACAAGATAATACAGTAGGAACCTTCTCTCTCATCTGTGCTGTGCCCGTTTACCCTCCACTGTTAACAAAGTGCAGTCTTTACCCTCAGAAAGGACAGGTCCCGGTGTTCGTCCATGTAGGTGACTTCCAGGTTCTCCAGGACCACGGTGCAGTTGCTGTAAGTCTTCACCATGTTCAGGTAGTGGTCATCTTTGGAACCGAGAAGGTTTAAACGGTTGGTGATGCCCTGGCATACTGCAGAGAAAGACAAAATAGTGGAGAATCTGTCAAGATTTGTTACTTGAAACACATGATGTACAGCACACTGTGTGTAAATCATCTGGATTTAAAGGCAGTGTCACAAAACCAGTTATCCAAAACCCCCAGTGGTGCTATCAGTCAAAAACATCCACTGCTTATGTAACATATTTGGCTCAGTTTATGACTTTCTATGTGTGGCTGTGTGCGTGCGCACGTCTCTGTTTGTAAATGCGGTCCGAGTAGTCATAACTTGGCCGGTTTTCATGTGAAAATAAGCAATCTGGGTAAGATCTACAATAGGAATCGAATCTCAGCGACAAGAGCGAGTTCTGGCTCATGTGTCAAAGCGAGCTGGCTGTATTTACACTGGCAAAGGCCCGAGTCTTTCCACTGCTATGCAGCCTTGTTAAAACAACCACTGCGACCAGCATCTCCAAGGCTTGGTCATTTCGGAGAAAAGATCCTGGTGTGTCAGAGATTCCATGAGATTTGTGAGTGTCTCTTGTGGGAGGGCAGATCTCTCTATCGCAGAGTAACGGTCTCACCGAGTTCAGCCTAGTTCAAGTATATTTGATTTCAGTGCACAACACAACCAGACAACAACAAAATAGGAGTGAGTTTTGAATCAAACACTGATCAAATGCACTTTCAGTTCCAAAAGCAACAAAGGCATCGATTGAGAGATTCACAGAATCACAAGTGTAGGCTGATAATGAGTCCTATCTGGTGTTATGCAACAAAATGTTAGGATAAGGGAGCCAGTATTACTGATAAGTCCTGCAGACACAAAAGGCTCTTTCTTTGTGAATGCAGTTTTTAAGGCAAGAATGCGTGTCAAGTCGTCTTCCTGTGTGCAGCCGTCTCAAGCTGGTCGGACAGGTTCTGACTGGCACTGATGAGAGAGTCAGCTGTGACACCCCTCAAACGCACAACCAGCCGTATGCACACACGCCCAAACTATCTTGCACACACACACATAATGAGTGTGTAATTGATTTCTCTCCGCCAAGTCTTCATTTACAGGTTGACTTGAGCAACAGGTGGAGAAAACAAAACAACAAAAGATTCATCCTCTTGTTTATCACGGTAGAAGTGATGGTTCTGGTGTAATGTCTCCTGGGTCACATTCCACAACGTGTCTGCTCTTGACTGCGGAGAAGGGCCAACACTCGGCTCCAAATTCTGAGACACACCTCGTGACGCCGCATTGTATATAACACAGTTCATTTAACTAGAAACTGAAGGGAAGGGGGGGCGTGATGATATCATCTTTGAGTCAAACCAGTATCTGAAGCCTTCTTTTTTGGGTATCTTTCCTCTTCCAGCGTGCATTTCTCACTCAGGTTATTGCGCCGTGCGTTCACACACAAACCAACAGCGTGCGGCACCGGATCAGTGGGAATTAGGCACAAACAGCTGTCGACCCGCCCTCCCCTCTTCTTCCTCCTCATTAGCTCATCCCTGAGGGATCTCCCTGATATGAACCCTGCGGTCCAGCAGCCTAACGCCCCAGCAACAGAGGCAGGCCAGCGAAAGCAAGCTGACCGTTTTAATTAGAGGAGCCATGCGAGGTGTAATTAGCCCCCTAATTATTACTCAGACTGAGAAACCACACTGTAATAAACAAAAAGGTTGTCATGACTGTGCAGCTGTGAATATTAATCAGTCTGATTTGGACATCCTTACTGGCAGTTTGGTCATGGGGATGATAATCAGTTGTTGCACCATACAATAGTACAGTATATACATCCAATGCACTGCATACTGTTTCCTGTCTGCATGTTTTGTTCTGTTAATATTTGTGATCACTAAAGGCTGCAGGTGAAAGCACGCTTCCTCTAAGTAAAGTTCACGTGTACGGTAGACAAGAAGATAAAAAAAACTGTTGATTGCTCAAGCCAGCAGTAATGTTGTCATGGTAAACATTCTCCTCGGCCAGTTGTTGATTCCATGACTCTGGTGCAGGTGGTCAATGACCTGATATTTCACTACCATAAACTGACTTCCTCATTAGTCTGCAGCACATGAGAAAAGAAACAAGGTCGGACTATATCAACACACAAGTTAAGATTGAAAGATGGCTTCATAATTCTACCTAGTCCTTTATTTTCATCCAACAACACAGCCTTCCACAAATGAAAATGACTCTCATGTGTCCGAGTTAGACATGCATGCCATAAAAAAAAAAGGTTGCACAACTCGCACACCACCTTTCTGCCAACAGAGACAGACGGCAGCAGGTGAGTAAAAAAGTACGACACGGATCGGAAATTACTGGTAGTCCTTTTTTTTTTCCATGGCACCTGATTTGAATTTGACTCATCACACATAAAAAACAGTCTTGGTCTGCTTGAATCAAAGGGTGGGGCCTGCAGAGACGTAACTGATACTCTGACAAAGACTAATTACCGATTGCTTCACTTCCTCCAGCTGTACTGTCGTCACAAAGTGTCCAGAGGAGAACTCTGGGAGCAAGGAGTGGCAGGCTGCTATACTATTATCATGGTGTCAGTGCTGTGTGCATGCGTTTGTGTGTGTGTGTGTGTCTATGTGTGCGCGCGTGTGGGCTGAGCATGCAACACTTCAGTCGTATAAAACATTCCCTGGATTGCAGTGCACTGATCAGCACCCAGCCAAAGCGAGACAAAAGACTTGATAAACCCGATCATTAGTCATCTAAGCTTGTTGCTATGTGCGGTCGCATATCGCTCTTTTGATGTTTACTTGGGGACTAGTGCTGGAAGTCAAGGGTGTGTGGGTAGATATTTGTTTCTCGAGGCTATAGGATCTGTGCGAGTACAGGGAAAAAAAACTGTCTAAGCTTATTATGGATGATAATCAGCTCATTGTTCAGGTCCAAACGTGGTGTTTACCAACAGAGAGTAAGATGCATTTCTCAGAATTTCAAAGAAATAAAAAAACACCCTCATGCTGAGAGCCCACATGCTCCTGTGACAGAGAAGTGGTAGTACAATACAAGTATCTATTATTTATCTCTGAGATGGAAATCAGCAAAGATTATGCAAGTCTTACGGTCCTGTCTTTAAAAGTTTCTTCAAGCCTTTTAAAATGTGAAACTTAGATAAAGCCTTTAAAAGATGCACATATGAAGGACTGCACCTATACAATGCTAATAGTTGTTTGCACCACTGCGTCTATCTTGATTCAAGGCAGTTTTGGCACCAAACTGTAAAACAAAAACTTTCTGTCTTTGAACTTTGGGTCTAAAAAAACCCATTTGGCAGAGTCGAACCAGGGTATAAAACCGAAGCCATGGTAGAGAAAATTTACAATAAACACGTCAGACATATCAACTAAACATAGCGAGATCAAATGTACAATGTTACCAAAAGTACTAAAACTAACCTAAGCGGTTAAAGTCTGGCATAAATTCACATTTGGAGGTCTCATTTACATATTTGGGTGAAGGGTTTTGTATTCTTCTTGCCACAGGGAGGAAACAGGGAATGTCCAAATGTGGAAACCGTACTTTCCCAGGACGTTGCTATAGCATCCCAGACCCATCTAATGGTTTCCTTTGGCACAAAGAACTGTCTACTATACGTTTAAATCATTGTTGTCTTATACCTTTCTACAGAGAGCAGAAATGGCCCTGCCGCGTTGGCTTCCTCTCATTCACTACCTGCAATTCAATTACGCTGTGTCCAGAGTCTGATGATTGCATTATCTGAAAACTTATACATAATTAAAGGGAAGTAACAACGCTAACTGGCATGACTTGTTTATTCCTCTGTCCAAGTCAACGGCATTACGGCAAAGTCTCTTATGTAACTCAATCTGCAGTGTTCCTCTGCTGATAACAAATCGATGCCAAGATTAATTCCCTGATTTAAGGAGGTAAATTATGGTTAAACCCTTTATATGTTTGCACAGACAGTAAGTGGAGGGCAGCGGCGGGGGGCGGGGGTTGAGACTATCAACTTTTATTGGCTGTATAGTTTAGGAGTAGGAGGCTGCTTGGAGGCGCATATGCTCAGATTTCCAGATTTCAGGGAAGCATAAATCTCCAGAAACTCACTATCAGTGACAAAAAAAAAGCCATTTCCTTGATTCTTTCTGTGCAATCGACTCATACTTCCTGCTCTTATATTTTCTGTCTGGCTGAGATTCAGTAGGAGATCAAGGATCGAATGTTATATGAAGACAAAACCAGCAGTCCAAGTAGATATATGTGCATTCTGTGGTGGTGCACTATATTCATATAAACATACTTTGTAGTTCCTCGTGTCCTGCTCTCTCTTCCTTTGCGTGGGAGATGCATCAATCCCTTAGAGAAAACATCTTGGGGCCTCAGAAAAAGAAAAAAGGGGCCAGAGGATACCTCCCCCCCCACTTTCCCTCCCTATCCCCAGTGAATGCAACAACACAAGCCCCTCTGACATCTCAGGAAGTTGATCTTTGCACAGGGTCGGTTTCATACGGCTACCCCGTGACGCTGAACCAGATGGTAGCTGATTGTCGTCTCCAAGGGAGGAGGACAAGGGGATGATCTAAATCCAGCTAAATGTGCTATTGGTGATGGAGAGGAAGTGAGAGGGGAGAAAAAAAAGAGGAGCGGTTTGTGGTTGAGCTGACCGAGGTGGTGGACATGGCGGTCTGGCTGTGGGGGTCAAACTGTGGAGAGAGAGGGGGGGATGTGAAGCCTCACACTTGATGTATGAACGTGTTTGACCTTTTTCCCCGGTGGCGATAACAAAGGGGACGAATCTTGGAGCATCCAGCTGCAGAGCACGAGCAAATGAAGCGTCCCACCGCACGCGCATGCACGTCACACACGTCCTCCGAGCAGTTTCTAAGCCGCCTGGAGTTCTGAGTTCAGTCGGTGAAGTTTAGTCTGTTAAAAGCTCAGCAAAGTGACCAAATAAAGACCAAAAAGGCTCCTGTTTACTCTCTGCTCCTGAAGAGTGCTCTCCACCGGTCAGTGAGACACTCCAGATACCTGTGGCTCGGCCCATCATAATGTTTACTCTCCATCTCGGTGTGAGGAAACCGTGGATTTAGGTTCTGCACAAACACAGGAATACAGTATGTATACTCTCACTCCTGCATACTGTGATCATCAGCACTTCTGAGGCCTTAAGGCGTACGGCAGAAAATCGGTCACAACAAAGCCACGTCTACGAACCAAAAACCAGCTGAGACCTTTAGAGCAGTTTAATCCTTTTCAAGTAAATAACAAAAAAAAGGAAACAGATTCTTCCAAGAGTATTTGACCATTTTTCATAGTGTTTTAGATTTATTTGTCCAGATATTCCGATATTTGCCAAGATTTATTTCTGTTGTCACCACAACACAATTGCGGTGAACAGATTTCTTTTGATCCTGAGTGTAATCAAGCAAATAACATTCAAAACAATTTCAACAGAAACCCCTCTAACTGGAAACATCTCTCTCTCACTGGATGATTCACAGGCCTCTCCGTCATCAGGTTTCCTGGGAACTTTTCTTCTGTAAAAAAGTAGTTCCAATAAAAACTGTTCACATCGAGGTCTGCAGATTATCCAAAGTAACGAAGGGGGGAACAAAAAAAACAAAAAGGTTGCCGGATAAAGTAATGTATCACCTAATTCTAAAGTTCCTCTTTCCAGTAAAGAAGTGTTGTGATATCAAACTACTGCCCACTAAACCTGCATGGTAGACAGAAAAGGTTTACAGACAGCTGGTGAACATGGAGAAGCATGAAGCTGCTGGTGAATCAGATACTTCCTTTTGGAGGTAAAAAATTATATTTTCCAGGCTTGAAATAAATACATGTTGTTCCGTATCGGCTGCAGCAGGTATAAGAAAGGCGAGTGACAACATGTTTTGGCGCAACCATGCAAGTTGATAACACTCACCTGTACATCTGCTGATAAATACAATTACTGTACCTAATCTGCCAGTAACAAGGCAGCACTGCAGAGCTTGAGTCACTGTTCACTTCAGAATGTGAGCTCAATGATGTCGACCATGGTTTGAAGGTTGTCAGATGGGAAGGTTTTGATTATTTAGCTGATTTACTTTCGATTTCTACAAATATAAAATGATGCGATGAAGTCCCTTCAGCATGGACTAAGTGGATCTCTGAGTCTTGTTTCAGAGTAAAAGGAAGCATACAATGTTTCTAATAAAGAACTCCATCACCTTATGTTACTGTTGTGTGTACAGTTTGTTCTCTTTATATCAGGCAATCACATCCATTGCATTGGCCTAAGAGACTGAAACTAATACAACCAGAACTTTTTTTTTTCCTGGCCAAGTGAGAACATACTACCGTATGCTTTTGCTATTAATTTTTGTAAATTCAAAAACCAACTCTTTAATATGGAAAGCTATCCATTACAGCGTTGGCACTTAACACAAGAGGATTGGTTTTTATTGCGTTTCATTCTGGTTATTGTTTAAGCTACTGCTGTGAATAATCAACATATCTCAATAGTTGATGTATTCATTATCCAATAGCTCTGTCCGTGACCGAAGAGATACATAAACCATCAATGATGCATCAAAAAAAAAAAAAAGGCAGAAATTACTGGGCCCCCAGTTGATTTATTGGAGTTAGTTAAACACAGCTGCGCTTCTATTACTCTCCAGCTGTGACCAACATATGAGGGGCCTAACATGATGGCCCAAATAATCAGGCAATACACATCATTACTCAGACAATTCTCCCACATGCCCTGTTGGAAAGTCCATTAGCGCTCTCTGTGGGGGCACCGAACAATCCCACTCCTGTTACCCAAAACTCACACGACCTCCGTTAGAGCCCAGGCCCCATTTAAATGCCAATAATGCACCCACCATTCTCCTGAAATGTTCCAACATTCAAACCCACTTCCTTTTTAACGTCCAACGACATTCTCCCTATTGAAGCCCGTTCCAGCCAAGACAACCCCCACCCCACCACTACCTCCCTTCTTTTCTTTTTTTTTTTCTCTTTCCTCCTCCTTCTCCTTCCCTGTTAAACCTATACTCCTCTTCAATCCCACAGGAAGCCCCGAAAGGAAGACGGGAGAGGGAGTGGGCGGCAAGCACACTGCTGCTAACTCACTTTTCTATGTAGCCCCCACTCCCCTCCCTTCCCTCCCTCCCTCCATCCTCCTCCCCCTCTCCCGACCAAACGCCACTGAGCTATGACTGGACAAGACGAGCAGAGGAAGAGAGAGGCAAAGGCAACGCAGGACAGAGAGAGGAAAACAACAACCACAAGCGAAGAAACCCACACATTTCACACATCATTCCTGCAGGAGAGAGCAGCTGTGATTTCGGGAATCCCCCTGTTGGTTTAAGCATTCCCAGTGTACAGCAGCAGGCCCAGGTTGGAGCACATCAACAGACAGGACAGATAACTCTCACTCACTGGACTCCTCACTTCATCTAAACAAAAGAGAGAGATAGACGCTCTTTGAGGCAGCCTCGACTGCTTAAGGGTTTCTTATTTTTAGCCCGATTGCTGACAGGCTCATTTCTGTGTAGGTCTGACCACGGCTTCGCAGCGTTGCCTGCCAACAACTCAGTTACTGCCTTAGTCACGTCTGTAGCAACTCTGCCCCGCCGAAGTCTTCAGAGAGAGAGAGATCCCATAAAAGGAATATTCCACAAAAGCCCCCGGGTCTGCGTTAGTAAGCTCGACTCTCTTGCTCAGCCTTTACTCACCATTTCAACCTCATGGTTTACACATCAGCGGGCCCTTAAATCCACTGATGAGTAGTTTCTTCCTCATGCACACTGACAAGAGGGCGAAAGTCAGGGACAAACGGAGCTTGGGGAATTGGTTTGTACAGCCGAGGAGTTCTCGTAATTTTCAACACTGTGAGAGGATATTTTGTTACGTGTTGCGTTGTACTCCCCAAAAAGCATGACCGATTTAATTAGCACAGGAAAGCTCAGAAAAATTTAGCCACGTCTTCCTGATGACACATCAAACTGAAATGCCTGAAATGCAACAGGGGGTTGCCACTGCCAAGTGCTCGGGGGCCCCGGGGGCACTCGGTTATAATCTTCAGTGTATTTTCAGAAGAATTCCATTTCCACGTTAGCATGTGTGAACAGCGAGGACTGACAGAAAACGGTGCTAGTTTT
This sequence comes from Decapterus maruadsi, assembly GCA_030347415.2. Lineage (NCBI taxonomy): Eukaryota > Metazoa > Chordata > Actinopteri > Carangiformes > Carangidae > Decapterus > Decapterus maruadsi. Next base: position 20,755,104 of record CM064906.1, read on the forward strand.
TCATCAAACACCTCTCCCACTGGCCCACGGCTCAGATTTCATCCATTGTTACCGTGCGGGGCGTTATCCTGTTTCTGACAAGAGAAGCACATCACATATGGTTAACAAAACTGCACAACAATGCGTTAGCTTGTTTTAGACGATTATGACTGAGCTAGGGTGGTTGTTTCAAGGCCGCCCCCTCACTGCAGAGACACAGAGGGGCTTTTGCACAACCTAAAGGCCTGTCTGCTTTGCGTCAGCCATCAAAGGCATTAGACTTGGCAGGCTAGACCCTTTCCTCGCTATCAGCTACACCGCTGAACACAAGGACCCTGGCTCAGAATCACTTGTGTATGAAACACGTGTGTACAATGGGCTACTACGATGACTCCTCCAGAGAGTGGACAATCAAGTGTACAGTACAAGCAAAACCTCTCCGGTGTCCAATCCAGGGAGAGACCCTGTGCATTGTAGAGAGGAAATGACGCCAACTTGAAGGCAATAACGGACTTACATTTCAGTCTCAGCAGCACTATGTCCATTTTGGAGCTGTTGCGAAGCTTCCAGTCATATCTCACCAGCTTCCTCTCCTTGTGGTGATGTTGTTTTGTCATTTGCACAAGTCAACGTCATTGTGGGAAACAATGAATGGCTCCAGAGCAGCTCGTAAATGGACCTTGCAGTGAGATTGCTTCATCAAATACCAATTTTGCAGTCAAGAATGAACTTTAAAGGGATAGTTCACCCAAAATTCAAATTTCACTCATTATCTACTCACCCTCATGTCGACTAAGAGCTGTGAGAATTTTCAGAGTCCTCCGTTCCTTCTCTGAGTTATGGAGGGGAGGGGGAGGGGGCGCACAGCAGTGTTTGTCCATATAATGATTGTTAATGGACACCAACTTTCTTCGTCCAAAAAAACACACCAAAAAACATCAAAATACTTCCATATTGCTCGTCTGTAATGACTCGTCTGACAACCATTATATGGACAAATACTGCTGCAGGACTCTGAAAATTCTCACAGCTCTTAGTCGACATGAGGGTAAGTAGATAATGAGTGAAATTTGAATTTTGGGTGAACTATCCCATTAGGCTTCAATTTTTCAAGCCAACGTTGCCAAGCGGTCCTCAAAGTTCCCAGAAGAAAAAGGACACTGAACATTTGCAGCTAAGAAAATCTCCCATGGAAGATGACATGATCAAAAGCACCAGAGCTTCATTCTGAACGGAGAAATTTGTGGTGAGATTGTTTTGGCCATTACAAAGCAGATGTGATGATGTTTCCAGCTTCAAATCCTGGATCTCATTTCAGAGGTTTTTCAATTGACCGAGAGGTGCCAAGGATTTATAACCGAGGAATAGTCTTGGACAGTTTAGACAGAGGCAGAAGACATTAGAGCATGCATGGTATCCAAAATGCTGACTTACCGAGTCAGAATAACAATAAGAAGAAAAGGAAAAGGCTGTTTCCTCTGCCATTCTGACATGCATACTTCAAATACCTCCTGCTTCACTGATTAAAGAAATCAAATGCAGTGGGTTGTTTATTTGCCCTTTGACCTTCAAAGCCCTGGTCGCTTTGGCTTTGAGTGTTTTTAATCTTATGGGTGCCTGATTATATGATTAATGGCAATAACACTCGGATAAAAGAACGAAACAAGTGGATTCATATTAAAAAAAATCTCAGACTGCCTCCTAATCAGCTCAGGAAGAGGTTGTTGATTTAGTGGATATACCGCAGGTCCACAGGCCTAATCCTTTCAGACTGGCACCTGTCCAACTATGCACTCCAGGGTATTTCTACCAGAGAAGCCATACGAGCCACATATCTGCGAGGCTGAAGTGGTTTGTTATGAAAAAGAAAGGAGATAGTAGCAGATATTGATCATTTATCAGCGATGCTTTAAGTGTCACAAGGCTGTTATATGATGCAGGGCACATGAAAAAATACTTAAAATATAAAGCTTTCACTAATGGTGGAGGGAAATCATGCATTAAGAGGGTCAGTTCCACCTTTTTTTATGGGAGGAAACATTGCAAGTGAAGCAAGCAGATTTCTTTTTTTCTTTTTTCTTTACAGGCCTCTGGCTTCAATTATGAAAAACATGTGGTAATGAAGATGTTACGCTTAAGGTCCCACCAGGAAATTAATTCTGAGCTCAACGAAGCATTGGTGTTGTTGAAACTTACCAGGCAATTAGAAAAGGTAGTACACGAGGGGTGTTGTGTTTAGTGGGATGTTATGTTTTAGTGTTCTGGGAGTTAAACAAATCACAGATCATCTCTGTAGCAGAGGCTTGCCACTACCACCATTTCCACATGATGAACAATGCTGTTGTCTCGTCTATAAATGGCCCGGATGAAATACGTTTTACAACGCTCATGAATCCCTTAGAGGTGATGCTGGCTTGTAAAATGCTGGAACCGTGGCAGGAGAACGGTTGACGTCTTTCTTTTTCACACCCCCAGACATAATACACTCCCAGAAGCCCTTATCATCACTGTTGTTGCAATTTAAACAGAGATGCCTATACTTTACTGGCAAGAAACAAACCCTTCGGCATGTGCAAAACTACCTGATTAAACATTTATGAACCGTGATTCCGCCACACCAGTGGAATATCTCCAGATTGAAATATCCCAACTACTACTGGATGGACTGCAACACAGACTTTTGGTACAGCTATGCATCCATGTTTCCAATGGATGAAGTAATCCACTAACATTTCCTCTACCCTTACCAGCTGGCCAAAGTTTTGGAGATTGAAATTTGCTTATTACAGAGAATCAAAGTTCCACATGGTGAATCTCTATGATGTGAGTGATCTGCTTTAGCACAATCACGAGGTCGGCAACAGTTTGTGTGAAATGTCTCCGACTTTGCATATGATATAACCATCCATGTCACCCTAAGTATATAAGTATAAGTCGTAGCACCTTTGACAATTCATCCAAAGGCGACAGGTCAATAACAAGTGACTAAACACATGTAAAACTAATGACACCTCCAATCACCATCACTTGTATTTTGGGTTAGGGCTAATCAGCAAATGCTTGATGACATTAAATATTAATGTTAGAATTATCATTAAACCAAATATCAAACTCAGCTCAAAGCACAATAGAGGTGAGATGTTAGTGTGGCTGTGAACTCCTGTCTTGTCTTGTCACTGTTTTGAGGAATATACAGTATATACTATTCTCGTATTCTAGAGCAGGATTATTTGCCCTGTTTCAATATCAAGCTCAAAGACTAGACTAGATATATTCTATTACCCTGGCAGTCTTTATAACCTCTAGCCAACAGGGACGCCTTTCTCCTCACTGTTGACACAAAGCTGTAAAGTCGTGTCTACATGGCAAGTTAAGGTCAAGGAAGACAGATAAGCCTGTGTCAAAGAATCAACGAAGACCCAAATAAAGAACCTTTTGTCCAAAGACTTAGGGGAGTCTGCGGAGAGGGAGACATTCATTCAAAGTTTGGTCTACACATCAGCCACAGGGGTTGGATGTGACTTCATTTGTCTTGTGCGCTTTTTCTTTCTCTTTGTGTACATTTCTCCGTCGTCCTGTTATCTTATTTTGAACCACACCATACATGCTTCTTGGCTCCTTTCAGCTTCTTTTTTTTTTTTCCCCCCTCATTTTCCATCAGGCCAAAGTAGGCCACAATAGGTGCTACTGTACACGGAGAAATCAAGCTTTGTTCTCTGCAACTTGTCAACACAAGACTCATTCAGAGATGTGACAGGGGGTCCAGACTAGAATAAACCTGGAGGCATTACAGGTATCAGGTAACGAGTGATTCTGTGTGTCTGCATGCGTTTACGCTCTTCGTGAGATCGTCTGTTCTCTAGACCAAGTTCCTGTTTCATTTCACTCTCCATCCAAGCGCTGCTGAATGCCACAGAAAGAAAAGCCAACAAATACCTGGAGTTGTGTTTCTGCTCCTCGAAGGAGACACAGTAGATGGAAAAGTTCACAAAGACCAAAAAAACACCTTCTGTGTCTATTTGACTAGTTATTACTCGCCACCTTTTTCAATAAATACTAGAGAGGTATATAAAGGTTTGACTGACACTCCACCACGCCCTTGCAATGAAGCATGTAATGCCTTAATAGCATTGGCAAAGAAAACACTTTTTCATTTCTAGCTGAGCAATGAAAACTATCAGACAAGCCCGATCAGGATCCTTGTGCAAGGCAGAAATGATTACAGTACGTATTCTATAAGAGCATAATATAGTTGTTGATGTTAACGTAATCACCCACACCCTAAAGTGTTGTAATCAGCTGCAGTAAATTCACGTCGAGTAGAGGGAACAGTTTTACAGTAGTACTCCAGTGACCCTTGCACGTTCTGCATTGTTTACAGATGTGAACGTGGAAAAAGTCAAACCTTTAGACGAGCAGGGAAGACTGGAGCCAACACAAACTAATGGAGAGTAGCCTAATGCTTCAGGTTAAAGCTGTTAAAGAGCTCTGACATCCTTTTAATCAGGATGTGAGGCAGGAAGTCTACCCCCCACCCCCCTCTTCCCTTCTCCATCCATACAAAGGGGATTACAAATTAAACATCCTGGATCTCAATCCCAATCACCTTTGACAAATGGAGGAATTCATTTACAAAAATTGAATAAATTAACCATCATGCACCACAGGGTCCAAACCACTAACAGTGACTCATGGCTTAAAATGCACCATTTAGTTTACTAGGCCAATGGACCACACAGGAAGCGGCTGAATATATTAGGGAAGCAAAACCTCAGAGATCAGGCACCACCCTTCTACCAATACCTTCTTGCAGAAATATTCAGAGATGGAGATCTGTTGGGGGAAAGCTATTGTTCTCCTCCCTGTAGGGGATTCCTCTTTTGGGCGAGCGACTGTTTGAAGCATGGCTCCTCACAATGACCTGGAGGTCATTACTGAAGATGCCGCACCTACGTGAGGGTGCTAAATTGAGATGCTTATGTGAAGCAGCGGCGCCTAGAAGAAACAGCTTCGAGGCCTGTTCAATGAACGATTACATTAGGGCACGAGTTCTCAGAGATCTCGCTCCATCCGTCTGGCGTTTGTTTGTGTATCCTTGACTTTTCTGTTTTCCTACCATGCTTTGATATCCTTTGATCCATGCACAACCCAGTCCAAGTCGCTGACAACTTTTACATTTGATGATGTGGCTTGAAGATCCATACAGCTCAGAGCTGAATACAAATAAACCAACTATTTGCTTCTAAGAAAGAAAGAAAGAAAAAAAAAAACGCCCCAGACAGTCTATTCAGTGCCCCTCTGAGCTCAACTGAACTGAGCTGCAAATTTCTCTTTAGCTGGGTTTGCGGCGTGTTAGAGCCATGGTTTTCATCCAAGCTGAAAGCCTCCGGGATGGAAACATACTCAGTGCCCACTTTCCATCTTTACCTTCACTACTGGAGCTGACTTACTGTTTCAGTCTGTTCCAGCCTGACAAGACACATTCAAAAGCTGCTTTGTCAAACATTTAAAAAAATATTAAACTACAAACATTAACTGGTAACAAAATGTTTCAGTTTCAGTCACTGGCGTAGACGTAAAGGAATCATGTGAAATGTATCCAGGACCAATAAGAAGATATTACTTTAACCCATAAATTGAGCTAAAAACTACTTTTACATTACTTTTCTGTCCAGTCCAGTTCTGTCCTTCTTTTAAAATGCTTAATCTTCTGTATGCAGTATCTTTCTTTCATATCAACAAATGCCAACGCTTATGTGTTTGTGCTCTAATCTTGGTATTAGAAGAGCACCCGTACCACTAGAGATCTGTAGAAGATAAACTTTTCAATGCACGCAACTTCAGATGATTAACACCAGTTAATCAACCTTTTTTTTTTTTTTTTACTAGGATAGTCTCAGATCTGATAGAATAATTGAATAGTTCTCTGAAACTTCTGTTGCTAATTTGACAGCTATTTTAAGAGGCATGTGTAAACACTGCTAATGATCTGTCAATATGTTTTGCATCTGATGAGATCTATGATCTTATTACACAAAAATGGTGCTTAAACTTTACCCAAAGGGCAAAAGAAGGAAATCAGGTGAAGTTATGACAGCAACCCCCCCTCAAGTGAGATCGGCTTGAGGAGATAGACGTACTTAGACAGGGGCAATTACTCAGCTGGAGCTGTGGCCTCTTTCCCCTTTTAACACGACACTGCACCTGATGAGATGGGAAGATATCAGAGGGCCTTTTTTTCCAACTTGAATTCCTGGGTCTCTTTCCATTGGAGACTCCATGCACAGCCAGCGGATCATGGAAAAGGCCATAAATGCAACGGATGACTTTGTTACCATGTACAAACAAAGGACGCCAATCAGTTCAATGAGTAACCACATTCACTTATTCCATGCTGTGTCCTGAGTGGATGTATATATACTACAGATGAGCAGCTGCAGTGATAAACACTGGTTCGCAGGGAAAATGAAAAGAGCTAAATTGACTTTTGATAATCAGTCAGCCGTGCAGCAGGCAGCATTTTTGCAGCATATATAACAGTGTGTGACTTTAATACACAATTAATTTACTGTATTCAGATGGTTAACAGTGAGAAGTCGAACTAAATCTGTTCCACGTCCGTGTTCCACCTCGATGACACACGTCTAGCCTCGGGTGCGTCTGCCGTACGCCACAGAGCTCGGCCGCTCCACAGAAGTATCAGTGCGGCCAGATAACCTGCTCTCCACAGAGGCACTATTGTCCCCAAGTGAAACCAAAATCCTGCACTTTGCCAGCAGCTCTCTGAAAAAAAATCTCTGAGCGCTCAGACACGGCGCACTTTATCAAAGCTGGGGAGGGACGGGTGGCGAGAAATTATCCTCCCAACTCCCACGGCCTAAACCGGAGAAGCTGCATTTCCAACAATGGCTGCAGCAGATGGAAGTCTGGGAAGGTCGTCAGAGGACCAGTAAGCAGCAGCAGCAGTAGTAACACCGGGGCCACTCTGAACCCTAAAACGCAGAGTGGAGATTCTAGGATTACACAGGATCATAACCTATATTTCACTACCGACATCCATCTAATCCCAGAGAGTGGGCTTTAATGAAAAGAAAAGGCACGGTTTTTTGAAAGTGATGGCTAAAAAACAGATGACTGATGAGGGAATCGGGCTTGTTAGAATCCAACACGTCGCAGAGGGAGAAGCACTTACTCAAAAAGCCGAAATGCACTGCAGGGGTAGAGAGATTTTTGTCATGATTCAGCTTCACTTTTGCAGGTGTGCAAGCACGTTTAAACAACAGAGCTGGATTTCACCCATACACACCGTACATATTATCTTGAAATCTCATTCTGCTCCCTACTTGAATGACCTATTAACTCTGAAAGAAGCATATTGGTACTGTATAAGCGGGTTATCTTGTGACCAAATTGATCTGGGGAGCCTGGCATTAGGAATTAAGGATTTAGCCGTCGACATGCTCCTGAGATTAGTTTGATCTTTCACAGGTTAACTCACAGCTTGGTTTAAGAGTATCCCAGACAGGTTCACCTCATATCTGAATTTTGGATTTGAATACTCTACAGCTAAAAGTAGAAGAGATTAGAAATACATCAGCCTGCCTCTCCAATACAACTCCAGTCACAAAACAGAGGGAGTCCAACTGATTCTGAGACCATTTAGCATTTCATCTGGGAAATAAATCACCACAGTTATTACTTGTGGTCGGCTGCTGGGTGAAGCTGTGGGCATTATTTACAACCTCTCTGCAGATGATGACAGTTAATAAAGTGAGCATGGCAGCAGATGGGACAAAGAGCTTTTCTATTATTCAGCGGGTCCTGTCTAGAGCCATCACACCTCGGCAGGCTGTCGCTGAACCGGAGCGACTGACAGGTCGTCTTCCTGTGGGACGGGCCGGTACCAGCACCGGGTTTGCTGTCAAAACTCAAAAGTCATTCCTTCCATATGACATGAAGGCAGCTAAAGATGGGCAGATTGATGGGGCAAAATGACCACCTGGTTGTTTATGTCCCAAATATGATAACCATTAAGCTTTTAGGGTCATGGGTTTAACAGATGTTACGCTATAAAGACCAATACCAAGCTGAACTCTGATACTGCATCATCATGCATCAACTTCCACTTTTTTGAAACCTGTAATCTAGCTCTATCAATCTAACACAGAATAACCTGACGAATAATGCTGACTTTGAAATAAAGTGTTTTCAAGTTACCAAAAACCAACATCTTCCCACTGTTTCATCTTGTAAAACAAAATAGCGTCATTATAGTCATGAGCAAAACCAAACATCTGCTAAATGTCACAATGACAATTAACCAATGATCGCTTTGTTAGGCTGATTTTCATTTCCAATCAAAATTGAACGTACATCCATCTTTACATTGATGTCAGATGCATGCTGGGATGCTCCTTCGTCTTGGAAGCAAGGCTCGAGTGCTGCTGTTGGTTGTGAGCTAGTTAACATGCCAGGCCTGTCACTCTTGCTCTCTTATGTTTTTCTATTGAGCAATTGCTTTGTAGGGGAGAGGTCAATCAAATTGTCAACTGAAGATGGTTGTTCATTTCTCTGTGTGTTGTTGTGTGTGTACTATGTACACGCCACTAATGGTTTTGTAACTGTATCTGTGATAAAGCGAGCAACATTGTTGATGTGACTGTTGGGTGTTCTCCCTCTTCAGATCATTGATCCATGAATGGTGAAAGCCTTTCCTCTTTTTCTTTCTCTTTTTGACTTTTCAGACAAATTCTTAGTAATAGGCCAAAGGTTTGTCTTCCACCCACGACCTGCATCAATTTCAAGTTTTTCTCAACTTGAAAATCTTGTGCCACTTCCCAGTGTAAACATCTGAGCAGATGTTCACACTTGCCTCCTAGCAACAAAAACACTTGCAGGTCAAACACAGTTTACTAAATTAGATCGAACAGGCAGCCTGAAAAAAAAACCATGTTTCCCCCCATTTGGTGATTTTTACAATAAGTCGAAGGATTACATGCTCCTTTGTGGGCCGAGGAAATTATCCGTCTTCTTAAGGCTCATAAAACCCTTAGAAACCCTTTTGGATTATCTCAGAAATGCATTGCCGCTGAGCTTAGGGACAAGCGTGTGTTTATTCTTGTTTTGACACTTGATTCAAGTTTTTTTGTTTTGGTTTTAAACATTAAGAAAATTGAACATAACTTACTCATGCAGTACATCTATATTTAGTTGGCCAGACAACTGACAATTCATCTGCACCAACAATAAGTGATTCTAATCTTTAGGAAAATAACACCTCTGCTTTTCAAAATAAAAGCGATCAAATGTCTGTTCGGAGAATATTTTGCAAATCCAGGCTCATCAGACTCACAGTTATTGTTGTGTTTTTACAGATAAAGATCCAAATCCCACTTAGATTTGATCACTCCAACATCCAACACACGTGTTCAGACTCCTTTCAGACACTTACACAAAAACTATTTCAGGTAGTGTATAATTATTAAAACATACTTAAATAAACACTGCCATATCAGCTTTCATAACGAGTTAATGGATGAACCTGCTGCATGTGGAAAACCCCATGCAGCCACTCATTCTTTAATCAATAACAAAAATGTATTCATGTGTTAATGGTGTTTACGAGGATATAAAATAACCCGCAACTCCCTTGCTGTCGTTATTTGGCTTTTTTCTCCTCTTTTCTTTTATTTAGTTTGAAGATGTGATGCCAAACGAACATAACAAGAATTTTGACATCTTGTTCTAATCAAGTTCGACTGTTACGGACACTATGTGCTAGGAAAACCTGGTGTGCCACAAAGGAACATCTGCCTCAGCTCCTGGCCAAAAAAACAAAAACAAAAACCAACAATAACAACAACTACAACTGTCAGACCATATGGTGGGGTTCACAGTCCCCTGGAAACGGAAACTGGTTCAGTCACAAAAAAAAAAGAACAGTAATTAATCCAAGTAAGTGCACAGTGCATACCATGACTATCATTACAGCTGCTCATTTCTAATCTTCTCTGGTCTCAATAAGAAAAAATCCCAAATCCTTATTTACTGTGGGAGACTTGCTGCTGCGTGAATTGTGCGGCTGTCTGGTTTGTTTAGACGCCCAGAAATATTTAGGGACTCTGTCTTTTTGGCTCACAAACACTTTTGATTTGTTATGGTTGTGTTGAAAAGCTGCACTGGTTGTTACTTGTTGGAGCAGACGAGGGGGGGTGTGGGTGGTGTGGTGTGATGGAGGGGAGAAGATGCAACTTGCACGTGCGCTGCTGGCAACAAACACGCCGCGCTTATCTGCTTATAAGGAGGAACAACAGTGCAACGAGTGCGGACAATGATGATTCATTATAAAAGGAAGTTGAGGTCATTAGGGAGTAAAGTGATTCTCCTGGTCACTTTCTCCCCTGACATCTGGCCTTTATGAAACCTGAGTCACACAAAATACATGTGGATCCACTTTTTAATATTTCCAGGCTTTTACTCTTGCACAACTTTAATTGCGCTTCTGAGATTCAGGATATTTCCTGGGTGTATTTGTCAGACATATCCAGGATATTGATGCTGAATCAATTTACAGCTATCAAAATAAATCAAGATCACGTATGAACAATCTGAAAACAGCATTGCATTACCAGTCAAAACACTGCCATGTCATTAAAACTAAGAGGTGTGACCTTAACATCAGGGCCAAGAGAAGCCTGCTCTTGCTGCCTTCATACTTCACATCACTCTACACTAGTACACATACTCTCCAGGCTCTCTGCTTTTTATCATTTGTACCAGTGGAATGAAGTGACTGTCCTCACATCTTTGATCTAATCTCCTCTGAGGACCAGATGCAAGAACTGTCTGCACACATGCACCACTCTCCTACAAGGATGCAACACTCATATACAGATACATACATGTGAAATCCCACTGCAGAGTGAAAGCATGGATGATGAAAATGTGCCAATGTCAGAAAGTGGTGTGTTTTTTTTTGCTTTTTGTTTTATTAAAGTGTGAGGTTAAGTTAGAAAATGCACCAAATGTACTTTTAGTGTGTTTCAAGGTGACAGCTTGCCCCAGTTTTTTTATTCTATTTTTGCCTACAAACAGATCACACACTCTGCACTGAGCACTGGAGACAGGAATGCTGACAAATGTGCTCACAAAAAAAAGAAGCTAAATATCACCTGAAGGCATAAGAAAATAAGACACAACAATAAATTGCTCAACCCAAAATCCCCTCCTTGCACCATCATCATCATCATCTTCTTAAATGTGGTACAAATTTGCATGCTTGAGTCATCGTCTTCCCGCACTGGGTAGGGTGCAAGAGTTGCGTATTTGGGAATAGACTAAGTAGTTAATCAACTGTTTTTTTTTGTTGCTATAACTTGATCACCAGTGAGTGTCCCACATTGACAGCGAGGGCTTAACTTTACTGGAGCCTCTCTGTGTGTAGCTTTAAACCGGGGAGGTCACAGGCTGAACAGCGAAAGACTGTGAGAAACTTTTCTCCCACGCCGGATCGAGTTTCCCTGCGGTTTTTAGGGTTTTGAGAGCGGGGTCTGTGATTTCTTTCCTGTACTGCGAGATTTATGTAAAACGCTAAATCAAGCAGCAGAGGAAAAGCGAAAGCCTTCTTACAGACATTACAGCCCCGGCGACGCTGCCTGCCTGCATGTTGTAATAGCCTTCTGCCCCTGACATACCTTTCTTTTCCGCCAGGACGCAGGAGCCCAGCCACAGCGCAGAGGTGAGACTGATCCACTTCAGAAAACGGGTTGCCATCGTGGTTTTGAAGCTCCGGTTTGAGAAGGTGTCATTCCATTACCAACGAGACGCGATACTCCGCCTTAGTGAAACTTGAAAACTTGTTTCTATGTTTTTTCTTTTTCTTTTCTTTTTTTTCCTCGTGTGCCTCTTAAGAGTTTTTTCCTCGTCTGGGAAAGTCAAACTTTGACTGCTCCTCCTCCTCGCAGATATCTCCAGCAGCTCGAGCCCAGCAGAGGACAAACTACTGGCTGCTCTGACGTCAGTAGGAGGAGGATAGATGCGCCTCTCAGGTAGAAGAGGAGGGGATGGGGTTTAGGGGCTGGGTGGGTGGGGGTGTATCATAGTAGTCTACTCTATTTGTGTTAGAGTAATGTTTTTTTTCTTTCTTCCGGAAACTGTGTGTAGAGTGGAAACAACGTGGATAAAATAAATAAATAAATCAGAAATTCATAGAAGATTCCCAATCTAGTTGTTTTGAGTTTTATCGCAAACGTCAATATTCATGAATGTATGCAACTCAAATTTAGCGAAGTGGAGAAAAGAGAAGTTAAAAAAAAAACACACACGCTGTCCATATTTACTTGAGGCTGGATATTCAGAGTAAGGAAAATCTGAAACAATATGGTAATTTATTTCTTTCTTTCTTTCTTTCTTTCTTTCTTTCTTTCTTTCTTTCTTTCTTTCTTTCTTTCTTTCTTTCTACCATCCAAGCAAGATGTGTAAAGGCCAGGGTGAATGTGTTATTGTGGACAAGCTATGTTATGAGTCACTACAATATTTCTTAATGGCCTGAGACATAATAAAGCATCTTTGGTATTTCTGGCTTGGTTTGCAGTTGTTGCTTTTTATCAGCAAATGTTCACTGATAAGGGAATATTTGCAACTGCAACTGCAAAAACTTTCTATCCAGGCCTGTTGTTTTCATTTTTTTAATGAATTCAACTCAAAGTAAGAAAAACACACACCAAGTTTGTATCTCCAGAGATGTATTTTGGTGTCTGAATTCTTTCTTTCTTTCTTTCTGGTATTTTTGCTTGACAATTTTGCATTTCTTATCAGTCAACATTTGCACCAATATTTGTAAAAAGCTGCTATAGACCACTGATAAACATTAAACTAAAGAATATGACTATGATTTGTATATACTATGTATTTAATGAAATAATAAAGTGACAATTTTAAACCACCACAGTCATAAAACTGTAATGCTATTTCAACAGTGATCAGGCTTTTCTAGATAAGCTGATGATGAAATTGTTAGTGACAATACATTAGGTGTCACATGCAGCCATTCAAGTATATGTAGATGTGAAAAATACCAGAAACCTGGAACTGGCACATTTATATTTTTTTTTACATAAATTACCAAAATAACCCTGGGACACTTTTTTACAGTAAGTGCCCCAGGGTTATTTTGGATGAACAAAGAACAGGAAGTTAGGAAAAGGATGATGATGTTTCATCCAAGATGTAAAACCTAACCTCTGGAGCTTTCTTTGAGTTTCATCCAATAGAAACAGGCCCAACAGTGACCTCTGACCTCCCAAAGTCACACTTTGCTATTGTGCATGAATCAAAGACAGTCCCTGCATTAATGTCATACATGAGTTTAATGAATAAAATGTCTAGACCGCTGACAGAGCGTCTGTCTGATCGGAGCCGAATGTAATTGGATGTCAGGCTGCTTAAATGTGTTTGTTGTTGTACACAGATCAGACTCTATGGGGACAGGAGTGATAGAAATCATTTTTCACGCTGGTGTTTATTTCATTACCGCAGCTTAATGGTTCAGCAAATCGTCTTTGGTTGTATTGTTGGAGGAGGAGGTTATTGTGTTGGGTGAAATTATGACCATTCTCCACAAGGAGAAATTACCTAATGTGAAGCTAACGTTTCACATGAGACAGCACAGTGAGTTATTTCCAGTGTGCTGTGGATGTGATGCAACTGTCAGTTTGACTGTTCTTGCTACTGTCATTGGGAAACAGGTCAACGGCCTCTGTCATTTCAGTAAGTCCGGAGGAAAATGTTAACAGAGCCCTATTAAGAGAGAAAGGTATTCACCTCACAAGGTTACACACCTTTGAATGGTCCAACACTCATTGAGGGAATAAAAAGGGGTCAAATATTGCAATTTTAATCAAATTTCAGCTCAGGGGTTGGTTTTAATTATCTTTAAACCAAAGTTCATCACATGAGAGAAATCACTTTGCCTTCTCAGCAGCGACTGATTTCTACACCACTGGCCAAGGTCTCAATTATGAAATGTTCCACATTACAAAAAAAAAGAAAAGAAAGAAGGCCCTGGTTGTTTCAATGTTTCATATCGCCATCCATCGCTGTCCTGAGACTCTCTGTGCTTTTGGCACAAGTCTGCTCAAACCACAGCTGTCTGTCAGCCAAGCACAAACACTAAACAAACACAGAATAATGGCCACACCACTGGGGATTCAAAAGAGAGCATAGCTATGTTGGGGGAAAAAAGAAGCCAAAGAGGGGGAAAGAAGAAAGTGTGTGAGAGAGCAAGGGAAGTGATGACAGCTACTGACTGGCAAAGTAAATATTGGAATATTCTCATATGCTCCATCTCTTATGATCATTGAGCACTGTTTCCTTAAAATAAAACACTGGCATTTTGCCTTTATTGGACAGTAGACAGTCTAAAAGAGACAAGACACAAGCGAGAGACAAAGAGAGACAGTGGGTTCTGGATGTGCAACCGAGCCGGAAGTCAAACCACGGACATTGTGGTTTTGTGGTTATGAACCATTAGGCCACGGGTCACGGCTGAGCTTCGGTATTCTCAGCCTGATCAACAGTGCACATCCATAAATGCAGCATATATATATACATCTCTATGAGGTATCAAGTGAGGACATGTTTATGAACTAATGTTTACACAAGGAGTCTTATTAGGTGGTTCAGTGAGGCGGAAAAGGTTATGTGACCTCGCCGTGAGGGGGAGATGAGCTGTTGAAGGTCTGAAGTCTGATCTGCATGACAGGGCCCAGATGGACCAGCAAGAACCAGAGAGTCCCACCCCCACCCACCCACCCATCCACCCACCCACTCAACCACCCTGCAGCGCCCTCAGAAATTCTCCTGAATGATGATAAGCAGAAGTACAGAAAATCAAATCAAAACATGACTGCCTGGCCGGAGTGATGAGTTCTGCAAAAAAGACATTTTCAAAGATTGATGTATAAAATATATAAAATTACCTCTTCAGTTTTGGATTAGTGAGAGCCTCCTGTGAATCTCTGCGCTATTTTAGGGGCCTGTCATGGCTGCTCTGTCTATCGCTGACATACAAGATAAGACTTGGATTAGTGACTGAATCCATAAAAGCTTTAATAATAGCTTTCTAACTTCTGTTTTTCAGCAGTATGGTGGAAAAGCCTCAGGCATCCAGAACAAACTGTCAGGTACCAATTAATTAGGTTTAATTAAAGAAGCCAGTTAGATTACCCTGTATCTCACCATCTGCCCCCCTGAAGGAAATTCTCCTTAAGCCGCACTGAAATACCGAGGGCAAATATTTGAATGTAGGAGCGGATTGTTGTTTGGTAATAGTGAGTCCGTACACACACACGTACACACTTTGTTTTCTCTTCCTATGAGCAATAAAACGTGTGCGTGTGTCTCATTGCTGTTTTTTACCGTTTCCTGACGAGGCCTCATGGTCTTTGGCTTCGAGCCGTGCTCACTTGCCAGAGCATGTGGTCGCCATGGCAGCCCAATGGGTAACACAGTAAACACCTCAAAGTAAATGAATGAACCTGCTTTAATCCAATAGGAATCCCTTTCTCAACTTTCGCAACCAGTCACATCCTGTTTCAAAACATGGAACACCTTGTTCGCAGTCATGAGTGATGACAATTATTGCATTTAGTCTCCGTGTGTGTTTAGATTTCACAGGTAAAGATTTCTGTGTGTGGCATGGCAAGCACATAATAATAGTGTGAAGATAATTTATACAACACTCATCAAAGTCAGTGACTTCCAGCATAATGCAAATAGAGAGAACCAAATAGGGGGAAAGGGACTGTATATATTGCACTAATGCACTAATGCTTGTCAATAAAATGAGAATATATGGACAGGGTTTTCAGAAAGTGAAAGTATTAGCATCAAACTACATCTTACAAACCATTGGTGACGGTATAATGGCCCAGTTCAGAGTTATTGCATTATAATTAGTGATGTATTAATGTATACATCACTTTGATGTTGCTGCTTCAGCAGGTTTTTCTGTCTTTATACTGATGGGCGCGGCCTGAGCATTTCCCCCCAGGGACCAAGAATGTCTTGACTTATCCTAGCGTATAGTAATACATAATAATTTATTTGATAAAAAAAAATTGTCAGCATGTGTGAGTTGTAGTGGATGTGGAGTATCACAAACCAGACAAGAGATGATATTTCATGATTGCACTACAATACTTGAGAAGATGTCTCATCCACCTTCAGGAGTTTTACAGGTTCTCTCCTGTCTTTCCTGTAGGTGCATCTTAATTTTAGTGACGTTCTCAGGCAGGAGAACGGTCCACTATTAAGAAACCATTCTTTGTGGCCACCGATGCGGTCAATTTGGGTCATGGGAAATTGATTGCCAGTGTACACTGAAGTGGTTTGGTGCTGGCTGAGCTACAGCTGGGTTGAAGGTCTGCATTCCCAAGGCTGGTGCCATGGCGCTCTTCCTGTAAAAGTGTGAATGTGGAAGGGGGGGGTGACCAGGCTCATTCAAATCAGCGATGAGAGAGCTTGACTAGCTGCATGAGTCATGCACAATCTGAATAAAGAGGATCAGAAAACTGACCGGAGCACATTTTGCACTGGATTGTGGTCACTGAGAAAAAATGCACAGCCTAAATGTGTCAGTTTGGCACATCTTGTCCAACTGACCGAAGAACTGAGATCATGTAATCATCTACAATGTAGATTTCCTGCACATGGCTTCACTCTTGCTAGAGGAAGGAGTTGCTGCCCCCCACCCCCCCAAACACACACACAAACACACATTTTCCTGTATGCCTCCCCCTCAACATAATAATTTGATCATAGAAGGACGGATGGAGGATGTTCCTTTATCTGTCATATGTTATCAATTTATAACACTGCTGTCATATTGAATCAATCTCAGATCAATTTCTCGGCTCATTAGTTCGTGTGATGTGGATTCAGGTTCCTGAGTGTCTCCTGTGTCCTCAGAGGGTTTGCAAGCAAATAGCTGGGGGGCGTTTTCTTCAATGAAACACCGCCATCTCGTGGCTAGTTTGCTCGAGGCAGCTTGTTGTGGACCTTACTATCTGGGCTAGAAAAGAGCTGTGGGCGCTATAAATGTCAGGTCGTCTGTTCTGGGTCTGCAGAGCACAGATGTGGGTAAATTGTGGGACAAATATTTTGAGATAAGGGAGAATAATGAGGCTAATGCACTGCTTGTGTGCCCTGTCCTGCTTGTGCATTTAGCCCCCACTTGCAGACTAATGGTGATGATGATTGGATAATTGATTGATTTATCGACTATTCCCGAATATCTTGCTATTTTTTTTTTCCACTTAAGGGCTATTATAGTGTTGTCAGATCACATATAGCAACCATTTAGCATAGTCTTCTTATCAAAGCATCACCAGAGGAATGCAGGTTGCATCAGTCTCATCTGGATGCCTTTTGTTTACTATAATGAATTTAAAAGTCCATTATCTTGCACATGCTCGCTTCAAACTGCACAAAGCCGGTGGTCTGCAAAGTGTAAGAGTCAAACGCACGGGGCAGTTGTGAAGAATGATATTTCATCTGCCATGCACTGTGCAGGGCAGCTCTCAGGATGCTGCCAAGCGGCGCTGCGCTGTGTGAGAAATCAAAGCGCAGGCGTCGAGTCGGGAGGGAGCCTATCTTGCGCAGATTGGGTACTGTACATGGCCATTGATGCTGCTGGATAGATGTAGCCCCTGATGTAAATAAGAATGGCGAGGGCAGCGGGTCTAACATGCAGCGTTATCTCTGCTTGACATCGGAACATTTTTATGCCACCGTCGGGGATTTATTTTTTATTTTTTATATATATATATTTATATATATAAAACGCGGGGTCCTTTTCTCGTTCTCATCTGAATCTGCCTTGACAGCTCGCCTGATGGTTTTCATTTGACACAAGAACCAAAGCGGACGGGCGGCTTCTTCTAATAAACACTCGGGAAAAACAGGTCATTATGACCTTAGTATCCTCCAGTAAAAGAAAACCATCGGATTGCTTTTACGCGGCAGCTTTCTGCTTGCATTTTTTGCTTTGGATTTCGTGTGCCGTGTCCGGAGAGGAGCATCATCAGTTCAGCGTTGAGGTAAGATAAATGGCCTTCCCTCCCTGGTTTATCATAAATGACCGTGCTATCTCCTCCACATAATCTGCCTCGGCGTGGAAAAACACATACACATATATATTTATATATAGGCTACTGACTCTTCCTCCTCACTCCATCCGTGGGCACACCATTAGGCTACCATCACGCAGAACATAGAGACATTGTGAGCCTATCAGGACAGCTCACGTACTGAACGGAGAAAACATCGCACATTCCTCATTTGTAAGGGTTCAATGAAACAGAAGGATGCTCATTTGAGGTTATTGCACTGCGGTGCATGAGCCGAGCTGATCCAGCCCACTGATCCCCCCGATGTGCAACCCAGATATGATTGCACGTAGAGTGGTCTTGTTTCAGCAGAGATGCCCTACAGCATTAGGTTGTCATGTAGTTAGTAGCAGGCCGACATAAAGTCAGGCATGCTTTTGGCAGCATCATAGTGTTGGAGGGGGGAGATTAAACATTTGCAGACACAAGTTGCATAATAGGATTTGCTTTTTTTGTACCTTATTAATTGATGTCATTTCCATCCTCACCACAGGCTCCCCTCCCACCAGTCTGAAGAAATTAAATGCTGAGGCTTTCAGTCACACATACACATCATTATTCAATTTTATGGCTCACTGAAATCTGCCTGATATCTCTCTGAGATGTGTGCCGTTTGAACAAACACAACACACACACAGGAAACACACCCACAGGAAAGAGGGAAAAGGGGGGATAAACAAGGCGTTTAGCTCAGCAGAAAGAGGGATAGAGGCAGAAGAGGTGGGGTGGAGGGGGGGATGAGGGAGGGACGGACAGATTAGCTAGCTGGAGCATTTCTCATAGGCTGTGTAGCGACAGGGAGGCATGGCAGCTGTTTGTGGCGTGCAGGCAGCTGTGGGTAGCGTGGGCACCTCGTGGACCCTCAGCATCAGGGCTGAGTGGCAGTGACCCCTGGATGACGCCCGCTCTCACCTCTCTGCTCAGTGTTGAGCTGCTCTCTGCTCCTTTGCGAGGCATGAGGATGCAGGGCCACAGTCCTGCACACCTACACTGGCCGGCATCTGTAAGACACACAAACTCTGACTAAGGTTAACAAGTCGTGGATTCAAACCAAAACCACTGCTTGGTTAACGATCTAAGCAATATGGGCTATTTACATGCAATTTCCACTCTTCTCCAAGCCAGCCACACGGTGCTGTTAGATGTAAACACGACAGCAGCTCAATCTCAGTTCCTGCAATAATGAAAAAATATTGTAGCAATTGTTAGTCATCTCACAGCCTCTTGTGAGATGCAAAATGAATGATGCGCAGCCATATTCATATTGATTTTTATTCTGGGCTTGGCAGTGGACGAGAGATTAAAGAAGTAGGATTGTTTCTGGGACCTTGCCAGTTTACCCTACCCAGTTTTTTTTGTCACTGCCAGCAGATTTGATTCACTGGGAAAAGGTAACTAAACAAACCATCTACGCTGTCCCCAGCTGGGGTTGTGGTGGCCTTGAGCAAGGAACTCCATTGTGGAGGAATATCTGTGGTCTGTGTTTGCACAAGACAACCACCTAGCATGAAGTACAGTTATTAAACAAGAAATAGTTCCATGATAATCAAAATAATGGAGATTCATGGTCATATCTGCAGCCAATAGCGAGTTATGAAGAGAAAAGTCTCATTCTTATCCGCTTTTGATGTATTGCACACAAACCTCAGTTGACATAGGTGTTTTTTTTCCCCTCCATGTGTGACTTTTCATACTGTTCCTCCCTGATTCTCTGGACTGTGAGTTTTCAAACACAGGCAAAGAATCAAGTCTTAAAATAGCCACAGTATCAAGGCCAGAATCTGTTCCCTTCTTCCCCCTCACAGGGATGGCTACAGAGGTATGGCTACCTTCCCCGCACAGAACCGGGAATGTCTGTCCTGCGCTCGGCACAAACCATGCACTCAGCCATCGCTGCCATGCAGCGCGTCTACGGTCTCAATGTCACAGGGACACTGGATGAGAAAACCAAGGAGTGAGTATATACACACACATGCCGCGGATGTGCGAGCTGAAGTGCACATGCATTTCCACCAGGCTTTGCTGATGTTACATTAATGCAAAATGCTCCCCTCATTCATTTAAAATGCAGGAGGAATGGCTATCAATATTTCAATGAATTAGTGAAGAACAGACACAGAGATGTTTATTTCACTCCCCCACCACCTCGCCTGAAAGGTGCAGGTTTTAACCCTTTTCCCTCTTCTCATTTTGCATGATGATGCAGTGATATCACACTGAGGTGAGAATTCATGTTTTGCCTATGTATTGTGCGTGTGCGTGTTGTACTCGTGATAACCCAATGTGGTATGAATGAGGAAAGTAGTTAGTAGTAGTGTAGTAGTTTTTTCACAACACTCCGTGATGCTGCTGCTGCTTGGATGATGTGGCACCTGTCAGGAAAGAGACATGCTGAATGTCTCCTTCTCTCCTCTTCTCTCTTCTCTTTCCCTTTTTGTTGTTCCTCTTCAAGCTGGATGCAAAAGCCTCGCTGTGGCGTTCCGGACAAATTTAAAAGTGCTTCTAGGTCACGGACACGGAGATACGCGCTGACAGGACAGAGGTGGCAGCGTACACACATCACCTACAGGTGAGAGACAGTGGAGGCAGTTGTCATAGCGACTATTGAGTTCAGCAGCTCTCATTGTAGGGTTCAGATGTGGCAGTGTTAATTTTCTCAGCTCTCCTGTCCTCCTGGGATCACATGCTTTGTGTTGTCATAGAGACTGCCCAAGTACGTCACATATGTGGGAGCGCACACATACACAAATATAGTCAGAATCACACATCCAGAAACACATAGATTAACACATAAATGTGCCCATGTGTGCTGTGAGTATGTTTGTTTTCCAGCGTATAAATAGCTCGCTGGCAAAATGAAAAATGGGATCGGGCTGTTTTTCTTTTAACCCTCGTCAATGTACTCTCCTCTTTTTCATAAAACAAAACAAACAATTTCAGCTGAGTAGCATGGAAATTGAAAGCTTCCCCCCCCTCCCCCATACGAAATTGTTTGAAAATCCTGAGAGTAAATTGTCCGTAATCTCAGCAGAAATATTCAAACTCTCATCTTATCTCGCCTGATTAAGCTCCGGCTTTTAATAGGTTCTGAGGAGAACCGATAAACGGGTCCCTGGCACAACTGCAAATTGACAGGTTACAGCAGTAATAGACGATAACACTGTCAATTTATTCAAATCCTTCCTTCCTCCCCGAATTTGAATTGACGAGCCACCTCTCCTAATGGAATGTCAATCAGTGCTGAGCCAGTGCTGCTGCTGACTGCACTTTATTCATGAAAATGAGTGGAGAGGAAGGGAGAAGATTTCCCATTCCTCACTGCCTGCCAGCCACTGATAACGACTGCTGTGTTAAAAGTTCAGTGAAAGCTGCCGGGCTTGAAATAGTTGTGTCAAGTGAAACTTTTTTCTTCTTTTTTTTTTTCGCTTGGTGCCACCTCATTTTGAAAAAAAAAAAAAAAAGTTCACTTGAAATTAATGGGACAACAAAGCACAGGTTTGATGTAGTATGTACTGTAGTATATAGTCGCATTCACGTCTCTTACTGTTACGAATGGTGTGTAAACAAAAACTTGCAGGCGTTTTCTCTCAGCTCGATAATCTCCATCTTTCACAAACCTGCTCACTTGGTTCACTTGTTTTTTCTTCCTCCAGCATAAAAAATGTCACGCCAAAGGTGGGCGCCAGGGAGACTCATGATGCCATTCGGCGGGCGTTTGACGTGTGGCAGGGTGTGACTCCCTTACGCTTCGAGGCCGTTCCATACAGCGCCCTGGAGACTGGCAGGCGTGACGTTGACATCACCATCATCTTCGCTTCGGGTTTTCATGGTGACAGTTCACCCTTTGACGGGGAGGGGGGATTCCTCGCCCATGCCTATTTCCCCGGCCCGGGCATAGGAGGGGACACACACTTTGACTCAGATGAGCCCTGGACCCTTGGGAACCCCAACCATGATGGTGAGTGGATGACAAGACATGGTGGGTGTAAATATTGGAGGGCGAGAAAAGATGGCAGTGAGAGGAGCAGGTGATGCCAATAAAGGAGCAAGTGAAGGAGAAGTAAGGAAAGGACACAGCAAGGGAGAGCCAAGAAAACTAAAGATTAGAATAAAAGACAAGGAAGAAGAGAATGAGAGGTTGCTGAGTGCTGACAATGACAATGAGGTAAAAATGTAAAGGGTGTGGAGGAAGTGAAAAAAGAAAAAGAAAAAAAACAGAGCCAATCATCAAGAAAGAAAGATAAGGACTGATGGAAAGCAAATAATGGAAAAACAGATGGCCAGGCAGCAGGGCAATAGGACAGAGATGGTATCACGGGGCAGGGTATGAAGGATGCTTAACCAAAAACAAAAAAATGCAGAGATGTCTTTGATGGCTCTGCTCTGTAAATACGCATCACCCCATCTGTCAGGATTTTGATGTGTTTTTTTCCCCCTGCATAATAAGCTCTTCAGATGACAGGATAGAAAGGCCTGCTATTTTAAGACATTGGTTGCTGGCACATGATTATGGCTATTATTCTGTATAAGTGAATGTGATGTGGCTCAGTGTGCCTCAAACGAGGTCTACATATAATAATAATAATAATAAACTTTATTTATATAGCACCTTTCAAAACAAATGTTACAAGGTGCTGTACAATAAAATAACAACAATTAAAATGACAACCAGAACAATCAATCAAATAAAATCAGGAAAAGCTTTCCGATAAAAATGAGTTTTGAGGCGTGATTTAAAACACAGCACTGATGAAGCAGACCTAATGTCCTCCGGTAGTTCATTCCAGAGCCTTGGGGCCCGAACTGAGAATGCTTTCTCCCCCTTTGTCATCAGTCGGGCCCCAGGGACAGCTAAAAAACCTTTATCAGACGATCTCAGAGTACGAGCAGGAGTGTGCAAAGATAAAAGGTCAGTGATGTATGCTGGACTAAAACCATTGAGTGCTTTAAAAGTGATTAATAAGATCTTAAAATCAATCCTAAAACGAACTGGAAGCCAGTGCAGTGAAGCTAAAACAGGCGTAATGTGCTCACGTTTCTTGGTTCTGGTTAAAAGCCTGGCTGCAGAATTCTGCACTGACTGGAGTCTGTCCAGGGATTTTTGATTAAGACAAGTAAAAAGACTGTTACAATAATCCAGTCGTGATGAAATAAAAGCATGTAAAATTGTTTCTGTGTCTTTAAAAGATAAAAAGGAGCGAATCTTAGAAATATTTCTAAGATGATAAAAGCAGGACTGAGCAAGTTTGGTCGTGTGATGTTTAAAGCTCAAGTCACTGTCAAACCAGACTCCAAGGTTTTTGGCGGAGGGTTTGATGCCGTCTACTAATGGCCCAGCAGCTGACAGGATCTGGTTGGTCAGCTGCTGGGGCCCAAAGACCAGAACTTCAGTTTTGTTGTCATTCAGTTGAAGGAAGTTTTGTGACATCCAGTCTTTAACGGCAGTAATACAGTCTAAAAAAGCACTCAATTTCCCAGGGTCAGTGGCGTTTACGGGCAGGTACAGCTGGGTGTCGTCAGCATAAAAGTGAAAAGACACATCATATTTTTGTATTATGTGCCCCAGGGGAAGCATGTATAGTGAAAAAAGGATAGGTCCCAAAACAGACCCCTGAGGCACGCCGTACTTCAAAGAGGAGAAGGAGGACTTGTGGTTGTTTGCTGCGACACAGAACGTACGATTTAAGAAGTATGAATAAAACCATTTCAAAGCTGTACCTGAGATACCCACCCAGTGCCTCAAACGATTTAAAAGAATTCCATGGTCAATTGTGTCAAACGCCGCACTGAGATCCAGAAGTACCAAGACTGAGCACAATCCACTGTCAGCCGCCATTAAAAGGTCGTTTGTTACTTTGAGTAAAGCTGTTTCAGTGCTGTGGTACTTCCGGAATCAGACTGGAATTTATCAAAGATAAAATTTTCCTCTAGGGCTGCTAAAAGCTGAGATGACACAATTTTTTCTAAAATTTTTGACATAAAAGGCAGTTTGGAGATTGGCCTGTAGTTGTGATGCAGGGAAGGGTCCAGTTTTGGTTTTTTCAAAAGGGGGGTTATGCATGCTGTTTTAAAGTAGTCCGGGACACAACCAGTAGTCAGCGAGATGTTGAAAATAGACAGCAAGCTGGGCCCAACAGAATCGAATACTTGACATAAAAACCTAGATGGAATCACATCAAAAGGGCAGGTTGACACTCTAGTGTGTGAAACAACATTAAAAAGTTCAGGTAGAGTTATAGGGTAAAACTGGTTTAAAATGTCCTTTGGGGGATAAAAGACATCACTAAAAGCATCACTAAAAGCGTCTGTAAAAGAGGCACTGGGTGTAATCGAGGCTCTGATAGACTCCACCTTATCTTTAAAATAGGATAAAAACCGGTCACAGTCGGCATCAGATTCAATGGGGACAGAGGGGGGTGGAGTATTGACCAGGGAATCAACAGTCTTAAATAAAATCCTGGGGTTATTTTTATTAGTGTGGATCAGATTTGAGAAGAATTGTCTTCTTGCCTCCTTTATCATGCAGTTAAAATTCAATAAAAGGCTCTTCATAGTATTAAAATGAGTCTGGAGACGTGATTTTTTCCACAAACGCTCTGCTTTCCTACACTCTCTTTTAAAACTGCGGATACTGTCATTTAACCAAGGTTGCCTCTTGTTGGAGGACTTGGTTATAAGCTTCTGGGGGGCAATGGCATTAAGGGTAGAGAGGCAGACAGAGTTAAAATGAGC
Source organism: Decapterus maruadsi (assembly GCA_030347415.2). Lineage (NCBI taxonomy): Eukaryota > Metazoa > Chordata > Actinopteri > Carangiformes > Carangidae > Decapterus > Decapterus maruadsi. Next base: position 20,779,982 of record CM064906.1, read on the forward strand.
AACCAGGTTGTTGGAGTTGGCAGGATCAGGTGCTGGAGAGTAGTTGAGATTGAACTGAGCACTGAACTCTGCCGGGCTATTTTCATTAAAAACGCGGGTACTCCAGGAGTGTATGGCGGATGTCTCAAAAGCTGGACATTCACTATTAAAAACTATACAATTGTGGTCAGAGACTGTGAGATCTAGCACATCTATAGATGTTAAACTTATGCCAAGGGTAAAAACAAGGTCCAGTGTGTGCCCACGATTATGCGTTGGGCCATGGACATGCTGTTGGAAGTTGAAAGAGCTTGTAATATTCAGGAAATCAGCAGCCTGAGTATTAGCGGGGTCGTCTATGTGTAGATTAAAATCCCCACAGAGTACCACTCTGTCAAAATTTAAGACGAGGGAGGATAAAAACTCAGAGAATTCTGCTAAAAAGCTGCTGGCAAATTTAGGAGGGCGATAAATAAGAGCAAATAAGATCGGATAAGAACCAGCTAGTTTAAAAGTCAGAGCCTCGAAAGAAGAGAATATGTTAAAATGTAATAAATGACATTTAAAACTCTTCTTATAAACACAGACTAAACCTCCACCACGACCACTGACCCTGGGTTGGTTAAAACACTCATAGTGAGGAGGACATAGTTCTACAAGTTGGCTACAGTCAGCACCTTGCAACCACGTTTCAGTTAAAAACATAAAATCCAGGTTGTCAGAAGAAATAAAATCATTCAAAATAAAGGTTTTGTTAGACAAGGACCTAACATTAAACAGTGACATTCTGAGGGTGGTTGCCTCGGGTGTGACATGTGGAGTACTGGTCGAAATCAAGTGAAGGTTATTAGTATTTCTGAGGTTGGAGGAAGTGCAAGATTGTGAGATCCGCTGGGTAATTATTACAGGGATTGAAGGACAGGGAGAGGCACGTGGTGCGGGAGTAGCTGATGCCCGAGGAGGCCTGTGGGGGGAGCTACTGAGCAGGGAAGAGGAGGGTGGAAAGATATCCTCAGCAGGACCCATACTGTATGGACTGAATACAGTGATGGGAGATACGTGACCCTGAAACAGGTCGTGCTGAGGAACACATCATTGTTTTATGCTAAAGGCTATGTAATTTATGAAATTTTTTGTAAGCAGTTTAGTTCCTCTTGTGTTAAGGTGCACCCCGTCTGTTTTGTACATCAAAGGGTTGGACCAAAACGAGTCAAAATTGGCAATGTAATCAAAACCTGTCGCTGAACAGAATCCGTGCAGCCATTGATGGAGGCTGTAAAGGCGGCTAAAACGCTCTGAGTTTCTGGAGGCGTTTGGGATGGGGCCAGAGATTATACACCGTTTTGCCAGGCTCTCCACCGTGCAACACAGCGATTCAAGCTCCCTATGAAGTTTGGAGGATTGTCTTGACATGACGTCATTGCAGCCTGTGTGAGCGATTACCGTGTGCACGGTGGGGTGAATGTCGAGGAGAGTGGGGACTAGTTCAATGAAATCGGAGGTTTTTCCTCCTGAAAGGCAGTAGGTGATGGCTCCAGGAAGTGTTAAAAAACGCACAATTGAATCACCAAGTATCAATAACTCAGGGTGAGTAACGACTGGAGTGCTTTTGTAAACTGCAAGTTTAGGATTAATTTTGAGATCCCGTGCTGACGTAGACCTGCTGTCCAGGTGGGGGGATCCCGATGGAGCAGGGGGAGGAGGGGCGTGGTGCACAGGGGGGACACAAGCTGCAGGACGATGATCTGATGAGGGGGAAGAGAGCGCCTCGTTAGGAGCAACAGGTGGAAAGTTTTGAGGATGGTGAGGCAAAAAGCGGGCGCGTTTGGATTCTGGAGGAGCAGAGGAGGGAGGAGAAGATTCCTCAGGTGATGAGACGCTGGAGGGTGAGGGACGTTTACGGACCCGGGGCGCACTGCGGACTGGAGGGGAAACGGCCGACGGCTCAGTAGGAAGCTTCGAGAGGGGGGAGAAAAAGTTGGAGAGAGGGATGTCGTTGGCACTGAAGGATTCGTAGAGCGGGAGGGCTATTTTTTTGTTGCCCTTTGCCACGCTCGACCAGGAGGGAGTGGAGCTTGGACCGGGGACATCCGAGGAGGAAGGCGCTGCGTCCAGGAGGGGAGGCCAGTCGCGGTCGTAGTGCTCCAGGGACTTCAACCGGGAGCTCAGTAGTGCCTGCCGCTGGAGAAGGTCATCGATGAGCCGCTCAATGGATCGGAGTTCGGTCTGGAGGTCCGCAACCTCTGCCGTCGGGGCCATGGATGGGGCTGGAAAAAAGAGAGCGCAAAGACGAGGCCAGCAAAGTACACAGAGGGAGGACCGGGAGCTCCAAGGTAGACAGTTCAGAAACCGGGAGCCTTCAGGTCAATGAACTTACAGGCCAGGGCTCCGTGAGGAGCCCAGAGCAGAGATAAGGAGAGTCAGCAGAGATCAGGTCAGGAAGAAGGACAATGGTCTGGTCAGAAACTCACCGCCGAGGGCCTGAAACAGGCCCGCTTCACGTAGATCGTCTCCGGTGAGTATCTCCCACAATCGCTTGTTGCTGTGAGTCAGGCAGCGTCTTCAGGCGGCTTCACCAGCCAGAGCAGCTCACTCTGGGGTCGTTTTGGTGGACATCTTGCTGAATTGACCTCAGATGAGCGCCGAAAAAGCCATAGGGGGTTCTTCCCAAAGGGGAGGGCAGCCAGCCCGTTTAGTGTGGATAAACAGCAGGGCAGTCTGACTGTGCAGGGACCGGCACTGCCTCAATGGTGGCTCGGGTCAGGGGCGGTGGAGACAAAAATGCGTAAAAAGCAAGCAATCGGTCCAGCCGATTGTTAAAACGAGCAGCCCAACTTGAAGAGCACTGTTTAAAATACAATATTTATGCCAGGGGACATTCTAAGGATTGCAGGATATTAGTTTAAAAAGCAGTTTAAGGCGAATCAGAATGGCGGAGCTCCGACAGACACGTCCGGACGCCACGCATGCGCGTGGTGATGATAGTCACATTACATGATATGGGTAACATAACATAATGTCACATGTTACGTTATGTCATATTACTGTACGTTTATGTCATGTTATGTTACCTTTACATCACGTTATGTTATGTTATGTTATGTTATGTTATGTTATGTTATGTTATGTTATGCTATGCTATGCTATGCTATGCTATGCTATGCTATGCTATGCTATGCTATGTTATGTTATGTTATGTTATGTTACGTTACCTTTACATTACTTTACTTTATGTTTTGTATCATGTCATATTTTATGTTATGATATCATGCTGGTTTTTCTTCCTTCCTATGTTATGATATCATGTCACCATATGTGTCATGTCTATATTATGTATACACCTTAACATATGGCATATGAGTAAACATGAACCTACATATAGCTTTCATACATGGGCATATATGTGCCATATGTTTAGATCCTACCCTCCCATTTGTGTTAGAGGACGGTTACAGCTCTCACTGTGTTTGTTCTGGGAAACTACTTGCCACCCATCAGCTCCCCTGCCCGTCTCTCTTTTGTTCTCGTTCTCCAATGGCGAATGTCTCCGACTCCCAAGTCAAATCCATGTTCAGCCTTGCGCGGTGTCCCATGGTTATCCATGTGAAGACTCATTCTGAAAAGCTCCTGTCTCAGCTCGTGGGTCTGGAAAGCTGTGCAACCTTTAATGTGCTTGTGTAATTGTAAATGTTGCATGTTGACATGTGCGCTAATGGTAGCTCCGGCCCGTCCCCTGGGAGTCCTTATGGGGAGAGTATCGGTTAGGTGGAGGACGCTGGTTGTGCGAGATAAATGGGGGGGGGGAAGGGGAGGTGTAACCTTTTTGCTGCTGGCTGAGGGTCAGTAGTTGTTCTGTGCAGCGCTGCTGGCAGGAGTGGATATCATGTTTTAAAGGGCAACAATCTCCTGGGGACAGCTTCAGTCAGAAGCTGTACGTAAACGCTGTACTTCTTTCTAAATCTGGTTGACACTAAGAGCTGAGTGCTGACCGTGACTCTTTTTTTTTTCCATTTGTGTGATTGTGATATGAAATTTTCAATGTTTACCTGCGCCGGGCCGACATTTGTACGTGTTCTGTGTATATGTGTATGAATGCGTGTTTGTGTTTTCATTGTGCTCTGGTGCCCTGGGCAGCAACGTGAGTGTGTGTCCCTCTGCTCGCTGCTCACTGTGGCTCACATGTGGCTTATCTTCTCTTATAAAGCAAAAGGGAGAAAGTGCTCATGCTTGGCAGTCTACCTTCAGTAATCCTTACTTGCGCTACATTGCACCAGTGGAGGTTAACTCTGGATCATGGGGCTGTAATGATTATTTTCACTGTTGATTAATCAACCGGGTATTTGTCAATAACGTTTGATGGTTTGTCTATAAAGAGAGTGATATAAAAAAGTTACTAGAGCACAAAATACTATGCCCAGTCAACAGTCTGTAGCCATTTACTCTACAATGGTATAAATCAGATAAAAGAAGAAAATGCTGAAATGACTCACTTGCACTAAATCCTGCAACACATTTTAGTTATGAGCACAGCTACTGTACAGTTAGACTTAGTGGGAAAACATTTACAGAGTAGGATATCCAGTATGTTGCCCTGTAATTGTATAAATGTGTAATTAGCACCTGAATTTCCTGCAGTTTTCAATGATGTGTGTTCTCTTCCTCCATTTAACATACATATTGTCACACTCATTCTTCTCCAGTATCTAGTACCAACACTTGTTGTGTGTGTGTGTTTGCACTCTCAACACAGTTCCCGTCTTCCCCTCTCCAGGTAACGACCTGTTCCTGGTGGCGGTTCACGAGCTCGGCCATGCCCTCGGTCTGGAGCACTCCAACGACCCCACTGCTATCATGGCTCCTTTCTACCAGTACATGGACACAGAGAACTTCAAACTACCTCACGATGACCTACAGGGCATCCAGAAAATCTATGGTAAACTTCTGCTTCTCACATCAGTCGCTCTTTGAACATCAGATGTTTTATGGAAGAGCAAAGCAACTCTTTCCTGGATCTCCTGTAGTTAGAAAGCAGTTTGAAACGACGAGCTCTGAGAAGTAGATTAGTCATGATTACAAATGCTGTGGCATCAGTCATACCGGCTGAATGCAACAAACATTTTGTCAGCTTTAAAACACGCCAGCCAAAATTCATTTTCAAAACAACATGAGTCAGCTAACAGTTCTCCAAGGAGACCAAATCATTTGTGGTGAAATGAAAGGTCCAATGGTAAAAACAGTGTAAACAGGAACAATAAGAGATTGTATGTTGTTGTTTTCTTTTAAGGTCCACCAGACAGGGCACCGCAGCCAACCAGGCCCCCACCCACGGTCCCACCGCCTCGCTTCCACCCTCCCTCGGACCCCCGCAAGCATGACCGCCATGCCAGACCCCACCGCCCTCCACAGGGGGCCAAGCCCTCCAACCCCAACTCCGTACCCAACATCTGTGATGGAGGCTTCAACACCCTGGCCATCCTCCGCCAGGAGCTCTTTGTCTTCAAGGTAAAGGTTTTAAAGTAGCTCATGATGATGATGATGGTGATGATGACTTTGGTTTTGATTTTGATTGTTCTTTATTTTGATCATATTTAAACAAAGAGAAAAAAAAAACATAATAAAATACATAACAAGTCTTATAGTGTCACAAAAAACAAGGCCAATAATGAAATCAGTAAACAATGATGGTGATGGTGATGGTGATGGTGATGGTGATCTTTATCTCCTGACACAGGACCAGTGGTTCTGGAGGGTACGGGATAACTCAGTGGTTCCTGGCTACCCAATGCAGATCAACTCCTTCTGGAGAGGATTGCCTTCCAAAATTGATGCTGTCTATGAAAATAGTGAAGGGAAATTTGTCTTTTTCAAAGGTAATGAAAAATATGATTTTTTTTTTTAATTTCTGAAAGTGAATGTATAATCATTTGAAACTCTTCTGTGTTTTTTGATTTTTACTGCTACATCTTTATGGACCAATGCTTGTTTGTTTGTTTTATTTACACATTAGATGCACATGTTAGAGCACTCAGGTGACATGTTACATTTCTGCCAAAAGTTTAATGGCATTTCACTGACTGACTGACTGACTGACACACATAAAATGCCATTAAATATAAGAATGCACTGACAAACACAAGGTTTAAAATAATTTTAAAAAGCTATGCAGATGTTAAAGAAATGCATGCAGCAGATTTGGCAGAAACGCAAAGAAAATAAGTGATGTAAGCAACTATTTCTCCTTTCACTCTTGCACCCTCTACGGTTAGCACTGAGTAGATAGCAAACATCTCTCCACTGAAAAAGAGAGTCATCTCTCTATTGTTTATGACCAGTACAGTGAAATAAATTATTTTTATTGCATACTGCCATCACTTATGCATTCATAGTAGTCAACTGGGTGACTGTGACTGTGACTGTGAGGTTGTTTTGCGGTCTGTACGATAACAGAGCGGGTGCTTGTCCGGTACAGACATCCGTCCATCAGGCAGATTAACATGACATCTGTCACCCAGTGGGATCAGAGTGCCTCATGCCTTATTTATTCTCACATGGGGACTTAACTGTGTGTATGTGCACGAGCGTGTGTGTGTGTGCGTGCGTGTGTGCGTGCGTGTGTGTACGCAGGCCTAGCTACTTACTGCAAGCACACCACCACAGCATCTCTCCTCACTCTGCCTCAGGCACTTATGATCAAACTGAATTAAATGCAACAATAGCTTCAATAAAACTCAAAACAACAAGTCTCAGTGGAGTTGCCTTCAGAGCATCATCTTGCTGTTTATTGTATTATAGATAACACTGCATAGATTTTTTTTTCCTGTGAAGGTATTTTGAAAATGAGGTTCTACATCTGACCTTTGAAATCACATGAATAGAGATAGATAAACTCACAGGCCCTGAAAAAAAAAATCCACACATAGGGGTTGAATGAGCTGAGAGCAGGCAGTGTTTTTGTCTTGCGCAGTTTTTGAGGTCATCTTTATGATAATGTCTTTGTCCCAGAGCCCTGGCTGTCCCTGACCATGGTTGTGTGTGTATTTTAGGAAACCGTTTCTGGGTCTTCAAGGACACGATTCTCCAGCCTTCGTACCCTCAGGACATCTCGCTGTTCGGGAGCGGCATGCCCACTCAGAGTATCGAGACAGCTGTGTGGTGGGAGGACGTGGCCAAAACCTACTTCTTCAAAGGAGACAGGTCTGTGTGGAACGAGTTACAGTAGCACTGTTATGAAGTTGAGAAATCGGGCGGAAGTGGAATTAAAAACAAGTGCATGAGGATCAGTGATGGCTGAAATCTCTATTAAATAAACTAGCCTATGTTCTACCCAAATGGCAGATTCAATCAAATAAAAGACAAGGAAGGAAAAAAAAGTGTTTGTCAACATCTTCACTTCTGATCCTCTCTGTTGATGCCACTTTTGACCGTGTTTGGAGGATTTAACGTTTTTTGGGACTGTTACCCATGAGATGTCACGCAGTTTCACAGGTGTGTGGATCAATCAACTTTAATTTTGGCATAAATAATTTAAATAATTCCACCGCCTCGAAGCTGTGCAAGCTGTCACATGTTGCTTTGAGACAACCGATTGTCTCTTTAGCAGCTGACGTGCTGTTTATTGGGACCCAATTGGCTACGTCCCAGTATTTGTAATCCCGATTATCTCACTTTGGCATTTAAGTCCTTTTGAAGTGAAGTATTTGTCTAGATTTGTGCACATGTATTTATTTATTACAACCAGATACCTGCAGGCTTCCAAAAATCTGAGAATCTGCTGTTTGTCCATGTGCGTTGCAAGTATGTTAGTGTGACTCACATGTTTGTTTAGCTGTCATGATAGATCATAGCCTCAGAGGTCAAATGACCCTGTGGTAGAAGCTGACAAAGTGCTTGATACGGTCATCGCCCGACCTGCTGCTGTCCGTTGTCGTTTTGTCTCCCTTTCCCTTTCTAATCCCTTTCTAATCCTTTTTTTCAAAAAGACATTGTGTATCAGGACTTGTGTGTGAATGTGCACCAGTGTGTGAGAAGACATCAATCAAAGAAATCTCTGAGACAAATGTAAATAGAGTATAGATAATAGATTGTTTGCTGCCACTGGTCATGTGAATTCAGTCAGTTGCTGATCATTACATGGTCAGATAGGGATTGAAGATTGTTGTTTTAATGCCTTCCACAATATATAATATCAAGCTGTATAGATTTGATATAGTTTTTCCCCACGCTGTTTTACAAAGCTCAGTAGACTTTTCTAAAAGTGTAAAATGGACAAAATAGTATCCACTGTCTTGGTTACCATATGCAATTTAGTTTGAACCAGTCTTGTGTTTAAATCTCCCCAAATGTAAACACAGTGTCATGTCATATCAATGATTGAACACAACTCATCAACAGTAACACACCTGCACTGACTGCTCTGTCTGTCCTGTTGTAGATACTGGAGGTACAATGAGGATATGAGGACCATGGACCCAGGTTATCCCAAACCCATCACCATCTGGAAAGGCATCCCTGACTCTCCACAGGGGGCTTTTGTGGATAAGGCCAATGGTACTGACTCTAGTTAAAGTAGTTAGTCAGTTTTCTAGTTTTCACAAAGTGTTGCTGGTTATGTGTCACTATTAAGTCCTGAATTAAACAACATTGAAGTAGGAATAGTGGAATTTGACCAGTGTAAATGTTTTAAACAGTGTAGCATCTTTGCTAATTAGCAGTCTGCTGTTAATCTACTGTTGTTTGGCAAACAACTAGATATCTGCTGCCTTTGTTTGTATAATGTGTGTTTATGAGTGAATGTGTGTCCTGTCATACTTCTATCCAGGCTTCACCTACTTTTACAAGGGAAAGGAATACTGGAAGTTCAACAACCAGCTTCTCCGTGTGGAGCCGGGCTACCCGAGGTCCATCCTGAGGGACTTCATGGGTTGCGACGGCCTCCCCGCAGACCCCGACTGGGACTGGAGCCCCCCGGTGGCGGAGGAGCGCCACTACGACAACGGTGATGCGGACGTGGTCATCAAACTGGACAGCGCTGGGGGAACGGAGAAAGCCGTGGCCATCGCCATCCCCTGTGTCTTGGCGCTGTGCATGATGGTCCTCCTCTACACCGTTTTCCAGTTCAGGAGGAAGAGCACGCAGCGCCACATACTGTACTGCAAGCGCTCCATGCAGGAGTGGGTGTGAGGGATTGTATAGGGAGGGATGTAAAGCTCTGATAAAGGTCTAGTGGGTGCTTGAAGCCCTGAGCACAGTAATTGGAGGCACTGTAAAGGGTACAGTACATAAGGATTGCCATGTTGGCAGATTTTTAAAACTGCTTGAACTCGCAACGTGGAGGCTGCAAGGAAGCCGAACTCATCTGAAGACAGTGAGGGAGCCACATCTCCTATGTCCAGCTAATATGTATGTATCTGCTTTGACTTTTTTCTGTATCTTGGAATGAACTCAATTAAGTGAGACAGAGTTAAGCTTCTGTAAGTGGGACCTTTGTCTATCCTCGTCTCTGCACGTCGCTTAAAAAGCCCCTAGCACTAACTTCAGTGGACAAATTAGATATAGGCTTCTACTTTACTTTCATTTCTTAATTAAATTGCCCTGAGCTGTGCTTTTTTTTCTTTCTTTTTTCCCCCTATTTTATTTAGGGTCCCTGTAAAAGATTATTCATTGCGTGGAGGACTGATACACAAACCAAATATGACCTTTTCTTCCAAAGAGGATTACTGCTCGATGTTGTTTTTGATGGGATATTTTTTCCTTCACGGATCGAACATTGTGGCATCATACTCAGATTTTCTTTTGCCATTTCTATTCATATCCACCCGTCTGCTCTGTAATCTGTGGGGATAGGAAGCAGCCGTTAGTAAGAGCTAGGAACTCAAGACTGTTGTGGCGGTCTATCTCCAAAACAGGGGCCAAAAACCTCTCTGCAATATTTATGAGACTGCCTTAATCACAGATTGCTTAAACTTCCTTCTCTTTCTCTCTCGGTTTCTCTGGCGGCTGGGGACGGAGTCGGACACAGACGGTGTACATTTATTAGTGCCCATGATGCAACTTCAAAACCAGTAGTTGAGGACAGTTTGATCCACAGAGGGTCCATGGCTCTTGAAAATGTGCTAAGCCGTGCTAAATACCTGATGGCAAGTAGGCTATCAGCTTTCATTTACTGCCTCACCGAAGGGTATGAGAGAGACAGCGAAGGTTAGTTGTGTGTGCGTGTGTGTGTGTATATGGCTGTGTGTGTGCGTGTGCAAGGTAGAATAATTACCCACACTATGTGTACTGTACTATAGTGTCAGTTAATGAACAGCTAACATCCTGCTTCCCTTATTTTCCTGCCAACTTCTGGACACTAACGCTTCAAACAAGTGTCAGTCCATAGATTTTAAACAGCTTTACTAATCCACTTTGTTCATTTTTTGTTTGTTTTTTTTCAACTTTTTATACAAAGGTTTGTAAGTTACTGTAACGTAGTATTAAACACAGCACAGGATGGAGGAGAAGGAGGCAGCAACAGAGGAGAAGGGAGGAGATGAGGAAAAACGACAATGTACCCATTTCATAATAAAATAAAATCACCTCTTCATCTCTAGTTGACAGCAGCCGGTGCTCTCGCTCAGTTGCTCCATCTTTTTACCAAGTCATTGCAAATAGTTTTTGAGGAAATGCAAATCAGAACTAATGTTGTACAAAAAAGAAATAAATAAAGAAAAATAAATCATAACAGGAATTAATCAGCAGGAATAAAGAAACTGAATTCTGATTCTTTCAGATTTTGCTGGTGTTCAATAATGAACCCAGGTTGATATATGCACTGTAATTGTAATTAACCGCCATAGTAAAAACTACACTTATGTTAATAAATTACTAATACATGTTAATGGAAGTACTCTTAACATTGCTGGTGTTTACAGGCATATTGAAAATGCAAAAACCAGCAAAAAAAGAAGCCTGATAACAAATATTTCACATAATATATCATGGTCTATGATGTTACATATATATGACATCATATACACAGCATATATGTCTCACGACACTTTTCAGGTAAGTATGAAACATGAATAGAAACACATCCGATGTGAGATGGAGCTGAACTGAGCAGAGGCTTTTTCTCTTTTCCCATGTCTTGTATTATAAAAACAACGCACAGACTGGATCCTAATGATATCTATTGTCTCGCAGTTGCCTTTGGTCGCCTGTCATTCATGTGACAACGTGAGCTTTGAGCACTCAAAACGTGACGTGTTTTATATTTGCCCTCCCTGTTTTTGGTGACTCTTTTACTTGAAATGGCCATCAGCATCGAGCACTCGGAGGATGACTGACGTGATCTTCCCTCGATATCGAGTCGGCAACGGCATTTCCTAACATATCAGAGAAGGAATATGAGATTTTAAAATATTCTGTATCAAAACCGGTGAATGGATTGAAGCAGGATTTAATGGGTTAAAACCAGGATAAGAAGTTGTTTTTTCTCATCGTCACTTGTTAGGTGTGAAAACCTAAAACGTAAATAAGGGCAATGCATGCCGTTGTTAAACTAAGATGTCATTTTTCGACACTGTTGTACTATTCAGTCTGTCCCTTTATGGTTAAATAAAGAATCGCAGATCAGTGTTGAAGGATTCTGCTGGATGAGTCGACCGATTCAAACCTGTTATTGTTGTTAAATTGTTCACTTCCAGACATATTTTGAAACAAAGGAACATCTTTGCTTTCCTGCAGTAGTGCATATCAGTCCATGTTGATCCACAACCACTGTTAACGTGAGGCGGAAACAAAAAAAAAAAACAACCTTTGGCTCAGTGTTGTGTGTGATGTCTTCTCAGTCTGTGTGTTTGTGGTGAGGCTCTGGTGGCTCCATCCAGTGTGAATTAAAGGCGGCCGGTGAGGCGAGTCAGTACTGTATTTATTGCCGTATTTATTCCTCTGTGCTCAGCACTTCAAATCTTGCATTGCATTGTACTGAGGGCACGAATCTGTCAATAAACTGGGTTTGAAATGCAATGATTTTTTTTTTCTCTCTCAGTGCAACCAAGTAATCCTCCTCCTTCTGCTACTGCCTCGACAGCAAACAGTTTATCTGGTTTGAATGTTGTTGTTTTTTTTTCCATCACTGAAGTAAATCACAAAACTGTGAAAGGTGAGACATTTACACTGGTCTTTTTGATTTAACTTCAAATATCTGGTATTAGATGTATCTCAAAGCTCTGACCTGTCCTTGTTTATCTCCAGACTATTCAGTGCTTTTATTTATTTATTTTTTTGTTTGCCTTGATACATGCTGCTAAGCATTAGGGCTAATTTGGAGTGTCATTAAAGGAAGTAGACGGGGCTGATTAGATGGCAGTCGATACACCAGAGAGGCAGAGGTGCGGAAGAACAAGGAGCATTTTGCAGCTGAGATCTAATACACAGTATACGTGCAGTGTACACTCCAAAGTATGGTGTATGAGAAGTAAACATAATATGTACATAAACTCAGAGTGTATACTGTCTGCTTGGGAGAATTTTGTTTTTAATTCATCCGTTTCATGGATAAAGAAAATGCTGTGTGTTGTAAATAAAACAAGTGCATAATGCGAGTGTCCTGTATCATGTTCTCACACACAAACATTCAGATCATTTTTTATACAGTAGGTCAAGTGCTTGCATGCAACACTAAATTATTTTAATGAAAGTTAATTTGTCAAAGATGAACAGTATCATAAAGAAAAAAATATTAAGTTGAATGAGCAGTTGGACAATAATCAAGCAGCACATTTATTTATTTATTTTAGCAAAATTAGAAATATAGTGGGAAAAATGCAGATAAATCCTTGATAATGATACAGATACAAACAAGACTGCGTGCAGAGCTTATTCCTCATGATTGCAAGTTGCTACTGCCTTTGGGGGGCACATCACCTCGTTGCAAATCTCTCGGTAGCCATCTGCCTGGGTCAGTCCACTTCCTGTTTCAGTAACAAGATACAAAAGTGAGCAAAAACAAGGAGCAAGTACGCAACACAGTCTGAGTCTGTCATGCAGTCATCAGGTCATCCCGTTATATCCTGAGATGCTAAAAGCAGAACTGATGGAGACTTGACTCAGCAGTTCTGGACACACAAAGTCTGAGGTGATTTCTAAAACTCTGCTCTAGTATGTAAGCGAACCAAAACTCATACCGTCCATTAGATTGTGGAGGAGGCAGTACTCATTGGAGGTGGTGTACTGAGATGAAGTAAAAGCCTGTGCAGGAATAGCAACATAACATAGCAATATGGTAAAAGAGGGTGCATATGGTGACATTATTGTGCAACATAAGTAGTGACACGTGATTGCCAAAAAAGCAAAGAAGCAAACGTACCTTCACTTTGCAGAAATAAGGTGCCGAAGGGGGGTAAAAGTAAAAGGTGAGTTTAGTGATGCTGCCAGTCCAAGGAGATTTGTGGTTAATTTCAATGGATGTAGGAGACACATTTTTTATCTAAAAGACAAAACAAAAAAACTGAGATCATCCAGAATTACAGCAAAAACAAAACACAAACAACACCAACAAAAACACATGAAGCTAATAAAAGTGATAAAATCAACTGGCACTTGACAAAACAACTCCAGAAGTTGTTGCTGTTATCTGTAGGTATTCACAGAGGCAAATGTCAGGATGTTGTCTTAACTAGTGAGACTTTAAAAAATATATTTTCACATGAATTACATTGTAATCACATTAAAGTTTCAATACCTCATACATGCACTCCTCCTGCTCGTCAAGACACAGCCCTGTGCTCCACGCCTTCACTTGCTCCACCAGAGCACGTAAAGGTTTTTTGCAGGGCAATTTTAAAATCCTGCAGGGAAGAAGAAAACCCAATTTTACCAAAACAAGCTAAACTATGATGACATCCCAAATGCAAAATTATAAAGAACTGGTACTACTTTACCACATTGCTTTACATGTCGACGGCTCTGGATCCAAGAAGGCACCGTGCAACAGATGTAGACAAAAAGTTAAAGAAAGAAGAGCTCGCATGTTCAGCCTGGTATCAACTGGAAGTGGTGTCTTTGAAGAAAAGATAGCTTCCCTTTGAGAAGACTATGTGCTTTGTTAGGGAAGGTATGACCTTTTCATGCATATGGTCCCAACAGAGGTATCAGTGTAAATGCAACATGGAAAACTGATTAGATACGGCAATACCAGAAACTGTCATGTCCTGTTTCTTTTTGTTTTTTGGAATCAACTCTTGACTGGGAGGTGACATTTTAAAGACCAAACTCACTGATGAGTAGACTACGTTAAACTCGCAGTCCTCTGTTATCTTTAGTATTTACTGGTACTGCAGAATAAGATGTGATGCAATGGATTCCATTGTGTCACATCTTGTTCTTTGGGATTTGCTGTTATTATTATAGGGTATTAATGGCCCTAATTATTATTATTGTTTTTAATTAGGTGCTACATACATGACAAGTGGGGAACAAACACAAACAGAGAAGGACATATTATTGTGACAAGACAAATTAGTAATGAAGAAGGTGCATAGTATATCAGTATGTGTGTGTGTCAATGTGTGTGTGTTGTTCTGTGTGTGCCTATGAGCATTGATGAGTATGTGCTGGGGATTGGGCTGAGGTCGCTGGAATGATTGAATAAAGTGTAAAAATAAAAAATAAAAAAAAGAGAGAGGGGTGAAAGCAAAAATCAACAACAAGGGAGGGAGAGAAAAACATAAAAAAATAAAAAAAGAAATTAATGAATTAATTAAGATAATAATTCTTCCCCTTCCCTTTCCCATACCTCTCTCTCCTCCTTGGCCCTCTGTGAACCAAATGGGGTTCTGCCTCTTTCAGCCACTTCCAGACCCTGGGGTGGAAGCTGACCGGTGGGGGAAGCCCTGTCCACCCCAAAGCCTTTGCGGAGCTAACCCCAGACCTATGACAATGATAGTAATAATAGTATATCCGAATGATCAATAATAATAAATAAAAGTATAACAAAAATGAGATTTGTGAGAACGGGCAGTGGTGTTACTGAGAAAAAAATCTTGATTTATCAGGGAAAGAAGGGTGTGCATCACAAGGCTGTTGTGATTTCATTTCAAAGAATCTTATTGCAGTACATTGTAGTACAAAAGAACAAAGGAAACTTATGACCATCTCACAGGGAAACATCATTCCTGGAAGCTCACTTATGGCCTTGTGACTTTAAACTATGTCATTGCAGTGCTGCTGAGAGTCTTATAGATCAGAGTATGTCTCCTACTGTATGCTGTTATTTTTATTTTATTCTCTACTGTAGGTATGGACGGTATCCAGGATTGCTGAGTCACATTTGTTCTGCTATTGCAGATTTAGTAGTCCTGGTAGTCCTGTGACCTGATGACCTGACAGACTCACATTGTGTTAGGTAAACAACACTGTCTGCATGACTGTGTTCAAAAGGCCTACTGTATAATCAATTGTTTTGCACCTTTTTACACACTCACCAGTGTCTGATCTCTGATGATTAGAATACCTGTGTCAAGGAACATAAGAGGGATGCTCTCATTATGCATTTATTTTATCTTTATCAATGAAACAAAAACAAAGTTATTCCTATAAGGAAGACAAAATATACTCAATATACTATATAGCTACTGTAAATCATGTTTACTTCTCATTCAGACCTATCTAAGATCTTGGCTGCAGTAAATGCTCCTTGATCTTCCACACCTTTACTTCCCCGGTGTATTGACTGCTTTAATCAGCCCCATCTACTTCTTTTAATGACACTCTAAATTACCCCTAATGCTGAGCAGCATGACAAAGGCAAATTTGTGTCAGCCAAATCACCAACATCCAATTTTTCCGGCATCCTAGTGTGCATTCATCCGCCTTGTTTGAATCTTTTTTCTTTTCTTTTTTTTTAAATTTATAGCAAAGCAAATGGTATCAGAGTTCAATAGAACTGCTTCCTGTCAACACACTAACAGATGACTGTTACATACCAGATCTTGCAAATTTTCACTAATGTTGTTTTCCATTCTATGTTTGTATTGTCCGTGTCAAATTAACAGTTAGTCACAGTGAACATTAACATACTGCACATGAAGCCATGTTATTCTTAAACAAAATGGTCAGGTCGCTGTCATTCACAAGTCAGGTGACATCCTCATCATGCTGTGCTGCTCCTTACAAAGAGATAGCCTACTTATAGCTTAGTTTAATTGGATCACTTAAATAAAAAAAAAAGAAGATATGTTTATATAATTAACAAACAATCTGTTGATTACAGTTTCTATAATAAGACTATAGATTGAAAGTTATTTTGTCATCAGATGAGCATCAGAGGTCACACACGTTGGAGGCTGCATTTGAAGAAAGTCACAGTCACTCCACAGTTTCAATCATTTCTAAAGTAGCTAAGAAATGTGGTTCAACTTTCTGGGGACCCAAGGATCCTACGTTGCCCAATCCGTCCAAAGGTTCCTTGCATTCAGTAATGAAAGAGAAAAATACTAATAGATGTACTGTAGCTCAGTCCAAGAGATAATGGTAAAGCATGTACTACTGTATGGTCATGAAAGGCCACATCTCTATCCTTCATGTGCTCCAAAGGATGAAGCCCCTAAATTGGGGCATAGCACCTGTGTTTGGAGTGCTGACCACTCCACATCTCGCTAAAAGTGGATTGAGGGTTAGAAATGTGGAGCCAAGACCAAGTGAGGACAAGAAAGGCCTGAGGCGAAGGCTAGCAAATGAAATCCTGGCAGATCAAAGCACCAACTAATACATTTCAGCACAGTGCAATACAGTCCCATATAAGACACAATAATGCCAGGTATTTGCACCTTTCTACTACGTCCACAGTTTCACACTCTGGCATTTCCCACTTCTATATTATAGTTTTGATGATCATATCAAACATAAGGGTTTGTTGCAGCAGGAAGACTTGACGAGTAGCTACAGTATATCACATGGGGATTAGCTGTCTGCTGTACAGTCTGTCCAAGTCCATATCATCGCAGATGCTACTCACCTCCACTAACTTTAACTTATACAGTAGGTAGACATGGAGAATTTCCAATCTCTTTGGCCAAATGATGCAGGCGATGTATGACCCCCCCAAACTGCATCAGCACAACCACTAGCCAACGGCGTGTCATACAGCCTTCCAGCCTGGTTTACTTTTTTGTTTTTCATCCCACATAAAACACTCACATGACAACCTACAAAAAAGAAGTGACAAACTTAAATCTGCTGCTTCTCTCTTTATTTTTTTTTTAATTTTTTAAAAAATGGAAACAGGCAATGGCATACAATTTTAGACACATATACAATGTAACACCACTGACAAAAACAAACAGACAAACAAAACAAAGCAGGACCAAACAGGACAGAAAGGTTTTCTTTTTTGTAAAAGGATATAAACGTATGAAAATTAGATTGACAGTTACTACTCCATCAAATTTAAATGTTTCCCCTTTTTTTTGTTACGCTTTTCTACTTTGTCTTGGTTTGTTGTGATTAATTTTATTTTTTATTATTCTCTTCACTTTTATCCTGCAACTGCTGAGTCCCAGATACATAATAATGAACAACTGAACCGAAGTGTAGATGTGGAAATACCCACTTTGTTTCCAGTGTAATTAGAACAATCAGCACAAGGCGACCAAGTCAGACAATTTGCACGTGACCCACATGTCATTACCCTAAACAAATCAATTTCAAGCTTCATTGTTTACCCCAATAATCCCGTCTGTCATTTTGTATAAAAGGGCTTGGAAGGGAAACAGTAGCCAGTCCACTCTCAACAGTAACACTTCAAGAGAAGGAACGCTGCATCACTCCAACAGTGACCATGAAGACTCTGCTGCTGGCCTCTGCTCTCTGTGCAGTGCTGTTTGGCTCCATCGCTGCTGTCCCTTTCCCTGTTCCTGTTCCCTACCATGCCTTCTGCAGAACACTTTGGTGAGTAAGAATGGCTGATCTCCAACAGTTCAGTGTCAATTTGTGTGTGCTGTAGTTTAATGTAACTCACAAGAGGATGTTTGAATTCATCTTTAAAACTTGAATGTCTTCATGTTGTTCCTTCTCTTCTCTTCTAGGCTCTTCGCAAAACCTTGTGCTGAAATCAGCACCACAATGGTGCAGCAGATTCAAGCACTGAACCCTATGCTTGGCTGTGACGAGTGTCAGTATATGGTAAGAATAATGTATCTGTTTACATGATAGGGTGCAATTCCAATAAGTAATAAGACACCACTAAGATACACAGATTACCAAGGTCTAATGTCAATGTTAATAGTCATATATGTGTTTAATAATAAATTATTTCTCCCCTTAGCTTATGTCAGCCACCCCCCGTGCAATCAAAGCCAACCACACCTCCCTTGATGGCGTTCAGGCTGAGAGCATAACCTTTACCTTCACTCCCACCCTCATGACTGGCGGCTGCCGTGTGTCTGTAAGTATTAATTATGCTTATTTTTTAATGAAAAATGGGAACTGTCACACTCTTGCATATAAGTTAATACAATAATATCTACCTTGATAATTACTACATTTCAAATGGTATGCTTTCAAAGAGTTTTACTTTGCTTTACTGTCACCTCTACTATCAGCTCTTCAAATGCAGTGGACTGTAAACCTTCAGAACAGTGCATAAATCTGAGTATAAGTCTGTACCATGTATTCATTTGTATTTATTTTCTTATTTACTAGGCACAGTCCACTTCTCTGGGCTTCACCAGCCTTCTTGATGATGGACTCAATTACTGCAACCTCTACTATCTTCTGTCAGGTGAGTCAACAAGTCCAAATGTGTCATATTTTGCATTGGAAGCTATTTTAAATCTTTATTATTATTATTGCTGTCCCGTCCATGTTTTGAGTGAAAGTTGCAGTATATATGAAACAATGAATGTCTGATTGACCTAATTTCCATTCATGTTTTGATTCCAGCGAGCGGACTCACCGGTGCACCAGGCTTCATGGAGATGACCAATGAATGGGCTTGCCTGGGCTATGGACTCGCCACCTGTAAAGCCTAACTGGCTTCAGTGTTGAAATAATTTGACGAAGGAAAAATGCACGATACATATACATTTGATTTTAAACCCTAGTTTTCCCTTTAGGCCCAGCTGTTTCTTGTAGTTTAGCTTGATATAGAGAAATACCAATAAAGAAGTTGCAATGCTATAACGCTCTCTCCGTGTTTTTTCATGCACCACCCATTCTTTCATTTCCCTAACTCTCCAAATAAGTGGACTGGAATATTTGTGTTAGCAATGGCAGAAACAATAGTATTTATCTTAAGAAGTGGGCAGAAAATGATATATATTAAAATGATATATAGCTATGCACGCCTGTTGTGGACCACCCTTGATGAGAATTCACAAAACAGTCCTTTGTTCTCAGTCAAACTACTACTAGATTTCCTGTTATTGGCCAGATATGCGCTGAAGTCCCTGAGTGTATCTATGGTGCCCCCCTGTGGCAGCCTCTCCAGAATCCTTCCTAAACATACTAGAAAATGTCAAGGAGAGCAGTGCAGTATCCAGAGCTCCCAGCATCTTTGGTTCACCTCCTCTTCATTAACATGGCAGACAACAAATGGTTATTAATGAGTCAAATGACCAATTCTTCCTTTGCTGGGTATTTGACCTTTTTAAGGGACCAATATTATCATTTTACAGTCTAAAAAAAGGGAAAGCAATTTTTTGGTCCTCTCTAGTCTGGCAGATCAGAACATAACTCCTGCTGCCTTGCATTACTATTTATGTATTTATGTATGCACCATACAGTATACAGAGCAGACATTCAGCAGCTGTTGGAGATCTGCACTGCTCGTGGAAAAAACAACCAAATGGTGTATTTTTTTTGTCACCAATCATATAACCCGTCCTACAGGCTGCGAGTTGCTGTGATAGTTGGTCCATATACAGGTTAAAGAGAAAGGGGGACTGTATCGGCATATCACGCCGTGAACAGGGACGGTCTGTGGCGTTTGAACGCACCTCCAAACAAAAATCACTGCATGGTAATTCTTTCAGGATGTTTATTATCCAAG
This sequence comes from Decapterus maruadsi, assembly GCA_030347415.2. NCBI lineage: Eukaryota > Metazoa > Chordata > Actinopteri > Carangiformes > Carangidae > Decapterus > Decapterus maruadsi. The sequence continues at coordinate 20,799,990 of CM064906.1, forward strand.
CAAACAAAAGCATAGAAAAGGTTGAGTCCAAAATGATAACAAATTCCAAAAGGTAACAAAAAAACCTTCTAATCAACGAAATTGCGACTTAAAGGTTGTAAAACAATAGTTGTTTGGTCAAAAACTGTAGGTAACCACCAACCTCCACCTGTCCGACATTGTTCTCACTTGCTCTACCCCCAGTGATGTGTCATACAAAATAATGTGGCTATAGTGACGCAGTGAATTTCTAAAAAACACAAACTACCAGGTAAATTATATAAACATAACTGATGTGCGTGCAACAAATAAAAATTATAAAATTGTGTGACTTAAATACTTTAAATGGCTACAACAGGGACAATAGGCTCCCCTGTCTGACACCATTGCTCACACCGAAAGGGGCAGACAGACCGTTTCCCACCTGCATACTGTAGTTTGAAAAAAAAAATATGCCAGCACCCTCATTATGCATACAGGCATACCTCTTTCAACCATTTTTGTGAACTGTTTTTTATGGTTAACTCGATCAAATGCCTTGGAGGCATCAATAAAACACATGTTAACTTACAAATTCTGATTTTTTTACTTACTTACAATTACTTTTAGAGCATAAATACACAGGTCAGTGCCATAGTTATGCTTAATGACTTTAATTAATCAAGCAGTATAGTCTCCAGCACTAAGGCTATAGGCATGTAATTGTCAATGTTACATAGCTTGCCTGCTTTTCAGGCATGTGGTATGTGCAATATTTATTTAGGCTACTATTTAAAATATCCATTTTTAACCAGATATGTTTATAAGATTTATTGAACCCCTGGTTTCTTAGAGGAGAGAGGAGAGAGAAAAACTGAGAGAGAGAGGGTGGGAGGGAGGAAGGCTGTGATTGGTGTGTGTTCCTGCTCCTGAACCTGCGCTTTATCAAACTTCAATAGTTGAGCGCTGCAAATTCTGTTTAATTTTGTTGTTTTGCAATAAAAATAAAGGCAATCACTATGGTTCTGTACAGTCTTCCCCTTCACATTAGCCTCAATGCAACAAGGTAATGGCTCATATCTTATATGTTTTTATCTTGTTAACAGTTGTTTACGATGATGTATGCGTGTAGGCCTCTCTTTGACTTCAAGACAAAATGCCTGTATTAGTCACAGTGGCCACATGCAAAGCAAATGATGTGCATGAAATCATCTCCTCTAGCATAGCAGACAACAATGGTGTCAAATGACCAATTCTTCCTTTGCTGGGTTTGATATATGAACTATGGGAAACAGATTAAAGAGAAGGAGGTGGAACATTTGGTTCACCCAATTTAAAAAGATAAACAATGATTGGGTGGTTAAACCTGACATGTTTTTCAGATAGTTTTCTTTTCTCACTCTCAGTTTCTTTATTTCATAATTTGGGTCTAACTGTCTATGAGTGAGAGACATGTGTTCCTCTTCTCTCCCCCTGGAATGTTGTTGGTGCAACTCTCAAATATTATTGAAATGAGAAATGGGTTGAATTACAGAAGACATTTGACTTCTAACAATTATTGCATTATTGTTTGCATTATACTGTCATATTGTGTAACTTCTGTCAACTGATGTGCCCACTTCCAGATGCAGAAATGCAGTACAAACAAAAGCACCAGCATTGGTGAACATCTACCCATTTTAAAATAACAATTGTTTCATGTGTAATAGGTTACAAACAATGAGCACAAGACCACCGGGTCAGACTATCACCACAAGACCCACCAGTCATACCCTTAACCAAATCCATTTCAAGCCTCATTACTAACCCTCATGATGAGCCTAGCACTTGTATAAATGTGTTTGCTTGAGAAGCAACAGCCCACACACTCTCAACGGCACCACCACACTAGGAGGAAGCAACCTGACTGCCTGACTTCACCATGAAGACTTCGCTGGTGGCCTCTGTTCTCATTGCAGCACTGATTGGCTGCACTGCTACCGCCGCTCTCCCTCCTGGTCCGTCTCCTTACAGTGCCTTCTGCAGAACAGTATGGTAAGCTTGATTATCACTCTGTGTCTCTGTATTAATATTTGAGTTTTTTTTTTTACTGTTTTCGGTTGTGAGGAGTGTTAACAAGTGTCTCTTTCCATCCAGGCTTTTTGCAACACCTTGTGCTGAAGTAAGCACCACATTAGTGAAACAGATCCAAACGTTCAACCCAGCCCTTGGGTGTGAGAAATGTCAATATATGGTAAGTACCACTCGTCGGCTTGAAACAAATATTATCAGGGTTTTTTTTTAAAGAAAGGAAAAAAAGACACAAAAGCCATACAGCTTTGGTTTAACGATGAACTGTTTTCTCTTCTAGCTTGTGTCAGCCACCGCTCTAGGCATCAAAGCCAACCACACCTCCCCTGATGGCCTTGAGGCTGAAAACGTTACCATCACATTCAGTCCCACCGTCATGCCTGGTGGCTGCCGTGTGTCTGTAAGTATTAATTGCACTCAATTGTTTACTGAGTGCATAATTCTTTCTTTTCATTAATACTGGATTTATTCATTTTCTCATTTACCAGGCACAGTCCACTTCTCTTGGATTCACCACTCTCCTGGATGGTGGCCTCAACTACTGCAACCTCTATAACCTGCTGTCAGGTGAGTGAAGAAGTTCAGATTGTTTATCTCTTATGTATGCAGTGCAGTTCTTATTCATGTATAAACAATGAATGTGTACTGACCTCATCTCCATCCATGTGTTGTTTCTAGCAAGTGGACTCACCTCAGCACCAGGCTTCATGGAGATAACCAGTGAATGGGCTTGCCTGGGTTATGGACTCGCCACCTGTAAAGCCTAACCAGTTTCACTGTTGAAATGACTTGAACAACAAATGCATGATTTTGTTGGATTTCACTTAAAACCCTATAGTTTATTCCTTAGTCCTGGCTAGTCCTGATAGTTTATATGGTATATGTAATTGTAGACTAATAGATGCTGCATATATCACTGCCTATGTAGATTGAGAGTAATATTAATAAAGAGCTGCAACTGTATTATTCTCTCTGTGTGTTTATATGTGCCTTTGTCCTGCAACTGATTTATTTAACTTCCAATAACATGTCCTTGGGTTTTGCCAAATTTCCAAATATCTGGATAATGACTATTATAGTAATAGTATCCAACTGGTGGTATAGTAGGCTACTACAATAGTGACCTCTCCTCAGATGCACTAAGGTCATTCCACACAACTATTACAACCATAAGGTGAGCACAAGCTGAAAATATAATACACCATACATAAAAGGATTATCAAAGTAATAACATACATATCTTAGAGGTATGGCGGTCGGGATCAATGGGCTAGCAGGGTTAAGCCCTCCCTGCATTACATAACAAAAGATGAGACAAATATTCTCTAAATAACATACAAAAGATTGGTACAAGTCTTAGTGAAATCCAAAGAGGCAACAGTATCAAATAGTTTCAAGAAAAACATAGGATATCTCTAAATGGGCTAATTTTACGCAGCCCAAGCATGTCTAGTTCGCTCTCATTGATGTTCTGAGCATAGATGATTGACAGGTCTCATGTCCCGCCCTTGTCATTTCTTTGGCACGACCCCCCACGGCCCTCCCTCCCTTCCTTACCCCCTCTCTCTCCAACTCAAGATGCCCCCCAACAGCAACACGATTTACGTATTAATATGAATCATTTTCTATTTCTTTGTCAAAATGTTCTCCACTTTCTTATCTCCTGTCAGGTATATTTCCCACATCACTAAAAACTGCTGTCATCAAACCACTTCTGAAGAAGAACAATCTGGATCAAAATGTCATTGCAAACTACAGACCCATCTCCAATCTACCATTCCTCAGCAAAATACTTGAAAAAGCAGTCTACATTCAGCTCAAAAACTATCATACACAGAAACACAGAAACAGCACTCATCAAAGTTTTGAATGATCTACATATGAACACAGACTCCAAAAAAATCTCCATTCTTGTTCTACTTGATCTTAGTTCTGCGTTTGATACCGTTGACCACAAAATCCTACTGGAAAGGCTGGAAAAGTGGGTGGGCTTGTCTGGTCCAGTTCTAAACTGGTTCAGAACCTACCTTCAGGATAGGCAGTTTTTTGTCTCCATTGGTGAATTTACCTCCAACAAAACAAACATTACATGTGGAGTACCACAAGGGTCAATTCTCGGACCACTACTGTTCAACCTCTACATGCTTCCACTCTCACATGTCATACGCAAACATAATCTTAGTTACCATAATTATGCAGATGATTCGCAACTTTACATTTCACTACACCCAGATGACCTATCACCCATAATATCCCTCACTCAGTGTATCAGAGACATTAATCATTGGATGTCAGAAAACTTTTTACAACTAAACAAAGACAAAACAGAAGTACTCATTTTTGGTGCACAGGCTCAGAGACAGAAAATTGCAGCACATCTCAACTCTCTCTCTCTTGCCAGCAAAACCGAAGCAAGGAATCTGGGTGTAATCATCGACAGCGATCTAAATTTCAGAAGTCATATCAATCACATCACCAGATCATCTTTCTATCATCTCAAAAATATTTCCAAATTGAGGGGCTTTCTGTCAAAACCGGACTTAGAAAAATTAATCCACGCCTTTATAACAAGTAGACTGGATTACTGTAATGGCTTATTCACCGGACTCTCAAAATCAAGTATTCAGAGGTTACAACTAATTCAAAATGCAGCTGCACGTGTTCTCACTGGTACCAAGAAATACCAACACATCACACCCGTTCTTAAGTCTTTGCACTGGTTACCTGTTAATACAAGAATCGATTTCAAAATACTACTCCTGGTTTACAAAGGACTACATGGCCTTGCACCTCAATATATCACAGATATGCTCACCACCTACACCCCAGCAAGAACACTTCGGTCAACAGGCAGTGGCAACTTACTCATTCCTCGCACTAGATCCAAAGAAGGGGAGGCAGCTTTTAGTGTATATGCCCCACGAAAATGGAACACCTTGCCTGACACAGTTAGACATGCCACGTCACTAGCCATCTTCAAAAACAGATTAAAAACATATCTATTTTCAACAGCATTCTGTTGACCTGTGTGTGTGTGTGTATGTGTGTGTAGATATGCATATGTGATTGTGTGAGTGGGTGCGAATTTGTGCGTCTAAGTGTGTATGTGTTGAAATTGACTTATATGATTGTTTGCACTTGCACTCTTTTTGTTTATATATGATTGTTTACTTACACTCGCACTTTTCCTTTTTTTGGGGGGTTTTCTATGTGATTTATAACTGATTTTGAATTTGATTGATTTTTGTTGTGAAGCACATTGAGTCTGCCTTGTGCATGAAATGCGCTTTATAAATAAAGTTGAATTGAATTGAATTGAATTGAATTATCCTGTTGGGTGATTGTCTTGTTACTGTATGTCTCCACTCTTAGCTCTATTGCCCTGTGCCATATGTGATGTCTGTTAGTCACTCAAAAGAATAAAAAAGATACACAGAGGCCATAAAACAGTATAAATCTGTGTTTTATAAAAACATTGTACAAACACAGATTATAAAATAAATAAAATCTCATCATAGTACACAAAGTAGATAGGAAAAATACAGTTATAAAATTGTGTAAAAAAAATAACAAAGAAATACGGTTATAAAATTGTGTTAAAAAATAAAAAAAATACAGTTATAAAATTGTGTAAAAAAAATAACAAAAAAAATACGGTTATAAAATTGTGTAAAAAAAAATACAGTTATAAAATTGTGTAAAAAAAATAACAAAAAAATACAGTTATAAAACTGTGTAAAAATCCACAGATACCTGGTAAAGTTTTGCATCAGTGTTTCATGTGTCAATACTGGTTCAGACTGGGCCATGACTTAACCACTGGATCTACAACATTCATGATAGTTTTCTGTTTACTATTTTTTTTTTTTCTATTTAACCTTTATTTAACCAGATAAAAGCCCATTGAGATCAGGATCTCTTTCGCAAGGGTGACCTGGCCAAAAATGGTCAGCAGCATGTGGCACAGCAGCAATACATGTCAACACAGAAGTGCAAAGAATAACAATATAGAAAAATATACAGAGTTTTACAATTTCAAATACAACAATTGGAACAACAAAATAAATAATCTAAGATTTGAAGCACAGGCACTGTTGGATGGATTTCTGCTGCCTGTCTTTCAACATAGAGCGGAAAGCTCCAAGTGGAATTTGTTTAGAGAGTTTCAGCTCTTTCTGTAAAGTGTTCCATGCTGAAGGGGCAGCAGAGCTGAATGCTCTTTTCCCAAATTCAGTCCTTGCCCGGGGAACAGATAAAACGAGGGTTGAACAAGAGCGCAAAACATAACTACTGCTAGTTTTTTGCAGTAATATGCACAAATACGAAGGCATCAAGCCTAAAAGAGCCTTATAAATTAAGGTCACCCAATGTACATATCTGCGTGCACTAAGGGAGGGCAGATTTGATTTAGAGTACAACTCACAATGATGGGTGAGACGACTACACCCTGTGACAAATCTCAGTGCCGTATGAAAAACAGTGTCTAGAGACTGGAGACATTTAGACGACACATTCAAATAAAGTACATCACCGTAGTCAAGAATAGGCAAGAAGGTTGCTGTCACTAATTTTCTTCTAACCTTGAGGGAGAAACAGGTTCTATTTCTGAACAAAAATCCAAGTTTCACCCTAAGTTTAGTGACCAGTTTGATTAAATGGGCTTTAAATGAGAGCTCCTGATCTAAGGTAAAGCCCAGATACTTATAGTTCAAGACCCGCTCTATAGGTTTTCCTTTATTTGTTAAGATATTTGTAATATTCTGTGGCAGCACCTTTGCAAGAGAGAAAACCATGAGCTTGGTTTTATCTGTGTTTAAAACCAATTTAAGATCATCTAAACGAGACTGGATGACACTAAAAGCAACTTGCAAATACTCAAGTGCCTGAGTGAGAGAGGTTGAACAGCAATAAACAATGGTGTCGTCTGCATACAGATGATACATTGAATTTGACAAGTTGTTACACAGATTATTGATATAAACTGAAAACAAAATGGGTCCCAACACAGAGCCTTGGGGCACCCCTTTGGTGATGTCCAAAAAAGAGGAGGTAGATCCAGCTACCTGAACACATTGCGTTCTATTAGATAAGTAGTTGGAAAACCAGGCAGCTGCATGCTTTGATAAACCAATGTGATGTAGAGTTTGTATCAGCAGGTTGTGATCTACTGTATCGAATGCTTTGGATAAATCGATAAACAGAGCAACACAGTATTTTTTGCTGTCCATTGCCTCAATCAAATCATTTAAAACCTTCAGCGTAGCTGTAGTAGTGCTGTGCCGTTTTCTGAAACCAGACTGGAGAGGAGATAAAATATTATTTGATTCTAGAAAATCTTTTAGTTGGTCACTGATGATCCTCTCGAACAATTTAGCTAAAATACACAATTTAGAAATTGGTCTATAATTGTTGACATTTGTGGGTTCACCCCCTTTTAACAGGGGGGTAACAAAGGCCGACTTCCAGATTTTGGGGATATTTTTGCTGATAAGACTCAAGTTAAAAATATGTGAGAGGGGCTCAGCAATAAAATCTGCGGCCAGCTTTAGAAAAAATGGCTCTACTTGATCAGGTCCTGCTGTTTTACTTGTATCCAGTCTCTTTAGCGCATTAAGTACTTCAGAGACAGATACAGACCTAAACTCAAAAGGGCAAGTGACGGGTTCACTCACAGCCGGCGAAATCAAAGGTGTATTAACACTGGCCAGCCCAGCGTTCGTCAGATCAGGATTTAGCGACTCAAACAATGATCCAGCAGAAATAAAATGATCATTAAAACAATTTAGTATAGCCGACTTATCAGACAAAGTGCCTGCTTGAGTGATTAGAGAGCTCGGCAAGTTATTTGTTGTCACATGATTTAAAGAAGATTTTATGACTTGCCAAAACTTTTTTGGATCATTGATATTTTTTATGGATTCATTTAAGTAGAAGTTAGATTTTGCACTCTTAATAAGGGAGGTGCATTTGTTTCTGAGTTGGCGAAAGCTAAGCCAATCTGCCTCTGCCTTTGTTTTTCGGGCCCTGGCCCATGCAATGTCCCTCTCTTTGAGGAGATCCCCAATCTCAGAGGAAAACCAAGGATTATTTCGCCCCTTCACCCTGAATTTTCGAAAAGGAGCATGTTTGTTGACTATACGTTGAAATTCATCATAAAAATATTCAAGAGCCAACTCTACATCGTCAAACAAAGCAACTCTGCTCCACTCAACGGTTGCTAGATCATGCATAAATGCTGAGTGGCAAAAGTTTTTAACATCTCTTTTGCAAATAACATTGGGCTTCGTTTTTGGAAGCTTGGAGTTTCTTATAGTAGCAATGGTGCAATGATCGCTCAGATCGTTGGCGAAAACACCTACGTCCGTGTACTTATGAGGAGCATTTGTTAGAATAAGGTCAAGTAGGGAAGATTTTGATGGATTTTTAACGTTGGGTCGAGTTGATGAATTTATCAATTGAGTTAAATTTAGTGAATCACACATAGTTTTAAGGTTATCAGATGAGGCAGTCAACCAGTCAAGATTTAAATCACCGACTAGCAGAAGCTCTTTGGAACTAAACCCAGACAAATAAGAAGCAAGGGAGGCAAGAGCTTCTTGAGAGGCAGAGGGAGGTCGATAACAACCTATAATTGTTAGAGATTGACCATGAGAGAAATCAAGCTTCAAAGCAAGGAGTTCAAGTTGTTTAACAATGGAAAGTGAGGATAACAAGGTAACATGAAATCTACTTTTAATATATATAGCCACTCCTCCACCTTTTCGAGGGCGATCACACCGGAAGATATTATACCCATTGATGGCAACGTCCTTGTCGGAAACTGTTTTATTTAGCCAAGTTTCTGATAAAATAAGGATGTCTGCATTTGTTGACTCTACCCAGATTTTGACAGCATCAAGTTTTGGGAGCAGACTCCTGATGTTTAGATGAATTAATCCTAGGCCTGATCTCTCTCTGAATACCTCAGGAGTGCTAACATTATTTAACACAGGACCTGGATTAGGCTGTACATTACCAGATAGCAAGAGTAAAAGCAAAATAAAAACTCTTCGTTTCATATTTTGAGATGATCCATTAACAGTAGTATTTGGCATTGTGATGTCCAGTTCAATCTCAGTAGAAGTAAAACATCTCTTTAAAACAAGAATACACCATGACCGAAGCTGCGTTAATCTATCTACGATTGTCCTACAAGAGAACATCAGGAATTCCACAGATAAATCGGTAGTTTGTACGGACCAAGTGATTGTTAAAGTATTTGGTAGAGTCAGGGGTTTATGGAGGACCTGGCTAGATACATCACCGCCATTGTGGATAACTGGTCCTGGAAAAAGCAAAACAATCAGGGATACTGCAATTGATAAAATCATTGTCCAAGTAATTTCATCAACTACCTGGGTCAACTTCAAAGTCAAATAGAAAAAAGAAGGAAATAAAAATAGTTCAGATATAGAGTCAACCTGGGGGAACAAGTTGGATAACGACTAGAAGTAGCCTATGCCTCAGGCTATTGAGCAGGGTTGATGGTATAGCCACTGGAATAGGCCTTGGAGGGATGGGAGAGGCTAACTCCTAACTGGATTGCTAGAAGGAAGCTCCTGGATGATAGCTGCTGCAAGGCTAAGGCTAATGAGCTAGCTCCTGGATGCTAGCTGCTGCAGGGCTGGTGGTTAGCTTCTGGATGTTAGCTGCTGCAGGGCTGGTGGTTAGCTCCTGGATGCTAGCTGTTGCAGGACTGGTAGCTAGCTCCTGGATGCTAGCTGTTGCAGGGCTGGTAGCTAGCTCCTGGATGCTAGCTGTTGCAGGGCTGGTAGCTAACTCCTGGATGCTAGCTGTTGCAGGGCTGGCAGCTAGCTCCTGGATGCTAGCTGCTGCAGGGCTGGTAGCTAGCTCCTGGATGCTAGCTGCTGCAGGGCTGGTAGCTAGCTCCTGGATGCTAGCTGCTGGAGGGCTGGTGGTTAGCCCCTGGATGCTGGTTGCTACAGGGCTGGTGGCTGGCTCCAGGAATCTGGCTGCCACAAGGCCTGATGGCTAGCTCCTGGATGCTAGCTGTTGCAGGGCTGGTAGCTACCTCCTGGATGCTAGCTGCAGCAGGGCTAGTAGCTAGCTCGTGGATGCTAGCTGCTGCAGGGCTGGTGGTTAGCCCCTGGATGCTGGTTGCTACCGGGCTGGTGGCTGGCTCCAGGAATCTGGCTGCCACAGGGCCTGATGGCTAGCTCCTGGATGCCAGCTATTGCAGGGCTGGTAGCTAGCTTCTGGGTGCTGGCTACTGCAAGGCTGGTGGCTAGCTCCTGGGTGCCAGCTATTGCAAGGCTGGTGGCTAGCTCCTGGATGCTAGCTGCTTCAGGGCTGGTAGCTAGCTCCTGGGTGCCAGCTATTGCAAGGCTACTGGCTAGCTCCTGGATGCCAGCTGTTGCAGGGCTGATGGCTAGCTCCTGGGTGCTAGCTGCTTGAGGGCTGGTGGCTAGCTCCTGGATGCTAGCTACTGCAAGGCTGGTGGATAGCTCTGGATGTTAGTTGCTGCAGGGCTGGTGACAGGCTGCAGAACAGGGTGGATGTAAAGTCCAACTGTGGCTCAGCAATATTTTCAGGCCCCAGTGTCAGAGGTGCTCCCTGTGCTGCAATATTGCAGTTCTAGGCTAAAAGCTTAGCCACACTGCTGCAGCTCCCGGTAGCCTACCTTAGAAGGCCAAAACTCAGCCAATCCGTCCTTGGAGCAGAATGGAGTAGGCTAGCTCAGTTTCCAAGCAGTTAGGTATGAACGACCCACAGACCTTCTGGGGTTGATGCGATCAGCAAATCCAGAAAGGCTTCCATGAAAGGGTTTTACGATACTAGAAGTCTGACAAAGCAAACGACAAAAATGCTGCCATCATGCTGCTGCACTCATGCTGCTGCCATCTTGGATTTACAAAAGCATCACTTGTCTTTGACACTTTTATTTCTCTTAACAATTCTCAGATCAATGACCTCAAATAGTTAATTATTTCAAGGAGTGAAGCAATTGGTGATGTGTCTTTTTTCATGGTGTGATGCTGTCTTATTTGTCCTCTTACCGAAGGCATACTATTTATGTAAGAAAATGAAATTATAGTCATTTGACATTTTCAAATAACATTTTAAAGGTGATAACTACAACTTTTTCATCAAAAGGAAACTTTTTTTTTTTAAATAATGCATCCACGGAATGTCTAGAGAGGTGCAAAATAAAAGTATTAATTTTACTGAAATGTTTTAAAATAGTATATAAATAATTGTTTAATAAATTTTGGCGGGTCCGAAAAATGTAAATATTTACATCTGGTCACGTTGGCAACGTGGGCATGGAATGATCTCTGTGGCAACGGCATTAGAATGTTGATGTCATGTGTAACTGGCAACCAGTAAATGGAATGTTGGAGTGAGAACAGGCAGTGAGAGTTCTACACCTACTGGCCAGGAGGAACTAAAGTTGTAACTATCACCTTTAAAATAGTATATAAATAATTGTTTAATAAATTTTGGCGGGTCCGAAATATGTAAATATTTACATCTGGTTACGTTGGCAACGTGGGCATGGAATGATCTCTCTGGCAACAGCATTAGAATGTTGATGTCACGTGTAACTGGCAACCAGTAAAACGGAAGGTTGGAGTGAGAGCAGGCAGTGTGAGTTCTACACTGGCCAGGAGGAAATAAACTTGTAGCTATCACCTTTAAATTTCTTCTTGTTACAATTTTTCTTCTTCACAGTTTATTTTCTTCCAATTCTTTAAATATGACCTTTAAAAACAAAGAAAAAGAGCAGATACAAGCAGGAGGAAGTAGGCTGAATAAATAGGATAAAGAGGTAGACTCGAATCCCCAACACTCCAGGACCCATTCTTTCCCTTCATATTCACAATAAGCATGTAAAATGTGTGTGAAATCACTAACATGGTGGATGGTCAGGCACAGAACAGGTGACTATTGACTTCACTGTTGAGATACATGTGTTAATCTGTAAAATCAGAGACTGATGAAGCCATGTGTGAGAGAAAATCAGTATCAGTCAATTTCCACAACTCATGGGTATCACTTAACTGGGTATATAAAGTATATTTTGGTGTAATTTTGATGAACTGACCCTTTAATCTTAAAATATCTTAATTTAAAAGAAAAAACTGACTTCTTCCTATTGTTTATTTTCTCCTTACAAATACAACCTGTGAGCCATATTCACCAGTATCTTCTTTACTACTTTTTAAAAAATCCCATACCTTTCTTAAGTCATTCTTGGATTCATGAAGGCATTCTTAGACCACAGAAATGTTAGCAACTGTGGTCTTAAGTCATCTCCTTATTAGTTGAGAGTGTGTGCCACTGCCAGGTGATGCTGCATAAGGTTTGTGAATGAGGCTCACTGAAACTCACCATAACAAGAAATGTCTTGGATATTCCTCTGAAAACCAAAATAATGTGCACAATAAAAGCTTTTTTTTCTTTTAGATTTTAAATGAGATGTGAATGTTTGCCTAACCAGTCATTGGTGTTGTCTTACTGAAAAAGGTTGGGCTCAGGAGGATGGACAGTGACATACTGACCTGAGGGTTTCTCCAGTCATGTAATGGTTTTCACAAGACCACCGTGTCACACTCTTCATCAAATCAGTTTCAAGAATCGTTAGACGGCTTCACCGTTAGGCTTGTTATTTTGTATAAATTGACCAGTGAGAGGTCCATCCTCTCAGCCACACATCAGAGCAGCAGCCAGCCAACTCTCACCAGTAACACACTTCACTGCAGGAGGAAGGAAGCGACCTAACAGCCCGACTTCACCATGAAGACTCTGCTGCTGGCCTCTGCTCTCTTTGCAGGACTGTTTGGCTGCACTGCTGCCGTCGCTCTCCCTCCTGGTCCATCTCCTTACAGTGCCTTCTGCAAAACAGCATGGTAAGCTTGTTTTTCACTCTGTGTCTCTTTAGACTGTTGTTGTTTTTAGTTGTCAGGAGTGCTAACAGGTGTATCTTTCCACCCAGGCTTTTTGCAACACCTTGTGCTGGAATAAGCACTACATTAGTGAAACAGATCCAAACGTTCAACCCGGCCCTTGGATGTGAGACATGTCAGTATATGGTAAGTAGGCTACCACTCTTCAGCTTCAAACATGTCAGTTGTTTTTTTGTTTTTGTTTTTTTTAAAGAAACCAAACTTTTTTTTTAATTTACCAGTTTCTAACATCAATGTAAAAAGTTATCCAGCTTTGGTTTAACGATGAACTGTTTTCTCTTCTAGCTTGTGTCAGCCACCCCTCTAGGCATCAAAGCCAACCACACCTCCCCTGATGGCCTTCAGGCTGAAAACATCAGCATTACCTTCAGACCCACCGTTATGGCTGGTGGCTGCCGTGTGACTGTAAGTATTAATTGCACTCAATTGTTTAGTGAGTGCATCGTTTTTTCCTCCCATCAATAATGCATTTACTTATTTATTTTCTCATTTACCAGGCTAAGTCCACTTCTCTTGGATTCACACCTCTCCTGGATGGTGGCCTCAACTACTGCAACCTCTATAACCTGCTGTCAGGTGAGTGAAGAAGTTCAGATTGTGTCACAGTTTGTGTCACAGAAACTACTTTAACTTTCTTATTTATGTATAAACAAAGGAATGTGAGACATGAATGTGGACTGACTGCATCTCCATCCATGTGTTGTTTCTAGCAAGTGGACTCACCTCAGCACCAGGCTTCATGGAGATAACCAGTGAATGGGCTTGCCTGGGTTATGGACTCGCCACCTGTAAAGCCTAACAAGTTTCACTGTTGAAATGACTTGTGCAACAAATGCATGATTTTGTTGGATTTCATTTAAAACCCTAATTTATTCCTTAGTCCTGGTTAGTCCTGATAGTTTATATGGTATATGTAATTGTAGACTAATACTGTAGATGCTGGATGTAGATGTAGATGTAGATTGAGAGTACTATTAATAAAGAGCTGCAACTGTATTATTCTCTCTGTGTGTGTTTATATGTGTGCCTTTGTCCTGCAACTGAGCAGAAAGGAGGAAGAGTCTATTAGTTTGATACCTCTCAGTATTATTTTTCTATTATTTAACTTCCAATAACATGTCCTTGGGTTTTGCCAAATTTCCATCTGGATAATGACTATTATAGCAATAGTATTCGGTATAGTATATAAAACATGATGTTTTGTTTGTTTGTTGTAACTATCGGGTCCCCTATTTATAAGCAGTTTTGCTTCCATGCACACTTAAAAATGTTGAGTTAAAAACAACCCAATATGGGTTATTTTTTAACCCAACACTGGGTAACTATGGGACAGAACACATGGGGGTTATTTTGACCCAACAAGTTGGGTTGATTTCCTTAACCCAACAGTTGGGTATATAACCCGATTAAGGGTTCACATTGGCTACACTGCTTATATTGTGGCAGATTAGGGTTTTATTTAACATTAACTTAAATAGAGAATAACATTAGATCTTGTAACAGCTCCTGCACCTCACACACCACTTAGAGGGAGAATGCTGTTTGTTATCCTCAAAACATGCAACAGTAACTGCAAAAGGAGGGGATACCACAACCCAAAAACATACCTTCACTTATGGTGTCAAAGTTATTTTTTCGATAGCAGTAATTGTAAACTGAGTAGAACATTGAATTAGTAAATTAGTGTGTAGAACAGTATCACTAAAGATTGTGTAGCTGATGGTGATATTTAACAGAAATAACCTAAATTTGAATCACAAAACACTGTCCCAAAGCATGCTGGGAATTTCCTCCCACCCAGCTCTGGAACATGTTGGGTAGTCCGGTTCACAGTATAATGGAAAATACAACCCAACAGCTAATAACTCAACCCCCAACGACAATAACCCAGCAAATTGGGTTCTTAGATTACCCAATTTAATGAAAACAACCCAATTAAACCACCCAACGGTCTCAACCCAGCTGTTGGGTTGAAAAAATAACCCAACATTTTTAAGAGAGTGGGGTTCCCTTTCATGTACTTTTTGTAGAAATTGTAATTCTGGGGTATACCTTTCTTCCAAGTACATGAATAAAATAAAAATATCATATATCAAATATCAAGCACGTCTAGTTCGCTCTCATTGATGTTCTGAGCATAGATGATTGACAGGTCTCATGTCCCACCCTTGTCATTTCTTTGGCACGACCACCCACGGCCCTCCTTCCCTTATCCACATTGGAGAAACCTCTGTTGATTTGTTTGTTCACTGTTCTTATGCGAATAAATTCAGAAATTGTTTGTTCTTTACTCCTTGTCTCCATCTTCATTGGTTGTCGGGTTACTGGGACAAAACATATATGTATATGTACTGTATATGTTATATGCAAATTTTCTCCACTTTGTTGTTCTGTTGGCTGATTGTCTTGTTACTGTCTCCACTCTTAGCTCTATTGCTCTGTGTCATATGTGATGTCTGTTAGTCACTCAAAAGAATAAAAAAGATACACAGAGGCCATAAAACAGTATAAATCTGTGTTTTATAAAAACATTGTACAAACACAGATTATAAAATAGATAAAATCTCATCATAGTACAAAGAGTAGATGAGGGTGCAAGAGAATAGAGCGGTTTTAGCTTAGGTGACAAAGCTATTGAAGTAAAGAAATGTTTATGGGGAAAAAACACAGTTATAAAATTGTGTAAAAAAAAACACTGGTTGGGTCATGACTTATCCACTGGGATCTACAACATTCATGATAATTTTCTGTTTACAAAAGCATCACTTGTCTTTGACACTTTTTATTTCTCTTAACAATTCTCAGATCAATGACCTCAACTAGTTAATTATTTTAAGGAGTGAATCAATTGGTGATGTATCTTTTTTCATGGTGTGATGCTGTCTTATTTGTCCTCTTACCGAAGGCATACTATTTATGTAACAAAATGAAATAATAGTTGTTTGACATTTTCAAATAACATTTTGAATTTCTTCTTGTTCTAATTTTTCTTCTTCACAGTTTATTTTCTTCCAATTCTTTAAAACATAGAAATGTAAAAAGAGCAGATACAAGCAGGAGGAAGTATAGGCTGAATAAATAAGATAAAGAGGTAGACTCGAATCCCCAACACCCCAGGACCCATTCTTTCCCTTCACGTTCACAATAAGTATATAAAATGTGTGTGAAATCACTAACATGTTGGATGGTCAGGCACAAAACAGGTGACTATTGACTTCATTGTTGAGATGCATGTGTTGATCTGTAAAATCAGGTGACTGATGAAGCCATGTGTGAGAGAAAATCAGTATCAGTCAATTTCCTCACAACTCATGGGTATTACTGAACTGGGTATATAAAATATATTTTGGTGTAATTTTGATGAACTGACCCTTTAATCTTAAAATAGCTTAATTCAAAAGAAAAAAACTGACTTCTTCCTATGGTTGTTTTATTTTCTCCTTACAAATACAACTTATGGGCCATATTCACCAGTATCTTCTTTACTACTTTTTTTAAAAAATCCCATACCTTTCTTAAGTCATTCTTAAAAACATTGGATTTATGAAGGCATTCTTAGACCACAGAAATGTTAGCAACTGTGGTCTTAAGTCATCTCCTCATTAGTTGAGAGTGTGTGCCACTGCCAGGTGATTCTGCATAAGGTTCGTGAATGAGGCTCACTGAAACTCACCATAACAAGAAATGTCTTTAAAGAGTGGATATTCCTCTGAAAACCAAAATAATGTGCACAATAAAAGCTTTTTTTCTTTTAGATTTTAAATGAGATGTGAATGTTTGCCTAACCAGTCATTGGTGTTGTCTTACTGTAAAAGGTTGGGCTCAGGAGGATGGACAGTGACGTACTGACCTGAGGGTTTCTCCATGGTTTTCACAAGACCACCGTGTCACACTCTTCATCAAATCAGTTTCAAGAATCGTTAGTGGTCTTCACTGTTTTTTGTATAAATTGCCCTGTGAGAGATCCATCCTCTCAGCCACACATCAGTGCAGCAGCCAGCCAACTCTCACCAGTAACACACTTCACTGCAGGAGGAAAGAAGCGACCTAACAGCCCGACTTCACCATGAAGACTCTGCTGCTGGCCTCTGCTCTGTTTGCAGGACTGTTTGGCTGCACTGCTGCCGTCGCTCTACCTCCTGGTCCGATTCCTTACAATGCCTTCTGCAGAACAGCATGGTAAGCTTGTTTTTCACTCTGTGTCTCTGTATTTATATTTGAGCTTTAGACTGTTGTCAGGAGTGCTAACAGGTGACTCTTTCCATCCAGGCTTTTTGCAACACCTTGTGCTGAAATAAGCACTACATTAGTGAAACAGATCCAAACGTTCAACCCGGCCCTTGGATGTGAGACATGTCAGTATATGGTAAGTAGGCTACCACTCTTCAGCTTCAAACATGTCCGTTTTTTGGTTGTTGTTTTTTTTTAAAGAAATCAAACATTTTTTTTAATTTACCAGTTTTGGTTTAACGATGAACTGTTTTCTCTTCTAGCTTGTGTCAGCCACCCCTCTTGGCATCAAAGCCAACCACACCTCCCCTGATGGCCTTGAGGCTGAAAACATCAGCATTACCTTCAAACCCACCGTTATGGCTGGTGGCTGCCGTGTGACTGTAAGTATTAATTGCACTCAATTGTTTAGTGAGTGCATCGTTTTTTCTTCCCATCAATAATGCATTTATTTATTTTCTCATTTACCAGGCACAGTCCACTTCTCTTGGATTTACCACTCTCCTGGATGGTGGCCTCAACTACTGCAACCTCTATAACCTGCTGTCGGGTGAGTGAAGAAGTTCAGATTGTGTCACAGTTTGTGTCACAGAAACTACTTTAACTTTCTTATTTATGTATAAACAGAGAAATGTGAGACATGAATGTGTACTGACCTCATCTCCATCCATGTGTTGTTTCTAGCAAGTGGACTCACCTCAGCACCAGGCTTCATGGAGATAACCAGTGAATGGGCTTGCCTGGGTTATGGACTCGCCACCTGTAAAGCCTAACAAGCTTCACTGTTGAAATGACTTGAGCATCAAATGCATGATTTTGTTGGATTTAATTTAAAACCCTAATTTATTCCTTAGTCAGTTTATATGGTATATGTAATTGTAGACTAATAGATGCTGCATATATCACTGCCTATGTAGATTGAGAGTAATATTAATAAAGAGCTGCAACTGTATTATTCTCTCTGTGTGTTTATATGTGTGCCTTTGTCCTGCAACTGAGCAGAAAGGAGGAAGACTCTATTAGTTTGATACCTCTCAGTATTGTTTTTTTTAACTTCCAATAACATATCCTTGGGTTTTGCCAAATTTCCAAATATCTGGATAATGACTATTATAGTAATAGTATTCAACTGGTGGTAATAGGCTACTACAATAGCGACCTCTCCTCATATGCACTAAGGTCATTCCACACAACTATATATATATATTTTTTATTTTTTTATTTAACCTTTATTTATCCAGGAAGGATACATAGGATACATACAAAAGATTGGTACAAGTCTTGTCTGAAATCCGAAGAGGCAACAGTATCAAATAGTTTCAAGAAAAAAACAGGATATCTCTAAATGAGAGGAATGATGAAGTGCATCCAGGGGTTTCAATGTAGAGAGAGCAGCATGCATGTAAATGACATCTCCATAATCAAGTGCAGACAAGAAAATGGCCTGAACCAGTTCTTTTCTACATTCCATTGACAGACAAGATCTATTACTATATAAGAATGATAATTTTCTCTTAAGTTTTTTGGTAAGATCAGAAATATGAGTTTTAAAGGACAGTTTGTCGTCCAACCAAATGCCAAGATATTTGTAACATGAAACTCTCTCAATTTCAGTCCCGTCAACTGTTGAGATACCACTGAGTAATGTTAAAGAAGAGAGCAATCTTGTGAATAACATGTATTTTGTTTTTTGGGGGGTTAAGTGTTAATTTGAGATTAATTAGAGCTTTCTCTATAGTACGGAAATCAGCCTGTAGTCTTTTAAGAGCTAATTCAGCAGTCGGAGCAATAGAATAAATAATTGTATCATCAGCATACAAGTGAATAGAGCTATTAGCTATGCCAATGCTTATGTTGTTAATATAAAGGGTGAATAAGATAGGGCCTAAAATGGATCCTTGAGGAACCCCTTTATTTACACGCACAAAATCTGACTGATAGACATCAGCCATTACTGCCTGAAAACAGTCAATTAAATAATTATTAAACCAATTACTAGTTTTTTATAAAAAATCAAAACCAATGATTCAAGGCAATTTAAAAGCAAAGAGTGGTCTACTGTGTCAAAAGCCTTTGAAAGGTCAATAAAAAGAGTAGCACAGACCAGTTTGTTATCTAAGGCGTTGACAATGTCATTGGTAACTTTGACTGTTGCTGAAAGAGTACTGTGAGCAGATCTATAACCGGACTGAAAGGGATTTAAAATGTTAAAAGTAGACAAAAATATTTTTAATTGATTATTCACTAATCGTTCTAATACTTTGGCCAGGCAAGGCAGTTTAGATATTGGCCAATAATTATTTAAATCATCTGCAGGACCACCTTTGTGTAAAGGAGATACCAAGGCAGTCTTCCACACAGTTGGAATACTCTCGGAGATCACAGTCAAATAAAAATGTGAGTCAGCGCATCAGTAATAATAGGAGCAGCCAATCTTAAAAGTTGTGGATCTAACTGATCAGCGGCAGTAGATTTCTTCTGATCTATTTTACACAAAGCATCAACCAGAGAAAAGTCTAAACGAGAACCTACAGGGCCCAGAGCTACGTACAATGGCAGGACCATCACAAGCTCGTTCAGAAGGTAATGAACTGGATCTACAATTCATGATAGTTTTCTGTTTACAAAAGCATCACTTGTCTTTGACACTTTTATTTTTCTTAACAATTCTCAGATCAATGACCTCAAATAGTTAATTATTTTAAGGAGTGAATCAATTGGTGATGTGTCTTTTTTCATGGTGTGATGCTGTCTTATTTGTCCTCTTACCAAATGGATACTATTTATGTAACAAAATGAAACAACAGTCATTTGACATTTTCAAATAACATTTTAAATTTCTTCTTGTTCCAATTTTTCTTCTTCACAGTTTATTTTCTTCCAATTCTTTAAAACATAGAAATGTGGCCTTTAAAAAGAAAGAAAAAGAGCAGATACAAGCAGGAGGAAGTATAGGCTGAATAAATAAGATAAAGAGGTAGACTGTGTTCAATGAATCCCCAACAGGACCCATTCTTTCCCTTCACGTTCACAATAAGCATATAAAATGTGTGTGAAATCACTTACATGGTGGATGGTCAGGCACAAAACAGGTGACTATTGACTTCACTGTTGAGATGCATGTGTTGATCTGTAAAATCAGAGACTGATGAAGCCATGTGTGAGAGAAAATCAGTATCAGTCAATTTCCACATGAACTGGGTATATAAAATATATTTTGGTGTAATTTTGATGACCTGACCCTTTAATCTTAAAATAGCTTAATTTAAAAGAAAAAGATGACTTCTTCGTATGGTTGTTTATTTTCTCCTTACAAATACAACTAAAGAACACTGGGCAATATTCACCAGTATCTTCTTTTTTTAAGAATCCCATACCTTTCTTAAGTCATTCTTAAAAACATTGGATTCATGAAGGCATTGTTAGACCACAGAAATGTTAGCAACTGTGGTCTTCTTAAGTCATCTCCTTATTAGTTGAGAGTGTGTGCCACTGCCAGGTGATCCTGCATAAGTGGGACTTAGGAACAAATTTGTTCTTAAGAAAGGTTCGTGAATGAGGCTCACTGAAACTCACCATAACAAGAAATGTCTTTAAAGAGTGGATATTCCTCTGAAAACCAAAATAAATTGCACAATAAAAGTTTTTTTTTCCTTTAGATTTGATGTTTAAATGAGATGTAAGTGTTTGCCTGACCAGTCATTGGTGTTGTCTTACTGTAAAGGGTTGGGCTCAGGAGGATGGACAGTGACGTACTGACCTGAGGGTTTCTCCAGTCATGTAATGGTTTTCACAAGACCACTCTTCATCAAATCAGTTTCATGAATCGTTAGAGGTCTTCACTGTTTTTTGTATAAATTGCCCTGTGAGAGGTCCATCCTCTCAGCCACACATCAGAGCCGCAGCCAGCCAACTCTCACCAGTAACACACTTCACTGCAGGAGGAAGGAAGCGACCTAACAGCCCGACTTCACCATGAAGACTCTGCTGCTGGCCTCTGCTCTCTTTGCAGGACTGTTTGGCTGCACTGCTGCCGTCGCTCTCCCTCCTGGTCCGATTCCTTACAATGCCTTCTGCAGAACAGCATGGTAAGCTTGTTTTTCACTCTGTGTCTCTGTATTTATATTTGAGCTTTAGACTGTTGTTGTTTTTAGTTGTCAGGAGTGCTAACAGGTGTCTCTTTCCATCCAGGCTTTTTGGAACACCTTGTGCTGAAATAAGCACTACATTAGTGAAACAGATCCAAACGTTCGACCCGGCCCTTGGATGTGAGACATGTCAGTATATGGTAAGTAGGCTACCACTCGTCAGCTTCAAACATGTCCGTTTTTTGGTTGTTGTTTTTTTTTAAAGAAAGCAAACATTTTTTTAAATTTACCAGTTTCTAACATCAGTCTAAAAAGTTATCCAGCTTTGGTTTAACGATGAACTGTTTTCTCTTCTAGCTTGTGTCAGCCACCCCTCTTGGCATCAAAGCCAACCACACCTCCCCTGATGGCCTTGAGGCTGAAAACATTACCATTTCCTTCAGTCCCACCGTCATGGCTGGTGGCTGCCGTGTGACTGTAAGTATTAATTGCACTCAATTGCTTACTGAGTGCATCGTTCTTTCTTCCCATCAATAATGAATTTATTTATTTATTTTCTCATTTACCAGGCACAGTCCACTTCTCTTGGATTCACCTCTACTCTCCTGGATGGTGGCCTCAACTACTGCAACCTCTATAACCTGCTGTCAGGTGAGTGAAGAAGTTCAGATTGTTTATCTCTTATGTATGCAGTGCAGTTCTCATTCATGTATAAACAATGAATGTGTACTGACCTCATCTCCATCCATGTGTTGTTTCTAGCAAGTGGACTCACCTCAGCACCAGGCTTCATGGAGATAACCAGTGAATGGGCTTGCCTGGGTTATGGACTCGCCACCTGTAAAGCCTAACAAGTTTCACTGTTGAAATGACTTGAACAACAAATGCATGATTTTGTTGGATTTCATTTAAAACCCTAGTTTATTCCTTAGTCCTGATAGTTTATATGGTATGTAATTGTAGACTAATAGATGCTGCATATATCACTGCCTATGTAGATTGAGAGTAATATTAATAAAGAGCTGCAACTGTATTATTCCCTCTGTGTGTTTATATGTGTGCCTTTGTCCTGCAACTGAGCAGAAAGGAGGAAGAATCTAGTTTGATACCTCTCAGTATTATTTTTCTATTATTTAACTTCCAATAACATGTCCTTGGGTTTTGCCAAATTTCTGGATAATGACTATTATAGCAATAGTATTCGGTATAGTAGGCTACTACAATAGTGACCTCTCCTCATATGCACTAAGGTCATTCCTTACAACTATTACAACCATAAGGTGAGCACAAGATGAAAATATAATACACCATACATAAAAGGATTATAAAGTAATAACATATTATCTTAGAGATGAGACAAATATTCTCTAAATAACATACAAAAGATTGGTACAGTACAAGTTTTAGTGAAATCCAAAGAGGCAACAGTACAGTATATGTACAATATAATACAGTACTTCTCTGGGGACCCCCTCTCTCTCCAACTCAAGATGCCCCCCAACAGCACCATGATTTACCAGTTAATATTAATATTAATATTAATTATTCTCTATTTCTTTATTCAAATTTTCTCCACTTTCTTGTTCTGTTGGGTGATTGTCTTGTTACTGTATGTTTCCACTCTTAGGTCTATTGCCCTGTGTCATATGTGACGTCTGTTGTCTATGTCACTCAAAAGAATAAAAAAAAAAAAGATACACAGAGGCCATAAAACAGTATAAATCTGTGTTTTATAAAAACATTGTACAAACACAGATTATAAGATATATAAAATGTCATCATAGTACAAAGAGTAGATGAGGGTGCAAGAGAATAGAGCGATTTTAGCTATAATTAGGTAACAAACTATTGAAGTAAAGAAATGTTTATGGGGAAAAATAAAATTGTGTAAAAAAAAATAACAAAAAAAAATACAGTTATAAAAATCCACAGATACCTGGTAAAGTTTTGCATCAGTGTTTCATGTGTTAACACTGGTTCAGACTGGGTCATGACTTTACCACTGGATCCAACATTCATGATAGTTTTCTGTTTACAAAAGCATCACTTGTCTTTGACACTTTTATTTCTCTTAACAATTCTCAGATCAATGACCTCAAATAGTTAATTATTGGTGATGTGTCTTTTTTCATGGTGTGATGCTGTCTTATTTGTCCTTTTACCGAATGCATACTATTTGTGTAACAAAATGAAATAATAGTTGTTTGACATTTTCAAATAACATTTTCAATTTCTTCTTGTTCCAATTTTTCTTCTTCACAGTTTAATTTCTTCCAATTCTTTAAAACATAGAAATGTGGCCTTTAAAAAGAAAGAAAAAGAGCAGATACAAGCAGGAGGAAGTATAGGCTGAATAGATAAATAAGAGCAGTAGACTCTGTTCAATGAATCCCCAACACTCCAGGACCAGTTCTTTCCCTTCACATTCACAATAAGCATATAAAATGTGTGTGAAATCACTTACATGGTGGATGGTCAGGCACAAAACAGGTGACTGTTGACTTGACTATTGAGATGCATGTGTTGATCTGTAAAATCAGAGACTGATGAAGCCGTGTGTGAGAGAAAATCAATATCAGTCAATTTCCACAACTCATGGGTATCACTGAACTGGGTATATAAAATATATTTTGGTGTAATTTTGATGAACTGACCCTTTAATCTCAAAATAGCTTAGTTTAAAAGAAAAGGCTGTTCTTATGGTTGTTTATTTTCTCCTTACAGATGGATTTGACAGTGGTGGTCCTGTCACTATGCCTCCAATTGATCATGTGCCCTGGCTACTTAAGTAGCAAGCGCACAAGACTCTTACCCGGGTGGTGTCGGTTCAATCCCCACCTGGGACCTCTTCACCTTGCCACACAAGTACAACCTAAGATCACTGGGCCACATTCGCCAGTATCTTCTTAACTATTCTTTTTTAAAAATCCCATACCTTTCTTAAGTCATTCTTAAAAACATTGGATTTAGACCACAGAAATGTTAGCAACTGTGGCCTTAAGTCATCTCCTCATTAGTTGAGAGTATGTGCCACTGCCAGGTGATCCTAGTGGGACTTCGGAACAAATTTGTTCGTAAGAAAGGTTTGTTAATGAGGCTCACTGAAACTCACCAAGGCAAGGCATCTTTATATAGCGCATTTCATACCAAGGCAACTGCTTCACATAAAGACAGAACATTTAAAAAATAAAATGAAATAAAAGAGAAGCATAAAACAGAATAAAAACAAACATTTAAAACAGAGTTAAAAGCAAGAGCAAATAAAAGTAAAATAAAAGATAGATAAGGTTTAAAGTTCTTAAAACTTTGGTCCCCTTCCAGTAATCGGTCTTCATTTACGTATACTTCTTTCTTTGATTTCTCTTTCTTCAATTAGAAAAATAGATCCTAAATCAGGACTATCAGAGCTGAATGTTTACTTATAAAATATAATTTTCTTTTTTTTATTTTTCCCAGAGGAAAAAAAAAAATGAAGCAAAAGAAAATTTTGGCCCAAAAAATAAGGTGTGTGTTTGTCAGCATGGTGATTGTCCCAGTTTACTGGAGAGCTTATTGTATTGTATTGTATTTTATTGTATCTCAGCTATAAGGATGAAAAGAGAAATGTTTTTAACCTGGATTTAAAAGTGCTCACAGTTGGAGCTGATCTCAGTTCTGCTGGTAGTTGTGTGCAGCATAACAGCTAAATGCTGCTTCACAATGTCTGGTTTGAACTCTGTGCTCCACTATCTGACCTGAGTCAGTAGATCTCAGAGCTCTACTCTACTAACATGTCATTCATGTATTCTGGGCCTAAACCATTCAGTGATTTGTAAACCAGTAGCAGAACTTTAAAATCTATTCTTGGAGCTGTCTGGGAGCCAAAGTAAGGACTTAAGAGCTGGGGTGATGTGATCTGATCTCTCACCATAACAAGAACTTTCTTTAAAGAGTGGATGTTCCTCTGAAAAACAAAATAAATTGCACGATAAAAGTTTTTTTTTCT
The DNA here is from genome assembly GCA_030347415.2 of Decapterus maruadsi. NCBI lineage: Eukaryota > Metazoa > Chordata > Actinopteri > Carangiformes > Carangidae > Decapterus > Decapterus maruadsi. The sequence continues at coordinate 20,825,288 of CM064906.1, forward strand.
TTTAGATTTGATGTTTAAATGAGATGTAAGTGTTTGCCTGACCAGTCATTGGTGTTGTCTTACTGTAAAAGGTTGGGCTCAGGAGGATGGACAGTGACGTACTGACCTGAGGGTTTCTCCAGTCATGTAATGGTTTTCACAAGACCACCGTGTCACACTCTTCATCAAATCAGTTTCATGAATCGTTAGTGGTCTTCACTGTTTTTTGTATAAATTGACCTGTGAGAGGTCCATCCTCTCAGCCACACATCAGAGCAGCAGCCAGCCAACTCTCACCAGTAACACACTTCACTGCAGGAGGAAGGAAGCGACCTAACAGCCCGACTTCACCATGAAGACTCTGCTGCTGGCCTCTGCTCTCTTTGCAGGACTGTTTGGCTGCACTGCTGCCGTCGCTCTCCCTCCTGGTCCGTTACCTTACAGTGCCTTCTGCAGAACAGCATGGTAAGCTTGTTTTTTACTCTGTGTCTCTGTATTTATATTTGAGCTTTAGACTGTTGTTGTTTTTAGTTGTCAGGAGTGCTAACAGGTGTCTCTTTCCATCCAGGCTTTTTGCAACACCTTGTGCTGGAATAAGCACTACATTAGTGAAACAGATCCAAACGTTCAACCCGGCCCTTGGATGTGAGACATGTCAGTATATGGTAAGTAGGCTACCACTCTTCAGCTTCAAACATGTCAGTTGTTTTTTTGTTTTGTTTTGTTGTTTTTTTAGTTAAGTTATCCAGCTTTGGTTTAAAGATGAACTGTTTTCTCTTCTAGCTTGTGTCAGCCACCCCTCTAGGCATCAAAGCCAACCACACCTCCCCTGATGGCCTTACTGCTGAAACCATTACCATCACATTCAGTCCCACCGTCATGGCTGGTGGCTGCCGTGTGACTGTAAGTATTAATTGCACTCAATTGTTTACTGAATGCATCGTTCTTTCTTCCCATCAATAATACATTTATTTATTTATTTTCTCATTTACCAGGCTAAGTCCACTTCTCTTGGATTCACACCTCTCCTGGATGGTGGCCTCAACTACTGCAACCTCTATAACCTGCTGTCAGGTGAGTGAAGAAGTTCAGTTTACAGCAGAAACTACTTTAACTTTCTTATTTATGTATAAACAAAGGAATGTGAGACATGAATGTGGACTGACCGCATCTCCATCCATGTGTTGTTTCTAGCAAGTGGACTCACCTCAGCACCAGGCTTCATGGAGATAACCAGTGAATGGGCTTGCCTGGGTTATGGACTCGCCACCTGTAAAGCCTAACAAGTTTCACTGTTGAAATGACTTGAGCAACAAATGCATGATTTTGTTGGATTTAATTTAAAACCCTAGTTTATTCCTTAGTCCTGGTTAGTCCTGATAGTTTATATGGTAAATGTAATTGTAGACTAATAGATGCTGCATATATCACTGCCTATGTAGATTGAGAGTAATATTAATAAAGAGCTGCAACTGTATTATTCTCTCTGTGTGTTTATATGTGTGCCTTTGTCCTGCAACTGAGCAGAAAGGAGGAAGACTCTATTAGTTTGATACCTCAGTATTGTTTTTCTATTATTTAACTTCCAATAACATGTCCTAGGGTTTTGCCAAATTTCCAAATATCATATATAATGACTATTATAGTAATAGTATTCAACAGGTGGTTTAGTGTGTTACTAAAATAGTGACCTCTCCACATATGCACTAAGGTCATTCCTTACAACCATAAGGTGAGCACAAGGCTGAAAATATAATACACCATACAGGGCTAACGTAACATACAGTATGTTATAGGCAAAGCGTATGGGTCACTATCATACACAGACGTAATTCAGTGTGAATAAAAGTGCAATAAAAAGTTTGAAAATAATCTAGAAATAGACAGTCAAATAGATAATTCATTTATTAAAACCATAATTTAAGACTTGAAAATCATTGTGGTTTCCTCCATTTGCAGTGACGTCAAGATACAACATAAAATGTACTGTAGGTCAAAGAAGAGATCAAGGAGTTAAAACAGGAGATGATAATACATTGTTGATGGTAATATTTGTCTCACTAAAAGAGAAAATAAAACTGTGTAAATCTGTGGTTTATAAAAAAAAACATTGTACAAACACAGATTATAAAATAGATAAAATAAGATTATGAGAATAGAGCAATTAGGGAATGAAGATATTAAATATGTATATGTGTATATATGTAATAACGTCACTTGACATTTTCAAATAGCATTTGAAAATTCTTCTTGTTCCAATTTTTCTCTTTCCCATTTTGTTCCAATTCTTCATAACATAGAAATGTGGCCTTTAAAAAGAAAGAAAAAGAGCAGATACCAGCAGGAGGAAACATAGGCTGAATAGATCCCCAACACCCGCACCCACCACCCATGGGAGCAGATCCCAGGGGGGAATTTCTGAAAAACATGAATTGTCCCCCCCAATCAAAATACCCTAAATTACTTAAAATTTAACAAAAGTATTTTCAGACAGCATAACTGGCATTGTAAAAACATGATCAACTAGTTGCCCGAGACCCTTAATATGATTTACTAACTGATGGCGCTGTCGGCTGTTTAGGACGAATAAACAAGAAAGGTAAAGTACAATAAATGATTCCCTGTGCAGTACTTTTTGAATGATATAGCAAGACTCTACGAAGTTGTAATTCATGGTGGCATGGTATGAGTTGCATACAGGCAAAAAAAAAAAATACTTTTGTGCCCCCCCCCCCCAATCCTGACATCGGATCTGCACCCCTGCCTGCCACCACCCCAGGGCCAATTCTTTCCCTTCACATTCACAATAAGCATATAAAATGTGTGTGAAATCACTTACATGGTGGATGGTCAGGCACAAAACGGGTGACTTCATTGTTGAGACTGATGAAGCCACCTGTGAGAGAAGATCAGTATCCAATCATTTTCACTGGTATAGAATATTTAAGGCTGAATTTAAAAGAAAAAAACAACTCCTTCGTATTGTCTTATTGTATTCTTATTGTCTGGTCTAAAGACTGGATATGCATTTCACTGGAACAAAAATAAAAATGCACAATAGAAGTTTTTTTTCTATTAGATTTGACCCCTAAATGAGATGCAAGTGTTGCTCAACCTGTCATTGGTGCTGTCTGTCAAGGTGGCGCTCAGACTTCACATCGGAGGATGGGCGGTGCATTTGAAAGACTGACCTGAGGGTTTTCCCAGTCATGTAATGGTTTTCACAAGACCACTGTGTCACACTCTTCATTAACATCGTCATTGTTAGGCTTGTTATTTTACAGTCACACAGCCACACATCAGAGCAGCAGCCAGCCCACTCTCACCAGTAACACACTTCACTGCAGGAGGAAGGAAGCGATCTAACAGCCCAACTTCACCATGAAGACTCTGCTGCTGGCCTCTGCTCTCTTTGCAGGACTGTTTGGCTGCACTGCTGCCGTCGCTCTCCCTCCTGGTCCGTCTCCTTACAGTGCCTTCTGCAAAACAGTATGGTAAGCTTGTTTTTCACTCTGTGTCTCTGTATTTATATTTGAGCTGTTGTTGTTTTTAGTTGTCAGGAGTGCTAACAGGTGTATCTTTCCATCAAGGCTTTTTGCAACACCTTGTGCTGGAATAAGCACTACATTAGTGAAACAGATTCAATCGTTCAACCCCATGATTGGCTGTAACGCATGTCAGTATAGGGTAAGAGGCAATCGTTTGTATGATTACATTAGTCATATATTAGATTGGTAGAAAAATCTATATTTACCCATATCCAGTATCACTGTTAAAAGTCAATGAATTGTGAATTGCTTTTTCTTCCAGCTTGTGTCAGTCACCCCTGCAACCATCAAAGCCAACCACTCTTCACCTTTTAGCCCTCAGGCTGAGAACTTGAGCTTCACCTTCAGTCCCATAATGACTGGTGGCTGTCGTGTGTCTGTAAGTATAAGTGATGATGATGATTCATCAGAAATGTGGGGTTTTATGGCAAATTATAATTATGAATGTTTTTATTTTCTATTAATATAGATAAAAGATAAACTGACATATTGTAGAAATGTAGTAGGCTATTGATTTATATCCTCTTTTTAATTTCCTAAGACCTGGAATATAAGATCCCATCCCACTTTCCAAGTTAATGTGAATCCAAATGAGCAGCTGATATGTATATTTATGTCAATAACTGCAGGTATGATGTATTGGTACCCGCTTCATGTGCACTGCCAGGGTAGGAGCCCAATATTTACAGACATGACAAATGATAGGCTACTGGTCAACTGTCATAGAGCCCCATTATTTCAGCTCAATGGTAATAAGCTGCCTATTCCTGCATAATGGGGGAAAAAGAGGTTTTTATCAGATGCCACAGAATTAAACTCGTCACAATGCGTGGGAGAAATGGATGAGTTCCTGGTGTTGCTTTTAGACTTTTAATTTATTTTCTCTCTTTTTTTTAGACTTAGTAGCCTATTTATTGATTTGTAAGGGAGTCAAATGTTTTTGAAGCTGAAGGAAAACTCATTAGAAACATACTAATGTGATATGTATTTAGTAATCCCCAATTACTTACTTGTCTGATTCACAAGGCAAAGTCCATTTCTCTTGGATTTACAAGTCTTCTTGATGATGGACTGAACTACTGCAACCTCTACACCCTGGTGTCAGGTGAGTTCAGCAGCCAAGGTCTTTACTTGAATGGCCTTTTTATGTCTGCTGCTCTGAGTGAAGTCTGACACATATTTGATCTACGTATGTTTTGATTCTAGCGAGTGGACTCACGGCATCAAAAGGCTTCATGGAGATCACCAGCGAATGGGCTTGCCTGAGTTATGGGTTCGCCATCTGTAAAGACTAAGAAGCTTCATTGTTGAAAGGATTTGACCAAATAAAAATGCATGATTGTGTTATATTTGTTTTAAACCTCCATAGTTTTAATTGTTTCTTCTGTGCTGTTGCTTACCGTTTGTCATGATAAAGAAAAATACAAATAAAAAGAAATGCAATTCCACTATGCTCTGTGTGCATTTTTGTGCATTAGGGGTTGTTGTTTTTTTCGATTAGGGGGACTGGTGTGAATGCAGAGCAGTTATGCCCAGACACATTGCCAGAGCTTAGCAATAAGAGGGGGTACCGTATTTGAATTTCATATAGCCGAGGGGGTGGTGCCATTAGGATACATTATTTCCATGTGCTATTAATATTCTTGCGCCACTGTCGCTTTTGTCTGAGGTTACATACAGATCACAGATGTAATATGTCTGGATACATTATGCCCATTTATTATAACCTGGAGCGTCATTAACTTACTATAAACGTGGCTCCTCTAGCTCCGTCTCTTTCTTCAACTGGTCAGTGTTGAAGTTGAACATCATCACAGTTTTGCTGAAATATCCGATATGGAAGCAGACTTTTTTTGCTAACAGCTAAGGGCTAACTGTTAGCGTCTCGTTTTTTTTCTGGCTCCACACTGTTGAGCTATGACCTCTGACCTTTTCAGTTAGGCTGTGATTAGCTTTTCAGGGCAAACAAAAACATGCCATACACTTTTAGAGGAAATACTACAAATGAATATTTAAATATTTAAAACTGTAGCCTATCTGGACACCTGTGAGGGGGGCACCCATGGATATGAAAGATACTCAACTAGTACAAGTAGGCTCCCCCCAATTGTTTCCTAAACTGTTTTATGGGTGCAGAGTGATTGTGGGCGGGCCCATCCCCCCACAACCAATCCCTCCTCTCCTCATTCCCCAACTACTCTCTGATACTGAGCCTGAAATACTAAATAAAAGAAGCACTGATATCATTTCATGAGCCCTTTAAAGGCTCCATGGTGCCTAAACCAATACACTATTAGTTATGGAGCTTGTTTGGGCTCGTTAGTTACACTTACAAGTGCAGAATGATGGCAGAAACACACCAGTAACAGCCAACACTTCCCACACTCTGGCGCCTGTGGGCATAACATTCGAGCTGTCAGTCCAAATGCAGATTACTGCTTTTCTCCACTGTTGTTGCTGCTTATTCGGGCATATGGGTACAGAGTGTTCAGGAATAGAATAATAAGATGGATGTTACATTTATTTACACTAAACACATGACGCATATCAGATGTAATTGGTTACACACCAAATTTTCCCTCTGCTTTCTGGTTACAGTTCAGTTACTTGAGCTTTGCACACCACACTGCCTACCAAGAGATTTATTACTTCTCATACAAGACACGGTACACTATACCCTGTTTATTGGTTTTGAGACTTTGATCATAACAAGAGCTACGGAGATGGCCACAGGCAAGAGGCATGACAAGCTCTGCATTCATGGGCAGGTTTATCTGGTCAATAGTCCTCCAAACAATGAGCTCACCTCGGGACTTGTGGGGTAAATAAGAGACAATTGAGTGATCAAACACCAGAAACAGACAAAGCCACAGGTTTTCTTTTTTTGTTTTTTTCTTTGACTCAATCAATTGCTGCCAGGTCACATGCTACAACAATAAAAATGTTGCTGTCCTTGTGGCTGTCAGCTGCAACTACAAGTAAGAATACATGCATACACTTCCTACCACTATAAACATGTTTATTTCAACTGTAAAATTGGGCATTTTAACACGGGGTCCTGTGGGGACTGACTCACTTTTGGAGCCACTCTCTAGTGGACTATTCAAGGAACTGTTTTTGGCCATAAAGTGTCGGCTTCGTTTTTCAGCTGGAAGTAGTTGCCACCTGTAAAATATACAGTGTGTTGCTCTCTTTATGATATACAATATTATTTCAATCCAAGTTCAGATCACATGACAGATGTGCAGTACTTTACAAAGATCTCTGTTTGTTTGTTTTTTGACTGATTTAAAGCAGATGATTTGGAAAAGGGTGAATTTATAATGATTTATATCACTGATTCGTGCAAAAATGTATTTTTTTTCTGAGTTTGTTTGTGCTGTGCTGCATTTCATCATGGTAAATAAGCCATAACTCTAAATATACACAGGGCTGCATTTAGTCTTAACTGCTGTGACTAAGGGTTTGGGTAGAGGCCGCTTTCTGCAAGACCAATAACACACGACCTTGATCTGATCAATTTTAATCGGCCATCCTGGTCCTCGTGACGAGGCTCTTAGATCTGAATTTTCCTCGGAAATGAATCTCCTTGCTCACTCATAAGTTCAGGTTGCATCAAGGGAATACAGGAAACTCAACGGAGCGGGCAACCATGAGGACTGTACTGCTGGCCTCTGTGCTCTTCACAGCACTGTTTGGCTCTCCACTTGCTACTCCTGTACCTGTTCCTTACCACGCTTTCTGCAAAACGCTCTGGTAAGGTTCACTGACGTGTTCTTAGTGTGGGTTTCATTGTGTCTTTGCATTTGAGTTCAGACAGATATCCTGTGTAAGAAAAACAGAGCTTCTTATTAGAAAAAACATCCACAGGAAGCTGATTGTTTCTGCTCTCTGTCGTCTCAAGAGTTAAGTGCTCTCTTCCTCCAGGCTGTTTGCACTTCCTTGTGCTGATGTTGGCTCCAAACTGGTGCAGCAGATTCGGGACTTCAGTCCGAAGAACAGCTGCGAAAAATGTCACTATACAGTAAGAGTTGCTGATTCATTGCTATTCCGATGTGTGGCACTACCAGTATTATATTCAACTACAAAGAACACTGATGTAAATTCATTTTTGTGTTCCTCAGCTCATCACAATTTAAATCAAACTTTAGGCCTATGTTTTTGGGTTTTTTTCTTGTCATGTTATAGTTCCTTTTTCTAATGCATGCCAACAATCAACTCACTTTGATATCTCCAATGTTAACACACAGTCCATAGGGAAACCTATGTGGACACCTTGTCCTCTCCATGTCCCTCTCCTTGCATTCTGCAGCTATTTTTCATGGTGCTAGTTGGTCCCTTTGATCTAATTTAGAGAAATTTTAATCCTACTGCATATATAGAGATTTTTTTCTCTTTGATAATTGGTTGTCTTGGAACCAATTATTGCAGCCAGGGAGAGGTTTTTTCATTATCTTGTCAGTGCCCTCATGCGTAATATATTCAAAAAGAAGTGGTTTTCAAGGTTTGAATTGAAGAGATTGACAGTGTCCTGTCCTGAACCCTGACCACCAGTAGTCAACCTTAGTCAAGTGACGCTCTTGTTGGTCAGGGGGAGAAAATCCCTCCAGGCTGGATATGGAAAAAGTTGAACTTGTGATAACAAAAGTTAAAAGTGAAGTGTGCAAAGTTCAATGTAGACTTTGTCTGTGTCCACACACTTTTGATCAGTTAGTTAAGTTTTCAATATGAAGAAACAGTGCAAATAGCCATATTTGCAATGGTATTGATAAGTCATAACATATAGGTGTTGTCCTCTGTTCCAGCTTGTTACAGTCAGCAACTCATCTATCCACGCCCTCCACACTTCCCCAGACCACCTGCATGTTGAGAGCCTGGACTTCAACTTACACAAGACCGTACTGACCAGCAGCTGCTGGGTGTCTGTGAGTTGTCTCACACCTCAGTGTTTAGCATGAATAACTTGTTAGATAATAGCACATCACAACCTCTTTCTGTTTGCTGCAGGCTCAGTCAGCTTCTATCACGGTCACCCGTCTTCTTGATGATGGCCTCAACTACTGCAACCTCTACGACTTGCTTGCAGGTGATTATCTTTTTTATACAATAGCTATAGGTGAATTTTCATGCATTCTTGAACCAAGATGTAGTCTTTGTATCTTATGAATAGACTTTCCTTTTTATTTTTTCTGGGAATTAATCTGTGTGAACTGATCTTGTCTTTAGCGAGTGGCCTCAACTATTCACCAGGCTTCACAGAGACGACCAGTGAATGGGCTTGTCTTGGCTATGGATTCGCCACCTGTAGAAGCTAAAAAAGCTGTGGGTATACCACATGTGGCATCATTTGTGCTTTGAGCTTTTTTTTTTCTTCTTCTTTTTTTTGAGCTTGGCTTTATGGAAGTTATGCAAATGGTCCTGTCTCCAATTAATTTTTCCTCATGTGTAAGAAGTGCATTGATGGGTTAGTGGCCATACAGTAGCAAGCACTGCCCATATCATATTTTTAAGGTTGACATTGCATGGGCTGTTTCATGCTGTGCCTGTATACAGATAAAATAGTCATCGTCACCTTCGTCATCAGTTAAAGATAACACAACAAACAACAAATATCTTCACTGGGGTTTTCAGCCCTTTTTTATATCCTGCATGTGAAATCACTGTAATATTGATTTACATGGTGAAATGCATGATGGTCATTCACAAGTCAGATGACCTTTTCCAGCTGGCCGCCAGGCAACAGGAGGCTCATCAGTCAATTTCTTCTCATCTTCAACTAGACAACAGCAGGCGATGTCTACAAATATAGAATAAAAAACTTATGACTCAATTATTATTTATTTCTTGTCCTTAAAGCTGCGAGTCTTGACAACAGAAGGAAGAAATGTCAATTTATAGGAAATGTGAAATCAACAAAGATTTGCAAAAAGAACAGGTAAACTGGAAACATGTAGCCCCAAACCTGCTAATTTCTAGTTTGTGTAATTAGTCTTAATGTTGATTATCATCATAGACACACGACCAGCAGAGTCACAGCAACACATAAAAACCTCATCGCAACTGATTTGATGCATTGAAATCATCTGTTGTCACTTTTACACAGATAATGTAATCATTTTAATTCGATAGCTGTGTGGGAACATTGTGAAATAAATAAATGAATCTATTGTCATATTAATATAATTCCTATTAATATAATTTTGCGCACATAACAAGAAGATGTCATCAGACATAGCTGAAGAAAAATGACAGTGAATTCATCACAAATGACCATCAACATTTATCATTTCTTTGCCAAGATTTATAGAAGATGGTGTCTTCAGTTTATGGTTTACAGTATGTCCTGAACTTAAACTAAAGCTCAATCAGAGTACCTACTTCACTGATCTGGAGATCCAGGTCAGAGGTCATATCTGATCAGGCTACTTTATTTATATGGGTACATCTGATCCACTGTATGAAAATAGTTAGCAATTTTACACAGAGAACAGGCAACATCATGTGTACAAGCTGAATAATATAAATTAATTAAGTAATTGATTAATTAAACATTGCTTCTTTGCAAAATTAGTAATTATTGATGGCTGCTGGAACAAAGCTCTATGTCCACCCAGGAAGAAGAAGCTGAATTTCAAAGTGGTGGACGTGTAAAATCAAGCCGTCTGTTCTACCTGTCTGGTGCACAGTGGTGGCAGGTTAGTCTGTGACTCACCAATCAACTCAGTGGACCGTTGCACAATGTGATTCTGAGAATTCCTTCTATTGAAAGATACCATGACGCCAAAAAGAGATTAAATTGATTCAACAAAAGCATGGTCAAATAAGATCGTCATGGACTCAAGATGGAGATAAGACACCCTCCCCAAGACATGACAAAGGCTGATTCACTTTTTTGAACTTTTTTGAATTCAGTGTAATTTTGCGTCAAAATTGGCAATGTCATAACCTAAATATTCCACTGTCCGACCTTCAATGGATGAGATCCAATAGGAAATTGATTAATTTCACATTAGTTATTGAATCAGTGAATCAATTATCATAGCTGTATTTTGTCTTAGATATGTTTTATTGAAAGGCATGATAATTGATTTTAGAATGAGAGCCAACAACACTGTATTACACTTCCTCCTGAATCTGGGTCAGGCAGCTGTGGAAAGACGTCAAACAACAAGAATCCTGTAGAGAAGGAAAACATAGATAGTTGTCTTAGTTTTAAAGAGTCTTGTGGGTAGTGTGACAAAAACAATGTCATGCACCATAGGTTTGTGTGATTCCTGTATGACTCCAGTTTGTAGAGCGTTGTTGTTGTTGTTGTTGTTGTTGTTGTTGTTGTTGTTGTTGTTGTTGTTGTTGTTTTAACACTATGTGACTGACCCAGAGTTGAAACTGATAAGAAATGTGTTTTATATTCACTATTTACCTTAACTGCTTCACCCAGACTCCAGAAACCCAGACCGTCAGAGACGCAGCAGCTCTGGGGTCTCCAAAGAGGTCAGCTGATATTTTCTGCTCCCTATTGTTTAGTCTACAGCACCATCCTGTGTTAAGTTCAAGAAGGTTTCAGGAGGACAGCTGCTACAGAGACACAGGATGCTCAAAGTCCAATACTTTATCAAACAATAACCTCCCCTGTGTGTGTGCTTCATAGTTAAAGTGTCAACAAGTTTGAAACTGACTGGCAGTGTGACTGATCCTTCTGTTTGTTTTTTTTGTGTGTGTGTTTTTAGATACATATCATGTATGACAAATTCTGACTTCTGCTGCAGCATTGATTATCACGTGTCAATGGTTAAATCGTCATGAGAAACCATATTGATCATTTTCATGCTGTTGTTTTGGGACTTTTGAAATAAAAATCATAATCAGTGTTGCCATCATTGTTTGATTAGTTTTGAAATTAAACAATAAAATGAAATGAAACAAGTCCACCTTTATAAATTAATTCACAAACACATTTTAATTAATCAGTCAGATGACAGAATGACAGTTTCACAAGTTCATGCTATCACGTGTCACCATGCAGTGTCCTGCAAACAAATTGATCAGAGACAGAGTGTCATAATACTCTATTTTAATTTGTGTGAACGAAACTTTTATTCAATAAATCTATTCTCTTGTATGACAATGTCAACTATTCAAAAACACATTTCAGATTTCACTCTCATTTGCAGTCAGAAAGTCCAAATCCAAGACAGAGCCACTCGTTGGTGAACTCTACGAAACCTGGTCCTTTGGTGATTCCACTTCCTGTACAGACAGGAAACACAGGGGTCAGGATAAACACTGATTGGATAGTGGTTGTTTTTTCTCAGATTACTCAACAAAAATGATACTGAAGCTGTACCTTGTATGACGTTGTGGAGGTTACAGTAATTGGTGCCGTTATCAAAGAGGCTGTACCAGAAAGCCGACATGGACGAACCCTGAACAAGCACCAAAGAAAACATGTTAATTACATTACACTTTTAAAGTTCACCTTTTATTTCTATAATGAATAACATACAACAGACGACGATTAAGATGGATTAGATGTGTAAATGTCTCTCTTACTTGTATGTGGCAGCCCATGCCCATAGATATGCCGCTCATGGTGAAGTTCACGCTCTCGATCTGACCAACCGCAGAGGTGTGGTTGGCCTGAATTAGGATTGCGCTCACTGGACCGAGCTGGAACAGGACAGGAGCCCAGAAAAATCTTAATGAAAATTTGCATTAACTACAGCAAGAGCAAAAAGTTAGTCAATGAAATAAACCAGTAACTAATGTGGGAAGTTATCAACTTTCTTACCTTGTATGAGCCCATTGCTTTAATCTGAGTCACGATGGCCATTTTGACTTGCTCACATGGCACTGCAACCAACCTGGGAACAGAGAGAGTAAAACATGTCACATCTATCTATCTATCTATCTATCTATGGAAAACCAAATGAAAAACTAAATTCTTGCCAGACGATCTTGCAGAAGGCATGTGTCGTTTCTGTCGTTTGGCCGTGCATGATGAAGCACGTTCCAAAAAAGAGAGCACAGGCCACAATCAAAGTCCTCGCAGCCATGATGAAGTTTGTTCCTTGTCCCTGAGGCGATGTTCTCACAGACACTGTGTGAATGTTTCTGCCGTTGGGAGTTTTATATAGAAAGAGGCATGAAAAGGAACATCTTGGGCCTGTCACATGGGCCCGTGGAAAAGTGATTTGTGTGACACGCATGAAAGGCATGCCATCTTTCAAACCAGCTCATCAGAGGCCTATGTGGACAAATGCACCAGTTTGATTGACCAGTTTGGTCGACCCTAAATTTACAATTATGATCCTCAAACTTTATGGGAAGAACTTTAATATGAAAACAAACTTAGCTTGTTACCAAAGTCAAGTCTGTAAAGAAATCCAGCTCAGAATAACTGGCCTGCATGTGAACTGACCTGAACCGTATCTAACGGCTTTGGGATGAAGTGTAACGCAGACTGAGAGTTGGGCCTTATCACTCCACATCAGGCTGACCTCACTAATGCTGTTGTAGGTGAATGGGAGCAAATCCTTACAGTCAACATACCTGTGGTCTTGAAAGGAGATGCGACTTAACTTCAGGTGTTGACATATTTTTGGTCATGTAATGTTTATAACATGTTGATTCTAAATTACCCCGAAGGATCCCTCCTCCTGACTGTATAAAATTTAGATGAAAGCGTAATGTTAATTACATTTTCTAGTCTGTGTATCACCACCAAACATGTGCATCCACTTAAACGCTGTAGTTCAGGGTGAAGTTTGCAATTCATCAGTTTCATTGTTCCCGTAACTCAGAATCACACTGGTATTTCTTTGAACAAACATGCCTATTGATTCGCAATGCTGGTGGGCACTTGACGGCCTATAATCGGCGTGAAAATGAGATAAAGAGCAGAAACAACAGACACAACATCAGACCAAGCCACTGGCATTTATTGTCATTCATGTAATTTTACTGTAATTTGACTGAGAATAGCCCAGTCCGCCCTCAGGCCAGAGCATTACCATGTGTATATCTCTACTTTTGAGTAAAGCGTTTTATGGTTGTTAAGAGTAGAAAATAAATAAAAGCAGGCCAAGCACCATTCATACCGAGTGTTGTTATTTATAATGGTTTAGATAATTATATTTCACAGTAACTCTACTGTAAAACATGTGCCTCCTCTCGGTCTGCAGAGGGCACCAGATCACTACACTGAACTGACTTCCTCCTCCACTGACCTGATCTCAGTGCCTTTTTCTTTCAGTCCAGTATATATGGAAAATTATGTACGGAAACACATAAAAAAAAAAAAGAAAAAGAAAAGCTGTGTTTACTGTAACATTAATTTAACAGTGAGTTCAGAGCATATAGGCCGTAATTTTGGTTTACATTTCTAAACATGGTTTCTTTTGTATCAGGACTGATAGACAAACCTGGTAGTAAAATCATGGTAGAGTCACAAAAAATGACAGAAACTCAAATTCTCTTTAATATCTGAGTTGTTGAGGCCACACGAGAGACTAAGTGCTGCTTTAGTCATCCCCTCTCCTTGAGAACCTCCCCGTATTTGTGTCCAGCCGAAACAACGTGTCGGCCATGCAGATGAATGAAAGTGACCAGCTTTTCTTGTCGCTAATGAGGAACCCTGCGGTGGGATGCTGCTCATGAGTAGCAGCACTCCAAAAACTAATTTACCATTGGTAGTCTGTTTTGAGTCTGTAAATTCATGTTGCATTCCTGCTGCCTTCGGACATCACAGTGGCTGATGTTTTTCTGTTTATTGTCAGCAGCATTGCTTAATATGTGAATGTAGTAGTTTGTGGTATTTAGTTTAGTTTTATTTCACAGATCAGTAGTTTAAACTGAAGAAAAAGATCTCCGCACACCATGCAATGTCACTTTAGATCTAAGTGTGCGGAGATCCTTTTCTTCAGTTTGGACACTTTTGATGCCTCCAGCACCTTAGCAAAGACCCAGCCGGGTAATGCGGCAGCCCCTTTTTGCACAGAGAGACACTGTATATTTATAAATTCATTTCATTTAGTAAAGTTGCAACAAATTAAGTTACACAAACTATTGTAAAGGTCTTTTAAGTACTCACAGTTAAATAAAGTTTATTCTGTGGCACCTTTCAAGATCAGGTGATTCACAAAGTTCTCAAAAGCAAAAGCTGACAGAAATAAATCCACAGATCTTGATTGCTCAGCCCTTGTTTTCAAACAGGTTTAAAAACTTCATTTAAACCCTTATCACCTTCCACACCTTAGCTAATAAAGGCCAGAACATTTCATCCAGGCTGGAACATGAAAAGTGAACACAGTATGTTTCCCTTAAATCGCAGCTGCTGCTCTGTTCTTGTCATCTCGCCGACAAACGGATGGCACAGGCGCTACAGTATGGGGACGGTCGTGTGCTCAGCCATTTGCAGAGATGGTCAGTGCAATGGTGAGTGTTCACAGGGCAGTTCCCTGCAACAGCAGACCAAACGCTGCCGCGGGGACCATCTGCTCAGTGTAGCTACAGCACAGAAACAAAGAGTCACAGTCTGTCTCCCAAACCCTGCATCATCTTCACATGTTCTCGTCAAATTACTAAAACATGATATTTGCCAGATTTTAAAGGACAGCTCATTACCCATTTGCCAGTGACTGAATTTAAGACTCCAGGTCTGTAATTTGTTATGGTTATGTAAATCTGTAAGTATATTAAATGACTTGTGCTTTCAAGTAAAACTATTAGGCCTATTTTCCATATAATCTAACATTTATAAATTCAAACCGCTTCACAAAATGATAGCCATGCCAAATACAGTATGTCAAGTTAAAGACAGAAATGTTGCAGATTCCAGGCCAAGAATGTGTTCATCTACTCCTCCAGGTGACTCTTTGACCTCTGACCAACCTAAGTCCATCCATGAAGAGATCTTTAACATTGACAACTGCTGCCTTGATGGATAGGCCTAATTGTAACTTTTTAATAAAGATGTTAACATTTAAACGTATGGATTTTCTAACATTTTGTCTGTTAAAATCCCTTAATCAGGCTTTATCAAATAATTGTAAGGTTACATGAAGATGCTAATTAAAATAGCCTAGTATTTGAGTTAATTCAGTGAAAGTAGCCTACATGCCATTAATTATTTACATATTTATGTTTATACCTATATTTAAATGTGCATCTTTAAAGTAGCCTACAGTTTCAGTAACCTCCTGACTATCCTACCCATAGACCGTAAAAAAATATATCCTACCTCAGACTGTCCTCCTCGTCACTGATTGGGAAGGTTTTTTGTTTGTTTGTTTGTTTTTTCAAAAAACTTTATCATTTAAAAATAATAGGAAATAATAATAATAGCCTAATAATAATGGTTGGACAAATTAAATTAAATTAAATTAAAACAGTCTAACTGTTGAAACTCTCGCGATGTCTGACACCTCTCGCGATATATGGTCCTAATCTGTGAGCGGCGGATAGCCTCTGTATGTGTGTGTGTGTCTGTATCTCTGTATGCAGAAGACGAGGCAGCGGATCGATCAAAGCAGGAACAAGGTCAGAAGTGTGTGTTTCAGGAGTGGAAACAGCGGAAACACGTCAAAGTTTAAACTGATGAAATTGCTGGTCTCGCTCGTGCTGTTACTCCAACTTCTCTCTTGTTTCATTTTCATGTTTCATGGCTCGTGCTTTCAGAAAACGCGGCTGTTTGCTAGTGAACTAATGCTGAGCTGCCTGCAACAGTTGCCCCCAGTTGCCTTTGCAAAACAGAGCACATGGTGTAAAAAAGAGGACTTTGATTAATAGGCCTATAGTTAGACATAGGTTTTCATGAGGATTTGCATTTTGCATTTTGCAGTTCAAAGGTCTCTGTCCTGCACTGACGGTGACGTCACCCTGTCAATGAGTTTCTTTCTGCAAACACACCCCTCTGTTGTAATGATCCGCTTAAAGGGATAGTTCAACAGTTTTGGCATTTGGCCCATTGCCATAATCCCTATAGTTTTAGGAGTAGGTTTATTGCCTTTAACTATAGTTTAGTTGTTTTCGAGGTAAATTCATGCAAAACAGCTGATGTGTTTCCCTGTCAGGGGCGGTTTTTTGGCAAGCAGTCTCTGCATTTGCCTCGAAAGCTCTGTCTCATAATGTTCTGTTATTATTTCATAGCGTGGTGAATGTGCAGGTCACAACTTGTCCACAAGAGCATTATTGGATTGTGTATTTGAAACCAAGAAATCCCACTAGTCTCCGTAGCTCTGAGCAGCTCGCGGCTCTGCTCTGCCGTTCTAAAAATAACTTACACCAACAATTAAAGGGACAACAAGGAGTTTGTATTTGGTTATAAGGTATGGCATTTTGTCTCAGCTGTAAATAAATCACTGATCTGTGTCGTCTCAGGTTGTGACAGCAGCATCATGTCAGAGTTGAGCGGGAAGGTCCAGACCGTCCTGGGTCTGGTGGATCCGGACCAGCTGGGCCGCACGATGACCCACGAGCACCTGACCATGAGCTTCGAGTGCTGCTACTTCCCTCCTCCCCCGGGTGACGAGGCGGTGGCGGAGAACCCTTTCCAGATGAAGCACATGCACTGGCTGAGACAGAACCCCTACAGCTGCCATGAGAACCTGCTCCTGCAGCAGGAGATCAGCGCCGTGAGGGACGAGCTGCTGGTCTACAGGAAGGCGGGCGGGGGCACCATAGTGGAGAACACCACCACGGGAATCGATCGGGACCTGCCCACCCTGCGAAAGTTAGCCAAGGACACCGGCGTTCACGTCATTGGAGGAGCAGGGTACTATGTGGACTGCACCCACACTGAGGCCACCAAGAAGATGAGTGTTGAGAAGGTGTGGCCCAGTGATGCTGCAGCTAGTCTCACACACACTTCTGTCAGGAAACTTAAAGGGATAGTTCAACATTTTGGCAAATTCGCCTATTGCCATAATCCCTGTAGTCATAGCAGTAGGTTCATTACCTTAAATATCAGTGCATGTAGTTTTGAGATCTGCAGGGCAGAGACGTGAGCTGCTCGTTGAACATAATGGAGGTGAATGGTATAGCTCCCCTGTCCCTCATCAAACTCATCAAATGCACAATCCAACAACTCCAAAATGCTCTCATGGACAAGATGTGACCTGCACATTCACCAATCACCACGCTAGGTAATAATAAGAGATGGAATTGTTTTCAAGGCAAATGAGTAGCCAGAACTACATTGCAGACATGTGATTTGATTTGAATGATTTAGAGTATTTGCTTTGTGTGTCTTAAGGTTACATAATTATACATGATTATTTCATAGTGTCTCTCTGCCCCGTGGTTCTCAAAACAGCTTGCACTGACAATTAAAGGTAATGAACCTACTTCTATGAGTATAGGGATTATGGCAATAGGCGAATTTGCCAAAAATGTTCAACTATCCCTTTAAAACTAGTTCAAGTAAACTGTAGAAGCTTCATATTTTAGTAATTGTTAAAGTTTTTATTTATTATATGGCTTTTATTGTTTTTAATTATTGACACTTGAATGTATAAGCTCAACATTATTGTTTCTTGTGTGTAAGACATTTGAACTTATCATCGTTTGCTCTGCTGCGTTGTAAATGAGTTCTCCTCACCTGAATTACCTCAACCTAATTAATAAATATGATGTCGTAAGTTTCAGTCATAAGATAGGAAGAATGCATCACGCTTGAATGAAGAGATGAAACAGAAAAGTCTCATATTCTCACAATGTTTTCATGTTTAATTAACCCCTGATTTCCTGTGCATCAGCTCACAGACATCATCGTCAGCGAGGTGCTCCACGGCGCAGACGGCACAGACATCCGCTGTGGTGTGATCGGAGAGATCGGCACCGGCTGGCCCATCACAGACAGCGAGAAGAAGGTGCTGAAGGCCACGGCTCACGCTCAGACTCAGCTCGGCTGCCCCGTCATCATCCATCCCGGCAGAAACCCTGCCGCTCCGGCTGAAGTCGTCCGGATTCTCCAGGAGGCCGGGGGTGACATCAGCAAAACGGTCATGTCCCACCTGGACAGGTGAGACATCCCTGACTGCATTTTAAATTATTAACAGATTTTATTGACTGTGTCTTCAACTTTTTTTAAAATACACTTGTTATTTTTTTTACTCTTTTAAGTCTCGGAGTGACCACATGACACTTTTGTTATGTTGCTGCTTGTAACACTAGAGTCTCTCTTTGGTTTCTACTTTGAATAAATGTTGAAATTGATTGTTTGTAGGTTTCAGCACATTTCTACATGATTTATTTCTATATGTGCTGGAATAAAGCAGCTGTTCTGAGAAAATCTGTAAGATTAACAACAACACCGCTTCTTTGCATGATTAGGAAACTGAAAAAAACAAGGCATTCAGCATCTTTACATGATCTTCTTTCTGGTCTCTTCCTGCAGGACCATATTTGATGAGGGTGAGCTGCTTGAGTTTGCTAAACTGGGCAGTTACCTGGAGTACGATCTGTTTGGGACGGAGATGCTGGACTACCCATATAACCTGGAGGTGGACATGCCCAGCGACAGCCAGAGAGTCAAAGCGTGAGTCAAATGTGTCTTTTCAGAGTCACTTTGGTTTGATTTCACTTTCCTACAGTTTAAGAGAATCTCTTCAACTGTAGGAACATGACACGTCATGTCAGTGTGTGCATTTTATGTGGGGAAAAATGTCGTTCTTGTGTTTAACCTCATGTATCCTACAGCTTATTTATAGAAACTGTGAGATACTGATCTCCCACCACAGAGCAGAGAGGTTTGTGTGCATGTGTGCAAACAGTGACGACTGAGTTTTGTCACTTGAGATCTATTCACATTCTGGCCAGAATCTTGTTTGCACACACGCACGCCAGGTTTAGTAACACATGAAGGCCAATTTGCGAATGACGCATGTTCAAGCTTTAAAACTGTGAGTGATGTTAGTTTTTCAAGTTTCTTTGTGTGTCTTCAGTTTGGCGTTCCTGGTGAAGGAAGGCTACGAGGACAAGATTGTAGTCGCACACGACATCCACACCAAGAACCGCCTGACCAAGTACGGAGGCCACGGCTACTCTCACATCCTGAAGAACATTGTGCCGAAGATGCTGACGAGGGGCATCTCGCAGCACCAGGTGGATAAGATACTCATTGACAACCCGAAACACTGGCTGACCTTCAAATAAGATAAGAAGAGACGGGAGGCGGCCGTTGCAATGTAGCGTTTATCTTCACATGATGAATGAACAATTATTAATTTTTCGTATCTTTGCAATAATTACAGTCCAAAATGAGTCATGAATGTGCATTTGGGCCCCTAAAAAACCAATAAGCTCACAGCATCTTTGTCTTTAATGTGAATTTTCTTAAATTTTCCAGCAAAGCAAAATGTTTTTTTAATTTCATCTTAATAATTACACGCTGTGGTTTCATCCAGGTGGAAGAGTTTATACAGAGCACCCATATTAATTAAAACTTAATTTAAAATCGTGATTATACGTTATTCACTTTGTAAGCAAATTATATAAAAGAGCCTCTCAGGATCACAGTGCCTCTCATTAGCAGTCATGTTTTGGTCCCATTAATGCCACAATTAAAAGCAAAACAAAAAACACATTTCCTGCTGAAATGTGAAAGCAATCTAAGACAAATATTCCCGCTCTGTGGAGGTTTTTGTCGACAATGGTGCTGACAAATTCGCCGCTAATTGATTTTTCAATTGCAATGTCGGTGTCGTCGCTGCCGTCTTTGTATTTCTAAGTGACATTTCTGCAAACACGCTGTATGGAGGGGAAATAATGAGGGTTTTTAGTAATCAGTATGCTGCTCTGCTCTCGACACATCGCGGCTGTGTTAGATGAGTTGTCCTGTTGCCCCTCAGTGGGTGCCTGGGTGTCTATGGGAGGCTGACTGTCTGGCAGGTCCGGATGAAGGACACGTTCTCCTCTCACCTGGGAACAGGTGGCTTCACAGGGTGACTTCACCACATGATCAATGGTATGATTGCCACAGCTGACTGGTGCGCCGTGAAAAACTATATAACTTTGATTAATCTTCCAGCGAGGATGACAAAAGAGTGAGCCAGAGGATTTCATTTTACACTGTATTTTACATTCTAGCCAACAGTCTTTCTATCTGGGGGGGGGCTTAACAATCAGCGGGCAGATCGATGAATGTTGTTGATCTCGAAGAAACATTTCTGTCCATATGACTGTCCAGCTTTGTGACGGTGACTAACTATCCGACCACCCTGTTGCCCCAACCAGCTGTCGCGTTGAGACAGACGAGAAAAATGAGTTGCGATGATCAGTTTGTGGCAGTGCTTCAATGTGAACATCAGAATGGCCCTTGTTACAGATTTCTACTGCTCTTTTAAAGTTTTCTTTTCTTTTTTTTTTTGTATGCTGCACATCAGAGTTAAACTTTTTGATAATCATGCATCACTACATCTTTGAACATCTTCACCCAGAGTGCAACAACTATCACATATTTTTTGAGAAATAAAGCACACGCATTGGACTGACAACACCGTGAACAGGTTGGTGATTATGTGACTAATCATTTTAGCATCTATACTTCAGTATTAAAAGTCAATACGTTGAACTTTTAATCTACATTCACTCAGTATGTGTTAACCACAGCAGCTACAGTATGTTTCACATCAGCAAACTTAAATTGTGGAGCTCGAGTTCATTCATGTGCACTAATCAATCTGACAAGGGTACAAGTCAATGCTGTACAAAGTAAAATTCATTATTACTATCCTGTAATGACACTGTGAACGCATCACTATTGCAAAATACAGTCCTTGTCTCTCTTTTTTCCCGCATGACCTCTTCTTTCACTCTTTTTTTTGCAATATGGAGATGTTGAGCTCTGTCTCTAATAATCCATCTGACACTGAACTGAGAGACCGAGCGATGAAGCAAGCTATATGCAGAGCAGATCCCCCTCCCTCGGCAGATCTCTTCCCGCTTTTCAATCAGCGTACAACATGAAGCCGGAGAAGGTGCTGTACTTGTTGTTGTTCCCCCCGTGCGCCTTCCCGCCGTCCAGCTTGATGTATATCTCGTCCCCAGGCTCCAGGTGTAGGACCACACTGTTGCTGGCGTAGTCGTAGTTCTGGTCGGCGTCCTGGGCGATGGCACTGGCTCTCACCTGGAAGACAAAGGTGTGATTTCTGGTGGTCAAACGGGTCTTTTGTTTCGACAGCACAGGTGCGAACAGCTCCATCAATTCATGAGAGACCTGTCTGTTTAATTTCATTCTTAAAACGACCCTTAAACAACTCTTTTTTTCCCTTCTACTTTAAACTGTGTGTGGAGTGCGTTCTTGCAGTGCCCCTCTGTGTACAGCCATGCGTAAAACCTGTGCGTAAAAATGTGGGAATTTTAATTTGCTCCTACAATTAGTGCGTCTTTGGCTTTGTATCGTACAAAAACACCAGGAAATGGTGAGTGAGTAAACTAATTGTTACATAACTACACCGTGAAGCCTCATACCTGATTGTTCTTACAGAGGTCAGCCCACATGCTGGTTCCATCTCCGCCCCGCATCAACACATGGTAAACAAAGAAGTAAATTCCCGGTATCGAGCAGGTGAATTTCCCTGTGGCGGGATCATAGTGGTTGCCAAGATTTGTGACCACGTCGTCGAATTTCAGCACTTCGTATCCCTCATGCTGCTTCTTCAGTCCTGCATAAAACGCAATCTTTGGGACCGTGTTGTAAGTGGCAGCGCTGATGGCACCGTTGGGCCCATTTATTCCAGGTACTCCGGGTGGACCCTGGGGACCCGGTACGCCTCTCTCCCCGGGCGGACCTGCAGGTCCGGGTGGTCCGGGCTCTCCAGGCGGACCCCTCGAACCCACCTTCCCGGCGCGCCCCGGCTCCCCCTGAGGACCCTGGATGAACGTCGGAAGCGACTGAACCAGTCGGTTATCTTTGATCGGGTTCGTCGCCTTGGCCGTAGCCGTGGCTGCAGTCCCGTGGGAGTCACAAACCATCTGACAGGATCCGAGCATCTCGTAGCGTGCAGGAGTCCCGGCGGAGTTCACCACGACAGGGATCAGAACCACCAACACCAGCACCAGCGCGACGCCACAAACACCAGTTGCGATCATCTGCGCTCTGCGGAATCGCGGTGTTCTCCGGAGTGGATGGTCTTCCAGCCTGCTTGTGGGCGATATCCTTGCAGAGATGAGAATCTGACCCGGTCTTCTATTGTACTGCAACTTTTGGAGGCGAAATAGTCATTTAAATGTCCATGCGCAAGAGTAACCATCCACAATCTTTACGCGCTGCAATATCCGTCCAAGTGGTTCATCTCCACTTTCTCACCGTGCGGAAAACAACAGCAGAAGACTTTGAGAGATGGAAAAAAAAAACACTAAACAATCTGCGTTTAGTGGCTGTGTTTCACAAAGTCAGCCGCACAAGTTTCTGCCCACCACCGTGCCACAGGAGAGAATGGGCTAGAAATTAAGCGTTACCCGCTTCAGTGTTTGGAGAGTGAGGGGAGGGGTGGAGGTGATGGATGGGTTGGAGACCATGCATTTCTTCAATCAAAAGAGAGAAAGTGAACAACATACAAACAACTTTGAAGCTTTGAAACGTGACTTTCTTATTTGATGCGCTTGTTTGTGAAGTCAGGAGGTGAAGTTTGGATCATCTCCACAGGCTTTTAACACTCTGATTGCAACGTTATATCCAACAACGTGTTATTAACAGTTATCCCAACAGCTTTAAAGGTCTTGAGCATAATTAGGCTCATTAAAGACCAAAAGCTATACTCCTTTGGCACCTGGTCACACCTTAGTGGTTCCCTGTGTCCAATTTATCATTTGGAGAAAATCTATAGAGCCAGTGAAAGGAAGGAGGGAGTCACTAGGAGCTGGCAGTGAAGGATGACTTCACACAAATATACTGATGAAACACTGAGGCATTTAAAGAGAAAATCAAATCAAATCACACAACCACCAATATTCATTTACCACCTGCAGCTGTAAAGTTAAGAAATCTAAACTGTTGGTGCTAGTGTCGTAGTGAGTCAGTGCTTAAAATATAAGTGTAACAATGAAACAATTTAATTTCAATTTATTCATGAAATAATCCAAGTAGTCCTTATTGATTTTTAAAGATTTGAAACAAAATGATAAAACTTCAGCACAGTGGGTTTTCTTTTTTTTGTCTGAGCTTTGAGTGATGAAAGGCTAATTCCTCATGAGGAGGGCAGATGATGATATGCACATAAATGCAGAGGCTGTCACTCTGTGTCCACGGCCCCTCTCACCAGGTGGAGAGATAGATGAACAGGAAGGAAAAACATGGAGAGCCTTGTTTGTCCAGGAGGAGGAGGAGGAGGGTGTGCTGATTGCAGAATGAAAGAAAAAAAAATAGAAGTTCAAATGGAATAATGTTTTGTTTTTTTTGGTTTGCTTTTTTTGAGCCATGATTCATTAAAATGTGCCAGAAACAACTGTTCACACTCAGCAAGGCGTAGTTAAAAGTGCTATAATAAAATAAATATAAAAAAACATCAGCTGTATATTTTGACAATAAATATAAAAGATTTCATTTTCAGTGATTTATTTTAATATAAATATATGCACTTGAATAATAGGTTCAAATGCACAAACCTGTGCTGCATAATTGCAGACCCCCCACCCCCCTGTCATAATGCCTACTCTATACATCATTCATGGAAAAGAAAGAGAAATATATCAGTGTGAGACAGGGAACATGTCTGTTGAGACACATTATCCAAACAATAAGTGGATGGAAATTAAATTTTGTTATATTTTCTAATATCCATTAACATTGATTCTTGGTTTTAATCTTGGATTCTTAATTTGAAGACATCTTCATAACCTCTGTGATCCATCATGTAAAAAGGACTGAGGCACAGATAAGCCTTCCATGGAGCATGATGATTAATTGTCAAACTAATGATGAGGCAAACGCTATAGCATTTGACTGATACGAATACGCAATGTTCGGAGGAGGTTACACCAAATATTGCCATATTTGTGTCCACTGTGTTAGAGAAGATGAATGAGAGCACGTTAGATATCGAGATCCAGAAATCATTTTCAGAATGCATGAGCAGAACATACTGCTGATGTGTGGTAATATGCAGAGCAGCTGACATTAGCAATGAATATATTCTGGGCTACTACAAGGAGTGAACGTGATTTTTAAAAATAACAACAATAACAAAAAAACCAAGATCCTAAGTGGTGTCAGGCATAGTCTGGTCTAACATAACCAGACGTATCTCCACAGCGCTTTGTCAACGCTGGCCTGGCTGCAACCATTATCATTCTGCTGGAGCAGAGAGCAGAATTACCGCCTCCCAGTTTTATGCCTCCATCAACCAGCCGACTTGCAGGAAATATGGGTCCAATCTCTCCTTCCCGAGTTAGAGCAATGAATAATAGCCAAACGTGTCTTCGTAGAACATTGTGATGTCACAGTGACGTCGGCCTTTGACCATTTGGATACAAAATGTCATCAGTTTTTATCTTATTTGTGTTAAACGGTGTCATAATTAATGTGTGATGTGTTATGTGCATCAATGTGTTTTTTTTATGAGATCATGGTGACCTTGACCTTTGTCGACCAAATTCTAATCATTTCATCCCTGTTAATCCTAATCCCATCCTGATCAATGTTTGTTCTGGATGCAAAGAAATTCCTGATGTGTCACAGTCACAATGTGAAGGAGGTTACGATCACCTTGAACAAAAATCTAATCAATCCACAGCTCCAGAGAGAAGTTAAATAATGTCACTTGAGCACAGGATATCACATTTAGGGAGACTCTAATCAATGATTTCTATTATGTAACGTGACGTGTGAAGTTGTCGCTTGAGGTGAGTGAGTGGGTTCCCTCAGCACTGGGAGGCATTTTGGAGCACTTTCAGCTCATTGTTTTGGTTTTATAACAGCAACATTTGTGTTGATGCACCACACCATCAGTGTCACGTCTGATGTTCACAGTTTCCACTGAAAACAGCAGCATGTTGAGCTTTAAAATCTGGTGCATAGATTTTTATAGCTCCACATTAACACAGTTACTCACAGTTAGCATCTCTCACTCCTATATCTCCATCCTTCCTTCCTGTCCTTAATGGTGGGAAGTGTAAAGTATTTTCTATTATACTTTTGTGCCAGTAATTTAATCCCTGTTAAAATTTGGGCAACTTAAATACAGACAGTGCAGACAGAGCTTTAAAGGAAAACCATGTTTCTTCATCGTCTTAGTGATGGAGATTTCAAAAGCTCATTTGTTGGTTTGTCTTCCTTCTTGTTGATTTTAAGGAGCGTGCAGCCCAGCTGATAGAGGCTGACGTCACGTACTTCTGTGCACGAGTTAGGATTTATCACATGGATCAGAATATGACAGTTGTTTTTACCCAATGGATGACACAGCAATGAAGCCAAATTATCTTGATTGCCCCCTAGTGGCAGGCTGCAGAATAGGCCATGAACCATGCCCCCCCTATTAGCGAGACGTGAGTCAGACTAAAAAATTATTCATGTCAAATACATTAAAATTTTCTGATTAGTTATCTGATCGATAAAACTGCAGTTCAACATTATGATTGACAGCTGTGATTGACTTGTAGCCTGGTCAAGTTACTTTCCGATCACGAAGGCAAAGATTGACGTAGCTCAATATTTTTGGCTTCATTTTTTGTACAGTGGGAAGAAATGGAGATGGGTCATCCATCTTCATATACAGTCATTGATTAAACTACATAACTACATCCTCTCAGTCATGATGATGTTTTTAGTTTTGGATACAGTTGCATGAATTATCCTGAAATCCATATAAAGTCTGAACTTGCATTGCAAATAACATTAACAAAATATCCTCACTACATTTAAAACATTTAAATCTTAAAATTTTATAACAGAATTTTACACATTTCAGGTCAGATACACCTATGCTGATATGCTTTTCACTCTTACCAGGTCATATATCTGCAAGCTAACATTAGCTGGGGTCATCCATGTTGTTCCCCACTTTGTGTGGGACCGGGGAACATAGAACCCTTTTTCAAAAAAAAAAAATTAAATGTCTCCTCTCATAATTTCTCAAAACAAGATCATATTTATTGGTTGTGTTGACATATTTAATTTCCCTCTTATGTTTCCTGTTTCCAGCATCTTTACAGCTGACAGTAGTTTTGGAAGGCACTGCATGTGAGCTAAAATACATTAGGCTATAATTCATAAAGGAACATGTTTTCTGTGGGATGGTTGCAAAGTGAGAAATAGAATAGTATATAATGGAAAAGCATATAAAGACACACATACACATGCACGCTCACACAGTGGGACATACTGTGGTGCTATGAGTCAGTGAACACTTGTTAGTGGTCAGGCTCTTTCCCTCCAGTTGGCACAAGCCTCCAGTGACTCAGGGAGACTTGTCGACCAGGAGCCAGAGTGAACAGCAGTGTCAAAACACACCAAAAGCTGTGGGAAGAAGACGCTTGTACTTGTATTAGAAACCTTTTCACAGTATCACACCAACTGATTCAGAATGGATATTTTTTTTCTATTTTTGAAAAAAAAAAGATAACAACCTTGTATGCGTCCAAAGTTGACTTTCATCGCTCTTTTCCAGCACAAGATCTTAGTTACCCAGCTCACCTCTGCCGCTGTATTGAAAGATTCCTCTGGTGGTGGAGAGTCCTGACAGGTTGTTTTGAGTTCTCGGCTTTGGAGTTCATTTACAACCAGTCAAGCAGGAGTCCTGGGGGAGCCTGATGATTTTTGACATCCGGACAAGCAGATGTTCAGAGGACATGAATAAAACATACAGCCCATCTGACCACAGGCCGAAGGCTTTGCGAGTGTCTAATGAAATATGAGGCGTGATTTCAATTCACGCACTACAAAAAAATACCTTTGTCAGTAAGTGTGATGCTGCATGAAAAATGTATGACATTTATGTAGCCTGACCTGGGTGGCTAAGCAGGGTTCATTTGTGGTTATGACAATCAAAGCTTAGACAGGTTCGTCAAACAATCTGTGCGTTGAATGGAAAAGAAACTGAATGGACCCCTCATTACCAGCCTGGGAACACAAGCAGAAATATTATGTGACCACTGACATCCAAGTGTTTATCAACTGATAAAGCGCCATGTGTGCCGGGCAGTGATAAGATGCATGTCCCCTGTACTTTTCACACGTACTGCTCTTTCAGAATTTGAGTGTTTATTTTTCTTTCCTACAGAAATGCCAGCGAAAAGGCTCGACTCTGCAGTTCAGCTCAGCGGGGGGATAACAGAATGCGCTACCACACCACCCACTCAAAGCTGGTCCTGTAAGGTATTTAAGATGGATAAGCAATCACAATCGTCCAGGGTGGGACTTCAAGTTGCATGCTGGAGATCAGGGCTTTTCATTCAAGTAAAAATCAAGGTGTGATTGGTGATTGTTTTGTTTAATTTTGTTATTTGCTTTTTAGCAGACAGGCTAACAATTACCGTCAGACTTTGATTTCCATTGGTGTGTATGTCCTTGTGTCAGTGTGCTGCTGTTCTTTTTATTCTTTATTTCTCAGCAGTGTGGGAGGAAGTGATTTCCATGTAGCCTACTCGGCTCTTGTACGCTTTTCTGACAGATTACTATTCACTGAGTGAGCTATTTGGTCTCAAATGCTGTATATTTAAAGCTGAAGCCAAGTGACAAGAGGTGGAAAAAAAATACAAACAGACATTCAGACTGTTCATATTTTCGAGTACACCTGAAGTCAAGAGAAAAGAAAGACTTCAGATTTTTTAATTAAAGCCATTGCGAATATGCCATTGCCTCTCTCTGTGTGTCCTATAGCGCATCCCTGAGGACAGTTTATGAACTATATCAAATCAGGCCATGCAAAGTCTTAACAAATAAAGCTAAGCAAACAATATATATTTGCAGTAATAGTCAATCTGAATAATGTGATATATTGACAAAACCAGTGAACAAGTGTGCGCCCCAGACAGGTCACTTTTTTGTGTGTTGTGATGTGAGGTTTTAGTTAAAGTTTTTTTGTATTTCCATTTGCATTTTCAGAACCATGTTTCAAGGGCAACCTCCTGTCTTTTTCTCTGATTGTTAATTTCTAAGTTTCTAAAACACTAGGTAAGGTTTGTTTGTTTGTTGAATGTAAATATAATGTATTTTTCAATACCAGTTTCATTATGTAAAGGATCATAACACAACTGGCAACATTAAGCAGTGAAAGAGTCGGTTTCAGTTCTATTTTAAACAATCAAAATAGGTAAAAATCACGTTTGTCTTTAATCAGAAAATGAAACAAATATCTAAGTAAGGCCTTTGAGGAAATGCGTGGCCCTGCATTCCAGGAGTGTTTTGATTGCTCACAATAAAACTTTATGTATTGCAACCTGGAATACAGGATTACAACAAAGGATTATAACAAAACCAAATCCCCCGTGCAATAACAACAACATAAAAAAAAATAAGTAGATTGATTTTCATGGAGATGTCAATCGATGCACTGTTTCGCTGATGGCATCAGAGGGTGGAGTGTCACATTTTCTGCCGATGAGATTGAGCGGCAGTGAGGGGCTTAGTGGCAAATACAATCGAGGAGTGTAAACATACCGAGGGCCGCAAGAGGCCGATCAATGCCTCCAGTCTGGGATTGATTAATTACCCCAAGAAAGAGACTGAGGTGTGAGGGCACCAGAGAAACCTGATCAGAACAAGATTTATCACCCAATCTCTGTATCATCACTCCCTCCGTCTCACTGTTTTCTCTCCTTTTACTTCTTTTCCAAATCTGCCCTTCTCCATTTTGTGTTTACTTGTGTGTGTCATGTGAAAATGTGGATCACACTCTACACTTAATTTTGTTTGGGTCAAGAAATAGAAAAATAGATCTAGGCTTTGCTAACCTCAATATGTCCAAAGTGTAGGCTACATATCCTGCAAATATCTGAATATATAAAAACTGAATACCCATAAAGTGCAACACATTTAATGAAAGAAAAAACAACAAACATTATTTCACATTTATAGTAAATAAATGAATAGTAGATAAAATAATAAACTCAGCATCAACAAATATTTTCCAAAACTGCAAATTTCAGTTTCTAAGGTCAACATTAAAAAAATAATGTTACAAATAGTTTTGTTTTCAAGAGCACATCAAATGAATTGTTTTTTTCAAAAGTTTTTGGGGAAATTTTTTCAATTTAAGCTAATTTGTTTCTGGTAGTGGTAGTATAGTCCTACATTTTTGGGGTAAATATGACAGTGGTAAAGCTCAGTATACTGTATGTCCAAAATGTGCCCCACGATCCTCAATGGTGACATGTCATACCTCCCAAGGATCTGTCAGCCTCCTCAATAGTTGTTGTTTTCTGTGTTTATATTTGCGTTTCAATCTAAAAGAAAGAAAAGAAATGTCCATAATATGGAAACAAATCAAGCTCACATTCAGAAACATCCAAACACGTCAAGGGATGCAGAAATCTCATTGTTTTAAACTGAGATGTACAATTACACAGCAGCTAAATGCAAATCACTGTATTCAACATAGTGATTGCAACAACAGACTCCAGCACGTCATACCTTCATGAAAACAATGCAGCTGTTGATTGGAGATGCTGATGCTTCGTCTGACTCACTCACACTTCCCACAACACACCAGTTTCATTTACAGCATGTTTTAATTGCAGCATAATGATAACATATAAGACAAAGATAGAAACAGACTTGGATGATTCAGTATTTCTTTGGTGGACTTTTTTGTTTCCAAATTGGTGAGATTGACTTCACAGAACGATACATTTAAGGAGTCACAGTAAATCCTCCATGCAAGATAACTCCATTGAGTCATTCAAGCAAAAAATAACAAAAGGAAAAAAAAATGCAATCATGACAGGAAAGATTATATCTCAGTGTTTTTAGATGCAGAACTGAAGCCCCCACATTTTCTTTTTTGCTAGATATATGTTTTAAATAAAAATATCTTCTAGCTCTGCACCGATTGAATTTACCTTCCACATCAGCTGCAGGGCTTTGGATGCTTGACGTCATTTTCCTTAGATTTTATCAGCCAAGGGAAGTTCCATGTGGTGGGGATTTTATTGGTTGATGTAAGGATTTTTAGAATCAATAGCCCACTGCATGTTCAAATGTGATTTTTTTCTTTTAGGCCAATAAATAAAGCCTCTCTCTGCCTGAGCGTTCTTGGCAAACGTGAAGTAGGCAGCCTTTAGAGCTTTGTTAAAGCATGCTCTAATCAATATTTTCCTATTAGCAATGAGCTGGATGACAAGGTTACAGTAGGTGTAACCTGTGTGTATCTGTTTATGAAAGGGAGGGTGTCACTTGTAGTGGCAAACCCTCAGAGAATTGAATCTGCAGGTAAGTCCAGCCCTATACAAAGCGATTTAGTGTCTTTCAGCCTGTTACAGGGTCACCGCTCAATGGTTCAGTCTCATTGCTCTTATAAGCATATTTTCCACACATGACCCTGTTTTTATGAGTAAATAGACAATAAAAAACAAATGAATAAATACTCACTGGACACTATCTGTCCGTCACCAAATGACAAAACTATTGCAACCTCCCTCAGATGTTGGTGGGGACCCAAACCGGAGCTAAAAGGAGAGTAAGTAACTGCAATTCACGATTCTCAACTCAGCCTAAAATTAGCTTCAGGGTGATTTACAGGAAGTTTCTGAGAGTCACTCTGCGCTGCTGCTATAGGGATGACTCACTCTTTTTAAGCTCTGATTGGTTGTTAGAAGAAAAAAAAAGAGGGGGAACAAAACCTAAATGCACCCCTATAGTGAGTTATTAAGACATGGTGTAATTGTGAAAATAATTTTATGTTATGAACAACTTAACAAAGTGCAATAAATTGTTAGTAGTCAGATTCAAAGGAAGCTGCAATGTATTTGAACATTCAGACTTGTGCAGTGTTCACACGCCAATTAGATATTTATTTACTCATGCTGGTCAATGCGAATAGGCTATAATGGTCTGAGAGGGAAATTAAGCTCCAGAGTCACAGCGAAAGCCAAGAGGCACGGGAACACATCACTGAGTGAGCAATTACATCAACAACACCGGAAAAACTGCTGTGTGTGTGTGGACTGCTGTGTCCATGATTGTGTGTTTGTGAGCCTGCAACATGTTGGCATGTTGGAGGAATTCAAAGATTTTTCTTCTTACATGAGCTACTTTTAGTCAGCAGGTGATTGAAACACAAGTCCAAAGCAACATGAATGTTCTGTTCTGTTGGTAACACGTTCAACATGTCATTAGTATGGTATGATTGTTATTGATTTGCTTTTGGATATGTTTGATTGTGTTTACTTCTTTACTTCTATTTTAATGATCAATACTTTTGGCGAGGTAAACATAGATGACTTAAGGTTTCAAATACCTAGGTGTGATTCTTTTTGTTTGCTTAGTATCAGTCAAAGTGAAGAGTTGGACCAGCTGAACTGTCCAAACACAGAGGCTATTGATCCCAATCACAAATGGCACACGTTCACAATAAGCTGTTCCAGTCCGTATGTATCTCCTCATATAAGACTGTACACAGTGACTAGAGACTGGTCATTGTCATAACCAGGAGAGCCACATGACAGCCCTGATGTCTGATGCATGACTGGCTCTCTGTCACCCTACATCCTCACCCGAACTAATGATGACCTTTGATTCCCAAAAGATGTCAAGAGAAGAGAGGAAAAAAATGCAAACGTACCCAATTAATTTAGAGTGAAGAGCAGTGGAACGTGTGAGCACGTCATGCTGCTGGAGTGAATGGTGAGGTGCTCCAGGAAAGACAAAGCTCAGTATAATTAGGATTCAGGAGGCCCTTTGTCAAAGATAATTAAAGCTGACAGCCACTGTGGAGTAGAGAGGAAGAGAGCAGAAAACCCCTTCAAAGTACAAGCTTCACTTTAACACACCCTCTACATAGTCATTCAGTCTCTACAGCACACACACGCACATACACACACAAGCAAGCTGCAGTGCCATTCATCATCTGACCCGCTTGGAAAATTGCATACTGGGCAATAAAATAGACGACAGACTAATAGAGACAATAAAGACAGTTGTGGTATCAACACATCCGGCCCTTTGAGCCTGAATGAACAATCATTATCACAGGTGACGGTTTCCGCAGCGTGCAGACAGCTCACATCTCACCTTCGCACAGATGTGTGCGAGGTCTGCGGAGCCACCTTAGTCTTTATCAGTGAAGTGGAAACTGTCCGCATACCTTTGGCAATTATCAAGTGATACACAAGAGATAAGCTACAGTATCTGTCCTTTATTTAGCCTCACACAACTACTTAAAAGTACCATACAGATAAGCATTTAAAAAAATGTTTACATAATATGAATTGGTTTGGTTACACTCTGTAACTTGCTGAACAGCGCCCTCTGTGGCCACAGTTAGCACTTACAGGGAAATGGCAACTTGAATTTTTAAGTTGCACCAATAAAATACTGTGTTTTGTTTTATTCATTTTACTTTTAACATTGAATCAAATTCCAGTGTGTAATTGTGCTGTGATGATCCAACTGAGTATCATCATCCAATTTTAAAATCTGTTCATGGAAATTCATGGAAACATCAGGTGTAACATTTTGCAGCAAAGGAACCACCATCTAAGAGGAAGCAGAGGTAATAAAAGAACAAATATTGAACTCAGGTGGCCAGAAACAACACGCTTGCCACACAACTGATGAATCAATGTGCCTCACGGATGTAATCATTATTACACGTGCGGTGTGTTAATTTCTTGATTTATTTTGCCCAATAAAAACAAATTTCTACGTGTATGAGTTAGGGCACCCCCGAGTCTACTGAACTGGAGTTGAGTGTTTCATTTTTTTTCTTTTTAACTCAACTTTTTATGTTAAAGAGGAAAAATTGGGCTTTTCCTTCAAACATTGTATTGTTATCTATTACTAACATAATTATATATCATTGGCCTAATGTGTTATAAATGCAGATAGATTATTTCTGTTCAAATACAGTATATTAGACAAACTACTGCCTTGATGAAAGTATAAAGATCTAATACTACAAAATGCACTAGCACTTTGGTATGATCTATTTGTCCTCCTATTATCTAAACTGATGCAAAAGCTCCTTCTAAAATAACCAGACACACCGTAGACTGTTGTGTTTATTTTGACTCTACAAAATCATTTCTTAATCATCATGCAAACGAGCCTTTCTTTTATATTCTCACTTTCCAGTACAGCCTGCAGGAATGGAATATTTTAACACATACTAAAAAGGTTTTAAGCAGCATCACATTTTCTTCAATGGTACCTTTTTCTAAGCTTGGCATTGACATACACAGTCTATCGCTCATACTCACAAATACACGGACTTAGAGTAAATACATCTTTCAGAACAGGAACAACATTAGATATAGCCACGTTTTCCATACACGTGGCTCTGAATTCATTTCTTCATCTTTAGCTCCAGTTTTGTTTTGTTTTCTGACACAAAAACGGTGCCTTGTGTACTGTCCACCAATGTCCGAGTGAAACTGCTGTAGAGGCCGAAGTGCGTCATCACAGAGACCACCAGAGCCGTCGTAGAGAAGGCACTTATTAGTGACAAATAAATGGTGATTGGCTGAGTTCATTGTGGTTGTGGATGGTGAGCTCCTCCCTTTGAAGAGTGGCGAATTTAAGAATACTGCTGGGTGAATTTCTGGTGGAACTCCTTGACTTTGTTCAGCAGGATCTGCAGCTTTTCTCTCGGCGGCAAGATGGTCATCCTGACAGGAGGGGAGGAAGATAAGAAAGGAGAGAAATTAATCATTGCTGTGGCGATGTCTTGGGAAGGAGTTAGCAATTAATATGGACTTGGAAAAACCATCTCCAAGCAGAAATATTTCTAAAGATTATTCAATAACCACAGAGAGTATGATGGAAAAACATTAGACAATCAGTCTCCCTTCTTCATAGTCATTTGTCAGTTATTAGGTACCAATAAAAAACTACAATACAGCTTAGCTAGTGTAAAACTGTTTAAATTTGCAAGTGTGCATAAATACGTATTAAAAATTGCAAGACTGCTGTATTAGACCCAATTACTTTGAACTAGTCGTACTTTAAACCGTGCACCTATGTGCAATTTACAACCTGAAGTGGTAGGTTCCATCCCTCTGGCCGAAGCCGCTCCCAGGGACGAGGCAGATCCCCGTCTCTTCCAGCATCTTCATGCAGTAAAACATGTCTGGCTGCTGACCCATGTCCTAATAGAGAGGAAAAGGAACATGAAAGAGCTATAATAATATTCTATTATGTATGCAGCTGGC
Organism: Decapterus maruadsi; assembly: GCA_030347415.2. NCBI lineage: Eukaryota > Metazoa > Chordata > Actinopteri > Carangiformes > Carangidae > Decapterus > Decapterus maruadsi. Next base: position 20,860,117 of record CM064906.1, read on the forward strand.
TCCAAAGAGTGTGAATTTGATCAGGAATTCAGCCATGTCTACAGTATGAGCCGTATCTATGCACAATATAAGCTCTGCTGCATGTTAAGTATTGTATGCACTTTTGTGAGGCATTCACGTCACTTTTATTATTATTTTCCTTTTATTGCTTGAATTAAGTGAGAATGATTTTCAATTTGCAGATAATCAAATCAATGTACAGTAGAAGTGGACGAAATGAAAGCAGATACACATCAACCGATCGCCTATTTATAACAAATAGCCATGGGTAATCACGATTTATTATTCAGCGCTTTATTTCTGAAGGAGCTCTGTAAAAGCTCTTCATTTTCAATCATTCTTCCGTTTTAAAAAATGTATTCCAGAGTTTCATGGTAACTGTGCTCCCCTTTTGTCAGTGTGTTTCACAGTTACTTAAGGAGAGGCGCCCTTCGGCTTTGAGTGAGGACATAAGGACATTTATTCAGCTGTAAAAAAGGAATTTGAAGGTTGATAGAGACAAAAAAACAAAAAGGAGGTGAATAGTACTTTGAAGTAAAATAAATCTTTGGTATATCCTCAGGATCCAAAGCTTTTGTAAAACTTTTTTAACTGAATAAGGACAAGCTGAAGTGTAAAATGGTTGTGTCAGTGGCAATGCTGACACTAAGATGTTTAGGGTTTGCAGAGTGTTTTAAGGGAAAAGCACAGGCAAGAACAAGATATAGGCAGACAGTACTACAACTGTGTGATCTGGATGGTGAGGACAGTCACTTGAATTGATCAGGTGTCAGGGGGTCAAGCTTTACTCTGACCTTATCCTCTGTAAGGCTAATCAGATTCTCAGCGGCCCTGGTTTACCCGCCCCTCGCTGAAATTCCTACTGAGCAGTCAACCACGGGACAGGCTTGAAACCACGAGCTATTGGAAATCATTTGTTCCCTTTAGCAAAGGGGAGGATGACATAGTGAGAACCTGGTTAAAGTGTTATTTAATCCAGCACAGTGTAGAAAGTGAGATGTCGGTCTTGTGTCTACTTGAATTGTGTCCCAAAGAACAGTAATGTAATGTTGGTAGGGGAACATGAGTGTGGTGGAACAATGCATATTGATACCATGAAGAGAAATAACATGTGAAAGAATCTGATGTATAGTGGGAAGGACTGGCCACGAGAAAAAATATACACAAATATATACAGTATATTGTATTCCTCATGATCAATGCCCTTGAACCGTAAAACTAATTCATTTAAATGTTTATAAAAGGGTTAAGGACTGACCACAGCCTCTTTGATGGCCTTTTCAGGGATGGTTATGCACGGGAAGGAGTACATGGCGCCCTGCACAGGGTTGCAGCTGATGCCTTGCACAGTATTGAGAACCTGCTCGGTGAGTTTGGCCTTTTCTGCTAAGGCACTTAGGGTGGCTGTGCGCTCCTGGGTGTTGAGAGAGAGAGAGAGGGAGAGAATAGGAAGAGGACGGAGAGAAAAATAGATTAAACCAAAGAGAGACGTTAGGAGAATCAGAAAACCACTGGCAACTACATTTGCGATGCCTGTGATTGACTGCACTAGAAACATTCATCTTATCTAACAATACCCCGTCTTATCAGGCTCAAGGTGGTCTGGAGGAAATCTTAACCACAGGAAATGGCATTTCAAAGTCCTAAAGCAGTGTAAAAATGACCAATTGTGGAGAGGGTTATGTTTCAGCACCATTAAGTTGTCCCCTGGCCTATATTATTGGTTGTAAATGAAATAATACCCCACTCTGTCTCTGGCCTGTTTAAATGAAGTTTTTCTGCTTGAGATCCTCCAGACCGCAGTGAGTTGCACTAGACGGGTGAAAGCCCGTGTCAAACACTGTACAATGAGTGCAAACAGATCATATGAATCCTTTCACACACAAGATAATTTTTCACACAAAGGGTCATGACTTTTACAGGGTTTCATAAGTAATCGATATACTGTATACTCTCCCCAAAGCAGCTGATCCACTGAAAGTGATTTCAGATTCACAGATTTGAGATAGTGTAACAATATGCATACAGTGGAAGCCATTATAACAGCTACATAAAAGGACATTATTCTAAAAGTCAAACACCTTCAAAATGACACAACAGTGAGGAGGCAGGAGAGCTCAGCAAAGTCTATATGTCCCCAGAGAAAACTTGAGAAACAAAATGGCCAATTAAAGCAAAAGAAGACGACTGTGGAAAATCCATTATCAATGGCTCTGCATTAATAATACACTGCATAAGAATGTGTAATCCCACTTGTGTCAGTGTACTGTACAACAGATTACCGTATGTTTTAATGAGATTATAAACTGTATTGGTGAGCTGATTATGTGTGACTAGTGAAGGCTGTAGGATTATAAACGGCACCTTGATGAAGTTGTCGTACGACGGTTCCCCAGGCTGCGGGGGGTTGACCACCAGGTCCATCAGAGCCTGACCAGGAACGGGAGGACACAGACGGACCGACACCAGTTTGGTCAGCTGCGCCTTCACGTCATCGTCCATGTTGATGATCTCCATGTAGCCGCCACGGAAGCCACACCTAAGAAGAGGACATAAACATTATGACGTGAAGTAGCATTGCAGAAAAATGTATGTGTGACAACAAACACGCACAGACCACGCTGTCAACATTGTGGTCTCAAGGTCTCACGGATTCATCAAAGCATGAGAGTGAAGACGACTTACTCTCCCATGTAACACTTTGAAGTGGAGTGGAACGATACCAGTTCCACTGTATTCGAGTACTCGGGGCCCATCTCAAACAGAACCTTCTTAAATGAGTGGAACTGGCAACCGTCGGCATACACGTTGTCCTGGTACACCTGGGTGATGGAGACAGAATCAGACATCTCACAGGGTGAAGTGGACAAGGAAGCTGGCGGGTGTTAATAAGATATGCAGAGACCGTACTTCATCAGCCATGAGGAAGAGACGTTCCTTTGCTGCGAATCGGATTACTTCTTCAATGCACTCTCTGCTCTGGACCTGACCTGCGAGGGAATAGGAGGCTCGTTATGGAGAAGCATTTGAAATGGTGACCGAGCAGGTAGTCACGTCTATTTGCTGCCACCTAGTGGCCCCACTTTGAGGAGCACATGAAATCTGTCAACCAGAGAAGCCTGGATGTACCCATTATACCAGTGGTTGTTCCCAACCTTTTGTGTGATCACGGCCATCAATCAAGATGCACCAGCTCAGATATTTTTATATGCTGCATTTTATGAACTTGAAAGTATAGAATACAGTTGTTTAAGATTGTGTGAGATGTTTTTAATCATAATGGAAAATAATCATTAGTTAAAAAATATATTTTTATCAGTCTTTTTTATTTTTTATTTTTATCAATTACTAGACATTTCAGGCGACCCCATTTGAATTCCAGGCGACCACACGTGAAATGTAAGGAGATTTAATCTACAGTAATCCAACTTCATGCGCTAATAATAATAATTCTGGCAGAAAAATTAAAGGTTAACTTTACCAGTGGGGTTTCCGGGGTTGATGACGCACAAGGCTCGAGGGTTGCAGTATTGCCGAGCTTCATCCAGGGCGCGCTGCAGCTCGCTGATGTCCATGCTCCAGCACTTTTCTTCGTTCAGGTAATAGTTGATCTGCACGGCGCCAAGTTCGGCCAACGCAGCCGAATACAGCGGATACTGAGGTATGGAGATCATGACGCCTGCACGGGCCGCACCCTCGCCGCACACCAGCAGCTTCAGCATGGTCTGGATTGGATTGGAGGGATACAGAGGCGTTTTTGTAATTCAGTTGGCTGAAGTTACTCTCTGGAGCAGTTTCAACAAAAACAGAACATTACAACTTTCATGACGGGAGGATTTATTGTCAAGTTGCTGCGTCTAACTGCATTCATTTTACTCAGACGTATGATTAAAAGTACACATAAAGTCGTTAAGTCAAAAATGAGAGGTGCTTTGTACCACAATGCCGTCGCTGGCTCCCGTGGTGAGGTAAATATTGTCTGGGTCGCAGTGAACGCCGCCGTCCCTTCGCTCGATGTAGCGGGCCACGTCCCGACGCACAGAGTCTATGCCCTGGCTGGCGCTGTAGGCGCCTGGGGGGAGATTCACATGGAGACAACTTTGAGCTTGAACACAACAATGCACCATCAGCAAGCAATGATCTGACACACGGCGTGCGTTTAAAGGGTGGAGAGGTGATAATAGGCGAACGGGAGTTACAGCCAACTTGCTATGTTTGCACAAGAAAAAGCCGTCAATCTCATACACACCCATACTGTTCCCTCCACAGGACTGGAGAATGCGGTGTGCTCTACTTTTAGCATCCTCTGGGAATGCGTTGTCATTCAGTAGTTCAGGGTAGGAGCAGAGAGCCAAGACCTTGAAACAAAGAGGAGGTGTGAGTACAAAGGGTCGAAGGGACAGAATGTGAAATCCTCCACCCGTTACTGCATAAGACTGATTGACACCAACTTATCTGAGGAGGATGAAATAAGTTTTTTAGTCATTCAGAAGTCACAGGGCAGGCTGCTATATTTAGGTGGGGTTAGATGAGGTTGTGGGGGTGGTTTGGTGGTGGACTGGAGCAGACCTGTCGGAAGAAAGTGATTGGCTGCTGTCCCATAGCATGCGCGTCACCAATGTTGGCCTTGATGACCTCAGCGAATGGTTTCTTCATTCCCTGCAAAACATAAACACAGCACAGAGAAATGATTACACATCTCAATAATGGGAACAAGTGGCAGCATTGATTCACTTTGCAGTGCACACTAGTTATTTTTACAGTGTCTGGTTTTTAACAATGCCCAACTATAAATGAGACCCCCACCCCACTGGACCTCAACAACCTTGACACAGGCGTAAAAACACATGCGGATTTTCCATAAACATTGAAGCCAGAAGAGGCTTGTAGAACCCGATAATGTAATAAATCCCCGATAATGTAATAACCCCAATACTGTAATAAAAAATTTCACTTGAGTGGATTGAAAATGTAATAAAACCTGATTATGCAATAGCCTAACTTCCCAATAATGTAATAAAGTGCATTTCCCAATAATGTAAGACACTCTTTTTTATTTATTACATTATCAGGGATTTATTACATTATTGGGTTCTACAAGGCTGCTGAGCACTCTGGGACAATTTAATGACAAATCTGGAAATTACTCTCTGGAGTAAACCTTTGTTTGAGTAAACAGCAGCTGCAGAGTATTTCTAAGTAATGGTGTCAGCTGTTCACTCTCTGAGGTAGCCTTCCATATCTTTCTCATACACATGCTTACTGCTACTATCTATTGTAGTACAGTACAAATGTTAACTGACAGAAATGCAGAGATCTCAAATACACATCTACGGTGTAGTCTTTATGGGATACAGGGTATTTTAGGAAGCTAACGCTACATCACCCGCACCAGGGATAGAAACCATTTGGGAACAATTCTGAGCACTCATAACCTTGACATGGATAGCGTGTGCAAACAGGGAAACAAAGTTTCAACCTGCGTAATCCACCTTATCATTACTGATACCACTAACCCTCTGACCCATAAACACAGAGACATACATTCAGACAGACGTCTTTAACCTCATTTTGAGTGGGCTAGGAAAGAGCTGGATTTATAACGGCAACACAGCTGTGAGTCGAAAGCACAATAAATACTTGGAGAGAAGGTGTTGCCAAAACCAAAGTATTGTACTGTGCTCCAGGACAATATAACATTTCACAAATATGCGATCTTGAGCAGCTGAGATCACTGACAGAGGACAAACAGCAATGCAGGCAAGCACGTGCACAAACACAAGCGCACACATACATGCTGTTAACACCAGATGTTGGGAACAGCGTGAAACCGCAAAGGGGCCACAAGTGGGAGCGCGCACACTCGCACCCCGCAGAAATAAAAGCAGCTTGTTTGTTTGATTTATCCAATTCAGGCTTCAGATTTAGAGCGCGTGAGCGTCTGGTTCTCTCATTGGTCACACATAAGAGGCGTCTCTCTGGCTGGACCAATAACATAATGAGAGGAATAACACCCCTAGGTCAAAAGTACCGCCCATTCATGACAGAGACCTTATAGAAACAAACTGACCTCGGCTTTTGAGAACAGGCCAGAAAAACCAGAGCCTTTTGTCCTCCATCACTGATAAACAGTCGAGCTAAAAGTTCTACCAGAAGGAGAAACTTTGTGTTCTCGATGCAGAGATGATGCTCAGCCGCAGAAAAGACTTTTCATTAATTCATCATTCACCATTTTTCCACCAGTCGATACCAACATTCAGACCAATGCAAACTCAGCACGGCTTCTTTAAACACAAAACATTTCAAAGGTTTGGATATCACATTTCATTCTGGCAGAATGTGCGGAAAGGATGTGACCAAAATTTTTGGTTCCTCCATTAAGTTCTGTGTGTCCATTGTCCGTAGCTCTGTCAAAGGGATCCCATTCACTATCAGCTGGCTGCTTATTTGGACAAAAACAAAGACCACAAAGTAATAAGTGCTCGAAGCCTTTATCTGTGTGTGCTTGTTAACTGGTGCACTCAGTTGGCTTGTTCCACTCAACACATCTTTAGCGTTAAAGGGAAAAAAAAATCAGGAACAATGCTATGCTTGTACTATTAGAGAAGAGCAGAGACTTCACTTCCTAGGAACAAGGTGTGTTGGTAACCGGAGAAGAGGATCACGGTGTGCATTTGTGTATTTAATACCGCCGGACAAAAGAGAAGATTACCACTGTGACCTGTTTCCCAAAGTAACACAACACCGCCCCACCACTGCGACTTGGAAAATAGAGGAGCCAGCAAAATGAAGAGGAATGTGTTTTGACGAAACTTAGTCAGTAAGAGTAAAGTGTCCACAGAATCCCAGCTCTGGATTGAAGCTGGTAACTTACAGTGAATGTTTTTGCTTTCTAACTCAGTGCTGTCTCCTGCTGTTGAAAATGTGCAGTTAATGAAGAAAGAATTAACGCCACTTCTCCTGTCTTGAAGGGAAATGTGATGAATAAAACTCTGTTAGCAGCTATAACAAGTATGGTAATTATCTTATTGCTTCTCTGAAATTGCTCCCATCCCTCAACATCTTGGCTGGGTTTGCAATTCCTTCTGCTTTCTGAACATCTAAACACCGGGGCTTGATAACGCCGGCTCAGCCTCTTCGTACAATTGAGAGGAAAATAAATACCCCATAGGGAGAAGGGTTGGCTGCGAATAAGCGCTGATCAGAACAAGCAGAGCATAAAATCTTTGATACCGGTGAACCATCTGGTTAAAAAGGTCACTGCTGTCATTACGGCCCCTGCAGGCCCGAGCCACCGAGCATTTCACCTGCGCAAGAACCTGTTCGCATACTCATCCCCTTCCTGAGCAAAGCACTCAAGAGAGGACAGTTTTCACACCAGACTGCACTCGGTACACTAACAGCTGGTTGCCACATCACCATAAACAGTGCCAGAGGAAAGGATCAGATAGTGCTTAAAAAAAAGAGGAATGCACAAATGACCTGGCTCAGCGGTGGCAGTAACTTCAAAAGGAGCTGTGATATCTTTGATCTAAAACAATACTTTATCTCATACAATAAAAGTGCTTGATTTCCTGGCATTACACCTTCGAGAGCAATTAATGTGTTTGTGTTTCGCCAGGTTGGACAGTTTGATATCTTGGACATTAGGAATTTTCATAGGTTGACTGACACATTTTATCACTGGGTCATCAGACAGTGAAAGACGTTGGTACAACCAGACTGGACAGAAAAAACACTGCAGTAATTCAGACTATGGACTTTCACCTCTCTCCCTCTTTGCATGAGCAACTGAGATTTAAAAATCATGACAGGATGAAAAAGCAAAGAATGTGACTTCCAAAAAAAGCCATGAGTTAGAGATTAACTCTCAGGACTGGACCGAAGATGAGAGATGAGAAACTTTTGTGGGTATAATCTGGATCATACCTGCCGACAAATTGTCTGATATGATCAACTTTCTCAGGAATCAATAACTAGTCTAACTGATGGACTTTGATACAAGACAGGGTAAACAACTGGCCAAGATGATGACACAGAAATTCCCTACAGGATAATATTAAGACTGCAATGTTGAGAACATAATTTTAGGAAAGGAAACCCACTAATCTGCAATTATAAGTAATGACAGGCACAGACTGAATTTGTGCTAAGACAAAAAAGCCCCACAAGCATTCATTAGGAGCAAATAAGCATAATGAAGGGTCCCCTTTAACTGAGTCAAAGCTTCTGTGTAATTTTAAAATAATTATTTGCCATAATCATCTGATTTAAATAAAGTAATCATAAAGAGTTTTTTTCTACATGGTTTTTACAGTTTTCGTGTTCTCTCCATGTATTGCTGATTCTGTCTTTGTGATTTTTGCTACCACTGCAAAACAAGTTCCCTCTGGGCAATGATAAAGCTGAACTGAACTGCCTTCTTCTTATACACAATAGGTTGGGCAATAAAGGGTACAATGCCACAGACTAAACAGTAGAAACAACTTATGGTGAGTTGATGCAATGACAGACTGATGACACATAATATTTAGCATGCACCGAGATGAGAAGTGCGACAGATCTGATGTAACTGCGGCTCCAGGTGCCTGTTATACAAACCTCGGAGAGCTCCTTCTCCAGCTCCACAGCCCGCTGCACGATGGGCCCCCTCACGGCGTACTCCACCTTCTTCACCGTGGGGTTCATGGTGTCGATGGTCAGCACTTTGGCCCGGTGAACCACTCCATTTTCAGACATTTTCTCTTTGGGGAGTCCACGTCGCGTTGCACTCAGACTCGATAAGGCTCTGCCGGGAGAGGAGGAGGAGGACAGAAGGGGACAGGTCAGTGAGCGGACCCCGGGAGAAGAACCGCCGAGCTGCCGCGCTCCAGCTCCGGCTAACAACTCGCTTCGACCCCGGCTCAAGAGCCCGACGTTTCGGGATGAGAGCAACTGCATCCGTGAGGCTGACATGTTGCACGTTTCTTTTTTTCAAAAAAAGTGGAGCAAACTTAGTTTTAAAACCCTCTGCGGTTCGACTAAAAGACCTGCACGATGCCGGTTGCTTCACTCGAGGAGTGAAATCAAAGTTGTGCAAGTGGACGCCGCCGCAGCGCTCCTAAAAATGACTAAGCGTTCAGACCTTTGAACCTCACAGAGGTGATAGTGCTCATGGGACGTCGACAATATTAAAATAGAGTCCCAGGAGGTTTCTTTTGGGAGCCCGCCTGCACCCGCACCCACACCCAGACAAAAAGTTTTCCCTCTGAAAGTTTTGGGGTACATTCCCTGCACTCATGGCAACACTACTACATGCGCGAGTGTATCCCTCCCCTTTGTGTGGCTGGCTACATGTCCACCGTTATCCCACCCACCCCCACTTCTTCTCCCGTATCCTACGCACCGTGAGGCTGTCAGTCAGGGTCGGTTCTCCGGTTACTGGCTCTGAACTGCTTTGGACTACAGATCTGCTGGCTCACAGTGATTTATAACCGGCGGAGCGGAGAAGCTCCCAACCGCGACAAGCCTCCGTTTTTTTTTGTGTTTTTTTTGTCCTGGAAGCTCCATGCGATTTGGGTGGAGACTGAAGGCGACTAGGTGAAGAAAAAATCATTATGAAAGCTCCTCCTATCTGGACAGGACCTATGCTGGGTGGCTTGATGCAAATTACTTCAACAAAGTTTTTATCATACTTGACATCAGAGAAAGAAATGCCAGTTAAAAATGAATAAAAATGATAGAAAACAACCTTTTTGGAGAATTAATTCTGGCCTATAGTTAAATGTATTGTGTCACTGTTGCTCAGCAGCATCTGGGCCTTTGTTGGTGGTCTAACTGGCCTGGGGTCAAATTTCACATCACTGGCCCTGCTCCCCTGACAGCCTCACTCACAGTAACCTCTACATCTATACAAAGTGAACATAAAGAGCAGAGAATGTCTGAATGAAAACCGGGATTTGAAACTACTTACTGGGATGTTACTGATCCTCAGTGTGATTTTCAGTGAAACTCTGCCTTCACACTGAAAAGTGAGAGAGCGATACTGTAGGTTCTTCAAATCACCAATGGAGATTAAAAAAAGGAGAAACAAGTCAAAAACACAGCAATTATTGTGCCCAGGTGTGTTTATCAAATAATGGTGTGTGGGTAGTCTATTACTACACTATTATTGTAATATTTTACGGTGTGGAAGTCAGCTTTTTTCCCCCTAGCACATAACTTTGTGACTTTTATCATTTTAAAGTTCAATACACTTTGCAGTCCACTGGATCCATGCTGTCCACTGTCTGTGTCAACTATCATAACACTGGCCGAGATATGAACAAAACACTATATAAACATTACTATCTTATGTTGATAGGCTGTTTGAATTGAAACACTGATAATAAAACCATTCAACTGCCTTTGCTCCGTTTTTAGGAAGTGGTTTTATATTATTTGCAGCTGTGCACTTATTTAGCAATGACATTTTCAACCAACCAGAGTGCAGACACATTTATTATCAGAACTAGAGCAGACAAATAAATTATTTCCTCTTTTTTAAGGCAAAATCATTCAAGTGTCATAACTATGAACAGTAGGCACTTACTTATCCCAGTGTAACATTTTCACATGATCTCTAATACAATTTAAGATACAGTGCAACCCTTGTGATAACATTAGTATTCAGTGAGCCAAGACAATTTAAACTGTTAGAACTTATCTATCCAGCTTTCATCGCTGTAACAGTTTGGCCCTGAAGCCAGTGAAGTTAGACACAATTGTGATACAGTGACTTTTCACTTGAATGCAAAACAAAGCCAAAGGTTTCACTTTGGTATACCAGTTTAACGGCAATGTATTTTTTCTACTGAACAGGTCTTATGAGTCAGCTAATCATGGTGTTCATAAAAAATGTTGTTTTTGTGCCTCTATTGTAAAACTGTATGTTTGCAGTCAGAGTTCACATAACAGGTGAACGGCTATTCGCCTGTTTATTCACATATGAGGTGAAACATTGTAGGTGTACTCTAAATTGAGATGTTATAGAAAAGTGCAACACTTTCATCAAAAATGAGTGGCTGCAACTATATCAGAGAGAGTCTGCGTGGCCACTGTGCGCAGTGCAAAGCTGGGGACCGATGATGGGATAAGCAGGAAGAGCTGATGCTGTGCTGTCTGTAGCCCATAGCTTTTGCATTCCTCTGTAACTAGGTAGCACTGTAGCGGCTGGTGTGAGAATCCAAGAACAAAGTCTTCAGTGTTGCCTCTCTGAGCCCGCTCCTCTGGGGGGATACAGGGCGTCTCTTCCTGGCTGAAGTAGCGTGTTGTGCTGAAGATGTAGAACAGCTTCAGCAGCTCCCAGCAGCGGGCCTTGGCGGGTAAAGGAGGGTCACCGGGCGTCTGATTAGTGAGCGTCCTCACGCAGGAGACTGACCGACGTGTTTCACGGTTGATGAGAAGGAGCGCCAGCACGTCAGGGCGCAGGGATACAGATGCTGGTAAACAGCGTTCTCCAACAGCCAGGCAGTCTCTCAGGGTCTCCAACAGGGGTGACCAGAAACGACACACCAGCCCACTCTCGGCTCTGTGCAGGGAAGGGGTAGGGCCGCACAGCACGCACACATCTGCCCCGGGTAAGAGCTGGAAGCGGAGGAGGCGATGAGCCACAGTGGGACTGCCATGAGGAAGGAAAACGGGGTAATCACAAGAAGCTGACCCCGAGGCTGAGAGGGAGCGAATCAAAGCGGAGAGCAGCACAACTTCTTGCGGTGCTAGGCGCCACCACTTCTCAGTTGCTGCCGTTACTCGCCCGTGGACAATGAGGCAACCGAACTCGCTGTCCGCAGCCTGAGCGAAGCTGTCCACGGCCTCCTGGAGAAGAGCGGGGTTCGGGGGCAGCAGTGAATCAGCACAGTGTGTCAAGCTGCCCAGGATGCCCTCTTGCCTCTCCTCCAAGAGCTGGTCGATGAGGCTGAAGCAGGAACGCAGGTCCCTCTTCAACCTCTCCACATTCCTCATGTTGGCCAGCTCATCCTGCCCCAACACTAGCACCATGCAGTTCCACACATTCTCCAGGAGGCGTTGTAGGCGCACCTCCTCCTCTTTGCTGCTGCTGCTGCTTGCATCATCACCTTGTCCACCTCCGGTCACAGCGATGAGCATCACGCTGTCCTGGAAAACTCTCCACACGACCTTCCCCCCGCCTTCAGTCTCACAGCAGGACAGCACCACTCCCTGGCCACCTCCAAACATGTGCACACCATTCAGGGAGCCGATGACAGAGAAGGGCAGCTGTTGTTTGGAGGCTCCCCGTGTGAAAAGGGGGACCCCGCTGCTGGCTGTGAGGCACAGGAGCTGCGTTGACCGGTCCTGGAGCATCATCATCATCATGGGGGGGTTGTTTAGCTAATGTTAAATACACGGTCAATAGACTCGCTTTCCAGGTGCAGCAGATCACCACTCAACTAACTCTACTCCTCGCTGATCTGACTGTGTATAATGAGAATCGTAAAGCCAGAAGCTGAACAACCCACAGTTAACGTAACAAGCTAAACCTGGCTCCGGTGTTGCATCATAATGCAAGCACCAGGATGCGCCGTTAACGTTACGGTTAAACCATTTCCCCGCAGCTGGCTAAAGCGGTTAAGATAACAACGACAAGACAGAGCATCATGCGGCAAATATATCTATCTATCATGACCTGACCGGGCTCGAAATGCTGGCTTCGTTAACCACTTGGTTGTATCGGCTAACTGTGTTTAACATGCTACTAGGTTAACAAAAGAAGTTACCGTCGTTTCCACAGTAACGCTGTCCCATGATTCATTCTTCGAACGGTCGGGCGAACACACGGCGGTTACATCCGGCTGGTCGAGCGGCAGTTGTGAGTTACGAGCTCTGGTGCAGCCGCCGAGGCAGCGGTACAAGCAGACCGACCTGGGTTCAGTCCAGTCTGTCTCCAAAAGCTCGTTGAAGAAGTGCTGTTTTTCACTTTAGCATCCGTTGGCTCACTTCTCGCGAGAGTCAAACGACCCCCGCGAATGGCGCTCCTTCATTTCAATCGATTCTGTTATATCAGAGACGTTTCATCAGATAATTATAGAAGTAACTGGTTTTACTCATAGCAAATGGTTAAATTAACAAATAAAACGTATTAATGAACAATAGAATAAAAAGAAAAAAAATCAATGTTTTTCCACAATAATCTGTATCTCTTATTTTCTTCCATTCAAATTGTCCCCTTTTTTTGTCTCTTTGCTGTAGCTTCCCCCAGAGACGTTCTAGTAGCATCCTTACCACTAGTAGCAACCTTATTTCAAGTCACATAATAATATTTTATTTTTAAGTAAAAAAAAATATTGTATTTCTAATTCACATTAGTAAAGAATTTGAGAACTCTTCCCCCCACTTGTTATGGTCCTCTACAACTCAGTTTGCAAGTCTAGCCAAAACTAATTGAGGAACTGGTCTGAAAAATCAGGGAACTGAATAATTAAATAGTTTTTTTTTAATCTTCTGTTTTCTTTAAAACACAGGGAAATGTACTGTTTCAATAGGTAACCTTTATTTTGTCTATTTAATGATCTAAACCCTCAGCTGCCTCCATGATTATATCTGGAATACAGAAATACCTCTGGCAGCACTCTGGCAGCTGCCTTTCACAAGCAGTTATGTCCATCATGCACTGCTGTCAAACAGCTGACGGGCAGAGAACAGGAAAAAAATGAAAAACATATCACTTAAACTTTTGAGTAGGAAAGAATGTTTTTTATTCATTAAATATAAAACAGTCCAGAACAGTGATGACTAAAATAGAACAATAGAAAAGGCACCATAATTTACTCAAAAATCACACTGTGCCATGAAAAATAAAACAGTCTCCTTTCTTCTACTGTGGCTGAAAATAGATGGTCATCTTCCTGAAAATGTGTTCTACACTCGAAATCCCGTGGCAGTATAATGGCTTGGCATGAGGAGCAGTGTTGAGGTCAACTTTTCCCTGTAGCATCAAAATGAAGGCCTGCAGAACAAAAAATGACAACACATTAAGCACTGGATTTGGAAGTTCAACAGTACTTGTATAATTAGAGACACTTTATTATTCTCAGTCAGAGTCCCAACATAAGTCTCAATTTATTGTGGAAGAAACCATCAATGTTTAATAACCATCTTTTATATATTAAAAAAAAAAAAGCTATAATGAGTGAGAGTCCTTTCACTTGAACACTTCAATCTAGAGACACAGAGGGGAACACCTGCCTTACTCAAGGAAACCAGCTCTTCAGCTGCACTTTGTGTAATGCTATGAAAAAAGTCACTTGAACTGGATGTGTGTATCGGAATGTGTCAACAGGTTAGCAGACTTACCATGAATACAGTGGTTTCACAAGAAGGAGCAGACCTTCTGCGGCCTGAAAGGGTTGGTGCTGGAGGACACACCGGTGAGCAGAGGGTCCTGCAAAGCGTTCTGAATGCAAAACTGTTGGAGGTCTGCAGCTGCCTGGGAGACCTGGTGACAAAAGATGATCCAACATGTAAACTTTGACTAGAGTGGTGCTGCTATGACAGCACTCCATCATAATAGAGCATTATAAAACGAAGACGTTTTACCAATGTAATGATCAAAACAGCAGTGCTGAATTAGGCTATATAGTAGACTGTTTAAAGTAATGGTGTTTATACCTTAATCCAAACTGAAGTTAGGATATCTTCTCCCCTGTTACTTAAATTTTGACCAGTCTTTTTCTAATTATCAGCCATGTGGGTTGACCAATTGCAGCATCCAAATCACACGAGCAACAATCTTTTTGACTGAGTAAAAATGGGTAGTGAGTGACAAATCGGCCTATGAATCATACTGTCCAGAATTTTAGCAACATGCTTATGTGGTTCAAGGCCAAACAAAAATATTTCATTGATCAATGAAACACAAAAATGACCATTTCAACTGTAACTGCATGTTGTAATGACAGTAGCTGCCAAAATGATCCCAGTAGGATTTGTTTTTCTACTTATGTTGCAGCCCAAATGTAAATATTTTCCGTCTTGATGTGCAATGTATTAAAAGCATTAGGGAATGGAGTGGTGTATGTCTTGTTATAAGCTGTATTGATTAGTCAATGAATCAACTGATTCATGAAGAGAACCTTTATGCAACAACTATATTAACAGATTTAATGCTCCAGCTCTCCTTCAAACAAAGAAAAAATACACCAGACCAAACCCGGATCTAATTTCTTAAACGAGATGATCTGCTACTTTTCTCGGTCCTGAATTATTTTTTATGTTAAGTCAAAATGACACATGTGGTTGTTACGGCTATTTGGTGTTACAATGGGTCTTATCATTAATAGGAAAAACAGTCACCATACAAACCAATAATAAAAACTAGCTGCAGGGCTCCAGGCTTAACTTTTTGTACTAGGAGCACAGTGGCCCCCAACTTAAAGGATAACTTTCGTTTTTTACAACCTGGACCTTATTTCTAGCATCAAATACGATCATTTAATCACCCTGACAAGTTTGGTGTCATTTGGAGTCGTTTGGGTCTTCGAATGGCGCGTATATCCGTACAATGCGAGAACACGGGGCAGCCAATGCAGCCTCTAAATAACACATTATCCGCCGCAAAACTCGTTCATTTCGCCAATATTTTGTGATGATACACTAGTGTTATTCCCCTCCGAGCCCGTGGTGGCATGTTATCAACATCCTGCTCCTCTAGGTTGACCTACTAACCGCTGACCTGGATGATGTCATCTCCGACGGCGGCGCGGCGCGGCTAACTTGCTATCGCTAATGCTATGGTCCGTTTCTGCACGTTTCTGACTCGTCAGAACAAAATGAGCAGCTGGATGATGTTCAGCTTCGGTCAGCTTCCACAGGCTTCCTCTCCTCAGCCTGGATCCTCACTACAGCTCTGGCTAGTTGTGCTAAAAAGGACCAGAATGCCGAAGCGGAATGATTATTATCAGAACGAGCCGGGCACCGGTCGGAGATGACATCATCCAGATCAGCTGTTAGTAGGTCAGCCTGGAGGAGCCGCATGTTGATAACATGCCACCACGGGCTCGGAGGGGAATAACACTAGTGTATCATCACAAAATATTGGCGAAATGAACAAATTTTGCGGCGGATAATGTGTTATTTAGAGGCTGCATTGGCTGCCCCGTGTTCTCGCATTATACGGATATATGCGCCGCTCGATTGGGGCTAATTTCGTCAAAACGACTCCAAATGACACCAAACTTGTCAGGGTGATTAAATGATTGTATTTGATGCTAGAAATAAGGTCCAGGTTGTAAAAAACGAAAGTTATCCTTTAAAACTTGAGGAGTGCAAGCAAAAAACTAAGGGCTGCACACTGTAAATCGACTTGCAAAGCAAATATTTACATTTCCTTTTCATTCGTGATCCTCACACACATTAGACTGCCACCTGTAATGACAGATTATAGTCTTTGCGTCGCCCCTTCCATTATTTGAAAGTAGATGAAAAATGTACTTGCACCATCTCAAATGTAAAGGGCAAAATGCCCCCATTTAGGAGCAGTCTTGAGCCCTGAGCTGCAGGGCCTAGTTTTGTTTTTCTAAATGCAGTGTGATACAGAAAGTCTATTGTAAACTTTGTAACGTTTGACTTGCCACATTGAAATCATTGGTTCAATACTATCAAAGGTTTGTACATTAGCTGTTCTGTCTGACCTTTTGATCAATGAATCTAATTTTTTTTTAATTAAAAAAAAAAAAAAAAACAGGGCTGCCACTGTCTTCTTGAAATCCTTTTCCAGGATATTTTCAGCTGTTACAGTCCTGTCCAATTCATGCTTTGGAGAAGTGTTCTTTTCAACAGTTACCTTCTGTATTATTCTGTACATTAAACCAGTTTGTTTCAATGTTAATCCTCTCTCTAACCCCAGAAGTCTGATTCAAAAATGTGCAGTCTGTGGCTCTAATAATATCTTACATGCTTAGAAATTATGACAAATTCATCATAGAACAAAGCAAAAAAAACAAAACAACTACATGTTGCATTTGTTTTTAAACCACACCCAAAACAGCTCTTCTGCTCCTCTATCAGTCCAGTATTGAACAACAGGTCCAGTAGTGGAAACACTCGTCAAAGTCTCAAATTTCTGACGAGTTATTTCTTTGGAAAATAAACACTTAGTAATTTAGTGGGGTCTGAAAGAGTTAAATAGCTGGTAGCTGATGCCCCAATGTGATAACTAATTTTCTAGGACAACTCAATCTTTTCCATTTGATTTTTCTTTTCTCATTTTCCCCATGTGTTTTCCATGACTGGAGAATTGTTCAACCATTTTCCAAGTTTTCCAGGACGCGTAGGAACCCTGAAAACCCTTTAGTTTCTCACGGAGCAACGCCCTGTTGACTGTCGGCTAACCTGCTAGCTACAACTAGCTACAAATGCTACTAGCCTAGCCTCTGGCAGCAGTTAGCATCGTCGTTAGCCTAGCACATCGAGGCCAACGGTGGAGATTTCTCCCGCTATCTGGGCAGGAAACCAACAAAAACAACAAAACAAAATTACCTTCACTCTGTTTATGCTCGCCTCGAACCGGAGCTGCTGTACGACTTTTTTCATGGCTACAAGATTTGAGGAACCCGACATTTTCGAGGCGTGTTGTGAGAAAATATAAACGCCGAGCTGTGGTGGGTGGGAGTCGAGTCTAGGGGCTGGATGATGATGCTGAGACAAAAGCAAAGATGATGACATCCGGATTCCAGTTCTTCACTTCTGACCGCTACACCTAATAATATACACCAGTGGGCGCCAAATCACACAGAGAAAAAAAAGTATTTAATTAAAAAATATCTTTATTATACTGTTAGACCAGCAGGGCAGATCATTATCTATCTAATGTCAATATGCTTTTGTTTAAATCTCATATTTTATACATCTACAATATGTAAACATTGAAGTTAGTTTAAAACGAAAACCTTAGGCATTCCATATAATTAATATGTAGACGATTACCAAATACTCCAAATCTGTACTTGGTTGATAGATGCCCTCCCCCCTGATTGTAGTTTAAAGTCTGTCAGTGTTGATTTGTGTGTAAAAAGAAATTGCAGATTAAAGTGCTTTCTGATTTGATCAGCTTTGGTGAAGAAATGATATGTGCGTGTCCATAAACAAACAAAACGAAAAACATGTTCCTAAAAAATTAAGTGTTCATCAGTGGTGATGGTATTCAGCCATGGATTGATACTCAAGTCCATGTGGCTTTCTTTTTTTTAAAAAAAAGGCACTGGTTGTTCTTCAAGTGATGATGTTCTCATCTTCACCCAGAGAGAAGATACTCAGGTCCGCACATCGAACCCTGTTTCTTGAGTGAACACGTTTGTCTCCATCTTCAATGGTGCTGGACTCTTGCCAGCGTCCTCGATTTGAATGTCTGGAGGAACTGACATAGCAAAAACACAGGTTCATAGTATCAATATTAATGTGCTACGGTGCAAACATCGTTACCGGCAGGTTAATTCATCTGAATATTAAGCCAATATTTAACTACAGCAGTAAATGAATAGTACCTGCAGTCTGGTATTAAGCGGAGTGTCCGGTACAGGTCAGTTGTGGATGGCACAGCAGCATTTTGTGTAGGTTTAGGAGTGGAGAAGGTAGCGTAGGTTGTTGATGATGATGATTTGGTCAATTCAGCTTTCGTGGAAGACATCCTCATCTCTGGTTCACTTCCTACATTTCAGAGGATAAATTAGTTGTTGTTAGACTACAATGTTCATAAAATATTAAAAAGTTAATTATTATTTCTATCCAGTGTTCCTTATAAGTTTAGTTTTCATTCCACTGTCTCATCTGCAACTGATATGCTCTACTGCTATCTCCTCTAAAAGACAAACTAAATGTCGAGGTGTGCTTCTTATTACTTGGGGTTTAGGGAAAATTAGCCAGACTTACTGATCGATAAGGCACTTTGACCATCAGATGAGGAACATCTCCTACGGTCTGTAAAGGGAGTCATGTTCAAAAACTGACTCTTGAGCCAAGACGCTCGGTCCTCTTCAAAGGCCTTTTTCTAGATAAAACAAAAAGATCAAAATGAATACAATTCAATTCTAACACCACATTACATTACATGATGGATAACATTATGGTACCACATCAGAAGAGTCGAGTACCTCTCGCCCCAGGCGAATAGCAGCCTCTGTGAAGTTCTTTCTCTCTCTCTCAAAGTTTCTCTTCTGTTCCTCAAAGAGCCTCCATTCCTCTTTGAGGCGCTCCTTCTCCTCCAGTGTGTAGCAGTCATTAAGAAGTGCTGCAGTCTCGTCATCAAATGATGTGTTGAGTTGTTGCTGCAAAGACAGACATGCGGTTTCATCATTTTAGTCCAAATGATTTAGTTTTAATAATGTGCAAATAACTTTCAATGACCTACAATAGACAGATCATTTCTTAATTTACACTGGTAATGAGAAGCCTCTTATGCCTCAGTATTAAACCCTGATAAGCAAATGTTTAACCTGTACAGACCTACTGAAAATCTCTAGTCAGCAGATACTGACCTGGAGGAGTTGCTGTTGTGCATGAATGAACTCTTTGCACTGCTGGACTTCACACCTCATCCTCTCCATCTCATCCTCATGAGTCTCCCTTGGTATCACTTCTTTATTGGATTCCAGCTGCACTTGAGATGCTTTAAAAACAAAATATGTAACAGAAGAGTTACGGAATCCAACCTTTTAAATAATAACCTCAAATCACACCATCAAAGAAACTGTTTTACATTTAACCTTTATAACTGACGCTAGCAGAGCTTAAATTATTTATGCAGTCCTTCAGGATGTGTGAGTGATTTGGTTACCTTGGCTGTCTAACTTCTCCATGTGGTTCCTCAGTTTCCGCCACTGCTGGCGGATGCTGTTGGTGAGCTGCTCCCTTGCATGCTCACAGGACTGGTCCAGTGCTTCCCTGCTAGAGTCCCCTCCCCTCTCCTCCCCATCTGAATCAGCCTGAGCAGGACAAAGAAAGAGAGACTTTTCAACATTCAACCACCACATCCCAGTAAATTGAATGCACATGAACATGCTCTAAAGTGAGGTTTAGATGTAATGAATAATTGAAAAATGATTCATTTGGTCAGAACCTCAAACATCCTTCAACCCATCTAAACAGGTCTCTTTCTTTTGTACAGTGGTACTGTGAGAGAAAAAGATAGAACACCTGCTCCTGACTGTCGTCTGCACTGGCTCCTCTGGCAGTAGACTGACGTGGACTCAGTATATGCATCATCTCCTTCTTCATCTGCTGGAGGACTTTCTTGAGCTCAGCGTTCTCTAGCATCAAGGACTTCTGACTCTTCTCGTAATCACTGAGCAAGGACTTGTACATCTCACCTTCGTGGCTGCAGGGAGCAATTTACGCATGCAGTTAAACTGATAAAATGCATTCCATGAATTCTATAGACAACAGATAATATGATACAGTACCTGGCTGTTGCTTTTGCCGTCTTCCAGTGGCTCCTTTTTCCATCTGTCCGTCCCAAGCAATTCAGCACATCAATGGCTAAAATGGAGAATACAGTAAATAAATAAAAAGTGGCTCAAAAAATGTACAGTATGAAAGACGAAGAAGGTGAAGACCATGTACACATACACCTTAGACTGATGTATATTTGTGTTGGAGGTCAGTGCCTACCCAATTTTTTATCCTTTCTATCGACCAGTAGCTGGCTGAGGCGTTCCTTCAGCTTTGTAGCTTCTCTCTCTTTTCTCTTGGCATCATGACTGTACTGAGAGGCACGGCTGGCAATGATACTTTGGAGCTTCTGAACCTGCACAATGCAATTGAATGAGAGTTTGTCAGCTGTATTCATACACATTAAATTGAAAGCATGCTTATGATAGCAGGGAAAAAGTCAATCTACCTCATCCTTTTCGGTTTTTAAACAGCTCTGCAAAGTCTTGATTTTAAGTTGTAGCTGCCTCTCCGTCTCATGTAGACCCGACTTTTCCCTTATGGAGAGTTCCAACTGATCCTGAAAGGAAATACACTTTCATTATGAGCAGATTGAGATGGTAAGAGATGGATACAGTAAGTAACTAAAAGTGTAATCCAAACAAACATGCCTCTTGCACCATGTTATTACTCCCCAGTTCTCATTGTGGAACTCATAACCTTGAATTCTTCTTTGGTAGGTTCAGATAAAAAGTAAGTAAACCCTGTTTAGTCTAGAGACATCATTGCTATTAATGACAAGAATTACAGTATACCCTTTTTTTCTCCAAAAACACTGAAACGAAGAGTGAGGAGCAGCTGAGCCAGCACCTTTACTGTATATGGGGGTGTATAGTAACTGGTCGAAATCATTCAGTGCACCTTTGGTCCAGGATACACACCAATTTGAATCTAAAGAAATATAAAACAGGACGCTGTGAACTTTTGAAAACGGGTTAGATACCTTGAGTCTGGAATTGTTCATCTGAATGTGCTCCAAGGTGCTGGATTTCTTCAGCTGCTCTCTCTCCAGATCCTCTAAAGTGCACATGTTTCGTCTGTGAATCTGCAGCAGCTCATACATGGCATTCAGAGCTGGCACTGTGCTCAGGCCAGCTCCCCCTGGTGCGGTGGCCTCGATACATGTGGAAGAGAGGCCCAGTGAGGCGAGCTCCTGTGAAAGAATGAGGACTTTGGTCATCGTCCTGATTTTGTGGTGAATCCTTATTTACAATCAAGTCTATTGTGAAGTCATGTGCAGTTTATTTTTAGTAATAGATTAACTGAAACCATACCTGATTGATGTATGTAATGCACTGAGGAACATTATCCTCTGTGCAAAAGGCACTTATCACACTGTAGGAGCTTTTGGACAGGGGCAAGGAAGAGTACATTGACACAAGGTTGTTCTGTCTCGAGGGTGACATTGTCACATGTGATATGCTGGAAATCTCATAGTTTCCTAGAAAATAAAAACAAAACAAGGCCAGCAAAAGAAAAAAAAGAGGACAGGGAAGGGAAATATGTCAATTGTAGGTACATTTTGGGAGGCTTGAATTAGGTTGCTGCTACAAAATGAGAACAATAATATGGGTCACCTCTCTAACAGATCCCCAAAGAGGCACAGCCGACGGGTCTTTGCATATTTATAGTACTCTGTCAGAATAGGAGAAAAGACGGGAAAAAAATACCTATAGATGTTTCTGTTGGCACACTTGTCCACCACTCTCCCATATCACCAACACATCAGGCCACAGGGATGTGAGGTCATGAGTTATCAACCGGGAGGTGGATTAGCAGTCAGGCTGTGGATCAGAGGCTCCCACTGGATCAGGGCCCTGCAATAGAGCATCAAGCCATGTGATAAACCAGCGACAGATAATCTGGGCTGCTGCTTCACCGATGTAGGATAATGGATTAACTGCTGGTTGTGTACTAGTGGGGGTTAGATGGTAGTTTGGGGTTTAAGAGGGTCTTCCTATTGGCTACTGGCGTCTAAATTGCAGTGTAGTAAGATGATCTCAGCTACAAGCTGCTGGATTTACAAAGATGGAAATGAGGGAATCCATTAGAGAGGGGCTGAATCTAAATCTTAGCCCCTCTCTAATGGGTATAAAGTATAATATAAACAGAATGTCCCTGTAATCTTGGACTTTTGTGCCTTTAGGACAACATTATCATATTGACATGTTGTTGCGAAACAAGCTGAACCAGATTACGTGCACCTGCCACTCCCACTACTTTATTATGTGCTGCTGAGATGTTTGAACTTGTGAGACCAGGGATCGTCAAGCACAATGTGTTCAAGAACAGTAAAAGAAAGAAAGACCATCCTCTCCTGCTCAGTAACACGACCCTAAAGGTTTCAGCGCACCATGTTGATGAGGGACCACTGGTCAACAACACAAACGCCTGTTTTTGGGTGTCCATCACAGTAAACTCCGTCCTCCGATGTTGTTGTTATCTACTGAACCAGAAAACACACGACTTTTATCTGAAAGTACACAACTAGGGAGGTGGCATGTGCTTCCGTTGAATGCAATAGTATTAGTTTGGTGTTAAACGTTTTGATACTGGAGTACAACCTCTTTAAAGTTATGGTTAAGTTAGCATGACTTACTGTTCGTTACAAGGTAACGCCTGTACGCTAACGTTAGCTTGTTTAACGGTTAAACAATTACAATTAACCATTTTTTAAATGTTAGGATGTAGTGCAACTGAGCTACATTTCATTGCCGGTTTGTGAGTTTCATTTAATGTCGGCCAAGTTGTTAATTGTCAATATGTAAGTGAGCGTTACTTAGCCTACGTAAAAAAGCTAACGTATCGTTACCTAGCAGTGTTTGCTAAGTTACCACCTGGATATAACTGCGATGCTAGCTGACACCATAAGACATAAATACACTCACTGTCGCGGCGTGAAATGGGTCAGTCCGACAGCTGCTGCTTATGCTGCTGCCAAATTGGGCGATGCTGACAAAATTAACAAAATGCTCCTTCATCGAAAACACACTGCCACGTCGAAGTCAGACCGGAGTCATCACCACCACGTTGTCGGCAAAAAGAAAAAAAAAAGAAAAGAAATCTTCAGCGGTAGAAATGTGAGGCAGAGATGCACCGACAGCACTGTAGGTATGTGGACTCTGCCTACAGCAGCGGCTACTTGTGTGTGTGTGTGCGTCTATAAAAAGTGTGTTTTTGAAGTCTAGTCCTCAACTGGCTGCGAACCAAACCTCTTTGTTATTGGAGGCAGCGTTGTCAAGCGACCAGTATGTGAGCCCTGATTGGATGTGAACGTATGCGCCCGTGAGATTATGCAAATGAGGAGCGCTGTCAGGTGTCATGAAGCACTGCACCTCTGTAGCGGGCAGGCAGGCAGCAGGAGGGAAGTGTCACCTCCTCCACCACAACACTGCTGCAAGGCCTCACCTCACTATGCTGTCTCTCTGTTACATACAATACGCACATGGCATGTATTTGCAGTGGGCTTTTTTGTGTTTATTGTTGTATTAGATGGAGATGTTAAAATACACGATTTGACCTACTAAAAGTTTTATTCTAATAATTATATAGCACCTTTAAAAATACAAGTTCAAAAGTGCTTGACAAGAACAGCATGGACCAGTGACACACAAGACAAGTCACAAACAAGTGTCATGAAACCATATACAGTAGGAGATGGACCACCCAAGGAGCAACAAGACCCCAACAACAACAAATTGAGAACTCAAATTAAAATGCAGGATGCAGTTAATTAGATAAAATAAATAAAGTGGGGTGCACATGATAAAAGGAGCTAAAGGAGATACAATAAGATAAGAAAAGACTGGAAAAAATGAAAAGTAAAACTAAGAGCGTCTCAGTAAAGATGTGATAGGTCCAAGTTGGTGCAAACACAAAGTACAAAAACACTTGAGGTAAATCATTTGAGACAGCCAGTATAGTTGACAAGTCAGTAGTACATACAGAAAATAATGCACAAAACATATTTACAGTAGGACGACAATATACAGTACAAAGGATGTGGAGCAACTAATTATAAGTTGTTTTATCTTTTAAGTGTTTTTCCATTGCATTCAGTAAGTAGTAAATTTGGTTTTAAAAACAGTGAGCCTAGTTTCATTTGGATTTTTGAAGTAGTACTCTCCCAGATAGCAAAAACCTTTTGGCATCATTTTGGCCCAAATCTGGCTGGTCATTTTGGCTAGATTATGGCCAGGCTTCCGGGCCCTAAATGGCCCAAAACAGGCAAGCCAAAGAAAAACCAAAAGGAGGCCAAAACTCACCCAAAACTAATTGTGGCCTTCCAAAATTCAGCCATAATTGCCCAAAAAAGTAGCCAAAAGTGTCCCAAAGAGAGCCCAAAATGTAGCCAAAAGTGACCCAGAGAGAGGCCAAAACTCACCCAAAACTACATTTTGGCTAGATTATGGCCAGGCTTCTGGGCCCTAAATGGCCCAAAATAGGCAAGCCAAAATAGGCAAGCCAAAAGGAGGCCAAAACTCACCCAAAACTAATTGTGGCCATCCAAAATACAGCCATAACTACCCCAAAAGAGCCCCAAATCCCCAAAATCCACCCTAAAAGTAGCCAAAACTGACCCAAAGAGAGGCCAAAACTAATAGCCAAAATATAGCCATAACTGTCCCAAAAGCCCCAAACCTCCCCTTTTAAATTAACTTTAAATTTACCTTGCTGCGTGTCTATGTGTATTGAAAAAAAAACAATAGGAAGATTAATATTATTTCATCATCTTTTTATTTTAGAATTTACTGTTGACTCCAGGCTGGCAGGTTGCAGGTTCCCAGCCTGGTGAAACCATCACTGGTCTGTGCTTGTATATGTGGTGGTAGTGCAGATGGGGTTTCTTCCCTTGGCATCTGAAGTGACACAGACAAAGAGAAAACAAACTTAACTTATTACTTCTACTGTAGCCTAAGAGTGCTTTATTAAAGGCTTTACTACAGAAAACTCACCCACTCTAACTTGTAACTTTTCCATTCATCCCCCGTCAGTTGTCCTTTTCGGTCTGGTCCTTTGGCTTTAAAATGCCCAATACCGTAACCTTCAAAGTGACAGGTCCAGAAGGTCCAAGAGAGATGACCTGAAAATATTGAGAGAAATTACCTACATTGATTCTGAAATCAACTAGCCTACCATTACATTACCCTACTCTAATAAAATCAAAGGCAGCTCACCAAATCCTTTTAAATTTCAGGAAGAGGCTGGGTCTTCTTCCAGGGCCATCATTTGCTCAGTGTTCTGTAGAGGGAAATAGAATATGTAAAATATTATAAGTATGCATATTATGCTTATAACGGAAAAGCAACGAAGCAATTAAGGCTAAATCACAGATAATTATATTTCCCCCTAGAAGTACTTATATTATGGCAGAGAATAAAGTGGGTTTAATAAAACAAAAGGTTTCACAGCAGTAGGCCTTTTCAGTCCAAACTGGCGACAGCACTATCACAACCAGTGGCAGTTGGAGTTTCTTGCTACACTCTTTGGCTTAAGTTTAGAATTTTCTTTGTGTTTTCCTGCCTGGCAGGTCACTAGATTATTGCTAAAAAGCACAGCAACATGAGCAATGCTTTTTTGGTGGATAGCCTATATTCAAATGGTAGGCTACACGCTGCTTTCAGTGGACATTCACTGTAGGCTAAAGGAATGACTGATTGTTGCTAGCGAAGTTAGCTACTATCTGTGCAAAGGTTGGTCAGCTAGCAACTATATTAATTACATTAAACTATCTCTGACTGCCGGTGTATAAAGTATCTATTAAGTTCTCTGTGCATGATATCATTGATGTAGTTAAATTGAATGAGCAGGATGTACCTGTTTGCTGCGAGTTAGCTCATAGCTCACAGCAGTTTGTTCTCATCGAAATAGGAGACATTAACGTAACTGTGCAGAAAACATAAAGCTTATTGAGTATTTAAACAAGGCAATGATAGAAAATCTGATTTTTACTAAATTAAAATGTATAATATGTACATACCTCCGTGTTGATCAGCTTGAGAAAATGAAGTAGGAGGACTGTCGTCGGTTGAAACCGGTTGAAACTGTGTAGAAATTCCCGCTATTTGCTTGGTCTTTTGACTATCCTTTGGCTATACAAACACATGCCAAAACAAACCATTGGACATTGCCGCCCTTTGCCCAATCTTCTGGCTTGCCATATACATGCCATACCACCCCTCTACTTGATCCCGCCTTTTGTCTCATCTTTTGGCTTGCCATAAACATGCCATACCACCCTTCTATATTGTCCCGCTCTTTGACCAATGTCTTGGTTATCCAGAAATATGCCATAACTCAGCCATATATTGCTGGCACCAATCTTTTCTATTAAGGCTAACCAAAAGCATACCACATTTGAGCCAAAGGGCTTTCGCAAAGCCAAAAGAAAGCCAAAAATGCCAAAAGGATGCCAGAATGCAGCCAAAACATTTGCTATCTGGGCTTCGTCTAGCACACTTGTGTTGTTATTGTGCAGTCAGGAGGACACACGTCATATGTTTACCAAAGAGGGTGAATATCTAAAGAATCTCTCTTAAAAGTAAAAGTTACCTACCGCTGTGCTTAAGAGTAATTGGTTGGTAATGCAATACTGAATTTGATACCTTGGAGAGATCATGTTTGTGCTTTCAGTGAGCAGGCTTTTGTATTTTACTTAAGTTTTCAGCAAGTCCAGACAGTTCTATAACCCAAGCTCTCATCCAAAGCAGCAGCATGCAGAGAGGCAGCAGGATGGTGGCTCTTCATCAGTTTGGTATCTTCCAGAGTCTGGCTGGTCCCTGCACTCGGCTATGAAGGCCTGAAGCTGGGACACTGGCACCTTGTCCTGCTGATGATGCTGGAAATGAAACAACGGTAAGGTCACATTCTCTCTACAGCAGGATATTGATGCCATAAACTCTTGCGCAGGGTCTGACCTTGATGGTCTCGTAGGTGTCGGTGATGAGGGCGATGAACAGGCTGAGCACCATGTAGATGAAGAGGGAGATGAAGGAGTAAAGGTAGACTCTGCTGAAAAGCCACACCATGTAGCTCTTGGCTCTCATGTGCAGGAAGGTGGCGTACATGTCGTCACCGTTGATGAGAGAGAAGAGGCACTCTGTCACCCTGTCCAGGGTTCGGAACTGGGAACAAATTGTTTTGTTAATTCAGTTTTTATATTCCAATGGTGCACGTGTCACCAGAATAGAGGATCATCAACTACTGACACTTGAAATAGATTATGATTTTAATTCCCATACTTTGTCGTGGTAAGGCCCGAGCACTATCCAGCCACAGAAGCAGTACCCGAGGTAGATCATGGCCGCACAACAGCAGAATCGGATCACGTTTGGGAACGCAGCCCTCAGGGTCAAAATTAAGATCTAGAGAAGAAAAACAGTTTCACTACCCTTCTCTTCTGCTTCCCCTCTCATACATTTGATATTTTATCAGGTTGCCTGAGATCGCTATGTAAAAAAAAGTGGTCATGTAAGTTCTTACATTGTATTTCTTGAAGAAACCAAGGTAACGAATCACACCGACCCAGACAAGCATGGTGGCTGTTCCCAGCAAGATGCTACACACATCGTAGTTTGTTAGGAACTGTAAAGGAAAAGAAAGGGCAGTCAATCTACATACAATATAATGGCCTCTATGTATTTTTTTGGTCTGATTTCAGAGCATTCCTTGCGTCTTCAGGTCAACATCCCTACAATGAATAATTTGTGAAAATATGGCCAGTTAGGCCCAATGAAGAACAAACCTTTGTCTGTATTCCTATTTTGAGTGCTGACCCAGCGATGGTCAGTGTGTCGCTGACGATAATGAGGATGTACCAGCCATTCACAAACTCCATGCGGTCTGACCAAGTGACAATTTTATTGTAATATGCATGGAAGAATATGTTGAACTCCTGCAGTAGAGAAATAAACATTTAGAACCAAGAGTGAATATTATGGACAAAAGTTGGTTTGTTGACTTTCCAAAATGTTCACGTTATAATTTTAAATATTATCAATTTTTGAGACTCATGAGAGTCCAAATTTTTCCTAATAGGGCAACTCTGCATCTCATCCTGGTTAATTAATCACTTGAATAGGCAATTTATTTTAGAGTGTCCCAGTTGCTTAACTGAGCTATTGGCTTAATGCACCACACTCCTGTCTACGTGGTTAAAAATGAGCAGTGATGATTATTAACTTGCTCCAAAAATGGAAACTTACGAACTGGAGTTGGATGCCATTGATGACAGACCGTGTGCAGAGGATGAGGGAGATGAAGCAGGCGAGGATCACTACAGAGTCAAACCACACGAGGAGATAATCGTTCTTCCCAGCTATAAATGGGAGGCACGCAGATTCAAATTAAGTTGCAGCATTTAA
Organism: Decapterus maruadsi; assembly: GCA_030347415.2. Taxonomy (NCBI): domain Eukaryota; kingdom Metazoa; phylum Chordata; class Actinopteri; order Carangiformes; family Carangidae; genus Decapterus; species Decapterus maruadsi. The sequence continues at coordinate 20,888,940 of CM064906.1, forward strand.
CAGCTTTGTTAGTGCAGCGCTTTGTCAGTTACACATAACGTCACTGTGCCCTCTGCTGGCCTTTTAAAGCAAGGACAGATATCCAGCAGCATGAATTTGTAAGTTTGTTATAACTTACAAGCGCCTTCCACATTCCAGTCCCTGCACTCATAAATTCTGACATCATTTTCAACGTCAACCTTTATCTTCCCACTGTGTGCACGGTTGTCGAACATGATCTGTGAAATGAAAAACCAAGGAGAAAAATAAATCACACGGAAAGTGTGATGTAGCCCTCATTAATTAATTAAACCCAAAGATCTAAAATCAAGGGTTGTGGTAGTTTTCATAACTAACCATTATGTGGAAGTCATAACAGTCTGGTAGCTCATGGTGCCGCACAGTCTGCAGGTTGATGGTTTTCAGTGTTAGATAGATGTTCACCGATAGCAGCCTAGATACACAACCAGATATTTAGCAGCAGGAAGCGTGCTTATCACGTGGCATGAGACCAGTATAATCAGTTTAGTCACCTTTTGAAGTCTAGAGAGAAGTTGCGGTGAGTTGTAAAACTGCGATTGTCAAACGACTGCGCAGGATATATGGAAACACAATCTGTGAGAGGGAAACACATGCGAAGTAGTGATGGGTCAGCATCAGCATTCATTCCTCTGACTGCACTATAACAAAACAAGCTTCCTCTTTTCATGCAGTCACAAGTAAATCCACATTGTGATTATTTTCCACTTGCCGTGAATCATCTCCATAAATACATCCTGCATTTAAAAAGAAAAATATGGACACAACCCATGGGAGCCACTGGATTTAAAATACACTATTTCCATGGCTAGTTTGGAACCCTACATGATAATCCAATACATGTTTTTGTATTTCATTACCTTTAACAATATGTGGGTCAATGTCAAAGGTCTCGTTGCCAGGATTAATGCTGCTGTTTCTGTAAAACTCTTGACAGACAGTCAAAGGAGTGTACTCGCCATCAGCCCTCTCGTACGCAAGATTACCAACAGTCAGGTTCTGGAGATTGATGTACTGAAAAACAATATAAGGAAAGGAGTGAATCACATATTTTCATGTTGGAAAAATTATAATTTTGTAATTTTGTTGTAATGTGTAATTCTTGGCGTAAATCTGCACGTTCAGCACCCTGTTGATAATGTAGTCGATGTGGTCATACACATTTGTTTGTGTGTAAAGCGCGTAGCTTCCCAGCCGGTGATCTTTGTATCCTTTGAGGAACAGATGTCTGAAAGTCATCAGATTTTCATCTTTGAAGGTGACCATCATTTCGTTGCTCAGACCAAAAGACACTAACTGATTGGAAAAGAGGAAAATAAATGATGTTGCATCAATGAAGACAAAAATCCACCCCATGTAGTGTATTCATACTCATTCATACTGAAAAATGTTACAGTATAAAACTATACCTGGATTGTGATGATGGCAATTTTTAAAATTTGTAACATCAGCTTCCATGGCTTGCGACCTCTGGCTCTGTATTTCTCACAGGGGTTCATGAAGAAGTACTTGAGCCTTCGCCTGAAGTCGTCCACCATCTTTGACTCCACAGTGTGAGTGCTCCATCTGTAGTGACCGTTTTCCCTCCTCTCCTCTGACCTCAACAGAGGTGGGGAGTCCTCCATTATACTGCAGTGCAAAATATAGTTTTACTGTTGTTGTGCAACGTTGGTAAAATATGTCTTGTTGGAGAAAGTGTAAAAGGTTAGTCATTCCAGTCATTCTGATGTATATCAAACTGGTTCTCCTGCATGAGTTCATGGCTGTCATTCTCCCCCCCTATGTTTGTACAGTGTTATTCTGGAGTGCAACCTAATGACATTAAAAAAAGAAGAAGCTATAATGCTGTAAGAAACCACAAAGGTGTGTTTATCTCAGCCATAGGTCATCGGAGCAGACCATCAACAGTCAGCAGAAATAAAATGAATGTCATAATGTTAAATTCTTTTAACAAAAACAAAAGAAAACGCTGCAACTAAACATGACTGAATAAGAGTTAAAGGCTCTTACATTATAGATGCTGTATAGAAGATAATAAACAGAATGATTACCTGCAGACACCTGTAGTGAACCAGTGAGCCACAGAGCAGCTCCTCCAACACACGCCTCGCTGCCGTCTGAAGGCGGTGTAGTCATCACACCAGCCTTCACCACAATGACTGTCATTCCTCTGCGTCACTGTAGGCTTTTCCAGTTTTTCCAAAACAGAAACAGTGGCAGTGGCAGCATCTTTGCGCTGCCAGAGGCCACATGTAGGCATCTGCAGGCTGTTGATGAGTTTAATTTTGAATTTAACCTCGTCAATTACAATGTTTCACTGCAAGAGACTCAGATATTATTTTGCAGGTTCTTTTTTTCTTTTTACTAGAAAGCTAATGAGTCAAAGGTCGTGGGATTTCCTAATGTAAGTCTCGGATTAATTAACTACACAATTTGGTCTCTAAACCACAACAGCCACAACAAAGAAAAAACAACACGACTTGAATTCATATCGAAACCCTTTAGTATGCAATAGGTTACTGTATAAGACCACTGAACAAAGTAAAAAGCGAGACAGGATGCATTTCACAAGATTTCTGTAGTGATAACAGTGCAAAGCAACTTCTTCTTGACTTAATGCTGCCTAGAAGGAAGTGAGGGGGGGGGGGCATTATTTGAAGCCACACGGCTCTGGTCAAATGCAGAGTCCTAAAAAGATCAGACTTTATGCGCATTGATGCTCAAGTAGCCGTTCCAGTGGATATAACATATTTCATCTCACTACGCCTACACTGCAGCTGCCATGTCTTCAAACTACACATTTTAATCAGTAAATCACACCTTTGATAAGACGGGGAGGAAAGGTTGGAAGAGATGAGTCACATTTTCCTAGCTCTTGACATTTGGGGCTTGGAACTGCACCTCGATACGCTTTGGAAGCTGTTTGAAAAGTGTTGAAACAGAAACAAGTACTGAGAGAACTTCAAACTGGAAACAGCTCTTGCACATTTGCATTCAAAGGGTTTACCAGAAAACAAGTATACAATGGGGAAAACAAGTATTTGATCCTCTGCTGATCTGATTTTTGCCCTTATTTCCCTTGATCAAACGTAAATACATTTATAATATTTATATGATGATATTATTTCTGGATTATTTGTTGATATTCTGTCTCTGTTAAAATAAACGTACCATAAAAACTGTAGGAAGTCCATTTTTTGTGGGGGAACAAACTTAGAAAAGCAGGGGATCAAATATTTATCTTTTCCCACTGTACATCAACACAAAACTATTATATTGGTTGCATATGAAAACAAATGAACACAAATCTTCAGATATTACCCTCACCCCACTGATATAATGTCTCTGCTGACTGGCATAGTGCTAACGTGTAGTTTATCCAATGTGCAGTATTTTTTTTCTCTTGTGTCCAAGATAAATTTCTCCCAAGGGAGAAAACAAAAACGTAACTAAACTAATTACTAAACTAATCAAAAAGCAAGAGCAACACTTAAAGAAACACAGTGAGAGTGTTTGTATACGAGTTGTGTTGTTCAGTAGTTGAGGTCTGTTATGAGAACTGTCCTGTTGTGGTTGAAGTGAAGTTAAAAGATGTTCCTGGATGACGTCGGAGTGAGCGAGCGCGACCTCAGGGGCTGGAAGTTTGGGTCTCCTCCGGTGCTGGAGCACCCCGGCGTCGTGGCGTCTATGTTAGAGGGCGACTCAACCATCACCTCGTCCGGCAGCGGAGGAGCCCCTGGGTCTCCGGGCCTCGGGAGGCTGGAGGAGGTCGTGGAGGAAACCGCAGCAATGCTAGCACCTGACACGGAGGGACACTCTCCGCCTTTCTGTAACGACGGCATGTTGAGCGAGCTCGCCGTGTCTGAAGTGCACGGGCTTCGTTCTCCGTCCGGGTGGAAGAGCATGGTGGAGTTGCTAGAGAATGTTCGGGGGAGGTCGCTGCTTGTGCTCGGAGAGCTGAGGTTGCTGTCAGATGAAGAACTGGAGGCTGTGACGTGACAGATGACAGAAGGAAGTTTCAATGGAACCGGATCATACAACATACAAACTATTCATCAAAATTATACAGAAGATATTGCACTAAACATCCATCACCCCATACAAATTAAATAAAATAAACCCTCCGGTGTCAGATTTGTGGAAAGAAAGGATCCGTATGTTGTGGAATTGCCCAAACGTGAGGTTTTGAGAGGGAGTCTCACTGTTTACATTTGTATGCCCTGAAGTGCCAAGGTGGACGGCGTGAGATCTGGTGCAACGCAGCGACTGATAACACTTGCATTCCTCTCTGTGAGGAGGATTACTGGTATATTGATGAACTGCAAAGTACAGAATCCCAGCTGCTTTTGTTTGCACAAGTGGATTAAGGACTTAATATAAATAATATGAAATGAATAATGAGGAAAATGTGTAGCCTCAGAACTATAGGATCTGTATAAAGATGGTCTAGATCACCTTGGACACTCATTAAAAAATACTGAAGTGAGAGGAATGCACTTTAAGAATGACTATAATGATCTACAGCGAGTATATACATATACTCGCTGTAGATCATTATAGTCATTCTTAAACTTTCTGCCTAAAATTCATATTTATACACATGTGTATAAATATGAATTTTAGGCAGAAAGTCAAACTCCTTGGGGAAATATTGGCACAGTGATTGTCTAAGTAAATTGAAGGCTATCCTGTCATTCCTGGTGAATGTCTTCATGTGTTTTTATTAAATTAAACTGTAGATTTGAAACTGTGAATCAAAGCATCAAAATCAGATAATAGCCTAGATTTTATAAAAACACAACAACACAACAAAACAAAACATTATGATTTGGTGTTTTTACCTCTGAGGGACTCCAGCTTCTCATTTTTGGCCCTTTGGACCTCATCCGTGATCTTGGCGATGATAAAATTTTGAGAGCGCATCTCCCTTATGGAGTCGATCAAGGCGTCCAGGCCCCGGGGGTTTTCCACCAGGATGTCCAGCATCGTGGCCGTCCTCTTGGTCTGTGTGGTCCTGCAGCTGATTTCCTCCGCATCGTCCCGCGTCAGGATCCTGCGAGAGCGGAGGTAGTCGAGGTGGCGCTCGGCCCTGATCTTGTCACACAGGTAGTGCCGCAGTCTAGTCAGGACCTAGAAACCCACAGAGGCAAAAAAGGAAACAAAAGTGAGAGGGGTAATTCTTTACATGCAGACAGACAGGGAACAAAACCAGAGAGAGGAAAAATGAGTTGTATAACCTGGTTCTTCTTTCTGTAACAGTTGGCTTTGTTAGTTAGATTCTACTTGGGCTACACTTTGATTCCAAGTGAATAAACTGTATCCGGATTTTACGCTATAAACAACTGCTCGTGTAGTCAAATCCTACCGATGAATGGGTTTTGGTGTGAGCTCAGAGAGGGAGTGACTGTGTATTTCCTGCTTTAAATAGGCCTTTCACGCCGAACAAGACACAAATGGCCAGTGAAACACACATTTCCCACACATTTACTTATTTGACAGGTTATGCCATTTATATGGAAGCAGGGTACGTCTTAATTATCGTAGGCTACTCACGTCTTTTTTAATCTCTGCCATTTCTTCTTCATTGAGCTGAGGGACATCCATCACCTCTGAGAAAGTGAAAATCCAGGCAGGCGCTCCTGGTGACGAATGACGACCAAAACTAGGTAATAATCTGCTAACAGTGAAATAAACTACATCGATAAGTTACATAAAGGCGTTAAAACACTCGGTTCTTCATAGTCTGCCGTTATTAAACCTGGCGAATCCGCTGTCCATTCAACTTTTGAGTTGCATGAGCCGAAAAAGAAAAAAATCCCCGGACTTCCTGATTGTGTCGAGGTTTTACGTCGACGCGAGGGAAGAAGAGACGTCGGTTTCTCACTCACTGCTGATGTATTGAAACTTCGGCATATGGCAATTATTATTATTCCAATTAAGCTCAGACAAGCCTAAGTTGCTGCTATTACCCTAACTTTCGTGAGTCGTGCTGATTGATTTCAAGTGTTTCTTCACTACGTTTCTCATACAGGTGAACTGCTACTCCGACAAACCTCCACTAGATGGCGCCACTGAACCTCCTCACACACTATAGGCTACAGGCAGTCCACTTCACAGTTCATCATAATACATCTAGGAAACTTGTTTCCAGTGCTGGGCATCTACTGGGGCCTAGGCCTACTGTTTTAGTGTAGCTTACTTCCTATACTTAGGTAATTCAGTATTTCTAATTTATCTTACACCGTCTACCCTAAAAAATCACAATCAGATATCTCCTGCAGGAAATTGTTATGTTACAGTGCTCTATTTTACATAATAGGCCTATGCAAATATAATAAAACATTAAGGATAATAATATATCCCCTCATGTTCAAAATATCCAAAACATAGGCTACATATGCATTTGCAGTGAACTGAGTTGTAGGATTGTTGCACATAATGGTAATTGTATACACAGGGGAAAAACTGTCTGAGGATCAATCAAATGAAATGACGGATTGATTCTCATAAATACTGTACACATCTGGCAGCTGTGGTCATTCTTCTTCACTTGAATAAAGATTACAAAACACCATAAACTAGGCTACTGTCAAAATCTTCTAGGAGCTGCCTTATCATGTTTCAGTTCAGACTTGCTACTCTCCCAGCGAGACATTACTCATCCCTTTAAGCCTCTCTAATGGTTTTATTGAAAGTTTGAGATAAGACAAGAAAAAAATTATAGTAGCAGAGCTTCTTTGTTGCACATTTTTTCCACTCCTACACCATCAATCATCTCACAGCTCTGGAGATTTATCTTGTGACCTCTGACCTCTACTACTGCTCTAAAACTGTATGCTATTTAATGAGCCAATATTATTGATCTAGTGAAATGAATGAATATTTATCAGTCACAAGGACCAAGTACTTAAATGTTGATACTTTATGTAAAATCTTCTGGTAATAATGATACTTGCATTATTGATTTAAGTCTTGTAATGCAATACTTTTACATTGTTGTTCTGGTAATGTTTATTGAACATGTGTGGGTGTAGATTTTCCTGAACAAAGTTTGACAAAATAAACACAAACTCAACCGGTTTCAGCCCCTAAGAGTCTTGGCTATAGGGGTCCCTGTAACAAATGTCACAAACAGTCGCCATGTTAGCCTCGGCCTCTAATAAGAACTGAATGAATGTTTTACTTGGAGGAATTTGGTGCAATCAGTGAACTGAAGAATAACATACTCACCAAACCAGAATGTAACAGCATGTAATAATGTCCAATATAGTTAAAATGATATATGTGAAATATTTGTAACGGTCTGACTAGATTAGTTACAGACTAACCAGTTATTTATTACACTGTAGATTTATGTTCATCAGTCAACATATGAATCTATCAATCATCAATCTACATATGAAACTGGCAAGAGATGGTGTTCCGTATCACAAAGACAGCAGACAATAGTTTTGCAGTGAGCAGCAACTGTAAACTGTTCCTGGGGATTGGCAGGGATAGGGAAAGTGTGAATCAGAGCATAGAGAACATTGGGTCTTCCTAAGTGCACGCGAGGAACAAAATAACACTCCAGTAAACTTGAAATAAAATGCAAAATCTCAAAACACATTCATTGAAGATCCACTCACTTCCCTCTAATCATGATGCCATGGACTGTTTGAGGACGGGTGCTCCCTGAGGAGATTGTTGTCAGGCTTGTTTTGTCATGTTCTGCAATGTAATGTGTACCGTGTAACTGGAAAACACCATCCCCAAACAGAAAGAGATGCTAACTTTAAATCAGACACAAGGCCATCTGTTGCTCCCCTTGAAGGTTTTTCTGTTTAATGATAATGGTTTGAAAGAGAGGGGAAATACAGGCTCCGGTATCTGCGTGGCTGCCGTCGCATCCCAGCAATTTCTGGGGGTGATTTGCAACAGAGAGAGAAAGAGAGATGCCCTTTAAATGTCAGCCTGTGTTCAAAGGTCAAACTGTGCGATGATCTGCCTCTTAAGATGATAAATAAATATTCGTTAAACAGCCACAGAAACTAAGAGTCGGTGCCGACTTTCCCCCCTCAAAAGCCTCACAGTGATTCACACTGTTGATGTCAAACAGCAGAGAGCAGTAGCCTGGAAATAATGCCGAATCAGCTGAGAGATACTCACACGAACCCGATGTACTGACTCGTGAGTGGCCTCTGCAGGGAACAGAAGTCAAAGAAAGGGAGTCATTTATAGAAATGATGTAATCAACTGGAATTGCAATCATATCTAGACAGCCCCTACAGACATCCTCGTCTGTGGTACGGCGTTTGACCCGTTCTCATGTGACGGCCAGAACAAGCTTGTCTCAGACCCTCTGTGGTTTTACACCGAGTACCACTGGGGAGGTTTGTCTGCCTTTCCACTCTCCATGGCCAATATTTATGAGACACAGAGAATTTGAATCCCACGTTTTGTCTAAGTCTCTCTCTTTTTCCATTTGTAATCTAGCATGAATGTCACAAACTTTTTCTTCTTCTTTTTTTGAAACACGGTTCTTCTTTTCCCCGAACTGTCATCATAGTATCTCATTCCCAACCACCTCTCAGTTTTAGCAGGATCCTGCACAGTATCAAGTAGGTATCAAAATGTTAAAGGATGAATCCAGAATGGGTAATTGCATGTTTCGTAACATTGCTTGTAAAAACATTTATACCCAGCTTTGTAATTGTAATGGAAGACCACAGGCAGCTAGTTGGTAGAAACTGCTTCAATACTTTTCATTTAAAAATGTTGAAGAATTTGACACAGAATACAGGATGTTGACGACAAAATTTGAGCTTCGCTTAAAGCAGAAGTAAGTGATATATTTGTGGTAATATAAGTCTTAAATAGTTATATCTTCCGACAGCAATCACTTACATAGAGTGTTTGGACAGGTCTGTCAGTTGCTCTGCTCTGAGCCGAAAAAACATTTATCGCTTTTTTATCCAATGAGGAGAGAGAACTTTGTGTGTGCAGCCAAGGAACGCCGTTGTGGCGAAAATGTTATGGTGAAGAAGTGGTACCAGTTCGATCTGGTACGAGTTCACCGGTCGGAAGAATGGCTGTTATAGTGACTTTCACCGGTAAAACAGGTCGGAAAAACACGAGTGGGTTGCCTGGAACGCTACAAAGTCGTAAGTTGTGACTTGAAGCTGTAATTTACGATTTCAAAAGCCTGCCTGGAACGCAGCATTAGCGAAAACGACCGGACCACTTACTTCTGCTTTAATAAAAAGACTAGAAGCAGCCTGACATTGCCCATTGTTTAAAAAACACACTGCCAACATCTTTAAAGCTCAAGTTTACTTTAATCTGTTCATAGTTGTGAAAACAATTATCATGGTTTCATAGGCAGTTAGCCTAACTGATGTACGTAACTTTGTCTTGGCAATAAGTAAATTAAAAAGAAGAAGCTTAAAGGCACCATTAGCTCCTTCAAGCCTGGTCATGCAGCATGCATCATTTCAGTTCAGATTGATCCGAGGAGGCAAAATTAATCCATTAGTTTAACTTTGATGCATTTTGACACATGCCAGTTTAACTGAACTTCGCAAATACACCCACTCTGGAGCCTTTGTCCCCACTTCAACAACATTTTACTGTATAAAATGATGGGCTATTAATCCTGAGAACAAAACACAAAGGGGAAGAGATGGAGGCACAGGTGAGCTGGCATGTTCCCTGCTGCTGGCTAGTATTTTAGGGGTTAGTTTGACAGCTAAGTACTTTAATAATTAGGGGCTAGCTATAGCCTACATTGCCATGCCTTTAGGACCAGATATTATATGAAAATGTGGGTCAATTTTACTAGGCCACTGTTATCAGGATAGTCTTCTTGTCCTTTTTCCTTGTTTATGAGTCTGCCCATAAAGCAATGCTAGCTGTTTCCTCATGCCTTTGGTATTTATGCCAACCTTAGCCAACAGTTTCCTGACTCAGATAATCTGCAACACTGGTATTTAATAAACTAAAAGTGTCTGAAAGTCAAACAAATGTGGATAGAACATTTAGACCTTGGACCAGCGTTGGCTCATTAAAGCAAACGTCATTTATTTTTATTTTCTTTTATTGATCTTCTCGTCTCTCTCACAAAAGTTATTGTTCTGATTTGTTCCGATTCGGCTTTGTTATAGGAACTCATTGAAGTTTTCCTCATAGTAACATTACAATTAGTCTAATTCAAGATGTATTACATGCTGCTCTGCGGGAGTGGGGAACGGGTGTTTTTAGGAGCAAGAAAAGCTTAATGTCAAACAGGTCAGTTCAACATGCAACTGAAGCCCTTTCCAAGCCCTCCAGCTGCCTGTTACATAGCCGATGTTCCTCTTACCTAACATGGTTCTGCAAATTCTTCATATTACAGCTTTGGAGGGAGAAGTTTCCACTCCGAACCACAACAGTCAGCGATTTCCAGGCATCAGTGAATGCACGGAGCTCACGCTTGTTTGCGCTTCATCTGCCTGAGCTGGCACACATTCAGACTGACTCTTGTAACCTCAGTTAGATAAGAAGGAGGATGTGCCAGTCTGGCCTGCTCGGCCTCTTGTTCTCACAGGTTATAATGAAAGGAAAAGCATTTTTTGTCCTTGATAATTTTCATTGTTCTTTGATGTGGATAAAGGAGGATGCTTTTTATCCTGGCAGCTATTTCAAAGAAAACCAGCAATGCTCATCCTAAGAGGAATGTTGCTGCAGGCATTGCTCAGGTTCTCTTTTTTCTGTCTTGTTTTTTTTTTTGGTGTGTTTCTCATTCTGGACACTCTCGTTCAGGCCGAACAAAGGATTCCTGAGGTTCAAACATTCCTAAAGGCTCTTTGCCTCCTTTTTGAAATATTGAAGTCAAACCGTCTCCAATCCATCCCCACCTGATAGGCTACTGGAGGTGACTGAGATGAATTTCATCTGTGAATCTTAATGCTAGCAGGGATAGAGAATACAAACACGGATCACAGACAAAGGGCAACAGTCTAAACACGGCTTCGTCTGAGATAGAAATTCACTTGGTCATAGAAATATGTAGCTTCTCTTCAATATTTATGTCAGGACTTGTGGTGCCCCGATGTTGGATCCCTTATGGGGCCGCTCTCACGTTAGGGGCTGATAATAAAATATTTCAGGTATCAGGTATAAATGTGTGTGGGTTTTTTTAAAAACCTTTACATAACCGTACAGTATCACGTGGAACCAGCACTCGGTCTTTCAGTCAATCCTTAGGCTACTCAATCTTTCCTTTTTTGGGGGTTTCTTTAAATTGGCAAAATTGGATAAGGGAGCAGAATACATGGATACAACAACAATACAATTACATTAACACAAACAACACAAAACCTGATGTAAAATCTATGTAAGCTATACAGATATGAAACCAAAATGATTTAAGTGATTCTGAACAAAAGTACCAAAACAGGATAATGCACAATATCCCGCAGCTAACACTTCCAAGCAATGTCTTACGTTGCTTGAATAATATGCAAATAAAGTTTCCAGTGCAAAACATGCACTTTTAAGCCACAACCAAGTCTTGCGTATCTAATATTTTGTTGCAGAAAATAAGTTTAATTCAATAACCTGCATGCCTCATGGTAAGAGGAGCTGGTTCTGGTTCCTCTGGATGGTGATAAAACAGAAAATTATATGGTTAAATTGGAGCGAAAGCCCTGGCAGAGGGGAAGTTAGACAGGGTGGTTCTTGGCTCACTGAGTCAGAGGAGAGGAGGAAGAGGAGGGGGGAGACTTCTTCTGGGCTTATGGGAGGACGCATGGAGAAGCATTCCTATCATAGTTTCGGGACACCTCTTCAGAGTGTATAAAAGGAGATGGGGACTCCAAAAGAGAGGAAAGAGAGCAGGCACTCGCCAACTCGCTGCCAGGTCTGGTGTTATAATAAACAGACGATTACTCACTCAGGAAAGAAGAGCTTCGGTCTCCGAGGATGTGGAAAGTTGTTGTCGTTGGGATCCTCTGCGTTACACTGGTGAGCCACTCGGTTGCTTAGCTATTATTAGATGATCTCTGTCGGAAGCAAACTTGTAACTAGATGTTTTGTGTTTGTCCTCAGGTGTCAGCCTCATGCCCAATGGACTGTCAGTGTCCCTCCGAGCCGCCCACATGTGCAGCAGGAGTCAGTCTAATGTTGGACGCCTGCGGATGCTGTAAAGTTTGTGCTCGGCAGCTCTTTGAGGACTGCAGCAGGGCACAGCCATGTGACCACACAAAGGGACTGGAGTGTAACTTTGGAGGTGAATTTGGTTCTGCTAAAGGCATCTGCCGAGGTACAGTGACTTCTCTTCATCTTGTCTTATGTTTTTCATCATTTGCTCACTTTGATTCTCAACCTAACTACTTTCCCTCTTTTCTGTGAATCAGCCAAATCAGATGGAAGAACTTGCGAGTACAACAACAAGATTTACCAGAATGGGGAAATCTTCCGTCCAAACTGCAAACATCAATGCACTTGCATGGACGGTGCTGTTGGATGTGTCTCCTTGTGTCCACATGAGCTCTCGCTGCCCAAACTGGGTTGTGCCAAACCCAGGCGGGTCAAGGTGCCAGGACAGTGCTGTGAACAACTCGTCTGCCCCAAAGAAGCAAAGCCAGAGAGCTCTGCAGTGAAGAGGCACAGGAAAAAGGACAGAGTGTATGAAGACGACCTCACCAGCAAGAATGAGTTGGCTCCTGTGTGGGGGGGAGGACTGCAGTCTTTAGCTGGTGAGTAATAGGCCTATTACATAGTGTTCTTTTTGCTGTTTAAGAGGTCAGCATAAGGACTTGTATGTAAAATTGTACTAGTAGCTACATGTCTTGATTCCTCAATGTTTTCATCAGTCAGTTGGGTGAGTTAACCTTTTGAACCCTCTTTTTTCTGATCAGCTTTCAGGAGTCATCCAGTGGGGCACATGGTCGCCAGAGGAACCAAGTGTGTGTCTCAGACCACAGCTTGGTCCCCCTGCTCCAAATCCTGTGGCACTGGAGTGTCCTCGAGGGTCACCAACAGCAACGCCCAGTGCAAACAGGTGAAGGAGACTCGGGTCTGTGAAGTCCGCCCATGCAACCCAGTGGCCTTGGTCAGATTGAAGGTAGGATCTTTTTAGCTGATTTAATACAGATACTGATGTATCGCTTTGATTACATGTTAGTCTGTGCAGTTAGCATCCTTTAAGAAGTACAGTCTTCCTCCCTGAATTGCAGTTAACATGTATTTCCATGACTTTTTTTTACCCTACAACAGAAAGGTCACAAATGCAGCCACGTAGAAAAAGCCAGCCGTCCAGCTAAACTGTCCTACGAGGGCTGCCGTAGCCTTAAAAAGTTCCGGCCGACATACTGTGGGTCTTGCACAGACGGACGATGCTGCAGGCCACATCGGACCACGACGGTACCCGTGCGCTTCAGATGCAGAAACGGAGACACCTTCAGCAGGATGGTGATGATGATCGAGTCCTGTGAGTGTAACTTCAACTGCTCCGACAGCGGCGAGGAGACGCCTGCACTCTACAGACTTTTTAATGACATACACAAACTGAAGATGTAAACTTTTCACTATAAGTGGAAAGAAGAACCGTTGAGCATGGACAGACAGATTAAAGACAATGCACTGTGAGGTTTCAGACACTTGGTAGGAAGACTTAAGTGAACTGTGCTGTTGATGATTTTGCTTCATAACTGGAGCCTTTGGTTTGCTTCTTTGTGAAGCTGTTGTTTTTACATTCATGAAATTCTTATTTTTCTAGTTTACCTGGCAATTTTTTTGTTCTCCGCTTTCATTGTTATTGACAAGCCTCTCTTGACAAGACATAGCCAATGTCAGCATGGAAATGATGTGAAAACTATGGCAGCTACATTACGCAATATGTCACCAATGTTTCTGTTGATTTACTGTACCTACTCATTTTATTTATATTAAGACCTTATGTTTCATACTTTACCTAATGCATTCTTACTTTTAATCAATATTGTACAACGACATTGCTTCAACACCTTGTTCTCTGCACTGTCTGTATGTAAAATGTTGAAATATGACTGAAGGCAGGACACATTCTCTATGTTGTGTATGTAATCTGGCCAATTTACCGCTGAAATGTCAGTCTCACAATTTATTTTTTTCACAAATAAACATTTGAAAACCCAACAAACTGGGCCAATGATTTAATATAAGGGTGAAAAGTAAACACATACTTTGGCAGTTGCAATAATCAGAAAAACGAGGCTACTCTCTGAGGGTCTGTTAAAATAATTTTCAGTAGGAAATGAGCTACGGTATACTGTTTCAGCTGCATATGGCTGACCCACTTCTGAGAGGGACCTACTGTACTGTACATGTCACCGAATAGTTCAGGGAATGACTAATGTAAACCTCAGAGTGGTTTTCCTGCTGTTGGACAGATGCTGTACGCAAACCACAAAAGTTTGTTTTGCGAAAAGCTCTAGCGTAGTGGGAAATAATGTAAACTCTCTGTGCGGATTTATTATATGCACAATGGAGGATGATCGCACATGAAGGCTCAGATTTGGATGGACTTCCTTTCACATGTTGTCTTTCAAAAGTCACAGTGTTTGTGCAGCCGTTTGTCTACTTTGTGTGACCTTTGTAAATCATTTTAATACAGTAAAGCTTTTGTTTTTTGTTTTTGGCTCAGCAGAATCAAAATTGTTAAAAAAAAAAAAAAAAAAGGACAAATGGGTCATCCAACTCATTTGAGCCTAATGAGCACATAAGCTCAGGGTGTGTCCCGGTCATGCTGCTGTGTTCGTTGTGATACCAACCACATTGCCAGAAGTCAGATCTAGGGTTGTTTTCCAGCAAACAGCAGAGAGAAGCAAATTCCCAAGGAATGATCAACAGAATTACGTAAACGGGCAAGACCAGGAGACTGAGAACAAGAGCAAAGGAAAAACAGGGGTACTGACGCACGCACAGATGAAATGGTTCCATCCCCTGACCGAGAACACAATAGAGCTTTGTCTCCAAGAACTTGAGAGGAGCACTGCTCACCCAGGGGGGAATACGTCCGCTACAAAGACACACCACAGCCTCGCAGAGGTTCTGGATGATTGTAGTTTATTACCATAGATACAGTATAAGGGGAACACAAATCCAGCAGGAACACAGGAGGACAAGAACATCCAAGTACAGTGCAAGACAAAGACAGTTGAGTTTTTTTAGGTAAATCGTGCTGCAGCAGATACCTGCATCCCTCTGTGCCCTAAAGCCTCGCAAAACATTAAAAAAACCTCCATTAGAGAAACACGAGAGCGAACTTCAGCGCTTCAGCGGTTTGGAAATATCCCAGTGTTGCATGTGTCTCAGCAATTATGTGTGCAACCCTAAAGGCGTAAGCTTCCCAGCTGACAGCTAAACAATTGATTTTAAGCATAATTCATCTCAGTCCTGCTGAGAGTGAGAACATGAACACGTTCAGTATTCATCACGCCTCGCTATGATTGACGTACACAAGCTTGTTTTCTGCATTAGACAGTGAAATGAGACTTTGTAGGTGTCAGGGCTCCACATTTTTATAAACATCAGCATTAGCATTATTGACTGATGGTTTTAATGGGAGAAAAAGCTGGAGGGTATTCAAGTTTAAATGGAGCACCGTGTTAAACGTGGTTTCTTCTACCACTGGTAAACTTGACAAGGACATATGCACCAGTTTCATGTTTTTTTTAAAGCAATACCTGTCTTCCTTAATAATTTGTGTCATAATTAGATGTATATACATATGGCCTTAAAAAATGGCTAAAAAAAAATCTTGTTGATCAGGAGCCAGTTGCACAGACACAAGTAAATATTTACAAAGGTGAACCTGACGACCAAAATCAGACTCCACTTGAGGAGAAAAGATAGCTAAGAAAACACTTCCACCTAGTGGCACATTACTTTTACCTCAACTGAAAACCCCTCTTATTTTCTATGTATCATGTAGCTCCTGAAATATCACAAAATTGCAGGAGCTGTCTCTCACAGTTACCGTGAATTGCTTGTTTTATTGCAAACAACAGTCAACCCAAACAGCATCCACATTGAAGCCATTTGAAAAATAAAGCTCTGCATTTGTAAAGCTGGAAACAATGGATAACATGAGTGACTCGACAATTCATCAATATTCAAAACTGTTGGCAATTCATTTCCTGTCAACACAGATGTACCTGAGCTACCTGAGCTGAGCTGTCTAGAATTACATGTATGCAACTGGCTCCTGGTCGTAGGGGAGAAAGACACAGTAGCACCGAGAGTTCATAGTCTAAAAATGTGCAAACACTTGAAAATATTATGTAACCACCGTATGTCATGAGATAAAAACAGGTATTGAAACTTTTCACAACAACTGCAGGTTTCAATTACATCGATAGGGAGGGGCTGTCAAAGACCCAGCTAAATGAAGAAGTAGATATCTAAAGATAGCACAAAGCTAGAAAATAAATGCTTTTACTTCCTCTAAAAAAGTTGTGAAAATTCCTGTCCATTGTCTTTTTTTTTTTTTAAATATGACATGACTTTTTTTAAATAAATAAAAACAGACAATGTAAAACACAATGACAAATCCTCGATCATTTTAGAAAATATGATGAACCAAATGTCGACGTTTGCAGTCCCTCGTCAAACATGGTCTTATAAGAGTTTTTGAGGAAGTCAACATAGTTCTGAATGCTTTGTTTGTGGCTCTCTGATTGGTCCAGGCTGAGCTGCAGGTCCTTCAGACGCACCTCAAACTGTTTCTCTGCCTTCAGATTCAGATAGAGACGGTTGTTTACCGACAACAGCACATCTGTTTGGATTTGTGAAAAATTCTACCTCTCTGTGTTATAGAAATACAAAGACGATACTCACAGTCAGCTTGCTCTGGCGGAGAAGCTTCAGCTCGTTATCCCTTCTGCTCTTCTCCGCTTCCAGCTCCAGGATTTTGGTCCTGAGGGCCTCTTCTCTGGAATGAGCCTGGTCTGTTACCTTGTTCACCTGGACACACGAAAGCATTTGAAGTTATCAAAGTGCAGATCTTTCTTTTTCAGACTCAGACAACAGATAAAAAACTTTTGTCATATGTCATTTCTATAAGGTAACATAACAAAAGAGTAAAACTGGAACATCCGCATTGTTGTATGTAGATGCTCTTCAAAATGTACAACAACAAAAAAAGCACTAAAATCCACTTGAGCGTTAAATTGCACCTGTCCTGTTATTATAATCAAGTTTGAATTCAAGGCACATGGTCAACTGATGCCATTTTCTTGCACATCTAGACAGCAGTATACCACAAAAACAGAAAAACAGAACCGTTTGATGATTTTTGGCGCCAGTCAGACGTCACTGCTCTGCCTCTGGGCTGAAGCCTACCTGTTGTGTGACGTCTGATAAAGCCGCCTCCAGCTGCCGGTTCAGGGCCTGGCACTCGGTCGTGCGCTGATCCAGCTGCCGGTTGCTGTAGCTCAGGGCTTCCTCCTGAGCCGCCAGCTTCCGTATGAGCTCCAGGTTCTCCTGCTGCAGCTGGTCCATTTGCCTGCAATCAGGTGAACATTTTCTATGTTCAAATCTGTTCAAAACACAAACATCTAGGTGCTAGAAAAACAGACACGAACGGAGCTCTTACTTCTGGAGAGAGTTCACTTTCTCATGTAGTTGTGCATTGGCCTCATGGATGGATTCTTTCATCTCCGCAGAAGAGCTCAGCAATTTTGTCTGAGTCTCCATCTGTATGTGCAAAAAGTGAAACTCAGAATTGTGGCGGTGACATCACTTGAACAGCTTACGAGCAAAAATGAGGGTTTCACATCACATGCAAATGGATACAATAACTTGCGAAATGGACAATTCAGCATCTGTGATGTGGGCGATTAAAAAGGACACACAAACACAGCACAGAACACTCACAAACTGTTAGGTAGACACAACCTAAATGTTTCCACTGCAATCACAGATTTTTTTTTCTGAATCACAAACAGCAAAACTCACAGCAGGACCAGAAAACACGAGGCACCAGTGGACACATGGGGTTGCACTACAGCCTAGTGGTCAGATGTGGGAAAATGACTACATTTCATTATTCTCTGACCACCGCAGCTCTCGTTGCACACCTTAACCTGCAGTTGCCTAATGGACTCTGACTTTTCTGAACACTTCCTCTCTGAGCGCCGCAGGTTCTCCTGGCACTCGAAGAGGCTCTGCTCGGCTGTGCTCAGTAACTCAGGGTAAGCCATCAGTTCTTCCACACGTGCCTGCAGCTCCTGCCTCACCTGGGCTCAAGAAGGAGTGGAGTATTGAGAGGGGACAAAATATTAGCCTAAAGACTAATCAGACCTTTCACAGTAAAACCCTGACCACTCAGAGATGCACATAATCCTTTAAGCGTGCAAAACATACTGAGCCTCCTTCTTAGACACAGCGTTGGCGGTTGTTAAGCGTTGTTAAGCGTTTTATCGTCCAGAACAAATAATGAAGGCTTTGGTTATTTAATAATAAAGGCTTTGGTTAAACACATGCAGATCCAGATGTAACAAATGTTATGCAGCTGAAAAAGCACTAGGAAAATCTAACAGCAGTCTGTCTGGCCATTCAGCAGCAGCAGCAGGAGCAGTGCTGCAGAGGTGTGCGAACTGGAAAAGGTGAAGTACGGTTAGAATTTGTTAGAAAAGAATAAGACATTAATTACTTAAAATATAACATGAACATGGTTGAACACTGACATTTTCTGCATATCAAATGTGGTCAACATTTTTGTGAACTATAGGGAAAAAAAACTTTAAGGAAGCAGGGAGTTTACCTTATCAGCTGCTGTATCTTTTCCGTCATACATCTCTTTCGTTTCTCTTAAAATATTTGTGTATTTTATTCTTAGATCTTCTATTTCAGCCTGAAGTTCTGAAACCTAGAAAGAAAAAAAATCACAACACTATAATCAAGCCTTCTGTGTCCTTCCCTGCAGCAGCAAAACTAGCACTGAACTTGCGCTGCTGTTGAATTATTCATTCAGAAATCTCGATAAAACACGTTCAGTGTAAATAAAAGGCTGTTGACGTAACCACTCTGATCATACTTGTCTTTGTACAGCACCCTTCATTGTTTTCTGTCTCAAACACACATTTTACAACATGAAAGATCAATTTTTAAAAAATCATTAGAAAAGAACAAAGAGACAAGATAAAAAAAATTTGCACAAAAACAAAGGATTCAAAGATTAGAAGTTGTCTGGGAAAAACACAACAGTTGGTAGTCTTAAAACTTTTTGCTGGCATATACATACATCTAAACATTTCACAAAAAGCAAACATTAATGATTCAAAGATTAAGTTGTCTAAAATCGTCCTAATATGGAAAAAATACAAACATAGTTGGTAGTCTTAAAACTTTTTGCTAGTATCTGTGGTTCACATACATCTAAACTTTTCACATTTTTCTATTTTTATTGGTCATATTTGCTTGATATCAAAGCATAGTTTGCAGACATTTGTGAGCATGTAGACTAGTTAGTTTGAGCTGCTGCTAACGCTAAAGCTAAAGGGAAGAATTACAAAGTTACAGTGTGTTTTGTGTGCAGTATAAAACAAGTGTTAATTTTAAGTCCTTATTCAACCTTTAAAGTCAGTCAACAAAATTAATGAAAAGAAAAGTTTTTAAAAAGCAAATGTCCACCTGTAATTGACTCTGGTCGGCTTGATGTTTCCTCTCCTGGGACACAACCTTCTCCTCTATCAGGTCAGCCTCACAATCAGCCAGCTGCTGCTCCAACTGAGCAACAGATACCTGTTATCACACAAACAACAAAACTGTTTCAGAATTTAAGTCACAGGGACAAAGAACAATTCTTCCATTCTGTAATATGACATACAACAAATGTGGATCCAGCAGGAAGTAAAAACAATCATAAAAACTGACCTTACACCTCATATCAGTCTATACAAATACTCATAGACATGTTTATGCACTGTGTTTTTTTCTGCATGTGCAAGCTGTTCAGTAACTTGTACCTTGAGTGTTACATTATTGACGCAGAGTTCTCCATTTTCAGCGCTGAGTTTGTCGACGCGCTGCATCACAGTTTCGTTAGCTGCAGTTAGCTCGCCCTTCTCCCGCTGCAGCCGCGCCGTCAAGTCTGTGACTTGACTTTAATGGAGATGCACATTTAACGTTCATTAGTGAAGGCTGTTGGTTGACATGTATTGAACAGATCCCAGACAAGGTTGCTGTGCGTAATAGAGAAAAGACAAACCTTTTTAATAAATCGACATGTGCTTCAAGCTTGTCTTTCTCATCCGTCATCTGCTCCCTCTGCCGTCTCCTTGCATCTCTTTCTAAACGGATATTGGCAAGCTGAGCATCCTTTAGTCCAACAAAAAGGAAAGAAAGACAAAACCAGATACTCAGATGTGACCATGGATAGAGAAAAGAAGATTTTCAAAACCAAAAATATAGCCACTCTGACTTAATACCTTACCTTTTCTTTCAGCTGTTCATAGCATTTCTCAATGGCAGTTTCAAATCTCTCGGCTCTCACTTTCTGTGCTCGTGTGGCTTTCTTGAGAGACTCTTTGTCCTCTGCTGCCCTCTCAGTCAAAGAGGTAATGGAGCCTCTTAGATCTTCAATCTCCATCTTCTGCTCGGTCAATGTTCTTTCCAAAGTCTAGGAGACACCACAAACCCACAAGGACACATTTAAGGACACAGAAAAAAAAACTCTCAAATTTGTAGTTTCTTTTAGTTTTGATTTAACCTTTTCCGTTCCATTTTGTTTGTTTGTTTTAGTCAGTATCATTGTATGTAATTGTGTTTGTATATCAGTGTATGTTTCAATGGAAAATAAGAAAAAAAAACTCTTAAATTTCACATATTTCTATTGTTTTGATGCCCATAAAAAAAATAGTCGCTCTTTCATGTAAGAAAAACAAAAAACAAAAAAGCATCTCAATGTAGTTTTACACCACTTCTCTGCGGTGTACAAAAACACTCAGAGGATCTGAATCCTGGTGGGTTAGGTCAGGACCACATGTGATACATAAGACTGTTTTGTTGTGACAGATCCCAAATTAACTGAAGTGTTTCTGATTATGGGCTGTGTGTATTTCTCTGTGGACTGAGCACTGTGATAGTTTGACAGGATTAATAGAGGACCTACATCTGCTTTGATGAAAATCTCACAACATGGGACCTTTGAAGTGTTTTGATAAGAGGTGTGTTGGCTGATCAAGCGCTCAGATGTTCATATACCCGCAGCTGTGCAGTCAGACGGTTGTTTTCAGTCTCTTTGTTCAGCAGCTGTTCCTGCAGGTGAACAC
Organism: Decapterus maruadsi; assembly: GCA_030347415.2. NCBI lineage: Eukaryota > Metazoa > Chordata > Actinopteri > Carangiformes > Carangidae > Decapterus > Decapterus maruadsi. Next base: position 20,910,233 of record CM064906.1, read on the forward strand.
GAGTCGCCTCCACAGACTTGGTCATGTGAACTGCAGACTTTATGTTGTCCTGTGAAAGCAAACGTGGACAGATATTTTACAACGCAGTTATTTTGTTAGTCTGCAGGAATGTCTGTATCATCTATATTCCACTATATTCACCTTCTCCTCTCTCCGTAGATCCATCAGCTCCTCTACTCTTCTTTCTGTCTCGATCAAATCTTTTTTTAAATGCTTGAAGAGGAAAACAAAAGAATTGGTTACTGGATGATTAGAAAACTGAAATTGCACAATTTGACATTTATGATTAATAACAATGTTCTGTCTGATAATGCAATTATTGCATCAATTTAGTAACAGTGTGGCTGTATTGGTAACCCTGCCCTTGACATTAATTTAATCAGATCTTACTGCCTCCACCATCCATACCTCTACTCAGAATAAGCTATTAAGGTTAGATAAGTAGATTATCCCTTTTCACAGACTAAATCTTCACTACGTTGCCTCGAGCCAAATTCGCCCACATGTAAATAAAGCTCCCTTCCCTTCAGCTATAAAAAAGACTCACTTCATTTTCATTTTCAGCCTGTGTGATCTTCTTCAGTAAGATGTCGACTTGTTGGTCAGAATCAACTCGATTAGTCTGCACAGAAAGACATGAGTTTCAACAATAAGATAAAGGGATATAGCACAAGTTTCATTTTGTTATTACTAACTGTAAGTACCTACAGCTCTACTATGCACTAACAATCTAAACCCCATGACTTGTGATGCTGAGCAAATATCCAATGAAGTGTATATTACAACAAACCTCAGCATCCTGGAGCCGCTTCAATTTCTGCCGAACAGATTTATTTATTCGTTTAAAATCATCCAACTTCTCCAGCAAAAGTCCTCTCTGCCTTGTAATTCGGCGTTTGTCCCCAGCAGAGTGTCTTGAATCCTTAATTGACATAGAAATAGACAAAGAAGTTACACTACTGGATGGGTCATGAAAAGTAAAATTGTGTCTAATGTAGGTAAATTATTCAGGTTGAACACATTGATGGTCTATATTTGAACAACTTTGATGAAAAGCATGCATTTGATGCAGCGACAACATACAGCAAATTCTTCTTCCATTGCCTCTTTAAAAGACACAAGTTGTATGGCAGCAGAGTTGGCAGCTGCTTCTGCTTCCATCAGTATTTTCAGGAAAGGGCTTTTTCCACCAGCAAAGTCTCCGTGACTGAAAGAAAAACAGGAAGACAAGGTGCTTTGAGTAACTTCAGCTGTGGATAGGTGGATGTTACACTTCAAAAACAGGGCTGTGAGTTTGTTATGTCCACACACATCCTAGGACCTCACCAACATATGTCAGCTTCTGGGGTTCTTGTCTGTAGACTGCTGCGTGTCCTGCTTCTTCTCCCTGGTTCATGGGAACTATCAAGATCACCACAACTGAGTGTGAGATCATCCCTGAAAGAGCTGAAACCAAGGGAGGGACTCTGGACTTCATTCTCTGGAGACATGCCTATACCTACTGGCAAAACAGCATACAGTAGATTAGTTCTCATTTTCATCCACACACAGGGAGTTAATTAATACAAAATGACTTAAAATGAGCTCAGTTACTCCACACAGTTAAGTTCTTTACTATCAAGGGCAGTGAGACTCGTTGCCAAGCAAGCTTAGCTTATTCTATGGCGACAGACGGGACCAGGTTAAGTGGTTGCTAAGCTTTACGTTGCATTACAGACAGTCACCATTCTACTAAGCAAAGCCACCCACATCTACTCTGAAGTTATTTGCACCGAAACCTTAAATCGCCTTATAAAACAATGCCAGTGGAAATGTAAATACTATTTACTTACGCTCTCGCCTTGTGTCGGTTGCAAACAACGCTTTTCCAAACTGAAGAGCCGCCCCGCCCCCTCTTAATGCTCGAAGCTGATTGGTTGGCTCTGAGGCGACGTAATGACGAGGGTTCACTTTCTCGCCTCTGATTGGTTTGAAAACGGGAAAGTAGGCGGGACTACACTTAATTTAACTGACGAGCAGCCAATGAACAAAGAGAGCAGTTGAAACCATAGAAACGAAGAGGAAGTTTACTGCTACGGTGTCTCAAACCATCCTCGAGTAACATCAAATTACGGAGAATATTGACATTTTATTCATTTAATCGGCACACTCGGAATAATAACAATACTATTCTTTTGTTATTTTATACCCAGCTACTCGCTGAGTGTTGTTAGTTTAGTTGACACAGCTCGGCGGTGAGGCTTCTTCATGTAAAATTAGCTGAAAGCTAACTCTTTGGTGCCTGTCGAGTGGAAATGTTCAAAGCAAAAATACTCTTTATTGGTCCCACTGAGGTAAGTGAATACCTTTTGAGTTCTGCAGCGTGACTTATTTTTACTGTCGGGCATGGTGGGCAACAAGATGATGATTATTTCAACAGTGAAAGCGCAACATAGCAAGTAGTAGTTTCTTACCGTAACACAGCGAGCAGCTCAGCAAAAAAGTCGTTTTGAACCTGTGTAAGGTTTTCAGAAGTGCCTAACTTAGCTTCATTTGTGTTTGTGTACAGTAAGAAGCAAGCAGGCAGTATAGGATAGTAACTAAGCATATGTAGTCTACTCAATTAAAGAGTAAATTTAGACACCTTTTTACACAGTAGCCATGTTGGCTTGTCATTGTAGGAAAGGCACAGGTGTAACTGATAACATAAATTATAGCTATTTCCTCCGTTACAATAAACAGTGCTGTACAGGTAAATGGGAATCAGACTTTGATTTATTAGTAACACCTGTGTGTGTGTCGTCCTGCTGTAAGATTTAAATGTCTGTAAAAAAAGTATACATGATTAATTTCATTTTCATTTTGTGTAGTTAAGCATTATTAAGTATTTGAATTGATACATTTTAAACTCCATAATGAGGTCAAAGTGTACTTGCATTGCAAGTGATGATGCCTGTCTGTTTTGCAGAGTGGGAAAACAATTATTGCCAATTTTCTCTCTGACACATCAGATAATCTGGCATGTGATTACCAACCAACTCAGGGAGTCAGGTAACTGTGTCAACTTTACTGCTTTATACTGGTGCATAGAGTTTAACCTACTTGCATGAATTATTGAGAGAATGGAGGTAACTTTAGGTCAATGAATGCACTGGGGGGCGGCGGTTGGGCCTCCCTGTCCCGCGCACCTGGGGTTGGTTCTGGCTCTGTGCACTGCCGGTCCAGGCCTGGGGTCCCATGGGCCGCTGGCTGGGCGTTCAGGGCGCTCCTGCTGCCCTGATGGATACCACTCTGGCCCCAGGCCCCTGATGGGCTGTCAACAGTGTCCACAAACACACAGGCACATTCTCACTGCACCCTCTTTCATCCACTATATCTACTCTATAGCTCAACATCTATTTTCTCCCACTCCGCACTTGTTTTTCACAATCCCTCACCTCCCTCTTTTCATTTCACTACAGTATCCCTCCCTGACCTATAGAAGTATCAGTATTGGAAGCTATGATCCAGGGAGGGCAGGTGACAGTCACTAAAATATGCAAAGAAAAAATGCATTAAGCTCTGGATTTGGTTTCCCCCCTTGTGGTGATCCACTCAGACAATGCAGACAAAAACAAACCAAAAAAACCCCTGGGTTCAACTTGTATAAAATCAGTGACAGTGACACTGAATAGATGATTAACTCTAACCTGTTTTGGTTAGTTTGAAATACTGTGCAATGTCAAATATCTTGAGGTATGACTTGCAGATTTTACACAAAACACATGCAATTGTTTACACTTGTTTTAAGGATACTGGAATTTGAATCGCAACCTCAAGGCAGTGGTACCAACAAAACATGTGAGGTTGAACTTTGGGACTGTTCAGGAAATTTAAAGTAAGTTGAATAGATCATTAACTTATCACTTATTAAGAAAGGTTTTGCCCTGTCCCACCTTGTGATTTTGAAGTCCTATTTCTTTGATAATTATTTCCCCCTTTTCTTCATTCAGATTTGAATCATGCTGGCCTGCACTTATGAAGGACACTAGCGGTATGGTGGTCATCTTTAATCCAGATGTTCCAAGGCAACTCAAGGAAATAGAGACGTGGCATTCGATGTTTATCTCCTCTCAAGGTTTGCAGGACAATCAGTGCTTACTCATAGCTCACCACAAGCCTGGCAGCGGAGAAGTCGACGAACACCTGCCTCTAGGTAATCCCACTGCAGGCCTCCCACAGCTGCTGTTTGAGTTAGTAATACCATTTTTCAGCTAACATGCTCATTCTTTCTCATGCAGCCTCACACTTGAGTAGACTCCCACTTATCCACTCCAACCTGGAGGAGGATCCAGAGGCTGTAAGAAGAGCTTTCAACAGATACTTGGGAACTGTTGTAAACACAATGTCAGAGAGTCGGGAGAGAGAAGAGATGTCGATTATTACATAGCAGCAAAGATCGATGAAATATGGAGCCTAAATGCAGAAAATAAAACTGTCAGTCTTCAATTTCTTTAGTTTAACTTTTCCACCTCATTAACATCACATCATTACTGCAATGTAGTTGTGCATGAAATGTCCTTAAACCCCTTTTAAACTTTATATTTTCCTACACTAAGAAGTTCTTCTTCAGTTTTGGTGTCTGTATTTGTGTATGTCTTTTGTGAATAAAATGTTACTCTCACTGGAAATGAATACTCTGGAGTTACTATAATATAAACATCTGTTTATTTGAAAATTTGGTGCTGGTTGTTGAGACTGTGCAGAGGAAAGAAGAGAAGTGCAGTATTTAGACATCATATCCAATAATGCCTCCCTTGCCAATGCACTCTCCAATGTAGAACCACATCAGCACTTCTGTGGCCACGAGTCCGTTCCTTAAGGCATCCTACAGAAAGAGATAAAAACACTTTCAGTCAAGAAAACAGCAGAAAATAACAATAATTTACATTTAAATGATACATGTCATTGTCACAATGAAGGATTACATACAGAATTGTTTTTAAATCCCCACTTAATCTCATCAAGGTCAGTTGTTGATACAGTATGTCTGAACCTTGTGTAATTATTAACTTCTGCCAAAAAACGTTGCACAGATTTCCCATTTAAAGTATTCTATATGTTTTCCCTCTCACTTTGCATTCAATTAGGCTAATAGGTTACATAACAGCCCAAACAGGTGTACAGATAGCATCTTCTCCCTATTCAACACAGGTTTACATTTTTGCTGAATTAGCCAAAAAGAACTTCGTTCACCTATTGCTGACTTATCAACTCAGGGTGAACCTTTACAGTCTGTGGTTCAAACACAATCCTCGGTGACAGAAAGGCAGTTGTCAGACTCACCTTAACTGTGACCTGTGCCACCCGTCCGGACTGGTAGCTCTTCACGAGGCCTTGAGCTGCCTCTATGGCTTTGGGGATCTCAGCCGGAGACGGTGGGACGAGCTCCACCCGGGCATAGTGCCAGAATGTCGCCAGTCGTGGTTTGGAGTATGTGACAGCGGCTGCAAGCGACACAAGCACACGGTGTGTTCAGTACGGAAGCTGAGAAGTAGCGAAGTAAAAAAAAAAAAAAAGCCAGAACAACCTCACAGAAAGATAAAACGTTGTTAGGAAAAACCTGCTGCAGTGGTTCATTCGTATACCGCATTGACACCTGTGCAGACGTGCAGAGGTCACACTGAAGTTGCGCCGTTGTGACAACGTGATCGAGCCAATGGTACAAAGTTTACTCCACTGACTCAAGTTTGTAATCGATTAAAAAAAAAGACAGAAAATTAACTTACCACCGATTAAAGTCGGTACTTTAGCAACGAGTTTCTGTACTGCCTGGGCCATGGTGAAGACTGGACAAGTCTCTGGACAAGACTCCAGGAAAAGGAAGAAAGAAGGAAAAAATAAAGTGACGTTGAAGCGTTTCCGGGTCGCTGATTTCAAAATAAAAGGTGTTTTTTTTTACTTGAAGGAAAGATATTTCACTTTCAAAATAAAACAGAACTTCAGAAACCAAAACTGGGTTTGAAAACAAAAAAACAATTTCAGCGCAGTTGAGAAAACAACTAAGACACAGTCTCCATTAAAAGAAACAATTATTAAAGAGTTAAAGAAAGACAGCTTTATTTCGACATGACAAAACACAAAAAACAACAGATCAAAGGCACAGGATAACAGGAGAGATTCAACTTTAAATTCTTAAGAGACAAAAATCTGTTAAACTGCATTATAGTGATTTTAAATTAAGGAAAGTATTATGATTTTGAAATGACCAGTGCAGCAGCCAGTGGGAAAGGCCACAGATAAAGATCTCCACACAATATTTACTTGCACTGTTTCCCAGAGGAAACCGATAATTGGAAAATATGAGTCTATCTTTTCCACGGTCGCACCCATTAGGATGACATTCAGTGATGTAAACATACAAAATGGCAACAAAGGTTATACACGACCTTTGTGTGTGTGCGGAAAACATTGTGTGCTCGACCTTAGATGTTTGTGTAGTTTGTGTGTCTACATGGATAACTAAATCATTACTCACTCCCCTCTGACTCATCCTGCTGCCCACATAAAGACACCAGGAACAAAATACTGCAGTGACGATACAGGTTTGACCTGCAGATTGTCAGGCAAACACCCACCAACAACTGGTACCATGACGTGCCTTATTAAAGCTTGAAGGATGGTGCGAATTTACTTTACATCTCTAAAATAACTAAATATGCCCCCAAGTTTCAGGAGTATAGCTAAATTGGGTGTAAACAGTTTGCAGGCAGCTGTGAGTGTTAATTTGAGAGCTCCTCCGCAGGTGTTTGCAATGCATCATTAAAAAAAATCTCTACAGTAAACAAGGCAGAAAAGAAATCACACTAAACCTGTTGTGGGGAACATGAGGCGTAATTATATTTTCAGTGAATAAATCACTAGAGGGAGCTATCCAATACTAGATACTGATAACAAATGGAGTTAGAGGCTATAGGTACAAAATGTTGTCAGTGCTCAGTTCTTATATTCTCATGTCACTTGATGCTGTACAGTGTTAAACACAATGAATTTACCAGTAATGGTAAAAAATAAATAAATAAATTCCCCTGCTTGCATTAAGAGTTCTTCAACTCCCTATACGCTTATGCAGCCCCTGATGGTTAAACACTGTTAAGACCCACGGGACTTTATTTTGAGCTCTACTCTAATTGTTTCCAAAAATACCAACTATGTCAGTCTGAATTATGGGGAAATGTCTTAGGCGAGAAAAAAGGCATCACACAGCATCAAGAATTTTCCATTTCTACACAAGTGTGGCAGCTGTTCACAGAGTGAGGAATAAACACATACAGTAAAACATACACAAGCTTACACACCAATGTTGAAAGACGGTGTGGAAAGATGTTTAGTTAACGGTATCTCAGTAAGTTTAGATGGAGGTTAAACAATGACACTCATTTGCCCTCTGCCCTCAACATTTACTTACTGGCTTTCTTGCCAAAACTGGTATTGCTCTCATGTCTTTATGCTAAATATAAAGCCGCGCTCAAAGACTGGAATGAGGGGTGAACAAGAAGCCTGGCTTGTTACACTTGTAGTTTTTTACACTTTAACCTTAGATGTAGGTGAGCTACTTTGCAACACATCCAAAATGTGTTGCAAAGTATATATACTGTATTTCACTTTTGGACAGAGCCCAGCTAGCTGTTTCTTTCTGGTTTTTTTGTAAATCTTAGATAATCAACTCTATTAATAAACAGCCATCAATTTTCTCCTCTAACTCCTGGCATGGTAACCAAGTTTTAATCAACTTTTGAATCTATTGCCTTCAAGTGAAAAATAGCAGTGAATTTCCAGTTGCTGACACTTTTATCACCCTGCAAAATGCATAATGAAAATGATCTTAATTTCTTTTAACCAATTTTAAGGAGAGTTAAAGTCAGACCGTGTTCGTCAGAGAGCGCCTGCAGAACAATGCTCCTTTAGGAGATGTGTGTCAGCTCCACAGTCAGACAGAAGTACTGTGTGAGTCATAGAAACAGACTGGAAGAGACAGAAATATACATAGACAGGCAGGAAGACGAAAACAGACAGGAAAGGAGCCCGCAGCGACTGTGTAAATCTTGCCTTTCATGGTCTAAAAGGACTAGAAAATTCAGATGAGATTAAAACAAATTACATCACTACCTCAGCCTTGGCAATCAACACAAACACACACATTTGGTGATAGAACAGACGCACAGGCTGGAGATCAGTCTGCTGCGGGTAAGAAGACAGATAAGGACATCATCCCATTGCTCTGCAGTGACTTGTGGGGAAGTGTGTGAAGCTGCAGGATGATTGCCAAGAAGACCAACTTGATGAGGTCATTTGTTTTAATCTCACATGTAGCTATTTCTGAATTTTGAACAGTCTCACATTTCATGTCTTATAATTGTCTAAATCTTCTGTTTTCATTCCCTCCGTCCTGCCCTGTTCATATTTTATACATCCAGATTGTAATTCAAGGGAAATAAACTGCAGTCAACAGTTTATCTCTTTTGGACAAAGCTCTAAAACTTTAAGCAGGAAAAGTTAAGTGAGGCAGAGTTAATGGATGACATAATGCCTCGGTCAGGTGTTCGACATACGCTACGACACATATTGGAAATCAGACCGGATGTGGCCTGAAAATCTGATCCACTGTGTCCTGAAGTTTCTTCATGCCTGCAAGTCCTTTTGTGATCCAATTAACCTGCATTAAAGATCTTAATGCCAAGTGTGAACAGGGTCCCAGCTCATCACTTTGTATCCATAAGGAGAATCATCATCAAATTGAAGGGAATCTATCCACCATACTCAACTCATTTGCACTGGTCTTGTTTTGTTTTTAACTAAATGTTGTGACCAATCAAATTGAAATGTCTAATTGTATTTTTTTAATTGAGCCCAGCATTGAAATGAAATTTCTTGTACAAATGACAATTTTTTTAATCTTTAATCTTTAATCTTTAAAGCTTCTCAAATCATTTTTTCCCCCTGAAACATACGGTATAAAACACTCTGGGCAAATATCAAAATTATATTCAGTGTGTTTGGTCTGTGCCATCTGTCAGTAATACCGTTATGTACTGTCTATGGCATAATTTAAACTGACTTCTGGGTTAAAACTGAATCTGTATATCTGTATCTGGTGTCCACTTGAAGCATGTCTGTTCTTTTATATATAAAAAAAAAACTGTTCTTCTTATTGTCACTTATTCAGACATCTAAGATCTTCACCTACCCCATCCCTTTCTCACGTCAGCACCTAAAAGCCGTCCTCTTTGTGTTCAGATGTCAGGCTCACATTGAATTGAAAACACTGGCGATTTTGTGCTAATGACAGAAGCACGGCACGGCACCTCCCAAAACCACCAAATTTTCCCTTATAATGTCAGCCATTCTTCAAATTTAAACCTAAATCGAATTTGTCGGTGAAGAAGACAAAGAGAGCTGGGGACACAATGAATTCCTGTTACAGTCTAGGTACTGTACTGTAAAAGGGCCAATTAGAGTCAGACTTCCACCGTCTTGTTCTCTTTGGATGTCTGACTGGTGAGCAGCAGGGATATATCCATTATGTCAGAGCACAGAGGTAATAAGATTTATGAACTTCGCAGCATATGTCTTCATTTATAGGTTGGTCTCTTTCGTCTGACCATCACATATATAGCCAGAGGCTCCTGGAGAGACAACTGAAACAAAGGCTCTCACCAAGGCTGCGGCCGAGTTCAGCCCTCGGTCTTCAATCCTTATTCCTTCATAAGTAAAAGGACAAGGTGATGTAGTGGATAAATCTGGAATATATTACCTCCCTGTGGTGCAGAGACACTGAAGGGACTGATGGCACTGCACTGACTTCTGGTAGGTTGATGCACCAGTGGAAGAGAGTGATTTACAGATTATTTAAAGTAAAAAAAAAAAAAAATCAAGCATCAGAGTTCTTCACAAAATCCCTGGCCACACTGGAAAATATAGCACAACAGACATGTCAAGGCTGAGGCATGATACAGAAACATTGGGTCTGAAGCATGTGGTAATAGTTGGAGCTTTTAATTGGGCGCAGAATGTAACATTTCAACCTGAACCATGTCTTCATTAGAGCAAGAGGAGGAAGAGGTGTAGAGGTTTAACCTGCCTGAACCCAACTAATGGTTGTCTTTTGAGAGGTCGAGATGTTGCCATTACCATATTGTAAAAGGACAGATAACTATACTACTGTAGATCTTAAAATATCATCTTATATAATATCTCGTATAATTTCATATAACACAATGGATTAATTTCTGAGAATTTCTATGCAGGTTTGTGATTATGGTGTAGGTCTAATAATTAAGTGTAAGACCTTCTGACCTCTAGGGGGCATTCAATCACAAACTGTGACCTTATTCTGTTGTCCTTTTAAAAAAATAATATTTTTTTACTTTTTAAAAAAACAAACAAACTTCAAATTAATTACTTGAGTGTGTGTTTGTAGGGTTAGTTAACATATTTGCTTTTTGTTTTATTTGCTATTTGTTGGTTGTAGGCTGTAACGTGGTGAGGTCAGAGGTCAGAGGTCAGGACAGGTGGCCGCTGGGAAGTTAGCGGCATGCGGCACACCAGATGCGGTAAACACATCAGACCAGAAGTGAAAGACGCTTCATAAAACATAACGGAGAACAAATGTCCGAGCAGAGGCGCTGCAAAGAGAGGAGGAAGAAAAGATAAAGGATGTGAGGGAGATACAAATTCGGACAAACCCATTGTCTATACTTTATTTGGTGTCGGCCGAGCAGCAGCAGCAGCAGCAGCGATCGGACACCTGTTGTTGCCCCTCCCATCTCAACCCAGCAGGTCCGTGAGTTTTTTCTTTTGTCTTTTTTTTTTGGCAATTGGAAATACACTGAGGCAACAACGCTTGGACTATTTATCAGGACTTAACAGAGTTGGAGCTGGTCTTGACTCTTGACCGAAACTGGAAACAGGATGAAGACGCCAGAGGTAGGCCACGAGCGTCTCTCTCTCTCTCTCTGTATAAATTGTTCTTGGAAAGCATTAGATTATAGGCTCTGTAGACTGCCGGTCAAAAGTTTGGACACAGTGGCTTTTCTTTCTTCGTTTTATTTTATTTTATTTTATTTATTTCATGAAGTATAAATATTTTTACTTGGATGGCTGCTTTGCTCTTGGCAGTCTGTGATCAGCTTCACGAGGTCACCTGGACTGGTTTCCCAACAGTCTTGAAGGATTTCCCAGGGACGCTGAGCGCTTGTTGGCTGTTTTGCCTTAAGCATCCCAGTTTGGTTGAGGTCAGGTGACAAATTACATTTTGGGTTTAAACACTTTTGTGTTTACAACATGACTCCATATGTGCTCCAGGTTATCATATCCACTTATGTAGAGCACTGCATTGTGAATATGTGTGTTTCTCTGTGCAAAGGAAGAATCATACAGTTGTATTGGTGGAGATGGGACAGATTGTGCTTGTGTACTGTCTCACTGTAGGCTGTTATGTAGATATTGTTGTAGTCATGTGGTGTAAGTCTTATGTGGTAGATTATATCAGGTTGTGAGCACAGGCTGTAGCCAGACACTGTAAATCCTGTGTATGTTTCCAACAGATAGTAGTCCTTGATGAGGATTGTGTGTGTGTGTGTGTGGCCATTGTTGATCTGAGCCTAAATACGGTATACTATATGCTCTCGGGAGTGGTTGGAAACATTTACTCATACTACAGCTTGCTTTTTTCAAATTGTCATGACACTGTGACAGTGGTATATTTTGGCTGCTTGACAGATGGTCGATCATGACTGGCAGGAGGCTCTTCTATTCATTTTTCACTAGTCTAGAATATATTTCCTTCATGGTTGGTAACACATGACATGACATGTCATAAACTCTTCCTGGCATTGCATACTGGCCATGCTGCCAAGGCTGACATACATTGAACTATAAAAGATGAATGAATGACTGCATTATTAGGATGGCCAACTGTCATAGTGATAGGAGTGGAGATAGATACTGTTTTAATCCTAATTCCCAACATACAATTAGAATGTAAAGGACATAAAAGTAATGTCTGATGTTGTTTTCAACATTTTTTGTGATTCTCTAATCAAAAGTATGAACTTTTCAAAGGTCATTTCCCGAGGAGCCTGCTGTCATACTGATTGGCTGTTGTACAAACATTTTGAAGAATGGTGCCTCTTTCTGAAGGACTAACTTGCTCTCTGGCAAACGCTGCTTCGTGACACTCCATGTTGGCGTGAATTTTGTGAATTTAACAAAGTTATAGTGTGGTTTATCACTTGCTTTACAAAGTCCAACACATGTGCTCAGCTCCTTCGTGGCAGTGTTCAGAGGGAGAGAGATTAACTGTGTGACTCCTGACGTTAGGGTCATGGTGTCGATTCCCATCTGGACAGAGATGACGCCCGCAGCAGGAAATCTTCTAGTGATCATTGCTCCTGTGTTTCTCTAGTGTTAAAGTTGGTGTTTGCTTGTCGTGAGTTTATTAGTTTAATAAGGGACAGTGTGCAATTACATTAATCATTTAAAGGGAAAAAAATGAAAAGATGGTTGCACCAGATTTAGCTCCCAGCTAATAATAGCCTAATAATAATAATACATTTTATTTAGAAGCGCTTTTACAGGAGCTCAAAGACACTTTACAGAAATTTCCATCTGTAGTCCCTAACATAACTTTTCTATTTTGCAAGACTGACCATGTAAATGAGCTTCAATTCCAAAATATCAGGATTACAAGCAACCACAAAAATCATGCAAAGGTCAAATCCGTTGCACGCAGCAGTCAGAGCTACAAGACACATTTTTTTTTAACATTAATAGAATCACCTGCGTCACAGAGCACAGCCATAAGCTGTCTCTGGGTTTTGGGAAGCGTAGTTTGCACACTGGAACCAATTAAAGAGCCATAAATTGCCTCAGACTGTATTCTGTTTATCTCATTTCTTACTCTGGCTGACTCAGAGAACATTCATAAAAGGGTGTTTCAAATACCCTAAATTACCTTTTTAGAAAAAATTATTTCCAGCTCAGCTGCTTAAAACTTATTCACTCTCACATTAAATATTGAGTTTGGATCCTTTTCCGTATGTGACAGACTGTATAGGTCAATGTAACCAAACCCAAAGGCTGCTGCAGCATCTCATTAGGTTTGCCCTTTTCCAAATTTGTTAGCGTTATTGGACCTTTTTTTTTTGGGCCCTTTTAATCAATAGTTCCTGAAATGAATCAGTTAAGTGTCGTGCGTGTCAGTGTGTGCGAGTCTACTTCAATTATCCAAATTTTAAACTTTATGTTGGGTTTGGGTTAGAAGCTGTCACAAACAAGCCCGAGAAATGATTTATTTTCATATTGAACACTGATTGCACTCTACAAATGCACACAGGCACATTTATGCACACACACTCACTCACACACACACACACACACACACAGCTGTTGCTGTGGTTTCTCTCTGAAAGGGAAGATTATCTGTTGTCACGCGAATCGGCTTCTTCTTCACTATAATATTACAGCTGTGTTTCTGCTCTCTGACTTGCAATATGTAGAAATAGAAGAAGCTGGCAGCAGGAATTGTCTCGGTGCAGTGTTGCTTCAGCTCGTGGGAGTGGGTATAGGCCACCTGCGAGGAACCGAGGGTGATGTAAAAGTGCTGTTATGAGTGGTGCAGGTGTGTTTATAATGTGCACACTAAGCTGGAGCGTTTCTGTGCTGATGCAACAGGCTGCACGACGAGAAAAGGCACAGGTACATGATTCGTGTCTGCAGAAGCAAGAGCTAAAATCATCGTCATGTTTTGAAAAAGAAAAAGAAAACACCGAACCAAGCTTTCATGCATAAATCACGTTTCTTTAATGTCAACTTTGTCATGTTTACACGAAACTCATGGTGATATATACACATTAATTTTCTCTTCAATCAAATGTTTGACTAAACAATGCTACAATTAATTCAATGATATACACGTCTATTGCCAAGTGCTATGTAAGAAGCCCTTTCATAACAACTCATTTATTAAAAAAACAAAAATAATCACATCTCAGTGCAGGCTGGAACAATAGTTTGAGGCTTTTATATAACAGCCTTGATGGAGTACTTAATTTAGTCATTACAGAATCATTTTACCATTAAATGACTGCAGCAGACCACGAAGGTGTGAAAATCCAACCAAAATGGCCCTGTTTACGTAAAACTGAATCTTTTTTTGAAGTTGATAGGTTGTGGTCGGGATGGAAACGAGATTTACCACCAATCACTGAATATTTAGAGATATATTTTGCCACGTCAAGGCTAAAGTTAATATTCTGGATACGGGGTTTTGTTCAGATGCAAACACTTTGTGTAAAAACTCTGATAAGAAGCTAAAAGGAACTTTCAAAAACTGACAGCGGCATTGCATGTGAGCAATTATTGTTATCAGATCATGTCGGATCAGCCACACTTTTCGCATTAAGCAGCAACAACAGTAGTCAAAAACGGGAACATTTCCTAATCCAAAGCTGCATTTTCTCCACGTGATGACACTGTCTATCCTTAAAACCTCAGTTCAGATGAGCGCCGCCAACTCCGCACCCCTACTAACAGGATTAACTTATTTAAATGTTTAGTTTTTATCCTGCTGGTAGTCCAACATTCAATGATATCCAGCGTAGCCTACTATTATAGTAGACTGAGAAAACCAGCAAACATCAGGCATTGCTGCTTAAAAAAGACCTTATAACAGTTCCTCAATAATCAGTACTCCTCCCTGAAATTATATTAATCATATAATTGTTTCAATTTAAGAATAATTAGCCTCCGCTCTTCCCATGTAAATTACTCATAGGAATGTGGTTTAAATTTAAAATCAATTGAAAGCAAGGGACAACTTGACAGACTCAGAAACATATCCACAAAAATGATGTCTAAATGTTGTATATATCATATAAATAATTCAATTTCCCTGAGGATTATGAGCACAATTAATAGTATTGAGAAGATATACAGCACAATAGGCCTTTATCTGGGAGAGGAGAAGGGCGTCTGGTCTGTTGGACTCTTCCTCCCAGCACGTTGCATGTAGTCTCTGCTCTGAGTCACCGTTTTCTATGTTTGGTAAAACAGCTTTGTCCTTGTTCTCAGCAGAAGTTACCCACCCCGTGCATGTGTGTGTTCCAGCACAAAGCCACACTGACTTCCTCTCAGCACTTCCCCCTGAAGGAATCTCCCTCACCAACTTAAATGATGTTCTAATACTGTAAAAACTCAAAGAGGATTTTCAGTTAGATTAACCCTCGAAGTGCCGAGGGAGTGGATGATTGATTATGTGCATGCACGTAAATCTCTTTTTTTATTACATGTCCACAACATTTTCAGATTGGAAATAAAGTGATTTATGAGCAGTTTTGGAAGAAATGTTGAAAGCTTTATTACTTAAATTAAAGCAGTATAGTAAAAATACTTCTTTACAAGTAAAAGTATAGCACACCACAAAATGTTCTTAAAATATCAAAAGAAGAAATTTTAATCACTGGTTACAAGTAAACAAAGTAGTATTTTTTTTTGTAGGACGTCATGAACATAACTCACTACAACAATTTATTCCTCTGTATTCCGAGTAGCCTCATGTAATCCTCTGAATTATTGGCCGTGGTTTAAGGGAAGTCTGACGTATTTCTGCAACAAGTGCCAAAACAAACTGAATGAAGGCATGTCACACAATTATTGAAATACCCTGCATTGCTTAAATGACTCCCGCAGGAGTTTTCCTGGAGCCTCGGCGCAGCACGATGTGAAGAATACAACTGGAAAATCTCTGGTCCTGTGATCTTTTGGTAATACCAAACCAACAGAAGCAGATTTCCTCCATTACAAGCAGCTTTACAGTGAGAGCTTTAACCTTACAGAGGATGTGTGGGTACATTTATACAAGTTCTGTACTTCCTCCGCTCTGATTAAGGATGATTACGCTCTGTTACTCGGGGAATGGCCTTGAAGAGGCTTTGTGGAAAAAAGCGTAATGGCCCTTAGGCGCAATAAAAGACATAAATCCGACGACGTCAATGGGAGAAAACACTTGTAACAGCCATGTTCGTACAGTAGGCTACACATGCAGCAAATAATGGTTATATACATACAGATCAAATCAAAAGGTTATGTGAGTTTTTTTCTTTTTTAATCCACTCCAGTTGAATGCTGATCGCTGTTTCTAAAGGGCCTAACTCCGGTTCCTGCTGAACTGAGCCAGTACTTGTTTAATATCTAACTGTAATCAGCTCAGTAGGCACAGGAGGTTGAGCCCAGGCACCTGCACCACCCCGTCATCACCACAGGGGGAAGCAAACAACAGGTAAACTGCCACAGGAAGTCTGGACATTAGACATGTCTAACAGTCTTACCTCAACAGGGGAGACATTATATATAGATATCATTTCTGGTACATTTATTTCTATAAAAAGCGCTTTTTTTTAGTTGAAAGGTTTGGTTTACTCAGTTACAACAGACCATTCTTGTAGATAGTTTTTTAACAAGCTCAGCCTTTGAGACATTTGTGTTCTACTCTTAGTTAAAAAAAAAAGACATCACTAAAAACTAGCAACTGCTCACAATAGAAAAAAACAATATTGACAACAACAGTGAGAAAGAACGAAAAATATACCTACATATGTTTGGTTCTAATAAATTCAGAAATAAAATAACATGAAAAAGGTGAAGGAAATTAAAGGAAACAACATTTAAAACCTGGAGAAAACATACAATACTCTTATGAATTCCAGGGATTAAACAGTTTGGGGCGTAGTCGCTGAAAACTGAACCAGAATGTCAGGGTTTAAGCTTTTTATTGAACACATTCAACAGAAAGATTCACAAGTCGATAATGTTTGCAGCTCTGTGTGGTCAAGCACCATTTACGAAAGTCTATTTTTTTTCCTAAGTACATGAGTGTCTGCACATTTACACACACACACACATGCACGCACAGACACGCACACAATCAGCCCTTTCCCTTCATGACCACCCAGACAGTAAATGAGCTCAGGGTTCACAATTACATTGCTACTTGTTTTCCCGATGGGACATTTCCTGTACTTCCTTCCTGTATGAGTAAGCCGCCCGTCCCTCCTCCCTCCTACCTCCCTCCCATCTCTCTATTTTCAGGATCCCGATCTTCATCTTCAGTGAGGATGCATCAAATAATGTTTTTTTTATTCTGCTCCTCCTCCTGCTGTCAAGGAGAGATAAAAGAGATGGTCAGGGAGGGATCCAAATGCATTCCTGAATGTCTTTGAACCTATTGTGCCATCCAGCAGAAGATAGATGGTCGATGCTCGTTACAGTGACATGAATGGTTTGGTCTTCTAAAGCGTGGCGGTTACACAACCAACATGTCTTTGTGTGCATGCAGCAAAAACACTTTTACAGTATTGGTAGTGGGAAGATGAACCGCAGGACACAACAATGGTTAAACTGGTCATCTCCGTGTAAAGAGCGCGATGTAGGAGTTTCATAAACGCCTTTGATACCGTGTTGACGCCTCACAGCTGTTATAACAGCAGGAGCTAAAAGGCTGCAAAGGCTTGTGAGGAGCGGAACTTAGCCACTGTGAACACAGGCTTTCACTGAACTGTTCACGGAGCGAGCTAAGTCCTGCACCTCCACAAAAGTCTGGACAGACACCATCCTGGAGGCATCGACGGCACCGGTCGTCCTCCTCCTCTCGTAAAAAATGTGAAAAACGTACGAGTGCTACTGTACAACATTTCAGGAAATATGCTTATTCACCTTCTTGCCAAAAGATGGGAAGCTACAATCTGCAGCTGGCTATCTCAGCACAAAGAGGAGGAAATAGACCTGGCATGAATTTGTCTTGTTGAATGCAAACAAGTTTCAGTAAGTTGCTCCACTTATAGGTTTTGCACTTTCTTTTTTTGTAGGAATAAAGGAGATTTAATGTAATATTTCAGTGGTGCTGGTTGGGAAATACCCAGCCTGTACTGTAAGCTAGGAAAAGCCGGACAGACGCTTCATATTTACCACGCAGTCATGCGAGTGTTATTAATCTTCTCGTCGCAAGAAGGCAAAGTCAAACATTTCCCACAGTGTTTAATTGTTCCTTTAAAACGTAAGGAGATTATGAGGCTGAATTAATTTTTTTTTTTTTTGCTAAGGATTTGTCATTAAACATTTAGATAATAAGGATTTAGGGCTGTGACTCCTGCTGCTAAAGCGGCGGTGTTGCTGGAGCAGCCGTCAGGTGGAGGAGACTATAGCGTGGGTTTCAGCTGTAGCTGGTTGGAAATCCCTGGCAATGTGATTTACATTACATCACAACAAAATCACTCTGCCAGGAATCCCTCCAGCTAAACCAACCATTCAGTATCCTGTTTGGGAAGATAGAGACACAGGAGGAGGAGGAGGAGTGGACGGAGCAGAGGGAGGGCAGCAGGAGTGTTGCCGGCAGCAGAAACACAGAAATTGACTCGGAATACAAATATGTGTTACGGTGAGCAAAGGTTGCAGAGGGAGGACAGGGGGAGGAAGAGGGAGGACTGCAGGTGTCTATCTGAGCACACATCAGCATGGCAGAGCACATTCATCACTATGTAATTATGGGAAACGCACACACACACACACACTGTTATACACACTTCTAAATGCTAACACATGCACACCCGCTCACACCACGCATGCTTTTTCTTTCACTGTCGCACCTGGACAAATAGAGCTGTATTTTAACAGCGTTCTATAGGCCGTCATTGACTGATGTTGATGAGTTTGCGTGTGCGTGCATGTGTGTATGTGGTCATTCAAGCTCGTGCATACTGTACATCTGTTCCACTTAGAGAGCCGCAGGTTTGTAACCTGACCTGTTGACCAGTTTATCTGCACAGCAGCGTTTTTATGTCTCCGAACCGTCTCCTAGTGACGCGATAGCTGAAAGTGTTGTAATAGGCTGGAGGGTTTTATGGAAATTGGGAATTCTATATAATAGATAATATTAGATAATAACTAGATAATATTCTGCCACTTTGTGACTTTTTAAGTGACTCTCTGACTCTGCAACCTGCAGCTACATTTGAAAATATAGTTCCCTCTTTTTACGGCGCTGAATAAAAGCTACACACAGCGTTCTTGCATTCGTCACCACAAGCTTCCTTTCACGTAACATTTGAGCGAGCTACAGAGGAGATGGGGCGGGAAAAAAAAAGGAAAAAGGTAGAAGCAGCTCAGAAAAGCTCATGTTGTTCAGCAGCAACATCAAATAGGTTAAAAGGCGACCGTTATTCAGTATGGCACTCGGATGATTAGGCTCACTTAAGCGAGCAGTTCTTTGTCCCTTTTGAAGCGGGTTTTGAAACAGACTGTTCGCTGCTTAATTAATTAAGTCAAAAGCGAGATGACAACCACAGAAGAACAGGAGTATAAATGGGTGCACGTGGCCGGCCTTTGCAAATATTTATCTCGACGCAGTGAAAGAACAGGAAATATGAGTGACCAGTCCAGAGTAAACAGCAGGCTTCCTCTCACCCTGACACTGATATTCTCAGTTAAATGTTTCCGCTGCTGCTGCTGCTGGTCAGAGCTTTTGGAGCTGCTAATGTGGATTCATTCAGATGAAGAGAGAGAGCTTTAATCTATGTGGAGAGCAAGGTGGGTGGTGGGGAAGTGATCTGTTTGAGTCTGCTGAGCATTCAGCTCCCACAGACACGCTAATCACCTTTACAAGTGACCCCTTCCATAAAAAAAACGAGGATATTTCTTTGTATCCCCACATGAAAAAGGGAGACATGCCAGTAAAAAATAGCAGTAACTTTAATCTCCTCCTGACTTTTGTTTTTGGACATTTCAATCCGGCAGTAAAAACAGAAAATTGAACAAAGAACAACTCTGACGCTGTTTTGATCAATACTTCTGTCTGAAACTGTGGTGTTCACAGTGTTTCTGTTTAGGTTCAGTCACACCAGTCTCATTTTCAGAGTTTTATTCTAGGTGGAGCGGGCAGCTGTATAGTTTTTTGGAGCTATTGAAAAGCTCCACAAATTACACAGACCGCTGATTATCATCTGCTGGTGTCCATTACAAATATGTGATTGTACTGTGTATCAGAGTTGATGTTTCTATCAATAACCTCGACCCCATGCTCTGGTGTATTTGGCAGAGAGCAGCGCTGCGTCCCGCCTCCCTCTCTGTTTTCTCAGTGCACCAGCAGGCCTCCAACACAGAACATGTACGGTGTGTTATAGGTGAGATGAATAACATACACTATCTGCAGTGGAGGCCGGTGGCAAAAGATGTGATCACAGCATCCCTGCCTAAAAAAACATAATTTATTCTACCTTCACAAACTAGCAGCTGGAGAATGAATCTCCTCAAAGCAGAGCGAAAGCCAGACGTCCACGTGTCAGGTCGCTGGAAACATGAATGATGATAACGTCGCCGACTCGCTTTGGATCTCAAATTTTGATATTACTGTTAATGTGTCACTACTGTGGGTTTAAGTTGCTTCACGTGACCGATAACCTCTGTCAGACATCTCGATGTCTGGCTCTTCTCAGTGCAGCCGAGGTTCTTCGGTGTAATTCCTTCACAGCTGGCTGACAGTAATACCCTCTCTGTAGCCGCCGGGCTCAGCTTTTGACAGCCAATCACAGTAACTCAATGGCTCGGTGTTGTTTGTCTCTCTCCATCTAATGTTTCCATCTCCCTCACGCTCTCTACATCTGTCAGCTGCCAAGCCAGAGTGGTATTTTTGGGTGGTGATGCCAGCTAATGCAGTACTACCGTGTCCCATTAACAACGGCATGAGTGACAAAAACTGCACACAGGGACCGTCGAGGTGGTATTTCCATCTGCAGCGCTTTTTAGGACACACCTAAAGTGACACACGGCAATTTGAAGTGAGTAGGGGAAAAAAAAAATCCCAAATTACCTCTGATTTGAACCTCAAAGGGCTGATCACATGTCCTTAAAACACGCACACTCACATGACAACATCAAAATAATGTCGAACATTTCAACCAGTATGAGACTTGTTCACTCCTCGCCTGTGGCTGTGGCTGTTTGACAGCTAAATGAGCAACAATTGGCCTGGCCGTGCTCCAGACTGCCTCAACTACTCAATAACAGCAGGAAGTACGTACATGACTAATGTCCTCCCCACACTGCCTTGTTTTCTGTTCCCTCTCATTTTCCATCCTTCATGCAACAGCTAAAAACTGAGGGAATGGATGCTGCCTATCCCGACATAGACAATGGTGTTTTGTGTTTGGTTTTTTTTTAGTTTTAAAACAAAAAGCCTTAATTATGGTTTTACACATGTTTAACCTTCATCTTATGACAAATTGTTTGTGTCCCTGCCTGGGTTTTGCTTCACTAAGTAAATGAATCAGCCTTCCGAGCTGGAAGGGGAGGCCTCTCGTGACAATGACAAGCATTTTTCTTAGACAGGCTGTATGGAGAGAAAAAGGAAATCCTAAGCAGCCCCTGTACCCTGAATGTTTTTTCATGCACCAAGTGGTTTTCAAAATTGCAGCACATTGTCTGGAGCTCGTGTGCTGCTGGGCTATTTCCCCCAGAAAAAAATAATGACTGAATCTCTATATGCACAAGTGCCGGCTTGTTCTTTAGAATGACGGTTGTAAAGTCTGCAGAAAACTGTTTTCACTTTCCACCCTTTCATCAGGTAGAGGAGCACCGGTATGTTTGAAAGAGAGGACTGCAATAACTTGCCTTAAAGCACACTTATTTCAACCACCAGCAGCAGCAGCAGCAGCAGCAGCAGCCGCCTGCCCTTCAATCAGGGAACGCATTAACCCAACACTCGGCCTGTATTGGTCTCATGTATGGCCGGTCTCACTGGCTGTCTTTCTGCTCCGTGGAGAGCTACCAGCCAGGGTCCTTCTCTTGTGATTACCCCGTGATTTTAACAGCCTCAGCTGTGCTGTATTTTGGCTAGACACTTTTTTTTTCTTCTTTTTTTTTGGGACCAGGCCAAGGGCACACATGATTGGCTGGGGTCTGTCTGGGGCTTGCACATGGTTGGTTTGTCCTAATTTGACCTGTGCAGTCACTTGCACATAAAAAAAAAAAAGACAAAAAAAAATTAGCTCATAATGTTCAAAGGTTTGGATCGGGACTTTGTAAGTCGATCTCTTGTCAACATCTCAAGGCGGCTTCAATCCAGAGCTACGAGCGGTGGCGCCACAGCGTCCGTGTCAGCGTGGACAAAGGAGGCACTGCATATGGTGAACCTTTAGGAGGGTTTCCTTTAGCTGCCGTTACAGTTGGCGTTGTGCCCGAGGCGGGGAAGAGAAGAGGGAGGGGGTGGGGGGCAGGAGAAAGAGAGGCAGACACAGGAAGAGGGAACCAGAGGGAAGTCGGAGCGAGAAGACATGACGTATGAGCAGACAGTGAGAACTTCGACCGGTGGCCAAACAGAGGAGCTTCAGAGACGGAGAGATTGAACTTCAGATAGCCTGAAGCCAAATGTTAGGAAAGCGTGTCACGTTTAAAAAGGATTAGACAGGACGTTTTAATCAAATGAAGCAAACACAATCACCAGAACATTTTGTGGCCTTTCTGTGTCCAAATCGGTGGAAGATGAAATCTCAAGGCTTTTCATCAACAACCACCAGCCATGTTCACGTGGACCATTAACTGTTTCAGCTCTTTCATCCATTATCTTTAGTTATTTTAATCATTTATCCATTACTTTTTCGCTAATTGACCCGAATACAAGAGCCGTAGTTGTTAGGTTTTTTTCTGGGTCGTCTTATATCGGATATTTTTTCAGAAAAGAGACACAGACTAGTACAAAATACAGCGTTGATATATGGGTCGGTTCGCTCTGCCTTGATGTTACTCTGCGGTCTTTCTGCAGACGCCACAAGGTGTTTTGACAGTCAGGTCTAACCTCTGGGAGATACTTAACGCCGGTGTAATGTGTTTTGTTACCATGGCTGAAATAAAGTCATGACAAGTGAAAACGAGTTCATATGTGTCCCCTGACGTCTTTACCGCAGAAGTGAATTGAGGATAAAATCTATCAATCTGTCAGCAGCCAGGAATTGCAGATGTCACAGACGATGAGCTCGGAAAACAAAACAATCTGAAAAATGCCAACTGTCATGGAAAAAGGACTCCGAGACCGAGTCCAAGAGCCCAACAGGATAATATGTGATTCTGTGACTGATAGACAAGCTGCACAAATGTGATTTATTGTGTTACTGCACTCCACACTCCTTCACTTATGTGAGAGAAGGAGTCAGAGGAGGAGTCAGCTTATAATCAGGGTCATGAATTACAGTTTATGAATTGCTATTGGCTGTATACTTAAACCATTCTTCCATTACTTTTAGCTAACTAATTAACTGTTCATCAAATCCTTTAAATATTTGAACTTTTCTCTTTCACCCTCTTTTAAGTTTATCCGTCTTCTCAGCTGTTTTTCATTGACTTTTACCTGTTTAGGTTTACCATGCATTCATTACTTTCAGGCAATTTCATGTTTATCCCTTACTTTTAACTATTTATGACTCCATTAGCGTTTTAACAAAACCACTGAACCTAACCCAACTTAACTTCTGATTAAAAAAATTGTAATTTCTGTGCTTTTAGCAGAGGTAGTTGACAATCTAACCCCCTGGCTGATTATTTAAGTGCACCACTGCATGGCTGAGATGTGAACCAGCAGATTTCTTTAGTTTCTGTCATGATTGATATGTCTGTTTCATTAATTGTACATGCAATTATTGTGCAGTTTCTTTGTCTTTTCACAGTAGTACATTTATAACCAACTGACAAAGCAATAACTCAGAGTTTTTTGAGTAGAATAAATTACTCTAAGACTTTCCTTGATCTTCTGCTTCGTAGGGAAAAAGTGCATTTTTCTTCTTCACTGTGCTTATAATTAGTTATTTAAATCACAAGTTGAGTAGCATTTCATGATGTTTATACTCCAACAGGAACATAATGATTTCATAATTAGATACACGTTCAACAGCTCCGGCGCTGGCGCTCGTTTGAAGGTTTTCATCGTCCAAACATAACCTGGAACATGGATCACTTTCCAGATAAAGCCTCAATTGACAGCACATGTGTAAAAAGCCTAAAATTAAGCCTGATTACAAACCATAGGAACGGGACGGTTCACTGTGAAATAAATCAACAACGAAAATAATTTGGTTGAGGTTTTGGTCACTGCAGCCAGATCACTTCTGTAGAAAGTCGTTGGCTGCTAAAATGTCTTGCAGACCCACGTCCCAGCGAATCCGGAGGCAGGACAGCCCTTAAGGAGCCCTTAACTTTATTTACCTCTCAACATGGGACCGGAGTAACGTATGTCTTTCCAGCTTTTTAAAAGTCCCTCTGTGGACTCCATGTTTTGGATCCCTTCCATCAGACTAGAAGAGTGAATTAATGACCTGGGTGTTAGGAAACAGACTGTTTAACTAAGAGGCCTTTTACCTCAGCAGAGTTTCATACTTAGCGATATATTATATTCCTCATATAATATAATATAAGGGCAACAAATACCATGAATTCATTATATATCTGTAATTTTATTTTCCAAAAAATAAATAGTATAATCTATAAAATTGTGGGAAAAAAGTCACAAATAATTCAACTAAAGAGAAGAAGCAGCGAATCTTCACATCTGAGACACCTGTGTAAAAGTTTTTTTTCAAAGGGCCAAATTGTTTTGTTTTCTTCTGTCCCTCTAACCATCAAAAAAGAAGTAATTACTCTCAGATTAACACTGAAATTAATCAGTTTGTTTACAACTTTTAATAATTTATCTTTTTCAATTTACTAAGAAACAATGTCAGAGAGTTGATTTAGTGCACTCAGGCTTGTTTCAAAAGTATTCAGACATGTCAGACAAACAATTACATCATAGAGTTGTACTTGTAATTATAGAGATGAACTAGAGCTGGAGCATATTGCGAGACGTCCACAGTGGTTGTGTGTTTTCTGGAAGTGACACAGTGTCATTCTGGGGATGTCATTATTTTATCCCTTTGTAGTTTGTTGTTAAAAGCACTGACCTTTAAGAAAAACGTACCAATGCCTTGCACAACACTGACACACAAACGCACACACACACACTACACTACATTTCCAGACTGTGCCAAACACAGAGTAAAGTCAGCGGTCTATGACTCGCAGCAGTCGACCTGTAACAAGTGTGTAATGCACTTTGACAAAAAAAAAGAAAAAGAAAGAAAAGCTCAGGATGAGACCCACATTGAGCCAAACAGCAGCAGCAGCAGCAGGAGCAGCAGCAGCAATCATACTTTCCCACACATAAATGAAGGTATAGCGAGTTTATGGGGCTCGGAAAAATGTAATAAAAGGCCTTTCTGTGAATGCAGCCATCTGTGGAACTTTAAAAGAACTTCCTGTAAACAAGACTGAGGAGAACAAATCCTCTCACACTCGTCCAACACTCCACTGCCGCCTGGAATCAGCCTTTCATCTTTGTTTTCAATTTAGTTTTCTCTCCTTCTC
Source organism: Decapterus maruadsi (assembly GCA_030347415.2). NCBI lineage: Eukaryota > Metazoa > Chordata > Actinopteri > Carangiformes > Carangidae > Decapterus > Decapterus maruadsi. The sequence continues at coordinate 20,935,691 of CM064906.1, forward strand.
TTTGCTCTGAGCCTTGGATTAAGAAAAAAACAACTTTTTCTCTGGTTTCCTCTCTGTCATCTGTGTCTCAGTCGTCGTTGTCCTCGCTCTCCACGTCTTCCTTCCCTCACCTGTCCTTAGAGCACCTTTCTGACACAGATGTGCTTCTAATTTTGTCCTGAATCACATTTCTTAAGTCTAGGATGCTGTTTTTTTTTTTTTTTACTTTAAATTATTTATTATTGCAGGTTAATTTGGAGACAAATTCGTAGTTTCAGAGTTTTTTCTTGCTTTGTTTTATTTCACTGCAGATTAAAATACGCAACAAATCCAAAACATTAACCAAACTCCAGTCATGAAAGTCCACTGGAGCTTTTTGTTCAAAAGTCAGATTATTTCCATATTCTTCCAAGCAGCCTCATGACGCATTTGATTTAGGAGAATTTCCCCAGTTTCCCAGTGAGCACATTGAGTACCAGACTCAATACAATTCAATCAGCCAGGTCTGGACACTGTCTCAGTGCACCTCCACTGATGTGGCGTATTTTATTAGCTCCAAAGCTGATGTGAAGCAGTTTTACACAACAGTAGGCTGCAGACAAAACGTCATAATATCCAATTATTTGCTATTTTTTCCCCTTTTTTTTAGTCGGATCTGAAATGCAACAAAAATAAAAATAAAAATTGCATATTGGCAGCCAAAATGAGTAACGTTGACAAACATGAGACATTTTATTTTCCACTATGAAGCAGAAATTCCCAACTCAACTGCCATAAAAGTATAAAAAGGACTATAAAATTTAAAAATATGAGTAAAATACGCCGCACGCCGCCAAAAAGGCAAAATATCAAAGAGACCTGCAGAAACTTTGAGCGCAGACTTTGTGTTTCAACGTATTTTCATGTCAGCAGCAATTTGTCATGATGACATGCTGCTGCTCCTGTCTGTCCTTTGTTCAGAGCTTGAGTTGAACCAACGCTGGACTGTCTCCACACACTCCCCCTGACATAAAGGGCAGAGGCATGTGTGTGTGTGGTTTTTTGTTGTTGTTGTTGTCTTTTGGTGTATTTTTTCCATTTTTCTGGACATTTTTTACTGCTCGCTGAGGAAACCCAGATAGACTTGTAAAGCCAAATGGGCAAGCACTGAATCGAGGGAAGGGGGAAGGGGCATTGTGTGTAAGTCTGTGTGTGTATGTGTGTAATAGCAAAGTGATGTCAGGTGGAAAAGACTGGCTACTTCCTTGGTGTGTGCCAACTTGTAACGTATGGAGAGAGGAAGGAAGACAGCAAGAGAGAGAGCGAAGGAGAGAAAGAGTTGAGCATAGAGGCCACATGGTCCAAGATTCATATCTTTCTCACTGTTCGTCTGAATGAACCAAAGAAAAAGTTAGACTTAGTCCAGTTAAAGTACGAGACATCCTCCGCTGACATTGAACATGACGCTTGATTAAAAAATGTTAATCCTAGATTTGGAAAAGTGGCGTTTATTGATGAGGGGAGCTGAGGAAGGCCAAAGAAATGATGAATGGAGAAGCTAATTATACTCCCATCTCTGAAGACGACGAGTTTGGGAAATAAAATAAATAAAATAATGCAAAAGGTGTAGTTACAAGGTCCAAAGGTTCAAATACAAAAGCTGCTCCTTTGAAACTTTCACCGAAAGACTTTTGGCAGCATTGAAACAGAGAGTCGAACATGCTGAAGCCCGCCACGTACACCGCAGATCTGATTAATGTTTACTCATCTGCTCTAGTCTCTGACATCGAAGTGGGCCCTGCTCATATGCACGCTCATATCATACAATTTATATCAGAACTCCCATTTAAGCAAATGGTTCGACGACAAATGTGGCTTTAGGAGTGGGAGACGGTGATATTTATATTTTTTAACACAAATTTTATACATTTTTTGTTTGATTACGTTTAAATGTCCGTAATGCAAAATCAAGTCACAAATCTCACACATGCACACACTATGCTGCTTGCATGTATTCCCTGATCAAATTAGCAACCAACAAACACAAGACGACCAAAAATAATCTACAAATCTGCAAACATGTGAAAGTTAAAAAAAAACCCCAATGAATTCCTTCTGAATGAATTCGTTTTCTGAAATCTAATGATAACCCATTCACAGTCGTATATCATTGAAATGAAGAGAAACTACTGTTAAGTTTTTGAAACTATTCCACCAAACGAAAATACGTGTCAAGAAAACGTTTAAAACGGCAACGGTCGCAAACTCTCTCAGCTCTCTCCTTTCCACCTCCACAGCAGTCACCACCTGCAAACTTCACTCACCTCTGAAACTTTAGTGAAGCAGAAATTGTTCTCATACTCACAAGTCTTTAGAGTGGAGACAAAAAAAAGAAAAGAAAAAGAAAAAGTAAAAAAAAACCCTTCTACATGCTAAAAACTGAAGAGATCCAAAAGTCACAGAGTGCAGCGCAAGACACGACGTAGGTCACAGCGTCCGAGCGTGTTGCCTACAAAAAAGCCTCCGAGCCTCAAGTCCAAGCTCAAAGTGAGCTGCGAGCGTCGCTTTGCTCCACCTCCTCTGAACTCCTCTTTTAGCTGAAGGGTGTGGACTGAGTCAAAGCTGTGACTATAGAGTCCACATCATTCACACAAGTTTGCCTCCTGAAAACCACACCCAGAGAGAGAGAGAGAGAGAGAGAGAGAGAGAGAGAGAGAGAGAAGGAGGGAGGGAGGGAGAGAAGGAGAGCAGAAAGGGAAACACTAAAGTTTTCCTTAAATAACAACAGAGGAGGAGTGAGGAAACTTCTGGTTTCAGGGTCATCCAGAGCCTTGAAATAACCAAGGCAGCGGGCTCTGCTAGGAGCAGAAAATGATGACGCAGAGCAGCGGTCATTTCAGGATGTTTATGTTATTTGGCAGACGCGCTTGTGCTTTTTAAGATGGCGGTAGGCGTACGGTGGGCCCTGCCGTTAAACATCAGATTACCCAGATAAAAGGGATTAGTTTGTAGAGTGTGTTTGTGTGTGTTGGTGCCTCCGCACGCTCCTCCGGGGTCTGCACATCCGGGCTGCGCGCCGTGTATATTTGTGAACACGTGCATACGTTCATGTGTGTTTGAGTAGGCGACGGCTGCGGCCCATAGTTTGAGGCTGCCCGCGCCGCGCGCCTCCACGCTGATGGCTAACAGCTGCCATCTCTTTCCTGTCTGAGTGGGTATACAATCCATGCTATATTGCAGTAATCATACAGTAAAGACTACATCTGTTTGGCGTTAACCAAACATGTGCAATCCCAGAGCAATTCTTCTGCTCCTGCCGTTTATTTGATCTCACTTTATTATAACATAAGGCCCTTTGGTGGCAGCTTTCATCTAGAGGGGTTTTTACAATGCAGCGAGTGTAAAGTGCGGCCTGGCGGGAATCAGACTCCCATTCCTGGCAGTGTCAGTGCCACGTTACACCTTTTAAAGATCTGAGTCAGTTTCACAGCTATGGATTAACGTCCTCAAAACTCACATGGACCAATCCAATCGTTTTCTTCAAAAACTAGGCTGAGTCCCCCCGAACCAACCGATGCCAAAGGAACTCTAAATATAATTGTATACTTGTGCAACCGTCACCAAAAATCCTATGAAAAGACCAAAACTAAAAGGCAATACTTTGGTTTCCCAGTTCTCCCAGCCTCCCTTCTCTGTCTGTGGCAGCCCAGCCCATTTGTTTCCTACTGAAGATCTAAAAACAGGTCACGGACAAATTAGTCCTGTGCTATAAAAGAATGATTAATTTAACTTTGATTTCCAGCGACGTTGTTAAAACAAGAGTAATTAGTTTTCAGTGATTGAGAACAGTTTTCAGCAGTGGACTAATATTGTACACGTTGGGAGCAGTGTCTACAGCAGCAGGGCGGAGTGCGTACAATTCAGACCGTATAAAGTGCATTTTTCACAGTAATAAAGGAACATGTGACCTGGTCCTGTCATTGAAGTGTTTTTTTGTTTATTTTGGCATCTATGAAGTAAAATATTGAGAATCTCACCAGACTTTTCCTCAGCAGGACTCATTACCTCAGACCACATCCACAGGGTTAAGGGAACTCCACCAGATGAACTCAAATATCCCTTTATTGTCATTGCAACAAAACAACATGCAACAAGATTTGCGCTGCCACGTCTATTCCAGGGCTAAGAGGACATCGACACACGCGTACTCACACAGGAAAGAAATGACTACAATCATACAAATAGAATGAAACGCTGATCCGTGTTTGATGAGGTCTAATACCAACTCACATGGACCAGTACTTGTTACTTTAGGTGCAGAGAACTGGAATAGGTAACCTTTGTCATCACCACATTATGAATAAATACAGCAAAAGATGTGCAAGCTTGTCATTTAACATACTGAAGGAATTAATAAAGACTTGTAATTAGGAACAAATTATAATAATTCACAATTTTTTTTATCCATCACATAACTTGTAGTTGTGATCTAATGTCCTTCCTCCTTAATATGTCAGATGAGATTTACTGAAAGTCTCAGCAAAGCTCCAGACTGAAATATCTTTTTTTTTTATGAGTGTTTAATCAAATCCAAAAGTCAAATATTTCAAAAATTCTTGTCTGCACTTGAAGAAGAATAATGAAAGCCTCAAGACCGATGACTTTGTAGCTAAGGTGTGAAAACAAATAATTCCTTTCCTCAGATGTTTAATATTTCCTTTCCAGGGAGTTGCTCTGGCTTATGTTAACAACACGATTATGGCAAAGTTCATACATTCATACGTGCAACATTTCAGGAGTGATCATTCATAAAAATTTGCTGTCGAAACCAGAGGTGGTGTTTGGACGGTAGCCAAGCCGGGCGATCTTTGTCCATTAGTTTCTATTTATGGCCAAATATTATGTTGCTAGGGAACAGTCGGGCCCGTATCAAAGTTATCAAATTAACATTAGCAGCTCGGCGAGCAGCAGCGACTTATACATCAAATCCCATCATGTCCGTCTAACAGGGGCTGCCATGCATTGAGAAGCATAAACAAATGCTCTTAGGGGGGAAAAGATGCAAAAGCTGCCTGTGGTAGTTTAGCTGACCACCATCAGTGATACCAAAGCCACACAAACTCCAGTAAATGGTGTTTATTTGTCTGGGCGACATAATTTACTGTGACTAAATGGATGCTGAAATATTGACAGAGGCTTTCCCGTGGAGCCACATGAAGTGCTATCGCAAAAAAGAAGAAAAAAGGGGGGAAAAAAAGAACTACAAAAAGTCTTATTTGGTCTGGCAGGTTGCCCAGATGGCAAGTGAAAACAAAAGCCGCCTATGCACACACACACACACACACACACACACTATCAGTGACAAAAGAGAGACGACCAGACAGGCAATCCCACCAGGAACACTTTCACCTGTGCTGCAGACAAAAGCCAAGCGCTGGGAGAAGCGTGAGTGTGAGGTATTTATTTCCTTTGACGTTTCCATTAAACATTTCCTTGCACAGTTGCGCGTCTTTTTTCTTTGCCTTTACAGGACTGATGTTTTTAAGAAAGTTTTGGAGTAAGAACAGTATATACTTTGTGTGTGTGTGTGTGTGTGATCCTTTTTTCCCTGTGTGTGTGTATGTGTATGTGTATGAATGAGTCATCCCAGTGACCCCACCCTACGTGGGCGGTTGATTTGGCGGGCCGGGAGTATTTGGCCTCTGTCAGTCTGCCTGTCCCAGAAAGAACTGCTCACATAACTGGCCTCTTTGTTCCAAATGTCACTCCCCTCAAAGGAAGAAAAGGGATCCCGTCGCTGCTTCTCGTGCCCTTTTCCTTTGCGTCTCTTCCTTGTTTCTTTGCACTGCCGCGACCAAGCCCGACCCACAAGATCTGACTGACGGGCGGCTGAGTGGGTGACCAACTTATTGTAAACTCCTACAAATAATGGCATCATTCTTAATCATTTCGTTTTTTAAATAAAACAGCCTCGGGGCTTGACTCGGGAAGCTTATTAGCACTCCCAGAAAGAGAGCTTTGATGCCAAAAGGATTATCTGTGTGCCTGAGAAAAGAAGAAAAAGATTATAAGGGACTGAATAGTGAGGAGTGAATGCACTGCATGCCCTCTGTTTCTTTTCTACTTGTTGATGGCTCTCTGGACGAGCTTCTGCACATGACCAACCCAAATCTTGTGCTTCTGTGGCGGCGTTTGAAGTTGTTTTGTTTTGAACTAAATTTAGCCGAGAGTTACGTAAAGGCCAAAATGCAACCTAAGTGATCTACTCCAGCTGAAGAGAATCAGGTTTACTAGAATGCCCGCGGTTTCGAGTAGTTTTAAAAGCACTTCTCATGTTGTGTGATACTAGACTATAGCGTTACAGAACCTGCTCACATACTCGGCGTCATATTTACAATGATGTTTTATTCATTCTCAGTTACAAAGTGACAGCAGTGTTGTGGCAGTCATTGAAAGCAGCGCTCTTCACCTTTTTTTTTCTTTTTTTTTGCACTGTTTTTAGACTGCCAGTGTTTTGGAAAAGAGCCTGGAGGGGAGGGATTGTGTTTTTCATGGTTGAAATTAAGGTTAGACTGTTAATACATGGAACATTTGAATGTTTCTGTAATTCAGCTACCTGAACCTCAGATCAAGAAGTTGTGCTGCAGAGTCGTGACCTTTTGTGACTGATGATGTTCTTCTTTCAAGATCAGAAACGTTTTATGCAAAACGCATAATAACTCAACGTTTTTATATGGCGTCTCTCTGCAGAAAGAAAACAAGGCTGTTCCATGTCTGAAGTGATTACTGCACAAATAAAGTTATATAAATATTAGTCAGTAATGTTATTTTTTTTTCCCCCTCCATTGCCTGGGAGCAAAACGGTCTGTGGCCTGGTTCTGGTCCATGGCCCCGGCGAGTGGAACCACAGATTTAAAGTGTTTTTAGTGACTCCAAACTCCATGAAAGGTCAGAACTAGGCTGCTAGGGCGGTAGCCTGACGTCGCCCCCTTTATCTCAATAATCTGAATCATCAAGAAAACCTTAAGGTGACTCACATTTCATCAAATCACCTCCCTTTTCTCAAAGAAGCATAGTTGTGTAAAGAGTGAGGCGCAGCGACAGCATCACAAAATGAAGCGGAGAATAAAACCATCTACTTTCACATTTATGTAAATAAGTAGTTGACATTGGAAACCAGGTGTAATTTCAAACGCATTTACTGAAAAGTTACAACAGGCACTGTAACATTATGTTGTCATAAAGCAGTAGTAAGTACTGTGTTGCTAAACACATAATCATCAACAGGTGAAATAATGAATTCAAAGGTTAAAAAAAGTAGTTAATAAATAGTACATTTAAATTCTCCTTTTACTTAAAGTGCATGTGAGCAATTTCAACAAAATGCAGGTTTAAAGCCACATACAGCATCTTGGGCTGCATGTTATTGACTTTACATGGTCATGGCTGCAATGGTGCATGCAACAACAACTTCGTTCAAAGATTGTTGACAATAACTGAATAGCATTTTGATTAGTGAAGTGCAACTCGGATAATAACGTCGACAGTACAAAACCGACTGTGATGAAACCGGACAGCAGCACAACTTGTTCATGTTGTGATGTCAGCTCAACTACCGTTGGGACTTGATGCTGGTGCAACCTGGTTTCAATGTAAGTGACTCTTTAGCTATCAGTAAGATAGAAGGGATGCTTTGATCGGGGTGCACACTGTTGAAGTTTTCAAACTACTGATGATTAATAGAGGCATTGAACCCTACATGGCCTGTCTGACCCATTTGTTGACGCTGAATATCCTGATTTAGGAAAGCCCTGTTTTATCATAACCAGTCCAAAAACACAAAATCACTTGCTGCCTCCAGTCCAAATCTCTCATCAGATCCAGGTGTTGCTGTCACCTTCCTGTTATGTGGATAGCTTATCAGCCAGAGACGACAGTCAAATCAGTTTGGGTCTAATGGAGCACAGGTGCCTCTTCACACTGAATCTTACAACAGCTGCACTTTTTAAAGATCAGTTTAGGGCAGTTTACAGTCTTGTGTCAAGTGGCCAGTTAGTTTCCTGAGTAATCACTTCATACATCAGTACTAAAAGCCTCTTGGGGGAAAAAAATTACAGCTTTTATACTTTAAAAGGTTAAAATAAGAGAAAATAACTTTCCTTATCATGAGCATAAAAATGAACTCTTACTAACCTATGCACAACCCAATAATTAAAGTCAGTATTCTTGTATTTCAGGATAGTTGGCATTGAGTTGTTGGTAAAACACAGGGCTGCAGAACAGGTGTGGCCATCATTACCTTAATTATGATCTCGCATGGCACTTTATAGAATGCATACTTCTGCCAAGGCTAAGCAGTCAGACACATGTCTAGATTATTATCTGGATATGCACTTCATTTTGCAAAGCGATCGACCTCAACATCATTAACATGTCATTAACTTGTTATCTGATTCAGAAATGACAAGAATGTCAATGTCACAATGTTAATGCAAGGGATTAAAAAGAACATACTGAATCCACCCACTGAATTGGATTGGTACCAATATTTAGTGGGCTCTTACCAGCCACCTCCCTCCACCAAATTCATTGTGAATCAGTGCGGTGCTTTTTGTGTAATCCTGCTGACAAAATACTGTACTGTACTGAAGTTGGCATGCTAACCAGCTCGCTCACATTATTTCTCACTTTCTGACACCAACTCACAATCATGTCCGGTCTTCCTCGTTGCAGCACTACTCACAGAGAGTACTATAAGCTTGTCTTGTAAACGCAACAATGGCTGATGACTGGTGAGTAAATAGCTGTTAACGCCAACCCATATATGTTCCTATAAAACATGTTCCTCTGCTGCTTTATAGGTTTTTTTCCCCCACTGATGGATTAAGTTACACGTTGCCTGTCAAGCACTGCCCCAATTTCACTTGTGCTCATGTCACATCATGCCTTCTAATTAAGATTTAACAGAGAATACAGCAATGAATGTCATCATCAGGTCATAAAGGCATGTGTTAACCCATGAACATCCAAGATTCAGAAATACAGCTCAGTGCAGATTTAACTAAATCGTAATTCATCAAAATCACTTACTTTGTGTCTTTTTAAACATTTTTATTCAGTCTTCATGCCTTGTTATTTTTATCATAAAAATGTCTGAGCTGCAGTTGACAGTTGCACTTTGGGGGATAAATGTATAACAGATTAAGTGTAATCACGTCTTTGTTGAGCAGTTAGCTACAGTGGCAGCTGCAGTTTACGCTGCAATAGTGGCTTTGTGTATCGAAACACTCCTTCTTCAGCCTGGCACCAACTGTGTCTGGCAAGGGAACTGTTTCCAATGTGTCAATTCGTCAAATAAACTGTGGCGCTGTAAGAAAATAAAGAGAGAAATAATCTCAGAAGCACAACAAGCTGCTGTGGGAGCTGTGGCTCCAGTTCACTCGAAACCCAGTTATGAATCTGTGCTGCTCACGGCCTGACGTCGTCGTCTTTGATGTTTCATCTGGGCAGAGGGGGTGAAGACCAGAGATACCGGCTAGCAGGGAGATCAAGTGAGTGTGCGGCCGTTTGGGCCTCTTAATTTCCCTTTAATGCCTGCCATTAGTTTTCAGGCCTGAGAGTCATGCCAACAGCTATCCTGAGGCAAACATCTAAATGAAATGTTTACCATTGCAGCTATAGCAGCTCCAAATGTAAGATGGTTTAGAAAATATGTTTGCTGTTTTTTTTCCTAATGGCCCCCCTGTGTTTATCTGTTCATCACCCAGACTAATTGGCAAACTAGCTCTCTTGTTTGGTTTTATGGCCCCACGGTCAATACCCTTACACTGGTTATGAATACTGAAACAATATGTATATGAGAAATCCTCAAAGGGGCTGGAAGCACAGAGAAGTCAATAAATCACCCAGATCAGGCCTGCACATTGAAATTCATAAGCAAAGAGATATTCCAGCAGCATGTGCACTAAAAGAATGGGACCTTTTTAGTTTATCTGTGTTCTTGTGCCAGAGAACATTACGCTCTCCCGGTAGTTAATAGCACAGGAGTTGGCGGGGCAGTGAGGTCAAATGTAAAATGTACAACTTAAAGGCAGTCTAGCAATATGGAAACACTTAAACAGAAGGCGTGTTCGCTCCATTAGTCCAACACTGTGTCCACAGCCGCTGAGTAGAGACGGCAAACGTCTCGCTGATCAGATTTTAGGGAGGCAAATTATCGTCGTCACCTGAATTGGATTACATCTGGAAAAAAAAAGAAAAATAAATGAGATATGTCAAAATATTCAACATCAAGTGAATGAAATGTAAACAGTCTGGAGAATATAATTCATATTAACCGGTAGACCACAATACAAGGTTCAAGTTTCATGTGTTTTCTCCATGCATAACTGCATATCCAGACATTGTTTAAGTAGCTACGACCTAACCATTGAGAAAACGTCTGTTGCCAAATATGGTATTTAACATCAAAAGGAAGAAACACTGAGCAGTTGTGGTGACATTAATGCAGCTGTGGGCCAGTCTCGAGACCATACTCATGAACAGCAACTGTAGCATATACAAACCATCAAGGCTTCCAAACTAAATGACAAAACATGTTATTTGTCATCACCTTCCAAAACAACAAATACTGTATAAGCGTGTTCTGATCTGACCTGTCGGCAGAGTGACATTGTTTGGCTGCAACTGTTCCTTGTGGCTCTTGGGAAAAATGAATCATCGCATTGTTTAAAAGTGGATCTGGTTTGGGCACAAGAAGTAGGCTAACTAAGAACTTGGTAAAGTTTAGGGACTGATTGTGGTCATGCTTAAAAGAAACCAACACTGACTCTGAGTCTCGAATTTAAAAAGTTTACACGCTTTGTTGAACCATTCATCCATTCATCTTCTGGCTGAACCCCTTCGAGGTTTTAGGGTGCTAATAATGACACTGACTTTTTTTTAACTATGTTCCCGTGAAATGGCAATGTGAGGACATCTGTCGTCTTGGAAACTGAAACAAACAAAAAATGTTTTAAGTTTTCAAAAATTGATGACTAATTTAACAAAATCACTCCCTCTGCTGTGCCAACTTAAAATGCATTATACCTTTCTCCTGCTGCAGCTGCTGACAGATATTCAGAGGAAAAATCATAACTTCCTTTAAGAAAACTATGGCTTCTATTTGTTTTAGGACATGACAGATGGACTAAATAACTGATATTGTAAATTACCTCTCTCCAGTGAAGGATTACCTGACAAGCAGCTGGAACATTTAAGGGCGTTTTGGGCATTATCATTACTCTGTGATGAGGTGAAGTGTCACACAACCGTGGTTTTGTAGTGATTTTATGTCATGAGAGTTTTTAGCATGCTATCAACACTGCCTTTGTTCTGTTCTGTAATTCAGGTTGTAGAGACTCAGGAAAATGCATGTTTTCAGTAAACATATACTGGACCATATGGTACACGTGGAGTCATTCTTGGATCATTTCATTCATCCATCTTTCATACACAATGGATACTTAATTTACATTGGAGAACGGAGAGTGCACTCTTTAGTTGTCCCTCCAGGCTGTCTGATCAAAGTGTTTTGTATGTGCACACTGTAACATAGACTAAATAAATCAGGGAGAGGCTGCAGGAAAATGGCTTTACTGATTTGGTATTCTAACAATAACTTGTGCATCCTATGTGAAATTCTTCTACGGTGCCCTTGCTACCTGTCCCATGAGCCATGGAAACCATTTTCAAATATAAATTACTATATTTTTCTTTAGCCTTGGCTGAATTCTTGATGGTAAGTATTTTATTATTTAATTTATTAGTTTATTTCATAGGGACAGTGCACCACTAATCAACAGTGTAAATGGACCAGAGTTAGCCAACAGGGCTAGTATTCGTCCGTTGTCCCTGGCCAGATGTAAAAAGGCAACAATTAAGTACTATCAAAACACAACTTACATAACAATCTACCTAGTAAAAGCTCATAATAACAAGTAAAACAGGTAAGAAGTCTGACATACAGCATAACAAGAGCTCATGGCATGCAGACATGGAAAAGAAGAGCGAGAGAAAGCAAGAGAGGAGAGTACAACTAGAAACACATGCAAGTAGCACTCAGAGCTAAGACATTAGCACAAACAATATCAGACATTAGAATGCAGGACATGAAATGGCAGGCATTAGGCAAGAAAACAAAAGCTAACGAACAAGTAAAGCAACAGAAAAACAGAAACAAAAACAAAACAACAACAAAACAGGACATATAATTACAAGCATTGAGAAACGGCACAAATAGTGATTTACATGATTAGTGATTAACCACTGCCTTAACTGTCTTTTAAAAGAATGGTGAGTGTTTGATTCTCTAATAGACCCTGGCATTGAGTTCCAGTCCTCATTTTCTCATGGGGACAATACAGTCTCCTCGAGCTGATCCTCTGGTTGTCCTGTCATTGACTGATCTTTGAGTTATGAATGTTTGAAGAGGAGGAGGAGCAGTATTGTGCAGTATTTTAAAAACCAGGCAGAGATTTGCATCCCAACTCAGAAAATCATGCTTTTTTAAAATAAGCCAATGATGGTAGGAGTTAGGTTTTTGATCTAGGATCTTAAGGCTTTGTTTGTATAATGTTTCAAGCGGTTTGAGAGTGGTCTTATATTTGCTTGTGCAACACTGAGAAATGTGCAGTCATATTGTCCATTCAGTAGTCAATGGAAATCCATTGCATTAGTCCAAACTTGTCACTGCGTCTTGATAGATAGAGTCATAGTCTTGTTTTAAAACCATGTGCACCTGTGAAGAGGGACATTGTGGCCATTTCTGGAATGGTCTCTGCAGAGGCTGCTGCTGAAACATGCAAGTTGTATCTCCTTCAGGCAAATAGAAATGCTCGTCCAAGAGCTCCCGTGATTGTTTAGCAAATGTTCTAAATTTGTTGTGTTTCAGTCTTGACTTACAAGGTCAGAGTCACAGAACAAAGGTCTGGAAATGGGTTACAAGCAGGCAAAGCTCATAATCTTCCCAAATAGATTAGTAAAACAGACCTAGCATAGCCTGCTGTAATTTGCTGCCACCTGACTGGGAGAAAAAAGAACCCAAGTTAAGTTAAAGTACATAGTGAGTGTATACAACCACCGAGCCTATTGTTGACTTTTGCATACGTCTCGTACACAATATCTCTTTGCGTAATGAGAGATGTTCACAATAGCACTAAACATCTAACTGAAGATCTTCCCATGCAGTGTTAAATATAGTTAAAAAAAAAAAAGTAGCCAGGAATTGAAAACAAACCAAAGCGATTCAATCTGACAAGTTTAAACAATATGCTGACGACTCTCTGCTATGAATCTGCTCTAATTGCCCATGGTTACACCCGACACCCACTGTGGCCGATCCCCTTTCACTGTGTGCTCCGTACAGAGAAGAATGTGGTGGAAATCATAAACATCATGAGTCACATCAGGGCACACATCAAACTGAAATGCATTATGTGAACAAGCAGCAGCGTTATGGGTCTGTGACTCACAAATCAGAACCATTTACTCTTGGCCTTTGTTTATAATACCCTCATTGTAACCCATGTTGCTTGCCGATGGAGTATCCGGTTACAAATGTCCAGGTGACTAATTCTCCTAAATAATACAAGTTGTTAAACCCAACTAGAGCACAGCAGGTTTAAATTACAGCGCTCACTTTTTATTTGTGAAAATGCCATCTAGCAGTGTGGTCTGAATTCTGTCACTTCAGAGAATTCATGAGCTTTTGAGATAAAATACATGCTTCTTATATAGCCACACAAAATACACTTTATGACTAGGAACAATCCACCCTACTGCCTTAACACCAAAATTTATAATTACTTAATCCCCTCATGCAACACATTGTAATTATGTGTCATCCATTGAGAGATAGATTTGTAATTACCACTTCAAGTACCATGATGGATTTGATGGGTTACTCTGTTCTGATTAATAGCAAATGATGGATTGCTCTGAAGGCATGGTTTGGATAATCAGCCCACATCCTCATGCTGTCCAGATGCACAGAATAGGCTTTGATTTTTTTTTTCCAGCCAGGGGTTAAGTGTCTTAACAGCTAATGCTCTTGGGATCTCTCTCTCTTTTTCTGTATATCATGATGCACCAATTTTCAGCTTTGTTGGGGAAGATTTTGCATTATCTTTTACAGATTTTTGGATTTCCTGTTATAGTCATTGTCAGTCAGATATTATCTGATCCACATACACATGTATGGATGTGTAACTGATGGCTTCTGAGTTTTAATGACTATGTTGTGACATTGAAATTAAATAATGACATTCAAAGAAAATGATATCCCCTTAGCCCCTTCTGTAGGGAAATAGCAAATAGCACAAGCATACTCATATATTCACTATATCTGAGATGATAAACAACAAATGCACCAGACAAGTACAAATATAGAATAACCTTAAATTCAAGTTAAAATGTCTATTATCCTATCCAAAACAAAAACTGGATTGTTTGAAATAATATTAAGCTAGCAAAACGCATCAAAACAAGAATTCAACAATTGCACGAGCAAAAATTGGTTGAAAATTATACATAGATAGTTTGCACAAAACAACCGCCCAGTCTAGTGTGTTTGTTTTTTGTTTTTGTTTTTTTGTCCTTTTATTTCTAGTACAAGGTCAGTTGTTGTAGGCGGACAGTCCACAAACTTTGTGTGATGGAAGTGGAAGGTCACACAGGTATTTTTGGGGACCCTTGTTGTTGTTGTTGTTGAAGAGTGCAGAGAAAAACTGAATGCATGTGCGGTGTAACGTCTAGCTGGACTGAAAACATTTCCATCACCCTGTTGAACATGCTGAGCAGCTAATTAGAAAACTAAGCTTACAAGCAGTCCTCTCTTCCATGGTGAGTGTGTATTTTTTTTCCAAGTGGTGTCAGCTTATTAATCAACTATCATCCTTTTCAGATCCAAAGTCAGCCATTTAAAAGTCCACTATTGATTGATCTCTACTACTAACTAAGAGAGAGAGAAAAAGTTGTAAAACCCAGAGAGAGCTGCACTTCATTAAGTCAAGCTCTTGAGTTCATTCTTTGAATCAACTATATAAGCAGATGGTGGAAGTTCCAGTTTGGTGGATCTTGGTTTTTAAAATGATTTACTGGCAGCACACCACAGTATATTAAGATATTTCTGATGGAAACCGACATCTGCGCCAGTTCTCAAATTCTACTAATTTGAAACATGGTTGGTAAAATCTGTTTGAGCTGGAACATTTTCATTCCCGCCAAAATAACGGAAAAAAACATCATAAAACCCGGGACAAAATTATAGGTTGCAGAGTAAACAATTAAAACCCACGATACCTATTACTTTGTACGGCTGGTGCCTGGAGTATTTGTGTGTGTGTGTGTGTTTTAGTCGGCCTTGTTTTAGTTCTTAAGGTGAATTTCTTCAAACTGTAAACACATTGCCAGGACTTTGACGTAAAATCACCACTGGAAAATCACTTGAGTCGCACCTGAATCCTTTGTGTATGCCTGCCGAGAATACACACACACACACACACACACACACAGAGCAGGGTCTGTCGCGTGAGCCATGTGCTTGTGGATATCTGTTGGCATCTGGCTCTTATTTCCTTTCTCCATGTCACAGGCGCAAAGGCTTTAAGCATGAGTCATAACCCTCAGGCCTCCGGGGCATCCAGGCTTGCCTCTAAAGACACAATACAACATCACTGAGAATGTCACGATCATTTTTGCCAAATCACAGTAACACAGGATCGGACACGACGCTTAAAAAAAGCAGTGTTTTAATGCCACCGCTGGATCGTGTACCCACTCCAGATGTTAGCACTTAACCAGATTTAATGTGTTCAACATTTCACATTGTGTCTTGTCATTTTGGCTCCTGTTCTGGAGTTTTAGTTTTTATGATTACAGATCCTTCCTCTCAGTGTTGAGCAGTTTGAAAGAGACAAAATCACCCATGACTTATTTTTCTCCTGAGCAGATGAAGACTGTGGATTTGTTTCTGCACCGCAGCCGCGATGAGCGTGCTGTTTTTTATTCCGTGGCTCATGGGATCTGCTCTGATTGCACAACATGTCGGTGAGCACATACGCACAGAAAAATAAACATGCATACTGAACAGAAAATAAAATATAAGCCACTTAAAACATGCTTGATGTATCTGAGCCCAGACAGCACTGGGTCCAGCATTCAAGGGAACAAATAGATCTGAAAAGTTTAAAATGAGCTTCATATGATATACTGTACCAGTAACATACCAGTTTGATTTCTATCCTAAATTTAGTTTGATCTTCCTGTTTGAATTACTCTGTATTATATTACAGACTCATTCTTCCACAAATATTGTTTTGATGCGAATGCCAGCATGGACTTCTAAGCCTCTTTTGTCCTGTGTTTTGGAGTCTGTGGAATTAGCAGTGGAAGTGTGGGAACAACAGCGGGGCCAGAGGCCATGCTTTGTTCTCTTACTGCTGTACTCTGGTCCAGTCTGGTCTGTGGGGGCCACTCTGAGGAAGGTGGCCGTGACAATGATGCACTGACTCACCAGTAAGTTGCACAGACGGCTCGGCAATTTCCACAACGCATCAATATCTGCGTCATGATACTTGAAAATGTGGCTGTGGAATATACAATTAGCAGACAGAGGCACTGCGCCAGCTGTGCTGCGGATAGCGCGGACAGGCTACAAAGGCTCGGGCGCTGGCAGGCGAGCAGGATGTTTCAGTGCTCGTACGCTTTGCTGCCGCCTCTTATCTCAGCCAGGGCTGGATATGGAGGAAATACAGTAGCCTGAACCCTGATAGCTGCAAAAGTGACCAATGTGTTCACACAGTAACTCCTCTGTCTGTTCTGTCTGTCTGCCTGATGAATGACCACAGTCATCAGTTAGAAAAAGTAAAAAAAAATACATGATATGTATAATACATTATACACATGAAACCCTCATACATTAAAAGTCAAAGTATTTTCTTGTTATAAATCTGTCCTTTTTAAATGTGTTGTTTACAACAAAGATTTATCTTTCCAGTGCCATACAGGGTAAATGACAGGAAGTCGTAAATTATGTTGAGATGGGTATTTCAGTTTTTTTTTCTTTGCCAGATTGCATGACAGTAACAAAAGCGTGGGATGACTCCAGTTCTATCCCTTAGGTGTTATCAGTCAAATGTATTTAGTATCAAGTTTTATTTCACGTAAACATTATAAATCATGATACTGGCAGGATTAAAATGTTGTAGCTGGTGGGGCTAGTACCTCACTTTTGATACTTTTGATTTTTTTGCATCTGTTTGTCATAAAAACTAATCTTTTTTTTATTTTTTTATACTTTTTTCAGCTGAAGTAAGTGTAGAAAGGAATAAAAACAAGCACTATTCCCTTTTGAATAGTGGTGATGACAGCAATAAAGTAGCAAAATTTTAACAATCATCGACAGACAGTGTTACTGTATTGTAAAACAACTGTTGGTTAATCTGTAACGCAAGTACAAAAATGTCAACTACACAACCAGGGTGTGACTTTCTGGACTCTGTTAAGTCAATATTAGTAATGTTTTGTCATCACTACATAGTCCCTACAGAGCATTAATCAGTATGTTATTCCCAATATTAAGTTTCATGCTTTGGACTTTTATTCAATATTATCTCTTCACAAATAGAGAAACTTCTCAGTACTATAATGTTAATTATAACATAGCTCAATTACAAAACAGTTATTTAACACAGGAGCTACAATTCTTCTTCCCCATCTACACACAAATTCACCATACTTTTATATATACAGCATTAAAAATATTTCTTATGTAAGAATCATGTGGAAATAGTACCAAAAAAGGTGCAGAAAAGATCAAGATTCATAATGTCTATGTAGTTTTTTCACACCACAGGACTGAAAACTAACAACAAAACATTGTAATCTCCAGAAAAAAGATTTATGTATTTATTTATGTTGCAACTATAGCCATACACTCACTCCCTGTATTTTCTCACATTAAGGGTCAAATGCAGCATTAACCTGCCACTGTCTGCTTCTGGTCTGCGCTGGTCCATGTCCAGTCGGCCAGCTGGTCCTGACTGTCAGCAGGACCTCAGCTCGATCGGCTGATGGCGGCCAGATGGTGAAGCTCACTCACATACACACACACACACAGACACACACACACAACAACACTAAGAAACACCCAGTGAGATGCGTGAGTAGCACATCCTCCGCTGGAAAGGCAAAGGCTCGTCGCTACCTCAGATGACCCCGCAGCATGCTGCTTTTATTTCAAAGGCAGAGGAAGAGCTCAGAGGGAGAAACACGAACTGGGGCTCGCGAGTGAAGTCAGTGAAATGTGTAGAATCAGAAAAACACTGTTACAGATTAGGGACAAGTCATAACAACACCCATACGCTCATGAACGAGTCTTTGTATTCTTACACAAAGTATCATATCAGCAAAACACAAAGTTGTTGTTTCATTCAGCGAGTTGGACGTTGCACAGTTTGTTGTGGAGACTGAAGCCCTCTGGAAATGATTTTGACCTGTAGGACAGTAAGTAGATAAAATGGACTTGATTTGAATTTGTTGTTTGTCGGATTAATCAAATGTTCATTTGTAGTAATTGTTATATGTTGCTCATCATTTAAAAATAAGATTTCATCACAAATAACACAGAAAACAAAAAACAAGAAACATATAAAACCTTTGCAGCTGTCACCACAACTTTGATCTTTATTTCTTCAAGCTGGATGTAGTCTCTTTGGTCCAGATTAGTTACATGATATACCCATAAAATATTATTAAAGCAGAAGTAAGTGATATATTTGTGTTAATATAAGTCTTAAATAGTTATATCTTCCGACAGCAATCACTTACATAGAGTGTTTGGACCAAAACACGGGTCTGTCAGTCACTCTGCTCTGCTCTGAGCCGCGGAGAAAACATTTATCGTATCCTACAGTTTTTATCCAATGAGGAGAGAGAACGGCATGCAGGGCTGTGTGTGCAGCCAAGGAACGCCGTGAATGTGGCGAGGTGCGTTCAAGGAAACTCGTATTTTTCCGACCGTGAAGTGGTACCAGTTCGATCTGGTACGAGTTCACCGGTCGGAAGTTACGAGTGGCTGTTATAGTGACTTTCACCGGTAAAACAGGTCGGAGAAACACGAGTGGGTTGCCTGGAACGCTACAAAGTCGTAAGTTGTGACTTGAAGCTGTAATTTACGATTTCAAAAGCCTGCCTGGAACGCAGCATTAGCGAAAACGACCGGACCACTTACTTCTGCTTTAACATTATGTAAATTTATAATACCTTCCTCACCTGCCAACCTCTAGTCCAGTGCAAATGAAGCAAAAAGCTCTTTCCGGTAAAATCTCATCAACTTGCACCACTTTGTGTTTTGCTAACAGATAATATATGACATCTCATATATTAACCACTTTTAGGCTGAGGTCCTAAAGGGTTTATATCAACTTTCTTTATAAAAGAAATAATAAAAAATCTGAAAAATAATAGAAACATGAAGATAAATAGACACTTCTTACACAGATGTTTGATTCAGCACTACCATCTGCTCCGCGCTGTGTCCCCAAAAGACCTTGAGTCATGTTTGTCCGTACGCCGCTATTATCACCTCATCTTTACTGTCGTTACTCGCATTAATAAGAGGTTTGGACAGGCCCTTTTCATAGTGATGTTTGACCAGCTGAACTGTAAGGCTTGTTCCTCAACAACGGCCGTAACCTCAGAGAGGAACCACGGGTAGGAAGGAGAATAAAAGCTTTTATTTGTATTACAAGGGGAGACAGAAGAACTGCTGTCTCTTTTGAAAACAACACAAAATGATGCATCTTTGCTGGCGACGTATCCCTAAACGAAAATGAACTCAAGGCCCAGTTTTTTTCTGCTTAGTGATCATTTTTCCCGTTCGTTCGTCTCTCGTCCTGTTACATTTCGAAAACCGAACAGAAAGAATGTTTTTCTTTTTTTTTCCCTTCCTCTTCTTCTTTACTTGGACTCCCACCAGTTGAGAGTAGTCTGTTCTGGATGGTAGTGCCTCTGGTGAAGTGGACTGGCAGACAGCCGGGTGTTCAACTACAACCATCTGGGGATGCTTGAACATTGGTAGTCAAAAACATCTCGACTACTATGTGCTTCTTCCCTTGAAGTGTTTTTGTTAGCCATACTTGTAAAACGTGTTTTTAAACCTTTTTGTTTTCCTCTAACAAAATAAAAAGGATGGAGAAAAACGACATATGCAATCAGTTTCCGACTGTCTTGTCTTTATCGTAAAGATTTTGAGGCCTAGTAACCTTGAATGGAAAACAAACAGAACAATAAATAGAACAATAAACAACAGTGGGGATTAGTGGGTGCAATCACATGAAGTTATGACATTAGTAAAAATGTTTTTTTGTTTTTAAATTGCATTATTATTGTTAACAAAAGTCATGAAAACAGCTAAACTAAAATACTGTAGTCTCAGCCATGCCTGGCTTCCCTCACTGCCTTCAAAAAAAAAAAAAAGTTTTCAGTTTCTTTATTTCAGGTTTTAATTCATGGAAACAGCTGGGGATTATTTAAACATGAGTAAATTGTGTGTTAGTCAGTGTCAGTTACTGGCAAAAAAATCGCATGAAAAAGACCAAACCCACAATGTGTTATTCAGCCTCTCTATATATTCCCCATCCTGCCCATGGTACCGTCCTCAAGACCATTTGTTGCCCTGAAAATATGAATCTTCAGAGATAGATATATATTGATAGATGAGGTTTTATTTCAAAACAAGGGAATAGGCTGTATGTTTTTGAAATAGTGGTGCAGTGTGGTTTTTCAGGAGTAATACAGATGTGGTGTGCAGTGGTTATTTACAGCAGCAGCATACTGTATATCCTTATGTTGTTTTTCAAATGCGACTGTCGAATGTGTGTCTGCTGCAAACCAAATGGCCCTTCAAGGGCCAATTAATGAAGTGAAGTGAAGGATGGTGTGTGTTTTTGTGTGATTGATGTGTTTTCAATAGGTTGTGTACAGCAACAGAGCTGTTTTCTTCGTCACAGAGAAATATTGGCATTTCTTCACAATACTGTAAGTAAGGAAAAAGACAAGAAAAGAATAACGCTGTTCTGTAAGTTGAAAAAAAAAAAGATTGATTACTTGATGTTTACATGTAATGTAATGGGTTGTATTCAACTTGACGTTGGGAAGAAGCAGAAAAATAAAATTGAATGAAAGTAGTGTTTCATATGGTTCAGAAGTGTTTATCCAGCAGTGTTTTACTATCCTCTGCAGGCACACCCTGGAAGCCTTCCCAAAACCTTTCCAGAATTAAAATGAAATTTATCTTCTTTCCCTCTTCTCTGGAGATGGATCTACTATAAAAGGCTTCACAGTAGGGACCACCATCCATGCTCGTCATCCTGACAGTCTCTGTTTGTTATTCCAGGCAACTGCACCGCCTGATATGTCTCCAGCACCCGCAAGCAGTCCCATTCAAACTAGGTCTCTCTGATTCCCCGCCACAAACTGTTCCCCGCGACTTAATCTGTCCGCTCTGTGCCCCCCACCCCCACCCCGACTCCCAACCCTTGCTCCTTTACCAGTGAGTCATCGTTGTGGTTTTGGACCGGGGATCAAGAGAGTGTAGATGGATGAATATGTCTCGCAACAGAAAAGGAGTTAAAAGTCGAGGGTTAAGGGAAGCCTGGATGCAAACCACTACAAAATTTCTTGACTTAATTATGTGTCAAAGTTACCATCCAGCCATTTTTTTTTATTTGGTGGTGAAGGAGAAAGTGGAAAAGCAGGATTTGTAATTTTTTTGAATGTGAGAGGGATGGCCCATTTGCAGCTAAATCCATCAGCCATGTGCATCCACCCTGAAAGAAAAGGCTAAGTTGTGAAGCTGGGAACAGGCTGAATATTTTATTTCAGTCTTGTGTTGAAAAGTCCAAGTCAAAGAAGATCTCGTGTCTCATCTGACCACAATTAGGGGAAGAAAAACCCACAATTGTTATGTTGTGAATGAAATAACTACCAGCCATTGTTTTCTATCAGTAATATATTTGCTAAGTGCTTGGATTTGGAGCCCTTGCAAATTGTCTGGAAAAAGTAAGAAGCTACAAGAAACACGAGTGGTCAGACCATTGTACAAGTTTCAAACAAATCCCCAGATTAATTAACTCATTTGGAAAAGTTTGGATAATCAGCAAGGCACATGTTAAATGATTATCCAAACTGCCTGTTGTAGTCATCCATTATGGTTTACAGACCAACCTCATGCGCACGTCAGCCTTAACCTACTATACTTACCATAGTTTTTGACACACATTTTCCTTTGCAACAAGGGATTAGAAGTGTGCACATTAAAATTTTCCTCCAATTACAGTAATTTGGCAAAAAGTTATGTCTTGCTCACATGTCGTTCACACGTGTTTCTCAGGAATGGCTTCTTACTCGCTGTTCAAAAGAACAACTATTTGAGGTAGAATAACTATGGTGGCCCTAAGAACTCAATGCACTTCACATAATAACAGCCTACAGAAAGGCCCTACAAAATCTTCATCAATTTGACAACACGTGTCAAGTATTTCTAGCAGACATAAACGTAGGAACTGGGTGCAATCCTAACCAACAGGTTCAAGGGCAACCCGTGGCCCTTTGCACCGTGTCGTCGGCTGTCTCTCCCTGTCTCTCTCTGACATGCAGTACGTTTCAACAAAATGTCACTATGTAAAACCTAAGCAGGTAAAATCACCGCTAAACCTTTAAATGAGATTATTAGCAGCCTGCCTCTGGCTCTCTCAGGCAGGGTGGGGGCTGGTTGCAATATTAATAGTTTCTTCTTCCTGGTTCATAGACAGTGCTCTGAAATGTGCAGAGTCCTGATTGATGGACTCGCATAAACAAATATGGGCCAAATGTGGCGGATTCATCTGGGCCAAATATGGCAAATGAATGAAGTGGCTTAGTTTATTATTATTTGTTTAGACTGATATCAGGAACCAGTTCCAAAAACTGTCTGCTCCAACACAGGGCCAGCTATATGGTTATGCAGTTTGGCTGAGATAATGGGCCTGATGTGGCCCACGTTTTGGATACCAAATGTGAACCACTATAGGACCGTTATTCGTTGCTGTATTTGGGTTGTGTGGCCCGCCGTCACAGTTTTGCGTGTGGGCAGTCATTCTGTATAGCATCTTCCATCTTGACCCTCGGCTCTCCGGCCCACACTCAAGACAGATGTTCCTGTAAAACCTAAGCCTTTACTGATCTTGTGCTCTGGGCCTGTTGCTGTGCAGCCGTGGATAGTGCAGCTGGATAGCTCTGTGTGAAATCCCACTGACTTTGGATCAGAGGCCCTGGGGTGTGGTCACCCAATGAGGGTGCATGGACAAGGTCCTTAATGCTATATGCCCCATTCTTCAGGAAATGAGAGTGCATTAATGATAGAGCTGTACTGGCTTGGACTAAGAGAGATTTTTTAGTAACATCTTGGATGTTTGTGGTGTTTATCACCTACTTTACTGTAGGTAAAGACTGTCATGATTTTTACTGTGCGTCTGTTCTCCCGTTCTCTCTCCCCATTTTCCCATTAAACTGTAAACAGGGCCACACTGTCTCCGGCTTTGTTTTGCTCTCTGCTCTGGTGTGGGGCTATTCTTCCCTCTCGTGTCCCTCTCACTCAGCTACAGTAGCTTGTCTAGTTATTTGTTTTAATACCACTTCTCTATCTGTTTCTGTATAATTGTGATACTGTTTGGCTCCAGTAAGTTTATTCCCTCTTAACGCAAATCATGTTTTCTGCAATTCCTGTGTAATAACTGTGTTATTTCTGTATAATAACATACACACATGGCTGAGCCCAAGGCCAAACTGTCTCTGGCTCTCTTGAGGAGACTGGAGCCGGGCGAAGGCCAATGATAATACTTGTTAATAATGTCAGTCATATAAATGAAATGTTCTTCTACCAATTACAGCAAATACCATCCACATCTATTCATTATAAGAAAGCAAGCTCTTCTTCTGCTACATACTACTGAATGGGCTTTGTACTATCCAGCTGTAAATTATCATAGAAATGCTGGCAAAAACGATGATACGTAGTAAGACCAAAGTTGAAATAAACAGGGGGAAAAAAAATCTGAGAAACACTCATTCTGATACATGTGTGTGTAAATTGGGTCTTGTGTTGTAGTTTTGACTTCAGTTTAGAAGATTAAGCTGCAATACAAGCAGTCAGATGATCCCGGCACTTAAATAAACCTCCAATTTTACCATAATTACTCGGAAGAGAAAACAAAGGGAAATGTGAAAATCAATACCAAAATTGTTGTAAACGTCAAATTAGATTTTGACCTCCCTCCACTTTGGGTGGTGGTTATAATGGACATCTCACATGTAATCACCCTCAGATGCATTTCTGAAAAATAAACCTTAACAGTTTTTATGATTCCTGGTCTTTAACCTTTTGGCAGTGAGTAAATGTGGGGCAACAACACCTGTAACCAATCTCACTGTGACAACATTTAAAAAAAAAAGATTTTGTGCCTACTGTAGTGAAGTCTCAAGTTACTGTATGAAGCAGTTTATTACATACCAGAAAATACAGTAGATATACACAAAGTAAATTTGTCTCGTGCTGTTTCAGGTACAGACCTCAGACATTGAGTTTGGGAGGTCTGGTGTTCATGATGCCAGTGCACTGTGGTGTTTTGGCAGCCACGTTTACAGCCCTTGTGCTTCACGTCTTGTTGAGCTGTGGAGTAGAGGGCAAATGTAAAAGTAGAGTTTACAAGCCACAAGTGGCAAAATACTTCTCATTATGCCCTGAGCGTCACATTTAACCCTATTTGTTTATCATTCATTGTCATCTCTAATGCTGCTTTGGGTGACTAGACCTCAGATTGATTGGTCCTCGTATCTCCAGCTCACACTGACTCGCATCTGCTTGGACAGACTTTCATTCATTTAACACTAACAAGGTTTTCCTCATGGAGATGTTCATTTATTTTTTTCTGTAATTGGGTGTAGTTTTCATGGTCATCCATTCGGCTTGGCCTAATTGGCATATTTTTCATGAACAGACTTGGTAAACTGGGCGAATCAAATAACCACCCACCTTATAGTCCCGTGTTCAAATATCTCATCTTTATCTGAGGCTCATGAAGCTGTTGGGGGGGTTAACGTAAGCCAGATCGTAGTTAATCTCTGCTTGAGTCAGACCTCATTATAAGGCAACAGGGGAGAGATGCAGCAGACCCGGGCCCCAGATTGCAGCCGTGTCGTCTATACATGCTTGATGTGGGAACATTGGTACTGACAGGGACATATATTGTTACTACTGAAATTGCTATGTAGTACAGACTACCTTTGTTTTGGTTTTGTTTTTCATCAGAAAGCAAAAGAAAACTTTAGAAAAAATGCCAGTAATAACCTGTGCATGAATATTTACCTGCCATGCTTCATTTTTATGACCCTTTCTCCACACATTATCCCAAAAAACACAAATACATGACTCAAATTGGCACAATGTTACTTTGCACAACCTTGTTGCACTTTAAATGCTTTACCTGTGACTGTGTGCAATACATTTTCCTGTCCCTAATTCGTGTTCAAATCCAGGACACAATCTCTGAGGCAACTGAATCCCAATTGGTACCTCATGCAAATCTTTGAATTCATTGCACCATTCAGGGTTGACATATTTTTGTATTCGTGATGCCCTTTTATTCTTTCATGTTGGCTTGCAGGACAGAGAGGAGAGGGGAAAAGTTGTATCCACCTTTTTTTTTATGAGGTCCCATGTGGACCACTGCCATGCTGTTGAGAAATAATTGGTATATTTTTTTTTAGTAGTAAAGTGCAGAAGCCGGCAGATGAATCACAGACATGTGACTACTTGAAGGAAAAAATATTAACCCTGTCTCTGTATTTTTCATACACAAAGCAAGAAGGGACGTTTCCCTTTGAAGGAATAGTTTGACACTTGTGTGCTAATATACTAACCAAGACTAAGATTTGATCACTGGTGTGTCTCTACAGTAGACATGAAGATACAGGCAGTAGTCTGTTCACAGTTAACTGGAAACAACAAGCATGACCTTGTTAAATGTTTTCTCACGAGGGTTTTTGTATGAATTATCTCTGCTGATACTGGGATTAGGATTTTGTTACCTCTGGACAGGCCTGAATGTTTATGACAACTTCCTGCATTAGCTTATCCCAACACATGCTTATACTCAACAGAAATGAAAGTGGTATTGGTCTTTTTTACCCTATTCTTGAAAAAAAAATCAAATAGGTGTTTTTCCCAAAATGTCAAACAACTACTAAAGGGGTCAAATGTGACTTATTTCTATTAAAGCATTGAATACTTTTTAAGATTCACCATGTGTGAAAAGAGCCCAAGGCCTGGTAATTTATCTGCCAGTTTTACAACCACAATTTTGTCCACAGGGACTCCGGCAGAACAAGTTAATGGTTTTTTTTGGACTGCCAATGTGGTATTAGAGGTACCTATTCAAATTGTCCACACCCGTGATACCCTTACTCAATTTTTCTCGCTCTATGGAAATGAGGGAAGTGTGCCATTCGGTTACTGGAATAGCCAGCCCACCATGTGGAAAATCTGCTTCAGAGTGTAGAGTTTTCTCAAGAACCCAGTCATGTACACTCATTCTTTACCATGTGTGTGTGTGTATTTCTGTAAATGTTTGGTGGGAAATCTTTCTGTCTTGAGTCACTATGCTCACAGCGGGCCTGCAAACCTTTGCTGTAGCACGTTTCAAAAACAGCATGTCATAAAACGGTCCAATATGGATTTTAAACTAAACAGGACTGTTAGGAGAAGTAGGGTAGTGATACATGAATACAACTATGCAGCACCAAAACAGCATTCAGCATTAACTTTTACATGGTCCTTTGTAAATCTCACAAATTAAAGCCAATGAAGAACTTAAACTGTTGCTTTACTGGAGAGAAACTTGTGTCTCAATGAGAAAACATAAGTAAAGCCAAAGATAGACAAGTGTTGATAAACTTTGTGAATTTCATTGACTGGAGGACTGGTGCTGCAAAACACAACTAATGGAGTGTTTGCACTGATGAAGAGAGAGTTTCCAAAACACTTGTCATTCACCTGAAGCCAAAATATAACTACATTTGTCAATTAAAAGAATCAAAATAATGCTGCTTATGCAGTGCCACACTTACTTTAAATTGTTGGTCTAGACAAGCGTAATAAGAGCACCATACTGTATGCATAAAGTGCCAATATTGATCTTAAATCAGATTCATAAAATGACAGCATGCATAATTAAAATCAACAGAAAAATAAGACAAAACAATCTATATAAGGTTAAACAATCACTGTCCATAACAAATATGTATTTTTCATGGGAAAAACTCACATTTTTCTGAGTTATTTCAATCAGATAAATATAACATCATACTGATCAGTCCAGTTAAATTAAGAAAATAAAAAACCTAAGAGAAAGAATCTAAAACATTTTTTTAATATAATGTTTTGTTTGAATCAGCATTTATTGTCTGATGTCTTGTGTGATATTGTCAGAAGTTCAAAATTCAAATGCAGCTGGTGGCACATAAGAGGAGTGTGAGGGATGGTACCAACCGCTTTAAAGGCAGCAATTAAGAAACCTGGTGCTGAGAGGTACTCATGGAGAAAGCTTTAAGATAGCGAGCGTAATCTGTGTCAGATGTGTATCTATGTGTAATTATGTCTTGAAAAGACATAATGCTTTGTGTACGCCCCTCAGAGGAAAATCTGCTTTGCATGTGCAGTGGGGCGGCTGATGGCATCTTCTAATAGGGCTTTCCTTTCTGTAGAGGCATCAATGACAAGTAAAAATCTGATTTGCCATTCATGGTCAGCGTGACTCTCAACATGCTGAAGCCTGGAAGTCTGTTGTTTCTTAACATGTGTTCCTGCAGCGAGTGACTCTGGAGCCTCCGACCATCCATCCATATTTAAGATAAGAACATGAACATAATGCCGAGAGGTTTTTTATTGAGATGTTAATGCATGCAGATGAAAGCTGCTAGAAGTGTATAATGCAGGAAAATGTGTGACTGTGATGAATGTGAAAGACAGTTTTACACAGAGCAGAGCCGATAATGGCGATGTACGATTTGTGGCACTGGGTAATATTACAGATCAGTGCTTAGGATTTTAGTACCTGAGTATATTTGAACAGCGTGCACAATCCATTTAGACGCTTCAGCGCTAAGTGAGCACTCAGAGTGTGAAGTAAAACCCGGGCTTTTGAGAAGGAAAACTTCAAGTGCAAAAAGTGCCACTAAAAAGTTTGTTGGTACTTTATGCCAGTTAAAATATAATGAAATGAAACAGTGACATTTTGCAGAAGAAATTGTCCTTCCCATCCCGGCACTTAGCTGGAGCAGATGCATTTGGACATATAGTGGTGTGTAGACCTCAGTGAGCACATGAATGGACGGTATAAAGACTGATTATTCTGCAGGAAGAGTTCCCACAGATGCTTTAGATCATTGCAATCCATTGTAAATGACATCAATTCAAGCTCACAGGAACTGTTTCTCATGAGGAGGAGCAAAATACAGAATGGTTTACAGCCACCTTTTAAGCTAATGGCGGTTTGATTAAACATCTTTCTTTCTTTTCACTTATTTGATGCGTATATTAAACAGACATGAAACGGCATCTGTGACGCGCATGTTAAACCGAAGCCGTTTCCTCTGTTTCGAGTGCTGATGCTAAGCTAAGCCAACCAGCTGCAGCTTCATGCAGTACAATGACGTGGCAGTTGTAGGGCATATTGAGCTTCTCATATACCTCCATTCAAGTAAGCAAATAGCGTATTTTACAAAATGTCAAACCATTAAAGACACAATGACATTATAATACCATTTACCCGACTTGACTGAAGATCATATGTTTTACTAACCTAACCTTACATGGAGGAATAGCCTATGAAAACATATAATAACTAAGGGCAAATCCAGATTGAATTGAATACTAGCAAATGGTGGCTACATCCACAGGCACCAAGTTGCAAAGTGGGAAGTTAAAATAAACTACATAGTGTCTTTGAAGAGAAAGTTTGACCACATTTGCTCTTGCTGATACAGTGAAGTGCGGGAAATCAGATGTGAAGTCGTCTTTCTATCTGAATTTTTGCTTCCTCTGTGCTGTGTGTGTCCGTGTGTGTGTATGTGTGCTTGACAGACCTAGAGATAGGGAACTGGTTGAGTGACTGGTAGGTGTGTGCAGGGGTGTGACCCCGGTGACTCAGCCACCAGCAATGTTCTTCTTCTAGGTGAATGAGTCACAGCCTTCCTCTGTGGGGAGATTTCTCTTTTCCAACGGATATTTGCCTCTTGCAGACAAACGCCTGTCTCGCTGTTATCTGAACCCGTTGCTGTTTCAAAAAACACATGCACGACTGTTTGAAATTAGTGTGTCATGTCTACTAACGCTGGAAATTATGATTTCTATTTATTTAGATATGAGGAGTTGGCTTCGTGTGATTACAGATTGGCTTCATTTGCATTATTTTTTGCATAACTAAAAGTCCATAACAGTTGATGCAAAACCAAGAGGGATCCAACGGCACGCTGCAGTCACCTGTGTCCATAGCCACAAACTAATACAGGTACAAAGCAGCTTCAATGCTCCAATCACCTCTTTATCATATAAATCTATTAGCATGAGCAACGCAGTGACTAAGACTCACTTTGTAAAGAACAGGAGGTTATCCCACATTAGGTTTGTTTACCATTCACCGCATTCCTGCTCGGCTCATTGAAAAAACAGCAGAACCACTGACTCATTTTGTTTTTCTTTTGAGGGAAATTAACACGTTGGCTTGCTCACATTTTCTCCACTTGCTCCTTTTCTCTTCCCTCTCTCTCTCACTCTCCTCTATTCTCTCCACATCAACTGTACAGCACGGCTATTGCCACTAGAACTGTGCATAATATTAAGTGATATGCGGGAGGAGGACGTCTCATCTGCACCAAATACAGTCTGCACTGACAGGTAGAAACAAATGTAATGAGATGGCTCTCCGTTTGAATTTAAAATTGTCCAACTTGCTGCAACAGTTAAAATTTTGCTGCTGCACGTATGATTCAGTTCGATATCCGGTAGACAAACTAAATAACACAAATTGTTTTGGGTTTTTTTGCAGCCGTAACCTCCATTTAGAGCAGGATGTATGTTTCAACACATCGTGGCTGCTGTTGCCGCAGCGGCTAAATGAGCTACTTGTTGAGAGTACCACAATGCTGCTCTGAGAAACACAGGAAGAGAGCAAACAAAGAGCAGCATGGAGCAGACCTGGTTTTTCTGGGGGTGTCATTTGGAAAGAGGTCACGCGGGAGGTTAGTGTGATCGATGGGCTGATGGCTTCCTCTTTGTCTCTAACTGGTTGAGGAAAAGGACGAGATGCGGAGAGGGGAACAGACGCATCAGCAGGGGAGGAGGAAACAAGAGGGAGAAGGACACTGACAACAAGACGGACTTGGATGATTTTGCAGCTGCTGTGCTTATTTTACAGTTTTTCACAATTTTTCAAGCGTCTAGCCTTCGAGCTTCCGAGTGGACGTTTCCCATATGAGTGGCTGACTCACATTCGAAGGCCAGTGTTGCAAAGAAAATTCAGACTGATGCTGTTGGCCGGCCTACGTCACAGCCCTCTGTGGCAGACAGGAAACCAGTGTAATGTAAATTCTGCCAAGGTCGCCTCAAATGGGTGCAATTGGTTTGTCTATTTAAATGGGGTTCATTTTTTTTGCACAGATTAATATATAGCCTACATACTTTTTTCCAGCAAGCACACATAGTTTCACGATATTAAACATTTGGGATACATTGTAGGCTAATAATTGAAACCGACATTTAGAGCCTCTAACCCCTCTCCTGCCATGACGGTTATTTCCTTTTTCCTACCTTGCAGTTTCAGGGGCAGACACTCATGAGCGAACGTGTCCTTGTTAGTTTTCCACACATGCTCTCACAACATAGGGGGTGGCGGGGGGTGACACTGTAGGGGAATCGGTCATTAATCCTAATCACGTTATTTAGATTTTTGCCATCATCGACCCGCCCACATTTCGGGAAGCAAGGAAGCTAACAGGCTAGGCTAACTTGAGTCCACTCAAAAAACACTATTTAACCTAGCTTGCTCATTTTAGCGCTAATTTCCACTGAGCATTTTACGCAACGGTGACAAATAACCAGCCTGACAAAACTCCCAACTCTTTGGGGTGGTTACTCACTGCCACAAAACAAGAGGAGAGGGTAATGAAATAATGGGAAATAAAGAAACACCAGAAAAACAAAGCAATAAACAGCGAAGAGAAAAAGGGAGACAATTAAGGGTTAGATGAAGATAAATAGCAACAACAAAACGAGGTGAGGGAAAACACACCGTGTGCCCTCCAGCTGTTGCTCATATTAAACCGTCTCATGTCATTCGGCTTGCATGTGGCTGCTAGCTGCACCAGAGGCGAACAATTAATGTTAGTGTGCTCTGGCGTCGAGCACGACTGTGATCTCAGTTCTTTCAGACGAGTTCCTGACTTTTCCTCATGCTCCTTTTTGGCACCTGAGATAGTGGCAGCTCCAACCACTTCAACAGAGAAAAAGACAGCTCTTGTGGTTGTGACTGAACAGGCCTGTGGCAGATTAATGACGTGGGAATGAGGATTTCCAAAGGTCTGAGTCTCAGCGTGCAGGATTTTTTTGTCAATAGCGAAGAGTAATTGTGGGATTTTATTTAAGGAATTAGTAAACTAGCTTTATTGAGAATGACGGCAGAAGGATGTGGTTTTCTTGCTGTTAATCAGTGCAACTCCCAGCTCCATTTGTGAGGAACGAAAACTGTTTAAAAGATCTGAAATCATCAAAAAATGCGCACATGGGTTCTTTAATACCATTTCTGATTATTTGTGGCTTGATGTGGATTCGGACTTGGCTAGCCATGACTTTTTATTTTTTTATTTTCTACTTTTTATCATTAGAGATTTAGAGATTTCCTTTTTTTTTAAATTGTCTGCAGTTCATTCACATTTTCCCAAGTTTTTCCCCTCAGTATTTCTTTCTGATAAGATCCTGTAATCGTTCCGCCTTTTGTTTATATTTTGGCAGGCCCTTAAGAACAATAATGATAAAGTGTTTATAGGCTGACTGGCTGTTAACACCCTCGCACACATACTTCACTCAGCAGTACTCTGTTTACATGTACAGAGCTGTGCACTGTAAGAAAAATTCATGTGGTTTAACTTAAAAACTTAAGTTCAGTTGCTGCCTTAAAAGCATGAGTTAACACAATATCAAGATATGCTTTGTTTCAGCTCACAAAGTTAAGCTACACAAGTTGTTTAACCAATTGTCATTTGTTGTTTTAACTTGATACTCTGAGTTTAAACAACTTACTATGTTACATTTAACATTAAACAAAACTTGCTTTTTCTAGTAAAAGAAACATAAAGTTCTACACTATTTAGGCTTACAATTGTAAGTTAAGATAATTTTGACTATATTAATACCAATTGACATTTCAAGTTATGTTCACTTATGTTTTTAAGGCAGCAACTGAACTTAAGTTTTCAAATTAAAACGACTTATGATTTTAAATGGTATCCCTTATCTAAACTAATAACAGCAAGTTTACCAGTTTCCTTCAACTTCACATAATCAACTTACAAATCATCTGTTCAAACATTAAACATTTATTTGAAAAACTGCCTCGACTTACAGCCTTCATTCCTATGAATACATCTTTGGTTGTTGATTGAATGGATTCAACTCCAAAACCACCATACATTGAAACATCTTCAGAAGTAAACAAATATGTCAAAGTCAGACACATGAGCATCCAACAATAAATTTTACACAGCATGTTCAGCAACATATACCCTGAGCATAGAAAAGTCAGCTTCATCAGCTCTTATTATGATCTTTAAACCAAAAGTTGCTGCTTTAAATCCTGAGACAGTGCTAAAGATATGCATATGTGCATATAACTTCATAAAACGTAAAAAATCATCTGCCTAAGCAGACAACTGCCAAGACCATCAGCTCTCATAATGCGTCCAACAAAATAAAGTGGGAGAATATCAGTGCCTTAAATCCTGAGACTGTCTGTGGTAAGAACATTAAAACAGTGTCATCAAACTATATATTTCTGTGCACCTTTAACAACTTCCCAACAAACTCCTTTAAAATTTTAAGACTGACATCTACACAAGTACAGCATAGTACAATGCTTAAGGTTGTGTATGAACAAAATATTTGGGCAAAGTTCTGAATTCTTTCCACAGAAGAAAGCAGAAAATCAGGAACACTGGTGTTACAGTTTTACAGCCTGTATCTCAAGAGTTTGTTTCTTAATCCATGTACTCGTGCAGAGGCTTGTTCTGGTTTGATTTTCATCACCACTTTCTGCAAAAACTCAAAGGAATACTTCATGGCTTGTGGGTATTCAAGATTCAGACAGTAGATGATTCCCATGAGCATGGCAAAGCCGCATGTCACATCTTTCAGGTTGTGTAGCACAATGGTCTCCTCGACTACAGCTGCCACATTGAAGATCTCACTTGGAAAGGCATCCTGTTGAGCATGTTCATAGCCAATCAGTAGGCCAACTTGCATCCCCTTCATGGCTTCATCCAGGTGCTCATTGTGAGCCTTTAAAAAAGAAGAAATAACAGTGAATGACCATTTTGATTTTAAAAACAGATTTCTTAGTACAGTGTTTTATAAACTTGGGGTCGGGACCCCACATGGGGTCGCCTGCAATTTAAATGGGGTTGCCTGAAATGTCTAATAATTGATAAAATTACTGATAAAATATATATTTTAATTCTGAACTATTATTACTTTCAAAATTAAAACACCACACACAATCTTAAACAACTGTATTCTATTAACAGGACTCCCTCTGCACAGCCAGTTTCAGGAATCAGGTGCTGGTTGGCTGCAGGAACATCTCAGTCAAAACAACATAAACCACCACACACTGAACTGAATTGCTGTGATTTTTTTTTCATTTAAAAAAGAGAAATGAAAAACTGTGATTGAGAACAGGTCATCTGACCCCTCTGTATTTAACACACCTGTGGGTGTGTGTTTCTGTGTTTACGCCAAGCGAACCTGAAGAAGCCACGGGCGAAACGCGTAGTTCGCTCTGAATAAAATCACAGCAATTCAGTTCAGTGTGAACTGTATTCTATACATTAACTTTCTCAAATATAAATCTAGTTCAAATAAATAAATCTTCACTGTGGCCAGTTTAAGATGCTGATAATTCCTTATGAGAGATAGTTTGTTCTGTATTAATTTTCAGCCTTGTAAATGAAGCCCATATCATGATCAGGGAAAATAAAATTGTCACTTTGTGCACTAATCCTGGATACTCTGTATTTGCAACACAGTATAAAAAACATGATCAAAAAATAATTCTAGAAAAGCGTCTCCGGGGTCCCCAGAAATTTGTGATGTCAAAATGGGGTCATGGCCCAAAAAATGGTGGGAACCACTGCCTTAGTATATCATATTTACAGCATATCTGACAACACGTACAGAATACACATCCACAGTTGTGAATTGAAGAAGTTTTTATGGTCTTACATCGCACATCCTGATGATGTAAGATGGATCTTCCCCGGATATGTAGTGTGGTAGACCAAGCAAAGCCGCAGTCCTCCTCCTCTCATTAGTGTCCTACAAGACAAAGAAATATGAAATATAAATTGGCATAACAAATAGTTCCTAATTTTATGATCATCAGCTCCTCCACTTACATCTTTCTCAAGGCAGTCCAAAATGTCTTTGAGTGCCTGCGTCTTTCCAGATCTGGCAGTTGCTTTGTACATCTCCAGCAGTCTTGGGACTAGGCCATCAAGCCCGTCAAGAAAAGATTCCAGAAGGTCTGTGGTAACGATCCGCTTGAACTCTGCCCTTATCTAAGGAGACACAGACAGATAGAAAATACTAGTAAAACT
Source organism: Decapterus maruadsi (assembly GCA_030347415.2). Lineage (NCBI taxonomy): Eukaryota > Metazoa > Chordata > Actinopteri > Carangiformes > Carangidae > Decapterus > Decapterus maruadsi. Next base: position 20,970,650 of record CM064906.1, read on the forward strand.
AGGGCTGCACATTTAATTGAAATTTAATTGAAATCACAATATGGACAACTGTAATTTTTAAACTGCAGGGGGCACAATATTTGTTCGAGGAGAATTTTGTGTTTTGAAATAAAAATTGATTCAAATACTGTGCAACAGAGTTGTCCTGGCCTACACATCATATTCTAAGAGATTCAAGATAACATCTTTGTAAGTCAAACCATAATCATTTTAATGTTTTTCAATGAAAATGTATGGAGTATCTGACACACAACATGCTTTACATCTTTTTGTAAAATAATGTACAATGGTAGGACTGATTACCTGTCGCTCATGGAACAGAGCTGGCCATCTGGAAATTACTTCTGTGATGAATGGCTGATCTCCAATGATCTCTTTTCTGCGCTGGGAAAACGTAGCAGTCATCAGATCTTCTACGAGTTGGTGATCAGGGTCTTTTTTCAGCATTTCCATCTCCATCATCTTACGCTTTTCCTCCACGCTTTCAAGACTCTCTCCTTCAGGTGGATCTGGACAGTAGTTAACCTCACCCTTCTTTGACTTTTTTAAACGTTTTCCCTTCACTTCTCCTCCTTTTCTTTTGTTGATCACCACTTCAGGGCATCCTGCAGCACCTAACTTCTGCCGATAGTTTCCAAGCTTAAATTTCAGACTGTGAAACCATGAGTACCATCCCTGCTCAGACCCTGGCTCCTTCAGGCAGGGATGCTTCTCCACAAGCGCTTTGGCAACACTCTCATAGTGCTGCCTCTCAGGATAAGCACTAATTTTTGACATACTGTCTGCAAGTGTGTCAAGAACGTCAGTCTTCAAACCTTTGGGAATCATCATCACAGATCCATCCTTAGCATACCTACAATTTGCGTCTGTCAGCTGAAGTTCCACATCATGTGAGAACTGTGGAATTGGGAAGGGGTCAGGCCAGTCGAAAGAATCACCACTACTGGGAGACGAGAGGCTGCATGTGTCCAATGTAGAATCTGAGACAACTGCATCATCTGTGAACAACACTTTCAATGTTGCTCGCTCCACAGGAAGGTCATTGATGTCAGTCAGGTTGCACAACTGATTATTAAAATCAGGATCCTCAAATTGTAAAATGAATCCACCTCTCAGGCCAAGGTTTGTTTGTAACACCTGATTCAGCTCCTCAACGCTTGCAGGGATGTTTTCAATTGAAAGCCGTCTGATTTCTTTTTCCGTTATGATGACACGCAGCAGCATTGTAGAACACTTTTACCTGAAAAGGAGCAAAAAAATACATGTTTAAGTATAAATCTGATCATTTCAGTTCTGGAAGTTACTTTCATAATTACATAATAATTACATATTACTTTTCAAAGTTGCTCAGCCCTAATTTGAGTGTACAATTACTTACAGCAGGTTTATTTCAGCAAGAACGTCCTAGGAGTAACCAAGAGGCGCCCCTGGATGAGGTATGACACAAGTGGCACATAGTCATTGAGATCCGCAGATGCTCCACATAGTATGCCATAAAAGGTTCAATGATGAAGCAAACATGAGTAGTCAGCACAATGCATATTTCCAAAATTCTTCCGAAGTCTGGTAGTCCACTCGTACTCCTCGTACTAAAGAGAAAAATTTCTATTAACATTACTGAACCATCCATCCCCTCCACTGTCCAGGTGTTAATACCCACATCCAATAGCACCAACATGCTCACACATTCACAATTTCAACACACACTTCCATAGTCTTTCGCAAGTACAAAGAAAAAAAAGCTTTCTGCATTGTATGAACTGTTCTTAATTAATTGAGTTACTGGTTTACTTCTCTATTTATTTACTAATCATTTTACAGCAATATGTCATTGACATTCATACCAATAAAGCATACTGAATTGAACTGGAGTGCAGATTACACGTCAAAGGACGCCATTAATAGTCAACGCCATTATGTGCAATGAACTAAATTAGCCGCCAGCTAGCTTTATCACCAGTGATGTATATAGCATATCTAAAACAACAGAAATAACTTTAATTGTGCACATGACAAGAGAAAGTCACCAACATGTAGAAAACGAGGCGCCCACCATAGTTGTCTCCTTCTAGCAGCACGCTGTGGTTGGCTAACGTTAGCAGCTGCAAGCCGCACTTTTTTTTTAATTTTACCATCACTGCAGTGTCTTGCAAGAACACCAACTCGACCTTAATTCCACTGCAAACACCCCTAAACCGATAACTCTACATTTTTTACGGTAAAATTGCACTTTGTCACAGTGAGAAACACCATATAACATTAATTTAAGCTGAGTAACGTTAATAAAGCAGCCAATATGGCGCTACTCACACACGCCCGCTGTCTTTCAAATTAGCAGGTTTAGTCCGAGCTGAATACAAACTAACTGAATGAAAGGGAAGAAATACACGTAGTTCATTTAATAACGTCGTATATCCTCAAATCCTCTCAATTTTATACAGCAGCAACATAGCAGGGGAGCAGCTAACCGCTGACAAATTAAGCCACACACACACACCTTACCAGGGTCACGGCTAATTACTGACACTCCGACACAAACACACGCCCTGTATCAAAGCTGATAACTCCGCTACAAACAACACCGGTACCATACGAAACGAAACTTAAGCAAGACGCCATGAAAGTGCTTCTGTGAGAGTTAATGAAAATAAACAGTTAACTAACAATTTCCATCACTTACCTTACGTCGTCCGTGTCGTGTTTGTCCTCATTCCTCAACCGAAATTGTCAAAGCGGCGCGCTCATGTCAATCATCAAGTCGCGTTCAAAACGTATCCATCCGCCGCTTGTCTTTTCACTATCGTCGTTATGCTCGGTTGGTGTTCTTCTGTTAATGGCCAATAGCATCTGGGTGCATCACTTATCTCAGCTGAATAAAATCATATATAATTTTTATCAGTCTTGTATCAAATGACGGCGCTTTTCCAGGACTATTTGCATCGCGCATTAATACAACTCTACCACGTAATGCGACGTTTAGAAGTCACGGAAATTTGCAACTCACACTGTTAAGTTATGTTGACACCATGAATTTTTTATATAATTTAACTGACTTATAAACCTGAGTTTGAAACCTCATGAATCAAGAAATTAAGTTGAAATTGCAAAAATCGTAATGTTAAGTAGAAGTGAATTACAGGAAGAAGTGACCATGACTTATTGATCAAATCCTTTCTTACAGTGTGTTTTCACTCTTGTTTTTCTACAGTACGCTGCAGCAGCCTATATATTTTGTACTTTGCCTCCCTTCAATTGGGCCTGGTCAAAAGTATTTTTATTTGACTGTGCCCCTCTCTGCAATTTAATTTATGATCTTAAACCCTCATATAATGGCAAATATACGCAGCAGAAGATATTGTGTAATGTACTTCGGGTCAAGAGTGGTTCTGTCTTATGAATGGAAAATCTCCAGACAGGAAAAGTCAATTCAGGACACTTACTATGGTCTGACACTTGAACAACTCTGTGTGAACTGTAGCGAAAGAAACAAGAGGAGTATTTTTACTGAAAACCACACACACACACACACACACCCTTGCATCTACATGCCAAGGTTGTTCCATTCATGTAAACGTGTGGGCTGTGTTCAGGATGCTGCTGTCTGCTTGTTATTTTCTTCAGGTTAGAACATGGCAGAGGAAGTTTAAAGAGTTAGTTCACCCAAATCCACCTCACGTCAAGCGCTGATACATTTGGGTTTCCCTCCGTGAGCTTTAAAAAAAAAAAAAAAAAAAACTGTTTTCAACTGTAGTTTGTAAACGCTGACGGTAAAAATGATCACATCCACCTGCATTCAGTTAGAATGGCTGCAGAGATCACAATGAGCAATGGTTCAAAAGTACAAACGATAAAAAAAATTGAATTATTTGTATTTATATAAATTTATGGAGAGTACATCAGATTAGATCGAAAGCATTTATTATAACCAAATTACTGTTATCTTCTCTCATTATCTTCTATCCAAATTACACAGAGACGTCATAGGCCAGAAAAACGCTGACTATAAAATAATCCTTGTGCTGTATCAGAGAAGTGAAACAGATTAATGTGTAACTAAAACTATATAAATATGAATATACTAACTATAAATATTCTTCTTTTTACATTAAACAAATGTTGTGTCACTATTTAAACTTCACACCCCATAACACACTTGACAGTTTAGATGATGAACTTCCACAGTTTTTAAAATATGTCAGATGGTTTGCAGACAGTGTCCATCTGTCAAGCATTGTCTTAAAATATCTAATGACTTCTTTCATCTTTGTCCTTTTATTTAGGAGCACAGACCCGTTAACAACAGTTTGGTTTGAACGTACAGAAAATAACACCGTTGACCATAAAATTGGAATACTAAAACATATTTTTTGCCTCTTCTCATTAAATTATTGTGACAAAGTGATTTATTCTTGATAGATCAAATGTATACTGTATCTTCTCAAGACTGGTAATAGGAGTAAAAAGAGGAATGTGTACGAAAACAAAATTATTCCAACCTTATGGGCAACAGTGTATTACCAACACATACATGGTGATATATACAACATATCCCAAAATTTTATTTGACAAAATTTGCTTCACTTATAATCATTTAGAATTTAGTTTGATGAAAACAAAAAAATATGTTATACATGATGTTATGAATTAAACATACTTGCATTGTAGTTTGCATAAAAAGTTCATATCAGTGGAATATTTATAAAAGAGTATCACATCTTAAAAGCATGTTATCAATTTCTAAATTGTGTTTCATCATAGTTTTATGATTGTAATTACTTTTCAATAGACATGTTGAATATATTACTTCACTTCAATATATTACATATATTATATTATGTACATTATTATATAGGCCTATATATAATATTATATTATTATATTGTATCAAAATGAATGAAAAAGTATCAATCGTTGCAACATAGAACTTGCTGCTGCTGATCAAGTGGTACAGTGTATGATAATGTCACCAGTGTCTCAGATACTTGATACCTATGTACCAACCAGTCCCTCCCTTAAGCCTCTACTTTACAAAAAAAAATAGAGAGAAATCTTCAGATCTGTCTCCTACGTGTCAGTTTTACAGGGAAGTTGACACCTCGGCCTGAGAACACAGCACATTCGGTGTATTGTGTCATGAAATATTAAACTGTGTATCAAGTTGAAAGCAAAATAAATAAGACAATTATCCAGACCACCCTGCAGATGGAAAATATAGCAAATGTAATCACACACACACACGCACCCACCACACCCACCTATGCATTATTACATATGTACGTTATACTGTTTGTGCTGTAATAAACCTGATGAGACGTTCAGGTGATACTGTATAAACCCAGATAGTCGTTGCACCGGAGCCAGCGAGTGTGCGTCAATTTATGTTTCATCACCTTGTGTTTCGTCAGCCTGTGCACATTTTAACGCTTACGGTGTTTTGGGAACAGCGATGCCTGATGGGAGGCAGATAGTTGTGCCAAAGGACAAATGACTGATAAATTCCACCGTCTCTGTGTCCTATTGAAATGTGTAGGCTGCCCCCGCTGCCTGAACAACAGCGTGTCATTAATTCCATAAAAGTCGTCTGTCTCCTCTTTGGTGCGGCTGCCACATACTTAAGATGACTGGGGCAAAGTGGCCAGTGTGTCTGTGTGTGTGCGTGTGTGTGTGTGTATTCAATAAAAGATACAACATTAAATACACCATGTTGAGTGAAGCTGGGGTGTGTGTAATACTTGGGGCTTTGTCAGGCTTCCATCAAGGTGTAATCACACACATGCACACAAACACACTCACCTGATCTGCGCCCAGACAGGCGTGTTTGTACTAGACAGAGTGGCTGCATTTTAAGTGTCTCTTGGCACCATCACTAATGATACCTGCCCTGCTCCAGGTGGCTTGGCGTGCTCTCCCTCTCTCTCACACACACACACACATTCACATACGTTCATGCAACGAATGTACTACTATATGACATTTTGAGATGATATGTTGAAAATGACATTGTGCCTCCAGCTGTCTAGCTCTGCTTCTATGTGTGGGAACCTATCTTAAAAGCCGAGAATGAAATGAATGAGCCAAACAAAACAGGAGATTCCTTCCACTATTATTTTTTTCTTTTTTTTATGAGAATTGGTGAATCATGACAAGCCCACAGAACTGGGAGGGATGGGCAAACGGCAGCGCGAAGGGCAGGTTATAGACTCCCACGCGCTGGGCCACGGCCAACATATAACATCCAGCGGCTGGTAACCTTAAAGGGATAGTTCACCCAAAATTCAAATTTCACTCATTATCTACTCACCCTCATGTCGACTAAGAGCTGTGAGAATTTTCAGAGTCCTCCGTTCCTTCTCTGAGTTACGGGGGGTCCGGTTCTTTGTCCAAAAAGACACAAAAAACATCCAAATACCTCCATACTGCTCGTCTGTAATGTTGTATTGAAGTCCCGACATGAGAAATTGTTCTGAACAAAATTAAATAAGTCTATATTTTAAGCTTGTTTGTAGCAGAAGCTCCCAGTGTCACAGTTCACTGCTCTTCCTGTTTGTACTGACTGGCGGAACAATTTCTCATGTTGGGGCTTCAATACAAGAGGGACATTACAGACGAGCAGTATGGAGGTATTTGGATGTTTTTTGGTGTGTCTTTTTGGACAAAGAATCCTGGTGTCCATTATATGGACAAATACTGCTGGACGAACCCCCCCCGTAACTCAGAGAAGGCACGGAGGACTCTGAAAATTCTCACAGCTCTTAGTCGACATGAGGGTGAGTAGATAATGAGTGAAATTTGAATTTTGGGTGAACTATCCCTTTAACGAGGCTTCGCAATTCGCTCATCGTGGCCAAAAACCGCGGTGGTTCAGACCAATCAGCGCCGTCTGAGTGGAAGGGCCCATGCACCACCACCATGCAGCTTGCAGGCGTGTCTTAGGGGCGTTACGACAGCTAGGAGCTTTTGATGGTTAGCAACAATGGCGGCGCCTGAAGAGCTTAGCGCAGACGCTGCATCAGCTCTATCGGAGCTGGAGGGTGTTGGGTGTTTCTTCACTGGGAGAGGAGCGTCGACAAAAAAAAACCCACCGAATGCTTTTCTTGGGGCAGAAGATGTTTCCTTCCCTCCTCTAGTCTCAACGCAACGGCCTGTGATGAACAGATGGTTCAGCCAATCACCTGCCAAGACATTTCTGAGAGCCTTTTCCCAGACAGCTCCTGTTCAACCCCACACAGATGGTTCAGTGTCACAAACCACCTGGCGCATCATAAGACGCCAGAAGACCAAAAAAACACAGAAAAAAATGTTTTTCTTTCGTTTAATCATTGAGTTTGACTTTTAAAATTTTCTATTTTTATGGCCCATTTATTACATAATACATGTACGCATGCACACTCTTAGAATAACACGGGGTAATATGGAGCTCTAAAGTTTCACTCCGCTATTTAATTGCTTCCATCCACTCTACCATTTAATTGCCTATACAGCGGAGAGTCGATGGCCTGTATAGTTTCCGTAATCAAACTGACATTACCGCTTTTCATGCAGTTGTGCTCCACTTGATGTTACCTCACCTTGTGGAGTGTATGTGTGCGAGTGTGCTATAATGGGGTAGAGGAGGCAGCAGGAGGGGGTGGGGGGACAATACTCATTTTCAGCTCAAATAAACCAAGGGAAATGAATACCTGCTCGCTTGCATCTCTCTTATGCACCGCTGAGTCTATACGTCACTCACACACACACATACTGTATATGGGCTGTTTGCATACACACACATGCTAGGTTGTGTTTGTGTGCTCATTGCTCCATTTATTTTTAGACCAGAGGCAGGATATTGGGTTTCATTAAATGTCCCAGACTTATTTCTATTCGTCTTTTCCCTCCTTCCCTTGACCATTCCTCCACCCCCCCACCCGCCCTCCCCTTCTCTCACACACACGGCGTCCCAGGGGTAAGGTGGTGGTGGTGGTGGTGGTGTTGGTGTGGTTTCCTGCTTGTGTTGTGACGTGAGGCGGTCCTGCTCGCTGGTAGAAAGGCCTCTTTGTGCCTGACCGTCTCTGCCTTTCCCCTCTTTTCCACCGCTGACAATTATTTTCCCCTCCAACCCTCAGCTGACAATTTGGTGTGTTAAGCTGCTGTCGTCATTCTTCATCTCGAAGGAAGGAGAAAAAGAAAGAGAGACGAAGTCGGACAGAGTGAAACGGCAACAACTGTGGGTTTTATATTTCAGCAGCTGCACCTTTCTTTTTTTTTCTTTTTTTTTTACTGTTTTAAAGTGTGATGACGGCTCACGGTCTGGAAATAGCTTCAGATAGTTTGGCCTGAAGTTTCTTTTCATCAGCTTTATTTACCGTATTTAAACCAGGCCAGGCCACCCAGAACTATATTTCAATTTTTGTTATTTTATAGTTATCGCAAGGCCTTCAAGTCGACGACCGCAGGGCAATTTCCATCTCCACACGACAAGGAAAACATTTAGCATGTAACACCCAAATTTGACTCACCAGCCAGTTTTTATACAGTACAATATCCTGCAATCTTTAGGGCTGAGAAATCTTTCAGCCTGGTCCGGTTGCTCCATTACACATCGCTAGCTGCGTCCTGCGGGGCCCCTCGGATCATCTGAAGTGGTTTTCGGGGGCCAGAGAGCAGAGTCGCTGGTGTCAACAGTCATGCTTGTGTTTCTGTTGCAGTTTTGAGCAGGGGCTATTTCTCTGTCTTCACAAACACACTCGATACACATAGCACAAAGGTTTTCTTCCACAGGGCACGCACCATTGCCAAGGAAAACTGCCACAGATCATTAGGCCTCTCTGCCAGACCCAGACGTCCCACTTCTTTCTTTTTTTTTTTCCTCCACTTTTTCTCACAGTGATTTGCTGCTTTGCAACTGAAGTGTTTCCCCCAAGTGACTCTGGCTCTTTGTCTCCCTCTTCAGGAGCGACAGCCCGTCAGCCTCTCAGGAGATCATACCACTGATATTTGCATCTTGTCTTTCTGGTCTCTGCGGTTCCTTTCGGCTGCTTCTACCTTGAATATATGAGGAAGTTGCTTTTTTTTTGCTTTTCCTTGTTGGGATTTACCGCTGCATTCCCGTCATGTGCTGTGCCGCGGAGCTGAGCAGCTTCTCCGGTAGAGAAATCTCCCAGTATCCCAGTTAAGCCATGTGCTTTTTAAATGAGCTCGACCATAGCGCCGCAGCACTCATCATGCTGGCAAGGAACAAAACAAGAGATCAGTGACCCCTGTAACGTATGCAGCTCTCACAATCCCACAGGCTTCGGCTAACACGATGCTCGATGATTGCTATTGATTCGAACCGCACTCCATAAGTTTGCTCCATGAGACGAGACGAGACGAGCAGTGAATTGTGAATTGCTTTGCTCTTAACACCGAGGAGAATATTTGAGTCGTGAAGGAGTTCTTCCCTCATGAACTAGTTTATGTCTCATTTTTCCAGAGGATGAATGAAAGATGGGACTCTTTGGGATTGTTATACGAGTTTTTAAACTTTGATTTATTGTCTGATCTGAGTGATCTATCGGTTTCCCGTGCGGACCTTTTAAAACTCATTCATCATCATTATATTATATATTATTTCCTATTCACCATCAGAAAATGATGTCTGAGCCAGAGTGACATTAAAATGAATTTTTATGTTCCATCACAGTTCCAGTTTACTGTCAAGTGGTGAGGCTCGGTAAATAGTCGCCCACGCGCCTCTCCTGAATCATTTTTCATCGTGGTTGCTACATTTTCTAATTTGAAGATTAATCTCCAGTGGGAGCCACATGTTCAGCCAGGTGAAATTATTAATCACGAATAACAGTTTCAGATATACTGAGAGGAAATGAAGAGGTTTATGGCACTTTCAACCTCGGTACCTCATTTGGATCACCTCCCATCTGACAGATACGGACTCTTACTGATAGGATTTAATGATCAACATCGCCTCCTTCCAATTGCCTGAAGGCCTGCTGCCAGGGTAACTGAGAACTGTTGTGACAACAGGTGAGATATCTCAGCTGAAGTGAAGCCCATGGAAACAGGAAATGTGCCATCTGTCTGTCAGAACCTGAAAAATCTACGTAACAAGTGTAGGCAGGTGAAGGAGCGACGCGCCGGGATGCTGATGAATGATTATCTGTCAGGGTGGTGTTGAGTCTGTGGATGTCAGGGTTAGTCTGTGAGTCAGTGAGCATACGTAGGGGAGTGCTTAGCGTATTAAACGTTTTTTACTTGGCAGTCGGTGAAGGCTAAAAGAATGCAGACTTAAATTCGCAAAGTGGTCAGTAACGCGATTCAAAATGAATCCTGATTTTGGTTACTGTCTAACTAACTCATTCATCATGTCACCTTTTAAAGATGATTTATGCAGGTTTAAGTGTTTTATTCACCACTTGTGAAACTATACAGCCAAAATGATGAGTTTAAAATTACTGTTTTGAGTTTTTGGATTCACAGTATACTCATACATATACTTACATACTCAAAAAACAAGCAGCAAATCACCAAAATGTTGGGGTCCTGCTATAAGAAACACATACTGCGCTCCTTGGTCTTTCCTAGCCCCTCCCCTCTCCCTGTGCCAGAGTCAGACTGGCCATCACACATACTGAGACAAATACCAGTGAATTGTCAAAAAAAAAAACACCCTCCTCTGTATGTGCACATCTTTCAGGGTGCCCTACGGTGACTCACTACAGCCTCTTGATTGGTGTGATTAGGAACAAATCAACAAAAGCTGCATCTGTTAGAGGGATACTTCACCCCAAAACAATAATTTACCAATTTTCTACTCACCGCCATGGCAATGAAGGGTTTGGAGAACTTTCAGAGTCATCAAAACGCTTTTGGAGGTCCAGTGGGGGGTCTTGGCGGCGGATAGTGCTCGCTTTTGAATTGTCCAAAACACACGCTATGAAACATCCAAATACGTCCATACTGCTCATCCGTACTGACCTGAACTCCGAAAGTTCTCCAAACCCAAACATGGCGGTGAGTAGAAAACTGGTGAATTATTGATTTTGAGTGAAGTATCCCTTTAAGGAGCAAAACTAATTAGTCTTTCCAAACTATAGGCTGTGGAAAATACACACAATCTCTTTGATGACTGGTTCATTCCTTGTATTGATTTCTATTGATTTATTTCATAAGCCTTTCTTCCATTTGTTTTCAATGGGCTGCAGCACCAGGAGATGATGACAAATGTACAAAAAAAGATTACAAAGAGAAGATAATTGTATTATTGCTAAATGAAAATATCCAATAACACAACCTCCTAAAAAGAACCCATTTATTAAGGAAGCAAAAAATATGTTGCAAAAGAACAGGGTGTACCCTGGCTGAGTATTCATTATTTGGTTTCTTTTCACCCCCCAAAATTACTGATACAGCCATGGAGGAAATAAGGCGAAGCAAACAGTTTGGAAATTTAATCAAGCCAGTTAAGCAGTGCTACTAACACAACAAACAAGCTCCATCACAGATCCATAATGGAGAGATATCAAGCTTTCAGTACAGTAAATGTTTTGTTGATCATAAGAAACTTTAAATTGATTCTACAAACTCAGTGTTACATAAATGTTTTTTCTTTCATCGTGCCTTAGAATAAGTACATGAGTAAAACTGTTGTGCAATGCCTCTTATAGTAATGGTTGTAAGACGACTGCATCCAACAAGAGCTGGAGCTTTACTGTAACAACTGACAAACAACAACTCTAGTAAAGAGAACTAAAATACAACTATAATATCATTTATCAAGATAAAATGAAAAAAAGCATATCCCTTGAGTTCATTGGCCTTGAAAACATCATGACTGGGAAACGCTTGAAACAGAATTAGGTGGGGTGAGTGAGACACAATAATAGTTTAAAAGGGCGTAACAGCATACAGTTAAAAACAGGTCACTGCTGGCAGGTTTTTATGTGTTGAACTCATTTGTACATATAAAACAGAATGAAGTCTCTTTGAGGTCTCTCCACTGTAGTTGGACTGGCCGTCATCATGACAACTGGGGCTAATCCCAGCTGTCTGCAGCAACCATGAACCGGTGTCAAATGCCCTGTTGTCCACTATCACGACATCCATAAAGTTTTTTTTTTTTTTTTACGTAACCAGACACACTGGGTGAAGGCCAACCGGAGCAGATTGATCCAGGTCTAGATTTCATTCCCAGGCCATCTGTGCAGTCTCCAACACAATGTTGATGAGGCTCTTCGTCCTTGGCTGATCATCGCACGTCTTTTTAACTTTTGTTCTTCTGACCTTCGTCTCTGCTGCTGATCTTCTGCCATCACTGCATCTTGGCAATGGAATTACATCGTGGAATATATTCACTCATCAAACTGTCACAATCAGAGTTATTTTCCATGCATTCACCTTAACCTTTGGACACCTTCAGTTTTTCCTTTAGTGCCGTCTCACAGCACTTGTAACTATACACTTTTGATGTTGGTGTGAAAACCAAGGACTTGCAATTTAAAAAAAATTGGCAATAAGACATGAACTTGGCTATTAAAAAACTACATTTGGATGAAATAACGAAGCACTTGTGAAAGTTATGTGATGTTTTTTTTCCATCGTCTCTCACTTTGAGAGCTGTTACATCTACTTGATGTTTTGCAGACACCTGATAATTATTGCCACCTCTATTCTACTGATTATTCTGTATACAAGATAACTGCATGACGCCTCCCACATGTCAGCTTGATGTTTCCTGCAGCTTTTATTCAGCTCTATACCTGGCACTGAGTGATGTAAAAGCCTCCTGTGCTGTGCGTGATTTTCAAAGCTGCAGCTAATTCAGTGCTAAATAGACAAAACAATGGAGTTTCGCCTTTATTGTTACTAAGGTCCTTATAACCAAGTACAATGGTGCACAGTGTGGGCAGATCTTCTGATCAGGAATGGTGAGTCAACGTTGTGGAAATTCAACAGTGGTGAACATCTTTTGTGACGGTTTCCATCGGGCACCATCGGACTGCTTTATTGTGCACAGATAATTATGACACACATTGAAAGAGCACAAGAAGAAAAAGTGCACAAATACCATTACCATGACAGTGCGCTCAGCCATTGACATTTGAGGATAAAGCTTTTCTTTATGTTTCTGCAGACTGTTCTGTAGTCGACAGTTGATGGTCAAATGCCACTGAACAGACAAGGAAGTCTGCAGTGCTTCCGTGTTTGTTTACTTGCTGCTCCTACAGTACTCTACAGTAAATCATCATGTTATGACATGATCTTGTAACAAGAGTCTACAGCCACACCAGCTGCTCCGTAGCTCTGTGTGACTTCACATAGTGTAATAGTGAGTATGCTTCCATTCCTACTGTGCACTCATTTTAGTTTTTACTTTCTGGATGATTAAACAGCATCTCAAAACCTCCCTCCCACACACGTTTTATACCTGAGTACCTATGCTTGTGGAGGCAGGGTGGAGGCTTCAAATGTTGTTCAACCATCTGATAAGCACTACGGTCAAAGCATACTGACCTTTTGCATGCTCACCTTAAGAACTAAAAACGCCAGAGAATACAGTTTCCTGTAATTTGGTCATGAAGTGACATCTTTATCTGACATTTTTGACGATTACTTCTGTGAGAAACATCAGGTTGGATGTGTGGTACTGGTAGCCCAACCTGTTGCTGTGGACATAAACTCAATCAGAGATCAATGTGTGAACTTTTTGATTGTTCGAGTGGAAAAGTCTGGGGATCAAGAACATCATCACCTGTGATGACGAGATCCGAATTCATGACCATTTTTGTTGTCATTGAGATATTTTTGAATTATCTAAATTGACAGGTCAACCTTTTTGTTTAATTCCCTCAATAAAATCATATAAGTTAGTCACAACAAGACAGAAGACAAGTCTTTTTTTTATTGTTGACATGAACGATTAACATTGTCAAGGATTTCTTGTACAAATGTCAGGCATTGATTCAGCTCATATGAATTTCTACAGGCGCTCTACAATGGCTACATGTCTGTTTGCAAGATGATGCACGATTGGCACCAACAAAATAGGTTTAAGATTTGAATAATTCAATATAATGATACATTATCACATTCTGTTTAAAGGTTGAGTGACCCTGAGAGTCATAGGAAATGGCTTATGCATCTATTGGCAGCTTATGGCACAATAAGGTTAAAGAACTGAATAGCAGACATACATACAACACAATCACAATCTATACATTAATGTGAAACAGAAATTTACATATTATTCATGACTTTGGTTTGAATGGATGTACAGTACATTGCTTCAAGTGGATGTAATGCAGCACAATTAGCATACATTAAAAAGCAATATGCAGTCATTAGCATTAAATCAGTGATGTCTTGTTTCACAGCACTGCGTTTAAATGGATTTGCAATGCAATTTAGACCTTTCATATTACGCCATTCATAACAAGCTGCTGCCGCTGAATGACATTTCTTTCTGTCGGTAGAAGACAAATTCTGTCTTTTTTAAAATCAGATTATCGAAGTCTGGTGCTAGAGCTATATTCGTTACTGTTAAGGTGGCCACAGCTAAAGATCCAACCGCTCATTAGAAAAATATATCCAAATCTTTTCTTAATTAATGACAGTCTTTGGGAGCCGTACAGCTAATGTATGGGTAATTATAGCCCCCACATCCACTCTGGTTTTCCTCTCACTTTGATGTCATTCAGTTGGAGCAATGATGACTAACACAATCTACAATTCTTATGAGGGTTGTATTATCAAACTTTCTTTGGGTGAATAATTGGAGGTCTAAATTTCCAAATCAGTGTGTAAATAGGCAGAAAATGGCCGTGGCTACAAGAAATGGAGATGTGGCAGCTGATCTGTCAACCGTGATGAGCTGTTTTCTACTCTGAAACAATACAGGACCAGTTTTTCCTTCAAAATGTTCTCTTCTTCTTCTCACAACAAGCCCCTAACCGTACGGAGTGAGGGTGTTTCTCCAAGGTGCTTCTCAGGGAAGATGTGACAACTGATTACAGTAAACAACACCTGTGTTTGTGTGTGCATGTTTCCACAGTTCTGACAGACTGTGTGCGCTATTGCATTGAAGAAAGTGTGAATGTTTGTGTGTATGTGACATAAAAGAAGGTAAACACAGTCCACGCTTCACCGGTCGTAACCCCCACTTCAACCCGGGCCCACACTCGTCACATTTGACAGCAATGGAGACTTCCATTCAGTTATATGCAGGCTTTATGTACCTGTAGTTTGAGTCTTTTCAAAGAGAAAAAACACATCTTAAAAACCCTGTGTTACCCTGAGCACGCTGTCTCACAGTTGGTTGAACGTGATTAAAGACGCTGTTGCAGTGACAGAGGTATTTGAACTTTGTAACCTTGATGCCACTAGTGGTGTCGTGTTATGTTCAGGTGTTTGAGTTAGAGCCGCCTGTGAAAAGAAGATGTTCACCATGATAGACATAATTTTTAAAGGTATAATTTGACATTTTGGTAAATGTGTTTATTTGGTCTCTTTCTGTGTTTCTGAAAAGAAGATCGATCCCACTCCCAGATATCAAAGAAGCCTGTGTATTGAAACTTGATATTGAAACATGTCCAATAGTACCTCTGCAATGCATTAATTAATTCACATGCAACCAGGAAAGTGAAAGTTGCACCATCTCAAACAAGAACCACATTAAACAAACTAGATTCAGGTTAAACATTGTGCTTTAGAAATGCTCCTATGGATCAGAAGCTGTTCCCTAAACATCGCCCAGCTCTGTCTTCATATTAGTGGTAATGATCTTCTCATCATACTCTCAGCAAGACAGCGAATTAACACATTACCAAAATGTGAAACGGCTCCTTTTTTCAAAACTACATTTAGAAACAAGCTGTTTCCCAGGATGACAGGTGCTGAAAGGGTTTCCAACTGAATAAATCTCCTTCTCAACAGTGAGTGGAACAATTGAATTTAAAACGACTGTTCAAAGGCATCTACTCCAGAGATTTCACTCTCCGTTCAGTATGTACATTCAGTGTTCATTTCCAAATGCGGACGGCTCGTGCCAAGACAGCAGAACTCGTCAGATCTGACAAAATACCGGGACTCCTGTTTCTCTTGCATCATCAGATGACAGCGACTGCGGTCCCGGCCAGGGACCTGGGTGGTTGGCAGCTCAGTGGATCAGATGTTGTCCTAACAACAGCTGGTTTTGGCAGTGGAAAAGGTAACACATTGTGCCAAACACAGTTACTGTCCGTTTGTATTAGGAGTCTGTTTCCCCTTCATCAGTTTGCAAGTTAATTACATTAATTAACATAAATAAAACGTGTCAGCCAAGCTTAGTCTCAGTTATTGTCCATTTCAAATCCGTTGCACTCTCAAAATCATAGCTGTCACTTTTCATTACTGTCACTCTCTTCGTCTTCCGGCGATTCCTGTAGATACAACTGTTAATCTCACTCTGTCTCCACATATTTTACTGTCAGATTCAGTTAACAGCAACATTATTATTGTTGCCTTCTTCTGCTGCGACAAACTTGATCTCAGCGTTGGCCGTCCTTGAAGCCATGCTGCTGTCTCTGACCTTGTGCTTGAACAGGAAGGGGAAGGTTTTCCTGAAGGACTTCTGGAAGCTGGCTCCCATGAAACCGTAAACGATGGGGTTGACCGAAGAGTTGGCGTAGGACATGCAGTTAGCCCACGTCTTGATCTTGTACGTGGCGTAATTCGCGCGGTAGTTTGGATAGAAAGACTGGAAGAGGGCAAAGATTTGGATGGGCCCCCAGCAGATGGCGAAGAGGAGGACGATCACCACCACCATCTTGGAGACTTTGCTTCTGATGCTGATAGTTCTCTCGGACAGAAGGTTGACCTAGGGAGCAGACGAGTGGAGAGGAGCTTATTTTCACAACACATAATAACAGATTCTTCTTACCACTTGGGGGCAGCAGAAACAAGCTGTAAACACTTGAGTTGAAAAACAGACAGTTTCTCATTTACATGTCCGTCAGATACAAAACAACACAGCAATTATCATTCAGTTGGAGTCATGTTTTTTGTTTCCAACAGCTCTTGAGGGAAATTTCTGGCTCCTTAGTTGATAAATGCTTCACTATGTTCACCAGATGCTCGCCTTTTTGGTTTGGTGCTGTGCTTAAGGCATGCAGTGCGGTTTCACCCTTTTATACAGAATACTCTGTCGTTGATAATGGAAATGCTAGTATCAAAAGCCATTCAAATCCATCCAAATAATTAGCGCTGAAAAGTGAGTGTTTATAGGACAGAAGCTGCAAAGAGATGAAAGATGCTGAGAAGCGCTTCAGAACAATCAGAGAACCACAGAGTCGGCTTGTAATTTTAGGTGTTTTTGTCGCTATGAGCAAAAACCTTTTCATTACATATAGCCATTTGATCCATTGTCTATTTTTTTCAAACTATTGATCAGAGCAAGTGCATAAAAACACACATCCAACATTAAAAGCAAGCTAATACACGAAACAAATGGGGCCTATGGCAGTGTACAAAGACAAGATGACCTTGTTGGCTGTCAATTAGTGCACAGTTGCTGTGCTTAGCCACTTAGTTGCAGTTGTATTGAAGTTGTGAAGTTAACACCAGCTACATAAAAACACAGGACGAAGTAAAAACAAAGCACGTACCTGGTAGTTGTTGTCTACAGGTTCCACGGTGGGTTGACCCACTCTCTTCACCATCAGAGTGTAGCAGAACGAGATAGTGAGGACAGGCAGCAGGTAGGCAGCAATAAACTGGTAGAGGATAAAAGCCCTCTCATGTGTTTTAGAGGGAAATCTCTCCATGCAGTATTGCCTTGGACCGTACCAGTAACCATCCTCGATACGCTGGTACATCAGGATTGGTGTGGACAGGATGAAGGACCCTGAGGCGAGAAAAAGATTGCGTGAAAAATTCTGTTATTCGAAATGAAGTATTTACTTTACAATTGATTGGGCCTATAATTATTCCTTTTCGCCAAGTGCTAATTATCTCACTTAAAGTTCTGTCAGAAGAAGTGATGAGAGTATAATTGTGTTGAATAAAAAACGAGCAGGACAGACCGATCCAGATGCAAATGCTGACGATCATGGCGACTCTCGGGGTACGGTGGCGGAGAGATTTCAGAGGGTAGACTGTGACGTAACAGCGGTCTCCACTCATGGCAGTCAGAGTGATGCAGGTGGCTTGGACTGTCACCTGAGAAAGACAAGGAAACATGTGCACAATGTTCAGCTTTTTGACTTTGATTCTGTAAAGGGAGACGGCACAATGCAGGTTTAGATTATACTGTTTCAGTGTCTGATATTGTCTCAGGGTCAATGGATAATTTGCAAATTTGTTACAAACTGAGGAAGAAGAATAGGAAAAACATACAAAACAGCAGCTGCATGACGTTTTTATTGTACAGTGTGTCATCCCCGATATTGTAAAAACAGATATTTCCCTTTTCTATATAGCAGTGATACTTCTTGTGACCCCCATTTTTTAATTTGAAAGTAAACTTTGAAATTTGATTGTGAATACATCTCCATGTATTCTTTATCTGTGTTGCATTAGCTTTGATATGCCTGCTGATACGAGGCAAGTATGGACACATTAATTCTTGCTGTGACTTGACCTAGTGTCTTGTGCTTGTGGTTTTGACTTATTCACCCCTCATTATGAAGCAAAGGAGAAGTTCAAGCAACTTTTTTCTCCTCGAGAAAGCAGCTTCATCCCAGACTTGTTTTTGCTAATGAGTTCTCGTGTTATTAATCTGAAGAGGGGTTTTTTTTCCAGGGAGGAAACATACAGTACAGAGGACCAGGAAGATGAGAGGCTGCATTTGTGGTGATTATTTTTAATTAGCACATGAGCAAATTATTTAATTTAGTTTTTAATGGGGTTCAATGATGCTTGGTTCAAATCAACTCCGGCACATCAGAAGACGGCTAATTCAATGCCAAATGTAGATTTCACGTCACAGCAGGAATGTTTTGACATTATTGTCAGTTTGACTCTGTCAGATCTTGAAAGCAAAGACAAAATTCAAAATTTTAGAGACACATGCATGTAGTGTACTACCTTCATAGAAGCTTCACTCTTTATTTCATCCTCTCCAGTTAATTATATTGTGCTCACTTCAAATACATGGGCCCCTGAAGGCTATTCTGTACTGTACGTACCTAAAGTAATCCATATTTCTTTGAAATATGTGCAGCAGGGTGAGAAATAAGGGGTCAGAAGTTCTCACTGAGCTCTTTTCCAAATGGGATCTAATTTTGTCCCTCTTTTGTCTCTGTATATACCTTGTTCGCTCTCTCTCTCCCCCTTATATGTGAAGCTACAGTATGAATCTAGCAAGGCCTCCAGAGGTTTAGAGCAACGCATCAAGGTTTCAAAGGATATGATGAGAGAGAAAGAAAAGGGTCGTGTTGAGTTCAGTTTTTTTGGTCACTGAGGAAAGTGGTAGCACAGCCAGTCCGTCAATTTTTTATTAGAGCTGGTATCACACTGCCTTTATGTCGTCTTTGGGCATTATGTCCATTTAAGTGAATATGACTGGACATCAGAAAGAGGCTATATTTAGATCATAAGTGGAACAGTGGACAATGGGAAATTATCTTAATTTCATATCTCATTTAGTGACACATGGAAAGACTGACGACTTTATAAAAATGTGAGGTCGAATTGCATATTCGTAAAATTAATAGGGCATAATTGTATCTTTGGATAATTGAGCAGGAAAGCACAAATTTATGACTTCATGTTTTATTCGGTTTCAAGTACAGTCTTCCCTCTGCTTGCCTTAAAGAAACATTTAAATAATGCACTTACATACAGTAACTGACATAAATAATAAAGACATTCATCTGTTCAATAGGTATGAACAAGATTTCATACAGAATGTTTCATGGTCAATAAATAGCAGCGAATGTTACACAAGATCAAAGTCTTGGTTAAGGCTGGTGAAGTGACAGCATGTTATACAGTTCTAAGGTCTTTATCCAACTTTTAGTGCATATTTTAGCTCATAAACTATTTACTAGAGAAAATGTTATTAATTAGACAAAGAATCATTTTTATAATTTTTCAAACAGTTATGCAAAAAATATTTGCTTGTTTTAGCTTCACAGATCAGTTGATAAGTTGATACTAAATATGCAATTGAACATAAATGGAAACATTATCTGATGAAAGTGTCATTTTCTTTTTCTACCTTTTGACATTTCATGAAAGACTAAACAATGTATTGTGGGAATTATTGATAAAACAGTGGTGGCAGCCCTAGTGCAGTGAAACAGCAAGTCTGGCTCTGTCCGAAGGTAACGAAAACAAATCACCTACTCATGCTCACTGATTTATTATATCACCAAATGATATGTTATGACAGTTTGTGATTGTGAAGAGCGTTTACTGTGCTGCCATCGTCTCTCTGTTTGATTTTGTGATAATGGGAACTCCTCCCGAGACCAAATCAAAGCAGAGATGGGCGCAGGGCCCTGCTTTCAAAGGGACATATGAGCTGTCGTCTCAGTGCAGCTTTTGAATGAGTAATAAACATGAAAAACAACATACGCTGGTATTTTTCTCTCCTACATGTGTTAAAAGCCGACAGGAACTGCAGAGTCTGGTCATAATTCTTTCTCTCGTCCCGTTTCATTTCATGTGCAAATGTGATTCTTTGTGAAAATGAACATTGGGATTATACTAACTCTACGATCATGCAATCTGGACAGAACGGCTTATCAGCGATGTTGCTGGAAACAAGATTAGTGAGAGCAGCCTAAGGCTTTGATTGGTGATAGAATAATTGATTAGCGTGGCTGGCTGGTAGTCTGTCCTATTAAAGGGACAAAACATCATCCTAATTGTGCACAAATAAGTATTTCCTTTTTGAAGTCTTCTGCCCCGGTCTCCATCCACCCACCAGATGTTCTCACACCTCCTGGGCTCCACACACCTTCTTCACCAGATGTTTTCCCCTTCCCCAATCAGCTCATTGTTATGTTCACCATCCATCCTCCTCCAGGCAGAAGCCAGATTGCTGTGTATCAGCCATGCGTGCTGTGGGCTTTTGTGTTTGCCATCTCGAGACCTGTTCGGTGAGTGATTTCGATCTCTTCCATCGAGATGACTAAAACCTTTCCTGTTGCTGCATGTGGCTTCTCCTTCCTGTTGTGTTGTAGGAACCAGGACATCATTTTTCATGCCCCCCCCACCGACACACACCTCCTTAGATGCTGAGTTCAGCTCTAATCACATAAATGTGATAATGCTGCTCTGTTGTCCGGCCTGAACCTGCTGTATGCTGATGCTATTAGGTCTGATGGTTACAGTATGCTCCTTGCATTACTTATCAATATTTCTCTTTTATGGCCGTTCTTACTTTAATTGTGTACAGTGCAGCTGCTGAGCAGCAGTTTCCCAGCAGGGAACCGGGGGATCAGAGTTTCAAGCAGCATTTTCCGAGTATAATTTAACTGATGATGATGGATGTCTGATGATTGATGCAAACATGACTCGCTTCACCCGCTGTTCACCTCTTGTTGTTTTTGTTGAACTGTGTAAATCTGGAGAGCACTCTATATAACAGTCTATATATATAAAAGGAATATTGTCTAATAACCTCAGGCTGACAGATATAGATGGAGCGGTCAGTTCCTGCAGTCTCATTATTCTCATTAAAAACCCTCAAACATCTCCTTGCTCTCAGGTACATGTGATAATAAATGTTCGGTCTTTTCTCAGTGACTGATTAAAACATAAAAATACATGCAGCCTTGGATGATGATGGACAAAACACGTACATTATGGACGACTGCTTTTTCCATTTTCCTAAGAAAAGCTTCGAGCCCAGTCTTCGTTTCAGAATGGACAACCAGCTCATCTCCATGTTCAGATGGAGAAGAATAAACTAAATCACACCAAATGCTTTTAGCATCCGTGCCTGCCTGTGTCCCCGGTCTGTGTCACAGACTGACATCATAGTCTTTTATGCTAAAATCATCCTGTTATGCTCATATTACCCGTCTGGACTGCACTCCCCCTCTTAGTTTCGTAACAAATGAGGAACGTTTTTAACCTAATCTCCATTCGAAATATTAAGAATTAATTAAACATACTACACATTTTCATCAAACTCTGTTTCCCACGTGAAAGTCACGTCTTATTTGGCAGTGTTTTTGTTTGTTTGTTTGTTTGTTTTTTGCATTACTTGACAGGTTAACTTCTGTATGCAGGAGCTGTGTAACTCTCCTCTGCTTTTAGTGACAGCCGTGGCCTTTCCATGCTCTTTGGCTCTGGGTGCTCTTATGGAGCAGCGAGCTGTTATTAGCACTTTTGCAAAGCACAGAAAGCATGGCCATTTAAAATCTGAGTATAACACATACTGTACACTGTATTTAAGGAGGTTTAAATTGACATTCAGGTTCTGACCTGGAGAAGAAGTGTATGCAATAGCTTAAATTACCAAGTGCAGAGAGTATGTCACTACCAATGTGGTAATAGCAGAAAAAACATCGGTTTACAAGCTGCTTAGTGTATGTGTAAAGCTTTTAGCAGTTTCAGTAGCTGACTTCTTGCTTAAAATGGAAGGATGTTGTTAAAGTTGAAGGGATCAGTCTTTTTTGGATTCACAATGGATGGACTGACTGTGTGTAACGATGAAGTCCCAGAGAGTCACTCTTGCCCATTCAGCACTCGCCTGTGTCCAGCTGCAGACTCTGATAATAAATCCACTGTACACTTCCTGCTCATTACCAAAAAAAAACAAATGGACAAAATTACAGACTAGTTGGGGAACACAGTTGAGCTTTTGGCCACTATTTTATTTTTAGGATCCCTGTCTGGTTGTTTACTGTAGGGCTCAAAATCCTCATCAGATGAATTCATGTATATGAGAGCCTGCAGTGAATTACAACCAGGTTTTCTCTAAATTCTCATTGTTTTGGTCTTATAGTCTGCAACTGCACTCTTTGTGATGACCCTTATCACTACTATTAGTTTGGTTTTAAAGCAGAGCAGCAGGTGGCGATTACGGGGAAAACACTGTGATAGACTTGATAGATGAAGACTGAGGAGCAGAAAGAAAAAATTACAGACTAGACATGGTGGAGATGTTGGCTATAGGTGCAGGCTCAGGAGTTGGTAGATTCAAGCAGATTCAAAAGAAGATTGCACATCTGCATTGCGGCCAGAAACGCAGCACAGAACAGCCCTCCTCATGAATAATAGTGCTGTTTTTAGAGGCCAAAACAGCACACACACGTCAAGAAAAATATATTATTGCCATGCTTTGAGATGGTGCTCCACAGTTCTTCTCACAGAGGGCATTGTTGTGGGTCATTTCCTTCATTGTGCAATAGACAAGGTAAAACTGCAAGGCATATTATAGTCTGAGTGGCACACGGCCTTGTGGTGTCTGGTTTTCTCTAGTACAAAATCAATTCTGTCACTACCTGCAAATCAGAGCCACTTAAAATCCATGATACAAAACAGAGTGGCTGTGAGAAAGGAAATAAGAAAGCAGCAGTTAAATGATGTTAGCTTATCCTTTTATTTACATGTTTTGATTGAATTTCTTTCTTTCTTTCTTTCCCCTTACAAATAATCCAGCTGACCAAGAAGAAGCCTTCGGGAGAAACTGCTTCACGGCTTCAAATGTCACAAGGTAAGAAACCTGTTTCAAGTGCGAGAGAGGCTCTGCAGATGGATCAAGACATCATTGAGCCCTCAAAACCCCTGAAATCATCAGGGACACAGGAAACAGAGAGCTCTTTGAAATGTTTCCAACATGTTACGCAATCTATAAACAGGGTTGGAAAATGCACCATGTGCTGCGTTCCTTTGAAGGGTTGCATTGCAAATAAAAAATGTTGGGATTGACTCATACATTGCGATTGAATGTTCCTTTTTAGCCTGGTGCTAAGTCTTGATGCAGATGGTGGTACATTCAATTGGCAGTATATTATCAGCACCCAGTGTTTAAACTGATTCAGTCTAATTCAACAGGCTTGTAATGAACCCCCATTCATTTCAGCTTTTGTTCTTGTGTAAAGATGTTGAATAAACTGTGGTGTATGTTTAGCCTAGACCCTCATTGACTGTATTAGTCTAATGTGTAGCTGCACCATGTCTTTTCTTTTCTTTTAGTTGCTGCATGGACTTTGAGTTGTATATTTTTAGTAAACCAGCTCTAAGATGTGTGTCTTGAATCTTTTCACTGGCTCAGCAGCAGGTACTGTATTTTCTAGCTCGGAGAAGTAAATTCCTCCAATTTTAAACTTTATGTTAAGCGGAGGTCTGATATTGGGAACACATCTGGCTGCTCATGTAATTAGATTGATTGATTGGATCAAAGCTCTTGATTGCATTGCTCTGCAGAAAACGTATTACATTTTAGAGCGAACATGAAATGTTTTGCTCCTCTTTATCTTTTTAGAAGGCAAATGTGAAATCACACCTCTGTGAATGAGGAAGCAGCTGAAAAAGAACTAGATTTTGATTGATGAGATGGAAAAATAGCAGGAGTCAAGTTTTTTTTTTTACCTGTTGCAGAAAGGCGACAAATTTGCACATGAAATTGCCAAAGATCCATCCAGGGAGAGGATAGAGGGTGGCAGTGAAGGGGACGCAGCACACCAAGAAGATGATGTCAGTGGCAGCCAGGTTTGCTGCACAGGGAGAAAACAATATGCAGAAAGTGAGTATGCAGAGGGTTTTTGTTGTTGCATGACAAAGAGGTGGGCTAGGTAACTGTCACATTGATTATTTAATGACTTCAGCGGAAAAAAAGACAGAGAGAAAAATCCACTGTCCCACCATTCACCTGAGTAATAACCAGTGAATCCACTATTATCCTAAATTAAGTTATTGATCGAGGAATTATGCCCCAAATTTCCTCCAACTTGTCAAAATTGAGCATTCACATTCTTAGTCTTCTATGATATTAATGTGTCTTTGGGCTATTACAGTTAGTTGAACAAAAAAACAACACCATTTAATATATTGAAGCTGTAGGAAACTGGGTCAGGTATTTTATATGACATTTTACACACCAGCCAATTAATCAATTTAATAATTAGCAACTTGATTAATAATGAAAATAGGCTGCAGCCCTGCATCATACCAGCTGTAAGTGTGTCTGGATGTACAGTACTGATTGATACACAAGTCCAACAATAACCCCATTACAATTCTGTATAATAACACTATTTATCTTAATCAACTCACATTGTAGATTGTAACTGAATAACATGTACTAAACTCTAAATGAATATTTAAATGTCTCCTTCTGGTGACAGTGAAAGCACCATCATGCACTTTTCATCCAGTGTGTCACCAGGAGCTACTAGAACAACAAGCAGCAGCATCTCCACTCTAATAAAATCCAGTGCAGATATTATATATAGTATATACCCTGAAGGTTGAAATGTTCAGAAAGACCCACTCAAGGATTTCATCCAATTTTTTTAGTGTCTCAGTCTAAAATTAGAGGTCAGAGAGTTATGGAAGGTGAATGTGGTGTTTTATGAGATGCTGTAGGCCATACACCAACACACTCACTGTGTAAACACATATGCAATGCTTTCATTTGAACTCACAGATATCTTCATGCGAATGCACACAAATATTCATGTTGAGATATTCAAGCTCCTGCAAGCAGAGGCTGCCAATGATAACCTTGGGGGAATCTGGTCTGGCGTTCCCTTTTCTCCCTCTGTACAATCTATCATTCTGACAGATATGCCGAATGCTATCTTCTGTTTGCTTTACTTGTTCATCCAATCGCATTATAGTAGCTGGACCATTACACTGAAAGGGTGACCAGATGGTGCAGGATCTAATCTAATGTTGCTGAATATTAAACGGATTCAATTCTGGAGCCTCGAGATTCTATCGAAGATCAAATTCTTGTCACATCCACGGTGTCCAACACACGACACACATGCAGGAAATGAAAAAAAAAAAAATAATATTCACATACCAGCTCATTTACATACATGTGCATTATGTATTGACCGTGCATCTGATTTTCTATGTTTTTGTTGTTTTAATTCTTGTTCTCTGTGCCCTTAACCTCTGTTAATCGGTCATCGCTGCAGTTGGCGTCACAGCTCTATCAGACTTCAGCAACAAAAATCAATCACCCAGGTTTCAAGTCTGTGTGTGCTGAATCCCAGATGAGATATAAGACAAGTGCATGATTGATGCACTCCTTTGATTTCTCTTGTTTTACTGATACACAGAAGATTACTGAAGTCCTCCTGGCGACTATTGTAGAGGAAAGGAACATGTAAATATTTATTTTAGCTTTCACACAGATGGAAATGAAAAGAGAGCGCAGATGAAATCAGACCTGTGAAGCGATGAAAAGACTGTAATGTTTCTTTAATTACAATGAGACACAAACATAGATGCTTTATTTCCATCACATTTTCTTCACAGGCTTTTAGCATCTGAGCCTGGAAGAGAATAAGCAATATTGTTGATCTCCTTGAACCAGCTCCTAATGTTCACCTAACACACCTGGGATGGAAACACACATTTATTTTTCATTTTGCTGACTTTGTAGAAATTCTGCTAAAACCTGACTTTTATCTCCCATCATGTCATGTTGAGTTTCTTCTGAAAGTAAACAAGTAACACTTACTACACCATCTGCATTTTTTTCTTTTTTTCTTTTATTGTTGATAACTTTAATTTTATGAATCCTCAGTATGAAATACAGGATAACTAAACCTTTGGAAATAAGCACATAAGTTACAAATGTAGAAAATGCACTAATAATCCGAAATGGACCAAAGTCTCCAAAACACCCCCATGCAGACTATCATCACATCTGTACATCTGCACACATCGTGTACTTTTTCCTTCCAAGGTGAACTATCTCAAAAACAATTACGAACCCCACTTGTGATTCAGGACACGTCTCGACACCTGCCTCCTCCTCTAACCTGTGATCAACATGGACATTCTTGAACGTAGCTCTGTGCTAAATGGGCAAATGAAGAGTGAGTGAAATTGCAATGAGCTTCCTCACGAACGCTGGAGGGTCTTTTGAACCCACTATCGGGATGCAGTGAGGTGGTGCAGGACAGATGAAAGAGACACACATCAAATTATTATAAGACTTGACACCCTCGGGGTACATGATGCACATCATAGCCCAAGACGTCCTGTGTGTGAACCTGTTTTTGCATCTTGTCCTGTGACAGAGCAGCCAGAGATCGAAAGATGCAAGCTTGCATACATAAGTTTTTGATCTTACTCACCTATGTAGAAATTAGTTGCAGTCCTCATCTGCCTGTGTTTGGAAATGACATAAATAACCAGAGAGTTGCCCACGAGTCCGACCAGCATGATGAGGGAGAAGAAGAGGGGGACCAGCCAGGCATCTGTGAGGAAGGGATGCTGCTCTCCTTCCTCCTCTTCGTCTTCGTCCCTCCGTCTTCCCAGAGAGAGGTTCACCTGGGAGCCGTTGATCCAGAGCTGCTCGGTTGAGTTCCACAGCTCTTCGGAGGAGAACATTGCGACGGGACTGGAGGGATAATTGTTGACAGCGGGCGAGAGGATAAGAGCTGAGGAGAGTGGGATGTGAAAGAGAGATAGAGGAAGGGATGGTAATTAGGAGAGAGAGTGTGCAGTGTGAGTTCTGTCTGACCTTAGGCTAAAGAAAGAGTAAGGTGGACAGTGTGAAATGGAAGAAAAAAAAACATGAGAGCAAAGCAGAGGAAAGTGAAATAGTGAAGAAGTACTGTAAGGAAAGAAATGAATGTCTGAGGATGAAGTGAATTTGAGAGGGAAGTCAGGGCAAAGTGACAAGATGGAGTGACTAAAGAGTCAGAGGGAAAAGGGAAATTGCGAAGTTGAAACATAGAGAGCAGGTTGGTGTGCTTGTGGGAAGAGGACCCAGAAGAGGAGAAAACGAGTCTGTTCTTCAGATTAGATTGGATGAAAACAGCCAACTCTGCTGCCACCTGCGAGCTCAGCAAGCCTCCAGGCATCTCACGGGATCTGTTCATGAGGAGCAGAGTTCATGCTCCGAGGCAGACAGACGCTTTCCTTCAGTGTGTTCAATTTCAACAGCATAAACAATCCATTGTACTTCAGCAGCTTCTCTGTCCTTGAGTTTGCTTTCACAGCTCTTTGTTCCAGTGCCCGTAGAAAAGTTCAGACATTATTTTCTTTTTTTCATGCTCTCTAAATCTTCCGATTAGTGATTTTTGCTCTGGTGAAAAGAAGACTCGAAGACAACGGCACGCTTGTGTAGGAGTCGATGTTTTGCCCTAACCTTGACAAAAGTCTGACTGCTTTGTGTTATCCATCGTTCACTGTCCTGGCAAGGCTGAGTCGACTGTTGTTTCAGGGGATTCAGCCTCGACTCTGCTCGAGCAGAGCGCAGAGTGAAGGAGATGCTCACAGCTTTATAGTTAGAGCAAGAGCGAGGACACACAAACGCAGCGGGAGGAGGAGGAGGTGGTGCGCGCACACACACACATACATGCACAGTGAGTCTGGATTCATGTAGGACTCTGGGATAAAAGTCAGGGTCTCCTAGCAACGTTATCCCTCAATTCATCTTTTTGTAACATTTTGCCAAAACAACAGTCAATTTCCCCACTCTGTATCCCAGGGAGTTACAGTAATGTAACCCCTGAAGCTAATGCAGATAACACCGACAGTGTCATTGTCAGGTTAAATATCAGGTTGTCACGTTAAATCAATGTAGTGAAATAAAGGTTCTTTTCACAGAATTTTCACAAACAAAATTACTGGTATTTAATATTAAAGGGATAGGCCTAGTTCAACAGTTTGGCAAATAATTAATGTTACCTTTAATTGTCGGTGCAAGCTATTTTTAGAACGGCGGAGCAGAGCTGTGAGCTGCTCAGAGCTACACTATGGAGGCTAATGAGATTTCTTGGTTTCCCTCATCAAACTCATCAAATACACAATCCAACAACTCCAAAATACTCTCGTGGACAAGTTGTGACCTGCACATTCACCATAAGATAATAACGGAACATTATGAGACAGTGTTGTTTTCGAGGTAAATTCTCGCAAAACCGCTGATGCACGTTCCCATCAGTGGCAGTTTTTCAGCCAGCAGTCTCTGCATTTGCCTCGAAAACAACTCTTCCGTTATTATCTCATAGCGTGGTGAATGTGCAGGTCACAACTTGTCCACGAGAGCGTTTTGGAGTTTGTGTATTTAATGAGTTTGATGTGGAAAACCAAGAAATCCCATGAGCCTCCTTAGCGTAGCTCTGAGCAGCTCGTGGCTCTGCTCCGCTGTTCGAAAAATAGCTTGCACCAACAATTTAAGGTAACGAACCTACTGTACTTACAAAACTGGGGACACAAAAGTATGTAGCTGTCATGTATGTAGACAAAATCATCTGCCAAATGAATGTGATGCCTTGTCATATATCCCATTTTCAATAAAGGTTTAGTCAACAACATGCTGGATCTAATAAAGACCATTACTGTAAATAAAAAAGGGTGGTCAGCGTTAAAAGATTAGCATTAGTTTTCAATTGAGCTTTTCTACACAAGAAGGAAACCAAGTCCAATTCATTTACGCATGATTTGAACTAAGCCAGAGAGAGATTGCTGTCTGTTGCGAGAGTGAGAAGAAGAAGTTTTTCTTTATTGCGGCCACCCACTCTCCCTTAGAGAGCCGGAGACGGTGTGGCCTTGGGCTCGGCCAGTTGCATGGCCTTCGCCCGGCCCCACTCTCCCCGAGAGAGCCGGGGGCAGCGTGGCTTGGCCATGCACACATGTAATTACACAGACCTGATACAGCTATTGCACAGGAATTGCCTAAAACATGATTTGCATTAAGGGAAATAAACTTAACGGATCCAAACTGTGTTTATTACAATGATTTGATTGAATAGTAAGAACAGTATTGGACAGTGGTGAACCATCAGCTTCTTTACTTTGTTTACCTCCGCTGGACAGTCTCCCATGCTCCATAGCCACATCAGATACTAGGGGTTCACTATCTACAGCAGCTGACTACAAATCAGATGAAGGTTGACTCAAGGAACAGAATGATAAGCCAGCTTTGACTTTTTCCATGAAGATCTCTCCACACCCAAACAAAAGACTGATGTCCTTTATCGCAACAAGGTTGTTATAGCAAAGTTGAATATAATTATTGTGTTTTTTCTCTTTGGCCAATGTGTCACTCCAACAAAAGAGTTTGTTTTAAACATCCTGTTTACATAGAAAAACATTGGAGTGGCAGTTATCCATTGTGTGGATAATAAGACCAGACAATCATGAGTGAAGTGGAGCCTCTTGTGAGATGAGGTGGGTGTTATTCAACAACTGTTCACCAGTAATAACTTACACTGCATGACATTGAAGAACAAAATGAATATACGCATACGCTATTCAGAAATCCATCAATAGGCCTACTTATTATACATATGCATTAGAATTATACAAATTATACATTTTCCATCATTTCTCTTGGTAACGCGCCATTGTTATAAAATCACAGCTAAACTGTAGCTATAAATCATTCACACAAGTTGGAGCTGACGTTGGAGATTGCAGAGTAAACAGTAGACTCTTGGAAAGAGATGCAAAGATGCTGTTATCCTCCTAAAGGTGCATTTACATTGACGTAAGAGAGAAAGATTTGATTTCCAAAGTCTGTGTGGGAGATATGTTTAAGTCTTGGAGGCTGAACATTTGCACATCACATGAAGCAACAACACTCAAAAAACATGAATGCTCTTTTGAACAAAGAACGCACCGCAGGAGGAAGCAGTTGGAGGATGACGTAAAACACCTCTAACCTCGTAGAAAAATTATTTGATTTTACCCACAAACAACATGGCATTGCAGCATAAAAGACACAGTTCTGTCAGTGAAAATGAGAAGATGAAAGTCCATCCATTCTGCAGACTATTCATTCATTCAGAATATCCTGAGACCTTGTGGGTTGTAGCATGTGCAGAGGTGAGAAGGGATTTAATTAGAACTGTTTTACCATATCAGGCACCGTAAGGTTATACTTCTGGTTATAGTTTTCTCTGCTGCCCCCTAGTGGCCACAAATCAGTTAACGCAGCTTTAATGCTGAGGATTAAATCTGAAAGAGATTGAGAGATTTAGATCATTTACATCACATACAAACCCAAACTCTGATGGGTGTATGCATGGATAAACTATTACTGTGAATAATAGTAATGTCATGATCATTCTCTTTCAGTAAATGGTCAGAAGATCAGACAGGTTGTTGATGTGAACAGTTTTTTTTTCCTAATCTGTTCTTTTTATAGGCAACAGGGTGTCTTCTCAAGTTTGGGGAATTTAATACATGAGGCCCCTGCACATGTTTGAGGGTTCATATCCTTATATGCACAAATAATTTGTGTTTTGGTTTGGGCAGAGATGTTTCTCCTAATTTATTCTCTTGAAATACAATTACAAGCCTCACTGGCTCGTTAGAAAATAGGGTAGAGGAGATAGTGAAGGAGAGGAGTAGGGGTGAGAATGAAAATGAAACAGAATGCAAACAAGCTAACTTGGTCTGTATTTGAAAGTGGATAATTTAAAAAATATACAGATTAAGCTCAAAAGCTTCACTGCTCCGCTGCAAATAGTCAGACGGAGCAGGGAAGAGAGAGGAACAGCTGGGTGTTAATCACGTCACTGCAGGCGATAAGTTGCTGCCAACTGTGTGTTCTGGCTATCTGCCTCTGGAAACCGGAGCAAACCGACCAGATCGATTAGTAGGCGACTCTCCTCCATCAACACTAATACATTTCAACTTTAAAACAGATCACTTTTCTTTGTTTACCGTGTTAGATCCAGAGTTTTTAAGCCCTTTAAATGGAGAGTGTTGAAAACATCGCTGACTTGTTATAGTTTGGAAACTCTGGGGTTGTGTTTTATTCTAAACAAGGAGAACACCGACTACTTCAGACTTTATACTTTGAGCAGAGAAATCTCTTATGTTTGACTACTGCCGTTCCTCACTCATAGTAGTTCCTGCAACCGACTGCAAAGAAGCCAATCTGCTTCCTGTTGACAATGGTGCACACAAAACCAAGTATACAGTATTGGAATGGTTATGTGCATTTTCAGGCATGTTGGTATGGATTTGGAGACACGACTCATCTGACTGGATCATTTTCATTTTAAAACACTATTTTAAAAGAACATATTGTCATAGTCTCGTACGCAACAGAGAGTGCTTTTAGACAGACACGGTTCTGACTCTGACTCTCAACTTTGGTGCTTTCTGGTGTAGAAGCCCACACTCAGTAGCCTAGGCATACATTACTCTGCATTACTCACGCAGAAGTAAACACAACAGTGGCTATTTTTTTGCTGTCTCTGTAATCGTTCTTAAGTTTTTTAAGTTCATTAATTATTTGCTCTGGCGTTTGAGTGAACCCAGCCTTGGCCATCCATTCCTCAAGTTCAAAAATAAGAATTACTTTACTCTTTTAAGCCCCAAGGGGAAATTCTTGTTCTGCTTTCTAGCTTTTCTTGAAATTCTGCAGATGTCCAAATCACTACCAAACATTTTGTTTCTTCAGCAGACCACTGCAAATTAACTTTCTCCAGGATGTCGGTCGCTCATCTTAACAGCCTATACGACATGTCCACTGATGATGTCACGGTCACGAGGAAGAACCAATTATTTTTTGGTTTCCTTCAAACTGACTTCTCAGGTTCTGAACCTGCAGAGAGCGCCATGCTGGCGTGAAGCCCCTTGTGTGAGTTGTTTTCTTAGGAGTAGTCCAAATGTTTCATATTCTCTGTCCATACCAAAATTGGGATGCTGACATTTTCACATTTATCTATTCTAGGCAGCACCAAGGCTCACACACACACACCCAGTAGGGGAAGAATGCTCAAAATATACGTTGTGTGTTGAATTTTAAGATGCTCGCACTGTGGAGTATCTTGTTTCGTGGCCGTGCATTTGTGATGACCTTTTCCAACCAGACCCGAAGGACTGCTTCTGTGTTTAAAATCAAGTACAAAGGACAAGGTCGTCATATGAAATGAGCATCCAGCACCAATATACCCATGTGTGTGAACATGTGAGGAGTGTGTGATGTGACATGCATGGACAATTTGTTTCCACGTGAGGGTGCGTGCAAGCTGCACCAAACAGGCAACCCCTGCGAGCAACAATGGCCGGATCTGAGTCTCATTTCAGCCAACAACTTACAGTTCTGACTCATTCACGAGTGGTGGCCGCAGTAAAACATCTCACTGCTTAACAGTCTGTGTCAGCTGACTTTCCTTCAGTCAGTCGAATGTGGCTGCGATGACTGATTTCACCAGTGTTGGGTAGAGAGGTGAAGGCTTGACTCACGTTCAGAAAAACATCCAAATTAATGTAAATGTTGCCCTGTTTGTAACATTTACATTAATTTGGATGTTGTTTAAAAACTGAACTGTACTTTGTGTCATGTGATATTGCTTGCATATGATTAAAACAATAGGCACTAATTGATCTGATCTTCATCGTTGTGTTGCATCATTGTCACTTTTTCCCAACACGCTTTCCCAAATGGCATGATATTAATCAGCCATAATGTTCTTGACCAGCCTGCCCTTCTAGTTAACATTTATTTTTTGCAATATTTAGCTGCATATGTGTAGAGAGTGGGATGTTTCATCTTCATCTTTTTTAATTGCTAGTACGCAGCTACAGATGTAAGACAATGCAGCTTTGATATCTTTAATTGGTCTGTGTCGCCTGTTGGTTGCCAGATAAGTGGATTTAATCGGTCCCTTCATTCTCGCTTGCTATGTTTTAGGGTTAGGGTTAGTTACTGCTGAAGTTGAGTTCAAGGCCACTTTCCCCTACCTGCTCAAAAGATGATCTAGTACAAGGTCAAATTCAAACTGAGATCAAAAATACTCAGTATGTATGATCAGAGTTGTCAGGGCTGAAAAGAATAAATGTTGTTGTTTTTAACAATGATACAAACCGCCTGCTTTATCTGTGTATCACTTTGTTTCAAAAGGCTCTGAGATTGTGTTAGTTTTAACAACTGTTCCCAGGCTTGATAGCACTCCACAGAAGATGAGCGACTGTGTGAAGTCGACAGTACGACAGCAGCATTGCAAAACACAGAGAGAAGATTAACAATGAAGGGGGGAAACTGTAGATGTCAGCGGTTGTTACCTCCTTGTGATTTGATGTAACAGCCCAGTGCCATATTACAAATAATGTAAAGGAAGTCGCACTCGGTAGCTATGTAATTAATTACACAACAAATGAATACAAGAACATTAATTGTCTCTCAACAGCAGGGAGAGATGAGCTGGTGGCTGCATGTCAGAAACAAGATTGAATACAAGTCTGCGCCACTGCACCATCTGAGGTTGAGCAGAGATAATCAAACGATGCTGAAGATTATCCTCAGAGAGCAGATTTAACATGGGTTGTATGAATGCACCACTTGCATGGTGTGGGTGAATAAAGTCCTGTTTGTTTTCAGGCTTAAAGCAAAGCTTTAGGGCTCAAACATCTATCCAAACATATGCTGCAATCTAAATTTTGGGTGCTTGTGTTGAAAAATGCCTTTAAAGTTGTAAAGATTCTTATTTTGCTCTATGTAGGACACTGTTTTGAAGGACTTTTTTTTCTAAACATAAGAAATAAGAGCTGTGATTTCAGAGGATTTTATTCATAAGCTTTTTGCTGCTTCTCAGTCAGAAACTGTGAAGATATTTTTTCTTGTTGCAAGTGAAACAGGCTGTCTAACCCTTACTCTCACTGTTTATTCTTCTCCTGTCAGCGCTCACAATGAGATGAATCACTGTCTTTCTATTGTAGATTGTAGATGTAGAAATTAAACACAAAGACTTCAGCACTCTCGTCTTTAGGTCCAAACATGCAGGCGATAACTGGAGGCTTCATTGTTCTTTAAACTATACGTGGTTTGATTGTTAAACTGTTTCAAGCACTTTTTCTGCAGCATGAATTCTCATCAAGAGAGAGCATTAGGCTTGAGCCATTTTCTCCCCATTTGAATAATTTATCATGTCTAGCCACTTTTCAGGACACCAGGCTTTGGCACTTTTCTTGTAGATGTGATTAGGTGACATTTTTTTGAGGCACTTCCATTATACTGCACGAGTTATTACAGGTTTACGTCAAATGCCCATTTTGATTGAAAGTAAGTGTATGCAAGTTTTTTTTAAATGTGGTTAAACCCACAAACAAAAAGCTATAGCTGGCCCTAGCCAGTGGAGTTTTCCTTAAATGTCATCACATGCACTTACAGACCACATATGAGCTTCTGGCTGCAGTGCAAACAGGTAAAACAGATCTGTCACAAAACATTGATGTATTGATTTCATGCAGGATGCTTTAGTCAGTGATAGTGTTGTAAAAATTCATTTTAAAGTAGAGCTCACTCTCTGACCATTAATTGCTGTAGAGCTTCTGGGCTTCAGTGTAACAGCACCCGGTGACAGGTCTGTGCATCGTTGTGTCTCAGTAGGAAAAGGGGTGAAACATTGGTTGTTGGTGTATTAATTATGACAGAAGCGTTAAGTCAGGGGACGTTATAGGTGGGGCTATCCCTGAGTCATGATTTCAAGCTATTTAAATTAGTCACAGGCAACAGAGTTTTCTACACAAAGCTTTCTACAATAGTTAACATTAAATTCAGTGTTTTATCAGGATACATTTTGAAGTCTGCATTTTAATTATTTATGATTCAAAAGTTTCTGGAGAAAAAAGCTACCCATAAAATTGCCTCTAATTAAATCATGAAGCATTTGGAGGGGAGTTAATGATTTGCTTTCATTAGCTCACTGTGTCATGGCGAAAACACTTCCAACATTTACAATAATTGCCACTTAATCTGCATTAATGTAGTGTGATGTTTGGCTTAGCCACTTAACAGTAATGGGAGGCTTTTAATCCTCATACAGTGAGAGCTGACCGAGTCGAGCTGCATGGTCACTTTCCACAACTTTCAAACGTGAAGTCAGCCCGCTTTTGATCGGCCGTGCGGCCCGTGCCTCTTCGTTAAGAACAGAGGCAGGTAGTGATTTCTCTAAAGGATCACTGGCACCACGGTGTCTGCCCCTCATCAGCCACTGGAAGCTTAAAGCATGACTTTGGCTCATCAGGCCCGTTTAAATCAATCATGACTGATGGGCTGTTTCACACCCACCCTGCGTGCAGGAAGCAAGAAAAGGAGACAGACAATAAACTGTGACGAGTCATTATCTCATCCTCCATAATTAAGGTTTTCTCTTTGTATCTCATGATTTCTTTGTTGAACCTCTTAACCTATTTTTTTTAGATGTGATTCTGGTAGAATTTACTACGAAACTGGTTTACTATAGAAATATGGCCGATGTGATGTCAAAATGAAAGCAGGACAAAAAGATGTGATGTGAAGGTGTCAAGAAGATGATGGCAGGGAGTCAAACGATGCAAATCCAGTTGCTTTTTCACTGTTTTGGTCTGTTTTTCCTCTACATAGTTCTCTTTACAGATTGCATTTTTTCACTGTCATAAAAACTCACCATTAATCCTCCTCCCTCCCCGTCTGGCCATGTGCATTTGTTTTAAATGAAGCCGATGAGAAGACAATCCATGGCGGGATGTCTAGCAATGTGGGTGGCGTTAACAAGAGATTACGGATTACCGCGCCTGTTTGTGCCTTGTTCTGCCGTAAAGCAGTCCATGTTTCTCACCGGGTCGGCAAGGTTGGTTTTCGGCCAAGAGACGCTAGGTGCTCCCTGCAACAAGTCATTTAACCATGGTAATTACTCCAGTTCAGTGGAGGTACAAATCTTGCATAGTTCCTCTTTAAAGGTAAATGTTGAACTATCCCTTTAAATGAGTGTTATTGTGATACAGTGTGCCGCCACAATTCATCATATTTATAGCAAAAGCTCCAGGATTCACATGGACAGAAAAGATTACCCATCAGTAATTCATAAAACAGGGAACATATCTGCACCATCAACATTAGTCTGACCTGCCCAGACAGATAAACACCATTAGCCTCTCTCTCTCTGCACAAGTAGGTGATGTATCGAGAAACATTACAGAAGCCGAAGGGAACCAACACTTGATTACGCTGTCAAAGTGCTGGGAAAGATTTATAAACTATACACAGTAGATTATTTATTTAACTATTGGTTTACTGTGCTGCATTGGTTGTTAATTAAATGATCAAATGTTGAGAGTGCAGTATTTACCTAAACTTTTGCAAACATAGGCTACACAATTGTTTTTTTTTCCTGTAGTTGGAGCTGCAGGCCTTAATTTACAGAGGTGTGTTGAAAGTTGTATTCAGGAATACATTGAAGCAACTCAAGTAAAGTATTCAATAATTCATGTGAATCTATAATAGTTCAAAGGAGCTCATTAAAATCAGTTCTGTGTTGACCACACTCCGGCCTCCGCTCTTCACCTACGTACGTACTTCACCTTCACAATGCTGGTTGAACTGAACAGGTTTGCTTTTGATTTTATTATTGCCACCTGTTAATCTAATGATGTAACACATCATATCACTGAATTTCACAGATTTGACCGCCATTGATATTTCCCAATAACATCTCTCTCTCTGAACGTTGCTTTCTTGTTGTCCTGCTCTGGCTGAGCTGATGAAAACTTTGAGCTCCTCCCAGTTATTACTGTTCTTTCATCGCTCTCAAATCAATAGGCATAACCAGCTGGATTCTTTTACCCCAGGTGAAAAAAAATACTTTGAATTTGTTAGTGTTGTTGATGGAGTACACATTCAAACACAGGATCTCAAAATCATAATGGGGAATGGATAGATGTTTTTTTTCTGTAGGCCTACATGAGGACCTTAATGAGATTATTCGTGCACCCACAATCAACAACTCACAGGGTTGCATTTCTACCCATAGGTTAGTTCTATCTATTATCATGTATATACAATACTGTAATTAGTTTTGTCCTAAAAAACACAGACATTTTGCTCTTTGTTGTAAAAATGTTAATATTTTCTTTTGTTTCTTTGGTTTAGCTTCATCTTGCTGCTTCACTGTCCATCATCTATCGTCCCTCATGGAGACAGACTTTGGTCTGTATTTTCATGTAGCAGCTGGCCGAGTGCAGGTAAAGTACTTTCAATTATATGTTCTTCCCATGTTACAATCAAGCGTCCTCGTTTTTAGATGCACAATGTAGTTTCATCATCAAACCTTGAGAAACACTTGTGACAGAGGGAACAACTTGTGAGACCAACCTGATGACACACAAGACGTGCTCACTCCTCACGTCATAAGTGTCGGAGGCTGAGAGTTTTTACCTCTTCAGACTCTGTTCTCCTCCTCTCTATATTTCTCTTCACCTTCATCTTGGTTTCTTTATGTACCTGTGTCCTGTGCTTTGAAGTTTTCCTGAAAAAATATACAACCACAATATTGTTAAGGTGGCACATTTAGTCTTTATCCCTTTTACACAAGGAATGGAACATCCTCATATAGTGCAAAAAGATGCATGTATTCATTATGTACATACATGCACATAACATGTATGTATATGTTGAATAAACTGTACTGAGTGGTTTGTGTTTTTATTTGGTCTTATATAATCCAATATTGGATTTATCTTTGATATTCACTATAACCTCAAGAGAACAAGGTGTATGAGTAAAACAAAAAAACATTCTGTCGTGTTTGTTTCAGCAGAGCGAGGAAATTACCAAGCAAAAGAGCCCGAGTTGAACTGAACGATTCTTTGAAATACAACACGAGCTTACATGAGCACAGTTGATTAGCTGTTAACTAATGCCAAAACATATTTTTTTTCTGCCTGCTCTTGAGACTGAATGTACTTTTCTAAACATAGATTGTGTGGCCAGGAGCTGGATGCACACATTATTTGTTTTACAAAGGGAAAGCAGCATCTGTAGCATCCACTGGAAGAATTATAGACTCACTGATGTCAGCGCTGGCGATGACCAACCCATACTGTCCATTGGACTTACGTGGGCCAATGAACCATCAATCACTTTTCTCAGTGTGCCTGTTGTTCGGGGTGTGCATCCAAGCATGTACCTTACGTTCAGAACAACGGGCTCTACAGTAATTACACCTAAAGGAAGAGACTGTTAAAACCAATGGCATTCATGATGTGTTCACATTCTGGCTCACTGCTGTACTATTTTTCTTAATCAGGATCACATAATATTGCTATATCAGCTGAAAAAGGCAAAACCTGAGTATCCCAGAGAATAACAGGGTGTCGGTGTGCATGTAAACACACTCAGCGGGACTTTGTTAATGGAGCTTGATGATTTTGAATGGAACATTATGCTTCCTGTCTTGTCTGTGTTATTAACCCTTGGCATTTGCCAGCATCTTGAGAAGGGACATTTGAATGTAGGAGGTGTCCGACGTGTAATGGAAATAAAGTGAGAGGAAAAGACGGTGGAGACGTCTGACGAAAGCACATGCGAGAGCACAACGTGCTTTCTCTTAATTTAATGTAGCGTGGATCACTTAGTGCACTGGCCGCATTGTCTATTTTAATGAAATGCACATAAATCATTGGGACCATTTTAGATTTCTCCTTTTTTTTCTCATTAACTTTTCTACCTGATAAATTAAACTTGGAATAGAAGTGAATAGAAATGTCTCTACAGAATAATTGCCTGTTGAGTTCCCTACACGGGTTGAACTCTGACCCCAGACAAGAGAACAAAAGTGAGGATATCAACACGCTAGTTATATAACCTCAGGTCCTGCCACACGTGTGCACCTCATCCACACATAAATGTTTTCTATTATGTAGTATACGTGTTTTGTTTCCATGACAACGCTTAAATTGTTCTATTTATTCTTGTGACATGGGCATGAGTACGCAAAGAGAATAGCATAAATAAGATCCGACTGTGTTTTAGGCTGTAATGTGCATGTGTAAACAGATTCAGAGGCACAAAAGCCCCGGGGCCATTGATATGAGAAACTGCGTCCTGACTGAGTAGTGGGCATTTAGGGCGATAAAGAGATGCGTTTTAAGCTGCATGTATTTATATTAGTGTTGATAGGGTCAGTTATTGAGTAACAGTTTTTTTTACGTAATGTTCAGTAGGAGGCATGCACAGCCATAGTTAGGTGTCTCTACATGCCAGTGGGTGATTAGGTTTGCATTGGGTAAGTTGGACAAGAATCTGACATTTGGTTTATGCGATACAATGGTACATCCAGGTATAGCACACTATTGTTTATTATCAATTTAAAAAAAGTATTGATCTGCTGTCACTATAACAGGGTTCATATCTCTGGAAGGGTTTTCCATGGGAGCTTTGGAGTCCCGAGA
This sequence comes from Decapterus maruadsi, assembly GCA_030347415.2. NCBI lineage: Eukaryota > Metazoa > Chordata > Actinopteri > Carangiformes > Carangidae > Decapterus > Decapterus maruadsi. The sequence goes on from CM064906.1 coordinate 21,010,922, forward strand.
CATGGATTTATTTCACATGCAATATATTTTCAATTTTCTGTTTGGAAAACACTTGCCATAAAAATAGCATTTGAGTGTCATCACCTGTTTTAGTTTCTCTGGCCACACAATTGAAACAGGAGGAATTAAGCATGCACATCAGGAAAAACATACAGCATCTAGGAAAGACATGGCTCTCTAAATGCAGATGTACTTATAATTAGCTACGAGCGCTCCTGTGAGCTGTGTTTATGCTGGATAATTAATGAGGAGCCTGGTGTTACAGCATAAACAGAAAACAGCTGAATGTGATTTATTAATGGCGAAGGCTTTGAGTGTCCAAAAAAAATACATTAATTTTTAATCCCTTTGGTTGAGGAAGAAAACAAGTGTTGCATTAGTTGTAGGAAAACAACTCTTTAGCGATGCAGTCTATTCTCCTGTTAGATTAAATCCTCACCTGTCCCTGGCTGCCACATTACAGCTTTAAAGAAGACACCTGACAGCAATTGTCCTATCACTGTTTAACCTTGACAGGACACAGCAGACCGTCAAGCTTTGGATTTCTCCATGTTTAAGATTTTAATGAATATTAGAAAATATAAGGCATTAAATAGTGTGGTCTAACCTGTTTGTTAGTTTACTGCTAGGATATAGTGACCATATTTTCTGCAACTTGACTAGAAGACAGAGGCTTAAGATTGTATTTTGCATTATTTTTGGTTTGTGTGTAATGCTGCAACCTCCCTCATGGCATAAAGGAACATGTTGCTGTCCGGCCTAATGTCATGCTGATCATAACAAGAATGAATTGTGGGCAGATTTGTTTTTTTTGTTTTTTTTTAGAAAAATATATTTTCCCACTGACAGTCAGCGTGGCTGCAGGATAAGAGAAGAACTGCCTCAGGTGAAGTGCAGAAAATATCAACTGTTCTAAATAAAGAGAATAAACATTGGCATTTTCAACAACTGTAAATAAAGATGAAAGACGCTTTTCTCTGCAGCGGCTGCATGAAAACATGATGGAGGGGCTTGCATCAACTCTTCAGTGACAATTTAAAGCAATGTCTTAAAAGTGCAAACCCTTCATATCCACTTCAGTATGAGGAGACTTCCTTTTAGTGCTTTGTTCTCCTGCAGAATGGAAAACATTTGAGACAATTGAAACATCCAAGGTGCATTTCAGTTGATTGAAATCTGTCTTGCATGAAATTCAACAGTAGACAGTAAATCTATAACTTTGGATGAATACAACAGTAAATACAGTTACAAAATAAAGCCTATAATTAACGTGGATGAATGAAAATGCGTCATAACAGAGTAAAAAAAAAATCTTCACACCATCATCACCAGTTGTTATTATTGTGAACAAAAGCCATGTAAAATATGCCCATGCAGGTCTAATGAACACATTTGAGATTGCAGCACTCGTTTTGTCTTCAAAGTCTGTCACCGTCCTTCATGTTCACATTCTAGCCTGTCTATTGATTTTTTTTATCTGACAAAGTCTGAGCGAAGGAAACTATATTTCCTTGACTTACACAAAGAGCACAGAGATGGTGGTGGTGTCAAGATAACCTCCATGACAAGGATGTTTCCTCATGAGTATTCACCTACTCAACAGGAAGCTTCACAGCAGCTCGGTTATTGTCTTTAGTTAATGTGATTTCCTGCTGCACAAAAAAGGGCAACTTGGTCCCTGGGAGAAGAAGAAGAGGATCCCAGCTGGTGTGAAAAAGTCAATTTCAGGTGCTTCACTCCTCCACTCCAGTCCTCCACCCCTCAGTAAATTGTCTCAGATGTGATGGAGGAGAAAATACCATGTGAGGGAAAATGTGTGAGAAAGAAATAGTGAAAGAAAGCACAACAAACTGATAACTTGACTCATACGGATTACAACAGTGACATCTAGTGACTTCTGCTGTGGGAGAGGATCAAACTACAGATTTTCTCTGAGTTGTATCACACTAACACTTGGAGCTGTTACAGTCCGACAGTTTCACACAAGACCCCATCTTCTCAATGGAAATGTTAAGGTCATTGGTGTTAGTTTTTAAGTAGGCCTAGCTGGTGCTTTCCTCTTTTCCACTGATGTCATAACTACACAGACAAACTGTTGGCTAATTAATGAGAAATGGACCATTTGAAAATAATGTCTTACATCCTTGAGGAACCCCCCCCCCCATCCCTATTTCTTTGCTTTGTATCATTATCTGCTTTGTTTTTAATTCTTGTTTTATTTATTTTTCTCTTAGTAATTTTCTAAGTGATTTTTCCGTTTGTAATTTCTTGTTCATCATGTATTCGAAATAAACACAAACATCCATTTCCCTTGACATGAACCGTGCGCTGGGAAAAGAAAGCTGCGACGCGTTCACTGACGGAAACTTCTCAGTGTGACACCCAGCGGAAGTAAACAAAGCGCCAGCAGCGTCGCCTCTCTGGATGTATGAGAGTGATAGGAGGCGATGGAGGAGATGAAGCAACGATGTCCACACTTCGATATGAAAGAGAGATCGTCAGAGAGCGATCAGCTGCTGCTGCTGATTAAACGGAGTCTTTGAACGCACCATCGGTGAGCTCGAGGAACAGATCGACCTCCGGACGTCGCTTGGAGTAAAGATTCAAATGGCAGGTCTGCTAAAACAGAGTGACAGCTTACAGATGAACATATTGACAGAGATAAATGATTGACACGGACCCCTGCTGACTATTATTTGTTGACAGAGTGTTTAGCCTGGTCTATATATTACTTGGGTATAGTGTCCACCCATCTGAGGGTCCTAATGGATGTCTTCTTACCATTTATGGCACAAAACTGGTATTTACTTTACTACTATGTGCAGATGAGAGAGTGAGGTGGAGGGATAAAACAGAGGAACAACTCAGGATCGACACATCATCAGAAGCTTTTTAATCTGATGTTGCTGCTGTTTCTCGTGTCACTTTGCCCCCTCCAGAGCTCCATGTCTGTAAGGTGGAGGAGGTCTCTGATGACCAGCCGCTCTGTAACCACGACAGGAACTCCAGGCTGGACCAGGACGACCCAGAGCCTCTGCAGATTAAAGAGGAATATGAGGAAATCTGCATCATTGAAGACGAAGAGCAGCTCGTACTGAAGCAGGAGACCGGCCATGGTGATGCTGAAGTGAAACGTAACAAAATCAACCATGTCGACTCTGGAGCGTCTATACACGCAGAGACAAAGAAGAAGAAGCTTCACAAAAACACAAGTCTCAAAAGCAATGTACACAACCCCACCTCAACAATGAGTCACAGTAACACTCAAACAGGTAAAAAGGCTGTACTTATTAGCATTAAAAACAATAACATTTCACCCTCCAAAGACCCAGAGATACAGAAACACAGACTTGTGTAATTATTTGCAGATTGTTGTGTCACTCCTGTGAAGCAGTGGAACAGCCACGTCTACTAATCCAAAAGAAAAATAAAGTTGTTTTTTTTCCAGATTTGTGTACCCCCCTTTTTTTTAATCTCTGGCTGGGGGAACAAGCAGAGAAAGAAGTGCTTCACAAATCTGAAACTGAGCTCTAACGTCTATCGGACTCTCCTTGTTGTTGGACTCCACGTTTGATTCTTAGGAAAGTTTTTTTTGGAAATAGGGCTTTGAACTTCCCTTTGAACTGCCACATCAAAGCTAATTTCACCTTCATCTTTTTTCGGTGGGTCAGGAGGACAGATAGGGAGGTGAAAGTGAAACTTCACTTTCATCTGGTAATTATCTGATGAGATCCAGTAGAATATTTGGGAAAGTGTTTGAAACAGCACCGCAGACAGGGGTGACAGCCGATGTAAACATTCAAAGCACATTGAAAAGACTCGCATATGGGAACTGTTCATGAGTTCAGGAAACAACTGACAACGATCCTTTGGAGTCTCAGAAGTAAAACTGCAGTACAACTGTCTAAAAAACTTCAGTTTATTAGCTCAGATGTCTCATCCTCCATCGTCATATTATTCCTACCTCTCGTGTCTATTTGTCTCTTCAGACCTCCATCAGCAGTACGTCTGTAAGGAAGAAGTGGAGGAGGTTCTCGTCGACCAGCAGCTCTGCACCCAGGAGAGGAACTCCAGTCTGGACCTGGACCTGGACGACCCAGAGCCTCCTCAGATGAAAGAGGAACAGGAGGCGCTCTGCACCAGTCTGGAGGAAGAGCTGACTGATGCTTATGAGGAAAGTGACCACAGTGGACCAGAGCCGAACGGTGACCACCGGCTTCAGTCAGGTAAAAAAGTGGTGTCCGCATGTTTAATGATTATTTATATTCACTATATAATGCGCTCAAAATGTAGTAGTGAACATCCGATGGTCACTAACCGAAACAAGATAGGATTTAGGATTTAGGATTTAATTTATTTGCACAATTTACAAGAGACAGAAACAGTATGAAAACAGCAAAAACAAATGTGCAGGTGAGATTAAAAAAACCCAGAGGGGTTTATAAAGAAAATCTCAGTCTGGAGGAAGAGCTGACACCTGTGTGTAGATGTCTGTTTTTCCTTTGACTAGTGAGTTCACTATATAGTGAGTAGGAAAATGTGATTTTGGACCACAGATGGACAGTCAGTTGTTTCTGCTCTTTCTTAGTCATTCTCCTGGCTCCCATGGCAATCCTTTGGGGTCTGTAAGGAGATAAATACTGAACAGTTTTTAGTGATGTCACACATACTAATCTATTTTCTGTGTCCCTTTTTCCCTCCAGAGCTCCCATGGCAACACATCTGTAAGGAGGAAGATGAGGAAGAGGAGGAAGAGGAGGAGGGGGAGATTGCTTACCAGAACAGGACCTCAAGTCCTGACCAGGATCATTTAGAAATTAAAGAGGAGCACGAGGAACTCTGCATCATTCAAGTGGGAGAGCAGTTTCCACTGAAGCAGGAGACCGATGCCTTTATGTTGACTGCTACTTACGAGGAAAGTGACCACAGCGAACCAGAACTGAACAATGTCCATCAGCTCCTTCCTCACAACTCTCCTCTGACTGAGAGACGAGATCAGACGGGAAGCAATCACGTAGACTTGCAATCTATTGGTAACGCAGCACAAAAGCCAAAGAAGAGATGCCACAAAAACACAACTCACAATAATAATTCATACAACTCTGTCCCAACAGAGACTCTCTGTAATAATTACACAGATAAAAAGTCTTTAGAATGTGACATTTGTGGGAAAACCTTTCAGTTCAAGTCCAAAATGATCATACATCTGAGGAGCCACACGGGGGAGAAGCCGTATTTGTGCAAATCGTGTGGGAAAAGCTTCAGCCAGAAAGCCCATTTGAGCGAGCATTTAAAAATCCACAGAGACGAGAAGCCGTATTCCTGTGAAACGTGCGGCAAAGGACACAAAACGAGTAAAGCCCTGGTGGTCCACGTGAGGATCCACACGGGAGAGAAGCCGTATTTGTGCAAATTATGCGGGAAGAGTTTCAGTCAGAAGTCGCATTTGAACGAACATTTGAAAACCCACACAGACGAGAAGCCGTACTCCTGCAAAACGTGCGGGAAAGGTCTCCGGAGCCGTAAAGCTTTGGTGATCCACATGAGAATCCACACGGGCGAGAAGCCGTACGCCTGCGACACCTGTGGGAGAAGATTTAGCCATAAATCTTCACTGAACGGTCATTTAAAAATCCACATGGAGGAGAGCCAGTATTCTTGTCAAACATTGTAAGAGATCAGCATGGGAGTCGTACCTCTGTAGGAAAAAGCTGACAAAGCTACTTACAGTAGCAATATACAGTCTATAAGGACTGGATTCAGTTGTGATGGTTCACTGACAAAACACACACGAGTCACGAGTCACATAATTTAAGTTGTTGTGGGGAGAAAAGGGATTTTCTGGGAACGCACAGTTGTAAAAACGCTTAAAAATCCTCCATCAGTCCGACACTCTGGAGAAAGCGCTTACGAGTGGGAGGAAGTACTGTAGACCTATGCAAAATGTCTCTGTGACTGAATGTATAAAATATTCTGTTGAAAGAATTTCAGTGTTGTTATTTGTTTGTACAACTTGTCCACGAGAGCATTTTTGAGTTGATGGATTGTGTATTTGATGAGAAATGTAGTGAGTTGTTTGCTTTGGGCTTACCCAGAACTTAACCACTCCCTGCTTGTAATGTGGTCTGGAAAGGTTTTCTTCATCATAATGTTTACGACACATCACATAGCAAAGTGTAGTTAACTTTATTGTTATAAACCTGGCAAAGGATCTCAAATCATGAAAATAATTACCATAAAAACAGTATGACATAAAAAGAGGTTTTGTTTATTTGTGGATTTGTGTTTTTTGAGAACAAAACTGATTTGAGTTTGTTACACTGTCTTTCTGAAAATTAAGTGATATTGAATTCATGAACTGAGATCAGGCTCTAAAACAATTGTACCAGCATAAAGTCAACGTTTTTTAGCAACATGTAGCCCTGTCGCCATAACTCATAGATTACAGTGACAGTGCCATCTAGTGGCAACTACACGCGCTGCATGTTGCTCTCACTCCGGTATGGAATGCAGCCTTCTAAAATACATTGATTACAATATAAACTGGCGGTGAAGCCCATTCAAAATGTAAAATCCTGAAACCTTTTCTGATGAAATATTGATAAGGGGCAACATACGGTGTTCATCTAAAATCATTCTTCTGGAAAAAAACAAAAAACAAAATAATATAGGTTTAATGCATTGGTTAAAAATTAGGCCTACATTACAACCCACAAATTCCTCTGAATTGTTGCAGGACCAGAAGCAGAGGCTTGTCAATGGGAATCGAGGGATTACACAGCTCGACTATGGGTGAGATAAAACCATAACCGGACGCGGCCCTCGGCTCCCGGTCACATGCCAGTCGAGCTGGATCAGCTGACACCACACAGCTTCTCCTTTTGATGCGCTTCCTCCTCCGTCGGATCATAGCGCCTCTGGAAGAAGAAGAAGAAAAAGAAACGACAACATTCAATAATATCGCTACTTTACTCTTACTGGCGTCATTTTGTTACAATTTGAGCCAGGGACATCTTTGCTGATCCAGCAGGTTTGGCCGCCGAGTAGATGTTGTTGGAGTGGATGATGAACGGACACGCCATTCTTTACACGGGGGTCACTTTGGCCTTCTGGAGCACCATACTAATCGTCGGTAAGATTATATTTTCCACTGTAAATAGTGAAAATCTCGAAGGAAAATGAATTAAATTATCGATTTCTCATGCCTATGAGGCAGTTGTTGTGTAGTCGGTCGTTTTTCTTCTCTGGCAAAGAGCTGTTGTAGCGTTTGACAGCAGCTATCACGGACCTGGCTAAATCATGGGACTGGATCAGTAACGACCGTTTCCATTTCGCTTGCTAGCTCCTACTAGCAGGGTAAATTTAACAGCTGGAGACTGGAGGTTATTCGTGCATACTAGTAATTTGATGCACGAACACGATATGATTTTGTTTGTTATCAAACGATTAAAAAAAGCAGCAATAATATCCAGTCTGTCTGAGTTAGCATCTTGCTAGCGGTAACGTTAACTGAACATTAACGTTAGCTAATGCCAACCATATGGAAAATATGAAGGGATTCCAACACTACACAGTCAATATTTATGATTTCTAGCGTTAAAAATCCAAAGTTTAATTTTTATGATGCTGTTAAAATATGTCGCAATCGTAATCACCCACAGTTTTAACTATTGAATCATGCTAAAGCTAACTTTAGCCGGTCGTGCAGTGAGAGGGAAGTGCAGCAGTTTTCACGTGAGTGTGAGCAGCTATTACACTGAGGGTGCAACTTCTCCCTGCGACTTTAGCACATTAATGTGACACTGCTTCATAACATGGTGCAAGGAAAAGTCTATTGATGCACTAATATCCACTAAAATGTTTAGTTTTATGTATTTTGCACCATAAAAATCAAGGACACGAAACAAGAACAATTCACTAACAACAACAACAAAGACAGAAAGCAATGCAAGTGCCTTATTGTAACAAGGAGTCAAAATAAAATTGTATGATTAATGATTATATAGTGATTGTGTATGAGTGGGTGAGTATGTTTAGATTCGCCTGGAGTATGATCCAACTATACTAGGAGAGAAAACTAGGGACTTGTTCACTCTGTTAGCTGCTTCATCTCCCTCTAGTCTTTCACATACTCCAAGCTCACTTGTAAATGTGAATATGGTAGGGCATTTTTCCATGTTTACATGATGGGAATTAATAATTGTTGTGTGTTTTTTCTTTAGGTATCTGTTATACCATATTTGACCTTGGATTCAGATTTGATGTGGCATGGTGAGTAGTCACGGCAAAAACCCACTCATCTCATTTAAAGCAAAATTCATGCTAAACAAGTAAATGCATTTTGTTGCAAAGCCCATAGTTTTTCTATGTCTGTAGAATTAGGTGGTCTCTACGTTGTGCTGCTGTTGATGATGAAGGTGATCACTTGATCAAAAATAAAACCTAACTTTATTATTAATGTGCAAGCAGTTTTTTCTACAATTTGAACAATCAATTCTTTACATACACACCTCACATCATTTGGAAAGAAAGAAACTGTTTGCATACCTGCTTTCTGCAGATTGACAAAATATATGGTCCCATAGCCATTTGAGCGTTCAGACAAAGTAATAAAAACTCTCTTTGATTGTTTGACAGTCTGACAATAAACTGATTCACATTAAAAGTGTGGCAAACAACTTTTTAAAATTGTATTGGCAACTCTGAGATTCATCTTGATCTTGTTTTTTTTTTTTAACACAGTTATGTTATGTTTCTTTAACTGTCAGTGAAGCCACTGACTTTCTATTGTTTGAGCTGTAGTTATTTCTGTGAATCTGGCACAGCTATGTTTAAATTCTTGAGTCAATAATATTTTGCTGCTTTGTACTGATTATATAAGGTACACTAAAATATATCAGTCTTTCCCTCTGAATGATCTCCATCTGCTGTATTTCTTTACCCCCAGGTTCCTCACAGAGACTTCTCCCTTCATGTGGGCCAATCTGGGAATTGGCCTGGCCATCTCTCTGTCTGTGGTGGGAGCTGCCTGGTGAGTACCTAGCGAGAAACATTGTTTTGCGGCAGATGTGGTGGCGTTTGACAGCCTGAAATACACCACTGATCCATCTAATAATTTCCTCATTCTTGAAACATCCAGGAAAAAACCTTATGTGTAAATGTGGAACTGGAAAGTCTGAAAATGAGTAAGACATGATCACTGTTGTGCAGCCTTAGGATGGATCTGTGTTCCCTTTAAGTCCCATAATGAACTGCTAAATCATAAGCAATGACAGGGACTCCCACACTACAATTTTGATGAGCTTCATTTTAAAAAAAATGTCCTGACAAACTAAACCAGACTGTATGCATTTGGGTAATAAACACAATTTCTTCTTGTCTGTTCTCTTAACAGCGAATTGATTTTGAAATAAATATAATGGATATTCCATGAAATTTGCCTTAAACAGCAGTATTTCCCCCGTTTTCCTTATTGAGAGAAACCCTCTCATATTTTAGATGAGACTTGACACTTAATCTGTTATTTTGTTTGAAATGCATGAATGTGCCGAGGCACTGAGCCACGAAGGAGAACAAAAACAAAATGTGTCACTGTCCAAATATTTTCAGTCTGGACTGTAAGTCGACTTCAAAGAGCTGGCGCTGACCAAGCTTGACTGATGCAGCGCGTTAGCCTGCCAAACATCATCCATTAAAAGTTGCACTCGAACACATCATAAAGACAACAGCTGGGGACCTGCAGATGACTTACATGTGTGCACACTATGCATCTGTACTTCAGGCAACACTGGGGACAAACAAACAAAAACTTCTCCTCACCATTTGAATCTGTTTAACACTCGCATTATATACTTAAAATTAAAATGGAAATTCTTTCTGATTGGGGGGGAAAAAAAGTTTTGCTTCCCTTTGCGCTGCTCGTTGGTGTTTTCAACCCATCGTCAAAAATGGAAAATATTGAGAGGCTCAGTGGGTTCTTCATTCACTTGATTGAACAGCCAGTCAAAGAGCTCCTTCACAGACTTCCTCTGATGCACGTTCAACGAGCAGAATTGGCTGAAATGCTGCTGATAAAAGCCGAGCAGAGCCAGTGGTGCAGGACAAACATCAATGGCTGCCAGCGGCTGCTGGCCACCCACTGTTTACAACGCCCTTCAGATGTTGTGAGCTGTTGTGTCGGTGCTTGAACATGTCGTGTTCATACTGGAATTGAGTCTTATCTTACTGGGATTGTCTCCCATTCTTAGAAAAATCCTGCAATCATTTAGTTGTTTATCATTTTACATGTTTTGTTCTTTTGCCACTTGGTAGTTCAGTGTGGTTGAATTGATCTTTTTTTTAAAAAAAAAACCTCTTTGGTTTTGGTGTTTCAGCCTGATTACTGTTTTGAGTGTATCTTGGCTACAGACACAACAAACATGGAGGACGTCTGTCGATATTACTGTGTGTGTAAATTACAATTAGAACAGTCAACTTTGAGCAGCTCTTAACTTTTCACTCCCTTTGTTTTTCAGAGAAGTAGTAGAGGATTAAATAATGAGTAAGTCTTTGGTTATGCTCACCTGGTAACTTTCTATGATTGATTTATTTTTAGGGGGATTTACATCACTGGCTCAAGCATCATCGGTGGTGGTGTCAAGGCTCCACGAATCAAGACCAAGAATTTGGTTAGGTAAGCTCAATAAAAACCCTCATTTTTTTGTTTTTGTTACATACACTGTGCATGCTCAACTTTTTTATTTTACCCAGTTTATGAAAACTCAGAGAATAGCTCAACTAGAAGTTATAGTTTTCTTATATGTATCTTATTTATATACTGAAATACCTGGCAGAAGTTTTATTCCTAATGTAGTATCCATTTAATCCCAGACTGTAATAATAAAACCTTTGAACCTTTAAAAACTTTGAGTACTTCTCAAATTATGACTGCAGATTTTTTATAAAAGTGGTACTGTTAAATGCATCCTACACAAATCCATTTTTGCTCACATGTATTAAAATCTGCTTCACATCAGCAAAAACATGAATCACTGGCAAAACCAACACTTTTGCATTCAAAGAATTAGCGTTAATGAGAGCCTGTCGGGGTATCCAGTGAATTATCGTACCACCAAGGATCCTCCATCATAGTTATTGTTAATCCACAGCAGAGCTTCGTAGACACTCAGCAGAACCAGCTGCAAATAAATGTTATTCCTTTTAATGTCTCCCTCCAGCATCATCTTCTGTGAAGCCGTGGCAATCTACGGGATCATCATGGCCATTGTAATCAGCAACATGGCCGAGGTAAGCAATGAGCCTTTTCACTGTGCATGTTCAAAGGAAACTGTGCTGCAGTTTTTTCCACTTTGTCTCTAGAGGAGATTTCCGAGACGGCAGCACCGTACAGGAGAACGTACAGCTATAAATTACATATGGGACCACGCAAGAAGCTTAATATGATTTAAAACACCATAGCAGGTCCGGTCTAAAAATAATCTGTCATCCTACAGAACTTCAGTGGAACAACCCCAGAGACCATCGGAGCAAGGAACTACCAAGCTGGTAAGAGCTCAGACATAAATCTAAACAGGTCATAAAAGAAACTTCCACCGAGTTCGAACATGACGAGAAATATGTTTATATTACTGCTTGTGGATTAGTGGGGAATATCTCTGACAACGTTTGATTTCTGTGCAAACTAGGTTACTCCATGTTCGGAGCAGGGTTGACCGTAGGCTTTTCCAACCTCTTCTGTGGCATCTGTGTTGGCATCGTGGGCAGCGGAGCGGCTCTGGCAGACGCCCAGAACGCCAGCCTCTTTGTGAAGATCCTCATCGTGGAAATCTTTGGCAGTGCGATCGGCCTGTTCGGTGTAATTGTAGCCATTCTGCAGGTGAATGAGACACTGCTGCTTTTATTTATTTTTTCACACACACACAGTCATTCTTTTTCTCTTTTCATATCAGTGCAAAGATGCTAATTATTTCCACAAAGGTCTTGATAGATGTGTTTCTCAGACACGCTGGTTCCAGCTGTGTTTGCGTTTCAAATTCTGTAATAACTGGTTTCTTCTCCCTTCTCCTTCTGCCACAGACGTCGAAAGTAAAGATGGGCGACTAGAAGATGAGTTCCCGTGGTGAGAGGATGAAGAAAAAAAAAACCTTGCTGGAAAATAAGATGGATTATTGTGTAAATACATCGTAAATTATTTAAATGTCTCTATTTGCCTGGTATTGTTTTTAACCATCATTCAGCCAAGAGTTGTCAGGGCATCCTTTTTATCTCAAAAGAAACACAAAGGTTGCATCAGAAAATGTGGAGAGAGGGAAGGAAAAAAAAAAAAATCACACAACACGAGTAACTGACAACTGGATGTTGCCTAGGAACAGCCAGTCTTAAACGCTCCGACGACACCTTGTAGCTGTGTCACATTAGCCAGATTAGTCACCTCTTGGGTCGTTTACATGGCGTCATTACCTCTGACCACTCTTGGGTGAATGATACGTTAAAAATTACACTAGAGTATTTGAAAATATATGTGTGTGTGTGTGTGTGCGTGCGTGTGTGTGTACACTGGATACATGATCTTTTTTTTTTTCTTTCTTTTCTTTTTTTCCTGTGAAGCATGAGCGTGTTTACCTTTGTGTTTGTAGCCTGGTCTGTCAGTTTTTTTTTGTTTTTGCATCTCTTGTTTGCTGATAAGCAAGTGGTCCTTAATCCACACTGTGGCCCAAACACAGTATTTGTCCACCCTCCCAACTGTAGAAATCACAAGAGAATCTATAAAGTTAGCATCAAAGTACTGATCTAGGATCATTGGTATGGCAGCAGGACACTTGGACGTGGTTTTTTGGGAGGCCAAGATGTAGCCAGATCACAGCGGTAGATCTGCTCTAAATATGTCATCCTGTCATTCACTTCCCGGGCTCCTGAAAATGTTATAGCGCTAAGATTTCTGCATTTTAAAACCCCCGTGGGCCTCCTGAACATAGCTGCCATCCAGAACTCGCTGTTTTTCCCTAGAGGTCCCTCAACTTTTTGAACTCAGTTTTAAGCACGTTATGATCCGTTCCACCAGTTTTTTATAAACCGGATATCGGGAGATGGGGAAGCCAAGTTATTTTGGATTACCTAGAAAACAGTCTTCTCTTCGTCAATGCATGGTTCAACTTAACATGTTAGATGGAGGGAAATGGCCGTGTTTATTTTTGAGGACATCATGCTAGCATTACCCGACTCAATATCAATTGCTGATATTTACTGAAACACAAATGAGAGGTCTTTAGGGGAAATAAATCTCAGGTGGTTTGGTGCCCACTATGGACTTCACATAATCAAGCTTATGGTTACTGATTTTTAATATCCTTATTTTTACACAAAAATCGAATCCTAGAAATCATCATAATATAGATTTGTCGTTTTTGTTTGTTTTGTTTTGAATGTAAATCTTAATACACATTTGACATTAATGGCTCAAATGTTAACTTTTCATGTCCGTGTCCCCAAATTATTTTGAAACATTCCTTCATGTGTGTTGAAAACTCAGTCGTGTGTGTGTGTGGTGGTGTGCACATCGAATAGCAGACGATACTTGTATTAGACTCGTGCTACATCACACAGCCACCATTAAAGCTTTATAATGTTAGTTTGTCTGGACCTTCTTGTCAGCTGTACAGTGTACAGTACTTTATCCCAGTTATGTTAATTTAGAAATCTGGGTAAACAGATTATTTTTCGGAGCCTTGGCTGCCAGAAGAGTGAAGTGGATGTGGGCACCGAGTGCAAAATGCTGCAATGTTGAGTCAAAGGGGTGACGTGTATGGAAAATACCGTTTTGTTCTTGATGCATCATTCCACTGAGATGACAGACCACGGCTAATTGTGAATCGTCTGAAATCTTTGCTTGTAATTTTTTCCTTGATCATTCTTGTGAAGTTCTGAAAGAGAGTATAAACATTGAATCTAACACGGGGAAAGTGAATAGACTTCTATCATATATCTAGACCTGGCCTCCCAAAGGTGTCTTAGCTGCAAGATCATCTTTGCCTTTATGATGGTTTTATAACTCAACCTAGATCAAACTCCAAGAGGCCTTTGGTAAACCAGGCTCTGTACCAAACCCCTGGCTTTCAGTGACTGTAGTTGGTACTGTGTGTTAATTAATGTTGACGTGATGGTGATCAGAAAGTAACTCATTGTTTTTTGACATTGTGTATGATAAGAAAAACAGATCTTCCTTCTGGCTTCATAAATGTCCTCGAGAAAATAAAATGGTCCAATCAACAACTTGTCTCTGACTGTATCCATCTGTGTGTCCTGTTTTTTAGTTGTTATCCAAAGGTCCAGTTGTCTGGAAATGTGTTTTTTTTTCACTTCCTTTTGGAAAGTGATACATTGATTTGAGCACTACTGCATTGATTCTGTGGAAACCTGCAATTCTTTGCATTTCCACTAGATGGCACATAAAACCACAACATCTGTCAAACTGAAACACTGGATACTAACACACCACTTTCTCTGTCTTTACTAGTTATCATAAAAGCATGGCAGCAGTTACATTCCCCCCTTTTAAGCTTGATTTTCTATCCATTATCTTGATTTTCATAACACATGTTGTAATTTTCCTACTTCTCTTATTGCCCATTAATATCAGCTGCAGAGATTTTTTTTAATCCAACAACATAACATAACAACATCCCAAACAAATAAATCCTATTTGTCAATATGATTTTCTTTCCAGATGTTTTACAAATGTTTCACATCTATATCTCATAACAATGCAGTTCATTTTAAACATATGACATACAATCTAATCAATTAAATATATAAACAAATTGACAAATAGTTGATAAATACTGGTTGACCATGCGCCCATGACCACAAGGAAACGTACACTGCTACAATAAACCTTTAAAATGGTTTATATCTGTGATTAGACCATTATGAAGACCAAAACCATGTCTGTGGTTGTTGCCAGAAGTTTCAGAGGCAATTTACTTGAATGGCAAATGAATAAAAGCCTCCAGACCATATTGAACAAAGAATAACAAATATCAAAAGGTCAGTCTAAAGCCCTATTAATGAATAGGCTATAATAAACAAATAGTCTAATATTCTCTTAGTTGACCCAGATGCTTCAACTAATCAGCCAACATGATGTTTTAAATCATCTTGCACAATTGATCTATGTTTCATATTTTGCTTTTCTTATTTTCACTACCTTAGGAAAGACATGGTCACACACATTATAGATAGGCTATGAATATTATTGCACCACATATTTTAGAAAATTGAAAAAAAAAATCCATTTAAAAACACATTTACATTTGCCAACTAATTTCCGGACTGCAAATGTTATTTGCTAATAATAACAAAGCAAAACTTGAAGGTAGTGTTAGCATATCTATGTCTGAGAAAACAAAATAAGCCAGACATACATTTATATTCACCATTAATTTCTTTAGAATAGTCTAACCTTTTATTTAGAGACTTGATTTGCAATGTAAATTCACTTCAATAAATGACACACGTCCTACAACATCAGAATTAGGACTATTGTCTGACAAAAGTGTGTTATTATCAATTTGCCCGCTCCTCTGGTAGCTAGAGTCTGAGATGAGCAGACTATAAAGCGAAGGAGTTTGTGGGCCGTCTGAGCTTCCGTAGGCAGCAGGAGCGGAGGGACCTGCTCGCTGCTGCCACAGCCTGAGAGCATCATCCCTTTCTCTCTCTCTGCTTTCTTATCGTCCTCACCAAAACACAGCGAGATGACGGGAAATCATGAGGACAGCGCCTCTGTACGCTCCGGTTTGCGGTAGGAATGTCGTTACGGGTTATGTTAGCATGCTTTGGCTAGCGTAACATCACGCTTGTTTCCCCGATGAGAGCAGACATAATAGCCTGTCTGTGGAAACGGAGGAGAATATAGTTATCCAGAGGGGGAGTCGAGCTGGAGTTAGCAGCCTCCAGCTTTTAGTTTAGTTTTTTTCTTTTTTTTTCTTTTTTTATCATTACACATTTGACGTAACATTTTTAGGCAATCAAACGCCTTCGACAGTTTTTTTCATGTTGCACGTTCCTGTCGGATGTGGAGGATAAAAACAGTGCTGGTGCTCCTCCTGTGTTGGGAAAAAAGATGCAGAGATAGAAGTGCTCGCCTGACAACATCAAGGTAAGCGCCTGCCTTGTCTGTCTGCTTTTCTCTAGGATGCATTGTTTCATTCAAGCATCGCATTCCACGCTCCTCTTTGTCTCCATCCAGCCTCCACTCATTTATCTTTAGCCATCGTGTAAACCTCCTGCATCCACTGAAGCTTTGAATAGTGTGGAAATCATCAGCAATCCCCCCCCTCTCTTTCCCCTTCTGCCTCTGCCTCTCTTTTGTTATCATGCACATTACCACCAACAAGCAGCATCTTTACAAACGCCATACTAGGCTTCACTCAGCCTCCCCTGCTCTGTTCTTGTACAGTAAATGAAGCATCTCAGCATGCAGGCTGCTGATGCTGAGAGGGGCTGTGCAAACCATTGGAGCTTCATGTAAAAGCTCCTCAGTCAGATTCACTCTCACTAGCCTGCAGCCTCCACATTTCAGCTTGTTTTATTATTTTTTTAAAAGGAAGGATGCAAAGTCTGAGGAGGGCTATACAGCTTCTCGTGTCTGATGATACAGTAACAGTGCACTAGGAGCAAAGAGTGCCAGAATGCACAGCCAGCGTTACACTGGGGAAATGAGAGAGAGAAGAAGAAGAGGAGGAGGAGGAGGAGGAGGAGGGAGAGGGTGGGGGGTTCTTCATCATGAAGCTTAACCTAACCAGGCGTTTACACAGAAGCTTTGTACCTAGACCATAATCCAATCTGACATCTCTCTCATTTATGACATAGCATCTCTTTAGGGCGAGTCTTTTAGAAGCTACTGTATGGTAGCAAGTGCACTGGAGTTGTTGCCGTGAGCATGAAATAACTTGTCCTCCTGCAGAGTGGGCTTCAGTGGAGTGAGTGTTTTGTTTTTTTAAATTTTCTTTGATTGATGTTCCACTGTATGAAATGTTTTCTTGTCATGTTTAGGTAATGATTTTGTTGTGGAGAGATATTCAACACAACATGACGTCTCTTTTTATGTTTGGTTGACGAGTTGCTCGTGAGCTGGAAGGAGAGGAGCTGCAACTAATGATTGTTTTCATTAGGCTTCTCCTTAATATGTTAATTACTTGCTCAGCGAATTGTTAAATGTCAGAAAATAGTCAGAAATGTCGGATGTTCTTTTATTGTTTGACCATTAGTCCAAAATCAAGAGAAAATCAGAAAATACCCACAATGTTGAAGGTGGAATCAAGACTGGTGGGTTATGGAAATGGTGATTGGGAATTACATTTTTATTTTCTTCTGAACCAAACAATTAATTGATTATAGAAAATAATCAATGGTTTAATGTACTGTATGCTACTCATTTAGTCAGCTGAATTAATAACAGCTTCCATTCACATATAGTGCTATGCACATCTTGCTAATGTGACTTCTGCCTAGGGAAAAGTTTATTGGATTGGAAAAGGTCTACTTTGTTGCTTGTTCTGGAGCTTTTGGTCATATGACATGGTCCTCATCCACAGGTTCGGCTAAGTCTCTGTTGATTGGCTCTTATTTTAACTAAAGAAATCATATGTGCAAATGATTGATTACTCCTGAACAGATAAAAATGTCCGCTGCCATGCCAGTGATTTTCTCAGTAAGTGGACCTTGAGTTGAGATTCTTTGATCCAAGCTGTAGCTTCTTCCTGCTGTTCAAAACCAGTTCAGTATCTTAGAGCGCACACATCTTAGTCCAGTTAAGTTCAGTCATGTGCAGTGATACTGCGGAGGCATCTTTTGACCATCTGCTCTGAAAACCTGTGTTATCTGTGACTTAACTCCAGGCTTCTCAGATCGCAGAGAGATGGTCGTGGCATCCGTCTGTTAAATCACAGGTGGCAGGGTGGTGTCTGTGGTTAATCAGGCTGATCTGGAACCAGAAGGTCACGTTTTCAGTCCTGTTGAAAGCTAGGCTACTTCAGATTTTTGGCAATGTGGCCAAATATTGGCTCGGTTTAGTTGTTGTCGTAGTCCAAGTCATTAGTCAACTCATCTCATGGTGATATTAATTTGATTATTCAATATAGCCTATTTTTGTGGGGCATGGTTTGAGTCCTGGGTTGAAGGAGAATAAATATCACTGTTAACACTGTGTGGCATTACATAACACAATTATGTAATAATAAGGCTGTGGAATATGCATTTTCCAAATGCACGCACTAAGTGAGCTGCGTGTGACTGACACCTGCAAAAGTGATAATGATGAGTGTCAGAGCAAACAGTGACGGGAACGTCAGTAAGAGCAGCCGTGCTACTTGGTAATAGGACGTTGGTAGGGTGAATGATATTGCAATTTCTTTTTTATATTTAGATAAGATATTGCAATTGTGATATGAAGGCATGGTTATAGTGGTGAATGTTAATTTTTGCATTTAATTTCCTCTGAAAAAACCCTAAAACAAACATAATAGTGACACTGTGATAAAGTTAGCTGGGGTTTGTGATATAGACTGGGGTATTATCAGTAGCCTATATTAAATAAGCTAAATGTCAGGGTTCTTACAGGTTTTGGATGATAAGACATATTCAAGCTCAGGATATGATTTCATGGATGTTTTCTCTGGGGGTTGTTGCTGCTCAATGTCCCAATTATTTGTTTTTACAGCTAAATATGCACTGCATCTTATGTCACTGCTTCTGAAGCTCAGAGTTTTGATGGTGATGATGATGATGATGATGATGATGATGATGATGATGATGATGATGCACCTGCTCAGAGACATTAAACCAGTGAAGAGCGAGGAGGAGCATGTTTTCCTGTTGGTTTGTGCAGGTTCACCTCTTCCTCCTCACTGAGCCGGTTCTGACAGTCGGAGCAGCAGCAGGTTCTTCTGATCACTCTTTCTTGTTGGGATTTGTTGTCATGGGAACTGTAACCCAGGCCATCCCCAAGTAACCGCGAGGGCGAGTTCAGAGAAGGACACCTGTGTGTGTGTTCATGTGACCTGTCTTATACAGTTGTTTGGAGATCATAGTTGTTTTCATGTTTGGGGGGTTAAAGACAGAATCAGGTTAAAGATTGGGATTGGACATTTAGTTGTGATAGGTTTCTGTGAGGGGCAAGGGGTTGCATTATGTCACTGTGTGTTTACTAGAGAGGCGCCTTCATGAGAGTAACTGGTGTGTCTATTTTTCTACATTTGTTGTCTCCTGAAGGCTGCATTTAAGTAAAGATTTAACAAACTATTTTATTGACTCGTTTGACAAACATACCGACTCCAGTAGAGCTGCAATGATTGGTTGAATTAGTCATTCGCCAGAAAAAATAATTAGCATCTGTTTGTTCGCAGTCAATTAATTTAATTTCCAAGCAAAAATGCCCCAAATTTGATTTCTGTAGCTTCTCCTATTTGAAGATGCAATGTTATTACATCATGTTGACTGAATATCTATAATAATAGGCGTTTTTTTTTTTTTGAAAGACCTAACTGCCTCTGGGAAATGAGATTAATTTTTCACTATTTTACAAATTAATCAATGAATTGAGAAAATAATCAGCTGATTAATGAATAATCACTAGTTGTAGATAAATTCAGGGTCTACTAGTAGCTTTTCATCCCCCGAAGCCTTCAATCCATGTACTCATTTTGTATTTGCCATTGAGATAGTAACACACAAACACACTCACACTGGCTGACGGGTCCTCAGAGGAGACTCAGGTGAGAGGGTTTACTCACCATCTGTAGATGAAACCAACTGGCGTCTGCCCAGTGGCCGTGCTTTGAGATACATTGCATCCACCTGAGTGACCAGGACGTCGTCTGTCTTCAACACGGGAATTGAACAGAGAATAAAGAAGGAGCTGACCGCATTACGTTAACAGTCAACATGTTTAATTATTTAGACATTAGTCATCGTTCTGTGTATGCTGCATATAGAATTTATGAACCGTGTCTGAAGGGCTTATCTGGAAAATAGAAAAATATATATGTTAGAGATGAAAATAAATTGAGAACAAATTACAGTTGCGTTTCCATTGGCTGAGGCCCAGAGCGCACGTGGAGCAGTATGAGCACATCGTTAAAGCAGTGAGGTTCCCACTGCAGCCTGATGAGCTCTCCTCTCCTTACTATCCACACTGTGCCTGAGTGACAGCTCCATCACTCTCCTGTTAGTTTTGTTTCTGTTTAAGTCGGTTTACCTGCATCATTATTGTCTCAGCCTGTGGGGAGCCTTCAAGGCTGTGGGAAGGGTTAAGATGCAGAGCATGAGCTAACAGTCCCCATGGTTTTGAATTGAGCTGCAGACGAGGGCCGGGCGATATGGACCAAAAGTCATATCCCAATATATTTAGTCTGAATATTGATACACGACATATAGGCCTATCCCGATATGACGGCTACAGTCGTGCTACAGCAGCTGGTTGAGCCTCTAGAGCCGTGGTCTGATTGGACATTTGAAAATCAAAGATGGCTGCCTCATGAATCACAATTTTTATATTCATGCGTGTAGTTTTTATTTTATTTTATTGATCTTGGTGCCAATTCCTATATTTTCAAGTCTGTTGAGTTGGATTTTGTGATTTTAAACAGGGGAGCGCCCAACAAATTAATTTCGTAAAACAGTGTTTTTCAAACTGCGGGGCGCGCCTCCCCTCGGAGGCCGCCAGAGTTTTTAAGGGGGGGGGCACGATGTGAGGAAAATAAGAACTGTAAACATTCAAACAAAAGATGAGCGCAGTGTCACCTGCACAAAGGGCTCAATGTTTAATGGTATATTGCAATATGATCAAATGCAATTTTGCTACACGCAGGCTGCGATTATGCTCTCGTGTTATTTGCCATGCAAACAAGGGCGATGGGTCTGTCGGTGAAAAGAGGAGGAAACAACACCACACTGTTACGTGTTGTATGTTGGTCTCAGGCTCGGCTGATTGTCACGCTACGTTGGCTGTGGAACTATTCCAGTTAAAAAGATAAGAGCGTCAGGTATGCAGCAGGAAGAGTGGTACAGCGTCCTTCCGCATTTTAGTTCGTTATGAATCTTCACATCAATCTTATTTGTCAGTGCTTTGTCATGACATGCTGAGATCTTGTAGCCTAAAATAAGTCCTACAGGAAAGACCAGTTTATGTTTAAGCAATATTACCCAAGAGGGTGTGCTTTAATGTTATTTGAGGGCTGTTCACATGTCCAATCAGACAGATTTCATCAATAGGTTCTAGAGAACAACCAAACCCAATTGCATGCTTGTATCATAACGATACGAGGGGGGGGTGGCGGTGCGGGGAGCAGTGCAGAGAGCAGATCACAGCACAAATTTGAGCTATATCGATATATGCAATATGGTCTAATTCCATATCTCATTCAAAAATATATTGATACATTTTTTTATATCGATATATCGCCCAGCCCTACTGCAGTCAATAACAGAAACTCTAAATATAAAGGCATTTGAGAAGGTACAGAGAGACAGACTGGTGCCAAAAGCACCCGCCCCTTAGCTCACAAACAATCATGGTCTTCCTGATTGAACACTGTTCATTGAACCAGCCGACTAGTTGGTTAGATTTCTCTTCCCTATTTTCATTGTGGACTAATTAAAATCCCCAGTATTTACATTAAGAAGCTGGAAGCTCCTCACCCATGTTGGGTTTATCTCTAGTTTCCCCTTTAGTCTACTGTACTTTTGTGTTCAAATGACTACAGATGCTGAAGGGCGCATATCAAAGAAATAAAAGAATAAACACTGCTCTTCTAACCCTGGCTATTCACTAAATAGAGTAACAAAGAAAAGAACATCCAAGGACCCCACGTTGATTAAACTGACAGCCATTCAAAGAATAATTGGACAGTCGTGGCCTTAAGCCTAATGTCCCGCAAGCAAAAATAAAAAAATAACACTCATTTAAATAAACTGTCTTTAAACCCCCCCCTCACCAAATCCTCATCTCACTCCTTGTACACAATCCCTCTCCCAGTGCAGCCTTCCTTCCGCCGAAGCACTTCATTTATTTCTTTGCTCCTTTGCCAAATGAGCAGCTGGATCAGAGAGGGAGAGAGAGAAAGAGGACAGAAAGAGAGATAGAGAGATGATGATGATGACGACAATGATGCTGCTGCTGTTGCTGATGATGATGATGATGATATTGATGCTGCTTCCAGTGTATAGTGTATGGATTGTGGCTCCAGACGGGAGACTTTGTTGTATTTGCGTAAGTCGAGCGCAGCCCGCTTGCTGAGAAATGGTAGAGGAAAAAAAATTCCTCGAATGGCTTTCAAGCATTCGATTTAAAGTGATAATAATACGTTTTTATTTTCCAGTTTCCATCGAATACCTTTTCACTCCTAATTGATTTTAGTCGTATCAGTTTCATCTGGAGAAAAACAAATTTATTTATTTAATAAAAGAAGAAAAAAACTGGCGTGAGAGTGGCTGATAGAAACAAAACAGGGCCACTTGTTCTTCAATGAGAGGGAGCAGAAAGACGAGCAGAGAGGCAATGCGATATCAGACTTTTAAATAGTCCAACCTCCATCAGATCGGAGATAGCTGAGAGGCAATTTAATATCCGCATGGGCAGAGCTGAGTGTAGGGAACGGTTGAGCACAGAGAACACTGGGGTTTTGTTCTGATTTGGTCGGCTTTTACTCAGTTCCCTTCTGTTCTGCCTCCCTCCACTCAGCTCTTTTCATCTCGGCGTTTTCTGCTGATTCGGCTCTGATTTTCTAGCTTGTTGTCTTTTTGTTGTTCCAGTGAAATGCACTCACAAGTTCACAGGCTGCACCAGGTAAAATACATGTCACCATAATAAGGAACTAAAAAGTGTTAATAGGTTAAAACAAAGTTTTACAGAAAACAGAAAGAAAAAAACTCAGATCTAAAAAGGTTTTATTTATCATGAACACGTTGACAGTACTGGTTTGACCAGGTGAGACTGCCATATTTCTTTATG
This sequence comes from Decapterus maruadsi, assembly GCA_030347415.2. Lineage (NCBI taxonomy): Eukaryota > Metazoa > Chordata > Actinopteri > Carangiformes > Carangidae > Decapterus > Decapterus maruadsi. The sequence continues at coordinate 21,033,927 of CM064906.1, forward strand.
GCACAGATTCAAAAAGGTGTTGGAAACATTCCTCAGAGGTTTTTGGTCCATTTTGTTGTAGCATCACGCAGCTGCTGCAGGTTTGTCAACTGCATCCATATTCGTGACTGTGAACCATGACCACGAGGCCATTTGAGGACAGTGAACTCATTATCATGTTTGAGGAACCGGTTTGAGATGATGTGGGTTTTGTGACATGTTTGTTGAAATAATCAAAAGGCGGTACACTATCGTCATTAAATGGATGGGTGTGTTCGGCTGTGGTGTTTTTTAAATGAAGCTCAGTCAATACCCCCACTACCAGCCTGAAGGATTAATACAAGGCAGGATGGATCCATGCTTTCATGTTGTTTTTGCCAAAGTCTGACCCCATCAGATGAATGTTGCAGCAGACATCGACACATATCAGAGCAGGTAAAGCTTTTTCAGTCCTTCTATCGTTCAAATTGTGGGATAAACCTTCAGATTCCTGGCGTAGCCAACAGTAGTGGTGTGGTCTGATCTTCTTCAAGGTCCAGCGGGTTGTGCGATGCAGATCAGCTTTAACCTCCTCCAGTGAGGACCATACCTCTTCCCACTGAGCTAAATGATGCCCCCAACAGGTCGTTTTCACCTTGAGAGCTCCAACACACTGGATATTTCCCCCTTTTCATACCATCCTCTGTTAAACCCTAGAGGTGGTTGTAGCCTACATGAAAATCCCAGTGGATCAGCAGTCTCTGAAATACTCAACACCCACACCACGTTCAAAGTCACTTAAACCACCTTTCCTCCTCATTCTCAGTCTCAGTTTGAATTTGCCATGTGATTGGCCTATTAGGTATTTGCATTAAAAAGAGGTATATTTAATAAGACTGGCCAGCAGCGTATAGCGCCTAGGACAGAACAGTAGTACACATTAAAGGTGGTGAGATCATAACCATTCTGTTGGGTCTATAAAAATATATAATAGGGGTGCAATGGTACAGGTAGCCCATGGTACGGTCCGTACCTCGGTTTTTGGGTCACGGTTTTCGGTATATGTTTTGTTTTGAGCAAACTTTCAACCCGGCTCCAGTTTTTTTTTTGATATTCTGACATTAACTGAACTTTCAACCCGGTTCCAGTTGCAACAGGGTGATATGAAGAACCGTGGCCCATAAGGATGTATTGTTCCGTGCAGGGCGTACCGAACAGTTCAGTATTTTACCGAGCATTGCATCCCTATACAGTATACATCGCATCATGGGACAATAGACATTTATTAAAGTGGCACACAGTGCAGAACTTGAAGAAGTGTCAGTGTAAGCCTGGCTCAGCGTAGACTCGCTGTCGTTTCAATCCTACCTTCAGGCAAGGCAGCCGCGTGGGTTCGGTTCTCGTATGGTAGAGCTGCTTGTTATCGATCATGTAATCTATACTTTGGCCTCAAGTTATCAAACCCATCTGGTAGGACGAATTGGAGGTTATCGTCAGACAACTTTCTGCTGCAGGCTTCTCTTTGGGCTTCCCCGGTACGAGATCTCCTGCAGATAAAGAGTAAGGGGGTGGACTTTGGTTTTACATGGCCACATGTAGAGCTGCAGATAATTACCTGCTCAGCAGCATTTCATCTTTTGGTTATCTTGCCTCTTAAGAGATTTTACAGATAGCCTAGAAGTCTCGCTACATCTTTGACCCTTTAATCGCCTACAAGCCGAATCACTGCAGGCTGATACCCACATGAAGGACCACAGTGGTGTTTCCTAAAACTGGCTGTGGAACCTGCTGTGATAAAACCAGTCCTGTTTTTTGCACAGTATTGTCGATGAGTAATTCTGCTCACGTGAAGGTGAAACATTATTTTAATCCTGCTGTTCACTGAGGGCTTTTCTTGGTTCCATTTTTTTTTTAGAACTGCTGTCCATATATTTCATTTTCTTTAGCACTTACAATGATATATTGATGCCAAAATGCTACACAAACAGCTGTGGGTACAACAAGGCTCCTGCTCAGCCACTGTACACATATCTTTGTGTATATTATGCATTTCCTTTTGTTTAATTACTTGTTCTTTTGCTCACAGGGCACATGAGTGCCTCTGACATTTCCTCAGATGAAATGAGGGATGAACTCTGTAAACTGTTAACCGACACTAAAAGGTCAGTGTTGTGGTGGACAAGAGTAGGGCGACGTGGCTGATTCATTCATGGCACGACATCATGTGTCTGCAGGACAACGAAGCCTGGAGACGCATGAAGGAAAGTAAAAAAGTATCAAAGCTCTGAAACTCTAAGATACAGGTTCTCTGTAAGGATGGGAGTGGGCTTTTTCATGGATGAGCGCACTGATCTGCTCAGAGAAGTTGACTTTTGATAAAATAATCCAATGTTTTGTAAAATTTGCTTAGCTGAGTGTTAGATGATAGCTGGACTGCTGGTTGCCTGGCAACCTCAGAGTTTGCATACACGTCATTTGATATTTGACTAGCAGGAAAATAAGGTTTCGATATGTTTATAATATTATCATAAAAATGCTCAAAATATAATGATCCGATTTTATTTTGTTCTTTGCATTCATTCTCATATTATTGCTGAGGACCCACTATAGCACTCCCTGGCGGCCGCCCAGGGGTCCACGCCACGGCCCCCACTTTGAAAAACACTAATCTACATGTATCAGGTCTGACTAAAAAGCTTGGTGGCTTTGCTCAACACCAGGTTTTGCTCGTGACACTTGCTTGTGTCACGTGCTGTGCAACAACCTCATTGGCTCGATGCGTTTCCCGTTCGATTGATTGATGGAAGATGATTGGCTCATTGGAGGGGAGGGGCAGGATTTGTGTCATACCACTGCTCTCTTTGGCATGTGGGATTTCTCTATTCAGCAATGTTTAATGTTTTATCTCTGTCTTAAAGTCTCTGATGAATTTTCGGCTCCTGCACACAAGGAAGACAATGATCAGAAAACTTTCCATAATGTATTTACATATCACAGCATCCTGGTTTCTGAGTTCTCCTGCTTGCATTTTTTAACTTTCTCAAAGGAGAATAAAAGCTTAGATAGATTTCTAAAACTAGAATATGATGTTTACAAGCACAGACAGCGAAATTATCCAAACCCCTGCGCACCAACTGTGGATACTGTGTTTTTTAACGTCTTTTTACCCAAGAGTGATGTGGGTTTAAGAGAGTGTGGATATGAATGTGTTTCACTTAGCGATACATAAAAATGCTTCGATTGAAAGACGAAGTAGGAACGAGATATAAAAATGTTATAGGCCTTTTGAGCCTTAGTGCAACACACTTATTAATTTATAACAGGCCTCTGACTGTGTGTACGTTGTGTACATATTCACGATAATACAGTGGGTCACTCTGCTGCTGCACAATATGTTGTATCGTACCATCAATGCTCCGTTTCTTAGTGGCGTGACCCAGATCCTTCATAACGACAGCGTGGAGTGTGCGCTCTGTCTCTGCCTCCCTCCATCTCCTTCTCCTCCATCTCTCTCCCCCTCTACTCCCATGATATCACTGCTTTGGGGAGTGGGGTGTGGTGGGGTGGGGTGGGGGGGTATAATCTTCAGCTGAGACCCAGCTGGATGTGGCTTTCTTTGAAAATGTATTGTGGTGTTGAAAAGCAGAAATGCATTGTAGACTTTAGGTGGACATCTTATGGGAAGTGATCAGAGTCTATAGAGAATGTGAAGCTGACGTCACGCCGCTTTGGTATTGTGGGACATCGGCGCCATCTTTGGAGGAACGCAAACATAAACAGAGTGGGGAAAACAGAGGAAAAAGAGAAAGAAAAAGAGATGAGGAAGACGGACAAAAAAAGAAAGAAAGAAAAAAGAAATGGAGAAGGGGAAGGGATACGAAGGAGGAACGTATCGTGATAAACTCAAATTTAACGAGAAACAAACTTCTTCTTCTTCTCCCTCGTCTTCGTCTTCTCCCTCGTCTTCGTCTTCTTCTTCTTCTCCCTCATCTTCGTCTTCTTCTTCGTCTTCTTCTTCTCCGTCTTCTTCTTCTCCCTCGTCTTCTTCTTCTTCTTCTTCTTCTCCCTCGTCTTCTTCGTCTTCTTCTTCTCCCTCGTCTTCTTCTTCTTCTTCTTCTTCTTCTCCCTCGTCTTCTTCGTCTTCTTCTTCTCCCTCGTCTTCTTCTTCTTCTTCTTCTTCTTCTTCTTCTTCTCCCTCGTCTTCATCTTCTTCTTCTTCTTCTCCTCCCTGTCCGCCGAGAGGAACACGAAGGAACAGAGCATTGAGACGAGATCAAGACAGAAGACAAGAATTCATGCAGCTCAAAGAGAGACGGTAAACGACAGAGGTGTAGTTCTGACAAGTTGGAAGAGAGATGAAATGTAATCTTAGGAAAGAATAGGAGAAGGTTAGGCTCACCAGTCAGGTTTATAATATAAACGTAGTAATGTGATTAAGTATCAGAGTTCACACACAGGACATCTTATTATCTGCCATTAGTATAAAAAAGTTGATTTATTGGTCCGTTACAGTAACATTTGAAGTAAAACAAGTGGTCAGAACAAGTTGTCAAAGCAGCGAGACAAAGCCAGACTTCAGTCAGATGTTTTCTTCCACATCAGTTGGTAAAGACGAGTGTATATAAAATAAACAAAACAAGGCTCGTGGCCCGAGGCCTGCGCTCAGAACATCTGCTGAAGAAACACACACAGCTCAGGGATCGTATATGTCTGTGTGTGTGTGTGTTTTTGTGTGTGTGCATAGTGCTGAAGCATCTCTCCATACTCCTGGGAAAAGAGCCTCCTGCTCTGTTGCATTAAACCTTATTATGAATTATCAATGATGATGTCACCGACGGGGAAATGAAGGTCTGCGTGGAGTCTCATGCTCTCAGTCTAGCTGATGGGATCAGGTCTCTGATGCCACCCTCATACAAATACAGAGGAGTGGGCTCCAGGAAATACAACACAATATAATTGTATAGGTTCATAATGCTCCGCTCTCCCTCTTTTCATCGCTCTTTGATCCGCTGCCATGCGCTCCGGCAGGGTGACCTGAGCGAGAGCCCGTGTGTCCTTGAGTGTCCGCCCCACTGAGGATACAACACCGATCTGCTCGTGGCTCCGAGTGCTGCTGCTCTGCGTCTGAACCTGAAACATAAACCAAAACCTCTTTTCAGGAATTGACACACGGGAGAGGAAAAGTGTCACTTTCTCCTTGTGTTAAAATGGGAGTAGTGTTGGATAGCTGTGCCGTGCTGATCACCTTGTAGGTCTGAGGCAATTGAAGGTGTGAGAGCGACTTGGTGAACAGGAAACTAAGGGTAAAGTGAGTGTGAAGACGACGAGAGGTGAATTTCACTGCGTGCAAACATCAAAATGTGACAGAGTATCTGGAGTGAGTCACAGCGCTAATATGGATTTATTCCAGCTTTGTGTTGAGTTCCCATCAATATAGCAGGGTGTTATTATGTTAAAGGAAAAACTCATTTTCATCTACACATTTCCTTTGACATAACAAATCATGTACAGGCACAATTGCCAAAAGTAATAGTTACTGTAATGTCTGTGTATACAGCTATAGATAATGTTGCTAATCTGAAGTGTTTTCTGCAGCTGAAATGATAAATGTCTCTGTCAAACAGGAGAAAATCAATGGGGAATAAATGATAGTTTGCCATTTTCCAACCGTGCCAGAAATTCTCAGGTGTGAATGTGTGTTGATTTGTCTCTTCCTCTATGATAATAAAGTCTATACTATTGGGTTTTAGATTCCTGATTGATGAAAACAAACAATCTAAATTCTTCAGCTTCACCTTACCTTCAGTATAAAATTGGCTGCATGTGGGGATTACACAGTTGGACAGGAGGCATTTGTTTTGTACACCTGTGATGCTTTTTTTTTTAGTTTCCCTACATTTTCTTTTCTTCTTGATAATACATAAACACTATGAGAAATTGTTTTTACAGTTTTAATTACTGGTAAATGTGAACTGTTGATGACAATGATGGCACTTTAAAACTGAGCAAAGTTCAAACTGCACAAAGATGCACCTTTAATGTTTCTTTTAAGTATATTTTAGGGGCTTTTTGCCTTTAATGGACACAGTTGAGAGAGAGACAGGAAATGGGGAGGGAGAGAGGAGGGGTGACATGTAGGAAAGGGTCGCTTGATGCGGGATTTAAACCTGCAGTGAGGACTGTAGCTTCAACACATGGGACGGCAACTATAGCATTTCTGCTTGAAATAATTGATGTCAGAAAATTCCTTCTTGTGTTCTCATCTCTGTGGAGAATTTGAAGCACGGCCGTGTTTTTAAATATTTGACAAGGCGGGTTACTTAGTCAGAAATTAGAAGTGAAGTGGCACTAGACGCAGTGGAAGCCATTTAGGTGTATAGATAGAAATGGATGGTCTTTTAAACAGTTGAGAGAGTAGAAATCTTTCCATCTCCCTCAGACACTCGGGCAGTAACGAATCCGAGCCACAGTGGACTTAAAGCTGCGAACTTGTGACTGAAAGTGAAAGTTTTAACTGACTGTCTTGTGTAGCTGAAGCTGAACTCCACTCAAGCAAAAAAAAAGCATTTAGTGCTATTAATTATAAAAAAAAAAGTCAACAAACGACTTTTCTATTTATTATATGAAATAATTAACCTGGCATGTTTTGTTTTGACTCGTCCTTTCATATTAAAAGCCCTCTGTTGAGTCACGACCATCTCTCCTTCCAGCATATGCTTGGCCTAGCCTCAATGAATTATGTACCCTCACAAATTACCAGTCTGGCCACCCGTCTGGCATCCAATTAAAATTTTAAGATACAGATGTTGCAGACGTTCGGGGGAGCTTTAGCTGGCACTTCATCTTGAATGTACCTTTTGATACGTGTGTGCGTGTGTTTGGTCTGAAAGTGAGGCATCCATTACATTTATGTGACAGGACTCGACGTTATTAAACAAGTACAACGGCTCAAAGAGTTCCTTTAAAGCCTGCAAATATTCACATAGCCACACAGAGAAATGTCTCAATGTGTTTTATACACTGCGATTTAAGGACCTTGATTTAACCGAGTGCACTCCGTGACAGATTGGTTTGAACGTACTCGCACCATGACTGAATCTTAAACACGTGTTATCGCTCCGCTTTTAATCTTACATCAGTGTTCCCGTGTATCCTTTGTAGTGTTCCTGCGATAAAACGACATACAATTCCACTTAGCTCGGGAATTCATTTACTGTATTTTATTATTCTGAGCTGGGAGAGTCACATCTGTAACTGTGTACATGAACAACTCTCCAGCAAAGGCAGAAAGCACAGAACTACGACTAAGCCCTGCAGTCTTATTAAAATGTAAATTTCAGAGCAGCATCTTAACGGATGAAGTTGTCTAAAGGAAATAAAACTTTTAACTCCCTACGGAACATCCTTGTCCTTCAGTAGAAACGTATCACTCTTATATCCATTTTAGAAAGATAACGTCAGTAGATTCTTTTAGAATTTATTTTTACAACCATCGATTTCACACAGAGGAAAACAAAAACAGCCTTTAATTTCTACTGTGTCTTATTTCTTGTCAGATGGACCAAATATACACATCAATGGAATTTGATATGGAGCAGGAATGCTGAATAGTGTTAAAACCAATATAAAAAATGAACCAATACAATAAAAATAAAATGTTACTAAATGTAATATAACCTTTGAATGAAACCAAATAAAGCAAAAACATATAGAATAGTTGCATCTTGGCTTTGATATTTTACTTAACAGGATACATTTTCCGAAAGCCACGCCCCTAGAGCACAGGTTTGTGACCAACACCTGTTGTTGGCACCTTTTCTGCCGTTAACGTTGCTGCAACTGTCTCATTGCATAAACTCTGGCTCGGGTGTCGTCTTAGCGATAAATCGTTGAAACCCTGAGCACGCGTTGCAATTAGTGAATGAAGAGGGGTACGTGCGTGCAGAGCGGGAGGGGCAGATGGCAGATTCACGCATCACAATACAATCAATTAGTTCACGGTGTTCAAAATGATTGATTGGCGTTTTTACAGGATTGTCTGTTCCACAGCTGACTGACATTTTATTAACTGGTTGCAATCAAGGTGTGAAGAAGTTTTCAAGCAACACAGTAAAAAAAAATGCTCCAGATAAAAGATTTCCTCCCTTACCTTTAACTAGTTAATAATGTGGTCCTTGCTTCAGTATAGTGGGTTTCCACTGGAGGTCATAAGCTAGTTAGCAAACTGCACCCATATGAGTTGCTAAAATCCAATGGTAATAGCAGTGGTTATTATCTGCGTTGTCTGCTGCCTTCAAGTGCTGTAGTACGTCCCGCAACTGACTGATGCTTCCTTAACATGCTTTGTGACAAATATAGCACAGTGCCAGAGGGATATTTTTTTTTGGAAATGTACAATCGCTGTACCCGCTGCCACAGAGCATGGCAACAAACCTGAAACAGTATTAAAAGTTTCCGCTGACAGCGCATCTCAAAATATAAATCCAAAATTGCACAAAAAAGTGTCAGTATACCCAGGTGGAACAGGGAGAAAAAGTTCCCAAAATGCTCGGTACATCTCCCACTTACAGATGCATCTGTCAAGGCCCCTCTCTCTTTGTTGATATGTAAGTGTTGTGTTGTTGTGGTAGATGAAGGAAACCAAAATGCTGCATTTGTAGGTGCCTATGTGCACTCTGTGTGTGTGTATACTAATGCCTAGGGTCATCAGTCTTTATTTGAATGGCAAATTTAAAGAGCTCGTTTGGCTTGTAGCCTGTCAAGTACTGAGGCGTTACATGATCAAAACTACAAAAGGAAAACAAGGATATGACATTAACAGTAAAAAAATGTTCACCCTCGCTTTGCAAAAATGAAAAACGAAACGACAGTCTGTTAAGTTTCATGTTTTTCTCCGTCAGTCTTTTTTTCCCTCCTCACTCTCTGAGGTCAGTTGATCTCGTATATTTTAATATTCTATTAAAAGCTTTAGTTTTGGTGAGTCAACATAACATCTCAAATTCTCAAAGTAGCTGAAGTTATGCCTGGAACATATTCTCTTTTATTTTGTACAGAGAACTTATCTTAAAACTCAACTAAAACATCGCACTAACTGGAGACGGACGAGTTTGTTACGCTTTAATGTGAAAGCTAATATTTGAGTAATCACAGCCTGATTAGACGAGTGTGCTATATTAGCTGCACTGGAAACCCATCAGAAAGATCAAGGTTTAAAAGTTTGAGTTGAGTTGCTGATTAACTCCAAAAGTCCAACGATATTTAAATAACAAAATAAATGTTATCAACACAGATAAAAAAAAAGAAGTGTAAATCCTTATATTTGGAAAGCCAGCGCCAGTGGATGTTTTATAGATTCTGCATGTAACGGTGTCAACACCGACGACATACTACAGGGAACTTACGTCAATCATACATTAGTTTCTGTTGCGTTCTTTATGCTTCGCAGTGGCTCGTTCATCCAGCGTTCACAGAGTTTACTGTTACTCAGTTATTAAATTCATAACCTATCTCTCTTTAAAATTTTTAGTCAGATTTAAATATATTGTAGCAGCAAATTATTTATTTTCTTGATTCACTGTAAAACAAATGTCCGTCACATCTTTGCTCAACCACATGCAATGTTGTATTTTTATTTCATGTACAATCATATGTTGAGATCTTCTCATTTGAGAGAATATTTGGCATTATTTGCAATTTTATTGACGCATCAAAATAGTTGTTTTTATGTTGCTTTTATTTGAGTAATTGTTTGTATGAATTCAAATTGCAGCTCTTTACAGTATTATGCAAAACTTGAATCCTGTATTGATGAGCTTTTGGAAATGGGCCATTTAATCAATTGACACTGCAAAAGTCTACTATTAGTGTGGATATGACTGAGTTGGTTTGTTTTTCATGAATAAATAGATTGTTGAAATTGAGGAATGCATTTCTTTTTTTTTTAAGAAATGTCCATATTGACATCCAGACCCAGTGTGAGTGTCCATGCAGGGCAGTGGGCGTGTCTTACCTCCGTGAGCTGTCACCCTCACGTCTTGATCCAACGAGCTCCCTGCAGCTTCACCCCACTTTGAGAATTTCTCCCCTTGCAATATTGTAATTAATCCGCAACCCACCGAACAATGAGTTAGCACGGTTGTTAACCTCTGTGACTAAAGCTGCACTTTCTGTAGCTTCACATGGAGATTAGTGAGCCCACTAATCTCTGTGGTTGGAGACACACTGGAATGTGCTACACAAATCCTTACAAATTACAAAGATTGGCCGCACTGGGACACACCTCCGCTCTGATTTGGCTGAGGAGACGATGTACAGTATTGTGTCCTAGATTGGTTTAGAGATGGTGTTTCAGAACAATTAAGCTCTGCCTGGTGAGGACGGACACGTTCATCTGTCCATATCTCAGCCAATTTCAATTTTTTTTTTTTTTGCATCTAATCATTCTTTATTTCTTTTGTTTCCATCCATTTCTCAGTCATGATGATGATGATGATGATGATGGTCATCCCTTCCTCTGGACTGTTCAGCTTCAATTCATTTAGAAGCAGCCTTGAAAACAGGCATGCATGTATTTTCATAGCGTTTCTCTGTGGGGTCCTTGGCAGACGGGGTATGATCAGAAACTGTTAGGAAATTTATTGCTGTTGTTAAAGAGGGAGTTGCAAGGATCCTTGAATAAACTGGTTGCATAAAGGGAATATTTCCCTCTGTCGCTGTGGCCGTCCTCGCCTTTTCTTCTCTCTCCTTGGTCTTTCACTCACTCGCAGTCTTCATCAAAGTCTTTGTGCTGTTCAGATGCTCTAGACCCGTACCTTTTTGTTGCTTTGTTGTCTCCCAAGGTGACATTTTACATATTAAGTTGAAAGTAACTACTGTGCACAAACTCTGTGAGATTTTGCAGAGAGAGAGAGAAAGAGGGGGATAGAAAAATGGCTGCAGAGAAAGAGATGGGAACAAGAGACCACCTGAAACGGAGGGTTTTCCTTTGCTCTCTTTTATTGTCTTTTGTTTTGGTCCGCTGACCTTTTTCCAAGACGGAAAAATAATAATAAAATCCCAAGATGGAACCACGCGTAGATGTGTTGAGAAAAGTCGGTTGAGCGAAATGTCAGCAAATAAAGAGGCAGAGGTGCAGGTGGATTTAGGGGGAAAAACAACCGATGTGTGATGCATCTACACTGATATCGTACACTGTAAGTCCTGTGCAGCTGGTCGTCTGGGGGCCAAAACAGACCCTCGATGCCGCCTGTGGATTTCTATCCTCTGTTTTTCTTCAGTTTGCCTTCACTTCATTCGCTCACGGTTCAACACCTGTTGGACACAGAGGGCCGACCCACTTGCCCCTGAGCTTTGTAAGCTGAAGCAGAAAATGGGGCAAGGCTCCTCTGTCTGTCTTGACTGGTTATCTGTCTCACCGCCTGACTGCATGTTTGAAAAATTCACATGCCGGTGCTTCACATGCCGGACTGTTTAGTCACCGAGGAGCAGGGCAGGCTGGGAAATAAATCCTGACCTGCACAGGCATTATGGTGTGACTGGCATGCGGTGTCTGGGTCCTTCGGTCAGCAGAAATCCATCTCATTAACTAGCGGGTTGTGCACACATGCGCTCACACGCATGCACACACACCCCTCGAGGCTCCGTCTTGGCAGTCTCGACTTCGCTGCCCACAGACAAAAGACAGACACAGCGAGAGGCGGCCAACTATCTGGACAGGCAGCAGCAGCAGCCATCAGCTCAGTCACCCAACATATGTTTCACTTTGCTGCATTTTGCCTCTACCTGCCTTAAGAAACATCACAGGAGCTCAACATCACCAGTCGTGGAAATGCCAGTTTATGCTTCGCTCCTCCTAAACTCTGAACAGTTCAGCTGTTATTTTGGATAGTTGGGCATAGATATAATGTGATTGTGATACGAGCTGCACTGTGCTGCTGGCATTTTGGTACAGGTAACAAATTAGAGCTGCAATGGTTAGCTGGACTAATTTTCATCATGCCAAACATTTGCTTATGATATGAAATGTGAGGGTGCCTTGACTGTCACTATGCACGGGCATTTTTCTATTTTTTAACAAGCAGACTGTGTCATCCATTCACCTAACCACACATCAGGCACCCACGAGGAATGTGATTATTATTGGCTTTAGGGTTGGGTATTGCCTACAAACTCAGGATACGATACGTTTCATGATAACGCATTGATTTTGAATAATGACCATGCCCTGCACTGAATTAACTTGCATATGGCATGACTCATTTCCAGCCCCCGGCTTTCTGCTGTTTGCAAAAATCCAAAATGCTGCCATTATATATCTTTGACCTCAGTTTTGTTGGCGGCAGATACAGTTTTTCCAATCTTTTCACCCATGTTTGAGATTTTGTGCCGTTTGTGTCATACGCTGCCACCTGTTGGCGTTACTGTGCATCAATGCATGTATCAGCAAAGAAGATGTCACAATATCCAATATTGTTTTTTGGAGCACTGCTCTACAGGGCTCACAATCTTCCGTTTGTTTGTGTCAAGAATGGCAGAAAATTACATAGGGTTTCAGAGAACACTACGGTGGCCCTGAGAGCTCAAAACACTGCAAAGACATAAAGGCTGTTAAAATTCAGAAAACATCAACAATTTGACAACACATTCAGTCCTACAGCACATGAGTAGTGTTTCAAGAGGACACTGTGAATGGACGAACCCAGCTGGAATTTAATTTGAACACTCAGGGCCACCGTAGAAAACCCTTACACAGAGAATCTCATCATGTAAATGTGTATCTGTAAAAGATGCCAAGGCAACAAAGTGCAGAAGGGGCCAAACATATTGTACCTTTTTTTTCTTTTTTTTTGAAGATGCAATTTGAGTATCTTTGTTTTGGACTATTGGTCACAAACCAAATAAGACATTTAAATATATGACGTTGGGGGAAATTAAGCTAGCAGCTATGTTTTTCTACATTTTAGACAAAATGATTTCCTTTTTGATTCTTTTGGGAAAAAAATCTAAATATTATGTTGATTTTCTACAACAGCGGCTAATGATAAACGCTGTGTGAACACATGCAGCCATACCACAGGTATCAATATTTAAGATGGAGCAGAAACGATCAGTTAATTGATTCGTCATTGAGTGGATTCATTCATTAGCATCTCAGCATCTATCACTCCTCTCTCTCTGTGATGCTGTTGGCTTCTTGTCAGGAAGTCTGATGTCACTCAGGGTTTTTATTATCTTCATCAGCCTCATCTGCTTCTTTTCCCTCTCTGATTGGAAAAACCATAAAGCTACGGTAAGCATAGCCTCTAGGAAAGCTCTAAGTGCCCCCTCTTCCTCTGCTCTGCTCATACGTTCACTGCGTTGTGTATTCCCACTTGCCGTCTCGTTCCATCATAAATGCTTTTTAAACCACTTGGCTGGAAAATTGACTTGGCATGTCAGTTCAGCTGAACAGCCCCAGTCGAGGCTTCTTGTTTGTTTGCGTCTGCAGATGCTTTTTTTGTAGTTGATTTTTGTTTCTATTAAAAAATTCTCATATGTGCGCCTCCCCTTTTTTTTCTTCTTCTTTCTATTCAGATTGAACTTTGCATTTATTTCGCTGCTATTCAGCCATGCATATCAAATAAGAACAAGGTCAGTGGATACTCTGGAAATGCCAGATGAAGATCGATCGTGTTCATTTTGATTTTATACAGTGAACAATGCAACAAGTCTCTTCACCTGTTTTGGTTTAAGCAAGAGGTCAAAACCATTAAACAGCACAGAGGCATCCTTTTCAATTAAACCTTTGATAAATGAGTGTAATTAGAGCACATTTAAATATTGATTTGGATTCATTCTAATTATTTTCTTTCCTTATCTGTGTCTTTTACTTTGCTTCAGGTGCCTGAGACCTCCCTGCTTCAAGACGACCAGCCAACAAACTGCAAGTGGGACCGAGTAAGAAGAGGACATCTAGACTGAAATGTCTGCAGAGCCTCTTCTCAACAAACTGATGAATGTTTCTCAGCAGCAGCAGTCGAGCACCATCGCTGGGATCATTTGTCGCTTGGATTTTTTGAGTCCCTGCACCGATGGGACTATCTTTTAACGGGGGGATCCCATAAGGCTGCAGCAGCAATGTAACACAGGGATAGTGCAACATATGATCACGTCAATATCAGCTATGTGCCTCATGGCCTAATGTCTTAGATCATACTCGACTTCATTAGTGCACATTTGCCATATTTATAAAAAGGGAATATAACTCATAAAAAGGATCCTGCTTGGAACAAGACTGATGAAAACATTTTAGTTCTTGTCATGCAGGGAACTTGGGCACACACAAAACAAGCAGGCAACACAGACTATAGTTGGAGCTGATGGTGTATCTTCATTTATGAGCCCATGACCCCTGCAGAAGACACATAGCCAGGAATCAGCCAACCACTTATCAGACTTCTAACCGCCGCTGACTTTACCCACACAGCCGTCGATATGAGCGCATGCCTGTAAACGGGCCACGCCTGCTCCGTCGTGGCAGGCCGTCGCCGACGGCCACTTCCTCCGGCCATGACCCGGCTGATGTTGGGCCGGACTCTGGAGCGCATCTGTAAAGGCGTCCTGCTGCTGTGCGTGCTCCACTTCCTCATCATGATGATCCTGTACTTCGACGTCTACTCGCAGCACTTCGACCTCTTCAGCCGCTTCAACAACGGACGCAACGGATCCAGGAATAACGTCAGTGGAGCGGCGGTGGGCGGGCATCATTACTATTATTACAACCTTTCCAGGCCAAACACGACGTTAGCCAGCTACCTGGCTACGGGCGAGCAGCTGGTGCCGAGTGTGCAGCCGGAGACCAATCAGACGCCCTCCCCCAAGCCGCTGCCGCCATGCCCCGAGAACCCGCCAGGCCTCGGTGAGTAGTCTTATCATTCACACGCTCTGTTATGTGTATGGTAAAAAACACAATATAGTTCATTTTAATTCAAAAAATAATGGAGATGCTAGTTGGTTTTGTTAGCTGTATGAGCTGTGAGATGTTTCAGGCTTCGGCTGCTTCAGGAGTTAAACAGTGGTGTCCATGACGACTGGGCTCAGACTGGTTATTAAAGTGGTCATCAGTGATCTTCTTAAAGCACACAGCACTGACAGGCCAGAGCTTTTAATATTTTAATTCTAGTGTTTAGGTCCTAGATTCATTCTTGTTCAATTTTCTTGCACATGAACTGAGGAAATATGAGAGTCCAGTCATATTTTATTGTGTTTCAGAGAGATTGTTTGCCCAAAGCTTCTTTTTTTCCCCCTAAATTCGCTGTTATACACTTGCTGTTCAAAGATGTTCCCTTGTGTTTTGTGCTTTGAGAACAATATATTGGGGTGAGCGTGTCAGAGAGTTGACATGCTTCTGCTTTGTGCTGCAAATTCCCATTATACTTCATTACAGCCCATTAAGTCATATTTAAGTTTTTGATGTGCGCAAATGAGCTTGGATGGGATTATTCCATTTTAATCACACTCTGTCTTTCTGAATCGCCCCATGCGCAACGTCCCGTTTGTTTTATCTGTTCGTTGTGTCAGCCGGTCGTATTTGTTGTTGCAGCCGGTACAGTACGGCAGATAAACTGATGAACCGGGGGAATTTGCACATCATTGATTAGTATAAAGAATAGGGGAGATGAGACCTTAATCAGAGCTTGATGCTAGAGGTGTCCTATTATATATTCAGTAAATAAATGCATCTCCAGTCTTTTTCCAATTAGTGGGAGAGCAAATGTGGCCATAATTTTGTTTTTCTGGATCAAGCCTGCTACATAAAACAGATTTTATGTCAACGATTTACACGGTGATATTTCAACCTTATAGACTCAGAGCGGAGCCATTAGCTGAGATTCATGCGGCCGGACGAGGAAGCACACGGTTACAAATAACTCACAGGTACACGACCAAGCTTCAGGGAGAATACTCAGTGTTGAAAGAAGGTGGTTTTTCCTTTTAAAGTTATGTATTCAGTGTTTTTGTATCATTTGTAACAATCAGTATTTGCTGCATGAGCAGTAGCTGCTTGATACATTTTTTTTAGTAGTAATTTCAATAAAGAGAAGAAAAAGGGAAAGTAATGTCCTGCAAGTGTAACTCTTTAAAGAAAAACTCTTATTATAGACACTTCACATACTGTAAGTTTTCAAATAAATTTCATAATCCTGTAAATAAATAGGGATGCAGGATAACTATCGGTACTGATAATTATCTGCCCAATATTGTCTGATAATTATCCTCCAAAGTACACAGATAAGTCCGATAATGACATTTTTTGCTGATTACAAGAGCCAATTATAATTAGCCAACATTGCCTTTGATGGCTCATTTTCAGCCCCAAAAGTTGATTTGAAACAATGACAAATGTTGATTTTTGAAGAGTCATAACTGTTTTTGTTGTGATTAGTGATGCCCGTTATATTATTTGATTAAGTCAGAGTCAATGTTAAATTCAAAATGTTCACTACATCTTAGCCTTTCTTAACCTCAGGTGTGCATATGAACTATAAGAAGATAGTTATCAGAAATAGTTATCTTGCATCCTTAACAAAAAATGAAAACATTCACCACACGACTGCACATCAGTCAAAGAGTTTAATTAACTTCCAGTGACTATACAGATGTGTTCAAGCAGACATGACATCACAGTAACAGTAACATGCACTGGTCTCACACACACACACACAGACCCTTTGGAAAAAAACCAAAAACAAAGGTATACATCAATATGGGGTGTGTGTAGTACACTCAAGAACACACACACCTCATTATCATCAGTATCCATCCACCCAACAAATCAGAGGTTGATTGAGTCACACTAAGCCTCGGGTTTACTAAATCTATAATTACACAGTGGACACACACTCTCTCTCTCTGCTCTGTGATGAATACCCTCTGATAATAGAGCTCAGGAAGGAGGACCTACACTGACCACAGCCATGATTTCACATTAGCTAAAATTGACCTGAGCTGCTTCCTGTTTATTCCAGTGTTGTCATACCAGTCAGCTGAGGCCGAAAAACCCTTTTGTTTCTTCTTCTTCTTCTCTCCTTTGATGGCGCAGATACAGAGTTTTGAAACCTGAAGGTTGTTTTCACTTTCATCTGCTGAAGGGGGGGAAGCTGCTCGGTGCTCACCTTCAGTCTGAGGGTATGAATGAATGAGCTGGATTTGTAATGTAACATCACAGCCGATCCCTGAAACCTGGTCCAGCTTAGAGCCGGTGCAGCTTTTCACAAATGTGATGAGAAATTTTGAAGCAGAGGAGTGGACTTCTCCGTCAAATAGCAGGGATTCGGTCGCTAGTAGTAGTGGATTTTCTAAAATGGAAAAAAGTTTTGGTGCATTCATAGATTCATAGAAAGCGTAGATGAGTTTTTAGGAATATTGTAACTGCTCTATTTTTTACCCCAAGCGATGTCATACACATTTTAATTTGATTTAAAACATGTGGATGAGAGAAAATTAAAACCTGCACATAAGGTTAGATAGGTTTAGATATACCAATTTTTGTTTTGACATTATATTTCCAGATAAGTCCTTAATTCATGATTTTTTAGATGTTTTCTGTAAAAGAACGATGTCATTTGGTGTTTAACTCTGGAGAAAATAGACAGTCATTTGGTGTTTTTTAATCTCAGCTAATTGTTTTTGTGAAGTAGTACAGCAGATTTATCAAGTTTCAAAAGGAAATAAAATTGTTACTATGAAAAGTAATTAAATATTTACGGAAATAATTAGTAAACATTGTTAAAGTCCCCCATCTCATCCTAATCATCCTCGTCTGGTCTTTTCATATGGCTCAGCCTGGGTTGGCGGCAGCTCCTATTAAAATATCTGTGCTTTCTTTGTTATTCTAATATGTTTATTAATACTGTGTGGATGTTAATGTAACCGATTTATATTTCCTTTGTCAAATAGCACTCAGTAGCACTTTGCTGATGAAATGAAAACATGTTTCTTATTTTCTCCCACCTGCTCCATCTGTAAATGAGCTTTGTAAACTTAATCCCCTGACAGTGACACTGTGGCATTGTCAACATTTCTCTCTCTCTCTTTCTCTCTCTCCTCCCCTTTTTTTTTAACTGATTGCTTCTCTCATTTGATAATGAGGTTTGTAACGTGCTTTGAAATTGGGAGTGGGAGATAAAGCCGTCAGGTTGATTTGTCTGAAGCTGAGGTTCGCTGATTCCATTATTTGGCCTGGAATTGGTTGTCACTGACTCTGGATTTGGCATTCATACCAGGCACAGGTGTACTCTTGTAGCTTATCTCTGCCTTTTCTCTGTGATGGAGTGGCTGCCTGGGGCCTGTAATGAGCAGGAAGACAGAGGGAGACTGAACGAGTCTGTTTTTCAGTCACAGGTGCAGAGGACAGAGAGACAGAGAGACAGAGAGACGGAGAGAGAGACGGGGAGGGAAAGAGAGGTTTAATGGACGCTGGTATGATGGTTGGTATGAAGCGAGACAGACAGAGGGGCGGGGTGGAGAGAAGGAAGTGAACAGCAGGTGGAGAGGTGAGGAGGGGGGTGTTGAGGGAGAGACCTTGAACGGAGGTACACACACTCACTCACACACACACACACACACACACACACACACGGAGAGGGAGCGAGCAGGGAGACACAAACAAACAAACCCTTGGCTGTCCCAGAACACCAGCTGACAGGTGCTGCCTGTATGAGTGGCGAGCATCCACACTTTATATGCTGACTGTGTGTGCGCATTCGTGTGAACTGGCAACCGCCACCGGCAAATCAGCTGTTCATCAAAGAAAAAACAAACCAAAAAATATATAGGTGAGATTCTATCGAATATTTTTTTCTTTATTATTGTCTTTCTCTGTATTCTGTGCGGAGCAGGAGCGACGGGAATCAAAGCGAAGTGCGGCCGCCCCTTAGATCTTAACCCTCATGTGATGTTGCGTCGTTTTGACAGTGATTGAATGAATGAGACACGAGCAGCAAAGATGAGATCTCCTCACTTCAGAGATGGCTCCGTGATAGATGAGCGGGCGCCTCACCTCACCGTGGAGGATGCTGCAGGGGGGAGGAATCACACCGTCCAGCTGGAGGACGCTCGGCCCGTCCTGTAGCTCCAGAACTGATCAATTATTTATTTATTTATTTATTTATTTGATCAGTTACTTGAAAAGCGAACGGGTCGGGGTCACAGCAGGCTGTGAAATTCAATCGTGCACGGACGGGGGAGGGAGGCCGACGGAGGCTGAGGTACAGCAGCGGGAAAGAAGAAGAAGGGGGAAGAAAATTACGGTGTCAAGACAAAGAAAGCAATTATGAAAAAAGGATGAAGAATGTGCAGCTTGAGTTCCATCCTTTGACAATAAAACTCATAAAGGGCCAATGTAACTTTTTATGATTTAATAGTATAAAGGCATGATGGAAGAGAGTAAGACATCAAGACTGAACGTAAAAGGAGAGAAGTTAACGACTCGGAGGAGGTGATGTACGCTTGTGTCGTGCTGATGAGGAGGAGAGCCAATGAAACGCTTGTTGTACTGTTTCTCTGTTGTACGGTCGTGTCCGTCCTGATGAGGTGCGTCTTGGTCTGCATCTTGTTATCCAACATGAAAAGAAAGACAGTTAATTCTTGCTAATTACATTTGATTGGGTAGAAACCCTGCAGAGAATCCAATTAAAACAAGACCTGGAAAGTAGCTTTTTAACCTCCCATTGAGTTGTGTGTGTGTGTGCATGTGCGCAAATGTCCACATGTCATTTGTGTAGCAGGAAGTGATTAATAGCATGAAAAAATAATAAGGTTCAAGTTTCAGAAGACTGCACACACACACACACGCACACATAAACACATAAAGGCAGGAGCATCCGCCGGCTACGGGCAGGAAATTGCTTATTAAAAACTCACAGATCAAAACCAAACGCATTAAATTTAGTTTCAGCGTCCCGCGCAGATGAGAAGCAACACCTGTTCTCGCATCAAATGATCCACAGGAGACGGTGGGAGGAGGCTCTGTGGGTAGTGTGCATGGAAACAAGAGGCGGCGGAGGGAAGGGCGGAGGAACAAAAAAGAAATGTGCTAAATACTGTATGTGTTGGTAGCTCCACTGACTCTGCTAACACGGGACGTTGTTCTAAGCTGTAGCAGTCCTATTTAAACCCTCTATTAAATATGCAGGAACGTCCATAAAACATGCTGCGCCACATCCCGCACTGGGAAGGTGAGGGAGGGTGTATGTAGGAGGAGGAAGGTCTGTGCCTCCCCGGACCCGACCTTGGGGGCGCCTCCTCCCTGGACCCCAAGGTTTTTTTTTTCTTCTTCTTTCTTGCAAGGACGCGAGGGTGAAGTGGTTCAGGCTTTTCTTCACACACCGGAGACGAGCATGTAAAGTTCAGGGTTACAGGGTCCATGTCTTTCCATTCAAATGACTCTGTGGCCATGAATAAAACAAGACCACACCTCTGTGGAAAAGTGTTGGGAAAAAAAGAAAAAGAAAAGGGAAAAAAAAGCCTTGTCTGTGTTTTTGCATCTAAACAATGTTTAATTAGTAGCGTTAGTCTATTATCAGTTAGTCATTGCTCATTAAAAGGGCATCTGCACTGGCTCACTCACTCAGTAGCAGAAATAATTGCTTCATTGTTAGTTGCATTACTCCACTTAACGCGTCCATCTCCATCCAACATGGCTTCCAAGCTCCAACAACTCTAAAGTTGCCGCCGTGCTCATGCATTTACATTTTCTGTATTTTGATGATGTGGCTGTTTTTACCTCGCTCTAAAATCCTCGGCCACTTTAGTCTGCAAAAGCTGTTTTTGTTTTTGCCTCCACCACTCCAAGTCAACCTTGACACGAAAACCGTGTGTACAGTATGCACGCTCAGGCAAAGCTGAAGAAAAATTTTATTTATATCGTGTTCAGTGTTACAGCAGGTCAGAGTCAGCCACTGTGGTCACTAAGTTATGATGGTCCAAAACTCAGTTAACTTCTCAATGGTGTAAGCCCGTCCTCTCCAAAACGTAAAATTAGTCTACAGAAAAATCCCATATTGCAAATTACATTAGACAATAGTAGAAAATAGACTATTTAACACGCACAATAATTATTCTACAGAGTAAAATAAGATAATTCAGTGATTTTATCAAAAACAGGATCACTTGTATATACAGGATATCATCAGGATACTCATTTGACATGAACTGAAATAAAAACTAATACTGATCTTTAATACACTATTGGCCAGCTTTAAACCCAGTGAGCACTCAGGCTGGCGCACCTCCCAGCTCTGACGTTAAACCCACTTGATACCTGGAGTCATGAAGCTTTTCAGTGACAGTCGAGCTAAATTGGAAAACACTTTATGTTGGTTAAATAAAACAAGAGCACACCCAGACAAGGAGCCAGGTTCACAAAGTCAGACTTCAGATAGACATATATTTGCACATGTTCATTATTTTTCTATTTCTTCACAGTTGTATTAGATTTATTATTGAATGTGAAAAGTTACCATTCATATGAAGCTGTCTGACCTGCAGCACTGGATTTTTGTCATTTCTATTTTTCTATATTTCTATTTGTGAAACTCCTTGTCACTAAACCACATTGTATAAAGTTTGTGAGATGCAGTATCTGTATACAGGCATTACACTTTGGTGCAGCACATCGACCACATTAGAACCAGTATTAACGTATCAGGGGTTAATGAATCCATGTACAAAATGAAAATAAGAGTGGGGGGAAAAAACAAAAAACTTCAGTTGAAGCCCAACAGCTCACTTCTTGTTCCAGTGTTTCCTCACTTGTTTGTTAGGCAAACAGAATAATAGCATTCCAGTGAGAAAGGAAAACAGCCTATTTTCCTCAAGCTTTCAATCAAGCCAATAAACAAGGTCGTTCCCTTCAGAAACACATTACCTTACACTCCCACACAACGAGGAAGCCGGCGCAGCCATGGCCGCGGAGGCTAAGGGCTCTTGACAACATAATGGCTGCCATAACTTCATTAGAATGGCCCTGCTTCCTTTCCTTGGGTGCCATTCACTTCTTTCCATTTCACTTTTCTCTGTTGTGTATGTGAGTCTCCATCCATGTACGGATGCATAATTCAATTTTTTTCCCTTGCCTGGCTTTAATTGGTATTTTTTTCTCAAGTCTCTGTAGATATTTGGTTATTGGATGTTTGCTCCTTCTTTCTTTCTTTCTTTCTCTCTCGTTTCCCCTGAAAATCATTATCTGCTCCACGCTTTTTTTTCTCGTTTTAGAAACTGAATTCAAACATCTGTGCTCTCTCCACCAAAAGCAGAATATGAGCTGGAGCTCCAAAAGGTGAAACGCAGCGTCCCATCTCGTCTCCCTGCGTCTCGTCTAAGCCTCTGTGATTCTGCACAGCGATAGTGTATCAAATGTCCCAGCAGCTCCATCACCCCCCGCTGATCTCTCTCTGGCAGACATCAGAATTGGTCCTTTTCGGAAACGCTGCGTGCAGATGCAGGAAATGTGATCTGGTGCCGGAAAAAAGACGCCTTCAGGGGTTTCGCTCGGGAGCGGTCAACCCGATGCAAACGTGGGGTCGACTACTTAAGTGGCGTTTCGAGTGTGAGTCTGCGGGGACGTGATGATGCAACACAGAACAAGAAATACAATTAGCAAGTGCCGCTAAACAATAACAGTCTCTATAGAATCTAAGTTGTTTGTTTTTGACCTCAACTCCAGTCTTTAATCCTCTATCTGTTGTCTATACCGCTTTTCCAACACAGAGACGAACAATACACAAAAACTTGCATTTAGGGATGCACCGATACCGATACTGGTATCGGTCCGATACTGTTGTAATATACTGGTATCGGTATCTGTGAACTTTAGCAAGTACAAGAACCAATACCAGTGCATGCAATTGCTCTGCATGAAGACCACGATCAGAGGGTGGCTTTGCATCTTTGTTGTATTTTTTTTTTTTTTTAGATCAGAGGCTTGTTACAACAAATTTTGTTGTAACAAGCAGAGAAGGAAATAAAACTCCAATTCATTGCATTTTGCCTAATCGTTTGTTTTTTTGTTGTGGTAGAAGGATCGGCATCGGTACTCGGTATCGGCAAGTACTCAGATCCAAGTATCGGTATCGAATCGGTTTGAAAAAAAGTGGTATCGTGCATCCATATACTTGCATTCACACCTATGTCACCAATTCACCTGCTGTGCATTTCTTTGGTCTGTGTGTGAGAGAGTGACATTACACCATCATACTGTATTCTGTGTGTGTTGATGGGGTAATCATCTCAGCTTTCTTGGTTGAGAGTGACTATTTATAAGCGTGTGCTCTAACAAGCAAGCTCTTCAAATGATAAATGATAACACACCCTGCCCCTCACTGCTGGCGTCTCATATACACACACACACTTGTGTACTCATCCACCCGCACACCCACACACACACGCGGCTCTGTCCTTCACTCTCTGTCTCACTCACTTATTTCAGATTCATTTCCTCTCTCAGATCGCGGCTTGTCTCCGTCTCGCACCCATCTAAAAGAAAATGGGAAGATGAGATAGAGGAGAAAAAAATGTAGAAACAAAATAAACAAGAAAATAAAGAAAATAAACGAAACCCAACTATTACTGTAGTCCTTCAGTGTGAAACTGGAGGAAACACATGAATAAAGTAGATGGACAACAATTCACAAAACAAACAGAAGTCGCACCTGCAGTGAATATAGGATGAGAATGTTTTTATAGACGGTGTCATATAGGGTCTGTCAGGCTGTGACTGAAAACTGATTCACACACTGTAGTTATATATTCTGTATATTCCTAAAATTGTATTTGAAATTATTCGTAAATGAAATTTAAAGTAAATGATTGCAACATTTATCATCACCCTCTGTGAAAGCCTCTTTTTCAGCCACATAAATTCAGGTCTCAACTGGGCCCAGTTTATTTCACCATGTTTTCT
Source organism: Decapterus maruadsi (assembly GCA_030347415.2). NCBI lineage: Eukaryota > Metazoa > Chordata > Actinopteri > Carangiformes > Carangidae > Decapterus > Decapterus maruadsi. The sequence goes on from CM064906.1 coordinate 21,057,826, forward strand.
TTCCCTTTTGTTTTTATTGCTCTTTATTGCATTTCCTGTTTGTGATGCTTTTAATGCAAAAACGCTGGAAGCTGAAAAGTTGTGGCTGCACAGAGACATAAAAAAAAAGGAGGCTCCCTGCTGTTCAGGGACGCATCATAAAAGGTTGGTGTAGGTGGTTTGTCAATATGAATTAAAAAAATAAAGAAAGGATTTGCTTTTTATATTTAAATAAATCCCTGAGGGTGATGGCGAGTTAATGCAAATAAACACATTAATCAAATGTGAATGCATAAATAATGACGAACGGGGCGGTGCATGGCGCAGTGGTTAAGGCGGCTGCCCCATGTAGAGGCTACTCTCCTCAAAGCAGGCGTACCCGGTTCGAATCCCGCGCCAGGCAGACCTTTCCTGCATGTCTCTCTTTCTCCCCCTTTCCTGTCTATCTCACTATGCACTATCAAATGAAAGCAAAAAAAGCCCCAAAAATATACTTAAAAAAATAAAATAATGACTAATCGTATTGACATCCTGTACGTTAATAACCATAACCCTAAAATATTTTTGTTTATTTTATTTTTTTTAATTTTGCCAAGATGGAAAACATATACTGTACACAAAAGACAAAAAGCCCTATAAGCTGCTTCCCCACCTATCCAAAGAGGAAAAAAATGAAGCACAGTGCAACAGTGTAAATCATACATTCATACTGGAAAGAGCTGAGTAGGCAACACTCACTGCTACTTCAACAAAATGTCCAGCAAAGCATTTACCAGAGGAAACAAAGAGCAGTCACCAAGAAGGACTGACGATAAATGACCAGAGAAACACATGGAGTCCTTTAGATATAGAAAAGCAGCAAGTGTGGGATACACTCACTGTTTCTCCAGCCATGTTCCCTACTATATAGTTCACAAATCCGCATTAACCTAGAGTAACAGCAAGATATCCAATATAGTGCATTGGTATAAGGATGAAATTGTGTCCAAAATTGAATCAAAAAATGAAATGCCGTGTGCACATTCTGACTCACATTAGTCCCATGTAGAGGAAACAGAGGAGTACTTATCCCTGACGTTTTTGATTGGTGTATAAAGTTCATTGTTTTAAATTGTCAGAATTGAGGTCTTGTATTAACAGAACGATCCTTCAGTCTACTTAGCTGCCTTTTTTTCTTTTTCTTTTTTTGACAGCTCAAGAGGTTTTTCAGAGCCAGTTTCTTTGGCTGATGATGCATCCTTCAGATATTCAGCATTGATGTGCTGCTTAAAGACCATCCATGATATTAAAGCGATATTCCGGCGTAAGTGAAAGCCATGGTCAAACACACCGTAACACCGAGTCAGACCCCCCCTCGAGAGATCAATTTCCCCGACCGCTAGATTCACGAGTTCCACCAACTTCAGAAAAGACCGCACTATCGCCACACACACGGCGCTCTGCGGATCCACTGTAAAAAACCGCAAAACGCCACTTTTAGCCACAAATAATGCTCAAAACTGCACCAAAGTTCATCAATAGTACATTACAGGGTCCCAGCACGTAGGACGAGCCGTCAAACATCCGCTAGCTTTACCTGCTTTCTTTAGCTCCGCTGCACTATAGGTGAGCCACTCGTCAGGGCTTCTCCACCAGCAAGCGGCTCCAGGAGGAGAAGTAGGTGAGTTGTGTCTGCTGAAGAAAACAGGTAAAGCTAGCGGATGTTTGACTTCCTAGCTGGGACCCTGTAATGTACTATTGATGAACTTTGGTGCAGTTTTGAGCATTATTTGTGGCTAAAAGTGGCGTTTTGCGGTTTTTTAGTGGATCATTGATTGGTGGAACTGTGAATATAGCGGTCGGGGAAATTGATCTCATCTGACATGTTACGGTGTGTTTGACCATGGCTTAAGTGTTTTGGAGGTGGGAGCTGGAGACGTGTGTTCATAAAAGGCATGCTGCCTGAGGAAGATGTCAGAGTGGGCTAAACACGGTCTATGTAAAAAAAAGTTTCGTGCTTGTAGGCAGCACAAAAAGTCACTTTTAGGGAGAGTGAATTTATCTTTTCAGCTGGCTGATAGAGGCAAGATGATGATTTTAGATTTTCTTTCTGAAATTTTGACACTGTATCTGTCTTCTGAACAGGTTTGGGCCACCGTGACACACAAAGCTTCCTCTGCATAAAAGTTACAGTAAAGTGGTTGTTTCAGATGGAAAAGCCTGTTGAGGAGCAGAGTTAAGGGACGACAGGGGCCACATCTGTTTGTTTATTTGACTTTCATGCTTTACGTCAGGTTTCCACAGGTGGCAGTGTACAGGTGGAGCTAGTCAGGTGATGCATGGGTTGGAAGGTCATGTGGTTTTTAACTGCTCGCTCAAGCGCACATCATTGTTTCCAGCAGTGTCACTATCATAATTTCTTTCTTTTTTTTTGCATTAATCCGGTTATGTTTTGCTGTTAACCTTTCAACTATGAAATGGGACATGGACCAGAACTTGGACAACAGTATTGACAGGACAGTTCTTGCTCTTTGTCTTGTGTTTTCCCCACAAGAATTCATTAAAGTATGACTTTAAGCATTTACATCTATTGATTACAATTGATTAAAACATTGACTGCACTGATTATCAGTGCAATGTGTCCATCAGGACTCTGCAAATCCTGATCCTGTATCTTTGTTGCATTGTAAGACAGTAGTAGTGTCCATCAGGAACTGACATCTGGATAAACATTGTTTGATGCTAAATATTTGCTAAAACAATGGATTTTTCAAACTGTAACAGTGACATCTGTTTCTGAATTTAACAGTTTTCCTGTATCCACCTGTGTTTCTTTCTTAAAGTCTATAGTATTTTCCGCAGTTTTTCTCAGTGGAGACTTCCTTGGCTCTGGGGTTGTCTCTAACATCACTCCTTGTTTGCTATCTGCTGCAGTATATTTACTCTGAGCAGCTTTCCCAGATATCACCATAAACTGTGGTGACAAAGATCCCCATGTCCACACAGAACTTTTTTCTTTTACTGAACTCCGACTTTGCCGAGCTGCACTTTTGATGGATGTGTAAATCACAAATACCGTGGGACTACAGCTGTCAGTGACGGCTCAAAAATCAAATCTCAATTTCATGCACACCACAGAGTGAAATATTTGGTCTGTGGGAGAAAAACGACTGAGCGAACAAGGGAGTGATTTAGGTGTCTCAAATTGGTGTGGTGGGAACATTTGGACCAAGTTCACGGTGTTTTCCCGAGCGCATAGTGGAGAAAAAACACTGTTCACTGGTTGTTTTAGTCATGTGAATTGATTCAATGTGAATCAGGAGCATAAACTGCACTAATCCAAAGTACTGTACATTCATGCTGCATCTTAATTAGTATTATAGCAGGTTGCCTTCCATTATGACTAAAAAAGACTTATTTGTTAACTCTGGTCTACACACAGTTGCTGTTGGCGTTGAAGAGTTTCTTGAGGTGATGTTGCAGCTGGTTGTTGTTGACTTCATGATTTGTCCGATCCTCAGGGATAAGAATAATCTCTTCTTGTGTCAGGCAAAAGGGCAAAAGGTCCACTGGATGCGATGTAATGGATGTATATTGTCAATTAGCCACAGTACGTAGCTGTGGAAGTTTTAATTAAACTTTAACTTTTGCACTTAACTGTCACTGATAAACTGCAGCAATCAAAACCATATTGTTAACCGTTAATTATGGAGTTTTCTTTCTTTCTTTTTTTTAAAACAATTCTGTTGACAGGCTATAAGTGGGAATAGCATAAAAATAAAACCATATAAATCGTCTGTTTTCAGTCCTCCTACCTTCCGTCATGTTCTGACGAGGCTTCCCCAAATCCACAACATCTCTGCTCTGAGTGGGCGTGGGAGAGGATTAGTATATTAGGTCGTTTATTAACAGCTGATGATTGTATTGAGACAATAAGAAAGAGGACATAACTTGTTAGTCATGCAGCAGCTGCAACAGTCACCGTGAAATCTCAGCAAGCTGTGTATGCAGATAACGTCATAGTCACTTTATATTCCCAGTCAAATAATGATAAAAAAGAAATGTGTTCCATGTCTATTTATTTTGATGCGCTTAGAAAAAAAAGTAAACAGATCGTGATAGATCATGAAGAAATCATTTAATGGTTTATAACCACATGAGCAGCTGTTGGTCCAGTACTTTAATCCAGACTGAAATATCTCAACAACTATCAGAGGAACTGTTACGAAGTCAGATTCGTGGTCCCAAGAGGTTGAATCCCATGTTCCTGTGACATTTCCTCTATTGGCACCATGTCATTCACATTAATGCCTTAAAGGGATATTCCATCGTAAATGTAATCCATGGTCTAACACACCGTGACACAGAATAAGACCCCACCTCAGGACTTCAAGTTTGCCGACTGCTAGCTTCTCTAGCAACTTCAGCAAAGACTGCACGACAGCAAAACACTGCTGTCTATTCCTCCACCAGCAAAACACCATTAAAAAAGCCACTCACAGCCACAGATGATGTTCAGAACAGCACCAAACTTCATCAACAGAACAGACAGCACATAATACGAGGCATCAAACACCCGCTAGCTTTGCCTGGTTTCTATTGAAAAGAGATGAAAACAAATTCACCCACTCCCTCTAACGACTGATAATCGACAGATTTTGTACACATTCATGTCCCACCGAGGATGAACTGGCACTTATCTACCGCCGTCAGATCAAAATTTGAATGACATTTTTCAGGTTTATGACCAAATACCTGAGAAACTACTGATGGGCTACGTCTCAGCTGTACATAAGGTTGCGCCAATTATCAAATGTTATCATGCCAACTAAGACAGTCAGCAATTCTGTACCTGAGAACAGCCTGTGTAGCTCGCCTTTCCTGTGGAGCAGTAATCTTGTTAAATTACACCTGGCGCACCTCTTATTTATTTATTTCCCCCCCAATGCTTTGACATGGAAATGTAAAGTACAAACCCAACATGCCAACATGTAGCTACAAGGCCTTATGTGATAAAAGAGTAATGATGGGCATAAAACTTAATGTGCCACAGCTCATGTTGCAAAATACACACATGCATAATATGCACTGACCTCACACTGGTTTGATTAGCATGATCTTAAAGAGTACGCTACAAGAGTGCCAGCAGGGGAGAAGGAACGGCTTCAAAAGTCGAAACCCGTTTCTACATCAGGCACGTCACGCTGAAGAATCCCCCCGTGGGATCCTGCAGTTACTCCAGTTTAGAGAAACGACAGTACTGTATGTGAGTTGGCCGACATTTTGTCATATTCACCGCCCTGCAAGGTTGTTGTTTTATTGGTACTCAGTAGTATAGATCTCACTGTTTTCAACGAGGGGGTGGCTGTGTCTCTAAACAAGCGTTCAAGACACGCTTTGTGCATACATTCATTTGTTCTGCTGTATTATGCAGCCGGTTTTGCGATGTAAAGCTCCCACAGTAACAACTGCCTGGATGTGCTTCATACAGGAGATGTCTGTCACGCTGTAGTTATGTAACCTGGAGCAGGGGTGCTGTATTTATCAATATTTCTATCTGTAGGTCTATATGACATACTGTAGGCCTAGGCCTGTGAGGCAGTTACATCATCACATTAAAGGCTTGAAACCTCTTATTAGAGGAACGACGGCAGACGGAGCGAAGCAGCACCAGCTGACACGCGTCTCAGGGTAGATGGGCAGGTTTTGTCTTTGTTTCACTCTTCACAAATGTGTTTGTTTAATTTATTAGGATGCACTCATTTCACGATTTTATTTTTTTAATTTCAGCAAAAATAAGGTGTTTTTCCAACTTTATATGTTCAGTTCCATTCGACTTTAATCATTAGAGACTCTAACACTGTGAAGCTGGTATGCTGCTGTTGTATGTAAATAAGAGAAAAAACTGCTTTAAACAGGAACCGAACATTCATGTAATAGCTGACCTTTACCTTTCTTGATTAGTCAACAATCTCTGCGCTGATGTTGGAGAGCTTTTTAGTCGTTCGGCACCGGTTTTTGTTGACATGGGTTTTCATTAATTAGGCCACTTCGAGGAACTAGAGGTACTTCTGTTAAACAAGGATGGAGATGTGTTGGCGGTAAGATGCATCTGGAGGATAATTAAAGTAAATACCAACATGAAATAGGTACATGAGTTACAGTTTCAGTGCTTCTTGATATACTGCATTTTGTCCAAGACCTGGGAGATCTCATAATCTTTGGTATAAAATATAATTTAAACCTTCTTAAATTGGGTTGAGATTGAAATGTATGTTGGTTAAAATAATCAATACAGTGCGGTAACACAGTTTACTGAACAATGTAGCCTAATGAGAGCAAAGAGAGTATACTGTGGTACTTTGGCAACAGGAGGACATTGTAGGTCAGATTGGACGGATGAGTCAAACAAGTGACAGTCAGTGGTGGCTTTTTACCAAGAGTCAACAAAGGTTTCAGTTGACAATGACGATTAGAGGATGAGATGAACATCAACCAATCAACCAATCAACCAATCAACCAATCAATCAATCAATCATAGAAAACCCTGCTCACATGTATCAGGTTCAATAGTGAAACATGTTTTCTGTAGCAGGACAGCACATGTAATCATACATTTACATTGTTCCTTAAAGTACTAAAATAAGAGCATCTCTGTCAATATTATCATCTACATTTGTTTGTATGTCTTACTCTGAAACAGACTTCTTTAATTTACCACGCCGTGATTTGTGCGTTTCCGTCCATTCTCGGTCACGTCGTGCTTGTCTTGTACATAATGCACAACGGCGCCACATTCCACCCCATTATGTAAAAGTGTGAACCCCCAGCACATGAATAGTTAAGCCTTTGGTATTCCCTGCAATACAACAAATTACCATTACAATTTCATTATGCATGCCAGAGCACAGTTAGAGGTGTTTACAGATGAATGGCTGCCGTGGACCATCATGCCTAGCGGATTAGCATTGTGAGAGATTTGATGTGGATTAGTTAAAGGGATTATTACTAGTTGTGGTTTCACCAGTGGACTACAAATAAGGGAGTTTGGATATATTTGGAATATGAATGAACGCAATGAGCATTTGCTCCTGTATCACAGAGGAAAGGATCAACTAAAGAATTTAGATTTGAACTGAAATGTCACCTCGTCCCACTTACTCTATTTCCATCAGTGTGGTGTTTCATCATGTCATTGCCGCCTACTGCCAACACCTTCGCTTTTAAATTCCCTACAGATTATCATTGCTTTTTCTATTAGCTTTTTTCCTTTTTTACCACAGCAGCAATGAGTGAGGCATTGGTTTAAAACAATCATATGATAAGGTTTATATTTTGCACCAGCCTCAACAATCATTGAGATGTTTTCTATGCACCACCCCTGACTTCTTACAGCATCACTATGAGGCTGACAGTTGCTGTTTTGGTGAAGTGTCTTTACAACGACGGGATGAATTGCCATTTGTTACATTCATGTGCTCTTTGGGATCAATTGTAAGAGCTGCTGTGAACTTCTAATGGCTGCAAAACTACTTGACCTCGGCCTCACACAGCTACTGTTTATGTCTGCACATTCTCATTCTTGTCAGTGGAAATTTTTTGTTTTTATTCCACACGGTTTTTGGTCCCATCAGTCTTAATATTGTACTTTTAAGGAAGTTGGAAACAAACACCCTGGTTAGTCAGGCTCATTTGGGTACAGCTATTACCCAAACTGTGATAAACATCCATCACAGTTTACAGTCGACTTCCTGCCGCAACTTTTAAGTGGCATATATACTCTTGTTGTGCTTTTGTTCACTTTCACCTCTAAATAAAGAGGTTCAGACAAACAGGCAAACTATTGTCTGGTTTAGTGTCTTACTACTTTTTTTCCTCCTTATCCTTGTTATATTGTGGCACTGTGCAATAAATATAGTCTTATTTCCAAATAGGGATGCACCGATATGAAAATTTTGGCCGATACCGATATCCGATATGAATTTTTCTGTTATGGCCGATAATCGATATTTACCGATATCGATGTGTTGGGGTTTTTTTAAGTTTCTGAGATGATACATTTTTGTACAGACTGAAAATCATGCAAACTGAATTTTTGAATGTCTTCCTTTATTTTCAGAATGTATTTTACTTCCAAATAACAAGGTTACAGGCTACCATCCTCCTCGCATTACCTCCACTTCGTAGGTTTTGCATACGAATATGGGCCGATATATATCGGCCAAATTTTAAACATCGGACCGATACCGATATTAATGCAGATATATCGTGCATCCCTATTTCCAAATATTTATTCCATGATGGTGCAAGACCAAGGCCACAAATATCGACTGGTACTGTAGCACATGAACAAACTGTAGCTGTGACTTTGTTTTTACACTCAAGTGAGTATTCGTACAGCTTCGTGTCGTAGCGGAGTTTTTTTTTCTTTTTAGTTATTTTTCAGCTTTCTGTGCAGATTTCTCCACAATACTGGACCTGATGTATGAGATCAGATAATCCATTGTATCTTTTGATGCTTCGTGTTTCATGTTGTGTCAAAGGGAGTCCTCCAGGTTAATAATTCACTGTATAGAGGAACGAGCGATGGAGGAGGAAGAGATGGGAGGGGAAAAAAATGAGACCGACAGGGGGTTACACAAAATGAGCGGAGGGAGGGGGGGAACAAAAAGATAAGTAGAGGAGGGCTGGAGGAGAGAGATGAGCTGATGATGAAAAGATTAAAGATAAATAGAGGAGATGGTGTGGAGGAAGGAGAAAAAAGAGGGGGGGGTTATCGTGAGAAGCAGGCGGAAAAATGAAGAAGGAGGATGGATTGAAGGAGAGTTTAGTATGCCCGAAGCAGCAGCGGTGAGGCGTCTGCGGAGAAGCCACATCCTCAATGGGATGAATAGATCCATTTAGAGGGTCAGGAGGAGACACACAAACACACCCACGCACACACACACACACACAGAAATAGCTAAGTGAATATTTGTGTAAATTGATAACTTGCGTGTTTTAATATTCGCTAGCAGCCACTTTCCTCTGTAATGAGGAGCTGTGTTACACACCAAAATTAGCATACACCAGAGTCTGCTTGTGTCAAGAAAAGTTTTAATTGGTCCTTTTGTCGCAGTAATACCAACATTGAAAGTGCAGATGGAGGTTGGGGTGTATAGAAGTGAACTGGCAGCATGCTGATGTTTTTTTTTAATCCCTTCAGAAGGAATACTTTCCCCCCCAGTTTGGAAAATTTGAGTGTTTTTTGCTTTCGCTGCTGTGATGCTGCCTGGTGATTCATCTGGATGGAGCCGGCTAATGCATCAGCTAACACCTCTACTCGGGCTATTAGGTGACTCATCGCAAAACGACCAACGGGGGAGGAAAAGAGGATGAAAGATGATTTATTGAGCTCTGCAAATATTTGGACGGGGACACCATTGTTTGATGTGTCACGTCTGCGCGCTTTGAAGGTTGGAGATTTGCTCAACAGGTCAGCAGACGTCTGGCAAATGAGTTGGACAGCAGTCAAAGTCGTCATGTGAGTCAGAGATGCTGGTTGAAGGAAGGAGAGACAGAGAAAGAGAGATTTAGAAGCAAGAAGATGGGTGAAGAAGAGTGGAACAGGAGGAGGAGGATGGTCGGAAATGGAGCTTCTTCCTGTTGTATTCTTGTCACTGTAGGTGTAGGTATAATTGAATCCAATCTGATTCTTATCAGCTGCAGTAGAGAAATCAAAATTTCAGATCAAAGAGCACCTTCTTTTGAGCTGAACGTTATTTGTCAAAAAAAGCTGCCAGAAATCCACAATTCACAGATACTCTCTTTATTCTGTTTTTGAAAATGAAAAATTCTCACATTTGAGACACTGCAACCTGCAATTTACTTTAAAACATATGATTCTCTGATCGTCAATATAATCACTGGTTAACTTTCTATCAAGTCATCATTGCAGCTGTGAGGAAGAAGGGACCAGATGATGGGATGATGCACTGATCCAATTGACTGTTACTTTTAAGAGATTTGTATATTTCCCACAACATGCACCTCACATCCAGGCCAATTTCTTTGTCAATACCATCTAAAAAGTATTAAAAATACAGTTTTATTTATACTTCCTTTGCTAATCTGTCCTTAGGTACGGCCTATGTTTTTTTGAACATATGTCTTGCGAATGGCTCTATGATCGTGAACTGAAACCGACTTGCCCTTCAGGAATAAACAAAGTTTTAAGGCAGTATTTCTAACATTTATTCCATGATGCTGACTCACTTTTGGGCATCACAGCGATCCCTGGCCTCATGTTGACTTGCATAAAAATGAAATGAGTTTCATGCTCTGCAGTATACATTTTTAAATATGGTCTGAATGAGAGCGCCCGTGTTCTGTATCTGCAGAGTCAACGTATCAGAAATGGTGTCCGGAGAGAAAAAGCTGGAATCAATGCATCTTTAGTTTTATCATTTTCACTATATTGAAAGCACATGCAGTTTTATCTTGGTGTTGAATGTTAAATGAATTCATGTGTTGGCGTCAGCATGGAAACAAATGGCGCGGTGATAAGAAGGGGGCAATATCGCAGATTAGTAATAAATGGTTATGGAGTGATGATAAAACTGACAAAACGGTGAGTTGCAAGAACTTAATGACACATTTTATTCCTCATTTGAGATGATGCATTAAAGTGCATGCTTTCAGTTAAAGTGTTTTCAGCCTGTATCACCCCTTTTATTCATGACCATTCAGCCAAATGTTTAGACAAGACTGAAATTCCTCTTGGTTATAAATTATTAAAACGTAGTAAAAATTTGTTGCTCTGCACTGATTTGTACACACCGATAAACACCACTTTCCTCTTGATACCGCCGCTATCAAGTTCTGTTTCCAACCTCTTTATGTCAGAGTGTATCTTTATGAGGATTTAGCTGTGACTCCTCAAGGTGCTAAATTACCGAATTACTGATAGGCAGCGCGGTGTACATGATTAGCTGAAGGATTGTAAGTACATCAGGGTGTGATTCATCAAACCTGCTTCAAGTCTCCACGGCTGCTGCCCGAGAGCCTGAAGGAGAACGCTCACCGGTTCATCTGCTGCCGATGTGAAATTACCACTCAGTTAAGACACAGAGCACTTTACCACTGGAGGCATTTTATCGTTTTAACATTCAGAGTTCAAACATTGCACACGGGGATGCCTGCTATTCTTTTTGTCATCTTGTCAAAAAAAGTGTTAAATGATTAACAGATTAGTTCCTCAACAGTAACTTCATGTATTTTCTGAAATATACAGATAATAACAATGCACCATCATTGGTAGGTTTTAATTTGTAAATGTTTCATGGGTCTGCTTCCTTTATTGTGTTCCAAATTATTACGCAAATTATATTTTTCTCAGATTTTCCTAAATAGTCGATCAAACGACAGTCAGCATAATTTTCAAGTCATCAACTGTGAATTTAATGAATGTGAATGCATTGAACAAACCTCCCAACGATAACTGTATTTTTTTTTAAATAAAAAACTTAAAATGCACTGTTCCAAATTATTATGCACGACAGAGTTTTATAACATTTTACAGGTTGTAAATGACTGAAAATGCTCATTTTTTGAATTTGCAGCATTAGGAGGTCATAGTTATTGAAATCAAAAGCTATTTCAATCAAAAACATCTTAACAGGTCAAGTTACATTTTAACATAGGAGCCCTTATTTGATAGCAGCAGAAAATTATGCTGACTGTCGTTTACATCGACTATTTAGGAAAATCTGAGAAAAATATAATTTGTGTAATAATTTGGAACACAGTGTACAAGAATATTTATCCTGGAATAGCCCACACAAGTTACTGTACGTCTCCGATCACAGGACTTCCTGTTCCCAAGGTCAGAGCAGAGCTGGGGATAAAAAGGCTTTTAAATATGCTGCTCCTGCTGCCTGGAACGATTTGCAGAAGGACCTGAAATTTAAACATACTTTTAAAGACATGGTCAAATGGTAATTTGGGATGTAGATTTTTAATTTCAATGAGTCTTTTTTTCCTAGTTAATCCATTTTACATAAAAATGAAATAGGTAAGATTCAGCATCCCTGTTCCTATGCAATCAACCTCTCTTCCACCCTGACATTGAATGCCAGTCTGAACCTGCATAAACGTGATTTTTTTTATTGGCTGGTGCTTGAAAAGTTGAACGTATTCTCAGCTTTTACCACAAGCAAAGCAACAGAGCCAATGCAACATGTACAGCACCACTCCATGTAAAGTGAAGGAGAAAGGTGCGAGTGCTCCGTACTGTTACTGTACGCCTTCATGACCGGTGAATGTGATGCAGGTGCAGCTCAAATGGGGTTTTGATCCCCCCAGAAACGTTGTTGTGAAAGACGGAGCTCGTCTTAATGACCTGCTGGAGGTTTGATTTGACTCTAACTGAAGAAAGCACCTGTCACCTGCAGCTGTTCATACGAGCATCCGATCGTGGCTGCCAACTCTCATACCATTGCTCCCCTTTTGAATATTTAAAACTGTCGTGCACTTAACCGGTCAGGTGTGCTCTTTATTGTACATCAGGCATTTCGTCGTCAGCAGTAATCATTGTCAGTTAAACTGTTCGGAACAAGTGCCTTTTTACTGTACACTTGAACGCAGCGGCAATTTATATAAGAGCAGTGTCACCGCTTCCTCCTGAGACACGCTCATTGACCGCACTGTCAGTCATACGCACACACATAACGCACACACAGACCAATGAACATAGTTGCACATACCTCGGTATATATTCTATTTTGTTATAGAGTCACAAAAACATGATTTTACCCACACACCTTGTACTGTATGCATTCACATACAGAATATGGACACACACAGTGGAGGAGTGTTCAGCTCCGTGCAGAGACCCACCTGAGACTGTTACCCTCTCACCTCTCCTATCCCTGTAGGTGTGTGTCTGCGCTTCAGACACCGAGTTCCAATTACAACCCTCCCTGTTCAATTACCTTTGCAGAGTCCATGTACGCTGTTCGTCAGACACACGTGTGCGCACACGCACGCACGCACACACACTAGCTCACTTGCAGACGGTGAGAAATCAATGCAGTGAACAATCCAGGTACGGTAACACCCTTGAGTTCAGGTGGCTGTTATTTGAAAGTTTGGCCTCTTGATCATAAAACCTCGTGTTTTGCTCTTCAGTCGTTTATTTACTTCCCTTCAGCTGCGGTTACTTTGAGACCGCTCCGCTTCTTCTGAAATTACAGGTCAAGGTTTACTCCGCTGACTCATCATCCCAAAACAAGTGTGTACAAACAACACAAACCACAGAAACATGCTCTGTAATGGACTCACTGTGGACGATGCAGGACGATGCTGACGTTAACTAACTCTTGAAGCTTGTGTGTGTGTGTGTGTGTGTGTAGAAGCTACGAAGGCTTCAGTTTTTCCACGTTTCTGTTTGTCTTATTGTCCTAATAACCGAGTGTCCGCTGCAAAGAGTCAAACCGTCTGGCATCAAACGTTAAATGTGCACAAACACAAACAGTCCGCGGTCAAGCTCAATGATTGGCTTTTTTTCCCTGCTGTCAGCTCAGCAAGAGCCCACTGGTGTTTATCTCCACAGCTGGTGGGTGGCGTCTTCATCATTCTTGTTCACTGATGTTGTTTCATGTTGCTCAAGCCTTTGCTTATGCTCTTAAACATGTCCTTTGCTGTTTGTTCTGGCCTTGTTCAAGTGTGGTTTGACTGTGGAGCAGTGATAAACCATGACATGCTGCACATTTTAACATTTATGTTTTTTTATTTTTATTATTGGAGCAAAATAATCAATTTGTTTCATCTTTTGAGCTGTGTGCCATTAAACTAAATGACCTTGGCATTTGAGCTTTTATTTTGAAGGAGTCTCTGAGGAGTCTTTGAGCTTTTATTTTAATGATGTCAGCTTGGGCTTTTATTTTCAATAGCATCAGCCACGGTTTTCATTATTGTCAGTCAATTTAAGAACCTCTGTGGGCTTTTATTTTGAAATTTTCAGATGTGTCAAATATGCACCTGGATCCAAAATACCAATGCAGAGCCTCACATACTCTAGGCTAAAGCAATTAATAATTGTTCTGTTTAGACTCACTGACACACAAAAGAAATGTCTCAACAGAAAAAATCAAGTCAACACATCTAAAATTAGAGTGTAGAAATAAAGAATCTAGTCGCTTGAAGTTAATATTAAGATTCCTTAATTCATGCCTGAAACGACACGTCTGTCATTCACATCACTTAAACACAATTGTCAGCACATGCATAGTTAAATAGAAGTTTTGCAATGATGCAACATTTCACAGCAGTATCTGAAATTCAAATACAACTGGAGACATGAGAAAACATGTTTTTCACTGGATGTGACAAAATCCACACATGAATCTTTATATCTGACAACACATCTGCATGTTCCCGCTGTGGTTGTCAATAGAAACCAACTACCGAAATTTGGATGAAATTAACCAGTCCAGCAACATACTGTACGCTCTCATCCCCTCTCATCATATCGCATCTTATGATCTGCTAAGAGAGGAAATTAAATCTGCCTTTGCCCTTCATGCGTCAGTTTGGAAAGGCGATTTCCATTGGGTGCATTTCATCATAATGACATCATCTGACCGTGGTTCGTCTGAATGTGTCAGAGTTAATTAAAGCTCACATAACCAACCCCCCTGATCTCAGAGATGCATTATATCAGGAGGAAGAGTCAGTTTAGCGCGTCACGTGCTCGTATCTGAGGTCTGTCAGAGCCCCCGAGTCGTCACGTTGACATGTTTTTTGCCGTGACGCTTTTTATGTTTTCATCTCATCTGTTGGCATGTAAGATATCATCGCCGTGCACGGAGGCGACCTGAGCTGTAGCTTAACATTTGTATTGCAGCCGCCAACTTCCAGTCCTCTGTCAGCTGTCAGAAAATAGCTAGCTAGAGAGATTGTACCCCAACTGTCTCCTAAACCTCTTATGCCTTCTGTCCCCCTGCTGGTAAGATTTAGTTTCCCTCCTGCTGCTCCTCATGGCTTGTTTTTTTTTTTTTTTTTAAGCCATCATGTTCCCTGTGGACCATCAGCCGCTGTTGACGCTTGACAGTTGCCTCTGACATGTGCAACATTGTCTAATCTGAAATTAGCCCATAACGTTGCCTGACAGCTGGGGATGGTGGCGGCGGTTGTTGTTGTTGTTGTTGTTGATGTTGTTGTTGTCATTTAAAAAATGTTCAGCATCAGGAGCAGCACAGGCTTCATGGTGTTTCGAGGCAGCAGGTCTGGTCAGTCTGGCATTTGAGCTGATTAGATTTGATGATGAAAACAGCCTCCCAAAGCTGGAGATAACAGCAAAACATGACTTTCTTTTATTTTTTTGGGAAATGATTGATAAAGTAGCAAGATTATAAGAAATGGACAAATATTTCAGAGGCAGCAAAATGCAAATATAAAATAAAGTCATCTTAAATTCAGTTAAATATTAACAATAATATTAATGTACTCAATAAAAAGTCAATTCGTGAGACTCTTTTTGAAGTCAGAAAAAACACCCAAAGCATTCAGTCAAACTCTCAGAACTTTTTTTTTTATTTGCCAGTGTATAATTTATGTGTTATTAATTAATGATTATTTATGCTTACTAAATAAATAGTTACTCACTCACCCTTGAGCAGCTAATTGCTTCATTGTGCACATTTATATATCAAGGAGGAACACAAATGAATCGACATCAATGTGATGTAACTGTATCGGATGGAGATAAAAGGCAGCAGTCTCTTGGCAATTTGATTTTAAACATGAAAAGAGACAAACAAGACATGAAAAAGACAGACAAAACAATGTAAAAGCCCGTATAAAATATTAATAAACTCTGTGATTTATTTATTTATCTATCTACAAGGACTTTGCAGATTAGTGAACACGTCTGGAAATGTACAATGTTAGTCATTATGTTCATCTGCTGTCCATTGCCAAATGTGGTCATACTAAAAAGAAACTAAATACAGATGAGATCAATTGAAAGAAGTTAGTTAATTAGTCAAATTAATCCAATCATGCCATTAACAATAACTGATTAATAACCCAGATATTCCAGAACGAGAATCGATGTGATAAGCTAATTTAATTCCGTTAGTTAGTGAGAAATGTTTGTGAGTTGAATGACAAGATTGTGTTATGAATGAGACACACAGGGTACACACGCCTACACCACACCCACTCAGGCACGTCTTTCATTGGCTGGACTGAAAGAGGCGGGGTTGGGGTTTCTGGGGCGTACGTATGCCTTTAAATGATCATTGCACCTGTGTGAGAGGAGAACAAAGAGAGACCACGGAGAAACCAGAGGACGGAAGAAGTGGCGTCTCGTCTCCCCCCCGCGTGTCGTTTTGGTTTTGGTTTTTGTGTTATGATTTGTGTTATGATTCACCTACGCTCGACAACAGAGACTTTTAAATGAGACCTGAACGCTGAGCCACGGCGGCGACGCAACCCTCGCGCTTGGGCTCGCCCTGAATGCCGGCGTGCGCCGAAGGAACAGGTGGAGGTCTGCAGTCCGGTCCGGTTCCAGTTCGCGACCGTGAGTACTCCTTCCTCGCACCTCAAAGGTCCAGCCAAATACCATATCACACTCAATGCATCACATCCACACACACCCCTAGGGAGTTCGTAACATTTATTGGGGGCTCGTCCGGGATCTGAACAACTTTAGTGGCCTAGACTAGCGATAAAATTCGCCGGTCTAGCTAGCCATAGCATTAGCGTTAGCTACACACAAACATTACTGTTTGCGAGAGAGGGGTGCTACCGGAGTTGTATTCAGCTCGTCAAAGGGGTTTTTGACCTCGGTGCAAGTTAGTTGCACTCAGTACCGTAGCTCTCGCCTAAACAGTTGGTTGCGTGGGAGAAACATCTCCAAGCAGAGAGTAGTGGTAGTGATTCATTGTTTGTTAATCGTGTCAGGCGTGTACGCGGTGTGACGAACGTAGTGTTATTCAGGTTGCATTGTGCCATGTCTTTTCGGGGTGAATTTTGAGTGGATTGTTTGGCCGCGCAACGGGCATTTTGATTTGAGACGCGTAGTTACGTGAGTGGGGGATTTAAAGTGTAGGAGGAAGTGAGCTCCGCGGGGGACTATTGTGTAGTAGTAAGCCCGTGATCTTGGACGCCAACTTGTGGAGGATCGTTGTTGTAACTTAGCCTTGAATCTGTGGGTTTGTGGTTGTAGCCCCAGATTGGTTTTTCTTGTTTTGTCACGTGTCGTGTTCTGGATCAGAGAGGCTAAAATGGCAACGTTTGATGCGGAGGAATTTTGCAACAATGTTTCTGACAGGAGTGACCTTAGGAAATTGAAAAAGGAACAATTAATTCAGGTTGCTGAAGCTTTTGAAATAGAGATTGCTTCCACCATAAAAAGGGTGGAGCTGATGAACATTTTGGCTGAGGCTTTGCAGTTATCAGATCCTGCCATAGAGAAGGAGAGGGAACGAGAGGCCCAGCAGCAGGAACGGCAGGCCCAGCAGCGGGAGCAAGAACTCCAGCTGGAGCTCGCCAAGGTGGAATTAGAGAAAGAGCGGATGCAGCATGCAAACTCCGAGAGGCAGCGTAAACATGAAACCCGTTTTGACCTTAACAGTTGCCTGAGGTTAATGCCTAGATTTAACCCCAATGAAGTAACAGTTTTTTTTGATGCTTTTGAAAAAATTGCCAATGAGCTGGAATGGCCTGAGAACAAATGGAGTCTGCTTGTTCAAACTGCCCTGGAAGGAAAGGCCCAGGAAGCCTATGCTTCTTTAGACGCTAACCAGAGCAGGGACTATGACGTAGTAAGGAAAGTAGTGCTTGCTGCTTATGAGCTGGTCCCCGAGGCCTATAGACAGAAGTTTAGGTCACTTAGACGCAGGGGTGATGAGACCTTTATGGATTTGGCTAGGAGACAGGAAGCAGAGTTTGACAGATGGCTAGGGTCAAGCCAAGTCTTCACTTTTCAGGATCTCCGAGAGCTAATGTTAATGGAACAATTTAAAAGAAGTGTACCACAGTATGTTGAAGCCCACCTTAATGATGCGGAGGTTAAAAACCTTAGGAAAGCAGCCATGATGGCAGACTCTTATGAGCTCAGCCACCGTGACATGCCAGGGAGGGGAAAGCCCTTTAAGCAGGAAAGGAGCACAGGAGAAGAGAGAGGGGCATCCATGAGACCTGCCCCTGCCCCAGTCCCGAACAGATCACAGAGTAGGTTTCAACCCGAACCAAGGAGGGGCGATCGCCCTCCTCGCTCTGAAATCATTTGTCACTACTGTAAAAGAATGGGCCACATTAAATCTGCATGTCCAGTGTTGAGAACCAAGGACTTTAGTAAATCTGTGGCTCTTGTAAACACCCAGGTTAAAGGTGGACAACAGGCAGAGAATGTGTCACCTCCAGGTTTAGCACCACCAGGATATGAAGGCTTTGTCTCACAAGGTACAGTGTCTGTGTCAGAAGAAGGTGAGGAAGTACCAGTCCTGGTGCTCAGAGACTCAGGGGCTCGTCAGTCGCTGCTGTTGAAAGGAGTGGTCGATTTGCCATCTGCCACCTCCCAGGATGCGTCTGTGTTGGTTAAAGGGGTTGGTAATCAGTTTGTCCCTGCACCACTCCACCGGGTTTTGGTGAAAACTAATCTGATAAGTGGGCCGGTGGTGGTGGGGATAATTGAATCTTTACCTATAGAAGGAATCACCTTTCTTTTAGGAAATGATCTCGCCGGCACACGTGTTCACCCCAGTGATGGTGAAGTTTCTTGTGTAGAAACTAGGGTTGCACATCTCTTTGTGATAAACGATTCGATTCGAATCTAGATACACAGATTACGATTCGATTCAAAAACGATACCCTTTTATTACAGACCGATTCGATTCGATTCGATTCAGTGTAGGACGATTCGATTTTCGGTTAATATCTGTTGTAGATCAAGAAGCCAATTCTATGAAAGTGACTACCATTCTACAGTACAATATTTTCTTTTCAAATATATAAAAGACCACATATCTCCAAGCATTGTTGCTTTAAAGCACTGGCAAAAAAGAAATAAAAAAAGGAAAAAAGAATAACAAGATCACATGTCAATGTATTCATATTTAGACATGGACCAGTATCTGTAAGAGTTTATGTAAATTAGCCATGCGACCCCTTTTCCACCCAGCTGGTTCAGGTGCTGGTTCGGAGCCAGTGCTGCTTAGCACCAGTTCCAGGTTCAGCACCAACTCCTTGCTGTGTCAGAGCGGGGTTACCGTAGCAACAAGACCAGCGCATACAGAGCATAGACTGTATAAAAGATTATCGCTCCGTTTGTTTGTCAATGAAGCCGTGTCTCTGATGACGCTAACAAGCTACAGGCAGTGGCTAACAGCAGCTAACGCTCGTCTCACAACATTGCCGTCAAAACGTAGTTGTCGGTCATCGTCACGGCGATCACGGCTGCTTTTTTTCAGCCGGGTTTAGAGTTATCAAAAGTCTATGCTTCCACGTCGGGTCCGGTGTTCAACACCCGCAGTTTGGAGCAGGTTTTCTAACTGTAGCAGGCAGCAGACACAGGAGCAGCTGCTGGATGGGGAGTGTGCTATCTAACAGCAGCAGCAAAGCTAACATCAGGACGTCATCTGTTAACCCCCCCTCCCTCCTGTCATCGGATATAACATGAAACTACTCTAGTTAGCGAATCGTGTTGTAACTAAGATATTCGCTGAAAAAAATAGTTTTTATTTGGCCTGCTGATTGATTTATGAGTTATTAAAGAGACCGCTAACGGCTAGGCACTCTAGCCCATAGCGATAACCGATTCATGACGCTACAACCGATTCATCTAAGAATTCATGGCTAATTTGTATCGATTCAGGAGGCTGCTACCGATGCAGCCGAATCTCTCACTTGTTAAACCGAATATCCGGTCGCATCGGTTTATCGTTTACAACCCTAGTAGAAACAGGGAGTAGTGATGTAGCTCCTGTAGTCAGGGAGGAGCCTTGTGAAGTGTCTGAGACCCTAAGTCTTGAAAGGGAGTACCCTGAAACTTTTGCAGCATGTGTAGTGACACGTTCAATGACCCAGCTCACTGACATTACAGCACCCGGGAAAGAGCAGCCAGCAGTGGATTTAGCAGATACGTTCTTCGCTAAATTAGCTGGGGTAGGAGAGTGCAGCCAGTTCTCACGTGAGGCCTTAGTGGCAGAGCAGGGCACCGATCCTTCCGTGTCCCCTTTAAAGGAAACTGCTATGACTTTTGAGGAGAGTCAGGGAGTAGCAGAGGGATTTTACTTACATGATGAAGTCCTAATGCGAAAATGGCGGCCTCCTGACCGGCCCGCAGATGAGTGTTGGTCTGTAGTGGCACAGGTTGTGTTACCTACCAGTTTCAGACAGGCAGTGCTACGTTTAGCCCATGAGGCTCCTTGGGCCGGACATCTGGGCATACGCAAAACGCAGCAGAGAATTATGAGGCATTTTTACTGGCCAAAAATGCACAAAGATGTGGTGGCATATTGTAGGTCCTGTCATGCATGCCAGGTTGTTGGAAAACCTAATCAAAAAATTCCTGTTGCTCCCCTGTGTCCCATACCTGTTATGGAAGAGCCATTTTCACGTGTGGTAATTGATTGTGTGGGCCCCCTGCCAAAAACCAAGAAGGGAAATGAGTATGTATTGACTATAATGGACGTAGCCACGCGGTTTCCAGAAGTGATACCTTTGAGAAACATCAAGACAAGACCCATTGTTGATGCTTTGCTTCAGTTTTTTTCAAGAGTTGGTCTGCCTACCGAGGTTCAGCATGACAGAGGTACCAATTTCACGTCAGGTGTCTTTCAGGAGGTCATGTATGAGCTTGGCATTAAGCAGGTGGTTTCCTCAGCCTACCACCCACAGTCACAGGGTGCGATAGAACGTTACCACCAAACTCTGAAAACCATGATTAAGACCTATTGTGTAGGGTGCCCTGGGGATTGGGATGCAGCCATACCATTTTTGCTTTTTGCTGTAAGGGATGCCGTAAATGAATCCACAGGTTTCAGTCCCTTTGAGTTAGTTTATGGCCATGAAGTCAGAGGTCCCCTTAAGATGGCCAAAGAAAAGCTCCTCGACTCTACAAGGCAGGGTGGGGTGCTGCAGTACGTGGCCACCTTTAAAGACCGGCTGCAGTCAGCCTGTGAGGTGGCCAGAGCTAACCTACAAGCATCAAAGAGGAAGATGAAAGATCACTATGATAAAAGAGCTGTTAAGCGCATTTTTACAGTGGGTGAAAGAGTATTAGTGTTGTTGCCAATGACGAGGGACAGGCTGGGTGTGAAATTCTGTGGTCCCTACACCATCATGAAGCGGGTGGGTGAATGTAACTATGTGGTTAGCACACCTGAGCGCAGGCAGAAAACCAGGCTGTGCCATGTTAACCTCCTTAAGCCATATGTTGAACGTAACCCACCTGGCCCTGTGCAGTCTGTCCCAGTATGTGTGATGTCTTCAGCTGAGCGAGAGAAGTTGGAGGAGAGTGAGTGTGGAAGTGTGTCTCAGGAGCCTGTGCCTCCGCGGCTACTGAATTCCCAAGTAGTTGCAACATTGTGGGAACACCTGGACTACCTGCCGCCAGAGCAAGCTAAAAATGTGGTGGAGTTAGTTGAAAAGCACAGGGCTCTGTTTAAGGACACACCTGGCCTCACTACGTTGGTTTCACATGATGTTGATACTGGTGATGCATTACCTATTAAACAGCATCCATACAGAATCCCTCCTCAAAAATGGGTCGGAGTTAAGAGTGAGCTGGACTACATGATGGAGATTGGAGCTATAGAACTGGGAGTAAGTGATTGGAGCTCGCCACTAGTACCAGTGCTCAAGCCTGATAACACCGTGCGTCCATGTATTGATTTCCGGAAAGTAAATAATGTGACAAAATCTGATGCCTATCCTATACCAAGGTTAGAAGACTGTATCGATAAAATAGGAAATGCTCTCTTTGTATCCAAATTTGACTTGCTGAAAGGCTATTGGCAAGTGCCACTTACCGACCGAGCAAAAACTGTGTCTGCATTGGTTACCTCTGAAGCTCTGTATTTGTGTAGAGTTCTCCCTTTTGGAATGAAGAACGCTCCTGCAACGTTCCAAAGATTGATGAATGAGGTGACACTGGGCCTAAAGAATGTGGTCACCTACATTGATGATGTGGTAGTGTATAGTTCGTCCTGGTCTGAACATGTTTTACACATTGGGCAGCTTTTTCAACGGCTGGAAACAGCTGGGCTGGTGGTGAACCTGCCAAAATGTGAATTTGGAAAAGGGCAGGTCACGTACCTTGGTCATCAAGTGGGGAGAGGGGCGGTGAAGCCAAGACAGGCGAAAGTGCAGGCCATTTTGGATTTCCCAGCACCTAAAACCAAAAGAGAGCTTATGCGTATTCTTGGCATGAGCGGGTTCTATCGAAGGTTCGTACCTAATTTTGCCAGAGTGGTAGCTCCACTGACAAGTCTTCTTAAAAAGGGGGTGAAGTTTGTGTGGTCAGGAGAATGTCAGCAGGCCCTAGACAGAGTGAAAGCTATATTGTCTTGTGAGCCGGTGCTGAAGGCCCCAGACTTCTCCACTCCGTTCAAGTTAGCTGTGGATGCATCTGACCTAGGCGTTGGGGGGGCGCTCCTGCAGGCAGATGGGAAGGGGGTAGATCGACCCATAGCTTACTTTTCAAAGAAGCTCAACCAGCATCAGAAGAGATATTCAACCATTGAAAAGGAGGCCCTGGCCTTGGTGCTTGCTATTCAGCACTTTGAGTTTTATGTGTCAGGCAACCAAGGGGATCTGCTGGTTTATACCGATCATAACCCTTTGGTGTTTATTGAAAAATTTAAAGGGAAGAACCAGAGATTGTTCAGGTGGAGTCTGGTGCTGCAACCGTACAGTCTGGCCATACAACATGTCCCCGGCAGGCTGAACGTGTTGGCAGACGCTCTGTCGAGGCGTTGACGACGGTGGTTGAAGTTGGAGAGATGCCCGAGCCTGTGTGGCAAACCTAGTGCTTTGCCTAGTGATTTTTAATAAACAATGTAAAAAGGAAGAAAAAAAACAAAAATAGGAAAATAGAAAATATAGTAGGTGAAGTTGTTTTGGGTTTTGTTTTGTTTTGTTTTTTTCTTTATGGGGGGAGGGATGTTATGAATGAGACACACAGGGTACACACGCCTACACCACACCCACTCAGGCACGTCTTTCATTGGCTGGACTGAAAGAGGCGGGGTTGGGGTTTCTGGGGCGTACGTATGCCTTTAAATGATCATTGCACCTGTGTGAGAGGAGAACAAAGAGAGACCACGGAGAAACCAGAGGACGGAAGAAGTGGCGTCTCGTCTCCCCCCCGCGTGTCGTTTTGGTTTTGGTTTTTGTGTTATGATTTGTGTTATGATTCACCTACGCTCGACAACAGAGACTTTTAAATGAGACCTGAACGCTGAGCCACGGCGGCGGCGCAACCCTCGCGCTTGGGCTCGCCCTGAATGCCGGCGTGCGCCGAAGGAACAGGTGGAGGTCTGCAGTCCGGTCCGGTTCCAGTTCGCGACCGTGAGTACTCCTTCCTCGCACCTCAAAGGTCCAGCCAAATACCATATCACACTCAATGCATCACATCCACACACACCCCTAGGGAGTTCGTAACAATTGATTGAAGCAGTTTTGTTAAGTAATTAATACTTCATGTCAACTTCTGCAGCAACTTCTGAAAAGTGAATGTGTTAACATTTTGGGGTTTGTGTGAGTTTTGATCACACTCTTTAACTTTTACACACTAAAACACATTACACATTAAAGAACATAAGATATATTGATAATGAGGAGAAACTGCTACTGCTGATACAGATACTGATCTTCTATGAGTAAGATCAGCTGATACTGATTGTTTTTGTTTTACACACTTTGTAAACAGTCCACGTGTTTTATTGTGGTGGCCTATCATGTGCTGGTGCAGTGAACACGGTGGGACGCGGTGGTGAGACACCAGACTATTAACCACAGGTGAGCGGTTTGAAGGTGATCGGTGACTAGAACCATTTACTCCACTCTGTGGGTCATTAATTTTTAATGAAAATCAGCCGTAATGATCAGCACGGTGGCTGATCAGTCACGCATCACTAGTCACAGTCATCATATGAAGGAAGAACACCACGTTGCCTGAGGCTCTGTGTGTTTTACCAGGCAACTCACCTAAACATTGAAGCATTTACAGCATCATCAATATAAACTAAACTGGACTCTCAAGTGGGCTCCTTTCCAAGCTGGAGGACGAGCGTCCTGACAGAGTTGATATAGTATTTCAGTGGTGCAAATTTATACCAAACTTGTAATTCATTAAATTATTTATAGAGAAATGGAGAAGAATAAACCTGGGGCTTCTGAGGCCCCTGAGGATCTGGGGCTCCTGGGCAGTGGCCCACTTTGCCTGTTTGGTTATCATCCAGCCCTATGGTTATCTCACTGCACAGATTAAGAGTCGCTGTTGCTGCTGCTGCTGCTGTTGTTACCTGCATCATCAGGAGGGAAGGGTGGGATGTTTGCGTTATGTTGTAGCTCTCCACACATCTTTCCACAGACGGCGGAGCTCATTGATTAGGAGCTTTTTTTATATATAAATGCTGCAGATGCACTGGGCATCTGTTAAACTAAGCACATTTAAAGGATTTGTTGGCACCCTCTAGGCATCCTGTTAGGGGCTGTCTCTTTTGATGAGGCCTTTAAAATTCAGCTGACTTGTGGGTGAGATTAGAGTGTGTTAGTGTGGGTCAGAGGACTAAAGTGATAAGGAAACAGCTTTCTAAGTGATCCATCGGAGGTTTGGTGGACTCACAGTATAATCCCGTCTTGTATCGTGCTTATCCAGATATTTTGTGATTATTAATTAGGTTTAAATCGTTTAAAAGAGCTATATTTAATTCATTTATACTGTTTCTCAGTGGTTTTACCTGAGGAAGCGGATCCACAAAGGCGGACTGAAATTCACAAACAAAATAAATAATTGACAGAAAAATATGAAAACTGTCATTTTCAGACATAGTCTTATTTATTAATTTATTTCTCTCCCCCTTATTCTTTCTGTTTGTTTTATTCAAATGCTCAGCACAAAGTCCAGGAGTGTTTGTGTTTGTTTACACGTCTGTTTGAGAGGTGAATGCTGAAAAACAATATTTGGAGCAAACACTCCTCCTCCCATTACTTTCATCCAAATCAAAGAGGAGAGGAGATTTGAGAAGACACACACATTGCACAACACAGAGGATGTGTTGTGCCTTGTAGCAGCGCATTGCCAGAGCTTGTTAATTTCATCTACAGCTCACCAGTCATGAGGTGATTGCGGTGCATTCGGGGAAGTGTTTGCATCTTGTTACGGTGCAAACTTCACGCCGAAATCAACTTCTGGAAGTTTTATTTCTTCCTTCTCCAGATGCAGGATCTCTGCTGCTCTGCCATCAGGTGCTCGGTAAACTCTCATACTCATTTGATTACTCTTTGACCAGGTGTGGGAATCCTGGATCTACACAGTTCCTTCAACCTTATAGCTGGAATCAGGACTTTCAGACCTTAGCAGTGGCGTGCACAGGGGGGGGAGCGGGGGGGCAGACCCCCCTCCTAAAGTGTCCCCTGGGAGCCAAAATGCACGTTAAAGTGCCCTATATGAGTCAAAACGTGTACTAAAGTGCCCTATAGGAGCCCAAATGCATGCTAAAGTGCCCTCTTGCACGGGAGGTGGGGCTGTTTTTCCTTTTCGCCCCTGCCCTTCAAAAAAATCTGTGCACGCCACTGGACCTTAGTGATTTTAAAAACGTGGATTTGGCCAGACCACAACACTACATACTGGATATGAAATCCAACAGAAACTCACGTGATTGAGTCTGACTTTACAGAAAAGCAAATATGAAGGACAATCATTGTCGTCACCAGACTATCCTTGCATGTGCTCTTTTATGTAGAGAAAAAAAAGAAGAGAGAAAATGATTATGGGTCAAGTCGTGGCTGAGAAATTGACCAATGCGCAGCTGCTCTGTTTGTTTTATTATAGGTACTATTTGTATTGAATGTAACTTGATTCTTTTACTTCAGCCTCAAGTTTCAATATAACAACATATTTCAGCACCTACTTTACTCCTGCTACTTCTATTTCTACACTATATAGAAGTTAAGTGGGTCAGTCACCCTTCTCCTTGTCTCTCTTTTACCAGAATTAAGTTAATGTGTTGTAGAAAAGAGATGAGGACGTTCATACTAATGTGAATGTACCTTTGCGCTGCATTACAATAGAAACAGAGGTAATTATTTGGTTGGAAAACCTCAATAGCAAAGCATTTCAGTAAACTACTGGCTTCTTTTCAAGAAAGTGATTGCTTTTAGTGTCCGTGTGGATTTTTTATTTATTTATTTTTTCCAGTGGTATTTGGATGTGAATGCTGATCTTGTACAAGTAGTAGGCCTATCCCAGTGGCTAACGTGCAGGTTTGTAGTTGTCGCTGTAACTGCTGTTTGTCAGGCTGTTAAATTCATCCCATGAGTAAATTTTAATAAGCACCTAAAAAGAAATGGCTCCCAGCGTGGCAATTACTGAGGTCAGTCATTGTGCTAACGTTGTCCTGTAGCAGTGATATTAAAGAGCTGAAATTTACACTCATACACAAAACTTTAACAGTCTCTGTTCATCTAATATGAACAATTTGTTCTCTACATTGTGATTTAGCCTACACGTTTTTAAGGGAACCTTGTTTCTAAAAAGTGTCACTGGGCTCAATCTTAATCATGTTTCCTGCAGCCAATCCTAACCTGACCCACACACAACTTTAACTCTCAGTCAACAGGATGATGATGTTTGTCTTGCAAAGCTAATGAGGGAAATTAAATATTTGATTGGCTGTAAGAGCAAAAACAGCTGGGGTTGAGTAATTATCATGGATTCCCGGTAGTTGACCCATCTCTCCACCCTGAAATCCTCCCCTCGCGGACATAAAACGGCTCTGTAAGTCAGGATGTTATCTCTTTAGGCTCTGACGGACAACAGTGATAAGTCCTGTGTCTGCTATTTGTCAGCTGAGCTTAAACCTGTTAGTAGGGGAAACATATGAAAATCTGGGACCTAAATCCTAAATCCTTACCAAGAAATTTCTTTACCATTGTTTTTAGGAAGGTGTGTATTGTGATATCACATGTTAAAATGTTGAAATTCAACTCCTGCGGGAAACCCCTAAAAAAAACTGCTCATACTTGGGTTACACGTTTCACCATTCACGAGTTGATTGCAAGCATTCACCCCAAACACTCCTTGGTGGAGAAGGATTTAGTTCCCAGATTGGCCAAATATCTGATAGAATGCCCTATGTAAATGTTATTTTTGTGAATTCTCATAGTTTAAGTGGCTGTTTGTGGGAGGACAGGCTGTGCACATTTGCTCTGTGGGTCAAAATTAGAAAGTGGATTAGAGACTCTTTTAATGTCTTGGAGAACAAAGGGAAAGTCCTAATGAAATGGTCAGTACTGCAGGAATAGAATGGATTCACTGACTCTTTGAAATATTCTTAATTTATATTTCATAAGCCTGGCAACAGTTTAAAAGGCACCATATTTTTCCCTCTGTTGTCATGGTGTTGAGTGATTTTTTTTTCCACATATGGCCAGGTCTGCATTGTTCTGCAGTGTGGGCAGGCAGCAGAAGCTTAAGTGGTGGTTTGTCACCTCGTCCTACGTCTCTCATTGTGAGCTATATCTCTGTTTATTGACAGCGGGGATGGCAGATGTAACTTCACACATAATTCAGACAAACAACATGTTATTTTTATTTTTTCATTCTCGGCTCTTGTTGTTACCAACAGGCGTGTTATTGAACTCGCATCATGTGGGATTTTAAAAAAATTTTTTTTTTAACCCAAACACAGCTTTTATACAAAGGTTGTTTTTTTTTTGCCTCTCAACCCCTAAACTAAAGTGTTTGGAGAACAGGCTGTCACTGAACCACTGAAGAGTTCTAGGTCCAATTTTGGTTTATTTCAATGGCTGTTTTTCAAGCCATGGAGAGAAGATCCAGTGTGGTACATAACCATGGTACCTGAATTTAGGTCACTGCTTTGAACTGTAGGATGCCTTTATCTTTTTCTCTCTCATACACACACTCATGCGCACATACGCTGAACAAATGCAAAGCGTGCGTACACTTTCACATATATTGGGACCGTGCCACGGGGGAAAAACTCACTCCTGCAGGAAACCCTCAGCAGTCGGTGAGGGGGGGGAGACTTGAAGGGGAAGGCTGTATGAAACTGTAGATGGGTCTTTCTTGATCACAGCAAAGTCAAGAGTATGAAGATACATTGTGATGTAGTAGTAGTACTGTATATAGTTTTTGTTAGCAATAAGAAAAATAAGGAAATATATAGGGATGCACGATATATCGGCATTAATATCGGTATCAGCCGATGTTCGTCATTTTTTAACATATTGGTATCGGTCCGATGAGTAAAATTGGGCCGATATGCACAACCGATGTATATCCGTATGCAACACCTGCAAAGTTGAGGTAATGCGAGGAGGATGGTAGCTTGTAACCCTATTTGGAAGTAAAATACATTATGAAAATAAAGGAAGACATTCAAAAATTCAGTTTGCATGATTTTCAGTCTGTACAAAAATGTATCATCTCAGAAACTTAAAAAAAAACAAAAAAAAAACACACATATCGATATCGGTAAATATCGATTATCGGCCATAACAGAAAAATTCATATCGGATATCGGTATCACAAAATTTTCATATCGGTGCATCCCTAGAAATATACCCAGTCTTTTCATTTCAGTTTTTCTTTATTTACGTCTCCTTTGCATGAACCCCAAAACCGCCATTTGGATGAGAGATGAACTAGAGGAGCAATTAACTTATAACTGAATTAAATTTATTTGAATTCATGATATTTAGACGAGGATATAAAGAGGCTGAGGGCTCAGACGTTTGCGTTTGGGTCTTGTCCACACTCGGGCTAAAACTGTCTGGTTTGGAAATGATCCTTCTTTCCTCTTGCCCCAATTAGGCAGAGATACTGGATCAGCCTCACAGCATTTGGACCGGGACTCGGCCATCTGCGTGTTCAGCTCTGTTGTTCCTGTGCCACGACTTCTCCGTCAGAGGCTGCATATTGTCTGCTCTGTTGTATTGTCTTCTGCTGTTCTACCGTTCTCCTTCAATACAGAACAAACACAGTTATTTATAGTTTCATCTGTAGTGTTTCATCGATTTCAGCACCACTGGTTTGACTCATTTAAGCACAATCTCTCTTCAGCTTCTTAGAGGCAACAAATTTGCTGTTATTCTTTGCGCTGTTGGTCCACACCCCGCCTTAGTTTGCTTTGTTTTGTTCAGTTCCCAGATGCCTATGGCTTCATAACTACTTGACCCCATAGACACACACCAGTTGAGTCGAGGTGGCCAAATGCTGCTGTTTGACATAACTTGAGATTAAACTAAACACATAAAAAGTTCTAAGAAAGTGAGAAAAACTGTAAAATTCTTCAAAACTAAACTTTATCTCTCTCTCTCTTCAACCAAATCACACATTTAGGCTAATTTACATGATCCTCTTTGATAACTAATGTAATAACTTGTAATATTTTATTCCCTCCCAGTTGGAGCCCCCCTGGTGAGACCCGCCCACCACTTTGAAAACGTCTCTCATAGACGAGTAATTAAAAGAAATCATCTGTAGATTAAACCGTAATGAAAATAATCATCAGTTGCAGAGCTGCAATGACTGGTTGATTAATCTTTATTTAATCAGTTTTTAAAGTATAAATACTGTGTTTGCAGCACAGCAGTATGATAGCGGTTATTAAAAAAAAGTTTAGGTCACTAGTTGGTCTCGCCAGTTGGGGACAAAAGACCCAATTTAGAGTATACTGTATTTCCAACGTGTCTTTACAGTACTATATGTGCATTTAGAAAGTTTAAATACCACCTTATGCAACTGGCTACAATGTGTTAAATCCACCTGGTTGAAACAAATGTAACAGATTTTGATGTTAAATTTTTTGGCCTTTATTTGAAACAAATGATAACAGGAAAGGGGAGGCAGAGAGAGGGAATGACATGTTTCTTGAGAAAATTAGAAACTTATTTCTTGGAGAAAACTGAATCAAAAATATTTAGAGATATGATATAAAACGAGTACCAGACTGAGGAGAAATCTCACCAGTGAGAGGTGACTCGACCGGAGCAGCCAAAGAGTTTGACACCTTCATTTTTAAGACACTTCACTAATTATTAATTAGGGCTGGCCTCTAGCTACAGGGTTTGAAGTGTAATGTGAGCGAGGAACAAGGGAAACGGTTCAGGATACAAGGAAAGATGAAAGGACAGGAAATAAAGGAGCAGTGAAAAAACAAAAAAGGAAAGAAGTAGAAATGGTAACCAGAGAGAGTTGGGTATAAAGGAAGGATGGAAAAAGGTTGGACGATGAGAAAACAAGGATACAAAGGAAGTACAAAGGAGCTGTTTTGTGACTTAAAGAGAAACTATGCTACATTTTTACCTTAATTAAAGAGTTTTGGAGTAGTAATACTTCATTAAATGGCTTACAGTAACTTGTTACGAGGGAGAATGGAGGCTCTCGTGCGTCACTTAACTGTATTGCGTCTTTTGGCTGAAAATCAACCTTGCTGCCGTCCCAGCTCTCTCTCTGCAGCACTGCAACACAAACGCACCCCGTAACCTGTAATCTCTTGTTTATGACAGATTAAACTACACAAATATACGCATCATGACATCGTATATGATGTATACCGTTATCTGCCGCTCTGGTGATCGTTTTCTCGCTGGCTTAGTTGTAAACAAATGCACATGGCCGGGAGGAGGGTTAGCACGACAGCATAAAAGCGACCGGACTTGCATACTGTAGTTCCCCTTTAAGGATTTCTGTCTCACCTGTGAGTCTTCAAGAGATCTCTATTTTGAAAAATAGATGCATTTCAATGGCATGTTTACCACTTACACAAAGTGGAAAATAATTTTCACATCTTCGTGTAAAACTCAAGACAGAAATTTTATCTGCGTAGCTGCTGGTAACTCACACTTTTGCCAGTGGTCTTAACTTAAATGTTTATGGTTCAGAGTTTCCAATCTCTTATCAAACCAAACAGGTCGCCTCAGTACTGTTACAGTTGCTCTTTCTTAATTCAACAGCATTTCACACTTTGTTGCAACAAGAAGTCAATTTAACATCAAACAGAAACAGACAAAACCACTGTTGGTCTCAAAGGCAGCTTTTTTTTCCTTCTTCATCTAGGCTTCTGTGTAATCTTGTCTGACTGCCACCTCCCAGCACGGCAGGAAATATGAATTCAATGAGCTGAGAGTTAGATTTTTTTTTTCCTATAAACTTCTCATGCAACCAAATTGAAAACTGCTTTTGTTCAGTGTGTTTTCCAGTCAGGCAAAGACAGTTTGCTCAGCTCGTTCTCATTGGACTGTGTTGCAGTGAGTGATCACACTGCAAGAAACATAGATGTAGCATCTATGATGTCACCCATAGGGTTTGAGGAGTGGGCTGCTCCACTCTCGCCATCTTGTCAGTACCCGACTCCACCGAACAAAGAGGAGGAGCTTTTGTGTTAAGACATTGATGCGTAGCTTGTGGCTGACGTACATATGCTGTACCTTCACCAAGCTGTCATGCGAAGCAGAACACCCTTAGTTTTGCAGAACTTGAACCCTTTTATCGAGCAAATAACCACATTAAGGAGATCATTTTTGACAAGTTAAGTAAGTTTAGTTTAAGTGCTTAAGTTTAGAATAAAGTAGTTTTTTGTTTTTTTACTTCATGTTTTATTCCTTTAACTTTATGTGTATTTTTAAGTCTTATATTTACACCTTTTGGGGGGAAAAAAATCATACCTTTTGAAGGATAATGGTAACTTCATCGACCCTGATATACAATGGGGAAAAAAATATCTTCTTATACCCTCCAAAAATGGATTTTTCTGTTATAACTTTGTTTATTTTAACATGGGATTTTATTTAGATTGACTTGACAGCCTCCAACGTTTAGTCTGACTTCAGTTTTTCGTTCCTCTGCATTGGCTCCTTTTTTTCCCCCTGCCTTCAGGGTTGTAGCCCGGTTTAGATGAGCTACAATCCAGAGTTTATCTCTGTCATTACTCTGTGTTATCTTTTAGATTTGGTGCTGTTGGGCTCCGTGTGGACTGAAATGAACATGTCTGAAGATAGATGCGGTGGTGGCAATCTTTATTCGCAGCTGATATTTTTCAATACATCACCACACACCCTGATGAAAATGATGCATGAATGAATGAATTATAGCAAGAGCTGAAGTGCCAAATGCCAAATCATTACCTTCTGTAAAGCATCCATCGACATGGAGAACGCTGCAGTGTGAAAGCCACAAAGATGAGCTTTTATTCATGAACACTGCTTATTTATAACATCACAACCTCGGATGTTTCACTTTGGCCAGGCTATATAAACCAAATGCATCTAGAAAGCTGGACAAAAAACGTTTTTTTCGGTGGACTGCTTTTATTGTTGTGATAAAACTTGACCTTGACAGAACAGCTCTCACATCACTGATCTGCAGCGAGAGAGAGAAAAAGGGAAGCAGTGGTCAAATTAAATTCTTGAACCTAGTTTTTTATGTGACTGAAGTAGCATTTTAAATGAACACAGAAGCTTGACACCATGAAACCCAACAGACCGACTTTCACTGTGATGAAACTGTCTCTTCTGTCTCTCCATCTTTGGCAGAAGGAGGAAGCTTTTTAATGTTATTCAGCCAATTACACACAAAAAAAAAGTTGTTTAAATATTGAGTCGCGAAGACATCCAAAATTAATTTGCGAACTGCTGTAATTGCTTACCCATCATAACTGAAATGCAACATAATGATATGTGTATTACCACATCAACAATGTGTCACTGCTGGATGTGTTTTCTTCTCTTCTCGCCACCGCTGCAAGAAGTGGCGTTGTCAGTCGTAACAGAGATTGCTTTCACGCCAAGATTAGCTTTGCGTCAAAACACACCACAATGTTCATTCATTTCAGCTGACACCACCCAACGAGATAATTAAGGAGATATGGAAGTAAAAGAATGTGTGTGTCAAAACAAACCTGTGTGTGTTTTAATCTCGTCTCGTCTCTAAATCATCTTCAGACCGAGGAATTCACGAAGAAGTACTTTGTTCATGTTGATGCAAAGGCCGTGAACTGTGATGATCATAATAGACAAGTATCTTATACAGCATATTAACCTTTTTTGTTTAAAGTGTCAAATCTTCACATGGGAAAGCTAGAACCATCATCTTTGGTCATCTTAGATTGAAAATTGACCTTATTTACAGTCAATTGTGAAAATATTCACTGATTTTTAAAGGGGCCACAAACCTAAAACTTGAGAATCACTTCTTTTTAATATCGACTTCTTCTGCTGGGCCGACCTCACAGTCAAAAACAATGAAAACATTTTTGTAATGTCCTATTTCATAATACAACATGTATGAATGTGTGTCTATAAACCTTATAGCCTAACTCATGGATGTTTTAACTGGACTTGAGTATATATAAAAGTTAGGGATGCACCGATATGAAAATTTTGGCCGATACCGATATGAATTTTTCTGTTAAGGCCAATAATCGATATTTACTGATATCGATATGTGTTTTTTTTTAAGTTTCTGAGATGATAAATTTTTGTATAGACTGAAAATCATCCAAACTGAATTTTTGAATGTCTTCCTTTATTTTCAGAATGTATTTTACTTCCAAATAACAAAGTTACAGGTTACACATGGCCAAATCCCCCTCCCCCTCCTTCTCCCTCTCCCGAAACAGCAACTAGACGGCTATACATCGGTTGTGCATATCGGCTCAATTTTACTCATTTGATACCGATACCGATATGTTAAAAAATTATGAACATCGGCCGATACCGATATTAATGCCGATATATCGTGCATCCCTAATAAAAGTATATTAATAGTTTCAGATTGCATCCTAGAAGCTGTTTTATAATGATGAACTATCTATTATGTATCTATTTTTTCACCCTTTCTTTCAGCATTGCACAAATATTTACACTTTAAACAGTTGCTTTTTTCCCCCACACAGCAATAAAACAAGAACAAAAGTTTGTTAGATGAGCCATAGCCCTTCCTGGAAATGCTTGGGGGCCGTGCATACGGCAACAGTCATTTCAGGTTGGTAATTTCTTGACCTTGAAATTTACTTTGCATATCTGTGTGGTGCACAGGTGTGGGAGGAGAGAAATGTAAATAAAATGTAAATAAACCATTTTAACTAATCCATCCCAAGCCCGTAGAAGAATTCAAGATGACATTAAAAAAAATTACCATTTATTGTGTTTTAAAGCAGGAACATCAGAAAGAAAAGTCTGCATATCAATGAGTATGAGTTATTGTTGTCGAACGCAGCTGCATTTTTACTGTATGAATAGTTTTTTATCCGGTTCATTAAATCTCTGCAGCAACTAAAGGCAGCAGGAAACAAATGTTGATAAATCTTCAGCCTCTGTTTAGAGAGCAGCACTAAATCAGGTGCAAAAGACATGAGGCTGCTTCAGAGTACACAAGCTATGACTCGGTATTCTTCTGTTTACAGCGACTCATCATGTTCTTTTCAAGCTGAAATGCATAAAAGTGCAACCACTGTGATATGTGAGGTTGACTAGAGGTGGTGTGGCTCGCACGAGGCCTTTTAAAGCGCAGCTGATCTTTGGTGCTGTGTGTTCAAATCGTGCTGTTCTGCAACAACGACAACAATGTAATTTCCTTGAGAAGCCTCTATCCATTTGATGGGCTGTTATCACACTTCAGTGGGATTGGTACGACTGTTTCAGAGCCGTGGGAGCAGCGATGGGGCTTAGAGTGAATTTGTTCATCACCCCGTCCACTTTATATCGCCAGCCTTTGCACTTGTCGCCTGACTTGTGTGTTTAAAAAGAGGACCTTCGATGCCTCTGGGCTGAATCGCGCTCGTACGTCTCTGAAGGGGATACCTTTTTCTTTTCATTTTTTATCCAATATTTTATGTATGTTTTTTTACAGAAGACAGAATAAAGAACATGACTGACAGATGTGAGTAAAAACATATCACATAAATTACATGAAGAGAGAAAATAAATAATAGTTAAAAAAAACTAAGTAGAAATAAAACAAACACAAGAATAACAATACTGGACCTTGCATGAATAAAATGTACAGTTTAGACATTATACATGGAACAGGGACTGTGCAGCCAGATTGATGAAACACAGTCAACACCCGAGAAAAAGCATTAAGGAGATACAGAACTGCAAGGAAATACTTAAACCATCAATACATTAAGGAATATTTCTGTGATAGTTTCCCACTGTGTCAAATATTGTACACTTTTGTGCAGTTGGTCAGTAGAGTAGAAATGTAAGCATTTCATAGCGGGCTATATGCAAACACCCAGAGTCAGGGTAGATAGAAGACTGACTACACAATGGGACGTGGGAGGATTAATAGGGTGAGAAAAAAAGAGTCAAACCTATTCTGCTCCGTGCGTTGATGTACATTTTTCAGAATTTGCTCACTTATTTGCAAGCATCACAAGCCTTCAGTTATTTTATGAAGTCTTCTTCCAAACCACTCACAGCTCAGACGTGCACCCTGGGGGGCTACATGCGCTGTTTTGTGAGAGGATTTTCAAAAACAAAACCCAAGACTCTGTGGTTTGGATACAAAGCAGCGATAGCACGGCCTTTAATTAGTTAATGTGTGGAGTTATTTGAGTTTTCATTAACACTTTTTTGTTGCTGTGTTTATTTTATTTCATTTTGTTTATACCCACCCATCCATCCATCCATCCATTCATCCATCCATCCATTGTGCAGCCAGCTACATAGCTTATCGAGTCTCACAGAGCTGGAGCTATATGCTAATGCGGTGCTTATGCTGACATAAACAGTCTGTGTTCCTTGTTTGCATGGCTTAGCAGACAAAGAGTGATGCCCCTCTACCAACCCATGCACATGTCAGGCATCTGTTTTGCTCAGACCTGCGGCTCTGGTTTTGTAGTTTGTTTTCACATCTGTGGTTACATTTCCATCCCATATGCAGATGTTTCACAGCTGATTGTTTCTGAAGTGATGAAATCCTCTCTGGCACTTTCATTGTGCCTCTATCCTCTATCGCCGCTGCAGAAATGTCATATCTGTAGCCAAAGCTGTTGACTTGTCCTGCAACAGTCTCCAGTTTTGGATTTTTTTTTATTTTTTTTTAACATATTCTGCTTTTACCGACAGTGACCTCCATTTGAGACGGAGCCAGGCTGTCAGAAATGTTTTTGACGAACCACAGATAGTCTTCAAAAAAATAAAATAAAGAAAGAATCTGTCACTGCAATTTTTTTTTTTTTTGCAACATGATGTATTCCAACATCAGTTGTATGTGGCAGCCTGGCATTTGAATATCGGACCCAAAACACCTGCGTCAGCAAATGTCTGGCAATACATCACATTCAGATTTCCCTTTATACTCATATTGCTTTCATGCAGCTGCCTGATCTAGTTCATACAACAACGGAGGCTCTTTTTTCTGCTTCTTTAAAACCTCACAGTCCTGAGTCGACAAAATCAGCAAAACACAATAACACTCAGCCCCTACGTGTGTTTTTAGTTTTCATTTGGGCTCAGTGTCTGAAGTCTGGCCTGACTTTATTCTGAAAGTTTTACATCAAAATATTCACGCACTCAATCTTCAGCAGACACCGCATTATATAGCCTCAAAATGCAGTATGTATTTACTGAGAGAAGTATTAGACAGAAGAAAATACAAGAAACAATATTAATAATTCATCTAAATCATGAGAAAAGGGGGGGTTGGAGCAAGAAGTCCCAGAAAAACAAACCCTCATGCTGTGTATCAGAATGCAGTTTTTTGTGCAAACAACAGAGGCCGGAGAGCTGAAGGCTTTTTGTAGTTGATGAGAGGAGCAACTGTAGCTCTCAGCGCAGGGGGGGCAGAGAGATCGGTTTACAATGAAAATGTGCTGGTAGCTGATCCTCCTCTCCTCTCCTCTCCTCTCCTCTCCTCTCCTCTCCTCTCCTCTCCTCTCCTCTCCTCTCCTCTCAGTGATGGTAAATGTTTCAGACATATATGCACAGAAATGTTCTCGCATCAGACAGTTTTGGACATTTTTTAATACATCACTGAAAACCATGTGAGGTGTGATGCTTCAACGCATCTCATGCATGCAGTCAGTGCAGAAGAGCTAATTAAGAACTTGATGGTTTAGACTTGAATATTATATAACCAGAGCGATTCAATCAAACCTTGAAGCTGTTTTACATATTAATATCGGCTCAGATGTTTATGCGCAATGTGACACTTAATTACTGTCCTTTACAGCCGCTGTCCAATCTATGGTACAGCCCATTTTAGCTTCTTTCAGCTCGTTGTTTTGGTTTTACAGTTCAAACAGCTTCAGTGTGATTTGATCTCATTCCCAGACACAGACAAAGACAGTGACCAAAGAAACTGAATTTTGGATTAATGTTAAAGTTGTTTCATATCTGTGAGATGTGTAAACACACAACTGCTTTATTAACAGGTTGACTGCAACAACTCTGAAAGATTAAGGTAGAAAACTTTTTCATTCCAACTCACCCCTCAAAAAATGGAGAATCAGCACAAGCTGTCTCTTATACACTTTTTTTTGGTAAGATATATAATGCTCCATGGATTTTATTTCTTTTAACAACAGAGTAAACAACTGTCAAACCTGAATGTATCTGCAAACTGTTTCCTGTCATCAGAAAATGCTCCAGCTGAACAAGCAGCAATGTATTTTATTTGTTTTCCCTACTGTTACCTTCCCCTGGCAAATGGTGCGTGATGAAGGCTGTTGTAGTTTTTGCTGTGTTTTTGGCGTCATTGTTCTGGTTAAAATATTTTGAATTCTACATCTGCATTGATGTGAGGCAGGAGACGACCCTCTGAGATTGTGTCTCGCACCAAACCGAGCTGTTTTCCCCAAACCTTTTAGGAAAGTTTTTTTCGAAGCCTATAATCTCAGTGGGATGCTGCTGGTCCCAAAAGTTTCTCTCAACCTCCTTCCCACGACTTCTGTGCTGCAGAAGAACAGGACGCTGATTGGAACAAACACTGCCAGAGAGCATATAGCCCAATGCAGCAATTAAATCTCCTCCAAAATGTTGTGGCAAAGTAAAAATAAGAAAACAAAACAGATTTTCCAGGCGTCGGGGTTGTTGTTCAGTGCATGTGGTGCTGGTGTTGCATTTTAATGCAAGAATTCCTGTCCTGTCCATCCATCCTTTATCCACATGTGGATTTACTCACCACCATTATTCCAGCTCAGCATGTGAATGGATGGAGTACAAGAAGACTGGGTACAACATGCGCTTTATTCTCTTGTCGACCATGTTTGACAGGTTCAATGGACGGGTGACATCTTATCATCATGGTAGCTGCACCAGAACGCACTTGGGTTTCTACAGAAAGAGAATAAAAGGTAGCAGGGAGAAAGAAGAAAGATCAGATTACTGTAAGAACATCCTCCTCTCCTTTCCTCTCCTCTCCTCTCCCTTTATCTTTGCATGGCTGGAGATGAAAGAGCATGTTGAACAGGGAGGAGAGGACAGCTGCTGATGAAGAGGAAACAAAAGAAGCCTTCTGTCCTTCCCCTGTCCTTCCTCTGTCCTCCTCCTCCTCCGCCATACACTCTCTGTCTCCCTCTATCACCGTCTCCCCTCCTCTCCTCCTCTCTCGCTTGTCCATTCATTTTTCCTCCCTCTTCTCTTCCCTGCTCCTCTGCACTTTACTCTCTCTCCTCATTCACTCCACATCCTCCCCTCAGTTCATTATTCTCTCTCCCACTTTCTGCAATTCTCCATTTCTCCTCCTTCCCACCTCTTTCTCCTCCTCCTCCTCCTCCCCGCAGCCCTCTCCTCATCTCCCTCTTCTTTCAGGTCTGTCGGAGCACACTGTCGAAATCGGATCTGTCACTGTGTCTTTGGAGACAGATAGAGTTGGGTTGCCAGGGGTTTCAACCCAGCAGAGAAGCAAAACTGCAGTTACATCAGTTAAATCGGCTCCCATTTGAGCCACAGCCAAAGTCTGAACATCGTGTGCGTGCGGGTAATTTTTGCGAATGTGCCTTTGAGAGACTTTCTGCCTGTCTGTCGATGGTTTTGCATCACATTTTCATACTTATTTTAGATGCAGCGCAGGTATGGTTTGGTCCTGATGATGGTGTCTGATGAAAAGTTAAAGGTTCCACAGTCTGTTATCGAAGATTTCTGTGATTTTTTTTGGATTTTTTTTATTTCAAGTAAGTCAAGGATCTACATTTTACTGCTAAAGTATCAGAGCACTCAGTCCTCAGAGAAATGCACACAGTCGCTACTCAGAAATTGTGATTTATAACCAGCTGTCAGGATTTCTGAACTTTGTGATGTCACAAAAAAGCAGTATTTGTCTTCAGCCTTATTTTTTTAGTTTTTTCTGTATTCAGTCACTCAGTCAACCAATCAGAGGACAGCTGGCCTTTGATGAACTAACTGACTTGATTTAGCCTTTTAGACAAAATGTAAAACTGAGGTGATTTTTGGTAATTAAAACAACCATCGTATCGATCTGAATATCAACACTTCAAATAAGACACAGGAAAAGTGTAGAATCTGCGTTCTTTTGCAGATATTGCAATTCATCCATAGGGGAATCGAAATATTTGTACCAAAAATTATGAGGATCCATCCAATAACTGTGACGATGTTTCAATCTCGACCAAACTAATAGACCAAATAACACCAGTCATCCCTAGAGCGAGGCTGAAAACACAAGAAGTGGTCAGGGGTGTAATTCATCTTTGGCAACAGTGCTCCCATGATAATTGCAAGATTATAACAATCAAAAACAGTCCATTAGTTTTCATTTAGAGGGAATTGGCTGGGTGTTATAGGGTTAATCTAGAGATACGATTTTGAACGAAGTGTAGCCAACACCAGGCGACACAGTCCAACAGTTCGCCCACTAATAATCAGTCACTCACTATCATTATGGCAAAATAATAATTAGTTCTCAAAAGACATTTTATTTTGCATTAATTGAGGAAGACAATTCGCTCACTTTAGAGCTGTGAATAATTTTGGTGAAATTAATGAAATGTGGCTTTGACATTTTAATTTTTGTGATAATTTAAATGTTGGTGCACAGTTATGATCCACTCTCTGCCTCAAGTCTACATTTATATAATTAATACTTGTGCATTCATTATCTATTTTCTGCAGGTTTTTTTTCTTCTTTTACCTCATATTGCTTGAGAGGCAGTCAGAGTAGAGGAGGTATAGTCTCATTAGATCTGCCCTGCCGCCATGATGTCATTATCATTGTATTTTGTTCTTGAATCAGTGAATGTTGTTGTTCAGGACACGACAGACAAGAATGAGAGGTGAAAAGAGCTGATTTGTTATGAAGGCTATGATTTATTGTTATTGAGCGGTTTGTGGGGTGTGTGTATCTGTAATTGAATTGGCTGAGGTGTGTATGTGTGTGTATGTTTTGTCAAAACTGAAAGGAATCACAGCTCCCTGTCTATTTTCATTCCTATGAATGGACATCACTGTCAGCTGGACACACACACACACACACACACACACACACACACACACACACACACACACACACACACACACACACAGGTCTCACATTGGGAAACAACTTATATTTGGCACAAAACGTCGTAAATCATGAAGTTTTTGTGTTAAAGTTTTAGTTATGGATGGGGAAAACATTTACAGTAGTAAGGATTAGGGTAAGTCAGTTTATGGTCTATAACTCAATGTTGTAGTGTATCAGTCTCTCCTGGTGTTGGCACTTCTATATTATCCATTTTCTTTCTCCCTATGTG
Source organism: Decapterus maruadsi (assembly GCA_030347415.2). NCBI lineage: Eukaryota > Metazoa > Chordata > Actinopteri > Carangiformes > Carangidae > Decapterus > Decapterus maruadsi. The sequence continues at coordinate 21,098,721 of CM064906.1, forward strand.
TGTTTGTTTGTGTGTATTACAAATTGTATGCAGGCTAGACTATTTCAGTGTTGCAGAGGCGGCTGATGAAGCTGTGAGCATAATGATTTACTGTACAGGACTGAGAAAAGTTTTGGTAGAGCAAAGGTTTTTTTTTTTTAATCCCCTTTTTAAATTCCTTTATTTACATTTCAACAACACAGCAGAGGACTATACAGTGACATTTGAATATGAACGTAGCACTGCAACAAACAAGGGCTCACAATGTGGTGTCTGGTTGAGTGCAAACGGCTTTTAACAGCAGCTGCTGAGTGCTGATTTAAAGCTACTACTCGACGCATAAATCATTAACGTATGCAGGTAGAGTACAGCTGCAACTGAGGTCACCGAATACGAGAAATGTAACTTCTATATATTTTTTTCTCTGGACTGCAGACTTATATATTGTCTTAGGAGTTCGGTCTATAAATGCGGAGGGAAGTGCAGTAGAGACCCCAGGTGTGTGGGGAAAGTCTGCACCAGGCTGTCAGGGCTTCTGGCTGGGTAAACACAACCAGCTGGAGAAATTGAAAGCATTACGTTTTCTCTTTCACCTCCTTTTTTTTTTTTTTGCACAGCTTGTTCAAGGCAGGAGCGATGCGCTTTTTGTTCTGCCTCACCGTCCTGTATAAAAGGCACCAACATCGCATTGTTGTTGTGGCAATAAGCTGGTAGAAGCGGGAGTCGGGAGAGCCGGATCAAGGTAGAGCCGGCATGCCGACGCCGGCGTAGCGTTTATATCACAGCCAATGAGGGGGGTCTTCTTAATGGCAACAGAGCAGCATCGGCTGTAGAGGAAACTCTCTGTTTTCTGCCACTGTCTGCTTGTAGATCTTGATTTAACCCGCGGCTCAGCTGAAAACATTTCCTGTTGTGCGTAGTTGGGGTCATGTAGTTTTCTTAAATGACTCAGTTAAACTCAAAGCCTCTCTGATTCACTGTAATGAAGGACACTTAGTGTTTATTTAATTTATATTTTATTCTTATCCACTCTGCGCTTGTGGTACTTTGGGTTCACAGTCAGGAATCGCAGCCGACATGTCGTTGTGTAGGTTGTTGTTGTTGTTGTTGCTGATCAACATTTTAGCCTTTTGTGTGTCAAAGGCAGAAGAGGAGGACACGTCAGCTTCAGCTGCTTATTTGTTCTTCACAGAGGTTGTTTTGTTGCTACCACCAAGTCCTAGTACCTGCTCTTCACCTCTTAAACGAGCCATAAAGTCTGTGATGTTGCAGCTGACGAACTGCTGTCACCATGATGGCACACGTTAATGGTTTCCCCAGGCAACCTGAGCATTTAGAGGAACAAACGGACATATAGTAAAAGATGCACAGATTCAAAAGGCTATAGGCTCCTTGAGAGATCTTACTATATTATTATTTCTGCACTGACAAGATACTGACACAGTTTGTGCAAAAACACTGACATTAACGTAAAAAAAAAGACTCTTGAATTTCAAACTGGTACACAATGACAGACCTCCAACTGCTACTTTAAATTATTTTACATTCCTACGTCCACTTCTGATCATGTGATGGTAATAATCATCATCATCTGTATTGTTATTGTTATTGTCATTATTATAACATGACACGTATACACTGTATTTATGTTTTTTTCAGAAACTTTGTTTTCTGTTTTTGTTATTTCCTGTGAGGATTCATCCATGACTCTGTGTGGCTCCTAATTATAGTGAAGCACTGTGGAGTAAACAAGGGCCTGACTTATCAGGCTGCTTTTGATTCATTGTGCTGCTGTTGCTACAGTTGCTCCGCGTTTTAAGACAGGCATGAATGATTTCAGCTCTAGTTTTTCTTTGGCTTGTTTCCCTCATTTAGTTTAAAAAACAAAAACAGAAGAAGCCATATGGTGCAGAGTTTAAACTAAAAAAAAATAGCGTAGCTGTTTTTGTTCCTGTAGCTCCAAGGCTCTCAAATTAAAACATATAGCCTGCTTTTCACCCTCACGGTCATTAAGTCATTTTACACCCAGTGTAATTACAATAGACTGCAAAATCATTAAACAATGAGCCACAGTGCAAACACTCTTTCAGGTCAAATTAAGCCATTTGCTGTGGTGAAGAAGAGTTAAGAGGACTTTTTTTTTGTTTCAGTGATTATTTAATGGAGGATTACACTTAATACAAGGTCTGAACCACATTTTTAATGAGGGTCCAATCAGTTTTCCAGACATAAACAGTTTCATTTCTTCCGAAATTCATGTTCTCTGCTCAGATTGATACTGAACCTGAGTGTCCATCCTTCTTGATTGCTGTACCTCTCTGTGTTTATGTATCACCCGTCCCGCTCTGTCCTGTTTGAGCCTGTTGTCGCTGTTAATAAGTTCAAAATGAGAATCCAGTTCTTGCTTGCCTCCACCGACACCTTGTAAATTCTGTGATTTTTTTTTTGTGTCGTTTACTGTCCGCAATTTTTTTTAAAATGCACTCCTCACATTTCTGAACTCTTGCCCTCACTATCAGAAACCTGAGACCAAATACCAAATAAAGCTGAGATGCAGAGTTTTCTCAAAAACCTTCCTCACACAAATTCATGTCAGGACTTTCATTAATTTGTTTTTTGTGTTATTTTTCCCACTGGGTGGCCTGTGTGCCATCCTCTTTGGATCCCTGGTACGACTGCATTGAATTAATTTCTGAACAAGCTGTCTTTCAAGGAGTCATGTTCAGAGACAGTTCGTCCGTCCGCCCGTCTGTGTGTGTGCGTGTGCGTGTGCGTTTGGCATTTGTATCCTCTAACAGTTGGACGTATGTAGATGGCCTTTAATGATGACACACAGAAAAGAAGCAGATTAAAGCAGAGGAAGAACGAGAGCAAAGGGACACTGATACTCTGTGATGGATGTGTGTGTGTGTGTGTGTTTGTGTGTACAGACAAATACACACATGCATGCACGACACTTCAAAGTAGGCTACAGCCTCAGAAATGTCAAATGTCAGATTCCGTGCAGCTACTAACATTTGCGCGACATGAACTGCTCTCTGAAAGACTATCTTTTCTTCCTCCCTTTGATACACTAATAATAAAAAAATAAATGTTGGTCAGGCAAAGGCAAAACACACGCTGGTAAATTCATGTTCCCAATAACACAGTTCATGCAGTCTTCCACAATGACATTCAAGTAGCCACATGTAAGTCTTGTTGATTCTGAGCTCTGATTCAAAGGTTTTATAAAATCAATCAGTTTGTTTTGCTTCGCTCTGCCTGGAAAGGAACTTGTTTCTCTGTGTTGAAATATGAGTGGACTCAGTTTTCAGAAGCCGAATGTCCAGTAAATATGGTCTGGACATGTGGTGGTGGACGCCAAAGGACAAATTGTGCAAATGTTGGCTAGTACTGTTGTGGCAGACGCTTTTTTTGTTTGTGTCCACCTGCTTCTTTTAATTCTCTGTGTCGTCTTTGCAGTGAACTTTTTTCGCTGTAGCTTAGCATTCATCTTCATGACCACATGAAGCAGCAAACATTTTTGATGTTTAACTCATCTTTATGAGGAATAAAGTTACAGTAGCTAATGTTGCTGGCATAACTTTGTAACTATATGACAGGCTATACAATAATAACTAACATTAGCATTGTTGAGCAACCAAATTACGATATTTTGGTCGACAAAGGAGCTAGGCTATAAGCTAAAGTAGCCGACGCTGAAGCATATTGTTTTAGCTTAGCATTAGCCTCTATAAGCAGTGAACAGCTACATTATCAGTCTTTATGTTAGCCTCCAGTGTTTATTATTAAACTAAAAACATAGCGACTAGGCCTTTAATGTCCTTTTAACAGTAATTTCTTTAAAGAGAGCCCCATACCATGTTTGTTTAGTGTATTTAATGAGCTTGTTGACCCTCATTTGTATGGGCAGGCGCAGCTGGAGTCCTCTAATTGATGACATATTCCCAGGGTCAGCTCAGTACCTACAGTATGATACTCTCTGCGTGACGCCACATTGATGAATTGGGCCTGATGAAGGTCTGAGAACCGAGATGTTAAAGTGAGGAAAGTGATTGGCAGATTGCTGCCTTTAAAGCAGCTAACTGACTTTACTGTTAGCACTCGTGAACAACGAACAACAAACATGACTGACGTCTCATTTTATCTTAAAGTTTGCCTTTGTAATGGACAAAGCTAAGCTGCTAATGTAGGTGATTTAAACTTTAGCTTTTAGTGTTTCTGTCTCTCTCTGTCTGTCAATCTTGACTTTACTCCACAGAAAAACCTGGAGAAATGTCAAAGACACAGCGGTGGACAGTACCATACCAATGATGCATTTATTTTTGCAGTGTTGTTCTTGGCTGCATGCGTGCTAGAATGAAAACTTGAGTCTACATTGCAACATTGTAATCCTCTGGCAGCGTGAAACCAGCCCCCTGCACCATTTCACGTCTGACCACAACAAGGCTCAGCGGGCTCTGACAGCATCATGACCTTGGAGCCCCCATGCACTTGGCTACGTCTATTTCAGGAAACTGACTCTTCCGAGAACAGTGTTCATAGTGTGTGTGTGTGTGTGTGTCTGTGTGTGCCAGCATATGTGCCAACTACCACATCAGTATGCCAGCTGGACAGTGCCAGCGAGACCTGTAGCTGCACTGCCAAACACACACACACACACACACAAATACATGTTGGCCTGCTACTGTTGTTTCATCTGCCACTCATGCAGATTTGATATCATGTAATAGGGAGAACAGTCCAAATCACGCCAAAAACAGCATCTAGGGAAACGCACACCAAAACACACAAGTTTGTACGGTTGGAAGAGCCAGTACACAACTCGGCTGTATGTACTGTGGCTGCCGTCCCTAGATTACTTGGAATAGGTTAATTCCAGATTAATAGGATGATGTTAATCAAGGATTGCGTCAACATAATTGTCTGTTTTTTTGTGAGGAAACTGGACAACAATAATCTGTGTGATTAAAAACAACACAGGGTTTTTTCTGCTCCTCTTCCTATCCTTGTTTTTCATTGTTTAATTAGATGTAGATGTTTAGTTTTTGCTGTCATGTTTGACAAATACAAATATTAAACTCACATTTCAAAAGTCTGAAGTAGAAAATATTCACCAGATTTCCCATAATATTAATTTAATTAACATAATAATTGCAGAAAGCTATTGCTCCCTTGTGTAAAAATTGACTGCAGAAGCACAGTCTATGTATCTGACACGACATGCACAGAGCAGGGAGAAATTTCCAAAACCCAGCACATAGCGGCTTTATCATTTACCAATGGGTTTCAACTTGAGCTCAATATCATACATTCACATACAGTACATATAAGCCAAAGGGGCTCCAACACAGATGACCTGATTCTGGTGCCTCCCAGTGGGAGCGTCCATCCCAGGAGACAGATAGCAATAGACTGAAATAGACAGAAACAGACCGACAACATGAAATAGACTGCACCAGATTTCACCGATAACTGTCTATCACTCCCAACTAAAGTGAACCAAGCTTATTATCACGTAGTAATGCAATGTGAATTTGATTTATGCGAAACTGCAAAATTAGCACTGGTCTTTGAAGGTTTTTGAAACGTTCACCGAAGCTAATTTTCACCAAATAAGGTATCAAAATTTCCCCAAAATGTGCTAAAGTCTTGATATTTTCCCTCGCCTGTTGTAGACGGACACATTAGTCATGTTGGGCGAAGTTACACTCTTGTGAACTATTAGTGAGATTGAATATGGAGGTGCTCAATCCTTATTTGTGGAGTTTCAGTAGAAACACTGAAGCTGATCGTCTTCTAATGGGTGATTGTGTAAAATGTTGAAAAAGCTTAAATGAACTTAAATGAATTAATAATTTTTCAAAGATTACATAATACAGGTCTGAGTCCAGGTCATACTTATATTATTGCTATACACGACAGAAATAGAAAAAAGGTCTGATTGACTAATACTGTACTGTACATCATTCCAGGCGTTACTGTCCCTCCTGGTTTTCCATCACACTTTGATGCTTTGGCAGCTGTGAGCGTGAAACAGTTGTTAAATTGCAGCCTCAAAATGAACCCTGACCCAGAGGTAAAAACCGATTTGATGATATAGTAACTTAATGTGAATGTGATGAAGGCGAATGCCCTTTTGTTTGGCACTGGTTCACGCCTTATCTGTAGCATCAGTATAAATTCCCTGGATCCCTATAGGAGACTGACAAAGAGAATAAGAAAACCAACAATTACAAACAGTAACGGCCCGGCATTGAAGTGAAAAACAACACTTTCATAATATCACTGGTGTTATGTTGCCATGGAGTTTGGCTCGCAGCCTCCCAGTATCTGTCACCCTCGCTTCACTTTGTGTTTCCATTGTTTTCTACCTCTGTTCCCTCAGCTGTGTCGTTCTCTCTCTTTCTGTTTACTCTCCAACCTGCTGTCCGTCTCACTCTCCTTCCTTTTTCTTTAGCTAAATCTTCTATTCTTTGCTGATCTTGCCCACTTCTCTTCCTTTCTTCACATGCCCTGCTTCTTATGCCAGGATACAGTACATTGTTCTGTTACATGCATTCTCCATCTGTCTTCGTGCCCCCCTACTTGGAACCTCTTCTGTCTCATTACAAGAACACATCAGTGAACATACTGTGCACATGGATCGGAGCCATTAAGTGCTTTTTGCCTTGCTTGTTTGGGTAATGATCCGCAACACTGGTGTTGAATAGAGCATTGAGTAGTACTTCAATAAATGCTGATAAAAGTACTGTTAGTTGATGCGAGACACGGCACTATCAAAGACCTTTTCCAGAACGTCTGAAGCTCCTCACGCTGTAATTACTTCCGTCAGCCTGCTTAAAATTCACACTCACTAATGAAATTTCTTGTTAAGGCTTGTTTGTGTACGCACACAATGTTTGTCATACATTATGCCAGAAAATGGAAATATATTTCCTAATGATTAAAGATTGGTATTCCCTCTCTGCCTGGCTGCGAGCGTGTCTGAACAGGGAACAAAACAAATCCGAGGGAAGACGTCTGGTCTTTAATTCCTCATTGTAAGTTATAAGGAGTCTGATGATTGTATTTTAGTTGTTGATGGATTCAGAAACAGAGGGTCCCTGGGCAGTGTCGTCATCAACCCCCCTCCCCCCTCTACCCATTCCTCCTTTCTCTCTTTGCAGGTGTTTTTCTGCCTCCTTGCGATGTGTTTTTTGAAGATGCTTCGAGCTTCTTTGCTGTAGTTTTGTTTCTTGTTGTAATTGTAGTCAACTTTGTAGTCAATTAGTATTTTCTTCTGGTCAGTTTGTGTCTTTATCATCAGATTTTGTCTCTTTTCACAAGTTTGTGTCTCTTCGTGCTCAGTTTGCGTTGCTTTGTGATCGGTTTGTGTCTCTTTGCAGTTGCTTTCTGCCACTATGGTTACTTTATGTTAAAGGGACAATGAGGAGTTTTGGAAAAGCAAAGCGTTTTCACACTACATTTTTGAGCCTCCGCGCGCTCCGTAGAATTCTTTTACTGGCGCAAGACAGACTCATGTTTTCATTCATCAAGAATTGAAGTCAGAGGTTCAAAGAAGTTCAGTTACCGTCGTAGTTCCGACCATTAATGGCAATTCGGCGCCGTTATTCTCATTCGTGTCTGCGATACCAAAAGTAAGGAGACGCTGGTCGGCTCGCCCAGCTTTTCTGCCACCACTAATAACAAAATAACGGTAGAGACAAAACTATATATTTATCGAAAACGGGCCCATTAACAAGTGTAGGTAACGTAGATTCATCCACATTAATATGAGACTTTTTTATTGTTGCGTAATTTTTCATTCTTGTCCCTTTAACTTTGAAGTCACTTGCAGACCATTACAGACAGCGGTGAATAAATCAGCAGGTGTCAGTGTCACTGTCTCACCCTCGCTCATATCACAACAGCTGCTTGTTGTGCTTTCAACCTTTAATTTAATGCTGTCACCAACGTTGATGCTGATCCCAGGGCTCCAACTTTCAGATTTCTGTCCATTTCAGTGCGATTTTAACGTGTTTTTGTCATTTGGTTTTGTTGCGATGCTTTAGAAACGTTATCGTTGTGGAACTGTCCTTTACATATTCTTTCTGTTGTGCTCTCAAGGAAACGCTGGCACACAATGTTTGAAAGATGGTTGCAGAACAGCAACCAAGAACAGACAGATTTATCCTTTCCGTAAAAATTCATGTTTTCTTTTTGTTGCCTGGATTTTATTTTTCCGGCAACATGGCCCACGACAACAAAGCTATCAGTTTGTGGATGTTGCCGTGTTCTCTTCCTTTTGTGCATGCTGTAAATACACCACTGTTAACCCTTCATCTCTTCTTTCTTTTTTTTCTTCTTTTTTTTTCTGGCACACACATGCACATGCACACCCACCGTGCATGTTGTGCATAAACACACCCACACGAACAGATGACTGGATGTTTTGCATGTCAAGGAGATTCTTAGATAACAATAATCCTCTGATCCAGTAAATTCACACAAATACACACACATGCATGCGTGTATGCAGACGCACACTCGCATGCAAACACGTCGGCACAAGCACACAATCAGGGTTTCATGTTTGAAGGCATCGTCTTTGCAGCTGATGATTTATAGATAGACCCAGACTAAAGGCTGTGTGACAAGAGGAGAGGAGGATGAAAACATGAAAGCAGAGGAGGTGAAATGATTGATTTTGTATGAGCTAAGTTAACAAAAAAATCCATGAGTTGACTTGAAGACATTTTTCTCTCACTCTTTCCCCTTTCCCTAATTTCTCACGCACATTTCCCTCCCCACTTCCCTTCACATCTCTTCTCTCCTTGCACTCCCCTATACCTCCTTCTCTTTTTTCTCCCCCTCTCTCCCCATCTCTGGAAGAATAGCAATTACAGCCTGCAGTTGGGAGAGACACTTGTAAATGATTGAGAGAGAGAAAGAGAGGAGAAGGAGAGTAGACAGGCTAATAAGATTCAGAGAGCAGAAAGTCTCTATTGTCACAGAGCCTTTGTCAGTGGGAGGCAGGAGGAGAGAAACAATCTCTCCTACCCTCTCTCCCTCTTTCTTTCTGTCCTTTCGCTCTCTATTCTTTACTTTTTTCTTCCCATTTATTCACTTTCTCCGACTCCCACTTCTCCGCTCCTCCCGAGGCCAAAGAACCAAAACTCAATTATGAACTCAGAAGTTCTCTCAGAAATCTGACCCGGACGCTGCCTCGCTTGTCACTTAAGTAACAGGAACACACAAAATGTCTCGGGGCAGAGCTGCTGATTAACAAACCAGCCTGTTGTTGTGTAATTGGTGCAGTCAGATGGTCTGAGCGGTGACAATGCAACAACACAAGTCATGGTGTTACAGTATCTTCATGCAGCCACGCTACACTTCAAAGGCAGAGGGAAGTTGTTAAAGTATGTCAAATTAAACCACTGATGTTTTTTCTTTCTTTCTTTTTATTCAGATTTGATTCCTATACTGTGAATGAAGTTGTTGGTGTTAATTTTGCATTTGGTTATGTAACTGTGCACTATGTGTAATGGTGAGAAATCAAGTATTAGATTGCAACAAAGATATAATTTAAAAGTTTTCTCTTTATCCTGGAAGTACATAACAATATGCAGTATATTTCATTCAAATTTTAAACTTTTGCACTCAAACGGTGTAGTTGCTTTTTAACAAGGTACAGTAATCAATATGAAATAGCATCTACTCCAGTGTATTGCACTGCTCTGACATCATTTGACGGTTTAAAAAAAAAAATCAATATTGATGCAGCAAACCCAGAAAAACAGTCTTTTTTTTAATTTTATGTCTTTTATGGTTAAAATTTTTTTTGGTGTCCTACATTTACCCACAATGCACTTCAATTGCCTAATAGTTGGCAAGAGATGGAGGCTTGTTGTTGTGGTGGCAGCTAATGTAGCCTCCAGCTGCTCGCCTCAAGCAGGGATTAGGAGCAGGGGGCAGAAATCTTGTCTTTCTAACTTCTCGCCCCCCTCCCCAGGCGCCTTCAAACCAAATAGTCTTCATTGAGTCAATTCTGACTGAGGTGACATCATTTGTGGACATTTTCCAGATGTTCATGGCATAAAAATAAAAAAATATATGATTTTAAGTGTCGGTTTATGATTGAAGAATGTAAACAAACCAAATAATAGTGACAATGATTTCTTCTTTTTTACTTTTTCGATCTGGTATAATTTATACTATTTTGCAAAGAACTTGTTCCCAACTAAGTTAATTAATGATCAGTTGTGGGAAAACCGACGCGTGGTGGTCTAACGAGACAGATTGTAATTATAAAACGATTAATTATTTTGCTGTGCGACAGCTTGAAGATTTCACACTTGATCCAAACTGGACACATGGAAAACGTGACTAAACCAGGGGAGTACAACTATTAGATGCTGCACCGTTGATTGAGAGACAACATGTGGTTAAGTCCTGGTTATCAGGAACCAGGTGGATCTGTTCAGATATGGGCCACATGTTCAGGGCCACGGGCGTAGAGGAGGCAGTGCTTGTGACAGAGGTCTGGATGTTGTTTGGAGTATTTCTAGGACTTTCAGCTCTGATTTGTGCGCTACGTGGTGAAAAACGGCGACAACATGAGACAGGAGGAGAGAAACACACACGAAATCTATGAATGGATGCCACGTCACACGAAGCCCTCAGAACCAACAAAATACTGGAGTGCTCCAATTTTTATCCTACTTCTACTTCCTTGTTATCAAGTCTGACCCATGCAGGCTGAATCACCTCCTCAAATAGGCCAGCTCACTCGCTTGCGTGCGTGTGCATGTGTGTGTGTGTTTGGGGTGCTTGCTGCCTCAGGTCTGCGCTCAGTGTATTGCGTCTGTACATGTGCTGCTAACCTAATAGCTCAGAGATTTGGTTCATTATTATTATAGGGGGGGAAATGTGTGTGTGTATACTCTGTGTACAGTATGTGTGTGTGTACAGTGTGTGTGTGTGTGTGTGTGTGTGTGTGTGTGTGTGTGTGTGTGTGTGTGTGTGTGTGTGTGTGTGTGTGTGTGTGTGTGTGTGTGTGTGTGTGTGTGTGTGTGTGTGTGTGCACAGATCTGCGTACAGTGTATATTTGCAGACAAAGCAGCGATGTATCCCCCAAAGTGTAGCGGGTGTCCCACATCGAGCGATCAAGCAGCATGATTATAATGTATTACTCTAATATCACCACATAGATAAGCGTGTGTGCGTGTGTGTGTGTGTGTGTGTGTGTGTGTGCGTGCATGTGCGCATGTGTGATAATTGCACTGCTATCAATCTACCGCACATTACAACTCTCATTTATCATCTCTCTCTACCAACATTAGCTCAAACCCACATTCTCACTTTTTTTTTGACATGCGCACACACATGCACATTTCCTCCCTTTTCCCCTTTCACAGTTTATACACACGCACACACGCACACACACTGTCGTCTGTGTCTGCTTTAGAAACCAAATGAACTCCTTTACCTTTCGCCATCTTTTCTGATCAAATCAACATGCATGGGGAATCACACTCCACCAATAAAATGAATATAATGAATGACATAATTGAGGTGAAATCAACCAAATCTGCGTCCTTGTTTCTATTCCTTAAAACAGAATGAACTTGAGCTTTTTTTAATCATAGGGATGATTAGACATATTGGGAAATGGGCTTATTGAAAAGATAATTAAATGATAAATGAAAACATGTTAGAACCGCGAAAGCTCATGTTATACTCTGTATTTCATATGTAATCAGGCTGTGCTAAGCTAACTGCTTCCTGTCTGATAGTTTTAACAATCCTCTCATGTACCTCTCACAACAAAGCAAGTGCGGTAATTGTAAAACCAACAAGCTGAAACATTATAATCACTCACAGACGAAGCAAATAACACTGATAATCTTGTTACACAGATCAGGGTGCAGGTCACATTTTTAAAAATAACAAAAGACACATAATAATAATATGCAACATGAAAAGAAAGGATGACTTGATTAGAATGAGACGGAAAAGACACGGGGCAACCCGTCTGGTCTCAGACAGAAGGGACAAGTTATGCAAAATTTCAAGGAAGGATTATGGGACGAATGTGGCACATTAAATCCGTCTGCATACGGCCTGTGTAGCTGCAGGGCAGTCGGAGGGAGCAAAGTTCTGGCTTGCCTCCACAATTCCCCAAATGACAAACTATTCCCTTATAAAGTAGTATTATAGGAAATACCAGTGTTGTAAGTAGAAGCAATAGTTTTACTATCAGCTTCAAAATACTGAATGTCTCATAGATTCTCTTTATCACTTTAATTCTCTAATTAAAAGCAACCCCAAAGCAAGAGTTTGACTTTTGACCCCCAACAAGAAGGATGAGTTACGCTCATTGTAAAGACTGAAGAAAAAGTTCAAATATTATGCTGCAGGATCATCAGATCACATATTCCATTTTAGTGCAGTCGTCTTATTGCTGTATCTTGTTTGTATAGATCTTACCCTGCAAGCTTATCGTTATATAACCTGAATACAGACCTTGACAGTCAGGACTATTATATTATAGTCGGGGGGTCTTTATCTGCTGCAGAGACACAGTGCACTAAAAACACACAATGCTCCCTTTGCCCTGCACTGAATTTAAGACTTGCCCTAAATAAAGCATAATATAGGTCTCGGAAGTGGGTTATTTCTAAGAGATGGTGTAGAAATGGATATTTAAGATGTAGCTTCAAAGTTGACATCTACCTGGTGCTCAGAGGTTTTTCCACTGATGTATTACATAATTTTAGTGTAAAACAAAAGTAACTCAACTTTTCTATTTCTATCTTCTGATACCATGCCTTTCATTTGTTGCCTGAGAGCTGCTGTAACTAACACCTCGGTGAGACTAGATGAAAACACCATGTTCCAACAGACGTCTCATTTGTGCAAGAGAGGAAGAAGGCGGGGAAAAAAAGAAAACGAAGGAGAGACATGAGTGTGGATGAGAGCGGAGTGAGGACGGAGGATGATGGACAGAAGTGGTCAGAGGAGAGAGGGCTGTGGGGACTATTTGCATTCAGCTCCTGTGGTGTGATAAAGAGGTGTGTTATGAACATGTAACCTTGTTGCCATCGATCACGCCGCTCGCCCGCGCCGTGTGGATTGGAGGAGATCTCTCAACACAAAACTTGTGTCAATGCTAAGTGGATTATTAGCTCATATACCTGTATGACCCTCATCTCTCTGTCTTTCCCCCTCCTCTGCTCTGCTCTGCTCCGCAGTGCCGTGAATACTGAGTATCCATACACAGTGGATGGAGTGCATTAGTTTTCAGTGGAAACACAATTGTTGCTCTGGTAGATAGTCTGACGAGTTAAAGTAGGAGGCTTTTTTTTCTTAAAGACAACAAATCCCATGGAAAATCAAAAACCAGCAAGTCTGTCAACAGCGTCTGACCTCCGTGTCCTGTGTGTGCCGAGCGAGGTGGCAAAATATCTGTTTTTGTTTGTAGTAGGATGTAAAACAGTGTCTGTCACAAATTGGCAAACTTGTTCCTGACAGTTTTTGTAACTTCCAACAAACATACCTGCTTCAAGCAATAACCAGCCTGATGCGTGCAGCTGTGACAGAAAGTAGGGTTGCAACATTTATTCTAAGATCAATTTCTTTCTTCCAAAAAGTTGCTTTTTGGAGACGGCATGAAAGTCTTTAAAGCAGAGACGATCCAGATGTGTCTTGCCCTTTCCACTTTGCACATGCTCATAATGACCAGATTCAAAAAGCAAACATTTTTACCTTATTGTTGCTTTGATGCTGTTTGTGTCTTATATAAAGCACTTGTCCTCTTGTCAAGAGGTGTTAAGCTAATACAGTTTGAGAGAGGAAAGTTTGTGCAGACTTTGTTTCATCCGTACCAGAGTGTTTAGTGCTAATTAATTCTCCTGAAGATGTGGAGGTAGGATATAGATGTGCTTTAGAGGTTATAAATGCTGCACATTACTGTGCTTAATTAATAACACAGCTGGACGCTGTAGTGTTCAAAAAACGTTACTTAAACCTAAGTAAGTAGCGAATATTTCAGTTTTCAAGCCTCAGATTGAGGTGCATTAGATGTGTTTGAGTATTTCCAGCAGTAGGATGGTGTATACCAGAATTACAAATATATTTCAGTGTAATGAAGGAAGATTGTGACTCATCTGTGTATTTCTTTTGACATTGGAGCTCTATTGTAGAGAGGAAGAAGCTCTGACCAGCCTTGCTCATTATGGTCTTTTCATGAATTCATCTTAAGACTCGTCCTTGAAAAACATGTAGTATTTGTGTTATTAGTGTTTGCCTTGAGGCAATTATGGTACAATATGTCTATTATGTCCACATAGAATGACTGATTATACACAATTGCATGTCAGAACAAACATAGTACAGTACCATCTCCATATCAATTATTATTTCTATTATATACTATAGGACGCCTTTGACCTGATCACTCACATGATCCTCTTTAGATGATTATGTTTTTAATCATAAATCTCATGTTATTCTTCTCAAACATGTTGTTTTGAAAGTAATGGACACATTATGATAAAATAATTGTAAAATATAGTTATAAATGTTGTATTTTTTCTGCAGTAAACACTCAGCGTCTGTGTTCTTTAAATGAAGGTTATAGCTGCAGGGCTTTTAGTTGGAGCCCGAACAGCGAAGCTCACTTTTATGCAGTATCTTAATGATCCGGGCTCACAGGGCACGGGGCTGCAGTTATCATCCTTGTTGGAGATATGAGATCTGCCCTTCTTCTTTTGAATTAGCCTGAACTCACAATCTCAACCAATCAAAGGCACACACCCCATTCAGATAGCATTTGATCCGTCAGCACTCAGAGGAATGATAGATAGATTTACGATGATACAACATATGGTGTGACTTCATCACTCAGCAGCGTAATTACCTTTCATGTTGTGTTTACGCCGGCTGACTTCAAAGTCTTTGTTTATTTTTTTAGGAATATATGTTTTCCAAAGCCTGTGCATCTTATTAAATGCTGCATTATGCAGAGCGTATCCCTTGAAACCATTATTTCTGCACACATTGCTTTGATACACGTACTCCATTGCTTTGAAGCTAAAAAACTCGCTCTCTCTGTCCCTCACTCCCAACATCCCTCGTTCCCCATCATCTTTTTTTTTCTTCTTCTTCTTCTTCAACTTCTCTTCTGTCCTGTGTTTTCTCCGTTATCGCCCTCCTCTTAATAACTCATCTTATTAACTCTTACCGTCTCTCGTCTTCCTCTTGTTCCCTCAGTGGGGCGTCTGTTGATCGAGTTCAGCTCCCAGATGACGATGGAACGAGTGCAGAAAGAAAACCCCAACGTGACGGATGGAGGCCGCTACACCCCTCCTGACTGTCGGCCTAGATGGAAGGTCTGTATATGTCTTACACACACACACACACACACGTGGAGCAGACCAGGTCTACAGTACCTGTGTGAGACAAAAAATTGAAGTTATGCAAGAAATAAAACAGTAATATAAAAATGTTGAGGTAAATTGTCAAAATTGTGGCATCTCATATTTCTTTTTCTTTTTAACTTTTACGCTATGTGTATTTCCGTATTTCCTTTTGGCACCAGAGGTCTGTATAGAGCAGCCATTAAGATGTTAAAGTGATAGTTAACCCAAAATTCAGTCCTCCGTTCCTTCTCTGAGTTACGGGGGGGTCCGTGCAGCAGTATTTGTCCATATAATGGAAGTCAATGGACACCAGGATTCTTTGTCCAAAAAGACACACCAAAAAACATCCAAATACCTCCATACTGCTCGTCTGTAATGTCCCTCTTGTATTGAAGCCCTGACATGAGAAATTGTTCCGCCGGTCAGTACAAATCATGTGAGAATTGCACTGACACAGGAAGAGCAGTGAACTGAGACACTGGGAGCTTCCGCTACAAACAAGCTTAAAATATAGACTTATTTAATTTTGTTCAGAACAATTTCTCATGTCGGGGCTTCAATACTAGAGGGACATTACAGACGAGCAGTATGGAGGTATTTGGATGTTTTTTGGTGTGTCTTTTTGGACAAAGAATCCTGGTGTCCATTGACTTCCATTACATGGACAAATACTGCTGCACGAACCCCCCCGGAGGACTCTCATTCTCACAGCTCTCAGTCGACATGAGGGTGAGTAGATAATGAGTGAAATTTGAATTTTGGGTGAACTATCCCTTTAACTTGTCAATGCACTGATCAGTCTTCCCTCTGTGGAGCATCTTGTTTGTTTTAAAAGGAGAGGAGTCGTGTCTCCCTCTCTTATCACACCTCACTGAGGTCAGGGTGCTTCCACTGGCAGGGGAGATTACGGTCAAGTAGATGCACCCATTGCAACGCTTAACCATAGAGAGACCAAGGCCACTTTGCTGCCAATCGTCATCGGAGCGCAAAATTACCATGAAACATACAATCACAGTTCAACCTTGGACACCTCCGACCCACTCACTCAAAACACAAGAGAGAAGGAGCGGCCTGAAATCTGCCTCTGATCTGTGAAGCTGTTGAGAGCTGCCTCCTTGAGCTGCTTCATTCATAATGAATGAAACCAACATGGTGACATTAACTGGGAGGCTTTATCTGTGGGGATGATTTTCTGGTGCAGAACAGTCCGCCTCGAAATGAAACAAAGCTTGTGCAAGTACAATTGTAGTCAAAACAAACGCTCTCTCGTTCTGTTTGTCCACATTCGCAGGATTTCAGATCCAGAACCCTGACAGATTATACTCATGTCTTATTTGTCTTATTCACCAGTATTGATTTAACTATTTTAAATGAATGGTTTGGTGTAAAGCTGTGTTTTCCATTATCTGTTTATCTGCAACAGTACCAAAACCACAAAACATCAGTTTTTCAACGACTTGAGCAATTAATGAATTCATTTTTATTGTAGAGTGACTGAAGAATTGATCGTCTAATTGTTGCAGCTCTAAAAAAGAATAAATAAATAAAAAAGTAAATTGCATTTTATCGTTGAATACAAACAAACCAAAATCATTTCTTTTTGCCTAGGTGGCCATCATTATCCCGTTCCGACACAGGGAAAACCACCTGAAGTACTGGCTCCACTACCTCCACCCCATCCTCAGACGGCAGAAGATCGACTACGGCATCTACATCATCAACCAGGTAGGACCGATGGCGTGCAGCTGATATTTTCACCATGGATTAATCTGGGGATTAAGTACTGGATCAGCAGTCGTCTCTTAGTTAGGTCTTATAGGTCACTCTTTAAAGGGGAACTATGCAAGTCCGTCGCTTTTCCGTTGTTTTGCTAACCCTCCTCCTGGCCATGTGCATTTGTTTACAATGAAGCCGGTGAGAAATCAATCAATAGAGCGGTACATAACGTCACATATTATATACGATGTTACGATATTTGTGTAGTCTTATCTGTCATAAACAAGAGATTAGGGTTTATTAGGCGTGTTCGTGTCGTGGTACCGCAGGAACGAGAGCTGGGGCACCAGGCCGGTGGCTCTAATCTTGGAAAGTTGTTTTTCAGCCAAGAGACGCTAGGTGGAAGACAGAAAGCCTCCATTCTCCCTCGTAACAAGTAACATGTCATTTATTTAACCATCACAATTACTCCAAAGCTGTTTTATTGAGGTAAAAATATAGCATAGTTCCTCTTTAACATGAAGTTTTTGTATGTGGGGAAACGACGACGGGCTCAGTTTGGTCTTCTTGTTTAACTTTTCTGAACCATGGTCATGGCTTGGTTTGTTTTAAGCACTGAAACTGCTTGGTTAGATTTGGAAAATGATCACAATTTTGCTTCATATTTGTACTTCCATCATTTCCTGATCGCTGAAGTTGTCAATGTTACTTTAATAATCCATTTATAGCACCCGAGCCTGTCCCGGCTGACATAGGGCAAGGGTGGGTGTTACAGGGCCGACATACACTATAGAGACCTAAAACTCACACACACTCAAACCCACTCTCTAATGTCAAAGTCCTGTGTTTTATTGATCCATCCATCCACCTCAGTCTGTTGCTCTCGATACTAGAGCCGTGTCTCAGTTCAGGGGCCACATCCTTCAAAGGCTGCGTTTGAAGACCGAATGTGTAACGGCAGTCGACTAAGGCCGTCCCATTTAGAGGGCTCCTTCAAATTGTGCTGACAAATGCAGCCTTAATCTCCCAAATTTGAAGGATCCAACTGTTGGATCCTACATGTCTCAGTCTATCCCACAATGCATTTTGATCCGCTTGGATTATGGGGAGATGGCAGCGGAGGAGAAAAGATAAATTAAAATAATTTCAATAACATTTTCTATCTCCATGTCCATTGTGTTTTTTTCTTTGTGTTTTAATGTAAGTCGTTTGTAAATGTGATGGTCTAGTCTGCAGAGAATTCCCTGTGAGTGATCGGCTGAATGAGCTGCCGGCCCAGAAATGCAGCGAGCGCTTTCTCCAATCTGCTCTGATCCACACACGTACTGTAGACCGGTGTCCTCTACAGGAGGCTGCCCCTGAATTGAGACACTCATGGTGGGTTTCAGACAGACACGGTTCTGGCTTTGGCTCTGGATTCGTGCTTTCTGGCGAACCAGCCCGTGTTCACAACAGTTTAGGTACGTTACTCTGCATTACTAAGGCAGAAGAAAAAGAAACAGCGGCAAAATGGCTTATTTGCCGTCTCTATAATCCTCGTTCAGTTTAATTAGTAGTAAGTTTATTAATTATTTGGTCTGGCGTTGGAGTGAACCCATCCCTGGCCGTCTCTTTATACAACTTGCTCTTTCTTGTCTGCTTTCTAGCTTTTCTTGAAATTCTGTCGAAGCCCAAATCACCACGAAACATTGTGTTTCTTCAGCAGACCGCTGCAAATTCTTGTTCTCCTTCTTGTCAGTCGCTGCCTTCTCCTCCTCCTTCCTGCTCATCCCAATACATCCATGGCTCATCCTCACGGCTTAGAATTTGGCTCCGCCCACTGATGATGTCATAGTTCGCAAGGAAAAACAAACTATTTTTTTGGTTCAGAGCCTCTTTTCGGTCTGAACGCGCCGGCCAGTTCAAAATTGAGTTGTACAGTAATCTCCTATCACTATGTCATAACTACTGCAGCCACTACTGTGTGTTGTTTGATGGCAAAACGTAACAGGTCAGAGTCAAAAAGACCACGCAACGTGTTGTAAGCTCGTTCTCATTTCAGCTGTAGCTCAGCGGTCTCGACACTGCGATGCTGCCATGCATGGGCGATCAGCACAACATGTGTCTGAATTCACCGATAAGCTCCTCCACCGGGCGGCCAGGGGGGGAAAAAGAAAAAGAAGGGAAAGTGATAATGTGAGCAGCCTGAGAATATGAGCCTGCTGCTCAGCCTAATGGAAATGATTTATTATTTAGTCTGAAAGTGAAAAATGACAATTTCCCAAAGCCTGATGGTGACGCTTGTTTTCCACAACCAGGAGAAAAGCATCAACGACTAACTTTTTGAAAACCGGGAACAAGCACCGCTGGGACGAGTTGTCACGTCTCTCTCAAGAAATCAAGATCAGACTCCTGCATGAGTGGGGGATACTAAGTAGGTCATGAGTGGGGGAAAAAAAAAGAAAAGTAATATTAGTTACTTGCACAGACCTCTGTTTTTCCAGTTTCACGATAAACAGCGTTACAGACCATGTAACAAGCTGCAGGGATATCTTCCTACCTCAAATAAGAAGTCGACATGAACTAGATCTGTCAGCTTATGTTAAGTTATAAGCTTTGTGAAGAAATAATGAGAACATGGAGGCCATCGTCAGGTATTCATTAATATGGTGGGGAAAGTCTGTTGCTACACGGTGAGTCGATTTGCAGGTATTTAAACTCCTGACAGCTGCTGGGCTCGGCCTCCTCCCACGTCCCGCGCTGTTCTCCGGCTTTCTGTCTCTTTTTTTTTTCCAATCGGGGAAAAAAACACAAAAACAACACATCTGTAGAAAGTCATCATCGACTTTTTTTCTCCACTTATTTTCACGGAGGTTTTTTCAGTGTTTGGAGAATTGTGTGAGTTTTCCACGCTGCTTTAGGTGAGAGTTGTTCTCCTTCAACATTATGGGGTAATGATGAGCTCTCCTTGCTGCCCTCTCTCTCTCTTCCCCCTGTGGGACTCGCGCAACACCGTAATCGCTCCCCCGGTGGAAAAGACCTTTGGTTCCACCCGCCCCACTGTGCTCTGCTCTTGATATGGTTATGTTCCAGTGTCTTACTCTCTTGCTCTCTTGCTCACGTCTCTGAATCTTTCCTATCTCAAACATAAAGCTGCTAGCGACATTTAGAGCCGCTTTTAACCTCACCGTCTTTTATTTATTTATTTATTTATTTTTAGGACCGCTGTTCCTTTGGTCACTTTTAGCCTACAAAACTGTAAATCCTAATATTTCATCATCAGTTTCATCTGGAGGCGGTGCAGCGTATACTCAGAAGTCTTGGCACAACCCTGTAGTTTTAATCTGATTCATAACTGCAGTTACACTCATTTCCTTTCTGTTTTCTGCTTAAACTGAACGTCAGGGAGTCTACGGAAATGAAAATGACATGAATAATAAAAAAATGCAGCAACGCCATATTAGATTCAGTTACAAAGTTATAGAGCCACATTAGATTAAACAGTCTGAATATAATAAGTCAAATGAAACACAATAAAATATCCAACATCAATAAAAGTTAATTAAACACATAAATCTTTGCTTTAACATGGGCTTGTTAAATAAAAATGGTTTTAAGTCTTGATTTTAAAGACTTTCATCGCTTTCTGAAGTCTACCGACTTTTTCATTTAGTGACTAAAACGTGATATTTTCTTAATCAGCGCATTAGGTTTGACCAAAAAGCATCAGCTATGGAGCACAAATGTGTAATTTCACAGTTGACAGCGTGGTGCCCCAGTTGCATCTTCAGCTCTTTCGCCCGCACTTCAAACAGACACTCATCCGGCGCCTGCCTGTAATTATCTGCAAAACTATCAGATTTTACCTCACTCTGTGATTCAGAAGTTCAGGGAGGGCTTTGTTTGAAGTGGAAATTACTCTCATGTATTTTTTGAAAAATAATTTTGCACTTGTTGAGATGCTGTACCTGACTGGTGCAGCCAAGCGTAATGCAGTCACATTGTGAGTAGTGGGGTTAATTCCTGCCTCTTGTTTTTTGAATTTGTTTTAAATTCGTTGAAATATTTACAAGTATTTCCGCGGCCCCGTGGCTAGGATGTGTACTTCACCTCTGCTTCATGCAACACTGACTGCTGAGTTGGTCCCTCTTCAAAACTGTTCCAGACGTGACCGGCTCATCAGCGGCTGGCGGAGAGGAAAACACTTTGATTAAAATTTTAATTTGATGTAATTGCTAAAGAAGAGCATCTTGACTGTTGTTTTCTTCAATTCAGCAGTTGCTCGTTTCATGGGGATCATTTTGAAATGCAATCCAAGTTTGAGTCATGAATTGTTCCCAAGTGAAGTTCTGTAATGAAACCACAAAGATTTTCCTTTTTTTTTCCAAACGGGCCTTTATTTGGATTTCAAATGCTGTTTTGTTCTTGCTCAGTGATCTTTACCTCTCTGGATCAGAGGTGAGGACAAGCCAACAGGAAGTCCCAAAAACAGACACTTGACGCAGGCAGACACACGTAAAGTGAGTCAAAGTGACAGCGATGGTGTCCTGACGACAAGAAGTCCTGATGTCTCCGACACGACGGGCGATTAAACCTTTACACCCGCCGCCACTTTCCGAGAGGACGGTTGAGAGCACTTTTTTTTATCGTGCTCGCTCGAGTGTTAAATGAGTGGAAGTCTGAAACCTTTTAACAGACAGATGCCGGAGGATGGTCGAGGTGAGGAGGGGGTGAGCGGTGATAATTCTCCCCCCCTCCGGTCTCATTCTGTCAGGTCCTTAGAGTCAAAACAGGCGTTTTATGTAACGAAGAGCTCCTCAGAGATTTAAGAACACCTGCACACAAGGATACCAGCATGCATGAGCACACATGGAAGTAAATACTGAAGCAAGTAGACTACTGTATCTTAGTGTATACACAGATGTAGCACTATATTTACTTTCATTTAAGCCTGATAGCAAAGCTGCATCCATCAAATCCACGCTAAACTTCAGCATTGGGCTGAAACCAGATGTTCTACTGTAGAATACCAAATGAAGCTGGTGACTGTTCGTGCTACACTTCACTTGAAAGCTTTTCTGGGATCTTTGAACCGTATCCTCTTATATTTCTTTAACTCAGCTGTCACCATGGGACATCATGTATCTAACTTTTGGCTTTCCTTCTTTCTTGATCTGCTTTTATCAGATGTTTCTTACTGTCTGAAATGTGGTTTTGGTCCAAAACTTTTAGCAAATGTAAGGTCATTTATTTTTTTTGAATAAATAAATACTCAAAAATCATATGACAAAGATTTATCCTTCATGTTATCCTGCTGTTATTCTTCTGTAACAGTGGAACAACATAGAATATAATACTTTATAAAAGGGCACAGATCACAGGTCAGAACCTGCTATTCGTCTGGAGATAAAACTGTGAAGGTTATGTCAGGTTGAAGACTTGGTCGATCTTCACGCTGCATCATCCAAGTACCCTTGTTTTGCCTCAGCCAGACATTTTCAAACAACTCTCCTCTCGCTCTGAGAAGCGGCGGTGCTGTCGGTGAGGTATGGTGAGTAGGCGTTGCAGAAGGAGAAGGTCCCGTGTGCAAAGTGATATAGCAACCTTGCTGTTCTGCCCCGCTGCTCTGTGTCCTCTCCGACTGCCGAGGACCGCGGCCAATGTTTGTTTGCTGGCCATCAGCTCATCGTGTAAACTGGAGAAAAGCCCAGAGGGAGAGGCAGAGAGAGGGACAGAACAAAAAGAAAGAGCAGGTGAGGAGGAAGAGAGAGCAGGGAGGGGAGAGAGGGAGGGGAGCGATACGAGTGATGGAGGAAGAGCAGCCATCTGCTGTTATGATTTTTATTGGAGCTTAAGGTCGATCCAGGCTGGATATCAGTATTAATTTATACAATCTGATACTCTCTAAGGGAAGTCAATGAGGAGAATCTACTTTTTCTTGTTTCTTCTCAGATATCTGCACCGCAGTTGGAGGTACTCAGATCTTTTACTTACTTAGCAGTACAACCAGTGGTAGTACTGATACTAATACACCAGCAAGGTTATTATCAGCCCAACAAGTATGAAAGGTAAAAGCCTTGTTTCTTCAGATAAATACCCCCTGGGAGTGTAGCATTAATATGTATGACATAAGTTTGTTAATAAAGATGCATTAGTGTAAACAGTACGTGTGCTGCAGCAAATCAAGCTGGGTCTAGTTTTAACATCTAGTTTCATCTAGTGGTGCCCACCTACAGTATGATCCAGCTCATCCAAGGGGTCGTAAGAGAAATGTAGGAATCAAATTTAATACAGTAAATAAAAGAAAAAACAGAACAAAGTCATTCTGCACAAATTTGTTTCCATTTTTTTTATTTTTTCCTCTAATCTTAAGTCTTTTTTTAATGAAATATGAGATAATTATCTCTTTGGACCTCGAGCAGTGAATTAAAAGAAACAATCTGAGAGGTTTTGAGGGAAATGTCTCCCTAATAGAGCTGCTAACAGCTCATTAACATTGAAAACATGGCAAGTGGCGCCAGCACTGCTTTTATTTATTTTTTTATTTTTTGTCTTGTTACAGTAAGTAAAGGATCAAAAGCCAAAAAAGGTTGAGGTGAGTTGATATTTATCTGAGGCAACGCTTTGTATGTGTAACGGTTTACCATGTTATTATCTTGAATAGTTCAATTAATTAATCCTTTGACAACTACACCAGTCTGGCCTTGGGTGTGTTTGATCCTTTCCACTTGTGTTATTCTAAGTTGTTTTAAAAAATTCATGCCTCTGGCGGTAACTTTTAAGTTGCGAGGTGCTTCTTAGTCTTAATCTCTGTTTTCATGGCATTTTAGCACCAGGGGAAAATCAAGGGGACCAAAAGGAAAGCAGGATAAAATGCAGCGTGCTGACATCTGGTTTCAACACACACAACACTATACTTAGCTTCTGCCAGTCGCCTTGCTCCACTAATCCACTAAGATATGTCCCGCTACCTCCTTTCTCCTTCTGCTACCCCTTCAACCCCTCTCCCCCACACACACATGCACACACACTCCTGTAACTCCTCTGCATCTGTTCAGAGTCTCAGGTTGTGCAGCAGAGGAAGGATCCAGTCAGCCTTCACACTGTCTGTACCTTTTATTCATGTGAGCACTTCAGCTGCAGCAGCGTCCGGCACTGAGTGGACACCAAAGGATCAGGAGGGATTAAGCTCTGTGTGTTTCTGTCTGTATTTGTTTGGTCTTTATGGTGAAGGTCACAGTCGAAGGCGAACCAGGCAGTTCATCGGTCTACGACTGTCCAGACAGGCGGCCAAACTCTGTGTGTGTGTGTGAGAGAGAGACAGACAGCGAAAACACTTCTGGAAATGCCGGCTCTCACCAGGTCGACCTTTGTGTTTTCCGATGCCTTTGTCGTGTTTGCTGATGTGCGTTGCTGAGGCTCTTGTAATGTCAGCTAACCAGAGCTAAAAATAGCACAGATGTGTCCACAATCACTAATTTATCCTTTATATATTTGGAGTCTGAGGCGTGCTATAATTCTTTAATTCAGAATAAAAGCCCTCTCTATTTGTTCTAATGGAAAAATTACAACTCCATACTGCTGCAGGGTTACTACTGCTTCTCTTTTTAAGATTGTATATCTATTAACAACGAATCAGTCAATTACACTAGTTTTATTATAGACACTGCTCTGGTCATCAGATTTACCCTAAACCAGAGATTGCTTTTCAAAACATTCATTACAATAAAGAAAACAATAAAGGGGCAATAACATATTGAAAATTCAGTAATTGCATTGCACTGTGTGATGAAAATCAATATCATAATGAAATATCAAATGTTAGCAGAATAACATTCATGTCTTTTTGTTATATTGAAAACACAACCCCTCACGAATATAAAAGTATTTTAACTAATTGTGTTGATTTTCTGTTCATCAGTTAAATAATAAATAATAATTTGAATAATGTTAATGATAATATTACACAATACTGAATGAACAGAGTCGTTGTGAGGCACACAAACATCTCTATAGACCTCTTGCTTTGCTGTTCAGTAACATCAAGAGTAGAGGAGCCTCTGGAGATACTGTAACTAAGCCTGAGGGCATCACACCGCCGCGGGTCATAAGTCTATCGACCCTATAGCAACAGCACCGTATGTCTGTCTTTGTGAATATGGTAACGAATTAGAGCGCGATATATAGGGAGAGCGCGATAGGAAAATCCAGGCACCGGCCTCGAATATTCAATCCATACTATTCTTTATCTTTAGTTAGTATTAGCAATTTTTTATTCAGGTGATAGATGGAACAAAGCCTATTTAATCATAGCATTCATTATTTCCTTATCTACTTGGAAGGGGTGCAGGGCTGGGTGAGATATTTAGACCTAAACCTCTTAGAATAAAGAAAAGACTGCGCCAGACCTTCACTTTTTTCTCTCTCTCTCGCTTTCAGTCTCTGTTTCTCCCGCTTTCACGTTCAACACCACCCTGCCTCATGCATGGTTAATGCACACTCTATCTTCCACCGCTAGAAATTCAAAATGTTGTGAACGGTGGGGAAAAAAAAGAAAAGAAAATGAAGGACTTTTTGTGCAGTTGACCATGGAATAGGATATTGATCTGATGAGCAACAATTCTTCTTCCCTTCCCCCTCCTTCAGCTCCGCTGCTGCAACTTAATGCTTCAGTGTTGTTACTGTTGTGTAGAGGAACAGTACAGTAAAATAATGGTCTCATAGGCTCCGCACCCTTAGACCCCACTGAGTCCCAGGTGCAAAGTGCTTGATGTGATTGTGCAAGGCCGTGCTGTGATGAATTATAGATTTAGCAGCAAACTCCTCTCCTCTCCTCTCCTCTCCTCTCCTCTCCTCTCCTCTCCTCTCCTCTCCTCTCCTCTCCTCTCCTCTCCTCTCCTCTCCTCTCCTCTAGTAAGTTCCTACTTGCAGTTCCTGAGTACATGGTAGTAGGTTTATGTATCCATTAGCACTTCCAAGTAGTAATATAAAAACTGTGACCTTCAATCCCAAACTCCTGAACTAAAAATGGCTATAAAAAAACTTTAGCTGTGCAGACCCTGTATAGACTGAGTCTATTCATAACCATTCAGCTCATTCAAGCCCAACAAAATCAGGTCAAATAGCTAGTTTAGTGTGAGGAAGGTCACAATACCTAAACAATTTGTTATCATATATCCCACTGTTTCTCTTCGTGGCCTCCCTCCATGCTTCATGTCTGACCTTTACACAGCATATGAATCAGCTCGAGATCCTCAGGCTGGAGATTTTTTAGTTGTTCCTGAGGCAAAGCTAAAAGCCAGAGGTGACAGAGCTATCACAGCCAGAGCCCTGGAAGTCTGGAAGAAGCTGCCTGAGGAAATCAGGACAGCAGAGTCGCTGATCTCTTTTAACTCTACTTAAAATGTACCTTTTTATTATAGAGAATTTCCTGTACTATTAATACTTAGAGCACTGACCCCCACCAAGCCCCGTGTCAAACATCATACACCAGACTCTTGAGAAGAGAAAAAATATAATTCAAAGAGGACAATCTGGATTTTGTCCCTTCTTTTAATGGGTTCGCCCGTCCTTCATCGCTCCACTGGGTTCAGTGCAAATCAGCTCAGTAATTTTTGAGGAATCCGGCCGACAGATAAACAAACACAACCGCCTTTGTCAGAGATGATAAAACAACCTGAAGCATCTTTCAAAATCAAAACAGAATCCAAACTTCACTGGAAAAAGCACCATAGAAATGAGAATATGTGCAATTTTTCCTTCTTTTTCAGGCTTTTGAGACAAAGTTGGGAAACCTAGAAGCATCAAAAGTTAACCACTCAAAGTGTTAGACATGTGCTGCAGAATATTTCAGGGTTTTTTGAGTTTATCCACAGGAGATTAACACCCTTAAATCATAAGTTTTTACAAAATAAAAGCACAGTAAGAATCACTTTATGCTTCTTCAAAATCACCCAGCCTGAATATTTTTCAACCTCAGTGGCCAGAGAAGAAATCCCCATTAATATTAAGTGAGTGTTCCTTCTTCCACAGGCAGTTACTTGTAGTTAAAAACAAAAAGCAATCGCTTAAACCCAGCCAATTCAGCAACTGATCAACGACAATAATGATTAATGAAGCATGGAAGACTGCAGTACACACATGCATCATTTTAAAGAGCTGGTGCTCCTTGCATTAAAAATACAAAGCATGAGCTGCCGGTTTCCTGTGAGTGAAGTGCACCGATATAATTTGAAGCATGGTGCAATGGTGAATTGACATTTCAGCATTTTAGTAATGCATAATTTAACACGCCTCTCCCCCCTGAGCTTCCCTCTCAATCAAGCGCCCATTGAGACGGAGCTGTTGGGATGGCGAGAGAATAAAAAACAAACATGGACAAACCTGTTCACACATCAGACTGTTTCCACGATTCGTTGTGTTGTGCTCTTTTACTTCTGAAGGTTCGTCTCATTTTTATGCACAGTTCAACTTTATTGTCAAATGGGCAACAGGAATGTACTAAATAAATAAATTAATTAATTAATAGCTGTACTAACCTTTGCATGAACCCAAGAGTAAATGGTACAAGGTATACAAACTATACCAAAAATGTGGAGGAACTAACAAAGTGTATGAAACAGCAAGTTTGCATGTGACACTGTTCACACTCTACACCATGTTACACAGCCTACCGTAAATAGTTTTATACTAACAAACTCCCCTTAAATAAAAATCTGTCTTTACAAGTTTTACATTTTATAACATTTTAAAGCATCATCACTCTTGGCTTTTTTTCAATGTCCACAATCAACAGTTGATAACAAGTTGTTAGGGCTTTGAATCCCTCCTACTCTGTAGTTACCCTTTCACCTGCATTCAGGACCACACCACAGTGTTGCAATATCTGAACAACAGCCCTTCACTATTCACACTTTCCTCATGATTTCAGCCAAACAGGCAGACCTGACGACCTGGCTATTCAGAAAGCTGCAACAGCTGTATAAAACCTTCTAATCACCTTTACAGCTCACACTGAAGCTGTTTGGCTGTGTCTCCTCTACAATACATCTCCAACCTGCACACTGATGGGAGCAAAAGAAACAACTGAGAAATACATCTTTTCTATTCCTCTGTGATCAAAAAGATTACAAAGGGAGATTAATTAGGAGTATACTCCCCTGCCTTATTGGTGATTGAATAGATTTTAGTTTGCCTGTAGGAGGCTTCAGTTGGTTGAATGTTGCTGATTATCAGCAGAAAAGAACATTTGCACTGGAAAGCATATTTGCAGATATTGCAAATATGAGAAAAATATTGAGTCTTTCATTGTTGAACCGTTGGTTTATTGACAGGTTCAACTGTGTATAGGATATCCTCACAATGTGCACCTTTTTTTTTTAAACTTGTGGTAGTTAGACAGGATGCTGCAGTGGTGCAGTCCAGATAGATGGTCCTGGCTTTGAACCTACAGTATGGGCCATCTGGGACCTCTCTGTGTGAAATTTGCATGTTGTCCAAGGACAAGTTGTGGCAGTTAGCTCCAAGTCTTCTTGGACAGGGTCAAAAGTTGTACGTGTGTGTCAGCCCTGCAATAGCGTGGGAGATCATGGGGGACTTATTGTATCTTTTACCCAGTGTGTGACACAAGCAGGGATGGACGGTATAGTTTGTTTTTTGTCTTTTGCAAAGAAACAAGCATTAAAAAATAATGATGCAAGATTAAAAAGACTGTAGCCTAACCCGATTGTGTTTTTTTGTCAGGATGCCAAATCTGTGATTTTACTATAAGAATGATAGAATGAGTTGGTGGGAAAATTAAACACAATCCAAAGACAATCCAAGGTAACAGCTTGGAGAGTTTAACCGATAACATAACGCTGCACATGGCTTTATACAGCTCTGAAACAAGACTCTGAATTCTTGAAAGTTGCCATAGCTGTAATAATCTTAAAATATGCACTAGTAGCCTATGTGATTGGCCATTCTGCCTGATGATGTTTTAGCATAAAACCAAGCCATTCTCAACTTATATGCAGATGATACTCTGCTCTGGTCTGCTCGGGTCCCCCTCACTGAGGTGCTAAGGGCTTGTCTCAACACGGCTATCGTTTGTTTGGTTGTGTCTACTGCATTAATCTGCCTCATCTCTGACCATGTATTGCATCTAACAGCTCCATTTCCTCCATTTCCACAGATTTTACCGATAGTGTTGTTGTCGAGGATACATGAGAAGCAAGCTGTTTTCAGTCTGGACACAGGAAATCAATTTTAATGTGGGGTATGAATGCAGTAATGACTAGACACAACATTGTGGACATGCCACACATGCTTATTTGAGGTTGATGGAGAGTTGAAACTGAACAGATGTAAACAGAGCAAAGCTTTCAGTGAAGGTTCTGCTTTATTTCCAAGAAAGATCCATTATGAACAACCACGGGGTGTTTAATAATTTGCAACATGCACACCTCTCAACGTATTTTATTACGAACATCCATTTTCAGTGATCAGTCACTCTGCCCTGCTTCTGTATTTCACTCTTTGAGCTTACTACTGGCAAGACAAAAGGAGGCTGTACTGAAGATAGGATATAATAATGTCAGCAGTATTAGAGATTACCAGCAGGGACAAGATCATTGTGCAGAACATACTGTGGCGAGGTTTAAAGCACGAAAGTGGAGAGGAGGGTGGGGGGGTACGGATACTGTTAGTCGTAATTGTTGAGAAAATTGGCTCAAATTGGTTCCCATTTATTGTCGTTTCTTCCTAATGGCTGCAGAGTGTGATTCTAAAGCAGGACGGGGATAAAGTGAGACATTCTGTATAACTTTCAATTCTCTCTGTTATTATAGATCCTCTAGTTTTTGTCTTCTTCTTCTTCTCCCTCTTGTACCTGGACAAACATTTGTCAGCACTGTCTCTTGTTTTTGAGAGAGTATGTTTATGTGTGATCCTTTCAGCAGTGCATGAAATTCTGCAAATCACAGCATCTCATCAGTATGACAGTGTTGTTCCTCAGCGTGCCGGATGAGGCTTATGAACACGGCAGAATCATGAGCAATATCAGTTTGTCCCATGATGCATTTCTACCAATAATATATGTGGAATATCATGAATAGATTTACATACGCTGGTGGAAAATCTGCCACTTCTCTGAAGAAACATAGTTCTTATTACATTACATAAACACATTTCAGTAATGTGTATTTATGGACTGTGCTTTATTATGACATATTTTATTTGGTCATGGGATATAGATAACCTTGCAAGTATGTGATATGAATTGCAAAACACTCAGTTAGATACAGGAAGATGAATCTGCTCAAGTTGCACAGAAGGTAAACATATTGATCATTTAACAAGGTAAATGAAGAAGTTTAATATCTTTCAAATAAAGATTTATTAACAGTTGTTTATGATGGATATTTAAGTGGTCAGTGCATGGTGCAATAATGTAGTGATGGGCCACAGGATGTAGTGTGATATATGGCGATGTAGAACCACTGCTCTGTGCAGGCCGACCTTCAACTTGTTTATCTTTGCCTTTGTGCGAGCAGCCCGGCAGACAGAATCTCTGTGAAATGAGAAAAGGTTTTCGACATCTTGATGAGGAAACCCAGGAGAGCATGAGCAGGGATAAAGAACCATATTAAATCTGTGAGGAGGGAAAAAAAAAAAGTTATCTGTCAATAGCAGCTAACACGTCTTTGAAAATAATACATATTGATTTGGCAAAATGGATCTGATATTGTTCTTCTCAAGGTCTCAGCGGGAGAAGCCTGTTGTACTCGGAGCTGTGGCACAGCGAAAGCTTCCTTTTGAAAAATTAAACAAAGGGAGGGTTTGTACCGTGCGATGGGAGAGAAGAGGATGCTGTCAAGATATTTGACATGACCTTCAGTCTGTGAAAGACACCATTCTGTCTCTTCTTTTTCAGCTACTCTGTCTCCTTTTCTCCCGGTGGTTTTGAATAGACAGACTTGGAATAGGAGAGTGAGAACGGAAGACTGACTCTGACTTCCACTGGGCAGGAAAAAGAGAAATATGGGAATGCCAAGTAGAGACAAGATTGTGTTTGTTCATGGTGGATGTATGTTGTTTTTCTGTGTGAATCTCTTTGTGGTTTTATCACCTAAGTGTGGAAGGAGCCATAGCTCATCTGAGATTTTCAAGAGTTGCATCAAATGCATGGGAGAAAACAAGGTTTTCAATTGAAATCAGTCTTTGAGCTGGTTTTTCCGCGGTTAGATTGAATCTTGGCAGACGGATGACACTATAATGGCACAGGTTTCACATTAAGGGAGAATTGACAATGTTATTTCCTCTTTTTTGACTTTTTACATGTGATTTTACCCTCCAATCCAACCAGGTCTTGGGCAGATAACATCAGTGAAGGCGGGAGCAACAGGTCAGAAAATAAATATTGTGTTTGTTTACTGTTCGATGTAGCCTGCAGAACCCTAGTTAGCAGCATTGTAACGTTTACCTCACACAAACCTTTTGCAAATGTTGCAAACAACCTAATGTGTTGCTGTAGGATAGAAAAACACTTCAGTTGCAGGGTCATAAACCAATATCAAAATAAAATGAGATTAGAAATATAATAGGATGTTTTATTCCTGTTGTTTTTTCCCGTTTTATTTATATGTTTTATTCCGTGTGAGATAGTATTTAGTGTATGTGTGTGTAATAGTTTTAGAGATCAGAGTACCCTTTAAAAGTTACACTAAAAACATCCTGGGCTGCATTAGTGGGAATGTGTTGTTTCAGTTGGGGGAGAGGCAATTAAATATAATCCGGTAAATTCAGTCCCTACTTCAGAAATGCATTTCCTATCCCCTGTCTTAATATTTTTGGCAACGACAAATTGAATGACCGAGGAGTATGGAAGCGCTGCTGTAATGTGAAAATATGAAATGCCCACAAATTAAACAGATTTACACATAAACCTCTCCACTCCACCTCCACAGTAATGCTACGGCTTAACAACTCCATAATTCTCCGTCTTCTAAATAATGCTGCACTGGATCCTTGAATGAATGGTGCTACAGAGCAAGAAAATTACCGTTTAGCTTCACAGTTTCTTCTCAGTGTTAGCAGGTTAACCTCCCGTAAACAAATGCTAATATATGAATTAGAACCAGTGACATGTTGTTAGCCACCCACATGCTAGTAGAAGCTGGTTGGACCAAGCCTGAGTGTGTATTTTCTATTTTAAAAAAGTCAGTGCTTGATGGCACAGTTACAACAGATGAGTCATTATTTAAAACTCTTGCTTTCTTGACTAAAACAATTCTTTTTCGCTTCGTCTTTTTTCATGGTGGATCCGCTGCCAACTTTACAACATTTAGCTGTCTGAGTTGCCAGATGCCTGATAGTGAATCATCCGCTCTCAGGAAACACCGCTTTGATTCACATCTTGTCGTTCTCTTCTGCTGCCTCGTTCATTATTTTTCACGTTATCAGGATTTCTTGTGTGTTAGTGCTAATGTGGGCTACGGCCGACCTTTTACCCTCACTACATGTGTAGGTGCAGAACCAAGGGAACTTACAATAAAGATCAAAGGCAGCTGTTGTTCTTTGAGGTTTTCACTGGAGGCGATACTCATAATGTAAAATGTTTTCTATGATAGAGCCAATACATGTTTTATCAATAATAAACTTTGATAAGATTTCATAAAGATATTGTATGTACAATGTTTTTATCACTGTGCAAATATTGCAACATAACTTTTATCATTTACTTGTAAAAGCCTGTGGTAAAAGGACTTTTCCTATACGGTAGCACCTTTTAATGAGGGTGTCAAATAAATGGTGGTGCCCTTTACACCAGGAGGAAGCAGCCAGAGACTAATCGGCTGTTTAGCCTTTTACGGACTCCACCGGCTGTGGAATAATCTCTATTGTCGGTCCTTCCTAATTGCATTACCACGTTTGTCCATTAGTTTTAATATTTTTTGCCTTCGTGATGACATCAAATCAACTCTATGGCAGTGAAAATGTAAGTTAAAGCAACAAATATATTATAAATTCCACTTATATTTCAAAAACAAGAGATTTTCTTTTGCAGTATACAGGCTTAATGGTCCGATTGACTCAATGATAAGATCAGTGGGATATATTTTGTTTGAATTACTGAAATCCGTCCTGTTGTGATGTTACTGAGAGAGTGTTTTGGTTAGGAAAATCCTTGATCCTGTCGTTAAAGTATTTGCTCTTAAAAAGAAGAAGAATAGTGACAGATGTTCAGTAAAAGCCAGTTTGATGCTCAAAATGTCTGAGGGAGTCAACTCATATTTGTTTGATAACCGTTGTTGTTATTTTGTACTTTGGCAGAGGAATTCATCATAATGCACCTACATACTGAATATTGCTTGCATGCATACAAACACTGGAGGAGCCATTGTTGACATTTCACACATTGTGTAGTGTGACGGGGCTAATTAAATCAGACCTCAGTGACATATTTCATTCACCTGTGAGTAGCTACATGAAGGCGTGCTGCAGACAGAAAAACAATGTTCTCTGAGACTCAGACATCCACATTAATAAAGGGGGAAAAAAACACAACATTTTTCAGCATAATATAGGCAGAAGTTGTTTTGTCTTTGTACGTGACTGGATGATAATTTCAGCAGCTTATACAGACAGTTGGTTGGTCTGTTGCTAAGGAGGCAGACATTCAGCCCTGAATAAGAGCATAATAGTTTAGTGTATCTTTGTTCAGACACAGTCTGCTCTTCCTCCGGCCTCTAGCCTTTGTTTTTTATTTCCCCTCTGCCCATCGTCTCTTATTGTACATTTCTAGACATTCACTCCCTATTTCCTGTATTTTACCCTTATTGTGTGTGTGTCTGTACTGTAGGTGTGCGAGGAGAGGAGACAATTCAGGTTTCTATTCTCCCTCATGCTGGTCTTGTTTTGTTTTTTTTTGCCACTGATAGGTTCAGATTGTTATTGTAAGTGTCTGACAGCATTATGAATAGGAAATTCTCAGCGCCAGACCTTTTTGTTGAAGAATAAGATCTTTGTTTAACCAGAAATAGTTTTTCTTGTGGCTCTGTTCAAAGCCAACAGACTCCACTAACAAAAAGGTTTATACCTCACAGAGAACTGGAGTTGCTCTGTCAATCGCTGCTTTGATCAGTTTTGTATTTATTTACTGTATGTTGTAAGGTATTTGAATTAAAAGTAACGGATCTGAATTATTCTCCTACCATTGAAAGGAACACAGTAATTTGTGGCTTATCCTTTAAGTATTGCATTATCCCACAGAAATAATCAGCCACTGCAGCGCTAGTGCCACGTCGACACAATTTTTAAGCTATTATCGAGCAAAAATAGTAGATATGTCTCCCATGTATGAACCTTTCCCTGGTTGTGACACAGCGGTCAGCACAACCATCACATAGGTCATTTGCTCTGATTTCCATCGGGACAACCGGCGCCTATATAACATTTTTCCCTGTCACTGGCATTAACGAGAAAACACCCACCAGTCCCCTGTATTGTATTTTTTTTTCATCACTCTGTAAGAATTATACAAATATTTGTATAATAAATAATAATAATGATGAAGGTTACAGAAAATATTATTAATGAAGGCACTTCTTTCATCCGTTATGAATTTACCATTTCTTTTCAAGAGATCAGTTGTATGTGCTTATCAATATGGAGACAAATTTAGTTTGATTTGATAAAACGGGCGCAAGAGAGGGAGTTTTGACAGTTTTTGATGACACTATTTGTCTGCCATCTTCATTAAACCCATCAGTGCCATGGAGGATGCCATGTTTCCCAGGGAATAACAGTTAAACTTTCCACTTCATGGTGTCCAAGGCCACGATATCCTGGTTTACTACATGTAGATTTTGTGCTTTTATTGACCTTAGATGATCTACGCATCGCATGGATCCTTGTGGCTACAAGCGTAATTTGGTTCATGCTCCTGAAATGTTGAGTATCTGTCGACTTCCACAATTTATCAAGCAAGGGCGCTTGAGCAAGACCTCCTGTGTGTTTCCAGAGAGGCTGTTTCCGCCAGATGTCTTTCAGAAAATTACCCATTAATTCATAGCAATATGGAAGCAGCTGAAAATATGATGATAATTATTCCAGGTAGGCAGAACATTTAGGAAAATGAGTATAAAAACAACCTCTAGAAATTTTAATAGAATTAGTTTCAATTAGTCGCAAATTTAGAGCATATTTGAAATCAGAGAAGTAAAAGTGGATGAGCTTAAAAGTACAATCATTATGTTGCAGAGACGATGGTGTTTTCTATAAATCCTTATAAATAATAAAAGGGTCAGTGTGGCTCTGGAGCTGCAGTATGACAGCTCATGCTGCACAGGTCACCAGTCTGTCTCATTTTATTTTATACTCATTTCAATGACTTTCCAGTTCAGGGTCTTGTTCAGAATAATCGTCTGTGTCAAGCACCACTATCAGGGCTGAGATTTAATATTAAAGCTTTTAGATGAGACATCAACTAATTACTATCTCATTTTACTTTCAGAAATATGCATGTATACAGTTAGAATTTAAATGATTGGGCTGGTCATTCATTATCATCACATTAAACATTAAATTATGAAGAAATATTCATCATGAGATAATCACAACAGATTAGCAGATCTTCAGTAAAGATCCTTCCTCCTCCAGCGAAAATGTATTTTTTTCCACAATGAGTAAAAGGTGAGTTTGGTACAGACTCGATGTATCATTATCTTCAGAAATGTTCTTTCAGCTAGGTCTTTAAATAGACGTTGGCGATATGTTGTTGTCTAGACATGTACATAAATGATTCAACTCTCTGCAAGAAAAGATTTCACCTGCACATCATTTCAGTAGCATAAAAGATAAAGAGTGTCAAACTAACACTCATACACCGGAGCTTAACATGCTGCAGAAATATAAATGAAAGCTTAAACTCCTTCGTTTAACTTTTTAGCCCTTAATATTTAAAATTTTTAAACATGTGAAGAGAAAAAATCAAAGCGGCAAAATTGAGATCAGTAAGAAACATTAAAATTAATTCAAAGACTAAAGACCGCTTCATGTTGGCACTCGTTTCCACGTCATGTGTAGCCTACCATACATTCCTTTGAAAGATCTTAATTTCTACTAAATATGCACTGGAGAGCGGGGTCACGGGCTGTGTTAGCCTTCTCAGTGGGATATTGGCATTTTCCTCCACCATCGCTTCCTTTTTTTTCTCTCTCTCTCTCTCTTTTTTATCCCCATCATATGTATGACCTTTAAAACGTTGCAGAATGGAGGGCGGCTTCTGTCGGGGTTTAATTATAAACTGACCTGAGGTCACGTCATATCACAGAGGGTTCTTACATGTTATTCAGGGATTTTAGATCAGTGACGCCAAGTTGCTGAGTTCCCGTGAACGGATGGATGTCGAAGCAAAGCAACCCAAACACGGAGGGAACATGACAGTTGCAATTCATCTAAGATAGCTGTAATTACGGTCAGTGTGATAAAACATGTGGCCCGGTGTGTTGTGGAGTATTTTGGTTTCAAACATGTGCCCAATATTGAAATCCATGGACTTTCTAAGAGAAGGTTCTACTACAAAGAGGAACTAATTCACTCTAATCCTCTTATGATCAAACCAATTCTGATCCTCTAAATCCAAAACAAAGATATTAAATGAAATCCATTATAATCCACTGTAGCAAACTTTCTGCAAAGGAAACATCAGTGTCAGGTTTAAAAGGGGTTTTAACTCAGTTTTGATTGAATTTCTTCTGGAGGTTGGTTTTCATTATGCTTTCATGGTTAAAACTAATTGGATTTTTAATTAGAAGTTTCAGAAGTGTCTGTGGCTAAGAAACACCTTGTACCCTTAACTAATACCGTCTTTTAAAATGCTTTTTAGGTGTCCGACATGCATTAAACAGATCTCTATAACCTGAGTTTGCAACATATTTCAGTAAGGGTCACTTTTGATAAAAGTGTCTGCCAAAAGATTAAATGTAATAACACGGTAAAGTCTATTTGATATTCATTTGATCAATAGAATCACACTGATGATAGTTTATATCTGAAACATGGTCATTGCTTGCTCCGTATTAAACAGGAACATAAAAAGAGAATAAAATACAAGTAGACAACAATAAAAACTTCAAGAGGCTTCTCAAAGCACACTGTTTTTCTGCTGCGGTGATTTTGATATTTGATATTCAATAAACCAGAGACCCGCAGCAGTAAAGCCTTGTCCTTGACTGGGGTCTCGAGGCAGGTCTCAGTGCCCCAGAAAGGAGCGGACCCGTGAAGACCTCTGTTCCAGAAACCTTTAGAGCTCCGTCGACCTCAGATGACTTCTCGCCAAACTTCAGCCACCATAGTTACTGTTGCTACGTCTGTGTCAAATGACAATGACAGTGTTTTGCAGTTTGCAATGAAGGTAGCGGATTTGTCCAACTCAAAATGGTAATTTTTGAACAATGACTCTGTGATTTTATCCTGCAATAAAACAGAGTTAAAGTGTACTCACATTAAACAGCTTTTTCTCACTGTGTGTGGTTAGTGATGACAGCAATGAACTGGCTGTTGACCACGGACGACTGATTAAAAACCAATTAGCTAATCTACTTGTGCCTCTAAATCGTCAGAATTGGCTCACAAATTGGCTTCATATCAAGGTGACTGAATGTCATAGCCTAATAGAGATGCTGCTACAAGGTTTGTAACAAAACACTGCTTGAGTCTTTGAATTTTGGCTTGCAGCATCATCTTTGTTGCAAAGGTGGATTTGTTCAGCGTAAATACTGCAGCAATTGATATAGAGCAATTGTTGCTAGCAGATGTTTTGAGCTGTAATGAGCTAGGCTTATCAGATGCTATGACTTTTGGCTAATGTTCATTCAGCTGAAGTTGTATAAATCTCCAAATGAAAAGCAAAAGCTGAAACCTGATATGGCAACATCTTGTTTTACGCAAAGTTAATATTTCTGGTCCCAGATCAGTTGTAGCTCACTTCTTAAGCTTGTTCGTACTGCACACGGACATTGAAGCAACCGGTTTTCAGTAGGCTAATGCTAAGTTGTAGCTTACAGTACCTTTTGTTGTGTTTGCTGTTTAGATTTGATGCATCACTCTGACATGTTATCAGTTTTCTACAGTTTGGGATTTGTTTGGCCAAGAATGAGTGTAATTTCCTCTGTGCACATTTTTGAACATATTGGGACAAGAGCAGGCAGATGGTTGCAAACTAATTTCTCATGGCATCCTGATCACATTCCAACTCTCCAACTCTACTGGGACCAGTGCTCTAATTTCCTACATCGAGCTTAATAACACGAGCTTCCTCGAGAACGACTCACCAGGTGTAACACTGGCGGGAAAACATAGGGGCGATTGACCTTAATGACATGCGTGTGAATTATTAATTGAATCACATTTGGTGCATTTACATATCAAACTACAAAGCACATGAATGTATCGCTGACTGCGGAGCAACAAGACACAAGTGGAGTTCGTGTTTTTCCATTAGAGCTTGTTTTTTCCTATTGATCAACTTCAAAATTAAATTCCAAACCAGCTTTCTCAGTCATGTTCCATCTTATGCTTCCCTGCTGGGTGCTAACCACAAAATATTAAAGCTGTGTTTGTGCTGAATATTATTTGTGTATACTGCGTGAGAATATTCTGCCTTTCTTTTGTCAGTGCTATGAGACAGGAAATTTGGACCAGGTTTTCAAAGTCTGCTACCGACGGGGTGTGGTGACATTTATCTTAAAATAACCTTTAGTCAAATG
Organism: Decapterus maruadsi; assembly: GCA_030347415.2. Lineage (NCBI taxonomy): Eukaryota > Metazoa > Chordata > Actinopteri > Carangiformes > Carangidae > Decapterus > Decapterus maruadsi. Next base: position 21,137,551 of record CM064906.1, read on the forward strand.
GCCTTCACCATCTCACAGCGGTGGCTCAGTCCTATTTGGCTTATCATATGGTGACTGTATAATGAGAGCAGCAGATAGGCAGAGGATTAAGGAGGCACCTTTAAAGAAATACAAACACCACAAAGCTTCAGTGGCATTGAAGCCGCTCTCTGTTTACAACAAATGGAAAACAGGGCAGTGACAGACGAAAGGTTGGTTAGTGGCTCGTTACTAAGAAAAAACAAATTAAATGACTTTTGCTGTAAATGTTTGTTTCTCAGAGACAGCATTTGAATTTGAAAGGTGTTTATTTGCTCTGTTTCAATTCAGGATTTGGGTTCCTTTTGTTATTATAAGACCCAGTTTTAATAGGTGTACCAAAAAGGTGATGGCAGAATACAGTTGGATATCATGAAAAGTGAAATAATTAGTCAGAACTGGTCAGATTGCTCATCATTCAGCACCAAACTTTCAAATGAATTAGTGACTTTGGTTGTGATTCCTCAATTTCTTCTCTAGCAGCACCATGTTGCTGATATATTGTTGGTAAACTGGATTTTGGTACAAACATATTTGTGCATCTCCTCCATTGTTGAGACTATTATTTGTTACAACTTGTGATTCGATCAATTATCTCCTGACTTTGAGGAGATTTCTCCACCATTTGCTCTCTATTGGCTCTGTGTCAGTGAAGCCCTTAGATCGTTTCTTTTTTGCTTGCCTATTGATTTTTATACAGACTATTAATCACATTCAAATCCAATTTCTTCTGAGAAATGTCTGAGCTAAAGAGCCATGCCATCAATTGGATCATTCCTATGTTTGTCTTAGCATTTTATGGACAATTTCCCAAAATACGTATTTTTTTGGAACATTTTTCACTTGTGTCCCCATGAATTTCATGCACTTCCAATTCGGCCCTTGTATCCCTGCTCGTCTTTACCAATGAGTATTCTGAGACGTGTCCTCAACATGCAGGTCAAAAGGAATAATCAGCAGTGCTCCCTGAATGGGTTTCACATCAGCCATTAATTCCTCCGTCCCTGCCTCCATTGTTCATTATTTATTTGCCTCCTGAATCTCCTCCTATACCTACGGCCGAGCTTTTTGTTCTCTCGTGCATGGATGACGTTTGCTTCCGCCGCGGTCTCCTCCGCCGGCTCAGTAAACTGGTGCTGACAGCTGGAGTTCAAACTCCAACTGAGGCACTTGACTGAACAATCCTCAAACGTAAGAGCCAGCTGAAACAATTCCCTCATCTCACGAGGAATCATATAGCTGAAATACAAAAAAAAAACAAACATTACCGTACATTAAGTCGTAGGGAGAGTGCTCCTCAAACGAATGGGATCAGAAGGGGAAGACGCTCCCTTTGGAGCAGCAGCACGTCAATTCCAGGACAGAAGATTATGTGCTGGCTTGTCAGCGACTGAAATACGCCCACCCCTGCCTGTGTGCAGTATGGAGCGGCTGTACGAAGTGGTTTATGGTTCAGCGGACATATTCGAGATTAAACACTCCAGTGGGTTGATTATCTTTCCATGAGTGAAGGTGAAGCTCACACAGCAACCTACGCTCCTGCCAACATGCTGGATGCCTTTCCCTGCGCCTTATTCCATCTACAGTGGTTGGACATTGGTGACATACACACCCGCACAACACGACACAGTGCAAGACAGTGGCCCTGCAATAATTACTTTGTGTTGAGACAGTGGAAGAGAGCTGGTATCGACCTCGGTAGCTTGTTGGATTGAAAGTAGTTTCTTTTTTTCCCTTGGGTACAATTAATACACCTCTATCTTGTTTTTAGTCTGGCAGCAGAAAAGTAGACAAGATGTTCTTGCTGACCTTCAGTATGTAGAGACCCCGTGGTGTTCAAATATATATTGTCAGACGGTAAGATAATAACAATATTATCCCCTTTTTTTATTAAGCTTTCAACACCGCAGCTTGTCTTTTGTAGTAGCATTTTGTCTCCATGTAAGAAGGTTTTGATTGTCATTATGGCATTAGATGGTGTGCTGTATGGCTCCTATGAGCAGAACATGATGTTGTGTCTCTAAATTATCAGTGTATCATTATGGACTCTGTAATGAAGCCTGAGCGCTTCAGCGTTGAAGCAAATGAAACTGAGGAGCAGTTTGGTCCTATGTGTTCTTACTCTCAAAACACAAGTAAATTTAAGATGCTGAAGACTTAATTGGTCTAGTACGAAATACTTCTTGTCTATGAGCTGAACAGATTATCACTGGAAGAAAAATGACAACATGATGCAAGATGATAACCAACATGTGAATGTGATAACTGTATCAAAGTTGGGAGAGTATTTTGTGGCCAGGTTCCCGGCTTCAATCCGTTTGGGAAGATCTACAGGGAAATGAATTGTTGGTGAGGTTTTACAGGAAAAAGGTTTTGTTTAAAATGTTAGTAGGTTTGAGTATAAAGAAAACCAGTTCAGAACTGAAGAGCACAGGGGTGTCAACATTTCTCTTAAGAGCGAGACATCATTTTGGAAACGGTTTATGACTGATGATCGCTACACTTTTCTCTGCTGTAACTTGTTCTGTTCTTTGTGTTTCATTGTTGTTACTGTACTTTTTCCCTTTGTTGCAACTCAACACATCATAAACTCGTATGTAATGGGTCAGTATGACAACCTGACAGAACCGGCCTTGATGAGTTAACATGTTAAACTAATTATCCTTTTGTCATTTGCAGTAAAAACTTATTTCATATTTATTTTTAGAGACTGTGTAGGTTGAGCAACCTAAGGTCAGATTCCTGTCAATGAACAGAACTTCCAATGTTATATTTATATTAATCATATAGGTCTATTGTTAATAAGGTGCAAGTGTGAGGTTTTCTTTCATCAAACAGATGCCAATACAATATAATAAGCTATAATGTTTCATGAACTGACAATCAAACATAGGTGAACATAATGTGAAAAGTAGCGATTACTGATGTGATCAAATTGACTCAGCACCACTTTATAATCTCTGCTGTCAGTATAATGGCATATTTACCAAGTAATGCAATGTGTATAACTACAGTAATATCTTTACAAAATACTTCATAAATGCGACTAAAATTGGTTATTTAAAGAAAACAAGCCAAGTTTACCTAGATGTGGACTTAGTCAACCACCTAACCAAATGTATTGTGATGTCACATAATTGTAAAACTACACAGTGTCAGGAGCGATAAGCAGCCAACCTGTACAGCCTTAATTACATAAAGTCCTCTTGGAAATAATGACTTGTGACAACAGCTACCAGAAGATATGGGCAATTTGCATAATGTATAATATCATAAACATAATAATCCACTGGTCAAATCATGTTAGATAATACTAGATGACAACTAAACATAAGCTTGACAGACATTTGAACTTGTGAAATATTAGTCATGAACCCATTTAAAACGTCTTGGTTCCTCATCACAGATATTGTTGTCCCAGAACAAACTCCCCTCTTTCAGCCTCGGCGTCACTAAACTGTCAGCTCTGGGTTGAGTATATTTACTTTTAATCCTGTTTGATAGAGTTAAGTAACTGCTGGCGTGTGTTTTAACCTTGCCGATGTCTCCGAACCATCAAAACATCTTTTGAAGAGTTTGCCTACGCCTCCCTCCGCTTCCATCCTCCAACATCTGCCTTCCCGCACGAAAACATCTTTGAGAAAATGTGGTCAATTCTCTGTGATCAGTAGGGCTAAATGATCTTATGAACCTACCAGTTAGTTTAACATCCACCGGTTATTTGCATTTCACAGCATGTGGACTCTTCTCTTCTCTCTCTTGCTGTGTTTCTCTCCCTCTTTCACGCCCTCCCTCGCTCTCATCTCTACTTGTTTGATCACATGCCAGTCACAAAAGTTGAAAGTCCGTCATCTCCACCATTAAACCACCGCTCTGTGAATTGGCAGATGATATGAGTTGATTACGTAAGGTGGAAAATAAAAATGTAGAAAATCTGTTACAGCGACTGCTTAGCAAGTGTTTAAACTAGACGGCGTTTTGAAGTGAAGAGTCTGCGTACTTATTAAGTGCATCAAGGTACTTCAAAGGGAAATGAGTGCAACTCGGGTTCTCCATGTGTAGATACAAGATGTTGAGAGAACGAGGGGATTATGGTACAATTAGTCCACGGCACGAATAAGACGCTGACAGAATCCGGCGCAGTTTAAAGCCTGGTGCATGGATGGTAAACTGAGTTATCATCGAATGATAGTGAATATGGATTATTATGTATGCAGAAAACATTCACTGAGGCTGTTAAAATTTAAAATATTTGCTCAGCTTTGCAGAGGAAACAGAATATCTTACCTGCTGGCATCACCAGAGACATATTGTCTTTTAATATGCTTTGATATTGTTGTATTTAGACTCTCAGGTTGCATCAGCAGAGACTTGATATTTGTCAAAGGTATTCCTACAGCATAAGTTCCAAACATTATGCCAGGTATAAAAAAATAAAGAGGCTCAGGGGAAAGTATTATGAATTAAACAGCTTAATGAAAGCTTTTAGTGCTGCCAGCGATATTCATCTCAGTCACTCTCTTTCTCCTCTTTGTTTTCATTGTTGGAACAGGTGTTTTGTTTTTTTTTGTCGTTGTTGCCGTGCTGGCTGTTGCTATAACAGCTGAGGTCATTTTCGAAAACTACCTCTGCACCTGTAGCTGCGTGGATGTCGTTCCTGATCTCGTTCTCCGCTCAAAAACAAAGGTGTAAAATCTCCCGTCAAATAATTAAATAAGGCAGCAGCCATATGTTTTCTGTCTAGGAAAGTTGCTGCGATGCCGCCAGAGTGAGTGTTTACTGTAGCATCACAGAAGAAGAGTTCAGACAGGAGGTAAATGTGCAAACTCCAGCAAGGTTATAGATTAATTAAGTGTATCTAAATTGGATGTAGCATAAATGGTTGTGTGTCTTAGAGCTGCATTGTTGACTTAGACAAGAGTCTTGCATTGGTTTATGTTAATACCTTATAATGAAGGAGCACTTATCTTTTAACACATGTCGTATTCAGATGATCAGTCTCTGTAGTTTTTTTTTTAATGATGATTTTTTTTATCTTTTTTTTTTTTTTTAGCAAATCTCTGTCGCAGTAATGAGAAACTCCTGCAAGAAGTTTAATTGCAAATTCTATTTATGTGCCCAGCTTCCTGTTTATTTGTCTCAGATGTTGTACTTTCTTATTCCATAATGACGAAAGCCCCTCTTTTTTTCCACTGCGTCATTACCTCTAATACACACATGCACACGCTCAACCACAAACACACACACCCCTCCTGCTGTGCATTAAGCTGACTGGCCACATTCGGGGCCCTGTGGGGCTCCGTATCCTCGCAGCGCTCGGTCTGAAAACTCCTTATCTCCACTCTGTCTCCTATCTCAGCGCTCCGCTCACCTATGGCAAGGGCAAACTGTGGGCATTATTACTCTAGTGGGTGACAAAACAACGCGCCTCCATCCACTTATGAGTCAAAAGGTCGCGACCTGCGATTCACTCCACAACACATCAAAACAGATTATTCTTCTCCCTCTTGACTGCTTTTCCCTTGAACTGCAAATCCACAACACAGATGAAGCCGTCTCTGTGTTTTCTGTGCAACTGTTCTGTTAGTTAAGTTCACTGTGAATAAGGAAGCAGCTCTGTGTAAAGTCACATGCCTCTCGTTGCCTCAAAGAGCTTCTTAAAACATTTAGGACTCAGAAGCTGGCATCAAATCATTGGTGCGATTCTTTGTTTTGTCATTATCCATCTTATTATGAACTGCAACAGAAGTTGGCAATGGCATAGCTGAACCGCAACACTCATCAGTCAATCCACCACTTTGTTTGTTCAAATACTTCCTGGTTTTAAATTATCACTTCAACACTGTGGCCTATTTTTAATTCAGCAAAGTGATTTGACATCAATTTGTATTAACATGAATGTATTTGAGAATAAGACTGACATCACAAATAAATAATTTTGAGAAATAAGTTTCTGTAGGAGAAATATATTTGCACCAAGTAAGTATCCACCAAAGTTTTGGTATTTACCAGTGGAGAGAGACTCTGTGGACTGTGTATTGATAAAATATTAAATGGAAGAGAAGAACAAGGATCAGAGTAGCTATCTTTTACTCTCAAGAGTTAGAAAAGCATGCTGTCTAATCTCTGAGTACATCTACTGCACATTTGTTTTAAAAGTCTGATTTATGTGTCATCACCTCTTGACGAGTGTATCTGCATCCAATGACAAGCTGATAGTAAAGTGAAGTAAATGGATTTCTAATCACTGGAAATGAAAGAGAGGGAGAAAGACAGAAGGGACGTATCAGGAAGCTCCTGATGGCGGCTATGACTTAAATTATTTTAATTAGAGCTGATTGGTATTCATAACGCATTACAGCGCGGTCATGTTACCCAAAAAACCTTGATAACTCCCAGGCTCTCCATGCTTCCCTCCTTTTACACCAACATACTAATTAATAAATCCTCCTTGGACAGCTATCAGCTCTGATTACATCCTCACTTGTCCTTACACCCTTCTGATGGCAAGAACAGCTGACTTCAGCTTGGTTTGATTTAGGAGTGCTGCAACTTGCACCAGCTTCAAGGTAAGAAAAAAAAAAAAAAGATTAAAAAAAACTTACCGGTAATTGTTTTTGAAAGATGTCACAGCTTGGCTGTCAGATGTTAAAGCAGACAGGAATTATAAACAGTTACATTCTTTTTAAGTCTGAAAACTGCAGCAAAGGACAATGCCTGTTGGTGAGTGTGGGTTGTAAAATAAAATAATAATAAAAAAAACAAGATATGCAAATATGTGCTCTTTCTGACTAATGAAGCACAGGATGAAATGTAATTGTCTGATGAAGCATCCTCATCATTAAAGATTCTGTGGCATGAAATGCTTTCAATCAGGACAACGTTAGCCTGAAGTTACAGTAGGAAAGGCGGGCTTAAGAAAGAAAGAAACAAATGAGGAAGGATTAAAGGAAAGAGGGCAGTGAGGAAAAAGTTTGGATGTAAATAAAATGTAAAGAAAGCATGAAAGAAAATATGCACAAAAAAAGGAGAAAGGGTAGTGACAAAGAGAACGATAGAGGGAAAGACAAAGAAAGAAGACAAAAATGTGAAGTTACGGGTGATTCACTGGACCGTATCGTCATATTTATGAGACAATCTAATATTTTTTCGTCTCTCCGTCTGCAGATCATCTGTTTTTGTTGTTTATGTGCCAGCGATTCTTCACAGTGGTGATTCTCAATGGAAAATGAGATCGGCTCGGTGTCGGGTCGTCAGTAAACAGTTGAACTTTCATGAGACAGAATCCCACAGGCCGGAGACTGAAGAGCTGCAGCACTCAAGTCCTGTAGCGGGACTAACTCTCTAATGCTGGGTCCTTTTGACTGTCAGAAAGTGAGGAGGTTCCTGCTTCACAGGGCTTCGTCTCACTGGGTGCGTTTTCATTATGTGGCTTTGTACAAAAAAAAAAAAATAAGAGAGGAAAAAAAAATCACAACAGAAGTTTGACTTGCATGTGGAGAGACGCCCCAAGGTAAACATGTTTTTTTTTTTCTCTCTTGCGTTGTCTTGCTTCAAAGGCTTGTGCCCAAGAAATGCGGTTTCCCTTCATGACACAAAGTTCAATCAATAAATGAAACACCTAATTAAGAAAATGTCATGGCAGAATACGATTAGAAACCCTCTGCACTGCCTGTATTAAAACTTAAAGCTGCACCATTTATTGTTTTTACACCAACACTGGTTCAAATTGATAATGTATAATGTGAGGAGAATGAACTCTGTGTTTCCCCTCAGCTCCACAGAGCCGCGCAGCATCAGCTCCAAACATCACTGTGCAGCCGTCACTGCTTCCAACAGCCTCTTTTCTTACTTATTCGTCCGTTGTGACTTAGTGAGTGAGTGTAACAAACGAGTAGGCTATTTTTTTAAGGAGCTGGTGGAGACCAAAACAGTGCTATGAAATGAGGGTGAAAATGGGCTTTATGCACAGCTCCACTACTTCCTGAAATAAGCCAGCTCCTTTATTTCCTGTTTTACATTATTGGACCAACTGATTAATCCAGGTGTGTCTGACCTCACAGTAATGGTCAGGCACACATGCTAACTGTAGACCATTATGGGTGTTGTCATGTCCCCCTTCCCTGAAATTGGGATTACAAAAAAACAGCTTGCTTGTTTAACATGCAGCATTGGAGCTTAAAGGAGCTGTTTGTAAGAAATATTGTATATGGCAAGTAATCATAAAATCACCCAATATGTCACCAGAGACTATTTTGAATTTGACTGCAGCAACAGTTTTGGCCACAGTCTTACATATAGCTCCTTTAAATACCGTATATGTTCCTTGATTGATAAATAAATAAAAAACCCAGCATCCCTGGATGCTTAAAGGACAATTCCGGGCAAATTCAACTTGGGGGTGTATGTTACTATCATTTTAGGTCTAAAAGAAGGAATGTGAAGATTTTCAGTTTAATCGCTCCTGTTTTGCGGTAGCTCCGTCTGTCCCTGCATCGCTACAGCAGCAATGAATGGGAGTGGATGCAAGTTCCGCTGGTTAGGCTGTTTACATCCCACAAAGCCGCAATTTTTTTCCACAGACAAGATGGCACTCAAACATGTACCGAAGTTTATTTACTTCAAAAGCTGACATGCTTGTAAAACTAGATCTAATTCAAAGTCTCAAAGACCCTGCTGCCGTGCTCGGTGCATTCAAGTGCAGTAGGAGCTGCCGATAAACACAGGAATATCGACTTTTACTTGCTTCAAGTGTACATTTTTTTCCACAGACAGGAGCTGTTTGTCAAACATGCGCCGATAAGTTTTTTTTTACTTGTAGCAAGTCAAGAGTCGATATTTCTGTGTTTATGACAAAACGGTAGCTTTCTGACTGCCCCCGAATGCACCGAGCACCGTCAGGGTCTCAGAGACTAGACTTTGAATTTAGATCTGTTTTACAAACAGTTTTGCCAAGTAAATAAACTTACTGTACATATGTTTGAGTCTCCATCTGACACTGTCTGTGGAAAAAATTGCGGCTATATGCTACCTAGCGGAACTTGCATAATTGATTGATAAATAGATTTTTGAAAATCTTCAAAGACCTAAAATGATAGAATCCCTGGAATTTGTTTCCTTTAAATCCCTCCTCAGCGCAGTGTTGATGTCTTGAAACTTGAAACTCCCTGATTTAATTGTGGGGAAAACTTGTGATTCAAGATGTTTTTGGTTGTGCCAACAAAATTGTGCAGAAAAAGCGAGTTCTCCCTTGTAGGAAAAAAAAACAAAAAAACATGAGGGAAAGAATCATGATTTCATTATTGGCTTGTCACATCTCTGTCTCTTAGTCCACACATACCACACACAAGCAGTGCCCCCAGATTCTTCTTGTGAGATTGGAGAATAACTCATTCTTCATTTGCTTGAGCTCAAACTCACACACACAGACGCACACGCACACACACACACACAACACATGCACACATACACAGGCTGAGCAATATCTCAAAGTGATGGGGAAATTGGAGAAGGCTCTGTCATTATTAGGGCGAGGCAGATGGTGTCCCATATTGGTCCTGATGGGAAATGGGGAAGGATGAGTCATCTGACTTCTATCGAGCTGTAGGATTGAAGAAGAACTTGTGGTATTCAACCATCCCGGCCTTTGTGTGTTTGTTTCAGTGTGTTTATGCGTTTCACCTGACACAAAGAGCAGGTGGGAACTGGAGAGGGGAAGAGTTCAGAGCCAGAGAAAAGGAGCTGATGTGAAAGTTGGAAAAAAAAAGTTTTTTAGCTCAGATCAGAAAAATGAAAATGAATTGGTGCAGATGAGCTACCACATGCCATGACATGTGATGCACATGTGGTACATGCGATTGCTGTTTCTTAATGGCATTTTTGTTTTAGTAATCTATAAATAAAGGGCTCAGCACTTTCTCAACACTGATCATCACCATGAAATATATCACTTCATAGTATCACTTATATCACATTCAACCATTTTGTATTGTATTTCTTTGAGGACAGTGTTTAAAATAAGGAGTTTAAAAAGTGATGGAGTCATGTTCTCTCTAATTTATCCCCAAAAAAAGTGTGCATGTCATTTTAATTTCTTGCATCTACACTGTTTGATTTCATTAAAATAGGCAGATGGAAACAAGCATGGGTGAGGTAGTAAAACCCATTACTACATTAGTAACCTCAGTGTTTTCCAGCAGATTCCTTTTTTTTCTTCGCCCCTAGTTCACAACTTTTGATTTGTTCTGCCATTTAGCTCCTTCCCGGTGGCTGTAATGCTGTCATCTCTTTTTATAATTTAGGCTTGTTTGTAATTAAGCGAGCGGCGGGCGGCGACGTCTTATTCCCTTTGTGCATTTTTTGTATATTTTCATTGTGCTGCTTGTTTTGTGTGCGCACTGGTGCATGCATGCATGTGTGTGGTTATCTGTAGCTGTGTTGCTGTTGGAAATGAGTCAGCAGCGCTGCCGGGAGCCTGATGTCTAACACTGCTACAAAGGTGGTTTGCAGGAATATAGTTTCCAGCTGAGTGTTGGGTGTTGGTGTGTATGGAGTGCCCTTGATGCTGGAGAGGTTAGAGAGAGATCCCTGTCCCTCTGGAGAGCACCCCGCTTTTAGTTTTTTCACGGTTGTTTTTGTCACATGCAGAGCTTCATATGTCTGCGAGAGCGGGTCGGGTCAAAGCAACAAGCCACACCAACCATCTGGCCCCATATTTGTCAAAATGTCAGGTGAATTTGATTCTGTGCCCTTAACCTCCGAGCCGCCGTTCTCCTCTGGCTCTCTGTCTGCACGTCAGGTGGCAGCTCCTAAGTATAATATCTGTGTGTGTGTGTGTGCAAGTGTGTGTTTATGTGTGTGTTTTCTGTATGCGTCTGCTTTTTCTCTGAGTGACACATGTGGGCCAGCTCCTACAGGGCAGCTCCAACCTTTGCTGTCATTTCATTTCTGGCAGCTACTCTGTCATTATTAACATCATCACCTTCTTCTTCTCCCCACCCACCACCACCACCACCACTCCTCCGTCTTCTTTTACGTCTGTCCATCATTCTTTTGTTCCATCTGTCTTTCCCTCTCTCTCTGACCCTCTTCCTCTTCCTCTTCCTCGCCACGTTGATACATCCGGTTCAGCATCAGCCATTCATCTCTTTTCTCTCTCTGCTCTCTCTAACTTGTGCTGTCATGTCAGGAGCGCCGCTAACTGTTCTCTGGTTTGTCACTCTCTGCTTCGACATCACACAGTACTACGTCTGTGTTTCATATGTCAGTTATATCCAGCTGTGGTGATCCACATGTCGTTGGACTTTGTAGCAGCGGCGGTGAAATAAACCATGCCTTGTAGGCAAAAACAGGAGACATTGTAATCTGTCTTTGAATGTATAGTGAGACCTGGGGAGCTGATGTCAACCTTAACCTGCTGCTTTAATGAAAAGATCAGTCAGAAAGTCATAACAAACTATTTTAATTTCATTCGTGGTCCCAAAGATGGTGAATACTTGAGGCTGGAGTCTGGACTGTAGTGAAATGTAATATAATAGAGTATGAGTATAGTGTTTCTATTTGATTATGCAGCTTTATAAATATAAAAACCATGGTCTTGGGTTTAAATCTTTTTCTCAGTGTAAACATCCTAGAGCTTAAACGGAAAGCTGGAACAAGCTGATGAAGTAAATGCAAAACCGTCAGACAGTCATGAATAGGATAATTTTGGTCGTGCAGAATATGATTTTTTTTTTTACATTGGGCCTAAGATAGATGGAATAAAATAGACTCAAAATATATTAATTTTTTTTCTGTTGGTTTAGTCTGTGTAAATTACATCTGCACTGTGACTCAGGCTGTATGCAGATATTTTAATTTCCAGTGTTTTTTCAGCTTTGGCCTCTTGAGGAGGTTTGGCCTTTTCAGTGAACAATTTGAATCATTATAACCTTTAATTAAAAGTAAAACCATTACATTTACTGTATGTTAGCGGTAGAATAATTGTGATTTCACTTCTGTCTTTGCACATAACATTAAATAAAAGTATCATACTGTATCTTCACCTCTAACATTTAATCCAGTCCCGAATCCTCCACATAATATACAGCAGACTTTACATGGTTTCCCTTGTTATTTCCATACGGACGTCTCGGTCCAGATTCGTGCAATAAAAGTTCCTGCACTGTACAGTTTATATTTGAGTGCTGTCATCTGCTTATTTACTCCCAACAAATTACTTGCTTCATTGTTTCAGCGCAAAAAAAAGTAGCATATCATCACCGTCGTTGTGTTGATGCTGCCCCGATCTGTGACGACCGACGCCGCCGAGGCAGAATAGTAATTGAATTGTCCGTCGTGGCCTGGCCTTTCGCTTTATGTGGGAGCCCCTCTGTGTCCGGACTGCCAGAAAGTCATTACAGCAAATTAGTTATTCTGGCCCCACGCCAACTCTGTCACGCTCTTCCCTCCTCACTCTTTGTGCTCGGTGCCAAGCTCTTATAAAGCAGGATACAAGCTGCTGTGAGTATGATTGAAGACTGTAAGGTTATGAATTAGATATACATAGCTGGATGTGTGTTTGTGTTTGTATGTGTTTGTGTGCGCATGGTTGACTGCAGTATCTAATCAAGCTTTGATGAGCCTCCTGTTCCCCAGGTGGCGGCGGAATGAAGGGATCATCATCTTTTATTAAAAATGCATGGCCGATCGCATTTAGTCACAAATGTTCATGCGGGCTCTAATGAAAAACGTAGCTCTCTTTTCTTTCTGCTTTTCCACCTCATGTGCCATTTTTCTTAATACCAGACTGTCAAGCGCTCTGTTTTCACACGGCACATGTTCACTTCGTAATGATAATGGCAGGGGAGATTCACTGTCAGATGTCAGAGGGGTGGGTGAGGGTAGACAGAGGCAGGCTTCTCCTTCATCTGCTTTTCCAGTTAAAATGACGACGTTAAATCTTAAATATGTGCCTGATTGCTACATGCATAATAACTAAAAGACCAGAAACCAAAGCTTGCAGGCCCCAGGCAGGAAGTTTTCTTCTTCAGCAGCTGACAAGCCAAGACAAGAAAATAAAGAAACATTACAACAAGTCAGTCCTTGTTTTTATTGCTACATTAACGTCCCGGGGTCCCTGAATGCCTCCCAGGGTACATGACATGTAAAAATGACAAATTCTTCTTCTGCCGTATTTTTCTAGACTTTCTAAACTTATTTTTGAGCAATTTCAATGTGTTACCTTGGGCTTTTTTTTTTTTTACAAAAACATTCAGTATTATCCTGCTTCTTCTTTTTTTTTTACACCACACCATATCATTTACTGATACTGCTATTGTTGGATGTGTTTCTAATGAAAATAATTGTTGGTTGCCGCTGTGATAGAATAATACGACCTTGCCAAATGTGCTGAATATGAGTTCTGTGTTAAAAATCTGTATAAGCAACAACATTTGAACAAAAACATAACCACATATTGGAGCCACAAGACAAACGCCTGTTCATACTGAAGCTCAGCTGCACAAATTTGAGATTAATCAAATGTGTAGACCCGGTAACATCAATACGGGGCCTCAGAGCAAGTTCCCTCTTTGTGCAGTTGGTGCATGCAGCCTTGCTTGTGTTTAGGTACAGGGAAACTAATAAAATGAATCTGTCTGGGTTGATAAGTTTGTATAAAACCTCCCTAGATACAAGAGTCTTTTCATTACCTAAAAGATTATAGGCTCTACTAGATGTAACCGGTTAGAGATAAACTCCTGTGTAAGTAATTGCCTCTCAAGGCAGTAAGCTAGTTTGTTAGAGAAGCCCATTTTTTGCTCTTGTGTTGAACTAAAACCTTCTTCCTGTCTCTTTGATATTTACCTTCATGCTCACTGTTTCAGTGTGTGGAGATGGCCATGGTTTGATTTACCCGCTGTGCCTAGTTGTAATTTGTAAGCTCTGACTGGACGATCGCGCTTTTAAGAGGAGGTCAGTTCATTTTTCTTCGCTAACGCATGTGCTCAAACCACGCGCACGCACTCAAACTCAATCTCCATTAAGTGAGATAAGGTGGAAATCTCTCCGTGTCTCCTGTGGTCTCTCTTCTCCCTGCGCTGACTGACTGGCCAAGTGATGGGATGAGAAACTCCGCCTCCGCCCGGCTGACAAATCCTGTCACCCACACACGGACGCTCAAAATTTGCACACATCTACACGTTTGCATTCAAATGCACGCGCCCGACTCGCTGTCTGGCGATAATTACTCATCGGCTGGGCCTAAATCTGTCTCCATGGCAACAGGCCAGGTATGTAAGCATGGCTGTACGGCAACCAGACCTGGGAGGAAAGTTATACGCCGGACTACATCTTACACACACACACTCACAGAGGCAATGGATTTATCTGGTGATACTCAGATATGGCTGATAGGGTTAATTGGTTTTCAGAGGGCATGTAGAGGGAGAGAGACTGACACTGACCAGATTACTGCAGAGACGCCAGGGAAGAACTGCCGGACATAGAGAGCAAGAGGCCTGAGTGGAGCCGAGAGAAAATAAATGTAAGTGAGGGCAGGAAGCGCATAGGGATGGAAGAAGATTTATAGGTTTTTACCTTGTGGGTAGAGCAGAAGCCACAGACTCCATCTACACATGTGTAAGATTTCAACTTCATTACTTTTTCACCTGATGCTAAAATGTGTCTGTCCAGCTCATGTGTGATTTACAGAAAACAACAAGCTGCAAACAAAAAAGGGTTGAAGAAATGTTTGTTTGAAGTGTTTGTTTGCTTTAAAGGCAGGTGAAGAAGATGTCTTTTTAGTTTACCATCAATTATTGTATAACTTGTCATTATCAAGGTGTGTTGTCTTGCTTTACTTATAATGAGCAGACGAGGCGTGATAGCTGGTCTTTCATATTTACTTCAGCTCAAGCACATGTAAACATTATCCTGCTACCTGCAGGTCTAGGTACATTCTGCACCACAGGCGGGGCTTCCACGCATGCTCCTAACTGCTGTGGCATGCTGGGTAATGTAGTTCTCATGTTACTATACTCATAACATCACATCTTCCCCCCTATAAAAGAAATGATATTTACCCCTTTTAGCAAAGGCATGCTTTTTTCTATACTTTAGCACTTATATATAACTTCAATAAGCATTGTAACTTTACTTGTAAACATTTCTATTTCAACCCCTTTCCTGTAATAGAAAATAATAAAGTGCAAACTCTCTAAGCACCAAAACACACCTAGAATCATGTCAACATTTTTTTTTTCATTTACATCAACACTTTCTTTTGTCTTTTTTTTTTTTTTTTACACATTTATTTATTGTTAAAGAACTTAAAGATCCATGTTGCTTCCTAGTTCAGCAACACACAAACAAGAGTCCTTAGCAACTCTCAATCAGCCTCTTTGGTGGCTGAACAAGTCTTTTTGGTCTAGACAGTCCTTCAACAGCTGGCGACAGTCTGGAAAGTCTCACAGCAGCTGGTGACGCAGACGCCGCTGTCAGACTACAGTCAGTGTGGACAGTACCACCGTTAGTGGACTCAGTTGATTCAGCCGTGTCCTGCTGAACCATCTCCTGAGCTGTAGAGTCCTTTTCAGTCAGCTGTAGTTGAAGATCTGTGCGGTTCCTTCTCAAAGACAATCCATTTTCCATCTGGATCCTGTAGGAGCACTTGTCCCTTTTGTCTCCATGTGCCCGTAGGGATGTCTCTGAGTCGCACCGTGTCTCCCGGCTTCAGCATAGGCAGGTGTTTTGCCGTTCTGTCATGCAGCTGTTTTTGTTTCACTTTCTGTTCCTCCCTTGCGTTCCTGACTTTGTGTGCATTTCTTGGCGTCAGCAGATCCTCATTTACCGGCAGGTTAGAGCGAATGCGCCTACCCATCAGCATTTGGGCTGGTGACAGTCCATTCTGTAAAGGTGCACTCCGGTAAATCAGTAAACTTTTCTGAAAGTCATCTCTGTCTTGTGCTTTCTTCATCATGGTTTTTACTGTCTTTACAGAGCTTTCGGCCAAGCCGTTGGACTTTGGATATGTTGGGCTCGATGTAGAATGTTGAAACCCCCATTCTTTGGCAAAGGCAGCAAACTCGCAGCTAGAAAACTGGGGCCCATTATCTGAAAACAGTTCGCATGGGACACCATGTCTAGCGAAGACAGTCTTTAGGTAGCTGATGACAGCTTTGCTCGATGTTGACTGCAGTGCTCCTACTTCAGGATAGTTTGAGAAGTAGTCAGTGACCACTATGTAACTCTTACCATCACAGTCAAACAGGTCAGTGCCAACCTTGTAGTAGGGTCTGTGGGGCACTGGATGCATCATCAGCGGCTCGGCTTGTTGTTTTGGTCTGTAGGTGCGACAAAGTTCACATGACGCTGTCGTCTGGCTGATGTCCAAGTTGATTCTGGGCCAGTACATCACTTCTCTAGCCCTACGTTTACACTTGACTTCTCCGAGGTGGCCTTCGTGAATCTTTTGGAGCATTTGTTTACGTAGTGAGGATGGAATGACGTATTTGCTCCCTTTCAACACCATGTCATCCACCACCGTGAGTTCAGCCCTACAGTTCCAATAGTCTTGTATTCGCACAGGGCAATCCTTTTTGTTGTCAGGCCATCCTTTCTGTATTGTGCGCTTGAGTTCTTTCATTGTTTCATCTGCATTAGTCTCTCTCCGTATCTGTTCTGTTCTGTCCGCAGTTACTGGCAAAGACGTCACAATCATGTCCACATATGCCTGTATTTCTGCGCTGTTCTCGCAGTCGGCTCGCTCCTCCTTATCCACTGCTCTTGACAAGGTGTCGGCGGTGAACATGTATTTTCCTTGTGTGTATATCATGTGCACGTCATATTTTTGCAGCCTGATCAGCATGCGCTGTATCCGTACAGGACAGTCATTTAAAGGTTTGGCCATGATGGACACTAAAGGTTTATGGTCAGTTTCTACCTCAAAGGTTTGACCATACACGTATTGATGGAAACGCTCACATGCATACAAACTCGCTAACAACTCTTTTTCAATTTGAGCGTACCTGGACTCGGCGCTTGTCAAGGCTCTGGATGCATAAGCGACAGGTAGCCACTGCTCGTCGTGTCGCTGCAGCAATACCGCTCCCAGGCCGTACTGTGACGCGTCTGCTGAGATCCTGGTGCTCTTCGCTGGGTCATAGAACTTTAGCACGGGTTCCTGTGTGAGAGTCTCTTTCAGTTTCAAAAAGCATTGTTCCTGCTCATGGGACCAGATCCATTCATTCTTTTGTTCGAGAAGACTTCTGAGAGGTGCAGACCGTGTTGACAGCTGTGGGACAAACTTTGCAAGATAAGTGACCATCCCTAAAAACCGTCTGACCTCATCTTTGTTGTTTGGTCTTTCCATGTTGTTGATTGCTGATGTTTTTCTCGGGTCAGGCTTCACCCCTTCTTCACTGAGAACATCTCCCACAAAGGTAAGTGTTTTCACACCGAACTCACATTTGTCCTTGTTAAGTTTCAGGTTAACTTCCCTTGTCTTGTCTAGCACTTGTCTCAGTCTTTCGTCGTGTTCTTCTCGAGTAGTCCCCCAGACAATAATATCATCCATCATCGTCTCTACTCCTGGAATGTGCTCAAAAATCATGTGAATAGTCTTATGGTAAACTTCAGGCGCTGACAAGATGCCATACGGCAGACGAAGAAACCTGTACCTGCCCTCCGGCGTGTTGAACGTACACAGTCTCGAACTCTGCTCGTCTAGCCTGAGTTGCCAGAAACCTGACGAAGCGTCTAGTTTACTGAACCATTTAGCTCCAGCAAACTGCGCCATGATTTCTTCTCTGGTTGGTAACTTGAAGTGTTCTCTTTTTATTGCTCTGTTTAAATCCCTCGGATCCAAACACATTCTCAGCGCACCTGTTTTCTTTTGCACAATAACCAGCGAGCTGACCCATTCTGTTGGTTCATCTATTTTCTTGATGACCTCCAATTTTTCCATGCGCGCCAGTTCCTCTTTCAGTTTTTCCCGCAGGGCAAACGGGACTTTCCTGCAGGGGTGCACAACAGGAGAAACACTTTCATCCACACGTATCTTATGTTTTCCAGGTAAACAACCAAGTCCTTCAAAACAGTCTTTATACTCCTCCATGAGTGAGTCATGATCATTTGCAGTATTTGGTGATGTCACCACAAACACTCTTTTGACCAGATTGAGCCTTGTGCATGCACTGAGTCCCAGGATTGGTTGTACACTCATATCCACGATCAGTAGCTGTGCTCTTATCTGTTGACTTTTGTGTTTGAAGGTTGCGATGCATCCGCCTTTAACAGGAACACGTTCTCCGGTGTATCCAGTCACTTTTGTTTTCACAGGATGAATTTTGCTCTTCACTGTCAGTGTTTTATAGTCTTCCAATGATATCAGGTTTACATGAGCACCTGTGTCCAACTTGAATGGTATTATTGTTTTGTTTACCTCGATAGGCATAATCCATTCCTCTTTTTCAGTTGTACAGGCCTGCAGCACATCCACGATAAACTCATCAGAATCCTCTTCTCTCTCATCGACTGTGTGAACTTTTTGTTTCAGAGCTGCTTTGCAACATTTAGCGTAGTGATTGCTCCTTCCACAGTTATTACAGGATTTTCCAAATGCTGGACAAGATCTCGGCTTGTGGCTGCCTCCACATTTACCACATTTGAACTCTGTAGTTTTCTCTTTTTGGTCTCTTTGTTTGATAAATGTTTTCTTTTTCCTTTGTTCTTTATGTATTTCATGCACAGTTGTTTCACCTCTCCGAAGCTCTTTTGCTTGTGCTCGAGTGGTTTCAGCTGCTCTGCACATACTGACGCACTTGTCCAGTGTCAGTCCTGTCTCTCTGAGCAGTCTTTCTCTGAGTGCATTATCCACTGTTCCACAAACGACCCTGTCCCTCACTAATGAGTCTCTTAAAGTGCCGAATTCACATGTTTTGCTTAGTGTGTGGAGCTCTGCTAAGTACTGATCAAAAGGTACTCCTTGCTTTTGGTCATGGGTGAAAAACTTGTACCTCTCAAAAGTCACGTTTTGTTTAGGCACGAAATATTCTTCAAACTTTGTCATTAGCTCAGTCAAAGTCAGTGTAGCTTCATTTAGCTGAAAGCTATTGTATATGTCCAATGCATCTTCTCCTATGACATGCAAAAGAATGTGAGCCTTTAGTTTTTCATCATTACCCCCAGCTCCGCTTGCTGCGAGATATATGTTAAATCGTTGTTTGAAACGCTTCCAGTTATCAGCAAGGTTACCAGTCAGTTGCATGGAAGTGGGTGGACTTAGCTTATCCATGGCTGCACGTCGGGGTATCGGGACTCACACAGCCCTCTCCTGGTGCTGGCTGTCCTCCTATACAGGTACGAGATCCTCTTCTATTTGTTCGATCCGTCCCTTGTCCTCGTTTTACTCCCACTGCCGCTCGTAGCCATCACACACCGTAGCGAACTCGGTTAGCATGTTGCTATCTTAGCACGTAGCACTCACGCGACCGGACTTTTTCTTCCTCTCGTCCGTGGCTCCACCGTGGCGAATCTTCCGTCCGAAGCTGCTCACGGCCACTTCTGACACCATGTGTTGTCTTGCTTTACTTATAATGAGCAGACGAGGCGTGATAGCTGGTCTTTCATATTTACTTCAGCTCAAGCACATGTAAACATTATCCTGCTACCTGCAGGTCTAGGTACATTCTGCACCACAGGCGGGGCTTCCACGCATGCTCCTAACTGCTGTGGCATGCTGGGTAATGTAGTTCTCATGTTACTATACTCATAACATCACACAAGGATGCAAATGAAAGATCACAGTGATGCACAGAGGCTCCGCTCCAATCAATCATTCAGTCATTGTTAATGACTTGAGAAGTCTCCTTGAAGTTTCAACTTCTCAAACTCCTCTTGAATTAAAAAGGCAGGACAGCAGGACGCCTCAAAGGACTTTGCAACGAGGCAGTGTCAATGGGGGCATGTAAAATGGTACGCTGAGTGTAAAAGGTTCCCATGTGGCTTTTATCCACTTGGATAAAAAGTGATTACATGGCTCTTGATGTAGCAAAATCCATAAGAAAATGACACATTGTCTTTCACGCTTGTCAATCGAGGCTTTTTTGTGAGAGCAGCTGTCGCCTGTGTGACAGTGAGTGTGTCTGTCTAATTTAGTAGTAAACTCTCCAATGGGAACCCCCAGCTTCCTTTTTGAAATAGCGGTGAGACTGTTTGGAGGTGATATACTTCAGATTTATGCGTCTTTTCCCCCTGAGCATAAATGAGCAACAGCTTTTCCCAACAATGTAACCAGAATTTACACATCTTTCACCATGAAAATGCTGAGCAGACACGTTTTTGCAGAGGTAGTCAAACCATTAAAAAAAAAAAAAAAGTTTGAGGAGCACATTTAGCTTTCAAGAGAGCTCGTATGAACTTTCAGAACTGATGCCATTTTATTTTTTCTATCTCTTTTCCCAGTTTAATCTGATGACTTTCATTGAAATCTTTAACCAGAGACAGGGCTACATGTTCTCAGAATATTTATCACTGTATCATTTTGTATTTTTCGTATATTTACAGCTTGTTTTTCCCGTTCGGACTGACTAAACACACATTTTTGTCTGTGGTGGCCACACACACACACACACACACACCATTGCAAGCTGGCGAGTGTGAGCTGCTCGCAGCCGCAACAGGGAGCATTACAACCACACTTTCCTGCTGTCAGTCACTGAGCCGCTGCAGTGGAGAGACTGGACACTTCAATGGCAGATGATGAGTGTTTTCCATTCAATTACCCCGCCCATATTTTCCCCGGCAGCCGGTGATTTATCCCAGCGGTTTTTCTAGTCAGAGGTCGCTTTTCCCAGACGCTGCCGGCACTTTACCCCAGTTATCAACTGTGCCTGTGATGTATTCGGTATCCGTCTGTGCAGGATCGTAATCTTTAGTGTCGACACATCTGCTTGTATACATGTTTTCATATGGGTCACAACAATAGATCAGATGGCTCCACTGCACATAGTGATGAAGCTTGGTTCCCCTCTGTTGTTTTGATTGTATGGTCAGTGTTGTGCACCACAACATTTTTGGGTAAATCAGCATTCGGCCTTTGGTGAAAACTCTGAATGCTAGCTGGTTGCATTTAGTACAGAAACTTAAAAGTTGTTAGCAACAAGTTTAATTTCTCCCAACCAGTAAGTGTCTCACTCACACTCACCCGCTCTCGCGCCAACCTTCAATTGTACTGGTTGCAATGCCAGGTACGCCTATAGGGAGCGGCTAGTAGCTAAAGCTAAGCTAACGCTAGCCGTATTTAACGAGCAGCAGCTCCAGTGTTAATAGCGGACTGGAAACACATCTGAATCATTTCACACTACTGTAACTCACCTGCAGAAGAACTTGACAAACCCGCAGCATCACGCCCGGAAAGCACCGGAAACGTTACAGTACCGGCTGACCGTTAGTTAGCATTAGCAGGATGCCATTTTCTCCACAGAGCATCACAATCTGGCTCCCCCAAGCTCCGCCTTGTGTGGCATTGTAAACGTATTACTTTTATTCTGCACTCTAGACGTTCTGTGGGTGTATTATTTTTGAAAAATTAATTGTTTTGACAAAAAAGTTGTAGCTGTGACCTTTAATTCGCCAGATTGTTCAGTCAGGAAATGAATGAGACCAGAACCGAGCAAGAAGAAATTGAAAGTTTTGCATTTATCTAGACAACCTTTTGTCACTTTGGACAAAAGGCTCTGCTGATGCCAGTGTAATTTATTGTGAAAATGTCAGCATTATTATTTATAAATGTCAGTTACTGCACAATGAACTAATGAAAGCCTGAAGTTTGTAGACTGTTGTCTGGATTGAATCAGTGCTGGCCTAGATTTAATTTATTTAATTTAGAGGAGAGGATCCCTGCAGGGAGATGCAGCTTGGAGGGTGAAATCTGTCACCGTGATGGATACCTGTTCAGTTTTTAAATTAGTTACGTGACAAATGGAAGTTGTAGAAAGAGGGAAAAAACCCATGCAACTCCTTCATCTGACGGCTGAAGTTAGTTTGGCGGTGCTGGTGCTAGTTGAGTGTCAGTCAGGATTATAGTGTCAAACACTTGATGAGATTTTCTCTTGATTAGTGCGAGCTTGAAGAGGCAGAGGTCTTGGCTGACTGAAGGAAACCATATGCAACACGCACGCACCTGTCACAGTTGTTGGTAAACTCATTTACACAAGGTTGAGGCTGCATTCTCATATGCATATGCACAACTGCATTATGTGCAGCTTGATCAAAAATTAATGGAGCAGAAATGTCCTTGAAAGTCAAAAGATGCCTGTGAAATTGGAAATGAGGAGCCCCCCCGCCCCTCAAAAAATTGCCCTCTGCTAAATTGAAGTACCCTTTCTGCATTCCACCCTGTCAACATGTAATTTGTTGATTTGTCAAGTATGCACACTTGAACAGTTTATTCTGTCCCCTGTGGGCCACTGTAGGCGAAATGTGGCTGAGCAGTTTGTTACAGTGCATTCTGGGTGAGGGGGGAAACGGAGACGGCCTTTGGTCACGAAACAACAGCCTGAAGTAATAGGAGGAAAAAGTAGCACATGTAGTTGGCTTCAGGGGAAAATGCAGCGCCAATATTCAGAGTGACTTCAAGTGGGCTGGTTTGTCTCCTTCTTTTCGGTCCTCTGCAAGTTAAAATCATGTTAAAAATGTATTAAAACATTAAACAAAACCTCATAAAGTGGACATAGCCACTGTATATCAATATTTGGAGACGACAATTACAATAAAAGTTCAATCAAGACATAAAGACTACCCTCCATACACATCTTAAATCCTAAAAACCACTGTATCTATAAATCTGAGAGCCTCTGTACATTCATAGTGCTTAAATGTCCCGTTCAATATAGTGGATGTCAGTTTAACTTCACATCCAGAGAGTGATGCGTACTCGCTTATGGCAGGAAGTGATTAGAAAAGATGTAGAGGGCCATTAGCTGAGACGCTGAGAGGCTCACACACAGACGTCTTATTAAAATAAAAAACAATGACCGCAATAATACTTAATGAGGTTAGGAACCCACAAAGAAGAAAAAAAAAAAAAAAGGGCTTGAGTTGACTTCTCTAAAGATGTACAGTACGACCTTGTCCGCTGCAATCAGGCAAATAAAGAGAACCACTTCTCTTTGTGTCTGCTGCACTCGGACTCTTTGCTTCTCATCGTGTGTCAGACAGATGTAAACATTTTCAAAACAATTGTAATCTGTGTGCTTATTGATTATAAAACCTTGGAGAAGAAACATTTTGCAGAAACTGAAGTACTTTTAGTGGAAGGAATAAAAACTAAGCACTTTATAAATTAAATATATCATGCTATATCCATAATGAGAAAGGCCGTTTGCAGATATGCGCTTCTGGTTTTCTTTATTAGCTACTAGCTACACATGCAATACAGTATAATGCAATACCTTCTCTATAATATAAGTAAAATAACAGCTATAAATATGACTTTACATTTTTCTTCTTCATTTTTACCTGCACTCTTCGTCATTATCTTAATAACCAATCTCAACTCTTTCATTCTCATTCTTGATGGTCTGAGCAGTGTTTACATAACCAGTGCCAAAAAGACAATAAAAGCTGCACAATTTTCATAAAGCTCATTAATTTATGGGTTATATGACCGAGCTGATACGACATGTGGGCCCTCATTCGTCATTAAAGGGACGCACATGGTCAGCAGCAAAACTCTGATAAACACTATAGCGACGGCAGCCTGGACTGCACACATGTTTGAGAAGTTTGAGTCCATGGATTCATCATGTCGATGCCAGGTTGTGACCCCACCATCTGCACGTCTCTGCAGAAATCCGGACTCGTCAGACCAGGCTGCGCTCTCTTCTCCCACTGCAGGCACAGATTTCTGTGTTTGGCTGACGGCGGCAGTTTTCTGCCGTTGTAGCCTGTTCGCCCGAAGGTTCGGCATGTTGTTCTTTCTGAGATAGTTTGCTGTTCACCACACTTGTAAAGAGTGGTTATCGCATTTATTGTAGTTCTTTTCTGTCAGCTCCAACCAGTCTGGCTTTTCTCCTCTGGCCTCCCAATAAGATATTGTTGTTGCTTGCTTTTTACAACACACTGAGTAAACTCTAAATAAAACATTGTGTTGTTGTTGTTGTTGTTGTTGTGTGAAAATCCCAGAAGATCACAAGTTTCAGAAAAGGCTCGAACCAGCCTGTCTGGCACCAACAATCATGCCAAAGCAGAGTCTGACTGAGATTACATGTTTTTCATGCATTGCACTGCTGCCACATGACGCCGCTGCTGGGTGACTGTACTGGAGATTGAAATGTTTCAAATATTATTCTCCCCTCCTGTTTATAAATGCAGCAGGTGGTTATTCTTAAGTGTTGACCTTCAGTGTGTGTTTTGGAAAATACTTTTTGCTCATGTTAACAGTTTTAGTTGTTGAAATGTTTCACTTTTCTTTTTTAAGTGCTCCTTTACTTCCATTGTCAACATCATGGCTGCCTGGTAGCTCTCAGTAGGAGTTAATTAGTATGTGGAGCACGGCAGACTTTTGACAGCATGGAGTCAAAACATAACAAATGGATCCTGCAACGTTTCATTTTTCTTTAATAAAACTTTGAAACTTAGTTATCTGCTTATAAAGCCACGGTTTTACTCAGGAGCGGGACAGTAAATGAGAAACCAAGGCAGAAATCCGCTACAAACCACGTTAAACCTCAGGACAAGTGATCGTTGTTGTAAAAACTTTCTTGTTTTTGAGCATTTATTTCACTGACATCAGTCATATTTTGACCTTCAAACCTCACACGATGTTGTTCCAATCTACCGAACCTGCTGTTGTTTAACACGCAGAAGACCACTTTAGCTGATGTTTGGATAGCCAGTGGATTTGTGACAATAGATTTTTTTTTTTTTTTGTTACCTGCACAGGGGATTACGCTCTCAAATCTCAGGTATTAGTGGGTTTACCAGGGGGATTACATATTGTACTTGATTCACAGTCGGTCCGAACAGATAATGCACCATTATACAAGCAAGTGTAATTCAGAATAAATAAACAAACAAATAAATAAATAAATAAAAGGAACGATATCCTGAACAGAAGTAAGGACAAGCAGCAGGAGCATTAATCATCTTGGAGATTCTCTGTTCAGTCAAGAGTGGGTGGTTTTCCCTAATGGCCTAGAAATACGTGACTGCGGCAAATTTGTTACACTGGTTCATTGTTCAGCTACATACTGGAGATACTGAGGTACAGTATTCATCCAACTGGGGAGAGTTTATCTTTTTTATATATATATAATTTAAGAAATGGAGCTTCTCTCTGGGATCCAGCCTCATTAACATAAACATGTAATTGTGTCGTGTGGGGTCCCTCACATCTCGCAGACTTTGCATAAGGACCTCACAGCGCCACAAAAGTCAGATTTGCATGAACGTATTATAGTCATGATAACTCAGAAAGCTCATTATCCAGAGTAAATACGGTGGATTTCTCTGCAGCTAGCTCAGTGATACTATTACTGTACTCCAGGAACTGTACAGTACGTTTTTCTTTTGTGAAATGTGCACGCACACACAAAAAGATGCACGAAAATTATAACAAACCTAAAAAATAAGGTAAAAATAAATTAAGCAGAGGTGGGTAGAGTAGCCAAAAATTGTACTCAAGTAAGAGTATAGTTACTTTAGAATAATATTACTCAAGTAAAAGTAAAAAGTAGTCATTCAAATATTTACTTGAGTAAGAGTAGAAAGTACTTGGTGAAAAAGCTACTCAAGCACTGAGTAACTGCTGAGTAACCTCTGATTTGTTCGTTTAATGATCAGCGTGTAACTGTAGGCCTAATCAAATACACAGAAATATAATAGCAATAAAAAATTCAGATACTGCCAAAGAACAACATTTAACAACTACGACAATAGCCTAAATGACTTTTTTTTTTTTTTTTTTTTTTACAAAGTAACATAAATTAAGACAAATTCAGCCGTAACAATTTACATAGGCCTATGAACTGTCTGAGACTAATGCCAGACCCAGGTATTTAAACCCAGAGTGGGTGGTCCTATGATTGGTTTCTAGTGAAACCAAAGTCACATGACCACACCCCCCGAGACTCGAGTCACATGACCACACCCCGAAACTGGAGGGATGGTCATGTGACTAGGAGTCACATGTCTCCAGGTGTGTATGGGGTTTAAATTTCCTGGGGAGGAAGAAGAATAAAATGAGCTGGATTACTGAGAACCTTCACCAAAGACGGTTTATATTGAATATCTTTGCCTTCACGGATGTTATCAACGACATAGCAGCTCTGATTAATCATTTACAGAGTTTCTCAAATTTGATGGAGATTTTGATTTGGCTCTGTCTGATTGGTTAAACGGAGGCAAACGTCGCGAGTGGCTACATCTGATTGGTGAAACTCATGTGACAGAGGCTGGAAGTATCTCCATTAAAACAAACAATTTGCACATTAGATCGATAAGAAAAGTACGTTTTTCTTTTTTGTGTAGCGACGCGGAATGTAGCTCAATGTAACGGAGTAAAAGTACCGCTTCTTCTGAAGAAATATACTCAAGTAAGAGTAACAAGTAGGCTGCAAAACTACTCTTAGAAAAATTTATCCAAAAAGTTAAGGTAAAAAATGTAGCGCGTTACTACCCACCTCTGAAATTAAGTAATATTTACATTCTAATTTAAAACCTCCATTCATGTTTATCTACTGCAAAAAAAAGCAAAAAACATCAACCACTGTATAATGAGCAGCTATTTTTGCTACTGTATATACAGTATATTGTCCTAATTAACAACCCTGCTGACTTAGTATGTCCTCTTTCAGTTAAATCACATGTTGTTCAAATATCACAGACCCTAAATTTCCTGCAAAATCAATTTACTGTTTTAGATCTAATCTGAAGTTACCTGTGTCTCCTGGCTCTTGTGGTCACTAAATTAAATTTTTAATGGTTTTCCATCCTCCCCAGCTTTTTCACACAGCGGGCAGAGGAAATCCTAGCAGACTGACTGGCTTCAGTTGTTGCTGTGGCTGATGCAGCAATGAATGATGGAAAAACGTGCTTGTACTTGCAAAGCGACGTCAGGCCATTCATGCAATACAATAAATTGATTTGGTGTACCATAAGTGAATAAAAACATTCCCCCGAGGGGAAATCGCCCTGATTATTCTGTCTGTTAATGCATGTACCAGAGACTGACGGTACAAAGGTTTTGATTTTTCACCTCCACCATGGTCAGCATATCCCTCACTCTACTGTATTTTGGTTCAGTGTACTTGTCAAGAAAAGTGGAAAAAAATCCAGAAGATGTTCTGAACTGTCAAAACACTATAGGAAAGCATCTACCAGCGAGTGTCAGGTTTCACTGTAGCTTCACTTCTCACTTGCTGACCTCCCTAGAGCTTGACAAGGACTTAGATTTTTACAAAGTCAAGCTGTTACACAAGGGCTCTGCAAAAAGAGATACACAGTGCCTTGTATATTATTGAATGTGCACGTGTCGTATATTAACCTCGCCTATCTCACACTGCTGCGCTGATACTTGGCAAGACTGTATTAATCTTAGCCAAAGTGTTGAACCTGGGCCATGCAGAGACTGGAAAACAGATGCATTTCGCTGCTGCAGTCAGCTCTCCTGAGGTCAACACACACATACGTTCATCCTGCATGCAGAGATAAATACAGACCAGTGGTGCAGACAGTAAATACTAAATGCTGATGTTCAGTGATGTTTTAAACACTATTACTTGGCGATCACTGTCACCGTTAATTAGTGACCTCAGCTGAAAGGAAAATTCACATATTTTGACACAGCGGGGCTGATGGCAACACCTGTTTAAACATTTAGATTTAGCCTGGATCTAATGTTAACTGAGACATCACTTGTGTGACTGGGCCCCCAGTGATCCCACATGAAGCCAACATACAGTAGGGCTGGGAATATTGTTTTTTTTCCTCTCTAAGTTGTTTTTATTGAGTTTTTATCATGCGTGCATCACATGCAGTATAACATATACATGAGTTTCTTGCATAGATTTGTTGTATTTCAGATACCCAACCCATGTACAGTACATATACAGTAGATGCAAAATAAACAAAATAATCAACATTTGTGTTGGGAATATTGTTGATCAATATCAATAGCATGTTTGTATTTAACAATTTTTTATGGACTTCAACAGAGATTAAGGCCAAAAATCCAGTTGGTTGTGTTAAAGCAACATTGCGGAGTTTCAGTGTTTCATACCCGTGCAGGGAAGTTACGTAGTGCGGTTTCAGCCGACGCGACCCCGCTCAGACCGTGGCAGCAGCACCATTCATCCTATTAACCATTTTTCTACCATTTGCAATGAGTCTGGAAACATTATTTTAAGACCAAAAAACTCTGCAATGTTACTTTAAAGAGAGGTATTCTGGTACTAGCCAGCCGGCCAAGGTTGCCAACTACTAGCAAACTATTCAAACATTTTCATCTTCTGACCTCAACAGAGATCAACAGATTCAAACAGAGCACATTTTCCTGTAGGTGTCAGAGGTGAGAGTCTCAGATGCAGATTTATTTTCACTGTTTCACTAAGCTGATCTTCTCTTCCACACATTGGTTCACAATGAATTAATACAGAAAGAGCAGCTTTAATTTGAGCGTGACCTCATTTGTTTTGCTGTGATTCATTTTCTCTTTGTTTATGGTAACAGCGCCTGCAGCCGTTGAGCATCCGCCTGTTCTTTCCTTTCGCAAACATGTGAAAGTCCTGATTTGTAATTGCAGTTGACAACACTCTAACCCACTTTGACTGAATTTCGCAGTGTTGAAGTATAAATAAAATAGCACGTTTTAAATATTTTGGCACTATTCTTTTTCTTCTTCTCACTTAGCTCTTTTTCACTGCCTTGTTTCACTCCTGTGTTTTTACATTTTAGCGTGGAAAGTAGCACGTTATGGTAATCTGAGGGCAGCTACAGAGTGGAGACGAAAGTCATAGGGTTTGTTATCTGATGAAGCTAACATCCGCCCTCCCTCCTGCGTGTTTACTGTCTCTAAACAGTGAAATAATGATCCCTGTGGTGTTTTGTCTTGCAGTTGGGTGAGGACACTTTCAACCGAGCCAAGCTGTTGAACGTCGGCTACACGGAAGCTCTGAAAGACGGAGAGTACGACTGCTTCATCTTCAGCGACGTGGACCTGATCCCGATGGACGACCGCAACCTCTACCACTGCTACGACCAGCCGAGACACTTCGCCATCGCCATGGACAAGTTTGGCTTCAGGTGAGGTGCCGACGTTCGGCTCAGCGTGTGATTTCAGAGCAGTGGAGGTAACGGTGACGGTACCCGACTTCTTGGTACATGTTTTATGAGCTTAATAAGTTTTCGCATTAAGAAACACTTTAACTTTAGCAATTAAAGCGGTTTGAGTTTAACTTCTTCAGTAGTTAGTTTGAACTGACTTTGATGTATCAGTGATCCTGCTGAGTAAATGACGCCACATAGTGCTGACACTTTATGGAATAATTATACATTTGATGGATCATTTAGCAAGTTGGCTCCGTACCTGCCTGCTAGCCCCCTTGAAATTGCTGCTGTAGATCACCCTCACATTTTTCTATGCTCAGTTTGTAAGATGTAAATACAGTATGTGGAATTTTAACATGCAACTGGCTGCTCAACAAAAAAAATTGTATTAGACGGCCTACAGTCTTTGTTATGACAGACAATTGACAGAGTGGTATCTAATTTGACTAAATCTCATTATCCCTTGAAATCCATGTCTGTTGCCTAAATTAGCGTGAAAATGCACCACAGTTCACTGCTGCCAATTTTGATTTGGTCATACTTCTCTAGTCCTAACAAGAGCATGATACCAAGCATAACTAACAGGTCTAGACTCCAGCAAGTGGAGAGACCCTTGTTAACTCTTAAGTGCGTGAACACTGGACCTGCCGGATGAATCTAGATGATGCTGAGGGCGCTGCGGACTGTAGCGGCTGTTTCTGAAGTATGAAGGAGCTGCACAACGTAATGTTTTTATATATATCACTGCTGTCACTGACACTGAATAAAACTTTCATGTCCATCACAAGAAGAAACACATAGAGTTATAAAGTAATTGGTCAATTGACCAGTCAGTAGAAGAATAACCATGAATGAATCAAATTGTTTTTCAAGCATAAAATATGAAACATTAACTTCCAGAATCCTAATTATGAGGATTTGGTGCTTTTTTCCTTTGTTTTGATAAAAATCAGCTCATTATATTGTGGTTTGGTGTGTTGTTCAGACAAAACAAGTCATTTCATATCATTATTCCTTATACGTATAATTTTCAAATAATCAAAAATAATGAGAACGATCAGCATTATAAACACTGAGCACAGAGTTTGAGCGCAATGATACACCCTGGCAACTATAAAAGCTGTTGAAAAACTGCACATTACTCACTTTTTATGTGTTTTAAACTGAAACACAGTAAAGGCTGACAGCTGCAGATAAAATCAGCATGAAAACATCCAAAGGGGATGAATATATTGTGAATTGTAAAGCAAAGAAACAAACAGCATCGAGGGTAACAGACAACATTTAGTCGTTATCTCCAGTTTGTTGTCTCTGTACTGTAGTTCACTGTATCCTGACGGTCAGCAGCACTGAATAGTTGGATTGTGTCTTTTGCATAATGACACTGCACCTGCCCTTAATTATCTAAAAGCACTGGAAGCATTGATTAATTACCTAAACATGGCCAATGGATGTGACCTACCCATCCAAGAGCTGTCAGTCCACAAAGAGTTATCCTACTGAAAACCCTCAGGGGCCGCAGCAGCTCCCTGATATAGTGCCCAATAAGCTAATGCTGTCTGGCAAAAAAAACAAAAAAAACAATACCAGGTGGTGAGCAAGGTTGTACTGTATAGTTTGCAGTGAATCAGTGCAGTCTTTAAATAGTTTCATCAGACTTTTTCCGCCTCCAGAAAATGAGGAAAAGTGGATAAAAGTAGGAGCTCGGTGGTGGTTAGAGTGAGTGGAAGGTCACGGTATTGATTGTAGTTAATTGCTGATGTAAAAATCAGATCATTGTAAAGGATTGGCTCCCAAGGTTAATGTGGTCTGAGTCAGCCTACCAACTTTTATATTTGGACGTTCCACTTTTATCTTCTAGGAAGCTGCCAAATTAGAGGGGGAAAAAAATCAGCAAGAACAGAGAGAGGAAATAAATAATAAAAAAAAAAAAACCTGAACTGTCTCTGCTGACTGAAAGCTGGTATTTTGGCTGTGTGGTTCCAAATGTAAAAGCACTGGAAGTCCTGTTTGATAGATGGTGAAAACATTGGCAGTGAGAGTCAGATCACATTAAGTGCTCTCTCTATTACCTTAGCACCTCACAACACCTAACAGCGCTCTGGGCAGAAAGAGTCACCTTGACGTCCATTTCATAACACAGCTCTTTCAAACCACAAAATACAGCCCCATGTGGTCATCATGCAATGTATTATTATATTATCATTTTATTGGACATGATATTGTGGATGTTTATGCATTTCCTTTCAAAGACAACATTATTCAGTGATTTACATCGATCCATAGTGTCAGTTTTAAGGATAAACAAAAGACAGGCAATATATAACATTATTATATTTGGTACAAGGTTGTACTATTTCAAGAAGAGAAATGGACCACAAGACCAGAGAGGAAAGACATTCAGCTTGATGGAGTTAAAAGATCAACATAAATATGTATAATACATAATGAACCTTAACAGGTTAAGACACCTTAGAAATTTGGTCAATACAGTTACCTGGCATCCCCCAAAAGTGTCATACTCACTCACAAATAAACACTTACACAGAAATCTATATGAAATAACCAAAACTGTTTCAACCTTGGCAGGAAACTGTTTCCTTATTACGAGAGTGGCGGGAGACGAAATACCACTCTATCAATTACAAGTAGCCTACAAGTCCTGCATTGCCGATGTTACTCAAGTTAAAGTGTATAATCAGGAAAATGCACTTAAATTGAAATAAGAGGCACTCAGAGCACAAAGATGGCCCCTCTGAGTGATCACGCAATTATTTATTATACCAGCCGGATCTTTATTCCTGATGTATTATGCATCATTTTACCGTTGTGGTGAGTCGAGGTTGAGCTGATCTTTAATTATTTTATAAGGTTGCAACTAATGATTATTATGCCTCTGTGCCAATTGATTCCTGATGTTAAACCAAATAAAATTCATCCTCAACAACACCCAGATCACAAAAAAAACAACAAAATGCTCTTCAGGAATACCTTCACAGGTTTTTAACTGAGCACACATGGTTCTCTGCTCTGCCTATGAATTACTTTCTCATCTCAGCGCTGCATCGTAATGGTCTTTGATTTAAACTGAGTTACAGTATACGCTACAGCTCCCTCGTCCATTGTTTCTTATGGACTTGAGTAGTTTTTGTCCAACCACTAGAAGCTGCAGCCTCTAAGACAGACTTTTAGACTCTCACCTTTTCAACTACTGTCTCTTTCTTATTGCAACTGCTCACTCACCTCCGGTGTCCAGGTTGCTCCTTCCGGCGCTCGATGGTGAGATATTCTGTGTACCTGTTTTGACAGAGACTCGTTCTACTTAGTCTCCTTAGTCTCTGTCCAGCTTTTGTCCTTCTCTCTTCAGGGCCTCACTCTCTCCATCTTGATCTTGAGCAGCTCAAGGCTGGTTGAGGTCATTTCTTCTAGACCCTGAAATTCCCGATTCCAGTTTCCTGGGGGCATTTTTCTCAGTCCTCAGCCCCTGGATCAGCTCCGGATCCTCTCACACCTCTGCAGCAAAGGGACTGTTTCTCTGCTTTTTAAGTTTCTAGCTGAAGGGCGTCTTCTTGTTGCTTCTGCAGCTTCTCACTGAGTTTCCTCTGGAGTTCAACTTGATCTGATTGGTCTCTGTCTGCAGCCTGGCAGAGAACTCACAGACCCTCTCCTCCTGACAGTTCGTTTGTTTACTCTTCTCTCTGGAGGTGAACCTTCAGCTCCTCAGCCAGGCTTTTGGATTTGTGTGTGTTGTCGGTTTAAAGGTCCAGTGTGTGATATTTGGCATGGTTTATTCGCAAAATCTAAATATACTACCCATGAGTATAATTGTAGAATCGCTATATAATAAAATTTGTTTGGTTTTCGTAGCCTTATAATTGTTCTTATAGCAAGGCTATGTAGCAAGGGTCTTGCTTTAGAGAGTGCCGCCATGTTTTTACAGCAGCCGAACGGAAAATACAGCACGCCAGAGAGCATGTTTCCTGACGTTGGCGTGCATAAATAAACCGAAGAAGAAGAAGGAGGAGGAAACAGCAGACATACTGTATCGTAAAATGGTTTATTCTGAAATACTCCCAGTCATCCCAGTCGTGGAAGTTGTTTTGCAAACAAGAAATATGTTTACAATTGTTTTTTTTCCGCGCAACTATGGATTCTTCACAGACAAACGAATCCCCAGAGTCGAAAAAAGCACTAGGCTTCATTGCAGTCATTGCATGCTGGCAATGAATCACTAAAGTCACTTTTCAAAATGCGAATAGGCTACCACCAACTCAACACAAAAAACTCAAAAAAGCAGCAGGCTTGTAGACCAGACCATCTCCTTTCAGTTCAGCCTTCACATTGGATGACGACTACAAAGACGACGCTTTCATAGATCGCATCTTTCAAAGATGCAGCATCCGTATGTCTGCCGGTGGTACGACAAATGGTAAATGGTGAATGGACTCGCATTTTTATAGCGCTTTTCTAGGCCCTACGATCCACTCAAAGTGTCTATACTGATATTCACCCATTCACAGTCACATTCATACAGCACTTCTATCTCCTGCATATTCCACATTTCTATCTAACCAGTCGCACACATTCATATGTCAATCGGCAACAGATTCTGGGGCCAGTATCTTGCACAACGACACTTCAACATGTGGACTTGAGGAGATGGTAATCGAACCGTTGACCTTATGGGATCAAGATTGAAGCCTAAGAAGATATAAAAATATAAGGACCAGAGAGACATGACTTGATTTCTGGAGATAGGAAACACTAAGGTCAGTGTGTAATATTAGCACAAGACCAAAAATAAACATGAGGAAATTTAAAGGGATAATTCACCCAAAATTCAAATTTCACTCATTATCTACTCACCCTCATGTCGACTAAGAGCTGTAAGAATTCAGAGAAGGAACGGAGGACTCTGAAAATTCTCACAGCTCTTAGTCGACATGAGGGTGAGTAGATAATGAGTGAAATTTGAATTTTGGATGAACTATCCCTTTAATTCATTATAGCATTTCACAAAATACAATATCTTTTATTCTTTACTGTTTGCATTTGATGAATAAATTTCACTCTTTTCCAAGGAAATAATCAGAGTAATATGGAGTTTATGGAGCCACTGCCGCCCAAGATATTACATAAGAGTTTTGTTTATCCTCTTTCCAGTGAGGCTTAATAAAAAATTTAAACTCAGTCTTCAAAGTTCTCGAGAAAAACACGCAAACAGTATATCGAATTCTCTCTCTCTTTTTCTCCCCTAGCATGTGTCCTTTTTCAAGCAAGAGCACACACACACACACACACACACCACCCTGCTCACCATATTGTTGCTGGGAGAACTTGTGCAGAAACATACGGTCTCATTAATTTCTGCTTGTCATCTTTCAACAGGAAGCTGTCATACATTTGACAACACATACTGTACAGAATACACACACACACACAGACACACACACAGACACACATATATGTATCCCCCTCTGGTTAGTCTCCAGGCAGCTGTCATGACATTCCCAGTTGACGTCCATCCCACTCCAGTCTCAGTTTTAAGGAGAAGATTTAAAAAAAAAAAAAAAAAAATGAAGCAAAAAAAGATTGTCAGCCATTTTTTGTCCCTATAACACACACACAAAACATATGACTGATACATTTGCAAGAAAACAGAAAACTGATGCTTCCCATGTATTTTATTGTTCTTCTTCAGCATCTGTCTCATGCTTTAATTTTGCTATTTATTCTCTGACTCTTCTCTGTTGTCATCGTCTCTTTTTTCCCCATTATTCTCTTCTCTAATATCTCATCTAATTGCTTCTTTGTTTTAAATTCATTCATCAACATAATGAAGCAGGATACATATGGAAACACTTATGTAATAACATTTAGCATTATTGGACTCAGTGTGCACTCTCTCTATACTTGTGAACGCAGAGTGTTTGCCTGATGTCTGTTTACTGTATAAGCACAGGGAGTTGTTTTTTTGGGGGGGGGTTTGCATAAATATCACAGCCCCTGTTTAGACCCGGTCATTTTAAGTGTCATTAGTGGATTATACTGTACATGGATATGGATTATCCACTTACTGTTAAAAAGGCAACCAAATAAATGATCCTCTTAAAGGAATTTAAGACAAGACATATTAGATGTGACTCAAACATTTCAAGAGGCTATTCAAATGTAAACTGTGATCCATCACTTTAAGCTGAATACGAAAAAGCAGAACGCCTCTTAATGCACTGAATCATTTGATGATGATGTCCAGAAATCATGGGCATCAGATTAACAAGTAATGACCAGCTGCACTGAACTTTTACACAGACGTCTGCATCTTCCACTAAAAAACTGAAATTAAAGAGGAACAAGTAATGACCAGCTGCACTGAACTTTTACACAGATGTCTGCATCCTCCATTAAAAAACTGAAAAGCGTTTTTATTGTAATTAAAGAGGAACTATGTAAGACTTTGACCATAACTCTGCTAAGTTGGTACCTTAATTGAACAGCTTCAGACTAATTGTGATGGTTAAATCCCCTTTAACTATTTCCTGTGAACCTATACCTGTCATTCTCTTGCTCCAATATGAACAAACAAACCGTCTCTTTTGTTGTCCTGGAGTTGCCAGGTCAGGTCAGACCTGGACTCATTCTCCATTATACTGTGTTGATTTCGCTCATCAGCACATCCCAAATGTATCAAATACTGTACAACAAACCTTAGTAGGTCAGATTTGTTAAACATACCCTGTAGTTGGGTCAGATAGAGTTCACCGAGATCACCATCGCACACAAAGTGCCGCACAGTTCCTTTGTGACCGAAGCGAAGCCCCTAAGGGTTTTGGTGTGTGGTTGTTTTCGTTACACACCTGAGGACAACTGCTGTGCTCAGATCCGCTGAAATGAATCGAAACAAATTCAGACAGACAAAAAAAACAACACAGCTTTTTAAAAGCCTTTAAGTGAACGTTTGAGTTGCTCAGTCTTCACATGATTAGCACTGATTTCCAATAAATGCTGCATCTAAAGTCGATATGTTTCTCTGTTGTTTAACATTGTTTCTTATTTGGTTTTTCACTTCATCTGAAAGGGAAGGGAAATGGCCATCTACTGCACTATAAAAAAAAACAAGCAAGCAAACAAACTTACATCACTTTGTTCCAAACAGCAACACAGCAAAAATTTGATGGAATTTAATCCTGTCTGACAGAGGTGGAGCAGGAAGCTGAGGCTGCAAATGAAACCTGTTGCTTGTTCATGCAATTCTATTTCTTTTGTAATAACGCAGTCATTTAAAATGCCGCCCCTGAATCCTTGGAAATATAATTTCCTCTTGTCGGCTACTCTCTTATAACTTCTCTCCCCTCCTCATCTCCTCCATCTCTCCCTCCTCTCCCCCCTCTCCTGCAGGCTGCCCTACGCCGGCTACTTCGGAGGAGTCTCGGGCCTCAGTAAAAAACAGTTCCTGAAAATCAATGGCTTCCCCAACGAGTACTGGGGCTGGGGAGGGGAGGACGACGACATCTATAACAGGTAAGTGTGGAAATATACCACACATTTTTTTCATTTTTCATGAAGCCAATAAAGTTTGAACAACTAAAACTACACTAAATTACTTGTGAATAGTGACGTTTTGCAGCGAACACAGCACAGAACACAGAATATACCATCTGTCAGGGTTATGTTTGCTTGTCTGTTTGGAATAAAATCCTTGTCAGACCACCAGCTGCAGCGCCAGGCACCACATTCACAGTCACGCACATGCACACAAATATGCACATTATTTCAGCCTCTACTGGCGACTGTGGCGGTAAAATGTGGTGAAATCAAGTCACTGAGCTGAAAGTGACACAGAAGTTCTGCATGGAGTGGGTGATTTCATATCAGTGTTTGGAGATGGAGAATGACGGACAAATAAATTAACCATTTGAAGCACTTGGTGAAGCAGATTTAAATGATTAGCTTGAGATCGGTAATGAGGTTACTGTGATCTGAAATCAAACCCAGGATATCTGTTTGACAGGAGCAGGAGAAAGAAAACTGCGTGAATCTGTTGAACCTCTAACAGGGCCGAGGGTCATTAGTTTAATTCACTTGCTTTTGTGATATAGGAATTAGGGCCATCAAACAATCCGGATGACAAGCCAAGTGGGGACAGACACAGACCATAGACTGCATACAAAGACAGGCTCTATAAGTCATGTGATGTGATTAATCGTGCATTAACATGTTAATGTTTCTAGATTAATCACATGCAATTATGCATTAACTTTGAAAGCCTTAATGAGAATACAATAAATTAGGATTTTACTATGGAATTTAGGTAATGAAAACTTTTATAACACCTAGATTACAACTGAAGTTTTTCCTGTGTTTCCTGATATCTGCTTAGTTGAATAGTGTTTGTTCCTCCTTCTGTCACAGGAACAAACAGGAAATGTCATCTTCACTTCTCTGGATTTGAAATGAAATAAACATTCAAGGCAGTGGTGTACTCTTTAGCTTAAGTGACAATAGTTTCTCTGTTTCTCTTTTTTGTAATTGTATACCAGCGTGTGGTGTTGCTGTAAGTTCAGTGTAGGAGACTGTGATGTTTATCACAGCTCAAGTGGCGTCTGTCATCTCACCTTTCGACACACAGCTCCGCTCGCTAACCGGTGCTGCATCGTCCAGTCTGGGCCCATCTGTGAACAACAGCAGCCCTCAGAGCTGATAGGCTCTTACTCATGGTGTGTAACCAATCAGATGGTGCTGTGGGCGAGACGTTTGCTGTCATATCACCCGATCTGTTTTTTCACAAAACAAACTTAAACAAACTGCTGAAGTGTACTCGGGTATTTTGAAGTGGTTATAT
Organism: Decapterus maruadsi; assembly: GCA_030347415.2. Taxonomy (NCBI): domain Eukaryota; kingdom Metazoa; phylum Chordata; class Actinopteri; order Carangiformes; family Carangidae; genus Decapterus; species Decapterus maruadsi. Next base: position 21,175,718 of record CM064906.1, read on the forward strand.
GGAAACTTTAAGTGAGTAACCGGTGTTTACCTGCGTATTCAGACCCTCTGATTTAAGGTGGCAGTAAGATGTTCATAATTGAATAAATAGTGTCAAATTAGTTTCAACAGCAAATCAATTTCAGTTACATAAACAGATCCATTTGCTTTCAGAGATCAAGGCTTCAGTGCACTAATTATGTATGAACACACACACAGTTACACACACCCACACAGCAGGACAAAAATGTGACCTCCATCTTTATTACAGCTCCATTCTTCTTCTTCTTTATATCTCTTTCTGTTATTTTCTTTTTCTGCATCTGTATCCTGCTGTCACTCTCACACTGTGAAGCTTATCTTTCTCCTCTCGGTGTAATACCATCATGAGAAAACTGAAACTGTATAATATAAAAAATGACATTTGAAAATTGCTGGGTTTTTTTATTGAGAACGAGCTGTGTCTGTCGACACAGTATTCAAGAGATTACAGCTGTTTGTCAGCGTCTGGCAAGATGCGATAAAAGAGATCTACATACTGTTTGGTTCACTGAGCAGTCGTGCATGTGTGCGTGTGCATGTGTGTGTGTGCGTACACAATTATGTGCCTAAGGATGACAGATAAAGTTAAACCTCTAACTTTTTATTGGATGATAGCTGCACTAGGCCATTAGATGCTGTAGATTTCCCCCTAGATATTTTCTGCTCTCCTGCTGAGCAATTTCAGCTGCTATGAAATGTGAAGTGACATGCAGGAACATCATTAAAATCACAGTCAAAAAAAAGGAAGAAAAGAAAAAGAAAACGTTCCGACATCGACCCCTGCTTCTCAAATTCGCCTCACTTTTCAAATTTCAATTGTACAATCTCAGAGGAGACAAAAACGCCCTGCTGAAATATTCATCTGAAATGATTTATTATATATATATATATACTGTATATATTTACTTGGATGAGATGCAAATGTAAACAAAACAACATCTTTTGGGGAGTTTCTCCTCTATGTTACCTCCTTTTGTATAGTCTTAAATAATTAAAGTACGACTATGTAATGTAACTTTTGCTGAACAGTGGCCACAAGTGGTAGTTACAGGATAACGGCTAATTGAATTACCTTCATTTTCCCAGACTGTCTGGGGTCAGCAGCTTTAATGATATCCGAGGGGCGTCCTGGTGCCGTACAGGTTTTAACGCCTGCCACATAATCCCTGCAGTGTTTCCCTGGAGACCATCCAGCCTTTCTCGCATGCCATCATCCACCATCACTCTCTCACTGCCCCTTCTTCTGCCACGTCTGCACTGTGTCAAACTCTGATATACATGTACACTTTCATAATCAGTGTAACTTGCACTTCTTTAGGATTTCTTCATCTCCAATGTGCATCACAAATGAATGTCTGTAATTTGATAATCTAACAAAAGCACATCACTCTAAACTAAGGCGTTTGTCACATCTGCACAAAACCAAGACATTCAGTCGGTGTTTTGGGTCGAGGGAAAGTGAGTGTGCACCGAAAAAGTTTTATTTTCCAACTAACATCAGCAAAGATACTTGGGGGGCAACAAAGGTGAACAGCTGACTGTGCGAGAGAGTTGGCAACATATTGAAAATACAGACTGTGACAGTGGAGAAGTTGGCTGTGCTGCAGGAGTTTGAGTCTGAGAAGTTTCTTTGGACAGTTTGATACTTTTTTTATTCTTTTTTTTTTCAACATGAGTTGTGAATCCAAGCAGACGGCACTCTACTGCTGTCTGTTCAATGGAGCGAGCTGCAGACTTGTAAAACCCACAGTGAGGCAGTGAGTGTTGGATAAGTGTAAATTTGACTCATGTTAACATAACATCCAATAATTCGATATGATGGAAAACAATTCAATTCAAAAGCTGTATTTATAATTTAGCCAATTTTAGGTCTAGTTTAATATACAAGAGCTGAATATTATTCATCCCTCCACTGTCCATCCATCCATTCATCCAGTCACCATCAAACTTGCATATTTTTGGAACATCAACAGCTAAAAGTCCTGTTAATTATCACATTATTGCATAATATTGGACTATTGCAACAGTAGCTGCACATGTTAGATGTGCATGTTGGAAGTTTGGTGGGAACACACTTCACTCACATTTCCCCATATTGCTTCGTGCAGCTTTTAGCGTTATTGTTGCAGCAGATTTAAGTTTCTGCTGGCTGTAGCTTTTTTTTGTAACAAGAGGAGAGAAGTTGGCATGAGCCACAGTGATCAGTTTAATGCACCATCTTCAGAGGCTTTAGAGAGAACCTGAAGTTAAAACTTGAATTGCTACACAGATCTTACACAGTATTTCTCTGGGATTTGTCTTGCTTCAGAAATATATGGACAGCCATAAAATCTCAGTGGCAGAGACAGAATACAGCAGAGAGATGACTATAAATGTCAGTCTACATATGGCGTAGGCTTTATCTTATTTCTTTATATGCGCTTATACAACTTGTTCATTTATTTCCCTAGCGGCGCAATCAAACGACATACCTGGAGATACATCCACTTGTAAAGGGCTGTGCTGCGAAATTGTGCAGTGAGACTGTGAAATTCCCAAAGTCAATCTTATAATAAATTTAAGAGAAAAAAAAAATGAAAGCACTGGCAGAAACAAGCAAATGAGCTCAGCATGAAGGTTGTGTATTGCTCCACTCAATGCCTCACAACCCCCCTCGCCTCCTGCTTCCCACCTTCGCTATTCAGGCCTGGCTTCTTTTTAAGCCTTTCATGTAGCAATCGAAAGGGAAATGCCCTTGAAAAACAAACTTGGCCGAGCTGCTAGAAGAAGACCCTGCGTGGACGTATCTGAGGTTATCAAAGCAGGCAAAACACTTTTCTCATGTAAAATCTTGTCATTTAATCTAGACTACCAGGGTAGAGACGTCTGTCAATCCACCGCTCCCCGTATCCAGACTGAAATGTCTCAACAACTTTTTGATGGAAGACATCCATGATTCCCTGATATTTTAGCATTCATTTGGATAGGACGGTAATTTATATTGTTTATTCTACTGTTTGCATTGCTAGCACTGGATTGTATTTATGTTGTGCAGCACTCTGGGCAACTGAGGTTGTTTTCAAATGTGCTAAATAAATAAAATTTGAGTTGAGTTGAGACAGTAGAGAACACCCAGCCAAGGGCCACAGCCTACGTGGTACATGCTCTTCCACCAGATCAGATGAGCCACCGCAGCAGCGCCCTCCAACTGACATTTCTGATCCTCTGACTTACTGTAGTCTCTGGTTTCACCAACTGGTGAAAGTTACTGTAACTTTCATGATTCCCACAGAATTAATGCTAATCATTCTGGTGATCCCCTGATTTCTAGCATCACTATGAGCTTGATAAAGACATAAATCAATATAAAAGCGTCTTTATAGATAGACAGACAGACCTTTAATTGTAATTCACACCATGAAAGATGATAAACGAGGTCCAGTACTCAGGTCTCAGCACTATATTAACAAAAATGATGACTAACATACTACACTACTAAAACAGGAAAAGCCTATAAAGTGACTAAATTATATTAGATTTATCAGCAAGTGCTAGATGTAAATTCAGAGATGTGGCAGAGTGGAGCGGTTTAACAGTCTCACAGGATCCCATGATACTGTGCAGGTCGCTCTGTGTCTCTGCATTGGTTGCTGTCGATGTGGCCTGGTAAAACTGCATCCGATTGGTCCTCTGAGCAGACTTAACCAGCAGCGCCTGCTTCTCTGCCACTGTGCAGCTCCAACACCACACCGTGATGCAGAAGGACAGTGTCCTCTCCACCACAGATCTGTAGAAGGAGCTGAGGATGATGGACTTCAATCCTACCTCTTTTTCAGAGCTTTTTTGATGAAGCTCCAGGTGTTGTCTTGCCAGGTGCAGTTGTTACTGTAGACAGGTGCACCCTGAGGTATTTAAAGTTGGAAACTGTCTCCACAGCTTGATGTAGAGACTTGGTTTTCCTGATGTTGAGGATGAGGTTGTTCTTGCACCACAGTGCTGCAAGAAAATCTAAGAAATTATGTAAGGATATAAGTTTTGAGATTGCATATCGCACTTGCGCATAATTAGGATTCCCATGACGTTTTGTACAGACAGACATCCAATGACTTGGATTTTGTCTTCACTTCCTGTACATCACACTCATCAGGTACTTAGTGCTTAACCTGCAGAGATTTGCAATGACAGTCCCTATAGCTTTTTTGTGATTAGTGCCCCATAGCTAATGATTACGTGCTAACAAGCCAAGTGATGATGGTGAGTATTAGCTGCAAGCGGGCATGCTGACATTATCACTTAGCTCATAGCAATGCTGTGCCTTTTTATAGCCTCACAGGGTCGCTAGCATTGCATGACTGTACAAAAAATACCATATATTTCTCCATATACTTTTGATTATTCTGAATATAGAGGTTTTATATTGTGTCCAGTCCAGTCCTACAGCTGCAGGCAAACAAACCCAGATTTTCCTCCAGGGATCAATCGAGAATTATTATTTTATATTTCGAGGCATTTTCAGGCATCTTTTTTGTGTGTGATCTGAAGCAGAGGGGAGGAGGAAGCAGTCTCCAGTTGAGTGAACTAACAGGCGAGCGGGCTCAGTCTCTCAGGACTCAGTAAAATGTTTAGAGGAGAGCGATACAGGGGTGGAGAGATTAAAGAGCAGCAGTATAGAGACTGGCTCCCATGAAATCTACCCATTGTTTTTCCTGTGATGTTTAAAGATAGCAGAGGTTTGAACCCTGCAAGCAGCCGGCTGGCGTCCAGTTAAAGTGTGACTGAGCCCGACGCTGAACCTCCTCTCTGTCTGCTCATTCCTACAGACAGAAAAAAGAAGCATCAACTAAATCACCAAATTGCTCTCTCGCACTCCCTTCCTCTCTAACACCCTTTTCCCTCTGCCTCTCTTTGCCGATCTCCGTCTCTTGCTTCCCTCCGGCAATTCCCTTTTTCTCTGCTGGTTTTGATGCCATGGACCGTGGCGTGGCCGCTGCCTGAAATGGGTCCCCGCTAGCTTAACGCCAGCCCGAGGGAACAAGCTGCTCCTGTCGGTCAGTGCAGCCTCGAGCCTGTGGCAACGAGCAAGCGTGCCACGTCGTACACAGCTGCCAGTGCCAGCTATAGCCCAGCCCTGCACCCCTGTCTACAAAGTTGGTGGATAGCACAGAATGGAAGAGGAAGAGAGAGGAAGGTTTTTCATCCTCAGCCTCGACAGTGGTGTACGATATTTTGGGCTCAACAAGCCTCTGATGGGTCCAACCCCACTCCCAGGCGAGAGAAGCCTTCGCCCTCAGGGTCGGGTCACTGTCGAGCGTTTTAAATCTCGTCTTTTGGCTCTGTTCATGTGTGCTTGAACCCACTTGAATCCAAACGGATCAGCAGAGGCCGACTAAAACAAGCTCTAAAGATTTCACTCACAGATATGAAATTGATGATTTTCTTTTTATCTGTCTTTTCTTTGTTAACGGTGCAGAAGGTAAAACAGGATTTTCATATTTCAAGCACATGCATTTTTTTTTTTTTCAGTTACTTTGACTTAACATTACTTCTCTAATGACCGTGTTATTATCATAATGCCGCTCTCTTTGACCACGACAGCTCATTAACCAGCGCTGCATCACGTCGCTGCTGCTGTAGGTGTTGGGGTCTGTTGGGTCGACCACATTTTAGTTCAGGTATAATTATCCTCAGGGGTAGTTAGATCAGGTGTGACTGTGCTTTAATCGCTTTTGAATCAGGTCTCTTTAAAAAAAAAAAAAAGGAAAAAAAAGTAATTCATGCGTGCACCTGCATTAGTTTTCAACTTTTTGGACCCATGAAAGCCTCTAGTACGGAGAGAGAGTGTGCAGGAATACAGATGGTTTTCATGCATAGATAATACAAACACAACCTGCACAGTTTATTAATAGGATTAATATCAGTGCATGTTTTTTTGTCCTGTGTGTGGGTGAAAACACGGTCCTGTGTTGACATGCCATACTGTACACTTGTGTCACTGCAGTGCTACCGTTGGCAGTTTTCCTTTGAATAACTCAAGGTTAAACAACATTTCTCTGCTCTGAACCAAATGTACAATTTGATTTAATTATCTTTACATTACCACGAGACAGGGTTTATGCACTCAAGGGAATTCCAGTTCACTCTCCTCTGATTTAACCTTTTAATTTTATTTATTCACCTATATCTGTTGTTCAAGTCTTTCTAATGCTCTCTGGGCAAATACCACAGGGTTTGGCAGGAAGGACACGTCTCCCTGGGGAAGCAGAGCAAGAAGGCGCAATTCTCCATATGATATAATACTTTAAATGTGACAGTCATGGAGCAGAAGTCAGCATGACACAGTAGTGAGCTCCTCCTTCACACCGGAGCTGAATCAATGTGGGGTGAAGATGTAGTGACAAAGGGAGGCAGCAGAAGCAGCAGCAGCACAAAGAGCAGCACGGATGTGGATAATGTGAAAATTCAATGCTTTCTATGTCTGTCAGGTTTCAGAAAGTCTCCAATCCTGAGAGAAAAACTCATATCACATCTCTTCACTGGCTCCCTGGTGATTGCAGAATTGATTTTAAAGAGTTTGCTCCTGGTCTATGAAGCACTTAAAGCTCTGGCCTCAGAATATGTTTCTTAGACGTTAACCAAGCAGGTTCCTGAGGTCACATGACAGTCTCCTAAAAATCTACACAGTCTAATCTGGAGATAAAGTGATAAAGTGTGGAACGACCAGCCTATGATGACTTGAGACAGTTTTGTTTAGCTGAGCTTACAGTTTTGTCTTGTTATAACCTCTTTTTTGACTATTTTATCACAATATAAAACACTTTTAGTTTCTATTGTGGAACACTGAGCATTATAGTTTGACATAATTGAAGCATGTAGGACAGCATGGAATCAAACCGGTTTCTGTAAAAGTCCAAGCCTAAGCAAGTGCGGTGAGATGTTAACTAATGACATCAAACATGAATTTGCAGATGAAGCTCCGGACACAGAGTTTTAAATTATTTTAAGTGCACCATTAAAGGTGGGCAGAGGCAAAAGATCACACTGCTAAGAAAGCTGACAGAACAACCGGCCGATTAAATCAATTGACTTTTGGAAACTGCATCAATTTAGAGGCAATTCATCAGCTGTGGTGTGTTGTGTACAAGTTCAACGACAAAGCGATTTAATTCACTGCAACTCAGATTTGTGGCTTTGACTTTGACTGGATTTTAACTTTTAGTATTTAGAGCTCATTCACCCTGTTGGACAAAGTATGACTTCTTGATTAAAATTGGTGGCCTTAACATAGACCTCCTGATATTCTGTATTAATTCAGGGTCAGAATTGGGTTCATATTATGTTTGATTTTGTCTTTCTGATGTGGTATGTCAGTGGAGGGAGGGAATATATTATTTAAAACACAGTGGAGTGTGAAAGAGTTGAGCTGTGGAAACTCCATGGCCTGAGGTGACCGAACATCAAGTCTTAAATCAGAAGGAAAGAAAACACAAACAACTTTTATATGATGCCACTTTAATATTTCATAAAATTACATTTATTCTCGGAGGTCAATATACATGTGTTATAGAGAAACAAGACATCAGATTCACATTCAATGCTCTGTGGGATCCTCAAATTTCTACTGCAACTCCGTGTAACCTGAGCAGCGATCCATGACGTGTAATGTTACAGCATGTGACACCTTCCTGTGAAGGCCACAGCTTCAGAAACAACAGACAAACCCACCCACCCAGTATAATGAGGGTCGATGCACTGATAGAAATAGAGATGGCGAGAGAGAAAGAGGGAGGGATAGTAAAAAAGAAAATGTGCTCACAGAAATGAGAGGCAATCGCAGGGAATGGAGCTGAGGAGGAGAGGGAGGAGAGGTGAAGAGGAGGTGGAGGGAGGAGACATTGAGAGGAAGGTGTGGTCAACAGGAAGGTCAGAGTCAGCAACTGCTGGTGGTGGTAACAGAAGTGAACCAACCTTTGTATATTTGTTTGTAAATCGTGGTATCAACCTGAGGCTTATCCTAACCTGCGATAACCAACAATACGTTATTTAGTGTGATGCAGTGGTTGCTACAGTAACGCTGTCTAACTCATGACTCACTTGAAAATCTCAGTAACAATATGGAGGCCAAATGTGTGCTCACAACATTTTTTATTATGATAACAATCGAACATACACGGCTGAAGGGAGCTCATGTTTTTGTTTATTCACAAACTGCCTGTTGACTCTTTCTTAACTATTGGTTCATCAGTGATAGGCCTCAATACAAGAAAAAAAACAATATATTGATGTATTTTTTAATGTTTTTAAGATGATTTTGTCTTAAAAGATGAAAAAAAGTTTATGGTTTTTATTCTTTTATAATAACATCTTTTCACCATGTTAGTTTGATTTGGCGGCTCTCAGAGGTTGGGTTTCTGTTGTTAGTCTTGTTCTATTGTTAGTCAAATGAACATTGGCGCCTGTTTATCAGCAGGTATACTTTTCAGTATTTTTTTTTTTTTTTACTTGAATATAAATAATTGGTACTCAGTAGTCATAGCAACCTCTATGGCCACCATCCTTCCTTATAAATAGGACCAAATTGTCTAAACCTTTGTTGGAAATATCCTTGTAATTAAAAACTAAATGGCAGCTATTTTTTCGTGAAATGAAACTGACCCAGCCATAAAATAACCCTTGATTGCCCTTTATTCATGCAAGAGAGCATAAGATTACTTAAATATAGTATTTTAACTCTGTTCCATTCTCCACATCTCTGATATTAGATTAGGTGTTTATTGGCTTTCAGGTCACATCTCAGACATAAGATGATGTAATTCCTCTCATTTTCATGGCTTTTATGAAACAGTCCAGTTTGAAAAGTTTCCATCTTTCAGCTTTATGTGTGAAAAATATGATAAGCAGCAGAAAGTTGGAGGTGTTTCACTCCAGATGTTCCTGTACTCAGAGAAAAATATCCCTCCTGTCCCCTGTTCACACCCACATGCCTCACTTCTCTGTTACTTTGTCTCTGTTCTGCATCTTTCAAACCATCCACACACCACCTACAGTCCTCCTCCTCCTCCTCCTCCTCTTCTCCCATCTCATTTCTGCAGGAAAAGTGAACTGAGGCAGGACATTGGACTTAGCTCCCAGTTCTCCCCCACTCCATAGCTCTAATGCAATTAACTCCACTGGTGGGAACAAGAGAAGAGAGCTGGAGAAATTCCTTATTAATCCAATCGAATAGGTCCATGGTCCGTGTTTTGTGTGTCCGTCCAGACAACTGTCCAGGCTGCAATGATAATGTTCTCAAATTCACACACGCACACACACACACACACACACACACTCACACACAGAGTCCTCCTCTGCCTTAGGCTGCAAATGAAAGTTTTCATGGTAGATCATTTGAGCAGGAAGATATTTTTCTCAGGAGAGAGAAGTGCAGGACGCTTCACTCTATTTCACAAAATTAGGAGCTTTTCAAATGGACAAGGTGCTTCTATTAGTGAAGGAGGCTCCTCCGCTTAATGGATTCACTCCACGAGTGTGACTGTAGCGCTGTGTGTGTGTGTGTGTGGGGAGCCTTTTATTCCACTAACACCACTAACAACCAGAGTTCAAATGGAATAAAACTGCTGCTTTATTTAGAAATTCAACTGATACGATTTCAGTCTGAACAAATACAAACAGCTCCCTTCACAATAAAAGCCATTCCATGTTCAGAACCAGCAGTGAAACTATAGATTCGGCTTCTTGCTGCACTATTTTCTGCCAATCTCTTGTCTATTATTTAAATCTATATATTAAATAATTTTCATTTCTAATCGGTCCCATGCATATTTTCTGCACATCCTTTTATTTTGTCATATATAGAAATCCAGTATATGTGCGTGTAGCTATTACTGGTACATTTGTGCATGGGAGCTTTTCACCACTGACCAAATCCCTTCATCTGCAGCTCACAGTCATTTTCACTTTTCTTTCTTTCACTCCCCCCAAAAGGACCCCCGACAGCGGGGAATTTTACAGCAGCCACCCACCTGCTGTGTTTCTGTGGAGGTGGCTGCCGAACGTGTCGGCTCCGGATTACATACATCACACAGGAGACAGTGAGGAATTGAATCCTGCAACTCCACTGTGTCCTCGGTGTCATGTTCGTTACATAATATTCGCGCTACGCTGTCACGCCACGTTACTGCCTACTACTGTCAGAGCAGTGGAAAAATAATGAGTGCGCCGATGTGCAGTTGCCGGGTGTAAGTTTGTGCTCCTGCTGAAGTTTAGTTCAGGTCAAGGACACGTTTTCTCTGCTGTCTCTCGAGATTGAAGAGAAACTATTTGATTAGTTCCTTCACAGCACATTGCGTCACAAACATATGCGTCCACACAACAACGCACACAACCCGACAAGGTCGCAGCTGAAGTGGGCGTTTTCTTTTTACGAACCATACATAACAACCCTGAGCTGCGTCGTTGCTTCATGTCTCTGTGTGTCGTTTCTGAAGAAGCATCACGGACAAGGCATTTAATCATCACGCAGAGTTTCTCATCGACAGATGTATGAGGCGATGGAGAGCCGACCCATCCTCTGAGAGTACTTCTTTAGACTATCAAAGAAGATTTGAAAGCAGGCAGCGAAGTCTATGGGTGGAGATTCAAGGATAATTTTACACAAGCAAACACACTCTGATCAATATAATGTGTTAGGATCCAGAAAACTGCCTCCATTTACACTGAGGATTATTTGCACTAATGCCAAAGTTGGACAAGACTGGGGTCACCTCCAAAGCTTTACAACCTGGACAAAGAAAGTTACAGCATGATGATGGATGCATACTGTAGATACATGTAGATAGATAGATAGATAGATAGATAGATAGATAGATAGATAGATAGATAGATAGATAGATAGATAGATAGATAGATAGATAGATAGATAGATAGATAGATAGATAGATAGATAGATAGATAGATAGATAGATAGATACTGTGTTATTGGTGGTATTTTGAGTTTTTCACAACAGGCACTAATTTGATGTTTTCTGATTTCTTAATTTTTCAACGAGTACTTGAAGGACGAGAACTTTAGATCTCAAACCAAACACTTGAAGCGTCTGTGCATTTACACCTTCTTGAAGCTTTCGCAAGTCATAAATTATGTCCTCTGTAGACTTAGACTCATAATTTTCTTCGCCTTCTGCGCACTTGACATTTACTTAGAGGTTGATGTATTAGATTTTGATGCGTGAGCCTCACATTAACCATCACACTTTGGTCTCTGGAGGGCCCCAGGCAAGAAGACGATGCAGCCCTTTTTTGGGGGGGCGGGGCCTAATCTGCAACCTGTGTATGGGGAAATGCTGACTGTTGGCAACACCTCTCTCTGTGAGAGCCATGTATCACCAGCAGCTGCTACTGAAGCAGCAGCAGTGTGTAATGCCGTTATGAGAGATTTAAGGGGGTTTATACAGTTGTTGTGCAGTCAGTGGGAAATGTGCTGATATGAGGAGCTCTCTGAGGTTTTTCTTTCTGTTAACACCTGCAGAGTCAATTAGAGACCACAGATAAGATGTTATATACTGGTATTATTGCACCTCTAAATTGTTTTTTTGTTGATACTTGACCACACATTATATTATGTATCTTCAGTTTTTTTTTCTTACTGGAGCATGTCCCTTATGTGACGCTGACATGTTAATTCATATTCTAAGTTTCAGTGCACTGATTAATTATCTCTGTGGTGTAATACCCTGGTAATGGTACTACATACCAGAGGGAAATATTACAGAGACACCTATGTTAAAGCAAAACATGTTACTGTAAAATAACGCTATAAATTCCATAAGGACATTTTCTACTTGGGGCAACTTGTCACATTTCAGCTGTCTCTCAGTTGTTAGTTTCTTCTACATTGCTACACTAATCTTCTCTTGTGGTTTTATTCAAAGAACTCTTTGAGGCTAAAAAGGATCAAACCCTCCATCATTTCACAAAAAGCAAAGATGAAAAAAAAAAAGTCTGAAAAAGATTCTGATTTATTTATTTTTTCTTACCATTAGAAATCTCATGAATGCTCAGTTTCATCATATGAACCTTTAGAGACTGACATCCACTGGATTAAAGCCAGTAGCTTCTGTTTACTGCATGTTTAAAGAGTATGAATATTAATTATGTAGCCGGTATATAATGTTTTATCTGTCTGACTGGCTGATGTTCTGCAAAAACAAGTAATCTACTTGAAATAACCTAAAACTACTGTTGTACCTAATACTTGGAGTGTCTGTACACTGTGATATTGGTACTTCTACATAAAGGATTTCAGTATTTTTCTTCCACCGCACTCATCAACAGTCAAAACACAGCCAACTACACATTTGTCTTCACAGCAAAGAACAACCCAAACAAATTTTTGATCGGCTCTTAAAGCAGAAGTAAGTGATATATTTGTGTTAATATAAGTCTTAAATAGTTATATCTTCCGACAGCAATCACTTACATAGAGTCAAAACAGTCAGCTCTGCTCTGAGCCGAGAGAAAACATTTATCGTATCCTACAGTTTTTATCCAATGAGGAGAGAGAACGGCATGCAGGGCTGTCAGCCAAGGAACGCCGTGAATGTGGCGAAGGGACGAGGACTGTTATGGTGCGTTCAAAAACTTAAAAGTGGTACCAGTTCGATCTGGTACGAGTTCACCGGTCGGAAGTTACGAGTGGCCGTTATAGTGACTTTCACCGGTAAAACAGGTCGGAAAAACACGAGTGGGTTGCCTGGAACGCTACAAAGTCGTAAGTTGTGACTTGAAGCTGTAATTTACGATTTCAAAAGCCTGCCTGGAACGCAGCATTAGCGAAAACGACCGGACCACTTACTTCTGCTTTAAATATATTTCTTGACTTGAATCTCAAAATATGAGATATGAGACATATGATCTGCAGGGCATCTGGCACAAATATTACTTTAAAGATTCAGAACGGAAGCATAATGTTTAGTTCAGCTCACTGAATAGATGTGGAAGAGGAGAGGGTATGTCGAGGTCACTCTCTCATACACATTATTTGCACCATAATAAATCTCTAAAATATGCAAATGCATGTTCACATGTGCGCACAGACACACACCATTTATGCATGTGTGTGCTAAGTCAGCAAAGTCCGAGACAGAGAGAGGCAGGAAGAGAGGAAGAAAGAGGAAAATATTTTTTATTCAGTTTTCTAGTGAATTTATTTAGGGAGGGTTGTTTTGATGGAGTTTGAGTTTTGCCTCTCTCAGTGCTTTTGATGGTGCAAGGTTGCATTCTCGGTTATTTACATTTTGCCAGTCTGGAGAGAAGATGGGAGGAGAGGAGAGACAGGTGGAGAGATAAGAGAAGGAGAGGAGGTGAAGGAAGGTGAAACGGGCAAGTCGGCGAGAGAAACGCATGGGGCGGGAGCGGAAGACCAAAAAAAAGAGGGATGGAAAAGATGAAGATGCTCAAAGATGGGCTGAGAAAGGCAGCAGGAGATATGAAAAGCGATAGAGGAGAGAAACAGATTACAAAGGACAGTGCAAAGGAAGAGTTAGAGCAATAAATCATTACAGTCTAGTTTAGCATAGCCATACGCATTAGAGGAAAGAGGAAACAGCTAGTGTCTCTGTCCGAAGCACAGAAACACGTCATGTCTCACATCTAAGGTTTGTTGCATGTAGCAGGTTCTTCTTGAAGATATGAATATGGCTCTATTATTGATTACCAGCAAGATACGCTAGCTCTTTACACTCCTCTGTCCAGTCTTAAAGGAGACATATTATGCCCCTTTTCCACAAATTAAAATAGTTCTCTGGTGTCTTAAAGACATGTCTGTTACATGCTGTGGTCAAAATACCCCAAGGATCAAACACAAACGGTTCTCTTTTCATTGGCTCAGAACAGCTGGTTTCAGTGCCTGCCCCTTTAAATGCAAATCAGGTACTGTAGGGGTGGGGTTATGCAAATTCAAAAGCTAGTCACGTTATTGGAAGACATCTGAGGGAACAGCTCGTAAAACCACATGGATTTCAATCTAGGGAGCCTGCAAATTACAGATTTTTTTTTTTGTCAATTCTCGCATTTTGGAGGCCTGAAGGCAAGACAAACACGTTGGAAAGCCTCGAAAAAGTGATATTCCCATAACATGTCCCCTTTAATGCTAGGCTAGGCTAGTTTAGGCTAACACATCCTGATTCCAGCTTCACACAGGCATTCAACTGATGTTAATCATCTTCTCAATTATGGAAACAAAGACAACAAAAAAAGTTGTTTTTTGAAAAAAGAAATTGTTATGTAGTGAAATAGATTATGTAAGATTTTCAAATGCAGAGGCTTTTTACTAGGCTATGTCAGGGAGAAAGAAACTGTTGGAAAAGTCAAATACTTCCTGACTCTTAACCCTGAATATTACTGAACAAACATGAGATGTCAGCCTTCAATGGAAAAAAAAAAAGAGAAATGAAGATACAAGAAATGGGTTAGAAGGGATGAGGCAGAAAGGAGGATGTGAAAAGCATGGGGCAGAGGAGAGCGAAGAAGAGGAATTTGAAGTGTAGAGTAGACGACAAGTTGTTGAGGAGCAATATCAGGCATGAATGCTTTTTAAGACAAAGAGACGGCACGAATCAGAGCATTGCGGCAAATAAGAATTGCTCATTCCGTGCACACACATACACAATCCGTTGTATCATTGCAGGTATGAATATCAATGTCTCTGTCGACCTGTGAGTTTAAAGGGGGGGGGGGCTTTATGTGGAACAGATATGTTGTTTGTGTTGCCTCCACTCCATTTGTTGTTGCATTAGATATAAATCTGTGTGCAGATTTGCCCTTGTATTGCATCTTAGTCGTAATACGACAAAAGCCACTGTGTCTCAAAGTCCTGATCTCGTGCTTTGTTTTAACTGAAACACACTGTAAAATCCCCCATGTTTTCTTGACGCTCACGACTCCAAGAGTGGAACAGTTTGTTTCTCCTGGTGTTAGAGGAGTGTCTGGCCTTCCTGTTTAGGGGTTTCAGCTGGAGTCAGGGGGCGACAGCTTGGTCTGTTGTGTGAGTGTGTACAGGGCAATTATGATGTGAACTCAGCACTGAGAGCCCCATAGGCCGAAGCCTAATGATTTAATAGGAAGTTTTAGCAACTAAGAGCCAAGTTCGCATTTATCTTTCCTTAATAGGTCTAAGGTTCAAACTGCATTCACATATTGAAGGAGTTATTGGTCGCTGCAATTATTCCCTGTGTGTAGTGGCTGTGAAATTATCCTCTCACAGTGCAAATACACTGTAAAATGGTGGTTTCAGTCCAAAAGAGCACAAGTGAATAGTTTCTGCAAGGTAGAGCGCAAAATGAAAGGCAGCGTGTAATCCCACAAAGCAGCTAATTAGGATGCTACAGATACTACAGAGCGTAAACAATCACAGCATTAATTTTCCAGCCGTGTGTCCTCGTCCTGTCTGATTTGTTCTCAGGATTTTTTCCTCTTCTTTCTTTTTTATTTCTTCATTCAAGCCGAAGTAGAAGAGGAGACCAGAATTACATAACTTTGGGAACATTA
The DNA here is from genome assembly GCA_030347415.2 of Decapterus maruadsi. Lineage (NCBI taxonomy): Eukaryota > Metazoa > Chordata > Actinopteri > Carangiformes > Carangidae > Decapterus > Decapterus maruadsi. The sequence goes on from CM064906.1 coordinate 21,191,260, forward strand.
GAGAAACAAAATGATGAAGTTTTACCACGGGTTTTCCCTGCAGGTGCGCACACGGCGGAGGTCGGCATGTTCCAGGCTCACAGGTTAATTGGTGGAACCTGGTGGAAAATCAGTGCAGCGCTCGTTGCTGTGATTCCCACAGCTGAGCTGAGTGAGCAACTGCGGCCTTGGTCTTTAGCTACCGTAGAAGCGAACCTTTTGTTGTGAATGTGCTGAAGGAATGGGCTGTGAAATCCATAGTCCTTGTTAAGTGTAGAAAATATGTTTCAAAGTGCAGCTAATAAGAGGCTTCAGCAGTCACGGGTTAAACAAATCAAATGGGTTTCTGTCTTGGCCGTCATCTCCTGTTTTATAGCCACTGTTTTGTGAAAGGAGGAATTCTTTTGGTAGAAACATTTCACTCTAAAGCCACATGCACTTATTTAGATGATGACGATCTCATTGTCTCTGTATGTTTTCTGTGAAAGGATTAATCAGTTGGTGAACTGAGAGCATTATGTTATTATTTTTCTCTTTTATATAATTTGTACAGGAAATCAATTTGGCTGTTGCTGATTTTATAAAACAATCAAATCAAATACAGTATGTAATAATCACTGCATTAATTCATTAATTGATTGATTCATGTCATTTCTTGTGCAAAAATGCTTCAAATTTGATTTAACTTTTAATGAGCACCTCAACGTGTTCACCTCCTCCCCCTCCTCAGTTTTTTTCCCATTATCTTCTACCTCTTTGTCTTTGTGTCTGTTTCTCTTCGCGCTCTCTAATAGACATTGTATCTGAATGTGTTGCAGGATCACTCTGAATGGGATGAAGGTGTCCAGGCCAGACGTTCGCATCGGCCGCTACAGAATGATTAAACACGAGCGAGACAAACACAACGAGGCCAACCCACAGAGGTACTGCATCATTGTCTAAACTCCTTCTCCAGCTTTACATCCAGATCGATCGTGCTTGCTTTTGTTTCGCGGCAACGCGGTCCACATGTTTCTCTCCCAAACTTTCTCATCTCCATTTGAGAGAATTATGAACGTGGCACTGCGGAGGGCACGCTATCAATAACATGTTCCTATAATTGGTGTTAGCTACAGAGGAATATACTGCTCAGATACACGAGCAGCACAGATGATATACAGTAAGGCCAGCAGTGAGACGTGGTAACAGTCTATACTGATTCCTCTCCTCGTTGCTTTTCACATTATCTTATTTCATCCTGTCTAGTTTTGTGGGAATGACATGCTAAAGATACTTTAACCTTTAAGCAGAGACGGTTAGAACTATTTATGCCTTCTCTATTTTTCACACTCGCATTGTGTACAATCATGTCTGAGAGCTGCAGAACTCCAGCAGCTGCCCACTGAGAAACGCTTCATAACACAACCAGCAAAGGGAAAATCCTACATAGGCTATAATACATCTTGAAAGTACAGTATTATGTATTTATATTTCCATCTGCTTCTTTAGCTGACAAGATTTATGCTTGTGTGTCCTCTATTTGGTCTAAGCAACATGTAGGCTACACTGCCGGGGTCTGAAGAGTTCAAACACTATTTTGACTATAAAATAGATCATTTGAATTTTTTTGATTGAATTATAACTCAATATCACAAATTAGCGATGCACCGATATGAAAATTTTGGCCGATACCGATATCCGATATGAATTTTTCTGTTAAGGCCGATAATCGATATTTACCGATATCGATATGTGTTTTTTTTTTTTTAAGTTTTTGAGATTATACATTTTTGTACAGACTGAAAATCATGCAAACTGAATTTTTGAATGTCTTCCTTTATTTTCAGAAGGTTACAGGTTACACATGGCCAAATTCCCCTCCCCCTCCTTCTCCCTCTCCCGAAACAGCAACTAGACAGATATACATCGGTTGTGGATATCGGCCCAATTTTACTCATCCAATACCGATACCGATATGTTAAAAAAATGACGAACATCGGCCGATACCAATATTAATGCAGATATATCGTGCATCCCTATCACAAATAATAGACATTGCTGCCAAGCAAACAGGAATCTTTAATCCATAAGGCTATGGGGTTACCAACTTCTGCTCTTCTCTCTTTTAAAATTAAATGTGATAGTGAATAGTGACACCATTAAGCATTTTAATTTACCAGCATTATATAATAATATAATAACTGTACGCAACACATCTCTAAAATGACGCAATAAGACTTTTTTTCCCCAACGAGAAACCCCAGTATCTGTTTATGTTTGGTGATTTATTTTATTTAAGAAAAATTATGGAATTAATTTTATAATCCCACAAACAAGTCACCAAAAGTACTGATGAAGACATGACCATGTGTTGGCAGTTGTAGTTTTGTTGCAGCTTGCTGGTAAGAAGGGGAAAAAAAGAATAAAATATAAAACTGGATTTAGTAAAGATATTTTTTTTATTGCTCTTGCGTTAGTAGAATAGCAGAATAGTTCTCCCTGTAACTGATAAAACATTTCACTCATGACTGGATGTTAAAAGATTCATGCAAGAAGGCACTGAAATGCATAGAGACATGAGGACATGCTGAATAAATAACATACACGGATTTCAAAGATTTCTGGTCCTTCACATTCTGCTAATAGATGCAAGTTGCATAAATACTGAAACTACTGAATGCATAATCCTGGTTTGCAGTAAAGTCAGTGTTGCGGGACACAGACACAGTTGATGGGGCCTCCATATGTGCAAGTATCAAACGCCTAAGCCAAATAAAAATAGGAACAATCCTCTGAAGACCACTGCTCGGTCTTTCTGGTCACTGACAAGAGTGGAAGATTTTAAAATGCCAAGTCCAAAACATTTTTAATAAAACAAAAATTGCTTTTCAGAGATGCAGCCGGGGGATTTAAATGTTGCTCTTTTGGCAACACCCATTTAAATTGCTTTTCAGACAAACGTGTAAAAATGCTTCCCGTATAAATGTGTTATTTAATGGTTTGATGAATGAGACCCAATATGCAGAGATGAGCCCTTCTAGACACATTAATCACCAGGGGTATAGCACCTCACATTAAGCTGCTTAAATGTGGATTATCACTGTTTATTCTCCTCTAAAAGCCCCCGTTTTCATGCCTGGATGGGCCGTGCAGCGATGCCTCTCAACACAAAAATCGATAGCTGCTGGAGCTGGGGTCAAATAAAGATATAGTGAACTCTTTTCCCTCCTCCAATAATATTTTAGTTCTTTTTCTTGTAATATTATTTAGTCACATGATTTTGACAGGATTGTGCTGCCGCGTGGCACAGTGAGGGTCTAGTTTAGTTGTGGCTCCTATTTTGGTTTATAAGAAGATTATAAATTGTTGGCAACAAGAGTTAAGTGGGGAAGAGGAGTGATAGTGTATTTTATTTTATTTTTTTTATTTGGTACAGTTAAGAACTGTGACATGTTTGATTTGAACACTGTACAGCCACAGAGCCCCTCCTTCTTTCACTTACCATCAGCTCTTTTGTCAGAGAGATGAGCAAAGAAATACTTTAAAAACTTGCAAACTAACCGTCTTTAGTTTGATGTGTGACTGAACTGGTGAAGATTTGGTTCAAATTCTTGCTTTACCAGATAAATTACATTCAGAATTAGAAAAGTGACTCCTGGCTATGTATTTCTAAACCATAGGCTTTTTTTTATATAGATTTTGGTATTTTCCCTTCTCCATGCTAACAGTTGAGTCATCACTTGCCGGCCATCTTGGAAACGCCCCTAGGCTGTTATTTTGGTCTAACGAGATCTGGCTCCTATTTTAAATTGGAGAAAAAGCCATAACCGCACTTTTAATGGTCAGTAGGACATAAAAACTGCATTTAGAGAAACACTCGTCAAATCTGATGAGGAAAAAAAAAAAACACTCTGCAGATGTTGCCTCAAAATACGGTCTAAAAGGCTTTTCTTTAAGTGTATCTCCCATATAACACCTCTGATAAAAAACATACTGTACTGGCAGGACTTCAAATTAGCCGAGTCTGTGACATCAGCTGCTGAAAAGGAATGACAGACATTTTTTTCTACCTGAGATTCTGCTCAAACCAGTGAAATGTCAGACAGACTTCCATCAAGAAGTGGTTTAACTTTAAAACTAACAATCCAAACCAAATTTGACGATGTCTAAAATAACCAGGCCTGTATAACATGTCATCTATCATTGTTTGGTGGGTGTGCATGTGCGTGTGTGAGAGAGAGATATTCAACAATCCCTCAGTAATTGCTTGCTGAAATGACACCAATAGAGATGAGAGCAGCTAGGTCAGCCTCGTCTAGTTGCTTTCATCAAAGTCAATAAATCAGCCACTAGACTGAAAGGTGTGTGTGTGTGCGTGTGTGTATTCCTGTGCATTCCCGTTTTCCTCCTCCTCGGCTCGCTTGTCGCTCTGCACTCCCTCTCTGGTCAGTGGACCAGACTTCCTCAATATGAGGTGACACCAACAGGGACGCTATTTATTTGGAGCCGATACATTATTCATAACCGTGGCAAGGGGCAGAAGAAAGCAGGCCTATTAGCCGGCACAAACTTCTTTTTTACAGCCCTCCTGGACACTCATTATAATGTTTCGGATATTTCGGCTTAAAGGATATTTTGAAAATAAATGGGATTTAGGCTTAAATAAAGCGAGCTGGCTTGAATAATCAGGAAGTTTTGAAGGGAGGACTGACTTCCTCATGGCTCTACTCAGACACTGTGAGTGTTTTAACATTACTCTCACTCTCTCATCTCTCTTTGGACCTGAAATTTAAATTCATCACTTTTCATTACTTTTTTACTGCATGAAGAAAATTTTACATTTATTTCATTACGGCTTAAAGGCCTTTTTTTGGTTTCTCTTCAAGAGAGTGTCAAACCCTTATCCCCTGATATTTTCTTTGATCGATAAAGTCATAAGAAAAAAATAAGAGGAAATACAGGTCTTTGAGAACTGAGTCAGATTAGTATTAAAATGATGACTGAAAGGTGGGAGAAATCTGACGAGAAATATTTGTGTGGGCATCAGAAATATTTTCCATTTTTATTTGTGGATTTGTTCTACGTTAACCGTAAATCTCAAAAATATATTGATGAATCCCTCTGTGTGGATTTATACTGATATGACTCAATAGAACAAGCAATGAATTTGCATTTTAACATGTGAAGTGTCTTATTATAGTAACTTAAATTAGCACTTAACACAAAACACAACCAAATGTCATTAGCAGCATATGTGCAGATATAAACTAATGTAGAGGGCACTAGACTCAAAATTAAGAGATCATCAAAGATATAATAATCTCTGTATGTCATGGCAACTCACAAAGAGCTGCTTTAAATATTTTACTCAAACACATAAATGTGAATTTCATAGTGACGCTAGAGGTAAAAATAAATAAATAAATAAAATAAAAATCAGAGGGAATCATCCTCTGGGGACCATGAACATGTGTTGAATAAAAGCCACAGAAATCACACCATTAGAGTAGCTACAAAACTCAAATCAACAGAAAGACATTTGAAAGTGGAAACTGAAAGAGAAATGGCTTTTTGTTAGATTTGTCAGATTCCTCATTAGTTTGATTCCAACAAGAGAAACTACTTAAACCAAAGTCGTTTTACACATCTGTGTTCTGTTGTATTCAGGATGTACGATAGTGTTGTGCTTTTGAGATGATCACTGTCTCAGATTATTAGGCCATCACAGAATCATAAATTCTTGTTTTTACGTTGCACCCTGAACAGTCACAGCCACCCAGTCTACCTCAGACTAACAACAACCAATGTTAACGTATTAAATCACAGTTTTATGAATGAAGGTGAACCATTTCCACGGTCGCAGCTACAGCAACATCAACCTGTGACATCAATTTGTCTTCCTGAAATGTCTTAAGAGCCCTGTTTTACTTCTGGGGTTGTAATCACAGAGGTCTGTCACTCAATTACACAGATAAACTGAGCTTCTGTTTCCATTCTTTGTCTTCGGGTGCAGAGTTGCCTTTCTGTTTAGATTCAGATTAATGATTGAGCCTTTTGGGAGAGATTTTCTGGAGTACTTGCGTAATGTCCAGTGTTTATCAAGGGGAACGTTGTCTCGACTGTTTGATGAATGTTTACCATCTCCCCCGCATTCACCCTGATACACACACACACACACACATTTATACTATACACATTCAGTCAAACATGCACGCTCTCTCACACAGGAGTCCATTCTCTCAGCCCTCTCGGAGATGCTGGTTAAGCATAGCAATGAGATATTGGGCCTGCGGAAGTAAGAAAGAGACACATTCATCACCAGCCGCGAGTATCAGTTAGTACACACACACACACGCACACACACATTTAGTCTAGCAAGCACAGCGTCGTGCATTGCAGATGAATGAGATGCACAGTAATGCTGTTCAATATTCCATTCATATGTTATCGTCCTAGGACAGTGCATAATCTGTGTGTGTGTGTGTGAGAGAGAAAGAGGGAGAGAGAAGAAAGAGAAGAGACTGGCTTCTCTAAAAGTTTCACATTTGGTGAAATACACTTATTCGCTTTCGCTTTCTTTCTTAAGTGTAATAATGACAAGAGATTTACACCACTCTCCTCACATGAAGCTGCTGCGAGCATCAGCTTAGCGTCCGCCGTTAGCACCTGGAAGCGGCTAGTCTGACTCTGTCATATGTTTTCACATTTTCAAACTAATGTGCGATTGTTGAGCACAGTATATTAAAGTTCGTAGTGAACTTTACTGAACAGTAGAGAGCTTTATATGGCCTTTATTAACATGTGAAACATAACACACCATCCACTCCTCCACTCAGGTGCTTTATATTTAGCATATAGACAATCTTTTCATCTAAGTCTTGGTGACAAAGCCAGTAAGCAAAAAAACAAATCCCCTGTGACATTTTCCTACAATCATATGAAGAGCACAGTGTCCCTCCGTTGCCAGCTTGACAAGCTGTTGTTGAGAGACTAAACCGGAAACATTTCCCACCTGGGTGGAATTAAAACAGCTTTTCTTAGCCCAGTTTGGATTCAGTCTGAAAACAAGACTGATGCCCTCTATAGCTCTCTCAAATGAAAAGTGAAATAAATGAGACTAATAGGTTTGAAAGGACACTGCACATCCAGTAGCATCCATATTTGTTATTATATGTATGTAGGGATTAGGTTATTGCTTATAATCTCTGCTATTTGATAGATTCTATTTGAAAGATTTCTCATTTTTCGCTCAGTTCTCAATCACTTTATTTTTAATATCAGTATCTTGCCCCCTCCATCTGCCACTCACTTCCCCTGATATATATTTATCTCTCTGCCTATCTATCCTCCATTTTCTTCCCTTGTCATCCGGCTCTCATTTCACTTTTAACTGCCTGCGTTCTCGCTTATCTTTCCCTCTCTTTCATTATTTCTTTCCTTCTTTCTTTCTTTGCAATCTGTCCCTTAAACTCATTCCCTCTCCTTTTAGATAGAAGCGCCAGTTCCTGCTATTCATAACTCTATTTTTATCTTATTGTATGATATTGTTCAAGGGAAAGATGCTTGACAACGTTTTTTTTTTTTTTTTTTCCAGCTTGCATTCAGGCCAGTAAAGCTCCTTTTGATTTGATTTGAGAGTGACAGGAGGAGAGGGCGATGCTGAGAGAGGAGAGAGATGTTCACTAGTCAGCTCTGACAAGGATCTGTAGACTCACTGGTCCATGTCGGCCTGAGGTGTCAACTCCACTTGCACGTCCGAGCATGTCATTAAGAAGACGTCTCTGTGTTGGAGTCAGTCGTCATTGAGAGGATGCATGTATACGGTTGGGTCAGATATTTCTCCGTTCACAGACGAAAAAAAAAAAAGAAAAGCAAATTAAGACACAAACCTACATTTAGACTCTTGCACACTGTGGCCTCATTTCTATCCTCAGTGCTACTACTACGAGGGTTACGGGAAGGTTTGTGTTATGAATCCTGTTTTAACGCCTGAGGTTGCATCACACACTGAACTGAAGCAGCAGCAGCAGCAGCAGCTCAGTTTGTTACTGTCTGACACACTGTGTGAATTATTTTCCCGTCTTTAATACTAAAAATCAGAGCAGATTCTGATGTAACTGCTGAAGCACGGCCAATGGGGAAAGGATATTCCAGCAGCATAATTCAAACGAACCACGGTGGATATGATGGATAATGCCATAGAGTTGAGTCACAGTGCGATGCCTTAGCACCACCTGTTGGTCAGGATCGGCATTGTGAAGGATAATCGATGAACATTACACATCATTTTTAAACAGTTTGGCAGAGCAGTTTCTCTTCGCATCCTGTGGGTTTTATGTGATTGCTGATGTTGGCGTGTGTTGTGTAAATGGATGGTTGATTGTTGCATGTGCAGCACTCCTGCTTACATTATTCTGATTTGCCGATTTCCCTTCTGTCTTGATTCCCTCTTGGATTTTGTGATGCATTGTGTTTGTTTCCTGTAAAAGTCTCTCATGTCGTTGGAGCTTGGAAGCTACAATTGTGAACTTCATTCCCCATCCGTATCTGCAACACAAAGCAAGTGGACTCAGTTTTAGTGGTTCTCATCCAGGGCAAGGGACCACTAATAAATTATATTCAGGGTGTTTCATTTATAAGGAGCTTTTCAAGACAAAAGGTCCACAAATAACTCATCTACGCACAAATTCATTTCAATAACACAGCAAGTTAATATACACAATGATCTTCAAAAGGGTCAAGGTTTGAACTCACAAGTGTGTTCATCAGTATATGCAGGAGGCAAAGTGGGCCGTTCTTGTGCTGCGGCTGTTTGCAAGTCTAATGGCTTCTGGATTGAACCCAAACTTACTTCTATTTGTTTTACTCGCAGCCAATCTAAAAGCCATTCCTGATGCCATTAGCCTAAAGTATAGTCATAGAAGATATATGTGGGCTGTTTGATGACCTAATATTTCTTTTTGACGACTTCTGCTTTATTAAACTGTGGTAGGGATCTGTGTTGTGTTGTGCCAGAAAGTTACAGCCAAGGTTAAGAAACACCAAGGAAAGGGAAACCAGCGAGATAAAAGAGAAACAAAAATAACAAACCACAACAGGAAGAAAAACAGTTTGCTGCACAAAATGTTTTTCTTTATTATTTGCTTTTTGTCCTTGTAAATTATTGAGCACTTTATTTCTTTGGGGCATAAACAGTTAGAAAAACAGGTCTTATTACATATAGATATATCAAACAGATGGGAAAAAAAGGACATTAAGTCTTTTTAAGGTGTTATAAATCAAGAAAGCTTGAGATTAGATGGTTGCATTTGATCAATGTAAAAAGTCTTTTTTTCTCTCAGCTTTGTGGTCGTCTTGAAACACAGCATTGTGTTGTAACCCTCTCTCGAATAATAAAAGAGCAACAGAAAACATGGATGATGAAGATGATGATGATTGTTTTTTATTGTAGCCCACAGTGCAGTGTTATAATTATGTGCATTTCCAGAAGTGTAATATGCACACAAACAACCCAAACCATATTCAAGCAATCACACAAGAATCTCATGCAAGTTGTGGCACTATTGTTTCCTCTCATCTGTTCTGAATTGAATCTAATTTTCTTTATTGTCTCCTCATTTCCCTCCATCTCTATTTCTCGCTCTCTTTCTGTCTTTCATCCTTCAGATTCAACAAAATACAGAACACAAAGAACACGATGAAGAAGGACGGCATCAGCTCTCTGACCTACAGACTGGTTCAGGTCAAGAGGTATCCGCTGTACACGAATATCTCCGTGGAGATCGGCAAGCCACCGCCTCGGCCTATCAAGGGTTAGAGAGAGGAAGATGAGGGGGGTGATGCACATTGAGTGGAGGGGAAAGACGGAGAGAAGAAGAGTCTTGACGAAAGACATGAAGAAAATACATATCTGGAGGAACTGGAAGGGTGAAAGGAAAAGTAGCCACAAGCACATCACGGTCTTTTTCTCTCTCTTTACCCCCCCTCTCTCTTTTTTTTCTTAAGATCTCAGCTTGCCATTTATGTATCGAGGACTCAGGCTTTACAAGATTTTTTTCAAGTGGCCAGTGGCTTCACACCTCCTACCTTGACCAATCAGTGACTTCAGAGTTAGTGTGGACCAAAGCTTGTGCATCGACGGTCGACAAAGGTCGGCCGGCATCAAAGCTGGAACTGAAACTCCTGAGTCTTTTCATTAACAATCCTTTGTACAACCGATGGCGTATCAGCAGAGGACACTGACAGGAAGTGTTATCGCGCGATTGAAAGATAAGACGTGATGTTGTGTTACTCTTTGGAAACGTTTTCACGGCATATCCTCAGACGATGATGGACGGGCGGACGGTAGCACCCGAAGAGGCTTTCAGGCGATAGAAGCCAGCGACTCTGTTTACGTGGATACTTATAAGACAGAGGAAGTGATGGAGACGACGAGATATGGTACCTGCTGGTTGGGAAATTATCAGGAAAATAACAAAGCCGTTGGACAGCAGGCCTTTCAAAGGGCGTCAAGTAATTCACTTCCTAAGCATTTACGGTTATGGACGGTAGAGAGGGGATTGCCACCGGAGGCGAGCTGTTACATTAACATAACATAATGACATGCAGTGTTGATCCATGGAACCCTATCAGATGGTTTGCATATCAGAGATATCGGCCGATCCTTATCTCGACACGTGAAGCTAAAAGACAATTTAGTGACATTTTTCGTCAGAGAGCGACCTGTTTGGATCTAATTACTCAATCAAAATCCTCCACTATCAGTTAATGAATGTGTATTGTGCCTGCATCTACAGCAGAAGACTCAAAACAGTGCTGGGACACGCTGATAAAAAACATGTTCGTCAGCAGCAACAAACACCCGAGAACTCTCTTTTTGTTCTCTTTTTTGATATATGAACTCAGTCTTTGGAAACAGACGCTGATTTAATGGGAGTTTTGCAACAAAGGTGAACACGTTGAAGATGTGGAGCGTTTTCTTGTGTGCTGAACACAACGTGGTGGTGGTGGTGGTACTACTGTGGGAATGCATTTTTAAATCAATTAGGGGAGTTGAAGACAACAGGGGCACATACAGTATAGTATACAGTACACACTGACAGCTCAGTTATGATTTTAACCCCTTGTGGATCATATTGGAGATTAGGTTTCCAGAAACTTTGTTTTTTTTTTCACTCAACATAAAGACAGATGGAGGTTTATTTTGGTAATCTGCACTTTAAAGGTATATTTTTGAGATTTAACCATATTCTCTGAACACAGTTCACAATATCACAATACAGTAAGAAGTGCAAACATCATAGATGAGCTGTCAGGAGAGAGTCATGGCTCGTGTTTTCAAAGTCTTTTTATTTTTAGCCTACAACCTTTGTTTTAAGGTATTGCAATTCATGAACTCAATGCTATTACTAAACCATTTTTTCTCTCTCTATTCGTTTCTTCCCGTCTTTAAGAAAAACAGTGTCATATCTGGAAACAGGAAGTTATAAGGTGAAGGTTTTCCAATGGGGGAGTTTTAAAGCAGTAATGAGGAGTTATCGTTTGAGCAGCTTCACTGACATCTCTGTTGCTACTTCAGATTTGACCATTATGTCAGTTCTGTACTGTAAAACCTATTTTATCACACTTTCCGATTTCACAAGTGATGGGCTAAACAAATCAAACTTTTTGCTGTTACATATTTTCTATTGAAATAATTGTTTTAATAATAATTGTCTTATAGGAGTTTCATATCTTTCCCTGCGTGACAGATGAACAGACAAAGTAACGTCTCATGATTCCCTCCATCATCGTATTGAAGCCTTTAACTGTCTTTGCTTTGATGCATTGCTTTTTATCCCCTTCGTTTCATTGTTTTCCTCATCTCTACTGTCGATGCTGTTACTGTTGACGCCTAAACACCAATCTGATGCCTTCAGAAGTTGTATGAAAAGGGGCAGGGGAGGTTATTTTAAAGGTCAAAGGTCATTCTTTCTAAGTAAATATCACTCAAAGGAAAATGTGTGCTGCATTTTAAGAGTGATGGTAATGAAACATAAACACATTTGTTTGGGTTTACAAAAGTGGGACAAAAACATGTTTATATGGAGGATGTGATTGAATCTCTCTTCAGCACAGTCTCCAAAACACACACACACATGCATTCATGCTGTCTTCCCTATTTTCTTTGCATTATCTCGTCTTTCATTGCCTTTTCTTTCTTCCTCTGCCAGTCCAAGCTGTATGTGTCAATGGCACTGTTGTGCTTTGTGGTGGGCCCACTCCAGGCACAGCTGTGTCTCACAAGAGTGCTTCTTCTTTCAATAGATATCGACAGGGCCTCTCTGTGTGTGTCTCTGAATCTGTGCCACTTACTGTATCTTTATTTTTCTATCTATTCTCTCCATCTCAGTACTTAAACCCCCACTCTTCCCTACCCTCTTTTTCTGGATTGCGATCCCATTTTTTTTTTTTTTTTTTTTTTTGATCCGAGTGCAGTGCTCTCCTGGTGAGTTTCAGTGTCCTTGGTAGTCAAGACTACACATGGAGAGGTCAATACAATCCCCTCTCTACACTGTTTACAGCTAACCCTGTGCAATATTACAGAGAAATCTTTTTTTCAGCGGGATGTGAGGTGATGGTTTTCTGGTGGGTTTGGTTTTTATCATATTTTGCCTCTAATTCACATGTTGATTTTAAATCCTTTTAATCTGTACACAACAGATACCTACAGTCACAGCTATTGTTCCGAGACGCAATTTTTTGTTTTACTTCCATAAAGCTGGGTGACTTTTGAAATACAAATTTAAAAGAACAAAACAAAAAACAATGGTCTAAATTTGAGCAGCAGAGGTTGACATCTTGACGTTTAACCCTGGCAATGGCCAAAAACACTATATATATATGTTCCATTATAATACAACGTGGGTAGTGTCTCTCTTAGAGGTGCAAAATCTGGGTAATTTATTTTTCTCATAAAAAAATGTTACATGATGCACAGGAACTGTCTCCTGGCTAAATCATTGGTGCAAATGGTTAACCACAGCACATTAGAAATATGTGGTATGTGGTTCTTGATTTAAGAAATTAAACTGTAAGTTGGTTTACTTTCTTTTTTTTATGTTAGTGGAGAGAAAAGTCTCACTTGACTGAACCATTGAGAAAACAGATTTCACAATGATACCACATTTTGTTCACAAAACATTTTTTTTCCTCCTGCTCAGATTCACAGGTCTTAATTACATACTTATATCTGGTAGCTATAACATAACCCTATATGACTGTATTATCCAGGAGAGTCCTCAATCTCCTTAATATATAACATTGAGCATATCATCGCACACCTACAACACAGGCTTTCTGTCTCAAGGGCGTCACGCTGACACAACCCTTTTGGCATCATGTTTTTTTTCTTCAGACTTCAGAAAGCTCCAGAGCAAATTCCTGGAAACCGTTTGCGAGGTCAGGTACACGAAGAGCATATAAGCTGAGTATAGACGGTTAATGTGGGGGGAAGAAAAAAAAACATTACGGATGTAGCAAGAGAGACGTGGCCCCAGTGTGTATAAACAGTGTCATGGGTTTTGGATCAGCAACAGAAACTTCAGCAAAAAAGTCGTATTTGAAATATTTCCTGTACTTAAGAATAGAAACAACCGTAAGGAGTGCTTGATGTTTCTTAATGGACTTTTGATTTTTGAAGCTGTTCCAGTTGTCAAGCATACCTCAGGTGTTTTAAGTATTCGAAAGCCTTTTTCAAATACATTTTTTTGCTCGCCTGCTGCAGACAGGACTTTAAGGCCTGGGGTCATTTTTAAAAAAAATTTACTGTATCTCTAGCTATGTTTTTTGTACATTGAATGTTGAAAATGTTATATCTTATATAGAATGCATTATGTCATATCAGACCTACTTTTTCTATACAATCAATAAAACTGATGTTAAGATTGTATGATGGTGTTGTCAGTTCCTTTTTAATGTGCGTTGCATGTTTTGTTGTGCCTGCATTTTCTATTCAGGTTACCACAGAATAAATGCATGAATAGGATCATCATGAGAAATTAGTTTCCACCTGCAGACTGAAGTAACCTCAGAGCTGTAATATTGGCAGTTTTTGGCAACCCAGTCTCCTGTTGCCATGACAACCCCCATGAACCTGTTACTGTTGTTTGTGTGGTGAAATGCGATACCACCTTGTGAATTACGTGAGCTTTGACTTCTGCAGTCTTTTGTTTTCTCTTTTTCTTCTCTATCCAATATCGTGAGCAACTTTAAAGCTAGATGGTAAAGCTATCTGTCTTTCTCTATTTTTACTTTTATTTTTTTGTTTTTACCTCTTTTCATATTCATTTGTAGCCTATTTGCAGGGATCTTTGGTCCCAAGCTGTCAGCATTGAAAAGCTCTACAGGGAAATCAGCAGTGTATCCTCTGGAAGAGAAGCCAAACTGTTCACAGAACAGCTAATTGATCTCGCAAAGTAGAGCCAGAGATAATTAATGGGCATGAAAAAGTGTTTTAATGTGGGATCTTTTATGACATGTTTTCGAAAGCCAGTATGTGAAAAGCACAACACATTTCAATGTGGGTGGGTGTGGTGGTTTGTAGCAGTTCCCTTTGGTTTTAGGCAGTAAATTGAAACTACACTTAAAAGTTAAAGTCATGGGAAATCTACTTGTTTGGTTTCTCACCAGCAGTTAGATGAGAGGGCTGATGCCAAAGACGGTTTCTTTGCTGTTAGCACTCTCATCTTTGTACTTCATACAATAACTAGAGCCTGTTAACTTAGCATAAAGCTACCGTAACTCTGTTGTCAGACTATTCCCGTAACCATTGTTCTCTCTGATAATTCATCATGATTTCAAATGAGGGCAACTAAGGACAGTCTTGATTCCTTCATGACGTTGTCTGACTTAATATGATTGATATATAACATGGGAATATTTGTTGTGAAACATAACGACTTCATGCTGAAGCAGCTTTGGTGTCTTAAATGTGGTAAATATAGCATAGTAAAAATAATCAGATTTTTGGTTTTCATTCAAAGGTCCCTCATGATTAAAGTCATACATCACAACAAATTATTGTAGACAGATCTGTTGCATATGAGCCTGTATAAAATGAAAGTACACTTCATGCAACATTTCATCATGCACACTTTGATTCTGAACACAGTAAATAATCATTTTACGCTTTGACAGTGGAAACAACAGGGATGGCTGCATCTATGAAAAGCTGCACACATTTTCTGGTGAAAAACTAATAAAGCAGTAAATTACATATTGTTTTTGTCCTGCTCTACAGTGTACATGCACAAATAACAGTCCATTAAATGAAACCCTGTTTTCCAATATTGCCCGTGTCTACAACTACTGTACAGTCGTTATGTTAGGCCATAGTCTCTTTCATTATATTTCAATTAGTGTGGAAATTGAACTTGAAAATTCGTAGAACACCTACAAATTGTTTATTGCTTCGCTAAGCCATTTCCTAGTCTAAATTGCATCACAGTTGTGCAGATGTTTTGGTGCTGCATCATCCTGTGACAGGTCAGTTACAACTCCTTATCATCCAATAATCACATTGGCTTTGTTGTTTGGCTAGCTGTCTCCTCAAGCAGGTGTGGGGAAATGGACAAAAAAAAAAGATATCTTCTGGGTTTTTAAGGTGTGTAAAAAGCCCATTAGTGCTGCATATTGATCCACTGTGGTCTGGCTTTTTGAAACGACTATCCACAGGGAGATGAAACACAAAAATACAAGTATCTGGAGCAGGGCCACCTTCAAGGATAACGATTTTGTTTGATTATGTGATTTTTCTCTGGAAGTACCGGTGTTAGATACAAGGGCTGTTGGTTTTTAATATCATCTTTACAAACATGGCACCTTGGTTTTAAATGAAAATAGTTTTCGCCATGTTTTGTTGTGCTTTATGTCACTGTTTACCACTGGTTTTCAAGAACTACAGTTCGTCTCCTTGTCCAGTGAGATGAAGTCAAAAATAAATTTCTCATGGCCAGATGAACCTGTGGGGTGGGTGGGGGTGGAGTGGGGTGGGTCAAAAGATGGAACGGTTTGCTGTTGGATGCCTATTGATCTTTCACCGGCTGCCCTCTGTGCATGCACCAGCCAGTCCTTCTCTGCAGGGCCTGAGGTTTTATTTTTACTTGCAGCACCTTGAGCACAGGTGCTGCAAGTAAAATGATAGCAACCTGGCAGTATCGCACATTTAGATAAAAAAAAAATACTGCACCTGTCTTGGTTGATATTGTAGTTTAGTTTTGCAAATCTGCAGTGAATCAAATTACGAAAAACCATGTGACAAGTAGTGAACCCAGAGCTTTGAGTCCGTCTTAAAATTTTTGTCATTTACAGAACAGATGAGGAAAGGTGTTGGTCCAACTAAGTGACAAATTCTGTGGTATTGTCGGTGTTAAAAAAAAATTGTGTGGATGGATTATCCTTGTGCAACGGCAGCTAAGATTAAAGTCTTCGGTTGCTGTTCCCACATGTCTCTGTAGTTGCAGATGATCCGTTACTTCTGGCATTTACGCTGACATTTTCAGCAGCAGAGGAGGGTTCAGCGCGGTCTCATAGACATAGAAGGTGTACAGCCGATCATCCATCAAGGAATATGTGTTTTAGGAAGACAGCTGGTTCTCTGCTGACAGAGTGAATCAGTTCTGCTGGCTGGAGGGTTGTTCAGGTGTGCAGTTTTTGAGGCGAGAACAGGTGGCGAGGCGATTTCCCTCCCAGTAGCCTGCGTCCTGGCCGTCATGACAGCGACACTTGGTGCAGGAGTCCACCCAGATGGGCTCCCCAGCGGGAATCACCTTACTGCGTGTGGCATCGACGTAGCAGTTAGGACCTGGAGGGAAACGAGGAGCAGAGGTCAGTGCAATTGCAGCTGAATAGCAAAGACAAGCGAGCACTTAAATGGATGCTGTTGTATATATGATCTCTTTAGAGTGCAAAGGAAAATGTGCTTTAATCCAAACATTATCAACACAAGATCATTTGTTGATGAACCCGTTAAATCAGCAAATACTACAACCTTTTTGTCCTCTATTACTTCTTTTTCAACGTACCATCCTTGCATTCAGGGCAGCATTTTCCCGGCTCGTAGACGGGGTTGACACACGGTGGAGGGGCACAATCTGCAACCAGACAGCGGGCGATGCCGTCACTGTCACAAGTGCACTGCTCACACTCTGATGGCTGAGGAAAGACAAATATAGAGATACTCAGCATGGATCATTTTGTAATCTCCTAAAGATGTTAAAGCGAGTTAACCACTGACTGTGAAAGGAGAAATGGCACATCAGCATCATGCTGAATTTCCAACCAGCACTGCTCACCTTCCTCTTGCCATCTCAAAAGGGGGCGCCATTTACCTCCAGTTCCCTGATTCAATCTCAAGTTACATAGCAATACCATCAAGTGGTTCAGAGTTGTGGAATGAAATACCCTTAAGAAGATTTGTGCAACCTCATCTTCATAAGAGCACA
The DNA here is from genome assembly GCA_030347415.2 of Decapterus maruadsi. NCBI lineage: Eukaryota > Metazoa > Chordata > Actinopteri > Carangiformes > Carangidae > Decapterus > Decapterus maruadsi. The sequence continues at coordinate 21,208,701 of CM064906.1, forward strand.
AGTTTAATTTCAAAATGATACCGTTGCATTTATGGTTGGAAATACATCTTTTGAAAAGCTGCATGAAAGAGACTAAGAAATCAAATGTTCAAACATCAACAAGGTTGAGCTGGTGCTCACCTTTTTGGTGGTGTCTGTGTGATAAATTAATGTTTGAACACCTGGTGGCTGCAGCTTTCTGCAAAAAAAAACCAAACTCATATTGGTTCATCTGAGTCTGGGATATTCAGTGTAGGTAATAACGGCTGTGTCATGAGCATCTCTTTCTTTCTCATTATTTTGTTGCTAGTCCTTTGATCTGTTGTGCATTTGTCCTACACACTGCACAAACAATCTGTACTCACAGTTTATGGCTTTGCATTTAAATTATTCCAATTTGTTTATTGACAGAAACGTTTTCAAAATGTTGCAGTTTATGATTATGAGATGCTGATTGTAAGTTTTGAACGCAGAGGCAGTGTAACCCTCTGTTCAAAGCAGAGTAGTTTACAGCCCACATTTATATTTCAGCTCTTGACCCTTGAAACGCCTCTGGGATAAAGCAAGCTTCTTCTAATCACAGGTTCTGTACTGTGGATTGGAGTAGTAAAGTAAATTCTCCATCTCTGATATATGAATTGTAATCTTTTTAGAAACATCTGCAAAGAGTGAGAGAAAAACATAAAAATAAACTATTCTTGGACCTTTATATTTGTTCTTATTCTGGCCATACAGTAAGACAATAGGCCTCGTGTTGTCATTTTGAGCTCATGCAGTTCCCCCCCAAAAAATCACCATATACATTGATATCGCGTGCTATGGCTTCAGTTTTACCTGGAAGTTCTGCCCCAGCTCGTACACCACTCCTCGATACTCGCACCCGATCTTCTCACACCTGGGGCAGCAGTCGGTGGGGTAGTGGCTGACATGGATGCATGCAGCCGGGAGGGAGGTGCACTCAGTGCGGCCACACGCAGAGCCCTCTGCAGTGCACTCACACTGGGTGCAGTGATCAGAATCCAGAAAATACCATTCCCCGACGTAGTATAAGCTGCCGTTGGCCTCACATGTGCTCTCCTGTTGTCCGGCAACCGAGAAGCCAAAACCGACCTGTGCGCAAAGCAGGAGCGCCAAGACGGCCGTGCGTAACCTGCGCTCAGAGAAGCGCTCACTGAAAACCTGCATGATTTATCTAATAATTCACCTTGTCCAGACCAGAAACAGTAACAATGAAGCGTCCACCTTGGATTTGTTTGCAAAACTGTTAGATTTCTTACATTGTTACCAAGTGTAAAATCCTTGACTTTAACCACCGTACTCCTTCCACAGGGGTCTGCTGGGGCTGCCGGGCTGCGCACACTTCTGCAAAAAGCCCGGAAGGGGGTGGAGGTAATAAAGAGGGAAAGTTATAGTCACTGCCTCTGAGAGAGTTCACACAACAGTCTCAGCTGTGGTCTGTCCCTCCCATCCCCGAGTTGAACATCAGCAAGTAGCCTAAACCAGACCTTTACAAGAGCACATGTGTTGGTAATAGGCCCTGTATCGAAAATATGTTTTGTTTTCTACACACACATCAAGACTACAAACACAAAGTGTATTTCTTTATGTCAAATTTCATTTTATTATTTTATTTTTTATATTTTTAAATAGAGGCCTAAATCTCGCGATATCTCCCCCATAGCAACAACTGGAATGATTATCCTGGATACCACATCTTAGCCTACAACACATCGGTTAAAGTGAGTGTGTGTGAGTGTTTTTTCCCACGTAGAAACGAAGTCAGCGTATTAACAAACTTTAACCTTACGTAATCAGTTTCATCGATTAATTGTCGACCTGTAAAAAGACGGTATGTGATCATTTAGGATAAACAACTTGTTAACTCGCACGGGAAGACGCTGTAGCTTTCCTGTCTGGTAGCTAACGTTAGCAACCTGTGGACACACTGTAAACATTACTGACTGAGTTGGAAAGAAAAACACAGGTAATATAGGCTATGAGGTTTTGCTACAACACGAACATATATGCAGTGTATTAGCTTACAGCCCATTGTTAGTGCTGAGGAAAGTCTCCAGGAGTAGACGCTACACGGTACACATTTCAAGTAAAAACCTGTAATGATAAAACCACATCTATGGGTGTATTGGGCAGGGGTATAATTATTCACCTCTAAAATGTGTTTCACGTTTAACTTCATGGCTTTTGGAGATCATTTAGGTATTCCACTTGCTTAAAGTCCGTGTAAAGTGATTTTGGATTCGTCTTCTGAGTTAATCATATCCCAGATATATGTCCTATTAACCATCCTTCCAATTTTGGATGCTAGAAAAATTTCTTTACTAGTTCACATTAACAGAAATTATGACCAGGGGTGCTCAGACTTTTGCATATCACTCACTGTATATGTGCCACTGTATGTTTCTATGCCCAGATTGCCACTCATACTGTATGCAATCTCCTGATGAAAGCCAGCCCTGGTGCCCCGGCCCATCCCTGTGGAGCCTGATTTCTGAACATGTTCCTGGTTCAGAGCTGTCAAGGATCCATGCAGCACTGGGCCACTCCCTGGTTGGCATGTACACAGAGGTGCACGCTGAGGTGAGTGAATTTTTATGACTGCATTATGATTTCTTCTGCCAGAAAGTAGCTACACACAGCATACGGGTCTTTTTTTTTTAGCTGGAACATTTCTCGTTTCATCATTTATGCTTTTTCACACTTACTGTTTTATTCCGTCAAAATATCCAGACATGGGGTTGGTTTGTAGGTTTCCAAAAGAATACTATCACATCTATAAGAAATTCCTCTTGACTAGGGTGAATCAAAAATGCTCAGCTAAGCATTCCTGTCTTAAACAATTTAAAAACTGTGGTTTAAGGTTTTGTAAGTGGGTTAGTTTGGCTGCATACACTCATTAATTACAAATCCCAGACCACCTAATAAAAGTGAAATGTGGGTTAACTGGCACTGAGCCGCAGTGTAGTCCAAATGTGAACCAGACAGACATCAGTATTTATTCAAGGCCAACTAAACTCTCTGCCCCAAAGCCCCTAGCATGCAGCTCTGGTAGAGCGGCCTCACTCAAGCATGGTGAAACAAACAAACAAACAAAAAACCTATACATATCACAAGAAAAATTGTGCATTTCTTCTCAATGAGAGGCTAAATTGTCTAGAAAATGCCTTGTTCAAGTTGTCAAGAGTCAATCATGTCTTTCTTACACACTGTATACTGTACATCCCATTCTAACATCAGTCACTTTTTTTGCTTCTGCCATCCACTCTCTTTTGATCCCATTGTATTTGTTTGGTATTTAAATCTTTCCATCTGTAGATTTTATCAGCTCTTTCACTACAGTGCACCAACAGGCCAGAAAAACACCTACTCAGACACAGACAGCCTCGACTCTGAAGCCATTTCACGCATACGTACACTGGCACACACGTTTATTGTGACAACTAATGTTAAAACCACATGTGACAACTATTAAACATACGTTTACATACTGAAATATGCAAGAGTCTCTCTCTTTCATGCATGCATGGACACACAAACACACATACATTTGTAAACCTTTTATTTTTTATAATTTAGATCTAGACTTTTGAGTCAACTTAAACGTCTTCCTATAGCTACATCCGGGTTTAAAGGGGTAGTTAAACATTTTTGGCAAATTCTCCTATTGCCAGAATTCTGAGAGTCAAAGCAGTAGGTTCATTACCTATAATTATAGGCGCATGTTTTGAGATCTGCGGGACAGAGACTCAAACTGCTCAGCGAACACAATGGAGGTGAATGGTACAGGTCCCCTGTCCCTCAAAACTACACAATCCAACAACTCCAAATAATGTAACATTATGAGACGGAGTTGTTTACGAGGTAAACGCGTAACCACAAATACATTCCAGACACAACTGCTGGCCAGAGTGATTTCAAAAGCACAAGTAGTTCTGAGTTTTTTGAGTTGTTGGATTGGGTATTTGATGAGTTTTGAGGGACAGGGGACCAATCGCCTCCATTACTGTATGTTCACTGAGCAGCTCGTGTCTCTGCCCCACAGATCTCAAACCAACATGCACCGATAATTAAAGGTTGAACCTACTTGTACTGTATGACTATAGGGGTTATGGCGATAGGCAAATTTGCCAAAATGTTGAACTATCTCTTTAAGGCAAAACCCAATGAAGAAAGCAAAAATCAAACCAGAATGATGCAGAATAATTCAGCTCACATACAGACCACTTTCCTCTGCGCGCACACACACACACACACACACACACACATAAATATAGAGAGAGGCCCTGTAAGCTTAGTGAGTCAGGGGGTCGGTATAACAGGGTTAAAGAGGCTAACCCTCAACTGTTGATAAGACCATTAGCGGCACACATTCTCTGACTCGACTGTGTGTGCATGTGTGTATCACTTAGAGGGAGCACAAATGTGTGCATATGTGTACTGCAGGGCTGTGAGTGTGTGTGTGTGTTTTGACTTTGAGTATTGCACTGATATTTCTTCACCTACAGTTGAGTGTATGCAGCGGCTGAGTGTAAAGCTCCCAGACGGAAAGAAAGATTTAGGCTGAAAGCTCAGAGAAATTTCCAGGGGAGAAAAAAAACACAAAGCACAGAGCACCTAATTCAACTCTCAGACTAGTGCAGGTCTCCTTTATTTTATACACTCTCTGAGCACTTTATTAGGAACACCATCGTGATGCCGCTAGCTGGGTCCTCCCTTTGCTCTAAGACGGCCTCAGTTCTTCATGGCACAGATTGCACAAGATGTTGGAAACATTCCTTTGAGATTCTGCTCCATGTTTACATGATTACATCACATCATTTCTGCAGATTTGTCCGCCGCTCATTCATGCTGCAAATCTCCTGTGCTGCTGTATCCCAGTGGTGTTTCTTCTGGTTTCAGATCTGTTTGACTAAGGGCGTCATGCAAGTTCACTGAAGTCACTGAAGCCGCCTTGTGTTCTTTCTTCTGATGCGTTATCATGCTGGAAGTAGCCAGGAGATGGATAAATGGTGGCCATAAAAAGGATGCACACATGAACTTTTCCATCTGCAGAACAACTGCTGACTGGATGGGTTTTTATTTCTTGCCCCATTCTGAGTGAAACTCTGGAGACTGTTATGTGTGAAAATCCCCAGGAGATCAGCAGTTGCAGAAATACTCAAACCAGCCGTCTTGGCACCAACAAGCACATTACGGTCGAAGTCGCCAAGAACCAAATCTAACGTTTGATGTCAATATCAACTGAAGCGCCCGACCTGCTATGTTCAATGCCCTGTGCTGTCACCAATAGATGGGTGACTTTACAGTATCAATGAATGAGATGTACAGGTGGTTCCAATATAGCACTAGGTGATTCGAGTGGAACTCTTCCTTTCTTTTTCTTCTTTCATATCTGTCTATCTTCATGTCTATCTATTTTTTTTCTCTCCTGTCCAGGGAAATGAATTCCATCCCTCAATAAGCCACTGTGAAAGGTAATAGCAGACCACTCCTCCATTCCTGAATACCACCATTCCTCCCTCCATCAAGGTCGCCATTGTCTACGGCGGTTAGATCAGAGGGAATATTAGCCTCTCTTTATAAGTCTCCTTACAAGGCCAGACTCACTGTACCTCTGCTTAAACTCTCACTCTTTCTCTCTCTACGTGGAATAAAAATGAACTGTTTAAGGTAAATTTATTCTAAAAACCAATTTAAATAATTCAACATAATGGATCATGGTCGTTTTTTTTTTAACTGACAGGTTTCAGCAGCACGGCCCTTAAAATAGCTCCTGGATGAGGTCAACAGTCTCACAGCGGAGGGAGGGGATAAAAACTCCAGGAACAGCTCATTATAGAGTGAGCCTTGAATCTTGTAACATAAACACCTCAACACCTAAACACAGACAGGAAGCTAGTATTGGGGGGGGGGTTGTGTGTGTGTCTATCAACCATGCAGCTTAAATGCTGTTTTTGCGAGTGCACGTGCACACACATTGCAAAGACCAGAAGCTGTGTGTTCAGTTTTCTCCAGTGTGTTCCTTTTGAAGTGAAGGTTTTGACTTGAGTGATTGGCAGGCAGCAGATGTGGGGATTACGTATATTCCAAGAAGCGCTCTCACACAGATTTTTCACTCTCTTTTTTTAGACACGCAAATGGATGGTCTTCATTTCTTGCTTTCTATGCTCAGAGATCTAAGAAAGGTTGAATCCAGGGCATCTGGACTTGGTTGTAGATAGCTGAATATTTTTCGCCTTATCCAGAAGACTTCCTCAATTCCGACTGACTAGTGCAGAGACCGGAGTGGAGAACGTGAGTTCTGTGATTTGTTGACTTGAGACTTTGAAATGAGACTTGTCCTCGAAGGACATGAGTGAAACTTGAGATGTGGGACTCATAAACAATCTTTATTGCATTACCTCTGTCAAGGTTATGCATTCACCCATGTCTGTTTTGTCAGCAGCACAAAAAAATACTGAACTGAAGTGAACTCTGTGGGGGAAATGGGGCATGGATCCAAACCCAGGGCAGATCCAAATCAATTCCTATGACTTTGAATTTGTCAGACATGCTGTGGTTAGTAGCGAGGCACCATGATAACTGGTGAGTTGGCCAGGTTGATAGAGAGCCATTATTGATAGCACTGTGTTTGGGGTGATCAGTCCAGTGGAGCCAGCTGCGCAGCACTCTGTGGTTCAATGCGGCCATCATCTCCACCACATCTGCTTTCCTAGGAAATTGCATTCTGGTCAGTCCTGCACAACCAGCAACATCCAGAGCTACAGTTTAATGCACATGTTGTTCTCCTTTGTGCCACAATGAATTCAAATCATCATTCAGTGATTCAAATCATCAGTAACTGTGCTAACTTTTGCAGGCAGAGATGTGGCATCGGATGTGGCAGGAGAGCCGGCGAGGTGGAAACCATGGCAGCAGGGCGGCGACCCCACTCCCACGTCAGCAGAGGACCCCCCTGGCTGACCCCCCCGCAGTCAAAGAGCTGTTGAGAGCTGAGGTCAAGATGTTACTACAGACTCTTAGAGAGAGAGCCAGCAGGGGGGGAAGGTAGGTGTAAGATCTCCCACGCTTAAATCCACTCTACTGTACATTAGCAGTGTATTACTGAAGAGCTGTGCTTTTATTTTAGTCTTTGAACAGGATCAACTTTATTTCTACTTGTGAATATAAAGAGTGGAAGCGTTACGTTGATAATGTTAGCCACCTTAGAAGTACACCAAACTGTTTTAATGTGCTGCACCCACTACTTGTTATATGTTCTCCAGAAGATTACATATCTGTCGTCTCTCTACAGTAGTTGAATTTTATGGAAGCAGAGGAGAGAAAGTGATATTCATTTTATTAACTTTCTCAATATTCTGTAAATATATTCTTGACATTGCAGTTTACTTCCCAATGTCGAAACACCCATTCAAGTCTGCGTTTGCAGCATTTATATCCCTAATATTCAATGAATGCTGTATTCATCTTGATCTGATTTATTAATGTGAGAAGTTTTTCAGTCGTTCTGAACATCGAACACAACACTCGCCGCCTATGGCTTTCTCACAAGCCAAGGAGAGGGATGGGCAAGTAGGTTAAGACCCTGCTCACACACTTTGTCATTTTTGCCCAAACAAAGAATGCCATAAAATGCTGCATTGTGTTCCCATGTCAGTAACAAATGGGATGGGAAAGCAGAAGAACAAAGGTCCCTGACGTAGGGATGCTGCAAACCGAATTGGGAACTGTGGAACAATAGGACAATTATAGGAGGGAGACATCCATGCATTCCACACCACATGCCAACAAACCACAAGTTCAGATTTTAAAAGTCACTGCAGGCTTTGTTGTGTTGAGGAAATGCTTTTTTTAAACTCTCTTTGGCAGCTAATTTCAGAATTGTAAAGAGTTTCAATGCAAAAACATATAATATAATAGTAAAACTGACCTTTGTTCAGCTGTTTGTCGGTGAGAAGCTCATAGGGCAACAACAATGACTCCTGGTTCTGTTTCTGGTTTTTAAGAAGCACAGTCATCAGGGAGTTATAATCTCCCTCAAGTAGTGGTAATAAAACTTTGTAATTACTGTTTGGCTTTTAATTTCTACAGCTAATCATAGAGCTCAGGTCAAAGATGAGCTTGTTGCAATTTGCAATTTAATGACATGTATTAAAAATATTCGAAAGAATGCCATAAAAACTGTTGGCGGGATAATATCAGTGAGAAACACTGCCTGTCCTTACACATCCATATACTATAATTTAATAGTTCAAATGATGTATCAAAATCTGTATGTGTGAGTGTGTGAGAGTCTGCATATGTATGAGCTAGTGACTATCCCAGCAACGAGCTGACTGCTGCCAGGAATGTTGCCCCATGTCACCTCTCTGGTTTCGCTGAGGCCTTTTAGGAGAAGCACAACATTGGATGGATTGTTCTCTGTTTCTGTGACAAACCATTTATTGCCTGTCAATTTGTCCACTTCCTTTTTATTATGATTTTCTTTTTTCCCCCCCTTGTGTTGTTAAGCTACACACTGCAGGGAACTCCTCAGTGGTTTGTTTTTGTTTGTTTGTGTGTATGTGTGTGCCTGTCATTTCCAGTTCTCTATGTGGAAGCACTATCCGTAACAGATATGTGCCACATTGACCTGATTTTATTTATTCTTTTTAACCTGATTATGATGGTGTTAGGAGAAAAGGATACAAAGGAAATGTCAGTGAATCAAATGTCAGGACCCTCTGTCTGATTGTTGTTGAAACACATGACTCTAAACTACAAGCTGCAACCTCATAGTGAAACTACAGTAAAAAAGTCAGGGCATTACCAGAGTTGTTATGTGCAAAATGATGTGTCAGTCTATCCAGTAGTGGTTGAGTATATCAGTTTAACCCATAGAGATGGACTGACAGACCAACCCAAGATCCCTAGAGCCTCTAGGATGGCTAACACCCATCCGCACCACTGGCATTGACAGTGACCACATTTATTTATTTAGTAGGCTAAGTTTTTAGTTTACTTCAAAATTGAATTGAAGACACCTCGCTGTATAGCGTAAGACTGGTGCTTGTTATGACAGCTCACTTGACAGGGATTTATTTTGAAGTTATCTCACAGGGTTCCTTTTAAGTCAGGACCACTTGCCTGATGTTTAAGCTGACAGTCCAATATCCATAAGGCCACAGGTCTGAGGCCCACAGCGGCACTGTGTCTTATTAAAGTGCCACTGAGAAAGACGTGAACTGAAGCCTTACTTGCTCACACATCACAAGTCACTCTTGTAAAGTGCTCTGGCTCGGATGTAAATGGATTACAAGAAGTCCTTTTCAGAGGGAGAAATGTGGCCTTTTGTTATTGGCTGCATGGGAACAATGCCAAAATAAAGTATTGGTGCCACACAGGCTGTGCCAGCACAAATCGCTTGTTCTCTTTGATGTTGGCTTCGGTACACTTGTTGATCTTGACGCGTGGTATTGCGTGCGTGCGTGCGTGCGCGCGTGTGTGCGAGAGATTCAGGCCTTTGATCGTTCAATTAGGCTAAGTCCCAAGTGTATATCAGCTAAATGGCTTTCAGGACCAAAACCGAACACACTTCCCCGTAATAGCACTTTCACTTAATAATGCTCCTCAACCCACTGTTTGTCAATTTACTTCAATTTAATATGCTTTGTTGGCATGGAAATTGAGAAAATATTGCCAAAGCATCAACAGTGACTAGAATATCTCTCTCTCTCTTTCATACTCTCTGCTGGAAATTATGATTTGTGAGTGTGTATGTATGTGTGTGCATAATTTCTAATCTAATTTACCTGACCTTTTAGCCAAGAACACTTCCCTGTAATTGCAGAAACGGCCTGATGTTACTGATTTGTGTAAAGCCACATGAACGGCAGCAGCTGAGAGCAGGGAAGGGCAACAATCGTTCTCATTACCCTACCAGATTTTTCCTGTGATTCGAAACACTGTGTGAGGGTGTGGGTGGGAGTGTGGATGGCTGTGCGCCTTGTAAAAGTCAACTGATTTATCTTATTGGCGTCCTCCTGTGTGGTCCAGATGCCGTGTCCACACACACACACACGACTCCATGTCACTGTCAGTGACCAGAAAGCCCACAATTTCCCTGACCAAGCTGTCACCCCTCCTACACCAGTCTCTTTTTCTCCCAGTGATCATTCCCAAAATTTACATCTTTGCTGTCGGTCCCTTTTTTTCTGAAATATGTTTCTATTTTTTGGGGAAATAAACATTTCAGATATTTCTCAGCTCACTGTGAAGGCAGTTTCTCTTTGAGCCAAGTTCTGAGACTAGATTATGGTAAATGCACATGTTTTATACCATTTAATGAACTGTACTTTAATTAAGAGTGGAGTTAGATAATGGCAGTAACTCATGGGGTGCTACAGTATATACGTTGTTCAGCACAGCAGAGTTGCAGATGCAGTAAAGTGACCACTGTAAATCTCCAGTCTTTGTGCTGTTTTTGCAGTAGAGATGGCGATGAGCTGTCTGGCTACAAACCTGAGACTGTGAACTACGCCCTGGGTCACTTTGACAACTGTCACAGTAACTGTACCATCCATGGAGACACTGATAATGAAAACAGGTTGGTGAAACTGGTAAAGCAGAACCTCTATATTTGATATGCATCAAATCTGGTTTGTCTCTAAGACGTCTCTTTCTTTTTTAATCTCCTCTCCTTCAGACCAAGCTCTCAATGTTCAGTCCGGTCCAACGCTGAAGATGAAATTGAGGCAGTAAGAGACAAGCTGAAAGTCACTGACATCGACCAAGTGGTGGAGCGCCTCAAGTAAGTCGCATACAAGCAGTGGTTCACCGACCCGTTTGGCTGGCGACCCATGAAAACAAACAAAGTACAACAACTGCCATGCCGCTGAGTCACTGAGTGATTTTTCTCCTCTTAAATTATTCCATTTGAAGTATTTTATAGGCCTTTAAGCAGCTTGAATAGTGTAAGAAGTGACAATATGAGAATAAAGTGACCATATGAGAGGGATGGGTTGTCATGAACCTACAGAGAATTATCACTTAAATCTGCAGCTTCACATGGCTTTATAGAGCTTTATAATGATTATAGTGTTTTTAGTTGTCTGAAGTGCATCGCTGCTGTTCTGATTCACTCTCATTGCTCACTTAGTGTTGTTGTCAGCCACTGAAGGCAGCTATTTTCAGCAAAATAACTCTAAAACCCAAGTGTAAACTACCTGCTCAGCACCGAACAGCAGATGGACACAGCTGGAGACTAGCCGTCCAGCATGTCTAGTTATTTCATCCTGTCCATTTAAAAGCTGATAATACTGTATGTCAATGCTGTGTTCACTAGTAAACACAATTTTTTTTTTTTTAAATCCCCATGTTGGCCCATTGATTTGGAACAACTGGCGTATGGGGTCACTCGTGTAACATCATATGTTCTGGGTCACAGTGATGCCGCCATGGAAAGTAACATAAAGAGCACTTGTCTGGACCGTCTTAGACGTGTAACACTAACCAGCAGGGACGCATGATGTGCGTTGTGTTTTTTCTTTGTGGTCTAGATGAATTTGTTGTAAATGACATTCACATGTGCTCTGCAAGAGAGCTGCTCTGAGCCTTCTCCTTTTCTTTCACCATTTTTTCCCCTTAATTTCCCCTCAGCTCTCCTTTGTGGCCTCTGTCGCTGCCTGGCCTCCTTCACACTCCATCCCTCCTTTCCTTCCTCTACATCCCTCTCTTTGAGGCCCACTAAGCATTGCACTGGGGCTACCTTGGAAGACAGCCCCTCTCTCTCTCTCTCTCTCCTCCACCTCCTCTCTGTCTCTCTCTCCTTCTCTTTTTCCTCCTCTCTCTCCCATTTCCTGACTCGACCAGAACAATAAAGCCATTGTCAGAAAATGGATCTCAGACAGGACCACAGCGGGCAGAAGATTCTTTTTCATTTGAAAGAAGTGAATAAAGTCTACCGTGGTTATGTAACCAAAGAGGGGGAGAGTGTAAGTGGGGAGAGAGGGAGAAAAAAGAAAAATAGGACAATGTTTCCTCAGTACCTTATGAAAACTACAGAGGATAAACTCTGAGCAGATGCCAGGTTCACCTTCTCGTCACTGCCTCAGATGGGAGATTGGATTTTACTCTCATGCTTATAAATCTGCCATTGTGTGCCCTTTTAAAGCATTTTGAAAATGATATAGTGTTATATAGTGCATAGTGTATACTGAACGACAGATTTAACCACTGGGCATATAACAAACTCGACATTCAACTCTTCAAAAAAGACTGATATTCCTAAAATAAGGATAGAGCATACTGCAATATGTGGCTGCATTTTTCAATCAACCAAGCTTCTTTTTTGTCTGTGTATGTCTACTGTATTGTGACTGTCATATGGATAGTCTCCACTTTGACCTAGATTTAAGTTTTGGGCTCAAGTGTGGTTTTTAATAAAAAACAACTGGAGTGGCGATGATAAACATCTTGGCTGTTTTCTATCTGTCTGATCTATCCAGGTCCGTCCTAATGGAGGAATGTGAGGCACTGAACACACTGGTGAAGCAATTCAAGGTAAGAACAGCATGGAAAACGGCCAACTACCGAATGAATCTTTAATCTCCTTTGTTTTTCAGCTGACATCGCGATCTTGTTCCAAATCCTAGAATTATTCACTGATTCAATGTATTGATGTGCACCTGCAGTCGGAATCCACACAATACAGCCTTGTAAGCATCCCAAAGTTATAAAGCTATGCTTTTAGTTGCAACTCTGGAGAGCCTACAATGTATGTACAGTCTAGCTGCCTTGTTGCATCGTTTTGTAAACAATGTTTATCCAGACAAAATAAGTTAACTTTGTGTATTCAATCATTTCCATTGAAAGGTTAGAGAATCTCTCAACCAGGGGCACTCTTTTTCCCCAAATCGTTTTTTTCCCAAAAGTTTGAATCCTTCTTTGGATTCCCACAGGTAGATTCACTAACCCTCTATTGGCACTGCTAAGGCATCCACATTTACACTTAAACACACACAAACAAAAACTTGCACGCACACACAGGAAGCCTGCAAGAGCTCAGTCTAAGCTTGTTTTTCCATCTGTCTGGCCAAGAGCTTTGCAGTGCTGAGTAAGATCTATCTCTCTCCAATCACCCCAATGGCTCGCTACATACATACACACACATACAATTAGACACACCCACACACATTAACAAAGAAACACACATGTATGCATGCCTACAATCTGGTTACGCTGTCATGCTTGTCTGGAATTATGAGAGAAACAGAGGGTGAGTTCGTTAGAGGCCAGAGAGGACTTTTCTGCAGACCAGATGTGGGAGTTATCTTTCTCTACCCTCTTTCTCTCTCTCTGTCTCTCTGTTTGAGAGAGAGAGAGAGACTGTCTAGAAACATGTTACATGGCCAGGTCGGTGGGAAACTTAAAAAACCCTGAAAGGTGGGAATGGGTACACTGAGAAAGAAATAGCTATCAATAGCAGCCCACAGTCTGTGTTTTTTCCAAAGCACAATAGAGCTGTGTTGGAGAGTGAGACAGTTATTATTACACACACTGTTTCCTGACTCGAGAGTGTGAAGCTGAGCATTTACCGTAAAGACGGTTCGGGCCTTTGGTAAAGCAGAGATGCAGCACTTTCCCTATAAAGAAACTGTCTCCTCCAGCAGGTGGTTGCTGTCCGGTGTGTGAGCAGGTGATGATGCCAGTCTGTGCTCTCGTGAGCTTATTGGGCCCTGCCTATAGTCAGCAGTGATGCTGTTGCTGTGTGGTGTGTGAGACAGAGTTGTTTTCGAGGGAAATTCATGCAAAACAGCTGATGCACGTTTCCGTCAGGGACAGTTTTTTGGCAAGCAGTCTCTGCATTTGCCTTGAAAACAACTCGTCTCGCAATGTTCTGTTATTATCTCATAGCGTGGTGAATGTGCAAGTCACAACTTTTCCACGGAGCGTTTTGGAGTTGTTGGATTGTGTATTTGATGATTCTGATGAAGGAAACCAAGAAATCTCATGAGCCTCCATAGTGTAACTCTGTTTTTTTTTCTTTTTTTTTAAGTATATTTTTTGGCTTTTTTCGCCTTTATTTGATAGTGCATAGTGAGATAGACAGGAAAGGGGGAATGACATGCAGGAAAGGTCCGCCCGGTGCGGGATTCGAACCAGGGACGCCTGCATTGAGGACTGTAGCCTCTACATGGGGTGGCCGCCTTAACCACTATAGTGTAACTCTGAACAGCTTGCGGCTCTGCTCCGCCGTTCTAAAAATAGCTTGCACCGACAGTTAAAGGTAACGAACCTACTACTAAGACTATAGGGATTTTGGCAGTGGGCCAATTTGCCAAAATGTTGAACTATCCCTTTTAAGAAAGCCTTGTTTTCCAGAAATACTCATAAGCGTTACAGTCCCAGTTCAAGGCTTCATCTTACAGAAACAGTTATACTTGAATAGACAACATGAGAGGACTTTTTCCTATCTAATGACTAAAGCTTCGCCTCTTTCTCTGCTGCCAAACACAGGGCAAATGAAACTAACTCTTAAAATCTTTAGTACTTAAATTTGTTTCAGGTGGAAAGGGAATTCAGATCCTGATCCAAATTTTAAGATTTTACACAGAGTTAAGAGCAAAACAGGAAAATATTTGAAGTTTCCAACACAGTTCACATTTTCAGACGGTGATCGTCATCGTCATCTGGTTTGTATTTTTCATGGCCTTTGGTAATTAGCCGTATATTTTGCAGGTTTTGTCATCTGCGCTGGTAATTATCTGTAAAATGAGAAGAAAATCTGGTAAACATCAAGAACTATGGAGTCGGTGTGTGTAAGAGATGTAAACGAGGTAAACAAGTGGGCCTGCGTGAGGAGTGCAGTGAGCTCATCCGACACCATCATGTCTGATGCAGCTGAGATTGTTATTGATTGAGTGTTATTCTGTGCAGTTCAGTTATCTAGTTTTTTAAAACCGCTATTATTAACTGGAGCCAAATTAGACTTTTTAGAGGTTGATACCGATCAAATTCCCCCTTTTAGTGCATCATGGAGCAGTCAGTCATTTGTTCCAAAACACATCTGTAATGATTCATTGTCTCTGACAGGAGGAAGGTTCAGCACCATGGTAGTCAAAAATAACACATAATAATAACACATACATTAGCAGCAGCAGGGTGTAACCCCAATTCTGTGACTGTGGACCCTCTCTGATCCAACCAGAGGCTGCAGCTGTCAATCCTACTAAAATCTCATCATGCAGCTAAACAGACTGCCGTTGTAGTTGACAGCTACAATGAAACAGCAGTTAGAGTGAAGCTAGCAACTGTATTTTTATGCATTTTCACAAATGATTGTATAATAGAGGTCATATACGACAGACAAGCAATCGAATTACTGTATAACCAAAACAAGCTCATGTTGTAAACAAGATAAACAGCCAGATATCTGCATTAGCTGACCAAATGAACCGTCGTAACTTTCATATTCTGGTCAGACCGGTGCAGCTTGTAGGTTTTTTAGCAGTACAGTACATGTAGATGATGAAAAGATGGCAGCCATCAGTAGCTGGTTGCAGCTGGATTTTGCAGCAGAACTGTTGATCCTTGCTCTTCTGTTTCTGGTTTTGCATCAGCCGAGCGAAATGTTTTGCATGCTCGCTCTGGCGTGGGTGGATTCGGGTTCGAGTAGAGAATAACATAGGCTACGAGGATAACGACAGTAACATACAACCTTTCCAAAAATATTAGCAAGTCAGCACCATGGTAATAGTTCAAACCCCTCATGGACCACAAGACCTATTTTCAGAGTCTGTGTGTGTGTGTGTGTATGTGTGCATGTGTGCACTTTACAGTTGTTTAGGATTTCAGTCACTGTGCTGTCAGAGACACCACGCATACTTCGTCTGCAGCTCTGAGAGACAGCGCTGGGAGGTTTAGGTTTGAAACCCATCGGGAAAATAGACCAAAAATATATGTTTGAACTGTCAGTCTGCAGGCCAGTGGCTCGGTTTGTGTGTGTGAGCGTCTGTGCTGGTGTGTGTCTGGCTGTGTAATGCACTCCATAGTTTGTGGTTACTATAAAGACTCTCCATTAGTGTTTGTGCTGGTGTAAAATGGGGTGAGGAGGCTGCCAGTCACAAACACACACATTGAGAGACACTTTCACTTTTCAATCAGGTCATTGATTTTGTGAGCTAAGGAAATGCACACACGCACACACACACACACACACACACATGCACGCACACACACGTATACAGTGAGTGCTATGGTTTTCATAGCTCTGGATATAGATGTTTGAGGTCAAATTATGATGGAACACTGCTGCTCAATCGTTTAGTGGTCACACACACACACGCACACACACACACATACATTCCTTTCCCCTCTCTCTCCCCCTGTTATTTTTATCCTTTTCCCCCGTTCCTTTGCTATTTCCAGTTACCCGTCGTTTCTTGCACATTTTGATATATTTACATTATACCCTCTGTAGCTGCATGATTAACATGCTCTTTCTCTTCTGTGATTTGTGTTTCTTGTAGGGAAGCATTAAACAAAAGGACAGGACTCAACGTGAAAGTAATAAATCAGAACCTACACTCGCAGGTGAGTCCATATACCCACATTTTGGTGCTTGCTGCCATCTGGTGGCCCAGTATTGAACCAACAGATGTCAATTTACAGGTAAAATATGAATGCTGATAGTTACCCTCCTTTCAGTAGCTCGTTCATATGATTTGACCCCAGTTCAGCAACTGAGGTGTGTTTTAGTCACATATGACATAAAATGCTTTGATGTTGTCAAATCTTAGCTCTGTTGTGTTTGTCTGTGTGTAGATTTGAGAGAGCTGAGGAGAGCCATACAAACAGACTTGGAGCTTTACCCTTCTTCGTTGGCTGCTTCACCTTCAGCATCGCCCCTTCTCCCTGGGAAGGAATCGAAAAATAGATTCAGGTTGGTCTGTTTTGTCAGTGCTATAAAGCCCCTAAAATGGTTTTACATAGTATAATTTTTAGTTGTGTGGCACTTTTTGACGGCAAAGAATTAAATCACATACATGATACACATGTATTGGATAAATAGATTTAATATCATCCAGGAAATATCAAATTATATAAGTCAGAGAAACAAAACAAACAGATCCACAGTGATCCCAAATTACAGACCCGTCAAACTTAACAGAAGAGAGGGACCTAACAGGGAGGATCTTTGCCTTCTCATGTTTTTTTTTTAAAGTGTTTTTGTGATTTATGAAACACTGTCCAAATAAAGACATTCCCTCACTGTTGATGCATTAAAATGTTTCTCAAACAAATGTCCTTTCACCACCCCTCTCTTCCAGACTGCCAGCAGGTCAAAAGGCAAATCAGACTCTGCAGGCTTTAAATGCTACATCAGTCCTAAGACCACATGCACTCCCGCCTCTGTGCCGTCCTAAACCCAGGCCACCGGTTGGACTTTCTCCCACTAAGACCTCAACTGGTGTCAGACCAGTTCATTCTTCCCCCTCATTCAGGACTCATGGTCAGGACAGAAGCACATTAGCCCCAAATAAAGCAAGTGAAGAGCCTTTCTGCAGCAGTGACACCACTTCAGGTAATAAGAACAGCCACTTCACCACTGACCAGATAACGGTTAAGAGCTCCTGCCGCCTTTCTCCACAGAAAGATAGCACTGGTCTCCACTGCAGGTCCCAGACATCTAGTGCAAGTTTCCAGATAAAAAGAAATTCAGCCAATCCTGAAGCCCATGTTACATCCCATCACCACCGTACCCACAGCTTGAGCAAAGAGAGTGATCTGACACCACGGGGAGAGAGAAAAAGCACCTGTGTCTGGAGGTCAAGAAAAACTGAAACTACCCCCCAACAAATTTCAACAACTGGGAAATTAAAGACACAAAGTGGGCACGTTTCAGTTTCAGCAGCAGAACAGGCAGATGACGACAGAAGGAAGAGTACATCTGAGAGACTTCACTCCTCAGCCATGTCTGAAACTGGAAGCCCTCCGGCAAAAAATGGTGACAGGAAGAGTCAAACTGATAGAAACCAGAGCGGTCGTCTTGGCAAGGATGTCGCCCAACAGAAAAATCAAAGTAGCCACTGTTTGACGGATTATTCTTCACATCGTTCAGACAGCAGTAGTGGACAGGGTCAGGCCAAATGTACTCAGCCAGCATCTTCACAGTTACATGGACAATGTTTTACTTCCTCCAAAAGACCACTGTGGGGCGCCACAAGTCGGCCAAAAAGCATTCAAGAGGCAAAGACAGAGCCAGAGTTGATCAACAACTTTTACCAGCCAGCGCCTCCTGCATCAGTGTCAACGTGATGTCAGCCCCAGACCAAATGAAAAGTGTGTGATGCTGTCTTTTATGTATGTGTTTGTTGTAATGTGTTTTGGAGCATGATGGATTGATATTGAGTTCAGTTCCCTCAGTGTGTGTGGAGAAATTTAAATGAAATAATTTCACATCTGTGCCTGGCCCTTGAAGAGGTTTTTTTTTTTAAACAGGAATTAATTGAAAAACCTGTATTCTGGATTTATAATATACAAGGGCAGTGATTTGAGTGCTGATAATTGTACATTGTCTAAACATTTGATTGGAAAGTCTTTGTTGTTAAGATGGATAAAAGTACAAAACGCTGTTAACTTCTCACAGCAATCATTTTGGACATGATTTCTAGTTTCACAACTGTGTTGACGACTGTTTTAAAACATTTGCAAAGCGAAAAGTCCTCAAACTTT
This sequence comes from Decapterus maruadsi, assembly GCA_030347415.2. Taxonomy (NCBI): domain Eukaryota; kingdom Metazoa; phylum Chordata; class Actinopteri; order Carangiformes; family Carangidae; genus Decapterus; species Decapterus maruadsi. The sequence goes on from CM064906.1 coordinate 21,227,412, forward strand.
CTTGAAATTTTTCAAGTTTCAGAGTACAAGATACAGCCTGCTACGTAATGACTTATTGCACCACCTGTGTCTTCCCTTGTGTGTCTTCCTTTGTCTGCTTTGTCTGCTCTTGTAAATAGGTCCCTGATAATCAGAGAGAAAGATTCAAAAATACTCTGCTTCAAAATAAAAGCCTTTTAGCAGATCAGGACCTAATCAATTTTGTAAACACGTCCCCTTTTTGTTGTTTGTTTTATAAATTGTGTGCAGAACATCCACATATCTTCTGTCTCACATTGGAATATCATAGAAATGATGCAATTAAACTGAATTAAAAAAAAATAATAATTTATTCAACATGATGCCATTTGGGACTTTTAATTTGTATAAATTCACCATTTGGAATAACAGAGCAAATTTCAGACATGTGCAAATTACTTGAGAAAGACTTGGAGATAAGTGAATAAAAGTAAACAGGTCTCAAAAGAAACGTTATCAGATATGGTTGGCAATCTATCTCTGGTCATTTGCAATTTATTGGCATCCCCTTTTCTGTTGGGTTTTATTATAAATTGTACAAATCAACACCACATTTAAACAACAATTAAATGCAATGAACTAAAAAAAACAGACTTTTACTTTGAAGTGCCATACAGCTTCTCAGCCCCCTATGCTCAGTCCTCAGCATTTCTGGTGAATAGAAACTGAACCGGTGGGAACTTGACCTCCAAGTTGTTGTGCTTTGACTGAAACACTATCATGGAAATAATGCTAAATGTTTCCAGGGATATAAATGAGTTAGAATTGGTGCAATGAAAAAAATAATAATTTAATTGAAAAGTAGATAACCATTTGGGATTGTAGTGTTGCACATCTTTAATATAAATTCACAGGATACAATTTTAAGAATTATGTGCAAATTAAGAAATACTTGGGAGATCAGTGAATAAAAGCAAATAGGTCTAAAAAGAAATGTTATCAGACAGGAAGATTAAAAATACTAAAGTGCAACTGCTAAAAAAAAAAAGTCTTTCAGCTGGTCCTTAATTTGATGACACGCCCCCTTTTCTGTTGGGCGCGCCTACTATCAAACGTGCAGCATGAACTCATAGCATGAACTGGCCTATTTTTACTTTGAAGTGGCATAAAGGGTCTCAGCTTTTCTGGTGAATAGAAAGAAACTGAACGTCACTGGAAAACGTAACTGGGAGGGAGAGGCGGGATTTATTCTTGTCCTTGCAAAGATCAACCCTGACGGACCATTGGCCTTTCAGCACAAACAGTGTCTGCTGATCTGCGGCCAGGTAAGTTGTTTCCACCTCCAACGGGGTTGGAGTTCTGCAAAAACCATAGACTGTGGAGTCCCGAGTCTCCCGACAAAGTTTTCTAGAGTAAGGCCTCACTATTCAGTTAAATAATTTCATTTTCTAATTGCAGCAGGACCATTGCTCAATCCTGTCGCGTTGCGGGAAACCAAAACCGTCCAAAAGAAAACAAAGGGCTTCCTCATCTGTGCAATATTTCATTACTGTCAAACTAAAAAAGTATATTTCTTGGCTATGCATCAGCCGCTTATTTCATGAAATTGGCCGGAATCATTAGGCAGCGCTAGCCTGGCTAAGCTAACTGGGTTATGAATATAAAATTGATGTTTGTTTTTTTTTGTGGGGGCTTGATGATCCCTTTCATGTCTTGGAAGGTAATAGGATTTGATTTGTCCTAACGTGTAAAAATGTTATGACTAAAATTGACCTATGGCTATATTAAAAATTGCTGCCCCTGTAATTTGTGCTTGGTCATATTCTGATTTCAGTTACATTGTGATTATTGTACAATCCTTAATATTTCTAAAAACTTGAAGGAATAATGAAAGGGTGAAAGAGTGTGGTCTGTTGCAACTCAATTTCTCTACGGTGGCAAATAAAATTGCTATACTAACTACTAATTTCCCTGCTTAATGTTTAATTTCTTGCTCTAGGAATAAGAAATTCCCTCGTGCCTGAAGGCTTGGAGGTGCAGCGGGCTGTGATTGGTGGAGGCTTCAAGCTGCTGAAACCCGGGAATCTGCAAACTGCATCTATTCCTTCAATTTTTCCAACTGTGTGTAGGAAATGGCAGCAGTGACTGTTTCTGTTGACCAAGACCAGTTTTGTTGTTCAATTTGCCTGGATGTTTTGAAAGACCCGGTGACGATCCCCTGTGGCCACAGTTATTGTCATGACTGCATTGAAAGCCACTGGGATCAGCCCACTCAGACAGGTCAGTACAGCTGTCCTCAGTGCAGGCAGGTCTTTAAACCGAGACCTCCGCTGAGTAGAAACACTTTTCTGGGCGAAGCGGTGAAAAAGTTTCAGCAAACCAGATATCAAGTTGCAGCTGAGCCCTTGCAACAAGAGGTGGTGAAATGCAGTCTCTGTACGGGAAAGAAGAAGAAGAAGAGCAAAGCTGTCAAATCCTGCCTTGTGTGTGTGGAGTCTTACTGTGTGACTCACCTGGGACCCCACGAGGAACGCTGCCATCGAAAGGGCCATAGACTGATCCCAGCTACAAATCATCTGAGAGAGGAGCACTCAAAGCGTGTGGAGGAGACACACATGGGTGATGGTTTCGTCCCAGACAAGCAGACAACACAACAGGTATGTAAACATTCTTAATGCAGAAATGAATCCTTTATCCATTATTCAGATTTATAAATCACAAGACTTACTGTTGAAGGATAAATCAGCTAACAACAGTCAAGATTAGGTATAGTGGCTTAAGTTTGTGCACCAATGTTCAGACAGACAAGTATACAGATGGAAAATTCCCCCTGATTTTACAAATTAACAGTCAGTACAGCCATAATGTTGTTTGATCTGTGTTTTTGACTATAGAGTCGATGGTAGCAGCTAACAACATTGCCTGCTCGTGTATTCACGTGCTACTATCAGATCTTGCAGGAGTACACACTACAGCAACCAAACAGCAGTGACCCTGAAAATAAACATTGTAAACTGCACTGGCATTATCTTCAGTTTCTAATGCGGACAATGAATAGAATTTAATATCTGGGGTTTCTGCTATTGTGCCTTTACATCTTTTTTCACAGATATTATAAATGATCATTTGTCACAGATGAATAAAATCTCATGATGTCTGTTTTAGATGGATGCAATATTCAGCCTGCTTGAGCAACACCGACTGGAGTCCTTCTACAAGCAGTTTGTTCAGTTGGGTGTTAAAGATGAAAGAGATTTCCTGGATGGCATCACAGATGAAGACTTAAACAACTTGGGTAAGATGAACAAATGTCAACATCCTTGAAAGGCATCTTAGATTTTAACTTCAGTTCAGTGCCAAACACTTGAAGCTTGATTCACAATATTATGCAAGCATGCTGCTGCCTGGAGCAAACTAATAACTTATCTGACTCATAAATTCATTCATTCATATTATAAACTGCTACCACACAAAATGTCACTACCCAATGGAAAATTGGATACAATAAAATTACACTAAGTTCAGAATTTAAAGTCTGATTGTCTTTAGTATAAAAAGTGTCATACTGTGTTTTTAAGTTTTGATGGTCTATAAGGATGAGGAAAATATATTATTTTGAATTCATTTTGCTTCATATCTCCATTTTTGCAGGTTTAAGTCGTGTGGAAACTAACCGTTTTTCTGCAATGAGAAACTCCATTCAAACACTGAAAGGTCCAGCGCAACAAGTTCAAACTGTTCAACCTGTGCAAAAATCAGTGGAGGCGTTCTCTCTGCAGTACACATACCCCAAATGTCCTCAACCTAAATATATTAAAGGTAAACTCATCATGCATTTTAACATTTTAATCATTATTTTCTTCATTCTATTGACTTGTTTACAGTATACAGCCTAAGAGCAGCTTACCCTCAAGTACTGAGGGTAATGACTAGCGAAACATGTACTGAACTGTGTGCTGAAATATCCCACTCTTTGCATAATTGTAGCTCAAATGAGATTTGAAATGCTTTCTGAAATTCTGAACTTACAGATTTGGATCAAGCGCAGAACACAGTTGAAGATCTGATGTCAAGGATCTGTCATCTTGAAAACGTCGGCAGCGCCACAGGAGTCTGTCTCTACACAATAGATGGGATGCCCCTGTCAGATGATCCTTTCTTCAACACATGTGAGAAGACTTTTTTCAATTAAAACCATAAAGGATTGTCTTTAAAGTACATTGTGCAATTTCTCCTGTTATCTATTCACGAGAATCGATTAGTTTGTTCAAAAGTATGTTTTTCATTAACTAGTAATCACCCCCATCAACAAACTGAAATGTTCTGGTACAAATATTTTGCTGTTCATATCATTCATTCTGCTTATATTTAGTTCCCTGCTCGGTGCAGGTTGTTGTCATGTCGCCATGTTTTTAGTGGCAGCAAATTATAAACCACAGAAACTGACCAGAGACACCGGAGCTTATCAGGCACTTCAGTTTGTTGATGCGTAACAGTGAGGAGTGGAATTACTGATGATTCACGTGAAAAAGACGGCTTTTGAACAAAATTAATCAAATAGGTAAGCCAGGAAAACTTAGTCAGGTAAAACAATTGACCTATCCTCAACATATTGTCAGAGCTTTGTTTTTTTGCCTTTTTGACGGACCACTTGTTTATAAAATCTTGTTTATGTCAGTTTTGTTTTGGCTGTCGTCCGTCTGAGTTGCTCGCGATCTACAACAACGCAACATTAGATGGGAGTAATTTGGTACATATATTCTTCGGGATCAAACGAGTAAGACTGTAGTGCAGCCCAGATACAAATACAAATATTTTACAGAAAAAAACATAATTCTGCTTATTTTAAGTATGTGCGGCATTATTGCACATTGTAGTCTGTGAGGGTGGACTTAGTTTCCTGTTTATTATGCACATGTAAGTAAAACTAGTAATACAGCCTGTCTTTGTTGTTGTTTTTTACACCTTATGTTTATAAAATCTAATGTAGTTCTCATTTTCTCTTCATACAGGGTCTCTGAAAGACAGGCACATTGAAAGTGGAGATGTGATCTATGCCATATTCACACCAAAAGAAAACCTGGAATGTGCTCCTCAAATACCAAAGCAAGAGTCTGATGAAACTTCTGGTGGGGATGTCATTCGGTGCCACATTATGCTCAGGGTACGTCTTAATAACTATGATAACTGTGATTCAAGTAGTAATATTAGCTCCTGATGCTGTTTTTAACATTGTAGTTTATGAATCACACCACTGCCTCGTTTTGTGAACTTGTATAGTGCAAAGGCCAAATCCTTATTGTATGTTTCATTCACTTTATAGGGAGACTATGAGCTGATGGTGAACTTACAACATGACTCTATTAACAGTCTGAAACTCAAGTTGGCCAATGCAAGTGGAATCCCAGCAAATGTCCTTCATTACAGGTAATTCAGATTCATCACAATAAGAAATGATATTACGGATGGAGACCCTGTTTGTCAGCAGTTTTATTTATTCATCTTGTACCGAGTGCTCAAGCAATATCCTTGTTCTTTGATGTTGTTATGTCTGCAGAGATAGACACAGTCCTGGTGACAGTCTACAAAGCTGTGGCATCTCTGCGGGTTCAACAGTTGCCTTCTCTTTATCAACGTTTTCTGCCGAGGCTTCGTACGACGAGACTTTCTTCATTCATGACTTTGTGCCTTCAGTTCAACAGACTCAAAAAGGAATCAGTGTGTTCCTGTCCTCACTATACGCTGTTGTAAGCACTATGGTATATTTTGTGATCTATCATTTACTTTAGTCATCAGTCACTCTTGTAAGCAAGCTGGCTTTTTCTCTCTCTTAGAAACGTCACCATTCCTGCGTAGTAAAAAATAAATTGGTTGCCTACATAAGGGAACTGACTGGATGCAACCCTCTGGCCCAAGGTTTGCATCAGTTATTCTGCAGGAACGAAAAGATGACAAAGAACCAGAAGGTAAACAACAGGAGGTCGTATACCGTAATTCTACTTTTTAATATTTGTTGTACTTTGTCTGAGTGTAATTACTGCACTACAGTTTGGTTATTTAAGTAGCCACGTGCTATGTATTGATTGAGAATGATATGACAATTTATTTACATTTATGCAACTCTACTCTTGCTAGTTATAAAGTCAGTGGTAAAGTGGGTAAAAGTTTTTTGTAATTGAACTCGCCCTCTGCATGGTCTTTGACTTTGTTGTAGATTGCAGTTGTGGAAGGCCTGTACATGCTCTTCAGAGAGCTTTTGCCCCAACTTGGATCTACACGAGGAGATAAAGTCATCAAGGACCTGAATGTCTTTGAGAATTCATTGTACTGCTGGGCACATCTCATTTCAAAAGTAGAGGTATGGTGGTGACACTGAGGATGGACTGAAATTTTAAAGCCACCAATTGCAAGTTAATGAATGTACAGTAGTGCTATGCATATCAAAACCATTGTGAAAGACATACATTTTGATTAGCTCACTTACTGTATAGGCCAAATTGCACTGAATATACTTGGATATCATCCAGTTTTTCTCCCCCCTTTTAATTTCTGATTTGTCTGGCAGAAATTCTCTCAAACTCATGGGGACTATGCAGATATCGCTCTCACAGCTGGAGATGGCAGACGTTTCTGTGAACCAGTCAGAGTGCCAGGAGTACCAGGTGCCTTTGAACGAGCGTACGTTCTCCAGAAAATCAGAGGTGAGACCTAAGTTTCTGTGTGGGTGAAATAAATCAAGTCTAAATATAAATATAAATATATTAAATCTGTCACTTAAATATTGAGAAGAATGGATGTGTGCTAGTTTGAACCAAGTGTGGTTAAGTATCTACAGCTCTTCATCTCATCACCTCACTATACTTGTTCTGCATCCACCCTGGTAGTTGATTGTTTAGCATGAATAGCCTGTGTAATGAAGTATGTGTTTTGACTATTTGTTTTACTCTTTTGTTCAGATGGAGTCAAAATTCCAAACTGCACAGAGGAGATTTTGCGAGAGACCTCGTTACAGAGAGCCATTTACGTTGAGAAAATCTTGCTCAGCTTGCCTCCATTATTCAGAACGTATCCTCTCTGGATTCGTCATGACAAGACGACCGGTCAGAAGTAGGTACCATTAACTTTTTACTTTTCATTTAACTTTACAAATTTGGGGTTACTTTGTTTAATGAATTCAAAAATAATAGTCATTTGAAACTTTTTTTGGTCATCATTTCTCCCATTTAAAAATACCACCTGGTGTTTTATATCATTTGAAAACCTAATTAGTGAACTTTGCAATGAGTTACAATTTAAAACTGATAAGGATCGCAATGCAGAATGAGCAAACATGTGGGTAGCGCCCCTAAAATGACAGCTTCCAGGTCAAGTTCAAGAGTCCCTTTGGAAGGATGGTTGAAAAACTGAAATCTTTTCCTCATCTCAATGTGACCCCGCCTCTACATCTGAAGAGTCTGGGAGGAAACAGCTTGACACTATTTCGTCATACTGGTCACTAGCCTGGTCATATTTTTCTGTGGGATGGCATCCCATTCCTCAACTGGGAGTTGTTGAAGGTCAACCAGTGTGGTTGTGTTGATCACCAAGCTGATCCCACAAGTGTTCAGTTGGCTTGAGGTCTGGACTCATAGCAGACCACTCTAGTTTTTACACTCCCTAATTCTGGAGGAACCCTGTGGGGGAGAATGTTGTCATGGAGGATGGAGCCAGGTCCCAGATCCTGGAGATCTGGGATGACCACTGACTCCAGGGATTTTGGAACATTTTTGGGCAGCGCTTCCCACACGCTTATCTGTGTTTCTCATTCCACAATTGCAGAATTCTGACAAGTTGTCTCTGGATGTAAAGGTGATTATCAGGCTTACGACGATAAATAAAAATTAAAGGGGAGAAATGATTGACTCATAACGTTTCCAAACCTTTTTTGAGGAGTTTAGTGGACTTGTAGAAGGGTTACACATGAAGCAGGATCATGCTCAAGCCATAATTGTCTTTGACCTTTAACATATTAAATGACAGCTTCCAGGTCAAGTTCCAGAGTACCTTTGGAAAGATGGTTGAAAAACTGAAATCTTTGCACTGACCCCAAGAGCCTGGGGGTGACTGGGGTCGCCAATGTTCTGGGACAATTAATCATCAAATCAAATTCATTGGTTCCTCAGTGCACATAAAAAAATGCTGTCTCAAAATAATTGATATGGTTTCAGTAGTGAGGATTCTTTTGTAATGCAATTTTTCTTTTTTAGACAACCTTGGTGTTTATCTTGGAAAAGGCAAAGGAGACACAGATATTATCCATGTGCACGATTGTCTGGATGGAGAAGTTAAAGAAGAGGATGTGAATGACCTGGCTGAGAAGTGAGTGCTTTGTCCTTTAAAGGATAGTTCAGCTCTTTGGATGCTGTTGTAGCAGTGTGGAAGAGCAGAACGATCCTGGGGGAGCAGGAGCTGTCCATCTAGTTACTAAAAACATTTCTTGAAGTGTCAAAGAGAACTAGAAAAGATGAACAATGGACTGTGGATTTTGAATAAAAATCCAGGTCCAAAAAACCGATTGCTGATTTGGTGGAGACCTCATGATAGCTAAAATACTGCTGTTATAATATGAAACAAAACAGTTGATTTGTAACAGCTCCTTTTCCATTAGAATATTATGAACATGAGCATTTGAATTTCTCCATGCCACCAACAGCCAGGACAGAAGATATAATGTTTTTGGGTTGTCTTGTCACCATTTTGTTGATCAGAGGTCAAGGTCACAGTGGCTTGTTTCAAACACTAGTTGCCACCTTCGAATGTTCTCATTTTGACTAACATTTAAATTGTGTTTAAAACAAATCATATTACATTACAGTACATCTTATGACGTTGCATCTACTGTATTTCTTTTTCTTAATATTCAACACAGGACTGGTGACCATCGAGATGACCAATCACTTGCCACAACCAGGACTCCAAAGGAGGCCATACTGGTAACACTCCTTGCTAGGTCTTAACATTCAAAAAACATATATGGTACCTGATATTTTATCAGTTTCACTGTTATTTAAGGACAAAATATGGTTGTTGTTATTTATTAAAACTTTTCATTAGGTCCTGATAGATACCAGTTCGTCCATGGAGGAGGAGTGCTACAGAAATGCAGGAATAAAGAAAGTTGACGCCGTTAAGGAGCTCTTTGACAACTTTGCATCGAGAAGCATGGCTTATGATTTCCATCATATCATTGGTCTGGTGAAGTTCGATTCCATGGTGAAAACGCTGCACACATTTACTGAAAATCTGGAAAAGTTCAAGGCAAGTGTTCATACGCCCGTCCAGCTTGATATCCCATTCCCAATGTTGTTGTCTACTTAAATTGAAATATTTTATTTTTTAGAAGCACATGCGCAAACTTGAGCCAAGTGGATGTACTCTGCTGTACGATGCGCTACGACGCGGCGTGAAAGAGTTAGACAAGGTCAAGACGACATTTCCAGAATGTCGACTTCGCATCATTTGTCTCACTGATGGAAATGATTCTGGGTAAATTTCCAACCTTGTACTAGTGTGCTGTGCTACCACCTGTTGATATTGTAACTAAAAAGATAGGCGTACATTTATTTTTAATAATCTGGGAAATTTTTTGGGAGCAGCTCCCGATTTTATAATCCATAGTTTCTTTGAGACAAACAGAAAAAATGTGCTATATAAATAAACTTCCCTTGCCTTTCCATAGATCCTCAATGGAGCCAGTTGCAGTTACAGCCAAACTGCTCAAATCTGACATCATTGTGGATTCAGTCCTTCTGGGAGACGTGGAGAACAATATGCTGCACGGAATCAGCAATGCAACAGGTATTTGTCCATTATTTAATCACACAATATCATCATGTGGCATCAAATAAGTCTCAACTATTGGAACAAAAGCACATAAGGTTTTAGTTGAAACACTAAATAACAAAAAGAAAATTGTAAATATCTATATGTATTGCTATTCACATGTTTATTGACTGCACGTTTTTATGTCATTTAGACAGTTATTACAATTCCTCACCACATACCCCTGATTGCCTCTAGGTGGATGCTGTTTCAAACCACAGTCAACCAAAGAGGGTTTGAAGCTCTTTGAGATCGAGACAGTTTTGTCTCTGGAGCAGAGGAAACCCAAGAAAAAACTTGACCCAGAGTCTGTCAGTGAGGTCAGTTGCAGCATCTGCCATTTTGTTGATTTTACCGTTGTAAACGCATTGTTTGTCATTGATGTGGTCGTTGATTTTGTCCTTGTTGTTTTGTAGTGTGCCCTAGTACACATCTTTGCTACTCATGGGTATGACAAATGTCCAGAGACATCTTTACCAAGCCAGATAAACAACAAAGTAACAGCAACAGAGAGGTAAGAGTTCAAGAGTACAAATCATCTGGAGGCTAATAATGAAGTTATTGTGACTTATAACCATCATCTGAACTTTAAATTTTTTCATTATCAAATAATTTATATAAATACATTCATGATCCTGCAGGAGATTATTGTGACTACTGATTATTCTCATTTTCAAATAAAATTCAGTTTTTCCTGTTTTTCACCACAATTTCTTAGAACTGAAGATTATCTGGTTCATTATTGACCAGTTGCAGACAAATGTGTTTAATCACAGTCCTCAGTCGTCTTCTTAACAACAAAGATTATGATAACAACCTATAATGATGATATTTAAAATTAGTGCCCTGAAAAAGCGGCTTCGAGAGTCAAAGGACGGACGTTTAATGGAGAAGGACAAACGTGTCTTGGAGGAGCTGAAGAGCCTGCACTGTGACCCACATCCCTTCTTTACAGTCTTTCCATCAGAGTCAGACATCAGTAGGTGGCATTGCTCTTCATCTGTTTTTACAGAATGTACCCGTCTTTTACTTGCAAGATTCATTTGCAAGTAAAAGTTCATGAAAACCAACATTTCTATTCTGAAGTGTAATCTTTTCATAGCAATGGTTTATAGTTTTGTTTATATCTTTACAGTGTTCTGGAGGATCCTCATGCAAGGCCCTCCTGACACTCCTTATGAGAAAGGAGTGTTTGAGCTGTACGTCCAGTTTGGTCCTGAATACCCAGTGAAGCCTCCGCTTGTTCGCTTTGTCACTGGAGTATCCTGCCAAACTACAAACAACTTAAAAAGTCACACAGCATTTTAAAGGTAGTGCCTGTACGTTTGTCTGTTGCTGTTTGGTAAATACAACATTCAAATTCCTCCTCTCGGGCTCATTGCACGCGCCCCCTGCCCCTGACATCAGTTGTTGTTTACATTGAACTCCCCTCCACTTCAGCCTTCAAGGTTCTTTTTTATATATTTTGGGGGCTTTTTTGCCAGGATGCAGCTAGAATGTCTTTTTTTGTATAAATCTATATGCATTTTCTTTTTCAGGAAAATCCTACAGACTCACCTTTTTAAGTTATATGATGGTAAAAGTGAGCACATATGTATGTGTGTACTTTTAGTGGTTACATTCTCTTAACAGTATGACAGATTTACCACTGCAACGTCAACAGCGTGGGCCGCATCTGCCACAGCATATTTGACCGCAGCTACAACGCCCACATCACCATGAGAGAGATCTTTGATGCTGTGTACGGTCTGCTGATCATCCCTGAGCCTGACGATCCACTGGACAGGTGAGACAGTTGAGATATTTTCTGACAAATTGAGTTTTCAAATTTCAAATAAATAAGTTATTTTGTAAATGAATATCTGGATATGTTTTGTAATTTTTTTCTTATCGGATTTTAAACGTGTTGTCATTGACAGTGTGTCATAATTTATTGGTGCAGCAAAGACATTTTTTAAATTCACAGACAAATACAGTCCCCCCTTTACAAAGAGCTTTTACAGCTGTAGCATGCCTGCACCACAAAGCGAGAATAGTGGGTTTAATAGTTTCAGATAATGACATTTACAATGATAGCAATGGTTGCAATGTATCTTAAAATTCATAATCAAATAAATACATATCGACCACTTGCTTACTTGGGCATGTAATCTCATTTTTTTATTCACCTCTGAAAGCGTTTTGGCCGAGGAGTTCCTGACAAACCGTGAGACCTATGAACACGAGGCCAGGAAATACACAAAGCAAACTGCAGGCCAGTCACTGGATGACATGGAGAAGGTGGATTATTATTATTTCTACAGAACCACTTCTACTTGCAGTGATTACAATAACATACTCAATGTCTTGTTGTCTCTCTCTTCTATTTTGAAGAAATTGGTGGATTCAGTGCCTCAGTTTGTACCACAGCATCTTCTCTGTCCACTCTCCAAGAAGATGTTTGTAGATCCTGTGAAAACGGTGTACGGCGCCGTGTACGAACGCAAGGCCATTGAAGAACACATCAAGCAGTGAGTTGATCTACTACTGTTGACACTGATTAAAAGTGAGCTGTATCAATGGAAGCCAATGTCATTTGACCTACAGTACTCAGAACTACATGTACTTAAATAGACTCTTCATGCAGGGAGTAAAACTGCTCTTACCCCCACAAAAATCTCATCAATCAATGCGCTGTAACTTCACTGTTGTTTGCTCTGTTGCAGACACCAATATGACCCTATGGTCGGCCCAGGACATGACCTTGATCTCAGTGACCTGATAACAGACTGGGACATGAAGAAGATGGTGATGGATCATCGCTCTCGTCAAATTCAGTGAATCTTTGGGGAAAACTTTTGGAGTTAAAGATGTAATTTTCATATAGATGTTAAAAAGTAACTGGTTCGTTCTCTTTTATAGATCAGGTCAGGTCAAGACTGTTTAATCTTCATTTAAAGTCTGTCCTGTTGAAAATGCATATGAGCAAAGGGTGCAGTAGCTCTTTATTTCAGGGGTGTTTTTGATTTTTCTTTATTGTGTGTAACCTGTCAGTTATTATCATTGACAGGGTTTCTGACAAAACCAATGCAAAACAGCAACTTTGGAAAAGCTGGATATATTCACACTTATAAGTTGCATATGCATAAGCAAAGGGTGCAGTAGCTCATTATTTCAGAGTTGTTTTTTTCTTTTATATGAGCAACCTCAAACATTATTTTTGATGTAAATCTGGCAAATTGTGTTAGAAAAGCTGAAATGTCTAAACAGTAGTTCTTTGGTTTACAGTTTAAATAATTTCTGGTTTTCAGATAGATCTGTATTTTCCTTGTTTTTTCTAGAGTTTTTCACTTAAACAAAACAAAAACGTATTAGTTGAAAAATCTGTTTTGTCTCAGTGATTTGAGTGCACCAAACATGACTAAATGATAAACATTTGAAATCAAACATTATTTTCATGTAAATCTGGCATTGTGTGGAGAAAATTAAAGAAATTAAATAATTTCACATCTGTGCCTGTCCTTGTAGGCCTACAGTTTTTGTAAAAACAGGTATTAGTTGAAAAATCTGTGGCAGTGATTTGATTTGGTTTTATTAATCTCACTATGACTTAAAATGTTTTCAACAGGATACACGACTTAAGTACAAGTAGCTACTTGCATTTTTTATATATAGCCTATATATGTTTAGAGATACATAACATGAATAAAAAATAAATAGGTCTAATAAAAACATAATCAGAGAGAGTATTAAAAATACAAAAAAAGCAACTGCTTCAAAATAAAAGCCTTTCATCAGATCAGGGCCTCTAATCAATTATTAGACACTCCCCTTTTTTGTTGGTTACTATTATAAATCGTGTGCACAACATCCATACAATTTCTGTCTCATACCCATAGACAGAACAAATTCAAAGTGGGGGGGGGAGAAAAACTGGTTCAACATGATGTAAGAAGACTTTTAATTTGTAGAGACCGTAAAGAGGCGATAACTGCATCAGTACCTCAATGTAAGTTAGGAAAGAGAGGCGGGATAATTTGTTATCTGCTTCGGCAAAGATTAACCCTTTCTCTGATCATTTGCTTTTTGTGGCATCAGTGTTGCTTTTTTTTATTTATTGCAAAAGAAGAGAAGACGGCGAGGCGGTTTCAGCCGGTTTCTCCGCCATCTTTGGTCAGGTAAGTCGTTTCTACCTCCAAGTTCTGTCAAAAATAAATCAAGGTTAGTCCCTGCCAAGTAATTTTACAAGCCTTCACTGTTTCTTTGAAAAATTATACTAACTTAGTGAAATGTTAGTATACCTAGCCCTAGCCGTCTAAAGCTTATTTAGCTCTGCTAGCTAAGTTGGTTGCTAGCTAATTTTAAAAAAATGATGACGATAGATGTGGGGTCTCCTACCAAAACAAACACGTCCCTTTAAAATTTGTTTACTAATGTGTGACATATATTTGCCTGAATTTCATTGACGTCATTTTACCAAAATGTTGGATGTTGCTCTGGGACATACTGGGCTTTCAGTTACATTGTAATTAATTGAACAGCCCCCCTCCTTTTTTTGTTTTGCTTTTTTTTTTTGTTCTCCAAACTCTTGATGATGGAATAACCCCACCCCACACTAAATAGTTGGTTTCATTTTCATAGGTTTCATATCTTGCTACAGGAGAGAACGGGAACTAAAGAGACCCCCCGAAGACTGGAGGCATCAAGCTGCAGCAGATGAAACCTCAAACTCTGCAAACTGCATCTGTATTCCTTCACTTTTCCAGCTGTGTGTAAGAAATGGCAGCAACAACTGCTTCTATCGACCAAGACCCGTTTTGTTGTTCGGTTTGCCTGGATGTCTTGAGTGACCCCGTAACGATCCCCTGCGGCCACAGTTATTGTCATGACTGCATTGAAGACCACTGGAACCGGCCCAAGAAGAAAGGTCAGTACACCTGTCCTCAGTGCATGCAGGTCTTTAAACCAAGACCTCCGCTGAATAGAAACACAGCTCTGGACGAAGCGGTAAAAAAGTTTCAGCAAACCAGATATCAAGGTGCAGCGGAGCCCTTGGCCAAACCTGAGGTGGTGAAATGCAGTCACTGTAGGGGGAAGAAGAAGAGCAGAGCTGTCAAATCCTGCCCCGTGTGTATGGAGTCTTACTGTGTGACTCACCTGAGAGCCCACGAGGAACGCTGCCATGGAAAGGGCCATAGACTGATCCCAGCTACAAATCATCTGAGAGAGGAGCACCCGATGTGTGTGGAAGAGACACACATGGGCGATGGTTTAGCCCCAGACAAGCAGACAACACAACAGGTGTGTTTAAAAATGTCTCAATGCAGAAATGAATCTGTAATTTATCCATTAAAATTCAAATACTGTATGTTTATGAATGACTTGACTGTTGAAAATATTAGAATTAACTTTCTATTCTAGTACTTTAATTAATTAGACCAACAAGGCTAAAATGTCCTGATCTCTGTTTCAGATGGGTGCCATATTCAGCCTGCTTGAGCAACACCGACTGGAGACCTACCACAAGCAGTTTGTTCAGTTGGGTGTTAAAGATGAAAGAGATTTCCTGGATGGCATCACAGATGAAGATTTAAACAATTTGGGTAAGACAGTAGGTGAACAACCTTTAAAGGCATCTCAGTTCAGTGCTAAACATGCTTGATTCACGGTATCATGTAAGTGTGAAGATAATTTGAATTTATATAAATACCTTGACTACCTAGACTTGAACTTAAATACTGTCCCACTTTATAAACTGCGACTACACAAAATGTCACGACCCAATGGAAAATAAGATGATAAAATGACACATACCTGCAGGAATTTTTTAAAAAGCTGCTTAGAAGTCAAATTATTGACAGTGTTCGAAGTGTCACATTGTGTTTTTAAGTTTTGATATAATACAAGGATAAAGAAAACACGTTACTGGAACATTTTGAATTCATTTTGCTTCATACCTCCATTTTTGCAGGTTTAAGTCATGTGGAAAAGAACCGTTTTTCTGCAATGAAAAACTCCATTCAAACACTGAAAGGTCCAGCGCAACAAGTTCAAACTGTTCAACCTGTGCAAAAACCAGTGGAGGCGTTCTATATGCAGTACACATACCCCAAATGTCCTCAACCTAAATATATTAAAGGTAAAAGGAACATAACTCATCGTGCATTTTAACATTTTAATCATTATTTTGTTCACCCTATTGACTTGTTTACAGCATATAGCTGAAGAGCAACTCACCCTCAAGTACCTTGTGATTATTAGCAAAGAAATGGTGGTACTCAACTGTGTGCTGCTTTCACTGATTTGAAATGCTTTCTGAAATTTTGAACTTCCTGTACAGATTTGGATCAAGCGCAGAACACAGTTGAAGATCTGATGTCAAGGATCTGTCATCTTGAAAACGTTGGCAGCGCCACAGGAGTCTGCCTCTACACAATAGATGGGATGCCCCTGTCAGATGATCCTTTCTTCAACACATGTGAGAAGACTTTCAATTAAAAGAAAGGGGAACAGTTTCATCCACACTTGCTTACATGTAGAGGGGAATAACATTTTAAATGCATGGAAAATCTAATGCAGTTTTCATTTTCTCTGCATACAGGGTCTCTCAAAGAAAGGCACATTGAAAGTGGAGCTCTGATCTATGCCATATTCACACCAAAGGAAAACCTGGAATATGCTCCTCAAATACAAAAGCCAGGGTTTGATGAAACCTTTGGAGAGTCTGCCATTCGATGCTACATTATGCTCAGGGTACGTCTTGATAACTGTGATAGTTGTGATTCAAGTATTAGCATTGAGACTTGGATATTATCAGACATATTGCAGCGATGTAAACCCAAAAGATAATTCATTAGAGGGAAAGGTCCAATGGTAAAACACTAACCAACATAAAGATTAAATGTCACAAGCTGTTTTTAAATTTTAGGTTATGAATCACACCATTACCTTGTTTTGTCAACATGTAAAAGTCAGATCCTTATTGTATGTTTTATTGACTTTAGGGTGAATATGAAATGATGGTGGACTTAAAAAATGACTCTATTAATGGTCTGAAACATACGTTGGCAAGCATTAGTGGAATCCCAGGACATGTCCTTCATTACAGGTAATTTAGAGTCATCACAATAAGAAAGGATGTTACGGCTGGTGACCCTGTCTGGGGTTTCTTTATTCATCTTGTACACATCTAGTGCTCAAGGATACTTAAGTATCCTTGTTTTTCTGCGTTCTTATATCTGCAGGGGTGGACATGAGCCTGGTGACAAACTACAACGCTGCGGCATCTCTGCAGGTTCAACAGTTGCCTTCTCTTTGTCAACGTTTTCTGCCGGGGCTTCGTACGACGAGACTTTCTTCATTCATGACTTTGTGCCTTCAGTTCAACAAACTCAGAAAGGAATCAGTGTGTTCCTGTCCTCACTATACGCTGTTGTAAGCAGTTTATATGGTATACTTTGTGATCTATACTATTTGCTTTACTTATCACTCACTTTGCTAGCACTTGACAACCTGGCTGAACAGTACAGTAAGTCTGGCAAAGAGTCATGTTTTCAAATGCATTATTCTTTTTTTTCTCTTAGAAAAGCCAGCATTCCAGTGCAGTCCAAAATAAATTGGTTGCCTACATAAGGGAACTGACTGGATGCAACCCTCTGGCCCAAGGTTTGCATCAGTTATTCTGCAGGAACGAAAAGATGACAAAGAACCAGAAGGTAAACAATAGGAGGTTGTTTAATTCTACTTTTTAATATCTGTTGTACTTTTTTTTCTTTTCTTTTTTTTGAGAGTAGCAAATTACTGCACTAGAGGATGGTGCCTTGAAGAGCCAGATGCTATGTATTGATTAAGAATGAAAAACCTGCATTACATTGTACTCATGGTTGTTACTAAGTCAGTAGGTGGTAACATTTTTTATTGACTTTGTCATTGAAATTAACTCCGTCATGGTCATTTTCACCATAATCCTGATTCAGTCAAAGGTGTGTTCTTGATTGCTTCATTTCTTGTTCATGACTTTGTTGTAGATTGCAGTTGTGGAAGGCCTGTACATGCTCTTCAGAGAGCTTTTGCCCCAACTTGGATCTGCACGAGGAGATAAAGTCATCAAGGACCTGAATGTCTTTGAGAATTCATTGTACTGCTGGGCACATCTCATTTCAAAAGCAGAGGTATGGTGGTGACACTGAAAAGTATTTGTACACTTAATTCTGCTGAATATACTTATAGATGTCCGTCTTATTTTCTTCTTCTTCCTCTTAATTTCTGATTCGTCTTGTCTGACAGAAATTCTCTCAGACTCATGAGGACTATGCACCGATCGCTCTCACAGCTGGAGATGGCAGACGTTTCTGTGAACCAGTCAGAGTACCAGGAGTACCAGGTGCCTTTGAACGAGCGTACGTTCTCAAGAAAATCAAAGGTGAGACCAAAGTTTCTGTGTGTGTGGAAAATACGAAAAATATTTGTTATTGTGAATAATTGATGTGTGAAATTTGTATAAACTGTGGTCAGGTGCTAGTCATTACCTCACTGTACGACAATATTAATGCTTTCTACGATAATATACTGGTTGTCATTTGCTGTTTCCTACTCTCTGGTAGTGGTTATTTCTTGCATAGTTAAGCAAGCATAAATAGCCCACGTAGGAAATGTGTGATTTTACCCTGGATTTCATGTTTTACTCTTTTGTTCAGATGGAGTCAAAATTCCAAACTGCACAGAGGAGATTTTGCGAGAGACCTCGTTACGGAGAGCCACTGACATTGAGAAAATCTTGCTCAGCTTGCCTCCATCATTCAGAACGTATCCTCTCTGGATTCATCACGACAAGACGAGCGGTCTGAAGTATGCACCACTAACTTTTTACCTTTTATTTAAAGGGGACATATTATGCAAAACTACGTCAACATTTTGTAAACTGCCATAAAATTTGTCTCTTAATAAGCTGTTTTAATTTCATCCGGTTTATTATTATTTTTTTATTTTATTTTTATTTATTTATTTTTTTTCAATTCAATTGGCTGATTATTACATCACAAGCCGGGCGATGTGAATATTCCAGCCCTCGCTCCCGTGGTTACCATGGTTACCTCAACTACCAGAGCAAAGATTCTAAACCGATCGTTTAGAGCAGGGCTGTGAAACTGGTGTGTAGAAAACCCAGCTGTTTTTCTGACCAAAGCATGTTACTAACATTACTTCCTCAAGGTACCATGTCAAGAAGCAGAAATTATCATAACATGTCCCCTTTAAAGCTACAGTTGGTAAATTGACGAAAGACTGCAGCGCCTGTGTTTGGCTGCTCCTCCAGCTCCCTCTACGTGACTGGGGGAACAGCACTGGTCGTGGTGGATTTTGGCAAATACGATTACATGCTGTATGTGGAGCCAGGGGAGTTGGATTTGGTCCTAAATTACCCATTTAATGCCCTACTATTAGAATATAGTGACAGTTCCAGCAGCTACCAACTACTGCACATAGGTTTTGTTTTCATTCTTTGAGTTGTTGCTGATTATCTTACTAGCTAATTTTTTGGTAGACAACGCTTTGAGTGTAATGAATAAATAGTAGAGTTGCAAAAAGTTTATGATTATTTATGCTCAAGCCATAATTGTACAGTATATAACCTAAAGTATTAAATGACAGCTTCCAGGTCAACATCCAGAATACCTTTGGATGTATGGTTGAAGAACTGAAATCTTTCCCTCTTCTCAATGTGACCCCACCTCTACATCTGAAGAGTCTGGGGGCGACTAGTGGTCGCCTTGTTCTGCTGAGTGAAGGTAACCAATCAAATCATATTCATGGTGCTGATTCCTCCCTGTGCGCATAAAATGTTTCAAAGTGCATTGTTATTGGTTTCATGCTCTGCATGGCTTTTTTTGGGTGTGAATTTTTTATTTGTAGACAACCTCGGCGTTTATCTGGACAAAGGCAAAGGATGCGCAGGTACGATCCATGTGCACGATTGTCTGGATGGGAAAGTTAAACTGGAGGATTTGAATGTGCTGGCAGCCAAGTGAGTACTTTGACAAAAATGATTTAGACAAAAAAAAGAAGAAAAAAGAAATCAACTGATTAAATATTAAATTGTGTAGTAGAAATACAACAAAACATATTACAATACATCATATAACTTAGTATCTTATTTGTTTTTCTTAATATTCAACACAGGACTGGCGACTATCAAGATGGCCGATCACTTGTCACAACCAGGACTCCAAAGGAGGCCATACTGGTAACATGTCTCTCCTTGCTAGGTCTTAAACAAAACATTTTCACTGTTTCACTGTTATTTAAGTGCAAAATATGGCCATTCTTTTTCTTATGAAGTTTCGACTACATCGATAAAAGCTTCATAGTATGTCTTTGTTTTCATTAGGTCCTGATAGACACAAGTTCGTCCATGGCAGAGGAGTGCTACGGAAATGCAGGAATAAAGAAACTTGACGCCGTTAAGGAGCTCTTTGACAACTTTGCGTCGAGAAGCATGGCTTATGATTTCCATCATATCATTGGTCTGGTGAAGTTCGATTCCAGGGTGAAAACTCTGCACACATTTACTGAAAATCTGGAAAAGTTCAAGGCAAGTGTTCATACCCTTGTCCAGCTTGACGTCCCATTCCCAATGTTGTTGTCTACTTAAATGGAAATGCTTCTTATCTTTAGGAGCACATGCGCAAACTTGAGCCAAATGGATGTACTCTGCTGTATGATGCGCTACGACGCGGCGCGAAAGAGTTAGACAAGGTCAAGACGACGTTTCCAGAATGTCGACTTCGCATCATCTGTCTCACTGATGGAAATGATGTTGGGTAAATTTCCAACTTTGTACTTTTGTGCTGTGCTACCACCTGTTGATAGTGTAACTACAAAGATAAGCATAAATTGTTTATAGTCTGCCTTGGTAAATTGATCATAATATCAACCGTCATCTTGATTTTAACACGTGTCATAATTGTTCCTCAGTCCATCTGAGCGTTTAAAGGGCAGAGGATGTTATTATGATGCCATGTAATGCCCTTTGAGACAAACTGTAAAGATGGGCCAGCTATTATAAAATTGCCTTTCCTTGCCTTTTATTTGGGGGCAGCTGAGTTTACAGTATAATCTGAATACTGTCATATTTCCATAGATCCTCAATGAAGCCAGCTGGAGTTACAGCCAAACTGCTCAAATCTGACATCATTGTGGATTCAGTCCTTCTTGGAGACGTGGAGAACAATATGCTGCATGGAATCAGCAATGCAACAGGTATGTGTCCATTATTTAATTATACTATATCATCAATCTAGCCACAAGGCTAAACAATATTTTTTTAAGATAAAACAAAACAAGGCTGTTACAGTGGAGAACAGGTGGACTGACATTGTCTCAGCAGGTTTGACATCATCACAGAGGTGAAGTGCCATCAAATAAGTCTCAACCATTAGAACAAAGACACAAAAATGCAGATTGTTAATATTGTTTGTTACATTATGTAATTTACACATTTATTGCATCTCCTCACCACATACCGCTGATTGCCTCTAGGTGGATGCTGTTTCAAACCACAGTCAACCAAAGAGGGTTTGAAGCTCTTTGAGATCGAGACAGTTTTGTCTCTGGAACTGAGGAAACCCAAGAAAAAACTTGACCCAGAGTCTGTCAGTAAGGTCAGTTGCAGCATCTGCTGTTGTGTTGATTTTACTGTTTTAAACTCATGGTTTGTCATTGATGTGGTCGTTGATTTTGTCCTTGTTGTTTCGTAGCGTGCCCTAGTACACATCTTTGCTACTCATGGGTATGACAAATGTCCAGAGACATCTTTACCAAGCCAGATAAACAACAAAGTAACAGCAACAGAGAGGTAAGAGTTTTCTGGATGTGGATAATAAGCCTGAAAAGGTTATTGTGACCTTTGTGCATCTGCTAACTACATTCATCATCTGAACCATTTAGCAATTTTTAATTGTCAATAAAAGTTACGGTACATGTTCAACCAAATAACAGTATAAAACCAAATGTATGAAGTTTAGTATGATACAGAAGAACAACAACTTCAGAAGGATTCATTAAGATTTGGTTAAGACGTTGCCCTTGATCTGTTACAGCCATTGAACAGTGACGTCACTTTGTTGTAGCATCTATCGACCAGTTGTGGACAAAACTGTGATTGATCACAGTCCTCTGTCGTCTTCTTAACCGCAAAGATTATGATTACAATATCGTATTGATGGTCTTTGAAATTAGCGCTCTGAAAAAACGACTGCTGGAGTCGAAGGACGGACATTTGTTGGAGAAGGACAAACGAGTCCTGGAGGAGCTGAAGAGCCTGCACTGTGACCCACATCCCTTCTTCACAGTCTTTCCATCAGAGTCAGACATCAGTAGGTGGCATTGCTCTTCATCACCAGTTTTTACAGAATCTAGTCTCAAAAAGATTCATTTGCAAGTGAAAGCTCAAGAAAAACAATATTTCTATTATTTTTTATTTATTTTCTATTATAAGATATTATTAAACTGCAGACCACAGTACCCATTGTGATAAGTCTTGCCAGCCTCAATTATGGATTGAGACTAGAAATTAGTTGAGTTGTTTGAAAAATGAAAGAACAAATTTGATTTTCCGTATAAAGACCATCTATTATAAAAATGTCTGTTTATATCTTTACAGTGTTCTGGAGGATCCTCATGCAAGGTCCTCCTGACACTCCTTATGAGAAAGGGGTGTTTGAGCTGTACGTCCAGTTCGGTCCTGAATACCCAGTGGAGCCTCCGCTTGTTCGCTTTTTCACCGGAGTATCCTGCAAAACTGCAAATAATTTTTTTTAAAAAACATTCACACAGCATTTTAAAGGTCATATGATGATAAAAGTGGATGTATACTCTGTGCGTGTGTACTTTTAGTGGTTACATTTTCTTAACAGTATGACAGATTTACCACTGCAACGTCAACAGCGTGGGCCGCATCTGCCACAGCATATTTGACCGCAGCTACAACGCCCACATCACCATGAGAGAGATCTTTGATGCTGTGTACGGTCTGCTGATCATCCCTGAGCCTGACGATCCACTGGACAGGTGAGAGATGTACACGTTCATAAATGAAGTGAGTGCAGTCAAGATATTTTCTGACAAATTGAGTTTTCACACTGTTGAAAGAAAAATGTTTTTACAGCAGCACCATGCTTGCACCGCAAAGTAAGATCAGTGGTGTAACTCTGCTATATCGTAATACACATCAACCACTTATGTCACACTTTATGTTTCTGACATGTATTTTTTACTTTTGAAAGCATTTTGGCTGAGGAGTTCCTGACAAACCGCGAGACGTATGAACGAGAAGCCAGGAAATACACAGAGAAAGTTGCAGGGCAGTCGATGGATGACCTGGAGAAGGTGAATAAACTAACATACCTGAGGTGGTTGTGGTGGATTATTACTTTCTCTTGCAGTATTGACATTCATATACATTGTGTTTTGTTCTTGTCTCTCTCTTTCATTTTGAAGAAATTGGTAGATTCTGTGCCTCAGTTTGTACCACAGCATCTTCTCTGTCCACTCTCCAAGAAGATGTTTGTTGATCCTGTGAAAACGGTTTACGGCGCCGTGTACGAACGCAAGGCCATTGAAGAACACATCAAGCAGTGAGTTGATCTACTACTGTTGACACTAAAAATCAGCTGTATCTATCACAGTGATTACAAACTCAATTCACAACCACTTTTGCTTCTTTACAATTATATTGTTGACAGTCTAATTGTTTTTGACCTATGTAGACCTGCATGTACAGTAGATGTCAGTAAGTCTGGCGGAGAGTCTGAAACCCCCCCAAAGAAATCTCATCAATCAATCAGTATGCTGCATTGATATGTGCTGTTTCTTCACTGTGTTTTGCTCTGTTGCAGACACCAACATGACCCTGTGACTGGCCCAGGACATGACCTTCATCTCAGTGACCTGACAGCAGACTGGGACATGAAGAAGATGGTGATGGATCATCGCTCTCGCCAAATTCAGTGAATCTTTGGAGAAAAACTTGTAGAGTTAAAAATCTAGTTTCATATAGATGTTAAAAAGTAACTGGTTTGTTCTCTTTTATAGATCTAGTCCGTTGTGTTTTATGTTCATTTTAAGTCACACGTTCAGAGTGATTTGAATTTTCTTTGTTGTATATAACCTGTGAGTTATTATCATTGGCATAGGGTTTCTGACAAAACCAACACAAAACAGCAATTTTGGAAAAGCTGGATATATTCACACACATATGTGCCTTTAGAATTGGTTTAATATGTAGAGCGCTTGATAAGCTTGTTCATATACAATATATGTTTAACATAACAAGTAAATGCTATTATTAAATGCTATTAGATGTGCCTGTCACCACAACTTGATGCAGCCTCAAAATGTTTCCTATTGGCTGTATGAGTGAATATTGCACTGTTCTGACCATTTGTTTTTGTCCTGGAAGAACCACTACAAAAATAGCGACAGCAATCGAGGCTTCTGTGCTGTTACTTCTGGTTTTCTGTTAGAGGTGATTCTAACATTTTACTCTTCTCATGTTCAGTGTTTTTCCAGGTTGTTATTTCTATGCACAGTTTTGTCACTTAAACAACATACAAAAATTGTATTACTTTGAAGTTTTGAATAAAGGTTCTTGTTCATTGTCTTTGTCTTATATAATTATATAAGAATAAATAATGTCTAAATGACAAAACTCTTATGTTTTGTTTTTTTCAGCAGCAAACATTTGTATCATGTAAGTCTGGCGTAAGTAATTCAAACGTGCATTACTCTGATTTCTTAGACTTCCTCAAGAGTTATGCTATCGTCCTGATTGTGGCAACTTTACAGTGTTTTCTTTATGATAATATTGTATCCGTGCATCCCCTGTATGACTTTATCAGTAGTTTATGGGTAACTGGTCAGCCAATCCTCGCTGCTCATTGCGCCTTACGTCATGTTCGTATTACAGGAAGTAAATCTCCCGCCTTCAAATTAAATGTCGTTGAAATCTAAAAAAATATTGATAATTGATCTGCCCGTGGCGTTACAGTGCAGTTTTTAAGATACAACTCAATCTTTATTGATATTTATCGTACCGGTGCATGTTTGTACTTTTTTACATTGATTAGACGTCGAAAAAGCTCACCAGTACTTTTATTTTGGCAGCTGTAGCCGGAAGTGTTTTGGACGCACTGAGTTGTGGGTTTTGGTTTTACACACGCTCAGAGTGGTACATACATGGAGGGAGCTCTGTTGACTCTGCACATTTGAGTGGAAACAGGAGGACTCAGACAGCAGGTGAGTGTCTCTGGATTTATCCAAAGTAGTAACTTTTTACTTGTGTCCATGATATGTTCGCCGTGAAGTGACGACTGAAAACTCCTCGGTGCCACTTCAACAAGTAGTTAAACGTCAAACCTGATAGCTAACTTGGAAATTTGAAATCACTAAATACTATGACAGAACTTTAAAAGTGTTGTGAATGACGCTTTTTGCACAGCATTAGTTTACTATTAAGAAAGAAGGGTAGTTTCATGCTGAGGAATTCAGCCAGTTCCTGTCTGTCCTGCAAAACCTGTTCACACATTCATGTTTGGTGAAATCACTGCACATTCACTAGGTCTGTAGTTCAAACTCCCCGTGAGGAGAGAAATGCCATCAGACAGAGGATTTACCTCTTTACATTCCTCATAAACACAAGTTTGTTGGTTTGTTTGTTTTTATAGCCTTCGTCAGGGTCATCCTGATCCCAAAGTGTTACTGGAGCTTTTTTGTTTTTCCTCAGCTCCCTGCATCTTGTAAGATGGTGTAGTTGTGCCAGCCAGATACCCCCACTCCGCTGTTTCAAGTGATCACAGCCAAGATATACAGTATAGCCTGACATTAATGTTTGGTTTCAGTAATTGTCTTTGAGAGCTACAACCATCCATCCAGAAATTTTTAATTTGCTACTGCTCAATTAAAGTAATACACATGAAGCTGATGAACTGAACTGAAAACATGTGGCATTATAAATGATGAATTGGTGCAAATGAGTATTAATAGAGGACTATGTAAAGATATGGGGTTCTTATCAAACATGCGTAAATCAATTGTGTATTGGATTATGTATGAAGATTAAACACATTGAGGGATAACATATTCCTTAATGTGATATATTGATTTTCTTTTTCATGTTTTTGGATGTG
The DNA here is from genome assembly GCA_030347415.2 of Decapterus maruadsi. Lineage (NCBI taxonomy): Eukaryota > Metazoa > Chordata > Actinopteri > Carangiformes > Carangidae > Decapterus > Decapterus maruadsi. The sequence goes on from CM064906.1 coordinate 21,253,391, forward strand.
TCACAATGTTGAATTTTGTTGCATTACACTAACACCTCTACTTCCTCTGCCTGTGTTATTCCTTTAGAGCGATGTGGTGGGTGCTGTGGGTGCTCGCCGCCTTGCTGGCCCTCTTCTGCACTTTGGATGTGTGGTACTTCCTCCGGGTAGCGGTGGTGGTTATCCGGGCCTGGTTCCAGCCTCCAGTGTTTGACATCACAGGGGAGCAGGTCCTGACAGGCCGGGTCACTTCCCATGACATTGACATGTGCCACATGAACAATGCTCGCTACCTCCGGGAGTGTGACTTCGCCCGCTTCTCTCTCTACACACGTAACGGGGTCTTCAAGGCCGTGCGAGCCCTCGGAGCTTCAGTGGTAGTGGGGGCCACCACCATTCGTTACCGAAGAGCTCTGTGTATAGGCGAGGGGTATGAGCTGAGGAGTCGGATCGTCACTTGGGATGACAAAGCCTTTTTCTTGGAGCAGAGATTTGTGTCAACAAAAGACGGGTTGGTGTGTGCCGTCATGTACTGCAAGCAGAGTATCATCCGCAGCAGCCCAGACAAGATCATGCAGCACCTGTGTAAAAGGAAGGTAGGAAAGAAAGTTTCGGTCCAAATGCAAACAAGTTTACTAAATCTTTTGAAGAACGTTGACACTAAAGTTTTGCCTCTTGCAGGTTGAGTGCCCCGAGTTCCCAGAGGACCTCCAGCACTGGGTCAACTTCATCTCTGCCAGCAGCCAGGCCCTCAGGGCAGAGAGTGGACTAGACGACAAGAGCAAATGAGGGATTGAATGGACAGCTATTAAAGTGGTTCTTTGTGAGCCTGGTAATACACCAGCCCAGGATTCAAAGTCCTCTGGGAAAGACATTTGTTGTTCTGTTAGCTGACCTGAACACACCTGTGCCTTCTTTATTCTCAAGTCTGACACTACTGATACTTATGTCAAACCCCTGAAAAAAACAGCTTACCTCATTGTCCTGAGAGGCCTAACGGCCAAGAGTACCCCCTTCTAATACACTAATAGATAAGAATCATGATTGTATAAAGTGTATGTTCGTGTAGGCCACCAAAAGGTACTAAAATAAATACATTTTGACCTCATGTTGATGCTTTCATATGCCTTCAGTTCGATATGGATTCAGCTGCACATACGAGCAGACAACCTACACACTTGAGTGTGTGAGGTAGGTATGGGATCCTGCACAGAGGTGTGTATGTAGACAATGGATGGATGGAGGGAAGTTGCCTGTCATTATGATCTAGACACAGATAGCTAAAACAAAAAGCTGAATGAAACAAACAGGTCATACAGAAGTAACTAACAAAGACAAAAACCAAATCAAATATTTAATTGAAAGAAGTACAAATAAATATACCTCTATTCAAGATTAGGCTACAAGATGACTTATTGTCACATAGGCTAGGCTACAAGTCAGAGTAATGTTACTCCTAGATTGGCCATATAAGTAGAATAAATGAGAGGGTTAATATATATAATATAATTAATCTAACCAGAAATGCAATATATGTTTGTGTGTATGTGTCAGGTTGAGTCTGCTGGAGCGGCTGGGGGTCAGGTTGATTCATGTTTATTCATAAATAAACATAACAGTGCACTGGAATAACGTGAAACATGCGACATTAAAATCCTCTTTGGAGTCTTGTCATGTTAAGGGCTTCATGACTTTTGCTTTTTATACTTGTGCAAACGCGTTTACTTGTGTGTGGTGTTGATGTCAATCATTCAGCATGAAAACATAACCGTGTAACCATGCCGACAAGGCGAACCACTGAAATGACTTGTCGTCACGGACCACCCGGAAGTCCTGCTCATTCATTCTACCGGTTTCTTCAAGTTGCATCGCATCTCATGGTAGCTCTGCGTCCAGGGAGCACGGTAAGTTTTAACCGTCTTTAAAAGACATCCCAGCTTGCAGATCGATTAACGCCGCAGTCTCGACTTTGACGAAACTTGAGAATATAGCGACTTTTCCCGTTAAGACTAGCGGTCTCTGCTCTGGCAAGGCCACCAGCTCCTGGCAGCTAGCAGCTAAAGCTAACAGATTTGGCTGTGACAGCAGGTTGAGAGGAGCAGCGTTAGCTTCATAGTCCTCTCAAGGTTGAAGTGGGTGATTATAGGAGTGTGCTGCTGGCGTATATTAAGCTGTAATATTATGCAAAGGGGCGAAAAAGCACTGACCGGTTGTTTTTCTTCACATTTGCACAGTCATTGATGAGGACAAGTGTGCATTTAGGTTGATATTTAATACTGATTGTTGTCATGGATTTAGACAACACTGCCTGCTGTAATGGAGCAGGTTAAAAAAACAGCCAAGGCAAAGTTGATATAGACATCTACAAGGCTATACAAATATATTTACATATGAAACTAAGTGTTTTAAGACTATGGTCAAATTACTGAATGGGCCTACTGGACACATACCCCCCCAGGACTGAGGTTACACAGGCCCACAACATAGCCACCAAGAGATGCAAATGACCATAGAGCAATGCAAAGCACTTATAGAAAGATGCTAACTGACTTTACAGAAACTAAACAACCCAAACAGTGTGTGGACTACAAAGACACACAAAATTACCAAAAAGATGTGAAATAACTAAGAGGTAGGCTAATTAACATGTATCCATCCTGAAATGCAATACTGCAACCTATTGAAGACATGGGAAAAAAATTAACACAGCAAGATGTGACACAACTACAAACAATATGGCTGCACTGTTTACTGTTTTTAATGTATATTTCATTCTGGGTTGTCCAGTGTGGGACTACCGGGAGTCTTCCTACATGTCTGTATCCAGGGCTCACTGTTCATAATTTGGCAGTAATTTAGATATCAAAGAAATATAGCAACATAAAAACACAATATTGGAAGAAAAAAAAAATACTGTGCAGTAGCAGCAAGATGTCAATACATTTTTTCAAATCTAATTAAGGCAGGTCAATTGAAAAGAACCAGGAGTTGTAGCAGTTTCCTGAGGTTTGCTCCACATTATGGTGAATGAAAACTGAATTCTGCTTCTTTAGTTTTGACAGTTGGAGAGTGGTCATCAGACCTGTCCACAATCATCTGATATGAGTGGTCTAGACAGTTTACAATGGAGTAGCAGATCCGAATTGTATTTTGGCCTCAAACCATTCAGTCTAGCTGATGTGAGGTAGTGCAAAGATCTAAGAGCTGGACTGATGTGATCGGCCTTCTTGATCTTAGTGAGGGCTCTAGCAGCAGCATTTTGAGTCAGCAGCAGCTTTGTGTGTGTGGAGAAACCTGTAAAGTCATCATTACAGAAATTGGGCTGACTAAATATAAACACATGTGGAAAAAGCATATTTTTCTAAATCCAGCTGAGGCACAAGTCCTTTAATCTCTGATATATTCTCAATGCTGATTGTGTAATTGCCTAATGTGGATGTTAATGTTTAATTGTCCATTACGGATGTTAACATAAACATATAGGACCACTGGTAGAGACTGAAGATGGACCTTTATGAAACTCTCAATGAAGGATATCTTTTCATGATTTGATAAGTGCACATACTCAGTCACTGTATTGCACCTTATTCTTGTGATATTAAATATGCATCATCTCTGTAGTTATAGTATCTTATTGTTTTCCATAGTGCGAGCAGGTAGATGTTAAGGAAAGCTCAGACATATAAGTGACATATGAATGGTGTCTGCAATGTAAGTGCTGATTTAACCATAATATATGTGCTGTTGTTCCAGAGAGATGTTGCTGCTGGTGTTGGGAGCCCTCCTCCTGCTCTTCTGCAGTCTGGATGTATGGTACTTCCTACGGGGGGCCCAGGTGTTTGTCGAGGCGTGGTTCCAGCCCAGAATATGGGACATTCTAGCTGAGCAAAGCATCGATGGCATGGTCCTGCCCCATGATTTGGACTACATGGGCCACATGAACAACTCTCGATACCTGCGGGAGTGTGACTTTGCCCGCTTCCACCATTACATGCGGAACGGGCTGTTCATGGCCTCACGCAAACTGGGGGCCAAAATGGTGGTAGGGGCTTCCACCATCCGGTACCGGCGGTCCTTGGCCTTCCGCGAGGCTTTTGAGATTCGGACCAAAGTAGTGGGATGGGACGAGAAGGCCTTTTACTTGGAGCAGCGGTTTGTATCCAAGAAAGATGGATTCGTATCTGCGGTCATGCTCTGCAGACAAAATGTGGTGCGCTGCAGCCCGGAGAGCATTATCGAATTTGTCTGCAAAAGGAAGGTCAGTGATAGAAGGAGATGCTAAGTATTGATATAACTGTCAAAGCACTGCAAATTACAGTTATTGTTTAATCGTTTAAATTGAATGATTACTTGTTATATTATATATAATATATAAAAGACAAAAAATATCTTTTGCAGTGTTCATAAGCCGAATGTGATGATATCTAAATGTGGGTTTTCCTTAAAACAGTACTGAAAAAGTAACAAATATTTTGTTACTAGAAGCTGGAAAAAGAAAATATTTGGCATTTTTGTTTAAAAAATTGTGTGAAGTAATAACTGATGTGAATGAGAATGAAAATTGTTCGTGATTGTTTTCTGTTTGTTTTTTTTAGATAGATTTATCAACTCATCTTTGGAACTTTTGTTTCTGATTAACAGTTCAAAACCACAACATTTTCTATTTCTAAATGTGCTGTTCTGAACTTTTTCTCTAAAAAAAGACTGAAACTATCAAGACTTTTTTTACTGTACTGCAACATTCTTCTATTGTGTGTTTGTGTGTTCAGATTGAGTGCCCGGAGTTTCCTGAGGACCTCAAACACTGGATCAGCTTCATTTCAGCCAGCAGCCAGGCTCTGAGAGCAGAGAGCGGATTGGAAGAGAAGAACAAGTGAAGCCGCACCATGACCCCATGAGTGTAGACACATATCATTTGCATTGCACGCACATATACAATATACATCCATATATGTATACATGCACACAAACACATACAACATTGTAGAGAGTTTTAGTTGACATACACACTTCACTTCTGTTTTGGGTCAATCCTACCTGCTGTGTATTTTTGTATCATGTGAAGTCAAGTCCTGGACTTAGAACAGCTGAAAACTTGAACTATAAGGTGTTCCTTGTTTTAAACGCACTTACAGTATGCACTGAGATCATTATGAAAGTTGTTCTCTTGGGCGAAAGTTAAACAAAAAACGTAGCTTTATCCTTGCAGCTTTTTCAGTAGTCGACTGTGAATAGACTGGCTTTAGACGTCCTCATTCTCATTTAGCAAAATCCTCTAACTTATAGAGCATGTAGAGCAAAAGTTACTCTTCCACTGACATCAATGCATGTTTTGAAACAACCAGAATAATTTTTTGTGCCTGTTTCTCTTGATTAGTCGTAGTTTACAGTTATAATTTCAGGGAATTATAACTTTTTGAAGAAAAGAAAAGAAATTGTGATGAAATGCTTGAATGGACATCGTGAACATGGAATGAAAATAATTAATTTTAATCTTCCCATCAGCGTTTTGCACAAGTTATCCTAAATGAGCGAATAACCTGAACTCTTGTGTCTGAGAGGAAATATTTGATTTGAGGGACCTTTTTATCAGTACAGTATTGTTGTTTTACCATATTTATAACATGTACATTTAAAGGTTGGGCCTCTTAATTGGAGTTGCATTTGGTTTAGAGAGAAAGCGTTCAAATCCAATATTAAAGACACGATTAACGATGGTTTATTCTGTACAAGGGTTGCTGGCAACTTTTCAAAAACTTGCAGCAAATGATAAACACTGAATGTTTGGATGATATTTGGTTTTTATTGAGACAGCCTTTTTAATGTGGGACCTTTCTTTAAATGCATCAAAGCTTTAGTTTTTGACCAAAGTAATGTATTTGTTCTGTATGAAGAGGAAACTTATTTTTAAAGGTGTACTGTATGTCTAACCTGTTATTTATGTTCTTAATGCACAAAAACCTATTTAATTCCTTTAAGTTTGAAAATATGTTGTCCTTTTTATTTTCCACTTACTGTACCAGACTTCATTTAATGTGTTGATTTATTATTTAATGGCATTTTTGAATTAAAAATGCATTGGGAACTATGTTCAGGCTCACATTCTAAATACTTATTTTGCAATTACTGCACATTACTCTGCCCAGCCCACATGGGAATATAAATACATTCATTCAAAGATTACTAACAAGTCTACTCATAAATATGTGTTGATACTCATGCAACACAAATTTCTGCATTAACAGGCAATTAATGCAATAATATTAAAGGTGATAGCTACAAGTTTAGTTCCTCCTGGCCAGTAGGTGTACAACTCTGCCTGCTCTCGCTCCAACCTTCCATTTTACTGGTTGCCAGCATGGATGTACACATGACATCAACATTCTAATGCTGTTGCCATAGAGATCATTCCATGCCCACGTTGCCAACGTGACCAGATGTAAATATTTACATTTATAAACTTTTTTTTTTTTAATCTGTAAAATTAATACTTTTATTCTGCACCCCTCTAGACATTCTGTGGATGCATTCTTTTTTTTAAAATGTTTCCTTTTGATGAAAAAGTTATGGTTTCTGTCTCTGGCTAAATCTCCCTGAAAACCAACTCAACATATGACACTCAGACATCCAAAATAAGTCGGGGTTCTTCACCTGAACTTTTTCAAACATGCAGTTCATCAGAGTGCACAGAAACAGAAAGTGAAATTCGTTCTCCACAATAACAGGTCACAAAACCACATACCCTGCTCTTATGGAATACTTCAAACACAAAAAGACGACACAAAAATAAATTAACGTGTAAAAATACAGTTATTAGATTACTTAAAAAAAAACAAAAAAACATTTAAAATATATTTTATTTTGAAAACCATGCCTTTTAAAGATTAAAACCCCTACTTCCGGTTCCGGTACCGCCCCCCTGTTAACACTTCCTGTAAACAAAGCAGCAGCTGCTGTCACATATTCCTGGGTTTTCGCTCATTTTCTGTTTCTACATCAGCGTTTTGGACGATGGCTCAGGCCGGAGTAGTCCTGGACAAGGACCAGTTCAACTGCCCGATATGTCTGGATGTGCTGCGGGACCCGGTGACCATCCCCTGCGGACACAGTTACTGCTGTGTGTGTATCCAGGACTACTGGGACCAAGACGACTACCTGGGCGTCTTCGTCTGCCCGCAGTGCCGACACAACTTCAGCCCGAGGCCGCCGCTGGCCAGAAACACGATGCTGGCCGATGTGGTGGAGAAATTCAAGAAGACCGGGATCCAAGAGGCCAACGCAGTGTCCGCAACCCACAGCTTCGCCGAGGCGGACGACGTGGAGTGCGACGTCTGTACCGGGAGGAAAAACAAGGCTGTCAAGTCTTGTCTGGTTTGTTTGGCCTCCTACTGCGACGTTCACGTCCGGCCTCATTACGAGTCTGCCGCTTTCAAGAAACACAAGCTGGTGTCGGCCAACAAGAAGCTTCACGAAACGATCTGTCCCCGACACGACAAGCTGCTGGAGGTGTACTGCCGCACCGACAAACAGTGCATCTGCTACCTGTGTCTGACAGACCAACACAAAGGGCACGACACGGTGCTGGCTGAGGCGGAGATACAGCAGAAGCAGGTAACGTTAACCACATTACCAGGTGTTAGGGACCACTGTGTTCCGAGTTAAAAACTTAGTTTCGCCCAACTTATCAACAACTGTTAAACGACCTTAAAACCCTCTAATTTCTAAAAAAAACTGCTGCTGCTGCTACCACACACTGAAGGGTTTATAAGGTGTAAATAGTACCACCATACCCTTTTATGTAATATTACTTTTATACAACAGTTGTGTCACATAATCAACAGCAATGAGAAACATCTGGTTGTGATTTGTTTGTGTATTTTCGACCTGTCCACGTTCTGCCTCTGGACTGTCAATAGACTGTTGCTAAGCAACACGAACATTCTTACTTGTCCCTCAAATGTGTGCTGAGGTATCTGTTTACTTTCTCGTCATCTTATTCTGATGGGCAAATATAATTTACTGTAAAATGTTGTTACTGGAAGTAAATTAATCTTTGCAAACTTTGCCACAATCTCAGAAAGACAACAACCGTGAAGCAACCGTCCAATCAAATTACATTAGTTTCCACATTTGATTGAAACAGGGCACATCAACCCAACTTACCTACATGATAGTACTAAGGATGATTAAATCAAGGGGGCGATGAAAAGGGAGTGAGAGACAAAGGTCTTTTTGTTTTATTTGTGCTTTAACCAGTAGGCCACCAGAGGGCCCCATATTTAAAGGTTTAATCAATCTGAAACTGAAATCAAATCATCTCTGTTCTTTAGAGTTGGTTTGACTATTAGTGTATTAGGTGTGAACCATTAATTTGACATCTTCACCTGGTCTAATGTGTCCTGTCCTAGATTGAGAGGAAGCAATTAAACCCCTGTCCCTTTTCCTCAAACAAATGTTAATCCAGTAGGACTAAGTGTTTGAGGAGTAGAGTCATCACTAAACAAGACCTGATGTGTTGTGATGCGGATGGAACCAAACAAGGACATTGCAGTTTCTTCTGTAGCATAAATGTTTCATTAAAAATCATCATCAAATTCAGGTTTGTCAAGTCTCAGACATACAATGACTTTTGAATTAGCCTAATGTTGTCAGGAAACCTGTTGTACAACTTAAAGTGCTGCAACCACTTGGAATCAGCTGAGACCATCAAAACCAAACTTCAGCCTCAGCACATTTAGGAACATGTTGTAAATAAAGAACTTCATAAATAACACATACACAGACACAACTGCTTTGAAATGTTAATGTTAGCCTTGTGTTAGCAACGTTAGCAAACCCTGATGTAATCAATAAGATACCACTCTTTCTTTGAACTGTATGTGACTTTTCTTATTTTCACGTTGTATTTCCTCAGAGGCAGCTCAGTGACATGAAGCAGAGCTCTCAGCTGAGAATTCAGCTCAGAGAGAAGGAGGCACAGGAGCTGAGGCAGGCCATTTTCTCTCTCACTGTAAGTGCTAACACAAATATGAATTAGATCAATACAGACGATGAGATCCACACTCCTTCCATATTGTTCCAACCACTTCATAAGCTGACAGTAAAACTTCTTCAACCTTTGACTGTTTCCTTTGTGCCTCCCTCTAGCGCTCGGCTCGGGCAGCATCTGAAGAAAGTGACTGTGTCTTCACCGAACTGATTCGGTCGATTGAGCTGAAGCGTTTTGAGGTGAGAGAGCTGATCAAAGCGCAGGAGAAGACGGCCGTCAGTCAGGCTGAGCAGCTGCTGGACAAGATCCAGAAGGAGATCGCAGAGCTGAAGAAGAACGAGGCTGAACTGGACAAACTTTCCCATACTGACGACCACATAAATTTCCTTCAGGTAATGATGCCACTCAAGTTTATATGTTTTTCTTTTTGTTGTTGTTGGTTTTTTTCAGACTTTCAGGACAGCATCTTAGTGACTAAGATACACACATCAATCTTCACTCATTCTTGGTATCTGTGTTTGTGAATCCAGAGTTGCCAGTCTCTCCATGCTCCACCTGTGCTGTCAGCTTTGCCTTCAGTCACCACTGACCCCGGCCTCACCTTTGGTCCTGTGATGACAGCTGTGTCGGACTTTAAAGTACTGTTGCAGGAGGTCTGCCAAGGAGGGTTTGTCAACATTTATGAGAAAGGTAAGACACCAGTGGTCGTTACAGAGTGCTGGTATTAATGATCCTGTCATCTCTGTTAATGCGATTTTGTTTCTGTCTTTGATTTGTAGTGAGAAACATAGTGATTGTAGGTTCTTCAAATGCCACCGAACAAGTCGACACTATAGAGTCCGGAGATGCTGGGTCATCTACACAAATGGATGAAACAGCAGGTTAGTCCAACCCAACTCTTAGTACTTTTTTTTTGCCAAGGCCTTTTTTTGTAAATAAGTAATGTCACATTTAATTACAAAAGACTTACATAACCTTTGGAGCCTGTTTTAGGCTGTAACATTATTTGAAAATATTGCTTTGTTTGTGATTTTATCAGAAAAAAGTTGGAAAATCCTCACTACCCTTGTTCCAGATCTCTGATACCGAGTAAAGTGCATATAGACCTTGAATTAATATTGTTTTCCTTGGTTAATCCATCCATCTATTTTCTGCTGCTCATCCTACATCTATACATTTCATGCTTTGACCGGTGTAGATTTATGCCCTAGATCAAGATCTAGATCTGCACTTTGTGAACTCTGCAGAACCCTGGCCACATTATCATACAGCACAAACACCTTACTCATCTTAGTTGTTTATAGTGGAGATTGCTGAATCTGCGGCAGTGGATGGATGACACATTGGACAGCTGAGACTCTGCACCAACAGTGTTTGTTGTTTCTCTGCTTGCAGTGATCCCCCCACCTGGTCTAGACCTAAGTCCTGTGAGTCCTCTCAACCCTTTCCTGACTCATGGAGCTGCTCTGCCCACGTTTGCCTTCTCACCATTTGGTAAATATACTGTAGTAATGATAATACACAATACAGTAGTTAAAAAACAGCGTAGAGTTCGTTTTACACAAGTGATACAAATTTAGTGATGGAGAGAGTTGAACAAATTCAGAATCTACAAGATTAATCTGGTAGAGGGAGAAGTACTGAGATATTTTACTGCATTAAAGAGGAATTATGCAGGATTTTTTATCTTAACTATGCTACATTTTTACCTTAATGAAACAGCTTTGGAGTCAAATTTACAGTACCTTTAGACTTTCCATCTGGCACTAGAAGAAACTCAAATGGTTTTAAATATTGAAAATGAAACATAACATTAAAAATGACCAGAAAATACAGTCTGGTGTACCACCTGTATTTACTGTCGAGTACAGATTATCAGGAGAACATTTGTTTTATCTCCTGTAGACCAATAATTCCTCCTCTGTCTGCCCAGGCACCAAACTCTCCACAGGATCCAGATCGAGGCATCTTCAGCGACGTGCTCACCCAAGGAGGAAATAGACTCATACCAGTATTTCACATGCACCTACACGACCTGAATGTCATCGTACTTGACTGCTCACTTCTCCTTTTCCTCTCAGAAATGCTGTACAGTATGTAGTGACACGCATGAATTAACAGCTTTTGGCATTCATTAAAATAGTTTGCTTCTCAACAATAAGCTATACATGCGTCTTGCATTGTAGTGCAGGTGGAAAGGAGATGAGGAACACATTTTGAACTGAGCATCGCTCCACGTCAATGCATTTACTTTTAAGTATTAAGCAGCAGAAACCAGGACTGAGCTCACTGTACATGTATCTTACTTCAGTATTTCCAAGGAAACTGCCTTGAATTGTAGTAAAGTTTTAGTTTTGATTAAGCCAGGCTTTTATAAACATTTTTCATTTTTTTAACCTCAGTTAACAATCATTTTGCTTGAGACGTGTGTAATAATATATTGTGATTGATGACATGTGGACATTAAAAAGCAAACACACTTGTACACACTTGAATGTTCTCAGAGGTGGCGTTTTTATTTGCATGGAGGCTGGTTTACGTTTCATTGTATTGTGTGTAAACAGGGGCATGAGGTGTGGAGCAGAAGTGGGATAACAGGTTGAGGTACACACGATGACACTGCAGCTTTCTTGTGTAAAATGTTTCGTGAGAAATGACTCTCTCAGGTCAGTGAATCTGATGTGAATTTACTGACTGCATACGTAGGAGAGGTGGTTCAATACAAGGTTGTTCTTTTCTCAGTTTGCTTTATCTGGGCCGGCCTATTTCCTGGTGCAGCAGGCTGTGATTGGAGGCTCCAGGGTGCAGCAGGTGAAACCGGAGTAGCTGTTATCACACCTGTGAGCTACGCCCATCTTTGTTCCTTCCAGTTTCTGTCGGAGCGTGTGGGAAATGGCAGCAACAACTATCTCTATTGAACAAGATCAGTTTTGTTGTTCAGTTTGCCTGGATGTCTTGAGAGACCCGGTGACCATCCCCTGCGGTCACAGCTACTGTTTGGACTGTATCGAAGATTACTGGAACCGACCCAAGCAGAAAGGCCAGTACAGCTGTCCTCAGTGCAGGCAGCTGTTTAATCCCAGGCCTCTGCTGAGTAGAAACACAGTTCTGGGCGAAGTGGTGGAAAAGTTTCAGCGAACGGAATTACAAGCCGCGGCTCAGCACCTGGCCAAACCCGAGGACGTGAAATGCAGTGTCTGTACGGGGAGAAAGAGCAAAGCTGTCAAATCCTGTCCTGCGTGCGTGGAGTCTTACTGTGTGGCTCACCTGAGAGCCCACGAGGAACGCTGCCATGGAAAGGGCCATAGACTGATCCCAGCTTCGGATCAGCTGAGAGAGAAGCTCTGCCCAGAGCACAACAAGTTAATGAGGCTGTACTGTCGCACTGACCAGCAGTGTGTGTGCTCTCATTGTGTTAAAGAGACACACAAGGGCCATGATGTAGTCTCAGTGGTGGACGAGAGGGCAATACAACAGGTATGTTTGAACGATTCTCAACATTAAATGATCCTGTAAGATTTTTATTTTTTTATTTTTATTATTGTAGTTTTATAATTATATAAAATACACATTATGTGGGTTTGCATACCAAAATCCACACAGGACTTAACTGAAAGCAAGTCAATCCCTTCGATTTTAACATGTCAAAGGTCAGATAGTATTTCTGTATTTCTCTCAGGATCAAATCTATAAAGTTTCAACTCCTTGTGTGATGGTTATAAAGTGTGACAAAATTAACCTAATGATGCAACTAGAATTAAACCTTTTTAAAGTTAATTATAGCAGATTGCAGATAATGATTTGTGCAATGTGATGGCATAGCCTCACCTCTGCAATGAAATGTCAGGATCTTTACTAAAAGTGCATAAAATATATGTGACTATAATATATGACTTCTCTGTCTCCTCTCTCTCGTAATTGAGACTCAACTTTAAACTGTAAAGCAGTGTGGTCGTGTTTTATGAAAGACTGCGACACAATAGAGCTCTGTTTCTTACATCTGGTGAAGGCAGGGTCTTTTTATTTTAGCCTGATGTTAAGGCTTCAGTGTTTGAAATATTGAACACAGGGAGTGTAAAATGTGCCCTGGTCCTGCAGCCATAACTTGTGTGTCAAAAGAGTAGATCGATAGACCAAAGGCTTTGCACTGAAATTCAGTCCTTTTGATTGTAAAATCAAAACTTTCCATCTTGAAAGTCAACCGTGGGAAAAAGAGAAAGAAAAATTCAGCTGAGCAGCCTAAGGGACTGCGCTTTGTGATATTCATCTTTTGTATTCTCTCAGAAAAAACTCCAAGAAACCTCTTTGAAGTCTGCGCACAAATTGAAGGACACGGAAAAGGAACTTAGATACATTATCAGGTACATCAAGGTGAGTGTATTTTTTAATCCAGGAGCTTCAGATGTGTTGTTGACAGACGCTGCGTGTGGGGCCAAAAAGTTGGCCGTGCACGATTCCTGGAGAACTAAGACGTGAAAAGTTGATCCTCCTCCACAGCACTCCACGGACGCAGTGGTGGAGGAGAGCGAGAGGATTTTCTCCAGGCTGATCCGCTCCATAGAGAAACAGAAAGAGGAGGTGAAGGAGCTGATCCGAGTCCAGGAGAGAGCGGCCGTCAGTCAGGCCGAGGAGCAGCTGGAGAAGGTGCAGAGGGAGACGGCTGCACTGAGGAGGACGGAGGCTGAGCTGGAGAAGCTCTGTCACACTGATGAGCACATCCACTTCCTCCAGGTGAGGAACTAAAGCCAAGAGGGTTTTGGGCTGTTGATAAGATGATGTAACCACAAATAAAACATTTTATTTTTTTTAGAGAAACAATAATGGAGAAGATGGAGGGTGACTGACCTCTCCTGCTCTTTTCTCATATATTTGATCTATAATTGGTCAATTGAGTTGTTACTTACCTACTGTTACTCATTACTAAACTAAAAGCATGAATAACTGACTTGGTAAATGTTTTTTATGGTACTAAATACTCACTCCTCAGTTGAACAAGCCGTTCAGGTTGAATATTAAGAGACATATAGATTACATGCTTATATGCATGACTTCATTATTGATTTCATCCCTGTAAGACTCCCTGGTATGTTGGAGGAGTGATTAAAATAACTTTTTGATGACCTTTTAACACACTTGCTCTATTTCTGGGCTCATACAATTTTAACCTTATTGTTCTTGAGAATCAGCTGAGGAGTGAGTATTTAGTACCATGAAAAACATTTAGAAAATCACTTATTCATGCTTTTAGTGAGGTCTGTGAGTAACTATTAAGTAACAACTCAGGTGACCAGCATTATGCATGAGTAAAGAGCAGAAGTCAGTCACCCTCCATCTTCTCCACTGTTTCTTTAAAAAATATTTTTTTTTATTCATGGTTACATCATCTTACCAACAGCTCAAACCTCAAAGGTAATAATAACAGTTAAGGCCTTACTTTTGAACCTTTTATTATTATTTTGCAAAGCTTTGTGTATCTTTTTAATCGTAGTAAAGTAAAGTAAAAAATATTAGTGTATATATAATATATCCTGCATTTCTTGACCCGTTATAATCTCTAGCGCATCATGAACGTCATTGATGTTTTGTCAAGGTTGCTGCACTTCTATTCAAATGTTCTCCACTAATTTGCTTGTGTTGCTGCAGAAGTGCAAGTCCCTTCATTTCCCCTCAAAGCCTGTGGAGATGCCCAGCACTGATGCGCTTCAGTATATGATGTTCAAAGCCATGAGGGCATCCCTGGTTGATCTGAAGGACAGTGTGGACGAAACACTCGAAAGAGAATTCAACAAACTCTCCGAAAAGGGTGCGTCTCTCTCTGCTGATTATTATGAGGATGTGATCTTTAGACATGAAAATGACACATTATCATTTTCTCTGCATGTGCAGTCCTTTCACTGAAGGAAACCAGCAACCAAAGCAAGAGAGACGCTGAAAAGACCAAAGGTATGTTTGATTTTCTTGACTTCCATAAGTTTAACAATGAATCTGTTGTTTCTTTAATGTGTGTAAACTGTGTCCAACAGCTAAAGATGCCGACACGCCATACAACTTAGAACCAAAGACGAGAGCTGATTTCCTACAATGTGAGTACAACTACAGAGCAAGACTAACACCATGTCACAGACTTTTACGAAAAACTGTCAGTTCAGTTTGTGTTAACACGAGAAATGTGACCAAAGTGCAACATTGCATTGTGCAAAGGTAACTAGATCACATGTACAGTATAATTTCTTTTTTGTATATTTTGATAGATTTGTATAGAAATTGTACTTTGTGTTGTGTATATATCTGGGACAGAGCAGCATGATCAAATCTACTCAGAGCTGCAAAGGGATAAGACTAACACACCATGTTTCTTTTGGCCTTTTTAATGAAGGTACTTATGTCCAGCGTTTAGTGGTTTTAAATTAACAGCCCACACACACTACTTACACATATGATTAAAATTTGTTATGAATGTTTTAATAGTCTCTGGTCTGTGTGGTAATTATATTTCCTGTTGATTTGTGACTCAAAGGAAGATCTCAAAGAAGTACTTAAATTAACATTTATTTGGACACTAGTTATAATTAAGGATTTGATGGGGGACATTTCGATGAAGCAGTGATATTTAAATGTGTCTAGATTTAAGTGGTTTAAAACTAACAGCCCACACTACTTAAAAAGCTATATATTTTTTAACAAGTTATGATTGGCTCAACCTCTTATCCTTCCATCTCTGTCATTTGTTGTGAGCACAAGGCTGACTTTTGAACTTTTTTTTTTTTACCTTCTCATGGTATTGATGAATGAAAATGAAAATGTTTGTAGTCTCATAGCAAATGGTTGTTGAGATCAATAAACAATGTCTGACCGTCTCCTCTGTTCAGATTACAGTGACATATCCCTGGATCCAAACACAGCCAATCCTTACTTATGCTTCTCTGACGGTCGGAGAGCCGTCACCACACGTCTAGAGCCGCAGTCGTTCCCAGAACATCCCGATCGCTTCACCAGCTGGGCTCAGGTGCTGTGCAAAGCTGGGATGGCCGGGCGCTGTTACTGGGAGGTCGAGTGGACAGGAAACAAAGGGGTTTCCATTGGCGTCTGCTACAAAAACATGAGCAGAACTGGAGGAGGGAGCGACAGCAAACTGGGACACAACTCCAAGTCGTGGAGTCTGGACTGCTCGTACACAGCCTGCTCCTTCCAGCACAATAAGGAGAGCGTGAGCATCAGCGCTCCCAGCTGCAGCAGGATAGGAGTGTATCTGGACCTCAGGGGTGGGACTCTGTCTTTCTACAATGTTGCCGATACCATGGTTTTACTTCATAAAGTGAAGACTACGTTCACACAGCCAGTGCACCCGGGGTTTTGGGTGGGATTAGGTTCCACTTTGAAGCTGTGCTCCCTTTAAACCAAGAGAAACAGGCGAATGTTCAACAAAACTTGTACATATGGGGTCAAAATATTTCCATTTCACTGAGAAGAAAAACGACACAGACAGATGTTTGTGCTCAAAGCTTTGCCTTTTTAATAACCGTGCAAGCCGGGAGCAGCAGCAACACTCAGGTGGAGCAGGTAAAGAGCTGGAGGAGCTTAGATCTTATTGAAGGCAGCAACATCTACACTCTGGACCTGCAGAGGAAGAAAACAAGCAGAAAACAAGCAAAAGTGTATATTTATTTCAAAAAAAGTTATTGTATTGTGTAGGGCTGACCTCCAATAGTCGCTGATTCGAAAACAAGCAAAAGTGTATATTTATTTCAAAAAAAGTTATTGTATTGTGATGTAAATGATTTAAATTCAACAGTTTGATATGTACAAATACAAGAAATGATGTGAGATACCATATCTTAAAAGTCAAAGACCATTTAAAAAATAAATAAAGGATAGATTCCAGGCAAAAGTTAAATTGTTGGAAATAATTACAAATTGCTGCCATTCCCATATATTTATCCATCTAATGCAAAGCTGCAGTCAGAGGCAAGATGGCTTAGTATAGCAATGACTGGAAACTGTGAAACAATCAGTATGTCTGAAAAGTAATAAAATTCATCTCATTTTACTTCAAAGTGTCTTTTACAGCAAGTTGTTTTATTATTAAATTATTTTTTTGTGATGTGATTTTAAATTCAACAGTTTTGAGCCAAATGGAAATAATTAATACCTCTGTCTAAGACCATTTTTTAAACTAAAGAATAGATTTCAGCAGTTAAATTGCCCCAAATAATTAAAATTCCATTCACCTCCATTGTTTTGAGTGGGACCAGAAAGTTTTATCTATTTTATTTTTTTTTATCTGCTCAGGTTTTTTAGAAAATCTAAACAAGAAAAAAAACCTAACCACATAAGAGACATCTTTTTTAAAACAGTAGACGTTTAAATCAAAGTGTCTGGTACTTACGAAGTCCTCAAACTTGGTGATCTCCTCCTCCAGGATGTCGGTGCCAACTTTGTCGTCCTCGACAACACAGTTGATCTGCAGCTTCTTGATGCCGTAGCCGACTGGCACGAGTTTGGACGCTCCCCACAGGAGCCCGTCCATCTGCACCGTGCGCACACACTCCTCCAGCTTTGCCATGTCTGTCTCATCGTCCCACTGATGACACACAGAGAGGTCGACACAAGTCATCACAGGATCCATGTGTCAGAGCAAAACATTGTCATACACTTACACACCCAACTCTATCTAAAAAAAAAAATCAATCGTTTGTATCTATATTCATTAAAATTAATTTGGGAAATTAAGTTTCTAATTACTTCCGTTTCTTTTCATTCATGTTTCTTCCCCACAACTGTAGATTAGCAGTGGAAGCAGTATAGTATATATACACTGTATAACTGAGCTAAATGACTACGTACAGGCTTGACGTCCAACAGGATGGATGACTTGGCGATGAGGGTGGGTTTCTTTGCCTTCTTGGCTGCGTAGGCGTCTAGACGTTCCTGCTTGATGCGCTCTGCCTCCTCATCCTCCTCGTCACTGCCGAACAGGTCGATGTCATCGTCATCCTCGTCATCACCGCCTCCGTTTACCTGTTTGGCGGGAGCAGCCTGGACTGGTGCGGCCTGTTACAGCCGATCAAGAGGGAAAATAAGTTTGAGCAGTTCAGGACAGGTTTCATTTCTTTGGTTTATTTATTTTTTTTATCCGTTTGCTTGCACAGTTCAAACATGATAGTACACACTAAGTTACAGGACACAGCAGGTGCAGAGAAAGGCAGATGGACATAAATGTGAGAAATTCATAATCTACCTTAGCACATGGGACAGCGGCGGATGCTGGTGTCTTCTCCAGCGAGGCCACTCTGGACTCCAGCTTCTGCAGAGCTGCTCTCATGTCGGCCACCACTGAACAAAGGGTCACAATAGGAAAAGTTGAGTACAGTACACAAGTGGGCAAAAGGCCAAATGTAGCAGAGACTCAGCACACACCTTTGTGCAGAGTCTGGTTCTCCAGCTCCAGGCTCTTCATGCGTGTAACCAGCTCCTGGTCGCCTCCGTGTGAGGATGACTATGGAAAAACAAACAAAATTCAATTTAAAAAGTGCTTTGTTAGAGACTGGTAATGAAGCAGGTCCAATATGATCCAGGAGGAGATCCTGCGTAAGTCTGAAGTGAATGAGCAAGCAACAAAACAAAAAGTGGTGAGGTGTATAAAAAAAAAAAGCATGCAAGGCTAAAATCTATTTAACCATGACCTGAATGAACTCCACACACATACACACACACACAATGCTGATGTTAAATGTACTCCCTCATTAGTGAGACGACTGAATATTTACAAAGTCAGCATGCAGGTTCTGTCTTAAACAAACCCTCAAAAGAAGCAACCGATTAATAATCATCTGGGGAATAACAAGTTTTCTCTCTGAAGGTTAGATCAGGAGATTGATCCCAGCCAGCCCAGCACACACACACTGAAAGCAGTGGGAACCAGCTGGCCTGGGTCTGATCCCGTAGCAAAAACTACTAAAACTTTTATATGAATTACAGTAACCAGACATGACCTGTTAATTAATGATGTTCAGAGAAATTGGGTGGATTTATTTCCTACAGTTTTCTTTTGTTTCCAGTCTTTGTGGTGAGGAAGGACAGATATGACAGTGGAGCTTCGCTTCTGTCACAAAACACTGGATATAAGTCTATTTCCCAAAAGGTCAAACTAAGCTTTATAAATTAATGAGAACTTCATTCAGAAGCTACAAAAGAGACATAAAAATCAAATATATGACTATAATATATGAACATTTTAATGGCATTTGATGATTATGACCACAACATGCAGACAAAAATGAACTGATTTTCACCCTGAAATGAAACGTCATTAAAGAACAGTTAGTGGAGTTGGTTGTGTAACGGCAGATGCAGGGTGATGGGTGAGAGACGATGGTGCACGATGAGGACGTCTTAGTGATGCGATGATAGTAACACACTCCACATGGCGCAGCCAACACACCCGGCTGCGTCTCACAGCCGTGCAGCACTAAAAGCTGAACGTGGAGGACTTACATTTCTGTGCTGGCGTTTCTGCTGGCGCCCTTTAGGCTGCTGCAGGGCCGTTTTCACCTGCACCCGGTAATGCACAACGTTAAGGTACGAGAGGAAATACACAAAGAGAGGAAGAAAGAAAGAAGCAGCTGGAGGCAGAAAGTCAGCAGTTACACAGATCTTCAGAGGCGGCAGTAACAAAAGAAACTTAATGAGAGATTAATTTAAAAATTTTAACACTATGATATTTAAAAAAAATAAACCAATCAAAGAAGAAAAACTTGCAGCTCTACAGAGCTCTTCAACCCATTTTTATCCGATTCTTTCACAGATGACATGTTGAAGGTGGGGGCTGAAAACTCATTAGTAGCTGCTCTGGTGGTGAGCGATGTTTGATCAAATTCAAACTGTGTTAAAGTCTTTTTTTTCACATCTTCCCATTAAAAACTCACTCAAAATACTTCCTGAACCTCTTATAATTTAAAATCACGCCAGGACTGAGCTGACAAACTGACATCATGCTGATTCTAAGAAAAAGACCCATGTGGTAACAAAAACATTAAGACCATGATGTCCTTTTTTAACAGCGACATGTAGCTACCACTGACTTTTGTTTTGATGTAGACTTAAAATGACCACAATTACACCGTGGGCACAGTAGTAAACAGCACTGATGTGAGGACACACACATAAGCAACTTAGTGCTCAGACTCACAGAACAATGAAGGTTATGACGTCAGCCAGCAGAGGTTAGGGGGGAAAGCAGCACGAAGTAACAGAATAAACCATGTCAACTTAGAAAAACTGAGAATTTGAATCTACACTTGAAACACTCAGTACGTTTACATGCACACAGCTTAATTATCTACGCTCACAGCTCGATTTGAGCGTTTTGTCGGACTCCTGTCTTTGTCTCAGTTTACATGCAACAGAGAAAATCGAATCACTGACGGCGTCCACCTCCTCAGGCGGCGATATGCGTTGTTTCAGTGGGTTAACACAGCCCCCTGCCCTGTTGACTGTTCTGTAACTGAGTAAAAAAACAGGCCGGGCTCAGGCTGAGAGTAGGATACAAAATGATGGTCCACGGGCTTCCTTTTTTCTGTAATAAAACACATCTGTTTGCTGGTCACACTGTGTGAAATGCACTGAATCGGAGCCGACGCTGTTTTTCTTTTCTACTTCTCTGCTCTACCTTGTGCCGTCTCTACTGTGGTGGAGCATGTGTACATGCATTGTCCAGTTTCAGTCTGATTAAGGCGTATACATGCTGAAGAAAATCAATTTCCATTTGTTTTTCCATTTCATATTAGTCGGACGAACGCGTTTACATGCACTTCAGTTGTCCAGTTATAGTCGGATTAAAGGAGTCATCACCTGGTTTTTTACGTATCCAGCCCCCCTTGGATCGCTTTGGATCAATTCGTAAAACTTATAGAAAAAAAATAAATAATTTTAATCAAACATTGAGCTTGTTCTGACCCTTTTTCCTAGTTTATCAGTTACCGCAAGGTTTTGACTGGTCCGGATGTGCACTGTATGAGGCACGCGTTGATTCGCAGGAAGGACAGAGCCGGGCGGGGGCTTGCCTGCATGCAGACTCCAAATAAACAGCCCCCTGGTACCATTTCAGGTTTGGACGGGCCGGGTTGGGTGGTGAAAGAGGCAAGTAGCCTCCGCCGGTGAGGTCACCGTCGGAGCAGAATCAAAATCTCGTGCTTTAGGAAGGCACACCCTTGTGTGCTATTCCTGTTCGGAAAAAGAGCCGAAGCGAAAAAACGGCGCCGCTTTCAAAGTCCAGCTTTTCAGGCAAGTTTCAACTGAGGTCAAACACCAATATATGCATGTTTTAACAAGAGAAATTGCGATTTCCGGGTGATGACTCCTTTAAGGCAATAATGCGTCATGTAAACGTACTGACCATTTCTATAGCTATCCCCCCATCATAGGGCTGGTACTCAGACATCAGTTGGTACAGCCCAGCCACTACAGGGGGTGGGGGTTGGGGGGTCGTTTAGCTCATATGTAGCACAGTACTCACTCCGTTTAGGGCCTGCTGGATATTCTGTCGGGATTTAGCAATGTCCAGCAGGATGGGATTAAGATCGTTCTTCAACAGACATGTGTGGGTAAAGCAGTGGTGAAGCAGGAGCAGTGACAAAGACAAGAAGTAGTGCACAAAAACACACTCAACAGAAAAACAGGATGGCCTGTACGTCCAACGTCATCTAGTGATGAAGTTGTTACTAAAAAAAATCGAGTACTGTGAAAATGTAAGATGACTTTAAAACGTCTACAGAGCTTTTTTGGAGACAAAACCCTTGTGAATTCATGCACGTAGAGGACGAACAACTAAAGTAAACAAATGTCAGTTCTGGGTCATCGTGTGTCTGATGTTGAAATATAAAAAGTTACTCTGGCAGAGCAGACTTGAGGGTGCGTGATGACCCGACCTGCACCTCCCATGGCACAGCTGTTACTTTCACTTCAGAACATGTTCACTGACAACTACTTTGCACCAAAGAAACGGTCCCAGTGCAATAAAATGTTGAGAGAAAGGCCTATGGTTGATGCTGCGTTAACTCAGACATCATTTCTGTAGGGACATCCCATTCAGCTCCATTGTATTTCAGCAGAAATTGCAGTAATTAGTCAGTTGATTGAAAAATTATATGATAACAAATAAATCCTTATGAATTGAATATACACTATAAAAAAGGACTGAAGGTTTCTTTTCCTTTCTTGCCACATAAAAATCACAATGAGCACAGAAGGAAATCTGCCTTTTTCTGTTTGGGTGAGACTGAGGGTATTCTCATATTATTAATTTCTCTATTGTTTCCCAGGCCCGTGCAGTAACTCTGCCGTTGCAGCCCTGGACGGCCTGAAAAGCAGAGACAGCTGCCAAACCACCTGACCCCTCTCTCTTCTAAATCGGGTGACTTAACTCACTCGCACGCAGCTGCTCTGGGCAGCCCGAGCGCTGGTGACCGTCAATGATGTAACTATTGCTTTAAACCAACAGGCTGGTGACTGAACGGACAGTGGGGCGGGGGGGAGCTGAACAGCAGCTGAGAGGGAAGCATGAAGTGGGGAGGTGTCAAGCAGCAGGAGGAGCAAAAGGAGGATCCAGCAGACAGAAAATGCCACAGGTGCAGGAATGAACACAAAAGGACGTCTAAAAATAAACCGTACTGTATGACAGAATATACACATTCACGTGGGTCCAAGAGGGTATTGTAGTGGTGCTGCAGATAAAGTCAACCTATTGGAGGGTTAAAAACATCTTGAGCATTAAAAAAAAAAGTGTATTTTCCCTCTTACCTGTGTGGAGGGGCCGTTGACTCCCTCGTAGAAGCGTTTCTCCGCCTCATCGTAGTTGTGTTTGTCGAACCAGATGTTCTCTGAGGCGAGGCACTGCACTCCACTCATGTTGGTACTGAGAAGGGAGGAGTAGGGGACACATCATCAGACAATGCAATAACACAGACCGGCATTTGACACTTTATTGACTGACTCGTGGTCATAACCAGGTGTTAGGTTGTTGTTACAGCCAGCACAATCAGTGACGGGGAAATTGGCGACAGAAAACATGGCTTAAATGAGACGCTTGACCCTGACGCTGCTACAACATCACAGGTTACAACAGCATGCAGAGTCACACAGATGGAGATGTGGGCCAAAAAGGGAGACGCAAACATCGAAGCGTAACACAGACAGTCTCCTAAAATGTACAACCAGCAAGCTGACACAGGGATAAGGCACTGAGGCGTCATATTATGTAACAACAGATGACAAAAAGTACAAAAAAAAAAAAGTGTTAAAATAACCTTTCACCTCCCTTACTAATTGTGCTGATGGGCGACTACAGCAGACAGACAGGCATTTACACATTCCTCAGTCAGTGAAACAGAGTTGCCAGGTCTGCAAAGTCTGGATTACAGAACAAAACAATGCCCACCCAGCAGCCCCCCCCTCAGTTTAAACACAGACTCGGTTAACTACATGTATGTTGATTCAAAATGAATATAAAATTACAACAGGATGCAGTGGGAAGGTGCACGTTCCAGGGATCCATGAGAATTAACTCCGATCCAGGAAATACAGTTTATCATTTTAAGAGATTAAAAGGTTTATTAGATGCCAAAACACGGCAGAGCAATTTCATGAAACTCTGAATTGTACCACTCTGGGGAAAAAAAGTCTCATCTTTAAACAGCAGAGATTCAGCAAAAAACAGAAGTTGGACGGTGTTGCATCGGTGTGAATGTTTCGATAAACCTGCGTAGCAAGAATATAAGTTAGCAGAACCGAAAAAGGCCAAACAAAAATGCAGACAGACAACAAATTACAAAAAAAAATCAAAAAAAAATCATTATGGTTAAATAAACTGAAAACACACATCAAGTCTCTCCCATTCCCTGTGTGAGAGGTGTCATACTTGTCCCTTCTGGGTCTGCTTTCCGTCTCAGAGAAGCCCCTCTTCCTCTGGTTCGGCCCCTTACTGCCTCTGCCCCCCTTTTCAGTCTCAGAGGAGGTGCGATTGCGGCCTCTACTGTTCTGGCGGTGGGGGGTACCAGAGGCCTTCACTGTGGCGACCGGTTCTTGGGCGCGTCTGGAGCGGAAGGTCATGGATCCTCTGGTGTTTGGGCTCCGTGGAGAGGACGACAGAGGCCCGTTGTTGTTGTTGGAGGCGAGCCGGCGGTGGTAGTTGCTCTCGGCCTGCTCATAGGCACCGCGGTTGTGCCAGACCCCCTCGGCCTGCATCCCCTGCAGGACGGGGCTGCGACCGTAGGAGCCACCGGCCTCCAGGGAGGAGCCCAG
The DNA here is from genome assembly GCA_030347415.2 of Decapterus maruadsi. Lineage (NCBI taxonomy): Eukaryota > Metazoa > Chordata > Actinopteri > Carangiformes > Carangidae > Decapterus > Decapterus maruadsi. The sequence continues at coordinate 21,277,656 of CM064906.1, forward strand.
CCGCTCGTCTTCGGGCCCCGAGCTCTCCGACTGGGACAAACGCGTGCGACGCCGCAGCCTCCCAAACTGGAGATTGTCTCCGCTGATGATGCCTCTCTCCAGAGTGGGAACGCTAACCCCCGCGGTGGCTCCTTTTTGCTGATTGTTTGGCAAAGACTGATCCATGTCTCTAGTAAAGCGCCGTCTTCTCTACTCACTCATGAGCCACGTTTGTAAGGAGAGAAAAGAAGCAACAGGTGGAAGCTGGAGCCATTAGTTCAGTGTGAAGTTAGCACAGAGGAACTTGCTGGTTAGAAACATCGGGAAAAGCTCATAAAATGTGTCGCCAATGTGGTCTTGGAGGCAAAGAGACAAGGGACTGATCAAAAAGCTTTTTTCCACCCCCACCAAAAAAATATTCATTATATTTAGCTTTGCAGGAAGGGTTCAGATTGAGCTGAATTTTTACAAAAACAAGACAGTTTATTGATCAATCTCACATTGGACTTTTAAAAAGCAAAGCCAAAAACACACAAAGCATAAAGTAATGTTGGTAACACAAATGACAAGAATGGTGAATATGGCTTAATTTGGGTTAAGATGTGATTGCAGTGTTTCCTCAATTTATATATTAACAAACTAATACCAGATTACTCTTCTCTTAATGCAAATTCACACAGGTTTAAGTTTTTTTTGGTTGTTTTTAACTTTAAAACAGACCAGGTATAATATTACACCTTGATAATAATGGCTATGATAGAACAAGGCTACTGCTGTCAGACACAGCTGTGCCCAGTTAACGAGGAAACACTGTTTTATGCATTAAATGTGACACAATGCCTCTTTTGAGAGGTCTAAAAACCCAACCTGGTGTCTGGCTCACCTTTGTTTTGGCATGTTGGATGATAATGTACGCTACCTATTGTGGAATCAAATATTTAGAATAATTCAACGTATTTACTGTGCAAAAAAACAAAAACAAAAACAAAAAACAAGCAAGTCTGAATTATGATAGTTGAAAAGACTCCCCAAGGTGCTCTCTTTTAAAAGTTTAATCCACGTTTAACCTTTAAAATTTTCCAGCATACAAGCCTTTGACGCTTTAAAAGAGAATGCCTTGGAGATTATTTTTAACTATCATATGATTGTCCCATCCATTGAGCGCCTCCAGGAAACAATTTGTGAGTCCCGGAAGCGCTCCTTTATGTTCAAGTCTTATTAATTAAATTGAAAATCATAAATCATTTCATGAAAATCCAATCCAAGTGTAACAGTAGTTTTGCCTTTGAACAAGCAGCAAACATCACAACCCAAAGACACCGATTTCATGCATGAAACTCAAAACTGTACAAAACAGTTGACATATGCACTGTTGATGCAGGAACATAACCTTAGTGGACAGTTTATTAGATTCATTAGTTAAAACTAATGCAGCTTTTCACTACAGCTGTTTGAGGGGATGTGGTTATTTGTCAATTGACATTTGAAAAAAAAAATGCAAATCTGAAACAATTAGATTTGATTAGTCAGTCATTAGGGAGGCTTGAGCGTCAAAATGTCCTTTTTGAATGAGTAATTGATATCTCATTAACATATTCTGGGTCTTCATGATGGCAGGGTTAATTGCGGAGCAGTTGTTAACGAACATTAATTTCAGCCAGGTGTGCTCGCCAATAAACTGTACTGTGCAAAAAAAAAATACTTCCAGTGCATCATATAATAATTGCAGTAAACCCATGAGCATGTGTTAGAGCATCCGCTGAAAAGGCAGATTCACCATCAACACTCACCTTTAGTAAATGGGGTTTTGGAGCTAATGTCCATCAGAGAAATGAGAGACAATTCAGAAAACCAGAAAAATGCAATAAACATCTCCTAACCATAGGAATCCATTGATGTTGCAGAGATGCTGGCTAGCGTCAAGGCAAAACTATGCTTTTCTTTGCAACATAGGCTACTGTAAAACATAGGGGAGTGCACAAATAGCAACAACTTGTCTTCAATATCACAACAGTTAAGGGCAAGTGGTGGTAAATTGCAGTAAAAGTTTGATGTATAATCAACTGTTGCTTTAACACCGACACACCAGGCAGAGTTACGTTACACAAGTTTTGACAGCCCCGTCCAACTTGCAGTTTGGCTGACCACGTGGCGCTTAAAAAGTCTGAATTCAAAATGCTTAACCGGTTTTACAAACAGTCACACTTATAAATGTCGCGTACCGTAAAAAAGGAAAACTTTACTGTACTTACTATTGGTTTTATTCGACGTTTTATGGCTCGGAAACCGTCCACTGACGTGCTGCCTCGGCTGTAATCCGGCGGTGGAAGAGAACTTGCATTAGCGGACCGCCCGTATTCTTCAGTCTCGGAAGGGGAGGAATGTTTCATTTTCAGCACTTTTTTCGATTATTTTCACGTTTGTTTGACATTTGTGAGAAAAATATTGACATATTAATTCATAACAATAAGTAATCGTCCAGGAAACGTTGCGATAAAAAGCGGAAATTCGTGTTTTCGTAACTATTCGCCCGTACCGTAAGATTGGTATAGTCCAGTTTTGGCAAAGACTTCATTTCCCATGATGCCAGTGTAGCGGTAGTTAACGGACAGCAGCTGTAAGCGGTGATTATCGTGATGTTTTGACAGGCTGTGGGGCCTGTCGCCAAACGGAACTGTGATTTTGTTGAACAACTGTGCAAAGTTGTTTGCTTTTTTGTTTGTTTGCTTTTGTGTCTCTCTAATTTGACAAACTGATGTTTGTGTCTTTTAAATCTGGATACGCGTCAGGAAAGTAAAGTTAAAGTTCTCAGCCAAAACAAAACAAACAAACAAACAAACAAACAGTAGGCTAACCTATCAAACTTTTACCTCCCTTTTCCTGCAGAGGGCAGAGTAGGCGAGCCAATTTAAACTCACTACTGCCTATAAATGATTACAATGTATGGGTGCATAGGTTGTGTGATTGATAGATTTTCTATTTTGGCTTAATTTAGCTACTTTATAGATTTTCATGATTTTACTGTTGTTTATGCTACAGGTTAGCTTTTTGTACCTACTACTACTATTTTTTGGTGCAGTCTGGTGTTTCTGATGCTGTGGCAAGTGTGTGATTACAAAATTTATTTAAAGAAATATTAGCCTAATAATCTACTAGTCCTACTATGAAGCATGAACTGTGTCGACAGTTGAATTTTTGGGGGCTTTTTCACCTTTATTTGACAGCACATAGTGAGATAGACAAGAAAGGGAGAGGCAGATAGAGGGGGAATGACATGCAGGAATCGTCTGCCCGACGAGGGATTCGAACCGGGGATGTCTGCATTGAAGACTGCCTCTACATACATGGGGTGGCCGCCTCAACCACTGCACCACACACTGCCCCAAAAGACTTTAGATTCTGAATTTCAGTTTAGTGTCAATTTCAATTTTTTCAACTACTTATACTAATGATTTTCAATGCACTTTATATTAAAACACCAAAGTGCCATAAGTAAATTTTACTTATAAGTCCTGTCTTTAGAATAGTACTGAGTTTGTAAAGGGATGATGACTAATTGAATGACTTAATTTGACTTAATTTAGCCTACATTAGTACAATTCTGGGCAAATTCAACCTGGGGATAGTTTCCTGTTTGAATAGCCATCTGACGTTGTGGGGGGGGAAATAGCGGTTTTGTGGGATGTAAATAGCCTAAACAGCGTAAGATTGTTCCACTGCCATTCATTGCTGCCGTGGCAATGCAGGGACAGACAGAACTACTGCAAAAGAGTAATCAAAAAATATATCTTCATTCTTTCATACCTAAAATATTAGAAAACTATAGCTCAAGGTGGAATTTGCCTGGAATTGTCCTTTAATGAAGGATAAAATCAAGAGAGGAGACCGCACGCTTTTGCTCCCTAGTGCAGTTTTATTTAGCACATCAATCGTCGTTACGTTTCGAGCGCATTTTGCTCTTCAGACTCTTCGATGAAGGATTATAAATTCATTCTTGGAATTATTTACAGATTTTACTGAGCATCCGTAGTCATGTTGAAACAGCTGCACCCATACAAAGTAAAGGGTATAAATCACAAATCAATTGAATGCACAGAGCAGTCAATCAAGTGTTTCACATGTTACCAGGAGTGGGGATCGAACCCACGAGGACATCTGTCCATTGGATCTTAAGTCCAACGCCTTAACCTCTCGGCCATCCTGGTCTGTCAGATATTAAGTCAAATTGTCAATCACTCTGTCATCAGTGCTGGTTGTGATTGCACTATAGGTCATTTTTTATGAGATTAATCATGCATGTTTGACCTACAGTATTGTCTCAGAGAACCCAGTTCAATAAGGGTTAGCACCTTGTCTCTTTCTAATAACTGTCAAGAGTAATAAAAAAAAGAACGAATGAATGAACGAACGAATGAAAAAACCACACTGGGGCGGTGCGTGGCGCAGTGGTTAAAGCGGCCGCCCCATGTAGAGGCTACAGTCCTCAACGCAGGCGTCTCCAGTTCGAATCCTGTGTCGGGCAGACATTTCCTGCATGTCATTCTCCCTCTTTCCTGTCTATCTATGTCTGCTATCCCATAAAGGCAAACAGGCCAAAAAATATACTTTAAAGGAAAAAATCCACACTGATAATAATCTTTGACAAATATCTGTGACGTGAACATTTCAAAGGAAATGTGTTCGATAAAGACTTCAAAATGAGCAGTTTGAGACTGAACATCTTTCCTGTGAGACAGAAATCACTGAGGCACTTCTGAATTGTGACAGCTTCTCAGATATGACAGATGTAGTGGAGCTGTCAGATGTCAGACAGTTGGCCTCGGCTAACCTCCTGCTAAAAGGAAAGGGCAGTTTCATCATCTGTGAACTCAAGTGAAGCGACCATGACAGTCGTTTGAAACCCACGAGGACATTACACAACGCAACAAGTTACTCAAATAGGTCTTATCTTTTCTCTTTAAAACTATGGCATGTGCTTTTCAAGACAAACTATTTGTGATTTATAAAAAACATTCATCTTTGACCTTAACAGCTCTAATGTCACTGATTGGTTGAATTATTCATCCGTCCTTATTTCTCAAGCTCCCATTATTTGTGATTGCATTTTAGCATTGTGCTCTACTTCCCATCTGGTGATGTATTGTGTGTTGGCTGGGCTCTGATCTTTAATATCAATATTACACCTCCACATTTCATCTGGGGTGCCCTCTCTGACTCAACATCAAAGGTGAATGCCCCTTATTAGACAAACGCACACAGATCAGTTGGTCTGGAGAAAACCTTGAAGTGTTTTGGTTATAAAACTTGCATGTGGATGGTGGGAAACTCACTTTGTGGAGGCAGAACATGCTAAAATGAGATGTCAAACCAAATAAAGTTAATTTTCAAGCGTTGCTAGCAGGTATCACCCCAGGTCTGAACATAATTTGGCTTCAAGAAATGACACAACATATTTAACGGTTCAGCAAAATGAGTGTCCATGTTCATTTTTATTCACAGTAGGGTCGAGGTTTTAGACTCAACTTACATCAGAATTTAATGGTTCATGCTTTAGCTTTAGGAAAAAGAGGGCACACATGTAGAAATATCGCCTGACCTGTGTTGGCCTCAGGATTTGACAAATGAGCGATGTTCCCATTTAAGCGCTGATAAAACCTGCTCTGAGCTTTTAGGAGTGTGATTTAAGAATCCGCTCCCCCTTTGTGATGCTGGTGAATTTTGGGAATAAGAGGCAGAAAGGCTTACTTGGAATAGGTAGATAAGTAATAGTATGAATTTCAATCATTTGTGATCTTCCTATCATGTTTTATTCAGGGGTAACGGCATCGGCTGCATTTCTACATATCTGAATCTGTTCAATCCAGTGATTGTAGTGAATTTTGGAAATAAAAGGCTGATATGCACAGGGTTTTATTGCTATAGGTAGACAAGTCAGCTGTGTCAGTGTGATTAATTTGTGATCTTCCTGTCATACTGCACATCAGAATCCAGGATGGTATCAGGTGGCTGCTTTTCCAGCCAACACAGCCCGGTTCTCATTATCCCATGATGTGATAATAATGAACTTTGAGAATAAAAGGCTTGAGAAACTCAAGATTCAAACAACTTTATTTATCCCCAAAGGGCAATTCAGTTTACAATCTGCACAGTAGAAAGCAGAGCAATCACAAGCCTTATCAGTAGTAGGCTATAAGTTTGTACTGTCATGATGAAACCAGGGCGTACAGTATATGATTGTTGCATGTTTGGATATCAGAACAATGAATTTTAGGGAGAAAAAAGGCTGAAATTGACAGGATGTGATAGGTAGGTTGGTTAGTGTGAATTTCAGAAAATACATATTGCGATACAAGGCAGTTTCATGGGACAATAACTGACAAATCCAAATCTAAACCAAGAGATTGACATGATGCAGAGGATCAGTGCAGAAATCACAGCATGGGTTTGCAATATACAGGACTGGTACTCTAAATCCACATGAAAAACGACAAAAACAAATAATGCTTGTCTCCTTTCTCTTGTGCTGTTTTCTTACTTTGGAGTGACTGTGTTATGTGTTCAGTGTGGATAGAGCTGAGCTGAAATGAGTTGGCCATTGTATGGAATCTAATTTTTGCATGCAGAAAATGACAAATATTAAAAAAAACCTACAACAAAATAAACCCCAGCTTTCTCGCTGACTGTTTGTCTTTCATCATGTTAAGTAATCACAGACCAGTGTGGGGCGGCAAACAAAGACGTCACTGTGCAGTTGTCGTTTTTGTTTCTGTTCTCCCAGGCTTTACAATTACTGTGGAGAGACACAGCAGCAACAAAATCTCTAACGTAACAAAAGAATGAGCTCGATCTTTAACAGTGAAAGAAGAAAATCATTCATCAATTATATTATTATAGTTAGGTCAACTGGACATCATTTCTATTCGCTGACATTTCTATAATTCAAGAAATTGATCAAATTAATATCAATATCTGGCTTCATTGCACCTGTGTGATTTCAGTTTGTGATAATTGAAGACCAACCTTTATTCAAAAGCTGTTTTCAGCAAAAATCTGCTCTATGTGTTTGAACGTGATACATCAGTTGCTGTGGGGATCAAACCCCCGGCTGTTTTCAGCATCATTATGGCTGATTGATGTCTCTCTCTCTCTCTTTCTCTCTCTGCATCACAAAACCAGCGGTCAAACAGGCGATGCAAAGCCTTGTTTAAATGCAAATACCCAATATGTTTACTTTTTTTTTTTTTTTTTTTTTACCGAGGATTCGTTTTTCATTATTTTTAAGCCACAGTGACACAGATTCACACCTGGTGAACAGTCAGGTCAGCACAGTCATAGCCGCCCGCTGTTCACAACTGAAATAAATTGCTCCTAAATTCATCACAGTCCCCTCTCAACACCTGAAGGTTGAACGGTTTTGCAGGAGGGGTTTTTTGTTTGTTTGTTTTTTTTTAGCGTTGACCTGCTCCACATTGGCGCCTGAACTGACCACCACCGTTTGTAAACCACAAACAGACAATGGAGCAGCAAATACTGTACCAAAACAAGAACATGCGAGGTGATAAATAAACGCTCTGGAGTCCACTCTGGAGACACAGCTGTCCATCAGACCGCAGCCGGCCTCCAGGCTGTTGTGTCCTCACTGTCCTCCAACAGCTCATTACTGACGACCCACAATGCCTCCTTGAGAAATTTCTATCTGTATTATGGCACAAATGAAGCATCTGAACAGGATTGCAAGGGTTAACTAAATTAAAAGTGGAGAAATCAGTGGTTGTTAAATGTAGGGATTGTAATTAATTTTCACAAGTTTGGATTTTTCTTTCTTTTGATATTCCAGTTATAACACGGAGCTAAAAACATCTTTTCAGCCAAGTTTATACTGTTTTATACTCTTTAATCACTAACTCGAAAAGATGGGGTGATCAAAGGTCACCTCTCTTTGCTTCTAATCATTTATATTCTTTTCATGATGGTGCTGTTTCACAGAGCTTTACTGTCAGACAATCATTATTCAGTGATGTCCTGATTAATGGGAGCAGCAGTGCAAGTGCTGTTTTATTTTTAATATTGTGACTGCCATCACAAGATAAACTGGGAATATTCAACCATAGAGTGAGATCAAAGTTTTAAGACAACATATTGACACTGAAGGCCTGAGGACTGAACATGTATCAGCACATGAAAACCCACCCAGCACCATATAGACTACTGATGTAAGATGTCACAGCCAAATTTTCCATTAAATAATCAAATTATGTATATATGTTACACCTTTGTGGTCATTCATAGAAATAAAGTTTCGGATTTTGGATTGATTGATTTGATAGAACACAACTTTGTTACAAGAATATTATTATTATAAATCTAAATTTCTGCACAAGACATAGCCACAAACAAAACATAACCAATTATATTATGATGTGAACATTCATATATTTGGCTTGAAAAAAGACTTAAATGATTCACTTATTCTGAAAACATATTTTTGATCGACTAATTGAGAAATTGACTATGCCAACTGTTTCACTGAAATGGGGGTAGTTAATTATAGTAAAATGTGAGGGGCTTTTGAGTGGATCATACCTCACTTTATTTCCATTTGATGCCTATTAACACTTCAACTCTACATATCAGGTATAAAATATTGCACCTTTAATGGCTCAAATTCGCCTTACAGCTACAACATGACCAAAAGGCACTGGCTCAAGATCTGCCGTGCCGTGGCTGCCCACTGCTCCTCAGGGATGGGTTAAATGCAGAGAAAGAATCTATAGCTGTATATGTGACCGATAATAATAAAGTAGCCTACATAAATAAACTGTGATGTATTAAACTTGAAGTTACCCTGCAGTGTTTTCAGTTGTCTGAATTGGCCCTGTCTCTGCAGATCTAGACTGATGCTTTCTTTTACATTCATGCATTAATAATTAAATGACCCATTCTTCACTGAACACTGTTTTAATTATGATATCAATCTATTAGCTTTTACATTTCTGAGAGCTTCTGAATAATTCTCCCCCCTTTCACTGAGAGAGGTTGGGAATGAACAATATTACTGTATACAGCTTGCATAAGGATCCCTCCTCTGTCGCTCACCCTGAGGTTTCTCCTGTTTTTTCTTTGCTAAGGGGGGGGTCAGTGTGAGGGTCTTAGGGCAGAGGATGTTGTTATTATGCTATAAAGCCCTTTGAGAGACAAACTGTTTGTGAAAATCGGCTGTACAAATAAACTTGCCATTCCTGCAGCACTGTACAAACACAGGTGTCTACTCTACAGCATGAATACATCATGTGGAGCCAGGAGGTCACTACATTTACTAAATAGGATTTAGAGGCGAGAAATATAGGACACACGCTTTGAAAGGAGATGTTCATTCACCTGATTTTGCACAAAGAGAGAGAGAAAAGGAGCGAGGGAGAGGGAGGGGAAGGGGTGGGATGGTGATGGTGGTGGTGGGGTAGGTGGGGGGCGACAGCAGCAGCAGCAGCAGGAGGAACGGCACGACAGCAGCAGCAGCCATCCGCTCCTGTTCAAGTTTGCAGTTCGCAGCTAAAGAGGAAACTGGGATGTGTCTATTTTAGGTTGACAGAGGAGCTGCAGCTTCAGAGTGAGGACTCAAACTGAAGAAATCTACCCCTCGAGGAACAAATAAACTCGGGACTGCGCTCGTGTATGTGGGACATGACGAAGACAGATAAGACAATGGATGTTTATTGTAATGTGCTGTCGGGACATCAGGAGAAATTCCTGCTCCTCGCGCTTTATCTTCTGCTGTGGCACAGACCTGCGGTGAGTCTTTTAAACGCAGCCCAAAGTGTGAAGTAAAAGTTGTTCCGCTTTTCTTTCTGTTGCTGCAAAACACTATAATTATGATCCGGTCTATACTTTGCTTAATTACACACTAATGCCGTCTTTATTGCTGTGGTATTACCGTTATTATCCCGTGCACTTCTGTGGCTCTTCGGGGCGCGCAACACGCAAATGCATCCACGCATCCACCACTGCCTCCTCGCTCAGAGACAGACAGGGACATGGGAAATGTATATCAGACATTTCATAGAAAAAGTAGTTTAAATATACAGATGTTTGCAGTCTGCATGACCCAAGCTTGAATTTGCAACACATATTATAATTTCTGGTCCCTAGCTATAACTTGAGTCAACTTCAGCTCGTATTTGTTCTTTATTTGCTTCTGAGCTTCTTCTGAGACTTTTTTTTTTTTTTTTTTAAATCTTGACAAACACCTGAAGAAGTGACCAGAAAATGAAGCGTCTGCCCCAGCAGGTGTGTCTGTTGTTGGTGTTTGTCTGCTCCGTGGCTGCGGCCGCTTGACGCATCGCAAACTCCTCCGAGCCGCAGGCGAAGAGCAGCAGCGCTTGTGTTGTGTTGCGCATCGGCTCGTGGTGCGCGTGTTTGCGCGTGGAGCTGTACCTAGATAACTTATTTTGTCTCGTCATTTCCAGGCTGAAGCAATTCATCCGGCCTGCGCCATCATCTCCCAGCACCTGAGGGCTCAGGAGGTTTGTAACCAGACGAGGAGGAGCGAGGCGCAAAACCAGAGCGACCACAGAGGTGGGTTCGTGTTTGATGATGCAGCTGCTGCTGTGTACTACACACACAGACACACAGACACACACATACAAATCCTTGTGAATCACTGCCAGAGGTTTTTAATAAACATGAATATGGGTTAAACAAAAAAAAAAGGGATTTGCCTAGGACAATCTGCTTCTTAATTTTTTGCTTTAACTCCCAACTGAAATTAATGATGGAGCTTAAACTTTATGTAGGATTAAACTGCAGGTTTAGTTACTTTCCTCTTTGTGCTGTTGGCTGCATGGTTTCCATCCTAATTCATGGGATGACCCTGTGACGACCCCTCTGATGCCTGAGAGCACATGCAGGAGACGGTATGGCCAGGCGTGACCATAACAACCCCTCACATCATTGGCTGACAGTGGACAAAATGCAGTCATGACCTTTTTGCAACAACCCATGACCAAAATGTCCAATTGTCTTTGACTTAGCGTTTACTTCACTTATTAGAATGGCTTAAAGGGATATTTCAACATTTTGCAACTTTACCCTATGCCATAATCCCTAGGTTCATGTAGTCTAAGAGTAGTTTTATTACCTTTAATTGTCGGTGCAAGCTGTTTTTAGATCGGCGGGGGAGAGACGCGCAAGTAGACGTGAGGTGCACTGTGTTTCCATGTTTCCCTCATCAAACTAAATACACAATCAAACAACTCCGAAACACTCTCATGGACAAATTGTGACCTGTACATTCACCACGCTATGAGATAATAATGGAACGTTATAAGACAGTTGTTTTCGAGGCAAATGCGTAGCCGGAGAGTGATTTCAAAAGCAAGTAGTTCTGAGTATTTGCTTCATGTGTTGTGGGGGCTTGGATTGCACAAATGTAAGAGTTTGACTGTTTATTGTGCCATTGTTCAGTTAAATGCTTTTGAGAAAACACAATGAGAAAGACAAGGCTACATGTTGTATGTGACGTCACCTTTCAACTCCCTTCCTTCTCCCCATCGGCACAAGTAAAACTCTCCACGTGTCCAGACTTACAGTATAATGATTTCCCCCTAGTCTCTTGCCTTGCCCTTGGAAAAAGGTGGTGAAGTGGTCAGAGAGATCCCCATGTCTGTTGTGGGTGTGGTGACGTAGCCTACATCATTCGCATCGTGAGCAGCGAAGAGCTGTTAGTTCACCAAACGGGCTGACACAAAACCTAACATTATCAAAGTCTTCACGCTAAATTGTAGTCTTTATTGGATGAATAATTATTATCTTTAAATATCACAAACAACATATGTGAAATCCATGGCACAATTCAAAATAAATAATCTTTATCTGCCCATTCAATCTCATTGATAATTTTTCACTTTTGAGGACCCATACTGGAAACAGGAGGGCCGGACTTCACCACCCTATTGTTGAAAAAGACGTGTTAAAGCGCCCTCTTGGCAGCCAAAACACCCTCTTCAGTGGCAAGGATGCGCTGTATGTGCCCCCTTTTTTTTTCTTTTTGCCCCTTCCCTTCAAAAAGTCTGTGCACACCACTGGCAATGTTACATAATTATATGTTATTATTATTTCATAGCGTAGTGAATATCTTATACCCTTTGGTAGAGCCTGACTCTCAGGTTGGGAACCACAACATTAGTGTTGGTGTTAGTAACTATAACTAGTACTATCAGAGTTAGTGTTATTATTAGTATTATAGGTGTTAGCCTCAATATTAGTGTTTTATTAGTGCTAGTGCTAGTAGCCTATTGGTTCAAACCCGCTTCATCTTATGCAGTAAAATGCTGCTCACCTGGTCCTGTTTAGTATTTCAGTGTAAAAACATTATTGAACTCATCATTAACCAGATGAAGGAAAATTGAGGCTGCCACAGCAAAAAAAACTAGATGTGAATATTTATTATATTATACACATAAAGTGAACAGTTAAGAAAAACTAAGCATGTGTGAACCACAAAAGTGAATCACTGGAACACAAATAATTAACTTAAGAGACAGAAGTAAACATGATGCACTTTTTCAGTTCTGCTGATTGAACAGATTGAACATCTTTCATGTCAATACACACTGACAGACTGTTTTAGATAATGCAGCTACTTTCACGCTCCTTGATTTCGTCGATAGTAGTTAAGTGTGTTTTTGCAGTGCGCTGTAGCCACTTGCACTTTTATCGAAGTAATGATATGAACCGTCTTCTTCCAACGCTGCAGCCATACACGGAACAAGTGTAATATGGATGTTGTTACTGCATGTTGTTGTCATTATAATGATCTTACACCCCGACACCCGCTCTTCCTCCTGGTGTGGCCTCACCTGCCTGTCTTTCCAATCTGACTCATTCACTTCATTATATACTAATGAACACGGCGTCTCCCAGAGGGCCACACTGTTGTGTTGCTGCACTCCGCCACTTCATCAGAAACTGGACCAGAATAACAACACTGTGGCAACTCCCCTACGCGACAGTGATGAACTTTAACATTTTCCAGACTAATTTGATCTTAATTACCCCTGATGACTCTGAACGTCGCAGCGACGCAAAGGCTTTGCTGCTAAACTGTCATCTGCTGCTCATTACGCAGATAAATGTCTGCTGATGAATTTCACTGTCGAGGTAGGTGTGTTAGTATGTCCGTCAGTGTGATGTCAACCTTGCAGGTGACATGTAATCATGCAGAGTTGGAGACTCACGCAGAGTTGAAATCTCACCTTAGTAATAATTGAAATAATAACAGTCATCGACAGTGACTGACTCATGGTGCAAAGTAGACACAGTGACGGGAAGTGTGTGACAATCGGCCAAAGATAAGATCAACATGAACATTGGGCGTAACTTCCAATTATGTTTAGGGCTGTGTACTGGCAAGAATAAAGTGATATGATACAAATCCCAAAGGGAGGAGTGACAATATGATGTACTATTGGGAAGCTGTAAGAAGGGCAATATGCTGTTTTTTGTTCCCCAAACATCTATCTTTAGAAAAGACTCATGGTTTTTGTCTCAGAACAGTTGCACCTGTGTTTGTATTCCTCAGTTCCTTTAACATCCTCCATCATTACAAAAGGAGTTACCATGCGTTGCAGGCTCTAATGAAATGCAAAGCGGGCCGTCGAGTGGCGCAGGTGGTTAAGCAGGCCCCCCATGCATAGAGGCTACAGTCCTCGCTGCAGGCGGCCCTGGTTCGAATCCTGCGCATTGGGCAGCTCTTTCCTGCATGTAATATCCCCTCTCTCTGCCTCCCCATTTCCTGTCTCTCTCAACTGTTCTATCTAATAAAGGCATGAAAAGCCAAAAAAATATATTTCAATGAAACACAAAACTACTGTCGCCATGTACTGTAGACTGCGGTCATCGAACATGTCATGATCCAATCAACCTGTGGATTTATCTTTGATTAAGTGAAGAGTTGCCTTGTAACAAATTTGTCTAATGGAACAAAAAATTGGTTTCTGACTTTTCATCCAAATGCCATCATGACGTCAACTTTTTAAATTTCAATACAATCAGTTTTATGGTAAAATACCTGCAAATCTAACCACATACTGTATTTGATATTTACCAAATGTATAAGCATGCTCACACTCTTTTCATATCTTAGTACAGTTTGAGCGAGACAGGAAATGGGGAGGCAGAGAGAGGGGGAATGACATGCAGGAAAGGGCTGCCCGATGCGGGATTCGAACCGTGGCCGCCTGCAGCGAGGACTATAGCCTCTAATCATGGGGCGCCTGCTCAACCTACTGCCACCACACATGACAATATACTGTACAGCACTGCAGTTGTGAGCTTTAGCAGCAGGCTTTATTAATGTTTTAGTTTGTTTGTTTTATATAATTATAACTTCTCCAATTAATTCATGTTTCATGATAACATTTGTGTTTCATTATTAGGCAGCTATGTCTTTTTTGTACACTGGTAATCCAATTATAAATGCCTTTGAGTTGTTGATAATTTGTAATTTTCTTTTGATTGATCCTATAATCGTCTCATTTTCTCAGCCCTATTGTGTGATGATGAGCTGATTCTTCAATAGACTGAGAATCAAATTTCTCTTTGAATGTTTAAAGGTTGAGTGGAGTTCACACAGTGAGACATAAACATATTGCAGTGTTATTATTCTTATTTTAAAGTCGTTAAAAAAAATAAAAAACAACGCTTCAAATGCTTTTCCACCCAGGAAAGACAACGACTCTGCCGAGGCTGCGAGTAATTGTATTTCTTTGGCACTGAAAATCCAAATAAATAAGCCTTTCTGACATTGAAAACACAACCAGATGTACAGTAAACATAAAAAATTAAATCCCATTAAAACACAATATCCCACTCAGAAAACTGAACCCATTCTGCTTAATAAATGATGGCGTCACCCAGTTCCTCCCTCAGCGTTGCTCTGGAAACACTCAGTCGGTGTCCAAAGTCATTTCAAAACTTCTCAGTTAATCCTAAATGAGGTGACATTCATGAGGGTAAAGTGTATAACTTCCTCTAGAGCTGCCTTTTAATAAAGCCCCAAGAATAGATCCCAGCTCAGTGGGTGATAAAAAAACCTTTTGGTTGATCTGAAAAGGAAATGTTTGAAATTAATCATCCACAGTTGGAGACACAGCCGGGAAATACTACATTACTGTCGGCTGTATGGCTCTCCTCATGTGACAGGTCGAAAGCCTCCCTGTGATTCAGCCCAAATACAGAAGATGTGTCGGTGCAAGTTTTCCATAATTCATAGTTTTCTCTACACTCACCGTCGCTTCTGTTTTATGGATGAATGGGGGCAAATGTTTAACGCAGATCGTATGACTGTCTACGCTGCTTCTATATGTGGATTCCCTCCATGATCAGCACGCCACGTTACTCTTATTCGTCTGTATGACTCACTTTCTGTGAGGTGGGGACTCTCTCTTGGGAATCTCATTCACCCCAAGATTTTCAATGGTACTTGGAAGCAAATCTAATCTCTAACAGCGGCGCAATAAGCGGCTTGGAGGAAACAATCTAATTTGGTTGAGGCACAACT
Organism: Decapterus maruadsi; assembly: GCA_030347415.2. NCBI lineage: Eukaryota > Metazoa > Chordata > Actinopteri > Carangiformes > Carangidae > Decapterus > Decapterus maruadsi. The sequence continues at coordinate 21,293,191 of CM064906.1, forward strand.
CAAGAAGACGAGAGCTGCACAAAAACAAAAAAACACACCTTCAGAAAGTCCTCCACATGAAACAACAAGGCAACAGGAAACAGGATAAAGAGTCTGCAGTAGCATCATTCCCATGAGGCTGCCTGCTAACAGGGTAAAAGGAATATTTTGGATCTGAATGAAAAAATAATATCACAACTGAAGGTGAAGTAGAAGTAGACACCACATTTTTAATGCTGACCAGTGCACTGTTGGTGTTATGCATATTTGACCAATGCTCGTTGACCAACCAACTGAATAAAAAAGATTTAAATGCTCCATTGAGTGTCAGTTACAAACCTTTTTGAAACCGTAAATTACGGCTTCAAGTCACGACTACGACTTTATAGCGTGCAGGCAACCCGTAGCTCGTGTTTTTACCGTCCTGTTGCCTGTGAAAGTCACTATAACGGCCACTCGTAACTTCCAACCCGTGAACTCGTACCAGATCGAACTGGTATGACTTCACAGGTCGGAAAAACACGAGTTACAGGTTGCCTTGAACGCACCATGAGTTAGCAGCCCCCGCCCTCGTCATGGATGGTCCTCATTCCTACGTCACCACATTCATGCGCACCCCTTGGCTGCACACACAGCCATTCATGCCGTTCTCTCTCCTCATTGGATAACGCTTGTATCCCACAAGGAAAGTTTTCTCCTCGGTTTACAGCAGAGCAGAGTGACGGAGAGACTCGTGTTTTGGCCGAAACACTCTATGGATGTGATTGCTGACGGAAAATAGGGCTATTTAGGACTTATATTAACAAAAACATTACGGTCAATCATGTGAATCCCTGTTGGTCTGTTTATCCACCAGAGACAACAGGATTCGTCCTCTGGGAGCCATCATTTCATAACATCCCATCAATGCAACACATTTTGTGCAAATTGTGCCACCAGGTATTTCCTAGTCTGTTCCATAGCCTACAGCATCTTCATTTTTTCACTGACACTTGTTAAATGTTAAAACATATTTTTTAAACATCTTTTTATTCAGTAATTGTGATTCTTCAGTTCATTTAGTGGGCTTGTCAGTGATGTGAGGCAATGGAGAGCAGAGGAGGCTCTATTGTAAAAGAATAAGAGCCAATAAATTAACATGAATAACTTCATTTTTGGACTTTGAATTTATATCCTAGGATTTTTTGGGGGGGATTAATTTCATCTTTATTTCATCGTATGAACTGGAACAAAACTGTTATCATCATCATCTAGAACCTCCAAATAATTGAGGAAAATGTAAAACCTCCCTAAAATGTTTCCCATGTGAAATAACAAACTGGCAGAAAACCAGCCACATTCCACACTAAAACTAAACTGTGGGATGTTCTTCAAAAACACCCACATCCATTGTTCTCGACGTGAGCCCACGTTCTGTCAGTTAGTCAGGAGGAAACGCCACCGTCCCCATCCCCACTGTCAGTGTGGATCTACTCTCTAGAAAAGCAACAGTTTTATCTCTCGGCTCTCGCTCACCGGATCGGCTTCACCTTCACCTCGTGTCGTCTGAGTGCGTGTCAGCTGAGAGTAAAACATAATGCACCTGAACATTAAACCAAATCTGATGGCACTATACAACTTTCAAATCTTATGAAATTAATTCTTCTGCTCGACTCCAGCGTGACTTAAACTCACCCCAACAACCTGACAGATAAATCTTTAGAGAAACAAGAAGTTGGGTAATTAAATCAGTCAGTGTCATTAATGCTGCAGCAGAGTCAGTGCTAATAACACAGCTGTTGGTTTTGTTTGTTCCTCCCCACCAAAGTGCCCATAAACGTGCTGCTGTCTCTGCTGTGATAGCTGAAATACTATTTGGAAGTCGTTTCCTCTCTTGAATCAATGCCTCTGTTTTTCTGTTGGGATTCTTTCTTTTTTTTTGTATTTTTTATTAGGATTAGAGCCATCTGTGTAAACCTCCCACACACAATATGCTAAGAGGATGTTTCCCCTCACACCAAATCTGAAATTCAAAAACCAACATCCGATTCTGGCATTATAACCACAGTCAAATAATCTAAACATTGGAAGGGGGAAAAAATCCTTTAATCCCTGATACCAATTACCTCCGCACAGCTATTTAGTCCATGTGTAATGATTCGGTAAATTTTTCCTCCTCCTCCCTCACTCGACAGATAGCTAACTGCAAGCTTGTAGCCAGCACATCCTTTATTTTCAAAACCCATGCACTTGACAGGGGGAGGTTTGAAAAGCATTGTTTTTTTTTTGAGGTGTCATTAATCCAGTCTCAGTGTGACAGAGAGGACATGTTATTATAATTTAACGGTTTATTGTTTTCACGACCACACAAACAGTTTGACGTTGGATCTAAAGATGACAGGAATCAAAAGTGTGAAAAATTGAAGTGTCCCCGCCAGTGAGTGTGATCCTGGAGCAGTAAGGATATTATTTATGTTATTAATAATGTGCTTTTCCTGCAACAAAATGACTAAATGTCAGGTGTAAAAAAAAAGAAAAAAAAAACCTCTCTTGAGGAATAAGTGGTCAGCAAATATATATCTGTAAATATTATACACTTCAATTTCACGCTGCTCTGGTTTCCCAAACAAATTATTTCTTTTCTCATGCATAATATAGCATTTTCCTTCCTTCCTTTTTTTGGGTCTTCTGTAAAAGGTAGAAATTCAATTTGCCAGGTTGCACCCCGCTGCAGACGGAGGCAGCTTTTGGGGTAAAAGACGACTGATGATTTAACTCAAAACCACACGTGTCATCGGAAGAAATACGGATGTTCACAGCCTAGACAGGCCAGCCTCATCTATCACAGGCCTGACATCGCCGTTCACACCTTTGGGCAGTTCAGAGTTGCTAATAAATCTAATGCTCATGTCTTTGGGCTGTGGGAGGAAGCCGTAGTACGCAGAGGGAACCCACACGCGCAGACACAGGGGGGGAACATGCAAACTCCACACAGAGAAGCCCCCCAGGCTGACGACTCACTCAGCAGTTTGTCAGTGACATGACAGACGATACAAGAAGTGCATTTCTACACAGTCCCCCTCCGAGATCCTCAATCCTAACTCTCAGAAAGATGAGTCTGAGTCTGCCTGACAGCAACGTGAATCATCCATCCAACTCCCAGGTCCTCCGTGAATAATCACAGACCGCTGCCGCCACCACCATTGCTGCTACCTCCTTCCTTACAGTGAAAAGTGACATCATTTTCATCAGACCACCTGATTGGTCTCTGCGAGATAGGAGCAAGCAGGAGGAAGTAGTGAATAATGAGTTTGATACGCTGGATTTGTGCAAATGAAATAAGGCACCGTGAGGAAATGGATATTTTCACCCAGACAGATTGGTGCCTGCACGTCAGCGCTCTGTCTCAGATGAATGTCAGCAGCCACAGGGGAGCGCTGACATTACCTGGAGAGCATGGTGTCTCTTTGACTAACATCATTTAATTTAATTTATGGTGATCAAAGAATGGGCTCAATTAGTTAACTTTTTTTAATATTATAGTTGGCTAACATGAACATGTTTTTTTGATTTTTTTAGCTACACTAACGACGTGGCTCTAGGGACGACACCGTTGTTTGAGTCCAGAGTGAAATATTTCAACAATAGTCTGATGGATTGTCAAGATACTTTCGGAGACATTCCTGGTCCCTGGAGGATGCATCCTTGTCACTCTAATGACTGTCCCCTGGCTTTTGTTTTTACTCTACAGCCACCAGCAAGTTCACGTTGGTGTTCCTGAGTGTTTAGGCTACACTATGTTGAGCGAAGGGAGTTCATCCTCGAAATGAAACTTTATAATATCTATAGTGCCCCTGTCAGTTTATTTATGACATGTTGACTTTTCTAGATTAACTCGTTTCTTGTATCTTTCCAAAGACCAATGGACTATTAAGCTCAACTACTGAAAATCAAACAATAATATTAAATCTCTGCAATAATTGTGTCTCTTAAATAAAAACGTATTTTAACATTAGTTTTTTCTGCCCCTAATGTGCCTTCCTTGACTATATAAAAATCCTGTTTTTGAGGCACAAATCTAAGAAAATGTTGAATGCATGGGTGAATACATGTGAGGAAATGAACGACAGCCTGAGCACAAACTACTGACTTCCTGCTGAGCGTAAGAGCCCTAATTTCTCATGTTCACAGGCTGTGTTGACGTCTTACTAAGAAAACCACTTGTGGCCTTGACGTTTTCGTTTTCTTTCTATATTCATGCAAACCTACAGTCCCTAAGGAGTTTCAAGTTTTTCTTTTCTTTTTAGGAAACAGATTTCCTGCTAAAAAAACGTCTTTTGATGTTCACTTTGGTCCCATTTCAGCCTTGGGGATGAATGAAAAAAGAATCTTCTTGCTTTCCTGTTTTCCCTTAAATTCATCACTGCTGTTGACATTTACTCCATGTGTGGATGGAGATGGCTGCAGATATTTTGCAGCGCCACACACATACACACACACACACACCATCACTACTACGATTAATATTCATCAGTGGGGAGTAACTGCGTCCGTTCATTCGTTTACTCCTGTCAAAAACCTGTCACCGTATCTCCTGAGACCATGTCAGGGACAGAAAAGAACAACATTGATATGTAAATCAGTCCGTTCAATAGCACAAAGTAATCCCCTAGTTTATCCAGAATCTGGAGAATGCGGAGCGGCAGATGGAAGTACCTGGTGTGTGTGACATTGAGCAAAAGCTCAGACCGTAATCCATTTACAGAAACACAAGCACGAGTCAAGTGCAGCGCTGCTGGACAACAGATAAAACCTGTCAGCTGGTCTTATGCACTTGTATAGATTTATTAATAGAAGTCTCCTCTCTCACATGTGAAATAGTGTGTGACTAGGATCCAGGTCATCTGTACGTAGACTGTGGTTTCCGTGGTTAGTTCACAGGCCTGAGATTGGCTGAAGCGTTTCTGCCTTATACTCTAAGAAACTTGTTGTTCCGGATATTTATATATTCATAGAGTCTGTCAGAAATATTGCCAGACATCGAGGCATTTGACTGATGCAGAAATAGCACAGGATCCTCTTTTTCTTTACTGACACATTTACAGACACACGATAATGTTGCTATGATACAGATACTATAAGAAAAGCAATTGTCTGCTTAAGCTGCTTATAATACTCTAAGAAACTCATCCAGGTGTTCCTGTTCCGGATATTTATATATTCATAGAGTCTGTCAGAAATATTGCCAGACATCGAGGCATTTGACTGATGCAGAAATAGCACAGGATCCTCTTTTTCTTTACTGACACATTTACAGACACACGATAATGTTGCTATGATACAGATACTATAAGAAAAGCAATTGTCTGCTTAAGCTGCTTATGTGAATACAAAAACTGGCTGTTCCCCCTTTCATATGGAGAAACATCCCACTGCTCATCCAGGTGTCGTCCTGATGTAGCGCACAACACAAAGCTTGTCAAGCAGACCGGCTATTCCCTCTCACATGGCAACGTGCTCACACAATATGAATTTGATGGCATATTAGAGCCATTGTAGGGTGGGGAGGGTCACAGTGACATCAAACTTACCTGATGCAGCCATAACTTGTGTGGTGTCGCTGTAACGTCCCCTTCCGAACTTGACGAGTTTCCTTCTATAAAACAGTAAAAATATAAGCAGATATCAGTTTTTCTGTCATTAATGTGCAACTTTAAACTGTTAAACTCCGCAATTTACCCGTCCTCCCATCTACAACATGCAATCGTACAATGACAATGCAGCACACTGACATTTAAGGTTCATCATGTTCTTAGTTTAGTGTTTGTTTCCATGCCAACACTTGCTAATGAGCACTTAAGAGAAACAACAGCTGAGGTTGATGAATGTCAATGTCAGTAAAAGGTTAAAGGGCTCTCCAGCATCACAGACCATCCTGAAGGGAGCGTGGATGTTCCAGGACATTTCACTCAAAAGCACAAAGTGAACCTCGTGGTGCTGCCGCAGGAAAAGTGGCGGGGGCCGGAGAAGTGATGAGGACTTAAGGCCAGTTTACGACCTGTCAGAACCAGTTTGTAAAACATGTTGCTCAACCACATCAGACACCCACGTGAACCTGATCCAAGTGGCTATGGTAGTTATTAGCGGTATAGTGTTGTATTAGGGACTGTGGTGTTCTCTCTGTAAGAAGGTGCTGGGTTTGATTCCTAGTTTGCATGTTGTCTCTCTGTCCTGCTCCTCTCCCGCTGCTCTGGCTTCCCGCCACAATCCAAACACTCTAAATTGCCCATAGGTGTGATTCTGTGTGTCTACAGTATGTCTGTCTCTGTGACGGACGGGGGTCTTGTCTGCACGGAAACAGAGATTCACCCAAAATGATCTCTTTCTTGTTCGTTTTGAAAAACAAAACAAAAAAAATCAGTGAACATGGCATAGTTTCAGGAAATATCTGCGTCCTCACGGATCCACTGAAAACGACTTCAAACTCTGTAGTGGCCTACATACACCAAGCCTCACATATAAAACCAAAAACAGAGAAGAAGACGGAAAGTTTCCCCGCTCTATTCAAACTCCAATCATTATAAGCCGGCTAAATGTTGACTGGGAGTCGTGTAAGTGCAAATATAACAATTGTGATGACTTAACGGGCGCGATTCAGTCATGGTGTCCGATGGGACCCGACAGTATTTGACCATTGTCGTTATTGTTGTTGCATTATGTAGCCTATACCTTACTGTATACGTCTACAGTGTGGCTCAGGTCACAGGTTAGAGCGATGGGGGGTATGACATCATCGTTTCATTTAAAAAAAAAGCTAAATTTTCAGTGTCTACATGAAAAGTCTGGGGAGGAGGGGATTTTCACGCTCCCTCTCCCCCCAAAAAACACCATTTCCGTGTGGAAGGTCACTGGGATATTGGCTCCAGTGCCCTGTGACATGGATAAGCAGGAGGCTATAGACGATGGATGGTAAGGGGCAACAAATTGTCGTGTAACACAGGAGAAGGAGACAGCTGGAGAGGGAAGCTGCACATCTGCTCAAGCACAGTGTGTGAGGTGGGGGGGTGTGAATCCCAAATTGTCGGCTTTACAAAGTGGCCGGACACGGATCCTCCTAGTTTGGATGGAGTCTACCGGCAGCTTTACCCCGCGGACACAGCGAGTCACTATACAAATTTCATGGCAATCTAATGGTTGTCAAGAGAACTAGTATGTCAGGGACCAAAGCAGGAAACCAGATGACACATCGACATCGCTTTCCATAGAGCCATGCGGCTGACAGCAACAGTTCAGAGACACATAAAGAGAGAGCTTCCCATTATGGTCCACAGTCTGGGCCCTGAAGAACCAACAGAATCAGATGGTGTCAGATGTGTGTGATGACTTCAGCCCTGCAGACCGAACTAACCAGCAGATATTAATGTGATGACTCAGAACTGACAGAAAGCTTCGGTGCTACACAGATTAGATGTGAAAAGAAAACAAACTCAAGAAATGATGCAAAAAGGACAGCACGGACAGACACGCCGTTTACTCTGTGACAGAAGATGGAAGAAAACTTGCTACAGCTGTAGAAAATAAGAAAAAATTGAGGTCACCTCACAAAACAACATGAACACGGCTCAAAAACAGTCCGTGATGGAGTTTCCTGACAAATATATTTGACACCGTGGAAGTAATTATTTTTTTTGTGATTTTTCCTTACTTTGAAGGGTGCATGGTTGAGAAGCTGACAGGAGAAAGATAAAGGCACGGCACACAACAAAGGTTTGCACTTCTTGTTAAGAGAATAATGTCGTAAGCCAACTACACAAATACAGATGCAGTGGATCCAACCCCGAAGCTCCTTCTTATGTTGCGACATAACAAACCACGACATAAGACAGACTTGAACAGCGGTGCTCGAGTGATAAGATCCAACTGTGACCACACCAACCAGCTTCAACTGGATGTCGACCAGACATATTTGATTTCTGTTCACATATTTGACAGCTTTACTTATGCACAACAGTTATTTAGGTTGGGGAAAGACTGTAGGTCAGTTGTGTGTTAATAACGACTGTGTTTATTATTGCATCAAACCGACATGTTAATTCCTAAAGTAAGTGCTGAGAGCTTTGAGCTTTTTACCACCACCCAACAAAACCTCATGAAATTAGTGTTTTATTAATTCATCTGTTCATAATACACTTGCCCCTGAGCATTATCTAGCCAACAATTATGTTTCCTACAAAACACATCTGCTGTTAAAGTTTAGTTCTACACAAACGGGTACAGAGTTCATTATTGTGATCAACAAAATTCCTTGAGCATCCGAGGGAATTATACCGCACCTATATTCCTTTGGGAGCCAGGTTGTTGTTGTTGTTTTGCTTCAAAACAGCCCAATTTCTCCTTCCTCTTCCTTCCCTTCAGCTCTCTGCCCCCTCCACCCCTCGATGCTCCCCACCCCACCCCTCCATCACCCTCACCCCCACCAGCCCTGGAGCTGGATTTGCTCGCCTGCTCAGATCAAAGAACATATCTGTATTCAGGGTAACAGACGCTGACTCTTGTGTGTTTGCCACCTGGGGGAGTTTGTGGGGGGGGACTGTGACAACTTTTTTATTGCTGTGAAATTACTCAAATATTGACGCCAGTGAGATCAAGGACTTCATTTACTGACACTCTCACTCTCTTTTTTTGTTGTTGTCGCGTGTGACTGCAGGGTGCAAAACAGAGTGGGACGAGATCAGATGCTGGCTGAGGGCCGAAGTCGGGCAGGTGGTCAACGTGTCCTGCTCCGAAGTCTTTCAACACTTCTCCAGCAGTCAAGGTTTGTGTGATGGGACTGATTCCCAATCATCTAATTAATGCAAGAGTCAATACACAGAGGGTCCAGCTCTGCATTGGTGCACCGTCGCTCCATTATAATCTGTACTGTGAGGTCTGCAGCGCTAATGCAGGCTGGAGTCGCTCTGATGAAGGAGCTGAGTATGAATTATTCATGTCTGCTTGTTGGCAAGAATATACAGTATATAAATATATTTATGTTTTTATATATGCTCTGGGAGGTTTCTGGCAGAAGAAAAGACTTGAAATCTTGTCCACAGGGTTCATACGTCACCATCTGACGCCCTTTCAGGCTGTTTTCCAGAAAGATAGCACTGATGACACAAAGACAGGCACGATCTTAAGTTATGATAATGCAGTCAGGAAATTAAAAGTGGTTAAAAGTTAATGTCGCAACACTCGTCCAACAAGGGAGGATAGACCTTGGCTGCACTTCATACAGATTTATTTTCTCTTCCTCTCTTGACGACGACATTGGAAGATTCGGGGAAAATAACACATAATATCCTTAAAAAGTTCAAACGTTTCTCTCCACCATTTTAAATGCTTTTTAATATCAATATAGCTATGAAAATCAAACATGGTAAAGTAGAATCTATCAATAGGCTTAAAGCAGAAGTCAGTGGAATGTTTTTGTTAAGTCCTAAATAGTCCTATTTTCCGTCAGCAATCACTTACATGGAGTGTTTCAGCCGAAACACGGGTCTCTCCATCACTCTGCTCTGCTGTAAACCAGGAGAAAACTTTCCTTGTGGGATACAAGCGTTATCCAATGAGGAGAGAGAACGGCATGAAGGGCTGTGTGTGCAGCCAAGGGATGCGCATGAATGTGGTGACGTAGGGACGAGGACCAGTAGATCCATGACGAGGGCGGGGGCTGCTAACTCATGGTGCGTTCAAGGCAATCCGTAACTTGTGTTTTTCCAACCTGTGAAGTCGTACCAGTTCGATCTGGTACGACTTCATGGGTCGGAAGTTACGAGTGGCCGTTATAGTGCACTTTCACAGGCAACAGGTCAGTAAAAACACGAGTTACGGGTTGCCTGGAACGCTACAAAGTCGTAAGTCGTGACCGGATCGCTTACTTCTGCTTTAACAATGAAACATCACACCGTCCATATTAACAATATCATACATAAATCCAAATCAAACAGTTACTCCCTCTCTGCCTGCAGGGCGATTCTGAACAGTTTAATCATTTTAAATGACCTTATAAACTTAAATAATCACAAATTTACCATGAGATTATTTGAAACTATGATGACAATTAGAAGTCCCTCTGAAACAGCTGCTTAGGGCAAACATAGCCTACATTTTGGTGTTTACTTACTGCCTAACAAGTCATTTCATTGATTAAAATAAAGTGTTGTGTAAAGTGATGTTTACAGGCCAAGTAGTTTTTAATTTTCCTACAGAGGAAATCTCTTTGTGGAAACAGACATTGTAAATAAAAAACGTTGGAGTGTTTGTGCTGCGTTGCCTCATTATCAGAGGATCATTAAGGAGGCGAAGGTCAGGATCATTAAGGAATAATGTTCTTTCCTCCTATAGCTTGATGGAAATCCTGGCTCATCATGATCTGAATTGCAGATCAGACAAACACACCAGAGCCTTTGCTTTTCAGCAGTGCAGCATCTGAACTCTGCTGGTTCCTGTTTGCATGGCTCAATGGGACCAGAGAGAAAAACTCACTGCTTTTGCTTTTCTGAGTTTTCTTTGTTCGAACAAACTAATGCACAACAGCCCAGCTAAATGCCTGTGCGTGCTATTCTGCAGCACATTTCTACATCGTACGATCCCACACAGACCCAGCGGTGCGCGGAGACATCCAGCTGACAACCTTCTCCTGACACCTGCTGCTTTCAAATGGACGTTAACCAGGACTAAATGTCAGTAGATGTGAACAAGGGGCGTGGGAGGTTCAAATATTTTCTGATTCGACGCACTAATGGAGTGAAATGGTCCAAGAGAGGAAATGTAGCGGAGTAGCGGCCCAAATGTGCTAATTGTCAAGTGCAGAGCAGAGGGATGACATCTTTCCATTACAGTCATGTCATTTAGAAAGAAAAAAGGAGAAATCACACTTGCAAAGCCACAAACATAAACACTGTATAGGCTGTAAAAATATATAGGTCACACTTTAATTATGCACAATAATATAAACTGAGATCACTGTAACATTGAGAGCAAGGCTGTTTGGAGCTGATGAAAAGAGCTCCTTTTAATTAAAGGATTTAATGTAGTAAATTCAATAATTAAACTTGTTATTAGAGAGAATAAATTGAATTCATAATTGGCCAATAAAGATTTTGAGCTTGCCATAACCATAGCAACTCAGCCACACACACCTGTGTCTGCATGCGCACGCTTCCCGAGAGGAATGGCAGAATGGGAATAAATGACAATAACAGATTTATGGAGATTTCTCTCACTTTGCTTGAAGGTCTGAATAAATCGCTGAAAGTTTTTGCACCATTAGATGCTTGTGTGCAACTCTCATATGATTTACAGTGAGATTTAAAACATGTACAGTAGCGTGATGTGTCGACATGATATTGACTGAGACAAAGCTCTAATTATCAGCGTTAAAATGGAGTATTTTAAGATTAATAAGTGGATTGTTTTTGCAAGTTTCAATCATTTCATGTTTTGTGGTGGCACTGAGGCTCGTAATGAGTTCCATAATCCTCTGTATAGTTTGCCCACCCAGAACCAAACAAGAGACAGAGAGAGCGATGGGTTTAAAAGTCTCATAGACGATAGACAGAGCTAAAAACTGTGTATATTGGACTTTATCCACAGTCATCACAGGTTTCAAAATGAAAAACTGCACTGGTAAAAATCCACTTTGTATTCAGCAACTGAGAGATAGAAAAGGTAAATGTTATGACTACGGCTTGTGTTCCCTAAAGCAAAAAGGAAGAAGGTAAGGGACGTCAGGCTTCACAAGGACACGCTGCACCCGGTGAAGCCGCTGAAAGGCTCATTGACCTTTTCCCACAGAACAAACATTTTCCAAATTCCCAGGGTGAGACCTCTTAGGAACTCAGCGTGTTGCTTTGACTGAGGTGACGGGAGGTCTATAAATATTCCACCTTACCTATTTTACACCGCACGCATTTCACAAGGAGATCAAACACGGACAAATTAAGAAACAACAGGCCGCTGGGCTCAGACATGTCAACGTCCTCAACCTTCCCACACAGCAGCAGGACAAAGCAGGACTTCATTTGTATTCGCTGTGTTTCTCTTCTCGGCCATTTCATCATTACTTGTGTCATAGTGTGGTGATTACACGCCTCTTTGTGGTTATTTTGTGCTTCTTTGTAGTTATGCGATTGAAAAACTGATCCATCAAACTTCTAATTAGACTATCTACTGTACCATCTCCCTGCTGTCAGGGTATGTTTACAGGAACTGCACTGCTGACGGTTGGTCAGAGATGTATCCACCCTACGAGGAGGCCTGTCTGGTCAGTGATGTCAGCGAGTCTGAATCCGAGGTATAGCTGCACACGCACGCACAGTTGTAATCATGCCAATCAGTTACACTTCATTCACATTGTCCCTATTGTCCATGCTTCCTGTGCAGTCTTCCTTCCTTTCTGCCTCCATTTTCAGTTCAGACATATTTGTAGGTCTGATATCAAACTGTGAAGCAAATTACACCGAGTAAAATGCGACAATATTTTTTAAGATTGTGACTTTTCTTGTAGTAAGCTTTCCCTCCTGCAAAGCTTTATTTGTGTGTAATAATGGAGGAACACCGGTAGCTGTATTGATCTCGGTCAGATCCACGGTTTCAGACATTTTCCTCGTCAAGCCATTCCCCATTTATGCATCTCGACGGCTCCAATTTACTCAGACCCTGTTTCTCTCTGTTTCTCTGTCGCCAGACGAATTACCTCTATATGTTCAGACAGGTTTACACTGTGGGCTACGCCACGTCGCTCATCTCCCTCATTACAGCTATAGTGGTGTTCACAGCCTTCAGGTAAGACCAGAGGAGCGCACACACCGTCCTGTAGACAGAGGACAATACAAGGCACAGGAACCAGGACACTCGACAACCCAACATTTGTGTGGGCTAAGATCCAAAACAGAGCAGGTTCACAGTGATGAAACTGGGTTAGTTTACACTTGTAGGTTTAACTGGGGCAAAACCGTGGCTTTGGCTTCACTGTGTATGGTCAATGAAAGAAAAATGAGGACATGATTGCAAACTATCTAGCTCCTTGGAAAGAGAGTATAGGGAGTAGGGAATAAGTGAGTGAGTGTGGACACAACCCAAATGTCAAGAGTTGAAATAAAATGCGAATTAGCATATTCATGACCTCAGTGAATCTTATTTGCATCTTGTCTGGTGGCGACCAGTTTCAGCCCCTTATGTTTCCTATTGTCCTCCACATACAGTACTCTTAACACAGTCAAATTCCAATTAAATTGCTTTCATTTACATGTTTTCCTTTTTTTGTGGTAACTAGGGCTTTACTGAACAGGGATTTCCTTTTTTTAAATTATTTTTTTATTACAAATACTGATATTAGGCAGTTCAACAAACCCATTGACAATTAAAAGCCTGATTTACAATAACAACAACAATTTACAATGATCCTGTAAACCTGTGATACATGTGTTTGAGGCACAATAATCATTCATTCAGTGCAGCACTGAAGCAAATGTAAATAAAATATGTAATCATACCTGCAAAAAGGACAGATCTAATTTGCAGTTTGTTGTTATTCTCCACAGCTTTGTGGCTGAACTCAGATCAGTCACGGTAAAACCACTGTTATGGCTGATGGGTGGACACGACATCTGTGACATGACATTGTCCTACAAAATTATAAGTTAGAGACTCTCGGCTATATTTAAAATGATCACAGAGACAAGGCACATCAGAAAAATCTGATCTGACTCTTGACAGTGACTGAAAATAAAACGTCTGATTTATTCTTGTTATTCTTGTGTCGTGTTCTCTTAATCTTACAGTATCAAGATTATTGCACTGCCTTAGTTTGCTTTTATTGCCTTTCGTTTCAAACATCCCCAGAGGGTCCTATTGTGTTAATGTGAACCAAACATTGGGAAATTTATCACGAATTTTTTCCACAATTGTTCGTTTTATGTCTGAGGAGCTGATTGGTTTCAGTTTATATGCCCTGTAGAGGAGTTTGTTGGCAGTTAGTCTGAAGCTGGTTAGTGTAAAACCTGTGTACAAATGTGTGTCTATTTGTGGGGCTCTTTTCCATCCATTATTTACCTCTTTTCAGAAAATTCCGCTGCACGAGAAACTACATCCACATCAACCTGTTCTCCTCCTTCGTCCTGAGAGCCAGCGCTGTTTTCATTAAGGACACGGTGCTGTTCGCCGACGAGACGCTGGATCACTGTTCCGTGTCCACGGTGAGGGAACGAATTAGCCCATGATCAAATTTCCATCATCAGATTCCCAAACCTTCGGTGTGATTGAGTTAACAACGAGGGGCGAAGGATGTGATGAAGGGCTACTTGTCGCCGTCTGCAAAAATCCCGTAATTAGTCGACAAGATTGATGACTCCTTTGAACAATGACATGGTTTAAACTCATTTCACGCAGTAGGCCATATCCTTTATAATAAGAAGAGGACATATCGGACCTGTCAGGTCTTTGAAAGGAGTGCCTGATGTGAGTTTTGCCAAACCTGACAGATGAGATCATGCTCAATCGCCTGCTTTTGTCTCACTGAAACAACTTTTGTCAGAGCAGGTACAATGATTGAATGACCTAATCTAAAGTTGAAGTGTCTATTCATAACAGAATAACGACGTGTATAAAATTATAGAGCATAATAATGAATTTAAATTCAGTAGGATGAAAATTATTTCTTTACCACTCATCCCACTCTTGGACATGAGAGAAAAAATATTCCTAAGAGACATCTGGGCCTGCCAGCTGTACTGCCCCCACCCAGACTGTGTTAGGCAATGACATACACCCAGCAGTCATATATGTACATATCAGATGTACTAACTGCTTTTTTTGTGTGTGTGTTCTTTCCAGACAGCGTGTAAATCAGCTGTGGCCTTTTTCCAATTCAGCATCTTGGCCAATTACTTCTGGCTGTTGGTGGAGGGCATGTATCTGCAGACCCTCCTCGCCCTGACCTTCGTCTCCCAGAGGAAATACTTCTGGTGGTACATCCTGATTGGATGGGGTGAGTGATGGGATGATGACGGAGGGCTCATCTAAGGATAGGCAATCCAGTGACGCTTCGATGATGCTCAAGTGATGGTTGCAAATAACACACGCAAAGTTGTAACTTACACAACATACCACATTTACGTGATATTGTCAGATTTACAAGGAAATTATTAAATTCATACACCAGGTAGCCTGACATTTTCAGAGGTCAAGCATTCAGCAAATGTCCTAAATTTGTACTGTATTAATAAGCTCAATCTGGAAGCCATAGTTATCTCAAAGGGAAACAAAACGTGACCGTGCCTTTTGCCCTTCGCTGAAAGATTTGTCCTCTTTTTTTTAGTCAGCAATGCTTTGTTGCTATACGTGAACATCTGGTTGGCTAGTTCAGAAGTGACAGCACAAACTATGATACTTCTACTGAGCAGGGTTTCCACCAGAAAACTAAGCCTGGTGGACGGATGGCCCACCGGCAGTCAAGCGTGTTTTTTGTGACGGGGGAGCTGACAGCAGGGCCATTTAGGCAACAGATTCATGAATGTATAAACGCATAAAATCTGTAAGTGTGATGTTGTCATGATAATTAATATGCAACAAGCCTGTTATGGAATAAGGAAAATAATCGCATATTAAATCGCAATTGCATTAGATCAACCATAAAAGTTGACGGGAAATTTGAAAACATGTTCATAATAATGTCAAACTCTGGTGCAAGTTAGGCCTGGCGGGCCATATGGGGGAAACCCTGACTCAGATATACAATAGAAACTTTAAACTGTCTGATTCTATTCACTCAATTGGTCATTTTTATATCGGTTATCTGAGATGTTACTGTATCACAATACACTGAATTATATTGTAAAGTGTTGCCGTTGTGTTCACCTCTGTGCAGTAGATTCACACATGGCTTGCAGATCTATTTAATTCAGCCCCCCCAAAATTTGCGACTGTTTCATGTGCACAGACGTCAAAGCACTTGCTCTTCTTCCCTCGGCTATATCTTTTGTTTTCTCTGGGATCTTTTGTTTGCCTGAGTTTTCCACGGATGCTTCCCCTTTGTGTCACCCTGTGTTGCTAGCTCTACTGATTAATGCTATTTTCCTATTCCTATTCCCATTCCATTGTCTCTTTCCTGTTTGTAGTATGTTTTCCTGTTGTAGCCTGTACTCTTGGGTGCTGCTAATGGAGTTCTACAGTCACTTTTTGTGCGATTTGGGTTCAGTTACCAACATTTTATTGTACGATTCAGACTCTATACGGGCCCTGAGGACCCCTACCAGTTCTGTTTAATGCAGTAGTGGAGGTGAGAGACTGTGACAGAACTGCTGTGATGTTGCAGAGGCAGAAGCTGAAACTGTGAAGTGAGAAGTTTTAGTTCCTAAAAGTTTTTGCCAAAATCTGTGACAGGACATGAAGTTGACAGTCTCCACAAAAAAGAGGTCATGAAGACTTTTTATGCTCTAGTTGACTTCCTGTTCTGAGTCAATAAAACCTTATAAAAGTTCAGCCAGTGCCGCATTCACAGACAAAGGCAGAAACAGTATTTCCAACGAGGGGATAGGCGGACCATACGGCAGGATGTGGTGAAGTGACAGGAGGCTGTCAACTCAAATCACCAGGTATCCATCTGAGCAGAACCAGGAGGAGAAAAACACTGGTGGCATCGGTCCCATCAAGGAATAGCTGGTAGACATGAGGTCGACAACTTCTCAGGAGGCATTTTCACAAATGAACAATGAATCAGAATGTAATGAAAATCGTTCAAGTAATGATCAAGTAATGGAGTATCTAAATTGTGGGAACTGCAATTTTTTTGGTATTGATAATTTAATATCAGATTATAATTTAATATTAGATTATACATTTAATAACTGGCATTAATAACTGTTTTTATGTGTTTTCTCCTCCTGATCATCCTCCATGTAGAGGTTTTTTTTCCCACATTTTGTCATTGAAATTGGGATTGTCATATTTTTGTGGGACGAAGATTGTAATTGAACAGGAGTAGGAATCCACTGATGTGTCAAGCTCCAGATCTGACATGATCGCTCCAATGAGGAGGTCTCTAAATTTAAAGTGCGGTTGATGAACAACAGACAGTAGTTTGACGTGGTTGGACATACCACAGGGAGACAGCACATGCCGAGGCGTACGTGCCAAGGAGGACGTTGGAGTTGGCGACTGCAGGCTGAGTTTCTAACATCCACCCTGTCCTGCTTTGACACGGGAAGAACCTCTGTTCATAAATCACAGTTGCAGATACGTCTGCATCAGCCAGTCTGCAAGAGCTGGCCAGGAATTTTCCAGGAGACGAGCCTTTAGAAAGTCAGTAGGACACGAAACCTCAGTGGAGTCCTATGATGTCGTTGTGGTGTAAAACTGCTCCATCACTCTGTAGATGATAAATCCATAATGACTCTAGTGCTCCTGTGACTGGAGATAGCTCAACACAATAAACATTAGTAAGCTTTTGTGCTAACCTAACCATACCTGAACATTATCAGTTTACATATTAGCATGTTTATTTTCTCATTGTGAGCAAGTTAGCATGCTATAGACTTTAGCATTTAGCTGCAGATCTGCCACAGTGCAGCAGCCTCACTGAGCTAATACAACTGACGCTGGACTGGAATTAATCCTGTATTTTCACATGCCACTAGTAATACACAATCTACATTGCACATAAATTTGATTTCCAATGGCCATATTTATGGTAATAAATGCATTTCTCTCTTTTCAACCATATGAATAAACAAGACACAGCCTGATACAATGCTTTGGACTTGTTGCAGAGGAAAATATGAAAATAACCATGTCTGTGCTGAGTATCTGTTTGTACTACGTGACAAGGAACCTGGACAGTACGCTTGTGTGTCTGCGTGTGTGTACATTAGTGCAGAGTGGCTCTGATGTGTCTTATCAGATACTTTTCCGGTTTGTTCAATGCGGCTCTCTCTCTCAGGTCTCTCTGCTTTTATCCTGTGCCCGTTTCTTTTTTTGTCATGGAGATGCAAGTGGGACAGCGATAAATTAGACTCACAGAGTAAACACGATGTTTCATGTGCCTAACAAGATTTTCATAAAAAGTGCACTTGATTATCGTTCAGATTAATTTCACTTGACAGAGAATGAATAATTAATCTCTGCTTACGTTTTAGGACTCCCGTCGACAATTCTCATACTTTGGGTGTTGACAAGATTCTTCTATGATGACAGAGGGTATGATGAATTATGAATTATGTGCAGCAAAGCAACATCCTATACGTCATTCCTGCACATACTGCTTTGATTTGACGGCAACACAATTTTACACGTCTAATCATATTTTACTTGGCTTTAATCGTAGCTGCTGGGACGACACAGACAGAGTTGAAATCTGGTGGATTATTAAAGGACCAATCACAGCCTCGCTGCTGGTGAGTGGACAGCTGTAGCTTCTTTATTGGCTATGCGGCTAATGAAATGATCCATGTTCTCGAGAGTAACTTTGAGTAAATTTAATCTGCATGCTCGTGTTTAAAGTCACAGTTTGCTTTTTCATGTGTGGTTTTGGAAAAGCTAAATACAGGTTTCAGAAGTTTTGTTTGTTTGGAGCGGCTTATCATGTGTTCACTTGTGCATACGTGTGTTGCCAGGTCAACATCGTCATCTTCATCAACGTGATCCGGATTCTGGTTCAGAAGCTGAAATCATCGGCCATGACCGGAAACAGCGACACCGGACATTTCATGTGAGTCGCAACAAAACTAAGCTGGATATTGATGCTGCCACTCGGCGATCGATACTCTGAGTTCACTTCTGTAAAGGAAGTGATCATTAACAACATGTTAGATAAGGAGGACAAGCCTTAAGCGCTTAAGGAATTCAAGCAGCAACAATGATCCTGCTAGGAGAACTAATCCCATCTCAACACAGGCTCATGAATATTATATCTCAGTTAAGTCTGCCAAACCAAAAGCCTGAAACACAAGAGGAGGGTAAGAAGAGTTTCGATTTTGGGCTGATGGAAGAAGCTGCAGCTGCAAATAATGTTGGTATATGATTGTGAGGGAGTAATGAGACAATGTCAGGTCTTAACTATAAAGTGCTCCATATGTGGTCTTGAGTTTACTACAAGGTCTCAGAAGTCTGAGAAGAAATGTTTTAGTATTTAAACAGTTAAGAGCTGAGGGCCTTAAAATGTTACTTGTTAATTATTGATAATGAATAATACACCAGACGGATTACATTTGCTATATCTAAGAATTAAATAATGCAACACCTTATTGCGTACTGACACTTACCCATGAGTCTCAGTACAGTGTGTTATCCTGTCACGTTGGGGATTCTGTAGAGGTGGGACTCATCAGAAGCCCTGTGATACAATATTGTCACGATACTTGTGTCACGATACGTTATTATTGCCAATGCCATACTAAAAAATATTGCAATATTGCTGCTATATATTGCAATATCTTTTTTCAACTGCAAATTATGTCTTCAAATGAAAACTTTAATATCTGTTCAGATCAATACTTCTCGTCCGCATTTTGATACAATATTACCATGCAAAATATCGCGATACTACGCTCTATCAATTTTTTCCCCACACCTATTATAAAGAGACTGAAAAGTCATAAAAACCAACAGTGTCAAGTGTTTAAAATACAGTCAAAGTCAAAGTCAGGAAGTTTTACTCAAGATTGCACTGAAGTTTTTCTTTTGATGTAAACCAGTATCTCACTATAGACCTAGTTCCTCCTTTGTGGAAGAACACGAATACCCACATACAGATGTCTGCAGGTAAAGTGTGCCTGAAGTACAGGAATTAATGTGACACTTAGACCTCTCAAAAGATAAACTACTTTAGATTCAGAGAAAACAAACATCGGGTATGTTTTAACATGTGCAAGTGCAAGAAGGTCAAATATGCACAGAGCCAATGTGAGAATTTAATATTAAACCAAGCCTTTTTTTCCCACTGGAGATATTCATCAAGGCAGTGACGCATGCTCTGAGTGGACACGGGGACAGCCTGTTAAACTTTAAACTATGCAGCAGTTACTCAGAGTCGAGGTACAAAAACAGCTAAGTTCAAAACCAATGCATGGTTGTGTCTTTGAAGGGTTTATCATGAGGATGGACAGACATTGATGACACCTCGTGACAAACTGCTGAGGAGAGGGAGAGAGGGAGAGATCAATCTGCTGTGGAGACTAGAGCCCAGAAATCCTGCTCCACCTGAATGAAGCATTGCCTTCCTTTTTCCAACATTATAGTGGGTGGCGCAGATTCCAGCTTGGCTGAATTCATTTACAACGAGGGGACGTAAAAATAGCAGCCGATACCAGAAATAGATGTCTCCTCCATCACTGCGCGACAGGATTGTTCTACTCGGTGTTTCGCACTTTCAAAAAGCTTCAGCCGTGTCTAATACACTTCAATCTGATGCAGACAGACCTGTGCTGCCAACACAAAGAGCACAAATCCCAGGTGAGACAGAAGACAACCAAATCCTATTACAGGATTTAAAATAAACCCGGTTTTTACTTATCTTTCTTTTGTTGTCCTTAATCTTAGAACGGCCCGGGTTGTGATGTTATCCAGGTGATTATTTGGGTTATTTTGAATATTTGGACGACTATTATTGAGTATAACAACTTGACAGAGAAGCTTTGAATCTGAGAACAAAAAAATCCTTTAAAACAGAAGAATATGTGCAGACGTCTGGGTCAAGGGTCAAATTAACTGTAGTCCATTGATCTGCGATATATTCTGAACTGCTTTTGATTCAAGCAGCTTGTTTAAAACCTCTGCAAAATCAAAAGGAGAAACATATGAAAGAGAAGCTTAGGATGCGTGACGTGGGGTTGCTCTTTTCAGCATGTTGGTGCTACATCCTAATGTCACCAAAAATCAAATGGCGACATTTCCATAATATTTAGACATCACCGATCTGATGGGGGAACCGAGCCTCGAGCACACTGTATCCGGGTTCTGCGTTTGACATTTTAATCTTCACCCCTGATTGGCCTGATGACGGCACTGTTTTTAAATGTCAGCGTAATGAAGATCTGACTCCACCAGCTCGGCCTCAGTGACACCTGGAGGAGTGATGCACTGTGATGTGTTTTTTTTGCTTTCGCTCTAGCCATTAAAAGTTTATATCTAACTCTGATTAGACGGAAACTGCTCGGCCTCAGTAATTAAAGCCAACTGTTTCAAACTTTCCAAAGCTTTTACATCATTATGTGGTCTTATGTCTAATCTTTCTTCTCTCTTTCATTCTTCTGCTTTTCCCTCAGGAGGCTGGCTAAATCCACCCTCTTTCTCATTCCTCTGTTTGGGATGCATTACACTGTATTTGCCTTCCTGCCTGAGAATACTGGGGTAGCAGCCAGACTCTACATTGAGCTCGGACTGGGCTCTTTTCAGGTACACAACAAAAGATAAAGGAGCAGAACAAAGAGCGCAGATAAACTATGGTTTTGGAGACAGATAACTAATTATATGGTGATAAACTGCATTATTTAGAGTTAGACGCTGGCATTTTCACAGCAGACATTTGGCCTTTATAGAAGAAGCAAAACATTAACGATGTGTTTAGTCCTTTCAGGTCTTTTATCATTTACACCTGTGCTAGTCTAGGAACTCAACGTCATGCTGAGGGCAATTTTATGCCTGTATTATTTGTCAGTTGGGAGAAAACAATAAATGGTCATATGACCTGAAATAATACTTTTGCACTAATATCACAATCTGGCTGTTCATTGCTGTCATTAGGTGCACCGTGCACACGCACATGGACACAGGCATCAGCGTTGCTAGACTGTTGCCATCAGTCATATACAGTAGGCTAGTATTTATAAAGGAACACCAGGAAGAAAAACAGCAGCACCAGGCGACAGGTTAGCTGGAAGCTGGCACACCTACACTGACATCAAAGTCGGAGAGGAAAGAAACGAACTCACCTGGTACACTCTGCTGCCGTTTTGTTGTCGTTGTTTTCTCTTCTTTCCTGAAGAGGTCAAGAGGTGGACACTGTTCCCGCGTCTTTTTCATTTCCTCCTTCTCCTTCTTCGGTGTTTAACATAATCCACATAGTCGCATTGCTGCCACCTTCTGGATTACCGTCCTCTCTTTGAAGTTGTAGACGTTAACCTCTCGCGCTCACAGGGGTGCGCTACGTAACTTGCGTAGAGAACGTAGGGCGCGTGGCTCTGGCTCGTGCAGAAACCAATTCGCCCTTCGCGTAAGCCCCGCCCCCCTTGGTTACTGTTGCCATGCCGGGCAAGCTTTCACTCCGAGTCATCTCACTGGTTGTCAAACTGCAAGTTTTTGGGCGATTGTGAACCACATACGGCTTCCGCTGCAGTTTTTTTTCTCCCACCACTGTATCAGTCAGTGAAAGCAGCCCCTGCCTGGAGGATCCCTCGCCTGAAAGCCCAGGTAAAAGCCCCAAAAGTACGGCTTTGGTACAGCTGTCATGTCGGAGGTGAACGTATGGTTATCCCCATATTTACACTTGTTCAAGTCGAAAAAAAAGTCCGATCGTATCTGAACATCTCTATATTGCTGCTGCCGCGCAGCAGTAGCAGCAACAACAACAATATCCTTCTCTACAAACGTTTCGTTTTTCGTCCCAGGAAATGTAATGAAGCTTGCCAGGCCTATGGTTACAGGTCAGGTGACGGTTGCTAACGTATGATTGGTCAATAGCGGTTTTAGGGCGGGTCCGCGAAGGGTCAATTGGATAAGAACTGGTTCTTATGGTTCTCTGTTCCTCTCCTTATGTTATGTTTTTTTTTTTTTATCTTAAAACTTGTGCCTTAGTAAACCTTTGCAGCCTGTAACTTAAACATTAAGAAGGCAAGGTTGCTGTAGTTTATTTGTAGGCTATAGAATATTTCATAGGCTACTAGGCAATTCAAATCCAGCAGTAAGATGAAGAATTACAGAATAATCACATATAAATGATGGTTAGATTTACAATAGGACATGATTGACACTAAAAAAGGCAGAGTGATCGGAGAATATTCTCTCCAAACCCTGAATGACAGTGATTAAAATAAGACTGGGAAGGGATAATGTTTGTGATCGACATCTCACAGCGAAATACCACAATAATAGCAGAAATGAAGGTAATTGCGTCATTATATGTTTAACTGGACAAACGACGCAGCAGTGATGAACCCTCTGTCAGCACAATGATCATTTACTGCGCTTTTTATAGCCTCATGTGTGTCACGCTGTTCATTTTCCAGTGGATGTCCACTTGTTGCAGGCTCACAAACGGACATTCATTTTCCGGTGTTGTTGATCTAATTGATCGCTCGTCTGCCTCGTGGCTTTCGCTGTAACTCCGGAGCTGAATTTCCCTCTCAAACCGTAGATGCGAAATGACCAATAATTATCGGCATGTGAACACTTGTGTCAATAATTTAAATCTGACAATAACAATTTATTGAACTGTGTTAAGTTCTGTGATTGGTGAATGTCACTGTCCATTCATCATTGGAGTGCATTTGGTTTTTTTCCATCCTTTTTTCTAACAACCAATCAGAGCTTGAATAAGAATGAGTCACCCCTAGCAACAGGGTCAACCACACCTCGCCACTAAGATAAAAGTTTCTGTCTCCTCCTTGTCCAGAGCTGCTCTCAGAAACTTTAAACTTTTAGTAGAATTTACACCCAAACAGATGCTTTGTTGTTAAATTGTTTAATATGACTTTAAACTGTTGACATGTCTCCATGTGTTGCAGGGGTTCGTGGTGGCGCTGCTTTACTGTTTCATGAACGGAGAGGTGGGTGAATATTTATCGCTACAAAAATCAAACCAACATCTTATCTCAGAGAGCTGCTGTGGAGGAGGAAATGCTCCTAATAGTTGAGTCAATCTACTGTGGAGAAAACAATTTATTTTGCACAGCAGCTGAATGGCAGCGGAAATAGAGGAATACAAATTGCAGTGACTCATTTATCCATCAACAGGGAAACTAGACAGTCATGTCTGACAAGTGAAAGCTTTCTATATGTGCAGGTTGTATAGTGCTGCTGTGTGACACTGTGTTTCCTGTTACTTCCACTGGGTGGTGCAAATATATGGTGTATGTACAGTATTGCTATTTCTGGCTCCTGTACAGCTCTACTTTTGAGCATTATGTCTCCATATAACACTTGTCTGGCTGTATCTCACACACGTTTGCCCTCAGGTCCAGACAGAGCTGCGGCGGTGGCTGTGGAGGTGTCAAAACCAGAATCACCTCACTCCAGCCAAGAGAAGTATCACACAGACCACGATCCGGGCCCGCGGGGGTCTCAGGAGGCCTCAGTCCAGCGGCAACATCTCCTCAGTGTGAGTTTAGACACCTTCCGTGAGAAAAGACAAGTTGTTGTGTGAATGTAAATGAGAGACTAACAACAACAACAACAACAATAACGGAGGGAGTTGAACATGAGGATGACATTAATTCAGCAAACTCTCTGTGAGACGTCATAACAAACTCTGCCGAGTGAAGAAATGTGTCAGGATGGATTTTTGGATGGATCAGTCACCAAGGATGTTGCAGCACATGTTTCTCGCCTGATGCACAAGTGCGTGTGTACTCGCTTCGTATCATCTACTACAACAACACATACAAAAAGAACAACAAGTAAAAGTGTGAGGCTGTGATGGTGAAGCTGCAGATGAGACCACAGTTAAAACAGAGCTGGACCTACTGTATAAGGAGGCTCATTTCACACGGTTGTCTTTACAGTTTGGACCACATGGACACAACAATGCTGGGAACTCGTTCAGAGACAGCTGTGGAAACAATGCATGAGTGAGCTGGGTGAAATTATTTGAAACAATAAGCCTGAGTTGTCTAAATATAACAGGAACAGGCTGAGGTAATGTGTGTAGGATTGATCTTCACCAAATCGTGTGCAGCGGCAATTAATCTGCTGCAAGACAGAAATTTTCAAAAAGAGGAACCTGAGCGAGTGTATTTAAGGTTGTGTGAATGAATGAATGAATGTGTGCGTGCAGCTGCCATTTATTGATACATTGTGTCTTACAAAAAAAGTGTCTTATTAAGAAGAGACATCTGCTTTGATGAGCCATCTTGAAACACAGCATTTGCAGATATTTATGAGCTCCTTTTCTTTTTATCAGTCGTTTCTTTTTTTTAAATGCCGTAGCCAGATGTGGTAAAGCTTTTGTTTTGTATGTTTGTTGCACTAGAGTTGATAGAAAAGCTGATGAAGAAACAAGGGTCCAAGGCAGTGACACAACATGGCCACAGCATGGTACCGTTTCGACTGACACAGTGTATTTATTATTTCACAAAATTCATGATTTAAGACAATTGTGTCTTAAATGTGTTGTCCAGATTTGCTGACAGTGCAAATTCAAAGCAAAAAGGACAATCATTGTCTCACGAACACAGGCAGTTCCAGCCTGTGTCTTTATTTGGTGTTAATTGTTTCTAATTTAAATATTTCCAAAAATATTTTGACCTTTCACAGAGGTTGAGGAGACGACAGTCACCACTCTCACATGCTTACAGTGAATATGACGCTACAGCCAGCCTCTCTCCTTACAGCTTAGCATTAGCATTAGGATTGTCATGGTATGAATTATGCCGATTCTGTCCAAAATAGTTTACATAGCAGCCTACAATCATGACATCTATACAAAATGATAAGTGTAGGGAGTTGGATAGAGTCTGCAACCATAGCCACAATATATAAAAGTAATAATTATCTTGTTTCTGTTGGTTTTATGCTAACTTAACTAGCTGGTGGCTGTAGCCGGTTGCTGTTTACAGTAGTATGAAAACTTCAGAGTGGTGCTCATCTTCTCTTCCGTCTCTCATCAAGGAAATGAGCTGCCCACGATGTTGAACTTTTCCCATAACGACTGTATCCAGATGCACTTGTTTGGGGTGTTGATGTGTTTTTAGATTGTGCCTCGAACTGTGCGCTGTGTTTTTAAAGTGCTGTCAAATTAAATGTGTTTAGTTTCAGCTGTTGTGATTGAATCGCCGGAGGAAACCTTTTAGTTTTTATGGGGATGCACACGAGAAGAGCATCATCATGGCTCACATGCAGCTGGACAGCGTGATGTAATCATCCAGACAAAAAGTGAGATTGGTGCATTCCTAGATTTATTTATTTATTTATTTATTTGATAGACTGTGAATAATGCACTGTATTGTGACTTTAAACATTTTGACTGTCATTGTCGATACACAACTTGATTTAATGTTGCACTTTATTTTACATTAAACATACTGCATTTTCACTGTTGTGCCTGTGGATGTGGTGAGGCTCGGCATAGCCTACTGTAGGTAGGGAGTAGCACAGTAATAAATAAGACTTTTGTGGCCTGGTTTTGTGTTTGGCTTTTGAATGTCATTGAGAAATGGGACTGAAAGGGAGAAATGTTCAGGGTAAAGTTCATATAAACTGATAAAAAATTTAAAAAGAGCAGCAAAATGCACTTATGTTAAAATTTAAAGTCAAGTTAGTTTCAACTGGTGTTGCATTCAACATCTGACTAATAGAAAATAAAAAGTATACACTGCAAAATGAATCATAATCTTCACAAATACAACTTACCATAGATAGATTTATTTTGCAGTCAAATATACACAAACTGGAACATGAATGTTGGACACCAGAACGCATGTTACACATGACACACTGTCACAGGTAGAACAAAGTTGAATGAAAGTTTATATTTTTTCACATTTAAGTTACTTATATCCTCATGAATGCATGTCATTACGTACACATGCGCACAGTATACAATCTCTCCAACCTTCAGACACACATTTACAGTCACACACGCACACGCACACCCACGCTCTCTCTCACACTAACACACGCGCACTCTGAAAACTGGTACATAAACATAAAGGTACAAAAACACGGTCACAAACATTACAGGTCTTCATCAAGAGGTTCACCTGTGTGCCAAAAATATACATATACAGTGTACTGTATATATGATCAAGAAAAGACATCATTTGTACACCATGGCAAATTCATAGCAGGCGACATTTAAGAGCAGCTGAGCAACGATGGTACATTCAAAAAATTTATTGGCAATCAAAACAACTTGCACACACACTCAACACTTGATAAAACTGGCTCAACGGGCACAAGTGCCAAAGAAAAGGCATCTAAACACAGAGATATACCCCACAGAATAGTTACACTTGAAACAAAAGTTCAATAGTTTGGGAAATATGCTTATTTGCTTTTTTTTTTTTTTAATAAACCACACAGAAACTTTCTGCTACTCAACATTGGTTGTGTTTAACATAATTTGATATAAATGTTAATAGCTTCATGTAGTGTTAGCCTATGAGGAATATCTCACTAGTGCATGAAAAGGTATGAAAAATATGAATGAGAACCAGTAGAAAAACACATTTTTCATGCATTGACCAAGAAAGAAGCATAAGATGAATTCTGTAGTGTCTAAAATGTCATCTTCAGGGGGAAAAAAAAAGCAAATGTGCATATTTCCAAAAAAAAGTCAAACTATTGCTAAAAGAGAATAAGTCAAGGGATTTTCTTTAACACATATCTAAAGCATAAACTCAACTAACTCTAAGAAAAAGGTGATTGTGAAGAGAGGTGCAGTCAGTTTTTAGCCAAAATGAAGCTAAAACTTACACTGTTGAATTTTGTTTTAGCGCAAAGAAGTGCTGCCAGTTTACAAATTTACTCCCATCCCACACAGTAATTGTTTTGAAACTTGGGACATTTCAAGTTTTGTTTCAATAAAAAAACACACATAATGGAATATTTGAGCAACGGAAACGAGTGCGCTATAATATAATAAATATCACTAAATCTTAACTGCTCCAGTGTTGGACGATGAGCCTCATTGAGAGAAAATTGAGATTTGTGTGAAGACAAATCCCAAAAAAGTAGTGAGATAATGTTAACCATGTGGCATATGAGTGACTCAATGCCCCATCCTACACCTGTTTCATCCAAAACGCAAATCTCAGAAAGCAAATCAGTGCTGGTCAAAACCTCCCCCTCTCTCCTTTAAACTGTGAAACTAAAATTGCAACACTTTGCTGCCACCTTGTGGTAAACAAATATACAGCACAGACATGGTCAAGTAAGGAATTAATCCTCTGGTCTTTTTTTTTTTTTTTTTCGTTTCGTTTTTTTGTTTTGTTTTTCACAGACAGTAACAGCTTTGAGACATGGTCGTTTCCATCTGAGCTGATTCAGACTCAGAGTGACGGCTGGTGATAGAACACGTGAGCAGCAGCAGAGTGGTTTTTATTTCACTCTCGCACACACTTTGTGTTTTATCTGTCACAGTTCATCCATTTCCTTATACACCTTAATTAAATAAAACCATCTTTTCCCACTCCTGGCTCTGCTTCCCTTGACAGTTTCTTGTCTCACACTCACTCACTGTGATGCGTTAAAATGCCGCATCCTCTCAGTCGTGTATATACAATATATACCTGTCTTTGTTTTTATTCTAGAGATTTCATCTATATTTTTATCTCTCTATACATCCTCTATAGCTTTGGACGGCATTTTCTCTTCAGTATTTTTGTTTTCTTTAAAATCATCAAAGAGACACTGTGCCACACATCTCCCACTGTCACCACGTATGGCACTACAGTTATGGCACTTTGACTACGAGTCGTACAACTATTACACAGAGAGAAAGCATGAATACTGTACATTGAGTCATTTTTACATGGCACTGATTTATGGAAAATAAATATACATCCTTTTATGATCAACATTATCACCAATTCATTGTTTAAAGTGACTACATTCCCTATATCCACTCTGATGACAATACAAAAAATAAATATCTTGAGTAAATATGGCAGAAAAAAAAAATCCTCCGTTTCACATAATTTCACATTTCATCTTATTAAATAATTTCCCCGCAATTATTGTTTGTTAGCTTGTTTGTGTGCAAACAGAAAAGAGAAAAATAATGGGCAACACTCAGATTGTCAAGAGCTGTCACATTAAAGCATTTTGTGTTAATGTGTTTGACGTTAGTGCTGAAATGAGATGGACGTCGTACAGTTCGGCTTGAAAGGATTTAAGATGAACCCAAAAGGCTAAAAGTAGAGCTACTGATTGTAAACCACATAATTAGAAAAGGAAAAAGTTATTAGAAAGAGATAAAGAAGAATTCCACCAATAAATAAGCTAAATAATTTCTTCTTTTTTTTCTTTTTTTTTTTGCTGCACATAATGATAAGAAGCACAATTATGCAAAGTCATCCATAATAAAACACATCTCTCTGTCGCTCTGTACATTCTTTGCAGGAAATTACTCTTTTTTACTACTCCGTTAACTCATCTGTTCATTGTACTGTAAATAAAAGTGATAGCTATTTGTGACTGACTAGGCACTTTGGAACATGAGTGTAGGAGATGGCTCATTTCAAAAAATTTAAAAACCAAGAGCAATTTAATATGGCACGATGGATCGAAGCTGAGAGGAGAAGAGCAAAGAGTCCCCGTCGTCTCCGAGAGCGTTATCGCTGCCTATATACCAGGAAATAAATACAGCACAGAGACACCCATGGCACTAGTATGAGGAGCTTTGGATAAAAGCATCCACTGAATGGCACGTGTACTGTTCATGTTCACAGTCAGCAGAAACATAATGTGTTGCTATGGGAGGAAAAAAACCAACTGGAGGATGCTACCGAAGTAACCGCTGCTACCACTGTAGATCTCTGCAGCGTCACTGATTGTGAGCATAAACCAGTTCAGTGCAGATTCTCAGAGTATGTGTGTTTCTTCGTCTTTAAATACAATCCAATCCTCTCAGCTTGTTTAATTTGAATACTTTTAGAGGTGAATTTATAGAATATTTTACAAAAAAAAGAAAAAAAAAGCAACAGATAATCTTATAAAATAACAACAGGGAGCAGAAAATATTTCCTCTTTCCTAAATTCATTCATCTTGTGACTCCCTATCACTGTAGCTGGGAAATGCTGCTCTTCTACACTCATTTATTTTGGCACTGTGTTCCTATTATGTAAGTAGTTGAGTTGTTATTATTTTCTTCTTAAATCATTAAATACAAACAGGTATTTCAGAGTAGAGTGGGCAGGATCTTCTGGGTCTTCAGGATATGTGATGAAGTCTACAGATTTGGGCTCCAGTTCCTTTTGTTTGAAAAGGTCATTACAATACTGCGTTATGCAAAAGAAAGAAATTCTGTTCTAGACACTAAAAGTAACTATTTACAAAGTCCATGAGTTGTTGTGGTTGTTTTTTTTTCCTTTTTAAATATATATCTTTTTTGACATACTCCGTACTTATGGCTGAATGTAGAAAAATGTTTAAATTCAAGATGAAACATTTAAACAATGAGCATTTGTACAAGCAAAGGAGAACGTTTGGTTGATGTCCAACTTTGGACTGTTCATGAGATCGGATCCAGTCAGGAAACCTGTTATGGCACTTTGAAGCACATTTACTTTACATCAACAGCCAAATATGACCCCTACATTTGATATTTCACTATTGATCTTATTTTTTCTTCTTTTTTTTTCTTTTTTACAACTTGTAATGTTTCTTTTGGCACAAACTATTCATAAATAAAACAATAAAGGGGGCTGGGTTTGACGTAAAAATATTGGCAGAATTTCTGATATCTCTTGTGTTTTAATCAGTAGGTTGGAGTTTGAGTTGGTAAAAATATTAAGTGCGTTATTAGTCATAAAAGTTTGCAACCTACAGAGTCAACTGCAGCACTAAAAATAGTCAAATAAATACTATTAGGTATTGTGTAACCAAATTAAAGACTAAAGTATGAAAACTAGTAATGCACCTCTAATGAATCTCCACTAAATGCTTTTAGAAATACCTCATTGTCTAAAGGCCAAACTACAAAATATAAGAGGTGTTATAGGGGCCACTTTGGTCTGCTCTGGTCGGTCTGGATGTACGTTAGTGGAACGGCACCTTGAAGTCGACTCCGGCCAATCAGACGCTCAGGTGGGGAGGCTGATGTTGGCGTTCTCCGCCAGGGGGCTGGACATGCGTATCTGGGAGCTGCTTTTGCTGAGGATCGACAGCTGAGTCCCGCCATTCACTCCACTGCTGGCCAACGAAGGGTGCCTCTGCTGCTTCAGGTCCACAGCAAAGTACCGGTTCACAGTCCAGCTGCGCCATTTCCTCTTGATCTCCGACTGCACCTTCAGGGAGAAACTTCACAAGGTCATTTTTAATGTACTTTAAGCTGTACCAGCCTCCACGAAAAGGTACAGTACACCTGTGTAAGGCCTGCCAGGTGTACACACAGTTTATACCAAGGCTGCAATAACGTAAACAGGACATTATGTCATTTACTGGGGGACAAAAATAACCAGTTTGACCATGAGCCAGTTTTTTTTCAGCATTGTTTATTGTGGCGCCAACATCAACAATGCTTAATATAAATGATTTATTTTTACTTCATTTGGGAGCAGATGTCATTGTTTTCATTGGGTTTTTCAGTGTTATTATTACACATTATAGCGTAGATCTGAATATTTATTTGGCCACAGATGACTCACTTATGTAAATGTAGGTTCAGTGTTTTACTTTGAGAGTAGAGGCGTAATTCACACATTAAACAGAGATGTTCTTATTGTTGTTGTTGTTGTTCCCTTAGAAACAGTCAAAGAGGATACAATTAAAATGTGTTTGAAATCAAGTCGTAATTTAAACAAAGGGAAAATTACAATGTCATATTAAGTCTTGTTTGTTTTGGTCTTTATATGTATTTATTATACACTGTTGACCAAAAAGTTGGAATAAAATATTTGGCTTTACCTCTTCTCATGAAATGATTGTGACAATGTGATTAAACCTTGATGGATAACGTGTATATCTTCTCAAAACTTTATTGAATAAAAAAAAGGAAAGTGTCTGAAATCAAAATTATTCAAAATTTATGGGCAACTGTGTTGATTTATTCACTGTATTTATTAATGAAAAGTATTTATTGTGTTTTTTTCTGTAAATAATCTTTATCCATTTTTAGTTATAGCTGAATTAACGCCTGTAACTGAAAGATTTAAAAGACTATTCATTTGTTTATTGTCATTACATCTATATAATGTATTATCAATTCTTCATTAAAACCAGCTACAACTGTTTATAGGTGAAGCTATAACTATATAATCTCATTATTTATTTACAAACACTGATATCTGTAATGCTCACAGCAGTGAACAAGAGGACAGAAGCTTACCTCTCCATTGAGGAAGCAGTAGAGGACAGCCACCACAAAGCCCTGAGGAGGAAGAGGAGGAGGAGGAAGAGGAGACAACAAATAAGTAAATCAGATGAAAATGTGCTTTTCTATCTAAAAACATCAAAAATGGCCAAAGACAGATCAAAAAGAGTCTGACTGTGAATGAGGACAAACTTTTAAACAGCTGAACCATCACCACTAAATGTTATGAGCTGACGGTTATGAAGATTCAGGAGCCATGAATCATAATGTGGCATCAATAAAACTGTGAGAAACGTCTCCTAAACTGTAAACGTCCTCCTCGCCGCTCAGCTGCTGTGAGTAGCGAGAGGACAAAGTTTGAAAATGGCCTCTCAGCCTCCTGATAACTCAGATGACTTATTATCCCAACACGTCGTCCTCTCGTTCATCATCTGTAGGGTCTCGTACCTGGAAGGATCCCAGTCCCAGCTCGAACACCAGCCTCTCCCTCTTGCTCACATCTTCGGGCGAGAAGGCGAACACGGTGTAGTGGATGCCGAACAGAGGGATGAGCAGCAGGGTGGAGCGCGCCAGACGCCTGCACACACACACAGACACACACACACACACGTAACA
Organism: Decapterus maruadsi; assembly: GCA_030347415.2. Taxonomy (NCBI): domain Eukaryota; kingdom Metazoa; phylum Chordata; class Actinopteri; order Carangiformes; family Carangidae; genus Decapterus; species Decapterus maruadsi. The sequence goes on from CM064906.1 coordinate 21,325,986, forward strand.
GTTACAGTAAATGAAACCGAAGTCAAGACATATCATATCAGCTGCTTTAATGTGAACATGTTTTACTGCTGCTGGTCATCGGGATGTGATGCAAGAACAGAGCCACTGATGTAATGTCACGACACCGTTTCTGCCTATTGATGTGACCTCGTCTTTAATATTCAAATTATCACCATACATTAAAAAAAAAAACTTCCTCTTAACCTCTTGAAATAAGACTGCTGCGTATTTCTGTTAATCATATTTCTCTCTTGTTTGTCTTCAAATGAAATCCCATGGGAAGATCAAAACCAACAATGCATGTACATAATGTATACAATCTCATTATGCGCTACAGAGGAAGCACTATATATGTACGAGCAGCACTGGCAGAAATGTTCCTTCTTCATAATAATAATAAACATGATGCTTCCTGTCAGTCAATCCCATAGACTCTGTCTTGTTGCCATGGATACCAGAGCATCAAGTGTGTATTAATTCACAGCTGAAAATAGTCTCCAGCAATTGAATGAGAGGCATCAAGTCCTGTAAGGTATTGAGTGAATATGAAACACATTGTTGGCTTTAATCTTTTTACATGGGAGGTGTCTATGACAAATATTACCATTAATAAACCAGGATGTAAGATTTATTAATCTACTGCTATTGTCACACAGATAGACAGAAAATATACAACAAACACACACCAGGTGACTCTGAATAACAAATATACAACACAGTGTTGTTTTACAGCGTGACACCGTGTCCTTAAAAACAGTCGTTATACTTGAATACTTAATACTCTATTACTGGGATAAATGCAATAATCACATAGTAGATGTGACCATTTGTGCCACTGTTGCTTCACCAGCTCTCAAAAAACCAAATCCAGATCAACCAAATAAAAAAATGTGTGTGTGTGCCCTTGTACATCTATTTTTGTGAGGAACCGGGTTGAGTGGAGGGTGATTGTGGGCTGAGCCTTCAAAGAGGCCGTTTGGGGTCAAGACTTGGTTTTAAGGTTTAGCAAGACACAGGTTTACACGACTGACACCAATGCATTTCTACTGGACACTTTCAGCACGGTGTGGCGATAAAATACAAAAACACAGACACTTCGGTGGCACGAGACACGACACAAATGAGCTACGGGAGTGCAGTTGGAGGGAGAGGGCCGGCCGACAGAAATCACAGAGGGTCAAAGAGGCGTTGTAAACATTTACGCAGATATCTGTGTCTTCACAGTGAATCCAATTGTTCCCCATTTTCTTTCTTTGTGTGATGGACTCAGGGATGAGCTCAGTGCTAACAACAGATACATGTAGTTTTGTAAAAATCTGCCCATAAAATATTCCTCATGACCAATTCTGTAGCATATTTACATTCCAGATATTCTCTCTTTAGATTTCTGTTCAGTCCTGCCAGCGTCAAACCATCCACAGGGTCTCACCAAGTGACATCTCTCTAGTTTTGGGTGGACTCATACATACAGTATTTCCAATGATATGTAGGGGTTGGTATTGGCAAGAATCTGGTGATATGATACGTATCACAATACAGGGGCAGCGATACGATATATTGCGATATATTGCGATATATTGCGATACTGTAGGAACAACAATGTATTGAGTTTCTTTGAAAGAATTTATTTGTAAGGAAACTGTAGCACATAGCACACACATGCTGTTAAATGCTTAACATCAGCTTGCTGAAGAAATACAAGCATTTTCAGGATTTTTGCATGAACAAATGAAAAAAATAAGTTAACAGATTTCTTGACTCTGTTTAAAGGTTATCTCTTAACTGTAATAAGCAGTTTCAAATTCCTTCAAATAACATATGTGAACAATATTACATTAAAAAATAAACAAACGCCGTGAATTTTTGCATGTTAATTGTTCATTAAGAATATCGATACGGTGAATATCGAATATCGATATGGTATCATCAAACAAAACATTGCGATATTTAAGTGTATCGATTTTTTCTTACACCCCGACTGATATGTAGATTAAATAGTTCTGTAATCAGGAGGTGAATGCATACAGTATGTGTGGTGTTATCTCCAGTTGTAGTGGGTTTAGGTTTGGATCAGAGTTGGTGTTGGCGTGTAGCTGTGATGGTTATGGTTGGGGTCGGGGGGTCAGGGGGGGGGTCAGGGGGGGAAAAACACATTATGTCAATGAGGGTCCTCACTGGTACAGAAGTACAAAACGTGCACATATGTGTGTGTGAGGGAGAGTATGCATTTGGGAATTCAGACGATTAAAAAAAAAAAAAAACTTGGATAAAAACAACCCCTGGATACACACATGCGGTGGACATAGACAGACACACAAACACACGTGTCTTGAGGACGAACACACATACACACACACACACGCACACACACTTACAGTGTGATGGTAGATAACTCTGACATCCTGCACGAATGCTGAACAGCCTGTGTGGGCTCACTGAAGCATTTCTGAGCACAGCTGCTACACAGCACAAAGACAACACAACAATACAACAAAGACAAAGTGTCTTTAGGGACACAAGACACAGTCTCACACAACGCACACACACTCACTCGCACACATCTTCACACTTGGTCACGCACGTACAGGTCTAAGCAACAGATGAGAATGACATTATCTGCAGGGCCTCTAAAGACGGTGTCCTGTGGGAGCCGAGCAGGAGTGATGTCTGGCTACAGTACAACTCCATAATGAGGCTCAAGCTTCCTGCCAACAGGTAGCACAAGTCAGTCTGTTCTGGAAATTGTCTAAAAGGACAAATCAGAGAGAAAATCAGTGATTCAGGGAGGAAAAAATTTGGATGTAAGGCCGCCATGGCTTCTCTTCAATCCCTGCATTAGTGCATGGCAGCGTTCCTGAAAATGGCCCCCTTTTTTTAAGTGTTAGATAATTGATTTAAAGGGACAATTCCCACTGATCCAAAGGGATAAAAAGGGGAAATTGACCACATTGGGTTAAGGAGATTTTCATTAAGCGTCCAGTGTGTCATCTGGCGTCTCATTAAAGGAAAAGGCCTGCTGCTTTTTTTTCTTAGTAGCAACACATCCCTCAGAAAGACAAAAACCAACCATATGTTTATCACTCTCTTCAATACAGAAAAGTTCACATATATAATATTTAAAAAATCTTTTGGGGGAATCTATTTTCAACAGTAGTTGGAAAATTAATAGGTTTAAAATAGCTTTTGGAAAGGGAGAAAGAATATTTGAGGCTTTAGTGAAATGAAAACAATGTTGGTTTTGGTCTTTTCATGGTATTTGCTGACAACAGAGAAATATAAAGGTCAAGAACAGGTAAGTAACATTTCTTATTCTCAAAACCATGATAATAAACTGGCTTCTATGATACTCTAAGTATGCTAGTAAACACACACACGCACACACATACAAAAAAACACACATAACATTTTGACTTTTCTGAAGACATACACCACCTGTGTTAGTGAATTTGCTCAATGAAAACTTACAGGTAAATGCTCGATTCATTCCCTCCGATATCAGGGGACTGGAGCTTCTGAACCAGGATAATGATAATTCCAATGAAGAGCACAAAGTTGATCTGAGGAACAGAAAAGAAACAATAAACCTGTCATGAACTGAATTCCAGCGAGGCAAAACAAAACAATAGATGAGCGGAGTAAAAATGAATACTCAAGAGAATCAGTATCCTCCGTACCATAATAGAGGCCACAACCGGTCCTTTGATCACCCACCAGAGGGCAGTGTTCTCATTCGTATCCCAGCACCTACAGGAGGAAGAGGAGGAGGAGGAGGAAGAGGAAGATGAGGAAGAGGAGGACATTGCCGGTCAATAATCATTCAGTTTGTCTCCACATCTTCACTTTCTCTCAACAGCTGGCCATACATGGCACCATACAAGATGTCAGTCAGGTGACCATTTACAATGTGAGGAAGGAAAGGGTCAGAGGAGAGTGGAGGATTTAAAATGGAAGAAGAAACATCAATAAAAAGTGAGGATTAAAAGGTCAAAGGTCAAAGGTCTCCTTATTGTCATGCAACACAGGTTAAAAACATGGGATGAATGAATTTGCGATGCCCTGGTCCCGTGCCAGCCCACTAAGATAAATAAAAATAAATAGAAGTACAATAAATAAAAACTGCAGTTACAGTAAAAACTATAGTAATGTCTCGAATCACTCTACTGCTTCTCATAAAGGTATTTTTAAAGTAAACAAGGTCGTGACCAATGTATTTGCATGTCAAAACAGTGGTAATTTACCTATTTGGTTCGGGTTGAAAATTTGTTTATAAAAACACCACAGTCAGTAAAATGAAATGATCTGTGCTCATGTCAACAATGAAGGGACTTGTTTCCCTCGTGGGTGTCGTGCGTTCCCCTAAATTCCTGCGACTGCATATCTCTGCTTCATCCCAAATCGTGCAGGATGAAAAGGAGATACATGTGTGAGGAATTACCCTGACACAGTTTATGCCTCCGCAGCCTCTGCTTGTTTTAATAAGTGCAAAAGTGCCTTTCACAATGTGAAAGTAGTTAGCAGTTCATAAATATTTCTTTTCTTTCTGAAGGTAATTCTGACAAGCGCTGGAAGACGTAAACATGACATGACTTGACATGACTAAAGGTATTTTATGACATTACTATTACTCATGCAAGCGTCATCTTATCGCAGCTGCTGAAGACTGACTCATTCTTTACTATTACTATGTAAGACAGCAACGAGTGACTGTTTTTATTATGGATTAATCTCCTCAGTATTTTCTTTGATTTTTTTGTTTTTGTTTGTTCTTGTATTTTTGGAGCTTTTTGCCTTTAATTGACATGACAGATGAGAAAGACAGGAAATGGGGAGGCAGAGAAAATCAATTAAGTGATTGAAGTGACACCTTCATCCTGCATGTTTTGTCTAACCTCCATATTTCAAAATGATTAATAGCAAGGCCAACAACAAATCCTCACATTTGAGAAGGTAGAAATGAAAAAAATATCAAAATAGTTGAGGATTTCTCATAATTTTACAAACCCTTTAATCTGTAATTATATAAACTGTTAGGTAATTTACTTTAACAGAATATACTCTATAATCTTAACATGTTGTGTATCCAAAATGCTGCTAACGTTGCAGAAACAACACGAAATGTATTCACATTGCACCACTTGTCACTCACAAGTTTTGTTTTATCAATGAATTAAAACTATTGACTGATTCTTGTGCAGTCATCACTTGTTGAAGCCAGTGAAAGTGGCAAATACTTTATATTCTACTCTGCTGGTTCTCATTTTTACCAAGAGGGTCGATAAAAGTTTTTATCTCACCCAAAAAAAAGACTATTTTATTACCTGATTATATTTCGTATGATTAATCAGAGTATGAAAATTTACTAGCTGCTTTCATTATCAAATACATGTGATAGCAGAAATGGAAGTACTTTAACGTAGCATTAAAGTGAAGTACTTCAGAAAATACACAGAGGTGTGGGGGAGAAAAAGACGGTACATACCCGGTGTTGTGAAAATGGAGCCTGAGAACGGCCCAGACAGTCACACATATGGTGGGAGTTCCTGTGATGAGCAATAAGCAAAAACACAGCGTATTTGTTATGTTTGCAGATACTCTCATGTGTTTAGAAATATCAACATGAAGTGAAATAACAGCTTTATATGTTTGTGGTTGCACTCATCGATAGAACAAACAAAAGAAAAGATAACTACCACAAGCTGTCATCATCGTCTTCACTGTATTTTACTAAAGTATTTACACTAATTGGAAACTCAAAATGGAATCTCAAAGGAAAATAAAATGGCTTTTTTTTAAAAGACAGCCCCAGGACTTCCTCAGTAGAGAGTCATTTGTTTTCATCTAATATCAACAAACTTGTAGTCTTAAGTGGATAAAAAATCCTGACAGATTCAAAACAGTGCAGCGTATTCCCGTATAACTCTATATATGAGCAAAAAATGTGACAACACAAAGTTTTCACAATAACTCCACACTCCACTAAACAAACCAGATGCTCACCCCATCCTACTATGGTGTACCAGTAGAAGTATCGTCTCTCAGGAAAGAAGGTCTCCACCAGCAGAGTGAAGAGATACAGTCCTTCAATGAACAGCCAGAAATAGTTCGACATGACACAGTAATGGAAGAAAACCATCACTGCTTTACAGGCCACCTGCACAGAGGAACACATGGGAGGGGGGGGAGGGGCACATTAGTGCAGCAAAGGTAGACGGACGTTCCCAAATCTACTCATGTGGTACAATCCTTTTAGGCGACTGAGAGTGTGACAGGAGCTGGTGCAACAATATCGTCACCAAGTGGGAAAAAAAATTGTACAGTAGGCACCATTAGATATAAAAAATCAGAGAAAAATGCATTTTGAGACGATATGAAATGGATATTTGAGGAAGGACATGCGTTTGCTTTCTTGTCAAGATTGGATTTGCTATTAGGAAGTGGGATACAGGAGAAAGTTTAACTATTAGTATAGAAAATGGAAATGTGAGTTTGTCTTGTACTTCCCAAATGCAGCTTATGACTACCTCTAAAACGCTCTAAACGCACATTATATTTTGTTTGTTTAAGCCTTGAAAAATCATTTAAATAAAGCTGCTGCAGCTCCAAAATAGAGCAAAATAGAGATATTTAATGCTCAGATTTTATTACAAAAGCTCAAGACAGAGACAAATGTTCTTACTACTAGTACATCACAGTGTTAACAGAGACTGTTGTTACTGGGGCGACAGAGGTACTGGTGTTTTGTTTTTTTTGATCAACCCTTTTTTTGAGATGACGAGTGAATATCGAAACGTGTGTCTCTAAAATTTCAGCGCCGACGGGGAACATCCCACCTCCGTGTCAGGTGGACGGTAATCTAATGAGTTCCTGTTAATGAACAGAGTTCATATTCTGAGTGGGGTCAACCAATTACAGCGCTGATCTGATTCCCGGTGATGTCATGTTGTGATATGACCTGTGGTTGCCATGGCGACGGCAGGGTAGCAGAGGGTTGCGAAAAAATAAAGTAGAGGGGGGGTGGAGGGTGGGGGGGGGGGCAAGTAACCATTGATATGTTAATGGTCCTCGAGTAGAAGATTTCCAGTGGCCTTGCTGAAGCCATTAGCGTTCCTAATTAGGTTTATTTATCATGCCTGCTTAACAACAGTGAGCAATGCGTTGCTACCAGACAAAGGCTAAGAGCTTGTTCTGCATTCGTAATCACGGAGTATTAGTCATCTAATTGCGTGTTTACTTTTTGTAAAAAAAAAATTTGCATGTGATTGAAGTTCCTTCAAAAAGGTGCATATCAAACGGCAGAGGCTGCAGGATGACTGCTCCTACCGAGCCTCTCTCTGTGACGCTCTCTCTGTACCTCACACAGAACAAGCCCGATCATGTGTTTCCCTCTCTGAAATGAGTGGCTGCACTTCACTGAAATCCTTTAATAATGCTCTCTGGAACTGATTAACCAATAATCCTGACAACACTGTGCTCCCGCCAAATACCCTGCTACCTTCTCGTACATGACTCCAAACCTGCCTGCAATTATTTTGTCCGGGTAAGGATCATTTAGAATAATAAAAAGGCCTCATTTTGCAATTATCTGCTTCCATTTTAAACTAATGAAATAATTAGAGTTGTGAATTGAAAAGCCCCGGTTTTATTTAGTCATTAATAACCAAACAAGCAGCCGCGCTAATAAAAACCACAAACCGTGGAACCTGTGTTGTGTATTTTACGGCCTCTAAATGACCATGCGGTGCATGCGCTGTGTATGAGTCAGCTGCCGCCGTTTGACTGACTGTGTGAACGAAGCAGTGCTCGCTGTCCTCCTGCGCGTACAGCACGCCGTCCTTGATGAAGACCGAGATGGCTCTCAGGATGAAGGACACGAACAGATTCATGTGAATGAAGTTTCTGGTGCAGTGGAGCTTCCTGGAGAGAAGGCAGAGAAAACATATCTGATCTGATCTCATCTTCACACTCAGAGCTTCATCAGATCAGCTGGGATGTACGTAGTCATTAATTAACAAGAGGTTCATTATTTCTTTTCTTTTTTTTTTTAAAGCTTTTGAACTTTTGGCTGTTTTTACATGATTTTCTTGCTAATGGCAGAGTGCAATATGTCTCAGCTCAGTCTGCTTTCATTTAAAAATAGTTTGACATAATTTTGGACAGTTTGGTCTCTGGATTTTTTCATTAATTCATTCAGTCTGCTGATTTAGCTTTGTTTTTGTTAGTTTTTTTTATTTTTTGATTGTCTGGTCTAGGAAATATGAGAAAAAGAAACAAACATTCCTGAACCAAGATGACATTTTCAAAGCTGGAATGAGGGAATATTTTGTATTTCTGCTTCAAAAATGTATGTAACATCAAATATCAAACATGCAGAATGAAGTAACTGTTTGAAATATTTCCACTTCATGTTTTATTAAAGCAGATATCAGCGGAATGTTTTTGTTAATGTAAGTCCTAAATAGTCCTATTTTCCGTCAGCAATCACTTACATGGAGTGTTTCAAACTGTAAACCAGGAGAAAACTTTCCTTGTGGGATACAAGTGTTATCCAATGAGGAGAGAGAACGGCATGAAGGGCTGTGTGTGCAGCCAAGGGATGCGCGTGAATGTGGTGACGTAGCACGAGGACCAATAGATGCCTGACGAGGGCGGGGGCTGCTAACTCATGGTGCGTTCAAGGAAACTCGTACTTTGTGTTTTTCCTTCCTGTGAAGTCATACCAGTTCGATCTGGTACGAGTTCACAGGTCAGAAGTTACGAGTGGCCATTATAGTGACTTTCACAGGCAACAGGACGGTAAAAACACGAGCTACGGGTTGCCTGGAACGCTACAAAGTCGTAGTCGTGACTTGAAGCTGTAACTTACGGTTTCAGAAGCCTGCCTTGAACGCAGCATTAGCCGAAACGGCCGAACCGCTGATATCTGCTTTAATGACCAATAATGATATAGAAACCATTTTGATTAGACAGTGCTCTTTGTCAATAATTTGCCTTTTTTTCCACTTCCACTTCCAATGGTAAAAACATTTTTACAAACACGTTTAGATAAAAAACTGATTCCCTGCCAAACTGTGGCGCTCACCTGAACCTGCAGAGGATAACCATGGCAGTGGTGAGAGACACCAGCGACGTGCTGTAGCCGACTGTGTACAGGGCCTTGACCGAAGCGAAGTACATGTCCTAGAGAGTTGCAGGAAGAGGGTGAGTGTCTCCGTCTGTCGTCAACACAACATTCATGTCAAAGGAAATGTAGATGATGCACAAGGCGACCTACATCTTTGGTTGTGTTGTCATAGAAGAAGCAGACGTCGGCGTAGTGAGGGAAAGGTTCAGACCAGCCGTCCTCCGTACAGTTACGACTGACCTTCCCCTCTGAAAGCACAAAGTAGAAAGTAGAATGAAAAATGATTTGTTAGCTCAAATGAAAGACAAGGGTGATGTCCTGCCTCCACTCACCATCCTCAGCGCTCATGAAGTCATGGAAAAGCTCCTGACAGTCGACCACCACAACTTCTCCGATGCTGGCCGCCTGCCAGCAGGTCAGGTTGTCCCACATCCACGGGCACGCTGAGTGAAGGAAGGGGGGGGAGACGAGATAAACGGGAAACGTACAGAGGTCAGCGTGAGGCTCTGGTGCAGAATTTTTTGCTGAGGAAATGAAATGACACTAATCTAATTCAACCGAGTCGAAAAGTGAAATCACAGCAATCGCACTGCAGATAATTGTGTTTCATTTGCAGAGATATGGAACATTTTCCTCACACCCACATGGAGAAAACTGTTGCTAACATAGGAGTAGCTCCGGGTCCTTAGCAGAGATGAGGACAAAATGGGCTGTGTTTTTTTTTTTTTTTTTAGAGAAACAGCAATTGTGTGAACAAACATTTACTAATCAACACAGAGCAAAATGATGCTTCATTTGGAGAATTTAGGTCTTTTAGCTCCGTTTTGGTCTCTACCAAACACTCAGGGAAATACCTGGTTCTCTGAAAATTGTTGAATGTAAGATAGCATTTCCTCAATGTTTTTTAATTCCTCTGTTTTAATTTTTGTGTGTTTTTGTGTCCTTGTGTGTGTCCTTTTTTTTATTTTTATCATCATACAGTCAGTTTGACTGATTGATTGATATTGTCATTATTTAAAAAAAAGTTGATTAATGTTTCAACCTGCAGGAAGAAACCCAGAAGGAAGATGCTGTGGTCAAATATGAGAAAAGGCGCATTTACAGACGCACAAACAATATCTATACTAAAGGAGCTAATGATGCAAACCTGTTGTCAGCATCTCTGCTTTAAGCAGCTGATCTCCTGCGACGTCACACACAGACCCACATTAGACACACTGTAGAGCTTTTAACACATCGTTTCCCCGAGGAACACGAATATAAAAACTACACATCAATCAACTCTCTGTTCTGTTATTGATTCACCCAGGCTGATAAATGAACACATTAATTGAAACAGTGGGCTAAAACGAATGATATCACACACACAGACACGCAATTCTCTTTTAATAAAGACTCACAAACCAGAACATGTCTTTCTAAGTGTCGTTGTTGTCACACTTTAAAGTCAACACAGACCAGCTTCCTCTTTCCCCAGGAAACAGGATGCAACACATTTCTTGCCAATAGTTTTGCACATTTCATTGCACATATTAGATCTAATCAAGAATATGAACTGATATCACAGCTGATCATAATATTTTCCCTGCATATACACACATGACGCTTCCTTTGAGCATTTCAATACTCACTCAAAAAATGTGCAGTAACAACAACAATATTAATAGTAATAAAATGAACAATAATAACCAATACTATTACTATTAATAGCACTAATAATAATACCGGTAATTCATGATTCAACAGGCTGTATAGCTCTCTCTTTCTCTCTCATCAGCTCCATGTCTTTCTGCTCAATAAGTCCATCAGGCTTCATGCTATTGGAAATATAGTCAGTGTTTTTTAGTTTTTTTTTTTATCTCAGCAGCCCCTGATTCACCTCAGTGTTACTGATTATGTTTCACCACTACTGTAATATAACACGGATCTGAACCCTCACACTCAGATAGGTCAACAACAGTCAGTACATGATGTTGATAATTACTGTGAGGTTATGACGGCGCAAACAAAGCAGATGTGATCTCCAGGGCGAAGTGTTTAATTTTGTCCTTTTTGTGCGCGTGTCGAGGAGAGGCGTCAAAGTGAATTAGCTTCAATGGTTGAATAGCACCACGTCTGTTAGGTTTTTTGGTCTAGTTTACAGCGCAGCAGCGTATTTAAACCTACAAAATGACTGTAAAAAGCGAACATAGTGACCGTCTTGAAGCGGGATTTGTTGCACACCTACAACACTAATACTCTCTAAATGCTCTAAAAGCCTAATGAAAGGCGCAGGTTTGGAAGTTTTACAAATCACTGCAGTGCATCTGATCTGTTTTTTCCTCAGTTTAATCCAACCTGATCCACTCATCTATCGCTAACGAGCTGAAAACAAACCAGCCTTCAATCTTTTGTTTTGTTTTGTGATCTCCTTCTCCTCCTCTGCCTCCATCTTCACCTGACTCATGCTCACTGCGAATCGCACATCAGTTATTCTCAGCTGCAGCTATCACAGCTTTGACTCTTTATTTTCTGCTCCCGTGTGCTTTTTCTTCAGCACCTCCTCTTCCCTCCTTCCCTTCTTTCTTCCTCTCTCTCACAATCTCTCCAGTTTTTACCACGTTGTTTGTGCTCGGGTGGTTTTATAGCGCTGCTGCTGCTGCTGCTGCTGCTGCTGCTGCAGAGGCAGGTGCAAGTCTGATTGGATGTGTGTGTTCACTCGCATGCATTTAGAGTCTTTTTCAGCGAGCATGCATCTGTGGATGTGCATGTGTTCCTGGACACGTGTGTGTGTGTGCATGTGTGTGTGTGTGTGTTTGCAGACCTTTCTCTATTCTGCTTGGCTCTCTAATCTGTTTTGGTTCTGTCTGGTGAGCCGGACACGAAGCCAATTACCTTTTAAAGGGCAAATCGGAGCCAAATGAGCCGCACTGAGCTACAGAGGTAACCGGCTTAATAAAGCACTCTGTCTGCATCACTGGCCGCATCACACGGTCTCACACTATACTGAACCTTCACCAGGCTGCAAAGACACAGACACAGACACGTACCGCACATACGTGGTGTAGAGAACACGCACACAAACACAGACAGGTGGATTCTTTCGCACTGAAACCGATCTAAGTGGAGGACTCAATGAGATGTGTTGTTTGTGTTTCCTGTGGTGCAGCTGGAAGCAGAAAACTGATCAGATATTCAGAATTAACTTTAAACATTGATTTGAAAGATCTGCACCTGGATGTGACAGATAATAGATTATTTTCATTAATGAATTTATCAATAAAATGTCAGAATAGTGAAAAAAAATCCACTTTAACCTAAAAATCATAACCTCCTTAAAATGACATCATCAAATTCTTTGACAAAAGTACAAAATGAGAGATTTTAAAGTAGAGAATGATTAAAGATTCAATTTAAAAGAAAAGAAAGAAAATATTATGACAGTAGAAACACAGAAAAGTGAAATCAATCTTCTATCATTCTATCAATCAGTCACTAATCACCTGGGTGGGGTTGCACCAGTTTGGCGTATCTCTTTACTAAATTCAGGATTTAGTAATTACTAAACCACTACTAAACCCTTAGTAATTACTAGCTAGTTTGCAACTAATTTCAGTTGCACCAGACCAATGTGTGCAATCCCATATCTAGTGAATGCCTAAGTGGTTACTAGCAGGTTACTAGTCGCATTAAGTGACGACAACAACTCGGCTACCCAATCAGCGTGCAGAGCAGAATGTACACAGCAACAGCTGGGCGCTTTTATTTTGAAGTGTGCCCCGCATCGACACATGCCACCACATCCGGGAAGCCGGCAATGTTGTGGTATTTCTGCCTGCACGGGCAGCTGCACCCAAGGTGCTCATACTTTCGGCCAGCGCCAGCGACTTGAACTGTGTTCCCAACCACATTCTACATCAACCCTGTAGCGATGTATCAAAGAGCCCCGTTCGGACCTGTGCTAAATTGCCGCAGCTAACGTTAGCATGTCCGTGATCCGCATTATGTGGTCGCGTATTTAAACGGTAGCCTACCGACAGTAAATATTAAAGTCATCATATACATCTAAAGGGTGGATTCTGTCTCTAAACCCTATTCCTAGCGGCAGGTTCTCTGTTTTGTAAAGCAAACCTCTCTAAACGAGCCGTTATAAGCTAGTTGTTGTTAGTTTTTTTCAGTTGGTTTTGATCCTGTGTCGACAAACTGTAACTAGTAAACAGTTACACAACCCCTAGGGTAGGTGTAAATATTTAGTAAACACTTAGTAATTACTAGCTCTACGTGAAACTGGTGCAACCCATTTTAATTTAGTAATGACTAAATCTTGATTTAGTAAACACTTACACATTTACTAAGGTTAGTAAACACTTAGTGAGAGGTGGTGCAACCACCTCTAAAAGGAGATTTCAGCGGCGGCGGTGACAGCCATGATTAGGTACCAAAATCCAACCACCAATTTCAATCAATTTCATTCTCATTTAGCATCGGACAAAGTGTCACATGAAGACGGTTTAGTTGAAAAATAATAAACAGGTGCAGGTCCTTTTCTAAATTCAGCCGGGCGTTGATTACAGCACTTGACAGCAAATCATTATGTAGCAATTTCACACGACCTGCAGACTAAACCTGAGGCCACTCAATTAAAACTATAAAAAAAACATAGAAATCATGTGGAAATAAACCAAAATAAAAATATCGTCTGACAAAGCTAAAAGAGGACACCTCTTGCAAGCTCTTTTTCCTCTTTTCTTTGCTTTTCCTCAGGCCCTGAGTTGGGTTTTCTGCAAAGCAGGAGTTTTATATTGCCTAATCAACGATTTGCTGTCAGCAGAAACACTGGATGGCTCCTTTTAAAGGGAGGGAGGAGGAAGGGATCAGTTGAGGGTTGAGGCAGCCGAACGTGTGACTACAGTCTGAAAATAGATGGCTCAATATAGAAGTAAAAGAACACAACAGCATAACTTTAAACTGAAAACAAATTATAGCCTTTTTTTTCATTTTATACATGATATCTTAATGGTGGGAGCATCAAACTTTAGATAAAAACATTAAAAAGTTCAGATGCATTTTGGAGGAAGACTGCAGGGACGACCTTTAAGATCTAGAGATGAAAAACGAGCTGAACTTACAGCTCCTCTCTTCTTTAAACTTGTTATCTCACCAACTCTGAATCTTTTATGTGTTTTTTTTGTTGTGTTTTTTCCCCAGGGAGCTCGTGGCTGTCACTGAAACCGTGAGTCACAATGCAGTCTGGGAGATGCGGTGTGCATGTGCAACTTTCGGAGCAGCGGGAGGCTTGCAGCAGTTGCTAATGAAAACCACAATGTGTAGCCAAGAAAATAATTGCTTCCAGGAATCACAGAGCAAGTTTCCTGTGTTTTGAAAAAAAAAAGGGGGACATGTGGGGAAAAAAAAGAAAAAGCGAAAGCAGCTCAGCGTGACGTTACAGGCAGACATTTGGTTTGTGAACTGCTCGTCAGCCGATTGTTGCCACTGCAACGTAGCGGTCTTCCAAGGTGATGTATCTATAACATGAACATGATATAAAGCTGCACTCCTCATTCATCCCAACATGTTTCTCTGTGACCTTTTTCAAAACTGGGGTTTTTTTTTGGGTAAACTGAAAAATACCAGACTGTCAAGAATTGGGGGGGAACAAAAAGAGCCTGTGTTTAATTTATTCCGGGAAAGTTGCATGACATTCATCATCAACAGCTCTGTGTTTTCCTGAGTGAACCAAAAGGTAAACAATTTAATCACAGTAGCAGAGGCATGAAAACTGGTGGATTCTGTGCCAGATTATCCAAACAGAAAGATGTGAGAACACGCACAAATGCACATTCTCACACCGGCACACACAGTCATACATCCTCACTTACCTAAATCGGTGTCTTCGAGGTCGTGCTGCTCGATCTTCTCCATGCATTTCTCATGTTCACGCTTGATGATGCAGTGCTCGGACTCTGAGGCCACCTGGAGAAAACGCACACACACACAGTCACCCTCCACACTGATTACAGTGATCTGCAGCATCACTGACAGTGTCTTTAAGGTCTTAATAAGCTTCTTGTGAGGGGCGCCACTTAACACATGTCCACGTCTGCTCACGTGAAATTGATTTGATTACCGGTGGTTGACATGAGGTTTGTGCACATCTGCAACATTGCTGTGCCCACCATTGACTCTCTTTAGCTCTGTGTTTGGTCTCTACCCACTCCTGAGGGGGAAAAATGTGTCTCTGTAGCTGCTGAATACTCCACCATGTTCACCCGCGGTCGTTTCCGCCTGCTGTTTTAGTGCCGAGCAGGAAGTTTTTAGTGCCTTTTTATTAAAAACAGTTGCTCGCAGTAGCCAAAAACAGTGCGATGACAGTGGCGAGAATGAACCAAAACAGTAAAAGTCGCAAAGCCAGACAGCTAAACAGTGATCTCACACTCGGCGTAATGCTCCGTAAAGCTGATTGAAACTGGAAGATGCAGGTGATAATTCACTGAGAAACGAATGTTTTCCCGCATTCGCTGCTGCTGGTATGTGTCAAAAATGTGTCAAAGCATTTATAAGCAGTCTATTTTTATGCAGTAATCCCTCTCTATTTTTGATGACTCATCCCGCACTCTGTGGCATGTACATTAAATTTATCCAATCAAATGTGATTTGGGGAATCTGGCGAAACTGATGCCCTCTCATCATCAGTTCCCTCGTGGGCTGTGGTACACAGTGTTCCTGGGAGTATGATGCATTGCAACTTAAGCAAAATACTCGCAAAGACACAAACATGCTACAAACTCAGAAAACAACTTTATCAATTTGACAACAGCATGCATACTGCAAAACACCTGCAAATACAGGAACATACTGTGCATGTAGGTGAGTGTGATTTATGATAACATCAATATTGTATATGATTCAGATTCAGAAAGTACAGTATGTACTGCGCTGTAACTTTGTAATGTTGTGCTGTCGGGTCCATCACTTCTTTGTGTCCCTGGAAACACTTTGGTTGTGTTGTGAGGTTTTGCAGCTCACATGCTGTTAAATTGATCAAGATGTTTCTAGAATTTTTTTGTGCATTTTGTGTCTTTGTGTGTGTTACATGGTGTGTATTTAGCTATGCAACGATACCACTTTTTTTTCAAACCGATACGATACCGATACTTGGATCTGAGTACTTGCCGATACCGAGTACCGATGCCGATCCTTCTACCACAACAAAAAAACAAACGATTAGGCAAAATGCAATGAATTGGAAGACAAGTTTTATTTTATTTTATGCTTGTTACAACAAAATTTGTTGTAACAAGCCTCTGATCTAAAAAAAAATACAACAAAGATGCAAAGCCACCCTCTGATTGCGGTCTTCATGCAGAGCAATTGCATGCACTGGTATCGGTTATATTACAACAGTATCGGACCGATACCCGATACCAGTATCGGGCATTTCTATGTGTATTCAAACATTTATTGGGCAAGACACATAAAAAAAAAAATGAAGTGTATGTTTCATTGTTTCAAATGAGTTCTTCAGAGATCTAGAAATTCTCATCCACCTTTGAGTGAGTTCATGAAATCCCTCTCCAATTTGCAGCCCGTCTTAAATTTTGCTTTCCACATTCATCGTGATAAGAAAGCTGGAGATGCTCTGAATGTCACTATAACCTGCCAAGGAAGAAAACCCTGAGAGTAACTGGTGTTGTCTGGTTCTGCAGTACAGTCAGGGAAACTATTTACCCAGAGATAGTAGAGTTGGTGTATATCTGTCACCTGCTCTATAACTCTCCCTCTTGCTCTCTTAAGGCCAATCTCTGTTTTGCACCCTTAGCTTTCTTGCACCCCCCCCTCCCGCCCTCCATCCCCTCTCCCCGTTCTCTCTGTGAAATGATAGGTGTAATATGTCCCGGCCCTCTGAGCCATGGCTGACTCATCACTCCATCTCTCTGCCCCCCAATATAAAATTCACTTCAGGCCTCGCTGCCTAGATAAGATAGGGCACCAACCGACTGTGAAGATGTCCCGAGATTCACTTCCTTTCTGTATCGCGCCGCACGTGGGCAGAATTTTTAAATATCGCATGAATTATGTGAGGTATCATCAGAGCTATCTGCTGTAATCTGCTCTGATCGCGTTTCCAGACAACACACAAACACCTCCTGCCGCACCATGATGGCTAAACAAAAACAAAAACACACATTATTAAAGCTTTTTTTTTGTTTCCCCACGTTGTCGATGGCGTTTGATATCATTTAATGAAACCGACACTGGCATTGTTGGAAAGAAAAAGACCTCTTTGTACCCGTAGCAAGCATCCATGTTGCTAAGCAGCAGGTAACCAGCTAAGAGCCAATACATGTTGTAGGCAAGGCTTCCCAGAAATGGGAAATAATTGGATGCAGATCTGTTTGGCACGTGCACAGACAGGCCTGTGAGATGGCAGTATGAAATGTGTTAGTCATTAATTTACTTCTATGGAATCCTGGATGGAGGCTTATACATGATATTGGGCTGGATGGGCTTTTTTAAAATTATATTTCACTATAATTGGAAACAGTATTTACTACCGTTTTTATCTGTATTGATCGAGAGACTGTGCTCCCATAAAAAATGAGCCCATAGATCGAATGTGCAAGCAGCTTATTAGGACAGCTATGTGTGATTATTGTTAGATGAAGTGTAGTTATTAAGGGAGGAAGTCAGGTGAGGTGACGTAGCATGAAAAACATGGATGAGGAAGAACTGTATGAATGTTTCATATATGAAATGGATAATAAGCGTTTTTTTAAATCTATCAACCATCCTGTTTGTTCACAGCTTTAACTGCGTGTTTATCACTGTTAATTGGTATAATCCTACGTAGGAGTGTCACAATACCAAAATTTCCGAATTCAATACCAGTACGAGTGATTTTTCCACAATTCTCGATACTCATTCGATACTACAATAAAGATTTTAAAAAAGAACCCATGCAAATGTAGACTCACTTATTGAAAAACAGTTTTACATCAAACTTTCAAGTGTTTAAGCTCCACTGTCCTTCAACAACTTCTCAAAATGCACAGAATATAAAGTGCACGCAGCAACATGAACTTAAAAGCAGAGTAAAATGGTAAATCTGGCTCAACACAAACAGAAAGTCATCTAGTCATTACTGTGTCCTTCAAGTAAACAAGAGAACTGTTGCTCTCATTAATTCACTTTAAGGCTGTTTTCACCGTTTCATTTTTCAACCCCTATGGTTCACGTTCACACAAACGTTTGTTTTCACTCCGGTCCAAATGTTGCACCACTGGCAGTTTGTTTTGGAAAAGGATGAGTGGTACTGTAGCTACATCATGTTTACGTGACTCAATCAAACTTGTGGCGTACACCAAGCATGACACATCCATGACACCAAGAAGTGCGGACTGACTGCACCAGAGTCACCGCCCCTTTAGCCTCGCTCGTGTAGGCCGACACTGCCCGCTTCAGTTCCAACAGGACACAGCAGCACGCCGAGGGTAAAGTTGTATCTCCGGTGCTCATGGTACTGAAAAAAAATATTGACGTATTTTTCGCGTGTTGGCATCGACTTGGTACCGATAAGTATCGGTTCTCGTGACGACCCCACTCCTACGGATCGTATTATTGTTACCAACCCACTGGTACGTGCTCATATGGGTTGCAGTCTAGTTGAGCCAAGCCACGTTTTAACTTTTATCCACCACCAACACCCACACACATCAAGAAAATGAACCAAGACAAACTACTTCCAGGAACTTCACAGTAATATTAAAACAACAATTGTTGCATCAGTGAAGTTTGTATTCCAATCATCTAAAACTTGGTTGAAAAACTTGAATGCTCTGTAACTAAACTAAAACTTTTTCTTGTGGGAAATGTTATCCAGTGAGGAGAGAGAACATTTATCCTTGTAATTAATGATAAAAACTACAAGTCATACTTTTGATCACTAACACATAGACACATCCAGAACTGTGTTTGACTTGAAGCTGTAATTTACTTCCCTGCCTTGAACGCTCACTTTTCTGCTTTAAATTTCTGACACATCCAGAACTGGGACAGATTTTAAAATTTCTGGGAAAAATCACACCTTTCACATTTTTAAAATCAGTAATTGGTGACATAGTTCCTGGAAATCAATAACAACAAAGGAGAGTGATTTGGTGCAAGGTTAACTAAGGATTACCGAGGGTTTAAAGAGCTCTCACCTAAAACAGGCGCCATGACAACGACGCATGTGCCAGAGGACCGATCAATGAATTCTTTTTTTAAGTGTGCTTGCTATTCTCTGCTCCCAATTACTCCTCTCTTCTCTGAAACAGATGTCTGTCTAGATAAGCTGCCCATTTTGAAGCTGCAGAATCCCGCTTCCCTCCCCAAGGCTATTTTCAAGGGGCCAGATAACTCGGCAGCTCCCACAGCACTGTGCAGCACAGATAATAAAACTCCCATTTGACGTTGCAGACCACTGGCCCTCCGTACAGACCCATCTGACACACAATAAGTACATCACAACAGACGTATCTGCCACATCATCCGGCTGAAGGTCAGCCCGAGACCGCATTGTGCAAAGATGTCAGCTGGAGGAACACTTCATACATGTTGGGGGGCAGTGTAAAGGTTAGAAAAGATTGGGACTTCAAGGCCGCATTGTGAATTAATTTTAGTCTCCCTGGTAACCATCATCAATTGGTGGGTCCTGCTGTTTCCTGGCCAGCACAAAAGCATCAAGAAGTCATCCTCAAAAACGGGAGGAAGATCACGAATACCAGGATGTCAGAAATAGGCCTACAGTACATGAGGCAATGTGTATTTTTACATCGACCAAAAACAATTCACGTTTGCGTGTGGCTTCACCAAGGAAACTGCTGCGGTGCTGCATCCCTGCGCTGGATATAATTCCTCCCACACACATCTTGCACAACTCTTCCCATTCTGCTTTTTATTTCAATGAGACCACTAATAAAAGTGAGTCAGAGCAGATGGATCGGCAGCTCCACGGTCAGCCCGGGCCATCTGTTATTGTCCGAACAGGCAGCCAGTAGCTTTAACACAAGAGCTGATCCAGGACCTGTAACGTATGCTGATGTGCTGATGTGGCATATGGTGATCTCCATCCCTCCAGCAGCGCCTGTCACCGACACACCCACGTTGTAACACAGAGCGCTGCCTGCACGTATGGAAATAAAACCAAAAGCTAGAGCTGAGGATGAGGATGAGGCTGATGCTGCACGAGCACACTTACGTATGTATATATGCATCCTTGTATGCTCGTCTACACACACACACATGCACACACAGTACACAGACGCACACAAACTACTCACCAAGGGCAGCAGAAAGATTGCAGTCAGCAGGTAGCCTCTCATTGTCTCCTGTGACGCTCTTGTATCCAAAAGGCACCACAATATGTGTGCGTATGTGTGTGTGTGTGTGTGTGTGTCTGGGTGTGTATGTTCACTGGGATGCGCTGAAATTGCTCCCCTCAGCGTCAACACACTTCAGCATCAAGGGCTCTGAAATGCAACACAAAGAGACAAGGACTGTAAGAGATCAAACAACAACACAACAGCATCATTACAGTATCTTTTTTTTTTTGCTATTTGTGCGTTTCCTTTGCAGCCGAATGTGGCGTCTTGCTGTGGGAGTGGGCGGTGGTGACTGTCTCTTGTCAAGAGCTTCGCCCATCATTGTCTTTGCAACACAAGAGGTTAAAATACACCCTCGGTGCAGTGTTGAGGCTTCAGGGAAGATTGGAGCCTATAGAGAGTGGCCGTGGGCTAAACCTGGGTATAGCGTGCTAACCTCAGTGAAGAAGAAAAGTTAAGAAATTAAGACCCATAGTATACAATTCAAATAATAAACCCATAAAAATCAGGTTAAATGTCTTCTACTACTAAAGAGCGACAGGTAAAGAGGGCTAGCTGGTTGGCGCCTCAAAGAGGAAAACACATGGTAGAGCTAAGAGTTAACGCTGGTGCTAACTCTAAAGAAATTAATCTAATGAACTCACTACAGTGTGTTTCCTCTGCTAATGTTGGCTACATAGCAACAGCAAAACATACAAATAGCTCCTGAAAGTGCTATGCAGGTAAATGTTGATGTGAACCTGTGATGTATCACTTTAAGATATTATTGTGCGCTCTTAATGTTAAAATGTTTATGTTTTTCACTTAAAAATGTATTGTAATGTAAATTTCAAGATGCTCCTTATCGTGGCCTTTATTGTGTCATAAGTTACTGTAGCTAAATCTTATCAGAGTTACAGTAATTGAGTTATGGATTTCTGGCTTTAACTCTGGAGTGGACATTAGAAAAACAGAAAACAGCATCCCAACATTACTGCAGACTGCAGACTGGAAGATTAAGATTATGTAAAATCACACCTACTGTCACTTCTAGAGCTGATAGAGCTACTGTATACCCATAACAGTATTATACAGAACATCCAAAAAAGATTTCCCTCTTTGTCATTTTATGAGAGTAATTAACATGAAAATCAATACATGCACATGAGATTTTTTGTTTTTACATTATACCACGATGTGGATAATGATATAATATAATAATATGTGGCTATAATAAGGAGTCTGATACCTGGTCATATGTTTATCTACTACTGTTTATCTTAAAACACCTCAAAATAAACAAACTTCTATTTGATCTTGATCTCTTTTCATTAAAGTTTTATTCTTTTAAAAAATCCAAGTCATATGTATTTTCAATATGTATATTCAATACATCAATATGTAGTCTGTATGGCTTTTGATGTCACCGCTGCATTGTGAATGGCCTCGTCTGTATGGGAACACAATTAGAGTCACAGTCACAACATGAACTGAGTGAAAAGAAGCTGAAACGACAACAAAAAAATGAAGAGTGGGGCTGAAACTACTGGTCGATTAATCAGTTCCTCCACCATTAATAGAGAAATACAAATAGTTATTGTGAGGATTTCTTGTGTAACGAGTGTGTTAGTGTCATGTTAGTGCGACCACAACAACTTGATGACGTCACCTTGGACCTAAGGGATATCGTGACGTTTTTCCACTGTTTTCTATAGCATTATAGACTAATCAATATTCACCCAGGTAAGATGAGCTGGTAATGAATAAACTGTTGCAGCCCTGCAAATAAAAACACACATACACACACATATAGACACACAGTCGTGCTGTTCATATCTTGTCCCCACAGACTCTGACACTCATAAAACCTCCTTGATCAAATCACAGAGGAAATGCTGCCATTTTCTACCACCGTTATAAACAACCACCAAAAAACATGTCATCACCTCAGCTCTAAATCAAAGCAGAAACTTGAGACGAGGGAGGATTTATGAGGGACGAGTTGATTAGCAAAGGCAAAAAAATAAAAAATAAAAAAAATTGGGAGGATCACAACATAAATTTCCTCTAAGACAATTGAATTTATGTGTCTGGAGTCAGACTTTGAAACAACCCCCCCCATCCTTCTCTCTCTCTCCCAAACTCTGCCGCCCTTGTGTCTTACTCATCAGCACAGCTTCCTGAAAACATAATGATTCACTGCAAACACAAAGCACACAGCAGCCAGCACCAGCAGACATAAAAAACACATACACACACACATCTTCTCCATAAGCTAATTCATGAACACACAGACTGACAAATTCCACTCTGTGCCCCTTCCCTCCAGAACCGAATCCAATTACCTCTGAACCATATCTTGGATGCTTTATCAAGTGATAGGACAGACCGTGGTGTGCACACGGAGGGGAAAAACCGGGGGATATGGACAGAGGATAACACATGTCAATAGGGCTGAGACCAAAATGTTGGGATGAAGGTTTAAACAAAGAAAAAGATAAACACACACACACAATCAGATGCAAACAGAAACAGACAGATGAGATGAGGAGCTGGACATGCAGGTAGCTTTGTTTCTGTTATTCTCTGTCAAAAATATCAGAGCAGCCATCCATGTTGCTGGAGGGTGCAAATGAAATCAGGAAAAAAAAAACAGCCCTTGGTATTTAGAACATATGGTATATAGAGAGGAAGCACTGCAGCAATAAACAGAAGGGCCAAACAACAAACAAACTATCCTGTGGGCAAGAAAGCAGTAGAGCCTTTTCACAGCTCTGGGTGTCTGTGATTTGTGATGCTACACTGATGGAAAAGAAAAAAATGATACTGTAATGCTGTTCTGTTTGTTTCAATTGGGAAATGCCCCTATACCAGAGAGACAGCATTAGAGACATGACATATTATAAAAAAGATTAAAAGATGAACAGGCCCTGACAGGTTTTCAATAACTGGTGTAAAACACAGGCAATCTGTGATAGGAAGAAAATGAGACACAAGACTCAGTGTGTGTGTGTGTGTGTGTGTGTGTGTGTGTGTGTGTGTGTGTGTGTGTGTGTGTGTGTGTGTGTGTGTGTGTCACCAGTTACAGATGCAGACAGAGCAACAACAACAAAACCCCCAGAGAGAACAAGTGAGAGCTCGATCTCCAGGTCCGTGCACCATCCTCTTAAATGATTTATCTCCATTGTAAGAGGGAATTTTCGAAGAATGTGTCTCAACATATCATTCCCCTCCCTTCCCTCCTCGTGTGTGTGTTTGAATTCCTCTGAACATCGTGCTTCCAATGAATAATTCATGCCGAGTTTAAACCGATCCCAGTAAGACGGGAGAAGCTTCCAATTAGCCCAAATGCAAGTCTGTTAATGTCTGTAGTCAGGAGGACTGCATGCGTGTGTCTGTCAGTGTACTGTAACCTATAACGCACCCATTCACAATCATTACTTCTTGGCACCTGTTTTGTTAATGCCCCCGTGCTATTACATCATTCAAACCATATAGCCCATAATATAGAGGTAACACTTGATGTCTGCTGCTATTTCCTCAGACTGCAGCTTGCACATCGGTGACAGAAGAGGAAAAAAACACACACAAAAAACATCAGTCTTGGCTACTATAATCAGTGACAAATGATTTCTCCCTTGCTGGTGCAGAATCAATAAGCTGTGTTTGCCCTGCCTTTATTCCCGCGTTCACAAGCGTTTAATTCATCAATGCATATGGGTGACCTTCGCTTTGCACATGGAAAACATCAGCAAAAGAGGAGCGTCTGCCTCCCGCTTGTTTTTTTACTGTACCGCCAGACGCGAGATCCCATCCGCTGCTTCTCTTCCACTGACACCGAAGACGTGATTTATTTTATTTTATTTTATTTTTTTTTGCGTAAAGTGAAAACCTCCTTCATCGCTGAGCCGCAGAGAGAGATAGGGCTAAATATGAGTAAAAGCGCGCAGCAGTCGGCGTGGAAAAACAAGTGGAGGGAACTTACCGATGCGTAATTTTCACAGGCGCAAATATCTACACATGAAGCCATCGGTATTCACGGATCCCCGCGGTGTCTCGCTGTGGATTGCTGCGGAGGACGCCTCGTTTTTCTTTTTTTTTTTCCTTTACTCCTGACACGGTTATCAGCTCCTCCGGAAAATGACAGGTGCCGTTACAGCTGCTGTTGTTACCGCCGCCGCCGCCGCCGCTGCTGCAGGACGCACTCGCCGCGTTGGCTGCTGCTGCTGCGGCACCTCGACGAGGAGGAGGAAGAGGAGGAGGAGGAGGGGGAGGAGGAGGAGGAGGAGGTGGAAGTAGAGGCTGGTGTCAGTTCCTTCGGGATTCGCACTACCACCATCAGACACAGAGGCAACAAAGTGAGACAGACAGTTTAGTCTACAAAACGCATGGATGCAGCTGGAGGAGGAGCGAGCCTTAAATAAATTTAATAGAAAAAAAACCCGTCTCAACATTTGGATGTTTAGCTGAGAGGTGGGCTCTTACAGTACATGTGTTTGCGTCTCATGCGTGGGACTTCGCTCACGAAAAAAACAAAAAAACAAAAAAAAAAACTATTCCTAAAACACAGTGACGTCTGCGCCTGCGCCTCTAACAGCTCCAGAAGGCACAAGGTCCGGGATCCCTGCTGGGTGCAATTTGTGCGGCGCTGAGTCGAACCGATGATGTGTGTGACTCACGTTTAGTCAAAAAGTTTAACATCTGAATTCCTGCCTGGGTGCCAGAGAAATCCAAATCCCAAAGTGCGTGTTAGTCGAGGCGGGCTGTGACATTTTAGTCCAAAAAAGGAAAACATCATCATCCCCCGCACAGAAGTGATCCGCAGTGGCCGCTGTAGCTGCTGGCAACCCTGTTTACTTTCAGCACCACGGACAGCGACCTAACACCCGCCTCAGGGCATGGATGGAGCTGAAAGACCAAAAAAGAAAAAGAGAAAAAACTCAACTCATGTCTATCAAAGCATCTCATCTGCAAATCAACAACCATTTCCCACTGAGTACCGAGCGCTGCTTTGATTAAAAACTCAAAGAGGTTGCTGTGATCCAGTGGGATAGGAGCAGGGGCAGCATCCTCTCCATTGTTGGAGAGTCTGCAAAGACCTTAAAAGTGACCACACAATGACCATAGAGCTGCTGCTGTAGAGAGATGAGGCATCCTTCAAAAATCACATGCACATAGAGATGCATGGATGCAAAATGACTGGATGCAAAGAGGAGGAACACAAATGCAAGTTGATGCAAAGTGACAACAAACAGATGCTCCTTCAATCCTGCGGGAGGTCTTTTAAATATCTGTGTCCAGAGGCCTGTTGTCTCGTAATCCATCCATGACTGTGGGGTTTTCAGATTCACAAACAGCAGCTCCACTGATATCAGTTCATTTTAAAATATGTGAAACTCTTACATGTTTTTTACTGAATAAACAATATGATGCACAGTCTGGTTCTGCCCAGATCTGGAGGGGGGTTACATGTGGGTCCATTCAGCTACTATATCTACCCCTGGTCATATGCAGCCCAGTGTTTTGAGTGCACAGCGACACAGAGGTGATTGATCACCCAGCTGGGGCCTGTTGATGGGTTGGCCGTAAATCAATGAGGCATAAAAAGTATTAAAACCTGCCATGTTGTAGATATTCTCAGAGAACAACATAGGAAAGACTTGCCTTGACTACACCAGCTCTATCAAAATGTATTAAATGTGGAAGGAAAGGGGGAAAAAAAAAAATCCATGACAACGTCTGATTGGATGAAGGGCAGTGACGCATGTTTCCTGCTCTTACTGGAACATTTTAACACTGTTACTGGACCTGCCTCAAGGACATCCATGAAAATGCTTTCTCATTGAGAGAAATTCAAAAATTCTCCGTTGCTGCTGCAGTCGCCAGTCTAGTCTGTCGGCTATATTTGTGCCATAAAAGCAGGTAAGACAATGATTGGAGCCTTGTTTCCATGGCAAACACTCAGCTGCATCTTCCAGTGGCTTCAAGAGTTTCTTGCTCTCCGGCTCTCTATGAACTTCAGACCGAGCAGCGAGGCAGAGACGCGGCATCATACACTGCTGTGATAATTACATCTGTGAGTGAGCAGAATAGAAAGAAGAAGGGCAGAAAAACTAAAACTGGAATGACTGTGGTTACAGACAGTGGAGACATTGTGCCGTCATAATGCTCGCAGAAAGGAATAATCAATTTAGGGTCTCAGGCATTTAGTCAAGGACAGGGCGACACTGATGGTGGATACCATAATTGAAATGTGTGTCAGTGTCAAGGGTCAAACCAGTAACCTCCTGGCTATCAAATCGCCTCCTCCAACCTCAGACCAGGACAAATCTATGTCGTTCTCATTTCACACAAATGCAGCTTCTAATATTTCAAACACGAATGCAAGCGGCCGCGTTAGGGTACAAGGTAGATGAAGCTGGGGGTGACATGTTGGCTGTAGGGTCATTTCTCAAAAAGAGAGAGCGAGAAAATAGACACCCACACAAATGACTGAGTTTCAGTAAGAGTAAGTTAAATAATATCATCAAAACTTCCTGTTATTTACTTGTAACTAGGAGACGTGTGAATAAACAAACAACTTATGGTCAGATTTGACAACCCTATGAAATGTCTAAAACGGACATGGACAGAGAGAGGCGAATCTTGAGTACAATTTAGTTCAAGTTGCATCAAATGAAGCCTAAAGTTTAGTCAGAAGCCAGCCCATCCACATTCAAATACAAAATGTAGGCACAATTTCTAAGCAGGCAGGTGAAGGCTCCTCCACCCCAGCCTCCACCTTCTCAGTGTCTCAGTGCTTTCTTCCACTCTGGGGGGTTTAAATTGTCTCCCTGGAGCAAAGATGCATTAAATACAATAGTCAGAGACAGCAGCTGATGTTTCTTCTATAAATGGTTTTAATCATGTATTTTGAATTCTAAAGTTTAAATACAAAACACAACTCTGAGGGCTGTAGCTGGTTAGCAATCAGACTCAGTTGTTAAATAGAAGAGACAGCAGTTTGATGATGAACTGCTGTTTCTTCTATACTAGTAAGTACTTTGTTCTATTTACATCTGTGTAGAAATCAGACTCAGTTGTATTCATAAGAGCATCGAGACTGAGAGGCAAGACCTATTTCTACTGGGCTTTGAAGTTTGAAGAAGGTGGCTCCACTGGTGTAACTGGCTGTATCTTCATATTAAAGGAGACATGTTATGCACCTTTTCCACACATTAAAATAGTTCCCTGGTTTCTTAAAGACATGTCTGTGACATGCATCGGTCAAAATACCCCAAGGATCAAACATCACTGCTCTTTTCATCCACTCAAAACAGCTCTGTTCAGAACAGCTGGTTTCAGTGCCTGTCCCTTTAAATGCAATGAGGGACTGTCCACCAGGCCCCGCTGCCTTTACCGGTACAGGTGCTCACAGTAGGGGTGGTATTATGCAAATTCCAAAACTAATTTCATCATTGAGGGAACAGCTCATAAAAACCACATGGATTTCAACCCAGGAAGTGATAAATATGTCCCATTCAAAGTACAGATACAAGATTGTTGTGAATCTTCTCATCTAATTCTCAGTGAGAAAGCAAATAAGTGCATAATTTTAGAAAATGTCTAACCACTCCTTTAAAAAGCTCTGCTGCAGGGCGGCTTTCCTGCCGTCTTTGTTGAATATTAAAACACTTAAATGATCATATTATCAAGTGATGGTCAGTTGGTCATTCATCGGCTCCCTATGAAGTGAAACTACCAGTATTTGAAGAAATATTATACTAGTAAACCTGTTTTTATACCAATAGGAGTGTGTCTGTTTCCTTATTGACGTAACTCTCAGCCTCTTGACGTCGTGTTTGCTCCATTGCTCCACCACTCGATGAGGCTCTCCACAGGACATCTCCCCCTCTCTGTCTGCCTCTCCTCTGCCATCACGCTCCAATCACACCATCGGCTATCCGGGGAGACTCGTCTTTGACTAAATGTGGGAGGACAGCATCAAGTGGTTGAGTGCTAAGACCACCTGCCCACCCGGTCTCAAAGAGGACACTGTGGGGAACCGGGCGAGACCTCATCCTCACCCTGCATCCCCTCTCCATTCCCCTCCCACTGAGTGTCTCACTTGGAGGAGATTAATCAATCAGCTATGCACATGAGAAAAGGCGGAGGAGGGGGAAAGACGGAAAATCCATTAAAATCATGTTGGAAGAAGATAAGAAAACTCAAACTGCTCCCACTGTTACTTCAGCTAAGCTAAATAGCACAACAATGTAAACCCACAGAAGCATGATAACACAGGTGTGTTCAACTAAACATCTCACAAGAAGGGTCTCAGACCAGGGTTTTAGGTGAAGTCTGACAAGATTTCGAGCTGCTCCTTTCCCTTGTATGGAGAACAACGCCAGATATATTTGCTTCTGGCCACAAATTGACCTATTTTGCTTTGCACAGTCTGGTTGAATTGATATGAGAGCCTCTCACTCTGGAAATGTCATATTTTGAAAGTAATACAAACAGATATAGACACTTGAAAATGATTTAAAGTCAGTGAGAAGCTATTTAATTTACAACTTTGTGCTGCCTCCACTTCCCTGTTCTCCTCCTCTATTATCACTTACTTGTACATGAATTTTTCACTTGTCTTTATACCCATTAAATGCTGAAAAAAAACCTGTTGGGTTTGTGAGTGCAGGAGCTATTTGTGTTGAGCTTACAATCTGAGAAATGTCTCACTATCAAAATGCAAAAAAAAAAAGGCTAATTATCTTGATGTGCACACCCTGACTAGTGCAAATCCAGACTGATAAAAAGACTGAATAGGATTGACAAATATAGTACATAATAGAATATAATCATGTGCTTGTGAGTTGCTTTGGATAAAAGAGTCCAATGACTGAATATAAGCGAGAATATTTATCCAGTCACCTGACCGGACCGGCAGCTTTCCTCTTATGATCTTGGCTCTTGTTATTGGCTGATGACCTCACAACAATGGTCAGGCACACCTGGATTAATCAGTTTGTCCAATAATGTAAGACAGGAAATAAAGGAGCTGGCTTATTTCAGGAAGTAGTGGAACTGTGCATAGAGCCCTTACATCAATTAGGCTATTTCATCAGTTCTAGTTTCACCACAAATCTTGTCTTGTCTTGATGTCCATCTTCTCCTGTCTTTAGCTTTAGAAAAACACACTGCAAGGTTATAATAATATCTTAACCTCAACCTTCCTCGACAGTGTCTTACAAGTGTTGCTGAACTTTTGCAGGACGCTCTAAATGAAGTGTTATTAAAACATGGATTTGAAATATTTAAAGGTCTGCTGTGCCACAGTTTGACACAAAATAAACATCATCAATTTAGAAATATTTTCATAATGATAATAAACAGAGAACGCTGCTGAGATAACTGGCAGCTTCTTGAACTGGCCTGCGTTTGCTGTGTTTCTGCATTAAGATTTCACATGAAGTCTGCTGGATTGGTATATGGCACAAAAAAAGAGGAGGAGGAGGAGGAGGAGAGGGAAGGCTGCTGATATCGCAGTACTCTAGTGAGCTAATGTTTTCTTGCAATGGCAGATGGCGAGATGAGAAAAAGGCTGATGGAAAATCTTTGGTTGTCCATACTGAGCTCTCACCCTCTCTCCAGCTCCTTAAAAACAAATGTGGAGCGATGGCAGCGAGTTGGACGGATGCTGCAGAGTGGGTTTATGGGAAATGTGTCCTCAATTTCATGAGACATGAGCACGCAGCAACTGTTTACCACTACGGGTGTGAGATGACTTTTATGGGAGATGGCTTTCCTTGCATATGGCCTCGTTTGTTCTTCTTTTCTTATTTACGGTAAATGACTCCAAAAGCTTCTTTTGAGTTTCTTCCACCACCAGAGTGAAATAGTAATTTCTTCTTTCTTCTCCCACATGCTCTTGCTAACCAGATTATTCCCTTTCACTAACTTCAACTACAAATTCCCAAGTCATTAACAGTAATATGTGAATGATATATTGTGATAAATTGCGACTTCATGATGTTCAAATGGTGTTTCAGAGGATTTTTTCCCCCCTGAAGCTGTTGATGTCACTGTGACAGTGTAGGGCCTTGTCCTCCATTTTGTTCCTGACAGGTCTGTTCAAAAGCTTTTGATTGCCTTTAATGTGCGGCTGGCGGCGTGGATTGACTTCTCGGCGCATGCTGATATAATTGCAGGTTGTCACAGAAAGAAAAAAGCTGCTCATTGAAATGTTCTGTAATGGATGACACATGTCATCACGAGGTCCTCTCGCTAGTGTGGGAGAGGAGAATGACAAATCATCGGCATCAGAAGTCTCAGTGGGGGAGATTTCAGTGCGTATGAATGCGACAGTGTGTGTTTGATTGTGTGTTTGTTTGTTACCATGTTCTGGTATTTTGCCTGCGTTTGCAACAGGGCTACACAAAGAGAGATGAGGCAAAACTAATGTTTACAAGATATTACATCAATTATAACTGACAATACAACATGTACAGTATCTTACTGTTCGGAAACAAGATTGTTTGACCAGATCAGTGGGTTATGCAGGCGTCCAATGAGGTTACAGTACAGGGCATGGTTTGAATCCTGCATCTGGTGGCCCTTTGCTGCATATCATTCCCCTTCTTCCTGCCTCCCCATTTCCTGTCCCTCTCAACTATCCTATCAATTAAAGGCAAAAATCCCCCAAAATATACTTTAAAAAAAGATTGTTTGACCAATTGAAGACAATTTAACGAGAAAAACCTTCACAGTCCTTGCTTTTTACAGTTACAGTAGATTTTGAAGAACCTGAGTAAAGTTAAATAAAAGCTGATCCAATAATTTTTAAGAGGAAGTAAAACAGAAGGAAGTCTAAAAAATAAAACCCTGTGACCCCTTGTGTAGGTCCTTCATTGCCGTTTTACTCATCTGCATTTTATCATGCATTGCCACTGCAATATTTCAACTCTCTGTCGTCACCTCTCTAGTTTTTATTTACTTAGCGCCAGAGTGCAGGGCTTTCCTGTGCAGCATTCAGATGAGTAACCCAGACATAACATTTGATGAGCCTCATTCCTAGGTGTATAAAGTTCCTGCTAAATGTTGCTATAGCTCACAGTCAAAGTATTTAACTGGAGAAACACCGAGGTTATTGTGAAGCAGCGTCAGGAAACAAAACAACATTTGTCACAGACTGCACTCATTCATCTGCTGTGCTCCTTCTTCCCAACAAGACAACTTTCATTTTCAGCAGTTTTTTTTTAAAGGGATCAGTTTGCCCACTGCAGAGATGCTGCTTGTTGAGCAGCTATAGGCTGAACACCTGTCGACACAGCAAGAAAACCAAGTGCTTTCACTGAGACCTGCTGTTGTGTGGAAAACTACTTGGGGTGTGAAAATCGGATAGTGGCTACAGTACTTGTGGCACGATGGAAAAAGACACGGCATGGCATGGCCTCTCAAAATAACACAAACTTGTATAACTGTACACTTCTGAAATGACTGTACTTTGGTATAAATCTAGAGTTCATTGTGATTTTTTGTATTCACTCACAGCGTTGGTGAACACTCACCACAAATAGAACCCTTTTTTAGAAAAAGGCTCCTATGTTGCACGCTTTTCCCCAAAAAGACCCGGGGAAGATGCAATTTTCGCTCCCATACCTGGAAGTGGAGTTGTGACTTTGCAGATTTTTGTCTATTTTTGAGTGAGAAGTGGAACTGTCCCATTGGTTTGGTTCAGGCAATAAGGAAAGCATTGGTTAAGTTTAGTAGATGTAATAAGGAGAGTCCAGATAAGAGCGTCCATCAACCGGCAACATAGGACCCTTTTTCACAGTATATGTATTGTGACCAGGGAACATAGCACCCGGGGAAGGCTTTACTTCCCCTCCTATT
Organism: Decapterus maruadsi; assembly: GCA_030347415.2. NCBI lineage: Eukaryota > Metazoa > Chordata > Actinopteri > Carangiformes > Carangidae > Decapterus > Decapterus maruadsi. Next base: position 21,358,299 of record CM064906.1, read on the forward strand.
GGATGAAGCAGTGCACAGTAATGAGCAATATAAAGAGTAAACAGAAGAAAGGAGAGGAAATGAACTCTGGGAGCTAATGTGACTAATTAGTGCTAGTAGCGAGATGATAGTTAGCTCTGCAGCTACAGTCATTTATCCACCAGGCCAGTAGCCTATATATCCCTGCCTGAGCCTGTGCCACAACATGTTACCTGGTCTTTACACTGTAGCTGGTGTTGCCATGGCAACAGCAAAACTTTAAAAATGACTTTGGCCTTTTTTTGAGATTGTATAAGAGCTTGTGGAAGAGGATGAAATCCCCCTCCACCAGTTTTAATTTGGAAACTTTTAGCTTTTTGAGCTTCACTTAGATTTTAGTCTTTAAAAACATTTGTTCAAGCTTGCATGCATCTCTAATTTTCCAAGCCAAAACACATGCACTTCAACATGAGGGAAAAATTGACTCGAGGCTCTGCTTCTTATTACACATGGACCATCACGGAGGGGGTCATGGCTGGATATTTCACAACACTGATGTAACAACACAGGCGCTTTCAACACAAAACAGGCCACACTACTGTTTTCAGGTTGAAAACATGAACCAGCTAAACTTTGTGTTTAAAAAAAGAGCCAAGATGCGGAAAAAATAGAAGTGAAAACAAAGCATGCACATCCTCGTAGTCCAATGTTGGGTGGTTGTGCTGGACCAAAAAAAACATCAAATGAAGGTGAAAAAAAGTCTGCAACACCAAAAAAAAGAGCCAAAACAAGTAGCTCAGTTGGTCTGAACAGAGGCTATCCTACTCCTTGCTGCAGCAGGGTCTCTTTCACTCACCATTTCCTGTCTCTCTCCACCTATCCTATCATAAAGCCCAAAAAAATACCTTTAAAAAATAGCATCTCAGCAAACAAAAAGAGACAAATTCATAGCAGGACAGGTGTGGGAACTGTTGTGACAAAAACATGCAGCGCAATATTCAGCAGATATGAGGACGAGAGACCAAATTGTTCAGATTGCAGCAATTTCATATTCAGCATCGGTCTGTTTATTCTAAAACAGTGCAGCGCTGATGGCTTTGTTTTCACCACTGTGACTTTTATTTCCCAGTCACTGCCTGGCTAATGACGGCATTACAAACTCTTCCGACTGGCGTTTCGCAGGTTGTGTCTGAACTTAATGGTTTGTTTGGAGCATTATGCATCTCCCGCACACATTAAAGTTGAGAGAGAGACAATTAAGGATAATTCTCACCTCCAGTCAGCGAATCATCGCGCTAAATGCGCCAGAGTCGGGATGGAGACTGGAAACAGAGAGACAGCGTCGTATATGATGGTGACAGTCGCTGCGAGCAAACGTGAAACGCTGAAACAGGATGTGCAGCTGCCATTTGTCAGTTTGAAACAACAGCGCTTTACTCAGTTTCTTCTCATGTTTTTACAAAGATTTACTTATAACTACATCTGCTCATGCTCAACGTTTACGCACACCATCCCCAGACCTCAGTCAAACAGGTCTACGTATCAGCAAAGATCTGCCACGCTGATCACCATATACAGTTGCTCTGCTGATTAATGGTTGCCATGTGCAACATAGTAATCACTGTCATTCTGCTTTCGACAACTAATTATAAGGCGAGTGCAAGCCAGCTGCATGACCTCCAGGCTTTGTTCGAGCAGCTGGAGCTTTCAATACGCTACAATGACCATTTGGCCTGTTCTGATGACTGAGAGCTCATGAACCTCCAGAGGTTGCATTACAGGATTATTACTGAATGCTACTTGTTGGTGATCCGAATATTAATTCTAGGTATAATGATAATCCCCACGAGACATTCTGTCATAATGAGATTGATTTCAGATTTGGACACAGTGACTTTTCTAGGCCAGCTACTATTTTTGCGCTGTTCCACTCACTCTTTTACATTCACACACGTTATACTGTAGCAGTGCAGCTGTGTGGATGGATGTCAGGGTTTGATCGTGATTGCATATTGAAATATCTCAACAGCTATTGTATAGATCGCGGGCCTCTCGGCACAGACACATTGGGGCACAGTGGGGAAAATAAATGTGATCCCCTGCTGATTTTTGCTCTTATTTCACTTGATGAAATGTAAATTAATTTAGAACCTTTGTATGATGATATTATTTCTGGATGTTTTTTTTATATTCTGTCTCTTTCTGTTAGAATAAACTAAGCATAGACCGCCCATTTCTTTTTAGGGAAGCAAACTTACAAAATCAGCAGGGGATCAATCAAATACTTATTTTCCCCACTATACACACAGCAGGAGCAAGACAGAGCTCTGTTAACTCTGTTTCTTGTTAGAAAAGTTGCAGTCAATTCAAACAGTAGGTCTGGCCCATGAGGGCCACCCGAGACCCTTTGACCTCTGGGCCTCGTGCCCAGTAGACTGGTCAGAAGCCCAGCCATGCTAATCAGGATAAATTGAAGTTAAGTAATCCTTTAACTTTTCCATCAGTCATCAGGTCACATTCTTCCAAAACTTTCCCTTCATTCCAGCTAAATTTATTTAATTCCCATCAGACGAGCTCCACTGAGCAACAGTGGGAATGTGAGGTCAGATTTCTGAAGTCTCACACAGTAGTTACACAGCTTTGTTAGTGTTTTTAAAACGGCTTTTCTTTTAATTGCGGCTGCACCTTATTATCTTCCATCGTCACATTTTGGCTGAGTTGTTATCCAGCTGTTATACGGTGTCTGTTGAGTTTCTTCTAATCACTGTTCAGCTCTCTTCATTGCATCCTAGTGCACAGACCTTCTTCTAATCATAGCGACATCACTCTTTAATTATCAAAGCCCTCCTGTTGTTCACATCCCTGTGCTTTTCCTTGGTGATTTTAATATTTAGGTTCATCTATTGATTTTATCATGCCCTCACTTGAGAATTTAAAGACCTATTGGAGTCTTTTCACATGATTCACTTAATCATAGGGAGCACAGACTCTAAAGGTCATACCTCAGAGCTACGACTTAATGATGTTAGTCTGGTTGCTGCATTTTGTTTATGAGCTTAAACCTTAAGAGTCTGTTATTGCTACGTAATCCAAGGTACTGAACTACATCCTGACCTGGCCTCCTAATTAAAATCTAGCCCTGTTTTGTGCCTCCTGATTAGATCTTTGGGATTCTTTTCGTTGAGGTAAAATCATGACAAGATCTGTTGATTAAAATGCAGAATAGAATATCCAATACAACGGGAAAGAAACAAAGACATGCCGAGTAAGAAAATAAGTCACCAAGCAGTTTTAAATAGCAATGGCTCTGTCTCCCACAGCATCAGGAAAAAAAAAATCAAGGCACAACATGTTCCTGTTGTCATAGAGACAAGTGCTTAACATATACAGTATTTGTTGGCTATATGCAGGATTGAGATGACAGTCTTCTTCCTGTAGATTAGAGAAAATTCCCCATTATCTGGATAATCACAAGGGGCAAGATGCTCGCAAATGTAATCACAGTAGTGTGTGGTTGGACAGCATCTCAAAGCTTTTCACTTTAGAGGTGCAGCCACCAGGGAGTTTTTAATGATAACACAATTACAAATCCCATGATGAGGTCATAAAAGCAGTGTGTGCAGAATGACCTCTAGCTCATATGCTCAAAACAACAGGCTACCAAGGAGGGCTGCGGAAATAAGCAAGTCTGTAGATTCTAAAACAGCTTTCGTCTCTGCCTAGCCGATCTAAAACAGCTTGCACCGACAATTAAAGGTAACGGACCTATAGGGATTTTGGCAATAGGCGAATTTGCCAAAATGTTGAAATAACCCTTTAATCTGTACTTCCCTGAATGAATTAGTAGTATTTACTTCTTACTTCTTTTACCTTTTTTTCCCCAGTCTTTTCACCTCGTCCTGGGGCCAAATGTATAAACCATGCGTACACATGAAAACTGTGTGCACGCCACTTTCCACGTACTTTTCCAAATGTATAAAAAACTACGGGCGGTGAGAATGTGCGTACTGGTACGCATGTTTCACACCGCCACTTTCCACGTATTTTTCCTCATGTATAAAAATCCACGGACGGTGAGAATGTGCGTACTGGTACGCATGCTTCAGACCATGCGTAGCCTCCCATCCTCATGTCGTTTCAGATTATTGTGGTGTTGCGAGTTTGCAAAAAAGGATAATAAATATGTGAATTTGAGAGATGTTTCATTTAGATATTTTTTTCAATACATTGTGTCAATAATCAGCGAGCTGCAGCAGCTGACCAAATACGTCTTGATGTGATGCAGCGACAGTAAGCATAGTGAACAGTGTAAGTGTAATGAAACAATAGGAAATGAAAAATAAAATTAGTTTATTTCTTATGATGATTCCCGCAGTATCACTTTAAGTTCCCTCACTTCCATCAATACACTTTATAATAATCTCATTGTGTGAGTCGGGCACAGTCAATAAGGACATGTGTGTGCGTCCAGCTGTGCGCAATGGCACCGGAGGTACCAGGGTCTTGATAATGTTGTAACAAAACGTAGTTTTCATTGCATGTCCGACTGCAATTTAAACTGAGTCTGAAACTGAATCTGTGTCTCCTGATTCATCTGGCACATTGCCACTGACGGCAGTTTGGATCAGGACAGACGCGGTGCGCGCAATAAGGACAGCGAGGACCGTTTTTAGTCAGAGCGCTTTTTTTCTTCTTTTTAAATCTCGAGTCTTGTGTCTGTGGCTCAGAACCCAGCGAATTTACTGCACCCAGAAATTCACCTTGGTTTTATTTGGCATGTCAGAGCTTAAGCTAAATAATATATATTTTCTTTGATCATTTTCTTCAACCACTACTTCTATTTCACAATCAGTGATATGACGCTTCTTGTTCAACTGTTTCTTTCTTGCTTCCGCGCTATTTCTCTTCAAATGAAATCCCGGCCTTTTGTATGCAAAACAGGCAACTGGGGGTGTGTCGGGAGCCATTTATGGTGAATCGTGGGTTTGGTCTAAGGACTCGTGCACGTGCGCACAATTTCAGCATGATTGAGATGTATGAGAAAAAAACACGTGGGAATATACGTACGTGGGGTTTTATACATCTGACGAGAAGACTGCGTATGCATGTTTCCTGTTTTGTGCGCACACAGATTTCTACACCTAAATATACACAGAGTTTTATACATTTGGCCCCAGGTGTTGCTTTGTTTCTTCACTTTAAAGGAGACATATTATGCCTCTTTTAGTTACCAGGTATCTTAAAGACATGTCTGTGACATGCTTCAATCAAAATACCCCACGGGCCAAACATCACAGCTCTTTTCATCTGCTTAAAATAGACCTGTTCAGAACAGCTGTTTTCAGTTCCTGTCTCTGTAAATGCAAATGAGCCACTGCTCATCCCATTCTGCATCTTTTACTGTTACAGGTGCAGGTAGGGGTGGCATTATGCAAATTTGAAAATCATTGTATGTCAACAGAGGGAACAGCTCGTAAAGCCACATGCATTTTAACCTAGGGAGCCTGCAAATTACAGATTAAAAAATGAAAAATCTCACATTTTGGGGGCTGAAAGGCAAGCCAAACACCCAGATTTATGTTAAAGCCTTCAAAAAGGGTTAGGTTAATATGTCCCCTTTAAAATCTGACTTCATGACTGCACCAATGGCAATAATTTTGTACAAAAGTGTGACTAGGGACCATAGGATCTTATATAGCTGTTAGTCGGCTGAGCTTTTCTCCTTATGATCAACAAACTCATCTTCATGTGTAAAATCAGTGGAGTGCCTTTAATAAGTGAACTCTGCTCAGCCAGCGTGTTTACATGCATGCTGATAATGTGACTAAAACCATTAACAATAGTCAGCGCAACACCTAACTATGTGTGAACTATGTGTGAACAAAAATGTAGCAAGCAAGATTCAGTTTCATAAATCTACAACAGTGCACATTGACTGCACTCAGACTTAACAGTAAAAAGGTGGCTGATCTACGTTCAGTCATTTCATCCATGATCTTATGTAATTAACATGTTTCCTGTGCTTTTATATTCTTCTTGATACCAACTAGATTGAATGAACTCAGGAAGTTGGAAAGTTCTTGTTTCATCAAACCTTGGAAACACTTGAAACAGAGTGCGGTGCACAGAGATTGGGACGTCGCTTCATCTTGTAATTTTCATTAATTGGGCTGATTGGAGACACAGGGAGAGGTGGCCTGAATGTTCTGGTTTTCCTTGAAGTGCTGGAAAATGTGAACTTCACATATTCAACCTCGCAGATTCGAACACAAAGGCACATTAACATATCTGTCTGTCACAGTCTGTTTCTAAAAAAAACCCAACCAGGCCATTTGAAAACAAGCAGAGAGTCGGTTAATGTTGTTTTTTGCTTGGCTGCATGTCATATTCTGACTGAATAGAAACTTCATAGCGCATACCATCATTTTTGGTTTGCAAATTTCCTGCAAATATAGGCTACACCTACACATATTCAAACTTTTAACAGGCAAGCATGATGTTTACTCCCAACACACCACAGCTAATAGGCTAATGTCAACTCCCCCAGCAGTGTTGTGTTGTATGTCTGTACTCACATTAGCCTGCGTGTGAAGACACTATTAAGCATGCAAAGAAATGTTCTCGAGAAGTCATTAGAGTATAAGACAGCAGCACACAAAGGAAAACACACACACACAGAAACACACACAGATGTAGAAAAGACATGCCGTGCAACTCTCAAGCTTAGTGATGCGAACGAGCATGAAATGTTGGCAGGCTGCGATGGGTGCCGAGTCTGGTGAGTTGACTCACAGCGGAGAACAAGCGAATCGATCAAAGATGTTCAGGATTATACAGTAACAGCACACTTACTGTATGTAGTGTTATGAAAAATACACAGTAGCTACAACAGCGGACAGAAAATGCTGACAGCAGAAAACACCGTATACAACATACAGTACCACACAGCGTCACCAGATCACAGAGGTCATGATGACGCCACAAAGTTGCACAAAAAAATAAATTAAATGAAATCCTTGAACGTGGAAAGGTCATAGCGCCCACTGTTGTTTCCACGCTGTCAGCAGCAGCGCCATGAGGTCTGTGTGTTTTCAAACAACTCATCCCAAAGTGACATCCTGCAGGAAGTGTGGCATCACACAGTCGCACTACACACACACCTACACATACACAGAGGCCCTGCTTGTGCACTCAGGTGTTGTCAATCACTCTCAGTCCAGCTGCAGGTGGGTGGAGTAACGCTGGGAATCACCTGAGGCCACCGAACTCTGTCTCGTATAGTAACGTGTGACTTTGCTCATTTTATGACTTGGAGAGGACTTGTTTATTTTTCATAATGTACAGCAGGTGTAGATATTTTTTTTCCCTGTACTGTATTCTCGTGTGTTCCACGCGTCCTATTTCCTGCGCTCAGTATTTTTGCACCACACATCACGGCTCCAAGTCAGATCGTTGTTCAATCAGCTGCTTATTACAGTATGTGAGTGGACGTTAACAGGAGCTACACTGAGCAGCAATTTATTTATAACACTGTTGTCATCTCAAATTTTAGAAAAAAACATTTCTTGGAAAGAAATGAAGAAAGATGACAGAACAATGAGGATTTTTTTTTTTTTTTGGTATCCATGTTGCCGTTGCCTAGCAGCGGTGTTAAAATAATAATGTCAAAACAGGACCAGACATCTAAGTGTTCGCTGCTGAGGAACAATCACAAGTCAATATGTAAAAAAAGAAAATTGACAAACTTCATGCTGTATCATAGAATGTGTAATGATACAGAAACACGCAGTAGGACTACTTCAACAAAAACAAAAAGATAAGGAATGTGTACAGAAGTATATTTTCATATTATGTCAGTATTTACACAGACTTTGAGACTCAGTTTGTCACCACTGATATTTTTTTATTCTGTTTTTGTCTATGTTGTTATGTTTTTTCTCCACCTGAGGCAGAACCAGAAGGTGTTTACATTTCCTTTACCTCTATGCAGGGCCACGATGCAGACACACATTTATTATTTATTCTCTACACCATTAGATGGTATTATAGATCTTCAGGCACCAAATAATCAAATCAGTGACTTTGCATTCACCTGTAAACACATACCTAAGTTTATCCGTTCCCAGGGTATGGCCACTTATGAGGAACATTTTCCATTTTTCCATTTAGATGCAGTTAATTAACCCACACATTGAATCTGTTGGATAAGTGTGAGTTTGTCTAATTGTCAACACAAAACACATAAGCTATATGCGCAGGTGACCTCTCTACTGTATGTGCTCCTGTTTACTTTACATGTGCTGTCAAAGCATGTACTTCATTAAATCTTAAACTTGGCCTAATGACCCCATGTGGTGCTCTCCCTGGGATGTGTCTATTTCAGTAACAGACAAAGCTCATGGGAAAATATAATTTAATTTACTTAGGTCATAGGATGTCTTTGCAGTAAGTAAAACGGAGTGCATATGGTTGTAAATGGAGAAAAACATTTATTGTATATGAAAACAGAAAAAAAATTGTACTGTGTAATTTGGAGAAACATGAAAATCAAATTGTTTCTAAAGGTGCTTGAAAGAAAGTAGATACCTGTCTAAAATTTGTGTTATTATTATAAACTATAGATTTCATACAACTTTGCGTTTCTGTAACTGAATGTGTGAATGAACTGTTCTGCAGCTTTACTCACTGTCTGTCCTAAATATTTAGTGTTTTGGGCTGGTCTTTGGTAACGCTGCCAATATTTAGTCAGTAAACAGTGAGAGTGAGGGCTTTGCTTTGTATAGGATTGCAGTTTTTTTTATGTGTGTGACAATAATACACACTGAGGACTGCTGTTGCCGCTGGCTACGGTGACAGTGTTCATGGTGAAAAGACAGATGTCTTGCTCATCTCAACAGGTTCATGACACTGTGCAGTGAGTTTATAAAGACACTTACAAAGCTTTATGTCGTCTTTGACTTACAGTCCATTCTTAGTTTCACTTAGTTTTCACTTTTCCTATTTTCTCAGGGTTACTCAACATATACAGTATATAGGTCACATAGACTGGTGTATACACTACTACAGTATATACCATGTAAATACCATTATTTCATATAGAATGTAATTTAATACAACCATTACACCAAAGTAACATAAAAAGCTATTATGAAAAATTCCTACATCAGTTTTATTGATACTTACAAATAGATGTCAATTACCTTTAGATGATATTAATATCATTAGTTTAACTTTAGTTTCTTCAAAGTAGGCCTTTTCTTGCTATGCTCATACTCGGATACTTGGAAAGTTAGCCTATTTCTACTTTCTCCATATTCAAATCAAGGTTTTGTATACTCCTAAATATAGGCTACCAGTCAAATATGAAACTTTCAATCAATTTAACATCATTTCAGTTTTTTCAAAACCAAAACTTAGTTTTATATTTAGTGAACTTGCTTGATTGTCCCTGCTTGGACTTAAAACTGAGGCCCAGGTTGTAGCATTAAACTGAATTGCCTGTATGGGATGAATAAAGTTTTCTGAACTGAACTAAACATTAACCATTATCCTATTCCATGCTTGTGTTGATCTATTCATTCAACAGTGACAGTTTTCAATAATCTGTTCACGTATGTGATTTCTGGAGCTCCTCCGCACAACAGCAGTGCACAAGTCTTTTACCCACAAACACTTACTCAGTCACTCTGACTTCAAGACATTTTTTTTACAAGCTCAACAGCGTTAATTCAAAAATGCAAGGCGTTTCTAAAAAAAGGAACGACAAACCACATCCTTTGAAGGCGTATAGAGCGATTCCCTGAATGACACCGCACTGCTGTGGAACTGAAACAGGCTCAGTGCTCACCAGAAATAATAATAACTGTGATGTGAAAGTCAAAATCATGGTTATGCAGCAGCACACTGGCAATCAAACTAAGCTATTCAATCATAACTCCTTATCATCAAATTGCCATGGCAACTTGGAGCTCTAAGTGTGTGTGTGTGTGTGTGTGTTACGTGTACTTGGAGGGACAGAAAAAAGGCCAGGAATATCTGAGGTGACAGGATCTCATCATTTCATGTCAGATGACACATAGCACCTGAAAAAAACTGCTCTCACCTGTCAGACTCGTACCGACTGGTCCACGGAGTTCAGGGAAAGCAACAATGGATGCAGGGATGATGGGAAAGAATAGAGAAGAAGAGGAGAAGAGGCTCATACAAGGTGGGAAATGTGAAAACAGATGGATGGACGGATAGAGCGGCTGACGACAGGGAGAAGTCTGAGGAGGACGGGTGGTTTTCAGCGTTGTTGAAGTTGAGGGTGTGTGGCGGTAAAATGACATGGACATTGTGTTCTCAGCTCCCAATAGGGAGGACTGCTCATTTCAGCCCTGTCCGTGGCCGCCCTGACAACCTGTTCCCATGTTTCAGATCATATTTCTGGATTCAACAACACTCACAAAGAGCAATAGGACCAGAGGACCAGCAAGGTGTTTTGGCAATCCTACCCCGCCCTAACGTACTGTAATGTCCTTTTCCACCAGCGCAACACGGCTCCACACGGTTCTACTGTTTTTTTGTTTTTCCACTAGCACTCGAGCGTGACGTCAGACAAGAATCAAACCGGCTAAGTTTAAAAACACAGCAGCAGCAGCCACTTATCTGTACTGAGACTGTTGATATTCTTTCACCTGAGTTAACGAGGTGTAGACGAGTGAGTTTGGAGCCGACAAAAGGAGAGAAAAAAGAAAAGCTGGACGACGTGGCTGATATGACGACCCTGATCCCGCTGAGGAGGAACTGTGATGGAAAAGGACCTAAACCGAGTCGAGTAGAGCTGTAACTGTGTAATGGAAAGGGGTGCAAAGTAATGGTAACTGGTAGTGGGAACCCTGCTGGCATTTTAATTACCACTATTACAGTATAAACCTCAACAATACAAATACCCATGAAGAAGAACATCAATTGGCTTTGCAACTAAATCCATGATGCTAATGTCAATAGATGCTCATCAATATTAAGCACCTTGAGATAAACAGTTTGTATCATGGAAATGCCCGGGGTGTCCATTATCACAAATTAATGTAATGGTAACTTTGTGATAATGGACACCTCGTGGGAACCCTGCTGGCATTTTAATTAAATCATTCACTATAATTTAATGTTGTTTTTATAAAATCATAGCCTCATCTTTCACAATACAAATACCCATGAAGAAGAACATCAATTGGCTTCTGTCACAGCCTGAAATCAGTAAAGGGAGGTGATGATGGCTTAAATGTTACCTGACACAAAGTTTTTCAGATGCTCATCAATATTAAGCACCTTTGAGATAAACAGTTTGAGCCAGCGCTCTGATTTTACATGTGTCCATTATCAAACCATCAGAATCAGAAGACCATGGTATAAGTGTCATCAAACCATAGCAGAAGAAGAAGGACGCAAAGTGATGATGTCATTTAAAAAAAAGCCATTCATTTTAAATTGAAACCTGAACAGTGGGAAACTGTCATATTTCCAGAAATATGACATTTCTGTTAGTATCATCCAGCTGTATACAGGTGAATGAAAACTATTTTAACGATTATGCAAAAATAATTACAGTCAGCTCAAATAACTGCGATCAGGCGATTATGTAATAATTGTGACTGGCCTATTTAGCACCAGTTCTGACAAACAGGAACAAAAAAAAACAAACTGCTGCCTTGATTTAAATAAAACAGATGCACCGACACTCTTTTGTTGTTCACATCAGTCATGGTATGAGGAGGGGGGAAACATGAAAGAGGCACGCATGCTCCTGCAACCTGGCCTCCATATTTTACATCCCGCGTTGTGTTGCCATGGCGATTTCAGATGTTCTGTTTGCCACTTCGCACAAGCACAGTGAGAAGGAAAAAAAAAGGCTCTGACGTTGGGGAATTGGCTCGTGGCTCTGCTTCAACTCTGCAAGAACCTGATGTCGGCTGAAAAAAGTTCCCAACATGTGAGAAATCACCTTCAAACCACCCGACCGGCAGATGATTGAACACCGAACGACGCCCTGATGAGGCTGAACTCTGACTCATAAGGCTCAGAAATCTGGTCAAAAACAGGCTATGACTCATAAGCTGATAAAATAAAAGGAAAAAGAAGTCGGTGTAAAAAATAAAACAAAGTTGACCGGAACCTAAAGGTTGATTTTATTTAAAGCTTGTGACTTGTGAGGTTTTGATCCGCAGCCACAGCCAGTCCTGTCCCAACCATCTGCTCTGCTCCGAGGGCCGGGCTGCTGTCAGCACAACGTGCCCCTGACTGCCCTCCTGTCCATATCTTTTGCACACACACACACACACACACACGCACACACATACACACACACACACACAGAGACACACACTTCTCCTCTCCTTTTCTTTCCAAACTCCTCCTCTCTCTCTCTCTCCACTCCTCTCCTCTTGTTGTCACTCCAGCTGGTGGTTTTCTGTGAGAGCTGTCAGATGCTGAGCTCCCTAGTGCGGAGGCGAGGAGTGAGGAGAAGAGGACGAATGGATGAATAAAAGATCACAGGCTAGCTATCACCCTATTCTGTTCTCCGATGAGAAACTGGAAGAAAAAAAAAAAAATTCTGACGCAGATGAAATGAAAAATGCCACTGTATACTGTGTAGAGAGAAAGAGGAAAAGCCAGATCAAGAAATGAAATGTATTCAGTTTCAAACAACACAAAAATACTTCAAAGGATTCTTCAAAGGGTGTCGTTGGAGAGGGAATCATAGACTTTTTTTGTTAAATTTTGTAATCTTTGGTTCCCACTTGTTGCTTATCTTATCTTATCCCAAGCTATCCTTGCAGTGATATGTATAACACACATCTTCTGGTAATGTACAAAAAGCAAAATAGAAGAAGAGGTTATGATATTGCATCTTCATGTGAGGAGATTGTGTTACATAAATGTAGCTATGAAATAAATTTGCTTTGATTAGCTAACATTTTCGTGCACTGGATCACAAAGGAAAGACAATAAATACTACAAATCTAAAGTTTTTAGTCCTCCAACATCAGAGAGACTCAGCTGTGATTTTTTGGTGGTGGAGACCAAAACTGGAGCTAAAAAGAGAGTAAATAATGGACTAACTCATCATGTGACCAGACACCGAAGCAATAATCATGTTGCTGTTTAACCTCCAGATGTGTAGGCTACATATTAGATAAACACTGAGTTGATACTGTACAAGATGATCACTGTTTCAACTTAATATGATACAAGATACACTACGTCATTGTTGCTGTGCTGCACCCAAGTGGCCAGAAAAATCTGCTGTGGATGATTCAGACTAACAAACTGTCAGTGTGTCAACAGTTATTTGCTTTTGGGGAAAATTATATATAACAAATCTCTCCCCTGCTGTAGGAAACAACAAAATGATATATTCAGCTTTTGCACAGAACAAAAGAGTCAATTATAGAGTCCATTTTGTTTGGAAAATGGTCCCTGCATGGTCTGTTGCTGTATCCAAAGACTTACACAGTGAATCAAACTACCGGTATCTCATGTTCTCAAAAACGTGGCCTCACAAACCTCCACCTGACAAATCATAATGTTATATCATATGTGATCGAATTTTCCATTTAAAACCCCAAAAAACGTCCTGTTCATGTGCATCCATCCTCGCGAAATACCCATCATCCCCGGTGATCACACAATTTGCACACAAGAGCTCAATTTGGAAGCCTCCTCTGTGTAAACAACATGTCGTCACCGTCTGCACTCCCCTCAGAATAAAAGCGAAAGTAATTGTGTGCTTTTCCTCGCCCTGAGGTCCACAACGTTTCATCCCCATGGCTGAGCGTGGAGCTCACCGTTGTAATTAGCGGGGTTAATATCCCGAGCAGCATCACTAAATTAAATCTCTAACTCCAGAGCGATGCGGCTGAGTGATGCACCTGTTCACGGTAATTACAGATGCAGCCTGGGAGTGTACTTGTAATGAGTTGGGATAGTCAAGGTTGAATCACTTTAAAAGGCATATCCCTCCACTTTGCCAGTAATGTTCTCGTCTGTCCACATGGAAATTTAAGTCAACTTCTGAGAAATGAAGGCTGGAACGGATTCACTTGTATCTCTGGGTTGTTTTTTTGTTTCTCCTCTATAGCTTTCTCTTTCTTTAGTTTTTGGTGAAATATAATGACAATAATTTTAATCTTTATCTGGTGCAAAGTCAAACTCATTTGATATATGATGATAATGGCATAATGAGCATGTTAGCAACACTAAATCCAGACTAACAGGGCACCTTCGCTTTAGATATTCAGGGCCAATTTAAACAACAAAAAAGCACACAAGGCGACTTACCAACATCTTATAAGTGGCTATAAAGCAACATATTTCAATGTCAGTGCTGTATCTTTGGCAAAAGGAGACAGATGAGGAGTCGTGAAGTGAGAAAATGTGGAGGAAATGAGATCAGATGAAATGAGGGACTTGATGCAATGCAAAAATAAATTTACAGAATGTCAGTAGCCCTGCCTCAGGAGGAAAAAGGAAACACAAAACAACATAAAAAAAAGATGTCAAGAAAAAGAATAGATGGAGTTCCTCATTTGATCCCTGCAGTATTTTCTTTTGATTCAAAAGTCTGTGGAGTTGTGGTCTCAAACTCTTGTGGGAGGTTTAATACTCTGCATTGCCCAGAGGTTTACATCTGTGACTGATGATTGTCCAACAGGGACGTGCAAAGGACATTAGAGCGTGCAAGGGCCCAAATTCATTCAGGCGATTTTTCAGCTTGTATTATTGTTGTTTTACTTACAGCCTACTGTTCACTTACCTGAAAGCTATAGCATTTCTTTCCACAATAACAATGGCAGTTAAATTAATTAACAAACTAAGTTAGTTTTTTAGACAATGAAACAACAAAAGGTTTTCTTTTTATTCTAACGTATTGCTACTGTTATGTCTTGGCCATTTGCATAATTTATCTATGTGGATGGTGGGAAGCCTCTCATGATTCTCTCTTGGGGGAAGCCAAAGACAAAACCCACTGAGGTGGACAATAAAGTTAAACTAAACTAAACTATAGTGCTATTTTGAAATCATTCAAGCTAGACTTTTCAAATGGTGTTGAGTTCCTAGAGCACACTGATAGAAATAAAAGTTAACATTTTTCCTTTGTTTGGCCTCTAAGTATTGTACTAACTCATCGCACTGAGCATGTGTGCTTTGCGTCCACACGGTGCAGCTGCTGTGGCAGGAAACCAGAAAGGAGCGAGAATAGAGGGCAATGCCCAGGAGCACCAATCTGGCAACCTGCATTTTTGATATTTTGCTTTTACATTTATTGGCAGTCGGGACAGACACGCCTCAGAAAAAAAGGGCACTTTCTCTCTACGCAGCAAAACGGCAGGTGCTCAGGCCCCCTCTGAGGTCTGCCTATGCACCTGCCTGCTGTCGAAGCTCAAAGCGGAGGTTGACCAGCCGCCATTACAACTGTACTGTATCCTGTTTGTGCTTGTGTTCAACAATGTGTGTGGTCTCAAGGTTTGGAGAGTTTTAGGGGATTCAAGCCTAACGTTGAATAAAGAGTGGGGGTGAATGGGGGAATTACATATGAAAAACAACAACAGCAGCAGCAGCATATTGCAGTAATATTGTGACCACTCAGCCACCTGCTAACCTGCTGTTAACCGTGTGAGTACCATTTTAATTAGACATAGTTAATCAAGTTATGAAGATCTAATAATCTAAATGAGATCCAAGCACATGTTGAGAACATGCAGTACCAGCTGAAGTCACCTACTGTACTGACTACAAAGCCAAATTAAGAACAAAAGAATACATTTAGGTCTAATTTTAAATTTAATGTCTGTACTTGGGAGCAGACAAAGGATTGTTTGATATTGTCAGCTGCAGCGAGAGGACGCTACAGTGCTTTTGTCATAATTTATGATCCAAAGAAAATGAGATTGGCTGGACAGTTTCACTTTATTGTTAAATGTTTGCAGTCTGCAGAACTGATGTCTCAGAAAGGTCTCAGTTGAAATTCAAATGTCACTCACTTTGTTCTGACAATCTCGCGGCATTTAAATGAATGCCATTATAACATAAAGCCTCGCTGTAGCCCTCAAGTCCTCTCCACTGTATCCCGCACTCTCAGATCTCCTATGCCAATTTTCTCCAACCCTTTGAGGCTGGCTCTCTGCGTAAGTATGTGCTTAGGCAAGACGGCCTCCTGCACTAATTGAAGTCAATGACACGAGCTGCAGGGGCGCGTGAACAAATTGCATCTCCATGGAAACACATGCTCGCAAGTGTGTCCATCGAGGAGCCTGCAGCGTTACATTGGAATTGGTGTACGGACCAAGGGAGAGGAAGGAAGAGGGGAAGCACGGAGATGGAGGATCTCACTGTGTCGGTTTATCCCCGCAACGGCTCGGTGTATGTGCTTCGACACACATCCCTCCTGGAACTGGGATCAAACACAAAAGAGGTGATGCATTCATGATCCATGTCAAATGAGCCGTGTCTGGTAGATGTAGAGGAACAAAGTGAAGAAACTGACAGAGTGGCACTTTCTTTAGCTCATTAACACACAGACAAAGAGGCAAAGGGGAAGACTTAAGAAAACTTCTCCCTTGTCTCTAACAATCCACGGACATGTTGTGAACAGAGGCACCAGCACCAGATTTGTGGTCTCCAGCTGCATCTTGACTCGCTTTCTTGTAGGTAAATTACTACAAACGTTAGTTGACCACATAACTTACGGTGCTGCATCCACAAACTTTTCTGTCTTACCTGTCCATTTGCTCACCTTTTATGACATTTCCTGGAAACGATACTACAGGAAGAAACTTTGAAACTACAAATATATCTAATGAGTTAAATCTAATCATTCAATAATGTCATCTTAAAGCCTCAGTGTGTAGTATTGGGGCTAAACCGTGACATCCAGCGCTCAGATTCTAGATCGCAGCGCTCACTCCCTCACCCCTCCTGTCGGCAAAGTGATGGTGGCCGCCGAGGACAAACATGTTCGCAAACTAGCAGCTAACTGATAACAATATCTTTGACCAATTTCTGTTGTTTTGTTTTTTTTAAACGCACATGCAGACTTGACTCGTGCCTTCAGTCATATTTCACAACATGAAACTACACAGGAGGACTTAGAGGATGTGCCAGTTACGCAGTGCGGTGCCATGAAGGAAGATCACAAACATCGGACATAGATAAGGACTAAAAAAATTGAAAAAAGACGTGGGTTGCTGTTGTGGGTTGCTTGGACTTTGGTAAATATGTATTTATGAAAGCAATATTTGATTTTTGCTAATAAAAAGCCAAACAAGTTACAGACTGTCCCTTTAAACAAATAGAGAAGTCTTCAAAACACAAATGACTGTCAAGTCAACCAATAGAGCCAAAAACACAAAGTCTATTATTTTGATTTAGTGTCACATCCTGTTTCAAGAAAGAACCTCAACTTCTAGGATGAAGAAGAAGAAGAAGAAGAAGGAAAAAAAAAACGTTAATTTGAGCATCTTCAGTTCCTCGACAGCTGGGCCTCAATCTGCCAAGAAAAGTGTGTGATATGATCAAAAGCTCCAGAACAGAGATTCAGTAAGTAACAGTGTAAATGTAAATCTGCATACATAGAAGACATAGTGTGATTGTTCATAAACAGCAGGCCTGATACAAATGGTAATACATGTTTAATGTCCTGTCAACAACTCAATCGTTTCCTCCAGAAGAGTTCATGAAAATGTCACAAACCATCTTGTAGATGCTAAAGTCACTTTCATATCAATGACCAACATATGGAAATCTCAGTAAGGCATTACTTCTACATGTCTTTATCTCCCTAATAATAATCTCTCTAAAGTTTTCTTTGAAAGAACCACAGAGTTTGGTACAAATTACAGGACAAAAACACTTATTCCGACGCTGCTATTCTGTTTTGTGCAGTGGGTCGTGTGTTGAGCTCATTATTGACTTCCAGATGAATTGTCTAGAACAGAAACTGCGTCATTCAAACTCCTCCGAGTATTAATTACTCATTTATATGTTACTGGAAAATACTGTATTGTTGGTTTATTTGTTTATAGACACATTTTCCAGATGTAGCTCATCTGTTGTCCTCTCAGTAATCATATGAGGGTGGAACAAGCTTATCATTTAGTTTAATAACTGATCGCCCACTCTTCTACCCGATGACACAGTTGGAATATTGGAATTTAAAGAATCTTAAAATAAAGCACTGCTGCAATCACACTAAATTTGCTGTCCTAAAGTTATGCACAAGCATTTGCGCTGATGATTAATTTTGATTACATTTTAATACAGTATCTTATTGAAGCACAGTGTCTACACGAATGTTCTCCTGCAAAGTTCAACATGCAAGAAATCTCCACCTGTAGCGGGTGATAAATCAGATCTACGGCGCAATCCAAAACACAAATCAGTCTAATAAAGACTTTACCCATCAAGACAAAAGCTGGTGAAACTGCTCATGGCTGAAAATGCTCCAATATTTTCTCACTTTTCCATGTCTTCACCTTCACAGCCACCGAGAAGGGACAAATTTAGCTCTAATGAGTTATCGCTTTGTGCCACTTGAGGCTGCGTGGTGTAAAGTCTTCTGGAGCGTTTGATATTGAGCCAGTAAAACAACCTCGAGAAACTCTGCAGAGAAACTTATCAAAAGACTGAGCATCAGATACAGGTTTATCTATTTCTTCATAGACTTTCTGAGTAACTATTTTACCTGAGTGATCATTTCATTTCGTGAACTTGTGTCAGGGAGAACATAAATCGCTTTATGACATCACACAACGCAACACAACAACATCAACGCCTCTCACCTAGATATCAGGAGCTAAGTAGCTCACTAGCCTCTGTTCATCATGGCAGAGGCCTTGAAGAGACCAATGAAGACATTGTTAGAGGAGGAGAAGAAGAGAGGGTGAATCTTGGATTGGCTTCACTTCAAGACTTCAAGAATGGAAGTAAGACCGAGACCGAACATCTTGTAGCGTGACTAGTGAGTAATGTCTTTGCCAGTTACAAAGGCTTTGTTGTCTTTGCCTGTCGCATGGACTTCAGCTTGTCAACAAGTCTGTCCATGAGTGGGATTCAGTTTCTCACTGTTACTACTAAGACAGGAAGGTAAAAGGGAATACACCTGAGAAAAACAAGACAAGTTTTCCTGCAGCAGCAATTTCAAATGAAAAAGTCTGTTAAAATCCTCGGGAAGTCGTGCGGTGCATCACTGGAGATGTCAAAGCTTGTCCACTGCTGCTCCCTCTCAAGTCCCACAAGACGTGGCCTCTGTATGGCACCTCCAAAATGATGCGGTGGCTTTAAACTCAATTTCCACTTGTCTTCTAGCGATATATGAAAGGACGAGCAATTTCGTGAAGCTAAATGAAGACAAAACTGAAATCTGAGTTGGCCCTGTAACGAAAGGAGAAATGAAATGAACTCTTTGGAGGATATTATCTGAGGTCTGAAATCTTATCTTACACTGAGAGCTCAAGTCCCGCATCAACAAGGTGACGGAAATATTATTTCTCTACGTTAGAAATATAGATGAAGGTCATTTATAAACCAAAAAAAAAAGATCCTGAAAGACGGATCCATGCCTTCAGTTGGAGCCAACTCAATTAGTGTAATGGACTTGTTATTCTATAAAAGCAGAAGAAGAAGAAGAAGAAAGGACTTCAGCTCATTCAAAACTCTATTTACCAGAACCAAGAGGAGGAAGCACATCAGTCCGGTTTTAGCTGCTCGCCACTGATTTCCTGTTGCATTTAGAATTGATTTTAAGGTCCTCCTTAAGGACCGAGCTGCTCTCCTAACTCCCTGATTAACTATATAACCCCGAGAACACCGTGACCGTCTATACTGCGGCTTTACTGACGGTTCCCAGCAGCAGCCACAGGAAAATTGCAGCCTTTGTCAATAACAGCCTAAATGTATACGGAGCACACACACACACACACACACACACCACATGTAGATTTCAGAGGAGCCGCCCCCTCTCTAAGTGGGCTATTTTAACTGGCTGTGACATTTTATGCTCAGTTTCGTGCTTAAAACACTGCCTCACTTTTTTTTAAAATGCTGTTATATGAATTGATGCCAATGGCTGGAAGAAAAGGGAGTATTATGTTATATATGTGTGTCAGCCCCCATCACCACACTCACATACACACATATTAGCCTACACACCCCACAGCACCACCAGAGAGGGTGGTTATTCTGAGATTGCACCCCCAGGGAAAATGTTCTGCAGCAGATGAAAGACACTGTACCGTGTTTTTTATGCATTGTATTGAAGCTTATTTTAAATTATTGATTTAATTCAGTTGTTTTTTTTAATTCAATCTCAGTCTATCTCATGTTGTTATGTCCATTTGATCCGTTTTTATGTGAATGTTATGTCTTTGAATTTAATAACTCGTGGGGAAAAGGTGCTATAGAGATAAAAATGAATAATTACCAGCGCATTACATCATATAAACAAAAAGCATGACTGGATTGTTCCTGCAGAGGCTGTTTTTTATGTGAGAATTTGTGATTCCACCTACTCAAGTTTTATTCACACACATACACACGCACGCAAACACACACACACCATCTTGTCTTATGTTACTTTAAAAATAACATCTCTGATCTTTTGAAATGTTGTGGGCAGAGGTTGCTCTAACAGAGTTGCCATGGAAACAGTGGCCATCAAGCTACCATTTCACTATCTACCTCCAGATAGAAGAAAGGCTGTAATGAACAACTATGCCCCCAAACACACACAGCCCCCCCCCCCTCCCCTAACCGCCGCCTCCTCCCCCTCCTTCCTCCCTCCCTCCTTCTCTCTCGCTCATTCCCATCTATATGTGATTGAAGATTGTGGGGATTTGTGGGCGGATCAATGTATGATTGGAAAGAGAAAATAAATATGGCTCAGCTGCACATGCAGTGCATCAGCGGGCGCTCGCTCGTACAAATACTGTACATTAAGACGCGTACATGCGGCACATATGTGACAGATTTCCTCTCTCCAGCTGCTCTTCATGAATCTGCTCCAGTTAATGAACACTCTGCTGGATCTCCATCGGGTTACTGTTACGCATTCATCACAACAGCTCTGACAGTGCAGGCGGCTGAGATGCTGCAGGGTTATAGTAACTAGAGAGACAAAACTCCAGACACAATGGATCATAAAGAGAGGGGGAACAAAAACATCGACACTGACTCATCTGATCTGTGACAAAGAAACACACATTTAGATCTGGTAAAAGCTGGTTGCACAGCTCTGGAGATGGGAAAAAAGAAAAAGAAAAAAGAAAAGCTGCAGCGATGATGCTCCAGTGGGGGACCACTGCAGATAAATGCAGAGTGATGAGGTCACCATCATCATGTTGCTCGTCAATGGTGGAAAAATAACTACATACATTTGCAGTTTTGAGTTGCTGGTGGTACCTCCCTGGAGGGTTTGATACTACCTCCACCTCCAGCACATCCGACAGAGAGAGACGTTGTTCTCTTTGCTCCACTACGTTCATTTTGACGGCTGTGCTGAACACTGCAAGATTTTATATTAAGAACATAATGATACAAAACATTTCGGTGGCTCGTTACAAAGTATAGTTATATATTTCCATGAATTATAAGCAGTAGAAAGATATTTCTAATTAAATAAAAGGATACTATAAAAAAGCAAAAGATAAAATGAGATATTCAGGATCCTCCTCCAGCTTTAAGCCACTGGAGAAGTCCCAACCTCTTAGGAACTGCTCGACTACACTACCTTAGTTCAAACCCACTCTATTGGGCAGCTTCAGCATTGAAAAGCTGATAACATATCGATCCATCAGTAATAATCACTTAATTTCATCCGTCACAGTGGCCTTTCTTTATGCATACTGAGTACGCTTACTTTTGCCCAGTGATCACTGGACACACTGGATCACTGGCTTTATGTTTAGTGCATGCAGAGGCATCATGAAGGCAGGAATCTTCTCATCTGTCAAGAATAGTGAGATTTTCCTTTAAAGGGATAGTTCAACATTTTGGCAAATTGGCCCATTGCCATAATCCCTATAGTTTTAGGAGTTTGTCGATGTCGATGCAAGCTATTTTTAGAACGGCGGAGCAGAGCCGTGAGCTGCTCAGAGCTGACGCTACAGAGGCTAATGGAATTTCTTGGTTTTCCTCATCAAACTCATCAAATACACAATCCAACAACTCCAAAACGCTCTCGTGGACAAGTTGTGACCTGTAAATTCACCACGCTATGGGATAATAATGTAACGTTACGAGACTGAGTTCTTTTAGAGGCAAATGCAGAGACTGCTTGCCGAAAAACTGCCCCCGACGGGAACGCGCATCAGCGGTTTTGCATGAATTTACTGAACTCGAGTACTTGGATATCAGCTACAGCTATGAGTGCGTGAGTGAAAGAAAGAGGGAGAGAGAGCCTACATTAGACAGTAAATAGTTGAGGTTTAGGTCTGGGACAGTATGTGCTCCTGTATCATGCAGTGAATCAGGAGGAAAGGCACAGAGCATAAAAAAATAAATAAAAGGGAGGGTAGTCCAGTAGAGAAAACACGATGTGCTGCTGCGTCTCTGACAGGCCTGCAGCGTGTGATGGAGGGTCCCGGTGCAGCAGGAGCTGTACCCGTCTGGGTGAAACAATGTTTGACAGGAGCAAACTGTCTGAGAGGGGCCAACACGACCTGCCATTACCGCTCCGGGGGGCCACGAAGCCCGAGGAGGAGGGAAATAGTCGGGAAAGGAAACACTTACACACATACACTCACGGTGAGAGCGAACAGATGGAGGCACACACTTCACAAGCTACACACCAGCGTGTCTGTGTGGGTAAACTCACAAACTCAGGCACAGACATGCACACACTGCAGGGACGCAGAGGTGAGTTCATATCAGTGCTGCGCCCTCTGCACACAAAGAGCCTGGCATCTCACTCTGACCCATCTTTATTCAGTTATGATAATGCAGTGTCACGCAGGTACAGATTATGTTAAGGTGTCTGAGGGGAAAGCTTAAATAGAGGATCAGAGCCCTCAAACTGGGAGAGGCTGTGTGGACGACCGGCTGCCTGCCTGAGACTTCATCTGCTGTGATTTTGAGATGCTTATGTAAGTTTCAGTATTAAAGGTTAAGGAGAGAAGTCACATGTAATCAAACCACATATTATGTGTTGTTTACTTCTACAAGAAGGCATGAAGTAGTAGCCTAGTCATCTTCATGTCATTCTGTACATCCATTGTTACAGTTATTATCTTGTTAGTGGTTATATACCTATATGCTTTCTACTTCTATTCTAAGTCCACATATTCTTTGACCTCTTCCTCTGTGAAAAACTACTTTGGGATTTGTGCAATGGTTAAATACAAAAGATTAAAAAAATAAAGATTAAAGGGTCAAAGATGACAAATATATTAGAAATTCACAGAAATGGGGGTAAGAAACTAGGAAAATAAACAAATGACATATTTGTTTGAAACATGATTTAAAAATAAAATCTAATCTCGGCCTACGTTTTTGTGGTGCGTGGTTTGGTTTAATGATGGCCTAAAAAGGGAATCTGCCTCTCTTGTTGACGTCCATTTGTTGATAATCTGTCTTTTACTGGTTGTATTTATTTCATTAGTATGTCTCCCTCAAATGCTGACACATTCTTATCTGCCGGCGGGGGGTTAAAATGTGAAGAGCTGTGAAGAGCACATCGCTTCACACAAGAGCACTTTAAACAAATGATTTATGACACATTTCAGGTAACAGACAAAATGTGACGCGGCTGACACTGTACGCACATTGACTCTCTGTGGAAATAGGTTGAAAAATGCCTTACATCCTTCATTTAAACTGTGGGAGACTTTGACAAGCTGCAAGACACTGATAATAGAAGCGTTTCCCTTTTATTAAAAAGCAAGTTGAACACTGACGAGCTGAACTGCAAGTAAGAGGGGCCAGAAATCCCTGAGTTACTGTCAGATAGACGATATTCAGAAATTAAGATTAAGTCATGCTCTTTGGTTTGTGCATGTGTTGTATCATGAGAGTGGGGAATCATGTTTAAATTGATGCGCATTTTATATATGCACATGTTCAAGAAGGCAGTTAGTCCTGCATGCTTATGTGCATAAACTACCCCATCTGTGCATGTGTGTGCATGCTTTGCTGCATTAGCATTCAGCATGCACACGCACACACACGGTACACATGCTCTTATAAACAACCCACCCCAACACACACAAGTTCATACATGAAGACAGCCACGGCGAAAATCACAGATTCAGCGAAGGTGGCGGGAAGGAGGAGAGAAACGCAGGAGAGAGACGAGTCAAAGAGGAGGAGAGGTGGATGTGACATGATTTACAATGAGATCATTAACCTTGAGAAACAGAATGGCCTCTGCGACATAAACACTATCTCTAAGACTGACATCTCACAGGAACAATAGATTGTGTGTGTCTGTACGTTTGTGGATGCTTTGAACCACAAATGCAAGCAAACAGGTGTGTGTGTGTGCAAGGCTACATATTAGGTACCAAAATCTATTTACTTTAAGTGTGTTGTTATAGGACACAATTTAGACTTAGACTTAGACTTAGACTTTCTTTATTTGTCATTGCACACAGACACAGAAGTGAACAGATAGCAACGAAAAAACGTCGCTTCAAATCTCCAGGCAACATAAAATAAATAGCAGAATTAAATTTTCCCATAATGCAATGCTCAAATGAAACTGAGTAGTTAGAATCATATGGTTAGAATGGTGAACATTCATGAAACATGCATACTGCATTATTTCTTTAGTATAAAATATTTAAGTATATTTGAATATTCTGCAAAAAACACCAACAATGCAGTATGTACTATGTTGTACTACATGGGACATTAAGGGCTAGAGGCATTGCAACTATTGCCTGGGGCCCTGAGCTGGAAGGGGGTCCATAACAATGATCAATTGGTCCATATCAATGACAACATGATGTTGCCAATGGTTGTGTACACAAAATATGTGTACATCTGTATTATTGTATGCACTGCATCTGCATGATGTTTCTTCTCTCTGGGGTCTCCAGAGTGTCTTGAACGCCCCTGCTTGTGGCTCCTTGCAGGATGACTTCATGAGCTAAGTGATGCTAGCAGTAGCATGCTAACATAAACATGCCACACACAAACATTTTAGGTAGTAAGTTTGTGTTAAATTGTGTTATTGAAGAATGGAAATAAACCATTACTGGTGGGACCGAGCAATCTGCTCACCAAGCCCCCCTGCTCCCAGCCCCATGAACCACTCATGTAGACCACCAACATCTTTAGCCCAAAACAAACACGTGGACCCCCAACCTTAGGGTCAGCTAGCTGCCAGCATGAAGACCGGTTAAAGCGGCCGCTAAACACACAGCAAGAACTGAAAGAGAAACAGCTGGATAATAAAGTCACAACACTGTGCACAACAGGAGAAACGACGGTCCAGCCAACGTTAAAGTACGACCTTTAGTCCGTCAAATAAGTTACTAGCACAGACAGAAAGTCATTCAGCTACCATTAGCAAAGTCACCTGTAGCCCCGGTCACTAATGAAAACCATTAACTTACAGATTGAGGAGAAGGGAAAGCGATCCATACTTGAAGCTCATAGTGTCTTCTATTCAGCTGGTTGTTGGAGTCTTCATCTCAAAGTCATACAGTGCAGAGAGAGGGGGTGAAAACTTGCTGGTAGCCCCCCATTACCACTCGGCCAGCGGCCTGCGCTCCGCTAGTTTGGTTTCTTCATTAACTTTTGTGAGGTTACTTTCACCTGAACGCACCACACTGACATCTCACCTGTGGGAGGAGGTAGCCTACAATACCTGTGTGTGTGTCTACAAGCTTACAGCAGGGAGAGCCAACAATTTACCTGGGAGGGACTCACATGCACTAACATGCACAAACCAGTCTGCTACCAAAACTCTGCTCGGGGCGAAATTGCTCCAGTAGGCTATATATTATATATCTATGAATATTTAATTTAGTCTATTTTTCTACCAAATCACAAAGCATGCTCCAATGTTAATGTTAGGCTACATCAACCAAAAACAATGTGATTTTTGTGTCAACTTGTGAGAGAAGGGATCATTATCTTTTTTGTATCAACATGCACTCATGAAATCAAACACACCCATGCAAATACAGACAAGCACTCACAGGAAGTTATCACACAATCCTTATTTATTTGTCCATATTCTTAAATCCATTCTATTATAAACCTTTAGTATGTAAATGACATTTCAATAAAACATCGTCAACAATCATTTACAGTTTAAGTCAGAGAGTTTCAGCTTATCTCTGGCGAATCCAGCTGTAAATGTCTACACAAACACACTTACTAGATACAAAGGAAAAGAAAACCATTCTGTAACTGGCACAAAGGCTCATGGGATGCAGACTGACAAAAAAAAGCCCTTTCAAAAGTGCATTATACCGCAGCCATGTTGCAATGTCTTTAACAGAAACTCCCATTTGAGAACAATAAAATAGACAAATATCTTTCTCCAATATATTTGGCAATGTATCACTCTTCTTAGATATGTATAAAAAGTGAATTTTTAAATAGAAATAATTTTCTTCCTCATGTCAGTTATGTTCAAAATATAAGTTAGAAAATGGTTTTAAGATGTTGGACAAAGACACTTTGGAAATTCTGTTAAATAATAATAATAATAGGAGTTTTAGTATACTTCAGTCAGAAAAATCAAAAGGACACTATAACTATGACACTCAGAGGAGGAGTATTGATTGAAAAATGTAATTTCAACATTGAACTCTTCAAATGAGTCCATATTAGACAACTTCAAGTATAAAACTGTTTTTTGGATTTGTATTATTTAAAGGCTATATGCTGAGATTCAAACCCTTTCTGTTTGACACACTGCAAAACCTCAAAACCCATCCAGAACTTTACGCAGCAACAACAGTGAACAACCATACTGAGAAAAAAAAACAAAAAAACAAAACATTTCTTTATCGTCTAGAAAAGCACTCTATTCATGAGATGTATTTTTGTTTGTTGGTTTACTCGAAAACATAATTTCATCTAAAGGCATCATATATATCTCATGAAATGACAATATATCGTTGATAAATGCAGAATTGTCACCGTTTGTCTAAACATTAGTGATGATTCATCGTCAGCTCAAAGTAAAAACTAATAATTTAAAGCACTGAAACTTGTGTTTTGATGTGTCCTCCCTCTTTGGACCCTTCAAGGATCAAGCTGGGGACATGTGCACATTCTTAGTGTTTACATGCATAGAAACCACATTCTTCTCCTTCACTGAATTAAAGCCTGTTTAGTGAAGACGATTAAAACTGGAAAGATGTGTTGGTACTGCAGCTTTTTGCAGAAGTCCTGCTTCTTCCAGTTATGATCCATCATGATTGCAACACACACACAAAAAAAACACACGTCTTGAAACCTCACACTGCGAAGAAGGCAACAATCATGAAGATATGTGAAATGAGTATGAACTTGAAAAACACATTACAGTGCACCTTATGGATACAGAGTGTGAGGACTACAGTACATTTCACAACCGATTAAATACCATAAACACCCATTGACAGAGTCAGCTTCACTAGATGGTTTGTTAATGATACATTTAAGAAAGTTCAACTAATTCAGTTTAAAATAAAATAGATGTTTTTATACTTGACCTAGTTAAAGAAACTTTATACAACCATTACTCAATAAAATCTTTGCATGAGTTGGGATTAAATCTCAGGTTGTTTATATAGACAACAACAAACTCAACTTTACTGTCATCCATGTGATAAATGTATCTTGATTTGACCCATGTTTAGTTCTCAAGATAAGTTCACAACACACATCTGTTTGTTTGTTTTTAAATCCATGAACAGTTTATATTGATTTTCCAGGAAATGTGTTAAATCCTGATTAATACTGATATCACAACATTAACTGACACATGCCTTGATAGAGCACTTGAATCATTTCTCCGACTCCTAACAGGACATTTGTCAGTGTGCAGACAGAGAGCATATTATTCCCATCTTAACTACAGTAGTCTCCATTTATCAAAAAAAAATTGACCTCAGGTTGAAACAATCTGCAGATTTACTTCTATAAGGATGAAGTTAAAAGTTGCCACGCAACCTACATCTGCACAAGTTCTTCACATTCAGATATGCAACAAACCTCTATTCATGGAGTGATGTCCAACACCCTTAATGCTACAGTTGACCTACAGTGTCAAGCTTTTATAAAAGGTAGTGCATGCTCACATTCACCGGTGTATGACTGTTTTACATTACACTGATTTCAGCCTTTGTTCAGCTTTCACCCATGATCAGAATTCATCTGACGTACGATTCTTCATGAGCATGAGGCAACTTGAAAGAGTGACGTTTTTAAAATGCCAGAACCTTTTCGGGGAGGCTGATGAACGTCAGTAGACTCTGCAGTAGTCGCCTTCAAATCCTGTGCAAGAGCATTAACACCCTGAACGACTGCTCCAAACGTCAGTTTTAACACCTGCTTACAGTCACTCCTGCCGTGCTCAGAGGAGGTCGGTCCCGTCGTAGACCACAGCCTTATCAAGACTCAGGTGATACAGCACTTTCTTTGAGATGAACCTGATGAACAGGAAGAACAGGAGAAACCTGATGCTTTATGTTTGACTTAGCTCCTCCCTGTCTGGTTTTAAGGTGCATTAAAAAAAAAGCAGTGGTTTATTATGAAGAATAAACAGTGTTAACAAATATGCAAAGACCTAACATGCAATATAAGCAGTTCCTGAATCGCAGAACTGGACAACTGACCTGGAGAAGGAGTTGTCAAAGACTAGTGTGTATTCTCCAGCGTTCCTGACTTTCAGTTCCCCCTGGATAGTCTCTTTGTGAGAGTTACAGCGAGTCAGTGGGATCAAAACCTGCAGAGAGCAAAGGACAGAAATCCTGGTTGACATTTATAGTTATGGCAGAGGATTATTTCTGCATCCATTAGGTCAGCTCTGAAAAGGTGAGAGAATGAAAAGAG
Source organism: Decapterus maruadsi (assembly GCA_030347415.2). NCBI lineage: Eukaryota > Metazoa > Chordata > Actinopteri > Carangiformes > Carangidae > Decapterus > Decapterus maruadsi. The sequence continues at coordinate 21,387,285 of CM064906.1, forward strand.
GAGGTAGAGATGGAGGCCAATATCATGTTATTGAATCCGTATCCAGTTCTGAACTCTTTAAGGGATCTCTTCAGGTAGTCTGTTTGGTGGGGAATGAAGACATCTTTAAGTTAAAAAACAGTTTATTTTTATTTCACTCTGTATCAAACCTAAACCACAGAGAGTCTGCTGAGCTGAAAGGACTGTGCAGATTTCACCACATAATGTGTCACTGCTCTGTGACATTCATTAACTCTACCCTGACTCATTTTTGCTTTTGATGTGAGGGGAAAAAAAAAACACACATCCTCAATCTGTGCGGCTGCAGCTGCAGAGGAAATAATATTAATTCTGTGACATCATTCAGAAAACATCAAGGAAAATAAATAAATCAATTTCTTCTGCATACATGGTGCAGAAAATATTACCTGAGGATGCAATCACTGTTGCACTGCTCTAGGTCCCATAAGACACAACACCAGCAGTAGGCTGAGCCACAAGTTCCTCCTTTGACACGATGGATGGTTGATAAATATTAAGCAAAACCTAAATCCTATAATCCTCACATACACACCGTATTTAGAAATGATATTATTGACTCAAGTGAAGTGTTTCCACACTTTACAATGATTATAGCTGCCAAATCTTGTGATCAAAAGACAGACATTTCAAAGAAAACAGCCACATCTGTGTCCTTTTACTGTTTTTTTAAGCCCAGTTCTTGGTCTCTACCAGCTTTTAAGGGAAATATCTGCTCTCTGGCTGCTCAGTGCTCCACTGTATTCACCTATATTCTGTGTAGGTTTGTTGCTTTTGGCATTGCTATAAAACTGCATCTACTGTATGTAGATGAATCCAGTTATTTTACTAACTTAGAACCAGATCCAAAACTGAAACCACCAATCAGAGCCCATTAAAAGGGGGTATTGCGTATCAACGTTCATATCCCAGTCTCTCACCTTGGCCTGTTCCATTGGTGTCTCTGCACTCTCCCTGTAGAGCACACTGAAGGAGATGCTCTTGGGTTCAGAGGTGAAAGTCCAGGAGACGGTGGGACCAGGACTGCTCATGGTGATGGGGATGGTGCTGTAACAGCTGGACTTGATGAAGAGCTCTCGGGAGCTGTCCCCAAAAGCTGAGATGTCATCGATCGTGAAGTGGACAGAAAGGCTGCAGCACAAGGGAAAAAGACAAGTTCACAATAATGGAAAACAACCACTCAGTTTATCTACTGAGAATATAGTAAATCTGCCGATCAGTTTTACATCTGTTTATCCAAACAACAGTTAACTGTCAGTTGAGTCTAAGAAAATATTTACAGCTTTAATTCTAGTGAGTTTATTTTAGTAAATTTGCTTGAATAATAAAAAAGACACTAAATTTAATAGGAATAAAAACGGATTATGCTGGTGAGATTAAAAAACACTCACTCAAGGGATTATAAAGAGATCTAAGCAACCAAAATAAAACAAAACAAACATTAAAACTCAGAAAAAAAGACCTAATCTAATGTGTCATGACATGTTTTTGGTATTCAAATTCTTAACAACAAGGATGCTGCTGCAAAACAAAGAAAAGACTGAGAAGAGTAGATCCTTCACTCATTGCAGCTCACTCTGCCTTAATACAACTTTTTGCACATACTGTATGCAGCTGTACTCTCCAAAACAAGCTCATAATGTTCATTTGTTATTGGATTTAGTGCTTTGCTCAGCGACACTCTCCTGGTACATGCAGGAACCGAGGCCCAAAAGCACAAACCAAGTAACATTTAGGGAAGCTGTCCATGTAACACACAGATGAGTTTCATGTTTCACTTCTCAGTTTGGACTCAGCTTTATGTTTTCTCCTGGAAATTATTAAGAAACTTCCTCTGAAAGTACACTGTGTAACCTTGTAACTGCATCCATGTGTAAACAAAACAGTTCTGCCTCGACGGTGTAATCTTCACTCGACGTGACGAACTTACGTGAGTTCTCCAGACTTCAGCAGACAAATCTCTGCATCCTGCACCGCAGCACTGAGGTCGTCAGTTTCCTCTGATGTCAGATCTCCTGCACTGGTACTGCTGTTTCTACAAAATGCGACAAAGATTCATGAATATAAATTATACATGTATATTATGCACATATATCTTCATAGATATTGGTGCATTCATACATTTTCTGTGTATCAGCTGGACTGCCACATTTAAATACTTTCTGATCACTACTTACTGTATCCATAGATGTATTGTCGTGTCTTGACATTGTGATTTTAATGTTGCTGTTGTGTTTTAAGGGTACCAAACATTGTTATTGTTGTCTGAAAAGGCTGTTTTTGTGATAATGTTTTTATATTTGTTTGTATTTGTCTGTGCTTATTTGTTTTGTACTATAGTGTTCGACTTCAGATGAAAATTATCTAGTGGTACTAGTACTGTGGTATGGCTGAGAACTGTGCACTGTCTCTGTTAAATAAACAAATGAATAATAAAATAATGTGCAGAACATGACAAAAGGCGCATGTGTGTATGCGTGAGTACTAAATTCCTCTGAGTGTACAATGTACACGGAAGATGATTAGAGCTGAAATGGTATTAAACTTTTTAAAGTCTTCTTCTCCTCACTGCTGCAAAATGTAGGTTTTCCATCCATGATTTCTGCAGAATTACACCAGACTCTTCTGGATTGTTTTGAATGTGGAGGAGATCTGTGCTCAATCAGATATTTTCATGAATCTGATACACTGTAACTGCTGGTTTAATCTCTCATGTTGTGGTTAACTGTATGATCTCTATCAGTGACATCATACATATCTGCTACAGTCTCAATTCCCTTGTCAGTGCCACCTGCATGCGAGATACTTACAGCTGCACTGCCCCCTGCTGTCCATGTGATGGAGAGCAGGCAGTGGCAAAAGACAGTGAGTCACTGACCCCGCTCACTTCCTCTTCTGTGATGATGTCAAACACACCATCGTCCTGTTTGTCATCTTCATCTCCTCCTAGAAAATCAATAATAACTTAATGTTTGTTATTGCATTTCATTGCACTCTGCTGCTCTGCACTCAATTATCAACCAACTGGTTCTGGATCAAATGCACAAAAACCTCATTGTTAGACAGATTGTGTGTGCTCAGGTGTTTGTTTGTGTGTCCTGTTACCTGGGCCGCCGGTCACAGCTCTGCCAGCCTGTAGCAAACGACTGAAAGGTGTCCCCAGGGCGCTGTTAGTCATTTCCTCCTGTGGGTGGCGCTCCACTACTGCACTGTGCTGCTCGTAACAGTCCCTGCAGCAGCGCTCTCTGTTGCCCCCCTGTTGGGTGCTCACTGTGTTGCTGCAGCAGTAGTAGCAGAAGGGACGCCCACACAGTCTAAGAAAACAGCAGATACAACGTGATGGAGATGGATAGACTCAGAAAAATGGCTCATTATTTTGAAATGTATTATAGTGTCGAGAGGATTAATTAGTACTTGGAGCATGTCTTAAATCAGCTCCTACAAAGACCTTGTTGTCTTTTAACACAGATATAAAAATTCAACATGTAAAAAGATATTAAACTAAAGCTGATTCCCTGGAATAACAATAACAAATGATAAAAACACATTTAAAAGCTTTTCAATCGTTGGACCTCTGAGTAATGAGGTATTGCATCTTTAAAGTTTCTGCAAAACCTCTGGTAAAAAAAAAAATCAGGTCACTACACGCTGTGAGACTGAGTTTTACATGGACGCCACAGTTCCTGATTATGCAGAATCGATGGATACTATTCAGTTGGCAATGGATGATCTTTGATCTGGGTTAAAGTTACAGTTTGTGAGTATAAATGAGAAGTGAAATACGGAAATAAAATGTCACTAAACTTAAAGTACTGCAAGTGACGCCTTTCCAGTTCACTGTTTTGACTTATGCACTCACAAAGGGGATTTTTTTGGGTGGAACCAGTGCAGGAGTTAGAGTATATTTTTACATCTTCTTATAAATTGGTTAAATGTTTTCCAGAAGTCGTTTGCAGCACATATTGTATGTCGTGTCACACAGTATTAGACTAATGTGGTGATTGCATTGGATATTTTGCAGTAGTGTTGCAGAAAATGTGCTTTAGCAATAAAAAACAAACAAACATTCATTTTCAAAGAGCACAACTGTGCACTATGAAGGACCATCGGACCTGCAGCTGTACTTGCGGATCCACCAGCTGAACTGACTGTGACAGCCCAGGCAGTAGTTGACGTCTCTCTCCGTCTCCTCATCCCGCAGTTTCTGCTCAAACTCCAGGGCATCTGTCCTCTGCCACAATGCATCTTTCTCCCTGCAAAGACCAAAATCAATCAATATTTGTATAGGCAACAGATCTAGTCACTGTATTTGAGGTTAGATTAAGTGTGTTCATACCTGATGAGCTCTACGAGTCTTTCCTCCAAATTGATTTTGGTGCGGTAGAGGTCATCGAGTTCAGCAGCCGTCTTCAGATCAAAGCTCTTTTTGTCCTGTGTGACTCTCCGTAGGTTTTCATTCATCTCCTGGCAGGCCCGCTGAGCCACTGCAAGTCCCTCCTCAGACCTGCAGACATAAACGAAGGCTCAGTTATAACACAGTATGCCCAAGCTTCTCAGGTGACTTGGATTTCCTCCATGCTGCTGTTTTTTATTTTTAGGCCTGGATTTTAAACATAGCATTTAGAAGAAAGGCGTCATGAATAAAAAAACAAAACGTTCTGATCTAAATACACAAGATTAGAAACATTTTTTTTTTTCATGGAGCTATAATTTGGTCCAGAATGTGTGATTATGAATACAGTATCTCACCTTGATAAATTCCCTTTCAGATGGATTATCTCGTCTTCTTTCTGCTGGATGAGATTTTCAGACTTGGCCATCTGGATGTTTTTCTCCTCAATCTGTTGGCAATATCTCTGATTCTCAGCCTGCAATCAGCACAGCAAAGCAAGACATTATTTCTGGTTCTTTGTGAATTATGCTTGTGACCATAACGTTATGATTAGTTAGATCAGTTGCCCAAATACACAATGTAACCGCAATTTGCATTTCCATTTATCAATCCCAGAAAAACAGATATGCATTAAGATAAACATGCACGCCCTCGCTAGCAAACAAATCAACCGTCCAAAACGCTCGGTTTTGGTCTCATGAGACCAAACCTTCAACGTTGTAGATCAGATGCAGATGATACACTGTGTTACCAAACTTTTTGACTAGTACTGCAGATTTCCTCTCACCTTGAGATCATTGAGCTTCCTTTCCAGATTAACCACTTTCTCTTGCTCGGCCGTCAGTTGAAGTTTCACTTCCTGTAAGTCCAGGTTCACACGCTGGACAAAAGTATAAAGAAAAAATTTGTCATAACGATGCAGAAATGCTACTACAGTAATTCAGGATTTGCTGAAGCAGCGTCTGTGGTTTCCTGATAATGCTGAACGTCCCTCTCTGCAGCCGTGTCATTTTAAGTATATTTTTTGGGCTCTATTACCTTTATTCTACAGCACAGTGGCGAGAGAGACAGGAAATGGGGAGGCAGAGAGGGGGAATGACATGCACAGTAGGAAAGGACTGCCCAATGCGGGGTTTGAAACAAGTCTGCAAAAGCCATAACCTTGGCTTTATAATAATATAATACAAAATATAAAAAAAAGTCTGTATTTGATCAGAATTTATCTTTGTCTTTGTCCATTTTTAAAACAATGCAAGAAATCAACAAGCACAAGAGTGAACACAATGAAGCATTCAGCATTCAGCTGTTTGTGTCTGACCTGGAGCTGGCTGTCGTAGTCGACGGCTTGGCTGCTCAGCTGGGAGCGCAGCGCCTGGATCTCCTCCTGGTTGGTCTCCTGCTGGGCCTTGCTCAGCCTCTGCAGCTCCTGCTTGGACGCCGCCAGCCCCTCCTCGCCGTGGAGCTGGTCGAGGAGGAGCTGGTTCTCCTGGCGCAGCTCCTCGATGCAGCTGCTCAGCCTCTCGGCTTCGTGAGACGCCTCGTCCTCCAGCTCCTGCAGCTTCGTCGACAGGCCCTCCCAGCGCAGACGGGCCTCGTCCTTCTCCGCGTTCAGCATGCAGACGTGGACGCCGAGCTCGGCTGTTTCCGTGTTGGCTCTGTGCAGCGCCTCCCTGGTTTCGCTGTTCTCCAGGCACAGGGCTTCGTATCGCAGCTTCAGTTTATTCAGCTCCTCTCTGGAGGCCGTCACCTCGGCGGCCAGACCTGCACGGGCCTGGGCCTCGCCGTCTCGCTCGCGGACGAGGGCCTCCTCTCTCTCCCGCGAGCGGAGGATCTCGTCCACGTGCCGGCGGTTCAGCTCCTCCACCTGGGCCTTGAGCTGCTCCGCTAAAACGCGGAGGTCTTCTCTGGAGGCCTCCGTCACCTCCTGCAGGGCCTGGACCTTCATCCTCTCCTCGGTCCCCGCTAGAAGCTGCGCCCTGAGCTCCACCACCTCCTCTCTGAGCCGGTGCACCTCCCTCAGGTTGAGCTCCAGCTGAGCCTCGGCGATCACCAGCCTGAACGGCGCCTCTTTGGTTTCCATCGAGGAGCCCTGATGCTCGTCGTGAAGCTTCTGCATTTTTTCGTTGCTCTCCGCGGCGCCCTTCTCGTCGTGCAGCTCGCCGCTCCTGTTCTCCAGTTCCTCCGCCCGCGCCTGCAGGAGGCCACATTTGACGGTCTGGTCTCTGAGCTTCGCCTCCGTCTCCTGGAGCTTTTCAAGTAACTCCGCTTGGCTTCTTTGGGACACTGCCAGGTTCTGGTCCAACTTTGTGGCTTTGGTGGTGAGGGAGTCCAACTCCTGCTGCGTTCTCGCCAACTGCTTCTTCAACAACGACTGCACCTCGAGAAGCTCCTTGTTCTCAGGCTCTAGTTTCTTCAACTGTGCATCTGACAGCTCCTTCTGGACGAGAGCCTTCTGAACAGTCTCCTCCAAACGCAGGTTCTCGTCGAGCAGCTTCTTCTCCCGCGCCTCCACGCTCAAATTCGCAGCCTCTACTCTTCCTTTCAAATGCTTCTCGGAGGCCCTCAAAGACGCCAGCTGATCCAACAAGGCTGTCCTGCTGTCTGTCAGCTCTGCCATGGTCTCCTCGCTCCTCTTCACCGTTTGAAGCAGCTTAGTGTTGATTTCTATGAGGCTGCTGCATTGAGCTTTGTAGTCCTCCACGTTCCCGGCCCGATCGGAGGAGGCGACTTCATTGTCTGTAAGTTTAGAGCTCAGACTTTCTTTCTCAACGTTTAGCTTATCCACTTGCTCCTCTAAGTGTTTTATTCTCTCCGAGCTAACAGCTAGCTCCTTCTCTCTGGTTTTAAGAGCTTTTCTTAAATCCAGGATCAGGCTCTCGACTTCCTCGTTCTGGCTGCTACTCGTGCTACATCTCTGCTCCACCTCCTCCCTCTCCTCCTGCAGTCTTTTCCTCAGTTCCTCGGCCTGTCTTTCTCTGCACTCCAGTGATGCTTGGAGGTCCTGAAGCTGGGCTCTCAGGTTCCCAGTCTCCTTCTCTTTCAGACTCAACGCCCCCTGAATTCGGCCGACGACCCCTTGGAGCTCCTCCAACCGTTTGAGCGCCTCCTCCTGTTCGTCGTGGGCTCCGGCTTTTACCTGAGCCAGCTTCACCTCGCTGTTTTGCAACTCCTCTTCCCTGAGTTTGAGTTCCTGCGACAGGCGCTCAGAGTGCCTGGCCCTGTCCTCCGCCTCTCTCTTTGCCTCCAGCTTCTCCTCCTCTGCTGTCTTAAGTTTATCCAGGAGCTCCTGAATTTTCCAGGCTGAGTCGCAGTAGCTTGCCGCTTGTTGACCTTTCTCTTTAAGAGCTTCATCCAACTTTGAGAGAAGCTCCATATTTTTGTTCTCAGCAGCTGCGAGTCTGTCTTGAAGTTCACTGCTTCTAGCGTCCCGGCAGCTGTGGAGGTGATTTGCTCGACCTGCTTCTGTTGACACCGATTGACCAGAAGTCTTCTGAGCTTCTAGCTCCCCTTGAAGATCTTTAACCACCCCTTTCAGCTCAGCAGCCTCTTTGCCCAACTCCTGAACCTGAACCAGAAGCTCCTGCTGCCTGAGCTCGGACTGGTCGAGCTCAATGCGGAGATTCTCCGCGATGCTGCAAGGAGAGGGTTCCCCCAGTTCTCCCAGTTCACCGAGGAGACTGTGACTCAGGTCAGGGATGGGAAGAAACTCCCCCTGCACCTGGCCATTTGAGGGAGAGAGAGCTCTGGTTAGATGATTAAAAAAAAAGAAAAACGTTTACATCCATCTGTAAATGTGAATGTGCTGTACCTGTGATTGTGAGTAGCTGCTGACCAGACTGTTGATGCTGGAGCAGCGACTGGGAGCCTTCCACAGGAAAGCTGATGAGCCGATGCCTATTGTTCGCCTTGTGTGTCATAAAGTGTCATAAACAAAATAAATAATAGGAGTTAAATGCAAACTACTGAAAAAATCATCAACAGTCTAACAAAGAAGCTTATATCTAAAGCATGAAGTTTTTTGGTGGGCCTATGTCTTTTTATATTTACCCAAATGTGCATTTTATATGATCTGATGCAATAGAAATGGCACTGAAGAGCTGCCTCTAATTTAAGACCGGACACAAACACCTTATTTCTCATTTCTGGATATTCAGCTGTTATTGACAAAATGTACTTGTCGGAGAGGAAACTTTTACAGTTACTTGAAATGAATTTCTTCTACTGTATCAGAGACAAACCACCACTTTACCGTTTAAAACCACCAAAATACGTACACTAGCAATTCCACGAACCCTCTCAAGCATTTGCATCTAAATGTCACAAGTACTTCTCTATTTTCTTCCGAGGAAAAAAAAAAAAGAAACCCAAATAACAGGAAAAAACAAACAAAACTAAAATAAAGTGGCAACATGTAACGTAACTGTTAGAATGAGTTATGTAAGTTTCGTTGGTAAACTACTGCAATTATTGTGATACTTTCATTTCTTATTTACAACCAAACCAAGCCATTATGCTGTCATACAATCAATGTTAAATATCCCTTCACTGGCACAGCGATGAAATTGTTTAGCCAGGCACAATTTATGTGAAAAACCAAAGCACCTGTGTTTGTTTGAGTATTGCATCAAATAATTTCAGGCTCCTTTGACGGAAATGACAAGCACAGCAAATATTTGCTCTTAGGCACTTGCTGGAAAGAAAGTGCGAAAAATACAAAGGTGTTCAGTGCAGTGTTCATAGACACCGTACACACCAATGTAACCCAACAAAGTAGCCATCAAAAGCAATTCTGCATTTGTGAAAGACGTTATTTATGTGTATGAGTGACCAAATCAACCCCTTCTATACCACAGAATGTGTTGTGGTGGTGTTGTTGTGTCACTGCATTATAGCCTACACACGCTGCATTATATTTAAATGATAAACACAATAATATGATGCATGCTTTTATAATAAAATGTAAAAAAAATAAATAAATAAATGGTGGCAATCGCCTGCAGAGTGTCTGTAAATTGATGACAAGGAAGTGAAAAGTTCTGGCAAAGGTGTTGACGTGAGGAACAGCGATCAACGATCACATGCTGTCACCACCCACACTATCAGAACCCACATCCTCTTACGCACACATTTACACACATGCAAGGCGAAGAAAAAAGAAAAAAAAAGCTGTGAATGTGTTGAGTGATCAGATAATTAAGTGTTTCTTCACGTTTTGAAATACCTAATTTTGCACTTTAATTTTACATTACTGTAGATGCACTGAGCTGGTGTGTTAGTTCAAATTATTTTATTTTGCTCAGATCAATTAGCTAATTCTTATTGACCCCTGGAGGATCTGTAACCTATCGTTTATTTATAAGTGTCATTAGGAATAAATGCATTGTAGGTGTAAACAACAACAACAACTGTAGCTATCCATTACCTTGCAAAGGCTGGCCAGTCTGCATCGAGGTCATAACCTCTTGCCGCGACGTCAAATTGGATCTGGTTGAGCTCATAAAGATGGTTGATTATGTCAGCGGTGAGGTGACACTTGAGGAATGGACTCCGGGCATAATACCAGTCACTACATGGGAAGAACACAAAAAAACAAACCATGAAGGTCTCATTGGACACGAAGCAATGTTTTTACAATCTGTTAAGCAATTATTATTATTGTGCTGTTTATTTTATATAAGTCACTTTGAACATCACAGAATCAGACACATCAGCAAAACAGTTTCCTCCACTGCCCAAAAATATCTTTTGTTCAGAAGCTGCACTACACAAGAGCATCTCTATGGTAACTGTGAACAACAAACACAACAGTGATCGCAGCCAAAAACTGTTTAGACGACAAAAAATTAATAAAACAGATGACGAAAGCGACATAAAAACTGCATTAAAATGTTTTTGCATTTTGTTTTGTGAATTGAAAACAAAAACAAATGATTGTGCTTTCACTAAAATGCACAGTTTAGTCAAGAGACAAACTAAATCTAAATCATGTACTAAAGTTTGATCAGTGAGCTGCAAATGCTGAAAAGCTGATTGACGAGGTGCTAGTAGGCAAATCATGTTCCTGTTGGACAGAGCCGATCTAGCTGTTTCCCTCTGTTTCAGGCCTTTATGTCAGGATGCGGTAGATGCATCACATTTAATCCGGATCATATTCATCTAACAGTAATATAAGTACTTTTACCAAAATGCCAAACTCCTTCAACTTAATATAACATTTATATTCACGAGGTAGTTCCTGTGGATGGTGTGTGGCTGGTTAGCCTGTTCAGTAAGTGTTATCTTAGCCGACCAGAGCTCACACGCACACACACTCACTTACGCATGCATGCACAGACACACAAAATATTACAGAATGCCTTTAAGCTTCCTCACACCATCTCTCCCATTTTACCCAACACACTCTCGTGAAATATGAAACGTCAATGATGAAAGCCGTCTCCTACACGCATCTTGCAACATAAATGTTAAATAAAGTAAAAACAAAACTAACATTTGGTTTGTTGAAAAACAGGAAGTGGGAGCCATCTGTGGGTCTCCATGGTTTAGCTATGAGCCAGTTTTTTTTTCTCTGTTTTTTTTTTCCTTGTACATGTATAAACAGAAATAAGACACAAATCAGGAAGGGAGAATCACACTTCCTGTGAAACGATGCCATCGTGATAGCCAGTGTTGTACAAACACGACACATCAGGCCACCTTCAAAAGAGCCAAACATGGAGACACATAGTAAATATGCATGTGTACGTGTTGTCTGCTCTGACCTGGTGACCTTCTGGTTTATAAGACACTGCTGAAGAGTGTCTGCAAGACGCTGGTGAACGAGGGAATAGCGGATGAATGCCCTTCCTTTCCCCAGTGAGGTCTTCAACTGAGGAGACACAAAAACACACATTTAACGTCCATTCACATGTTTGACCAGAGCATTACAGCATTTAACTTTTGTAACTACTGCACCAGTGTGGCAGCTCACACCATTTATCCTCATCCTCAGTTCTGTGTGAATGTACAGTTTCAGTCGTTAAATAAGGCGGAAAATGTCAGAAAAGAACGAAACCTGTCCACAAGGAACCAAGATGACTTGACTTTTCTTCAAAACACTTAAAAACCAGAAGATTTTCAGCTCACAGTGATATAAAAAGAGAAGCTGAAACCAGGGAATTATGTGTTTGTTTGTTTTTTGAAAAATGACTCAAACCACATCAGAGTAGTTTCCTGTCAATCAGCCTATCGATTAATTGACACATTTCAGGTCTAGTGCCAAAGCACCCCGATGTGAAACTGTGTTTTGTTAACATGAGTCCCAGCAGAGAACATTTCAGGATCTCTACATTTAAAGGTCAACGCTGCGTAGACGCGGTCTAGCACAGACTCTCGAACACATTGGCAGATGGAGGGATTTAGGTAAGACAACAGACTCACAGACCTACCATAAGGACACCAGCTGGAGACTCCCTTTACGTCTGTGACTGAACAAGAAACAACAAGAGCAAACCAAGAGTAAAAGTAATATTTTAAGTGAGAGTTTTCCAGCAACGGACCGGCAGTCAGCTTTTATGGACTGAACCGTGTTACAGTACCTTTGGAGAAAATCCTACTGTACTCCCTGAGGAGACGACAGACCGTTTGCCTCTGAAGAAGTCTCCATGACCAAAAAAACAAGAAATATGGTCTAAAGCAGGACTCATCAATTAGCTCTCTCATGTTAAAACCCTTAAGAATGGATCAAAACTAATTTAAAAAATGCTTAATATCTGAAAAATACAACCAACTGACAACCGTGAGAATCAATTCATCAACCAATCTTTTTTAGTGGCTTTTGAGGCAAAGCAAACAAAACAAACCCTGAAAATACACATCAGCATAAAACTGTTCTACAACATAATATAAACAAATCTATAGTAACACAATGAGCTGACAGGCACCCAAGAAAAGTAACTTTAGCTTTGACACCTCAGATTTCCATTTTGAAAGGACTGCTGGATGCATATCCACCAGAGAATCACCATTTTTACAGAGAAGGGCAAAAAGATTGGCTGACAGAGCAAAAACAGTATCCTTCTGTTTTGGACTGTTGGACAACTTGGACTCTGAACCATTCGGAAATGATTGGCAGAAAAGGAAATGCTTATCATTTATAAATATATTATAATGTGCCACTGTGGTCTATATACATCCTCATGAATACAATACTCACACACAATGGCAGCATAAATTAAATCAAATATATTCATTGTCTTTTCATATACATTAGAAAAGCTGAAAAGTCAATTAAATGCTTAGTTGATTGACAGAAGAATGAGTGGTAAACAGAAAAAACAACATTTTTTTAGCAAAAAAAAGTTTTCTGGTTCCAGCAGAGAGTATTTGCTTTTGATAATAAACAACCTCTCTTCAGCTTTATTGTACAATAAAGCATTTTTTCAGATGGATGTTTGATATTATTTCTTACCGTGTACATATATATTTTTTGATTCTTACCAAATTCTGATGATGAAAATAACTGTGGCACTTTTAGATGCAAAATGAAAACATGTCTCATCTCTAAATCTATTTTCTATTCTACTGCCTTCGTTTTAAAGCACAGAGACACCTACTGTAAATGTCACACACAGAAATCAACATTAAAGTATAAAGAGTAAATATTAACTACAATTATCCCAGTGTGAAACTCACCACTGTGAATTCCCAGGACAGAAGGTGAAGAAGAAACAGCACAGGTGGCACAGGTGCGAGGCAGCCAGTGAATTAGCAGCACTGAGTCGTACTGTACCCGACTGACCAGAGGATTACCTACATGGTTGCACAGTCACCGTGTATCTGAGCGCGTGCGCATGTGTTGCATGTCACGGCAGGGCTGAAGACGAGCAGAGTGTGACAGCGTGTGTGCGGCACAGGAGGATTACCTCAGGGATGGACTTAACAAAACGGATGCCATCGTTAGCTCCCTTGATCTTAATCAGGCAGTCGCAGAAGTAATCCCAGTAGTCTTTCCTCTGGCCAAGAAACGTTGTCTTCTCTTTCTGGTCAAACTAAGAAACACACACCACCATGTTACAGCAACATCTGTCCGACACGGAAATATCCATCATGATATAATTCATATACTTCCTGAGAGATGAAAATGTTTAACTCGTATTTCACTAGACGAAAAAGAAAACATTTGGAGAAATGTTGAAGAACATGAGGAGAAGATGTGTTGTATCTTCTTTTTTCCTTTATAAACTTTGTTTACATCATGCTCTCTTCGACTCTCCAAACTCCAGTATAAAATTCCCACTGAAGCATCCGAAGAAATTAAATACTTCACATTAAAAACTGTTGTTCTATAGCCAATTAACAGTAATTTCATAAACTGGAGATAAAATTACATCTGAAATAAATACACAAAACCTTGCTGGTTTCAGCCTCTTAAATATAAACATTTCTCTTTGATTTAGATGGTCATCATTTGAATGTCAAAGTAATAACAAGACTATGGAATTCTTATAAGATATGTGTTAATGTTATGTGTTGATGTTAACCCTGGTAGATTAAAGCACCATACCTGTAGCAGGTATTCTAGTTTATAGAAGAACTTGTGTAGGTTGGCACTGTCATCAGTTACGGGTTCACCACACTCCCTGTGCTCTTTACTCAACTCCAGCACAGCGTCTAAACAAAACAGTTACAGCATCATTACCACATACACACACACAACTGAAAAAAAAAAACATACATACATTTATTGTTGCAATATTTATCAATCATAGATCCTTATGAGTCACAAAGACATAATTCTATTTATATCCACCTTGCTTTTTAACATTGGTTCTTCTAATATAGACAAAAAGATGATGCATTGCTCACATAGAGCAACAGTGGAGGGATAGCCTACTAATGTATACTGTACAAGACACTTATTGTTTATTGTTTGTGCAGCGGCCTTAATCACCATGCAAATCTCTGATTATCCTCTGCAGTTGATTATCACCAACCGATGAGCAGGAGGCCATTGTGGGGAAAATGTCAGAAACTTGCCTGTGGGATTAAAAAGAGAACAAATATGTCACTTCCCATGTTATCCTGAAATCAACGCTGTTCCTGACAAATCTGAATTTGTCCAAAATATACCCCAAAAAAGTAAATGACAGACATTTGACTATGAAAACATGCCAAAGCTGCTACCAGTGGGAGGTGTACATAAAAATAGTAAATATCTAAGTCTCTTTCATAAAAAACAACAACAACAACAACACAGAGTCCTGTCTATTTAAAGCTGGGCCAGGAAACTATGACATGGACACTGACAGGCTGCGTGGATATGTGAGAATGACACAGTGGAGAAACCACATTAATTAGCCAAGTTAGCCAAAAAATGTGTCTACAGAAGGAGGTCCAGCATTTTTACATCACATACGACAGGTGGACGCGTTATCACTGTTTGGAGAAACAGCCTCTGTCTCAGCTGCCACGCGCACACACGCAACATTTATTATTTCCCGTTATTTCCCCTCATCAGTGGCCTAAAAACCAGAAAAGTTGACCCGTACCACTTTTCAAAACGCTACAAAATGCAACAAACCGCGACGTAAACACGGATTTGTCCAAACCTCAGCGGGCTGCTACATGACATGCACCTGCTTCTCTCTCTCTCTGCTCCTCGTTTCCGGCTCTTATTTCACCCACATTTCTGTCACACGCCTTCGCGGTTTGGTTGGAAAGAAGGTGAAACAGCTCAATAATAAATACAGATTGAAACAATAAACGTACTTGATGTGTAAAAAATTGTCCAGTGTCCAGTTTGTAGGTGATACAGCAGAAACTTGCTACCGGCGGGGGGCGGGCACTGAGAATGATTGACAGGTCAAACGGATCAATGGGAAGGCAGCACCAGCGACTAAGTTTGGTTGAGATGTCAACGGTAAATAAAGTAAATAAACAGAAATCGGCGATGTATGCTCTGCTCTGTTTATTACATCATAAAGTAGTATAATAATTTAAGTAATTCCATATATATACTTAAAAAAAAATATATAAAGTATGATAAGCCCAGCAAAGAAACAACCAATTAAAAAAAATCTTTAAGCCTTTTAATGACAATAAAATTGTTAACTTTTTAAGCTATTTACAGGATAGGCTAGCATACATAAAGAAAAATGTAGTTTGAGTAATAAAAGTAAACTCATAAAACATTTTTTTATAGGCTACTTCAGCTATGAACAGACAGCAAAATAGCCTACTTTTCTTTTTTTGAAACTTTTTTATAGGCCTATTTATTTTTTATATTTTAGGCTACTCTATATATATATTTTTTTTTTTTTAAGCAAAATAAAATAATAAAATAATTAATGGAAGTGGGGCACACCACACTGCAGCTTTTATCATGTCCATTAGGTCTGCTGAGGGTCTGACCCATCTTTTTTCGTAGCTACACAATCTATTTATGCCACCACTGGTCCAAGGTCCCTGCTTTTATTCTGAGATAGTAGCCTATATGTCAGTCTTCTTTCCATCTTTCACTTTTCAGCCAGTTTTTTGTTATTTTTATTTTTTTACATGCCAAGATCATAAATAGATTGTTTGTTTTTTCCCCCAGAAAATGTCTGCTTCCTGTTTTATCCCCTGTTGCCATGGTGACATTATCTGACAGTATCTGAGCTCCATTGATGATGGCTTTAACTGTCGTCAGGCACAAGCTCAACTCAGAGTTAACAGAGGCTACTTACTGAGGGTCGACCGATCCGCTGTTCTGGAACTGAAAACTCACAAGTTTCACTTCACAGAGTAAAGTTCAGGGTTATAGGCTCAGAGTTTGTTGAACCTCCTCTCTGGAATAACTACCCCTCTGGAGTCAAACCCAGGTAGCTACATAGTCCGGGGGTCCCTAGGCTATTCTGTAGGAACAAATCTGAATCTGAACCACTCTGAACCACTCCCAGAAACCCTGTAAATTTAGCCTACACATGACCAAAAAACGTGTGTGTCCGTGTGTGTGTGTGTGTGTGTGTGTTCTTGTACTTGCTACGTTGTGAGGACCGGAATGAGTTTTTAACCAACAGACTGAGGACATTTTTGGGAGGTGAGGACATTTTGGCCGGTCCTCACTTCTTCAAGGGGCTTTTTGAGGGCTAAGACTTGGGTTAAGACACTAGGTTAGAATTAGGTTTAGAGGAAGGTTAGGGTAAGGAGCTATGGGAATACATTATGTCAATGAGTGTCCTCACTCATTGTGTGTGTGTGCGCGCCCATGCACGTGTGCCATACCTGCAAACTCCGAATGGGTATGTAGAATGTTTATTACAGAAGAGAAACGCACATTTCAGGACCTGACTTGTGTCATCAGGCTGTAATAGAAGGCTAAACATCACAGGACATGTCTGTTCTGTCCTTTCATATATTAATAGGCTCAATAGGCTGGTCCTGGTCCTGGTCCAGGCCAAAAGCCCCAGTTGCCCACTAGACCAGTTTCATACACTCCAGCCATACAATGAAAGGAACCACAGAAAAGTTGGCAACCCTGCTCATTGTGTGTGTGTGTAGGTGTGTCTGTGTGTGTACTGCATGTGCGGAACTTATAGGTGTATAGGCTGCTTTTTCTGTTCACCTTTGTGGTTAATACTTAAGGACCAATTCCTGATCCCACTAGTTTTCACTGATACTTGCATCAGGGACGCTGATGTGTGCACAACCTGAGTGGAGGTACAGTACATTTTCTGATATCTCATTGTTGTAGACGTATTGCATGAATTTAATTATCCAATGACTTTTGGCAAACCTGTTTTGGCAATTGTTTTTCAACTATAAATTAGCATCTGATATGGTGAGCAAACAGGTAGAGACATTTTTGGTGATTCGGCCAGTCCAATAGGAAGGCCGTTCAGATCGGTGATTTTATTTATGGACGATATAAGTAATAAAAAAAGTAATAGTAATAGGCCCTAAAAACTTTGTGCACCGGAGGTAATTGTGTCTTCTATGCGAACACACAACTTCAAGAAGAAAACAATATATAAGAGCTGTATTCATATTTGCATGTCAAAAATGTTCAAATTAAAACTGAACTGGGTATATTTTAAGACTATTAAGACTACTAAGAACATAAATGTCAGAGAAAATACAATAGGCCTACAATTGTGACTTTTTCTGATACATCAAGACAAAAATTATAATCACTCAAATTTAGAGACAGCATCACAAGGCTGTTAATTGTCATATATATTTAAATCAAAAACTTCATTTAGTAATGCATTTAAAACCAATTTTACACAGGACCTCAAATGTGTGATAAAGCGTCAGTCAGCCCACAACCATAGGTTCAAGGTCCAATGTCACTTACTGCTGATATAATTACAATGGTTACAAAAAGCTTTTATAACCTAATTATCTGATCTGCTACTGAGGCATTTAATCTTTGATTTATGACTCTAACATCTCAACAATTAAAGTGTATAACAAACATTTTCTTCTGTTTTTCTCTGAAGGAAAATGGCAACAACTGTTCCCACCACAACCACAGTCTATTATGACGAATACTATCCAGATGAAGCTTGTGACGATTCAAAGCCCACGCAGTTTGGAGAAATCTTCACCCCAGTTTTCTTCTCCATTGTGGTGGTCTTCAGTCTGATTGGCAACACCTTGGTCATCGTGATGTTGGCCAAGTATGAAAATCTCAAATCCCTCACCAATGCTTTCATCCTGAACCTGGCTCTATCGGACCTCTTCTTCACTGCAGGCCTGCCCTTTTGGGCCTACTACTACATGTACGGATGGCAATTAGGGGAAGTTGCATGCAAAATAGTCAGCTTTGTCTTTTCCATTGGCTTCTACAGCAGTGGCATCCTCCTCATCCTGATGACCATTCATCGTTACGTAGCTGTCATGAAACCCCTGTCTGACATTATGTCCACCACAGGCTGCTACGGCGCCCTGGCTTCTGTGATCATTTGGTCAGCAAGCATCTTGTTCGCCAGTCCAGCCTTGGCCTTCAGCACTGTCTTGAGAGAAACTTGTGTGTATGGGCACTCTTTGGGGAGTTTATTGGGAATCTACCTGCAAAACAGCCTCTTTGTCATCAGTTCAGTGGTTTTCATCTTCTGCTACTCTCAGATCATATGCAGGTTGCTGCGTCCAACTCCCCAAAGAAGAAGGCACAAAACTTTAAAACTCATTGTTACTCTCATGGTTGTTTTCTTTGCGGGATGGGCACCTTACAATATTGTGATATTTCGTCAGTCCATGTCCATCTGGCAGCAGCAAGCCGTCCCCTCAGAGGTTTTGATTGCACGTTGTCAGCCGCACAATGAATTAGAATATGCTTTCTACATTAGCCGAATTTTTGCCTTTTCCCACTGCTGCCTCAATCCTGTCTTCTACGTGTTCGTTGGCATCAAGTTCAAAAACCACTTGAAGAAATTGCTAAAGAGCTTGGGCAAGAACAGAAACAGCGTTCGCAGCAGACAAAGCCGGATGACAATCATATCAGTAACAAGTGGGGAGGATCTCTCGATGTAGTCGATGCAGTTCTCAGTGTAAACCTAAAGGCATGTAGCCTACTGTAGCAGGATCTTGTTTATCAATTCAAAATTTCAGTCTGTACACATTATAAAGGGTAGAAAGAGGAAGGAAGAAACCACACATAGACTTCTGCTGAGACAGCAGGGTCCAAATGTGGCGTCAACTGCATGAATCCATGAATCCATGAACCCATGAACCCAACCTGACTTGTGTCACTAGTCCAGGTTGTTGTTGTTGTTGGTGGTGTTGGGGTGTGGCAAGGGTTATTTTTTAATACATACATACAAGCCATTAATACCCACTGAGCATGACATATACATGTGACAACCTACATGATTATTGTTGCTGACCATAGATCCCTTGATGACCACAGTCTAGACTTCTTCACATGGCTTCCTCCACCAAATTCGATGATGTAGAGTAACAGCTTTTGATGCCACGTTATGCAGAATTTGATTTGTAGGGCCACTGAGGCCTCAGCACTGCCAGTACTAGTCAGTAATGTCAGAATATATGTGTAGCCAACAGAGTGCTGTGTGAATAACAAGATCGAGAAGTAAAGCTTTTATTTGACAGCTGTGATATACTACGCAGTGTACAGAGTTTCATCGTTAATTTCTCCTTGTCGCTACACAAGATTTTATACTTTCCAATTGAAATGTGCTGTTGATAAAGAGCAACAAGCCGCTGTATCTGTACTTGTGATTTAAGATGCATGATGATTAACTGACTGTATATGGTATAGAAGAGTATGTACACTGTATATGATTTACTTTTATGAATGCATTTTATATATGTTCATATCAAATATTTGAATCAATATAATGAACTTCACTCTCATTTTCTTCAGTGTGATTACTGTAGTTTTGCTTATCATTATTTTCTTTTTTTTAAACATATAGTTGGCAACAAACACTGTGCAATAAGTTTAAATGTTTTGGAAAATTGAGTAATTCTCACTGCTGTTCATTGTTGTGAAATAAAGAATGACACCCAAGACGTTTCACTGTGCATGAATTCAGAGAATGGTTTTCCTCAGAATGAAATACCAAAGCAGAATTTGTGACTAAATGTGAAACAAAAAGAGGAATGTGTCAGTCTGCTGATATTACAGCGTTTCCTTCACAGTTTGCCACAAGACACTGTGCCAGTCGACGCTCAGGGTAAGTTGCTGAGTTCTCTCTGTAAATTGCTCTTTATATTTAACTCCTGACTATTCTCCATATTTGAAATATTCGACAAGGTATTACTTCCATGAGACCACACAGCTTGTTTGATGATAAATCTACTCAGTCGAATACATTTTTCTAATTTTAGTTTTGTGCTCATCTTTCCTAGAAAATCTACAATGGCTGATAACTCCACATCGAACTACATCGACTGGGATGACACTGATGAAGCGATTTTTATTTCTCCCTGTGATGAGATATTTGACTTTTCAACCATCACCGGTGGCCTTTTCATTTTGGTCTTTGTCTTCAGTGTGGCAGGCAACAGTCTCCTTGTTTGGGTTCTTGCTGCATACGAGAGCCTGAAAAATGTCACAAATCTGTTCGTCCTGAACCTGGCCGTCTCCGATCTGATCTTCACCCTCACACTTCCATTCTGGGCTACATACTTCCTGCATCATTGGATTTTTGGGGACTTTTGGTGCAAATTCATGATCGCTGCGTACTATGTTGGTCTGTACAGCAGCATCATTCTACTCACTGCCATGACTGTGGACCGTTTCATCATGGTGGTGCTGCACAACTGGCCTAACAATTGTGTGAAGAGGCAGAGGTGTGCGCTGGCAGCCTGTGCAGCAGCCTGGGTCATCAGCATTGGTGCATCTCTGAGTGATGCTGTTAATGTAGAGGCCAAAACCCACCTGAATAATCGAATCAGGTGTGAAAGTGTCTCAACTGCCACTGTTTTCGATGTGGGGCATTATCTCCAAGTGTCACTGCTTTTCTTCCTCCCACTGCTAATTATTGTTTTCTGCTATTCGGCGATCCTCAAGACAGTTCTGCAGTCTAAGAACAAAAAAAGGAACAGGACTGTAGTGGTGGTGTTGTGTATTGTCGCAGCCTTCTTCATCTGCTGGGGACCTTACAATGTTTTGCTTTTCCTCAAACCTTTGTATCAACCTGCAGAATGTGATGCACTCGAACGCCTGAAGATCGCCACTCATATCTGCCAAATACTTGCTTTTTCTCACTGCTGTATGAATCCTCTGCTATACATGCTCTCACAAAAGCTGAGAAAACATCTGTTGCACCTTTTATTCTGGAAGAAAGAGCAGACGAGGAATAACCTACAAACAACCAACGGCCATGGCACTAAGTCTTGTGTTTTGCAAAATACGACCACGGCGGTACAAGGCTCTGCTGTAATATTGGAGCTGCACTCCAAATAAACATTCACTTGGTCTAAATGTTTAGTTTGTTTACATGAAATTAGTTTGTACCTACCTAATTTATTAATATTGTTGCTGTTTCCTTAGAAACTATTGGTAATGCTTTGATTCTGCTGTTGTGTGGTATTCAAATAAAATCTAGCTGGAATCCAGTTCAAGTGTTTTCACGTCTTTTTTTTTTAGGGTTAGTGTTTTAACTTTAAACTAAATGTGGTCAGATGACCTTGTACTGTAGTTGGGATCAAAATGTCCTGATATCTATCTCAGAGATAAAGAGTGAAGCTGTCTTCCTGTGCAAGTTATTGCACAACACATGAATTATATATTTGCTGAAAATCACGTATGAAGAACCACAGAGCAGTGGCTGAGCACATGTTTAAGGTAAGAGATTTATGGCATTTCCTCTTCCAATTATTAAGCTGTTTTTTTTTTTTAGAAATAAATGACGCCTCAAACAGGTTGTAATAATGAGCATGAAACATGGATGTGCTAATCGGCTACATGAAAGCTTAAAAATGCAATACAAACTTAGATGTGTGCATGAGAATGGGATCATCCATAATGAATACACAAACAAGCATTATGTTTGTTGATTGGAACCATTTTCACACATTTGTTTTTTGTTTCAGTCAATGTCTTCTGAATTTCATGAAAAAGTGTCATCATCTTAGAAAGTTTTCTTCAGGACATTTCTGGAAAAAAAATGTGGTGAAATTTTGAGAAAAAGTTGGTAGCGCCCTTGAACTCTCTCAAGGACCCCACTTTAAGAAGCATTGGTATAGTTAACCCGACATTATATAGTAGATGGGATGGGCAAAATAATAGAAAGAAATGCCATTATAGCACAATAAACATTTAAGGGTATCACTGCAGTGAAAGTCTCCAAAATGATAACACAAGTGAACCAATACCTCCCTTAGACAGATTTAAAAAAAATAAAACAAAATGAACATTACCTTCAGGACGTATTACTGGACTGTTGCAGTAGAGGAATGCCTATCCTGACAGGGTGCTGTCTGGAGAGTTGTAAATGAATGAATTATTTCTTTCTCAGATCGACTGTGACTTTAAAACAAGACACCAACAAAGAAAAAAATGGCCTCCCGTGATGGCTACAATTTAAGCACCATCTACGACTACAATACGACTGGTGAAAACAGCTCGATTGAACAAGTGGTAACAGGTGTGTACTGCATTGTCATCTTCTGCATCAGTGCGCCTGGAAACAGCTTCCTCCTGTGGGTCCTTCTGAGAGAACGAGGCTGGAAGAAAACACCTGACAACTTGATTCTGCAACTCACAGTTTCTGCCCTTTGCTTCACCGTGACTTTGCCATTTTGGGCCTGTAATGAACTCTATGGCTGGGTTTTTGGGATATTCACCTGTGGAGTCATTGGAGGAGCGACGTCTCTTGGGACTAACAGCTGTGTTTGGATCATCACTGCCATGACATTTTATCATTATGTTGCTGTGGACCATGCTTCATGTCTGTCTGCACAAGCCTCCAAAAAGCTCCTCCTCCTGACTAGTACAGTGATATGGCTGATATGTTGTGTTGTTGGCATCAGGGTCTCAATGAATTTTGGTATAATACAGAGGAGATGTTTTTATGTTAACTCATATCGTTGGATGATGTATCACAGCTTGATACAATTTGGTCTTTTCTTTCTGATTCCATTCATTATCATTACATTCTGCTATGTCTACAGAGCTACCAAACAGTGTAAGATAAACAGACAGCACCAGGCATCTAGATTGATTTTAGGGATTACTATTGGTTTATTCCTTTGTCTGGGGCCCTACGATATCTTGAAATGTATAGGTTCCCTGAATTGGTTTGGGATTGTGGACGTGAGATTTTGGCGGCTTCCAGACTCTGTGTGGCTCATCATTTCCTTATTGCCTCACACCCACTGCTGTCTGAACCTGTTCCATATATGTGGAGCTCAAAGGTTTAGCAGGTATCTCTGCATGCCATGTGACACTTTGAAGCAAGGACGAGACGAGACTCAGGACGTCACTGCGATGACAGTCATGATTCAAAATGATATCTCTGTGTAACTAACAGACATTTGCATTTCTCTATAGATTTTACAATGAGCTAAACTTAATCCATGTCTGTTTGCCACCAATCCTCTAACCTCAACATCCATATGAAGAGTGTTCACCTCATGATACATCACTCTCCTGTTTTGTCTTCTTGATTTTTGTTGACTCACCCATCCACTGTAAACAATTGCTGTATGAATCCTCTGCTCTACATGCAAAAACAAAAGCTGAGAAAACAACTGTTGCAACTTTTATCCCGTGAGAAAGAGCAGAGGAAGAATAAAGAACTAACGACAGGGCACTTTTTTTTGCTAAATACGACCATGGTGGTTCAGATCTCTGCTATTATATTGGAGCTGCACTCTATAAACTTTCACTTCTCTTAATACTAGTTTGAAAAGAAATCAGTTTTTGTACTTATTCAATTTATCAATGTTGTTGCTGTTTCCTTAGAAATCATATCAGTAAGGCAATGCTTTGATTCTGCTGTTGTGTTGTATTTGAATAAAATTTAGTTGAAATACAGTTTAAAAGTGTCACATGATGTCACAAGAGGTCACATGATCTGGTAGGTGGAAATGTAAATCCCCATAGACACAAACCGCCTTAGAGCCAAAGTGAAACTGTCCTAGGATAAAACATTTCACAACACATACACTCTTCCACAGTAGCACGCGTATATGAGCACTTGTTGGGGTGACTGAGCACATACTTAAGGTAAGAGTCTTTTTGGCATGTCCTGTTCAAAATATTATGCCTTTTTTCTGATTTTGGAGATGTATTTATTTAAAAAATGAATGAGGTGGTATTAACTAGGGCTGACCTCCAAAACAGAAAACAGCAAAATAAAGGTTCAAACAAAATAAATAAATACAAAATGAATCTTTTATCAATAACAGAAATAATTCTGAACTAAATATGGGGTGCCCACGGCTGACTGAGCATTAATTGTTTCACAGAATGTGTTTTTTTTCATTATAAAAAGCCCGTTTTGATACAAAATCCGACTACTTTCTGTTAATAAAGCATTCAAAATGAAATGTGATCGTTTAAACAGGACAATAGTTTTAGCTTCTTACTATGTGTTAATAGGCCTAAATCACCCACTGCAGTTGTAATCAAATGCGCGGAGGTGAGCAGCTCCAGCAGGGCAGAGCAGCCCCGCTCTGCTCCACCACACAGGAAACAACCACATGTCAACGTCACGGTGAAAAGTCACAGCAGCGTGCAGACGCTCACTGAGCGGCAGAAAGAATGTGGCAGAGCTGCCAAAGTTTAAAATCAAGTATAATCAAGGCAATTTTCTCCACCAGAGGCCACAGCACAGGCTACCGAACTGATCATCTAACTTTGTCAGCATGAGGTTAAATACGGAGAATGCGGACTTTGACCAGGTTGCATTCAAGATCCTGCTTTCAACCACGGAAATTGGAAATCTCGAGCTGTAATTGTTTTTTCACCACATCGATCAGCTGTGTTTACCGTTTCATGTGTCGACGAGTTCTGATGTTTAGACAGAACAATTAGTTATCTAACACATCCTAAAGTTTGACATGTCAAGAGTTTTTCAGAAGAGGTTCTCGTTTTTTGCCACAAAAAGAAATCAGTTGTCTTGAACTTATTCATTTATCAATGCTGTGATCCCTTAGTCCCTCTGCAGCCTGTCTGTTCTGCCGGTGTCGCGGTCACAGTGTAGCCTATATTGATTAAGATTAAAACACACAACGTAATGTACGGATTGTTGAGTCCTTGTGACCTCCGTTTGTTTTGTTTTACCCATGGATGTATTGGTTTTACCCGGTTTATCTGTGAAACGGGAAAAAGTTGCAAATACGATCTTGCTGCTATGTAAAAATAAATAAATAAATAAAGGTTCGACTATTAGTCGACTACGGCAAAATCTGACGAATCAGATTCGACTATGAAAATCCTTAGTCGAAAACAGCCCTAGTATTAACATGAAACATGGATGTGATCACCAGCTAAATGAATACAGAGGGAAATTAATATGCTTAATATACAAAACTTGTATGTGTGAATGTGTCTTTATATGGGTGCATTGTCATCCAAAATGATAAGGAATACACTGCCAACTATTTTCAAACTGTTTTTCAACTTTTCAGTCCATATCTTCTGAATTTCATGAAGCTGGTTTTCCAGTTAGTTTAGTTTCATCATCTTAAATCTTCTTATCTCAAAAGACAAGGACATTTATACTCAGACAAACACATGGCTAAATATAATCAAGAACATAGTTGCAATAGAAACTGAACATTACCTTCATGATGGTGGGATTTATTATTTGACTGCTGCAGTGGAGGTATAACTAATTTCCTGTTCAACATTTCTTGTCAGATCTATTGTCACTTCATCACGAGACACCAACAAAGACAAAAAATGGCCTTTATCGATGAATACAGCTACAATTACACCTTCGACTACAATGACACCTATCACTACGATATCTTTGAAGAGGCTGAAATATCCTCCCTATCATCTGACATCATTATCATAGGTGTGTACTACATTATCATCTTCTGCATCAGTGCATCTGGAAACAGCTTCCTCCTGTGGGGCCTTCTGAGAGAACGAGGCTGGAAGAAAACACCTGACAACTTGATTCTGCAACTCACCGTTTCGGCCCTTTGCTACACCGTGACTTTGCCATTTCAGGCCTTTAATGAACTCTATGGCTGGGTTCTTGGACAAGTCACCTGTGGAGTCATTGTAGGGGCCACTCATCTTGGGACTTACAGCTGCATTTGGATCATCACTGCCATGACATTTTATCATTATGTAGCTGTGGACCATGCTTCATGTCTGTCTGCACAAGCCTCCAAAAAGCTCCTCCTCCTGACTAGTACAGTGATATGGCTGATAAGTGGTGCTGCTAGCATCATCTTATCAATTAATTCTAGTATAACAGAGATAAACCATATGAGATGTTATGTTAGCCTACATCGTTGGATGATGTATCACAGCTTGATACAATTTGGTTTCTTTCTGATTCCATTCATTATCATTACATTCTGCTATGTCTACAGAGCTACCAAACAGTGTACGATAAACAGACAGCACCAGGCATCTAGATTGATTTTAGGGATTACTATTGGTTTATTCCTTTGTATGGGGCCCTCCGATATCTTGACCTTTATATTTTCACTGGAATGGTTTGGGATTGTGGACGTGAAATTCTGGTGGCTTCCAGACTCTGTGTGGTTCATCATTTCCTTATTGCGTCCCATCCACTGCTGTCTGAACCTGGTCCATATATGTGGAGCTCAAAGGTTTAGCAGGTATCTCTGCATGACATGTGACAGACGAGAGGAGACTCGGGACGTCACTGCGATGGCAGCATTGATTCAAAATGATATCTCTGTGTAACTAACAGACATTTGTATTTCTCTATAGATTTTACAATGAACTAAACTTAATCCATGTCTGTTTGCCATAACCTCAACATCCATAATGAAGAGTGTTCACCTCATGATACATCGCTCTCCTGTTTTGTCTTCTTGATTTTTGTTGACTCATCCATCCACCTTAAACAACTGCTGTATGAATCCTCTGCTCTACATGCAAAAACAAAAGCTGAGAAAACATCTGTTGCACCTTTTATCCTGTGAGAAAGAGCAGACAAAGAATAACCTACAAAGAACTAACGACAGGCCACTTTTTTTTTTTTGCAAAATACGACCATGGTTGTTCAGATCTCTGCTGTTATATTGGAGCTGCACTCTATAAACATTCAGTTCTCTAAATACTTGATTAAAAATAAATTAGTTTGTACTTATTAATTTATTAATGTTGTTGCTGTTTCCTTAGAAATCATCATATGTATGGTAATATCAGTAAGGCAATGCTTTGATTCTGCTGTTGTGTTGTATTTGAATAAAATTTAGCTGAAATACAGTTTACAGTAAAAGTGTCACATGGTGTCACAAGAGGTCACATGATCTGGTAGGTGGAAATGTAAAATCCCCATAGACACAAACCGCCTTGGAGCCAAAGTGAAACTGTCCTGAGAGTAGCACGTGTGAGCACTTGTTGGGGTGTCAAATACAAATACTTACGGTAAGAGTCTTTTTGGCATGTCCTGTTCAAAATATTATGCCTTTTTTCTGGTTTTGGAGATTTATTTATTTAAAAAATTAATGAGGTGCCCAACAGGTGGTATTAACATATAACATGAGAATATAGCAGTGAAATTAACGCGAATATGCTTTATATACAAAACTTGTGTGTGTGCATGTGCCTTATATGGGTGCATTGTCATCCAAAATGATAAGGAATACACTGACAACTATTTTCAAACTGTTTTTCAACTTTTCAGTCCATATCTTCTGAATTTCATGAAGCTGATTTTCAAGTTAGTTTCATCATGTTGAATCTACTTATGTCAAAAGACAAGGACATTTATACTCAGACGAACACATGGCTAAATATAATCAAGAAATACAATATGTTCTAATATTCAGTTTTCGAGAGGTGTTGATGAACTGTAACATAATGAAGGATGGAGCTGATTGATAAAGACAGAGCTGTTATCTCTAGCCCTCATGCCCTCTTCGAGAAAAGCCCCATTCGTCAGTTTCGGCCACGCCCACAAACACGGCTATGAAATCATCATATCATCATATTTTTTTCTACTTTTTTTCAGCCACTTCAGCTCTGCTCAAAAATACCAAATAATAAATAAAACTGTGTGGTGTCTGGTGAGAAATCCCTCCCCCAACACACACACCATGTTCTATTTGTTCATTTTGTGCTATTTTCTGTGAAAGTCAAAACAATGGTTTCTCTATGTTTCATTGCTGCTGGAAATGAACAAACACACACACACCTACCTGGCCGATACAGGGCTCCACCTGGTGGTTAGCCCATATAAACTAATGTATAAACCTACAGTACACTGTAAAAAGGTTGAATCTGATAAAATACAATAAAAATGTCAAATTGAACTAGTTTTGTTCAAAATGAAGTGCTGACAGTTTTAGCAGTGAGATTTAAGAAAACACATGGTTTTCAATGTAAGTCAATGGGGCTTTTTTTTCAATGTAAGTTAATGGCAATGCCATGAATGTTATTGCTAATCTTTGACATATCCAAGACTCTAATCACCTGCAAAGCCCCAAGCCTCTAATGTATTTTAAATATCTCACTTTTAGTTTTCCACTAGGGGGCACTGTACGTATTCAAACTGGCATTTAAAGGGTTAAAATCCTGAAAATGATTTATTATTTTATATTTTTGAACAGAGCTGAAGTGGCTGAAGAGATTTATGCAAAAAAAGTAGAAAAAAATATTGATATACTGTATGATGATTTTATAGCAGTTTTTATGTGCGTGGATGTTTTAGGCCTGAGGAGGACGAATGGGGTACAAAATTAGAATCTGAAATTACATACAAAAATACAAATGCAAAAGAAATGTTGTTGCTATCTTTTGGCATGTCCAAGACTCTATTCACCTGGAAAACCCCAGCCCTCTACCATTAATTTCATTTTAAATATCTCACTTTTAGTTTTCTACTAGGGGGCGCTATACGTATTCAAACTGGCATTTAAAGGGTTAAAATCCAGAAAATGATTTATTATTTGGTATTTTTGTGTAGAGCTGAAGTGGCTGAAGAGATGCATGCAAAAAAAGTAGAAAAAAAGATTGATATATGATGATTTTATAGCCTTGTTTGTGGGCGAGGCTGTTTTAGGCCTGAGGGTAACAAACTGGGTAAAAAGTTAGCCTGGCTGTATAATAGACCTTTGAAAGCAAATGACATTAAATTTTAAAAAATATGTCAAAAAAGAAGCCTTCTTACAGAAATTCATGCCTTTGGCTCAAACAGAACCCATAATGATAAGCAAATTTTAAAAAATGGCCCGAGGAGGACCAGAGGGCTAGACTACCCTTCCTGATATAGACAGTACAAAGGTGTACTGTACCATTGTACAATACACATGCGTAGAGATCCTTCATGTGTTCACATAATGTCTACCCACATTCCCACTGTCTTGTTGACCTGACCTTGTGATATTGTAAACTAGCGTGCTAAATCAACCATGACAAAGTTTTGTCATATTCATCCATGTCATTAGAATTTGGTCCACAACTGGCATTGATAGATGGTGAAGCTGGGGCAAATGGTTGTAGGCAGACCACAAGTTCAGTAGAAACTTAACATTACCTTCATGATGGTGGGATTCATTATTTGACTGCTGCAGTGGAGGTATACAGTAACTAATTTCCTGTTCAACATTTCTTGTCAGATCTATTGTCACTTCATCACGAGACACAAACAAAGGAAAAAAATGGCCTTTATCGAAGAATACAGCTACAATGACACCTTCGACTACGATGACACCGATCACTACGAAGAGGCTCAAATATTCTCTTCTGACGTTATCAGAGGTGTGTACTACATTGTCATCTTCTGCATCAGTGCACCTGGAAACAGCTTCCTCCTGTGGGTCCTTCTGAGAGAACGAGGCTGGAAGAAAACACCTGACAACTTGATTCTGCAACTCACAGTTTCAGCCCTTTGCTACACCTTGACTTTGCCATTTTGGGCCTATAATGAACTCTATGGCTGGGTTTTTGGGCAAGTCACCTGTAGAGTCATTAGAGGGGTGACGTCTCTTGGGATTTACAGCTGTGTTTGGATCATCACTGCCATGACATTTTATCATTATGTTGCTGTGGACCATGCTTCAAGTCTGTCTGCACAAGCCTCCAAAAAACTCCTGACTAGTACAGTGATATGGCTGATATGTGGTGCTGTTTGCATCAAGTTAACAATTAATTCTGAGATACACCATATGAGATGTTTTTATAGCTCGTATCCTTGGATGAGATTGATACAATTTGTTCTTTTCTTTCTGATTCCATTCATTATCATTACATTCTGCTGTGTCTACAGAGCTAGACAGCACCAGGCATCTAGATTGATCTTAGGGATTACTATTGGTTTATTCCTTTGTCTGGGGCCCTACTATATCTTGAATTTAATGTTATTTCTGGATTCGTTTGGGATTGTGGACGAGAGGTTTTGGTCTATTCCAAACTCTGTGTGGCTCATTATTTTCTTATTGCGTCCCATCCACTGCTGTCTGAACCTGGTCCATATATGTGGAGCTCAAAGGTTTAGCAGGTATCTCTGCATGCCATGTGGCAGAAGAGAGGAGACTCAGTCAGGACGTCACTGCGATGGCAGTGATGATTCAAAATGATATCTCTGTGTAACTGACAGCCATTTGTATTTCTCTATAGATTTTACACTGAGCTAAACTTAAAGCAGATATCAGCTGAATGTTTTTGTTAATATAAGTCCTAAATAGTCCTATTTTCCGTCAGCAATCACTTACATGGAGTGTTTCAGTCGAAACACGAGTCTCTATACAATGAGGAGAGAGAACGTCATGAAGGGCTGTGTGTGCAGCCAAGAGATGCGCGTGAATGTGGTGATGTAGGGACAAAGACCAATAGATGCCTGACGAGGGCGGGGGCTGCTAACTCATGGTGCGTTCAAGGAAACTCGTAACTTGAGTTTTTCCGACCTGTGAAGTCATACCAGTTCGATCTGGTACGAGTTCACGGGTCGGAAGTTACGAGTGGCCGTTATAGTGACTTTCACAGGCAACAGGACGGTAAAAACATGAGCTACTGGTTACCTGGGACGCTACAAAGTCGTAGTCGTGACTTGAAGCTGAAACTCACGGTTTCAAAAGCCTGCCTTGAACGCAGCATTAGCCGAAACGGCCTGATCGCTGATATCTGCCCTCCTGAGACCCGGCAATGCAATTTTGTACACTGTAGTGTACATCATGATCTAGCCCATTTCTCTTATACTATACACCTTATTAAGTCCTGTTGTTCACTACAGAGGACAACTAGCCCTTTCCAATGATATCTTGTGTGGGGGGGTTGTGGCCTTCAAAACTTTTTGTGCATCTCTTTAAAAAATGGCCGACATCGCAAAAAGCACATTTTATGGGAAAGAGTACAAGTGAGCATGATATTTACAATTTTAAGTATTTTGAGTCTTATATGTTGATTGTTCATTATAAATAAGCATCTCAGCAACATTGAAGTACATTTTCAGAACTGAATTGTTTATTTTTCATATAAAAAAAGGCTAATTTTACTAACGTACACTGTAGTGGACATCGGGACTCTTTTACTTAAGTTTCCATCACAATTCTTTAGGAACAGCTCATTGACAGAAGCTGGGAGAATTCTTTAAAATAGTTGAGGGAGGGGGGTCCAGAAATTGATTTATCAGAGGATAAGAGTCCAAGGTAAGATGATAACCCTGCAGGAGAGTGTAAAAGTTCAGATGAGGAAGAGCCAGATGAGGGAGATCAAGACACAGAGCTGGCGTGGTGCACCATTGGTTTCTATGGGCCAAAACCAGAACATTGTTTTTTGAGGTTTTAAATCAGTGCAAAATGAATGCCCATGGAAATATACTCCAGAAAACAGATACCTTGATTTTGTTCTTGACTTTAAATGATAATTAATCAATGAAAACTGCTCATGGATGGACAACAAGACCTTTGTTGAGGCATTAATCATAGGAGCATAAGATGCAACCTGTTTCTCTTTTGCTCTAAAACGTCTGAATGGTCAATGAAATACCATCTCTAATGATGAAATCACAAAGATAAATAGTGTAGTTAATAAAAAAGAATGAAAACCCTATAATTGACATTAGTTTTTATGATGTATTACTGTACTTTACATGATAATTCTAGTTTTTCCATGTACATTATAAGCATCAAAATATTGCACGTTTGAGAACAATATAGTCCTGTTGTATACTACAGTGCACGTGTTGTAAAATTAAAATGAAATATAATTTTCATATTTTTTTCTTTGCAATTTGTTCTTTACCACCCCAACACTTAATTTATGTAAAAAAAAAAAATCAAAATCAAAAAACTTTTTTTTTCCTGGGTCTCAGGAGGTTAATCCATGTCTGTTTGCCACCAATCCTCCAAACTCAACATCCATATGAAGAGTGTTCACCTCATGATACATTGCTCTAATGTTTTGTCTTCTTGATTTTTGTTGACTCATCCATCCACCTTAAACAACTTCTTTATGAATCCTCTGCTCTACATGCAAAAACAAAAGCTGAGATAACATCTGTTGCACCTTTTATCCTGTGAAAAAGAGCGGACGAAGAATAAAGAACGAATGACAGGGCACTTTTTTTTTTTTTTTGCAAAATACGACCATGGTGGTTCAGTTCTCTGCTGTTATATTGGAGCTGCACTCTATAAACTTTCACTTCTCTAAATACTTAAAAAGAAATTAGTTTGTACCTATTCAATTCATTAATGTTGTTGCTGTTTATGGTAATATCAGTAAGGCAATGCTTTGATACTGCTGTTGTGTTGTATTTGAAAATTTAGCTGAAATACAGTTTAAAAGTGTTTCCACTTTTTTTTTTAACCAACTGAGGTCACATGATCTGGTAGGTGGAAATGTAAATCCCCATAGACACAAACCGCCTTAGAGCCAAAGTGAAACTGTCTTAGTATAAGACATTTCACAACACATAAATTACACTCTTCCTGTGTAGCATGTGTATATGAGCAGTTGAGCACTTGTTGGGGTGTCTGAGCAAATACTTAAGGTAAGAGTCTTTTTGACATCTCCTGTTCAAAATATTATGCCTTTTTTCTGATTTTGGAGATGTATTTATTTAAAAAATGAATGAGGTGGTATTAACATATAACATGAGAATATAAACATGGATGTGATCACCAGCTAAATGAATACAGAGTGAAATTAACCTAAATATGCTATGCAAAACTTGTATGTGTGCATGTGTCTTTATATGGGTGCATTGTCATCCAAAATGATAAGGAATACACTGCCAACTATTTTCACACATGGCTAAATATAATCAAGAAATACAATATGTTCTAATATTCCGTTTTCGAGAGGTGTTGATGAACTGTATCATAATGAAGGATGGAGCTGATTGATAAACAGTTATCTCTAGACTACCCTACATGATAGACAGTACATGGGGTGGGCAAAATAATACAAACGTGTACTGCACCATTGTACAATATGCATAGAGATCCATGTGTTCACATAATGTCTACCCACATTCCCACTGTCTTGTTGACCTGACCTTGTGATATTGTAAACCAGCGTGCTAAATCAACCATGACAAAGTTTTGTCATATTCATCCATGTCATTAGAATTTGGTCCACAACTGGCATTGATAGATGGTGAAGCTGGGGCAAATGGTTGTAGGCACAAGTGTTCGAAATTCATCCTTCTGGGTTCCTCATCAATGGGTTCAAAACATTGCTCTTGTAGCCACAGATTCAACTTGGTCTGGTTGTTATCACGAACAGTGCAACATGTTCCTAAGCTGCACAAAGACATTTTTAAATGCTATATGGGAGCTGATCTTTTAGAAAATAAAACAGTAAACTTTCAAATAAACCGCTATGGGAAATGAAAACTGCTGTCAACCAACAGCTTACTGCTACTTCCAGTGTCTCAGAGGAAGTTGCACTCATAATCGTCATTTATTTATTCCAGTCATTATTTTGTATCCTCACTAATAAAGGTTGTCAACTTTAAAGGCATATTGTTTGTAACTACATTTAGGACTGGGGTGAGGTTGAGTGGGGGTGGAGGGTTTTGGTTGGTGTGAATGTAGGCTACATTCTGAGAGACACAAACCACTGCAGAGCGAAGTGAAACTTTGTCAGGGTCACATGTTGGGGGTCTGAGCAGATACTTAAGGTAAGAGGTTTTTTTGGTATGTCCTGTTTGAAATATTCTGCTTTTTTCCCCCAATTTTGGAGATTTATTTATTTTTAAAAATATCCCCTGAAGCTGATTTTGTATTTAAGGTTATCATCTACGTGTCTCATAAGACAAGGGTGTTTAAATATAATACAGAAATGAAATACGTAATATTCAGTTTTCAAGGTGGTGTTAATGAGCTATATGATGATATTGGAGGGTGGAATTGGTCTATGCATAGAGCTGTTACTGTACCTTACATGGGATGGGCAAAATAATAGAAATAAATTCAGCTACAGCTTCCAAAATGAATCTGCACTTGAATCAATATCTCTCTAACACAGTTGCAATAGAAACTGAACATTACCTTCATGATGGTGTGATTTATTATTTGACTGCTGCAGTGGAGGTATAACTAATTTCCTGTTCAACATTTCTTGTTAGATCTATTGTCACATCACAAGACACCAACAAAGAAAATAAATGGCCATCTACAACGATGACACCACCGTCGACCACAATATCTCTGACGAGGTTATCAGAGGTGTGTACTACATTGTCATCTTCTGCATCAGTGCACCTGGAAACAGCTTCCTCCTGTGGGTTCTTCTGAGAGAACGAGGCTGGAAGAAAACACCTGACAACTTGATTCTGCAACTCACAGTTTCTGCCCTTTGCTACACCTTGACTTTGCCATTTCGGGCCTGTTATTATTTTGGCTGGGTTTTTGGGCAAGTCACCTGTGGAGTCGTTATATGGACGACTCATCTTGGGATTTACAGCTGTGTTTGGATCGTCACTGCCATGACATTTTATCATTATGTAGCTGTGGACCATGCTTCGTGTCTGTCTGCACAAGCCTCCAAAAAGCTCCTCCTCCTGACTAGTACAGTGATATGGCTGATAAGTGGTGCTGTTGGCATCAGCTCATTTTATTCTCTTACAGGAGAGACATATATGAGATGTTCTTATTCTCACCCGCATCCTTGGATGATTGATTACATCATGATAGAATTTTCTCTTTTCTTTCTGATTCCATTCATTATCATTACATTCTGCTGTGTCTACAGAGCTACCAAACAGTGTACGATAAACAGACAGCACCAGGCATCTAGATTGATCTTAGGGATTACTATTAGTTTATTCCTTTGTCTGGTGCCCTACTATATCATGAAGTTTATATTTTTCCTGCATTTGACTGAGATTGTGGAAGTGAGGTTTTGGTGGATTCCAAACTCTGTGTTTCTCATCATTTTCTTATTGCGTCCCATCCACTGCTGTCTGAACCTGGTCCATATATGTGGAGCTCAAAGGTTTAGGAGGTATCTCTGCATGCCATGTGGCACTTCACCCCAAAGAAGAGAGGAGACTCAGGACGTCACTGCGATGGCAGTGATGATTCAAAATGATATCTCTGTGTAATGTATTTCTCTATAGATTTTACAATGAGCTAAACTTAATCCATGTCTGTTTGCCACCAATCCTCCAAACTCAACATCCAATTTTTTTTCAACCTTATGATTGAAGAGTGTTCACCTCATGATACATCGCTCTAATGTTTTGTCTTCTTGATTTTTGTTGACTTGAATCCATCCACCTTAAACAACTGCTGTATGAATCCTCTGCTCTGTTGCACCTTTTATCCTGTGAGAAAGATCAGACGAAGAATAACCAACAGAAGAACTAACGACAGGGCAAAATACGACCATGGTGGTTCAGATCTCTGCTGTTATATTGGAGCTGCACTCTATAAACATTTACTTGTCTAAATACTTAGTTTGTTAAAAAGAAATTAGTTTGTACCTATTCAATTTATCAATGTTGTTGCTGTTTCCTTAGAAATCATCATATGTATGGCAATATCAGTATGGCAATGCTTTGATTCTGCTGTTGTGTTGTATTTGAATAAAATTTAGCTGAGATCCAGTTTAAGTGTTTTCACTTTTTTTTTTAACCAAATGAGGTCACGATGACATGACGTGGTAAGTGGAAATGTAAATCCCCATAAGCAATATTGAAAATTTTAATTTTTGTTCATAGGAGCTATAGTGAAATGCTGTTCAATAATATAGCTTTGTTTTTGAATTGTATTCGTTGTAATGCACAGCTATTGCCAGTCTGGTTCCCGAGCAGATATGAAAAAAGCACATGTATGTGCATGTAATAGGCCTAATTACCACAGAGCACATTTGCAAAAGTTGGAACTAAAACTGCATATGTTATGACTGGAGGAATTACATGTGCTAAAGATTGTCTCAGTCAGGAGGTAGGCATAACTTGACAGCTGGGCAGCGCAGCGCTCAGAGATGACATCATCCAGATCAGAGGTTAGAAGGTCAACCTACAGGCGCCGGATGTTGATCACATGCCACCACGGGCTCGGACGGGAATAGCA
Organism: Decapterus maruadsi; assembly: GCA_030347415.2. Lineage (NCBI taxonomy): Eukaryota > Metazoa > Chordata > Actinopteri > Carangiformes > Carangidae > Decapterus > Decapterus maruadsi. The sequence goes on from CM064906.1 coordinate 21,423,808, forward strand.
CTAGTGTATCATAACCAAGGGCGTAGGTTTGCTCTCAACATTGGTAGGGACACACTAACTTTTTTTTCCCGTCTACAGTGACATCATGTGAGCTGAGCGATCGGTTGTTGTTTTTTTCTTGTGTGCGCATCCAAATTGCATCAGATTCAACAGAGTCCTCTGCAATACATGCGCTAAGTGTCACGTAGGGCCTACATAAAAAAAAGAAAGAGAAAAAAAGTGTCATGTAGACTACATCAAAAAAAAGAAAGAAAAAAAAGTGTCACGTAGACTACGTCAAAAAAAGAAAGAGAAAAAAAGTGTCACGTAGACTACGTCAAAAAAAGAAAGAGAAAAAAGTGTCACATAGACTACGTCAAAAAAAGAAAGAGAAAAAAAGTGTCACGTAGACTACAAATGGTTGTGTGCACAGTCCTAACCGTTTTTCTCGGTTTGCCGAGTGACCAAACAATGTTTAAAGTTTATGCATGATTCATTCATCCTTTGGCGAGCTACCTGTGAGTGGTGGCAGAGACCCCTGTATACAGCAGTTATCCACCTGGACGCTGTGAATGACGGCATGACGCACTTACACCAAAGATCGTCTCTGCTAGAAAGACATGTCAGGAAACCAGCAGATACCAGCATCGTTCTCCTCTTTTCGCCGGTAACAATAAATAAATAAGCGAGTGTTAGTTTTGGTCCCGGTTGTGAGAACAACAGACGTACAGTTGGTTCAATTTACTGGCAGGGACAAATCAGCTCTCTCAAAATATTGGTATGGACATGTCCATAGGTCCATATGCAAACCTGCACCCATGATCATAACAAAATACTGGCAAAACGAACAAGTTTTGCAGCGGAGAATGTGTTATTTAGAGATTGCATTGCAATCTTAATATATATAAAAAAAGAGACTGCATTGCATGCCCCATGTTCTTGCATTATATGTGCCGCTCCACTGGGGCTAATTTCGTCAAAACGACTCCAAATGCCACCAAAGTTGTCTGGGTAGGTCAAATGATCAATTTAATTTTTTTGTGCTAGAAATAAGGTCCAGGTTGTAAAAAACGGAAATTATCCTTTAAGACGTATGGGAATGTTTCTGTTCTGCATGTTCTTAGTGCTGTTTTATTAATGCTGTGTTCAGGTTTGATGGTATTCATGTTTCACTAAGGTAGTCCAAATCATAAGCAGTCAGCCACCATGACTGAAACGTCTGTATCGTTTATTAACTTTTAAATGTTGTTGCTCTGATTTCAGTTTAGATTAACATTAGTGACAGTATAGGCTATTAACTGTTGTCCTGCAGCTGTTGCTTTGAGAGATAAGACATTTGCCTCCCACATGTTCAACACAATAGACTTCTTGGAGCAGCGGTTCCCAAACTTTTTGCACCGCGCACCCCCTTCAAATTTCTGACAGAGCTGACACACCGCCCACACACACACACGCACGCACGCACGCACGCACGCACACACACACACACACACACACACACACACACACACACACACACACACACACACACACACACCTACACACACACACACACACCTACACACACACACACACACACCTTTAGGCAGGGGAAAAACATTTGTAAAACATAACACCATACCAACTTTACCCTTTTCATGTCGCTCACTCACTTGTGGCGGCTTGCACACCACACTTTGGGAATCCCTGTCTTAGAGGACATCACAGTGTAGCCTTTAGACTTCGAAACATAACTGTACCCAGGTGATAAGACTACGACAACAAAGAATGACCAGATTTACACCACACACAGGAAGTACAGCAAAAGGGATACTTGGTAGCCTCATGTCACCAGGCTCTTCATACAGAGAGGAGAGGAGCCTGGTTTCTATTACTGTAACTCCGAATTTTGTCTGTGTTCTGGTTCAAGTCTTGAGAGTGGATCTGAAAATCACTAAATTCACCAAAGTAAATGTTCACCAGCATTTTTTAAAATAAATTAAATACAATAAAAGAAAAGGGTTCATTTAATGGCTCTGGGATTTTCATGTAAATAATAATCCCTAAATTAAAAGTTATCTTTATGTTAACTTTAACTTGTGAGAGAGAAAATCCTAAATCCAGCAAATTAAGGTTATTTTATCTTTCAAGAGGTGGACTGTCACACACACGAGTCGCAAGTCTGCATGAGAGTGCACACTGAAATTTGGATACATCAGATTACATAGGCACAAGAGCGGGAAGGAGCCTGTGCCACGTTCTCCTCCTTGGAGGCGGATTCATACATTGTCCAATAACATTATAGCATTCTTGCAGAATAAGTTTGCATATACAGTAAAAGTTTGCACTTATAAGTCAACTAACGGCAGGAAGCTAGCGGTTGTCTGTAACTGAAGGTTTGTTGTGGTTCACTCCTCAGCACGCTGACATTTCATTGACATCTGACTGTGGTTTTGGATATGGAAACAAGTGCATATTGCATATTAAAGCAGATATCAGTGGAATGTTTTTGTTAATATAAGTCCTAAATAGTTCTATTTTCCGTCAGCAATCACTTACATGAAGTGTTTCAGCCGAAACACGAGTCTCTCCGTCACTCTGCTCTGCTACAGTATAACCCGAGGAGAAATTTTTTCTTGTGGGATACAAGTGTTATCCAATGAGGAGGGAGAACAGCATGAAGGGCTGTGTGTGCAGCCAAGGGGTGCGCGTGAATGTGGTCACGTAGCACGAGGACCAATAGATGCCTGACGAGGGCGGGGGCTGCTAACTCATGGTGCGTTCAAGGAAACTCGTACTTTGTGGTTTTCCTTCCTGTGAAGTCATACCGGTTCGATCTGGTACGAGTTCACGGGTCGGAAGTTATGAGTGGCCGTTATAGTGCACTTTCACAGACAACAGGACGGTAAAAACATGAGCTACGGGTTACCTGGAACGCAACAAAGTCGTAGTTGTGACTTGAAGCTGTAACTTACGGTTTCAAAAGCCTACCTTGAACGCAGCATTAGCCGAAACGGCCGTGCCGCTGATATCTGCTTTAAAGTTCATGAGCATACATCTTCAAAGGTCAATCAAGGGTCATAAACTATATTAGCTTGGTGCTTTTATTTTGACAGAAAGGCCTGTCTCTCACATGTTGGTTCTGGAGTTCTTGAGTAAACGGCCCCCAACTAGATTCTTATTGCAGGGAAGATAGCCAGCAGCTTATTAATGTCTTCTGTATGAAAGCAGCTGTACAGTAGGTTACGTTCTGTGTTGGAGAGTTCGTGTCTCTACTTGATCAACTCGTTCTTCTGATGATTTAAGTTTTCCTGCTACGTAGGTTGTTGATTTTATGTGCACAGATATTTGATCTTGGGTGGACAGTCTATTTATTTCTGTTTTATTTTGTCTTTTATCTTTAGTATTTTGCCATCTTAGTATGTTTTATATGTTATATGTTTTATATGTTTTATGGTTTTTATTCTTCTGTACAGCGCTTTGGAAACCTTTGTGTTTATTTAAAATTGTGCTTTATAAATAAAATGGATAGGATTGGATTTAAAGGGATATTCCATCAGGGCAGCAGTGGCTCAGGCAGTAGAGCGGGTCGTCCAACAACCAGAGGGTTGGCGGTTCAAATCCCCCTCTCTCCCGTAGTGTCCTTGAAATGTGTATGAGGTCACATGATCTGGTAGGTGGAAATGTAAATCCCCATAGACACGTGGAAAAGTCCACCAAGTATTGAGTCCATAGATGTACATACTTTTCATATTTCATATATATACAGTATATATATATTTTTTAATTGGTCTTTTGTAATATTCAAATTTCTTGAGACAGAATTTTAGGTTTTCATCAAATGTACGCCATAATCATCACAATTTACAAAAGAAATTTAATAAATAAAGATATGAAATTTTTCATTTTGTGTGTAATGGATCTTTTACTTTTTGAATTGAATTGCTGACATAAATACACATTTCTATGATATTCTAATTTATTGTGATGCACTTGGATTTCTTTATTTATTCTAGTCATTATTTTGTATTAGATTTGTCCTCACTAATAAAGGTTTTCAACTTAAAGGGCATATTGTTATAAAGTCATTTTTAGGATTGGGGGTGAGGTTGGCCCTGAGGTGTGGGGGCTGGGGGGTTTTGGTTGGTGGGAATGTAGCTACATTCTGACAGACACAAACCACTGCAGAGCGAAGTGAAACTTTCTCAGGGTCTGGCACCTCACAAATCAAAATTCATACTCTACAGTTTAATCTCATTCATAGAATCTATTTCACACCAGAGAGACTCCATAAAATGTATGGTACTATTTCTGAACTTTGTCCTAGATGTAAGGCCGCAATAGGAAGTCTTATCCATATATTTTGGGACTGTGTAAATTTGAAACAATTTTGGGATCATATTCTGGATGCACTCAAGGGCATCACAGGGATTGAGATTCCTCATTCACCAAGATTAATTTTGTTAGGGGATTTATCTGTTTTACCCGCTAATTAGATAAGAAAAAAAAAGTTTTATTAGGCTATCCCTAATTGCAGGAAATAAATGTATTGCCATACTGTGGAAAAGTGAAAACCCACCCACTGTGTCAATGTGGCTCAAGGAAGTTGAATCATACATGGCCTCTGAAAAAATTACGTTCAATGTGAAAAAGAAACCCAATCTTTTTTAAAAATGCTGGAGTGACTTTAAAACATACCTGGATAATTTCTCAGTTAACTAATCGAGTAGTGTAGCGGTAGCTGCTGGCTGTTGTTTTTGAATGTAATTTACTGTGCTTTGTACTTTCTTTATAATTTTTTTTTCTATTATTTACTTCAGTATTTATCTATCGTCTACTTTATTATTACTGTTATTATTATTCTTTTTTTTTTTTAATTATTATTATTTAATTCATTTATTTTCCATTATTATAATTATTGTTATGGATTAAGGCAAGAGTTGGCCTAAGGGGCCTGATTTGGGAGGGGGGTGCGTTTTGGGAGGTATTTGAAGTTCTGTGAACTGTATAACAAAATGCCAATAAACAAATTGTTAAAAAAAATGTCCATATTAAAAAAAAAGGTCTTTTGTAATATTCACATTTCTTGGGACACTGAGTTTTAGGTTTTCATTAAATGTACGCCATGATCATTACAATTAGAAGAAATTAAGACATGAAATGTTTCATTCTGTGTGTATGGATCCATATGATAAATTTGTTTTACTTTTTGAATTGAATTACTGACATAAATAAACTTTTCTATGATATTCCAATTTATTGTGATGCACCTGTATTCATTTATTCCAGTCATTTTTTTGTATCAGATTTGTTCTCACTAATAAAGGTTGTCAACTTAAAGGGCACATTATACAGTCATTTTGTAACTACATTTAGGATTGGGGGTGAGGTTGGCCCTGGCGGGTGGGGGCTGGGGGGTTTTGGTTGGTGTGAATATATAGGCTGCATTCAGACACAAACCACCGCAGAGCGAAGTGATACTTTCTCAGGGTCTGGAACCTCGCAACTCAAAAATCATACTCTTTGTGTATACAGGCACATGTTGGGGGTCTGAGCAGATACTAAAGGTAAGAGGTTTTTTTTTGACATATCCTGTTTGAAATATTCTGCTTTTCCCCCCGATTTAATTATTTAAAAAATATTCTCTGAATATCATGAAGTTGATTTTGTATTTAGGGTTATGATACTTGTCTCTTAAGACAAGGATGTTTGTACTTGAACATATACAGAAATTATATATATAAAATATAAATACAGAAATGTTAAATATAATACAGAAATGAAATAGGTTCTAATATTCAGTTTTCAAGAGGTGTTAATGAGCTATATGATGGTGGAGGATGGAATTGGTCTATATACACAGAGCAGTTATCTTATGTGGGATGGGCAAAATAATAGAAATAAATTCAGTTACAGCTTCCAAAATGAATCTGCACTTGAATCAGTATCTCTCTAACACAGTTTCAATAGAAACTGAACATAATGGTGGGATTTATTATTTGACTGCTGCAGTGGAGGTAGCCTATAACTAATTTCCTGATAAGTGGTTCAACATTTCTTGTCAGATCTATTGTCACTTCATCACGAGACACCAACAAAGAAAAAAAAAGACCTTCATTAGAGAATACAGCATGAATAACACCTTCAACTACTATAACACCACCTTCAACCACGATATCTCTGACGAGGTTATCAGAGGTGTGTACTACTTTATCATCTTCTGCATCAGTGCACCTGGAAACAGCTTCCTCCTGTGGGTCCTTCTGAGAGAACGAGGCTGGAGGAAAACACCTGACAACTTGATTCTGCAACTCACAGTTTCGGCCCTTTGCTTCACCCTGACTTTGCCACTTTGGGCATGTAATAGACTCTATGGCTGGGTTTTGGGGCGATTACAATGTGGAGTCATTGTATGGGCGACGTCTCTTGGGACTAACAGCTGTGTTTGGATCATCACTGCCATGACATTTTATCATTATGTAGCTGTGGACCATGCTTCATATCTGTCTGCACAAGCCTCCAAAAAGTTCCTCCTCCTGACTAGTACAGTGATATGGCTGATATGTGGTGTTGTTAGCATCAGGGTCTCAATGAATTCTAGTGTAGTAGTATATGGGAACCGTACGAGATGTTTTAGGTCACATCGTTGGATGGTGTATCACAGCTTGACACATTTTGTTCTTTTCTTTCTGATTCCATTCATTATCATTACATTCTGCTATGTCTACAGAGCTGCCAAACAGTGCAAGATAAACAGACAGCACCAGGCATCTAGATTGATTTTAGGGATTACTATTGGTTTATTCCTTTGTCTGGGGCCCAGCTTTATCATAAAGTTTATAGATTCCCTGAATTGGCTTGGGATTATGGAAGTGAGATTTTGGCAGCATCTTGTAATTGTGAGGCTCATCATTTCCTTATTGTTTCACACCCACTGCTGTCTGAACCTGGTCCATATAGCTCAAAGGTTTAGCAGGTATCTCTGCATGCCATGTGTCACTTCACCCCAAGGACGTCACTGCGATGGCAGTGATGATTCAAAATGACATCTCTGTGTAACAGCCATTTGTATTTCTCTATAGATTGTTTGCCACCAATCCTCCAAACTCAACAACAATGCTTTTTTTAACCATGAAGAGTGTCTCTAAATTGCGCGTCGCTCTAAATCGCTCTCCTGGTTTGTCTCCTTGTTTTTTGTTGACTCAATCATCCACTGTAAACAACTTTTTTTTTAAAGTTATTTTTGTGGCAATTTTTGTTTATGTTTTGTTTTGACTGGTCCGGATGTGCAATGTATATCGCAGTTGATTCGCAGGAAGGACAGAGCTGGGGGGACAAGTGCCTGCATGCAGACTCCAAAACATAAACAGCCCTTGATACCGGAACTTTATTTCAGGTGATGATGGATGTTTGGTTGAGTGGTGAAAGAGGCAAGTAGCCTCCGCCAGTGAGGTCACCATAGGAGCGGAATCAAAATCTCGTGCTTTAGGAAGGCACACCCTTGTGTGCTATTCCTGTTCGGAAAAAGAGCAGTGTAAAAATGACGCCACTTTCAAAGTCCAGCTTTTCAGGCAAGTTTCAACTGAGGTCAAACACCAATATGCATGTTTTAACAAGAGAAATTGCGATTTCCGGGTGATGACTCCTTTAAAAAGGAAGATAATGAATAACGTGAATAATGTTTCTGTTCTGTATGATCTTAGTGCTGTTTTATTAATGCTGTATTCAAGTTTGATGGTACTGATGTTTCATTTTATTAGTTGTCCATTGTTAATGGGGTCATATAAGTTGTAAGTAGTCAGCCAACATGACTGAAACTTCTGAATGTTGGTGCTCTGATTTCAGTTTTCCATGACAGAATAACGTTATTACCTGTTGTCCTGCAGCTGTTGCTTTGCCTCCCAGTATTCCTTCTATGCTCGACAAAATTTACTTCTAGACAACTCCATTACACGGCATGTGGCCTTGAGACATCAAGACAAGACTATGACCATATAAGGACAACAAAAAATGACCAGATTCACACCACATGCAGGAAGCAGCAAAGCGATACTTGGTAGTTATTGCAGGAAACCAAAGGCAGTGCATAATGCCAGCTTTATGAAGGCAACTGAACAGTATGTTCTCTGTTGTTTGTGTCTCTACTTGATCAACACATTCTTTTGATGATTGAAGCGCACTGAAAAATTCAACCCCCACGATGACAACAAATATGACTCAGTCACTCATGTCAATAATTTCAAAACAATCTTAATAGAGAAACTGTGTGATTTATGGTTATTGTTGCTGAATGTTTACTTTTATTTTGTGCTTTGATGTCAACGTGATAATAACTAAAGTTGTGAAGGCCATCGTAGTCCTTTACAATTGTGACAATTAAGTTTGAAAATCAGAAGTGTATTGCATATTTGTGCCCTTTATTCTATGTGAATTAAATATTTTATGCTATGTATTTGAATTAAGGATGTGATTTACATGTGGTTCATCTACAACTAAAACTCTTCAGTGATTTATGTGGATCTGCCTTAAATTTTGGGCAAAAAATTCAGTGTAGGCCTTTCATAAAGGGACATTGCGCTATTCTTAGGACATTTCTTCTGCTTACAAGCCGTATGTCAACCATTATTACCTGCACATCAGATGTTATATTTCTGTCCACATCTGTTTAGTCTCCATCTTCATATGTGCAAGCACCAATTATCCAGGCAATGTTCCCACATGGACCCACTGTAACTGCAAATAAAGCAATTCTGAATCTTGTTAATTTATTTATTTCTCTTCTTCGTTTTACATATCATCCAGGCCAATATGTTGCACTGACCTTGTCCATGACATATTTTAACAAATTTGCTATTGCTATTGCTTTTGCTATCAATAAAACATAACACAACAGTCCGTGTTTATGGTTAAAATCAGTCAAAGTACATCTAACTCCACGGTGAAGTTTGGTTGCTTCTCTTTCAAATTACATGCACAAGAAATTCCAACAGTAGTATGCTGTATTATACCAGTAATTAAAATATCGCAAGAACCATCCCCCCCCTCCCCTTTTTTTCTCTGGTCCAAAATCTGTGAACTCTATTACATATAATGTGTTTCTCCAGAGCCCTGTCGATAGACTCAAACATGGTTGAGTAGTGCGGTCCTGATGGCTCCATGGGGGGTCCAGGGAAGAGTGTACAGGGACAGCTCAGTGGGCCACTGTAACAGCACTCATATCTGTCTCTGGGGGTAGATTAAGCTTAATTAACTAAACCATCCAGCACGCTTGGATGAATGGATACAAGTCAAGGGCAGAGCAGTCACGGGTGTGCTCACACATTCTCTGGCAGGCACTGGGAAAAGGGTTTTGTGCCGAATATTATCAGAGTGTGTGTGTGTGACTGCCAAAAAAAAATGAAATTGATGCTGTAGCTGCAACAAAGTTGTGCGTACAAATCAGCAACAGCAATGAGCTTTATTGTGTCCTGTAATGTGTCTTTATGTTGTCAGTTAACACAAGTTCCCAGACAAGATTTAAAACTGTATTTGCACATACGAGCTGCGGTTTATTATGCTTCCTCCATCGACACCGCAGCTTTTAGAGCCGTCGGCGCTCTCAAAAGTGAAGTGGTTAAATGTTTGTGAGCTCCCACCTTTTATTTGTGTTGTTGATGAGGAAACACTCGACGTTTGCTTTCGATTCTTTGTTTTGAATATGTTGGGAAATAAAAATACAGGATGCTTACGGTGAGAATCGCTAACACCAAAGACCACAGAGAAACCAGAATTTTTTTAAAGAAATTCAGCCTAAACAGAAAAGACAATCTAAAGCTTCCCATTTCTTATCTTGGAGTCAGTACAATCCCCTTCCCCAGATCATTTTCTTAGCAAATGATGTTGTTGTTCAATCCTGTTTAGCCACAAGCTAAACAGCTGTTGTTGTTTTCTTATGTAGTCTCTGCTGCTAGCCCTCCCTGGCCCTAACACTCACTCCCTGCTCTTCTTTTCTCCAGGGCAACTCACCCTCCTCTTTTCGCATTGATATCTCTCCTTTAATTCCAGTTATCTATAACGATAATTACTCCAACCATATGTGAATTTAATTGATGCCTTGCAAATGTGTAAATGTGTGTGTCTTATTGCTTGTTAATCTGGACTGTCAGGGAAATGCACGCAAATTGATTAAGTGTGTCAGCCTTATCATTACAAACAACTGTTTTAGTGAACAAATATAGATGACTTAATCCTTGTATGTCATACACTGGCATGTATGACATTTCGCTAATGCACCTCATCCTGATCGAATTTGTCACGGGAATAAAATGTTTTAAAAAAGGATTAGATCCACTGCTTGACACACACATGCTGTACACATTAATGCACATGCACACACACATCGTTGCCGTGCTCAATCACACATCCAGGAGGGTGACATGTTTTGGGATCCATTCTAGGAAAAAAAAAGGGGGAAAAAATCAACATTTGATGGACTTTAATGGATAAGCCATCTCTCATGCTGCACCTTGGCCTGTGCTCTGCCACTGCAATACCCCATTTCTCCACTAGAGGGGAGATGGGTATTGGCAGAATGCTGTTTGGTTCAGGTTCATCATTACTGGGATATGCTGTACAGTAGTATTGATTAGGATCTGACACATTTTCAATGGAAATAAATAAGAAGGCAGAAATGTATTTTTTTATAAAGTGACAAAAAATAAATGAATAAATCCCTACAAAATACCTTGGCTGCTTTTACTCTAGCTTCATCTTTTCTGCTGTTCACTAAATAACTTTTTTTTTCTTTTTTGGCTGACATTCTGTTTTTTTTTAACACAAATGTTACACAGAGAGAACACATGCAACCTGTCTCAGTCTCTGTATATCCCACACCATCACATCTCTATATTTTGGGGTCACCCTCCTCTACTTACCTGCTGTTGTCTGATAGAAAAACACAGTGATTAACTACCATGGAGACTTAATTAACAAATCAAACATCTGGATATTCAGACTAGGCCTACTGCAAAGGCTTAGCTACCTCTTGTAAGGCTGGCCATTTGATGTATCAAACAGTGCGTCCTGATGTTTCTCACTCAATTTTTCCCCCATCTGGCTTGTTTTTGTATCTTTACTTTTTTTTATTTTTTATTTTTAGGCTTGTCTCACTTTGCCGTTTTCAACTTTTTTAATGTTGCACACTTCAAAGTACTCCCATGGATATTTCTCTGGTTAATTTGCAGTATTAAGGAGGATGGCTGGAGGAGCCTGTGGACATGGACAAGGACCTGGAGTCAACATAACATAACAGAAAGTGTGGAAATATGTCGGAAATATATAGAAATGAGTTCTTAGAGGTACGATAAAAGAGAGCTAACTGAGAAATTATTAGGTAGCAGTATCACCTGGTAAAATAAAATTCAAAGAAGAAAATACATCATTTGAGCACTTAAATTTAGAAATTGTACTTGCATCACAAGAACAGAGTTTCTTTAGTGGGACTGGAACGATGAATTGAGGTTGGAATAGTCTTTTTAAACTACTGATGATGAGCATTATCATTCAGTTGTGTCACATGCACATTTACTTAACTTTTTGCCTGTGGTATTGTATAATTTGGTTAATTGAGCACACATAGCATCATCATCAGGCATGGTCTGATAACACTCGCTTGGAAAAACTGTTTCTGTAACAGCAAATATAGAGAGAGAGCAGTCGAAGAGAGACTGAAATAACACCAGCAACAATAATGACATGAGATTTCTGTGTCCATTATTATATCGCTCCATGTTCGGAGCCTTATAGTCTCGCCTCATGCCTACTTCTGAAATCTGAAATTAGGAGGTGATCAACAAATTAAGGCACACGAGCTGAGTGAGAATGAGTAGGATCATTTTAACCTGGCAACATTTTAGCTTAAATTAGCCGAGCCAGAACCAGAACAAACCAGATGTTATAGCGTCCACATCTGATTAGGATAATATAATGTGTCATAGCACTTAGGGGCGGGAAAATCACCAGAGGCCCCATGAATGATTACATATATCACAACACAGAAGTCACAATAAGATATTGCGACTTTAAATATCCTGTGTATCACAATAACACAATGCATTGTGATGTATTACGATTTCAATCATTTACTTCATTACAAAGAGGGATTGTCAAGCAAACATTATGACGGACACAATCATAAATAGTACTTCAGTATTCTAGTATTAAAAATTTGAATACTTGCTGCCTGTATTACCTCAGGAAATACTGCAATACTATGTTGTATCAATTTTGTAAGATAAGATAAGATAAGATAAGATAAGATAAGATAAGATAAGATAAGATAAGATAAGATATCTGATGTGAAGTGTGGTTTACATTACTGTGAGTGAAAACATTTTTAGCTTGGATAGTCCCAACGAGAACTGGACCTCCAGACCTGGCACTAGCTCTTCAATGCTCTACCCACTGAGCTAATATCCTACAGACCGTGCTTTTTGGCTTACCCTTCCTTATCCTCGGGCTGCACCAGCTGCCGTCTACCTCCGACCACACTCCACGCCCCTGATATGTGGTCGTCTACCTGCCTCGACCCTCCTCCTCCTCATTTGTAGGTGCGCTATCCCCCCTTTTTTGGCCGCAACTTTTCCAAAAGGTGAACAGAAGTGATTTTCAATAGCACCGTGCATGACTAATGGTGGAAACATGTTAAAATCATCGCAGAAATGTCCTTGGGAAGACAAATGAATTTTCAGCAGAATAATTAACTTAATTAACAAATTTGCATGCATATTCATCAGGGCCATTGAAGTCTTTCCAGCTCAGCTTGATGAACGTTGCTGTGTAATAACCAGCTCATTTACATTCTGCCATCCACTGCCATTTGTGTGGATTACTGAGAAAAGGCAGTATGTGTGTGTGTATGTGTGTGTGTGTGTGTGTGTGCATGATGCTCGGGGTACATTGCATGTGCACACACTTTCCTCTTTCCCTTAACATGTCACAGGGAAAGCTCCATGAATTGATCTGATATACTGTTTTGTAACATACACCCCCCCAACACTAGACCCGGCTGCCACACAGAAACATGAATACACACTAATACACAGAAGGCATTCGTAACGCACATATTCATACACACATACCTTGTTTGAATGTGGCTGATAAAGACCTGACTTTGTGTATTTGTGTGTGTGATCTACACCCATATCTCCTTGCACCCCCTCTCCCCTCACCCCCCCATCTCTCTAGTGGGCAGTTCTTGGCACCGATCCTGAGTCGTAAACCCTCCTGGGTTGCCAGACTGTGCGTTGTTAAAAACGTGAGGCCCTCCATACCCCCTCCCCGTCTCTGCAGGGCAATCTTTAAAGGCAGCAAGGTGTGACGGCACAGACTGGCAGCTTGGCAGCCATGCCCGAGGATACCAACACTCCGTCAGCCGTGAACGGGCACCATCACATGGGCTCGCCTAACTAATACACTCGCCGTACATGTGCCTCTCTCATGCCTCATCTGTGCATTCAGAGACAAAGGAATTCATTAAGAAATTTCACATGGTGTTGTTTTGTTATTCCCCTTTTTTTTTCCTGGGATATAGTTAATTGGGAATTTCACACAAGCTAAGGTAACTGAGGGAGAGATTATCCAAATGAGTTCGGAAAAGTTAATTGCACTCACTTGGCTGTCTGTGCCCTTGATCTGGTCGGGCAGGGAACGGCGGGAAAAACTTATTTTACGGAAGCTTGTGCAGGATATTTCTCTCTCTGACAATATGTTTCTGATTCTCGTCGTGGATCTTTTTTTTCTCCTTCATTTTAGGCGCCACTGAACACTGTTAGAAACAGACACTTCTCAGCAGGTTACTTACCAACCTGTCAGAAAACTGCTGCACCAGTTACATTATCCAACTAGCATAAAAAGGAATGCAAAAACCAAATGCTTTTGCACCTTTAACATAAGCAATATGCTGCACTGTCCTGAGAATTTGCAGGAGCAATTAACACATTTATTCAAAGAAAAGAAAAAAAACATCACCTGACACGTAAAAAAAACTTGTGATATTCAGCATAGTTTCCTCCCTTTCGCTGTGATACTTTCTCCTACGCTTTTTATGCAGACATATGTGTGACACTTGAAGCTGTTATCATAGCTGGAAGTGTGAAAGAATTGTTGCAGTAATATGCCACTCTTGAGTGTTGTGACAGGAAAATGCTTCTCAAACACAGAATTGGCATTTTTAAGTCCTGTCTGACACAACAGTGTTTGTCTTCCATACAGATAAGACCGAAGCCAAGTTTGCACGATATTCACTCCAGAAAAAAAAAGCCTTGATAAGATTCTCCGGAGAATAAGTTGTGCGATAAAATAAATCCTGTATTTACAGGGAGACTTATTGCACTTTTAATTACATGTTTTACCCATAAAAAAAAGAAAAAAAACCTCATTTATCGTGTTGCCTGACCCTCTTTGTTTTGAAGCTTCCACTGAAGCAAGACGAATACAAAACACAAACGGACCATTAAACTGACCTTCAAACTGGGCCCTATGAAAATCAAATGGCTGTCACAACACTGATGGGTAAATTTACACAACCACCCCCCCTCTCCACCTCCCATACACCCCCTCTAGTGGGAAAAAATACGCATCAGATGCTCGTTTTCATGATCCTCCTTTTTGAAGTAACAGCAACTCTCGCAGCTCGAGTGAGTAAAATCTCTAAAAGCTCCGATCATAGAACATGAAAGGATGGAGGCAGCACTCTCTCCCCTGCAGACTTGTTTTGGTGGCATGCTGATGTGATTGTTGCCTCTCTATAATCGCTGCGACACATTATTGTTGAAACTTTTTGTCTGATCCCTGGCTCAGATCCCACACGCACAAACAGATCTGTTCGGATTGACCCCGGGTTCGCCATGAAGGGACGAGGATCACACCTTCCAGGCATCTTTCCGTTGCAGTGGATGCAAAAAAAAAAGTGCATCCTCCGCATTACGGCTACACAACTTGGCCAAGTCTGTCAGATAAATGAAAAAAAAAAAAAATCTTGTAACTTCTCTGTATCTCTTCTTTTTTTGAGGTGGAGGGGAGGGGCGGCGGTGGCTGTATTTGACGATGGCACCGTTTGATGGTGCAATTGATGGGAAAGTTCTGAAGAAAGTCCCAAAGCCTCAGAGGAATTTGATTACCTCCATCCATTATCTGCACAGTGAGCAATCGCAAGGCTCACCATCTGTCATCCGTTTCATTTGCATCGTCAACACCTGCCCTGCCTGTTTATGCCTTCACATTTTTTATAAGCTGCCTTTCATGGTAGGGAAAAATGTTGACTTTTCCTTCTAAATACATTAATTCCACAAGTTCAAAGAACATATTGAACACAAACAACTTGGTTTACGTCTAATAGAATTTAGAAACTCGCTTTTTTTTCCTACAGATTAAAAAAAAGAGGGATGAAATGAGCGTATACAGCTTAGTGGAGATAGATAGATAGATAGATAGATAGATAGATAGATAGATAGATAGATAGATAGATAGATAGATAGATAGATAGATAGATAGATAGATAGATAGATAGATAGATAGATAGATAGATAGATAGATAGATAGATAGATAGATAGATAGATAGATAGATAGATAGATAGATAGATAGATAGATAGATAGATAGATAGATAGATAGATAGATAGATAGATAGATAGCATCCTCCTGTTTGTTACTAACATATTATGCAGCATACACTCCCTCTTCTCTCTCTCTCTCTCTCTCTCCCTCCTCCTCCCCCCCTCCTCCTCCATCCTCCCCCATCCATCCATCCCGTCTCCCATATCCCCAGGTGGTGTCGACGGCTGCGGGGCCCATTAGCGACAGAATTCCTGCCTCCAGCAGGCCATGCGTGTCCCGAGTGACACATTTTTGGACCGGCACCAAGAATCCAACCCTCCGCAGACAGCTCACTTCCCTCTGCAGTCACCACAGTATGTGTGTGTGTGTGCAATGTGTGTGTGTGTGTGAGAGAGGGAGAGGGAGAGGGAGAGAGAGGCCTTGCGAACACAGTATGTGTCCCACAGGAAATGCTTGAAAGGCAGTATGGGCCAGATTGGTGATGGCGCAGAATGGACTAGAATACTAAAAAGAAAACGCAAAGATATTCTACAGCAGACAGATCATACATCGCTGAGACGAGCCTCCTGCCAGGTCCGGACATTTGTTACTGTCCTCCACCCCTCCGCACCAACCCTTCCACTGTGCATCTGCATGTCTTACAAGTGCACAGAAGTGTTCGCTTTCACAGAGAAGAATTTAATTGGATCTCGCTGATGCACATTGTTGTTTGTTGATGGTCGTTGCCAGCTGATGCTTGTGTACCAAATTTTATTTTCCAAACAGTTCCCCGCTCTCAGGGAGAACTAGTTTAAAATGAGATTTAAAAAAAATAAATTAAAAATCAAATTTTGCATGCATTGCGTACAGTGAAAGGTGTGGATGTGGAGATTACCTCGTCTGAATTGATCCACACAAGTGATATTTGATGGTCGATCAAGATTCTTATTAATCATAAGGAGGAGTAATTATGAAACAAGTTAAAGAAGAGCAGTAAGACCTTTTAGTATCGATATTATGAATGGATTCTTTCTTCATACTAATAGATAGTTAATTATGTACCTAATGACTCCTCACAAAGCGCTATATAATTAGTCTAGATGAGCCGAGAAAGTTCCTACTTGTTCTTACATGTTTAATGTTGGTGATTTCTCATTTCCAAATGGGAATGTGGGTGATGGTGGTGTACCATTAGTCTCTGAGGGGCTACAGAAAGGTACTGATGTCTATCCATCCATCTATCTATCCATCTATCTATCTATAGAGATAACACTAGCTTTTTTTTTTACATTTAGTGTGTTCAGTGTTTTATGCTGTGCAGGTCTGCAGGACAAATTTGTCGATTCAAGACTAAACACATTTCCATCAATTGCTCAGGTCGAGACAGTCAAAATGTCAAAGGAACCTATCGTATAAAATGTGCTTGAAATTTGAAAATAAGATCAGGATAAACTAAATTTGACCAATTCGACTACTCCTCAGCCCTCTCCCATAACGACACTCCTCCGTTAAATGCATTTACACCAGGGTAGGAGTTATCCTGATTCTTTTATGTGAAAGCTACAAAAGAATGAATATGTGACCAGCAAAATACACATAGGTACATAATTTCAGCCTATGGATTTTTAAGTTACAACCATTTTATGTTACATTCAATCTTCTGATCATATATCATGATACAGTTCTTTAAGGAAAAGTTGCTTGTTGTTTGTGACGTTCGCTCACATTACATCACTGCTGCTGCTTTGCTGCAGGAGATTGTTTTTTTTTTTTACCACTCATTTCATATCAGTAGAGTTTGATGCAAATGCTGTAGTACAGTATTTTGGTTCAGTATAGTGGTGTCTCATTTCACCGGGGAATATTTCTACGGGTAGAGGCAGGTGAAGGGATGTGGCTGAGAAATGGGATTGGATTTTGGGATTTAGTCTTCCTGCGAATTATATTAAGATTATAGGATCAGGAATGTGGGAGTTGTATTGATTGAAACATCATTAATCATCAGCAATTTTCTATTTTTTAACAAGTCATGTCACAATAAGGTACAATTATCAAAGTGTTGCACAGGATAACAAATAAAAAAGTGCAGAGTAAAAACTTTGTCTTTATCCATAATGCATCCAAATATGAAGAACAAAAGTGCATCTTTTAGTGAGTAGCAGATGAATCCATCTCTCCATCCATCTATCTATCTATGAATGACACGCCACAGTGGAGTCATGACTACCAGATGCTCACATTCACAGTCGAGGGATTTGAAACCACCTTACCCAGTAGCACAGTCTGCCCTGAAATAGGGTGTTGCTGGGGTGTCAGAGGATCACACCCTTTTATGCTTCCCACCTGCTCCAAAACCCACCCTATACATGTTGTAGCCACACACACTTTGGGTTTTCTCTCTCTCTCTCCTTCCCTCTCTCACACACACACACTCCGTCAGAGCACCCCTATAGACAAAGGGCACAAAGCACAAAGGTGATGTAGTGACAGATGCTCCTGTCGCATACTTAGCATATCTCCACCTCCAAAATAGTGCAACTGCAGGAGTCGCTCTGCCTCCCTCTCGCTCCGTGGAGATCGTCCTCCGCTCCCGTTCATAACTCATTCATTTCCACTCGATGTGACGGATAAAAGCAGCTCTTACGCCGCAATCCTTCACCCAATATTTATCCAATCTGACCAAATATTATAATTAATGCCTCTGTCTCTCCTCTCCTCTCTCTTCTCCCTTAGGCCAATATATTCCCCACATCCCTCTCTCCCCTCCCTCTCTAACCTTACAGTGCCAAGTTCACAGATAGAGAGAAAGTACTTCCTGTGAGAGGCCGGGCCGGCTGCCAGAGAGACTGATCCACCAATCTGACACGTTAATGAGATCCTGGCCCGTCGTACTGGAGTGTCAGGCCTCCTCCTCCTCCGCCGCCGCCGCATCAGCCCTGCCGTGACCTGCAACACACGCACACACGACGTACACGTCTCTGCTCATATGTGTAATTCTTTACACACGTGCAACCCACAAGAAATATAGGCACAAATGAAGCCGAGTGTTTCCACACTCACATACACACTCAGAGAGGAGGGGGGGTGGAGGGGGGGGTTCAGCTCCTTAAATCTGTCTAATTAAAACACCAAATCCCTCTACTCCCCTCACCCACCGACCCAATCCTCACTTCCCAGCGACACACACACACACACACACATACACATACACACGCCTGCACCCCCTACCCCACCCCTCCCTCCTCCATCCCCACTGCCACCACCCCCGATTCCGCAGGAGAAATGATTATTAGGAATTTAATGGGGGAACGTTTCCCATCCCACACCATCTGGGGCTTGGGAATGGCACAAAATTTGAGGATGCTTGCCGACATGGCGGGGAACATTATTTTCATTTTTCTTGACTGGTGATTTTCAGACGTTGCAGGAAAAAAAAAGAAAAAAAAGAAAGAAAAAAAAAGGCTCCTGATTACAATAAATTACCATAATATATTACAAAATAAAAATACATATAAAGAAAGAGGAATCTGGGTTTGTTTGTCTGCAGTGTGAGGTGATCGCACAGAAACTTTGCTCAACTTCTCAGATGATTGTTGTCATCGGCAAACTTATCCCCATAGAAACACAAGTGTTTGTTTTTGCACTAATTATGACACCACGTCTCAGCTTGCAAATGCATCTCTATACGATATATAGCCCCCCCCCCCCCCCTCCATTCCTGTCCTTCACCTCCCACACAGAGCTGGGCCATATGCTCCCACTCTCTCCTGCTTTCTCTCTGCCTATACTTCCTTCTCCCCCTCTCCTTCTCTCCGTCTCCCTCTCTCTTCTTCACCCAGCTTAATGAGCTGCGTGAACGTCGGGGTACGTGTACACGTTTGACCCTGTGCTAAACTGCTGCACGCCGCCCCGTGGACCCTTGTGGGTGTGAAACAACCCCCTCCTCCTCCTTCCTCCTCCTCCTCCTCCTCCTCGCCCATGTGAGGCCCCGAGAGGGATCTGAACCCCAAAAACCACACACACACACATATGCATACATATATGCACACGCACACAGCCTGGAAGAAGAGGCAGCGAGACCGAAAGGGTGAGAATCTCACTGAATGGGACAAATAAAGCAGGGTGGGTGGGAGGGCGGGGGTGACGAATGGGGTGGGGAGGGGCTAAAGAGGTGCTTTAAGGGCCCCAGAGGGACCTTCCGCAACCTGGCCCTCCAGTTTTATGATTGGAGTATATGAGAAGGATGAGTGAGGGAATGAAGACAGCAAAACAAGCCTTTAAAAATAAAAAAAAATCCCAGTATTTGCAGTTTTTCTCAGAAGAGGAAGGAGGAGCTGAATTATGATTTTCCAGATCAGCTGAAGGCTCCAGATATTCCCGCCTTGATTGCTAGAAAGAGAGAAATCACAGAGATGTATTTCATCCGGAGGCCCGACACAGTCTGGAGTCCTTTTGCAGCATCGAGGAACCAAAAAAGAAATTAAAACAAAAACAAAAAAAAAGTCATGTAACTGAGGCTGTATTCTGGTTTGTTTGATCTCTACTGAATAAAAACTGATCCTACCAGCTCCACTTTGATGCCTCTGCTTTTTATTCTTCGTCACTCTTTTGAAGCCACGCAATTAAATTTGGTCTGACTCCATATGTTTGCCAGGGTTTGATCTTCATTTCCTGTATATGACGACAATAATAAAGGATCATTACATTACACAGTCTCCTCTTTCTCAGCAGGAGAGCCCATGCAACGATGACGGTTCGAACCCCCACGACTCCAAAGCTGTTCATCTTGTGCAAAACAATAATAATCAATACTTAACTTACTGAGTGAATAAGTTTGTTCCGTACAAAGGAATTGTTGCTGAAATATAAATGTGTAATAATTTCATTACCAAGCTGAACTCGCCTTTAGAACAAGTCTGGTCTGAGCCCGTCTTCATACAAACAGGTTGTCATCATCGCCACAACAGGCAGGTGTTAAGAGAGATGTTGAATTTGAGTGTTTCTGCATCTTTTCACGCTGACACGAGTGGCTGCAGCTCAGTGAACTGAACTCTCTGTAACGGCAGCACTTCAGCAGTAAAGAGGAGTTTTACAAGAAGAACTGATGAGCTGGAAGATTCATCTGCAACTAAGAGGAGAGGGTGGTGGGTATTTTAGGCTGATGCTTAAATGATCGGCATCAGTCAAACACCAGCAAGGACAGTGTGTGTGTTTGAGTGTGTGTGTGGCAGTGTGGGTAATAAAGGACCAATGTGTCCAAACCTGAGGACAAACAGTGATCTTAACTCCAGGAATCAATATTTTTTCCTGTGACATGATTTCCTGTTTTTACTGCTCCTCTGAAACACTTCCCCAGTTTTACTAAACCAAATAAAACAATCCTCACATAAAAACGGGAGGAAGTTGTTTCACGCTTCATTAATTCTCCCCCTTGATCCTAACAATCATAAACAGCCCTCTTAAAAAAAATAAAAAAAATAAAAAAAAAGGATACCGCGAGGAAGAAACCGATCAGTGTCCACCACCACCAGCACCACCACCAGCACCACCACCACCACCTCGTCCTTCCTTCCAACCGCCGGCAGCGGGACCTCCTGGGTCTCCACCAGCACCAGCCACTTCTCTCTGCTCTGACTGGGATCAACTGTCTGAGCTCTCTGGCTCACGTCCAACAGCTCGTGGCCATTTTTTTTCCTCCAACACACAAATCAACCACCTGATCAACTGTAATGAAATCAATTCAAATCGACAACCCGCTCACACAGAAGAGACAGAGACAGAGACAGACGGTCAAAACTCCGCCTGAGAGCTGCGTGACGCTGTTTTTTTTGGGGTTTTTTTACAGCTTCATATTTGAACATCGATTGTTTCATTTTAAAAAAAGAAGACATTTTAATCAATAATGTTACAGCGCTTTTATCTTTACAGAAAAAAATAATAAAGAGGAAGTAAATTTCATTTTGATGATTTGAAAAGTGTACCTTTAAGACAGTTAGTTTGGGCCTCAGAGTCACAGACGTTATGCAAGACGTTATTTTTCTCTCTCTACACGTTTCAATTGTAAATGAATGAATAAATAAATACGCCCGGGGCGTTTTTTTTATTTTTTTTTTTTACCTTTATTTATTTATTTATTTTCTAACAATTTAAAATTCTTAATTGCAGTCTGCTGTCGATCATTTCCACAAAAAAGCTGAAAAGCAGCCTCGTCATTTTATTGCGACAACAAACACATCACAAAACATAATAAACACATTACTTCACGAATATTTCGATCCATAACGAGTTTTTTTTTCTTCCTCTCCTGGAGTGTGTGTGTGTGTGTGTGTAGGGTGTGTGTGTGTCAGATCAGTAAGTGCAGAAATAAATGAGAAACAGCAGTCCAATAACCATTCATCATTCAGGTTAAAGTTACAAAATCAACAGGGTTTATGGGCGGACAGTCACCGACATTGTGCAGAAATACATGAAGTGCATCACAGCTGCTCCTCAGCGGGAACCAGGAAGTGTAAAAAGTTCACGTCAAACTATCCAAAAAACTTTCATTTCGTTGCATATTGATGGTCCTCGTCTCTTTTTTTTAAGGCATGTTCATCAGATTCTTTATGATTTTGGAAACATTTCTGCTCACCTCACACAAAATATGTTTTGTTTTTTTTCTTTCATTTTTCTCCCCCAGTGCTTGACTTCTCAGCTGTAGTGAAATATACAACAATGAAACATAAACAAACTTTAAAATGTATGGAAATTCACATAAAAAGGTAACACTGTTGAATTTTTTTTTTTTTTTTACAATATCTTTTTTTTTCTCCATAATATATTATCCACATTCAAATTGACGGACTTATAATAAATAAGCTTAAATAAATAAATAAATAAATACAATAATAATTTTACATTCACCTCGTTACCACACTATTTACTCCAAATACAAATGCATTTTAATTTTTTAAAGATTTTTCTTCTTCTCCTCCTCATTACTTATAAGATCAATTCAGGTGACATCATCATCATTATCATCATCAGGTCTCCTAAACACATGCACGTCTCAACACTGGCTTTTTCCTTATAATTAATTTTGTGTAATTTGTCATCGTTTTAATTAGATTATGAGAAACGCCTTGTGAGAGGAAATAGATATGATTTTTTTTTCCAGAAGCAAAGATTGTATTTGGCTGCCTTGCATAGCTCAATTGACCTTTATTGCTAACAGACTGAATCTCTGAAGTCCAATCGTGTCTCAGCAAACTTCAGTGATGGGGTGAAGCCTCTGCAGGTTCTTCTTCCCCGCGGGTGTTTTTTTTTTCTCCCCCATTTCGCCACGGAAATTTATCTAATGATTGAAAATTAATTCTCAACACCGTAGAAGTTAAACCACGTCACCACCGTCATCTGCAGTAACAAACAAATAGAAGTATGACAAATCACTGTAGGTGGAAACCAGTTCGCTCTGAACCTGCAGCTTTAACTCATCTACATTTGAGTTGTTGTGTTGTTGTTTTTTGAGTCCCAGTGAAATCAGATCTGCGCCATTAAATCTGAATTTTCTTCAAACGAAACACAAGATCTGCCTTCACACTGAGCTCGCTTCTTGTGTCTTTTTCTGCCTCGTATGGAAACAAATTCAGTGGGACGAGAAACCGAGAACAGGTGAAATCACCAGATCTAATTGTCAAGCTTCTTCTTTTTTTTCAAAGAAAAAAAATGAGACTGAACATTACAAACAAAATGACTTGTTAAAATGGGCTTTTTCGCAGCGTGTCTGGAGTCCATTTCGTTCCACTCTCGACATCTGCGGGGGTAAATTGCATCGCTTCTCAAACTTGAACTTTGTCCAGCTGATTGATTAATTGTGGAAAGAGCCATTAACTTCCCCTTGTGCTTGGAAGGACTGGCTGCGGACGTGCAGGTCGTAGGGGAAACGGGCCTCTGGGGACACTCGGTACATGGAGTTGTGCGCAAGAGCCGTGCGTCCTGGCGCGCCGCAGTAGCGCATGCCATAGTGGCTGCCTTTGCCGTAGTCTGGCGGCTCGTCGTTGTGTTTTAGGGAGAAAATCCCGTTAAAGTTCATCGGGGGGCTCAGCTGGCCGTCGAAATGCGGGCTCCCGCCCTCCGGGGACGGGTTCTCGTAGTAGGGCTCGTACGCGCCGCTGTAGCTGTAGTGCCGGAAGGGTTTGGCGCTGCTGTCCAGGCTGCCGCCGCTGTGGCCGGGGGGCGTGTTCATGTCCGAGCCCGGGTACGAGTACATGGCGTCGTAGGGCGACCTGCCAGAGAACATGACCTCCCCGTTGTGGTCTGTGAGGAAATTTCTCGCGTTCAGCTGCAAACAACCGGCCACCAAGTTGGTCGTGGGCTGAGATAATCCTTTGCATAAAGTCTGAACGAAGGCGAGGAGGTCCGGTCTCTTCCCCGCGCTCAGTGTCTCTGACAGGGCCCAGATGTAATTTTTAGCCAGTCTGAGCGTCTCGATCTTGGAGAGTTTCTGAGTTTTGGAGTAGCACGGCACAACTTTGCGCAGGCTCTCCAGCGCTGCGTTCAAGCCGTGCATCCTGCTGCGTTCACGGGCGTTGGCTTCGTGACGCCGTAGTTTGGCCCTGTCCATCTGCTCCTTGCCGGCCTTCTTTTTCCGGGGGCCTCGCTTTTTAGGAAGCCCGTTCTCGTCCTGGTCGTCCTCCCTCTCGTCCTCCTCTCTGTCGGACATCACGTCGTCGGCGTCGCGCATGTCTGAGTTGGACCTGTCCGGGTTGTGCTGTCGCTCCGGCTTCAGGCTCTCAGGTAAGCTTTCACGAGGATAATTGGCACCGAGCCGCGGCTCACACATCATATGAGGTTCGTCGAATGGCAGCGTCAACATATTTCCTATGAGATCAAATCCAAAAAAAGACACACACACACACAAACCGTGAGTATAGACTGGAGCACACGGCGACGTCTCTGAAGGTTGCCAGTTAATTACCTTGTGAATGAATCCTCCCCAGAGGAAGAGGAACAAAGTGGCAAAGCAAGGCCAATGTCACAGCCTGCTACCTTTTCAAAGACACTCAACTTCACTGTCTTGTGACTTGTGAAAAAACAACAACCTTTGGTTTAGGCCTTTTATCACATGTCATTCTGTCATGTTACAGCACAATAGCCAAGTTTGGCATTTCATTTTTAATACAGGCTACTATATATATTTTTAAAATTTAACACATAACTAAATAAAAGTCAACAACTGCAGAAACATTACAGTACAAATGAGACTAACCTGCGGTCAGCGTGCACCTCGCATCATCCCAAATATCTCCAGTCAGTCTGCGCTGCAGCTTCTTCTCTCGCAAAACCACAAATAAGAGGAAAAAGCAGAAACCTGCGCACTCTCTTTTCTATGCCTCACTGTGCTGCTCTCTCTCTCCCTCTCCTCTCCCTCTCTCTCTTCCCCTTCCCTCTCTCTTTGAGGAATGACACTCATGCCAACAGCGGGTACCCATGCCATCTGCCGCTGACGTCTTGTGGCAGCCGAGACCACGTGTTCATCGTCCCACGGGACCTCCATTCCGTACCGATCATCTGGCAGCTCCGGTAATGGGCACCGGGAGGCCCGCGTTTACCGTCAAAAACACAGACCGGAGAGGGATAACAACTAATATCTGCATCTCCCCGTGTAAGAAAGATGAATTCATGTCTTTTTATGTGGGAGAGAGGGGAAAAAAAATATGAAGAGATGCGCAGAGAGAGTTCGCAGCCATTCTCAACAGGTGAAATAGATTTAGAGAAATGCATTTAAAAGGAGAATAAAATGGCATGATATAAAGAAATAGTTGCATAAATATTCAAAATGTAATGAAAGATAATGGGAAAGGTTAAAGTTCAAAGTTAAAAAGAAAGCTTCTTCTTTACATTGGGTTTTTACTCTTGGGCACAAATGGGCCCGAGATTAATTTTCATGGTAAAATTAACTCTGAAATACATTATTTATGTCTGTGTATATCAATGTAAAACATGCACAGTTGAATACACACAGGGGAGGGGTGGGGGGGATCTTAAGCCCCCCACAGATTACATTAAATTAGACTAGCTATAATTGTGGAGCTGCAAATAAGGAAAAACAAAAGGCAGGTCTGGACCAAGAGGGTTTAAATCCTACTGAGACCCAGTTTAGCCCGACCGTCTTTAAGGCACTGACGAACCTGGGCTCCTTTTCAACACCTCAACGTACATCAATATATATTATTTTGACTTTATTGCATTAGTTTGACAGTTAATGCCTTTGATTCATTTCTTAAAACAGCAGAAACTAAATTGTGACTGATTTTTAACGACAACAACAGCAGCGAGTGACACGTTAAGTCCTGTTCCGTGTCAGACCTCAGATGTAAAATACACTTTAAGACTTCACTTTCACTGTATCTGCAACTTATTGACTGTTATTGATACTGTACATGTCTTGATTTAATCCTATAACGCTGTAAAAGACATGAGATTTCTGTGGAGTCAAACAACACAGGTGATGTCACATTGTCATACACAGTATTTTCTATCAGTGGATGGTTTTTTTTGTGTAAACAAAATCAATATTTGTTCATAAAGTACCTCGACAGTCATCGCAGGTCGATGGTCACCACAGTTTTCTACATTATCACAGTCATTTCAGCAAATTCCCGGAAACAACAGCATTGTCTTCGAGATGTAACCACGACGTAACCGCACGCAGTGATGTCACATCTGAAAACAGCCTGATTTTGCTGAGCGGGGATTTTGAACACAAGGGTCAGATCACAAAACACTTGCATCATGTGTGGTTATGGATGGCGTTAAAGAGCAGAGAGAAGAGAAAACAATAGAAAATCTATTTAAAAGCTAAAGATAGTTGATTGTGCGCCTCAGACAACGAAGGAAGACCTCAACTAAACACAAGTGCAGTAGTACTGCGTGATATATTCTGCAAAATAAGACAACTGATCGATTAATCAGTAGATCTTTCTCTCACTGAAACATGTCTCATGTTCTCCAACCAACAATAAATGTTGGAGAAAAGCAGTAAATCCCCAGGTTGGAGAGGCTGCAACCGGAGAACAACTTATATTTCATATTTCTGAATTATCAAACATTTGCTACTAATTATTTATTTATTTGTTGTTGACCATCTGACTCATCCTTTCAAGCTCAGTATAAAATAGGTTAAGAAATTCCAGCAGGCTCCTCACATGCAGAGGCTGTGCATACCAGAGGGGCGTGCACAGTGTTGGTACCTCAGGACCATGCACATTAAGTACACCCCATGGAAAAGGCCCAGTGGCACGCTGCCAAATCCACACTGGGGCACAGCTGGCACTCGATATGGGTATATGCACTCCTCAGTTATGTGGAACGCACACACAAGCGCTCACACACAAACGTATGCCTGTGAATGACCTTGTTGCAAGGAGAATCAATTAAAGCGACTTTGTCATTCCCTCTGTATTGGACATTACAAGACATCGATCAGCAGTCTGAGCCCGGCCGCCGCCGACCAACACCTCGGTTTACAACACACACAAAAGGTGAAGTAGCTGCTTCTACATGACAGCATGTACACACAGTGGTCAGCGTGTATACACTTAACCTCGTGTCTGTGTAAGAGACAGGACACCAAGTATATGTGTGTGTGTTGATGAACATGTAACTGTACATGAACCGAGAAAAACCCCACATGGACAAAATGTATTAAAAAAAACAAAAACAAAACAAAAAACCGTAAACAGTCCGTTCATCACAGCCTTCCCCCTGAAAATGCCTCAGCTGGTCTGCTGATCGTTCTGGTCCAACACACACACACTCACACATACACACACACACACTCACACACGCACACATCTGATGAGTCAAACTCCCCATCTCAGACTAATCAGTTGACTGCACTAATTGCAAATGCAAATATGCAAATTTATATTAATTAATTACTCCACTAATTAGTTCTCTTGTCTTTTCAGGTAATAAATCATGGTGTGGTTGAGAGAGAAAGGGAGAGAGAGACATGGCAGTGATCTTTTGTCTGCTGGAAGTCCTTGTTTCAGGTCTGAATCTGATCCTGTGATGTTTCCGGGACAGATTTTATCGCACCGTCGTCCACCGAGACTCCACAACTTCTTTTCTTTTCCCACAACAATTCTAACCTAGTTAAATATTTCGACTGATATTTTACGTGTGAGGTTTCAAGGGTGGTAGCGTATATATAACAAATAGCAGAGGTTGGTAAATCAGGGTGTCTTGCTGACAGTTCTTGCCTGTCAGCTCTTTTAATTATCACATTATCAGCTTTTATAGACACGAAGCGTGGTGTAGAGCTGCAAATGAAGGCGCTGCTGATCGCATGCTGAGTTGCAAGCGGTTCTCAATTGATGTCAGCAGTTAAATGGAGCCTGCGTCTCCATGATGAGCGCAAGGTGAAGTGGTTGGGAAGATGGTAATGGTTGTGGCGGTGTGACATGATCCCGCTCAGAAGCCGACACGGTGAATATCTTTGGGGCAACTTCTTCAAGGTCATTTCTTAAGTGAGGCACAAGAACAATCCAAACATAAACTCTCGGGGCAAAACGCACATGTGTGTTTTGTTTTTTTCTAATTCTAACACTGACTCTGTAATGAAGTAATGAGGTCTGTGCTGTTTCTCCACCATCTCCTCAAGAACAACTCCCACTATTTCACCTTGCTTATACAAATAATGAAACTGAAAACACGCCATATTAAACAAGGAAGTGTGTGCAGAAGTGCAGGTGATTTATTTCCAAAACTTGTTGATGCCTTAATACCCAGATGGATTCTGAATAACTACACATCTTGTTTTCACACCCAAAGCAAAGCCTGTTGTTAGCAGATGTATCGTCTCTTTCCTTTTGAAATGATGAAATGCAACCAAACCTCTGACATTTTGCTCTTTTCCAACACCTCAAGTGCACGTGTTCAGACTAATGTCAAATCAAACCATCAGTCTTTTTCTGTTTCCTACAGTGTCTTTGATTCACATTTTTCCAAGAGATCTGGGAAAAAAATGGAGGCATAAATCAGTTTCGACAATAACTATGAAACAAGGAACAAGAGCAAATTAAACTGTACGGCTGCAATGTATTCAAAATCATAACATGGCCGAGTGCAGTATCCAAATCGCAGGTGTGGCAATTATTTTGATATTGAAGTAAAATGTGTCACATTGTTGTGCATTGTCAGCACTATAAGTGTTGTGTTGCTATAGAGACGCCCTGGCCAACAAACCATATTTTTAAAGACATAAAGGGATGTGATTGTTTAGTATAAGACCTCTCCAGAAATCACATCATCAATTTAATTTCTTTATCACAATATCTGGCCGTATAGTTGCAACAGGATGTTTGCATATCATGCTGCTCTAATATATTGTAAATGTTTTTAGGTCTCAAACAAGTCGAAGCACTGAAAAAGAACACAAAAGAGGTAAAAGTTCTGATAAGACATAATATAACCCCTCATGTTATATATTACATTATACTATTCAATTACTAGAATTTAGCATTAGCATATTGGTATGTGGAGCTAATTGTAATGACTTTTTTCTCCTACTGATAGCAGGAGTTAGAGTTTTTACTGATTCAAATGCACAGTTGGAAAATTTGCTCCATGCTGTCAAAGGTTGAAATTGCATGTTACAGAATACTTCCATTCAAACATGTTGTAAAATCCTCTCAGTGAAGAAGTTTCAGTTTGGTTTCACCGGCGGTGACACGCGAGAAAACATCCAACAGCCCTCACCCAGCGAAGGCTCACCCAGCGAAGGCTCACGCAGCAGCGCGGCGGCTGCGGAGAGAGGAGAGCTGAGGATTGTGGGACTGATTACCAGAGGCCAGGTCCTGGACTAGTGTCCTCCAGCTGTGCTGTTCTACCCAATTAGAAACTCCATATGCTGCCCCACTCAGCTGCTGAGTGGCCACACCTCCCACCCACACAGGTGGAGCACTGTGTTTCTGTGCATGTGTGCGTCTTTGCCTTTGTTGCTGCTGTCTAACTAAAAAAAAAAAAAAAAAGTAAAAGCAAAGTTTCTCCTGTGCCCGTTTAAAGCCTACAGTGAAATAATCTCCTCACAGATCAGATTTAATTTTGTGTGATGGTCCATCACTGCAGTGCTTTCTTAATCCCAACTCATTTCTTCGCACAAACAAAGTAACTCCTGACTGTCACTCCTCCTTTGATAAGAAACACACAGGTATTTAGGTGGGTGGCATAGAAATGCTAATAGTATTAAAATATGGAGGTATGAATAATGGATATGTTTTTGAAAATGTATAATGTAAAGATGTTAGTCCCGTTTTCAGACAGAGATGGGATAGCAGACGTGTAATGTTGCTGGAGGCACCCGTTTCTTTTTCAAAGCACAATCTGTTCGCACACGTTCAAAGTGGCTGTGACAATCTGTTGTGGTAGAATGCAACCAGAAAGTGATAAGATAAATAAAAATGTGTCAGATATCGTATTTAAGTAAGAGCCACA
Organism: Decapterus maruadsi; assembly: GCA_030347415.2. Lineage (NCBI taxonomy): Eukaryota > Metazoa > Chordata > Actinopteri > Carangiformes > Carangidae > Decapterus > Decapterus maruadsi. The sequence goes on from CM064906.1 coordinate 21,453,817, forward strand.
TCTTTAGTTTTCTTAGTATTATACAGAACATATGATAAACTACATTTATTTCTGTTAAAAAAACAGGGGAGGTGCTGTCTGACAACATTATCCTGCAGCTGATACAAACACTGACCCTAACTAACCCTAAAAGATGTAAAGTTTGCTATTCACAAGAAATACTCAAATGGAGATGAGTTACAAATTAGTACAATGCAGAATGAGTTGATGTGACAAAGCGAGCAACAGCAAAAGGCTTGAAGGAATCATTGGATCTGGTTAACAATGTCCACGTTGCTCCTGAACATTGTGCAGTTCTGAACAGCAGCTACTGCTGCTCGAGATGTTAGCAGATGCTAAAAGAGCTAAGTTGTCAGTTTTGCTAATGCATATCCAGTGTTAGCATCAACAACGTTTTACTCAACAATCCAGAACAAACTTCATGAGTCCAGCACCAAACTTCTTTCCTTTACTCACCTAGAGCTGTCTGCAGCGATGGAAAGAAATGCCAATGTGACCGCTTGTCTCTATCATTCTATCATCATTGCTGATGTTAAGTACTGACTTTTCTTCTTGTCATTTTCCAACAACTCAGTCTGTACATTTACATGAGAGTTGAAAAACTTAAGGTATGGCCCTAATCCATCTATTGGACAACTAAAGTGCATGTTAACGTGTTAGTCTGGCAAAGACTGGACTAATCCAGATCTGACCAAAACGTCCTGATAATGAGATTGGAAACTGATTTTATTCTGCATGTATCTGCCTTATTCTGAAACTGAACAATGTATGTGCGCATGCTTGACAACAGTAGAGACGGCACAAAGAGTAGCACAGAAGTCGGCCTGAACCCAGCCAAAAAATGCAAATGGCCTGATACATCAGTGCCGATTCAGTACATTTCACCATAAACAACACAGTACAACCAGCACAAAGATGTGTTTTATAAAAAAAAGGTAGTCATTTGTATATATTTTACCCGGCCCAGACCAGGAGGTCCAGTCAGGTTGGTTCGGAGCCCACTGAGACCTCTCAGTTGTTCACTAGGTGATGAATCGGTCAACATGAAAGGGGTCGGTATTAACCCGCTGAAACAATATACAGTATGTTTCCATCAACTATTCATTTTTCCCTGTTGCATGTAAACTGGTTCAGATGAGACAACCCAACAGCATGAGCAAAGAGTAGCCTATAGCTCCACTTGGCTTTTCATGTAAACACACTGATACTTCTACTTCCAATCTGCCCCGAAGATGTAGGAGCACTGCTAAGATGCTGTAACTGTATATAATGACCTCTTGAATCATAAAGACAGGTTAAGCAACAATCACCACCCAACGCACGCTCCTTATTCAGCAACAGAGAAATGTTACACATACAAGGTTTCACTTCACACCAGCACTGTTGAGGTTTGATGGTTACGTTCATTAAGGCCACAAAATGTCACATTATGACGCCTCCAGTGACACGAGTGTTGCAGGTTTTACTTCACAAAGAACCACCAACTATCAGAAAGTATCAGCACAAACAAACAAAGTAGCTGAAGTTATATAAAGTGTTTTTGTTATGCACGTGATTCTCCTGCCAACTTTTACCACATTTTTTTATAGCAGCTCTGGATTTTTTTTCCCCCCTCCAAGCTTGAAGCTCAGATGATTGACGGTGCTGTAATGTCGTTTTCTCACCTAATCGACACTCTTGGTGTTGATATGATTCCTCTCCTCTCCATCTTCCCTCATCAGCTGTCCTCAACTCCCCGTTGCCTCGCTGCCTTACAAACCACTTTTCCATTCATTCATTACCAAAGTGTGGCATTAAAAGGGTGATTAGTGCAGACTCCAGATTCTGCTAAAATTTACTTCGTTTAAGTTAGCGGGAAAGATTTATGGCTGTGCTATAGTGACACTGTGGCGGGGGAACAGCTAGCTGTAAGTTTAAATAAAAGTCAACAACAGAAATGTTTTTGAACAACTGAATTATGTTTCCTATTAGCATAATGAGGATTTGTTAGTAATTTATTTGGAAAGTTGTAGTTATATTGGTATTATTGAATGTAGAAGAAAGATATTGACTGACAACATGTTTGTTTTTTTGCTCAAAATTCAATGTTGCATTACAACATCTGCTTGTATTGATCACAGCAGTGTTCAATGTTTTAAGTTATTCGACATCAAGCAGGTTGGATGGAAAACTGCAGGTTCTGCTTTTCCCACAGGAATCCGGATGTCGCCTGACTGAAATCCTCGCTTCACAAAGTTGAAAAGTCTTTGTGTATTGATGCATAACAATTGAATGTTTTTCAAGTAAACCGAAAATGAAAGATGAAGAACTGAATTTATAATAAGTGAATTCACCCCTGGCTGTTCAGCATAACTCCACCTTCTTCTCCAGGCTATTAAACTCCACTGTAACATTGCTGGAAATATCTCAACATGACACCACGCCATCTGTGTTTAACCAGTTTTAGCAAGAACAAGCAACATGGTGTTGCAGTGTTAAATTGGTTTGAGGTTGTTTTAAAGGGAAAATGAATGAAAGGCAGCTCAAAATAGAGGAACACAACAAAGGGAATGGGTATTCACTGATGAACAGAGCTTTAAAAAAAATCCCTCAATTTCTTCTCGTGGTGAATTTCATGGCGACTGAAAATCTTACTAGAATAAAAATACATTAATTTTATAAGAAAAATATATTTTAAGTAACAAAAGTACAATTATTCATTAACCTTAATATGCACATTCATGGTGTTAGATATATTACCCCATTACTAAATCACATTTTAAATACTTTATAAGTGTCAGGCAGTTTAATTTGCAGAAATGTCAATCTCATAAAACAATTTCTCTTTGTAATTAAGTTATAAAACCTTTACTGTAAATTGGTGTAGCACTATTTCACCCTGGTTTTAATTCAAATCAGTTTGTTTTAAAGAGGCTCTAAAAATGAGTCAGTATCTTGAAATGGGAGGAAGTACAACAGATTGCATGAAGGCGAAATTCTTGAAACTATCCGACTGCATTATTGATCCAGACTGAAACATTTCTGCTACGCTGAGGATTCATGCAACTCAACAGGCCTGTTTCACACTCACAGCTAACGCTTTGTCCTGCACAGGTGCAGTCGATGACATCATTAATGCGGCTGTTGGCAGGACACTGGATGAACCTGAAACCTCGTTAACTAAGTTGGTTTCACCTGTGCTTTTCCTGCTGTGACGACACCAATTGTTCCCAATGATCTTTTCACTGTGTCAAGATGTTAAGCATATGATTAGCAAACATTAAGTACCATATTTAGTACAACTAACCTTTTATTTATTTAGATTTTAAATCTAAAAGATTAAAAAAATATCAAATTTCAATAAAGTTTCACATTCAAAGAGGTAAAACTGCACGCAGAAGATAAGACCAATTATTAGTCCCCCCCCACACTAATCATAACACTAAGATGCTGCTTACACATTGAAGCGTAATGTCATATATATAAGTTACATCTGCAGGAGCCATTTATCAGTTTTTATTCTGTTACTGAAAATTAATCTGCAAAATAATGGCAGCAGTATTAAAAAAGAAAGTAGGCTACAGCAAAACTGTTGGTTTCTATTAGCGGAGGTTAATAACTGAAGAAGTGAGACACCACACTCAGTGTCAACTTTATTCCAAATTAACTTAATATTTTTGTATTTTCCATAATCCATCCGTGCTTGCGGGGGCTGAAAGGAGAGATTGTCACTTTCATGGCAGATCTTTGTCAGGGCACATCAGAGAGCTCAATGCCCTCTGCGACTTGCATCATCTGCTGAGTGTCACAATGCTGTAGCCATGATGGGGGGCTGCCCTGCCCCTTGTGCCCACCTGAGGGGGTTACAGTTGGCAGCCTCAGCTCCACACCTGACAGGCTTCCAGAAAAGGAACCACTTGGCTGCCAGCAGAAATAGCTTCTTCCAGTTTGGGGGTCGGCCCCGAGTCAAGATGAGGGAAGCTTGGCTCTTTAAGAGTTGGGCCAATTCCCAGACACACTAGCAGCTTGTGCCACAGGGCCCTTTGATTCTGGGCTCTCGATCAGTCACTCTAAATAGAGCTCTGTGCTCTTTCCAGTGGATAGACGGGGTTTAATTTTTATTAAACAACTTGATATGTAATGTCTACTTTACACGCTGCATGATGCGGCCGCGTGTAGTTAAGTGGTGAGAACATGCTGTCACTTCTGCTTAAGTTAGAGGACGGATTCCCAAAAGGCTAGTCACCGTGTAGTCACAAGGCGACAGCGTTGGCATGGGCATTATTCTCATCTCTTGCTTTAGATCTGAAAAGATTAATTGAGTTGATCAACAATTTGGATATTTCTGATCAATTAGTTGTTTAATTAGGTTTTCCAAGCAGGAATGCCAAACTTTTCCTTCGTCCAATTTCTATAATATAAGAGGATTTGCTGCCTTTCTCTCTCTAAACTGAATACTTGAGTTCTGATTGCTTGTTTGATGAAACAAGCAATTTGCAGATGACCTCTGGGCTTCGAGAGACTGTTAACAACATATTTGCCTATTACGCATCTATGATCAATTAAGAAATTTATCAGCAGATTATACGTAATCAAAATATTCTTTATTTGCACCGCTACTATGCAAACTGTGTCTAGCTGCCATGGCCTCTGCACTCCATCTGTGTGTTAGGAGGATAATAACCAAGAGGTTTTTCTTGTGTGTGTGTTTGAGCGCGTCCGCATTTGCATGTGTGTGCATATATTATACATACGTAATGTGCAGTTGAGCGCATCCTTCCCGCAGGTGTGGCTGTTTTTCTTTTGATGAGGGAAAAGCAAACTGATTAGCAGGTCCAGGTAACATCAGAGCAGCAGTTTCCCGCCAGTGGCCATGTGATTAAATCACATAGAGTGAGTCTCAGGGAGCCAGGTAATGAAGGGACAGACTAGCGCATGCCATCACCCCTCCTCCTCCTCCTCTTACTCTTCCTCATCAAGTAGTGCTGGAGCTCAGCCCAAACCTGGGACAGGAGGTGGGGTGGAGCTCAGATACCAACACACACTCACATGCATGCATGGACTAACTGCATTTGCACACATGGATCAATGGAGGACTTCCATATACATGTGTATGGTGTTAACATACAAACTCGTAACAACTCACACGAAGCAAAAGTTAAGAGATAAAGTTTTTCTATCTATAAATCATTTCTGTCAAAATGACAGAACCACCACAGGACACACGCGCGCGTCTATCCAACCACCCTTGACTGGAGTTAATACAGCAAAAGAAACTCATTTGCACTTTTTACTTCCAAGCAGATTGACTATTTAATAGAGTAATGACTAAAAACAAAAGCTGCGTAAATCAACAGTGTGCCAAAACAAAAAAAAACCACAACAACACAAATGTTACTTTGCAGACGCACAAAATTCCTCAATCGCACCAAAAATACACATTAAAAGCTCTTTAAAATACTGTTGATGGCTTTTGGTTACAGGCAGTCCCCATTCTCCTGCCTGGCAATGGTCTTTTATGGCGAGGGACCTAATACAAGATTTCTGTTCTAGTGCAAACACAGTGGCCATGGGCACCAAGGAACAGCTGCCGTATAATTGAATTAACATTCGCCTTCTGCTCCAGCACTCAGCGCTGTGCTGAGAACTCATACACATCCCTCCACCAGCTCCATCAACCTGCGCATGAATATGCATGCTACTTGTGATAAAAATGCACTCTGTGTCTAATGTTTGTGGAGCTGCCTATACGGTGGATAAAGAGCTATACACTGACTGTCTTGTGAGAGTGACAATGATATACATCAAGTCCGTTGATCATTTTTAGTACCACAGGCCCTCTGAGGCTGAGAGCAGCGGTGCTGCTGCAGCTCCAGTGGGTTTGAAGTCTAACAGAGACATCTAGTGGATTATTGACTGTGTGTCATGTTCGTGCTGCAGTTAATGCACCATACATAATGGATGCTTTGGCTTTCCATGAATATAAAAGTTAATGCACAATTCTTTACAAAGAAATGATTCACTCTTCAGTTAGTGATTTTGTAAATCTGAATCAAACATTGGAGACCTGAAATCATGGCCAGAATCCCACCTGTTGACCTGCCATAAGATGTGTTTTCAAGAAGGAAATTTGTAACCTGTATTTCTCAATAGATCTGCACAAACACTATGTGAACGTTGAAAGTCGTTTGGATTAGACAAAGAGCCACAAAACATTATAAAATTAAAAGAGAGATGCTGCTGCTACAATAGGGCACAACATTACCATAGAGAGATACAAAGACACCTCGAACTGCAACAAAGGGACACAAAACAACCACAGTTTGACACACTATGGCCACACAGTGACAACAAGGAAGAGACACAGTGACCGTGAAGATACAACAATGGCCACAAAGCGATGCAAAGCTATTTTGGATGGGCCTGAAATACTCACATAGAACTTACATTATAGCAATTAAAATATATACTGCATTTACTGCAAAGAATAAAAGAGACTATAATGAAAAACATAAAAAACACAATTGTCACTGCCACTAGATGTCATTAGACACTAAGGACTGCTTCACAATGCACCCTGCTCTCATACTGTTTTCAGCAACATGTTATCAAGCCGAGGAGAGTGACCATTGAACACTCAACGAACATACAGCTGAGTAAGTTTGCCTCCATGAAGAGAGGTCATCCAACACAAAATATTTATCCACACACAGCCATGAGCGCGCGCGCGTTAACATGGCCGTCGTAGTCACCAGAGCAAGGCCAGCTAGCATTAACACTGTAAAGCCATCACGTTTCTTACCTGTTGTAGAGGAAAGTCAGTCTTGAATGAAGCTGGAGCTCTTTGGTATTGAAGGCCAGGCGTCGGTCTCCATCCTGTTCAAGGCCCGACGAGTGTTGGTGCAGGAAAGAAATTCAGCCGTTTACACTGACAAAGCTTGATAAAAGTGTAAAAACTCTATATTTTACAGTCCATCTGACAGTAGTTAGTCCACAATTATATTCCACCTGGGCTCAAGGCTTATGTATTTCTTTGACTGTAGCATTTCAAGTCAAAAACGAGGAAATTCGGAAAGGTGACACACCTTTGCACCTGAGTGCTGCACTGTGACGCCATGTTGGATGTGGGCGTGGCCTCCGTGTTTTTCACGGCGAAGGTAGTTCTTTCTTTCTTTCTTTTTTTTAGGAAGATAGTTCATTGAATGACTTATTTCCCTGCTCATTACTTCACTAACAACTTAGCTGCAGTGTTTTTGTTGAACATCCCTTTGCTGCAACACTGAAATGTAGGCTAAATGTGAAAAATATTTTAAAATCTATAATCTATAAATTAAGCACACATAAAATTAAAAAAGTGCAAGGATTTAGTGGTCTGTGGTGTAATAAATGCAATAGTTTGAGCATGGTAGTGGTTTGTGAATGTAAATACAGTAGGTGTGTACATTTTAAGAAAGGTAAATAAAAGGTTCCACGTAATGGCTTTAGAAGACCTTTGTGTAAGATTAACCCCTTAAAATGAAGTGAATAGAAAAAAGAGCATGGCATTATTATAGTTCTTTGACTTTTTATTAAGGGGCAGATTTATTTTAGAGAAGATATCAGGCCTTTTTTTTTTTTAAAGGTATGTCTTATTATCTTTTAATCTCAAAAAGAATTCTGGATTCTAGTGTTAGTCAGTTGATCAATACATTATTTGTATCATTATTCATTCATTCTAGCAAAATTATTCACCTACAGTTTTATCAAACAGAATATAGTTGCTTTTGTCTGTCTCTCATCCATCTGCAGGGAAGAAGTATCTCTGTGCTCATCTTCACTCTGAATTGACCGATGAGACTGAGGAATTTGTTGGAGCCAGTTGTTTAATTTGCAGCTTCATTAGGCTGTTGGTGACGGAACAAAGAGAGAAACTACGGTGAGGACACTTTGTGCTATTGGAAACTGTTATAGGACATAATACTGTTATAGAAAAGAAAAACACATTGATCAATAATACAAAGTACTGTATGTGTTTTATGTTTATGCCAAAGCCTAAGGATATTCAGTTAAAACTATGTAGTTGTTATAAACTAGATAAGTCTGGCTATTGATTAATTGTCCTCCAAAGTCGCAGAAGACATTATTCAACTGTTGTCACACATTGAGTAGTTCTCCTTGTATTAGATAAATGGATATTGATGTGTAAAATGTGTAGGTTGCCCCTTTAAAAAGACACAGTGAGCTGTGGTGCGGTAGAAATGAGGACAGGCAGACATTATCTGAGCCCTTTGAGTCCAGATTTATTGATACGACTGTGCAGTCACAGAGCATGGTGGCACACTCGGCCGCCTGGCCGGCATGGGACAGTGACACACACATGCATGCACATACATGCACACGCACACACCCATTCACTCTTCTGTCAAACCAAGGACGTAGTAGAGGGTAAACCTACAGTACTCTGTTAAACAGATTTGTCCAAATTTATCAACCTTGTTGTTTCTGAATTGTGCGTCTGAAGAAGAATTTGTATTTAGATAAACATGCGAGAACTTGATGTTTAAAGTGGAAAAACTGCTTATCTGAAACACATTTTGTGAAATTGTCTTGGTGGTGAGAACTGTTTACCCAGCGTTACACGGTCCACTGCATCGCTCACCTCTCTCTCTCACACACACACGCACACAAACACACACACTTCTCATCACACACTCATCAATAGAGCAGGTCACAGTGAGGAGATCAGAAATGCACACTGAGTATTTTCCAGCAGTTTCACACACACACACACGCACATGCACACACACACACAGACTTTCTCTCTCTCAGTTTCTCTCTCTCTCACACACACATGCGCACACACTCTTTCTCGCTTTACATCCATCTAACCTCAGTGACTAGAGCAGTTTGAGATCAGTCATTACAGAGTGATTCAGACTAAACAAGGAAACAAAGCATTAAACAAACGACAAATAATCTGTTCCATAGTAACCGTTACAAAACACCACGTTTAGAAGTCTTTACATGTCATAAATACAGCTATGTTTCTGATTATGGTCGGTATAAATTCCTGTTAAATATTCATACAGTAGGCTATCACAGTAGCAAGTGAAAGAGAGAGCAAACTACAAGACTGTACATGTGTTTTTGTGTTTCCTTGGTGCAGAAAATATATTCTGTTTCCCAAGTGTCAGGCAGGCTATTTTGAGGATGCAATAACTTTTGCTTTTGTTCTACTTATAAATGTAATTTGCTGTGATTGTTACACATTAAAATTTACAGTGAAGAGTTTTGAGCCACTTGGAATTTTCTGACTTCAGAGCTGGTGGAGTAAAACATAGTAGACAGATACACAGAGGAGAGACAAATAAAAAAATAATAAAAATAAAAATAAAAACAGTTACATGTTGAAGATTCATTGAAGATTCATCTTCTGAATCCAAACGGGAACAAACAGTACAGTAAAACAAACAAACAGAAAAAACACACACTATACAGCACATAAACAGCTAAAAAATAGATTTTTTTCTAGATGAAAACGAGCAAAATAGACCATAAAATATACCATTATAAATACTATACTTCTGCAACATCAAACTGCTGTCTGCACAAGCAGATTTTGCAGCAGTGTCTAAAATAAAAGTCTTTACGCAAGACTCCTTTAGTGTGTAATATTGAAGGAAGATATGAAATGGTTTGTTTGACTGTACCTGGAGCAGCACAGATTCAAATGACATCACAAAATTTGTTTAGTTTTTTTTCCCACAGGTGAAAGATGTGAAATGGAAAGTACATATATAGGCACACATTCAGTCAGCCGGCTTGCTAACCACTGACTGCATTTTTTTTAGGTAAAAAGTAGCATTGCATGACAAACTTCTATGTCCCCAGTGTGATACTGGTGTTCCTGTTATAATATAAAAAATGGGGAGTGTGTTACAAACCAAGAGGCTAAAAAATAATTCATAGTTCCTATAGTTTTATATAAAGTTACACATGTACTGTATACTTCAAAATGAAATTAGCGTATGCCAAGAACATGGTCTTGGCACAATTTAATTTAGAGAATTTCAACAAAATAAAAGTGCACAATTTTAGGGAAAACATACCTATCATTATGCAAATACTGCCAAAAATGCTTGTTTTCCTTTCTTCCACTTAGACATATTAAGTACGTAGTAAAAGCTGAACCAGTGTTGCAGGGGTTCAATATGTTACATATGCACAGTAAGCAATATTTGCATGTTCTATACACAACATTTTGAAGCCTTGAAAACCTGGCAAACAACCAGGAAGCAGATACAGTTTAGACTCACACAGCCTCAGATGCGTCACAAAAAGCCCGATGGATTCAGCCGGCACGAGTACACGGTAAACACGTCGATTAAACATTACACCAACAACTGAAAAGGTGAAGCTGCTGTAACATGACTGTACTGCAAAATTAAAATAACGTATTTATGTAGGATTTCTTTCTAATTCAGCGACAGTGTTGTTGTTTTTTTTGTGTGTTTTTTTTGTTTTTTTGCTACAGCTTCAATACATATAAGAAGGCATCGAGAAGAAGTGTTGTGATGAAGGAACAACATACAATGTGAGGATATCAGACGTATCTAGTGCATGATTTTGGTATTTGACAAATGCAAAACAAATGTTACAAAAAAAAGGTAAACAAAAAAAGAGCTTATATATTACAAAAAACTTAAATGCATTTGTGTGTGTGATATGTCTGAAATGCAAAAGGTTGCATTCTAATTTTTGGACATTTTCCACTATATTATCTTACACTACATCCAAAAAAATATCACCTTTTGGATTGTGGAATCTATTCTACTCTTTCTCTGATTCATACATGTACAAATTTCAATATATACAGTGGAGAGGATATAGACACGAAAAAAAAAAGTATATAAACCTGGCTGGAAGGAACACAAAAAAAATGCATCAGACTTGATGTCTCAGGAAAGCACAGAGAGAGTAAACATGTTAAGGGGGGAAAATGAGTCACAACTGGTGGCAACAAAAAAAAGTTTTTTTATGAGACTCCCATCAGGAGCTCCTCATGCAGGAGTTTCCTACACAGCATGGGTTTTGCTCCAGGAGCGCTTGCTAGTAAAATAGTGGTGTTGCAGCCTAATGTACTGTACACATACTCACATAACTGTACATACGGTGTAGCAGTTGTAAAAGTCCATTTCATTTATTCTACATGTACATTTCCCACAAAAAGCACTTCTGTATTCATTTGTCAGGACAACTGTGACTTAAATTTGTGATGCTAAAAAAAATCATTTGGACTTGTACGGTGGCTACATGTCTGTGGGCGCATGAAGCAAAAGATTGGCAAACTAAAAAATAAGTGTCATGTCTTTCAAAGGGTCCTCTCAACCCAGTCACTGTCGATACCATGTCAATGTTAGCGAGGGAGGAATAATGCACATGGGTAGAGCCACACACTCGTGCATACAAGAGTGTGGGAGTATAAACATGGTACAAGTAAAAACAAGTTGATCATTAAAGACATAAATGGAAGTGAAGGTGTGAGTATCTTGGTGTCCTGCAGAGGGCGACACAGTCCAGCAAACAGGCCTTCCCTCTGACGTGAGTCTCTGCGAGCTCTCCCAGTCGAGTCAAGTGTTGAAAAGCAGGTCCAGGTCGACAGCAGCACAGTTGCAGCGGTGTGGCCGTGATAACTCGCACCTCGCTTATTCCATCGCTACCTCTGCTTCGGAGAAACAAAGAAGGAATTATCGAGGCAGGATATTGAAACAGTCTACAAAACAAGCAGGCGAACAAAATGCCAACAAAGGCAAAAACTGATTTCTACCTATTGATTCTCCTGGGAGTAGCCTATGAAGCTGTTTTCATTTTAGAAAAACATAAAAATCATTAAAGATCTCCCCTTGAAGTACAAATACAGAGTAGTACATGTATTTCTAGGACAACATTTGCACAGCACTTTGTTTTTTTCAGGGTCATAAAAACAGGTTTCTTTTTTATCAATCGTTATGGACTTCGGAAAAAACTCACCATCGACACCTTTGTTCTTGTTTTCTTCAGCCTCTGGAGATTCAGCCCCTTCAGACAGCTCTCCTGCACAGGCCAGACAGTTGTGTTATTTGTCAGACAAGAGGTTCATGGTCACAAACATGCACTCTATCCAAGCAAGAATGGAAAACCTTATTTCATCCTCCCTCTTTTTACAATTTTAATAATGTTTGAAAAGTGATGTGAGGCTCCAAAAAAACTCAAAATACATCAAGGCTGGATTTTTGGACAACAAAATGATGCAACAAAACATCATGAATGTTGGCGCAAGGACATGAAAAGGGCTGAGCATGAGAGGAATGTGGATTACAGTCACCATGGTTATAATGATCAGTTAGTTATGGATGCTACTTTGCATGTCAATGTAATGTACAGCACATGTATAGAAATGGATTTATGTCATGCTGCGGGACGACACAGTTAAAGGGATGTACCATTTTGCAGCGGAGGACTCTTGTGTGTGTTGTTCCTCCCAGGCTGCGCTCCGTCCTCCTGCGTTTCCCCCGCGTTGCCATCTGGTGGTCTGCTGACCTCCGCCGACTCGGGCGCCTCCCCCTCCAATTTGTCCTCCTTTGGTGCAGAGTGATCCGATTCTGTGTGCACCTCCTGCGGCTCCATAGCCTCCTCCTCCTCCTGCTGCTGCTGGGCCTGCTCCTCTGCTTCCCTTTTAGCTCTCTCCTCCGCCTCTGAGGCCACAAGGGGCGTGAGCGCAAGTTAGCATGTGTGTGTGTTCATGTGCGTTAATTCATGACTACACGTGTTGGAATTAAACCTGCATTAACTGAGGCGATGGCGACTTGGGGGCAGCAGAGGAGACGCGTAGTAAACACAACACTGATATATCTTCAGAGCAGTTCTTCTGATATTATGTTCGAAAAAAGGCTGCTTATTTCCACAGGAGCAACATTAGTATTCACTTGGAGTCGTGTTGTAGTCCAGCCAATGAATGTAGGTAATAGTAAAAAAGATGTTGCAGATTGGAAAACCAAAATAATGAACTGAATGGAGGCTGAAATGGTCTTTAGAGCTGATGGGAAATGCCATAGGTTCATTACTACAAGCAAAACTCTCCCATACATAATACAGGGACTACAGGCGGAAATTAGCAATTGTGCTATAACCTGGCTCAGAGAGACTTCTCTTGTTTTACAGGATTAATGTGTTTTCTGTGCACTGTCCCTGTTTAAATAAATAAACAAACAAACAAACAAACAATTAACTAGCCAATGTACTTTAACATTGTTAATGTACATTTTCTGATTAGAGTTGAAAAATATTGATCATCACCATTATGCTGGTTAACTCCAAGGGTTTCTGTTATAACTGACATAATGTTAACAGTTTAAAGGAGTCATCACCTGGTTTTTAGTTTGGATCGTTGGATCAATTTGTAAAACTTATTAGAAAAAAAACTTTTGCTGGTCAAACATTATACTTCTTTATTTAGTTTTGACTTCTCATGAGGCAGTTGAAATCCGAGAGGAATTGTCAATAATTCATCAATCATTAAAAACATAAACAGCCCCCTGGTACCGCTTACACTATGGCACCAAGAATCAAAATCCAAGACATTGTAATCCTGTTGTTACTTTTCAGAATTTCATAAAACACCAATATGATGTTTTAACAAGTTTAAAGTCAGAAGTTACAACCTTTAAACTGCTTGTAAAAGGTGGCTCATTAGAAAGACTTGCCAGTTTGCTCAAGTAAATACTGAATAAAAATGAATGCATGTATTTTTTTTATTTTTTATGTCTGGTGGATTAAATAAGGCACAGAAAAATCCAGACAGCATCGCCCACTAATACAGGTCCGGTCAGTTAAAAGCGCTCTCTGGAGGAGCTGAGAGCGTTGCAGATGTTGAGAGCGTTGCTGCTTTTTGAGCCAATTTTCTGCATTCAGGTGGAGCTCACAATCCCTCCAGACAGGTCAGTTTTACCACCACTTTGATGTTTCCTGATTCCCCAGATCACCAACGCTTTTCCCAGGTTCACAGGTTGTATGTGTATGTGTATGTGTGTGTGTGCTGTACCTTTAGCAGCCTGAGCTTTCCACCGCTCTCTGTTCTGATACACCTCCTCGTTCCACAACGCCTTGAAGTTCTTCATGTCCACCGTCAGCAGCGAGCCTTGGCCTGACGAGCTGTCGGAGCCCATGCTCTTCACGCTGTGCCGTTTGGCTTCATCTGAGCTAATACTGTTCAGACTGGAGACATGAGACATGGAAGAAGGGAAGGAAGGAAGGAAGGAAGGTGGAGGTTAAATAACTCTTTAACAATCAGTGTTCATTCAGAATTGGTAGCTGCCGTGTGTGGGCGGCTGTACTCAATGCTAAGGCTAGCATGCTAACATCCTCACAAAGAGTGATGTTTACAATGTGTTTGATAATGTCATTTGTTTTGCATGTTTTTGGTAACAACACCGAAGGAATGGACAAATCACATTTTCAACCTTGCTGATGGCACCAGATGAACGCATGATGTTCAGTTTGATTGTCACAGTGAGGACTGCTCAGCTGGTGGAAATAGTTGAATAATATCTTCTGTTGTTCAGGAGGGGGGCGGGGGGGTTTAACACCGAGACTTAATTAGATTCAGCGCGACTTTCTCTCTCTCTGAGGATATTCCAGGCAATTAAGGTGCTTTAAAATCATTAGCGCCTGATTGCCACAATTTGCATCAAAAATCACACCCATTCATGGAGTCAGCGCAGTCAGATCTGTACAAACAGGCATTACACACATATTACTTACAAGGATATCATTATCTCCATTGTCAAAGGTAAATGAATCAATCTGCATAGAAACGATTGAACAAAAAAAAAAACGCTCTTCATTGCTCCAGTGGTGGAGAACCATCACACTTTCAAGTTTCCTTGGGTATCACAGTAATTTAAGTGACAGCTGTCTGAACAGGGAGTGTGAATGTGGCACCCTTTAAATGATGCCAAAATGACACAAATCCCCCCGATCATGAGACATTTGGAGGCAGACTATGTTTTTTCTCAAATGGAGTTTGTAGATGCATCGATATTGCATTAAGTTTAAATGTCAGGTCGAGGGTTTTAACTGAAAGTCAGACTTTCTTGGCCTCAAGCATCAGTTTTTACTGTTCTTTCTCCAGCTTGTCTGTTGTGAGTCACCCATCTTTATTCAAACAGCATTCAGG
Organism: Decapterus maruadsi; assembly: GCA_030347415.2. Lineage (NCBI taxonomy): Eukaryota > Metazoa > Chordata > Actinopteri > Carangiformes > Carangidae > Decapterus > Decapterus maruadsi. Next base: position 21,468,989 of record CM064906.1, read on the forward strand.
ACCATCATGTTGGGAATAAGAGAATATCTGCACCACATGTCCTGGCAGTCCCTCAAATAGTTATCAAGACATTTCACTAAAAACAACAAACATCAGCCTGTTGTGACACAAGCAGAGGGAAATTCAGGAGATCACCAGGGGGGGTGCAGTGTCTGAATGCCACAAATGTCTGTGCAACATTTCACAGGAATCCATCCAATAGCTTCTGAGATAGTTCAAATACCACAAAGACTACGGCGTCTCTCCCAGAGAGCCACGCCACCATCTTAGATAAAACAAAACACGAGCTTTCAGATTTAGAGGCTCTTTGAGAGAGGAAAAAGGAAAGACAGGTGGATAAACAGAGGCAGGCAGAGTGAGGACACACACGCTTCCAGGTGACTGAAAGCAGCTATAAATGCTGCGAAGAAACAGTCCGACAACATCCATAAGCACCCAGGTGTGCACGTAGACGGGGAGGCTGCATAAGTGGCAACAGTATCTGAGATTTCCACTCGGTTAACTTTGACTGGAGGCCCACTGAGTGATGCTAATGACTGCTGTTGAGGAGGACGGGGAGGCTGGTATTGATGTGCAGGTGCAGCGGATGATGCAAAGCCAGACTCCCCGAATGCTGCTTTATTTTCTATTCATTTCGCTTTATGAGACAGCAAAGTTTACGCAATCGACAGACACTAAGTTTTTAAATCATCTCTCTGAATATTGCAAACATGAGCAATAGAAGTGAAACTAGAGTATAGTTTATGAGGATGCTTTCAAAGATGGCAGGGAAAGTATTGAGCAAATTAATTAAACCAGTGGAGACAAAATCACTTCCTTTTGTTTCTCTGGAGGCGGTTGTGTATCCCAGTCCAGCGCACGGGCCCGTTCTTGATGAGGGACAGCAGGGGGGAAACTTGACTAGCATATCTAAAATGTCAATTTCAAGGTGTGTGGCTCTGCCTGATGAAAGGTGGAGACATTTCCACGCACAGAAATGGATTACTCACAGAGACTCATCTGCTGTTCCCAATGCTTCCATTAGATACGCTGTTATTGCAGACGAGCTGTCGAGGTTTAATCACGTCATCGAGCGTGTAGTTACTCAGAGTGGTGAACGCTAGACCGCAGTACGCTCTCCATCCCTGATTAACCAGACCGGGTTGATTAAAACTTATTCAGATTTATGTAACGTCACTCTGAGAATCCATACTTTTCTTTGCTGCTCTCTCTGCGTGAAGAGGAAGCGCTGCAGCTCACCTCGAGCGGCGGAAGCCGGCGAAACCCGAATGCGACGCCTCGTCGATGAGCGGCGTGACGATTCGCTCCATCATGTCCGTCAGCACAGTGAAGGTGGGCACCACGATGAAGTCAATGAAGCCTGGAGACAGAGATATTGGCAAATTCACAACATAAGGTCATCATATTCTTCATTTGAGTGATGTGACGAATTTAATTCATGTCATGTCTTCTTGACCTATTACCACGCACGTCTTTGTACATTTAAACCAAAGAAATCCAGTCTTATTTATCATAAAGTATCAGCTCCAACAGGTGCATTTCTACAGTGACACAATATTACACCCGTGTTCAGTTACTGGTTTTATTGTGGTGTATAAACAGTTTGTGTACAAACTCTACAACATGTGTGTGGGGGTATATGTGTGATAAGTTGTCTCAGACTACTGGACCTGTACATATTGTATTCTCAACACAACCAGACTCAACTAGTTGTCAGTTTTAATGTTGTGCCTAATCTTTAATAGCACCATTACTATGGAAAACACAATAACAGATTTCTTAAGAATTAATTTGCTGTTCTAATATTAATGTGCGTATATACAGGAAATTGTTTTGTTATGCTTTTCCTGCTTTTGTTGTCTTGTTAAAGGCAAGGGAGGCAGAATTCTAGAAAAAAGCTTTGAGTTGAGTCCACACGGTTCTCATCCCCTCAGCCAGAGCAGCGAGTAGAGAAATAACGTCACTTTCTTACTGTACGTTTTAAAACGTTCAAATAATACGAATAAGGGCTGCTGCTCTGTGATTGGTCAAAATCTACCGTCACGGGTAGATTCTTTGCAGGCTGAAAACAGAGCCGAGGGGAGACGCAGACGTCTGATCTTTTTTCACATCACTTCATTTACATTATCCCCAAGGTTAGTGTGTAAGTTTTTGCCTAATACTGTCAAAAAAAGCTGCCTCCCTAGCCTTTAAGTTAAAAAAAAAACAAAAAACAAACTGAACTTCTACTACAGCAATCGTGCACAGGTGTGTTGTGAGGGTGGAGCGGCCACTCACCGATCTGGGACTGCGCCACCAACGTGGACTTCCTGTCACAGAGCGGAGAGAACGGCAGCCCGAGCTCCGCTTCCTTGTCTCCCTGGAAATACAAGTCAAAACCGTTCTCAGAGTTTGGTTTCCAGAAAAATGTTCCTCACTCTCCTGGCACACACACACACAGACACACACATCTCGCTGTGCATGTGCTCACTCAGAAACACACACATATTCTGCACTCATATGCACACCACCACCACCAACACCATGCACCATATGCTCACACTTCTATCAACAGGCTTCAGATTTGTCTGGCTCCCGCCTCAAGTGCTTTTGGGCCACAAATGTGTTTCATTTTCTCTTCTAGTTTGTCACAAACAGATGAAATGTGGAGTCGGGAAGCAATGTTCTTTGGAGAAGCTATTTATCGACGATCCGCATCCTGGGAGACAAAGGCCTTGTGAAAGCAGCTACAGCAACAATAGCGCTGATAATGAGAACAATGCAGATTAATAATGGAAGAGATTAAAGTAATGTGGCACCAGATGAACGTCTGTCCTCCTTGTTCACATTTACTAATAATACACAATCTATTATTTAAAGTCAGATGTATTGTTTATCAAAGAGGTAATGCTCTATGTTTAATTTTCCATCTTGTCATCACTGAATGACAGAGATTATATCATTATACTTGTGGATGTGGCTGTTATTGCTTAAGAGAGTAGTTTAGGAGTTAAGAGAGTCATATTAAAAGAATCATTCACATTATTTCATCCTTGCTGTGCGTCTGCAACTGGAGAAACCTGAATTTTTAAAAAGTAATATTGACATTTATCCTGCACACGGTACAATCTTTCACACCTGCACTCTCCCTGCAGCGAAAGCCAATGTTGAGAACATGATAAATATATCGATGCCACTTCAGATCTAGTGTTTCATCTTCTGAAAAATCCCATGAAATCCTACACAAAGAGCTCCTGTGGGATTCTGCCGCTGCTCCGATCCAGCAGATATTTTCAAAAAAGCAGGAGAAGAACAGGTTTAATTCAAAGGCGAAGGAAGTTTCGATCTCAACTTTTGAGCAGGTCCAAGGGTTCGGAAAATAAATACAATTAAAGATCTCACAGATACTTAATGGACCTTGTCCTGAGATTGTTTTGTCAACAACATTAATGATCTCCATGTTTTATTTGCGTGTTCCGCTCGCCCGCTGTGCTTAAAGGCATATACCCTCTTAATGGCATGGTTTACCGAGACATTTGAATGGATTGGTGCAGAGTATAGACGTTCATTTTTCAGTTCTCTGCTGCCACAACAAGGCTCGTGTTTCTCCGAGTGGGTGTTTCAACCTCATGGTCAAATGTGTTTCATCATACCAGAGGTTTTTCAAACACATGGAGGCAATTAAACCACGGATGACCAATGTGGTGCACACTCACATCACAGCAGAGAGCACAGCATCTCCCTGAGTAAAGACACTTCTTATAATCAGCACATTTTAGAGTTTTTTCAAAGAAATCCATTGATATGCATATGTATCAGTCTATGGATATAGAAAAAGAACCTGCTAATATTGAGTTTGGCAAAGTTTTAATGGTGAATATTTGCCAAAATATTAACAGGCTAAATAAACAGAGCTCAGATAGACATTGACTTTTATCATGACGAGACCGTGCACAAACACTGCCTATATCAGATATAATGAGGATGGATGAAACATTAGATTTAATGCAGGACCGCTGTGTCACTTATTACAATGATTACCTGATTAACTGTTGCCAAAGCATTACACCAAATGCAGCATGATTAGCTCTTCACCCCTCAAACCACTGAAGCACACCGGGCTACCCTCTGATGCACCTGTCTGTGACCTGCCAGCTGCACCCGCTCACCTGTCTGAAGAACTCCTCCAGTAGGGAGGTGGTCCAGCGATGGTGGAGGTCCCAGCTTTTGGCCGGGTGGCTGATGTCTGCCGTGTGCAGCAGCAGGGACAGAGCTTTGGGCTTGTCGATGCTGCAGAAGAGAGGAGATTGTAAATGGTTTTGTATGTGATACATGTGTATATTTTTTATTTTATTCCACTGTTTTTGCTCTACTATACTGTTTATCATCATTTTCCTGCCAGATTTCCCTGAAAATTCAGCTTCGGAAAGGCCACGCCCCCAACGACGGTTCTCCGATTAACTTGCAATTTCACACATAAGTCCAGTTTAATGTCATCTACAAAAAAAAACTCTTGGACTGTAGCAGTTGCAGTGAAGCCATGGTGGATGTTTTATTTTTATTTTTTCCCCCTAGTTAGGATAATTTGGGGAAAAACATCTGATTCTCAACCATGGAGGACTGAGACACAAATGTTTATTACAAATGATCAGCTGAAAAACATGGCTGCCATCAACCATCATCTGTTTGCAGAAGGTGGGACACAGTGAGTGCTGGCTGTAATTCAAACCATTAGTCAAATTGTGATAAAACTTTGTGGGCAGAAGTTCATCAAAGTGACTGTGCATGATCTGTGGTATTAGTATTAACCAAAATCTGATGTGACGTATTGATTGACACAAGTGGGCGTGACCTATCACATATTAGATCATACAGTAACTGAAGACAACAGCTTTTGTTTCTTTTGAGCTATAAATGTTTAAAACCTGCAAATTTCTGCTTGCAACTGTAATATTTCTGTTTTCAGCAGGAAACAAGGTGCGAATTAAAAATCAATCTTCATGCACCTCTTTGTTTGACGTAACTAATATCAATCATCAATGCAGCAGCCGATTCTGTTGAATATAAGATCACTTGTGTTTAATCAAGGTGTGACTGATTTTGAGTTAAAGGCAACACCGGTCTGTGGTCTATCAATCAATGTCTAGTTAATCAATGTCGTGGCAAAAGCTACATCATGAAGACAAATCTGCAACAAGGTTATTGGAAAAAAAAAATACTGTTGGGAGAAAGACACAGGAATACTCTCGAGGGACTGAATAGCTTTGAGGACAGTGCGATCAATCATAAAAGGGAAAAACAGAATGGAAAAATTGTGGCACAGCTGGTTGTATCTACTGCAATCTGTCCACAAAAACTGACTGTGAAAAGAGCAGAACATGGAAAACGTTTCTTTAATATAGTCCAGACTGAAAGTATTTCAGCAGTTACACTTCGTCTTTTGTTCTGCAGGCTCTAGTGAAGTTTAGTTTTAAAGTGAAATAAGATGTTTTATTTCACTCTCAAGAGCACTGAGAGGAGGCTTTTGTAAGTCTAGGATAATTTCTACATAAATGTTGCAATGGTGCAGATTCACTGGAGACACCCTCAGACTGCAAAATCGATGGCAAAGACAAATGTGTGAAATATTTGTTCACCATTCGCAAAGATGTGGAATATGGACATCCATTCAAATATGCATATACAAACAGCTGAGTGTATAAATAAAACATACAAGCATGAAATATTGAAAACTGAGCTATTTGTTTGACATTTTTGCCTAAAAAATGATTTAATATACACAGTAATACAGCCAATAAGCCAATTACTTTCCCCATGATTGACTGGTTGATTAATCATTGCAGCTCTGTGCAGCACTATATGCCTCCATGAGGCTAATCAGTTTTCTGCAGAGGAGCACAGTGTGAAGGTGCTTCACCTCCCCTCATCAGACATCAGCAGTGTCTGAGCTATCACCTGATAACCATATCAAAATATCCTGTTTAATGGACTGATGCATGAATGAACAGTCACAGGCTAAAATGGAAAAACAAGGCACTCGAATGAAAACACACACAGACACACGCACACAAACAAACACACGGCGCAAGGTTAAACAGAGGTGAGAAGCTCACATTCCCTCCTTTTCCATTTGTGGCAGATTGGATCTTAAAATGCACTCTAAGCAGCCCTGGAGCACACTGGTTTGAATTACTTCACATTAGAGTCTATTCAGCATTAGAGCCTCCAGCAGACTGCAATCTCACTTTTATGTGTACGTGTACGTGCACGAGTGTGTGTGTATGTGTGGCTATCAAACAGTGGACCTCTACGTCATTACAAACTCACCATTAGTGGACTGTTGGGCAGCAGGCAGGTTCATTTTCCTTAGTGTATTTTCTCAATTAATCATTTAGTTTATAAAATACCACAAAATGTCTCTCAGGTGGCATTTACACTTGTCCAACCAACAGTCCAAAACTGAAAGAAAATCCTAAAGGGATAGTTCAACATTTTGGCATATTGGCCCATTGCCATAATCCCTATAGTTTTAGGCATAGGTTTGTTACCTTAAATTGTAAATGCATTAAAAAACTGCCCCCGACAAGAACGCGCATCAGCGGTTTTGCATTTACCTAGAAAAACGTCTCATAATGTTCCGTTATTATCTCATACTGTAGCGTGATGAATGTGCAGGTCACAACTTGTCCACAAGAGCGTTTTGGAATTGTTGGATTGTGTATTTTGATGAGTTTGATGAGGGAAACCAAAAAATCCCATTCGCCTCAGTAGCGTAGCTCTCAGCAGCTCACAGCTCTGCTCCGCCGTTCTAAAAATAGCTTGCACCGACAATTACTGTAAAGGTAGCGAAAACCTATAAGGATTATGGCAATGGGCCAATTTGCCAAAAATGTTGAACTATCCCTTTAAAGAGGTAGAAAACAGCTATTTATTTGATACACAGTGATTTAATATAAAAGTAATTGCCAATTATTTAGCTCATAATCAACTCCTTCCTCTTGGAAAAAATGTAGCACTATAAAAGCTTTACAGTATGTTGGTCCTGAGCCAGCTCTGTATATGGGCCGCCTGCCTCATGTACTGTACACCCCACTCTATCTTTTTGACTCCGCTCATGTCGCCTACACTTCACCTGACTTCTGATTTTCTCCGTGAAAAATGGCAGATTTGCAAACACTCAGGGGAAAAGTGAGGAAATGTTTACAGATGCTGTTTCACAACGCTTCACTGAATGTTAAATAGTAAATGCGGCAGATGAGGTTGCACCGGTGGAGGCAATATTGTGCTGTTTGTTGATGGCTAATATTTTCTGCGGTGAAAGGAACAACAACAGCATGCTGGAGAACCTGCCAGAAATATTATTGGCACTGGTTTTCACTGCAAAGTGCAACAAAACAAAACAAAACAAAACAAAACAAAACAGAAAAATCCTAGTGTACCTGCTCCATCATTGTGTTTGTGTCAGACAAGGCTACGATAACACCTTCCTGCCTGTGCTGCACAATATGTAAAGTTTGGAAACAAAACACATCTTCCGTAACTGTGTCAGCAGCACACGAACACTCATCCCTTGTTTTGTTTCAATACAGAACATGATTATTTGTGGCGGTTCTTTATGGCTGCACCCTTCAGGGCAGGGTTAATTGGGTTGTAAACAGTGGGTGGAGAGTTAACAGCAGTTGATTGCAGGGTTAATGGGGATTTAATTGCTGAGGGGTGAGGGGAGGGAACATATAAACAGTGGTGAGGGAGAAAAGGCGACTGACCCCTCAGGTTGCTGGAGGAAGTTCTTCATGGCTTTGACCTGCTGGAAATGGCAGGACATGTCCGTGGCCAGCACCATCTCCACCACCAGAGCCCGCAGCTCTCTGGATGAGAACGAAGAAGGGAGAGAAGGAGCGGGAGGAAACGTGAGCCATGCACTGTATCACTGTCAAACCGGCAGGTAATAAAAAGTCGGAAATGGCTAAAGTAAATGGAGGCAGCCATTAGAGCTATTTATAATATCTGCTTTGACAAGTCCCAGCTTATGCCATGAGAGAAATCGGCTTGTAACTGTCTCCTCTAATGTATTATCACACACAGCAGCTCCATTTAGCGCAGACTTGTTGGACCTTGAGGGTAATCCAACTTTTTTTTCTTTCTGATTTTGACTCCTTTCTTAAAGCAGAAGTAAGTGAATCCAATATAAGTCTTAAATTTTATCTTCTCACTTACATAGAGTGTTTGGACCAAAACACGTTTTCACTCTCTGCTCTGAGCAAAAACATTTATCGTATCCTAAGTTTTTATCCAATCACAAGGGCTGTGTACATTGTGGCGATGTTGTTATGGTGCGTTCCGTATTTTTCCGACCTGAAGTGGTACCAGTTCGATCTGGTATTCACGTCTCCACCTGAAAAACATCCTGGACCGCTGTGTGAAGCTGTAATTTACGATTTCAAAAGCCTGCCTGGAACGCAGCATTAGCGAAAACGACCGGACCACTTACTTCTGCTTTAATCACAAGATTGTGTACATTGTGATGTTGTTCCGCTTGACCTGCTCGCTTTCGATCCGTCTCCACCTGACATCTCCTGAGTTTTCTATCGCTTCTACGCTGTCTGTCACTCATTGTTCTGCCTGTTTATCTCTATACGGCTGAGTGTCTGTGTCTCTGACCTCCAGTCGTCCTTGGAGAGGTTGTAGAGGATGTTCATCTCGTCGTCGTCCTGCAGTAGGCGGTAGGCTGCGCTGACGTGGTGGCTCTCCAACACTGAGCGGTCGTTGTACAGGATCGCTGTGTCTGACCTGCCGAGTCAGAGAGAAGTTAGGCCGTTACTGTACATACAGCGGAAAAACCAAACCCCTCGATGTTGCTACTTCTTCAATTCATCAGTAAATTGTGTCTCTTAATAATAAATTCGATCAGATATTGGGATGTCAATGATCTAATATCTTTTTCCTTTTTGAGTTTCAGTTACTGGGTCGTTCTTTTTCCTCCTGTCAGTCACTGTGGAGGAGAAAAAAAAGTGGAAAAAAGACGTTCCCTGTGTACTTCTATCAAAATACTGAAAGTGAGAATAATTCATGGTCTTTGTGTTACTTTTTCATGAAATCAAAAACAAGAACAACAGAGGAAACAGCTCATGTGTTTTTGTGCAATCTCTATTATCGCCAAAACAAATAAAGTTTTATTCACAGTGTCAGTCGAACACAATTAAACATGATCACATGGACGTCATGAACATTTTTTTGGTGTGCTTCAACCAAACGCGACAATGACCTTCCCAGACCGACCTCTGTGAGTCAGAAGCTTATGAAGATTAAGATTTGATTTGGGCAATTTGGAAGATTTCTTTCCCTGACGTCTTTATTTGAAAAACATAATTACAATGTGCATCTGAAGAGGTCGGTGTTTTGGACTTAAAAGAATCTGAATCACTTCATTTCAGAAAATGGATTCTTGTACTCCGCTGCTTTTTAACTATGAAAACAAGAATGACAATGGGAATGAAGAGCAGTTGTCAATGAAACTATTAACTTTCCAAATGATTTTGAGCTTTTTAATAACATGATGATGTTATCTGTGTCTACTCAAGGACGTTTGAGTCTCCACCAACAAACCAACTCTTCTTCCGGCAGCAGTTTGGAGTTCATTTGGATCTTGTCCCGCTGCAGTGTTATTACTGCACTGCAGGCGATCTCAGTGTGAATTTAAAGCCCCCGTGCTGGAAATGAAAACATTGATCGGGTGAGTCGGTGCCATGCATTTTTGATTTTATGATCCATTACCTTGTCTGAATGTGGAAGTTGTTTGTGGTCCCCGTGTGCTCGTAGTCGTGCACCGCCGCCGCAAAGATCATGGCAAAGATCTCCAGCTCAGTCAACCAGTGCTGGAGGCAGAGATAGAGGAGACGAGGAGGGAAGGAGGAGGAGGAGGAGGAGGAGGAGTGGGGGGCGGGAGGAAACAGAGGGAAGGTGAAGATAAGGAGGAGGAGAGGGATAAAAAAGAGGAGCACGCAGAAGAGGGACGGGTGTTGAGGAGAGAAGGCAATGAGATGGAAAAAGACGGAGACATCGACAGGAGAGAGGGAAGGAAAGTAATGAACACAGGAGGAAAGAATGGACAGGAATTAGAGAAGAGAAATGGGAAGCCAGCGAGTGGAAAAATAGGGGGAATGCAGGGAATGGTACATCATGTCGTAGAGATGTGAAGGAGAAAAGTGATATAAAGGATGCAGAGAGGAGAATTTGGCATGAGGAATACATTATCGTCAGCGGTGAAAGGAAACAAGCGCAGAGGAGAAAAAGGGAAAAGGTCAGGAAAGCAAAAGGGAAACTTTAGATAAGAACAGTTGTCACTTCAGCTTCGTCTTCACACAGAGTCTCCGTTGGGTTTGACAGTTACCGACGCAAGCTGAGCTCTCTTTTTTAAGTTCACAATGACTTAATCCTGTCGCAAGGTGAGACTACACATCACATCACGGTTTCCTTTTTAAGTTTTTAAGAAGAGCTAAGAAGAGGCCGACAGTCTGGAAATCACTGATATGTACTTCACTATAATAGCACCACAAAGAAACACACAACATCGTCACGGCTGAGAAGCTGGAATTAGGAAATGATGTGGTATTTTAGTGAACAAAAAATGACCAAAATGACCCCACACTCATTAAATACCCTGCAACGCACATTAACTCTCTGAGAACGGAGGGGCAAGTTTAGAAAAATGCTTTGAAATCACAATGATCCTCCATGAATGTGTTTTTACCAGGAACTGATTTTGTTTTGTGATTGTTTGCTCGTTTTTTTTCAGCTTTCTGTGATTCTCGACATCATTGAAAATGTGTTTGTGTGCATTTTATGTTGATTGATTATAAGTTAATTGAATGATTATTACAATTCTCATGTGTGTAAACACCCAACCAACTAGCTTAGCACAATAAAGTATCAATAGCTAGTCTGGGTAGCATTTTTACACTTTGGTTTGTTGACGGCTTAAACACAAAATATATAAAATGTTATTATTTAGTTCAGTATACTACTATGTTGAGCTAAACTATGTGGATTGTAGCTTCATATATATGTAACTATTATTGTAATACAATAATAATGGCTTTTTTTTTTAGCTATGGAGTGCCTCACATTTAAAGAACATCAACACAAAGCAAATAAAATGAAGAAATAGACAAAAACCAGACAAAATGCAGGGACAATAATGGTTTAAATGAGCTGTGAGCATTTAACGACTGAAGCTAATGGAAATTTTGAAGGATGTGAAAATGTCTGTGTAAATGTGTTCATCTTGCTCAGCAAAAACAACACAATTACAAATGTTTTTCTTTAAAATGTCAAACTACTTCAACAACGCCTAACCGCCCTAAAGCTAAAAATACTGAACTCAAAGGTCGGAAGAACGTGCTTAATGTGGAGCATGTGACTGCGTGCAGCTTCCTCACACCTGTGAGTGGGCATTTTCCTCTAAGACGCGCACGTATCTGAGTGCACTCATGTGCACAGAGAGTGGGGATTTAGCTCAGGAAGCCCAGTCGATATCGATGACTAATCAACAGCGGGGGGGTGGCAGACTCATTAAGAACGGGGTGATGGGCGCGAGATGCCCGATCCATCCCTCAGTGCATTTCCTCATGGGCCGTCTTTATGAATGACCTGTTGATTGTTGATTTAATGGGAGTCTGGAGGGCCTGCAAAATGATAGATGCTATTCTGCAGCTCTCCCAGGAGCCTGTGGTTCTGGCAGTAATGTGGTTTACTCCACAAGGCACTGCCCAAAGAAACACACCATGTCGACAGCTGTCGCAGCCACCTTATTAAGGTGATTAAATAAAAACACTGGAAGCGGGGGCGGCCGGCTGGTTGGGGCTTTGAACTCAATGAGGCAAGATTTTCTTTTCTTTTTTTTTTTGGAATGAATGCAGCTTCAGAAATACCCTAAAGTGACTCCAGTGGGATGGAGTGAAATATAGGTCAGCCGATGGAAAAGGAACAAAAAGCAACATGAAATATGGAGAATAGAAGTGAAGTAATGTCATGGCAAAAGAATAAAGACGATAGAAAAAAAAAAGTTTGACTTCAAACAGAGAGACCATTTGCAAGCGTCACATTCTGACATGTTTTGATGTTCTCAAACCTGCCGAGAGCAAGACTGGGATTAAAGGGTGATTTTCTTTGGGCCTCTTGATTTTTCTCATCAAAAAATGTCTCAAAGATTCTCCGAGAAATAAAAAGCCGTATTTAGCAGCTGTACATCAGCTGACGGAGACGTTGTGAATGTCGTGTAGATGAAATCCCTTTGATCTCACAGACTGACTGTCTTTTTCCTGGAACTGGACCAACATGTCTCGCAGGTTCTCTGCACAGTAAAAAGCTGATAGCGTCATGCCATCAAAAACGTGTCCTACTCACCACCATGCCGGTCTTGAGTAGCAAGTAGTGCACGGTCTGTGTGACATCAGCAGCGTGCATCAGGTTGTGGTAGGGGTTTTTGTGTTTGCTGTATCCCACTTCCAGGGCCTCCACGAACGACACCACCGCTGAGATCGGGATCTGACGGGAAAGATGATGGCAGCAAAAGTTCATAAGCTGAAAAACACTGCGTATGAAACGTCTACGAGCTTCCTGGTGACTCATGAGTGTTCAATTTCAATGTTTTCAATGTGAGCATATCTGAAATCGACATAAAATCATGGAGTTACTGAGGACTAACGGCTCTCTGTCCAAGGCGGCTTCATTGCCCGTGTCATTTACTCTCAGGTGTTGGTCCTTTAAGTAGAAAGTCCTTAGATGTGAGATGTTGTGGTGTATGAGCCTCACCACTATGAGATGTGATGAAGTATGACCAACCCGCCCTCATAAATACAACAATCTAACTCTTAAGAGAGAGGGAGACGAGTGACACGAGTCATGCTCCCTTCCATTAAATCATACAGTGAAGGTTCTTCTCTGTACTGAATGGTTTTTAGTCTCTCCTCATTTGAATGACATCAACATACATTTACCGGTGACTGTGCTGTGGAGGAGTGCCGTGTGTCCCTGTGACTTTACCTTGAAGCGGCTGATGAGGTCGTATCTCGTGAGCAGCTCGTAGAATATGAATTTAAGCGCGTGCTCCCCGCTGGCCTCATTTAGAGCGAACACGTCAAACGACCACTTGTCGACATTCTGCAGGAGACGAAAATAAACTCACGACATGCTTCGACTCCAACAGTGTTTTCATCTGTGCAAACATGTTGTGGCAAAAATGTGCAAGTGTGATTTGATATTTCAGTAACAATTTATAAAAACTATGCACTATTAAGTCTTAGTTAACAATTATTAAATACTTGTTTCATCATTTGTGAAGCGTTCTTCTCACATTGATACTAACTGGCATGCAATTTATAAGCACAATTATAAAAGTTTAATTCTGAGCTCATGTGTGGTTGTAATTTTACTTTTTAAATGATGGGTTCAGCCTTAATAAATCAAGTATTAGGCTATATTAATTAAAAAACTGAAAGTATACTGAAGTATGAAAATGCAACTATTAAACATATCATAAGTAAACTTAATCATCAAAAGTTACACATGTATTACAGTGTACAGTGTATATATATTACATACTAATTTGTATCAATATAAGAAGAATGCTTTATGAAAGTATCTAGTATTTTGAATCCACTAATGCAACTTAAAAATGTTGTTATGTTGACAGATAATGTTGCATTTTCATTTTTACTGCAAAGAACACTGTGCTTTACCGCATTGTCCCTGAATATTAAATTCAAGCATCTGTTTAAAAGAAGATAAACAAAGTAAATAAAAACAGTTTGCTGTATATGAATTTCAGCCCTGAGTTTTGTCTGCAGGTATTTCTTTCAGGCTGAACGCCATCCCGCCATCCCAACAACCTTGACTGATCAGGTAGGGCATCACGGAGATAGCCTGGGAGACAAAACCTCTCCTCTATAGAAACATATGTATGTGTGTACGTGTGCACAACGTTGTTATTTCATATCTGCGCGCCGTGTGTGAGTGTACATGTTAATACCTTCAGCACAGATATGACAGTCGGGGGGTAGCTGAGTCCCACCATATTGGAGGTACGTCGGTACATCCTGTTTGGATGAGATAAAAACATCAAATGAAGCACACTGCTGAGTGTAAACGCCAGAGGTTACCACTCCAGCCCGAACCCACAGCCTGGAAGGTTCCCCACCAAGAACTCACTCTGAACGTTCAGAGCAACACAGCGCAGCGGGAAACGGTTGCAAAAAAGGCCGAGTTGAGTAACAGGCGACGGCATCACTAAAGTCTGTTTTTCTTGAACATGCCAAAGGTTGAAAGCTTTGTCAAAAGTAAGGGATTAAATTAATCATAATGCAAAACAAGCTGCATAATTGCTCATGAAATTTAGAGGAGTACTTAGAAGAATCTGGAAGGTGACAGAGTTGATGTGCAACATCGAAATAAAGCTTTTGTGGAATCAAAAAAACAAACCGCAGTTTCCAAAACTGCAGGTAAACATCAGGTTGGCCACATCGACACTGCATCGGCCTGTCCCACTTTTCCATTTTTCACTTTATTCCTTCCTCTTCTGTCTGTCCTCTGCAAAACGGATTAAGAAAGATTATATCTTAGATACTTGAGGCTTACTGATTTCAACGAATGCATGTTGCATGTCAGTGTGTGATAGAGCGTTGCCTTTGGAGGAGGGAGAGAGCTGTTTTTGTTAACTCTCCGAACGCCCGTGCTTGGCCGGGCTCGCCAAAGCCGTGATGAGACTCAGGTGAGCGTGTGGCTCTGCAGAGGATGCACAAACACATCCTGCTCGCTCGCAACAGATTGAAATTTCAAAAGGACTGAGGCATTTTTTTTTCGGACCAAGCTGTGAGGCTTTAAATTTTGAATTACCTCATCCATTTCTGAGGCTGCTGTTGGTTTGTATTCATCTTAGTCCACACACAGAAGTTCAGATAGATTATAGAAGTGCACACAGCTTCACCAATAACAACAAGATGGCGTTTTTATATTGCTATGATGGATAGATTAGATCATATATTTGTTGGAATAATGAAAATGACAGCAGCTCTGCCTGTCCCATCTCGTTACAGACGATACAGACATTAGATGCTTTATTTTTCATAAATAATCATATACACATTATGTAGAGCTGCTGAAGACACATTGCCCATTATCTATGATGATATATTCTTGTTATTGATTGAAAATGATTTATAAATCCAATTTGGTTACGAAAACGAAATTCAATCTTGACAAAGACAATCACAAGTTCAGTGAGATGGATGACCTAAAACAACCACGTTTCAAGTCCCTACATTTTAATTTTCACATCAAATTAGGTCTTCATCAGGCATATATGGCATATTCCTGACCGAAACGCTGCTATAATAAAATAATTGAGAGTGACACTGTCTTCTGAATATAGTAATTTGGGTTATGCCCTCCTCCTACGCACCTGCATCTTCAGGTGGGCTGAGACCCTTCACTTCCTTCAAATTAGGTGAAAGCAAAAAGAAAAAAAACTACACAACACTTTGTAAAATGTCAGTAACAACAGTGTAGACGTTCATTCCTTATGCACGGCTAAACTAAAAGATGTTGACACAATGGCTTTAAGTCGCTCCGGGCGACTCTGGTTGGGGTCGACTGATGATAGATCAGCAACTTCAGGTGAGGAGAGATAAAGGCCACGATCCATATGAATTGATTGAGATCACTGACTGTGAGTTATTGTGCTTGTGTTCTTGTGTATCACACACACACACACGGGGCGTTTACCTCTCAACAAATATGCCAGCCTGAACGGCGTGGACGATGCTGCGGAAGCGAGGCTTCTCTTCATTGCGCCGCAGCATCAGGCCCATCTGGCGGGTGAAGGTGGAGGCCAGCCAGTCCCGCACCTCCGAGGGAACCGACTCCGACTGGATGTCGCTGAGCTCATCCTCCGTGTCCACCAAACGTCTGGGGACAAAAGGGGAAGGGAGGGACAGAGGAGAGGAAAAAAAAAAACAGAGAGAAAAGACAAGTAAAAAACAGACAGATGCAGGGACAAGCTTACTAAAATATTTATCATTTGTCGTAGGTCTGCTTTCACAGGGGATCAAACTGAAATGCCAGCGCTGTCCATCAAATATAATATCACCTCTTATGTAACATCAAAACATCCCCGGCCTCCTGAAACACCATGATGCAGAATTCCAATCCAATTGTGCGACATAATTCTCCCTGGCTACCCTGTTGTGTTGACATGGCGTAGAGGGGATCAAGAGCAAAGCCCCGTTGGTCTCCACCCTCTGAACTGAATACTTGATCTTATGGCAAAGAGAAAGCGTTCACGTCGGCGGCGCTCTGATAATCACGGTGCTACATGGATTCTGCACTGGGCGGTTCATCATCCTCCATGCTGGAGTGGTCGTGCCATCGCTGGCCCTAATCTGGCCGAGACTAGATGACGAGAGGCTTACATAATAATTCCATAAGCCTGTTCATATCTCTGGTCCTGGACCTGCGCTTCACTATTCCCATATAAAGTATGTTTTCCGACCTTAACAGAGAAAAATGGTCTTCCCATGACCTCAGAACAGAAATCTGTCTCCCTTAAACTTAACTGTGGGATGAGTGGACCAGACAACACTCAACAATTGTGAATTTGCCATTTAGGTAAAAGTATAGAGGGTTTTTAGGGGGAAAAAAAGTGTGAAATATTACTGTGTGGAAATCTCCTCTGTCAATGTTATCATTATTATTATTATTATATACACTGTTGCCCATAAAGGTGGAATCCTCCTCTCATGAAATTTGATGTATTCTTGATTATGTGTGTATATCTTCTCATCTTCTCTCTCCTTTATTATAGGAATAAAAAAGATGAATGTGTCTGAAAACAAAATGATTCCAATTTTATGACCAACAGTGTATAATAATTATATAGAGAGTGTCGAGTCTGTCAGAATTAATGCAATATTAACACATTAAACTTGTTTTTGTTATAATAAAGTTAGATGAGCATTAACACTACAGTAAACACTATAAATAAACACTATATAGATATGAATGTGTAATTTATTTGCAATTAATCATGATTAACTGTGGCCGCTAAAATCGATTAAATATTGTAGTTGATTGACAGCCCTGTTTATCATTGTTAATTATTGTTAGCATTTAAACAGTAATTAGATGTTGATAAAGGTTGTAAAATCTTAATCTGAAATGCAACTGAAAAGTGATCAAAGCTGTAAAACAGAGTATGTACAGTGCAGTGCAGTAACAAGTACAATATTTCTGTTTGTGATGTAGCTGCAAAAGTAAAATAATAATTTCTATGAATGCAAACACGTTGTCTGTAATTCATCCTAACGAAGCAGAGAGAGATTAAATGGAGTGAATAAAACTAAGAATTACAAGACAGATCAATTGCCACACTAATGACGATTATCTATTTTCCAAAGTCTGGGCGTCATCAGTGCTGCACCATTGTTCTTAATAAATGAAGTTTGTTGTCAATACTTGTTCGACTGTAGAAAGGTGTTGTTTTCTCACCTCGTCTCCTCGATGTAAACAGATTCCAGCACCGACGCAGCGTACTCGAGGTTCTTCTTGAGGTCAGCGAGGGAAGCCTCTCCTCTCTCCAACTGCTTCACCAGACATCTTAATCTAAAACAGAGGTTCAACAGTCATTTACCAAATGGGATTACTGTCCTGCTGTCTTGACATGATAAAGATAATTGCAACAGATATTCAATTAATCTGGTCTGGCTTTCAGCTGCACACTACACGGCAAGTAAGCAACAACCTGTCATCTCGGTGAATGTAGAAAATTACAATTACTAGAATCAAAGTGATGATACATGGAAATACAAACTGGCCAGTAGTGGTTTTCAATGTATGTATGAACAATTTATTAATACAGTACCTAATGGAAAACAGCTGTATGGCTTATATGTCAGATATGATATTACTACAGTGCACCTGCCTCTTTCAACATTTTATCAACATCCTCAAAAACAACTATTAATGTGTAAACAACTGGTTATAATCCAAATGGCTTTTGTCTTGTTGTTGTTTGTGTCACTTTGTTTAAGAATGCTTATATTGTTTCTACTGCTGCTGTTTTAAGGGCTGCAGCTGAAGATTAGCCAGCTGGCTAACACTGGCACATTCACACAATGTTGACAAATGAGTGTTCTCCTCATAAATAGGCAAAATGAAATGTTTTTATAGAGCCGTGTCACTTGAAAAGAGGTTACGTGAAGGATGTTTCCCTTCTCATCCATTTAAGGTCAAATAGGATCCTCAGTCTCCTTTTAAAAATAACATTTCCCTCTCAGTTGTCTCGACTGGCGTTAAGTGTCACACTATCCTGTCGGCCCTTCTCATAACTGACAGCCTGACCTGTCAAACACAGGTGTAATTAATAACATTAATAAGGGCTGCACTCTATCTACTGTATGCGAGTCAGCTCCATCATTGCACGGACACTTAATTGGAAGGGAGCCATCGTTAAGGTCATTAGTTCCACCTGTGCTCTTCCTGCGACGACACGCCAGAGTGCCTGCTCTTTGAAACGTCTGTTCAGGCTAAAAACCACCGATTCCTGATGTCTGAACACTCTGCTTGGACTCATTTGCATGTGCAGACGATTTAAAATTAAAACAGCTTTAATATTAGGGCTGTTTTCGACTAAGGATTTTCATAGTCGAATCTGATTCGTCAGATTTTGCCGTAGTCGACTAATAGTCGAACCTTTATTTATTTATTTATTTTTACATAGCAGCAAGATCGTATTTGCAACTTTTTCCCGTTTCACAGATAAACCGGGTAAAACCAATACATCCATGGGTAAAACAAAACAAACGGAGGTCACAAGGACTCAACAATCCGTACATTACGTTGTGTGTTTTAATCTTAATCAATATAGGCTCACTGACCGCCGACCGGAGAGAACAGACAGGCTGCAGAGGGACGGGATCACAGCTGCGTTTTGTCAAGACAACTCGGAAGTCGCAAAAAACGAGAACCTCTTCTGAAAAACTCTTGACATGTCAAACTTTAGGATGTGTTAGATAACTAATTGTTCTGTCTAAACATCAGAACTACGACACATGAAACGGTAAACACAGCTGATCGATCGAAAAAACAATTACAGCTCGAGATTTCCAATTTCCGTGGTTGAAAGCAGGATCTTGAATGCAACCTGGTCAAAGTCCGCATTCTCCGTATGTAACCTGCATGCTGACAAAGTTAGATGTCAGACCGGTAGCCTGTGCTGTGGCCTCGGAGAAAATTGCCTTGATTATACTTGATTTTAAACTTTGGCAGCTCTGCCACCTCTTTCTGCCGCTCAGTGAGCGTCTGCAGTGACTTCACCGTGACGTTGACGCCTGTTAGAGCAGACTTTCACCTGCGTGCTCAGGTCGGATTTGATTACAACTGCAGTGGGTGATTTAGGCCTATTAACACATAGTAAGAAGCTAAAACTACCGTTTAAACGCACATTTCATTTTGAATGCTTTATTAACAGAAAGTAGTCGGATTTTGTATCAAAACGGGCTTTTTATAATGAAAAAAAAAAAACACATTCTGTGAAACAATTAATGCTCAGCAGCCGTGGGCACCCCCATATAGTCAGAATGGTATGATTCGACTACGAGGTTCATAGTCGAATCAGACCTCTCCGAATCGAATCGTCGAATCAGCGACTATTGGAGGTCAGCCCTATTTAATATTGCTCCTTCTACGTGACATCACTGACAACTCTATTTTATTAGTTGGCCTTAATATCTGGGCCAGTGTCACTTCTGTTGCCCCTTGATTGGTGCAGATGTATTTTTGTATATCTTGAGCACTCCAGCAGTAATTCCCTCAGACAGTTAAGTTCTTTATAAAGTTACTACTGCTTCAAATGGATGGTGACATATGCGGCTTGTCTTTTTGTGTGACAGTTGTATATTTGTTACATATATTTCTCAGATTTCTATCTATCAATATAATCAATACATGTTACTCTCTCTACATGAAATGCAGTGGTGGGCTTCTGAGTGACCAACAAGTCCAAAATGGCTGGCAGTTTTGTCAGGAAAATTTAACAGATTCATATCTAATATTATTTACATCAACTTGCTATTATGACTTCATACTGTAATTTTGTACTTTATTGTGAAATTACAGTATATTGAAAATGTGAGTATCTAATTTGATACAGCAGGTACGGAAAGTTGTTTAACAAAAAATGTCTCAGTTATCATTATATTGCTTTGCATCATATAACATCAGTCTTCAGGTATCACACACTGTTTTTTGCAGAATAACTTGCAGAACACACACAGACGCATATCTATGTGTGTGTGTGTGTGTGTAAAGGCCACCAAAAATAGCATTAAAGGGAAAAGTAAGTTAACATCCATTTCTGCAGACCGCAGCCTCTTGCCGCCCTACCACCTGCTGCTGTGCTGGAGGTCATGTGCTCTCTTTCACAGTGAATGCCCACAGAGGCTATGCTTGTTGTTGAATTATTAAACAGAAAGGTGGGAGAGTAGAAGGTTTCAGATGCTCTCATTGATTACATTCCCCGACAGCCGTTGCAATTCTACCGACCGACGGATCCCGGTTGTTTCTGTGGAGACGTCTCAATACAAATATTAATGACTTCAGTTGGGACCATTTACTCCTTTTAATGGCCAAAGTTGGGTTTGGGGTCTGAATGCTGTGAAACATTGACATTGACTCTACCAGAGCTACACATATATTGTATCTCGTCTGTCTGCAAGGATCCCCCATTGACCTATGACACACTATCTGCCGTGTGATAATATCAGCTGGAAAATGCTGAAAATAACCATCCGGAAAATTTCCTCTGTTGCAGAAACAGCAACACCGTCGTAATTCCTATATTCACACAGAAAAGGTTTTGGTGAGACGATTTACCAAAGAGTTTTCAGCCATGATAGCAGCTCTGTGAGGCTGTAAACACAAAGTAGAGCTTCACTTGTTTGGTATTTGGTGAGAAACGATGGACAAACACACATTTTGAGCAGGAAATGTGTTTACAATTCATCCTCTGGCAGAAAGTTGTAATTACATGGTTCATGGTTCATGATGGTAGCCTACAGACAAAAATTCAGGGTAGCTAAAATTTGTGAGGTTCATCCTCTGGGAACCATAAATGTCTGTATAAAATATATGTAAACAAATCATCACATTTTTAGATGATTTCCCAGAAAAGGTGAACAATTTTGACCTGCGACTGGTATCAGGAAAAGTACACAAGGGTTTATCCTGCAGGGATCTGGAATATCTGAACAAAATTATTGGAAATTTATCAAGATGACCAAAAAAACAAAACAAATGAAAGTTCGTCTCAATCAGGGGATCACGACAGTGTGTGAGGTTTAACTCTCTGGGGACCATGAATAAATGACACCTGATGGCTGTGGTCAGCTGATGTTTTGACATCTTTACACAAACATGGATGAATAATATGTTTCCTATTTTCTTCTGACTACTATGACAACAGCTGCTATACCTCTCTTTTAAGCTGACAGCTATTTTAAGATATCATAAGGAAGTGAATGGACGAGGGGTGAGCTGTAGGTCTAGAATCACTGCACATGTGATTTGGTCGGCACTAATAATGGTTATTAAGAGCAGCTGTGTGCCAGTGAGCTTCCCTGCTAATGCTTGAGAACGGGGGAAACACACTGTACCCCTGGCCCTGTCAACAAAGCCCCTTGTCAGACTATAATTCACCGCACAGTGCTGACATTTTTTTTTTTCTGTTGGTCATCTGCTTCGACTTTACATACTGTATCGCTGCAGCGTTTGGCTTGATGTACTTATTCGTGTTGAATGACATTGGCAGATGCATGGAAAGAAATGTTTGTCCCTGCAGACTGTTTCTGTAGAAAAATGCTTTGTCACAGGCTCATTGCTTTTGTTTGACTAACAATAGACTGAGCGCACAATCAATTTCTGTTGTTCAGTCAAAAGATAATTTACTAGATGAGCAGGTTTCACAGTGAGAATCAATGCTTTTTTCCAACCGTTGAGATGTAAGGAGATGCCACTTGAAGAGAGAAAGTTATTTTTCTTCCCTACACTTTTAAACCTCTTGAGCTTCCTTTTTTTTAAACCAAAAAGAGTAAACTGTGTGAATATGTGTGGAGACGAGACAAGTGCCAGGATGTACTGTATATCACCGTGTCTGCCAACCAAAACAAAATTGGCTCATTTCACCTGCTGTCATTAGCACAGGAGGCAACACGCTGTGTTAATAGCACGGGTCAGGCCCAAAGTAACTCCTGGGCGGAAAGCCAACTGAAACATTCGGTCTAAGCCAGAGAGAGACTGGTGCGGTACGGTGGGGGAGCAACAGCCATGTAATTTGCTATGGCTGAACACTTGGTGCTGAGGCAGTGAAGTGATTTTCTCACTTGGCTTCGCTATCAACTTCCCGCTCCGCTCTGGATACAGGACACACACGACTCCACCTCTCATTAAGAACACGTTCTTTAAATGCACCGTAGTAAAAGTAAAGGTTTTCTGCTTTGACTCTGCTGTAATCCAAACATCAGGAGCAGAAAAAGGACAGATGAGTAAATGTATACACTAGAGAGAATTATGTTTGATAAACAGATGGTTGGGATAATAAAATACTATATACAAAAATACATTAAAAGATTAGAGTCCAGGAGACGCTTTTGACTGATGATTCTTTTCAAAACTGAGATCTGTTGATTAAGCCTACTTTTTATAACTGTTCTTTTAGTGCCTAAAATATCATCACACATATCCATGGTTACGCTGTCTTCAAGTTATTTTTGTCCCAAAAACTGTCAGAAGTCAAAATTCAATTCACAATGAATTTTTGTCATTGTTGCTTCATGACATGACAAATAACTTTTCAAATAATTATCTAATGAATCAATCAACAATGTATTTGGCTCTGCATGCTGTAAATCATTATTTACTACTAAATACTACTACTCATGAAGGAGATGATGTAAAGTTGCACAAATATACACAAATACAAGTATAAATACTTATAATACACCAGAGAGTGGATAAAAAAACAAAAACAAAAACAGGAGACATTAACATAAGTGCATATAGAAAGTATTGCCATGAAAGAAATTCTGCTCAGCTGCCACTCTGAGAATATTGCTGATACATATACATGAGGCACAGCTGACAGTGGTGATAAATATAGTGAAAGTATTGGCTTTAGTTGGTGCTGTATGTGACTTAGGGTAAACAGCAGCCACACGGTTCAAGTACTGTGACAAGAAAAGCCTCACGATGTTGCCAAAAAGAAACTATTTGAAACACACTGAGGATGAAAGTGGGGTATAGGCTACACTTTTTTTTCTCCACTGTTGCAATCTATTCAAAACATCACTCAAGCACAGTCACTGTTCAAATACAAAAGCCTCTCGCTTTATATGCAACTACAAAGTAGAGTAGGTCTCATTCAAATACTAGAAACAGAAATGCCTCCAATGCTGTCTAAAATACTGGACCAGGAGTTTGTTAGTATTGCAACTATCATGTACCACATAATATTATAGTTTCACACAAATAAAACAGAAAATTTAATCAGAAATCAGCTGTTCTCTATAAAACATCATCCTACACAGGAAGTTGCTTTGTGCAGGAACTAGCAACTCCTACTCCAAGAGTGGTGAAGAAGAATAGATATAAAATGTGTCAAGTACACAGTCCAGATCCAGATCCAGATGCTGTTCTCTACAAGTAGCCTATAAAATTATAGATGGATTTTTGGTTGTAGCACCAACTCATCTGATAAGCTCACTCATTTATTTGTTTCATTTATTGGAAAAAGAAAAGAAAAACATTTTAATAAAAAAAAAAATGCAATTCATGAATGAAAGGGGGCGGAAAGAAGCAAACTTATGTGTTGGTGGTGATGTATTCAGAGAGTGCAAAGGTCTACATCAGGAGGAGGTTGAGGTGGTTGGATGAATCAATCAGAAGGTGTGATATTTGTATGAGCCATTGGAAAAAAACCAACCTCTCTGGTTGGTTTGTAGTTGTTTAGGTCGGAGGACTTGTTGCTTAGGATGGAGAGTTTCATTTGTTGCAAAGACTGCGAGGTCCTCTGACATAAATCTATGATTCTAGGTTGTATAAACACATCTGAATTACCTCGGCTGCAGCAGGAAACAAGCAGCTCAATCATTCGTCTTGTTCTACTCTGAATAATTTGGTGTCACCTGCCAAAGTGTAGTTTGACAGATAATTTATCAGCGCAGCGGAGAGAACCGGCTTGCTGCCCTGGACCGGCTCCTGTGCTGAGGTTCAGGATCTTTGACGTGCAGCTTCCTGGACTCGCTCCGTGATGTCTCCTGTTTGACAGCTCAATATTTCACCAACAGCTGGGGTCAGCTGTTAAAGCTTGACCCCTGCAAGGTTTAATACGCCGGCGCTGAGCGGAGTAAAACCCCATGAAAAAAAAATACACTGACATGTACTTGAGCTGTCATCACGTGAGGAATAAAGGTGCAGGGCTGCATTGAATATGTCATTAGACTCTTTGGCTTTTTGTGTGTGAATTTGTGAAGTGGTCTCTCAAAGGGCTTTTTCAGTGTATTTACAAAAGCGTGAGGACTGAAAAGATAATGGCTGACAACTGGAAGAGCAATTTGTTGCTTTGTTTGCTTTTTATCCCAAGTTAAATATCAAAGTTTGGGCTATTTTCAACTCTTTTCCTCCATTAATATGGAACAGGAAACATTTATCACCAGCGACCATCATGCAGCAAGCCAAGCCCATACCCAGTCTCTAAGTCAATGCATAAAATCCCTAATATTGTCTCATGGATGATTTTTTTCCCCCCCTGACTACACTGATAAATTCCAGCGGTGGCGGGGTTAAGCAGGCCA
Source organism: Decapterus maruadsi (assembly GCA_030347415.2). NCBI lineage: Eukaryota > Metazoa > Chordata > Actinopteri > Carangiformes > Carangidae > Decapterus > Decapterus maruadsi. Next base: position 21,493,867 of record CM064906.1, read on the forward strand.
GTGACAGAGCGAGGCAAAGACATGAGCCTCCAGCTGCCTGCTTTATATCTGAAGATGAAAGATTTATTTGTTTTCCCTCAGAGGGGTGAGCAGAGAGCACAGGGAGGAGATTAGAGTTGGAATTCAGGTTGAGAGCATTTCCCCCCTCCTCTATTCTTATTGCATCCAATTGTTTGGCCTCGACTGACCTGCTCGGAGAGAGGAATGAGAAGGGGGAGTGGGAGGGGGTGGAAGGGGGGATGAAAGCCCTGAAATGATCTGGTGTCAAAACTAGAGCTGCCCTGCAGTGTAAAGTGGGGCTCAACCTTTTGACAGCTGTTGTGACAGCCAGAAGTGAACAAGGAAAAAACAGAAGAGAAGGGGGAAAAAAGGAGGAAATAAAACAGCAGAAAGGTTACGTAGCAACAGCCTTCTGCGTCCTGTATCAACGGCTTTGTTGCTCAACTGACAAAAAAAATGATTAAAAATAAAAAAAATGAAATGCATCCCATTGAAATGTATCTGATCTAACTGGTCTGTTTTCCACGCAGCAGAAAGCAGGGAGGCTGTGAGAGCTCTGGATGCCTGGATGCATAAACTGGCCAGTGCCTGTGTACCAGAGACATTTGAGCCTAGACGGCGTGTAATCAATGGCCTGGGGTCAATGTAATCACCCGGGGAGATTAGCGTGCTTTCAGAGGACACACACACACTGTCACACAGTCACACACACAAACAGGTTTCAGGCTGATAAGCAGAACAAGGTCTGTAAAAACATTACGACTCAGTAAAACTGCACCGCCACATTTTCTGCAGCCTCCACCGTGATTTGTGACTGCAGCAGATTCGTCAATAAGAAATAAATAAATAAAACTCTGGAGTCCCGGGACATAATATTTCGACAAGACAGGTGGGTTGAAGCAGGAAGGCGTGAGGTTTCATCCACAGTTGACCTCTGATCGTCAGCATCACCACCAACAACACCAACAACAACAACAAGCTCAGTGTTTCGCTCAGAGCTGTTTTCTATTGATTCTGGCGAACATGACAGTTTTTCAATTGTACTGTTTATGTAATTCATTGGTTTTCTTTGCATCATACAGTACACATTCCCTTGATGTGAAAATGGTTTGCCTTTGAAAGCAGCATTATACCACAGAGTTCACCAACTTGACTTTGCATACGGTGATTTATTAAAAAAGTCTTAAAACACGTCAATTTAATCCATGATGTTGGCCTTGTGAAATCACAAAGTGCAGAACAACTTTCAAATTTTCCACAAATTTATGGGGACAATGGATGACAATTACCTTTTGGTGGTCAAAGGTCAAAGGTCAAGGCCACAGTTACCACGTTTTAGTCAGACTTCACACAGAAATTATGACAAAATCTCACACAAATAGTCAATGTTTTAAATGATTCTGAATTTTAGAGCTGCTTGTAAACACCTGAATGCACCATTGCTCGGCAGCAAATATCAAGCCACATTAAATTAACACCAACCAGAATAAAACATGTTATATTCACTTTGATTACTGAGCAAATAACCTCCAAGTTTGTGGAGCTTTTTATTTATAAATGAAAACCAATTCTCAGCAGTGAAATGACAAAAAAAAAAAAAGTATTTGATTCCTTTGAAAAATAAAAAAGCATCATCAAGCCGAAAGTGATTTTCTTTACAGAACAGCAAGTCTGGGTGTTTCATGACAAATTTATAAGACAAAGGAGAGCAGGAGAGTGTTGTTAAGCCATAAAGCGACGATTGATCTGTCCGTTTATCTGAAATATTGAAAGCGGAGGGTTTTCTTTGACAGTGACAAACTACTGAAAATCAAATGTATTGTTGTTCGTTGCCAAATAATGCTGCAGGATTCAGAAACATCTCCATTACAGACAGAACGAGCCACCGTGTCCTGTTAAAACCTCTCGACAGCCTCCCTCCTCTCCTGCTCCGTGCTGCTGCTGTGGAATGCGAGCTAAACGCTTAAAACTGCATGTAAATACAAAATGTTAATGCGACACCCACACTCAGCGTCGGTGGCCATTCAGTTTTGGGTGGGAACAGCCACAGCAGGCTCAGGCTGCCGCTAATGGCTCTAATTAAAATTACAAACACTGCTACAGTGCAAGCGAGCGCTCTCTCCCAACAACACTGGTAACTCCTTCAAAAAGTTCCCATATGTGTCTAAACAAAGCCTCTCCCGTGGGAGGTGGCAAGTGACAGATGTGACAAGAATGGCGGGGGACAAGAAGAAACCTTAAAAAAGATCAGTGGTTGGTTGAATGCAGCCCACTCATGTCAAAGTCTGCCAATCAAATCCACACGACGAAGTAAAAACGTCTTTAATAACACTTTGAGCACTGTAATAATAAAAAAAGAATACTAATAGAAGGTAAGAGAGGGAGCTTTGCTCTTATTGTGGAAGGTGGAACGAGTGTTTCTATTTTCACGCAGAATAAGTCGCCAACAAAATGTATCCAGAATATTTCCAGCAGATAGAAAATGAGATTATAGTGATCAGATCCTGTGATACAGTATATTGAATGCTGTCTTTGTTCAGGATCACCAGCAAGCAGATGCCTGTGAGACATATTGAAATACCATGCTGACGCCATTTCATTTATTTATTATTTATTACTGAACAAAATTAGCAGCACTAGCACGTGTACAATAGAAACCGTTGCACTATTTCAACTAAAATGACCAAAGTGTTACTTGAAAATGTTACAATTATTGTTATCTGTATCAAAAAGTGTTAATATGACGTTAAAAACTGCAAATACATACAGTATCATTAACAATCAGTGATGGATGTTTAAATAAAAAGAGCTAGAGAAGACCGATGGTAACTCTGGGTCTGGTGGTTTATACAAGACACACTCAGTCTTGTTTTAATTCAATATACATACAGCATAATCAATGGATATACTGAGATATTGCTGTAATACCCAATTATATAACATGTGCATAAAGCAGAGATACTGTAGCATACCAGGGTTACACAAGCTACCGCTTGACTTCAAACTTCAGCACTCAGCTCCATACAAGGCATTAAAGGTTTTTATTTTACAGCCTTTGATGCAGTTGCACAGCGCTGAACTCTGCTTCTCTTATCTAAAGTGGGATGTGAAGGTTAGTCCACCTCCAGCTCAGATGCTGTAAAGTCTCCGTCTTTGCTCAAATAAAACCCAGGTGTCTTGTTTAATCACGCAATATAAGTCTTTCGACTGTATTCGCAGGCTGGTTAGTAAACAGCAGCAGACTGTGTGCAGTTTGCTCACATCACGCTGTAATATATCTGGTTATGAACCTCAAACACATTTCAACCATTTACGCTTTGCTGCCATTTGGAGCCCGTAATGTTAAAGGTTGGCTACAGGCGGCTTTATGAGGCGGGAGCATCCGGAGGCGTGAGCTTATGAAATGGAGCTGTGTGCTTATACCTACATATGAACACAGCGTTCATGGAAACACACAGTGAGTGTCTCTGTTTCCACATACAATATGTCAGTATTGTAATAAGAAGGTTTCTTCTGTGTCCGTGAATGACACAGATCACAGATTCACCGTGGATGATCAAAAGAAAACCCCAAAACTTTTGGATATTTGCCTAAAAAAATTCTATTGTATCCTTTTAATTTGAATTTGCACCTAATGTTTGTAATATTAGTCATACTGTATGTTTTTATCACCTTGGACAGCGCAGAACAATTACTGATTAATGTCGTTGTTGTTGTGATGGGGACAATACATGTTTTTATAAATTATTAAACCAATTAAATTGGAAGCAAAACCCGACATGAGCACACCAACGTGTTGGTAATAACCCTTTACGACAAATATGTATCGATAAACAACGACTGAGTTATCCTTCACGCCCCCTGGTGGTACGATCAAAGAAGGTGCCGTGCCAGACAGTACGTTGCGGTCGCTTCACGTGGGGAAGGTAATGAATAGATTAATTCCCATCTAATGAGGAAAAGTGGCATCTGTCTGTCTTCTTGTGTTATACAGGGCCTAAACCAAATGAATGGGCAAAGACGAGACCATTACATGTTTCCGAGAGCACTGCGGTACTTTACAGTGTTGGATAGGAGCGAGGCTAAATGTGTTTTGTGTCTGTTTGAGTGAGTGGGTTAGTTAGTGTTTCATTCACCGTGGAGGAGTGTCTAGAAGTTCAACTGCTGCCATGGGGGAAATAAATGAATGAATGAATGAATAAATGAGCGAAAACAAGTTCTCAGTATCTCCTGACATCCTTACTGTGGAAAAGGTGCCGACAATTACGTCTGTTGAAGATGAGATGAGCTCAAAAACACTGATTTCACAGGGAAGGTGAGCTGCTGACATACAGTACATCCAACCCAACAAAGGCTTTGGTCGGTAGTTAAAAGCCGTTCTACTGTCAGATGGGAGGATGAGAAAAACTGCAGCTCAAATTGATTCCTGCTTTTCTAATGGTATTCTTCTAGCTGACGTCTGCGTGCACTTGTGCAACTTGTGTTTTTCATAAATGTCCAAACACTTATTAACCTGTTCCATGTGAGTGGTTTAGAGTTAAGATCTGTCGTTGTGCTATGTATGTATGCTCCTCCATCTCATCATGGAGGCCCTTAAAACATCACATTAAGCAGGTAATGACGCCATTTACTGGAACCTTCAACCGTAGAGGTGGCAGGTCACAAAACATCCCATTTTCTCTCATGAGAGACTAAACGCTTCCTTTTTCTAGCTCCAACAATTTGTTGAAAGAGCGTTCTTTAGTTAGACAGTGTGGTGCCTCTACCTTTGCTTTTGTTCATGGACGCTAATAAATGTGATATGCATGTGTGTGTTAATGAGCAAGCGTGCATGTATTAGTGTTTTTGTTTACAAGAAGCAAAAGCCTTTCTAAATCCAAACTACATTTCTTTTAATCCTAGTAAGCAATTTGAGAGTTCTGGGAAGTCATTTGTTCTGCAGGGAAATAAAACAAAGCCAACAGCTTAACAGAACAGAGTCGGTCTGCACACAGGCAGCATTACAGCCCCACAACAGGCAGCACTGCGTCAGAGAAATATCAGACTCTGTGTACCCGTGTGATTATTTTGTGTATACATTTAGTCATTTTTGTTTTTTTTACAGCATGAGCTCCTCCTCATGTGACAGTGTTACATAGTTATAGTAAGCTACAACCCACTGGAGGAGCCTGAGGGAAACAGAGAGCTGACTAATCACATAGAGTAACACTCTGCTGGCACAACTGAAGGAAAACCTTACACCTGCTTCAGGACGGAGGACGGGGGACTGACGTGGTCTAATGCATTAGTAATACATTTGTGCATGAGAGTGGTGGATTGTGGAAGCTGTGGCTTCAAATGCAGATCATCAACTTTTGTTAATCCTAACCAAGTGCCTTGAGTGCCAAAACACAACCATGAAAAACAACAATCATGCTTCAGTCACTACAAGGGGATATTGGATTTCATGAGAGGAGAACAAATAAAGCATGTGCAACTTGGAAGATGTACTACATTCATTAAAAGTTTTACTATTACATTAATTTAAGAAAAACAAAACAAAAAACAAATTCCAGTGGCATTATAGGAACCATTGTCATTTCTAGAAGGCTTTAAAGTGACATTTGGATAATAAATCATTTGAATAATAACCTGACTGTCAAAATAAAGTGTCTGTTTTAACATCACATCTCATTGTTTTTGCCCTTTACAAAGTAGGACGTGCTCCTCGTCTTTTTCTCGAGGTGAAATCTGCAGGAATCTAAACACTGAGAGTAACACGAGTCACTAAACATGCGTGATGTATGAAAAAAAAAAGCAGACACGGCCAATTAATATAATCTTTCCATGACTCACGCCATTAATTAGCAGAGCAAAAAATGGGTAGCGAGGGATAGGAGGTCAAATTGCAGCAAACAATCTTGTGGTGAAAATGCAAGGCTACTGGAACATAGAAAACACTGGAGTATAGCATAATTAAGGATTTAATGGACTCGTTAATGACTGGGCCATTGTCCGCCTTTCGTTTTAGGCTTCAAACGACAGCACGGAGAATGATTTGAGTAACACACTATGGAATAGGAAAAGGAGTGTTTTTGAAACCTACGATAACAAGTCTATTATATTGCATAGCGGGAAGCAGCCACAAAGGTCCTGGTTCTGGCAGAGACGCGAATGTTTGACATGCTTTCAGATTCAGTGCATTTCGGGGGCTTGGCCTTTTATTCAACACAAAGGTGCAGTAGGGATCATCTAGCAGCATTCAAACTCACAATAATGCAGGTTCATGATAGAAATCTCATCTAATTACTGCCGCAGAGCCTCTGGACCCACATGAACCTGCTAATTCATTATGAAATACTTTTGGGGACTATCCAACATCCGTTAATTAGTTCAAATGATGGAAATCAGCGCTCAATACGTATCTGCCATGACCTATTCAAAGCTAGCGTTACTGGTGAAGCCTTTTGGCATCTGAAATGTTTAGAGTCTGCTGCCAAAAGCTGCTTATTCCCAATGTTTGTTGTTGGAGAGTCAAACCTTAAACTTTGCGGTCAGCGTTGAAAATTCAAGGAAACCAACAACAGCCTGCAACTGAGTCACTATGCAATGACAGCGTTAGCATAAACATAAACATACTTATTATGCTAATTATTGTATGAATAATGTATTTCAATTACATTGCAGGTCTATAAACCTGTGACTGGAAGTCACCTAAAGACTTGAAACAGTTATACTTTAAAATTAGTCGGCAGTACAAGCAGAAGTTGTGGTATTTGTGTGTAAAATTATACTGCAAGGGACTTTATGTTCACTCTTCCACTGTTGATATTACAAGAGGTTTTAATACACCCATTCTGTCAGAGTGGACTTATGAAAGTGACTCGGTATCGGAAAGGGATGGTCATTAGCTTAGCTGGCTAGCATTTCTCACTTTTGTGTGGGAAAAGAATATGAAGTGATAGAAGCAAAACAAGAATTAACATTGACACACCTGTCCACCACTGGAGACGTAAAATTAAGTTTGATGTTGAACATTTCTCCTTGACTGGTAAATAAAAAGCTACAAATGCTAACATGAGTTTGTTGTGTCTTTTATTTTTATCTACAGTAGCTAAGGAGAACATTAACTAAAATCACCACAGCAAAGCCACATGTTTCTCATTTTTCCATTAGTAGCTGGAAATGCCACCCAAGCACCCAGATAATAGGTCTGTAATATTCTTTGTTATACCTGATTAGCAAAGCCAGCCGAGTGAAACAGATCTATCAAACACTCAACAACACGCTACCGCGCAGCAACTCCTGTCTCTTTGAATGCTAAATGCAGTTTGATAACTGAAATTGCAGAAACCTTCATGTGTAATCAAAGCTCAATGGCCTGACACGAAACAACCCAAGTGCACGAGGATCTGAACAGCTCCTGCCACTCCTGACAATCCACAGGAGGGAACAGTAAACATACACAGTTATGGGATGTTTATATCCCTCTCCCTTTAGTTTATCTTCACTGCATCTACGGTGTGACACCCTCTCGTCCTTGCACCATATGTATCAGTGCAGGATGCACTCTGGATGAACTGACATGATGTCTTTACATCAAGGCTACTAAAACAAATTCCTGATTCCTTCAGTGACTACGATGGGAATAAAAACACCATAAAATAAAAATAACTTATCCCCACGTCCTTGATCTCAGATACAAACTCTCCTTGACTTCTCTCCAGTGACTATACCTTTGTTTCTAACTGCCCTGTCAAACATGCACTCTCCTATTACATGTGTCTGCTAAATAATCCCCAACGCGTGCGTGAGTTACATAATCTAAGAGATTATGCTTTCTATATGCGACAGAGCAAAGAGACAATGTATGAGTGTCACCATGTAAACTTTGCTGTCCGAGCAGATCTGCTGCCTTTGAATGACACTGAGTAATGACATGAATAATACTGTGCTTGACACATTAAATCAGCCCATTCTGAAAATGTATAGTAAGATCTCAAAGTAAATATTTATTTTTCTTCAAATACTGTAGTGTTGTTTAACCTATTGTTTCGGTTGTAAAAATCAATAAAACAGCAATAGATGACAAAGATCTGCTAAATGACAAACTAATAAATCCTGTTAAGTCTGTCAACAAAACCAATATTTTCAAGAAATATTATTATTATCATCATCATTTTATTTCTAGCTGTCTGTAAACCTGGATGAACTTCTGATTTTACTCATGGTAACGGTCCAGTTCATTTGCTCGCCTGTCACTGGCATCGTCTCCTACGTGCGTGTGCTTCATGTGTCCATGGTCCACTGTGTTTGCTCGTGTTTTGTCTGTTGATTCCGTGTTGTCCACCATGTTTCCAGCTCATTGCAGGGCCATTGAAGGCCAGTAATTCACTTATGAAAACCTAATAAGATAAGACCAGATTTTCCAAGGTCGTTGAATTCCCATGACGGATGAGTCATGCAGGGTAGACATTCATGTCCGTCTCTGTCAGACACACACTGTGAGTTACACACACACATGCATTCATATAAAGTTGCGAGGCTGCAGGCTGTGGCAGAGTTTGCAAAAAGCAATTTTAAAAGCATACATTTGACTGCCTCGAGTCTCTGCAGTTGGCTTTAGGATTCACAGTGTGGAAAAGGGGCTCCCCGACCCCCCGACTGCCACACTGCTGCCAGATGCCCTTGAGCAAAACACTTAACCCCATGCTGCTTCATTAATGTTGCTCAGAGGCCACCAGAATAAAGGGGTAAAAAACAACACAACAACAAAAAAAAAAACTGCTGAAATATCAGAAACGTGTTGCTGAACTCAATAACCATACTTCGTAACAGCCCCAGAACTAATGAAGGGTTAAAAAACATCTCTCCAGTCACAGATACAAGATACTCCCATTCTACAATCACATCTAATTGCTATGTAACACTTGAAACTTCCTAATGACCTAAGAATAGCGATTAACCCAGAAACACGTTGCTTTCACAATCAGATGTTATTCTTAGGACTGATTAGTCACCGTGCAGGATGCCAGCAGCAGGTGTTGTCATTGTCAAATGCTATCGCTAGGCTAATGATTTAAACAATTATTTTTTTCTCCCCTCCAACTCCAACAGGCTCATGTGAGCACAGGAAGCTCAAACATCTGAACAATAAGGCTTTCCAGTGCTGCAGAAAGTGAGACACCCCGGAGAGTGATTCAAAAGCACATTTACAGTTCGGGCGTATTCACACCAGGCTCGTTTAGTTCACTTGAAACAGACTTTTCCTCTGGTGCAGACCTTTTAGGTAGGTGTAAATAACACAAAGACTCGGTTCGCTTGTTTGTTCTGCCAAAAATGAACACGATTTGTTTGTGGTGTGAATACAATCCAAACCTTTTCCGAACCAAATGCAAAATGGATTCAAGAGAAACGCTCATTAGCAACATTCGTTTGCAACATGCCAGCCCAAAATGAGCCATGGATCAACATGGAGCAACGCAGCCAGGTGCTTAGACGCCATAACACATGGACTGGGTTACATATGAGCGCAGTGACAGAGTACAGTATTCATCACATAGTCCGTCTCTGTCCATTCTCTGCTGATGAAGCCTGCTGTTGTAATCGTATCGTAGGCATTGATATATTGATGAAGGCACCAAAGTAAAAAGGCAGCGAGAAACGCATGCATGACCTCCATTTTGTACTTTTTATGCAATAATAAATATCCAATGAATGAACGACTGTGGGACATGTGCTTTTGTTTACAAAGTGTAATCCTCACCAAGTAGGAAAAACTTTGGTCCGCACCAAACCAAGTGAACTATCCGACTTTCTTGGTGTGAAATCCACCCTTAAAGACTTGGGAGTAAACAAGATGAAGTATCACAATAAACAATTTGAACAAAGCCATTATACAGGCAAATTGAGGAGGGTGAGTCACGGCGGTGTCACATAACAGGACTGAGAGGACATTCACTGATACAACATGCATTTGTGCAGATGTGAAGTCATTTCCTCTTTTAATCAGAGATGTGAATTAATTAATCAGATTGCACAGCGAGAAAAAAGAGCTGTTTCAGTGGCAGGTAGTGGAGAAACGCACCTCCATGATCTAAACAACTCGTCGCTGCACAACACTTTGAAGTCCTTGCTATTTGCATGGAGGACATTGTTGACACTGCATTTCATTCTCACGACTGAACTCCTCGTCAAGCAGCTCATCAAAGCCTTTGGGCATTTTGACTCCCACCAGCTCTTGTCAGAGTTTCTCCATAATCTCAGATTTTCTTTTTTCCATTATTCTCCTGTTTGGATATGTGGCTCCATAACTCTGTGACCCCACTCTGCTACATGACTTTTTACAGTCCTTTATTGTAGAACATGGTATGTTGCTGATATCGTTGCCCTTTAAACAAAGCCTTGTCAAAGCCTCCAAGTATTTTCACATCCTTGATGTCTGGGGATCTGACATACAACTCAGGTTCCTATGTGAGTCATTCTTGTTGATCATATAAATCTTTTAACTCAGTCTCTTGTTTGTCCTCATGCTGGTTGTCCATCCATCTTGTCAAAGCTGTCCATGACCAGGAACAGGCTTTCGGGCTTTCAGTTTAATGCAGAATTCCTGGGTGATGCAGATTTTCTTTTCCTACAAGACTTCGCTGATGCCGAGGTTCAAGGTTCAAACTTTACTGCTACCATCTATGTCCAAGAATGTCACAGCATGTTTCCTGTGGACTGGTTACGGGGGGGTTGGGGTGCTTCTCTTTATTTGATTTCATCATAAAGGTCAGTTCTTCTCCAGGTTGTTTTCTCCCAGCCTTGGCTGTCAGAGCTTGTTCTCGAGTCAGAGGGCCAGCCTTATGTGGAGGGCATTATTGTCCAAGGTCTCCATGTTTTTGGAGGAAGGCCTCATTTTTGTGTGATCAGGGCCCCTTTGTGTCTGGAAAGCACTTGTCAGCGCTGGAGGACGGAGTACTTGGTTTGGCAGACGACTCCACAGCCTCAGGGCTGATAAGTCGACTCTGGGTGACTCATTTTCACTGACAGTAAAAAAAAAATCCCTTTTTTGGTGTCCACTGTCCATAATAAATGATCTGTGCCTTTCTTTTTCTGTCTTTACACGAGGAGAGAATTACTGTAATAAAAGAAGATGTATATGGTTCAGCATTTCTCGCCGTTTTCTCCTTTTTCCCTCATCTTTCATTCTGCGCCATGTTCAGCCTTGACTTCCCGCCTCACTCACCTTCGTCATCTTTACTGGTTTTAATACCTTAATCCTTTTCCTTCCTCCCAAAATTACATAAGATGAATGTTGATCTCAATGCTTATTAAAAGTGCGACACAAATCGGAGTGCAATCTGCTTTTTGGATCTTCATCTACGTCCAAATCAGGGTCAGAGCAGCTCCACGTTGGAAGAAAACATACCTTTAATGACCTATAATGATTAACTAACAGACTGGTGTGGTAGCCTCAGACAAACCTGTCTGGATGTAAAAGCCAATGTGTTCTAACTTCACAACTGTTTGATTATCTGCTGTGAAACTTGATTGATTGATTATCAGCGAGAATTTATAAATAACCTGTCATTGCCAGCAACCTAGAAATAAAGTGAGTCTATAAGCACAGGGTTGAAAACACTAATTCCCATGCTGCAGTCAAACATCCTGAAATAGGCTGATCTGAAACGGTTGCATAATTAGTACAATTATAATTAGTGTATGATTATTATATAGCAAACCTTTATTTGAGCATGCTTGGCTGGAAATGTACACGGTGTATGTATTCCAGCTTTCATAAAACGCATTTAATAGACACAAAATATCAGCTGATACTGGGCTGTGCAGTGTTTAAGTAGGAGTCCAGAGAGGATCCAGCAAGGGAAAGTTTCCCATAAAGGAGCGTCACACTTCACAATTGATCTGGACTGTCCTTTCATGGACGGCTTCTGTACGTGTGATATCTGATGTTGGAAACCCAGAAGCCCTGAGAAGTGCAGATGTGAAGGTCACTGAGAGATGAAGCGGGGGCTGGGCCGACATAACCTTATACTGTACTTACTGTAAAGGTAGACACATCCCTGAAGCAAAAACAAAGACCAAGGTGACACACGCACACACACACACACACACACACACACACACACACACACACACACAGGCCAGAGCGCTAACTCAATGAGATAGTAGAGAAAATAGCGCTTCCAATTAGATTACGCATTTGACTCCGAGCCAGAACACAATAACAGATAGTGCATAATGCCCTGGAAACCTATCAGAGATTATTACAGCAGTAATCCAGACATAGTGATAGCCAACTATGGCTGCCGCAGTGTTACTATGACAATGGGAGCAGGTGTAACAACACAAAACAAACAAAAGGTGTATATCCCAAACAATGTCACATCCTCCTAACCTCACGATGTTGTTATTAAAAAACAGAGGCACACAAACAGGGAGATGATTCACGTTCATTCTGAAATACAAAGAGGAAGGTGTGTTTGTGTTTGTGTGTGTGGGGGGGTGTCATGATAAAACTGTTGTCTCTGCCCTTGTCCTTGTCTCACACACACAAACACACGGATAGATCAATAAAGGCTGAAAAGTGTTGCGCTGTGGTGAGTGAGGTCATCACTGGTCTGTCCTTCAACCCCTGGACAAACAAGGACGTCAGAGTGCACTTTATTTGGCAATGGGCCACTTCACACAAGCATGGCACACACACACACACACATAGAGAGAGAAAAGACCTTGCAACCGCAGCCTTTATTCCCAAAGAACCATTATTCAGTCCATTTTTACAAGCCTCTCATATTTCAGTGTTTCAGCACCCATTACGCTGTCCCTGGTAAATCATAACAAATGTATGTGAGCATCCTGAGTCTTCCTACAGAGTTCACAGAGTTAAGGATTTGTTAGTCGTACTATATACAAGCGTATATGTCTGTACTCAACAGCCAGGAGAAGCTATAAAAATGACTGTAAACCCTGAGTGCGCTCACTTATTGACGATAAGTTTTCAATCTTCTCTGCCCAAGCTGGTAATGTGGAAGGGGAGTACAAATTAATATGTAAATAATTAATAGAGTAGTTAAATAATTTAGATGGATTGTAAAAAAAAAAAGAAGAAAAAAATTAAACATTGATTCATTTTTCTCCTCCCATTTATCATTCTGCTGCTTTTTATTTTTCAACCCTCCACTTTTTTCTATTTTCTCAATTGAAGCACGCCCTAAATGACTCCTCTATTCCTCATTCTCGCTAAAATAACAGATTTCTCCCCTCTTAATGAGACGCTGTCCAAGCACTGATAGCTTATGTGCTTTCAGGAGTCTGCTTAGCACTGTAACATTCTCACACAGACGCTGTTGCAGCCTCAGTTTTCCTCTGTTTCTGCTCCCTGAGCTCTGCTGAAACTGCTTTCACCCACTAAATCGTGGCCTGACGATGCAACTTGTATCTCTTTGACTGAAAAAGGCGTCACGTCTTTAAATAAACTCATCAGCGTGGACACGGAGTTGGAGCGAGACTACTTTCTTTTCAGATGATTTCGTTCTCATACACAGCTATCAATCACATGTGCATCAGAGTGTGCACTGTATATTCCCTGTAGAGTCCTCCATCAGCGAACCATCACACTGGGGGACATGCACAGCTAAACGGGTGCTGCACTTTGACTGGAGTAGTTTAGCTACAGCTTTGAAAAAGTCGTGCTCTTGTGCAGCTGTGGGTAAATTGGGCTGCAAAGTCAGGCCTGCTCTTTATAGAGGTAGTCTCTCTCCACTTACTTTGTTTGGGTGATGGAAAGAAAACCTTTAACTGAGGCGAATAAACAACAGTAACAGCAGCTGCACAAAATGGGCACCCAACGAAAACCATTTCTGACAAAAACTGACTACAGCGCTATTAGTGACAACACTTCTCCCTCTGCTCGTCATGAATACTTTAACCGTTAGATGAATTGTAACTATGGACCATAATAAGCTGCAGCACAGACGACCTACAGTAGTCAACATTAGCATTAACAGTCGAGAAGGTACATTTTTAGCTCAGCATCACATTCCTACAGCACTTTCCAAGAGTTGTCTGCAGAAGCGGAAAGCAACCTTCTTATAACCTTCTTATTTATTTCCCCGTGCTGAAGTTAGCATGCTACGTAATAACTAGCTCAGGATTCCCCAATTCTGGTCCTCGAGGGCCACTGCCTTGCATGTTTTAGAGGTTTCCTGCTACAACACACCTGATTCAAATGAGTGGCTCGTTATCAGGCCACTGCAGAGCTTGATGACGAGCTGATCATTTGAATCAGGTGTGTTGTAGCAGGAACTGGGGAACCCTGAGCTAGCTACTGTCACATCACTTTCTGATACCGAGTCACTGTAGCTGGCTTCACTGAAGACATGAAACAATGGCTCATATAATGCAAACTCTGGCGCCTATTGTTGCATTAATGCATGTTTTCATGCAGCATAGAGGAAGCAAACAGATAAGACGTTGTTACTGGGAGGCAGCAGTGAGTGATACCAAACCTTTGGCTTAGTTTATAGCTAAACTTTGCTAACTGTTATACTTAAATTACAAAATGATTAACTTGTTGTTTGGAGTGGAATACATTCTCAGTAGTCCTAGCTTTGTAGCTAATGGATGGTAGCCTACTGTATGGGCTCACTTATTCACAGGAGAGAAGTTTATATGGGAAAATACTTGTTTATGTTGATGACACTGATTTGTCCTTTCCATGTTGATTTGACCCAAAATACTGAACGACTCAACTGCCAACAAACCTCTGTGGCTCCTTCAGGTGCGTCTCTATATGACAACACTCTGGTTTACACTGTTTTTGAATGATTTTCGAGATGTATAGGAGACAAATGGTGTCAAAAATGAAAACAACAAGAACCAAGAGGCTCTTTGGTTGCTTGAGGAGTTCAGTCCAGTTTAAAAACCTGCAAAGGTGTGCGTTGTGAATTGATGAAATAAGATATAAGATTATACAAGTGTGGTGATCCTTCAGTGGTGTTGTGATGAGTGGTATTTTTAAAGGGACAACGAGGAGTTTTGGAGAAGCGAAGTGTTTTCACGCTTTTCCACCGGCGCAAGACGGACTCATGTTTTCATTCATCAAGGATTAAAGTCAGAGGTTCAAAGAGGTTCAGTTACCGTTTAACGCCGCCCGAATCGCCGTTATTCTCATTGCGTCCGCAAACCAGAATAAGTGCTGGTTTGTAAAATAATGATAGAGACAAAACGATATATTGATCGAAAATGGAGCCATTAACAAGTGCGGGTAGCGTAGATTCATCCACATTAACGTGAGACTGTTTTATAACCGAATAGAAACTCCTCGTTGGCCCTTTAAGTAAATGTAAGCAGTGTTTTACACCAGAGGTTTGTACTGTAGGGAGTGTGTGCTGGTATCCTGGCGTAGGATCATAAAGCTGGCGTATGGGCTCATGCTGTCGTGTTCCTTTTCAAAATGTTTTCATTTCTCTGAAGAACAACAGCAGAGAAGAAGAGAAAATCGTCATTAAACTAAAACAAAAAAAACAAAAAAAAGAAAACCTCCCCTCAGGCCATCTTGATGAAACGCCAACTGTCTCCATCAAACACCAGGGTTACCAAAAGCAGCATTTCCATTTATGCTTCATTACGTTCAGCAGGAACAAACAGTCGTGTGGAGATGAGAGGATTAGTCAGACTGCTCTCCGTCTTCATGTCTTTGATGCTACCCTGAAGGCCACTCGTTTACTTCAGACTGTTGGACTGGGGGAGGAGGTCTCAGTTAGACACAACCGCCTTGTTGCTTTTTTTTTGTTCCGTCTACATACTGTACATCTCTCATGTGGAAGATAAAGATCTCACATTAAATGATTTAAAACATTTTTCTTTAGGCCTCTCAATTAATTCAACATGGTATTGTAACCCCCCCCTACCAGCTATTCCCACTTACTCTGCATGTTTCAGTATCTGTGGAGGCAGAGGATTACACATGTACAACATAAAGTAATAAGTGTGGATTATACATTGGCCCCACAGTGTGTGTGCGCCTGCAATATTATCCAACTACTTCTTTAAAGGTTGCGTTCTATTCAGCATTTAAAAGCACTATAATAATAAACAAACAGGGAGTAATTGTTTACAATAGGAGTGTTGCAATATAACCCACCTGTTTGTGCGATAACGACAATAACCATAATATCGAAAAAATGAAATATTGATGCAGTGTAACTAAATTTCATCTGGCTGCCTTTTAACTTCCCATTATACGTTCTTTTTGTACACTTCAGTAAAGTCATATATTTTCTCTGCTTCTCACTACACTTCTACTGAGACCAACTCGTCGAACAAAAAACACAATATTGAAGATGTCACTATAATGTTCTTATCTGGACTCTTTTAGCTCATCATGAAAATGTAACTTCATGACAGCCCTCTAGTTAATAACACACTGTAATGTAGGGACATTTTATTTGTCATTTGTATCAGTAACAGGATCTTTTCCACTTCCTCACAGCTGATGACTTCTGTATGTCAACAAACTCCATGCATGCGTTGTTGCTGAACAACAGCATCTTTTCTTTTCTTTCTTTTTTTCCCATCAAATAACTGTTTCCAAGGTCAGGACAGTTATCTGTTTATACATGCAAATTAGTGGGGGTTAAAATGAAGAGTCTTAGTAGTAATTGACAGTTTAATCTAAGAAACATGTAATTGTAGATAGGTTGGACTTTTTATTAATAGTATAATGCAAAGTTTGAAAATTGTATTATATTATTTGTTTATAAAAAAAAGCTTCCAACCTCATATCAGCATCACCGCACAATGCATCTGCTTTCTTTCTTCTATGAATGAAGATGAACTGAACTGACTGAAAACTGCAACCCGCTGCGTTACCTGGAGTCGCCACAGTAGCTCATGCACCAGGACTTAAATTAAATGTCACTGAGGAAGTGCAGGACATGAATGACTGATATAATTACTAACACAAACCATGCAGTCCGCATGTGTCAGTAACGGCGAACCACTGCGCTGACAGTTTATTATCTGGGGAGGATGTTTAGTCCCAACGTGTCCAAAAGAGCGTTAAAAACCTGGTGACAGAAAACAGAGACCCAACTGCGTCACCGCTGTGACTCCCAGCATTCCTCTTAGATTAACATCAAAGCAAACACTGGCAGGTTTATTCACATGCTCACACAATTCATGCATTATCCACACTCATACACACACCAAACAAAAGTAGTTATGATGAACACTTTCAAACACACACACACACAAACAGAGCCACGCAGCTAAAGTGTGTATTAATCTTTCCATATTTGACAAAGTAGCTTTCTACCAAGTGACAAACAACAACATGTTTCGCTTTAAACAGCCAAATCCTTCACTGTCCACTGTTTACATAACAGCGAGCAGCAAAGCACCACATCACTAATCAAGCCATTATCTACTTGGCTACCATCCAATAAAGGCTGAAAGCTTTAAAAAAAAAAAGAAAAGTTCAGTTTTAATTTACTGGTGTGATTTATGTGCAGGAATATGCCAGTGAATAAAACAGCAGAGAAGCAACAACTAACAATAAAAGCATCGATATAATGTACAAAATGAAGCAAACCAATATATTAACCCTATGGCACATAATACTTTTGTTGATTCGGTTTTATTACAGCGCTCCCCACACTTCCTGTCCCCGAGCAGTCGGAGGGCAAAGTATTAGGTTCATCTGGCAATACAGTACAGGGCTGGATGGATTTTTGTGCCTGCTAGCCACCAGAACAAATATTTCCCCATAATGATTCCAGTCTGTGATTCATATCAAAGTGAGACTTCTCATCCCGTTCTGGCCGCGATATATTGCATCAGGATGTGTCTGTTTGAGAAACTGAAAATCCAGTTAAGTTTTTAACCCCCTAACACTTTTTAAAAAATATATATATAATGTTTGGATGAGGAAGCTCTGCCCCAGAGTTTTATCTAACTTTTTCCATGTCGTGGTTATGCAAGGTCAGTCACAGCTGCAGCCAATACTTCCACAGCACTGGAAAGCTCAGCGCATATAAAGCTGTTTCCTGCATGAATCTCATGTACTTTTCCTGCCTTTATCCATCTCTTCTTCGGGGGCAAAATCCCATTTTTCTACACATGGTCTTTCACATTGGTGATGACAGAGGCTGTGGGCCACAGGAAGTATGTGAATACTCTATATGTGAAGTCTGCGGCTCCCAGTAGAGCTGAAATGACTGGGTTAGCTAGAGACGAATGAGGTGAGGTGATAGATAGCTGAATAGAAGGAAGAAAAAAAAAACATATACATACACACACACACACAGATGGCTGCAGGGCATCACACATGAGCACTCACACAGCATACAAAACACTAAAAGGAGAGTGAACGCACACCGGGGCCAAATGTGAAAAGCACAAATAGTTACACATTCCTGCTCTGATGAGATGAAGACATCCACCTGGGAGTCGGCAGAGGTGGGATGGAGGCGAGGGCGGGGTTGGGAGGCAGGCTGGATATAAACAACCAGATTAAGGAGACAATCTGCTCCATAAATCTGGAATATTATGGGCTGTAGTATAGGCAGCGGGAAGAGGAGGGGAAGCCTCACGAGCTGCGCTGGCATCAAGACCGACCGACCTGCGACGTTTATGCACTCATCTCTGCCGTAGCCTCAACTTAGTATAAAAGCCTATCATTTAGGCTTTGTAATCAATCTTCAGATGAGCAATACACTTAGCTCTATAATGGAGGTGGGCAAAGAGGGAGAAAAATAATCAGCGTAGAAGCCTTTTGCTGAAGAATGAATACTTGTGCATACAGTAACCCTCTTCTGATGTCACTTTACAATCAGCCAAGAAGGGGGGGAAAAAAATCAATTTCAAAGTGATTTGCCTCATTGTGTGCAGCCACTGTTTGGCCTGAATGGAAAAATCAATTTAAAGCAAGATGTTTGCCTATACAGTACATGCATGTTGTTGTTGTTGTGTGCTTGTGCATGGTGGTGTACATATGAAAGTGTGCGTGTACTGATGCACAAACTGAAACGTGTCCCTCCGCACCTGCACGGTTTAAAAGACTGCAGCACGGTGCGTGGATTGCGCTAACTGAGGCGGCTACACCTCAGGAAAAGAAAAGAAGCCAAACCCACCTGATGTGGAGGGAGAGCGGAAAAAGAGGAGTCGGAGGGGGGTGAGATCGGTTGAGAAGAATGTAATTAGCCCGAGCTTGGAGATTCGTTTGAGCTGGGCAATTACCCCTCTAATCATCAGGTAGTAGGAGAGGAGGAGAGGAGGGGATTGGAGGTGGAGGGGGGGACGGAAGTGAAACAGAAACAGCAAGAGCAGCACGACTGTCTAAAAGCACAGCGAGAAAACAGCCATAAAAATCACATTTCCCCTCCTCGAGAAAAGCCTGCGTGTTGTCACTTTACAATAATGAAGCCTTTAAAAAAATCATAACTTCTGCGCTGCTTTTGGCTATACTCCACAGACTGATAAACTGATCCACACAGGGAAGCAAACAAAAACCAGCCGCAACTCATCACCTCAACTAGAAAACAATTACAGAGGAAAGTGAGTCATTAATGGCTGAAACTGAGGCCGTCGTCGAGCTGCACGGCTGTGTGTCAGTCTGAACTCCAACAGACTGGAATGGAGAACAGACGCATCCGTTCCTTCAATTGTTATCTATTTAAAACACCTAAGCCAAGGCAGTAACTCAGTTTGGTTCTGTACAAGAGACTAGGTAGGTGTCACATCACGATCGGCTGCAGCCTCACTACATGAATGAGCAAAACGGTTCTATTCATAATTACCTTTTGGGAATTTCCACGTGTATTTTTAGTGAACTCATCAGTGGTAATAATTGTCTATTAGTAAGGGTTTTTCATCCATGCAAGAACTTTAATTATTTTTTTCAGACAATAAGTAAAGTGCATCATTTTGTTTTGCATATTTAAAAAAAAAGAAGGCCTGAGTGAAAAAAACAACAACCTCAAAATATTTCAGAAAAGCTTTCTGTGCTTGACTGAAGCACAAAAGTTGGTGCATCGATGAAACCAAATTACGACCCAGTGCAATGGAAACAGTCTTGGTGAATAAATCACGTATGCGTATGTGAGGCAAAGAAGCTTTGACTCCACTGAGGAGATGAAAAATAGCTGCAAACGGGGGGAAAAAAAGAAGACTTTGTGTGGAGTGACGGTGGTTTCTGACTGGTTGAAGTTTGATTTTCACACCTTTACTTTCCTCATCTCCCGGCTTCTTCTTCATCGATGCATCGATGTGGAAAACTGCTGCTTTGCTTTCAATGAACCTTCTCCTCATATTAATCAATGGATGGAAACGCTTGTTGATTTACAATTTCTTTTAGTGACATCTGAGTGGACACCTGGCTAGGAAACAGGTCAAATGTTTGGCTCAGCATACCTGATAAACATAATTACAAAAATGAACAATATGCGTGAGCTTTGTAGTGACAGTAACTGTGTCTCAGTTAAGCCTGAAGTGACATCTGTCCTCTAATTGTTTTATTTTGAACTGATTAACAGTGCAATATCATCTTTATCTGAGCCCATCATTATCTTCATTACCACTGTAATTCATGCTCAAGAGACAATTATTCGTTTTAAAAGATATGATTGTGTTTGTTTCACCTCCTGTAAGTTTCCTCAAAACTTGCAGCGGCTTGACGAATGGTCCTGAACTCCAGGGAAAAAGAGACAGAGAGGCTCAGGGTAATGGCATCTGATGGACTGTTCTTGAAAGGCAGCCTGGAAGATTTGTCCCCTGATTACCAACATTAACCAAAGAGCTCAATTTTCCCTCGTGACACTAAGCCTGACGATATCTGTCCTCCTCTCCACTGCTGCTCTTTCTTTCCCCTCTCGGTAAATGTGCTGCTTTTCTTCATTCACTCCTCAGTCTGTGGGTATTCTTATGGAAATGTGAAATCACTGTCCCGTTGCACCACATCAGAGACAGAAGGACTTTGACCACATACACCTACCCTTTAAAGTATGTGAACCCTTCAGAATTACTACATAAAATCTGATCTGATCTTCATACAAGACACAATTATAGACAAACACAATGTGCTTGACACTAAAAACTCGCAAAAAAACAACACACTCATTGAATGTTTACATGGCAGATGCAAAAAAAATAAGAAACTACTTGAGTTTAAAAGCTGGTCCAACCTCCTTTGGCAACAGTAAAGTGTTTTCTGTGGCCTGTTGAGGTTCTGAGCAACGTCAGATTCATTGCACTCACAGATGAGGGCGAATCAAAGCTTAAATCATCCACATACAAACACAGAAACTGCCCCTAAATTCCCAAATTCCCAAACTGTCTTCCACATAATTACAAACATGAGTGTTTGATGATCGGAGCAAAGTGGAGGAGACTGAACCACCATCATCCCTGCAATGCTTCTATGATCTGAACAAACACATTCAGCCAGTCCTGGGAGAGCGAAGCAGGACACAACCCCCCCTCCACACACACACGCGCATACACATTGAACAGTGTGGCAATGTGCAGCGACATAAGGCCATTTAAGGCTGGATCCTTGCCTGGATCAGATGGCAAAACACTTAAAGCTTTTAAAAGCCGGGCTACAAGGAGTGACCACTGTAACATATTTACAGGCTTAAGTAAAAGCCTGTTTCAGTCTTTCACGACTGGGAATACAAAGAGATACACAAGAAGACACCTACTTGTTGCTTTGTTGGCAATATAATGCTCAAGTGGTCTTTCTTGGGTAGTCAATGCCTTTTTCATAAGAGAAAGTGGTGTTTTTTTCTTTCTTTCTTTCTTTCTTTCTTTCTTTCTTGGCAAAATGCTCTAAAGGAACATTAAGAAGTTGGAAATGAAGCAGATTTGTCAAAGGCGCAAACCTTTTTGAATCGATCATTCACGAAAAACATCATCTGGACAGTGATCGAGGCAGAGTGCATAAGTCTAGAAATCCCAGCCAAACTTCACATTACCAGACTATGACAATTTCCCTAATAACGCGCCAGTCTTCACAGGAGGTGTAGCCTACGGCAGCATGCTCAGTGTGTCGGTGGAGTAGCAGAGCATGCAATGCTTCGTGTGCAGGCACAACAATGAGTGAAGGTCAACGACACCTTTTTTTTTTGCAGAGCTCAGAGCCAAATATCATGGAGGATAATAATCCTGCAGTGTAAAAATAAGACACATTTATGAGCATGTAAACGGCGTCGACAGCTGCTGTGGCTGGGATAGACAATTTTTTAAAAAACATGGCGGAAAACGCTTCATCAACAGCATCGACTTGTTAGCGTACCTGGCTAGCTCGCTACAGCTACACCAGTTGTTGCTGCGACCACAGGGTAGAAATGAGAAACCTGTTGTTCTCTCTACATCATGGTTTTTAGAAAATTAAGACATGTTTCGAGTCGTTATTGTGGTTCACTGTTCACTGCTGTGCCAGGATGGGAAAGCTGACGGGCATAGCAACAGTAACCACAGGAGGGGCGGGGCTTAAAAATGTCATTTGTTGAAAGAGCAAATCACAGGCAACATTGTTGTTTTCCTTCAACAAGCACCAAACCTATACATAAAAAAACACAAACACAGGGCAGGACTAGAAAATCTTTTTTATTCTTTCATAGCTTCACTTTCTCCTCGTTTAACAGTCCTCTCTCCTCCCCCCCCTCCTACCCTGCACCCCCCAGGGGAGAGGGGCTATCTCTCCCTCCATCTGCGTGCACGAGGGGTTGTCCTGGTGTGTCAGTAATGACAATGTCCCAGCGTTCCTCTCTGCCAATTAGCCCGGCCGTAATTACAAAGACACATATGGAGCTGTCAATCACCGGGCTCCTCCACACAGGAACTCACCCACCCAGCGGAGAGAGAGAGAGAGAGAGGGAGAAGGAGAGGAAGAGAGAGAGTTTCCAACAGCTAGGCCTATGCCACACTGCAAACGACCACACACTGTGCCAATAAGTAGCATGAGGAGAGTTTTGTTCAATTACTCGAACTGTGCAGCAATCCCACCGTTCACAGGAAAATGCCATGAAGCAAAATTAGAGACCTTCACAGACCTGTTCCTGTTTTCTGCTTCACTTGTGGAGTAGCGACTATTTCCACATATTGCTGTCTTTAGTGTTATTTCTGTTGACATGTTATGTTCTTATTTTCAAAATAATAAAAGAAATGTTGTGTGTTTTCTGTCCATTTCAAAGAATCAAGCTTGTGATAATCCACATTTTCCACAATCTGACGTACAGCAGTTTATTCATCTGTGCCATAGAGCTTTTCTTTCATATTAAAAAACTACTAAAACACATGAATGAGCCACACTGTGACATCCTCCATCATTACCTGATGAACATAACAATCCCCACATACACTGTCCCACTGGAATTACTCACTACCAACTCAATCTGTATGAAAGTAGTCTCCAAAAATTAAAAACAAAAACATACTTGTTGACTGCAGTGTGAGCAACAGTTGATCAAAAACAACGGCCTCCAGCTCTTTCTTAGAATTCTTAAAAAAGGTGAAAATATCACTGGTTTTTAAAGGTTTATGTCAGCAGCAGTAGCTCCTAATGGGCCCGAGGAAAGAGCTGAGACACAGACGAACACATTCTTGGTTTTGGTGTTTTGCCCTCAGCGGCGGAAACTGGGAGTTTCCATTAGCTCACAGGAAAAAAGTGTCACCTGTGTGGTGACAGTTTTTCTACTCATCTGTGAGCCCAACGAGGTTGAAAATTAAAGGCTCTTTTTTTATTTTTATCCTGTGGTCCCTTTTGGAGTTGGAGCTTGAAAATGTCTACCAGACAATCTGTGCTATAAGCAACAGATGAATGCAGACTACAGATCTACACTGCAGGTGTGCTTGCTGCTTTCTGTGTTTATTTGAACGTAGAACTGTAATAAAAGCAGTGTCTCATTAGCCCACGTCGTCTAAGCATCTTCTGGGTTTGACACTGATGTAATCATTCATAAAGTGCAACAGTTACTAGTTATTAGCCTCTAAAGACCAAATCATTTCCACTTAATTTTTAATTAGACAGCTTACCAAAGTGGCAAGCAAGGTGATCGGGGTGCAGCAAGCCCAGCTCCAGGACATCTATCTCAAGCGAATATGGACCAAAGCTAAACTTATTACTGACTGTCCTGACCACCCACTCTATAAGGAGTTTGACCTCCTTCCATCTGGACGCCGTTTTAGGATGCCCAAGACCAGAACGCGGCGTGCCAGGGTCTCCTTTATCCCTGCTGCTATAGACAGGCTTAATCTCTTGGGCTAGGCTTGGCTATTCTCTCAGGCCTCTGCACTTAAATGCACTTGTGTACTAGATGTTGTTTATCTTATTTTATTTTTTTATTTCCAGTTCTTGCGGCGCTGTGCACTTTGATGCGCTGTGGAGACTGTTTGTATTCTTGCTTGCGCAGAGCATTATGTATTGCTATTATTATTATTATCAACAGTAATTTATTATTGGTAGTGTGTTTCTGCTACTCATATTGTTTTTAATGTATCACTGCACCATGGAGTGCCTGGTGACATGTTGATGTCTCGGATGCTGTCTTTTTTTGTCTTGTGTCTGTAATGCCTGCTGCAAATCCAATTTCCCTCGGGATATGAATAAAACTGAACTGAACTGAACTGAACCAACAGACACTTTGCAGTTTATGTTATTTGTCAGGTGTATGCAGATTACCTATCAGTGTTGAGGGTGTTATTTTTAAAAAGTAATTAGCTATAGTTACTCTTTACTTTCCCCTAATAGTAACTGAGTTTCTACATTAGAAAAGTGATTAATTACCATGAAAAGTAACTATTATTTTTGGGCTTTTCATGCCTTTACTTGATAGTACAGTTGAGGGAGACAGGAAATGGGGAGTTAGAGAGACGGGGAATGACGTGCAGTAAAGGAACGCCGAATGCGGGATTCGAACCAGGGCCGACTGCAGCAAGGACCGTAGCCTCTACATATGGGGCGCCTGCTCAACAAACTGTGCCAGCGGAGGGTACGACAATCACCGCTTCACAAAAGACCTGTTTTGGGCGTCTACACGAAATCGCTGGGGAGACGATTTGAGATTTTTCCCACTTTGATCTCAGAATGGGTTCATACGCGACACACCGGAAAACAAAAATAAAAGTTGTTTTTGTCATTTGCAGGTCTGTTTTAACATCTTACTTCTACAGTCTCTCGGGTGCCAAAAGCAATACGACGTGTCCTGTGCATCAGCAGAAAATGATCACAGGGGAAGCGGAGATGAATAATGAAGGACACTGACAGCATGCCTCAGATCAATACAGAAACATCTCTAACAAATGATACTTTAATCTACGTTATCCATTCATCCAGTGGCATTAATTAATCCCTGCTTTCACTCTCGTAAATAAATGCACTCAAGTCCCAGTTAATGGAGAGCCTGATTTCCCCAGAGCATCTCCAACACAACTAAACAAATGAAAGTTTCATAATGACAAAGATAACACGCGTGGCACTCGGGTTGTTTGTTCGGCTTTCAAGTCCTCTGATGTCTACGAGTCCCCAACATCTGTGTCACCATAATTTCTATCCATTAGAGTGCCAGTTATCTGGTAATGACGATGAGCTGACACTTGAATCGAGGCGAGACAGGCGGAGAGATCTTTGTGAATGCATGGTGTGACACTGGTGTTTCGCTTGTTTGACTGAGATTTGAGACCTTCAGAGAATGGAGGTGGAGAATAATGATAATAATCAGAGCAACAAAAACAACTTTTATTCAAACGGCACTTTCATGACACAGTTACAAAGGGTTCCTAACCGAGGCAAGACACAATGAATGAATGATGAGGGAAGATAACACAGAGGTAGGAGACGGTCCGTGACGTCCAGTGATACAGAGAAGAAGAAGGAGAAGTAAAGAAGAAGAGGAGGAAGAGGAGGAGGAGGAGGAGGAGGAGATGGGGACGAATGAGAGAGAGGGAGAAGGAGGAGATCCAGGGTCCCAGCAGCAAGTCTTACCTCTGGGACGTCTTCTTGTACTTTCGCCTGTCAGAGAAAAGAGACACAAAGATGGTGAGGCATCGAGTAAAACTGTTTCTCTTGCTTTCATTGAAGTTAATAAAGAAAAGACGTTGGATCTCATGCAAGAACCACTCGCACAAATCATCTCTCTCTTGTAAAAGAATTTGTTGAATTCACCAAAGTCTTATTTTTCTTTTCAAATAATCTGTTTCATAATCATCTACATACTGTATAACGTCTGTTTTTAGTCTCAGCTCATCTGGAGATAAAGTTTGATTCTGAAATACGATGGCTGAAGTAAACTTTATGCTAAAGGGGACGTTTATGCTTAAGCATTTTCTATTTTTTATTTTTCTATCCTTATTATCTGTATGTGATGTGACTGCTGCTCTGTCTCATGTAAGCCTTGCTGGCAAGTGTTTGTTTCTGTCTGTTTCGTCTATAAGTGAGACCAAAGATGAATTTTCTGCCTTGGCGGGACAATAAAGTTTTTCTAATTCTAATTCTAAAGTGATGTTCATAAGTTCTCAATCGGAGAAACAGAAAGTCCCTTCACTCCAACAGCTGCCTCAGGGTCCATGTGCAGGTTTCTGTCTGGGATCAGTGAAACATCAGCTGGAGCTGGTTTTAACAGGGACACAATCTGACTGAAAAAAGTCTGACTTCAGAAAGACATTTCTGGACTGTATCTTTTTATTGTTTTATCTCTTCCTCTAAAACAATGTCAGCAAAGTCATGAATAAGATTCCTTGTTTTTTTGTTGTGAGGCGCTACTTCTTAGGACCAGGACCAGTGTTACCAATCTTACATTGGTCTTGGACCTGGGTTAGCCTGGAGGTAAAACAGTAAAAGGGAGTCTTTAGATATATTTATTTTTCTGAAGCAGACATAAACTTGTTTTTACACTAATCAATGGGCCAAGTAAAGACTAGACCAACACTACAAACCAGTCTGAAATCTCTGTGGTGTCTCAGCCTCGTCTCCATGGCTGCCTCTCATCTCGTCTTTATTTCTGTCACAGTGGCAGCTTGATATTTTCTAATTGTTTAGGGAGCCCCTTGTTCGGCGGCCGACACTGGTATATTTAAGTAATGTTTGTAACTACTGATGTCTGACGGCAAGGTGTGAAATCCTTCTCTTTATTCTCGGTTAAACAATGTCACAGACAAAACCCGCTCGCAAACATGAAACAATTACGAGGTGTCAACGATGAAAACGATCAGCTCTCGCTGACGCACCTGCCCCTCGCATGCACAGGTGGCACTCACTGAGTTGAAATGAGTGATTTCAGAGAGCTTTGGTGAATCCAAGAGAGTTTAAGGACGAGAGTACAAAGCTGTTCCTGCATGAGCTCCAACAGGAACAGACGTTATGACAAAAAACAACAAACAGATAAAAAGCAAACAGGTGAGTGCTGCTGGATCAAATGTGAGGATTTATAGTAATTACATGTAAATAAGAAAAGGTCTTTTTGATTGCACTGTTTGTTTGCTTTTACTTCTCAGCAGTCATATTATCAAGTTGTGTGCACACGCGCATGGCACATTTAAAAAGGAATGCAAATGCTAACAATCACTTATGCAGATTAGGGATTTAAGAGAGGCGTAATGATATGCAAAAACACAAGGATACACACACATAGGCATGCATGCACGCACACACCACTCCACCCCGTGACATCCTGCACACACATACACACACATACAGTCACAGTTAAAACACACCTACTATCAGATACTCTAACATTTGGCCTGAAGCACACCCACACCTCCATGAAGAGTTAACAGCATCGCTCTAAAAGCTACATTCATACACACGCGCACACATATACACACACACACACTTCAGGCACTCATAGTAGCAAGTGGAGGGAGGGACGGACCCGCTGCCACCGGACTACAGGCGTGGATTTAAATTCTAGTCAGGCGCAATTCACAGCACTTAGCTTGATTTGTTTCCCAATCGTTTGTGTGTATCAATCTTTCCTGGAGCTCAGCGTAAAAAACTGCAAGCTAAGGAAGTTAGTCTCTGTAAAGAAATGTAGAGGGCTCCCCCCAAGATTAGTAGGAAGGAAAAAAAAAAGATTAAATCAGTCATTCAGAGTCCATCCAGCAATTAAAATTAAAAAGACATTAAGTATCACAGTCGGGTGCTTGTCGAAAGAGAGCGCTGGGAATGTGAAGGACAAAATAGAAGAATAGTTTTACACCAGAGAGACAGACAAATAAAGATAAACACACAATGTGAAGAAGGAAATGATTTGATAAAGCAACAAGAAGGTCAGAGAGAAACAACAGTATTGATGTTGCCTCGTCTCCTCACCTCCTCTTCTATCCTTTATCCCACCTTCTGCCCCTTCCCCGTCACATCAAGCTCGCTTTACATCCACGTGTATGTGTGTATGTGTGTGTGTGTGTGGTTGTGTGTACGTGCCTATCAACAGCACAGAGCCTCTTCTAATTGGAAGGCTTTAATGCAATGTCCTCAGTATAATGAGGATGTGGGCTGGAGGGGGTCATGGAAATTCCAGGAATTATTGCGAGCGTAAAGGTCACAGAGAAAATATCGAGGGAAATGTGACCATAAGTAAATTGAAATTTTAAGGCTGTTTTTTGTTTTTTTTATTGGCCGCCGGCACATCAGCTTATATTTCTTGGACAGAGGTGGAGGAAGGTAAACTGTCACCATAGCGTATAAATACTCCATTACAGGTAAAGGTCCAGCACTGAGAACAGAAGTAAATACAGATAAATGATGTTTTATTCCTTGTTTTACAGATTTTACTGCCGGTTTGTTTTGTGAATCCGATTCTAATGTGTGACTCCATTATGGATTAATCCGCTGATTATTTCCTATTCCTCATCAAGTGCCTGTTGAGTTTGTAAAGCTGCAGAGAAGAGTCTTCAGTTCAGTCACCAAGCAGCAGCAGCAGCAAATCTTCACACTTGAGAAGCCGAGGCCATGAAATGTTTGGATTTTTTTTTACGCAAGAACTTGACTATTTAAAGTGATAGTTCATCCAAAATTCAAATTTCACTCATTATCTACTCACCCTCATTTCGACTAAGAGCTGTGAGAATTTTCAGAGAGGGACATTACAGACGAGCAGTATGGAGGTATTTGGATGTTTTTTGGTGTGTCTTTTTGGACAAAGAAACCTGGTGTCCATTGACAACCATTATATGGACAAATACTGCTGCACAAACCCCCCCGTAACTCAGAGAAGGCACGGAGGACTCTGAAAATTCTCACAGCTCTTAGTCGACATGAGGGTGAGGAGATAATGAGTGAAATTTGAATTTGGGGTGAACTATCACTTTAATGTGTGACTCCATTATGGATTAATACGCTGATTATTTCCTATTCCTCATCAAGTGCCTGTTGAGTTTGTAAAGCTGCAGTTTCTTCAGTCCAGTGTTTTTGAGAAGCCGAGGCCATGAAATGTTTGTATTTTTACGCAAGAACTTGACTATTTAAAGAGTTTCTACCAGTGTTTTTGGGGTAATCTTCTGATATTTCAGTCAGCGCCGCACAGATCATCAGATAGAGTCATCAGGCGGTCAGCCGGCCACCTTGATCCTCCTTGGACCAAATCTAAGTTGCCCTTAAGGGAGCTCTCTGTGATGAACTGTTGATCAAGTGATTAAATAATTCATTGATTTCCATTAATCAGCGGGTGACGCAGAGGTCGGGTCCGTCGCGGCGATCTAATTTATTAATGGAAATCCATTGGAATCCATTCGCTGATGCAAAAACATAAAGGGGCCATTTGTCAGAGGGAAGTAATAAAACACAACACGCTGTTCGCTCCTTGATCTGTGGCCGTCACCGGGCCGCGGGCTGCGTCACTGAAGGTTGACGGAGGGAAAACAGTCCAAAGTAAATGCTCTCCTCGCCTATCCATGGATGATTGGTGTACTCTGTGGAGTAGTATACGCTGTGCCAGAGAGAGTGCTGCGATAGCCATCCAGCGCGCACACACACACACACACACAAATCATACATCTGCCAAACAAATCTCAGAGGATAAGCTGGCAGCACATACAGTAAATGTCACCAAGCTGCCGCACACACACTCAAACACACATCCAATCTATATTACACACATCAGCACAAGCACAGTCAACCTTTCCCCATCACACACACACACACACTCATATAGATGCACTGCATTCGATTCCTCCCTCTTAAACACACAACGTACGTTGGGTGACGCCTCAACATCTGTGGGGGCTGCCTGCCTGTCAGTTGGAGCTGCCTCTATTCAGACAGAGGCTCTTTGTGAGATTAAAGGCTAATGTGATCTCTGACACGCAACAGGAGCCTCGGAGCAGCCGGCGGACTGCAGCCAGGCCAGGATGAAAAAACAATGAAGACAAAAAAACAAAACAAAAAAGACAAAACAAAAAGTCCCTCCTCCCCTTACATTCATCTGAATCTCTCTCCATCAAATATCCAGAACGTAAAATTGCTACGATGGGGAAAAATTTGTGTCAGTGACCAAATGGAAAAGACAATGAAGCCGCCCCGAGGGAAGCGAACGTGGCAGAGGATGAAGGTGGAGGGGAAAAACCACAGGTCGGGCTCCTGAGACGGAAACAATGACTAATCACTGAACAACAGAAATACCAAAACAAAGATAAATGAGAATGATGGAGAGGAGAGGAGAGGAGAGGAGAGGAGAGGAGAGGAGAGGAGAGGAGAGGAGAGGAGAGGAGAGGAGAGGAGGAGGGCTGATAGATGAACTCTTTAAAATTGTGCATGCTTCATTCACTCAGTCGTCGTCCGTGGTGCAGAGAGAGAGGGAGACTGGGTTTCATTCAGACCTCCAGCTGTAACGTTAAAGATTTTTTATTCTTCTTCTTCTAAACACAACCCTCCTAGCAACACGGCCGCCTCCTCCCCCTGCTGAGTAAGAATGATGAGAACTGAAAATGGATGAGAGAAATTTCCCACTTGAAGCTCCATATAAACTGCATGGGGCTTTTCTCTCAGGGCGAAAGGTCGTAGAGGTGTTGATTGGTTGGTGGATGTGGAGGAAGTAATATCATTGTGTATATTATATCATGCATTGGGTGGGTAGTGAAGAAATGAGGAGGAATGTGAGGTTTAGGAGGAAAATACAGTATGTGTGCTCACACAAAAACACAAATATTCAATCATTTGAGTCCAAAGGTGAAGTATTTGAATCAAAATCTTACATTGACAACAGGTGTTTGTTGAGAAAAAACAGCACCAACATGCAGTGACATAAAAAAAAAGAAAAGAAAAAGAAAAAAGTACCTAAAAGGGTTAAATAATGAGATTTTGTGTGACTCAGTAATTCAGATCTGATGTTTCCTTTTCTTTCCTCACCCTGCAGTAAAGTCAACAAACCATTCAAAACAGTTCAAAGGAGCTGTTGTGTTTGGTTTGAGCAGCTCCACCATCTCCACACACACACACACACACACAGACACACACACACACACCGCAAGTGACACACACTGTAAACAAGGCGAGTGTGAGATGAACGAAAGCAGACTCGTCTCATGACACCCAGGCTCTCCAGTCCTTCCTGCACGTTTGTGTCAGAATTGATCTGTGATTCATCACCTGTCACTTTTATACACACAAACACATTGAAGTCCTTGTAGAAGCACGTAAGAGGGTGTCACACTCACACACACACACACACGGCCCTGCTTCACACAGACACTTGTTGAGAAGAGTAAAAGTGGATATACTCACAGTCCTCGCAGCCTGAGCCAAATCTTTTCAATCTGTTCCGGCTGGAGATACTTCAGGGCCGTGCTTTCAAACTCCTCGATCTCTTTGGTGGGAGACTCCATGATTCTCGGACGTGTCGACAAGAGATAAATAAAAAAAAAAAGTTTAATCCCTCTCAAGTGCGAGTGGTGCAGGAGCAGGGAGAGGGTTCTGCTGTGGAGGTGGTGGAGGTGGAGGTGTTGGACCCCGGGACGTGACCAAGGTTTTCCTCTTTCTTCATTCACACTGGCGCCCACAGCTGCGACAAACCGGCCGTCATCCTCCCTTTTCCCTCTCTCTCTCTCTTTCTCTCTCCTGTCCTGTTTATGTGTGAGAGAGTGTGTGACTGAAACTCAATAACAGTGCAGCGCGGCGCTCAAGTAGCTGTGACAGTGGTGAAACGGCTCAACTGCACCTCTCTCTGTTCTCTCCCCCTCTCTCTCTCTCTTCTCTGTCATTCGCTCACTCCTCTCCCGTGTGAGCGCAGGGGTCCTGGAGCCGTGCCATGCTCTCCCAGCAACAACGGGATGCAGACGGCAGGCAGGGCAGCGCAATCCGGGATTAACGCTCACTAACCGAGCTCTGCGCGCAAGAGGGGAGGAGGGAGGGAGGAGGAGAAACACCAGCAGTCAGAGGGAGGGAGGAGTCTGGCTGATAATGAGAAAGCGTGCACTGGAAAAGCAGGGGGAGGGAGGAAGAGGGGAGGAAAGACAGGGGAACAGGAGGAACGAGACCTTTAGGAGACACACTGCAGGTGTGAGGGAGCTGGATTAGAGAAATAAAACCTCTGCTTCAAGAAAACATCTCCACCATGACCTCTCCTCATGAGGCAACACAGCCTTTCATTCATTCATTCGCTGCTTCACACACTTACATGCATGTGCTCATCTCAACGAGAAGGTAAAGGTAAATGTCAGCAAGGCGAACACCGACATTTTGATCTGATGATACATTTGCTGTACAACATATTAAATGTCAGGCTGAGGAGGATTAGACGTCGTGCAGACAGTGCATTGACACCGATTTGACTGAGATTACTCTGATCCACTGGAGCGCGTTCACTACAGTCCCATATTCTACCACCACTGCAGCACATACACATAATATTATTCTCTCTGTCTCTTTTTCCGACTTAAACACAGCACAGCGTCCAAACAAAGTGGAACAGAGCTGTCCTGTGCGTCTGTATAGGCAAACACGTCCTCTCTGCTTCATTCGGTTGGATAATGCAGCGGTTTTGGAGGCCAGTTTCAGAATTAGGATTATTTAATAATACCATTTAATACCATATAAACCCACCATAACCCCTGTATTATAGTCTTTCTATAAATAAAGCTCCATCATAAAAGCTCAGCAGGCGTTCGGTGCTGAATGTTCTGACGTTTTTATTCTCAATAAACTGTATAATACATTTTTTTACAACAGGGCCAGCTCCCCCAAAATTATTGATCTCACTTTCAACTTTTTTTCAATCCCCAAAGACAAGATAAACTACGCATCCCTCTGCTTCCTCTCCTTGTTGTTTTTCTTCTCAGCTTACTCATAGCTCGCCCAAACGTCTCGTAAAAACCCAGGAGGGTGCACAGCCCGTCTTCTCATTGTGTGCAAGTCCAAACCTTTGCGAGGATGACTCAGCCCGGCTCAAAGGAAGTGTGCGTGTATGTGTGTGTAGTGGGGGGGGGGGGCGTCTTCGAGCCCCTTACCACACTCTCAGGTCTTTCAATTACTTGATGCAGGATGCAGGGATAATGCCAGGGCCCCACCTCAAAGAGGCTCCTGCTTTCATCTGCTGAGATGGGTCCTCGCTGAGGAGGGAGGAGAAAGGTTTGCCTGAGTGCCATGAAGCCTGCTGATGTTTTCTTCAAAGGCGCACTTATCTCAGTCTCTTGCTCCCAGTCTGTCTTTGGCTTTCAGTTGTCTTTCTCTTTCTGGTTGCCTCGCTTCAATCCACTCTTCATCACTGTGTCACTGTTGTGTGTGCGTGTTTTTTCTTCTTTCCCCGTCCTGTTTGTGGAGGTATGCTGGTCCCCAGGAGAGCTCAAACCACAGGCAGAGGTGATGGGTCAACTCGAGGGGAAGCCGCAACAGGAACTTCACATTTCGCAGCTTTGCTGCTTCACAGGTTCACACCCCGGGGGTCTGATGTGCCGTGTTAACCTGGACGTGTAAGGGTGACGCTGAACGAGGCTGAGCCTGGTGAGAAAGGTCCTGTCAAAAACACTTCAAGGACTAGGAAGGTCAATTTAAGCTGCAATGCAGTCGTAACCCAAGGTGTTTAGGCAGAAAATGAAAAAATGCACAGCTAGAGGAGTAATGGGTTTACAGGATCTGAGTCTTTGTGAATTTGGATTGTGGATTTGTTCTCCAAAACAAGATCGTCAGTATCGTATAGTTTGGTGTTTTTATGTTCCATGGTAAAAAACAGTGAAAACAAGATGTGGACAAGTTTCAGGACCAATTATGGTCATGCCAAAATACACTAAGTAATTTTTAAAGCCTTGTCCACACCAGTTTTTGTTAAATAAAATTCTGCATCCACACAAGTGGTGTAATAGATTCATTAGAATAATTAAGCAACCGTAAAATCCGCTACCAAGTGATGCAATGTATGTGTAATACATATGGCTCAGCAATAGGTGGCGCATCGCTGCTGTCTTAGTTGTCGGGGTTGCTAGCAAGAGGAACTTTCTTTTGTTGCTCATCCATGCGCCTCCGTTGTTGAATTAGGTTGAGGAGCTGGATATGACCAAATACAGCTGACAGCCAATAAACAACAACAACTTTGTCGTGTCCATTTTAGCTAACAAGCTAACGTTAACTCTACTGAACAACTATTGACACAAACAATGGAAAGCATGGCGGTGGTCATATCGACACGTGATCACTGAAACCCGAATCAGCCGAAAACTGCACCCTGGACTCTGGTTTCAGTGTTGTGTGACCGATGTTGTTTTGTGACCTGCCCTGAGCGGGTTTCAAACCCCGGGTCTCCCACACCGCAGGCGACTATGCTAACCGTTTAGCAAGCGGGTTAGCACGTCTTTTATGGGTGAGTGAGTTTAACTTCAGTACCGCTAACCGCCACACGCTGTCACTTCTTTGCAGTAAAAGTGGGAACACATGTTCACGGTTGCAAAAGTACCCGGGCTGGTGTGGACAAAAGCCCAAGTGTCAGTATCTGGTGTTTGCCAGATTGTTGAACAGCATGTGGAAGCGCCGTCGCAAAACCTTTTCCAACATGGGAACCGGGCGGGGGGGGGGGGGTTGTGTGACAGTTTTCGAGTTTTCCAGAAACTGTCGATCCAACATTCACAGCTGCTTCATGCCGTGATTGAACAGGTTGGGAGAGTGGGGACGGTGTGACATGTTTCTCTCCAACTTGTTTCATTCACACCATTACTGCCACAGCAGGAATACCTCGGAGGAAGGGCTGTTTTGAAAGTGTGAGATCTTACCCTCGTACTTTTTTTTTTAAATGTTCGCCCCTTTCAGTAACAGCTGCTCTTTGTACCACCTTCAATGTGTGGACAGAAACAAAACAGTGGCCAGCACAGGTGACACTTTGTTTGCTTTGTTCCCACATCTTCAGGGTCAACACTGGGGTAAGACTGGGGAAAAGACAGATGTTGCTATTGCAGGTATGTGGCAGGATATTAACACTGGCTTATTATGC
Source organism: Decapterus maruadsi (assembly GCA_030347415.2). Lineage (NCBI taxonomy): Eukaryota > Metazoa > Chordata > Actinopteri > Carangiformes > Carangidae > Decapterus > Decapterus maruadsi. Next base: position 21,529,260 of record CM064906.1, read on the forward strand.
AACTACCATCATCATCCTCAGCTCCTTATCCGTCCTGTTCGACCTCTCTGCATTGCATATATAGAGTTTGCACATACAGTAATAGTGAATGGTGAGGTGTGGAATTGTCCAGAATGAATACTTAAGTGAATTTTTTACCAGCAAATGCTAGTTTAAGTTGCCTGAAAACTTTCAAAACACAATTTTAAAGAAAATAAAATTCTAAAGGCTCGAAGAGGAAATATTTCCAGCACTATTACCAGATATATTGAAGAAAAAAAAAAGAAGCCTGCATGGTGCATGAAATAGCAGGACCAAGAATGCAGCCTTGTGGAGAGAAATGTGGCCTCCAGCTTTTGCTCCCAAGGAATCTCAGAGAATACTTTAATTACATTGCCAGCTGATGAATGAAACACCTTGCGGGAGAGAAAAAACACAACTGTGTGGCTTATTTGGACGACCCCATATATTGTTAGAGGGCACAAAACAACAATGGGATGAGATATTAGGAATACCCAGCGGTCTTATGCTCGCTGCTCATTTCCAAATAATTTTGTCGTCGTTGCCAGGCAATCTGTCTGCAAAACTGAGGGTAATTAGCGGTCTGAAGGAAAACGTTCTTGTACATAAAAGTCAAAAAATAAATAAATAAATAAAGCAAATTGATTCATCATCACCACAGTAACATGTTGAAACCGACTTCAGAGGAAGAAAGCAAATATAGCTGAATATAAATAAATGCTCTGTCATTGGGGGTGGGGGGGTAAACGACAACAGCATGAGTCTGAATGAGTGATTAAGGAAGTGAATGGGGTTTACACATGTAGCCAACAACATTTTATTTAATTTCAAGACTGATGAACCAAAACAAGAGCCAAAACTGATTGTGCTCCTTCACACGATGATAATCAAAATACGTCCCTGATTAATTGCTATCACAACAACTGCTCACAAAAAAGACCCTAATGAATCAAGTCTCCTGAAACTGAATTATTCGTGTGACTATGACAGAGGGACCCGCTGGAAATTACGCTCTGCTGAGGTATTCTTGTCACTGTGCTCGGGCTCCCTCAAAGCTCACACATCGAAATCTAGACATTAACAGCGCCGGCCATTTAGAGGTACATGAAAAATTCAGATCTCATTTAAATTCCCAGGCAGTCCAATAAGGGTATCTATGCATCAAAATAGCAATTGCCTTTGTGGTAATGACCACATTTTGGTGGAGACCATCCATCACAAAATATGATTCCCCCATCTATACTTAATTTCTCTTTTTGTATCGGGCGTAGTGGAGATGGGTGGGAGAAATTGAGGGCAGGCGGCCATCAGGCTATATTTCTTCAGAGAGTGATGGAGGTAGAAAAAATACCCCAGAGAAGAAACTTCCTATTACTTCATCCCCAAGATAGATTCCTATAGGTCAGAGGTGAAGCATATAACCGGTGGAGTGAGGGCCGAGACAGGGAGGGACGTGATCACGGGTTCAAGTAGATGCTCTTCTATTCTCTTATACTGTGGCTATAAAGGTCTAAACTGTAAATGCAGCTAATTTAAAGGGATAGTCCAGTTTGTTTTTTTTTGAAGTGAGGTTGTATGGCCACCAAGTATAATATCTACAGTAGAAAGGTCTCTGCTGAGAAACACCGGTGCATCTTACTGCACCGCGGCAGTAAATGGCTGTGAATGTGGGACGATTATCCGCCTATCATCCAAACAGCGTGAGTGAGTGACATTGTAAATTGAAATGGTGTATTATTTTGAGATGGGGCTTCCGCGTTAGGCGGCGAAAATACGTTGATTAATCGTCCGATGCACGGCAGTGTTTTCTCAGTTTCTAAGTCTCAAAGTGAACTATCCCTTTAATGATCTATTTGTTGGCCTGAAGTATGTGGATTACAAAGTCCAGCATACACAGTGTTTGTACCACTTATCTATGTGCTTTTTTTTATCTGGCTAGATGGATGCTAAATGTGGACGTGATTCAGTCGCTAAACAACAGAATGAAACTGGTTAAGACACATTATCATGAAAAAAACACAATCAACATACCACCTCCGTCTGACCTCCACAGCCTGGATGTGAAAAGTGCTGTAATAGCTAATTAATCATAGCATGGGGTTATTTTCTCGCTCGAGGTTTTTCTTTTCTCAATAGTCTCCATTTGTTGTAACTGGGTGAAATTTAATTGAAAAGTTTAAGATTTGTATATTATGACGCTTTAATGTTTTGGCAGAACATTTTATAGGATGGTTATCGGTATGATTTATTTATTTCATTACGGATCCCCATTAGCTGATGCTGTAGCATTCAGCTAATCTTCCTGGGGTCCCAATGAAATACACAAAAAGCATACATGCTGTACAGTACATATTAGCCAGAATTTAATCGATATGATCACTTGACATTTCATCTAGCGCCACCATCACCTATACAAAAGCTATTTGTGACCATGTAAGCAATCATCTACCACTCAGCAGTGACTGTGTCCAGCTCTACGGCTGTAGAGTCTTATAGTCTTACTGACCTGACTGCAACCTTATAGAAACAAAAGCGTTTGCCAAGAACTATTTTTGTCCAATATGCAGGCAAATAATTGACTACTTAAATTAACACAGGTTCAGAAGTCAAAATTAGAATCTCACTGAATGTCCCTGGACAACCTCACAAATATCTGCGCTGGATTCTTTTCTCTATCTCTTTAGTCTTAAAATTGCGTCACCTATAGTGTACGGTACGTTGTCTGAGGGCGTTAGCTGGATACGCTGCCTAAGGATCAGCGAATCAGCTGAGGGTGTTAATGAGAGGTATGTGGGAGGCAACAGTATAGTATAAGTAGAGACTGGATAACCCAGACAAAGAGCTAAAAGCAGCTTACAGGTGCAAATAGCATCGCGTGGCTGCTGCGCTTATTTTGGAGTATGACTGAGTCACTGGCAATGCCAATACAGATTTAGAGCCATTAGTACTGATTTAAAAAAGAGCATCCCAATCTCTAAAATGATTGTTTACTGAAGGAATTATTGGAATTATGGAAATAAAGATGAGGAGTTTGCATGCAATGTTGCATGTAATTCAAAAAGGCAGCATTTGCGGGCACAAATGTTTATTTCTACATGCTTAATGTCTCATTTGACTTTGTGTATTTATTGTAGCACCATAAAATAGTCCATGGTAGATGGTGATTTCCTGTCCCAGGGTTCACTACAGGGTCACCGTGCTGAACAGCTCCACAGACATTAACTCACACAGCTCAAAGTGACAAACACCACGACATATTTATGCTGAGCAGACTTTTTTTTTTAAAACTCTGCTGCTCCGCTACAAGTGCCTCCCAGCCTGCAGCTGCTCTGGTCCTCCTACAACTGTATTAACGCAGCAGTAAGATATGGGTAAAGCCTACAAAAAGAGGATTATTCCACTCACAGCTGGGTGAACCCCAATTCACATACAGGGATGTATTTAAAGGCTGTTACACTGAATACAAGTGAATACACTGTTATTGAGTGAGGAGGCATAAGGTGAATCTAAAGAAATCCCCTTAATGTATTTTCAGCCCATTTGTAAATGCTATTAATGAAAATTGACTGATCTTATCCCAGCAAATGTTAATGTGGACACAGCACCCTGTAAGGTGTCGACCTGACTCTGTAAATTGCCTTCAGATAATATTATTATTATAAATTGGCACTACACAAATAAAACTGACCTGCAATACAATTTTTTAAATTCTTGGTAAGGACTTGAAATATATTTGAAAAATGAAATATCTTTCTATTCCATTCACATGTATACCTTTAAATAATTAAATCCAGATAACCTCTGGTGATCTCTATTACAATCAATAACCAGTATTTTTCTTAATGAAAGGCTGTAGCGCCTGCAAACAGGAGTATACAGTAAACTGACTAAGCTTTTATATAACCCAGAGCAGCATTTGTGCACTGTGTGTAAAACTAACCTACTCTAATATGATATTCATGTTGGCTTTCTATGTCAATAGTGTTTGTCTCAGTCACAATTAATAAACATTGATGTTCACTGTCTGCTCTTATTGAGTGTGTGTAGTGGAAGTCTAATATTAGTCCAGATGTATGGAGCCTCATGTGGCAGCCGGCACTCATGCAGCTCTTCAGCATCATAACTGTGCCGTTACACTTCAGTCACTTTGATAAATAGCTTCTCCACTTGTCCATGTGCTTCCAGTCACACTGGCCGGCGGAGCCTCATTAGCCGGCTAGTGAGGTTAGTGATGGAGGTTGCTGCTGCACAACGGATGCCAGTGGGGGTCGGTGAACCCGCGGGCCCCGGCCAGAGGAGGGGTCGCCGTCCAAAACTGTGGAGCGCCACGGAGGAGACAGCCGCTTTAATCAACTGCAAAGTTCACAGCAGCACACAGCATCCAATTAAAGAGTGGATAAATCACAGCGCTGACCACGGGAGACAGTGTGAGTCTCAGCTGCATGGCTGTGGGAATATCGGTATCTCTGCTGACTTCGATTCTTACATGTCTGTTTCTGCTTCGATGCTGCAAACAATATCCTCACTATTCACTTGATCCATTCATAGAGTATCAGCTCTATTTAAAAGCTATTGAGACTGAATTTTAATAGCAACACATTTCACCATCTACAATATTTGTGTCACTTTTTTTGCTTGCAATAAACTCTCATATTGCAATTCATTCGTCTCTCTCTTTTCTTGCTGTTTCATATAGTGTAACTTGATTACAGTACATGCTGACATGATGTTTTTTGTGATTATAAGGAAACGGACAAACCAGTGATGATGTAAGAGCAATCCAATCACATATAAACTGTAAAAAACATGTATAAACGTGAGGTTATTGGTTAAAAAAAACAAAACATATACAGATAAATCATAAGATTTATAAGAAATAAGAAAATTATAAGAATCAGTTCACTAAGAATTTGTATGTTAGACAGTGACTACTGCAGCACTGTTGTATGATGTTCAGACTGATGAGAGTGTCTACTATTTTAGTGACTATAAGTGTGATATAGATAACATTAATGGGCAACAAGTGGTGAATTGTGTGTATTTACAGACTTCATGATAATCCACACCAGCCGTCGCCTTCGTCCAGTGCTATTCTTAAAAAAAACTGCTGCTTTCACCTTGTGTGTGAAGGCGCCATATTGCTTATGCATAGTACATGTAGAGCTGGGCAGTGCTTTAAAATACATCAGGCTCCCCTGATGAGCAGGAACAACAGCATAACACCAGTGGCACAGATGAGTCAGTGTGTGTTCGTACACCAAGTCTCCATGTTGTTCTCTGTCCCTCACCGTGTGACTAAGCAGCCACTCAATCGTGCTTTAGCAGCAGCTGCAATCCTAAAACTATTTAAGCAGCTGGTCGGTATCAGCTGATATGAGAAAAGGTGAAAAAACAAAAAGGACAATCAAGCCGCTTTGTTAGACATGAGGATACTTGAAAGCAAAGGGAAAGTGAAGTTCAATCAAAAATATCTCAGCCCTTTAAAAAGACAAACTCTTCTATTAACTGACTTTTACCTTTATTCAAAGCCAGTTAATGAAGTCAACAGCTCTTGTCCTTTAACTCACTCACTCCTGTCCTGCCCGTTACACATCATGTGATCCCTCTCCATTCTCCAATAAAATCTAATTATCATCGCCTGGAGGATAACAGCCCGCTGTGGCCTCGGAGGTGACACGGTGGTTACATCATTTTATGGATTACCGCTAGTTCTGCGGTCATTTAATCACCCTGCACCATAATCTTGCCATTTGTCATTCAGTTGTTGATCCCTGTAACTCCCTGTGGATTTGGCCTCCATTAACCACTGCTGGCCTGGCTGGAGACTTCACCTGACCTTAGTGGGATTTCCCAGACAAAGACAGGAGCAGGAGGAGGAGGAGGAGGAGGAGGAAGAGGTGTGAGTATGAATCATATGCAGACCAAACAGGCGACACTCAGCTCTTTCCTAGAGGTCACATCTGCAGATAAATCCCCCAGAATTCACCAAATGCAAACAAAATTTCACCAGTCGATTTACTTAACTAAGCAAAAAAACGCCAGGTTAATTGCTTTTCAGGATATTTTTCGCTTCATTTAAACGTTAGTACGACTCAAATGAATCATTTCTTGGCAGGCCGGTGGACAGTCATGCAGATTATTCGGCTCCGGTCAAAGACTTTTACAGCGTTCAGCTCCTGTTTGGCTCATTCGCTCTCCGGCCTGATTCGAATCTAAAGCTATGTCTTCATACATGAGCCTGAAGTAAGTCGGCGTCTCTGTGGACAAATGAACTGTTTCCTCCAGAGAAGATGAGGCTGCTTTTAGCTGCACTGCCTATGTTTTTTCTTTCAAATCTGGGCTGTAGCTTTTAAATGAAGGAACAGGCTGTGTCCAGTCAAGTGGAAAATCACTTTCTCCTTGTCACCGCCCTGCTCTGGAAAAAAAAAAAAAAAAAAGGGATCTGTGTTTATGGGGGGAACTATGGCTGAGAACAACGGCACTGTAATTTGAGATAGCATAGAGAGGCACTAGAGAAGAAGCATGTGTTACTGCAGTTAAGAAAATGAGACAAACAAGTCGAATGGGATTTCTACAACCTCATACCGAGCACCTAAAAAACTGTGAATCTCTGGAAACGCTTGCTACACAAATATGTGAGAGAGAAAAAAACAAAAAACAACCTGGACCAAATCTGCTTGCCACGACTTCTTGTCTATTTTGCATACAATCAGAAACTTGTTATCGCGCAGTAGGTGCATTTCCAGCATCCTCTGTCAAATGCTCACTTCTTGCCACCTGCGGCATTTGTAACAGTCTCCGGAGCCATCAAGGTTAATTGGAATCAGGCGTTAAAAGACGTTCAATATTCTAAAAGTGACAACAAATTATGTTAATGGTGGTTTGAAGTCCTTGTTATCAAGGTGGAATCAATCATGCCCACATCCCTTGAGGTCAGCATTCGTACATAGCAATTAGCACCCTGTGTGTGTGCGTGTATGCGTGTGTGTGCGCACTGTATAAGGAATGTTAAATGTCAAATACAAGATTATCCTCTTCATAGAAAGCAGAGCAGAGTATCTACTTCAAATCTGAACGTAATAATCACCTCCACATTAATCACAGAGCAGCAGAGTGCAGACGACACATGATCGTGCACGTCTCCGTGTGTCGTGCCTGCAGTGTGCACTGTAGAAGGAGGAATATCGACAGGATGCAAATTACACCTGCGCAATGTAATGAGGTGAACGTCGAGCCGTTCGTGCCGTGCTTGCAGCCTGACACCATCGTTAAGAAATAATCAAACTTTTTTTTTTTTCAGCAGCGGTGCACGGGCGAACCTGATGGCTGTTTTCTCTGTGGCGTCTGGCTCGTCTGCTGCAGGGAGGTCGTCGGCCAGAATCTCCTCGGGGCTCCGTGGGTCGTTCAGGGGGGCCTTCTGCTCTTTGCCTTTGATCCCCATCCCCGCCGTGATGGCGTTCCACAAAGCACTCTGCGACTTTGAGCCTGCAAATGGAAAAACAAATGAAAGAGGAAGGAGGAGGAAAGAACGAAAGGGCTTCTCAGTTATAGATATTTTTTATTGTTTGCTTCCGTTATTTAACAGAAAACAAAACAAATGTGTCAGATTTCCACAGAAAGCCTATGGATCAAATGTCTCTATAGAGGGGGGTAAGAGAATCGAGCAGCTTTATAATGCTGCCCCCACGTGGATGAATGCTGTCAATGCTTGTCTGTCCTTGTGCTTACTACACATTAGACAAATAGGACCAATACTGCAATGCACACACTTGGCTTCAGAGCATTTATCAGACACGTAATGAGCCGTTTCACAGCACCAACTTTTTAATTACAAAGATTTCAACTCGTCGTGTAAATGCACAAGATAATAAATTAAATTATAGCTGCTGCGCAGCAATGGGTCGTGTCCGGGCAAATTTTGCACAAGAAACAGGAAGACAGGTTAATTGACCTTGGAATGTTCATTTCTGCACAAGCTGGGGATTGAACCCGCAACCTCTGGAACTAAAGACTGTTGTCTATCACACTGAGCTAATTGTCAACTGGCAGTGCTATGGTGGCTTCACAAATTAAGTAAACCATTCACTGGCAACGTTTCTGAGGTAAAATTCTGATGTTTGTGTCAAACATCATCTGCTATGAGTCTAAGATTTTGTTCAAAGACTATCTGGTATATTGATGTAATATACTTATCACCCGGACTGGGGATCGAACTCACATCGTCTGGAACCACAAACCAACACTTAACTCACTGAGCTAATTATCTGGAAGTGAGACATGGTGTGTGTCTTCTCAAACAGACTCATAGAGTCAGCGTCCGGGCAGCTGTTGTGGAGGCAGATTTCAGAAAAGGTCAAAATGTCAGAAATTCTAATATCTAAACAAAAAATCTGATAATACATAAATTGTATCTAGACAACGGACATGTTGGTGATTTGTTTTGCTTCATAAGAGAAAATCTGATGTTTAAAAGTGTCGCGGATTGACTGCAGTTGTTCCCATGAGAGCAGCATTCGGGTTGTGGTGAGCTTTAGACCATGGTCCGCTCTGTTTGCTTTTTTAATTTAGAGACTTGCTGTGATGTTACCATGAGGATTCTGGCATTTTTATGTGTCATTGTCGTCGTCACCCATGCTGGGTCTTGAACCCACAACCCCTCGCACCACAAACCAGCGCTCAACTCAGTGAGCTAATTATCTGGTAGTGAGACATGGTGTGTGTCTTCTCAAATACACTCAAGACGTCAGCGCCCGGGCAGCTGTTGTTGAGGCAGATTTAAAAAATAGTCAAAATGTCAGAAATTCTAATATCTAAACAAAAATCTGTTAATACATAAATTGCATCTAGGCAGCATGGAAATGTTGGCGATTTGTTTGTAATTTTAAGTGTTTTGCTTCTCAAGAGAAAATGTGATGTTTAAAAACATCACCTTTACATTGGCTGCAGTTGATCCCATGAGAGCAGAATTCAAAATGTTCTAGAAAATTCAGTTTTTGAGATAAAATTCTGATATTTTCCAAACTTCATCAACCATGACTCTACAATATTCTCAATTTTTTTCAGAAAGATAGAAAATGTATTTAGCAGGAATTTGATGGTATATGTTTACAGTAGTGTTTACAGTCAAACGTTTTCATGCACTGTAGGCTCAATTTTTGATTAATCAAAAATCCGAGAAACAAGTTTTGTGGAGGACAGTCTGGAGATGCTCTGGAGCAAGTTTGGTGACAATTGAGCAAAAATTGTAGGAGGAGATACATTTTAAAAGTTTTACACTTATTGAAAAAAACAGAGTGATGGACTTCATAATTTGTAATAAGTTTAAGTTGACAAAAGTTTCAGCAGTATCTAGGCTACATTGTGGTGAAGTTTCACAGCTGTAGCATCTACTGTTGGCTTGGTAGGAATTTTTAAAGATTTTAATTTTAAACACTTATGAGGGGGGGGGGGCACATGTCCTTGGAGTTGAGTGAATCTGGCATGGGACTGGACCTTTGTGCAAAGTTTGGTGAGTTTTCGCCCATGGGAAGTATGACTTCCTCGGAAGAAGAAGAAGAAGAAGAATATCAGCAAATACAATAGTGTCCTTGGCAGCTGTCGCTGCCCGGACACTAATAACTGTTCCCACTCTGTTCTTTTCTTTTCCTCTGGCAGAAAATACTTGACTGTGACATATGTGGGTGGATTATTGTCCATTGCAGCAAAAATATATTTCTTGTTGAGCTTTTAAAGAGCACTTTTATGCTGCAATAACACACAAACTCTATTCAGACAGTTAAATGGGTGTACGTGTGAGTTAGACTTACGTGCAAAACTGGCCTGAGGTCTGGTGGAGCTCTCTCCATCTTCATTTGCCACTGGAAGAAGAAAAAAAAAAGCAGATGTCATGTACAAAACCTCCTGACTGTTTGTTTGTTTATGACTCATATTTCTTCAGTGCTGAATACAATTAATGCTCAGTTAACACATCATTATACTGCACAAACATTCATTGCACACATGGTGCACATTCATTTGTAATGAGATTCTGGCTTTGTTGTTTATCTCTGACTTTGTTGATTGGTTTCTTTGCTTTGTTTATGCCTTTCTGTGAGCATGTTCCCGTTGTGTGCCGATGCTTTATGTGTTTGTGTTGGAGATTAAATAAATCATGCTGTGGATCTTGTGCGGGGGAGCGTCAGGGAAGTCAGGGAGGTCATTTACTGTTCCATTACACCCTAAAATTGCCTTGAAGTGTGATTTAAGTGATTGTGAAAGTACTATAATTGTTGCTGTCGCCTCAGAGACCGGTGCCCTGCTGAAATCCCTGCCCACTGAACCCAGCACACAGTATGCAGAGTTGACATAAAACACATCCAGTCATCAGCAGCGCCGTGAGGGAAAACAAGCCGTCGACGAAAAACCTGAGAGGAGAGACGAGAGGCGTTCGATCAAACAGCACCGAGCATGAAAATTACAGCTGCGGTGCTGAAGGGGCGTCACTGGGTGAACCTGTTGACCCTTCAAGACGCCGCCTCCCAAAGAAGATGAAGATCAATACACACCTGGTGAATAACGCTGAAACAACTAGTATTACACTACATGTATGACCATGGATAAACTGTCGTTGCTGTCGTTCATCTTTGATTGATGCTCCACAAACTCACAGCTGAACATTTGTCACCAATGTTCCCAGTTCCCTTCAGATGCTGTGTCCTTACTGGCCACAAGATGCCGACTCCAATGTTCAGAAAGTCAAGAGCGAAGCTGCCTGGTGCCTGGTTTTCTTCACGTTTGGGATGTGGATTGTGTTCATTTGGCTATTTTCAGTTGTTTTACCTCTTTGTGGTGATTTGCACCTTTATTAAGTTAGATTTGAATAAGAAGCAGACATGTTGGACAGAGGCCTGTATGTAATCGTAAAACAATCATCCTTCTCTCCCAACAAACATTTGTATTTGTTGCATTTGTCAGCAGAAAGTTTATATTGTGAAAGTCTATTTTAAGTCCTGGTGATCAATTAACAAAGATCTGAAAGTGATTTTGGGGTCACGTTTGTGTCCCAAGTGTAAAAAAATGAACTCAAAGAAGTAAGGCTAAACGTTTACAATGGAGACACACATTACACAGTACACAAGGTTATTTTGTTTTATATTGTTTGTTCTTACCACTGGAAATAATGGAGATTCCGTCACCCATTGGTTTTGAACTGAACAGCGCCATGTTGGAATGGCCGGCCGAGAACCCGCCCACTGGCCTCGAAGCAGCCTGTCTCTGTGCCGCTCCGGACCTGTAGCTGAACGTTTCCGCGCCCTGATTGGCCAGAATCTAATCCTAATAACAGTAAAAAAAAAAAAAAATTCACCCCCCTCAGAGTGTGTACGGGGGTAGAAACTATCGATTGAGACCAAAAAAATAAGATGTACCAGGCTGTAAATATGTTTTTTTAAGCTCTAAAGTTGGCTATTTTAACATGGGGGTCTATGGAGAGTTCAGCAGGAATCGATTGCAGTTTTTTGAACGCGGAAGTGAGCTTCACTTCTCAGACCGACAACTGACCCCTTGGTATCACACTAGAGCCCAAAGTTCAGCGGGGTCGACCTGCAGTAAACACTGCCTGTGTGAAAGCACCTTTACTTATGGAATCCAGATCAGAGCCACATAAACTCCTCCACAATCCTACTGAATGTCATTTTCTTGCCCTGAAACAATTTTGGGACATGGGGCATCACTTGATTTCAACTTACTTAGAAAAAACTCATCACTACTAATTTAACAGAAGACTGGCCAGTCTTGTTTTATATAGAGCCAGTATCATAGTATAACAGGTGCATTTACATGGATGATCAAAATAAGTTACAAATATGGGTGAAAGTTATTATTTCTTCTGTGCTTTATCTGATTCTAAATGAAATCAGGCCTGGGGGGGGGGGGGGGGGGGGGTCACAGACAGCCGTGTGTGTGTCCACCTGAACAGTAATTGGCCAATTTTGTGGTCATTTCTGGACATGAACTGTGAGACTCATTTTAGAGAAACGCCAGAGAATTGAAGATTTCATGGTTTTTAACAAGAAACTATTATTCTGTGTGAAGGGTTTTTCTTTTTTTTTTATTAATGACCTGCGAATTATGTTTCAGACTTCAGGTAATTGGCTGAGGGGACCCACATCCCCATCACCGTGAATGGAGGTGACAATTGGTGAGAAAGGAAGTCATTCCACAGCGTCTACGTGCAGCTACAGACGGAGCAGGCTATTGTCTTCTAGTGAAAAGACTCATTTTGTTATTCTCCTCTGAAAATCGGGAATAACATGCCGCAGTGGGCTCCCATTGTCAGTGCTGTTAAAACCGGTGGTTCGCACATTTGTTGTGAGTCTAAACTGAGAATACAGACACAACACAGGAGTTTGACTCTCTGCCCTCGCTGAGGACCCGGGCCCGGCCCACAGTGGGACTAAACCCCAGACTTAGAGGAACACCTGCAGACTCAAGAGGCTCAGCGCCACAACCTGTGGATGCTCAGGATCATCCAGGAAAGGTCACGCGACCTTTGTCGAACCCTCAGAGTGAAAGAAAATTTCCTTTAACCCCATCCGTTTGATCCCTGAGATGAAAGCGCTGTTTAAGACACGCTGTTTTCTAATTGGCCCACCCACAGATTCCCCCCTTCATCTGCAAATCGAGACTAATTCTTTTAATTTTCATTTCCACTTTGGAGATTTTCTGGAGATTCTGTGACAAAACGTTTTAATATCCTGTTACTTTAATTCACAAGATGTGCACTCAATTACTCGCATTTAGTTTCTGCTCTCTCTCCAGTTTTGTGAATTTATCGGCTGAACGTTTATCATTTTTATAAAACAAACATATTATTTTTCTAAATGATGCTGTGGCAGCGAACAGAGTCCACTGATGACACTGCACTCTGTTTGTTAGCAGAAATCTGCATTTGTTTGATTACAGACAGAGAAACTGCCATGTGTGCATTCATTTAGGCTGTGGTGAATGTTTCTGTCGGGCAGAGGACGCAGATCCCTCATCATCCCTCTGTGATGAATATAAGCAATAAGGTTTGATCGAGGCTGAGAACAATCAGACGGCCCTCACATGCTGCGTGTACAGTAAATTAAACCATCAGTAAATGTTTGGAGATAAACGGGATTTAACTTCTTCTCATTCTGTCGCCGGGAGTGAACTCAACTTTTGAACTGAGTCGAGGCTTTAATTAAAAAATATGAAATACAATAAATTTTCTGTTCCCCAAAAATATAATTCATAACAAAATCTTTCCCCTCCTATGAATTTAATGTATTTATATGTAGCTAAATGTTTAATATAGGTATCTGTGTTTGGATTTCTGCTGGCAGAGACTTTGTGGTTAAGGTCTAATTTATTCATTTAATCCTGTTTCGACTTCTCCTGATCCATCAGTGAAGGTAACAGAGAGGTGAGGACTCAGCAGCTCCGTATCTCTCCATCTCTCTATATCACACTGAGTCATCCAATCACATCTGAAGGGCTTGATGTAAATCAACACTAAATCCAGCCTGTACTGTACAGTACATCCCTCACACTCCACCTGTAAATGTGTCACACTAATATAACTAAAACATGCGGAAAATTCAGCTCAAGTGTAGCTTTACAGGAATTAGGTTGAAAAATGTCTTATTTTTGGATTTCATCTCCATTTTCTGCTCAGTTTGAAAACAAAACCCTAAATATACCAAGTCAAAATATCCCACCAGTTACTATTTAGCAATGGAAGTTGTACTGGACTCGTTTTTTCCATAATAACATCTCTGGTTGTGCAACCTTTGTTGTGGAAATTTGTTAGGCAAGATCTGAAATAAAGATGTTGTCGTTTAAGGGTTTTATTCTTTGCAAAGAAGGTTCTCAGTCGAACAGAGTGCAACGCAGTCTGCAAGGAATGGAACAAAAAATACATTGAACAGAGGAGTTTTGTCGAATCTGTCACCCCCCCCTACAAGTGAACTTTATCTGAAACAGATTACAATGTACACCAAGTTCAGCAACAAGCGTCAACTACAAGAATCAGGCGATGTTATGTGAGAACATGCATGACGTGTATCTCTGTGTTGTATCAAACAAGAGAGCACAAAACAGTAGAAAGGAATAAACAAGTTCACACTAAAAATTTCCATTACAACTTTTTCAACACACTGAATATGTGTTGCTCCACTGGAGTGAAATGGCAAATTGTTTTCTGAGCACTCGGCTTTTCACAGCACATGGGCTTTCAGTCAGAATAAACATCATTTGATTTGATTGAACAGATTCTTGTTCAAAAACTGAAGAATTGTCAAAGTGATTCAACACAGAGTTCAGCATCCATGGGTCGCTGGCTGCACCCAAGACAAAAAACTACTTTTCACCACTGAAGAGAAACATGTAGAAGCATGAAAAGTATTTATCGTATAGATGTATTGGTGACGCACAGAATGTACGATATAACCACGAACAGACAGCCCCTGTTAGTTTGACAGACGTGTTTCATCAAAGTCTGGTGTGAAAACTGGATGGATTATAGGACATGTAGATAAAAAGGAAAAAAGTGCATTATGTTCTCACCATGGAAACAGACATGAGGGTACGTGTATGTGTATGTATGCGTGTAAACTGAAACTAAATCTGAACTCCATCACATGTGTGCATTGATGTTTGGTTGTGCCCCCGTTTGCTTTTAGCAGCTTTTCCTCCTGACAGACAGAGTGAGAGCTGTCATTACAAAGATCATCTGACGAATCTGTCAAAGGATTAATACGGACACACGTTGCCCTGTGCAGCGGAGCGCAACAAAACTGGACTGTCACATCTGAACCACAATTAATATGATTTAATTGGGTTTTGGCAAAGTTCAGTCTCAAAATGTATCATTTATCATTAACGCTTTTATACTGGAAGATTTTATTTTGTTGTTTTATGCTGGACTGACAGTGACAGACAGATGTAGTTAATGTGACATCTGGACACTTGGTCAACACACCGGTATTACTGCTTCAACTGCATGTTGTAATTGTTTATGGAAAATCTTCTTTTCTATGACATGTGCCACCACTAAAAAAACTAAACTGACTCCAGTCAAGTTGTCACTCAAACTACAACAAGATAAAAACAATCCATGTTGAATTTGAAAAACTTCTTCTTACTCATCATCTCCTCAATACTTCAATTTTCATGTTTATAGTTGAATGTTTATTTTTTATTTCATTTATTCATTATCATGGCACTCCTATGACCCCATAGCGTTCATTCTCTACACCTTGCCAACAACTTATGGCAAATGTGATACAGTACATGTCTTGCTATTCTTAATTAATTAACCACCTTACCTGTAAAATGCAAATATTCTGAAAGGCATTACATAACACATCAACATATGAGTTTATTACTGATTGCTAGACTTGTAGATGAACTCTTGTTTACTTGGGAGCATAATTACGCTGCCCTTTTAACTTTACTGTGTTTGTTTATGATCGTTTCCTTCCACTAATTTTAAAGATAACGCTAATTTTCTAAGTTATACAACAATAAACTGTGTATTGTTGCACAGATTTTTTTAGAAACATGTGCTAGGAAGACGATTTCTCTGGCAAAAGACCAAGAATCACATGTCAAACACGCACGGTCTTTACAATAGGACATTAGTAAATACACAAGGACAAAAGAGCTTGTCAGTAATTACAACTTTAGTTCTGAATAGGGCCACGCTTTGTTCAAAAAATGGCACAGAGCAAAAAACTGCCTTTCACAAAGACACAAATTCAGACATAAACCAGACATTAGTCAATCTCTTTTGCTCGAAGACTGAATCAAACTTCAAAAGATTGAACAAAACGGCAACAAAATGACAATGACGGAGAGAGAGGGGAGAACTGAGATGGAAAAAAAACAACACAAAACAAAACTCATGTCCACATAAAAAACAAAATCACGAGGCGGGTTTGCTCTGTAGCCCGACACATGAGCTGAAAAGTTCAAGTCTGTTTTCTCCACACGAGCGCTGCATCAAACCTAACAAGTCAAACACAAAGCGCCTCGGCTGGAACCCGGGCTGCAGCTGCAGCTACAGTTGAGACTCGCCGTGTCCATCCAGGCAATGAGCTACCAGCGCTCAGGAGTCACGCTTCAGAGGAGGTGATTGGCATAACACCGTGCGGACTGACACCTAGGCCCGGTGAGCAATTGATTGTGACACTTGTAAGTTACCATGACAACTGCTATACTTGTGGATACCAGTATGGCTGCGATATAGGCCACATGTGACCCAGGCAAGGCTGCTTTTCTTTTTTTTTTCTTTTTTTTAAAGAAGTAACAGGATGTGTCCATGCAAGCGTAAAATCCAAAGTCTATTTTCAGTGGGATCATAAAATCTTTTAGGGCAGCTTTTAATGCCTAAATAAAAAAACAGGCAGCTGGAAATCATTTTATCTCCTCCAATCATAAACCCCCATACTCTCTCCTTATCAGTATATCCACATCACAGAGATAAGTTTAGTTGCTTCGTGATATGTGGATAGTGTCACAGCAGCAACAACAGAGCATAAACTATCAGATAGTGATAGTTTCTACTGATAAGAACAAATTAATCCAGGCTGTTTGACATCTGGAGAAATCCCAGGCTTAGCAGCAATTTCCATCATACACAGAGGCACAGCAGCAAAGATTAGTTTAGAAACTTATGTTGATAGTTCAATATTATTTAATTGGAATGATGATTTTGCAAACATATGTGATGATTACTTGTCTTTCTTTTCTTTTCTACTTTTGCCAATTTGGTGAGCTGCTATTATCGTTGGTATAAAGCACATACACATGTAATTCAGTTTTTACACATCCAGCTGATGCAGCGCAGCTTTACCATTCACAACAAAGAGGTGTGTGTCTGGCAACCTGACACCTGTTTGACAACATCTGTCATTAATCCTTCTTTCAGGTCTGTTAATGACTCCGCCAGCTCCTGGGGGAAGTATCTGCCGCCTTCAGTGACGATGAGCTACAGTAACAACACAGTGACGTGCTCGGCTGTGGAGCCCAAACAGCGAGCTGAACGACTCTGTGAAGGTGAGGTGAGCCGCCAACCTTCCTTCCAACAACTTTTATATTACCAGTGAACAATACCCACTATTATTTAAATGTATTATATTTAAAGTGACAAGATTAATTCCTCCCGGCCAGTAGGTGTTTCACTCACACTCGCCCACTCTCGCTCCAATTGTACTGGTTACCAGGTATACGCCTATAGGTAGCTGCTAGTAGCTAAAGCTAAGCTAACGCCTGCACCAGGAACGTTACAGTATTGGCTGACCGTTAGTTAGCATTAGCATTAGCATTAGCACGATGCCACTTGATAAAACAATTATTTCTATTTCATACTATACATTTTTTTGTGTAAAATTAACACTTTTATTCTGCAGCCCTCTAGACGTTCTGTGGATGTATTCTTCTTGAAAAATTAATCGTTTTGATGAAAAAGTTGTAGCTATAACCTTTAAATATGGATTAGTACAGCTTTAACAACTCTACAAGATAATGAGAATAATAATCAATGACTATCCATATTTCCAGTCCTGCTGCATCCTTAATGAACATAATTGACATTAAATATTATTGACAGACAGAGTTTACCCTAGTAACAATGGATTATAAAGTAACAAGCTTGATGGATATCTGGCTTTGACCCAGTGACATTGCACCAGGTGTTTAGTGCAGCAGGTGGAGGAGAACCCCTGTTGTGACAACACTGATTGGGGTGTGGTTATATATATAAAAAAAAAGGTACAGTAGTGACAGTTTTTTTTCTACTGTGATTCAACGTTCAGTAACACCTGAGGTCCTCTGCTGAAATGTGAATTCACATGTTGTGGTGGGTTTGTCAGTGGTTCCAGTGGGTGTAAACAAAGGAAACTTCATGGTGAAGTGTTTGAGAAAGTTTTCTTCTTTTTTTTAATTCTGTGAAAGACTAACAGCACATTTTGTTTATCATCAACAACTCATTGCACGGCTGTCAAACAAGCACTTAATGAACTGAACTGCCGCCAGTTTTTGAGGACACAGTCGCTCTAATGTCTCCAGCACAGCACAACATCTTCACATGGCTCTATTTTCAACAGCGCTTTAACACTCACTCTGATGCGAGTTTTCACAGTGGCTGGAAAAAAAAAAAAAAGAAAGAGAGAAAAGAGAAGAAAAGGAAAGGAAAAGGGGAAAAAACACATGCACACAACAAGCCAAGTGGCACATAAGTTCATCAACACTCCGGTTGTCAAGACAATAGAATGAATTCCTGGTGACGTCAGCAGCGCACGGCTTTAGTCTGAAGCAGCCTTGTTTCCATGGTGTGGTTGCGTTACAGAGGCAAAGCATCAACTTCAGCGGATCGGACTAATGTGTCGAGTTGTGCAGAGGCTGAAATCTCATGTGTGGTTAAC
The DNA here is from genome assembly GCA_030347415.2 of Decapterus maruadsi. Lineage (NCBI taxonomy): Eukaryota > Metazoa > Chordata > Actinopteri > Carangiformes > Carangidae > Decapterus > Decapterus maruadsi. The sequence continues at coordinate 21,547,688 of CM064906.1, forward strand.
GAATGTCGCTGCGTTGGTGCCGAACGCCTCATTGCTCTCACTCTCATTCTCACACACACACATTAGGCTACTTCTGTGCATCTAGTTCACATGCAAACACACTTCACCTCTCCTCCGCGTGCGCTGCCTGCCCCTGCTCCTGCTCCTGTTCTTACCTATGGTGATGTTGAAGCCGTCGATGCTGAAGGTAGCGCTCCGACCTTTTCTAAATCGATGCTTTTTGGAGTTGGCTTCCATGGCTTTGGCAACCCCCTCCGGTCACCCCTCGTGCCTCTTGCTCAGCTTTTTAATGCCTCCTATCAGTTCAGTGGCTTGTTTCAGTTTTGTATGGGTAACTCTCCCCGTGGGGAGGGAGGAGAAAGAAAAAAAAAGAAATGTAGTCCTCCGAGTCCGGTTAGTGCTGATCGCTGGAAGAGAACTGTCAAAGACTCACCACTTGTCGTTACAGACACTGAGCTGGAGATTTTCTTTCAAGTCTTTCTCCACCCCCTCTGTCTTTGTTGAACATATCTTTTCACTCCCTCTCTCCGTTTTTTCTCTCACACCTCAACAAGCTAATTTTCAAGGAGCTTATGGCTCTTGATTTGTTTTTTCTCTTCTCTCCCTCTATCTCCCTCCACCCCTCCCACCCCGCGCTCTCGTGCTCGTCTCTCTTCCCCCAAGAGGTACAGTAGGTGTGTGTGTTGTGTGTGTGGTGGGTGGTGTGTGGTGGTGGTGGTGGTGGCTGGGAGGGGAGGAGAGGAGAGGAGAGGACATCTCTAGAGGTCTTTAAATGAATGTGACTCCTCCTCCTGTCAACAATTTGCAGGAAAAACACTCAGTTGGTACGACACAGGCCCACTGTACTGTATTCTAGTTTTACTACACACTCAAACATACCAGAAAATTTAAAAAAAACTGTCTAAAATTACGCAACGGTGCAAGAGAGCACTGAGAGGAGAGAAAAAAGGTGGAAAGAGACAGTGAGAGAGTGCATTGAGTCAAAACAGCTCATTAAATCAATGCCTCTGCTTTTCATTTTGCAGCACTTACTTACTCAGGCACCAGCAGAGAAAGCCCATTAACGGCCATACATGAAGAATAATCAGGCTTACATTACCCAGTCCAACCGGTGCATTTGCGAGAGCGCACTAAACGCCTCAAATTCATTTATTTTTTCCCCTTTAAAGGCACATTGATTGATTGAACACCAGCGGAGCAAAGGACAGTGCTTCCGTCGTCGCTTCGGCCGTATCCAGGAGAAATCCTTCCCTTTGTGCTTATTTAAACTACCTCCGTCCTCACCAACACACACGCACGCCACGCGCGTACACACATACACAAGATCAACAAAGGATAAAAAGCTCCTCTTATTAACACCATCTGACATTTAGCTATGGAATTTTTTCTGTGTTTCATTTCCCCCACCTCCTCCTGATTAGTGTCTTTATGAAGGCTCCCGGCTTGTCCTCATGCCTTCTTTCAGACTAGATGTTTGTGCCAATAATAGCACACACACATACACACAAACACGCACACAGATCAGAGACTTGACTGTCCTTCAATAGTCAATTCCTGCTTAATTTAGGTAAAAAATTGTGTTTGTTCTTACTGTTTGTTCTCCTCTTTACTAATAATAACAACCACGGTCAATTATGTAATTTACTTCAGTGCCATCATATCATATGATCCAAGCGATGTCACAACAAAGACAGGGGATTTAGATGCAATAACACACCCCCTGATAAATAAACAGTTAATAAATGTTGCATTATTACAGAGGTAACATCCGCTACACCTCGAAAATCGTCACAGCAATCGTACTCCAATGAGTGATCAGAGAGTGAAATGAGTGTTTAATCTCAAAGGCTTGCGTGATCACGGGTCGTTAAATAATCATATCAATAATAACGATCTGTCAAACAAGGTCATATTCAAAGACAGATCTGCGGTACAGTGCTACAGACGGTAATTAATGCATGATCCTTAGTGATGCAGCAGTTAAGATGTCTGTGGAAAAAAGAAAATCGATGACAATAACAGAGATCTATCCAACTGTAGCAGAGACAGTCGAAGTCAATCAGTGCAGAGCCAATGGACACATTATACACTTGTTAGATAATTACACTCCATCTCATTTTGTTTGCGTGCTACAGTAAGAGCTCTTCATGCTCTCCTTCTCCTGTCACCCCGCTCTCCCCAGCCGCCAATTCATACTGCATGTGGCAATTTGCGAGGATCCTAATTTTGCAAACGCTCTCGCTGTGCCACGTCAAGTGTCTGCTTGTTCCTGGGTAGCTTTTATGCTAATGAGGCCATGTGTGGGAATATTTCAACTTTGCTATCTTTCCCTTTTGTTTCCCCTTTGTCAGCATGCAGACTCCACCAGGTAACCACTGGGTATGCTTCTTGTTTATGGTATTTCACTATGAATACCCTGTTGAGGCCACAGCTGTGTCAGTATGATTAATGATGTTAACATATTACTGTCACCGTCTCCTCCATATTAATAAACATGTCGGACTCTTTTGAAACAAAAAAGCGCGCGCCTGTGTGCAAATCAAACACACGCGTAAAATTTGTGTTGTTTTTTCATGCTCGTTCGCCACATAGTCTACAGCTGCATGGATCCTTCTACCGTAATGTTTATTGAAGAGCTCAAACAGCACAGTGACTGATAAAGCCACCGGATCAAATATCCTCCCGTATTTTTCAATGAATTTAAAAAAAAACTAAAAAAAACACTCATTGTGTGCAGAACAGCTGAGTTTCCTCTACTGCAGCTGATCAGGACATGGTCAAGTCCAGACCTTCACAGGTGTTTCATTTTTAGACTTCAACCTCAAAGTGTCCACAGACAGTCCTGAGTTTGGGACAACATGGAGCATTGGTTAGGCCTACTTCATTTCATGTGTATCATTATTGTGTTGGTCAAGAATAAGTTGGAAAATGGAACAGTGATTGCACTGGATAAAACACTTCCTTCTGAAAAAGATGGCCCATCAGATTTTGTACTGGCCACCCAGAATTAAAAGCCAAACCCTACATTGGTTTGGCTTTTTGGATTTTGTCACACTCTCTGGAGTTTGAGGTCTGTGTATTGTATGTTGTTAATTTCACAATGAATATTTATTTTATTATTATACCAAGACAGTTTGTAAAGTCAAAATGGTACTTCTAACTGAACTAAAGTTGATTCTAATTGACCTGTTTGTTTTTTTTCCAAATGAGAATCGAGATCTCTAAAAACCGAATCGTTAAGCAGAATCGAAAATGGAATCGGAATCGCAAAAATCTTATCAATACCCATCCCTACAGATGCTAAAAACAAAGCGTAAAAGTGTGTAATTGAAGAGGGGCTAAAGGGCAAGATTTTCAATTGGACAGTAATGAGTTGTCAGGTAATAGTTTAATTATTTGTTGTCAAAGACACTTCACAAGGAGCTGTGCAATCAACTGGATCATCATGATTAGCCTATTTCTTGTAATATTTGATCCTCACACTGTTATGTTACCTATTATGTGTTTAGTCCAATTGTCTTTCACTTGGCTCAGAGGGACGACACACACCACCAGATTTCCCAATAAACAAAACTGTATAGAAATCATTAATGGTCTCCAGGGGATAAATCCACTGTTTGTAAATCCATTGATATTCTACAAAAGCCACTACCAGGCTGGTATTCCCTCTTATCCACAAGAAATACAACAGTTTACAGAAAAAATAGCACTGCTGCTTCCCACTAGACGGACCATTACCATTTTGGAGACCTGGGTCACAGTGTTATTGTTATGCATCTGACACTAAACAGGAGGAGCTAGATTCAATTTCAGATTCAAGTTCAATGTAGATATTGTTGGTCTCCATAGAAATAATCATATTTTCACCTGTTTGGTGACCGGCTGACCTTTCCTCAATGTCGAACTATCCACAAATGCACAAGTCTGGTTGTGCTTCGTATGTCACATGACCAACTGAGAGACCTTTGTTTGGAAACTGTTGGCCATAACAGAGATACATTATTATTTGTTTGTTTTTTTCATATATTTGATAAGTTGCAGTTATAATCAACATGATTAAAGACAGCAGCTCTCGCAGATCACATTTTTCAGATCTGGCAACAAATCAAAACAGACAGAAAACAATCCTACGACAAAAATGTCTTGGAACCGGCTCAAAATCTCAACCATTGCCACCGGCTGGAAAGAAATGCATTCTGGGATACCTGGCCACCCAAAGCACTCAAACACAAATCGGCTCCTCAACAAATGGACATGGAGCAAAACGCTTCCAGTGGGGCCACGGTAACTATACTACTGTAACACAAGCACAGACAAGGTCAAACACTGAGAAAAGCTGCTAATATGCAATTGCATCGGTAGTGGTTGTTATAGCAACACTGTTTTCAAATGAATACATAACAAACCTTTATCAATCTCTACATTTTCTATGTTGTGACAATCGTTTGATATTGAGCTTATTCAAAAAATATGAGTCTGCTGCTTGTAATGCCATTACACATTTCAATGGGAGCATGCAGTAGACAACAGCTGCCCTGGGAGGTGCATCCCATGACCATACAGCTGTTGAATCCTTGTCAAGGTCCATTTTCTTCAAGGGACATTAATAGGGCAACATCACTGTCACTAGGCAACCAGGGGACCTTTCAGACATATAGTGTATTCATTACACTGAGGATGACAAGGGGTTAATATGGGAATATAATGCTCATTAGGCTAGTGAGGGATGTCTAGTGTGTGTGTACTGTACATATGTCAGTTCCAGCGGCTGTTTTCCTCACATAGAATAATGCAGCGGACAAATGCATGTTAACAGGTTGAACATGGCTGAATTTCATTTTTTTTCCCCCACGTTTAATTAAATAATTGATTACATTTAAACTGGATTTTTGGCACAAAAACACACCTGCTTGTTGCTGCTGTATGATCATTGAGGGCGAACCATCCTTCAACCTTTGATCTGGCCTTCAAACACGAGGACAGGACATCACGGATAGAGATAAATTAGTAGTAAAGACAAAAGGGAGGTGAGGACTAACTTAGGGGGTTGGAAACAGCCTCTTTTTTTTATTTCTGAGTTAGGATCCTATTGAATATGACAACATTTTAAATCATATACTGGTCCCTGCATCAATAAGGAGTGTTTTGAATAAAAAATAACGAGATCCTGTTGCACGGTCTTCGTTTTCTAGCTGCTGATGATCTGACATTTCAGAGGTTCGTCCAAACATGACATCAGTTTTCGGGCTTAGTGATTGTGTAATCTGTCCCAATAGCACATCATGATTCAAGACAACAACTAAGCAACCAGACAGAAAAACAAGCTCATTAGAAGTCTCCCCTAGACTGCGGAGCGACTCACACTTTGTCAGTCCCCACACCACTGTCACCACAGTGACACATGTGTCATGTAATTAAGACACAAAGGGTGCTCGGGTGCTCGCCTTTTCCCCAGCTAAATACTCATTAGAGGAACCTTTAAGGGTAATGTTACCCTGTGTTGCAAACCTAAGGGAAATGAGCTGACAAAACAGGGAGCTCCAAGAACTGTCATCTGAATCCTGGTGCACAGAGACCCTGAAGAAAACAGGAGGCAAAAAGTATCACACTGTACAGAGCACAAGTTTAGCTAATGATTTTTGCAACAGCATGGTTCCAGATCAAAGAGGTACAAACCAGCTGGGCGAGTGTTAGGTCAGCGGGGCAAACAAATGAAAATCTTTTGATTAGAACTAGGCATCTTACACATCCCAGACATGCAGCCCCCCACACGCCCCCCAGCAGACCAAAGCAACTAATCAGTGTTATTTAGACGGAGCCTGAAAGCCACCCTTTTTATCACACAGGTTGTTCTGGAGACTCGACACACTGTACTCATTGAGACTGTACAGACTGAACCAGGATGATGAGGGAGAAGTGGAAAACCAAACCATTCAGTAAATCACTAGATTGCAGCTTTCTCTTTCTCCTTTAAATGTATCTAAAGAGTTTGGACCCACCCGGACATCACAGAAGAAATACGATTAACGGAACAAATGGCCAACAGCCTACGAATTAAAACAGAGCTAGAAGCTGTAAGAGACAAAATGGCACTGCTATGTAAGAAAGAAGTGGCCCCGCCCCTGGATTTTTGTACCTGTTTTGCTGTTGGTTTTGTTATTGATTGAAAATTAAGTTTAAAAAAAATGTATCCTGGAGGCTAAACAGCACATATTTCAATTTTTATTTTATTATTGTCTTTTTTCTTTCCTGTTTTTCTTTAATATAGACGTAGTTTTTTCATTGTATCATTCAATAGGACTCCATTATGTGAGAAGAGAAGCATGTTGTTTGGTGTTCTCTATGTGATTGCTTTGTTTTATGTTGTGTTTTAATCATAACAAGGCAGTTAACCTATGTTGTATGACATGGTAGGTCAAAGACTGCTTAAAACTCAAATAAAGATATTGTGGGGGAAAAAAATGTATCAATGAGACAGTAAGAATGTCATTAAAGGGAAACTATGCAAGTCCAGTCGCTTTTCTGCTGTTTTGCTAACCCTCCTCCCGGCCATGTGCATTTGTTTTCAACAAAGACGGCGAAAAAGCTAACCTTAGAGCAGTGGCTAACGTTATGTAACACATAGGATGTTACCACGTGTATATTTGTGTATCTGTCATAAAAAAGAGATTGGAGATTGGAGAGTTTGGTTTTCGGCCAAGAGATGCTAGGTGAAAGGCAGAGATCCTCCATTCTCCCTTTTAATTAACCATCACATTTACTCAAAAGCTGTTCAATTAAGCTAAACATTTTGCAAAGGTCTTGCATAGTTCCTCTTTAATATGAAACAACTCTACAAGGTGTTGCAGAGTCAAAACAATTGCAAGTTAAGATATACATTATCAGGTACAGTGAAGACTTGGAAACTAGAGCATTTCAACTTAAGACTGTAAGCGTGACTGAAAATCAAAAACAGCAACAGTGCCTGGACGGCTCAACCACCCACGCAGCTCCCTGACCTAAACACTCACTTTTCACTGTGCAACATGAGCACAAAGCTTCTTAGTGCCCTGTCAGAAAAAAACATTTCTAACAGGTGAAACTCACAACACGCAGGGTTACCCACGTCTCCACTGAGGAGGCGATCTCTTGATTCCTTATTTACTTGCTCTCCTGTCTTCCTCCTTCACCTGCATCTTTCCCTGGCTCAATATCTCCCCCCTCCCACTGTGAAGGCGGAGATGACGGTATCAAATGTGAAGATGAGAGGAAGAGATAGAAGACATATTTTGCCACATGGGGCACGCATGCTAAAACCACTGTCATTTCAAACTGATGTCAATTACTTCTGACATGTGTCACAGCTGCATCATTTGTCACTGCACTTCAAGTGGATCAGCCTCTATTGTTTGAATCTCCTATTAAACCTAACAGTGTGATATGTACGACTCACACCAAACACTATTTATTTAAATCAGACTGCAGCTGAAACTGATCACAACACTTCCTTACGGGCTCATTGTATTATTTACATATTAATGCATTCATATTTCATTGATTTATGTTGTATTATCAGTTTACAATCCTATTAAATCAACTTTAATATCCAATTACAGAATAGATTTTCAGCCCATAGACCATCTGATGCCTCCTGATTTATTAATCAAGCATGGATCCTTACATAGTGGTCGATACTACAGCAGTAATGGGAAAAACTCATCACACATCCTTTCTTTCAGTGTCTAATGCAAATTTACACAAACATGATACTTGATTTACCGGTTGATAATTGAATTGTTTCTTTACTTAACATATTTACTCAACATTAATGAGCAATGGTTGATAGCAAAGTATAATTGGGTGACAGTATTTATTTATGTATCCGTCAAAAGTTATAATAATAACAGTATAGTAAAACTCATCTGTAGCGATAAAAATGTCTTAGGTGTTCTGATTGAGGATGAAGTTGTGGATGTGGATTAATTAACACTGATTTGTGTTTCTAAATATACAACAATTATCTTGTTTAGTCTCTAATTAGCGTGTTATTTGATGATCTTTTCGGCTTCTAGGTTCTCAAACAAAGTGCAGATTTAATAGGCTACTTTTTCTTTCTTACTAGAACGCCTGCGGGGCTTTGACTGTTGTTCTGTCAAAACAAACATTTCTAAAGATGTTACTGTGGGATTTGGAAGCAGCGATTAGTATTTTTCATTATTTCATTCGTTGCAGTCATATTATATATTATTATAAGTAAGGAAACTGAAACAACAGTGATTTCTAACTACAGGCCTATTCACAACCTTACTCCACTCCTTCACACCCAAACATGCTCTGTATAAATATATCATCCTAGTATGACTTCTCCAGCTGCCATCCATCCAAAAGAAACTTCTTCTTGTGCCATCAATGGAATCAACGTCAGAGTAATTGTAGCTCTTCAACTTCACTATTATTATACACACTCTCCACTCGGTTACACCTGACAGCATGACTGACTGTGAGACAGTTGAGCTCCTGCAGGACTGATCGTGCACTCTGAGTAGGCAAAATGGATCAGTCCATCTTGATTGTGGGGGTTGTTTGGTGTCATTTGACGTCCTAAAGATTGATCTTGATCTCTGAACTTTAGCACTGCTGGGGTCTGAACACAACTGGGACTGTCTGACACTGTGGGGCCCAACCAGATTGTTCATTCATTCCTCAGGGAGGGATGAGTACATCCAGCTCAAGTGTCAGGGAGGAGACACATATGAGCATCACTCGGGACAAAAGGAGGAAGGAGGAGTCTGCGCTGTCATACGGTCATGGAAACGCCACAGTACGGCTGGTATTTTAGGAGTCAGCCAGGGAGAAGAACTTTCCTCTGGGACAGATGTGCAGGGAGTTGGAACGAGAAGTGGCAGCAGCAGCAGCAGACAATTGGAGATAAACAGGATGAACTGAGGGAAACACTGAGTAACGCAACAGGGCAAAGCTACAGGAAATGATTAGATAAAGTGGAGATTACTTTACTGTTGTTTTCATGCAACAGTAAAGTCATTTTCACAGATTTAAACTCAGACTGCACTAACTGCTATAAGATCTTTACACTTTAATCTGTATTGACTTGCACAGAAAAAAGACCTAATGCAGGTAAAATGGTGATGATCTTGGTGATGTCAACTCGAGCCAATCCAGTCTGTGTCTTTAAATTTTTCCAAAATACATAAACAAATACATACAAGAAATCATCACTCATCACTCACATAAATTAACAGGGCTGTTATTTTTGTGATTGTTTCTGTGATGGGGACACCAAAAACATCAAAGAGATGCTTTGGTAGTGGAGATATGTTGCATTGAGGCTAGCCTTCAAAGAGCTCAGAATACATTCATTGAATAGGCCTACCGGTTTTTTTTCCCCCCAGCAGCATATTCACAGTAACCCTCTGAAGTGACCAGTTGCTCTCATCTACAGATACATCCATGAACTGAACCGGTGCAGTATAAAGTAACACAACAGCTGTATTTGAGGCCAGGGTGCTCCAAATAAAACAAAAACTGAGCAGGGTTCAGTGTGATGAGAGGAGGATAATTAACTACCAATAAATACCATTGACTAGTCCGTCCCTACAGGGTATAACGACCTCCATGACTCTGTGCTCGTTAATGTTATTGGTCCCACCTGTGCTTTTCCCACCATGACAAGTCCAAATGTCTTCTGTGAAAAACTCTCTTTGTTATCGAAGGTGGAACAAATGCTCAATAAAAGTGAATGTGACAAAGAAAAGTGTTGGATTATTGAATCATTTTTGTAAATGGTATTTTCATCACCTTTAGCTATAGTTTTATGTGCAGCAATGTTTGGTCTGTATGTTAAATGTTTGATACGAGAACTAATATGTCAAATAAGCAGAGTGGAGCACAAAAAAGTAATGATAGTAAAATCTGAAATTTGCTGAAATTGAAGAAAATAAAAGTAGTGTCAAAACAGAAATCGCAAAGTACCTTGAAAATGAACTTGTGTACAGTGGTGGAATGTAATCAGGTCAGATGAAGATCAAATCTTGAGTATTTCCATTTTATGATACTTTCCACTTTCAATATTGCCATAATCCAATCATATAACTTGGAGCATAGGCCTATTATTCTAAAATTGTCCTTATAGGCTACATAAGTTGTTCTTTTACTTTGAGTACCATGTTCATTATATACTTTTGTACTCTTATTTGGCTACTGAAAAATGTAAATGCAGTACTTTCACAATGGTTGCCTACTGCAACTTTACTTTTACTTCCTTCACAGCTGCTTGACAAGGCCTACAGTACCAGACTCTTACTATTATTTAGTCTTGCAAAAAAAAGAAGAAGCATGCATTCAGATAAAATGCAACAGGTGAGTAGGCTAATGCATGGATGGAGACCCTCCTCTACTCACCGCTTTGTGGACCTTCACTCGTCTTTCTCTTTGAACTTGACCTGCCTCCGTCGGAGTCTTGCCGGCTCAGGACCTCGGACAGCGACTGTCGGGAGCTCTGTCTCCCGGCCTGGATGGAGACGTTGAAGCGGGCGCTCTTCTTCCTGGTCCGGTCCGACTCCGGTGCGGACTGGCTCCTCTCCGGGTCATGGTTCTCCGGCTCCGAGCCCACTTTCACCAAGGCGTTTCTGGTCCTTGTCAGAGCAGAGGTCACCGAGCCCATCACCAAAGGACAACAACAAAAACCGGTTAAAACCCCCTCCTCCTCTCCTCTGTCTCCTCAATCGGTAGCTCCGAGTTTTCCTCTCATTTTACTCAAAAACCTGTTGAAACTTGACTCCATTTCCCTCCCCTTTTTTTTTTGGTCACTCATCAACACACGGCTTCACTTCAGCTTCCGCGAGCCTGACCGACAACATGATGCAAAATCGACGAAAAACAAAAAGTTTAAACGGATCATGCCGGCGTCTCCCTCGGTTCGTGTTTCCACCGACAAACACGTCACATGGAGAAAGTTGCTGTCGACAAACACACAGATCTCTCGTGGGGCAACGCGGACGAAAACAAGCGACATTAATTAACCCATAGGTATCCCCGGATTATTAAAATGAGCAGAAAGCCTACCCCCCTCCCCTTGGCTGTGCTAGCTCCACTCACTTCAATGGACCTCGCTGTTGTTTGATTTTTTTTTTTATCAATGGCACCGGCTGGTATCCTGTCCAACGTGTCCTGCTCCCAGTGACCTACCGAGGGGAGAGACCGCTCAGTTGACCTCAATCACCAACAGGTGGCAGCCACACGCAGCAGGGGCCAAATGTATAAACCATGCGTACACATGAAATCTGTGCGCACACCACTTTCCACGTACTTTTCCAAATGTATAAAAAACCACGGGCGGTGAGAATGTGCGTACTGGTACGCATGTTTCACACCGCCACTTCCCACGTATTTTTCCTCATGTATAAAAATCCACGGACGGTGAGAATGTGCGCACTGGTACGCATGCTTCAGACCATGCGTAGCCTCCCATCTTGCAGATTATTATGGTGTTGCGAGTTGGCAAAAAGGATAATAAATGTGTGGATTTGAGAGATGTTTCATTTAGATACTTTTTTTGTTACATTGTGTCAATAATCAGCGAGCTGCAGCAGCTGTCCAAATACGTCTTGATGTGATGCAGCGACAGTAAGCATGGTGAACAGTGTAATATAATAAGTGTAATGAAACAAGAGGAAATGAAAAAGAAAAATAGTTTATTTCTTATGATGATTCCCGCAGTGTTTCCTCACTTCCTTCAATACAGTTTATAATAATATCATTGTGTGATAGGATAAGGACATATGTGTCCGGCTGTGCGCACTGGCACCGGAGGTACCAGGGTCTTAATAATGTTGTAGAACGTAGTTTTCATTGCATGTCCGACTGCAATTTAAACTGAGCCTGAAACTGAATCTGTGTCTCCTGGTTCATCTGGCACATTGTCACTGACGGCAGTTTGGATCAGGACCGACGCGGTCTAAGGACAGCGAGGAGAGCGCTGGGGTTCCCGGTCCCCCGTTTTTAGTCAGACCGCTTTTTCTTCTTCTTTTTAAATCTCTAGTGTCTGTGGCTCGCCGAATTTAGAAATTCACCTTGGTTTTATTTGGCATGCCAGAGCTTAAGCTAAATAATACATATTTTCTTTGATCATTTTCTTCAACCACTACTTCTATTTCACAATCAGTAAGATGACGCTTCTTGTTCAACTGTTTCTTTCTTGCTTCCGCGCTATTTCTCCTCAAATGAAATCCCGGCCTTTTGTATGCAAAATAGGCAACTGGGGGTGTGTCGGGAGCCATATATGGTGAATCATGGGTTTGGTCTAAGGACTCGTGCACGTGCGCACAATTTCAGCATGATTGAGATGTATGAGAAAAAAACACGTGGGGATATACGTACCATCTGACGAGAAGACTGCGTATGCATGTTTCCTGTTTTGTGCGCACACAGATTTCTACACCTGAATATACACAGAGTTTTATACATTTGGCCCCAGGTCTGGTTGGTGAATGGAGCCAACAGCCTCTGGGTCTATTGTGGCCTATACAGCTGCTAGGATTAGACATTTAATTTGCAGGTTTTGATCAGACATAAATCAGCTTTTCTGAACTTAAAAACAGACATTTTGCATGATTTGTTTTTGGACTGTGGGTCTGACACAACAAGCCCATCTGAGGATGTTAGGCTACCTTTCATGATGGTTTAAGATTGATTACAAATACATGAGTCAAGTGAAATAACTTGAATAAAATGATTTCCAACTATGAGCCTGCAGATATGCAATGATAAATGTGTCTAACCACAATCTCAAACACACAACTTTAATCTATTTCCTCCAAACATGCTATGAATCCAAATCTCATCCAGTATAGGCTACAACAATTAAGACTCAAGCTGATTGTGATCTACAAGAAACCGATATGATCTAGGTCTTACGTCAGCAGAGTGATGTTGCACTTCATCATCACACACGACACTATGGTGCAACTATGTTGTGACACATTTTATCTTTATCAAAAAGAGAAAGGAGGAAGCCTCTGTGATGTAGCCTAATACTAGACAATTTTTCAATTTGCTGCAGCCCTAAACAGAGTGCTGCTGTTCATTTTTCAGTGTCTGCTGTTGCAGGGTTATATTTTCATTTTACAAATCACTGAAATCTTCCCCAAAGGTCAAAGGTCGCCGTTGCATACAACCTTCTTACACCAAATATATCATGTTTTATCTAAGATGCAGTTACACTTTCCAACCTCCAGAGAATTGCCTTGTTATTTACTGCCTTATAAAACTCATTATGCATAATCATCATGTATATGTTCATACTTCTTCAACAGACATCCTCTGACCTCTGACAGACCTTGTTTTTGTGTTGGAGCAATTTAATTTTTGCAATCCTATAGTTTAAGTAAAATCCAAATAACACCTTCAATATTTGCTTCCAAACTACCTAAAAAAATACTTCTGAAAGGGCTCCAAAGTCAGTGTTCCCATGGATCTTGTGGAGTTTATCACTCAGTTTTGCCTGATAATTCAGTGGTGGAAACTATCCATGCCAATAAAATCTCATCACATTTTACATCATGCAAAATCAGGAAAGCATACTTGTGAAGTGCTGTAAAAGACTTATTTCCTTCCAGTAAGAATACAGTAGAAGTACTCCAGTAAAGTACAACTGCCATAAAAACTGCACTTTAAAAGAGTATTTCAGTAAATCTATAAAAACTTGAATATACACAAGTGAACTGTGACGGATCATGATTTTGTAATCATGAAATTCATTGTTACACTAATAGCAACTGATATTTACTAAACCTCATTATCATTTTACACCTGTCTGAATTCCTACGTCTACATTGTTAAACAGATGATTAACTCACATAATATTTAATTTCTTAACAAAAGATTCACAATGTAATTACTTGCAAATGAGAACCAGTTTACATTTCAGGCATCATTTAAAAAGACGATAATGTCTGTGACTTTAATAAGACGACTTGTTTTACTGAATGCTGCTTCGTTACCATGATGCGGCGCAAAGTATTTGACTGCACAGTGCTGAGTTTCAGTCTTCTTGGTTTATTGCTGCGTACAGGCAATCGTGACATCTTCAGCATACAGATTTCCTGTGAGTGTTCATGCTCTATCGATCAAAAAATACTACTTTGGCTACAAAGGAAGATTTTTGTAGACCTCAGTGAGGATCTCTAGATTGTGCTGATTTCATTATTGTGTCTACACAAAAGTGACAAAAGATAAGACTTTGAGCGGAAGAGGAAGCAAAATACAGTCTGTGTCAACTAACAGGCTAACTGAATCATCACATATAAAGGCACTTTTTTGAAGCTGTCTGCTTTTCGTGTGTTGGTTTGTTTGCTTGCTTGTAGCCCCAGTGAATTGTGTTTCTTCGTATTGCTTTGTGTTGTTTTGTTTGGCAAAGACAGAGGCGGTTATTAGTCCATGTCATCGTGGTTCTGGGTCGACTCGTTGATCACCTGGAAGAGGATGCAGAGGAGAGAGGCAGAGGAAACGTGACGACAGAGAGTTGCGTTTGAGCTCAAATGACTGACAGAAAATTGCTTCATTGATTGAAAAATCACTTCAAGTGGATTCTACCTGACCATCCCTGGTCTCAATGGTCTTGATGAGAACCTTCTTAGTTGCTATGTTTTCAACAAAGGGTTTGGAATCAAGCATCGTTTCTAAGGGATAAAAATAAGGCGTCATATTATCAATGGCGACTGGTAATACACAATAATAACCAATACTGGCATTCCTGTGGTGACATCATCAGCATGCAGAGTGATCGTACCTCTCAGGTTCAGAGATGAGAAGTTTGGCAATGGGGTGGTGATTCTGTGAATGAAAAAAGAAAAGTCCATGAATGAACATATTTGTTAAGATGGCAGCGAGACACTGAGAAGCGTCTCCATCCCATCACCTGCTCTCCTCCCCTTCCAGCAGCTTCCTGTAGGTGGCGATCTCTATGTCCAGGGCCATCTTGACATTTAGGAGGTCCTGGTACTCCCGGAGGTGACGGGCCATCTCGTCCTTCATGTTGTGAATGTCCTCCTCCAGGCGGCTGACGGAGTCCTGGTAGCCGCCCGTCTCCATGGAGAAGTTCTCCTCCATCTCTCTCATCTGGCGCTCCAAGGACTCGTTCTGGGACGGCAGCCAAGAGGGAACAATATGACGCTCGCAGGCGGCGAAAATAACTTGTTTCACATTAAAAATACAACATAAGGGGTAGTTTTTTTTTCTTATGCCCTGTGACCTGTGAAAATGAACTCTCCCTGGATATTTTCCTCTTTGCTGTGTCACGAGTCAGACTCATGCAGCTCAGTCTGTGCCCCATTTGTTTGACTCCAGCTACACATACACACATACTGTTATCTTGTCCTCTACAATGTCAGCGTAAAATTGTGTACTCACAGTTCCCTTGAGAGCATCCACCTCACAAGTAAGCGCCTGGACTTGGCGTCTATAGTCATTGGCCTCCTGCTTGGCCATTCTCAAAGCGTCATTATTCCTGGCTGCGGCTTCGGTGAGGTCAGCAAACTATCAATCACAGTGACAAACAGGAAGACAGAGAAAGATCCAGTGAAGGGAAAGACAGTTGAGAAATTAACTGCTCAATAAATGATGAGTCAGAGGAAGAGTGAATGTGGCAGATAGCGTATAGCAGCAGACCCTGTAAATTATGAAAGACATGGCCACAAACGAGATTACATCACAAACAGATTTTACACTGCAGTTTGGTGGTTGATGCAGTTTTAGGCCATTTCGAGGCATTGCTGCAACACTGGTTACTGTCTATATTCAAAGGTTGTACAGAGAGAGAGAGAGCAATTTTGCTTTACTTGCATTTAAATAAAACCTGCACTAGGTGAATTTTGGAGCTGGCTCTTTCCCTTTTGTCCTTTGACGAACACTGCACATGTTTTAACATTCAGTTTTAACATTCAGTTGTTGATGGTATCTACCTATCTAACAATATGTATTGTATTATTGGATTAAGATGATGTGTTTATATAATTGACTTTAAATAAATAAATAAATAAATAAATATATAAACCTATGTATAGTGACCTATCTATCTATCTCTGCATTCAACATTTCCATTCATTTTGAGCCATATTTCCGGCAACTAGATGCACCAAAGTCCAATATTCAGTCTTTTGGCTCCATTTTTGGTCTCCACCAATTCCTGGGGAAAATATTTTTTCTACTTAAAAATGACACTGAACAGACAAGTCAAGAAAAGAGAAGATGTGCTGAAAGACACTACAATGCTCCACAGAGCTGCCATGGTTTAATCCTAACCTTGGATTTGTACCAATCCTCAGACTCCTGGATGTTTTTGGAGGCCAGGCTCTCATACTGCAGGCGGACGTCCCTCAGAGCAGCTGTCAGGTCCGGCTTAGCTATTTCCATGTCCACCTGCACATGCTGCTGCTGCTGGATCTGACTCTGCAGCTCCAGCATTTCCTGCAATAGAATCAATAGAGCACAGCATGAACAAGCAACGTATGTCCTTTTGTGTACTCCTCTATGACTTTCCTGGCTGCATTAGAAAAGCTCTGATGCACTGAAACCTGCCAATGTGATACTTGAGATTAGCAGATTAACAAATACTTAAAATCATGAGCCTATTATTAGGCGGCACATGCTCTGTGTTTCCATGGAGGAATCATTCAGCTGCAGCTACAATAAAAGGAAGCTTACCTCATCATGCAGCTTTTTGAGGAAGTTGATTTCCTCCTGCAGCGAGTCTACCTTCCGCTCGAGGTCCAGTCTAGCGAGGGCAGCATTGTCCACATCCTGTGCCATGACACTGACTCTTAATAAGGTGACTCGTGAAGGTGACATGAATTATGCATTAGCCTATGTGTTTGCTGACACAGAAAAAAAAAGCTCTTTCACGTGCTGCGAAGAGCACTCACACAATTGTGTTGCGTGGCAAGGTTACACACACACACACACACGACCAATAAAAATCAACCACAGGCACATGACAAGCACCACTGCAGATGCTTGGAATAGTCGATTAGGTGTTTTCTTGAGTACATTTAATCAAGTGCTCCAATTACTTGAGCTATTTTAATGGTGTACTTGCTCTATTCTACAGCATTTCAGAGGCAAATATTTGACATAGCACGTCTTAAATCCCTTTGCAGATTGTATTTTTACATGTAATATGATCATTAAATATGATGCAGGGCCTTTAAGCGTTTAATATCTTAAATAAGTCGAGAAAGACGAAAGAAATTAGGATAAATGACATTGAAGAATAGAATAATATAACACTGGGTTCAAGTGTTTCTGCAGAAAACTAACTTTTGAGACTCTTTCACTCTCTACTTGGACCTCTAGGAGAAAAAAAGTTGTGCAAAATTCAGTGAGGTTGTTTCATTTCCTGAGATTTGACATTCAAAAGGGGCACTGCAGAAAACCCAAAACCAAATGGCATTAGCCAAAAGGCCTTTAATCCCATTTATTATTACCTAACTGCATTCTTCCACTCTTAAATCTCTTTTGGTTGTTCTGATGGAAATTCACTTGTTCTTCTAGACTCTAGAAGAAGAGTCCTAAACTTTGTATCTTAATATTTCAGAACTCTCCTAACCCTATAATCGGAAATGTTTTATCGCACTAAATAGTCTAAAATGTTCCATGTAAATTTTCCTAAACATCACTCAACATCCTTCTGTATTCTTTCCAATCCCGATCAGTGTCTCATAGATATACGCTTACTGTGGTACACACCCACAATCCTGTGCTTTGTCAGGGCGTTGGCAGGCTGGTAATTGAGGTATCAGCAAATGAAGCAGCTTTGCCCCTGCCCTAATGCCACAAACAAAGTGTGCTATTCAGCAGGGTTTCCCAAACAGGCCCGGGGCTGCAAGAGTGACTGTCTGCCTGACTGAGCGAGAGCCGGCTGCTGGACCTGCATTGTTGTCTGAGTGCCACCGTGGTAGGCCGCGGGGACTTCCTTCCTGCTATTCACATTGACAAGGTCATGATTGTGGAATGTATTGATAACTCACTGCATGCCTTGGAAACCCCAAAACATTTGGACAAAATCAGTCTACTCTTCTCTATAAGTCTAAAAGTTACACCAAGAACTACATTTTCCGTGCTTTGTTTTATTTTTTATCTTTTTTTTCCCTTTTTTGAACCGTGATTCCATTGTGAAACCGTTTTTTAAGACTCATCACTACCTCATTATTCATACCAGGCCATAACAAGATGTCTATGTGCTCATATGAGCTCTCCCAGAACGAGACGGCTGGATCACGTGGTGGCTTGTCTTCTCGCTCTGATAACCACATTGGGTCCACACTGTTGTTGTGCTTGTGCCCGGCTCATTCAGTGTGACTAGTCAGACTTAAAAAGATCTCCTCTCATTGCAGGCCTGATTTCACCCAACAGCCACAACTTGGCCTTTTGTACCCGGCCCCCGGGACGGTTCTGCTCTGCGGCTATTTCGGATCACGGCTCGAATGTGCTGTTGTGCCATCAAGAAGGCTGCATTCCAGTCTTTTACAGCACATGAGCGAATAATTAGATAGAGATCACTTAGGACAGAAACGGGACGGTTGCACTAGAAGTGAGACTCATGGTGATAATTAAGGTTCCCCTAATCTCTTTGACATCATGTGTCAACAATTCAGGGGCCAGCAACATCTTCCCCCGTTATCACTGTCTTCACAAATACATAAAAAAACAAAATGTAGAATTTGATGTGTGATGGTTTATTAATGTGAATACCTGTCTGAAGCTCTGCATGTTGGCCTCAGCCTCCTCTCGCTGAGATATCTCATCCTGCAACCTGCAAACACAGACAACAAGCAGGCATTTTATCTCAGCTGCAGCCTTAAAAATACTGCAGCACTACTTTTTTATGCATGAAAAGTCTGGTGAAAACTGCCATCTAGAAACTGGATCAACTCTTTCCTATACATGCAAACGGGTTGTAATGGAAAAAAGAGAGGGGTGCATGCACAAGTAGCTACTACAGCAGACAGCAAAAGCTACAGAAAGAGTTTGCAGAGAACAGAGAAGTGCCACGCCTCCTACTTCTCTCTCAGCCTGTCGATGTCGTCTGCCAGGTTATCCCGGTGCACCTCCACCCGGGCCTTCTCGTTGGTGAGCTGGTCCACCTGGCGCCTCAGCTCCCGCATCTCGTCCTCGTACAGATCCCCGACCCGGGACGTGCCTTTGCCCCGCAGCTGCTCCAGCTCCGCCAGCAGGATCTTGTTCTGCTGCTCCAAGAAACGCACCTTCTCGATGTAGCTGGCGAAGCGGTCGTTGAGCGACTGCATCTGGGCTTTCTCGCTGGTGCGGTTCGTGATGAACTCGCTGTTTATGGCGTCGGACAAGGAGAAGTCCAGGTTCTCGGAGGCCAGCCGGGGCATGGCCGCGCTGCTCCGGAGCCTCTGGGTCTTTACTGCGTAGACGGTCGGCGCCGAGGACAGACCGAAGGATACCCGGGAGGAGCGCACCGGGCTGGAGTACTGGCGGCTGGAGTAGGTGGTCCGCACCGCGGCTCTGTCCCCGCCGAACATCTTCTTATAAGAAGAATGTGGAGCTGATCGATAAGACATCTTGCCGGTATCTTTTCAGACAATCAGCCACCAGAGTAACGTCCCTGATTTTTGGTCTCTCTCTCTTCTTGTCTCAACAGCATCAGCGGAGTGCGCCTGGGAAGGCGTTTCCTCAGCCAGTACTCATTTATAGTCTCCTCCTTATGCAAATGACCGAGGTGGTGACTTGACTGACGCCTTGAGAACCCAATCACAAATTGGAGCACGCACACTTTTTTTTTTCTTTTCTTTTTTTCCATTTGAGGTTCATACAGTAGTAACAGGTCCTAGGTTAATGGTTAAGGCTAAAACTGTGACTGTGCACAGTTTTGGTGAATGTGTGTGAGGCTTCTCCGTCACAGCTTCATTCTGAACTGGGCTCACGAAGAGCTAAAATCACATTTGGGTTATTACATTGGCTCCAGCACGTGAGTGTCAGGAGTGAGTGCAGAGAGTTAGAGTACTGATGCTCCTGGTCTGTTCACACACAGGCTCATGAAACTCAAATAAAGGAGGATATGAATGAACTATTTAAGTTTTTTTTTATTATGTGACAATTATAACAATAAAGTTTTACTGAGAGGACATTTAGATGAAACACTGGCATTTGACAGTGTCCTGAAAGAGGAAATGACTTCAAAAAGCAGCGCTGATCATTTTAATTAGTCATTTTCAGTTCCCTTCGTCTTACATGTGCGTCTTTACCAAGAATGGTTTTGTCCTGTTTTCAATCAATTGAGGCAATTTGTCATAAGACTCATAAATATGGTGTCATTCATCAGTTTTATATCTGAATGTGTGCGTGCATATTGTTGTGAGTGCAGTTTACACTTGATGTGTGAAATGCATGGATAAGAAAGAACGCAGCACAGTATGTGCAAGTCAGCAGCTTGTGGGGGAACATGCGGCAGAACATGTAAACACATCCAGGCTCATAAATCTTTGACGATCACACACACTAATGCTCATGAGGCGGGAGGGGGGGGGGTTGAGCTAAAGCACAAATAAAAGTCATTCAACAGTGGCCAGTTTGCTGCAGCCTTGGACAACGTGTGTGCGCAGTTTGATATACTGTAGGTCACCTTTCCCTCAATCTGCCTGAAACTGATGATAAACACATTATCCAGAGTGACTGAAACGTCCACAATACCTGAGTCTTTCTCTGTCTCCTTTTTTCCATCACTGCATGCAGAGGTGTTGCTGCTGCAGTGCTGCTGACTTGCTGAGATTCAGTGATTGCGAAGGGAGACGCAGGGCAGCAGCAGAGCTGAGCCAGTGACACTCTACACCCGTCAAACACACGGCGCGCCGGGTGTCCCGCATGACGCCACGAACATGAAAGGAGCGAGCGAGTTAAAGGAGCTCTGATCTGGTTTAGTGATGTCTGCTGTTGACTAGATAACAGCCTGAATGCACAAACATTTCTTTCACAGAGATTTTCACATTTTCACCCTGCGGCGGCTGAGGGTGGCCGCCGTGATTTGCAGTTGGCATGTTGCCCTTGAGATGTGACTGTGCAGAGATACACCCTGCTTGGCTTCTTTTTTGGAGGGAAGAAAGTGGTGCAGTTTTAAACCTTGTACTGCAGCCTGGCTCTGTCTGAGCAAACACAAGCACAAGACATTAGTTTTAGTAATCAACCTTCTCCAATCCAGTTTGTCAGATAAACAAAAGGTTGTTTTTGGTAAACCCACCTGTCTACAATCATTTGCTTTGTCTTTTTGTATGCAGTGGTGGAACAAGTACCCAGATCTCGTAGTTTGATGAAAGTAATAATACCACAATACTACATCTCTAGCAAACATCTTGGGTTCAGTCCCTGTGTGAAATAACACTATAAAAGCTTTAGCGTCATGAACTTGTGTAATGGAAACATCAAACATAAAGAATCAAAAGTATAACACCTTATTATGCAGATCGGCCCATGTCATTTTGGTATGCACAATGACTGTTTCCACCAATGCTGATAGCCGATACCTTCCTGCTTCTCATAACCAATGCCAATGCCGATAACATTTTTAATAGTTTATATAGCTACACACCTGAGGATTAAAAAAAGGCTATGATGTGGTGGTGAGTAAAGATTAATTTTACTTCATAGCTCTGCCTCTGACTTAACCAAAACATCACTGCCAACCCATCACTGCTGTAATCACAACAAAGACAAGGACAGTAAAGATTCTTCAAAAACATGTATTATTGTTTCCGATCAACTGAGGGGCCAAACGGACTGAAAATTGGCAATAGTTGGCTAATTATAATTGGCTCTAGCAATCGGCAAAAAATATGAGATTATCTGTGAATTTTGCAAACAATTATTGGCCGATATGGAGCCGTTAAATATACCAACAGTTAGGCTATCCCTAGTGTTCTGTAACTGGATGATTATCACTGACATCCTAAAGTTCAATCAGCACTTACAGTGCCTTGCGGTGTGTGATCCAGTAAATTGTTGTTGTTTGCTGGTTCATTTTTCAGCACAGCACCTGCCTCTATTTTTGTCCTGGATGTGCGTGTACACCTCCAGTTTGCCAGTTATTTTGGAAAGTAGCCTACCAACACCAAATAAAGGGGAGCAAGGTAACTTTCTTTGTCTTTACTCAATCACATGAATAGATCTAATAAAGTGTCACAGTGTCGGACTGTGTGAACGGCACGGCCATATACGACTTTCATGTTATTTTGGATACAAATGAGCCACTTTGGAGCAGTACAACAATAACTTAGTAACGTGTTTGCACTTGATGGGATAAATCAATGTAAAATTGTGCATGTTGCATTTAAGGAATGTCATCTGAACAATTTCCTTTTGTTGTGATTTTATTTGTTTGGGGCTGATGAGTATGATAATACTCAAGAACTGGCTAAGTGCAGTAAAAAAAAAAGAGTATTGCAATATTCTACTTTACTTCTACTTCCATCTGAAATTCAGAGCAGTCAAAGCACACAGAAGCATAATATCAAAAAACACAAACAAAGAACAAGATCCTCAAAGTTATACTTGAGTATTTGATTCAGTGGTGGAATCTACTTCAAACTTTACTATGTCAAAAGTAAGAGGAATAAAAACTCAAAAATGACCACTCTGCTTGATTTAGCATTAATGGATTATTATGAAAGATATGTTTGTGTTCACATACTGCCATCGCTGATAAAGCTAATTCTGGCTGTGCATTATATATAAAGCAGTATGTTTCGCACAACAAAGTTACTAATTATTAAGCTGTGAAATAAAGCAAAATATTTCCACACGGACTTCATTTACCAAAATTCTGTGCTTAATAAAATATAGGACGACATAAAAACAGCCAAACCAACACGGGCACAATAGCTTGAAAAAAGAAAATAGATGAACAAATAATTGTACAACTGCACTGTGGGTTGTGGTGCTCGAGGGCCCACACAGGGGCCACAGTGCGAGTAAACAGTGGAACCCCATCTCTGAAACCGGCGGTGGAAATTCACATGATCAACACTCACTTACAGGCGGAGGTGGGGGCCGTACAAATTCCTGCTCTCAGGCCCATTATGAGTCCGCTCTGCCAGTGTTGGCCACAGAGGCAGACAGAGGAGGCTGGGATTGTCACAGACAGAGCAGGGATTGTGTATTGCTGATCTGTCACCTAACTGCAGCAACAGAATGCAGACAGTAGGCCGCAATTATTGTTTGTAGGCCGGTGTTTGCCAGTGCCACAGTTTGGGCCAAATAGCTCCCATTCTTGGCAATGTTTAGAATTTATCTGTTTAGTCTTTTCCTTTTTGTTGGGGTTCCTGTTTCCCCCCTCCCCGAGCAACAGCACCACGGGGGAGCTAATTAAAAAAGGTTGCACAAAAAGGATCAAATAAGACTCCAAAGTAAATCAGAGTCAGTCAGCCTGTAATGGGACAAGGCAACAGATAAGTTAAATCTTTTTTCTGGGTGTCATCGCTTCAAAACCGCAGGCGCTGGGCAGCAAAAAGACATCCTTTGTTTCATCTCCCATGATGGTGAATCACCGACCCGCACGCCCAGTAGCCATAGCAATCGCCCCCATCATTATTTGCCACAGTTGAAACCCAGACAGAGACCGATTCAGGGGCTGCCCTGCTCAACAGATGAACTCTTACATTTTATTCATTAAGTTGCAGTAATTAGTGTTTTCTAGTGGGTTGTTTGTAATGACGTTTCACAATCTAAACCAACTTTCATCCTTTTCTTTTCTTTTTTTAGCTCTCTGCGGTGTGAAAAACTGAGGGGCTTCTTTATAGGTCATGACAAAGAAGATTTAGTGAAGGGCGTGTTTCAGCAAATGGGTTTGCATTATCACAGTGAATGCATTGAGGTAAAAGAGAAAGATGGTAAATCCACGCCAAGAGAACATATTGTTTGTCATGAGTAGGCTACAGTCAAGTGCTGGTCTTTTAGTTGTATGATGTTATTCTCTGATTTTTCTGCTTCAAATGGAAAAAAAATATACTTTTTCTACATTTATCTGGTAGCTGGTGATCACAATCTAAAGAAAAATATCAACACCTGTAGATATAACCACTCATACAGGATTTACACCACATGATTGCAACAATGATTTTCGAGGCGAGCTGCAAGAATATCAAGATATGGTGAACAGCCAACACAAGCACGTCCAGTCCAACCACCACCAATTCAGTGCCATGATTCAGACTCTTTCCCACTCACACAAACATTATCTTGCTTCTAAGTACTTCAATTTTGCTTGTGTTTCTATTTTTCCTTTGGACTCAGTGGCTGTTGAGTTTTTGTTGTGTTGTTTTGACTGAACTATTTGGTGCATGATTTTATGAGTTTATTGTTATTGTTTATTAGATGGATCCCCATTAGCTGCCGCCTTGGCTACCACTAATCTCCATCCTATTATTTAGTTGGATTTCTTAGTAGGCTTATTTAAAAAGAACACAAACTAAAATCAATGTTACTATATCATCAAAGGCGTTTTACTCTCACTTAAGTGCTACACAAACTATATTTGTTGATCTCGTACAATTGATATAAATCTTTGTTTTACACGATTTCCACCACATCAACCAACCAAACAACCAACCATAGAGACCTAATAATACAATAGTCAAATAGCCTCGCATCACCAGGCTCTTCAGACAAGCGAAAAGCAGAGCCTCGGTGTCTGTTTCCTCCGAATTTCGAAGTCACCAAATTCACCAAAATAAAAGTGTTCACCAGCATAAAACTTATAAAATAGGCATTGACTTGCAATACAATAAAAGCTAAACGTTAACTCAATGGCTCGGGGACTTTCTTGTAAATTATATGCCTTCAGGGGTTTTCAAAGTGTGAGAGAGTGAGCCCCCCTTAATGAAAAATAAACAGCTGTTGTTACTATGACCAAAACAATATTTGATTCTTTTCTGTGGGATTTATTTGATGTATCTTCTTTCTCAGCATATTAATTATCATGACAACATAAAGCACTGACGAATAAGTCTACTGTAAACATTGATATAGAACTCTGTAACACACTCATCACAAGAGCAGCGACATGCTCTCCCTGTGTGATCATCTGGGAAGCAGAGAGTCTGAAGTTTATTGAAATGTAGCCTACAGGTGACACTGTGACAGGTCTCCACTACGTCTTGACCACATCAGCTGTTCAGCTGTAGAAGAGGAAAACTCCGCCGCTACGTTCAGCTTTTTTTTTTTTAATAGCAAATGCTCGGGGATAAATCCAATGTTTTATCTGAGCTCACTGTAAAACTCATATAAAACCTAACGACTGTGCAGCACCTGACGCTAACCAGAATAGTTCAGCATGCAACTAAATCCAGCAAAACGTCAACTCAGATGATTGCATTGGAGCACCTTGGGCGTCAGTGCACAACGCGAAAAGGGTCTGACCACTCAATGTTGCTGTTGCTCCCGGATGCTGCTGAGCATAATCGCAGCGTGTTACAAGATCGTGTTTTATCATATTGCAGTATAATCACAAACTATAGGCTACTGCAAAAACATTAATCATTGATCCCTATGTGCAAGTGACGTGTAACTCATGTTTTGTTTGAATGTTTTCCGTTTTTCTTTTTTTTCTTTTTCTCATGTCGCGCCTCCCCTCGATCTGGCGCCCCCCAAGGGAGGCGCGCCTCACACTTTGAAAACCCCTGCCTTAAATAAAAGAGTTTTAGCATTTTATTAGCTTGGTGCTTTTATTTTGAAAATTTCCAAAACAGATCAACCAATGTATTTCAAGATCAACCATGTCTCATGGTATTAACAACAACACCTTGGTCAATAATAACGAGAGAAACGCACCTGTGTCACGTGTCCTCTCTCTGGCTGTTCTCCAGCAAAACATCTCGACCTCCACCATTAAAGTCCAGACGTGCTCCGACTCGGGTTCCATCGCTGATCAAGACTGTAAGTAAATCCTTCATGCTCTTCGTGTTAGTCCATAAATACCAAAGACGCTGAACTGTAGGGCTGCAGAGTTCGTCACCTGCTCAGGTGGGGCAGGTAGGCTATCTGTGGGCCTCAGCTGAAACAAGTTAGCATCGTCCGCTCCGACGTCAGCTCTGCTCGCTCTTTGCTATTAATGCTACCTAGCCGACTATGAACAACATAGAGGCATATGGTTTGTTTCTTTGAGTTTCAGTTTCTCGGCGTCATTTTCTTATTTATCTTCCCCTTTTACTACTTCATTGCTCCAACGCTTGTTTTCCACTACGTTTAAGGATGTTTCCGGTTTGGTTTACCACCTGACCTGACCTGACCTCTGACCCCTGACCTGATTCATCATGCTACAGAATGCCATGAACTAATATAGGCTACTTAATAGAGTGGCTTCTTGTACTGTTTTTTTTTTATAGTAGGCTACTTAAATTCATTCAATGATTTATGGTTAAAGAAGATTAAGGCCACAGTTAATGGGAGTGAGGCCCCCTGGGGGTCGGAGGCCCCAACACCCACTGTCCGATGAGTAGTCCATATTTTCTCCAGTAGCCTATTTTCAGCTTTCGTCTTCCAGTTTCACTATGCATACCCTCTGATTTTCTAACCTCAAGGCTTCAAAAAACAAATTTTCAACTTGAATAAATAATAAAGCGAAGAATAAATTCCAATTCTAATCTAGTCTTGGTTGTTCTTCTCTAATCTATCCCACAAATGCTCAGGTTAATTTTGTGATCCACTGAGTATTAGATTTACAGTCTGCCCAAATGATAAATTAATGTATCAGAACAAACTTTTGCTCTCAATGCTACCACTTTGACAAGAGCAGGATTTTTAATACAGGACCATTTTTCCTTTTGTATGAGTACTTTTTATTTACAGTCACCATGAAGAATTTCCTCTTCTCCAGCTCCAGTAAGGAGCTTTTCTGCACAGTTTCTGTCAGTGGTCAGCAAAATGAGCAGAGTAAGGAGGGGCGTTCGTTTCAGGGAATGGAGCTTCCACTGGATACCTTTCAGCCATAGTAACAACAGAGGAATTAAACTGCAGAGGCTATTTTCCAAATCTCCATAGTGACTGACAAAACCCTTGGAAAGTGTCCAGGATGGCCACTTTGTAAAGACCTCCCTCTCTCTCTCTTTGTCTCACTCTTTTCTTTGTCTGTCTCTGTGCATGTGTATGTGTATGTGGGTGTTTGGAGGGAGTGATTGGGTCAGGGGTACACGGACGGGGAAACACCCTGCACTCTTGGAGCTTTAATTTGAGTTGAATTGCATAACTTGCCAAATACATCACATAGTGAGTGTCCACATGAATTAGCCCTATCCCCATTAACACCTGCTGTCATCTGGTCATACTTATTTAAAGGATGATACCCCCTGGTCACACATATTTCAAGCTGTCTGTCAGTGACCATCACATCACAGGTGTCACTTGCATATGTCTGACTGCACCAGGGAGCATCACCCAGACCGACTGACAGCTGCAGATGACACTCTTGCCTGGAGACGAGTGGACCAGAGTGAGACAGACTCTTTAAGTGTGAATTATAATAATTATAATAAATAACTATTTCTTACAGCTATACTGTATGAAGGAATATGTTATCTCAAGTTTCACAGTTCAATAACAACAAAATAAATAATTTTCCCATAAATTCCCAGATATTAAAGGAGATTTTAAGGAAATCCCCTATGAGCCACGGATTTGGCACAATGTTATCTTACTGTAGTCCCAGGAATGATGCTATTTAGCTCAAGGCTAATAGAGAATTCACATGTCTCACTTATTTAATAACCTTATGCAAGTCAAATGTCAGAACAGACCAGACTTGCTCCAAGGCAGTCACTCTAAATGAGACTATTTTCACAACTTCTCTTTGAAAAAACTAAATACCATTCAAGTAAAATTAAACTAAACATGCACAGTAGTTTTTAAAATGCTCAAAATGTCCGTTGTTGTTCTAATGATGGCATCTATGATTTGTATTTTCCTTGTTCATGCCTGGACTTTAATTTAACCCTGAAGTGGGCCATGATGTCTTTACCTTGATGTTCCTATGTTTACATTTCCAGATGCTAACATCTGGTCTGCTGCCTCACTCCATAGCATCTTGGCACCTATGCCGCCTTGGCCATTTGGATACTACAGGTAAATGTGACAGTAACCAACTATTTTGCATATTCATTGTAAAATGTCATACATTTTATAACACTGACACCCAGTCATGAACTCTGAGACAATGGAGGATTGGTTGTAATGTATGGACATTATAAACAAGACACGTTAATTTAAAAAATAGAACACTTTATTGAATAATGAACATTTTCTAGCAGCCAAAAACAACATTTTTTTTTTAAACCAGGAGCTGCCTTTCAATTAACTTCATGAATTTTCTTCTTTTTTTTTCCCTGGTTGATTAGTTCTCATTTCTTTTTAAGTTGTCAAATGAGATAATCTTGTAGCAGCACAATTTTTTCACTGTAAAATCTACAGCTGTCTTTGAAAATAACTGAATGTACATTGCACATTCAGGAAGAACCCAAACAAACAATAGCAAATGACAAGAAATCAAATTTCTTTGATGTAGTGCATTCAGTAGAACTTATAATAGATACGATAATTATTTACAATGAGCAATGAATGAGTAAAAAAATATGTTGTTCTTACTAACTGATATTGATACTTTCCATAAACGTACAATTTGAACTATAATGAAACTGCAATAAGAGGCACAACTCTCCTCAGTCACCACACCAGTGGGTCAACATTGTGATTAAGATTATTTGCTGACCTTAGACACATAGGCTACAACAAAATAATCAAAAACAATATAACACCTTGGACCTGCTTGTGTGAATATGTCTGTGGTATGTAATCTCCTGCTTTCATAATATAGGACAGTATTGTCCACATCTCACACGCACTGCATCCATGGAGTCTTGTGCTTGTAGCGCACGCATTCCTCCACTAGGTGGCCTTCTTGCCTGTGTAACAGCCGATGACTCCCCCTCAGGATGCACTTTCCTGTCTGATACTTTAAACTCAACTGATGTAAAAGATGACAGACTACCGTTTTTATTTGACCACGATTTGGAGGTATCAATAGTAGGTGACACTCTGACGCCTCTCCCTTTGATACTACTTATATCCCTTTTTTGACTATGGGTACTGGAATCGTCCAAAAATGGGTCTGAATCACTCCCGTGTGGCATGTTGTAATAGGTGCACTTTGGAGTTTGAGGTTTCGCCATCTCCTCGAGCTCTGATGAGGAAATGGCTGCAAGAGGGTTCTGCTGGATTTTGTAATGAGGTGGTGAATCCTCGCTAGTGTTCTCCTGAACCGTATCAAGGGAGGTACTGTCCAAATTGCCGTACATCCCCAGAGAGACTGGAGGAGATTTTCTTATTAGGTGGTTCTCCTTCAGCAGCCACCTTCCTCGATCGATCAAAACCCCATCACTCGTGTCCATTCCTGAGGTGAAAGAAACAAACTGCGTGGCCCCCGGTGCAGCCTCAGCATCTGCCTTTAATGAGCTTGTAGCACTGAAATAAGACAGGTCCTCCCTTGAGGCCTTTGTGCCCGACTCAAAGGAAGAGAAACTCCCTGGACTTTTTAATCTGGAACTTTGCAAGACTTCCGAATTACTTGCAACAGATGCTTTGGACGCGGTGCTCACTGCACTCGTTGTCCCGTTAGGTCTGTGAGTCCTTCGTCTGTAGACTGGAAAAGGTTTCCCTGAAGCCTCTTCTCCGCTCTCCGTGACAACATCTACAGACTCCTGACTTTTATAACCACCGCTTTCTGAAGTTTCTGGTCTGTAATCTGTTAAATCAGAGGTACAGGGGCTCGGAAGACATTTTAAACCATACGACGAACTGTCCTCTCTACTTTGTGGCATAGCAGCTAGCTTAGTTTGTACGACTACAGCGTTTTCTGGCTCTATCCTTATCTTTCCCCGAGCGTCATACGTGAATATAAGCGAAGAGGATTGTAGGGCTGAGTTTACAAAGTCAAGCAACTCCTGGGATATTTCAACTGGATGTGGTAGGCTGTTGCTACTTTCCACACGATTCTCCCCTCCGTCGTCTATTTCAAGGTCGTCAGTGTCGTTTCCGTTGCCTTTATCAAACTCACACTGCCCCTCAGAGGAATATCTGGTTGGTGATTCAGCGTTGTGTTCTACATTTGCTTCGTCATGAGTACTACAGTGCTGCTGCAAATACGAGGCCTCTTCGAGCAGGTTTTTACTGTCTTCATCTTCATCATTGTTGAATTCCTCATTTAGCTCATTTTCTTCATCATCATCACCCATCTCCTCCTCACCTGTCTGACCTGCTTTCATGTTTTCCTCAACCTCCAGCTCCTCTGCTTCTTCTGCTTCAACAGTTTTCTCCTCCAGACTGTCTTCTATGTTCTCCAGAGCTTCCTGATTCCCTTCGTCACCTTTTTCCTCCTCATCATCTGTGAGCACCTGAGCTCTTTCCTCTTCCTCCTCACTAACACTAACCAGCTCCATTTTGTCTTCTTCTTCATCTTCTATTTCAACCACATCTGTTCTTTCTTGACCCTCCTCTTCCTCTCCACTCAGATTTTCTGCATCTTCTTCTTCATCTTTCTCAGTAATTTGCTCTACTTCTTCTTCTACTTCCCTCTCAGCAGTCGGATCTTCCTCCTCCTCCTCCTCTTTTTCCTGTACCTCATCATTGATATTATCTTCCTCCTCTTCCTCATCAGCTGCATCTATCCCTTCCTCCTCCTCCTCCTCGTCACCACCTTCTTCCTCCTCCTCTTCACTTAGATTTTCTGCCTCTTCTTCTTCATCTTTCTCAGTAATTTCCTCTGCTGCTTCTTCTTCTTCTACATCCTTCTCAGTAAACTCATCTACTTCCTCCTCTCCTTTCTCCTGCACCTCATCATTGATGTTTTCTTCCTCCTCTTCCTCATCCCCTTCCTCATCAGCTGCATCTACCCCCTCTTCCTTCTCCTCTTCCTGCACCTCATCATTGTTTTCTTCCTCCTCTTCCTCATCCCCTTCCTCTTCAGCTGCATCTACCCCTTTTTCCTCCTCTTCCTCATCCCCTTCCTCTTCAGCTGCATCTACCCCCTCTTCCTTCTCCTCTTCCTGCACCTCATCATTGTTGTTTTCTTCCTCCTCTTCCTCTTCCTCATCAGCTGCATCTACCCCTTCTTCCTCCTCTTCCTGCACCTCATCATTGTTTTCTTCCTCCTCCTCCTCTTCCTCATCAGCTGCATCTACCCCTTCGTCCTCCTCTTCCTGCACATCATCATTGTTGTTTTCTTCCTCCTCTTCCTCATCCTCTTCCTCATCAGCTGCATCTATCCCTTTTTCTTCTTCCTCCTCCTTTTCTTCTTCACTTAGATTTTCTGCCTCTTCTTCTTCATCTTTCTCAGTAATGTCCTCTGCTGCTGCTTCTTCATCTACATCCTTATCTGTAATCACATCTGCTTCCTCTTCTTCTTTCTCCTCCTCCTCCTCCTCCTCCTTCTCCTCCTCCTCACCAATGTCCTCCACTTGTTCTTCATTATTTTCAATAATCACATCCGCTTCATCTTTTTCTGTCTCCCCCATCTCATCATCCAAGTTGTCTACGTCCTTTCCTTCCTCTCCTTCGCCTTCTGTCTCCCCGGTTACCTTCTCCACATCTTCTTCAACATCCTTCTCCATGAATTCATCTACTTCCTCTTCTTCTTTCTCCTCCCCCTCATCATCAATGTTTTCTTCCACCTCTTCCGTCTCCTCCATAACCTCTTCCACTTCTTCTTCTCTATCTTCCTCCACAACCTCATCCACTTCCTCTTCGTCTTTCTCCTCCATTTCACCATTCAAATGTTCTTCCTCCTCTTCCTCATCTTTATCGTCATCCTCAACAACCATATCTACTTCCTCTTCCTCTTTCTCCTCCTTTTCATTGATATTTTCTTCTTTCTCTTCCTCCTCTACATCATTGTCAATAACCAAATCCACATCTTTCTCTTCCATCTCATCACCGAAATCTTCTACCTCATCTTTCTCCTCATTATCCTCCTCCACTTCCTCCTCTATGTTGTTCTCAGTCTCATCCACCTCTTCTTTCTCCTCATCCTCATCATTTCTTACCTCATCTGTATCTTTATTATCTTCCTCCACTTCTTCTTCTTCTACATCATTCTCACCTACCACATCTACTTCTTTCTCATCTGCCTCACTAGTTTTTTCCACCTCCGCTTCATCATCTGCCTCTTCATCAGCCTCTGTCACTTCTTCCTCTGCACTGCTCTCAGCTACTTCTTCATCCTCCTTTTCTTCCTTTTTTTCATCTGTCTCCTCAACAACTTCTTCATCCACCTTTTCCTCATCTGCTGCTTCCTCTTCAACGTCATGCTCATCCCTCCCTGTTTCTTCCTCCAACGTCTCCTCAGCCATCTCTCTTTCACCTGCCTCTTCAGCACAGTCATCCTCTCTTTCTTCTTCATTCCCTAGTCCCTCCTCTGTCTCCTGAACTGCATCTTTCTCTCCTTCTTCTAACTTCTCTCTTTCATCTGCCTGCATATCTTCCTCTGTCCCCTCCTCTACCATTGCAACAGATTCACCACCACTTGCTTTCTCTGCTTCACCTTCTTCTTGCCCCTCATCATTTTCCTCAGCTGCCATCTCATCCCTTTCTTCCTGACCTTCCTCTTCCACATTTTCAAGCTCTTTAGCATCATCATTTACATCTTTTCCTACCCCGTCCTCTCTGTCCTTTTCCCCGTCTCCATCCTCCCCTCTATCCTCCTCTACCTGATCTTCATCCTCCCTTTCTCCTGTCTCATCTTTAACCTCCAGGGTCTCATCTCCTCTCTGTGATACTTCTGAACCTTTTTCCTCAACTTCATCAGCTTCTTGCGGCGACTCTCTCATCATCGTTTCATTCTCAGAAAGCATGGATTGCATCTTGTTTAAGTCACCTTCATCCGCATCTTCTTTTCTTTCTTTTTCAATAGTTTCCTCATCTATGCAGGTAGCATCAGGATCTGTTGATTGTTTTGTTTCATCATTGCAATCATCAACAAATTTTTCCACATCTTCCTCCGTTTCTGACTGGTATCTGTCAGTTTCTACAAACGTGCTCTCCTCCACTGGGTAAAAACTTTTAGCGTGTTGGATTGTCGAAGAAATCTCAGCCCTGATGTCTGGCGGCATATTCAGTTCCTCCAGTAGCTCATCAATGTCCTGATGTTGATCCTCAAATACATCACCTCCTTCAGAAAAAACATCCAGAGCAAACTCAGTCTCTGAAACTCTGGGAGAAAGTGGTTCACTTTCAAGCCTTTCCCTCATAATCTGGAAATCTTTCCAGCGGTCTCTTAAATCAGACGATGCTCTGCTTTGCAGATCTGTCAGACTTGCTCTCTGCTCTTCCTCATTCTCAATGGTGGAAATTTTCTGCAGGGATTCCATCATTAGCATGGCCTCGGAGGTGCTTCTTGACGGGGTATTGTCTCCTGGCCCAGGGCTCGTTAGGCTATCTCTCAGAGTCATGACAGACAAGAACGACAGAAATGCTTTACAAGATGAGCCGAACACTGAAGCTACTTGAGTTGAGAAATCAGGAAGGCTGCTGGACTTCTCGAGATTGGATGGTGCGTTGGTCTCAGACAGCCCTCTGATGCACTGAACTGATGAACAAAGTTGGCGTAGCACAGGTGATATCTTTGATTTGGGAGTTAAAGTGTTGGATGAAGCAGATTCATCCTCATGTGGACCGATGGCTTCTGCAGATTTATGAGCCCTCAGTGTGTTCTCCAGGGGAACAGGATCCACTCTCACACTTGGCATTGAAACACACAGGCCGAAACCTTTTGTTTTTTGTTCACTGTATGGCACAGTTGTTTCGGGCCCTTCGTGGGAAAGAGGAACTGATAGACAAGAAGGAGATTTCTTGATAGCGTCACCAGATAACGGGTAATATTCATTTAAATTATTTTGACTTTCGCTCATTTCATCTGATTCAGTATCAGCACCGATCTTAAACACTACCTTCGGCCGAGGCGGCTCTGATTCATCTGGGATGGACTCTGTGTATGGCACCTGGTCTTGGCTGACTGTCTCCAGCCAGTTCTCAACATATTGGTGGATGTCAGAGGGCGTAGGATTCAGCGAAGGCATTGAGACACTCTCACTCAATTCTACCACATTTTTGGATGAAGATGTTTTGCTTTCAATCAAAGATCTAGGTTTGCTCATTGACTTTCTGATCGGCAGAAGTGATTTTTTAGGTTGTAAAAGGTCCGACATGTTCTTTTTCATTGGAGGCCGTCCAGTTGAAGTATTTACATTATGGCCGTTGTCTTTAGCAGTCACTTTATTCATGCTCTGTCTCTTAGGTGGGGTTCTTTTCAGGTTTTCAGAGCTACCTAGTAAGGCTGAGCCCTTCTTGGGTGTCAGCTCATCTTTAATCGATTTCTCAGACTGAGACCTTCCTGCTTTCTTTTCTGCTGCTTTTCGTTTTTGACCACTTTTAGCACTTTCTGATGAACTCAAACTCTTTTTGCCCATACTAAGCTTGTCAGTGGACGAATGTTTGCTAGTCTTTGAGGGGGTTATGCTAATGTTTTCATTTAGCTTTTTATCTGAGCTGCTTCTTGAAGTTGAACTCTTCTTACTTTTAGGAGTTTTCACTATGTCTTGTACTGGAGATATTCCCTGAGGCTCTGAGGATAGTGATAACATCTCCTCTGTCTGTCTTTGTAGTGGGTCAGCAGTGGAAGGCTGACCCAGGCTAAAATCACAATCGTTGCTGGATGAACATGACCCAGGTTCAGTTGACGGTTTGCTCTCTGCTGCCGGAGTGGAACCATCCAAAGGTACGCCGTCCTCATTTGCTAAATAGTTGTCATAGCAGCCTTGACTCTCATAGATATGCATGACAGTTTCTGTAACTTCCATCCCATTGTTCTGTATCTGAAGGACCTCAGCTACTCCTGACGACCTGATGGAGGAGTGGGAGCCTTTGTTGCTTGTTCCGGCAGATGCCGTTTTCCGAGGTTTGGGGATTGGCCGGTTGCTGCTGCTGCTGTGTCTGACAACGCAGTATCCCTCGGTTGTCTCGCCATCAGCCGTCCTCTCCATGTAGGAATAATGTCCCAGGGTGCTCTCTTGAACCCCCGTCTCTGTCACCGTCTTGACACTCTCAACAGATGCCTTCTTCTTTATGTGTCGAGGACCTGGCGTAGGTGTGCGTTTGAAACTTGTTTTTGCTTTTCCCAAAGCCTTTGAAGCATAATCCTCATAAACTTGCTCACCCTTAAAGCCGACAGCAGCTCCAGTGGGGTGGTTTTCCTCTTTACTTTCATCCTCACTGATGCTAGAGGAGTCTTTGGCAATGGCATTGTTTGAGTCAGGTGAGCTGTTGCCCGACTCAGAAATGGAGGCACAAGATGTCCTCTTGTTAAGGCTGGAGCGGCTGAGTGTGGTAGTCCAGTGGAGCATCTCCTCCTCTTTAATGGTCAGACGAACTTTCATTTCTACTGTCATGCTGCCATCCTGGTTCACACGGAAAGACTTTTCAATGTCATCGTCCTGAGGTACAATGGCTGCTTCCTGCTCATCATCTTCCCCCTCCGTCCCACATGTCTCCATGAGTGCGTGATGCTGCTGGTTGACTTCTGTTTCAACTGATCCATCGGGGGGATGCACGTGGCTGTTTGTGCTTCCGTTTCGAGACTTGTTGATCTGATTGACAATATATCGCTCTGACGATGAGGAGAAGTTTCTTGAGCCTCTTCCGCTTGAGAAAGATTTACTGTTCTCTTTGGTTGGAGGTGTTTGGAAAGCAAAAGAGGAGGAAATAGAGAAAAAAATACATTAGTAATATGTACTGCTCATATTAGTTTGGTGGGAATATTTAAAGAAACAGTTTGATATTTCAATTTTAAGCTAAATGTATATTTGTAAAGCGTAAATGTGCAGACAGTCATGTTTTCATTGTTATGACAGTCCCTAGCATTTACCATCACTCTCTGCTGTCCTAAAACTGGCCGCACTGATCTTTTCATGATATTAGCATAATTATGACATAGCCTACTTTCCAGTTATAGGCTACCAATGAAACATGTTACAACTTACGAGCTCTAGGCAGCAGCATGGATGGCTCCGCGGCTTCCACGTACATGACTTGTGCCATCTGGCCTGTTCTGTGAAAGCTGTGGTTTCCTAATCTAAATGGCTCGCTGCCCGCTGCCACAACAACGCCAGAGCATAAGATAAGTGCAGCGAGGCCATCAACCTGAAAGGAGAGGAGAAACAAGATGGACATGTCGGTCAAAGCCTAAGAAAATTCCCTTGAAAACACACTTTATATGAAAACATCCCAGGACATATTACACTCCACTAAATTTCTTTTAATAATGAAAACAATATCATTTCTTTATGCCACATGCTCTCCAAGCATAGACTGGACATGATATCACATGTGGCTCTAAAAGTGTACTGTATGATGCACTTAAAGGTTTTCTGGACTTGTGATCTTTAACAGGAAGCTTGTTGTTGTTGTTGATTCAGGACACATGGGATTACAGACTGATAGCTCACCAGGGGGTAGAGATCTTGAGAACACCTCTTAGCTCTTCTTGGAACACTTCTAACAAGGTGAAAGTCGTGATTCTTAATCCTTGAGATACAGCACTTCTTTATTTGGTTGTGTAATTTTGTTTAGTTAATTATGACATAGATATTTTGATGCTGTTCTTGACTTTGAAAGCTGATTTTGTGCAATAAGGTAGAACCACAAGAACAAACAATCAAGTGCATCTTGTTAGTCATCTTGTAGTCTGTATTGACACTGACATTAAAGTTAGAAATTGAAATATTTTTGATTAATAGTTTCAAAACTCATGATGTAGTTACATAAATGTATCCTGTAATTTGGAATAACTGGTCTATCATAGCTAGAAGTGCACTTGACCATCAGCCAAAACAAATACTAGAGGGGGGGTGTTTGGATTTCAGTCAGTGCTGCTAAACATGTTGAAGTCTAAATTATTATTATTTACGCATTGGTCCTCCTGGCAGGCGAACAAAGGTGGACCTATGTGACCATCAAACTGTATTCATACAGCAACTTTGAATAAGCCAATCAGAAAATGTAGTAATATGTTTTATGATTGTAACAAACACCCCGTCCACATATCATAACACTGATTTGATTTGATAGCACTATCATGAAACATGAACCTAGTCCAAGCAGCCACATATTAGCTCAGCATAAGGACTGCAAACAAAGAAAACCGATAGCCTGACTATGAAAGCAACACATTAACCTGTCAACCCTGCTAAAACTGACTTATAGATACATATCCTGTCAGCTTAATCCATACAAAACTGAAATGTGAAAACAACAAAGTTGTGTGGCAAATGGTGAGCAGGAGGTATTGCTTGGCAAGGAGCAGTGTTTCTGGGGTTTCCCTGAGTTGCTGTCTTTCCTGACTGTATGCTAAGCTAAGCTAACTGGACCCAGGCTAGATAAGATATTAATCATTACATAAATGTACAGGCTTATTTGAATGTTGACTTTGAATTAGGACTTCTGCTATCAGGACATTTGCACATATAGAGCTGTTTCACCTGTTCCACAAAGGCAGCTACTGTTCATAATCTTCCCAGGGGTTACCGTACTTTAATACTGATCAACAATATTTCAATTTTCAGTTTACCAAACACTTACTCTTCTGCCATCTGTAGAGTAGAGTTTCAGGACTGGGAACTGCAGAATCTGGGAGAGGTAGTCCAGCAAAGAGTCAAATGTTGGTGCAGTTCTTTTCTGCAACACAATTGTCCGTTTAACAGTGGGGTCCCTGTTCTTGATGACCACAAGTCTCTTTGGTGTCCGTACGGCCACCCTGTCGGTGACCTTAGCTGGCCTGACCTCATTCCTGCTGCCAATCGGACGAAACCGAAAACCTTGACGCTTCCGTCTCCCAGCGCTCGGAGGTCTTGTGGTATTCCAAGGAACCTGCCGCCGGTTCACTTCATTCAGGTTTAAAGGCTTCACGCGTTTCCGGTCAGAACACACATAAGATCCCCCATCCTGAAAGTCATCTAGACCTTTAACCAGGTGGGTCCCACGAGGAGTGGTGATGGTCCTCACTCCAAAGGGCAGAGGCACTTTCTTGGACAAAGCGTCCAGCAGAGCATCAAATGTCTTAAAGGTGCGGGCATTGATGACCATGCGATGCCCGCTGAACTGATAGTCACCACTTTTGTAGAAACATACTCGCTTCGAGGCCGAGGGATCAGCGATAGGCTGCAGGGGCCGGGAGGGTAACGTCTGCCCACTGCCAGACGACAGCCCCTGGACAACTGGGTCCTGGATGGGTGTGCTGCTCATCTTGTTTGGAGGTAGCTAGAAAGAAAGTACAGAGAGAGAGTTACTATTGCAGCTCATATGTAAGCTTCTAAAGTGATACTCCATCACTGAAGACACTCATAATATTCATATATTTATATTACAATTTCATCTATTTTTTTCGTTGTTCTTGCTGCTGTAGTTTGGACAGCCAGGAGAAAAACATTTTCCCTCCATGTTGATGACATCAGCATAGCTTATATAAAAGGGTGTATTTCTAGCTATTCTTTAAACTACAGTAGGCTATTTCAAAATTATAACAACTCTTAGGCCCATAAACAGATCAACAAAATATAATGTCAAGTTTTTGATAATAGGTAAGGAGTGTTTTTCATTATCTCAACTTGGAGAGCCCACATTAGCACTCATAGCAACAGTCGGCAGAACTAGGCATTGGTCAGCACATATTTACTGTGTCATGGTTATTCAGTTGACAAGAAACTTGCATAAAGCTGCAGTGCAACATTAATTTTCTTACTGAAGAAACATTTCTATGGTAGTATGGTATGTTAGTAGCAATATAAGTTATATATAGGACAACATATTACAAAGTAAGCTGTTAAGTACACCGTTACATTATGACAGCAACAATTCAACCAGCTTTAGATGTAGTATTTTCTATTGGCCTATATGCCAATGTCTTTTGATTTGTTTAAGTAACAGCCTATATGTGTCGTTGCGATTATAGCTGCATAAGAACAAAGCCTAAATGCAGCTCAGTAGGAAAGAGCATCATGATTTGAACACAGAGATAACACCTTGTGTCCTTCTGTTGTTTATCCTGTTGAAGAGCTTTCAGTAGTTATACTGTATACCAAGAGACTATAGACAGAACATAGTCAGTACCAACACAGATTATTATCATTCATTATAGTGAACATATTTACACACTTGCATTTGTACAAACAAGTCTACAGAGACATAACCACAGTCTTAGACAAAGGCCACACATACACACCTGAAATGCACAATATCCACTATAGATAATGAATAGAATAACTGACTGGCAAAAACAATGTAATAAAAAAAAGTCTTACCTTCACATTTCCCCTTAATTATAGCAGCTAAAACAACAGAAAGTGTGCCTCCGTTATTCCTCCAAGCACTGGTCAAAGCCTCTCAGCTGCGGTCGAGGGCTATTTTGGGACATGCAACATCATGGCCAATTTGCTTAATCTTTGCTCACACTTAATCAGCATATCAACATAAGGTTACAAACAGGGGAAACACAGGGGAACTGCGTCACGTCAGAATACAAATTTGTACTTTTAGGAATATGAGATTTTAAAAAAGAAAAAAAAGAAAGTAGCTTGATGTTTTCCTAAAGGACTGGCCCGATAATTTATCTACTCAACTGATTTGTATCACGGTTTATGAGGGAATCTTATTTAAAGAAATAAATAAAACAAATGTTTCAAAGTCCCGTCTGCCTCATCAGCTATAATTTCTTTCTGTTCATGTCATTTGTTCTAGAAAACAAAGCAAGACAGTAAATGAGTACAGTGAAAGGCTTATTGAGTGTCAAACGAGTAAGAAAGTGAGGATGGGGTTTGTTTAAAGTTCATGAAGGCACAGGAACTCCCCTGGTCAAAGGAAATGAGTGAATCGTTGCCACTCCAAACAGATACCACAGGTGGCTCGGACTATTTCTAATTTGCAAGCAGGCTGCATAATCAGATTTGAGAAGTCTTGGCCTAATAGGGATTAGGTTAAAGATTTTGCGCACTTGCTGACAGCATGAAGCAGAATAAGGTCTTTAGAGAGCACTTTTACCTCACAGCAGGTATTTGAAATTTAGGACACAGTATCAGTATTTGTGGTTGTTGAGTTTCTTGACACTTATAATGAGTAAGAAATAATGCCATAATGGTGGATTCTCTGCAGCGTTGTACCAAACTTGGACAGCTAACAGACAGAATATCCATACATTTGCACAGTGCAGTCGACCAAGACCTGAATTTTGGTTTCCAAATTGTGGCTAATGATCTAATTGCTTCAGGGGATGAGAGCTGTGTCACTGCACGGCAGTTACCAGACAGTGTGCCAATTACCATGGTACCACTAACTGCGTAAACGCTGCTAATACCTCCCACTAGCACGTGCGCTGACCTGGATGATGGACACTGGCTGGTGGGGGGGATTGAAGGAAGTGCCTATCGAGGTCACACAAAGTCCAAGTGAAGAAAGTCTCCTTTACTTTACTTTTTGCTGACTTACTGTGAAATATACTGTAAATACTTAATTCATACTTTTTATCTTTCACCAAGTTTTTATAAAGTAGAGAAAAAAACTTGATTTTTTTGCATTTGACCTTTATTATTTCTTCTACATATTTTATATAGTGTTATTAACAACATAGTACGTGTTTGCTCTTTTAAATAATTCAAGTCGTTTGCAGTGATTGCCTAACCTTCAGTCACTAGGTGGTAATGTCACATGCTAAGATGTTTGGATTAGCAAGATCCAAATTAGTGAGTCAATCAGTGCCACAGAAATGCAGCATGAGATCTGCAGTGTACCCTCGTCGTGCCCGAGATCCTGTTACACAAAGGGCACAGGTTTGATCCGCACCGCAGTCAAGACTTCATCAAAAGCCAGAGTTCATCCAAAGGCTTCCTGAACAAGACAGATGCTCTTTCAGTAACTGCTAATTACAATGAATAATACATTGACAGCAAAACTAATCTTTTTACATATGTCATCAGTCCCCACACCACCACTGACACTATGAATGTTCAAGCAAAAACCTTGAGGATTGTCTGAAAATATATTCTTTTTTTTCTTTTTCTTGAATCCAGGGAAAATGGCATCTGACAGCCATATTTCCAGTTCTCTGATTATAGGCCAACCGTTTAACCGATTACCGTTTGTCTTAGTGATTGTAAATTTGAGAAACAGTAATTTGAATTTGAGAAAGAGTAACAATAGGCTACAGTACATCTAGAAAACACTATGCCCAAGGCCCAGGTTATGTCTCCAGCTAGTTTTGTCTGAAAAACAGTCAATAACCCAAAGAAATTCATTTTACGATCACATTTGCTTGAGAGGGCAAGTAAATAGGCTATTCACTGATTCATTTCTGTCAATCAATCAACTGAATCATCTCAGCTCTACAGCTGAAAGTGGGTGGGAAGGAATCATGGTAAAATAATCAAATGCAAGAAAGAAATGTGAATAAGTGGATATCTGGGATATTCAAGACATTGAATGATTAAGATTCATTGAATTAAGAAAGTTTCCATCTAATGTTCAGTTGATCGATTTCAATGGTCATTCAATCCTGGTTCACTGTTATGGGGAAACATCAGGAGACCCAAGTGTATTTTTGTGAAGTTGAAAGGTGTCAGTCCATTGTTGACCTCAAGCAGAGAAGCAGGTGGCACTTTGGCGCTATCTGGAGCCATACTGCTTAAATGCAGGGTTTATTTGGTCACAGGACACGTGGTTTCGCAGTAGGCTACTAGAGAAAAACAACAACATAGGCTAGATGTTATCAGGGCTGTTGCATGGGGAGAACGGTGATGACACTTCTAGGGGCCTGTTTAGATTAATTAAACCAATTTTTTTTTTTTTAAAGGAGAAAATGTGTACCCCCCAATAGCCTACTCTTTCTATGACTAACCTATTACCATACTATTATCTGACATTATGCGTCACTTGACTCCACACAAAGCCAAGATGCGGAGTTATTCGCTGCTGTTATTTGCGTTAGGATATGATTGCAGCCACATTCACCATTCATAATTGCTCTTATGGGCCCCCTAGTGGGTTAAGGGGCCCTAAGCAGATGCTTAGTTCACTTATGTCTAGGGCTGGCTTGGGTTGAAATAAATAAAAAAATTTAGAGCCCACTTCAGTATTTTTCAGGGGGCCCAGAATTACCAGCAACGGCCCTGGATGATAGATCTAAATCAGGGGTGTCAAACATATGGCCTGCGGGCCAAGACTGGCCCACCAGAGGGTCCAGTTCAGTCAGTGGGATGAATTTTCCAAATGTGAAAATGAAATGACACAGAAGACAGAAGAGGCATAATTATTTTAGCCTATTTATTTTTCTCAAGAAATTTCAGGTTTGTTTTGTAAGTGGATGGTTCATAAACTGTAAACATCTTAATAATGTAGGCTATTGTACTTATTTGCACTAAAACAAAGGGACAAGTTTAGAGTTCTTGTTATTTACTGTAGCCTATAGGAAATTATAGCCTAGCTATTATCAGCCTGGCACACTTGAGGTCAAATAGCACTGTGTGTGGCCCCTGAAAATGAGTTTGACACCCCTGATCTAAATGAATATTCAGGCTCCAGACTGCCCTTAAATCGGGGCGAGAGTGTGCAAGTAAATTTTTCATTTACTTGCACATGTGCAATCAGTAAATTTGCCAGGTTTTTCTTTTAACGCTGGTGAAACGTAAAAGGGGCGACTCAAAGAATCTGTCCATCTGTTACAGGTGGCGGGCCAATGTGTGTGAGGATCATGAATGAAAATGAAATTTGAATTTGCAAGTCAATTTACAGTGTGCCCCTAAATTTTCTGCTTGTGCTCCTAAAAATTTAAAGTTAGGGGCCACTGTGCTCTGAGTAAAAAAGTAAAAGTCAGTCTGAAGCCCTGATACTCATGACAGGTGAGGTGAGTCAGTTGTCTCATTGACGAGCTCTCATTTACTTTGACAGCTTTCAGAGCTGAATCGTGAGTTCAGTTCCTTCTCGATTAACTCCTCCTGAATCCACTGGTCGTGCATCGACCGGCTG
This sequence comes from Decapterus maruadsi, assembly GCA_030347415.2. NCBI lineage: Eukaryota > Metazoa > Chordata > Actinopteri > Carangiformes > Carangidae > Decapterus > Decapterus maruadsi. The sequence continues at coordinate 21,590,798 of CM064906.1, forward strand.
GGTCTGGTACACACTCCACACACAGCGGCGGCTCTCTGTGCGGTCCCGGTCCGCCGCTGCCGCCGCCGCCTCGTAGTAGTAGACGCCGCCTCCGCCTTCTCTCCAGTTAGCGTGGTCTTTGTCGCGCTACTTGACTCTCCTCAGCTCGCTCCCTCCCAGTTAGTTTTTTTTTTTCGGGAAATCTCATCAGATCAATCAACATGGGCAAAAAGGAGGAAGAGGAGATCATCAGAATTGCGAAGAAGATGGATAAAATGGCGCAGAAGAAAAACGGGGTGAGAAGAAGAAGAATGAATGTTTACCTGCTCAGCCGCTGCGAGGCTAACGACGCGGTTAGCTGTTGCTGCTGCTGCCGACTGTAGAGCTAGTTGACCCCATAGCCGGCTCCTCAACAGTGCGTCGTTACAGAAAAGTATTTATGTGTTTTAAAATGTGAAATACAAGGTTAACCCAAACAATAACAAAAGGCGTCACGGGGAAGCAAGCGTGTGGTTATTATGACTACGGGGCTAACAGCAAACGGCTAGCTCTCCTGTCTGTTTATGTTAACGGCAGCTCTGTGTTGCTAAGCTGTTAGCCACATAGCAGCAGCAGCAGCAGATAGACAGTAAAGTCCTTGGCTGCTAGTAGCACTGTGGGGGATGCTGTCTTAATTTGGGATGATTTAAATTAAGTTGCTGTATATTGCTGTGTTTTGTCGTTTCGAAAGATACAGCAATCAAATCAATCTCTCTGGTTGAAGTTGTGTTTGGGGTTTTGAAAACAAGCGGCTAATTAGCTTGCTAATCATGGGGCTTGGACGTTAACTGCACCACAGGTAAAGTAATGCAACACGGCTGACCATCAATACAGGGATCCAGACTGGTCCTAAATGGGGGGCATTTCACCCCTAAAATTTGAGACATTGCAGTTATTCTTTTCAATCCACTTGACCATGTGCAACCAGTAAATTTGCGGTTTTGTGTGTTGTTTTTAACACTGTTAAAACGTGGAATGGGCGGATCTGTCATTACAGGTTGCAACAGGCCAGTGTGTGTGAGGATCATGAATGAAAAGGAAATGTGAATATTTCCTGTGCAAGTCTAAAATTTTAAGTTAGGGGCTACTGTGCACTTACTTTTTTTTCTTTTTTTTAAAAGTTTTAATCTTTAGGTACCGGTATGCTAAATGTCAGATCAATGAAAACTGACCTGTTGAGTTCAATGAAGCATAAAGTGACACATTTGATTACGTGCAAGTAGTCATTATTATGTATAATCCTTATTTCAGACACATTGTCCATATGACAATTAAGACAATTAAAAGACAGACAAAGAATGGGATAAAGTACATTGTACAGTACTTGACCATAAGTTACCATTGCCACTAAAAATACAATATCATATTAATATGCACAAACCACACATATATATTTATTTATTCAATTTAAATACCATGAAATGTAAGGGAAGGCGGCAAATGATGATGAATCACTCAGGAAATCCACAGCGGTGAGATCCAACCATGTTGATGGAGTGGTTAAATGTCCTGTGTGAGGTGCTGTAGTTCTGAACATGCCTTCCTCTTCCTCTGCAGGCAGGGGCTTTGGACCTGCTGAAGGAGCTGCGCAGTGTCCCCATGACTCTGGAGCTGCTTCAGGTATCTTTGCTCATTCGTTCTCATGGCTCCTTGTCAACACGTACACTCTCAATCCCCGAAACGCTGACGCAACGTCTCCCCACAGTCAACCAGAATTGGAATGTCCGTTAACGCCATCCGTAAGCAGAGCACAGATGACGAGGTGACATCTCTAGCCAAGTCCTTGATCAAATCATGGAAGAAGCTTTTGGGTAATTATCACCTCCTGAATGTGTGATGATATGTTTTGAAGTATTGTTTTCTGATAATACATTTGTTTATCTATGCTGTTGTGCACAATCATATCAGAGACAATTGATCAAGGCTTTGTTCATGTAGTCTAATGGCTGAACCCAAGCCAAGGTAAACCATTTGGTTATTGTAACACAGTGTGTACTCAGACTATATTGGAATTTCTGAAAATGTGACACCCATCTTCATACTTCATCCCCCTGATGTTTTCCATCAGCTTCCACTGTCTATCAATTGAGGCTGCAACATTGCACGTTGAAATTACATAAAATAATCTTGAAAAACATCTATATTAAGACTTCTCTTGAAGAAGTTAATGGATTGGATTCACATTGCACTTCACGGCACCCAAAGGGCTGGGCGCCCTGGGGCAGCGTGATTGCCAATGTAGCCAAACGGCCCCTCCGACCTAGCCTGATGCATCAGCCGCTTATTTCATTCCATTTCATATAGCGTCTGAACACGAGCCATAGGGATTCGTTTGCTTCCGGGAGGCGGTTGCTTACGTTTGCTTCAACTAATCGCTGCTGCTTGGTGGTGACGTGTGCTATACACCGGTTAAGATCATAGGTTAAGCTTGAGTGCTTGAGTTCAACGTCATCGCCTTCAGTTCCCCATCTGTTCGCTGATTGGTCCGTCCACTCTGGTGGACAGAGCAAACGCGTTACTAGTTTCCTGACTATATGGTGGAGGCCAATGAAATTGGCCGGAAGCATTAGGCGGCGCCAGCCTGGCTACCTCCGACCACCACCAAACATTCATACACATTTGCTCGGGGCAAGATGGGTAAAGGTGTCTTGCCCAAGGACACAACAGCAGCGACTGAGATGGAGCGGGATACGAACCACCGTCTCCTGAGCCACTGTCACCCCAGAAGTTATCGCCAAGAAACACTGAACAATACAGCACAACATTGCAGAAACTATTAAAGGAAAGCTGCAAGGCAGTTTTTTTTATTCATGCAGAGAGATTCAGCTGTCCAGCATAGAAGAATATTGATTTTACTTACTTTCAAGTTGGCCTTTACTTGAATCTTTCGCACTTGTGTGATTTTCTTTCTAACTTGTTTCATATCATCTGTGCCTTAGATGAGCCTGGAGGTGGAGATAAACCTTCAGATGAGAAGAGGAAAGAGCAAACAACACCTGTTGTTTCTCCCTCGGAGGGAAGCCCAGAGGCAAAAGAAGAAAGGTAACAAAGCAAAGCTCTGATATTTGTGATACATTTGCTCATACTGATCATCAAGACGAGTCATTTTTCCAATTGCATATGGCTGTGGATACATTCTCTACACATTTTTTTGCTCCATGGTTTGCTTCGGTAACTGATGTAACTTCTCTCATTGCCTCTGTAGCAGCTCCAGCAGTAACTCCAGCAGCAAGAGTGAGCCCACTGAGGTCACACCCAACTCGTTAATCAACACCTTTCCTCGTGCCCCCGGCACCTCTGATTCTATCAGGATCAAGTGCAGAGAAATGCTGTCCAATGCTCTGCAGACAGGAGGTAATCTTTCCATCATTATATCTAAATAAATTCTTAATGTATCGTGCGTTTGTGGTGGTCGTGTCCAGCTTGATTTATTTAAGTCTATTTCACATTTTCTGTCCGTCCACTCTCTTGACAGATGACCATATTGCTATTGGTGCTGATTGTGACGAACTTGGAGCACAGATTGAGGAATATATCCTTTGCATTGGATAGAAATGTGAGAATGTTCACTCTTTTTTTTTTTTGTCCCTCATGGATTGATTTTCAGGTTATAAATGAGTTAATCACTTAATGTTTTAACACTGATGCATCCAGAACCTGGATTTAACCGTGTAGTTTTACGCTATACTGTAAATAAATAAGTGATGAATATGTATGTTGTTGAAAGCAAATTCCTTGACTTGCCATCACGCATCTTCCAAGAGTTTAAGAACACAGACATGAAATACAAGAATCGCGTGCGGAGCCGGATCTCAAATCTGAAGGATGTGAAGAACCCTAATTTAAGGAGGACTGTGCTATGTGGGAGTGTAACCCCTGAGCGGATGGCTAAGATGACTGCAGAGGTGTGTTGCTGATGATGGCACAGTCTTAGATCATAGCGCTAAGCCTGTAATACTCATATTCCACATCACACAACTTTGACCACCATGTTGCTGTAACTTGACAATATACTGTTACTGTAGTTATTCTATGTGTTTACTTAGATGCATCTTTATTGGTATTCTTCTGTAGGAAATGGCCAGCGATGAGCTGAAAGAAATGAGGAAGAACTTGACCAAAGAAGCTGTCAGGGACCACCAGATGGCCACCACCGGAGGCACTCAGACTGATCTATTCACCTGTGGCAAGTGCAAGGGCAAATGCTGCACCTACACACAGGTAAAGGCCGCCGTCGGTGCTTCAAATGGTAGAAGTTAGGAATGCACGCTTTGAATTTTTTTTTATGACCGATAACCGGCGCTCGTTAACCAATTATTTACCGTATAAGATTGAAACGCTCACAGGGGCATTCGCAGATGGTTTTCTTTTTTTTTGCCGTTGTTACAATTGGATATGTTCTAGGATATTGTGTAATCTGTTTTTATACTTGAATGACGTGTTTTGGGATATCATGTATTCTATTTTAGTACATCTAACCATAACCTGACGTGTGTGAACATGAAGCTATGGATAAAATATGCACACGCGCTGCAACAGCTGATCAGCGCAAGATCCACTGTTCTCTGGCTCAGATGGAAGTTAGATCGTTGCATGTTGAACTGTTTTTATACAAAGTGCAGCCAAACACCAGGCTAAAGAGAGAGGGACAGCATAGCTCCCCTATGGAGCTGCAGGTGAGCTGGAGAGCACAGCGTCGTTACAGATGATGCACGTCTATGTACGTACGGGCTTCATTTATTATCTGGTCTTCCCTCATGGGGACTGCGCTGCATCACTGGCACATACTGTCAGTCCTCCTGCGTAACTTTTTGCTGCGAAATATGACTGAAGGCACGTGGAAGTCTGCACGTGTCGACAGGCCCCCATGAGTTAACGATATAAGGAGCTACTGATAGTATTAATCGGTCTTGTTATTGGTTAACGGTTAAACAGTTTATCTTGTGTATCATCTCTATGGATGATGTGGTTGATTGTTCAGTCCTTTTAACCTAAGATCGATCTACTCTGAGGCGTCAGTACAAAATAAACATGGTAATGTAATTAATTAAAGCGTTAGTGTGAGATAGAATGACTCTGTGTGCATCATGTGTTATTTGTGCATAAACGTGTGAGCGTTTTTAATACTTCCACACCAGTGTGTTCAACAAGTGAGGTGAAAATTGGTGCCCTGTACTCTTAGACGATGTTAGTTGACATTGTACTGATGTGTGCTTTTTTTCCTCCTTTTTAAAAATCAATCACAGGTTCAAACTCGCAGCGCTGATGAGCCAATGACCACGTTTGTCTTCTGCAATCAATGCGGAAATAGATGGAAGGTATGTTGGTTAACTTCTGAGTCCTCTGTGTTAGATCTTTGGGACTACTTTAAAATGTTTTATAAATTACAATTTTATCAAATACATTTTTACACGTTCAATATTTTGATTTCTTAAACAATAAGGAAAATAATTGTTACTTGCCTCCTACATATATCTTGCACACACATAATTAGAATTAATCCAAATTCATAGATTGATATTCAGACAACTGTCAACTGTAAATTACATGTTTTCAGTTTGCATTCATGCCATTATTTCAACCAGTGCCACCTCCAGAGTAACGTCTTTGTTGATATATGGACAGTTCTTTTCTAGCTATTTGCTAATCGTTATAAAAGCGGATGCCACATGATTTTGACACTCATTTTGCTTTTCTGTGTGTGTCCCAGTTCTGCTGAATCTGCAGGCATCATCCACGGCGCTGACAAGTAGCAAAGTTTCCTGGACCAGGTTCTGTCTATCAGCAACTGATTGGAGCTTTTTATTCTGTGGTATATGGTGCACAACATGCCATACAAAGAGGCCACTGCGGTTACCGTTTGAGTAAATATCCTGTTCATAGATCTCATTGTCCGTTCCCCCCACCGCCCCCCGCTCCCACCGCCCCAGAAAAAAATCTTTTACTATTGTTATTAGTTGTTTCTCACTGTCAGATATATGCGATCGATTATGTCTCATTCTCTTTTATCTGCATTTTTTATATGTAGTTTTAACACTTTGAAAGATGTTGTTTTGCTTTCCCCTCACAACATTGCATTGTTTTATTTAATTTACCAATAAAATGTAATCCATTTGATTAAATAGAAGTGCTTTTCATTAGTTGTCTCCCACAGTGTGATGTGCCTTCAGTCTCATCCGGCTGCGTGGATCTTTAACATTATACTAATGCAATCAAGGATCTGAGAGGACAAAGGTGTGTGTGTGTGTGTGTGTTGATGAGTATATGTTTGTTATTGGTGGAATATTCATCACATCAAAGTGAATGCAGATGTATGCACATCATTCTGTCGAGGGAAAGGATGATGTCAGTGGCTGAACCAGGGAAGATGCACAATTGTTTCTATTTCCTCAAGGTTTTTTTTTTTTTTTTAATTGCCAGGTGCAGCCACTCTGTGTTCATGAGCTGTTGTCCTGCTTTACCTCCACACAAATTACACCCAGGCCAGTGACAGTGACTAACAGCGCTTATTCACTGAATTGTAGGATGGCTACATTGAGATTTTGTGCACAACATGCATTTCCAACTGTGCTCTCCCTGATAACTGCCTCACTACACTGTTTACTATCTAATGAGGGTCGGCTTCTTATTGATTAGTAAATTGTACTGTACCTCTTTCAAAGGATGCCAATCCCATCAACCCATCTTAAACATAATTTCTTTGTCTGGATAACAAACATTGAGGCTGCAAAATTATTCCCACTAAGGGGATAAACAAAACTTTACTTTATCCCTAATAATTGATTTTTCAGATTACAATTTACTGAATTCTTTTATTCAAAATCTCTTTAAAAAACACTATGGTGTGAGAAGGGATCACCTTTTCTTTTGCTTTAAATGCACACAACTGATTTACCATGTGCTACATTTGCTCATATAGATTTATTTTTGCATTGGCTCAAGCTCCAGGCCAAGTTATAATATAGCATGTTTTCTTCCTGACTCTTTCAAAAGTTGAAGTGGTAACAGTTAAACAATCAGCATCCTTTCCTTACAGCAACCACATAAGGAAATATTTATTATAGCAGGAAATACTGCCACTATTCTTATGAAATATCAACTTGATTGGACTGTGACATACTCTTGAGTTTGATCTTGGGGCGAGCCCATTGAGTAAAATGCCACTGAATAATTTGCAACACAATACATCTGAAGCTCAAATGTGCAGCTTTTTTTTCTTTTTCTTTCAAGTTTGGTTTTAAAAGCCTCACTGTAGGTCCTGTGAATAATTTAACAGAGTCCCTTCACTTCTCATTCAGACGTACCTCCTCTGACTGTCATATTAAACACCATTAACCCCTCACTAAAACTAAACTGATAATATCCTTTAACTGGATTCACCTCATCAGTCTCTGATGGAAAAGCTACACCATCCTGCTCTAAAATCCTCATCAATCAGTCATTTTGTAATGTAGCTGTAATATAATAATATTAGTGTACCCGTATAAGATATATAATATAATAATGATAATAATAATATAGCAATGTAGCAGAGTATGTTATTTGTTCAGTGTAGTGGTTCAGTGATCAAATCATTCCAGAGTTGATAAAATTATTGTGCTTTATTTTATCTTAATCAAAATGCCCACAAGTCATTATTTTTCTTGGAGAGTAGCAGAAAAAAAAAACCTAAACCATATACTGTAAACATTCACATTATTTGTTTTTAAAAATGTATTCTTCAGTAAACTCAGCGCAAAATAACACATTTCATATAGTAAACAGAAGAAGAAACAACATTTATAGGCATCACTCCAAACCATTGGCTTAGATTGTGTTTTGAGGTTGATCTGCGCGGTGTATCCATCAGCTCAAATTGCACATAGTAAGTTAAAGTTAACTCTAAGACAAGTAGAAGTCCCACCGTGAAGCACACAAGTTGGCAATAAGTTCAGATCAACCAGCCCCCCATCCACTGATCTTTGTCCTCCGCAAATATAAAGACATGTGTTTTCATCATCCTCCAACGCTACCAAAATGGACTGATGTAGTCGTGACTAAAGTAATCAAGACAAAACACATGCGATAATTTTTGCCAATGAGAGGGACAAATTTCCAGTAAACTGGCTCCGTGCTCCAGTAACCACCCTTATGGCAAGAGTCTGAAAACAACCGTTGCCCATGAGAAAGATGTCATAAAATTGAATGTCAAGGCACTTCCCCATGTGAGGATCTTGTCTTTGAGTGACATGTTTGTGAGGCAACAAAGAAATTCAACTAAAACTATCAGAATACATAAAAGTTTTTAACACTTGGCAACTCCAATTGTAGTCAATGGAAACGCTCGCGATAAATGTACACAGACACACAGTTTTACGTGGTAGCTTTGGTGTTGCTGCTAACCTGGCCTGACCCCCCGTGTCAGTTCCAATCGATCATGTCAATGGGCTTTTTACAAACACCATGACTCTTATGTCAAAAAAAAACTACCAGGATGGTTCAGCCTGCCGTTGAACAATGTCAATCTCACGCAAATTTTCCGTAACGCATCATTTTACTGGTCTCTCATGTCTTAACGATTTACATTAAGTTCTCTGGAAATGTAATTTGGTTGCATTTATTGCTAAAATAGGAACAATTTAGTTGATACACTGGTATAATTCAAATTACCAATCAGTGTAAGGGCTATATTTTTTTGTCTGCCTGACAAAAACAGCACTTTTTTCAGATTTTGCAGATTTTTAGCTATGCTAAGCTAACCGGCTGCTTTCTGTGGTTTCATATTTATCATACAGAAATGGGGAGTGGTAGCCTATAAATCTTCTCAGCTAACTCTCATTAAAACAAACAAACAAAAAACACATGTACATATATTTCCTGAAATGTTGATCTACATATTTAGTACCAAATTACTTTCCAGGAAACTTCCTGAACAGTTACTCGGAAACAAGAGACCTGTAAAATGTAGCGTTATCCAAATCTTTTTACATTTCCTGACAGTGACTTTACAGAGTATAGTTTCTTTCCCGTAGAACTTAAATATAATTTATACTTGTTGGTTCTTCGGTATTGGCAATAGATATCAATAAATAAAAAATACTTTATCTGGTAAATATAATTACTATAGTTTTTATGTCACACTGGTAAAACTAAGTTAAAACTATGAGGTCTGCAATGAGCAGCACTTGAATAAAAAATATCTCAGAAGTGTTTTTATCAGGCAATCTTCAGTGGTTACGATTGAGTAAAGAAAGTTAAAACACCCTTTCGTTATTATTGATTTGAGTTTCTTAAGGAAACAAATTGCACACTGTGACAAGAGTTACTGCCACTTTGTCACTTTAAACACACTTACAGTAGTTTCAATTACACACAGGTTCTCCGTGAACTGGAGTTGCCAAGTCGTTGTCACAGGTACCAAAGTGTGAGGTTAGGTAACAAAACAGGGTGAAAATAAAAGTCGTATCATACAGTACCCCACAAAGCTGCCTGCAAGTAGAGCTAACATGTAGCCTTTGACTTGAGCTTTGATTTTCATACGCAGTAAATAGAACCAGGCGTTTCCACATAAAATACCCACAATTCCATTTTTTTTTGTACTATTTACAAACTCATAAATATATAGTCTACAGTAGGAATCATTTCCCCCCAAACAATCATACAAAAAACAACAGACCATAAAAAACTCTGAACACAAATAAAATAGATTTCTATCAAAAGAAAAAAAAAAAAGAAATCAGAAACAAAATGTATTTATATTCCTTTGGAGTGTTTTGCTATGTTGATCTGTAGCAGTACTTGTGATGTCAAGCCCTCGGGAGATTTTTGAGACCTGAGTGTCTTCGGTCAGGTGCAGATCACAATAGAGCTGAGATCCCTGGGAGGGGCCAGGCTGGAGGCCCGGTTCATGTAATCCTACACTGAACATACAAAGTAAAAATGTTTTAAAAAGGGGGGGAAGGACTTGGGGGAGGAGGGGGGGAGAGGGAGGGAGGGGAATAAAGAGAGTTAAAAGATCACAGGTCATCACCACCCTAAGATTCAGGGGACTGCTCCGACAGGGTGTTGAGCAGGTTTTTGTAGGCTGCGGAGTTCATGTAGCGTGGATACGAGTCTCTTTGCATTAGTGTGTAGATCTGCAGCTGGGCGTCGTCGAACGTGTGCGAGGTGGGCTCCAGCATGTTCCTATTGATCGTCTCACGCACACGGGAGTCGAGGCTCACCTGGGAGTCAACAGAATTAGACTTTAGCGAGAACGGGATGTTGATCGTTCAGCAAACAAAATGGGAACTGTGGGAAACAGCAAGTGTGGCTCTGTGTGACAATAATACAAATTCACCTAGCACAGCTCAAAAGGTGATTGGCTAATTAAAATGTTACATTTTGTTTATGAAAACTAAAGGCTTAAAAATCATAGCCTGGGTTCACACATGCTGCCTTGCGTGCAATTTTATTCGCTCTAAGTCAGCCTCAACGAGGGAGCCAATCACAGCATGGGGGAGGGGGCAGCAAGACAATGACGACACAGCTCATCGATCCAACATGGCTGCAGGTGCTTTACCTTTCGATGCAGCGTTAGAAAGTGTTTTAAAGGGCCAACGAGGAGTTTCTATTCGGTTATAAAACAGTCTCAGTTGAATCTACGGCTCCATTTTCGATCAATATATCGTTTTGTCTCTATCGAAGAAATGCGTTTAACGCAAATGAGAATTTTTCCTCATCAGATTTCTGAACCTCTTTGAACCTCTGACTTTAATCCTTGATGAATGAAAACATGGCTACGGTCATTGGTTGTCCCTTTAAGTAGTTAATTTTGAAAAAAGAAAAGAAACATTAAGGTTTTTTTCCCTCATCAGATTTCTGTCGCTCTACATAGGCTACGTCATCGGGTATGATTGATATGATTGGCTATAAGCTATGTACAGACGCCTTGATAGACATTTGTAGCGTCCAATAAACAGCTCTGTGAAAAAATGAACGGGTGGTTCCCAGACCAAATCTCAATCCACATTGGGATGAGGTCTGGTGTTCGCCAGGCTATAAAAATTGACATTTAAAGGCAGATTTCAGGTTCTTTCTATTTCTGTTTTCATTTTTACGATTTCCTTTAACATGTTACAGTAGTTCGTTACTGAGCTGTAGAGGAGCTGCGAGACTATTTCTTCCATCTGTGAACAGAGCCAAGTTAGCTGTCTAGTCTTTATTCTAAGCTAGGCTAACAGATTTGCAGCTACAGCTTCATTTAACTCCAACTAGAGACTTAATTACACATATTTTCTTCAACATTTGTCAGACATCATGAGGTTTCACTCTTGATGTCAACACTGCAACATTGACAGTATAATGAACGTGGGCTGTCAAACCTCTTTTGGCGAGAGGATGGAGACGTAGTCCTCGTAGATGACCCGGGCCTTCTCCTCTATCGTGCTCTTATTGGTCTCTTTGCAGAACTCCTCGCAGGCCAACCAGAAGAGCATGTTCTCCTCGCTGAACTCGGTACGAAGAAACTGTCTGAAGGAGTTCCTCCCCGCGGGGCAGCACATCAGTTTGTCAAACGACTGCCCCCACGAGCGCACCTCCTCCAACGTGGGCTTAGGACTGCAGAGGAGGACAATAATATGGAAGTGAGTGACATTTAGGAAATAAAAAGTGTTCGATAGATGACACACTCTTATGAAGTGGATTTAACTGACCAGTCTTCACAGTCTGAGGTCCCTTCCTTGACGTCATAAGATGCCTTTCGGTTCCTATCATCCCGGTCTTCATTCCTAATGATGACACAGAAAACACACCAGAAACGAGTTTACAAATCTGATCCTGAACATAAACTTTGTCCAATTGTCATATCCCATACAGAACAGATTAGTCGACTAATTGATTATCTCACAGACAGAAAGTCAATCAGCAAGTGCTTTTTTAAAAAATTATAATTGATTAATTGTTACGGTGGTATTTTCAGCAAAATTATCTCAATATTTCATTAATGTAAAGCTTGGCTAGCGATAATACACTCCTGTATAATTAACTGATTAGTTGATTGACTCACTTCATTTCTAAGTTTTAAAAAAGCTCTTTTTCAGCCTCTCATATATAAAGATTTCCTTCCTCTATTTTATACCGGTTTTCCACCATTTAATAGACTGAGGAGGTGAGAGAATGGAGAAAAAAAGAATAATTAATCAGGAAAATAATTATTAATAGCAGCTATAAAAAGATATTTTAGTTTAGATTGTTCTTCTAGTAAATGGTGATATACTATATATTCATTAAAAATTGTGCAGCTGTTGCCAGTGTCTAACAGCTGTGCGTTGCAAGTTGCTTGTATTTGTTTAGCTTGGTATCTTTTGTTTAGCTCTATATCTGTGTTCATGAATCAAATTCAAGACAGTTATTTGGAACAAAACAAGAACTTTCTCACATTTAAATTCTGATTGGTTTTGATTTCATCCTCTGCTGCAGACATTTCAAGAGCTCACATTCACAGTAGATAACAAAACTGTTATTTAAGTAGGTTTTACACTGTAATAAAGGCACCAGCTGACAGACCACATGCAAAAATATCAAGAGCATAAGACACAAGCTGGAGCCTGCTTGCGGAGACACACTAGTTCAGGCTGTGCTCTCCTGTGTGCATTAATGTCAGCCATGCTGGGCCACGACGAGCTAGTTCTGGGGTGGGGGAAGACCTACCAGGAACAGCTACAGCAGCAGCACCAGCAGAAGCAACATGCATTTGAGCCCCGTGGGTTGGCCTGGCCCGGCTGGCCCTGCTGGGCCGGTGCAGTTCCCCCCGCTGCCGACTCCTGCTGCACCGACATCTGCCTCTTTCGCATCTCCATCCGCTCTGATCCCATGGGCTATAGACAGAGGAGAGAGGACAGGGAGGCACTGAGTTCACTGTTTTCATGTCAGGAACGGTTAACCGAGATTCTGTCTTGTTGTAAGAAAATCTATTTAGCTGCAGTTGTAGGATATAAATCAGTGCCAGTGCAATGGAGATGGTGCGGGCAAGCACTCAGTGTCCTGTACTCAGACTGAGCAGCAGTGTGAAATCCTGACAGCTGTGCATCTGATTTTTTTTTACCAGCACCACAATCATATCCACATTAATACAGATTGGTTGGATTAATTTCTCAGCAGATGACACCTATGTGTTTGTTATACATGCAGGAAGTGAAGAGCTGCTGGTCTCTGTCCGGAGCATGTGCTGGCATGCCCAGAGGCCACACGGTGAAGGAATGCTGTTCGCTCTGTTCGGGGGGAAAGTATGGAGGCATAATTTGCTGATTTTGTTTTTCCTGCTGCCAAACATGCTCCAATGAATGACATTTCACTTCATCTAATCTCAAACTGGCCTTTGATCCCTTCTATAGTCTAACTGCATGTGACCATGCATGGGTTTAATATCCATTTTCTAAAATTTGAAATATCGTATAAATGCCTCAGTGGCACAGCTGTGCATTAAATGATTCACAAATCTCCCTGGGCCCAAGTGGAGCAATAAATTAAATTGCAAATAATGTGAATATAGTCATTTTTTTTTTCTTTTTCTTTTTTTTTGAAGGATTTATGCTCGTCAAGTGTCAGACTGTCTTGCTGTTATTGGCTACACTGATGATGCTCATGAGACATTACTGTGGTTTAATTGAGACTTGAGCTCTCTAGCGTATATTCAACAGAATCCCCGGAAAGGTTTGCAGGCCTATAGAGCACAGACAGGCTGTGCTCACAGAATGACTTCTTGTCTGATTTTAACAAATGTGTCATCACCAGGTCAGACACTGCCAAATCCTGTCAGATCATTTATGTAACAAAGCTGTCGCTTCAAACTCACGGCATCATCCGGCTACTATACCTGACACAAGAAAACGATGCTTTGGAGAGAGAGAGAGAAAAAAAAAATGTCAGAAGATTTGGTATGAGGGAGGAAGGGGAGGAAGAGGAGGAGGAGGAGGAGGGGGGTGGCTGAAGGCGCAGCTTGCAAATCTATAACCGCAGCATCGCTCTATCACAGCCTCTCTCAGTGAATACAATACCATTTGGTCATTTCTAAAATGGATCCGCGCGCGGTCCCCCCCGCCCCCCCTCAGATCCGGAGCTGGCTTCGGCTGCAAATTTGGTGCGTCGTGCCAAATGGCATATTTTACGCGTTAAGGTGTCGGGTGCTTTCAAAGCTCGACACAATTGCAGTATGGCTTGACTCAACAGCTATAGACGATGAAATGGGGGGTGGGGTGGTCGTATCCATTCAAAGGATAAATCATGATAACAACAAATAAAGCCGCAATTCTCCCTCAATCTCACGGCAGTATATATACATATTCACACGTACACGCACAAAAACACAACGGGAACGAAACGAGAAGGGGGACGTGATGCTTTCTGAGCGATTTAACAAGCAAGAGACCATTGCATTAGCAACTCGCACATCACATCAATGGAAAGTGCCACCATGAAGAACCACAGAGCTTCATCGCCCTGGACAACCACCGAAAAGACACTGCCTAGATCTGTTAAAAGCCCACTGTACAGCAAGATAGTGACATGCCCTTTTTTTTTTTAAATGCCTGGAAAAAAAAAAAAAGACGGCCTCAAACGCTCCGATCAACCAAACATCCGTGCAACGATACATCGCTTTGCTACAAGTACTTACAATTTCACCATGTATGCACAGCGAGAAGAGGTAATTCTTTGCCTTGATTACATCCGATGGCACATAAGGCTTTTTTTTCCGACCGGCTGCTTCAAGTCAGTACGCATGCGTCTTCTCTCCCAACTCGTAGTAGCTCAGTGAAGAGTGTAAACCCCCGACAGTATGGCACAGGTTTATTGTGCAGGTCCGCTCCTACCTCCGTATTTGCGTGAGACACCATGGAAAGGAGACTGTCCACGCGAGGGTGTCTGCATGACCATTTGTGTATAAAAAAAAGGAGGGGAAACACACACACTCCGATTAAAGGAGGAGGAGGGGGGGGGGATCTTAAGTCAACCAGAGCTCTTTTCACACTACAGCCATTTATTCAACTCTAACAGATAGATTCTTTTCTTCTTTTTAATGAGACACATAAATATTACCAGTGAAATAAACTACAATCCTCCACCATCAGTGAGTGAGTGAGCCCCTCACACTGAGTCGCTGTCTATGGTGCTGAAACAGCAGCAGCTCAGAGGCTGCAGCTGTTTGACTACCACGACTTTTACAACCAGTGTTAAATCATTTTATAAGTCCTCGCCTTTCATCTGAGATCATCATTCATTCATCAATGAATGTCCCAAATAGATGCCACGCATACACACACTGGCACATTGTGGTGTTTCTAATGCGATTGTTCTGTCCTGAATTGGTGAAGATGAACCAAAAAAGAGGAACCGTGGACCGACCGCATTCACTTGGAGATGTTCTTTAGCCTGAGCGACATCTCCTGTATCGCCTCTGTTTGATAAACTAATAGATCAAGTCAAATCATATAAGTGCCTCTCCTCTTTGTATTTCACACATGATTTCTAGGCTCTTATGTGACTTAATCTACAGTACAGGCCTGCAACCAGTAATGATGCAGAGGACAACACTGCCATCTGAAGGTGAGCTCGAACTACAGCACTATCATGATACCCTCCGTGTGTGTGTGTGACAAAACACCAATTGATAAAAATCAAATTTCAGATTTCTTTTTTTCTTTTTTTAAGTCATGACCATACTTACAGTATTATCTCTTTAATTTGACTCCAGGCACTTTCTTGCATGACCACTCTAGTGTAATTGCTATTTGACACAGAATCAAGCCAGTGGTAACAACAAAAGCATTGCCGCACATTGCCTATCCTTCAATGTAATCTATCAAATTACATTATTAACCCTTTGGTTTTGGGTGCACATTGTTTCTTTGCTATATGTAAACAGCAGGTGGCACTCTGCACTCGATATAGCTGCCTATTCTTATCTACTTAATTTACACCGACACATTTGTGCTGTTGCCTGTCTAGGTCACATTGTCAGTTAAGATGTTCTGGATGATGGATATCAATCTCGCCAATACTGCATTGTAATAAGAAGAGTGGAAAAACCTGATACAAGACTCATTGGGGAACTGTTCTCACAGATCTGGTGCTATAATACTGTAAAAGCAATGGATCCATTTCAGGACAATAAGCATTCATCTGTGCTGTAATCTCAACAAAAAAAGGGGCGAATAATAAATTCCTTCCCCGTCCATGAACTACTCGATGAACTACTCTCTGGTCGTGCGTAACCGGGTTGTGCCCTGAGCATCCACACATCTTCATTCCCCCCAGAGATATGAGCATGTGACTTTCTCCACAACACTTCATTTAACACCTTCCCTTGCGTTCATGTTACGCAACACAGTCCCACAAATAGCCATGTGAGATTGATACATACACATGCAAGCAACGAATGATACTTTCTGCTGGCTGCGGTTTGATGAGCGTGCATGCAGCCCTTTTTCCCTCTCAGAGCACACAAACCTGAAGTGGAGGAGGGATTCTGAACACACAAGGTCACACGAGAGAATAGGACAGAGCTGGAGCGACGAGGATGAAATAAAAAATCTTTTCAATGAGTGGTTAAGGCGATTCAGATCATTGTGAAGCTTTGAGGAAGATGGAATTAACCACAGATTCAATCAGCGGAGCTCAACATACAGAGAAACACTGGAGAGGCGATGCTGCAGACACCAACTAACACCTCCAGAGCTCCCGGAGCGTTTTGAAGGTGAAAATTTGGGGGTTTGTCAAGTCGCAGCCAGCGACAGAGGTGGCGACTGAATATTGGAAACATCTTCTTCTCTCTATTAGATTTCTATTTCCTGCTGACATTATTATTCTGTAATGAATTTCTCTCTGTTTCCCCCCCAGGTGTGCTGATCAAGTTGATCTTTGTACTGTAAAGGTTACGCTCAATTTATTAAACCACAATCAGTGTAGTATTCCTCCTATAACCAAGTTACACAGTCAAAGGCTCTTTTGTTTAGTTTTTTTACTTCTTTTTTTTCACATCATCAGCACAACTCTAGGGGACAGGCCTCCATACAACATAATGTCACCGCAAGTCACAGCTCTGTTTAAAACCACAGACATTTTTGTAGCTTTGCATCAATGTGTCAGATCAGTGAGCACATAAAAGTGCTGGGTTTCAGTGCAGTTGGGTCTAAAATAGATGGGTAAAGGCATCCTGGTGGCCTGGAGCTCGGAAGCACCGAAGATTTAATCACAATAACAACAACCCTAAACTGAGTCTGGCTGAAGACATTTGTTGTATCTCATTCCTTTTTATTTGTTCCTTTTCTCTCAGCTCTCCCCTGTGTGACAATAAAGGCTTAAATATAAAATACAAAGAAAGAAAAGGGGGCAGCCTACGGGTTTGAGGCAATGCAATATTTACTGTTTGTATTTTAGCCAGCTGCATGTTGATTTCCATCGTCTCTCTCCCCTCATTGTCTGTCATTTTTTCTTAAATAAAGGCATACAATTGTCCCAAAAATATTAAGACAAAACATAAGTAAAGCTATGAAGGTTCAAACCAGGCGTTTCTGTTTTCATGTTCTCTCAGTGCCTTTGTGGGCTCTCTCCCAGTTCCCTGGCTTCCTCCCACAGTCAAAAGACATGCACGTTAGGTCCCGAAACTTTCTCCTGACACTACTGTTCACCTTTGATCCTTGATAACCCTACATGTTACTACCACCATAACATTTTAACTTGAACCCCAAATCAACTCGAAGCTGGAAAAAAAAAGGCTTCTCTGTGCATCAACAGTGATTTATTCAGCTTTTCAGCTTTGTTACCTGTGGGGTGGGTTATGGTTGGCTGGTGACCACACCCACTCTGGGTCACAGCAACTGAGTGGAAGCTTGTCTTTGGTTGAAGAACCCAGCCTGTTTCACATTGATGGAAGCTTGTCATTGGTTGAACACCAAGACAAAAGAACTCCAGATTAATTAAAGGCATTTTATTTACTCAAGAGAGTGTCTTGGAGTTTTACTTTGCTTTTACATTGTTTTACAGCCCTGTATGCCTACATTACTCTGTTTATTAGCCACTTAGCTTTCGCACTGACAGTATTGTGCAACTTCAACCTGTAGACATGTTGTTATGTTGCTTTCACCTGCAAACTACTACTGCATAGTGTGTAATTATGGGATAGTTAGTACATTGGGCTAATAATGCTAACAACAACAATAGCTAACAAAATGGATGCTATTCAGGCTTCAGTCAGTCACCAACTCAGGTCAGCTCAGATGTACTGTAACATTATTCCCAGCTCCTTATTCAGACCCGAGGAAAGGCGAAGGGTCTTCAAATGCAGTGGTCCAATCAGAGAGACTAAGTGAAAACACCTGTGTAGACCTGCAGGACCTTTGTTAGTATAATCAAGCACACCTGTATGTTACCTGCTATTACACAACCCCTGCTATCTGAAAAGTACCTTCATTACCTAAACCTAAACAGTATCCACATTGGACATTAGGCATGTTCTCATACAGCAGCTCTTTCCATCCAGTCAGTTTCCCAATGTATCATAGTTTGATTATTGGTCAACAAGCCACAACAAGCCTCTGAGACACATGGCTTTGTAACAACTCAGGCTAATTTCCTATATGTTAATGATTCAAACGTCTCCTGTCCTCCCACTCACTTCTTGAAGTGTCCTGTGTCCTCGTGGCTCTTTTACAATCCCTTCCACCTCTGTGAATAGTAACACAGTTCTCCTTACTACAGAAAGCCCACGGAAATCTTTATTTATCCCTTTACCAGGATTCTGCATGCTGCCAAACTCCAGAATCACATCCTCAGGCTATTTTTAGAAACCATTAGTATTCTTGTTACTCATTCAATAATACATTGTGCATAAACACCATCATATAGGTTTTGACTGTCTGTGCCACCAACTATATAACTTTGCATGGATTTCTAATAATTTCTAATCACGGGTTTTACACTATTTCAAGACACACCATCTTCTTCTTTTAATCTTCTTAAGCCTCGTTCAGACAGGAAGTGCTTCCCTAAATAGAGGTTTGGAAAAAAAGCAAGATGGGGCTGCTGGCACTCAGACAAGAGCAATCTGGTTGCAATAACAACAACAGGAGTAGACAGGACGAGGGCTGTTTCATTTACTGCATTCAATTAATAATGTAGTGACTTGCAAGTTGCATTGCTACTTAAAGTTGGTCGGATGTCAGAATGAGTAAATTCAGCTACACTTAGAGTTATTTTGTACTGTAAGTGCAACACGGCATCTAAAGATATCTGAAATACAGTCATAAGTAGAGTTATAGCCTTATACGAATGTCTGGGGTCTTTCTTGACAATATTTGCTTGATGAAAATTAGTTTCACATTGATACTCAGATGATTAGAGACAGGTTTGTGATAATTAAGGGTGGCCATCAACAATAACAATTCCTCATGTGACAAAAAAACCCACCACACTTTCATACCTCAAGGCACACCATCTCCTGCTCCTCTCGGTCCGGGTCATTGTAGTTCACGGGGTACCCGGCACCGTGGCAGTCCCGGACCAGTCCCCGTATCCGCTGCCACATCAGGGCCCTGGTGCGCCTGATCCCCCGCAGAGCAGACGTGGGCCTGATCTCCCACTGTCTCACCGCTCTAGCATATGGCATGCTCCGACCACGAGGCCTCACCCGCCATGTGAGGCTCAAGCCCGTTTGAGATCATCGGAAATCCACGCACTCCTCGCTTCCTTTCTTCTATGTTTTCCCTGCGTCTCTTCTGAAGCACATCGTGACAGAGACAGTGTGAGAGGGAGAGAGACACACAGAGAGAAGGAGGACAAAAAAAAAAGCATCAGTGACCCTGACAAACAGAAGAGTGTTCACAAAGGAGAGGGCAGAAGGGGATTAGGACAATGTTCCCACTGGATGCAATCCTGATTCCTCTGTGCTTTACTGTCTCACCAGCTTAGGCCAGATTAAGCCAGGAGGTCTTAGTGCCTGAGTGAGATGGACGGAGAGGAAGACGAGTGACAGGCGTGGATTCGTTTGTAATTATATATGCTTCTTGATGAATTCCCATGTAATACAAAGGATTAAAACACATTGGTAAATGGTCTTTGTAGAGGAAACATATGGCCACAGTGGACACTTTGAATCATTAACACAGACACACACTTGGCTCCTGTGCTGCTTCGGCGGGCGGCTCTGTTCGGAGTCTGATAGCGAGGAGCCTCTAACATGTTGTGCTCGGTCGTGCCACTCATTACAGATTCACAAGGATAAACGCTGATCAAAGCTCCTCAATGTGAGCAATCAACTGACTTTAGCCTTCAGTCATCCTCACAAAGCCACAAAGTTAAAGCACAATATCAAGTGATAACAGAGCTGATTGGGATTGATTGGCTCATATCATGTGAGGTGTCTTCTCATTTTCTTGACCCTCACGGTGTCAGAAATATTATCAGCAGATAGGAAGTCACTGTAATAACTTTGTCTGCTTTTCTCTATGAAGTCCTTGCTTTGGCAAGGACACAAACAGTCCACTTTGGTTGCATCAGTTTCACATTTCATTGTGGCAACCTTCAGTTTTTGCATTTTGGGCAGTTTGTAAATGATTTAAAAGACAACAAGGGAGTATAGAGTTCCTCAGTTATTACATCAACTCACTGCTTGAGCATCTCAGGAAGCCATATCAGCAGCAATTTACTCAAACTCATTATATCTGGAGATTCTTTTATCTTTTTTTGTAATATCACAGCTCCTTTTATAATGCCCTTTAAAAAAAAAAAACTTTTCCTATTCCTTGTGCATCATGAGTCAGCCAGTCACATCAGTGTATTCTACAGTTCATTCATCATTATTATCTAACATGACTGTTATTATCATGAATATGATTATTTTATCATGTTGATTACTATTATGCAAACAAAGAAAACAAACCTGCTGCTGCTGCTGCTCCACCACCACCACCACACACGCACACGCTCACACAAAAAGTATAATGTGCACATAACATGATTCACCATACTAACTTGCTAAATAAGCCAATAATATAGACTGTATAGACTGCAGAAACTGATGACCAACATCAAAACAAGCTAATGAAAGTAATCCAAAGTAGCCTAAAACAAATAGCCAAACAAATAGCAAAACTAAGAAACAAACTCTAAAATAGCTCCTACTGAGGAATCCTATCAAATCAAGCACCAACGTTTTCTTATTCATAATTTCATAATTATCACCAAACTGTGGTGTGTTTAAACATTACCATTTTCAAACATGTGATCCTCCCCGGCTGCATCACTGCTGCAGAGCACGTGACTGATCCGCTGTCACATGATAGAACGTGACGTCGTGTTGTAGTCGCTCAGCTGTTCGTACAGGAGGGTGAGTAAATTCATGTGATGTTCACGTCGTATCAAACATGTTAATGTGTATAAAACGAATGCATGTTTGTTCTTTTAATGCTGAATTATGTTGTTGTGAAAATGCCATCGTCTTTGTAACGGTCGTCCTTTTTGAAACGGACGAGAAGCTGTGTTAGCACATGCTAACTCCGTTTAGCATCCTCAGCTTATTTTGCTCAGCTAAACGGCTCTATCTGTATCACTGACAACGCTATAACTTGACATTTCTGTTTGCATGCCTTATATTTAGCCACTGCCTTAATACAGTTTAATAGCCTATGACATGTACGTTACTGTGTTGTTTTATCTCGGTTCTCGGGAGTTCCCATCCTAAGTCGTGACATTGGTTGGACCTGGGAAGCTAGCTAGCATGACCTGATGCTAGCGCTGCGAACCTGACCAGCTAAAGGCAGAATTAAACCTTATAAATGAAAAGTAGGCTGTTCATTAATATCACACGCCAAGGTACATAGCATTAGTCTTAAAAATGAAACCCCAAAGGTCTCTACGTGGCCTCCTTCCTGGTAGCTCTTGTAGCCAGTCCAGTTAGCTCCAATGCCATGTACTGTAAAATTAAAATTATTGTCTGGACAAATCAATCAGTAATTTGTTATGGAGAGCTATCTGTTATTTTAGCTTGTCGTAGACGGATACTAAAAATAAACGGTGACGTTTTCTGTAATGTTATGACCCTGTGGTTACATTGGCTGTGGTGTTTTTCCATTCAGGTGGTGTTGGATTTGTATCCTGACATAATACTGTAGTGGACATATCACGGCATCATGGATATCCGCGGGGCTGTGGACGCTGCAGTCCCCACCAACATCATCGCTGCCAAGGCAGCTGAGGTGCGGGCCAATCTGGTCAACTGGCAGTCCTACCTGCAGTGAGTACAACAACACTTTAATACTTGACATATTTTATTGTGGTATTGTGTTATTGCTTTAGTTCAGCGTGTCAACCGTGTACCTAGGTAAGTCAAGCTGTTGCTAAATCAATTCCTTCATGTAGAGAGCTGTCAAATTACAGAAAGTGCAGTGTCTTAATCCAAAACTGGCTCTGCTGCAGTTCCTGTGTTGTGATTCACTGTCTTGAGTGATACTTCCTCTTTGATCTGACTTGTGACTGACATTGTCAATCCTATTACTTGATTCCTCTTTTTTTTAAAAGTCACGTACTATACATGTTGTTACTCTAACATCCTGTCTTCATAACCATAATATTTTTTTGCTTTAACATGTGGTATTTCCAGATTCATTATCATTATTGTGCAAACTTTCCTTTTCATTAGAAGCAGCATGCTAGTGACAAGGCATAGCCCAGTCTTTCAGTGAGGATCAGTTGTAGTAGTGAATGAGAAAATAAGTGATGTTGCACTAAAGTCGTATTGTCTCAATTAATTTTCTTCCAGGAGTCAGATGATCTCGGTGGAGGACTGTGAGTTCATCAAGAAGTTTGAGGTGGCCAACTCCGAGGAGAAGCAGGTCATTCTGACCAATGAAGGACATCAGGTACGGAAAACTTAACATCATTTGTGTGTTTCTATGTTTAATTAATGGTCTGATTCAGCAGGTGCCCTTTAAGATTTTTTCATATTTGGTTATTTTGAATCTTTTTTTCTTCTTTCTTCACTGAACTTATGTGTCATAAGTGTCTCTGTGCCGACGGTTACAATAGAGTCAAAGACCAGTGTCAACTCCTTTAGGTTGTAGGTCACTGACAGGTCATACTGAGAGGTTAACTCTCTCTAACTAAAATCATTTGTCAGCTAACTTGATTTTGTAAACCTGACTCTACACACACATGTTACTTTTGCTCACTTAAGTCGAGGTAACAGGCACAATAAAGGTAAAAGCTTTTTGTTCAATATATCAATAAGGGGTTTTTGTCTCACTCAGTTTCTATATCTATTTGTGTTTGCTCAGTGTGCAAAGACCTTTCTGAATCTGATGGCCCACATCTCCAAGGAGCAGACGGTTCAATACATCCTGACTCTGATTGATGACACTCTGCAGGTAAACAAACAGACTCACTAAAGACATGCTCAGAAAATGGGGAAGAATTGCATAATTTTACTGACACCAAACAAGCCTTTTTATTTAGGTTTTGTTTTGTTTTGCTTCGGGAAACAATTGTATAGAGCTACAGTATCTATACAGAGACTCCCAATACTTTCAAATTCATTTTTGACATATAGTAATTTCATACCAGACTGCTTATGGGAAATCTTTTGTTGTTACTCAACAGCTACTTAAAGTAACATTTGAAATGAAAAAGAGACACATTGTTGAATGCATTTAAGTCCTAAGTAATATGTTGCCCAGAGCTGAACTTACACTAAAATGTCTTCTAAGACAAGTGTGACACTATACCGTTAATTTTTGCACTGAAAATCCAAACAACAACAGCAAACCTCATCACTTCACTTCATTGAAATGAATGAATTATATCATTGAAATGTATTAAATATGACACTTCATTATGACTGTCCATTAATTTTTAGTATAAGTTTACTCTAACTTTACAATCCAAGAGTTTATCTTTGACTTAATCTTCAATGTCACACAGGAGAACCATCAGAGGGTGAGCATCTTCTTTGACTACGCCAAAAAGACAAAGAACACCGCCTGGTCCTACTTCCTCCCCATGCTGAATCGTCAGGACCTTTTTACTGTCCACATGGTGAGTTAGGAAATGTGGAAAAATCACAACAAGGATGTATTGCAATTCACACTGTCCTTGTAAGGTGCGACTAGCTGGTGCAAGTAAAACTCTGTGCAGAGCACAATTCAAACAAGGCAATTACCACAAGCCAATTAAGCGTAGCCATAGTGTACTGAAGTTATTTTTTTCCAGATAAAAAGGTTGCATTATTTTTCACACATGCAATTCATCTTTGAATCATACCAAAGCATCAATTATTCCTCAACTTTACCTCCTTTTTTCTCAATAACAGGCAATTATATAATGTTTTTTTCCTGACCATCCTCATAAATAGAAAAAGGATGACCACCCAGTGACAAACAGAGTACTTATTACAGGGCACCCACAGCTCAATTAATCATACCGGCCAGATGACGGCCAGCAGGTGGGCCCGATGTGATCCAAAGTCTCTGACACTGCATGTTAACTCCATCCAGCTGTCATGCTGACTCTTGCTTTTAAATTACAGCATCAATACTTCTCCACGTCCGCCTCTGGCAAGGAGGAAATTGCATAGCTGAATTTGTTCCTGTCTTATCACTGGATGCATTTGCACTTAACAAGCTGAAATTGTTAAATTGCAAAATGATGGCACTGCTGTAAATTCTCTACTGTTGGTGGACTCTTCATGCGCAGCAAATATGAATAATATGTCCCTCCCATATTAGGCGGCGAGGATCATTGCCAAGCTGGCTGCCTGGGGCCGTGATCTGATGGAGGGAAGCGATCTGAACTACTACTTCAACTGGATCAAAAGCCAGCTCAGTTCACAGGTACGGTTGTCAAAATTGCATGTAAAAGGGCATTTGTAAGTACTGCTGATTTTAAATAGATGCTCACAGTGTACAGGACGGTCTGAACTACACATGGCGTCTAAATGGTACAATCATGTGTCCTTCCTGCAGCAAATTATGTGTTCTGTCTTTTTCATGCATGCTACAGTACTGTGTAAATTGTGTAATTTGAATTATAAGAGGGGAAACAAACATGGGGCTCTTGAACAGCAGTTTCAGAAAGGCGGTAAACATCAGCAAAGCCGGTGAACGCTTTTAAGGCACATGTTGCAATGTTGATAGTCTGAAGTTTATGCCCATCTGAAAATGTAAAGTTTGTTTATAGTGGTTAAGAATGATGCAGTTCATAGGTGCTCATCCTCATGGCAGCAGGGATGTGCAAAGCAATTGTTTTCTTTGTGTGTAAGTTTTGAAATGTATTCATTGTTGTGGTGGGTTTTTCTTTTCTTAGCTATTGAAGCATTCACCTCCAGATACATTGGCCTCTTCTTTCTCATGGAGTTTATTTTATTCCCTTTTTTTCCATGGAATATAATGATCCAAGTAGCAAAACATTGTTTTTCTCTATTCTATTAATTAAATTATACTGTGAAAACCTTGTCTTAATTGATATTATGCATTCATTCAACTTGAAGCATGCTTGTCTGACCTTGAGACGGTCCATTGAAAGCTGTACTGACGGTGCTGGGTTTGCCTTGGCAGGTGAATGCACCAAGGAGTGGGATGATAAAACAGATGAATATTGATTCATGGTTTCTTTTGTGGTTTTGTACAATATAAAAAAAATATCTTGAGGTTGGTTGAAGGTGAGTTCTTCCATGAGCATGGTTTTCTCAGTTTCTGTAAGTTCGCAAATGTATTTGATACTAATTTCTCTCCTCAACAGCCACCCAACAAATCAGTGAATAATCCACCGTCACTGAATTGCATTCGTGGCCGAGCTTTCAGCACAGACTGTATAGCCCAGTGACACTGTGACCCACCTGGAAGCGATGGCTTGTGAAATTTTGCACCTGTTTCTTTTGTTTATCTCTCATTAGAACCTACATGGTACAGGTCCAGAAACAGGCTCAGGAGCAGGAACTATTTCCCCCAGTGAAGTGAGTATGAGTGGTGCATCCTCAAGTCACCCTGGCGCTTCAAGAAAAAAAAAACAAAGGCAGGGTTTGTGCAAGCTGCAAAGTATCAGCTGTCACTGGACTTTCACGCCTCTTCTTTCCCCTCCTTTTCTCTCCCATCCTGCTCTTGCACTCAGGTTTTTTTCACGATTACTTAAAGAATGTTGGAAGGCTGTCTTTTTAGAGCAATTTGAGCGGAAATCTCCGTTTAGACAGCATGGTGTTTGCTGCCACTGGTTGGTTTTAAATGTACAAAATTGCATGCTATAAGCCACTTCGCCTCAATGCTGAAAGCGCATGACAAACACAGCTTCTGCTGTACCAATGAGGGAAATTGGAAGAGCATAATTTGCACAGCAGCAGCAGCATCCTACCATTATCCCAGACTTTGTTGAGAATAGCGTGATTATTCTGAGAACTGTGCTCAGAAACATACTGACTTGAGCGCTTTCTAATAACTGAACATCATCTCTTTCTCTGCATTTCCAGCCAGGTAACCTCTGCTCCTCTACTCCTCCACTCTTCTGTCTTCACTGTTGCCTGTTCTTGCTGGACTTCTTTGCTTTTATTCACCCTCCTTTAAATAACAGATTAATACGATCTATTTTCCTCCTCTCAGCTTCCTCCGCTCTAATCTCAATTTACATTGTTCTGCTCAGGTGTGATGGGACACTTCCCTGCTATTGCTCTGTATTGTACTATTGTGGTCTCTAGCATGTGTTGGTGTATACATATGATAGACTGCATGTGCATTGCCCCAGGTCTGATAGGTGATGGTAATGCAAGTTTTGGACTGGTGTTCTTCCATGTGCTCTCTCTGCTTGTCAACTATTCAGTGTTTTTCAAAACTGCATTAATTGTACTTGACCTCCTAACATGTGATTTGTTCTCCTGATTACGCAGCTGAGGCTCACACCAGCCTGTTTGAGTAAATCTGTGCCTCTGTTCTTTGCAGAGCTCTCAGTATGTCCAGTGTGTGGCTGGCTGTCTTCAGCTGATGCTGAGGGTCAATGAGTACAGGTTTGCTTGGGTGGAGGCTGATGGAGTCAACTGGTGAGTAGCAACTGCTTCATAAACACGTTTACTTTGCCTGTATAATGTTTCTTTAACAAAGACTGCATGCAAACATTCTCACTATGACACTGGGGGACGAAACCATGACCACACCAAAATTAATATTAGTAAGAAACACTCAATAATATGTTTCCACTGGACCCTGAAATTTGTTTATTAGGGAACTTTACTAATTCACACCTTGAGGCAAATTATTAAGAAACTTTCATGTATTAATCATGACTTATTGGATGCAGAAAAGAAGTAAGACTTTTTTTTATTTATTTTTTACAAAATATAGCAGCGATTTTTAATTGATATGGAAAATCTACCAGCACACCAGGTTGACTAATTTCCCTGTATTCAGGCTTGGCATAATCTATGAGCAGTGATGCTGCCCTTTGTCTCTCTATGTAACTTTGATTATTGCATAATGTATTTTATTTATTCATTTACTATTATTTATTCATTTATTTTTCCACTTTCTAATGTCCTGTCAGTATGAGTTCATTTCATTTTCACTTTGCCACCATGTCGATTTTGAGTTTTTCCCTGATTTGATTTTGTCTTGTCAGTTTGCAACTGTAACTTTGTTCTTGAAAAAAATCAAAAATTCAAAAAGAAACACTCAAGTACACAGATTAAAGCCAACATTACTATTACAAGAAGCCAGATATGAGAGACTGTCCTGTTGAATTCATAGCTATTAAAGGATAAAATAAGATTTTCTTCTAAAAGCCAGTAGCTAATGAAATGATCAACCTGAGTTAGTGCCACCTCCGAGCTCTTTCTTGGCTTGTATACGATACCATGTGATGCTTGTAAACTTTACAGCATGAATAGTTATTTCCATAACTTCACCAAATCCTCAAGTTTAAAATGTGATGTTGCTTGTAAAAATTAACCCTGTGGATCATGTGAAATTACTTGCTAATCAATTCCTCACCTGTGACATGGGTGTTGTATAAAGTGTGTAGAAAAGGCATTAGGTAAGAAGGAAATATCACTTCATACCGCATCGCAAAGTAGTCATACTACTTAGTTTGGTTCAGATAATTATTGCACATCTATGAGCTCCACATCTCTGCACTTAGCAGCTATTTCCGCAAATGCATGGCTCACTCTGTGGCTGCAGTCATTAGTTCTGTGCTCTGTATTTTGAGGAGCTCTTCCGTCGCAGAAAGACCGTCTGTGTCTGTCTGAACATTTCATTTTCTGCCATCATCAACAATAATGGATTGGCAACATGTAGGCACACAGCTGTGAAAGCTCCTCTTTTAGCAAACAGGTGCTAGATGGGAGTCGTGGAGATTCACTTTTCTTTTTTCTATTTTGATTGTTATATATTCATTTTCTTTTCTTTTTTTCTTTTTTTTTAATGTCAGCATCACGGCGGTGCTGAGCAACAAGTGCGGTTTCCAGCTCCAGTACCAGATGATCTTCTGCGTTTGGCTCCTGGCCTTCAGTCCTCAACTCTGTGAGCAGTTGAGACGCTACAACGTGGTCCCCGCCCTGTCCGACATCCTGCAGGAGTCTGTCAAGGAGAAGGTCACCCGCATCATTCTGGCTGCCTTCAGGGTACGTGGGGAATTTCTCACTCTTCTGTGTGTTGCTTCTCACTGAAAATGTTTGGACCACACTGTCTGAATTCAATTAACACATTTATCACGTTAAAGCATTCCTCTTTTTGTTCTCCTCTCCAACGTAGCATATGATAGGAATTGAAACCCATTAAAATGAATTGCCATATAGGATCTATTCTCTCTGCAATTATGCAGCTGTGCAGACAAGACGTGCAATTCCCAGGTATGAAAAAAACTGAGATATGTTACAGTACAAATGCACATAAAGGGCTGCCATGAAAAGGTGTGTAACATGAAGTGTTACAGCCTTTATTAAGTTTGTTTTAGAAGTGTTTTGAACTGATATCAGGTCGTCAGTGTGCTTTTTTATTTTTTTTAATCTTACACGGCAACTTGAACATTTGTTTTTAATTAGGCTCGACACTTGATCACAACAAGAGCTGAACTGAATATTTAGTCGTATATAGACCAACACGTCACATACTCCTATGGGCTGTGACTCTGCGCTCGCTCTCCTGTTTTGTGTTGATGCCGGGTAATGAATTCCCCATACTATACTATACCTTGACAGGATTAAATTAATGGCAGGGCCACCCATTTATCTCCCAGAGCCGAGTTGCTCTTTAACTAAGAGGAAGTGAGAGAGTCTGACGAGGCACCAGCACACGTCTGGAGCACCATGAAAATACAGTGAAAATCAATGCGATAACTACCAGGTCTTTCTGAAGGCTGTCTTTTGTAGAGGAAGAGCACACAGTATTTAGTTTATCTCTACAGTTTTATTGCATTTTATGACGATGAAGCCTCCTCTGAAACTATCCAAAGTATGGCACTGATGTCTGTGCTAACACTTCTGGTTTTGTCCAAGCCAGCAGCAGCAGCAGCAGCAGCAGCAGCAGCAGCAGCAGCAGGCAGTGTCGGTGACCTTGCTCAGAGCACAATGGTGTGATGAATGGGATTGATTACATGATTGAAACATGAGCTAATACGCAAGTGGAGGAAAGTTGGATGATTTTCAAAACCCAACCTTAAGAAAAAAGTGTTGATGGTTTCTTGTACTTCTCTCAGACAGTTTTTTTTAGTTGTATTTCACTGTCACTGTGACCTAATCAAATGTGCCTCTGTGGTCCTAATGTACCACCTTCTAGTGTCTTTGAGTTTGCCGAAAGAAATTAGTTTGAGTCCAGTTAGAGATCATGTCGTACAGTATTATGTTTGGCTCAATGCAATGTGTGTTCCTGATTTGAATTTCCCCTAAAGCTCATTCATCACAACTTTCATTTCAGCAGCAGCAGCTGTCACATCGAGTGTTTGTGAATGCACCCATGAACGAAAGGGCCTCTGCTTTTAATTAGTCATAGGAGTTTGAGGTTTGGTGTGGCTGCGGTATCCCGACTAATTAAAAGCAATGGTGTGCAGCAAAAGGAAGCTTCAGAAACATCTTGACATTCAGCTGGTTTTCCCTTGAGTCGTTTTGCATATCTTACAATGAGTAGGATGTTCAATAAGGAGATGCGTAAAAACTCATATAGAAAAAAGGGGAAAAAAAGAAAACACTAATTGTTTTGTTGAGTAAAAAGCTCTAAATGTTGTGTCATGCTGATTTTTAGGAAGTTGAGATTATCGCGGGTTGTAAAATTCTCTTTTTCACAAAATCTTTCTTCAAATACAGTCAGCAAAGTTGTGCATGTCGCTATTTTTCCCAAATGTCCTAATTATGCAAATGAGTCTGCTCACCACATGGGACCAGCAGTGTGACTTAAATTATACGGACCATCTGGAAGTCCTTGAACGCATCCTGAAAAACAGTACTGCTCTTTTTTGTGATGTGATTGCACCAACCTAACTCTGGTACTTGAAGCTTTTTTAAATGAACTCCCAGAAAACAAGAGATTTATTTTAATGATAAGCCTTTAACAACAAGCAGCTCATAAACACTGGCCAGAGGTCAGGATGGCATCTTCAAGTCCACTGTCAGTCAGCGGTTCAAACACAAAGATACTTAAACAAGATGTAACAAGTGACTGTTTATCGGCTTTTATTGCTTTATAAATGACAAACAGCGAATTAGCCGCTGGTCTTCATCATGCTGTTGTTCTCTCTGACAGAACCTCCTGGAGAAGTCGGCCGAGCGCGAGACTCGTCAGGAGTACGCTCTGGCCATGATTCAGTGCAAGGTGCTGAAGCAGCTGGAGAACCTCGAGCAGCAGAAGTACGACGATGAGGACATCACTGAGGACATTAAGTTCCTGCTGGAGAGGCTGGGAGAGAGCGTGCAGGATCTCAGGTACTGTACTCCATTGCACCTCGTGAATGAATGACAGGCCATTAGTGAAAGTTTTCCAAAGCATTAATTTTAAGAAGTGGTTCTGATACAAAAGAACAGCTTGTGAAAAGAATCTCTGTTTAAGAGTCTTTGATACTATCACTTTCATATGAAGCCAGTCTCTTTTCTAAAGACATATTTCTGTTTATCTCACTCACTACATACGTATGTCGGTAACCTCCAAATGTTCAGATTGCCTTAAAGCACTGCTCTTCACAAAAGATGCTCGATAGAAGTACTAGTCGCATTTCCTTTTTTCCTTGCATACCGTACGTACAACAGTGATGATCCTTGGACATTCTCTTTCTCTGTTTTTCCTTTTCGTATTCACAGCTCATTCGATGAGTACAGCTCTGAGCTCAAGTCCGGCCGTCTCGAGTGGAGTCCTGTGCACAAGTCTGAGAAGTTCTGGCGCGAGAACGCCGTCCGTCTGAACGAGAAGAACTATGAGCTCCTCAAGTAAGATTAAACCTGATCCGTAACAAAGCATTTCATTCTCTTCATGGCCTTCAATAACTCAATTTGATTTGATTTGATTTAACTTGACATTCTGGGAAAACAAAGTAATGAACCTCGGTACAGTTTGTTGGGGTAAATCTGCCATTTGGAGCTAAAAAACATGATTTAACTCTGAAAGGTTAAATTGAATTAAGTTTGATGTTTGTTTGTTTTTTTAGCTGAATTTGAAACTAAGTCTCTGGAAGGTTTAATAGAGTTTACAAAATTGAAAAAGATTACACACTTTGAAACTGCTTTTGGATTCATTGAAACTGGCAGTGTTGAAAAAAAGAAAGAAAGAAAGAAAATACTTCAAAGTTTATTTTTTAGTCGGACGAACTGTGCAGCTGCAGGGATGACACTGTTCATCCTTTTGTCCAGACTCAGAGGAGAAGCAGGAAGTGGAGTTTTTAAACATTTTGGCTCAGAAAACAGGAGTTGTAAAATCTGTATTGAGTTAGTGAGGTCACAAGAGTTATTTGTGGATTATGTGTTTCAAGTGACTGATTAATGTTAATGACACAAACAGTTTATTTAATTGTTTGATGAACAAGCCATGTAAAATATATATATATATATATTTTTTAAAAACATTTTGCTTGAAAAAGGTCTAGTACCGAAACGTTGCACAATAAAATTCTGCAAGTTGGCTTAGTGTGCGGGAACTCTTCTTTTTCTAATTTGGACTTGATTGTCGCCCTCCGACGCACCTGCCTGAGTAGTGGATGTGCGAAGATTTTTGCTTTCTCCAAAAAAAAAAACATCAAAACTCCACATATTTCTGCTCCTCTGCCCACCAGTGTTTTCTCTGACATTTTCTCTTCTTCACATATTTAGATATTTCAACCCTTTTTTTCCTTAATGAGTATCATTGTTTATTTGTTCAGTTTTTCCAGAGTCGTATCCTCTGAGCACACCTCTATCATTTTAGACCCTCACAACAGTTGGTGGATGAATTGCTGTGACATTTTGGCACAGACATTCATCCTCGAGAGGCTTAATCCCTCTGACTGTGGTGATCCCCTGACTTTTCTTGGAGCGCCATCCTCACATTGACATTTGTGGTTTCAAATGAAATGTCCTGAACAACTGGTGGATTGATTTTGAGAAAGAAATTAGGTATAGACATCTACGAACCAACCAGGATGAACTGTATTTTTACGATATAATTGAAACAAAACTATATCACACAAAACATAACAAAACTAATTCTATTGACCTTATCTCTACTTTGTCTTCAATACTAATGGAAGTTTCCATTTTAAAGGTAGGGTTGGAGATCCTGGAAAAGGGATTGAGCAGGCCACATTTTGAAAATACACTATTTAAAAGTCCAAGCCGCTTTTTTCAGACTTCCCTCCGAAGCCATGCATGCATGCAACGCTTGTTCAACGTATGGTTCACATCAAGCTGAAGCCCCGCTACGCCACAGTATCACAGAAAAACGCGTTGCTCACATTGGGATTTCATTGGACAATACGTTTGTAGAGCAACACTGTACGTGCAGCATCGCTAACTCTCCTGACATCATAATAAACCACCCAGCATCAGGCTTAGACGTACATTGCCACCTACTGGACTTCACTGTGGTACATTGTGTCACTGACGTTGTCTTTTCGGTGTCGTAACTCGTCGAAGACCCTCAACGCGCACGTTTGTCACTGTGTTTCTGAAAATGAAATGTTAATTAGATTGGATTTTTAAATATTTAATGTTAACCACCTTTTAATCGGGTGAAACTTCATGGAAAACTTTTTTTTTTTTAATAAATTGAAAATTGCTATTAGATGTAACTGATCACACGGATTCAGAGGACGAATTCATTTTTGATGTCTGTGTGTACCCAATCGATGGACTTGGCCGACAAGGAATAAAACATCAATTTGAGTCTGTTTTGGTTGGTATTCTGGTCACACTCTGTTGGGGCTATTGACATTCAGTATAAAAACCTGAATTACACATCTCATTGTCTCGTCACTGTCCTCTGTGTAATCAACTCAGGCATCATCTCGGCTGAAATTAGCCTCCTTTTTATTAGTCTCTCCTTCCCCAAATCTCACTCGCACTTGGTCTTGCTTTCAACCCCGAGGTGTCACTTCACTTTCAGGGGATGTGTCATCTCTCATGTCCTTGGATTTGCATTTTAGAGTTTGGTTTTACCTCCAGTTTTTAAGTAGCATTCACCTTGGCATCTTTACACCCGGCACTTCTTCTTGGGGGGAGAAAGAAAAATCTCAGCTACTCTTTTGTGGAGCTTTTTCTAAGGTATTTTCCCTGGGAGAAGCTGTGGTGCAACCTGCTTTTCTTTTCTTTTTCTTTTTTGAAGTAGACAGACCTCTCCGATCGAATGCTTCTCTTTTTGTCTGGCTCCTTTCATTAGGATCCTGACGAGGCTGTTGGAGGTGTCCGATGATCCTCAAGTCATAGCGGTGGCAGCTCACGACGTTGGAGAGTATGTGCGACATTACCCACGTGGCAAAAGGTAAGGGCATCTGCCGGTGAGAACCAGATTGCATCAAAATGTCAAGCCTACAGTAAAGTTGTGATTTACAACCATGCAAAAAAAAAAACAGGCCACGGACATTGGTGGCCTGCAAATCTATATCAAAAGCAAGATGGCAGCGTATCTAACAGCTACTGAAGTGTCCAGTACAGTTAGTCTACACTGGTTTTGACCTCTGTCACCACACTTAAAGAGAGCTCTCCTGTCAGCAGGCCGTGTAACACTCTTTGGTTTTTTATTTCCCCTACCCTACCGAGACACATACACCTTTTTTAAAGCTGGAAAATGCAGCTTCACTGTGTTCCCTGATCAGTCAGTCAAGGATTATAACACAGCTAATGAATATGTTTTGCTATTTTTATGAATAAGCTCAGAGCAACGAACACAATCTGCCAAATTTCACCAAGATTTAGTTTATTTTTAACAGAAATAATCTAGTTTACTGTAGCCGGTGTTTGTAAATATCTGAACACTGAGACTCTCTCATTCCCTCCGTATATTGTTAGGTGTGACGGACAGTATCCAGCAGTAATGGCCTCTTCTTATTCAGAATCTCAGGGTTGTTCACCTCATTACATTGTTAGTTAAATCCCTAAAAAGATGAATGGACTGATGTACTCTACTGTACCGATGCATGTACATTCACCTGCTTTACTTTTCTCTGTCCAGATCATTTACTGTGTTTTACCAAGCCTCACACTGATCTGTTTTCCCATTTCGAAGCATTATATCCTTTCACAATACAAAGAAAATAACAGTGAGGCTGGATTAGATTACCCGAGGCCGGACCAGTGAATGACCTATGAAAATAGGGCCATTTCTCTTTGTGGATAAAGGCTTTCACACATTATTCCCTTTATTCCTCCCATTTCAGGGTGATCGAGCAGCTGGGTGGAAAACAGCTGGTGATGAATCATATGCACCACGAGGACCAGCTAGTCCGTTACAACGCACTGTTGGCTGTGCAGAAGCTGATGGTGCACAACTGGTATGAACACATTAATAGACACATTTATAGCCTCATTTATGTGACTGATGTTTTCTGTTTGACTACTCATCATCAAGAGACACTGAAGGATAAACTGCTCTGAAGGTTTCTGAGTGAGGAACTATGTGAAAATTAGCCCATAAAAACCATCAAGGATGAAATGTCAGTGAAGGAGGGATGATGTGTAATTTAGAAACTGTCTCACATTCGTCCTGCTCCGACAAGTTAATATTTCAACTGTAAAACAACATCATCAGTGCATATCTTTAACTGCAGTTATTTGATAACAACCTTTAAAGAATCCCTGATAATTTAATAATTAATATAATATAAGAATGCCCCAATGACATTACGTAATAACAGTCACTTATGTTAAGTTCACTTTTATATAGCACAATTAAAAAGTACCTGTAACGGTCATCCAAAGTGCCATACGTGCATGGTTACAGTAGTCACAAAACAACAGTGCAAGATGATTTTTTTTTTTTTTAAATGTTAGTATCATAATGACACTTCCACACAGCTGGCATATTAGTTATATGCTCTCGGGTGTTGAACCAGGTGGGAGGAAGGACGAGGTGTGATCCGATGAATTAAATCAGACCTTCAGAAAAACTGTAATTAATGAACTCTTGTCGGCAGCTGGTCAATTAGGCATCAGTAGTATATAACTAAATAAGGTATTGTTTATTTTTTAATTGTCAAATATTGGTGTCATTAGGGGCCGTGTCCACCAAACGTGCTCTTTGCGCTCACAGCGTCTACTTACTTTCCATACAGAGTCCTTTAGAGTCCTGAGTGGGAAAATCATTTTCAGTGGTGAATATTTTTGTTGCGGTGCTCAGAGCGCTTCAAGGTGAAATCTGTTCGGCCTTTAGAACAGCGCGGCACTCGTCAATGTCACTTTTCCTACGCTGACCAATCAGAATGAAGAAGGGATGGGAGATACAGCGGGGGAAAAAAGTATTGAATGTGTCAACAGGCTTGCATAGCGTGCACAGAGGCCATGGTGGTTGAGTGCATTAATCATGTTCAACTGTACCTGCTAATGGCAGGTCTCTGTACAGCGCTCTGTCAGGCTCCTTTGCTCATGGACGACTCTTCTTAGTTTTCTTTTGACTCTGTTGTGAGAAGCATCTGGTCATGGCCGGTTTATGGTGAAATGTTGTTCGGGATCAAACGGTGCATTCAGACACGTCTGCAACCGATGCATCAGTACGTTCTGCAACATATGTTTCTGAAGGTCTCGAGAAGCTCTTTGCTTTCAGCCATCATGAGAAGCCTCTTGTGTGACACCTTGGTGATGAGAAACCTTTTTATAGGCGTCAACTGGACTAAACCAGTTATTATTACTTTGCACTGATAGGCGACATGATTACTTTCTAAATACTGACAGACTCCAGCTGCTTTATTGGCTCTCCACTCCTTTTTGCACCTCATTTTCTTCATGTGTTCAATACTTACTCCCCAGGTCATTTCACTTTATTGCTCATCACTTAATTTATGCATGTAAATGTTTAGCTCTCTTTGTATGTGTGTTAAAATAATGTAGCTCTATTAGAAATATATTTTCTGATAAAAATGTTGACACGCTCAATTCTTATTTTCCCCCGTTGTATGTTGCCGACAACAACACAACCGGCGACATGACTCGGGCTATATCACACTCGTTTTTAAAGGAACCTGAGGGTCCACGTCAGAAGCTGCTGCTGATGCTGTTATGAATTTCTTGCACTCCATTGTTTGCAACTCAAAGTTGGACCAACGTTGCAGTGTTTACATTAAGCGGCACGGAAGTGAGAAGACTCGTTTTGTAACCTAGCGACAGCAGCATTCTGATGAGAGAGAGAGAGAGAGAGAGAGAGAGAGTTCCAAAGTGAAGGTCGAGGATGTGTGAGCGCTAAAAACTCGTTGCGTGGACACATCCCCTTATTCCTTAAAGATCCTCTGTTGAAATCCCCACCCCGGCACCGTCATGAGTTTTACTGTAAAAGCTTTAAAATCGTCATCTTCTATAACAAACCGAAGATCCTCTCTCGGTGCAAACACTCAACTCACCATCACCATTGTTACTTTATTTGTGCGTGTGTGGTTGTGCGTCTACTTGATTGCTTGGAAACACTAAAAACCAACAAGCAACAAGTGAAAATGTGTTTGTTTTCCTGCCGCTATCTAAAACACACTCAGCTTCCCGAGCAACAGTTGATGCGGGAGCCGTGTTTAATATCAGAGCGTATAGTAGCGCTGCTGCTTTCCCTCCCTCCTAAGTGTTTTTAATGTTCCATGTAAACTGAGCGTTCACTGAAGTGTGAGCAGAATTTTCATTCATCCACCGCAGCACAAAGGGTTTTCTCCCTCATTTCGCTAACTGAGAAGAAAAGAAAAACACACGGCCATTGTCAGAGCCACAATAGAAAGTACAATGTGTTATCACCACTCAACCTTTAATCCTGTGACATTCAACATGCGATCTTATTTTCATCAACAGCAGCCTGTGTCTGTTGCAGGAAGAGAGGGCGGCTGATTGGAAAAGTTTTTTTTCTTTTTTGAAAGTTTTCCCAAATCCAGGAGGTAGTTTTGACGATACAGTGACTCTCAGAAATTGGTCCCATGTTATTCATTTTCTATGGCTAATAAAAAAAAGATGAGCGAAGAGCTAATATCACAGAAAGATGGTGATGAATTAAAGAGAGAGAAAAATGAATTGAAGGAAACTGAAGTAGGCGCAGGTAAGAAAAGAAACAGCGGCTGCTCAGGGATTTCACTTGCATATGATTTATAGTCTGAGCTAAAAAAACTGATTCATAAATCAGCGCACGTCCTTACACTCAAGACAAAGTTGATTTGATATGAAAATTGATATTCAGCACTCTCACTTTTTCTTTTTACGCAGGGGAAAGCTACAGCCTGTCATTTAAAAGCCCGGCGCATAAATCGCATCTAAAGCCGTTGATTTGTTATTGTATTTCCTTCTGACATCTTCTTCTTTATCTGTCCACGCCCTCCCTTGTTATGAACTCGGCCGCAGATAACGACGCGCTGTGTTTGACTCATGCTGACGCAGCGGCACAATGGCTGGTTTGTGTCGGGTACAAAGAATTTTTTTAAAAAAGGGTTTTGAAAGAAACAAGGAAGGGAAATAGACTCGAGGATTTATTGTCAGTTTTCTTTAGGGTGGGGGTGTCTCAAGGTTGTTCTGTCGCATCGAGTTGCGCGCTGCCTACACTCGCTGTCGCCATGAAAACAGAAAGGTGTGAATCGAACGGTGGTGCCGATGTGAAGTTGATGCATATTTTTAAAAGCTGCTCACCACACCCACTGTCACCTTGAGTGGGCTGTCGTGTCTTTGTTGTGCTCATGATCTTCTCAGCCTACTTACCAAAGGCCTCTGCTGTCATGACAACAGCACAGATGGATGTTTGAACTGAGAAAGTGCCGTTGTTTTATCCTCGTTACCTTTTTTTAATCTGCTTTGTAAAAGTCGTTTTTGTTTTCCTAAGGTATTTTTAGGCCAAGAAGTCGTGTGAATGGATGTAATGTTTCCATTCAGCTGTGTATCGACAGTTTGTTGTTGTTTAAACCCATCAACAATTGGCATTTGGTTCATCCATGTGTTGTTTTCCTGTGCCTTAGTGTCTGAGACCGAGTCATGGAAGTCTATACATATAAACTGTCATTAAATAGTATTAGAGTTCATACATACATACAAAAATACCTAAATATATGTTGAAGATCACTGGGTATTACCTTTTTAAAAAGAGAAAATAAAGCCTGAGGGAATACAGTAAGTCAGGGGAGAAAAGGTGCAAGAGTGGAAAATTGACCTTGGTGAGAATTTCAAATGGTTTTGAATGCATATTCCTCGCTCCAGTCCGCGATTTACTGAATAGAGTGAATGTGTTGTTGATTTTGCACTGATTGATTGAATGTTGTTCATTTCCCAGATGACTAGGTCCTTATTCTCATTCTTCCATTTGTAATGTTGACAAAAGCGCTTGAAATGTGCAACATGTTTCCTACTAGTTACACACTTTAAAACCAAGAATGAAAGAAAATGGTCCCATTCACGGCTTTTTGAGGCTGTAAAGTATCACAAATCCATCTAATCTAACCTCTACACATTTCTAAAATATGTGTTAACATCTCCATCTCTCACTGAATGAGTCTCTTTGTGAAAGCCTCTTTGTACAGAGAACGATGCAGATGTGTTGTGAGGCAGCAGTCGCTG
The DNA here is from genome assembly GCA_030347415.2 of Decapterus maruadsi. Taxonomy (NCBI): domain Eukaryota; kingdom Metazoa; phylum Chordata; class Actinopteri; order Carangiformes; family Carangidae; genus Decapterus; species Decapterus maruadsi. The sequence goes on from CM064906.1 coordinate 21,629,970, forward strand.
CATCTGGCTGACTGTAGAGTTGCACAGCTGGTGGACGGGTGCAGAGGAAAATGACATCATCTGCACACTGTCAGCTATGAGGTTACTAAGGATACATGTCCCCAAGTCTCAGAAACAACATGTCTTCATCTGAAACATTCGGCTGGAAGAACCAATCACAAACACCTGAGACCATTACTGATCAATGAATATGAAATGAGGATTAAATCAGAATATAACAGAATAGAATAGATGTTTTTATTGTCATTCAGACATCATTGCAGAATGAAATTATGTTTGCATTTGCCCACAACAAAACAAATAGATGAAAATTCCATAATAAGGGTTATAAACAGTAGACAAATATATAAATATAACATATCATGAGTACATATTTAAATGTGTGCAGTAGGTATAATAAAAATTAAACAATGTTGTTGCATATTGAACTGCATTGTTTAATTATTACAGTCTGGCTGGGATCTATTCGGCATGTTGTAAATCCTAGTCAACGAATAATGTTTTTAAAAAGGGTTAGGCTCTTCACAACCTTGAAGAAAAACAAATCTTTATTGAAATTCTCACCATGAGACATTTCAGATCTGATTTCCCAGGACATCCACCTGTTTGTGAACCTAATTAGAAGTTACGTTTTTGACAAGTAAATGTGTGAGTGGTCTTTGAAAGGAGGAGTCCAGAAGCATTTTGGAAGACTGTGGATTTCATGATCCATCACGTTTTCAGACCAAAAGCTACGCAACAATTAAGCTCCTTACTGTGACAGTCTGCAGGCTTTCTGTGCACGCCTCCAGCACCTGTGTGTCTTTTGTGGATGTGCGAGCATCAAATACTAAAATCATGTGTTGCCATTTCCCACTTCTTAATTTGGCTTTAAAGTGCAGCTGCTGCCAGACGGCCTCCGCCACTGTCGTTACATTGCCATTCGGCAGCTGCAAATGAGTCGTGTCGCTCGCCGTGATTGGCCGAACCTTAGTTGTTTCTCTTCAGACAAAATTGACTTTCAAATGAACGTAACCGTAACGTAATGTGTTGTTATTGCGGGCGAAGGCACATGAAGACTGACTGAAAGCTGCATTTCACTTGATTGAAATTCCACGTCGTACACGCTGTAGTGCATTCGCTGATGTAAAAAAAAAAATAATGACACTACTAGTACTGTATTGTACATGTTTCCCCTGAGGCGAAGGTGTGATGTAAGTGGTTGTATTGTTCTTATTTATCTTACGGTCAGCCCTCGTTAGCCTGAGGCGTTTCCACCTGCTGTGAAACCTTTTTCTGTCACAAGCTCAGACAGACTGAAGATGAATCACATTTAATCAGTTGTAAATCAGTTGTTATTGTTGTTATTGTTGTTGTTGTCACTGCAGAGCACCTGCAGATACGTTCATCAGAAAGTGCTCCTGTTTCGTAACTCCTCCTCCCAGTTACAAAACCATCTTCCTTTATTAACTAGTCGGTTGTGCTCTGACTCTAAATATAGTATTAGAGATATGGAGGAACAGCCTTCATACACAGTACTTGACACAAACAGCGGACAGTGATTTAAAGGTCAGGGGCTTTAAAGCTGTTTTTTGATCAGGAGCAGATGTGAGGAATAATTCATTGGCGAAAGAGCCAAGGTGGTTTTCAATTCTTTTGGAAATAAATAATAATAATTCCCTCTGCGCGAAGCAGTGAAATTCCTGCTTTGTTGATTCGTTATGAAAACACTTGACTAATCAGAAGTCAAGTGTTTTCATAACGAATCAACAAAGCAGGAATTTCACTGCTTCGCTCAAGTTGAGTTGAGTTCAAAAAGTGAACAAAGGAAAAAGATGAAGTGCAGCCATGGAGACTGAAAAATTGGAAAGTAGAAAATGCAATTCAGTGAAATGAATGAAAAAGGCCACTTACTGTATCCCCATGGCTCCTCCTATACTGTGCCGTATTAATTGCCTGCTGTGATGCTTAAAATAGGGCAAGTGTAGGAAAATGACAACCGGTAAAAATAGAAGTAGGAAAGCGCTTCATAAGAAGCTCTGAATGGTTTTCTGGCTCTGTTGGAAGAAATAGACGCAGGATGTTTGGCAGCGTCAACACTCAGTGGTCTGGGTGTGAATTTTTTATTTATTTTTTTTAAGACGAGCATTTCTTCCATCAGGAGTTATTTGCCAGCTTCTTCCATATTTAGTTTTGCGAGAGACATTTGAGATCTCTGGTAGCAGGAAGGTGAGTGTCATGATAACACACCTGAAAATGTTACTGCCAGGAAAGAAACCTAAGTGTGACCTTCCAAAATATATATAAAATAATGGCATTATATTTTAACATTTAAAATATCATCATGTCTGGGTGAGAATCAACCGGAGAATTATTCTTCAAAGCGATACTAAAGGCCCCGAATCCCTGCGACCAACACAACATGGTTGAGTTAAAGGAATAGTTCACTAAAAATTGAAATCATCAGTCATTATTTGCTCACCCTCATGCCGATGAATAACAACAAAATCCTTTATATGAGAGTCAACAGCGCATGACACAAAAAAGTCCATAAAACTACACAAAAACCTTGTAGCATTTTCCAATTCAAGTGTCCTGAATGGATCGTGTGCTTTGTGTGAACGTGAGGCAGTGCCCCAGGCAAATTCAATACAAGACTGGGTTAAAATGATGTCGTTTGGATTGCAGCAGACTTTTTATGGACTTTTTGTGTCGGACGCTATTGACTCTCATATTAGGATTTTGTTGGACTACGGACCCCTCCTCTCGGGTCTCCAGATGCACTTTAGGGATTAAAAAAACTTCTCAAGAGTATTCATCAGCATGAGGGTGAGTCAACAATGACTGAGTTTAATTTTGGGGGGAACTGTTTCCTTCTTAGGCTTTTGGATATCCAACGGTATTGGCGTAAAATCTATTTTTTTTCATTGTTTCCTGAGGTTTTATAGACATAACAATCATTGTTTCCATCAGGTGAATGGATATAATAGATGAGTTCATGTTGTAGGTGAAATCTCTAACATGTCGTTCCTCTTTCACAGGGAGTACCTGGGGCGGCAGCTGCAGTCCAGCGATCAGCAGCAGGCTCCGGCCGTGGCGGCTCGAAGCTGAACAACTCCTGTGCACGTGTGTTTGTGTTATCACTGTGTGGATGAGTGTGTACGTTGAGTCTTTGCCATTTTAATAATCTCCTGTTCATTTCGTGTAATGAGTCAAAAATCAGATGGCGTGGTTTCCTCTTTCCGCCCACGCCCCCCGAATTGATCCTCTCCTCGATGTTCCCTGATTTGAGTGTCGTGTCTCGTGTCGTGGCCTCGCTAAGTGACGTGTGGTGATTGGAGTCGCACTTTACGTCTGTGATTATGTACAAAACTGAAAGTTATTTAAGTCTTACCTCCTCAACATTGTATGTGAACCAATAAAGATGCTTATCTATGGTGCTCCTGTGACATGTGTGACTTTCCTGTGCGAGGATTCAGTCGTTGCTGAGGCTACAAAGGCTAAATAACAAGGGGATTTAATGAGGTTAACTTGATAAGATTATTGAGTTTTCTTATCAGACCATATGCAATTGGCTCCCAGGCAGTGACAGCAGCACACGCCTCTCTGTTGTCATGTTTACCCGCGTCTGCCTTCAGGCTCGGGACAAATGTAACCTTCAAGTTCATCCTTCAAACCATCCCTCTAGTTAGGAATAATCAAAACTAATTTGATTTGAGTCAGTGTTTATGACTTGTTATTATATTTAATTTTGTCGTTTTAACATTTTAAAGGAAGATTTTTGCTTTTTAATCCCTAAAAAGAAATGCACCAAACACAGAATCAGGAGGAGTAAAATGGTTAAGTACAAATAAAGCCAACATTAAACTCCAACAACAACATGGAAATCAGTATATTTCTAACTCAGCATATCATTTATACAAGAAAAATGAAAACCGGGGCAATCTAATGCAAATCAGCTCTGTTATACATTCTTCAAATTCTCCGTCAACACGGTCAGAAAATGTGTAAAAAATGTCATGTTTATTTCCGAGGTGGTTATGTCATACACCTCACAAACACTTCAGTGTAAATATATCTACCTCCTTGACTTCAAAGTGACGGATTGTATTTTCACCAGCATTGATATTAAGTTAGAACGAATGTCCCTTCATCAGCAAAAACAGTAAAATGGACGGTCTGTATGATATAGATTAAATCAGAAGTTTCATCCTCCTATGTGAAGTATATCCTCTACTCTACTTTGTATGCCGTGCCTTCGCCTCTCTAACCTGCGCCAACCTCTGTGGGTTTCCTGTGAGCAGGTTTGCGTCCCCTCAGATGTGATTTCAGACCCATTCTTCATGGCATTTTTGTTTCCAAGTCTACCAGATGTCTTCGCTGTCTGCCACGCACGGCCTTCTCCGCATCTTTCCACAGGGTTTCTATTATATTCACCTCGGGAGGCTGGGAAGGCCGCGGCAAAAACTTTGAGCTCATTCTTTATAAACTATTCCCGGCATGACTTTGCTTCGTGCTTTGAATCGCTTGTCGTCTTCTCGAAAGGATCCATTGCCTCTGTGTTTTCGGCTCTTGGTCTGAGGCTTCGCTTTAAAAACCTGTTAATACTGAGCTGCAGTGATTCTAAGTTTCATTTATTTTGTGTCTCTGTGTGAACATGACTGAATGACGGCCAAATCGTTTGACTTTGACTCTTGTCAGGTCCTGTCAAATTGTTCCAGGACTTTTCTTCCACACCTGTGTTGACTTCACAAGATGTGGATTTTTTCCCCCATCTGAGAACAATTTTTCCATCCCATCATTATTGCCAATGCCATCTTAGTCCAATCTTTTCATAACGGTGGAAAAAACAGATGACACATTCACATCTCTTTAAATATAAAGCTTTTAAAGACCAGGTAAGGCGGGGTCTGATAAACATAGTGGAGCTTCCTGTTGTTTATTAAAGATGACTCGCTGAGCTGATGTTGTGTGAAGTTGTATCACAGGAAACAAGTTCTCAAGCCATCACAGAAAGGCCAAAGTCCTTGAAACAAATATTCACACCTTCTATCAACACCCCTGCCCCCGAAAAATGACCAAAACCGATTTGTTGTTGAAGAATGACTCTTACTAAAAAACAATTTTGTCGCAATCTGACAACTAAGTTAAGATAAAACTGCCGATGTGAGTTGTTGTGGATCCTCCGTGGAGCGTCCATCGTCTGAATTTAAATTGAAATCTCAGGCATTTGACCGCGTTTTTAGTCCGACCTTGACCGAACGCCGGCTTTTCACAGCTCTCCCTTCAGCATCACAGCTCGTCCAGTACACACAGTGACTGCAACAATCAGGACTGATGTTTACCAAAGCCACAGAGTCCTCGTGTGTATACGGGGGAAGGCACAGCTGTGTGAATGTGTTTGGACGTTTGTAATGGGGAGTGTTGAGAGGGGACTGAGGCTGGGTTCTGAATGTGACTAAGAAAAAAGCACCCAAGGCTGTTTCTTTGTACCTACTGTGCCAAGTTTATGTGCCGCATTTCATTTTTCTCTGTAATGAATCCCTGTTGGACGATACGGCTCCATCAACGTCGAGATGTTTGAAAGAAAAGCCATGGGATTAATTATTGTTATGTTTGTTTTTTTCTCAAGCCGTCCAATTAATTACTGTTATTTTGACTCAAGAAACGACCTTTCAACACATAATTTCTAGATACACTAATCAGTATGTATAGATATGTAGAAATATGGATTAAATGTTCAGAAATGTAAGGGGATGTTTACAGGTCCTGAGGCTCTCAGGGCCTCAGGCTGTTACCAAGTTGCATTATGGGAGAAGAAAAAACACACAGTTTCTGTTGCATCACTTTTCATCTGCTTTTTCTTTCTAACTCTCCACTGTGACCACGGTATTATTACTAACAGCATCAACGGGTGCTATTGTGTAACCCGACAACTACAGTCGCACAATCAGGTCCTAATCTAATATAACAGGTTCTTTTTATTCAGCTGCAGCTTTAGTTGGTGATGATAACTGCTTCTGTTCTCCACTGATATAGTAGACATACAGACTTTGTTACTGTTATTATAAATACGTTCTGTTGATTAAGACATAATGCATATACTTAATGTACTATAATAACAGCACGTGTTCATATCATCATCAGTACAGTTTTGCTCAAAGCTTTTCAGTATTCAGTTGAACATTTATTATGTCAACAAAGCTACGAGATCTGCATCAAATTGACATTTAATCTGGAGACATTATTATTTACACTACCTGCGTTATACTCACATGGCCACACTGGCGTCAGCGTACCCGTGGGTGAGCTGCTTCGTGATGCCTTCAGCGCTGAAATTAAACTTTTTTTCCTTTTTTCTCCCACCTCCGAATCCTCTGAAGAAATCATTCAACCTTACTTTCTCAGAGCAAGACATTCCTTTGTTTCTAACCTTGATGGATATAAAGACGACTCCACCAGTCTCCTGTGCACGTAACCTGTCCTTGAACTTTGTCAGCGAGCATTTAAATGAGGTCTTTGTCTTTGCAAACTCTGATGACGCGCTCGTCCCTCGTGCTTTCACATCTGAAAAAGGTCTGGAGAGCTGGGATGTTCACAGAGTCAATATTTATGTGGAGGCTCACCGCCTCTGGCTGCAGTCGCCTGGCCCTGCTTTGCTCTCCGAGCGCTTATTTACAGTGGCAGGTACTCTGCGGTCCCTGTGCATCCTCACCTGCAACAACCGAGTGAACTCTGGACTCTGAAACAGATGGTTTTTCTTCCCCTACTGCATTTTTTTTTTATTATGCTACCCACATTTGTTGTTCATGGTCAAACTGGCTGTTTGTGTTTCACTCAGCCTCTGAGGTTTTGTTTTATAGATGAAACTCCCCTGAGGCCACGCGTGTCTTCGCTCCCTCGGTCAGCCTGTATTTTTTATTATAAGTCTGAATATTTAATAAATATTCAAGTACTTTACCAGGTGAAGAGTTTCCTGCTCATGCCTCCAAATTGATCTGTATTTGACATCTTCATCTGCTCAGCCGGCCACTCTGTTATATGAGCTCGCTGAGAGAAGAGTATTGTTACCTTGCTTCATCGATCAAATCCCTCTTCAGTCTTGTAACCATGGGTCAGAGACCGGCTGTTCCCATAGTGACAATCAAAACAAGACTCTGCTGACAGCCACGCAGCATGGTGCTCGATTTAAGGCTGCATCTGAGGAAAATCCCCCAAAACCAGAGTGTTTACGCCTGGCACTCATCCGGACAATAATCCTCCATGTGTATAACATTACGCTGTGAATATCTGTTATCTCATGCTGTGACGTTAGCTGTGCCGCACATTACCCAATTCCCAAAGCTTTCAGAGCTCAACTTCATATCTCCTACCACCAAGTGCAGTTTCACAGAGATAATGTTCCTACTGGTGCTGTTTGCAGTCACACCAGGTTGGAGTTACAGGCTGTTCTCAACCATAAATAGGTTATTCGCTGAGTTACCTGCCGGTTCAGGTACAATCACTGACGTCCAAATTAAACAATATATTGCTTTTACAAAGTGACCAATGCAGAAGTAAAATAGGAAAATGCTATTCTATATGAATCAAACTTTCAAATCAAATCAAACTTTATTTATATAGCACTTTTCATACATAAACAATGTAACACAAAGTGAAGAGAAGTGAATTGATAAATGAGTGATGGATGGATGAATGATGGATAGATGGATCAGTCTGTCAATATATAGATAGATGAATGGGTGGATGGATGGGTTAGTCTGTCTATGGATGGATGGGTTAGTCTGTCTGTAGATAGATAGATAGATAGATAGATGAATGGATGGATGAGTCAGTCAGTCAACAGATAGATCTATGAATAGATAGTAGAAAGATAGATGGATGAATAGATTTGCATATAAATACATAGTGCAACAGTTTCTCTGCCCAGTATATATTACAATAAAGAATATACACAATATAATAAAATATACATATAAACACTGTTGATATTGCAGCTGCTGTTTTTCTCCTGTTGAATTTTTCAGTTATGTTAACAGCTTTATTCTCATTGATGCCTGGAACTGGCCCCGCGGGGGAAAGGAAAGGTCGGTCTCCTCAGGGGCAGATCAAGGTGAATGTTTTGAACTTGTATATATTGTCAGACAGGAATAACCAACCGGCAGAAATGTGGTGAGAGAAAGAGCGTGTACTGATGCAGAAGTTGTGTGGTGGTGGTGGTGTTGTTAAGACAAGATTATCTGAGTGGATTTCACATGTCAGCACAGCTACTAAGAACATTTTGTTCCACATCGTTACCCACAGAGAGCAGAAATCCAGCTCCTGGACCAAGGGGGGGACAAATAAAACAACACATGCCAATCACTTTTTCACAAACCAAGTCATTTTCATCCAGAGCAGACACACACGGACCTGAGGTGACCACGCCATCTGGGTACCTGTGTATGATGTGCATACAAAGCTGCTTTTCACCCCAATGCGTGTTCGCTGCTCAGCTGTGGGTGACACTGATGCAGCGGTCTGCAGCGGTCAGTGGATAGATAGATTAGACCGTTTTAATGCACACAAAGTGGCATCTGACACACATGGCTATAAACACGCTGGTATTTAACTATGTGAATATCTTATGCGTGTTTTAATTAACAGTATCGATGTTTTGAAATCACTGGAGCATCTCATAAGGAGTGAATTCAGAGTATTCAACGCTGAATACAGATCTGGTGTGATGTCATGATCAAGGCATTTCAAGTATTCAAGTACAGTAAAAATGTCTGTGTTGGATTTTTTAAAGACATACAGTAATTTCAAGCCAGATTTTCTTTTCCTGAGCTCCTTCATTTGTTTTTTTTTTTGTGGGGGGTGATTAGTTGATTCATGTTTCAAGGCTGAGGGACAGTTGTGAATTAATGAAAGATCGAAAATGCACATGAAAAAAACACCTGAAGGTCATGAGTCCACTTAGGTGAAAGGAAGTGATGAATACTGTATTACACTTCAGAGTAGAAACATGGCCACACAGCTACAGTAATGTACATGGGTAAAAATGTCTGCGTTGGATGACGTCTTTGACTAATAAAACCTTTTTAAATCTGTCTGGATTACCCTACATGGTCACAAGGCGTGAAGCAAGACTTCTCTTTCCTTTTTTCTTATCTTAGTCCTTGAAACGTTTTTAAGAAATGTGGGTTTGAATGGACAGTGACGGACAAAGGGCATCTCAGCCCCTCTTCTCCTCGCCCTCTCAGGAGGTTTCAAACAAAGAGCCGTGATGAATAGAAATCGTGGCATAATGAAACATTGTTACGAGCATTACTGTAATTGCTGACGGAGCTTGATGGGAGTCATCTGCAGCTATAGAAGTAAAGAAATTATACCAGGTCTCATCAGTAGGAACAGCCGTAACATCAGTGGTGGAGGGAGAGTGGCATCCTGATATACCATAAGCACAGGATATTCATTATAGAGAGGCTTGTCTGTTATTTAGTATCCTCTCATCAATGTAAATGTATCCAATTTTACTTGACAATACAATACAACAGCTTCAAATATAACTGTTGATCAACATCTCATTACCCTGTAAATGCACTTCTGTAGGGCTTCTCCTGTCACTCGGACCACTCAGAGCACTTTACGCTGTTTGTCACATTCACCCTTTCACACACACTCAGGCAGCACTGTTCACAGACACATTTTTGGAAGCTAATCATTGAAACACATTCACACATCAGAGGGCGACTGTGGGTTCAGTGTCTTGCCCAAGGTCACTTCGACACACGGACAGGAGGAGCTGGGAATCGAACCACGGACCAAATCGAGAAACCCACTTCACCTCCTGAGCCACAGCCGCCCTCAGCCTCCTGCACTTTATTCCCCATCTGTGCTCAATGCCTTGGGTTTGTTAGTTACCAGTTTGTTAGTTGGCAGTTGGTTGTACAGTTGTGTTTGAGCAGCAGTGAGGTGCAAAGGCTCAGGGTGACTGCAGTAGCTTTAGTGCTACACTGGTGACTGGGGTGTCATGTGGAACAGTGGGTTGAGCATGCGCCCGATGCAGAGGCCATATAGTCCTCGCTGCAACACACAACTTCTGCATCAGTACAGTCTGTCTTCCTCTCTCACCGTGCACTTTTCTGCTGGTTGGTTATTCCTGTCTGAATATATATACAAGTTCACCTTGATCTGCCCCTGAGGAGACCGACCTTTCTTCCCCCCGTGGGGGGACCAATCCATCCATCCATCTATCTATGTGATCCACCAATCCATCCATCCATCTATCTATCTGTTGACTGACTGACTCATCCATCCATCCATCCATCCATCCATCTGTCACTCATTTATCAATTCATATCAAACAGAACTGACTCTTTTACTTTTGCTTTTGTCTCCTCTGAAGCTTAAAGATATTATTAGGCTCTTTCGTAGCTACACGCTCCAGCACCTCTAAACACAATAAAAACAATATACAGTAATATGTCATGTCATTCCAGCTCTATCTGCCTCCCCATTCCATTTTCCTCTCAACTGTAAAAACAGGAGGTGTATCTCATGCAGCCAGCGAAGTACTATGATCCCACACTGATTTTGAGTCAATTGATCACATCACCTGGAAGCTATTGAGCTAAAATGCTAATATTTATACAGATAAAAATTAATCCAGATGATTGTTTCTGTGTTTTTCACATTAAAAGCTACACTAGACAGTATCTTCATGTTAACAATGAGTCCCATTACCGTTAGATAATGGGAAAAGCATTGTTTGACGAGCCCACAGAGAACTATCACTCAAGGTTTTTGGCGTCTTTCAGCTCATTGTTTTGGTTTTATGAGCCACAGCTTCACTGTTCTGGCTCAGTCTCAGTGCAGCAGCATCAGGCAGCTGTTTCCACTGAGCTGCTCTGACACAAAATAATATTTCATACAGACTGACATGACGACAACAGACAAAACTGTCCTCATGTTTCATCAACTATAAATCTGTCTCTTATTTTCATTCTGCATGTATCAAACCCAATTAACTAACGTTTTTAAACATCATGAATTGTTTAGTGCTGAATTACTGTCCCCCACTATACATACTTCTCCCTGAAATGTTTGAATACGGTGGTTCTCCCAACATTTAAGAATGAGTTTGACAGATTTTGAAAACTCAAAATTTTTTTAATAACTACAGACCTGTATCCAACTTACCATTTTTAAGGAAAATCTTAGAAAAACTGGTTTTTTGAACCAAGTCAATGATAATGTTATAAAACAGAAAGAACATTTTAGAGAAGCATCAGTCTGGTTTTAAAAATACCAAGTACCGAGACAGCACTTTTAAAGATTTTAAACGACATCAGGTGGAATTTAGATAATAAAAAGCTCACAGTGTTGGTTCTACTGGATCTAATGCGCTGCAATTTGATACAGTAGACCATCACATTTTTCCTCAAGTAAAAGGCTTAGACACCTGGTGGGCCTCTCTGGTACTGTTTTTAACTGGTTTTGTTCTTATCTCACAGACCGATGCTTTCAGAGTAAGTATGGATACATGTTCCTCGGAAACCCACGAGATTGGATGTGGGGTACCCCAAGGGTCAATTTTAGGTCCACTCCTTTTTAATCTGTACATGCTGCCCCTTGGGGACGTCATCAGGAGGCACGAAAGAAAATCAGCTTCCATAGTTATGCTGACGTACAATGACTTGCAACTGTACATCGGCCCGTGTCTCCTGATGACACAGGGCCAATTGATGCCCTTTTTCACTGTATTTTGACATTAAGTCATGGATGGCAGAGAATTTCCTACAGCTCAACCAGGACAAGACTGAGGTTTTAGTGATAGGTCCTGAAGGCCAGAGTTTTACCAAAACTACAAGATCTTAAACCAACACAATCAGTCAAAAATCTGGGCGTGATTTTTGACTCTGAGCTGAACTTTCTTCCACATATCAAAAATATGACAAAGATGAAATTTTTACCATCTTAAGAACATTTTAGCCAGAGTCCGCTGGTTTCTCTCTCAGGCCAGTACGGAGGTGCTGATGCATGCTTTTATTTCTTGTCGTTTAGATTATTGTAATGCCCTGCTCTCTGGTCTTCCCAAAAAGATGTCATTTCAAATCTCCAACTATTACAGAACTACATTATGTTTCTTTAGTGACCAGATGGATATAAATTACACCTGTTTAGAGTCGCTGCATTGGCTCCCCGTCAAATATTTCAGGATCGATTTTAAAGTTCTTTTATTAGTTTTTAAATGTCTTAATCCTTGCGCCTTATTATTTATCTGACCTGCTTTTACCATATCAACCCTTCACTCACCCTGAGGTCCTCCGGCACTGGAAAAAATTTATCCAAACCAAAACTTCAAAAACCAAAACCCACGGTGAGGGATTCAAAAACTAAAATGGCCCCCACCTTGGAACATTGCTAGTTTAGAGCCTCAGGACCTCAGAATCAAGTCATGATATTTTATAAAGAAGGTTAAAATAACACCTTTTTAGTCAGGCTTTTAACTAGATTTTTATTTCTTCTTATGTGGTTCTATCTTATTTTATATTTCTGCTTCTATCCTGTTTTAAAGATGCTTTTAATCTTACTTTAATTTTATCTATCATTAGTAGTATTTTATTCATTATCTTACATATTCTTATTCTTTTAGGTTGTTCCCTCTGTTTACTTCTTCAGGGTTTTTATCCTATCTTAACTCTTAGTTTTTAGCTTTAACCCCAGTGTTTCCTCAGGGGGTCCTCCCACTTCCAGCTGTGTCAACTGGGCTGCTGCTGGGGGCGCTGTCCCAGGGTCCCCTTCCCAGCCCTGACTGTGGTCTGTCACATTGGGGGGCCTGGGCGCTGGTGTCCCCTATTTCAGCCTGTGACTTCCCAGTGTGGATGGTTTTCAAACATGGTGCTCCACTCAATCCTCAGTGTCATACCATGTCTCTCTAGTGAGAGTGTGCATGTGAGTGTGTGTGAGAACTATCTGTGCATGTGTGTTTACGTGAGCTGAGTTTGTGTGTTTGTATGCATGTGAACAGCTTGCAGGGGGGGTCTGGGAGGGAGGGGCTTATTTTAATGGTTTCTTCTATGTCTTTCTTTGTTTTCCACTTTTCTTTCTGACACAAAATAACTTTTGTTACATTGCTTATGTATGAAAAGTGCTATATAAATAAAGTTTGATTTGATTTGAGTTTGATAACTTACTGCTCATACGTCATCTTCTGTTTATTTAAACTTATCTTCCAGGACGGTGGGGTGACATTGGCAGCCTATAGGTGCAACTTGTGGCTATTTGCACTCGGTGGAAAGTGTTTCCTCCTTGGATAACAGGCCTGGATGAGTGTGTGATGGGAGGCAGATATTTTGAAGTGAAATCAATAATATAGCAGCAGGATCAGACGAGTGTTGTGTTGTGCATGGGGAAGGCTTAGTGTGTGAAATCTACATTTTGCCTTTGTGTGGAAAGGACGTCTTTTATCTCCCTTAAAGCTGCTGGGAAATTGAGGTTTTCCATGTTGATGCATAATAGCGCTGACTGTTCAGGAGCAGGGGGGATTCCACAGGGAGCTAACAATGCACAAGGAGATTTGTGATGGTTTTTTAAATCGAAAAGGATAAATGAAACACGCCAAAATGAGACAGTAATCAGATGGTGAGCCACACTTCGAAAATCCTGCACAAGCAGTTGGGGGAAAACTCCCAACACAAAAAGACAAACTTTTTTTCTCCAAACTCGAAATGAGCAAACTCTGAACGTCTTAGTGTTGAATACTTCTCTTCTTCATGAAACCAGTAATTGAAGCGTAGCTATCACCTCGGGTTATTGTGCACAGGGCAGTAAAATACAAACAGGGATTTATTCTCGACATCATCTGCTGAAGGCTATAACAAACATTTGCTCTCCTCCTCTGGAACTCAAATAAAACAACCTGTTCAAGTGCCAGAGGAAGAGTAGCAAATCGTATCTGTGCACAAACAGACCTTTGGCACCTGTATCATTAGGATTAAGCCATGCGTACTGGCAGAAACTGTCTCTTTCTCTCCCCTCCTCCTCTCACTTGAGGAGAGATGCTGCCGGTTCAAGGTTCAAGGAGGACCTCCGTCGATGAAGTTGCATCAAATATTTGTGCTGACAAACACGGAGACCGTCTCACAAAGTCAAGCCTGCACAGTCCTCGACAATAGAAACACACCTACAAAAAGGCTTTGTCACTCAAGCAACATCTGGCCATGATGGGTCTCTAAGCAACGGGTGTTAGTGCATGAAATGACTGAGGGAAAGGAAACAGCACCCGCCTAATTATGTGCCGGTTGAAATCTGTGTCCTGTGTGTTTGGGGGAGAGAACTGGTTGTGATTTCTGTCGACATGGATGTTTTCTTTATTTAAAGACAGTTTCTTTTTTTTCCTCCCCTGAGCTCTCAGCACATCTCTCCTTATTGTGGGATGATTAGTACATTCATTTTTAAAGGCAGCAGAAAAAATATGGGTTGATTGGAAGCAGAAAATTGTTAAGATAAAAGTTAGGAGACGAAATGATGCTGAAAGGAAATTATGAAAATTACACTTTTTTTTCTTGCTGCAAAACTAATTTTGACCATAAAACAGGCCACACAGCTAACAGACGGTTATCATCTACTGAAAACCAGTGCTCCTGTTTGTTTTTTTTACACACTATGAGGTGATGTGCATGGGATGCAATCAATGCGCAGGTCGCTGTTAAGTGTCCTTCTTACTTCATAGCTCTTCAACATCTGATAGGACTCTGCATGTTTGCATTGCAGTGGCAGTTCTCACAGGAGTTGCTAGGGAACATCTTATGGCAGCACTGATGGGAATTTAAACATTTTCAGAAAGATGTGGACACTGGTGCATGCTCAGTTTTACTTCCCCTGCGTCCCTGAAAAAGTTAACTGGTTCGAATAGAAAGATAAAAAGATTTAAAAAAAAAAAAAAAGGGTTAGGCTATAATAAGTGAGTGAGCAAGCAGGTGTCTAAACAGTGTAAGGGGCCGTTTGTGCTGCGTTTTACTACAGTACGTAGATATAAATCCCCCCAAAATCTAAAAATTTGGGTAAAATGCGCGTGATAGATTATATTTCGAGCTGAGCGTGGTGAGTGTGGTTTCTGCTGGTTTCTGCTGGATATTGTCAAATCTGTTGGCTCAGCCTCTGATGTCACTGAATGAGCAGTCGGGCTTCCAGTGCGCACCTTCGGGGACGCAGCGGTGGCACAAGGCAGTGAATCTCCTGCTCGTCCATTCAGCTGCCCAGAAACCTTTTGTTTCTGACAGTCTGATACCTAACCTGCAGCCGTGCGTCCTGCCACGCACTCTTCAACACTCGGCTCTTATTTGCATTAACTTTTTGGAAGCAGTAAAAAGACAGGTAAGCTAAATGGCACACTGGTGCAATAATTGTCCTTGAGGCGCGGAGCTTTTGCGCTCTTATCCGCTGGAGCTGAATTTTGCTGTTCGTGTGTTGTTGTTGTTGTTTTTTTGTTGTTTTTTTCCCCCTCCTACCAGTCGTCAGAAATTCAGCTGTGTTGACCGGTGTCTGTTTAATCTGAACGGACAGTTTACGCCCTCAGCATCAGCTTCAGCAGCAGTGTATCCGCAGCAGCAGCAGCAGCAGCAGGAGCAGCAGTCCGGACGGCGCAGCCAGCGTTGAGCGCCATGGAGAGCAGCGTGGTGCACATCTACAAAGAGGACAGGTGTCCCACGGGCCAGCCCGAGGAGTGCGTCCCAAACTTCACCTGGCAGCCCGGCTTGTCGGACATCTTCAACTACACACCCAACGGCACATGGGACAATGAACCCGAGCCCATGTCGCCCCTCATCCCAATCATAGTCGCGGTGTACTCCGTGGTGTTTGTGGTGGGGCTCGTGGGCAATTGTTTGGTCATGTATGTCATCATTAGGTGAGTTCAATCTTTTTCTTCTTATTTTTTTCCCTTCTTTTTAAATATATACAACGACTGTAATATGTCAACAAAGCTGCGAGTCACTCAGCTGCAACAGTGTGCGTGTCTGAATGGATACAGGGAATTTAGTGCGTGATCATTTTTGGACATTTGTGTTTGTTCAGCTGCTCTGATGAGTTTAGAAACATCTGCATCCACATGCGTCCCTGTAGGGGCACACATGTAAATGAACTGTGATGAAAAAGAAGAAAGAAAAGAAAGCTTAAAAAACTGATGATTTCTATGGTGTTTCCTTTGCGTGCACATTTTGTGGAAATATATATTGATATTTTTAGATCTGCATTACCCTGTGACATATTTTCTCTTATTACAAGATTTGCATTGATTGTGATGTCAATATTGCTCCGATCTGTTCTGTCTCCTGTAAGGTTAAAGCCTCAGGAAGGTTTCTGTTTTTTCTTTTCAAGCGTTCAGGCTGAAGGCAGCCCTGCTGGATTACATTTTAAAGCCTTGAATATGAGATGGTGGAAAAGGAAAAACTAGGAGATACACCACCCCTTCAGTTCTCTGTCATGTTACACTTGTGTATACATACAGGAGTTAATCTGTTTATTCAGGAGAGACAGCTGAGCGCTCTGATAACTAATCCTTAACTGGACACATGATCTCATTAACCTTCCACTTCTTTTAGAGGATTTACGCAACAAAAACACGTCTTGATCCTCTTCTCCCACTGCAGATACACCAAGATGAAAACAGCCACCAACATCTACATCTTCAACCTGGCTGTGGCCGACGCTCTGGTCACCACCACCATGCCCTTCCAGAGCACCGACTACCTGCTCAGCTCCTGGCCGTTTGGCGAGGTGGCGTGCAAAGTCTTTATCTCCATCGATTACTACAACATGTTCACCAGCATCTTCACCTTGACCATGATGAGCGTGGACCGCTACGTGGCCGTGTGCCACCCGGTCAAGGCCCTGGACTTCCGCACGCCCGTCAAGGCCAAGATCATCAACGTGATCATCTGGGTGCTGTCGTCGTCCGCCGGGATCCCTGCCATGATACTTGGCAGCACTAAAACCAATAACGGTACATTGATATTCACAGTGTTATCCGCTGGTCGCACTCCACCTTTGATGGTGTAAATCCCTCTACTCATATTTATCTGGTTAATCCCACGTCTGTGTCGACTGTAGAGGCAAAACACACTCCATCAGATGCAAAGGGACACTTCTAAGCACTTTTAAACTCGAAGGCCCATTGCACTGCAGCATACTCGTCCTGAATTATCTCAATTAGCCGTAGAAAGCGTCATTCAGATCCGACGAAGAGGATTTTTTGTAGGTTTGATGAGAGTCTGCATTACAGCTACTTGACTAGATGATGCTGTGACAGACATAATGGGTCTCCCCTGACTGAGAATAGAGCTTGAAAGATTAATTTTCTTGCCTTCAGCGACAGTCTAATAAATTGTTCATGTTCACAATGAGCCGCCCTTCAATAAAGCGCAGTCCACTTTACGCACAGCTATTAGACCAGCTGATGAATCTGATCTCTCCCTTTCGCCCCTTTCTGTGGTGACGACCTTTCTTTGCATCGTGGGATGTGACATTAAAAATTTTTAGTCATGCTCGAGATGTGGCTCCATGGTTGTTACTGTCAATCACTGTTGTTGTCCGTGTCAGGCCAATATTTCGCTTCATATTTGAGCAACCGAGGAATCGCTTGATAATGTAAAATTTAGCATGGATGTTCACAGTCCCCAGAGGATGCCACCGTTTGACTTTACCGCCATCATGAGGTTTTTCTTTTTGTGGTTTTAGATTATCTAACACCTCTACTGAATCAGGTCAACTGGACTTAGTTTTAGTCTAGACTGGCTAATGTAGTCTACACAAACTGTTGAAGCCACTTGGATAAGGGGCAAAAGACAAAAACTAAGTCCAGTTGACCTGATTTAACTGCCTAGAGATGCCTTCGACCTGCACAGACAGATGATCTAACAAGTGTGTCTCTAAATTCAAACCTCTTCCTCTAAGTCTGTTTTCCTGTAACCGACAGGGACGACAGAGTGCGCCCTTCAGTTCCCCGAGCCCTACACCTACTGGGACACACTGATGAAGATCTGCGTCTTCATCTTCGCCTTCGTGGCGCCCGTAATCATCATCACCGTCTGCTACACCCTGATGGTCCTGCGGCTGAAGAGCGTTCGCCTCCTGTCGGGTTCGCGGGAAAAGGACCGCAACCTCCGCCGCATCACGCGCCTGGTGCTGGTGGTGGTGGCCGTCTTTGTGGTGTGCTGGACGCCCATCCACATCTTCATCCTGGTCAAGGCGCTGTCCACCAATGTCCCCGAGACCACCGCGGTCATGGCCGCCTACTTCTTCTGCGTGGCGCTGGGCTACACCAACAGCAGCCTCAACCCCATCCTCTACGCCTTCCTGGACGAGAACTTCAAGAGGTGCTTCAGGGACTTCTGCTGCCCCCGGGCACAAGGACACGGGGACTGCCAGGGGGTGAGCCGGGTGAGGAGCACGCTGCGGGACCACACCTGTCCCACAGAGGCTCGCGGAGACGGACGGCAGGCCAGGGCTGTATGACTAGCCATGGACATGTCCTCTCTGCCCTGTCAGGGCTGGGAGGACTCCAACGACCTGGGCTTGACTCAAATCACCACTGCCATCTAACAGAGAGAGCTAGTCTTTATTTATTCATCCAAATTGTTGCCCAGAGAATTCAGAGGGATGTCCATTCATAAACTAGATTCTTCTGATCGCAAACAAACCACATTATAAAGTGTAAAACCGAAACTGAACATCACTAAGGGCACAGGTGTTCATCACAGGTAACATGGGAGCTGTCAATTATTTGATTTAATCCTCCATCATGCCTGTCTGATGGATAATTTAGTCTTGTTTGAGTAACATTTTGAAAAAAAACAAACAAAAAAAAACATTACTGAGCCTTTTTTTTTAATTAATGAAACTATATTTGTGATCTTTAGTCTTTATAGGCTTTGGTCTTGTAGTGGGACACTCGTCAAATTGACATTGAGACAGTGATGGTCTCTGGAGTCACAGCCAAGTCAGATCTTTATTCATCATTGTATACTATTCATAATTTACAATCTGCTGAGGAAATCGAAACTTCATATATTTAACACATTGTATACCGGTATATCAAAAATGAAAAGATGATGTAAGATGTCAAAACAAGGAAAACCAAAAGTATTTTACTCTGTAGCTACATTTGCATTTTGTAAATTGGCTGTCACCTGAAAGTGAAAAATGTAGTTCTCACATGCATAAAATATTTAACAAGTGTTTTGTGCAAATAAAGAAAAAGAAAAAAAGTTGAATGTAATTCAAAAACAGCATTACTTTTACAATAACTGTGTTTTAAGTGAATTGTAGTTTGGTGCTTGGTTGTATACTGTAAATTTGTCTATAGCCTATAACTTTGAAGAGTCTCGCTTTGGCTGTAAACACATGTAGGATATTTAATAAGCTCTCAGGGATCATCCTCTGTGAATCACTGTGTTTGTTTGTTTTTTCCTCATTGCCAATATGGTTGACTTTGACATGGCTTTAAAAAAAAATCCACTCTTCTTCAAAGCGTCAAGAAACTTTTATTACATCTGACAAGACTCGACACCTTTGAACATTTTCTGCCATGGCGTTGTGTCACATGCAAGAGACGCCGTGTATTGTACATATAGTATTGTCGACCTGTTGTTTTCTCACCTTGTCTGAAACTAGCGATACATGTGAACACTGGGCAGAGGGCTCCATGGCAACAGCCGACATGACGATGATAGCGTACTGTAAACCGCACAGCAGGGCTTTGTTGTCTGTTTTATTTTCAATCTACTGTTAATGCTGTAAATATCACCGCTCGCTGTGTCTCATCTGTTCTGCTTAGTGACCACGCGTTTGTGAGCTTCTCCTCGTGAAAGTCGGGTTTTTTCTCTCAGCAAAAAGTTCAGTTTGGTTTTTGTATCATGTGCTGTAAATTTTGATCGATAATGGACTGGCCTGACGTGGTATTGATCGTTGTTTTAAATAGCAGTGTGTGGGTTTTTCCGCTTTACATGTTTGATATGGGCAGCACTGATTCTTTCCTGTCACCTGGCTTTGTTTCTGAATGAACCGGTTCATCACGATGACTAAATAACCAGTGAATGTATACAGATAAAGAATGTTTTTGGATGGTGGAAAGTTACTTTATTTCACCGAACATTGCTTTGAACCACATCTTTGTCATCTTTGCCTTGGTTTCTTTTATTGTAGCTTTTACAGGAACCAGATTTAATAGAACCAAAGTGTTTTTTCTCAATGTAGAGCTAACTATCAATATATTATTATCTGCCTAGATCTGATAGAGATGCAGTAGTTATAGCAGATGTGTTTTTGTGCCTTGTTTTGTGTGCCTTATCTTATCTTTGATCTCTTAACTCAGTTGGTTCGCTTGCTCTCAAAGATCAGCAATTATCCACATCCTTTTTTGTGCATATGTTTTTATATGAAACAATGCTGCTGAAAGTTACTGTAGCATTATCTCATCTTACAGAGGAAATCCCACTGTTGGCTTGGTTACAGTACTTTGTAATTATTCCTTTAATACCGTATAACCTACTCAATGGACAAGATTTATACTGTTCATGAACATATAATTGGCCCAGGGCTGAGTACCATGTATGTATAATGTGCTGCTGCTTTGTAAACTCACTGTATGTGTTGTACATTTATACTTTACTGTATCTTTTAGCTCTGAATGTCAGAAAATGCTTCATACATGCGCAACTAAGCCACAATAAAGCTGGAAAACGTGCTACTGTTCTCTATATGCATATCTATGTTGAAGGAATAAAACCATGGTGTGGCATCACTAATAAGGCATGAGATTTATAGCCCACTTTCCCATGTCTTCATTTCTTTCTTTTTTTTCCAATCCTGTATTAAGTCCATCCCTACTGCTACTCAGAAGTAAAGTTAGCGTTTCCATGGAGAGCTCACCTGCTGACAAAGCAGCAGTCCAAGGCTTGTTGTGCTAATCGTGAGGTGTTTTGTGCCTGTGGCCTTGCAGAGGAATTTGCAGAGAAATGTAAATCCAGACACTGTGCAACACACCCACTGCACTCCAGTCCACAGATTCTTGACTTTTCTTTTATTTATTTATGTATTGAAGAAAAAATGTTTTATTATTTCAGACAAATGTAGTAAAAAGTCAAAGGAAAGACATCTGAATCGCTGTCCACGCACAGTATCAACAAAGCAGGGCAAGGACAGTCTAAGGCCAAAGGTCAACAGCGCTGCAGGTTGATTGCTTCCTCACAGTCTGTTGTTGACAACTTCAAACCAGTCGATGATGGTCAGTGACGGTCCTCTCTCCATAGACCAAACACTCTCAAGGCCAAACAAGGTCTGTATTTGCAGAGCACAGACTGGAGGTCCACTCTGATACACCTGCCCTCAATTAGCACCTGAGTCGCTGCCACTGGTCCTCAGCTAAATTCACCAACCCGACAGACACACACACACGCACAGCCACCCAAAACCACTCCCAATCAGTGCCAATTAGTGTGAAGGTGATGATAAAGGTCTGCCCTGCTACACGAGTATCAGGAACCCATTACACAGCCAGGTTCAGTAATAGGCCCTTGTGTCTAATAAGGCTCTAATAGGCTTCATTGTTCAAAGGAAAAACTGTCAGTCATTACTGGCCACATAAGGCAGATGTCACAGTTAACAGCTCCGGGTGGGGGGAGGAACACGGTTGTGCCATTCACTGTCGCCTGTGTGTGTTATAATTATGTGCTCATGATTTCATTAATTTGATTTCTTAATCACTGGCCATTTGTAAACAAAGCAGCATTTTATGTTTAGGGTTATGTAACAGCTTTGGTAATGGTTAAATAGACAATGTTTTCATATATTATTAGGTTGCTGACTTATGACTAACATTTCTGGCGTTTATTTATCTGTTTGATGATTGATAACGATCTCTAAATGTTGGTCATCTTACAATACTTGCACTAAAGAACTGGACAGTTTCGAGGTACTTGAGTATTTCCTTTTTATGATGCTTTGTTCTTCTAATCTCCACTACGTCTCAGAGACATTCATTTCACCTTCCTGACTGAGAATATAGCATTTTCAATATTTTTAGCTTGAGGCCCTTGATAAAAGAGACAGTGTTCATTTGTTTCCCCCCTTGTCACAAGTGTTTTGTTAGTGTGTGAGTCCTTATTAGGAGTTACAACTGAAAAGTTCCCTACCTAAACTAATCTGCTATGATTTGGCAAGAAAAGCTGCTCAAATGTGATACTTTGTCTCTGAATGTCTCCTTCAGCTAAAAGCAATTAAAATTAGTTTTTTTTTTTTTTTAACAATTTCCTTAATTAATTAATTAATAAGTCTTAGTTCCATTGCAAGTAATGAAATGAACCTAGAAAGCTGAATCTCATCCTCCATCCTTTCTAATTTCATTATTTATCTCAAGAGCCCTCAAGAAAAAAGAAATGAAGGCATGAAAGAGTGCAATAAATGTAAGTGGGTAATACAATAAGATACTATACATTAGGTAGCTGACATAGATGTATATTGAACCAGGGTGTGCATGGTAAACTGTCCATCAGATCAGAGAGCATGTGGGAGGACATGAGCTCATCACTCTGCATCTATAGATGATCAGATAAGTCAGTGAAGAAAAAAAAACGTGATTAAAAGTCACATTAATCCCAGTGGTATCTGCAGTGGGGGTGTAACAAAAGACTGATGATGATGATGTTGATGAATGCAGTGTCCTCGCCCGGGTACAATGCCTTTTTTTTCTCTTCTCCACAACAGCTGCATTTCCTCCGCTCGCCACGCGGGGGCGGGGCAGCGTCTAGGCTCTGAACCCTCATTGGCAGCAACTGTTTACGTCGACCAATCAGGGAGCTCTGCGTCCGGACCGTTACTTCCGGGTGTGTTCAATGAAGAAAATCCCTGTGATGCTTTTTTTGTTGTGTGTTTTCTAGAAAAATCTAAAGGCTTTAGTTGTTGCGAGTAGAAAATGAACAGGATTTTCGGACGCGGAAAACCCAAAGCGCCTCCTGCGAACCTGTCGGACTGTATTGGGAATGTGAGTATTTACTGTCAGGCTGGGCTGCATTGTTGTTTATGTCTTTGCTTTTTTTAAACAAGATAGCACCCTACCTTGGCAGTGCATCACAAACAGGACTCTCCTTTTTATATGTTTCCCGTTTTATTCTGTGTGAGAGCAGCGTGTTTATGAAGCAGAGCCTGGGCTGTTCAGCATCACAGACAGACTTCCACCAGCACCACTCCTGTTGTTGTCTCTCCTCCATAAACACACAACACCAGGGCCGACCCAAGCCTCCATGGGGCCCTAGGCAAAATGTTATTTTGGAACCCTCTATTACTGCCTATAATCATGATTATTGATTATTGACACACCTGTTAAATTGTCATTACAATCATTACAAATCATGATCCTAGCCTGGCATGGTTTTACCCATTGTTTTGAATCTTAAATGGTACCATTAGTGCAGCCTGGGGTTGTTAACCCTCTAGGCGCCAGAGTTTATTTAGGAAAATATCCTATTTTAAGGTTTTACAGCTGTAGCTTGTAAGTGGTGAGAGATAAATCTATGGTGTAAATGAGAAAAATATTCATAATGACCTAAAGTTTGTGATGGGAGTAAATTTACTCATCTAGTAATTTGCATATTGTGACATCACCCAGTGGCAGCCCCATTGGATTAAGTGACTTCCAGTAAAACAGAATTTTGAACATATTTAGACAGAAATAAAATGATATTGACCTCTCATCCTCAAAGTAAAGGAATATTGGTCTGAGTGCATTTACAATATGTTACGAGACAAGTTTTTGAGCCAAATGCGTAGCCGGAACTACATTTCAAAAGCGCAACTTTCTGAGTAGGCTATGTACGGCAGCCCAAACTGAAAATCCAGCCAGCCAGAGAGCGAGTTTCGTTTGCATAAATAAACCAACGAATAAGATGGAGGAAGGAAAGAAAAAGAAGTAGGAAGCAGCAGAGAGAGTGAGTTAGTAGTTAGTCGGTAGAGAATAGTGAGAAGAATAGTTTATGTAATTATGCAGGATTTCTCTAGGGATCGACAGAAGTTGCACACTATAGATTTAAGAAAGTGAATTGATCTTTGCGGCTCTCAGTGGTCATGGGGTCCTAAGCAGGTGCTTGGTTCGCTTTAGGCCCAGGGTCGGCTCTGCACAGCACGCAGAGGCAGAGACAGGAGGGGCAGCTTCAGGTTGGTTTGTTCTGTGTTTGGTCTGCTGGGAGCCTCCAAGTCATTACACCTCTAATTGATCCTCTCGCTCTCCTTCTCTCTGTCACAGGTGGACGCCCGGGCCGAGTCCATAGACAAGAAAATTGGTAGACTAGATGCTGAGCTTCTCAAGTACAAGGACCAGCTGAAAAAGATGAGAGATGGGCCCTCCAAGGTGGGGACACCCACTCACTCAACCCCAGTCGTAAGAGGAAAATGTGCCGTTCAGAAATGGGGAATAATTATCGTGTTTTCTTCTTGTTCAAACGCAGAACACGGTGAAACAGAAGGCGATGAGAGTGCTGAAGCAGAAGAGGATGTAAGTCCCATGATGTGAAGGCATATCGTTTAATATATCAGAAGTAAAGCCTTATCAATAATCATAAATATATAAGGTTTACAGTACCATGTATTGCCAAAATACTGTATGTTAAAGGAGTCATCACCCGGAAATCGCAATTTCTCTTGTTAAAACATGCATATTGGTGTTTGACCTCAGTTGAAACTTGCCTGAAAAGCTGGACTTTGAAAGCGGCGCCGTTTTTTCGATCAATAATCATAAATATGTGCCTTCCTATAAGGTTTATTCTGCTCCGAGTACTGTGTATCCGCTGCATCAAAATAGTCTGCATATCTGTCCTTCCTGCGGCGAACAATATACAGTATCCGGAAGTCAAAACCTCGTGCGTAATCTCGCGTGATAAAGTCAGGAAAAAGGGTAAATAAGCTTGTTTGATTAAAATTATTATTATTTTTTCTAATAAGTTTTACAAATTGATCCAAAGCGATCCAAGGGGGGCTGGATACGTAAAAAACCAGGTGATGACTCCTTTAACAATATACATATGGAACATTTGCAATAAATAAGTTGTTTTAGAGCTGCGCAAATATTCCTATTTTAATAAAAATCACAATATCCAAATTTAAGGGAATGCATTTATTATTGTATTTATTTTGATAAAGGTAAAATGTGTCACAACAGAGACACTGTGGCCAACAAGTCATGTTCTCAAGACAGGACATAAAAGACCCAACAAAAATTATTAATTTACATAACTTTTTAATATACTTTTTAAGTGAAAATGAAAAGCAAGTGAAACTGCAATCACATCATCCGGCCAAATTATTGCTTTATCCTGTTTATTTATCAGACATGACTGGTAGGTTAATTGTAAAATGCTCCACTCAGTACATCTTATAGTTACAATTCTTAAATCAACAAACCAAAACTATATTGTTAATGTGAAAAATGGAATTAAATAGAATTAGACAACATCTGGTTATACAACTGTTAAAAACACCCAAATACAGAATAGTATAAAATGTCTGAAAATTGAAAAAAACAACAAGTGATTCAGTTTGTTAAAATGTTATGTCAACAAAAAGCAGCAAATGTTCACAGTTTGAAGCTAGCTGCACTTAAACAGCGGTAATACTGTTATTCATAATCAATGAGGCTGAAGTTATCGTTGAACTTTGGAGAAGAATCAGTGTTGTCACGACTGAACTGTTTTTCCTCAGGTATGAAGGTCAAAGGGAGCAGCTGGCCCAGCAGTCGTTCAACATGGAGCAGGCGAACTACACAATCCAGACACTAAAGGACACCAAAACAACGGTAAGAGCCACACAGTGTGGCCGGGACTGATGGGATTACGCTGGTAATCTCTGCTGTAAACTGCTGCTGTTTACTTTACTTTGTGGTGAGTCTGAGGTGAGATTGAGATTAAAATGTTAACCAGAGTGCAAACACTGGCGCAGCTCTCGGAGTCACTAATCAACATTTCTGGCTTGTGGGACGATGTCTCAGGCTTTTTCTTTCCTCTTGATTTGTAGTCCAGAGATGAGTCATATGTATTCATCTGTTATGAATGAATGTTTTATTTTTGCAACACTTTTTCCCAGAAATTATGGTAATATTTTCCTTTCCTCTTAGTATTTCCAAATTTAATGGCCAACATGACTAACTAATGGACACACTAGAAACGACCTCAGTCACCTGCCTGACGGAGGCAAAAGAGCCTCCACCCTTTGTTTAATGTGAGGTTGTTTATGAATGCACTCACACTGATTCAACATGTAACTGATTATACTTTGATTTATTTCTGTTTGCAGGTGGAGGCCATGAAGATTGGTGCAAAGGAAATGAAGAGGGCTTACAAGGACGTCAAACTTGATCAGATCGACGTACGTTTGTTTTACATTACCGGCTACAGTTACTTATATTCCACAATATAGACTCTGATTAATTAATTAATTAATTAACAGAATATTAACAAACATTTCTCAACACTGCGCTGTGTCAAATTGTAAATGTGAGGGTGACATTTTTTCCTCTCTCTGGACACATTTAAATGTCACTCTTTCATCGAAATGTCCCCCATCAAATTCTTATAATTATTTTAATTTGCATCCAAATAAATGTTAATTTAAGTACTTCCTTTCAGCCACAAATCAACAGGAACATAATTACCAGACAGACCAATTACTATTAAAACATTCACACAACATTTTTAGCATATGTATGGCATTTTGAGCATCTTTACCAAGTTTTGCTCATTTACTGTGCACTCCTCCACCACCATCACTCTCCTAAACTAAATGAATAAATTTGACCCAAAAAAAAGCATCTTACATGACAGTGTTGGGGTTAAATAACAATCAGAAGAAAGATCACTGTGTCTGCTCCTAAAAGAGACCCCATGTGTTTGGACTTCCAGGATTTACAGGACCAACTGGAGGACATGATGGAAGACGCCAACGAGGTTCAAGAGGCCCTGAGCCGCAGCTACGGCACCCCAGACATAGACGAGGATGATCTAGAAGCAGGTAAACCTGACTGTCTCTGACATGTTTATTTTTGCTTTGTTTTTTACTTAAAGGCCCTACAAAGAACTTTGAACTGGATATGCCAAAGTCTCTCATTTGTACTGATGTCTCTGTAAAACCCACAACAGCAAATGAGGCGGGAAGATAAGATATTTCTAAATAGTTTAACTCTTTACCTTCGGGGAGGCAGTGGTTGGCTCGAGCCAGATAAGCAGTCTTAGAAATGCATGTCTTCATTTTGGCAAAACACTACTGCTTTTGTCCACAGGGGTCGCCAAAATCAACACAAAATGAAAGTTCTTTGTTGACGCTTTAAACAAAAATGAGGTTAACGTTAACGTTTAAAGCTGCAGTTATGAGAAAAGTGTCATTGTGGTTTCAGAACTGGACGCACTGGGTGATGAGCTGCTGCTGGACGACGACAGCTCCTACCTGGACGAGGCCTCGGCCGCCCCAGCGATCCCTGAGGGAATCCCCAGTGACAGCAAGACAAATAAGGTGACAGTTCACGGAACGCATTGCACTGAAGGTTCATGCATCATCGATTTAATGTTACCAAATTCACACGATCCATGTGGTTACTCACTCTAATACTAAGCGACTCAGTTCCTGAGCTTTTCACTGTACAGTTTAGCAAGTTACAACATGAATGCACAGAAAAATGCTCCGAAAAAACCTCTTGAATAAAAAGATTAAACTGATTAATTTTCATACTGGAGTATATGGCTGGCTATGTAGGAAATGAACATGAACCAATCAAAAGAACAATAACACTTGAAATATAAGGGGTCTATTTAGAGCTTCGTCTGCCTGTGTTTGTAGTTAATGACATTTTCCTTTTGTTTTCAGGATGGTGTTTTGGTGGATGAGTTTGGCCTCCCACAGATTCCTGCCTCGTAAACAGGGGACTGATGAACAACTGCACTTCACCAGAAAACACTTTTATATGTAGAGTAACATTTTTACATGCAGAAAACCATTTGACCTGAGAACACTACGATTTCAAAGTTGTCCTGGTGTTGGGTTGTGTTTTGTTACTACTACTGTGCTAGCATGTGGCCTTGTAACATACTGATCCCTTTTTTTAAAAACACTATTTATGTTTGTGTCCCCTCCAGCTGTCGGTGTTATTTATCATCAGTGTTACCTAGGATTAATTTATTTTTATTTATGACTAGTTTTGTGTGTTGTTGCTTAGACATAACCATTTTGTTTGAGTTTTCAAAAGTGGAGTTGATCCCCTCTTAACCTGCCCCAGATGTCTGCAGGTTATTTGAAACATGCAAAATAAAATGTGTTTTAATTTAACCTTGAATTACTGTTTTATTGATTATGATCTCATTATTCCTGTGTCCCTGTGGTTTCACCTTTCTCTACTCGCAGACCTTGACTTTTATGCTGCTGGCTAAGAAAACACACAGACTTCTGCACTTTCTCAGGAGGTGGACCACTACTGTTATTTTTATTATTATTTTGTGGTTATTTTTTATTTGTAAATGCCCAACCAGGACCTGGTTGAATTGCCCTGGGGCAAAACTGAGAGGTGGCCTGCTACTGAGACGCCCACACAAACCAGGCTGTATTCATCTGCTGTAATAACACCCGGCCCTGTTCGAGGTTTACTGCATGTAGTAGTTGTTGTATTACGACACTGTAGTTTTGCAATATTAATATCTTAAAAGCAGACTGACATTTTGGGAAAATGTCTGATTTTCTTACTTGAAAAGAGTTTGGTGAAAAGATGATGCTTCTCTTATTTTCAATTTAATAAAAAAAAAAAAATAACTTTTTAGTGTGTTAAAGCACATTTCTTTAATTTAAACCATGTAGGTTGAATGGTACACTACTGTGGGCAGCTTGAAATGTGATGCAGCCCATTAAGGTCCTGAAAAATTCATTCTGGTGTGTTTCTCATTGTTTCTTCTTTTCCCCAAACACAAGTGCAGTGTAGCTCTTCCTGTCCTCAATGCTACAGTATGACTGTGTCCATGTTGAGCGAAGGGGCAATACTAGGCTACTGTCTGCTTAAGTTTTAGCAGGTTACTTACACGTCCCTTACAGTCGATGCAATATTGCGCCGTTTTCTGTGCTTACAACATGAGGAGAACAGATGTTAGTTTGAAGTCAAAAGTCCGACTCTGGTGGGACTCGAACCCACAACCTTTGAATCACTTCTCATGTGCTTTGCTAGAAGTCCAATGCGCTATCCATTGCGCCACAGAGCCAGATGCCCCATCAATGTTTGCCCTTTCTGTCAAATTCGTAACTTGAAGAGAAGTCAGAAGCTAGACATGATAAGTGATTTTAGAAACTTTTTACGACTATCTGAAGGGGACACAAAAGTTATATTTTGAAAACAAGACGGCTGCGCATGAAACAATTATTTATTCATTATTTTTTTGTGAAAAGGTTGTATTTATAGCTAGAATTATCACTTTTGTCATCCATATGTTTTAGTCTCGTGCGGTTTCGTTCATTCAAAAGATAATAAATAAATTTAAAAAAATAAAAGCACGTAAAGAACCACTTCCGGTGTGCTACCGGAAGTAGTCAGCGAGCATCAACATTCTGCTGTGCGGTCTCTGAGTTGACGTGATAAAAGGACTCTGAAAAGGAAAATGTCAGAACAAACGATGACCGTGACAGTTGCATACGGTAACAGTATTTCTTTTAGAAGATGTTGCACGACAGTTACCAGATGATCGATAGTTTTCTAACGTTACTAACAACCGCGGCTCGAGTGGTTTAGAAATGGCTAGCTAATGTGGCTAAGTTACCACACCGAGCATCTGGATCCGTTATAAATACTTCATCCCTTCATCCACTTTAACATCTTGAACGACATCATACCATTGCAGTAACCCTTTAATAATGTTAATGTTTCTCTTGTATTGATTCAGTTGCTATCATTTCCTCTAATCTGACACCAAACCGTTGTTTTACAGCAACATTGCATAATCAACAAAAATGTGTACCCAAATAGAGTGCTGTAGAGTTTGTCCAAGAGGCATATTTTTGTTTTATCAGATATTTTTCAATATGAAATGTTCAATATCCTAATAAGAAGAAGAAAAAGACAAAATGAGAATGCCTTATAGAGAAATACTTATGCCAGTACTTTCGGTTTCAGCGAGTTTTTCCCCTTTACTTCAGGATCTACTAAGCACAACCTCACAATATCGGGTCAGGATGATGGTAAGGGTCCCACCGTCAAAGACCTGTCAGATGCTCTCACTCAGGCGACTGGAGTCCCAGCAGCCTCACAGAAACTCATCTTCAAAGGTAGACTGCATGGCTCTGTTCTTTCATGTCTCAGATCTTGAATATTATTATCTCCAGATGTAACTTTGCCTTGATCTTTCTGGCAGGAAAATCGTTGAAGGACATGGAGGAGAGCCTGTCCAACTACGGAGTAAAAGAGGGCTCAAAACTCATGATGATTGGAAAGCGGGTAAGGCTTTTTTTCCCCCCTCAAGTGTCCATGTCATGTATCTGTAGTGAAATACTGACCATAATCTCAAAACAGAATAGTCCTGAGGAAGAAGTGGAACTGAAGAAGCTAAAAGACATAGAGAAATCCGTGGAAGTGACGGCTAAAAAGCTGGAAAAAGTTGATGGAGAATTGACTGGACTCAAGAATGTAAGAGTTTATGTGGAGTTTCTTAAGTTGCATACTTTTCCTGTGGTGGTTTGTTCTGCTCTTGAGTCTGTCTGTGATTTGATTGTCTCCCATCTGTGACTATTTTTTCAGGGCTTCCTGGCCAAAGACCTCCAGGCAGAGGCTCTGGGTAAACTCGATCACAGAGTAAAAATAGCAGCCGAGCAGTTCATGAAGATTCTGGAGCAGATAGACGCCCTGGTAATTTATTGTGGTTTAGGTGTTTTATTTTTGAGTGCATGTTTTATTCATGCGTCACATATTAACCCAAATTGCTCCTCTTCTAACAGACTGTCCCAGACAATTTCAATGACTGCAGAATGAAGAAAAAGGGACTTGTAAAGACAGTGCAGGTAAATTTACCTCCAGTGTTACCAATATATTACAATTGAGAATCACATACTGTCTATTTTTATTATCATTATTATTATTAAGTGTTATTCCTGTCTGCCAACAGGATTTCCTGGCTCAGTGTGACAAGATTGAGGCCTGTATATCAGACCATCTATCCAAGATCCAGTCAAAAAACCTCGCCCTGGCAGATTAGGGGGAAGACAAAGACTCCCACGTCATGTGCTATACATTGCTCTGTGAGCAACTGCAAAGTGTACAGAAAGCTCCAGGTGTGGAGCAGATCTTCATCTATTTATTGTTGGTGTGTTGTGTATGAGAAATGCCTCATCACAGAGAATCCTACGATCAGAAGGAGGCTGGTTAACAACACTGATGCTAGTTACAGCACGGATACATTATCTGGGTCAAAGAAACATGTGAGGTGTTTTTGACATATTTTAACCGCAGGAATAAGAGGTGCTTTGAATTGTGTAACATTATGTAGATCCCAAAACCTCATTGAGAACAGGTAATCAGTCAGACTACTACTGCCAAAATATGTCATATTATCCATGATGATGACAAACCATACAACAACACAGAACACGGTTTTGTTTTTCCTTATTTGTGACGTACCGACTGTGGTGTTGCATATGGGGATTTACACACGCATGGCTGAAAGTATGTGGACATCACAAAACGATTACCTTTAATTTGCCATGCTAACAGCTTCCACTGTTCTCAGGAGGACTTTGGAGTGAGGTGGCAGAGATCAGCTCCCACTCAGTTCAAGTAATGGTAGAAAAATTGTGGACATTTCTTCAATTTTGTGACATGTTACCAACCAAAGGACTAACAACCAGGTGCACATCAATATCCACATACTTTTGGCCAGATAGTGTATGTATTTATCATTCAGTCTCCATGAAGAGTCAACACCAAACCAGCAACTTTTGTTTTTTCTCTAGTGAGTGATCCCACATGTGTCTTTGAAATGTGTGTGTGTGAACTGTGAAACTGTAATTGCTTTAAACCATCAGTGACGACACACATCCTATCTATTTTCCTTTGTTTTAAAAAAATAAAAGACCTTTTGAAATATGAACAGAGCACCGTTGATTCACCTCAGAACACAGTTCCATCTCAAAACTTTAATTTCCTATAAAATACAAAGGATTCAGTGAAACCAAAGCAGTCGCAATAACAGATCTCGTTTGAGTTTATTTCCAGCTTTATCCATTGGGGTCTTCACATACATCTTTGCTAGCTTATACAGACCCTTAGTGGTGTTATCACAGATGTGCAAATGAGCTTTTAAGAGTAGGGTTGAGGGGGTTGGAAGGAGGGGGGTCCAGAAGTATGAACCAAAAAGCAGCTGAAATGACCTTCAGTATAGGCTACGCCATAGTGAAGCTTCATCAAATGACAGTATACAGCCGTTCTAACCAGTGGAAGCACATACAACACACAAGATGAACAGTAGAAACCTCATCCAGTGAAATATACTCCTTTCTAATCGTCTTTATCCTTCGCACCGTGCTTTAAAATACGTGTGAATGCTACATAGTTGAAGTTGCCTTTTTTGTCAATTGGAGCCTCACGGAAGAGCTCGTCCACTTCTTCATCTGTAAACCTGTCACCCATCGTGGTGAGCAGCTCCCGTAGATACTCCTCCTGGATCACACCTACAGGGGAAGACGGATGAATCCATTAGAAGGAAAGTACAACAGAATAGGTTGCTGCTATCATCTTAAAAACAAGCACAAATTATTTCAATTTTCAAAATGTAAATTGTTTTAGTCACTCATTGAGAAAAATGTCAACAGTTGGATTCAGTTTCTAAAGTGTAAGGATGTCCAAACCTTAACATCTCAACAAAGTTAATCAAATTCATCTCAATGTTTTATCATTTTCTCCATTTCCTGTTATTTTTGGATTAGGTGCATGGTCATTTGAACTGTGTGTATTTTACAATTTTCTCAAACAGCACATAACCTCACCTGTGCCTTCCTCATCGAAGCAGGCAAAAGCATTACGGATTACATCCTCAGGATCTGTGCCGTTCAGCTTCTCTCCAAACATGGTCAGGAACATGGTAAAGTTGATCGGACCTGGCGCTTCATTCATCATGGCCTCCAGGTATTCATCTGTGGGGTTCTTACCTGAGAAATTAAAATGTCAGAGTAATGAAGACAGAATATACGAACTGTCATCCATGTTAGTTTCTTGAATAGTATCATTTTCACTGTTAAAAAGTGAAAGAACATTTAATATATACTGTCTAAATGTGTGTTAATATAGTTAAGTTTACCTAATGAGGCCAACATGTCGTGAAGATCTTCTTTGTCAATGAAACCATCCCTGTTTTGGTCGATCATGTTAAAAGCCTCCTTGAACTCCTGGATCTGGGACTGATCAAACATAGCAAACACATTGGAGGTGGCGCGCTGAGGACGCTTCTTGGTGTTCTTCCCCTTGGCCCTTTTGCTTGACATGATGGCAGCTGGTTGTTGCCCCCTCCTGTAGCACAAATGATATGAAGGCTGTGAACTAGAGCTCAACAATGTGATGAAAACATCTGTCAAATTTATCTTGATGATAGTAAATGTTACACAAGGAAATTATTTTATGACATTCGCTTCCTTGTCATGTTTGTCAGGATCAAATACATCATGACCTGTTTGAGATTCAGATACACCTGTGAACCGGGCATTTTTTCAGTAGACAGAATTAACCAATTAAAAACTACTTACATTTTACTGAACAAAAGCAGTGCCAACAACTTTAATATAACCACTTTTCTGCCTTTTAAATGTAAAACATTAAAAACTGTTTTGAGTCAGACTTAGGAAATCCTTATAGTTAGTAAAAGAGGCTTAACTTCAAAAAACTACATTCATATCTGTCAAATGTGGATGTGACTAACTTATTGAACCATTTATTTATTAAAAAGAAGATTTCTGTTTCCTCCTATAACTATCTGCATCTGTATGACTGTGTGTTGTAGCATCACACAACAATAAGCTAGCGTTACCGTGCCACAATTATTTAAAAACACACGCATAAAACAATTGAATAATTATTCATGTGCCAACATCAACCTCCATGATTTTGCTGTTACTTACATTTGTTCCACTTCGTAAATAACCTGACCAAACCTTATTTCCCAGCTAGCTGTGGCCCAGTGTTGACCTAAATAAACTCATGACTAGGCTAACTTCACAAAGCTAACCGATATCAGCTCACGGTGGAGGAAAACATTTCAATTGTGCGTCCTCAAATTAGGGGACATGAACGAGCACTTTGCAAAAGAGAAGGGGAAAAACACCAACCTCAGAAAACACAGGCGTTACTTGCCAAAGGGCAGCGCACACAGGTACCAGAGCATCCACAGTGTGACGATGAGGAGGAACCATCAATGTTTTATTTCCTCTTCCCAGAACTGACCAATCAGAGCCGAGCTGGACGGGACCAACATTCTGGAACATTCCATGTCGTCTAGGTAGGTGGATTGGATTTGATCAAGTTTTCCATCTTTTTTAGGATAAAAATCCTTAATTTAGCAGTAACATATGAGGTTATTTGTAAACGATGATACACAAATACAGGTGCGTAAAATTGAGCTCTTATTTTGAGTCTTGTCCAAAACCACAAATCTGCGGTTAAAAGATTTCATCAGCAGGTGGCAGCAATTAGCTACTTAGCTAACGTGTGTCAACCATGGATCAGGTACGGTTTAGTTCAACTGCTCGACTCCAACCAGCGTTTATTGCGATTTTTTGTGTGTGGACGTTTAATTGACATAAAAAACAGTGACATACATATAATTTTGCGTCACAGCAGGACTGCAAACTGTGCAGCATAAAGTAAGAGGGGAAACATGGCTTCTTTAGGAAAATAGATGGAACAGAAAGTGTTGTAGAGTCATATTTAGGGTAAGTTACGGCCATCGACAGCCCTGCCGTTAAGATTACGCCTTCATCAGCAGTTGTTTGCTTGTGTAGTGCAGTTTTTCCAGAAGAACAAACACTAAGTTCTGTTCTGTCATTACTTCCACTGATCCACTGTACCTGGGCCTGCAGCAGCAGTAGTACAGACACTACCAGAGCAGCTCTTATCACTCCTGCACTACTGTAAGAGTGAAGGGCCAAGAGGAGAGGCTCCTCAGCTCGCCTGCTGCTGGCCCTTCTCATGGTCTCATGGTCTAAATTTAAAACTGTCCCAGCCTTAAAAGGTCCTGACGGTGTCTTGTGCATTCTGCCGAGTGGCAGCATTATTTTTGTTCTGTGGACTGCTGTCCTGCCCGCTGCCCCTCACCCTGCTGCTTTGCCCGGATCCGGACTTGCTTTTCGCTACTTTTGGACTAGCACTCATATTCTCTTAATTTCAACTGTTGTGGATTGGTGGATCTTGACTTGTGGTGAGTGATATATATTAATTCATAAAGCTGTCTCCATAAGAATTGTTCATATGCTGTCGGTTTGTTATTTGGTCAGCTATATCAATGAGGACGGAGGCCTACTTTAAACTTATTTTATTGTTTTAATGCTATTTTTTCCAGTTTGTGTATTTTCACTGTCCTGTATATGCTACTAACAGGGTTTTGTTAGTTTTATATGTTCATGTAGATTAGACTGCATGTGTCATTGCAATGACATAATGAGATGTAACCCTCAATCAAAAAGAGCTAATCATTTCAATTAACATTGGCTTTTACCTCTTAGTTGTTTCTCCGCTTTGTGCTTGACCAGTAGTAGTCCAGATTACAGTGTATAATTGTTGACAAGAGGCTTCAGCTCTCAGCAATGTGTGCTGCTCAAGGACATAATCATGGGGACAATGAAGTCTGTTGTCATAAACTACAGATCTGATGATAAACATATTGATCTTTGGTCACGTGGTAATGACACTATGCCCAGTGGAGTTTGTTCATGTTTTCAAGCTGTTTAGTTTGAGCGTTAACTACTAGCCTGAAACAATTAGTAGATTAATTCACGTAACACTTTTGATAATATTAACCATTTGTCTTTTCGATGAAAACATGCACCAACAAAACAGGCCAGGCTTGAGTGAATATCTGCCCATTTTCTAAAAGACTCGACTGAAAACCTTTAGGATTTGGACAAAACAATCAGTTTGAATATTGACAGTGCCTCCGGGATATTCTGATCGGTCTTCGATGTTTTCTGACATTTTATATGTCAAATGAATGATTCAATTGAGACATTTCCACGCAAAACATTTTACCATTTTTCTCATGAATCCTCTCATCAGTCTTTGGGTCACAACCACATGTCCCTGTTATTGAAACCTAGTTCCATCCTTGGAGTTGAGACGCAAAATAAAAATGCTGTGTG
Organism: Decapterus maruadsi; assembly: GCA_030347415.2. NCBI lineage: Eukaryota > Metazoa > Chordata > Actinopteri > Carangiformes > Carangidae > Decapterus > Decapterus maruadsi. Next base: position 21,666,336 of record CM064906.1, read on the forward strand.
CTATAAAATTGATGCTGCTCAAGCTTATTCTACCTGCTTCTATTTTAACACAGTAGAATTAGATTTTAACCAGCGCTGATGCCACCACTGCTTACTCAAAATGAGTTCTTAGTTATTGCTGATTACCTTTCCTAAAAACGTAACCAACCCCTCCCGCTCAATCTAACCCCTAATTTAGAAATCAATCCATAATAATAACAATGAGATTGGTTTACAGAGCTGGTAAAGTGAAGGACAGGCTGACATTGTAAGTTGGCGCAGTGGCCCTCAAGATGTCAGAGTCATTACAAGTGGCGCTGAAGCAGCAGAAGCAGCATCATCATCTGCAGCATCTGCATCATCATCATGAGCATCATGAGCATCAGCACCATGAGCGTCAACACCTAGAGCATCATCATCATGAGCATCAGCATCATGAGCATCAGCACCATGAGCATCACCATCATGAGCGTCAGCACCATGAGCATCAGCATCATGAGCGTCAGCACCATGAGCTTCAGCATCATGAGCATCAGCATCATGAGCGTCAGCACCATGAGCGTCAGCACCATGAGCTTCAGCATCATGAGCGTCAGCATCATGAGCATCATCATCATGAGCATCAGCATCATGAGAAGCATCATGAGAAGCATCATCATGAGCAACGAATGCAGAAGCTGTTGCAGCAGCGTCACTATGAGAGCAGTTGTCACCTGAGCAGCAAGTCATCTGTTAGCAAGCAGTCGTTCTCAAGTTTCAAGGCTGCCAGCCATCGGTAAGAGGATGGGAGCAATGCAGATGCTGATAGTTGATATTTGAAAGATATCAAATGAAAACGAGGCTCTCTTGACGTAACTTCCCACTTCTATAAACGTAGATAGTGATGAGTGTATCCAAGCAGACCTCTTTCAAATATTCAACTCTGCATTTTTGGGTGTGGTTTGAATTGTGTTCGGTAGTAGGAGAGAAATAAAAATAACATGCAGCTCAGAAAGTTTTCAAAGAGAGCAGGTGGCTGTCTGTGCTGGTTGTCATCAACACATAGATGTTCATATTTCACTCTTCAGGCTGTTAAAGTTACAAAACTCGTGTCAATATGAATGTCAAAATCTGAAAATAATAGAAAATTTGAGTTGTAGGGACAGTCAATTGTAGGAAATAACCAATTTTAGGACTTGAGTTAATTATAATGCACATTTATTACCCCTCTCGGCCAACATTTTTTCCACTGGTTTGCTGATAATAGTCACTAGAATTCATTTGGTTGTACCAGGTAACGCCCGCCTTCTCTGTGTTGTGTGTTGTTGACTTTTAATTCATTGAATAATTTTATGAAACTCTGTGCTGGAAGTGTATCGTACAGGCTGTGTGAAAAGAAACACACCCAAAATCAATAGCTGGCAATTGTAGCACCTCATTTATGTTCCGTTGTGTCACTGACACTTGTACAGATTACACTGTCATTTCCTCTGTCCTTCAAGCTGCAGGCTCAGTGTACATGTTGGAGCCATGATAGTTTTCTAAACAGGGTTAAGGAAGGAATTTCAGCTGTAGTGAGTGGCTGCCAGATATATTCATGGACAGCCAGGCTATTTCTGTAGGCAAGACATGAGACACTGCCACTAGGCAAACTGTAAAGACACAGTATGGAAGTCATGGAGGTGTAAAAGATTGAGCAGCGGCTTCCACAGATGTTTGATTCTTAATCAACTTGGTTCAGTTTCTACATTTCCCAGTTGAGTTGATGAGCCACTACAATTATCCTTCTGTCACAACACAATGTTCTCCAATTATTCATTTCATCAATCATTGGTACTCAGGTCGCATACTATAGCTTCCCGGACTGTAAAGATTAAATTCTTTTATCAGCACAAAAACTTTATGGACCTTTGATGTTCGTAACTAAAGACTTTCTTTCTTGATGAATCAGCAGTTGGAATAACTTCTTGGCACTTTGCAAATCTTTTGTGAGACTCTCTCCATCTGTCTCCCTGTCTCCGAATGCCGCACATTCAGCCCCTTCCACTGACTTGATCCCTTCGCGCCAGAATGGAATAGAGTTTATCAAAGCCATGCTATGCCGCTATTCCTCCAGGCCAAATGGATAGACTGGGGCAGGCTTGACAGAGATCATGAGTGAAAGCAGGGATTTAAGATGAACCTCTCCATCCTGCTGCATATCCACCAGTTACGACTCCATTTATAAACCCATCTGAAAATCAGGAGGCCTTGCAGGCTGATAGGCAAATGAGTCAGTATGATGTGGGTCAAGATCCCAGAAGGTGGACAGAAATACATTTACCTTCTCTGTGTAACTGGACTGAGGCATATGAGTGTGTTTTTATGTAACCAATATATTCATTCAAAGTTTTAGGCAACAAAGTTTATATTGAGAACATTGTGATTATTTTTAGACTCTACAAACAACTGTGGTACACATTAAAAAGTAAACTATAAAGTAGGTTTACATAGCTAAAACTACAGCATTTTGCCAGCCTTCATCAATATTAGTGGGGGAAAAAAACACATCTCTGCAGACTTCAATTCAGTTTACTGATCTACATGTACAGCCTTCAAAAAATGAAACGGTTTAAATATGTCTCAAAGAGTTTCCAGTGTTTCAACAAAAGTTGAATATCATGACCTTGATGGTGGGATCCATCCGATCCAACAACACTGTGGACTGTCCCATCTCTAAGCCTGTTTGGCTCTGACTGAGAGAGAACATAAGTTGTACTCATTCAGAGTGGACAAATATGTCATTTGAGTTAAAAGAAAGAGTTCTTTATTTCCCTTACAATAGCTTGGCACTGTCATATTCAACATAACGTGTAAACACAGTGGATGGACATGAGATTAATGTTCATGGAAATGGTGTTTGATGTGTGACATGGTTGTTGTGTGTGATCTTTAAGCCAGAAGATCTCTGTGGCAACAGAGAAGGGGCAGGAGGTGGTTAAACTGAGCCCACTACCCAAGAGAGCCAAACGCGCCTACCTGGCAATGGACAAGGACAAAGAAGAAGTTATTGGCTATGTTGTTCCTGTATTCAGAGCCAAGTGAGTGAACAAAGTGCCAAACATTTACAGCGAATAATCATTACCGTTAATGCACTTTTTATTTGCAGTTAGAGATACTGAAGATGTTTAAGCATTTTCCTTTGAAGATGTGTTTTTTATTGTTTTGTTGTAGTCATGATGAGGTTCGTGGTCTGATGGAGGCCCAGGATGAGGTCACCGAGGAGGGAATAAACTATGTGGCAATGAGGAACCTGTTTGTGAGGGAGGCCAGGGAGGCCATGGAGGTGAGGGTGGAGAAGAAAACCAGGACAAAGCATGTCAGGGAATCTGCTGAACGCATGGAACTCAGCAAGACGGTAAATCCTGTTTATTCTTAAGTTTGATGGACTTTTGAAAGTCCAGGTCAAAAATACTCTTCCCATGTGAATCACAAAGCCACTCTACAGCTGCGTCAAATATCCGAATCTGGCTTCACTCTCCCGCTGCACAGATGGAGGAGTGGTGCGAGTTCCGTAAGAAAATGAACCCTGACAGCCTGACACACCGTCCGGAGTTTGTCGTCAAGCCCCGTGGACAGACGGTCTGGGAGGGCAAGTCTGTGAAGCTGCACTGCACTGTGGCTGGGTGGCCCAAACCTAGGGTCGCTTGGTAAGACATGCTCCAAGTTCACCTGCCCCCCTTCTCTGAGTCACAAGATGCAATTATAGACTCAGAGGACAACGGTAAAAATAAACCAGCCGTCTCTCTGCTGTCTTCAAGGTACAAAAACAATGTGCTCATTGATGCCAAGGCCCACCCCGAGAAGTACGAAGCCGAGAGCAATTACAACATGCACTCCCTGGAGATCAAGAAGTAGGTAATCTCTCAGCTCACTCTGCATGGCCCCAGTGAGAACTAATGAGATGCACCCAAAATGCACAATGCCCCAAACTGAATGTTAAATGTTCTGCTGAATATTAAATGCAAATCAGATGCCAGAAATTCATCTTGTGCATGTATTTTATTTTCAGCTGCGATTTCCTCGACACTGCTCAGTATCGCATTTCTGCCCTCAATGTGAAAGGAGAATCTTCCGCTGTGGCTACAGTTGTTATCAAAAGTAGGTAACTATTTTTGTCCCCTTCTCTGAAGCAGCTCCTGTTCCCTCAGTTAGAGGTCATAGAGGTCACACTTTCAAACAACATGCTCCAGTATTTTGGATGGCATCAGTAGGAAATGTTTGACTGACTTTGTATGATTGTATTTTAATCATCTCAGATATGTAGAGGCACATTTCCAAAGTTACTGACTCATGTGTTTTTCCACAGGGTACCAGGAGGGCGAGGAAGCAGGCCCACTTGATCCAAAACCACGTGAGTAAATTTTCATTTTCTTTTGTTATTAAGAAAACAGGAGGTGCAGTCAGAGTGTGCAGACCTGTCAAATAACATAAGTGACAGTAAAAAAATAAGAAAATAAAGATCAAATTCAAAGTTAATTCTGTGGATCTGCTTAAAATATAGTGGGTTCCTGGCCTATCCCACATGCAGTGTAAGTACAGGCATGTTCAGTACTGCAGTTTTACTTTAAACAAGACATAAATGAGGGCGCTGTAGTGGTAAAAGGATTTCAGCCTGTGGCAGTGACTTCATAAGGCCATTAACTGCTTTTAATAGAAGTGTTTTTAATATTGCATATTTCTTTCATCTCTGCAGATGGTTTCTGCGCTGAGCATGGTGTTACCTTTAATACTACCATCATTGAGAAATTCGAGGTGGCCTTTGGCCACGAGGGCGAGACAATGAGTCTGGGCTGCACTGTCATTGTTTTTCCGACTGTGAAGAAATACCAGCCTGAAGTGGTTTGGTACAGAAATGGTAAGTAGATGAATAAAATGGAAATAGTGCCTTGTGTTCATTCATATACTGTATTTTACCGTGATGATGTGTTCTTATCTATTATGCGTAACACCTCTTTTGTTGGGACTTCTCCTGCCAGCTAAGCCCTTGAAGCCCTCTAAATGGGTACACACCCACTGGTCTGGGGAGCGTGCCACACTCACTCTCGTCCACCTCAACAAGGAAGATGAGGGAATGTACACCATGCGTGTCAACACCAAGTCTGGCTTCGACTCATACTCTGCTTATGTGTTTGTCAAAGGTAAAGTGGTCAATAGATGCAAAGCAACATGTACAGTAACAGATTTCCACACATGCAGAATTGCAGATACGGTAGGGAACCAGTCATTCTGCCGTGTCTTTAAGTGACGTAGTTCTCTCTCTGAGGTGTTTGGTTTCCTTTGAAGAATGTTGCTTCTATATCTGTCTGCATGTCAGGAAAGCCACAACACAGTTTGATCTACTTGCACTATAAATCAGACTGTTTATATACATTAGGGAAATCTCCAGAATCCCCTTTTACATTACCATAATATAAACTAATCTATCATAGCTACAGTGCTGCCACACATGCTGTACTGTAAAGACAAAAGTAGGTCAGAGAACTGAAACCAAGTATGTAATGGAGATCGTCCTAATTTAGAAACAGCACTACTCACTGTATGTGTGTGCCTATGCCAGATGCTGAGGTGGAGGTGGAGGGGATTCCCGTGGCGCCCCTGGATGTGTGCTGCCATGATGCCAACAAGGACTATGTGGTGGTGACCTGGAAGCAGCCAGCGGTGGAGGGCAGCAGCCACATCCTGGGATACTACGTTGACAGGTTGGTCTGCTCACTCTCTGTCTTTTTTTATATTTTACCAATGCTTTACCTTAAAGCGTGATATTATAATTCAGTTTCACCAACTTACTTCAACTATAAAACCATTCTGTATACAGAATATCCACAAAAACTGGACCTATTTTGGGTGTTTCTATATTGAAAAGCATAGACGCAAGCAAGTGCAAGCAAATTCCCCACAGATTTCTTTCAAACTGGCATCTTGACAGATGAATGTTACCTCAACAACTCCCACATAGCTTCCTACCAGCCTATTATAACTGTCAATCAGCCATTTGCTTACTGCGTGGGCAGATAATATGAATGATGAGCAGTTAATTACTGCAGCAGCCAGCAACCAAGAGAGATTAGACAGACAGAGAGTTCATAAAATCAACTTATAAGAAACCACTATGCAGTAGAAACATGTTTTTCCTGATGATCAAAACAAAGTGCACCTGTATGTGTTTTGTGTTGGCAGGTGCGAGGTGGGCACCCATCACTGGGCTCAGTGTAATGATAGTCCAGTGAAGTACGCCCGCTTCCCTGTCACGGGCCTGGTGGAGGGCCGCTCGTACGTCTTCAGGGTGCGGGCCTTGAACAAAGCCGGAGTCAGCCGTCCATCCCGTGTTTCTGAGCACGTTATTGCCATGGATCCCTCTGACAGAGCTCGCCTGAGAGGTAGGAGACGCACCAGGGAGCCGTTGGTATCCCGCAATAAAGCCAACAACATCATTTTGACTTATTTCTTTTATTTCTTGCAACAGCTGGCCCCTCAGCTCCATGGACTGGGATAATCAAATTTACAGAGGAGGACTCCACTGGTGAGACAACATAACAACACCTGTTTGTGGAAGAAGACTGCTATATTTTCTAAAATGTGAAACAAATGGTTTTGTTCAAAAGAAACATTGCTCAAACTATCTTGGTATCTGTGTTTTTCACATGATGTCCAGTCCAAGTATCTTGAACCAGGTCAGCTGGTTTAAATGACTTCCTTTTCATAACATGATGGTGTCATTCCCGCCTCTGCAGCGGGCGTCATCCCCGGAGAGCCCACTGATGTTGTGGTTACTGAGGCAACCAAGAGTTACGTGGTCCTCGCCTGGAAGCCCCCAGTCCAGAGAGGTCATGAAGGAGTCATGTATTACATAGAGAAGGTAAGGAGAGATGGATAACTGTCGCTTGAAATAAGATTATTTTGTTATATAGAAATACATTATATTATACAATTCCAGTTGTCAGATATCATTCGCTGCTGTTATGTTATCTTGTGTCTCTCTGACTCGTCTTTCACTCTCTGTCAACCTCAGTGTATTTCAGGAACCGAGACCTGGCAGAGGGTGAACACTGGCATGCCAGTCAAATCTCCACGCTTTGCACTGTTTGACCTGGCAGAGGGTAAATCCTACAGCTTCCGTGTGCGCTGCTGCAACTCTGCCGGCGTGGGCGAGCCCTCTGAATCCACTGGAGACATCACTGTGGGAGATAAACTAGGTGAGCCAGCAAGACTTTCATTTTTATAATGTGTAGGTGTCACGGTTTATCAGAACATGAAATTAAATCTATTTTAAGGAAAAAGAAATCCATATCATAATGTCAGCGGTTCAGTCCAGCCTTATTTCTTCCTTTATCGGTTTAACTGCTGGACCTTCATGTATTACAGAGTGTTCTGTCTAATCCCAATACATTACATCTACACCATGTTCACTTTAATAACTGTCTTTCTTCTTACTCACAACCTTTGTTCTTGTTCTTGACAGACCTGCCCTCCACTCCGGGCGTCCCAGTGCCCAGCAGGAACACCGACACCTCAGTGGTGGTCTCCTGGGCGGCCTCAAAGGAGGTCAAACACCTGGTCGGTTACTATATTGAATGCACTGTGGTCGGCACTGACGTCTGGATGCCTTGCAACAATAAACCTGTCAAGCAGACTAGGTTGGCATTTTTCATATTTAAGTCACTGTTTGATTTCCTCTTGCTGCTCTGGTGGTGAAAACCATATAACCATTAAGTATGTCTGTTTGTTTTTCACATTAGTTTACAGAAAATTGGTAATGCAGACATGGAAAAGGGATCACAAAAATGGATGAATGCCACTAAACTCCATTGTTACTATGGTTATCAGGGTAGCTATGTGACCTGAAGTAGCTCGATATGTGACAATTATAGAAAAACAAAAGTAACAGAGGGACAGAAGAGTTCATTTTGATTTACTAGGTGAAGAGCAAGAACTTGCATTACCACTTCACAAATTAAGTTAGCTCTTTCCCCAGGCTTTAGTGTAGCCTACATGGCTGTGTACACAGAGAATCATAAGATATTTTCTGCTTCCATAGCAGCAAAGCACCAAGTAACCTTTATATTGTTAAAGGTCCAATCTTGTGGTTGGCACCAGCTCTTTCTCCTAAAAATTAAATATGAAACAGTTAACATTTTTCCTCTTTACTTTGTTAAGGTTTGTGTGCCATGGTCTGACCACAGGGGCCAACTACGTGTTCAGAGTGAAGGCAGTTAACGCTGCCGGGTACAGCCAGAGCTCCTCTGATTCTGACGAAGTGGTTGTTCAGGCTGCCATCTGTGAGTGTCCTCATCATAACTTATCTCCATTATTCACTTTGCCTGTAGCATTCAAGCCATCCCCTTTCTCTCTGTTCCATCCTCCATGCTATTTTTAAACATTTATTTGTCCCAGGAATGATCGCTGAGCGTACACACTGATATTTTCTTTCAGAAAGACCTGCTTTAAATTCATGTAGTTCACACACCCTGCAGGCTTGTGCTCTTCGCCACTGAGCCATAAGATCTTCTTAACTCATCCTTGTTCATGAACCTTGTTGACTTTCATCATTCCTTTCCCTTTCAGTTATTTCCTATTATCATATACCGTATATAAATAATATAAATATATATTTCATGCATACAAGTTGCACATAATGTTTATGTGGCTGCTTGTGTGCTTATTTGCATGAGCCTGCCTGACTCATCACTAACAGTGGATTTTGCAATTTTGCTGTTTCCCATTTTTCCATTTATCATTGACATCGTCAGATAACAAATGTTTTATGATGCTTCCCATTGTCTAGCTATTGATTTCTGTATAAATTTGATTTTGCTTGAGTTCTGCTTTGCTGTTTGATAACTCTTTAGGGTTGCCTCTTGGTGCATGGCCGAGGTGAAGGCTAAAACTGTGTGCTTTAAGAGCATGAACGTAATGAGAGTCTCGTCTGGCTTCGGAGACTTTTTAACATCAAAGTTACCCTGCTTACGGCCTTGAGCGTAAGTAAATTATTCATAAGAATTACCTTAGACAGATTTTGTGCATAGCATGTAGCTGCTTTAACTGTACAACTTACTGTGACTTTTTAGCACTAATAACCAGTAAGATCTGTCCAATGCAAGATTATCTTTATCAGATCATGTATAGGACCAAATTTGTTTTTCTTAACAAAATGTCAGTGATCTGAAAATGAACTTATTTGACACATCTTTTTCTCTTACAATCAGTCCTGACCAGATTATCTACTCTGTTTGTAGCTGTCCCAGGGAAGCCGACTGGTGTGAAATTAGTGGAGGCTGCCAAGGACTACATGATGCTGGGCTGGAACGAGCCTTCAAAGAATGGAGGTGCTGATATCAGGGGTTACTTTGTGGACTACAGGACTGTAAAGGGAGACGTTGTTGGGAAATGGCATGAAATGAACCACCAGGCACTGACCACAGCCTCCTATAAAGTAAGTTCTTTCACAAGCACCAATATACCAAATTCATGAGTTTTATGAATGGAGGGGTCATTACAATCTGACACAGGTATTTTGAATGTGTCTACTTAATAATCATTATACTTGAACAGTTTTAATAATTCCTCCTTATCTGCCGTTGTCTCTCTTTAGGCTGAGAACCTGAAGGAGAACGTCCACTATCAGTTCCAGGTGCGCGCTATGAACATGGCCGGTGTGAGCCTGGCCTCTCTGCCCAGTAAATCACTGGAGTGCAAGGAATGGACCCTCACTGTGCCAGGTATCGGAAAATCTCAGACAGATGATATACTCACATTCAGTCAGGGCAAGATGGATCTATCTCATTTTGCTACTAATACAAAAATAGATGGTGGTGCATGCTCCAAAACAATATAAATACAAAGAAAATAGTTTCAGCAGCATCGATGACTATCACATCCAAATACATACAGACATGCAGAACAACAATAACAGAGAAAATGTCACTTGTGCTACAAGGAATGTATTTCCAATCATGAAAAATAGTATAAAATAATATAAGTTTGTCATTTCTCCTTCAGGTGCTCCTGTTGGTCTCCATGTGCTGGAGGTCCGTGACACCACCGTTGTGGTCCTGTGGGAGCCGCCTGCATTTGATGGCCGCTCTCCTGTCAATGGATACTATCTGGATCACAAGTTGGCCTCTGCCGGAGAGGCAGGCTGGAAAGCTGGCCATGAGAAGGCCAACAAGAACAAATACATGAAGGTAAAGGAAAATGAAGATGGTATTTTATAATATGTGGCTTGAACAGCATGTTCCTCCTACATGTCCATGTGAAATATGCACATAAAATATTGAATTAAGTATTGATTTAAACCGTCTCTCACTCCTCACGCACCACTCAGGTGACTGGGCTGAAGGCTGGTACATCCTACGTCTTCCGTGTGCGAGCTCAAAATCTTGCTGGAGTTGGAAAGACCTCTGCAGTCTTAGGTCCAGTCCTGGCCCAGACTCGTCCTGGTAAGTGTGATTGTTATGCAACTCACACATTCAGTCGCACAGTGTTCCTACGCACGTCCATTCAGTCTGGAAAAGTAAAGAAAATGCCTTTTTTAAAATTTCCAGTAGTACATGGCAACTTTTTATACAGACGTAAATTGACTGTGGTGTCTTAAATTATTTTGTAGTTTGAAATACTGAGTTAAATACCAGAAATGTGTCATCTGCTAGTGATGCACGCACACACTAACCATTTACTCTCCCTTCAGGCACCAAAGAGATTTATGTGGATGTTGATGATGACGGTGTCATCTCAATGATCTTCGAATGCTCCGAGATGAATGAGAGCTCTGAGTTTGTTTGGTCCAAGAATTACAAGGCCATAACAGATACCTCCCGTCTGACTATTGTCAGCGAACATGGCAAGTAAGTGTCATTCATGTCATACCACCAGGACACAAGTTATTCTCCTCTGTCCTCACATCCTGTTGTCCCCACATGTCCTCGTCTCCAGATCCAGAGCCATCTTCAACAGCCCCTCCCTGGAGGATCTGGGCATCTTCTCCTGTGTGGTCACCAACACTGACGGCATCTCTTCCAGCTACACACTCACAGAGGAGGGTGAGTCATCCAACAGTCTTGGCATCTCTGGCCTTGTGCGCCTGAAATTTGATTCACTTGTTATTTGTCTGGGTGACGTAAGCGCTGAAGGTGTGAGAGAGTCTCCTGTTAGTTATACTGTTTCAACAGCTGCATCAAATTGACCTCTGATACTCCCTGACTATATGTCTGTTTGCCTTGAAAGTTATCTGAAATTCTTACTGTGTCTTACTGATGCGGCAACATTTCTAGCATTATATATGTGTAGCCTTCTTGACAGGATTATGAGGAACTTTTCAAAATACTGTCAAAAGGGAAAAAGGCATTAAAGCAAGTAATTGGAGGATTGACGCTGAAGTTGTTTGCACTCGCCATGAAATTAACAGTTTTGCCGTTGCTGTTGTTATTTGACAGGTCTCTTGCGTCTTCTGGACATCAGCCATGAGCACAAGTTCCCTGGTGAATATCCCCACCCCAGCACAGCTGTCACTGAGTTTTTCCACTTGCCAATCATTTCTGTTTTAACTATGAAATCATTGTTCTGTACAGTATATAGTTTGAAACTTGTCACATAATTCAAGAAGGACAATGTTTGTCAAGAGGATTTTAGTTGCCGTTGTTTCTTCATGCACTGTGCACATGAATATACAGAAAAATGCAACTGATTCTACAAAAGTGTTTATGAAATATGGTGCTCTCCAGTTATTCCCTTCAAGAATGAAATGGCCATGGAGTTGCTTGAGAAAGGTCGCGTGCGATTCTGGACTCAGGTGGAGAAATGGACCGCTGACTGCCATGTGGAGTACGTGTTTAACGACGTCATCGTCACCGAGGGAAAGGTCAGTTTGTGTCTTTTTGTCATGTCGTCATTATGTATTGTATATGCACTCTTTAAATTGGATCAAATATTGATCTTAGCCATACATCTCGTTTCTTAACGCTTGATTTCTTTCAGAAATACTCCATGAACTTTGACAAGTCCACCGGCATCATTGAGATGTTCATGGACTCTCTGGAGGTCACCGATGAGGGAACGTTCACCTTTAACCTGGTGGATGGCAAGGCGAAGGGCACAACCAGTCTGGTGCTCATTGGAGATGGTAAGACGCCTCAAATGCACTCATTAGCTCCATGTTGATGCTGTGCTTAGAGACTTAGAGCCAGAATACTAATGTGAACTGTGAACACAGAACTGCAGTTGAAGTATATGTCCATTGAGGGGCAGCAGAAGACAACCTTTTCCTCACTGTCATGTCTTCTTTATTCTTGTTGCAGATGGTTTTTGATGCATTGTTCAGTTATGAAAAGAAAATGTGTTTCTCTGACTTCATGGTTTTAACCTTTACATTTTTCTTCGCTATTGTCCAGAATTCAGAGAGCTTCAAAAGAAATCTGAATTTGAGAGGGCAGAATGGGTCAGGAAACAAGGTAAGAGATCTGCGTTATGTACTGTACGTCAAAAACTAATTACACATTCTACATGTAGTTCCCTAAGCATTCCCATTAACTATCCATAGGTCCTCACTTTGTTGAGTACCTTGACTTCGCTGTTACTCCCGAGTGTGATGTGCTGTTGAAATGCAAGGTAAGAAAAGTAGCTGCAAATATCTTCACTGGTGTTGATGGTTTTTGTTTTTTTTTAATATAGGAGCTTCATAAATATTGAGATGACTTGTTATCATATCTTTTCTTTCACCCAACAGATAGGAAACATCAAAGCAGAGACTGAGATCACCTGGTCTAAGGACAGCATTGAGATTCGAGAGGATGATGAGGAAGCTCATAAAATTGAGAGGAAGGACGGTGACATGACCTTTAATATTGGAAAGGTCAGACAATAGACGGAGGCCACACTTTGTGAGGGGTTGTGGGCTTATGTTTTAAAAGAGCTAGAAACCATGCTTCTGGTGCAGCTACGCTTCCATCTCAGAACGAGACTAGATTGGACACTGCCAACCATCCCTCTCTGACACACAGATTCATAAATGATGAAACACTTTAAAAAATATTCACGTCCCTGAGTCCTGCTGAAGTGCTGCTGGAGTCAGCACATCAACATGTTGTCCATGGGAATCTGAATAGACACGCTGGTCTGTATTTTTAAAGCCTTGAAAATTTTCATCATTTATGACCGTAGACTGCAAATGCAGTGTATGGTTTATCTGTGTGGTTAATTCATTCATTTCATTCATCTAATTTCTAACTATTCAATTTAGCTTCTCTGGCGAATTCACTGAAACATTTCAATGCTGGAAATCCCATTTTAAGGATATCAGTCCTTTATGACAGTCAGTGCCAGTGAAGTTATATTGATGTTTCACGAGTACCATTGCATTGTAACCATAACTCATCAAGAGAGGGTTGGTGTCATCGCATGAGCTCAGGAGAGGTGTTCTGTTCATCGCCGCTTCTGTCATCCGCACTTGCATTAACTGGCTTATCTGTCTAATTCACAGTGGATAATTAAGCAAGAGAAACGCAAAGAAGGAAAAAAGGCACCTGCAGACGAAGTTCCCCCACCACCAAGACCCAAAGTCTGGACATAATCTTTGTTGCCATAAGTTGACGCCTATAATTTCTCCATGTGTCCTCGTCATCTTACCATATTCATGTTTTCCCATTTCACGCCTGCAGCATCCGGGCGGCAGAAAAGCTTGCCTTTTCGGTTTAGTTGGTCCCTGTCTGGCTTTCTCTCTGTCCCTCTCTCTGTCCCAACATAATTCTGCATTCTTCTCTGTTTGAGGTAAAAAGGGGTTCATTGCTGTCTCAAATGTACTAAATTTGCTTTCAAATCAAAATCTAGATTTCCAAGAGCGATGCAGGCATTTACGAGGTCTTCCTGAAGGACGAGAGAGGCAAAGATAAGAGCACCTTCAATCTGACAGATGCAGGTAAAGCCTTAATTTTCGAAGGATGAAAAGTGACAACACAATCTGGCAAAAAGAAAAGGGACATTAACAGCTGATTTCAATCTTCCCCAGGATACCAAGCTGTAATGAATGAGCTGTTCAGAGTTATCGGTGAGTCATTAAACACAAATTACCCAGCAATAATGAAGGACCACACATGGAGCACTCATAAGAAAACCACAGACGGCAGCAGAATGTGCCAGTGCACAGTAGTTTAGCATTAACTGTTGATAGCTGGAAATGGAAGTGTATTTTTATGTTGCAACATTACTCTATTGTGTTAGTTTCCATGGGACATAAATAGATGCATTGTGCTGGTAGGCAGCAGGAATATGTAAACTAAATTGATTTCATCCTTTTCCTCTTAGCCAACTCCTCCAGTCAGGTAAAAGTCACCAGTACTGAACACGGCATCATCCTCTCCTCCATGGTTACATATTACGATGAGGATCTGCGCGTTGGTTGGCTCCACAAGTATGTAAACAACTTTATTCTATCTTCATGCACTAATTATGATAACACTAGCAAAAAACAATAAAAACCAGTTTGACTCTTTTGTTTAAAACAGCTTTTACTGCATACTGCATTTTATCTTAAGATAAGAAAGGTTTCCAGTAATGATGCTCTAATACAGTATATTTGTTGTGTTTTACTTGATTCAAGGACAATAAACAACAACAGTCCTCTCGAATTTCGCTTTTCAGCGTGCTTAATCACATCACTGTGTACGTTAAGTTCATTACATGCATTACCTGATCTCTGTGTTCTTCATTTCCACATCAGAGATGCTAAGATTGCTGCCTCAGAGAGAGTTAAGGCTGGAGTCACAGGAGAGCAGCTCTGGCTTAAGATCAATGAGCCCACTGAGAAGGACAAAGGCAAATATACCATGGACATCTTTGACGGCAAGGACGGCGTGAAGAGAGTCTTTGATCTGAGTGGCCAGGGTGAGTAAAAGTATAAAAGTTAAGAAAATTAAATGTTTTTTGCCTACGTAATTACATAACATGATTTGTTTCCGATGCAGTATGGGAGGAGGCATTTGAAGAATTCCAGAGGCTCAAGTAAGTAAACAAACTCATCCGACTCGCCCCCTCTGCTGTGTAATATTGTATTTCTGTCCCTAGAGAGGATGTTTACACAAATAAACAATAACAGTCACAGTCATCACAAACTTAAAATGGACTCCATGTACTTTGCGAGCACTGAAAATTAATTTCCTGGCATTGTATTACTGATAATAACGTCCTAAATTGTCTGCGTGTGATACCATTTTAAGAAGCTTCTGACAATGTACTGTACATCTCCTTCCTTCCGTAGGGCTGCAGCAATTGCAGAGAGAAGTAAGTGATTATTTATTCCCTGGTTTCTCCCAGGAGACATCGCTCCATGAAATGACGTGATGATTAAGAGGCTGCTTCAGTTTCAATAAGATTTTAACTTTGCCCCAGTAGAATAGAAACATATGAGCTTTATGAAAATGGGCTTTGCTAGAGATTAAATGTCCACAGTGTTGGACTGAACAAAAGACACTATAGACTGTTTTGTAATGCAAGGTTTAGTCATGAGTTTGAAAGTGAGAGTCAGGTGAATATTACTGGACAAACAGTGGTTACACAGGTTGACTGACTAATGTCTGGCATGCACCTCTTGGCTCACTCTTGTATTTCTTGTTTAGACCGCGCTCGCGTTGTTGGAGGTTTACCAGATGTTGTTGCAATCCAAGAGGGCAAGGTAAATAACTATTCACTGTGTTCAATGTTAAACTCTCTGTCCCACCTTCTACTTTCAGGTAATTCTCATTAACTTTGTTTTGTATGAAACCCCCACAATCCCTTTATTCTCTTTTAGTCTCTGAACCTGACTGGAAACGTCTGGGGTGAGCCTACACCCGAGGTGTCCTGGACAAAGAACGAAAGGGAGCTAATGCCCGACGACCACTACAAACTCAAGTTCGAGCATGGAAAGTTCGCCAGCATCACAATTGCTGCCGTCACCACCGCTGACTCTGGCAAATACGCCCTTGTGGTCAAGAACAAGTACGGCACAGAGGCCGGCGAGTTCACCGTCAGCGTCTACAACCCGGAGGAAGAGGAGCACAAGGAGGAGAAGAAAGACTAGAGGATGATCCAGTGTGATGAAAGGAAGAAAAGATGAATGACTGGGCTATCTCCAAAGCATTTTACCCCGGCACATGCTGGTGCACCCAAAGCAGTATAAAAATAAATGATGAAAACAGCTGCTTTCTCCTGCTTCTTTCGTGTGCTGGGCTAAAGAGCTTTGGGGCATTGCTTGTCAGGGAAGCAAAGGATGAATGAGATACAGAGAGGATAATTGTGTGCTTGTAGTTGCTCGACAAGTCTTCTGTCACATCTGGCCACTATCAGCAGTTAATGTGATGTAAGGGAGATGGTTGACTAGTCATCAAGCTTTTTGCAGTATCAATACCAACAGGGGTAAAGTTCTGTTTTCTTATAATATTACAGTATGAGAAACTTCTAACCCCCTCAAACCATGTCATCCTAAGGATTATGTACTGTGACAAAAAAAAAAGGAAATAAAGGAAAAAAAAGAAAAAAAAAAGGATGCCATTAACTTCTTATCAGCTATTTGCTTTGTGTTGTAAAACATTGGAACAATGTGACACTGGCTATGTGATGTTTTCCAATGGTTTGAACTCTGTCAACTGTGTGCATGTATGTTATGTGCTTCTGACGTGCTGTTTGCATCATGCAAGAGTCAGTCTTTGCAACAGTTTGTAGGATAGGTGGAGCCGGTTAGCCCTGATGACATAGCTTTGTGTGAGTATGACAACACACACATGTGACAGTTGAAACTGGTTCATTCAAGGTGTTGCAGAGAGATACAAACATTGTTGACATTTCTTTTTGACGTGCTTCAGTAGAGCTAATCGTACGTGTATGTCATACGCTTAGTTAGAAGGATGTGTTGTAAGTGTCGGGGGTGGGGGGTGTGGTGTGTTGTAAGTCGGATGTGATAGAAGGAAACCAAACATGCTGCACAGCAGGATTTGGTTTGAGGCTGTGTAACCAATGAACAAGTTTAACATGAGTCTGTTTCTCTCGGAGGCCAGACTCTATGTATGGTAATAAAGCTGCACCTGCTTTTGAGAGATTTCCCTTTGTCATGACATAATCTCTCATAAACAAGAAAAGAAGCCTTCATTAAAGTTCAATCATTTGATTTGCAAGAAGCTCACGTGTGTGGAGGATTAATTACTAGAAAACACCTCTTCTGGCTGATTTCATTGCTGGTGGCAGTGTCATTTAGAGGAAGTTCCCAAACTGGGTTCTTGGCCCCAAACAGGGGAAGCACCCTCACTCAGGTTTACTACAACCGAGCAACTGAAAATTAGGTCACTTTTTTTCTTCAAGGGAGAATACAGCTACCACACAACATACTTGGCATATCTTCTTACTGCTTTAAGTGCCAATCATCACAGAAAACTTGTGACGTAGTACACGAGACTCAACACAAACAAATGAATGGAGTTGTCAAATTTATATTTAACTCACAATGTCAAAACATGCAATGAGTAACAGGAAAGAAAAGTTTCCACTTTAAAAGTTAAATAAAGTAATAAAGGTAGCCTTTATTGTTGCCCATAATGAAATTATTCCAAGCCATAAACCTTCAAAAACACGACCTGTTCACAGAGCGTGAATCATGTGACAGGTTTCATGCAGGCACCTGATTTATTTTTAGAACAAACATTTTTCACATAAAAGCAAGGATTTACCAGTATAATTTAAGATGTGGGAAACAATCCACTTTCTTTGTGATATGGTAGTAGGCCGCACTTTTAAAAAAAAAAGGACATGACCTTTGTTCTCTGACCTCAAAACAGGGCATTAACCCTTGAGTGGCACCCCACAGAACTCAATGTGGAATTTCACTGGTTAACTTTTAAAACAAACTTACTATAAGTTTATGAATATAAAGATGAATATGGTACTGGATGTTGATTGTTAATTCATTCCTCTAAATTTGAGGATAGACAATTTTGGTCATAATGTTTGTGTTGGGTCATGATGGTGGGAATTAACCAGGATAAAGGCCTTGTGTTCTGGTCAAAACAACAGTCTGGCCTTTGAAGCATTGCATCAGTCAGATCAATACTGCCTTTGACTCAGTAATCAGTAAACCGGTTAGGTCTATATGAAGTTAATCAAGTTTGCTGCCATATGTAATCACGTACTGTACAGCCTCATTGATTTTCTGGGTTTTTATAAAACAAAAGCTACTCGATACCATATGGGAAATCTCAGAAACATGCTTTGTTTACTTTCTGAGACCACAAAGCTCATGTCCCGGTGGTGGAGTAGGAAATGTATTCTGATCAACAATGCAGGATTCTGAGATGAAAGAAAATAAAGAACAAGACAAAAGCTGTTGAAATTAAAAGATGTATTTAAATTCTTTGATTCGACACTGTCAACACGTATTGTCTTGAGTCCCTCTGTGTAGTAAGTAGTCTGAGTGATTTATCTTAACCCTTGCCTCGCCCTCCTGCCTCACCAGCTGTGCGAGTGCGCCGCCTCTGTGCGGCTTCCTGTCCCATCAACTTGAGCTCGCCGTTTCCCAGCCGCACCAGTCAGCCACGGTGGTCCAGCCACGGACACGTCAGGGGAGCCTTCAGAGGAGTTTCACGGGCACAGACATGGGGACTCACTGAAGAAAAAAGAAAGACACCGCAGCGTCCTTCACCGGCTGCATCCCGCTGAAGTAACTGAAAGGTAAATGCTTAGCAACGGGCTGATGTCATTGTCAGCAGCTGCTGCCTGTGATCGTGCGTTTTCTATGATTATGCCGTCAGCTAACGTTAGCTAGCCTCTAAGCAGGCTAACATCTTTTTTAGCCACGGTGGATTAATTTCACCCAGACATGTAGTGACTGTGGGCTGGAAATTCATTCACCGTTCAACAAATGAACGTATCCACATCATTTTAATTGAAACCGGCGACTCGGCGTTAGTAGCAGGAGACTCTCGCCCGTTACCGTTTGGCCGTTTGCTATTAACGGTGAACGTTACACAAACCCAACGACAACACTGGAGCTAGCCGAGGGTGAACTAACGGCTAACGGAGCCCCGACTCCATTCATTTATCTGGACGTCTGCTGGTTTCTGTACGCCGACTTGTTTATCGCTTTAACCATTAGAAATGAAAAAGATTTAACTTGGTGTGCACACTTTTCTACATCATCTTTTGGTTTCTGTTTGTTTATTTCCGCAATTTCGCCTTGAGCCTTCATTAAATCGTCAGAGCACTGTGAGCTGGTGACTTTTTTTTTTAATCAAGCGCTGTGTGTGTGTCAGCTTTAATCTCTGAAATTAGCATATTTAGCTGGAATAGCTACAGCTAACGTTACATTTGTGCAGTATGCCTGAAGCTAGTGGGTAGCTGGTAGTGTGGGTTGGCTTGAAGGCAGGTCTGTTTGAAAACATTTCACCAAAACCTTTGTAATTCATGGGATAACACTTCTGTAAATAATGTAGGCTAAATGATTAATGTGAGATGAGGCCCACATGTCAAGTAAATATTATATAATTATTCTATTGTAGATGATGGTAACCTCAGGACTCACATAGTTTGAACTGGCTATATTATGACACCTCACAGAGGAATGCATTGAAACTCATGTACACGTTGTCGTTTGTGTGGTTTGCAGGACAAAACTACTGCTGTCTTTAAGCTGGGAAATTATTTCAGATGCTCGCAAGTAAGAAATGAGGTTAATTTTTAGAGGCAGTAGTTTGTGAAGTTGTTCCACTGCACAGTGTTTTGTAGAGACAGTGGTCGTTGACAAATTGACTAACTGAAAATGGTCAGAGAGTGAAAATAGCCCAAAGTGACATATTTTATTTGGCTCATGGTCTGAAACCCAAAAATGCTGCAGGAAAGTGTTGAATCCTGGCAATCCTGTCAAAGAAGAACCCGTAAACGTGTGGCCGATGCTTGATCTGAAAGTTACTAGTTGGTCTGTTAATAATTAATTAACATTAATAGGGATGTTAATCATAAGATAAAGTAATTACATAACTTAACAATATTTTTTCATGAAATTTTGATAGGCTATTGCATGGTTTCTATTCGGTGCCATTGTGTATACTGCTAACTTACAAACCCACTACATCAGTGATCCATTTGACTTGTTTTTACGCAGGGGATCTGAATTAAATCTCAGAGAGGAAGATTTCACTCAGCCCAATATCAGAGACATTTGTCCAAACTTCTCCTTTCTACACATACTGACGCTAAGAAACTCTGGGCAAATAAAGGATTTGTTGTTCTGTTACTTAATCAAAAGGAACAAACACTTTACAGTGCTCATGGCTTCTTCTTCTTCTTCTTCTTTACAGAGCATAGCCTCAGTCCTTCCACGGTGAATTAGTTAACCATTCCCCTCTTTTGTATCACCAAATTCACAGCAGCAGGGAACTTTGGCACAGAGCTAAAAACAAGCCAAGTAATTGTTCAGTTGACTTCAGTATTTCTATATAAGAAGCTGTGTTTTTGTTTCTTGCTCTGCAGTTGGTGTAAAAATGAATCTAACCCCCGCCCCAGACTACCTGTTTGGGGTCATTGTTGTCATGGTTTTACCTCAGACGCATCATAAGTACCGGTATAGGCTAGTTTCAGTGCAGTGTGGTGTAACCTAATACTTGAAAGAGTGTAACATGAACCTTGTGTTGTCTGGTTGGCCAGTTCAGTCACAGGACGCCACTCTTTTGTCATCCAGTTAAAGCAAACTACACGTGATTTTTCCAGGCGTAGACAATAATTAGTAGGTATGACCGCACACATGCCTGGTCTTGTAATACTTAATGATACAGTCAAGGCAGGGACTTAATTGTGTTTTCACTCTGGCTAATGCTTGGTGACTCAGTGAAAGTCATGTAAATGTTTTTCTTAACTCTTTCTCCATTCACTTCTTGAAGGAAATTGTTTGCATGGCTCACTTGTCTTGTCAAATTCTTCAACAGAGAACAGACCCTAACACAGCCCTCATCTGAGTGCGCCTGTGTGTTTCCTTTGGTGGTGTGTTTACAAAAGGCTCTAGCAGATGGGAACATAGGGATGAGGCCTTTTTGGAGGAGCCTCGTGCATTCATCATGTTTTTCTTAGGCATTCACTTCACACAGGAGAGAAACCAGACAGGTGGAGGTTGAAACAGAGAAAACATGCTTAGAAAGCAGTAGTGATATTTCATAGATCATCATCCCAGAAGAGATTATACCTTCCTTCAGTGTTTACAGGACTTTCACCTGTTTGTTTTCACAATCACATGAACAGGATGTACAAAACGTTCAAGGGTATGAACAGCCAACGATCAACATGTTGAGGTTCACTCATTACACTCACTGATAATCCCCATTGGTTATCGTCAGCCAATCAATGCCTCCTC
Organism: Decapterus maruadsi; assembly: GCA_030347415.2. Taxonomy (NCBI): domain Eukaryota; kingdom Metazoa; phylum Chordata; class Actinopteri; order Carangiformes; family Carangidae; genus Decapterus; species Decapterus maruadsi. The sequence continues at coordinate 21,687,688 of CM064906.1, forward strand.
CTTGATTACTCATGCACAATAACAAGCGCACACACAACAACGATTGTACCGGACATGTGACTGGCTGTGCGACGTCACGCTGCGAGTACTGCTTGGTCTTTTCCCTGAGCGTGTGTGCTCTTATCAGGGGGAAAAACACTGCATCGCCGTTCACAGGAATTAGCTTGTCCCCTTATCAGTCATATACTGCCACCTTCAAGAGGCCATCCCATTGGCTGAACCCTTTGTGTCCCGTCAGCTGACTGGAGGAACAGAGGTGCATATCCTGAAAGAGAATAGCTTGTTAAAAGGATGACAAAGTTTATGACAGCGTTGCGTAATTTGCACTGGCGTGCGATAGCTGCGTATTGGTATTTACCCCTGGGAGGGTCACTCCAAGGTGATTAGCTGGGCCTTATTTGAGATTGGATTCAGGATGGCAGTGAGTCATTATTACAGTCATGGTGTCAGGAGGGAAAGCACCGGTCCCGGTGGAGCTGGTTGAAGTGGAAGCTGGTCCTCCACTAGCAGGGATGAAGAGACGGAGATCTTGGGGTGACAGCGAGCTGCTGGGGAGCAACACAGAGGACACAACAGATACTAGCAGTGAGCAGGATGAGGCCTCGTCTCTGAGGTCGTCTTGGTCCCTGGTGAGTCACAGTGACAGGTCTCTTATTCAGACACAACTTGAGCTGGAGGGGAAACACACTTGTTTTGTTTGCCTGGTTGCTATAGGCCTATAGGGTGATTATTGTAGCCAAGCAAGCAGTGGCTTGGTACCTGACCACAGTGAATCAGAAGGAAAGCAGTCTTTTTTAGAGCTACGTCCAAGACAGATCAAGTTTTTTTTAATGATAACTTATACAAGGGGCGTCAAACTCATTTTAGTTCAGGGGCCACATACAGTGCAATTTGATCTCAAGTGGGCCAGACCAGTAAAATAATAACATAATAACTCTAAAATGTTCCTTTTCTTTTAGTGCACAGAAGTACAAGTACATTATTTCTTGAGAAAAATACATGTAACAATGTTATGTCTCTTCCATCTTCTATATAATTTTCACACTTGGCAAATTCATCCTGCGGGCCGGATTGGACCCTCGGATGGGCTGGTTTTGGCACCCCGGACAATACAACAAAATACTAACATTTCCATTTGTAATGGTGTAATATATTATATAATGGTGTAGTAATATTAAGGCTGGGTTAAGAAGCCTGCATCACATGTCTAATCAGCAAATCATCTCTTATCTTATTTACAAAATACCAAGCTTATCCTGTCAGTTGTAGTTTTGAATCTGTTATTGTGTCTCTTGTCTGGACTGCAGCCACAGAGCTGACATTAATGAATGGGAAACAAAACAAAACAATGGTTTGCAGCAGGTAAAGCATGTTAGTCACCACATGTGACTGTGTTACAGATAACTGCCTCCTGGCGCCGGTCCAGACAGCTCTTTTGAAAAGGTGTCTGCTGTTTTTGTTACAGAATATTCACAATTATATCAAGCCTTTCTTATACTGTAGAGATGTTTAGAGCATTATTCTAATGTTAACAGTATGTTAACTGACTTCTCACTGTGTCTGTGCTATTTGTGTTAGGTGTATGCCAGACCAGGAGATAGGAATGTACAGTAGCTCTCGGGTGCGTTGTAAAGTGGTGTCAAAATAAAAGTGAAAGTTGCATAACGCTTTTATTCAGTGCGTCATTTTCTTGAAACCATTTTCAATATCTAGGAGTACAGAAAAATCTAGTAGCCTATACATGTATATCAATACACAGAATTGACCAACCAAAATTGCCACCTAGGCATGTTTTACACCTGCCAGTAGTCCAGTGAATTGGTTTTGTGGCTTTGTTGTGTTGGTTTTGGCTGTTGTTTGTTGTTGTTTGTATTCACTGGCTTAGCCTTAGCTGCCGACTATGGTTTACTTTTACTTGACTGGTCCTTGAGTTGCTTTGTGTCCACTCACTATTTTCAACCATAATCTGTTTTTAAAAGAAATCTGTGACAGATACAGGTATCACCCTTTTTTATGAAAAACTCACTTTACAGAGTCATCTTTTAACAAAATGTTTTCTCACATGCATAGTCTTGGTGTGGCAGCAAACATTTTTCCCAGTATTCGAAATGTTGATCTTTTATTTTAAGTTTTCAGTTTGATTTGAATGAAATCCTCCTCTCCTTTTCTTCATTAAACAGTAGTGAAATCTCTGGGAACCGGTAATTTTCCAACGGGCTCATCCACCCTTCAGGTGTTAGCAGAGGTGCCACTGCCCTGTAAAATCCTGATGTTGGTACGAGGAAGGCAGAAGTTGCATCTCCTGTCAGGCGTAGCTGTTATTCCTCGGTCCCCCTTGTGTACCAGTTCAGTGAGGCTCAGTTCCCGGAAAGAATTAGGAGCTTCTTGTTGTTGACACAAGGCCTCATATCAAATTATCTAAACCCCTCTCCACCCCTCTTGAACAATCAGTTTACTGTCATGGTTGTTGAGTTTCCATGTTTGCTTGTCGGTGAGAATTATTCAGAGTTTACCAGCAGCACACAATATTATTATTATCTTTTCATTAACCTAATCCTTGGGTAAAAATATCATGACGGTGTTTTCCCGCATCCCCAAATGCCACATTTACACAAATGCCCCCGTTCTCTTTGGCCGACCCCAAACACCCACCTCTCACGGCTCGACTCTGAACAAAAGGTCAGTGTGAGATAGAAGCATTTCAGGTTATATAAACCCAATGAAATCAACAGGGGAGTGTGTTTACAAGCCCCACTAAACCAGACCCTGACCCAAGCAAACTAGAATCCATCCGTACGGTACGTCCATTAGCTGTATTGCTTATCCTTGTTGGGGGGGGTTAGGGGTGTGGTTGTGGGGCCTGCAGGGCGAGGGTTGAGTACACAGGTCGTCGGTCTACAAACTTAATCATGTTGACTAAGTTAATAGTTACACGTGCTCGGTGTCACGGTGCAGGAATGACTGCCGAAGTTACTGAACTTGCAGCGAGGCCACATGAAGGCTGGAGAGTTTGCATGGTTATGGCTTTGGCCGTGTGTTTTATGCCCGTTCTGATTTAGCAGCTATGACAGATTGCTTGTAAAAGACTTAACAGTCTCACAAACTGCTTGTCCCAAGTTATAAAAAAAAAAAGAAAGTGCTCAGAGGAAAATGTGCAGAGTTAATCCAAGTCCATATAAATCTAGCCACCACCAAACTATGGCTTGATCGGTTTTATCTGATGTACATAGCGGAGGGGTTACAAATGTAAACAGGAAGTCAGCTGCCTTCATGTCAGCAGGGCGGTGGGAACTATGTGTGAGGTTGTCTCTTCTCATTGTTTCAGCCCCAGCTGTCAGCCCCCCCCTCCCCTCCCTCTCTGATGTTGCTCATGTGGGACAGCGGCCAGTGACAGGGTAACAGTGGCACTCTGGCAGTCTGTATGCAGGTCAGGAGATAACAGACACCGCAGGGCAGCCAAACAGGCAGCGAGGGGACTGAGGGACGAAAATAAAAGACAAAACGAGGGCCGGCCAGACAGACACTTAAAAGAAAAAGACAGCGATGGGTGGACTGAGGGACGGTTTGGACGAAAAGAGTCCAAAAGAAATGAAGTGAAATCAAGAGGAAAACTCTAACTTGTATGTCTTTTGTGGGCCAGAACTGTCTCCTGCTCCGGACACTTTGCCAGAACAATGTGTGAATCTGACGCTTAACGCTGCTGTTGTTTTGTCTCTCTTTCCCCTCTTTTCTCCTCCAGGCGGACACCATGAACTACGTGGGCCAGCTGGCAGGTCAGGTGCTGGTGACCGTCAAAGAACTGTATAAGGGCATCAATCAGGCCACGCTGTCGGGCTGCATCGATGTTGTGGTCGTCCGCCAGAGAGATGGATCCTACCAGTGCTCACCGTTTCATGTGCGCTTTGGAAAGCTGGGCGTCCTCCGCTCCAAAGAGAAAATTGTAAGTTATTTGTTTTAATCTTTCGCTTACATTTCTTTAAAAAAAAAAGTTCCACTCCCAGGCATGGACATTTTCAATTCGTACATTACTGACAAGATGAGATTACAATGTAAACATTCCATGTCTGGAAAAGAGCAGGATGTAGGTAACTTATTTTCCATTTCCTTTTGAAATGAAACTAGATGGTCTCTGCCAAATTACTTGTAATTAATACCCACAGAAAAGAAAAGAAAAATATTTTTCCTTGACATTATTCAAACTCTCTGTTGAGAAGCATCAGGAGCACACTTCATACACACATACGCGTTTTTTTGTTTTTTAATCTTTGAAGAAGCGAGTCCCATTCTTCAAACAGGGCACATTTAATAAATATCTTGAATTCACACACAGTATAATAAATCTTCAGGACCAACATTTCATACAGAAATGTGGCTTGTGCATAAAGCCAATTTAGTCCTCCTTTCAAAAAATTGAATGTGGATGATAGATACATGTTGAACAAAGCGACCAGGAACTACAAACAGTCTGTCAGAGTGATGCTGTGCAGTTAGCAGTGCGGTAGTGTAATATTATATTAAAACGGGTGATAGCGCTCGCATCAAGCTTTCTGGTTTGTTGCTACCGAGATGTAAGGATATGTAAGGCCGTATAAAAGTTTAATCAAGGTTAGAGAGACTTGTTTCTCTTTAAAGAGACCAGGCCTACCTTCAAGCATGATTTGTTTCAAATTACTAACAATAAAAACATCTGTGGATGAATATACGGTAACCTCTCCCATCAACCTGTGAAGTTACCCATCTTCAAATGCGTTGGCTTCAACCAGACTTCATAACATCACAGACGCATAAGGCTGCAACAAAAAGAAGTTTGACTGTTATGGGTCACAATTTTATGGCAGAGGTAGTTTTTGCATTTCATTTTCATTTAATGTAAAATGATGATGATGTGATTTTTATTCTGCGGAAGAACATGTTCCCTTACATTTTGGAGAATGTGATTCGTAGCCCAAGGGCATCTCTCCGTGGCACCACACTGGGTCTTCACCGCCTTTATAATTATATGTTGTTGACACATTTTACCCTTTTTTTATAAATAAATGTCAGCTCCTGCTTTGGATATTATGATTTCAATAATATTTCAAGCAGATGTTCAGAATCAATCAACACGTTCTCTAGTTGTGGTTGCAGATCACAGATGGGGTGCTGATAGTAGCTGTTACTAGACATTCCTTCCTGGGCGTAAGAGCCACTTAATCATAGTCGAACACTAGAACAATGCTGCTATATTTAGCGCTGACCTCTCACTTGAGAAAACCGTATTTTTATAACACCTTTGCTAGGGGTTAATTGATGAGAAAGGAGAACATGTGAAGCCTTTAATAGGAGCGCGTAATTAGACATAGAGCTGAATGATATGGTTTTTAAATAGAGGGTCTGCTGATGGAAAATGATGATGCACTGGCATAAGTTGACACAACCGTTTTTTAAAAGTGGTATTGACTTCAATATTATAATATAATATTTAATCTTACTTTAATATTGCTGTACTCATGTTCAGCGGTATGTGTAGAATATCTCAGTCTGCCCTGAGTACGGTTAGGTTCACCTCAAGGCGTTGCTGTTCTAGCTTATATGCAAATATTTGATATTTTTGAGTATCTGTAGCTTTTTTTCTTTTTCTTGAATAAAGAATATTCAGAATATTCCTCGGTGCTCAGTTTGTAATTAATGTATAAAACTGGAGACGTCATACATCAGTGAAAGTGTTTTCTTTCTCACCCTCTCATCCCTCTGAGTTGTGAACTCATCCACGACTTCTATTCTTGGAGCGCTGAAGCTGTGCTCTGACTTAAGGAAAGCTTATTTACTTGCCTGTGAACCAGAGTGGATGATGATTTGCAGGGGATTGACGCCGTCTCACCACCTACCCAGAATGCTGATGGGTTTTTGAGGGGAGGAATGAATGAGTGGTTCCTATGGCAACAGCTCTACAACTCGAATATGTGGGAGGGGGAGGAGGAGGAGGAGGACGCATGAAGAAAAGAGGCCTCAACAAGGGCTGTTGTGTAACAAACAGTTGTGCATGTGTCCCTGAGATCACCTATCAGCTCCCCGAGGGCTGCGGCTAAATATACAGATATGAATTTAGTATTTACTGGACCAAACAAATGCTGTGGTATTTGTTTATGCCATGTAGAGACTTTGAAATATTCAGAGTTAGAGTTTGACTGTAGTCGCCGGCCAAATACTAATTAAAGTCTGGCTGTTGATGGCGTGTGCACCAGTCTCTTTGGTCAGCAACCAGAAATGTTTTCAAAGTAGTTTTTAGAGTTGAAATCATTCAAGATAACTAAACTCAGCTTTGCACAAATACTTCTTCTTTTCCTCCATGTTTTGTTCTTTGTTTGGATTTATTTAAATATGAGGCCAAGTCACTCTGGCCAGTGCCGTCAGATGGAAGCAGCCCAATATGAAGCCTCCGTTTCAGGCTTTTGACAGCATTCACTGCCTTCTAGCAATCCAGCATCGTGTTGGCAAAGCCACAATTGAGCCACTGCAGTGAATGTGACCTGTCACCGACTGTGAAAGGTTCAAGAGGACCCTCATTCACTTTGTCTGGTTATTAATTGGGCATTGAAATCCACATCGGTCACTCGCCACACTGTGCATTTCCCTACCCGACCCTGAGGAGGTGAAATTAGATCTCGAGGCTGCTGAGATCAGAGCGGTGGCCGTGGGTTGACAATGAATATTGATGGTTTGGTTTCAGGTTTGTCGGACTGAGCAGAGCTCTTCTGAGTCAAAGTCTATCTCCTTTGTCGTCTCTGCCAGACGTGACCTGGTTTTTGCTTTTGCGGTGTCAAGTTTCTGAATGGCCTCGGGTCCACTGGGGGTTTTCCTGGCCAACATGAATGGCCCCGTTCTATTGGCAGGCTGAACAAAACGCATGCCCACAGGTCCCATTGGCTTATTAGTTTCTGTAAAGCCTTTAGGAAATATGTGGCTCTAAAGTAGCTTAAGGTCTTCTATGTGACCTGACAAAATGCTGGAAGTGTTATAAAACAGGATGCATTTTGTTTTTCTACCAATTAAAAGTGCAAAATCAGACTTGCAGAGACAGATGCGTTCACGCTAATTAGATGTCTGGTAAATGCCAACTTCTGCTATTTTTTTGGTTTGCATTTTCTCATAAAACATACTTCACAATTACTGTGTGTTTGTCATTTTTCACACTTTTCTCCCCCCAATTTTTTTTCCAGATTGATATCGAGGTGAACGGAGAGCCCGTTGAACTGCACATGAAGCTCGGTGACAATGGAGAGGCCTTCTTTGTCCAGGAATCTGAACAGCAGAACGTACGTTATCTCGCACACCACACAGGGATGAAAGAAGCCAGGGCTCCAGACCAACACCTCCTTTCACTAGGAGAACAGTGTCACCTCACTTACAAATTTAAGCAGCGCAAGCAGAAAATTTAGGGCCACACACACCATTAATTGACTTGCAAAGCAAATATTCACATTTCCTTTTCATTCATGATCCTCACACACATTGGCCTGACACCTGTAATGACAGATTACAGATTATTTGAGCCGCCTCTTTCCATGCTTCACCAGTGTTTGGACAAAAAAACTGTAAATTTATTGGTTGCACATGCGCAAGGAGATGAAAAATGTACTTGCACTGACTTAGGATCAAAATGCCCCCATTTAGGGCCAGTCTGGAGCCCTGGTAGCGCCCACACTTATTTAATATAATTTACCAATGCAGGCTAAGAACACAAACTTTCATTTTTATTTTTATTTTACACAATTTTACATTGTGAAGCGCAGTAAAAAGAAAGAAGAAAAAGAAAATATTATTATAGAAGTATACATCAACAACAGGTCTCTGATGTGTCATTTTTATTCTAGTGCTCGCACCCAGTCAGTAATTTGAAGATGATTTAATTGGGGAAAATCCAATACACACAGTGTCAACACAGATTTGGCCTTTCCTCTGCACACACTACTGTACACCAGAAAGACAATGTCTCTTGACGTTGTTGCCTCAACAACAGTCTTTGCGGTTGCAGTTCTTGAGGAACAAGTGTTGTAGGGTAATGAGGAAGTAATCGCTCTGTTGTTTTCTGTCTCTACGTTTGACTGCTGACCTGTTGCTCAAGCTTTCCAAGGTCTTATTTTGCCAGCTCAGCCACCCTGCTCTAATAGACTTGAGTCACTACACCGGCTCCAGGGATGAGTAATGCTGCTTTGGTTTGCACTTACTTAAACGCCTCCTAAGCCTCACGTTCCTGCGCTCTCACCTGATCTCCCAGCAGATTGTCCCCGCCCATCTGGCCACCTCCCCAATCCCCACTGAAAGTCACCTCTTCTGGAGATCAGAGGTGGAGCACCGGTCAGCAAAAGATCTGGAGGATGACCCGGCCGACCCCGAGGACCCCCCCGAGCCTCCCGCTCCCGTCACCGTGACCACGAAAAAGAAGAAGAGACGGAGGAAGAAGCACAAAGGAGACCCGCGAAGAGAGGAGCTGACCCCGCCCACTACTGGTACCGCTATCGCTGCTGCTAACGCACCCGCTGCTACGACCGCTGCTATGTCCAACACTGGGCAAAATGAAGAAATCTTTGAGATGGACCTGAGCTCTGACGAGGAGGCCGCAGCACACGTCTCCAGGTACGTTCAAGCTGCTGTCGCTGTAGCCGAGCTCTGTTGAGAGGCGGGTGGATTATAACGCATCTTCTGCCTGTGTTTAGGTCGCCCTCAGTGACGACGATGCGTGACATCGACCCAAAACTACCTGCAGCCCGACACAACCTGGATGGTTATTCAATGTCTGACGGGGACTGGCCGGCTGATGACAGGTATGTGTTGACATGAATTCACAGCTATCAGCAAAGGTGTTTGCATTTGAAATTGTTAAGTTTTGTGTATCTATCCCTTTAGTCACAGCTTGTCTCAGGCGTTTTCCCCAAAGAGCGACTCTGAGCTGGTGGTCAGACCTTCAGAGAGTCTGCTCAGAGCCGAGTCCCACATGCAGTGGACCTGGGGAGAGTTTCCAGAAACAACAAGGGTAATCAGCACTTGTCTCTTCTGCAATTCAGAAGAATATTGTTAGTGTAAGTGTACACATCTTAATCATATTTTTTTATTTTCTCATTTTCATGATCCAGGTCACCAAGAAAGAAAAACTAGAACCACTCAAAACAGTGACCATCACCCCGTCAGAGAGCACCCACTTCCGCGTCATCCTCAGCTCCGAGGCCATGGAGGAGGAGACGGGGATCATAAAGGGAGGGGGTGCGTCGTCGCTGTGCACTATCGTCAAGCCCGAGCCACGCACCCTCATGACCACTGTAACACCGGTGACACCTCTTGCGTCTAAACCCGACTCTGCCGGCACCGAAACGCCCGAGAGTCCTGTAACCCCCACGGAGCCACTGGACGTCCTGCCACCCAATGTGGCAACTTCCACCCCTTCCATCGGCCATCCCAGCGATTCACCCTCTAAGAAAAAAGGCAAGTAGGATCACTTCCTTTCCAACCTTTTGTATTTACAGATAATGAAAGCTCTTTATTTATTTATTTTTATGTTTGTTTTGTTTTTTAATTTCCTCACATCCACTTTTACATCAGTAATATTTCAACAGTTCAGTTTGTTTACTACAGTCAGCATAATTTTGTTTTAACAAATTATGCTGACTGTAGTAGACATTAACTTCCTGTGGTCTTGCAGTGCCACGTGATCGTTATTACTTTTTATCTATGCACTGCCCTATGCCTTGTGCATAAGTTCCTCTATGCGTTTTATTGTTATATAATGTAAATGTTGATTGAATTATGGTTTTATTTGTATACTGTGAAGCACTCTGTACTCATACTGCGATGGGTGCTATATAAATATTTACTTACTTATATACAGTATATACACTATACTATGTATTTATATGTGTGTGTAAAGATGAATCAGAGAATAAACATTTTAAATAACCAAATACTTCAGGAAAAAATAAACAACATAAGAGGACAAAAAAAACACTAAACAAACATGCGGAATACAAAACAAGCAAACAAAAATAATGCCAATATATGAAAAATAAAACTAATCATGCGTTATAAATACCTTTTGCATAAATACACTTGATCACTTAATTATATCAACACATACATATCTTTATCAAGCACCTCTGGGTATCACTTATGATGATGAAAGCTGTTTATTGAGTGTTAATTTCTTCTGTTGTTTGCTGCAGGTGTCCCAAAGAGGAGTCAGCATCAGGGTCCAGAGGATATCTACCTAGATGACCTGAATGTACTTGAACCTGATGTTGCTGCACGATATTTCCCTAAGAGGTTAGCTTATGAAAAAAAGTACCTAATTAATATTACTGCTTGACCTTTTTTTTAATTAGGATCACAAAGTAATCATCTATTTTAAAACCCAACAAATGGAGGAAAGACGTTCCTCCTTTTTGAAGTATCACTGAAACCCTCAAAGACAAGTATCATGACGTGTTGTTCTCTCCTGTTGCCACAGTGAGGCTGAGGCGGCCACCAAGCACTGGATGGACTCGGAGATGCGCTCCGGCTCACAGTCTCCTCAGTCGGTGGGCAGCGCTGCAGCCGACAGCGGGACAGAGTGTCTTTCTGACTCGGCCAGCGACCTCCCTGACGTCACCCTCTCACTGTGTGGAGGCCTCACCGAAAACGCTGAAATATCCAAAGGTACACCGGAGTGACACTCATAAAAGATGCAGCCTTAAGTGCACTTTTATGTAAGATGGACGTTTAACCTCAGCCAGCAGAGACGTACTGTGCAGCTACATTTGTTATATAACTCTATAACTTCCTAATAAAGTTTCTGTGCTTTATCTGCCACATAAGAAGGCGTCAAGGCGTCGTAGGTGGAGGCTCTTTTCTATCTTGGTGTGTTTTAACAGTTTAACAATACTTGTGCCCACATTTCCTTTCAAGAACGTGTGTCTGTTTTACCAGGATCAGATTCCAACTTTCTCTCGTATATCTGAACAACTCTGTCCTTCTGTTTGATCTTGTGTCAATACATTAGAAATATAAACGCTCCTTAGAAGTGCGTCTTAGAAGCTCTCGCCTGCTGTGGCTGGTGGAGGGAAAAAACTTTTCTGATCTCATTCTTGTGGTTTTAAGTCAGATCATATGGCTCGGCACCACTGACCTTTTCATCTGCAGCCTTTAATTAATGTCCCTCTCTGTTCTGTGTTTGCAGAAAGATTCATGGAGCACATCATCTCCTATCATGAATTTGCTGAAAATCCAGCAATTATAGATAACCCCAACCTGGTAGTTAAGATAGGAAATAGGTAAGTAAGCATTTTAATTTCACAAGATTTGCAAGAGCTATGTGTTGTTATAAGTACTGTACACTCAATCTTTGACTCTTAATAATTCTTCCTAGATATTATAACTGGACTTTAGCTGCACCCTTGATTCTGAGTCTACAAGCGTTTCAGAAGAATTTACCAAAGGTAAAGGAAGGTTTTGTTCTATGCACTGTGCAGTCACTGTTTGTGGATCATTACAATAAGCTCATAATGAAATGCCTTGTCTTGTTTTATTCAAGGCTACAGAGGAGGCCTGGGTGAAGGAGAAAATGCCAAAGAAGTCAGGCCGCTGGTGGTTCTGGCGAAAGAGAGCAGATAGTACAATCAAGCAGGTAATGAGCAGAAGCACCAAGAACAAAACTAGTGCTGCCAAAATCTGATTCTTTTCTCTTTTTTTTTAAGGAAAACTCACTGAAAATGTTTTTAGATTTACTTTCTTAATTGTGTTAATTGCCCGGGGATGTGTCTTCCCTTAATCGTTGCAGTCGGAGACCAAGATGGAAACCAAGGAGGAGTCTCATTTGGAAGAAGAAGGACCCTCTCTGTCTCAGGAGAAGCTGGTCTTACCGTAAGTGATACACACATAATTGTAAAATAAATAAATAAATAAAAATACCTTGTTTTATTACAAAATCACATAATTACATTGCATTCAAAATCTTAATATACAAACCATGTGTTTATGCACAGTAGCTCTGTTGTTTCAAATAATAACAAAGGTCTGGAAATAATGTGTCATGTGTAACCATGGCTGCTGTTTCCTCGTAGGCCTAAAGCCGGAGAGTCGTCGAGTGATGAGGACGCCAAGGAGGTGAGCGCTGCGTCCTGTCAGGAGAGACTGCAGCAGGGAGACGGTCAGCATCACCCCAGCCCACACACGTACAGGAAGTCACTACGCCTCTCCTCTGATCAGATAGTAAGTAGGAGGGAAGTTTCCCTTCCTCATACAGCTGTACAGCTTCTACTGGTTTGATTATGGTCTTTATTTGTACAGATTAGATTTTAAGGGCATTTGATTTATCATCTTGAAATAGTTTTCGTAATATGAGATTGTACACTGGCATTGAGATTTGTACTTCAAAGGGTTATTCTGTATTTTAGGGCTCCCTCTGCTGGTGAATTATGAATTGCATGTGTTTCCTCTCCTCGTGGTCTGTAGGGGGCTCCAAAGACCTGTACATGTTCATTTCTTACTGTGGCCATAATCATTCATCATTCACACTGGGGAATGAAGCAGACTTTGATCCTACATCACTGTTCTCCTTGTCACCAGGCCAGTCTGAAGCTGAAGGAGGGACCTAATGATGTGACGTTCAGCATCACCACCCAGTATCAGGGCACATGCCGCTGCGAGGGAACCATCTACCTGTGGAACTGGGACGACAAAGTCATTATCTCTGATATTGACGGCACCATCACCAAGTACGTACCCTCACAGTCACAGTGAGTGACTCACCGACCCCTCCCTCTGTTCATACCACAGATAAACATAGAAGCCCAATCCCATTCCTCAAAAGAGAGATAAGCCCTTGACGATGAAGTAGAGACCGCACCCTACGCAATGGGACACCACACGTAGTGTAGGAGCCACAACCTGTTTCCATGGTTTTCATTCATGTTTGAAGATGCCGGCTCCAGCTGTTGCGTTACCTGTCGCGTGGGCTTTAATGATTTTCCTTCATTTGAACGACGAAGAAATAGAAACAGGAGGTGGCGATAATGTGCCTGAAAAGCTGGGGCCACCTGCAATTAAACGGAAACAGAAAAAGGAGAACAGTTCGCAGAGTATTGTGGGTAATTTCATCTTGCACTATCTTCGAAGTCTGCCTCCGACCTCCCTCTGATAGTTTAAGGGTTGAAAAGCACTTCCCTTTGCTCTAAAAGTGGGTAAAATGGGACGGTTTCATATTGTTGCTCCAGAGCACACATGAAAACTGAACCAAAACTGTGTGGCAGCAAATAGATGGTGTGCTGCACTGTGCAGTAAATCACTGTTGATGTCCAGGGCTCCTCAGTTTCACCAGTTTTTCACCAGGGATGCTCTGATGCGTCCCTGTAGGATGCAACATGAGCAGTGTGCGCATGCTCATACTATATGTCTGCTGCATCATTATTATTTAAGGAAGTAATTCATGCATCAGCCAGCATCCGTGGCGGTGTGAAGCTCTACTTAATTCCTCATGTCTATAAATTGCCCATATACTGTGAAATACGGCTCCTTATGTGATGATGAGTGTGATGGCTGCAGATGGAGGAAACAGGTGAATAAACAGTGAGACTTTTTCTGATCAGCTCCATCGCCATGGACACGATCAAGTCCCTTTCCCAGAGCAAATATTAATTAAAGCTATAAATGCAGCTCAATTTATTTTAAACTTTTTAATTTGCCTCAAGCCGGCTTCGTCTCATTTGACAGAAAAGCGCCTGACGCCTGCCTCCTTTCTGATGCTCCCTCGTTGTGCGGTTCCTAGGTGGTCAACATCAAACGAGGTCCAGATCGACCACAGCTTATTATCTCTGTGACCCTTCAGGCCAAACCTGTGACATGTGGCTTGTCTTTGAGTATCAGGGGGAAGAGTGCGGGAGCTATAATGAGCCCATTTACATTTCAGTCTGTAAGCAGACATCATCATAAGCTAAGGTTGAGACAGTGCCTCCCCTATAGGCCGGTAATCCTCATTAACCAGGAACGGACCATCATGTTCTTTATATGATAAATGTTAAAGTACTTATATTGCTTTATGTGACGCACTACTCATCTACTACATTTTTCATTCATGCATATTCTTTCTCTGACACCTGCTTCTTCCTATTTCGCCGCCTGTTCTTCAGTCATGTGTCAGATGAGGACATCCCCCTGTCTTTATATCATTAATGTGCATTTGTTTCATGTTGCAGGTCAGATGTGTTTGGGCAGATCCTGCCGCAGCTGGGGAAGGACTGGACCCACCAAGGCATCGCCAAGCTTTACCACTCAGTAGCCGAGTAAGTGCACAACAACACTGATTAATCACAAAGGAAGGACGAGTGTCTGGGCCGTGATTAGCAGCGTCTGGGTTTGATTCCCCCCTCATCTCAGTGGGGTTGATGTTTTCTCCCAGTGTTTGCACGGGCTGCTTTGAGGTGGATGACTCATTATCAAGACAAATAAAAACACCACACTACTTTTTCTCATTATGCATTGGTTTAACTTAAACCTTGATCCATCTTTACTGCTTTCAGTTGTGCAGATAACAGAAGTTTAAAACACCATAGCAGGAAAAGGGCTCTGTCACCGTGAGCAGTAATATTTAAATCAAATCCTTCCTCAGTAAAATTATCATTGAATCGGTATTACTTCTGCTCATTATGAAAGCCACCAGTATCACTGATCTAATTAAAGTGCTATTCTTAGTAGCTGCTAATGATGGTCGTGGTATTAAAAGTGTCTTCTAATGAGCACCGCTCTCCCCTCTGGCAGGAACGGGTACAAGTTCTTGTACTGCTCAGCCCGAGCCATCGGCATGGCAGACATGACAAGAGGCTACCTGCAGTGGGTCAACGACGGAGGCATCATCCTGCCCCGGGGGCCCCTCATGCTGTCTCCCAGCAGCCTCTTCTCTGCCTTCCACAGGTACGTACTTAGTAAATTGTTGCTGCTTTCTGTGTTTTAAAGCCAGATATTTTTTTATTACGCATCATCATTTTATGTACATCAAATCCTCCTTAGCCCCAAATTGTAATTTCATTTTGTAACCACCCTGTGTTTGCTCCCTTAAAACTGAAATCCTTTTTGTCTGCTAACTTAATTTCACATTAAATATCCTCAAGTTTCTCTAACTCCGAGTCCTGAACACACTCTCCATATCCTCATTCATTATGATAAGCCCACACAGAGGCTGTTAATGATACGGAAATCTCCAGCTCATGAATTTCTAACTAAAAAGGTGTTAACTGTGTCGCCGGCATTGTCATCAGCTTCCAGAAATATACTCTTGTTCAGCCTTTTGTTACAGATTGTTCAGTTAATTGTTTCTGAAAAACATTTACTACAAGATGTGATTGCATCTCATGCAGATCAAACAAATTGTGATGGAATATGTTAACATCAGATTAATTAAACAACAATAATTCAACTGCTGTAGCTTGTGGACATAAAAGTTATGTGGTCTTTTGGTGTAGCTACATTATTGTCTAAGCAAATTTCCATCAGTACAATAAATAGTAATGTTGTGACAGTTTGTATAAATTAGATTCAATCTTTATTCCCACATTGTACAGCCCACTCATGATACGATACAGAAGTTTAGTGATGGGAGCCCATTCGATAATGTTATATATTCTTCTATGTTAAATATATCATGTTTACTGGTGGGCTCTGTCAGCCCATCCTGTCACTCCCATCAAGAAACTTTCACTAAAGCAGTGTGTTTAACTGTGCAGTATCTCAAATATCTACATACTGAATGTATAAGAGTAAAATAAAATCTAATACAGACACAACAGGGAAGATAGAATCTAATGGTAAAGACATGCATGTGTGTGTTGGCTCTGATCAATCTGTCCGTTTCCTTCAGGGAGGTTATCGAGAAGAAACCAGAGATCTTCAAGATTGAATGCCTTACAGACATCAAGAATCTGTTCCAGCATAACAAGCAGCCGTTCCACGCCGCCTTTGGGAATAGAACTAATGTGAGTTAATGGATGTTTGAAAATGTTAGACTGCGGCGATCGCTTTTTACGCGTCACTGAGCCGTGTTTTTCCAGAAGTCGATAGAGTCATGATGCATCGTAAGATCGTCATGACACTTTGGCTATCAATTAGCAGACACAAACATATGAAATCAGTAATGGGCTGAACCTGAGCTGAGGTCACCGGCTGGAGCACGGTCCCGTGTGACTTGTGCGTCTGTGGAAGGGAGCTCAAGCCAGGCACAGCATCCTGTCCTCAGCTGCATAAACACCAACACCCAGATGAAGCAGTGGGTTCCCCATCAAAACCTCCGTCTGCCTCCAGCGCTCGCCAAAACATACAAAAAAAAAAAAAAAAGCACGATCACAAGATCAAGTCCTGCTCTTGCCCACCAAAACATCCAGGCTAGAAATATTACCATTACGTCCATTAGGTGGAACACTAAAAGGAAGTCTGAGGTTGATGTTATTAACACACACTTATGTCACTTTGTACCAGGGTGTATTATGTATGCAAGCCTCATTCTGCCAATTACATAATTGATTGAGTGTGTTCTCATCTCGGATGGCATTTAAAGGTCTTATGAGTATTTGTCACCCTATTATGTAAGAGGAAGAAAAGAATTTAATGTTTTTAACTTGTCGTAAATGAATATACAAGTCTGTGTTTCAAGCCTCATAATGAACTTAGAAGTAAAAACTCTGGTTCCAGTTTGTGAGTTTTACCAGTTTTGACTCGCGTTATGTCAACAGATCAAACCTTTTAAATATCATTTCTCCACGCAGGATGTGTTTGCCTATAAGGAGGTGGGAGTTCCTGTGTGTAGGATTTTCACAGTTAACCCCAAAGGAGAGCTGATCCAGGAGCAGACTAAGGGCAACAAGTCATCGTGAGTACATAACACCTACTCTTCCTCTCTTTCTCACTGCTCGGATTCCCAGTAGTGAGGATAAAACACTGACACCATTGGTATCGGCGTGAGATCTGTGTGCAGTCACTTGGACTTTTATAGAGGTGGGGGAAACTATTTCCTCAAGCTGGATGGATTTGATGTGTAATGGTTGTTGTTGTGATGAGGAAACCGCTGAGATGTATCATGCTCGGCTTTATAGAGGCTGAAAAAGCTTTCAGCTCTTTAGTTGGGTTTTTTAGAAATGCAACTTTTGTGGTTCCCTCCCACAGATGTCATCAGCAGCAGGCAGCTGTTTCACCAAATGGAAAAAAAAGAAAAGAAAAATAGGAGCACAACTCAGCAGAGTAGAGTAGACGGACAAAGTTAGAGAGGATCTTGCCAATGTAGTTGAGCATTTAGCAGCAAAAGAATGAGATATTTCCCCAAAGGGTTGATAGAAATGAAAAGTCAGCTGAAGGGAGAGTCCGCTGAACAACAGTATTTCACATGAATGCTGATGTGGGTGTCTAAATGCTTGCTAACACATCGATACCTCATCGTGTATACAAATAATTGTTCTCAAATTCAGTATTTAACTCTGGTTTCTCTTCTCTCTTTCATCTTGTCTCTGCGATCTGGCCTTCTCCTCCGCAGCTACGGCAGGCTTAGTGAGCTGGTGGAGCATGTGTTCCCTCTGTTGAGCAAAGAGCAGAACGAGGCCTTTGTCATGCCAGAGTACAGCTCTTTCTGTTACTGGAGACAGCCCATACCAGACATCAACCCGGATGAGCTCCTCTGATCCAGCACATATGGATTTCCTTTTGGTACACACAACATGTAACTACTACCGTGCACTTGAATGCATCTCCAGGAAAAAGAAAACACCACCACCCCCACGGACTGGAACCCCAACTTCCCTCCCATAGTATTCAGACACACGCACACACACAACAACTCTACGTGTGGCACAGCAACAGGGTTATGATCATAAACAGAAAAGCTGGTTCACTGTAATTACCCCGGAGAGATGAATGGAAGTTTTCTCCAGAACAGAACATCCTGAAGACTTAATTGCTGAAAGACCTCATCCCTGGGAGACAAGAGAGTAATCACCCAAATTATCATCTTTCCTCATTCTTGTGAAGGCATCCTGACCCAGCGGGCGCTCACTCCTCTTTAATCCCCATCACTGCACAGGGATCCAGACCGGAGATACTCCCTCTTCTCTCCATAACTCCTCACAGAGGAGGACGATCAGCTCTCGCCATCCGGGGAGGGGACAGGAGCCCTTTGCGCCACCGTCAAGAGCTGACACCTTCTGCAAAGAGAAATGGAAGATTCAAGGAGACAAATATTAACAGGACAGGCAACTAACACAGAGCACTCATCATACGCCAGTGGTACTTTACTGTGTTCGCAGGTATCCAGCCTTTATTATGTTAGCGGCTGCCAAGTGACCATCTCCACCGACTACGAGCCATTCAGTCTTCAGTTTGTAGAGAAGACAAAAGGAGTTACCATGAAGTGTTGTCGGGCTTCGTCCCCCTCTCTCTCTGTGGACAGACCATCACTATGGACTCTGACACAAAGCAGCCGCTTCTTCCCTGAAATAATACTTTTGCCAACAGGTATGTGAAGATGCACAGTGAGGTGTGACTTTAAAAAAAGAAGAAGGAAAAAAAAACAACAACAGCAAAATGAAGCAGCTTCATGATTTATTGTCTCGCTGTTTAGTTCCATGTTTATTCGGTTCTACAGGCTCTGGTGAAATCAAGTGTGTTTTGTTAACGATGCTGTCATTATTTATGATAATTGATATGTTTAAGTTATTGATTTCTATCTCGTGATGCCTTTGCTTGGTCGGAAAAAGTCATTTATCACAACTGCATTGTGGAAATAACTTCAAAAAATCGATATTTTGTATTGGTCACAGGTTAACATGCACTTAAACCATAACTGCTCAGCCTTGTATCAACTTTTTTTTTGTAGATCATTTTCACAATGACCTGCATTCCTTATTTGACCGTGATGTTTTTCAACATGTAATGCACACACATTCCTGAGCAAAACCTCACAATCCGCAGCTTTTGTGTTTTCGATATGTGGAAAACGTAAATGTACGACGCTCGAGGAGTCACAGCAGCGGAAATAAGCAGATCTAAAAAAAAAAAAAGGTTTAAAAAAAGAGCTTAAAATGAAGGATTTCAGTTTGTGACGTCGCTTGACGGACGACTGAGGGATGATGTAATTGTGCATATGTGTGCGTGCGCGTGTGTGTGCATACCTAATCACTGAGTACTGCTGCTGTCGGGGGTGACAGGATCTTGCGCCCTTTGCTTATGTTCCCTCAGTAGCTTTACCGAGACTTATCCAACGCACTTTTGTCTAAGCTGCACCCAGAGGACGCAGGCTTCCATGTCGGCGAAACCCTCTCACCCACATGCACTTCTCTCTCTGAAGGTCTTTGTAGACGGTAGACCCGAGTATGCAATTACTGCAGGAAGAAGAGACTCTAGTTTTACCTCTCTTGTTGTGTGAGTGACCCTCTGACACCACAGACAAATCAGCTCTTCTGAATCACGCCGGTGTGAGCATCTGTTGAGCAGTGGCTGGATTTGAGTTAAAAAAACAAACAAACAGCAAAATGTTTATTTGTGGTGCTGAAGAGACACGGAGGTATGACGGCCGCCCGTTCGCCTCATGTTCGTGTGTGTATGTGTCGCTGTGTGTGTGCATGTTAGAGATGGTAGAGAAAAGACTGATCCTGGTCCTGTGCCTCTGGTGAAAAGACTTGACATGGATCATAACTCCAGCATGAGCGGGACGCTTCGATGATAGGATGTGCTAGCGAGGAATAAAATAAAATAAAAAATAAGTAAAGACAAATGACAGACAAAACCATTTAATGGAGGAAAAGGAAGAAAAAAAAGAAAGCACAACTGACGCTGAGCGCTACATCCAGATATCAGAAGTCATTATTTGGCTGAAGTGTTTCTGCATTCATTCTGTAACATTGATGTTTTTGTGATGATGATGATATGATTAAGAAATGAGTGTTTTTTTTTCGTTTGTTTGTTTTGCATTGATCTGTTTGCTTGTTCTCTAAGAAGTGTGGTGAAGTCTAATAGATATACTATCTTATAATTAACAAAATGAATTCCATTCTTTCTATGAAAGTAAAAGCATCTTGTGTGGAAGAATCACACTTCTCTCTTTATGATCCAGGAATACGTGGTGTATAATAATAATAATGATGATAATATTGTTTGTTCTCAATGCTCAACTGCTGTGGGAGATGATCCAGTGTATGTATATTTAAATATATATATATATATTTACACTGATTCACTTCACATTCAGTCACACTCTTCTGTCTTCGATGCCTTTCTGTTTTATTCTTTCTTCTACAGTGTATGATTTCTTTGTGGGGCCGTTCGTTTCGTTCAGTTTGGAGGTAATGCTCGATGTTTCATAGTGTCTGACCAACAGAAATACATTAAGTGTATGCTGTGTTTGATTTGTATAGAAATGTGGTTCAAAGTATGTTTAAAAACACGAATATCCATTGTAAGAAGAAAAGAAAAAAAAAAAAAAGGAACCCAGGCCCTAATGAAGCTAACAAAGTGTGGCTTATGGTCATATTTGTATTTAATAAAGTTTCTAACTGAATACATTTGTGCGCTACACATTTCCTGTCTCCAGTCTGAGTCAAAAGGTTCAACAGTAACCACAGGCTAGTGCGTCAACTTCAACCCTGTTGCTTGTGTTTTAAGTAACAATAGGTGAGCGCCGCAGTGGATCCCTCAGGTCATTCTGACGTTCAGTTTGTTTTATTTAACAAGACAAACATTTAAAAAATATATAAAAACAGTAACTCAGAGGGGCTTTTTTTTCTTTTAAAGGGTTAGCAGAGGCTGAGCTGAAGGTTAAATACACTTCAGATTCTTGCAGTTGGGGGAACTCTCTAAATCTCAGGAGTGAGCAGAAGGGGGAATTTATTTTTCATCCACACCCGCTTTACGTAATGACCCCAATTTTTTTCCCCCCATCTACTGTAACCTTGTCTCTCTGGTTGCTGTTTTCTGAAGCTGGCCAAGTTTGTGACATTAATTAAAGTCAGTGTTGCTAAGCCTCATGCTTTAACAACATCGCTCTCTTTATATGTGTTTATTAATCATTAATCATCCTCTGCCTCCACAGTGCAGGTTAGACAGTGACTGAGCTTCATGGTCCAACCAGTAACATTATATTCCACTGCTATGTTGACCGTACTGAGTCTCTGAGGTGGTTTTGTTATTATAAAAATTTAATTTTATGTATTTAATGTTAATTTATAAACACTTTTACACAAGACATTCACAATAGGTACAAAAAGGCAACTTGGTAATCAGATATATTAGGAACAAATGTGTTCAGGTATCTTGGCTTATTGCATGTCGTAGCAGAAATTTATAACTGAGGATCTTCACACAGTGGCGCTGCGTGGCGGAGTAGCTACATCACAGCAAATCAGTGACAACTTTTGGTTTTTCTTCAACATTTCCAGCTGTCTGGGAACAAACTAGTCCTTGCTCTCAGTGTCCCACGTGAGCTTTCCAGCTTTCCAGCTATCGTTTGGCCTGCGGCGCGTACAGGAAGATGGCGCTGTAGGTGGAGAGGATCTCCCTGGCCTCGGTGGTGGCCAGCTGGCCCCCGGTCCTCACCAGACCCACACGGTCTCCTTTCCTCAGGGGCAGAATCAGGCTGAAGGACACGGAGCCGCCGCAGCCGCAGTGGTCGCCGGCCGGGCCCCCGTGGTACACGTCTCCAGGCCCCGCCGAGCTCTGCAGCTTCTGGACGCTGCGGTTCGACACTGACAGGACGGCCTCCACGCGATCACCCGGCTTTGCGCTGAGCAGACCTGAGACCAGGTATCGGCCATCCTGCGGCACGGTGAAGATCCCTGTAGGGGCGACACAAGTGAACATGGTCAGAATAGGGAAATATCCCTTTTTGAGGGCTCTTTGTTTGTCTTGCCTTCCGGGTTTCAAAATGCGAGAATTTAATTATTTAATCTGTAGTTTTCAGGCTCCTGAGATTAAAATCCATGTGGTTTTACGAGCTGTTCCCTCAGTTGTCATCCAATGACGTCATTAGTTTTCTAATTTGCATAATACCAGCCCTACTGTGGGTGTCGGTACCTGTAGAGGGGGCGGGGCCTGGTGAGCAGGGGCTTGCATTTAAAGGGACAGGCACTGAAACCAGCCGATCTAAGGCTGTTTTAAGCAGAAGAAAAGAGCTGTGATGTTTGATCCTTGGGGTATTTTCACTGAAGCATGTCACAGACATGTCTTGAAGACACCTGGGAACTATTTTAATTTGTGGAAAAGGGGCATAATATGTCTCCTTTAATGCTGAAAGAAGAGAAATATGAATGTTGTGTTTGTCTCGGCCCATCAGGGACGACATCACATTGATATATTGTCACCTTATAAAAGCATCATGGCAGACATGTGAGCAAACAACGGCTCATCCGGCAGACACAGAGCAACATTAGCATTCATCTGGAGTCACGTCTCTCGCCTCCAGTGGATGGGATGTCCAATATTAATCTGCTCTGTTTTCCTCTCCATCAACTAAACCTCCAGTGGAGTCGACGCTGCTGTGGGTGATGACACTGTACCCGAGTTACACGCTGTTACATTCGTGACTTGTAACCTACAGGTATGTTTGCCTTCATTCCCCTGTCTCAAAACCCGTCTCCATGGGTGATTAATAATTATTTGACACACACTGTTAGGATGAGGCATTGTTTTCCTTCTGTTTCCCTCTTGTTCTCTTGTTTGTCTGCAGTTTGTTCACACTTTGTGTATGTGAGCAGTAGGCGTGGTTCCCGGATCATACTAGTCTCCACACAAATGTTGAGTTCCCATCATGCAATTACCACCTCTACCTGCTGCAGTATAAAGGACTTGTTCAACTCAGCGTCTCTCCGCCAGATCTTTCCGTCTCTTTTATTTCTGTTAAAAACAATAAACAAAACAGGACAATGTTTTTGTTCCCATGTTTTGTGACTTTATTAGTTTTTAATATTTTTGCATGAGATCCAGTAACTATTCAGATCCCAATTGCCACGTTATTTTATCCAAACGCCAGCTTTTAGGTTTTCTTTGCCTTTGCCCAGCTCTGCAGGGCCGCCGACACCATTATCCTGCCAGACTGTCTAACAAACCCCCACTGCCCTCATCACCACAACTAGACCCGACCACAATTAAACCCATGGCTTTTACAACAACAACAAATCTTTTAGCATAAATGTTGGTCTCTTTGATGAAATCTAAAACTGTGGCAGTAGTTTGTTTGAATGAAAAACCATGGTTGGCCCAGCTGTTCTGCCTTGGGTTCAATCTGGATCAAAAACACCAATTTACAAATAAATCAATACTTTATCCAAATCAGCCGGGCCTATGTCAGAGCTGGCAAGACTCCGGTGAGGACTTGAATGATTAAATGCAGTTTGAGATGTGAACAGAGAGCAGTCAAAACGGCAGTTCCAAGCCCACCTTTACTTTTAGCCAGTTGGTCAGGTTCATTTCCTGTTTATTACAAAGTAAAATGCACCCTCTAAATGATAAAAAGGCTAGCTAGGTATTTTATTTTGTAAAAATACAAATACAATGTAAAGATTTTTCCATGCGTTTCCAATTCAATTCATTCAAATTTCATTTAATTATCCTGTAGTTGGGGGACGGAAAGGTTCTTCATTTGTGGAATAAATAAACAGTTTATTTTTCAGATTTTCATTCTAATGGATTAAAAACCACTTTCTCGCCTGAAAATGTTTCAAATAAAGTTATATATTTACAGAGTTTAAATGCTTTTGAAATCAGACCAGTTTAAATTTCATTTAAATCATATTTTGTTCCCCAAATTCACCCTGAATCCTAGCCTGACAAGCCAGACTATATCATTAAAATGTATAGTCTGGAAGTATGCAGTATGGAAGTATGTAATCCAGTATGGGTTTCGGGATGACAGCCATAGTTTTCAAACTGTTTCCTCTTGTTCTCTTGTTTGTCTGCAGTTTGCCAATCAGGGTTAGTGTTACGCAGAGCAGTAGATTATAACAGAGTGGCTTATGCGCCCTCCAGTCTCCACACACACACACCTGCTTCCCATCATGCAATTACCACCTCTACAGCCATAGCAGTAAAGGACTTGTTCAAACATGTTTTCCGATCTTTCCGTCTCTTTTAGTGCTGATAACGTTCGGTTTGTTCCCTGTTTTTCTCTCTCTGTGTTTTACGGACTTTTTCAAGATCCACTCGCCTGCTGTCCAGCTGCCTGCCACGCTCAGCTCCCCTCTCATTATCGCCAGCTTGGGTTTTCTTTGCCTTTGCCCAGCTCTGCAGGGCCGCCGACACCATTATCCTGCCAGACTGTCAAACAAACCCCCACTGCCCTCATCACCACAACTAGACCCGGTCCACACCTTAAACCCAGACTACAACAACAACAGATCTAGCAGGTTCGGATCTATACCAAAACAGCACGAGGTAGTTGAAGCAACAGGCGTCTTGGCCCAGCTGTTCAAAAGTTGGTCTCATTGATTATTTAAAACTGATGGCGGCATTTTGAAATCCCTTTTTGTTTGAATTCAAAATCACCAGGACTGTCTGAGACTGATACTGAAATCACCACTTGAAATCTACCGCTCTGGGGTTTGAGATTTGAACAGACGCTACCAGTCGTGCAGTGTAAGACTAAACTTTTCCCATATGCCAGTTGTTCAAAACAAAATTGGATTGGATCTTCTGAAATGAATAACTTTTCATGATTACTTCTCAGATAATGGTTGTTAATATAATAAAAAGTACAAATACAAATACATTGTGAAGATTTTGCCATGCATTTCCAATTCAATTCATTCAAATTTCATTTAATTATCCAGTAGTTGAGGAGGGAAAAGTTCTTCATTTGTGGAATAATAAAAAGTTTACTTTATTTACTTTATCATTCTAATGGTTTAAAAATCAGGTGCAAAATATAAATCAATAAATGTGTATTTATACTACCTTATAAATGTTGTTTATTTGACCAGTTTAAATTTAATTTAAATCATATTTTTGTTCCTGAAATTCACCCTGAATCCACCAAACTGCTGGGATCAGAATAATCCAGATTTTTTTTATCAAAATTATCCCAGTTTTGAACAACACAAACTGAAGGTTTGATCCAGATTAAAACGAAGATTGGACTATGTGATATAATCTGAGCTCAAAATCTGTTTTTGTTTTGAACAGCCCATTTTTAAGATTTGATCCAATTCATTATCCAAAACCTGATCAGATTACCTTTGAACAACTGGACCCAGTGATGAACTGAAAAAACAAAAGACTCAAAGGAATCAAAGTGGTTCCTGGGATGCTTGCGTTTCATTAAATGTATCGTAATACTGTGTGTGTGTTTGTGTTTGCTGTACCTGTGTGTGGATTGTAGTGTCCGCCATCATTGACCAGGATCCTGTTGAAGCGAATGATGCCAAAGTCTCCAGAGAAAGGCTGCTGGGTGAGGCCGGCCGAGAAGGAGAAGGGATCTGCAAAGGCGCTGTTGTCCACTGAAACTGGAGGCCACAGGAACACATGAGTCAGGCAGCGTCTCACTCACTCACTTCAAAGATGAATAATATTTGTCACTTCATCTCCCTGAATACATCACTTCACATAAACCTCTCCATAAGCTAATGAAATTATTTTTATGTTTTTTTCTTTTTGTGTCCATGCAGCTATAGAAGTGGTGAGAGGCAGAGAGATGATTTCCAGATGGATTTTTTTTTGTTACCTGGTGATTGAACTGGAGCGTGATGCTGCGGGTTCCACGGCACCTTTGCTGCTACGGGAACTACAAGGTACAAATGAAGAAAGTGTTAAGTGTTAAGCACGTGTTCCTACTGTCAAGGCTTTGAGCCAAAGTGTGACACCTTTTTATGTTTATAGCTGTTCCAGTCATATGAGTCTCAGGTTGTGTTTTTTTTTTTAAACGAATACAAAGGATCTGTTTATTCTAGTCTAGCTTTTTCTGCGTCAGCCGGTGGACCGACTGACTGAACTTTGTTTCAGTCACTCATTTACTTCAACAATACCATTTCTTTAATCATAATCACCGAATGTAACATTTGCCTTGTATCCTCGGGTTAAAAAAAAAAACTTTCTGATAAGTGCCTGATGAGTTAAAATCCTTCCACAGCTCGCCCACATCTCCTTCAACTGAACACATCCAGTTCTCACTCCCTCGCACTCTAAGGCTACAAATTATTCACAGCTTTTCCAGTTTTTTCTCTTCTTCTTCTTCTTCTGCGCCGATGTGGTAGAATGGTAAAGGCTTCACATGCATGCAATTTAACTTGATAATGAACTGCTACAATACCTTGGTGGTTGGTTGATTGCGGTTTGAAAGACACTGGCTGCAGAGGGGGATAGCCTGCAAGAGAGCCAGATGAGAAACACATCATGTTTTATTATCATCTGAGGAGACGGGGTTAGTGAACGCACTTGCCAGAGGCAGCTGTTTGGTTTTCCATGCAAAAACATTATGGCAACTGAGGGACAGTTTCCCCAAGAAGATATAAGAAAAGAGAAAACAGTTTATAACCTAGACTGCATAATTTTAGTTTTACAAGTGCATTTTGAGTCAAATTGATTTTGATTTTGTTCTTTCGGCGCAAGAAAAAGAGATAAAATTCAGTTGTTTACTTCAGGTCTTTCTCCAGAGGCTTGACATGAATCCACACCTGCAGGTATGTGTGAGCTCCAGATAAAAACTCTCAAAGACACAACTGAGAATAAAAGCTGACGTGAAAAACCCACTTGCATGGTAATGGAAGAAACCTGAAACAACTTTCATGGCTCCATATCAAAGCCAGAAGTCTTGGACTAATAGGAAGTACATGGCTTCTTCTCCCACACTATCAGGGAACAATTACTGTACAACTGCTGTCTCTAATACTGTGCTGCCAAAACATACCCATGTGAGGGTGAAAACAAAGCCTATTTTGTTGCTTCTTGTTTTCCCAAGAGGAGTCCAGTTAGTTCAACCCGGAGCTGGCAAAATCTAAGACTATCCGTTTGCTCTTCCATCCAATTTGACTCCACTAAAAAGTCATTTTGGTATAGAAATCCAATGTCTGGAGGTGGAAATGAAAAGTGTAGTTATAATTTAACGCCTGTTATTGGTTCCTTGTGTGAAAATTAAACAAAAGAACAAAAAAACAGACGCCGGCTCGGCTCTAAAGTTTGTTCGCTCGTCGTTAGTTTGGATGTGACTTTGAATTGACAGCAGCAATTGAAAAAGAGGAACATGAGTATATTCTGTCACACGTGTGGTGATGTTGGCTCAGCCTCGACAGCACCGCGCTAGACATGCTGTCATGTGAGTGTCATAAAAATCCTTGCTGTCATTGCAGCGATGACAGATTCTAGTTTCACCTTTCATTCATGCATCTTACAAGTCTGTGCATCAGAGGCATCTGAGACGGCAGCCTGCAAATTACAGTGTAAGTTGTTGAGTATATTTGACCAACAATAGACAGCTACTAATATTTAGTACAGTTAGTTACGCTGCAGTTCAATTAGCAATGGTGGTATTTATTTAAATGTATTATACTGTACCAACAGAAATACAGTAGCTCTGGGAAATTCTGTTTTTCAATATGAGGTAAACATTAGGATAAGCATGGGAGAAAGATTTTGTAGCTGATAGTTATGTTTTAATATGCAAGCGGCACAAGTAAGCAGTTTAAAGACACAATGTAGGATCCAAAACACAACAAACGGATTGCAGTTTTTTTATGTTACTTGCCTCTGTAATTTGCAGGCTACAATTTACAGCATTGCCAAATCCAGTTTTGTGCTAAAAAATCCACATGGGGAAACTACAAGGAGACTCGGATGTTTTGTTGTTCGGTCCAGATCAATCAAATAAAACATAAAAAGGATGAATGTCGGTCTAGAAAACCAAAAGGTCACTATGAACATTAGTGTCTCTCACCTGGAGCGCCTGCGAACCCTTTGACGGGCGTGCTCGATGAGTGCTCGGAGCCTCTCCTCACGGTCACCCTGCGGACGTAGCCTGGAGGTCCGGCCTCGCCCGTCTCCACCACCGGCCTTACGGGAACCAGGGGCAGAGTGTGGTGGCCTGGCTGCTGGGGGCTGGACGGCTGCCTCGGTGGAGTGATCTTGTTTGTGTGCGTGTTGGGCTGCACCGGTTGGCCGGGGTTGTAAGGCTGTCTGGGGCTGGACGGCGGCGGGATGATTAGAGGGATATGGATTTGCTGTATTCGAGTTCTGGTCGGAGTGGTTTCCGGCCTCTCTGGTCTCAAAGTCATTCCTTGAGGGGAAAAAAATAAAAAAGACATGAGAAAAAGGAGAAAATATGTGAATATATCAGTTTATAATGCACTTCCCAACCATATGATAGGCTTTATGATCTGTGATGATTATGCAAAATGCTGTTACTGAATCACACAAGCCTCTGGTGTAATTTTTGTTTACTTATCCCACTTCCTCTCTCACATTCAGACCACATCCCTTCCTTCGCCTGTGAAATCTCCTCAATATCTTGTACTCTGATAACGAGCCAAATTAGACCAGGCCTGCTCTGCACCTTGGAGCTTTTTTTTTTTTTTCAACCGGTGCCCTTATTATTACCCTTCATAAAAACAAACCAGGCGGTCGATTTGACTTTTAGGCAACGAGAACCATCTGAAGAGAAACAGATTGGCTGCTTGCCAGACCCCCTGAGGGCGCAGACATCACATGGGCCTCTGAGGTGGACGCAGAGACGCTGTGAGAGTGTCCCGGGGACAACAAAAAGTAATTACAGTACCTGCTTTGTGTCAGCCCCTTCTCACAACCAGGTGTCAGACAGATTTGTGTCGCGCTGTATTTTCTGGCTTCAGTAAATGGTTTGTACGTTTATATGACTTGTTTTGTGCGGCGGGCGGGCACATACAACTGTATCTGTCGTGCCATTTTCGACCTTGTGCGGGTGAGGTTGGGCATAAATGGAGCCTGGCTAACTGGATTACAGTAATGTCATTCATGCAGAGACACTTGCATCAAGGAAATGACCACTTATTGCAAATGATTATGGTGGGAAAAGGCTCTGCTCTTTAGCGAAGCTCTCAGACAAAGTATACAAAGTACAACAAAGACTCTGCAGGGAGAATAAGCATATTAACTATTATACAGAGGGATGCACAAATGTTAAATCTCATCAAAGCCATCACTGCCATATGTTTCCATGCATAATGGAGATGGGATGGCAAACAGCGATGCATCAGAAAGCCGTGTAGATATGATGGTGTCAGAGAAGGCCAGGGCGTGTAGCTATACATGTGATTTGGATGTTTCTGATCAGCTGATTGATGATGATGTTATTTAAAAGGCTAGTTTAACATTTTGGCAAATTCACCTAGTGCCATGATCCCTTTAGTCATAACAGTAGGTTCATTACCTTTAATTATCGGTGCATGTTGTTTTGAGAGGAGACGCGAGCTGCTCAGTGAACATAATGGAGGTGAACGGTACAGGTCCCCTGTCTCTCACCAAACTCATCAAATACACAATCCAACAACTCCAAAACAACAACTCCGCTCTCATGGAGAAGTTGTGACCTGAACATTCACCACGCTATGAGATAATCATGTAACTTTATAAGACAGAAGTAGCTCTAAGTATTTGCTTCATGTCTCGTAATGTTTCATTTTATGTTTCATGAATATCTCAGCGTGGTGAATGTACAGTACAGGTCACAACTTCTCCACCAGAGCATTTTGGAGTTGTTGGATTGTGTATTTGATGAGTTTTAACGAACCTGTACCATTCATCTCCATTGTGTTTGCTGAGCAGCTCACGTCTCTGCCCCGCTGATCTCAAAACAACATAAACCGATAATTAAAGGTACTGAACCTTCTCCTATATAGGAATTATGGCAAAAGGCAAATTTGCCAAAATGTTGAACTATCCCTTTAAGCACTGTGGGTGATTGAGCTAAACGCTAACATACCTAAGCATGCTCACAACAAAACTGCCAACATACTGGACTGTAATGTGGAGCATGTTCACGTCTCAGTCTATGTGTGTGCACTGTTGATGAGGGGGTCTCCTCTGAGTGTGTGTCTCTGGTGCTGCTCACACACACACACACAAGGGGAAACATATGTTTCCATATGAGTGTGTGTGTGTGTGGAGGGGGGGCACATCTGTTGCTGATGGTGTTATGCTATGCAGTTAGTCGCTGTAAGGCAATATGCAATGTAGCAATATGGCAGGAAAAGACAAGGAAGGGGAATAAGACAAGCTGGCAAACACGGTACTGAACAAAGTATATTATTAGAAAGAGTCAAACATTGGCTTTTCTGTGTTTATAGAGGACTTTTGTTAGCATTAGCCGCATGAGTGTAAACTTTGGTTTTTTATTAGGTGGTGCACTGCTGCATTTTCTTAACTCTCAACTAGATGAGTTCATTAGATTTTCCACTTTCTATTTCCAAGGCCAAGAATAAACGTTCACCCTAATTTCACAGGGTAGCCTACAGTACCTTTAAAGGACTTGGTGGCAACTTGAAACTAGTGTAATCGTTTATGCGTTCTGCCAGAGCAAACAACATTATAATGATTGAAACTGCGCACTGATTCCTGCACTGAGGCAAAGTGATCAATCTAAAAGTACCTGAGAATAATCATGTTATATTAGAGTCAGCTTCTTACTCTGGATTATGAAAGTAATCAGACACTGTGGCTTTTTTTTTTATCAAATAAAACATCAACAACAAATTTTCCCTTCCATCTGCAAGCGAGTGGCACCACAAGCTACTCAGAAACCACATGTATAATCAAAAACAAATTAAAACCACCAATCATCATGTACTGAGATAATCAGAAATCTCTTCTTCATTTCCTCCCTATGCCTCCTTCAGGATGCCAGTTGAGTGCATATTTCCCATGAGCTCTCAGCCTGTTTCTCACTAAGGGGGCAACCGCAAGAGTCGGGGAAAAAGACACATACACACAGACTGAGCTGGTGCAAACCGTAAAAAGGTTGCACCAAAACCAGATGTTATTGTTTACATGCAGATTGAGACATCGTAGGCGGATCGGAGGGATGCTTTAGTCACCAGTGCTTCAGCTTTTGGGTGACAGTGCAATGAGTCTTCAAACGCGTCGGCAAGCATCATGTATTGCAACAGACAAGTCGATCATGCGATGGAAAGTGGAGTCAAGGGGCACGGAGCAGGGTGTGGTGACGGTGGTGGTTACACACGCGTACAATAATGCATCACTCACAGTCTGTCTGACATGTACATTATCCTCTTTTCATTTTCTCTATATGCACATGGACACAATTTCATCGTCCACCCCCCAATTTTCCTCCACTGATATTAATGATGGGAGTTTCAAACTGTGCACCACATGGCAGACCTCTGGGACTCCCGTGATGTATCTGGCTCCACTCTCCTCTGAAGACTTTCAGATGGGCTCCCGGGTTAAGAGATGGAAACACCTCACCTCACGGCTTTTCAGATGTCTCTGGGGAAACTGTTGGAGTCAAAGCACCCCCTCCAAAAATCCGGTGCTGACTAAATATATACTGTGTGTGTGTGGATGTGTGTGTGGCACTGTCAAATACAATTTTCCATTCTTCCCCAGCAGACACGCTTCGACTTCAAAAAGGCCTTTGATGTCTTGTTTCTCTTGTGTTCCCTCATCACAGTAGACAGTTAATCTCACTGCCTGTCTCACCGATATAAAGTCAGAATGATCAATTGCAAAGTATTGATCCATGAAATCAAAGCATTCATTTTATCCCAGCTTTTTTTCCTCTTTCTTTTTTTTTTTGATATTTTTTGATAGCCTCCCTTGTCAATGCAGGGAGAGGGAGGAGGAGAAGTCCTCTGCACTCTTGGAAGGACAAATCGGAAGAGAAAAAAAAAAGTGGCCAGAAGGAGAGAGGATGAGAGAGAGCAATTCAGAGATAAGAGAGAGAGAGAGAAGAAGAAGAAGAAGGGAAATGACAGGGAAGTTATTTGAGCTGGGCTGGGATCGCCTCCAAAAAAAAAGGAGTAGAAAAAAAAACAGCTTGAGAGTCAAATGAGAAAATTCAGCACAAGCTGATTAGTCACTGTCAGAATAAGGAACAGTGTGCTCCAGCTCTTCCAGAGCAGAAGCTCTTTACATATTTCTACGTTTCCTAATAACCTCTATCAAGCCGGTTAGATACTGAAAAACTGTTATCTCAAAATAACAAAATGCACCAGAGCTAAACTTTGAAATTAGGCAAGATTTAAGAGTCTGCTTTGCCTTGAGCAGCTGCTGAACTCCACCTCCCTATTGGAGAGAAAGACCATGCAGGAGACAAACACATAAGTCGTGGTGCAGTTGTAGTAAACCACCACCGCGGCTGCAGCAGCTGCTGCTGAGGGCAAATCAATGCCAACATTTTGCAACTGATGTCACACGAATCCATTCAGCAGTTGCATTAAGTAAGGACAAAGCTATTCCACTTAATCTTTCAGTTATGCTATTACAACACCTCATCTGTTCCCAGCCTCCTCGGGGTCTTCATATGACTGTGTGGAGAATATGAGCAGAGAGGAAACATTTCAGTAGGTTCGCAACCACCACCACACCCAGAGAGCTGGGAGTTTTCATGGAATTTTTTTATTTTTTTTAATCTCTATTTAGAGTATTTGTCTCTTTCCCAAGCTTGGACACAACATTACATTTTGGGCCACACAGCCAAACTCCCTTTCTCATGAGATTTACGATACAGATTGTGTATACAAAGTGTAGGAATACGATGATCTTTGAACATGCAAAGTGAACGTCTCAGGACATTTTGGGAAATATGTAGTATCTGGTTAATTGTTGTAAAAAGTTGGATGGGAAATCAGATACTTCTCTGTTATCTTGATGTCATTGGGAAGCTAAATTAGCTCAGAACAAAATATGTAAACAATTATTCAGCCTCTAGCCAAATGGACAAAATCCAGTTACCAGCGCCTCACTAATAAAACGTACTACTTTATATCTTGTTTGTTAAATCCATACAAAATCACTATATGTGCCAAACCATTTCTTGATCAGGACCAATTACTTTGACAACCAGCAGCAACTCCAGGAAGTTAAATTGTGAGATTTAGGGGTGGGCTGTTGTTGCATTTGGACGGAGCTTTTTCCCCTATTCCTAATCAGCTGTGGGTGGTCCCTTTAACATTCGCACATGAGTTTGGTATCAATCTTCTCAGCTGACTCTGAAATGCGGAATAATCATAAAAAAACACGACAAAATGGAAATAGCTACTTCTGACTATCAGCACCTCTATAGCAAATTTCACAGTCATGAGTCAATACGCACAGTTCCCTCTGATTTAATGCCGGGAAGAAGTGCAGTATAATGTTCCATGTACGGTAATGAAATCAAATATCATAGTTTGGAAATAACTGGCCATCTTTGGCGAGGAGTGAAATGGAATACGAAATGCCTTCACGCACTCTGTCTCTCTACACCACAACCATTAATCCATCCACCTTCCATTCCTCCTCAGGTCTCTATCGCACAACTGCTTTGGACGATGGTTTCAGAAAAGGGAGGCACCGGTGATGGGGCCCAAAGTCATGACATCACAAGCGAGGGTAGTTGAAGCATCTGGTCCTGGGTGTGGAGCCCTGCTTCTCCCCTCTCCATCAAGAGTGGCTCCAGCAGTGAGTCAGGGCCCTTAATGAAGACCAGATTCTGCTCATAAGGCTGAGGTCACCCGACGGGAATCTCTGGAGGTTGGTATGTGTACATGTGCAAGGAGAAAGAGGGAGGTGTATTGTGTATGCGTGGATGAGTGTGTGTGTTTGTGTGTGTGGTGAGACACTGAGCGCTGAGGTTGAGGTTCTGTGGTATGAGTAGAAAAAGCTATGTCATGGTGCAAGAAAGAAGATCTCACAGCTCAACATGGTCATAAAGGGAGTGGGCAAGATGGAACAATCTACAAGGGTTAGGGTTCGGGTTATGACATTTACATAAGGGAGTAATGAGGCACGAAAACGGTGCGAGTAAATCATAGCTAGGAGGGGCTGAGACCGGAATATAAACTTAGCTTGGCATGTGAAAATTTAAGATTCAGTTTACCTGTCACATTCCTGACATTAAAACTGGGAAATTCTTAGGACAACATGAATCTAAGTCACAGGAAGTTTCCATTGTGGGCCTCTGCCTCTCGGTGCCGGGACATATTGAATGACATACTCAAGGCAAGCACAGGAGAGGCCCAGTGAACTCGTGTCCTCCCACTCCGGGAAATACCCTGTGGTCATTCATGGGATCTGATCCTTCCTTCCAAGCCTCCATGTAAACCAGGCAAAGCAGAATGCATTATATGGGGGGATTATCTTCAGGAACAGTTTGTGTTTACACAGATGTTAATCACACTTGATAAATTGAAAGTTGGGGAGGAAGCTGAAAAAAAGATTGTGTATTTAGTTTGTGTGTATTTATCCAACTTATTTTGAGTGTATTTTGGTGCTTGGCTGTGCTAATGCTGGAATCAGCTGAAAATGCACAACCAACCAACAGACTTTTAAGCAGCAAAATTGTGCCGTAATCTGTGTCTAATTACTCATCTTGATCTAGTAAGACCTCAGTCCTAGCACTAATGAATGCATGATTCAAGAACTTAATGCCAGCAGCTGGCCAGGGGTGCAGAGAGGAGAGAGTAAGCAGAAGTAGTTTGAACTTCTTTTTCAAGCTCTTTTTTCAACAGCTTCTTCTATCATTCACTGTTTGAATGCACAAATGAAGCACAGTCCTCTAAATGTCTTCCAGGAAGACCCACCCAATAGTTTGCACTGTTGCTCCTCTACGTCAGCAGGCTTTTCTGCTTTGCTTTTGAGTGTGGCTGCTATAAAAAGCTATAAACACCCTGGCTTTCCTTTATGTTCAGATGATAACAATGCACTGTGCCCTAGCCTTGATTCATCATTTCAGTTTCCTTTCAGGAAGAGACCCAGTCAAACTGTAGACATCAACTATCAAGGTTTACCACGATACCAATGGCGCTGAGAATTGAATTCTATTGTACGGTGATAAACCTTCTTAAAATGGGCCTCATTGCCAGGCTTCTATGCATCAACTGGCAACATTGATAAATATGAACTCACATTAACTTTTCATCTTAAAGACAGTACCACAAACAGCCAATGATATCACAGAAGTATCACCAAACCGCCAACTCACCTGGCTCTTTGGCAGTGACATCTTTCGAAACGTGTCTGGCCATCTGGGATAGTTGCCCTTGGAGCTTCTGCACAGAGTTCTGCAGTGCGACGATGTCTGCGCCATGATTTCCACAGGTCACGTTCATCTTGGAGACGCAGTCACGCATACCACCAACATGTCTCTCCAGCCCGTCTTTCAGCTCTTTGATGTTGGCAGAAACCCCGTCTAATCTTCCGCACACTTTCTCAAGTCTGCTCACTCGACCATCCACGGCAGAAATGCCCTCTGTGTTGTGTTTACACTCTCTCAGTTCAGTGGACACCTGTCTACTGAGCGCATCGAGCCCGTTCTTCAGCGCCTCCACCTGACGTCTGGTGTCATCTGCATGACCACCGGGTACTGCAAGTACTGGTGTCCGTTGGTCCCATGTTGGACTCCGAGCACCGCTCTGCCCCGCATGGCAGCAGGTAGAGTTTATTCTTTCCACGTCCAGGTTGTATTTGCTCAAGGAGTCACTTAACCCGCTAACAGCACCGGCCAGGCCAAGCACATTATCTTGGAGATTAATTAATCCCCTCTGGAAGTCATCCATTGTTTTGGCACGACGGTCATCTTCAGTTGAGTGTCTCTCAACCAGGTCCTTCAGTTGCTTGAGCTTGTCTTTGTTGGTAGTGACATCTGTGTGAAGAACGTCCAGGTCATTCCTATACCGGGTCAGGTCCTTCAAAATGTTTCCTAGACCATTGGATGTGCTTGGGGAACTTGCTGCACCTTCAGTATTTCCTGAGCCTGAACATCCTGCAGAGCATAACTCTCCAACAGCATTGATCTTGTGCTCCAAACCATCGACAAGGAACTTGTTGTTAGTGACTTGAGCCTGCAGGGCATCCATGGAGTCACTAAACATCCCTGGGAATGAATTGTTGCTTATTTCCACCAGCATGTTGGTAAACTGATCCTCCACGTGGTTGACGCGGTCGTCCAGGAGCTGACGTAGTGCTGCCACCTCTTCTGAAATGGTTCGGGTCAGCTTCTCTTCAATGTAGAAACAGTGGGTCTCTGCATTTTGTTCTGTGACGTTTATACGGGCCTCCAGCTCTTCGATCATTGGAGCAAAATCATTGTCTGCCCGAGGTTCAGACAGATGCAGCAGCTCGTTGTCGACACGTACATTCAGGATGCGGTGAGCCTCAGCAATACGATCAATCTCACGCCACAGGTCTTTGTGGTCACTGTGGTCCTCTTTCTCCTTGGATGGATCCGTCTGCCTCTGGGTTCGAACGGGTCCGTCTGCAGCAGCCATGTCCAGACGCAGTGCCCGGATCTCCTTTTTCAGGTCAGCCTCCTTGGAGTTCACCAGTTTGGTCAGGCTCACCAAACCATGGTCACAGCTCTCCTCACAGGTCTTCTGCAAGCCCTGGATCTTGTCATTGCATGAGGTTTGTAACTTGGCCATGTGTTCTTCCACATTCTGGTCTAGCTCCTTCTTCAGCTTCTCAAACTTTCCATCAATGTAGGTCTGTACAATATCAAACTCTGTGATGGCCGGAGCCTGAGCTTGAGAGGCATCCATCAGGACACGGATCTGACCCTCATGACTCGTCATTGTTCCTCTTAGGTCTTCCAAAGCCTCATCTTTACTTTTCAATGCATTGTTGATATCATCCAACCGGGCCACTATTTTCTCTATGGCCTTGTCTCCAGCAATGCCTCCTCTGGTAGCCTGGTGTCCATCGAGCACTCCTGGGCTGTCCTCTGTACCTGCAGTCACAGAGCTGTCTGGACGCATGTTGTTAAGAAGTGTGACCAGCATCTTCTTTGTGTCTTCCTGCAGGTCCGTGCGGACGTTGGCAGTTAGCCCCGATAAAGCAGACTGAAGATCCAGGACCGTCTGAGAGAGGCGCTGAACTTCCCCCTCAAGGAGACGCACCTTATCTGTCCCACCGTGTCGTGTCTCATGGTGCCCTGTCTCTCTCCGCTCTGGGCCTATAATCATAAAATGCACACAAGTGATTTTATCTTCTATGAGAATAGTTTCATTTAGCAGTTTAGAGGTAAAATTTGGCATTTGTATTGTAATTTACGACAAACTAATAAAAACACAGATGGTAGAATAGAAAAATGTGTCTTACGCTGTGTGTGTCTGGGTATATATCCAGGATTTGGTGGGAGGTAAGGCTGTGTTCCCTGCACTGTTTGTCGATCCGGGGGTGGTTTTAAATCTTTACAGTCTGGACCTTGGTGACCAGGACAGCATCTCCACTCTAACTCTGTGACAGTCTTGTAGGCAATTTTATACGTGGGTCGAAACCGGGTTTTATATCTGTAAAACAAGGCAGAGTAATCAATAACTTTTGTTTCATCAAAATGTTAAGCCAATGTGGATATGAAATGGGAAACACAGAGCTTCATGTCCATGACCATAACCAGACCATTTGGAAAGTGTTATCACTGTTACTCCTGTCTTTTTGTAAAAACATGTGTTGTTTTTCCATACAAGAGCGACCTTCCAGACAGAAGAAACGGTTTCAGTGATTTATATTTTTATTGGAAACTGTTGTTGTACAAACACCAAAATGTCTGATTCCTGGCTATGGGCATTTTAGAGCTTCTCTACTCTTAACACTACATTAACGTCAAGCTTTCTAGCCAAGGCAAACATTTCCCAAAGAAACAATAGATGACATCACTTTCCTGAAGGCAGGGGTCATGTCATGTGGAACATCTGGAAAGTTGCTGTCGAAATGGTTATCTTTGCTCATTTCCCAACTGTCACCCTTACTGACGCCCCCATTCGAGATTGATGAATAGGGCAAAGGGAAACTGAAAACTTGTAGGACAATCATACTTCACAGTCCAGCTGTAATCAACTTAAATCTCACCCTATTTTGAGACTTGCAGCCTGCACGGTGTCTCATAACTAAATGTGAAAACTTGAGGTGTCTACTCTCACTTTCAGCTTCTTCTTGCTTCACACGGGAACTTGGAAATGTGCTCTGGTGACCTAAGAAATAACAGTTTCCAGGGATGATCTTTCCACAGTATTGTGGAAATATTTTGTTTCTAAACTACTAATGATTCATAAAGTAAAACCACATTAAAATTGCAACACAACATCTCCCTGTGCAGAATTACTGACAACTTACTCCCCAATTACTGGTAAGAATACGTCCATTTACAGGAAGCAATTATAAAGGAAGATCGTGATTTGTTTGATTTGTTGGCTTAAATCAAACATTGTGTTACTTGAACATGATTTATCAAGGAGGGGAGAAA
The DNA here is from genome assembly GCA_030347415.2 of Decapterus maruadsi. Lineage (NCBI taxonomy): Eukaryota > Metazoa > Chordata > Actinopteri > Carangiformes > Carangidae > Decapterus > Decapterus maruadsi. Next base: position 21,726,074 of record CM064906.1, read on the forward strand.
ATAGTAGTGTTGAGAAAAGCCCATGCTGCCAGACTTCCAAAACATACACAAAACTATTTCAAAAATATACACAAGAAGTAGATTTTGTAGCGTCTTTGTAAATATTTGGGTTTCACATTTGAAATGCACTTTGAATTCCTATAATAAATCTTCCGCACCACTCCCAACTGTTTATATCTACAGGGACATTAATTCAACACAGAGGTGTGGAGTGCAGCTCCTGGATACAACTCAGATGAGATTCTTTTTGATGTGCTTTTCGGATGAAATGATATCCCAGAATGATGATGAAAGCTACTACAGGATATTGAGTTATGTTACATTGAGGGCCAATATACCTGCTAATGACAAATCAGCAGCTGTGAACCATCTGTTCATGTGTGATAGCACATATTCAAATACAAGATGGGACTAGATAAATGCAGATTTAGAGGTTTTAATAATTTGAAATGAATAAATGAATCAAGCCTGGATGCTTGGACCAAAAGGTTGCGCTGGTCTAAATATAAATAAACATTCTGAGTACATCATGGTGATGAACTTTTTCAGTAATTTGTTACCAATCAATATACAAATATGATGCAGACAACTTGGTTCCCTGATTACCATAGGGTTCAATTGAGGACCCTGACCAATATAGTATGGTAGTAGGCCCTAATTAGACCCTGAGCAGAATAAACAAATCCTGCATCATAGATATATGAAAAAAATCTTTATATTGAATTTGATCAAAGACCATTCTCAATTTGGTTCAAAAATGTAATTATCACCTTTTGGAAAACAGATATTTGTATTACTGTTAAACATACTGATGTGTAGGTACATTGTACTGGGAATGGTGCAGGTATATTTCCCCGGAGAGAGAAAGGGTGTGATGAATTGGGATTATTAGACCTAAACTGTTAAGGTCCTTTTGTCGAAATGTAACCGGGACTTAGTGTGTCCATTTTTCAGATACAGGTCTAGGAGAGTCCAAGGATTGTATTTCCCTATTTTCTTTTCCCTTAACCTGAACCTCACATCATTCCTACTATCAAACTGTATTGGCTTCCTATTTCTGAGCCTTGGATCCAAACGTTTACCTTAGTCCCAGTCATGTTTATGCAATATTTCCTGCACAATCATTTTGCCTTCTCTCTCTCTCTGAGAGCTGTGCATTTTTGGCTCTGACAGTGGAGTTTCTTCAGTCACACTAACATTTCTTCTGCCTGCGTCTCTTCCAAGGAAACATTTTGTATCAGTTCTGTCTCATCTGCTACATCTAAACATGCACCCTTGACCCCTTTTTCCCTTTGCCCCCCCACTCTGGATGCTCACGTCACTTGCTGCTGGCAGTCGGGCTGGTAGGCTGGGCAGGGGGCCACCACGGGCTCCTCGAAGCTCTCCACACTCCCCTGCACGGCGCAGCTCACGTTCTTGTGCACCACATAGGCGCACCAGTTCCTGAGGAGAGAGGCAGGTATAAACAAGAGCTCCTTCTATTTTACCAAGATTTATTTTTTGGGGGGGAACACTTGAGCAAGCAAACAACCGGGCTTTTCTTATTTTAGTAATTTGGCCATAAAAGTATCATAACTAGTTCCATATGCGTTGCTGAACTTTCTCTGAAGGGTGCGTAATTTCAGTTTTCCTCCTTTTTTTTTCTCCTCGCAAGTCTATTATGAATTAGTATCAGGAAACCGCTGCTAATGCACTAATAGTGTGTGTTCCAGATGAGAGATTAGACTAATCACTGACATTCCTGCATTTATCTGGATCGTATCACCTATGGCCACACTGGCAGAGCTCGAGCCGTATTTAGACACAGGCTGATAACACACAGGCAGAGTGAGTTAGTCGACTACAGATAGATATGACCAAAAGAGGCTAAAACTTCACCGATCTGAGGTCATAGCGATCGATGAGGAGTTTGGAAGTAATCGCGTTTTTATTGGCAACTGTGCTTCACCACAAGCGCACAGCCTTCACCTTCTGGGAAAAGTGCGATTAGAGAAACGCCCGAGAGGAACTGCGCTTGAAGAGGCTTTTTTTCCTTTCTTTCTCTCTGTTTTTAAGAAATCAGAAAAAGTTGAGATAGTTCGCAATAAAAGTTCACAAAAAGAAAACATTTCCTACCTGTTTCTGTGTCTGTGCACCACTCCAGTGTATGCAGACCCTTGGAACAAGCCATAAGAGGAGGAGGAGGGAGACCCGTACGTGAAGTGAAAGTTTAAAAACAGTGTGAAAAGTGTCCACCGCCAATCCATCTCTCCATGTTTGTGATTCATACTCAACAAACGCTTCAAAATAAATATTCCCAACACAGAAAAGACTGGACCACTCTGTTGTTATCAGGCGCGATGTTCCCTCAAACCAAAGTCACATTGCCCCAGTGACTGAACCAACTCTAATAACTCAAGTTTGGGGAAGTCCACATCCAGTGCTGCTCCCTTGGAATGACGTTAAGGCCCCACACCCTCCTCCCAAAAACACAGATGAGGGAAGAAAAAAAAACAACACTCCCCCTGCCTTAAAACGTTTATAGCTAGTAGATGTCCAGGCTTGTAGTAGTTTATCTTTAATGTAGTTAGAGGTCATTAATCAATGAAAGAGATGATGCCACCAAAGAGGACTTGGGATGCAGCTTGATTAAGTCTTTCCCAGCCATGAGCCATTAATTCACACCTCAGTGATCAACATAAGAGGATAATGTCTTTTGAATACAGCCTCCAGTGTTAAAGGTGTGTGCAGGGGCAGCCGGGTGCTGATGATATTCATGACCAGGGATAACAACAGTGATTTACATTAATTCTGCCCGGCTGGTGAAGGGGGATATTGTGTGTGGAGGAGGAGGAGGAGGAGGAGGAGGGGGGAGAAAGTATCATGTCTGTTCTTTTCTCCAACACGTTGAATCCCTCACCGAGCAAATTCCATTTTTTAAGCCAAAACGGAGCAATTTGCTGAGCAATATCTCAGTGTGCACGGAGACAGAAAGTAGCACATTAGTTACACAAGAGCTTCAATTCACAGCACTCCAGGCAGGAATTCATTGTCAGTGCAGGGCCATGTAAAAAAAAAAAAAAAGTGTGAGCACAAGAAGATTTTCCATGCACATGGCGGGTGCTGTGAAAATTGTTTTTGTCAGATGGCCTTAAGCAATTTCACCCTAGAAACCGAGGGAGATAGTGAGTTAAATGAGGGCAGAGTGAGCATGCATAGCACCAGATAGGGGCCTAATGATTCAGGGGGATGCTGTGAAACCTTATGGGGGTGGAAACAAACGCACACTCGGACAGACACAAACAGACTAAGACACATACACAGACATATATATCCACAAGTAACGGCTCCTCCCTGGCTCAAAAGAGCCCTTTAGCAGCGAACAAGCTTTTTTTTTCTGAACTGCTGTCAGACCAGAGATAGCCCTTCCTAAAAATAAGCCTGCGCTATTTCATCAGGCAGCGTGTACTGGGCCCGCCGACTGAGAGATGCTGGAATAGGTTATGTAAGTGGAGGATGTCTGCAGGGGATTGATTTTAAAGTGTTTCATCAACATGAGCAAGCTTGAGGCAAACTTGACATGTCATTATCTATCATCATATCATATCACTTACACAACCCTTTAATGAGATTATTGACAATCTTATATTGATTTTCTCTGGCTCCTTTCCCCCTCATTCTCACGCACCATCCTGACCCACATAATGTATCCGACAAACGTCAACATCGCAGGCTATTTCAGAGAGGGGGAAAAACAATCGTTGGTTAACAGGTTTCATGTGAGTCATAATTGGGAATCGTTTCTGGTCATTTCCCTGGTCTCCAGAAGAGGGCAGCACAGCAGCAGTAAAGAGAGCTCAAACTTCCTTCTTGTAGTCATGGCAATTCCTTTCCAAAAGTGTTGGGAGTGAGAAAAGGACATTTCATTAATGAGACAGTATGTGCCTGAGTCCTGAAACCTCGCCACGTTGTGCTCATGTCAATTATCTGTCTTGGCCACAGATCACCATCACTTCTTTATTACTGTCCGGTTTATTGGCATCACATTATCTCTCTGACTAAACCATCATCAGCCAATCTCCCTTCCTGTCTGTTTTATGTTATTTGTCACCATTACAATGCCCGTTAACATTTACAGCTAATTGTCACCGGGTGATAATTCTGTTTGTGACAAAAAAAAACCACACACTGCATGCACACTGTTTTCACTGCTATCAGACCTCACTCTTTACTATTTATATTGAAAGTGAAATAGTAACTCATATACCCAGACATTAATATAGAATAGATAGAGAATGGGACATAAGGGGAATCAGGACTGAAGTAATATAGCAGACAATATCTTTCAGTTTAAAAAAGAAAACACACACGCACACACAATAATTTCAGCTATAAATCCAGGCGACGTTTCCTCATTTCACCTCTCTGGGATCAATTTCTTATTTTTCGACTTTGCAGAAGTTGGGAGGACTGATTGGAATTGGAATAGCCTGCATTGAACTCGTGTTGGATCCTTTGGCGCATACAATGCATTTGTCATTGAGACATGCATTTTGCAAGGCCGCCGTTCACCAGAGCTGCTTCCACCCTTTAAATTCCGTGTACTTCCTGCAAGGCGCCAACCTTGATCTTTATGTTAACTTATAAACAATGTGCTGGTGCACTTGTGGGGCCTTCGAGGCTGCTACCGAGGCAACACAAAGGATGTTTTATTTATTTATTTATTTGAAAAGACCGGGATCTGTGCCGTGCTGCAGAGTCGCTACAGCACAAAGAGAGCTGGAACACATTGCTTCACATCATAGCCTGAGATAAATGTCCATGTTCAGAAAAAGGAAGAAAAAAAAAAACGCACTGACTTTTTGTGTCACCCGGCGAGCGTAAACATTGCAGCAGAGATTGCTTTCATTTGGCAAGCGGGCTATTCACCACGTGCATTACACCATGATACTGCTGCACTTTCACAGGGCGACGCAGTGGGAGAGCCAAGGCCTGCGCACACTGCCTACACAGGTGCTTTTCAAAGTGGGGTCAAGGGCCTGGCGAGGAGGGGCCCGGCGGTGGGCTTGTTGCTTCAGTATCACTTTTCTTTCCTGTAGCTCCACACAGCAAAACAGAACAGTATTTGACGTGGTGTTTTGATCATGTTTCACTTTATTGCCTCACTGCAGGTCAATTCTGAGTTAAAAAAACAACAACAAAAAACGTTCTTCTATGTGATATATAGTCACAGGTCTAATAGACAGTATGCATCATCACACTCCTGACCACCTTTAGAGACATACCGTACTGCATGAGGGCTCATTTAATAGCATGATGAAGCAGTGAAGACTCCTGGTGTCACTGCATGCTGTTACACCCACTCTCGGAGGCTTTTTGAATATGCGTTTGGTGAAAGGGAAGCTGAAATGATGATACCTCAGAGAATCGACTGCACCAGATTGTCTTCTACCATTATTTCAGATTTTTTATCCCTCTTGTCTCCATGACTCCTCTCTCCTTTTGCATTTTGCTTCCCAGAGAAAAAGAAACAGACGTGACGGAGGCAACACTGACTTGTATCCTGTTGCTTTTGTTGCAGTTGACTAATCGAAAAATAGACACCCTAATTAGTCGACCTTTCCATTATGTGTGTGATACTTGCATTTCTGGGCGCGTCGACAGATTTATTTATTTTTAGGTTATTAATTGGCATAACACTGTGGATGACCTCCTCTGGATCAGGGTGTAGGTTTGATTCCTCTTGTTTTGCTGACGGGAAAAAAAAAGCAAGCATAGTGGATCTGAATCACTGAAGTGCCATGATCAGAACATAAGATTAAGGGAAAGTTCAAACAAATGTCAGGGTCAGAGACAGACAGAGAGACAGACTAGGAGACAAAAGGGGGAGCGTTACAGTTGCCTGTCGTGGATGTACACAAATAACACACCCACCCACACGCATACAAAGTCTCCCCCCTGAGTCTCTCACACATCCACACGGGCCTGTGAATGCAGACACACACAGCAGATTAGGAAAGCTGATTTATTGGTTGTAAAATGTTAATATAGCTATAAGCTGTGCTCATGCATTGTTAATTAAGGCCGTGACAGACTCGTCACCTAAAATGTTAATGAGGTGAGATTGTGTCGGGGGCCGAGAGGTCTCTGCGAGCTACTGAGCAAATACAACAGATGAGCTGAATCCACAAGACCCCCACACGCTATAATAAGAAACGCTGAGGGCACCTGAGATGGGTCGTGCCCATTTGGCTATAGAGTAATTAAATTAATGAATGGCAGTGTGTGAATTAACCATTGCGATAATGAAAGGGAATGATAAATATAAATCCATTTTTACCCTCAGCCAGCCTATGTCTGCGCTGTCTGTCTCAAACTGACTCATGCCTGATGGGAGAAGTTCTCAGCTATTCTTACATTTATATTAAGATGAGCTAAAATAGAACTTCATTCATCCCAAAGGAAATCTTTGGTACAGGATGGTCATTATTTGGTGAAATAAACAGCTCACACAAACAGTAAGGATCGGAGTGGACTGACTTAAGGCTATCATAATAGTGTCTGCTTGTATTTCTTGCCACCAGTGTCTAGTATCCAGCAGTGACAGAGGAGTTGGCTACGAGGAGGACGAACTTCCTGTGGCATTCAGCTCTGCACCTTGGTGGTACTGTAGCAGTCTAGTTCGCTTAAGGCGCTTTCCTAAAACCCTGAAAGCATCGAAGAAGACGGTGAGGAAATATTGCCAGTCATGCTCACAGCATCCACCACCACCACCACATATCAGATCCCATCACCATTTATCCAGCCTAATGATAATGGCACTTTGACATCAGTGACTTTAATGGTTATAGACACTTGTGTCATAACAGCAAACCTTCATGTGAAGGACCTAATAGCACTAATGAGGGCTGGTTTCCATGTAGGAGTGGCAGTGATGAGCCAAGCAGAACCAGGAGTCAGTTAATTGTTAATTACTGTAGACAGATCCAATCACTACATACTCTAATATAATGTGGCTTGTTTATAAATTCATATTCATATTTTTTTCTTCATTGTGTTTGTTTATAAAATATATGTAATCGCAAGTAGGCCTTATATTTAGGTAGGCTAATGCATTTTCCAACAACAGGGATAGACTATTATCTGAGGAATGGCAGGAAATAGCCTGTTCCCCAGTTGCATACCGATTGCTTTACAGAATATGCAATAACCTATATTCATCAAGTTTGTCGCAATTATAGACGTTACAAACATTCTTTGTTTTCTACAGACAGCGGAGTAAATGAGTAAATCACTGCTACGAGATTGCTCCCAATTAAACAAATAAAAGCAAAATTGGTTAATTATCTGTTTTCTGGGTTCCCTCTGCTTCTCTCAGTTGTCTCTCCCTCCGCCTGTAATTTATTATAATTACTTGCAGCTGTGGTGTGCGTCACCACTCCACAACACACTTTTAAATATCCAGCCTCTTCATAATACATAAAGTCACAGTTTTATTGTGTAAACAAAAACTAACCCTTATTTGTTGATATAGCAACAGTAACCCCTAGAGGTGGAACTAGAACGGATACTGTTGTCATGGAGTCACGGAGTTCGCCTTTAGCCTGTGGCGTAGCTTTTATGCTAATGAGCTCCAAGCACTTCCTGTTAGCTTACCTGCGCGTTTGGTTTATTGGCGGCAAGAACGGATTTACAAGGATTGGTGAACGTTTAGTCGCGTTGGATAAAACATAGAAAACGATTTGAACGGAAAGTGTTAGTAACGTTGACTCTATAAAACAGTTTTTCCTTCCTGCCCCACTCTATATTCCCCCTGAGAGTGGAGAAACGATTCCCAAAAGGCCTCTTCCCTCCAGGGATCACCACCACTGCAAAGGTAAGCCACATTATTTGCGCTAATGTGAAAGTTGTGTGGTTGTTTTCAGAGTGTGCAGGCGCTGTCCTGTCCAGAGACATTAGCAGTTGTCCCTTTAGTTCTGGTCATTGCTCTGGTGTTTATTTGATGCTCCTCTCTGATGTTGTGTTGTCTCTGTTTGCGGCTGTCATAGGCGGACTACGTCAGACGTACGACGCAGAGTAGTTACGTGAGACGTGAAGAGGAAGGGGAACTTGAAGCGGGAGTTTACGTTGGGGTTTCAATACAGTTGTTGTCTGTACCGTGAGAAGAGAATAAAAGGTTTCTGAAAAGCACACTTTACATGGTGTCAGAAGCGGCGAAATGGCAAAGTTCCAGCCTCCTGAAAGTTTTTGTTTTGAAAGACCCGGCGAGTGGACGGAATGGAAAAAGCGATTTGCACGGTACAGGACGGCTACAAAGCTGGACAAAGAAGACGGCCCAGTTCAGGTTAGCACGTTAGTGTATGCGCTCGGAAAAGAAGCAGAGAGCATTCTCGGCTCTTTTACCTACAACGAAGGAGAAGACGAGTCGGACTATAATACTGTTTTAGCGAAGTTTGAGGCATACTTCATACCGAGACGCAACATTATTCATGAACGGGCGTGCTTCAATCAGAGAATGCAGCGGCCGGGAGAGCGTGCAGAGACATTTATTCGTGCGCTCTATGAGCTGTCAGAGAACTGCGCGTTTGGAATCAACCGTGAGGAGAACATCAGAGACCGGATCGTGGTGGGCATTATGGACAAAGATCTGTCTCAGAGGCTGCAGATGGTCCCCAATCTCACTCTGGAGATAGCTGTACGGGAGGTACGACAGTCAGAAGAGATAAAAGCCCAAGTCAGTCAGCAAGGAGGAGAGCAGGCTGCCTCGATACAGGAGGTGGCGCATCAACGAGACGGTAGCGGTGCCAGACCGAAATGGCAGCGCCCACAGAGAGAGCAACGTGACAGCTACAGCGAGCGCAGAAGGTGCCGACGGTGCGGGAAAACACCACACAGACGGGAGGAGGATTGCCCCGCAAGAAGGTCTACCTGCAACAAATGTGGAAAAGGAGGACACTGGGAAAGAGTGTGTCAAAGCAGACAAGTGAGTGAAGTGATCGAGGATGGGGGACAAGAAGAGGATTTTTATTATATGGGCTCAGTTAACAGTACAACTAGCAACAATGATGATGATGAGTGGATAGTCACATTAAACATTGAGGGTGCAACAGTCGAGTTTAAAATTGACACAGGGGCTGATTGTAGTGTCATAAGTGAAACAATGTACAAAGCCCTACAAAAGAGAAGAGTCCTACAGAGACCAAAGAAGATACTGAGCGGTCCAGGTGGAGGACTGAACTGTTTAGGACAGTTTATCACTCAGACTAGCTACAAGGGTAGAACTTACACTATCAGACTCTATGTTATTAGAGGGCAGAATGTGAACAACCTACTTAGTAGGCCAGCAGCTTTAGCTATGGGGCTAGTGAAGCGAGTGCATGAGATTCACAGCAGTGAACAGGAGTTTGGCCTGCTGAAAACACAGCCTGTGAAGATAGTGCTACAGGACAATGCACAGCCGTACGCAGTCTGCACTGCGCGCAGAGTGCCCATTCCCCTCCTGGGGGCAGTAAAAGAGGAGTTGGCCCGGATGGAGGCCAACGACATCATCGAAGCTGTGACTGACCCAACAGAGTGGTGTGCCCCGATGGTGCCCGTCCCAAAAAAGTCTGGACAAGCACGCATCTGTGTCGACCTGAAGAAGCTTAATAAAGCTGTGAAAAGGGAGCGGTTCATCTTACCAACGTCGGAAGAAATGACGTCTCAGCTCAACGGCTCTACAGTCTTCTCATCGCTGGACGCCGCTTCAGGGTTCTGGCAGATCCCCCTGGACAAAGACAGCCAGAGGTTAACCACATTCATTACACCATATGGACGATACTGCTTTAAACGCCTCCCTTTTGGGATTAGCAGTGCTCCAGAGATCTTTCAAAGAAAGATGGTTGAGACCCTGGAGGGTCTGCAGGGTGTGGCCGTCTACATGGACGACATAATAGTCTACGGCAGAAACATGACAGAACACGACGTGCGGCTGCAGAAGGTCAGGGAGCGGCTGGAGGCTGCAGGCCTGAAGCTGAACACAGATAAATGTGTGCTGAGACAAGGGGAGCTGCACTTCCTTGGTCAGGTCATCAACAGAGACGGCGTGCGGCCCGACCCGGACAAGGTGTCCGCTATCAACAAACTCGATCCACCACACAACATCCAAGAGCTACGGAGGGCGCTAGGCATGATAACTTACCTAGGTAAATATATCCCAGACCTATCCACAGTGGCCCAGCCCCTATATGAACTGTTAAAATCACAGTCATTGTGGATGTGGGGCCCCGCACAGCAGACAGCCTTTGAGAGGATCAAAGAACTCCTCACAACATCACCTACCTTGGTGTACTATGATGTAAACAAGAGGACAGCAGTCTCGGCGGACGCAAGCAGCTACGGGATAGGGGGGGTCCTGTTGCAGCTTCACGGTGATGACTGGAGGCCGGTGGCGTACTGCTCGAGACGACTGACTGAGGCTGAAATGAGGTACGCTCAAATAGAAAAGGAGTGCCTAGCGAGCGTGTGGACATGTGAGAGGTTTCAAATGTATCTCTATGGCCTGCCATCCTTCAAACTAATCACCGATCACAAACCGCTCATCCCTCTAATGAACTTCAAGGACCTTGACAATGTGCCTCTCCGCTGTCAGAGGCTTCTGATGCGGTTGATGAGGTTCAACCCAGAGGCGGAGTATGCTCCAGGGAAAACCCTGGTCGTGGCAGACCTGCTGTCCAGGAGCCCGCAGAGGGACACAGAGCACAGTCCAGCCAGTCACACGGACGTGGAGTGCTACGTTGCAGCGGTGTTGAGCAGCGTTCCTGCATCACCCAAGAAGATGGACTGCATTCGGACAGAGACAGTGGCAGATGAGCAACTGCAAGACGTGATCAGGTACATACAGGGGGGGTGGCCTGAACACATAGTGCAAACACACACCAGCGTTAGGGAGTACTTTCCTGTTAGGAATGAACTGTCTGTTAGTGGTGGGCTAGTAACCAGGGGGTGCAGGATAGTGATACCTGGAACAATGAGGTCAGAGATGCTAGATCGTATACATGAGGGCCATCTAGGAGTTAACAAATGCAGAGACAGAGCCAACGCTTCAGTATGGTGGCCTGGCATGGCGTCTCAGATTACAGCTAAGGTAGAAAACTGTAGGTACTGTCGTGAGCAGAGGAGAGCACAAAGCAGAGAACCTCTCCTGTCAACGCCTCTTCCAGATAGGCCGTGGAAGAAAATTGGCATAGATCTATGTGAACATGAGAGAGAGAACTATCTGGTTATAGCAGACTACTACTCTAGATACTTAGAGATACTCCACATGCCAACCACAACAACTACACAGATAGTTTTGAAACTGAAGGCCACATTTGCTAGACACGGGATAGCTGAAGAGGTAGTCAGTGACAATGGGCCACAGTTCAGTAGTGACAGCTTCAGAGACTTTGCTCGTAAGATGGACTTTATACACACAACCTCTAGCCCCCATAACCCACAGGGGAATGGCCATGCAGAACGTGCAGTCCAAACGGCCAAGAGGATTCTGAAACAACCTGATCCCCTGCTTGCTCTCATGGTTTACAGATCCTCTCCACACAGCAGCACAGGCGTCAGCCCTTCCGAGCTCCTGATGGGTAGGAAGATCAGGACGACGCTGCCCACCCTGGAAAAGAACTTACATCCAAAATGGCCGAACAGAGAGCACGTCAGAGCTCGTGATGCTGTGGAGAAAAGCAAACAGGCGTTCTATTTCAACAAGCGCCATGGTGTGAGGCAGCTCACAACACTGCGGCAAGGAGACCATGTTCTCACCAGACTGGACAACCAAAAGACCTGGACCACACCTGCTGTGGTGGCAGGTGAGAGCACCACACAGAGATCTTACATCATTGAGACAGAGCAAGGAGCTCTGTACAGGCGAAACCGTCGCCACCTTCAAGCTGTGCCAGTTGAGGGGGCCACGGCGACAGCCACCACGAGCCCTGAAAAGGGCCCACCAGACACTCAGGCAAGCCCAACAACAAGACCCCCGGGTCCAACAGTGAACACTGATGGACTTCCCCAAACCAGGTCCGGTAGACCTGTCAAACCTGTCTGTAGACTTGACCTGTGAGAGTGAGAGAAATATTGTTTGAACTGTTCATTGACCTAAAAAAAAAAAAAAAAAAAAAAAAAAAAAAGGAATGGGAAGAAAAGAAATGACAATGTTATACATATTTGTTATACATTATTGGTAAACGCTAATACACTTAAGTTTTGGGTGCACGTTCACACTTTAGCCACTAGTGGGCACTGCTGTTATTTGGCTTTAAGCAGATGTTTGTTTGTTATTTGCACTAAATAATAAGTGTTATAGTTTAGGGATTGTTGCAATATCCAAAAGGGGGAGATGTCATAGGCGGACTACGTCAGACGTACGACGCAGAGTAGTTACGTGAGACGTGAAGAGGAAGGGGAACTTGAAGCGGGAGTTTACGTTGGGGTTTCAATACAGTTGTTGTCTGTACCGTGAGAAGAGAATAAAAGGTTTCTGAAAAGCACACTTTACAGCGGCTATGTAGGCCTATCGCTGATTGTGTGTGTGTGTTTTTTTGCTTTGCAATGGCTGAGTTGATTTTTCCATTGGTTGTCATTTGGAAAGTGTGGGGTCTTTTTGGAGGCCTTTGTTTGCAGAGCTGAATTGTATTGAGGTGTGTCATCTTGTTTTGTGTGGTTTTCTCTTAGGCCCTTGGTATTGGCTTTAGGAAATCTAAATAGGCTAACTTGCGTGCACGTTGCCCGTTCACATCATGATGTCCATGAAATATCTACATCATTACAATGTCAACATATAGCCTATTTTGTGACTTATTAGATAGCATACACAGAGATATTTTTTCTTAAACCAGTCAGACAATGAGACTGCTTTGTTGTTGGTTTTGCTGGGACAGATGTGATAATAAATGTCCAAACATTTTGCTTTTTTATTGTACGGATTTATTGGTTAGCATGGCAAAGATATGTGGAAACAGTTTCGCCATTTCAGGACACCAGAGAGCACTGAGCATTTTCAGCTGTAAAATGTCCCTTAATACAAAATCACTTGAATGATAAAAACGTATTGCTTCTTCATCCTTGTCTAAAAACACTTGTTATATGTCTAAAAATCTCGGCTACATGTTTGTAGGTTTTCTCAACTAAAATCTCAACCCGACTCAAAAATGCCAGTATTGGTTGGTCTAACAAAAGGTCTTGTTTTACTACCTCTAACACAGCTCAGTAAGTAAATATTGCATGAGGACTCACAAACATTTATCGCTTAGAAAGATGATTTCATGTGTCTAACGTCAATAGGACTGAGCAATACCTCTCTAAATGTAGGCTACCTACCGAAAACTTTCATTCTTTCAGATAAGAAACAAGCTCACTGCAAGTTGGAGACTTGGACATAAAATAAACACTCCAATAGGAGTCATGTAATTTGCTTCGGCTGAGTTTATCAAGTTCATTCTTTCACTCGCATTTTCCAGCGGGGTGGAGGTGATGCTCTCCTCCTCTCGCATGAAAACTCACCTCCTTTTGACATCTTTTCATCATGGAAGGCACTTGATTAGTTGATCGCTTTCATATTTCGTCCTTTTTGATTCGCTCCTTTTATTTTGTTTTATTTATTTATTTAGAATTCTTTATCTTTCTAATTCCTTTTGTAAGTTGCCTCCAATCAAGTCAAGGACTGCACTGCACTGAATCAGATGTGTTGAAGTGATGTAACCCTTCTTTCAGATTTTGTCGTTTTTTTTTTTTGTTCGAAGGGAACAAACACTCCTCCATCTGTGCTTTGTGAAAAAGTGTGAAGAATGAACTAACCCTGAGCTTTGGCTTGAGTGCCACAGCGCTTGTTGGCAAAGGGTACAGCAGGTTTCCAAAAAAAATTGGAGGCACTTTCTCAAGTTAGATTTAATCTTAAACTTCAGCAAAGTGTGATTTATTTCCGTGCCTACTGTACTTGGGCATTTCGATATGAACCTTGTTTTTCTTGAGATGGGAATATTATTTAAAGGTTGATGAATTATGGTTAATGTGATTTATGGATGCAAGTTTATCATTCTTCCTAATGACATCACTAGGTTGATGTATAACTTTATGGTGCAGTATGACTCATAGTGATGTAAATGGTTTTTGTGTAGCGTGTGTGATGCAGGTGGGGCTTGGTGGGTTGATGATGTCAGTGTGACATCAGAAAGGACCAGTAATGCTGTGCGTTAACTGGCCCATTTTGTAAGAGCCCACTCCCCTCACTCACTACACATAGCCTACTCTCTCTGTGTCCCCACTCCTCCTCTCACATGCAGCACACCCCCAGTGGTTTTGCCGTGTTTCACTCTGTGCTAAAACACCCAGAAAACATTCAAAAAGTAGTCGTCTCTTTCAAAAAGAAAGAAATCTCAAAAGAAGTCTCTGTTCCTCTGCAAGACACAGGGAGACACAGGGAGAAGAGAAGAAGAGGATGCAGATCGCCAGTGGTCTCTGATCCATATTGGTGTGAATGTAATTGATTTCCCGCTGTGTGGAAGCTGTCTCTCAGAGTCACAGTACAAACACTGACCGAATAGTTGAAAGGGCAGAAAAAATCTGGGCTCATCTCACAGCCTTGTCTTTATCCGTTTTATCCCTGTCAAAAGCACAGGAAAAGCACAACACACATGGCCTTCGCATGGCGATCAGGACTTCATTACAGCTGTTTGTTTGGGGAAACTTGATGTAAATAATTAATGTAGACATTAGGCCCACCTCAGTAAAGGTGATGTCCATCAGTGTTTCCTCTATATTCACTGCACACAGATCCTGGCAATGGTTTCTTTGTTATAAGAAGAAGTTTAGAAGTATATGAAGTTTCAAGATCCGTTATATTTCTGAATAGCTGTTTAGCAGGAAAAGCTGCGATCAGTGCATTTCGGCGGTGATTGTGAACTGAGTCTAGATGTTGGAGTTTGTGAACGCCCTTCTGCCGTCTTGCTCATCATGTGAACATTTCTCTTTCATATCTTATGATACTTAAGTAAAACTTGACCATTTACTCTTTTAAATTGAACTCCCGTCTTGGGCCCACCCTTAGATTGACAGCATATTACTGTTTTTACAAGAAAACTGTTGCACAGTAAAACCTAGAATTTGTGCTTCGTGGTTGCTTGGGTTTTAGGTTGCATCCTTGTCTATCCAGAGTCATATAAGATATCAACTATTACAGTAGCTTGAAGTTTTGATGATTTGTCCTGTGTGAACTCTTGAGTAATAGTCAAAAAGTGTTTCCTGAGGTCACGTCAAACTGATTCAACTTTGGTTGAATCAGTTTGTCCTTGAGTCCAAGTGAGCTGTACTGTATTTGATAAAACCTCTTCAAGGTGGTGCAGAGAGTTTGCGATACGACCAAACTGTGAGGCCACCATGCCCTTTTTTTCTTTGACCGTTGACCACTCCATTCATTACTTCATCCTTGAGAACATGTGCTACATTCGAATTAATTCACGTGGAGTTTTTGAGACATGTTTTGTGAGGCCACTGTGCCAAATTTGAAGTAGTTCCTTAAAGACGTTACTGAGAGATTGTGTTCACAAGACCAAAATTGTCAGTGTTCTTTTTGTAGAACGAATGTGATGGTTCCAGACCCTCTTCTCCTCCCTGCACTTAAATTTAAATTCATTTCAGAAAGGAGGCAAAGCGCACAAAAATCCAAGATGAATAGAATATCTTCATTATAATGTTGCAATGATTGCTCATGTTGTTATGGCACAAACTCAGAGAAGAGCATTTGAAAAGCTTTTTAAAAGTTCTTGGGAAAGCTCTCTCTGTGAGCCCTGATTGTGTTATACTGGAGTCACAATTTCTCAAAAGTCAAGCGCAAAGTTGACATGACCCATCAGCCGTAGTGTTCACAATTATGAGAATAAGACACGGACTGAAGGTGGAATTTTTGTTGGACCTGACATGCGGATATCACCTGTTGTTGTTGTTGTTGTTGTTGTTGTTGTTGCTGCTATTTGAAATCTGCAGTATCTTGAGGGGTGTGCTTTAGCCAGGACTTTGGCTGCTACAGTATAAACTCCTTGGAGTGCGGGCGCTGCTGGCAGTAAAGGCTCATCTGGAACACTGGAGACAGTGATTAGAGAGAGGGAATCAATAATACATGGTAAGGGACGGCTAATGTACCACAGGGACTGACAGACAGACAGCGACGTCTCCGATACCCAGCCCGCTGTCTCATATCCGCTAGTTTCGACACACGAAGCCAGACAAAGCAAGCGCATGGGGTATGAAAAGCAGCCAGGGAAATAAAAGCTGTGGAAGAGAGAGGGGTTATACAAATAGGGACAAAAGAGTTTGAGAGAAGAGAAAAACAACATACAGCGGTAAAGCAAAAAGAAAGTGCACAGTAAAGAGACTTGTACTTAAAGTCTGATTTAATTCATTCTTTCCAAAATGATATTTTTTGAATAACTAAGGAGGAAGAAACACAAACAAATACAACTGGCTCATTTCAGTAGCCTGTGTTGTGTTTGAGAGAGGGCCCTTCATTCTCACACTGACATGACGTTTCAAAAATCAATACAGGGCTGTGAAACAGGCCAAAATGAAATAAGTGTGCAACCTATCCGGGAAATAAGATTGGCAGGCAGACAGAAGCATGCCACCAGTCTCAGGGGATGAATGCTCGCCAAGCGGTCTCTCATCCAGAGAGAGTGGGGTTAATGCCTCCTCTACATTAGCACACCAGCACCACGGTGGCCAGCTGACCTCAGGTCCAGAAATACTAGACCAACCAACACACACACACAATGAGAAGATGAACAATAGACGTAGAGACAATGATGATCTAATTAATCAGTGATTGGAACAACTGCATGCTTCCTCTTTTGAATGCCACCCTCTCCTGCACACACGCACACCTCTCTCCCTCTCCACCTCTCTGTGTCATTTCCAGGACTGCTCATCTTTAGGCAACATATTATACAGCGACGTAGTGTATATTCAGACAGAAAGATATTTGTCTGCACTCAACAGGCTGCCGTCCTGATGCAACTCGTGGCTGAATGAAAACCTCATTACCGCGTCTGCACTCCACAAGCGGACTCGTGCAGCACGATGCCACAGGTTGCTCGTTACTTCTCTACTTTGCTCTTTGCAGCTCGAACCTCTACGGCAGCAGACCGGACCGCACGTGGCTCTGGTGGTGACCTCCTGCTCGGTGTGACACACAAACACCGCAAAGCCGTGATTCGATAAACAAATAACACAAACTCTTCACCTGAAGTCTGACACGGTGTGCTTGTGAACGCAGCATTTGGCTGCGGAGTGTGTCCGTTGGTTGTTGCAGAGGATGCAGACATGACATTCAGCAGGTTCGGAGGCGGGAGCTATGTATGTTGAGGCAATGGCAAAAGCGTTACCATGGAGACGCAGGTGAAATTACCGAACTGTTTTTAACCTCGACTCAGATGGTGCTTTATGTGACGTTCTAGAGACACAAAAAAGCCGCAGATTTTTGTGTTCAGGGTGTCTGTTGAGAGGGAGTGAGTCAAAGTCAGTGTTTTTCAGAGAGTTCAGCCCCATTCAGGAATCTCAATGCCACAGAGCGCGGAGGAAGATTAGAAGAACATTGTTTCACAACGCAGATGAGGTGAAGAGAGTGTGCAGGAACAAACTTTCACAGACCTTTCACATGCAATTTAATTGCTGCTGCAAATGCTTATGTTCACTCATGGATTAGTCATCTTATCCTGTCACACTTTCAAACAAGTTTTGTCTCCAAAACCTAAAGATATAGCCTACCTGAAAATGATAGTTAACAGCAAATGTGCTCGATTCTGGAAAATGTTTCAAACCTCTTCACCTGAAAGTATCCTCTTCTTCTTCAAGTTGTTGTTTAAGGTTTTTATTGAAACAATTTGATCTTTGGAGCAAATGGTTTCAGTGATGTAATGATTCTATCAAATTCCTACATGATTTACAGTGTACAGATCTTTTTTTCTGCTCTTTTTTGGAGGAAACTTGTACAGAAGCAGATGTGCAAAGCCTCAGCTAACTCTCTGGCTTAAAGTGATTATGGCTCGTGAGTAACACCCTCGGAAGCAGGCTGCCTGGAAGCAAGCTGACTGGCACCTTGTCAAACACTCATTCACCCGCCCATCCTCAAGCGCCCTCTTTGCCGGGCTCCGTGATTCACCATCCCCCAGGTGAAGGAGGTTAAACTGTGAAGGGAGGTTCCTCTGGACTCCCCCTGAACAGCCTCTGTTGAGCCTGTGATGACATTTTCATTTGACCCGTAGCCAACGCTCCTGTAATGAGAAGCCATCAAAAAGCAATCTCCTAAAATAGAAAAGGATTTCAATTTGAGGAACGCCTATATTGATATGCAAAATATGTAAAAAAAAAAAAAAAAAGAGCCAGTGGAAGCCATGAGATGACGCCATGGTTTGATTTGCGTATGCCAGAGTAAAATTATGCTAATGGGTATAGACTCAAAAAAATGTTTTGAAAGGAGGATAATATAAATCTCACATTCAATTTTATTGAGGATGTGTATGAAATTGATTTCTCTCTTAGGGTGTTTCAAACCTAAATCATACAGCGAGGAAAATAAAAATGTGTCAATAGACTTGCATGGTGAGGTCATGGCGCATTACTCTTTTTTGTTCTTTTCCAACCATACCTGCTAATTGCATCTCTCTCTAAAGCTCTTTGTCAGTGGTCCTTGGCTCATGGACAACTCTTCTGAATATTCTTTTGACTCTGTCGGAAATCCTGCGAGGCGCATCTACAGTAGTCATGGCCGGTTTATGATGAAATTATGTTCTTTTCACTTCAGGATAACGGATAAAACGGTGCATTCAGACACATCTGTATACCAAATATGTTTTGCAATATAAGTTTCTGAAGGTCTCGAGAGTGCTGTTTGCTTTCAGCCATAATGAGATGCTTCCTGTGCGACACCTTGGTGGGAAACTTTTGCGCTGAGATAGGACAGGATTACTTTCTAATTGCTGACAGATTTCAGCTGGGTTTTTTTTTTTTGGCTCACCGTTTTGCACCTCATTTTACTTTATTACACATCATTTAATTTATGGACATAAATGTTTAGATTCTGTTGTATGTGTGCATTACTCGGGTTGCCAACATCTGGTGAAAATGTCATATCAATAGCTTGATTAGAAATATATTAGGGCCGTCAATCTTCCCCCCAAATCAGATTTGAATTTCTGATGCTTCTTATGTTAAATATTCAAATTATGTTCCAATTTTTATGTTGTTGTTGTTGTTGTTGTTGGTTTTTTTTTTTTACACCTATAGTGACAGTTTATTATTACATCCCCCGGCCACTGGAGGGCCGTCCAACCAAATCCGTGACATTTGTAACACACTTTGCTAAGTTTTACCAACTCAATACAAAACTTCAAGAAGGGAAATTGAAATATAAGTAGCGGTGCAACAACTCTTGCTCTCCACGGATCAGCACGCAAGTGGTCATGACGTTGATTTGCGTCTTTGGAGAAGGCACAACACAACGTCAGTTTCCATCTTCAAATGTTCTCGTTAATGTCTTCAGATGTCTTGTTTTCCAATTGTTCAATCAGTTTACAATCAAAGAAAACAAAATCCTCACATTTAAAACGTTGGCACCAGCAAATGATGAAACGGTTGTTTTGATTGTTGATAATTCATTTGTTTTGATCAACTAATCGATCAAGCTAATTGTCACAGCACAGCTCACTTCAAAGCTCTCGGTATGACTGAAAACTTTTGGTTAATTGTCAAACATTGTGACAGTGATGTTTTAGCTCTTCTGAGAGAATATCTCAGGAGATGTCATTGCTCAACACCGATATCCTGTCATCATGGTCTCGTCTTTTCTAATTCTTGACTCCACAGCAGGGTAATGACCTTCCCTCCTGATGGCAGGATTACACACCGTCTCTCACTGAATCTGAAAAAGTGAACTATAGTCAAGAGGAACTGCTCTGATCTCTGAAACTGTCACAGACAGATCCCCAACTTTGAGATTTATTGAAGTCATAACTTATTTAAAATCATTAGATGATTGGTCAGTTAGTCATCGAACTTTGTAATGATGTGTAATTTTTGACGTTGGTGTAAAAAGGCAGCAGCTAACATGCCTTATTGGTGTAGGTGCCTTTTAAAAAAGATTGATTCAGTTTAAGATGATATAAAACTGAGAAAACATCACAAGCTTTGAAATTGCAAATATTTGACATTCTTGCGTAAAGACAGACTGATTAGTTGATTGTGACTTCTGGCCCTTTTTTATGTTAGTTCTAGCTTCCTTTTGAAATTGGCATCTTTCTGGCCTTTAACTTTTTCAAAAGGGCAAAGTAATCCTCAGAAATCACTGATACCTGCATTAGTAACTCAGCGAGGGTCTTTGTGTGAAGTTTATACTCGATTTCGCTCGCTGCAGTGACAATGGGAACGAAGTACAAGGCGGTTCTCATGTGTTTTGCACAAAGGCAGCAGTTGAGCATGTTTACGGCACAACAGGTAGCCGCACAAAACAGGATCAAGACACGGTATTACTGTTCATTTTATCTGCTAAGGAAACCATCACTATAAAAGAGTGACTTGTAAAAGAAATGCACGCGACAGTAATTTTCATTTGATTCCTCTCCATGGGTGGAAACCGATGAAAACATCATGCTCTACTGTCATCGGAAGGTTTCATTTTCTCCTGAGCCTCGGATGAAATCTACCTTATTGCCGCTTCCCTCCTCCTCTACACCCAGAGTAATGAGAGAATATTTCCCAAGAGTGTGAAAGCAGATCCTAGCTGCACTTTTAGAAACTTTATTAAAGCAACCTAACCAATTATTTTTGTGTTTGCCTTCCTTCTGACGAGCGAAGATCCATTCAATAAGGCTTGCAAATGTTAATGTAAAATGAATTTCTGTTGCGTTGGTGATCGGTGATTTCTTTTTGGTTTGCCAGCAGCTCTGCCAACAATAGCTTCATATTTTTCAGTGGCGTTGGTTTAGCTGCATTGACTGTGAAGATGTGAATAAGGAAGCTAGGTGTTGGACCAACAACAGCAATACCTCTGACTCGGAGGGATTGCATTTTAATACAGAAGTCAGGCAAGACTCCAGCTGGGGCAAAATCTTTTATTGAATTGCCCAGTTAGCCTCTGATCAAACACTTGGGTGGGAGATTGCGTTCTTCGGTTGACATTTATCTATTTATCTCACAGAAAAAGAAAAAAATTGCAGGAGAAAAAAAAAATCAATCCGGCTTTAGAAATGAGACGCACGTTGGCTGCAGGCTGATAGATGTCTTATCACTTGCTGTTACCAAGAACTTCAACATTCAGCCTGAAGGGATGCCCAAGATTCCCCCACAAGTCAATTAGCTGCCGTGCGACACTGAAAGAATGGAGGTGCAGGTGGCAGACAGACTGTGGACGTCTAATCACCCATCAGGGAATCAAAAGCTTCTGCAGCTCATGTGTGAGATGTTGCTGCTTCCTAACAGAGAACATTTAATGTCATGGTTTCAAGAAGCTTAGTTTGTTGGCTGGTGTTGATGCAGAGGTCCATTATGTGGTGAAATGATTATTATTATAAAGCCTTTTCTAATTATGAAGTGCTGGAAATGACAAGCATGCTTTTCATCCAGCAAGGTTTCAATCCTTCCTTTTGAAGACCGATTGTGAACAAGCAAGTGGACATGTTGTAATTTTATGGGGAAGTATTGCAGCCTAAACCACTCACACATGTCAGAGAGAGTTTCTCTAGAAGTTGCAAAGAGATAGAAGGATTCATCTGAAGTTCTTTTGTAAAGGTTTGCTTTTTTATGCATCAAGATGGGCAGTGTATCCTCCTGAGCTCTAAACCATAGGGAGGCACTGTGCAGGGGAGTAACGCTGCCTTTGAAATCTCTTCAAAAATAAAAAAGTTCATTAAAAATGCTCATTGAAAGCAGCAGTGGTCCTCTCAAAACCAGAGGGAAGATCCAAGATAAATTAATGTTTCATGTTCCTGTAAATGGGCCAATGTGCCACGATTACCTGGCTCCAAATCTGTCATTTAAACCAGTTGCCTGGGCAAAAGTTAGAGAATTTGTGTAACCCTATAGAAGATACTGACAGTGCTCTGTATCTCATTCTCATTGAATATTTCCCACATCATGATTTATATCTAGTGCCAGCATTCAGTGCCACTGCAGACCCTGCATGTTTGCCTTTTTATTAGTTGCGTACTGTAAGCTTCCCTGCAACGATTTTATGAACCTGGCAGTGTGATACAGGTTTCTGCAGATTCCCCCAGTGTTGTTTGTTGTTGTTGTTTAATGGTGATAGGATTCATATAATCTGTCATCTGTTGTGTGGCAAAGATGCTAAAATAATTGTAGACTGTGAGATTTCTTAATTAGAGGGTGAAGTGATGATTCCTCAGAGTTGCATCACCTTGCAGAGTGTGGGGGCAGCTTTTAATGATCTGAAATGCAACAATCCTGTAGGAGTCATAGATTTAACCAGTATCATTTTTGATGATATGTACTAGAGATACTAATTTTAAGACATTTCCTTTTTTGATAGTCGCTGCAGGAAACGTCTGTTCTCCTGGGACAGGTGACCCAGGGCTGCACAAACAGTTTCACAGCTTTTTCTGCAGGAGGTATTTTAACTTTTCTCACCATATATGGGTGGGCGCGACTCATACACTTCATTACTTTTTTATGTTGATTTATATTTGGAGAACATTTGCCTCAAATCTTAGCACTGTAGCTTCGGCGTTGCTCTCTGCTGTCTGACACTTTGCTCCCTGCTTGTGTTAACTGAGCAGCTGCTCGTTGCTTCTTTTTGAAGATGGTATTTTGGCATTGGCATGAGCCGCTGGTAGCTGTGAGGTCTAGCTAGCTTGCCAATTAACTGCTTTCACAACTTGGATAAAAATAAGGTGCATTAGTTTTATCATTTATGTGGCCCTCTTGATGGGTTTCAGACTCACCCAAACAAAATATTTGGTTTTGTCTCCAGAACAGTGAGCCTACTGTATGTCCTGGAACAGTTTGCATAGTCTTGATTTAACGCATGTTGATACAAAACCTCAAGCTCTTTTTAAGGTTTGCACGTTGAAGTTTTAGGTAACTCATGCTAAACTTAATCACATTGAACAGTATCCAATTAGTGGCAAAAAGGACAACAACAAAATAGCACATTTTCTGACAGTCACACCAAACATCCTTGTCTTCTGGGCTGTTTGTTATTGTATTTGTTAGATAATTAGGCTATAGATTAGCCATGACAATGCTGATAGTATATGTAGGCTTTGTTGTTGTAACTTTGATGTTTCACCTTATTAGACAGCCCATGGTGGACAACCTGACAAGGTTGGAAAAACAAGAAAGTGGAAAAACAAGAAAGAGTGGTGTACAACCAAAGTCCCCAGGTGGACTCAAACTCAAGATGTTGCAATTTAATGGGCAGTGTCTTGAACACAGATGACACCAGTGAGCTTTTTTATCCTCTAAATCTCAGTTTTCCACCTTACTTTTCAACATGATTAGTTTCACTTACTTCCATTTTAAGAAAAAATTATATACATTATAGCAACTCCATGCAGGCCCATTTTTTCATCTGAAACTTAAATACTGTTTACAAATCTGTTTGTTATTCATGTGTGTTGCTTGTATATGGGGTTATTCAGCACAAGAGCTTGATATATTTGTTTGTATAACGGGTTCATTGTTATGCGTTTGAACCACAAGTTGAGTTCTTGTTCCACACACAACGACACAGACTGAAAAGCAAATCCCATTCAGTCATGAAACAACATCCATCAAGCTGTCACTGTGGCGAATGGTGGAGAAGCTCCAGTGGATCCTCAAAACAACATTAAACCACCACAGTGAAACACATGCAGCAACATCCAGAACACAGCTGTTATGGACTGGACCTTTTGTTTGGAGCTACAGCTAAAATTAAACTGTTTTTACAGTTAGTTTTTTGTTTTTCTAAGTTTGTTGTTTTTCATGCTCAGAATATAATTTGTGAAGACTCAGTGAAGGAAACAAAACTTAATCATTCAAGGCATAATGCCACTGAAAAAGAAACTTAGTCAACAGAGGATGGTCACAACTTATTTTCATAACTGATGATAACAATATTTAATTTCATAAAGTTTTAAAACAAAGTAGCTGGTGTGACCATAAACACAAATCAGATTAATATGTAGCCTATTAAATGAACAGTTAGTATTGATGCATAGAAGAATAGTGAAAAATGCATGTTGCTCATTGGCTAGATTGTTGTTTAATAATCATGATTTTCATTATGAACTGCATTGTGATTTTGAAGGGGGTTTAAACTGTCTTGTTGCCACAGTTTGTTCTTGGGAAATGCAAATAGGGCAGTATTTTTCTTTGTTTGTTTCATGAGGGTTTTATTCAAAGGCAATGGGGAGTTTAGTCATAAATCTCGCAATGGAAATAGTTCATACTGTTTATGTCAGATTGTATTTAATGAAGGTGAATGACTGGCAGGATGTAAGACAAGTAACGTACTTCGCGTCATGGCGGCATGTCGAGCCTCCTGAGATCTGACGAGGAAACCCATCCACCCATATTTATTTTCTCATTAACAACTGTTGCATCAACAAACTCAATTTGCACCTTATATGAACTCCCCATAGCACCACCGGCTGTTGCCACGGTAACGGTTTGAGTCGTGAGAGCGTAACGCACCATCAAAGGGGTTTTGGACCAAACAATGCGCCTTGCGAGTCCTTGACGTCGCTCACACTACGCCTGACTTTTTTTGTGTGTTTGTAATGCTGGAGGAGCTGTGAGAAGTTGAGGAGGAGCCGAGTCGTTGTTTTTAAACAAAGGACGGATTTCACTTGAACAAGATAACCTGCTCTGGAAGATCCATGTAGGCTGATGTGATCTTGGGGAAACGGAGACTGGGAAACATCAGTGTTACATTCCCCCAAGGGAAATGAGGGACTGAAATGTATGGAGATAATTATTTCCTCCAATCTTCCGGCCTGACCCCTGCCCTGGTCTTCTGTGTCCCATCTGTGTCTGACCTCGATCCCTAGAGACCTGTGTCTGTGTGTGTGTGTGTGTGTGTGAATGTGTGAGTGTGATTAACAGAAGCTGTATGACACAAAATACTAATTAAATTCACATGCAAATGATGGTTGGAGTGTTATTTTGAATAATTAGATATTCATTTAACCGGTCAGTGTTAACTTTGGATTAAAATGACATAAAATAAATAAAAAACATGTATCAGTGCAAAAACATACACTTCAAAAAACAAGGTTTCTTACAACCTCTGGGCACAGCTTAAAATTGCAGCAACTTCAGAGGCTTAGGACGTATTCGGTGCTGTCGGCTAAGACTGACTCACACATTACATATAGTTTTTCTCCACTGCTCTGCAGGAGGGTTGGGATTGCACTCGGTTTGACAAGACTCCTGATCCGGTTTAAGTTAAGGCAGTGAACTGAAGTTATCAACCAGTGACATTAGCTGCTGATTTCCCATTCAAAGCTGCCTTTATCCATAACAGTGGTTGTGAATGTACATTTTGGTGGCGTAGAGGTGAGGTGGCGTAGAGATCAACATAGTTTGAGTCCAGCTGAGGAGCTTTATTGCTCTGCTTTTGGCTCGTCACTGTCATTAAACGAACAACAGCAACAAACAAAAACAACAATTAGCCAAATGACTTTGAAGGAAGTGGTGTACCCACAATGCACTCACTCACCACTTTAGAGTGTATTAGCTGCTTTCAGCGTCTCGTTTTTTTTATTTTTTTATTTTTTTTTACGGCTCTTCTACAGTTTATGGTTTTGTCTCATCCTCCCTGTTCTTTCCGGCCAGGAGCTAAAAGGAGGCTGAATGTTTGGTCGGGAGGCCAGAGCTATCACTTTAAGTGAATGCTAACATTGCTCTCTATCTGCTGGGTGTGTAAATAGGCAGCTATTTGCCGACATGTTCGTTGTATAAACTTTGTAAGGTCACAGCGTGTCAGTGTTGTTTACAGTGTGTTCCCCTGCTCCCATGAGGCCAATTAATGCAGGTTTAAAGAAGGAAACTTGACAACTTCACTAATCACTCTCGGCGCTGTTTCTCTAAAACCCGTCAGTGAATGAGGGAGAAACCACAGGCCTAGCTGGTCAGTGAGGTCTCCTGTAGCAGTGTGGGTCAAACCTGGGTTGTGTAAAGAAGCATAGAGACACTGAAGGCAAATATCTGTAGTAATATAGTAGAAATATAATTTAAAATTTTCAATGGGATGAAATAATTTTACCATCTTGTAATAATCACAAGTATGTTTAAATATGCTTACTGCAGCACCCCCTACATTATGAATCACTTTCATTGAATATGATCGGATCACAAACTGGAGGCAGCAAACGTCAAAACCAGCTCACTATCTCGGTCTAAACAAGTCCTGAGGAGCGAGAGGCATGAGGGTGAAGGATGATGATGGGTTTCTCATGACATGGCAGCACTGTGAATATTTCCACCATCGTGGGGTTGAAGGGTCATCCATCTTGGTGTGGAGACAGAAAGACAAATAGGCTGACACTCTCCTGTGAGTGGCTGTCATACATCTGTCTCATCATTATTGAGCTGCTGGAGAGCGCCACCCCATCAGCCCCGTGTCACATTGGCAGCGTTTTCGCTCGGCCGTGGCACACTTCAGACGCAACAACAGTAGATAGAATAGAGGCTCCTCCACTGTGTGTTTTGAATCCTAACAAGAAGGTCGAAGTTTGTGTTTTTATAAGTTGCTCAGGTGTAGTTAATGAGGTCTTGTTTGGTTGTTTGGTGTGTTGATCCATTGATGCATCAAACACGTTTCTTTCACATTTCGCACCACAGCATAAGGCCTTTGGTTTTAAAAGTAAATGTCAGTGAGCCCATCAATCAATTTTCCAATCAATGAAACATACTCAAGAATAGTTTTAATCATCTATTCGTTGTTTTGAGTAATTTCTTATGTAGAAATATGGAGCACAGATATGATGGTTCATTACTTGACTCTTTTAAATGAGACATTGATTAGCTGATTGACGAAAAATGTTAACTGAATTGATGATGCATACCATTTTCTCAAATTTTATAAAAGTTTCTGTTTGTTGATTCATCAGTTAGTAGCCTATTCCAGCAGAAAATTAATTAATAATGATTTGAATTATCATATCGACCCTTGCAAATAAAAAAATGACTCATTCCATGGAATATCTTTTCGTTTTGGACAATCTGTGACACATTGTTTCACTTTTTGATGAATGATTTTCTTTTTTAATTATAAGACCAAACATTTAATGGATTAAAATATATTGAGGATGATGAAAATAATCATCAGTTGCCGTACTAATCAATTTCCTCCTTTGTTTGGTAAATCATTAGCAGCCCCCTGTTTGTGGATGAGTGTAACAAATACATTTGCAGTCACAGTAGACACTGAAAGATATCGCCTTAAACTTCAAACTGCTAATATAATCGTGTATAATTGGAAGGATTCATTTTTTTGACCAAGCGATTATGTTAATCTGATAATAAACAGGTTATTGATGTAAGGATTAGTAAAACCTTCCCTTTTTTGACTTCTTGGCCATTGTGTGTAAAAAAAACAAACAAAAAAAACAGGTCTTACGTGCTTATTCCCCAAAACCCTGACCCCAGAGGAAATGGCAGGCAGAGCGTGGCTAAGAATAGACCAGGGCTGTGAGGGTCGATCCAAGCAATCGGCCCGTCAGTGGGCATATCCTGCCGTCCTGATCTGTTTGGTTTCTGGTCGGCTGCTCGGTGTAATCACCAGGTGCAAAGAAATCTCATTATCTCGGGTCCTGAACTCGGGGGTAGGGGGCTGAATAGCAACGACGGTTGGCTAGTGTATTAAAACTTTGACCCAGACATTAATTGGGCATGACTTGTTGGGTGCCTGCTCCAGGGGGAGGGCGGTAAAGGATTTTCGCCGTGAGGCCAGGGCTTCCTCTCCCTTCGGCAGCTGGTGGGCCGAGCACCTGGGGTGTGGGCGTGTTACAGAGCACCGGTCAGAGGAGATGGCATCCTCTCTTACACTTTGGAGTGTGAAGCTCCTGTAGCTACCGGCACACTAAATCTGATAGGTATCATTTATTGCTGTAAATGAAATGGCTATTTATTCTTCAGTAAGATCAGCTGAACTGTGAAAGGCCAATAAGAATCATTAAGACAGAGAAGGTAATAACAATGCTAAGCTATTAAGCAGGAGCCTTTGGAGAGAAGAGGCAAATAGTGAAATTACTGTACTGTGGGCTCCACGTGGCTGTGTACGTGTGTGTGTTTCTGTGTGTAAGCTTTTATGTATTTTGTGTGTGTGTGAGAGCGTCTACAGCAAAGCCTAAAGAGCAGACACGGTCGCCCCTTGAGATTAGAGTGCAATAAAGGAGGATGAACGTGTCTGGAAAGCTCCACAACGCGCAGCAGACACCGCCTTACTGGAAATCAATCCGCTCGGTCAGGCCCTCTGCGTACTGGGTTTAAGTGGGAGTGATGGCAGGAGAGAAGGAGCCAAGTAAAGATACGGAGAGAGGAGGGAGGTGAGGAGGAAAGGGTGGGAGAGCCGTGAGGGGGAGAGAGAAGAGAGGAAAATGAGTACAAGGACTGAGAGGCGAGCGCTGATTGAAAGCATTACGGTCAGCAGGATTAGCAGGCTACCTCTCGGCACTCTGGGTCTGAGCAGGGGTCAGTGTTAGCCAAAGGGACGAGAGGGCATGAGGGCTGCAGCTCGGTCTTATTTGTTTTTTAACACCCATCGACCGATGCTGACATTCAATGAATGGCCTCACTCAAAACGCCAATATCTCCTCGTTTAATAGCGCACGTACACAGAGGTAAGGGCACTCTCTCAACAGGAGACAGACAAAAAGAATTGAGAAAGGAAAGAAAAAAAGATTTTTATTTTCAGTTTTTCTCCTATTAATCTTGCTGTGAAAGTTTTGTACCACTCTCATATTAAAGTGCCTGTTGCAACAGAGCGAGGAGAGCCACAGGTCACCACTCACATGTGTAGTGCTGAGGTGTAACCTGGCGAACACAAAGACTGTCCACAGTAAAAGTTGATCCGAGAACAGTAGTGATTGTTATTTGTTGTGAATGTGTCGAATAAGCCTCAGTTGTGAATTACTCACTGACCATGTCATCACTCTGTCACTGTGAAGAGTAAAGTTCCCACAACAAACACAATGTGATCCAACGCAAACAGAGATGCGAGTGCTCTTCCCAGGAGGAGAAATCTGCTGTGGGGGAGTCGAGCACACACCGACACACATTAGACTGTGCAGTGTCTTCTCATTTCTTAGACTTTATTGATGTGTTTTAATCGCCAAGAGGAAATAAGAGACAGTTTTGCCGTGGTGACATTGGTGCACAGACATATTGACATATTGAGTTTCATGCTGCATACTGATGGCCTAAACATTATACAAGGACAGCAACAAAGACTACGGCTCGGATAGAAGACGTATGGCCCTGCATAAGAGTGCTGGGACGTGATTGTTTTCACTATGATTTGTATTGGCTTCTCAGGTTTTGTCCATGGAACAAATCCCATGAAAAAACTAAAGATGCAAAAGTTAGAAAAACACGCCGCAAAATGTATAGTATAGGTGTGTTTGTCTGCTGCATATGGCAAATTGGCCCATTGCCATGATCCCTATAGTATCAGGAGTAGGTTCGTTACCTTTAATTGTCAGTGTGAGCTATTTCTAGAATGGATTTTTAGCCGCATTGTGTATTTAATGAGTTTGATGAGGGAGACAAGAAATCCCATGAGCCTCCATAGCATAGTTCTGAGCAGCTCACGGCTCTGCTCCGCCATTCTAAAAATAGCTTGCACCGACAATATAGTTAACAAACCTAATCCTAAAACTATACGTATTATGGCACTCGGCCAATTTGCCAAAATGTTGAACTATCCCTTTAACACATGAACCAGTGAAATTTAACTTTTTAACAGTCATAGATCTTAGTCTATTCTTAGGATGTAATGACAGGATACGACCACGCCTTCATCAGAGCCAATAGCATTGTCAAGTCGTTGCTATATTTGACGACAATCCAAAATGATATCAATCAGAGATGAGAAACAAATCCTCATATTTAAGATGCTGGAATCAGACATGATCAGTTAATATGTTTTTTGTTCCTAAGATTAATCAACCCACCCATTGCTTTAGTTGTATTAATGCATTTTTCCTTTATAGAGGCAATCGAAACAAATTATTTCCAATGTGATATATTCTTTTAGTGGTTTTCACGCATATCGCAACAAGAAAAACACAACTCCCTTTGTGGTGAATCTGTGAGTCCTGCAGATACCGTAAGCTTCAGCCAAACATAAAGGATTGTGGTATTTGCTTTTTAATTAAATTCCACGAGGCCGCTTCCCTACAATTTTATGGTCCCTAATGGATGATGAAATGTCATTCTTGGCATAATGACAAATCACAGTAATCGAATCAATCGCCATACAAGAGTATTCCCACCTATGATGACAACTTGCCTCTCATGCCTTTGTGAAGTCTATTGCCATTTCACAGCTCTCCGGAGTAAACACCTAATATGAACTAAATGACAAGAGTGCCAGGCTAATATTTTGAGTGTCAAGCATGTCATTGTTTCGTGGTGGTCTGCAAATATAGATATGTGGCTGGAAATATTGATACTGACAAATAAATACTAGACGGAAATCAAGGAGGTGTGGGATACAGCAAAGGAAATCGAGCGGAGAGGAAGAAAATTTGAAATTGTGTGTTGTGCAGTGGTCGAAGATTCACACTTGCTCCATACTGGCATTTATTCATAAGCCGGGCTGTTGCTTGTCTTTTGGCCAGGGCTACTTAGAGCCGCCGGGAAAGAAATGATCTATGTCTCCATCTGAATAGAGGACCACATGTTGTCAAGTCAATACTTTGCTATTGAAATTGTGGACAAAGACCTCCATGAAAGGCAAGAAAGCTTGACCTTCAACAAATCACAACTCTTTCAGCACGCAATAAAGAGCTCCGGCTGTCTGTCTCTTACGTCAGTCCACCTGAGAGCACGGAGAAATGTATTTCAGACTGAAAAACCAAGGTCTTCACTGTAGATTGAAGTTAAGTATCAGGGAATATTTCTCACTGGCTCAGACTCCACATACAGCAGCTATACTGTGTTACAGTATATTTATACTGCATTTCATTGCCTACACTGAAAAAAATTTGGAGTGTTATTTACTTAAGAAAATCTAGGAAAGTTTTTTCACTTAGAAATTGTAAGTAAATTCTACAAGGGCGATCATCAAGTAAATGTTACTTACAGGATATAAGTTACTTCTACTAGCAAACCTCAAGTAATTTACTGATTATTATTAATATGGACAGTGAATTTTACTCTCTCCTTCTTTGTAAGACTTACTCAGACTCTGACTGCTCCAAACTGAAAAATCCCACCTAAAATCAATGGCCTTTCAAGGTAATTTTAAAGACCTTTTCTAAGTTTTATTTATAGACTATATGTAAGTAACATTTACACAACATTTTATATAAATAATTTTGTGCAGTTTAAATTGCCTAAATTTGTTCTTAATGTTTTTGTGTGTTGAAACAATGACTTTAAAAATGAGGCAACTGTTAATTTAACACATTTATTTTTCTGTGAAAACATATGTTTTTCAATAATACATGTTCCAACAGGATTGCAAACAATAAATACAACACTCACATCGATGACTCTTTGAAAATGTCCCCACAATCCAACAGCTGAGGTCCTCTGGTTTAAAAGAAGTTCAAAACTGTATTTCATTTTTGGTGGGTAACTCGAGTCCATGGCATAAACGATGCCCATCAGCAGGAGACAGGCCGTTGCAACACTCAGTACCAAGTACCTCAGTCCATTCAACAACAATCGACACATCAGCATCGGATGCACCTTCATCTTCTTCTCCTGTGTGGTAGACATAGATCCTCAGGACTTGCTCAGCCTGGTACTCTTGAGCTGCCTCTCTGCTGATACCCTGTAAAATATATAGAAATATGTTCAGGTACATAGTAGAGCTTAATTTTTTATTGAAGCTACAGACTACTGTCAAAAATATCAATATTTCTATATATTTTTTTAATAATCAAATAGAAACTCCTCGTTGGCCCTTTAAGCAAGTTGTATTTAAAGGGGAAGTGAATAAGAATACAATATAATGAACTCAAGTCGACATTGTGATCTGAAAATGTTTGAAATTACCTTGTAGTCCTTGATGAGTTCCCCTGAAGACTCCCCCAGGAATTCCATCAGGGCGCGAATAACGGCCTTCCATCCGGCTTCAACATGTGGCTGCTTTAACAGACAGAAAAAATAATTCAAAATACCATTTGAATTCACTTATCTATACACATTGTCAAGATAACAACAGCAACATCAAAATTAATTTAAAAAAAAACTATGATATCCTGGATCTGCATTGAAATAAATCAAACCTGATTAGAACTAGATTTTCATATCAGTATAAAAGTCAACTTAAAACTAATACTGATAGGTACCTTACCTTAGCCGTTCAAATCAAATACTGCTGCAGGAGAACATTCCCGGTGGAGGCTGTAAAATATAAAGAAATCAAATGATTAATGCATCATACTCAAAGTAGCCTAACTTGAATACCAAGGACAATGGAGAAGCAGCATTTATTGGGCTATAATCACATCACTAGAATATAAAACATTACATTTTCCTTTCAACTTTTGTGTCCATTACATTTTATGTGGCACAACATATCAAAATTCAAAACATATTCAGCTTAATTTTAATTTGTAATAGTATATGTTCTGTGATGATGATAAACCTCTTTCAACTTATTAAGTGCAGAGCACTACACATTTTTTTTTTAATTATATTTTACTTTTGTTTTGTTTTTTACCTGAATAGCCAGATGACGTTGCTTGTGACACTGCTTGCTGTAGTTGCTGCTTGAGAGGGCACTGTGTCAACAACAGGAAGTTGGTGGTTTGGGCTTAAGGACAAAAAACATAGACAAGATAAGACATTAAAACTACAGAATACTACAATAAAACAACCCCCCCCCCCCCCCCCCTTTCCGTCCCGTCGGACAATCTACTACAACCTCAACACATTAGCGCGATTTATTTGTTTATTACCGTTGCTACGCGACCCGTCCATGTGCCTGTGTTTACATACGCCAGCGCGAGGGAGAGAGAGAGGAAGGCGAGGCCATTAATGGCTAACACTGGATACGCCAACAGGTGTTATGCCGAGTTCTGCCTGTCCGCCGAACTACATGCTATTCTCCTAGCTTGGAAAAACGCCAGCTCACATACCTACAGCAGTGCCGAATTAACGCATCCACCCTGTAACTTTATTGCTGGAGATCTTTGAATCCATCTCCCGCGAGGTGCATGCAGTTCTCGGCGGGCAGACAGAACTCGAAAACCACTGTCAACTTGTTATTCGGCAGTGCTGCCGAGAAGTGCACTCCCCTGTTTAGTAGCATGAGTAGCATGCAGTTCTCGGCGGGCGGGCAGAACTCGGCAAACACCGAGAGCTACGTTTCATAAACACAAAACTAACCACTCGACCCGACTGTTGTAGTAGCTACCCCCGGGGGGTGCACCACCAAAGTCCACAGCTAAAAATTTAGCTACAACATGTAGCCTATGGTTATGGCAAGTGGGGTCATGTTACATTTCATATTATCATCACTTTATATTTGAACTCCGTTTCATGCATGAAAACCCCTGAATGACTTACCTTCAAGGTGTTTTAGCCGCTCCTGCCGCCATTAAACCTGACCGCCGTAACCGTCTTCATGTGTTCAAATACGCGCATGCGTCCTGGAGGCGAGCATGGTCACAAGGCGCATGTGCGGATTAATATCATGAAACACTATTAAAACTTACTTGATATTTCTAAGTTAATGTGCAATGATATGAAACCTTTGAATATTATGTGAAAATATGAAGTAAATCTTACTCTTGCCACACTGTTTATTTTTTACATGAATGGCATATACAGATTTACTTGAATAATGCCAGTTCTCACTGATACTTACAATTAGAGATGAAAATTGTGAGAGTTAACCTAATAAATATTACTACACCACAAAATCATTTTTTTCAGTGTAATGTTCCTCATGCACAGGTTTGCGGTGTGCAGCAAGAGGGCAGCAGATGAGCGCTCACCCTGTCCTCCAGGCAAGAAAAATTAAGGAACTCACTCTTTGGTAAAATATAACCTCATAATAATCAAAATTTTTTATACACAAGTAATTCTGTTTCACTAAAGTAAGTGTGTCCCTTCAAGCACATTGCCACTCCCTCCACCCTCAGCTGGTTTAATCACTTATTCCAGGTATAAAAACGCAGCAGTAAATAACATCTGTGACCGCCGGCTTGTATCCTACTGTATCTGGTGGTTCGTCTTATTTCAGGCTGCCTCGGCCGGAGTTTAGCCGGCTCGGGCGATGAGATGATTGGCTGGAGGCGAGAGCTTGGGGAAGAGCCTGGGGCAGGGCTGAGACATCAAACACCTCAGAAACACTGATAGAAAGAGAGGCACGGGAAGCTGTCATCAATCATAACTCCACAAGGACTCACTGCTGGAATCCAGGCAGGGATTGTTGTCATGACTACGATTTGTATTGTGGGAGTTCATGACGAGAGCGAGAGGCCAGGTGATGAACGCATCTGTACATTTCAGAAGATGTTAATGACAAGTCATGTTGTCATTTTTAAGGCAGATATGACAAAGACAGAAAAAAGTAAAATAAATATGTTCCGCATTTAAAATATTTAAGATAGACCTGAGAGCGGGTAGGAGTGCTATTGTGGTCCTGAGTCTCCTTGAGGCTTGGGCGGGGCGGCTGAGGAAAACCACCATGTTCTGCTGCCCTGCCATGGCCTCTTGACAGTCCACCCCCGTGCAGATAGGTAGCCACAAATGAGCTCATTTAAAACGAGACTGTTGCTGCAGCAAGGCAAAAAGTCAGACAGCCGACTCTGACAGGTGTCAGAGTGCCCGGTCGCATCCTCAGCGAGGGCACCGTGCTGCACTCCTCTCACCTTCAACTGCAACAAGGTACATTTTCACACAGGGCTGTGGTTTTAATGCAGGAAATATTGGCACTGTGGTGTTGGGGATCATAGAAAACTCAAGATAAAATGTGAATGGACCAGTTGCTTTTGTAATGCACTCAAAATGTACAGGTACCTGTATGCGGTGTTGGAGAGCAACAAATTACATGTAACGGTTACGTAATTGAATTAACATTACTAGGGGAAAGTGTTTGTTCAAAGTTCAAGTTTAATAAGCAGCAACCACTCTGATTTGATTGCATTAGTCCAAATTACATCGACTGCTTTGAAAGTTTATATGCAGCTGATATGTTAAGATGATGAAAGATGTATACAGCTGTTATCACATTAAAAAAAGTTAAATCTTGTTGTTATATCGTCTTTATGTGATCTTAAGTACCACTGAAGGGTTAACACTATAAAGTCTTACAGTATAAAGTGAAAATGGTTAATAGTTGAGAGCATTCATTCAAAATTAAGAAAAGTAATCAAAATGTAATCAAATGCAATTAGTTACATTGCTTTGAGAAAGTCATTAAAATAGTTACATTCCAAAGTAATCATCCCAACACTGCCTGTACAGTATGTTCGGTACTATAGCAAAATATCACCTGAGCGTTTGAGCGTTCAGTAACCAACACGCTGCAGCCCAGGCTGTATATTTATTGCCATATTGACAACATGCTGCTAACCTTTTTCCTCTTGTCCGCTTCAGTTCACCACTCCACCGCGTCACTCTCCTGCTGCTGCTCGCCTCTTACGCACTTTCCTATTCCCTAAAGGAGCTAATCTACTGTAGTGTTGCCTTTCACATACTGTACGCCCTTTGAAGAATCAGGAGAGGGTCTCGGAGGATGTGATGCACTGGCCGATGACTCAGAACAATCCCAAGACAACAATGGGTATTGTCATGGCCACACTGTGAACATGAAAATCATTAGTAGCCTGTTGATATTTGGGGTCCTGTAACATTTTAGCAGCAGCGCTCATAATCTAGTAGCAGAAGAATGATTTTGTGTGCAGAAATACTTCATTTCTATTCACAAACAACTATTGTTTTTATTTGGGAGTGAGTGTCCTCTGTCCATGTGTGATGCTCCTCGGCTTGTTGCATGACGTCGTTCTTATTGCCTGAAGAGCTGCAATAAAATGGATTCACAAGAAGAGATTATTCTAAATGGCACAGAGGGATAGTTAGTTCTTCCTCATCAATAAGATCATCCCCATAATAAAACCTCGCAGTTCAGACATAACATATTGCCTGAGGGAGGGAGTCCGACAACAACTCAGTGATACTCCGGCACAAGTTGGCATGTTTCACATCCATATCACCTCCCACCCCCCTCTCACATATGATGTCAGTAATCAATTAGTGTTTCGTTTTTTTTCTTTTGCTTTAGGCAACGGGCCACCTAGGTCCAACTGTAGCCAGCGCTGTCACCGAGTGAGGGTGTGAAGGGAAACTTTTACCTTTGTAACATTTCCATGCCTGTCTGCTTCCTAGAAAAACAACAACACCAACAACCACAAAGAATCGGCTCATGAGTCTAATTAGAGCCACAAAGTGCGAACAATGGCTGGTCTGTGAGATACCAAGAGACTTTTTTGGCAGCCTGGCGCATGATGTGTATATAAACTTATTAACCCATTTATTTATCTATTTATTTTCTCATCTTTTGGCGACACTGTTTCAGTGTTCAACTTTTAGCACAGGGAATAACAATCTCAAAAAAAAATAATAATAGCGATCCCTTGCTGTAAAATAGCAGCCACTGTGAGGCAAAAGGTGACAAGGTGTAGCCAATTAGAAGCAGGGAAATGATCATCATATGGCTGAACGAAAAGTAAACACTCGCTGTTGGCTGTAATAAGTACAGGCCTCATCTTCAGAGTGACCACTTCAGTGAAATTAAATAATAACCAGCGCTGGTGGTAGCCTATACTTTTTGGCGTGGTGTCAGATCTGGATTTTCACTGAGCTAAATGCAACGTCATATCCAACCCAATGCACCTAACGGGTCCACTGTTGAATTAATTTTGTTATTGATTATAAAAACTTCAAGGCTTTTCATCTGGGAGTTTGTGCCTGGTGTTCATGTATCACAAAACTTTCAGGCCTGGGACTGAGAGGAGGAATGCTTCTTGGGGAATTGATGGTGTGATGTGTGTGTTTGTGTGTGTCTAATTGTTTCTAATACAAGCCAAGCTGGAGCACACATTAGGCCTTGTGTGTGTGTTTGTGTGTGTGCTGTTTAGCTCCCCTGCTGACAGTATGTGGGTGATGGATGGCAGTTGTGTGTACAGCCTGTTACCACACACACAGACACACGCACGCACGCACACACACACACACAGACTTGGCTAGCTCTTTCAATAGCCGCCTTTATTACACACATAATCACCAGGATGACAATGCTCTCTAATGGAGCATGCTAACGCCGTGTCACACTCTCTTCCTCTGCATAGTCCCGCTAATCTGGACATATCCGCCTCCAAGCATGTTGATTTGTTGCTAATGAGACAAGCCTATCCTACTTTGCTTTAAACAAGGCAACGTCTAAACAGTGTACATTAATTCAGGCTTTCCTCTCTCTCCGACCAAATGCAGTCTAGATTGCTCATATATATTCCTAATGTGTTTCAGAATCTAATGTGCAGACAACAACAAAAGTTTGTCCGTTGAATAACCCTGTCTGCAGGAAACTATTCTTTTTTTTCTCTTTTTTCCACCTTCAGATACTTTGCCCTGTTGCATCTACACACGCTGGCTTTGATAGATGGAGCCCCAGCACCAGGGACATGTGGTGGTGGACTGAAATGTATATTCTGTGGGCGTCTCCGAAGTAACATCGTGACAAAGTTGAAAGAAACTTCCCCTCACCACCGCCAAGTAAATATCAAGAAGAGACATGAAACTAGTTTGCTGCATTCGTAGAGCAGTGTGCAGTTGAAAACTAGTGTGCAGATTTTTAAACACTTGCAGCTCGTGTCTTATCAACTGTAGACTGTACGCCCTGAAATAAGAGGTAGACACTGAAGTCTTGCTGATGTTGCACGTATAAGTTCACAATGTGACAATATTGTGAAGATGCACATATATAAAATGTAAATAACCGTTGTGAAAGAAAAGATTTCTGATGTCAGAGAACCTCATATCCAGTCTGACATTTGTAAGAAGGAAGATGAATAGAAACCACACAATCTTGTTATGAGGTTCAATCCATATGTCTGGTTGAGAAATGAAAAAACTAATTATAAGACATATTTAACATTTCCATTTTTCATTTTTCACAGTCACAACCAGCTCAACATAAAGTCGAGCTGTGTCTAGTAGAGACATTATTATGGAGGGAGCATACAGGGAGTTGGCTCCAAATGAATGTTCATTAAATCGGCAAAAGAAAATGCCAATTAATTCTTCCACTCCGCTGACGTGTTTCACTCAGGTGCAGGGAATGCACTTTGTCGTGTGGATTCTTTTTCTCAATGGCAGGAATCACAGCTGGAAATATAAAAAGGTGACGGTACGAAGGAACATTGGGTGGTTTTGGATGATAACTTTTTTCAAATCACAAAGGGGGTGAATTCTAACAATAATAGTCATTAATTTCAGGATATGAGTAGTGAACACCTGTATCATGGTTCATTTTTCCTGTAACGGATAAAAAAAAGCCCTCAGTGAGAAACTGCATCGACTCAGTCATGATTTTAGAGTTTTTACTTCTTGACTTTGCGTTTTGACTTCATCCTTTCACTGTGACAAGATAATGAACCTCTGCAAAATAATGAGACCTGTAAGATCGTGAGCAGCCCACTTCAAGTTTGCCAGTTTGCCGTGCATGTGGTTAATTTTCAGGAGGAACTTAACTTGACTTAAACTAAACACAGCCCACTTGTGTATATTAAAGCAGATATCAGCGGCACGGCCGTTTCGGCTAATGCTGCGTTCAAGGCAGGCTTATGAAACCGGAAGTTACAGCTTCAAGTCACAACTACAACTCTGTAGCGTTCCAGGTAACCCGTAGCTCGTGTTTTTACCGTCCTGTTGTCTGTGAAAGTTCCCTATAACGGCCACTCGTAACTTCCGACCCGTGAACTCGTACCAGATCGAACTGGTATGACTTCACAGGAAGGAAAAACACAAAGTACGAGTTCCCTTGAACGCACCATGAGTTAGCAGCCCCCGCCCTCGTCAGGCATCTATTGGTCCTCGTGCTACGTCACCACATTCACGCGCAGCCCTTGGCTGCACACACAGCCCTTCATGCCGTTCTCTCTCCTCATTGGATAACACTTGTATCCCACAAGAAAAATTTTCTCCTCGGGTTACAGCAGAGCAGAGTGACGGAGAGACTCGTGTTACGGCTGAAACACTCCATGTAAGTGATTGCTGACGGAAAATAGGACTATTTAGGACTTATATTAACAAAAACATTCCACTGATATCTGCTTTAAGGTCCGACTGACTCGTCCTTCCAGCTCCAGTGGTGACATTTTTTAAAAATCCCAACTCTGGTGATGCGCCATGATGGCATCAGGCATTCACATCACATCGGACGGTCATTGGAGGTCACCTAGTCCTGGAAGTCATTGGTCACATGAGCGAATGTGTGAATTGGTGTGAAACCACCCAGGGAGGGGTGAGAGGAACTTCCATATCCCACAATACCCCTGTGGATAGTTTAATATGGATGTGATATAACTGAATCTTGTTTTTTCTTTCTTTTTTTCAAAATATCTTATTAGAATATCCCTGCATGATGAAACATTTATTGTCTCTTGGTGCAGAAATGATGCTTTCAGTAACGCATACAAATGTACGAGGAGATGATTCTTGACATTTCCTCATTTACTTTGCATCTTTTGAAAGCAATTGAAACCACTTTATGTTCTATGCTTCAGTGCGTGTGTGGTTTTTACTCGAAGAGCTGTTGGCTCACACCTGTCCATGCTTGTATGTTGTGGTCGTGTGTGTGCAATGCGTGAGTCCGTGTATGTATAATGTGCCTGTGTACGTTTTGATAAAGTGAGTGAAAATAGAAGCTGACCTTAAAAATGTGATGGATGAGTGGTTTGAATGCAGAATACTAAAGCTGCTGGCACCAGGCACCGGCCCCTGTTGACTTATAGCTTAAGGTCACCACGTAGTGACAGAAATGGGAATGAGGAGGAGGGGGTGAGGGGAGTAGGGGAGGGGGGTGAAAGACAATTCATCTCTCTGTGGCCTGAACCCTGCAATCCCTCATCACAACTCTGTCTCAGTCTTCTTGTGTTTTTGCGCAGCCAGACATGTCACGACAAATTAGACGAACTCACTTGCCAGTAATTGGTTTCTGGGGAAAGGTTTTTAGGATGACATTAGAAAAAGGGTGGCTTCCTTCTCCTGTTAATTGAGTCAGTGGTTAGAGTCAAAGAACATGGCATAAATGTTCATCTGCAGCGAACAGTGACATTAAGAGGATCGACGCTAGAGGAAAAAAAAAAAAGTTTCTGCTGCTCTTTGTCAGGTCATTGAAAACCTGCCCAGGCTGCCACCATTTTCTGTGAGGATTTGTATGTATCATTACGAAGACAGATTAAAGGATAATGGGTTGACTAAGAGCTGCTGTACCTCCTGATGAGATCGTAGTCAATTTGCACATAATAATGTTGAGTGGTTGTGTCGCGGTGGCAGGGTCTGCAGGGTATGCAACAGCTTGCTGCTGTTTAAACTTTCATATTGCCAATGCATTTTTAATGCTGTGACCCTCGAATGAAGTTATTGGCAAAGGAAGCAAAAAAAAGGATGCTCGCACTAATATGTTTGCACATGTATGTCCATTAGGAATTCATCACAGAGAGCAAGTCCAACAATATTTTTATTGTTTCTGACATAGAAAATGTACAGTCACAGGGGCAATAACATTGTGAATGTCCCTCCTCCCCCCACCCTCGACAGTATAATTCAGGAAAAGAAAAACAATCAAACAAACAAAACAAAACAAAACAAGGTAAAAAAGTAGAAATGAAAATGAAATAAAACACAAAATCAATAGTGGCCTCTTTATTGATAAGAGGCATGCCAGTTTCCACGAGTGCTGCCAATCGAATTTGCTCATTAGTTTCAGTCTCATAACTTTCCAGGAACTGCATAAAGGTG
The DNA here is from genome assembly GCA_030347415.2 of Decapterus maruadsi. NCBI lineage: Eukaryota > Metazoa > Chordata > Actinopteri > Carangiformes > Carangidae > Decapterus > Decapterus maruadsi. The sequence goes on from CM064906.1 coordinate 21,767,276, forward strand.
TCCCATATTTCTCTGAACTGTTCCTATTGGCAAAAGTTGGTCTTGATATTATATGTAGACCTTTTATTGAGGCTAAGGCAGCACAGACGGGTGATCAGTCTCACACAGACAGTCCACGCTGGTGGTTCACTGCGCTTGGTCCCACTGAGCAAAACTGACCAACAAGTTCTTATACTTAAGGAACAAAGTAGGTAGTTTGTCAGTGCCTCCCAGTAGTGATTTATGAGACCCTCGAGGTGTGGTTAGCCTACAGTAGGTAAGATGTTCTAACTTTGAGTGAACAATGTTGTACAGACAGACCAAAGAAAATCCATCAAAATAAAAATGAAACTCTTCTCCAGAATATAAGGGTTTTATTTCCCAAATCTTTCATAGGCATAGATGTTAGAAGCCAGAATTAAGTGTTTCAATGCAGAGATGAGTTCCTGTTCAATTAGTTAGAAGAACATCACTCTTTCTTTTAGCTTATGCACGCTATGTAGCTCTATATACAGGTCTACTGTATGTATACACTTATGTGGATATTTTAAAGGGGACATATTATGGAAATATCACTTTTTGAAGGCTCTTTAATATATATTTGGGTGTATGGTTTGTCTCCCTGCCCTCAAAATGTGAGAATTTATAAAAAAATAAAAAAAATAAAATCTGTAATATTCACGCTCCCGAGGTTGTCATGCAATGATGTCATTTGTTTTTGAATTTGCATACAGTAATGTCACCCCTACCTGTGAGTAGTGGTACCTGTAGAGGGGGCGGGGCCTGGTGAGCAGTTTGCTCATTTGCATTTAAAGGGCCAACGAGGAGTTTCTATTCGGTTATAAAACAGTCTCACGTTAATGTGGATGAATCTACGCTACCCGCACTTGTTAATGGCTCCATTTTCGATCAATATATCGTTTTGTCTCTATCATTATTTTGTTATTATTAGTGGTGGCGGGGGTCCTGGAGAATGAGCAGTTAGCTCTGATTTAATCCTTGATGAATGAAAACATTTAAAGGGACAGGCACTAAACCAGCTGTTCTGAAGCAGATTTAAGCAGATGAAAGGAGCTGAGATGTTTGATCCTTGGGGTATTTTGACCAAAGCATGTCACAGACATGTCTTTAAGACACCTGGGAACTATTTCAATTTGTGGAAAAGGGGCATAATATGTCTCTGAGACACTGTTTTGTTTTAGGGAAAACTGGCTCTATTGGGAAGCCAAGTATCTTTCCTCCCTCTGCTGAGGCCCATAAACAGTTTCCTGAAAAACTGGTCGCCATCAACTATCTTGATAGTCAGTTTACAGTTTTGCCAAATGTGAAGATTTTATGCTTTTCCTTGTTAAATGCCAGTAGCAAAACACATCTGGGATTTTGTCCTAGCTCTGAATATTTCTCTCTGTTCAAAATGATTAAATGATTTATCCAAAATGTTCAGTAAACAAATCAGTATTTTCATCAGTTAAAATGTTTCTTAATTGTGGTTTTATTGAAGGTGTAAATTATGGGTACAAAAATTAATTTTCAACGAAGGTTGTTTTTTTCAGACTTGATAAAATAAGGTAATTTGTCTTATTGAGATTCATTTTAATCAGATACTTGGAAAAATCAGAAAACATCAATTTGGCAACATCTGAATTCGTGAACAGGTTATACGGGGAATTAAAAAGAAAAATGGTTGAGGGTCATGTTTTCAACCTTCGGTGCTGTTAAAAACCCCTTTTCCCTCATTTCACCGCCACTTTATTCGCTGCAAGCTCAATTTTCCGACATCATCAAACTCAGCATCTGGGAAACCGTTACGCCACAGTCATCCTTGAGCTCATCAGTGTAAAATAGGCATCGACCACATTCATCATGACACCATCTCATTTCCTGTCAGGGGAGTGGTGGTGCAAAGTGGTTGGATCAAACGCCCCTCTGTGGAGTGAGCGCATTCGGCGGAGGGCTTTAGAGATGCACCCGTAATGCCATTTGACAACCAGACAGAGTAGTAACGAAGCAGATGACGGAGTGATGGGATGATGAGTCCTCAGATTTGCGGGCTATAGCTATACCTTGAAGACAACGTGCTCGTCCTGAATCACAGGCTCTCGTTTTGTTCTGGGTGAGCTGGGGTGAGCCATGAACTCTGAGGACATCATGAAATAATAAATATGTGCAATGGAAAATGAAATCATCCTCCATCATCATCAAAAAAAAAAAAATCACCCATGTTCCAGGAAAAATAGTGTGGATGTGCATTGAGCAACAACACAATATCTTAACTCTGTGAGTCTGTGAGGGCATCTCTTCACCATGACCTGTGTTGCTGTTTTGTTTTTGGCTTGACATTATCTGTGTATAAGGTCTTTTTTTCCACTGAATAGATTTGACTTTATGGCTTCCAATAGCAAATCGCTGTGTGAGAGGGGGTGTTGGATGCTTTGCCTCCTATTGCAGCTATGAATAGTGAGAGGTGGCATGGTTATTAAACCACAGTGCAAACCATTTACTCTGCTGATTTTGAGCTCCCAGGTTGGTCAAGCGTGGGTTTCAGCTATAGCCGGAGCCATCTCTTTGACAGCCCTATTTTGTTTTGAAAAGTGTAATGTTGTTATCGTCGCTCTCATATCTCAGATGATGATGATAATGATGATGTGGAGGACAGTGGAGCGGGAATGTATTTGTATTTGATGAATCCGTGGCAGAGGTTTGTCCGCTGCGAGCCTACAAGCATTCCTGTGGATTTTCTGAAACAACGGCTCACCAGCAGCTCTGATGGAAGTGTCACAATTTCAAGCCGTGTAAGCAGCATATGTTGTCAAGTCTGACACCACGTTGACCACAGTCACCTCTCTCCGGCTGAGTTTCAGATCTGGAAGTGTTTGAAATGCCGTCTGTTTGAAATAAAGGGGTTTCTTTCCTTTTGAATACATTTTTAATGAATGACATTGGGAATTTGAGATAAAGTTACAGCCGTGAAATAATATTTAGTTGGCAAATTCTGCATAAAGGAAAGGTTGGGGGTATCCCTTCAGTCCAAGTCTATTATCAGCAACCATTTTGCTTAGCTTAGCATAAAAAAGTGGACACGGCGGTAAATGCCCAGGGGTCCTGTTCAAAGGTAACAAAATCTGCCAACCAGCACCTCAGAAACTCAAGCAGCCATCAAAGACTTCAGGATGTGTCAACTTCTATGTGTTTGGTGGTTTCACACTCTGGTTTTTGCACAGATCAAACAAACAAACAAGATCTGCTGTGGTTGTTTGGTGAGCAAACACGGAAATAAACACTCCTCCAAAAATATGAACCTATTCCTTTTTAATAGTCACGCACAGTATGTCGAGACTGATGAACTCCCCGTGTCTGACAAGATGGTTTCACTTGCTGTCGACCTTAAGTCGCAGTATCTCATCCATCTGTCACGTCAAGCTTGACCCGGCTCCGACTTCTCTTGCACTCAAGGAAGACATAACTTTTCATGACGCTCCAAAGTTTGTCCTCAGACGGATAACATTTAAAAAAGCTTTGTCCGTCAAAGCTCTTAGCCTGTTTCTTGTCACTAGAGCTCATGATCTCATGCTCTTGTCGTATCCTGTTAGTCAATGCATTCAGACTTTTAAATCAGTGTCAGAGTAAAAGAAGTCTCGTGTTCTGCGTTTGGTTTTCGATATTAGGGCTATACTTTTTTTGATTGTGCTCATATTCTGGCCTGGACCTCGACTCTCTTTCCCTTCCAAGCAGCTGCATCTCATTGACAAGTTAAAGCTTTCTGTCAGAGTTACAGTGTTTTTAATCTCAGCAGTCTGCCGAACGTTAAGAAAATATGTGGTGAAGTCGGCGTATAAAGCAGATCCAGCGCTTAGATCTACAGGCTGGGGATCAGCAGGCACACCTGCCTGTGTTCTTCTCTCTCATCTCAATGTGTAATATCTGCATCCAAGAAAAGAGGATTAAACCATCAATAGGTTTTTAATAAGCAAGGAAGTCATTGTGAGGTAATTATCCACCATCTCAGTAGATTTGTGATTACTGCAGTATTACTCTCATTTCTCTTCCCTCTCACTGTGCAGTGATGATCGCTGCGTCTGAGAGTCCCGAGCCCATGGTGTTGAGAAAACACATGAACTCAAATGGTGATCTGACAGGCAGTTCTCAGAGCTGATGTGTGTTGTGTGTGTGTGTGTGAATGTTTGGTGTGTGGGCGTTTGCGACGGCAGCCGGAGTACGTGTGTGCGTGCGTGCGTGCCTATTCCACGAGCACACATCAATGTGGTTGGCTGTGTTAAACTAAGTGGGATCTGTTTCAGTGTTGACGGTAAAAGCCGGGGTTTCATGTAGCAACTCTAAATTGCTGCCAGTCCATCCATGAAACTGGTAGCAAACAGTAGACATGGTGTGATGATAAACATGAATAATAAACAGGTTTTTTCCTTTATTTATTTATTTTTAGCAGAGGCAGCGTGTGCGGGGAGAGTCGCAAGGCAGAGCGAGGGAGCAGTGATTGGTATGTGGGGATGGACCGTCGTCTGAAGGTGAACAAGCTGCTGTGTGATAGCTTTGCTTTTTAATCAAGGTGCGTACAGCATCGTATCGGCTGGAGATTTATTGCTGAATTGCTTTCAGGCAGGGTTACCTGAAGGAAAGCTGCATATTCTCAGAGCCAAAGGGGCCGAGAGAAAGAGAGGGAGCCAAAGTGAGAGTGATTTGTGGTGTTTGTCAAACAAACTTTGAAGCCTGATTTATTCCTAATTGCCAAACAGTTTTCCATTAGTCTGCCCCAGCACCTAAGCACCTGCATGGTGCACATAAAACAAAGGACCGCACTTATAATTTTGAAGTTTATTTCATTTTTGTTGATCACCAAGAATTGCTCCCAGGCCCGTCCCCGCGCAAAGAAGCAGCAGTGCAAAATTCACATCTTAGCTTCTGTCGCACTTACTTAGCGAATCCACAATCTTTGCCAAGTGAAAGCAGTTAAAGCGCTTTCAGCTGCGACTGTAATATAAGTCAGTATTTTATCTCCCTATCTCTCCTCATTAGTGAAATCTCCAGGCTACCACACAGCGGATTATTGTTTTGTTTTGGCAGATTGTGATCTCTGAAGCACTTTGCAAGAGCCATTAAAGTACCATTTCCTTTACCAGAAATGCTCCTCAAATCATTTTGAATGAATGTTTCTCTGGTCGATGGGTGGTTTTTATTTTATTTTATTTTTACAATTTAAGAGCAAAGTGTTTGTTTTGCTGTTGATCAAGGCGGGGAATTGTCCTTGGTGTGAAATACAGTAGGTTTGTTTTTTTCCCCTTCAACCTTAACTTTCAGAACTTATTAAAGTCATACATCTAGTTGTCGAACTGAGGATATGAGCATTTGATTTGCGGAAGCTTTAAGATTTTATATACATACAAGTCATCGTTTCTCTTACTTATAGCAACACCAGTGCTGCTGTTACTGAGACACAACATCACCAGTGTGCCAGTAATCCCTACAGTTCTTTACAAAGAGATAGTAAAACACACTGTTACAGCAACACTAAGTGATGAGAGGCAGCAAAAACAAACAGATTTAAAACAAACATCAGCTCTATGAAGCACATCTATTATGGATGTGTAATTACTGCCCATGTATGAGGATGTACAACTTGGCATTTCATTGTTGCCTCTTTGTGGTTCAACATGTTGCCACTAGAGCTCACTCTTAAGCAGCACAATGCAGTCGGTGGGTGTAATCTTATTCTTCTCGTCTCTAAAACAGTTTACTTTACATATCTGCTTACACACGGAGAAGCCGTTATAATTTTGTCAGCGTGATTCCTCCTTACTATATTTGGATCCATTTTATAGCACTCCTGCAACTTAATCTGCCAATTAACTTTAGTGCTTTCTAACCTTTTACTGGCCGTGTTAGGCTCCCTCAGTGGGATTGCATTTTCTAACCTTTCTTGAGAGGGTGAACCCCCCCTCCCCCCCTCACACATCCAAAACAAAAAAAAGTTGTTTTTGTGTTTATCATCTTTGCAAAGCCAGTCCAATAGGCCTGAGTCACGTCCCACCAAATGACTTACTAAGCCTCTGGGGTTTAATTCTTTGCGATGCACTTGAACCATAGAAATTCTTTGCCTGCTCAACCCAGTGATGTTGAAGATGCTCGAACGATGAATATTTTAGAAATATTCCAACACTTTGCCAACGCTCTCCAGGAACACGCCGTCGCTCTGTGTGCACACAGGTGCGCGTGTATTTGTGAATTCAGGTGCAGTCTTTGTAGTTGGACAGGCACGCCGTGGGAAATAGAACAAAGATAAGCAAGCCGAGACACTTCTGAGCACAGAAAAGCCTCTGTCACAAAAAGTAATATGACAAGTGTTCACTTTTGCTGTCACAAGACCGGGGGAAAACGATCCCTTGTTACAAGGTGGTGACAAGTTCAGGCAACAAAGGACAGGTAAATTCACAGGACACGGATGGGGAATGAGTTGAAGGTGGTTTGCAGAGAGTTAGAGAATACCCAGGGGGGCAGAGTGTGGGTAGTGGTTATAGCGGGGAGGGAGAGAAGGTGAGAGATAGACTTAGAGAAGAGTAATAATGAAGAATGAGAGTGAGTGGGAGGAAGCTGTCAAACCAAGAAAGAAAGTGATCAAGTAGGTGTGCGGCTCCCAGGGAGGTAGGGGGGGGAGTGAAGGGAAAAGGTTGGTGTGAAAAAGGCGAGGAACCACTGTTTTAATAACTTCAACTTACCGCCGGTCAATTGAGACGAGCTCTCCCCAAACACACACACAGGTGCCTCAATAAAAGCTTTGCACATCGCATTCAATAACTCACCATGAAAACCAATGAAGGCTGCCAAGGCTGTGACAGACATATGAACCAGCATATGGATCTGGCCCCTCTCTCAGGGGGCCGCCGTTACAGTCATCAAGAGGAGCAAAACAGAAATCGATGGCGAACAATGGCAAAGCAACTTTATTAGTTCTTATTAGACCAGGTTAATGAATCCCACTGCAGTTACAAATTGCAGGGACATGAGACTGTGCATGGATTTTTTTTTTCTCCCCCCTTCGCTCCACCTGTGTGTTTTTCATCCCATCATTCACATCAACTACCCACAGCTGCCGCAGTTCTCTGTTGCGGTTTCACTGGCGCTATTTTTTTTTTCCACCACGAGCCGCTTCTTGCGTATATGGTGACGTATCATAGTAACGGCATGCAACGATGCTTTTGAGGCTGTCATTCATCAGACAGAAATATCAGTATGTTCATTTCAATTCTAGCATTTTAATGGCAACAAGTGAAACAGGAATTCAGGCACCAGAAATAGAGGAATTAGTGAAGACAGATGGAACCCGTGTACCTGTTGATCTCGTCAACAAGTGACGTGGTTTTCCCTGGTGAACGGACGCTTGTCGTACCCATGAGTGAACCCGGCGTCTAAAATAGCAACCTCCACCGGCTCCTCTGCTGCTCGGTCTGTTGGCCTCTGGGTAATGTAGTACCCTGGGAGGCCAGAAACGACCTTGCCCGTTGGAGTGGGTGGTGGATGTAGGGCGGGGGGATGGGTTCAGGTTCAAACATGCAAAGAGAGACACGTCACAGACACAACCTCCAACCCCCCCCAAGCTCCCACATCATGATTATTTCATCGCCTCACCTTTAATTAAAGATGAAAAGCCTTGACTTAACTTCCACCAGCTCACTCTATCACCTTGAAATCTGTTCACTGGGCCAGATCGTGATGAGCCCTGCTGGCAGCATGAGTCCCTGTCTTTGAAAATGTGATTTCAGGTTTCTTTCTAAGAGCTACAGTTGGGGGGGTAATGCATTATTTGTAAAGTGGTATGCATTACAGTAACTGAATTACTGGGAATGAAAGAGGAAAATGCTAATTTTTCACTTCCTAATTTTAGGACACAGCGGTGCTGTCACAGTCACCATCCTGGGTGATGTATGTTACAATTATTCCTTTTTTTTTGGCAAATGCAGGATGCATCTTAGATGAGATATTTAAATATAGAATATCATTTATCATGTAAATCATCACATTTTCTCGTTCATCCAAAGTCATCAATACGCCCAGCTTATACTGTGACAAATTGTGAGGAATGGTTGGATGCCATATATAACTCCCTCCCTGACAGTCAGTACAGGCTCAGACAGATGCTGACAGGTTGTAAGTGAAAGTTTCTAATTTTAACATGACGATTAAAATCATTACTGTCCAGACAGAGACAGAGCAGTACAGCTGGTGATGATGAGGAACTAAAAATGGTGTCGTTCTGATAAAATAACAATGACACTTCTTCTCAGAGGAAACACATTAACGCACGCAACATTAACTACTGATGAGACTGGATTGGAGAAAGAAGAAGATGGGACTGTTGGTGTCAGGCCTCATGATCATTTTGAAGATAGAGACCTTCTTTACCAGAGCATTGGCAACAGAAAGCCACACACGTAGCATTTTATACATGTTGATTGTCACAATTTTTCAATTGGCAACTTGAACTGCGTTTACGTTTTATAGATCAACACATTTCAACAGTTACAAGAACATAATCCATTTGTCTGTTTTCTTTATTGTAATTTGAACTTAAGTGGTACAAGTATCTAACAGGTGTAGTTGTCTGTAGCAGTGGAAACCTGAATGTGCATCAGGTCCTGATATTTAACCCCGTCCTGCTTTGATTATATTCAGACTATTGTGTTAACATTAAAACCCTGTATTGGGCATTCATATACTACTTCATCCTGGTTTCTGTCGTTACACTGAAGCATAACCAGGATACTAATGAGCATGTAAAGACACTCGCTGTGAGCTGTGTCCCTGTTGATTGATTGACCCGTGTGTAATGTATCCAGTATTGTATTGCACTGTGCTGTTCAGATACAGTGCACCCTTTGTTTTCCAGGCTGATTCCATTACTGGTTTACTGGATTTCAGTGAGAGCTTAGACCACGAGGAGGTGGCCGAATGACAACAGCCATCAGCAACAACCAACAACTGTTGCCTGCTTTCACCAACACTGATGGTTTACATGTGTTATTTCCTGCAGTAATTGACTTCTGAGCATGTGTGCGTATGTTGGTGTCAGTCTATCTCTGCTCTGAAGGTGATACCAAAGCTAAACCAAAGGAGCCTTCAGCAGAGCTGTGCAACATCTGTGGTCAAGCAAATGTGTTGTGTAACCAGTGAAGATGAGCTGTGCCCATTAGCAGGCAACACGGCTACAAACGCTGTTTTATCTAAAAGCCACTGCAGGGAAATAATGGAAATGCCATATGGGACAAAAAAGGCAGATCAGCTGCCAATAGGACAGGGTTGTTTGTTTGTTGTAAGAAAATACAAATACATACATACATGGAGTGCATATCTGCAGAAAGAATATGCTAAAGCCTTATACTAAGCCAACAGTTACCATATTGGTTTACATAAAAGTAATTACATGCAGTAAGTTGCTATAGGTACTGCCCAGGCTTACTCTCCACAGTTTGAGTTTTAAAATGGCACCAAAAAATATAATTAAGAGCCAAATATAATAAAATAATTCAAAAGTAAGACAGTGTAATTTACAAAGAAATAGGCCTATTCCAGTTTGTTAACATGAAAACACTGGCTCATTAGCTGTGGACACAAAGGAAAGTCACTGCCATTGGTTTTGCAGGTTTTTGTTCATGAATCAAAGTATTGCGCACATTTGAATTTCAACCTGATAATTTTGTGAGATGAAAAGTAAAGGAGCATCAAAGTGATCACAGTTGAACCTGAGGGGATGATGAATATTTATACAAAAAAGAAATTGACGGCAATCCATCCAGTAGGTGTTGACATTTTCCAGACCAGGAGATATTCATCTTAAGAAAAGAAGCTTTACATGGTGTATTTCTTGAACTTTGCAGTCATCAAAGTAAAACTGTGAAGAAGAAACAAGACTTCAGTAGGTTATAAAATGTTCCAAATAAAGAAACGTCCGTGTTGCCCTTGACACCCGTAAGTGCTCGTATACAGTAGCGCGCCGTAAAAGCGTGGCCCGCTCTTTAGACCTGTGTGAGATGAGACTTTGTCTTGTGTCTGTTGATATTTTTGTAAATATTACAAGTACAACCAAGTGTCAAAAGAGCCAGGTGGTATATGTGAGTGTGTGGGAGTCAGATTCGCCCTGACACGTGTTTGTGCTGTTGTCAAGAGATAAGCAGCGGAAAGGACTAAAGAGAAGTAGAGAAGGCATCATCAGTAATAACGTTTTGTTGTGTGATTGACCTTTGTGACATAACGTGACCACCTGCTGTATACTGATCTGTATTATTTATGAGTGGCTTATAGGAAATGAGACATAATTCATAAGAGTGTTGGAATTGTTATTGTCGTCCTGCTTGCACTGTACTCTGATTGCGTGTCCCTATAGCTGCTGCAAAAAAAACACTGTCTAGTTCTGACAGATGTGCAGAATAACTCTGAGGGGTAGTTTCGCCAGAGGTGCAGTGGTGCTTTTGTCCTGTCAGGCGGTTTTACCAGGTGCGCGCGTCCTTTGGCCAAAGGCACATTTCTGTGATATTGTCTCGTTGGTGCAAACAGCCGTGTGTGTTTTTGACCGCTGCTCGGTGAAGAAAGCAAATGTTTTGCTGCCCATTGTGTGATGCTATCTATCTAATAGTGGGAGTGGGAAGGTTTGGCAAACTACTCCAGTCAGTGCATTGTGTGTCAAAAACTATGAACCCTGTACTTTGTTGATTGAGCAGTGAAGACTTCATGACAGTTTAGCTAACAATGAAAATGCTGCAATGGATTTACAGCCAAATATCACGGCTTATATGTTGTTCGAAATGTTGATTTGTTTGCTCTCTCGTCTTGTTGTTGTTGACATTTTGCCTCCAGCAGCGGAGAACAGGCTCTCCAGACTCTCTTTTGTTCTGTCAGAATAATTTTACAAAAATTGTTTGTTCAGTTCAGCATCGTAGAAGACGGGATCCTTCTTAAGAGATTTAATCTGCTGCGGTTTAAGCAACGCAAGAACCTCGAGTGGTTTGTCAGAAAGTCTTGACCAGTTCAATGAGGAGCTTTTTATTAGCGGCAGGCAAACACAGCACAGATCTGGTTCACAATTCACATACAGCATGATTGTCAGATGGTATATGGACCATGGGAGCAGGCTATATGCTGGGGTCGGAAGTTACTGTTTGCAATCTGGGAGAATGACGGCACCAAATATGTTTGCTGTAACAAGCTCCTCTGCAACTGCCTCACATGCCAATATGTACGTCATGTCTATATGCCAATACTCTGTATGATATTTTTATATCCTACGCTCAGTCAGTGGTTCCGGCACTAACCTGTGTTAACAGTACTCGGCGCTCTCTGAGCCTCCGGTCGACACTTAGATCCAAAATCTTGTTGAAAGTAAATGTAAAGTGTGTATTCTCTGGTTAATGCACCGAGGCAAACATGCCATTGTAATTGTCTGTTTACTTGTGTACAACACTGTGATTTTCCTTCTTTATTCCACAGATTCTGGTGCTTGTCTCCTCTAATATCAGTCTGTTTTATTCATGTGCACTTATTAACATGCAAATTTAAGCATTACTGCTTCGTTGTTGCTTTGGTAAACGACCAGTGCCTCTTAACAAGCTTGCAAGTGAAGCTGGATGTTTTTAACTCACCGCTCGGCATCAGAGGGAATCTAAAGAAACACTGAGTATTAAAATTTGATATGTTCATATGAATCTCATATGTCAGATAAATACCACATTAAAAGGCAGATTTATGGCTTTCCAGGGGAATGCCCTGAAATGTGATATAGTGATGGACTGGCAGCCCATCTCCTATCAACCCATCCCTTGCCCAGTGCATGTTGGGACTGGCTCCAGCCTCCTTCTCGCCGAGATAAGTGGGCACAGAGAATAAATGGAGGGATGGCTGTAGATGCCCTTTTTAAAAATCGTATTAGTTTAGGATTTTACCCTGCGCAGGAGGATGCTTAGTTCACATGAACACAAAAGAGAGGTGGAATATTTTTTACAAAAGGGCAGAATTTAAGTTTGTGTGTCATCCATAGAATAATAAAAATTAGTTTTTTCTCTGGTTTTGAAATAATGAGCGTTTTAAAATAGAGCGTGCTGGAACTTTTGAAAAACACCATGTTTTGATTTTAACTCAAGTTTATGACTTATTGCATTTGACCTCACCCAGCAGCAGTTCACATTTCAATGTCCTTCTCTGTAAAACTAAAGTGGTTCTGTGAAGCCCTACTTTTAAATAAATATATTACACATACAAATGAATGTGTGCTACAGGCTGTGCAGACACTGACAGAATATAAACTATTTTTTCTCATCCTTTAGTGTTTCATTGCCATCGAGGTGATTCTATTAAAGCAAAAAGTCGCAACTAAGCACGTCAATTGACTGAATCAAACAAAAGTGGACGTGGGTGAGGGCTGCATCTTCTCCAAGCTCCTCAAAAGGTTTGTAATCATCCTTGGCTGTGGTTTTCACTTTAATGTTATTACAGTTTACGAAACAGCTGAATGCCACGGTACAAAAGAGTGGCGTGTCCTTGGTGTTGCCTGACAACCGCAGAGCCACATTGTGCTAATTGAAATGCTATTCTTTTCAAGAGTAACAGCTTTTATGGCTCACTCAGCCAAAGGTGTTTAGACATACGTAGAAGCACACATGCTTTTGTTCAGATGCTTTATTATAGTGAATTATTTATCCCTGTGTGATGATAGTGGATATTTAATAGTAATCATAATAAAAAAGAATCAGTCAGTCATTGTAGAAAAAGTGAAAAATGTGAATTTAGTTTTGCAAACTCACATAAAGGTACAGTACTTGAATAGTGTTGCAAACTTTACTGGCTTAACTCGTGTTTCATTATAATCATCAGTTGTTATTCTTTCCTACTCAGGCCAGAGGAGGGTCTGTCTGTCTGTCTGTTTGAGACTCTGGCTTGTTGAGATGAGACCGGCAGGACCGAGAGTGTTCGTCATCAGTGTTGGGGTCAGTTTGCCTGTCACTGAGCACATTAAATAACTCCTAATGGTTGCCGACACACTCTGCTTTGTTGCTAATTTTCTTTATATAATTGAGGTTGCCCAAGTAATTTGAAAAGGACCTAAACCTACTGACAAAGTCATCAGATTGATAAGAGTTGACTCTTCATAGAAGTCATCAAGATCGAAATTGTACAGCGTTAATGAATTACAATGGGTATAAACTGGAATAACCATTAGTTGTGCAACTGGGCCAGTTATATTAGCCATTACCATATGTGAGTGGAATGGGCCTATTCATGTATAATTGGTACCACAGGATGGATTTAAAATCGACTGTTTTCTATTGTTGAACATCAGTGTTAAACTTCAAATTTCTGACCTGCTGAGGGCGCTGGTTAGTGTCTATCCTCTGGGGACCATGAAGAACTATAAAGTTGTATGGTAATCCAGATGAGTTTTAGAGAGCTAAAAGTTGTGGATGCTGCTGCTGAAACGAGTAAAGCCCAAAGTACTGTAACATATTCAAAATGCTGACATAAACTAATAATTTCATTGCCACATAAAGTGAGAAAGGAAAACAGTTTATCTCCCAGATGAGAAGCTGGGACCAAAGAACATTTTCCTGCAGTATATTAGTAGTGAGATTGGCTGCGACATAAATGTAACAAAGGTACTCTTTTCTAAATAGAAAAAAACCCAAAACATTTTCCCTTGAAGAAAAACTGAGTCACTTTCTCTCACACATACACGTCAATGTTTCATAAACCCACCTCAGTTCATTCATAACCGCTCCACAGATTAAAGAACTTCGCCTTGATACGTATTGGAGTTGTTGGGATTCAGAGACACTTAAGAGATGACTTCAGAAGTGAATGTCATGATGAAAGGCTTCATATACTGTAGAGTGCTGCTATTATCAGCAATCTGACCTGGCCCTATAAATGCCTTTCTATTTTCAGACTTAGCCCACTCACAGTCTTGGCAACTTACTGAAGCAGAGGCTATGAGATATCACATATCGCATCACTCCAGTCTGCTGTGACACCAACACACTGCTGCATCATTCAGAGATGTACACAGGGCTAGACGGCCCACAGTACACTCAGAGTGCGAGCGAGTCACAAATTAGCCTGCAGAATTGGATTAAAATTTTGGTTGCAACACATCTCAACCACAATTCACAAATCTTGAGGTGTTGGATTTAATTCCCCCCCCTTGCAAATCGAGTATCGCTCCAGTAATCCTTCCCTCACAAGTGCGTCTTCAATCTGCATGTTGTGCGATATTGCAGTTTATTCTGTTTTGTGCACAGAAAGGAACTGAAAGATTTATCAGAACAATAGATACTGCACATGTTGTGCAAAACATGCCTGTGGCTTCTGTGTCCCTGACCTCTCTCTGCCTGCAAGGCTGACGGATATTTTGACGAGCACACGAGAATCACCAGCGATGACATATTTGAAAAGATGTGCAAATATCAAACTGCATCCTGGCGTTGATATTTGAAATGATTTTATGGACTTTATTCCCCTGCTGATGGGCATCGCAGAGTGTGGCGTCGGCGCTCTCTGTTTGACTGAACCACAGAGAAGGATGGTGGTGTGTAGCCGTGTATTGTGTTTTTTCTCCGTCTTTCCCACTCGGGCAGCAGCTCCCAGGAGGAATCTCACCTTGCCTGCTTGCAAACTTCTAAACCTGGCTGGAATCTGTGTGGCGTCACACGGATTTGTTTCCGTTGCGTTCGATCGGCCCATGTGGATATGTTACTGTACCATGGTTTTTGATTTCTCTGTGTGATGCTGCCCCTGTGGATCCCCACTGGTGTTTGTGTGTTTTTTCATTTAAAAAACCCCGTCTCAGCTGTGTTTAGTAATATCACATGGACTCATAAGAGCTGAAGCGTGAACTGCGGTTCCATCGTGGATGATGGTGACAGGTGGCCTAAAATAGACTTGGACTTGTGGGTTTATTATATTTTCATAAAATATGAATAAAAATAAATAAGTTAAGTTTCACATTTTATTTTTATTTCAGTGGAAGGAGACAATCTAACTTTTGAACATGAAAGTTTAGTGTCTGTTGAACTTAGGCCGAACCATATTATTTAACTTAATACTTCCTCCAAACTATAACTTGATGGAAATAATATTCAGCACATCCATAATTAAATGTTTGCATATAAATACCTCAGTCTGCTGCATGAGGTGTGTCAAGCTAAAGGTTGAAATGAAAAGGTCATGGTGGAGCTGAATAATATTAAATGTAAAGAATTGGTTGGTGGGTAGGTAAATGCATAAATGGACAGATGGATGGACAGATGGACGGATGAAACTGTTTATAATAAAAGCTAGTAGCTAGTAGTATCATATCTATTATGAACAACAGCAACATTGCTAGTATAAAGTATCTTGCTGTCAGAACAGTGAACACGCATCCCTCATGGTTAAATATTTAAAGATTCTTGGATAATACAAAAAGGCTTTCAGGCAGATTTGTAATTCAAATTGGACCTTGAGGATGTGTTTTATCCTCTGCATCTTCCGGTGAGGCTGCGAGGCAAACAACTAAAACTTTAATATCAACTGGGCCCTAGTTCCCTAGACCGGTCGAAGTCAGGTCTTAGCGCAGCTGCGCCACGTCAACTGGGTGTGTCCAGGTGCGTTTTGCAAGAATCGTGAACAGCGAGTCCGGTATAGACCGGCGCACCCACGCCCCTCGTCACACCCAGCTGCGCAAATGCAGGAAGAGGGAGGGGACGGGGCGGAACGGATACAGGAGGAGGAGAGAGAGGCGTGGAGAGGGATTAACACAGCCGATTCGGATCTTCACCAATCAAATGAGCTCCTCTCCTCACCTTTAACTGAGCCGCGGTGATGTCATTTCCTACTTTGACATGGACGGAGGAGAGGAGGAGACAGCGACGCCACAGGCCGAACCTCTCCCAGGAGGAAACAGCTGTTTTGGTCCAGAGGTCCGAGCTCAGAGTGGCTGAATAATGAGTTTAATATCCTTAAACAGGTTTGATCTGATACACTGAAAACCGCTGGCCAGTGTAAAAAACAACAACTAATAAACTAATAAAGAAACTCACATTTATTCAAACCCTGTGTAGAGATGAGAGGTGAATTGAGTTAACCTTATATTCCTGTGAATGTTAATGTAAACCCAGCGCGAGGCAGCAGTTAAAAGAAAAACATGACGTAGAGGGAGACCCCCCAGGAAAGAGACTTACAAAAACGTTACAGTGTGTCAGTTGTTTTGTTTTCCTGCCTGTTATTTTGTTGCTGGGCTTTTCCGCTGGTAAATAAACTTTTTTTTATGAACTACACAAGATCCGCTCAAGATTCTTGGATCCAAGTGTAACATGTACACTAATCACAATATAAACAAACACCGTAACAGGGATGGAATCCGCGTAAAGGACGCTCTTTAGATAGGTACTGACTATCTGACACCGAGGCTGTTGTGGTTGAGAGATGTTTGTTTTTTGTTTTTCATTACAGCTGCCTGACGTCGCTGGCCCGTTGATAAATTAATAAGTAAATAAAAAAAATAACGCGGATGATCACATCTCAACATGGTAGTGACATGCAGTCATCCACGCTCACACAACCCGCAGCTGCTTTTCAGTACGAGTTCGTCCCTGCTGTGTTAATTCAGGTGGAGGGTTTCATTTTTTTTTTTTTTTTTTTTTTTTATGGTGGAGGGTTTCATTACACATGCCAATAGCCTTTGATCTGATGGGGCAAACGACAAACCAGGCTTTATTATTATTTATTATTATTATTTATTATTTCTCAAACCAGGATTTATACCCCTCCAAATAAAATAGTTAAATATGGTTAATAAAATTGCTTGTCCGTCTAGCCTGTCAGTTGCGTCTGCACACACCCCCCCTCCCTCTCTCTGTCCGTCCGTCTCTTTTATTTCTGTGATGAGACATACTGACTGACACCGAGGCTGTTGAGAGATGTAATAAGTAAAATAAGTAAATAGCCTAAATGAATAAATAAATAAAAAACGCGGATCATCACATCTCAACACGGTAGTGACATGCAGTCCCTCAGTCCGCAATCCACAGCTCCAGTGCCAGTTCGTCCCTGCTGAGTTAAATCAGGTGGAGTTATTACGCTGCCAACAGCCTTTGATCTGACGTCAGATGTGACGGGACACTCTTTATAGATATAAATTCACGTGTTGATTCCATTAGTTGCATTAAATAGCGGTTATTGTGGTTATTTATTGCATCTAAATGCGTCTGGAACAGTGGAAACCTGTCTGTGAGGTTTTGCTGACGTGTGTGGACTGTTCGCCGGTCAACCAATCTCCCTCTCCGCCAGCTCCGCTTCGCCTTGCGCCGAGATTAGACCTGCTTTGAGGTGGTCTGCTTTCGGCGCAGAGTCGGCGGGACATTTTCTCACGAAACTTCCGCTTCACCAAGCTGAATCTGTGACACCGCCTCCTGCTGCGCCGCCACACCCATATTGGCGGAGCGCGATCTGCCAATCTCCCAACTAGACTTTGAGCCAGTCTGCGCTGCTTCAAACTTGCAATAGACGGGCTGCGATACCTTGCGCCACCTGCGCTGCGCCACCGAACTAGGGCTCCAACTCTGTGACATTAAATAGTCAAAGTTGTACTCCATGTTACCATGTGTAAACCTCTGTGTCCACATACGTGCAGCGGCTCGTACATACAGTAGGATAGGAGGCCTCTTTGTGTCCTGCTTGTTTTTTTTGTGTTTGTTTATCAATTGCATAACTGGAGCAGCGGCTTCTGCTTTTACCCTGCACCCCAAATAACTTCACTCCAGCCCAATTACACTGAAACTCTTTTTGCTGCTAAAAAAAACAACAACTTCAAACCTCCACCTTTGGTCCCAGGTTAGTTCACTCTCACTCACCATGTTTTATTAATGTGTTGTTGTTTGTTTAGTTTTTTTTTTCTCCCCCTCCTCACTGTCTCCGTCTGCATCTCTGGCAGGCGTGACGCACTCCCTACGCAAACATCCAACAGAACAGCTGACTGCTCACGTACACAGAGGACCGATGAGGACACACTGGATGTCAAAAGTAGACGCGATTTAATAAAGCCTTTATGGAGTGGGTCGGTTGGATATAGACTCTCCGTGTGGCTTCTTAGCTTAGTGTCCGTCCTGACTGACAACAGTGATCAATGTCCAAGTCTGCACACTGGAAAGCATGAATTATAGACAGTAATGTGAAGTTAAAAATAAGAAAAAACATGAGATTGTATTAATTTTAATGTTAGAGAGGAGCAGGACTGGATTGGTGGCATCATACTGAGAAGCAGATCCACGGGGACAGGAGATGGGACTGTGAACTTCTCCTGAAACCTTCATTAGCAACACATCAGGTGACACTTTTTCAGGTTTTCCTAGTATCGATTCGCGGTCCCAGCAGGCTTCCCCGCTTTTCTTCACAACTTTGCTGCCTGTGTCGAAGTTCAGAGTTTATTTCAGGTCCATCTCCCAGCTGGAGAGGGTAGAGATGTGTGGAGAGTTTGATTACAAGGCGTTCACAGACAGTCACAACTCATTTACAACTCGGGTTATAAATACCAGCATGAGAATGTAAAATGCACAAAAAAGAAAAGGAAAATCACACACAAAGCACAAAGATAGATCGAGATAGGACAACGTTTACTGCCATAGAGTTAGCCTATTCACATTACTGTACTACTGAGCAATCAATCATTTAATTCATTTACATACATTAAATTACATGTTTATTCATAACGACACCTCTTGTGTAAACAAGGTTGGCCCGTTGAATCGTTTAATTGAAAAAAATAAATCAATAGTAACATTAATTCTTGGTAGCAGCCATAAATTTAATCACATATCCATTCAATACTTTGCAAAAATCAATTTTGTCAGTAACTGTGGAGGGGCTCTGACATGTTTTGCTGTCAAGTGACTTTATGATGCTGTTACCAGAGCAAGTGCAACCACGTGTTGTGTGTTTGTATTTATGATGATCGTCCATTGTAACTTCCAGCCTGTGTGTTACAGTAAGCCGGGACAAAGTGTGACAGCAGAGTGACAGGAAATGCTAATTGGTCAAAGCGATGTGTCAGCGTGGCGCTCGGCTGGGCTGAGGAGCTGTTTACACCTGCACTGCTGGACCGATAATAAGAGCCACCGTAACCACAAGTCAAGTGCAGCCCAGCGAGGCTGAATTAACCTGCAGAGCTGTTGCATTGTGGGTGGTCTCATGATCCCCAGATGGATGGTATTAGGCCAGTTACTGTAGCCGGGCAGCCAAGTGTGAGGAAATCATGTACAGTATTCACCGTATAGCTGCTGATGGCGTACAGAGGGAAAAGAGAAACAACACCTCAAGGGTCTTGAGCGCAGAACTTTGTTGTTTTGAAAAACTTTGCTTTTTCTCAGAAGACTCCTACTTCATATTCTACATGCGTCTGTGTGTACGCACCAGGGCTGGGGGTGGTGATGGAAAAAACACGTTTACTACCTCCAGTAAAAAAACAAAAAAAAAAGACAATCCACCATGCAAAACAAGAAAATGTCAGTATGTGCTGACATCTCTTTGTATTGCAGGAACTATAAGCTACACTAAAGTGTGTGGCAGGCAGCGCTGTACTGTGGAGACAACACTGGATTACCAACAGAGCGAAGTGTGCAGCTACCCCAGAGACCCCGAAAGCTACAGGTTCAGTGCGTGTCAGTTGTGTTTTGGTAACCTCCATTAATTTCAAATGAATCAAGTCAAATGACCTGCGACAGTTCCTGCATTACTGCCCAACTTAGAGGCCCTGTCCTGTAGTGGGGCACTTTGTCAAAATCTAATTTAAACACTGTGGTAATTATAAAAGGCCAATTACGCCAGCGTACCGTTGGAGGCACTCTGTATACCTGGGCTCCTTGGCGGATAATGAAATTGCCACTTCATTGTTGTCCACTCAGTCTGCTGTGTATACCGGACTTAATGGCAGTGTTGATCCCACCAAGATCCTTGACTGCAACCATTAATCTCACCCTGTGGGATGTGGGATTAAACGTATCACAATGTAAATATTGAATTGATTTATATAGTAATGTGGCACATATCATTTTGATTATGATGCAGGTTTTTGCGCTGTATTACCCCAACACACACACACACGCACGAGAACTGAAGCTGTTGTATTGTGACATCCATGCCTGTCTTCTGCTGCAGCAGCTGGATGTTTATGGTCAACAGATACAGACTTCTCCATGAACATTATGATTTACACAGTAGATTGGACTTTTAAGATTCTGCCAACTTCAGTTCTTGCACTTAAAGGGATAGTTCAACATTTTGGCAAATTGCAGTAGGTTCGTTACCTTTAATTGTTGGTGCAAGCTATTTTTAGAACGGCGGAGCAGGGCTGCGAGCTGCTCAGAGCTACGGAGGCTAATGGGATTTCTTGGTTTCCCTCATCAAACTCATCAAATACACAATCCAACAACTCCAAAACGCTCTGGTGGACAAGTTGTGACCTGCACATTCACCACGCTATGAAATAATAACAAAACGTTATGAGATGGAGTTGTTTTCGAGGCAAATGCAGAGACCGCTTGCCGAAAAACTGCCCTCACCAGGAACGCGCATCAGCTGTTTTGCATGAATTTACCTCGAAAACAACTCCGTCTCGTAACGTTCCTAGAAATCCCATGAGCCTCCGTAGCGTAGCTCTGACCAGCTCGTGGCTCTGCTCTGCCGCTCTAAAAATAGCTTGCACCGACAATTAAAGATAATGAACCTACTGCTAAGACTATAGGGATTATGGCAATGGGCCAATTTGCCAAAATGTTTAACTATTCCTTTAATATCTGATGTATAAAGCAGATTATAACAGCATGTTGAGACTGAAGTCTAATTTTAGACGTGTGGCTAATCTTAATTCGAGGGGTTTGTTTTTGCTTTCGACATCATGTTCCACATTGACTTTGCTTTGCCTTGAGATTTCATGAGCCCGGTAACAATCCCTTTTTTAAAGTATTTGTTGTATCATCTCAAGAGACATGAATTTGATAGATGTTTTTCTCCTTGAAGCAAACGCTGCTTTCTCTCAACAATGAAACACCCAACTGAATTAATTGATTCATTTATAAAACAATACATATTAATAGATTTACAGGATCTGAAAAATCAAATGCAAATCATACAAAATAGATGTCCCTCACTTTTCTTCCTGTTCTTTTTCCCACTGTATCCTCTTTATCTTCTGTTCCAGCCACCTCCACCAGACATGTTTATTTATAACAACGCCTCTTGTGCAAACAAGCTATTGGCGAGTTGAACACTGAGTAGTTGAGAAGCAGGTTCAGAGACATCGGGCACAGCAAAGCCATAAAAAAACATGCTGTGTGCTGTAGCTCTTTAGATCCCACCCAACCACTGGAAGGCTTGAGTAATAAAGCACTGCCCAGCGGAGGCCTCTGGGGATGGGCCGCTGCCTGTGTGACTCATCCTCCAAAGCTGATCTCTTCCTGGTTCTTTCCATTAATAACCATCCCAACCCATCTGAACTCTCGTTTTCTAATGGCTTCACACCCTCTACTTGGCCCAGAATGAAACGCATCCATCCTAAATGCTGTAGCCCAGAGGCATGGGAATGGAGCCGCCCTCGCCTCGCAGCCTTATGCAAATTTCAAGACCCTTTACTATAAAAATAGCATGTGTTACTATCTACAGTCACTGTTTCTCACTTTTAGCTCAAGTTACGAAACCAGACAGATGTGCCGCATCAGTGGCAGAATGCTCAGGAAGATTAGATGCATGCAGATCAGACTTGCAGCCTTTAAAACTTGCAATGGGCCCAAGATCTCTGATACCAAGTGGTCTCTGCCTTATGGACTCCACTTTGTCATGCATTGCATCTGATGCAAAACACTGCACAGTGCAGGATATCAAATCCACGGTGGCCCATGCATGTCATGAATATTTGTCCAGCATTCATGTATAACATACCAAAAGCTACAGGGGTGTAACAACTTCATACCTGCACAAAATGTGATTCACAAAACCACCAAATGATAGACGTATGATTCATAATGTACATTCTGTTCTGGGAAAACCAGCAGAGTGAAGCCTACTTGTTTACATGGGAACGTGTAAACAAAAACCCTCATTCAACCTGCCGTGAAATAGCATTTTTTTTTTCTTTCTATTTTTTTTTTTTGGTACAGTATATTGCTTGTCTGCCAATGTGAAAGTGGAGGGAGGGCAGGGAAGCAGGATTCCCACATTCGGTGATGATGTTCATGGCGTCTATTTCTGTCTCTGTGTGGGCAAATTTGTTGTTTCCTTGTGTGGGCAAATTTGTTGATGCTTTGATGAAATATAACCAGTGTTACAGTTTTCTATCCCATTGGACCCACTAATGTAATCTCTGTTTAATTATATTGAATGTAGGAAGTGCGCAGAGAGTTTGGTATTAAAGAAACAGTGCTCAAAGATGTCAGCACATTCTGAGAGCCATGGCGATTCTCCCAAAATGAAAAATCTCCACTTTTTAATTAGTGTTATTTACATCAATAAATAGGTCACTTCCGCTTGTTTTTTGTTTTTTTTGGCCTGGTCTGTATGGCTATTATGTTAAACTGCCACAGTTAATGCAGACCTGACCAGCGCTTTCATGAAAACAGACACAGTACTGCTACTGCCCTGCAAATAAAACCACTCATTTTCACATTATGTGCAGCTGACTGAGCCTTAAGATGAAATAATGCCACCAGAAATCCTGCCTCTGTGTTTTTGCTCTATATTTTTTGCTCAGTTGTAAGTGAAAGCCACTTACATGTCACAAGCACCTTCATTCAGACAGACTGTAGTCAAAATGAAATGAGATGGCAGGGTTTCTTTCCCTGTTTGAAGGTCTACATCTGCAAAACATGTAATTTAACTACACAAAATGAATCATCTCTATTAAATAAGAATAGGCCTGTATCTGCTTCAGTTGCTATTAACATCAGTAATACTGACACAAAATCAACTTGCAGATTTTCTTCTGCAGCTTCACAAACAGCCCTGCTGTGAAGATGACGATAATAATGCAAACAGAGCACAAACAACAGCAAGCCTTCTCTGTTTGAAATATATGCAGCAGCACAATGTAGCAGAAAATATATTACAGCGTGGACCAGCACTGTCTTTATCATATAGGAGAACTCATGTATTTATGCAGTTTCTGGTCTGCTGTCAATGCATTGCCATTTATTTTTTAATAGGACATGAATGAATTGTCTTTTAAGACCCAAATTGTTTGGCTGTTTTGCAGTGTGAGTAATGAGCTGCTTCTAATAAGAGTTTTTACACATAGTGGTTAAAAGTTTGTTGGTTAAAACTTTAGTTTTGAATCTGGTGTGACATAAAAGTGAACTTTGCTGCAGAACAGACAGAGCATATTGTCAGCACCTTCCAGCCATCTGTGGAACCCTAACGTATTTTATTCTCCCTGCCTGCTCTGAATTAACTCCAAGTGATGCAGTTTCACTTGTTTTGTCAAAACTGCTGAGGATGTGATTGCCTTGTTTGAATATAAAACACTGTTGCAGTTCAGCAACAGATCGGCTCGGGCTTCGGTGTTTACGTTCAGGGCCGGTCAGTTTATCCATGTGAGTACAGAGAGGTTGTAGGCTCTGACCTTATGTGAAGTCTGATCCTTTGAAATGTGTGTTTTGGCAGAGACGTGGCCTCTGTTCCACTGGCTCTATGTATTTTTCTCATTGAGAGTTTTCCTCATTGATCTTTCCAAACATTAATCAGGGCTGATCTGTTCATTTTTCTGAGCTTAATGAGCTTCTTCTACTGAATCTGTGCAGCTCGTCATCTCTGCTGAAATAACACCCTGATTATCGTGTTAGCATTCAGCAAATACAACTCCCACAATTCTTAGCCACTACAACAACATCATTGTTAAGCCGAGCCTAGTGGAGCAAGAAGAAAGGTTCTGCTTGGGGCTCAGTCATTAAAATTCACATGAAATATATGCAATTCTTGCTATCAATCATTTATGAGCCGAACAAACAAAGTGTGGCGTAGCTGCTCCTTTTTTGTGTGTGTCTTGATTCATTCTTATTCACAATAATGCTGATAAAGTGAAACATAAACAAGATTCACAACCGCAACGCAACACGAAGGCGTCAAGTGGAGCCAGCAGTACATCACCAACTTCATTACAAAAACAACACCTGTGAACGTCGGCAACAAGTTGAGAGTTAAGGAAGAATGAAGGTGTGACAGCGTAGGACCGTGAAGGACGGCGACACTCATCTTCAGCAGGCACGCCATCACATAGTAAATTCATATACATGTACGGCGCTCGCACACCAACATGAAGGACACTCTCTCTCAATATAAACAACTCACTTTGCTCCTGGAATCTACTGAATATTAATAGAAGAGCGTGTTTCTCTCAAGCCAGGATTTTCAAAGGAGCCTCTCCTGCTGAGAGTGAGGAAGATTCTCACAAGGCGGCCGTTGCGATTTATTTCCTTGAGGCGGCCTTGGGTTTAAATATTGCATGATTAATAGTTCGGTTTAATTTAGGAGGTAGAAATTAGGTGTCAGAGAGAGTTTCACACAAAATGAGTCTCACAACTTTTTGTGATTCACTGTCATGCTTAGGGGTGTGTATTGGCAAGAATCTGGCGATACGATACGTATATTGCGATACTGTAGGAACAACGATATATTGAGTTTCTTTGAAAGAATTTATTTGTAAGAAAATTGTAGCACATAGCACACACATGCTGTTACATGCTTAACATCGTTACTGAAGAAATACAAGCATTGGAAGGATTTTTGCATGAAGAAATGAAAAAAATAAGACTAAGTAGTGCTTATCTCTCCCTTGGTTCGAGTCCCGAATCGGACGGCCCCCCCATCTCTGCCTCCCATTTCCTGTCTCATCTCTGCTGTACTATCAATAAAGGCATGAAAAGCCAAAAAATAAATCTTAAAAAAAAAAAAAAAAAAAATCGCGATACGGAATATCGGATATCTAGTTTAGGTGTATCGATTTTTTCTTACACCCCTAGTCATGCTCCTGTTGTTGCTAGTTGAATTTTCTTGTCTTATTAAAAAACAACAACTAACAAACAAACAATGCATTTTTACGCATAGGCATTTTGAAACTCTTGCTCTTTTTTTTTTATTTGACCAGTATGCAGCACAGGATGCCATCTCAATTACATGATTGACTGGAGCGACATGAGGAGGGTCCCGGCGGGCTCCACGGTGGCCAGGCCTCAATGGTGCAGTGGTGTTCCTGTTTGGATGGGCCTTCACCTGCAGCTTCCTTCAAATCGCTGGCCAGAGGAATCTACGTACAAACGGGGCCCATTTCTTCATATTGTGAGTGCTGTTTTGCTTATATATTGTACTTTGTCTTTGCAGCCTCCTGCCACCAGTGCAAGTGGCTTTTGGATAAAAAAAAATAAAGTAGAAGTGCAGAAGGGAACTTATTTTTTGGTAAAATAATGGTAAATGGTAAATTGAATCACTGGGTGACCTGTTGTCTCACAGCTCCAGATCCCTGCTATTAATCTGCGTCACAAGCATCAGCACAGGTTGTAAAACATTTCTGGGCTGAAGAAGCCGTCTGTTCAATCTTGTGGTTTAGCTTTTGGCTGATACTATGAGTAATGACTAAACCCTCTTCTGGAGCGCAGTCGACTCACCTTCCTCTGGTCGTGGCTACATGTCAGACGTCACCTGCAGTCGTGAATGGCTTGTGAAGTGTGTATTTTATTTTATTTTAACAAACACGGTCATACAAGAGTCAGACCTTGTGATATTAGTGTCCTGTTCTCGAGTGACAACACAAAAGTTCCTGTTATTCATTACTTCAGCTCCTCCATTGGTTTTGCAGACATGGCTTCACTTTGGGTGCAGTGTAGTGACAGATGATATTATCTGTCCTCCTGTCGTCCTCGTAACGCTCTTCTCTTTGGAGCATTCTCTCGCTCTGTATTCTGCCCTTATGATTCATTTGCACTCTTCTACAGCTCTGCTAACAGATCCGCTTCATTGTATTTTATTTTATACAACAGTTCGGTCTGACCATGTACTGTATTTGATTGGATGAGTGTTGTACAGCCAAAGATCCGTACACAAGATACAACACTTCAGCCAGCACCAAAGGTATAAAATGATTCACATTTCTTGTCATGATTGTTGATTGATTTAGGTTTCTCTACTCATTTTTATATGTAATCAACCCAGTACAACATCATATAAGTCTGATGACCCTCTCTGTTGTCAGTTCAATGATGATAACAGGATTATATTAGTCCCGCCAAACTTCTGTGCTTGGAGAGTGTCCACTGGAGCAGATGAACTGGAGCAAAACACACACACAGAGGGTTAGAGATGTTCTGAGGTCTCACAAAAGTTTGTTGCAGAGATGGAAGCAGGTCACAAATAAAGTCAATTTCCTCCTGATCTGTGGCTCTGAAACATGTGGCTTGATGTCAGGCTGTTCGCAGCGTCTGTGGATTGTGAGAAATGGTTTTATTTCAGTGACTGTGGTGAGAAAAAGAATCCGTCCTGTGATCTCATTACCTTCACCCATTGGACTGAAGTGACTCAAACCTGCTGCTGGTTTCCTGAAGGGACAGAGAGACGGACAAACTCACTTGACACACACAGGAGCCATGTCAATCCTCCACTGTATCTGGCTTTTAACGGTAGCTACTTTGCCTCACAGGTCCTGATACACTGAGAGGTGTGATACAGCTTAGATTGTAAACTTTGCAAAGACAAATATATCTCCAGAAATAATATGTGAATTCAATGATGTCTGGTTGAGAGGGAAGGAGAGAAGCATACCTGTAGACAGAGGAAAGTGTTTGTGTTGCATAGCAACAGTCCAATGCCTATTCAGCTGTGAAGTCTATTAAAATGTTGATTTTAATTGATAACATACAAAGGCTTGCAGTGTTACTATTGGCAGCTTTAGTGTTTATCGTTGACCTTGTTGACAGCAAACTGTGAACTCTGGTGTCCGTCACCAAGCCCAGAAAAGGTCTGGGAAACCCTGACCTGGTGAGAGACATCCATCTCCCCTCACGCCCATAATGGAGTGTGTTTACAAAGTCACTCTGCTCCTGCTGTGCTTTAGTGTTACTTCAGGGCAGGTATAAAATGATTCTCCAGCTCTTCGTCAGGGAAACCCAGCAGGACTGCCAAGGAGATAAAATCCACTTCTGGAAAAGAAAGAGAGAAAAAAAACCCCAGTATCTCCAGGAGATAATGACAGTACCAGAGCGCAGACCTCATGAGGCTGTGTGCACACGGAGAAAACCTTTGCAAACTATTTTAGTTCCTTCCTCCACTCGCCCGTTCTGTTGCTTTGGAGTGACTAATAATGCAAACAACTTTAGGTTTTCTCAACATCCCAGTGGGGAGAACAACTCCTCCTCCAGATCTACAGGGAGGGAGACGCATTTTGCAAACTCCGCTGCGATCCCTGAAGTTCTAGCAATATCTCCATCAATACCGAGCAGGTGATGGAGGAGACGATGCCTCTAATTGTTATTGATCGTTCGGCGAGCGCAGACCGGTATAGATAATTTCTACAGACGTGTATAAACTGCTCTCCATTGGGCGAGCTGTTGCTGATTAAAGCGGCTTCTCGTGTGGCGCCCCCAAGGATGAGCGCTGCTTTTCACTGGGAGTTCATACGGCGGCTCATTTTCAACTTTTAATCTAATTTATTAGCATTAATCCAAAAGTCAATAAGTTACAAAGGTAGTTGCACATTGCTTCCCATTATCTCACCTGGCTGATGGACGGAGGGAAATATAGTGTTTGTCACTCTAATATCATTCTCGCTACCTTGAGGGATCACAATTACGGGGTTGAAGTGTCAGGAAGAATAAGAGGGGAGATGTATCAAAGAGACATGAAAATCAACATTAGTGAGGAGCACACCATTGGTCTCACTAATGAATCCTGTTCTCTGCTCAAAGATTATTTTAATAGACACATGTGTGTGTGTGTGTGTGTGAGAGAGAGTGTGCGTGTGAAAGCGTGGGTGGGTGTTTGTTGTGGATGGACTTACAGCTGCCGTGGTGTTTTCTCTTTGATGCCAGATAGTAAATGAGCTGCAGCAGATGATGCTGCCACAAGTCGTCACAGCGGGTCGCCGCCGGCACCCGAGAACGTCCAGCAGAGGCCACGGGGCCGTGAACCGTATAGGAGAATGAACTGTCTTCATGTAACACTTCAGTCAAAACAGATGGGGGGGATATGATATGGTACCGGCCAGGAAATGCTTTAGTATTGTGCATGTGAGGAAGATCCCCATATGTTGATAAACCCCGTTGCAGAATAAATTAAAGGCTGTAATTCATTCAGAAATTAATTAATTCTCTGGCAGCCTCCGTTAGAGCTTCACATCTCTCTGAGAAGAAGCCTGCATGTGTCTCTTTTTAGATGTATGGATAGTATGGAAGCAGGGTGTTTTTTCATCCTAGTCCCTCAATGACGCCGTCTGTCTAAAAACAGGAATTTTCGCAGCCAAAAATAGACGTAGTACTGTAGTACTGATTCTCCTCCACTTCCCCCACCTCGATTCCTCATTATCCAATACATACACATCTGCAGCTCAGGGAATCCAGACCTTCTTGGTGAGCTCCAGAAGTCATTTGTAGTTGGCAAAGCTCCGATGCAGGGAAAAAAAAAAAGACTTGCATTTAACATGAAGACGCTTGCATCGCTTGACACAAATCCAAGTGAAATTCTTTTGATTTCCTCGAGAGATGACTTGCAGATAAAGATGGGGGATTCGGGGTAAATCTTTTGAGGAAATCCTTTTTGCGTTTTGCAGCGTTTCCAGCTCCCCAACCCCCCTGTGGAAAAATTGCAGCACCTCTCTTGAGCTGTATGGATTTGCATGTATATCAGTCTCCTCGGGTACAATTGTGGAAAATCAATGTGTTTCCGTCCTCATTATCAGGTGTTTCATCCCTTCATGCATAAACACTTACATTTCTATTTTTTGTTTGTTTCCTAAGACCTGTTTAAATGACTTATAAACATCGCCACCCCCCCCAAGCCAGCTGCCAAGATATGCAGTATCTTCTCCTGATTGCGTGTGTAGGTGATGTACATTCAGATGATATATGCAGTCGTTTGGTGGAGGACTTATGAAAGGCAGGTATAGGGAACCCTTAGAAACTCTTTCATGGCGCGGTAACTGTCGTAGCAACACCTGCGCCGTATACAGTATATCAATGAGATCTGAGGAGCTGTGGGGAGAGACGTGTGAAGCGCTCAGTAACAGCTGAGCCGAAATAAACAACAACTCAGGGTAACACTTTATTTGATGCCTTTCTCTATAACACTGTAAAACTATAGTTATACACTCATAAACGGTCATAATGCCTTATAACAATCATAACAAACTATTTTATTAGCATTTTATCATGACTTATAAGGTCAGGTATTATAATACATTATAATTGAGCAATATATTATGACAGGCCATGGTACATGCTCATTATACAGCGGCTAAGGGGCAGAGTTAGTAACTCACTAACAATGCCCACATCGACAATGCATTATAAATACAGTCATAATGGGCTATAATTGGCTTGAAACATGTATAACTATCATTATAAACGCTCATAAATTATCAAAAGGCTTTATAACAATAAGCATAACACATCATAGAGCATTTTATTATGGCTCATAAGGTCAAGTATTATAATAGAGTTATAAAATGCCCTATAATAAAGTGTTACCCAACTCAGAACTTACAACTAGACCAAATGAAGCACTCAACTGTTTTCAAACTTGACTCTATAAGTTATCTCCAGAGGTTCAGGCCAAAAGTGTTGAAGGATTTAATATACAGCATTAGTCATTAGCTCGAGGCGTGTGTTTAGTCACACAAACATTTTAAGCTTTCAGAGCATGACTGTTTGACTATATAACACACCACCCCATCGCTTGACCCCTGTCAAGGCATGGGAGCAAATTAATAGCATGTTACCTCGACCTGACATCCCAAACCCCATACGATCAATAAGTGACTCCCTGTGTTACTCTTCCACGGCTCATACGCCGTGTAATACATAACATATTAAAAGCAAGTTGCAAGTGCGCATGCCTGTCACTCTACCCCCACATTATGCAGTAAAGCACAACAGAAACACTATAAATAGGTTTCCTGCTGCATGTCCTCTCCCTCCTATACACCTTTTACACCGCAGGATTAGTGTCAGGAAAAAAAAGGCAATTAAGCGACAGTTTCACGAGTGAGAAAATGACACGCGTGTGAGCTGGTCTGTTGTTCTGTGTGTGAGAGAGAGAAAGTTAGGAGATAAAGTTAACTACTGTAACAACATTTTCTGAAAGCAAGTTTCACATGAGGAGGGGAAAACATGGGAGTTGAAAACCCGGCGTAATGAGCGGCTATTAGCTTGTGGAGAACCTCGGTGCTCCCTTGTCTGAAGATGCTGGTTGTGTCCACTGTTATATAATATTACATAATCCTAACTCTGAAAAAGAAATGGCATTAGATGATGGGGTTGATTCAGTTACTGCCCTTCTCTTTTACTAAAAATGAGAAAGGCATAAACTCAATTTCAGCTGCCATAGGATTGTTTTTATATCATTACCATAGACAAATGTCCAGTATCAAGCTGGGGGGGAAATATCGGCCAAAACTGAGAGGAAATGCAATTATGGTGGAGTGATTGACCATTCAAAAATAATGCTACACTAGGTATGGCAAACCTGACAGGAGATCCATATTACATGTTGCATCTGCGTAATGAAAATGCGATATTGGAGACATAAAGCTTGTGTAATTGGCAGTTGTGTTAAACAAAATCGCAGGAAACCCTTTGCCGCCCCAGCAAAGATGTAACACAGCTCGGAGAAATAATGAAAAAAAAAACACCTTTTTTTTTTCCAACAAAGTAATATTTAGCTTGTGGTATATTGGAGATTTCATGTCACACCTGGTCTCCACTGGAACGTGCGACACATTGACATTCATTAGTGCAGACCGCCGGAGGAATTCATTAGCCGGCAGCTGACGAGACATAAACAGCACGTGTGGGGCACATGTTGGGTTTAATCAAAATTATTACTTCTTCTTTCCATTTTTTTTTAGCACAAGTTGACTGACTGACTGTATCCACCGCCTAAGTCTTCGGTTTTCTGCCTTATGCCAATTTTAATCCAGGCTGACATTTTGCACCAACTCACAATCACCAGAGAAATAGCTGATTGGAAGCAGTTTGAATGTAGAAGCAGCCATCACGAGTTCCTCAATGAATTTATGCATTGGTAGTCAGATAATACTTTTTCAACAACACACTGTTGTCGAATGAAATAACCAAGCAGCTTTGAAAAACACTTCATTAGTGATATCATTTGAGTAGTAATACCACTAATAAAGTCCACTGAATGATCAACAATCGCTTCTAATCCTC
Organism: Decapterus maruadsi; assembly: GCA_030347415.2. Classification (NCBI taxonomy): domain Eukaryota; kingdom Metazoa; phylum Chordata; class Actinopteri; order Carangiformes; family Carangidae; genus Decapterus; species Decapterus maruadsi. The sequence continues at coordinate 21,798,697 of CM064906.1, forward strand.
GTGCTCCGGTGCTGTTAAGATAATAAGCTCCAGTTTGATGCTTTCTATAAAAAGAAAAGATCTTCTATGAAACACACAGTTGCTTGTTAGTGTTGCTTGTCAAGACTAAGTAAGCTGCAGAGGGGGAAATGGACGGAGTACGAAGCTGCACTAATGAGCTTCATTATCAGTCAATGATTTTAAGAGGCTTTGTGAAGAGATCCACGAGGGAAATGAATTAGCAAAATTTAGCTTCGAACACACCAGTGATTAATATCGGATATTCTTTTATATGTCAGATTGCCAAGTATCAGAAGGAAGAGAGAAGACAGAGCGATGAGCAAAGACATCACAGTAAGTCACGGTGTGGTTAATTTAAATTTAATGTATTATTTTTTTTCCCTGAGCCATTAAGGAGCCGCTCATCATCAGCCCCCCCCCGACCCCTCCACCCCCTCGCCTCAACACAAACATTTACGTCAGAGCGACACGGATGAGCATAACGTGACACGTGAAGAGAGACGGACAGAAGAAAAAAAAAATGCTAATTTTTCATAGGGAGAGAAAAAAAAAACTTTCTATGTGGAAAGTGGTTGTGTTGATCTGTGAGTCATACTCCTGTTCCTGCACTCCTCGCTCCTCCACCGCCTCTGAGATCCCTTGCCTCTCCCTCCCAGACACCCTCTCCCCCTCCATTTCTCACCGCAGCAGTACTGTAGGTAGGGAGGGTTGGATCCCTGCTGCATTACCGGAGCCTTCTGATCTAATTGTTTTGTAATGCAGGGATTTTGCTCGGGATGAGTCATAACTTGGCGAAGGATGTGGAAAATAAAAAAAGTGCAGATGTCACCAAAAATTTGAATGAGAGGAAAATAGAAAGCAACAAACTCAAAGTAAATTAGACTCACCCCTTACACAGCCGCCTCTTCAAACTGATAGCCCTCCCTTCAAGTTCTCCTCAGATCCATTTTCTTCATTTCCCTCAACACATTTTTTTCCATATTTTCTGATTCTATTTATTTTTTCCCAGCTGAGAATAGTTTTACTGACTAAAAAGCCTGCAGGGCTTAACTGTCATCCTTAATACTAAAAGCGTTAAAAACAGAACTATTCCAGCAGCTGCGCTCCATCCAGTCAGAGTTAATTTAACATCTTTTAAACAATTTTGAACTTCCGCTACATGCTTGGCAAACAAACACCGGTCAACTTGTGTAACTGTTGCTGAGAAAAAAAAGAAGACTGGTAAGGAAATTGCTGTGCAATGTGAAATGGCCCATTATAACCACAAAAACCACACAGCAGAAATATTGGCTTTTATAAGGCATTTAATGGCTCTTAACTCAATTGTAGATAACTTATCTTTTGCTGTTGCAGCGTAACAACATTAGGCTCAGACATGTCGAGAAACTGGTATGGTTTAAAGCTGTAGAAAGTTGCAAAGATCTGTTGACTTGAACAGACACTAATCGGTTATCACACCAGCTAATTGGTCTAATGTAAAAACTGCAAACATGAGAGAAAACGAGTATACAAAAGATCTTTTGATGCTATCTTTCATGTGCTAATTTTAAATGCTACAATGTAGTACAAATGCCCTGAGACATGATACATGACATGAATATATAAAATGTATATGCACATATGGATAAGGAACCATTTGACGTGAGTCTGTCACATGTGGCCTAAACCTGACCTATAGTATACTGTACAGCAGCAGCTACTGTAGAAGTGCTTTATAGGGCGTGTCAGTGTGTCAGTATAGACTGTAAATAAGATACATGCAGCATCTGCAACAGGAACTTGTGGCTCATCAAGCTTGAGTTAAAAATTCACCTGCCTTTCAGGAGGAAATTAACCAGAGACCAAACCAGTTTCTGGTTCCTCGCTGTTTTTTTCTCCACTGTAGAGTTGGACATTTTAACACGGGAGCCGACAGTACACGGATTGATTCACTTGTGGATCCAGTCTCGGGTTTCCATTTGAAGAAGCTTTATGTGTTAGCCACATTTTACAGCCTCAGAGGTTAACGCCAGGTCAGTACCGAGTGGCGTCACTGTGATGTGTTTGCAGGTGACACAGCAGTGACAATCAGTCTGGTCAGTAGAGCAAACGGAAGACTTTCCTCTTCAGACATTATGGAAAATGATTCTTAAATGAGTAACACAATGGTATCATCCTGAATATCGCAGCATTTTTTCAACAAACCCGACCACGCCCCCACCTGGGTTCCTGGGCGTGGTCAGGTCTCTCCAGAGACGTCACCTTTCAGCCTGTAGAGGCCAGTGTTGCTGTGTTTTCCCTTCTTCCAAAGCCTGGTGCGGCCTGTATAATAAGGTCAGCGTCGGTGCTTTGAAGTAGTGTTCAAACAAACCTTTGATGGGTCAACATATTGCTGCTGTCCAGTAATGTGAACCGGTTGTGACGGCACGTCTGTTTTTCCAGAAGATAAACGAAAGAGCTGAAACAAGCAACTCATCAGCTGACGTGGCATTTCTATCAACATAAACTTGAATTTATTTGAGTTTTATAGACTCTAGACTTTTTTTTACACCTGAGTGCAGGTATTTGTTTTTACTATTTTCTGACATTGTTTTGGAACTCATGTGATAATCCTTTCATTAATTGAAGACAATTGTCAGATATTAGGTAATAGATGGTACAGTTAACAAGAATTAATTATCAAAAACAAACTCAAGCTGCATCATTTAGAAACTCCAAGGCAGGTTAAACAAAACACATCCCACGTTTAGAAATAACGTGTGAAATTACATTAGAAATGTAATATTGCTCTTGCTCATTTTTGATATTTTTCTGCTAAAGCGCCCAGACCTTTATTCCCTCTCCCATAATATGATGACACACTCCCAGGCTGATGTGATCTAAAAGGATGAACCCTTCGTCCAAGCAGTTTTCTCCCCTGGACATCTAATTATGCTAAATGGCTCTCTTAATGTGTGAGTGGTCCTTTCCCTGGCTCCTCCACTAATCAGGATGTGGGCTGCTGGCTACTTGTTAGCTGACCTGCTCATTATTCTTTGGCGTTAACTTGTTTCATGTTGAGATGCGGCTAATTGTTTGCAGCTAGCTGGGGACGGCCCATCACGCAAACCCAGATCATCATCATCATCACATCCCTTTTATGGAGAACTCAGGGTGTTTCCAGCGATATTGGACACAAACAGCCTAAAAATTAGTCTCATTAGGAAATATTAAGCTTCCAGCGCTGTTATCGGAGCTGCTGTACATTTTACAGCGCCGCTGAAGGTTTTTTTTTTTTTTTGAAAGGAGACCTCTTCATCAGACACGGCAGATTTTCGTCATATTGGCAGCAAAGGTCAATTGATCGTGGATCAAATCCTGTCGGCAGAGCTTGCCAGTTCAATAAAAAACAGTTAATCCTACCAGTTGATCATTTAAGCTCTTCGAGCAGAAGATGGGAGATTGGACGTTTTTTTTTTCTGCCTCTGCATTCCACCACCCTCGATGCTCTATGTGCGCGCGCGTGTGTGCGTTTGCATGTGCGTGTGGGCTTGTGTGAGTTTGTTTAGTGCAGCTATACCCCTCGTTCTATTACATGACAAATGCCACAGTATTCACCTGCATCCTGAACCAGAGATTAATCTTGCTTAGAACATTTCAGCGCGTGACAGGCCAGATTGAGAAAAATGTCTGTTAGCAGGAAAGCACACGCGACCGCAGCTCGGCTAAACGTCTTGCCTCCACCTCTCCATCTTCCCCTCTCATACCAGATACCAACCCCCCCCTTCCCCTCCCCTTCGGCCCCCCATCCTCACTTGCCCTGTGGGCTTGTTCTGCTCATCCTCAAGACCAGATGTTAGGGAAGACCATGATTTATAGGCCCACGCTGGCTTGTGAGGTATGTGGGTATTTGTGGGCATAATTGAGCAGGGGAGTTTTATTGGGGGCTGTGTGTGCAGAGGATAGAGGGAAGCTGCGTGTGTGTGTGTGCGTGCAGAGGCTTGTGTGCAAGGAGATTGAAATATGCTAGCTGTCTTTGCCACTGTGTCATTGCTGCTGCCTCCAATTATATAACTGGTCTATGCCTCATTGTGCTGTGTAAATTAAAGGCCAGATAGGTCCCAGGTCATGAAGCTGCTTCGCTTGAATGAATGGATGTTTTGCAGCCAAACTCCTGGAGAAGGAGACGGAGAAAGAGATGGATTTTGATGCAGCAAATTGATTGAAAATCATTTCTATTTGTTCCCTTCACGCGGCGTATAAACAAGCAAAAGCAGTGACTGTAATTTTGTGCATCACAGAGTTTGAAGAATGTACATAGATTATAGTTTCACACAAATGACAACTTGGACATGCATTTGCAAAAACAGAACTGCAAATAACTACAGACACATTACAGATGTAACGCCCTGCTAATCTGCTCACATTTACTGACACTGTCTGGATTTCAAAGACCCCCCACCACCACCACCATCAACACAGATCTTTTATTCAGATTTGTCATTTCCAAGTCACCAGCCATGCATGCTCACTGATGCCTAATTACACAACATATGAAAGGGAGCTGTGGGGGTTGAAGCTTTAAACTAGGTTAACTTAACTTGTGCACCTTCACTGGATGGAAAAAAAAAAACATCCACAGGACTCCAGTGTAAAAATATTTAACAAAAATCTGATTTATTCCTGTTTTCTTAAAGGGCAGTAGCATAAAAATGGCTCCTAACAAAAGGTTACAAAACTCTTTTCAAAATAAACATGAATTAAATCAAATGAATTTAACTTACCCTTTGCCTATTTAACCAACTATTTAGTCAATCAAATCAACTAGCCTATTTATTTACATTCGTATGAACTTTCCAATATAAACAAACACTGTTTGCATTTCTGTAAGTCTATGAAGATCTTATTCATCAATAATATTTATGTTGTTGGTCCTCCTAAATATGTGTATTGTCCAATTAAGTTAAAATCAAATGTATATTCAGGTCTAAAATAATATATTGTCTATATATTGTTGATAGAAGCAAACACAGGAGTTTGTCATTTTATTAATTAACTGCATAGCTTAATTTTCCAATATTCTCCATGTCTGGTGTCCATCTTTTATCCAGTTAGTGCCAGTTCAAGTTCCCTTGTTCATCAGCCTCCTCCTCCTACTTGAGGACCCCCTCTGAAAACCCCCCTTGGGCCAGTATTCAAGTGCACAAACACTGAGAAAGGACTTTTCAGTAGGATAGAGACACCTTTGAAGTGGGTAACAAAAATGACAAATATAGTTTCATTCGTCTTCACAGATTATTAACAGATGGATTTTAACAAGAAAATACTTATTAAAACTCTTTGTGAAAAGTTCAATGAAACAATAAAAAAAAAAAATCAGCATCATGTTTGAGTGTATCACTTAATGATCTGCTGATTCCGACCATCCACCGCCTAATTTGCCACAGTTCAATAAGGGGAGTACCGGCACTTATTTTTTTCCACTTCCAAAGCACTGATGATGTGAGCCGGAATAAATCATGTGAAAAGTGAGTATTTTGTCCGCAAATTTACTAATTAAGATGTGCTACCACTGCAATTAGTTTTTACAAGCTCTTTGATGCATATAAAACACACTTTGGCTCCCACAGGAGCGGAGATGCTCTTTGACATCCACACACTGCAGAGCCACCAGCAGGAAGCTGAAGCCTGTTAGCAAGGACACAGTGGGCTCGTGGGTCTGGATCTGCTCAGCGTGTGTCGTTTCCTTTTCTAAGCTGCTCTCATCTGTGAAATCCCACTGATAGCTCATGTTGTCTTCTTAGTGTGTCCTCATGTCTGCGAGGATGCAAGAGTGGCATCTGACAGGACAGCAGCACCTCTCCTGCAAACACATGCAAGCTGGAAGAGAGTTTGGGAAACATGCATGCTTGCACATATATACATACATGCATATATATATATATAGATATGTGTGCACGCCAATATACTCACACTCAAGCTACAGGGTCTTTGATCAGCTCATCTTCAAACTTCAATAAAAATGAAGATCAAGTAGAGTATAGTACATGGTTGCAGTCTCACTCCCACGTCTCTAAGATTCCCTTGAAGTCTCTGATAGTGAAGACACAGGTGCCTTAATAGTTTTAGATTGTCATCAAAGGGACCTGTGTGATCTCAACCTGTTCTGTTATTCTGACAGTCGAGCTGCTGTGATAAATATTTTAGCTATGTTCATCCCTTCACACCTGACGTATGAAGAAAGAACCATTGCGATTGCTGTGAAGTCTTAACCGCTGCGAGTACTGCTTCAAAATGTTGAGTTTAATGATACCAAAGGAGTCTGCCGCCTCAGTTGTGCAGCGTTTCTGTTTCTGTAGAGATTTTGGCGGGAGGGGGGGGGGGTTGGTTGGTTGGGCGCTGGTTCAACACAAACAACATTGGATCTTATTTCCATTGCAGATAATGAATGCTATAATGACCCTGGTTGCTCTGATAGCAACACAATCAGGATAGATTTGAAATGCATTTCAAATTCCCATTAGCTTCAGCTCAGTATATGTGACTTTTTACAACAAATACAATAAATAATGTGCAATAGCATAATATAAAACAGAAGACACATTTCTTCCATCTTTTATCTGTCAGTCCCAGAGAAACATGTTTCATCTTACCCACCTGAATCTTGCATTTTTACCAAAGCTCTCCCGCCGTTTTCTGAGAAGCAGTACACAACATGACACCATGTAAACTGTTTGAATGTGAACAGACTAACTATCTGCTGCTAGACTTTACACACTTTAATTGTTGATGGAATAGTGTTGGTTGGCAGACCTGAGGCGGAGAAATTGTTTCTTTTTTTCCTGAAGCTGCTTTTCAAACGCCCTTGCTGTGGGTTATCACAGACAGATGTTTCTGCTGGTGATCGTGATCAATTGATGACTTCAACCTCAAGAAATCGTATTGTCTGTCCTCTGATCGTGGTTTCATCGAGGCCATGCCTAAACAACGGGTTCACAGACTGCGAACATGTCATGGCGAAATCGCCAGATTTGCTGCACTCCTTTGGTTGGCTTGTTCCCTCCATCCTTCCCAACTGTGCTTTAATGAGAAAACCCAACACGAGCACCTCTAAATAAATAAACAGACTTCTGGTCCTAATTGGAGAAGCCCTGCCTCGCTTCTTTTTGGCTCCTGCGTGATTTGGCTGCAGTGGTTGTGCAGCCGCCGCCGGTTTCTGGACCACAGTTGGTCATCTGGTGCCAAGTGGGACTGACTGGGACGTAGTGCCAGTGACCGGGACAAGGTCAGCCAGAACAGTATGTACTGCACTGCCAAAATCAGCCCAAAACCCTGTCCACATGGCTTATTAACCACGGTTGTAGAGTTATATTTGCTGCAATCATATGAGCTTGGGGTTATGTAGAGCAAAAGTAATCATAAGCCCTGAGCCGACGCCTCATGATTAATTGCAAAACATAATTAGATTTGGAGATTTGTAACCGAATACTTAGTAGAACACATCTAATAAGAATTTGAAATTGACAAATGCTTTGTTGATATGAATAACTGGATGAATCCATGAGCAACCTAGCGAAGCTGTTGCTTTTAAGCTGTTTTCAGATCTTTGTTCGCTCTGAAACACTTGAGGAAGTCTGTGAGGGGAAAAAAAAGAACAGATACCGACACTGCATAATAACATCTTCCACATTCATCCTCTCTCTGTCTCTCTCCTGGACACCCAGCATTTCCCCCTCCTCTGTCTTAAGCAGACAGTCTCATCCAGAGGCAGGCAACATGCACATGATCAGGCCGGCCAACATCAGTGATGTGTCCAGAGACCCTGAAATGGACAAAATGGAAAAAGAAACCTCTTTTTAAAAAAGATGAAAAACTGCACCTTAAGACCAGAAGCGAGTGGAGAGGAAACAAAGGGTCAGCCTGCCCAGCTTCCCCTCAACTCCTGGATCCACTATAGAATACAGATCAGTAAGAAATGTGGAAAAAATAACATTTGAACCTTTGCTCTGCTCCCTCGGGCCCAAATTGAATTGTGAGCAAGGTTAGCTGAAAATCAAGCGTTGGGATTTTAAAAGAAAAGACAGAACAGAAATGAGAGCGTGAACAGTTTCACAGCTGTGTGTAGGATGCACGAGATTTGATATCATCAATTCAGTTCATTTACTGTACCAGCCGAGTCAAACATGAAAATAAACGTAATGCTTAAAATGACCTGTGTGACGGTATCTATGCCATCCTGGTCATTATGTCTTTATGCAGCATCACATGGTCCTTTCACCCCTTTCAGCATTTGCTGCTTGGTTTCTATAGGATGAATTTGCTGCAGCACACAAAAAAAAAAATCAGTGTGATGTGCAGTCTCTTCGATCCATCACTGACTAAATCAGTATGGAGCACACTCCTTTGACCTTTTCATGTCTGATCCCAGCAACAGAGCCTAGATACATATTGATATCGTCTAGCAGCTTTCTCCCGGGCTCAACGCGTATAGCTGTGTAATACACCCTGCGACTGATCTCGGAAGTAAACCATGTGTGCCATATTGGCGGCTATTGCCTTTAACTCCCAGAGGTTCCTGCCCTGAAGTTATCCTGTTAGTGATTCTTGTCAGTCGTCATACTGTAGCTGGTAGTGCACTAACCTGTTTGTTGTGCAGGTTTCCGGCAAATATGCTGAGCTCGGAGCAGACGACCTTCACACTCTAGCATGTACCATGCTGATTAGAGACATGCAGCGTGCTTCATATTGCTGCATCTGACGGCCAATAACTCTCATCTCTAACTTCACCTTGATTTTTTTTGAGTTGCTGAGTTGTCATATGAGCCACATTTAAAGAGGCTACATGTAGATATTTGCTATACATTAGCTATAAGATAAATGTTAGCATTAATAACAGAAAAATGAGCTCAATATTGAACTTCTCCAGCAGTGGAAAGTGATGCACGCGTTAAAGGCGGAACTATGCAAGTCAGTCGCTTTTCCGCTGTTTTGCTAATCCTCCTCCCGGCCATGTGCATTTGTTTACAATGAAGGCGGCGAGAAATCAATAAATACAGCAGCACATAACATCATATATCATATACAGTGTTACAACGTGTAGTCTTATCTGTCATAAACAAGAAATTATGGGTTAAGAGACACTAGCTGGAAGACAGACAAGATAAAAAATAAAGTATGTTTGCATTCAAACTTTGCCCTGATAGAAGTCTAAGTGATTGAAAGTTTAGTTTTCACCACTTGTGTTTTCTTTTAATTCCCTGCATGCAAGTATCACACAGAGTAACATAATAATATGAGATGGGTTGTTGTTGTTATATTTGTTCTGAGTGGCAAATGCAGGGTGAAAAGCTGGTCATCATAGGTTGGAGTGTTGCACTCGCGTGTAAACGCTGTAAAAGTGACAAAAATAGTTGTGTAAAAATGAGAGAGAGATCTTTGCACTGTGACTTGCTCTGCGGAGGTGAGAAAGCTGCAAAGTAGTTGTGAATGTCTGTTGTCGGGTTTGGGAAGTTACAGACTTAGTTGGACAAACCCAGACCTGAAGCAATATATGTAGGATGGCAACGGTACTTTCAATGGTCATGTTAAGAGTGTCCTGTGATGCTGTGCCACGGTTCCTTCACATTATTATATTGTTCTTGCTTGAGGCTACATGTCTGAGTGGTGTTAATATGAAACCAAACATGTATTACCTCTTCTTTTTCATTTAGCAAATGAGTAAAGTAATGAGGAAGCCCATTAATTAGCTAATGGAAACATGCCCTTTGTCATGTTTACTCTGGCATTAGTGCTGAATTATCATGTTCATTTGATTAGTGTAGCTGATGAGTCTGCAGGATTAGATTGGAGATGGCATCTGCACGTGCAAACCCTCAAGCCGAGGAGGAGCAGGTTCCAGGATGGACAGATGTACGAGCTCAACTATCCTGAGGAGGACAGGACTCGGTGTGACCGGTGTGCCAACATGGCTGCCTGTTGGCTGAGGGTGCAGCAATGAGTCACACTCCCAGTGCTGCAGTGCACAGTCTCACACCTTTGCAGCACTGAGAACTCACTGTGTGTTTAGCTCGTAGCAGAGCATTGTCACATTAGCCAGTGGTATGAAGACGCCAACAGCAAGACGGGAGATGAGATGAGTGACTTTAGGGATGCTGATGATTTCATTTCATTACTGACTTTTATTTCTTTGGTGGAGATCATTCGGGCGTGTTAAAGAATGATATTCCAATCAAACTTTGGATGGAAAGAATAGACAGTAAGTAAAAGTTTTATGCAGTGCTTTTATAACAACAGGCCTTACATATAGATCTGTTACGTTCCCTTACATTGTCAACCACCAACACTCGAGCCAGGACTGTATTTCTCTTTGCTCTCCAGGGGACTCTGACATATAACCCGCTGGCACCAGCTCAGATACAGACAAAACACTATATAACAGTTTCTCAAGGCAGTTGCCTACAGAGGAATGATGAAGTCAGTCCAATAACTTCAACATACAGCTCGAAATTAAGAATCCGGAAATTCAATTCTGCTCCTGCAAAACAAGAGAAATCTCCGAGGATGAAATGAGCTGCCTCCGTCAACAGGTTTTTTTCTTATTTCAGCCATTTTACATGAGGGAGAGGAGATGTGGTGTAGAGAAGCATTACTGCCCTGTGCACATCTGAACTGATGAAAATGTTATTATTATTATAAGTGCACAATTGTTTTAATGATTGATTATTCCGCTGAAATCTTTCTCAGTCAACCACTTAATAACTATCATGTCAATATAAAATGGCCCATTTTAACTGATTAATTATATAAATCCAAAATGTTTTTTTTAAAGGGACAGTATGGGACTTTATTGGCTTTTTATTGACAAAAATCAAATTTCGCTTTCATTAATACGTGTTTCAGTGAAGTGGAATCGCGCCCGCATGTTGTTAAATCAAACGTACAAAACCTTCTCTGCCATGTTGAATCGCCATGTTTTTACGTTCAGTGTCATCGTGACTGTAGTTAACCACAACTCCGCCGCCGGACCTTCTCGGCTCGGGGAGAAAGTTTTCCAGACAGCGCCTGTTAAAACTACTGTCACCACCGTGTCAGCGAGTGTGAGGAAGGACGGAGGCACTGGTGTTGCCTTCAGGTGCAGTCAGACACCTGAATGACGCCGTGAGTGACGCCGTCGGCAAACCAACTGGATGTTATTTTACTCGACGAGAGAAAGACGGTAAAACGTGGGTCAGGTAAACAATACGACGTTACCATGACAACATATTGTCACGCCGGTATTGTTTTGCCTCGTGCTGGCGGACCATTTCCTTACATAGAGGCTTGTTTATCCTGTTACATGCAGCGTCTGTTGTTTTTCTGACTTCTGCCCGAGTTTACGTAAACGCAACAGCAAGAATACGTGCCGACATGCAACTGCACCGCTAGATGGGGGTAAATCTCACATACTGGGGCTTTAATTTACTTTTATATATATATCAAAGAAAAGCACTGAATCCATATACATTTAGAGGCTGGAATCAGACATAACACTTGTACAATGTACCATTGATACTGTACTGTAATGAATAGGCAGAATCTGGCTGTAACATACAGTTCCCAACTGAAACATGATACTGCTCTGTTGTAAGCAATAACACTTGAGTCCTCATCTGTCCCTGGTCTTACTCAGTGCTTTGAGTAAAGCACTGAGTATCTCAACTTTCTACTCCGCCCTACAGAAGGATTTGCTCTTTAGTATTTAGTGCATTCATTTTCTATCTTTCTAACAGCATATACAGTAGCAAGTGACCCCACAATAACCAGATTATGAAACACTATCATAAAGTAATCACTGATATTGGTTCAATTATACATATTGCACAAACAACACATTACAGTACATTAACTTCATTATTTAAACACTATTATCAACATACATTATATAAGGTATAACATGTTTCCATGGAAGCACACATCTAGTGTGAAAGCTGAATTCTGTGAGTTACAGTGCTCGAACGTGGCTCTGCCAGGTAATAAAAACAGAGGCTGTTGCTCTCAGGGACAGATGGGAAATGGAAAAAGCCCTCCATCATGTCGTCAACACAGTTAGCGGGATCCCACTGCCCACAGCCATGATTCTACTGGCCCTGAGACCTCCAACAAGACTTCCCTTTTATCAGCTCCTCCCAGGAGGGAGGCAGCCACCATAACCTTTATCCAGCATGGGTTCAGGTCTGCCCTTCCAGACACAATCAGTGCTTGAGACAACCTTTAAATGAAGACATGTCTGCCTCGCCGTCTCATGGTACAAAATTGTCCATTGTGTTTGTCTGTTGCTCTCCCCTCTCCTCCTCCTCCTCCTCTTCCTCCAATGTTTCAATATTACCATCATCTCAAAACTGGTTAGCTCAGTGTCAAAGAGTATACACACAGATTGCCTGTGGGCAATTTGGAGAAATTTACCGAGCGGTACGTCGCAGTGACAGCGCCTGTGTGTTGTTCCTTTAAGGGCGCCCTTCATCAATTTTGCAAAGAAGGTGGATATCGTCTGCTCCGTCTCCCCTCAATCTGACCCCCTGTTCACATCTGAATAACAATAGCTGGAAGTGATGCTAATATCATTCAAGGTAATCCATACTTACCATGCAGCTTTGCATTAACAAGCTCAGGCATTAAGTGTTAGACAGAGTCTGAATTTTTACCCAGGAAATAATATAATACTTTAACATTTTATTACCATTTAGTGAGTCAGAGCTCTGCAACGATGACATTCAGTCTTCAGACATGACAACTGCGTCATTTCCATTTTAATGGTGTCATTTCACAGGTTTCTACTTCTCCATACAGGAAGATAAACATATATTTACATGGTTTCACAGGGTTGAGATGGATCTTGGTGACTCAACAAGTGTTTACTGGTTATAAGGAGTAGTTTTGCGTTCATGTATGATTATAAGAATCTGAATTTCCACTTTTTCTTCTTCCCTTCATTTGTCAGTTTAACGTTATGTTCGTATTAGCTGTGTTCCGTTTTGAAATGAAGGTTATTTTATGCTGATCACTAGCCTGTCAATGTTGTTTTCATTTAAACACAGAAATGCATCGGAGTAATAGGCAGAAACAGTTGATTTCAGTGTGTGCTGTCGAGTTCCTCTCTATTATTAGCATTGTGGAACAGTATCTTTAATGAATGGGCCCCATTTTATTTGTATCCTGAATCTGCGTGAGGTAACACATGTAAGTGTGAGAAGCAGTTCACAACATGACGCTGGTTTCATGTTAGTTGGGGGCAATAAGGCACCAACAAAGCACTGAGAAAACTTCTAGTAGACAAACACGGATGTAAACAGCTTTATTTCAGACACAGAAGAAAAGGAAGGAAATATATTCACCACATTTGCAAAAGCTCAAACAAATGCAGCACGTATTATTTATTCCACACATCCTTGTTCACTGGCAACTACATAACCACCTGGCACCAACGAATCCTGGCACCTACATTAAAACTCTGGCACCTACGTTACCCACAATACAGTTTGGCTGCCAGGAGTTCAGTCAGAGGTTTGGGGCGTGTTAACATTTGTAGCTGCCACCCTCAAGCAGACATGCAGATCAGTTACAGAGGTCTGCAAAAAAAACTCACTTCTTTCAGACCCAGTCGTGCTCTCCAAGACCTGCAGACAGACTTTGATGCTTCTTCGCTCTTTAATGTTCGTCATGTTGGTTTAAGAGTTCTCATTTCTGAAAGGCTAATTCACATCAACCTACAAATCTCATCTGCTCTTGTCACAGTTTCTCTGTTGCGGATTTTCTGGTGTAGTGAGATGATATCCCTCACTCTTAATCCCACCAACAGAGCTCGGATTTGCTGAATTGGACACAGAACAAAATTGGTTTGATTCAGGAAATAACGCGACCAGTGAGGATGTGATGACAGAAGTTTGCATTGAAGACGATACTGTACCTGCACCCAAAGAGCAACATCATTAAAATTATTGTAGATTGAGCATCAACAGGATTTACCTTTTTATTATAGACTTAGAAACAGCAGGAGGGAAAAAAAACAGAACATTTCCACACATGGTGACGCATATTTCTGGGATGGGTGTATTAACAGTTGTACATATTGTATTTATATGTCATGGAGAGAGGCGTGGAAACATTTCACTGGTGGGAAATGGCTGAGGTCCATTGATTAGTCACTATGTGGAGGGATGAGGTGCTTTGTCCCTGTCAGCACGGCTCATGGGAGAGGAAGTAGTAGTATGCTTGACCTTTCAACATGCCATTGCGTAGATTAAACCTCACCTCTGCTACAGTATTTTCTTTCTTTGTTTTTTTTTTTTAACACATGGATCCTCTGCAGATGTGTCATTGCCCACGTGAATTTTCCTGTACTAAATTGCTTTTGCTGTATTTTTCTTGAGGCGTATGATTAGATGAGATTTTTTTTTTTTTTTTTTTTTTTGCGAAGCTGCTTCTGACAACATCCAAAAACAAATTTGAGCTCCTCGGGTTAACTCGTCAATCTGCCTTTTTAAAGAGTGTGCTCCAACATCCAAGTGGTGTCATTAGCACACACGTTGGCAGAGCGGGTAAGCATTAACAATTCAGATACAGCGTCATCCTCGCATCTTGCTCCATATGCCGCTGCTTTAACCCGTCTGGTAGAACCAGATGGTGAAAGAGCTGAATAACACTTGAGTCCTCATCTGTCCCTGGTCTTACTCAGTGCTTTGTCGACGGGGTATCTCAACTTTCTCCTCCACCCTACAGAGGGATTTGCTCTTTAATATTTAGTGCATTCATTTTCTTGTTTTCTAACAGCATATAGCAAGTGACCCCACAATAACCAGATTATGAAACACTGTCATTTCCGCCTGTGCTATCTTTTTCAAACAAGGATGCAAATGAAATGTTTGCTTGTCAAGACCTCGGCATGTGTAAGCAAGTCACACACAAAGTATCCCCAGGATGCAGAGATTGTCAGATTCCAGGGCTTTCTTGTGCACTTTCTCACAGAGGTCACCTGTTACAAGGCCCTTATGTATATTTCATCACCACCACTCCTTGATTCATCTCGCCACAACCCCGGCATCAAACGCCTGACATTGTCACGGTCCTGGGGGTGCAGGGGACATTACAAATTCATGTTGACTTTGCTCGATACAGCAGGGAGAAAAAAAAAAACACCTCCAGACACAGAAGCACAAAGTTCACAAACTCAACTACAATAATGAGATGGTGAGAAGTTTAGACTCTTGGCGCTTAAGTTCACAGCGCGGGGCGACGTTGATGACGACAGCTGCAGTAATGGAGGTGATGTCGGGAATCATGGGAAATGAGCAATCTGCGTTACCCGCGGAGAGAAAAAAGGGAGAATTCCTCTGGAACACCCTCCAATGTTGAAATTAATATGTGTGAGTGTGTGGGTGTATGAGAGAAAAAATGTGTGCGACTGAATGCTTGTGTACAAGTATATGTGGGAGCTCATGTGGCAAATTTGTCTCCTGGAAAATACATTTGTATACGGCTAATTTGTTTTATCAGATAGGAAAACATAATTTCTGCATCAATTATATTTACTGGGAGCTCCATCTGTGTCCACAGCTCTCGAAATCCATTGTTTCTACACACTGAAACAAGTTTAACACACATTTATGCAAAGTACAAGGAGAAATGTGGTGTTTTTATACCGGGCAAACATTTTATCATTTGGGGGGCATGAATAGAGACATGTGGGGTCATGATGTGATTTAATGAGGTTAAAATAGAGGTTTTACATTGCAAAGAGAACAGTGTGACAGATGCAATAACATGCAGAGGTCGTAGTTGGGGTCGGTCTGGACAGTTGGAGAAGCAGGACGTTGACACCAGGTTTTATGTGGGTCACACAGGAGGTTAGAAGTAGGCAGTGAAAGCACTTTAATGAACTAAGAAGAAGAATATTGTGCGGTTAACCTGAAACAAACACATCCTTTAGGTCACTTTTCCCTTTGAACATAAATGATTATATTTTCCTGGCTTTATTAAGTTAGTTTAAGTGCTTTTTTGAGCGCATTAGTGTGTAGTAACTCTAGAAAATACTCAGATCTTAATGCAAGTGGCATGTTTTATTTTAACAATAGACTGTAGGAACATGATATACAGAATATTGTCAGTGATTGTTTTGATGTAACATGACAGATCTCATTCAAAATGTTTGTTTATACTTCAAATAGCATCGTGCTAGGTGTAATAGAATTGCTCATGGCGTCCACACCTGTGACTGATCCATGCTTGAACAGATTGTTGGTGCGATTCATCTTCACTCGAAGCAGCTCTGCATAGTCACGCTCAAGACAGAGGGAAATTTTTCATGTAATCAATAGAACATGGGAATCCATTAAAAAAACCCAAAGCCTACCATCTTTTCTGCTGATTAAAATGCCAGAGTGTCTCCAGCTAGAGCCATCTGATAGACATAACCTTTAAGTGGGCCATTAGGAATATATTAAAAAAGACTCATTTCCTGGGGACATGTCACTGATGAATTATTAAAACATCTAAAACAGGCTGAACCCGTCCCCTCCCCTTCCACACCCCCCCTCAAAAAAAGGAACGCCATTGATGAGGAGTTAACCCGTTCAATGACGAGCGCATGCAATAACATTTAAATTTCCACTTGTAGGATGCGGCCACGGCCAAGAATCTGCCCACAAATCACCAGGCAGGACCTCTGATATCATTTTCATATCGATTTAGGTTCTGGCCCTACTTTGCTTTGCCAGAGCCGTCCTCTGCTGCGGCCGGTCAGAACGCGTTCAAAATCAATGAGCCGACCAAACACACAAGGGTAAAACAGGACTTTTTAACTGTGCAACTGCAAAGATACTTCTTGTGTGTTGGGAGGAATCAAACGCTGCTGCTTAATTCAGAGTAAAGCCTTCAGTTTTTGCATGGGTGAAAACCAATTCAGGGGGAGAAAACTCTGAGATTGAATTGCAAGGTGAGATAAAATGTAAATATGGGATGAATGAGAAAGTCGTGACAGTCAACAAGCGGGAGGTCCCAAGCGAAAAAGAGGAAAGATTATGTAGATGAAATGCAATGTCACCGTCAAGTTCGATGATTCATCTTAGCTGCTCTGTAATTTGTCTTATCGGGCTCTAGCCCTGAGAAGTCGTGCTGAATAGTTTGTCGCTGTATTGGTGGTAACATTTAACAAGCTGAAAGTCAGTTAATATGAAATTCGTCAATACACATTGAGAGCAGTCCAAAAAAACATGTTGATATTCTTCTGCTTGACTGGATGGATGGATGGATGGATGTATGTATGGATGGATACTTGAATAGATGGATTCTAGGATAAACAGATACTTGGGTAGATTAATGCTTAGATTGACACCTTCAAGATTTTGTGCAGACCTAAACATACAGTAGCTTAAGAGTCAGTGAACCAGAGACTTGACTTCAAATAAATATGAACACTTCCACTATATTCAACTGCACCACTTCATTGGGTGAATATACTATGTCAATAATAATGATTACAAAAAAAAGGCTGGATAATTTGAACCTCTTTTTTACATTAGATTTCATTTTATTTGCTGCAAACTTTGAAAAGTAAATATTTAGAGAAAGCATATTTGCAATAATAATAATAAGCCATGTACAGTTGCAATATGTTTGTTTAAGCTGCTGGTTTGGGCTTATTTTTAGCCCTTAATGAGCACACAACCTTATGCAATGCCACAGTATGTTCACATGGTAGCGTGATCGGTGCAAAGCTTGGAAAAAAAAGAAGCTTCTTCCGTTTCCCAATTACCAGCTTGAAGCAGAAGCCCATATTTCCAGCACACACACACACACACACACACACACTGCCTTTCCCTCCATCTCACACCGTCATTGACATGCTCCGAGGTGCTCACAGTTAGACAGGTGCGTGTTGTCCTCCAAATGTTTGCGCTGCAGGGGCTGTGTTCGTGTGGGCTTACTGTGGAGTGAGCTGATGTCTGTCCGTAGCAGCACTTCCAGCCTCCGGATGCAGGCATGCAGGAAGTCAGGCAAGCAGGAGGAGAGGTGGAAGCTGGCTGGGCAGCTTGGGCTGAGGGGAGCGTGAGAGAGGCCAGCAGTTGGCCCATGGGGCCCACAGATGGAGCCTCTGGATGGGGAGTGGAGGAACCTGCTCAGGCATTTCAGATGGACTTGTGGATTACTCATGAGCTCAGCATCCCAAACACCTACTGTGAGGAAGGAAAACATGAAATGGAAGCCATTACTTCTCCCTCCTGTGTCCCTGAAAGATTTGAACATATCGCTCCTCATATGAAGAAATATCTATGTCTATTGGGGCTGCATGATATCAGCAAAATGTCCAATCTGCGATGACGATATTGAAGAAATATTCAGGTGTGTCTAAGAAGGGGCTGCAGGCATAAATCAAATTACAGCTTCAAGTCAAAATGTCCGATCTTCGGTGACACTGTTTAATATTGAACGACCATAACAGTCCTATGATTCACGGCGTTCCTTGGCTGCACACACAGCCCTGCATGCCGTTCTCTCTCCTCATTGGATAAAAACTGTAGGATACGATAAATGTTTTCCTCAGAGCAAGCAGAGTATTCAGACCCGTGTTTTGGTCCAAACACTCTATGTAACTGATTGCTGTCGGAAGATATAACTATTTAAGTTCCAAATGTTTAACTATAATACTGTTCCTGTGTCTTTCTGAAAACAACTCAATACGCTGTAGTTCACACACCAGGCCTATAGTGGCGCTGTAACACTGCCACACAAATACACCAAAAACAGAGAAGAAGAAGAATGGAAAGCTTGCATGCTGTAAATAAACTCCAAACATTATAAGTCGACTAAACACAAGAAGTCATGCACAAATATGCCCATCGCTGCTGCATGGACACGTCTCAGGTGCGTTATCCGAGGGACCGAAGGAAGCCCGCGGTTGCTGTTGTTGGTCTTACTCACGCCATTTCAGGCAACCTTCATGGTGTCTTTATTGCGTATGTTGATGTCATGATGACGATGAAAATAAGACTAGCTGTGCAGCCCTGATGTCTATTTTAGTTTACTTTAAGTTTATCCATGTTGAAAAACTGAAATTACTAATAATCTTTCTCTGTCACTCACATACGAGTGCCCTGTACGTGTTGGAATCAGAGGAAATATTAATAAATACCGTAGGTGGGTGTGAGATAACGGCACACAGCAAGGAGTTATTGCTGCAGGAAGTGAGAAAAGCTTTACAGCAAAGTGCAAATCCAGGAGACGCTAGATTGATTTTTAGCATCACAAGTCGTGATAAGTGGTCATCGCTGTGGTGTTTTAACACCACGCTTGCAGTAGATCTCTTCACAAATCATTGGTAATGGTCAAGTTGGGGTAGAGTAGAAGAAGTGCAGAGTTGTACGAATTTTCTTTCTTCTCCTTTTGTCTTCCTACCTCTTTCTGATGAGGTTTTAAGTTGCATGTTGAGAATACAACATATTCATATTCATACTCATCATTTGGTGCTGCCACGAGCTGCATAACTTCCTGTAAGGCAGATATTGTCTCAATGCTTTATGGAATATTGTTGCAGGGGAAATGTTCTATATTAAAGACGTGCAGGAACATTCAAACGGCATGACAGCGCCTCTCCAGCGGCTTGAGGAGAAATGAGCTGCTCTTTACATGAACAACTTCATAGGCTGCTTTAATGTCCCACGTTTTGTTCTTTAGCACATGATGAGATATTAAACCATTGCTCTTAACCTTTTGAGAAAGCCACATTTACAAAAGTTTTCCAAACTAAACTGAAATGTTGTTGTTTGAAATCGGGGGCAAAAACAAGTCACAGAACAAAAAGGCATGTTTTGTCGGGAAATAAATGTCAGCGCACCACCAGGGACCCGCAGCTGCAGAAATATAACAATGCTTTCATAAAGGAGGAATGGGTTGAACGGTGTTGTTGTGCCAATCTGTAATGGAAGGTAAAGTGAAAAACAAAGACAGACTTCAGGCTTTGTAACACAGAATGTGTCTCAGAAAGTCCATTTGTTTAAGTGTTAAGTGTGATAATGCTTTAACAGGAAAACAATAACCTCATGATAATATGATATTTGTAATCCTCTCGTCTTGTGAGAAAATAGAAATCACAGCTAGACATGCATCATGCTCTGCCCCCTTGATATAATTCACTATGCAGCTATATTAAAGTACCCACATTCCTGATTATACTCTAATCTCCATAGATAATCCCCTCGCTCTGGGCTGAACCTGCAGTTATAACGCACCCGGAGGCTTCGGCTCAGGTTTTCTTTGTGCGCTCCAACTTTTTTCACAACATTACAGACCACATCTGCAGCGCTGGCTCCATCAGCGCACTGTGCTCGGGTCACGCAAGCCTAAGATACTTCCTCCTGAAATAAACCCTGACACACAGACCTCACTCTTGTCTTGTACTATTTGTGTTTTCTTGCCCATTGTGGCCGGCTGTCACATGATTCTGCCACTCAAACAGAGCCGAGGAGACATCAAATCCTTTATAGACACATCATGCATATTTGAAGACGGAGCATTTGGCCCATAAATAGCGCCGAGCCTAAATAATTGATGAGGCATTTGCTGACAATATATGAACAAGGCTGTGCATTCAGCATATCAGCCAGATGTCTCTCGTTCAGGATCTACTGCACGGACTGTATTAAGAGGTGATGCACGAGCATGTATGCAGATGTTTGAGTTTGTCTCAGTCAAAAATCATCTTGTACTGGTTCCATAAATAGCCCATCTGGGATTATACTGGAGCAAATGGGAACTTTAACATGTGTTCAATGTCTTTCTCGAGGCAGGAGATAGTCATAAAACCTCACACCAGAATGTGTATATAACTCTATAGTATAATACCATCCATCTAAACAGGATTGGAACGTCTTTGGCTAATTTGTAATGGTAATTACAATATTAACACAAAGGAGTTCTACCCACTGATTTGCAACATTACTTGCAAAATACTAAAAGAACCTGAAAGATATTTCTAAACTACCTGCTCCCTCTCAGGTATACCTATATTATTAAAATAATAGTTAAATAGTTAAGAGCAGTTATGTGTCTTTCACACTGTTGAATATTGTGTGGCGTCTGTGGGGTGTGTGCGTGGAGCTTTGGGGAGGAGGCATGGTGGTGTGTTGTGTTGGGCAGGTGTATATTTGTGGCGCCTGGAGTCTCTGGTCTGTCCAAAATGAATTTCTCCCAAGGGAGACAATAAAGACTCATCTCATCATTTGAATGTCCATCCACTTGACGGATGTGAGTCCTTTATTCTGTTTCCTTTTACCTCTGATTTTGGTCTCCACCAAATCCTGAGATAAATCAGCAGCCAGATGTTCCAGGATGTTGACCAGCAAGTAGAAACTTTGTCTATTGTTAACTACTAGCTCTTAAGTGCTAAAGTCAAAACAGAGTGAAGTAGCCTGTGATACTCATTATTAAAATTATTTATTTCAATAGCACAACTTTAATATTTGGAAAAACAAACTGTGTGTCCTTGAATCATTAGTTTGACACATTTACAGTACATCAATATAGTGAACAGTCACACAAAGTTTTCCAAAGACATAGCAGCCTCCTCTGCATCTGAGTAACATAACTTTCTCAAGGGCACAAGGGAGTTAAGAGGAGAAAAACAAAACGCTCTTTCGCTTATCCTCCCGGACTTCCCTTAATCGGTTGTGGGATTCAAACCAGCAATGTGCCGGTCAGGAACTCTCTTCTCAATCCTTGAAGCAGCTGCCGGCTCAGTGTGCTGTGTGCAGCTTTATATTCCCACCTATGTGAGTCGGGTGTTTGAAATCCACGGGAAGAGAATGCGCATCTTCGTGGTGCTACTGTATAATAGAAGGCATGATTTTACAGCGGTGTGTTTCAACGCACAGGGGCCACATGAGGTCCAAGTTTGTTTCTCATACACGTAGAAAAAAATAAATCCGACGGTGGAATACTTCTTTTTTGTTTTTAACTGTGAATGCGTGGCCAAGAATGAAAAAGCCACGCTTGTGTGCTCTTGCCATTCAATTTCTCACTTTCTCACTTTCTCTTTCATTCCTTGTTTGCCACACACGCACACAGTTTGCATCATACACAAAGGTATACGCTCATACACGGATGCACATGCACGTATGGATTCAGCTGACGCTACTGAATAATTGAGAGCTTGCAATAAAACGAATGGTGCGCATTAGAGTGAGAGATGGCTGTGGAAATGGAGAGAAAGCTGAGGGATTGCCCGCAGGTGAGCGTTAACATGTGAATCATCATGTATGGATGTTAGCAGGCTAACCCCACACATTAGCGCTCTCATGTGACAGCTGGAGTCATGATTGACTTCTTTTCTTTTCTTTTTTCTTCTTTTCTTTCTGCCTCTTTAGCGCACACACGCTCTCAGCAGAGTTCAGTGCACAGCAAACACGTCAAATGAACTGGAACAAATTCAACTTGAGGGCCTTTTCTCTGCATCCGAGAATACGTTGTTATGAAATATGAATATACAAATATTGAATTAATATGTAACCGAAGAAAATATGACTCAGGGAATGTCGTCTGCTGCTTCGCACAATACATTGTGTAGCAGCTACAGAAATAGGACCAGACGGTTTACCATGTTATCCGACTGCAGCATGTACTTGACCCTGTGTAGAAACAAAGTAAATGGGTCACCATATTTCACATGTGCACGCTTTACATTTTGACTTAACCCACAGTACAGTATATACTCACGACAGCCTGTTGTGTTGTGTGACACAGCGTGCAACACAATGTCAGAGTCTCTTTTATAAATAACTAGTGTTTGCCTTACAGCGTGTCATTCAGTTTTGTAACCCAAAGAAAAGCAGCCCCCTGTCACATATTGGGGAAATCCATTCATTGTGTCTTTTTTATTTGTCCTCTGTTCAGTCCTCCCCTCTATAGTTCTGTCAGAGCTGAGGTCAAAGTTACCCGCAGGCACTGTTCACAATGATAATAATAGCTCTACGCCACAGACGGTAGCCTCCTCATTCAGTTAAGTGAGATTGCGTAGCACACCGAGCATCCAAAAGAAGCCACCACACACACACAAGTACATTTACACACATATTTTTATAGCTATCTTTGTGGGTACCTGTTGTTGATTTAATGTTTTCCCTGTAGCTCTTTACCCTTAACTTGACCATGACAACTAAATGCTGCTACAATTCTACATCTCTTACTGAAACCCTAATTTTAACCTTAATTGTTAAACCACACAGCATTACGGTGGCCCTGAGAGATCAATGCACTGCAAGTAAAAAAAACAAAACACTTTTTGTGCATATATTGTCAAACTGATTAAGTTCTTTAATGAATTTTGCGTGTTATTGTCTTTGCACTGAGCTCTCAGGGCCACCGTACTGCATCGCCTGACAAATGAAAGCAACACAAAACTGCACTTCTTTGGGTGGTTGCCTGAGTCCGAGAGATTCAAAAGCGAGTCTGTCCCCATAGATAATTTCCTCCTTCATCACTCAAAAACAGTTGACAGGTCTTCAAACCTTCAAACTCCTTTCAAACTCCCCACCTCAACTTGTGGGGTCCAACATTTTGGTTCCTGTCAAGAACATAGCAGACCCCTGACCCATGTGGGCATAGTGGGGTCCCACTTTTTGGACACTACAGAAAAATGGCAACGAACAAACGACCACACAGTGTCATCCTGCAACGATAACATAGACCTGCCACAATGCAATTGGGACACATCATGCAGATACAGAGAGATCAACAGTGACCAGCCATCACTATTCCCCATTAAAGATGATTCATTTACAATGTGATTAACAGGACATTACACCTGACAGTGACAGAACCTTGTGTGTTAAATTTAGCATATATATTTTCTTAAAGCTGTTTTTCAGGTCTCAGGTCTGTTTACATTTGTTTGGGAGTTAAAAAGAATAAAAAAAAACATGGGGCTACGCACAGGGGAAACGTTTTTAGAGGAAGACCTGCTGAAGCATGTAATGAAGCTAAATAACACCTTTGGCCTCAGAGCAGCAGTTCAGTGGCTGTTTGTAAGATGCTTTCCTCTACATAACATCACTATCAAGCATGAAAAGGTTTGATCAGTGAGCGTCTGAATGCAACGTCAGCCGTCTAGTGAGTGTAATGAAACACTTCTGGTTCCTTGCCCTGCAACAGGAGTTGTAGTGTTTACCTTGGACTCTGGTCCAACATAGAAAAACATTATTGCTGCTTTGATGAATCAAAGAGTTGTAAAATTCCGTCTCGTGTGGTAAAAGCTTTGAAGCGTTTTGTCGGCTGATTGATCTTAAAGTTCCTGAATGTATCTCATCTTGTGTTTTATCTTCTCATCAGTATGTGAAGCAGCTTGCCTCCGCTATTGCAGGTGCTTTTATTGTATTATTTTCATACTCTCTGTGTCTGACCATGGCCTTAAATGTTAATTTGCTGTCACCGGCCACTCTTTATTGGCTAACTTTACTCCCTCTCTGTGTCTAGTGACACTTAACTGTACACAAGCCACCGGCTGTACCTCATAAGCGTCGTATGGTTATTATACCTCTGGTGCACTGGAGCAGCCTGTCTCATAACCAAGATTGTATACACAGAGATAAATGAATATAAATTATATGTATTGGAATTCAATTGTAATGGAGATCCATGTGAGACACGAACAGGCCCTGAAGTAATCTTTTTTTACAACTAATTATTTCCCCATAGAGGTGTTTCAGCTCGGAGGGAAATTCAAAGCAAGCACCAACCTCACGACATCTTATTTATTCAGACAGATAAATGGCCACCTGAATAAAGAGGAAGTCAACCCGTGCCACGACAGATTCTACTGTTAAAAAAACTGCAGAAGCTGGTAACTAAAACATGAAAATCTTAACTGTGATTCATTGTTCCCCACAGAAGAAAGTCTGCCTGATGCTCAGGTTATTATTCATATCCAGTTATATGGTCATGAAGCTGAAATCACCATGGCAATTTAAAATACTTTTGTTTTAACTTTACAAACTGGCCATCTTTGATTGTGGCTGCCATGACAATAGGGTGCCAGGTTGTGATGATGTGCTGCTATTTATAAGCAGCCCTTTCTCTGAATAAGTAAGAGGACCAGAATAGGACTGCAGTATAGGTCACCTTTGTGCTCGTTTCATCAAGTTCTTCACGATTTCAATTAAAGTCTGCTGAGGATATTTCAGTCAAGGTAGCTCAGTGAAATGTGGGCTTTGTGACACTTGGGCTGACCTTTGACTAAATGCCTTTTCACAGCACATCCGTCTAATGCATTACAAAATGTCTGGTGTTATTCAAGAGGGTGACTGATTCTTCACGTGCTCGCTCCTCCGTCTGATCGTTAGCATGGTGTCACTTTCAGGGGGTGGGGGGGTGAGTGGTGGTTTCTCACAAAGAGGCTTCAAACTTCCAAATTGATGCACATGACAATACAGTCACACTTTGTCTAGCACTAAACAGGAAGAGGACTTGTGATAATCAACCTAAAAACAGTGAGGCAGATTAATGAATTATTCAGAAAGAAAGAAAGAAAGAAAGAAAGAAAGAAAGAAAGAAAGAAAGAAAGAAAGAAAGAAAGAAAGAAAGAAAGAAAGAAAGAAAGAAAGAAAGAAAGAAAGAAAGAAAGAAAGAAAGAAAGAAAGAAAGAAAAGTAATGCATAGAAAGTTAGATAAATGAACACAAAATCCACCTGGACTCCACAGAGGGCTTCGCTCCCGGCTCAGCACCAAAGTAAGAGACTAGCTGGGGAACACAGCGGAGCATGAAGCGGCTAAAGAGCCAGGTATTTCCCTCAGGAGCTGGGGCTTAAGATCAATATAGAGCCAAAAAGCAGAGCGTATATATATTGGACTTGCATTCATCCAAATGAATGACAATGTTGTCCGCTGTCTGTTTGATGTGCAAATAAGCAGATGTTTGCTAACATGCATGAGAATATGTCGATGGTGTGTTTTTGGCTTAGTTTCAAGTTTATTTTGACTCATTTAACCAAAGTACCTGTGTGCTAATGATATTACTTTAGCTAAGGTATTGAAAACAATGCTAGTTTCATTTATTATTGGATAAAAAGAAAATCAATCAATCAATTTATTGTTTTTGGAAAGCAATTAAAGACACATACACGTGCATGCACACACGTTTTTTGTTTGTTTGTTTAATTCACAGTCTCTAAGAGAAACGCTGTAGGCTATGTGGGTTTTTTGCTCGGTAATGCTCCACGCTGCCTACCACATGCTATCATCTCCCTGTAATGACACATGAGTCAACCCTGTAGAGTTAGACACAGGTTTAATATGATTAGTCAGTGCTCTGTGAATTGTTCTTAGAAGCAATCATTTAAAATCATGAATGATATTATGAAGCTCATCACTTAATTAAAACTGACAATTACATGCAGCCTGCATTACACATGGTCTGGCTTTCAACACATTCCAGTTTCCTTATCGACTTTTACGCTCGAAATAAAGACAGTGAACGTGTAAAGCCTGAACACATGCACCAGAACTTCACCATTGTCTGTCCTGACGGAGCTGCAGGTCATGTGCTATCAGCTGCATTGTCAATGTGCAGCTTTAAAGCTCCTCACAGGCTGCGTTGCTGATAACAGAGTGGCTAATTGACTGAGATACTGTTGCCATTGAAAAGGAGTCACACTTAAGTGAGTACAATTTGCTCCTGGCGTTTAAGGAGTTATCTGCTCTCGGTTTCGGCAGCTTCCCTCTGAGAGAGTGTGATTAGCGAGTTGTGCCATTGCAGCCTTTAAGTACGGATCCTGACAAGGGCGTCCATGAGGGGAAATGTCACTTGTGTTTGCTGAAGGCGGCAGTGATGAAAAACCTTAATTAGAGCCCAGGTAGATTTTTTTTAATACTTAAGGCAACCTTAAACTCCTTGGTTAGTCACTTACGTTGGACATGAGTTGTGAAATGCATAGTGTGCGACTGAAAGACGATATGATTCACTGTGACATGACTAAATAATTAATCTCAGAGCAAGAAATAACGAAGCTATATTCCACCACTGGATCGTTAAATATTCCCGCGTCAGGAGAAATGTGTGTGAAATGTACAAGTTTAAGTAGGTAAGGCATGAATTTAACTTATTACGTAATGGGTCTGCCATTCAGAAAAATATGCAACTTTAATGCGGCTATAGTGACATGAGGTGTGTCAAATATTAAAGGCTCATACATATGAGGAGCGAAGCCACAGAGGATCGAGGAGAATCCTTGTATCGGGCTACAGTTGCGCACACGTGTGCATTATGGGATGGAGGACGAGAACGAGATTGGATGAGACGGTACTCGGTCAGAGGGCCAAACATCTGGACTATAGCACCTAATATTGATGCAGCACATTGAGTATTAATGGCACTGGTAGTCTGAAGTTGGCAGTAATATTGTGTCAAATTACTCATTTATGTATCTTTTTATTTAAAAAATGCATCAATTGCCTGATGATAGTTATCATGTAGGCTCTTTGAGCAGTAACTACAGACCCACTGCACCTGTAGCAGTGTGTATAACCACACACAAAACCTCACGCTAATCTAATCCCAGCCTTAAAATGATCAACATGAACATCAGACAGAGCCCAGCATGACACAGACACATCATCTATTGCTGAAGACTCACAGTGCAGTTTTTCAGGCATACAGAGAAAAACCTGATTTGCCCACCAGGTATTTCCATTTATTCATTTATTTTTTCTTTTACTTATTAGTATTTCCACAGTGTACTCAACTGCACCTTGTTTATTCACTTTCAGCAAGTCATGACACATTGTTAATCTAGTTATGTATATCCTCAACATCAGTTCTCTTGCAGTAATTCATTTTGTTTGGAAGTGGCAGAGATCTGAGGCTGGTGACGGATGGTAGAATTAAGCTCTATTGGGAAAAACAGCAACGGCTTAGTCACTAGCGACTGACACAACTGATGAAAACAATGAATGCAAACTGGTTAATTTTCTTCTCTATAACTGAACTTTGAACTCTTTTAAGTGCAAACACAGCTGGCCTGATGTATCACCACGTCCATCCCACAGACAGCAGGCTCTGTGTTTTTCAGCAGTGACTATCACTATGCAAATTTATACATGCATCTGTTTAATAACTCATTTGACTTCTAGCTAAATCTGCTGTTATGGGTTTTTTTTCTGCATCTCTTAAAATGAGGAGAGTATCTTTGTCCTCATTGTGGGGGGAGAACCAGTCTCTGTCTTTGTTCCTGTATGTCCTGCCAGTGGTGCACCACACCTGTGTGTTTGCACACACCCTGCAGAGGTGGATACACACAAACACGTAGGCAGTGGGCACATACCTTCAAATACTGTTGCCTGCATGCGCCAGATTCTTAGATGAACACAGTCACACTTTCTCTGTGTCCCCTTCTCTTGGCTTGTCTGAATAGAAGAAGCTACTGGGACTTTGGCAGCTCTTATATTTAGCTACTGCAGTCCTTTTTCAGTGTAGTGACGTCTCCCATGGTCTCCCACAGCTGTTTTTATCAAGTCATTCTGTCAGGCAGGCAACCCCGCACTGCTGCATTATTCATACTCTGATAGAGACGGGGGAATCGGAAGTCCCGACCACCACTTTGATGACATGCAAAGAAGGGGGAAAGACTCTGCACCGCTTACATCTGCTGTCACTGGTGCTTTCCCAGCTGCTGTGATCATCAAGTTGAACACAGAAGCCGTAAATGAGAATGTACAAGTGTGTGCGTGGAGGGGCTGTTATGCCGGGGTGGTGAGATTTGTGTGGGTAAATGGGTATTTTGTGTGTGTGAAGTCATAGATTTACAGTATGTGTGTTAAATCTTCTGCTCATATGTGTGTGTGTGGAAGATCAAATTTTGCTTAATGTTATTTACGCCCAGTGTTCCCTCTGATATTACATTTATGTAATGTGTTCATTAAAGCCATTCATCATCTTCATAGCTTTGGGTTTCCCCTTGTACAGGCAACATAAAAACACGGCTCCCTCCTCTGCTATAAATATCTTTCACGGTGAAACACCCTCCTAAGGCTTTGTCAGAGACGCATCTCACCGCCGGCTTGGATAAAATATGTCTACGTGCATCATTGGGTAATTACATAATCCGGGCATTTTCTGACAAGGTAACGGATGTGATGGAAAAATGAAAAACGTGTGTCCCTCATTCATCATATTCCTCAAAGTCTGGGCGCCATGTAGGTTTGATAGAGATTGTTGCTGTGAGGAATAGAGCAGATCCTCCATCATAGAGATTTTTTGGCTGGAGCACAATAGCAGGTCTAGTCTCACACAAATGACCCTGACTGACTGACTGACTGAATGACTGATGGTTTTTCTACCATGTTCAGCAGACTACTGAGCCGGCTGCTTAGGGAACTGCAGGGAAGTGGAGGAGCACTTCCAACACACCGTGCCTCACCTCTATTACAACAAATAAACTACTTTTTGAAGGGGTACTCAACCCAAAATTGATCATTCACCAATTTTCTACTCACCGTCATGCCAAGGAAGGGTTCGGAGAACTTTCGGAGTCATCAAAATGCTTTTGGAGTTCAAGGTGGGGTTCAGCTGGCAACGGATTTTAATATAATGGCGGCAGATGGAGCTCATTTTTGAATCACACACTATGAAACATCTTTATACCAATACTGCTCTAGTGTCCTGAAGCCGCGATATGAAAAAGTTGTCTTTGTTTTTACCCTTAGCTCCCTGTGGCTCTGTTCATGTTAGTGCATATGCGCGAAATTTGCTGGGAGATGTTCGTTCGACCTTGCAAACCATTGAATGTATGATGTAAACACTAATTAAGTGAGCACAATCCGCCACCATTATATGAAAATCCGTAACCAGCCGGAACCCCCCCTGGAACTCCAAAAGTGTTTTGATGACTCTGAAAGTTCTCCAAATGCTTCCTTAGCATGGCGGTGAGTAGAAAATTGGTGAACGATCGATTTTGGGTGAAGTATCCCTTTAATCCATATAGGCTACCAATATTACTAAACAAGGCAGAGGGCTAACTAAACATAAGAGACACCAAACGGAAAGAGACAAAACATCAGTGATGTCTCTAGTTCTACATAACGAGGGGAGTTTGACTTATTAAGATCTGCCTGAAGTTAAAAACAAAACTACAGTATCATGGATTCAAGATGGAGAATGTATTAAAATATTCTTACATATGGAGCCAAGAGTGTGCTATTCACCTATTTATTTTTCAAGTTGGAGAATGTTGACATAATTAGTTGATCGTCTGCTTTGGGTTCAGTCTTTGTCCCAGTACTCCAGGTTCGAGTCGAGTCAGGTAGAAAGTAAATTCAAATAAAATCTTGTCTGTTATCAGGATTTGACCGTAGATGGTCCAGACAGATACTAGATTTTGACCTGTCCTGTTTCTTTTTTTTACAGTCTAACGTCATAATTAATATGATAATAGAATCAGCACCACACACCCACACATGAACAACAGAGCTCCAGGAAAGAAGGGTGAGTATGAAACTATGATGTAAAAGTGGGTAAGCATCAGTGTGACTGTGTATGCTGATGTCTGCCGATTTGCGCATGTTTACATAAATGGATGAGCCTGATTGACAGCACAAGTTCCTGTGTTGACTCAGTGTGATTGAGTTGGAGATGTGAGTGCACTCTGCTGGCAGCGTTCTCCATTTGTCACCATCTTGAGCCGGCGGGCGCCTGTCGGACCCGAGAGCTCCTGTCTGCCTCGCCGTAATCCCGCTCTTAGCATGTGCAGGCACGTCTACGGCCACCAGCAACACCCATCTCATGGAAACTAATCCATTGATCCTCCTCTGTGTGTCAGTCACAAAAGCAGTTAGAGCTATGAGCTACAGAGCTATGCTATGTCAAGTGTGGCCCTCAAAGCCCAGGAATCAATAGTGTGAAAGTAATTTGGGATGCAAATGGTCAAATGATGGCATTGTGTGTCGAAAGAGGACATGCAGTTGAAATGGATGCTTTTGTAATTATGATTGAACCCTTATTATCACATTGTGATGACAGATATGACCACAGCACATTTTTTTATTAACGATATATTTGTCAAATGCGAGAAAGCCA
The DNA here is from genome assembly GCA_030347415.2 of Decapterus maruadsi. Classification (NCBI taxonomy): domain Eukaryota; kingdom Metazoa; phylum Chordata; class Actinopteri; order Carangiformes; family Carangidae; genus Decapterus; species Decapterus maruadsi. Next base: position 21,829,742 of record CM064906.1, read on the forward strand.
TGAAATGCCACCAGGAAATGTTATTTATCATCTTTTGTTTTTCTAAGGTATGAGGACGTTTATTGTTTTCCTCCTCTATATTTATTGTGTCTAGGAATAAAACCCCAAATATATAGTGATAGAAAATGATTTATGGAAGAGGCTCATTGGAGAGTAGGGCAAAGAAAATGCCATCCGCTTGAAAATCTAATAAGCATCCTCTCTGAATCAGCGAATGAGGCGGTGGCATGTACAGGAAGCCTTTCACAGGGTGATCATGTATTAAACAGACTTCCCCTCCTCAAATATTCATGGGCAGAGATTTACTCATTAATCTTTCATTATCTTCTATCTCTCTATTTTGCATACATCAGGAGCTTGGAGCTGTTATTGGTTACAATCACCTTCGTTTCACCGTTCTCCTGCGTGATGCTGTCCTCGCAGTTCGCTGCTGATTATATTGCCTACATGCAACAGATAATGAGGCGACTCTGTGTTTGAGTTTCTTATTTTCCCGTCGCTTTTCTCGTCTGTGTCGGAAGTCAGGTTTCCTTTTCTTTTTTTAAGTTTGTGTGATCAAAGTGGCAGAGACAGTGAGTTCTCTGGATTTGTAGCTCAGGAGCTTAAGTGGGGAGATGGAGGTTGGAGTGACGACACACCACCGGGCTTACTGAAGCTTAATAGGATCTCTACATCAGCACAGATGTTCGTCTCATACAGAGGACACACTCTCACTTGTCAATACGGCTGCAGGTGCACAAACAAATATGAGCAAACAGGCGGAGGTGGAGGAAGAAGAAGAAGTACTCAGATCCTTTACCTAAGAAAAAAAAAACACCAGAACCGACGCTGTAGGAAAAACCCAATGCATTTCAAATCTCACATAAACTAAATCTATCAGAAATAAGAATATCCATCTGATGCATGGTGGTATATGACATTTGCATTTCACTGACAAGGTAGAGCTAGTGTGGTTAAAAAAAGAGTAAAAGTTAGATTGTGGAGCCCATTGTTCTTACAAAAAGTAAAATTTGATTCATGATTCAAGAGGGAAAAATCTAGTTCTCCTGAAAAAAAATCATTATTTTATTCAGAGGTGAAATTGTTCTAACAAAAGTTCCTGAGGCAAAAAACAGTGGTTAGAGAATAACTTTTACTTGAGTCAAAACAACACCACATTGCAGAAATACCAGTATGCATGATAATAGAGTATTAGTAGTAGTATATTTGGTAGGTGTATTTCCTGAATACTCTCCACTAGAAACCATTGGTTTAATCTTTAATGATTTATTGTATATTGTAAACGAATGAAAAATGTTAAGCTGGAAATAAGACTCAGCTGGCGACTAAACGTACAAATATTTTGAAACAGGTCTGAGTTACAGTATAAACACAACATGCTGCACCTTCCTCCAGTGCAGACAGGCTGTAGTACAACAGAAAGCTTCTGTTGTGTCGTGTGAAGGGAAATAAAAGAACAGAACTTCTGTTTGTAGCTTTTAAAGGATCCACATTCGCATCAGCGCCCAGTTGTTTGAAATTCACTCATTTCCGTGACGCTGTGACAGGAACGATGTGTGCTAAATTAGGCTCTTCGTCGGGGTGGGCGGAGGGGAGAAAAAGTACAAACCGCGAGATGAAAGAAGTTGGTAGTCCACAGAGGTCAGCGGTTCACTGACTGTGTGCTCGGCTTCCTAGAACCACCCCCAGCATGATTAAGGATTTGCTGTGATGTGATCCCAGTGATTACCATAGATGACTATAGGAGGCCGAAGCTGGGAGACGCGGCGTGTTGGGCTTCAGGGGGGACACTGGTGGGCAGGGGCTCTATCGACCTGCTCCCTTGGACTCCTGTTAATAATATACAGGGACTTAACACGCCTACACACGTGGACATTGTGCAGAGAGAAATGCATGCACAAAAGCACAAACCAAGACGGCAGAGATGAGATGAGAGCAAACGGGGTGTTATACTCTAAATATATCACACATGCACAATCAAAAAGAGACATTCACATGAACTCAATAACACCGCGTCCCTGTGCAGAAATAGTTTCCGGCATGTGAGGTGGAAAACTGTTGCAAATGAGGCAAAAAATCTAAATGTTGCTGCTTGATAATGACTTTTCTCGCCGCTATTCATCCCCTACCATCATCATCACCATGGTTCTCAGTAGTGCAGACCTTGTTATCCTGTCCACTCTCTGTCTTCATGCTCCGACTCCGCTGATAACAATGCAGTTAATCAGCAAGCTCTGGGCAGGCTAACTTTTTCTTCCAGCAAGATGTTGATGATGATAGCGTTAACATAACCCCAACATTAACGTCACCGCGAACTGACGCACACGGCTTTTAGAGCATGAGACGATTTAAAATCTACAGGGAAATAAACATACTCGACTCCTTTTTAGCGTTCGGGTATCGTTAGGAGACGCATCCAGATGTTTTAAGCCTCGACAAAACTGTGAGCTCTTCCTCTGACAGGAAGTTAAAACCGTCAACCTCTTGTTTAGTCGCCAGGAAGAAAAAAGAAAAAAAAAACATTGTTTGCGGCCCTCTTGCTGGTCTTCCAGTCCAATGATGACTAACGTTCCAGTGAATCAGTGTTGTGCAGCAGAACCCAGTCAGGCTCATGCTGTTCTCGCTGGTCATCCGGCTTTGAAGAGGTATGCATGTCTGCCATCTGTTGTTATTTGGACACCTGCTGGCACCGCACAATGATACAGTGATTCACATCTATTGACAGGTTGTCAGACTTTTTTATTCGGCCCACCCCAGTCAAAAAAACAAAATGAGCAAAACAAACCAAACACCACACAACGGAAAGACCCGAGAGGAGGTTGTTGAATTTCCAGGCCGTAAATGAGAAAGTTGTTTTTAGGAAACGTCTAAGCTCTGCTGTTGAGTCTAGCAGCCTGACTGACACCTGCCAATATTAATGTAGCTTATCACAGACACAGTGGTAATGCCATCATGATTAATAATTGCCATATAGAAATACTGTATGTTTTATGAAACTTGTCTTATGTGATGCTCAGTACATCATTTCTCCATGAAATACAATGTTATGTCTTTACATGATGTACCTAGAGAGCTGCATCAACTTGTTGATTAATGTATTAGACGGGAAAAGTCTGCATTATATATGAGCATCCATTACATTAAAGGCCTTTACATATGGCACAGTGCTGGAGTTTTAAATGTCCTGTACATATGAACCTTGTAAACACATTTGCAGGCTCAATGTAAGCACCTGACAGACAGCTGCATTATTTCATGGGCCTGTGTTATGTGTCCCCCGTGCAACACAGCGCAGCATGCCCAAGGTTCCTAGGTGAAATAGATGCCTAGAAACCATCAGCATGTTGCACTGTGTTGCACGGGGGACACATAATAGAGGTCCATGAATTAATGCAGCTGTCTGTCAGGTGCTTGCATTGAGCCTGCAGGTATGCTTACAGTTTACATATAGACGAGGGAAACGTGGTGTCAGAAGAGGCAGCTGTAGCGATGGAAACGGAGCTGGCTACAGCGGCCAACGCCACAGGATACGAAGACGGATTAATGTCCGTTGTGGGGGGGTTTTCTCATTACAGAGCACCTGGAAGAGAAAGAGACAGTGGGACTGTGTATTGCATTGGTTTGTGTAATGACTTTCATTGGCAGAAGAGGGAGACAGAAATTTGCATCTTGCAGGTTTTTCCGTGTATTGGCTATACTGCTATCTGACAAACAAACATTGCAGGTTTTGCCTGAAATCATCAGTTGTCATCTCTGCTTCAGCTACAGTAATTAAATGTGAGAATGTGTGGCTTTACTCTTATGTGAAATGAACTGGAAAATCTTTTTTTAGCTTTGAAAAAAGCAAAGTGATAACAATACCATATGGTCTGAGGATTTCACAATACGTCAACATTTGTGGATCAACTCGTAGATAAATCAGGGAAACTATGTGAAGATGAGTCAGTAATGGAAAGAATGGATAGCTGTGAGGTTCTGATGTTGTTTGCCTCAAAATCTCTCCTGCAGACCAAAACAAGAAGGGTTTATAAAAGATGAATGCAGCCCACTACTGCTAATGTCAGCGGCAGATGAAATGCGCAGCTGGGTGCAGACAGCATGTCATGTTAAACACGAGATAAAGTAATAAAACATGTGCGTATGACCTGACCTGAGTTCAGCTCCCAGTGGCCCCTCGGAGCCGAAATTGCACCGTGTCGTCTTGATCAGAACTGACACACCCCCCTATTGTTCCTCTCGTCCCACTTCAGCAGCATTCACGGTGAGCCGACGAAACGCAGAACAAAAGAAAAACCCCTTTTGTGAGCGCAATGAAAATGTCAATTCACTGCCACAAATCCCCACGCAGCGTGCGCCATATGCTATCCTGCAACTGGAGCCCAACTTTTCTCTCTTGCTGTTCAATCATCTATATCCTCAATGACCTGTTAGATGTGATACTCAGTGGCTGAGGTACTTCAAAGACAAAAATGACAAGAGGATGGATAAAGATCCCGCAAGTTTGCTTTTGCCAGCGCTGGATGCATTCAGGCAAACACCACTTGGCTGACAAGAACTAATGGCAAGTCCCAAGACTCACGGAGAGAACAATGAATCTGATTCAAACAGCATAACACTGTCAGCGTAACAGTGCCAGCTGAAACAGATGGGCAGATAAAACAGCTGTGTGTCTAAATTAATAGGGTGTCCAGCCTCAAGCTGACAGCCTGTCTCTGCGGACGCTTTTTTTTTTTAAGTTACTGATCAAAACAGTAATCAGATTACAATTTTTTATTTTGAACAGGGGCAAGTGATGTTGCATTAATCAAACACATTCACAGGGAACTGTGGAGTCATGTAGAGCGTCTGGTTCATTCCCCACAGACTGTGACGGGGGGGCTGGCTGCTCAGCGGCGTGTTTTGGTGCAGGTCTGTAAATTTCAAATTGTGTGCCTCCGCGTTGGTAGAGTGCAATACCGAAGATGAGCAAACATGGAAGGAGTTTACAGAGTGTCAGAAACACCACAGAGGTCTGGTGTAACAAGCTTACAGGATGAACTCACAAACATTTTTTAGCCTATTTGGCTCAGAATAAAACAATTAGCCCAATGGACTATAATAATGCAAACACACATTTCAAAAACAATGATCTCATCATCAATTTATTATGCCATGTGTTTTGTATATTTGTCTCGTGTGCTCCTGCTTTTGCAAATTAATTGCCCCCTTGGGGATAAATAAACTTATTGATTGATTGATTGATAGATGTACAAACCCATGATTCTTCTGTAATGCTAAAAAGTGCATCTTTGTTTAACCATCTAATCATTCTAATCTGCAGTGGTACTGATTCTGGATCTGTCCTCAGTACTTTCTGCCTTATCGTTCATTTCACTGCAATAAACCCAGATGGAGACGCTGAAGCTGCTCTGACAGCTTGTTGTGGCCCAGCTCCTCACAGAGACTCTGGAGGACCAACACAACGGCCACAACCTTCATCACATTATAACAAGCCCATAGCCTTCGCAGCGCCCCCTGTCGAGTCTGCACAACTTCAATTTCATCACTTTTAGTTACTTTATTTTGTCTTCCAACCATGTTTCTTTGGGGGGGATCTCAGTGGCTGGGTACTGGTGTGGCAAAAGTACAGTAGTAGTAGTTTCTTACATTTTAGCAGCATCACATAACGCCTAAATAGAGAGATCAGTTTAACAAACTTATTCTGGATAAAAAAGAAAAGAGCAGCAGAAAAGATAAATGTCTTCCCCGGCAAACATAACAATCTTTTGGGAAAGTGTCGATTTGTATTTGCACTCCTGAGGCAATTAGTGCGAAAGAGACACTGTTACAGCTCAGACAGAGACGGCCAGCAAGGTTAGATGGTACAGACTGAGACTCCACCACTTAATACGACAAAAGTACAAATGTCTCACATGATAATGAGCGCTTGTGTTTAATGAAGAACTTCTGCCGCCACCAACCAACACTGGAGGATAATTGGGCAGAACTGTGAGTCTCACCGTTCTTGAATTGTAAAAATATCAAACATTGATATTGATCAGTTGAAACTATGTAATGTCAAACAAACCAGCAGTAGACGTGAGCTGCCACCGCATGTGATGTTTTCCCACCCAACAATTGACAGTAATATTCATATCAGCCCGCAGAACAGTAATATTCATATGGAGTGGCATCACCATGGTGCTTCGACATCAAAGCACGCATGAAAACGACAGCGTTTGTAATCAGCAGAGGATTCACTCTCCACCTGTGCACTGGTAACAATAACATTATCTTATGGCAGCAGCTTGCACCAGTTTCATTTGAGACTAACAATAATCTGCTAAATGTATAAACCGAGATGAATCCATCCACTTTTTTGTTAATCAGGGCAACATTTTGCATCACATAGAAACATCTGTCAACAGCTGCTTGAAAGAAATGAGCCCAAACGTTTTCATAAATAATAAAATAACAATCCGTTTTAGCATTTCGCTTCATAGAGTAAAATCACAACACTTGTGCAATACAGCAAAAATAAAATATTTACTAAGAAAGGCTGTGGAGCGCCCACACCAATATGTATGAAGCACATGTGCTGATATTTCTCCTATTTGATGCTGCATTTACTGTATAAACTATACTCCTCTGGCTGTCAGCATCAGCCCAGACTGCTTTATACCAGCAGCCACCAGATGCCTGCAGCTCTGTGACCTTCCAGCCTCCTCATCTCACTTGGTTTCTTTTTATTTATTAGATTTCTCTTTCTTAAAGGGCTGGAGGCACAGTGAGCAACACCCTGTGAGCTTCACAAAAAGTGCAACGTATTTGAACATCCCCTTTATTTTTATTCCATAGCTTATAAATGTTGGACTCATAAGAGGTATCCTGGGCATGTAAAAGACAATAGAGAAAGAGAGATTTTGTCCTCTATTTACAAAGAGGCTCTCAGCTGTTTTATCTGGAGGACATGTTTTATTCCAAAGTTTCACTCCGGTTTGTAACTCTGCCTCATGGATTACTGGTCCATAAATTGGATGAATGGGGACTGGATGTGTCACCAGGTTGATGACGTGTTGCCACTGGGAAGCGTCTCTGAAGACACAAACATTTGACATGTGGTTTCGATACCGTCTAATGGTTTCAGATGAGAATGAAATCATCCTGAGACAAAACTTTTTTTTGCATCTATTCTTGGGAGAGTAGAATTTTTAAAAAAAAGATCTCTCAAACTCCAGCTCTTAACTGAAGCCCTAGTCCTCGCTCTGCGCAGCCTGCAAATCAGTTTCCAATGATCAATAAATTATTAGTTTCGCAGGTGTTGGAAGGAAGCAGGTCATTTGACCACATTAAGACCTGACCCCAGCTGTGATTTCAGTATATTGTGCGCCGATGGAGGGCGCTCCTCCTAAACCCGAGATCCCTGTATCCTAGCAACTACGTGCACACCTCATCTTGTCTAACTAGACCTCTTTGGCGGCAACCTACAATGAAGACCAGAAAAAACAGAGAAAACTGCACCAACTTTGTCCTCCAGGAAAGATTGAAAACCACTTGTCTTTTTACAGAAAACACAGGCAAACTTTTGTGCTCTGGAAGCAAAATCAGCCATGAAGGATTCCAACTAGGCCTGCATGATATTAGTGAAATGTTAGATGTGCAATGGTGATACGACTTTCTGAAAATGAAAAAAAAAAAGATGAATCGGGCAGCCCTATAATTCCAACTTGAGTCGCTGCTACGATGCCAGTGAGGTTGTTAAGTGTTGTTCAGTGGAGATGGCTATGGCTTTTGAAACAGTCACACGGCTCAGAATGGAAATGGTCTCTCTGTCCGGCCTGGTGATGATGTGAAGAGTGGAACCATCCAGACATCCATTAAACAGAGGGTCCCAGACGTCCCTCTCCCTAGCAGCGCTTTCCAGCTCCTCCTGAGCGATCCCAAGGCATCCCCAGCCCAGATCAGATGTATAATCCCTCCAGTGAGATCTGAGTCTCCTCCCAGTTGGAGATGCCTGGAGGAGCCCCCCAGAGGGAGGAGCCCAGGGGACGTCCTCAACTGGATGGATGCCCGAACCAGCTCTTTTCATGACATGAAGGAGCAGCAGCTCGACTCCGAGCTCCCTCCAGATGCCTGATCTCTAAGGGGAAGCCTGTGTCAGCGACTTGCATTTTTGATCTCGTTGTTTTGATTAATATCCAGAGCTCTTGACCATGGTTGGGCGAGGATTGGAGCATATAAATCTGGTTAATCAAAAGCTTGGAAAAGTAGCTCTACTGTAGAGTACACTGTCAAATGCATTTCAATATTTAAAAAAAGAAAAGAAATGTTGGTAAAAATAAACTTTCATTGTATATATTCTGGGCTTTACATTAAATAACAGGCTATAATTGGATCATTAAGTAATGTGGAAACTCTGGTGAAAGACATGATCATATCTGGCTCCCTCCTGGTAGTGAGGATTTTTTCCGTGGCCCTCTCCATCATCAAGTTGCCCAACCTTGTCTTACACTGTCATGTTATTCAGCTCAGCTGCTTTTCTCTTCTTTTTTTAACGGCACACCTCTCTAAAGGATATAGCGCATGTGGACCCGGCTGTCTAACTCTCTGGCAGGTACTGTAGATGTGTGCAACACCTTAGACGACCCGACCACGTCTTTTTTTTTTCGCTCTCTCTCTATTTCATTCTTCCAAAGACAAAAATACAGAATTAACTGTCTCATCTATAACAGCATATCATGTCTGTATTGGATGCACTGTGTTCGGCCAAGCAAACATGCCCAAAGGTCAGCACTGCCAAACACAACGTCTGTACTTTGCTATGATGGTATGGACAAAACACTCGTATCACATTATAGTCAGGCAAATCACGTACATCGGAGCTGTATCTGACAGACCATGTTGGAAAGCTTGACCCCCTCCCTGAGATGAAGTGATACAGGGAGAGGCCTGCCAGAGCTGCACGGATAACTTCACTCTGGTTCTCTTCAGGAAATACTGTTTATGCAAATAAATAAATCTGTTGTTGTATATGTGGTCTGAGAAGACAAGGCTGCCTGACGCTTTATTTTCTTAACTCACTCTCACTGACTTCCATTGAAGCCATGTTTGTTTGTCTGCAAGCTCCAGCTGCTCTGGCAGAATGGCGTTGACCACGGGACTGTTTACAGTCTGTGATCACGCTGCTCAGTGTTTCACTATACTACCTGTGACATCACGTCGTTTTTTTTTGTTTTGTTTTGTTTTTCAGATTGTCAGGCTTCTCTGCATGTGGTGCTAAGATACAGATTGCGTGCATGTCTTGGCATATATCTGCAAACACCGTCGCTATGTGTATATACAGACACACGCTTGCATATGCAACTGCTCGTGTATTCACGTATACCTCCTCTCCTGATTCATCTGTCTGCTTTACTGACAGGAAATAGAAAGAACACTGAGGAATACCGTCCCATGCTTATTTATAGATAAAGAGAAAATAACACATCAAATGCGCCTTTTTGAACAATCAGCATCAACACCAACAATTGGGGGCTATATTTTTCCTCTTGGTTTGTCTGTCTTCTGTTTGGATCTATTTATGAACTCTCTTGGGAAATGTTATATCAGCTCTGATCTGTCCCACTAAGTGAAGGAACAAGCTGCAGCACTGCAGCATCACAGGAGGCTGAACTGTTCCTGCACCGGTGTTGGCCAAATCAACAAATATGCTGTCGAATACAAACTCTGGTGCAAAGCGTCTGGAAGCGGCCGCTTGCCAAAATGCATTTGCTTCAACTCATGTTTTCTTGGCTTTGTATCCTTACACCTATCAAGAAAGCAACAGTGAGCCAGAGCTGATCGCCTGGAAAGGTCTGAACTCAAAACATTGAATTATTTCCTGGAAGTTGTTTAAAAAATCCAGATTTTAGAGCTCCTTTATAACCAACAATTTGCTTTTAATGGACTTTTGTAATGGAAGTTGCATATATTTAAAAGACGATACGTGTTGACACCGCAACTTGCTTCGTATCTTGTTGAAAAATTTGTTTTTCAAGGTTAAACTAAGTAACTTATTCTGAACTGCGGCCTCTGTTGTAATTGCAAGATTATAGTATATTGCATCACTTAACTTTCCAAGGTTGTGTCGATTGAATTGCTCTCCAGACATCATCAATACTCAGCTTGACAGAGATGTGTATTGATGATGTGTGTATTGAGACAACAACATGGATTTATTAAAAGAGCTGGATAGGCAATACTCCTCACCTCTGTTACCCAGAACCCCTTATAGGTGATAGATGGAGATTCTTTCAAAAACTGCACTTTAAAATGTCTAAACTGAGTATAATCATAAGCGCATGCTCACTGATGAACCTCCCTGTATTTCTAATGGTAGATAAAAGTAAAACAACTCGCTGCACGGAAAACATACCAGTCTTTGTTGGAGACCTCTCACCACTGCCGGGATCAAAATGTGGGAGAAGTTGCAAATGCCAGCTTTAAAGTAAAGCGTCTGATGCTTTTGGATACAGTATTTAGGGGCCGGGCAGCGGCGCAATGAGCATTTACTTATAAAAACTTACCAAATCAATGGTACATGCTACAGTTTTGCAACTTTTACATAAATGTAGCCTCAGTACCGCAGAAACCTTTTGTCCACTTGAACTCATTACAAAATCTGAAGTCCATCATTTTCAAAAACTGTAAAACTTATTAAACTTACAGTAGCCTATCTCCTCCCACGATTTTTGCTCAATTGCTCATCTTCAGACTGTCCTACACAAACAATCCACATAGATTTTTGACTGCAGTGCATGAAAAGATTTTTGTTTAGATAACAGTATAAATCTGCCTTGACAACTGCTGCCTAGCTGGTGACTATACCAGAGTCCATTTGTGAGGCCACACACCAGGACTCACTTCCAGCTAATTTAGCCCAATGAGTTGGGAGCTGATTCACAATGTCAGAGTTTGTGAGTTCAAGCTCCAGCGAGGGTGATGACAATGACACATCAAAATGCCAGATGTCCTCAATTGGAAACACAAGACAATGATGGTGGCGTTACACCACAACTCTAAAGTTCAAAACTTTGAAAATTCATAACAAATCAACCATATGTGCTGCAGCTTTGAAACTTTAACTTTTAAATTGCCTAACTTTGTCTAAAATTGCCCGGCCCCGACCATTGCTGCACAGCAGCTGTAGTTTATTTTGTGTGTGTGATGTCCTGAATGCAACAAAGGTAAAACCACAGGCATAAACATGCACACTCGGTACAGCGTGCCTCACACAAGCTAACGATGCCAAGAGCCCAAATGGCACCACAGCACCTCAGGTCTAAATCTGTATTGACACGTTGGATTTTTCAGCTCTTTCTGCCACTAACTGTCACACTAGTGTGGCTGATTGTCAGACATTGTCAATCATTTGCATTCACATCCGTCTGCACACACAACCGCAGCCTGTCCGCAGCACAATGCCAAGTCTATATCCAGTTCTTAGGGCAATCAAATATTTACCAATGAAAATAAAGAGGAGGAATCAGACATCTTGCCATCTGAATAACAAAAGACTTCACCCTGCTTTTAATAAACCTCAGATTCCCAAATCAATCTGAATTAAAGTATTTGATTACCAGTTTCCTAGCAACCCAAGACCACGGCCATCTGTTGCTTCAGCAGACAGACGAGTCGGACTGCGCCGTAGCCAGCAGGGAGGAATTCCACCACGCTTTCCATCGCTCACGCTGAGGTCTTTTGTACACTGAAACAAGAAGAAAAGCACCCAAAAGGATAGACTTTTCGGTATCTGTGAAGCACGTCACAAAGGCTGTTTTCCAGAGTGCATTCTATTCAATAATTTAGCGTTCGTTGGACTGAAGGAGAAAATCTAATATTCATACAGACAAATGTCCCACTCTATTCCATTCAGGCCCTTGGAGGACTGAGAGGAAGCTACGTACTTCCTCTGACACGGTGGGCTAGCAGAGTCAAATGCACCAGGACAGGGTATCAGTCAGAGTTCAGCACCTGCCAGGAGAACGCCCTCATCCAGGGCTGTAATTATGATATATGTCGGGGGACATGTGCAGGGCCCCCAGCTTCAGCACCCACTTTATCCCATTTGCACAGACGCCGTCTGATCTCGTCTGCTGGTGCCTAGCTAGCAGCTGACATACAACTGCTGTGGACCAGACTTTTATTAAAACAAATCTGTGATCTGTGATTCTCTAGTAGTATCGCATTTAGCTGAAGAAGTGACAATGACGGGGGCAAGGCGATGGATGGGTAGGAGGAGGTTCTTACTGCAAAAAATAGCTCAGGGTTTGTTCATCAAAAAAGCAAACAGAAGAAATGAATGTGACCTAGTTCTTTTTTTTTTTGGACTATGAACGTGGTTCAGAAGTCAAAATCGTAAGCTACGAATGTGACCTAGTTAATTTGAGCGTGTGTGTAAGCAAAACTTTGATGTAGCTCCTGTGAAGTTTGATCTCGCACAACACTGCCGCTCACGAATGTATTCAAGTGACGTAAATGTCTTGATATTTCTCAGAAAGCCCATGGGAAAGTCTGCGCAAAAACGTCAATCACTGATGAAGCCCTTTTTTTACGGGAGTGCAGTAGCTTTAATTTATCGCGTATTTGCACAGCGGCAGTTGCTCAAGATAAAAAAAAAGCACAGGTGTTTGTTTGATTAATGTGCACAGTGAGTGAGAGGAAGAGAAGCAGTGACATTTGTTAGTTTTTGGGCAGCCTCGGAAATATTACACTTGAGCGGTGAGAGAATTAGTACAAGTCAGATATTAGAGGCTTGCTATGAGTCATTGTTTATTGATGTAGTAATTAGTGTCATTCAGATCAGAAATTATTAGTAATCTATTCATGAAACACCACCAGCTTACTAATTATGTGTCTGTTATGTTCAGAGTAAAGAGAGAGCATGAGGCTGGACATGGAGATGAGTGAGAAGAGGAGCAAATATTGATTCTTGAAGTGATAATGCAAACTGACTGTTTGAATATGACCATACAGCACTATTTATGACTGAAAGTGTCATTTGCAGCATAACAGGCAAGGTTGAGTTGGAGTTTTTTTGACATGTCCATAGGAGGATAGAGAATTTCAGCTAGTCACTAAAATGCAAGGCAGAGGGAGACGATTATCAAAGAGGTGTCAAGAACAATATCCAGTTCACATTTGTCAGGAAGAGTCGATATGTTTGTGCTTTGGAGATGCAGATCTACAGCCAAAGAAGAAATCCTGATGACATTTGACATGATGGTGCATCTATCTAACCCTGACCCTCAAACACCTATGATGGGGAGATGGCTGCAGCCGCTTTAAAGGAAAGAGCAGCGACTTTCTAACAGCTGTTATCACATGTGGTCCACGCTGCATGAACCTAAGCAGGCTGCCCGTCCTCACCTTGTTAAAAACCTCTGTGGGCCGCCAGGTGGACTGTTCGCACCCGATGTGCTCAGCTCTCAGCCAGTATGAGTCAGTGCTGCTGCTGACAGCCCCCTGAAGAAAAAGCATCATGCAGCTCAACTTCAGCTCAAACCAGTGGTCTTCACGGAACATTTCTATAGGAACACTGTGTTCAGCCATGACTGAAGACCTGATGGGGGATGCGTAGTGCCTGCACACCTCACCTCGGCTTAGAAAATACCAGAAGGGAAGAAGATGAGTGTTCTGAAATGAATTCAAGAGCAGCCTCTTCGGCCAGGGGAAGGCTTTGCTTTAATAAGGCTTCTGTTGGTCATCCCTTCCTCCTTCCTGTTGAGCCTGAGAGAATTTACCGGGAGGAGGGTTAAGACACGGCTTAGATCATCGGTGAGTCAAACAAGGCTGAATAATTTGACCGCGTGTCACATGCACCGGGAAAAACTGGACAGACTGGACCTTGAAGAGACAAGTTATTTATTGATTGTCAATAATAAAGCACAAAAGGCCTCTGGCGTCGTTTTCTTGAAGAATAGGAAGTCATCTTCACATGAGGCAGGGTGAGGAGATGATATGAAATAAAACACTTAACAATAAGGAGAGCCCACAACATCAGGGGGTGAACATTTTGCCAAACCTTGGTCAGGCCATTGAGACAAAGGAAGGAGTCATGGGAGGCTAACTAACATCAGCCGTTGGAGCTCATCGTTGTCAGTCGATACATAAACCGCTCCAAGGCTTAAAGCTGGTGTGAGTCACTGGTAGAAGTTGATATGTCTGACTTGCAGGCTAATAAGCTCCTGATTCTTGTAGCTGTGACAGCAGGTGACTGAAGGTCAGAGTGAAGTGGAGTTGGAGGAGTGAAGTAGTTTATTTTCCATTATGTATTGTGGGAAGATACTGTTGCTATAAAAGATAATTGCATATACAATCATTGACAATGTGATAGGCCATAGAATCAATGAAAATAAACATTAAGAGTTGTTGTAGCATCCCAGAGCCGTAACACGGGGGGAAAAAAAACTATTTTAAATGCAGCAGTCAGACAAAAAGATGAGAATTTTAATGGGGCAATCTAGCAATTTTAGTATTTTACTTCCAAAAAGTTCAGGGATATATGAGTGACAGATTGAAAAGAAATTGTTAAGACTGAAGAAGCAAAAGTCAAGATATTGGTGCCTCGTGTGAGTCGAACTTTAAATTGATTCTTTAAAAAAAAGAAAAGGCAGCAAGATCAAAAAGGCTAAAACTGTGCTGCTGAAGAATTAATGCATTTAGACACCACTGATTGCTGTACATTTTTCCTTATGACTTAATCATTTTAATTAAAAGTAACCTTCCAGTTCATCAGTGATTCCCTCCGCAGCAGTCAGTTTCTTCAGACAGATTAAAACACACTATATAAAAAATATTCCACCACTGTCATGTTAATCTTTTATTCATCTTCACTGTTATCCTTAGTTGTTTGTTCCACCATGCTGTTTTATGATTTTTTCATGATCACCACATGATGTGCGTCAAGACGGTTCCTTTTAAGTAAGTTAGTAGTTTGTAACATGAGTTGTTGCTCACTGGGGCGTTATGGTACAGTGTATTGTTGTCCTTATTTGTCCTATAATAATAATAGGATTTATTAAGCGCTAGAAACCATTAGTATATAGTGTGGCTATAGCATCAAGTATAATCAAAGAAGTGTCCCAAAAGGTGGCCTCAAAGGTGACACCAATATAAAAATCCAAAACACAAGATTGGCTCATGCTTTAACCACACAATTAAAGGACAATTCCGGGCAAATTCAACTTGGGGGTGTATGTTACTATCATTTTAGGTCTAAAAGAAGGAATGTGAAGATTTTCAGTTTAATCGCTCCTGTTTTGCGATAGCTGCGTCTGCCCCTGCAAATGAATGGGAGTGGATGCAAGTTCCGCTAGTTTGGCTGTTTACATCCCACAAAGCCGCAATTTTTTCCACAGACAGCGTTGGCGACTCAAACATGTAATTTACTTCAAGCAATATGCTTGTAAAACTAGATCTAAATTCAAAGTCTCCCCGAGTCTCGCGCGAGACCATGTTGCCGTGCTTGGTGCATTCGGGGGAAGTCAGAAAGCTACCGTTTGTGTCATAAACACAGAAATATCGACTCTTGACTTGCTTCAAGTAAAAAAAACTTATCGGTGCATGTTTGAGTCGCCACCTGATGCTGTCTGTGGAAAGAAATGTACACTTGAAGCAAGTAAAGAGTCGATATTCCTGTGTTTATGACACAAGCGGCAGCTCCTACTGCACTTGAATGCACCGAGCACGGCAGCAGGGTCTTGCGCGAGACTTTGAATTAGATCTAGTTTTACAAGCATGTCGGCTTGCTTGAAGTAAATAAACTTATCGGTACATGTTTGAGTCGCCATCTGACGCTGTCTGTGGAAAAAAATTGCGGCTTTGTGGGATGTAAACAGCCTAAGCAGCGGAACTTGCATCCACTCCCATTCATTGCTGCTGTAGCGATGCAGGGACAGACGGAGCTACCGCAAAACAGGAGCGATTAAACTGAAAATCTTCACATTCCTTCTTTTAGACCTAAAATGATAGTAACATACACCCCCAAGTTGAATTTGCCCGGAATTGTCCTTTAAACACCATCATACTGCTTTATGCACTAAAATCAGATGAGATTAATTGGAAACAATAGCTGTCATGATGCATCCTTGTTTTTTTTTTATATTCCAGTAACACCTTGAAGAAACTTCTTCAAATTTGACACAAATATTCACAAGGACTGGGGGATGAAGAGGTCAATGTTGAGGTGACCTCACTAAACATGGATTTAGCCTTGAGAACAAAACATCTCAGTAACACGTTGATTCTTCGGATTTCAATTTCAATTTCAATTTCAAAAACGTTATTATCCACAGAGTAGAAATTCCTCTTTGGTTTCACCATAGACATGTCTCACAACAACAGAGCACAATGACACAGAAAGATTTGGCAAAAAAGGCCATTTGGACTCAAGGATAGTGTTTGGAAGGTGTTTGGATCTGGTTTTGGCCTTGTGAACGCAGCATCTGCAGAACCCCTTTGAAAACCTTTTCTTTGGGTCAGGGACAATCCGATCTGACTTGAAAAAATATTAGCTGTCGGATGAAAATTGGGAAACAAACTTTTCATATTTGCGTCTTTTTTTTCTTGATCCATCCAACAACCTCCAATGAGAACATTCATTGCTCGCCAGTTGTAGTGACCTCAACATGAAGATGGCACTTACTGAATCAGTGGATGTAAATGGATTTAAAAGTGTAAATATGGTTATTCTGACGTGTATGAACAAAGGGAATGGACCCTGTGATGAGACAATTAGACTGTCTAGTGCACGACCAATGAGGAGACACCTAACCCTGAACTATCAATCGATTCCTACTCTGGAGGTATCTACGCCGGGACCTTCAACCACAGTGACATTTAAAAATAGACTTCTGGCTGAAGTCCCACTCGTCTTAGCTCGTCTTACCTCATGCTTATATTATAATTTATAAAACATTAACAGACATTTTTGTGCAACAGCTTAGAGAAAAAGATTTGTTTCAATCCTTTGTTTTATTCACTTAAATGCATAGACGGTATAAGGGGGGATGGGGGAAGAGAGCGGAGCAGAGGGTTAGCTACTCATCATTTTTGCCTACGACACAATTTGTGCCAATTTGACATGAAAAAAAATCAAGCAGCTGTTGGCAGCGTCGTAGCTCTGAAGCTCATTCCTGCCAGCTGGAGCAGCCGGCCAGCGTGCAAAGTTTCTTAGTTCAGCTCTCATTTGTTTCTTTTATGTTCCTCTGAGTTTATATGTCTTTAATTATGGTTTGTCTTGTGAGTTTTTACACAAATCATGAAAACAGCTTTGTCCGACCGAGAGTTAGTGTCCGTCGATTTCACAGTGGGACACCGAAGCTGTCTAAAAGCTCTCCCTCTGCGTCTCTACCTCTCTGTCTGTCTTCCCACCCCCTTCTCTTTCCCTGCCTCACAGACAAAGTGACTTGACTCCAGGCTGTGTTTGCTACCCACTGCAGCGTCACTGAGACATTCAATAATGTTTTTCTATAATTAGAAGCTGTAGTAGCGCGCTCATTTCCCCTATTTATTCCTTTCTGGTGGCAGTTGGCTGCGTCTCTGTTTGATGATATGAGCTGTATTTTCCCACCATATGGCAACCTGACATATAAGTAAACTCCTTAATATCCTTTCTTTTATTACAGCACATTAATTTCCCTCCTGATTTTGTGCAGGCTGTGTTTCTGCAATAAAACCTGGAGGTGAATAGTTGACGCCCGTTCACAACTTTATTGCAGATTTTCAGGAAATCCATCCATCCATCCGTCCATGTTTTGGTCACTTCCACACTGAACATATAAACACTTGATGAATTCAAAAGAAAGCACTTAAGCATCCCCAGCAGAAGATCTTTGTTTGCTTTAGCTGTTGTTGGTTTAGTCGTAGGACCCTCCCTCTTCCCCTCCCTCGGCCACCACTTGCATCATTACACCATTCTGCAGCGGGGCTGGTGTTAAGGGGGTAAACCAGCCCCTTTGGAATCCTTCAATGGCCATTATTAGTATTCTGTGGGGAAATAAAAGGACCCATCTGTGGAGGTGGTGATGAGGGGGTGACAGGAGGACAGGGGGGAGGAGGAGGAGGCGGGGCGTCCCTCGAGAGACTGAGGGATTAACCACTGACACATGAAGCTCGCTAATAAGGCGGTTTGGCCACCCTCATCTATAGGATCAGTACATGCACGTGTAACACACACACCACACACACTGCACAAACACTCATTTAGTTTTATAAATGCATCCTACATAAGCACTGCTTCTCGCAGAGTCTCAAAGTCTATCCCTCTCTCACACAGAGACACACACACACACAGGCAAACACACACAGTGGCATTGCCGCATCTTTATTAAATTTGTAGTAGGGACACATCTGGTCACATACACCCAGAGAACAAAAGGGAAAGACGGAGAGGGGAGGGGGTATGTGGTGGAGGGGGGCAAGCCAAGTGTCAGATATGGAGATTTTCTTCCGCGCTGCAGAGTATTAATGTGTGTGTGTGCACGCGCCAAGCATCTGTTACGTATAATTGGAGGGTGTCAGGTGCGGACACGGGGCCAGATTCAGTCCACCCACAACATGAATTGTCTGCTCCCGTGACTGGTAGAATCTGTGTGTCAACATCTATATTTATTACAGAGGGGGGGGGCTGACCCAGAGGTTTGGGAAGGATGACTGCCTGATGGGGGATGAATGACTCTCTGGATTGTCATGAATCACGCCGCATCAGCATCAGCCCCGTACAGCAGCAGCAGCAGCAGCAGCAGCAGCGTCTCATTTGCTGCGGCCTCCACGTCGCTCGTTGTAGATTTAATCAGGATTCATTGATCGTTCAGAGCTTTTCTCCTAAGACAAGTTTTTGTTGGCTGAGTAAAAAAAATACCCCCCCTCTCAACCCTCAATCATCATAGCTAGATATGTTTACACTCGAGTTAATTGAGCATCTTTGTTAAAGCAGTAACCCAGGACGTGCTTGTTGTCCAAATTATCTCGTCACCAAGTGCACCGCACATACAAACACGGCATCCAAGTGCATGAACATGAGACCCTTTCCTCTCACGAGACTTACCTGTCACTGCCACTGCTCACTGCTCACCAAACCCCCATGAGCCTCTCTGCGCGCCTCCTGGATGGGAGAAGCCAATGCACCACCGGCTCTGGGAGTGAGGTTTTGACACTTTCTTGCAGTAGTTTTGTTTGTGAAAAGTCCTATAGTCGTCTCGGGTGTGTGCGCACTCCCACTTTCCCGCCCTATCAGACTGCTGGTGGATGTCTGCTGACATGAGGAAAAGTGTCGCTCATTACCTTCAGGTTTCCTTCGCGCTAGGCAGGTAATGTGTCATGGGTTGACGAGACTACTCCGAGTAGGAATTTACCCATGGGGCGAGGCAATTAACCGGCATGCAGAGCAGCCACCACAACAATAATATGACAGTGGAGGAGGAGGGGGCGTTTGCCTAAATCAGTCTCGCTATCGAACCTAAATTTACCTTAAATGACAATATGGTTTGGAGTGCTTGGATAGAAATAGATCACTGGGACCGGAGGAGAGACAAGGTAATGTAATGTCATTCACCACAAATCAGGTCTCGTTGGCTTCCTGAGCTACGGTGGATCCAGAAATAGAATTTTGCTGACAGAGGAAGTTGTTGCGACCAAAGATCGATACTCTCTCGCTCGCCCCCACCACACCCCCCACCCCGTGCTTTTGAACCTAAGGCATTTTTCTGAGCGCTGCATTTTGTTTTCCCTGTTCCTGTCTGGCCGTGCTCTGACTGAAGAGACGGCGGTTTTGATTCCAACAAAGTTTACTCCTGAAAGACTGAAGTGGCTGCGGAGTCAGCACGGCTGTAGTCGCAACATGTACTTCCAAACATCAAGCATTATTCTACAAATTAATTATTTAGTCTATGAAATATCAAACAGCAGTCTATATACCAACATTTCAAAACCCTAACACATTTAGTTTTCTATAGCAAGGTATTGCTGCAAATCCTCGTATTTGAGAAGCTGGAACCAGCAAAAGTTTAGAATTTACTTCAGTTACTGCAGTTCAGTTTCTGTCAATGAAAGAGTATCCCTTTTTCACCCAAAATCGAAAATTCACCAATTTTCTATTCACCGTCATGCCAAGGAAGGGTTTGGAGAACTTTCGGAGTTATCAAAATGCTTTTGGAGTTCCTGGTGGGGCGGATAGAGTTCACTTTTGAATCATCCAAAACACACACTATGAAACATCCAAATTCCTCCGTACTGCTCGTCCGTACTGACCCAAGTGAGCCCTGGTCTCCCGCACCACAGGCGATGATGCAAACCATTTGCCAAGAGGTCAGTGACCGCTTGGCAGTCTGGTACATCGCACGTCCTTTATGGGTGAGTGAGTGCACCATGGACCTCCTGTTGCACACACAAACATCAACAGAGCCACTGGGTCAGTAGAAAATCGGTGAATTATCAATTTTGGATGAAGTATCCCTTTAACTATACGCTTAATCAACGTTTAATTGTTCTTCAGCCCAGTATCCCTTAAACTATCCATTATATCCACTCCCAGAGTTAAGTTCCAGTGCAGGTTTGTATCGCGAGTCTGAAAGACAGGATGTGGGAGTTTGTGTCTCTACACAGACCTGTTCATCAATATTTTTATCAATCAATCATTATGACCATAACTCTTCCCAACTTGAAGCAGTTGTTTTAGTTGACTAAAATTAACCACAATCGTTTAATAGTTGCCACACACAAACCAGACTCTACACCAGGAATATATTATACAGCAGCTTCCTGTTGGTCACATTGACCAGCCATGTGCACAGTGGTTTGCCATGTGCACCACCATTATAAAACAGTTCATATTAAAATTAAAAAATATATATACATTATGTTTCCATTCTGTCTCAAGATACCATCAAGCATATGCACTGATTCTGCAGAACTGTCTAGTCTGGACGGTCCCGTCACACTGAGTCGGTGCGTATTCAAACTAGCTCCTCACTCACAGGTGATTTGACTCCGCAGTAGCTTTGCAGAACTATACGTTGAGGTGTTAAATGAGCAGATAGTTGACATCTGTCTGGCAGAATGCTGATTTTTACACTTTCAGAGTTAAACACCAATGTTTTTGCTTGGCGCCGACATGCGGCAGTCAATCTTTCCCCATATGGCTCTGAACATGCTCGCAAGCTGCTGTCAGCGAGTGACTAGATACCTCCTACACCAAACATTGGAAGTGATACGGGCCTACGCTACACGTCCAGCAAAACAGCAGCAGATGGTGAATATTCTGGATCCACGCGCCATTGTGATGCACACCTCTGAGAGTCGACTGAGTGACAGCTGTTTCTCAGCAAGCGTCCAGTTACTGTGCAATCAGGCGCGGATCAGGGAGACGACCTGGAGGCTGGGTCACAGGGAGTTTTGGCAAGAGAAGCTTAATTACAGATGTGATGTCATCAATATGGACATTAAAGTTTATTTTAAAAGTACTGGACACTTTTCATTAATATAGATGTATCAAAAATAGAATTAATTAATAGTCAAAATACAATCATTATAAATCAACTAATTTCTGCTGTTGTTCTGTAGCTGACATCTGTAATTGTTTTTCAGACTAGATATAGAGTAGCTACAAGGCATTTAGAGTATTTTAAGTGCGTAGCCATAGCTACAAGAGCACAATGCCTCATTTGATTTCATGCTACAGCTGCAGTGATGGGACTTTGATTGCTCAGTGATGATTTCACACATTCACAATGGCAATTGTTTACTTTTTTTTTTTTTTTTAACTTTGCTTCCGCTGAGGCTCATATTTCATTAGACTGTGTTTTGCAAGCACCTAACTGTCAAACTCTTAAAACTAAGATCTTTTATAATCAAAGATGGCTGCTTGGATGAATAACAATCAAATTAACATCTGAACCATTTCAGCAGCTCATCTGTAAAGCTGCGTGGTTTACACTCACGGCTACACTCCATGGAAAACCTTAAGTCTACTGAGCTAAATTGGATCATTAGGAGACTTTTAACAGCTGCGGCAGCAACATTTGCATTATCGCTCTATTTCCTTAAGTCTTTTTCTCTTCTCAGGAGGCAGTGATGCAAAACTTTATGGTAAACAATAACAAGTATTTGAGCTTTTGTCATCTATCAAACTTTATTCCTTTTTGTCTTGAGACAATACAACGTGTCTTAATTATTGGAATCTGTTTTAATGTGGATGAAAGTATCATTTAAGTTCAGTTTATATAATTTTCCTCTGTCGTGACCAAAAGTTTTGAGATCACACAAGGTTTATTGGTTTTTAGATTTTTTTGTCAGATGGCATTATTATAAGCATTTGTCAGTGTCGGAGGCGAAAAGAAATTGCTCCTTTGCTTCCCCTTTTTGACAATCTTGAGCATTAATGTCTGTCATTCTCTAAACTTTTGTATGTGCCAGTGCGTTCTCTTTCTGCTTGCTCTTGTTTTGTTTGTTGGTTGTTAGATTAAATGCAACAAGCTTCTTTAATTGCTTTACGAAGCACAAGATAAATCTGATTCTCATCGCTTAATATGCTAATAGGTTTTGCATCAAATGAGCACATCTTTAAAATAATGTTCTGCATATACAGCATCTTAAATCTGCACGACATGTATTTAAGGGCTGTTCAGGTGCTTTGTCCTCATCATTTGTGTCAGTCATTGAAATTAAGCAGCACGTATCTGCGCTGTTTGTTTTTATTTTGGAGGCATCATTGGTGCTTAGCATTTCCGTGTTGTTTTCACTGCATTTCTCAGTAATCACAGTGGCAGTGAAGTGATGTCAACGGACTGACAGCAGCTGCCAAACCCCAAAACAAACAGGCATGAGCCGTTCCACTGAGACTATAAATAACAGAGAGGCAGAAATTAACACAGCGCCTCAATGACCGTGTCTGAGGGAATAAGAATGTCTGCAGCCTTGCCAAGCGTTTGTGATCTGATGTGATACAGATGTAAGTGCAATATCTTTACCTGTCCACATCACTTCTAATCATACCTCCAGGATATGTATATCTATGCTTCCATGTGCAATTGGAAACAGGTCTATAGATGTATAGAGCTATGTAAGACATATTTGCTGATGAGGCAAATAGTTAGTGCTCCATAGGCCATCAACTGAAAACACTTACTCCAATTTTTATAAACAAGGGTATAAACACAAAGTAAAATCATGTAAACACTAATAAATATGACCTCTTTAGGCCACCATGGAGTAAGTAAACTGCTAATTGTGTGTTTATTATAATATTGTCATGATTTATTATAAGATCCTTACAGATAACATCCGTCTCCAGACACAATCGGAAAAAGTTCAACTTTTAAACGAACTGTAATAACACATTGTGTTACCATGCAGTCTGTTACGCCTACAGCTGTCAGGACTGTTACTGGGTATGTCCAGGTTGTCAAAAAAGGAGATTATTTTTCAGCGCTATATGTCTATATAACTAATTTGAATGATATAAGAGTAAATAAGATCCTACACGAATTCATACATACATGCTTTTACTGTCAGACCAGTTAGAATAAATAGTTTTCAACAACAAATGGAAAAATTTTAAATGCTTAAAGCTCTAAATTTCAATGTTAAGTTCCCTGGAAATGCAGTGTCTGGCCATCTGAAGTTGGGCTCAGTACAGTATAGTTTAGTTTGTGGTATGGGTCAGATAGAGAGATAGAGGAGTAAAAACATCACATTTAAATGAAATACAGCTTCAGGAGCTTTGGTGTTCCAGCGTTGTCAGTCAGTGTAACAAAGGATCCCTGATGGGAAGCGCCATGTCGGAGGGGAGTCCTCCAACAGAAGGGAAGGAGGGGGGAGGAGAGGGAAATAGCGGGGAGACACAGGCAGAGGCTGTTTCTCTACTCTGCCATCCGGATGCTGAACCCCAGGGAGCTCAGGATGTCGCTCACAGGTGTGAATGAAGAGCCTGGTTGGTTGCCTCATCTCCCTACGTTTCCCACTCACACTTCTCCCCTCATCACACAGCCTCACTTTTTTATAGAGTTGCCACAGATAATTCCCAAAGAGTTGCGTGCTGCGCTGTGACAGGCAGCACCTTTTTTTTGTTGTTGTATTGAATATGTATGAAAAGACGGGGTAAAGCTTTTGCAGGCTTTGTGCTGTGCCGCCTCTCTAAGCGAACGCTTACCCTTTTCGGCGTGCGTGCGAGGTGTGGGATAAAGCAATCTCTAGGAGCAGGAAAGCTTGAAAGCGTGAGTAGCTTGTAAGAAGGTAGAAGATGCATTTTACAAAGCCGACGCAATAATATCAAAACAAGAAACTGTTCCCATTATGTACAAAAGACGACGTCAGAGTCGTGATGCTGTGTAAACCAGACGTGTCTCCTGCAACTTTTAATTCAGTCAGCACTTGTTGTGTTTCAGTGTTGAAGACTAGACACCACCATGTGTCATGCACTCTTTTGCCAGTATTATTTGGCTTTCACCACCACACTCACACCTATGCGTTCATTAAAAGCAAAGAAGCAAGGTAACATAACCACAAGCTGTGTGTCAGCGTATGAATTTAACTCTCATATATTCCAGTGTATATATATAACCCATGAAGCCTGAAACTGACAAGCATCTCTCTCTCTACTGTCAATGTTCTCCATTCATTAACACTCTTCTCATTCAGGAAATCCATCGCAACTTTAGAAAAGTGCGAGGGTGAATGATGTGGAAAGAGATGCAACAGTGGATATCTGCGGGGGGAAGGAGTAATAGGCTGCCTCTCTGCTTCATTCGGAGGCAGGTGAGAGAGACGACGGGCAGAATGAAAAGAGCATTAGCATGTTTCTTCTCGCTAATCTCACACTGAGTTTTCACACCTAACTGCTCCGGCGGTGATACATTATTCAGTGTTTGCACAGCCTCGCCCCAATACCGAACGAGCTCCATGAGTGTTTGAGCTACACAGACAAAATAAAAGACAAAGTAAAGCTGCGAGGTGTTCGTTTGTTCACCTCACACTGAACTCTGGAGGGTCAGTGTGTGTGAAGTGTGGCTAATCTAGTCTAGGGTGACACGCGCTCTAAAAAAAGAAAGAAAAACTATATCTTCGGTGGCTGATTTCGGAGATTCGTACAACTTCTTTATGAAGTCAAGTCACCACACTCCAGGAAGTTCAAAAGCCAGCAGGCCCACCTGCTGCTGCACACCCCCGCTGCCATTGTTATCGACAGAAATTTTGAGAGCTGTTCTCTGTTCATGTCTTTCGGAGAAGGCAGCTGTAACAAAACGTGTTTGATATTAAACAGCACTGAGTCTCAAGCTCAGTCAAGTACCGCTGGATAGAGGGAATAGTAGAACTGAGAATAAGCCTGTTAAAAATGTGTGCTAACAAATTAGGGTTCAAGGTCCTTGGCCATAATGGAATTAGATGGGAGCCAAATGCACATACTATTTAACCAGGAGCTGTGTCTGCAAACTTTCTGTTTGAGTTTGCACTTAGATGGGATTTGCCACCGGGACGATTCAGGTGGTGTCACAGATGGTTGCTGAAGATGTGACATTCAGATTCTTTTCTGTGGGCATCCTGTCATCCAACAACATTTTTGGCAAATGCATTTATTGCCATAATGCCTATAGTAGTCTTAGGGGGCGGTGCATTACCTTTAATTGTTGGTGCATGTTGTTTTTAGATTGGCGAAGCAGAGGCGTGAGCTGCTCAGCTTACTAAAAAGTTTGATGAGAAACAGGTGAAAGTACTGGTCGCCTCTGTTGTGTTTGCTGAGCAGCTTCTGCCCTGCAGATCTCAAAACAACATGCATCGACAATTAAAGGTAATTAACCTACCCCTAAGACTGAGTGATTGGATATAATGTGGAAGGGCTTATCAGCACTGACAAACCAATAAAGCGTTATCATCCAACCCTGCATTTTCTCAGCTCCACAGAATACTTTAGTATCTTTCTGCCAGTTGTTTTGGTCCTCCATCCCACCTCTTTAATAGATCATTTGAGGCTCATGAGTGATGTTTCAAACTGCAGTAGTTTGTTGTTTTTTTCTTTCTGCACAAACTAATGATTCAAATTGGGGATAGAAGGTTTTAGAAAGGGACTGGCTGATGTTTCCATCAGGTGGTTGGTGGAGAACAAAACAGAGTTAAAAGGAGAGTGACTATCAGGTGGACTGAGACTCCAAATCAAAGCTTATGTTCCTCATCTTTAGTGATTCCTTCAACTTCTCATTCTCATTGAGGGTTTTAATACAGTTTTAAGCAGGTCACAGTTGGTGCTTAAGTGCACATGGACAGACGGAAGCTGTTAATGAGCGAGATTATAGCTCAGACTGGACAGCGCAGCAGTAAATACAGCAGCAGATCCATTGAACACTGTCTGCTCCACTGGGCCGATCTCTCTATTTCTTACTCTCTCTGTCTCGTCTTTTGTTTTTGGGGGAAATATCATCCCATTCAAACAACTTCTTCTCTCATATCTTTAAGCCATTTTATTCCCGCTTCCACCTTTGGTGGTAAATAATTTGGCTGTTTCAACATCATGAATGGACTCCAGCTCCCAGCTCCTCCACTGTTACATTTAAAGTCTTCAAAGCAGCGCACTTCAGGAGATGTGAGCTGATTTTTCAACTGTTTTCAACCCTTCATCTTTCAGCCTAAAAAAGTTCTGCGTTTCATCTTCAGCTTCTTTAACAGTGCTTCAGCGGTCTCATTCTGTTCTCGGCGCTCGCACATATTGTCCTCGGAAGAGGCATTTTCTAGTTTAGTGCGTGTAGTTTTATTCTACCGCGTTTGTTTGGCTAAATCCACATTTAAACATCTTGGAACAAAATCTTCCTTCAGGATGAACAAAGACTCTTATATTGTTGGTTTTCTTAAGTTGCATGTGGTGTTTTAACTTGGACAGGGCACATACAGAGGCTGAGAGAGTAACATTTAAGGTCATTTTCCTCCCTGGTCATATAGCCTCATCATATATATGATGGATAACCCTGGTTACCCATGGTTACTCAAGCAGCTCAGGTAAAGTGTTTCCCTCTAAGGAAGAAGCAACTCTTGATCAGTGGTCCATGTCTGCAAACCCTCGCCCACATCCCCTATTTTCCTCCTCCCTGTCTCCTCTGCCCCCCCTCCCTCCCCCCTTCACCCTGCTCCCACAGGGGATGCTGTTCACCGGAGAGTGCCTCCTGCTTAATGGTAGATGTGACAGAGCCCACCACAAGATGAGATTTAAGTGTGTGTGTGTATGTCTGTGTGTGGGAGGGGGGGTGACTTCAGGGCGGCCACAGTCAAGGGTTTCATTGCAGTTATGACCACCACCATGGCCTCCTCCCTCCTCCTCCTCTTCCTTCTCCTCCAACTTGATGACTGATTCATGAGGTGAAATGCAAAGAGGTATGTGCGATTGCATCACTGCTGTGTCTGGGCCTCTCCTGTGAGCACTGTGGTCTTAACCCTGACACGCAAGAGAGACGACGGAGGAGGAGGAGGAGCGGGCAGTGTTTGTGTTGAAGGTAAATAAACACACACACACACACATAATTGGAGGAAAGGCAGAAATGTTAATCACACAGGCCATAAATCTGTATTATACATGCATATGCACACTTCTGGCTTCACGCCCTCATCAGATCCTTGGTGACAAAGAGAACTGGGTGTGGCCGTGGTGCTGGGGGAGGATGTATGGGTATCCCCACAGGAAAAGCCCTGAACACAAACTCCCCCTCCCCCTCTGACACGTTATCCATGATTAAGACGTGTCTACAGGAGTAGAGCAGGGCAAAGAGGGAAGATGATCAAAAGCTGTGTATGATTTTAAACTCTGTTCAGAGAGACAGGCTGTTTTTTTTTTGTCTTTCTTTTCTTTCTTTTTTTACTCCCTCAGCTCTAAATTTAGGAGATCTTCCAATTTTCCCTCCAAGAAACTGCCATCAAAACAAGTCCCCGCACCAACTCTCTTGAAAAATTCAGGATCAATTGAAAAACAGCTCGAAGACGCTAATGGGGAGATAAGGAGTGGAGTGATGCACGCCACAGAGGAGCCATAATGCAGCGCTACGGGGAGGGAGGAGCACGCTCTTATTGATTCAGGCATTAATGTATATTATATAGGCTACAAGTTGGTTGTAGATGGCCCCTCATGTATAGAGTAATGCTGCGCAAACAAATTGGAGCATTTGTTTCAATATCCACTTGTGGGCGTGTTGATGTGTGAATATCACATCTGATTTATTCATGAATACACTTTTTCTTTTTGTTTTTTTTCACATGTGTTGCTTTTGTCTTGTAAAAAAAAGAAGCAGAAATTGTCACAGGAGGAATTTAGGAATTTTTTGCCTGTCAGGAGGACTAAGGCGGCTTTTGGTGTTGACAGCTGAGGAGGAGGAAAAGTAAAGGAAGGGGGGGCGGAGGGGGGGGATAAATAAAGAATGTGGACGTCCTGTCTGTCTCGCTCAGGTCGGACTCTGATGGTGACACCTGACAATCTGTCGGTCTTTTCACAGCAGCAGGGCGACTCCCATGGATCACTTGGCCTCAGGGAAGAAACAAAGATGTGCATGTGTGTGTATGTGTGTGTGTGTGTGTGTCAGTATGTGAGTGTGTGGCAGTGTCATGTGTTAATTAGTTTTGTTGGATTTTCATTAATCATGTTTTGTCAGCGACTGTTGGCGTTATTACGGCATCTATGAGCGACTATCTGTACCTGGTCTATTCTATAGGGTGTATATGTGTGTGTGTGTGTGTGTGCACAAAGATGTCATGTTGGTCCCCATCCCAGTGCTCAAGGTCTGCACGAGTAGAGCAAACAAATAGACGCACAAACACACACACACACACAATCTCTCACTCCCTTTCCACACATACAAATACACTTGACACATGCGTATACATAACCGTGTCCCTTTGTGGACCGTTGCCATGCAACATTTCTCTGATTGGGTTAGTCGAGCTCTGGTGCATGTGCACTCACACACACACACACACACGCTCCTGCTGGCTGATGAAGATCAGATCACACACACACACATACATAGACACACTCTTTTGCCACACCCATCCTCCTCTCCCGTGGGACACAGCTGCACTTCCAAGGCCGGGGATGGAGGGAGTGGGGAGGGAGACAGAGCGGCTGCTCCAGGAGGAAGGGGATCTCTGCTCTTCAGTCCAGGGTCGAAGCTTCTTTTTTTTTCTCTGACGAGCTCCTCGGAGACGGCGGATGGTGATTCCTCAGTCTCAATTACAGGTGCATTTATTTATTCAAGCAGATTTGCTCCGTTTTTCATTTGATAAACTCCCGGCTGCAATCCTTAAAAGCAGCCTGTGAATGTCATTATGTGACAAGGGTTGATAAATGAAATCCACCAGATACACCTCACCTCGCCTTTTGTTTATCATGCGCTCAAACTGTCTCTTGCTGACAGGTTAGAGACCAAGATCTTCAAAGTGCCTGGCACTGGGAGGAGGTGGGTTTCTCAGATTTGCTGCCTCATATCTGTTGATTTGGCTTTGGAAAGATAAATTTAACTTGATGGGACGTTGCCCAGAGGAGAAGAGCAGATCTGGCGCTGTGATTGCTGAAGGATGTTTCGCTTTATTTGCCGTAAATATGACTTGAGGTTTGTGTTTGTTTCAGGAGAGGACCTCTGCCCAGACAAATATGTGCCCCCCCCCCTTTCTCTCTGGTGATGATGTGAACTCAACTTTAAGCTCGACTCTGATGTAAGTTGCAAACAAAGGCCTGCAATCAGGATGCATGTCTCTGCTCCCTGTCTCCGTCTTTGGTTTTTCCACAACACATGCACCACCAAAAAATATGACGTGTTTCAAAGATTAGACATTGATTAGAAAATGTTGTTTACAAAAATTTATTCATACAAATCTTACAACACTTTCATAACATTGAAGAACGTAAAACCCCATATAAGGACTCCTGTGTGTATAACGATGTCACTTGTACTAATGTTCACTTTTAAAACACATTGTTTTTCAGATAGATAAGAGATTAAACATTGAAGTAAGGCGTTTGGCGCTTTCAGAAATATCAACAACAGGCATTTTCTATGATCTGAACAAAGTCTCTTTTTCTTCTTCTGAACCCCTTTTTTTTATTCTAGATAGTGATGCACATAGTTGTAAATAATATGTCGGTGCTGTTTTCGGATTAATAAATTATGGACCAATATCAAAGGAATCAACCACACTTTTATAATCAACAGTAACAAACACTGGTCATTGTTCACAACTCTCACAGACAATGAACACCCCAAACTCATGCACACACACACACACATACACACACACACACACACTGCCTGCTCCATCAACATATACATCCTATTCTTTTTTCTCTTTTATATTTAATGTTTTACTCAATAACTCATTGGCCATGCTTTAAAAAGAAAGCCTAATTCTACTACTGTTGGGGCAGACTAAGCCGAGCAATTAAACAGAGTAAAAGGAAGTTTTAATGTAAGCTAATGGACTGCAGCATTGTAGGGCCACTAAAATTGCCATCTGTCACTTGTGGCGATTTCTTCTTTTTTTTTTCTTTTTTTTTTAGGTTTTATGTTTTTCTCACGTCGAAGCAAGGCACCAAAGCCAAAAGCTGTTCCCATCTCCACGTGCGCAATCAGTCAGTCAGTCAGTCAGCTCATTCACACAAACAAACATACTCATTCATACATAAACATAAATGCGCACCAATATCCCACCATCCACACATACACACACTCACATTCACACAAAGCCTGTAGGTTAAAGCCAAATTGAAGAAAGAGTGTATTGATAGTTCCTGTTGGGGTGGGTTGGGAGGGTTGGGGGGGGGGGCACACACCACTGATTGGATTGCAGGGAGTGCACAAAGCTGCATTTGCATAATATTGAATAAATACATGAGATATCTCTCTAATAAAAGTCGATGGGAAGACCCCTCTCTGCTGGAGGGCTGGGTTTTTTCATTCACCTCTGCTGTAGTGGGAGAGGAGAGAGGGGAGGCGGGGGGTACGAGGGGGGGGGGGTCTGAATGGCCTCGTCCGGCTTCACTCACATCTTTGCTTCAGCTGACACCAAAGTGAATGGAATTCAACGTCTGATTTTTTCCCCCATCAGACTCATTGACCCTGATCTAACTGTGGCAGGTGAGGTGAGGCGACGGCAGCAGCAGCAGCAGCAGAGGAGGAGGAGGAGCTCCCTCCATTTGTTTCAGGTGTGACGACCCCTCTCTCTAGCTCCTGGCCGCTGTGATCTGTCTCTAATGCAACAGCCTACTTTGCTTTCTCTTCTCCTTCTCCTTCCTCACACACACAAACACACTTGCTTCCTACTCTTTCTCTCACCTCGCACTCTGCTCGTGTCTTTGTCACCGCACACTAACCAACCAGTAAGACACCTAACACAGATCAGCTTCGTCTTAACCACTGAATCACAGCACTGCATGTCATATCATATCATAACAATTCACCACGGCCATCTAGACGCAAAAGAATCTTTTTCAAAAACCGCTATACCAGGACGAAGGCAATAAGCGAATAAACAAACCAAAAGGAAAAGCACTTTGTAGTTTAAGTTTCCGATGAGTGCTATAGAAATAAAGCCATTGTCAAAAAGGGAGTCCAGTGTCTTGCCTTATGATATCCACAATGCGAGTAGCAGGGGAGGTAACAAAAAAAAAATCAACAAGTCAGTGCAGTACCAGTTTCCACCACCTCTAGCCCTCCTTCTTCATATATCCAGTCCATCTCAAACAGGCTTAGCACAGCCCACCTCCCAGTTGTAGCACAAAAAAAAGCATGATGGCATGCAGTTTCTAGGCAAAAAATCAGCAAGGTGTCAGTTTCCACATGCACCAATAAATAAGAAATATGAATTAAATATCCCTAGATGCTACCTTTCCTCTTTTCTTTTCTTTTCTTTTTTTTTTTTGAAAGAAAAAAAAAAGATGCTTCATCTCTAGCTTCCTACATGTTCTGGGTCCTCTCTTGAGTAGTGCTGCCCAAAAATACAATCAACAGTTGAAGCACATTCTTCCAGCTAGTTCTGTTGACTGAACACAGACAACATTGAGATGATGAGGATGAGGATGATGAGGATGAGTATGTGCACTGTGTCGTTTCGATACTGTACAAAACACACACATTATGGGACATTCTTTACACAGTCCTGTCGAGCACGATTGATCTCCTACAGTGGATGACTTTGAGGCAAGTGAGCAAGCAGTGTATAGTGCCGCATACTGTGAACAGCAACTTGAGTGCTTCCTTTATCTTTGATGCCCTTGCAAAAAAAAAAAAAAAAAGCCTGCAATGAAATTCCTTTTTTTTTAAAAGAAGGGTTGGATTTAGATTTTTTTTTCCCTTTCTTTACCACCATCACCAGTTACATGAATGAGTGTGTAAGTCAATCAGTTATCCACCAAATGAGAGGCTGTACAACAAAAGCCATCTGAATTCCCTTGGAGGGAGGGGGGGGGGGCAGCAAGCCATACAAACCCACAGAGCTCCCATTAAGGGAGCGTGGAGAAAGGGTGGACAAGGGCAACATCTATCATCTATAGGATAAGCCGGATATGCCTCACATAGCATGCTCACTGCTTCTTTGGGCCTGTTTTGGAAAACAAACAACACTAAAAAAATAGAACGTTGGTTACAAAAATAAGTATAACATTCAATACTTTGATTGTCTTTTTAAAATCTATTTATTTTCTGCATATGTAGATGACCTTTAAAGATTTCAAGCGCATAACGTTGAAGGTGCACAATTATCTTTTTTTTTCTAATTATTTTCTCTCTCTTTTTTTTTTTTTTTTTTTTTTTTTTTAGTCATTTTGTTTTGTTTTCAACATCTGAACATGAAAATAAAATATTGGTCCACAAAGTATAACTGTGCGGTATCAAGTGCTTTTGTACAAAAACAAAAAAAAACGATATTATTATTAAAATATTCATTTTAATGGCTTTACTTCATACATAAATACATGTTGAAAGAACACAGGCGCAATCCACTGGTTGGTCAGATATATCTGAATGACTTTGATTTAACGACTGGATGTATATACACAGGAGGTTCAGTTTGGGCGCGTGAACAACGCTACAAATAGGCCATTCGACGTCCTTTGTTCCTAACTCTCTGTCTGTACCTTCGTCCCAGAACCGCTGCCAGGTATTTCTTCACGGCCATCTGCTTTCTATAGCGACTGTAGCTGTCGGTGAAGATCCCATCTGAATGTCTTTTGGATAAGGGCTCTGTCTCCTCCTCCATGCTGTTGTCTTCACTGCAAAAAACAAACAAACAGAAAAAAAACACGATTTAAAACACGAGATAAAGCTGCACACTTCCTCCTCTTAACAGATCCCTGCTCTTTCTTATTTCACATCTGCTTTGATAATCTCTTCTTCATCATCATCATCTTCTTCTTCTTCTTCTTGCCACAATTCAAAGTTGCCTGCATCCATTAATAATGCATCTATGGGCCTTTCATCCCGTTTTTTTTCGTTTGAAATCAAGGCGGCAAGCAAAGACAGTGTAAAAGAAACAGTGATTTAAGCGTTTTGGAAAAGTTATAAATAATTCATTCAGAGCCCATTGCATAATGTGACGCAGGATTTTTCAACAGTGCCCCGGCAAACAATAACAACAACAAAAAAAATCAATTTATCGATTGATTACATATAGTAAATAAATCGCAGTGTATTTTAGTCTCAGGAAACTGACCCTCATTCGTTAATCATGAACGCAGTGCCACGCCACAACAAAGAAACACAACACTAGAAGGTGTAATGAAATGTCTACACGTATTTTTTTTTAACATGAAGAGATACAAATGAAACAAACACGCACATAAAATGACAGTGATGCAGAAGCCTGAACGTGTGCAGCGGAGGAACAATAGAAATGAAAATATATATTAAAAAAAAGAAAAAGAAAATAAAAGATGGCTGCAGGTGAACGCTTATAAGAAATGCCCTTACCCTGCACGAATTGTCATCAGAGAATGCAGATAATGTCTCGCTGTTAACTGACCCAGGATCTCCCTCAAGGCTCTATCTAATTCTTCCTCAGCATGCCTTTCTGGTCTGAGATGATAAAACGCCAAAAAACACATAGATCATCAGTGACTAAAAAAAAAGCGCAGACAAAAATGATCAGAAGTAGCCTAAAATGTCCCCACCCACCCCTCAGCTCCAAAATCACATCAGGTGCATTTAATCGCAGCCTCAGAGCCTTTTTTTTTTACACACAGGCTGCATCCTTCTGTTATGTGCCGACCCTTTTTTAATATATATATATATATATCCTAGACAGTATTTGAATCAACATTTTAGGCTACTCGGTATGAAAATAACACAGAACAAATAACATGAGGAACTCTGGGAAAAAAAACAAAGCAAGCAAACATTAGCGCAAAAAAGTCAGAATCAGAATGGGATTCAATTCTGTAAAGGCTCTAAAGCTGTGGAGGAGGTGGAGGTGGAGGTGGGAGCACGTTTACCTCTTCTCTGGTGGGTAGTATAGAGTGTAATCGTCGTCGTTTAGGGATGGTGGGCTTCGTATAGCAATCTGGTCGCTATCAAATCCCATGTCGGATAATGAATTCCCATCCTCATCGAAGGCGTCGTTTTCAAGTCTGCAGAAGAGGAGCAGCATTCATCACAAATCTGATCTGTGCACAAGTGGGACGCAGCAGTGAAAGAATGTCTGCATCTGCTGCTAAAATAATCAGTGGGAGGTTAAAAAGCTTCAGAGACCGGGAAAAGAAAACGAAATCCTGAGGGTGTTTATAGATAAAAGCAGATAATATATGTATATATATTAAGCATTAATGATAATAATAATAATAATGTTTGAAAATGTGTCAAATGCGCACAGTTTATTTTTTCTACATTTAAATTCATTATTTAATCGGGGGAATATGTTCTTAATTCCAACCTGGTGCTTCTGCTCTGAACTCAGGCTACAGACTCATTAATTATTTAGAGATGGAAACAATGGGTGTGAAAACGAGCATGTTCAGCGTAGACCAGGAGCCAACATTTTTATCAAGAGTGCTGCAATCAGTAGAGGAGGAGAAGAAGAAAAAAAAAACTAGAATCAATAAGACAGAACCACGCCCAAATTATGGATATGCTTTTCTCAGAAAAAGAAGAATAAATCTTAAACGCATAGAGCTCTCCTATTCGTGTTGCCTCGCCTCTCCTTGGTGACGCCAGTCCACCGTCATCCCCAGGGCTATCCATTGCATTGACTGCACTCTCATTTTTAATAAGGGGAGTTCTGTGAACCGTCCCACCGGACAGACACTTCTACGCAATCTCCATAACCATTTTCCACCACACCACATATGCATTTTTATCATCTTTACGTTAATATTTCCCCCCTATTTGTTATTCCTTCTCAACTCCCTGGTTTTAAAATTGCGCGCAGGGTCCGTGCGTAATTACGCAGTTATTCGAAAACAAAATGTACAAATGCAGTAACTTCATAGTTAATCACAACGCAATGCCACCATTGAACAAAAACAGTTTCAGATGCATGGATAAATAGATAAAAACAACAGTGAGGTTATAAAGCTGCATGAAGCTGCAAACACCTACCTAATCTTAGGGTAACTTAGTCCGATAGGTGTGCAGAAGACGCTGTAGTGCATTAAGATTCCGTAGATGAGCAAGATTAAAGTCGCTTTACTCGAACTGGCCATGCTGTTAGAAAATGAAAACAAAAAAGAAAACAAAAAAAAAACATTAAACAGGTTAGTCACTCCTACAGAAACACCATGCTCACTCTTTGTTCTATCAAATCCACATGCTCTGCTACTTCTCTTATTACAAACTAGAAGAGGAGGGGAAAGCTGGAGCGAATAATATAAACTTCTTTAAATTAACTGGATAAACGCAGCGTCCGTTTGTTCAAAGCAACAACAACCAAGGGGAGGAGAAAAAAAAGAAAAGATTGGTCTGTTTTATTCCTTCCGTTTGGTAAAAGTTTAATGTGGCATTCACATAGAGTCCTTTTGCATGCAGCGCCAAAGTCATTAAAAAAAACAAAACAAAAAGATCTCCATGCAGTGTAGAGGAAAGGGGGGTTTAAAAAAAAGAAGAATAATTTCCATTACTTTATCTCGCTCTCAGTCAATCCGCAGATAAAGCACATACCTATAGCAGGAGAGCAGGGAGAGCGCTGTGCTGTAGGATGTGATCCGGGCGCGGCTGTGGTAGTGTGTGTGTGTGCGTGTATGAAAGAGAGAGAGAGAAAGAGAGAGAGAGACGGTATCTTTCTCACGGCACTTCTTTCCTGGCTGAAGCGCCTCCGTCGTCTCCTTATGTTCCCCTCAGTGCAGCCGAGCTCACTTTTATGCACAATTAATAAGACTCGGCCGGTCGCGCTGGCAAACAAAAAAACTCGGTGGGAAGGCGCCGCTGTATGTTCTTCTACATATCGTTGCTCTAAACTTTTGTCCTGTGCTGTGATTGCCTTGGATTTTTATCTATGTATCGTAAGCCATGCCCCCCCTCTCCTCCTCCTCCCTCCTCCTCCTCCTCCCTCCAATAAGTCACATTAAGGATGCTATAGACGTCATCAAGTCTTCCTCCCGGAATATAATAGTACAGTTCCTTCCTCATCGATGTATCTGTCAGACTCACACCCCACCCCACCCCCACCTATGATGGAAGTTTACTTCCAAACTTTCTTCTTTAAAAAGGAAAGAAAGAAAGAAAAGAAATAGTTGAATGCACACACACGAATTCTTGAACTTCACGCAGGACCAATGCAAATCAATTACTTTCCGTCACCATGACCGACACTGCCCCCACACGTCATCAATAAGTACAATTAGGCTTTTATGATGACTAAACTGGGAAGTGATCGTCTTCGCTGGTGGTGGTTTCATGTGACCGGGGTGGTTTTGGTGGGAGGGGGGCGTTGGTGGATCAGGCTTCCGCTGACCAAGTTCAAGGCCTCCTGGGAGTCAGGAGCTGTCCGGTGCTGAAATGAATCAGCTCAGATTGCGGCTTTCTGACTTTACAGTCACTTTTGCTAATCATTTCCAATAATTGCTCGGTGGATATCATCGCAGGGAGGTTTGAGAGAGGGCGGAGGGGGGGAGGAGGGAGGGGGCGGGGGGTTAAGAGGTGGTGGTGGCTTTAATGGCCAATGCAATGACAGCGCTAAGTCTGCGGCCTGTCCGTTAGATTGTTGAAACAAACGAGGCACGTAATCTGATTTGAACGCAGGCTGGTGACGCAGGATGCCGGTTCAGAGAGCCATCAGCCTACGTGGCTTTATGAACGATTCACCCATTTCCCCAACATTGTTCTCAAATTGTCTGGATCGCTATAATGCGCTGATTGATAGGTTCAAACGAAAAATTCCGAGAAAATACTTGTAGCTCTAACTGTAAGGTATGTGCCAATCAACCCCAAGAGGGAGTCGGGCCTATACTTCTTTCTCTTCTTGAGCTACTGGGCTGAGTCAACCCTCTGTAATCTCCTATCTATTGTAAACGAATAATGGCCTATCAGTCACTCTATATAGGCCTATATATATATAACAACTTAACATTAATTTTGATGGCATGTACTAAAACTAATGGCTTACAGCAAAGTTATAGGATAGGCTACTTTTAATTTGGAGGAGGGGGCCTGTGGCAGGCCTGTGGGTATAAGGCCTGATTTGGGGTCAGCAAGTGGAGGTCAGCGCACCTTTCTCGTTTCGCTCTGAATCACACCTATAGCTCAAGCAGCCAATTGAAGAGTTTGCCAAAGAGGAGAGAGACTCACGTCAGCGTTTTGTTTACTCTGACGCAGTATGACGAACAGAGGCTGTCACTGTAGGGGGGGGCTATATCCCATCCTCCTCTCCGTCTTCGCGGGGCGCGATTGCTATGAAGAGCTCAACTTAAACCCCATATGTTTGAACTGGAGCAGACTACTAATATCAGGCCCAGTGCAACAGATAAGAGGCGCGTGCAGCAGCATCGGTAAGGCTGAGCAAAGGGCGCCATCATGAGGAGAGCAGGGAAACATGCGCGAGCCCCGCTGAGGCTCAGTCACCGTCACCAGTCCACACACCAGGCAAAAGGAAGAGATGAGTAAACCCTCTTACCTACATGTGGCTGTCACGATGTAAACAAGCACGGTATGAAACAGGCGGTGAACAGGGAACTGTCTTTAAAAATATAGCCTATGCATAGCCTACCGTATGTACAAAATATAGCATAAAATAAAATAATAAAATGGTTCAATAAAATTGAACCATGTATGTTGTATAAGTAAGATGGTATGAGGTGAAAATGTGACTCATACTGGTTGGAGATATGGTTGGCTATACCCTGATGCATTTTGGGGTTTGAGATTAATCCATAAAAGCCATTGGCTACAGTCTTTTTTATTTAAACCCATTGAAATATACTCTCCTTGTCATTGATTGTTGTATTATACCTCTAAGATATGAGCAGAACAGAATAATTTAATTCTCCTAGTTTTATTGAGGAGACCCCTGAAGAGGTAAAAGATCAATATAGTGTAGATAAAAAGGCAAATATCTAACAAAATCAATATGAATTTGTATGGCATAATCTTAGGTACTCAAATGAAAACAAATCAAACAGAAATCATAGTGCTGTACAAAAAGTATACACACACATACACACACCCATATACTGTATATATATATACATAATAGTGCTATTTAATGCTTTGTTTTGGAGTTTCTGCCACCTATATATATTTCATGGACGTCATGTTCCTATATGTAAAATGGTGGCTTCAGTCTTTGTACGTATATGTGTACGTAGACATCCTGTCATCGTGCTGAAAGAGTCATACGCAGAGAGGGTGTGGACAAAAGACATATTCAGTCATTTCAATTACAACATAGTGAATCACTTTATTTCTTGGTTTTATGTCTTTATGTGAGAATATAAAATCTTTCATAACCTTGCAACACTCTCAGGTTGATCTTGTGACCCCTTGTGGACGGCGCCCCACCCCCAGGCCAGGAACTGTAACCCCCACTAACCCAACAGATCTACAATGATCCATTACCCTCCGAGACCTTTCAATCATGTTTTATCAGCCGTTTATAATCTACAGACACAGCAGAGGCTACAATGTTATCTGAGAACTGTAGGCTAAGACTCTAACCTGACGCCTGAACAAGTTTCATTCACTGAAGAGGACAACGAAGTATGTCTAAGAGCTGGTGCTTTTATAGCCTACCAAACAAAGACTAGACCGTGGTGTGTGTGTGTGTGTGTGCCGCCCTCCCTTCAGGGGCAGCTTTTCTTCTCTCCCCTGGGGGAAGCTTGCAGTGCCCCAGTCAGTGTCAGTAGGGGTCAGCAAATCACTTTACAATCACTTAAAAAAAATCTCTGTAGCCTATTGTATCTCTTAACATGCAGCTTTAGACCTGGTCTACTTGATTTATTTTTTAATAATATCACATTTCAAGAATTACAAGACATAGAAAAGTCTTATCCCTGTCTTCTAGTCCTACATCACAACAATAAAATAGACACAGGACCAGTTAGTAGAAATGTTATAGGACTGAATCCATGGGAAGTGAAATCTGTTATTCATCATGTTTAAACTACAGACTGTTTCACAATATGTGACGCAGGAGTCATTTATCTGAACACTCATAGTCCTACTTCAACTTCAGTCTTTAGTAGGTAGTAAATAGCCTACGTGAGCCCATTCTTGAAACCTAGGGGGCGCCAGATTCCTGCACATTGTGAATGAGGTTCAAAGAACAAACAACAGGCCCATGTTGGTGTTGGTGAGTGAGAGTGAATGAAACAACTCAAAGAAAAAATATGTTTAATGACTTGGTTTAGTGGTTTAGAGAAAGTGCGGCTGGTTTGTGTGTTTGTTACAGAGTCAGACGGTAGATTTTCAGCTCTATCAGAGGCAGGGATGTCGGCCATATTGGGCACACGGGAAAACCTCTCGAGATGACGAGACGTTCAAGTGTAATCGGAAAATATAAATCAAGCCGGTATGAGCGCTGAACATTCAATAGCCTATCCTGTTTCTATTTTCTCTAACGACGTCGATTGCCTCCTTTTCTGCACGGTTGCAAATTGAACTTTATATCAATGACCAATCAAAACGACTAACTTTATTTCTTTGGTTTTTACCCTGGGACACAGGCGTTTTGGTATTTTGTAGCCTATTTAATCATTCAATACTATTGGGCAGATTAATTGATAATGCTACGTTGACTGCAGCAATAAACAGTTAATACCCTACTTTAGACTATTATTTATAGTGATAAGTCTGTGTGTTATTAGTAATTCTCAAACTGGGGTTTAGTAGTCCCTTCGCAAACTCAAAGGTTAAATCAAAGGGGTCAAAATAT
This sequence comes from Decapterus maruadsi, assembly GCA_030347415.2. NCBI lineage: Eukaryota > Metazoa > Chordata > Actinopteri > Carangiformes > Carangidae > Decapterus > Decapterus maruadsi. The sequence goes on from CM064906.1 coordinate 21,870,074, forward strand.
CATTAACAAAACACGGGAAGCACAATTTCCTGCAATGCAGACTCGGTCTAGACTTTTATTTACACTTTTCCAGAGCTAAATGAGAGGAAAACGGTGCCACTAAGTGACAAGATTTATGGGATGGCATTAAGTTGTTTAAAACGAGCTTTAAACCGTGTGTTAATTGAGTGTTTTGCGACTAATTGACGGTGGGAAAGCTCGAAAGTCCGAGTTTAATCTGTGCGCTTGAACGCAGCATGATTCCTTCTTTGGCCTCGTCGGCTCCTCGGTCCTCGTCCGGCTATTGTTGTGTGTCTTTCAGGGGCAACCCCGACCTATCAGCGGGCGGTGATTTTTGGATATTTTAACAGTTTTTGCGTGGCCGTGGCCGTGGCCCCGCCATATTAAAGCGTCGGTCTTTGTCAGCTGGCGGCGTGTCCTCGGTCTTAAAGAGCAGAGAGGATCCCAGCGGAGGACTTTGGGCTGGTGAAGTAGTTAATCGGTATGGGACAGAGGGAAGACTGAGGCTCCACGTTAGACACAGAGAGAGACAGACTGCTTGTGCCTGCTGTTTTCTTTTTCCCCCCTACTCATTTTTTCTTTTCTTTTTTTGTTTTTGTTTGGATTTGTCGACGTGAAATTGAAAAAAACGTGCAGGAGAAAAGACCCACAGGACGCATGTAGCCGAAGTACAACACTGCTGAGGTCGCTTTCAAGGTAAGAAGTGCTGCTGGGGCAGAGAGGAGCAGCAGGAGGAGGAGAAAAAGGAAAAGTCACATTTTGTCTCTGGAAGTGGAGGCAGCCTGGTGGGCCTGGTGCTGCTGCTGCTGCTGCTGCTGTGACACTGGGAGAAAGTTTCCTCGGTGTGTTACTAAAGTCTAATGCCTGGGTCGTCGTTGACCCTGATCCTGGTTCTTTTTTTGCTTTTGCACAATCCTAGACGAGAAGACAACAATGAGGAAAGACTCAGACCAAACCTCCTAGTCCCAGTCCTGATCCTGGACCAGGCACTGAGCTGCAATGGATCAGTTTTAGTCTTTGAAATACACAGGAGAAGCAAGACCTCTCACTTTTGTGTTTTGTTTTGTAGCTTCAGGTCAGATTTGTGTTTGATTTCATTCACATTAACTACATTTAACCTCTTGCTCTCAGCCTGCCTCACCCAGTCAACTGCACACACAATCAGCTGCTAGGCCTCAGCTGTAGTGGGCCTTTATTGCAGGACATATTATATTACAGCAGAGTTTAAATCACGTCACAGCTCTTTGTCGACAGTTCGCAACTTGCATGCTTTTATTGTGATGGTGCAACTGCAAACTGCACTAATTTCAAGTAATTGTGTTTTATTCCAGGGCTTAAAATACAGGAGCGCTGTTGTAATGTTGTGTTACAGTGTGCGTCTATGTGTGTGTTTATACAGTGTCCCTGACTGTGCATGTGTCTGTTGGTGTGCTTATATACTCCGGTGCCACAGTAATCCTCCTCCATGGTAATCCCTCTGTTAGAACAGGCCCAGTTGGCTGGACAGTCGTGTCTCCTTCACACACACACACACACACAGACACACACAGCTGGAATGGCGAGGGCTGTTTGGCAGAGGAGTGAGGAGCACTAACAGGTGGTGTTGGCCGGGGTTCAGGGACTTGAGTTTAACTAGAGGCATGAAGGATCCTTGCATACCCGTCGAGTGTCCTCACTGCACGATTAGGACTCTTACAGTATCGTTACAGTTTGGCCTTTTTTTTTTATTCCGCCGTGTGGATCGACAGCTCACTCCGCAGCCTTGAAAACAGTCAAAGTCTCAACGTGACACGCTCGACAACACGTTGGAAAAATGAACAAACTGTTGTGCGTATTTCTGATTTCTCAGATTTCAGATTTCCACACAGACGTGTGGGCACAGAGAACAAGAAGAGCTCTTCTTGTTTTATAACTCCCAACGATGGCTCTTTCTCTATCCCAGCCCTCCCTCTAGCCTTTGACAGGCACAGCAGGTGGCCTCAATGGCATGAATGGATGCGGAAGGAAGTTCCCCCTCCGCCGGCCTCCACCCCCCCCACTCCCTCCTCTCGCTGTGATTGGCAGAGATGGCAGGCTGCCCTGAAGATAAGACCGAGCTGCGCCTCAGAGAGTGTGCCAGGGCAATTACTGAGTTACGCTTCAGTAATGGTTTTCCAGCCCCTGGTACCTTCATCATCATCGTCTCTCTCTGTGATGGTGATTGTGGGCCAGTGAGTGTTTACAGAGCCAGTCCCTCAACCTTTTCAGGCTTCTGCGCTGGTGATTGATCTTTCAAAGCATGAGCAGTTTGCTGGAAGTCATCGCACATGTGCCCAAGCCATGTTGAAAACACTGAGATGCTGACTCTCATTTGCAGCCTTGATGGCGTGCCGATGATCAATGGAAGACAAAGTGACAACGCTGTTGTCGTGTTTGAACTGTTTAACTTATTTCTCGAGAGGAAAATGTGATTTTCAGCTTCTCAAACATGCAGCTTCTCTCTGGTTCATATCACTGGAAAATTAAACATGGATTTCTAGACTTCATTAAAATTTCCGAAGCCCGTCTATAATAATTTGCTCCTCCATGCCGGCGTGCTTCTTCCTCCCCCCTCCTGTTTTAACAGCAACGCCGTGCGCCAGCGGAGTATCACGCAACAACACAGCTGGGTGTGGTCGCAGCCCTGACCACATCTCACTGCGATGGAGGATACGGTCGGAGGTTCAAGAACCTCAGTGGGTGTTCAGACCAAATATAGCTCTCCTGCGTGTAAAGGATGTGAGAGTCTGTGTTGCTTCAGCTGCTGGTGGGACGACGATGAAATGAGGACTGAGACTAACAATTGTTTTCCTTATTGATTACATCTGTTGATTAATTGTTAATCTATAGTAAAACATGCCCACCGTTACGTCTCAGAGGCCACAGTGACTTGTTTAAGTCTTTATGTTTTGCCCAAAGCTGCAGCAGATTGTCTCATTTCAGAGGCTGCAGCTAGAGAACATCTGATGATTATCATTTTTATACCATTTCCTGTTGATGGTCAGAACGGTTGCTAGATATTTTCCTGTCGATTGTCTCATCAACTCATCAATCAGTCGACTGAATGTGTCGGTCCTACATGAGATACAATCAATGGAGTCCGCTTGCTCAGTGCAGATATGTTGCCTTCACTCTAAAATCTGGGTGGATGTTACTCTCAGATAAAAGAAGGCAAACTTGTCAAACGCTGAATTTCATCAAGCAGCCAAGGAACTTTTCACTTCAAACTGCTTCTCAAACAGCCACATTTTGGTTAATGATGTTTCATTCTCATCTCCACTTATTTTATTAGGAGGAGAGAAACAACCCTCTATTCCTGTGCTTTTAGTTTCTGAGTATACATCCTGTAACAAGAACAGTATGCGTCACCATTGTGTCCCAAGTGACTGCAAAGGTTACGCAAGGCAGAGGCTCAAAGGTCGAAGGGCCTCTCCCAGATCTCGCCACAGTTTCATCTTATCTGATTAGTCAGCTGGAGCTCAGAGCTGCGTCACACTTCACGTTGTGGGAGTATATCACACAAACTTTTCAAGCAAGCATTTTTCTTCTTTACTGTATCTCCTACTGTACCCTGGCCATCAGAAATCCACTCGGACGATTCATGAGAGTGGAAACTCTGGAATTTCCTCGATTAAAAATAACCTCAAATAATAACAGAAAACTTGGCCGGCATCGGTGCTAAATATAGAAGAGATTCTGATGGACGAGTGGTTCATCAGATACTGTATTTGTTACAGTATGTAACTGTATTTCCTCTGATTGCATAACTTGCAACCGTTCCTCTTGGATTCTCAAAGTTGTCCTCCAGTTTTCCTCGTGTTAAAGGTGTCGTTTTGTCAGTACACGCATGTATAGATCTCTAATTATAACTGTACAGCCGGGTTGAACACATAAACCTGCTGATTCTTGTACAGCGTGGAACCTGTAAACTCCTCTCCTTGCAAATAAGTGCAGCAGCGCCAACCGCTTGGCATGATAACGTGGAGCGCCGAGGAGATTGTTTTTCCTGAACGTCGCCTGCATGCGAGCTACAGCCAAGGTTTTTTTTTTCTTCCTGCCACTCTCCAGCATTGTTTGTATTCAGCCCTGTGGGAAGCAGCAGTCTGTCTCCTTAATCTGACACGGCATCACTGGCAGTCTGGCACATGGCCTCGCATGTCACATGTCCTTGGACGGGGTCTGGATCCAGTATTTTGTGTGCACACATACCAGCGCCTTTTGTGTGCTCCTGTACTGTACGCCTGGGAGGAAAGCACCCACACATGAATTAACTTTCATTTCCAAGCCAGATTGTCAAGATAGTTTAACGTTTCAGTCGGATCCAGAGATGATTTGATACAGTTTTGCTTTTGTAGTCGAGTAAAAAAAAAAAAAGTCAAACTGTTTCACCGACCTCTGGGGTCTGGCTACGGATCCTCGACCCGACCTCTCTGCCGGGGCCCCGGTTGGTATTCGCTGGGATCCTTTAGGAGCCGCCAGAAGAATGGCACATTTCTTCCAGCTAATCTCGTTGTGGATGTAACAGCCTCATTTAGAAAACCATCCGAGAGAGGATACAATAATCTGCCTGTAATTTAATTTGCTGTGAAGTCGATTTGAGCCGTCATTAGTTTTGGTAAATTTGTCACAGGAGAAACAAACACTGGGGGGGTTTATAAATTCCCCCGGCCACAAATATTCCCTGTCTTGTTTCTCAGTCTAATGTATTTCACGGAAGATTTTTCTTTACGCGTCATCTCAGGACTGTTATAAATCACACTGAAGGACTTGATAGCAGCTCCGGGGATGGTGTAGGGAAGCATTTTTGGTTCAATCACCCATATACGTTGAATATTACAATGGTTTTATTCAGTTTTCTGCAGCGCTTTAACTGTCCGTTCGTCCCAGCTGTGGTTGTGAGTCCATCCCTGTTGTGTAGAAGCATCTGGTGGTTTCTGAATATTTAATTGGACCACTTGGTTTGTTTGATGGTTGGAGCTTTTGGCTGTGCTGAAGGACAGTATGTGTCTGTCTGTGCCCTTATTAGCATTTGTGTTGCTCAGTTGTTAGCATGTGTATGGGATCGTATAGTTGAGGGCATTGTGAGGCGGTGGGGGGAGCATCACAAGGTACTTTCTCTTTGTCCATAACAAAAGGTAGATGGGAGTGAATGAAAAGGGAAAGCAAAGGGCTTTTCTCTGTGGTATTAACCAGGGAGCGCCGGGGGTTTCTTCACGGGTGGTGCGAAAGCTTGTTACATAAAAATGTTTTGTCGTTGGGAATAACTACTAGAATATGGATGGAGGGTTGAAAAAATAGGTGTTTTCTTAGGAACAGGTATAGACGTGGTTTTTACAGTTGGATATGAGCAGCATCCAAATGTTAGACCCAGCTCCTCTCCTTTATCCCTGGAAGAACGAGCCGTTTGGTTTGTGAAGCAGCAAGAAAAGTGAATCATATAATTAAAAACAAAACCGTCTCGGCCCTTAATATTAAGGCCGTCCGTTTTGAGCTAGCATTAAATCACATTTTAAAACGATATCCCCTAGATTAATTCCAGATTTCCTGTAGGCCATATTTTCTATTTTGTGCCAAAGCAGAAGAAGAAGTAGGGGATCCAAAGGGAAAGTTTGTGGGCGCTGAACGAGTCTGACAAGCCAAATCATGTGCCAACCCTGTGGGCTCGCTGAGGCTTGTGATCTATTCATGGACATTTTAGGAGCAAATCCTCCGGGTGTGTAATAGTGTAAAATGGGAAAGTTGCCAATTATTAAGGAAAGGGGTTCGTTTTTCCTTCCTTTTTTTCTTCTTTCTTAAAGATTTCCTTAAAATTACATCACAGACTCCAGGAACATTAATCAGCAAAGTGCTTCTATCAGCTGCTAGTTATCTTTACTGTGGTTCGCTATGATGGTTGGCTTCACCTTTTAAAGCAGACACTCTACATTTACCGTCACACTCGACCTGAGTCAGCAGCTGGTTGTAACAGCATCTGTTGGTACAGTCTGGTTTCTTCAGGATTAGCCCCGGTCAGCGGTGTTTACTGCCAGGGCACAGCAGAGGATTTGAACCATTGATACCCTACTTAGACTGCATTGACACTCTTACACCATGTTTTCTTTCAGGTCAGCCGTCAGTTTGCCGTAGCATTAGCTTAAGGGTCAGGCGTTAAGCGTTCTGGACGCTTGGAAACACGCACTGGTTGACGTGTGTCAGGAAAAAAGGTCAAAGGTAACGGATGTGTTTATGTTGGCCTCTCCTCTGATGTTGTGAGAGGTTCAGGACGCCGTGATGTTTTCATTTCATGGTTTAGTTTGTCAACACATAACATGATGCGATAAGCATCAGGATGGAAGGTCAGACCCATTATTACTGATGGATCTAATGATTGTTTTCTTGATAAAGCACCAAATTTGGGGATTTCTGAAGAGAGAGTATGATAAACTTCTTAGTTTTGTAGAGCTTTATAATTCCCCTGAAAAAACTAGTAGGTCCACATTTCTAATCATTTTATTTTTTCTTGCACTTTTTAAAAAAATTATATTTATCGCTGAGGTTCTTGAGTTGCATCTTTCTTTGGTTTTCACTTTCATTGTATGTGAAATTTGTCTTTTACCTCTGTATGGACATCTGTGCATGCTCGCAGACCTAAACCTGCAGTGGTTTGTTTCAGATTTCACAAACACAAACAGTCATTTTGTTGTTGTTGTTGTTCAGCTGAAGTAACCCAGTGATCAGCTGTGTGCACTCAAGAGAAGGAAAGAAACTTAATTGCACTATATTGTTGTAGTTTTTTCTGAACCACATCACTCCCAGCTGCTCAGTAGTTTCCCTGCACACACGCTGCTTATGGCTCCTCTGATTGTGGAGGAGCTCTGCTTTAATATGTCGAACTGGACTAGTTGCACTGAGAATGTAATGCATTAGTTGGCTTGTATTTCATCAGGGATGAACCGTTCATGAAATCCTGGGCTGATAACAACAGATGTTCAAAATAACAATTTGGCTGATGCTGGTACCAATGTTTTTTTTCCTGTTGTTTGTTCCTCTTTTGTGTAAAGGAAACCAAGAAATCTTCAATACTCAAAAGAAATGACATTTGCGCTCACTTAACCTTAACAAATTGAAAATGCATGTGCCTTCTGGCGTCTCTGCAGAGTCATGTCCCCCCAATGGCATCAGACACTCCCATCACTGTTTTCTGATTTGCCAATGGCCGTCAATGAGGTGAATATCGGCCGATACCGATGCTCAGCCGATGCTTGTATATAATTTCATCCACTTTGTACATTTGGTATCTGGTATTTAGACGCTGACGAGTTACAAGATGCTGCCCTTCTAATCACAGAGCTTAACTCAAAAAGACAAACAGTGATCGACTGTGAGACGATGTTCAGCACCGGTCTGTCTCACTCTGTCCTCACTGCTCTCTAAACTTGTCCTTTTGTTCTTCAAAATGATCCATCTCCATTGGTCCTGCTCTCACCATCGTTCATCTTACCGCCTGTTTCTGCTGCTTCAGCTTCGGCTTTCAGTCGATACCGTTTGTTCACGCCAGGACGTCGATTCACCATCCTTCTGAAACAAGTAGATCTATAGATTGATTGTTGGCCCTCATTAGGTTTAGTTGTGGTTCTGCCCTTCACCAGCCAAGGCCACATAGACACAATTGTTTTCCTCACCGGAGGAGTTGGTTTTATTTTCAGTTTGATGGGGAAAAAAATCAAATCAATAAAACCTCAGCCATTCATAGAGATAAGGAAGTCACCTCGCTTCTTTAGGATTATTATTTTTTATATGTATATTGTTGGTTCTGGTTGTGGAAGAGAAGCAGATAAAATGTTCTGCTCAAATCTTAAACACGTGACAGAAAGACAGACAGTAGAAATGAAATAGTTAGATTCAAAGGAATATAAACGTAACAAATGCACAAAATTCAACTTAAAAAAACAAAAAACAAATACAACTTTTATTTCATATCATATTGAAATCTTCTTTGCCATGTTCCTCTTTCTATGGCCTGCAGTCAAACATCATTCATCATGTTGTAAACTGGTGTTGGCCTGGTGCCTGCGCCCGTCACCGAGCTGCTCATTTGCTAGCATGTAGCCAACTGCTGCTACAGAAATGGACACTTTTGAGAAGAAGAAGACCAAACTGTTGTAAGCATAAATGTTATACTATTGTTATTATTATTGAAAATTAGAAAATATAATGAGAAATGATCTTGTCTTTTTGGCGAATGAGTCCTGGCCTGAAGCTGGTGCTATTCAGAGGCCTTGGCATGGATAAGTGTGGGAACCACCGGTCTATTAGCTTCTGAATGTGTCTATTGACCCAGAGATGCAACTTATTAATATTGATTTGAAGAGCTGCAAGATATATATAAAAAAAAAGGTTTAGGGCTGTAACTTGAGATTACTGTCATTATCAATGAAGTGTTGATATGATATTGAGTTGTATCATTGATACTTTTACATTTACTCATCCACCAAAAGGCTTCAATCCAAAGAGGAACTAGACTGAAGCTCCAGTGCAGCGATGGTATCCAGTTAGTTATTGACACTGTAAGCAGAGCTGCTGTGTGGGCCACTAGAGCATAGAGGCTGTCAACTCCTCTTCTCCTCCCTGTCTTTGTTTTGCTTTTCTTTTTTTTGTGTGCATGTGTGTGGCTGTCGATCCACCAATGACAGGAGCACACACACACCGCTGTTATTCAGTTATTCAGAGAGGTGCAAACACGAGTATGCGACCTGTCACTGACGGACGTTTGAATTGAAACTGTGTTGTAATTTTCTTTTACACATGCCAGGATGTGAGTCACCGATCAGCGTTCATCTGATGTGCAGTGGCAGCTTGTTTTATTGTGTACAGTCAGTGTACAGACACACACACACACACACAGACAGGCACAGAGGTGCTTGACACCGAGGGCCAGAGGTGACAGAACAATGAGTAAAGAGCAGCCACTGTAGATGACACTGTGAGCTCATGACAACACAGGGTTTTCATTTATCAGGCAGCACATGAGGGAAAGCACCAACTCTTGACGCCGCAGGGCTTTTCGTCCCGCTCAAAACTGTGTCAGTGATAGTGTGATCACAGGGGAGAGTTGACATGGCCATAGGCTGAAATACAATCCGGTTTCTACCTCGGCCGGCTCGACGAGCTTTTGTTGGGACTTGTGAGTCATGTGAGGTCATGTGAGGTCACCGGTTTGGCTTTTGGTCTTTGTTTGTCTGGGTTGCAGTTTTGCCAAGACCCTCCAAAAAGCTCCAGGCTAGTGTGAACAATATCATAATTATTTCTCTGCATTTCCGACACAATCTCAGTCTCATGACGAAGCATGAGACGGGGCATAGTTGTAGTTTCTGCTGCCAGTTATTGAACCAATGCTCTGCTTTGTTCATTTCCTATTCATTCTCTAATAGTGCGGCTGATAAACTTGTGTGACAACAATGACACAGGTGCACATGGACAGGTTGTCACAAGTTCTTTGACCTCATTATGTAAATCCTTCTTCTTCTTCATCATCTTGTCGTAGATTATTGTTTTGCTGCGTATTGAATGTTGCTGTATCGTGATGCCCTCATCATCATGGGCTCGTTCCCACCTCTAACACTCATGCACACTTATACTTCAACCACTGACTGTCATTGTTTATTCTATGCAAGTACGGAGATGACTGATTGAACACTTATCTTGGCCCGGTCATGGTCTAACAGTTGTTCAGTGTGCGATCCTTCAACACTACTGTAATGTCTGTCTGTTGGTTGGTTGACATTTTTGTGTAGCATCATGTCAAGTTTTAGCAGGATCCAATAATCTCCTTGGCCATGTTTTACAATGGAGATTATTTAAAGCAACTGTATTCAAACCTCATCTTGCTGATTTTTCACCGACACCTTAGTCCTTAAAATATTCCTGTCAGATTTTTTCCATCAGATTTTTGTCTTACTGTCTGATTGGATTGATTCAAGAAACTTTGTCTCTGTGAAATAGTTGGGGCAACACTATTAAATATGCATTGTGTTTTTCCAGATAATATTTGGGTTACACTTTATAAAAAGTACACACTATTAAGCATTAGTTAAGCATTAAATAATGAGGTAATCATTTATAACGCATGGATACTCTCATTAGTATGTGGTTTATAAACAAAACAGTTGAAAATCTTTTTCTCATCATTGATAAGCACTAACTGTATTTATAAACTGCATACTAATGAGTATTCATGCGTTATAAATGAAGAATTCAGTATTTATAAATGCTTAATAGTGTGTACTTATTGTAAAGTGTTACCAATATTTGTTTATCCAGGTTTCTTTTATAGTTGATGTAGTTTTGTACCGATACATTTCACTTCCCAACACAGAGTCACAGATTAGTCACTGGCAGCTCACGTCATGCACCGACAGTCTCAGATATGCGTGTCAGTAGACGTACGCGTACAACCAGGTTGTTAAAGTGGATCCTCCTCTGTCTTGCAGGCTTGACGATGGGTTGTGTCAGGAGTAAAGAAGACAAGGGACCGGCGCTGAAGTATCGACCCGACAACACAAATGCCACGCCGGTCAACGCCCACCTGGGCCACTACGGGCCCGACCCCACCCTGATGGGTCACTCCCCAGCTATGAAGACACACAACAACAGCTACAACAGCCACGCCGCCTCCCTCACGCCCTTCGGCGGGGCGTCTTCGATCATGACGCCCTTCGGCGGCGCCTCCACCTCCTTCACCTCAGTGGCCGTGAGCAGCCCCTTCCCTGGCGTCATCACAGGTCAGTCTGATGAGAGGATCTGAGGTTTTTTAAAGGGGAACACAGAGGGCTTTGGAAGTTTCTCAACATGAATGAAACTCCTTTTTATTATTCAAATAAATTCATACAAGTTTGAGTCCCAAAGCCCCATGAAAGAAGAAACACAAGCACAGCCGGAGATATGAATTTAATCATCTAAATAGAACCAAATACATCTGAGATTAGTTCCTGCCTCTGTGTGCAAATGAGTTTACAGCTATAGAATAAACTCGGCTGAACCTTTTGTTATGCGCGGGACGTTATGAGCAGCAGATGTTGTGTAAATTAGACATTTGAAATAAGTCAGCGAAAAACATCAAGGTCGACCAGAAACCCAAAATAGATGTGTGATATGGGAAGCAGTGCAGCAGGCATGGCGTCTCCTGAGCCACAGGACACAATTACTCACACGCACACACGCACCCACTCTGAATACAGTGACCTTAGTTTTGCACCGTTTTACATGTAGCTCCGTTTTAATGATCCAATAATTTAGATGCTCCGGGCACATGGTTCAAAGTGTTTGTATATAATCTCTTAATTATTCATGTTGAGAATGTTTTGGGTGTAACATCTAATTAACCAATCGCTGTGGTGTCTCCCATTTGTTTAAGAGCAGGCCTAGTGGTTGCATTAACGGCACCAAGCTCAAATATTTAATGTTGTTGGACGACAAGTATGAGTAAATCCTTCAGTACACGTGATGGAACTGGACAAATCGAGGTGATGAATGGAAACGGTGCAGGATTTAACAGGTAGAAAGAGGAAAGGAGCTTCTCTGCAGAGCCTCGTGCAAGAGCCTCCGACTGTCTGAGGCTGAGTTGTAACTTTCCCCCTGACTGATCTCAACATACAGCCACATTCCTCCTCTTGTGCATAACAGGCAGAGTGTGTGCACCTCTGTGTAGGTGCATGCTACTGTCTTGACAAATTGCTCTTAAAATAACAGAGGAACACTGCACCACTTTGCTTTTGCAGGTCAGTCGCGCTTCACTTCCTGCCGCCTCAAGATTACAGCGTGCCGACAGTTCGTCTGACCACACCTCGCTTTTTAAAACGTGTTGGTCTGAAACTTAGCAAAGAAACCTGTGCTGTGCTTTGTAACGAGTTAAAGATGGAGCTCCTTATTTCACACTGACTTTTTTATGTTTCAAGATTTTCCAAGATGAAGCTGTGATCCGTGGTGACAGGAAAACTAATCTCATACGTCCAGGTTGTTAGTGTCATCACAGATCGGATGGGAAAATCATGCAGCGAATGTGCACAACACTGAACACACACACATCCATCCATCAGTCCCCGTCTCACTCTTTAAAGGAGGATAATCCCACAGAGGGGCTCCTGCAACATCTAATCCGGCCCGTTCAATTTCCTCCTCAAGATAAACACATCCCAGTGCTATTGTCCCCGTGTGCTCCATCGCTCCAGACCAACGGGTGCACTCAGCGATACACGCCGGGTTCATCCGCTGATTCGAAGCGACACCGCTGAGGTTGAGATTCACAGAGGAAAAAATAGTTTTCCCAGATGTGTTCTTGAAATAAATCCATGCTGGTTGAGCTGCGCGTATTTTTCTTGCAGTAAATGAGACATCAAGAGAAACACAGTCACTCCTCTGTGATGCAGACTTGGATTTTGATGTAAGATCTTATACTTGATCTCACATCAAGTGTAACATATAATATATAAACAAAATGAGGATGTTGTCGTTGTGTTAATTCAAGGAAACTCATGTTTTTCCAGAGCTGTCGTATGTTTGCACCCCTAAAGTTGAGCTTCTTTGACTTTCAGGTGGTGTGACATTTTTCGTGGCGCTGTACGACTATGAAGCGAGGACGTCGGATGATCTGTCGTTCAAAAAAGGGGATCGCTTCCAGATTATCAACAACACGTGAGTGCATTTTGCTTTTTTTTTTTACGCTGCCCAACTCCAGCTGCGTGGATGTGTTTGTGCAGTGACCTTCCATCCAACTGTGTGTGTGTGTGTGTGTGTGTGTTTAATCCCACATTGTATTCAGGTCTGATATTAAGGCTGAAATCTGTCTGGGTTAATGGGTTCCTCTAATGGGCCATCTGTTTCGTTCCCATGGTTTTTCTCCCGCCACAAATCAGTCCTCCAGTTCAGAGTAGAATATTTTGGAAACAGTGAACTGAACCACTTTTCCAGGATTTATTAAATCGCTAAAGATGCATGTGTTTTCAATATTTGCAGAATCTATATTCATAGTTATTAGCAGAATGGAAATAGGAAAGAGTTACCAGTTTTACACAATAGTCCCTTTTTCTTCAATTTCCCTCCTTATTCAGGGAATAATTACATTAAAAACACTTCATTTATTTATTTATTGTCCATTCAGCAATAACTGTTGTGATAGAAATCAAAGCCAAAACCTTGTTCTCTGCATCGTGGGATCAACGCCACTTTATCCAAATTTTGGGATCTTGTTATCCACAGAGTGCAGTAACTTCAGTGATGTCCTGTTACTATGGTAAAATAGGAAATGTCAGGAAATTATAATAAAGTTCTCCTTTCCTACTCATTTCTTGGTGCCAACTGGCAGAATATTGTGTCCCAGGTGTAAACAGGTGTGAAATTAGGCAGAGCTCCAAGTGCTCCACAAACCCTCCTCCCCTCATCCATCATGCACCGACTTCAGCCACTGCCTGGCGTGTTCACGTTGCATTTTGTAGGAATGAAGCTACCATCTGCTTGCAGGGGAGAGATGGGAGGACACATTTGCTCTGTTTTAAAAAAAAAAGAAAGAAAGAAATGTCAGAAGACAGATTTCCCCTTCACCTCAGTTCCTCCTCCTCCTTCTCCTCCTTTTCCTCCTCCTCCTGCTCCGAATGTAAAACCACATATCTCCTGTAGAGCACACCAGGAACTGTGGAAGTGGAAATGGAGCACAAAACATTTTCCAGCACAGTATGAAGTCGGTAATTTCTGTGTTATGCTGTGCCAGCTATTCAAGCAGATTTACAGTATATTTTTCCATTTGATTGGGTACCTGACAGAAGTGGTGTTATGTTAATGTTACGCTTTTCCACTTTCTGCTGATTGAGCTCTGCTACGTTTCCGGGGGGGATATATTGCATTTATTATTCTGCTGCGTTATTAAGATTAGATTAAGATTAGACGTTAAAAACACATTAGATAACGTTGACCAAATGCTTTGGTCACAGTGTAAACAGCGGTTCCTCTGGCTGTTGTGCTCAGGCCAGAAATCTGTGAGTTATCAACATGAACCATCTCTCGTCTAAACAGCTCAGATGGTTTAATTGAAATAAGCCACATGGGAGCCGCTGCAGCAGACAGGGCGTGTCCTGGACAGGTGGCCTATCACGGGACTGACGTTCACACTCACAGTCACTGGTGTTGGCAGTAGAGGAGACGCCAATTAACCTGCATGACTGTGAACTATGGGAGGAAACGGGCCAACTCCAGAGAGACTCTGACCCCAGATCCTTCAGAGACAGTTTTAAAGGGATGGTTAAACATTTTGGCAAATTTGCCCCACGGTCATAACCCCTATAGTCTTTATTTGACGGTGCAAGCTATTTTTTAGAGTGGCGGAGCAGAGCCGCGAGCTGCTCTCAGAGCTACGCTACGGAGGCTCATGGGATTTCTTGGTTTCCCTCATCAAACTCATGAAATACACAATCCAACAACTCCAAAACCACCACGCTATGAGATACTAACAGGTAAGTTACAAGACAGAGTTGTTTTCACGGCAAATGCAGAGACTGCCTCCTGAAAAACTGCCCCTAACGGGAACGCGCATCAGCGGTTTTGCATGAATTAACAATTCTGTCTCCTAATGTTACATTATTATCTCATAGCGTGGTGAATGTGCAGTTCACATCTTGTCCACGAGATCGTTCATTCCACTGTTCTTAAAAAAATAGCTTGCACTGACAAATAAAGGTAATGCCAAAATGTTGAACTATCCCTTTAAACCTGCTGCCTCTAAAGTTCTCCAGTATTTCAGTGAAAAGGGAGGATTACAGACATAGTGATTCATCAGTACCAACAGTGTCTTTTACTTAAGAAACACTTTTTCTGCTTGACATGGTTTATAAACCCCGCCTCCCCAAAATGATGACTCAGACTCCTGATGTGGTCGAACAGTGAACAAATCTTTATCCTTGTGTACTTCTCTTTTTTCAGAAGTGGTGTGTTTGTCGGTTTGGCTTTTATGTGCTTGTGATTACTAATCGACCTCTCTCTTTAGGGAAGGCGACTGGTGGGAGGCTCGCTCCATCAACACCGGACAGAAAGGTTACATCCCCAGTAACTACGTGGCTCCCGCCGACTCCATTCAGGCTGAAGAGTAAGAACTCGCTGCCCTTTCCTCCGACTGCATCCTGTTCCTTTCTCTTGTCTTTCTCTAACCTTTTCATTTCTTCCAATAATTTTATCCCCTGCTCATTCATTCATTCCTCTCCTGTTTCTCACCGTCCTCTGATTAAGACGACGTGATGCGGCCGGGCGGTCGCACACTGTGACTAACCCAACACACACACACATGGCAGCGAGACTAAAGACAATGGAGCCCTGTTATTGTTGATGAGAGCTGCTGGCGTGCCCCATTGCTGTTCAACCGGTGTGACAGAAATGTTACGGGACTGTGCTGCTTTTAGACAGTTTTGACCTGGTTTCTGATTGGCTGATGGACATTTTTTACTAATACACAATACAAAACAGATACTCATCAAAGAGAAAACACCGTGTGATCCCGCAAGTTAACTTTGCCTCAAGTCTGAAACAGTTGAGTACCAGTTATTGACAGGGATAGGATTTCTGGGGGCCTTCGCACATTCGTCTGGAAAACAAAATATGCCCGTGAGGTGAGACAGTTCAGCTCGTTTCCAACATGACAGGGCCTGTAGGGATATCTGGAAATAGACAGCGTTTCCTTTTAGAGGAGAAAAAGCTAGATTCTGACATTGTTGTTTACAGCCATAAGCTCTTGTTTTCCGTTGTTGTTGTTTTTTTTTGCTTATTTATTCATTGTGATGAACTTTTTTTTATGGATCTCTGGAGCAAAGAGAGCAATAAGCCTTGATGAGAAGAGTATGGTCTGAATTAAACAGAAATTATACAGAATGAGATTTGAAGCTATTTAGTGGTTTGAAGGTAACCACATAAGATCCTCATAAAAATGCCTGATGTTTAATGTCAGCCGACGAACATCCAATATATTTTATATCCTCCAATGTTTATCTTGGCAGCATCATGAGAGTTTTTCATATAAAAAAAACACACAAAGTTTCCAGCCATCATATTCTCACTACACAAATAAGAAAATCTTGTTCTACTTGTTGTTGAGCGTGCGACGGCGATGGCTCCATCTGTGACTGACTGTGTGACTGTCTCTTCTTTTGACAGATGGTACTTTGGTAAAATGGGCCGCAAAGACGCTGAGCGTTTGTTATTGCTTCCAGGGAACCAGCGGGGCACTTTCTTGGCACGAGAGAGTGAGACGACCAAAGGTGAGGGGATTAATTCTTTGATAGCAACACATGAGGATAATAATAATAATGGTGATTCTGTAGCTCTAATATGAGAAAATGTTATTTTTTTAAATGTGTGTTATTGCATGCCAGGGTCCAGGGGAATTTATGTTCACATGCCATTTGAATTAAGTTGTTTTTTTCATGCATGTTCAAAATTTTTGAGTTTGTTTTAAGTTCCTGTTTGTTTGTTTTTTAAAGGGGCCTACTCACTTTCTATCCGCGACTGGGACGAGGTGAAGGGAGACAACGTCAAGCACTACAAGATCCGAAAGCTGGACAACGGTGGTTATTACATCACCACTCGTGCCCAGTTCGAGACGCTTCAGAAGCTGGTGAAACATTACACAGGTACGCATGCACGTCCGCATGCAGGGTAGCGTTTAGACAAATTGATGTTTACAGCAGGGGTTTGATCTGTGTTTTCGAAAGGCTTTCTGCAGAACAAGAAGTTCCCTCCTCCTTGCTCCTTGTTTCATTTGATATTTCAGCCAACGAGTTGAGCGCCGGCAGAGGTGGATGCATTATTCAGCTGCAGATCTGCTGCTGGGATATGTTATTGAATATGTTTAACAGAGGATTTTCTCCTTTCTGCTCTTCTGTTGCAAGCCGTGTCTTCACTGACACGGTCACTGCTCATGACCGAGTGCCAAAAAAAGCACTGTAAGATTTAAGCCAAAAGAGCCGTGAATTAAAAAAAAAAAAAAAGAAGTCAGAAAAGGAAAAAAAAAGCAGCTTTAAGCCTACTGTAATCTGTATTGCATGTAGAGGCAGACATCTCTTGCTAAAAATCCCCCTGTGGTGTGTCACAAGAAAGCGTCTGGATGATGTAAACACATGCAGGACAAACTGTTTATTGAAAACTCTGCAGGAATACCTAGAGAGCGGCTAGAAGCAACATCCATAAACAAGAGGATGTTTGTCATGTGACTCCTTTAACATTTAATTTCTGGTCTGCACATAATTCATGTAATTCACCCACTGCAGTGCTGCTGGTGCTATATTCAAAGCTCTTCTCTCCTTCATATCCATCTAAGTATAGCCTTTTGAAGTCCAAACAGAAGTCGAGAATAATTGAAAAGTCGTGCAGGAGCAGTCGGTAGCATATGCAGAATGTATATGACCCGTAAAGCGTCAAAGTTATAATAAGATGGGGTTTTTTTTTCTGTGTGCAGAAGTCAAGTGACGTTTGCCAAGATGGTTAATGCAGCAGCTGTCAGCTCTCGTCTGACTCTGTGTGACGAGGCTTTGATGGCACCAACTGCACCTTGATCTTTATGCTCTTTACTGAAACTTCAGTGACATTGTTAAATTCAGCACATGTCACATCATCACTGAGGAGAAATAATAGAAATTCTCCTCTAGAGTAGAAAATTAATTTTAATTCTGTGAAGATGGACTCATGCATGGGTCAGCAGCTCGGCGTGTTTGCTGCTTCACTGTGCTACAGTTGTCATGTGGCAGCATAATATTTAATTCATCACATCTGCAATCCTCTCGCTATAGAGTGGCTCGGCTTCCTGTTCCTGAACTATGCGCGTGTGTGCACTTAACGTGACTCATACCGAGTTTTAGTTTAACAGGCTGCTCGTATGAAATAAGAGACGCAGCAGTGATCGGCCTCAACTTAAAGCTCTTCTTCCTCCTCCTCCTCCTCCTCCTCCTCCTCCTCCTCTATGTGTCTTTTTCAGAGCATGCTGATGGTCTGTGCTACAGGCTGACGACTGTGTGTCCCACCGTGAAGCCTCAGACTCAGGGACTGGCTAAGGACGCCTGGGAAATCCCACGAGAGTCCCTCCGACTGGAGGTCAAACTGGGCCAGGGCTGCTTCGGAGAAGTCTGGATGGGTAAGAGACCAATAACTGTACGCACAATATTTAACACACACACATACGGTCTGGTAAAGTGCTTTAGAAAGAACCTCTGGGCCTCTGAACACACTCTTTATATCCACTTTTGGCCTCGGTTTAGCTGTTTCAGCAACTATTCTCTATGTCAGCATGACATCAAGAATAGTTGCAGTCTTACACCAACTGGATAACGTGTCAATGCTGTTAAGGAAGAGCACAGTGTGTGTGTGTGTGCGTGTGTATATTATATATGCGTGTGTGTACTGCTCATTCCTGTCTAATGAATGGCTGCAAACCACGCTGCATCTTTTAATGTGGAGCCTTTTATACTCCATTAGAAGAAGGTTGGATGAAATTACATAGTAGAACACAGCTGGGCCCTCAAAGGTCAGCACCATCAAGACTGCTTGCACGTGGTCCCCATGGCAACAATGCGTTATTTTCCTTGAATGCGCTTTGAGCTGAAGTTAATTAATCCAAAGGATATTAAAAAGATTTATTGGTAATGGAAAAAAAGCAGTGGCTTCATCTATAAAATGTCAGAAAATCGAGAGATTTAAAGCTTAAATATTTAAATTGCTTCACGCTTCTTAATTTAAACGTCATAGAGGAGAAAGAAATTGAATTGAATCCCCATATTGAAGAGGCAGAAGCGTATTAAAAAAAAAAAAAGAAAAGTAATGAAATACTTATAGCTTTAGGATCCACTGATTGTGGTGTTTCTGTTGAAATAAACCAGGCGTTGAAAGGGGTCAGGGGCTCCTGTGTGACCCACCCTGTCCAAACTGAGGAGTTTTAGCGCCGTCAAATCCATCAAAAAGCCTCCGTTACGAGGACACGGCTTGAGTCATGTGAGCGTAGAGTGTACCGTTAGTCGTGTACGGAGAGGCCTGATGTTGTTGCTGTTCCTCTCCGGCAGCTGTTGAGGGATGAGCAGCTGCAGGATGCGTCCTGTTGGGATACACAGGGATTAGTCCGCATCCTCCAGCATCCACTCCACATACATACATACATACATGCACCACATCCTATGTTAACAGCACAAACATATCAACACAGTAGCCCTGGTGGTGTTTAACACTAACGCACACATGAATTAGTAAAGAGTGAAACCATGGCATAGAGCAGGATCATAAAGCATAGATACATACTGTACATACATGGCCATTAGTGCTTACGTACAAGAACAAAATATCCGCTATGCATAATTTATAACTACTGTAAATTGAATGCAAAAAAATCAAATAAATAAAAATCGGATGTATTGACCGCATGAGAAGCGGGTTAGTTTGTAGAATGACTCACATCAGGACAAAATGGAGTGGAAGTGACCTCAGTAAAGAGCTCGCCTCGCTGCCACAGTGGCCCACATACTGATGTAAATGCTGATTACTGATTGATGTTGGTTTCTCTCTCTCTCTCTCACACACACACAGACACACACAGACAGACACACACAGAGCTCAGTAATCACAGGTCACCTCCTACGCTTCAGTTCTCCAGCCTGGTTGCGAGGCGGGGGCCCTTTTTCAGCGAACACGACTCTTCTTTCATCAGCCAGTCTTTCATTAAGCGTGGCCTGGAGCGAGCCTCGACCTGCAAGCCTCCGCTGTGCAATCCCAGGAATCCCTCTCCGTCTCTCCCTGCTCTGTTTGTTCTTGATGGGCTTTTTTTTTCTTTTGTTGTTTTTTTTACTGCTCTCCACACTGAAAATCCTCTACTCAGCTCACGTGCTGTTTGTATTTTTTTAAATAGATAATGTTCGCTTGTGGCAGAGTATCTCCTATCGCTGTCCACCTCATATTATCATTAGATATAATCACTGCCCTACTTTCATCTCCCGGCGTGCGAGAGTGCGTCCGTGCAGTTTGTTCAGTATGATTCTTTCATGAAGGTCAGGCCTTGTGACGGAAGCAGCAGATCTCCTGCCTCAGCTCATTGTATGTAAGCAGGGCGTGAGTAAGTGGCTCTCAACCAGGAAGTGGCTGTCATGTCCTCTCTCGCTCTCTCTCCGCTCTCTACACAAGGCAGCGCTGCCAGTGATCACTGACTGGTTGGTTTTGGGATTCACATGTCGGTCACTTGAAAGCAAGAGAGAAAAGTCTTTTACAAAGTGGAAAACTGGAAATGACTTTATCAGTGGTTCCCAAACTTTTTCCCACATGAAAATCTCAAATGTTGGCATTTCATATCCGATCCTGTTAAGTTTAAAGTTGTAAAGTTTTTGGTGCGGACTAAGGCTGTGCACCAGAAGCAGAAATGATACATGCTTTATTTTTTCAGCTAGTAAGTCTGCAAGATGAAACGTAACGCTAAACTTTAACAACAGAGATGCATCTAACGCAGTACACAAGGACAAGGGTTAATCTCTGCAAATAACAGATTTTGAGAATGAGGCGCGACTGCAGGGGCAAACTACGGGAGCCTTTTCAGCTCAAACTTGTGGCGTACGTCAGACAGCTGGTGAAAACCGAGGTTCACATAATAACCAGAGGTTTGTTCGTGTGTTCTTCATTCAGGCACGTGGAACGGGACGACCAAGGTGGCGATCAAGACCCTGAAGCCAGGCACCATGTCTCCGGAGGCCTTCCTGCAGGAGGCTCAGATCATGAAGAAGCTCCGACACGACAAACTGGTGCCTCTTTACGCCGTGGTGTCCGAGGAGCCCATCTACATCGTTACTGAGTTTATGGGCAAAGGTGAGGACGCACGCACGCACACAGAAACAAAATCAGTTGTGAATAAGTTGCCTCTATATAATACGATGCCTCTAAAGTGAAGACTTTGGTTCTGCACTGTTGTTGTTGCTCCCTTAAAGTTTTTGCTTCTTGCGCTTTCACTTCGTTGTTTGAGCTTCGCTGTGCAGAACGACGTACGTTCAGCCTTTTGAAACCAAGGGGCTGTTTTCACATTCATCACAGGTTTGATGTGGTGACTTGAAACTTCCTGTTCACCTTCACTGAAAAGTTGAAAACACACCAGACTTTTATTTTTTTTATTTTCTTCCAGGCTGAGTCCCTCTGTCTAGGTCTCCAAACATTAAATGCAACCACAGAAAACCTGATGTAGATGTTCTCAGAGTGGGATGATGCTGCGCCAGGAACGGCCTCTTAAACCCGACCTCAGCTGTTTGTGTGGTTGTTGGTTGTTATTGTTTGCTAAATAATACCGTGGCAACATGCCCAGATGTTAATGAGCCACAAAAATCAGTGCAAATAAACAGTGTTTCACTACAGTTTTCACCTCTGTTGAATGCGTGGTGCAGCCATCTTGGATGTTCTTCTGATTTTCCACAGACAGGAATCTGACCTCAGAGGGTCTTCTTGATGTCCCCCCTCCCCAACAAAAAAGTCCCACTGGGCTTTTCGGATGTAAAACACAATAAATCCTAATCCGTTTTAACGCCCACTTCAAGTGCTTCTGTTAATTAGCCAACAGATTAACGCAGCCCCATGTTCTCAGCAGTGTGAAAATGAGCCAGCTTTCATTTAAAGTTGTTTGACAGACTCGCACTAAGATGTTACATGGAGCTGCACGGCATCATTTAGATGAGATAATGACATGGAGGAATAAATGGGAGACTTCCTGGAGGAAAAAGACTGTAAAAACGCACCAGGTTTGAATGAAACGACTGAGAAGAGAGCTGTTAAAGAGGAACTATGCAGGATTTTTAGCTTAGTTATGCTACATTTGTACCTTAATTAAACAGCTTTGGAGTAATTGTGATGGTTAAATAAATGACGAGACTTGTTACGAGGGAGGATGGAGGCTCTCTGCCTTCCACCTAGCGTCTCTTGGCTGAAAAACAACCATGCATGATCAGAGCCGCCGCCCCGGTGTCCCAGCTCCCATCTCTGCTGCACCTCGACACAAATGCACCTCATAACCCACAATCTCTTGTTTATGACAATACATGTTTTAACATTGCATATGATATATAACTAACTTTATGTACTGCTCTATTGGCTTCATTGTAAACAAATGCACATGGCCAGGAGGAGGGTTAGCAGAACAGCAGAAAAGCACCAAGACTTGCACAATTCCCCTTTAATTAACTAATTGTACCCTGTACTATTATAAATGAGTACACTTTAACAGTTGAAACTAAGACGTTAACTGTTATTTAAAGTAGAAGGAGCCAGTAAAGACCGAAGAAAGCCTCCGGGGAGCTTTGCCAACAGTCGTGTTGCAGTTGATGCTTTGTTTATCTTGGATGCTCCGACTCTGCCTGACTGTGGTCTCGTTATCTCTCGACAGGTAGTTTACTGGACTTCCTGAAGGAAGGAGACGGTAAATATCTGAAGCTGCCTCAGCTGGTGGACATGGCCTCACAGGTAGGAACCAACCGCAAAAGCATCTGAATATGAACACAGACTCGGCCTGTTTTTAACCAAACAGTGTGAGGGCAGGATTATAAAACAATGAGCTCCATGTAGACGAGTGTGCGTGTAGGTGTGCTGAGAGGCAAATACTCAGTTGTCTGTGAATAAGGGTTTCATTTTGTTCTCCATCTGCCTCTCATATTTATTTAATATCCAACCTGACATCTCTACCTACCCCTCCCTCCCACCCCTGGCGCCCACCCCTTCCCCTCCCTCCCCTTTTTAACGGTGTATGTGCTTCCCCTCGTTTCCCACCACTTAACTGCCTGTAGCACTTAAACACTGCTCATCAGAGGCCACTTAAGCTCCCTAGTTCACTCACCCACTGTGATCTGCTCTTAATTCACCTCTCCACACACCCCCTCCCCTCCCCTCCCCCCTTCCACCCCCACCCCGCTCCCCGCTCCTCACTCAGCCGAGTGGAAAAGTGTTGTGAGAATTAGACTGAGGCGGCCTGAAACCCTGAGACGCCTCTGAGGGAGTTGACAGCCAGTGTGAAGAGGTGCTGGATGATGTGTCAGAGATTTATTATCCAGTTGTTTGTGTTGTCACAGGTGCTGATAATCTTTTTTTTTCTTTTTTTTCTTTTTTTGGTCACTTTGTGTTTTCATCTTTTATTAAAATCTG
This sequence comes from Decapterus maruadsi, assembly GCA_030347415.2. Lineage (NCBI taxonomy): Eukaryota > Metazoa > Chordata > Actinopteri > Carangiformes > Carangidae > Decapterus > Decapterus maruadsi. Next base: position 21,893,243 of record CM064906.1, read on the forward strand.
GGTCAGATGTAACGGGAATGAAGGACTTCTTAAAAGATCTATAAAAAATCCATTCATTCCAACTGCCAACAGTAGTACTTTTTTTCTTGTGTATTATCAGACAAATACATTTCTATTTGCGGCGTCCTGATGCTGTCCTCTGTCTTTATCTGTCCTGTTCAATCCGGTCCCCAGATCGCAGATGGCATGGCCTTCATCGAGAGGATGAACTACATCCACAGGGACCTGAGAGCTGCCAACATCCTGGTGGCTGATAACCTGGTGTGTAAGATCGCCGACTTTGGCCTGGCCCGACTCATCGAGGACAACGAGTACACCGCCAGACAAGGTGCGTGCGTGCGCGCGTGTGTGTGTGTGTGTGTGTTGAGAGCTGGATGCGTTTACTGCACATGCTAGAAATAAACCACAAAGTTATTCCCGGCCTGTACCTTGAATTCAACTCCTAGCACCGTTACAACACTGATGGCTTTAGCTTCATCAAATCAGTGATTGATTTATTGTCACATTTCTCGATCATTATAGGGACATTTTTCACTATTCATTGTTTTGTTTTTTGTTTTTCTAGACCAAAATGTGATTTATCAAAAACATTAGAATTAGTTATTAGTAATTAGTTATGACTGCCGTATCACCAAGGTTTTTTTTTCTTCTTTCAGGAACTAACATTTGCGGATATGATGTATATGATGACACATTTCTGTTACAGGCCATGAAGTTTGACTCATGTAAAGCTGAAATGATTTGTTGAGTAACCCTTCAAATCAGGAGAAAATGATTATTTTGAAGGAAGAAGTCAAAACAGTTTCTGCCATCATGAAATGATCCCGATCGTATTGAACATTTCAAACTCAGTCCACCCCCTGTTTCTTCACCAGGTGCTAAATTCCCCATCAAGTGGACGGCCCCTGAAGCTGCCCTCTTCGGCCGCTTCACCATCAAATCAGACGTCTGGTCGTTTGGTATACTACTGACGGAGCTGGTGACGAAGGGCAGAGTACCGTACCCAGGTGAGGATGAGGAGAGCGACACATCCCCGAGCTGATCGCATGCAATTCTTGCATAAATTGACCCCCAACAAAGACCATGAATGAGCTGCTGTCAGGTTTTTCCTCACAAGAATTCAGTCATTCATTCATTCGTTTCAGCATCAGGTTTGTTCCAACGTGCTGTTTCTATTTCAGAGGCTTTTTCTCACAGGCAGATCAGAATAGAGCTGCATATAGATGATATGAGTCAACGCAGATGTCTAATGACTTAACAGTACGTGGGGAAAGTACCCCTCGCCCCTCCTCTCCTCTCCCCCCCACCCTACCCTCCCCATCGGCTGCCTCGTCACGTCTGCCCCCTGCTGTGTGTGAGCGGTACTGCAGCAGCCCTGGTGTTGACAGGGTTTGACTGGCACTGATTACAGCGTGTGCCATATGGCAGACTTAACCACCATCTCTTGTAGAGGGCCATCTGGCTCCTGTGGCCATCTTGGTTTCAGCGCAAACCATTCGGTCTAATTAATTCACCACAGAGGCTGAACGTCCCCTCTCTCTCTCTCTCTCTCTGCTTCCCCCGTCTCAAAATTGTTATATGACTCACTCGACATTTGTGGCTCTGGTCCCGCCGTGCTGCAGTCTTTTTGAGGAGCCGTTTCTGTTGCTTTGCTCGATAGCGTGGAAGCAGCAGTGGGAGGCAGGTATACTAAGCATCTGCATGGGAACGCATCATCTTGTTCTATTTCAGTCTCTCTCTACATATATATGTATATTTAGATACCTACACACACTCTTATATATGACAGGCATGCTATTAGAGCCGAGGATTTCAGACTCGTGACATAAATCACGCTAACACCTCGACATCTGCCGTAGCGCCGCCACCATATCCTGGTTTCAGCAGTTGCTGCGGGCCTTTCCTCTCTCCGAGTGTGAGATAATCTGATCCCCACTCTCCCACAGAGAGACCAGGGGGGGTGGAGGGTGGGAGGGGGGTGGGTTGAAGGAGCAGAGGAGAGGAGGATGCGGCTGTGACCACGACTGTGACTCGGTGTCGTAACCTCTTTTAGCTGCAGTTAAGCTCCCCGTGGAGTCGTTTCTGTGCAGTGTCACAGGGTTCAGGATCCCTGTCTTCCTGCCTTGGGAAGGAATCTGCATCTCTCTGCTGCTCCAGCGGGGCAGGAAGAGGCCGGAGCGCTGCTTGGTTTTTGTCTCAAATCCCTGCATCAGATACAAACAGCCTTTTGTGTACTGAGCTGTTACCTATGGAGATTTGAGCATCGTATCCAAACAGCTGTGCTCCAACACGCTGACATTTCACTTTCTGATCCCATTTTTCATTTCGACAAAACACTAACAATGTTTTTTTTAACACCAAGAAATTGTCAACAAGTCTAACAGGAAATAATGACCCAACTTTCACAAAGGCTGTTGAGTTTTTATGAGATTTTTTTTTATTATTTTTTTATTTCTCCTTTGACACGATGGTTTGCGTGGGCACACTCTCCCACAGTCGACTGCCTGATGCAAACATTTTCTGCTGCCTCAGGCTGCACACTGGGTAGTTTTCTAATTAAAACTTTTTTTACAATTTCCCTTTTTCACCTCAAAACTTTGGTACAAATCCAACGCAAATAAGCTTGGATGACCGACCGAGGGCAGAGTGACACTGATGTGATTAAAACTAAAAGAAATTCATGGTTTGTCCGTTTCTTGTCGGGTTGGTTTTCATTTAAGTGGCATTTTATTTTATTATTTTAGTAGCGCATCTCATCTTGATTTGTTTGGTCGTGTTTTGTTTTTCAGGCATGGTGAATCGAGAGGTGCTGGAGCAGGTGGAAAGAGGGTACCGCATGCCGTGCCCCCAGGGCTGCCCAGACTCTCTGCATGAGATGATGAGGCAGTGCTGGAAGAAGGACCCGGATGAGAGGCCCACGTTCGAGTACATCCAGTCCTTCTTGGAAGACTACTTCACAGCTACAGAGCCACAGTACCAGCCGGGGGACAACCTCTAGTCTGGGGGCATCTGAGGCGGCGAACTCTGGCGCTACAGAGAAAGGTACAACAGCGGAGATCAAAACTTGGGACGACGAGAGAAGTTCAGCGAAGCCGCGGACGCTTTGCCGAAGCTGCAGAGAAAAGAGGTTTCACAAACTAGTCCACACCCCGACACTGGCGTACTTGCAACGTGCAAGGAAAAACAAAAGGTGTTTTCTGAAGTAGAGGTTTGTCCCTTGTGTTTAACCGGGGACCAAATGTTGGGGAAGGTGTCCAAGCGTGCAGATTGATGCTGGTACGTTGAGCTCTGGGAACCCTGCTAATCAGAATAATCCATACGGACTGGCCACGACACTGTGATCAATAAGAGAGGGATTGTCTCCTAATTTCAACGTTTTTAATTTTTTTTTTTTTTTAACTTTTTTTAAAATGATAAATATCTGCTCCAATTCCCCCCTTCTTATTTTATTTTACAAACACAGTTCTTTGATATTGGAGTCAAGATCTTTTATATGTACATGAGTTTGGTTTGAACATGTAGGTCGAAGAGTACGTTTTTTTTTGTTTTGTTTGTTTTTTTTAAGTGACCAACAACTGTGGTTGAGTTGCGTGAGTATGTGCTGTGACTGTAAAGCGTTGACGGAGGAGGGTGAAGTGGAGCAAGGTAAACAGGTGAAGTGCGTGGATGCAAGAATGTACTGAGAGATCGAACCAGATGTACATACGGTATGTGTCAAAAAAAAGAAAAAGTATTTTTCGCAGGTGTGATCAGGAGGACGAATGAGAATATGGAAGTGATTTTTGCATGATTCTTTTTTAACAGTCACTTGAATGGGAAATCACATCAGTTTATTATGCTTGTACTTTTTTTTTTTCGTTTTAAATTGGGGACTTGAAATCATAAAGAGGTATTTTGATATTTTACAGGTGCAAAAACAGTTTTAACATTTTATAAATGTTTTGAAATGGACACTTCAGCTGTGAAATTGAATCTGAAGTTAACATCTTGTCTTTTCTTTTGTCGCACAACTCTGCTGTACGTGGACTCTAAACGTAGTTCTCCTTATATCGCGCACATCTGCACGGTTTTTAACGCTGCAGTAGAACGCAGCTGCAGTCATCCCGGGTTTTTTTGATGGTACAGGGAACCATTAGATCTGCAGCTGTTGTATTTCTTCCTCTTCTCAGTTAGATCCCACCGAGCTTTGACTAAACACCAGTGTCCTTAGTCCCGTGTCTGCTGGAGGGAAAGTTATATCCAAAGCCAACACCAACGCAAAAAAAACAAAACAAATCTCTTCATTTGTAAATGCAACTATGCAAATCCATCAACTGATGTTTACCTGAACGTCTCGAATGGTATTTGCGGATGTGTGGAACTCCCTTTATGGTTTTGTTTTATCATTTCAATTCCCCGTGGTGGAGAAATGTTGGATAAAAGTAACTAGACGGCGCAGTGAAAAACAAATAAATAAACAAACACCTTGCACACACTGTGGTCCAGAAGGGGCTTTAGTGCTTTTTTATAGAGATTGAGAATATAAAAGTCCTGTAACATGGTGAAAAGTGTCCAGATGTGTGTGATGATGATCTGAGAAGATGTAATTCAGCAAGAAAGCTCAAGAATTGGACAAAGATGTGAACTTTTCTCTCTTTTTTTTAATGTATTTTCTTTCTGTGCGTCACTCACGAGAACCTAATATCTGATTGTTCCTAAAGACGGGGACTTGAACTAGTGGGGAGATAATAATGACATTACTGAGAATGGTAACTAATAATGATTTTGTACAGAAAAAATAAAAGTTTTACTCAAAGGTTTCCTTCAAGTGTCTTTTTCTTTTTTTTCTTGGCAAAAGACAGAGATTCTGACATCTCTGTTTTCTGGCTGAGCTACAAAGCAGCAGAGTCGAGCTTCAGCATGAATCATTCAAGACTCCTGTCGGTGAAACACGTTTCATTTTTCAAGTGTTTTTGAACCGAGTCCCACTTTCTCTTTGGGTTTTTGTATTTGTTTTTATTTATTTACACCATTTTGGGCAACAGGTAAGAAGTGCTGTGAGTTCTTTGTACATTCAATGAACAGTAGTTAATGGCAACGTTCAGCTTAATATATTTACATGTCAACAAGATCATGCCTACTCCACAGGAACACAATCTAGTTCTGTTCACAAGAAAAGGAGCTGGTAGGAGCTCCGAGAAGGAGAAGCACTGTAGATTTATTCGTCCTCAAACCTGTAAAGACAGAGAGGGCACCTGTTAACACTGAATATATAGTATAGGGAAACAAATCTGAAAACTACAAGCACTTAAAAAAGAAAAAGAAATCTACACTCAGAGAAGAAAAGATACAATGATGACACTTGTTATTGCTGACATACTGTAGGAGACATTGAACATCTCTCACCTGACCATCTCCTTGTACTTGTCCAGAGCCTCCTGGGCCACGTACTGGATGAAGGCCGGGTCCTGCAGCTCCAGCTCCCCGGGGACGGAGAGGGTGAGCGGGGGAGAGTTCATGATGTTCACCTGCACTTTGGTCCCAGTCACGGACACGTTCTGTTCATCGTGGCTCTTTGGCGCCACCTGGAGAGACAGAGAAGGTATTGTGAGTTTTTTTTTCTTCTTCAACCTGACAACTGTCTTGGCTGGTTTTTGTGTATTTGTTATTAATTATTGATAGGTAAAGCAATCAATCAGTTTTCTTATATGAGCTTAAGTGGTAAAGTTATTTTGGTAGTTATTACATAAGAAAGATTTTTGTCTTGGTGTTTTGCTGACATTCCTAGGCCACCGTCAGTCCAGTCTGATCAGTTTTCCAGTGTTAAAAGGGACATATTATGAAAATATCACTTTACACTTGTACATTTGGGTGTTTATCTTGCCTTCGGGCCCCCAAAATGTAAGAACTGAAAAATAAATCTGTAATGTGCAGGCTCCCTAGGCTGAAATCCATGTGGTTTAACGTGCTGTTCCCCCAGTTGACTTCCAGTGATGTAACTAGGATTTGAATTTGCATAACACCACCCCTACCTGGGACCGGTAGAAGGGGCGGGGCAAACAGTGGTTCATTTGTATGTGCAGGGACAGGCTGTTTTGAGAGTACAGAAAGAGCTGTGACGTTTGATCCTTGGGGTATTTTGACCAAAGCATGTCACAGCTATGTCCTATAAAGCCTTAGCCTTATTAATTAATTGCTGATAATACTGTATAATACTGTGTCCTGTCGTTCCTCCTGCTCACCATGGTGATACGGAAGATGTTTTCAGGAGAGGTGCTGTTGTCCAGAGCCTGAGCCACCCAGCTGAACTCAGCAGCCATGTTACTGAGCCAGTTGACCGTTTCATCAGTGTGGCGCTGGACGATGGACAGGATCTCGTCGTACTGCTCTTTGGACACGTCCACCAGCTGGGAGACCTCGTCCAGCTCCACGTGCAGCTCACGGACACTGGGGCATTCTGGGGGGAAACGGCAGGGAGAGGAGAGGATGGATCAGATTAGCTGCGTGAGGATTATGGTCTGAGATGATGATCAGCGGTGTGAGAGTGGGTGGTGGTGGTGGTGGTGGTGGTGGTGCTCCACCTGTGAGCAGCGCTCCCTGGCAGACTTCACACTGGCTCTGCAGCTGCCAGCACTCTGAGGTCTGTTTGCGAAGGTCTCTGCACAGCCTGCGGTTCTGCAGGAAACGAGGGAAGCTGGTCCTCTCTACACCAAAGAGAAAACATTGTCACATTTAGATTATGTTCAAGTGCAACTTTTAATCCGTCATCTATGACCAATTATCTTATCTTATTCATGACATCTAGTTGAGCTTTATCAATTCAAAATGTGCTCAACACACTGCTTTTACACCCAGAGCTACTGACACCAAAGAACCTGCAGGGTTTTCATTCATCCAATCACACTTGTAGCACAGGAAAGCTGTCATCTTAGTGTTTTTCTGACACATCTGAGCCTCTGTATAATACCTTTCTTCTTCTCTTCCTCCACCGCCTCATGGAGGTCATCAAACACCTGGGTCACCACGGCTCCAAACTCCTCCACCACGCTCTTTCCAAAGTCAAAGAAGGAGTCGAGCACCTCCTCCAGGCCCACGCCCTGCAGGAAGCCGGAGTCCCGTCCTGGGTAGAAGGGATCAGCGGCGCTCTCCTCCATTCTCAGGGCGTCGGTGTTGTTCAGGAAGGCCGCCTGCAGGACTTTGTCCAGCTTGCTGCTCATCCTGGACACCAGGGCCACGCTGCGGTTCACCACTGTGCCCACCTTGGTCATCAGGCGGTTGAAGGAGTCCTCGATGCGGACGATGTCTGTGTCAGAGGCCTCAGCGCCCTGGTTCACCAGGATGTCTCCCGTGTCCGTGGGAGGTTCACGGGGACCAAAGCGTCTCGACACTTTACGGAAGAAATTCTCCACCTGCAAATGGAAGGTGGTTTATTTTTTACTCCTTGTTGCACATTTGCTGTTTATTTATTTATAAAGGTGTGATCATGTTGAATAATTAACTGTTCCTGTGTCACATGTCTGACAAATGCCTCATGTGACTGATTTAACACCTCAGAGAACAGGGGATTGATAACACAGACAGAAGTTAAGAGAAGTTTTCTTCAGCTGAGGTCGACTCAACGCTGCTGTTTTCATACCTTTGCGTGGAAAGTTGCAAAACCCCTACGGCAAGTGGAGGTGTAGAAAGATTTACACGCATCCTCCAGGCAGGGTCTGCACTTCTCCCACTCAGACTGCAGGGAGTCTTTGCACTGCTCCTCCGCCTCCTCCAGCTTCTCCATCACCTCCTTGGCCAGCTGGGCCGCCCCCTGGTGGCAGGAAGAGGAACATGTCATCATCATTATGTTTTCCTGCCTCCTGTTTTTCATCTCTGCGTCTGTTTAAGGAAAGGTGAGAGTCACTCCTACCTGCTTCTTGTCGCTGCTGTGTCTCAGAGACTTCATGAGCTGCTCGTGTTTCTGCTCGTTCCTCCACATCACCTCCTTCATCTGCTTCACCCCGAACAGGGCTCGCCTCACCTCCTCATCCACCAGCTTCTCCCCATCCACAGACAACCCTGGAGAGACGACAGAGAGGACAAACCTGGGTGAGGTGACTTTATATTTACACTTATGCAACAACATAGTTTTTTTTTACAGTCAAAGTAGCAAAAGTTTGTTCGCTCAATAACAAATTAAAAAAAATATTTCAATGTTATTTTTAAACCGAATCCAGCAACACAATCAAAACAGTATACATTTACTAATCATACATACAGTTGCATCTCAATAAATTAGAATATCTATTAATTAGATAAGTCGATTTCCAGTAGTTCAAACAGCCCCAGTAAAGTATTGGGTGCATATAGTAGATGGACATACTTTTCAGAAGACCAACATTTACGTGTTAAAAATGTTTTTTTTAATTGGTCTTTTTTGTAAAATTCAAATTTTTTGAGATACTGAATTTTAGGTATTCATTAAATGGGAGCCATAACCATTATATTTAAAAGAAATTAAAGACAGAAAGACATGAAATGTTTAATTATGTGTGTAATGGATCTGTGTAATCACTTTTTTAACTGAATAAATACATACATAAATAAATATAAATACATTTTTCCATGATATTCTAGTTTATTGAGATGCACCTGTACATTCATGCAGCAGCCTGACTGCATATGTGTTGATATTGACTAAAAAGAAAACAAGATGAAGATAAATGTGCCATCTCACTTTCTAAGGTGTCCTCTGAGACGTCTTTGGGTTGGTCCTCGGGAGCGGAGTTGAGGACGCCCAGTGTCACCACCAGAACAGCCAAACCAAGCAGGAGCTTCATTGTTGAGCTCAGTGTTGGGCGTGAAGGAAGAAAAACCTGCAGAAGAAAGTAGGAAAGAGAGAACGACTGTCACAGTGGTAAGTGTCTGCACACACACACATACAGTGTATGCATGTAACTCATGTGTTAAATGGGAAACTAAAACAACAGGTGTTATCTAATCTGATCCAGAGAGATAATAGGATTTGAGTTTGAGGATGATTAAACATCAACAAAACGTGTGCGTGGTCATAAGTCGCTCTGCCACTTGGTGGTGCCGCACATCTGATCTGTCCCCTCTGCGTCCGACAGGAACTTAGACAGAGGACGGTTGGTTTTAGTTGGTTTGACAAAGATGCAGCAGAAACTATATCACCTATATCTGAATCTTTAAAAAAAAGGTTACTGGAGAACAGGAGATCAGTAGAGATGTAGATATAGTGTTTACCTTCCCATCTGCTTTTATTATGTGCAACTGAATTTTATTGTTATACATGCTTTGTCTGTCCACACTTAAAAACTCCTCTCTTTCCTACTTCTGTTCGCTCTTTTATTCAGATGAGGACGATTTTACTCTTGTTATTTCTTCCTTTAAGGCATCAGTAGGTGAGCAGTAGGGGGTGAGACATCTAATAAGATGCATCACAGGCTTCACCTCGGCTTCAAAACTTGGCAGGCTTTGTTTATGTCTGGGCCATCTGCTGTGTCGGGAGGCTGCGCGCCTTCGACTAACACAAAAACACCTTGCACACATGAAAACCTTGAGAAGATCCTGAAATCTTTGTTTATTTACGTTGTTGTTTGTTAATCACCAGTCAGCACTGGAGACACTGCCCCAGTTTAACCACACGAGCACTTACACAAGTTAATGTCCGGCAGGGATTTACAGTAAACAGGGATGTACTTGTTTGACTTATTTCATAATGGGTTTATGTTGCGTAGACAATCAGCTCCATTATACAGCACTCACAACATGTCGAACAGGGATTTATAACAGTGTTTACTTTAACAGAAGGTGAATATAATGTATTTAATGTCTTGAACCTAGACACAAATGTACAATTCTGAATTTAAAATAAGTTAAAATCAACAAAAACAGCATCTTCTAATAAAGTAAAACCCAAAATGAATAATTAAACGCTAAGAAGTTTATTATCGGTTATTTCCAGAGGGGCAAATATTTATTCAAAAATGAATAATTTTAGATGTGATTTATGTGCTGAGAAGTTTATTATCAGTTAACTTCCCAGACCGGTTTGGTACCACTTCAGAGTCGCCACATTCACGGGCTGCAACAGCCCTGCATTCCTCATTGGATAAAAACTTACGATAAATGTTTTCTCCTCGGCTCAGAGCAGAGCAGAGTGACTGAAGACCCGTGTTTTGGTCCAAACACTATTAAGAAGATATAACTATTTAAGACTTATATTAACACAAATATATCACTTACTTCTGCTTTAAGATAAACATATATTGAAAAGCAATAATATGATAGATATGGAAAAAAAGAAAATCCATCATAGTTACCATGACAACAAAGAAACTTACCAGCAGATGAGTGAAGCTGCGTCTCCTCCTCCGGCAGGAATAAACAGAGCGCTCGGTGTGGACGGTGCTTGTGAAGTTATCTTGACTTGACCGGGTCTATTTGTGCTCTTTCCACCCGAGCTTCATCCTATTACTGTCTTTACTTGATGCTGATGCCCCTTAATCCAGCGCTGGACTCGCTGCCGGAGAGGTGTGTGTGTGTGTGTGTGTGTGTGTGTGTTTGCATAAGAGCTTGCTTAGTCATATCAGAAATACTCTCAATGAGACATGCGGAGACAGAGGGCGACCACGAATGTCACTCAGCACTCGGCCGGTGACAACGATCTGTATGTGCTCAGTTTAGATCAGACACATAATCATTAGTTTGACAAGCAAAAAACAAAAGGCCTCCACTTTCCACTAAAATGCTGTCACGGTGTCCTTCACATGAACTGCAGAGAGTTGTTTTCTTGTGATAAAATTTATATTTTTTGGCCCAAAACAGTCATTAAAAACAAATGAAAGACATGCACTGACCTTTTTTTTTTCTACTGAGTGAAACAAAGCATGAAGCTGTGAACAATAACTTTTAATCCTCAAATTCAGTTTACAAATTATATAACTGCAGGCACCAGTCAGCCACAACAATAAAAATGCTTTTTTTATGTTTTATTTTTATGTTAATTAAATTAAAATGTATTTTTATAGCTTTAAATCATCACACATTTTATTTTTAAGAGGGTGAGATCAAGACCTTTTGCAGTTATGACTGAACAATGCAATGTATTCAAGGAAAAAGTATTAATGCTAATACTGATGAAGACAGAAGTGCATACTGTATATGCATGCAACATGTTTTGAAATTGTTTGCATAGATAAACACGTCTTAAAGCCGTGGCGTAGAGGTTGGATGCTGAGTGAACTGCTTCCGCCTCCTGATTTATCCCTCGGTAGGAGATCCTTAATGCAACACACCCACACAAGGCTGCACCCAAACATGCACAGAAGCTCTGTCATCTCCTCTATGCTACACTCCCAATGTATATACTTTCTGAAATTTGATTGATTATGGATGTTTTCTCAGTGCGAGAAGAGATCACATGATCAGAGATTGTTTTTGCTGCAACTGGGCCTCGTGTTGATCTCACATGAGCTCTAGCTGCATCCTTCTGTAACACTTTAAGCTATTGTCAACATGCGACCCTGCCCATGTTCATGTTTGTGAAATCTCCGTCTATTGTGTTTATATTACCACCAGCTATTATTAGATTCTATAGCCAGATGTCGAATGTGGATATTTTTAGTAAAGTGAAAACATTCCTCTCAGCTGGAGGCTGTTCAGCATCTCCACTCCTGCTGGAATGTGAGGAACATGGGGTGAAAGGGTTCCTCTGTCCCCATCTCCTCACCGGTGCCCCATCTCCCTCAAAAATGTGCCCTCTTCGCATGCTGTGACCCAGAAAATAGGGTCCTCCGTGGATAATAATCAAAACCAGCCAGTGCTTCAGTCTGCTCTGCATCCTCGCTGACACCTTCAGCACCTGGTTCCTATAACGCTGCAGGGAGAAACGTTCTCCCCTCATGATCTCCCCTCGGTCCCTGAACATAAAACAGTTGACGATAAAAAGGTTCGAGGTTGCATGTGCTCAAAATGTTAAGTCACACACACACACAGAAAAAAAAAAAAAGCTAAGGCTGAGATAAAGTCGTTTTGATGTTCTACCATCTCTTCAAGTTGGGCTTTAAAAAGAGCTTCATAAAGCAGGTCCATGTAACCAGCTCATGATGTGGTCCTGTGTCAGGTTTTGTTGGTCTGATCAAAGCCTGGACTGACGAGATAAACAGGTGCAGAGGATAAACGGCTTCACAGGAGTGAGATGTAATGAACGAAGCAGTTAAACGCTGTTCCCAGAGCTGTGTTGGGTTTTGTTTGAGGGACCGGGACATTGTGTGTGTGTGCGTGTAAGGCTCAAGGGAAGGAATCTGTAGCATGCATCTCCTCAATCAAAAAAAAATACAGTAACGAAGCTGCAACAATTGTTCAAGCAATGGAAGCTCCAATTAAAATGAGTCAGTTTCTGGACTGGAGAGACAAGTTGTCTGTGAAGTGCATCATGGGTAGGAAACACATGCTTCACTAACTGCACATGTTGAGAATAAATGTTTGACTTGTAGTTTTATTTAATTGTCTTCTTTGCCTTCATGAATAATTTCCTCTCTTGTTAACTAACAATGAAGATCACTGAGCCATCTGTATCTGAACGATGCATTTCAAAATAAAAGTACCAGTTTGCACACAAACGTTTCAGTAGCCCACATTCATTCACACTTTTTCTGCAATTATAGCTTCTTCTTTTTTTTTAACCCACCCTCTCTGCAAAAGAGGGAACAAATTAACTGAGTGTTGATTTTTTAATGAGGGGTAATCAACATTAATCGTGCTTCATTGGATAGTGGCTCTAATCTTGGATAGTAAAAGTTTAATTTTAAAACGCAAAACATGACTGCTTTTATTTTGACATCCACATAAACTCCCACGTTGCAGAAGTCGCTAAAAACCTGTTGATAGTGAAGCCTGTGAGCTGCTCCACATGGGCTTATAATGCCTGATGTGACACAGCTGTTCTTGGTGTTCATTCAGAGTTATTGTGTGCAATAGTGATCACACACACACACATGCACACATACACACGTAGTGAGAGAACCAGGGGTGCAGACGGTGCGCTCAGATGTGGAGCACGTGGTTTCTCGGTGCAGCCCTACTAGTGCACCACTTCCTCTCACGTTAGGATTCCTGCACTTCTTCTTCTTTCTTTTCTTTTTTCTTTTTGCTTTGTCGGGTCACTGCTGCTGCTGCTGCTGCTCTTGGTGCCTCCACGCCGCTGAGCCGGACCAGGATCCACCGTCACCTCAGCATCTCCTCATCCTCCAGAAGCTCCACATCAACCGGCAGCAGCGCTCCTCCAACTTTGTGACTTTTCCTCACTTTGAGCAGAGTTCACTGGTGCATCTGAGGCGCAGTATTGACGCTATACCTGCGCTGAAGGAGGTCGACTCTGCAGCCTTGAGAGTTTCGGATGGGACTTTTGAAACTTTTTTTCATTTTATTTCCATTAGCATTATTATCAGGCTGCTGTTGAGCTGCAACAGGCGATAGTGGGATTCTCGCAGATCCGAGGCGCTGTGCTGCTGTGGCGCTCAAGGGGAGATTTTGGGGGCAAATGCCATTGCGATGCTGTGGATGTGACTTCAAACAACAGTCTGACGACTTGTAGAGTCCTGTGAACCACAATGAAAGGTAGGCTCACGTAGAGTCACGGAGAGACCACGGGTATCTCTTCCAGGGTGATCTATTATCTCTGCTTTGGGCAACTTTTCCTCTCACTCTTTCCTTGTCACCTTCCTGCGCTCTTTTCTCCCCGAGACGCGAGGAATGCGTGGGCTATAGTACAACTCGCGTCTGACATCTGGTTTCAATTAAGGCGCTGTGTTTGGGATTGTTTTGCATCTGGCCGCTCCTGCACATCAAACACTAACCTACACTCACAGAACTATTCTTAGCAGAGCCAAGGCACGCGGGAACTTCACCTAGACGTATCTGTAGTGAGAATTTGATATTTTTTTCCTGCGTTTAACACTGATCGCTTTTCCTTTTGTCTTGGCTGCAGTGAATCAAAAGTTCAGAGGGAAACACTGAGTCAGAGTTTAATGTCGCTGCCTACATCAACTCCTTTATTGTGGTAACACTCCGCGCGCACACAGATGCGCGCGTGCATCCCAGGGACCCTCGATGCACTGACTTTGCTGCTTTTCAGCGCAGTGTAACGAAACCCCGGAGAACAAAAAAAAAAAGTGCATGAGTAATGCTGGTCACGGCTCATGATTTACAATAAAGGGCTTTATTAGGCTTTGTGCGGTTGCCCAGATGCGATTCGCATGCAGATGTTTTTGGACGTTGCTGGGTTTACATGGTGCGTGCGTGCCCCCCTCTCAGCCACAGTGGGTCAACAACACGCCGACGACTTGGTCCACACAAGATAAACATTACACGGCTTCTGCCACCGTGTGGTTCATGTCCGAACACTAATCCTATGATCTCACACTTAAATCTGTGTTTAAAGTGCCGTGTGCCACATCCTGTCGTTACTGTGGAAAGGGAGTGAACATAACGACTGTTATGATCTGGATTAATTGGTTTTAAGTCCAGTAGAGCTGTGCAGAGAAGGACTTTAACTTCTTTGCTTCATTTAGAACAAGCTTACTTCTTCTTCAAGAAGATTTGGGTGTTACAAGATTTGGGTCTCACAGCAGGCACTCCAGGTTTGTTTACCTGGCGATTTGCAGGTAGCAGCAGCCTGCACCTGCAAAGTTCCCAAAGAGATGATAGGGCCATGAGTTCTTTGTTGTGTGTTTGCTTGATTGCCAGTGAAAGATGAATACTCATAGATGTTGTTGAGCATAGATGTTCATTGTTTTTTTCTGGGAACAACAGCTTGGCAAAAATACATTTGACCTCTGTCCACTTCCTTCATTTTTCTGGAACTGCAGGCCTTCATCAGTGGATGGATTCTTCTCACCCACTGATGAAGGCCATGAAATGTGACTGAAAGCAACTCTAACACATTACACGCTGCAGGAAAGCATCATTTAGAAAGTGAAAATGTTTAGATGATGAATCAATAAGAGCTCAGTAATTGGAATTCAGTGACACAAGGCCTGTATGTCGAAATGTTCAAACAAATTAAATTTATTATCAAGATCTTTTGACCACCAAATTCTTTGGATCTATTCCTGTGATGTTTCAAAACCCTTCCTCAGTATCTTGGCCCCATACGGCTCATCCTGAAATCCAAATTACCCAGAGTTTGACTCGTATATCTGTTTTCAGAGCCACTCAGTTTTCAGCCCTGTGGGTAAAATATGATGAAGTCAATATCCAAGGAAGACTCTTGGAAATCCAGGCATACTTACGGTAACATTACTGTGGTAATGAGACACAATCATGTAGGTTGGAGGCACAAACAGGAAGCAGAGTATTGGGAAAGACAAATTCTTGGAGTAAGATCGTTTTTTCTTTTTTTTTAGCTTCTTCTTGTCACCTCCCAACTCATCTGCTCTGTGTCAGGAGTGGTCTGCTCCAAGCTCACTCTTATTTATTACAGGTTTAAGCCCGTGGAAGGATCATTTCGGAGCGTTCCCAGACAGAGAGATAAGCAGAACAACGCTCTAAAGACACGACCCCAGCAGCCACCTATACTGTCTTAATACCCTGTCTTAACCCGACCAGGTCCTGTCTGATGGGCAGCCATGGTTCTCACTTTGCCACACCTCACTGCTTTTATCATTGTAGATAAGATAAGATCCCTTTTCTCTGGAGATCTTTCTTTGGGACATGTGGCCTTTCTTTATTTTTACTGGCCATGCACGATGAGGATGCAGAAAAAAGGCTTTGAAGTTGGCAAAGTAACTTTCCCACAGACATGAACACTGCTAGAAAGGAGACAACACTCAGGGCCCGTCAGGCCATGGGACATTGGAGTAATCCCACAGAGTCAAAGAGAAAGAGCTGAGCTAAACTGAACGAGACCTCGGGGTGTTTTTTTTCTTCCTTTTTTAAAAAAAAATATCAAGCTCTGCACAAAGAGCATGTTTTGTTTTATTGTGGCCATGTAAGAACAATAGATATTTCAGTGAGAAAACAACCTCCAAATAGAAGACCAACAGGGTTGGACCTGATTGTGAAAGTTCATTCCTGACCTCAGGATCACTGGGTTTATGTAGAAAACGAGAAAACAAGAGACAGGAAGAGGTCCAGTTTCAACCCTTTTTACTATTACCTATTAGTCTCTCTGAAATAATTTTGATTATTTATAGGCCTATGCTCAGATACTTATGTAATCACATGAGGTAATGCCTCAGTCTTTGATTTGACTCTTTAATTAGGGTGCAGTATGGTTTCAAGATTGATTTTATCTTTAATTTATAACTAATGCATTTATTTCCCTGTTTTTCCTCTAGACGACTTTGCTGATGAGGAGGAGGTGCAGTCCTTTGGTTATAAGAGGTTTGGTGAGTATCAGTGACTTCTTGACTTTCAGCAGCCTCACTGCTTTATATCCCCCGTGACACATGTATCCACATTATTTTATGTAGTACATTTTCTTTAAAGTCGGTATTTTTCTTGGCTGCAACCCACATACAATAATCCCCAAGGTTAAAAGGAGGCCACACCTCATTTCCCAGAAACAAACTTAGTTTTGGCTGCCGCTTTCATTTTGATTCCTGTGTTATAACAGCGGTGGGGTACGGTGCTGAGAGAAACCACAGCATCCTGGGTGTTCCTGACCAGTCAGCTGACTTTGCAACCTTATCAGCATCTAGATAACTTGGTCTGAAACCAAAAAAAATTAGTCTCAAAAAGGTTCTGCTCATTTCGTTTTCTTCTAATATCCTGAATGTATCAGGTTCCCAGAACTGGTGAAAACCACAGGAGCACAGAATTTCCAGACAGGTTCATAATCTCACCCCCACATCAGGCCATACCCAGCAGCCAGATGTTGGTAACTCCTCAGCTGAGTGAGGCACATTCAAAACTCTTACATTTACACATTCCTTGAGTTTAAACAGATCTCCTGACTTCGCAGCCACAGCCATTTCCACCAAGCACAAAAGTAAAAAATCACGGAAAATCTAGCAGTGGTTGTGTTTGCTCTCAAAGTCTGTGAAGTTTTACATCTTTATCCAAACAAACACATACTACTTTAGCGTAAGTGATCAGGCTGTTGATTGGTCTCCAGCCAAAGCACGCTCGAGTTTGGTGTCTCACTTTTATAGTTAAAGTTAGGACATAAAATTCAGCAATTTTGTCATTTGATATGATAATAGACAGATTTGGTTCATCGTCTTTAGAGGTTTGAACTGGTTGTGTAGTGTTAAGGCAGGGTGGTTGTTAAAAACACAGCAGACATCCTCAGATTTGTTGCACTGTGTGTGTAACCAGGTTCATTGATCCATTCAAGCATTACATTTTGGACCTCCACAGCTCACTAGAGAAGTTTATGCTACAAGAAGTTATGTGACTTGCAGCAACAAACCTCATATATTCATGCAAAAACCTTTATTTTCTGCATTGTGCTCCGTTTGCACCGGCATCCCCTAGACAGTGTGGACGCCATTAACTCCCCCTTGCATTTCTCTCTGTGATAGAGTTGCAGTGGAGAACCATTACTCCAGTGTGATGAATCAGTGTTTCCTGATGATTTTCTTTCTGCTTCTGTGAGAGACCAGAGATGGAGTTTCCAGCGCTGTGGGGTTGAAATGGTCACGGTGGTCCCTCTGGTTTAAGAGGTGTTTTAGAGGATGTGTGTCGTGTCAGTGCTTGGCAGCCATATGTCAGGAAGTGTGAGTGTTGCGGTGGGAGTCCACTTTGTGTATCATCACGATCAGGTTACACATGCGCACGTCTTCCCGCCCCTAACACTTGAATGTGTGCGGGTGTGCTGCTGATGCATCATGTTTTGTAAAAGTTGAATCCAGAAGAATATATATTTGTATTGTATGCACAGCTGGGCAACATCTGTATTCGAGCAGTCAAGGGCTCGCATGCACTGGAAATTAATTCTCTCAGAATGAAAAGCTCACGACCTGCGGGTTTTGAAAACATGTCAAAACATCATCAAAATGTGTGTGGATGAAACATGGAGAACGTGTTTATGCTGCAGGAGCGGTTCTGACATTTGTTTGGTGCCAAGGACGGTGGTTGCCAATGGCATCCATTAAAACACTTGTACCCAAACTACAGCTGTCAAAAGAGTGTTTGATACTGGAGTGTTGCTTAAATACTCGGATTTGGGCTATGTGAACGGGCAGCAGTGCTCACGATGGGATGGAGTTCTCTAAAGTTTTGTAAAGGAGCGGACAATCAATTAAAATAGTAGAGTAAAGGGATAGTTCAACATTTTGGCAAATTGGCCTCTTAAAAGTAAAATAAAAGTGTGACGTCAGCGAATGCAACAAAGGCACACGGTACTATCACCTCTTAAAACAGCTCACGTCTCTGCCCTGCTGATCTAAAAACAGCTTGCACCAACAATTACAGTAAAGGTTCTAGGGATTACGTCAATAGGCCAATTTGCCAAAATGTTGAACTATCACTTTAATAATAAAATAGAGTAATCATGGTCCTACCTTTAAGGCATTTCTTTTTCTCTTAAAGGCCTAACTGCATTTGGCATATAAAATGAGCTCAAGAAATTACACGACGGCTGCACCAGAGTGCTAACTGCTAGCAGAGACGGTCTAGCAGCCGATTCACGTGCAAATGATTCAAACTATGGCTGAGGTCAAAGGTCAATATAACGGAATGCAACGGTGGCGTTGAGAGGAATTTGCATTTACTCATAACCATCACCTTAACTTAGACATACTGTGTGTATACCATATCACATCTATGGTGGTATCCTGAACTCACAGCAGAAGCAGAGATACTCAGGTATTGATTGTGATGTTGATGATGTGAAAAACAAATGTTTCATACAATGTCAAACCCCTGACTTGGTTTCTCCACAGACGTGCGTGTGTACTGGTGGTGAAGTATGTTGTTTTACTTCTCACACGTCTTCAGTGAGGAGAGAAATTAGCTCCATGACTCACTTTGACATCTGCTTTCCACAAGGGGTCTATTACCCCAGTGAGAGTGGGTCCAAACCTGAGAAGTTGCTGAGCCGCTTCCTGTGTCCATACTGGAAGTTTATTCAGTGCAAGTCTATATACTCCAAGAGAGAGTGGGAGTGGGAGTGGGAGTGGGAGGTGGAGCGGGAGAGGGAGCGGGAGCAGGCATTGTGGGCCTTCAGGGTCCATGACTGGGCTGTGCTGTGTCAGCAATGTGCCAAGGAGAGAGAGAGAATGAGAGAGAGCGGAGAGGGGGATGGAAAAGTGGAAATGATTTTGCAAACATCCTATTATTTATTTCTAGTTTTTCTGTATTGTCATGTTCCTCAGTGCTCAGTTGTTTGCTGCTGCTTATATTAATATGATTTTTATTTCTTTGTCTGATTCAAGAGAGGAACATTTGTCAACAGTTTTATTTTCAGCTGAGGAGTCGCATTCCTTGCCCGACTTATTTTGGGAGCAAAACAGCAAGTGGTTTTAATTTACAGGGACTTTATTACCAGAAAAGAATGTTTTCAGAATGCCTGCCTGTTACTTACAACCCCCTCCAGGCCGTGCATGCATGCAGTGCGTGTTCTGTTGTCCTAATGAAAGATTACTCGCTCGTGTTTTCAATAAAGTGCGGAGTGAGTCGGAGGAGGAGGAGGAGAGAGGGAGAAAACTTTTGAGGGATTACAAAGTTAACAAGGGCAACAAAAGGGGAGACAAAGACAGATAAAACAACACAGAGCACCTCTGGTTGTTGATTTTACTCCAGAGCAGTGAGGTTTAAAGGGCCAGTGTCTGTGACTGGTCAGAGGGAAGGTGGGTCAATCCTGGATCGGCCAATGGGCAGACAGGCGGGAATGCGTCCCAGACGAGGCACAAATCACTGTGTCCCAGCGGGGGCCGTGAGGATTTCTGCTTAGAGCGTTAGTGGTGGGACAGACAGGCGTCCCACCACCGTTCAGCTGCAGGTCGGCTCAACAGACGCCTGCACTGTCTGTGGAGAAGTTTTATGTTGAAGTCTTGACTCCGAGCTGCTGATAGCGACTCAGATCCAGACACCGACGGTGTAAACAAATGAAGCCTGGTGTAACATCAGTGAAGGGAATGTCTTCACATCAGATGAAATCGTAAAATAAAAATAAGATACAAGAACAACAGTGAGCAAGTGCTTCACTTGGCTGACAGCCACACAGCTGACTGTGTTTTTAACCCTTTTGTTGTTTGTTTGTTATTTTCAGCATTTTATTTGATCCTTAGCTGTCAAATAATAGCAGAACTGTTTTAGCCCTGATCCCCACAGATTGTAATCATACAGGTAAAACTGTCAGGCATTTGTCTGACTTTGGGTATCACTCCCGAAAGTATGTACCCTTTATGTCTGTGGCGTAGGGAACTGTGCATTATCTTTTATTGGGAGAATATGGAGCTGTCAGAGGGAACATGCAATGAAACATAGGCTATACTGAATTTTAATTGTAGTTATGCACATCTGGATGGGTTGCTGGGTGCTGTGATGTTTACTCAGATGCCTAAGAGAAAGGGGAGACAATAACGGCTACGCCTTTCCCATCCTGTCCTGTCTCAATGTGTTTCCATCAATTCCTCATATTGTTGAGAGTTGGGATGTCATTGGCCTAGAGTATCTGTTGCTCTCTTGTCTGTTAGTGGACCAGAAAACAGGTTCAGGCTCAAAGGGGAATACAAAGAAGTATGATTGGTCATTGTTAAGTTGGTGGTTTCAGGAATCATTTGTACAGTTGAATATTTATTGACTTCTGTATCGACTGCTTGCCTCAGTTCTGGATCAGTTCAATTCTATTGCATCTCCAGTAGTGTTAGTTTTATACAACAGATTAGAGTTTGTATGTTGCAGACTTTCAATGAAATGTTGGATTCCTTCAACCCAACAGGAGCCAGATAGGAAGTGACATGTGCTCGATGCAGCAAGGATGCACATATAGTGAGAGTGGATGTGGTTATATATGATTGGACTGAATATGGAACATGTGACTATAAAGACACCTCTGGAGCCTGACTTAACTATTTCAAGGCTCAATTTGTAAAATGTGTTCCAGCTGCCTTGACTTCCATCTTATCTGGCAAGCATGGGGTATATTGGTCGCCTCCAGTTAAGACGTTGCATCACAGTTACTATTGATTTAGCTCCTATTAACTCAATATGTCAGTGTAAACAGATTCCAGATATGAAGCCTGACAGCTTTAGAGTTGCAGAGGAGCTTCTGTCAGTAAGTGGTTTATTTATATATAACCATAGATGTGTTGACCGAAATAGGCCTAACCAACTCATCAAACTCCTTCACACCGCTCCTTCTACGTGTCTCCGGGGGATAACGCAAAGGCAGCGTTAACGACACGGCTGCAACCAACATGTCATCTGATAGGCCGTCTTCTCTCACATAATGGATGTTTGTCAGGCTCTCTCCTCGCAGCAGGTTTTGGCTCGGGCACAAAAAAGAACACACGCAGGATTGTGATGTGTGCGTCTGACTCCATTTTCTGTCAACAGTCTCAGACGGGCTGCCGGGTGAAGAAGTTCTGCATATGGCTGTGCATCAGCGTTAACACATAACGGATGACTTTTTGCTCCAGAGAGCGCCAACATCAACCTCGCAGCTTCCTCTCCTTGAAAAAACTGCACAAAAAACTAGTCTGAGAAATGTGTGTTTGTCTTTGTTCTGCTGTGAGTCACGGTGTTTCTCCTCTATCAAACCTGCAGACCTGGCTGTGGTGCATTGGTCGCTCTGGCTTTGATTACATACACACCACTTTCTTGTTTATGCTTTAGTTCTTGTATTTTTTGGAGATATTGAAAAAATTCTGCATGTTGTGCAAGGAAGGAAGCCATGTAGAGTTTTTTTTTTCCACTGACTCTGCTCTCACTGAGCATTTCAAATTAGACATCTGCTGCAAAAGAAACAAACGATCTGTCTGGAGGTGCTCTGTGTTTGCAGGATTAACTTAAGCGTTTGGTACTTTTACGCAGCAGGTCAGTGTTAGTTCACCTGACACAAGAGTTTGTCTCTCACGTCTTTTAAATATATTGTCATGTAGACAGATGGTGTTGGACAGAGTTTTGAGATTTCCATTCCTCAGATTTCTGACACTACTCCAGTGCAGTGGAGGTGAATGGATGGAGTTTCACTTGTCTTTCCAGATAAATTGCGTGCGTGTGTATTCCACAGTATTTGCTCTGACACACTAAGACTTTCTGGTGGTTATTATACTTGTGTCTGAATTACCGTTTTCTTAAACTCCATTCTTCATTTTGACATCGTGGCAGTTCGATGACATTATTAGTCAACACCAAATAGAGATGTGTTGATTTTTCAAGCGGCTGCATCTGTTCACCGATACACAATGACCTGCTGTGGCCTCGTCTCTGACGTTTTCCATTCTTAAAATCGTAACATGCGTAGTTGTTCCGACTGAGGAAATGGCTGTCTTGGACGCAGGACAACAGACCCATCAGACTGACTGCAAAATCAGATGCGGAGGCAGATTCAGTGGCCTTGAACCAAGCTGGTCATTCAATACTTGAGAGCACAGTTTCCTTTATAGCTATTTAACTGGGTAGCAATAAAATAAAAAAATCTCTGGTTTGATTTGACTCGATGGCGTCAGAAATAAGTGGGAAAAAATTATTCTTTTTTTTGGTAACTTGAGCAATTTGAATATGACGTCTGTGGATTAGGTGTTTAATAAAAAATGTACACAACTAGCCTGAGAGTCAGGTGCCATCTTCCCTGTGGTTAGTCGAAATTGGTTGGACGGTCAGTCGGATCCACACTGTGTGGTTTTATTGGCTCGACTGGGTGATGAGGCTTGAAAATGCAGCGCGGTGGTGATGGAGAGCAGCACAGATTCGGGCTGATGAACATGGGGCCGGGTGATGATTGTTGTTGATTCAGCATCCTAAGTGCTTTCACGGCGGGCCACCCAGCAGCCGTGACCACACAAAAACCCCTACTGCACAGATGGTGTGTGGAGCTGCTTCCAGCGTTAGACTCGGCACCAGAGCAGCGGTTTTGGGCTCACATGAGTGTGCGAGGAAATATTCTTAACCCGCATGACAAAATGTGACTGGGTTTATTTGTGCTCGTGTTGTTGTGGTCGGAGTCGAGAGCAGGAAGAACCAGGCTTGTTGATATGTCCCAGATAGTTTCAAAGTGAGCGCCATTATGAATAAAACGGCCACAAGGACGTGGTTTGCAGTTTTGGTAAGACTTGTTTGATATTGGTCACACTTATGTAATCCACTTTTCACAAACAGGGCGTCACACATTTTTCCTCGTAACAAGAACATTAGCTGGACAAAACTCAGTGCTTGAGAAGTGGTGAGCTCAGAGATGCAGCTCGGTGCTTCATGGAGGTCTCAGTCCAAAAATACAACATCCTGTAAGTTCTTCTTTTACCAGACCCTCTTGTACACTTTGCCTAAAGCTGTGGATGATTTAAACCAGTCATAGACAGTTTTATATCTAATATGGGTTTCGTCATCACGGTGGCCGCAGCCGCTGCCAATGTCATATCTGGCAGACTGCACGTTTAGACCGCAGTCTTAGCTGTAGGTATTTTTTGTGTTACTGCTCTTTTGTGACTGTCAATATGTTGATTTAGTTTCTGTCCTTAAACTGGGACAACATCTATGGATGAATCCAGGTCGTAGATGGAAACTGTCACCTCTCCTGTAAAGATTTAGATTTATACCTGTGTATATTACAGTGGTGCATACAGAGGATTTCAAATCTGTCCTGTAATAGATCTTCTCACAACATTTCATTATATTCATGATGCTAATGATTAACTAGCAAGTTATTCATACCGTGACCTCTCTGTGGGAATTGTCTCTGTCTTATAAAGTAAGTAAGATGTGATGCAATACAAACAAAATTAAAATATACCACTTTCAGGGTAGTTATAATCTCTCTAATCTTATAATCTGTTGCATGGGTCTTGTTTAACTCTGCCTCTACTGCCTCTATATTTCTGCTTTGTAATGATTATTTCTGAATTTATTGCCTCTAGAACAAACCTCAGAGGTCAACTGGTGAGGTCAACCTTGACTGAGTGTGAGTTTCGTACACACACCTTCTCACACACCGTCAGGGCTGAAGAACATGCCAGCGTATACATCGTCAAGCCGAGATAATAGATGGTCGGGCTGCGTGATTGACATGCTCAGAGTGAGGATCAATGACCGACTCCCTCTTCTTCCTCTCTGTCTCTCTCTCCGTGGGTCACATGGTCCTGTTTTACTTGAATGACCTCATTTCAAAATGCCAACAACGCTGGAACATGAGCTGGAGGAACCAGGGGGTCTCATGTTCTCCACCCAGGCCAATAAACTTCAGTTTATGGTTTCCATGTTTTTCCAAATGTATGCATGTGAACGGTCGTAATTGAGAAATGTAGTTGTAATCTAGATGCACATGGACTGAAAAAGATTGCATTGGAAAGTGGCATACGTACTGTGAATTAGTACTAAGTGATTATAGGACTAAGAACTGGTTGGTTTCCAATGTGGATGTGTAATTTTTTTCTAAAATCTTGGTGCACCAGTTTGTATTTTAGCCCCTGAGGAGAAGGAGCTGTATGATTTTACAACAACGTTGGACCAGTATTTGCAGTGGCAATAAATTATCAAGCTGCAGTGAATATTTTAGACCATGTTTGGGGCAGCCATGGCATATTTAGGTTGAGTGGTCCCCTCTCATCGCAAGAAAACATTGAATTATACGGCCGCTGCTTTGGGCCTATTTATTTATTACTGCCCTAATCTTTACAGCAGGGGTGTGTGTTTGTTTTGAAGGACAAGTGTGCATGAGAGGAGTAATTGCAGAGCTGAAATAGCTGATCATATACAAGTCGTGAGTGTGTGTGTATAAGTGGACTGACATGCTCCTGATTTAAAAACACTCACTTTTAATGATGCATATGCAGGTGCTATTTGAGTTGCATTTTACAGCTTTCTGTGGAAACGCTAATTCTCAGTACAGCGATAATAATGATAACAATAATGATAACAATATTAACTCTTGTCTGCCAACACCACTTCTGTTTGCCAGATCACAGTGGATCCACATCAAAGTAAATAGTTTGGATTTCTTCCCTGATCCCCAATACAGTGGCCCAGCTCTGTTTACGAGGCACACTTAGGTGCTTAAGAGTCTGTACCCCTGGGATTACGATATATGACCCATTTGTCATACATGGTCTGTCTTCCTCTAACTAAGCGCAGATGGGATGACAAAACCAGCTCTAATTAACTTAACATGTTCACTGCTTCATTGGAGCCGAATCTCCTTTTTTAATAAGCCATCCAAATGTTTTCTCTACCAATCAGACTCCGTTTGTGCCTGCTCAGCTAACGAGAAATGCCCCGTAAAGTTTTCCCTCCGCGCTGCGCTCTGTTCCATGGAAGGATTACACTTTTCCCAAGTTTTGCAATTTGGCGTTCTTGAGGCGGATATACTACTTTTCATTGTTTACAAGTGCGCAGCGCAGCCTCCGTGGAACTTTGTCTACTCTGTACACATGCCAGAGTACATGACGGACCTGCAGTTACATAATATAAACTGCAGAGGAATCTTTTTAATGTTTATAAATGTCCTCAGCAGCATATGGCGAAAAGAATGATTGTAATCCCCTAACTTTAAATAGTTAGGGTATGAAAACTATTTCGGATCCTAACATATCAAAGATGATGCAACAGATGCTATTTGATGATCAGATGTCTCTCTTTCCTCCAAATCAATCACATGATGCCTCAGTCATGGCTGTGTACGTGTGTCAGGGAGTATTTGTTCCACTGCACTCTCAAAAAGCACAATGTCAAGTATCAAAATATGAAATACCCGAAAGTTTTCAGCAAACATGATCAGGTCAAGACCTGAGGAATGCTCATCTGCTCAGAAGATGTTTTCCAAAGATGCGTGTCTGTCCACATTGTATATACCATATTGTGTATACTGGCCAAGGCCTTCAAAGGACACTTTTTTTTTTTTATTTTTTTTTTTAGCTTTGTCAGCTTTAGGCAATGCATGTGTGTGTATGCGTGCATATGTGTAACAAGGCCATCTCATCCTGTTCAGACATGCAGCCATCCACATGTTTTTTTTTTTTACCTTCATTTACAGAGCTGGCTGTAAACCACAGATCCCCTTACTTATCATGAGAAGGAAGTGAGCACCACTGAGAGAGTTTCTTATAAAAACACCCAAAATAACTCTTTGCCAACTTTGCCCCCTTTCTTTCTTATGATGCTTGGCGTAAAAGGATGATGTATCAAATGTTTGCATGCGTCCTTTGATTTGGCTCTGCTCTAACAAGGTCCAGATGTTCAGGAGGACCAAGGCCCAATTTAAAGTGTCATAAACTTGTAAGCAGAGAGTAAAAAAAAAGAAAACATAGGCATGCTAAGCTAGCTCAGCAATTCATGCAAGCTAATGTCTCACTAATTTGTCTCAGAGGTAACTTCCCCTGTTGGAGAGTGTTTACTTGTTAACATTCCAGTTGGCGACTGTTAATGCTGGGGTAGCTGTAAGGGCCAGAGGGGGACAGCGACCCCAGTACACCCTCTTAGCCCAGTTAAAGGTTCAACCCTGTCAGTATAGCACCACTCTGTAGTTCTTAAAGCCCAGTGTAAACACCAGTGCATCAGTCTTATCTGTCCACATCACAATGGAGTGGAGTGGACAACAACATTAATCTCTTTAGTCGCTGTATTTACCTAAATTCAAGTGTAGGAACGGACTGTTAACAAAAAGTGACCAAACTAAACTCTGGCTGTTCGTGTAGGTTAAGTTGATCCCCCATTGTTGGATGGATTACAGCGAATTTTTGCATAAACATTTAAGGCATGTTGGCATTATTGTGACTGATGATATTAGCATTTAGCTCAAGATGCAGCAGTGGTTTCTCTACTTTTCTCTTGATTCAGGCTCTTTTCGTGGAAAATACAGAACACCGTCGCCTCTTCAGGCGTCAGATCATCCGTCAAATTTACAAATCCATGAAGGAAAAAAACACTCTTTGGTTGAGCAGCTCACAACCTGAGTTCCAGGGAAGGAAATAACCTGTGATGAGGCATCACAAGTAGACGTTGCATCATGTTAATGGTACACATGCCAAAATGCATGTGAAGTATTACTGTATAAGATGCTGAAACTCCACGGAAACAAATGTTATGAATGTGACTTTGCAAATTAAGAAAAATATATTTTAAACCTGTTTTTCTACAGAGGTGTTCATCCTCAGTTGTTGAATTTTTCTTTTGTACACATTTTTGTGTCTGCTTGTGTGCAATTTGGTTTGTTAAGCCAGGCTGTTTCAGTCTCAGCACAAAGCTGGTTGTGGAAATTATAAACTGTAACTTGAACCACAAGTAGATGTAATTGTAGTTTGGACAGTTTGTGCGTTTGTAGACGGATACCACACAGCAATAATAACCACAGAATACGTGTGTTCACCCTGGAAATGCAAGACAGAAACGCAGCGTTTGGCAGAAGTGTGATCTGTCAGGCTGCAACCAGGTGGAGAGGCCCCGGCCTGTCAGTGCGGCTGCCGCCTCTCGACCGTACTCTGCCTCCATATAACGCAAAATGGAAACCTGTGAAGTGAGAGGATTCCTGTGGTAGCCACCCAGTTACTGTATATAACATAGTATTAACACTCAGCACAAAGGGTCTTCACACAAAAAGGCTCTGGTCTGTACTACAGGCTTTCTTTGTGTTGCCATGGAAATTTCCACTGCCAGCCAGGAGTGAGACGGGGCATGCAGGCACGTCTAATGGCAGGTACATGGAATAAGGGAATAAGTGTTGAGATTTTTTTTTTTTCTTTTTGACTGAGTCAGAGTCCAAATGAAATACAGCTGTTCTGCAGACACCACACTGGACTCCCCCCATCCTTCTCTCTTCTCTCTCTTTCCTCTTTCTCCTTCCTTTCTACCTCTAGTGAACCAATTAACAACAACAAAGCTGAGCCACAACTAACTACAACTATTTATTGGTGAATGTAGTGCCGATATAGGTAACTTTGGAGCTTCTGCTGTGATGCATCTGGCTGGATAGAGATGCACGAATAAATGCTAACGTCAGCATGCTAACATCCTCAAATTGGCAATGCTTAACAAGGATCATGTTTACTGACCATCTCATAGAGGCATTTGCAATTTGTCGTAAAACACAAATCGCATTTAAGGCTGGAGGCGAAGTCGTTAGTTCAATGTCTCTTTGTTCATAAGCAAAGTAGCCCATTGGGAAAATTAAACTATAACACAACTGAAGGAGCAAGAGGAAATATTGAGGGGTCAATAAAGTTACCACAATTCATCCTGAAGGAGACATGAATGTCTGAGCTAAATGTCACGGCAGCTCATCCAGTACTTGTTGAGACGTTTCAGTCAAAACCTCAAATGTCAATGTAATCTATCCAGTAACTGGCGCAGCGTGTGAGAGCATGGTGTAGACTTGACAATGTAATCCCTGGCCTAGAAAAAAAAACTCTTTTGAGATGAATGCTCGTGGATTTTTTGGAAAATACATAGGCTATTTATTTTAGTTTGGTCCATAATCTCAGACAATGAATGAGTATATAAAAACATAAACATGCCAAAACTGGAGGCACACGGTCGTCACTTGACAGTAATAATATGTAAGACACAGTATCCCCCCCACTATACCTCTGCTCTTTCTAGGCTTTTCTGGCATTTATGGACCTCTTGGGGATCATATGGCAGGGCTCCAGCCTGTAAGATTGGGACGTCCTGGCTGCGCTCCAGCTTCTCGACGCTCAGCAGCCACAGTGCTCCCATGTTTCTGCACCGGGCCGTTTGGTTTAGCAATGTGTTTGGTTTCAGCTCATGACATGAATGTGTCAGCATGTTTATGTACTGCGGTAGTCTATGTGTAGACAGCAAGAGGTCACGACGGTCCTGTGGGTAAGAAACACGACACGCTCACTGACTAATGAGGTACATAGTGTTTGTGTGTATGGGTCACGATTACATTACCACTTTGAAAAGACTGTCCACGTCTGATTGTTTTTGCTGTAGTGTGCTTGGATTATCATCATCAGTATGTAGGATAATAGGCAGTATGAGTTCATTCACACCATATTGTATTTTCACCTCTAATTACCTTCACATACCTTAAAGGGATAGTTCAACATTTTGGCAAATTGACCCATTGCCTTACTCCCTATAGTCTTAGGAGTAGCAGTTGTTTTCAAGGCAAATGCAGAGACTTCTTGCCAAAAAAGTGCTCCCAACGGGAACGGGCATCACCGGTTTTGCATGAAATTACCTCTAAAACAACTCTGTCTTGTAAAGTTCTGTTATTATCTCATAGCGTGGTGAATGTGCAGGTCACAACTTGTCCACAAGAGCATTTTGGAGTTGTTGGATTGTGTATTTGATGAGTTTCATTCCAGGAAACCAAGAAATCCCATTAGCCTCAGTAGTGTAGCTCTAAGCAGCTCGTCACTCTGCTCTGCCATTCTAAAAATAGCTTGCATCGACAATTAAAGGTTATGACAATGGGCCAATTTGCCAAAAATGTTGAACTATCCCTTTAACACCCCCTGTGGATCTGAATTTGACAAAACAATGTCTCAACGCATCTTGGCCCACATGAAGAAGAAGGCCCATGGCTTCAGAAACCCAGTAGTTTTATTTTCTTTCTGGATCCTATATGTAACAGAATACCGTGGAAGTGTTTTCTCTTCGTCCTCGCCGTGTACCACATCGCTGACAGAACAGTTGTTTAAGTTCAATCCCTTGGAGGGGAACAGAAAACTCCTGTGACAAGAACTGGGAAAATGTTGCGACCCTGGACATCGTTTACTGGCAGCCCTGCTCCGAACGAATTTCCATGTTCATTCAGTGGAAGTGTCATTTATTAGGGAACATGACAGTCTGAGTCTCTGACATGTCCTGGCCAGGATATGCAACACAGTATGCACGTAACCGTCTTAAACTTTGAAGTTAGTGCAGAGACCACATGTGCATTTAGATTACAGTCCTGACAGTTAAAGCGCTTTCATCTTTGGTTATGATTTTACCCTTTTTTTTCTCCATATTGAGCAAATAGTTTGAACAACCACGTTCCAGGTCAGAGTCCCAAGTGTGACTGTGCAGTTTCCATAGCTGCCCCCTCACTGTGGAACATTTTGTACAAGTACAGTTTGTCAGGTCTTCTCCATCTATTGCAACTTGAAATCCTGCCTTCAAACTCATTTTATTTAGCCTTTCAGTTTTTATAAGTTGTCATGTAACTACAGGGTTGCCTTTACTATTATTAAACCTTAAACTGGACTGTAAACAGACTTGCCTTGACTATTCCTGCCTTTATCACCAAGTGAATGTTGTGTTAGTGTAATTAACTATGTTAGTCGCCTATTTGTCTAGTTTGAATAGTGCTTGAATAAAGGTGCATCCCCTTTAGAGCTCAGTAACAATACAGCAAGTGTGTAACAACAACAAGCTGACACAGCAGTGTCCTGTAGATGTAATCAATGACCACGGTCAACTTCAAAACGAGTTGTTATAAAAACAGTCTAGAAAAGCAGCTTAATGACTGAAGACAAATGTTTCAGTGACGCTGATGAAAGAAAAAGATATGGAGTAATTGCTACCACATATACTGTATGTGTCTACTCCTTTAATATGTATGCACTGTCTATGTTGAAGGTTTTTTTGTTCTCTCAATATCTGTCTCTATCCTTTGGAAAATGCTTCTGTTAAACTGAGTGCAAGTAATTTTCTAAAAATCAATCAATGGTTCTGTGCTTCATCCACTCTGACTCTTTCATTCTTATTCTTATAAGTTGTTCTCATTATGTCTGAGATTTCATTTAGATCAGATGGACATAAGTGTTTTAGCCGGTTTCTAATGAATTGCTCCAGGGGCTACGTTTTCAGTGTACAGTATAGATGCTGATCCTTGTATTTAGCCATGGTGGTGATGTGTGATTATAGTAACCAAAGGTATTGCACTGAGAGGAATTTGTTCAGGGGCGGTGGGTTTGTGCAAAGTTTAATTATTACAGCATCTAGAATGATGAAACTTCTATTAAAGGACTGGGTCTGTGAGAAAGTATTTGAAATTCTAATGAACACAGAAAAATACCACCGCTGCCCCGCTCTTGACCCAGAACCTGCAGACGGTCAGCTGCTTGTTTACATGGTGTGATGTTGTCCTTTAAGCAGCATGAGGTCAGGACCAGTGAAGGGGGGGCGGGTGGGGGGGGTGGTCTCTGATGGAGCTCTCCACACAGGCTCCCAACATGAGGCCCTCAGTACACATAAGGACAACAGTGGCCTGCATATCCATGTCTGCGTCCGCGGCTGGGCCTCCTTTGAGGTGGTCAGATGTGATGTTTGTACAGATGTGTGGGTCCAAAGCCGAGAGGCCAAACCTCCAGTACCCCTCTGGTGGTCCGGGGCCCACCCCCGACCGAGAGGGATGGAGCCACCTCATCACGGGTGACATACGTTAAAGGGACAGAGCCAGGCCTCCGATAGCCGCTGGAGGAGGAAGTCATATGAAGATGTCAGACCAGTGGGGGGTCGGGTTTATAGCTTGCTCCAGTGGAAACACTAGACCTACCCATAATGCCATGGGGCATGTTTTGACCAGATCGTGGTGATTATAGAGATTCTAGAGAACGATTATTTACGACTTATTAAACGTCTGTCAAAAGAGAAATTCAGCTCAGCGGCTCAGAATAATCTTAACGTAATATTGCACAAAACATAAATGGCTCATCTCTTGTGTTTCCCGCCCTTTTGGGCTTATTTTTAGTAACGTCGGGCCGTCGGCGAACTTTGAGATCCCAGCAAGTCCTTTTCAAAGCCAAGTGAAAATAAAACCAAAGTTGTAATAAACCATGGTATATATTGTTTTACTTTAGCTCAGGCTGAAACCAGTTATCTAATAACCCCCCCATGTCTGGTACAGTGTTACAGGTCGTCTTATATAATCTGACTTAAAGTTTGTTCCGTCTAGAAAGACCTTTTATTGCCTGTTGTGAACGCACACCAGCTGCCCCCTCGCTCTGCCTGCCCGAGGCCGTTTGGTCAGTTGTAATGAAGTCAAGTAAACATCCTGCCCGTGATATAATGTTTAGTATTGTATCACATGGTGCTGGACTGGACCAGTGAACATCTGTGGTGCGAAAGACCAAAATATTCCACAGCAGCGTAGTTTTAGGTCGGATGGCAATGAGGAATGACACAGGAGGGGAATGGCAGTGTTTTGTTTTGGCTCTTCTGTCGTATGGATAACACATGTGCAGTGCTTCATAGTGAGTCTTCTTGCCTATTCATGAGAACAAGTGTTTTCAATATATACTTGGCTGGAGAAAGGCACAGTGTGTCCTACTTTAGTCACAGCGTACTAAACTTAGTTATGAAATGAAAAAATGTCCCGTAGGATTTCAGTTTTGAATGAAAACCTTTGGCTCATATATTATGAACTCCCTGTTGTGCTTCTCGAGTGTCTGAGTTACTACTGCATCGACAACATTGTGTTGCGCGTTATGTGTACAATAATTTGTGACGCAGGGTCTGTTGTGTGTGTTACAGGAATCCAGGAGGGTACAGAGTGCACAAAGTGTAAAAATGACTGGGCACTGAGGGCGGCTATTGCACTCCTGTATGTGCTGTGTGCCCTGCTCACCATAGCGGTGGCTGTTCTCGGATACAAAGGTAAGTCAGAGCTGAAGTGGAAAAAAAACTGCACAGAATAAGATATTTATACTCTTCTAGAGGATTTTTGTGTAATTTTTATCATCTTGTTGTTGACAAATCTCATGAAAAGCCCCAAACCCACGAGTATGTCAGTCCCTCAGTGCGTCCTGACCTCCCCAGCCTCTCAGCTTCAAACCCATTCTTTCATACCAAGGACATAAATCTTTGAAAAACACAGTAATCTAGTTAATGATATGCAATAAAGTGATTTCCTGAAACAGTTGGGCGCTAAAGTATTTAGCAAAGTTCCCTGTGAAATGAAGAACAACAATGTTAACTGTGGAGTATTTTAAGCCCAACTCAGATTAATACATATTTGATGCTC
Source organism: Decapterus maruadsi (assembly GCA_030347415.2). Classification (NCBI taxonomy): domain Eukaryota; kingdom Metazoa; phylum Chordata; class Actinopteri; order Carangiformes; family Carangidae; genus Decapterus; species Decapterus maruadsi. Next base: position 21,926,298 of record CM064906.1, read on the forward strand.
TTTTGAGCGTCTCCGGCAGCAGGACGTTGTTGCTGAGTCAAAAAAAACTCCAGTATGTGTGTGTGTGTTTATGGTAATGAAGGAAGGCGTCACCCACTCACTTGTGTGTTTTTAATATCTTTTGGATAACAATGCAGCTCTACAGCACAGAGCAATAAGCTGTGTCAGGCTTTGGCACCGCGATGATGCTGTTATTTCACTGGTTTTGTTGCTTTGTAGAAAAACAAAATCACCACATTAAACTTTTAACAGCTTCTCAGTATCCACAGGTTCCTCAAAAGCCACACAGTTAAATGTTTAATTTGTATATTAGTCTTCTATTATCCCTAAGAAAAAGGTTGTGTGGTAAAAGTGGTAAGGGACCACCTGATGACATAGCAACTGTCTCCTCCAACTCAAGTTTTGATGCTCTGATATTCAGCACAGAAACATAGTAGAATATGATAATGAGCAGGATTTCCTCTTTTCCTATATGTCCTCTGCATCCCATGTTCAGTCTGTCTCGAAAGGTCTGCTGAAAGTCAGATGGTCAAATTAGTGGCAACAAGATGGAAACATGTATTCAGCTTAAGATTTACCACTTGAATTGAATGATACACGGATTATTACTATGTCATCCATTGAGAAAATGCAGCATTTTTCTTACCACAGCACATTGTTGCTGTTTCTGCCTGATTGAAACAGGGATGTGATATTGAATAGAAACAGAAAGGACTTCAAGTTATTTCAGGAGTCATCACTGTGGAATGTATTTTGGTTATTGTCCTGTCTTGCACATTTCGGCCCAAATCAATCACAGAAAAGCTGTTCAATTATCTTTTGGCAGAAATATGTAAGTCCAGCTTGCTGCACACTCTTGACTTGGCAAACCTTGTACCTCCATCAACAAACAAAAAACACATTCACCCAGTAGAGAATGGCTTTATTCAAGATATTTACAAGTTTGGGTGCAAATTTAAATGTTGCCTTGCAAGTTCTGTCAGTATATTTTGAGGTTTTCAGCTTCGGGTCTGTGTTAATGTGAAGACCATGTGATTTTGATGGTTTGGCTCTAATGTCTACCAGATGACCATGCAGCAACTACTCAGCCTTAACAACCCAGAAGAGATTTTATGGCTTGGTAGCAATTTGTTGTCTCATGAACCACAGGTTAACTCACAAATAGCTGCAAGTGTCCAGAAGAGTTTGTGTTTGCAAGACGCCAGTGCAGGCAGTGTGTTCTGTTGCATTTGCTGTGGTTCGGCAAACAAAACTACAGTTTACTACACAAATTTAGATGTTTCTTTATCTTGACCTCTCAAATCCCCCTCTTTGGTGTGAAGCTCAAGCGGTTGTTTGTGTTTCTTGTTGTGCCGTGAACTGTCTGAGCCCGTGGCATGGATCAGCATTAATCTACTGGATCTGACGTTGGGTAACTGCCTAAATATGTCTCATAACTTGGGTCACAATAGGCAGCTCAATAAGCCTTACTCAAATTAGCAGCTTATGTAACTTATAATGCTTTTCCAATGCAGGGCTGTGGGGGGATGGAAAGATTAGCAGGGGGAATTAGCTCTATGTCAGAAATCAGGGAAGACGGATACTTGGCAGGTAATTAGGGTATATATCACATTATCCTACCTGTCATCGGTGATAGCTTGGCGAAAACAAATGAGGACGTCATAGACCAAAGCTGCATACTCCAGCTCCCAGGAGTTGACCTATGGTTCTTTGAAACTGGCCCCGTGTGTTTTTGTTTGTCCCAAGTGCATGTTATTGTTCCATGTTTTTGTCACTTCTGGAATGATAACAGTGAAAGTCTGGGATGTTTTCCAGTGCAGTTTTTTTCAACGCCCACATACCGACAGGAAAACAAACCATGGAGGAGAAGAGATAGACTCCTGCTGCAGATGTGAGGGAAGAAAGAGAAAGTGGAACCAATGTGCTGCTTTTGGTATTCATCATGCATTTGACATTGTTTAACCCGTGAAGTGGAATTAGTGAATGTACTCGGACAACTGAGATGTGTATCGATCAACAGATGCACAGTTGCCCAGTTACAAAAAGTCATAGGAAAATGCCACACTCGGCTCAGCATGCTGTGCTCAGAATCGGTGTTGGAGTTTCCAGTTGTTCACCGGAGAGGGACGAATGCAACAGCACCCTCTGCTGTTCAAAATCAGCTTGACTGAATTCAAGCTCCACAGCTAAAAAGGATATATGAAATTAATGAAATGTCTAAATGTACAAATGGTGAAAGCAGTTTTCAGATCTTTACGGAGTTAAAGCTGTTTAAATAATCTCAGCTTTGTTTATCAGAAGTACTCAGCCCATCTGGCTTTCATGCACTTGAATGCACTTCCTGTGTTAGTGTCTGTGATGGTTGTACAATAGTTCCCCTCACCAAATACCAATACTGCATCGGCATCATGACTTTGTATGTTTAACTTGGCTCATTGCTTTTTCCCAAGTTTATGTGCTGTTTGTTTCTATTTACATTAGTCTGTCTTACACAATTTCCTCTTTTGTCAGTCGTGCAGAGAATGGATAATGTCACAGAGGGCATGCAGAATTACGGAGGCAAGATCAATGCTGTGGAAACAGATTTAAAGAAACTAGGTAAGTCTCTATGACACAAGATTATATATAAAATATGGACAGTTTTATTAATTACATTTATGTTTTTATGTGTAACGCTTTCAGATGATCAGGCAGGAAAGAAGTCAGTCAACGCCACAAGTGAAATCAAGACGTTCAAGTCCGATCTGGAGGCATTACAGAACCAGCTGAATGACATTGCTCTCAGGGCAACCAGGAACAGAGAGGTCTTAGATGATCTTCAGATCACTGGAGATGACATGCAAAACGGCCATGTTTCCCTGCAGAGTTTTCTAGAGGGCAATGCTGCCTCACTGCGGGGGCTCAACCAGTCCTTGACCTCCTACAGTGGCATGATTGACAACCTCCAGACGGACACTGCACGGCTCCAGTCAGAGATACAGGGCCAGGCCAAAGTGCAGAGCCAGACCCAGGTTAGTGTCAGCGCGCTAAACATCACACAGTCCCAGCAGCGCAATCTGCTCACCACGCTGCAGAAGACAGTGGAAGACGCAGGCCAGGCGGTGCAGAAACTGAAGAATGATTACCAGGGTCTGCAGCAGACAGCCAGGCAGAACCGGGCTGACACAGAGTGGCTGAAGGAAAAGGTCCAGAATCTCCAGGTTTTGGCAGCGAACAACTCGGCTCTGGCTCGGTCCAATGGAGAAGCTCTTGATGACTTGGGGGCTCAGCTCAGCACGCTAGCTAGTCAAATCCAGAACATCTCGACCGTCACTGAGGGACACGACCAAAGCATGCGTGAGCTGATGGACCACCAGCGAGACCACGATAACATCACCTCATCTAAATTTGATGAGATAGAGGCACGATTAGACAGACATGAGAATGACATGGACCGCGTGACCGGAAACGTGAGCTTTGCCACGCAGCTCCTCGGTGCCATCAGCTCTGACCTGAATGGCCTGCGGTCCTGCGCTGAGACGGTGATGCGGCATTCAGACATGTTAGACGGGTTGAACATCAGCGTGACAGATGCCCAGACGGAGAACAAAGAGCTGCGTGCCCAGCAGGACGATCTGGCAGCCAGGTTGGACAAAGAGGTCAACAACCTGTCCATGGTGATGGAGGAGATGAAGGTGGTGGACAGCAAACACTCGCAGCTCATCACCAACTTCACCATCCTGCAGGGTAAGAGCACAAGGTCTACATGGTGTTCATCCTGAAAGAAGCAAAAATCCCCCACTTAATCTGTTGTTATTATATTTCAGGTCCACCAGGTCCAAGGGGCCCCCGGGGCGACAGGGGTCCTCAGGGACCAGTGGGCCAGTCGGGACAAAAGGGTGATAAAGGAGATAAAGGGACGCTGGGATTGGTGGGACCCAAAGGAGAGAAAGGTGCTGCTGGACCACCGGGTGCAACAGGTGCAAAGGGTGCACCCGGTGCTCGGGGTGTTCCCGGGGCCAAAGGATCCAGAGGGTCTGGAGGTCGACCTGGAAATCCTGGTGATAAAGGTGACCCTGGCGCTCCGGGACTTCCTGGTAGGGATGGACCACCAGGAATGCCAGGACCACAAGGGCCACAGGGACCCAGAGGAGCGGGTGGACCTGCAGGGCTCGATGGGCCTCGTGGTCCCGTTGGACCCATCGGTCCCCCAGGTCCTCCAGGGCTACCGGGTCTACCTGCACCTCCTGTATTCGTAAAACCACCTCAGCCCACTCAAGCCCCTGAACCTCCCAAACCACCTGTGCCTCCCAAAAGAGCAGAGGAACCAGGGACCGTTTCTCGGCAGGTCCAGCCCTCTGTCGCCCCGACGTCAGCACCTGGTGGGTAAAATGATTGCAAGAAAACATCATAAATACATCTTGACACTTTTTCGGTGAAAATTTGCTTCTTCAGTGATTTGACTTTCTGACTTTCTGGCCATTAACTGTTCCAGGTTGCCCAAAGGAGTTCAGAAAGTTTGGAGACAGCTGCTATTACCTTTCGTCTGGGTCTCAGAGACTCAACTTTGATGAGGCGAAGCTGTTTTGTTCCAACGTGTCATCTCATATGCTCATTATCAATGACAACGAGGAACAGGTGAATAAAATCGGACCCAGACGTTATCTTTATCGTCACTGTCTGAGAAAAACACAAACTTTTTTTTTCTGAACTAAACATCCTGTGAAATAACCATTGTTGTTCTATCCATAGCAATTTGTGAGAAATGCAATCGCTGGGAAGGGTTATTTCTGGCTGGGTCTGACTGATAGGGAAGAGGAAAATGTCTGGAAGTGGGTGGATGGCACCTTACCTGTGTTCAAGTGGGTTCAATTTCTCTATTATGTTCACAACAACACGCTTACGAGCAAGCACTTTTTTATGACGTCTCATCTTTCACATGTTATTGTTGTGTTGTGGCAATCAGGAAGTGGAAACCCGGTCAACCCGATAACTGGACCCATGGTCATGAACAGGGCGAGGACTGCGCTGGTCTGATCCATAATGCCAATTGGAATGATTTCTACTGCACTGACCGCATCGGTTTCATCTGTGAACGTGCCTCTGACTGTCAGTACCATCTCTATATCACATCTCCTTTTTGAATTTTGAAAGTCCCGGTATATATGGACGAAACAGTTTCTTCTCATTTGTCCAGGTCAATGGCATCTCTAAGCAATTGAATCAAGGCAACTGGACTTAGTTTTTGGTTTGAAGACGTTTGGCTTCATCAGTTCGTGTAGACCAGACTGGCTAGTCAGACTAGCAAAACGTCTTCAAGACAAAAACTGAGTCCAGTTGACTTGATTCAATTGCCGAGAGATTAGTTTGTCTAACTTCTGACTTTCACACCCATTGCCATCGACGTGTAGATACCGTATTGGTGTTTTGGGGCCAAAATGATCACAGTAGTTGTGTTTCTAGAACTGCAGATTAATCAACATGTCAAAATCTATTTTACATACAGTAATACATGTTTGTTCTTTTCTTTGCAGTGACACTTCCAGTTTTATAGTACCCATCTAAGACAGTATGAGCTGTCTTTGGAGGAGAGGTCTAGCGCCTGAAGTTGAGGTTGAAGATGCGAGGACAATGAAGGACATGAGGAGGCGCTCTAGATGAATAGAGGCCTCGGATAAAGCCAGCACCAGATCAGCTTCACCGAGACTTGGACTGATCTTTGTCTTAATGGCACTTTACAACACAGTAAGGTGCAGAAGACAGAACAAGCACAGAGCCAGCCCACTATGGTATTGATTTCGTATTGGTACTGAAGGAAAGATGCGAATGTCGTCATTTATTTAGGCTATACTAAGTCAAGATTTGGTACAGCCACTGTTGTACAGGTGTATCTGTAAATAATGGTTGGGATTGATTTTCATATCATTTTGTTTCTCAACTGCCTTTTCAATCCTTAGACTCACAGAAGAATCTATATCAGAGGATTATGTTGTTAATAGAGTAGAACTATTTTTATACTGTCAAATACATCACAGATTGAGAACTGTGCTCTGAAATAAGCTCCCACAAAAATGGTGAATACCCACTCACCATCAGCAAACGACTGCAAACTCTGATAACAAATTGAGATAAAACTAGTATAAATTTCATCTTTCTGCAAACTGAAATATCAGTGTCACTTTTGTGATAATGGATGTTCTGTGTGAGCAGCGCTGCTGTTTTTATGAAGAATAGTTTTTTAGACTTTAGACTGACATTATGAGTTTTATACAGTATGCGGCATTCATTAACATTATGTAAATGTTTTGTAATGTAGCCATTATACAATGATTTATTCATTATGCCAAATACAATATGTAAAATATGTTACATGCTTATTATTTGCATAATCAGTTGTTATTGTTATGTGATTGACTTCTGCAAATTCATATTATGTTTAAGAACTGAGTAGCAGTTTGTAATCTGGCTCAAGGCTTATTAGGCCTTAATTAAATTACCTTAAGTTACATTAAGTTCCTATGGATCAGGCCAGGACACTTATCACAATAAAATGTGAAATAAACTGTTTGTGGAGTCAATGATTTCATGCCATAAACACTATGCGGTTGTTTATTCATCAAGAAAGAAGAAAGAGCGCTTTATCCCAGGGGTGTGATCTCTGTCAACATGGGAATCACCTGTGCCCTCAGAGGTCGCCATGGTGACTGTGTTTATGTCTGTGTCAGATTGTGCTTCCCAGAGACTTCAGATGACTGGGGAGAAAGGGGTGAGAAATATCAGTGGAGTAGTTGATAAACTGCAAAGAAATCAGAGGACTTCCTAATTCATGAATTGATCTGGGGTGATCTCAGCCAATGGGAATTAAACTGATGACCTTCAGATCAGTAATCACTTTTTGTAGCTACAGACAGAGCCAATCAGAGCAGGAGCCCTGACTGTGGCACTAATTAGAATAAAAACGTGTAGTTTTATACAATCATTATACATTAAATATCATACCCACAGCATGCTATACAGGTAGTCATGGAAAAGTCCATTTCCAGTAGGCTAGTGTAAGTGAAATAGCCCCAGCCTAGTTTTGAGAGCAGAAGGCCAGCATTTCCGAAGCTATTAAAAATGCTTAAATAAATAAATAAATAAATAAATAAATAAAGGTCTTTTGTATTGTTCAATTTTTTTTAGGCTACTGAATTTTAGGTCCTCATTAAATGTGAGCCATAATCATTAGAAATTCAATTAAGAAAGACATTAAATGTTTTATTCTGTGTGTAATGGATCTGTGTAATATTTTAGTTTCATTTTTTGAATTGAATTACTGACATAAATCAACTTTTCCATGATATTCTAACTTACTGAGATGCACCTGGTAGGCTATGATACATATTAGGATACAGACTATTACTTACATATCCATGCAGGGGATGGGAATATTCAGTATGGTATACCCCCTTATAGAGGACATATGGAAACATCACTGTAGGGGCTATACACAGAAGTGGATTCTTTATTGTCATAAACAGAATAAAGGTTTCAGAGATTTAAAAAAAAAAAAAATGTTAAGGACTCTTCAGTTTCTCTTTGATTATTTATAATCTAGTCCAGATTTGACCACTTTTCTGTTGTGGTTTTTGACCCGGTCCAGATGAGGGGGAAAGCAGAGAAACACCCCCAGCTGTTCTTTTTTTTTTCGGTCTCAGCGATGAGATAACGTCACATGATCTCCATCACCTGACGATGACATATTATTTTTTTTCGGCAAGGGCAATTTGCAGCTGATGGTTCACTTTTATCTCTGCTGTACAGTTAATTAACAAGGCGTGAGTGATAGATTAAAAAAAACTTACAGCCGATGGTGTATTTAACACACTACGCTTGAAGCTGAAGGAGTGACTGGCTGTGACTGTGTGGGGAGTCAGACATCCATTCATGAAGCTGCTGTCGTTACTATGCGTTTTTATTGTGTGAAATAAAGCAGAGGGACAAAGAAATAACAGGAGAAAGGCGTAATCTGTTGTTGTCGACACACCAGCAATGCCTCTCTTCGCGACGAACCCATTTGACCAAGATGTTGGTGAGTAAATCAACAACTGTGGGGCTAATATTTATTATCTGTAGCAGGCTAGCTGAGGTAGCTTTGTTGTTTGTGTACAGCCTCCTCACTTAGCCCCAGGACATACACTGTTGATGATGTTACATGGCTGCCTTTGTAGTGTATTTTTATCATTATTTTTAGGATATAAGATCTAATGCTGTTGCTGTGACTGTGTTTTTCCCGTGTTTGTTGTGATTAGCTCTAGGCTAGCCAGTGAGCTCAGTTGGCTAGCAACAGCAGCTAGCAGCAGTTAGCATCCCCAATCCCTGATAAAAACGTCCACAAAGTTAAACACTTGACAAGATGAGCCTTAAAGCCATTTGTATTTTTTTAATAAAACATTTCAAGGCTTATTTAAGTAATTGTTATCTTCTGTCGAGTCTAATTGGCGTGTTGTGCCCGCAGATGTTGTTGTCATCAGCTAATTGAAGCTAGTTAGCTGGCTCGCTAACCATCAGCCTCCTCATCAGGACCCCACTGTTGTGTCCCATTGTTTGTTGACTTTAACACAGTAATGATAAGCCTGATATATCTCACAGACATTTGGGAAGTGAAAGAGGATGCGGTCTTGTGTGTGAAAAACTAAACAACTACGATGTGTTTCCCTTCCTCTCTTTGTTCTGGGTCGAGTGGTTAACCACTTCATTAGCATGTTACAGAGACGTACACGGGGGTGGGCAAAGTACACAAAAACACCTCGCTGCACATTGATACAGCCCTCAGAGGGGCTAAATGCTAATTTGCTAAAGCTTATAATTGGTATGCTTAGTCTGTCTGGTGTTATTTCAGCGTTAATGGTCATTTTCTGTTTAGTTATGTGTTTGATAAACATACCACACCTGTATTTTGGTGTTTGATATTGCAATGTCTGTATGAATATTTATGCAGGAAGTAACAACCTTGCCCTGTTTATTGATTTACAGCATTGTTAATATTGGTCTGATACACCCAGTTGTTGAATGAATGGCTGCAGTGGTTTTAATCCTATGGGAAGTTTACATCTGCACCTACTACACATAGGGAGTGCTAAGTATTTTTTAGGTTTTTACAGTTTTTCTCAATTGCTAAGACACATTTCAAATCTTCCATCCTTTTCTCTAAACTGTAAACACAAAACCCAAATTTCAAACTACATTCAGATCAGATCATAAATCTGTAGAAATAGTTTTCATTGCTCAAAGGAAAATTGATTGTGCAAAACAAAACAAGAATCCTGTTTAGCACTTCAAGTAAAAAGTAAAGATAAGGGGGTGTAGTATAGGCAACACAGTCCTCACTGCAGTCGCCCCCGGTTCAAATCCCACATTGCATGTCATTCCCCCTCTCTCTGCCTCCCCATTTTCTGTCTTTCTCAACTGTACTATCCATTAAAGCCATTACACGCCCCAAAATAAATATGCATAAACAAGAATCACATTACAACTGCAAAAGTGCATACAGTATCTACTTTGCAATTATTCGTCCTCAGCTGGGTCATGCATCTGCCTCTCATTGTTTCTAACCATAGTGAAACTTCAATAAGGGCTCCCTGAACTGGCTTATATTCTTCACATCATTAGCAACAATTGTGATCAATTTTGTGTTGCTGTGTTAAAGTTTAGACACCTGTGCTTTAATTGAGTTTCTTTTTGCTATCTGTGCTTACTATTATGCAACATAAGTGCGTCACAGAATTTTGTTTGCAAGTTGTGTCTAACCCGGTGAAAAGTGCTTAAGGTTTTGCCGAAAGAGCGATTCAATAAATGGATTCAAGGCACTGAGCATTTAGTTCAGACAATAGGGTTCAGTGTTTTAGCAAAACTGCAAAGATCACTCCAGTGGTTTAGTGTTAACTGTTTCAGTTTTCGTGATGTTCTGTAATGCTTTTTGTTTTAATCACCAAAAAGAGTCCTATTGAGACACGTTCATTTAAATAGGAGTTTGAGGCACAACAAAGCCCAATATTGTGTAATGGTTCACTTAAAAGCAGCTCAAAGCTGAAAACGGATTTGTGGACAACCCATTGGAAAGACTGGACCCCTAGACTGGGAGGCGCTGGACTAAATCAGCTGTCGGCTTCACCTTGAAATAGCTTCAGCAGTGAAATGTTGCTTGAACATGAATGTGTCATTATTAATGTCTTGTATGTATTTTACCTTTTTGTGATGCTAATATCACCGTTTTCAAGAAGAACTTTAAATGCAGGACTTTGACTTGTGTGAGACTGTTGTATTGATACTTTTATTAAGTGAAGGATCTGATTAGCTGTGCATTGATGAAAAGAAACTCTCACCACTGTGTAATTAGATTATTTTTACCCCAACACAAGTGACACTCAAATAAACTAGATCAATACCTCAGACAGTAAACCAAAACAATATGCGCTTCATTAGACTGACATTAACTGGAGTACTATTGAATTATAAGGGGCCTCTATTATTTTGTATCTCTATTACATTTATTCTCATTTGTAACGATGCATAATAACGCTGTTGTTTGCACAGATACAACAAAGGTCGTCTGTGTGCCAAAATACGATTAACAGAGGAACTTGCATACAACCACTTTTTGTTTCCAGAAGATTTATTATTTCTGATCTTAGGAGGCTCGTTCCCCTTCTTCTCTTTGTCTCCGTTTCCAAGTATGTGCTTTTAAAATCCTGAAATTTTGTCCTCCTTCCGGTTTTGTTTCCCCTGCAGAGAAAGCGACCAGTGAGATGAACACAGCTGAGGACTGGGGCCTCATTCTGGACATATGTGATAAGATAGGACAGTCGCGCACTGGGTGAGTTAACGGCCCGCTGCCCTTGAACGCATCTATCAGCTATTCTTTAGGACTTCTTCATTCCTTCAAAATGCAGTGACCATGTTAGGAGGTTGAACTCAGGGACACAAGGAGAAACTGAAGATAAATATTCATTCTCAGTGTAAGCAATTAATTTTCTCCCAAACCTTTGTGTTGCAGGCCTAAAGAATGTCTCCGCTCTATAATGAGACGAGTGAACCACAAGGATCCTCATGTGGCCATGCAGGCACTAACTGTAAGCAGACCGGAAACAAGCAGCCATGTTTGGTGTAAATGTGATTGTTCAGTTAATGGAGGCGTCTTGTTTCTTGTTGCATCTTAGTATTTGCTACACGTTTGTCGCCTGTTGTCACGGATATATCCTGTACCCTTGTCTCTGTCCTTGCAGCTCCTTGGTGCTTGTGTCTCAAACTGTGGGAAGATATTTCACTTGGAGGTTTGCTCCAGAGAGTTTGCCAGTGAAGTCAGTAATGTCTTAAACAAGGTACGTTGTCATTCTCGGATTAACTTGTGATTAACTGAAATTAGGCCATGCAACACACTTGTTCCCATAACATGCTTTTTTTTTTTAAATGTGTCTCTAGGGTCATCCCAAGGTCTGTGAGAAGCTGAAAGCCCTCATGGTGGAGTGGGCAGAGGATTTCCGCAACGATCCACAGCTCAGCCTGATCTCAGCCATGATCAAGAATCTACGTGAGCAGGGCGTGACCTTCCCTGCAGTGGGATCCCAGGTACCTGCAGATTCCTGTTGCTGTGTGGCTTGTAGCATAAAGTGATTTAAGTGGTTGATAAGAATAGAAAATTGCTGCCCATTTACCATTAGGGATTTGAATCGATACGGTACTGATAGTTGTTGTACCTGGGAACCGGTACCAGTATACAACAATACCTTCTTTTTGTGTGTATGTGTGGTAATTAAAGTTATTTTGTCTATTAAAAAAATGATAAAATTCTGAATTTTGAATATTTACTCTCTTAGCATTTAAGAGTATTTGGGATGGGAAATTGTTTTTGAATAATCAAATAGTCATTCAATGAAAAAAAAAAAAGGAATAGTTCATGAAACTATCTGATGTTTTTTTGTTTGTATTTCCACAGGCTGCAGAGCAGGCAAAAGCCAGCCCTGCTTTAGTGGCAAAGGATCCGTCCACCTCAACAAACAAAAAAGAAGAAGAAGACTTGGCCAAAGGTGAGTAGGCTCCGAGCTGCTTATCAGATGAGTGGACAAGTGAAACAAGCACGCTGACACCGTCATGTCTTTACGAGTGTTGCATCACAGCTCGCACTGGATTGATGGACTGCAGCTGTTCAGTAAGGGTTAAAAGCTTTTGCGGGCAAAAATGCAGTCACACTATTCTGTCTCTTTTTTGTTTGCAGCAATCGAGCTGTCACTGAAGGAGCAACGTCAGCAGCCACAGACGTCCCTGTCGAGCCTGTACCCCAGCACCTCCACCCTGCTCTCCTCACACAAGTCGGACGGCAGGAAGGTCCGCGCCATCTACGACTTCGAGGCTGCAGAGGACAATGAGCTCACCTTCAAGTCGGGAGAGATCATCACTATCCTGGACGATAGGTGAACCTTTACACATGCAGACAAACTACGAGCACAACAAAGATGGATTTAGCAAATACCGAAAGGGTTAAATCCAGGTGGAGAAAATGGTTTTGTTGTTTGTGTTTGTTTTGTGCAGTGACCCCAACTGGTGGAAAGGGGAAACATACCAAGGAGTGGGGCTGTTCCCCTCTAACTTTGTCACTGCTGACCTCACTGCAGAGCCTGAGATGAGTGAGTGTTAACACACACACACACACGCATACACGGAGTGAATACATCGCTTATCCATTTATGTCATTGCTAGTACTTCATATCCCATTTAGTCCATTAGCAGTATTGCTTTATTGATCCCAGAGAGGAAAATACTTTATCACTTACACACCGCTGGTGAAACAATACTAAGAACAAAGTGCAATTACAAAGACAATGCAATCAAGTTATTGTTGTCATAAACACAATATGATATATGGGTTATAACACACACTTAATACAAACCCTGCCTGTACTTCTGGGAAGCCATACAAGAATTATTCTATTTATTCTGATAGCTTTTAGACATACTTCCTCTTATTTAAGAGCTTTATGCAGCTTGTACCATTTCAGATAATGATACAACAGCCATATTAAATCTGTAAATCTGAATGTCCCATTCAAATGCTGCTTTCTAAGTTATGGGCATTTACTTGTAAAGTGATGCATGCTCTTTTCTTTTCTTTTCTTTGTTTGGTTCAATTCAACTCATTCATTCAAGTCTTTGCTGTGTTCATTCACAGTAGATTGTGCTGTGTGAGCCACAGACATGTTTAGCCCAGGGCGTAAACCTCTGTTGTCTATACCGTCTCCTCTCCGCTGGGAGTCATGCTTCTTCAGTACAAACAGATGTTTGATGCTTTGCCACACTTTTCGTACCATCGCTTGCTCCTTCTACAGCTTCTATTGCTTCATCATATTCTTTTGCTTCTGCAAATGTGTATTCCCTTGAAGCTCTCACACTGCATGCACCAATGTGTTCTGCTGTCTGGGTTTGTTCCTCCTCCCAGACAACATGTTTGACATGTTTCCACTGTTATTTATCATGGAGTGGTTTTTACATGTCAAGAAAATTCCCACTAGCTTATATCAGATTTACTGCCATCTGATATCTGAACTTAGTTAGTAACGGACGATGACCGAGCATCGACCCACCGCGTCCTGACTTTTTGCGCATGTTTTTCTGATTGGTACTGTTGCGTTGTTTTTCTGGTGCCACCTCCACTGTTGCTTGGACACGTGCAGTGAAGACAGAGAAGAAGACAGTACAGTTCAGTGAGGACATCCAGGTGGAGACCATAGAGCCCGAACAGGAGCCTGTGTATATAGACGAGGTAAGTTCCCTCCAGTGTGCACTGATTCAGCTTGTTTAGCCTCACTGAAAATGTCACTGTTGTATCAACAAAGAGTTTTGTGTCAAGATGCACCCACTCAAAAATTTGAACGATGGCTTTAGAGACAAGGTTTTCTATTTAGAGATATTAATTAGTGAACCAATTTCCCCTTTTCCCTCTCTCTCTTCCTTTAAACTTAGATGTACTTTTGTTGAAAATTAGCTCATTACAGCTCCTGGAAAAGTCTCATTACAGAAACTTTATTTTTCAGGACAAAATGGACCAGCTGCTGCAGATGATCCAGAGTGCAGATCCCACAGACAACCAGTCAGACAGTGTTGAGCTACTACAGCTGGAAGGTGACATTAAGTTGTTATTGTAAATTGATTGACTTTACATTTAAACAAAAAAATCAATGTCTCTTTCTTTTTTTTGTAAAGATTAATAATGATGATAATAGCAAATATTGATTTTATTTATTTTTTGGATCAGGTGCCTGTAATCAAATGGGACCTCTCATTGACCAGAAGTTGGAGGATATTGACAGGTGCAGAGAGCAACCTCTTAATTGATGTGCAAGAATAAAATAAAAGATCTACATGTTACGTACCCTTATTACAGAAATCAAATTGTTTGTGTGTATTTTATTGGTTTCTATGATCAGGAAGCACTCGGAGCTGTCGGAGCTGAACGTGAAGGTGATGGAAGCTCTGTCTTTGTACGCAAAGCTGATGAATGAAGATCCGGTCTACGCCATGTACGCCAAGCTGCAGAGCCAACAGTACTACATGCAGCAGCCTGCCAATGCAGCACAACAGGTATCGTCAGCTTGTTATAGATGTGACACAGACATTGTGACGTGTTCATTTTACAGTGTATCTGAAATGCCATCAATTTATCATCTGTTTATCTCAGCTTGAAATGCAGAAACAACCATCTATAATATATATATATAATTCAGTCGGAGCTTTGTGCATGTTTCTGACCACAGGTCTACCCTGGCCAGCCTGCATCAGGTTCGTATGCGATGAGCGGTACTGCAGTGCAGGGATATACTGTTCCCATGGAGCAGCTCCCAGCTGGAGCCCCCATACCTGGCCAGCCAGCTCCCAGGTGAGGCCCGGTACACTACAGTATAAAGAACAGAAATCTAAATTAGGTTGAACCAAGCATGCAAATGAAGCTACAGATTAATTCCCTTTAGAGTCACCGACCTTCATCAATGACCGGCCTGTAATTGTTAGTTTAAGCCCAGGACGTTACGCTGCATTTTTTAATGATTATACATGAATGACTCCATCCTGCTGTAGCGTTGTAAGTCATGTTGCTTCACTCTCCTCCACAGTGACGTTCATATGTACATGGGCCAGCCGCCAGTCTACACTGCAGCTCCAGGCAGCATGGCCCCAGCAGACGTTCAGTCCTACCAGAACCCAGCCCCCGGCCCCGCCCCGGGCACGACTCCCACAGGCATGACACAGACTCCAAACTACAGCACTCCCTCTGGCCCGAGCATAGCACCTTCCGCAGATGCCCACTACTCAGAGAAAGCCTTGCTATAGGGCCCCCCTTCCTCTTGGCTCACTGTTATCCCCATGCAACACACACATGCACCAAACCTGATCAAATAGTGGTCTCGGATAATTTCTTTTATTCTATTTTATGACTTGTTTTATCACAAAACATCAGATGGATGGAAAAATACAATTAGACTGACCATGACATTTGACAGGCGTCGTGTTATTTTATCTGGCAAATGCACACGTAGTAATTCTACAGTTACACTTCTCACTTCAGGTTCAGGAAGTGATCATGAATTGAAGAGCCCGTCTGAAAGCAGACACTGCTTTCTTTTAGGATTAGTTCTCGCGTTTTTCGCTTTTCTTGATGATGTGATTTTTACGTGTGCAGAAATGTAGTTTTCAGTTGCACTTTCATCTGCAGCTGCACTTAGTAGATTTCGGTCGTTACACAAGCCTGATCACTTCTTAAACTAGATCTAATATAGCAATATATGCATCGTCCATTTTTATCAACAAGACCTGAGTTTCCTGGAAAGAAAAACATCATTTTGTAATAGTTTAAAAAAAAAATGAATTGAGTTCTGTTAGTATTTTTTTCAACTGATAAAATCCAGAGGAACATCTTTGAAATAAAGCAAAATGTTTATTCTTGTCTACAAATTACATATTATTGCTCCACTTCTTTAGGTTACGCTAGCAACTAATTTGGATGAATCACATGCACCCATTTTTTACAGTTGTGCTTTTCTTTCCAAGAAACTTTCTAAGAAATGATTCAAAAATGACAGGCTTGTTAAATGGAGCATAATCAAATTGCTTTTAGGAAACAAGTGTAACTGTAAACATTTCAAACTAACAACATGTTACATATGCAATTACTATTTGATCAAGTGTGAAAAACACACGGGCATTTTTTTTCTTTACTTTATCCCCAACACTCACACTGGAGCAACACAAACACAATACTCTGAACACACTACAGGCAGGTGTGCAGTTGTTGACATATAGTCCAATAGAGCTCTCGTTGCACACACCTCCGGCCGCAGGTGATAATTTACCTTCGCTCACACACTAACATTGAGATAGATCCAAGCGCAACAGCCTTTTCACTCACTTTAAGCATCTGCAGTGCTAATCACGTCACAGAAAAGCGGTGTTGACTTAGATTTTACCTTTCTTTCTTTTTTATATATATATATATATAAATATCAGAAAACGGACGTTTAGCGGCGCTGAAAACGTTAGGCTACTACATTCTGTATATGTTGTCAACTTTTAGAAGTACTGAAAACTGAAGCCACTTTGTTTTAATGGAGGGAAAAGAAACAAGAGCAATTCAAGCATGCACATGACTCTTGTGTATATACTGTACTGAACTAGTAGCGAAGCCACATGATGACCTCATGATGGGTGGGATGAATGTTAACACAGCTCCAGGCGTTTTTCGGTGAAGCCTTAAAAGGTGAACTCTGCAGTCATGATGGAATTAAAAGGTGTAAAAGCCAAAGAGAACAAAGTGGGACAAAAAAATAAATAAATAAATAACTCACGCCTGGGGAAAAAAAAAACAACACAGGATAAGATTTTCTGTTTCTTTCAATAACTCCTCTCTTCAAACTGCAGAGTTTGCCTTTTTCAATGCGAGCAGTTCTTCATCCTCGAGGGGGGATGTAAGACCAGCTCTGTCTCCGCGCAGGAGCTGTACTAACAGACTGGTACCACAGACTTGGCTACTCAAGGGGCGAATTCTCTGAACTGCCCCCAGTGTCTTTAAAGCATCTCTTTAGTCAGTGTTGAAAAATGAATACAATGTTTTTGTTTGTTTTTTGTAGTACACTTTAATTTATGTTTTGATTATTGTTAAGCTATTTTAAATGAAGAAGCAGTGCAGGATGTATGTATTCAGAGAAAAGCGGAGTATGTGATATTCTGCCTAACGTAGTTGTATATTTAAATGGCTGACATACGAACATGGACGTTTCTCTCTGTGTTTGATACATGCTTGTTGTACTGTAGGGTCAAATGGTAATGTGAAAACTGATCAAACACACACACACAAACAGACACACCCCTTCCATATGCATTTCAAAGTTGTCCTTTTCTCAGAGCTCTCTAACACTAAAAACAGACTCTACCTGAAGCAGGACTGAAATCAAACTTCGCTAACTGTCAGGATTTGTAAACGTCTCTTTACCAAAGTCTCCATGAGTCACAGCGCCACCCTGAGGGCGAAAGATCAACTCGCGCCTTCTTAAAACTAATTTCTTTGGCCTTCATCTTCACAAAAACTGGAGCATAAAAAGCTGATTAAATATTATAACGATGGTAAATGAAGGAATCACAAAACAGTTTTTTTATATATATATAAGTGTTTAACCACGTGCTCTGATTGCAGAGTCGCAAATTTGTTTTATTGAAATTTCTCTCAATAACTCCATGTCCTCAAATGCGCTGCTTCTTGTCGTCCCTCTGCAACCTCTAAGAAAAAGAAACAACGCCCAACTTAGGCTCGGTATCTGGGACTTTTACAAGAGGCCGTTTTTATTCTCTAGAAGTTGATTTTTTTTTTCTAGCACTAATATAGTTGATTCAAATGTAAGAAATCCCTTTTTCTGCTGCCTTCAACTAAACGCTAGAGAGAAATTGTGTTAATGAGTTGGATCAAAGAGGGCCGAAAATATCAATTAGCTGCTATTCTGGGACCACGAGACCAGGTGCCGGTTAGTCATGACACGTCATCCATGTTACATCCAAATGTAACATCCTGTTGCACCACAGTGTTGGACTGCAGCCCCGGTGTAACTTTATTGTACAGGATTGAGATGCTGCCTGTTTTTAAGTTTTAAACCGACATTATTGTAAAAGGTTCTGTCTAAACTTGTACCCTGCTGTTTGTATGTATTCTTTTAACCATACTTATTAATTGATATTCACAATAAAACCAGGCCAAATGTACAGAATAACATACGGGCTCGTTGTTGTCTGTGAAAGAGACACTTTTTAGCTGTGAAATGTGTTTTTTTTTTCAAGGCCAATTTCAGACAGTGAGCTGTTAATTTTCATAGATATTAAGTTATCAAGTGAATATTACTTGTTATGCTGTTTTAGCAGTTAGTAAAAAAAAGAACTTCACCCCTGCGAGCTTCAGAAGGTTACCTTCATCATTACAATGTTATGTTTTTCTCTTTTTATTTTAAGCAGCCGCCTTTTTTATGCATAGGGAAAAAAGGAGCTCCTTGATTTTCCCTCTGACCGCTGTGGTAGAATAATCTTCTAAAATCATCCATATTTAGTTGATTTTTCTACTGTATTTTCTCACTGTTCCAGTGTGAACTCACTACGTACTGTATTTAAAACCTGCACAGAATCAGTATTTCACATGAAAATGCAACCCTATATATATTTATTTATTTATTTATTTATTTATTTATTTATTTATATACGTATATAAAGCCACATTTTCTACCGGGCCACTAGATGGAGGTCTGTGAACGTGAGAACTAACAAGTCTAGACGTTGAAGAAAGTGTTGCCACAAGAGGAGATTTGAAGTCACTGAGCACGTGATTTTAAAAGTGGTAGGGAATTACTTGAGTAGTTTGATCTCATGCTACATTTTTAAATCAATTTGATTAAGTTTTTTGTTGCGTTAAACAAAGTTATAAATGTAAATTTAAGAAATTGTCATTTTGCTCATCTAAACAAAAACCTGTTAAAACAGACTTGTGTCTCAGTGTTGTCCTGTCCTTTCTCCAGAACATGTACAGGTTCAGTGTTACTTTCTCCTTGAAATTATGGGATGGGACCGCTGTTCTTTGTGGGCCCATAAAAAGGTGAGCATGACCACCTCATTACCTCAGCAATAAAAGAATACAGCCTCCAGTGCAGTGTAAGCAATGTTGAGTGTGCAGAGTCCAACGACTCCGCTGCCTCACTTGTGGGAGATGATTGTCAAAGTCTCCAGCTCCGAGTTCAGAGCAGCAACCGGTGTCCAGGGACGATGCCCTCAGGGAAGACGGTCAAGTTCATCCTGTACGAGGTGCTGCAGTTTGCAGCTCTCGTCGTACCCATCTTCGTGGTCATGGAGAGGTTCGCCAGCCTCATACGTGACGTGAGGGAACGGGATCTGACGGCGTACTGGCTCGTGGTGGCGGCCTCCATCGCCTATGTGACTTCTGTGACCCTGCTGGTGTGGGTCCCCCTCAAGTATATGATCATGAGGCGGAAGAGGTTCATCACAGAGATCACACAGTGGTGAGTACGTCAGCTACACGATGAGCAAGTTAAAACACTGTATGATTGACACATGTAAACAAGTCACTAAGGAGTTTGAGTGAAATTTGTCAAATTGCCTTGATGAGGAAAAGAAATCATGGCAAAAATGTTTTGAAACATGAAAATTAAGTCTAAATTCACAATTATTATCAACAGACGTCAAGCATCATAATGTAATAGTTCTCATTTGGGGTTTCACTGCGTCTGTAAACTCAGTGTGGTAGTACCAGTTGGTTATTGTGGCCAATGTTGGCACGATTTAGGTAGATATGGCTTTATAACTGAGGTTACTGCCTTTATGACTCTTCACTACTTGTGCTACTGTTTGTTCCATTATGTTTTATTGTTTATCCAAAAAGTGAGTGGGCGTAGATGATGTTCAGCCAAAGGTACGAAGCTACAGAGTTTCTAGTAACTATAGACTGTGAGTAAACATGAATGACTACAAATATTAAAAAAGCATGATATGGAAATGGCTATAAATACTGTTTTCCTACCAGCAGTGTAATTATGACAGTGACATGATGAACTACATCTCGTTGAGCTCTGCACTTTTGAAAAAACATCAATTACACTAACACAACTTATTTTGTTTTTTTTCCAGGAGACCGACAACGCTGGCTTATCTCATCCTGTGTACATTACCATGCTTTGCTATTTTAATCGCCAGCTCCAAGGTAATGTCATCGTGACTGATCTCGCTGTCACTGAGGAGCACCTGTTGACGTTTTATTCTTGTCATGCTCCGGTGGGGTCCTTGAAGAAGCATATTTGTTGTAAACAGTCCATTTGTGGCACAAGCTCATTTTATTGGCCCCTCGTGTGAGAGACTGTGTTTTGGAGCGGTGTAATTATTCACCGAGTGGTGGTCGACATGGCACGCTGCACCACAGAGAAAAGAAAAGCGCCGCCTGTCATCAGTTTCACTTGAGATTTACTTATCGACTGTGCATCCAAGGATTTTCTCATCATGTACTGAGGAAAACTTTGGCACCTCATAATTAAAAGGAAAGGGCAGGGGAGCTATGCGCCCCGTCACGAGACTGCACTCTGTCTGTGGCTACTCAGTAACCTACACTGAACATAACAGGTTGGCCATTAACCCAATCTTTAATACCACCCTCCACACTAAAACACAGGAATTTTTACACATAGCCAATAATGTGTCCTTAACCATTTTATTCTATGACAAGCAGTGTCATGAATGAAGTGTATCTGATGTCAAAGGCTTGTTTGACATCTAATATTTCTCAATCCTGTGTTAAGGGCATTCAGCAGCATCTTAATGTCCATTATTATGGGGGTGATAAAATGGGATAGCGCCATAAAACCTGGAATGCAGCAGCTCCTGTGTCTCAGTCCTGCCAAATGTTATAATGAAGGATTTCAGTTTCATTTCTCTCTGCCTCTTCCCTCGTAATTCCTAAGTGTCTTTCTTTCTTTGTTTTTTTTCTTTTTCCACTGTTGTCCTCACACTGTAGGTGCAGGTGGACCGAGGGCTCAGGTTGGACCATTTCGCTGAGTTGCCCGTGTCTTTGGTGCTTTTCTCCCTCATCTGTGTGGATATAACAGAGAGGCTTCGCCCCTGCACTCTTCTTGGAGAATGTAAGGTTTGATGTTGGTTTCATATTGTGCGTAATGAGTTAAAATATGTTAAAATATGTGTCTCTCTATCCCATGTACAACTGGAATGATTTTTGATGATGCTAGTTTTGTAGGTCACGTCTTACAGAGGGTATCTGGTTTTAATCTAATATAATATTTTTTTACAGTCTATGGTTTTAATACCTTTTTTAATATTATGCTGCTTACATGCTGAATATCCTTGAGGTAGCATTTAATCAAATCAAACCTGGAGCGCAGCAATGGATGCCCTCACCTACAGCATCACTACAGGATAACTACTCAGGAAATCAATCCCCAAAAGCTCTTGAAGCAACACACTGACACCACTTGAAGGAAACATTTCACTTTCACTTTTTCTGGAGTGCCTATTTGTATCCAGGCAGTGAGAGTTATCATTTTAAAAGAGTAACAAAGACATCAGAAAGACTTCAGCAACAAGTCGAGCTTTAGATCTGCAAGAAATTCCTGATATAATACGACACAGGTTGTTGAAATTTGAACAGATTTCTCTGCATAATTGTGATTTCAGAGGCAAGTTGAAACCTGAATCATACAGCATCTGTTCTACGAGTATCAGTTATATTCAGATTAACCTACCAGAGACAGTATGGAGTCTAACAGCTGTAGATGTCTGCGCTCTTGTCATTTGCAGCCGACAGCTTGGAGCCTGACCTTGACATCTCAGGGCCCGTCCTCACCCACCTGGAGCCGGTGACCACCGTATCAGGCCAGCTACACCCCGACGAAAGCCAGAACGGCTCGACCCCGGCCCCGGCTCCTCCCGAGGCCAGAAATGGCGGCACCTCGGGCAGATGGCAGGACTCTGCCGGCTCGCCCGTTCGCTCAACTCCCAGCACCCGAGCACCGAGCACTGCTTACCTGTACTCCTCATCCTCGCGCCCTTGGTCCGACTCGGGGCGTCTGGGCTTCCTGTGGAGGAAAGATCTGAGGTCAGAGGTGTTTGTGAATAGCTTTCTGTTCTGGCTGGACACTGTGGAGATGTTGAGAGTCGCAGGAGAGCCGCCGGTCTTCTACTCAGCCTGGGTGTTCCCTGTGTATATTCTCTGCTTCCTGTCCACTATACGCGTGGTCGTCACCCCTCAGAACCCTTTATTGTGCTTCGCTGGATTTATTCTGCAGGACCTTCCTTTCTTTATCATTCGTGTCGCTTTGATAATTGTGTTTGGTTACATCACTCCTGTGTTATACCCTCTGAAAAATGTGCTGGTGAGCTTGACGTTCGTCTACTTCACATTCCTGACCAAGCTGAAGATTTTCAAGAGGCAGAGCATGTTTTGAGGAGGTGTGGGCGCATCCTGTTGGTAAGGGAAGATTTGCTTTGGTCGTGCATGCTTGAACAGTTGGTATGTTTACGTGTAGGGAGCAGCACCGAGGAAAACACGCCACGGTGCTGGTAATGACGCAGAGAAACAGCGAATGAATCGAAAGGCCATTCATCCTAATGAAAGTGTAAAAATGATTCTGGACTTCAAACAAAACAAGCGTGGAGGCTGGAGTGTACAATAATCCAGCTGCTTTTATTTTTCTGTGCCATATTTGAATCCAAATGTATTTATTGATACTTTAATTTGAGTGTTCCTGCTACGTTTTTCTTTTTTTCTTTTCTAGTACCACATTTTTTGGCATACGACAAAGATTGATGGAAAATATTTTTTAACCATTTCCAACAAATTTAATAAAACTCCTTTGTTTTAACACTGGTATTAACATTTTGAATCTACATTACAGCACCATCAATCAATGTATATATAACACAATGTAGTTACAACACAATATCAAGCATTAGTTAAATTACTACTCAATTCATTCAACTTCCTTCCTCCACTGATTCTAATCAGTGAAGCAGTTTACAAGCACAGTCTGAATTAATAAGCTTATCTATAACTAAACTAAACATTTATTTATACATTAGTACCTGTCTAAATCATTGCTTGTGTGAGCTCATGAAAAAATGTTCATCTAAATAGTTTGTTAATCATTTACTTACACTTCATAAACACTTAACAGAGTGTGGTTAATATGAGTGAACGGATCAAGTGTCACCTGCCTGGCACCAAACACGCTGGAGCATTTAGCAGCTGAAGAACGAGATGTTTCCCATTAGGAGTCTGTAGAGATGAAATAATAATATATGTTGTTTTTATGTTCACGAGGTGGCCACAAACACAACATACGATACATATTTAAGTTTCTCTGTCTGCAGCTGCTTGATTTGTCAGGGGACATTTTGTTTGCTGACTCATTAACTATTTCAAGCTGTTCTCTTGAGTGGACGGGGGCTTATTTTCCCACACTTTGAAGACCTCCCATATAATTAATGCCATAGGGCAGTTAATCATACACTCATACCACACAGGGCTCATACTAATAATATAACAAAAAGGAAAACTTACAGAGTATTCTCGGGACACAAACCTCCAGAGTATAGCTTCAGTGCTTTGGCACAGATTCTCCCAGTAATACAAAACAAAGAGAGCCCACACACTAAAATTCACAGCTTCCTTTTTTTGTTTTATTAATATTAAAGAGCATCGTTTTTGACCAACGGATCCTTCTCAGGCAAAAAATAACAGTGTGTGGTATTTTATGGATTTTTCTATATCCAGCAACAGTCCTGAGATGTGCACATGATCCCTTATAACGTCTTCCACACCATGCTGTATTAAAAATAACAACAAAAGGACATATTAATGAACATTTCCATATTAATATGCTAGAGATTGCAGCCAAGGCTAATTTCCGTCTCCAGTCCCACTGGTAGGTTGGTGTTCATGGAAAAAAGGCAACAATAAGATAAATGTTGATAAGGAAGGACATAAAAAAAGGCAATAAAATTATTGAATATAGGGCAGCCATCTTCCACACTGTCAAGGAGTTAGTAAAATGTTAAAGTGCGATGTGCTAAAGTGCTATATGAAATGCTCAGTGCTGATGTCATTGCATGCTGCCTGATTTCATAAGGTCCTAAAGTGCTTAGTGAATTGCACACTTCCCTGTTGCACATACTGTTGTTGTTATTGCAATAACATGTTCTTGTAAAAGGTGTTTGAACGGATTTGGCTCGTCTGTGTATCTGGTGACTGAAAAGGTCACAGCACAGAATTATTATCATTCTCAAACGCCTCAAACCGTTCAATCACCCCTCACACCGTGTGGATGGGCTTTTTGTTAACTGTGTAGAAATGTTTCTTCATTGGATAAGAGTAATGTTTCATTGATTAACCGTGATCTTTCCCTCCGAGGGGTCAAGTGGTCCCAAAACCCTGCCAGGAAGATGCCACCTCTACGGAAGCATCCTGCTCACTCACAGGTTCTTTTCTTGTTCTCCTTTTATGCACAATTGGTACAAAAGAGATGACATTTAACAGCTGTCCTGATGTTTTTCTGATAATGTTAGTCGGTCTGTAAAACCACACCAGTCTCCCTTCTCATCTGCGTTTACTGAAGACGGCATGCACAGTCTTGTGATTTCCGTTCCAGTTTTGTACCTCAGCATATGTTTGCCTCCGCCACAGATCCAGCAGATAAACAGATTCTCTCTGTGTTGCAGATTTTAATTTCCCTCGCCTTGTCCTTGGCTGTTGCAAATTAGCATCTCAGACTCTTTTTTTTTTTTTCCCCTGCCTGTGGCGCAGGCACCATGGTGGTTTATGCGTTTTCGGGGGGCATATAACTCACTGGATTGTAACCTTGCCGTATGTGTGCGAGTGCATCAATGCACAATGCCACAGACACACCACAGAGAGATGCTGGTATGTACTGTAATCAACGGTTCTCCACCAGGACAAGTCTGACAGAATTATACCCCATGGAGCACTTGGTCTGTGTCCGTATGATGGATGAGCCGGGGCTGCAGGACAAACCGTTAAAAGGAATTGCCAAAGTGGCAGCTCCTGTCTCTCCCAAAAAAAAAAAAAAAAAAGCAAAGGAAAAAAATGAAGGAATTAGAAGAATAGCAGCAAGCATCCTGCTACACTGTCGTGATAAATGTGTTGCATGTCGGGTAGAAATTTATATCTGCTCGAAATGCATTACCACAGAGAGGGAAGATTTGTTAAAGGCATTATTAATGACATACACAGCGAGTGACAGGACATTAGATAAGCAGCTGTAATTCATAGTGAGCGACCAGGGCTGCACTGCTTTCATGTAGCAGAATATGGACTAAAATTAACTTTCCTTTATTTCCCCATAGCCATGATCCTCCTCCTCCTTAATGATTCATACTATAATCTGCAAGGAAGCATTAGTGCAGCTTGGGTTATTGTGGCCATTTTTACAGTACGTCATGTTGGCAGACTGCAGAGCACTTTTTTTTATATTCCCATGGTACCGAGTGAATGATGTGAATGATCAAAGGAAGAAGCAACAGCCTGCATCCATTTCTCTTTATCTGACTCTGTAAGACCCACGTTCAACTCTAAAGAGCTCTCCAAGGCACAGGCTTTCACAACTTCTTTTCCTGGCGTCTAATGAACCTTTAATGCGTGCAAAGAGAAGCTTTGCATTTATTTATTCACTTTTATCTTCGTACAAGTCGTTTTGTCCATCATTGATTCTTAAGGGATTTTTTTTTTTGATGAGGGAGAAAGAGACAAGTTTATTTTGTCTTTTTTATTGTGCTGCTCAACTAGGCTACAAACCAAACATTGTACCTAATGGGGATTGAACATGTTTATGTGCATTCAGGATTTCCCCCTAATGTTAGTTTGCAGTGTTATGAGCTTTCAGGACCACCGTCTACTGCAGTGCTTCCCAACCTTTTCTGGCTCGTGACCCCGTTTTGACATCACAAATTTCTGGCGACCCCCCATCAGTCAAGATGCGCCAGCTCGGATATTTCTATGCTGCATTTGAACTCGATATAAATTGGAGAAAGTGAAAGTATAGAATACAGTTGTTTAGGTTTGTATGTGGTGTTTTTAATCATAAATTAAAAAGAATAATAATTTGTTGAAAAGTATTTTTATTAGTAATTTTTCCTAGCCTACTGGACATTTCAGGCGACCCCATTTGAATTCCAGGTGATCCCACCTGGGGTCCCGACCCCAAGGTTGAAAAACACTGGTCTACTGTATTTGCAATGCCAGTGATGTTGAGCTATAGCATTTTTTTCTCTGTCAGTCGGTCAGTCGGTCAGCCCGCTAGAATATCTCAAAAACTATTGGATGGATTGCAGCAAAATTTTGCACTGACATTCATGGTCCCCAGAGGACGACTCATTACTGTGGCGATGGCCTGGATTTTATTGTGGTGCTGTCAGCAGCAAAGTTTTCAGCCATCCAGAGAAATATTTCAACATCTGTCGCAACCAAATTTGATCCAAAAATTCGTGATTCCCAGAGGATGTATCCTAAAGACTTTCATCTTACAAGGTCAAAATGTTGTGCTCGGTTTATCATGATCTAATTACATTCATCCTAAACTGTACTTTTCTATTTAATCAAATGTTTGCATGTTAACATACTAGTCTAATATGTTAATAAACATTGCATGCAGGATGTTAGCATGCTGATGTTTCCTAATGGCATCAAAGGGAATCTCACACAGCTGCCTGAAGAGCTATAGCCTCGTAGTTTTGTATTTCAAAAAAGATTTAAAATTCAGTTTAAAAAAAGATGACAGCCACATGTCTGGAGTAACTTTCAAAAACAGTTGGTTACTCTCAGAAACAGGTTGAAATATAATCACTGCAGGGGCAGATTTTCTTCGCTTGTCACTTTGACTCAATTATAGATAGAAAAGGCTTTAAAAAAAGCAGCATTTTTTTGCGGCGTTTAACAAAAATCTGACTTATCCCCCAGTGCTGCCTCAGCCCACTCTCAAGGTAACATGAAAAACGAGAGAGCGCGACAGCAAGAGAGGAGAAATGACACAAAAGGAAGCAACAGCGGGGGGAGAGCGAGCAGACATTGGGGGGGGGACGAGATGAGGAGAATGAGATAGAATGAGAGAGACAAAAAAAAGAAAGAGAGGACAGATAGAGAGATGACGGGTGGGGTGGCGTTGGGGGGGCTTTGCCGTTGAGGAGGAGGGGTGGAGGCTTTGTAAATCTGAGAGGCTGGAGGCGCATTTGAATTCAGGCTGTGTGTCTCCTGCGCTAGCCGAATGTTACCTGCTCTAGCATGGCAACAGAGAGAGAGGGAGAGCGGTGAGCTTCAGCTGCAGCCTCCACACACACTGACACGCACACACACACACACACACGAGCATGCACAGTGACAACAGGAGGTACAAAGAGTGACTCAGGTAAGCAGGAACGCCCCTGATGAGGAAGGATCCTTGAGAGAGGAGGGAAGCAGCGTGGTGGAGGGAGAGGAGGGAGAGATACTGGAGGAGGAGGAGGAGGAGGAGGAAGAGGAGGAGGAGGAGCTAGAGAGACTGGGATTTTTGAGGAAGAAGACAAGAGGAATCACAGAGAACCCAAAAAAAAATCCTCCGAATCTGGACTCCCAGGGTGGGCTCATAGGAGGGGAGGACCAGACAGGGGATGCGGGCAAGACGGATGTGGAGTGATGCGAGAGCTCTGATTGGATAAATCTGACAGGCTACAGAGAACTGAGAGACACACACACACACACGGGGAAGAAAATGACATTTAGTTTTTGTAGCAAGATTATTCGGGGGGTTTAAGCTGGAGGAGGCTGGAAGGGAGGTTTGTTTGTTGGTTTTGTTTGTTTGTTTTTCTTCCTCCACAGGCTTAAGACAGGACAGAGACAGGGGTGAGATGTGGAGGTGTGAGGGTAAATAAACACATGATGGCAGATGAACCACCTGTCCTTCTGAGATGAGGTGAGCACACACACACACGCACACACACACGCACGCACACCTTGAGACAAGAAATCTGACCCTCACTGTCAGAGTCGGGACGGTCGTTGGATTTTGGACTCTCCACAGAGCGCAGGACTTTGAAGATGCTGTGAGACGTTTGGCGTCAGGGTCACCTGGACTCATCTGAGGACAAGAACTTAAGGAAGGAAGGGAGGGAGGGAGGGAGGGGTCCGACCACCCAGAGACCCAGGTGGCGATCTCCTCCCCCCCCCTTGCGACAACCTGTGGACGTAAGGAGGTTGGATTCTTTCTCCTTTTTTTTTTTTTTTACAGGAAAAACAAAAAAACTCCCTCCTGAACCGCTGGAGAGCAGGTGGGTGACCTGTGCCATGAAGATCCTGTGGGTGAGCCTGTCCTGAAACAACCCACCCACCCTTCACCCCACCTACCCCCCACCCCACCCCGGAGGCTCTGTCGGCCTGTCCTCTCCTCTCCCCCCAACTGGATGTCTTGATGTATTGCTGTGGGCTGGGACACTGGCGGAGAGTGCAGTCCACCTATGTAAGTGACCATCGCAGCATCCGTCTCTTATCTTGTTTGATCCCATAGCAACAGTGGAGGTGTTTTGTGGCAGAGAGGCAGACAGAGAGGGGAGGTGGGTGGTGGGGGGGCAAGGCGCCGAGAGGGGGGGGGCATCCTAAATTAATCATATGATAGCCTACATGAGCCAGTGCAGATTGTTGTAGTGTCTCTATGTCTCCGTGCACTTCCACAAATTCTGCTGACGATTCATCTTCATTCATCGTCTACGTTTGCGGCATCGTGCACACAACAACACAAGCAGCAGCAGCAGCAGCGAGTGTGTGTGACTCCTACAACCTGTTTTTATTTCTTTTCTTTTTATTTTTGCTGCTGAGCTTCACTCCTCAGTGACGGTCCGTGTGAGTTGCAGTTCATAAACTGAGCAGACAGTGGCAGTTTCAAACAGCTTGCTGTATTGATCCCAGCACAGGACTTCATAAAAACATTACCTAAAAGCCAATAACTGGTGCTGGACGGACGGACGGTCTCAGCTCTGGTTTTGTCGACCGACCCCCTTCCCTCTTCCCTCCCTCCCTTCCTCTCTCCCTCCCTCTCACTGTGAGGCAACAGTTTGATTTCATCAGCGAGTTAAAGTGAAGTGAGCGATTCACAGAAAGACGGTGAGGATGAAGTGATTTTTAAATACATGACAGCTGCTCAGAAGAGCTGCTCTCCTTCACGTTGTCTGTCCTGGCTGAGCCGAGCTGACTGACTGACTGATGGAGGAGGAGCAGGAGGGAGGAGGAGGAGGAGGAGGAGGAGAGGGAGCGGGGGAGGACTGACAGGTGCAGTTATCTCATTACAGGCCAGGTTTTACTGTCCTCTCAATGACAGAGATGAACAGGGAGGACGCCGGCCTCACTCCTCTCCTCCACCTGTTTCTCCTTGTTGTCGTCCCTCTCTCTTCCTTCCCTTTCTCTCCTCTCTGTCACTTTCTTCCACTGGGTTTTGCTGCTTCATCACTATATTCATTCATTCCCTTCTCTCTATGTGTGTGTCTACCTCCAACCTCTGTTAAGTCCTTTTGCAGCTGATACCATACAGTCTCTGAGCTGTGCATTGTGTGATGGCGCTGACTGCAGAGGACCCATATCGTAGCCACATTCCTACATGAAATAGGCTTACTGTCAGCCCTCGGCACTCAATAGGCTGTCAGCGCAGAGCTTCACAGATTACCACATACTGTACTGCTGCATGCAATGTGTACCCACCTCAGCAACAAGCCAGGAAAGAAGCTTAGAGAATAAAAAAAATAAATAAATAAAACCACAGACGGCTAAAAGCTGTGAGACATCAAGAAGTGAGACCTGGTGCCCACATCCAGTGTAGCCATTGATTTTATGTGCTTACACCAGTTTAGTGCAACTGAAAAACCCTGAGCTGAGCAAATGGGTGTAAAATATAAAGAAGTAAAAAAAAGAAAAATCTATAAAAATTTGTTGTTTAGATGTAGTCAGGCCTGAAAAGCTTTAGATAAATGGTCAATACCTTTCTCCCTAATGTGGTGCGAGTACATTACTCATCCGTTTTGTTTCACTCCATTTGCTGCAATACTTTATTTGTTGCGTTGCCAACTGCACATTGTCGTCAATGAGATTAAAAAAGATGAATCAATCACAGTGAGCCGCCACTTGTTTTAGGACAGTGGCTGGAGAATAAATCTGGACATCACAAGACGACCAGTTTGTTTTTTTGTTGTTGTTTTTTTTCTTCCAGATTTACTTATTTATTTTAAAATGCTATAAAGTTTCATCTCATCATGCTTCTTAAAACTACTCAAGTGAAACAGTAAGGAGCAAACTACAGACATAGCTTTGTTTAAAAGGACTTTGCATGTGAATCAGTAGGTTTTACGTATCAATAATCATCAGTTTTGCACAATTTATCAATTCCATTACATTGATCTCAAGTGTTTTTTCCAACACAAACCACATGTAATGTCGTTACATTTTCAGGTCGTTCCTCCAGGTGTGGCCTTTGCTGGCAGAGAACACAGTTGGATTACCTTAAGTGCTCGCCTGGCTCTACGCAAGAGCTTAAGACATCTTACTGTTCTCTGCTTAGTTGCTGCTGCTTTTATAATGCTGAGTGTCAGGGCGGCTCGGCCAACAGGTGAAGGGCGGGGGATCAGTTATCTCCATTATATAAATCTGATCAGACACTTCAGCAAGAAAAGAAAAACTTCTTAACCCGGCCCGACGTCCCGTCTCTCGCATCTGCTTCAAAATTGGAAAAAGCATTCAGTATCGGTGCACCTCTGCATTTTAATACCTGCATGGTAGACTGTGCATATTTGGCTTGTTGCTTCTGTTTGCTTCGCTGCATGTCTGATAGTGACTCACCTCCAGCCTGGAAACATTTAGAGCTGTTATATTTATCAGATGTTTTAGCAGTTTGTTCATTTTGTGGCCAAATTCAAAATTATTAACTTCCTGACTGAAGCATCTTTTCTGAGTCACTTTAGCGAATGCTGCCTCAGCTCTCCGGTATCTCAGTTATCTCGCCATAGCTTCTCACCTTCCTTACACTCAGGCTGTGTTGCACCTTATGCACCACTGAGGTTGTGGCACTTGTGTCAGGAAGAGTCATTTCAAACCGGGTGTCGTGGAGCTTCTCAGTGGCTTCTCCTCGATCCGATGTGATGGTGTTATACGTATGCAGCTTTGAACAAAATCAACATGAATAAATGTAACAGACTCACGCGGCTCGGTTACTGACAGTGACCCTGAAAGCAGAATGACTTTGTAACACGTCTTAGCAGCAAATTTAAAGCTTTATGAGACAGAGAGGTGTAAGATGCACCAACGAAACGACACAGTCTCCTGCTTCCAACCTGATCATTTGTTCTAATAGGTTAGTTTTCTGCCTCTGTTTAAAAAAAACATGATTGAAGTTGAAATGGACTGTTCACGTCAGCCAATCAGTGACAGCTGAGATTGGTTTTCTGCACTTTCACTGACACCTAGGAGTTTTAAATGCTATAAAGTCTGATAACAGGTGGAATGGAGATGATAAAGCACTAAAAAAAGAAGTTGACTTCCTGATGGTTTGACCAGAACTGGCTGTTTATCCATTTACAGGAAGTACTTTTCAGTAATCCAGTTCATACCTTTGGTTCCTCTGGATTTTGTTGCAGTGCTTTTTTTTTTTTTTTTTTTTTTTGGTCACTTGGATTCAGTGCTGTATTTCTGCCTCCAGGTTCGCTTCGTGTGCAGGAAGCAGCATCAAACGTGTTCTCTTGAATTTTTTATATTGCAGAGGTACTTGTGAATTTCTTTCCCTCCTGTAGCCGACTTCTGTCGAGCTGAATCTGTGAGAGCCGCAGATCCATGCAGAGCAAGGGTGGACATTGATTACAACACTGAATCAAAATCCTGTGGATTTGGTTAAACATGCTGCAAGCGGCGGTCCGTATTGACTTGTTTCCACACGAGGTGCTCACACCGCTATTTCCTGCTCCAACCCGGGGCGATGGCGTTGTAGATCACACACACACGAGCATCTGTGTAGGACCAGGGAAGTTCTTCAAGGCTGCTGCTCGCTGCCTCAGCTAGATACTTATTTATTTATATTTCTATATGAACTACCTATAAACCTGATGATATAGCAAATCTTGAAGTGAATAAGCATTTTGATTGTGTCATATTTGCTGCCATCACTATAGGATAAAAGCAATTAAACCAAAGTCTGTTTCTAAATTCAGTGAGAATGTGTTTCTTTAATCTTTAAATAAATGACAGCTGATCATATAGGTATATAATATAGCATAACATAAATAAGCAACCATACAGTAGCTAAAGGATTTCCATTTGGTCACATGTTGATGCTGAGGGCTCTGTGACAGGTTTTGTGTTTTAAAGAGTTCATTGGACGTTTTCCTTCCAAAACCACATAGAATAAACAAACACTCTGTGGTCCTGACTTCTGAATGTCACTAAATTGTGTTTCGAGGCTTCAGGAGAGGGAGGAGGGGGGGCTACTTTGTGTTGGATTATACCAAGATTACTTTGCCAGTCTTCACAGTTTCTCATTATCCTCTCATCCTTCTCTCTACTGTTAAAGTGAGTTACCCACTGTGCATTACTTCTGCCCATTATCTCTGTGCAGCGTCGGTGCTGCACCAAGATTTCCATTGGTGTGCGGTCGTCCCGCTTCAGAGGAGCAGGTGGAGAGAACTGGGCTTCATGGGTTAATTGCTTTCAGAACGGTATCAATCCAAGACTTTTCCCAAAACACTGAACTGAGTTGCAGAGTGAGTCGCGACTACAGCTTGTCAGAGCTGAGTTTGGGATTTGGGATTGGCAGAAAGATCTATGAAACCACCGAGCTCTGATTCTGTCAAACCTTCTCTTCTCTTCTCTTCTCTTCTCTTCTCTTCTCTTCTCTTCTCTTCTCTTCTCTTCTCTTCTCTTCTCTTCTCTTCTCTTCTCTTCTCTTCTCTTCTCTTCTCTTCTCCAAACAGCGGCATGATTGCAATCAAAAAACACACATGCAAGAAAAACAATCACAGCTGAAATACAAAATTGGACATTGTCCATGTCATCTGTCGCGGCCTTTCTTCTGAAATGGCAGTCCTGTATTCCACAACAACCAAATCAATGTGACATGATTTTTTTTTTTCAAATTTAATCTCATGTTAGGGATCAGTAACCTGCCCTCCAATCTGCGTTGGCCTGTCATGACTGGCCCTCTGGTCTCACTCACCGCCCACTCCTTAAATCCTGAAGCGTAACTCTCTGTTCATCACTCTTTGCCTCTTCCTCTCCCATCCCTCTCTCCTCTCCTCTCCTCTGGATCATGATCATGGTATTCCTCCCTTCTTCCTCTTTCCCATCCACTTCTCTTCCTCCAGCCGTCCCCTCTCTCCGTCTCTCCTCTCCCAGATGTTAGGAGGGCAGGATTGGCCGTTTGCTGGCCCCAGCCTCTGGCATCATGGAGGAGGAGCATCGTCAGCCAGATGTTTGGTTGCATATCCATGCGGGGGTTATGAATCTGAGGAGAGCAGACAGCCACTGACAAGGTGGAGGAAGAGGAGGATTCAGATGGAGGACTGAGCAAACTTTCCTGCATCTTCTATTTCTGCCTCTGATGGGCCTTTTTTTTTTTTTTTTTTTTTGGAGTTATCCTATCTTTGTTTCTCTCACTCACTCCCACTCCTCCTCCTCCTCCTTGAGTCAGTTGTGGAGCATGTTTTAGCCAAGATGTGATTTGAGGGCGACGCTCCAGGGCGACGGGCGATTCTGGCGAGGGTAGTTGGTACGGGGGGAAAAATGGAGGACATCAAATGACAAGTCTGTCTCCATCTTTGAGTGGGCTTCTGCTGCTGCTGCTGCTGAAGGTGGACCACTATCTGGGTGTGTGTGTGTGTGTGTGAGGACGGTGTAGTGAAAGCTGGGCCCTCGACTTCTTCGCCTCCAAGCCATGTCAAAAGTACCCAAGAACAAAAATGTCTCCTGGGTGAGTACTGCCTCTGTGGGTGGTTGGTGGGGGGAGGGAGGGTGTGGATTATGATGGATATAGAGTTCACTTCGAGTGCTTTCTCATTTCTGCCAGTCTTATCTGCTTGGGAAATTATTTTTGGTGTGCTGTATTTTTGAGAAATGACTGCTACGTATATGCTGCTGTATATAAATACGTATTAAGGAATTTCAGCTCTGCTGGAGTTTGTTCTCATGCTCGTCCCAAACGCAGTTGCTCAGTTTTGAACCAAAGACGGAGCAGGAGTTTTATTATAGGCTTAATTCCAGATGGGAAACAGAGCAGATTAAACCATTGTCTTTCATGGCTCCTTTGCACATCTGCCCTAATGTGTCCTACAGTACAGATGTGTGGCCACAGCTCTCCGTCCTTTTCTCCAGGCTGCATGACACCATCCTGTCCAAAGTTGAAAAAAAGGAAGATTCACATCAAAATAGTGATGATAATCCTGTCATCAGTGAGCGCGGGGTGGGTGGGACGCGCGCTTGCTGAGCTTTAATGACCTCGGATGAATGAAAGTGATGATAACTTTTGAGTTTCATCCACTTCCCACCGGTAATGAGTGATTTTTTTTTTAGGTCGGGGCAGATGTGTGTGGTTTCTCACTGTGTGGAGCTCGAGGTCTGGAGCTTCGCCTGTGACCATGTGTGCCATCTTTCTGTGGGCCAGCAGCGCTGTCCTGCACCAGCTTGACAGCACACACACACATGCATATATAAATATATACATACACACACACACACACTGGTTGTAAGCGGCTTAGGGACAGATGTTTGTTTATGTATGTGTGAGAGCATGAACACGTGTGGGCGTGAGACAGAGGGTTGTGTGTGTGTATTAGTGGCTGGACATGAGTAACAGAAAAAAAAAGAAAAAGATCTCAATTCATGGTCCACTACTTGTCTGTTCTGGAGCTCTCAACTACATCTCACAGATTTCTTATCAATACAGTATACACTAAAGGCTTTTGTCGTCTTCAGTTCCACAACAAGTGAGTGAACGCGATCTGCTGATGAAGCCGGTGTGACAGTGTTGAAATGACCTCGTTCTCAATCTCATTGCATGATTTTCATCATTACGTAGAGCTTGTTCAGATGTTCACACTGCACGTTTTTTTGTTTTTGCCATTCTTACAGACACCAGTAGGGATGCAAAGTTCAAAAACTAGACTTGTATAAACATTGGACCAATTCCATCAACTGATGAAGGTCATGCTTATACTGTATGTTCAAAAGCTTAGTAGATGGATTCCTCAGGAGTCAGTGTTGATCAGACATATTGTTGTTCAGAGGGTGAAGATACCACAGCCTCTTCCCCGGCTCTGTGTTTAAAACCCTCTCTGTGCAGCATGTACCTGAAGGAGAACAAGCCTGTGTGGATGTGTCAGTGGTTCGATGGATCTGGATCTCTGAGAATATTTCGGGTTCTTGGTGTATTTCTGTGAGTGGCCTCTTCAGCACCGCAGCGATGATCCGGCTGCCTTACATAACATCTTGTTGAGCTTAGAGGGAGTCAAAGTAAGCATGGACTTGCTCTGAGTGTTTTGCTGGCACTTGAGGACAGTTGGCTCCCGCTGGAGGAGATTTGAGGTGTCATGGAGCAGATTTACTAACGTTCCTCCTGAGTCAGGTTCAATTGCAGGTCATGAGCTAAATGTTGGGACTAAGTGAGAAGAGGTCTGTCTTTTCCTTCTGAAGCAGTTGCATATCGATAAGGACGGTGATGTGTGTGTGTGTGTGTGTGTCTGTGTGCAGTGTCGGTCCAGATGTGAGTGTGACCCAGAGGTCAGTGTCACACCACTCTCTCCTCCACGCTGTCACAGCCTGGCACAGCTGACTCCCCTGCATTTTCTCCTCCATCCATTCTCACTTATGTAACGCTCTCATGTGTGTCCCACGGCTCCCAAAGCTCTCCCTGCTGATTCTGGTACTTCACCGCGGCCCCATCTGCTGATGTCCGCTGCACTGGCCTGTCTGGGTTACAGGCCACATTGACAAATGGATTTGCTTACCATTAAGCAGTGGCAGAGGGAGCGCTCAAGTTCTTTATTTTTAGAACAGTGAAAAAGGTCCTGCATGTAAAGCTTAACTAAAGTAAAAGTGTGTAACTACTCTTATTCTCTCATCACTGTCAGCAGTGTTTGAATAGGTCGGTTCAAAACAACACATTTTCCCCTCTTACCCCTAGTTCTGACTATTATTTCCTACTGTCTGCCACTTTTAAACAGTTTTTTTTTATTTTATAGAATACATTTCAACTCTGCTCAGTCATATTTTCTGTCAGGACTTTGCTTTTCTAATGTAGAGCAATTATGGTTGAAAGGAATACATTTAATTCTAATTTTTAGTTTTTATTTTAGCCTAAAAACTAAGGATGAGTAGACACTTGGTATAAAACAATTGTTGCATCGGGGAAATACCTCCCAGAGGACTCAATGCAGGTGTTCTCATTGACCCAGAGAGCTGAATGCATGGCCAGATGTCAGTAATGGTTTTTGTAAATGGGAAATCTCATTTGGTATGGTTTTATAGCCGGCCCAGCTGCTGTCAATCAAATACTGTACACTTTAATGCATAGAAATGCATCCAACAGATCCAGGCCCCCGGTGTGTGAGCAGATCCACACAGTCTGGTGTAACCTGAGGACACCAGAGGAAAATCTGTGGCGAGTCTCTGTGTGTTGTTTATCCTTGGCAAGTAGTAGAAGTTTAAAGTAGTGACATAATGACACTGAACCAATGGCGTGAGAGGATATGATGATGATTAAGCTGTGTGGGTGATGATCACAGGGTTTTTGTCTGTAGTTGTAGTTTCTGGTGTGTTGTAAATCGGCCACACAAAGGAATTACGCACTGCGAGCTTTTTTTTTAATTTCATCTTTCTATTTTGGAGCCAGTCCATTATAATGCTCCCACGTGTGCAGCCAAAACCCCGGGAAGTTGTTTGGATGCGCGCGCTCACTAATCAGGCATCACACGCGCAGAGGATGGAGCCAACCAACTGTGGTCAACAACATTAATGAGACACTCCTCACTTTGCGTTATAATAGTGAAGCAGGCGCGGGCAGTTCAGCTCAGACGGGCTCGGACACCTTCTCTGCGGCTTGAGGTCAGAGTGAGCGGTGTGCGGCGCAACAGATGCCGCACCGAGAAATAAGCCGTTAATACCCCCGGGGCTCGGGAGAGGGTAACAACTCTCAACTCACAATACAGACTTAAGTGAAACCCCTCACGCAACTCATCCGCGTCTCCGGCGCTGCGCTGTGCGTCGCGGTTTCTTTTGGGAGAGATATCGCGCCTTTACGCACGAAGGACGGAGTTGTTTTTGTTTTGTTTACGGCTTCCTCGGGACACATCCACCTGCCTCAGAGGTGAGCCCAGTCTCATGGCACACTTGTCCATGTCCCCTCGACTGCAGCCAAGTGAACGATAACTCGGAACTGGTCGTTAGAGCCGCGGGATAACACCAGTGGACAACTCCAGTCACCATGCCACCCAAGAAAAAGGTAAAAAATTAGAAAGATTGTTTGTTATTTTCCGTCTGTGTGTGTGTGTATGTGCGCGCGTGTGTGTTTGCGCGCGTGCGCTGTGCAGGAAGGACAGGAGAATGCACCATCTGTTGCACTGGGCGTTAATCCGTGTGTGAGGCCTTTCCACATCATTGCGCTCACTGCAACAGTCACAATGCGCAGGGAAGATAGAGATGCATATCCACAACATGCATGTATCATCGCCATGTGTCCAATTGAAAACCACAAGCTTCGGAGAGAGTTGCATAACCCATGCCCTGTAAAGATTAAATCTCCTCTTTTCTGCTTCTTTCACTCCTGACTCTTGGACTGAGTGTCAACTTGGGCTGATGATGTGTTCAAGCTACAGGAAATGAAACTCTGCACTTTGGGGCTTATTTTCACTCAGGTTTTGCATTATTTCAGCAGAAAAGGTGAATGTTGAAGAGGTTCTCCTATGAAATATCGTTTCTTATATGAGCGGAGCAGTCATGATATAGTTGTGGTGTTTTTGTGACCTACTAGTCTCAGTATTTGCTGTGGAAAAGCCGGTAGTAATACCACATGCAGGGAGACTGAGGAAAACCAGCCTCTTATAGGCCTCCCTCTCCTGCATTAACATTACATTCAAGTCACCGAGCGAAGCATCCACCTGTCAGTCTTTGAAAAACCCAGAGGCTTGTTTAACAGCTCTCACTGCTGTTTTGTGGGGTTTTCCAGAATCCTTAAAGACTCTGCTAACAACCTGGATGAAAAAATGTTTTGTCTGTTGCACAACAAACAACAAAAAAGGTTGCAGGTCTTATTTCTTAATCCAAACAAAGGTGGTATCTGGAAATTAGCTCATGTCCTTTTTTAATTTGGAAGAATTTTCATACCAGATGTAATGACACTTCTTTTTATGTATCATTCAAAGCAGGTAAGAACTGTGGCTTCAGGCAGAGAGAGAACTATAAGCTTCAAGACCTGTACACTGTAAAGGGTATAACTTGGATAATTTTTAAGTTCACTCTTGCTGCTCTTATTTTGTTGCACTCAGCAGTTTTCACATTAAAAGCCTACTGTACGCTAAGAAGCAGACAGAAAGTATCACCTTGCTAGTGGAGCTTTTAGCAGCTTAGTTTAGACCCAAAACAACATAAAGAGAGTGAACGTTGTGGCTAAATTCAACTGCCAACGTTGTTTTGGATCTTTGCACATGGCCGACGTGAACTTGAGAGACACAAACTGCAACTCGGGCAGACCGGGGGATGGCCCACTGCCTTGGATTTCAGTTTGCTGGTTAGTGCTGGCCCACTACTTGTTACTCAGAATAGGAAAAGCCTCTTAGTAGCTGTTACTGGGGCATTACATCCAGATACCTGCTCCTCTTCCGGGCAGGAAGTGGAGCAATAAGGAGGAGGATGTCTGGAAAGTTTACTCATTGAAACTGTCTCCTGTTTCTGCACTTACGCTCGATGTTTCTTCTATCTAACACTCTTGGGTTTAAGCATACATATATGTGCTCAACATTTTTCATTTTGCAGAACAGTTGCAGAGATGATAGTTGGAGTCATAGTTGTGGTTTCATAAGTGCCTCAGTGCAAAGTGTGAGAAATGATCATAACAGGAACGGTTGGCAAAATGCTTTTTTATAATCCCCCTACACACACGCACACAAACCCGTCCTTACACCAACTCTAATCATGTTGCATCACAAAGCTGTGCAGCACAGAAGAGCGGCAAGACTCGCCATCTCTATAACTATAGATGAAACGTATCTTTTACAGAAGCCAAAGCGAGCCAGGAATTAAGTCGTGTGTATGATATTAATGCAGCTATTGTATCTCTATGTGATGACTGTCTGGGAGCCTGAGCACATGCAGTCCAAACAGCAGTGTTGGCTGTCTGTGAGGAGTTTGCATTTGTCTCTCTCTCTCTAAATCCTGGATTGACGCATGCTATCTTAATCTCCTTACTCAGAGACAATCATGACCCGGAGAGAGAGGGAGAGAGAGAGAGAGGGAGAGCGAGGGAGCCCACATACACATTGCTTTTCCCCCTGTAATGATTTTTTCCAATTTAGTCTTTGCTTCAGCTTTTCTTGCAGACAGGTCTTTTTCACGTTCCTTTAAATGTGCAGACTCTCTCTAGAGGAGAAGATAAACACCATGAATGAGCGGCCATTACCTGTAACCTGATATGGGAATAGCACAGGTCATGTGACTCTTAAAGGAACGCCACAAGAAACGAATTACAAACAACTGAAAAGTTCCTGAACTCCTCCTCCAAACAGGAATCGTCCAGTCATACCAACACTTCTGTGCTTCTCCATCATTGAACTTTCCTACCGTCCCGTTATGACAGTGTTTTTCACCCAAAAACAAAAAACATAAGTACAAGAATTTAATGAAACAGTGTTTATCAGCTCTTATTAATGCGGCAAATGTTACAATTTCCGTAGCATGTCTTTTTTTTTTTTACATTCAGATATAGAGCTGCATATTTGATTGTTTTACCTAATTGATAACACTTTTACACATTGCACATATTTTATTGTCTATGTAGTTAATGTAGCTCAAGATGGATAATGGTCCAAAGATTGGAGACCGCTGGCCAGCTCCTGAAGCTATAGTGTTAGTAAATTAGCTCCATGATGACACCCAATAAAAACTGTAGCAATCGCTTCATCTGACAAAATGTTTGCTATAAATAAAATGTCTGGCTTTATCCAGTTAGTATCTGAAATCATGACAATTGTTGTTTTAGAAATATTTCGTAATTTTGATTGGTACATTTGTTACATTATAATCAGATGTGATGCGTAAGAACCGAAACCTTGATCTGCAGAAACAGTAATATTTAATTTTGATTGGAGGTATAATCAGATGTGATGCGTAAGAACCGAAACCTTGATCTGCAGAAACAGTAACTAAGTGGAGGTGGGGCTCAGCTAACAGACAATTAATTGAAGTATAGTTTCCACTTTTAAACTCTGTCTTTAATTTGTAACCACAAACTGGAAACACTGGTAATAAACCTCAAACCCATATTAACATATTGTATAGGCATTAATTACATTTAGTGCAGCACAGATTTTCTGTCTCTTTAGATCTATAATTGTAGATCTAAAGGGCCGTGATGCAGCCCTTAACTCCAGAGACGGAGGCCCGTGCCAAAGTAAAGGTGGCGGTGCCAGCGTGGCCATATCTGGTGTATGGTAGCATCAGGCAGAGGGCAGGGAGCCAGCCTCCTTCAGACAGATGATGCAAAGCAACTGATTAGACAGAGCCTGGAGAAAACAGAGCTGGAACACACAGTGCATGCAAATGAACAGGCTGATAATGACCAGGAGACAGAGTAGCAAAGAAGTCATCAACAGGGTAACACAGCACAAATAAATAGAGCAGCAGTAGCTAAATATAAGGATTTGGAGTTATAAGGTGACATTTCACTGTTAATCAGGTACAGATAGACTCAACATACTGAATATATAGGTGAACTTTCAAACACCTGGGCTAAGTGCCAGCAGCTCATTGGAGGAACGACAGGAAATTAGTCACAATTAGATCAGAGACCTGCTCCACAGACAACAATTAACTGTTGTAAAGGGTGTTTGGGAAGCAGACAATGTTTTTCCCTCCTTTGTGATGCATGGCTTTATCTGTGAAGCTCCCTAGCAAGGTTTTAATGAAGCCTATTAGTCTTCTGCCCCACAATGTATCTGCAGATCAGCTACAACAGCCTGGCATATACAACATGTGAATAATATTACAGCTTTGGATCGTTTCTCATGAACTATCTTTGACTCATCAGGCAAGATGACATCGTTTCAGTGGTTTATCAATCAAAAACCAGCAGATCTGCCTTGGAACTCTACAGTGGAGAGAAGTTTCGCTCCCAGTCGTCACACTCGAATTCAGATGCACATCGAACACATCCAGCAGTGAGTTGTAGCTTGTGAAAAATGTCACATTTCGACAGCATGTGGCACTGGCAGTTTGAGGCAGGCTGGTGTGTTATGTCTGATCTGCCTGACACTTTTTTTTTCTCCTGTAAATCCAGAGTTTGCACATATTCTGTGCAGCGGTTCAGTGATGTCAGCCACAACACACTCGCACAGCGCAGGCAGCATGTTCCTGCCGTCGAGGGTCTTTTTCTCTTGGTCACAACAGATCCTGATGAAGGCATCACAGATCTGGTTAGACAGAGGCAGGAGCAGCCGACAAGGTGCATCTCCCATTGCAAACAATCAGAGCAACACTGCCGACTAAAGCAAGCAGACATGTGGTCTGAATCACAGGGGAGCTACACTGCAAAAACACAAAGTCTTTCCAAGAATGTCTGTCTCATTTCTTGTCAAAATGTGTCATTTCTAGTCAAAACTAATCTCTTTCCACTTAAAATAAGACTCATCACCTTAGAAATTAACTTCTTTTTAGATAATTACCAGTTGTTTCA
Organism: Decapterus maruadsi; assembly: GCA_030347415.2. Lineage (NCBI taxonomy): Eukaryota > Metazoa > Chordata > Actinopteri > Carangiformes > Carangidae > Decapterus > Decapterus maruadsi. The sequence goes on from CM064906.1 coordinate 21,968,297, forward strand.
AACAAACTTTCACTTGAAATAAGTAAAATCTACGTGCTTGTAATAAGAAAGAAAAACTTATTTTAAGTGATAATATACTTGAAAGAATAAAAAGTGTCTAAAAACAAGCTACTTTTTATGTGATGACTCTTATTTTAAGTAATGAGATTTGTTTTGACTTACAAATAAGACAAATAATCTTGGTAAAACTTTGAGTTTTTGATAACTTGTATCACTTGTACAAGTGATAACTTGTAATGTTTGCTGATGCTGGATCAGTCTGAGCTGTACGAGTAAGGTGTGCAGCACCATGCAGGGTAGGAACAATTGACTGCTACAATATTTTTAGACCTTCTACTTCTCTGTTCTTCTGCGTCCTCTAAAAATACTTATTTATGACATGTGTTCGTGTATGTGCACATGTATCTGTCCCTTTATGAATGAGTAAACACAGGTCGTTCAGTGAGTTCATTCATTTATGTGCATGTAACAGACTTGAATGACAGTTTGGTGTTAGATGTTTGACATCTTCAGCTGTGAGAAGCAGCGGCAGCAGCAGTAGTGATGTTGAACGCTGCCAAGCTGACCTAATTATTCTCACGTTCTCTATGGAGGTCTAACTGTCAGTTCAGTGGCCCTTCACTGCATCTCCCACTGATTCAGATGTACTGCTCCATTACTGTGTGTGTGTGTGTGTTTTTTTTTTTTTAGTTAGTCCATGAGGATGCAACGGATTTCGCTAAACACACAGAGTTAAAGACTTAGAGCTGGAGATCTACCTCTTATGTGCATTTTTCTCCAAGGATCACAGCATATAAATTGAACTATTTTCATCAGTGGGAGTCATTTATGCTTACGTGGCATATTTCTCTCAATGGTTGCCATGGAAACGACTCCCCATTTGGTGGAGAGATTGTGCAGCAGGAATGGTATCTTCAGTGACACACAAGTGTATAGTATAGTATAATATAGTATGCTATCTACTGCAGTGGATATTGGATTTCTACTTGTGCTGTAAGCTTGAGGTGTTTTGTCTGGAGAGGATGGATGGATGGATGGATGGATGGATGGATGGATGGATGGATGGATTATCAATTCATGCACCATTTTTTCTCTTTTTCTTTCTTCTTTTTTTTCTGTTAAACAGAGGCGACTTTCTTATGGCCCATTGCCATAATCCCTATAGTCATAGCAGTAGGTTCGATATCTTTAATTGTCAGTGCAAGCTGTTTTTAGAACGGCGGAGCAGAGCCACGAGCTGCTCAGAGCTACGCTATGGAGGCTAATGGGATTTCTTGGTTTCCCTCATCAAACTCTTCAAATACACAATCCAACAACTCCAAAACGCTCTTGTGGACAAGTTGTCACCTGCACATTCACCACGCTATGAGATAATAACGGAATGTCATGAGACGGTGTTGTTTTCGAGGCAAATTCATGCAAAACTGCTGATGCGTGTTCCTGTCGAGGGCAGTTTTCCGGCAAGCAGTCTCTGCATTTGCCTGCTTGGCTCTGCTCCATTGTTCTAAAAATAGTTTACACCGACAATCAAAGGTAACAAACCTACTCCTAAAACTATAGGGATTATGGCAATGGGCCAATTTGCCAAAAATGTTGAACTATCCCTTTAAGGATAAAGAACAGCACACAGCAGCGTCCCTCTCATACAGTAGATACAGTCAGGTGGTCTGTGTCTACTGAGACTGAACTGAGTGAGTGTTTTGGGAGGTGTGAGTGTAATGTGAGCGCTCCCTTAAGTGTTTTACATCAAGGTCACAGAAAGTATTTGAACATGGGTTTGTGCTTCTGTTCTCTGCGACAGAGGTTGTTCCTTAGATTGTCCCTGAGTAATTTTCTTGGGTCTGAAGCTCATGAGGGAAAGTTAACTTTGCTTCAGTTTTTGTTAACTTTTTGTTGTTATTATTTTTTGTGCAGTTACGCCTTGTAACAATGGTTCACGTAAAATCTACATAGCTGTTTTTCTACTGTGTGTTCTTATAAATTCACATTCCCAAGAATCAGAGCAGACTTGATTTTTCTCATGTGCTAAAACAAATCAAACGATAAAGAGGTAAATATGAAAAATTATTTTCTGCTCTAAATGCCTTTTATTTAAACTTCAGTTGTCAGAGCCTTTATTTAAATAATTAGTGTAGGATTTGCCTGCTCCCTATTTAGATACAAAGTGATCTAAATGATTCTTTGTTTCAGCTGATTATACAATAATGAAAACATAGTTGGTTATAAATGTTAACTTTCTGCTAACAGACCCAAGTCCTACACGCGGGTCCTTTAAGGCCTAGCCCCAGAGTTCAGTTTGTCCTCTGGGGGATCGCAGCGCTCCAGGCCAGCCAGCTGGCTCCTGGTGACTCGATGGCTCTGATTATTCTAGTTTAGGGATGGAGTCCATCTCCCCAATCAGATGCTCCTTTCCTACTCCTCTGACGCACGCCTAAAGAGCTGTGTAAACGCTTTTGAGTGGGGAGAGGAGTCACCTTCAGGTAGCACACGAGAGAACACGGCTTCACTTGTTCAAATCATCCTTGTCCTCCACCTTCCTTTGCCCACTTCTAAACCCACGTAATCACACTAATGGACCGGGATGGCTCTCCACCAGGGAGGGACGGGAAGATCAGCGAAGAGAGCAAAGTGAAGAGATAGAGGGATGAATGAAAGAGTAGAGTGTGAGTCTGAAAAAAAAAAAGGAATTTCAACTAAGAGGAGCCAAGGACATTAGTAAAGGAAATGGCCTGATGTGGATATAAACGATAGAAAATGCTGTACAGGTCAGCAATACAAGAAATTATTGATCAAGAAAAAAAGGCAGTGTATTCCACAAACATGGCTGCAATTAATGATTATTTTCAGTGCCAATTAATCCATCAAATGTTCCAGTGATTTATCATCTCGACTATATCATTTCAGTAAAAGGACAGAAATTAATAGACTGCAGCCATAATTACTTGCAGGGTGATGTCCTACTCAAAGTGCTTCTACTTTCCAACTTTCCAACCATAAAAATAGACATTTATATAACTGTACACGGCTTCTATACAGCAAAAGATTTAATTTAGCTATCCCTATCCCTGTTAGATAGATTTAAAAATCTAGAGCCACATGATTATTAACTTTATGTCAAGTGACTTATCAACAATTTGACTATTTTTTTCAGCTCCATATGAGAAAATAACAACGCTGATCTCGATTAATATTAGAAAAGTAGCTCATCGCTACGCTATTAATAATGTGACAGGTGTTGCCATTTCCATTGTGTACGCTAAGATAAGGCGTGACTTTTTCCTTTATTAAAAATCCTATCAATGATTCATGTCACTCGTTTATTTTTTTGCTTCCCTGACAGTCGGCATCTCTAAGTCACCTGCAGTAGTGAGCTCAGCATTGTTTAATAATTCAGCGGGGGCGTTTTGTACTATTGGCTGGGTGACATTGGCTAGCGGGAGAGGCGGGTGCTGAGCGAACAGATGTCTACACCAGGCATGGGTAAACAAAAATCCATGCCTGGGCATAATTCTGCCCCGGGGAGATTTACTTCCCCTTCCTCTCCGAGTCCCTCCCCATCATGTTGAATTCTGTCTTGACACTGTCTCGGCTGCAGATTTGTGTCTCTCTGTTTCCACTAATTACCAGCACTGTCCCACCTTGTTAATACATCATGTCCTCATCCATTATTTGAGGCCGTGTTTGTATCCAAGGTCAGTGTGGGTTTTCTATTTGTAATCAAGCCATAAGCAGATTTTTGCATCCATTCTGCAAAGCTAATTGCGTTTATCTCTCAGCTGTAGTTTGTGTTTTACTGCTGAAAATCCAATAGAAATCATAACACAGTATGTATTAGCATGTCAGCATTGATGCTCAGACCTGCTACATTATTATATGAGGTCACAGGACCACACCCATGTTTGATCTCCATCTCTAATTGGATCTCAGCTGCACATCTCTAAACTTTTACGACTGTGTCTTTATTCATCTCAAAATTTGTCCACAGACTGACGTACTGTGTAAACATCCAACAGTTCCTACTACAGTAGTGTTTCCACACATACAACACACAAGTCAATTCTTTGCCTCGCATCATTCGCACACATATAACCACTGGTTCACCCGTACACTCCACCATTGTTCACTGTGCAGAGTTTAGCAGGGAGCTGGCAAACGGTGGATGTGCCAGTTTTGTGCGTGTGTTTACCTCAGACTGAAGTCAGAACTCAACTGGAACATCAGAACAGCAGGAAACAGAATTAATTTGTGTGCGTACAAACATTTTCTACTGAACTTTGCATCGCATTTGCGCTGCCATTACATCTTCACCTTCTCTCTCAGCACACATTGTTTTGTCTTTTCCTCTCTTTCTTCATTCAACGTGTCATCTCGCTTCCCTCTCTTCATACAGTCTCTTTTTCTCTCTCACTTCACTCCCATCCTCTCTGCCCCCCTCCCCTTCCCCCCACTCCCTTTCAGTCTTCTCACTTAATTTCATAACACAAGCTATTAAAGCTGAGTCTGTTGGAGTTGAAGATAGTTCCATCATAACTACTGGCCTATAGTAATCACATGCTGCATAATCCATCATTGTCAAAGTCTCACTCGTGTCAGGCAGCGCAGTGTGCACTCATTTGGAATAACAGCGGGAGTTAAGAGTGGGCGACGGGTAAAGGAGAACCAAAAGGGAAATTGTTATCTGCTGGTTGAGCATGAGGTTTGAACAGTGAACACAGACTAGACTGACAATCATACACACTCCCCTCTTTAATGAACATGAACAGTGGCTCCTACATCGCCTGCATCCAATCCACAAAATATTTTTAGTCATGTTTTGGTTTAAAAGGTTGGAGTTCATGTCCTGAGTCCTACCTGTGTGTAGGTTTAACCCACTGACACACTGTAGCTATAACAGCCTGTAGAGCAGCTGAAACACCGGAGCAGATTAAAGTGGTATACTTAACACAAGCGACTAATGGCAGACCCACCATATGTTGTAGTTTATGGTCCATTGTTGGTAGCGCTATTGCAACTCTACATGGATTTATTTCTTGCTTTAAATAATATGAAATATGTTTGTTTTTTTTTCATTTTCTATGCTGACATAGATTGATGGTGGGTAATGTGCATACTGTTATCAGTTTAGTAATTTCTATTTCAGCGCATCTCATGGCTGTGCAGTAGTTGTGGGTCTGTTACACTCTCCACAACAGAGAACTTGCTTCATGTTTTTGTCACTTTCAACTAACATCAGCTTTGGAAAGTGTAGTTCTTATCGTGTTTTCCTTTTTTTTTAGCAGATGTACTGTATGTCAGAGTCACTGGCTTACATTTAGCACACAACCTCAGACGTGGGCTGATATTTGATAATATTGGATATTGCAGTATTTCCTGTCATATGTGATATCATTCACAATATTGTTTTTCTTTTTTTTCAGTCTTGTAAAGTCTCCCCTGCTGAACAGCTTTTTTCGTGGCAGAATTGTTTACCTGAAATTTGATAAACAGTACAATCATGTATTGTTTCAGAAATTACTGGACTGTGTTGTAAAATTAAATTTCAGATATTGGCCAAGCTCCAGACACGTGACTGTAAATCTACCATTAGGGCAAAGAAATGGTTTTGCTTAATCATTACATCCCTTCTGAGACCATTTGTGGTACTATAATGTCTCACTGAAAACTAAAAACAATACAGAAGGAATGATTTTTAAAGCCTCAGTATATGAATTGTGCAGCTGTTGTTCAAACCTCAGCAGTAAACCACTAAATTGTTAATACAGATTTGTCACAGTTTGTGCTAGTAAGAAAAGAATATAAGACCCTTTGGACACAAGTGTCAGTTAGTATAAAGTAGAACAAACACTGGGAAGGATAAGTAAACTTATGAGATAGGCTACATGACATATTGAAGCTATTATTTCAATGTCATCAGTATGCACAGAATTAAACATTTCACCATTTGTGGAAACAGTTTGAGATTAGATGTGGGAATATTGACTTTGACACACCAAGGACTCCAGATCGCTGTGTTGTTACGATGCGTCAGACTGAGCAGACTGTCGGCAACAGAGAGCTGATTTGTGACTTTGGGATGCAAGTGTGTATCTTGAGTGCCAGATTGACGCGGGTGTTGGGGGGGGGGGGTGTAGCTGTGCCACCAACCCCCCGCCCCCCTGGCTCTGACACAGAGGGCATTAATTACCATGTCTTTGAGGGGACAATCTAATCTCTGGGACACATGGCACATAAACCTGAGCGTCCCAGGAGGGATCTGCTGCAGCACCTCTTGACAGTTAGAGGGAGAGGGGGGAGGAGGGTGGGATGGTGGTGGTGGGGGGGTTCGGGGAAAAGGGAGCAGAAAATGAGGAGACGTGTCCAGATGTTATCAGTGTATTAGCTTAATGGTGAAGTGTTCGGGCGCTGGCGCTGCTATCATGTTCCCATCAAGTTCCAACCCTTTCCATGTAAATACAGTCACTAAAACTGTTTATCATTGTTTATTCAATAATCACAACTTTAACAAGAAAAACAATTTGTTTCTGTGATTGAAAGGAGCACACACCATATATGAACTAACACGCAGCTGTGAAACAGTTGTGTAATGTTTTTTTTTCTTCTGTGGCTCTGGACAAACTGTCAAGACTCAGAAAAAATGTCGTTTATAAATTGTCTTGGCAAACTCCATAAAGAAACTGTGGGCTGGAGTTTGAAAGATGTGGATGTTTATCAGGCCGGGAGGATTTAACTTGGATCACTAACAAGCTTTATTTTGGACAGCGCAGACTCCAGCGTCTGGGGTTAATTCATAGTATGGATGCAAGTCAATGCGGCCCACTCTCAGCTGCTTTCATTTTTCTTTTTTTTTTTGTAATTTATTCTTTTTATTGACATTCAGACACAGACATTCATAGCATATACATCATATGAGCGTACTTCTCACATCTGTTGCCTGCCCTAAATGCCAAGTTAATATAGTGGCTTTTATACAAGTTATGAGGAAAAAAGAACTTACCACCATAACAACAATTAAAGCAAAAAAATAAATAAAAAAAATATAAAAGAACTATGAACTGGTAGGGAGTGATCTTTACCGTACATCTTATTACTTGTTTGTGAAAATAAAGTCTGGCCTATGGGGCGTGACATATTTAACCCAGTTTTCCCAGTATGCTGTAAATTTCTCCATTTTGTGATTAACAAAAGCTGTTATCTTTTCCATTTTATAAATGTCCATTGTGATATCCATCCATGTATTTATGGTTGGGCTCTCTGGTGATAGCCATTTCCTGGTGATATTCTTTTTGCAGGCCACCAGCAATATATTCATTAAGTGTTTGTCTCTTTTCGGCCATTCCTTAGGTATGAGTCCAAAAAACATAGTCTTGCTCTCAAAGGGTATTTCACATTTGAAGATGTCCTGTAGGGCGTTGCGTATTTCTCTCCAGTAGTCCCTTAAGACAGAGCAGTCCCAGAAAATATGGTAGTGCTTTGCACTTTGATCTCCACAGTTCCTCCAGCAGACAGGAGAATTGTTATCATAGTGAGACTTCTGGGATGGTGTTATAAAGTACCTGATTAAGCTTTTCCAGCCGAATTCCCTCCACTTTTGTGAGCTGGTACACGTCCATTGATACTTCCATATTGCCGTCCATTCTTCTTCAGATATATTTATCCCTCCTTCATTCTCCCATTTTATTTTGATATATGAAGTTGAATGTGGTTTCAAATCCATTAGACTCTTATACAGGCATGAGATTATTCCATCAATAGTTTCTGAGTTATAGCTTTTTATAAACAGTTCAATCAAGCGTGTGCTTGTCTTTGTTACATTTTTCATTTTTGTATCAACATAATGCCGTAACTGCAGATATCGAAAGAAATCTTGTTTTTCTAATAAATATGTCCTTTTAAGGGTTTCAAAACTGAGCAGTTTTCCATCTTTCATTATACTACATAGGACTGTTATACCCTTAGCTATCCAGTCCTTGAATCTAGAGTCCAATTTATTAAAACTGCATCATAAGCACACCATTTAAGAGCTGTGATTTTGGTCTCGAGTTTATGTTCCTTTATGATGGTTTTCCACGTTTTAAGGGTCCATTTCACCCATGGGTTATCAGTATTATTTATGTGGATTTGTAAATTATTATCAGCTAAAGTTGCCTGAATGGGAATGGACAGCACTTTTTCCTCAATGTTTTTCCATTGGGCAATGTATAACGGTTACACCAGTATATTACTGCTCTCATTTGCGCTGCAAAATAATAATATCTGAGGTTCCACCCTTCTGCTTAGCCAGCTGTTAAGTTTTGAGGCGAACCCTTGGTCTTTTACTTTGCCATATATATCTAGATAGCATCTTATCCCACTCGTTGAATTGATTTAGGTTAACCTCTATTGGCAGGGTCTGAAATAGATATAGAAATCTTGGCAATATATTCATTTTGATAGAGTCAATTCTTGAACTGAGGCTAAAGAAAGGAATTAAGTTCCATCTTGCTATGTCATCTTTTATTTTTTTATGTATGGGTAGATAATTCTGTTCAAATAATTTTGTAAGGTCTTTTGGTAGGTTGATGCCTAGGTATTTAAAGGACTCTGTTTGCCATGCCAGGGGGTAATTACTTTTTATTTCTTTTGGTGGGCTATAATTATATGAAAGTAGCTGGGTTTTACCTATATTGATTTTATACCCTGATAATTGGCTGTATTGTTCAATTGATTGCATCAATTTAGGTAAAGAGTATGTTGGGTGTCCAAGATAGATCAAAATGTCGTCCGCGTAACAGGCCAATTTATACTCCACCCCTTTAATAGTGATTCCCTTAATGTCTTTGTTTTGTCTAATGTGTTGAGCTAGTGGTTCCAAATATAGTGCAAAGAGTAATGGTGACCATGCACAGCCCTGTCTGGTACCCCTTTCTAGCGTAAAACTGTTTGATAAATATCCATTGATTTTAATCCTAGCGGTAGGTTTGTCATATAGTGCCTGTATAGTTTTAATAGTTGTATCATGGAAGCCAAATTTATATAATACCCTGTAGAGAAAATTCCAATTAACCGAATCAAAGGCTTTTTCAGCGTCTACGCTTATCACAGTGGCTTTGATTTTATTTTTTTGTATATAGTCCATAATATGTAGTGTCTTTCGTATATTGTCTTGGGTTTGGCGTTTATGTATGAAACCTGTCTGATCGTTATGTATTAATATTGGTAGAAACTCTTCTAATCGTTTAGCCATGATGGACGTAAATAGTTTATAGTCAACATTAAGAACAGAAATTGGCCTAAAAGATCCACACTCTAATATATCCTTGCCTTCTTTTGGTATGGCTGAGATTATTGCCTCCTTCCAGCTAGGTGGCGTTTGTGCCTTTTTCAAAGCCCAATTCAATGTGGGAAGTAGAATAGGTATTAGTTCTTAAATTCTTTATACCACTCTGATGTGTAACCATCAGATCCTGGTGACTTGCTTAATTTAAGCCTACTAATTGCAGCTTTTAGTTCTTCTTCAGTTATGTCCGCTGTCATTGTTTGGTTTTGTTCCTCATCTAGAGTGGGTAGGTCTAGGGAGTTCAGGAAGCTGTCAATCTGAGTTATAGTCCCACCAGGGACTTCCGAGTATAAGGTTTTATAGAATATTTCAAAAGCTTCCTGAATTTCATTTAATTTATTTCTAATAACTTTTGTTCTTGGGTCCCTAATTTTATGAATTGTATTTTCGGCTATCTTTTTTTTTTAGTTTCCACGCCAATATTTTTGTAGACTTAGAGCCGCTTTCATAGTGTCTCTGTTTCAGAAACATTAGATTTTTCTGGATTTCTTGTGTGGCCAGACTATTAATTTCGTTCCTAATGTTTTTAATTTCTCTTAATGTATCCTGTGCTGAATCAATTTTATGTTTTCTTTCTAGTTCCTTTAATTTGTTTTTTAAGTCCTCTACTTTTCTATTCCTATTTTTTTTCTTGAATGATGATATTGCTATAATTTTTCCTCTTAGAACAGCCTTCAAAGTATCCCATAATATGGGGGTGAGACCTCTCCAGTATCGTTGAGCTCTAAGAAGAGACTAATTTCTGATTTGATTTGTGTCTTGAAGGATGGATCATTTAACAGGCTTGAGTTCAATTTCCATGTGTTATTTTTCAATCGTAGGTTAAAATCAATGGATAAGTATATTGGTGCATGGTCACTTAGATCTATCGTCCCGATTCCACAAGTATGTATTTTATCTTTATCCTTGCCAAATGTTATGAAATAATCTATCCTTGTATAGAGAGAGTGAGGAGCAGAATAGTGGGTGTAATCTCTTCTGTTAGGGAAAAGGTCTCGCCATATGTCGATTAGGCCTACCTCCTCAAAGAGTGTATTTACTTTCTTATATAGGGATTTCATAACATGAGTTTTCCTACTAGAGGAATCTAACTTTGGCTGTAAGTGTATATTCAAATCCCCTCCACAAATCAAAAGGCCTTCAGTTTCTGTTACCATAATATTAGTGATTTTTTGAAAGAAACTAATATCACTACCTGGGGGGGCGTAAACATTCAGAAGGGTGATTGGATTCCCATCTATCTTTCCCTTTACTAAAATAAATCTGCCCTCTTTATCACCCAATTCAGATACTTTTTCAAAATTTAGTTTGCTTGAAATGAGAGTTGCAACTCCTCTCCTATGTCCTGATTTGTATGAAGAAAAAAACAATTTAGTAAAGCCCATTCTCTTTAGTTTCAGGTGTTCCTTATCTGTCAGATGGGTCTCCTGTAAGTAGACTATATGGGCTTGTTCTGCCCTCACTTTAGATAGGATTTTGCTGCGTTTAATTGGGTTTAACAGCCCATTGACATTAAACGAGATAAATTTTACTTTGTCACTAGCCATGCGTATTCATTGTGTGTCAACAAGATAAACAAAGTAGTATTTAGTAGGTCTACTCCCTGAACAATCAAGAACTTCAAACATGAGTAACAGGTAAAGAAACACAACTGTGGTTCCAAGGCTGGGGTCTCTAGTAGATGACCCTGAACTGAGCTAGAAAAAACGTCTAGCTGTGGGGGAAAGCCTCTCCCAACTGTGGGCTGAGGGCCCCCACCATGGCACTTGGAGAAAAGAGGAAAAGTGTCTCTAGTCATTACACAAAAAGTGTGTGCATCCCTCGTTTATATACTCTCACCCAACTGGGGAATATAGGCTATATGCAATTTTTTTTTTTTTTTTAGGTAAATGTAGCACCGCATATTTTAAATTCTGTTTAGCTTTATCTCACTTTAGATTTCAGTCAGTACAAACTCCTATGAAGAGGGTGTGGTTTGTCTTCTGAAGGCTCGCAGTCTCTCTCTGATGTTTTTCTCTCGCTCCTCACCTCTCCCCCGCCGACTCGGTCCCCCCGCTGTTTCCCACGCGGTGCGGAACAGCTGCTCAGCCAGGGTCTCCTTCGGTGTAATCACGCTGACTGGTAGCCCTCGATCCTTCATGTCTGTGGTCGCCTCCTCCGCTGTCTCATACAGACGTGTTCCATCCTCGTAAAACACTCGTAGTTTAGCCGGGAACGGAGTGTGGAAGCGGATGTTTTTCTGCTTTAACACCCGCTTCGCCTCTGCATATTCCTTCCTCTTCTGTAGTACTGCTGGAGGATAATCCTGGTCAAAGTATATTTGCCTCCCGTTCAGAAAAACCTTCTTCTTTTCCCAAGCTCTGCGTAGAATCTCTTCTTTAGCCCTATAGCGGAGGAATTTGACTATTATTGACCGCGGTTTGTCTTGTCTGTCTCCGGTGGGTCTTGGAGCCAGCGCCCGGTGCGCCCTCTCGATGTCGAGCGCCGCGCCTGGGTTTATCTCCAGCGTATCCCGTAGTAGTTTTTCCACAAAGTCTATCATAGTCGATCCCTCGGCTCCTTCAGGCACATTGTAGATCCTTAAGTTATCTCGTCGGGATCTTCCTTCTTGGTCCAGTAGCTTGTTTTCTTGCTGGTGCATAACTTTTATCACCTTGTTCAGGACCTCCTCCATGTTTTGGGCACGGTCCTCCACTTTTTCAATTCGTGTCTCTGCCTCCGCTATTTTTTGGTTAACGCTGGTAATCTCTGATTTAATATCGTTCAGTTGTTCTTTTGTGTCTTTTCGGAAGTCCCGAATCTCCTCCAGAACTTTTGCCAGACTTGCGGCGTCACCTGAGAGAGCTGGGTTAGCATTAGCTTCGCCATCTTGTGTCTTTGTAGGAGAGCCGTTCCCCGGATTTTCTGCATTTGCAGTTTCTGCGGCGTTGTTTTCTCTATTCGAGCGCGACTTCCCCATTTTTGCCCCTTTTGTCTGTTCGAGCAATATCTGTAAATCTGGTATTTGCCGGTCTAAAGGGGCAAAATAACTATTTTTGCGAGGGAGCTGTTACTTCAGGCTGCCATTCGGGATGGTGACGTCACCGGAACTCCTGCTTTCATTTTTCACATCTATTTTTATCTGTCTCTTTCAAGTCTCTCCATACTTTATGGCAGCGCAGTACTAAATTGCTGGAGAACTCTTTTTAATAATTAATAAGAAAACTACTTTCTTGTCTGGCCTGTGCTGTCTGGAGCTATATCAGCCATATCTAAATGCATTAGTCTCATCATTTCAGACTGTAGTTTGGTTTTGAAATCTCGTAATTGTTTGTGCAAATCTCATTCGGTTACATATATTCTGATACTTGTTTTATTAGGGCTTAATCAAGGTTTGGTTGTTGTGATCCCAACCCTTGTTGGATTTATCTAACAAAGTGCAAAAAGACAAATCATTCCACAATACAATGCAATCCATAGCCAGTGTAAGTGTCTAAACTGTCATTATCTTGTGTCTCCCCTGCAGGGAGAGCGTCAGGATTCGGATGTCGTTGAGGAAAGAAACGCCCAGGTGCAGCTGGAGAAGGCCAAGGTACTTTCTCACTGTTGCACCTTGATCTCAACCCAATCAAACCCAGACTGACCCGACCCGACCCAAACCACCTCTGCCTTCACACACACACACTCATTTTTCAGAGAGGCTGCTCTCAAGGACACGATTACATCACAGACAGGGAGCACAGACACCAGGACATGCATGGGATTAGCGGAGCAATATTCTGCTGTTTAAAATGAGTCATTGTTGTCTTTATCCTTGACATCCCTTGAACGAAAAATATTCATTCTTGCTGATATACCCAAGGATGGGGTACTTCATGTGTTAATTAATTAAGAAGATGTTTTTTGTTTTTTTTTTACACTTAATTTGTTTTGCTTTTAGATTTTTCAGACTGTGAAATAAGTAAAACAGAATAACAGCGTAGACCAGGTCAGAGAAAAGTGCATCTTCTATTCCTTGAAATGAAATTAAGATGAAATTCAAAGATCCACTATAGTTACAAACGAAAAATGAAATAGAGGAAATGAATAAAAATAACACCTCAAATCGATTTTAGCTTCTTCTATAGTGGGGTGGTGGGCAGCGGTTGGGGGGGTTCCTCTTGTGTTTTCTGTGGATGTAATAACCATGAAGACCATTACACACAAAAGACTTCAGACTATCTCAACTCATACCGAACCACCAACCGCGCCTGCTGATACACGTCCCACTGAATATTGAATTAAATCCTCCCCCACAGATTTAATGTGCTCCCACTGGTGCTTTGTAATTAAGGCGGCAAAACACACTCGGCCGAACGCCTGCTGACCCCCACAGCCTCTCCCACAGCCTCATCTTTCCAAAGTGGAGTAATTAGCAGCTTGATCGGCATGCCGCTGACATTTGACTCTGATAGGATTACAGCTCCAATCGGCATTCAATCAGGAGGAAGCGCGCAGAGGTTACTGTGCAGAAACAGGAAGATGCAGTTGGCTTTTTCTTTCACAGCAGACATGTTTGACTCATCATTGCGGGGAAAGTTATTAGTAAAAACACAAGACTATCAATGATCCCACACATGGGAGATTTGGCTGTAACAGTATCATACTGTACAGTACAACAAGAAAGTAAACAAGGTAGAAAAATATCCAAATATAAGAGAAAGAGAGAGACATTCTGTATATTTTCATACAAAAATATATACTACAACTATAAAAAAAATATAGAATTTGAAAAAAATATATATATATACGTATATATGTATTATTTCAAGTCATGTGTAAGTCACTGTTAGCAAGTTCAAAACCACAACCCTGAAACTGAAGACATTTTTTACACCTGCTTATCCCTCTGACTGTATGCATTTCAAAATGAGTCTTAAAGAAAAGAGAGGGAATTTAAAAAAAAGAAGCTCTTGTGTGATGTATATGTGTGTGAGCTGTATGGATTATGATGCCTGTGAAGTTCATTGACAACATGTTCCTGTGTTCCCCAGTACAAACCTGTGGCATTCGCGGTGCGTTGCAACTTCTCATACACTCCAGCAGACGACGACAACGTCCCCGTGCCGGGTCAGGCTGTCACCTTTGAAGCCAGAGATTTCCTACATGTCAAAGAGGTTGCAATCAGACACATGCAAATAAAAATCTGTAATAAAGTGCAGGTGGATTATGTGGTGAAATTAAACCTCACGTTTCCATTCACACCTATTTTTTTTGTTTTTTAATTTCCAGAAGTTTAACAATGAGTGGTGGATCGGGCGGCCGGTGAAGGAGGATGGTGTTGTGGGCTTCATCCCCAGTCCAGTCAATCTGGAAACCATTCTCATCAGAAGAGAAGTCCAGGCGAGGAAAGCTGCCAAGGCCTTAGCCAAGTACGTACATCATGCTGCTCTTTCCTCTGGATTCAGAACAGGAGGGGTTTTACACCAGCACACGAACCTGCTGCAGTGTGTTGCCTTATCCTGTCATGCTAATAGTAATCATTACTGGCACAGTACAAACAAAACATCATCACTAAGTGACATGCAGAGGATTATCTAACATTCAGCTGATGCTCTTTGAAAACATCCGGAGATTAGTCAAACAACATTTTGACCAGAACGGTTAAATCAGTGTTGTGAAGCTCACACCAGGAATTCTTCTGTGGAGAGAGGCAAGATATGAAATTACCAAAGACGAAAACTAAATAAATTAGCTACGTTAAAAGCGAATGAAATATGCAGGGTTTTAAGTTTATCAGCGTCACATTATTCCCAGTAATTAGGCTGCTAATCAGGCCTGTAATATTTCGGTGTTTGCAGTCAACAGAAGGTGATTGATAATCAAAATTAAATATTTTAGTTTGAGTTATTTAAGATTTGGTTACACGCTGATGTGGGAAAAGGAACTTAATTAGATTCAATTAGGGATTCAAATGTAAAATGGTGTTTAATCGCAATCCCACACACATCCTCCACAGCCTAGAGCCTCAGAGATCATCCACCAATGGCAACCAGGCATCCAACGGGTGCAAGTCAGATCAGAAAGTGGCATAGCAATCTGTATGGCATATGACAATCTACTATTCTGTTTGTTTTAATAAATGCTAGGAACAAACCAGTGGTTTTACACCATTTTGGTATATTTGAATACATTTCCAATGGCTTGTAAGATTTCTATTAATATCACTACGTTGTAAAACCAAGAGACAGCAGTGGAACTTGTTAGAGACGGAAAATCTAAAAGTAGGAATCCTTTGGTCGGTCAGTGTTTTGTTTTTTACTCTAATCAGCCCAGCAGAGAAGAAGATCCACTACACACTGCCAGATTTTGTCTTGACCTAGTTAGGCTGACAGAAACACATCTAGGGGATCTTGGAAATTTGGCTTTGGTGGCGACTGTATGTGCTGAATCACTTGAAGGGATTTACTCTCTAAGCTTTATATGGCTGTGTTTCATAAGAAGATATACAGATATACTCAAAGCACAAAATCTTTTATTGAATAGACATAAAGTGCTCCCTTTTCATCTTGACTCAAGCGTTGGAAATTGGAGTGTAAGAGAAGCTCTGTTTTTGACAGAAAATGAAACGTGAGCTAATTCTGGATTTTTCCTCTCATTTCAGCAAAGCTGCAAATCAAGCAGCTCAAGATATGAACTCAAAGAAATACACTCCTCCATCACAAGGCCAGTGTGCACTAAAATGTGTAAAAAGAAAAAGATTCTTTCATGTTAGTTTTAATAATCTGTGAATTAACATGAATACCCCTTTTATCATCCCCTATGAACAGCCAATCAGCAGGTGAAAAAGAAACCGGTAAGTGAATGAATGTGGCGCCTTTGCTATCCAATAACATAGATACATATGATAAATAGATGGTTTGTAGCTCCGTTGTTGAAGCTCTGAGTCCAGTTTGTGAGAAAGTTAAGATAATGAAACATTATGCTGAAATAATTTCCTGAGCTGTAAATGTTTAATGTTATCATGTGATGTGTCTCAGTAAAGTTAAACCACCTTTTTATGAATTTATCTAAAGCACAAAGGATTATAAACAAATGTTATTTTCATCATTAGAAAAAATCTGCAGGTATTCAGTGATCAATGAACCCTAATAAAATATTGACAAACGAACAGCACTGCGCTTAAGGATTAATTCAAATTGCAGAAAAGGTTATATTATCATATACGACTTATACAGCAAATGTTTGACAGATTTGATTAATTCAAATTGCAGAAAAGGTTATATTATCATGCTATAATATATTATCATTATATTATATCATATACGACATATACAGCAAATGTTTGACAGATTTGATTAATCAACGGTTAAATTAATAGAAATAACCAATTTATTCTTTGTCATTTCTATGTTTATTTATTTGTAAATAAATGTCAGTGCTTTTTTAAAATCTGTCTGGTATTCATTTGATGACAATAATATTGTCAGGGATACCAAGTAGAAAAGGTAATTGATCCAAATGCTGTGAATGGGGAGTATTGAGGTTGTCAAATGAAAAGCTTTAGCGATTGTGTTGCTTGCAAATACAATGAATGGTTGTTTTTTTTGCTGCTGTAGGGGGAGCAGGTGGCTATGTATGATGTAGTGCCTACAATGCGTCCTGTGGTTCTAATGGGACCGTCACTGAAGGGCTTAGAGGTGAGTTTGCCTCACATGCTGTCTGAAATGCTGTGAAAGCTGAGAAGTTTTGTCTAAAATCAATGTTTTCTGTGCAATTCAAGGTGACAGATATGATGCAAAAAGCACTATTTGACTTTTTGAAACATCGATTTGAAGGCAGGTAAGTTCTGATTTGATTATTCCCTGTTGCACTTTTTTCATGCAGAAATAAAACATAATGAAAATCACAACTGTGTAATCGTTCTTGTTGCTTTGTCTCCCCCCTCCAGAATTACTATCACACGGGTCACAGCAGACATCTCTCTGGCTAAAAGGTCCATCCTCAACAACCCTGGCAAAAAGGCCTTAATGGACCGGTCCAACACCCGCTCCTGTTTAGGTAAATGGCTTTATCATCCCAACCCGCCACTACTGGTCATTGCAAATCATCTCCTTCTTTTATCCGTCTGTAGAGCCAGATGGTTGGGGTTTACTGCATCAGGACAACTCAGATTGTATCGGTTGCAGCAGTAACACCAAATTGATTTTTAAAATAACTTCTCGTAATTGTGTTGGCCCTCTGGCATTCATTGTTTTGTCCCCTGTGGAAAACCTTCCCCACTTGGAACTCTAATTAGGTTAAAACACGTCAGTGATACTGTCTGACCCAGGTGTGGGATTAATGTGTCAGACCTACAGTACACGTTTTATTTATTTTAGTGAAATACTGTGCAGTCTATTTTTATATGATTTTCTTTGTATATTCACTGCACAGATGAACACTCATTCATGAAAACAGAGTGTCTTTGTCCCAGTGACATTGTACAGTAGGCTCGTCTTAACGCTTCCTTTGATTAGGAAGAAAGAATAGGAGTAGAACAGAAAGGGGATAAGATTTACCTGGTTTTCTCTACTCTTGTCTTTCTCATTGCTCTCTCATCCCAGATGCTGCCGGTATGTATGACTGAAAGCACTGGTAGCCCATGTGTGTTTTAACGCCCCACCTCCACCTTCCTTCCTTCCATTACCTCATATCAGCTCCAGCAGCCTCAGATAAAAATTGACTGAGTTTAGATCAAGATTATTTTTTTAGTGGGTTTACAAAAATGTGGACATGCTATTGCTGTTATTTGAGAGTGTGACCTGAAAAGTCTTCAAGTCACAGCCTCCTCCATGCCCTGCTTTCTTGCTCTCCCTCTAGTGGTCAAACTTTGAATTACTCCTCCCATGAGTGTGATACTGTACCTAGATGGATTAGTTACTCAGGAACATACAAATACACCTCCTAATCAGAAGGTCTCATGACGTAGACTGTCTAATCTGTATGAGTAGCCGACAGGTTTGTGTGCTCTTTGCTTTGTTTGTTCATCAGAAACATGAATATGACAAACTGTTTCCTTTTTGATTCTTACATAGTTTGTAATTTTTGTTGAACAAACCATGTCACCACATCCTCCTGTATCTATATATCTATGTATGGTATGGTTGATATGATAAATTTCCAGAGAGGTACATAACTGGACCTTGTGATGAGATCATTCACTCAGTTTCCAAGATCAAGAATGAGCTTTCTAAACATTTTACTTGATCATTCATTTCCAGCTTCAGTTCAACGGATTGAAAAAACAAACACAATTTTCAGACACTCTCATGCTAATACACATGATATAACTTAACATTACAATGACATTGCAATTGCACGACATGGATGATACAAATGAATGATCATGGTTAATACATAAAACTGCTATTAAAAACAGTAGGTCAATTATCTAATTTACCTGCATTATTTTTTATGCAAATCGCAAAGTTAACATTGTACGACTGATAGCTTTCCTCTCCCTCAGGTGTCAACATCATGTTTTTTTCTGCTCTTGCAGCCCAGATCCAGGGGGAGGTGGAGCGTATCTTTGAGCTCGCCCGCAGCCTGCAGCTGGTGGTTCTAGATGCAGACACAATCAACCACCCTCTCCAGGTGTCCAAGACCTCCCTTGCTCCAATCCTGGTCTATGTCAAGATCTCCTCACCAAAGGTAAACTTGTTTTCCCAAAAGTCAGTAATTTCTATAGCATGTGTATCTGAAAGCCTCGATGATTATCTCGATAATATCTGCATTTGCAGTTAATTTCTGTTTCTGCTTCTTCAATCTCCTCTCTCTGTTCTCTCGTGTTGTGTAGGTGTTGACCAGACTGATCAAGACAAGAGGGAAGTCTCAGACCAAACACCTCAATGTGCAGCTGGTGGCAGCAGATAAACTCGCTCAGTGTCCGCCGGTGAGTGCCATCTAGTGGCCATTGTGTGGAATTGACGTGGTGGTAAATGAAAGTTTAAAAATGCACTGGCTGCTATTGTGTCATACATTACATCAGACATGTCTGTTTTTGTCCCGAGGTATACATTTAAGTAGCTGAAGTTGTGAATCTGTTAATAAATGACCATGCCAAAGAGTTTGGTATAAGGCAGAACTATGATGGCGGGCCTTGACCTCTATTCTATTCCCCTGACTACTTTACAGCCACGTTTGGGAGTTTAGCAGCATGAAAAATGAAATAAAATAAAATAAAAGTAAAATGTTGGAGGGCATTTAGATTTTCATGTTGGGAAACAAAAGTGACTTCACACTCAGGATATTTTTTCTTAACACCCATTTTTTTCAGATGATCAAGGTTAGTCAGTTATTGTTATAACTTTTTTTTTGTTTTTTCTATAGGAAATGTTTGATGTCATCTTAGATGAAAACCAGCTAACAGACGCCTGTGAGCACATTGCTGATTACCTGGAGTCCTACTGGAGAGCTACTCATCCACCAGAAATGGAGGCGACCAATGCGATGGTGGCCCAGCTGGCCCAGAATACACTGCCCACCAATCCTTCAGGAATAACGGTATAACAGACACAGATGGTGGGAAAAACACTACAGAAAAATTAAAGTAGCAGAGTATGACATAATTTTCCAAAGATTCATTTTGTCATCTCATCTCATCCCTCTCATCTCATCCATGCAGGGAGTCTGCTGAATGCATTGTAATTTCCATTTTAGTAGGAATATGTAATGCAACAACAGAAACTTCAGTGTGCTGCATCTTTATCTGTGTCCATTTGTTTTTCATCTAACATTTTCATTTCATTTCTCCTCATCCTACTCCACTGGAAAGTTGCTGAAATGAGATAGGTCTACCTCTGGTGAGTGAGACACCTTCAAATTCTGGTATAGCTGCATTTTCACCATGCAACAGCAGTGAAGGAGAGTGGTTACAGCAGCACCTTCTTTAGAAGTTAGGTAGAAAGAACTTGTATGGTCCATCGTGAAACATATGACTGACTACAAACAACCCAGAAAGCAGAAAACCCTTAACTGGAATGTCATTATAGCTTTGCACATTTGAACATTTTCAATTTAATGATTTGGCTACTTGCTGCAAAATTATATCTTAGATTTCTTAAACTTCCCTACCTTGCACTAGATGTTGACAGAAATTGGTCAGAATTAGTGCAAGAACTTGCTGTTGATGTAAAATGTGTGTGATATATATTGGTAAAACTGAACTCTGCACATTGTGTAGTTGTCAGACCAAAGAACTGACTGTCAAACTGATCCCACAATCATTTTTCATAGGGCCTGAATGAAAGTTCAGTAAAAACTATTGTTCCCCTTTCCTTGTTATTGGTTGAAAATGATCCATCGCCTTGTTAAAAATCCACAAATAGCTAAGTTGTACATTCAATCATTATATTTTATTTCATACTCTGGTATAATGTAGCAATCTCATAAAATAAATAAATTAAAAATACTCAAAATAAACAGTGGGTGCAGGGAAGCCTGAGCCTTTGTGAGAGCAGATGCACAAGGCTGCACTGACTGTTCAAAAGTCCTGTGATAAAACTGAGTATTTCCATCCAACAATATTCAAATTGCCCCTAGCGTGACTGCCAATACAGCTACATGGAGGCAACTGTCTGTGTGTCTGTGAAAACACAAGTGTAGATGCCTGCATTTGAAGACATGCTTTGTATAGCACATATTGTATTTTGTGATTAGTAAGGTGACATTATGTTGTTGTTGTTGTTTTGTTACAGGATGAGCAGAAGAACAAAAAGTCAGCAGCTCCGAAGAGGAAGGGTTCCCAGGAGAACCATCTAGACGAGGAACCCCCTACAGCCCAGGCTCAGGAGCAGAAGGCTGAGGAGGGCCAAAGAGAGGAGGAAGAGCGGCTCCTGAGGACTGAACCAAAGAGACCCCAGCACACCCATCACCACCACCATCACCACCACCACCGTCGGATGGAGCACCACAGCCAAGTCCAGCACAGCCAAACATCCGGCGGCATGGAAATACAGTCAAGTAGGGATTACAGCCAGAGACTCCCCCGGAGACATCTGCCGCCTGAGGAGAGGGAGGAGGAACTAGTGGAGGATCTGGCAGAAGAAGACGAGGAGGAGGTTCGCTATAACCACCGGGGCCATAACCATCACCATCACAACAGCAGCAGCAACCACCATCATCACCATCACCACCGTCAGCATCATCGTGGTAACAGCCAGCCACACGTCGAAGAAGACTACGAGCAGGAGCACAACGAACGCAATCGGCAGCACAGGCATCACCAGCATATGCAACCACGGACACAACACACGGATCACTATCCTGTACACAATCATCACAACTACCACCACCATCACCATGGCAGAGACAGAGAGAGAGACAGAGACAGAGACTGTGACAGAGAAAGACACAAGGACAGGGAGCGTGACAGAGACAGGGATCGAGGCAGAGACAGAGATGCAAGACAATGGCACAGAGATTCTTATATACATTCGTGACTGTTGTTCCTGCCGTGGGTCGGTGCATGGTTCTATGCTGCTCAAGTTATACTGCACTAATAGACGGGGCAGAGTGTGTCATCTTTGTAGAGGAGGTCCCCCCTCATACTGTTTGCCATCTTCACCCTCTGCCACATGCACTCACTCTGTCACTTTATTATTCTTTACTAAAAAGGAGTTTTAACATTTGTAGGTGAACGTTTTTCTGATTCATTTTAATTTATTTCACATGGCTGTGTGATCTATTTTTGCACAAACATTCTTCAAGATTATACTGCATCAGTTCACTCTGGGCTGGATTAACAATTATTTTCATTATCAGTATTCTGCCAGTTGCGTTCTTGATTGATCGTTTTGTCGGTAAAATGTCCGAAAACTGAAAAATTGATAGTTCCCTCAGCCTGAAGCGACATCAAATATCTTGTTTTGAAGAGCCCAAACCCAATACCCGAAAAATATTCAAACATTAGATCTGCACGTTGGTGATGTTTGGTATTGTTTTGCTTTAACAAAAACCTGAATTGTCCTGTTACAGCTTTTCTCCTAATGAAAATTAAATTTGAATGTGATGACAAGTTTGTTGTTGTGAGAAACAAAAAGGTCAAAATTTGAGATTTAAAAATAGGGGGAGGGGGGTTCCCTAAACAACAACAATACGAGGAAAATAGTCTGTATCCTGTCGGGTTGAAAAGTGGTATAAAAATCTGCAATTATTAAAATTATTGTTTTTTTCTGACAAAAATGAATGTTTGGTTTTCGTGGATTTGCTGCATTTTTAATTGTCTGTCTTTGTTTTGGACAGTTAGTCGTAAAACAACCAGATATCACCTTTGCCTCTAAGAAACTGACATTTTCATTATTGACATTTTATACATTCAATAATGAACTGATAAATGAAGAAAGTGGATGGCAGATGTCAATGTGAAAATAATTTGCAGCCCGAAACAGATTATCAGGTAATTTACTCATATTGTGAACATAAAATCACTGTCAGCATCTGCTGTTGGCTTGGTCTTTTATGATTTCTGTTTCCACAAAGTTACATAAAGGGATTTTTTTCTTTTTCTCGTCAAATCAAATGGTGAGATAACTGTGGGGAATTACTCACTTGTGTGTTTCAGTGTCACATCCTACTCTGCCCACATGTATTTAAAATCCAATACATATCTTCAGAAGCCGACGGTTTATTTTAAACATTGGTACTGAAAGTCAAACTATTTTTCTACTTGATTATAAAGGGAGTCATACTTTGCTTCCTACTTTTTAAAATGGTGTTCAAGCATATTTACTGTATCAACTTGCATTTGCTCTGTCTGAAAGCATGAATTATGTTTTGGTGACACTGACCTGTGCTATATGCTGGATACTCTATGCATCTTCTTGTGATAAAAATATATTGCTTGAATACAATCTCTATGCATTTGTACATACTTCATAATTGCCTTGTTAGTAAATGTAAGGAGAACCAGAGAGCCTGTTGCACTGTCTGGTAGAACTTGACCTACTGTGTATGATTGCGAGTTCCTTTCAGTTTTATTTGTTTTGGTTATTTTTGTTTTGTACAGCATTCAGAAGTTAATTTTAACAAGTATGCATTCTATTGTTGAACATCATTAAAATGGAAAAAAAAGATTATGTTAAGTGACATTTCATTTTATGATGAGAAAGTCTGCCTTAGTAGACTAGCCTACTAAACAAAATAATGTCAAAATAATAAAAATAAAGTAATAATAATAAAGTAACAGTGGGCCACTACTGTGCAAAAGTTTGAGGCAGTTCAGATGTTTTGATTTTTTTAGGCTGGGCCCACCCATCCTAGCTGTTCATCCAATAAGCATCCCGAGGAAAGCTTTGAATGAAAGCTTCTCAGCCAATCAGCGGCTTCTACCCCACGTGTGGCGCCTGCCGACAGGCTGAGTCCCGGACTCCCGTCCCGCCTCAGAGCCGCCTCTGACCAATCATGAGTTAGCAACGGTAACTAAGAGGGAGACGCCGGACAAGCAGAGCGATTTGGCAAGCTTTACAATGCTTTATGACAATATCTATGACAATGGCCAAGCAAAGCAGTTTATTTTCTTTTAAAGGTTGACTATGTAGGATTTCCAGAACAATAACAGAACGTTAGACCGTTGCTAGGTAAAACGGGCCGTTGCTAGGGACTCCGTTTTGATCAGAGGACAGCAGAGGAGGAGAACGATGCAGGATTTACCTTATTTTTTATTTTTATTTTTTACCGTCATTTAACAGCATAATAAATGAGTTATAGCTTGTTCCAGGGAGAGTGGAGGCTCTCTGCCTTCCACACCGCTGCTGGAAACCAAACCTGCGCTCAGAGCCTCCGCTGTCGCTGCTCTCGTCAAGTTGAAAAAAAAAGAAAAGCTCCGAGGCACCGGGAGTCGGCGACAGTAAACGTGTTTGTGACAGATACGACTACACAAATACACCCATCCTAACATGTAAATGATAATCCATTGATCCACCGATTGATTATTGAAAAGGCTTCGTTGAAAACAGACGCATACGACCGGGAGGAGGCAGGAAAACAGCTGATTAGTGAGCCACGTGTCGGCTACAGGCAGGTAGGCTACGAATGTAAACACAACGTTGACAAAAAGTCGAGCCCGTCAAAAAATGTTAAAAACAGGCTATTAATTCAGACAAAAAAAATTTTTTTTGTGGAGAAGGAATAGGCTACTTTCATTCTGTTCACCTCAAAACGCACTGTGGATGTATTATTTTTACTGCCTCTTCAAATGAGTTAGGCTACCATCCAGTTCGGCCGCTCCCCCCCCCCATCATTTCTCCGCTTCAGCACTGAGCTGAGGACAGTGACCGAAGAGCCACATAGGTATTAGTCGCTGTCCTCAGCGCCTCAGAAAAGTGCTGAAACGGAGATGACGATGATGACGCTGTGTTTTTTTTTGTTTTTTTTGTCTTATTTTAACTGGCCCATCCAGTTTTCTGAAGGCCCACCCACAATCAAAATCCTGGCGCCGCTACTGGAGATGTTTTGATTTTTATCCATCATGCAATACCATCTGAGAGGCCTCTGATCGGTCCCAACTTATTCTGTAGCATGACGATGACCCAAAAATGACAGCAAATGTCAACAATAACTATTTGAATTCACAAGAATAACACTTGCTTGTGATCACAATTCAAACAATTTCCTTTATGTAGACTAATAAATCTAGGTAGGCGATTAAGGACAAACCAACAGAGACACACAAAAGATCCATTTCTATTGGCCGCGTGTTCGGCAGGTTCGGCACAGTGCGCGAGCTCCTGGAAATTACGTCATAGCGCGCGACATCAGGTGGAAAAATGAACAGCGCTACCAAGGGAAGGAAGGCCAAGTTTGTGTAGGTTGATTGAGACTGACTCGCATAAGAAAACTATCAAAATTTCGACGAAAATATCTGTGGAAAAGTGACTCTGAGCTAAACTGTATTGCTGTCAAAGAATACAGGAAAGTCAACAATTCATGAAAATGCTAAATGAGATGATGCTAGCTTTAGCGCTAATAGTAGCGTTAGCGTTTTCCCTTCGTTGCTAACGTTAATCATGGAGCTGGTAGAGATGTCAGCAGCTGAATGAACAACACGACAACAACAGACGCACCAGACAATGATCCTCATTCCGCCTCATCCAGGAAAAGACGACTGTCTTCGATGTCTAATGTGAGTCAGATTTAGCCTAATTGACCGTATGTGTCTGTTCTTTTCTGTATCTGTGTGGCTGTGCTAGCTGCTTACCTGTAACCGTTTCTCCCGGTTAAATGAGAGTTTTTAACACCTAACTGTGGTGTGGATATATTATATTAACCTCTGTGTCTGGAGCTGTTTATTATGTCCAGTCGCAGCCAGGAGCACAGATGTGTCTGGTTATTCATCATGAGAGGGGCCTTAACACCTTTTACAATGCTTTTTGACGTTTAAATATGTGCGGTTGGGTTTGTGTGCGAATCAAGATGGATGCTTGCCTGTTGATTGTGTGATGAAAGATAGTTGTCAGGTGGTTATTAGGCCTTATTATTTTGAAGAGGACTGCTGTGTTAACTGCAAGGAGGTCAGTGCAAATGCATGAGAGTGACTTCTGCCGTTTCATTTTTGAATTCCCGCTTTTGCAGATCAGTGTTTTTGTCAGATTTGCAGAGGCTTATTTCACTCCCAATTCTTCCCCTTGGCCCTCAGGCACTTATTCCTTTATTGTCACTAGTTTCAAGAAATTACTGGCAGAAAAAATTATGGGTTTTTGGGTCTTTATTGCTGAAGAGTACAGAAAGTCATCTGTTCACAGTCTGGTGTTAGTTTCTGTTGTTTAAATGGAAAACAACACTAGTTATTTACAGAATAAAAAAAACACTGACTGTCAAACAAAGTTCTAATGAGCATCTTGTACGCAAAATGTAAACTGCATATACAGTAGTAAAACAAACTCTTCATCTCAGTATTCATTTGTCACACCAGTGACACAAAATTTGTTATCACACTGACATGTTAAAGAGCAATCACAGAGTAACAGTAAACATTTACTCATAAAATATCCCGAAAAGCTGCAAAATGAATAGTTGGAAAACTGATTGAAAGCCAAGCATTGGAGCATTTGCATGAAGAACACAAAAGTTGTTGTTAGCGTTTCTTTGATCTGTCTTTATGCCATAACACTTTATTCCTGCATTAGTCACAAAGGATTTATGAACAGTGTGAATTATTGTTGAAAGTCAGTCTCAGAGTTTTTGTTCATCTTTTTAAAACTTTTTACTTACACGAACAACTAGGGGAATTAAATGCTGATATCTGTTCACTTGTTTCATCTTTATCATCCCCCAGTAAGTACCCTTTCAAATAGTTGCCTTATTAGATACCAAATAAACCAGACAGATTTTTGATGTTTTGTTAGTGGTAGCTCGTCTCTCTGTTCTTTATGAACACCCACATTGGTCTCAATCAATGTAACAAAAAGTTATTCCATACTATAATCATTTCAAGTAGTGTTCCTCCTTGTATCTTATGTTCATGAATTTAAAGTTAATGTGACTTTAGCGACTCATTACATGTAAAGACAGAAGATAAGTAGGCCTATACTGTATTTGAAATTCTTATTTTTAGTTTTACTTTTATTTTAACTTCACTAAGGAAAATATAGTGACATCCAGTTCAAAATGCTGTTTTGTTTCTGTTTTTATGAAATTTTCTAATCATTTTTAGTTTTTTCCGACTTTTTCCATTTTTTAACTTCACTAAGGAAAATATAGTGCAGTATCCACAGAAAGGAGCTCTCAAAATGCTGTTTTGTTTCTGTTTGCGATTATCAAGAATGTCTACAATTTTCTAATCATTTTGTGGCCTCAGGTTGTAATTTCCGACCAATTCCTGCTTCCATTAGGAAACAGCCTGATTTAATTAAATCACAAAGTTGGAACAGGCTCATTGTTTGCATCCTCTTCCTTTGCACTAATGTCAACCACATCAGGTGGGGACTGGTCATTGCTGGAGAACAGTGGGTTGTCAAAGGCGGTTATTTTGCCAGGGATGATTAGGTGACGACGAGACTTCTTGGAGAGGAAAAAGGCAATCGCTGCCACCATGGCAATCCCAGCAAAGACCAGCACAACCATCAAAATTTTGTGGCTTCTTCCATCAGGATTGGGTCCAATCACTGGGACTGTTTTAAGAGGTAGGTGAGAGTCAGTTGAAAAATATATACTGTATATTCACAATACTGAGAGAATTAAATTAGTTACTTACGTTTTGATGGTAATGGCCCTGTTAAAACTATATAAAAGGAAGGAAAATGTGATCAAATTAAAAAATCAAAAAATGTAATTGAATTAAGTACACAGTAGGGAGCAAAATGTGGAAATGTTGGGTGTGAGAACTGCTTGTTTGTCAATGTCATTATAGAGTCAGCACAGCATTGAATGTGACAACCTCTAAAATAGTAGTAGTACAACATTAAGTAACCGGCATGATGACAAAAATGGTTTTGTGAAGTCCGTAAGGCTAATACCTTTTGGTGTTTTGCAGATGTATGGTCTGGTGAACCACCGTCTCCCCGTCCTCCATCTCCCATCTGAAGTACTCATGGCTCCACAGTCGTTGGAAGTAGGTTCATCTTGTCCTTGATCCCAGTTAGTGTAGTCCACGACAGTTTTGTCCAACCACAACCACACCCCTGGAGACACATAGATGTTTTTTTTGTGATGTTTCTTTTATTAACAGATTATATTTAGTATTTGTTTTTGTTTTTTCATTTATCTTATTGAATATTTGTATTGACTGTGCAGAAGTATCCTGGGGTTTGTACTGTAACCTAAAAGAAGTGACCACTCTTTGTCAACCATTGAAAGAAATTGTGGAAAAAAAATATTGACATATAAGTTTAAACCATAGAATTTTAGCCCAAAATAATCTTCAATTGCCATGTGTATAGTGTAATCCTGAAGCTGAATATTTCTTAACATATAAAAGCAGTCAATGGAAAGAGTACCTTTGTGAGTTTTATACATGCCGATCCAGAAAGAGGAGTGGCTGTCTTGGTATGTCAATGCATTGTTTT
Source organism: Decapterus maruadsi (assembly GCA_030347415.2). Taxonomy (NCBI): domain Eukaryota; kingdom Metazoa; phylum Chordata; class Actinopteri; order Carangiformes; family Carangidae; genus Decapterus; species Decapterus maruadsi. The sequence goes on from CM064906.1 coordinate 21,996,614, forward strand.
GGATGAATTCTTGCTCTGAGGGATCCTCAATGCTTGGAAGGGATCCACCTTCAGAAAACACAACTCTTTAGTGAAAGCTAGACATTTTATTACCTAAAAATATCTTTCACTTACACACACACTTACCAAATCTTGCACAGTTAGCTGCTGCGTCTGCCCAACTTATTTCGTCTGTGACAAATATGTAACAGTTGCCCTTAAATGGTAACCAGAAAAACTCACTGCCTGTAATGCGTAATTTATCTGGGTCATCAGGGCAAACCCCTGGATAAGCACTTGATTCAGTTGGTGGCACATCTGTAAATTAGAGAGGGAATAATTGATTACAATTATGTACTGTTAAGTGTGTTAAAAATGATTTGCTGTTAAAAAGGTGTTACAGACATAAACACACCCTAATTAGTGCGGTCATACAATTAAAAATTTTAACCGCTATAAATCTCAGTTTCCTCAGAAATGGCTGGCCCTTGCAAATCTGAAATAACCAAGGGATCGGAGCAATGTGGCAAAACTCACTCACACACACACCTGTCTATGTGGTCACATCTGGAGAGAAGCAGCAGAATAGGAATAAATGACAGATCTATGGATATTTTACATTTTGCTTCTTCTACGGAGTTAATTGGCGGTTGGCAACCAACTTAAAGGTGCTTTACCATTACTGGACTGAAATGTGGGACAGTAGAGGATAATATTGGCTGCTATAAAAAAAATCATGATTAAAGCGTTAACTATGACAACCCTAATCCTAATGTTTGAAGACTTGTATGATTCAAATTTAAACATGCTCTATGAAGATTGTTATTGGCCATACCTGTTGACTTCATACAAACGCTGCTGATGGTCTGATCGCAGTTAGCAGTCTTCCATTTTCCATCCACATCCGCGTAGACACAAGGTCTGTCCCTGCTTGGTTCATTTGGACCCCAGAATGAAAGTCGCAATCGCCGGCCGTCAATATATCTAAAATAACCTCCGGTCTGAAATCAAGAAATCGGTCAGAATTAAATTAGCTTGATTATAACAACCCTTTCTTCCTGGGTGATGTATCATATTAAGATGACCCTGTTTTCTATGGATTTCCTGCAGGAAAACTATCAGGTTGATCAGGTTTTACTGAAAAGTTATGAATGGCTTGCTATTAATCTTGTATGGTGAGGGTGCATACCACATCTCACATGACATTCCTGCTCCTTGTTATAACCAATTTGTTCAGTGCTATGCTAAAATCAGTATTTGACAACTATTTATCACCAGTGAGGGCAAGATTTTTTCACTACTCCAAGCTGTCTAGCCCGGCTAACACCAAGCCACATCAGGTTTATTCACCTCCAACTTCCAAAAGGCATGACCAATGGACATTGATCAAAATTGCCTCTGTACGCAATTGGATTGTCCTCAAACCAATCAGACCAATGTTGACATGCAAATCAATGGAAAACCCTGACAAATGCATTTTCATGATACAAAATTTCAACTCCTCAGTAAGTGAACAGTGGTTTAACAAACAGCTTTAGCTGTGTTATTTTTCATTGTCGTGACTTTACCATATTTTTGTTCAGTCCAATCCAGAAAGAAGTGTTGAGATTCCGAGCCATCAGTTCAACATAGACCTGTGCCCAGTCATTTCGCAGACTAGCCAGTTTGGCACCATCATCTTCACAGTGCTTATTGGCTTCATTCCAGGTCATTGGTTGAGTAACAACCTTGATAGAGTCATTCAGTCGTGTGACATAGTCAGTAGTAACTGTTGGTTGAGGGGAGTCTGGGAGAGATGGATCTGTTTCGGGGAGAAATTAAAATAATCACTGCAAAATATTGAATTGAACACTGAAAATGTTACCCTGAAGCTCTCTGCATTGTATGTGATGATTGTCAATCATTTGTATACATCATCTTTGATAGATTATAGGCATAGGTATATTTAGGGGAAGGAAGAGAGAAAGCTAGCAATAATAGCACAGACTGTAACCTTAAGTGCATTTTTTTGGTTGCAGACGCACATCATAGATGAACTCACTGGGATTTCGAAGACAGACAAAACCATTGGTGTCATTGCAGGATTGAGGTGTCCATTTTCCTATACCACGGTCAAGGTTGGTACTGATTACAACACATTTGTTGTCCTGGGGAGTGGAGAGAAAACAGTGGGTAAAGAGATTGTTTGGGTCCAGGAATTAAAACGGCATCATAATACTGCTCAAGTATGGAAAATGACTGAAAGTGATTGCTAGCCCACTCATAAGAATGTGATTATTATGGACATTTCATGAAGACTACATAATGCCAATATCACAGTGCCAGCAAATGTAATCTGAATTTAGGAAAAACAACACATCTGAAGAAATTTTAAGATTTAAAAATACCTTGACCATGAGGAAGCAAGCCCTACAAACTGAAAGTAGATGTTTTTGAATAGACAGGTTTTTTTTTTTTTTTTTTAACTCACTAAGAGCCATCACCCTGTCAAGTGAGCGCACCTACATGGTACTATTATAATGAATGGATAGATTCACCATTCATCAGATAGATCAATAAGCTCATAACACACCAAATGAAATGCATGTGCTGTACTTGTATCATTCACGCAATTGTATTGCCACACTGTAGGGTCCTCAGTCACAACTTCTGTAATTATTATTAATATTTTTTTTTTGTCTCAAGATTTTGACAGTGTAATAAATGTATGATCGCAGAATTTAAGTGTAAAACGAAGCAGAGTTGCCTTCACCAGTTTAACTTCTTACCGTTGATCTTAGCATCATTGAATGAAACCCCCTATCCTGTTAAGTAAACCCAGAGAAAACAAATAACTAAAATGCAAAAAGTTTAGTGTAATTTTGCAAGTCATGAAAAAAATAAGCAGTTTCTTACCATTAGAAAAGGATGCATATGATGTCTATGCTGCAATGTAAACACAGAGATTATAAACTAATGCACTTAAGTTATCATAGTAGTCTGTTGATTTTGCACTTAAAGCATAGTGCACAATTGTGAACAGCTGTGCCTTGAGTAAATAGGGTTAGCGTTAATTTGAATTAAATTAAATGAATTTGAACTTTACCCAAAGGCCTTGATGCCGATCAAATAGTACATGTAGTCTCTAAAATTGAGATAACAAACATTGGTTACATTTCTACACGCACACACACAAACTTACATAAATTATCCGAAGTCTACTTCTTCACATTGTCAAACACATTTCAGACTGTGTCCACTTACATCAAAATCCAGGTTCATATATGACCTTGGTCGCCCATCAGTCCAGTAAAATCCATCATCATTGAAGCCATGAAGGCCAATCCACAGATCAGTAGTAGGTGAATCAGCCATCTGATTCACCATAAACACTGAAAATTTTAACAAATTTTTATTTGAGGGTTTATTTCCCTCCAATTTTTACTGAAAGAACACACTATGATATCTCATAGAGGTGCATCTGTCTTCATAACATGTTAGTCTATTATAAACTAGATAACAGAAACTAGTAACAGACACAGTTGGCCTCAATAGAAAGAACAGAGATCTGGCAGTCAGTAGCGATGTTGGGTTTGGCTTATTCAAACCAGTGTGCGTTGACTCTCAGAACAGTTTTACCGCTTTTCTATCTTACATGACATTAGCAAGGGTTAGCAGATGCCAGCTAAAAAAATTTTTTTTAATAGTATGAAGACGACACCAAAGTACCCACCCCGAGTGGTGGCATAAGAAAAGATGGTGATGCTGTGAATATGGTCAATTCACAAAAAAAATCTGAGTAAAGTTGAGGGTTTAAAGAAATTTGTGAGTCCAAGAAAAAAAATTACGTGAAACAAACCTTGTTCATGTCTTGAGGAAATAGTGGCCAAGTTTCCACCCATTTCTTTGCATTGAGTCCTTGCTCCATCCCATGTTAATTTCTGTTCTTTAACAATGAGGTAACACTAAAAATAGAAATTTGTATATTTAAGGTGTTGCAAATCTACCAAATACTGTACATCTCCTCAAACATTGTATTTTTAAGTACAGCCCATTTATATACATTTCAGATAACAAAACAGTTAATGTGATATCTCTGAAGAGCATTACAAAGCTGTACCTTTTTTAAAAAAGATTAAAATATTTGTGTTGGTTTTATTCTTGTATCTTAAAACAAGTAATTTGTATGATTAAAAATGACGTCTGACCTTGGAGTTGAATTTTTTCCAGTTAGCTGGGCAGCCACCTTTAGGAGGCACTGTGGGTGCTGCTGTGGTGTTGGCTGGAGGGGATCCACTACGTTTACAAATGGACCGGTGCTCGAACCCACAATTATAATCATGCCAGAAGCCTGTGAAGCAACCCAAGATTTAAAAATCATATGATCAACACTCACAGAATCATACTACTGTAGATTTAGATTTTTTTCTCTATTCCTTTTTATATTATTCAATGATACTTTGTAGATGATTTGTTCAATTGTTTGAATTAGGAGGCTTACAGTAAGTGTAGGAAATTAATAGGAATAGCATCTAAATGTATTTTTTTTTAAATCTCTTTGTTCTATTGAAAAATGAGAGGCTGAGCAAGCATAATTTTCACCAATTCAATCGGTACTGAAATCTTAAATTATGTTAAATAGATCATTTGAATGTAAAGTAGATTATATTGTAATTCACTCACCATTCAATTCTAACATAACAGCACAGTTCTCATCGAAGTTTCTGAAATCAGGCTGACCTTCTTCCCACCTTTGAAACACCACTTGAGAGCCATCCATCCACCTTGAAAGTAACAAGCAAAACTGAAATTTTGTAACAAACACGACTATAAACATATAATTCACATAAAGACATACTGATATAGTTCAGTAAATTATGGAAATAGTGCAACCTGCAGTTTTACCTTTGGGTCACTGATTCTTAAAATGTGGAGCAGATTGAGAACATTTCAGATCCAGAAAACAGAAGTTCAACAATAAATTGAGATAAATATAATTAATTTGACTGTTTGGTAGTGTTTGGTACTCACTGATATGTTCCATCGAGATCTACAGTCAGGCCTATCCAGTAAGACCCATACTTCTTGGATATCTGTAAACATAGAGGGCTTAAGTAAGTCATACAGTATGTTTTTGTTGTTTATGCAGATACAATGCAAACAATGCAGCCACTACTCACCTGTTGCCATAAAAAGACTCTCTCGGCTTCACTGTTGATAGTCACCAAGTCCCCATGCCTTTGTTTGCAGAAGGAACGAGCGTCTTCCATGGCCTTCCTAGCAGTATTAATAAAATACTGATTCCCTTTCCATTCTAGCCATCCGTCTGAGGTTGTGTTGTAGGCTGTAAACAAGTTAGAAATACATGATAAAGCTCAAGTATACAGTATGTGTTATTTTATTTTTGTTCAGTTGTTTTCAGCTTGAGGTCTCAGCAGGTTAAATTTAAAGGCATGCAGCCAAAGTGCAATGCTAAAAGTCAAAGGCCCACCCACCCAACAAAGATGTACTGTAACAGCTGCAGATTCAGCATGGTAATTTTGCCAAGCCATCGTACTTGAATTCAAGTAAATTGCATTTTGTATTTCATTGTATTGTATTATAGAATACAAACTGTGACAGCAGTTTTCATTCATTTGACAAGATAGTGTTGTTGCATCAGTTTATAGTAGGGGTGTAATGGTATTTGTATTTGTTCCATGCTGTCACGGTACAGGGGTCACGGTTTGGTGCACACAGTCACACAACCAATACGTCTGAGTGAATATTTACAGTTGAGTCCTCACTCCAATCCATGTGGCGGTAACAAATCTAAAAGCTACTAGCAACTGTCATAACAGACGAAACCGTAGCTTGTGTGTACCGTAAATCTTGCATACTGTAGATCAGATACTATACAACATCTTTTGGATGGACCAAAAGGAGCACAGAGCATTTATGTTTTAGATTGTACTACAGATGAAAATTAGCTAGTAGCTAACTCTGGTATGACTGTCCCTGTTAAATAAATAGATAAATTGTATATCACTTATACAGCAAAATTCAAAATGCTTAAAATATCATGTAGCAATGCAGGATTCCTCGGTCAGGTTTCATATATCTATGCAGTAGCTCACGCACCAGGAGTGACAGGGTCTGGAGGTGGGTTTGGAGTCTTTCCTGTAAGGACACAAACAAGAGATGAGATTTCGAGCATTGTGTTTACCTTATGTAACTTAATGACTACGCTTTACCTGCACGGATCTGACAAATGTATCCAAGGTACTTCTCACACTGCACATCGTTCCAAGACCCAGAACGATCCCACCCATACATATTGAATTCAACGCAAGATTCAGCATTATTTTTATTGTTTGGTTCTCCATCTTCCCAGTGTTGAAAATTTACCTGTAAACACAAGAAAATGTCATGACAATGTATTGAAGACACATAAACTGTAATTCAACCACAGAAGAGAGAGGAGACTCACAGGGGATCCATCGCTCCATACGTAACCAGTGCCTGGGTCAGGAGCACTGAGTCCAATCCAGACTGTCCCATACCTAATAATACTGACAAACATGTATTAATGATTCAATTTTAAACCGGTGTAAGAAATACAATTCATAGTTGTCTGTCTGTTGAAGTTCAGTTTAAGTGCTTTCTTGTACAATAACCAACCTTTACATTTTGCTGCAGCCAGGTTTAGAATTACTTTTAACTCTTGGAATTGAATTTTCCATTCCATTCACAAACATGACCATACTTGTGACCTTATATTTATCTTGACAACCTGAATGAAATTAGAGTAGGCTATCTGGGAAGAATGAGAACAAGCCTCTTTTAAGAGAGCAGGTCACCAGGTACTGTACCTCCTTGATAGTTTAAGCTCAGCAGAACTGTGGATGCTGAGCAGGTCCCCTCCAATGGCCCTGCAGTAATCTCTGGCCTCATACCAGGTTCTCTTGTTTGAAGATGAGTATTGAAAAGTCTGAAACACAAGGCAAGGAATCTATCTGTGACTGAATGCACAATTTAGCAGCATTAGTACCACCATAATGACAATGATCAGTGACGATGTTGAAATTTTGTGTTATGTTCTGCATTGGATCCTACCTTAAAGCAGATGTTTCCTGATGCTTTTGGAGTCCAGCCCTCTGCACAGTTTAGTTGAGGAACCGTTGGTGGGACGGGGGTTATGCCTGCCCCCTCTGCCAGGTGTTTGCAAATGTACTTCTCCTTATTGGTGCAAGGCAGCACATCCCAGAGACCAGCAAAAAAACCCGTTGTCATAGCAACACAGCCCTGTTGGTGACCTATGTTGTCAAGGAAAGAAACTTAAATTGTCATTGGTGAAGCCACTTCTGACCATATCTTGCAGTGGAAAGACTTTTTTTTTCCTGTACCTGGCATCTGAGCATTCCAGTGAGTAAACTTCACTGTATCTCTGTTGGTCCACACAAATTCAGCAATGTCTTTCTGGTTTGAGAGCCCTAACCAAAAGTACTTCTCCGGTCTCATCCCTACCAAGCTGACTAGAAATGCATTGTCCACCCTGGAACACAAATAAGATGGCACATTCCTCATATTGGTGAATGATGTACAGTTATATCTGAACTGCCAAAATCTAGTGTTCTCGTGCAGTCGAAAAAAAAGTTCTTACCCAGTTGAAACATCTGCCAAGTAGGAATTTGAACTCATGCAGTCGTCTTTTGCTTCATCAAACGTCTTTGTTGCTGTCCCCACAAAGTAGCAATAGGAGCCGTGCCTTTTCCAACCCTAGATTTTTGGAAAATAATGTGGGAAAACATAGTTAGTTTGTTGTCATAGTACGTGTCATGATTATAGAATAGCAAATTACAGCATAATGTGCTGTATCTTAAGGGATTAGAGATGGTTGCTTATTGATACCAATAGATATATTGCAAAAAAAAAAACACCTTACTGTTTGTCAATATAAATTTTGAAATTGAATAAAAACTTCAGCCCAGTGTATCGTATCATTCAATATTATATTGGTGCAGTACCACTCAAAACTTTAACAAAGCCAAGAATCAGAATGTATTCAAGACAGACATAGTTTTTTAAGAAAAGCTCACGTACAGGTTTGCAGCCTGCATTCTGCTCCACTTCATCTCCAGAACGTTCAGAGTCACCTGCCTTCATACAAATGAAGCCGTGTTTCTCCTCACACACATGGTCAGCCCAGTTCCCATTCTGCAAGTAGAAACATAAAATGTGCAGACCCAACTGTTACACATTTTTGTGATTGTGCAGAGTATTGCATTGAGCGTTGGTAAAATAATGTTGTATGGTTTTCTTGAAAGGCTCTCGACAAGATTTTGCGGCCTGGCTGCTAGAGTTGATTCCCATTTGTCTTCACACTTGACTCATGTTTGGCGCATTCAGCTGATAGTTAGGGATTACTCATAGATACAAACTTTTCAATTTCTGGGCAAATAATGATACTTCAAGAAACAAGTCTATGCACCATATTCCCACATGATGCACTTTACCTCTCCCTTGATGAGAACACAGTCTTCTTGATATGTGAACACACTAGGTTTTCCAAAGACCCAGCTGGTGAAGCTGACAGTAGAGTGGTCACTCCAGTCAAACAGCCCTTCTGACCTCCTGTCATTCAGCCCAATCCAAAGCTCATCAGTGGATGCTGTAGACATGGACAGAAAAACATTAATCTCAGTCAATCAGTCTTCATTTGGTGTGACTTTTGTTAAGTTTCACTACTCTACATAAGAAAAAATCATGGTTGACCGGTATGTTGTAGTGCAAAAATATGAACCATATGATGCTGGAGAATTAAAATAGAAAGAGCAGAGGTACATGCACGCAGCAAAGGTCATGCATGTTGATAGATGTTGTCATTTTTATATACAAAAACCATCAGGATCTGTGTCAGCCCAACATAACGCAGTCCAGTAGCTGAACCAGTCACTAGTAAATGTGTAAATAACAATTAGGTTGTATAATGTTTTGCCTCAGGGTGGCACCAGAACATCAGAGGTGTTTGTTTGTTGTAAAGACTTATTTCAAACTGCACTATTTTCCATTGTCTTCACTCTTCACATACCATATCCAAGTTGAGAGATAACAAAACTCTGGTCCTCCACATTGCGAATGCTGACTAAGTCCCCTCCTTCTTTGCGGCACATTTTCTGAGCATCAGACCATGTTTTCTGGGTGCGATTAAGGTGGAAGCAGTGACCATTGTAGGGAATCCAAGGGCTTGCACAAAATCCTTCCTCAGCTGCTCAGGAAAAAGTAGAATTCAAGGCGTGTGTGACAGATGGCATTAAAATCAACTGAAGACACAATAGTGATATACTAGAGTAGAACAGGTCTTTACTTTGAACAGGAGGAGTCACAGCTCCAGCACTGTAGCAGATGTAGCCCAGTTTCTTTGTGCACAGTGAACTTTGCCAGGAGTACTGTACAGCACTATCCAGAATTGCACAGTTTTGTCCTGGATTTGGAAGTGGGTGTCCTAAAACAAGACAATGGTTAAGCTTGACATGACGGCACAGACTCCACTACTTCATCTGTACCATTTCAATGAATTGTGCAAAAAAATTGTATATTATGACTTATATACACATAAAATATTGAACATATATTTCTTTATTACAGACTCCAAGTCCAAAAATTGACAAGCAGACAGACAAAACATATAGATAAATAATATAGACAGTACACAGTCTGTCAACACACAAGCTAAAAACTTGTGGGCATTAATAAGAATTGCAATTTAAGTTACTGGTACATCAACATTGATCAACTGGCAATAAAATACTTTAAAAGTGTAAGATATACTGTAGTCAGGCTCAAGTCAGAGGGCAAGCTCAACTTTTTTTTTTTCTTTGTTGACATTCCATGCATTGTCATTGTCTAGTTGGAAAAATCATTTCCTTGAAACTGCCAAGGAGTCTTAGGCCAAGTAGAAGGAAAAACCTACCTGAGTCCCAATCCAAATAACGGTACGGCTTCCCATTAGACCACTGCCAGCCATGTTCTGGATTCAGGTTCATTCCAATCCAAAACTTACCCTGATGTCCCAGTAGTGCTACAAGAGTGTATTGAGAAAGCAGGGGAAATAAAAGTTGATATCTAATGAATAGGGCTTACTTACTTCCTTACTGTTATACCAGAAATGTGTTCATTCCTTAATTTTGTTTGAGGGATGTTGTCATAACATTCGACGGACGGACAGCCAGGTTGATTGCGCTATCATGCCCATGTTTGTGGCGCTTGGACTTGATTGTGTGGCACTGCGCCACACACTGGTCAATGTATGGGAAACACTGCACTCCCATAGCTATTCTTCATGCTTTCATATAGAGTCACTGCTCCCTTACCTGAGACATAAGACTTCTGGTGGGGGTCTGTGATACTGAGCAGGGAGGCACTCTGCTGTTTGCAGCTAGCCTCTGCCTGGTGCCATGTCAGAGCTGACTGGGTGTTGAACTGGTAATATGCTCCTGTTGTGATGTCTTTGTTCCAGCCTTCTTTGGCTGTGAAGTACAGGGAAATGCATTTCAGGAATGTCACTTATGTAACTTCAGATTGCAAATGTATGCCTGCCCTGCTACGGGGGCGGGGGCTCAGTATCATGAAAACCTTCACAGAAGTGTAAAATGAAAACTATCACTGTTGTATAATACAACTTTATTGTTCACAGGCAATACTCACTGTTAACTGGGCAGTAGCCCCAGAGACCATGTTCAAATTTAGTTTCAACGGCACACCAAAGACGCTTGTCTTGGGTGTCAAACGTAGTGCACCCTCCGTACCAAGTGTCTTTGTACATGAAGGGAAACATGCAGATCCTACCATTTGCATTTCCTCCAATGGTATAAAGTTCTGAAAGACCCAAACAAGGACAACACATTAAAATAGATAATCTTTATTATTAGCCTATTACGTTTACTTTTTAATAATACAACATTTTTAAACATTAAACATTTTAGAGGCATGAGTGTGTCATCATCACCTCACAACTTATGATCGAAGCATGAAAATATGGAAGGAAACCTTTCAAATAAATCTGTCCTTTTTCTCAAATGATTTACCTAAAAATTGTAAATACATTTCATGCATAAACACTAGTAACTTCCTGCTAGCTGACGCCGTCATGTACTGTAAATCTGTTATTTTTCTGTATATTTCTTGTCTTCACTGTTACAGCTTTGTACTTAAAGTTTTGTAGAGATAAGTTAGTTACTATACCTCTGTTTGTTCTTGTGCAAGCACCACTAGATGTCCCTGAGATTGTCAGGTGGTTATTAGGTCCCACTGTTTTGGAGAGAACTGCTGTGTTGTCTGCTGTGAGCTCAATGTAAAGCTCTTGGCCTTTGAGAGCGAGCGCCGTCTCATTCTTGCATTCCCACTTTTGCAGTTCACTGTTTTCGTCACAATCGTAGAGGCTGATTTCACTCCCAACACTCTTCCCCTGGACTCCCAGGCACTTACTGCCCTTCCAGGGTACCATAAGTCGGTCACCACTTGTCCAGCGAATATCAAAGCACAAATTATGTTCTTTAACCAAACAATAACCTGTGGCCTTGTTGACTAGAGAAAACGATGAATCTGCAAAGAAAGTTTGTTGTTGTGATCAGTAACGCAGTTCTGATGAGAATTTGGACTTTTTTCCTTAAAAAAAAAACAAAAAACTACTTAAACCGATTATTCGATAATCAAAATAGTTGCCGATTAATCAATTAATTGTTGCAGCTCTAGGATAAACATAATATTAATCAGCAAAATAGGGTTCTTATATTACACAACCAATATTGTAATTAAAAATAAATTGTAAAAAATTTACAAAATCATTGTAGCACATGTAACACACTGACACATGGTAAATGACATAGTCAAGGTGTACTATGTAACATAAAATATTACAAAAAGATGAAAAGATAGAATACTGTACCATCTAACGTCAAACATTGTAATGTTTGGATGAGGAGCAACAAGGTTGCAAAAGTGATCCTGCTTTTTAGCATTTTTCTGGAATTCTTAAAAGCCATTCTTTAGCATGACCTTATCCATGTGTTGCTTGAGAATTCGAGCCTTGTGTGAATGCTTGCAGAAAGAAAACGATTTAAGTAGTACAGACACGTCTTGCACATCATATTGTCACACCTTTTTTTCTGAATAATTTGGAATGCTGATGTTTGCACTCCCAGCAGTTTCATTAATGGCAACTTTCCTTACCAGAGAACTTGCACAGTACAATCCCTTGACTACATTTCTTAAGAAGATTTGCATCATCACATGGTGGGAAACAGGAAGTGCAAGTCCTATGCTGCAGCAGTGGTGAATACTTTAATGTCTCTCTTTTAATCTGGATTCTCAGTAAAGCCATCTTACCAAGTGACTATATGTAATTCTACCTAAAGAGTTTACGGTCAATGGTGATAAGTGAATCCAGGTCTCAGACACTTACTTGTCTTGATCATTTTAATTTACATACATTTCATTGTGGACTACTTGAGGGCACTGAGATGATGCATTTCCACACCCAGAATAGGGACTTGCACATAAAATGGCACTCACTAAATCAAATGCATAGCATAGCAAGTAGTGATTCCAGCTAGTGTCATGGTAAATTTTAATATTTCTCTTTCTATTTCAATCACTTGTGATGTCCCTACACACTGCTTTTTCCGCAAAGTATCAGGTCTCCTTTTGTTTCTTAACCATTTGTGTATTTTAATATCTAGACTTCTTAACTTCGCACCTAGACACAAAACCCTGCAGGACAGCAGCAAACCGCTAAAAATTTCCATGACAATAGTCTTAACGTTCCATAAAGGCCCAAAAATGATCAAAAAAACTAAAACTCAAAGAGAAAGCAGTGAAGACAGACAGTTAAATCTGGGGCATGACTTTCCCACCATATGAAATGACAAAAAGAGAAGTGATTTAAGTTTCAGTTGGTTGTGCAAATCATTTTTGAGAGGGTTTCAAGAAAAAAGATTTTGCTTTTGAGAATTGTAGTAAGTTAGATAAAGGCTTGTGCAATATTTGCAAAAAGGAAGTCATCCTTATGCTGACGATCTGGTCCTGTGATTTGTCTGAGGATTGACACAGACTTCAGAATAACTGTCAATGACGTCTCTGTTTTTGTATGCTTTGCGCTCAATTGTTGGATTAAGGTTTCTATGGACTATTGCCATTTTCTGTACAATTTTAAACTCATAATTACTCATAATTAATTCCAATACACATCTGGTGTAGTCTTTACTGCTACTAGAGGAAAAACAGTTAACAACACAGAGGCAATCAAATCATGCAAACAAATCCAGAAGGTGCAGGGTCCTGACTCTCCAAGACAATATCTGTTGATAGTTTAACTGATAGCATTGCTTGACATCACAGGATGTCTGCTAGAAGTTGCAATATTGTACAGATGTGCAGATACCTCCTGGGCCTGCCTCATAGGAACCAACCAGCCCAGCAATCTTTGTTATTTTGGAACTATTAAATCTCACTTTATTGTGTTTTGCATGGGTGAATAGCATTTTGCATGGGTGAGTGAAAGACAGAGAATAGAACAAGGAGAAGTACTATGAAATACACAGATGCACTTAGTCATTTACCGTCAGTCAAGGGTTTTTACTGTCATTTGTTCTTTTTTTGTTTTGTTTTTTGCAGATTTCGCATGAGTCATATGTGAGCCGATCCATCAAAATGAGTCACAGTGACCCAAATGTCAAAGTTGAGCTTTTGATATCAATGGAAAGATTAGAAAATAAGCTTTAAAATGATACCCTAGTCAAAATCATACATTTTATGGTTTTCGAGATATGGCCATTTGAATTACTATCTCCTCCTCTCCTATTCTGTTCTAAAACCTGAGAAAATTGCATTTAAAGTTTTGCCAGTGACTCTGGCGTCTGTTCCTGTACCACGTGATTGCACGCACCCTATGCGGTCCCTTGTTGTCACAGATGCACCATTCAATGACCCTCGGAAAGCAGAGAATCTCACGATTCAGATGCTGTTCACAGCTTGTCTCTATCATAAACGGTTCAGAAGTTGTAATGTTTTGTTGATGTTTTGTAAAACATGTGCAAGCGTTGTGTTGATTGCGACGTTCGGTTTAGCATTGTTGCTACGTTTGGTTTAGCATCGTTGCCACGTTCGGTTTAGCATCAATGCTAGCTATGTTAGCGTCGATGCTTCTTGGTTTCTGTAGCCGTCCCTTCATGTCATAGAGCAGGGGTCATCAACTATATTTGTCGAAGGGCCAGAATCTTTCTCAACAGACAATTGTTGGATTAAGGACATTCAAATGGACCAGGATTGATTTTGTAACCTTTTTGCTCAAATCATTTAGTTGCTAATATTTTATTTTACCTGTAAGCTCATAGTTTTCATTTACATAGTATCTTTGGTGTTTTGTATGATGTATAAAATGAAAAAAGGTCCTGACAGCTGACTTTCAGATAATCCCATGCTGGAGCTTTGCACTGCTGACCTGGCATCTGTGATTTTCAGCCTACATAATAAGAAAGGAGGCTGACAATCGGTTCAGATTGATACAAGTCAGTAGGCTAGTCCTGAAATGCTTATCTATAATGCAACATTTTACATCTTGGTTATTTTTCCACAACGACAAAGCTCAGTGGGAAACAGTAGGAGAATCACAGGCCGGGGTGAACCAGGAATACAACACCGGAGGAGGTCGGTACAGAAAAAAAAACAACTGAGTGGCATCAAACACGCGTTTTTAAAATCATTTTCTGTTTTGAGAGTTTTTTGCAGATTTACACTGAATGGGTTTGTGCATCAAAATGAGTCTACATCTGAACCATGTCACAACCAATCAATGGAAAGATTAACCGAGGCGGCCCTAGTCAAAATCACCCAGCTGGCCTCTGCAGACAGGCAGGGAAAACTGCAGTCCAGCAGCTCCTAAACGTTCATGCATGGTGCTTTGGGTATTCCGGTGTTTCCTAATCCCAGCGCCCTTGGCTCATAGATGCACACACAAACACTTTGAAAGCGTGTCTCAATTTCCCAGCACATTGACTTACAGGCGTTCAGAGCCCGATAAATTTTGTTGATGCTTGTAAACATAAGAACTCAGTCGATTGCGGGCCGGTTTGGAAGGTTCGTTTGGGCATCGTTTTACTTAACAGCATCAATGCTAGCTATGGCCGCCAGTTGATGATCACTGTCATAGAGGCACCATTCAATGACCGTCGGAAAGCGGAGAATCCAGCGATTCAGATGCAGTTTACAGCTCGTTTCTATCATGAACAGTTCAGAAGATATTTCATGTTTCACCAAAATTATTCAAAAGCATATTTATTCAAAACAGCTGAGACCCTTGATGTGTGTAGTCATTTTGGAGTCTCTGCACAGTATAACAGTGAAGCTATTGCTGAGGCTTATTTCTCTCCCAACATTCTTCCCCTTGGCCCCCAGGCACTTATTACTTTATTGTCAACAGTTTCAAGAAATAACTGGCAGACAAAATTATGGGTTTTTGAGTCTTTATTGCTGAAGAATACAGGAAGTCATTTGTTCACAATCTGGTTTTAGTTTCTGTTGTTTAAATTGATTTCATGCTAGTTGGAAAACTAGTTTTTTACAGAATAAATAGCATCTTGTCTGCAAAATGTGAACTGCATAGTAAAACAAACTCTTTCTCTTTTCTTTGTTATCACAGAGTAACAGTAAACATTAGCTAAAAAAAATATCATCAAAAGCTGCAAAATGAATAGTTGGAAAACTGATTGAAAGCCAAGCATTGGAGCATTTGCACGAAGAACACAAAAGCTGTACAAGTTATCCTGTTTCTTTGATCTGTCTTTATAGGAGAACACTTTATTCCTGCATTACTCACAAAGGATTCAAGAATGGTGTGAGTTGTTGTTGAAAGTCAGTCTCAGAGTTTTTAAAGTATATTTTTGGTGGGTTTTATTGCCTTTAAGTGATAGTGCAGTAGAGAGAGAGACAGGAAATGGGGAGGCAGAGAGTGGGGGAATGACACACAGGAAAGGGCCATCAGACACGGGACTCGAAGTGGGGCCGCCTGCACCCAGGACTGGGCCTCAACATGGGGCGGCAGCTCTACCAAGTGAGCTAAACGCCGCCCCAGTTTCAGGGTTTTTTCATATTTTAAAAACTTTTTACTTAACACAAACAACTAGGGCAGGGATGTCCAACTCAAATACACCGTGGGCCAAAATGTAAAAAATTAGACTGGATACAAATGCTCCTGATGGTCAGACTGGTTCAATGTTTATGAGAACTTATTGAAATGACCTTATTGCACTTATTGAATTTCTTACGTCTCTTTCTGCAGCTTTAGTAATTTCTAATTATGAATGCACATCATTAACTGTTAAACAATAGCGAGAATTGATTGGTGTTATCATTAATATTTCATTTTATTAGTTCCTTATGTCGTCAGCTTATGAGGGCTTGCCCACACGTGCAGACTTCCATGTGCTGACAGTTTGTGCCACTTCTGCAGCAGTCCAGTGACAGACATTTAGACGACAAACATACAGGGACATCTGTGCTTAATCTGTAACAACGGCACTGCTTAAAAAAGAAAAGAAAAAAAGGACGGCTGCTCTCTCCAGTCGGTCCACCTGTAGCTCACCCACAGCTCCACAGAGGGGCTGTCAGAGGAGCCTCTGCTGTTCCTCTCTTCAGCCTGGTGTTTGGCTGCACTAAACAGCTGTAGCAAGTTAAGTTTCTTAACGTCAAGAAAAAAACCCCATCGTTCTCTCAAACAACAATAGAGGATCAGGTTGTGGTGCTAATGAACAGGGCTGCTGGGGCAAGGACTTGCACTCACGGCCCCGCGATAGACGTGCCAACGCACTGGCAGTGCATTGTGGGATTTGTAGTAGATTTGTGTAGATTAGTGGTACGTGCAACATACTGGCGTGCCAGCTCTAATTGGCTGGCGGGATGTTTGGCTTTTGGATTACATTTCAGAATGCACCTAAAATGCACTATAACATTAACAGATGAATTTAACTTTCTCTAAACTTTTGAACGTGTCCAATTGTTCAGTGTTTTAGTACTTGAATAACATGCCGTTCTCTAACAAGGTGATTAACCACAACAATCACAAGCACCGTCTGATTTAGTGGTTCAGTTGTTATTGAACCACTAAACGGCCAATGTCTGCTTCCATTAGGAAACAGCCTGACTTTATTAAATCACAGAGTTGGATCAGGGTCATTCTTTGCATCCTCTTCCTCTTCATTAATGTCAACCACATCAGGTGGCGACTGGTCATTGCTGGAGAACAGTGGGCTGTCTAAGGTGGTTATTCTGCCAGGGATGGTAAGGTGACGACGAGACTTCTTGGAGAGGAAAAAGGCAATCGCTGCCATCATGGCAATCCCAGCAAAGACCAGCACAACTATCAAAATTTTGTGGCCTCTTCCATCAAGATTTGGTCCAGTCACTGGGACTGTTTTAAAAAGTAGGTGAGAGTCAGTTGAAAAATACTGTATATTAAGAATAATGAGAGAAAAATGAGTTACTTACTCTTTGATGATAATGGCTCTGGTAAAACTATGTAAAAGGAAGGAAAATGTGATGAAATTAAAAAAATGAAATAATAATAAAAAATGTCATTGAATGAAGTACACAGTATTCCAACTTTAAAGATGGGAGCAAAAGGTGGAAATTGCATTGTTTCATTTAACTTCAGGGAACCTACAACCATAAGACAAAAATGGCTTTGTGAATAGACAACATCACAAGTCCATGAAAGGCTAATACCTTTTGGTGTTTTGCAGATGTATGGTCTGCCGTACCACTTATCTCCCACCATCCATGTCCCATCTGAAGCACTAATCGCTCCAAAGTAATCGGAAGTAGGTTCATCTTGTCCTTGACCCCAATTAGTGTAGTCCACAACAGTGTTGTCCAACCACAACCACACCCCTGGAGACACATAGATGTTTTTTTCATTATATTTAGTATATTATTTTTGTTTTTTTCATTTATTTTATTGACTGTGCATTAGTACCCTGATGTTTGTACTGTAACCTAAAAGAAATTACTAGTCTTTGTCAACTATTGAAAGAAATCTCAATCTCAATCAATTGGTTTGCCATGTGTATAGTATTATCCTGAAGCTGAATATTTCTTTACAAATAAAAGCAGTCAATGGAAAGAGTACCTTTATGAGTTTTATACATGCCGATCCAGAAAGAAGAGTGGCTGTCTTGATATGTCATTGCATTGTTTTGGATGAATTCTTGCTCTGATGGATCCTCAATGCTGAGTAGGGATCCACCTTCAGAAAACAAAATGGTACTCTTTAGTGAAAGCTACAGTATAGACATTTTATTACCTAAAAATATCTTTCACAAGAAAACACTTACCATATCTTGAGCAGTCAGCTGCTGCACCTGGCCACCCTTTGCTGTCTGTGATAAATATGTAACAGTTACCCTTAAATGGTAGCCAGTAAAATTGACTGGCCGTAAAGTGTAATTTATCTGGGTCATTAGGGCAATGTCCTGGATAATCACTTGATTCAGTTGGTGGCACATCTGTAAATTAGAGAGGGAATAATTGATTAAAATTCTGTACTTTGAAGTGTTTTTAAAGGTTGAGTCTGAAGTTTTGTGCCCAAAAATAAACATTAGACTTAAACAAATGAATGACGTTGTTGGCGACGGTCAGCTATCGGCCCACGGCTCCAGCGCTTCACTTGGTCTGTGCACTCCTGACAACTGCTGCTGTCAGGTGCAGGAGGCTACACAGTTGAGCCCGAGAGGAGGAGTGTTAATATTTTGTTTACAAACTGCGACGAACAAAACTCCAGACTCTACCTTTGAAATGATCTCATGTTAAAAAAGCTGTTCCAGACATAAGAGGATGTATCCTACGGAGCCGTCATAGCTATCATAAACAAGAGATTATGGTTTACAGGGGGTTTGTGTCATGGACTCGTGATGCCACTGAGACAAGAGCTTTTTTTCCCACCAAGACAAGAGCTGTGACACCTGGTCCAGACGCTCTGATCATGCAGGTTTGAAAAATGAAACATAAGGTAAATATCCTGCATAGTTCTTCTCCTCTGTGTCCTCTGATCAGAGCGACGTACCTTCCAAGTGTGTTTTACTTAGCAACAGTCTGACTACCACTGCAGGAATTAGGGTTAGGGTTATTTTTCTGTTGTTGTTGCCCATCTTGATCAATAGATGGCGGTATTCTGGTAATTCTCCATATTCAACCTTGATTGATTGATTGACTGATTAAAGATTGTTATTGGCCATACCCGTTGACTTCATACAAATGCTGCTGATGGTCTGATCGCAGTTAGCAGTCTTCCATTTTGCATCCACGTCCACATAGACACAAGGTCTGTCCGTGCTTGGTTCATTTGGACCCCAGAAAGAAAGTCTCATTCGCCAGCCATCAGTATATCTGAAATAACCACTGGTCTGAAAGTGAGAGATTGATCACAGTGAAAGATGACCCTGTTTTCTATGGATTTTCTGTAGAAAAACTATTATTAGGTTTTACTGAAAAGTTATGAATGGCTTGCTATTAATCTTGAATGTTCAGGGTGCATACATTCCTGCTCCTTGTTAAAACCAAATTGTTCAGTGCTATCAGAAGATCAGTATTTGAAAACTATTTACCACCATTGAGGGCAAGACTTTTTCGCTACTGCAATAGCTGTCTAGCCCAGTTAATGCCAGGCCACATCTCATTCTCATTTGAGATTCAATGAGGGTCTGGCTAACGTGTATTCACCTCCAACTTCCAAAAGGCATGACCAATGGACATCAAATTTGCCTCTGTACGCAATTGGATTGTCCTCAAACCAATCAGACCAATGATGACATGCAAAGCAATGGAAAACCCTGACAAATGTCTTTTCATGATATACAAAATTTCAACCACTCTGTAAGTGAACAGTGGTTTAAAAAAACAGCTTTAGCTGTGTTATTTGCCATTGTCGTGACGTTACCAGATTTCTGTTCAGTCCAATCCAGAAAGAAGTGTTGAGATTCCGAGCCATCAGTTCAACATAGACCTGCGCCCACTCATTTCGCAGACTAGCCAGTTTGGCACCATCATCTTCACAGTATTTATTGGCTTCATTCCAGGTCATTGGTTGAGTAACAACCTTGATAGAGTCATTCAGTCGTGTGACATAGTCAGTAGTAACTGTTGGTTGAGGGGAGTCTGGGAGAGATGGATCTGTTTCGGGGGGAAATTAAAATAATCACTGCAAAATATTGAATTGAACACTGAAAAATCTCTGCTGCTGTACACAAATGGAAAATGTTACCCTGAAGCTCTCTGTATTGTACGTGATGATTGTCAATCATTTGTATACATCATCTTAGATTATAGGTATAGGTATATTTAGGGGGAGGAAGAGAGAAACTAGCAATAATGGCACAGACTTGAAGTGCATTTTGTTGGTTGCAGATACAGAGGCACATCATAGATCAACTCACTGGGTTTTCGAAGACAGACAAAACCATAGGTGTCATTGCAGTGTTGAAATGTCCATTTTCCAATATCAAGGTCACGGTTGGTACCGATTACAACACATTTGTTGTCCTGGGGAGTGGAGAGAAAACAGTTTGGGTCCAGCCAAATAAGGAACAGCGCTATGCAGAGATTAATGAACGGAACGAGATTGCATTGCTAGAAAAAAAAAATAGAAAAAGAAAAATCTATTCATGGGCCATGGCGAACGTAATTCTTTTGTGGCGGGCAGCCACGAATGAATGAATATGTGGGAAACACTGCAATGCATACTTGTATCATTCACGTAATTGTATTGCCACACTGTAGGTCCTTAGTCACAACTTCTGTAATTAATATTACTTTGTCTAAAGAAAAAAAAAAGTCTGATCGCAGAAGTTAAAAGAACTATATGTAAGAAATTTAAAGCAAACAGTTGTAAAATATCCTAATATGTCACAGAGACTCATGAATAATGTTAATGTAACATACTGATCTGAATGACAACAGTAGTACAGCAAGAATATTCGCATTAAAAAAAATCACAAATCAGGTTTTGAATTCATATTTTGGCATGTGGCGCCACCCAGCGCTCTCTCCCAATCACAGCGTCAGTGGTATTTGAGCCACCGGGTTTCCAGTTAAGCTACTGTACCACTGAGTAACAGTAACTTGCAGATCATCTGACTGACGTGAACTCCGGTCGTAGTTACTGTTAGTCAGAGCAATAAAAGAGTGAGGTTTTCGATGAATATTTAGCTTTTTACTCTGCTCAAACTACAGAAACGCGAATACATACGAGATGGTACTGTAGGCAGATATAGATGTACTGCTGCTTCATCCCGTTGAATGCAGGTAGTAGCTAACTAATGCAGTGTAACATGGTTGAGAGGCATGATCATCTTTACTTTGAGACTGTGTGAGTGAGCAGAGCAGAGGTTAGCAAGTGCAGATACCGAGTCTGGGGGGCAGGGAAGGGGAAACAAGTTTAGAAAGAGCGTAAAGAGAAGCAGAGTTGCCTTCAGCAGTTTAACTTCTTACCGTTAGTCTCATCTCATCATCATACATATCCTGTCAAGTAAACCCAGAGAAAACAAATAACTAAAATGAAAAAGGTTTAGTGTAATTTTGCAAGTAATGAAAAAAAAAAAAGCAGTTTCTTACCACTGGTTTATGATATCTAGTCTGCAATGTAAACACAGAGATTAAAAAGTAAAGCACTTAAGTTGTCATAATAATCAGTTGATTTGGTGCGTACAGAAATTCAGAAAACTCTCTCACTCTCCACCCAGCGTGTCTAAAATTCAGATAACAAACATTGGTTACATTTCTACACGCACACACACGCAAACATGAATTATCAGGAGTGCTTCACAAGCTACTTCTTCACATTGTCAAACACATTTCAGTCTGTGTCCACTTACACTAAGATCCAAGTTGGAATATATTAACTGTCGCCCATCAGTCCAGTAGTAATAATCATGTTCATATAAGTCATGAAGGCCAATCCACAGATCAGTAGGAGGTGCATCAGCCATCTGATTCACCAAAAATACTGAAAATTTGAACAAAGATTTATTTGCATGAGGGTTTATTTCCCTCCAATTGTTATTGAAAGAACACACTATGGTATCTCAGTGAGGTGCATCTTCATCTTCATAACATGTCCGACGTCTATTATAAACTAGATAACAGAAAATACTAGTAACAGACACAGTTGGCCTCACAAGAAAGAACAGAGATCTGGCAGTCAATAGCGATGTTGGGCTTGGCTTATTCAAACCAGTCAACAGCACTTGTAGAGTTTGTAGCAGAGCTTTAGATTTGTAGATATAGATTTTTTTACTGTATAATCATTAGTCATTGGAATGTTTTACATTTTTCCCAATAAAACAGTTCAGTGATAAACTAATTATTGACACATGAGCCTCTCAACTATCTACCATTGTGTCCCAGTCACATACAGTAGCAGATGCTCAATTAGCCATATTCACAGCGTCACCATCTTTGCTAAACATCATCACTCGGGAAGACTCAGCGCTGTCACATAACAACTGTTGAGCTTTTTACCATACCGGTGTTCACCACAACATCTGATATGTGTTGACTATCCACAGTGTTACTGCTTGTGTTGCTGCTACTCTCTTACTGTACATTATAAGGGTGTCATATCAATAAATTATTTATATTATGAAGACGCCAGCTAACATACTCACCCGAAGTGGTGATGTAGTGAAAGATGGCAACGCTGTGAATATGGTCAATTTACAAAAAAAATCTGAGTAAAAGTTGAGGGCTTGAAGAAATTTGTGAGTCTAAGAAAAAAAATTATGTGAAACAAACCTTGTTCATGTCTTGAGGAAATAGAGGCCAAGTTTCCACCCATTTCTTTGCATTGAGTCCTCGCTCCATCCCATGTTAATTTCTGTTCTTCAACAATGAGGTAACACTAAAAATGGAGATTTGTATATTTAAGGTGTTGCAAATCTGCCAAATACTGTACATCTCCTCAAACATTGTATTTTTAAACACAACCTACTGTATGTATCTAAATTTAACATGACAAAACAACTAATGTGATATCTCTAAAAAGCATTACAAGTTGCTCCCTTTTTAAAAGTATGGTTAAAAAATGACTTCTGACCTTGGAGTTAAATTTTTTCCAGTTAGCTGGGCAGCCACCTTTAGGAAGCACTGTGGGTGCGACAGTGGTGTTGGCTGGAGGGGATCCACTACGTTTGCAAATAAACTGGTGACTATACCCACAATTATAATCATGCCAGAAGCCTGTGAACCAACCCAAGATATAAAAATCAACATACATGTATATGATCAACATTCACAGAATCAGTGTGTGTCAAGTTTAGGGAATTAATAAGAATATTATCTGTATTTTTTATTTTATCTACTTGTGTTCAAATGAGAGGCTGAGCAATTATAGTTGTCACTAAGTAATTCGACCTGTTAGATATATAATTTGGATGTAAAGTAGATTTTATATATATATATATATTGTAATTCACTCACCATTCAATACTTCCATGGCAGCACAGTTCTCATCGAAGTTTCTGAAATCAGGCTGACCTACTTCCCACTTTTGAAACACCATTTGAGAACCATCCACCCACCTTTAAGTAAAAAGGAAAACTGTAATTCTGTAACAAACAACAACAAAAATATTATAGCATAATGACATACTGATTCAAGTGAGTAAAGTGAGTAAAGGGTGATTGTGGAAATAGTGCAACTTGCAATTTATTTAAATGTGGAGCAGATTGAGAACATATTTTCTCAGATCCAGAAGTTCAACAATAACAATAATTCAACAATAAATTGAGATACATGTCATACATTTTAACTGTGTTTGGTACTCACTGATATGTTCCATCAAGATCTAAAGTCAGGCCTATCCAGTAAGACCCACTGTCACCGTACATCTGCAAACAGAGAGTAAGTCATAGTTTCTGTTGTGCAAACAATGCAGTAATCTATGGGCATTGGGCACCTTGCGATTTGCAATTACGATTCAGGGGCTACGATTCGATTATAACACGATTATTTATTGATTGATTGATTGATTGATTGATTGATTACTCCTCCGTCGGGTGGAATCCAATTACATGGCTATCACGTTTGTTGTGTTGCTTAAGTATTTTATTTTAGCACGACACACTGTACTGTACATATAACGTGGCTCCAGTCTGCTTCCGCCGCTGAGGTTGTAGAAGCCCAAGTGTTGTCACAAGTCTGCTTTTAAATCAGAAGGAGCTGGTTGGATCTCACGGTGAGGTTGGTAACCCCGGGTACGCTCCTCATAGTGTCCCAGAGATGACACTATGTATTAGTTCCGCGTTTTGGAACCCTCTGTATTACTTTATTTAAAAGGGAACTATGCAAGTCTGCTTGCTTTTCCGCTGTTTTGGTTACGCTTTTCTCTCCCATGCGCATCTGTTTACGACAAAACCCGGCAAAAAATCAATAAATGGAGCAGTGGAAAACACATATGAGGTTACGGCGCGTGTGTTTTGTAGTCTCAACTGTCATGAACAAAAGATTAGGGGTTACAGAGCATGTTTGTGTTGCGGTGTGCAGAGACGAGAGCTGGGACACCGGGGCGGCGGCCAGGTATCACAATTACTCCAGAGCTTTTTAATTAAGGTTAAAATGTAGCATAGCCACGGGAGAAATCCTGCTTTCCCCCACTCCTAGCTGTAAATGTGTCACTGCTCACCCTTTGCCATAAAAAGAGACTTTCGGCTTCGCTGTTGATAGTCACCAAGTCCCCATGCCTGTGTTTGCAGAAGGACCGAGCGCTTTCCATGGATAACTGAGGAGTATTAACATAATACTGATTCCCATGCCATTCTAGCCATCCGTCTGAGGTCCGGTTGTAGACTGTAAACATGTTAGACATACATGATAAACCCTTAGTATACAGTACATGTTATCTTTTTGGATGGGCCAAAAAAGGAGCACAGAGCATTTATGTTTTAGATTGTAAATCACTTATTCAGCAAAATCAAAAATGCTTAAAATGTAGCAATGCAGCATTCCTCAGTCAGGTTTCATACATCTATACAGTAGCTCACGCACCAGGAGCGACAGGGTCTGGAGGTGGCTTTAGAGTCTCTCCTATAAGGACAAAAACAGGAAATAAGATTTCAAGCATTTGGGGTGATTGTGTGTACTTTATGTAACTTAATGACTACGCTTTACCTGCACGGATCTGACAAATGTATCCAAGGTACTTCTCACACTGCACATCGTTCCAAGACCCAGAACCATGATTCCACCCATACATATCGAATTCAACGCATGATTCAACATTATTTTTATTGTTTGGTTCTCCATCTTCCCAGTGTTGAAAATTTACCTGTAAACAAAAGAAAATGATAAATGTCATGACAATGTATTGAAGACACATAAACTGTAACTTAACCACAGAAGAAAGAGGAGACTCACAGGGGATCCATCACTCCATACGTAACCAGAGCCTGGGTCAGGAGCACTGAGTCCAATCCAGACTGTCCCATACCTAATATTGACAAACATGTATTAATGATTTAATTTGAAACCGGTGTAAGAAATACAATTCATAGTTGTCTGTTGAAGTTTAGTTAAAGCGCTTTCCTGCACAATAACCAACCTTCCATTCAAAAACATGACCATACTTGTGACCTTGTATTTATGTTGACAACCTGAATGAATTTAGAGTATCTACGAAGAATGAGAACAAGTCTCTTTTAAGAGAGCAGGTCACCTTGGTAGTTTAAACTCAGCAGAACTGTGGATGCTGAGCAGGTCCCCTCCAATGGCCCTGCAGTAATCTCTGGCCTCATACCAGGTTTTCTGGTTTGAATATGTGTAGTGAAAAGTCTGAAACACAAGGCGAGAAATCTATCTGTGACTGAAGGTTTGGTGGTACTCTTCCTTAATGCACAATTTAGCAGCATTATCACCACCATAATGAGAATGATCAGTGATGATGTTGAAATTTTGTGTTATGTTCTGCATTGGATCCTACCTTAAAGCAGATGTTTCCTGATGCTTTTGGAGTCCAGCCCTCTGCACAGTTTAGTTGAGGAACCGTTGGTGGGACGGGGGTTATGCCTGCCCCTTCTGCCAGGTGTTTGCAAATGTACTTCTCCTTATTGGTGCAAGGCAGCACATCCCAGAGACCAGCAAGAAAACCAGTTGTCATGGCAACACAGCCCTGTTGGTGACCTTATGTTGTCAAGGAAAGAAACTTAAATTGTCATTGGTGAAGCCACTTCTGACCATATCTTGCAGTGGAAAGACTTTTTTTTTTCCTGTACCTGGCATCTGAGCATTCCAGTGAGTAAACTTCACTGTATCTGTGTTGGTCCACACAAATCCATCAATGTCTTTCTGGTTTGAGAGCCCTAACCAAAAGTACTTCTCCGGTCTCATCCCTACCAAGCTGACTAGAAATGCATTGTCCACCCTGGAACACAAATAAGATGGCACATTCCTCATATTGGTGAATGATGTACAGTTATATCTGAACTGCCAAAATCTAGTGTTCTCGTGCAGTCGAAAAAAAAGTTCTTACCCAGTTGAAACATCTGCCAAGTAGGAATTTGAACTCTTGCAGTCGTCTTTTGCTTCATCAAAGGTCTTTGTTGCTGTCCCCACAAAGTAGCAATAGGAGCCGTACCTTTTCCAACCCTGGAGTACATTTCATGATTATAGCAAGTTACAGCATAATGTGCTGTATCTTAAGGGATTAGAGATGGTTGCTTATTGATATCAATAGATATATTGCAAAAAAAAAACCTTACTGTTTGTCAATACAAATTTTGAAATCGAATAAAAACTTCAGCCCAGTGTATTGCATCATTCATTACCACTCAAAACTTTAACAAAGCCAAGAATCAGAATGTATTCAAGACAGACACAGTTTTTTAAGGAAAGCTCACGTACAGGTTTGCAGCCTGCATTCTGCTCCACTTCATCTCCAGAAGGTTCAGAGTCACCTGCCTTCATACAAATGAAGCCGTGTTTCTCCTCACACACATGGTCAGCCCAGTTCCCATTCTGCAAGTAGAAACATAACATAAAATGTTAATCTGTGTGGAAATTGACCACTGATACTCAGGCCAAGCACACTGTACTGTATTGTATCAGAAAGCTTATAGTGTGCAATTTGTTCCAATGTATTATCCAGGAAAACGTCGTGAACAGTAGATTAATTGGCCAGATATGTGCAGACCCGACTGTTACACATATTTGTGATTGTTGAGTATCTCGTTCCCAAAGCATTGGTCAAATAATGTTGCATGGTTTTCTTGAAGCAAGATTCTCGATTTTGCGGCCTGGCTGCTAGAGTTGATTCCCATTTGTCCACAACACTGGGTGAGGTCCACTTGACTCATGTTTGGCACATTTAGCTAATTCCATGGGCTTTTAATCGTGTTGAAAGAGGAAAGGGCCTGCCCCACAAAGTTGCCACATAGTTGGGCACAGAATGCAGGGAAGTAAGGGATTACTCATAGAAACAAACTTCTCAACTTATCAAATCTACATGTATGCACCATATTCCCACATGATGCACTTTACCTCTCCCTTGATGAGAACACAGTCTTCTTGATATGTGAACACACTAGGTTTTCCAAAGACCCAGCTGGTGAAGCTGACAGTAGAGTGGTCACTCCAGTCAAACAGCCCTTCTGACCTCCTGTCATTCAGCCCAATCCAAAGCTCATCAGTTGATGCTGCAGACAGAAAAACATTAGTCTCAGTCAATCATCTGTCTTCATTTGGTGTGTCCGTTGTAGGTCACCACTGCTTGGCCATAGGTCTGTGTGTAACATTCACAAGTACTTTGTAAGTTTCACTACTCTTCAAAAGAAAAAAATCATGGTTGACCGGTATGTTGTAATGCAAAAATATGAACCATATGATGCTGGAGGATTAAAATAGAAAGAGCAGAGGTACATGCACGCAGCAAAGGTCATGCATGTTGATGGATGTTGTCATTGTTACAAAAACCATCAGGATCTGTGTCAGCCCAACATACCGCAGTCCAGTAGTTGAACCAGTCACTAGTAAATAACAATTAGGTTATATAATGTTTTGCCTCAGGGTGGCACCAGAGCATCAGAGGTGTGTTGTTGGTTGTAAAGACTTATTTCAAACTGCACTATTTTCTATTGTCTTCGCTCTTCACATACCATATCCAAGTTGAGAGATAACAAAACTCTGGTCCTCCACATTGCGAATGCTGACTAAGTCCCCTCCTTCCTTGCGGCACATTTTCTGAGCATCAGACCATGTTTTCTGGGTGCGATTAAGGTGGAAGCAGTGACCATTGTAGGGAATCCAAGGGCTTGTACAAAATCCGTCCTCAGCTGGTCAGGAAAAAGTAGATGTGAATTCAAGGCGTGAGTGACGGATGACATTAAAATCAACTGAAGACACAATAGTGATATACTAGAGTAGAACAGGTCTTTACTTTGAACAGGAGGAGCCACAGCTCCAGCACTGTAGCAGATGTAGCCCAGTTTCTTTGTGCACAGTGAACTTTGCCAGGAGTACTGTATAGCACTATCCAGAATTGCACAGTTTTGTCCTGGATTTGGAAGTGGGTGTCCTAAAACAAGACAATGTACCATTTCAATGAATTGTACCAAAAATTGTATAATATGGCTGCCATTAAATAATGAACTTGTGGGAATTAACAGGAATTGCAAAGCAATGTTATTTGTATATCAACATAGGCAACAGGCAAAACCACAAAAATAATTAGAGAAAGGAAAAATAGAAACAAAAGAATGAAAAATAAAACTAAGTCACTGCAACTAAAACTATAAGAATTTTACGGTATATTTTGATAAAATTTTGTTTTTGGTAATTCATTTCAACAGTCATATTTGTGAGATTCTGCTCTTTTATATTGATTATATTTTAATGGAGGCCTTTCACTTTGATGACAGTATGATCCTCCTCCATCCTGGCCATGGATGAGACTAGTCTTGCTGGAATCTGTTGAGAAATGTTTTTTCCAACCTTTACAGATGATTCTAAGGCTTTTACTGCTTGTTTGTACAGTAGCAGAAGCTCCTCCTCCCGGTTCGTCCAATTTGGACGAACTGGGAAGAGGAGCTTTGAGAAGCTTCTGCTACAAAACAAGCTTGAAATATAGACTTACCTAATTTTTTTCTGGACATTTCGCATTTCGGGGCTTCAATACAAGACGGACATTACATATACGAGCAGCATGGAGTAATTTGGATGTTTTTTGGTGTGTCTTTTTGTTACGAAGACAGTTGGTATCCATTTGCAACCGTTATGCACTGCTACGCGGAGACACCCTGTAACTCAGAGAAGCCACGGATAACTCTGAAACTTCTCCCAGCCCCTTGTTGACATAAGGGAAATTTCAATTTTGAGTGAATTGTCCCTTTAACTAGAAAGACAGATGGAACAGAATAAAGATGTGAGTTAGAGCATTATCAAAGTAAAAATAAAAAGGGCTTACGTGGAAGGAAAAAACCTACCTGAGTCCCAATCCAAATAACGGTATGGCTTCCCATTAGACCACTGCCAGCCATGTTCTGGATCCAGGTTCATTCCAATCCAAAGCTTACCCTGATCTCCTAGTAGTGCTACGAGTGTGTGTTAAAAAAAATAGGGAAAATAAAAGTTGATATCTGCTGTACTGTAATGAATAGGGTTTACTTCCTTACTGTTATACCAGTATTGTGTTAATTCCTTAATTTTGTCATTAAAAGTACACAGAAAACTCTTTTTGGTAACACTTTACTTCAGTGCCTGTTTATAAGACTGGCGTAACACTATCATAACCATGACATGACACCTGTCATAAACATCAGTGAATACTTATGACAGATGTTGGGATAGACCAGGGGTCGGCAACCCAAGATGTTGAAAGAGCCATATTGGACCAAAAAAACCCAAAACAAATATGTCTGGAGCCGCAAAAAATTAAAACCTTTATATAAGCCTTATAATGAAGGTAACGCATGCTGTAGCTATATTAGCCTATCAAAATGACTAAATTAACTACAAATACATAATGAGCCTTCATGATTAAATGTTTATTTTTCCTGCAGCGCATTCTGTAGAGCATGACACCACGCGACTACTTTGTTGCGCGATGCCGCCTCAAGTTTAACTTCATTACAATATTAATGACTTATTCATTGCTTTGATAAAATTCAATAAATGCAATAAAGAAATCAGATTTTTGATGTCGTTTTTATTTTGAGGATTCAAAAAAACAGCATAACGTGCCCCTTATCGGCAACAGAGTGCAATAAAATGTAGTCTGCATTTATAAAAATGAAACATCAGCCTTTTGAAAAGGTAACGTAAAATCAAATTAATACAGTTCAAGTTTGACGTCTGTGCAATAAAGACATCAGATTTTTGATGTCGTTTTTATCTTGAGGATTCGAAAAAAACAGCATAACGTGCCCCTTATCTGGGCAACAGTGCAATAAAACACAGCCTGCATTTATAAAAATAAAACATCAGCCTTTTGAAAAGGCAAAGTATATAAAATCAAATAGTTCAAGTTTGACGTCTGTGCAATAAAGAAGTCAGCAACAGCAACAAAATGGAACGTAGGCTACGTAACGTGCCCCTTAACTGGGCATGAGTGCAATAAAACGCAACATGAATTAATAAAAATAAAACATCAGCCTTTTGAAAAGGTAAAGTAGCCTATATAAAATCAAATTAATAGCTACAGTTCAAGTTTGACGTCTGTGCAAATGTGAGTCAGTGCAAGGGTAAAACGAAGCAGCATCCTCTTCTCTTTTGACACGCAACCAACGCAGCCTCAGACCTGAGCAACAAAACACAATAATATCCCTAAGTATCATTCCAAATAAGACATCACTTTAAAAAACAGCCACTTTGTTACTAAATATGCCTGTGACAGGATTGTGTTCTTACCCATTTAATGTGACTTCTGTTTTCGGACATCACTGGTCAGCTTCTCAACATCTGGCATGTAAGATGTAACTTTAATCTTGACACAGGACTGCAAGCTCTCATCTGTGAGGCGGGTGCGATATTTTGATTTAATGTAGTTCATGTTTGAGAATATCTGCTCGCACAGGTATGTTGATCCAAAGATGGATAATACTGCAAATGCATATGTCTTCATGTTCTTATAACTGTCAGGAAGAGCATTCCATGTGTCATAGACAAGTTTCTCGGGTGTTGGGAGGCTTTCAATTTCGCTCCATTTGTGGCTGTGGGCAAGCTGGGCTTTCTGGCGAGTGACGTCTTCAATCTCGGCTGTCAGACGTTTGAATTTTGACACCCATAAATCCTTGTCGGCTATATCAGCCATTTCCATCTCAAGGTCAGCTTGATTTACTCCTGGGAATGTGCTCAACAAGGACGGGTCAGTCTCCAGGGGTGTGACAGGGAAAGACAGGGTCATTTTTTCCTTTCGGAATTCGCAAAATCTGCTCCCAAATGCAGTTTGCATATCAACGATCGCACCTTGCAAATAATCACAGTTAAGCGTGTGATCGTGATGGGCTTCTTTGAATTCTCTCAGGGAGGGGAAGTGGGAGAGCGTGCCTCGCTGTACATCTCTGGCAAAGACAGTCAGCTTGCGCTCGAATGATAGAACAGCTTCCAGCATTTGCAGTGCAGTGTTTCCCCGACCCTGCAGACTTTCATTCAGCTTGTTCAGGTGGCTTGTCATATCCACCATAAAGTGCAGTTTTTCGAGCCACTCAGTATCTTCAAGTTGCGGGTAGTTCAGGTCTTTGCTTTTCAGGAATGTTTTCACGTGCTCTAAACAAGCGACAAAGCGGCGCAAAACCTCACCCCTTGACAGCCATCGGACTTTGTTGTGTAGCAGGAGATCGGAATATTCGCTGTCAACTTCATCAAGCAATGCGCGGAACTGACGGTGGTTCAATGCTTTTGCAATTATCTTGTTCACCATCTCGATCACAACATTCATCACCGCAATACACTCTGATGGGAATGTTTGTGCACACAGTGCCTCTTGATGCAAGATGCAGTGGAATGCAAGCAGATTTCGATCCAATGCTTTCTGTAGCAGAGTCACAAACCCCCGTTTTGATCCTCTCATGCTGGGTGCCCCATCTGTAGCAACTGAAATCAGGTGGTTGGTGTTTATCCCATTGTCATTTAAACACTTCAGCACAGCCCCACATATGTCCTCCCCCGTGTTTGGCCTTTCAGTGGTATTAATTGGATCATTTCTTCTTGCGGCCCATCGGAGTTCACATATCTGCATAAAAGCGCAGTCTGTTCAATATCGACCACATCACAGGACTCATCACAGGCAATTGAGTATGCTGGCGCAGAATTAATGTCTTTGATTTGCTGATCGGTGATGTTGCCTGCCATTTTAGTAGCCCTTTCCTTCACTGTCTTAGCGGAGAGAGGCATGTCTTTAATTTTTTGTATTATCTCGGTTTTGTTTTTGAAGTCTGCAAATAGGTGTTCTGACACGTTGATGAATGACTCCTTCATGTACTCACCATCTGTGAACGGTTTGCCACGTTTTATTATCTCCCGGGCTGCAACAAAACTTGCAGCAGTAGTGGAGTTTGGAGATGCAATCCACTTCTTAAATCTATTTTTCCGCTCCTCTAATTTCTGCAGAAGTAATGCAATCGCACTTTTTCTCTCACTCCCAACTGGGTACTCGGCTGCAAATGTGGCATGCTTTCCCTGAAAATGTCTTTCTACATTGCTCTTTTTGTTATTGGACAACTTCTCGCTACAGAGCAAACATTCAGGCAATCCTTCCGCATTGGCAATGAATGCAAATGATTCGGTCCAAGAAACGTTAAATCCTCTGTTCTCCTCAGTTATTTTTCTCTTTTTCCCTTTGGGATCCATGGCCCATCACACAGCCGCCGGTTTGTTTACAACAGCCACCTGCCTGGCATCCCGCCCTGCTGCTAGAAACGTGTGTCGCAGGTTATGACGTAAATCTTCGTTGACAGAAATGTTGAAATTTAATATTTATTCTACACATTTTACAGCATTGGAAAACGTTAAGAATGTTTGTCCTCCTACAGAAACCATATTAAAACAAAAAATATATTTTTTCCCCCATCTTTTTCCATTTTCAAACATTTTTGAAAAAGCTCCAGGGAGCCACTAAGGTGGCGCTAAAGAGCCGCATGCGGCTCCAGAGCCGCAGGTTGCCGACCCCCGGGATAGACCAACATTTTTTAAATTTTTTTTACGTGTCTTGCCTCACTCCCGAGTCCATAACAAGTAGATAGACACCACCCTTTCAACTGTGCGTGCAGTAAGGGAGAGCTTGTATCGCCCGTAATTAGCTTGGCTCAAACGCTGGAAGTGTATAGCTAAAGTCGTCAGAGACACTTTTCAGCAACTCATCATAGTATCTAAGTATTTTTTTAGTGAAATGGATGTTTGTTTTTAAGTAGACCTCAGATGTTACAGAGTACAGTGGGTGCTAGTTTCATTTGGAGCATTTCACGCGAGATTCACGCGTGAGGCACGGGAGAGCCAGGCGGATTTTTTGTGGAGGAGTTCACCAGAAGCTGCAGTGCGCCCAAACAACCGCCAGGTGGCATCTGTGAGCAGGATAAAACGCCTCAGCAGTGAACACGAATGGGGAATGCAATATAATAGTCTTTCAATGACAACAACGGCAGCTATACTCTCACTCTCTTTTTTCGGTCCTCTGTCTCGTCAGCTCCAAACACACCCGTCTGTGTTTTTAAAATGAGCCAACTACTGTAGCTACAGTAGTGCAGCATTTCTCACTGCGCACCATGTATGAGAGTGGAGCTGTTTGATTTCTTGTGAATGAACGGGTCTGTGTCACTTTGGGGCTGGGCGATAAAACATAGGATAGAATAACTTTCCCTTGATAGAAGACGCGGCCGATACAAAGTCGATTGGTTTCATTCATCCATGTTTTGACAGACAACACAAACAGCCAGTAATGAGACCGGTGACACCGTCAGCCATGCAGCCGGCCTGGACTGGAGGGAGTCCGGGTCAAAACCTCAAGCCCGGTCCGAGTTAACACGATACGCAGCTACAGTTATCAACCCAGCTTCATGCTCTGTGCCAGTTCACATCAAAGGAGGCGTGTGTTTTATTGAAAGCGAGGCTCGGTGTGCGTATGACAATCGCCATGGAACGCATCTGGACAAGGAGGGAGGGGCAGTGTCACGAAACGGGGGGTTTGTGGGGGTCACCCCCCCGATTGACCCCCTGAAAGACTCAAAAGCAAAATCTGTCTCATTTGTCAAAAACAGTTTTATTCTGCATGAATACTCACTGTTAACTGGGCTGTGCTGCCTGGAATCTTGGAGAAACTCAATGTTCAAAGTGTAGCTGTTTTCAACTCGGCACACCAAAGACCGCAAGATTGTCTTGGGTGTCAAACTCATTGCAAGCTCCGCTCCGGTCAAACCTGTGCTTTGTACATGAAGGGAAACAGAGCAGATTGCCAACCATTTGCATTTCCTCTTGGCAATTTTTTTTTGTATAAAGTTCTGAAAGACCCAAAAAGTCAAAAGTGGGAAAATATTAAGCTGTTTCCAAAGCCTTTCAATCTGTTACCTTTTTGCTCAAATGATTTAATTGGAAATATTTGAAGATTTACCAAGAAAACACGTCAAGGCTCCATCTAATACATTTCTGATAAACAAAAAACTGATTTGTAACTTCCTGCTATCCTGCGCGACAGATGGAGCTGTGACAGTCGGCTGGTGCTTCTGTAACTGTAAATCTCTTCACTGTTACAGATTTGTACTTCAAGTTCTGTAGAGATTACTATGAGTTAGTTACTATACCTTTGTGTGTTCTTGTGCAAGCACCATTAGATGTCCCCGAGATTGTCAGGTGGTTATTAGGTCCCACTGTTTTGGAGAGAACTGCTGTGTTGTCTGCTGTGAGCTCAATGTAAAGTTCTTGACCTTTGAGTGAATTCAGACTTCCCAAAAATATAAGCCCCGTCTCAAATAAAACATTTTCTTGCATTCCCACTTTTGCAGTTCACTGTTTTCGTCACAATCGTAGAGGCTGATTTCACTCCCAACACTCTTCCCCTGGACTCCCAGGCACTTATTGGCCTTCCAGGGTACCACAAGTCGGTCACCACTTGTCCAGCGAATATCAAGGCACAAATTATGTACTTTAACCAAACAATAACCTGTGGCCTTGTTAACTAGAGAAAATGATGAATCTGAAAAGAAAGTTTGTTGTTGTGATCAGTAAATAGTTCTGATTGTAGGGGAAGCAAAACGACATGAGGGTCAGTAGATAGTGAGTGCAATTTCAATTTTGGGTGAACTATCCCTTTAAGAAGATGAAATAAGAGAATTTGGACTAACTACTCAAAACAATTATTCGATTAGTTGACGTTTAATTTAATCATTGATTATTGTTAATTGTTGCAGCTCTAGAATAAACATATCAATCAGCAAAAAAGGTTCTTTTTACACAACCAATATTGTAATTCATAATAAATTGCAATACATTTAGAAAAAAACATTACAAAAAGGTGAAAATTAAAAGATAGAATACTGTACCATCTAACGTCAAACATTGTAATGTTTGGATGAGGAGCAACAAGGCTGCAAAAGTGATCGTGCTTTTTAGCAAATTTCTGGAATTCCTAAAAGCCATTCTTTAGCCAGACCTTATCCATGTGTTGTTTGCAGAGAATTCAAGCCTTGTGTGAATGCTTGCAGAGAGAAGAGGATTTAAGTAGTACAGACACGTCTTGCACATCATATTGGCACACCTTTTTGGAATGCTGATGTTTGCACTCCCAGCAGTTTCATTAATGCCAACTTTCCGAACTTGCACAGTACAAACACTTGACTACATTTCCTAAGAGGATTTGCGTCATCACATGGTGGCTGAACAGGAAGTGCAAGTCCTATGCTGCAGCAGTGGTGAATACTTTAATGTCTCACTTTTAATCTGGATTCTCATTCAAGCCATCTCACCAGGTGGCTCCTCATGCTGTCAATTTGGTCCTGTGATTTATCTATGGATTGACACAGACTTCAGAATAACGGTCGATGAAGTCTCTGTTTGCTTAATTGTTGGATTGGCAACACTTCAGAATCCTATACGTTTCGTATAGTCTTTACTGCTACTAGAGGAAAAACAGTTAACAACACAGAGGCAATCAAATCATGCAAACAAACCGAAGGTGCAGGCCTGACTCTCCAAGACAATATCTGTTGATAGACCTCTTAGCATTGCTTGACAACAGAGTATGCTAGAAGAATGATGTTAGAAGTTGCAATATTGCAGATACCTCCTGGGCCTGCCTCATAGGAACCAACCAGCCCAACAATCTGTGCTATTTTGGAACTATTAAATCTCACTTTATCATGTTTTGCATGCATGAATATAATATAGGAGTGCACAAATACCACTTTTTTTCCACATTACATAATATTTTTGCCTTTTTTTTGGTGTCTAGATTTGTAGGCTAATCTTTAGTGTGTTTTTTGAGGCAATGTATGAAAAACGTTCATCATTGTTAGAGGGAGGTTTTGGAC
Source organism: Decapterus maruadsi (assembly GCA_030347415.2). NCBI lineage: Eukaryota > Metazoa > Chordata > Actinopteri > Carangiformes > Carangidae > Decapterus > Decapterus maruadsi. The sequence continues at coordinate 22,033,099 of CM064906.1, forward strand.
CTATTTCTTGTCCGGTCTCTTTTGCTTTGGAATTGGTAGCGTGGTCAAAGTCACTACTCCTGTGGCAACAACTGGAGGGGGAACAAATGCCTCTTTTTCACCTCTGCCAGTAACTTCCTCCCCAACAGCAACCTCCACCCCAGACCAATCAAAGATATTTGGCAGTTGTTCAGGCAGCTCTGCTCTTCCTTCCTCTTCAGACTCCATTTGTCCAGATCTGTGCTTGGCTACAATTCTGTCACTGAGCTCTTCAGGCAGTTCCTTCGAACTCATGGATCTCATTTTGATCTGATATGCAAATGAGCTGTAAGGCCTTATGTAGGCAGGTGTGTGCCTTTCAAATCATGTTCAAATTATTTTTAATTCAACACAGCTGGACTTAAATTAAGGTGTAGAGCCATCTCAAAGTAAGAAATTGACAGCACCTAAATGACCCACATGAGTGCCACAACAAAGAGTCTGAAAACTTGGTGATATTTCAGTTTTTCTTTTTTAATTAATTTCCACTTTAATATAAAGCTGCAGCATAACAAATGGTGAAAACTGAGGGTGGTCTGAATACTTTCTGTACCCACTGTAGTTAATAACTAGCAATCACTGACATTTTTTTCCACAGTGGAAAAACATGTCACGTAGCTGTAGGCTTTCATATGAGTCTGGATAGACACTTATGTTAACTGCAACATGACTGTTTGGCAAAAGCATGCAACCATAAAGCAGTTAATATGTTTTAAGATATTTGAGCCACAGGAGTCAGGAGAGTCATCAATGGGGGAAGGGAGAAGATGCAGCTAAGTACCATGAGCCAGATTCAAATTGTGGTTAGGCCTATCCCTTTTTTAGTACATTTTATACTGGATGAGCAAATTCTCATTTATTAAAGAATAATCCACTAAATTAATATTTCTTGTGTTGTGCTAGGTTTAATATTCATTTAACAGTAACAGGCAGTTTCAAGGATATAAGCAAGTAACAGATCTAGTGAGTATAAGCATAACAATTAACAATACTATACATTCAATCATAGATTAAAAAGGAAAAAAAAGAACACATAAACCAATCATTCCCATTGAGACATCCTAGAGCCTAAATTGTTCTGTTCCATGAGGTCAGACATTGCCAACTCCATTGAAACTCACACTTAGTGACATACTGTTAAATAACTGAATATAAACTGTCTGTATTACAAAAAAAAGCAGAAACATGAATAAAAGGTCATACATACATCAGTCTTAGATACAGTATCATGTACATCCCACTTGCTTCTGACACTTAGTAAATCACAGAGTTATAATGGGCTCAGGATTTTCTACCTCTGCATTCTCTATCAGTTTATTGGTGTCAACCACATCTGGCTTAGACCGTTCACTGTCAAAGTAGAGTGGATTGTCAAATGTGGGTAAGGGAATGGGGGACTTTTTGTACAGGTAGAATGCCAAAACTGTCAGCGAAGAAATGAGGGTAATGATCAGCACCACGACCAAAACCGTGTGGGCACGGCTCTGAGAATCCGAACCGTCCTGTCGTTCTGCACAGATTAACAAAGTAGTGATCAGTACAAACAATTCAATACACAAATTTAGTCTAGGTTAAATTATCATAAAGATGAAAGTAAACCATTTAAACATTCTAATATAACACATATTAAATAGGTGTAACTTACCAGACTTTGATTCTGCATCTTTGACTATCACTGGTGAAGAAGGGAAGAATTATTAATAAAAAAAATTTGCATAAACTTGCATTTTCCCCATGATCATCCCTGCATCAAAGGTTACCCTGTCACTCCAGTCCATGAAAATAAATCTACTCTACATGATCAACAAATCAAGAAACCTGTAGAATAACCCAGAACATAATCAATAGCCGGGTGTTATTGTTATAGTGGATCTTCATTTTTATGCATCTCCTCTTGCACATGCTGTTATTTATATCTCAACAAAAACTTAACAGAAAAGTATTGATCAATCTACATGTCTTGAGAAATGCTTATAAAAAGATTATATTTAAAATATATGGGTATAACAATCCTACCTTTAGGTGTTTTACAGATGTATGGTCTATCGTGCCATCTTCGTCCTGACTTCCAAAACCCATCTTCAGTTGAGATGGCTCCAAAGTCAGAACGAGGCTCATCTTCAGCCCAGTTAGTGTAGTCAATGACTGTTTTGTCCAGCCACATCCATGTACCTGAAGTCACAATCAATGCTTCCTTTTATTTTATAAACATGGAATTGATACTACAACTGATTTGTTTAAATGTTTTTGTTCAAACTGGTAAATATTTCACACACAAAAAAATTAAAGAGTTTCAGTAATGTCATACCTTTATGCGTTTTATACAGGCCGATCCAGAATGAGCTATGGCTGTCTTTAAACATTTCCATATTGCTTTGGAGGAATTGTTGCTCATCAGGATCTTGAATGGTAGACAGGGATCCACCTTAATGACAAAAAACAGTATTTTGGTTGCAACAGTTAGCACAATATTACTAGGTGTTATTTAACTATATATTTTACACTCAATCTACATAATGTGTCTCTTACCATGCATTGCACAGCTGCTGGCTGCATTTGGCCATTCAACTTCATCTGTGACAAACAAATAGCAATAGCCCTTATATGGCATCCAGGTATAACTCTGCTCATACTCGCCACTTGACTCTTCAGGGCACATTCCTGGGTAGGTGGATGACTCTGTTGGTGCCACATCTACGAGTGACGAAGAAAGTAAAGATGAGAATGACCATTAAAAAGATAACCGTCTGACATTCATTGCAGTGAATTTGATTTCTTTATACTCTTATAACTGAATCATCATCCTCCCTACTGTAGCTCTATTCAATACACTTATCATATAATCCTCAACATACAGTTATAGTTTAGCATTACTGCTAAATATTCAATGGAGCTTTTCAAGTTTGACACTTAAGACAGATGGACGGTATTCATTCACATTGCCTACCAACATTCGTACCTGTGGACTGCATGCAAACACTGTTCATGGTCTGATTGCAGAGAGCAGTCTTCCATTTTCCATCCACATCCAGATAGACACAAGGTCTGTCCCTGCTAGGTTCGTCTGTACCCCAGCTGGCAAAGTTCAGGTGCCAGCCATCAATGTATCTAAAATAACCCCCAGTCTGAAAGTGAGGATAGGTCAAATTATTAGAGTTCATGGACATTTATGCAGCCTTATTAAAATGTAACTGATTGGTTAAACGAATGTACAGAATTACTTTGTTATATTAAAGTCAGTTGCCTTGTGGGGGTTCCACATTGTATATCATGAAGCTATTAAGTCTGGTAAATTGTAAATTGAATAAGTTAAAATACTCAATATGTTTCTAGAACCTACAATGTTCTCTGGAACATGTTTCCTTTCTAAAGTACAGTAATTTCAGTTATTTGTAGCCTTGTACCTGCTGTTTATTCAGTCCAATCCACAGAGGAGCTTTAAGATTCATAGCCAGCAGCTCAACGTAGGCCTGTGTCCATTCATTTCGCAGACTGGCAAGATTGGCTTTATCACCTTCACAGTGTCTCTTGGCATCAGCCCAAGTTAGATTTTGAGTCACAGCCTTGACGCTGTCATTTCCCAGAGCTACATAGAAATTAGGAACTGTTGGTTCTGGTTGACTCTGTCTATTAGGGTCTGTTGAGAACAAGACAAAAATCAAAGATGAGAATGATTTTTCTAATCATTGCAGTACATAATTATTGTACTGTATGTACAATTTAGCCTTATTTACAATTTCTGTGTTATTCTAACAGTTTTCCAAACCATGTCATGCAGTCCCCACTCTAATTTCTTTAATCCCTTTTGGAAGAATAGTGCTGTGCATAAATTGCACCTTGGAACTAAGACATACTGTACTTAAACATGATATTACATGATTCATCAGATCATTTCTTAAACATAAGATTGATGAACTCACCAAGATTTTGAAGACAGACGAATCCATTGGTGTCATTGCAATTCTTAATCAACCATTTACCAATGCCATTACTAGGATTGCTGTTCATCACAACACAGTCTTCCTGGTTAAGGACAGAGGGGGGGTTAGGACATCACCAAGACATCCAATTAAAAACTGACGAATCAGAGTAAAATTGAATTTCACTCTCAACTGAATCGTGGAAGTGTTACCTCATTCCATCTTTGATAAAATGTCCCAGGACGATGTTGACTTTTCTAAAAGCAAATTTTTCAAATCACAACATTAGCATAAATTATATTTCAGATGTTATTTCTAGTAGGGACCTAAACAAATCAGTGTACTTACAGAATAGCCCCAGTTGGTATATCGCCTTGGTTTTCCATCAGTCCAGTAATATCCGTCTTGTTTTATACCATTTAAACCTATCCACAGGTCTGTAGTTGCCGCGTCACCCATTTTGGTGATCAAAAATGCTGAAAATTTCAGATTTAGAAATTAAATAATTCAAATTTTTGTGCATTATTTTGAAATAATTTCCAATACATAATAGAATGATAATATGATAATTTCAAACATACAAGACAAATAAAACAATGAAATCCTAAACACCATCACAAATTTTAGGCAGTTTGACAGACAACACAATCATTTGGTATCCACTTTTTTTCCCCTGACAATTACCACGTTTACATGATGTTTTTTAATTCGGAATTAATTATTTGGAATTAAATAGTTCGGAATTAAAATATTGTCCTTCGAGTTTACATGGAAATAATAATTCCGAATCAAGGTTTACATGGAAAACACGTTAAATCGCCTTTATTTAATTCCGCTCAACGTCTGGGGGTCGGGAAGCGTTCTGATTGGACAGGGGCAGTACGTCTACCGGAAGAAAACAAACTCCATTCTCAGTAATGTGAAGAAGTGTGAAGTGAACAGAGCTGCAGCCGCGAGCCGCTCCGCCGCTGCTAAACTTATTTCTCCTCTTAGCTGCCAGGATAGCCTTCCCCGGGTGTGTGTGAGCCTGGCCGCTGCCGCTGCTCCGGTGGGGATCCTGGCAGTGAGCTCGCCTTCCCCGCCGGAGCAGCGGCGAAGGCGGCGGCCGGGCTCACGGGTCTATGAAGCCTGGTTGTCCCGGCCAGAGATCGCTCTGGCCCCGACATGGCTCACTCACAACACTGCAGCTATAACGCTATGTTGTGTGTGTTGCTTCATGAACCTGCTGCACAGACCCCGGTGCTTGCGGTGGCCATGCACCGGAGTATGAAGCGGTTTCATGAAGCCTGGTGGTCCCGACATGACTCACTCACAACACCACGGCTGTAACGTTATGTTGTGTGTGTTGTAGGCTGCCTACTTTTCAGCTACAACATGTTACAGCCGCGGTGTTGTGAATAGTCATTTCATGAACCCGCTGCACAGACCCCGATGCCCGGCCGCTACTAGAGCAGCGGCAGCGTCGGCCGGGCTCCTGGGTCTGTGGAGCGGGTTCATGAAGCCTGGTCGTCCCGACATGACTATTCACAACACCGCGGCTGTAACGTTGTGATGTTGTAGCCCCTTTTTCATGGTTAAATTATCACCGCGACACACACAGAGCGGCGAGGTAGCCTACTGAATGCACGCGTAGAACGACCAGAATTAAGTTTTTAAAAAGAATAAACGTTTACATGATAGAGGAATTAATTAATTCCGCTTTAAAACAGGAATAAACCACCCGCTTAATTCGGAATTAAAGTTAATTCCGAATTAAATTTTCACTAGGAATTAAGTGTTTACATGATCTTTTTAATTCGGAATTAACTTTAATTCCGAATTAAATAGTTTTAATTCCGAATTAAAGCTCTCATGTAAACGTGGTAAATTTCCCCAAATAATATTTTTGCAGCTCTTGGCAGGTTAAGAATGACTGCTATCATTTAAAAATACATTAAAAAAATGGACAAACCTTGCACACGTCTTGAAGGAATAGAAACTAAATTTCCTCCTATGGTCATGCACTGTCTGCGTGCTTCTTCCCATGTTGTCTTGCGCGCAGTATTGAAGCTATAACACTGTTGATAAGAAATAGAATTCACAATAAAAGGTTATCTTTGTTTCGTTAATGGTATTTGTTCTTCACTCTTTTTATTTTTTTTAACTTAATGCTTAAGTCCATGTTGTATTCCTACGTGATATCTAACCTTTGAGTCGAATTTGGTCCACATGGGTGGGCAGCCACCTTTAGGTGCAGGTGTGGGTGCTGCAGTTGTGTTGGCAGGTGGTGAGAGTCCTCGCTTACAAATGAAGGAATGTTCTTGGCCACAGTTACAAGTCTGCCAGAAGCCTATGAACACAGCAGAGATGCAATGAGTAACATTTCACCTGTAGCAAAGGAAACTTATTTTACAATTTTACACTCCACGTTCATTCTTTTAACATGTATATTTTTAGATTACTCACCCATATAATAACCCATAGTAACACAGTTCTCATCATAAGCATCAGTTTTAGGTTGATTTTCATCCCATCTTTGCAGTGATAATGAAGTGCCATCCATCCACCTTAAAACACACAGTTAAGATGAATTATGTAATCATATAACAACAATCATGTGACAATGGACCTGTTTTTTCTTGTTGTCTCGTTGTTGCCTTGTTGTACTATTTTGCATATTGTAAATAAACCGATGCTAAAGACAACAGGTCTTCTTAAATTAAGCACAACAGTTCATAAAGGCTTAATGAAGTCTGTGAGTGAAATGAGTGAGTTGGTTGATCATTGGGTGAGTCATCAATTGATTTAATGAGAAGACACCTGCAATTATATCTATCTACCTTCCTAAAAAATAAAATAAGGAAAATATCAATTTGCACTTCTGTTACATGCTAAATATATATTTTAAATATATATTTTTTTCGTATTTATACAATCAGAACACATACAAAAAAATATGTACACTAATACTCACCAAAATGATCCATCAAGATCCACTGACAAACCTATATAAAACTGACCATAGCTTCTGGAAATCTGTCAGAGCACACATATGGACAGATACACACAAGTTAAAGACTCTCATTACCTAGTAAATTGAATTTGTGCCAGTTTAAACGTGTTAATAGTTTTTTTCCACACCAATAAATACCTACCTGTTTCCATATGAACACATTTTCATCTTTACTACTGATAGATACCAAGTCGCCATGCATCTTCCTACAGATGTCACGAGCTTCTTCCATGGGCTGTGACACTCTGTTAATGTAATACTGATTTCCTCTCCACACAAGCCAGCCATCTGCGGTGGTATTGTAATCTGCAAAGGTTTAAGACACATTTTATATTCCTTTCTTCAACTTTTTTTTTTTTACATTTTACATAGAGTCTGTATAATGAGTATACTACATAGAAATGTTATGCCCTCATGGCAGTGGCACCCAAGGGAGGAGGGAAGCATTATGATTTTGGGTTGTGTGTCCACCTGTGACTGGATCTCTCACGAGGTATTGGGGGGGTTTCTTTAGATTTGGCGTGAATATACAAATTCTTAAAGACGTGCTGATTGGACAAAGGTCAAAACAAAGGTAACTGTAAACTCACAAAACACATTTGTCTTGTGAAATTCATTTCACTTCATGTTACACATTCAAATTTGGCACAAATGTCAACTCTAGAAGTTACATGCACTGATTGTGCTACAATTTAACACAAATGTCTTATGCAATGAGATGAATGGATAAAGAACATCTTCACTCTCATATAATAATGTTCTTGAACAATACTTGGCTGCAATGCTGTCACACAGGATGGAGGGATTGGGGTCATATTTCTAGCAGATTAATACATTAGCAAAGACATACAGCCACCACTACACCATGGGTGGGTGTAGGTAAACAATGTCAACTTACCCACTGTGGTGGTATTTGGAGGCGGGTTTGGAGTCACCCCTGTAAGAACACAAACAAACTTCAGTTTGAGTGGAAACAACGGTAACACACAAAACACTTTCCTCTCTGTACTTATCTCTGTGGGTCAATGTTTTTGGATTGTGCTTTTCTTTTTTTTACTGCACTAAACAGTTTGACTGTTGAGAAAAATATCAGTTATGTATTGTTGGGATTAGGATTTCCAATGAGATCCTGTGTGTGTGACCTTTTGTTTGGGATGCACTTGTGAGAAGTGTTGCAAGATGTGAGGCGCTCCCCTAACACTGATGGTGAAACTAAACTAGAGCATATCACGTTTTCCTGGATAATGGTTAAAAATAACCTCTCCTCAGTAATTTCTCTTCATGCTTTGTTTCAGAGGAGAATCAAGGTAAATAATCAGCACATTTTCTTCACTGTACCTGCACGGATCTGGCACATCCAGTCATTGTAACTCTCGCAGTTCACGTCGTTCCAGGACCCGCTCTCGCTCCAGTGATACATTTTGAATTCCACACAAGATTCTGCGTTATTAAAATTGTTTGGCTCGCCTTCCTCCCAGTGTTGAAAGTTAAACTGTGAAAAGATACAGATCATTTTATAGTGAAAGCATGCAAAAAGAGAGAGATACAGTTTTGGTTCAAAATCAAATGAGTTGTACAAAGTAGAACAACTAACCGGGGAGCCATCACTCCATGCATAACCAGTGCTTGGATCAGGAACATGAAGCCCAATCCAGCCTTTTCCATGCCTGTAGTGCAAATATACAGACATAGGCCATTTGATCAGGCAGTATTCTTAAAGACACTCATTTTTGTGTGGTCCTCTCTCATGTGGCTTCTGTGTAAAGCAGGATACTTACTTTTCTGCGCTCTTGAGGAAAGATTCAATAATTGCTGGATTAATGTTATAAGTGCTGTTGTGTTCTATTTTAAGTTGAAATTGCATTTAACAGTCTCATACCGTCCCACGTGTAGTTCAGTAGAGCCGTGGACGCTGAGCAGATCTCCTCCAATGGCTCTACAGTAATCCCGGGCCTCAAACCAGGTTTTCTCATCTGCACGGGGACCTGTAAAAAACTAGACAGACAAGAGTTGTGTGCTGGACTTAGTACAAATAATAAAAGAATAAACTAATTCAAATGTCCATTGGACATGAGATGATTTGCAAAGAATTTGAATTAGTTTAATTTAAAACAAGTCTGAAATTTTACACAGTATGAATTTGAATAGGTTATAGTTAGTGTCAGGGTGAGGGTGATTGCAGCTCAAATACCTTGTTTATTAGCATAACATATTTTAATTGCCCGTTACTGCCTCTTGTTTTACCTTTGTGCAGACGTTTCTCGTTCCCACGCGAGTCCACCCATCCGCACACGCAGGGGGAGTTTGAGTCGGTGGTGGGACAGTTAAAACTGCCCCCTCTGCCAGGTGTTTGCAGATGTATTTCTCCTGATTGCTGCAGGGCAGCAGATCCCAGAGTCCGGCCAGTATCCCAGTTGTTATGGCAACACAGCCTTGTTGGAAGCCTTGAGTTGAAGAACGGAAAATACATTAAATGTACATTGTGACACGCCGTTGTTCGTCCCAACTATCTCAAGATTGAACTTTATATTTGTATGTACCTGGCATTTCAGCGTTCCAGTGAGTAAACCTCACTGAGTCTGTGTTGGTCCACATAAACTGATCGATGTTTTTCATGTTAGACAGGCCTATCCAGAAATACTTTTCCGGTCTCAAGCCCACCAAGCTGACAAGAAATGCATTATCCACCCTGAAATGATATACATATATACATTGGATTATATTTCTTTTTCAGAAAAGCAGTGTTAGAGTTAACAAAACGTGATTTGTAAAAACATATTATTTTTGTACCCATTGGAAACGTCAGCTAAGTAGGATTCTGAGCTCTTGCAGTGATCTTTTGCTTCATCAAAAGTCTTTGTCTCAGTTCCTACAAAGTAGCAGTAGGAGCCATGTCTTCTCCAACCCTGTAAGAAATGATTAAAAACCCAGTGAATGCTTGAAAATGTTGACCATCCATTCTATTTTAAACAAAGACGAAAAAAAATGAAATGATTTGGTTTCTTGGATCCACATGAGATGACTCTAAAGTTAATGAACAGTTACTTTTCCAAGTTTATTTACAGTGGTGAGTTGTCACCCCACACCTTAATTAGCCAGTTGCTCAAAAAGGCTGAAATGTAATCTTCACTCACCCCTTTGCAGCCTGGGTCCAGGTCTACCTCTTCTGCAGGACGATCAGTTTCACCCTGCTTCATACAGATGTAGCCGTGTTTCTCATCACACACGCGATCTGCCCAGTTCCCATTCTGACAGAAAAAAGCACCATAAAAGTTGTTGAATTTTGTGGATATATTATTAAAAGAAAAACATTTTTTATGGTGGCGAAAGCTTACTGAAACTGAGAATCTGCATGGAAAAGCATTTATACTACTGATCGTGTACAAACTATTTTTAAATGAGGAACAAAAATGTGTTGTTTTTTGCGTTGCTCTCTATTTTTTAATGGTCAGTACCTCATTTCAGAGTTAGCTGCATGAGGTTTTTTTTGACCCCTCCATGTATGACTTGTCCAGATACACATTTGTGTCTCAAAGAAGGATTTCTATGCACCATTTTACCGACATAAAGCTCCTTACCGCCCCCTTGATAAGGACACAGTCGTCTTCTTCGGTGGTCAGAGCAGGTTTCCCATACTCCCAACTGGTGAAGCTGACTGGAGAGTGGTCACTCCAGTCGAACAGCCCCTCTGTCCTCCTGTCATTCAGCCCAATCCAAAGCTCATCAGTGGGTGCTGCAGCATAGACAGTGAAGAGTACATGATATTGAAAAAAAAAATAGTGTTATTTGTGGCATCTATGCATTGGTAAACAAACACACAGATCTTCTGTCAGCAAAAATTGTGTAAATCATGTTTAAGCCGTTATTCAGAAACTGACAAGATTTTGTATATATTGAGGAAATGCATTTATAAGGAGAAACAAGTTGATTGATATAAGGATGAATTGGACATCCATAATTCTTTTGGAAATAGCACTTGCAGCAAACTGGTGATAAGAACCAACCCATCAATATAAAGGATTTCCTCCATTTCAAATCAGTCTAGAGCAAAATGAAAACCACTTGTGTTTCAAGTGTTGGTGAGGGTTGAATGCCTTCATGCATCACATACCGTATCCAAGTTGTGAGATGACAAAACTTTGGTCTTCCACATTGTGAATGCTCGCCAGGTCCCCATGTTCTTTGCGACACTCTTTCTGAGCCATGTCCCATGTCTGAGGGATACGCTGAAGGTGGAAGCAGTGACCGTTGTAGGGAATCCATGGGCTTGGACAAAATCCTTGCTCAACTGATGATGAAATGAACAAATATATACTGTAAGTGACTGGATGACATGAGATATGACACAGTGAGTGAGTCTGATAAACAAAAAGGAGAATAGAATATGTCTCTGTACTCTGTGGGGGAGCTGGCGGGGCCCCCTCCTTGAAGCAGATGTAGCCCATTTTCTTCACGCAGGATGAACTCTGCCATGTGTGCTGTCCAACAGAGTCAAGAAATGCACAGTTGTGTCCTGGATTAGGAAGTGGGTTTCCTTCAAAACAAACAACAAAAAATGCAAAGAAAAATGTCAATATTAACTTCAGATTCATTCTTGACTTGTGGATACACACTACTCACATCTGAGCATGGATCGATGGAATATTTTTGGGGGGTCAGAGCTGAGGGGAACCATAGCAGTGCATTTGACTTTCTTTTACGGGAGTGGCGACTTACCAGTGCCCCATCTCAGATAACGGAAAGGTTTGCCATTAGACCACTGCCAGCCATGTTCTGGGTCCAGAACCAGCCCAATCCAAAGTTTTTGCTTCCCTGCTCCTAGTAGTGCTGCGTGTTTATGTGTGTTTGAGTGGTTGAGAAGGACATAAAAAGAGAAAAGGACAGAGTAAAGAACTTGTTCCTCTTTCACACTGTTCCCTTTTCCTTGCTTAATAAAAATATCCACAAAAAACAGAAATCACAGTCCAACAGTTACAGAGACATTTGAATGAAGTTCTTCAAAACACAAAGGAAGCAACGTATGGTACAGAGAACAAATGGCAACAAATTTAATCATGTCCCTCTTTTTTCTTTTTGTTGAATTTATCAAAACAAAACAATCATTTATCAATGCATATATGCATTGATAAACTATCCCAGGAGTTGCTTTATATAGTAACTCCTGGGAAAGTAATATTAAATGCATTCAGGGTGATCTGTTCAACGAGACTTTCAGATTTGGAGCCAAAGTACAGAGGCCTCATATCACTCGTGAACAAAGTGGATTGCACAATCTGTCCTGTGTCTCAATGATCCTTGGACTATTTAAGGAAACACCAGTGTGTGTGTGTGTGTGTGTGTTTGCTGTGAAGTTGTGGAGTTCTTTTGCATGAAATAGCTGCCGTCTCAAAGGTTTGCATGAGGTCTTTAAAAGCTCTTGCACTATATTCTCGCCTGATCAAATGACTTGATGGGAGTAAAAATTACCTGGCATTCATTCCCCATGTTTACTTTTTTTTTTTTAGCAAAATATTTTCATCAAACTGTCCCAGCCTTTAGAGTGCATCTTCGGCATAGTTATCTTTGTCAGAGTGCATTCAATTGACAACACTTAAAATCAGGTATTCATAATACATCTATATAATACATGTATAATCATCATGGCACCTTACCTGAGATGTAAGCCCGTTCGTTGGGATCGGAGATGCTGACCAGCGAGGCACCCTGCTGTTTGCAGCTGGTCTCAGCCTGAGGCCATGTCAGAAGCGACTGTGTGTTGAGTTGGTAATATGCTCCTGTTTCCAAGTTTTTCGGCCAGTTGTCTCTTGCTGTTCATGAATACAGAAATATGAGAAATGAGTTGTTTGTTCAGTTTAACTCAGCAATGTGACTTAAAAGATGTGCTTCTATACTGTGTGCTTTGCTTACATAGGCTTCTATTCATTCAACTTTTAATCAAAACTAAAGTGTGCTCTGAGATCAAATTTAACTAATAACATTAACAAAATTCAATCACTGCCTACTCACAGTAGTGATATTTCAATCCTAGATGCAGTACTCACTTGTAGTTGGGCAGTATCCCCACTGTTCACGTTCATATTTAGTTTCAATTGCACACCAAGGACGCTTTTGTGAGGAGTCGAACGTAGTGCAGTCTCCAAACCACCGGTCTTTGTACATGAAGGGAAACATGCATGGCTTGCCAAACCCATTTCCCTCGATGGTAAAAAGTTCTAAAAGGGGAAAAGAGTTGATCAAAATCTATTTTATTAAACCGAAATGACACAAATGAATATTTTTTCCCCAAAATTGTCAGGCTAGCCAGTCATGTGTTTGTCCTTCACTGTTGACACTTGACATGCACAGTCAAAACCTGGGAAGGAGGATATTGTTGCCTGACATTTTAAAATCTCTACATTTTAGTTGCCAAAATCATACATGCTAGTTTAGAAGGAGAGTGCTCCTGGCTCCTGTTTGCTACATATCTGGCTCCTCCAAAGGTTGCATACCGTACCTCTATATGTTCTTGAGCAAGCACCGCTGGACGTCCCAGTGATTGTGAGCTGGTTATTTGGCCCGGTGGTTCTCGAGAGAGCGATCGTTTCATCGGCCTTGACTTCAATGTAAAGCTCTTGGCCTTTCAGGGCGAGCAAGGTTCCATTCCTGCATTCCCACTTTTGGAGATCACTCCTGTCGTCACAGTCGTAGAGGCTCACTTCACTCCCGACACTTTTGCCCTGTGCTCCCAGGCATTTTTTGGTTGTAACAGTATAAAGCCGGTTACCAGTCGTCCAGCGCACGTCAAGGCAGCGGGTCAGTTTTTTCAGCAAACAAAAGCCAGTGGCCTTGTTAGTGAGTGAGAATGCGGCATCTGGAGAGAAATTAAAAAAAAACTTTATATTATGAACAGCCCCATCAGATGCAGAGGTGAATTTGGAACATATTTCATGCAACATGCAAATTTACCGTGAAACACAGGTAACCTTGTGTTCTGTCTATGAATCCTTTTATCACTACTTTTACTACTTGATTGACGACAAAAAAAAATGAAAATGTGTTGTTTATTTCTATTGAGCATATCTACTTTTGAGAGACACAGTTGTTTCACTTGTCTTTGTTGTTTTCTACTTGAGCTTCTCTGTTCCAAACACGGTTCCTGTTCAACTTTGGCAGACTAGAGCTGCACTCACAGCATCCTTGAAATAGCAAGTGATACAGTCTACCACTGCAGTTGTCTCAGTTCATGGTTTAGCCCAGATTTGCACTTCTTTTTTTCTTTAGAATAAATTGCATAAGTGCATAAGAACAATATATAAGGCCATCAGTATTGTTTGCAGTAGTAGTTATGAATGTCACAGTTTGAATTTGCATGTATTCCAATATAACAAATGTGCACTAAAGTAAATACAGATTATTAATCCTAAAGAACAAAGTCTTAAAATATTATGCAACATAAGAAACCTGGAGTTCATACTTTACCATTTGCTGCAGAACATTGAAATATAAGGATGGAGAGCACAAAGGCTACAAGCGTTATCCTTGGGGTCAGCATTCTTCTGATAAGTCTCACAGCAGCAGGCATTGTCCATGCATTGCAAGCAGAGGACTTATGAGCATGACCATGAAAAGGAGGGAATCTTAATAGTACTGACACTATCACTTTTTTTTTCCTTTTCATTGAGTGTCATGTTTCAGATTGGCACATTTCAGCATTTTGCTACTGGTAAAAAAAAAAAGGGGGTGGGGGTTGGGAGGGAAGTATGGTCAACATACACTCACTCTTTTGCTCGCACGGATGTCACACTCCACAAAGTGTGGCCCCATTTACTTCCTGTCCTGGGGAAAAGGGAAAAGAGATTTACAAGAGACTTGTCTTAAACATGACTCATCAGATTCTGTGGAGCAGACCAGCATCCATCCCCAAAGACACGTCCGTGATCACTTCCACTGAAGATCAAAATTTCAAATGATTCAACGCAAAATGGAGTTGGTAGCCTCAAATTAAGCAACTTCCAAGGAAGAAGTCAGCAATAAGTTGATGAGTGTTGCCTTGTCAGCAGGCATGAACTGATTTTCTTCAGAAATGTTCTCCTTTTTCAAGTTTATATGTATTTATTTCTCAATAATTCCCCCTTTTTATTTTTTTTATTTTACACTTAACCTCTTTGTTACTTGTAGAGCACTAAAGTATAGAAATAGGCTGATTAAGAAATTAATTCACAGATTGTCTGTATACTAGAAACATTTTGTGATAAGTTTAAATTACTTGTGATTTTAATAGACCAGAGTGATATTGCATTGTTGCTGATGAAGAGAACATTGTGTGCATCCTGAGTGTAGCAACACGATATCCTGTTTTGGGGGAGAGGCATTCAGATGTTGAGGTTTGTTCTCCAACTCTTCCTTAACATGTATCATAGCATTTTGTATTCTCACTTCCTCTTTGGTTATTCTCCTTTTTGGTGTGACTCTGCTGAAATATTAACATTGCAACTTTTAAGTAGGACAAGCGGGATTGGTACACTTTTGTTATACTGCTCTTATACTTCACTGTGTCACCAATGCAAATGTTCTTCAGACAAGTTAAGGGTCACTCAATTTGGCACAGTGGTAATACATGATGAAATACATATAAGATGTTCTAATTAAACCTGCAAGAACCTCACGACTGCACCTCTACGCCAAAGCCTAATGCACAAAGAACAGATATCAAATAAAAAATGGACCAACACAAAGGTGAAAAAACACTAGTAACATTTCCCTTTTGCAATCAACTGCATACCAGAATCAACAAATACCAAAAAAAGAAGAAGAAGAAGAAAAAGCCAGACTAGATAAAAACAAGAATCACCAATGAGTTGTCTTCTGGTTGATATTAAGGTAAGTTTTGGTGGAGGATAAAAACATAAAACATAATGGTGAGAATATAAGCAGCATAGCGCCATTTCTTCTCTGTCGATACTGGAAAGCAATGAGAAGATTAAAATTTACAACAGTCAGTGTTGCTTCCTCCCCCCTCCTGCATGCTCTCCAAACCTCAGCACCGCTCAGTAACGACAGCTCAAAAGTGTGTGCACACACATGCACTCTTTGTGACCCCCCCAACCCCACCCCCACCCCCATCACTCCCAGAGACACAAACCTTTGCTCAGGCGTTTTGTCCTTTACTGTCAGAACACTACCATCACTAATTTTATAGGCCGCATACCTGGAAGACCTGCCACTGTAAACACACGTCAGTTTACAGCCCCTCCAGACAACTGAATTCGAGGAAAGGATGGTCGTACTGTAGGATGGAGTTATATCAATTAGACTGTTGTTTCATTGCACACTTAATTGGAATAAAAGTAGAATAAAGTCTAAAGTCATAATGAACAGTCACAGTATTTGTCTTCCCAAGCTTTTAAAACAGTCATATTGGTTTGATGCTTTTTGTGTCAAGGTAAGTCACACCAATATCATAACATTATCATTATCAATATTCAAATTATTATTGCCCACCTCACCAGTGAAGTTGAAACATGGACTTTTCTAAGTTATATTGTATTTTTGCCACCCAGCTGGAAGGTCAGATAAGAGCCAGTTTGGCCTTCACAACATGTACTATTTACACGTTTCTGCCAAATTCACTGGATCCGTCAAGGTAAAAGGTTCATGTTTAATTTCACTGTACAGACGCTATCCTCAAATAACCCATATTAACATTTCCCATCACCTCACAGTTTGAAGAAAGGATTGTCTGTCCAACAGGAGACTGTAAAAATCTGGATCTGTATTATCACCTTTATGACATTAGGTCATTCTTGTAATCTAAAGCTCTGCTTAAAACAAGTGCGGCACACACTCAGAGCCATAAAGACAAGCAACGGAAATGTAATGCAGTTTACTGAGTACACCCTGGACTTTAAGCTGAAGTTGAGTGATAAGAATTCACAGCCTTAGCTGAATTGTTGTAATAGAAGTTGCTCTTCAATAATTCAGGCACATACTGTTAATCACTCATGCTTTAAGGATTTTACCCTCTCTCTGGATTTCTGGCTACGTGTCATGATTCTCCAGACATGAAGCAATTGTTTGTTTTGTCAGGTAAGGGTTACCAGAGCTGAATATCTTACACATCTCTGTATCACTTTATATCTTCCAGGTCATTTACATTTTTTTTATATGCATACTGGTCCAGTAAAGAGAAGTCAGTAACTCATAAACTCCACAGTGAAAAGTTTTGCAATTGCGTGAAATGTGTATTTAACTGTTGGATTTACAACGTGTGGCAGCTCTGAGATAAATAAACTGTAGTGCAACAGGTCACATTTCTTTCTTAAGTCCTCTTCTTTTAATCTCTGTAATGTCTTTATAGTATTGCTGGTCATCGTTTCCTCTTGTCCTGATGGGGAGTTCAACTGCACATCTGGAAGGTGCCTTCCTGCGCAACTGGTCTGTGATTTTAAGGAGGATTGTGAAGATGGCTCTGATGAGGAGTTTTGTGGTATGATTGCTTTTTTCTGGAAAACATTGTCAAACTAATTCCTAATTTAAACATTTCTATAGATCCTCTTGTTTTAAGTAGATAGAAGCTGGTTCATCCTTTATCAATTTTCTATGCATTCATTCTTGACTTTGCTCAGCACCTCTTTATCTATCCTTATCTAGTAGAGAAACTCCCACACTTTCTTTTCACTTGAAACATTTATTAAGCCATCGTTTCGGTCACAGACCTTTTTCAAGGTCATTGACATTGGCATAATGAATGTTTCAAGTGAGAAAGTGAGTGGGAGTTTCTCTACTAGTCTGATGCTGCTTCACAACACACCTTCCTGACAACCGGTGTGCAAAGGTTTTCCACTTTTAGAATCTATCCTTAAGCTATCCTGAAGCTGCACAAGTGCATGCAAAAGGACACATACACTTGTGAACAAATCATTCAAAATATTAGATATTATTTTGTTTTATAATAAAATGAAAAATAAAACTGGAAGACGTTCTCTTTTTCTCATTGACAGTCTTTCTATACTAGACATGGGCCGTCTTTTATTGATAGCCTTTAGGTGTTATATATATATATATATATTTTTTTTTTTTGAATTTTCTGTTTTCTATTTTTTTTTTTCCTGTTTCTCTCCTTCAGGCTCGTGTAACTTTGAGCATCACACCTGTGGTTGGAAAGACAACAGTTACGGCTCCATTCACTGGACTTGGGAGATGGCAAACATAACCTCAGTTCCTGGACGTGACCATACCACAGGAACCCCTGAGGGTAATCGTTAACCAGTCCTCCTGATCAGTTCATGCCATTTCCTTGTTCATTATTCACTTTTAAACACATGCAGTAGCATTTTAAATTCTAGTGATTATTGATAATGTTGCATTTTTGTCTGCTGGATACAGGTCATTTCATGTATGCAGGAGATGATAATACTCTGCTTGAGGCTATATTGGAGTATCCTATTGAGAATACAACTGCTCTGGGTTGCCGGATGAGGTATTCAGAAGAATGAGTCTTTGTAGCTTGTATGTATTTTACAGTTAGATGATGCATCTGCTCGATTAATGGAGCATATCAGTGATTTTACTGGAACCTGACTTGACAAACATGCTTTGCTAGCTGTCTGCTGTGTCTTTGATTGGACTCTCAATGTGTTTCAGCTTCTGGTACCATAAATATGAGCACCAGACTCTTAAAGTACAGATTTTCAGAGACTCGGATGCAACAACTTTGCTGGTGATTTCTGAGGCCAGCACTGATGCGTGGGAGAATGCCACGGTCCGCATTGGTAATCAGCCAGGAGGATACAGGGTCAGTAAGATATCCTGTATGCATTTAGGCCATGTGCAGACAGAGCAATCTAAAATATTTAAGAAGTCATGCATGCTACAATTTAAAACATATATAAACATAGAATAGCTTGATACTGGACTCACTTTCAAGGTTTCATTTATTGTACCTAAAAATTTTATTGTATCTGGTTTCATGAGCTTCTATGACACCTAATTTCCGCCTGGGTGTTCAATAAAATAATTTAGGTTTTATATCTCTACTTGGTATTATCAGAAGATACTTGTACACCTGTACTTCTCAAGAAAATGTTTTCATCTTGTCACAGTAACCTGCTCATTCAGGGATTAAAGGAAATAAATGATAAAACAATGATTTCTTTTTGTCAGAGCAAATGTGGAGTAAAGCACTTCTCTTTATACAGCTGGTGTTTTCATTTGACCCTCCTTTCCATGGAACCTATCACATGATGTTGGATGATATCAGCTTCGATAGCTGCAGGGAGGGAGATGTCCCCCCAGGATCAGACCAACTCTCATGTGATTTTGAGAAGGACATCTGTGCATGGTATCATGATTACACTGCCAGCACCTTTTGGAAACGGAGTCGTGAGTCATATTATGACGTGGTTGGCAAAGGTAAATATCTTATGGACAGATAACAAAAAATGTTTTCAGCAACTACTTTGTGGTGACTTGATATTTTCAAACCATGTGTGTAGAACATGAACAGCATTAATTAATGAACTGAAACTCTCAGGGCTGCTGTAAGAAAAGTCATAGGTTATGTAATAATGCAGTCAGTGCTGCACACTCTTCCCTTACTAGTATGCTTTCAAAAAGGCTCTAAAAGAATATTATTTAAGAATGAATTTCCATTAATCATGATTAGGTACTTGATAGAAAAATATGGGTTAGTGTATTGTTATTATTATTATTATTATTATAGGATTATATAGATAGTAGTTACAGTAAAGTTAATTAATCATTTGCGAATGGTACGATGAAATTATGGAAACCTGGTTGGAGCTGTCTTGTCTAGTTATTTTGTTGTGGTGTCTAGTTGTCTAACTGTGTATAGTTATTTTGTAGTTGTGTTTATCTAGTTGATTGTTTGTATTTACTGTTTGTGTTGTTTTATGTCTAGTCTATATTGTTCAGTGTGAATGTGTATTTTTATTGTCATCATGTATATGTTTTGGACCCCAGGAAGAATAGCAGATGCTATGCAGATGCTAATGGGGATCTTAATAAACAAACAAACATGAGTTTAAAAGTTGCACAGTTTGAAAGTTTTATTTTTCTCTCTACAGGTTACTTCATGTTAATAGACGCTAAGTACAACTCGGACGTTTCATCAACAGCAAGACTCATGAGCATCCCTCAACCTGCAGGTCAAGTCATATGCGTGAGCTTCTGGTACCACATATTTGGCAACAGCATCGGTATGTGCCTGCACTCTCTGACAAAACTAAATCAATATGGTTGTCATGTTGTTTTGAGATTATTTCTGGCCTTTTCCCTAGGTCACTACAGTCGTTCTGAATCCTCAGCACCTTCTGAGCTTATAATGCACATCAAGTTCTGTTTATGTGTCTTATCACCAGGTTCATTGAAATTTAAAGTAAAGCATCCAGGTGAAGAAGAGACCGTTGTGTGGATGAGGAGCGGCACACAGGGAAACAAATGGCGATTTGCTGATCTCACCTTCAACAGTAAAAAACCAATACAGGTATTCATATTGTTCTTTTTTGTGCGTATGACACCATATCACCTTGTGCATCAAGTCATGTTTCCCCAAAAATCACAAATTTATCTTGTTATTTCTCTTTCTTACTATTATAGTTAGCTCATCCCAGTGGCTTAAATGTGATTTTTAGTTGTGATATTATGTCCATATAAGTTGTGATATTATGTGATATTGTGTCCTTCCAAATTCATGTCAAAGTCAAACTCTTTCCTATCTTGAAACCACTGCCTTTTCAATTAATTCAAGCTATTCTCTAGTTTATCATAGAAGCTGTTGTGGGTGGCACACAGGGGTCCATAGCCTTTGATGACATAGTCGTGTCAGCCAAGGGAAATGGTTCTTGTCCTCCTGAGAGAGAGTGCACCTTCCAGGGCTCCCTCTGCGGTCTGCAGCACCAGCCTTCTTCAAACTTCAGCTGGAGCCGGATCACGGGGACGTCCCAACCAGCCAACTCCTCCGGCCCCATCGCAGATCACACTCTGGGGACAGAGCAAGGTTTGCAACTACATGAGATCTCATCTGGCGAATGCACCGCTGCTATGTCAGGACTAGATAAAAGTTTATACAATCACATAAAAGTCAGCATGTGCGTAACTACTGTACACCTTATGTGTAGGTTATTACTTGAGTGCGCAGTTGTGGAGACATCCTGTTGGGTCCAGAGGTGCAATGATGACCGCGATGATGGACCCGACCCCTGCTGATGGGGAATGTCTTACGTTCTGGTACTACATGGAGGGAAGCGGGGTGGGTGAACTCAGTGTTCACTTGCAGAGTCCTGGAAACTACAAAAACAACCTGAAGCTCTGGAGCAGAAGTGGAGATCAGGGGAAGCACTGGAGACATGGAAGAGTGACACTTCTAAGCCCTGATACCCCGTATCAGGTAGGACTATACCTACATAAATGAATAATTAAAGAATTGTAAAACAAACCCCCAGACTTTATCAGAGCTACACCAGCAGAAAAGATTGTGACTTCAGGTGATCACTTAAGTCTGCAGACTCTCCAGACAAACTGGTTTGGGATGCGAGGTGTTATAACATTCTCGACTAGTGGTATACCCACGAAGGTTTTTAGCAGAAAGTTTCATGTCTTTGAAAGTTGAATTGAAGCTAGTCATTGCCCTGCAGGTGGGAAACCATAAAAAATCTGAAAATATTCAGTATTATATATTTTATAAAATTTTTCACAGAAGAAAATTTTTAAGAAATATCTGCTCCGGCTTCCTCATGAAGACATGGAAAGTTGTGTGGAAATAGCTTAGGATATCAAATCAATTTGTCATTCTGACTGACAGGTGATTTTTGAAGCAACAGTTGGGGATGGACCGAGGAGAGATATCGCTATCGATGACCTCTTTGTCCTGAACGGTGCCTGTCCCCCGACAGGTTAGTGACTCCCGTCAACTTGGAAAATAAAAGAAAAGGCATAAAAGATGAAAATGAATGTACTGTATGTTATTGGGAGTACGGTGGGCATCTGTGTTGCTCTGTGTTGCAGGTTTCTGTGACTTTGAGATGGACATGTGTGGCTGGGTTAACAATCCTCCGCCAGAGAACGGAGTGGACTGGGACTGGCTTTCAGGCACCAGTCAGGGAGGAAATTTTATGCCAGGAAGTGACCACTCCACAGATTCTTCTTTAGGTGAGGCACCAAACACTGAACACACCACTTCCCAGCAATGTATTCATCATGACATTATACACTCCTTGAAATCTATGTTGGTAAAGCCACTGATTAAGATGCTTCCTTTCATTCACTGAGGTAGCTTTGTGACAAAGTGTGTAACCTCTCTCATTAATGGAGCTGGTCAATCTTAACTGAGTAAGTCCAGCATTGAAGTGCTGAAACTGCTGGAAAACGATTCAGGTGGATTTTTTTCTGTCTTTAGGCCATTTTCTTTTTTTCAGGCCCCCAAGGAAAACAGATTCTGCCCGACTGGAGAGTGAGTTGATGGCAGCTGTGGACTCACTGAGAGTGTTCTCTCCTTTAAAGCTGTACAGAAACGGCCGTTTGTCCCGTTTGTCGCACCGACTTGTCACAAGCTGCAACACGACTTTACCCGAGTGAGGAACGCAGATTTGATTGCTGCAACACGACTTCGCTTGAGCTGTGGCACTACACTGAAGGGTATCTAATAAATGGTGAGTACATTCTTGTCTCTTCTCTCCCATTATGCTTGATTTGTAGGTTAAAACTTACATTACAGCACATACAGTGCAGACAGTACAAATACCAGCATCAGTTCTTAGCATTGAGAGGGCTTTCTGGGGGTACTCTGATGTAATTACATTTTACAAAGTGTTTATGTCTCATCTCTGTCCTCATCTTTGTGTCCCATGGCATTATCCATGTCTGGCAAATTCTTAAAGCCTTGAAAACGTCAGTCCTTTGATGATGATTAATTGTGGTACTTTCAGGGCCCTCATCCATTATGCTCACAGTGTTTGTGAATGAGACTGCAGGACTGCGGCATCTGTGGAATACGAATGGATATATGAATTCAACATGGATCAAACACAGGGTGGACTACAACGCAGCAGGGCCTCACCAGGTACAATAACATGAGAATGGCAAGAAAACACTGCACAGGAGCCATAGAAATAAGTTTCCAATGAACCTTCATTCATTGCAGATTATTTTGCAAGCCAATTATACCGATTCAAATTTCGGAAGCTTTTCTCTGGACGACGTCCACATCATCAGGGACAAATCTTGTGATGACCTCGTCCCAACGACCACCCCAGCCCCTGTCACCACGACTGCTGCTCCCTCCTCCAACATGGATTGCACCTTTGAAGAAGGTGACACTGAGTTTCAGTCAAATTATAATTACAGTATAAATGTGATTTGTTTTTATTTTTTCATCAGCTGTGTTTGTGAAGTAGTAAATGACCAAGAGTAGCTTGAATTTATTTAGAGAATATCCCCTTGAGATGTAGCATTTCATGTTTGAATACATATTTCTGCAGCCAGTGCTTTCTATTATAAATGTTTTAGATTAAATATTTTAAGATAGACAATTATATCTTGTACAACAGGTCTTTGTAACTGGGCACAAGAAGAAAGTGATGATTTCAATTGGACACTTGGTAGTGGCCTTCAAGTGGGCCAACCGTGGGATGGACCTCAGTACGATCATACTCATGGAAATAATAAAGGTATTGACTATTGAATGTTAAAAATCTGGTTTTAGAAAAAACAAAACAATGTTTGTTTGTATCGGCTGGTACACTGACAGAAGAACAATGATCCAGTGCCTTACTCAGTTAGTTATAAAAGCCCGTCTGTTTTGTCTTTGTCTCCCAAGGTGCATTTTTGCTGGTAAATGGATCCAGTTCCAAGGACAAAGAGCGAGCCGTCATCTCTGTTCCTGTTGTCAATCTTGCGTCAAACTTTTGTGTTGGATTCTGGTATTACATGCTCGGGCCTTCTGTGTCCACTCTGGATCTGTTGGTTCAGACAGTGTGTAGCCCAATTTATACTCCTACAAATCCTCTGTTGCTGATGTTGCTTTTAGCGACTTTACCTCAAAGCTAAACAGACAATGACCTGCTTTGTTCTAGAAATCCTCTGAGGTGTCAGTCTGGACTCGGAGGGGGACTCAGAATCCAGAGTGGATCAATGCACAAGTGACCATCAGCATGAGTGATGTAGCACGGGTAAATATTGACAAAAGAACTTCTTCGTGTATGCACAATGACACTAGTATTGGTATCAAGCATAACTATCACAAAATGTACTTTGCAAATCTCTCATGTGGACGTACTATATATTAGTGGTACAGTTATTTTATCTTAAACCTCTTGTAACTTATTGATTTTTACAATATATGCTAACAGCTATTGCATATTTCCCTATATATTAAGTTAGCTATTACTGTCCAGTGTATCAAATATGCACATGTATTTATCTAATCTTCTTTATTAGCATTTCTAACTTATTATTTAATTTAGATTATACCTAGATTCCTTCCTTTTATTATTCCTTCTTTTTCCACAGATTGTGTTCACCGGCCATAGAAACACCAACAGCCGAGGATTCATCGCCATTGATGACATTGCAGTAAGACAGGGGGCCTGCAGCGATCAGGGTAAGTAAACTCAGACCCAGCACTACCTGATGTCAACAGAAATTCAAAATAAACCACTGATGACAACAGCTTTTCCTGTTTTAACCACATTTTAGAGATGTGCGGGTTTGAGTCTGACTTGTGTGGCTTTGCGAACTCGGTCAGTCATAAGGGTAAATGGCACCGCGAAAGGGGAACAAAGCATCATGTGGATCACACCTATGGAACTGAAAATGGTGAGTGGGAAACTGTGGTACCACGCAACACCCTGAAAGAGTAAAGTCTCACCACAGAGAGGTTAATGAATCAATTGTAAATCAATGCTAACTTCTGATCAGGTTAGGGTTTAGAATATGTAATGTATGTTGAACGCTATCAAACAACAGTTAACTCTTAAATAGATTTTTAGCAGCATGACTCTTTCAAATGGTCCACCACATTGGTCTAGGTGGGAATATCTCAATAACATCTGGACTGCATTCAAAATAAGTCGTCTTTAGATCTTCACTGAGTTTGAATCCTGCTGAATCGGTGATGAACTGACTTTTCATATAGAGTTGCCGTGATTTAAAAAAAAAAAAATCTGGAAATGGCATTTGTCCACGAGTTTGATTTATCACCAAGTATCTTGAAGACTGAACTCAGATGTTCTCTGTGTAGTGCTAAATATAAAATGTAAGGATGCTAAAACCCAGCCTAAACTAAGATGATGAATATTGTAAACATACCTGCTAGTCATAATATTCTTATGGGAACATGTTTGCATGTTTGCTTGTAGCTCAGAGCCGTTAGCTGAACTACAAAGTCTTATTCTTGTGTTTTATTTATTCCTAGCACAGTATATTGACATTATTTTATTAATAATATATATACATGATTGGATTTGAACCACCTGTACCTCTCTGTCCTGGAGGTTTCTATGTCGCTGTGATGAAAACAAACTCTACACAGACTGAAATTGCTGAACTGGTCACACCGGAGTTCACATCGGCCACAGAGATGTGCGTTCGCTTCTGGTGAGTCTCGTGCTGCCGCTAACGCACATCAACACACACCACAGGTCATCTGGTGGTGCACGTCTTAATCATCATGTATCCACTGTTCTTCTTCAGGTACTGGTTACCTGAGTCATCTAATGACCTCGCTGTCCTTTTGCTGCGGAACGGGGAAGAAGGCAACGCCCTCTGGAAACGGTCTGGAGCGCCGTCTTCGGGCTGGGAGGTGGCAGAGGTCACCGTGTCGTCTCCGCCCAAATTCCGCGTAAGCTGTCGTTTCGGTCGTCGTTGTGTGCCTTTCCACGAAACTACAGTACAAACATTCCTGTGAAATGCTAAACTAAAACAGTGCATGTGCCTGACTAGGTGGCGTTCACGGTGGTCCAAGTGCCAGGCACTAATTCTACAGTAAAACTAGATGACATTTCTATGAGGGACGGGGCCTGCAGTCCTCCAGGCAGCTGTGACTTCGAGTCCGGACAGTGCAGCTGGGTTAACGTCCCCAAAGAAGATGGACATGACTGGGTAATGGCAAACGGGGGAGTCCATGGCCCACCTGCAGACCACACCACCCAGACCCCAGATGGTATGACCTCGGATATAATCTTCGTCTATGATGAAATAAATATGAACAATAATAATAAACAATAAATATGACTCAGAAGTAGATGTAGAGGTCTTCTCACTATTATTGTCAGATGCCATTGATAGAGCACCATATCTGCATAGGGGCTTCCTGAACCAGCAAGAAAAGGCCCCACACCCCCAAGAATAGTCTAAGTATATCTATAGATTACATAGACAATAGTATTTACAGATTTGACATCCAAAGTTGCACTAATTAATATTTTATATTATAGGGATATTCCGGTATAAGTTTAACCCTCGGGATTAATAAAGTATTTATCTATCTATCTATCTATCTATCTATCTAACCCATGGTCTAAGGCACCGTGACACAGAGTAAAAGCCCCCATTGAGAGATCAATTCTGCCGACCGCAAACTTCTCTAGTTGTAGCAGCTTCAGCAAAAACCGCACGGCAGCAAAATTTAAACAGAAGGAAATTACCATAATGTGAATGGGATCTGTTCCATGGCGCTGAAGAATCCTTAGATGATTATCTTTCAGAAACAAAAACACAAATTCTAATGATGCTGCAACGTTTTGCTTGGCATTAACTGTGGAGTGCACAAAAATATGTTGAGTATTATTTAAATAAGTTAGGTAAACCTGTGAATGTAGGTCAGATGACAAGGCTGATCAGCTGACGAAGTGCTGCTGCCGATGGTGCAATGTTAACAGCTGTCAGTCTTCAATTATCACAGTCTATTATTTAAAATCTGTATGTCCTGTTACTGACATGACCTTTTTCCTGAAGAGAAGATTTCTTTGTGACCTTTCTTTAGAAGACATTTGGACAAGATTGTTTTTTATCACACACTGATCTTTCTGCAAAAATGGATGGGTTAACTTCTTATTTTCTTATCCTATTTTTATTTTCTTTTGCATGCAGGTTGGTTTTTATTGAGCTCATCACTGCACCTAAACCACAGAAGTTTTGCGCAGGTAGCGTCAGAATGGATCCAACTGAAAAACACAACATCTTGTCTCACGTTATGGTACTGGTACTACACGAACAGCAGGTAAGAATTTATCAAAACAATAAATCAGTAAATAAATTTTAAAAAAAACATCCAAAACACCAACCTTTTCACATCATACAGTATGTGACAATGCAGAGGATGCACTTTATCCTGTTTAGCCTGTTTAGTTTCCTCATCGACTTCCTCAGGAAGTGTGCACAAATGTCATTCAGACATGAATCATCTGCTCTCTCTTTGGGCAAGACTGAGAATATTCTGTGGCAGAGTTCAGTCTTTACACAGAACTTAATATTTAAAACGTGGTAGTTTTAAGCCTTTAAAAACTACTCCCTGAAAATTAAATTATATTTTAACCTTCATTGCAACCCGAATAAAAACAAGGAAAATAAAATTCCAAAAGCCCATTTATCAATCAAAAGCCCAATCTGGCACTATGAAATAGAAATGTAACATCTTCTGCTTTGTTCAGTCACAAAACAACAAAATAAATATCTAACTGACTAAAGTAAAGCAGTTTTTTGTATCAGAGAAAAGCATGATGTTTGTCTGTTGTTTGCCAGTGACTCTGGGACATTGCAGGTGTACACGCGTTCAGGGTCATCCGACAAGGATCTGGTGTTCCACCGTAACAACAGTAGACTCAGCTGGACCAAGCTTTCCCAGTCTATAAAGACGGTCAATCCTTTCCAGGTAATGTACATGTGTTGTTTAAAATACAAAACAAATACAATACAATGACGCTAAATAAGACTGGCTGATCAATGACATCCACTGACAACATCACATTCAGCTGCTGATTGAAGCAGAGACTCGCAATGAAGGATTTATTGCCATTGATGACATCAGTCTCACACCAGGGTTTTGTCAAGGTAATGATTGTTTTTTTTCCCACATATAATAACTAAAATAAGTTTCATTCCAGTTGAGTTTTTAAATGAATAAAACAATCTTCTTTTCCTTGTAGTTAACGAAACAAGTTTAGGATTCGTGGGTTGTTCGTTTGAAAATGGCACATGTGACTGGGAGGACATCAGTGTGGGACGGTCTCAGTGGGTGAGAGCAAGAAATGCTACGGGGAGCACTGGACCCTCTGGTGACCACACACTGGGCACTGAACTGGGTAGGAGCATCTGCTAACCCCTCTTACACTGACCTCATAAACAGTGATAGAGACAGGATTTCTGCATCTGAACCACTTCACAGTTCAAATCTGTGCAAGAGCAAACATAACCTTTGTACAAACACGCATGATCTTTAGTTTATATGTCACACTAATGATAAAAAGATGTTTGTCTTTCATATTAAACTGCAAATCAGTCACAAAGATAAAATGATGGTTGTTCTGACCTGACTCATCCAGGTTGGTACATGTCAGTGGAGTCTGACCGAGGCGACCAAGTGAGCCCTGCTGCCCTGCAGAGTCCCACCATGACCCAGGCCAGCACCACCTGCACTCTACACTTCTACTACAACATGTATGGAGAGGGTACGTTTCACATACGCACCTGTATGTGTGTAGCTATTAAACAAATCACATGTTCTTCTTCCCTTCGTGCGTGAGTCTGCACTTTCTGCATGCTATCTTTTACTCTGTGCACTGTTTCAAACACAGGAGAGCTCAATGTGGTGCTGAAGGAAAGCTCCAGGTCCACGACTCTGTGGTGGCTGTCAGGCGGCCAAGGAGACCAATGGCAGTACGGCACGGTAACGCTCGGGGGAATACCTCAGGACTTCGCCGTCCTCTTTGAAGCCTCCAGGTCCTTCAACAATCCGGGACACGTCACTATTGATGACATAGCTTTCACAAACTGCACCCTCCCAGGTAGAGCACCTGCGCTAACAGAACACTCATCCATATTTTTCTGACTGATTTCATGAAATATTTGTTTTCCTTTTCAGAGCCCCAGCCCTCGTGTCCACAGAGCATGTTCAGGTGCAACAACGATGTCTGTGTCGAGCGCAACCAAGTATGTGACTTCAGTGATGACTGTGGGGACTGGTCTGATGAGAACAACTGTGGTGAGTTATCGCAATGGTAGTAAATGGTGAAAGGCACATTTTGCACTGTATGGAGGCTATTCTGGACTGTGCTGTAAAGATTTATGAGTAATTACCAGCTCCAAAAGTAAAAAGGTGAAATCCTGCACATTGTAAATCCTGGCATTTCAATATTATTTCAGCCTCGTAACATTCACTTCTATGGAAATATATTATCAGATCTGAATTTAGATTTACCTAAGTGGTAATATCTGACATTCTTTCTTTCCCATTTTTCTTGATAATAATACATAATGTAGAGCAACAAGGTGTGGTGGAGCGCTGCAGCTTCGAACAAGGCCTGTGCTCCTGGGCAGAAAGTGATGTGGACACACCAGGAGCAGAGTGGACACATCGCCAAGGACTAGAGGCCTGGCCCAACCACGGGCCTCCCAGAGATCACACCCAAAACTCTGCTGCAGGTATCAGACTCTCTGAGCCACAGGGTTAGTTATTCAGAGTTGTGTCTCTGAATAACTCGATTTAATTGGATTGTCAACACACAGGTCACTATATTGTACCTGGAACCTTCCTGGCCGAGAAGGGAAAGACGTCAGAGATTGTCTCCAGGACTTTACGACCCAGTTCAAACTGCACTGTGAGTACAGCACGTGTTGATCAAATGGATGGTTCACAGGAAAACCCACTTTAGATACACCATGTTGTTTTTACGAAGGTCCCTGAAAAATACATTTTATTTAATAAAAAAACTGAATGGTGCGGAATAAACAGTGAAAAGAACATGTGAGAGACGGGTCTGAAGTGGATTTTCTAAAATGAATCAGTGTGCTGTTATCTATGATTGTATTAGAGCCACCTACAGTAAGACATTTTTTTCCATTATGCACTTAAAGACTTAATTTGAAATGTTGAGAATAAAGTCGAAACACAATGATGAGAGTGAAGTCAACATCTCCTCTCTGGTCCATTAAATTTGGAGTGGCGTGTGGCTGACGGTTGCACGCATCTGTGGAGTGTAACGGTAAGAGCAGGTTTCTGAAGTTATGCAACTGCATTTAACTGATTTAACTTTTTGACAACATTTCGACTTTATTCTCGAAGTGCATGATGAAAGAAATTATTCCTCCTCTCATGTTATTTTTCACGAGTAGCCCTAATATGCTTATCAAGCATAAACAGGTCATCAGCAAAATCAAAAATCTTGTGAAATCTTGTGAGACTGAAAAATACCACGAGCCTATGAAGAAAGACTCTATGTGGAGGTTTAAGAGAAAGAGAAAGAAGTTAGTCTTAATCTGAGTCTTTTTCACATCCGCCAGGTCAGAAATGACTAAATGTGAACCCCTGAAATGACTAATGGTTAAATCATGTAGTTTTACTGTAAGTATCCAAAAAGTGCACATGTCAGATGTCCTTCTGACGCCTGTGTGTCCTGGTTTTATTACAGTAATACCTAGCTGTGCATTGAATATTGAATATTCAGCTTGTATTATCTATCTCAGCTCCATAAATGTGTAGTATATCATTAACCACTTGCAGGTTGAACTCAGTTCACAAACACTATCAGCGTCTTCTCTCAGTTCATCCACTGTTACAACACTTTTACTCTTTCTATGTAGGTGAGATTCTTCTACTTCAGCCTGGGTGATGCAGCGGCCACGCTAACGGCCTGGTCCAGGACGCTTCAGTCTGATGGTGACGACGACACACTTTTATGGCTCAGGGAAAACTCAGAGAGCTACAGCTGGCAGAGAGCAGAGGTCACCTTCTCCTCGTCAGCCAACAGCAAGGTCAGCGAGGACAGTAGATGACAAAATCTCTACACCCTGTTGGTTTTGTATCCAAATCGAGATTCAAGAACAAGCGTGGAGGCTATTGGATGTAATCTGTAGCTGAATGCACCGCTCTACAGATTGAATTAGAAATTATGAAACTTTGATTACAACTGATGTGTAGTAAGATGAGCATTTGTCTTTTTCTATTTTCCTCCTCTCAGATTGTCTTCAGATATGAGCACGGCGACGGCCCCCGAGGGCTGGCGGCTCTGGACGACATCTCTTTCTCCAAAGAGTGTGTATTTGACCCTGACACTTCACCCACCACCATCCCACCTTCATCAACTACACCATCCAACCCCTGTCAGGTGAACAGCAACTCAAGTGAATTATTCCATAAACAAATGTATTCAATTGCTGGAAATGCATCATTGCTAATGTTTCCTATTTTTGGTTTTGCAGGAAAATGAGTTTTTCTGTTGGCGGTCAGCTGGAGAAGTGTGCATCCTGGCAACATTACAGTGTGATTTTCATGCAGACTGCCCACAAGGGGAGGACGAGGACGGCTGTGGTAAGTGCTGGATTTTTCATCGATCTGAACCAGGTTGTAAAGATCTGCAGTAAAAAAACGGTAAAAAAGTATTCAGTTTTTGTTCAGATGTATTCATTCGTAGGCTACAAGATGGAAAACAGGGCCGGGTAGTAACTCATTCTTTCTAGTGAAGTAGAAAGAGACGAGTTAAGCATTTGGTTAAAGAACATGAATCACTGTAAGATGCTGTTTTGCTACATTTGTCAGATAAAATGAATCATGACAAGCTGCTCTTCTGCCGAACTGAACAACACTTAGTATTCAGCAAAATGTAATGCATTGACAAAAAATGACACGTACACAATCTGAGCTGATGAAAAGAGAGTTGCAGTAACATCTGCACAACTCTAATTGATAGAGGACTCACACCGAGCAGAGCAGATCTTGTGGATCACTGAATTTGTCTGAGATGTCTTATTAAAGTTGAGGTACCATAAAAGTACAAACTAGGGGACTAAAACTAAGGACTAAAGATGCAAAACAAAGGGCCATCAACCTCCTCTGCTACAGGACCCAGTTTCTTTAATCCATTAAACCTTCTCAATAGGACAAATCGTTTTCCTTTAAACCTTTGATTCATGAACCAATCCCACCATCCCTCTTGTGGCAGCAGTATTACTCACACTTTTTCTTGGCATTTTAGGTCTCTGCACATTTGAGAGTGACCAATGCCAATGGACCGATGAGAGTGAGGGACAGAGTAAGTGGGAGAGGCAGAGAGCCGGCAGCAACACTGTGCCACCCACCGATCACACTGTCAACACAGGTAACTGATTTTTCTAGACCCACAGGTAAAGCATTCAAGGAATAACATGCCAAAATATCGCAGCACACAAATAATAGCAGTTGTTCTCTCTCTCTCTAAGAGTCAGTCTTGTTGATTTAGGTTGTTGTTCCTCATTTTCAGGCCACTACATGAGAGTGAATTTCAGTCAGGGGTCCACACAGAGCGAGGCCCGGCTCCAGAGTCGCTCACTTCACCTATCATCCCCCTACTGCCAGCTTCTGTGAGTGATAACCACCACGAACTCTGATTATCTTCACTAACATCTGTAATTTTCTTTCTTTTCTTTTCTTTTTTTTTTTGATTGAAGGTTGTATGAATTGCTCAATCCTCCCCGCTGCCCCCGTCTTAACTGTCTTTCCAATCCAACACTATCCCCTTCCTCCTTCTTTCCTGCGCAAAGGTTTCACTTCCACATCAGTGCAGAGAGTGCTGGGTCACTCAGAGTGCTTATGCAGCAAGCCGAAGGGAGTGAAGCAATCCTGTGGTCACGCAGTCACAACACTGTCTCCAATTGGACCTCGGAGTATCTGCTTCTAGGCCTGCACCAGCAGCCTTACAAGGTGCATGCCCATGTCTCTATGAAACAATAAAAAAAAACATGGAAATGTGCATTTGAAAGAAGAAAGACTGTTGATTACTGTCACATTAATAATAGGGGGAATTAAAACATGCAGCAGCAAATTCATTCTAAGAATGGGATGTGAATATCAGTAGTCTAGGCGGGAGTGCATGGAGGTGGATGTTGAAAGTAAAAATGCATAATATTTTCCAATTATGTCCTCGGTGCATTGTTGTAATGTGTCTGTTTTGTTTCCATGGATACTAACCCTGCAAAAGCACTAATATGATCATTTATATTTCCAGGTTTTGTTTAGTAGCTTGAATAAAGCGAGTCACGGAGCAGCAATCACTGGAGATCGTATTTTCGCTGTTGACGACATCTCTTTTCTAAACTGTGAAAAGTCCTATGAGCCACCAGGTAAATAAGCTTTCATTAACATGACATGTGAATTTATTTTAAATGAATAGTAGCGGAAAGGGTAGTTTGTCATTTATGTGTTTGAAACAAACAGCAGGTGGTCTTATTTTGAAACCGTCTTTCCCCTCTCAGCTCTGTCGGCCCATGACTGTTCCTTTGAAGATGGTCTGTGTGTTTGGGTGCAGGGGGCTGAAGATGAGTTGGACTGGCTCAGCATGTCAGGTCCCACTCAGACGCCCAACACCGGACCTGCAGGAGACCACACTTCCGGCAAAGGTCATTGCAGTGCAAACATATCTCAATCTCAATCTCTAGATTCCTAAACATTCGTGTTGTGCAAGAACGAGCAAGGCTGAAGCAGAGTTGAAGAGAGATGTATTTCAGGCCTTATGAGTATTTCACACAATTTCGTACGTATCTTCACTCACTCGTGGATGATGAACTGCTTCGATTTTGATGGTCAAATTACAACAATTTAAGAATTAATATCATAATTGACTGCAACTGGACTGGTTGGCAGACACACACAAACAACCACAAGGTAGTAATTCTAGTTTATTTATAACACAACAAAGTTTGTAAATGAACTTCCCGCAACTCATTGATAAATTTGGGGGATTATAAATAGGCCCTTGTTTGTGTTAAGGGGTCAAAAGGGAGAACGAGTGTGGATTATCATTGTGTGTTGTTTAACAGGGACATACCTTTACATCGAGAGTTCCTCACCAAGTGTGAAGGGGAACATGGCCCAGCTGAAGTCTCCACCACTGCCACCTGCTGGAGAAAAAGGATACTGTCTCACAGTTTGGTACCACATGTTTGGTGCTACTGTCGGCTCTTTGCGGATACTTCTACAAACTGTTGACCCCCTGAAGAAAACACTGGTAAAAACATGCATTAAATGTTTCGTTTATTTATTATGTGTTTGATTTGCCTCAGGAAAAGTATAAATGGAGGAAGACAGTGAAAACCACATTACTTCCCTTTGCTACATCTGTGAGGCTGATTGAGAAATATGTGAGGGTGTTCCTACTGTGTTTTGTATGTTATTATACTTTTCACATAATTGTGAAATACTGATTGCAAAATAACATTAATGCATGGTATACTTAGTGCAAGTTGCACAGTTTGCATACCGTGGTGTTGCAAAAATCTCCTCACATCCTCTTTGTGACAAGTGAATCAGCCTCTACCGTCTGTCCTGTAGGTTTGGCAAAAATCAAGAAATCAAGGGGATGAGTGGCTGATGGTGCAGAGCCATGTGACGTTGCAGAAAGTTCACCAGGTGGTTCTGGAGGCTGCAGTTGGAGGAGAGGCAGGAGACATAGCCATCGATGACATCTCCTTTATCAGTGGGCCGTGTCCTGCTTCTGGTAATAAGACTACAGCCAGAGAAGATCACATTATAAACATGGTTATTAGTTTATTTCCCCATATGATTAATTATGCAACTGTTATGCAACTTGAATCTCTTGGAAAAAGAGGGAATCAGGGCACACTTTACTGTTTATTGTTACTTACTCATCTTGTTCCTCTAAATTACATGAAAGCTTGTGGAAAAAAGAAAACTGATTTCCCGCTTAACCACCCACTTCACTATTTCTCAGTACCAGTTCAAGGATCTGTCTTTTGATACATGTTTGAATCTCATGTGGGGACTGAACCCAACACTGATCATACAAACTGTGTGGGCTACAGTCTGGTACAGCTTATTCCTGACTGTCATATATCACCATTGTTGTTTGAACATGGTTGACATTTTGTTTCTTCATTCACTGCAACGAACATAAAATAAATCACAGTTCATTTTGAGTCGGCCCAACACATAATGTACCTTCCTGCTGCTTTACACCAAAGTGCACCAGATCGGCAGCTGAGAACAGTTACCGCTAAATGCACAATTTCCTCCTGTTTGAGCAATGTTTCCGTCTGCACGTCTTTACAGATGTGCTCGGGGTTTAGATTGAGAATCGGACGCGGAAGCTCCTGTGTGTTTTGGTCTTCTCATGGGATTTTGTTGATGATAATAAAAATATAGAATACATTCTTTTCTATTTTTTTGTAAGTATTCTGGGTTTGGATATACAGTAACAATATCCCGTCACTTTAAAAGACAAAGCAGGGTAAAATAAAGGAGATATATTAACAAACTAATTCTTCACACTGTGCAAACAGCATACAGACAGACGGAGATATACACAGTACAGACATTCAGCAGCTTTTAGTGACAGCTTGCAGCAAAAAGATTAGATATCCTCAAAGAAAACAGTCAAAGCACAGAACTCCATTTATGTTCAGTTCCACACATGTTATTGAAGAGATAATGAGGACGTTACATTACAGTTCTTCTTCATGCATGCATATTATTATAATGCACTTCAAAATGCTTCTTTTCAGATCTGTGTGACTTTGAGGAGGGGAGCTGCAACTGGCAGCAGCAAACTACTGATGACTTTGACTGGGTCAGAGAGTCGGGCTCCACCCACAACCCGAACACTGGACCAGACAGCGACCACACCACCAACACACCTGCGGGCCATTACTACTACTTGCCCTCCAGTGCTGCGGACCGCGCCGGCCAGACGGCTGCCATGTCTTCACCGCTGTTCCCTGCAGGTCAGAGAGGCGCCAGCATGTTCTCCACTGAGATCTACAAGCAATAATCAGCTTTATGGCACCGTATATGTGGCACATAATGGCTCTGATTTGGTTTTACTGATGTTTTCTACAACTAGTAAGATGGTACCGCTATTGGTTTGACAGTTAGCCACTGTTTTTATGTTCTTCTAGACACTGGTTCAGGGCCAGAAAGCCCAAATTTCATTGAAAATTGACCAGTGGTTGGTTTAATTTACAATGACTGACCTCACTCAGCTCTGCTATTTGTCTCCACATGAAATAGCTTGACATCTAAGCAGTCTGAAGTTTACAATGACTATATTGTACTTTTGCGGATATTCAGTATAATGTTTCCTAATGGAAGTCGTGTTTGATGTGGTTTTCCTCCCTGTGGCCCTGCAGGCAAAGGAGCCTGTGTGCAGCTGTGGTACCACATGTACGGCAAAGGCACGGGGACGCTGAATGTTTACCAGCAAAGTGAAGATGGGAAGGAAGCTCTGATTTTCTCTCAGACAGGAGACCAGGGCCGGCTGTGGAGGTTTGCCCAGGCTTCACTTCTGCCTCGGGTTCAGCCTTACAGGGTGAGTCACTAATACAGAGCCTCCCCGGGGGAGAAGAGATATAGATAGACACCCAATAAGAGGTACTGACCTACATTCATTCAGGAACTGTACTTATGTACAATTTTGAGGTCCTTTTAGTATAGAGTATTTCCATTTTTATGCTACTTTTTACTTGTACTCTACCTTCAAATAGCTCATTATTCGGCTTAACTACATACAAAACGTGCCTATGCAGTATGTGTCATTAAAACTACTAGAATATATTAAATATCTGAATTAGCACTATCTCAACTAGATATAACAATATAATACTGTTTGTCTCTGTCTCTTTCTCTTTCACGACCCTGCCTCCCCTTATGTAGGGATCAGAAGTAGGGAGTATGATTGAGCCCTGTGATATTTTTACATTTTCATGAGATTTATGTCTTATGTATTGGTAACTGATACCGATTGGCTGCTACTAGCCCCTTATCAGCTGCTGCTGACTGAGCTGATATGGACTGACTGTTATGAACCTGATGAACCCCGTGTGGCGAAACGTATTGCCAAGCTTTTAACCAATAAATTACATTAAAGTCACTGGTTAATGTGCAGTGGAACCTCTTCTTTCTACTATAATACTGTCTGGTTTTCATTAATACATGCTACATGCAACTCGATATTTACCTTGATTTCTCTTTCAGCCACATAAAACTGATCTGCTTTGAGATTTGAGAGAGCAGACTCTTATTAGCCATGCTGTTAATCCAAATAAATATAACTCAATTGGATATCTGTTTCTTCTGCTCTCTCTTCTCTAGTATGATAAAAAAAAAATACTGATTTTAAACTATCAATACATCAACCAAGCATTTTCTGTCAATACATTGCTTTCTGTTTCAGATTGTGGTGGAGGGGGTGAAAGCCGGCCCAACCCAGGAAGGGGACATGGCTTTTGATGATGTGCTTGTGTCAGATGCTCAGTGTCCATCTCCGGGATTTTGCGACTTTGAGAAGAACATGTGTAGCTGGAGTAACCTGGGTACAAGAGTCGACCAGGGGGACTGGCTCCATGGCAGCGGAGCCTCGCCCAACCCCAACACTGGACCCAGTATTGATCATACCACCAACTCCAAATATGGTGGGTTAAGAGCTAAGTCATATTGGCCATTTCATCTCATATGAAGAATACATGAGCACTTCCCATTCTTATGTTTATTGATTGGTCTGGCATTGTTTGCACCAGGTCACTATCTGTATGTGGACAGCTCAGTGGGTGAGTGGGGAGACATGTCCTTCCTGGTCAGTGATGTGTTTCAGCCGTCCACCAGAGGGCGCTGTCTCACATTCTGGTACCACATGTACGGCAGCAATGTTGGGACTCTCAGAGTTTTCTTAAATGACAGGTAACCAACAGCTGATGTCTGACGAGTATCAATTCAGCATGAACATTATGTGGTTATTGAATTGGTGATGTCATCTCTCTCATAGAAAAATGCATGCCAGTGGCGCCGAAGACGGGAATCTGATGTGGATTGAGTCAGGAAACAAGGGAGACAAGTGGCAGATGGCTAGTTTGTCTGTTGAACATAAAGAAGCATTCTGGGTAATTACTTCTGACAGATTTTATAAGGGCTTCCTCTTGTTTTGTTTTTTTGTGGAGCCAGTCTCTTAGAAATAAACCCAGTTTTATTCGTCATGAGGTGAAGGATTGATTTGATTTGATATTCTGGACTTGAAGAAGAATTACAGCTGAAATACAACAACTTCATTTAGTCAGGAGTGTCTGAAAAACATGTTAAACAGTAAAAGTACTTTTTAAAAAAGTGTCTTTTTCTAAATTTTCTGACTCGCACCTTTTCTTTTTTTGCACAGTTTGTGTTTGTATATCAGAGGGGGATGAATACAGGTGGGGATGTTGCTCTGGATGATATTACCATCTCCCCTGGCAGCTGCTACCCAGATCCAACCATCGACCCTCCTCATGAAGGCAATGGTAACTTTAAATCCTCCTCAGCTCAACTCCAGCATCTACTATTACTATCTCCTGCTGTTTATGTTGTTGTAAAATGTCATTCACCTCTCCTGAACTCATGAATCTTAGTGCAAATAACTTCTTCCATTGTAAGATTTGTGGTGGTCAAACTGGTGTCATGATAGAAACAACGGTGTTGATGTAAAATGTTGTGCACTTCTCTTGTTTCTCTGTCTGTGTAGATGAATTGTCCGCCGGCCTCGCAGTTGGTCTGACTCTGCTGGCTGGGATCGTCATCTGCATCCTGCTCTTCATGCTGAACAGGAAACGAAATGCAATGTACAGTGATTTAAGCAGGTTTTCAGTCCGGGATACATTGGTGTTTTGTTCTATATTTTCTGTTAACAATCGAGGCAGTTTGACACTAGGCTCATCGTTGTGACAGTCAGACAAGTGGGGCTTCATTTGCCATTTCCACAGCTGACCTAGATGCTGAAAAAAAACCTCCTCTGAGTTAGCCTACTTACCTTTTTTATCATGAACGCTTCCCTCCCTGATTTAAAACCCTACATAATTAACATGATCTGCATAATGACACTAAAGGTTTGTGTTATTGGCTGACATCTCTGTGTTTTTTGTGTCTTAGGAACCAGTCAACACCTATAATTGAACCCAACCCTGCCTTTGACCTCTTTGACTGCACTATAGCTGTAAGTAAACAGTGGTTGATAACTAAGCATCTTGTCCTAATGCCAAAAAACTCAGATGACAAAGGAATGTTTTTTTCCTTTCAGGACACTCGACATGGAGCTGAGTTTTCTTTCAGCAACACGCTGTATGATCCATCACCACAGGGAACTGAAACCAGTGTGGTTTCATCTGATGCTTAGTCCACATTTATAGTTAAAATAAAACACATGAACCATTTTGTAAGCTATTCCTGAGAGATATTTAAATTCCATTAAAATTGTATGCAGAAGATGACTATGTGGCATTGTGCTGAGAAATATGGAAGAAAAGATTAAATAGCAGTTAAATGAAATTGCTTTAATACAAACTGCTGTACTGCTTTTGAATACTGCCAAAGTGAAACCTATTTTTATAAAATGAAATATCTTGATAACCTGTCTTATTTGTCTTGTGTGGTGTTTACCCAAATGTTTGAGGTTTTTTATTGTGATTAATTTAAAGTCTCTGAGTCTGTGGCAAGAAACCTGTGACAGAGCTGAGATGAGAAGCTCCTGTTAAGCACTAATCCATTCATGCATAACAAGTCACTATTTCAAAGATAGACTGTGAACTGAAAAACTGATGCAACATCTCTACATTACATAATAACGTACCCTGGGCAAACACGTTAAATACCTCTACCTCTCCTGGGAAGCATTTCTATAATAATAGGCTATGGTTTTGTCTGCTGAACACATTCAGGTATGTAAGGACTGGCAGCTTTTGTCTCGGGGTCTAAATACCTACTACATGACTTCCTTGAACAAAACAGGATGTTGTTGCTTGCGTGACTGAGGTTGTTGCTGCTATGTGAACGTACGATCCAGTGGTGCAGCACAACTTCTCTGGGCTCTGAACATATAGCAGTCTCGCTGGGTCCCCTTACTCTATAGACTGTAAAAGCTTTACCCCCCCCTGAACAAAAAGCTGAACTGAAAAATATATACTGTGTTTATTACGTTAATGACATGTGTTGCATGATATACATTCATTTTTATATGGCTTGGCTATCTGACTTTACATACACCCACACACTAAACCAGACAGCAATGCTACAAAGGGGAAACTATGCACCTGCTTAATTTAGTGCACATGTAAAGAAGTAGGAGACACAGCTTTAGGAGGAAAGAACATATCATTTTGAGATAAGAAAGTCAGATTTTTCCCTACTTTTTAAATTTATTTTTCTTATTGTAATAGCACAGCTAAGCATGTTTATTGTAGGTGTTCTTTTAAAAACATAGTAGGCTATACACAGAGAGCAACACCTCAAACTGTTGGAGCTGGTAAACAGTAGCCTACTGTACATGGTGAAATGTTTTGGCTCAAGCAAACAAACACATATGTGTCAGACAATTTCCTTTAGTTTGAGATTAAACCATACTGTATGTGTTGCAGACACAAATGCAATTCTCCATTTAATAGCAGACTTGTGTAAATAGTTTATATTAGATGTCACGATTGAGTTTAATTTGATGGATAAATCAAATCCAGGTTTTTAAACAGTGAGAGAGATATGGAATACATAACATGTCTCTATTGGCCTGTAATTTAGCATGCATGTTGAATTTGGGGAATTAAACTCAGGGCTGGGCTGTTGCTTGCAACCCTCACACTCTCCTTGTTCTCATTCACATTTTTCCCTCTTCTACTTCCAGACCAGACAGGCACCGACATGGAGACACAACAACACACCCATACAAGCTCGGGGGAAAAAGGGGCATTATTTGCACTTGCAAGTCAATGCAATGCATTTATAGGGCGAGCCATTGCTTTAAGCCCGACCAGCTCGCTGGAGCATGTGAGACATGTTATAGGGAGCGGGCCAGGCCGACCCCTGTACATGTGACTGAGCCGAGCACGGAGACACACGGAGCTGCTGCAGGGAAGCGTCAGACGGCAACAATGGGAGTGCAGATTGAAACCATCACCCCCGGAGACGGTGAGGATTCGTTAATTTTAATCGCGATGAATCGATAGTGTATTATTATATTATATTTTGTCTAAATGAAGCGTTTTCCCTCCCATTTTAGGAAGGACTTTCCCGAAGAAAGGACAGAACGTTTCCGTGCATTACGTTGGTGAGACACTTTCACTCATCATATATAGAGTTAGCTGCTCATATTTAAACTTTTTATCGATTTAAAACGGAATCCCAACAGATAAGTGTTTTTGCTTAGTTTTTTCACACAGTTTGGAAATATATTTGGTCGCGTTATCCGAGAATTAAACGAGGAAATCGGTGCCACTGGTGTGAATGAAGCTAACGTAACAGCGGTTAGCCTAGCCTAGCTTAGCCTATTTTAGCTTAACGTATATTTAGCCTGGCATCGACTGGATTTGGTGTTGAAACTGATAGCCTGGGTTTGCCCTACAGCTGCTAAACAGCCCACACAAACCTCTACAGCTCATATGATTATATTATATTTCTTAAACACCGAGGTAGTAAATCAACCGTCAGGCTAGGCTAGGCTATCCGCCTCCCTTTATTTCCACCCACTATGCTAAGCTAAGTCAAGCTAACGGGCTCCCTGCGCTTCCTGCAACATGAATGAAAAACCACGAGAGACAGTGATGGTTTCTATTCCACAATATCCTCCTACTGTTCCCTCTTGAAATCGATGAAATTGTACCGATTTTTCACTTCTGTAATACATTTAACACAAAGACGTGTTGTGGTTAAGGTGCTACCACCACAACCACCACATTCAGGATCTAGCAGTTATGCAATCATTATCACAGGGTGTAGTTCTGCACCTAAATGGTGTGCGTTATTGATTTGCAGATTATCGAAGATCTGGACTATTTAATCAATCATTTTGCTTATAAAATGTCAGAATGTAGAAGTAATGTCCTAATAAGTCTGTCTGTAATATTTTAGTGTTTATGTTAATGGCTCTTACATGAAATTGGAGCCAGGTGACATTTGTCATTTTTGCTTTAACAAGTGAAGAGTAATTATATAGTGAATTCTATTTATTTATTTATTTGAATTCTGTCATAACAAGCATGTTGTTGTTGAACAGGCACCCTGACCAATGGGAAAAAGTTCGACTCCTCCAGGGACCGGGGACAACCCTTCAATTTCAAAATTGGAGAAGGTCAAGTAATCCGTGGTTGGGATGAAGGCGTAGCTCAGGTAAGGACAGGATGATACATAAAATACACGATGTAGAGCACCCATAGGCACATTAGCCTATAGATAGATAGATAGATCGCCCATTTTAACCAGCATTCCCAGTTTTCTTGTGTTACCCTCCCGGGGAACAATAGCTGGCTCTGCCTCTTCTGGTAGATGGCACCAGTCCAGTTAACTGTCCAATGCACACCTGGATATTTATAAATGTGCACCAGCTCAGTGACCCCTCCTTGAACATTGACTGTCTGAAAACTGTCCAAAGCAGTTCTTGTTGCTTCATTCTGCTCAGGCTGTTGCCAGATCCCTGTACTCCCACCCCCCTCCATCCTGTTCCTGATAATACACTCAGTCGCTGCTAGAAGTACATTATGTATACACCAGTGGACTTTCAGTCTTCAACTAATTAGATAACACACATCCACTTAAATAAATCAGCTTCAGTAGAGACCGAGCTAAGGCTCCTGCTGCTTGTGCTGTTTAACATAAACCCGACAGACTCAACAAAGTAAAAGCTACACACTCCTTGTCTACTCTTAAAACACGCTGAGCACACAGATAAGTGTGCACAGTCTGTTTCTCTCTTCAAACTCTTATAAAACTTGATTCAACATTTCTCCATTGTCTACAACATGTGCTCATGCCTCCCTGGCTGCTAGATGCCTCTCCTGTCCGCTTTCTGAGTCACAAATCTGTCATAAATCTCAGCGGCTGGCCGGTCCTCGCTATACAAATTTGCTGCTCAATTTTAAAACCACACAATTTCCTGCATTCAACTTGCTGTTCACCGCCTCCACAGATGAGCGTCGGCCAGAAGGCACTGCTGACCTGCTCGCCGGACTACGCTTATGGCAGCAAAGGATACCCACCCATCATCCCGGGAAACTCCACTCTCATCTTTGAAGTGGAGCTCCTGAGGTGCTGAAGTCTTTTTTAAAGATGAAAGTTGCTCTTCAGAGGGTCTTTTTTTTTCATTCCACCCACATCTATGAAACAAATAAGTGTTTAATTTAAGGTGCTGTCAGTAGCATTTACGTACATGGATAAATCATTATAGAGGTAATTTTGATATCGAGACAAATTACAAACATATCCTGTTAATGCAAGTGTTATCATTGGTGCTAAGATGACGCTTTCAAATTAAATAGTATAACAAGATGGGAAAGCTCTTCATTGCTTTCTTGCAGGGTCACATGAAACAATCAATAACACTCAGATCAGCCTGCCATCAACACACAATATCTTGTTGATTACTCTGCAGTGCCCATAAATCCAATTATTTGGTCTTCACTCTTGTATTGGCCAGTTCGATCTTTGACTTAACTTATTTAATAGCACAAAAGATAAATAATTCACTTCAGAAAAGTGAACCAGAAACATCTTTGTCCTTTAGTGTTTATTCTATTCTAGTGTTTCAGATGTAGTGTGATAATGATTTTTGATGTCAAAATGCACATGTAACACCTTTTACTAAAAAGCTTATTTGTAATTTCCAGCATGAATTTATCCATTTATTCCTTCAGTAGATGCATCGAGTCGGCAGCTTAAAAAATTTGACACAAGAGACACTTTGTATGTTTAGAAACAATATTGGCTCATGGTTCAATTCTTTCTTCACCCTGCTTGTGTTGCCATTTATAATACAGGGGACAGGTTTTTTAAAACTGGTTCCTTACACTATTCGGTCTTTTGTCACGTTATAGGCCTGAAGTGCTCTTGTATTGTCACGGTTCCTGACATTTTTCTGCTGTTTTTATTTCTTCATTGTATCATCCAATAGAATTTGTCTGATCTGTGGGTATTGCATTCTTGCATTAAAAAAACAAATACAGTAATACTGTAATGTCTAATGTTTCATTCAGGATCACGTTTCACACTTCGCACACAGCTATATATGTATATATATACGTATATGGGGATACATTTATTTTTAGATACACCCTGTAAACAAATCTGTTCAGGCACAAATAACGCTCAGGAGTTGTTGGTTTATTCATATTAAGAATAATCAAGCCTTTCCAGGAGGTCCTACAGATTTGTAAGTGAATACACTGTGTTTTTGGTGCCACGTTTTGCTATTCACCGAGGTTGATGGGGTTGAAATATTTGACTTGAAGGGATCGTCCCATGCGGCATTAGTAATGTATTCATGACAA
Source organism: Decapterus maruadsi (assembly GCA_030347415.2). Lineage (NCBI taxonomy): Eukaryota > Metazoa > Chordata > Actinopteri > Carangiformes > Carangidae > Decapterus > Decapterus maruadsi. The sequence continues at coordinate 22,077,493 of CM064906.1, forward strand.
TAATGTTGTCAGACTGGATTCTGCCCTGTGTGTGGGCAGATTGCATTTCACAATCACCTTTTTAAATGACCAAAAACAGAGCTGAATTTATCTGAATTATAAATAATTATCACTTACAGTATATAAATATAATCTTCCATAGAGTGTAGGAATTCAAGTATAAATTTAATGATGCTTTGTGCAAATACATAAATATTGCAGTATTCAAGCAGGTCCCGACATTAAATCACAACATTGAGGTGAACCAGAGCGTGAACTAGCTTTTATGATCCAGCGACATCTAGTGGGAAAATACTGGATGTACATCAGGGAGCTCTGCTACCTTCACTGGCAATCTGTACAAATTTATGAGGCAGTTACTATTACGGTGAACTTACTATTAAATTATCAGCAATTTAAATTCAATGCATTTGTTTGATGATTGAACTTTGACAACACGCATTGTTTCAAGTGTTGATTCCACATAACGGAATAATTTCAATCAGAAACAACATGCATTAGGCTTATGACATGAACCTAATTCGTAATTCACTAAATCAACACATTTAGATCCTCCTCATAAACTCTATAACTGATCACGTTAAAATCAATGTGTCATTAATAACATGCTCTTTTTGGGTGTATGATTCCCGGAAACTCCGACAGCACGTGAAGGCAGCATCCCGACTGGTCGCTACTCATCAACAGAGAAGTTTTATTTCACTGAGGCCGAAGCTGCGCACAGTTGTCTGCGGACAATTAAAAGAAGAAATTAGCCTACGCGGATATTGATATGTTAACAACTTAAATATAGGCTCGCAAAGTGCTGTTTTTCTCTTAATTGCACGAGTGTGTGCGTTTTTTTTTTATTAATTTGACAGTTGTTCCCAGCAGCAGTGAGACAGACGTTGAGGTCTGAACACTTTGCGCCCATTCATGAGTTTCTCTGCGCTCTGAAGGAGTCGGACCCGACAGGACGGACATGATGGCGGTGACCGCGACAAAGACAAAGGTTCATCTCATCACCGGACTCGTCATCGTTGTCCAGTTTCAAATAAGTTTCATGAAGCTAAAATCTGCCAACGGTGAGTCACAAGAAATTAACAGTAAAGCTGCATATAGCCTAACTGCATGTTGTTTGTGGGCAGGTCAGTTTGCACTAGTAGCCTATTGGAGCTAAGAAGAAACAAACTAGACTGACGAGGAAAATATCATTTGCTACAATTGTTTTTTATTTAATCCCGTCAATTTTATTTTTAATGGAAATATAATCTATATTCATCTATCTAACCAGCTACATAAATGACAAGAAGTATACCAGCACCTGTACTTTCTACTGCGTCATATATGCTGTTAGAGTAGGGAATTGCTGTTAACTAGAGTTTACTCATTGTACAACCACGTTTTACCATATTATGTTAATCATCATGACAAATGTTTAAAAAAAAAAGGTCACAGTTGGGTATTTATAGTATTTATACAGTATTTATAAAGCACATTTAAAACAACCTTTGTCGACAAAAGTGCCGTTGCAAAAATACAATATAGTTAATCATAAACATTATAATAAAATAAAAACAAAACAAGCAATAACAATCACACATTTTAAAATTTAATGTTTGTGTGTGTTGATTCTAACATCACACTGAGATTTTATTTTGAAGAACCTGAAGTGGCCTAATAATTAAAGGTGTAATCAGGTGCAGGTGTGTTGTTGTTGCAGCTTTGATTATTTGTGTTGGAATTAATTTAATGTGCCTTATATTTAATTCAAGTTAGCAGTCATTACAATCAGCGGCCTAGTTACTGCTCTGTGTTGACATCGGCACCACTGGTCAGATTATGCAGCCTGCCCACGTCACACCAACACACACACACACACACACACACACAGGTGGACGGTTGTGAGGCCACCCTGTGAGAGAAATATAGACACAACACCCACTGCTGCCCAGCCTCACATGGCTGGTCCTGGACCTGCTGGTGTGAAGAATGTGAAGCATGTCTTCACCCTCTGCTGTGAAGAGAGGAATTAGGACGCACTGTTGTCACTGGAGAGCCAGAACGATGGACGGACGGACGGACGGGGGCCCAGCCATTGCACATGTTTACCACATGGCACATGATGAGGAATTTTTCATGTGAGAAGATGCAGGGATTTCTGAGATGTTCAGGGACATGTGCATCTGGTATCCCTTAAAGGGATAGTTCACCCAAAATTCAAATTTCACATGCTAGGTGAGCTGTGAGAATTTTCAGAGTCCTCCGTTCCTTCTCTGAGTTACGGGGGGGTCCGCACAGCAGTATTTGTCTATATAATGGTTGTCAATGGACAGCAGGTTTCTTCCAATGTTTTTTGGTGTGTCTTTTTGGACAAAGAAACCTGGTGTCCATTGACAACCATTATATGGACAAATACGGCTGCGTGGACAACTCATCTGAAAATTCTCACAGCTCTTAGTCGACATGAGGGTGAGTAGATAATGAGTGAAATTTGAATTGTGGGTGAACTATCCCTTTAACACGCAGGTGGTTTCCCTCTTCAGTAGCGTTATGGTTGTGGAAAAATATTTTTTAGATCTCAAACACAAAACTTGTGTGATATTTTTCCAGTTTTTTCCCCAACCTTTATTACATCTCAAGAATCATTTAAGAGCACTCGTTTTCAATGGTGTGGAGAGTCAAGACAGATATTTACAACACGATATACTCTGCAGACAGTGACATTAATTTAAAACGGTTACATTCATAGACAAAGGAGTTTGTTATCATAATTTTAAACTGACCTGGAGACACAAGTGTCGGTCATTTTAATGTCAGTTGTCAGTTATTGTAGGTGGACGCAACAGAAAAACTAAAAGCAGTTATTCCAAATGGGGCATTTGTCCATGTTATTTTGATTGTCAACAGTTACATGAGTGAGTTGACAATGGAGTATGATGATGACTGATTTAGCAAGGAGGTATTACACGATGGCATTTTTCCAATTAAAGCTTTATATATAAATAAATGTCATGACTTTGTGAGGCATCAGACTAAAGTAATACCTGTGCTGCATTAGACTACATATTGTTAGTGTGAATCCTTGTCCCTCCTCATCCCCTCTCTGTCTTTGATTCCTCAGGAGTCTACCGTAGTGATGATGCACAAGGACTGCCCTCTCCAGAGGGAAAGCTGCATGTAAACATCGGGAGTCACAAGCCCAGGGAGAGGAGGTGGGTGTCCCGGCCCAGGTCTGGGGGCCCTGGCTGGGCTGCAGGTAAGAGAGACCACTACAGAGACCGGTACCAACCAGAGGAGTCCGCCTCAGACCTGCTTATGGAGGAGGGACATGACAACTCCACGCAGATTGTGGTATTATTATTTTCATTTTATTGTCCATTTACACGATAAACTGTTCTAATAAAGGATAATAAATACCCATACCTATATTTTTTTTGGCAGGACAACGATCACGCCTACTACACATCTAAAATCTACGGCCCTGGCGATGCAGCCAGTAAAGAGCTGTGGGTGAACGTTGACGAGATGGAGGAAGACAAGTGGAAGGTCCGTGGCTTCCTGTCCAGCACCCACAGACAGGCTGAGGTATGAAACCAGCAAATGAATAAATGGCACAGTTGCTGTTTTTGCACAAACCCTAGCTGCTGAATTGAACTTGACTTACATAAGAATTGTTCATCCAAGCAGTGCAGCTTCGAGGATAGATTGCATTAGTGCTTATAACGTGCTTACATTGTGTATGTTATTAGTGGTTTTTAATCATCTGTATCATACAGCTGATATTGCACTTTGTTTATATTTGCTTCCAGAGAGTGAATCTTTCCTTTGATTTTCCTTTCTATGGTCATGTACTCAAAGAAATCACCGTGGCAACTGGAGGTGAGTCACATGAAGTGTTTTCTAATTCTTCTCGTTTTGTGCCACAGATATAAAATAATTCATGTTTGTATTATTACACATATTGTTTATATGATTTTATGATGAATTATGTTATGACAGCTTTCCTTTTATTCTTGTCTTTATTTTAATTCTTTCCTACCCAAGTTAAGTATCTATTCAAACCTTTGCATGTTTGTCTCGTCCAGGTTTCATCTACACTGGAGATATAATCCACAGGATGCTCACAGCCACTCAGTACATCGCCCCCCTGATGGCAGACTTTGACCCAAGTCTTTCGAAAAACTCAACCGTGTTTTACTTTGACAATGGTTAGAAAAACACTTATTCACAACCCTGTGATTTCTTCTCTCTTCTGTGTCGTATGTTTACTAAATATAAATGTGGTGTGTGTTCATGTCTTCTCTTCAGGGACGGCGTTGGTGGTTCAGTGGAACCAGATTCACCTCCAGGACGTCGGTCTGGGAACGTTCACATTCCAGGCGGCTCTGCACAGCGACGGACGGATTGTGTTTGCGTACAAAGAGGTGACTTTTCCCCCTTTTTACATTGTGTTTCAGTTTTAAGTGTTCAGTTATTTCAATCAACTCTTTTCTTTTTTTTTTATAGATTCCTGTTGACGTCAGTGAAATCAGCACTGAGAACCATCCCGTCAAAGTGGGTTTATCAGATGCTTTTGTAGTTCTTCATGAGATAGAGCAGATCCCTAGTAAGTGATAGATTTGTCCTGTCAAATCTTCATGAAAAAAATACTATAATTACCGATTTACGCATCTATTCACATATTTCTTTTACATGCTCCAGATGTTCGAAGAAGAACCATCTATGAGTATCACAAAGTTGACATTTTCAAGTCCAAAATCTCCAACTCTACAGCTGTGGAGATGATTCCTCTCCCTAGTAAGTTCATCCACTTAATAATAGATGGCAGAAAATATTGTCTGCGCACTATTAACTGGCAAACCCAGTCTTTTTTTTGTTTTCAGAGACAGTCAAATAGTAAATAAAAAAAAGAAAGTAAAACAAACTGATAACAGTAGCTGTTTCAAGTGAGCCTGCCCTGCAAGACATTCTGTCAAAATACATTCAGATTGTATTTTCTGAGGCCAAAGCCGTCCCTTCCTCTTGACTCTTCTCTCATCTTTATTCTCAGCATGTCTCCAGTTCTCCAGCTGTGGTCCATGTGTCACTTCTCAGATTGGCTTTAACTGCAGTTGGTGCAGTCGGCTACAAAGGTAAACTGGAAAAGCATGCAGAGAGTGCATACCGCTGAGAGGGCTGCACATTCCTCTAAACGTAATTTAATAATGGCTAAATGTTTATAATAATACACATCCTTGGAGAATCATGGCCCAAAGCAGCAACAATATGAGTAATACTTGTTTTAATGTCTTTTTTTCTTACTTCTGCAATGGAATATAAATAGTAATTACAGTGTAGGTTATAATTGTCCACCCACCTATTTATTCACATCAGTTTAATTTAACAAAAATAAAGTAATCAAACTGCAAAACTCTATGAGTTTGGATCAAACACTGTAGATACAATCTATACAAAGCAGTCATTATATGGTTAAGCTCTCCATACTCTCTCTGCATTAGTCACATGTACTTCCTTCCTCAGATGCTCCAGTGGCTTTGATCGTAACCGGCAGGACTGGGTCGACCTCGGCTGCCTGGAGGAGGTTCTTTTGCATTTTACTAAATGTTTGTAGAGTTCAAGTTTAAGATAGGACTGAATCATAATTTCAGTATTTCTGCACAAAAGAAGATTACACCAATCTGTCTTCTTCTCTGTCCAGAGACGGGATCCCTGGTGTCTCCGGAAAACAGACGTCACCAACTCCACATCTCGCCAGCTGACACATACGACCACTCCCGTTGCAGCAACCACAGTGCAGCAGCAGAGGACTTCCAGCATGACCTCCTCCCCCACTGGCAGGATTTCCATCACCACCAACCCCTCAACACACAGCAGCACAAGCAGAAGAATAATATCCACGCCACAGCCACCGACCAGCAAACCTGCAGAAGGTAAGGTGGCAAACGCTGCACAAGTCGTTTATAGTGAACTGATGACAGCTCAGGGCAGGACAGACGTCATTTCCATCTCATGGATTAGTGTTTGTTGTTGTGCAGAGTTTCCACACCGGCTGAGTTCTGTAAGGCCTGAGAGTGTCGGGGTCAAGTGGTCAGCTATTTCCCAGGCCTCTGTTAGGTCATAGCTAAGCATATACAGTGCCATGTTAAATACTGCATAGTGTCCTCAGCTACTGAGGGACGACTGGATATATGTGCATCACTGTGGTCTGTTATTTTTGGCTGTTGTAGCTATTGTTTGTAACATGAAAGGAATATGACGTCCTACTCAAACGAAAGCAAAGCAGATATTCTACCCAGAGAAAAATACTTACATGTTGAATATAATATTTTTCCCCAAAGACCGTTGACATGGCTGAGAGTTAAGTTGTAATTTAATAAGTTAAAGGGATAGCCCATTGCCATAATCCCTATAGTCTTAGCAGTAGGACTGTTATCTTGTCAGTGCAAGCTATTTTTCAGAACGGCGGAGCAGAGCAGTGAGCTGCTCAGAGCTACGCTACGGAGGCTAATGGGATTTCTTGGTTTCTCATCAAACTCATCAAATTCACAATGCAACAACTCTGAAGCGCTTTCGTGGACAAGTTGTGACCTGCATATTCACCACGTTATGAGATAATAATGGAATGTTAAGAGTTGTTATGGGGGTAAATTCATGAAAAACCACTGATGCACTTTCTCGTTTGGGGCAGTTTTTCAGCAAGCAGTCTCTGTATTTACCTCAAAAACAACTCTGTCTTGTAACGTTCTGTTATTATCTCATAGCGTGGTGAATGTGCAGGTCACAACTTGTCCACCAGAGCGTTGTGGAGTTGTTGGATTGTGTGATGAGTTTGAGGGAAACCAAGAAATCCCATGAGCCTCCGTAGCGTAGCTCTGAGCAGCTTGCACCTCGGCTTGGGCGTTGTAAAAATAGCTTGCACCGACAAATAAAAGTAACGAACCTACTGCTATGACTATAAGGATTATAATTTGCCAAAATGTTGAACTATCCCTTTAAATCAAAATTACTGACTTAAAGAACTGCTGTAATCATAACAAGTGCTCAAAAAGCTACTAAACTATTAATAGTAACTGGTGTCTTGGACATGCATTTTTTAAATATCCTGAGATGTTTTTCGTATCGTCACAGGACAAATAAATAAAAATGCATGTGGAGATGAAAATCCAAGTGAACGTCATTATGTTTTTGTTTTGTTTTTCTAGATAACACTGAGATTTCTTTGCACATCAAAGAAGCATGTAAGTCATTTATTGTTATCTGCTTTACGGAGCATCTGGGTTGATAAATGATCTAGGGACGAGCTCATAACGCTGCAACTTGATGTGTGTATGTATGTGTGTTTTTGTGTGGGTGTGTTCATCAGTTTTTTAGTATTGGGGGAAAACTTGATCATGAACTTGGTTTTGTAACTTTCAAACTGCATCACCTGGAGCACCAGTCTGACTCAGCAACGTGTGACCCTCACCTTTCTACAGCAGGAGACAAGGAGAGCGCTGGAGACAGTGAGGAGCGGCTGCAGATCGGTCTCCTGGCAGGCATCATCCTGACGATGGTCGTCATGGCAGCAGCGGTCCTCTTGTCCCTTTATGTGTACAACCACCCCACCTCCAGTGCCAGCCTCTTCTTCATGGAGGTCAGTGTCTAACTTGGTATAAACCATCTGGAACAACTGAACTCCTCAAGTTACCAGAGTTTTTTCATTTTAGTTTTTCATCTTCTTGTGCAATTTAAAGAAAAAAGAGGAAAAAAAGCAGCGACCAGACAAATCCTTTTAAACCAAATCAGCATCCTACCTAGAACTGCTTCCACACATTTCCAACCCAAAAATGGCTGGTGTTAAAGGGATAGTTCAACATTTAAAACAGCTCCGTCTCGTATCGTTATTATCTCATAGCGTGGTGGTTCTGCAGCTCACAACGTGTCCACGACAGCATTTTTGAGTTGTTGGGTTGTGTATTTGATGAGTTTGACGAGGGAAACCAAGAAATTCCATTAGCTTTTATAGCATAGCCCTGAGCAGCCTGCTGCTCCGCTCCGCCGTTCTAAAAATAGCTCACACCGACAATTAAAGGTAACGAACCTACTCCTATGACTAGCGATTACAGTATGACAATGGGCCAATTTGCCAAAATGTTGAACTATCCCTTTAACATTGTGTGTTTTATACTGTTTTAATCAATCAATCAAGTGTCAATATGGGTAATTACTCATTTTAACCAGTTTGGATCAGAAATAAATTTAATTTAATAATAACTTTTTGTTTTCTTATTATCTATCCAAAGTTTCATTCATCAGTCCCACTTGTGTTTCCTTTCTTCCTCCCCACAGCGGCGGCCGACCCACTGGCCAATCATGAAGTTCAGGCGGGGGTCCGGTCGGCCTTCGTACGCTGAGGTGGAGGCTCCAGGACAGGACAGAGACAGCACAGTGGTCATCGACCCCAAACAGTCTTTTGTCATGTCGGACAGAAGGGAGAGCGAACAGAAAGAAGGATTCATAGTCCCCGATCAGAGAGAGCGCTTCCTGTTCTCGGAGAGCTCCTGACCAAAACTACGTTTCCCACAAGACCTTTGGGACAGAGCTGGTACTCTATTATATAATGTGAGTTAGTGTTCCTTCTTTGAATGCTGATGCATTTCTCACCTAAGCTGTTGCTCAGATTTATTTTCAGGACAGGATCCAAGCATTCAAAGAGAGAGAGAGGGGGGGGGGACTGACTGCAGGTTTTATGCAACAGTCTGGCTTCATGTTTGTGTTTGCTCTGTGAGCCACAGAACTGTCTTCACTCAATGGAAAAAAGGACTTGGATGTTTTTTCTTTGCTCAGGTCATTCACTCGTTTACTGCAGAATGTTTGTTTTTTGAGATCATTTCTCTCAAAGACGGCCGATGTTTTTCGTTCCCACACCTACTTCACAAGGAGGAATGTCATATTTGGGTGTCACTTCCTCATCTCAAAAATACAGTATAAATTCCTCACCATAACACCTAGTAGGAGCAGGCAGGGTACACAGTGTGTTCAGTGCTTTTCATCTGAGAGCACAACATCTGTTTGCAACTCAAGATATCTTTTTTATTTTCTGTACTCAAAAATAAAGGCAGAAAACAGCATTTACTGATTGCTTTGCTATACAAATATGTACACTACAACATACACAACCAAGATAAATACAGGTTTAATTTATCTATAGTATTAATTTCACACATGATACAGTCTCCCAACTTTTCTAACATGCTATTATTGTTCCCATGTATATGTAATCTGTATATTTATGATATACAGTAAAAACTCTATTTTTATAACTTTATTCATCAGAAAGTTAAATACAACTAATGGCGTAAAATGAAGTCCATAAAAGCTGAATTCTTTTTACACATACTGTGTACTGTATTATAATATTTGCACCAGAGTTATCTACTTGTTTGAAAATCTAAAAGTCAAGTGCTAGTGATTTTCTTGTTCTGACATTTAAATATTTGAGGTTCATCTGCTCTGTCTTTTTTATTTGGTTAATTAATGCTGCTAAAACTTCATTGTTTGGCCTCTAATCTGAAAATAAAGTCATTTCATTTATTGAACATTTCTAGCAAGATGATACTAGAATCAATGATCTGCTGTACTATCAGTGACATATCACACATCTACACAAAATCTACACAGAATACTATTGTTCTGTCTTATTTGAGGCATGTTAAGGGTTAAATTAAGGCAAATGGTATCTATCTGGTTCATTTAAGACCGGCCTGTAGGCTGCAGAGTCACAGGGGGAAAGGCACTGCTGTGTTGGAGGTACTGCAACGATCCGGGATCAGTCATTTAGGTGATCGTTATTATGATCTGAGAGAATGGGAAAATGGGAAAAGGAATATGCATTAATGTTTGCAAAATACCAAACTGTATTTTTTTATGCACTTTAAAAAAATCTGCATTGTTCTTTTAATTGCTTTTAGTCAAATAATGAGGCTTACCTTTCGCTGGCGGTGCAGGTAGTCGCCTCCTCAGTTGTCTTGATGAGTCCAAGGTGACTGGCTGTGAAAAAGACATTACTGTTTGTTTTTTATTTGTGCACACGGCGTTTGACATATTACATACACTGAATCTGATAAGTATGTTTCTAATACAGTAATATGCAAATGAATATAGGCATCATCATACCATGTCTGGAACGGCCTTGGTCTTAGCGAAGCGTGACTCCAGCTGTGTGTCCACTTCCAGGCCTGCGCTCTTCAACGCTGCGATTCTTGCAGAGATGTCACAAATCTACAGCAGCAGAAACGCAGACAAGTTACACAGTGACCGATCACTGCAGTGTTTTCATTCGGCCAGTCACTCACTTTTTTAAAGACGCTGCACCAACGTGTCACAACAACCCAAGTTTGATATACTGTATATGGAGCAGAGATTTATATACATATATATGTGTCAATATCAGCTGGAAAGTAGTGTTGTAAAACATAAAAAAGAAGCTAAAAATGCTTGTAGCAGTGTAATTAGATGTCAGTTTTCTTAAGTAGGTTTTGCCAGTGTGTTGGTGACCTCCTCATCTATCCTCCACTTTGTCCACTGGTAAAGTAGCACTTCATTTGCCACCCCAGAGGAAAAGCCTTTTCCAACATGGAGCCTTGGTAAGTATACAAGTCTAATGATGAGCAGCAGAACAGTTTTCTAATCTCTTAATGTTCCACTTTACGTCTCATATTGGTGCATTGGTGCAGCTTCTACCCGCCTGTAGTTCAGACTGTTGGACCTTGGCAGCTGCTGATGCCACCTGCTCCTCCAGGAAGGACAGCTCCATGTCGGATGTGGAGCTGCAGATTCCCCTGGCACACTCCTCGAGGTCACTCAGCTCCGCCTCCAGACCGTACACCGAGCCAGCGGCCACGTACACCTGAAGCATGTCCAGCACAGCACAGGGCTTCACTTCAAAATAAGGTATTTTACAGAGAAGCAAAACCCAAAGTGTATATCAACCTGAAAATGTGTACAATGTGAAGACACTACATTTTAAAATTTGTATGGATTTTTTTAAACAGTAGAATTAATGGAAGACAAACAAAGAGATGAAATGTAAACTGAGATGAAACCAAACGTACGTTCTCCTCCATTCTGGAGAACTGCTGATCCAGTTTGTTGAGGTCAGTGTTGGGGGGCAGGAAGGTGGGGGAATGCCGGGTGTCGTCTTCCCCCTCAGCTTCCTGCAGCAGCTCCTCTGTGGCGTTAAGCACCTTCAGCACCTCAGTGGTGATGCTGCGCAGAGACACCGCTGAATACCTCTACAATATACACACATACAAAAAGACACTTTCTTTAAAAAAAAGACAGGCATTTTAGTAAAAGCATGATGTTTTGATAACAGTGTACATTCAAGGTTTCCAACTTTGTCCTCTTAGGTTTTTAATTCCTAACAGTTTGACCATAATGTTGCATTTCTTCTACTTTTTTTCTATAAGTCTAGATAAACACAGATTTTAAAACCAGGTCAAGTCTGCAGGATTCAGATTATAATCGGACTCTAACACTTTGTTAAATTCAGATGGATAAAGTTTTGTGAAATGGATAAGCAGCAGTTTCCAGGTTGAGCCACATTTGCCCGATAAAGGCAGAAAAATGTCCGTTACATAATATAAGGTCTGTGTCTATGTGACGAGGCCGTGTGAACAACAGGATATTGAAAAAAAAAAGAAGATGCATGAAAGAAATGTTAGTGTAAGAAGTGCAAAAGATCATTAACAACCATTAATCAGCATTAAACATTGTGTAACTACAGCAAAGCAAGTTGATTCTCACCTGCTCCAGAAGAGAGGATATAAACTGAATAGTTTTGTAAAGCTCCATGTCGCTACCCTACAGCCGACAGAGAGAGGGAAGGAGACAGGACAGAGCGGGAATGGTTAGCTGACCAGTTAGTGGGTTAGTTGCAGTGCAGTGAATATTTAGCAGCTCCTACAGCCACGTCCATGTTGTTAAACTCATCAAAGGAAGGAAAAGTGTCAGAGCTTGTAGGAAAAGTATCAGGCAGAAGATGAGCTGTGGATTTGCTTACGTTCTGAATCTCCTCTGGCGACAGAAAACCCTCCCGTGGAGACGATGGGTCGCTCCGCTCCGAGTCATCGGCACTTTTTTCTTTGGTTTCCTCCGTTTTTCCTTCTGCATCGTCTTGTTCCTCATCCTTTAAACTCCTCTCTCTCTCTTTTATAACACTCTCACCTGTCTTTACTTCCTCTGAATCTCTCTTTGTTCTCCCGTTTTCTGCAGCTTTATCCTTTAATGTCTCTACCTGCATGTCCTCTAGCGTCATCATCAGCATGCTGCTGATTATTCTGCCAAATTCTGGGTCTTCCTCCTCACTGTCTGCTGCTGCTCCCCAACTCCTCCGACCCTCTTTGTTTTCTTTAAACTTGTCCTGTCCTTGGTTTTCGTCCGGCCGCTTTGCCTCTGGCTGATTTTCGCGTTCCTCTCTTGTCTCGTTTGGGTGGATTACGTCCTCCGTTTTCTCTGATTCCACCACTGATTCCAGTTTCATCTCTTGTCCTTTTTGTGTCTCTTTAGCTTTCTCAGCCTCGTCTTCACATAACCACTTCTCTACCACTAATGTTTCTTTCTCAATCTTTCCTGTTGCCATCTTTACTAAGAAATCTCTCTTCTCTCGCTCAGTTTTGCTTCGTTGGACGTCATCTATCTTAATCTGACCGTCCAAAACGTTCTCAGCTGTTTCCTTAGTTTCATCTCTCAAATTAAACATCTGCACATCCAGATCATCAAACGATTTCCTTCTCTCCTCTGCTCCTTTCCACACGTCTTCCATCTCAAGGCTTCCTCCCTCATTCACCTCCTGCTCTCCATCTCTCTCGTTCTTTCCGAATCTATCCAGCTCATCCTCAGTGGAGGAAAACTGACAGGCGCTGACCAGACTGACCAGATCGCGCAGCTGAGCGACCTGAACCGTCTTCTCTGTCTGAATCCACAGCGATTCGTCGTCTATGGCTCCCCCCCCTTCTTCTTCTTCTTCTTCTACCCTGCCTGCTCTGTCCAACTCGTCCTCTGTGGACGAAAACTGGGTGGCGTTGATTTGTTTAGCTAATCTGCACACTTTCACAGCCAGCTCCACGTTCTTCCCATCCTCCCCCTCCTCTTCTGTCCTGCTCTCCTCGATGCCAACTCTGTCCAGCTCGTCCTCCGTGGATGAGAACTGTGTAGCTCCGACTTCTTTTTCCAGCTGACAGAGTTTATAAGTGAGTCCCTCTGTCTTTTCGTTGTCCTCCTCTCTGTCATCCTCCATGTCTACATCGCATTCTCCTTCGCTCCGGCCAGCTTTGTTTACATCGTCATCCGTAGAAGAAAAGTACGTCAGCCTGGACTGTGCAATGAGCTTGTATAATCTGTGTTTCATCTCCACTTCATCTTCTTCCAAATCTCCCTCTTCGTCTTTCTCATCCTCCGTTCTTTCTCCATCCAAGTCGATCTCCATCTCCCACATCCTTTCACCACCTTCACCTCTATCTTCATTTCCTTGGCTGTTTTCCTCCCTATGTCCATCATCCTCAGAATCTAAGTCTTTGTCAAGTTCTTCTTCATGAGCGGAGGAGTCACAAACTGCGTCTACCAGCTGTTGTAGTTTTGACCTGAGCTCCTTGTTCATCTGACCGTCTGCAGGTTCGGTCACGTCGCTGTCGAGGTCAAAAGATTCAGATGTCGTGGCACCAGAAGTCAAAGTGTCAGAAGTCATGCCGTCAGAAGCCGGTTGTGATGAGTTGTCGTCTTGGTTTAAATCCTGTGAAAAGAGAAAGTGTGTTAGTGTATTGTTTTATCTTATAAGCCAAATCTAACACCGTAACAATTTATTTTGCTCAGTTTGTACTTTGAGGTGATTTTTTTGTCTCACCAACAAAGAGGAATCAGCTCCTTTTTTGCTCTTCCTTTTCTTGCGTGACCTCCTGAGTTTTCCACCCACTGGCATAGCAGCAACACTGCTCTCCTCTCCCACTCCGGCTCCTTCTACATTAAAGTTCACATCGATGATACTCGTCCGTCGGGGTGATGAAGATCGCCTGAGCTCCGCAGGCATATTTCTTTTTGAAAAAGCAGGCAGATGTTTTTTCGGCTTCCAGTTCCCCTCCGAGTCCGAAGACATAGCATCTCTGCTGCCTCGGCGGTCCATTAGAGCGTCCCGCAGGTTGGAGTTAGAGTCTGTCATTTTCCTGTGGAACTCCTGGAGGGCAGCGCCCCAGGAGCAGCTGGGCTCAGACTTGGTTTCGTTGTCAGAGCCCATGCCTTCGTAGGCAGACACCACTCCGGACTCCCTCTCCAAGGCACTGTAGACCAGGCTTTTCCTTTTGGTCAGCAGACTGGGCCGAGACAGCTGGGCGCTCTGCAGGGCAATCCAGTTCCCGTCTGGGCTCTTCAGCACTGAGGACACACCTCCGCATGCAGCACGCATGGACACAGACATCATGCAGACCAGCAGAGAACACACGCAGCAACAAAAACACAGAGGAGGCGAGAATCAGCTGACAGACTTTTAACCTGAACCAAGAGTCGTGACTGCATAAAGCTCTATTAGCTACTTTACACCTGGCATGTTTTAGCATTCATTGTAATTATTATTCCTAACTGCATGATGGTTTAGTCACCACTTGAGTTTACTGAGTTTCCCCTTTTGAAGGATCCATTTTAGTTCACATTTTCACAGACTGTACTGTAAAAAAATAAATAAATAACATTTATTTATAGAATCTGTTTCTCCAAAGTTTTTGGGCCCCGACTCCTAAAGGCTAAAGCGCTTCAGAGAAAAGACATTTGGGAGAGTCGCTAGGATTCGAGGTTTAGTTCTGCTCATGAGCTAGTAGTGACTGGTTACAGGTTGAAACGATGACCAGCATGACCTTACCGGCGTTGTCCAGCCGGTCAACGCTCTTCCAGGCAGAAATAGTCGACGCATTGCCTTCCTTCTTTAACGCCTGCACAGACTCTTGAATCAGACCTTGGGATTTGTTGTGCAACAGTGAAGAGACAGAGCGGGACCTCTGAGGAGAGAGACACATGAGTTACATGTACGACCAGCTGAAAACAATGTGTGTCACAGTCGTGTGTGTGTCATTCTGTGAACATGTCAGCAATTGGCCGTCACTTCATCACGTTTGTCCCATCAGACATTAGATCATAATAACCTTGTGACTTTGTGAGCTGTGGCCAAAAAAGTGAGTTGTTTTGTGAGGTCACAAAACGACCTTGACCTTTGACCTTTGACCAATTTAGCTGTGGCATTTCCAACACAGCATGTTCACCTCTTTGACCAGTAGAGGTCAGCACATGTCACCGTACAGTAGAGAGGATTTGGGATGCAGCTCCAGCCTATAGTGGTTGTGACTGTGATGTTTGTTTGTTTGTTTGTTTACCCAGAGGCCTCCTTGGTGTTTGAGGGACCTGAAGGGTTGCTCACAGGTGGACTGATGAAGATGATGATGATGGGGGGGGTCTGCGTCGTGTTCGAGGGGCCAGTCCTGATCGCACTCTGTCTTCATCTCAGCTAAAGTCTTCCTCCGATTGATGATCTTAGAAACACAGAGGTGGGAGTAGTTGTGCAGAAATCTCTGATGCCACATTAGGACTTAACAAAATTTGGCAGCATTTCCGTATTCAAGGCTATGAATGGATTTGTTGTTTTGTAGCCGTTAAATAGTGGAGATTTGAAATTGAACATCCTGTAGCAAAACCCAGAAATGCGATTTGATAACCTACATTCAGGTGTTAAGCAACAGTTTTTGACACAAATCAAACTAATTATACACTAAAAACATTTGTCACTGTACAAAGTGAGTGTTTAAAGTTTAGACGTCCATTGATGAAATCTATTACTTCTTTCTTACTTTTTGCACAATAGTTTTGGCCAGTTCCTCAACGAGGTCTGCTCTGTTCTCCCGCAGATAGTGAGCCTCATTCTGCTTCTTCTGGTAAACAAACAAACACACACACAAGAAGGAAGCTATTCAGATCATCTCACACTATAAGCTGATTACTTCTCTAATACATGTTTTCTGTTTAAAAGCTTTGCGATTCTTTAACAGATCAGTAAATCTTTTCTAAGATTGAAGTGGCCCCATAGTTTGTGTCTTTGTAGGTGTTTTGCCTGTTGCTGCAGTCATTTTGGTCTGTTTGTACTCATTGTGTTACTTGAACTGTAATTATTTATTATAAGTATCTGGTTTCCTATTTGGTGTATTAAGATATATATATACCTGTGAATCCTGTTTGCATGTACCATTGTCTTATATCGTTGATTAATCAAGATAATCCTTATGTTTCCCATAATCTCAGATTAAGGGAAATTTGATATTATTTAAAGTGGATACATGACAGACCAACAATAGTAATAACATAATGCAGCATCAACAGTGAGTCTGAAATCCTTCTCAATGCATTACCATTACTATAAAAAGGTGGTACATTGCACTTGTATGAAGTAAAGTACAGTGTATAATTTAAAGATTTGAAAAAGTTTTAACAATGTGTGTGCAGTTAAATTGCTATTTATAACAACAGACGCTTATATACAGTATGAGGATCATCAATGACCTGGTTGGCGGTGTCGAACTCTGCCTTGGAGATGGCTTCATCTATGGCCTCCTCTGCCACCCGCGTGGCCACAGAGAGCGTCTCAGCCATGCCGTGCACTGTACACACAGGAATGCAAAATAAAAATGTGACAAAAACACAATTCACTCATTACAATTAGGACACTAGGAAGTGTATGCATCGGTTTCAGTTCAGTTTTGTTGTTAATAATCCATCGCTGCCTCCTTTTCGTGTTACAGAGCCACTACCGACAGAAGCATGACCATCAGGCCGCTGCAGCTGTTCATTCATGTTTGCTGTCAATCATCCCGTTAGTGCAGTGAACTGAGAGTGAGGAGGCAGTGAGGACACAGTGGGACACAGAGGACAGCTCATCACAGTAAGTATTTAACATTCAACTGGCAACCTGCACAAAAAGATTACAACCAAGATTGTTTAACTCTTCGCTTCCCACCGCTCTACGTGCTGTAAATATCAAGTGCACGTCTTATGGATTCATGAGAGGATTGTTAAAAAACTTATGTGGCTTGGTTGTAGTGACTTTCTAGCCAAAGAGGGAAACTGCCATGAAGTGCAGGGCTCAGTGTGTGGCAAATGTAAATATTTAATTAACTTATTTAATACAAGCTGACATGGAAACGTTCAGAAAACTATTTTATCTTAGCTTTAGCACAAGGGAACAACAAGGGAAACACTGAGCTTTTCTGTTCCCGCACATATTATTACATACGCCTTATTGAAGCAAACTGAAACTGCAAACAGAAAACCAAAGGTTACTTAAACAACAACCTCAGTGCAAACACAAGAATTAAAAACATTATTAAACATATCTGCACCTTCACTTTGTTTGTAGAAGGTGGAGTCGCTCTCAGAGATGCTGCCCTCATTGCAGACACTCTCCTCATAGGCGCTGGCGTCTGTACACACACACAAACAAACAAGCAGACAGATGTTCACTTGGATGTGAAAAGGCAGATACAGTACATTCCTGTGGAATTAACCTCATATCCTAAAAGTGGATCGGGGTGAATTTAAAATTAGATGGAAGATTAAGTAAAAGAGATGAATGAATAAACAGGAAAAGGGAGAGAGTGCCTCGATGTCACTGATCAAATTAAATCTGTTTCTTGTTTGTTTGTTTGTTTGTTTTTTTGCCACAGATGAATATACTGTTAAATGTATATACTCCCCACTAACAGCAAATGCCACAGCAATGATACATTTCTCATCATTTGTAGAATATCTGCAGCGGTATCACTGCCCTCATGGGTTTGATTGTAGGGTTTGTGATTGGGCAGCAGAGCTCAGTTTTTCTCTAGACTGTCTCCCCCGCTGACTCTGAGCCTTGAGCTCGTTTCACGTCATGTAAATATTCATGCAACAATGCAGCCATTTGTGGTTATATAAGTGCATTAGCGCGGCCTCGTGTGTGGCATTACCAGGCGACCTGATCTGTGTGCAGAAGGCTGGTTCAGAAGTACAGTGCAGTACACAGGGTCACTTCCAATCATTTTAAGGGGCAAAGAGGAGGACTTAAATCAAGTGATATGGACTGTAGATTATTTTGAAAATGCAAAGAGCGCTGAGAGCCCTCTGCTCCGTTTCTTTGAGCTGTTTCATCGCTAAAATCTCTGACATGAAATCGCTGATGTGGGAAACCCAGGCTCTTAACTTGTATTTCAGGGACTGGAGCATGTATTCTGGTTGTGTGACCTCATCACAGATGTGTGTGCAGACGTATCCGTCTTGTAACATCTAATGAGTCTGGACACATTTGGCCAGAGCACAGTGATGTGGAAAAGATTCACAACCAACACAGTTGCCTCAGCCACTTGCAGCTAAAGGTTACAGTTACCCTGCAGGCACCGTGAGACTCTGTGGTGAAATAACAGTGAAATGCATAAGTGTTTGCATGTTGAAGGCTGATAGTGGATCAAGTCTTGACACACTGCAACATGTCAGGTTTTACCAACAACTCCTCGACTTCTGAAAGACGTCAACTGACAGAGATCAAGATCATGACGAACTGTAGTGTCATGACGTTAGCCCTGTTACACTTTGGCACACTCAAACTTTACCATCTAATGTATGGATATGCAGAACATACTCTCTGTCTAGATCTTTCGTTACTCCTCGTTGACCCCGTATTGTGCAAATTACGACCGTAGCAGTCATTTACTACCCACTGGGTAGGAAGTGTAAACAGAATGAACTGTGATCAGATGACGCTAAAGACTAAAGAGCCATATTCTGCTCTCTGATTGATTGATGATGATACTTTTGTCCTGGCAACTCAGATTAATCTAGCAACCCCTACAAGCTCTGACATCCCTTTTCTCTGCCTCTGGTTGAGTTTATTCAGCCTAAATTTAAAATAGAGAGAAAACATGAATGATAAAAGAAGAAAATGGCTGTAATTTTAACACAATGTTGATTTATGGTCAGTCAGTTTGACTTACGACCGATATGATTTTTACTATGTGTTCTTGCCGCTTTCCTCTGCTCCTCAGGGTCACTTTGCTCTTTTGCTTCACTCTTCATAAGAGGATATCTCTGAGCACTGTTTGAGTCACTGGGCCATGGTGGAAAATGCTTCACTGCTACATAAACCTCGCACAGAATCCAGTCTATGCCCACAGCTTTTAGCTCCGAAATGTCAGCTCTATTAATTCTGATGCTATTCATGCAGCTCACATTGTTCTTTCGCAAAGTAACATTAGCATGAGTCAGACTGCAGATCGGATTTGGCTGCTGAATAAAAACGGCTGAGGCAGCGCAGGTCAGACACAAACAAATGAGAATGTATGATACAACATGTGCTAAGAGCGAGCGTGTGAGTGCAATAAACAGAGCTACCTAAATCAGAATGAGATGCTGAGCGCTGGCCTGATGCCAGCCCACATCAGTCCTCCTCCCACGAGGGGGTCACATCTCTGCATCATCTGCAGCCGGCGACCTCTCCCCCACAAAACATGCATAATTCTCTGAAATCCCTTGTCTATTCAATCAGATCAGAGCCTCTGAACTGGGATGCACTGATGCTCCTCTGTCCCCGACTAGACCTTCGGTACATGCTGAGGCATATGCTGCCGGGTGAACGCCCTTATTCAAAGCACTGTATAGTACTACGAATACATTTTCAGCACCGTTGGCACCAGCAAAGCTCCTAATCCCGTCTGTATTTGTACCACAATCTTCATATTTAACTGTGCAGAACTGCTTAAAGAAATATGCTACAAAGACAGTGGATGGAAAAAAGACTGAAAAAGTGTGCCTTGTGTTGTCAGATTCTAAAATGTTAACATTTCAGTTCGGAAACAGTGTAAAACATCATGTCGACACCTATTTTCTTATTGCTGCATGTGAAATGAAAACATGTTTAAACTGGGGAAAACATAATTTAACAAACTGTGTGGCCACTTTCTATCAATTTAAGAATGAATATTCAATTTATGTTAAAAGTTCTTAACAGTTTAGGTGAAAGAAGCTTGTGGACACCTGATGAATATAAATCCACTATTCATCCAATCCAAAGACATGTACTGTAGTTTACTATCATAAACCACCAAGAAAATAAATCAATATTTACACTTGAGCGACAAGAAACACAGAATATGTGTTACTTCTGCTTGGTAAAGCAGAGCTGAGTCCTCCTTCCTTGCTGAGAGATGTTATGAGGGAAGCAAACAAACATTAATACACTTGAGTCTGACAGCAGCCGCAGTAATCTGCTGAAGTTATGTGAGATGAAAGCCAAGCAAGAGCTTAATCCTGTTTCACCCTACTCCTAACTTCCTGTCCTCCACTGCTTTGAGCAACAAAACAGCAAAAATCTGACAAATTCAAAACAAAATCAAGCTCATGAAGTTGAGCAGACACAAACTCTCTAATACAAACACATCATCTCTCATGAGAGTAAATTCTCCTGACAGTAATCTGTTTACAACATTCATTATAGGATTAGGCTTGGAGAAAATATATGAACTCGTCATATACAAAATTTTAGTTAAGATGTCATATTTTGTGATGTCTCCAACGTGGGGCACAAGTTAAAAAAAAAACCTCACTGTTTCCGTCCTATACGAGCATGGGCCTGAAATAATAAATCAAAAGACCATAGCTTTTAGCAGCAACATTAATGGACAGAGTAGGTTACCAGTCAGCTCTGAGAGCGCGCTGTGCTCCGCCAGGTGCTTTCTGTAGAAAGTCTTCAGCACTTTGGCACTGCCAAATCTCTTGAAGCGCCTCTTCACATAAGTGTAGAACCAATCCTGTGACTGCGTCTTCAAAAACCTGAGAGGACAGACAGACAGACAGCAGACCTGCAATTTAATTCTCAACATGTGTTACATTTTAAACCTGTGGCAGTAACAGTTTATTCTTCATACCAAATGTGCAGAAAACAACTGGATGGCCAAGTAATCCCTAAATCCCCCAAATAAAAGAAAAATATGCACTTTTGGATCAACCCATTCAGGTGATCTCTGTGGAAACAAGTAACTGAAAACAAATCTTTTCCATTATTGTTCCTCTTGACATTTCTGTTTTCACATGTAAAGTCCAGCAAATCTTACTGAAGCTGATTGATTTGCATGAATTAAGTGTCATAAATAACCCAGTAACTAATTCACTATGGTCATCTTCATACGCAACAAGTGTGCAACCTTGATTTTCTTCTAGTGATACAAATTCACTGTGTTACACATGTGGCAAACATTAAATGTAAAGACTGTGCTGCCTACTTATGATACAGCAACAGGATCATAACAGACCCTATCAACAGATGACATAGCCTAAAAACAACAAATCTATGGCACAACTTCTCACTGTAATAAACAGTCTGTGGTAAAAAAGAAAAAAGAAAAAAAAGAAAAGCAGAACAGATGTGAACTGCTACTGTATAAATGCTATAAATGATTAAAACATCTCACATTTAGTGTGTGATGAAAACTAATTAACAGCTGCTTAACAGTCGAAGAGAAACCTACGTAGTTCATTCATGTTACTCACTAAGACCAGCGGGCAAAACACAATGTTGATTTTGCTTCTATTTTCTATCGCTCCTGTTCTTCCATCGAGGTTCACGTGCTAACCAGTTCGCCCCAGGCTGTGCTACTTGGCGATAGTGAGTCACTGTAGTCACTTCAGCGTGAGAGGATGGAGAAGCAGCACAGCTCCGACGATACAGTGATAAATGCAGTGGTGGCTGAAGTTCTTGGTAACATCATCGCCACCACCAGCAGCAGCTCCCAGTAACAAACCACTACATACTGCACCTTTAAATCTAAATTTGATTTATATTCATGCAAAACTATTTTAAAAGTAAGCTGTTATAATTTTCCAGTCGCCACAGTCCTGTTGTGTGTTGCATGCAGTGCAGTGTAATTTATCATTACTTGAAAGGGTACACAGTCGGACAACAACAGGGCTTATGGCTCATCCTCATGTTTCCTATCTGAGATTAAAATGCATTAGGGTTTAATTGAATGTTTAGGAGTGACAGCTGTAGGATGCTGCAGAGATATTCATGTCAGCGAGTTTAATGAGTTGCCATCTGTTCACTGTGTCAGAGAGTTTCGGTGTGACGGGCGCCGAGTGAGAGTCTACACTACAGTAGGTGTGCTGACAGGCGGTGAAGGTGACACAGGAAGTTTCCAAGAGTCGCCCATCTTGAGGTAAATCCTGCAGCCTGCATGATGGTGTGTCCTTCATCATTTACATTACTGGTGAGATGGAAGTAAACTTCTTAATGGAATTCACCTAAAACTAATTTGACATTTTTGATGATGATGATGATGACGATGTCCCCTCATGTCTACATCTCAACCGCATCTTTAGACGAGTAATAGCACTGAACTCTGCAAAAACATCCGACGTCGAAATTCCTCTGTGCACTTCAGTAACGTTATAAGACTCCTGACAATTGTTGTAGCAGAACCAGAGACACTGACGCCGCTCATGCACAGTCCACAATGCAAATCAACCACATGTGTGTTATTCTAAATGCTACATGGGTCTGGTAAGCACATGTCTTTCTGACCTCCAAAAGTGATGTCAGTTGAGGTAATCTATCAGACTCTTGCAGATTTATTGTAGATTTTAGGAGAAAATATCAGTTTAGTTTAACATTTTGCTCATATTCCCTAAGGCTAAACTAGAAAATGTCACCATGTTCTGGAAAATGGGACACAGCCCATGTTAAAATTTAAGAATTTCTTTGTACACATCTTTTTCCCAAACCATGTCTGAGTGACCTGCTTCCTCTCTGTCACGTTGTGTTGCCAGGATGAGTATAAATATTCCAGCCGGTGGCAGACTTTATCCCGTACTGTATCTTGGTGACCATGTTTGACGTATTAAGAGGTAAATCCATCTCACCAGCAGCAGACTAAGACCTTAATAACCTTTGGCATCACTATCAGACTCTCATCCTTAACTCAGCCTTCCTGTATTTGGCGCAAACAAACACACACACACACACACAAATCACCAAAACGCCACCAGTTCTGTACATCCACTAGCAACCTTACCTGTTCTTCTGGCAGACGGAGCACAGCCAGTCTTTTTCCCGCTTGTTGTAGACCCGGCAGGCCTTGCAGACGTTGTAGCGGCAGTCCCGGCACTGGCGCTTGGGGTTGAGCAGGAAGGTGAAGGGCGAGCAGCAGCGGATGCAGCAGCGCTGGTTGAAGCAACTCTGCCGTGACAGCAGGAGGGAGCGACTGCCCTCCTCATCCAGCTCCTGCTTCAGTTCACTGTGGGGAGTAGAGGGTGGGAGGGAGGAGAGGGAGGGAGGGAGTTAGAGATGTCAGGGGGAGAAAGATAGTGAAACCAGGAATGTGTATTTGGTATTTGTGATGAAAACGTGTTTCATCTGTGTGTAGGCCTGGGACGATAATCAATAAATCAATTAATCGCACGATAAATAAAAATGAAGTCGGTAACTTTTCCGGCCTCGATAAATCCCTATGTGCATGCGTGTATTTGTTTTCCTCATAGACTATAACGGGTTTTCCTCGTCTCTCGCCTCCAAACACGCTGGATGACAAGAGGGTTCACTCTGTACATTGGTCTCAGAACCTGGGCGCATTTGTGGCTTAGCGGAATGAAATGAAAGAAGTGAACCATCCTGTCAGTCATTCAGGATCTTTGTACCTGTGGGAGGAGGCGGAGCCGCAAGCACACACACACAGTGAGGGAAATATGCTGGGACCGCTGCTGTCAACACACGAAGCGTTAGCTCGGCTCGGCTAGCCCCGTTCATCCCGAGCCACTGCAGCACCGGACCCACGGCTCACCGCCACAGCAACCGGAGGGGCCTTGAAAGCTACACCGCGACAACAATGAGGGCTGCCACCGTCAGCACAGGACGAACGGACCTAGCGTTAGCCGCGGAGCTAACGCTAGCCGTCGAGCTAACGCTAACAGGGCAGACGGAGCTGCAGCTCTCCCCTGCCAGGACTCTGCTGCTGCTGACGGCGGCGGCCCTCAGTTTTGTTGCCGGTGAAGTCGTTGCTGTGGCAGTTAGCTGTGGGGCAGACGCTGCAGAGGTTCACCTGGATGTGGCTGTTTCGGCTTGAAGAGTTTTACCCCCGGGCGCCGGCTGGTCCCTCTGTGGGAGTCAGTTTGTTTGAATTAAAAGTGGAGCTTCATGTTTCACATGAGAGCAGCGCTGCCACTGGGATCTGTACAGACTATGTTCTAATAACACCACATTTACATCAATAAATAAATGTTTTACCATGACCTGATAAATCTGCATTACATTTTATTAAGACAGAGACCATGCTAGTGGACTGGTAGTTAGTTTAGGTTTAGTTAGCCGCTAACAGTTTTGTTTCCATCATGCCGGACAGTTAAATTACTCAGAAAAACAGGAAAAAATTACTCAGAAAAACTGATCCCCCCCCAAAAATTACTTAGAAAAACAGAAAAAATTACTCAGAAAAACTCATCCCCCCAAAAAATTACTCAGAAAAACAGAAAAAATTACTCAGAAAAACAGGATCTGTATTTTTTTTTTTTATTGAATGAATGCAATAAGCTTCCGTAATTTTGGTCTCGATAATGTCGACAATAATATCGTTTATCGTCAATTATTTGTGGGACAATATATCGTCCAGCAAAATTTGTTATCGTCCCAGGCCTATCTGTGTGGATAAATCAACAGTCATGAGTTCACTGTAACAAATGAGGACATGGTGTGCAAATAAATACTATATCACATAAATCCCATACTTCCCTTAATGAAGACGGAACAATATATGCTCATAGTAATATTGAAAGCATTGTATAGTACAGAATAATGATTGGGAAACATCAATATCTTGCACATCTATTCAATTCAATTCAATTCAATTCCATTTTATTTATAAAGCGCATTTCATGCACAGGGCAAACTCAATGCGCTTTACAATAGTTAAACAATTATAGTACAATGCAATAACAGTGCAAACAATTTAAAGAATGTAATATAGTGCAAACAATTTACAGTAAAGACAAAACAAAGCAAAGCAACATCTGTCCCTTGATGTGCATTCATAAATCCAACGACGTGAAATGTCTTCAGTGTTGTAAAGAGAGAAAATAGGTGTTTAGAAATGTCTGATGCAAAACTCTCATGTAAAGGTTAAAGGAGGTTGAGCTGAACATCATATCAGTAACTTCTCTGCCCATGTGGTAGCGCTGTGGTAACATTAATTAATGCTTGAATAACCAACATGCTCAAAGTCTATTTGTCAGCCCGTGGAGTTTGCCTTGTGAGGGAATTTTTGATTCAAATTTACATTCACTTCACTTTATTCACTTTAAATGTGCAACTTTTAAACATGACTTGTTTTTTTGTTTTTTTTGCCACTCGGGGGCGTTGGAAACAAGCTGACGATACAACACTCAGATATCATCATCCACTTTCAGTTTCTGATACTGTATGGTAAAATTGTTAGCAAATACTTTCTTTGAACAGATCCAACACCTATACTGGGCAACATCACCACTATTTTGGGCCCATTTTCTGCTCAGTATTCACTCGTTTTAACTTTGTATTCCCTTCCATCAACTCCCCATAAGCGATATCTAGCTCCTTAGCTGCTAAATGCACTGCTATGTTCACCAACTGTAGCGTATGATGTGATTTTAGAGACTTTTAGATCTGAAAATAATGTCCTAAATATTACACTGCGTAAGAGAGATTGAACAAAAACTGTTTAAGTATGAATGCATGAGTGACATTTTTGCATTGTGTTGGTTTCACAGCCCATAATGTAACTGCACTCTTGAAAGATTTTAGATAATTTGTATCTTTGCGTGCACAGAATAGAAATATAGAACATCTCAGTCAGTCAAAATAACCAGCTTCAGTATATGAAAAGTAACTCCACTGATCATTTCACCTCTACACACCAACTGAGACATAATATTTGAACGTTAACTCTGGTAATTCAAACGGCTCTAACCTTTAGGACAACATTTCTGTAACTCTCACGCTATAAAAATTTAACAGTGTGCCTCACACACTGTGGGAGAGAGAGACGGACGTCCTCTCAGTACAACAGCACGCTCATTACTCAGGCTCAATGGACGGTATAAATAACTGAGACAGAACACACACACACTTGTGCAAAATCAGTCAGACACAATAACAGTAATGTTCAAGATAGATAAGTAAGAAGAAATATACATGCACACAACACTATCGTACTGAGAATAACTGCAGAAACATGACTCAGCAGGACGCTGCAGAAATGCACATAGACGGGAGCAACAACAAAACAACACAAATATTATTCCCACTTAAATACCCACGATTACACATGAAACATACAGTACATGTGCACCAGCTCGCACTGTACAGTATCTGTGGTGCAGCTCTGTCCTCACACATCCTCGTCTACAGGAGCTCTGAGGCGTACAGAGAGAACAGACAGGGCTCGAGCTGCGTCAGCTGCAATAATCCTCACAGAGAGTCTGTTTCTTGGTGATAAGCTAATGTGACTTCTATTAATTTACTAGTGTTTAAGGATGTGAATGGAAATCTGTGTTCTTTTCTTTAGGGCAAATGACAGCCGTGTTGTTTTTTAAGGGTAATGTGGTCCGCTGCTGGTCTGCTGCCGACTGCTTTGATAGCTGTTTGTTAGTTTAAAGAGGTCAGTTACAAGTTATCACATGACATTTGCAACGATTTGTTATATTTGAGGAAACATGCAGAGGATTCTGCGCCTCCACAGGCTTCATCTCTCTATCTACCACCCTCACTATACTATATCTGTGTGTGTGTTTGGGAGTGTGTGAGCTCCGGAGATGAAGAATGCCAAGATGTGTGTGCGCTCTGTTTGTGTGTGTGCGTGTGCTCTTGAATGTGTGTGTCTGCTGTTTTTGTCGTGTGTGGGCGAGAAACACATGCCAGCAATCCCCGAATCATCAGGTGCAGTGGCAGTGAACTGACTCCTGTGGTTTGTTCCTGAGAAATTGTCACTCTGCTGGAAGACACAAGATAAACCCTGAGAAAGACTAACACCATTTTGTTATGTGCTTTGAAAACAGTCTATCCCAAAATCCAGTCCACAGTAGATACAGTACACAACATTTGATAGTAAAAACACCGCTCTCTATACAGTTTTTCCCAATTGGAACTTCCAACTGTTTTCTCAAAAACACAAATCAAAAACTTCAAACTACATTGACCAAACCACAGTATTTTCCATCAAAGTCAATCTATCACCTCAAAAGCAGTTATCCTGCATTCAAAACCAAATGTGTTCAAATCAAACACACAGCAACTAAAAACATAGAGACAGAGCATTCAGGGCATGTCGTTATGTAAAAAGAAATGTGTATTGTAAATGCATTTAGCACTTTTATAAAAACTAAATAAAAACTGTAATAAAAAGGGCATTACTGCACAAAGTCACTTAGATTCATTCTCAGACATCATGTCTGTATGTTTTATGTGCATTGTAGATGGATGCACATGTGCCACCTGTGCTCTGAACCAACTTTCATTAGAAATATACGCGTTCAATTTTGAGTAGTTGTGTGTAAAAGATGGCCGCCGCGCCGTGTTGGAGACTTGGAGTTGTGTTTACAGTTGTGCAACACAAGCGTATCCCCGTGTGAAATGTGGTTAGTGACTGAGAATGTGTTTATGGTTATTACAAAAGAGTGTTTGATTCAAAAAAATGAGTTTTTTTTCCCTAATGTTTTTGTTTTTTGTCTGATGTGACCTTTTGTCTGATGTTTGGTTATATTTTGTAATGTTTTTTGTCTTGGACAAAGAACAATTTTAGAAGCGATTCTGACAAGTACTCAACTCAACTCAACTGAGTTCATTCTTCAGATAATCTCATGTTTTACACAGGATTACACAGATTTACATGGAACTGTACATACAGATTACAACATATAGGCTATGTATGCACACTAAGTAGGCAAGAGACATAAAGTCCTTAGCAGTAACAATTACCGCAGTGTTTCAAAGCCTTTTTACCGCTCAACACTCCTTCTGTTTGAAAGTACATGAATATCGCTAATCTCCTCCTGAGCTCTTCCTTCCCTTTTCTTTGAAGGGAGTTTTATCTGAAGTAGTTACTGTGTTGCAACAATTAGATTTTTATCTTGCATGATATCAGTTCACTTTTCAATGGTTGTGTGATGGTACACGTTGAGTTATCTGTCACTGACACCTGCAAGAAGTCACGAGAGGCGATGCACATCTCCAGATCAGATCAGATCGGAGTTAACCAACAGTTCCTCTCTGCGTGACTCAAAGAGGGGAGGTCAACTTGTGCAAAGTAAAAGAAAACAGAAGCAAACATTTTAACATTATTTTCAACATACTCATCTGTATTCCTTTCCTAACATCAAGCGTGGATGCTGATTGCTTTCCCTTATAGATACACACACAGTCCGCTGTCTATCACTCA
Organism: Decapterus maruadsi; assembly: GCA_030347415.2. Taxonomy (NCBI): domain Eukaryota; kingdom Metazoa; phylum Chordata; class Actinopteri; order Carangiformes; family Carangidae; genus Decapterus; species Decapterus maruadsi. The sequence goes on from CM064906.1 coordinate 22,105,965, forward strand.
CTACTGCTTGAGATTCTGTGAGGGTGTTTCTTGTCAGGGGGGTGGCAGGGCAGAAATTGAGAAGCACGGTGCGTGAAGCCAGAAGCCCACTTAACGACTCGGGGACTGAGGAAGCAGAAAAGTGCACAACCTGCATGACATGAGGGATTTGGCTCATAGATTTGATATCAGAAACTGATACGTGATCCTGTGTGTCAATAGACTTCTGCTAGAGAAAGGGGATGTTGTGAGAATGTGGTGAACATCATTTGGTAGCTTGTTTTTTTTTTTAGATCCTTTATATTGAGAGAACATGATGTCCTTGGTTTCTTCATAAATAGATAAACTTAGTGTGAAGCAACAGAGAAATGTCAGAAGATGTCTAGACATGCTGATATAGTAAATAACCACCACAAAAAAGGATGCTCAGCACAGATACAGTGTGAATGGAGGTTAGCGCCCTGGCTCAATGGCACCACAGTGGCATACAGCTGTGCTTTCCCCGACAGGATTTAATCCGGCCAGTTCAGGGATTGAACTGGCAGCCGTCTAGTCACAAGCCTGCTCCTCTTGCCACCAGTGCCATGACGAAAGCAGGCACAAGCACAGACTGCATCCTCCAAAACTGGCAAGGTCAGTTTCCTCTAATTTTCCCCTAATTAGTAGGAGATGCCAAACAGTCTGAGCGAGTTTAGATAATGTGCCTGTTACAGTGTTTGTCCACATCAGGCAACAATAAGTGGATTTACAAATTGTTTTTACAAAATGCCCTGGTTTTTTAACCTATTTTGTAACACAGAACTATGAAAATGCTATGATATAATTTCATCTTTCATTGTTTTGTTGTTGCTGTTTGTTTGTTTGTTTGTTTGTTTTTTTAAAACATTTTTTTAGTACATCACTGTCTCTGTCCTGGGTGAGCTGTGCTCTTGGGCTTTGGGATGTGCATGATTGTCCAAGCTTTGGACATTTCTTCACACATTGCATCAGTTATGTTGCAAGTAATGAGTTCGTATTAACTAAGCTAAATGTCCTTGATTGTAAGCAAAGCCTGGTGTCCTTGAGTGCCATGAAAGGCGCCTCCAAATAAAATGCATTATTATTATTATTATTATTAAAGCCATGCAGAACCTTTCCCCAACTCAGATGACGACAAATATTTATGGTTTATTGTGCTCTTTTAGAAGTATAATTAAGGGAGACTAAAAAGATGTGGTCAATGTTGATGTTTTGCATGTGAGTGTTTATAGGTTGGTAAAAAAAAAAGAAAATGCTTTGGCAATAATCGTTTTCTATACAACTACTATACAGCAACAACAACCTTTGTAGGAAACGTAACTGCAACATATTACATCTTCTATTGACATGACAACAATATGGCTAACACAAATATGCTGAATGTACATGTCAGTAAAATATGCACAGGCAACATATTTGTTTTTGGTACAATATCAACTTATCATGACTACAGCATCATGTTGGTTAGGCTCAGCTCACTTTAGGTTAAGTTTAGGGAAAGCTCCTAGTCTTGTTTCATACAGAAAAACATTCACAATGACTTCAGATATATCCTGTTTACTAACATTTAACAAAACCATTGACAACGTCTCTGTCTTCTCTGTTATGTAATGTCCAAATACTGAGGGTGGGCCTGGAGCAGATCTCCACATTAACGCAGATGTAAATCTGACTCAGGGAAATAACAATCATTAAGCTTATCTTGCAAATGTGCTTCTTAAAGACAAATTGTGTTTTGAGGAGCATTACAGTATGGATATAACACTCCTCAAAACACAAAGTGCAAGTAAGAGAGTGATGTGGAAATGACCTAACTTTTATTCTTAACCTGTGACTGCAGATAATTTCCGACTATTATGCACCTCACTTGCTCTCTGCAGAGGCTCAGCTCGATACACACTGGGGACTCCAGTTAAGTCCACCCAATTAGCAAATCCTTCTGTCTCTCTCTCCATTAGGAGGTATTGTGTTTGGCCTCTGAGGCTTGATAGAAGTTTTGCGGAAGCCAGCCATGAGTAAAACAGGAAGGGCTGTTACTTCCTGTCTGATGTTTTGAGGAAAGACTTCAGAGCAGAGAGGCAGTTCAGAAAATCTCCACTCAGGACTTAAAATACCTTGAATGCAAATCAAGCCCCAGTGAGACACCAGTCAAAAGAGACAAAAGGCCTAGTATGAATCCTATAAATGTACACTGCTTTTACAACATCCTGCATCCTGTGAAGCTTCTATTTTATTCTGCTTGTCTGGTAGAGACAGTCTAAAGAATGAACTGGTAAAAATCAAAGCAGCCACTGATTTATCTTTGTGATAATGTGAAAGTGGTCAGTGATGATAACCTATGGAGACATATGCCTGAATCTGAATGAGTTTCAGCTCACTGTTTTTGGTTCACTCTCACTCTTCCTACAGCTCTGTTATCAGCCACAGCAGGAAGTTGTTTTCAGTTTTATACACTTCTTGCAACATCAGAGAGATGCTGTTAACACTACAGCAGCTAAAGAGATATTAAGGACTGAAGAAAAGATCTGAATACAATATCTTCCTCTGACTCTAACTAGTAAGGCTTTTGGAATAATGCATTAAAAAGGCTAAGATTGAGTAAAAACACAGGAGCGTTCAATTTGAAAAGTTTCAAAACTGCTGGCTGCTCCATGTTTACCATGTTCATTGTGGAGGTGTGAACTCACCTGAGACGTTCCTCCTCCTTCTTGCGTAACTTCATGTCCCTCTGCACCACCTTCAGCACATGCTCCGCTTCGTTGTCTGTCAGTTCAGACAGGTCTAATTTCCGGCCCATGGCTGCCAAACTTTTCATCTGTCACTCAACCCCTCTGACCAGTCTATCAGCTTATTGTCACCTGAAGAAGAGAGACTTTATATGAAGAGTCAAACAAAACCAGGCAAAGAAAAATACAAAGAACTCTACTTTATACAGACTTTTGTAATGGTTACTCCATTACATTTATCCAACATGTAAAATTACTATTTTTCAGATCCAGACATTAAAGAAACAAAATCAGCTGAAACTACGATAGGCCTGTACAGTTGCATTAGTACTTCTAGTTGAATCAGTAGTCTAAAAGTAAAAATGTTAAATAGTAGTTTTATTATATTGTATTGTACTGCATGTGATATCTGAACTAATGCATGGTAGTATTGTGATATATTGTCACATGTCTGAAATCTTTTGACATTAAATGTAAAAAGAGAAAAACAAAGAGTATTTCACAGCTGTGGTCTGTAAGTAGTATAATCCTCCCACTAAGAAATTAGTTATTAAATTAGTTATTGGTATTAAAAGAAAGACCTCTACGAGATGTTGTCAGTAAGACTGCACATACCCTAGGAAACAACACTCTCCTGCATTAGGACTTCCTTTATTACTGGCATCATGCCAGGCAGTTTACACGTAAACACCTTCCTGAATGACCTCTTATAGCTCAGGGCTGTGTCCATTAACACTGAAAACTCATTTTGTTGTCCTACAAGCCACTTACACAAGTAAATCAGGGGTATTAACACGGAGCAGGATTTGGGATTTTTGCATTAGCATTCCTGAGGAGGATATCAGTCTCCCAGTCACACAGGAAGTTGCAGAGATTTTTTTTTTATAAGTGACTGAAGCCACTGTAAGATGACAGTGGTGTGTGCAATGAATCCCTGTGGATATGAGTATCCACATACAGTGTAAACAGTATAAACAGTATGTTTTTTCCACACCTAAGCTGTTTCACTGAGCTGTTAGACAAAATAATGTTTACTAATACAGACCAGTGTGTTCTCAGGAAAGATAAGATAATTGTTCTCATTCAGGCTGCTGCAATGACAATTTATAACATGTGCCAAGTTATTGTAAAGACAGTTTAGTTATTTTCTTTGTGTTAAGTTCTTAAAGATTAACATAAATCAAAGGTAGAAAAACTCACCGTCATCTGAGCCCGTTTCTCTCCCTGCTTAAAACAACTTCCACCTGTTTACCTTCCCATTCGCACACAAGGAGGAAAAAACAAAATGAAACTCCTCATATGGAGTGTGTTAGAGTCACTGCTAGAAACTCGCCTGATATCCAAAGTCTCAAAGAGTCTAGGGGCTGGTCAGGACTTTCCTTCCGACCATCCTGTTCGTACCAGAGGTTGAAGTGCATGTGGTGAGGTCTGCTCAGTGCAGCAGCTTGTCCCAGTTTCCCCGAGAGAAAGTCAGGATAAAGCTGGGCCTCGTCCACTTCCACTGTTTCCCTGCCGGACACAGTTATGGAGCAGTTACGAAACCTGACGTCAGCTTAACGGCGTGTAAAGGCTCTTAGAGCAAAAATTATTAGCCTACATTCATTGCACACAAGTGGCCTTAAAATGATAATATGTGATATTACAATAGTAAACAGTAGGCTAGTGATAAATATTATTTAGCCTAATAATTTATTTAGCTCGCTAGTTCCACTACAAGATACACGAACATTTTCCTGACCTACACACTCTCAAGCTTATTTTGTATGCACATGTTACCTCAAACATGTATCCGGGCTTCTTTCCTTCTTTTCACATGTGTAAATCTTTCCAACCTTTCTTACAATCTAAGATTATAAAGGCCGTTAATGTAGCGCTAATTAACCAGCTGAACGAGCACCTGTGCAGCGGAGTGATACATGTGGTTAAATGTCCAATTTCCTCTCGTCCAATCAAATCACATATCGCATAAATGTATAGGCTAATACTGTATTCTCAGACTATTTTGATCAGTAGGCTTATGGGATGCCCATTAAAGGGTTTTTTTTTTTTTTAAATGAAAGTATGGCACATGTTCTCAATTTATAAATTGGCATTCTCAAAATTAGATTTAATACATTTTATTTTATTTTTCCTAATGATTAGCTACAATGTTAGCATAATTTTCTTTCCTCTCCTTATTAAAGAGGACCAGAGCTAGTTTTTCACCTGTAACATGAACAACTTTCAGATTACTGCAAAACTTTCTTCATATTTATCCTTATAAAGTATACATGAAAAGTAATTTCTGTATTTCAAGTTTCTTGGAAAATTAATTTTAAATATGGAAATGAGCTCAACACTAACTGACTTATGTGTGTTCTCACGCTGGGTTTGTCACAAAACTCTTGCACGCTGCTAGTGAGCAATCACGTGCATGCTTGTTTGACGTATTTCCAGTTGCCACAGTGTCTGGTGTTTATACCACAAAGGAGGACATGCTGTCACTCATGTGCCAATGGATTAACCCTAACCCTATTTTACCCAAACCCTCCCAATTTGCAAAAAATGAAAGTCAGATAAAACAATGACTGTTTGATGTTATAAGATATTGATGTTCATCTATCTGATCAAGAACTAAAGTTAAACGGCCCCTTTTTTGATACACATTTAGCCTTGACCATAAGTCAGTTAGTGTTGAGCTCATTTCCATATTTAAAATTAATTTTCCAAGAAACTTGAAATACAGAAATTACTTTTCATGTATACTTTTACTGTAACTTTCCATCTAGTCCAGGAAAAAATAAGCCTTTTCGGGTGTATTTTGGGCATATTAAGGCTCATTTGCATATTCAAATTAATTTTCAAAGAAACTTGTAATCCAAAAAATGTTACATTTCATGGATACTTTCATTATGGAAAGTTTCATTGTGATAGTCCTAAGAAAAAATCCAACCCCATTGGGGTAACCCTAACCATAGACTTTATACAGTAGCCTAAATAATGATGCAAATTAAACATAATTCCCCAACTAGGATTTCTTAGGACTTTTAGTATGTTGTTCTGGACACCTCATAGAAATGATGTATGGTGAAAAACATTCTCTTACAATTAGTTCTATTTTTAGGTCCAAAATGAGCTAGGTTGCCTGGACTAATCCTTCTCATAGCAGATGAATAGAGGCTCTTCAAAACTTTTCGTCACAGCAGATACACACTGACATCACTAACTGACATACACTAAATACAACAACAACACGCAACATATACTATAATGTGCAACATACTAAGTAATCGCTATGTGTAAGACCGCTGTGAAATCCATTTGTTGTGTGCTGCAAGGGACACAGGCAAGTTCTCAGAAATGTTATCAGATAGGCTAGATGTAGTCAGAAAAATTACAATCAACTTCCTTGTAACTTGATGTTGAAATATAGTCTCTCTGTGTGCACTGGTGATACTGGTGTTGCTTCATTTCACGGGTGTGCCTCGCAGTGGTTTTTGGGCAGTAACTTTCAATTCCATTTCCTGCTACAAAATTGCAGCTGTATTGAATCTTTATGTGTTTGAACTATTATTGATATTCAGAAACAGACACTTTATAAACCAAGCACATGAAAACCAAACGGATTGATCCAATCTGATTAAATCGTTATTACTGGAGAAATGTCAGCCAGTTTTTGTTTTTTATGAGAGAAAGGATGTCCCAAAAATACACATAGGGACAAAAAATGATAGCAGTAAGAATAAATAAGTCTAAGTGAAGTAAACGATGGCTTTTTATATAAAATATTGGATTGCAAATGGGCAAAGTGACTGTGGCGGTGAACAACCAGCAGAGGAGAAAGATGAGGTTCTGGTTAATTATCATATGCAGTTGTGTTGATTTCAATTGCAATGTGTTGAAATCATTAACCAGTTCCCATTACTGCTCCGTTCTTGTCTTTAAATCCCAAAATGACACCATTTTAAGTCTTATCCGGTGTCTTCGACCAGACCGATCTCTTTGATTGTTTGCCATATGATTTGTATAATAATGCATACTTTACCAGATTAAAGAGGTTGCTCTTATGTCCATAACTTGATTGTTGTCCAGAGGGTCCCATGGAGGTTCAAACAGGAGGCTATGAAAGCTGCCAGGACATTGCAACTTTATTTTCTTTTATTATACAATAGAAGATTTCTTTTGTGTCATTCTGTCACAAAAATGTGTGTTGAGTACCACAGCATTTTATGCAAGCAAGGGGTTACACAATTAAGTTTATGTAACCATTTATTATAATCAAGTTTAGGAATCAAAGAATGTCCATGGAGGGTCTGCAAGGGAAGGAAGCAGATATATGAGTTAAAACCCCAGAGGCAACAGGTTAAACAAACCCATTTCAGACAGTGCATTTGCGTGGATGAATTATCTTGCATCAGCATACACCCTTTTAATTGCTTTGTTATTATTGTGCACATGAAAGTGGATGGTCAACTGTGGTTATATAAAGGCAGATGTGTGTTTCACAGCTGCATCAAACTCTTCAGTTCAGCAGCCATGGGCAAAAGTTTGTTGCTGGTCCTGTTGTCTCTGCAGGTTTTCCTGCTCTTCACCGTCTTCACTTCTACCGATGCAGCTGCTGTGATGAAAGATCCTCAAGCCCCCCCGAGTCTGGTGAAAAGATCTACTGTAAGAACCTTTGGGTGCCGTAAGAACACCCTCGATTTAAATTGTATTTTTTTATTTTTACTTGTTGCTGAGCTTGGTAATGCTTGCACATAACAGCCTGCGAATTACATGTACAACGTAAATAGTTTTTAGTTTGTAGAGTTTATAATAGCTATCACAAGGTGCATACCTGTAGGTAAAAGGGAGGACAAAAAATACATGTTGTTTTGTTGCCTGCAGTTAAATAATAACCACTGTGTACTTACAAGCCTTTTGAGATGTAATTAACCAGCATCATGTTTAGCAGCATTTTTATATGGAGCACTGATCTCATTCTTGTTACCTATTAACTCTATACTTGATTCCACATTTATTAAATACTAGTTCATTTTACGTATGTTGTCTTAAAGCAGAAGTAAGTGGTCCGGTCGTTTTCGCTAATGCTGCGTTCCAGGCAGGCTTTTGAAATCGTAAATTACAGCTTCAAGTCACAACTTACGACTTTGTAGCGTTCCAGGCAACCCACTCGTGTTTCTCCGACCTGTTTTATCCAAAAGTCACTATAACAGCCACTTTGTAACTTCCGACCGGTGAACTCGTACCAGATCGAACTGGTACCACTTCACGGTCGGAAAATTACGAGTTTCCTTGAACGCACCATAACAGTCCTCGTCCCTACGTCGCCACATTCACGGCGTTCCTTGGCTGCACACAGGAGCCCTGCATGCCGTTCTCCTCCAAACATTGGATAAAAACTGTAGGATACGATAAATGTTTTCTCCTCGGCTCAGAGCAGAGCAGAGTGACTGACAGACCCGTGTTTTGGTCCAAACACTCTATGTAAGTGATTGCTGTCGGAAGATATAACTATTTAAGACTTATATTAACACAAATATATCACTTACTTCTGCTTTAAGCTAGAGTCCTATACTTCTGCCTCAACATATTTGTTCTATGGCACAAAGGTAAATAATTACTCTGTGCAGGCTTTAAACTTTTACTTGAAATGTTTGTTCTGTTTGAATTTTCAGTCTGGATATTATCAGTGGCCACCGGTGAACAAAAATAGAAACCTGTACCGACCAGGACAATCGGGAGTACTAGGAATGAGAATACCCGTAAGTGTAAACTTCCAACTTCCAAAAGACAGTGGTCAAATCTCACAGACTCTTGAGCTCATTGGACGTTTAAGGATCATCATTGTCAGATTCTAACATTTATTTGATTTGCTCAAAGAAATGAAGTTTGCTGCTGTGAACTTATCAGCTGCTTTTTCTTTACTCTCTGTATCTGTTGCAGCCCACTCGCCCTCCACCTCCACCCGCTCCTCCCAGGTAAAGGCTTATTTTTCATGCTGACTAAAATGTACTTATCATAGCCACAGTCTTATGGGAATGGCTAGTGGCTACGTCATCACATTCTAAAACATCACTTCCGTGTCCAATCGCAGGATATTCAGAATAGAAACAATAGGCAGAGCCGGGTCAGAAACACCGCGGGAGCTTTCATTTATGAATAAATAAACATATATATTCATGTATATGAATTTAATGCACAATATAGCATAAATATATACTACCGTAAAACTTAAGGGCCGAGTCCCAATTTGCCGCGGGTCCCAATTAACCGCTGGGTGTAGCAAAATATTTTTTATATTAAACGTCCATCCCAAATAAACGACGGGTCAATATTGTTTTTCTGGTTGCCAAAAAATATTCTATGCAAATAGCGGGTGTCTCGAGACATTAAAGACGGCCGAGGACCGACGAGACGCCGCTGAGCTGGTTGCTCCTGCCCGGTCTGTCCATTCCTCTCATCCGCACTTCAGCACCTGTCCTGGGCTGCACAGTGTCGGCTCGGCTCGGCTCGGCTCGTTCCTCGTTTTAAATGACTTACGCTATTAGTCCTTTTAAAAGTGGCGTAAACACACAGGTGCTGAAGTGAGGGAGGAGTGGAGAGACTGGGTGTCCGCGGGGTTGTTGCAACTTGCGGTGGATCAGGAGGGGCGGAGGACCGACATGACGGGGGTCTCGTAGCCTAGGCTACCTGTGCGGGCCAGGACCGCGGAGGTCAGCGAGACAGAGAACGAGTCCACCCCATAGACTGTAGGTCCACCCCGGCCGTATCGGCTGTGTTTACCGTCTCAGGTGTCACATGGTTAGACAGATGAATTAGTCCTCTAACACATCCTAAAGTTTGACTTGTCAGAGTTTTTCAGTAGAGAAGCAGCTCAGGTTTAAGTGTCAGGACTCGGGAGTCACTGTGGGGACGAAAGATACAGACGTGATCTCGTCCCTCTGCACATTAATGATCTGTCTGTCACCGTGCGCACTGTCACACTGTGTGTTACAGGATTAATTAAAACACACAACATAAACAATGCGACCGTATACTACAGGAGGAGGCAGACCGGGTTGCGGTACGTCGCGGTGGTCCAGCAGTGGTCCAGTCACGGAGGAAATGTTAGTTAGCTATGGCTAAGCGCTAAACGTTAGCTCATATAACGTCTCTATGTAATTTATAAGTGTGTGTGTGTGTGTGTGTGTGTGTGTGTGTGTGTGTGTGTGTGTGTGTGTGTGTGTGTGTGTGTGTGTGTGTGTGTGTGTGTGTGTGTGTGTGCGTGTGTGTGCGTGCGTGTGCGTGTGTGTGTTTTGGGGGGGGCAACAATGAAGAGCATGCATTTCTGTATACGTTCGCAGCAGGGGTTGGACACGGAAGTGATTCGTGACGTCACACTAGCCATTCCCATAGCTCAGTGGCCAGTGGTGATCCACTTCGCTGGTGACAGTCACCAAACTCAACATTAGCTGAATAGAAACAAGAAACTGCTTTCTTGTTTCTATCATCAAGGACCCGACGGTTGCAAAATTTGTCAGTTATTTCTCTGCTAAATCTACCACATTTATTGTAAACTACATATGTTGTAGATACAAGAACAGAGAAGCTGATAAATTATTTGTTCTGTGTAACATCTTGCTTTTTTTGTCGCCATTCTCTCTCTTGTTTCTCCAGACCAGAGGATGCAGACATTGATGGACTCGTCCGCTTCTTCATGAATGACAAGCCATAATGTAATGGCTGCAATGCACACACACTGCGCTAACTTTAACATCTGGAAACAACATGTTATCTTCTCCTTTGACAAGACTTGTCACTTGGCATTGCTGCTAACAGCGACTGCTTAATAACCCTCTGCAAGAAAAAGGCCAACATTATGTGCACCACTACTGATGTTATACATGTCACAAAAATGTGTTATTGATTAAAAATTATGCAAACCTAGAATGGTTGTTTTAGTTTTTCCGTCATTTCCGTGTCTTGTGTTTCTTGTTTATGCAGCTGTTCACAATTGTCCTGATTGAGGAGTTACATTTCCATTTAAGCATTTGGCCAACACTTGTATCTTGTAAAGATATATAAAACCAGTATCGGTAAAGTTTAAAATATATATATATATATTATTAACACAAGATAGAGAACGCGTCAATCCTTCAACATCTGTAAATCTGTTGTTTGTTTACAACATGTGGTTAAAATATTCTGTAATAACAGCCTGTGGTTAAATCACACTTTTGTCACAATAGCACACTATAAAAAAATGTGTTAATACAAGGAAATGTCCTGCATTCAAAATCTTAAGCAAATACACAAAGTCCTATAGAAACTTCAGCAGGATCCTGTTCAGTGAACCTGAAGAAGCCAGATGTGAAAGTAATCTGTAACCAATAGTAACTAACTATTCCTACAATGTTGATAATAATAATGTCTAATTTCTCACCTTTAACCTTAAAGGCTCAGTGTGTAATATGGAGGTAAAACCCTGTTATCTACCATTCAGATTCTAGTTTGCAGCGCTCGCTCACCTTTTCTTTTGTTTTAGTTTGTGTTATCCTTATATTGTGTATTATACTGTACCATTTTATTTAGACTGTGTTTGGGGTCATTGGTGGTCCGTTGTTATGCCCCTTAGGGTGAACAGAGTTGGGGTGTAACACGGGGCGACGGGGAGTATTTCAGGAGCATGGAGCGATGAGATGAAGATTGAAACCATTCTACGATATGTCTGCTGTTTCCTAATCCGTCTTCTTTCCTCACGCCTGCTCCCTTGCCCAAGACAAATTTCCCCTGGTGGGACAAATAAAGTTTATTTGATTGATATACAGGAGAATTATTAGGCTACGAAAACCAAACAATATAGCGATTATAGATTTAAACTAATATATTCACGGGTAGTTTCAGATTTTGCCAATAAACCTTTACAAACTGAGCCTTTAACACATCAAAAGACAAACCCACAAAGTGAAGGGATTAAGATATTTGTTAGACCCATGTGTTGCCTTGTGTTGTTTATGTAAATCTATGTATCATTATTGTGTAAAGAAGAAACACTTCTTTAGTTCAACATTTATTATCAGCACTGATTATCTGCGAGGCCGTTACCAACAATGACTAGCATCTTGCGGTCATGACTTGCTGATTTTAATGCAGCACGACTGGCATCCTGTTGTTGCTTCACCTTTGTCCACTGTGGATCAGGTGTGTCTATAAATACGGGCCTGATGTGGGCTTCAGTACATCAGCCATGGACCGAACCGTGCTGCTGCTGGTGTTGTGTCTGCAGGCTTTCCTGCTCGTCACAGTCCCCACACCTGTTGATGCAGCGTGGAAGATACTGGTAAGAAGATCCACAGTCTGAGTGGAGTCTTTCATATTGTTTTAAAGGCTGTGTGGAGTTGCAGTAATTTCTAGACTTTCTGTGCAAGATAATGTTTGTTTGTTTTTTTCAGTACTGTAAGGAGAACTATCATCAACCATGTAAGAGATGCTTGCCAAGATGCCCAACAGCAGGAGATCATGATTCCATGGTAAACTTTTCCTTCTTTCTTGCAAACATAGCAAATCAACACATTTACAACATCTTAAAAATAATGGTTGAATCAAATTATTGTCACCGGACCATCTGTTATTTTCTAGACTTTCTGTGCAAAATAATGTTTGTTTGTTTTTTAGGTCTGTGGGACTAAACATATTTGGGAACGATGTAAGGCATGCTTGATAAGAAGATGCCTAAGACCAGGAGCACTTAGTCCCCTGGTAAACTTTTCCTTCTTTCTTGCAAACATAGCAAATCAACACATTTACAACATCTTAAAAAATAATGGTTAAATCATCTAATTACTTATCTTTAATCTTCATTGCTTTATAATTCTCATCATGGTAAAGATGGTTGAAATCTCTGTTCCTTGGTAAATATGGAGATAGACCTGGAGAAGTGATGTGATCATAAACAGGGACAAAGGGGGCTGTGTGATTTTTTAATCAGCATCATGTGTCATTTTTCTTGTGTACTGAGTTTCTTTCATCTTGATACTGTAACTGTAACACTGACAACTTCCTCATTTCTGCATATCCATCTCTAGGGGGAGGACTAGTTTCTCATTGTGTCTTGGATGCTCCACACACACCTGGAGGACCAGAGCGCTTCGTCTCACTGCTGTTCATCTGCACTTGCAACAAAAGAAGAAGAAAAAATCTGCAAAATGCTTCATATAGTTTCTAACACACCACTGTTCACTTGTTAAATTGTTGAGGCAATCTAAAGGTTTAAAAAGTACCTTGGTTCCCCGAACGCACCACTGTTCATGTTCGATACATTAATTCATATCATATTGGATTTGAAAGTGGTAGGATACTTATTTGATTCAAAGTATATGGATTTCTCCTGTTCTATTCTTTTGTTTTACAATTAATCCAAAAGCTGCATAATGTGAACACAAGATGGACTGATTTGATTCTTTGACAGCAACTTCACTTTGTTTGTTTTGTTGGGCACAAAATATATTGGAACAAACAAACATCCACAACAATCCAGGAGATGAGTTGATGGGTGATAATAGTGATCCAAACAAACAAACAAACAAACAAAAAAACGAAAGTTTGAATCGACTCAGCTGTTTCACTGTTTAATGACTGGAGAAATAAAAATTAACTGTTGGAATTTCATTCTGAAATGCTGAATTGTGTTTTTTTTTGTGTTACTACAGGATTAGGGAGCATGTCTGTGTGTCCATGAAAAACTCACCTTTCAATTTCCAGTAGGCCTAGCACTGAATTCAGCCCCTAAATTAGTTCTCCCTCCTCGATGTCGTCGGCTCTGCTCATAAATGATGTGAGGCCTGCAAAGTTCAGGCAGACGACTCAAGCTGATCAGTCACATGCTCTCCTCATCCAATCTTCTCATCCCTGGCCATGCTGCTGCTGCTGCCCATGAGGTTTTGCAAACCCACCACCTCCCCAGCATCCACCTGTGGGCTCTGTCTCTATGATCCCCTGAGGGGGGGTCTGCATATTCCCTGTAATGTCTGGCAAAGCAGATCATCCAGGGAATGAATAACTGAGACAAAGCCTGATGCTAAACCTGCTGCAGCCATGCTCATGCTTCAGGTTGCCATGCTTACGCTCAATTAATGATACAGTATGTTCTCATTTCAGAGTTGTCTGACTGAACTTGATTTAGATTACCAACCAGTCAGTACCAACTGTTTACTCTTTTAAAATTGGTGTATCATACCATTTACAATAACACAAAAGTTTGAATAGTCGAAAGAAACCGACTGTTCCACAGGTACATCACAGAGGAGAAGTCGCAGGGGAACAAATAACATTCCCGCTTTGTGTTGTTAATCTGGGTCTATATATCATTATTGTGTAATGAAGAAACACTTCTTTAGTTCAACATTTATTATCAACACTGATTATCTGTGAGGCCGTTACCAACAATGACTAGCATCTTGCGGTCATGACTTGCTGATATTAATGCAGCATGACTGGCATCCTGTTGTTGCTTCGCCTTTGTCCACTGTGGATCGGGTGTGTGTATAAATACGGGCCTGATGTTGGCTTCAGTACATCAGCCATGGACCAAACCGTGCTGCTGTTGGTGTTGTGTCTTCAGGCTTTCCTGCTCGTCACAGTCCCCACACCTGTTGATGCAGCGCAGCAGAGAAAGACTGCACCGTCTTTGAAACTGGTAAGAAGATCCACAGTCTGTGTGGAGCCTTTCATGTTGTTTTAAAGGCTGTGTGGAGTTGCAGTAATTTCTAGACTTTCTGTGCAAGATAATGTTTGTTTGTTTGTTTTTTTAGTACTGTAAGGAGAACTATACACCATGTCAGAGATGCTTGCCAAGATGCCCAATAGCAGAAGAATCTGATTCCAGGGTAAACTTTTCCTTCTTTCTTGCCAACATAGCAAATCAACAAATTTTCAACATCTTAAAAATAATGATTAAATCATCTTATTATCACCGGACCATCTGTTATTTTCTAGACTTTCTGTGCAAAATAATGTTTGTTTGTTTTTTAGGTCTGTTGGACTAAACATAATTGGGAACAATGTCGGAAATGCTTGAAACGTCATTGCCCAATGCAAGGAGGACTTGGTTTCCAGGTAAACTTTTCCTTCTTTCTTGCAAACATAGCAATTCAACAAATTTACAACATCTTAAAAAATAATGGTTAAATCATCTAATTATTCATCTTTAAGCTTCATTGCTTTATAATTCTCATCATGGAAAAGATGGATGAAATATGGAGACCTGGAGAAGTGATGTGATGTGATCATAAACAGGGACAAAGGGGGCTGTGTGATTTTTTAACCAGCACCATGTGTCATTTTTCTTGTGTGCTGAGTTTCTTTCATCTTGATACTGTAACTGTAACACTGACAACTTCCTCATTTCTGTATGTCCATCTCTAGGAGGAGGACTAGTTTCTCATTGTGTCCTAATCAGCTCTGATGCTCCACACCATACACCATGTTTCCAGTGACTGGAGGACCAGAGCGCTTCATCTCACTGCTGTTCATCTGCACTTGCAACAAAATAAGAAGAAAAAAACTGCAAAATGCTTCATATAGTTTCTAACACACCACTGTTCACTTTCTCATTAAAAACTAAGAGCAGAAGTCACGAGGAGTGGATGATAATACAACATTTGTATCACAGTAATGTTGATGGTACAGGGTGTATTCCATGATAAGAGACGATTTTGTTGTACTTATGTGAATTTGAGAATGTGTATAGTGTATGTTTGATACATTAATTCATATATCATATTGGACATAAAAGCGGTACTTTCTCCTATTCTATTGCTTATTGTCTTGTTTTACAATTAATCGAAGAGCTGCATAATGTGAACACAAGATGGAGTGATTTGATTTTTTGACAGCAAGTTCACTTTGTTTTGTTGGGCACAAAATAAATTGGAACAAACAAACATCCACAAGTTTCCATTACTGCTTGTGTATACATGTCACCATCACCATCATCATCATCATGCTTACCTATGCTGTGATTCAGCTTGCCATGCTTAAATAAAACAGTTCAGTCAAACAACTCTGAAATGAGAACAAATAATTTATTGAGCGTTTACCAACCAGTCAGCACCCACAGTTTTTACACTTTTAAAATCTGTCTATCATACCATTTACAATAACGTGCAACTTTGAATGGTCAAAAGACACCGACTGTTCCACAGTTACATCACAGAGGAGAAGTCGCAGGGGAAAAAATAACATGCCTGCTTTGTGTTTTTTATCTGGGTCTATGTATCATTATTGTGTAAGAAACATTTCTTTCGTACATTTATTATCAGCACTGATTATCTGCGTGGCCATTACCAACAATGACCAGCGTCTTGCAGTCATGACTTGCTGTTGTTGCTTCACAGTGTGTGTATAAATACGGGCCTGATGTTGTCTTCAGTACATCAGCCATGGACCGAACTGTGCTGTTGTTCGTGTTGTGTCTGCAGGCTTTCCTGCTCGTCACAGTCCCCACACCTGTTGATGCAGCGCAGCAGAGAAACACTGGATGGGTAAGAAGATCCACAGTCTGTGTGGAGCCTTTCATATTATTTTAAGGGCCGTGTGGAGATGCAGTCATTTCTAGATTGTGCAAAATAATGTTTTGTTTATTTGTTTGTTTGTTTTTTAGATCTGTTTGGACATAGAAAAAAAGTGTGACCAGTGTAAGAAAATCTTGAAAAATAATTGCCCAAGACCAGGACAACATGGTTTTGGGCATGTCCTGGTAAACTTTTCCTTCTTTCTTGCAAACATAGCAAATCAACACATTTACAACATCTTAAAAATAATGGTTAAATCATCTTCTTATTACTCATCTTTAATCTTCATTATTTTATGATTCTTTTCATGGTGAAGACGGAAGATCAGCTCTGATGCTCCACACCATACACCATGTTTCCAGTGACTGGAGGACCAGAGTGCTTCGTCTCACTGCTGTTAATCTGCATTTGCAACAAAAGAAGAAGAAAAAAAAAAACTGCAAAATGCTTCATATAGTTTCTAATTTTCAGTGTGATTTTCAAAGACCAGACTTGTTAAATTTTTGAGGCGATAAAGGTTTAAAAAGTACCTTGGTGCCCTGAACACACCACACCCAAGAGCTAGATAGATAGATACTATTTGTATAATGTTCATGGTACAGGGTTTATTGCATGATAAGAGATGATTTAGTTGTTAAATATAATTTGTTGTACTTATGTGAATTTGAGAATATGTATAATGTATGTTTGATACATTAATTCATATATCTATTGGACTTAAAAGTGGTACTTATTTGATTCAAAGTATATGAATTTCTCCTGTTCTATTGCTTATTGTCTTGTTTTACAATTAATCAAAGAGCTGCATAATGTGAACACAAGATGGAGTGATTTGATTCTTTGACAGCAACTTCACTTTGTTTGTTTTGTTGGGCACAAAATAAATTGGAACAAACAAACATTCACAAGTTTCCATGCTTGCTTGTGTATAGGTATTGTCTATACAGTACATGTCACCATCATCATCATCATCATCAGAGGTTGCCAAGAGGGGATCTTATGTCCATCCTGATAACCTGATTGTTGTCCATAGGGTCCCATGAGGAGGCTATAAGCTGCCAGGACACAATAGAAGATTTTTTGTGTGTGTCATTGTATCACAAAAAAGTGTGTTGAGTGCCACTGAATTTTATGCAAGCAAGGGGTTAGGCATAATTCAGTTTATGTAACCAAGATGTTAATTATAATCAAGTTTATGTAAGTAGAAGCCTTAAGGTTATATAACGATACAATTCAGTGTTGACATGCCAATTATTGATAGGATCAAAAATGTCCATGGAAGGTCTGCAAGGGAAGGAAGCAGATATATCAGTTATAACCCCTGACAGTGCATTTGCGTGGATGAATTATCTTGCATCGGCATACACCCTTTTAATTGCTTTGTTATTGTGCACATGAAAGTGGATGGTCAACCGTGGTTATATAAAGGCAGATGTGGGTTTCACAGCTGCATCAAACTCTTCAGTTCAGCAGCCATGGGCAAAAGTTTGTTGCTGGTCCTGTTGTCTCTGCAGGTTTTCCTGCTCTTCACCGTCTTCACTTCTACCGATGCAGCCGCTGTGATGAAAGATCCTCAAGCCCCCCCGAGTCTGGTGAAAAGATCTACTGTAAGAACCTTTGGGTGCCGTAAGAACACCCTTGATTTAAATTGTATTTTTTTCTTTTTACTTGTTGTTGAGCTTGGTAATGCTTGCACATAACAGCCTGCGAATTACAACGTGAATAGTTTTTAGTACATAGAGTTTGTAATAGCTATCACAATTAAATACAAGGTGCATACAGTACCTGTAGGTAAAAGGGAGGACAAAAAGTACATATTGTTTTGTTACCTGCAGTTAAATAATAACCACTGTGTACTTAAAAGCTTTTTGAGATGTAATTAAGCAGCATAATGTTTAGCAGCATTTTTAAAATACTGTATATGGAGCACTGATCTCATTCTTGTTACCTATTAACTCTATACTTGATTCCACATTTATTAAATACTTAATAATTGAACTAGTACTAGTTCATTTTACTTGTATGTTGTCTTAAGCTAGAGTCCTATACTTCTGCCTCAACATATTTGTTCTATGGCACAAAGGTAAATAATTTTTTTATTTTATTGACCTTTATTTATACAGGTAAAATCTCATTGAGACCCAGGGTCTCATTTACAAGAGCACACTGTGCAGGCTTTAAACGTTTACTTGATGTTTGTTCTGTTTGAATTTTCAGTATGGAAATTATCGGTGGCCACCAGTGAACAAAAATAGAAACCCTTATGGTGGTTACAAACCAGGAACACATTCAATAATTGGACTGGCAGGACCCGTAAGTGTAAACTTCCAACTTACAAAAGACAGTGGTCAAATCTCACAGACTCTTGAGCTCATTGGACGTTTAACGATCATTGTCAGATTCTAACATTTTTTTGATTTGCTCAAAGAAATGAAGTTGTACCGATTGTGGTTTGCTGCCTGCTATAAGTCTTATCAGCTGCTCTTTCTTTACTTCCTCCCCCTCCACCTCCACCCACTCCTCCCAGGTAGACACAAATAAAACCCCCTATGGTGGCATCAGACCAGGAGTGTTTGGAGAAGCAGGACAACCAGGACCAGTAAGTGCAAACTTTCAACTTAAAGACAGTGGTCAAATCTCACAGACTCTTGAGCTCATTGGACGTTTAAGGATCATCATTGTCAGATTCTAACATTTTTTTGATTTGCTCAAAGAAATGAAGTTGTACCGATTATAGTTTGCTGCTGTGAACTTATCAGCTGCTCTTTCTTTATCTGTTGCAGCCCCCTCCCCCTCCACCTCCTGACTAAAATGTTCTGTTTGAATTTTTAGTCTGGACTTTATCAGTGGCCGGTGAACAATAATAAAAACCCCTATGGTGGCATTGGACCAGGAGTGCTTGGAGAAGCAGGACAACCAGGACCAGTAAGTGCAAACTTCCAACTTACAAGACAGTGGTCAAATCTCACAGACTCTTGAGCTCATTGGAAGTTTAAGGATCGTCATTGTCAGATTCTAACATTTTTTTAGTACATAGAGTTTGTAATAGCTCTCACAATTAAATACAAGGTGCATACCTGTAGGTAAAAGGGAGGATAAAGATACATATTGTCTTGTTGCCTGCAGTTAAATAATAACCACTGTGTACGTAGGCTACAAGCCTTTTGAGATGTAATTAACCAGCATCATGTTTAGCAGCATTTTTAAAATACTGTATATGGAGCACTGATCACATTCTTGTTACCTATTAACTCTATACTTGACTCCACATTGATTAAATACTTAATAATTGAAGTAGTACTAGTTCATTTTACTTGTATGTTGTCTATAGAGTCCTATACTTCTGCCTCAACATATTTGTTCTATGGCACAAAGGTAAATAATTACACTGTGCAGGCTTTAAACTTGAAATGTTTGTTCTGTTTGAATTTTCAGTCTGGATATTATCATAGGAATAAATAGAATAAAAATACAAACAAATTGGCAGTGTTGATTTAGTGCAAACCAGGACAATTTGGAATACTAGGAGTGGGAGGACTAGTAAGTGTAAACTTCCAACTTCCAAAAGACAGTGGTCAAATCTCACAGACTCTTGAGCTCATTGGACGTTTAAGGATCATCATTGTCAGATTCTAACATTTTTTTGATTTGCTCAAAGAAATGAACTTTGCTGCTGTGAACTTATCAGCTGCTTTTTCTTTACTCTCTGTGTCTGTTGCAGCCCACTCGCCCTCCACCTCCACCCGCTCCTCCCAGGTAAAGGCTTATTTTTCATGCTGACTAAAATGTACTTATCATAGCCACAGTCTTATAGCTCAGTGGCCAGTGGTGATCCACTTCGCTGGTGACAGTCACCAAACTCAACATTAGCTGGATAGAAACAAGAAACTGCTTTCTTGTTTCTAACATCAAGGACCCGACGGTTGCAACATTTGTCAGTTATTTCTCTGCTAAATCTACCACATTTATTGTAAACTACATATGTTGTAGATACAAGAACAGAGAAGCTGATAAATTATTTGTTCTGTGTAACATCTTGCTTTTTTTGTTGCCATTCTCTCTCTTGTCTCTCCAGACGAGGCCAACCTAGAGCCTAACCCTAACCCTTTCATTTCAGAATGTGAATGCATGCAGCTGTGCGGCCTCTCTCCGGTGTGGACGCAACAGTGGACCGTTAACTGTCCGGATTTGTGAACGCCTTCCCACACTGGACGAGAGGATGGACTCCTCCGCTTCTTCATGAATGACAAGCCATAATGTAATTGCTGCAATGCATACACACACACTGCACTTTAACATCTGGAAACGGCATGTTATCTTCTCCTTTGACTTGTCACTTGGCATTGCTGCTAATATAACCCTCTGCAAAATAAAGGCCTCACATTATGTCCAACATTATGTGCACCACTACTGATGTTATACATGTCACAAAAATGTGTTATTGATTAAAAATTATGAAAACCTAGAATGGTTGTTTTATTTTTTTCCCCATTATTTCCGTGTCTTGTGTTTCTTGTTTATGCAGCTGTTAACAATTGTCCTGATTGAGGAGTTACATTTCCATTTAAGCATTTGGCCAACACTTTCAACTTGTAAATATGAGGATAAACAGGTGTGTATATATACGAAACCAGTATCAATTAAGTTAAAAAACAAATATTATTATTAACACAAGATAGAGAACGAGCTATTCCTTCGACATCTGTGAATCTGTTGTTTGTTTACAACAACATGTGGTTAAAATATTCTGTAATAACAGCCTGTGGTTAAATCACACTTTTGTCACAATAGCACACCATAAAAAAATGTGTTAATACAAGGAAATGTCCTGCATTCAAAATCTTAAGCAAATACACAAAGTCCTATAGAAACTAAAGCAGGATCCTGTTCAGTGAACCTGAAGAAGCCAGATGTGAAAGTAATCTGTAACCAATAGTAACTAACTATTCCTACAATGTTGATAATAATAATGTCTAATTTCTCACCTTTAACCTTAAAGGCTCATTGTGTAATATGGAGGTAAAACCCTGTTATCTACCATTCAGATTCTAGTTTGCAGCGCTCGCTCACCTTTTCTTTAGTTTTAGTTTGTGTTATCCTTATATTGTGTATCAAACCATTTTATTTAGACTCTGTTTGGGGTCATTGGTGGTCCGTTGTTATGCCCCTTAGGGTGAACAGAGTTGGAGTGTAACACGGGGCGACAGGGAGTATTTCAGGAGCATGGAGCGATGAGATGAAGATTGAAACCGTTTTACGATACAGTATGTCTGCTGTTTCCTAATCCGTCTTCTTTCGTTATGCCTGCTTCGTTGGTTTATTTATGCACGTGGATGGATTTACCATTCGGGCTGCCGTACAAACATGGCGCAAGATGGCGACACTCTCTCAAACAATATAGCGATTATTCACAACTAATATATTCATGCGTAGTATATTCAGATTTTGCCAATAAACCTTTTCACACTGAACCTTTAACACATCAAAAGTCAAACCCACTAGATGACGGGATTAAGAGATATATGTGTTGCTTTGTGTATGATTATTCTGTAAAGAAGAAACATGTCTTTAGTTCAACATTTACTATCAGCATTGATTATCAGCATTGATTATCTGCGAGGCCGTTACCAAGAGTGACTAGCATCTTGCGGTCATGACTTGCTGATTTTAATGCAGAACGACTATCCTGTCCTCGCTTCACCTTTGTCCACTGTGGATCGGATGTGTGTATAAATGCGGGCCTGATGTTGTCTTCAGTACATCAGCCATGGACCGAACTGTGCTGCTGTTGGTGTTGTGTCTGCAGGCTTTCCTGCTCGTCACAGTCCCCACACCTGTTGATGCAGCGTGGCAGAGAAACACTGCACCGTCTTTGGAACTGGTAAGAAGATCCACAGTCTGTGTGGAGCCTTTCATATTGTACTGTATTTTTGTTTGTTTGTTTTTTAAGTTTGGCCTTTTTGCCTTTATTGAATAGTACATAGTGAGATAGACAGGAAAGGGGTAGGCAGAGAGAGGGGGAATGACATGCAGGAAAGGTCTGCGGCGGGATTCGAACCGGGGGCAAACTGGGGACGCCTGCGTTGAGGACTGTTTCATATTGTTTTAAGAGCTGTGTGGAGTTGCAGTAATTTCTAGACTATCTCCGCAAAATAATGTTTGCCAGAGGGAAAAAAAACTGAACCAGTATGGTTACCAGTATTGAAATATATTGTGGTAAATACATTTTCAAATAGCAGAGAAAAACAAACAAACAAACAAAAAAACAACAAAAGGTAAAGCTACTCAACATTGTTACAATATGAAAAAAACAAGCAAACAAACAAACAAACATAAAAGCAAAACTAAACCAGAAAAGGACCAGAAAATTTCTTTAATTTCAGAGAAAAAAAAAACAAAAAACAAATAAACATTAACATTTGCAGCCTTCAAAAATTGCCCTGCATACCTTTTTTTTGTAAAATGAACTGCATATTCGTAATTCCATGTTAGCGTCATTCCATAGTTTAACTCCCACAACAGATATACATCTCCTTTTAGTCTCTTGTCTAGCTTTTTGTACAACAAATTTACAAACATCACGCAAATTATATTGTATTTTGACTCATGTATTGAAAACCTTTGTACACAGACAGGGAGTAACTTCATTATCGCTATTGAAATAACAAACCAAAAAAAAAAGCTGGTAGATGAGTTGATGGGCGATAATAGTGGTCCAAAAAAACAAATTGTGAATATGTCTTGTGACTTTTCTTTAGTCACAGACTCAACAGAGATTAAAATAGACTGTCACTCATGCAAAGAAGAAATGCTACAGTAGAAACCTACATGTACAGTAGTGGTTATAGATTGCACATAGCAGACATTAATTAGGCAAGTGTGTGTGTGAGCAAGACAAGATGGTTGTTTGATATGGGCTATACTTCTTCTAATTCTGTGTTGCTTCCTTATTTTTTGTTCTAAATACAAAAGTAATCAAATGGAAACAATTCACTAAAACAATCACATTACTTCTGATCTTATTGACATGGAAAATTAGGAAAACAACAAGTTACACACACACACAGGTAAAATGTCTTGTAAATTTCCTGCTCACTGTCACTCTGTCGTGCACTGCATCCTCAGAAATCTGCATTTTACCAAAATATACACACAGGACGGGAGCCACAAAAAAAGATAGCAGAGTATAATAAGCGAAGGAAACACACTTCTCCCTGACATGTTTTTAACAGATATCATCAGTCGGTCAGTTGCTAAGAATAACTTGCATCTTGCAGACATGCAGCACCGCTGACATCCTGCTGTTGCTTCAGCTTTGACCACTTCGACTATATCGACTATGTTTATAAATACAGACCTGTTGGCATGGACCGAACTGTACTGCTGCTTGTGTTGTGTCTGCAGACTTTCCTGCTCCTCTCAGTCTCCACGTCTGCTGATGAAGCAGCTCTGAAGGTTTATAACAATTAGCAACAGTCTACTTATTAGAAGATCCACAGTCTGTGCTAAGCTTTTTTACGATTCTTGACTCACTTGGTATTTTCTTTTAGAAACCACGAAGACCGACTCGTTCTGACTGTGGTAAATACCCTGGTGCATGTGGACCTGGAAAGGTAAAAACACATTTACATGACTTTTGAGAATTTTTCATTTAGCTACAGTAAAATAAAAGTGACTCAGGATTGAAAATGCAGCAGTGGTGTGTGACTGTGATAGTGTATCATCTTTCAGGTGTTACTGGCAAAACGAACATCCAAGCCTGCTCCCAACACACCAGTAGTCTATGTCTTCCTGGTAAAGTTGACTTCTTTTTAAGTGTATTTTCTTGGACTGGCAAAGAAACTCCTGCACACTTTTTTCTCACTTACAATATTTTTTATTATTATTCAAAGGCCAATGTTTCGGCTGTTTAATCTTAACCTAACTTAAAAAAAAACAAACAATGCAATCACTCATGCAAAGAAGAAGTGCTCCAGAGATAAATAGTAGTTATAGATTGCACACAACAGACATTAATTAGGCAAGTGTGTGTGTGAGCAAGACAAGATGGTTGTTTGATATGGGCTATATTTACTTCTTTATGTTGCCCACTTACTTACTTATTTTTTGTTCTAAATACAAAAGTAATCAAATTAAGACAATTCACTAAAACGCCATGGACTGATGTGCTGCTGCTTGTGTTGTGTCTGCAGAATTTCCTGCTCCACTCCTCCACGTCTGCTGATGAAGCAGCTCTGAAGGTTTATAACAATTATCAACAGTCTACTTATTAGAAGATTCAGTCTGTGCTAAGCCTTTTTTTTTTTTTTTTTTTTACGATTCTGGACTCACTTGGTATTTTCTTTTAGAAAACACGAAGACAGCCCCGTTCTCCCTGTGATGAGCACCCTGGTGCATGTGGACCTGGAAAGGTAAGAACACACTTACTTGACTTTTGAGAATTTTTCATTTACAGTAAAATAAAAATGAATCATGATTGAAAATGCAGCAGTGGTGTGTGACTGTGATAGTGTATTATCTTTCAGGTGTTACTGGAAAAACGAACATCCAAGACTCCTCACAACACACCAGGAAACTATGGCGTCCTGGTAAAATTGACTTCTTTTTTGGTGTATTTTCTTGGACTGGCAAAGAAACTCCTGCACACTTTCTTCTCACTTGCAATATTTTTTTATTATTAAAAGGCCAACGTTTCGGCTGTTTAACCTTAACCTAACTTTTTGTAATAAAAAATATTGCAAGTGAGAAGAAAGTGTGTTGGAGTTTCTTCTCTAGTCCACGTTGCTCTCCGTACTTTTCTGTCAACCGGTGTGCAAAAGTGTTTCCACTGCAAGTGTATTTTCTTAAAATTATCCCAAATGCCCCAAACACACAGTAATCCCCCCCCAGCAAAAAAAAATAAAAAATGCAATCACTCATGCAAAGAAGAAATGCTCCAGAGATAACTAGTAGTTATAGATTGCACACAACAGACATTAATTAGGCAAGTGTGTGTGTGAGCAAGACAAGATGGTTGTTTGATATGGGCTATATCTCTTTGTGTTGCCTAATTCTGTGTTGCTTCCTTATTTTTTGTTCTAAATACAAAAGTAATCAAATTTAGACGATTCACTAAAACGCCATGGACTGATGTGCTGCTAATCGTGTTGTGTCTGCAGACTTTCCTGCTCCTCTCCTCCACATCTGTGGAGGTTTATAACAACTACAGTCTACTTATTAGAAGATCCACAGTCTGTGCTAAGCCTTTTTACGATTCTTGACTCACTTGGTATTTTCTTTTAGAAAACACGAAGATGGCGCCGTTCTCCCTGTGATGAGCACCCTGGTGCATGTGGACCTGGAAAGGTAAGAACACATGACTTTTGAGAATTTTTCATTTAGCTACAGTAAAATAAAAATGACTCATGATTGAAAATGCAGCAGTGGTGTGTGACTGTGATAGTGTATTATCTTTCAGGTGTTACTGGAAAAACGAACATCCAAGACTGCTCACAACACACCAGGAAACTATTTCTTCCTGGTAAAGTTAACTTCTTTTTTGGTGTATTTTCTTGGACTGGCAAAGAAACTCCTGCACACTTTTTTATTATTAAAAGGCCAATGTTTCGGCTGTTTAACCTTAACCTAACTTTTAATAATAACAAATATTGCAAGAGCGTGCAGGAGTTTCTTCTCCAGTCCACGTTGCTCTCCTCCTCCCACGTACCTTTCTGTCAACCGGTGTGCAAAAGTGTTTCCACTGCAAGTGTATTTTCTTAAAATTATCCCAAATGCCCCAAACACACAGTAACCCCCCCACCCCCCCCAGAAAAAATGCAATCACTCATGCAAAGAAGAAATGCTCCAGAGATAACTAGTAGTTACAGTATAGATTGCATACAACAGACATTAATTAGGCAAGTGTGTGTGTGAGCAAGACAAGATTGTTGTTTGATATGGGCTATACCTCTTTGTGTTGCCTAATTCTGTGTTGCTTCCTTATTTTTTGTTCTAAATACAAAAGTTATCAAATTTAGACGATTCACCAAAACGCCATGGACCGAACTGTGCTGCTGCTTGTGTTGTGTCTGCAGACTTTCCTGCTCCTCTCCTCCACGTCTGCTGATGAAGCAGCTCTGGAGGTTTATAACAACAGCCTTTTTACGATTCTTGACTCACTTGGTATTTTCTTTTAGAAAACACGAAGATGGCACCCTCCTCCCTGTGGTCTGTACCCTGGTTCATGTGGATTCGGAAAGGTAAAAACACATTTACATGACTTTTGAGAATTTTTCATTTAGCTACAGTAAAATAAAAATGACTCATGATTGAAAATGCAGCAGTGGTGTGTGACTGTGATAGTGTATTATCTTTCAGGTGTTACTGGAAAAACGAACATCCAAGACTGCTCCCAACAGAGTCAATGGCCTCCGGGTAAAGTTGACTTCTTTTTAAGTGTACAGTATTTTCTAGGACTGGCAAAGAAACTCCTGCACACTTCTCACTTGCAATATTTTTTTAGTATTAAAAGGCAAATGTTTCAGTCGTTTAATCTTAACCCAACTCTTAATAAAAAATATTGCAAGTAAGAAGAAAGTGTGCTTCAGTTTCTTCTCTAGTCCACGTTGCTCTCCTCCTCCCACGTACCTTCCTGTCAACTGGTGTGCAAAAGTGTTTCCACTGCAAGTGTTTCCAGAAAAAATGCAATCACTCATGCAAAGAAGAACTGCTCCAGAGATAACTAGAGATAACTAGTACTAGCAGTTATAGATTGCACAACAGACATTAATTAGGCAAGTGTGTGTGTGAGCAAGACAAGATTGTTGTTTGATATGGGCTATACCTCTTTGTGTTGCCTAATTCTGTGTTGCTTCCTTATTTTTTGTTCTAAATACAAAAGTTATCAATTTAGACGATTCACTAGAACGCCATGGACCGAACTGTGCTGCTGCTTGTGTTGTGTCTGCAGACTTTCCTGCTCCTCTCAGTCTCCACGTCTGCTGATGAAGCAGCTCTGAAGGTTTATAACAATTAGCAACAGTCTACTTCTTAGAAGATCCACAGTCTGTGCTAAGCTTTTTTACGATTCTTGACTCACTTGGTATTTTCTTTTAGAAAACACGAAGACAGACCCATTCTGTCTGTGATAAAGTCTTTGGTGGATGTACACCTGGAAAGGTAAGAACACATTTACTTGACTTTTGAGAATTTTTCATTTACAGTAAAATAAAAATGACTCATGATTGAAAATGCAGCAGTGGTGTGTGACTGTGATAGTGTATTATCTTTCAGGTGATACTGGAAAAACGAACATCCAAGACTGCTCCCAATGCACCAGGTGTCTATGGCCTCCGGGTAAAGTTGACTTCTTTTTTGGTGTATTTTCTCGGACTGGCAAAGAAACTCCTGCACAATTTCTTCTCACTTGCAATATTTTTTTATTATTAAAAGGCAAATGTTTCGGTTGTTTAATCTTAACCTAACTTTTAATAATAAAAAAATATTGCAAGTAAGGAGAAAGTGTGCTTCAGTTTCTTCTCTAGTCCACGTTGCTCTCCTCCTCCCACGTACCTTCCTGTCAACTGGTGTGCAAAAGTGTTTCCACTGCAAGTGTTTCCAGAAAAAATGCAATCACTCATGCAAAGAAGAACTGCTCCAGAGATAATTAGAGATAACTAGTACTAGCAGTTATAGATTGCACACAACAGACATTAATTAAGTGTGTGTGAGCAAGACAAGATGGTTGTTTGATATGGGCTATATCTCTTTGTGTTGCCTAATTCTGTGTTGCTTCCTTATTTTTTGTTCTAAATACAAAAGTATGCAGACTTTCCTGCTCCTCTCCTCCACGTCTGCTGATGAAGCAGCTCTGGAGGTTTATAACAATTATCAACAGTTTACTTATTAGAAGATCCACAGTCTGTGCTAAGCTTTTTTATGATTCTTGACTCACTTGGTATTTTCTTTTAGAGAACACGAAGATGGCACCGTTCTCCCTGTGACACGCACCCTGGTGCATGTGGACCTGGAAAGGTAAGAACACATTTACTTGACTTTTGAGAATTTTTCATTTACAGTAAAATAAAAATGACTCATGATTGACAATGCAGCAGTGGTGTGTGACTGTGATAGTGTATTATCTTTCAGGTGTTACTGGAAAAACGAACATCCAAGACTGCTCCCAACACACCAGGAGTCTTAGGCCTCCGGGTAAAGTTGACTTCTTTTTTAGTGTTTTTTCTCGGACTGGCAAAGAAACTCCTGCACACTTTCTTCTCACTTGCAATATTTTTCTTTTCCGGTCCTCGTTGCTCTCCGTAACCTTTCTATCAACCAGTGTGCAAAAGTGTTTCCACTGCAAGCGTATTTTCTTAAAATGATCTCAAATGCCCCAAACAAACAGTAGCCTACATCTTGAAAATCATATATGAATCATCATGACTCACTTTTAAATCTCTTCTTTTATCCATTATAATTGAACTTTTGAATTGAGTCAAACTTGCAGATGAGTTTGTGTAGAAGAAAAAGTAGACAAAGTGCACGTGGATCAGGACAAAATAATAAGAAATGAAACAGAGCTTGAAAGATGCAACAGTTTC
This sequence comes from Decapterus maruadsi, assembly GCA_030347415.2. Lineage (NCBI taxonomy): Eukaryota > Metazoa > Chordata > Actinopteri > Carangiformes > Carangidae > Decapterus > Decapterus maruadsi. Next base: position 22,134,798 of record CM064906.1, read on the forward strand.
CTTTATAGCAGTTTTATTAGTTCCTAAACATAATTCCTTGTTTCTGTCTCTCTGTCTCTAGGGCAAGTAGTTTCTTGATGCTCCCACCACATCACACAGAACACGTATTTCCAATGACTAGAGGACCAGAGGAATCCATTTGAATCGGCATGTACCGTGAGAAAAAAATGTCTGCAAAGAAATGTTCAATATTTGATGTATGTGACAACAATGTGATTATTTTAATTATTTGATATTGGTTTAAAGAGATAGTTGAACATTTTGGCAAATTTGCCCATTGCCATAATCCCTATAGCCACAGAAGTACGTTCATCAGGTGCATGTTGTTTTGAGAGAGAGGTGAAGAGACGCGGAACACTGAATTTTCGGTTTTCCCTGAATACACACAACTCCAAAACACTCTCATTGAGAAGTTGTGACCTGCACATTCACCACGCTATGAAATAATAATGTAACATAATGAGACAGAGTTGTTTTTGAGGCATATGCAGCCGGAACTACTTTCCAGACAGGGCTGCTGTGCGGAGTGATTTCAAAAACACAAGTAGTTCTGCGCATTTACTTCATGCGTTATAATGTTACATAATACGTCCACAAGAGTATTTTGAAGTTGATGGAGTGTATATTTAAGGGGAAGAAACTCATTCAAAACAACATGCATCGACTAATAAAGGTAATTAATGTACTTCTTTAGCTATAGGGATTATGGCAATGGGCAAACATTGCCAAAATGTTGAACTACTGTGACTGAATGACCTGAACACACCACTGCTCATTTCACATAAAAAGTTAGGAGCAGATTTCTGTTATATAACAATGACTAATGTGAACAAATGGTCGGCAGCATTTACTCACTGAAGCGACAGGAGCTCAAAACATTGAGTCATATCAGAGGAAGTGAAATTGTATATTTTGCTGTTTGATGTACATTTTTTTCGTTGCCATGTAGATTTTTGTTAAAGTGTGTTTTCCTGCATGTTTGTTACATTCATCTGCATCATATACTGGACATAAAGTGGTAATTTGCTGAAACAATATTGATTGCCTCTACTCTATTCCTCATTTACTTGTTTCTAAACATGTCTAACTGTTATGGTCTTTAGAGTTTCAATGATGATGCACACAAATATCTGCTTTTACCATGAAAAATAATGGCATGATGAATTTGTTCAAGGACCGTCTGAAAGAGTCACTTAAAAAAATTAAACATATTGTCATTTATTCTCGTTGTGATGATAGGAAGACCAGGTCAGAATTAAAAAAAAAAAAAAAAAAAAAGATACGGGGAACTGTATTTTAATGTGTTCATCATTAAAATGCAGAAGTCTGAAAGTGCAATTCATTCGTTATCAGTAAATATGTGTCAACACTCAGTCTATCTTGTTTTTATAAAATGAGGTGAGATAGTGTTACTGTTTCCAAATCAGTGAAGGAAGCAGAAATGTTTCAGGAATTATAATGAGGAATTTTTCTAACAAAATACAAAGTGGAGAATCACATAGAACCCGATAATGTAATAAATCCCCAATAATGTAATAACCTCGATAATTTAATAAAGTATTACATTAACGGGAGGTTATTACATTATCAGGTTATAGCCTTTCATTTCAAGGGACCTGATAATGTAATAATACTCCATTAATGTAATACTGTAATTTAAAAGGAGATCACCCATTACTTTCAAATGGTGTGTTCAAGGTTATATTTCTGTGTAAGCAACACAAGCTCCAAAGCGCCACCAACAGGTCAAAGTTGGACATGCAGACATTATTGGGAAATGCATTCTATCACTTTATTGGGGAGTTACTACATTAGCAGGTTTTATTACATTTTCAATCCACTCAAGTGATTTTTTTTTATTACATTATTGGGATTATCACATTATCTGGTTCTAAAAGCCTCCAATATTGATTTACTTGTATAGTTTAACTTAAATGTCAAATGAAGAAGTGGCTCATAAATTGGAAGAAAAAGAAAGAACTTGTAAAACCACTTTGAACTAATTAGTCATCCTCGGTTCAGTTAAGTCACGTTTATGAAACGTGTTTCAATATGTTTTTAAGATGAATCATCTCTGATGCACAATGTGTGTTGGCAAATACTGGGATCTTCCAGATTTTCTTAAGAGGTGAGGAAATAAAAGTCTGTATTGCCCGCAGTTCCCACTTTGTAAGATTCCTGAAAAGATCATTTGGACAACAGATGATAAAAGGTAGCCAGCTCTGGCCCTGTAAAAATAAACAAAAAATACACTGTTATCCATAAAGTTGCAATAATTTTGTTTTCTATTTCTATTGATATTTATACAACCAGGTTGGATTACCCAGGGTGAAACAAATTCATGGAGCTGCAAGATTACAAATAAGTATTTTTCAATATACTGATATTGAGGTTTTTTCTGAGGGAAAATACATCTAGCAATATTTTTCTTTTCATGTAGACTATGTCATGACAGGTATTGTGACAAAAATCTGAATTAAACATCATGGAAATCATGGAAAAAACCCTTGTTTTACGTCATCATAAACGCTTGTAATTCCTTCCTCTTTGTTCACATGAAAACATTCACAGTGAGTATATAAAGCTGTGTGTGTTTCACATCTGGATCAAAGTCTCCAGTTCATCAGCCATGATGAAAGGTTTGTTGCTGGTCTTGTTGTGTCTGCAGGTTTTCCTGCTCTTCACCATCTTCACTTCTACTGATGCAGCCGCTCTGGTGGCAGATGATCAACAACCGTCTCTTGATCTGGTAAGAAGATCCATGCAGGAGCTTCATGGATTCACTGTTTTGAGTTTGTATAAATGTCAGAGAGAGAAGGAAATAAATTAAGAAACCAATAACTAATGTTACTTTACATACACATTGAAATATGTATTTGTGCACATGAGTTTGAATAGAAGCTGCCATTAGAGCAAAAGTGGTTTCTGTGTCAGTGTTTTTTTTTTTTTTTTGTAAATGCATAGAGAAACAACACAATAATACAATAATACAACACAAATTAATTCTGATTTTCTTGCAGCTGAATCAACGCAGAATTCCCAAGAAATATCTTGGGAAAGCATCATCCTACTGTAGTTGGAATCCAGGCGCGTGTTATGGCTTCAGAGTGGTAGGAACAAATTTACTTGACTTCAACTTATGATTATTATTATTTTCTCCCCATTCTTAGTAAAACAAGTGAATGTAAAAAAAAAAAGTTTGCCAAAGATGATCATTTTTGAAAAGACTGATACCTCTCGATAGCGAGTTTCATTTGTGTTCAATAATATCAATAATTTATTGTTTGTTTTGCAGCCTCCCACCACTAAACCACCAACCAACCCAAAAGATTATTATTATTTTCTCCCCATTCTTAGTAATTTTTTTTTTTCATTTTTGAAAAGACTGATACCTCTCAGCAGAACTTTTAATTGTATTGTTTTTGCAAAAAACCACCAACCAACCCAAAAGAGTGAAAAAAAATTGTATTGTCAAAAAAAAAAAAAACAATTGATTGTAACGATGTGTTCTTTAAGCCAGGTGGAGATAAAGTACAAGGAGAAAATAAGCGACTCTCCTTCTCAAAAAACATTTGATATCAATCCGGTTGCTTTGCCTTGATCATAAACTGATATCAATTCATTAATTACTTGCATTTCTTTTCTTTTTTTTTACAGATTGAAATCAAAGACATACACCAATTATTGCAGGCTGGAAAGCGAACTCCACAAAGGTTCCCTTCCAACCCGTTTGGTGGCAGGAGACCCGGGCTAGGTGGTCTAGGGGTAGGGGAACTTTTTACAATTTTTCATTTCCGCACACTTAGATCTATGCAATGTCAATTAGAACAAAATAAATCCACAATTTAACTCTAGTTCTGACCCCCCCACACACACACACCACACCACACACGCATTCTTAGTAAAATAAGTGAATGCTGAAAAACAGTTGTTAAACATGATCATCGTTGAAAAGCCTGTTACTGATACAGTTTGTTTCGTGCTGATCACCCACTAATATCAATAAATTATTGTTTGTTTTGCAGCGTCGCCCTAGAATACCACCACGACCACAGGTGTGTACTGTCCTCTGCTAATTACTGTAAGGGTTACAAATCCCTGATTTAATCGTAACATTGTATTATAGACAAGATGTCTAATTTTGAAGCAAAAATTAAATAGTAATAGTGACTTTTTTAAATCTAGGATGGTAAACCAACTCCACAAAGATTTCCTTCATACCCGTTCGGTGGCTGGAGACCAGGTGGATTTGGGATCATTGGAGGGGTAAAGGAAACCTTTGAGAATTTTTCATTTAAAATAAGCCCCAGCTAATATCAGTCAGTTTGCTTTGTCGTGATGACACATTAATTACTTGCATTTCTTCTTTCACAGATTAACAACAGAGGCCTGGAATTGCAGGTAATCACATGAGCAAATTTACAATAACATGTTTGCATAGGAGAACCAAAAATAAACTAACAGTAAATGATAATTATCCAATAGATGGATTCACTCGTTTTTTGATACTTCAGTTGATTTATTTGTTGTCTCTCTTTATTTCTGTGTCTGTGATCAGAATGCTTGATAGAGAAGAAGTGAGAAGCTGCAGCAACAACACCGTCTCTTCAACAGCATCGCTCTGTTTAAAAACCCTTACCTTTTGTTGACAATAATATAATAATAATCATTGCATTAATTTTGCATTGTGTGAAATGAACTTACATATTGTGCTAATGTGCTAAATTTCTCAACATCTACATTAATCAGTAGACCTACGTAGAGACGTAGCAACCAATCATGAACAACGATAAAGTCAATATTTTTGCTGCTTGTCAGGTAGGGTTTTTGCTACTTTGTTGCCACAGAGCATTGTGATTTGTATTTTGTCCATGATTTTCCTGCAGTGAGGTTAAAGCTGCTGATCTATTTCAAATATTTTGTTTTTTTTCAGTTTAAAAGAAAAGAAAAGTGATTTGTATTTTCAATAAAGGCAGTTGAAACGTCACATTTCATATTAGTCCTGTGTTGATTACATGCGTGACTCCCCTCAATGTCATTTTTATTGACGTCCATGGGAGAAAAGGATAATGTGTATTTTAGACTTACGGCCATTTATTCCTTTACCTCTCATGTTGCCTGACTACACAGTTACAACTGTGTAAGAAACCTAACATGATCATTTGGACATTAGTAATCAAATATCTATGGTGCAGTTACATTTAATTTAAAAAAAATACACAGTTGCCTATAAAGTAATATAATTTTGTTTTCAGACACATCTTACCTCTTTTTATTCCTTTTTATACACATCTGTAATCACCTTTACCAGGTGCAATAATTACTGAGTCCCAGCAGGTGAAATGAATCCATGCTTGTGGACAGTTAGGCCTATGCCATGACATATTAGTGACATTTACTGAACATTCTTATGCACAAATACGTGTTTCTGTTGAACTGACAGAGGTTGACAAATTGAAACAAAGCCCTGAATCCTATTGTTCAATACCGCCAATTTAGTTTGAGCCTGAATACACAAGTTTGGTTTAATTTTCGCAGTAATATATTTGGAAGAGACTGATCAATACAGTTTTGAGAAGATACACTTCTGTTCAACCATAATGTTATGATAAGGAAATACCACTAATTGTTGCCACTAGTTGCCACTTTTTAAGACTAAAAAGATGTTGTTTTATCATATCATATTAAGAATTTACATTCTTTACACATCTTTACATCTAGCAATATTCTTCTTTTCAGGCAATAACTAAACTATATTTTACTTCAGTTCACCTTCTGCAAACCTTCTGCAAATTGTTGTTCCTGGTATGACTTCATAAAGCAGGAAATTAGTCAGGGTGTGGACTATAGGACTATATCACCATGGAGAATAATACACTGTGATTATACGTTGGCGTGCAGGTTTTTAGAAAAGATGTCAAAACAGGTATTGCAACAAAGATTTCAGCTAAACTTGTTTTGAATCATGGGGAAAAACCTCTTGTTTTACATCATCATACACCCTCATAATTCCTTCCTCTTTGTTCACATGAAAGCGGTTGTCTGTCAGTAAGTATATAAAGCTGCATGTGTTTCACATCTGGATCAAAGTCTCCAGTTCATCAGCCATGGCCAAAGGTTTGCTGCTGGTCCTGTTGTGTCTGCAGGTTTTCCTGCTCTTCACCGTCTTCACTTCTACTGATGCAGCCGCTCTGGTGGCAGATGATCAAAAACCACCACCTCTCGATCTGGTAAGAAGATCCATGCAGGAACTTCATGGATTCACTGTTTTCTTCACAATATTTCTCTCTACAAGTATCAAATTGAAATGTATATTTGTGCATATGACTTTGAGTAGAAGTTGACATCAGAGCAGTTTAGAATAAAGTGAGAGATAATGTGAAATTAAATGTAGTAGACATTAGAACAAAATAAATCTATAATACAACACAAATTAATTCTGATTTTCTCGCAGGTGAATCGACAAAGAATTCCCAAGAAATATGGGAACATATCATCCTACTGCAGTTGGAATCCAGGCGCATGTTATGGCTTTAGAGTGGTAGGAACAAATTTACTTCACTTCAACTTATGATTATTATTATTTTCTCCCCATTCTTAGTAAAACAAGTGAATGTAAAAAAAAAAAAAAAAAGTTTTCCAAAGATGATCATTTTTGAAAAGACTGATACCTCTCAGCGAGTTTCATTTGTATTCAATAATATCAATAATTTATTGTTTGTTTTGCAGCCTCCCACCACTAAACCACCAACCAACCCAAAAGAGGTGATTTTTTTTTTTTTTTACAGAACTTTTATTGTATTGTCAAAAAGTAAAACAAAAAACAATTGATTGTAACAATGTGTTCTTTAAGCCAGGTGGAGATAAAGTACAAGGAGAAAATAAGCGACTCTCCTTCTCAAAAACCAGTTGATATCAGTCAGGTTGCTTTGCCTTGATCATAAACTGATATCAATTCATTAATTACTTGCATTTCTTTTCTTCTTTTACAGACTGAAATCAAAGACATACTCCAATTATTGCAGGCTGGAAAGCCAACTCCACAAAGTTTCCCTTACAACCCGTTTGGTGGCTGGAAACCAGGGCAAGGTTCTCTTATTGGAAAGGTAAAGGAAACCTACAATTTTTCATTTAAAATAAGTTACAACAGCTGATATCAGTTTTTGCTTTCGCTTTGTTATAAATACCCATTCATTAATTACTTGCATTTCTTCTTTCACAGGTTGATAACAAAGACAATGGCCCAGAATTGCAGGTAAGGTTAATTTACAATCACATGCTATTTTGTAAAATATATATATTTTAAAACCTGTGCAGGAAAACAACAATTAAACTTAGAGAAAATAACAATCCAGTAACTACAGATATATTAACTTGTTAATGTATTAACACATTAATTGATGATTTATTTGTTGTCTCTCTATTTCTGTCAGAATGCACCAGAGAGAAGAAGTGAGAAGCTGCAGTAACAACATCACCTCCTCAACAATGTTGCTGTGACTGCTCTAAGCTGTAAATCTTTTGTTGACAATTATAATCACTGCATTAATTTTGCATTGTGTGTGAAATGTACCTACACACTGTGCTAATGTGCTATATTTCCCAACATCTAAACTGATCAGTAGTCCAATAATGACAATGGGGGAGAGAAGCAGCAGCCAATCATGAACTACAACATACAGTCAATATTTTTGCTGCTTATCAGGTTTAAATTTACAGGGTCTTTGCTACGTTGCGATTGTGATTTCTGTTTTGTCCATGAATTTCCTGCAGTGAAGTTAAAGCTGCTCATGTATTTCAAATATTTTGTTGTATTTTTCTTCATCTAAATGTTGAAAATACTGTTAAAAAAGTGATTTGTATTTTCAATAAAGGCTGCAGTGGAAACTTCACCTTTAATATCAGTCCTGTGTTCATTTCATGTGTGACTCACCTCTATCTGATTTTTACTGACACTAATGGGAGAAAAGAAATGATGTGTATTTTGGGCTTACAACCATTTACAGTAAAAAAAAAAAATTCACCCCTCATCAACAAATGACTATTAAAATACACAAAGGTTCACAAAGGTACTGTACACTACAGCCTGAATGCTGAAGTCCAGAAATGACAAAATATGTATACCCCCATTACAAGGGGGTGAGTGAGAATAAGGGGAAATCTAACAAGTTATGTTTTCACGAATATGAAAGTGATGAGAGGAGAAGGATGGACTGACATCTGCTACCGGGAGTCAGAGACACAATGAAATCAAACTCATATTTTAAATAAACATTATATTGTGTGTGTACAGTAGCAGTGGGTCACGAGGAAGAGGCAGAGAGCACAGACCAATCAGAGGAGACAGGAACTGAGGAGAAGACCTCATACTATGTCCTATACAAACTAAATTAAAGGAGCTTTCTTTTACTTTTAGGCACAGCACTGACTGCCGTTTATTTTAGTTTAGTATTTTATGTTTTAGCCATATTGATTTTATTGTCTTTTATTATTTTAAATTTGAGTTATTATAGTTTTAGCATTCTGTCTTCTTCTGTTTCTAGTGTTGCAGTTGGTGGTGTCCTCCATTCACCGGTGTGGTTGAGATGCTGGGAGTTCACCTTAAATGGTGATATGGTTTGTGGTGGCACATTGACTTAGTGTGGTGATTTTATTTGAAGTGTGTTGGGTTTATATTTATTTTTGATATTTGCTTTACTCCCAGTGTCCTAGGCAGTGAGGACTTTACCCCCTAGTATTACTAACTACAGATGAGTGAGAAAAAGTAAACATCTGACAAGTCGTGTTTCCTCTGATATGAAAGTGATTAGAGGAGAAGGACGGACTGCTACTGGTAGTCAGAGACACAATGAAATCCAACTCATATTTTAAATAAATATTAATATTGTGCAAGTGTGTGTGGATTGGTTATTGAGGGTCACCCTCTTGCTGCAGTTCCCTCCTTTGTCCACATGGAGGTGGTTGTTTGTCAGTGAGTGTATAAAGCTCTGAGTGTGTTTCACAGCTGGATCAAAGTCTCCAGTTCATCAGCCATGGCCAAAGGTTTGCTGCTGGTCCTGTTGTGTCTGCAGGTTTTCCTGCTCTTCAACGTCTTCACTTCTACTGATGCAGCCGCTCTGGTGACAGATGATCAACAACAAGAACAACCTCTTGATCTGGTAAGAAGATCCATGCAGGAGTTTTTTAAGCTTTGCTGCAAAGTGTTTTTTATTTGTGTCTAAATGCTAAATGTCAAACAGAGAGAGAGACAGAGGTGGTGGGGGCGGGGGGACTACTACAACATAAAGTAGTGATACAGTATGTGGTGGAGTACAAATACAGTATCAAGCTGCAGAAAATGGAAATCCTCTAATATACTCACACCACATGGTTTGGGGTCACTGCTTGGATGAGTTTGAATAGAAGTTGATGCAGTAGACGCAGTAGAATAAAGTAATAAAGTGGTTTCTGTGCAGAATGATTAAAAATCTTATTTGATTTTGTTGTCTAGGCTCAGAGAATCGTTTGGCAAACCAGACAAAAGAGAAGCAACAAACCTCGACCAACATCACCATACCAAATATATCGTGTGTTGCCGGGTTCATATTCATTTGGTAAAAACACATTTATTTGACTTCAGATCATTTTTCATTCACAGTAAAATAAGTGAATCATCATCACTAAAAAGACTGATACCAATCAGTCAATTTGTTTCGTGTTGATCACACACTGATATAAATCAATAAACATTTGTTTCTTCTTTCACAGCCCCAGCAATGCCAGTGAGACCCAAGGTTAATGAAACATAAGGTAATCTACTGCAGAAAATCTGCAATAATTGACCATTTTTTAAAACAAACAAAGAATTAAGCCAGAGAGGATTGTCATATTAGTGGTGGAGGAAGAGGAGGAGCTTGTGTGTAAAAACTGATTTCAGTCAGACAACTCTGAAATGAGAACAAATAATTTATTGAGCATAAGCATGGCAAGCTGAAGCACAGCATTGATAGCATGAGCATGGCTGCAGCAGGTTTGGCGTCAGGCTCACTCTCAGTCATTCCATCCTGAATGATCTAACCCTTTGCCAGACGTTACGGGGAATATGCAGACCCCCCCTCAGGGAATCATAGAGACAGAGCCCACAGGTGGATGCCGGGGAGGAGGTGGGTTTGCAAAACCTCATGGGCAGCAGCAGCAACGAGATGTAAGCAGTAGCAGCAGTGGCAGCATGGGAGTGAGCAGGTATGGGGGGGTTTAAATAACCCACCCTGTTTGGATGAGGAGAACACATGATCAGCTGATCATTAAGGGTGCAACTTGAGTCATCTGAACTACTGTAGCTCCGCAGGCTTCGCTTCATAAATGTGCTTCATGTTTTGGAGTTGAATATTAACATAGACATAAACCACCAGATTTATTGATTGACTTCAAACATGTTTGATCCATCAAATTTATGTTAATGTGTATTCATGGTCTCCACCTCTGACTTGACGCTCTCTCTTTCTGTCAATGATGACAGGAACATGAAGAAGTCAGACCGGAGCAGTGAAGACAGACATGAAAACCTGCAGCAACAACATCGTCTCTTCAACAATGTTGCTCTGTTTATTATAGCCTATAATTTTCTGGCACTTGAGGATTACAAGACTTTAGTGTGCAAATGTCTTATAGCTTCAATGGAGGTCGATACTCATCTTTATTCCAGTCCTACAGTGAGAAAGTAAAACTTCAACGACTCCCGACAGTGTGGGAAGAGTTGTGAAATCACATTTCATACTAATAAATATCAATATAAAATGTTATTTATTACGGAAGCTTATTGCATTCATTCAATAAAAAAAAAATGCAGATCCTGTTTTTCTGAGTAATTTTTTGGGGGGATGAGTTTTTCTGAGTAATTTTTTCTGTTTTTCTGAGTAATTTTTTTTGGATCAGTTTTTCTGAGTAATTTTTTCTGTTTTTCTGAGTAATTTTTTTGGATCAGTTCTTTTGAGTAATTTTTTTCCTGTTTTTCTGAGTAATTTTTTTTGGATCAGTTTTTTTGAGTAATTTTTTTCCTGTTTTTCTGAGTAATTTTTTTTGGATCAGTTTTTCTGAGTAATTTTTTTCTGTTTTTCTGAGTAATTTTTTTTGATCAGTTTTTTTGAGTAATTTTTTCCTGTTTTTCTGAGTAATTTTTTTTGGATCAGTTTTTCTGAGTAATTTTTTCTGTTTTTCTGAGTAATTTTTTTGGATCAGTTCTTTTGAGTAATTTTTTTCCTGTTTTTCTGAGTAATTTTTTTTGGATCAGTTTTTTTGAGTAATTTTTTTCCTGTTTTTCTGAGTAATTTTTTTTTATCAGTTTTTTTGAGTAATTTTTTTCCTGTTTTTCTGAGTAATTTTTTTTGGATCAGTTTTTCTGAGTAATTTTTTCTGTTTTTCTGAGTAATTTTTTTGGATCAGTTCTTTTGAGTAATTTTTTTCCTGTTTTTCTGAGTAATTTTTTTTGGATCAGTTTTTTTGAGTAATTTTTTTCCTGTTTTTCTGAGTAATTTTTTTTGGATCAGTTTTTCTGAGTAATTTTTTTCCTGTTTTTCTGAGTAATTTTTTTGGATCAGTTTTTTTGAGTAATTTTTTTCCTGTTTTTCTGAGTAATTTTTTTCCCCCTGTTTTTCTGAGTAATTTTTTTCCCTGTTTTTTTGAGTAATTTTTTCTCTACTTCGAAATCTCGCGATAACACCTCACTTGCAAGTGACTCCTGCAGCTCCTGCTCCTGCTCCTGCTATGACCCGTCTTCAGCTCTCTACTCCACCAGAGCAGCTACGGGTTTGAGCTACGCCTGAGCTTGAGTCTGAGTCCAGCTCTTATCTGAATGTCTCGGATACACACCGAGCAGTGAGGGAAATATGCTGGGACCGCTGCTGTCAACACACGAAGCGTTAGCTCGGCTCGGCTAACACGTTAGCTCGGCTCGGCTAGCCCCGTTCATCCCGAGCCACAGTCCAGCCGAGCCACTGCAGCACCGGACCCACGGCTCACCGCCACAGCAACGGGAGGAGCCTTGAAAGCTACACCGCGACAACAATGAGGGCTGCCACCGTCAGCATGGGACGAACGGACCTAGCGTTAGCCGCGGAGCTAACGTTAGCCTTGCGGAGCTAACGCTAACAGGGCAAACGGAGCTGCAGCTCTCCCCTGCCAGGACTCTGCTGCTGCTGACGGCGGCGGCCCTCAGTTTTGCTGCCGCCGCAAGTCGTTGCGGCAGTTAGCTGTGGGGCAGACGCTGCAGAGGTTCACCTGGATGTGGCTGTTTCGGCTTGAAGAGTTTTACCCCCGGGCGCCGGCTGGTCCCTCTGTGGGAGTCTTACTAGTTTGTTTGAATTAAAAGTGGAGCTTCGTGTTTCACATGAGAGCAGCGCTGCCACTGGGATCTGTACAGACTATGTTCTAATAACACCACATTTACATCAATAAATAAATGTTTTACCATGACCTGATGAATCTGCATTACATTTTATTAAGACAGAGACGATGCTAGTGAATAGCTCTGGTGAGGCAAGTTACACACAGGGTATGATACACATGATTTCAGTTTAGTTAGCCGCTAACAGTTTTGTTTCCATCATGCCGGACAGTTAAATTACTCAGAAAAACAGGAAAAAAATTACTCAAAAAAACTGATCCAAAAAAAATTACTCAGAAAAACAGGAAAAAATTACTCAGAAAAAACAGAAAAAAATTACTCAGAAAAACTGATCCAAAAAAAAAATTACTCAGAAAAACAGGAAAAAAATTACTCAAAAAAACTGATCCAAAAAAATTACTCAGAAAAACAGGAAAAAATTACTCAGAAAAACTGATCCAAAAAAAAAATTACTCAGAAAAACAGGAAAAAATTACTCAAAAAAACTGATCCAAAAAAAAAAATTACTCAGAAAAACAGGAAAAAAATTACTCAAAAAAACTGATCCAAAAAAATTACTCAGAAAAACAGAAAAAAAATTACTCAGAAAAACTGATCCAAAAAAAATTACTCAGAAAAACAGGAAAAAAATTACTCAAAAAACTGATCCAAAAAAATTACTCAGAAAAACAGAAAAAAATTACTCAGAAAAACGGATCCCAAAAAATTACTCAGAAAAACAGGAAAAAAATTACTCAAAAAAACTGATCCAAAAAAAATTACTCAGAAAAACAGAAAAAAATTACTCAGAAAAACTGATCCAAAAAAAATTACTCAGAAAAACAGAAAAAATTACTCAGAAAAACTCATCCCCCCAAAAAATTACTCAGAAAAACAGGATCTGTATTTTTTTTTTATTGAATGAATGCAATAAGCTTCCGTAATTTATCTATTGGTTGTTTCACTTTTTGACTTATATGAATCATTTAAAATAGAGGAGGTGAAGGTTTTTACAAAGTTCGTTAAATACATCAAAAGATGTGCAAAAAAAGTAGTTTATGTTGTTGTTTACCTCATACTGACAGTTTTTCTATTGTTAAAACAAAAATATTGAGGAGAATGACAGTACTTATAGGGACACGATAACATGCTTTGAAAACTATTTTGATATCTAAAATGTTCTATCTTTGTTAACATTTAACAATACAGGAACATTGTTTGTAATAATAAACATCATTATAATGTTCTTTGAACATTATATGAAAATGTTTCATAACAGAACTTGTAGGGAATGTTAGCCAATGTTGTGGGAACATTCCCTGCTAGCTGGGTTACTGATGCTCCTGGTATTAAACATGAAAAAACACGATCAACAAGAGAAAAGGGATTCTCCCTCCTATCACTGCTTAAAGGTTGAAAGAAGAGGTTAGGCTGGTGCACAGAGTGGACAAAGTGTTACATGACTCAGACCCACATGACAGGTGCTGGCAGTGCTGTCAGGAGACAAAGTGAAGAGGCCATCTTGGAAGCCAATCAGGGCAGAGACCATTATCTGGGAACTCCACCTACACACACACACACAGAGGGAGACAGAACACCATGTACAAAGAAACAGTACAATACACCTCCATGACACCTCCTATAACATTACTGAATAACAAAATAAAATGTTCGATATCTCTTGTTTTTTTCCACACCTTATATTGTCTGTCCACTTTAATGATCATTGTAAATGGTTTTACAAAGTTGGTTAAATACATCAAAGGATCATCTGCAAAAGAAAAACAGAAAAGTTTGTGTCATTGTTTACCCATATTGACCTCATAGATTGTGCAAGTGTGTAGTTTTTGAGTGTCACCCTCTCAGTTCACTCCTCTTTGTCCACATGGAGGTGGTTGTTTGTCAGTGAGTATATAAAGTTCTGAGTGAGTTTCACACCTGGATCAAAGTCTCCAGTTCATCAGCCATGGCCAAAGGTTTGCTGCTGGTCCTGTTGTGTCTGCAGGTTTTCCTGCTCTTCACCATCTTCACTTCTACTGATGCAGCTGCTCTGGTGATAGATGATCGAGAACCACCACCTCTTGATCTGGTAAGAAGATCCATGCAGGAGTTTTATGATGTGAGAGCTTTGTGTGGGTGAGAGGAGCAGCGAGGACCATGGAGGTCAAGTAGAACAGACCGAACTTTGAGAGCGACACATTTACACTTCTGGCCGTGTTGTCTAGGCCAGACTCTCTACGGTCTGCTGTAGGCAGCATGTCGTAAAAAAAAAAAAAAGTGTACAGTTTATAGGAGCCTCAAACATTTCTTTTGGTAAAAAATATTGCACAATTTTTCCACTCTTTCTTTGCTCTTCACTTTTAATGTGGGTGGCCGTTTGACTCAACTGGCCAACTGGTTGAATAGGCCTGCTTTTAGCTAATCAGATATGATTTTAACGTCAAAATCTGAAGCCAAAAGTAACTAGTGACTTTTTTTGTTTTTTACCTAGGGTGAACCAACTCGACAAAGATTCTCATTCCCGTATGGTGGATGGTGGAAACCTGGTGGATTTGGGATCATTGGAAGTGTAAAGGAAACTTTTGACAATTTTTCATAAATAAAATAAAATACAGTTGTTGGTAAAGAATCTGCATTAAAAACAGCTGAACAGTCAGTTTTCTTTGTCTTGATCACACACTGGTATCAATTTATTAATTACTTGAATTTCTTCGTTCACAGATTGAAAACAAAAACCCTAAACTGGAAGTGCAGGTAATCTGAATACAAAAGCAAATTTACAATCACATGCCTGTGTAGGAGAACAAAATGAGATATTGTATAGGAGAAGAGAAAATAGTAACAGTCCAGTAAGTAGATGGATTGACATGTTTTATTGACAGTTTAATCAATGATTTAATTGTTGTCTCTCTTTATTTCTGTTTCTGTGATCAGAGTGCGTGAGAGAGAAGTGAAACGCTGCAGTAACAACATCGTCTCTTCAACAACGTTTTTCTGTCTGTTGTAAAAGCTCTTATCTTTTGTTGAATATACTAACTGCTGAATTAATTTTGCATTGTGTGTGAAATGTACCTACATATTGTGCTAATGTGCTATTCTCCAACATCTACATTAATCATAGTCCAATAATGACAGTGGAGGAAAGAGGGAGCAGCCAATCATGAACTACAACATACCGTCTATATTTTTGCTGTTGAAAATAAGTGTTTCTGTTTAAAAAAAAAGAAAGAAGGTGATTTGTATTTTAAATAAAGGCTACAGTTGAAACTTATCAGTCCTGTGTTACTTTCATGTGTGACTCACCTTTATCAATTTTTTTCTGACACTAATGGGAGAAAAGGATGATGTGCATTTTAGGCTTACAACCATTTGAAACAAGGTCTTTCTACCCCTCGTGTTTAAAGGTTATGATCAGACTAGTGCAAAAAGTATAAAACACGCACATCCCAAAAATTGTAGGCCTGGGTGCTGGACTAGAAGGTAAATACTAAATGAAAAGAAAGGGAAGTCCGCACACCAGAGATGGCTCCCATCAATTTATTGTGTAACGTTTCGGGGCAAGCCCTTCGTCAGACATCAAGGATTGAGTGAGGATCAGATCATCAGACTAGAGACTAGTCAATGAATGACTATTCAAATACACAAAGGTTCACTAGTTGTTGTCATGTTTCCACTAATATGAAAGTAATGAGAGGAGAAGGACAGACTGACATCTGCTAAATATACCAGGAGGCAGAGACACAATGAAATCAAACTCATAAACATTTAGTTTAGTTTAAGTTTATTTGTATCAGGGAAATGAGATGATGATGTATCATCTCGAAATGAGAAGAGATGCCTTGTACCGGATTTAGTTTAGGCCTACTAGCTGATTTCCATCCATAGTCCAACAGTTGGATCAAAGTCTCCAGTTCATCAGCCATGGCCAAAGGTTTGCTGCTGGTCCTGTTGTGTCTGCAGGTTTTCCTGCTCTTCACTGTCTTAACTTCCACTGATGCAGCCGCTTTAGTGACAGATGATCAACAACAACAACAACAACAACAACAACAACCAACTCTGGATCTGGTAAGAAGATCCAGAAGATCTTTGATGTTTCCTGTTTGTGTCTAAATGTCAGAGAAAGAGAGAACTACTACAACATGAAATGATTAGGAATTAAAGATCTCAGTAAAAGTAATGAAGTGGTTTCTGTGAAGAATGATGAAAATCCAATGTACAGTATGGGGTTGGGGTTAGGGTTTGGATTGGGGTTTGGGTTTGGGTTTGGGTTTGGATTGGGGTTTGGGTTGGGGTTTGGATTGGGGTTTGGATTGGGGTTTGGATTGGGGTTTGAGTTGGGGTTGGGTTGGGGTTTGGATTGGGGTTTGGGTTGGGGTTTGGGTTGGAGTTAGAGTTAGAGTTGGGGTTGGGGTAGGATGGGGTTAGGTTTGGGGTAGGTTGGGGTTAGGTAGAAATATGATTTTAAATGTGTAATGTAACAGTATGTAAAATGAACTGTGAAATTAAATGTGACTTATGAAGTGTACAAGTTCATGCCCTAATGAATAGGGAAGCTGACCAGGTCAACAAGATTGTATCCAAGGATGTTGCAAGTAATAGCAAATGTTAAAAGCAGAAGTATCACCCCCCAAGTAGAGGGGCCTCTGAGCTAATGAAAAGTACCTGTCTTACCCAGTCGTACTGTAGGATATGATCGACAAATAAGGTCAAAGACTATTTCGGGGAGATGATTGGTAACCTTAGATGGGGTGTGGAATGGTGTGATGTGACAAATAAGGTTATGAAAATATATAGAAGTGAATGATTGGTAATCTTTGCAACTGGGTGTGGAAACGAGCAATGTGCTGTACAAAAAGGGAGAGTTCACGAGTTTGCCGGGGAAATCTTTTAGGGCGCATCTGATAATCAAGCCTAAAGAGGAACACTGAAAGAAGAAGAACTCCGAAACACCGGAGCAACAAGGGGTAGAGCAATGAAAGACCTTCCTCTGCCCATCGCACCTTGAGGACCCTGTCAAATCGGTGACAAAGAGAAGTAGCAAAGCAGAACGGTGACTGAATTGCAGCCAAAGTAAAGAAAGAAGAGCCGTCTCCGATCCCAGAATCGACTCACAGGCATTCTCTGCTCTCCCTGCCATTGAGAAAGGAATTGAGGCACGCTGCTCTCATCCCACCCAGTAACCAGGATTTAAAGTCGATTACAAGGTAGTATTAGAGATTTATGATTTTTCTAGTTGATTTATCCATGATTACAAATTCTGAGTACTCATATTCAATTGCACTGCTGATATATAACCTTGCCAAATTGCCTGCAATATAGCTATAGCATTCTAAAAAGAGTAAATGACTATTGCACAGTTATTTTATATTATCATTATTTTAGCATTTCTTCATGAAAGTCAAAAGTTAAGTTCTTCTTGCCTAACATCATAGAGGTTCTGATATCTCAATTATTATATGATTTTTTTAAGAGCTTGGATTTACTTACTCTAAGGGTCTTTAAATTTAACTTGGCAATTCACCAAGAGCTAATATCATTAAGAGGAAAGCTGCCGTGAACGGGTGCGACCGGTAGAGCTATTTTTTTTTAGAGCTATTAGCTATTCTGCTGTGACTTTACTGCTGGAGGAAGCAGGGTAGAAGCTAGGCGAATTTCCTCATCACCAGCTTAAAACAATTCTTAGACATTCTGCTCAGGGCTAGTGCCTGTTAGAACTGGGAATTCTGACCCTTTGAACGGAGAGCTGGTCCAGTGGAGTCCTGCAACCAGGGACTCACACCGGGTTCTGACAGTATTTTCTTTCGGTATTATCTTTGCTGCTAGTTAGCTCCGCCATGGTAAGAGTCGCGCAGTGTAGAGACGTGGCTTTGCACCAGTTGGTCCCTGATTGGCCAACGTGCTGTGTCAATCACAGAAATCTGAGCGGTGACGCTGATTGGCTCATCCTTCTGAGGGTTTCAGGCCAAACGCTCACAGTGGGGATGAGGCCAGACTCCCCCTTAGAAATGAAATGAATTGCATTTCCTGTGGAGCCTGGGTTACGACTGAGGCTTGTTTTTTTTATGCTGAGGCCCTGAAATTACAAAATATGTACATTACCCCCTGAAGTATTACTAATCACATTACAAGGGGGTGAGTGAAAATACATGTAAAGTGAACATTTGAGAAAGTTGTAGAGTATTAACCACAGATGAGTGAGAAAAAGTGAACATCTGACAAGTTGTCATGTTTCCAATAATATGAAAGTGATTAGAGGAGAAGGATGGACTGACATCTGCTACCGGTAGTCAGAGACAATGAAATCCAACATTAACAATATTGTGCAAGTGTGTGTGGATGGGTTATTGTGGGTCACCCACTTACTATCTACTTATCTACTGGTAGTCAGAGACACAATGAAATCAAACTCATATTTTAATTAACATTATATGGGTTATTGAGGGTCACCCTTTTGCTGCAATTCCCTCCTCTTTGTCCACATGGAGGTGGTTGTTTGTCAGTGAGTTTATAAAGCTCTGTGTGTGTTTCACAGCTGGATCAAAGTCTCCAGTTCATCAGCCATGGCCAAAGGTTTGCTGCTGGTCCTGTTGAGTCTGCAGGTTTTCCTGCTCGTCAACATCTTCACTTCTACTGATGCAGCCGCTCTGGTGACAGATGATCAACAACCACCACCTCCTGATCGGGTAAGAAGATACAAGAGTTTTTGCTAATGTTGTGAGAGCTTTGATGCAAGTGTCTGTAACAGTTGAGGTTCCTGTCACTATGCCTCCAATTGATGATGTGCCCTGGCAACTTGGCCAAGGGGATGTCCCTTTGGCCCTTTGGCCGACTGGTTAGCGTGCATGACTCTTACTCGGGAGTCTGGGGTTCGAAGCTCGCCCAGGCGCTCTTCATCTTGCCACATTCGATTTATTATTCATTAATTAATTGAATAGTTTGGGATAGGTGAGAAACGGGTATGGAGTGTGGAAATCCAATACTGGTAGTAAACTTACCTCTCTAAAATGCACATCTATGAAAGTCTAGTTCTGTCATCCAAGGGCAAAACACAAACCTGGTGGCTGACTTTGTGAGCTGATGCATCTGAACATTAACAAAACCAAGGAGATGGTGGTCGCGCAAACACACCACCACTGCCGATCTCCATCTCAGGAACAGATGTTGAGCATGTAACATAATTGTCTTAGAGTTACCCAGTAACTAGAGGGTAGCGGGCTGTATTATAAAGTACTGGCTGTTACTCCCTCCTTAGTCTCAACCTACACTCTAATTGTGTTAGAGTTACCCAGTAACTAGAGGGTAATGGGCTGTATTATAAAGTACTGGCTATTACTCCCTCCATAGTCTCAACCTACACTCTAATTGTGTTAGAGTTACCCATAACTAGAGGGTAGTGGGCTGAATAATAAAGTACTGGCTGTTACTCCATCCTTAATCTCAACCTGTAATTGTTTTAGAGTTATCCATAGAGGCTAGCGGGCTGTATTACTGACTGTTACTCCCTCCTTAGTCTCAACCTACACTCTAATTGTGTTAGAGTTACCCAGTAACTAGAGGGTAACGTAGCCTCGTAAGCAGCCTCCCCCGGAAATGCATTTCATTCATTTCAGAGGGGGAGTCTGGCCTCATCCCCGTTGTAACCGTTTCGCCAGAAATCGTCTGTCTACTGAGCCAATCAGCGTCGCCGCTGTGATTGACACAGCACGTTGGCCAATCAGGGCCTGAAAACATCACTACATGGACTGGACTCACCTACAACAAACATGGCGGAGCGTCAAACAGCGGTGTAAAAACAGCAGTAAGGGAAGTTCTAAATGAAATACCATCAATTACAGAACTTAAACAAGAGCAAGAGTCGGCGCTTGTTGAGTTTCTTGGAGGAAAAGACGTTATCGCTGTTCTTCTTCGGTCCCTGATTGGCCAACGTGCTGTGTCAATCACAGCATGTTGGCCAATCAGGGACTAATTGGCTTGGTAGGCGGAGTGTTTTGGCGAAGCGGTTACAATGGAGATGAGGCCAGACTCCCCCTCTGAAATTAAATGAAATGTATTTCCGGGGGAGGCTGGTTTACGAGGCTAAGGGTAACGGGCTAAGGTAAGAAAACATTTACTTGACTTTTGAGAATTTTTCATTTACCTACAGTAAAATAAAAATGACTCATGATTGAAAATGCGGCAGTGGTGTGTGACTGTGATAGTGTATTATCTTTCAGGTGATACTGGAAAAACGAACATCCAAGACTCCTCACAACGCACCAGGAAACTATGGCGTCCTGGTAAAGTTGCCTTTTTTTGTGTGTATTTTCTCAGACTGGCAAAGAAACTCCTGCACACTTTCACAAAGGCCAAAATTTAGACTGCTTAACCTTAACCTAACTTTTAGTAATAACAAATATTACAAGTGAGAAGAAAGTGTGCTGGAGTTTCTTCTCCAGTCCACGCTGCTCTCTGTACCTTTCTGTCAACCGGTGTGCAAAAGTGTTTCCACTGCAAAAGCGCAAAGAAGAAATGCTCCAGAGATAATAGATTGCACACAACTGGTTGTTGTTTGATATGGGATATACTTCTTTGTGTTGCCTAATTCTGTGTTGCTTCCTTATTTTTTGTTCTAAATACAAAAGTAATCAAATTAAGACGATTCACTAAAACGCCATGGACTGATGTGCTGCTGCTCGTGCATACTTTCCTGCTCCTCTCCTCCACGTCTGCTGATGAAGCAGCTCTGGAGGTTTATAACAATTATCAACAGTCAACTTATTAGAAGAGCCACGTGCTAAGCCTTTTTACGATTCTTGACTCACTTGGTATTTTCTTTCAGAGAACACGAAGATGGTCCTGTGGTCTGCACCCTGGTTCATGTGGATGGATACATATAGGTAAGAGAAAAAGTAAGAACACATTTACGACAGCTGATATCAGTTTTTGCTTTTGCTTTTAATTGTGGGTCTTTCATTTGTTTGTAGGATCGAAACCTTGAGTTGAGAAAGGTAAGAACACATTTACTTGACTTTTGAGAATTGTTCATTTAGCTATACAGTAAAATAAAAATGACTCATGACTGAAAATGCAGCAGTGGTGTGTGACTGTGATAATAGTGTATTATCTTTCAGGTGTTACTGGAAAAATGAACATTTTTCATTTAAAATAAGTTACGACAGCTGATATCAGTTTTTGCTTTTGCTTTGTTATAAATACCCATTCATTAATTACTTGCATTTCAAGCCTCTGCAGCCAACCTCTGGCCACACCTTCACGTTCCAGCCCCGCCCCTCTGCTTCAGCTGCTAAGTTAGCCTCTTCCGTTCAAATGCCTCGTTGATGGCATCATCCCACGGGACAGTCAGCTCCACGATTGAAAACATGCCAGCAACATTTGGACCAGAGGACCAGGTCTGGTCGCAGGTTGGTTGCCGCAATCTCGGGCGTAAAAATGAGCCTCTGGCTGAGGTCCACCCGCATTTCCCAGTCCCGGGCTATGCTCAGTGGGCCAGATTCCTGGGGAGATGACTTGGTCCGCCGTTTCTCCCCTTCCCGGACAAACGTTTTCTGTGGGATGGTAGGCTGGGCGTTTAGAGGCATAAAATTACTGAATAACAAAATAAAATGTTCGATATCTCATTCCTTTTTTCCACACCCTATATTGTCTGTCTGTCAAGTGTGTAGTTTTTGAGTGTCACCCTCTCAGTTCACTCCTCTTTGTCCACATGGAGGTGGTTGTTTGTCGGTGAGTATATAAATCTCTAAGTGCGTTTTACACCTGTATCAAAGTCTCCAGTTCATCAGGCATGAGCCATGATGAGAGATAGAAGAACAGAGACAGCAGAGAGAGGGGAGGGGGGAAGGGAGAAGGTGGGAAGTCCAGAGCAGCAGCAGCAGCCGGCGTCCAGTCCATTGGGGTTGGGGTAGGGTAGGGGTTGGGGTTTGGATCGGGGTTTGAGTTGGGGTTTGGGTTGGGATTGGGTTTTAGGTTGGAGATAGGGTTAGGGTAGGGTTAGGGTTAGGGTTAGGTCGAAATATGATTTTAAATGTGTAATGTAACAGTGTGTAGTGTAATGGAAAATAGTAGGCTAACAATTGGATGAATGTAAAATGAATTGTGAAATTAAATGTGACTTATGAAGTGTACAAGTTCATGCCCTAACGAATAGGGAAGCTGACCGGGTCAACAAGATTGTATCCAAGGATGTTGCAAGTAATAGCGAATTTCGCTGTTGCTAAAAGCAGAAGTATCACCCCCCAAGTAGAGGGGCCTCTGAGCTAATGAAAAGTACCTGTCTTACCCAGCCGTACTGTAGGATATGATCGACAAATAAGGTCAAAGACTGTTTCGGGGAGATGATTGGTAACCTTAGACGGATGTGGAATGGTGTAATGTGACAAACAAGGTTATGAAAATATATAGAAGTGAATGATTGGTAATCTTTGCAACTGGGTGTGGAAACAAGCAATGTGCTGTACAAAAAGGGAGAGTTCAGGACTTTCTGCAGAGTTTTCAGAGGAAACCTTTTAGGGCGCATTTGATAATCAAGCCCAAAGAGGAACACCGAAAGAAGAAGATCTCCGAAACACCAGAGTAACAAGGGGCAGAGCAATGAAAGACCTTCCTCTGCCCATCGCACCTTGAGGACCCTGTCGGATCGGTGACAAAGAGAAGTAGCAAAGCAGAACGGTGACTGAATTGCAGCCAAAGTAAAGAAAGAAGAGCCGTCTCTGATCCCAGAATTGACTCACTGGGATTCTCTGCTCTCCCTGCCATTGAGAAAGGGAAAGAGTCCTTTGACACCTGAAGACTTTGTACTGAGTCCCCAACCATTGGAGGAAAAGACTCCTTTCCCCTCGGCAGGAAAGGAATTGAGGCACGCTGCTCTCATCCCACCCAGTAACCAGGATTTAAATTCAATTACAAGGTAGTGTTAGAGATTTACAGTATCATTTTTCTAGTCGATTTATCCATGATTACAAATTCTGAGTACTTATAATTAATTGCACTGCTGATATATAACCTTGCCATATTGCCTGTAATAAAGCTATAGCATTCTAAAAAGAGTAAATGACCATTGTACAGTTATTTTATATGATCATACTATATTATTTTAGCATTTCTTCATGGAAGTAAAAAGTTAAATTCTGCTTGCCTAACATCATAGAGGTTCTGACTGGTTATCTCAATTATTGTATCCACTTTAATGATTTTTTTTAAAGACCCTCAGAGCAAGTAAATCCAAGCTCTTTAAATTTAACCTAGCAATTCACCAAGAGCTAATATCATTAAGAGGAAAGCTGCCGTGAACGGGTGCGACCGGTAGTAGCTCACAGTTACCTTAGCTATTGTGCTGTGAGTTTACTGCTGGAGGAAGCAGGGTAGAAGCTAAGCGAATTTCTTCGTCACCAGCTTATAACAGTTCTTAGAAATTCTACTCAGGGTTAGTGCCTGTTATAACTGGGAATTCTGACCCTTTGAACGGAGAGCTGGTCCAGTGGAGTCCTGCAACCAGGGACTCACACCGGGTTCTGACAGTATTTTCAATTAAGGCTGCAGTTGAAACTTCATATTTCAGTCCTCTGTTACTTTCATATGTGACTCACCTTTACAAAATGTTTACTGACACTAATGGGAGAAAAGTATGATGTGCATTTTAGGCTTACAACCATTCCTACCCCTCATGTTTAAAAGTTATGATCAGACTAGTCAATGAATGACTATTCAAATACACAAAGGCTCACTACAGCCTTGTTTTTTTTATGCTGACGCCCTGAACTTACAAAATATGGACATTACCCCCTGAAGTATTACTAACCACATTACAAGGGGGTGAGTACATGTAAAGTGAACATTTGAGAAAGTTGTCACGTTTCCACTAATATGAAAATGATTCGAGGAGAAGGATGGACTGACATCTGCTACCGGTAGTCAGAGACACAATAAAATCAAACTCATATTTTAAATAAACATTATATGGGTTATTGTGGGTCACCCTCTTATTGCAATTCCCTCCTCTTTGTCCACATGGAGGTGGTTGTTTGTCAGTGAGTTTATAAAGCTCTGTGTGTGTTTCACAGTTGGATCAAAGTCTCCAGTTCATCAGCCATGGCCAAAGGTTTGCTGCTGGTCCTGTTGTGTCTGCAGGTTTTCCTGCTCGTCAACATCTTCACTTCTACTAATGCAGCCGCTCTGGTGACAGATAATCAACAACCACCACCTCCTGATCGGGTAGAAGATCCAAGACTTTTTGCTAATGTTGTGAGAGCTTTGATGCCAAGTGTTTCTGTATGTGTCTTTTTTGCCTTTAATGGACAGGACAGTTGAGAGAGATAGGAAATGGGAGGCAGAAAGAGGCTGCTCGATGCAGGATTTGAACCAGGGCCGTCTGCAGTGAGGACCATAGCCTCAACACCGCCCACAAAGAGATTTTCTGTGTAAAATCAGTTGTTCAGTTGTTTTTTTGTTTTTGTTTTTAGATCTGTGTGACGAATGGTCATTGGAACAGTTGTAATATGGGATGCAGGGGAGATTGCCCAAATCCAGAACAATTTGGTTCTAAGGTAAACTTTTCCTTCTTTCTTGCAAACATAGCAAATAAACACCTTTACAACATCTTAAAGATAATGGTTAAATCATCTTATTATCACTGGACCGTCTGTTGAACTGATAGAGAAGATCTACAGTCTGTGTGGAGCCTTTCATATTGTTTTAACGGCTGTGTGTTACAGTAATTTCTAGACTTTCTGTGCAAAATAATGTTTTGGTTTTTGGTTTTTTTTTTAGACCTGTGGGAAGAAACCTGACTGGAAAAATTGTAAGACATGCTTGAGATATTGCCCAAGACCAGGAGCATTTGCTCCCGGGGTAAACATTTCCTTCTTTCTTGCAAACATAGCAAATTAACAAATTTCCAACATCTTGCAAATAATGGTTAAATAATCTTATTACTCATCTTTAATCAGCATTATTTCATGATTATTTTCATAAGGGAAGTCCGATCTGATGCTCCACATCATACACCATGTTTCCAGTGACTGGAGGACCAGAGCACTTCGTCTCACTGCTGTTAATCTGCACTTATGTACAACAAAATAAGAAGAAAAAAAAACTGCAAAATGCTTCATATAGTTTCTAATCTTCAGTGTGATTTTTTAGAATTGTTAAATTTTTGAGGTGATTTAAAGGTTTAAAAAGTACCTTGGTGCCCTGAACGCACCACTGTTCACTTTCTCATTAAAACCCAAGAGCAGAAGTCAAGACGATTGTATCACAGTAATGTTCACAGTACAGAGTTTATTACATGATAAGAGATTATTTTGTTGTTAAATATAATTTGTTGTACTTATGTGAATTTGAGAATGTGTATCATGTATGTTCAAGATATAAATTCATCATATTGGACTTAAAAGTTGTAGTCTACTTATTTGATTCAAAGTATACGAATTTCTCCTGTTCTATTGCTTATTGTCTTGTTTTACACTTAATCCAAGAGCTGCATAATGTGAACACAAGGAGTGACTGAATTCTTTGACAGCACTTTGTTTTCTTTTTTGGGCACAAACGTCCTCAAGTTTTCATTATTGCTTATGTACAAAGCATTGTCTATACAGTACAGTACATGTCATTATCATCATCAGACATTTTATCTGGGATGATGTTTCCCAGATATTCTCTGACAGATATTATAATGGTATCATAAGGGCCTTGTCCCCTTTTGATCTACAGATCAGACATTGTTTACCTGATATTGACCTCATAGATTGTGCAAGTGTGTGTGGGTGAGTTATTGGGTCACCCTCTTTGTCCACATGGAGGTGGTTTGTCATTAAGTATAAAGCTCTGTGAGTTTACCAGCTGGATCAAAGTCTCCAGTTCATCAGCCATGGCCAAAGGTTTGCTGCTGGTCCTGTTGTGTCTGCAGGTTTTCCTGCTCGTCAACATCTTCACTTCTACTTATGCAGCCGCTCTGGTGACAGATAATCAACAACCACCACCTCCTGATCGGGTAGAAGATCCAAGACTTTTTGCTAATGTTGTGAGAGCTTTGATGCCAAGTGTTTCTGTTTGTGTCTTTTTTGCCTTTAATGGACAGGACAGTTGAGAGAGATAGGAAATGGGAGACAGAGAGACGCTGTTCGATGCAGGATTTGAACCAGGGCCGTCTGCAGTGAGGACCATAGCCTCAACACCGCCCACAAAGAAATTTTCTGTGTAAAATCAGTTGTTCAGTTGTTGTTGTTGTTGTTGTTGTTTTTTTAGATCTGTGTGACGAATGATCATTGGAAGCGCTGTAATATGGGATGCAGGGGAGATTGCCCAAATCCAGAACAATTTGGTTCTCAGGTAAACTTTTCCTTCTTTCTTGCAAACATAGCAAATAAACACATTTACAACATCTTAAAGATAATGGTTAAATCATCTTATCTTATCTTATTGAACTGATAGAGAAGATCCACAGTCTGTGTGGAGCCTTTCATATTGTTTTGATGGCTGTGTGTTACAGTGATTTCTAGACTTTCTGTGCAAAATAATGTTTTGTTTTTTGTTTTTTTTTAGACCTGTGGAAAGAAAGCTCACTGGAACAGATGTAAGACATGCTTGAGTTATTGTCCAAGACCAGGACAATTTGCTCCCTGGGTAAACTTTTCTTTCTTTCTTGCCAACATAGCAAATTAACAAATTTCCAACATCTTACAAATAATGGTTAAATAATCGTATTACTCATCTTTCATCAGCATCCTTATTGAGGTTCGATCTGATGCTCCACACCATACACCATGTTTCCAGTGACTGGAGGACCAGAGCACTTTGTCTCACTGCTGTTAATCTGCACTTACAACAAAATAAGAAGAAAAAAAACTGCAAAATGCTTCAAGTGTCTAATCTTCAGTGTGATTTAAAGGTTTAAATTGCCACTGTGAACCAGTGTGACCATTGTTCACTTTCTCATTAAAAACTAAGAGCAGAAGTCACAAGGAGTGGATGATAATATTTGTATCACAGCAATGTTGATGGTACAGGGTTTATTCCATGATAAGAGACGATTTAGTTGTTAAATATAATTTGCTGTACTTATGTGAATTTGAGAATGTGTATCATGTATGTTCGATATATAAATTCATCATATTGGACTTAAAAGTGGTAGTCTACTTATTTGATGCAAAGTATACAAATTTCTCCTGTTCTATTGCTTATTGTCTTGTTTTACAATTAATCCAAGAGCTGCATAATGTGAACACAAGGAGTGACTTAATTCTCAGCACTTTCTTTTCTTTTTTGGGCACAAACGTCCTCAAGTTTTCATTACTGCTTATGTAAAGCATTGTCTATACAGTACAGTACATGTCATTATCATCATCAGACATTTTATCTGGGATGATGTTTCCCAGATATTCTCTGATAGATATTATAATGGTATCATAAGGGCCTTGTCCCCTTTTGATCTACAGATCAGACATTGTTTACCTGTTATTGACCTCATAGATTGTGCAAGTGTGTGTGGGTGAGTTATTGTGGGTCACCCTCTTTGTCCACATGGAGGTGGTTTGTCATTAAGTATATAAAGCTCTGTGAGTTTACCAGCTGGATCAAAGTCTCCAGTTCATCAGCCATGGCCAAAGGTTTGCTGCTGGTCCTGTTGTGTCTGCAGGTTTTCCTGCTCTTCACCGTCTTCACTTCTACTGATGCAGCCGCTTTGCTGACAGATGATCAACAACCACCACCTCTTGATCTGGTAAGAAGATCCAAGCAGGAGTTTTACTAATCTTGTCAGAGCTTTGATGGATTTGATGGTTTGTTTGTGTCCAAATGTCAGACAGAGAGAGACTACAATACTAATGTATAAAGCGACTATTAGGAATAAAAGATCTCAGTAATAGGAGAAATGAAATCCCCCTGAGATATAGTAGAATACAGTAATGAAGTGGTTTCTTTAAGCTAATAATATATTATTTTAATGTCAAATTTTGAAGAAAAAGGAAATCAGTAACAAAAGCTCTTTTTTGTTAATCTAGGGTGATAAAGTAACTCGACAAACAGCCTCTTGCCCTCCGTATGTTTGCTCTAAACCAGGTGGAGGTGGGGCCATTGGATATGGGTAAAGGAAACTTTTGACTGTTTTTCATTTAAAATAAGCCACAACTCTCCTTCATAAAAAATACAGTTGTTTGTGAAGGATCTTCATTAAGACCAGTTGATATTAGTAAGTGTGTTTTGTCCTGATCACACACTGATATCAATAAATGAATTACTTGCATTTCTTCTTTCAAGGAAATAAGGGAGACTAACCTGGAATTGCAGGTAATCTGAATACAAAAGCTATTTTACAATCACATGCCATTTTGGAAAAAATAACATAACAAACACATTTACAGAAAATAATAATAATCCAGTAACTACACAGACGGATGTTTTATGATTATTTGTTGTCTGTCTTTATTTCTGTGTCTGTGATCAGAGTGCGTGAGAGAGAAGGAGTGAGAAGCTGCAGCAACAACATCATCTCTTCAACAATATTTCTCTGTTGTAAAAGCTCTTCTTTTGTTGACAGTAATAATCACTGCATTAATTTTTCATTGTGTATGAAATGTTTTTACATACTGGGCTATTGTATGACATATTTTTGCTACTTGTCAGCTGGGTCTTTGCTACTTTGCTGCCTCAGAGCATTGTGATTTCTATTTTTCCATGAATTTCCTGCAGTAAAGTTAAAGCTGCTGATCTATTTCAAATGTTGAAAACAAGTGTTGCTGTTAAAAAAAAAAAGTAAAGTGATTTGTATTTTCAATAAAGGCTAGTTGAAACTTTACATTTCATATCAGTCCTGTGGGATAATTTGAGTGAGTACTTTATTTAATCCTTTACAGCAAATTACTTTGTTACAGCAATCATTATTGAAAATACATACATACATACATACATACATACATACATACATACATACATACATACAGTGGCGTTTTTACATGTAAAAAAGTGGTGGGGCACCATCATTTCATAGAAAGGCCGCACACCAGAAAAAACAGTGCTTTCTGTTGTTACTGATGTGTTCAGAGATTAATGCATTGTAGCAATCACACACGCCTAAATGAAGAATGTAGGCTAAAAATCCACGTCATAAGATGACAAAACCAAACTCAGAGCAAATGAGAGAACAAGGAGGGAGAAGCAAAGAGCTCAGTAGCCTACTGAAGACCCCAACGGAGACACACACGACTTGGGGAACAGATCCATTCTATGACAACAACCTTATGACGACGACGACAATTCCTTCAACGTGTCGTCAACAACCTTATGACCATTATGTCTGGAGATCCAGCACAACAATAGCGGATTTCTATTACAATTAATTACAAACGTGAATTATCCCTGTTCGGTTTGAATAAAATAAATAAACATAGTAAATGCACAGACCAGCGCCATAAAGGCAGCATGAATAGCCTACTGTCACTCACCAATAACTGCTGGACCTGTCGAACCGGACCCGGACGGACCGCCGGAGAAATTCACTCCCATGATGAGTCACAACATTTCCTCGGCGCACCGTGGTCACCGGTCGGTCTGATCTCCGGTCAGTCCGGTGGACGGCGCCGCGGTCACTGGTCGGTCTGAATTCCGGTCGGTCCGGTGAACGGCGCCGCCTCGGCAGGTGTTCTCATGGATGAAGTTGAACGTGAACGGAGGAGGCAGAGACGTCTCCCCGGTGTGAGGCTCAGTGTGGCGGTAGCCGCGGTACCGGTGGTCGGACTTCAGGCCGTGTTTAACAGCACAATCAAACTCACTTGACTGGACAAACTGTGTAAAGATGGAGCTGTCAATCAGCTTTGTATCGATCAGTCAGATACCGCGGTAAAGTGAGCCGCCGTTTGCGAGATAGTGGTAAAGTGAGCCGCTGTTTGATTTTCGTTGCGCGCGCGCGCTATAGTAAATACGGTAGGCACGGTTCTCGAGCAAGGGGAAGGTCCTGAAAGATACATAAAGCCTATGTGCTTTTACTGGAGAATGGTGGAGGAAAATCTTTTCCAAGATGAATCAACTTTTTAGTCATATTTCACTGCCGTGATTGGGAGAAATATCACCTTTCATCAACATTTTTTTCATTTATTTATTTTACTTTACTGTACAAATGTGGAGAAAGATTAATTTAAAATGACCCTTATAACAAAACTCAGTTACAGTATGCTGACCTTTGACCTTAAGTCACATAAATTCCATCATAAGTGTGTTCCTCATTTCTTTTGCATACTGTTCCTGACATCTCACACTACTTCTGGTATCATTTTGGTGGCATTTTACTGTAAAAATTTGGAGAAAAATAACCTTAAAGTCACCCATATAAAAAAACCCAGTTATAGTATGCTGACCTTTGACCTTACGTCAAATCAATTCCTTTATAGGTGTGTTCTTCATTTCTTTTGCAAATTGTTCCTGTGGTCTCACACTACTTCTGGTATCATTTTGGCGGCATTTTACTGTAGAAATTTGGAGAAAGATAACCTTAAAGTCACCAATATAACAAAACCCAGTTACAGTATGCTGACCTTTGACCTTACATAATATCAATTCCTTTATAGGTGTGTTCCTCATTTCTTTTGCATGTTGTTCCTGGGGTCTCACTCTACTTCTGGTATCATTTTGGTGGCATTTTACTGTAGGAATTTGGAGAAAAATAACTTTAAAGTCACCCATATAACAAAACCCAGTTACAGTATGCTGACATTTGACCTTAGGTCACATCAATTCCTTTATGGGTGTGTTCCTCATTTCTTTTGCATGTTGTTGCGGGAGTCTCACTCCACGTCTGGTATCATTTTGGTGGCATTTTACTGTAGAAATTTTGAGAAAAATCATTTTAAAATCACCCCCATAATGACTCAACCCCATTCACAGTATGCTGACCATTGACCTTACATAATATCAATTCCTTTATAGGTGTGTTCCTCAGTTCTTTTGCATATTGTTCCTGGGGTCTCACTCTGCTTCTTGTATCATTTCGATGGCATTTTACTGTAGAAATTTGGAGAAAAATAACTTTAAAGTCACTCATATAACACAATCCAGTTACAGTATGCTGACCTTTGACCTTAGGTCACATCAATTCTGTCATAGGTGTGTTCCTCATCTGTTTTGCATGTTGTTCCTGACCTCTCACTCTACTTCTGGTATCATTTTGGTGGCATTTTACTGTAGAAATTTGGAAAAAAATCATTTTAAAGTCACCCCTATAACAAAACCCAGTTACAGTATGCTGACCTTTGACCTTAGGTCACATCAATTCCGTCATAGGTGTCATCCTCATTCCTTTTGCATACTGTTCCTGACCTCTCACTCTACCTCTGGTATCATTTTGGTGGCATTTTACTGTAGAAATTTGGAGAAAAATCATTTTAAAGTCACCCCTATATCAAAACCCAGTTACAGTATGCTGACCTTTGACCTTCGGTCACATCAATTCCTTCATAGGTGTCGTCCTCATTACTTTTGCATTATGTTCCTGACATCTCACTCTACCACTGGTATCATTTTGGTGGCATTTTACTGTAGAAATTTGGAGAAAAATCATTTTAAAGTCACCCCTATATCAAAACCCAGTTACAGTATGCTGACCTTTGACCTTAGGTCACATCAATTCCGTCATAGGTGTCATCCTCATTCCTTTTGCATTATGTTCCTGACATCTCACTTTACCTCTGGTATCATTTTGGTGGCATTTTACTGTAGAAATTTGGAGAAAAATCATTTTAAAATCACCCCTATATCAAAACCCAGTTACAGTATGCTGACCTTTGACCTTAGGTCACATCAATTCCTTCATAGGTGTCATCCTCATTACTTTTGCATTATGTTCCTGACATCTCACTCTACCTCTGGTATCATTTTGGTGGCATTTTACTGTAGAAATTTGGAGAAAAATCATTTTAAAGTCACCCCTATATCAAAACCCAGTTACAGTATGCTGACCTTTGACCTTCGGTCACATCAATTCCTTCATAGGTGTCATCCTCATTCCTTTTACATACTGTTCCTGACATCTCACTCTACCTCTGGTATCATTTTGGTGGCATTTTACTGTAGAAATTTGGAGAAAAATCATTTTAAAGTCACCCCTATATCAAAACCCAGTTACAGTATGCTGACCTTTGACCTTAGGTCACATCAATTCCGTCATAGGTGTCATCCTCATTCCTTTTGCATTATGTTCCTGACATCTCACTCTACCTCTGGTATCATTTTGGTGGCATTGTACTGTAGAAATCTGGAGAAAAATCATTTTAAAATCACCCCTATAACAAAACCCAGTTACAGTATGCTGACCTTTGACCTTAGGTCACATCAATTCCTTCATAGGTGTCATCCTCATTCCTTTTGCATTATGTTCCTGACATCTCACTCTACCTCTGGTATCATTTTGGTGGCATTTTACTGTAGAAATTTGGAGAAAAATCATTTTAAAGTCACCCCTATATCAAAACCCAGTTACAGTATGCTGACCTTTGACCTTAGGTCACATCAATTCCTTCATAGGTGTCATCCTCATTACTTTTGCATTATGTTCCTGACATCTCACTCTACCTCTGGTATCATTTTGGTGGCATTTTACTGTAGAAATTTGGAGAAAAATCATTTTAAAGTCACCCCTATATCAAAACCCAGTTACAGTATGCTGACCTTTGACCTTCGGTCACATCAATTCCTTCATAGGTGTCATCCTCATTACTTTTGCATTATGTTCCTGACATCTCACTTTACCTCTGGTATCATTTTGGTGGCATTTTACTGTAGAAATTTGGAGAAAAATCATTTTAAAGTCACCCCTATAACAAAACCCAGTTACAGTATGCTGACCTTTGACCTTAGGTCACATCAATTCCTTCATAGGTGTCATCCTCATTCCTTTTGCATATTGTTCCTGACATCTCACTCTACCTCTGGTATCATTTTGGTGGCATTTTACTGTAGAAATTTGGAGAAAAATCATTTTAAAGTCACCCCTATATCAAAACCCAGTTACAGTATGCTGACCTTTGACCTTAGGTCACATCAATTCCTTCATAGGTGTCATCCTCATTACTTTTGCATTATGTTCCTGACATCTCACTTTACCTCTGGTATCATTTTGGTGGCATTTTACTGTAGAAATTTGGAGAAAAATCATTTTAAAGTCACCCCTATATCAAAACCCAGTTACAGTATGCTGACCTTTGACCTTAGGTCACATCAATTCCTTCATAGGTGTCATCCTCATTCCTTTTGCATATTGTTCCTGACATCTCACTCTACCTCTGGTATCATTTTGGTGGCATTGTACTGTAGAAATTTGGAGAAAAATCATTTTAAAGTCACCCCTATATCAAAACCCAGTTACAGTATGCTGACCTTTGACCTTCGGTCACATCAATTCCTTCATAGGTGTCATCCTCATTCTTTTGCATTATGTTCCTGACATCTCACTCTACCTCTGGTATCATTTTGGTGGCATTTTACTGTAGAAATTTGGAGAAAAATCATTTTAAAGTCACCCCTATATCAAAACCCAGTTACAGTATGCTGACCTTTGACCTTAGGTCACATCAATTCCTTCATAGGTGTCATCCTCATTCCTTTTGCATGCATACTGTTCCGACATCTCACTCTACCTCTGGTATCATTTTGGTCGCATTTTACTGTAGAAATTTGGAGAAAAATCATTTTAAAGTCACCCCTATATCAAAACCCAGTTACAGTATGCTGACCTTTGACCTTAGGTCACATCAATTCCTTCATAGGTGTCATCCTCATTCCTTTTGCATAATGTTCCTGTAGTCTCACTCTCTCACTCTACTCTGGTATCATTTTGGTGGCATTTTACTGTAGAAATTTGGAGAAAAATCATTTTAAAGTCACCCCTATATCAAAACCCAGTTACAGTATGCTGACCTTTGACCTTAGGTCACATCAATTCCTTCATAGGTGTCATCCTCATTCCTTTTGCATATTGTTCCTGACATCTCACTCTACCTCTGGTATCATTTTGGTGGCATTTTACTGTAGAAATTTGGAGAAAAATCATTTTAAAGTCACCCCTATATCAAAACCCAGTTACAGTATGCTGACCTTTGACCTTAGGTCACATCAATTCCTTCATAGGTGTCATCCTCATTACTTTTGCATTATGTTCCTGACATCTCACTCTACCTCTGGTATCATTTTGGTGGCATTGTACTGTAGAAATCTGGAGAAAAATCATTTTAAAATCACCCCTATAACAAAACCCAGTTACAGTATGCTGACCTTTGACCTTAGGTCACATCAATTCCTTCATAGGTGTCATCCTCATTCCTTTTGCATATTGTTCCTGACATCTCACTCTACCTCTGGTATCATTTTGGTGGCATTGTACTGTAGAAATCTGGAGAAAAATCATTTTAAAATCACCCCTATATCAAAACCCAGTTACAGTATGCTGACCTTTGACCTTAGGTCACATCAATTCCTTCATAGGTGTCATCCTCATTACTTTTGCATTATGTTCCTGACATCTCACTCTACCTCTGGTATCATTTTGGTGGCATTGTACTGTAGAAATTTGGAGAAAAATCATTTTAAAGTCACCCCTATATCAAAACCCAGTTACAGTATGCTGACCTTTGACCTTCGGTCATATCAAGTCCTTCATAGGTGTCATCCTCATTCCTTTTGCATTATGTTCCTGACATCTCACTTTACCTCTGGTATTATTTTGGTAGCATTTTACTATAGAAATTTGGAGAAAAATCATTTTAAAGTCACCCCTATATCAAAACCCAGTTACAGTATGCTGACCTTTGACCTTCGGTCACATCAATTCCTTCATAGGTGTCATCCTCATTCCTTTTACATACTGTTCCTGACATCTCACTCTACCTCTGGTATCATTTTGGTGGCATTTTACTGTAGAAATTTGGAGAAAAATCATTTTAAAGTCACCCCTATATCAAAACCCAGTTACAGTATGCTGACCTTTGACCTTAGGTCACATCAATTCCTTCATAGGTGTCATCCTCATTCCTTTTGCATTATGTTCCTGACATCTCACTCTACCTCTGGTATCATTTTGGTGGCATTGTACTGTAGAAATCTGGAGAAAAATCATTTTAAAATCACCCCTATATCAAAACCCAGTTACAGTATGCTGACCTTTGACCTTAGGTCACATCAATTCCTTCATAGGTGTCATCCTCATTCCTTTTGCATATTGTTCCTGACATCTCACTTTACCTCTGGTATCATTTTGGTGGCATTTTACTGTAGAAATTTGGAGAAAAATCATTTTAAAGTCACCCCTATATCAAAACCCAGTTACAGTATGCTGACCTTTGACCTTAGGTCACATCAATTCCGTCATAGGTGTCATCCTCATTCCTTTTGCATTATGTTCCTGACATCTCACTCTACCTCTGGTATCATTTTGGTGGCATTTTACTGTAGAAATTTGGAGAAAAATCATTTTAAAGTCACCCCTATATCAAAACCCAGTTACAGTATGCTGACCTTTGACCTTCGGTCACATCAATTCCTTCATAGGTGTCATCCTCATTACTTTTGCATTATGTTCCTGACATCTCACTTTACCTCTGGTATCATTTTGGTGGCATTTTACTGTAGAAATTTGGAGAAAAATCATTTTAAAGTCACCCCTATAACAAAACCCAGTTACAGTATGCTGACCTTTGACCTTAGGTCACATCAATTCCTTCATAGGTGTCATCCTCATTCCTTTTGCATATTGTTCCTGACATCTCACTCTACCTCTGGTATCATTTTGGTGGCATTTTACTGTAGAAATTTGGAGAAAAATCATTTTAAAGTCACCCCTATATCAAAACCCAGTTACAGTATGCTGACCTTTGACCTTAGGTCACATCAATTCCTTCATAGGTGTCATCCTCATTACTTTTGCATTATGTTCCTGACATCTCACTCTACCTCTGGTATCATTTTGGTGGCATTTTACTGTAGAAATTTGGAGAAAAATCATTTTAAAATCACCCCTATATCAAAACCCAGTTACAGTATGCTGACCTTTGACCTTAGGTCACATCAATTCCTTCATAGGTGTCATCCTCATTCCTTTTGCATATTGTTCCTGACATCTCACTCTACCTCTGGTATCATTTTGGTGGCATTGTACTGTAGAAATTTGGAGAAAAATCATTTTAAAGTCACCCCTATATCAAAACCCAGTTACAGTATGCTGACCTTTGACCTTCGGTCACATCAATTCCTTCATAGGTGTCATCCTCATTACTTTTGCATTATGTTCCTGACATCTCACTCTACCTCTGGTATCATTTTGGTGGCATTTTACTGTAGAAATTTGGAGAAAAATCATTTTAAAGTCACCCCTATATCAAAACCCAGTTACAGTATGCTGACCTTTGACCTTCGGTCACATCAATTCCTTCATAGGTGTCATCCTCATTCCTTTTGCATACTGTTCCTGACATCTCACTCTACCTCTGGTATCATTTTGGTGGCATTTTACTGTAGAAATTTGGAGAAAAATCATTTTAAAGTCACCCCTATATCAAAACCCAGTTACAGTATGCTGACCTTTGACCTTAGGTCACATCAATTCCTTCATAGGTGTCATCCTCATTCCTTTTGCATTATGTTCCTGACATCTCACTCTACCTCTGGTATCATTTTGGTGGCATTGTACTGTAGAAATCTGGAGAAAAATCATTTTAAAATCACCCCTATAACAAAACCCAGTTACAGTATGCTGACCTTTGACCTTAGGTCACATCAATTCCTTCATAGGTGTCATCCTCATTCCTTTTGCATATTGTTCCTGACATCTCACTTTACCTCTGGTATCATTTTGGTGGCATTTTACTGTAGAAATTTGGAGAAAAATCATTTTAAAGTCACCCCTATATCAAAACCCAGTTACAGTATGCTGACCTTTGACCTTAGGTCACATCAATTCCTTCATAGGTGTCATCCTCATTACTTTTGCATTATGTTCCTGACATCTCACTCTACCTCTGGTATCATTTTGGTGGCATTTTACTGTAGAAATTTGGAGAAAAATCATTTTAAAGTCACCCCTATATCAAAACCCAGTTACAGTATGCTGACCTTTGACCTTCGGTCACATCAATTCCTTCATAGGTGTCATCCTCATTACTTTTGCATTATGTTCCTGACATCTCACTCTACCTCTGGTATCATTTTGGTGGCATTTTACTGTAGAAATTTGGAGAAAAATCATTTTAAAGTCACCCCTATATCAAAACCCAGTTACAGTATGCTGACCTTTGACCTTAGGTCACATCAATTCCTTCATAGGTGTCATCCTCATTCCTTTTGCATATTGTTCCTGACATCTCACTCTACCTCTGGTATCATTTTGGTGGCATTTTACTGTAGAAATTTGGAGAAAAATCATTTTAAAGTCACCCCTATATCAAAACCCAGTTACAGTATGCTGACCTTTGACCTTAGGTCACATCAATTCCTTCATAGGTGTCATCCTCATTACTTTTGCATTATGTTCCTGACATCTCACTTTACCTCTGGTATCATTTTGGTGGCATTTTACTGTAGAAATTTGGAGAAAAATCATTTTAAAGTCACCCCTATATCAAAACCCAGTTACAGTATGCTGACCTTTGACCTTAGGTCACATCAATTCCTTCATAGGTGTCATCCTCATTCCTTTTGCATATTGTTCCTGACATCTCACTCTACCTCTGGTATCATTTTGGTGGCATTGTACTGTAGAAATTTGGAGAAAAATCATTTTAAAGTCACCCCTATATCAAAACCCAGTTACAGTATGCTGACCTTTGACCTTCGGTCACATCAATTCCTTCATAGGTGTCATCCTCATTACTTTTGCATTATGTTCCTGACATCTCACTCTACCTCTGGTATCATTTTGGTGGCATTTTACTGTAGAAATTTGGAGAAAAATCATTTTAAAGTCACCCCTATATCAAAACCCAGTTACAGTATGCTGACCTTTGACCTTAGGTCACATCAATTCCTTCATAGGTGTCATCCTCATTCCTTTTGCATACTGTTCCTGACATCTCACTCTACCTCTGGTATCATTTTGGTGGCATTTTACTGTAGAAATTTGGAGAAAAATCATTTTAAAGTCACCCCTATATCAAAACCCAGTTACAGTATGCTGACCTTTGACCTTAGGTCACATCAATTCCTTCATAGGTGTCATCCTCATTCCTTTTGCATACTGTTCCTGACATCTCACTCTACCTCTGGTATCATTTTGGTGGCATTTTACTGTAGAAATTTGGAGAAAAATCATTTTAAAGTCACCCCTATATCAAAACCCAGTTACAGTATGCTGACCTTTGACCTTAGGTCACATCAATTCCTTCATAGGTGTCATCCTCATTCCTTTTGCATATTGTTCCTGACATCTCACTCTACCTCTGGTATCATTTTGGTGGCATTTTACTGTAGAAATTTGGAGAAAAATCATTTTAAAGTCACCCCTATATCAAAACCCAGTTACAGTATGCTGACCTTTGACCTTAGGTCACATCAATTCCTTCATAGGTGTCATCCTCATTCCTTTTGCATTATGTTCCTGACATCTCACTCTACCTCTGGTATCATTTTGGTGGCATTGTACTGTAGAAATCTGGAGAAAAATCATTTTAAAATCACCCCTATAACAAAACCCAGTTACAGTATGCTGACCTTTGACCTTAGGTCACATCAATTCCTTCATAGGTGTCATCCTCATTCCTTTTGCATACTGTTCCTGACATCTCACTCTACCTCTGGTATCATTTTGGTGGCATTTTACTGTAGAAATTTGGAGAAAAATCATTTTAAAGTCACCCCTATATCAAAACCCAGTTACAGTATGCTGACCTTTGACCTTAGGTCACATCAATTCCTTCATAGGTGTCATCCTCATTACTTTTGCATTATGTTCCTGACATCTCACTCTACCTCTGGTATCATTTTGGTGGCATTGTACTGTAGAAATCTGGAGAAAAATCATTTTAAAATCACCCCTATATCAAAACCCAGTTACAGTATGCTGACCTTTGACCTTAGGTCACATCAATTCCTTCATAGGTGTCATCCTCATTCCTTTTGCATATTGTTCCTGACATCTCACTCTACCTCTGGTATCATTTTGGTGGCATTTTACTGTAGAAATTTGGAGAAAAATCATTTTAAAGTCACCCCTATATCAAAACCCAGTTACAGTATGCTGACCTTTGACCTTAGGTCACATCAATTCCTTCATAGGTGTCATCCTCATTCCTTTTGCATATTGTTCCTGACATCTCACTCTACCTCTGGTATCATTTTGGTGGCATTTTACTGTAGAAATTTGGAGAAAAATCATTTTAAAGTCACCCCTATATCAAAACCCAGTTACAGTATGCTGACCTTTGACCTTAGGTCACATCAATTCCTTCATAGGTGTCATCCTCATTACTTTTGCATTATGTTCCTGACATCTCACTTTACCTCTGGTATCATTTTGGTGGCATTTTACTGTAGAAATTTGGAGAAAAATCATTTTAAAGTCACCCCTATATCAAAACCCAGTTACAGTATGCTGACCTTTGACCTTAGGTCACATCAATTCCTTCATAGGTGTCATCCTCATTCCTTTGCATATTGTTCCTGACATCTCACTCTACCTCTGGTATCATTTTGGTGGCATTGTACTGTAGAAATTTGGAGAAAAATCATTTTAAAGTCACCCCTATATCAAAACCCAGTTACAGTATGCTGACCTTTGACCTTCGGTCACATCAATTCCTTCATAGGTGTCATCCTCATTACTTTTGCATTATGTTCCTGACATCTCACTCTACCTCTGGTATCATTTTGGTGGCATTTTACTGTAGAAATTTGGAGAAAAATCATTTTAAAGTCACCCCTATATCAAAACCCAGTTACAGTATGCTGACCTTTGACCTTCGGTCACATCAATTCCTTCATAGGTGTCATCCTCATTCCTTTTGCATACTGTTCCTGACATCTCACTCTACCTCTGGTATCATTTTGGTGGCATTTTACTGTAGAAATTTGGAGAAAAATCATTTTAAAGTCACCCCTATATCAAAACCCAGTTACAGTATGCTGACCTTTGACCTTAGGTCACATCAATTCCTTCATAGGTGTCATCCTCATTACTTTTGCATTATGTTCCTGACATCTCACTCTACCTCTGGTATCATTTTGGTGGCATTGTACTGTAGAAATCTGGAGAAAAATCATTTTAAAATCACCCCTATATCAAAACCCAGTTACAGTATGCTGACCTTTGACCTTAGGTCACATCAATTCCTTCATAGGTGTCATCCTCATTCCTTTTGCATATTGTTCCTGACATCTCACTCTACCTCTGGTATCATTTTGGTGGCATTTTACTGTAGAAATTTGGAGAAAAATCATTTTAAAGTCACCCCTATATCAAAACCCAGTTACAGTATGCTGACCTTTGACCTTAGGTCACATCAATTCCTTCATAGGTGTCATCCTCATTACTTTTGCATTATGTTCCTGACATCTCACTCTACCTCTGGTATCATTTTGGTGGCATTTTACTGTAGAAATTTGGAGAAAAATCATTTTAAAGTCACCCCTATATCAAAACCCAGTTACAGTATGCTGACCTTTGACCTTAGGTCACATCAATTCCTTCATAGGTGTCATCCTCATTCCTTTTGCATTATGTTCCTGACATCTCACTCTACCTCTGGTATCATTTTGGTGGCATTTTACTGTAGAAATTTGGAGAAAAATCATTTTAAAGTCACCCCTATATCAAAACCCAGTTACAGTATGCTGACCTTTGACCTTAGGTCACATCAATTCCTTCATAGGTGTCATCCTCATTCCTTTTGCATATTGTTCCTGACATCTCACTCTACCTCTGGTATCATTTTGGTGGCATTTTACTGTAGAAATTTGGAGAAAAATCATTTTAAAGTCACCCCTATATCAAAACCCAGTTACAGTATGCTGACCTTTGACCTTAGGTCACATCAATTCCTTCATAGGTGTCATCCTCATTCCTTTTGCATTATGTTCCTGACATCTCACTCTACCTCTGGTATCATTTTGGTGGCATTTTACTGTAGAAATTTGGAGAAAAATCATTTTAAAGTCACCCCTATATCAAAACCCAGTTACAGTATGCTGACCTTTGACCTTAGGTCACATCAATTCCGTCATAGGTGTCATCCTCATTCCTTTTGCATTATGTTCCTGACATCTCACTCTACCTCTGGCATCATTTTGGTGGCATTGTACTGTAGAAATTTGGAGAAAAATCATTTTAAAGTCACCCCTATATCAAAACCCAGTTACAGTATGCTGACCTTTGACCTTCGGTCACATCAATTCCTTCATAGGTGTCATCCTCATTACTTTTGCATTATGTTCCTGACATCTCACTTTACCTCTGGTATCATTTTGGTGGCATTTTACTGTAGAAATTTGGAGAAAAATCATTTTAAAGTTACCCCTATATCAAAACCCAGTTACAGTATGCTGACCTTTGACCTTAGGTCACATCAATTCCTTCATAGGTGTCATCCTCATTCCTTTTGCATATTGTTCCTGACATCTCACTCTACCTCTGGTATCATTTTGGTGGCATTTTACTGTAGAAATTTGGAGAAAAATCATTTTAAAGTCACCCCTATATCAAAACCCAGTTACAGTATGCTGACCTTTGACCTTAGGTCACATCAATTCCTTCATAGGTGTCATCCTCATTCCTTTTGCATTATGTTCCTGACATCTCACTCTACCTCTGGTATCATTTTGGTGGCATTTTACTGTAGAAATTTGGAGAAAAATCATTTTAAAGTCACCCCTATATCAAAACCCAGTTACAGTATGCTGACCTTTGACCTTAGGTCACATCAATTCCTTCATAGGTGTCATCCTCATTCCTTTTGCATATGTTCCTGACATCTCACTCTACCTCTGGTATCATTTTGGTGGCATTTTACTGTAGAAATTTGGAGAAAAATCATTTTAAAGTCACCCCTATATCAAAACCCAGTTACAGTATGCTGACCTTTGACCTTAGGTCACATCAATTCCTTCATAGGTGTCATCCTCATTCTTTTGCATTATGTTCCTGACATCTCACTCTACCTCTGGTATCATTTTGGTGGCATTTTACTGTAGAAATTTGGAGAAAAATCATTTTAAAGTCACCCCTATATCAAAACCCAGTTACAGTATGCTGACCTTTGACCTTAGGTCACATCAATTCCTTCATAGGTGTCATCCTCATTCCTTTTGCATATTGTTCCTGACATCTCACTCTACCTCTGGTATCATTTTGGTGGCATTTTACTGTAGAAATTTGGAGAAAAATCATTTTAAAGTCACCCCTATATCAAAACCCAGTTACAGTATGCTGACCTTTGACCTTAGGTCACATCAATTCCTTCATAGGTGTCATCCTCATTCCTTTTGCATTATGTTCCTGACATCTCACTCTACCTCTGGTATCATTTTGGTGGCATTGTACTGTAGAAATCTGGAGAAAAATCATTTTAAAATCACCCCTATAACAAAACCCAGTTACAGTATGCTGACCTTTGACCTTAGGTCACATCAATTCCTTCATAGGTGTCATCCTCATTCCTTTTGGATATTGTTCCTGACATCTCACTTTACCTCTGGTATCATTTTGGTGGCATTTTACTGTAGAAATTTGGAGAAAAATCATTTTAAAGTCACCCCTATATCAAAACCCAGTTACAGTATGCTGACCTTTGACCTTAGGTCACATCAATTCCTTCATAGGTGTCATCCTCATTACTTTTGCATTATGTTCCTGACATCTCACTCTACCTCTGGTATCATTTTGGTGGCATTTTACTGTAGAAATTTGGAGAAAAATCATTTTAAAGTCACCCCTATATCAAAACCCAGTTACAGTATGCTGACCTTTGACCTTCGGTCACATCAATTCCTTCATAGGTGTCATCCTCATTACTTTTGCATTATGTTCCTGACATCTCACTTTACCTCTGGTATCATTTTGGTGGCATTTTACTGTAGAAATTTGGAGAAAAATCATTTTAAAGTCACCCCTATATCAAAACCCAGTTACAGTATGCTGACCTTTGACCTTAGGTCACATCAATTCCTTCATAGGTGTCATCCTCATTCCTTTTGCATATTGTTCCTGACATCTCACTCTACCTCTGGTATCATTTTGGTGGCATTTTACTGTAGAAATTTGGAGAAAAATCATTTTAAAGTCACCCCTATATCAAAACCCAGTTACAGTATGCTGACCTTTGACCTTAGGTCACATCAATTCCTTCATAGGTGTCATCCTCATTACTTTTGCATTATGTTCCTGACATCTCACTTTACCTCTGGTATCATTTTGGTGGCATTTTACTGTAGAAATTTGGAGAAAAATCATTTTAAAGTCACCCCTATATCAAAACCCAGTTACAGTATGCTGACCTTTGACCTTAGGTCACATCAATTCCTTCATAGGTGTCATCCTCATTCCTTTTGCATATTGTTCCTGACATCTCACTCTACCTCTGGTATCATTTTGGTGGCATTTTACTGTAGAAATTTGGAGAAAAATCATTTTAAAGTCACCCCTATATCAAAACCCAGTTACAGTATGCTGACCTTTGACCTTAGGTCACATCAATTCCTTCATAGGTGTCATCCTCATTCCTTTTGCATTATGTTCCTGACATCTCACTCTACCTCTGGTATCATTTTGGTGGCATTTTACTGTAGAAATTTGGAGAAAAATCATTTTAAAGTCACCCCTATATCAAAACCCAGTTACAGTATGCTGACCTTTGACCTTAGGTCACATCAATTCCTTCATAGGTGTCATCCTCATTCCTTTTGCATTATGTTCCTGACATCTCACTCTACCTCTGGTATCATTTTGGTGGCATTTTACTGTAGAAATTTGGAGAAAAATCATTTTAAAGTCACCCCTATATCAAAACCCAGTTACAGTATGCTGACCTTTGACCTTAGGTCACATCAATTCCTTCATAGGTGTCATCCTCATTCCTTTTGCATACTGTTCCTGACATCTCACTCTACCTCTGGTATCATTTTGGTGGCATTTTACTGTAGAAATTTGGAGAAAAATCATTTTAAAGTCACCCCTATATCAAAACCCAGTTACAGTATGCTGACCTTTGACCTTAGGTCACATCAATTCCTTCATAGGTGTCATCCTCATTACTTTTGCATTATGTTCCTGACATCTCACTCTACCTCTGGTATCATTTTGGTGGCATTGTACTGTAGAAATTTGGAGAAAAATCATTTTAAAGTCACCCCTATAACAAAACCCAGTTACAGTATGCTGACCTTTGACCTTAGGTCACATCAATTCCTTCATAGGTGTCATCCTCATTCCTTTTGCATTATGTTCCTGACATCTCACTCTACCTCTGGTATCATTTTGGTGGCATTTTACTGTAGAAATTTGGAGAAAAATCATTTTAAAGTCACCCCTATATCAAAACCCAGTT
Source organism: Decapterus maruadsi (assembly GCA_030347415.2). NCBI lineage: Eukaryota > Metazoa > Chordata > Actinopteri > Carangiformes > Carangidae > Decapterus > Decapterus maruadsi. Next base: position 22,179,660 of record CM064906.1, read on the forward strand.
ACAGTATGCTGACCTTTGACCTTAGGTCACATCAATTCCTTCATAGGTGTCATCCTCATTACTTTTGCATTATGTTCCTGACATCTCACTCTACCTCTGGTATCATTTTGGTGGCATTTTACTGTAGAAATTTGGAGAAAAATCATTTTAAAGTCACCCCTATATCAAAACCCAGTTACAGTATGCTGACCTTTGACCTTAGGTCACATCAATTCCTTCATAGGTGTCATCCTCATTCCTTTTGCATATTGTTCCTGACATCTCACTTTACCTCTGGTATCATTTTGGTGGCATTTTACTGTAGAAATTTGGAGAAAAATCATTTTAAAGTCACCCCTATATCAAAACCCAGTTACAGTATGCTGACCTTTGACCTTAGGTCACATCAATTCCTTCATAGGTGTCATCCTCATTCCTTTTGCATTATGTTCCTGACATCTCACTCTACCTCTGGTATCATTTTGGTGGCATTTTACTGTAGAAATTTGGAGAAAAATCATTTTAAAGTCACCCCTATATCAAAACCCAGTTACAGTATGCTGACCTTTGACCTTAGGTCACATCAATTCCTTCATAGGTGTCATCCTCATTCCTTTTGCATTATGTTCCTGACATCTCACTCTACCTCTGGTATCATTTTGGTGGCATTTTACTGTAGAAATTTGGAGAAAAATCATTTTAAAGTCACCCCTATAACAAAACCCAGTTACAGTATGCTGACCTTTGACCTTAGGTCACATCAATTCCTTCATAGGTGTCATCCTCATTCCTTTTGCATTATGTTCCTGACATCTCACTCTACCTCTGGTATCATTTTGGTGGCATTTTACTGTAGAAATTTGGAGAAAAATCATTTTAAAGTCACCCCTATATCAAAACCCAGTTACAGTATGCTGACCTTTGACCTTAGGTCACATCAATTCCTTCATAGGTGTCATCCTCATTCCTTTTGCATTATGTTCCTGACATCTCACTCTACCTCTGGTATCATTTTGGTGGCATTTTACTGTAGAAATTTGGAGAAAAATCATTTTAAAGTCACCCCTATATCAAAACCCAGTTACAGTATGCTGACCTTTGACCTTAGGTCACATCAATTCCTTCATAGGTGTCATCCTCATTCCTTTTGCATTATGTTCCTGACATCTCACTCTACCTCTGGTATCATTTTGGTGGCATTTTACTGTAGAAATTTGGAGAAAAATCATTTTAAAGTCACCCCTATATCAAAACCCAGTTACAGTATGCTGACCTTTGACCTTAGGTCACATCAATTCCTTCATAGGTGTCATCCTCATTCCTTTTGCATTATGTTCCTGACATCTCACTCTACCTCTGGTATCATTTTGGTGGCATTTTACTGTAGAAATTTGGAGAAAAATCATTTTAAAGTCACCCCTATATCAAAACCCAGTTACAGTATGCTGACCTTTGACCTTAGGTCACATCAATTCCTTCATAGGTGTCATCCTCATTCCTTTTGCATTATGTTCCTGACATCTCACTCTACCTCTGGTATCATTTTGGTGGCATTTTACTGTAGAAATTTGGAGAAAAATCATTTTAAAGTCACCCCTATATCAAAACCCAGTTACAGTATGCTGACCTTTGACCTTAGGTCACATCAATTCCTTCATAGGTGTCATCCTCATTACTTTTGCATTATGTTCCTGACATCTCACTCTACCTCTGGTATCATTTTGGTGGCATTTTACTGTAGAAATTTGGAGAAAAATCATTTTAAAGTCACCCCTATAACAAAACCCAGTTACAGTATGCTGACCTTTGACCTTAGGTCACATCAATTCCTTCATAGGTGTCATCCTCATTCCTTTTGCATATATGTTCCTGACATCTCACTCTACCTCTGGTATCATTTTGGTGGCATTTTACTGTAGAAATTTGGAGAAAAATCATTTTAAAGTCACCCCTATATCAAAACCCAGTTACAGTATGCTGACCTTTGACCTTAGGTCACATCAATTCCTTCATAGGTGTCATCCTCATTACTTTTGCATTATGTTCCTGACATCTCACTTTACCTCTGGTATCATTTTGGTGGCATTTTACTGTAGAAATTTGGAGAAAAATCATTTTAAAGTCACCCCTATATCAAAACCCAGTTACAGTATGCTGACCTTTGACCTTAGGTCACATCAATTCCTTCATAGGTGTCATCCTCATTCCTTTTGCATATTGTTCCTGACATCTCACTCTACCTCTGGTATCATTTTGGTGGCATTGTACTGTAGAAATTTGGAGAAAAATCATTTTAAAGTCACCCCTATATCAAAACCCAGTTACAGTATGCTGACCTTTGACCTTAGGTCACATCAATTCCTTCATAGGTGTCATCCTCATTCCTTTTGCATTATGTTCCTGACCTCTCACTCTACCTCTGGTATCATTTTGGTGGCATTTTACTGTAGAAATTTGGAGAAAAATCATTTTAAAGTCACCCCTATATCAAAACCCAGTTACAGTATGCTGACCTTTGACCTTAGGTCACATCAATTCCTTCATAGGTGTCATCCTCATTCCTTTTGCATATTGTTCCTGACATCTCACTCTACCTCTGGTATCATTTTGGTGGCATATAACTGAAGAAATTTGGAAAAATCATTTTAAAATCACCCCTATATCAAAACCCAGTTACAGTATGCTGACCTTTGACCTTAGGTCACATCAATTCCGTCATAGGTGTCATCTCATTCCTTTTGCATTATGTTCCTGACATCTCACTTTACCTCTGGTATCATTTTGGTGGCATTTTACTGTAGAAATTTGGAGAAAAATCATTTTAAAGTCACCCCTATATCAAAACCCAGTTACAGTATGCTGACCTTTGACCTTCGGTCACATCAATTCCTTCATAGGTGTCATCCTCATTCCTTTTGCATATTGTTCCTGACATCTCACTCTACCTCTGGTATCATTTTGGTGGCATTTTACTGTAGAAATTTGGAGAAAAATCATTTTAAAGTCACCCCTATATCAAAACCCAGTTACAGTATGCTGACCTTTGACCTTCGGTCACATCAATTCCTTCATAGGTGTCATCCTCATTCCTTTTGCATTATGTTCCTGACATCTCACTCTACCTCTGGTATCATTTTGGTGGCATTTTACTGTAGAAATTTGGAGAAAAATCATTTTAAAGTCACCCCTATATCAAAACCCAGTTACAGTATGCTGACCTTTGACCTTAGGTCACATCAATTCCTTCATAGGTGTCATCCTCATTCCTTTTGCATATTGTTCCTGACATCTCACTCTACCTCTGGTATCATTTTGGTGGCATTTTACTGTAGAAATTTGGAGAAAAATCATTTTAAAGTCACCCCTATATCAAAACCCAGTTACAGTATGCTGACCTTTGACCTTAGGTCACATCAATTCCTTCATAGGTGTCATCCTCATTCCTTTTGCATTATGTTCCTGACATCTCACTCTACCTCTGGTATCATTTTGGTGGCATTTTACTGTAGAAATTTGGAGAAAAATCATTTTAAAGTCACCCCTATATCAAAACCCAGTTACAGTATGCTGACCTTTGACCTTAGGTCACATCAATTCCTTCATAGGTGTCATCCTCATTACTTTTGCATTATGTTCCTGACATCTCACTTTACCTCTGGTATCATTTTGGTGGCATTTTACTGTAGAAATTTGGAGAAAAATCATTTTAAAGTCACCCCTATAACAAAACCCAGTTACAGTATGCTGACCTTTGACCTTAGGTCACATCAATTCCTTCATAGGTGTCATCCTCATTCCTTTTGCATATTGTTCCTGACATCTCACTCTACCTCTGGTATCATTTTGGTGGCATTTTACTGTAGAAATTTGGAGAAAAATCATTTTAAAGTCACCCCTATATCAAAACCCAGTTACAGTATGCTGACCTTTGACCTTAGGTCACATCAATTCCTTCATAGGTGTCATCCTCATTACTTTTGCATTATGTTCCTGACATCTCACTTTACCTCTGGTATCATTTTGGTGGCATTTTACTGTAGAAATTTGGAGAAAAATCATTTTAAAGTCACCCCTATATCAAAACCCAGTTACAGTATGCTGACCTTTGACCTTAGGTCACATCAATTCCTTCATAGGTGTCATCCTCATTCCTTTTGCATATTGTTCCTGACATCTCACTCTACCTCTGGTATCATTTTGGTGGCATTGTACTGTAGAAATTTGGAGAAAAATCATTTTAAAGTCACCCCTATATCAAAACCCAGTTACAGTATGCTGACCTTTGACCTTCGGTCACATCAATTCCTTCATAGGTGTCGTCCTCATTACTTTTGCATTATGTTCCTGACCTCTCACTCTACCTCTGGTATCATTTTGGTGGCATTTTACTGTAGAAATTTGGAGAAAAATCATTTTAAAGTCACCCCTATATCAAAACCCAGTTACAGTATGCTGACCTTTGACCTTAGGTCACATCAATTCCTTCATAGGTGTCATCCTCATTCCTTTTGCATACTGTTCCTGACCTCTCACTCTACCTCTGGTATCATTTTGGTGGCATTTTACTGTAGAAATTTGGAGAAAAATCATTTTAAAGTCACCCCTATATCAAAACCCAGTTACAGTATGCTGACCTTTGACCTTAGGTCACATCAATTCCTTCATAGGTGTCATCCTCATTCCTTTTGCATTATGTTCCTGACATCTCACTCTACCTCTGGTATCATTTTGGTGGCATTTTACTGTAGAAATTTGGAGAAAAATCATTTTAAAGTCACCCCTATATCAAAACCCAGTTACAGTATGCTGACCTTTGACCTTAGGTCACATCAATTCCTTCATAGGTGTCATCCTCATTCCTTTTGCATATTGTTCCTGACATCTCACTTTACCTCTGGTATCATTTTGGTGGCATTTTACTGTAGAAATTTGGAGAAAAATCATTTTAAAGTCACCCCTATATCAAAACCCAGTTACAGTATGCTGACCTTTGACCTTAGGTCACATCAATTCCTTCATAGGTGTCATCCTCATTACTTTTGCATTATGTTCCTGACATCTCACTCTACCTCTGGTATCATTTTGGTGGCATTTTACTGTAGAAATTTGGAGAAAAATCATTTTAAAGTCACCCCTATATCAAAACCCAGTTACAGTATGCTGACCTTTGACCTTAGGTCACATCAATTCCTTCATAGGTGTCATCCTCATTACTTTTGCATTATGTTCCTGACATCTCACTTTACCTCTGGTATCATTTTGGTGGCATTTTACTGTAGAAATTTGGAGAAAAATCATTTTAAAGTCACCCCTATATCAAAACCCAGTTACAGTATGCTGACCTTTGACCTTAGGTCACATCAATTCCTTCATAGGTGTCATCCTCATTCCTTTTGCATATTGTTCCTGACATCTCACTCTACCTCTGGTATCATTTTGGTGGCATTTTACTGTAGAAATTTGGAGAAAAATCATTTTAAAGTCACCCCTATATCAAAACCCAGTTACAGTATGCTGACCTTTGACCTTAGGTCACATCAATTCCTTCATAGGTGTCATCCTCATTACTTTTGCATTATGTTCCTGACATCTCACTTTACCTCTGGTATCATTTTGGTGGCATTTTACTGTAGAAATTTGGAGAAAAATCATTTTAAAGTCACCCCTATATCAAAACCCAGTTACAGTATGCTGACCTTTGACCTTAGGTCACATCAATTCCTTCATAGGTGTCATCCTCATTCCTTTTGCATATTGTTCCTGACATCTCACTCTACCTCTGGTATCATTTTGGTGGCATTGTACTGTAGAAATTTGGAGAAAAATCATTTTAAAGTCACCCCTATATCAAAACCCAGTTACAGTATGCTGACCTTTGACCTTCGGTCACATCAATTCCTTCATAGGTGTCGTCCTCATTACTTTTGCATTATGTTCCTGACCTCTCACTCTACCTCTGGTATCATTTTGGTGGCATTTTACTGTAGAAATTTGGAGAAAAATCATTTTAAAGTCACCCCTATATCAAAACCCAGTTACAGTATGCTGACCTTTGACCTTAGGTCACATCAATTCCTTCATAGGTGTCATCCTCATTCCTTTTGCATACTGTTCCTGACCTCTCACTCTACCTCTGGTATCATTTTGGTGGCATTTTACTGTAGAAATTTGGAGAAAAATCATTTTAAAGTCACCCCTATATCAAAACCCAGTTACAGTATGCTGACCTTTGACCTTAGGTCACATCAATTCCTTCATAGGTGTCATCCTCATTCCTTTTGCATTATGTTCCTGACATCTCACTCTACCTCTGGTATCATTTTGGTGGCATTTACTGTAGAAATTTGGAGAAAAATCATTTTAAAGTCACCCCTATATCAAAACCCAGTTACAGTATGCTGACCTTTGACCTTAGGTCACATCAATTCCTTCATAGGTGTCATCCTCATTCCTTTTGCATATTGTTCCTGACATCTCACTCTACCTCTGGTATCATTTTGGTGGCATTTTACTGTAGAAATTTGGAGAAAAATCATTTTAAAGTCACCCCTATATCAAAACCCAGGTACAGTATGCTGACCTTTGACCTTAGGTCACATCAATTCCTTCATAGGTGTCATCCTCATTCCTTTTGCATTATGTTCCTGACATCTCACTCTACCTCTGGTATCATTTTGGTGGCATTTTACTGTAGAAATCTGGAGAAAAATCATTTTAAACTCACCCCTATATCAAAACCCAGTTACAGTATGCTGACCTTTGACCTTAGGTCACATCAATTCCTTCATAGGTGTCATCCTCATTCCTTTTGGATATTGTTCCTGACATCTCACTTTACCTCTGGTATCATTTTGGTGGCATTTTACTGTAGAAATTTGGAGAAAAATCATTTTAAAGTCACCCCTATATCAAAACCCAGTTACAGTATGCTGACCTTTGACCTTAGGTCACATCAATTCCTTCATAGGTGTCATCCTCATTCCTTTTGCATATTGTTCCTGACATCTCACTCTACCTCTGGTATCATTTTGGTGGCATTTTACTGTAGAAATTTGGAGAAAAATCATTTTAAAGTCACCCCTATATCAAAACCCAGTTACAGTATGCTGACCTTTGACCTTAGGTCACATCAATTCCTTCATAGGTGTCATCCTCATTACTTTTGCATTATGTTCCTGACATCTCACTTTACCTCTGGTATCATTTTGGTGGCATTTTACTGTAGAAATTTGGAGAAAAATCATTTTAAAGTCACCCCTATATCAAAACCCAGTTACAGTATGCTGACCTTTGACCTTAGGTCACATCAATTCCTTCATAGGTGTCATCCTCATTCCTTTTGCATATTGTTCCTGACATCTCACTCTACCTCTGGTATCATTTTGGTGGCATTGTACTGTAGAAATTTGGAGAAAAATCATTTTAAAGTCACCCCTATATCAAAACCCAGTTACAGTATGCTGACCTTTGACCTTCGGTCACATCAATTCCTTCATAGGTGTCATCCTCATTACTTTTGCATTATGTTCCTGACATCTCACTCTACCTCTGGTATCATTTTGGTGGCATTTTACTGTAGAAATTTGGAGAAAAATCATTTTAAAGTCACCCCTATATCAAAACCCAGTTACAGTATGCTGACCTTTGACCTTAGGTCACATCAATTCCTTCATAGGTGTCATCCTCATTCCTTTTACATACTGTTCCTGACATCTCACTCTACCTCTGGTATCATTTTGGTGGCATTTTACTGTAGAAATTTGGAGAAAAATCATTTTAAAGTCACCCCTATATCAAAACCCAGTTACAGTATGCTGACCTTTGACCTTAGGTCACATCAATTCCTTCATAGGTGTCATCCTCATTACTTTTGCATTATGTTCCCGACATCTCACTCTACCTCTGGTATCATTTTGGTGGCATTTTACTGTAGAAATCTGGAGAAAAATCATTTTAAAATCACCCCTATAACAAAACCCAGTTACAGTATGCTGACCTTTGACCTTAGGTCACATCAATTCCTTCATAGGTGTCATCCTCATTCCTTTTGCATATTGTTCCTGACATCTCACTTTACCTCTGGTATCATTTTGGTGGCATTTTACTGTAGAAATTTGGAGAAAAATCATTTTAAAGTCACCCCTATATCAAAACCCAGTTACAGTATGCTGACCTTTGACCTTAGGTCACATCAATTCCTTCATAGGTGTCATCCTCATTACTTTTGCATTATGTTCCTGACATCTCACTCTACCTCTGGTATCATTTTGGTGGCATTTTACTGTAGAAATTTGGAGAAAAATCATTTTAAAGTCACCCCTATATCAAAACCCAGTTACAGTATGCTGACCTTTGACCTTAGGTCACATCAATTCCTTCATAGGTGTCATCCTCATTACTTTTGCATTATGTTCCTGACATCTCACTTTACCTCTGGTATCATTTTGGTGGCATTTTACTGTAGAAATTTGGAGAAAAATCATTTTAAAGTCACCCCTATAACAAAACCCAGTTACAGTATGCTGACCTTTGACCTTAGGTCACATCAATTCCTTCATAGGTGTCATCCTCATTCCTTTTGCATATTGTTCCTGACATCTCACTCTACCTCTGGTATCATTTTGGTGGCATTTTACTGTAGAAATTTGGAGAAAAATCATTTTAAAGTCACCCCTATATCAAAACCCAGTTACAGTATGCTGACCTTTGACCTTAGGTCACATCAATTCCTTCATAGGTGTCATCCTCATTACTTTTGCATTATGTTCCTGACATCTCACTCTACCTCTGGTATCATTTTGGTGGCATTTTACTGTAGAAATTTGGAGAAAAATCATTTTAAAGTCACCCCTATATCAAAACCCAGTTACAGTATGCTGACCTTTGACCTTAGGTCACATCAATTCCTTCATAGGTGTCATCCTCATTCCTTTTGCATAATTTTCCTGACATCTCACTCTACCTCTGGTATCATTTTGGTGGCATTTTACTGTAGAAATTTGGAGAAAAATCATTTTAAAGTCACCCCTATATCAAAACCCAGTTACAGTATGCTGACCTTTGACCTTAGGTCACATCAATTCCTTCATAGGTGTCATCCTCATTCCTTTTGCATACTGTTCCTGACCTCTCACTCTACCTCTGGTATCATTTTGGTGGCATTTTACTGTAGAAATTTGGAGAAAAATCATTTTAAAGTCACCCCTATATCAAAACCCAGTTACAGTATGCTGACCTTTGACCTTAGGTCACATCAATTCCTTCATAGGTGTCATCCTCATTCCTTTTGCATACTGTTCCTGACCTCTCACTCTACCTCTGGTATCATTTTGGTGGCATTTTACTGTAGAAATTTGGAGAAAAATCATTTTAAAGTCACCCCTATATCAAAACCCAGTTACAGTATGCTGACCTTTGACCTTCGGTCACATCAATTCCTTCATAGGTGTCATCCTCATTACTTTTGCATTATGTTCCTGACATCTCACTTTACCTCTGGTATCATTTTGGTGGCATTTTACTGTAGAAATTTGGAGAAAAATCATTTTAAAGTCACCCCTATAACAAAACCCAGTTACAGTATGCTGACCTTTGACCTTAGGTCACATCAATTCCTTCATAGGTGTCATCCTCATTCCTTTTGCATATTGTTCCTGACATCTCACTCTACCTCTGGTATCATTTTGGTGGCATTTTACTGTAGAAATTTGGAGAAAAATCATTTTAAAGTCACCCCTATATCAAAACCCAGTTACAGTATGCTGACCTTTGACCTTAGGTCACATCAATTCCTTCATAGGTGTCATCCTCATTCCTTTTGCATTATGTTCCTGACATCTCACTCTACCTCTGGTATCATTTTGGTGGCATTGTACTGTAGAAATCTGGAGAAAAATCATTTTAAAATCACCCCTATAACACAACCCAGTTACAGTATGCTGACCTTTGACCTTAGGTCACATCAATTCCTTCATAGGTGTCATCCTCATTCCTTTTGGATATTGTTCCTGACATCTCACTTTACCTCTGGTATCATTTTGGTGGCATTTTACTGTAGAAATTTGGAGAAAAATCATTTTAAAGTCACCCCTATATCAAAACCCAGTTACAGTATGCTGACCTTTGACCTTAGGTCACATCAATTCCTTCATAGGTGTCATCCTCATTACTTTTGCATTATGTTCCTGACATCTCACTCTACCTCTGGTATCATTTTGGTGGCATTTTACTGTAGAAATTTGGAGAGAAATCATTTTAAAGTCACCCCTATATCAAAACCCAGTTACAGTATGCTGACCTTTGACCTTCGGTCACATCAATTCCTTCATAGGTGTCATCCTCATTACTTTTGCATTATGTTCCTGACATCTCACTTTACCTCTGGTATCATTTTGGTGGCATTTTACTGTAGAAATTTGGAGAAAAATCATTTTAAAGTCACCCCTATAACAAAACCCAGTTACAGTATGCTGACCTTTGACCTTAGGTCACATCAATTCCTTCATAGGTGTCATCCTCATTCCTTTTGCATATTGTTCCTGACATCTCACTCTACCTCTGGTATCATTTTGGTGGCATTTTACTGTAGAAATTTGGAGAAAAATCATTTTAAAGTCACCCCTATATCAAAACCCAGTTACAGTATGCTGACCTTTGACCTTAGGTCACATCAATTCCTTCATAGGTGTCATCCTCATTACTTTTGCATTATGTTCCTGACATCTCACTTTACCTCTGGTATCATTTTGGTGGCATTTTACTGTAGAAATTTGGAGAAAAATCATTTTAAAGTCACCCCTATATCAAAACCCAGTTACAGTATGCTGACCTTTGACCTTAGGTCACATCAATTCCTTCATAGGTGTCATCCTCATTCCTTTTGCATATTGTTCCTGACATCTCACTCTACCTCTGGTATCATTTTGGTGGCATTGTACTGTAGAAATTTGGAGAAAAATCATTTTAAAGTCACCCCTATATCAAAACCCAGTTACAGTATGCTGACCTTTGACCTTCGGTCACATCAATTCCTTCATAGGTGTCGTCCTCATTACTTTTGCATTATGTTCCTGACCTCTCACTCTACCTCTGGTATCATTTTGGTGGCATTTTACTGTAGAAATTTGGAGAAAAATCATTTTAAAGTCACCCCTATATCAAAACCCAGTTACAGTATGCTGACCTTTGACCTTAGGTCACATCAATTCCTTCATAGGTGTCATCCTCATTCCTTTTGCATATTGTTCCTGACATCTCACTCTACCTCTGGTATCATTTTGGTGGCATTTTACTGTAGAAATTTGGAGAAAAATCATTTTAAAGTCACCCCTAAATCAAAACCCAGTTACAGTATGCTGACCTTTGACCTTAGGTCACATCAATTCCGTCATAGGTGTCATCCTCATTCCTTTTGCATTATGTTCCTGACATCTCACTCTACCTCTGGTATCATTTTGGTGGCATTGTACTGTAGAAATCTGGAGAAAAATCATTTTAAAATCACCCCTATAACACAACCCAGTTACAGTATGCTGACCTTTGACCTTAGGTCACATCAATTCCTTCATAGGTGTCATCCTCATTACTTTTGCATTATGTTCCTGACATCTCACTCTACCTCTGGTATCATTTTGGTGGCATTTTACTGTAGAAATTTGGAGAGAAATCATTTTAAAGTCACCCCTATATCAAAACCCAGTTACAGTATGCTGACCTTTGACCTTCGGTCACATCAATTCCTTCATAGGTGTCATCCTCATTACTTTTGCATTATGTTCCTGACATCTCACTTTACCTATGGTATCATTTTGGTGGCATTTTACTGTAGAAATTTGGAGAAAAATCATTTTAAAGTCACCCCTATATCAAAACCCAGTTACAGTATGCTGACCTTTGACCTTAGGTCACATCAATTCCTTCATAGGTGTCATCCTCATTCCTTTTGCATATTGTTCCTGACATCTCACTCTACCTCTGGTATCATTTTGGTGGCATTGTACTGTAGAAATTTGGAGAAAAATCATTTTAAAGTCACCCCTATATCAAAACCCAGTTACAGTATGCTGACCTTTGACCTTAGGTCACATCAATTCCGTCATAGGTGTCATCCTCATTCCTTTTGCATTATGTTCCTGACCTCTCACTCCACTTCTGGTATCATTTTGGTGGCATTTTACTGTAGAAATTTGGAGAAAAATCATTTTAAAGTCACCCCTATAACAAAACCCAGTTACAGTATGCTGACCTTTGACCTTAGGTCACATCAATTCCTTCATAGGTGTCATCCTCATTCCTTTTGCATATTGTTCCTGACATCTCACTCTACCTCTGGTATCATTTTGGTGGCATTGTACTGTAGAAATCTGGAGAAAAATCATTTTAAAATCACCCCTATAACACAACCCAGTTACAGTATGCTGACCTTTGACCTTAGGTCACATCAATTCCTTCATAGGTGTCATCCTCATTCCTTTTGCATTATGTTCCTGACATCTCACTTTACCTCTGGTATCATTTTGGTGGCATTTTACTGTAGAAATTTGGAGAGAAATCATTTTAAAGTCACCCCTATATCAAAACCCAGTTACAGTATGCTGACCTTTGACCTTCGGTCACATCAATTCCTTCATAGGTGTCATCCTCATTCCTTTTGCATATTGTTCCTGACATCTCACTCTACCTCTGGTATCATTTTGGTGGCATTTTACTGTAGAAATTTGGAGAAAAATCATTTTAAAGTCACCCCTATATCAAAACCCAGTTACAGTATGCTGACCTTTGACCTTCGGTCACATCAATTCCTTCATAGGTGTCATCCTCATTCCTTTTGCATTATGTTCCTGACATCTCACTCTACCTCTGGTATCATTTTGGTGGCATTTTACTGTAGAAATTTGGAGAAAAATCATTTTAAAGTCACCCCTATATCAAAACCCAGTTACAGTATGCTGACCTTTGACCTTAGGTCACATCAATTCCTTCATAGGTGTCATCCTCATTCCTTTTGCATATTGTTGTTGACATCTCACTCTACCTCTGGTATCATTTTGGTGGCATTGTACTGTAGAAATTTGGAGAAAAATCATTTTAAAATCACCCCTATATCAAAACCCAGTTACAGTATGCTGACCTTTGACCTTAGGTCACATCAATTCCGTCATAGGTGTCATCCTCATTCCTTTTGCATTATGCTCCTGACCTGTCACTCCACTTCTGGTATCATTTTGGTGGCATTTTACTGTAGAAATTTGGAGAAAAATCATTTTAAAGTCACCCCTATAACAAAACCCAGTTACAGTATGCTGACCTTTGACCTTAGGTCACATCAATTCCTTCATAGGTGTCATCCTCATTCCTTTTGCATTATGTTCCTGACATCTCACTCTACCTCTGTTATCATTTTGGTGGCATTTTACTGTAGAAATTTGGAGAAAAATCATTTTAAAGTCACCCCTATATCAAAACCCAGTTACAGTATGCTGACCTTTGACCTTAGGTCACATCAATTCCTTCATAGGTGTCATCCTCATTCCTTTTGCATATTGTTCCTGACATCTCACTCTACCTCTGGTATCATTTTGGTGGCATTGTACTGTAGAAATTTGGAGAAAAATCATTTTAAAATCACCCCTATAACACAACCCAGTTACAGTATGCTGACCTTTGACCTTAGGTCACATCAATTCCTTCATAGGTGTCATCCTCATTCCTTTTGCATATTGTTCCTGACATCTCACTTTACCTCTGGTATCATTTTGGTGGCATTTTACTGTAGAAATTTGGAGAGAAATCATTTTAAAGTCACCCCTATATCAAAACCCAGTTACAATATGCTGACCTTTGACCTTCGGTCACATCAATTCCTTCATAGGTGTCATCCTCATTCCTTTTGCATTATGTTCCTGACATCTCACTCTACCTCTGGTATCATTTTGGTGGCATTTTACTGTAGAAATTTGGAGAAAAATCATTTTAAAGTCACCCCTATATCAAAACCCAGTTACAGTATGCTGACCTTTGACCTTAGGTCACATCAATTCCTTCATAGGTGTCATCCTCATTCCTTTTGCATATTGTTCTTGACATCTCACTCTACCTCTGGTATCATTTTGGTGGCATTGTACTGTAGAAATTTGGAGAAAAATCATTTTAAAGTCACCCCTATATCAAAACCCAGTTACAGTATGCTGACCTTTGACCTTAGGTCACATCAATTCCGTCATAGGTGTCATCCTCATTCCTTTTGCATTATGTTCCGGACCTCTCACTCCACTTCTGGTATCATTTTGGTGGCATTTTACTGTAGAAATTTGGAGAAAAATCATTTTAAAGTCACCCCTATAACAAAACCCAGTTACAGTATGCTGACCTTTGACCTTAGGTCACATCAATTCCTTCATAGGTGTCATCCTCATTCCTTTTGCATTATGTTCCTGACATCTCACTCTACCTCTGGTATCATTTTGGTGGCATTTTACTGTAGAAATTTGGAGAAAAATCATTTTAAAGTCACCCCTATATCAAAACCCAGTTACAGTATGCTGACCTTTGACCTTAGGTCACATCAATTCCGTCATAGGTGTCATCCTCATTCCTTTTGCATTATGTTCCTGACATCTCACTCTACCTCTGGTATCATTTTGGTGGCATTGTACTGTAGAAATCTGGAGAAAAATCATTTTAAAATCACCCCTATAACACAACCCAGTTACAGTATGCTGACCTTTGACCTTAGGTCACATCAATTCCTTCATAGGTGTCATCCTCATTCCTTTTGGATATTGTTCCTGACATCTCACTTTACCTCTGGTATCATTTTGGTGGCATTTTACTGTAGAAATTTGGAGAAAAATCATTTTAAAGTCACCCCTATATCAAAACCCAGTTACAGTATGCTGACCTTTGACCTTAGGTCACATCAATTCCTTCATAGGTGTCATCCTCATTACTTTTGCATTATGTTCCTGACATCTCACTCTACCTCTGGTATCATTTTGGTGGCATTTTACTGTAGAAATTTGGAGAGAAATCATTTTAAAGTCACCCCTATATCAAAACCCAGTTACAGTATGCTGACCTTTGACCTTCGGTCACATCAATTCCTTCATAGGTGTCATCCTCATTACTTTTGCATTATGTTCCTGACATCTCACTTTACCTCTGGTATCATTTTGGTGGCATTTTACTGTAGAAATTTGGAGAAAAATCATTTTAAAGTCACCCCTATAACAAAACCCAGTTACAGTATGCTGACCTTTGACCTTAGGTCACATCAATTCCTTCATAGGTGTCATCCTCATTCCTTTTGCATATTGTTCCTGACATCTCACTTTACCTCTGGTATCATTTTGGTGGCATTTTACTGTAGAAATTTGGAGAGAAATCATTTTAAAGTCACCCCTATATCAAAACCCAGTTACAGTATGCTGACCTTTGACCTTCGGTCACATCAATTCCTTCATAGGTGTCATCCTCATTCCTTTTGCATTATGTTCCTGACATCTCACTCTACCTCTGGTATCATTTTGGTGGCATTTTACTGTAGAAATTTGAAGAAAAATCATTTTAAAGTCACCCCTATATCAAAACCCAGTTACAGTATGCTGACCTTTGACCTTAGGTCACATCAATTCCGTCATAGGTGTCATCCTCATTCCTTTTGCATTATGTTCCTGACATGTCACTCTACCTCTGGTATCATTTTGGTGGCATTCTACTGTAGAAATCTGGAGAAAAATCATTTTAAAATCACCCCTATAACACAACCCAGTTACAGTATGCTGACCTTTGACCTTAGGTCACATCAATTCCTTCATAGGTGTCATCCTCATTCCTTTTGGATATTGTTCCTGACATCTCACTTTACCTCTGGTATCATTTTGGTGGCATTTTACTGTAGAAATTTGGAGAAAAATCATTTTAAAGTCACCCCTATATCAAAACCCAGTTACAGTATGCTGACCTTTGACCTTAGGTCACATCAATTCCTTCATAGGTGTCATCCTCATTACTTTTGCATTATGTTCCTGACATCTCACTCTACCTCTGGTATCATTTTGGTGGCATTTTACTGTAGAAATTTGGAGAGAAATCATTTTAAAGTCACCCCTATATCAAAACCCAGTTACAGTATGCTGACCTTTGACCTTCGGTCACATCAATTCCTTCATAGGTGTCATCCTCATTACTTTTGCATTATGTTCCTGACATCTCACTTTACCTCTGGTATCATTTTGGTGGCATTTTACTGTAGAAATTGGGAGAAAAATCATTTTAAAGTCACCCCTATAACAAAACCCAGTTACAGTATGCTGACCTTTGACCTTAGGTCACATCAATTCCTTCATAGGTGTCATCCTCATTCCTTTTGCATATTGTTCCTGACATCTCACTCTACCTCTGGTATCATTTTGGTGGCATTTTACTGTAGAAATTTGGAGAAAAATCATTTTAAAGTCACCCCTATATCAAAACCCAGTTACAGTATGCTGACCTTTGACCTTAGGTCACATCAATTCCTTCATAGGTGTCATCCTCATTACTTTTGCATTATGTTCCTGACATCTCACTTTACCTCTGGTATCATTTTGGTGGCATTTTACTGTAGAAATTTGGAGAAAAATCATTTTAAAGTCACCCCTATATCAAAACCCAGTTACAGTATGCTGACCTTTGACCTTCGGTCACATCAATTCCTTCATAGGTGTCATCCTCATTACTTTTGCATTATGTTCCTGACATCTCACTTTACCTATGGTATCATTTTGGTGGCATTTTACTGTAGAAATTTGGAGAAAAATCATTTTAAAGTCACCCCTATATCAAAACCCAGTTACAGTATTGTAATGTTCACAGAAGCGCCGGAGACGAGGATTATCTTCTGAGTAGACGTTTTATTCAACTGCGTCCAAAGCGATAACAACAGCCGCATGCTCAGCTCTCAGGTTACCAGGGTTACAACATAAACTTCCGGTGAACTCTCTTCTGACCCGGAACTGCCGCCCCCCCCCCACTCTCTCCACCAACCACCGGCCTGCACGCTCACTGACACAACCTGCAGTCCAGTGTTTGACAGACAGAGTTAAGGGTACAGGCTGACAGCCTATGGCTTCTAACTGGGGCCGTTACACTTCCCCCCCACCACAAAGTTCCTCGCCCCGAGGGACGCCCAGAACAATTACTACTAGCCCGAACCCACATACATCTCAACAACACTAAGCATAAAAAAAATGGCAAATTTACTGGGCAACGCCCACACTTTTCTGTTTTTAAACACATTTTTCTAAACTAGGAGGGTCCGGGTAGACTACCGGCCCCTCCCGTGAGACCAGGGCGCATTCTAGCCCTTTCTGGAACCCATGGTGTGGTCTCACTCCTAACTAATCCCCCCCCCAAAGGGGACCAATAAAGTCTCTGAACCGATCTGGAGCCCTTCTCTGCCTTTTTGGGCGGGCTGCTTGGGGAACTGGGGATAAGGAAACTGAGGTCTCTGCCCCTGGCAGGGCGGCAGGGGAAGAGGGGGACAGGGGAAACGGGGACTGCGGTGGGCTGGAGGGCGCCGGCTGGTCAGGATCTCCTGATGTCCTCTGTGCAGGTGAGGAAGAGCTCCCTCTGTAGGGAGCCAGTCTGTCTCTATGCAGTGCAACCTTCCTTCCCCTCGCTGGCAGCTGCACCCTGTAGACAACTTCTCCCAGCCGCTCGAGGACTCTACATGGGCCCACCCACTGGCTGTCCAACTTCGGGCAGCGGCCCTTCTTGCGCTGCGGGCTGTAGACCCACACCAACTCTCCAGCCAGGAAGTGTCTCCCTCGCACTCTCACATCATAGTTCCGCTTTTGTCTCACCCCAGCTCTCTGCTGCTGCTCCCGGGCGAAACTGTGGGCCGACTCCAGGCGGTCCTGAAGTTTCCTGGCATATTCAGGGCCTGGGGTTGTGTTTACAGCATCTGGGGGCTGGCCAAACGCCAGCACTGCCGGGGTGCGGAGCTCTCTCCCCAGCATGAGGAGAGCAGGGGTGCAGGAGGTGGTCTCTTGAACGGCAGAACGGCATGCCAGGAGCACCAGGGGCAGATGATCATCCCAGTCTCGCTGGTGTTGCGCAGTGAGAATAGCCAGCTGCTGACCCAAGGTGCGGTGGAATCTTTCCACTAACCCGTCACTCTGGGGCCGCAAAGGAGTGGTGCGGGTCTTGTGTGCTCCCAGACGTTCACACATGGTGGCAAACACCCGGGACTCAAAATTTCTCCCCTGGTCGGAGTGTATGGTCTCAGGCACTCCAAAGCGGCTGAACATGCCCTCCACCAGAGCATCCACCACGGTCTCGGCCTCCTGATCGGGCAGGGGGTACGCTTCAGGCCACTTCGTGAAGTAGTCTATGGCAGAGAGGACGTAGCGGTTACCTTTGTCTGAGCGTGGTAAAGGGCCCACCACATCCACCGCCACTCTCTCCATCGGGGACCCCACGGAAAACTGTTGGAGAGGTGCGTGGGAGCGACCAGAGGGACCCTTGCGGGCTGTGCAGGGGTCACATCTGCGGCAAAAGTCTTCCACGTCCCTCCTGCACTGACCCCAGTAGAAACTTTGGCGGAGGCGGTGGAGAGTTTTCCTTACTCCAAAATGCCCGGACCCTGCAGCTCCATGCATGGCCTTAAGCACCCCCTCCCGCAGGCACTTTGGGACGACCACCTGCCATTTCTCCTCCCCCGTTGCAGGCTCCTTCCACGCCCGTTGCAGCACACCGTGGTGCAGACGCAGAGAGTCAAACTTGGCCCACAGTCCCTTGGTTGTTATGGAGAGCGCTGCCACTTCTTCCCATGGCGGACGCTGCTGTGCCTCTGCCCACTGCAGAATGGGCTGTAGGTCCACATCCTGTACCTGCTGTTGTCTCCATTCTGCCATGTCCACAATCTGCAGCTCCCGACACAGGAGCTCCTCCCCCTGCTGCACAGTGGATCCAACTTCCTCTTCTCCCCGCAGCTCTCTCTCTCTCACCTCTCTCCTCTCACAGTAGCGACAGTCATCTGCTGCACATGGTCGGCGTGAGAGCGCATCTGCGTTCGCGTGGCGTGCTCCAGCTCGGTGCTCCACGTTGAAGTTGAAAGCCTGGAGCTCCTCCAACCACCGGGCCACTTGTCCCTCTGGCTCCTTGAACGTCATGAGCCACTGAAGGGCCGAATGGTCAGTCCGCACTGTGAACAGAAACCCACACAGGTAATATTTGAAATGTCTGATTGACAGAACAACCGCCAACAGCTCCCTGCGTGTGACACAATATCGCCTCTCATGCTTGTTAAAGGCCCGGCTGAAGTAGGCGACCACACGCTCCCCATCCGGCCCCACCTGAGACAGCACACCTCCCACCCCCACACCACTCGCGTCTGTATCCAGGATGAAGGGTAATGTGGGGTCGGCTGGAGCCAGCACTGGAGCCTCGCTCAGGGCACGCTGGAGGTTGCTGAACGCCTCCTGACATTTCTCAGTCCATACAAAGTCTCTGCCCTTTTGTAGGAGCTGGAACAGGGGTGCAGCGGTGCAGGCGAAACCCAGTACAAACCTCCGGTAGTACGAAGCCAAGCCCAAGAAACTTTTCAGCTGCTTCTGGTTGACCGGGGTGGGCCAATCCGTGACGGCCTGCACCTTCTCTTTCATGGTGCCGATGCCCTCCCCTCCCACTCTGTGTCCCAGAAAGTACACCTCCCGTTGCATGAAGTGACACTTGTCTGGGTGTAGCCTCAAGCCCGCTGCTCTGATTCGTGTTAGCACCAGCTGCAGGGAATCTAGGGCAGCCTTGAAGGAGCTGCCATGTACCAGAATGTCATCAAGATATACCAGGCACTGCTGACGGGGTACACCAGCCAGCACCCTGTCCATCAGCCTGGCGAAGGTGGCCGGAGCGTTACACAGGCCAAAGCAGAGGACCTTGAACTGCCACAGCCCCCGCCCGGTGCAGAAGGCTGTCTTGGGCCTGGACTCTGCTGCGAGAGGTACCTGGTAATAACCGCTGCGGAGGTCCAGGGACGAGAACCAGGTGGACCCCGAGACCAGGTCCAGTGACTCGTCAATGCGAGGGAGGGGGTATGAATCCTTCTTGGTTATTCCGTTCACTGGTCTGTAGTCAGAGCAGAGCCGCCAGCCGACTTTCTTCGGTACCATGACAACGGCTGCTGCCCACGGACTGTCGGAGGGCTCAATGAGGTCTGCCTGCAGCATTTTTTCCACAGCTTCATCACAAGCCTGCTGACGAGCCAGGGGGAGGCGGCGAGGGCGACACTTGATAGGCTGCGCATCTCCTGTGTCGATCTCGTGCTGCACAAGATGAGTTCTCCCCACCTCTTCATCACTCAGCGCAAAACAGTCCCGAAACTCCAACAGCACCTGCCACAGCTGCTCCTGCTGCTGCGGGTCGAGGCTGCTACAGTTCCTTCTCCATATCTCTCTCACTGCAGCCAGCACCCTCTCCTCCTCCACCTGTGACACCGGGGGTGAGGCCACTGTGGATAGATGCATGTCAGGGTCGATGGGGCGAGTCTCACTTTGAGGGGGGGCCACAGGAGATGCGGACCTGGGAAAAGAGGGGACAACCACAGTCTCTATTGCGTTCGTTGCAGGAGGGCCAGGGAGCGAGTCCGGAAGAACCCTGGGGAACAAGGTAATGACCGGGCCCTCCTGAAAACTCACCGTCCCTCTCAGGAGATCCAGCTGACAGCCTGCAGCCCTCATGAAGTCCAGGCCCAGGATACATGGGTCTTGGACTGCAGCTATCCATACTGGGTGACGCAGCGTTTTCCCCCCCACAGTCACAGACAGCACACCCCTGCCTTTCATAGGAGCCAGCTCACCTGTGACCGTGCGCAGTCGCACCAAGGTGGGCTCAAGCTGTGTCCCTTTTGGTACCACATCTGGTCTCACTACAGTCACTGTTGATCCTGTATCCACTAGCGCCGAACAGGGCACTCCCTCCACTGAGATGGGAACGTAACACGAGTCACCTGCAGAAGCACGCCCCACAGCCACAACTGGCTCCCAGCATGAGTTGTCCGAGTCACCTGTTTCAGCGGGGGGTGGTACCTGGCTGCCCTGGCTGTGGCGTTGGGTACCTCCAGATGGTGGTGGGAGATGAGGCTGTTGTGCTACAGATGGGGCTGATGTTTGGGACCGCATATCCCCCTCTATGCGGGCCCTGAGCCGTTTCCCTGAGCCTGGCGTGATTTGGGGCACTCTCTGACCAGATGTCCAGGCTGGCCACACCCCCAGCAAACTCTGGGCCCTGGGCGTGGTCTGCGCGCTGTCTGTAGTGACACAGCTCTCAACAGTCCTGTCACTTCATCCACCCACGCCGGCCTCTCTTCAACGGGAGGGCTCCCCACTGCAGCCCTTACAGCAGGTGAGTTCTTTTCCTGACAGCTCGCCCCTGCCACGCCCCACACATTCTCCCTCTCCACAGCCATCTCCAAGGCTGCTTGCAAGGTCTGAGGGTGCTGCAGCTGCACTTGGACACGCAACTCTGTGGGGCTAATGGCTCTGATAAATTGATCACGTGCCAGCTCGCTCTGTACTCCTGGGGGCATGTGAGCATACGCTCGCCGCGTCAGGCTTTCTATGTCGTTGGCCAGCACACGCAGCGGCTCCCCAGCCTTCCTGCCCCGGTTACTCAGTTCATTCCGCAGGAGCTCGGGCTGTAAACACTGTCCAAACCGTCTCTGTAGGGCCCCCACTAAAGCTCCATAGTCTCTTCTGTCAGTTGGACTCAGCAGCAGAAGACAGGACAGAGCATCATCCGTGAGGCACAGAGCCAGCTGTAGCGCTTTATTTTCCACCGACCATCCCTCCGCATGGGCTAACAGTTCAAACTGGGCCAGGAAAGCCTCCCAATCGGACCTACCGGAGTACTTGGGGTTTTCACGGTTGAGACCACCACTGGGCGAAGAGCGCCGTCCTGCCAGCCGCCATCCCGCGTCGGCGAGCCACTTCCGGTCAGACGAGGTGCGGCGCGAACCGCCGATGTAGGGGTCAGGCCGGCCTCGGTAGCCATTTGCACCGCGGCGTCCCTCAGCCGACCCCTCGCTTCGTCAGCAGCCCTCATGAACTCACTGGTCATGTCCTCTGACCACCCGCAAGCCCCGCCGGCGTCGTCCCTCTCGACAGTCCTCCCCTCGGCCTTCACTTTTTTTCCACGTCTGCCGTCCATAACTGGCGGCGTTTAGCGGTAGCTAGCGGCGGCTAACAGGCTAACTCAAGAGCGACGCCAAACCAGCCTGACCTGACCGAATGCCGTCTTCCGTCCGAAGTCACTTCTGACACCAGTGTAATGTTCACAGAAGCGCCGGAGACGAGGATTATCTTCTGAGTAGACGTTTTATTCAACTGCGTCCAAAGCGATAACAACAGCCGCATGCTCAGCTCTCAGGTTACCAGGGTTACAACATAAACTTCCGGTGAACTCTCTTCTGACCCGGAACTGCCGCCCCCCCCCCACTCTCTCCACCAACCACCGGCCTGCACGCTCACTGACACAACCTGCAGTCCAGTGTTTGACAGACAGAGTTAAGGGTACAGGCTGACAGCCTATGGCTTCTAACTGGGGCCGTTACAGTATGCTGACCTTTGACCTTAGGTCACATCAATTCCTTCATAGGTGTCATCCTCATTCCTTTTGCATATTGTTCCTGACATCTCACTCTACCTCTGGTATCATTTTGGTGGCATTGTACTGTAGAAATTTGGAGAAAAATCATTTTAAAGTCACCCCTATATCAAAACCCAGTTACAGTATGCTGACCTTTGACCTTAGGTCACATCAATTCCGTCATAGGTGTCATCCTCATTCCTTTTGCATTATGTTCCTGACCTCTCACTCCACTTCTGGTATCATTTTGGTGGCATTTTACTGTAGAAATTTGGAGAAAAATCATTTTAAAGTCACCCCTATAACAAAACCCAGTTACAGTATGCTGACCTTTGACCTTAGGTCACATCAATTCCTTCATAGGTGTCATCCTCATTCCTTTTGCATATTGTTCCTGACATCTCACTCTACCTCTGGTATCATTTTGGTGGCATTGTACTGTAGAAATCTGGAGAAAAATCATTTTAAAATCACCCCTATAACACAACCCAGTTACAGTATGCTGACCTTTGACCTTAGGTCACATCAATTCCTTCATAGGTGTCATCCTCATTCCTTTTGCATTATGTTCCTGACATCTCACTTTACCTCTGGTATCATTTTGGTGGCATTTTACTGTAGAAATTTGGAGAGAAATCATTTTAAAGTCACCCCTATATCAAAACCCAGTTACAGTATGCTGACCTTTGACCTTCGGTCACATCAATTCCTTCATAGGTGTCATCCTCATTCCTTTTGCATATTGTTCCTGACATCTCACTCTACCTCTGGTATCATTTTGGTGGCATTTTACTGTAGAAATTTGGAGAAAAATCATTTTAAAGTCACCCCTATATCAAAACCCAGTTACAGTATGCTGACCTTTGACCTTCGGTCACATCAATTCCTTCATAGGTGTCATCCTCATTCCTTTTGCATTATGTTCCTGACATCTCACTCTACCTCTGGTATCATTTTGGTGGCATTTTACTGTAGAAATTTGGAGAAAAATCATTTTAAAGTCACCCCTATATCAAAACCCAGTTACAGTATGCTGACCTTTGACCTTAGGTCACATCAATTCCTTCATAGGTGTCATCCTCATTCCTTTTGCATATTGTTGTTGACATCTCACTCTACCTCTGGTATCATTTTGGTGGCATTGTACTGTAGAAATTTGGAGAAAAATCATTTTAAAGTCACCCCTATATCAAAACCCAGTTACAGTATGCTGACCTTTGACCTTAGGTCACATCAATTCCGTCATAGGTGTCATCCTCATTCCTTTTGCATTATGCTCCTGACCTGTCACTCCACTTCTGGTATCATTTTGGTGGCATTTTACTGTAGAAATTTGGAGAAAAATCATTTTAAAGTCACCCCTATAACAAAACCCAGTTACAGTATGCTGACCTTTGACCTTAGGTCACATCAATTCCTTCATAGGTGTCATCCTCATTCCTTTTGCATTATGTTCCTGACATCTCACTCTACCTCTGTTATCATTTTGGTGGCATTTTACTGTAGAAATTTGGAGAAAAATCATTTTAAAGTCACCCCTATATCAAAACCCAGTTACAGTATGCTGACCTTTGACCTTAGGTCACATCAATTCCTTCATAGGTGTCATCCTCATTCCTTTTGCATATTGTTCCTGACATCTCACTCTACCTCTGGTATCATTTTGGTGGCATTGTACTGTAGAAATTTGGAGAAAAATCATTTTAAAATCACCCCTATAACACAACCCAGTTACAGTATGCTGACCTTTGACCTTAGGTCACATCAATTCCTTCATAGGTGTCATCCTCATTCCTTTTGCATATTGTTCCTGACATCTCACTTTACCTCTGGTATCATTTTGGTGGCATTTTACTGTAGAAATTTGGAGAGAAATCATTTTAAAGTCACCCCTATATCAAAACCCAGTTACAATATGCTGACCTTTGACCTTCGGTCACATCAATTCCTTCATAGGTGTCATCCTCATTCCTTTTGCATTATGTTCCTGACATCTCACTCTACCTCTGGTATCATTTTGGTGGCATTTTACTGTAGAAATTTGGAGAAAAATCATTTTAAAGTCACCCCTATATCAAAACCCAGTTACAGTATGCTGACCTTTGACCTTAGGTCACATCAATTCCTTCATAGGTGTCATCCTCATTCCTTTTGCATATTGTTCTTGACATCTCACTCTACCTCTGGTATCATTTTGGTGGCATTGTACTGTAGAAATTTGGAGAAAAATCATTTTAAAGTCACCCCTATATCAAAACCCAGTTACAGTATGCTGACCTTTGACCTTAGGTCACATCAATTCCGTCATAGGTGTCATCCTCATTCCTTTTGCATTATGTTCCTGACCTCTCACTCCACTTCTGGTATCATTTTGGTGGCATTTTACTGTAGAAATTTGGAGAAAAATCATTTTAAAGTCACCCCTATAACAAAACCCAGTTACAGTATGCTGACCTTTGACCTTAGGTCACATCAATTCCTTCATAGGTGTCATCCTCATTCCTTTTGCATTATGTTCCTGACATCTCACTCTACCTCTGGTATCATTTTGGTGGCATTTTACTGTAGAAATTTGGAGAAAAATCATTTTAAAGTCACCCCTATATCAAAACCCAGTTACAGTATGCTGACCTTTGACCTTAGGTCACATCAATTCCTTCATAGGTGTCATCCTCATTCCTTTTGCATACTGTTCCTGACCTCTCACTCTACCTCTGGTATCATTTTGGTGGCATTTTACTGTAGAAATTTGGAGAAAAATCATTTTAAAGTCACCCCTATATCAAAACCCAGTTACAGTATGCTGACCTTTGACCTTAGGTCACATCAATTCCTTCATAGGTGTCATCCTCATTACTTTTGCATTATGTTCCTGACATCTCACTCTACCTCTGTTATCATTTTGGTGGCATTTTACTGTAGAAATTTGGAGAAAAATCATTTTAAAGTCACCCCTATATCAAAACCCAGTTACAGTATGCTGACCTTTGACCTTAGGTCACATCAATTCCTTCATAGGTGTCATCCTCATTCCTTTTGCATATTGTTCCTGACATCTCACTCTACCTCTGGTATCATTTTGGTGGCATTGTACTGTAGAAATTTGGAGAAAAATCATTTTAAAATCACCCCTATAACACAACCCAGTTACAGTATGCTGACCTTTGACCTTAGGTCACATCAATTCCTTCATAGGTGTCATCCTCATTCCTTTTGCATATTGTTCCTGACATCTCACTTTACCTCTGGTATCATTTTGGTGGCATTTTACTGTAGAAATTTGGAGAAAATCATTTTAAAGTCACCCCTATATCAAAACCCAGTTACAATATGCTGACCTTTGACCTTCGGTCACATCAATTCCTTCATAGGTGTCATCCTCATTCCTTTTGCATTATGTTCCTGACATCTCACTCTACCTCTGGTATCATTTTGGTGGCATTTTACTGTAGAAATTTGGAGAAAAATCATTTTAAAGTCACCCCTATATCAAAACCCAGTTACAGTATGCTGACCTTTGACCTTAGGTCACATCAATTCCTTCATAGGTGTCATCCTCATTCCTTTTGCATATTGTTCTTGACATCTCACTCTACCTCTGGTATCATTTTGGTGGCATTGTACTGTAGAAATTTGGAGAGAAATCATTTTAAAGTCACCCCTATATCAAAACCCAGTTACAATATGCTGACCTTTGACCTTCGGTCACATCAATTCCTTCATAGGTGTCATCCTCATTCCTTTTGCATTATGTTCCTGACATCTCACTCTACCTCTGGTATCATTTTGGTGGCATTTTACTGTAGAAATTTGGAGAAAAATCATTTTAAAGTCACCCCTATATCAAAACCCAGTTACAGTATGCTGACCTTTGACCTTAGGTCACATCAATTCCTTCATAGGTGTCATCCTCATTCCTTTTGCATATTGTTCTTGACATCTCACTCTACCTCTGGTATCATTTTGGTGGCATTGTACTGTAGAAATTTGGAGAAAAATCATTTTAAAGTCACCCCTATATCAAAACCCAGTTACAGTATGCTGACCTTTGACCTTAGGTCACATCAATTCCGTCATAGGTGTCATCCTCATTCCTTTTGCATTATGTTCCTGACCTCTCACTCCACTTCTGGTATCATTTTGGTGGCATTTTACTGTAGAAATTTGGAGAAAAATCATTTTAAAGTCACCCCTATAACAAAACCCAGTTACAGTATGCTGACCTTTGACCTTAGGTCACATCAATTCCTTCATAGGTGTCATCCTCATTCCTTTTGCATTATGTTCCTGACATCTCACTCTACCTCTGGTATCATTTTGGTGGCATTTTACTGTAGAAATTTGGAGAAAAATCATTTTAAAGTCACCCCTATATCAAAACCCAGTTACAGTATGCTGACCTTTGACCTTAGGTCACATCAATTCCTTCATAGGTGTCATCCTCATTCCTTTTGCATTATGTTCCTGACATCTCACTCTACCTCTGGTATCATTTTGGTGGCATTGTACTGTAGAAATCTGGAGAAAAATCATTTTAAAATCACCCCTATAACAAAACCCAGTTACAGTATGCTGACCTTTGACCTTAGGTCACATCAATTCCTTCATAGGTGTCATCCTCATTCCTTTTGGATATTGTTCCTGACATCTCACTTTACCTCTGGTATCATTTTGGTGGCATTTTACTGTAGAAATTTGGAGAAAAATCATTTTAAAGTCACCCCTATATCAAAACCCAGTTACAGTATGCTGACCTTTGACCTTAGGTCACATCAATTCCTTCATAGGTGTCATCCTCATTCCTTTTGCATTATGTTCCTGACATCTCACTCTACCTCTGGTATCATTTTGGTGGCATTTTACTGTAGAAATATGGAGAAAAATCATTTTAAAGTCACCCCTATATCAAAACCCAGTTACAGTATGCTGACCTTTGACCTTCGGTCACATCAATTCCTTCATAGGTGTCATCCTCATTCCTTTTGCATTATGTTCCTGACATCTCACTCTACCTCTGGTATCATTTTGGTGGCATTTTACTGTAGAAATTTGGAGAAAAATCATTTTAAAGTCACCCCTATAACACAACCCAGTTACAGTATGCTGACCTTTGACCTTAGGTCACATCAATTCCTTCATAGGTGTCATCCTCATTCCTTTTGGATATTGTTCCTGACATCTCACTTTACCTCTGGTATCATTTTGGTGGCATTTTACTGTAGAAATTTGGAGAAAAATCATTTTAAAGTCACCCCTATATCAAAACCCAGTTACAGTATGCTGACCTTTGACCTTAGGTCACATCAATTCCTTCATAGGTGTCATCCTCATTACTTTTGCATTATGTTCCTGACATCTCACTCTACCTCTGGTATCATTTTGGTGGCATTTTACTGTAGAAATTTGGAGAAAAATCATTTTAAAGTCACCCCTATATCAAAACCCAGTTACAGTATGCTGACCTTTGACCTTAGGTCACATCAATTCCTTCATAGGTGTCATCCTCATTCCTTTTGCATTATGTTCCTGACATCTCACTCTACCTCTGGTATCATTTTGGTGGCATTTTACTGTAGAAATTTGGAGAAAAATCATTTTAAAGTCACCCCTATAACAAAACCCAGTTACAGTATGCTGACCTTTGACCTTAGGTCACATCAATTCCTTCATAGGTGTCATCCTCATTCCTTTTGCATATTGTTCCTGACATCTCACTCTACCTCTGGTATCATTTTGGTGGCATTTTACTGTAGAAATTTGGAGAAAAATCATTTTAAAGTCACCCCTATATCAAAACCCAGTTACAGTATGCTGACCTTTGACCTTAGGTCACATCAATTCCGTCATAGGTGTCATCCTCATTCCTTTTGCATTATGTTCCTGACATCTCACTTACCTCTGGTATCATTTTGGTGGCATTTTACTGTAGAAATCTGGAGAAAAATCATTTTAAAGTCACCCCTATAACACAACCCAGTTACAGTATGCTGACCTTTGACCTTAGGTCACATCAATTCCTTCATAGGTGTCATCCTCATTCCTTTTGCATATTGTTCCTGACATCTCACTCTACCTCTGGTATCATTTTGGTGGCATTGTACTGTAGAAATTTGGAGAAAAATCATTTTAAAGTCACCCCTATATCAAAACCCAGTTACAGTATGCTGACCTTTGACCTTAGGTCACATCAATTCCTTCATAGGTGTCATCCTCATTACTTTTGCATTATGTTCCTGACATCTCACTCTACCTCTGGTATCATTTTGGTGGCATTTTACTGTAGAAATTTGGAGAAAAATCATTTTAAAGTCACCCCTATATCAAAACCCAGTTACAGTATGCTGACCTTTGACCTTAGGTCACATCAATTCCTTCATAGGTGTCATCCTCATTCCTTTTGCATATTGTTCCTGACATCTCACTCTACCTCTGGTATCATTTTGGTGGCATTTTACTGTAGAAATTTGGAGAAAAATCATTTTAAAGTCACCCCTATATCAAAAACCAGTTACAGTATGCTGACCTTTGACCTTAGGTCACATCAATTCCTTCATAGGTGTCATCCTCATTCCTTTTGCATTATGTTCCTGACATCTCACTCTACCTCTGGTATCATTTTGGTGGCATTTTACTGTAGAAATTTGGAGAAAAATCATTTTAAAGTCACCCCTATATCAAAACCCAGTTACAGTATGCTGACCTTTGACCTTAGGTCACATCAATTCCTTCATAGGTGTCATCCTCATTCCTTTTGCATTATGTTCCTGACATCTCACTCTACCTCTGGTATCATTTTGGTGGCATTTTACTGTAGAAATCTGGAGAAAAATCATTTTAAAATCACCCCTATAACAAAATCGAGTTACAGTATGCTGACCTTTGACCTTAGGTCACATCAATTCCTTCATAGGTGTCATCCTCATTCCTTTTGCATTATGTTCCTGACATCTCACTCTACCTCTGGTATCATTTTGGTGGCATTTTACTGTAGAAATTTGGAGAAAAATAACTTTAAAGTCACCCCTATATCAAAACCCAGTTACAGTATGCTGACCTTTGACCTTCGGTCATATCAAGTCCTTCATAGGTGTCATCCTCATTACTTTTGCATTATGTTCCTGACATCTCACTTTACCTCTGGTATCATTTTGGTGGCATTGTACTGTAGAAATTTGGAGAAAAATCATTTTAAAGTCACCCCTATATCAAAACCCAGTTACAGTATGCTGACCTTTGACCTTAGGTCACATCAATTCCTTCATAGGTGTCATCCTCATTCCTTTTGCATATTGTTCCTGACATCTCACTCTACCTCTGGTATCATTTTGGTGGCATTGTACTGTAGAAATTTGGAGAAAAATCATTTTAAAGTCACCCCTATATCAAAACCCAGTTACAGTATGCTGACCTTTGACCTTAGGTCACATCAATTCCTTCATAGGTGTCATCCTCATTCCTTTTGCATTATGTTCCTGACATCTCACTCTACCTCTGGTATCATTTTGGTGGCATTTTACTGTAGAAATTTGGAGAAAAATCATTTTAAAGTCACCCCTATAACAAAACCCAGTTACAGTATGCTGACCTTTGACCTTAGGTCACATCAATTCCTTCATAGGTGTCATCCTCATTCCTTTTGCATATTGTTCCTGACATCTCACTCTACCTCTGGTATCATTTTGGTGGCATTGTACTGTAGAAATCTGGAGAAAAATCATTTTAAAATCACCCCTATAACACAACCCAGTTACAGTATGCTGACCTTTGACCTTAGGTCACATCAATTCCTTCATAGGTGTCATCCTCATTCCTTTTGCATTATGTTCCTGACATCTCACTTTACCTCTGGTATTATTTTGGTAGCATTTTACTATAGAAATTTGGAGAAAAATCATTTTAAAGTCACCCCTATATCAAAACCCAGTTACAGTATGCTGACCTTTGACCTTAGGTCACATCAATTCCTTCATAGGTGTCATCCTCATTCCTTTTGCATATTGTTCCTGACATCTCACTCTACCTCTGGTATCATTTTGGTGGCATTTTACTGTAGAAATTTGGAGAAAAATCATTTTAAAGTCACCCCTATATCAAAACCCAGTTACAGTATGCTGACCTTTGACCTTAGGTCACATCAATTCCTTCATAGGTGTCATCCTCATTCCTTTTGCATTATGTTCCTGACATCTCACTCTACCTCTGGTATCATTTTGGTGGCATTTTACTGTAGAAATTTGGAGAAAAATCATTTTAAAGTCACCCCTATAACAAAACCCAGTTACAGTATGCTGACCTTTGACCTTAGGTCACATCAATTCCTTCATAGGTGTCATCCTCATTCCTTTTGCATATTGTTCTTGACATCTCACTCTACCTCTGGTATCATTTTGGTGGCATTTTACTGTAGAAATTTGGAGAAAAATCATTTTAAAGTCACCCCTATAACAAAACCCAGTTACAGTATGCTGACCTTTGACCTTAGGTCACATCAATTCCTTCATAGGTGTCATCCTCATTCCTTTTGCATTATGTTCCTGACCTCTCACTCCACTTCTGGTATCATTTTGGTGGCATTTTACTGTAGAAATTTGGAGAAAAATCATTTTAAAGTCACCCCTATAACAAAACCCAGTTACAGTATGCTGACCTTTGACCTTAGGTCACATCAATTCCTTCATAGGTGTCATCCTCATTCCTTTTGCATATTGTTCCTGACATCTCACTCTACCTCTGGTATCATTTTGGTGGCATTTTACTGTAGAAATCTGGAGAAAAATCATTTTAAAATCACCCCTATAACAAAACCCAGTTACAGTATGCTGACCTTTGACCTTAGGTCACATCAATTCCTTCATAGGTGTCATCCTCATTCCTTTTGCATTATGTTCCTGACATCTCACTCTACCTCTGGTATCATTTTGGTGGCATTTTACTGTAGAAATTTGGAGAAAAATCATTTTAAAGTCACCCCTATATCAAAACCCAGTTACAGTATGCTGACCTTTGACCTTAGGTCACATCAATTCCTTCATAGGTGTCATCCTCATTCCTTTTGCATATTGTTCCTGACATCTCACTCTACCTCTGGTATCATTTTGGTGGCATTTTACTGTAGAAATTTGGAGAAAAATCATTTTAAAGTCACCCCTATATCAAAACCCAGTTACAGTATGCTGACCTTTGACCTTAGGTCACATCAATTCCTTCATAGGTGTCATCCTCATTCCTTTTGCATATTGTTCTTGACATCTCACTCTACCTCTGGTATCATTTTGGTGGCATTTTACTGTAGAAATTTGGAGAAAAATCATTTTAAAGTCACCCCTATAACAAAACCCAGTTACAGTATGCTGACCTTTGACCTTAGGTCACATCAATTCCTTCATAGGTGTCATCCTCATTCCTTTTGCATTATGTTCCTGACATCTCACTCTACCTCTGTTATCATTTTGGTGGCATTTTACTGTAGAAATTTGGAGAAAAATCATTTTAAAGTCACCCCTATATCAAAACCCAGTTACAGTATGCTGACCTTTGACCTTAGGTCACATCAATTCCTTCATAGGTGTCATCCTCATTCCTTTTGCATATTGTTCCTGACATCTCACTCTACCTCTGGTATCATTTTGGTGGCATTGTACTGTAGAAATTTGGAGAAAAATCATTTTAAAATCACCCCTATAACACAAACCCAGTTACAGTATGCTGACCTTTGACCTTAGGTCACATCAATTCCTTCATAGGTGTCATCCTCATTCCTTTTACATATTGTTCCTGACATCTCACTTTACCTCTGGTATCATTTTGGTGGCATTTTACTGTAGAAATTTGGAGAAAAATCATTTTAAAGTCACCCCTATAACAAACCCAGTTACAGTATGCTGACCTTTGACCTTAGGTCACATCAATTCCTTCATAGGTGTCATCCTCATTCCTTTTACATATTGTTCCTGACATCTCACTCTACCTCTGGTATCATTTTGGTGGCATTTTACTGTAGAAATTTGGAGAAAAATCATTTTAAAGTCACCCTATATAAAACCCAGTTAAGTATGCTGACCTTTGACCTTAGGTCACATCAATTCCTTCACAGGTGTCACCTCATTCTTTTGCATATGTTCCTGACATCTCACTCTACCTCTGGTATCATTTTGGTGGCATTTTACTGTAGAAATTTGGAGAAAAATCATTTTAAAGTCACCCATAATAACAAAACCCAGTTACAGTATTCCCTTTGACCTTATGTCACATCAATTCCTTCATAGGTGTCATCTCATTCTTTTACTTTGTTCTGACATATCACTCTACCTTTTTTTGGTGGCATTTTACTATAGAAATTTGGAGAAAAATCATTTTAAAGTCACCCCTATAACAAAACCCAGTTACAGTATGCTGACCTTTGACCTTAGGTCACATCAATTCCTTCATAGGTGTCATCCTCATTCCTTTTGCATATTGTTCCTGACATCTCACTCTACCTCTGGTATCATTTTGGTGGCATTTTACTGTAGAAATTTGGAGAAAAATCATTAAAGTCACCCCTTTATCAAAACCCAGTTACAGTATGCTGACCTTTGACCTTAGGTCACATCAATTCCTTCATAGGTGTCATCCTCATTCCTTTTGCATATTGTTCCTGACATCTCACTCTACCTCTGGTATCATTTTGGTGGCATTTTACTGTAGAAATTTGGAGAAAAATCATTTTAAAGTCACCCCTATATCAAAACCCAGTTACAGTATGCTGACCTTTGACCTTAGGTCACATCAATTCCTTCATAGGTGTCATCCTCATTCCTTTAATATGTTCCTGACATCTCACTCTACCTCTGGTAACATTTTGGTGGCATTTTACTGTAGAAATTTGGAGAAAAATCATTTTAAAGTCACCCCTATAACAAAACCCAGTTACAGTATGCTGACCTTTGACCTTAGGTTTGACATCAATTCCTTCATAGGTGTCATCCTCATTCCTTTTGCATTCTAGTTCATCCTTTCATATTGTTCCTGACATCTCACTCTACCTCTGGTATCATTTTGGTGGCATTGTACTGTAGAAATTTGGAGAAAAATCATTTTAAAATCACCCCTATAACACAACCCAGTTACAGTATGCTGACCTTTGACCTTAGGTCACATCAATTCCTTCATAGGTGTCATCCTCATTCCTTTTGCATATTGTTCTTGACATCTCACTCTACCTCTGGTATCATTTTGGTGGCATTGTACTGTAGAAATTTGGAGAAAAATCATTTTAAAGTCACCCCTATATCAAAACCCAGTTACAGTATGCTGACCTTTGACCTTAGGTCACATCAATTCCGTCATAGGTGTCATCCTCATTCCTTTTGCATTATGTTCCTGACCTCTCACTCCACTTCTGGTATCATTTTGGTGGCATTTTACTGTAGAAATTTGGAGAAAAATCATTTTAAAGTCACCCCTATAACAAAACCCAGTTACAGTATGCTGACCTTTGACCTTAGGTCACATCAATTCCTTCATAGGTGTCATCCTCATTCCTTTTGCATTATGTTCCTGACATCTCACTCTACCTCTGGTATCATTTTGGTGGCATTTTACTGTAGAAATTTGGAGAAAAATCATTTTAAAGTCACCCCTATATCAAAACCCAGTTACAGTATGCTGACCTTTGACCTTAGGTCACATCAATTCCGTCATAGGTGTCATCCTCATTCCTTTTGCATTATGTTCCTGACCTCTCACTCCACTTCTGGTATCATTTTGGTGGCATTTTACTGTAGAAATTTGGAGAAAAATCATTTTAAAGTCACCCCTATAACAAAACCCAGTTACAGTATGCTGACCTTTGACCTTAGGTCACATCAATTCCTTCATAGGTGTCATCCTCATTCCTTTTGCATTATGTTCCTGACATCTCACTCTACCTCTGGTATCATTTTGGTGGCATTTTACTGTAGAAATTTGGAGAAAAATCATTTTAAAGTCACCCCTATATCAAAACCCAGTTACAGTATGCTGACCTTTGACCTTAGGTCACATCAATTCCTTCATAGGTGTCATCCTCATTCCTTTTGCATATTGTTCCTGACATCTCCCTTTACCTCTGGTATCATTTTGGTGGCATTTTACTGTAGAAATTTGGAGAAAAATCATTTTAAAGTCACCCCTATATCAAAACCCAGTTACAGTATGCTGACCTTTGACCTTAGGTCACATCAATTCCTTCATAGGTGTCATCCTCATTCCTTTTGCATTATGTTCCTGACATCTCACTCTACCTCTGGTATCATTTTGGTGGCATTGTACTGTAGAAATTTGGAGAAAAATCATTTTAAAGTCACCCCTATATCAAAACCCAGTTACAGTATGCTGACCTTTGACCTTCGGTCACATCAATTCCTTCATAGGTGTCATCCTCATTCCTTTTGCATTATGTTCCTGACATCTCACTCTACCTCTGGTATCATTTTGGTGGCATTTTACTGTAGAAATTTGGAGAAAAATCATTTTAAAGTCCCCTATAACAAAACCCAGTTACAGTATGCTGACCTTTGACCTTAGGTCACATCAATTCCTTCATAGGTGTCATCCTCATTCCTTTTGCATTATGTTCCTGACATCTCACTCTACCTCTGGTATCATTTTGGTGGCATTTTACTGTAGAAATTTGGAGAAAAATCATTTTAAAGTCACCCCTATATCAAAACCCAGTTACAGTATGCTGACCTTTGACCTTAGGTCACATCAATTCCTTCATAGGTGTCATCCTCATTCCTTTAGCATATGTTCCTGACATCTCACTCTACCTCTGGTATCATTTTGGTGGCATTTTACTGTAGAAATTTGGAGAAAAATCATTTTAAAGTCACCCCTATAACAAAACCCAGTTACAGTATGCTGACCTTTGACCTTAGGTCACATCAATTCCTTCATAGGTGTCATCCTCATTCCTTTTGCATTATGTTCCTGACATCTCACTCTACCTCTGGTATCATTTTGGTGGCATTTTACTGTAGAAATTTGGAGAAAAATCATTTTAAAGTCTCCCCTATAACAAAAACCAGTTACAGTATGCTGACCTTTGACCTTAGGTCACATCAATTCCTTCATAGGTGTCATCCTCATTCCTTTTGCATATTGTTCCTGACATCTCACTCTACCTCTGGTATCATTTTGGTGGCATTTTACTGTAGAAATTTGGAGAAAAATCATTTTAAAGTCACCCCTATATCAAAACCCAGTTACAGTATGCTGACCTTTGACCTTAGGTCACATCAATTCCTTCATAGGTGTCATCCTCATTCTTTTTGCATTATGTTCCTGACATCTCACTCTACCTCTGGTATCATTTTGGTGGCATTGTACTGTAGAAATTTGGAGAAAAATCATTTTAAAGTCACCCCTATATCAAAACCCAGTTACAGTATGCTGACCTTTGACCTTAGGTCACATCAATTCCTTCATAGGTGTCATCCTCATTCCTTTTGCATATTGTTCCTGACATCTCACTCTACCTCTGGTATCATTTTGGTGGCATTGTACTGTAGAAATTTGGAGAAAAATCATTTTAAAGTCACCCCTATATCAAAACCCAGTTACAGTATGCTGACCTTTGACCTTAGGTCACATCAATTCCTTCATAGGTGTCATCCTCATTCCTTTTGCATTATGTTCCTGACATCTCACTCTACCTCTGGTATCATTTTGGTGGCATTTTACTGTAGAAATTTGGAGAAAAATCATTTTAAAGTCACCCCTATAACAAAACCCAGTTACAGTATGCTGACCTTTGACCTTAGGTCACATCAATTCCTTCATAGGTGTCATCCTCATTACTTTTGCATACTGTTCCTGACATCTCACTCTACCTCTGGTATCATTTTGGTGGCATTTTACTGTAGAAATTTGGAGAAAAATCATTTTAAAGTCACCCCTATATCAAAACCCAGTTACAGTATGCTGACCTTTGACCTTAGGTCACATCAATTCCTTCATAGGTGTCATCCTCATTCCTTTTGCATTATGTTCCTGACATCTCACTCTACCTCTGGTATCATTTTGGTGGCATTTTACTGTAGAAATTTGGAGAAAAATCATTTTAAAGTCACCCCTATATCAAAACCCAGTTACAGTATGCTGACCTTTGACCTTAGGTCACATCAATTCCTTCATAGGTGTCATCCTCATTCCTTTTGCATATTGTTCCTGACATCTCACTTTACCTCTGGTATCATTTTGGTGGCATTTTACTGTAGAAATTTGGAGAAAAATCATTTTAAAGTCACCCCTATATCAAAACCCAGTTACAGTATGCTGACCTTTGACCTTAGGTCACATCAATTCCTTCATAGGTGTCATCCTCATTCCTTTTGCATTATGTTCCTGACATCTCACTCTACCTCTGGTATCATTTTGGTGGCATTTTACTGTAGAAATTTGGAGAAAAATCATTTTAAAGTCACCCCTATATCAAAACCCAGTTACAGTATGCTGACCTTTGACCTTAGGTCACATCAATTCCTTCATAGGTGTCATCCTCATTCCTTTTGCATTATGTTCCTGACATCTCACTCTACCTCTGGTATCATTTTGGTGGCATTGTACTGTAGAAATTTGGAGAAAAATCATTTTAAAATCACCCCTATATCAAAACCCAGTTACAGTATGCTGACCTTTGACCTTAGGTCACATCAATTCCTTCATAGGTGTCATCCTCATTCCTTTTGCATACTGTTCCTGACATCTCACTCTACCTCTGGTATCATTTTGGTGGCATTTTACTGTAGAAATTTGGAGAAAAATCATTTTAAAGTCACCCCTATAACAAAACCCAGTTACAGTATGCTGACCTTTGACCTTAGGTCACATCAATTCCTTCATAGGTGTCATCCTCATTACTTTTGCATTATGTTCCTGACATCTCACTCTACCTCTGGTATCATTTTGGTGGCATTTTACTGTAGAAATTTGGAGAAAAATCATTTTAAAGTCACCCCTATATCAAAACCCAGTTACAGTATGCTGACCTTTGACCTTAGGTCACATCAATTCCTTCATAGGTGTCATCCTCATTCCTTTTGCATATTGTTCCTGACATCTCACTCTACCTCTGGTATCATTTTGGTGGCATTGTACTGTAGAAATTTGGAGAAAAATCATTTTAAAGTCACCCCTATATCAAAACCCAGTTACAGTATGCTGACCTTTGACCTTAGGTCACATCAATTCCTTCATAGGTGTCATCCTCATTCCTTTTGCATTATGTTCCTGACATCTCACTCTACCTCTGGTATCATTTTGGTGGCATTTTACTGTAGAAATTTGGAGAAAAATCATTTTAAAGTCACCCCTATAACAAAACCCAGTTACAGTATGCTGACCTTTGACCTTAGGTCACATCAATTCCTTCATAGGTGTCATCCTCATTCCTTTTGCATTATGTTCCTGACATCTCACTCTACCTCTGGTATCATTTTGGTGGCATTGTACTGTAGAAATTTGGAGAAAAATCATTTTAAAGTCACCCCTATAACAAAACCCAGTTACAGTATGCTGACCTTTGACCTTAGGTCACATCAATTCCTTCATAGGTGTCATCCTCATTCCTTTTGCATTATGTTCCTGACATCTCACTCTACCTCTGGTATCATTTTGGTGGCATTTTACTGTAGAAATTTGGAGAAAAATCATTTTAAAGTCACCCCTATATCAAAACCCAGTTACAGTATGCTGACCTTTGACCTTAGGTCACATCAATTCCGTCATAGGTGTCATCCTCATTCCTTTTGCATTATGTTCCTGACCTCTCACTCCACTTCTGGTATCATTTTGGTGGCATTTTACTGTAGAAATTTGGAGAAAAATCATTTTAAAGTCACCCCTATAACAAAACCCAGTTACAGTATGCTGACCTTTGACCTTAGGTCACATCAATTCCTTCATAGGTGTCATCCTCATTCCTTTTGCATTATGTTCCTGACATCTCACTCTACCTCTGGTATCATTTTGGTGGTTTTACTGTAGAAATTTGGAGAAAAATCATTTTAAAGTCACCCCTATATCAAAACCCAGTTACAGTATGCTGACCTTTGACCTTAGGTCACATCAATTCCTTCATAGGTGTCATCCTCATTCCTTTTGCATATTGTTCCTGACATCTCACTCTACCTCTGGTATCATTTTGGTGGCATTTTACTGTAGAAATTTGGAGAAAAATCATTTTAAAGTCACCCCTATATCAAAACCCAGTTACAGTATGCTGACCTTTGACCTTAGGTCACATCAATTCCTTCATAGGTGTCATCCTCATTCCTTTTGCATTATGTTCCTGACATCTCACTCTACCTCTGGTATCATTTTGGTGGCATTTTACTGTAGAAATCTGGAGAAAAATCATTTTAAAATCACCCCTATAACAAAATCGAGTTACAGTATGCTGACCTTTGACCTTAGGTCACATCAATTCCTTCATAGGTGTCATCCTCATTCCTTTTGCATTATGTTCCTGACATCTCACTCTACCTCTGGTATCATTTTGGTGGCATTGTACTGTAGAAATTTGGAGAAAAATCATTT
The DNA here is from genome assembly GCA_030347415.2 of Decapterus maruadsi. NCBI lineage: Eukaryota > Metazoa > Chordata > Actinopteri > Carangiformes > Carangidae > Decapterus > Decapterus maruadsi. Next base: position 22,218,822 of record CM064906.1, read on the forward strand.
TAAAGTCACCCCTATATCAAAACCCAGTTACAGTATGCTGACCTTTGACCTTAGGTCACATCAATTCCTTCATAGGTGTCATCCTCATTCCTTTTGCATATTGTTCTTGACATCTCACTCTACCTCTGGTATCATTTTGGTGGCATTGTACTGTAGAAATTTGGAGAAAAATCATTTTAAAGTCACCCCTATATCAAAACCCAGTTACAGTATGCTGACCTTTGACCTTAGGTCACATCAATTCCGTCATAGGTGTCATCCTCATTCCTTTTGCATTATGTTCCTGACCTCTCACTCCACTTCTGGTATCATTTTGGTGGCATTTTACTGTAGAAATTTGGAGAAAAATCATTTTAAAGTCACCCCTATAACAAAACCCAGTTACAGTATGCTGACCTTTGACCTTAGGTCACATCAATTCCTTCATAGGTGTCATCCTCATTCCTTTTGCATTATGTTCCTGACATCTCACTCCACCTCTGGTATCATTTTGGTGGCATTTTACTGTAGAAATTTGGAGAAAAATCATTTTAAAGTCACCCCTATAACAAAACCCAGTTACAGTATGCTGACCTTTGACCTTAGGTCACATCAATTCCTTCATAGGTGTCATCCTCATTCCTTTTGCATTATGTTCCTGACCTCTCACTCCACTTCTGGTATCATTTTGGTGGCATTTTACTGTAGAAATTTGGAGAAAAATCATTTTAAAGTCACCCCTATATCAAAACCCAGTTACAGTATGCTGACCTTTGACCTTAGGTCACATCAATTCCTTCATAGGTGTCATCCTCATTCCTTTTGCATTATGTTCCTGACATCTCACTCTACCTCTGGTATCATTTTGGTGGCATTTTACTGTAGAAATTTGGAGAAAAATCATTTTAAAGTCACCCCTATATCAAAACCCAGTTACAGTATGCTGACCTTTGACCTTAGGTCACATCAATTCCGTCATAGGTGTCATCCTCATTCCTTTTGCATTATGTTCCTGACATCTCACTCCACTTCTGGTATCATTTTGGTGGCATTTTACTGTAGAAATTTGGAGAAAAATCATTTTAAAGTCACCCCTATAACAAAACCCAGTTACAGTATGCTGACCTTTGACCTTAGGTCACATCAATTCCTTCATAGGTGTCATCCTCATTCCTTTTGCATTATGTTCCTGACATCTCACTCTACCTCTGGTATCATTTTGGTGGCATTTTACTGTAGAAATTTGGAGAAAAATCATTTTAAAGTCACCCCTATATCAAAACCCAGTTACAGTATGCTGACCTTTGACCTTAGGTCACATCAATTCCTTCATAGGTGTCATCCTCATTCCTTTTGCATATTGTTCCTGACATCTCACTCTACCTCTGGTATCATTTTGGTGGCATTTTACTATAGAAATCTGGAGAAAAATCATTTTAAAGTCACCCCTATAACAAATGCTGACCTTTGACCTTAGGTCACATCAATTCCTTCATAGGTGTCGTCCTCATTACTTTTGCATTATGTTCCTGACATCTCACTCTACCTCTGGTATCATTTTGGTGGCATTTTACTGTAGAAATTTGGAGAAAAATCATTTTAAAGTCACCCCTATATCAAAACCCAGTTACAGTATGCTGACCTTTGACCTTAGGTCACATCAATTCCTTCATAGGTGTCATCCTCATTCCTTTTGCATTATGTTCCTGACATCTCACTCTACCTCTGGTATCATTTTGGTGGCATTGTACTGTAGAAATTTGGAGAAAAATCATTTTAAAGTCACCCCTATATCAAAACCCAGTTACAGTATGCTGACCTTTGACCTTAGGTCACATCAATTCCTTCATAGGTGTCATCCTCATTCCTTTTGCATATTGTTCTTGACATCTCACTCTACCTCTGGTATCATTTTGGTGGCATTGTACTGTAGAAATTTGGAGAAAAATCATTTTAAAGTCACCCCTATATCAAAACCCAGTTACAGTATGCTGACCTTTGACCTTAGGTCACATCAATTCCGTCATAGGTGTCATCCTCATTCCTTTTGCATTATGTTCCTGACCTCTCACTCCACTTCTGGTATCATTTTGGTGGCATTTTACTGTAGAAATTTGGAGAAAAATCATTTTAAAGTCACCCCTATAACAAAACCCAGTTACAGTATGCTGACCTTTGACCTTAGGTCACATCAATTCCTTCATAGGTGTCATCCTCATTCCTTTTGCATTATGTTCCTGACATCTCACTCTACCTCTGGTATCATTTTGGTGGCATTTTACTGTAGAAATTTGGAGAAAAATCATTTTAAAGTCACCCCTATATCAAAACCCAGTTACAGTATGCTGACCTTTGACCTTAGGTCACATCAATTCCTTCATAGGTGTCATCCTCATTCCTTTTGCATTATGTTCCTGACATCTCACTCTACCTCTGGTATCATTTTGGTGGCATTTTACTGTAGAAATTTGGAGAAAAATCATTTTAAAGTCACCCCTATATCAAAACCCAGTTACAGTATGCTGACCTTTGACCTTAGGTCACATCAATTCCTTCATAGGTGTCATCCTCATTCCTTTTGCATATTGTTCCTGACATCTCACTTTACCTCTGGTATCATTTTGGTGGCATTTTACTGTAGAAATTTGGAGAAAAATCATTTTAAAGTCACCCCTATATCAAAACCCAGTTACAGTATGCTGACCTTTGACCTTAGGTCACATCAATTCCTTCATAGGTGTCATCCTCATTACTTTTGCATTATGTTCCTGACATCTCACTCTACCTCTGGTATCATTTTGGTGGCATTTTACTGTAGAAATTTGGAGAAAAATCATTTTAAAGTCACCCCTATATCAAAACCCAGTTACAGTATGCTGACCTTTGACCTTAGGTCACATCAATTCCTTCATAGGTGTCATCCTCATTCCTTTTGCATTATGTTCCTGACATCTCACTCTACCTCTGGTATCATTTTGGTGGCATTGTACTGTAGAAATCTGGAGAAAAATCATTTTAAAATCACCCCTATAACAAAACCCAGTTACAGTATGCTGACCTTTGACCTTAGGTCACATCAATTCCTTCATAGGTGTCATCCTCATTCCTTTTGCATTATGTTCCTGACATCTCACTCTACCTCTGGTATCATTTTGGTGGCATTTTACTGTAGAAATCTGGAGAAAAATCATTTTAAAATCACCCCATAACACAACCCAGTTACAGTATGCTGACCTTTGACCTTAGGTCACATCAATTCCTTCATAGGTGTCATCCTCATTCCTTTTGCATTATGTTCCTGACATCTCACTCTACCTCTGGTATCATTTTGGTGGCATTTTACTGTAGAAATTTGGAGAAAAATCATTTTAAAGTCACCCCTATATCAAAACCCAGTTACAGTATGCTGACCTTTGACCTTAGGTCACATCAATTCCTTCATAGGTGTCATCCTCATTCCTTTTGCATATTGTTCCTGACATCTCACTCTACCTCTGGTATCATTTTGGTGGCATTGTACTGTAGAAATTTGGAGAAAAATCATTTTAAAGTCACCCCTATATCAAAACCCAGTTACAGTATGCTGACCTTTGACCTTAGGTCACATCAATTCCGTCATAGGTGTCATCCTCATTCCTTTTGCATTATGTTCCTGACATCTCACTCAACATCTGGTATCATTTTGGTGGCATTTTACTGTAGAAATTTGGAGAAAAATCATTTTAAAGTCACCCCTATAACAAAACCCAGTTACAGTATGCTGACCTTTGACCTTAGGTCACATCAATTCCTTCATAGGTGTCATCCTCATTCCTTTTGCATTATGTTCCTGACATCTCACTCTACCTCTGGTATCATTTTGGTGGCATTTTACTGTAGAAATTTGGAGAAAAATCATTTTAAAGTCACCCCTATATCAAAACCCAGTTACAGCATGCTGACCTTTGACCTTAGGTCACATCAATTCCGTCATAGGTGTCATCTTAATTCCTTTTGCATATTGTTTCTGACATCTCACTTTACCTCTGGTATCATTTTGGTGGCATTTTACTGTAGAAATTTGGAGAAAAATCATTTTAAAGTCACCCCTATATCAAAACCCAGTTACAGTATGCTGACCTTTGACCTTAGGTCACATCAATTCCTTCATAGGTGTCATCCTCATTACTTTTGCATTATGTTCCTGACATCTCACTCTACCTCTGGTATCATTTTGGTGGCATTTTACTGTAGAAATTTGGAGAAAAATCATTTTAAAGTCACCCCTATATCAAAACCCAGTTACAGTATGCTGACCTTTGACCTTAGGTCACATCAATTCCTTCATAGGTGTCATCCTCATTCCTTTTGCATTATGTTCCTGACATCTCACTCTACCTCTGGTATCATTTTGGTGGCATTTTACTGTAGAAATTTGGAGAAAAATCATTTTAAAGTCACCCCTATAACAAAACCCAGTTACAGTATGCTGACCTTTGACCTTAGGTCACATCAATTCCTTCATAGGTGTCATCCTCATTCCTTTTGCATTATGTTCCTGACATCTCACTCTACCTCTGGTATCATTTTGGTGGCATTTTACTGTAGAAATTTGGAGAAAAATCATTTTAAAGTCACCCCTATATCAAAACCCAGTTACAGTATGCTGACCTTTGACCTTAGGTCACATCAATTCCTTCATAGGTGTCATCCTCATTCCTTTTGCATATTGTTCCTGACATCTCCCTTTACCTCTGGTATCATTTTGGTGGCATTTTACTGTAGAAATTTGGAGAAAAATCATTTTAAAGTCACCCCTATATCAAAACCCAGTTACAGTATGCTGACCTTTGACCTTAGGTCACATCAATTCCTTCATAGGTGTCGTCCTCATTACTTTTGCATTATGTTCCTGACATCTCACTCTACCTCTGGTATCATTTTGGTGGCATTTTACTCTAGAAATTTGGAGAAAAATCATTTTAAAGTCACCCCTATGTCAAAACCCAGTTACAGTATGCTGACCTTTGACCTTAGGTCACATCAATTCCTTCATAGGTGTCATCCTCATTCCTTTTGCATTATGTTCCTGACATCTCACTCTACCTCTGGTATCATTTTGGTGGCATTTTACTGTAGAAATCTGGAGAAAAATCATTTTAAAATCACCCCTATAACACAACCCAGTTACAGTATGCTGACCTTTGACCTTAGGTCACATCAATTCCGTCATAGGTGTCATCCTCATTCCTTTTGCATTATGTTCCTGACATCTCACTCTACCTCTGGTATCATTTTGGTGGCATTTTACTGTAGAAATTTGGAGAAAAATCATTTTAAAATCACCCCTATATCAAAACCCAGTTACAGTATGCTGACCTTTGACCTTAGGTCACATCAATTCCTTCATAGGTGTCATCCTCATTCCTTTTGCATATTGTTCTTGACATCTCACTCTACCTCTGGTATCATTTTGGTGGCATTGTACTGTAGAAATTTGGAGAAAAATCATTTTAAAGTCACCCCTATATCAAAACCCAGTTACAGTATGCTGACCTTTGACCTTAGGTCACATCAATTCCTTCATAGGTGTCATCCTCATTCCTTTTGCATTATGTTCCTGACATCTCACTCTACCTCTGGTATCATTTTGGTGGCATTTTACTGTAGAAATTTGGAGAAAAATCATTTTAAAGTCACCCCTATAACAAAACCCAGTTACAGTATGCTGACCTTTGACCTTAGGTCACATCAATTCCTTCATAGGTGTCATCCTCATTCCTTTTGCATTATGTTCCTGACATCTCACTCTACCTCTGGTATCATTTTGGTGGCATTTTACTGTAGAAATTTGGAGAAAAATCATTTTAAAGTCACCCCTATATCAAAACCCAGTTACAGTATGCTGACCTTTGACCTTAGGTCACATCAATTCCTTCATAGGTGTCATCCTCATTCCTTTTGCATTATGTTCCTGACATCTCACTCCACTTCTGGTATCATTTTGGTGGCATTTTACTGTAGAAATTTGGAGAAAAATCATTTTAAAGTCACCCCTATAACAAAACCCAGTTACAGTATGCTGACCTTTGACCTTAGGTCACATCAATTCCTTCATAGGTGTCATCCTCATTCCTTTTGCATTATGTTCCTGACATCTCACTCTACCTCTGGTATCATTTTGGTGGCATTTTACTGTAGAAATTTGGAGAAAAATCATTTTAAAGTCACCCCTATATCAAAACCCAGTTACAGTATGCTGACCTTTGACCTTAGGTCACATCAATTCCTTCATAGGTGTCATCCTCATTCCTTTTGCATATTGTTCCTGACATCTCACTTTACCTCTGGTATCATTTTGGTGGCATTTTACTGTAGAAATTTGGAGAAAAATCATTTTAAAGTCACCCCTATATCAAAACCCAGTTACAGTATGCTGACCTTTGACCTTAGGTCACATCAATTCCTTCATAGGTGTCGTCCTCATTACTTTTGCATTATGTTCCTGACATCTCACTCTACCTCTGGTATCATTTTGGTGGCATTTTACTGTAGAAATTTGGAGAAAAATCATTTTAAAGTCACCCCTATGTCAAAACCCAGTTACAGTATGCTGACCTTTGACCTTAGGTCACATCAATTCCTTCATAGGTGTCATCCTCATTCCTTTTGCATTATGTTCCTGACATCTCACTCTACCTCTGGTATCATTTTGGTGGCATTGTACTGTAGAAATCTGGAGAAAAATCATTTTAAAATCACCCCTATAACAAAACCCAGTTACAGTATGCTGACCTTTGACCTTAGGTCACATCAATTCCTTCATAGGTGTCATCCTCATTCCTTTTGCATTATGTTCCTGACATCTCACTCTACCTCTGGTATCATTTTGGTGGCATTGTACTGTAGAAATCTAGAGAAAAATCATTTTAAAATCACCCCATAACACAACCCAGTTACAGTATGCTGACCTTTGACCTTAGGTCACATCAATTCCTTCATAGGTGTCATCCTCATTACTTTTGCATTATGTTCCTGACCTCTCACTTTACCTCTGGTATCATTTTGGTGGCATTTTACTGTAGAAATTTGGAGAAAAATCATTTTAAAGTCACCCCTATATCAAAACCCAGTTACAGTATGCTGACCTTTGACCTTAGGTCACATCAATTCCTTCATAGGTGTCGTCCTCATTACTTTTGCATTATGTTCCTGACATCTCACTCTACCTCTGGTATCATTTTGGTGGCATTTTACTCTAGAAATTTGGAGAAAAATCATTTTAAAGTCACCCCTATGTCAAAACCCAGTTACAGTATGCTGACCTTTGACCTTAGGTCACATCAATTCCGTCATAGGTGTCATCCTCATTCCTTTTGCATTATGTTCCTGACATCTCACTCTACCTCTGGTATCATTTTGGTGGCATTGTACTGTAGAAATCTGGAGAAAAATCATTTTAAAATCACCCCTATAACAAAACCCAGTTACAGTATGCTGACCTTTGACCTTAGGTCACATCAATTCCTTCATAGGTGTCATCCTCATTCCTTTTGCATTATGTTCCTGACATCTCACTCTACCTCTGGTATCATTTTGGTGGCATTTTACTGTAGAAATTTGGAGAAAAATCATTTTAAAATCACCCCTATAACAAAACCCAGTTACAGTATGCTGACCTTTGACCTTAGGTCACATCAATTCCTTCATAGGTGTCATCCTCATTACTTTTGCATTATGTTCCTGACATCTCACTCTACCTCTGGTATCATTTTGGTGGCATTGTACTGTAGAAATCTGGAGAAAAATCATTTTAAAATCACCCCTATATCAAAACCTAGTTACAGTATGCTGACCTTTGACCTTAGGTCACATCAATTCCTTCATAGGTGTCGTCCTCATTACTTTTGCATTATGTTCCTGACATCTCACTCTACCTCTGGTATCATTTTGGTGGCATTTTACTGTAGAAATTTGGAGAAAAATCATTTTAAAGTCACCCCTATATCAAAACCCAGTTACAGTATGCTGACCTTTGACCTTAGGTCACATCAATTCCTTCATAGGTGTCATCCTCATTCCTTTTGCATTATGTTCCTGACATCTCACTCTACCTCTGGTATCATTTTGGTGGCATTGTACTGTAGAAATTTGGAGAAAAATCATTTTAAAATCACCCCTATAACACAACCCAGTTACAGTATGCTGACCTTTGACCTTAGGTCACATCAATTCCTTCATAGGTGTCATCCTCATTCCTTTTGCATTATGTTCCTGACATCTCACTTTACCTCTGGTATCATTTTGGTGGCATTTTACTGTAGAAATTTGGAGAAAAATCATTTTAAAATCACCCCTATATCAAAACCCAGTTACAGTATGCTGACCTTTGACCTTAGGTCACATCAATTCCTTCATAGGTGTCATCCTCATTCCTTTTGCATATTGTTCTTGACATCTCACTCTACCTCTGGTATCATTTTGGTGGCATTTTACTGTAGAAATTTGGAGAAAAATCATTTTAAAGTCACCCCTATATCAAAACCCAGTTACAGTATGCTGACCTTTGACCTTAGGTCACATCAATTCCTTCATAGGTGTCATCCTCATTCCTTTTGCATTATGTTCCTGACATCTCACTCTACCTCTGGTATCATTTTGGTGGCATTGTACTGTAGAAATTTGGAGAAAAATCATTTTAAAATCACCCCTATAACAAAACCCAGTTACAGTATGCTGACCTTTGACCTTAGGTCACATCAATTCCTTCATAGGTGTCATCCTCATTCCTTTTGCATTATGTTCCTGACATCTCACTCTACCTCTGGTATCATTTTGGTGGCATTTTACTGTAGAAATTTGGAGAAAAATCATTTTAAAGTCACCCCTATATCAAAACCCAGTTACAGTATGCTGACCTTTGACCTTAGGTCACATCAATTCCTTCATAGGTGTCATCCTCATTCCTTTTGCATTATGTTCCTGACATCTCACACTACTTCTGGTATCATTTTGGTGGCATTTTACTGTAGAAATTTGGAGAAAAATCATTTTAAAATCACCCCTATATCAAAACCCAGTTACAGTATGCTGACCTTTGACCTTAGGTCACATCAATTCCTTCATAGGTGTCATCCTCATTCCTTTTGCATTATGTTCCTGACATCTCACTCTACCTCTGGTATCATTTTGGTGGCATTTTACTGTAGAAATTTGGAGAAAAATCATTTTAAAGTCACCCCTATATCAAAACCCAGTTACAGTATGCTGACCTTTGACCTTAGGTCACATCAATTCCTTCATAGGTGTCATCCTCATTACTTTTGCATTTTGTTCCTGTCTTCTCACTCTACCTCTGGTATCATTTTGGTGGCATTTTACTGTAGAAATTTGGAGAAAAATCATTTTAAAGTCACCCCTATATCAAAACCCAGTTACAGTATGCTGACCTTTGACCTTAGGTCACATCAATTCCTTCATAGGTGTCGTCCTCATTCCTTTTGCATAGGTGTCATTATTCCTTTTGTTTGTTCCTGACATCTCACTCTACCTCTGGTATCATTTTGGTGGCATTTTACTCTAGAAATTTGGAGAAAAATCATTTTAAAGTCACCCCTATGTCAAAACCCAGTTACAGTATGCTGACCTTTGACCTTAGGTCACATCAATTCCGTCATAGGTGTCATCCTCATTCCTTTTGCATTATGTTCCTGACATCTCACTCTACCTCTGGTATCATTTTGGTGGCATTGTACTGTAGAAATCTGGAGAAAAATCATTTTAAAATCACCCCTATAACACAACCCAGTTACAGTATGCTGACCTTTGACCTTAGGTCACATCAATTCCGTCATAGGTGTCATCCTCATTCCTTTTGCATTATGTTCCTGACATCTCACTCTACCTCTGGTATCATTTTGGTGGCATTGTACTGTAGAAATCTAGAGAAAAATCATTTTAAAATCACCCCATAACACAACCCAGTTACAGTATGCTGACCTTTGACCTTAGGTCACATCAATTCCTTCATAGGTGTCATCCTCATTACTTTTGCATTATGTTCCTGACCTCTCACTTTACCTCTGGTATCATTTTGGTGGCATTTTACTGTAGAAATTTGGAGAAAAATCATTTTAAAGTCACCCCTATATCAAAACCCAGTTACAGTATGCTGACCTTTGACCTTAGGTCACATCAATTCCTTCATAGGTGTCATCCTCATTCCTTTTGCATATTGTTCTTGACATCTCACTCTACTGTACCTCTGGTATCATTTTGGTGGCATTGTACTGTAGAAATTTGGAGAAAAATCATTTTAAAGTCACCCCTATATCAAAACCCAGTTACAGTATGCTGACCTTTGACCTTAGGTCACATCAATTCCGTCATAGGTGTCATCCTCATTCCTTTTGCATTATGTTCCTAAACTCTCACTCCACTTCTGGTATCATTTTGGTGGCATTTTACTGTAGAAATTTGGAGAAAAATCATTTTAAAGTCACCCCTATAACAAAACCCAGTTACAGTATGCTGACCTTTGACCTTAGGTCACATCAATTCCTTCATAGGTGTCATCCTCATTCCTTTTGCATTATGTTCCTGACATCTCACTCTACCTCTGGTATCATTTTGGTGGCATTTTACTGTAGAAATTTGGAGAAAAATCATTTTAAAGTCACCCCTATATCAAAACCCAGTTACAGTATGCTGACCTTTGACCTTAGGTCACATCAATTCCTTCATAGGTGTCATCCTCATTCCTTTTGCATATTGTTCCTGACATCTCCCTTTACCTCTGGTATCATTTTGGTGGCATTTTACTGTAGAAATTTGGAGAAAAATCATTTTAAAGTCACCCCTATATCAAAACCCAGTTACAGTATGCTGACCTTTGACCTTAGGTCACATCAATTCCTTCATAGGTGTCGTCCTCATTACTTTTGCATTATGTTCCTGACATCTCACTCTACCTCTGGTATCATTTTGGTGGCATTTTACTCTAGAAATTTGGAGAAAAATCATTTTAAAGTCACCCCTATGTCAAAACCCAGTTACAGTATGCTGACCTTTGACCTTAGGTCACATCAATTCCTTCATAGGTGTCATCCTCATTCCTTTTGCATTATGTTCCTGACATCTCACTCTACCTCTGGTATCATTTTGGTGGCATTTTACTGTAGAAATTTGGAGAAAAATCATTTTAAAGTCACCCCTATAACAAAACCCAGTTACAGTATGCTGACCTTTGACCTTAGGTCACATCAATTCCTTCATAGGTGTCATCCTCATTCCTTTTGCATTATGTTCCTGACATCTCACTCTACCTCTGGTATCATTTTGGTGGCATTTTACTGTAGAAATTTGGAGAAAAATCATTTTAAAATCACCCCTATATCAAAACCCAGTTACAGTATGCTGACCTTTGACCTTAGGTCACATCAATTCCTTCATAGGTGTCATCCTCATTCCTTTTGCATATTGTTCCTGACATCTCCCTTTACCTCTGGTATCATTTTGGTGGCATTTTACTGTAGAAATTTGGAGAAAAATCATTTTAAAGTCACCCCTATATCAAAACCCAGTTACAGTATGCTGACCTTTGACCTTAGGTCACATCAATTCCTTCATAGGTGTCGTCCTCATTACTTTTGCATTATGTTCCTGACATCTCACTCTACCTCTGGTATCATTTTGGTGGCATTTTACTCTAGAAATTTGGAGAAAAATCATTTTAAAGTCACCCCTATGTCAAAACCCAGTTACAGTATGCTGACCTTTGACCTTAGGTCACATCAATTCCGTCATAGGTGTCATCCTCATTCCTTTTGCATTATGTTCCTGACATCTCACTCTACCTCTGGTATCATTTTGGTGGCATTTTACTGTAGAAATTTGGAGAAAAATCATTTTAAAGTCACCCCTATAACAAAACCCAGTTACAGTATGCTGACCTTTGACCTTAGGTCACATCAATTCCTTCATAGGTGTCATCCTCATTCCTTTTGCATTATGTTCCTGACATCTCACTCTACCTCTGGTATCATTTTGGTGGCATTTTACTGTAGAAATTTGGAGAAAAATCATTTTAAAGTCACCCCTATATCAAAACCCAGTTACAGTATGCTGACCTTTGACCTTAGGTCACATCAATTCCTTCATAGGTGTCATCCTCATTCCTTTTGCATATTGTTCCTGACATCTCCCTTTACCTCTGGTATCATTTTGGTGGCATTTTACTGTAGAAATTTGGAGAAAAATCATTTTAAAGTCACCCCTATATCAAAACCCAGTTACAGTATGCTGACCTTTGACCTTAGGTCACATCAATTCCTTCATAGGTGTCGTCCTCATTACTTTTGCATTATGTTCCTGACATCTCACTCTACCTCTGGTATCATTTTGGTGGCATTTTACTCTAGAAATTTGGAGAAAAATCATTTTAAAGTCACCCCTATGTCAAAACCCAGTTACAGTATGCTGACCTTTGACCTTAGGTCACATCAATTCCGTCATAGGTGTCATCCTCATTCCTTTTGCATTATGTTCCTGACATCTCACTCTACCTCTGGTATCATTTTGGTGGCATTGTACTGTGGAAATTTGGAGAAAAATCATTTTAAAGTCACCCCTATATCAAAACCCAGTTACAACATGCTGACCTTTGACCTTAGGTTACATCAATTCCGTCATAGGTGTCGTCCTCATTACTTTTGCATTATGTTCCTGACATCTCACTCTACCTCTGGTATCATTTTGGTGGCATTTTACTGTAGAAATTTGGAGAAAAATCATTTTAAAATCACCCCTATAACAAAACCCAGTTACAGTATGCTGACCTTTGACCTTAGGTCACATCAATTCCTTCATAGGTGTCATCCTCATTCCTTTTGCATTGTGTTCCTGACATCTCACTCTACCTCTGGTATCATTTTGGTGGCATTTTACTGTAGAAATTTGGAGAAAAATCATTTTAAAGTCACCCCTATATCAAAACCCAGTTACAGTATGCTGACCTTTTGACCATTGAGGGAGAGGGGCAATTATTTTCTGGCATAATAATCCATCACTGCATTAAGGATGAAAAGTCTTTACACGGTGCTAATGTGTGATAGATTTAATAAAGGTCAATACTCCTGCATATAAAAGACCAGCTAGTCATGAAATACAACAACTACAGATTTTTCTTCCAGGTATCCAGGATTTACTTTGTCACATTGTGTTGTTTATTTAATAAAATTATCTGAATATCAACAATGAGTGGTGATGGTTTTGTTATCATTAATATTCCTCCACCCATTTGTGTTAACTGTAGCTTACGAACAACAAAATAAACAGGACAGAAGAATTGAAGAAGAAGAAAAACGAACATACTACAAACACAAAGCTACACACTTGGCAGTATTAATCTTTAAAGGGGAACTCATGGATGGGGGAACTATGCAAGTCTGGTCCTTCTTTGCTGTCTTGGTTGCTTTTTTTCTCTCTCTATGGAGCTCTAACACGAGACGAGAACTGCCATGTTTGTTTTTGGCCAGTTTCCCCATAACAAGACATTTAGATTTAACCATCAAAATTACTGCTTAATTAAGGTGCAGATCATTAGATCATACTCTTGAACTGGTGTATTATTTTGAGATGGGACTTATCGTAGGCAGCGATAAGTAAATAAATGAGGAGGGTCTTCAAGGGAAGGAAGTAGAGATACGAGTCACATATACAGAGAGTTAATGTTGTGATTAACCCAGATTTTTGTGGGTGAGCAAAATAAACTCCTTTTCCTTATCTTTTTCCACACAGAGGTTGTTTGTCAGTAATCCAGTATATAAAGCTGTGTGTGATTCACAGCTGGATCAAAATCCTCAGTTCAACAGCCATGGACAAAGGTTTGCTCTTGGTCTTGATCTTGCAGGTGTTCCTGCTCTTCACTGTCTTCACTTCTACTGATGCTGCATCAGTAGCAGCTTTGGAAGCAGATGATCAACAACAGCAACTGCAACAACAACCAGCTCTGGTAAGAAGATCCACTGGTGGTCACTGGGATAAATTTAGTAGAGATTGTTGTTCTGTTTGGATTTTCATTTTGGGGTCACTACTCATTTATCCTTATTTTTTCCCAGGCAGTTGATGGAAGGGCAGGGAACAAAAAAATTAACCATAGACGGAAATGTATGATGAAATCAGGACGATGTGGACGTCTCCACCCCGTAAGCATAAATCCACTTGACTTTGAGTTGACTTCATCCACAGTAAAGAAACCTATAACTGAAGATCATGACTGACCAGTTGTATGAAGTAGCTTCTTTGTGTATATCATGGTTATTTTATAGGTCAATCGGATGTTTATTTATGCTTGTCAGGAATTTGCTTCTGAGACTCTCTGTATATTACAGATGTCACAGCCTGAAGAAAGACGAAAACCACAAACTAAAACGTAAGACTTAATTTCGCCTAAGCACAGCTTTCCTAACGACCAAAATCATAAAGAAAACAGTCAGTTGAGCAGCAGCTGTTTGACAAAAAATGTGTGGTGAAATTAGTAAAACGTTTTGATTTTGTTCCACACAGATATCGACTGGGAAGCCTGTCTGTCCTTATGTTACCATAATGCCAAGTCCCAAAGAGATGAAAACAAGTGTGAGCTGTTATGTAAGTAAACAAGATGGAAACATAATAATAATTGAAATGTAAATCCTGTACACTCAGGCAGTAAGGGTTCAGAGGAAATTTAGCTGTTACATGTAATTGACAGCTGTTGATTGATTGATTGATTGATTGATTGATATTATTCATATGGCTGTTTTTCTCTATAGTTCTCACTCACTTTTCCATTTGTTTCTTTCAGTGATGAAAGTAAGAAAAGACAAAGCCGAAGCCCAGAGAACTGAGGACAACATGACCTGTGCTAATTACATTTATTCTTCAATCAAGTTACTGTTTTCCCATTGAAGAATGTTCTCCTTTCTGCTGTTTTCTGGACAAACATTAGTCACTATGACATTCCCATTGTAAACAATGGGGTGATTTGTCTTTTAAAATCTATGTAGCCTAGTCAATTTCTACATATAACTTACTACTCATAATGTGCCAACAGTAAGCAATACCCTACATTTAATAATCAATGTATTTCAATTTTCTTTTTATTTTATATTAAAACAAATAAAAGGAAAAAAAAATCTAACTTTGTCTTCATTTATGATCTTGCCATCATGAACTGTGATTGTGACTATTTTACATTAAGGCTAATCTTCCAATGAATGTATTGATATTTTCACTGCAGTTATATTTAAGTTGCATTGTTCATACTAGAATAACGAGAATAGTGAACCTGCACAAGTGTGGCCTCACTTTGAGTGACCCTGAGTAGTCTATGGGTCAGTAGGTTCAGGTTTCCTTGTGTAACCAACCGTTGTGGTTTAGTCACACTGTAAATAAACACTATTCCTAGAAAAGAGGGCTTAGTGACACGTTGCCACAGCAGATCTCGGGCGCTGCAGTTTGTTGCTCAGGTTAAAAAGCATCTAAATTCTGACTATTACCCAAGGATCACAGTTGAGTTTGTCCAAATCAGTTAAGATCAGTTAACCAGCTCCATGGGCCTGACTGTAGATGGGTAGTTGAAAGGGTCTACGTTCAACACAACTTTGCAGGAAGGGATTTGACGCCCCCCTCTGGTGTAATCGGGCCCTACCAGAGACACAGCTCATTTTTCCCTCCTTTCCACCTTGAATTTATTTCTTTACCATTTTTAAGTTGTAAAGTGCTGATGTCTGCAATATGCAAGAGTTGGATTTAACCAACACTCATAAGGAGTCACATTTAGTCTCAGTGATGTGACAAGCACAGACCACCTCTGCCTCTGGCCTGTGGTGATGTATGGCCTGTGGTTTTTCCTCTACATGTAAAGTACAGAGAAATATTTCCCTGGCCAACTGAATCCACTGCAATTTCATTTCAAGAACAAAAGGAATATACTAGTGTTTGTTTGATTCTGTGACTGGGTGTAGCTCGACTGCTTGGCCTCCAAGTAAAAACAGGGGGAGCTGTTTTATCTTTTAAAGAAGGACTGGTGCCTTTGTCAAGTTAGTATAATATTAAAACCAAAAGGTTATTTAGCACATGAATACTGTGGATGTGCATGAAAGAAAAAATACATGTTATACACATGTATGTTTTAATTACAGTATTGTGTCATTTAATGTCCTTTTATACCAGACTGTAACACCTTTTCTTCTTCTTGTTTTATTGCTAAACTGAATACCATCTCTATAAAAGCTCTCATTTTATAAAACTAATTTTGATTCTTGGTTTTTGATTTCCTTACTTCCAGTTCTCTTTTGTGTTGTACTGTACCACTATATACTGCACATTTTATGATATGTGAATTTCCTCAACAAGTACCTTGAGATGATTTAGTTGCAGTTTCAGCTTCCCTGTCACTTGACCTCTTTCTCTGTCTGTCTGAGTCATTCTTCCTCTAAAGTGTGTTTAAAGTGTGGAGCTACAAGCCTCAGCTGGATTTGGGACTGAACTGGCGCAAGAGCAACAAAGCCGTGACAAATGGTAAGACTTGTTTCTGACTTGATCCTTGGGTGTGTTCAGTTAAATATTGTTGCAACCAAACCTGCAAGATAATACAGTACAGTGTGTAATTTGCAAAGTAAACTTGAGGGTGCACAGTTTATCATTTTATATTGGACTGAATCTGATTCATCCTCTACTAGTATTCTCAGTTCATTATTTTAAAGCAAACTAATTATATCACGGAATTACAACTTGAGCTACAAGTAGTGAATATGTGACCAGAACATTTTCACTGTCAGAACTGATTTATTTTAACAGACAGGCTGGGAGGGCTAGGCCATTTCGGTGTTTGCCCAACTAAAAATAAAACTTCACAGGCTCAAAATGACCTCATTCATTACAGTAGATTTGTTAATGTGAAAAGTGTTAAAGTATAGTTTACTTTGGAATACCATCTACTGCAAAAAGGTCCAGCTATGCAACGTTAGGTCAGTAAAGTCACAACTGCTGCAGTCCCACAAGTCATAGTGTCACAGCTCACTGAGGCACTTAGGCTGTTTGTGAGGTACAAGCATCACTTACTTCCATGTTGCATCTCTTAAAGAAAATGTAAACAGAATTTCCACTGTTGTCACCTCCTGTGCCTTTTTTTTTTTTTTTTTTACTTCTTTGAATTAATTTTGTGGTTATCTCTCTACCTCTTAACATGAAGTTCAGAGCGAGCCCAGTTCTTATGTAACGTCCCGCCCCCTTAACGCTGCGCGAGTGTAAAATCAAACAAACCCTTTGCTGCGCAGAGCAAACACAGACTGCGTGGAGTTCACTGTAGCTGCATGGGGTAGATAGACTGCACAGAAACTGAACAAAAATCGGTGAGTCGCTATCAAACATGTGATTCCTCTGTGACGCTGCATGCCTCTGTTTTAACAATGATATAATGTGCATGTCCCCTTTAAATTGATGCCTTGCCATTATTGTTTTGTTATTTTACTGATGCATTCATTTGTGAACAGTACACCATAGTTGTTGCTGTTCAAGTAGCTTCATGACAACAAGTTTTACACACAAAATCAATGGGGACTTCATGAGATAAGATGTAAAACAAAGTTAACTCAACTTCAACCAGTAACAATGCATGAGTAATTCCAGCTCAATAATACAATACTTGGGCATTTTTTCAGGAAAATTATTGGTATAGCTTTTGTGAACAGCATTTTCCATGTAGTGTTTGTATTTTTATAATTTCATTTGTGGATATAAGCTCTGAACACAATCTGATGAATTTCTCCTGCACTGATATTATGTGAGTGTAATTTTTTTAAATATATAACATAATACAAAGATTCCCACTAAAGAACACTCAAGACATAATGTTTTTCTGTAAAATAAATGTAGAGGAGAAAAACTGAACCCTCTCTTTAGCTCGGAAATTAGGTACTGTATACACGGGCATGAAGTGGAAATACTTATGTGAAAAACTTCTGAAGTGCTCTTCATTCAGTCCTTGAGAATATGCACTTAATTTCCAACACTGTAATTCTCTTGTAAACTTATATGAGGTTATTTTGAAGGTGTCACACACGCAGACGTTCCACTGCTCTTCAACTTCTCTTATTCAGTTACACAGAGGGGGGCATAGAAGGAAGAGGAAGTTTCAGGTCAGGTAACTACAGCCAGATGTTGATGTAGATACTGATAATGGGGTCCAGAGATCACAAACCTCTGCCAAGGATGATAACTTACAACAAGCACCAGACCAGACTACAGAGAACCTGCACCTGGAGGTTCTGGTTTCAGTCGACAATTAGCTAGGGTAGATCATAAAAAAGTGTGGAGTTCTGCAAAATACTGCATTTCAATGTGACTTTAAGTAACTGAGCAAATGTACTTACCATTGCATTGCTGCACATGCAGATCCACAGACATGTGATTCCATATGTTCTCCCTCACTTCTTGATCAGATTAGCATGGATGCCTTAGAGGAGGACGACTACTATTACCATGAAAACAGCAGCTTCAACTTCAGCTACGATGACTACCCGGCCCTGTGTGAGAAGGCCGACATCCGTTCCTTCGCTGCCTTCTTCCTCCCCATCATGTATGCAGTGTGTCTGGTGGTGGGACTGGCAGGAAATGCCTTAGTGGTGATCGTGTACGCCTACCACAAACGCCTGAAGACCATGACGGACGTTTTCCTGACACACCTGGCCGTGGCTGACCTGCTCCTGCTCTTCACGCTGCCTTTCTGGGCTGCTGATGCTGCCAGGGGCTGGAAGCTGGGGGAGGTCGTCTGTAAAATAGTGTCAGCCTGCTACACGGTCAACTTCACCTGCTGCATGATGCTGCTGGCCTGCATCAGCCTGGACCGTTACTTAGCATTAGCCAGGGTCCAGGGTGAAGACCAAAGAGGTTGGCTGCAGAGGGTGTTTCACAGGAGATACTGCTGGAGGGTGTGTTTTGTAGTTTGGGCGGCAGCTTTTATACTCGGTCTTCCTGATTTAATACTCTCAGAGGTGAGGTGGGCATCTAATAGGAGCATCTGCATGGCTGTCTACCCTCCATCCATGGCTAGAGGAGGTAAGGCTGTGATGGAGATAGCTGAGGTGCTGCTGGGATTCTTGCTTCCTCTCCTGGTTATGGTTATCTGTTACTGGAGCGTGGCCCGAGCGCTGAAGGGCCTCCCTGATGAATGCAGAAGCAAGAAGTGGAAAGCCCTGCGAGTTCTCCTAATGGTGGTTGGAGTGTTTGTGGTCACACAGCTGCCCTACAACGTCTTGAAGGTTTATCGAACAATGGACTCGGTGTACGCTTTAGTGACCCACTGTGGGACGAGTAAAGTGCTGGATAAGGCTGCTCAGGTGACCGAGAGCCTGGCCCTCATTCACTGCTGCCTCAATCCAATCCTGTACTCCTTCATGGGGTCTTCCTTCAGGCAGCACATGACCAAAGTGGCCAAGAGGTTTGGTGAGAAGAGAAGAAAGAGGAGGACGAGAAGAGAAAACCCTGCAGAAGAGGACGGGATGGATATGTCGTTCAACTCTCACAATGCATCACAAGCAACAAACACATTTTCTATATGAGTTAAAACAAAGTCCTTCTCTGGTTAAAAGTAGGCCTGATATACCACAGTAAACAAATCTACATCTTATTTTGTATCATATGTTAGAGGATTTAGCTGCTCTGTGTTGTGTTGTCTTGTGTCTCTTTTGTCACTTGTTAACAAATACAATTATGTATTTTTTTGGTCAAGTGATAGTGAATGTATTGCTTTAACTATACATTTTTATTTTTGATAGGACAATAAATGTTTGGAGTTTTAAAAAAAATGAAAATCTCCATTTAAACTTTCATTTTCATTTTTCATTGGTGCGTTTGTGACTAACCATTTATAAATTTAACTATGACTAGATAGCTACTTACCTGGGTAGAAGTGTTGTCAGCTCAGCCTTACTGTACTTGCCAACAAAAGTCTCCATAAATCTTCTCTCTATGACGTCTTCCTTCTAATTAAACTAGCATAAACCGCCCAGTTATTTTCTGATAGCAAATCACTGTAGCCACCAATTAACCCTGAAGACACAGTGTTAAACAAGCAAAGCAGCGACACTGACCATCCACTAGTTTGAGATGGAGTAACAATACTAAACAGCACAGGAGGTCTGAGCTAAATGCTATCAGTATGCTAACATGTTGATGTATCCAAATTCAGTTCAGGTTGCACCTCTTAGTATATACTAAAATCTACTAAACACAACGTAGCTATATTATAGCTGAAGCTGAGAGAATCACCAAAGCCATTACATCTATTAAATATTATTCTGATTGGGTTCAGACATTCAGATTTAAAATGTAATGGCAAATCCATCTAGTTTGTGTTTAAATTAAACCACTAGGTAAATCTAAACAATTTTAACAGAAAAGGTCCCCTGTATAATTTCCCAGTCACAAAGACCCAAATGAGGTGATTTCACAAGATATGTTCAACCCCCACACTGGCCCAAAATGCAGACAATTAGTGTTTGAAATTGATTGCATGACATTTTTATCCTTTGCGAAAACATCTTATAAATACAACTTGTCTTAAATCTGGCTTTAGCTGTTTTTAGCTGTAACTCTGCAATTGGACCATTAATTCCTTAAAATTAAACAACTTTTTTTGTTGCTTTCAAACTGTGTGCCAAATCTGTATCCAGTGGGATTTGACTCACTTTAATGTGGGAGGATCAGAGTTGTGTTGTTTCCTGAATTCCTCAGAACATCTGAAACACACATGTAGGCTACACTTCAGTTTCACTGCAAGTTGACAACTGCACAGCTCGACAGTTTGGAGAAGGAAACTATTTCATTGAGCCTCTTTGAGTGATGGGATGAAGAACAGTTGAAAAGGTCACCTCTTGATTGTCTTGAGCGAGTATTCATGTAAACACTGGTTTAACCTAATTTGTGTTAGAGATGATACACACTCAAACTTTTAATGGTGCACTTGTAGAAATACAAGTATTGGCACACCCTATTTAGACTAAAGGGTCGATGTTCTCCTTTGCAAAACAGTTACAACATCAACAGCCATAAATATCACACTACATAGCTGAAATATTTTGATATGCATGCCATGGTTCATTATGCTTTAAAGGAATAGTTCACTCATGCTGATTAATACTCCGGAGTAGTTTTTTACTCCTCAAAGTGCATCTGGAGACCAAGGAGGGGGGGTCGTAGTCCAACGAAAACTTTAGGATAGTGCCCAACACATAAGTCCATTAAATTACACAAAAACCTTGTAATATTCCTCCGTACTTATAGATATTTTTTCCCAGCCTAAACAGGGACCCTTATTGTAAAGTGTTAGCCAGTCTTGCATTGAATTTGCCTGATTTCATTTTTTAGGCTGAAAAATTCCTTAATTTCTTGTTTGACAAACAGAAACGTGAGTCAATAATGACTGGATTTCATTTTTTGGTGAACTATTCCTTTAATTTCTCTGACAAAAAGTCAAGTCAAATCTTGTCTTTTGTGTCTATATAGTGTTATATTTCTTCCCAGCTGGGAAGGATCAAGTGATACTATGGGATAAAGTCATGCTGCAGGTCATGCTCTGGTGCTTGTACTGTTTCATGTCGAAACCATTTGACTGAGGTTTACCATCTGTTAATGGAGCAAAACACTTAACCATAGGGCTTTCAACCTGGGATCAAACTGTTTCAATGATTCAGCATGATAAACACGGTCACTGTAGATAAACATGGCATGTCATAAACAAATGTCTCCCACTGCACACAATGAAACGACTTCTCTCACTTAAAAAAAAAAAAAAAAATCAAACTATGACTAGAGCTTATCACAAAAATCATCATTTATTAAAAAAGAAAACTTTCAAAATTGTGCAAAGAAACAACAAATTGTAACATAAACATGGCTTCTTGTAATCAAATAAAACTATAAATATAGAAAAATGCCACTCAATGCTCTGATTTATTATTTCAGAATAGAAATGGCTAATTCACTCACTAAATTATCATCAAGGCATTCAACCAGCTTCTATTTCACCAAACTAGAACCAAGGATTATCTTTCATTAAATAAAGTAAAAAATATTATTCATGTAAATATAGAAATGTAATTCTAATATTTATTTTTTTAAACAAAAACTCAGAGGCCTAAAATGGCAGTGACACAATTGAAAAGAAAACTTTCTGGCATTTTCCACAGGAGAACACTGTTACAAAACGCAACCAAAACATTCACTCATTAAATACATTATGCCACTTTATGAAATATAACTATCAGATTTGTTAGCTTTTTACAGAATACAGTTTCCATGCAAACAAAGTTATTCACATACCCAACTAGATCATCAACCCTGTATTGACTGTTGGGAGGCGGGGAATACTGAGCAAGTTACTGTAAAACTCATCTAAAGTAAAACACTGTCAGTCCCAAACATTGATAAGCTACAAAAAAAATTTCAGTCTTCCTGAAGTCTCAGTCTTTCCACTGTTTGTGGAAGAATACACATTTACATGTAAATGAGCAGCAGGAGGCTGAGGGATTTATCCTGGTTTTCTTCCAGTGAGGCACCTCATTTCTGAGGAATGTTGTAGATAACCACCCAGTTAAAGAGACACAGAGACACAGTGTCTCCTGGCAATATAAATATCTTATGTTTAATTTATTCAGGCACTTTGTTTTGTGTTGGCTGAGGGCAAACTGCCAGTATTGTAAACTGGAAAAATGCACGGCAGTGAAGTTTTGGACTTTTTTTTTTTCCTACACGGGAATGTTTAAGTATCAGCTGTGCAATTATAACAGGGTGGAGGAGGCTGTTTTTGAAGTGTCTTTAGAGAGATTGTATGAGCGCACAGACGAGCACATTGTTGGTCGTCAGTAATTGAGGATCTGCACATCAAACAGGTCACAGACTCCCTCATTATCGTCCAGGTTGAAGCTGTAATCTATACCTGCATGAAGAGAGAGGAGCAACAACTAGATTACTATAAAACACAAACACAAGGACAGGCAGTTCCTGATTCTTAGCTGTTTAAACTGACATAGTGTCAAAGGGCATCAGGCAACACTGGACAGTAAAGCAGTCTTGTCCAGCCCAAAAATACCTCAACTGTCAGATGCTTTACTGTGACATTTGGTTCCTATATCTCTGTTGAGAGTTAGTACCCTAATACCTTTGATAAACTCCTGACCTTTTCCTCTAGCACCACCGACAAGATCATTTTTATTAATCTTGTGAAATATCTCATCAACTTTTGACAAGACTCTCATGAAAAGTCATTTAAAATTCCTTTGTTTCTTTAGTCCCTCCTTCAGGTAAAAAATTTACTTTGATATATATAGTACTTTGATTTATGATGAATGGATACTGACGAAACTGGCAATCCCATCTGTCTCAGTATTTTTGTTTTCGACTGCTTTGTGCAAAACTTTTTTCTCCACCCAATGTTAGCATGTACAACAAAAATATTACAGCTGCTAAATATTATCCTGTTATTACAGATACAGATTTTAGTATTTAGTTCAAAGAGCTGCAGCAGACTCTTAGTGCTGTTTATCTGTTTACAGAGTAGGTTAAACCACAAAATCTTGCTATAGCTGAATTCCAGTGGTTTAGTTTTACACCTGGTTGCAATCCTGGATTCCAGGATCTTAAGGAATCACTGCCGCATGAGGTTACAGGTGCGACAGCCACAGTAATGCTGGGTATAACAGAGATGTAAGAGTCGAGTGTCTACACTTAATGTATAAAGTTCTGCAGTTCTTACCGTCAGAAGACATTAGCTCATCAATCAGGTCATCAGGTTCTGTAAGAGGAGCATAAACAACATGTTTTTGTTTCACATTAAATAGTCTTCCATGATATCATTCATTATCATGGTATGATTCTGCCTAGCCCTAAAGCAAGGAATCAAAAACATTGAATGAAAGCAAGCACAGATCTTAAATGTTTTACAGAACCTAACTGAAACAACCCCAAAGCCCAACTGCTGGATTCCATTACAGAATAAAAATAGCTCTCATGCCCATCTCCTTCATCCCCTTACCCTCTCTGGCGTCCTTCATGTGGTCTCCAGCGGTGTTGAGCTTCAACAGGCTGCTCACGTCCAGCACAGACTGGAGCTCTGGGCCCGCCAGGTCCATCTGCTGCTGCTCCAACACCACTACTGGCTGACACTCTGCAGGGAGCATGGCCGATGCAAACTGAATACTTATCTAAACGGTGAAGTTCATTATAACAAATTTAACTGGGCCTAAGAGGGCTAGTCAAATCTCATGAATGGTGAAGCAATGGGCCCCTTAAAAGAGTGGTCACTCACAACACAGATGAACTTTATTTTCTTGCCAAGAGTGAGATGTCTGGTTGGTTAGCTTAGCATAAAGGCTCCCAGGCCGCCTACAAATCCAAATTGGTGTTTTTACTTGGCTCTGTCTAAAGACTCAGCCACTTCAATGGACAGCATCTCTACACCTCGGCTATTTCTCTGAAAGCCAAAGAGTAATCCCACCACGTGTTTGGCTTGTGTTGTTTCAAATTTGTTATCTGTGAATATCAGTGTTAAAGATCATTTTGGTCTACCGAGACATTGTAATCACAATTCCTCATGCAAGTCCGGAAACTCGATCAAACTTAGTTTCACTTTGACAAGCAGGGATATGTTGGTTTGCACATTGTCCCGTAAGTTTTATCTTTTCCCATAGTGTGGGTGAAAAACTGACACATCATTTTCTTATAGAGCCAGATGAGGAAGTGGCTAGTCTCTCACATACTGGAAGTCTACACTCAAACTCCTGTTTTAGTCTGTTTCCATGAGTACATATAGTACCGGTTCTCTGTTGCTGTTAAGCTGGTGCAAACAAGTGACATATTGAATTATGTTACCCCAGGATGTTTTTGCTTCCTTCCCATTAGAGCTGTTGTCGGAAGTTCCGAAAAAGATTCCCAGAAATAATACTTGATGTTGGCTTCAGCCTCCACCCTCTCCTGGAGTAGATTTCAGGAAAATAAAGAGCTCAGGTCTTTAAAATTCTGAGTTTATATGGATCAAAACGTGTTTTTGTTATGGTACAAAATGACATTATTTGTATTTTTTATACCTTAAATTTTCCAAACTGTGGATTTTGAAATTGATTTCATTTGGTCTGGGCCATTGATTTTGGATTTTTAAACGGCACTATGAAAATCAATGCTTGCGACATATAAGCTTTCATCAATGACAAAGCTATTGCACTATAATTACATAGTATTGCGAATGCTGTTGACCTAGGAAAAGTATTTCCTGTTCTTGCATGTGAAGTCAGGATGCTCTGTCATCTGATATTGAGTCAACTGCTTTTTAAAGAAATAATAAACCAACTTCAGACGTTTCATTTCCAGTATTTTCTCATGGTTTTTGTTCAGGATTTGAGTTCCAGTAAAGTATTAGCAGAGCTCAGTAATGTATTATTTTCAGTCCTTTTGACATGGGAGCATCTCAGAACAAAACATTGTCTGTGGCTGCATTTCTGCACAAAGAACATTATAAAAAACAGATCTACAGTTTACGCCCTTAGAGACACACAAACATTAAACTGAAAATAAATGCAGCATAATACAACATTCCCACAACAACTCATATACCGGCGTAGTTTTCAGTTTTTATGAAATCAGTTAAGAGTGATTTAAAATTGTGGTTATGTATAGTTTGTGCTGTTGAACAACATTGGTTGTAGCTGTATGGTGTCTTTGATAGTCAGTCTACGCTTGGTAAATATCGTCATCTCACTATTGTTTAATAAAGTTCCAAAACCAGGACATCCCCTGATGAAAGTCTAAGAGTATATTTACTTCAAAAAGGACAGCAGCATGTGCTGGCCTACTGCACTGGGTGTTAATAGTTCAATTTTTACAGTGAGGTTAAGTTTGACATCATCAGCTCAACTGAACCAACTGAGTAATCCTTTTACAACTGGGAAATCTGTTGGTAGTAATAAGCTGTTGGTTTGGTTTTGATTTAAGCGGGCCCTGCTCACCCACTGGTGTTTTCCCCTATTCTGGCTAATAACCCACTGACAAGGCCAATCTGAATGAAGCTACTGGGAAGAACCCCAAGAGGTCTCTCTCTTACCTCAATGGGCTAATAATAATTAAATTAGTTATGACTTTGTCTCACTTCAAAATACTCTATGATGTTTTTCACCTCCAACTCCTCTGTGGTATTATTTTTAAGGTGTCTCGAAAGATTTATATTTATGATTTCTACATGATTTATAGTCCAAACTGTGGTTTCACTCTGCTCCACTTATCTACAAAGTGGTGGGTGTGTGTGTGCCGAGAAATAGCGACAGCTGTTTTTGTACCAAACTGCCCTAGTTGGGCTGCTCGGAGGGTGTGTGTGTGTAAGCTCTTTTCTGTGAATGCAATGGTGGCTGGACCTCTTTCTGAGACTTCTGAGGAAACATCTGTTAATGGTAACATGGTTGATGAACCTACATACTCACAAATTGCTGTTAAACATGTGGCTGTTTACCACAACAATGCACTCCATTTAAAGTCAAAATGAAAGCTGGAAATGGGAAATATGACTCTAACAGTTATTGAGCAATTCCACAGCACCAAAGAGTCCAGTCTCTTACATCACTATGATGATGTTGAATCAAAACCACAAACAGCTGGATTTAAAACTCAACGCCATAAAGTAGGACCTGTTTTAGTGAACTGTTGTTATTGTGGTAAATGAGTGTATTTGTCCAACATGAACTTTGCATGGTGATAAAACCAGCAATATTTGGTAGGTAAGTCTACACCGGTGGGATTTTGTCTTCAGCATTTCTACTGTCACTGAACTGAAACGCCTGGTGTATTCAGCCAGCGTCACTATGGACACCAAACACCACCTGTGAAATCACTCAAAACTAAAGTGATATTGACTTAAGGGCTCGGAGCAAGTTGGAGGGAACATTGTTTAATATCTTTTTAGTCAGGGCATTTAAACCTTAAACTTATAACTAGTTTGTGCCTCAACAAAGTCATTAACAGTAAGAAAAGGTGTATTAAAAGGTGTTAAATGCTCAGGTATCAAAATCCCTGTCCTTACCCATCTGGACATCAGGTGGCGTGGACGAGGGTGTGAGCACTTCATCGTGTTCTGGCAGCACCATCTGGTGGTCGGAGCAGGGAGAGTCCTGGCTGCAGTACGAGGAAATGGTGTTGGAGGTGGAGAACATGCACGTTGAGAAGGGGAACCTCTGCAGGCTGGCAGGGGTGCTGGGTGGAGACGGCACCGGGCAGATATCGTTGGTGGGTGGCACAGGGAAGACCACGGGTATCGTGGAGTCTGAATCCCTGTTGATGAGCAAGACCTGGATGGGAGCTGAGTCGCTGCGTAGGTTCACCTGGTACTTCTTCTGACCACTCTGGCCCTGTAGAGGAGCAACATGTTTGTAAGATTATCGTGACATCTTATGTTAATGTGTTTTAATTGCTTAACAAATAAAGTTGGATTGAATTGGATTAGACAAAATTATCTTGCAAATTATATTTTATATATTATATATTCTTTCAGGAGCCCAAAATTCATAGCAACGGCCCTGATCAGCCTGGGCAGACTGGAACGTAAAACAAAGAATTGAAGGTGAGTGAATGTTGCACAAAACAGGGAACATTGTGCTTACAGCTTTGCCATAACAACTAGAAAGGTGATTATTTATCAGTGCTGTTTCACTGCCAACAAAAAGGGCCAAAGAAACCAGCTACTCCAGGGCTCACAAAAATAACCAGGCAAATTGGTTGAAGGTTGAAGTGCTTTTCACAGGCTTTTCATTTCCAGCTTCACACAACAACATCCCGATCAATAAAAGACACCTTTTAAGAAATGACCAACCTTTTCAGGTAGTGGAACCTCTAGTTGCGTCCCAGCAGGAGCCACAACAGCAAGAAGAGTGTCTCCCCCGAAGGCAGTGCAAATGTCTTCATGTGTCACAAATTTATAAGTAAAGAAGTGTTGAGGAAATATGAACAGGATTACAATGGGAGCAAAATGAAGACAATAAACTGGAAAAACAAGACCGTGAGCATTGTACACATCAGGATTAGCTTGGCTGTGATTTCACGAGACACTGACAATAGCAATTATATCTATAATCCTCCCTTCATAGCATTTGCTGTTCAATAAGCAAACAATGTTAAAGGGATTAACTAAGGGTTTTTTTTCCCTCTGAAATGAATAAATGGGGCCCAAAGTGGTGTTGAATTGCAAACTCTGAAGAGAGACAAAGACAATCGCCAGCACAAATGACACCAAGTGACATGTGACTGGAATGACATCAAACATAAAGTTTCACTTGTAGATAATAAACACTTAATGTGATAAGTAAAAAAAAAAGTATGTTGTTTTAAGGTTATGTTACAGAGAAAGCACTGGGATGTTTTAACTTGCCATAACAGGAAATGTTAGTACTGATTTTAGCACAGACAGTGCCCTCAGTACTGAAACGAAGAATGAGTGAAAAAAAAAACAGTTACCTAAATCAAACTAAACAAAAAAAGTAAAACAAGGATATGTGCTGGTGATGGGATCATGGTTTAGACGTTCAATGTTGTCTTCCAGCCAGGCTTTCTGGTTGTCCAGTTCTTTCTCCTGGGCCTCCAGCTCAGATATCTTTGCCTTCAAAACTTTGACCTGATCCAGCACCTCTTGAGTTTGGCTGCCCGTGTTCTCACCCCTGGACACAAGGAAAATAAAAGATTAACACATTATGAGAAGTCAAATGCGTATATTAATATGTTTCAACCATCTGTAGTAACCATTTGTTCTCTATGAGCAGGCTTTGTGGCACTGAAGGACTTGCCTAATGCTAAAATCAATGGTAAACTATTTGAATTCATTAGAGCTGCAAGAAGATGCCACTTTTTATGCACAGCAGTAGCAGTAGTTCTTCAAATGGTTCAATTCATCATTCAGAAATTACAAGATTTTAACATTTGAAAATAGCAAAGACTCATGTTTTCAAACCTCCACTGGATAATATTCTTGTTTTTCTTCTCAATCAGTCCGATACCTTCCAGGACATTAGTGATGTCGTATATCCTCCTCTTCTGCTTCACTGCCAAGCTGTCAGCTGCCTGTTAATTCACAGACATTTCCATAAAGGTTCTTACTCAGTGGTGGCTTAATGTGAATCCTCGCTGACAAGGCACATCAAAGACACTTTATACAGGCGTTAGCAGAAAACATAAAATTTATGCAGAAAAGTCTGCATGGAATCAAAAGAGACTTCGGCGAAGCCAACAAATGAGCAATTTGTCAAATTAAGCTGCACAAACAACAAGGCAAACCCCTTGGCAGGAAAGGACAGTTATACAATGGCAGAGGACGGAGGAGGAGGGAAACTGTCCGACAAGCCTGCTGTGTAAACATTACCCTGCTTTGGCGCGCAAGCAAAGAGGGAAAAATTATAGCAATGTTTTTCATCCCAGGTAGCTTTGGAAAAGACAAATCTGCTTGTCAAAATACTATAAGATACTGTGTGGATGGTACAAAAAAATGTAAACCTTAATATCTAAGGGCTTAAATATAGCAGATGTTAAACTGCCACTATAGAAAACAGAAGAATCTGAGAGATGGCAGGAAGGAAATTTTCAAAGAAATGTTTTTGCTGGTTGGAGCATTTCATTATTTCGAAAACCTCAGAAAACTGTGAAATTGGTTTACCCCCAGTTCAAGGCATCAAGATCTTCATGGTGATATCTGCAAATTAACTGGTTTGTCTGACCAGCAGTCCAAAACTTAAAGATATTCTGCTTACTCAACAAAACGACAAAACAAACACAGGTAAAAACCAAATGAAGAAGCTGGAACTATTTTCTCTTTTATGACTGACTAAAGAAAGAAAGAAAGAATAAATAAATTTGATCTGGTCAAAACTCTATATTGTTTACTTCTCCAGAGGGTCTATACATAGGTCTCATAGGTTGTAGGCCTAATATGATTACACAACTGATAGGGTGAAAAAAAAAGTTTTAAAACTCAAACTACATGGATTTTAGGGACTTTTCTTAGTCATTTCGTTTTTGTAGAGGTTTAGGCTAACTTACTTGTTTATGTCCAAAGCACTTACCGGGGTAACTTACTTAACTCACGTAAGGACTAGAGGGGAGACGTTACAAGCATTGAATTGGACATTTAATTTCACAAACTCAGTGTTTTAAATGAAAATGTTAATCTGAAAAATAGGTACAGCTGTAAGATAAATGTAGTGCAGTAGCCTAGAGATAAAAAATGAATAAATACATATCAAAAATAGAACTCGCGCAAGTACCTAAAATCTGTTCCTAAATACAGTGATGGCCAGGGTAAATAAAGACGAAGAGGCCCGGTTAATGGCGGCTTGTTAGTCCACCTGTTAAAACAAATCAATGCACCTGAGCGGCCTGTTTGAGGGTGACAGACAGCCCTTTGTTCACGGAGGGTGGCACTTCATAAACACGGAGAGCCCCCCCAAGTAACAAACCCCCCAACATCAACACTGAGCCCTTTCACGTTGTTTCACTGACCACTTTCAGATCAAGGACGCCATCCTTAGCTTCTTGTAGCAGACTGACAAACTTCATTGTGAGGAGCCCCAAACTTTTCTCGTGTCGACTCGGTGTCGTGCGGACCGTCTCCGTCGCCTCAAACTCCATCTTCTTTCTATGAAAACTCTTTGCTGTTGTTTTTGTGTTTAACCACAAATATCGGACATGTCTGTCCATCCAGGTGCCGTGTTTTGTTATCTCAATGGGACCGACTGCAGGTACCTGTGGGGGTTTTTAAATGAACGGACGTTACGTTATGTTACCGTTTCCATGACAACCCTTGTCCCGCTCTGTCAAGCAAGCGCTCCCTGTCACAGTGGCACCGCCTTCCGACGATTCTGACCACGCCCCCTCCCACTGCTCCACAATGGATGACGTCAACTGAATGATCAATCGTTCCTCAATTCGAATCAGATGGAATGTTTGTATGATGAAAAATTAAAACAAACAAATATTTACATGTTTTTTGTTGCTGTTGTTTTTTTTAACACATTATAAGAGCCACATTACAAAAACGTAAATTTTATAAAATAAAAGTTTTAATGATTTTCTTGAACTGGTCAAGGGAAGCATATTCACAAAGCAATAATGTCACATACTAAGAAGTGTACTGAAACTGACCAATTCCAAAATAAAATTGATCTAAATGTGAACCTCAGACTCTTACACCCTGGTGTTCTCATCTTCCATTTGTATCAACCCAATTCTACATCGTAAGCACACGAGTGAATTTTAGATAAAACACTATCAATCTTCTATCAAAATACAACAATAATTTAAAATAGAAAAATAAATTAATAAAATAAGAAAGTGAAATGTATTTTTAAAAAATTAAACTATCTGACAGCTTTTTAATTCACACATTTTTGTAGCAGCAAAACAAGGCATATTTCATGGGTTAAAAGTCTTTAAGGACACTTGTGAGACGTTTCATTTTCTCTTCCATGATTCGCTTGTTAGTTTCTGTTTCCTCCAGGAGCTGACGCATCTCTTCCTCCACTTCAAATACCTGAGGAAGACACACAAGCAGACGACCTCAGTCTCCCGTGAATATATTCATTTTCAAAAAGTGCTTTCCTCTGAAATCCAGACACTCTCAGCCGCGTTATGACAGTAAACCTTTCAGTGACAAAATCTTTCCAATTATGCATCATGAATTATGAATCCAACAGTGAAGTAAACAACAGAGGCCTTGCATGAAATGTTTGTGTTCCTGTCTCTCTTCCTGAATGATCACCTGTAACCATTAGTAACCACTTTCTACACTGCTGCTTTTCAGCATGGTGACAGATGAAACATTAGAGGATCACATTACTGTACCATATCAAACATGTGTACAATATTTATCATAGAAACACTAATCCTTCACTCACATTGGTGTGAGGACTAGCACTGGCTTTATTTCCCCTTATGTTTATCACAGAGGAACACACTGGCACAAAGCAGCTCTACTTCCTTCCAACATGAAGGAAAACTGGAAATATCTGTTTCTATAATTTACCTTTTGATTAGCTTGATCTATCCGTTTCTGCTTTTCATTGGCAGTTCGCAGCAGCTCAGCTTGATGGGCAGCCTGGACGGACTCAAGTTGACAACGAAAAGCATCGTCCACACTGTGTAGCTTCTCTAGCGCCGTCCTGTGGGACAGACAAACACTCAGACAGTGGCTAAACTGTTTTGCTAGCTTATACTAGGAAAATGTTTCTAGAACTGAGTCTGCTCCTATTAAGATAGATAATATAAATTCTGAATATTTCTGGAAACATCAACATCAATCACATCAATCAACAACAAATGTTCTTATTTATAACCCCAAGGCTCCATTATTAACAAAAAGATGAATGTATTTGGGTTATGTAGGCAGGATCGTTGAAACACAGATGTGCCTGTATGAGCAGGCCCAGAATAACAGATGGGAAATCTTAAAGAAAGATTTGCTCTCCTCTGATATTGTAGCATACTTGTGTGCTTCTGTTGCTTTATCTCTCTCTTCCAGCAGCAGGCGTTCCTT
Source organism: Decapterus maruadsi (assembly GCA_030347415.2). Lineage (NCBI taxonomy): Eukaryota > Metazoa > Chordata > Actinopteri > Carangiformes > Carangidae > Decapterus > Decapterus maruadsi. The sequence continues at coordinate 22,251,373 of CM064906.1, forward strand.
GGAATCAAAGTTGTCTTTCATGCGCTTCACCTGGCTCTCCAGCCGAGTGAGCAGATCTGCTTTCTCCTGCCACCTCTTACTGGAATCGCTTAACACAGACAACAAAACAGAAAACATAAGGGTGTTTCAGAAAGAACCTGCAACATCAATGTTTGATCAGCAGCAGCAGCAGCAGCAGCAGCAGTCTTAAGCTGCAACGTGGGTTTGTGTCAGGCTGGCATTTTAAATAAAAAATGTTACTTCAACATTCAATTTTACTTTTATATGGTGTTCTCAAATACCATTTTAAAAAGGCAATGATGAATTAATTATGATTTGGCATTTCGCACACATGCAACACTAGTGCAGAACCTCTTTGCTTTTGTGATGGACCCTTGCCTGTAAACTCGATTGACCTCCTCCAGCTCTGCCTCTTTGTCCTCTAGCTGCTGCTTCAGCTCCTCCTTGCGCAGGGTGACATGTTCCAGCCGCTCTCTCAGCTCAACCTGTCGTTCCGTCTCCTCCTGCTGCTGCTGCTGGAACCTCTTCTGGGCCTGGACCGCCTCCTCACGCAGCCTACGGATCTGATCATCGCGCTCCTGCAAGGCCTAGACAGCAGGAAGTTGGGGGAGGAAGAGAAACAGCTTCAGTGTGTCTCAGTAAACCCAGGACGAAACAGACAAGACGGATGCATATACACAAATGCAGGTCCACATATATAATGCTTGTGGTAAAATGCACAATCAAGAAAGTTTGAATTTTTGAAGAAGTGTCAGGCTCTGGTACCTCTTTAAGTTTGCGGATGGTCTCCGTCTGGTCGTCAATGATTTTGGCTTTAATTTTGAGAGCATCATTCTCCCTCTCATTCTGTTTCCTCTGAGTCTCCAGCTCAGTGCTCAGCACCTCGATCCTGGCCTCCAGGCGCCCACGGTCTTGAGCTAACGATGCTCCTACCAAAGACAAACACACTTGTGTAATCATTTAGTCCTTAACTTTAATTTTTTGTGCTTAACTTTATTTTATTTTCCGTTTCAATATCTTTTAAAAGCTTTTTCAATATTTAATCTAAGTAAATATGAACATGTATTTCACAAATAACCACTAGATGGCATGCTTTGCTTGACACAAATGAAATAATACATCAGTTAGTACAATATTGGGGCTGACAAAAAAAACCAGCTGCTTCATACAGACGAGTAGAATATCTAAATGTTACGAGTGACTCACAGCTCAGTGAATGAGAGAGAGTAGGCTGCAGTTCATAGACAAAATGAAAGTGGCCCTGTGTGCCACACTCTGCAACTGATTCAAAGCCCAAGTGCCCCCCTCCCCACCCCCTAGCCCTGGACGTCTCCCACCTTGCTGAGCGAGCTCCTGGCCCCAGATCCTCCGTTCTGACCTGAGGCCGTCTATCACTGACTCCTGAGCTGTGAGCTGAGACAACAGTCGTGCCTTGTCTTTCTTGAGCAACTCGAGCTGCAGGCCATAACGCCGGTCCTGCTCCACCTCTGCTCCCAAGGAATGCAGGCGGCTCTGGCAAGGGGACAGGCAATGGAGACAGTATTAATGATCAACGGCCATCTGTCACGGCTGGCAGATGGAAAGGCAGCTGGACCGCTCTGTATTTATGACGTCCTAAAGTAGTCAGCGTCCTACAGGCACGGGCCAAACCGTTTTTGAGAAGGCAGTGATTGATAAACAGGACTGGTCATATCTAATAATCTGTCTTTTTTTTTTCCTAACCTGAGTCTAGTAATTTCCTCTTATTATAGCTGGGGGGGTTGAGAAAGAAAATCAGTGAAAAATACAATACCTTCAGATCAGCAACAGTGTCTCTTTTGGCTTTGATGAGCTCAGTGATGCGGTTCTTCTGTTCTTTGACCATGGCTGTGAGCTCCTGCACCAGACAGCCTGATTTCTTCTCCCTCTGCTGGGACTGGGTGAGGGTGGCCTTGAGCTCCATCAGCTCTGCAGTCATCTGATCACAAGTCTCTTTCACCTACAGCAGCAGAGTGTGACTGAATGTGAATGAGGCAGCTAAGCAGAGTCAAGGGCTTTTGGTTCAAGCATTACCTGATTGACAATTTTATCAATCAATGTCACTTTTTTAAGGTCTCACAGAGAGGGTTGCAGATTTATAGAAAGCAATCCTTTAAAGGTTTCATGAGTGAAGGTTTGGCTTGCAATCTGTGTCTTATTCAGACTTCCTTGAGAGGTCAAAAGTTTGGAGATTTAAACTAGAAGCTTGTGCAAGCAGTAGCAATCAAGAACGAGATTACATTTTGTTCCAAGGCTGAGTGAAATTGGTAACCATAACGAGAGCTGATACAGATTCAGTCCTTTGTATAGCTTTCTTCCTGTGGCAATCACACACTACTTGTCCAGCATCAAATGATCCTAATTCAATCTCAGCTTTCAATATCAGTCTATGCAGATGGGGGTCAATGCCAGTTCAATCATTTCACTTTTCACTAGACACAGTAATCTTTTATCAGCTGGACTGTACAGAGAATATAATGAAAAATTACAGGACATCTGAATGCCAGTTGTCCGTCTTTTAACAGACCTCAGAGAAGCGAGCAGCCTCGATGGTCAGTGCTATGCGGAACTCGTCCTCCAGAGCCGCGTACTGCTTCCTGCTGTCTGCCAGTTTCTCCTGCAGCTCTTCCTCCCGCTGAGCTTGTCTCTGTTCCACCGATGAAACTTCTCTCGCCACAGCTTCACGGAAATCTGTCCCACCGGGCTGCAGCCGCGAATCCAGCTGCTTTCTGTAAAACAATGCAATCGAGCACAGTGCATCCACCTGTTTAACAGGCTACAGCAGCAGGGTCTTGTGTGATTTTGTTAAGTTTTGCGTTAAAGACTCTAAGATAATACCTGAAACTGACATATAAGCACGTAATATTGCATTTTAAATGTAGCAAGCCACTAACATTTTTTTGTGTAGAGTGTATTTTGGGAGGTTTTCAGGCATTTAATTGACAGGACAGTAGAGAAACAGGAAATGGGGAAAGAGAGAGGGGGGCAATAACATGCAGCAAAGGGCCACCAGGGAAATCAAACTAGGGCTGCTGTGCGGCAAGGACGATAGCCTCTGTATATGGTGCAACTGCTCGACCCACTGAGCTACACGATGCACAAAGCCATTGACTACCAGTACTAAAATGACTATGTTAAAGCCCTTTTGCTTTGTTTTGATCGGATGTGATTGATACAAACATCAATCAATAGATATTCATTTAAATGCAGCTGAATTTTGATTGGTGCACAGTGAAATGTGACATCACCTGCAGCCCACTGAGCCCAAGACAAGAGAAACCAGCCAGAATTAAGAACACAAATATGAAGAACTTATAGTTGATATGGTAAACATTCCTATTCTAGTGATGAGTATCAAATCCTCCAGATCTACCTGTGCTCTTGCTCCCTGGACGCGAGCAGTTCATGCAGCTGCCGCAGTTTGTCCTTGTACTGGTGCACCGAGGCTCTCTGGATGTCCAGCTCCCTCTTCAGAGCTGCTGCCTTGTTCTCCAGCTCCTGGTGCCTCTTCATCTGTGGAAGGTCAACACATGTTTTATACCAGCCTGCCACAATGACTGACCCTCTCTGCTGAATCCATTCCTCTCAAAGCAGGGTCACTGGAGACTGGATTATCAAATTCAATAGGTAATAGGGAATGATCAACAGACTAAATGTATAAAAACAGAGACACAAGCAGTGATGGGAATAACGGTGTTACAAAATAACAGCGTTACTGACGAGTGACGAGTGACGACGCAACTTTTTTCAGTAACAAGTAATCAAAAAAGTCACTGTTTCCACCGAAATAACGCTGTAACCTTTACTGGCAATAAAAATTGCCGTTACTCGACTCAGGAAGTCAGTATTCCTCCGTCCAGGCAGGCTCCACGAATAGTGAGTTGGTTAGTTTCAGATAAACAGGAGGATGAGGTTGTAGAGTGATTTAACCTAATGCATAATGCATTTTATAAAAAAGTAACGCAATGGTTACTTTTCCTGGTAATTAGTTACTTTTATAATGTAGTAATCCAGTTAATAACTCTTTGGGGAAAGGAACAAAACTATAACTCATTACTTTTTTAAAGTAACATGCCCAACATTGGACACAAGAGCTCCTACTTCCTAGGTATTGTGAACCAGCTGCCGTACCTCCTCAGCCTGCTGGCGAGCCCTGACTGCTTCTCCGTGGGAGACGCTCTCCTCCAGTCTGTGCAGTGCAGTCGTGCATTGTTCTTCGCTGCTGCGGGCTTGCTCCAGCTGCTGGTTTAGGGACCGACACCTCCCCTCCAGCTCCTCCACACGAGTCTGCAGTTCAGAGTGCCCCGATCGCTCCTTCAGCAACAACTCTTTCAGACTGGATGGGAGGAAAACGATGATAAGGGTGTGCAAGAGATGGAGGAGTACCGGTAATTCTCTGGATGTCTCCCTTTTACTGCATGTAGAAATTGGTACAGGAAACTATAACCACTTCTGTGATGCCCTTGACTGTCCTGTGTTTTATCTCTCAGTGTTAAAAAGGTGATAGCACGTGAAATTGAAGAAATCTGACATTATAGCATCGCCAATATCTTATCCTAGGGGAGGGAAAATGGAAAAATGGTGGGGGTTGAGACAGAGACAGAAAAACAAGAGATACACTGACCTCTGAGGCACAGAACAAGTAAGAGACAAGAAAACTGTTGGACCATCTCATATATACATTAGCTCCCTCTTTCAATGTGCCATGATGAGTCATTTCTCTGTCATCTAGCTCCTGATGAGCGAGGGAGTCAGCAGCAACAGCTGTGTTCAGTGTCATTAGAAAGTGACAGGTAAGATTGATTCATGTAATACCGCTGACATATGCTTGTCACCAGGCTTCTAATTACGATCATAATGCAGATTTATCTGAGCAGGGTGTAATGCAAAAGAGAACAATGCACAAAATAGTCACCTGGCTCTCTGGCTATATCTGTGATGTGCAGAAAGAAGGGAGCGATACAAATATTTAATTATAGATAATCATAGCCTAAGCTATAATTTAAATATAATGTATATAAGCTAGATGGGTGCATAGGTTAATCATCTTTTTTTTTTACACTAAATAGCTTTATTATCACCGGCAGCTGCACGAATATTTAAAGGCTTTGGTGTGCTGGGCTACTATGTGTGCGTGATTTCATAAGAGGCTATGGGACAATGATAGTGAGGAATTTTAATGGTGGGATGGATACTCATTGTTCAAGAATGAGACAGGCATCAGGCCCTGGACTCGGGAGAGCCAATACAAAAGATGAAGAGGGTAGAAATGGATGAGAATCCATTATGCAGTTGACAACTAAAATCCACAGAGACGGGGTCAATTATCCCCTTTCATCATGATATCTGCTTTAGAGCTGCGGCGCCGATTCGTGTGGAAGTTGGTGTGCAAAGAAGATGCTGACAATTTTTTAGAGAATCCTGTGGGTCACAGGAGAGAGCTGAAGGCTGAGAGCTGAAAGATGTTAACGACTATTTCTCCGCTTTCTCCTGTCTTTTTTAGAAATGTTGTCAAGGGATTGGGATGGGACAGATCTATCTTTGTGGGAGTGGGACAAGAGTGAATTCCAAACACACCTCACCCTCCAGTACTTAGTGAATACATGTAAATTTGTGTTTTCCTCTCACCGGTCCGTGGTGTGCAGCGCCATGCTCTGAAGGTCTTTCTCCTCGCTGACCCTTGTCTGCTGGCACTTCAGCTCCTCTGTTAGCTTCCTCACAGCCTGCTCCGCCTTCCAACGTCTTTCCCTTTCCTGGTCACGCTCCATTACGATTGTCTGAGCCACACACACACACACACACATACACACATATACACATACACATACACATACACATACACATATACACTGAGTAAAAGCACAAAGAACTACAAAATGCTGGCATTACTTTGGCTTCAACCTGAAAAGTGGATTTCTGTTACTGAGGTTTTTATAGTTGTCCTCCTCACTGTTAGGTCTGGTGATCTAAGGGATGAACAATTAAATAACACTGAATGTTTCGAAAGGATTTGAGGTTTTTCTGAGTTCCCGTAAAGAATATTGATGAGACTGAAGGAGAGCTCCGCTGGTTTTACACAAGTCAGAGTCTGTTACAGGTGAGGGATGTCTCACTCTGGAAACTTTTATGTCTCCACAGGGAGCACTACAAAGTCTGATGCTGCGCTGTAGACTACACATTAAGGAGCTTCTTTTGTCTTTTTTGACTTTCGTTGAAGAAGAAAAAAGTTCTATGGCTTAAACATTTTAATCAATCAAATAATAATGTCACATTAAAGCCTAGTGCTGCTAACATTGAGTTATGTCATAAATCGGGAGAAGACAAATATAGAATATTGATGTTGTTATATTGTGTCCTTTGGTGGTATCTATTATTTTATTTCTCTCTGTGTGTGGGCATACCAAAGAAACAGCAGAGACGGTACAAACACAGAGTGGATGTCTATTCCTCTCCTGTAAAGGGACATAACCTTTTTCATATGAAACTCATGCAATAAAAATACAGGCTGCCACTCAGGCCCGGCCTTTCCATCCCATACCCTGTAGGTTTCCTCCTCCTCAGTGAACTTGCTTTTCACGTCGCCTGAAGCCTTAGCAGCTCTCAAAGGTCCACTCCTTGTTGGTCCAACTCCGTCTTCAACCCCTGCACCGGCAGACTTTCTCCGGGGCCCCGCAGCAGACTTTGAACTCCTCTGTTTGTGATTCTCCTGATCGCTGCACATAAACCAAATTGCAGGTATTGAACCAGCTGTGCAATTGATTATAAACACCCCTCAAGCTAATGTCTGGTTCAGTAAAGGTCAAACCAGATGAGTTTCTTACAGGTGAGCAAAGTCTTAACAACTTTAAATTGAATTTCGGGCTAATATTTTAAAATCACCTTGATTTTGACGAGGACAGTTGGGAGCTTACTTAAGCTAAATTACTGAATCTTAAGCACATCATCAGTGGCTGATGAAGTGGGATGAGGGTGTGGACCACAGAGGGAAAGTCATTAATCATGGCGGGGAGATGACGGTTGTAATTTCTAACACAGAGGAGGAAAGTTTACCACATCACTCAGAGAAGGAAATTTATCACCCCCCTTTCAGCTAAGAGGTAAAAGGATTTCCTCCATCATCAAAATACCTGATGATATTAAGTTGATACATGACATAGAAAATGAAAATATCTATTGCCACATATTGTGTTGATTGTTATGGATGCTTTTGACTTTGTAAATTATTACATCATAAACACTTACGTGTTGACTTTGGCAGCATTGTGAATGTGATTATCTGTACTCAAAAGGTACGCTCCCTGAATGTGTTATGGTGTCCAACAGTGCTTAAAATGTCTTCAAACAGCTCGGTTTCAAAACATTAACAACCTTCTCTGAGCAGCAGTGGGTTTTGTGGAGGAGGCAGTTAGCCACTATAACAAAGTCAGGGAATCCAATCACACCCTGACGGAAAACAAAATTATTTTTGGAGTAGTTAAGCCCGACAGCTGCGGCACTGTTGTGTGTAGAGTTATGCAGGCAGAGAATCACCTGTCTGATCTCCTGCCTTTGGCTTCCTTTTTGGTCGTCTTCACTGTGATGTTCTTACGATATCTGGGGATCCTGGTGCATCTCTTGTTCTCCTTCCCGCTGTCACACTCGCTCTCTGACGTGCGATCCGTGTCCCTCTTGGCTTTTCGTAAAGGCGCCACAGCATGAGTACTGTCACTGGGTTTGTTACCTGCAGGGGCCTGGGCACATATTGAAATAACTTTCAGAAAAACTGATAACATGTGACAGGATAGATAAATATCTGGCAGATCATATTCTTAGATCAAAACAAATTAAATAGTAACAAGCGTCCTTAAGATTAATGTTTTCTTAAAGAGATAATGCAAAAATACTGGTTATTAATGATAATTATGGGACTCCATTTCCTAAGAGGTGCCTGAACTGCTATTCAGGTCAAACAATATTAGTTTCTGCTTTAAACAATGAACCAGTGTCTGTGTGTCTCTTTGCCTACTTAGTACCTAGTGAATATCTCGCACAAAAACTCATAATAAATGACTCAGTGGCTTTCAGCGGTGTTAAATAAGCACCTGCTGGATGAGCTGCGACACCTGGTGCTCCAGTTTCCTGATGCGTTGTTCATTAATGGGGTCTGCTGGATCAGCCACAGTGGAATGAGCAGCCTGGCGATCTGGTTGTGCGGCTGCATCTGTGACTGCTTCAGAGGCAATCCGCTGACGAAACTGGGTCAGCACCTCGTCGATGCGGGGTGTGGTGAGAGCACCATCTCCTCTAAGCTGCAATGGAAAGTTAAATTGTATTTTTCCCACTTGATTAAGAACGTGGTCTTACATCAGGGTACCTGCTACTGCTCTGTCACACTCCACTCCAGCTAATTTAGACTGGAAATTGCCATCTGGCGCAGTGAATATGTAAAATAACTTATTAGTTAAGAGATCAGATTCCCAAACTTTTGCTGTTCTCGTATAAATCCACTAAATCACAGTGTACTCCAGCAATTCAGTGACTTTTAAACCTGATAAATGTTCAATGATATGAAAAATCTCTTCTTATCCATAGATGTGAATGAATTCAAATCCAAAAACAGACACAATGAAAAATTGGTCCATCATGATTATGAATAAAATTGGAAGCTTCCATCTTTCTGGCATCTCAGGTTCTCTTATAATGGCCTCCGTATCAGTGTTGTAAATTATATTTATGCATTTTAAGATTGTGACAGAAACAACTGCATATGGTAACTCTATTGAAATCATTATTCTCTAAATTAATTGTAAGGTGGAATCAATAATTACAGCTTCATTTTGACTCGTGTCTGAGGAGAGCAGGAGGTCCACATAGTCCTCCAGACCAGGAACATCGCAGAGGCTTCCAAGACTTGGATGTGACGGATTTCCCAGCCGATCCAGTCCATCCAGGATGGAGACCTGTGGCAGCGACTGCATAACAATCTCCCTGTAACCTGCAGCACGACACACACACACACACACACAGACTTGAGCAAAAGATGGCCCTACTATTGCCTCACTTAAACATCAAGTGTCACAGTGGTCATGTTGTATAAAATCAAATAATCTATATCTAAATTAACAACCTCTTGTGTGTGCTATCCTCATATTCACTATTGATGAGGTTCGTTTGTTGAGAACAGAGCACTGCTAACATTAGTGTATCTACACATATTGACAGAAAGGGTTGTAAGAATGCTTTAAGTATGCTCTCATCGATTTTAAGAGACAGAAGAGAGATGGTGAATTAATCCTGAGCAGGAGGATCTGATTAATGGGTGCTCTGCATAACACAAGAGATTTTTACATTAATACAACTGTGTGAGTGTGTGTGAATGGGCATCTGTGTCTCTATATTATTGTTTTGTGTTAACTTTCTATTATGAACATGTACTACTGACGACTTAACTCTTGTTCTGTAATTTTGTTGTTTATAAGGAGGACCCCCTCGAAAATGAGATGGCACATCTCAAGGGGCTGTCATTTGAAAATGAAGTCACATAACTATCAGCGGCTGTTGATTTGACTACCGCTGCTTTTCACTGTTTTACTTCATTACAAACAATAAAAGGGAATGCGGGTGAGTCAGTTATTCTATAGGATCCAACAATTTACCCCCTAGAGTAGTGATTCATCAAAAATAGAGAGGAATTAAATCTGCTGGTACATACTGTTGATGTCTATTATAACACTGCTTGAATATCCAACATCTAAAGCAGGGGTCGGCAATAGGCGGCCCGCGGGCCGAATGTGGCCCGCCGAACCTTCCAATGCGGCCCGCGACTGAGTTTTAATAGTTTACGTACTGTATTTCTCGGTCTCTACAGGCGCCTGTAAGTCAATGCGCAGGGACATGGAAACACGTGTCCCAGCGCAGTGTTGTGTGTGCCTGTGAGACGCTGCACTGGGATAAGAAAACGCCCAGGTAAAATGTGCGAATGTTCGGGGCTGGACTGCAGGGTTTTCCCTGCCTGTCTGTAAAGGCCGTGGGTGATTCTGGTCTTGGTTCAACCGTGTGTACATCAGGGGGGCGTTCAGATGTCTTTGGCTCGCGCTCAAACCCATTCAATGTAGATGCGCGTTATGCGCGCTCCGAACTCAAAAGTCGTAGCGGAGCACATTTGATGCAACGCGGTTGTTTTTCCGTGGCGCACAGCTGCACAGACCTGCCTCTCCCGGTGTTGTGTTCCGGTGCCTTCGGCCTGTGTCTCTCCTAATGTTTCCCACTGAGCTCTGCCTCATTTGAAATGTGAAGGAAGCCCGTGAAAGACGGTGAGATGTAGAATGTGTTATAGAAGAGAAACACACATGTCAGGACCAATGCCTTGTATCATAACGGACCTGTCCTGTAATAGTCAGCCTCCTTTCATATTTAAGCTAAAAATCACATGTCTCAGGATACAAGCCAGCAGTGTAAAGCTCCAGCATATGTAAATGATGATATGATGGGCTATGTCAGAATTTTTAATTTTAAATGATACAAAACACCAAAAATGTGTATAAATAAAAATGATGTGCACAAGAGAAATAAAAACATAAACAACCAAAATATTAAGCAAAAAGGTTAATTTAATTTCAATCTAGGCCTATTTGAATGTCCGGCCCTCGGAGTGTCTGTTGAGAAAAAATCTGGCCCTTCGACAAATATAATTGCCTACCCCTGATCTAAAGCCTTTCTTAAACACTCTTGTACACTTCCTACACACTACCAGTTTATTAGGTATACCTACTATGTGTCCATCTACAGTCCGGCAATAAATGCTGTTTTCAACTGTGCTCTGGTGTGTGAGTGTCTCAAATACATAGCACACATAACACTTAACTAACTTAACATGACAGTACTGAATCTTGTGGGGCCGTTGTTGAGCATTTTATCACGTTCCCTTGGCAGACACCATTGTCCACTGTCATTAAAAAAATTTAAGATGCATCACTATAACTAATAATTCCAAGCATGTTAAGTGTTTGCACATCATTTTTTTGTATTAATGTAGGTGAGTATTTGGCTTTGAGGTGTAGTGTAGGTGAGGTGCGGCTTTCAGCCTGTGCAGGAAAAATTTGATCTATTTTAGGAAGATGTACCCATAATACTGGCAAATTAGTGTAGTCTCTCTCCACACTAGGGCAGCCACTTTCAATTTAATCTGCTGATTTCTTTGACGAATTATCACCCTTCTACTTAAAAAAATTACACAAGAAATATAGATGTTATTTGATCAGTTGATTAAATGTGACATTAAATGTGTTGGAAACAGGGTATAGATGATAATTCAACAATAAATCTGACATTCTTAAGCATCTCAGCATCAGACATTTTAAATTCTGTGCAGTATTTTGTTTTTATTTTAGCATATCAGTCCCTATACCCATGCAATATATTTACACCCATATATTGATCTAGTTAAATCTGTGCTCCAAAATAACATTTTCATGCCATACCTGATGACCTACACACAGGGTTGTCTCTGCCATCCTGGCTCAAAGTCACCTCTCTTAAACTTTGCAATCCCAGCAGGCACTGAAGCAGTTGATCGATTCGGTCCAGGTGGTTGCTATGGAGACTGAGGTGCTTCAGCTTGTACTCTGCTCCGTGAAGATACAACAACCCTAATAAGGGGGAATCAGAAATCAACAGCATTGGCACATCAGTCACTTAATGTTAATGTTTTCATTATGTTACGCAGAAAAAGAGCCGTGCTCTGTCAGAGTACAACTCACCGGTGAGGTTATTTATCTGATTGTAGGACAAGTTTAATCGTGTTAAGTTCACAAGGCCGTTCAGTCCTGAGGGACAGGGAGGAGACATTAACAACAGAGTGGCTTTACAGCTCATGAAGCGATTACAGGAACGTCAGAGTAAACGCAAGAGCCAGTAATGAAGAATTATTACTCGGGTAACTCCCACAATGAAACATTTATTATCTGACTAAAATGGTGACTAAAGACTCACCTTCAACCTTAGTGATTAAGTTACAGGATAAATTTAATGTTCTAAGGGAAGTGAGGGAACTTAGACCCTCAATCTTAGAAATGCAATTGGAAGAAAGGTCTAAGTGCCGCAGGTGCCAAGCGGAGGTCAGGCCCTCGATCCTTGGGATGTGATTGCAGTGCAGACTGAGTGATGTTACGGTGGGAGTCAGGGGAATATCCAGCAAACTAAACAAACAGCAAACAACAGGAAACATCAGGTTCACCACAAAAGAAATAGCCTAGTTGAATCATTTCACAAGGTACCCAAAACCATTTTGATCTACAAGGAAGGACATGTCTTGCCTGACAGGCGCTAAACAAAAACATACACTTCTCTGATCATTTCATTTGGAGTGTTTTTAAATTCCCAACAAGGTGATTTCTAGGGCTGGTGCTGGCTTTCACACAAATGAAGCTAAAAACAGACACTGGGAAAAGTAAATGCACAATGCACAGAAGAAGAGTTTAAGTTAATCTATCTTCATCAACTTTTAGATTCATTATATTCTCCGTTAAGAATTACAAGTCACTTTGCAGACTGAGATTTCATACATGGTTATAGATCATTAAACTATGAATACAATGGTTCAAGTTACTGTAACTCACCTTTGACAAGGCACAACATGAAATTCTCAAACATATAATGCAACAGTATAACACTAACTTATATTTATATCTGAAGGACACTATGAAAAACAAACAAACAAATAAAATCATATAATATATTTTAAGTGATGGATAACAAACACAAAACGATGTGATTAGTTACCTCGTTATATTCTTGTCAATAAGACTCAGCTCCTTGTCTCCCATGACGACGAAATACAGCCTGTTTACTGCCACATATCACGTCTCTTCAAAGATAAATCAACCAACCTCCTGTCACATCACGTATCACATCTCTTCAATGATAAACCAATGAAACCTACTGTCACATCACGTTAAATGTGCAGAGGACAACAACATCTTTAGCTACGTCTCCTAGCAGCCGAGCAAAACTTTACAACCAGTCGAGCTCAAAGGAGGCTAACTCACTTAACTGTCTTTAACCTGCAGCTGGTTCAGGAGGTATATCATCCAACAGCAAAACTAACATATCTGAAACCGTTAAAACATTTCTATTTGTTGTTGATTATGTTGTTTGTAGCTTGTAGCATCTGGCGAGTTGAACTAGCCGCTTCTAGCATTTGACTTCCTGTTTGCGTGACGTAGTTAACGGTAACATCCGGGGCTCTGAAAGCCCCGCCCACCAGATTGAAAGAAAGAAAGAAAGAAAGAAAGAAAGAAAGAAAGAAAGAAAGAAAGAAAGAAAGAAAGAAAGAAAGAAAGAAATACCAGCCCGGGTTTTCAAGATTTTAAGTAAACTCATCATTGAGAAGTGAAGTGGTTATTTGACTTTTTGCAATTTTTTTTTTTTTTTTTTTTTTGCAAAGCTTATGCACAGTCTGTTCTCTTCACTGTGAGCCCCACTTTATTCCCACACCCACATATAAATAGGCTTGTCAACATAACAATGGCATTACTGTGTTGTGTTTTCCGTGCCTGTTTTTGTTGGTCACTTGTTATACCATCACTCATAAGGAGTTTAAATACTTTTTCCTGAGGCCCAACTGCTGCAGCTGCTAATGATACTACACTTTGATGACACCATCTTTAATAATAAATGGAATACGAAAGACCCAAACTGAATAAGCATCTCATAACCAGAGTTCAAAATATATGAAAAAATAGAGAATAGATAGTGAAGTTTGTCCTCTTCTATTAAGCACCGCTGGATGGTTCAAATAGCAGGAGAGGAAAATGATAACTACTTCAGACATTTTTAAGTGTCATGCAAATGAGCTAGCTGATAAATTTTATCACCTTGAATGGGATAAATAAGATAAAATATGGGGTATCATGAAAGTCAAAATGAAATATGTCAACACTGACCATGGCAAACAAAGATGATAATGGTAGAAGACATTCTTCGCAATTTTGGAATTGTAATAAATTAAATGTAAATGGCTCTTTTTACGCTTTCTTTCCCTAAAGTATAATTCATCGAACCTGTTTCATTATAATCTGTCTTTGATTTATGGGCCTGTGAAACAATACATGCTGTGAGTATGCTTCCTTGTTCAGCTATGGCTAATCACAGATGTATGATAAAGATCCTGACCCCTATTATACACATAATTCATCTAGCAGCTACACGGGCTGGTGATTGATTCAGTTCATCACACACTGAACCTTGTCCTTATTAGAGGAGCTGCATGACTGATCATTGTACTCACTGGCTGCTAGCCAGCGATGATAGAACCAATTATACCTGCAACCCCACCAATGGCTCTCCTTAACCTGTGAAAATGATGATCTGGTGCTAATGAAGTGAGTGAATTAGAAATGCCATCTGTTGCTGCCTCGCCCACCACTTATGTCTCATAGGCTGCAGTTTTCAAGGTCACTGCATTTTTAAAAAAGTTAGATGAATATTCTCATAGCCAATTAGAGAATAGGCCTAATGAACAGAAATGGTATAGCTAATGAAACTCAAGAGGTGAACTTTTGCATTTAGCATCAATCTGTGCTTTATTTTCTACTCTTCTACTGTCATTTATTCTGCAAAGTGTCACACATTAAGTCTGTTTCACATAATGTTCTTGCTGTAGGACAAACTCTCCTTTGTTATTTGTCTGTCTGTCACCATCCTTATAATGTACAGTACTTCCTGCATAGAGTAATAATAATAATGCATCAGAGGGCACAGTGGCACAGTCTGTTCCAGGATAGATTTAGTAGTTCAAGTTCAAGGCATCATCTAATGTTGTTGCTACAGGAAAGTTATTTGATTAACCAAACATGGTTTTTCAATTTTTGGTGACCAGAACATTTTAGAGAGTTTCCAGCTTCCCTCTCTCTACCATCAAAGGCTACTCACTGGACTTGAACTGCTTCAATCCCAATTCAGACAGAAAAAAAAGAGGTGCTCTAAATCTTTTTACTGTTTAATAACAAAAAATAAGTTGTTTTGCCTTGCCTTGAGGTTTCTTTCTACTGAAAAAAAAACTGAAATGTCTGCAATGTTGGTTTTCATTGTTTGAGAAAATGAAAACCACAACACACGCTTCTTTTCTTTTTTTTCTTGGGGGGGAGGAACGTGTTTATTTCAAAAACTGTTATCATCCATAGCTGTAACAGATGCAATGAATACGAAAACGATCCATAATAGCCACATTTTGAACATGCTGATAGTAAAAAATAGTCACCTTTCGATTACCATAAAGAGATTGTAAACTGAATTTCAAAATCGTGTATAACAAATGACAAACATGATATGAATACAATATGGTGGTGGAGACATTGTGAATAAATTACATACTGTACATTTGAACAAAATGTACAAATAAAGCAAATCACATAATAAAGTGTAAAAGAAAAATGTTCCTCGTACATTCATATTTAGCTCTCTGCCAGCGGTGTGGCTCAGTTACAGTTTTCAATGCACAGAAACAGAACAAACATACAGTTGCAGTACAACAAAGGAGGGCATCTCATGGTTCATTTGATTTTTTTCACATCATTGTATTTTTTTATGCACAATACAGAGCATAATATATCAAGCACACAATATACTGTATTGTCCTTATTTCTTATTAAGGCAAACAGTTTGAAGGATTGGTTACTGATTGCTCTTTGAAGGTGATTTTGCAGTATTTTGGAGAATATTCATAACCAGCGTTTTCATGAAGTACACATCAGTGTCATGTTCTAATAATGAGGCAAACAAGCAACAAACAAGTCTGAAAAAATTCCTCCTCCTGCCCGTCGTCGCTTTCCTTTATTTCAAATACACCTCCTTGATCAAGAAGGTATTGCTGGTATCTGTTCTCTCTCAACTTCTTGTACTGTAGACTTCCTTTTTCCCCCAACTTGAAAAAAAGATGAGACAAGAGACAGATTGTTCATTACTGCGACGGACACAACATTCTGGAGGTCTGAAGTTTCAAGGTTTTGTGTTGGGTGGAAAACACAAGCGGTATGAGGGTTGAGGCTAACATTTAAAACAAACCAATGCCAAGAGCTCCCAATATTACCTGCAACCATTGACTGAAATATCCACCCGAGGACAAACAGTTCATTATGCCATCAACTTAATAATCTATCATGTTCGGAGAGTGGCTGAAAGAGATTTCTGTTATCGGGCACTTGAGGACAGCGGGGAGGAAATGTCAGCCATGAGGCAAATTAAATCTCACACCTATTTGTTCATACAGAGAAAATCAGGGGGAGATTTAAATGTCGTTTGATGGAAAGTGCGGATGAGACAGAGTCCTATCTCTGTGGCCGTTCAGACAGTCATCAGTGATAACCACAGAGAAGCTGCCTTTCCATACGCTCCCAGACGGGGAGAATGACAGTCCATTTAAAAGAACAGAGTGGGGGATTAAACTGGAAGGTGATGAGCAGCGTTTCTCACGCTCTCCCTCTGCCTAAAAGTATTGAAACAAGCTGCAGGTCGCTCCAGTTTCTGCTGCCGTCTATAAATTGTTGGACATCTTTGAAATGAGTTGGTAGACAGCTCGTCTAGGCCTGAGATGGGTTTGTTTCCTTGTAAATATGGAATTCTGTTGTGCAAAATAGTGCGATTAAATACTGACCTTACTCAGTTGTCAATGTCTGATATGTGGCTCTCTATCTGCAATACAAGACAAAACATTGATTGTGAGATTAACGAAGACACAAATGGGATGCACCATTCCCAATTCTTGTGAGTGGAAATATTAAGACAAGCATGTTATTGAGTCCATACATTTGTCATTCGGATATACAGTATATTAGTTGCCTTCCTGAAAACACTGCGTACTTTGTAAGCAGTGCAGGGAGCATCCATATGGTTTAATGTTGTCAGTTTTTCCATGGTCAGGAGGCATAAGAGGCTATTCAGCCATTGATTAACATTCAGGGCCTCACAGTTTTTTGTTGTGATTTTTTTCAATTGAGGAGCAACGCAATACTTGTAGGATACAAAACAAACTAGTTTTAATCCTTCGACATTTCATAACACCAAGAAAATCAGTGACGTTAGCAACAGAGAGAGGATGTTAAAGAAATACATTACAACAGTTCTTTACATTATATTATATCAATTAATATCCTCGTCTATAAGCAAAATGTGAAACGTGTGTGGATTGTGTAAAAGACATGGTATCTTGTCAACTTGGCAGTGAAACCTCGTCAGCTTGTTTGACTCAATGTTTCTGAAAAATATGGTTGGTCTGAAACTATCGTTGCACACAAAAAGAGCAAAACTAACAATACGTTGATCCTGTTAACAAGTATTGTTTCAATGTGTGACCTGCACGCCTGCAGCCTTTAAGGCGATTCACACCTAAAGGTCCGTTATCTGATTTGAATCAACACTAGGATGACACATTGTTGCATTTCTTCAATTGGTCTGGTTTGTGTTCACAAAAGCCAAACTCAAACGGCCCAAATTGAAATAATGTATTAACACATACTATATTTAAACTTAAGCCGGACTGAACTACCAGACTAAACAAGGCTGGGGTGAATGCAACCTCAAGTATTGGAGCACCAAATGTGAATTTATTTGCACCTGAAACTAATTCCCTTAAAATGAGTCAAGCTTGCTATGATTTCCAGTAAGCAGTTATTTTAGGAAAAAGTTTAGGTTTAATAAATGCACACTTGCCTTTTCAAAAATGAGTCTGATCGGCCAAACGCTTTTAATTCCGCTTAAGTATTTAAGGACTGAGAAGCTGCACTTTCCCTCTCTCCGCCATGTGCATGTCTGTATGAGTGTTAAAAAGCTACACTGGCAAATGCACAGTTGGAGCCACGTAATAGATTTTTTGTTCCTAATTCAATTTCAGACATTAGTTGTTATTAGTTTGTAAAATTTGATCAGTACTTGGTCAATCGGGCCAAGACACCCTGCAGGGGAAGAGCTGCCGTTTTGTCTCAACTCTTTTTTTCTCTGTTATTTTGAGTTTGTTTGGGAGTTCAGTAACCTTTGTTACCCTTTCTGTTGTGTTAGTTTCAGTATTGTGGTTTTCCTTCCTGTTAGGGTTGTTATGTTTGTTATTTTGGCTTTGGCTCTCCCTGAAGTTATTCAGTGCTTCATGTTCTGCAATAAATCTTTGAGATTCTGAACAATAAGACTCCTCGGGTTCCTCATTTAGTTTTATGAAACTCCCCATTCCCCTAACCCAGTTTGAAGTTGTAATCACTATAGACATAAAAAATAAATAAAAAATCTTGCAGGCATTGTGCTATACCAAGCAGCTCTAGTAACAGGAAAGATACTAGCTATTGATTATCTATTTGGTCTAATTAAATTAGGAGATGACAAATGAGACAAATGTAGTTAACATTAAATCACACTTTATCTTTAAAGGGATAGTTTGACAAATTGGTCTTAGCACAAAGACTAAAGACACAGTGAACCTGAACACCAACAGAATACCAATACTCCCAGTTATATCTCGATTGTTTAATCTGTACAAAAACCCAAGAGTAAAAAATAAATAATTAACCCTGCTTGTTTCTAGTCTTTGTGCTAAGCTAACTGGATCCTGGATACAACCTCCAACTTACTGTACAAACCCAAGAGTGGCATCATCTCATCAACCTCCTCACCAAAAGTAAATAAGTGTAATTTCCTAAAATTGCAATTTCACTTACATGTGAGTTTGTGACTTTTAAAAACAGCACATGCAGCAAGACATACAGCGAATGTAGACGACACACACCTTCACACTTACTAATGGACATCCACCACACACATACTGTATTTGCTTTTACTTCACAGACAGGGGAGCTCAGTTACCCCACTCACTCATTGCCGAGACTGGAAACGGTGACTCGGCCTGCTCACCATGTCGCTGGTGCCTTCGTCTTCAAAGTCGTCTTCACCGCCATCCGTCATCTCGCCCGCCTCCACCTCAGCTGTCCCCTCCGCTTCCTCTCTACCAGAGTGGTCTGCTGCATCTCCATGGAGACATTCACACACCTCCTCTTGTTTCCTCTGCATCTCTGGCAAGATGGAGAAAGACTGGTAGTTAACACACAAGAGCATAATAGATTTATTGAACTACGGTTCTTTTTTTCCCAGACAAGCTACTCTATAAAGCTTTTTTTCTTTCTTTCTATATTCCTTTGTCCTCTTTCCTCATAGGTTCTGCATCTTTTATTTCGATACCTGGTGAGCGCTCTCTGTCTTCCCCCCCCCATGTTTACATGCACACCACACTGGCCGACAGCTGCTCCCTCCCCTCTGTCAAATCTCACCGGCGTCAGAGCGATGTGTCCGCTCAATCTTCTCCAGCCTTCCCAGCAGTGAGTCGATCTTGGTTTTGATCTGTGACAGCTCCTTTTTTATTGTCAGGAGCTGGTCTGTCTTCACTGTGAGAATACATTAATAAAGTACAAAAAAGAAAAGCATAGTTAATGTGATGTTTGATAAGGAAACAGCCACAATAACAGCAACAACACCTGCTGAGCTGGATTGCTCTGAAATGTCTTGAGAGCTAAGTTTGTTGCCAGAAATGTGGCTGAGGCACAATCAGTGAAAAGGGCATAGGGGGAGAAAGTTGTGATATTTCACTGTGCTGCGTTGTGAGGAGAATATTGATCGCTGTCTGTGAGAGTGTCAACAATGCAAACTATAGAACAACATCCATACAATCTGAATCATACTTTTGTTCGGCTGCCACCCAGCAGTAATAACAAACACTAGTCATGTTTCTATCCAATTGGTATCGCAAATCCTGAGCAAATTGTTATTAATGTACGCGTTTCCATTCTCTACAGTTGTGCGCTAATTCTCGACGTCAGCTGCAAATCTGCAGGAGAAAGAAGGCTGATAGGCTGATGACGATGTAAACAGTGACAAGAATGAACCAAAACATTTAAGTTGTCGCTATAAAACTAAAGCAATAAGCCGGAAAAAGTCTCCTTTCACATTATACAAAGTTTGTACAACCATTGTGAATGTTAAGAATATATATTGATGAGAGCAGTTCTAACAGCTGAGGTCTTGCAATGTGGCAGAAAGAAGGAATCGGCTTTTACTGTTGGCTCGTCTGCAACCTGTCTACAGCTGAAGCAATCAGTCGATTAGCTATACGAAAGACAATTAATGAGGACTAATTATTGATTAAATGCCAAAATGTCAAAAAGAAATCATTTGTACCTTCGTCTTAATATTAAGATTCACTGCTTTCCTTCGTTCTCTCTGACATATTTTTGAGTTTGCTTCCTTCATTCATTTTGACCAATCAATGGATCAATAGGCCAACTGGCAAATTAAGCAACTTGGTGAAAGGCTCAGGGGAAAACACAATCAAGAATAAATTAAAGATTTTTCACATAGAAATACGATACTGTAAATAAGTTATTTTCTTTGTCTAATATAACTTAACATCGTCAGGTTTTAGACTGTTGGTTAGACAAATGAGCGTTTTCACTATGACGAGACAATAATTGTCAGTTATACAGAAATGAAAATGATCATGTTCCTTATATAGTAGCAATATTGGCAGGTTTTCAGATCACAGCAGTTACATCAGTGAAGAGATTCATATTTTTTTTTACAAATAATCAAAAAATTACCAAAACAACAACAACACCAACAAAAATCTTAAGTTGTAATTAACCACAATGCTTCTGTTAACAGAGCAGGGAAACGTGAAATGGTTGGAAAAAAGGGGCAAAGGGAACATACATTTAGGTCCTGTGATGGAGGAGCCGGCATTGAGCGCTCGAGAGGAGGATGAAGAGGAGGAAGAGGAGGAAGAACAAGCCCTGACTGGAAAAGAAGATTTGGCTCTGCGCGTAGACGGGACAACTAGTCGCGAACGTTTGATGGGGATCACAGCCCGGGTCGGAGGCACCACACGCCCGTGGTACTCAAAGAGTCTGAAGACACATGAAAAATAAAGTTGTAGCAATCCCAGCAACAATAAAAAGATATCATAGTGTAGAAACGGGTTTTTAAAAGAAAAGGAGGGAAAACCAAACAGCAAAATGCAGCATTGAGTTGCTGGTTGTTTTCAGTCATTTCTGTGGTGTAAAACACGTTGTTATACGAGCTACAAGAAGGGCTTCCAAAGCTCCTAGTAGACATGCTGCAAAAGATGGTTGTACATATTGAACAATGCCACAACCGTTCGATCAAATCCTGTTGCCTGTCGCCTATGACATATCAAATTGCTAAAATAGCAATAATGACTCAAAGCTAAAGGATTCGACTCTCTGGAACATTGCAAAGCAGAGGAAGTAAACAAACCAATGAAAATGTCAGAGGGAAGATGCATTCTTTGCCTTGCCAACGCAAATGACCAGCCGGGGGACTATCTGACATTCAGTACTCGCCTATGCGGATAAAAGCATCATTAGAAAGCCCAACGGAGAGGAATAAAAACCTCCCCAATATGACATTCATTATGCCTATGATAATGTAGTTACTTTGCCTCAGATGGAAATGGGGCTATTCCGCTAAAAACTCATCTTCATCTGAGTAGCTGTCTTGGAAAATGGGGAGAAAGGGGGGTTTACACTGAAGGGCAAAAAAATCAGTAGAAATGGGATCATGAAATGATGTCATAAAATGATATGAAAGGTTAAAACAAAGCAAAAAGATAAATAAAGTACAGCCTGCGCTGCTACTTTTATTTGTCCTTACTATTTACATACCTGCTGTAGAAATCATCTCTGTAGTAGTCATAGTCAAACTCGTAGCCACTGTGAACATCAAAGACATTATTAATGTTGCAGTATTAAAATGATGCAATATGGTTTTTTTTAATGTATTACCAGAGAATGAACAAAAAACTGTAAGAAGACTAAGTGATAATCAAAGTGCAATACCTACATCTAAGTTGAGTGATCTCAGAACAGAATATACTTTATTATCCCCCTCAGGGAAATTGATTTTAGACTCAGCTGCTGAACATCGCCGTCTCCATGATATGAGAACCAGACAAAGAAAAAAACCCTAGCCTACTAAAATAGGCTACACTAATAAGACACAACTAAAACTATTCCATATATTGCACATATTGAGCACCAAACACCACAGAAAACTGATATTGCACAACCCTGTAGTAACATTATTCCAAATCTTTATTATTGATGCAGCCTAGGTATAAATAAATTTTTAAACTGTTTAACCCTATTGGGGCAGTAGCCTACCTACTCTGTAACATTTCCTTGAGGGCAGGGGTTCATACTCTGTGTGGAGGATATCGGATCTACTTTCTGCTGACTTAAAGAAAAAGTTTAACATTTTGGTAATCTTTTTTCTGTTTTGTTTTCTTGCTACTGTATGAGATCGATGAGAAGATAAAACCCGCATTTCTGTGCAGCTGTAGCCAGCTCCGCTTAGCTTAGCTTAGTTTATCTTAGCTTAGCATGTAGGCTACTGAAAACAAAAGCAGAAACAACAAGTCTATGTCACAAGCTGCTCTGCAAATTTTATATTTGCTTGTTTAAAAACACTTGAGTGTAAAGACAACAATTAAAAAAAGAGTTCAAGCTATTTTTCTTTTGAGTGAGAGCCTTTGTGCTAAGCTAAGCTGTAGATTTACCACAGAGAGTCAGCATCAGTGTTGCACTCAAAGGCACAATAAAACCACATCATTTTTTCACTTTCGTTTGTACATACGTTTTTTAAACATGTTCATTTCTGAACTGAAGAGGTGCTGTAAGACAGAGACAAAAGAGGCAAGGCTTTTTAACAGGTTAGATTCCCCAGCTGATGGTTTAGCTATAGCTGGATAACCGTCTACTGGCTCTCGTATCTTCTTGGCTAATTCTTAGCATCAAGAAAGCAAATGTGTGAATTTCCCATAATGTTCAACTGTTCATTAAAAGATGAAATAAACAGCCTTTATGTTTTTGTTTTGGTAAGCTATTGGTACTTGTCACACGACATTTTCATCGCTCGCTCCAAAAAAGATTTTGGCTGGTGCTCCACCTGGCCTGCCAGCGAGGATCCTGAGCACATATTTCACAGACAGCAGAAGGTACGGCGAGGAAAGTAGGTCAGCAAAGCGACATCCAGCTGATACAGAGAAATAATAAGACATTTGACACGGACCTGTACAGCGATGAGAGAGGCCTCTTGGAGACCATCTTAGGCCTGTACGGTTTTGGCTCTCCTGCCATGTTGATGTCTGGAAATAAAAATGAGTATCAATGTTACGATAATGATGCAGAAATGTTGACAACAGCAATAAAATTTGAACTTTTTGAAAATATCATCATGAAATAATGAAGATGTCATGTTTGGGGTGACCTTCAACTTGGCACTGTTAACAATGATTAACTGATAATTAGTGGCCAGCTCTTTCCATTTTTAACAAGTGCAGCTCTCCACACTGCTTCTCTTTCTAAACGGCCATGATATCGTTTTGGACCGCTGCTCAGAAGAATTAAGCAAGACTTGACCTTGGGCCTTAGAAAATTTCACAAATTCCTGATATGAAGAAGAGAATCTCCGCACACTTAGATCTATGCATCTATACAAATTCCTGATATCAAAGCGATTAATCCAAAAAATGATTTCGCAGGAAGCAAATTCATGTTCTTTCATACATCCAATGTTTTGAAAAATATTCCTAAAGATAAGCATTTCAGTCTGCAAACTGAGCATTGTAGCAATAATTTAAAAACATAATGATACCATGCCCTCTTCCGAGTGTTGTCAACAACCGAGCTCACTGAATGGATGAGTTCATGAATGTGAATGTGAACAGCGTTCACTCTGGATGCCAGTGATACGGCGTGATGTCTTCATCATAGACACGACCCAGCAGCAGTAATGTGTTTGCTGGCGGTGCAGAAAACATGTATTGTTGCTGAAGACAGTTTGTTTGACAGAAAAAAAACATGTTTTTATGCTAATTATGCCCAAGAGGTTTTTCCATATACGATATAGTACCTTCATTGCATGTTGTTTTATTCCACTTTGGAATAATGGTAATATCTCAACATATCTTTTTAATGTTACATGCAGCTCATGTCTGTGCTTCTTCAATGGTAGAATAATTCATTTAGTTTGGGAGTGTCAGTGCTTTGGGGGTATTGATGGATGGTCAAAGGAAGTTTTATTGGAAAAAGAGTAGCAAACTGTTTGTTTTTTTTTTAAAGAAGAACAAATGAGGTGAACTAACTAATTTTTATTTCTATGAAATGAACTTTGAACTGGTTCAACACCACCTTTTCCACAAATCACTCCACCACAGATGTTGCACTGTTGCCAAAATCTCCACAACAGCTCCTCTTTAGAAACTGAGAACTAACTTCTTTGTGGCCTGACCACCACTTTTCACCAGACTACACCAAACAGGAACATGTTGTCCTCCATCAGAAGTAAAAGCATCAAGCTCACTGCATTCGCACTTTGATATTTTCAGACAAAAGCGACACATAAAAACCACACTAAGCAGCTCGCAGTATCCAAACAGCTAATTAGAGGATTTTCTTTTGAGGGGAAACAGAGTGCGAGGTGAGATTAGAGGAAGAGCATCGCTGGCAAAGGCTGCAGGGCTGATTCCAACTAAATCACTTCTCCTATGATTTTCACCTCTTGGCTGAAGCGATGGATTTCTTTTTCCATCTTTGAGAAATGGATTTCATGTGGGAAACTTTTACAGCATTCCTCCACACAGGGCTGAAATCTGTGCTGTTAAACCCTGCAGATCCACAGACAGTCAGTGTTTTCTCAAGGTGTCTTTTGAACAATGGGAGCAGAGGCAGAATTTCTTACCATGCACTTACCCTAACAGCAACCATAATCTACTACACAGGAGAATAATTTGCATGGCACCCTACACAGTTAAAAATCCCTAAAAATGTAGAACACAACATGATCATTTTGAAATCATGACAAAAAAAGCAGTTCTTAGAAAAACAAAGTTGCCAGTGGTGCTTTTAATTACCCAAACCGCACTGAGCAAAATGTTTTCAACCATAATATTTAAAAAGAAATTACATTCAATGGGCATTCATTCAATGTGATATCAAAGAAAAAAACAAGAGCAAAGTGGTTTTTATCTTGATGCCCATTGCCCAAAGGACATACTGTAAAGTCAGCCTTTGAAGCACAAATGCATTTTCACTGAATAGACCGTAGAGTTGGCACAGTCTGTTCTGACAGATGTGGGTTTTTTTGACAGATAATAAAGTTCAATATGATCAATGAGGATGGACGACGCTGTGACATATAATGAACAAAATGTACAAGAGATGAATGTGCTACTTCCACATAAAACAAAACAAAACAAAACAAAAAACGAACAAACAACATCTTTCAGAAAAATGATATAAGGAACAGAAAAAATGATGCTGGCATCTAGAAACAGTTGCATCATGTATTGGTAAAACTAAAAAACTAAAAGTTTCCTGGACGATCAGAGAGAATTATATAACTTTTATAGCTTGCATTGAATCAATAAGTGACCTGATTCCCTTATAGGCTATGTTTTGACCTGAATGCTTGTCTATAAATTTCACCTGTGCTTGATGTGAACTGACTATTAAAGTTTTGCTTTTGCTTTTCTCTTAAAAGTCTGGGTTTCCAGCAGTAGCTAATTTTCACAATGACGTGTGCATCTTTTGTCTAAACATAAAAATCCACGTTACTCAATATCCATACATTTTCTGCTGCACTGTGATTATTGTGTCTTGAATTAATGGCATGGGATTAGAAATAGAGTGAACTGATTTAGTTTAGTGGCTTAAATAAGTTTTTTAACCTGTTATGGTCAAATATGCAGCTCTATTGAACCAATCCTGAGAAGAAGTTTATAAGAATCTAATATATGTTATACTGTATGATAGATAGTACAAATTAGTGACTATAAATTGCTGATGGTGCATGCAGGAGTAATAGCCTACATTATTTTTTTCTCTCTTTATTGCTGCTGAAGTTTATATTTGGTGTTAATTCCTCAGCTGACCTCTTTGTGTGAAGAAACTTTAGAGTCTGGTCACAAAAGTGCTATAAAGTTTGATTTAGTTAAGATTCATTATTTGATCAATGCAAAATCATTTTGGATGATTCAAATTAATTCAGTGCTTGTCAGACAAAATGATGTATTCATCGATTAATGATTCTGTTGAAGAATTACTGTGCAGATGTGCTACGACTGAAATTATTAAGACGTTAGATAAATGAGTGATGTTATTTAGAGTCTTCTAGATACAACTTGTCAAATGTGAGGAGCTGCTGTGTTGTTGATAACGACTCAGAGAAAAAGTAACTTTTTAAGGTCTGGTTACTTAAGCCTGCAATTCATGTAGCAATTAATCAAAAGTCTAACAAACAAATCAACTCTTGATGGAAGTATTTGTTCGTGGGGCCTGTCTAAGGCTCTGTGTGATGAAACTATCCAGGTGGATTGAGGTAGAAAGCATCGATTTATTTAGTGAGTTCACTCTAGTCCATCGTGGCCCTCAGTGAGACAGAGCAGCAGAGAGGCAGAAAACTTCGTAAAGATTTTAAGAGCCTTGAGACAAACGAGTCATTGCGTAAAACAGAATTTCGAGTCAATGTTAGGACCATGGTTTTTCACCCAGTAGACAAACAAAAGTTAAAAAAAAATAAATAAATAAAATCCTCTTCACATGCATAAGTGGACTTGTGTGACTCATCTGCACACGCCTCGTGGCTCTCGTGCTGACTGACAGCCTCTTCCACCTGCCAAGAGCCCTTATGCGTTAAACCGGAGCTGGTATCGCTGGGTTTAGTCTGTCGGCTTGTTGTGACTGCTGCTGCTCAAACTCAGCTCAAATCAGCCTTGAGTGCCGCTCAAGGTCATACACAAAAACACAAACAAATATCAAACACCGTCTTTGCACACACACAGTATACACACATGCAGGCGGGCTTGCACCAACAAAAGCAGGAGAGATCCCTGTGTGGTGGATGAGTCACCTCTTCATAGCTTCAAAAAAAGTTGCACAGATAAAACATCAGCTTTGCATCAACCGCCCTGGGGATGACACTGTGGCAAATGTCACGACTGGAGCCGAAGTTGAGTCAATTTGCTGAAGGCGTCGCAGTGGCTGATAATGAAATCCTGAGCAGCGATGTTAATGCAGAGAGCTCGATTAAAAAAAATGCAAAATATCACACAGACTCGAGTAAACAACATCTCTTGCTTTTCTTTGTTTCTGTTTTCACACATCTGGCTCACACAGACACACACACAGACACTGGAGCTGCTGCACATTTCAACATATTGTCTGCAGGTCACCCGTGGTGCCGCTCGCTCCCTCTCTCATCCTCTTTATTCCCTCTTTTCCCTCCTCACTCTCCCTAATGGACTAATGGATTGGGGATGTATCAGCCGGTCTCAGGTGCACGGGGGCCGCTGTATCATTATCATTAGGCTGCAGGAAGATGTGAGGAATAGTTCAGGCTGTAACGTCGTCTGCTCTCCTCTGGTCCCCCCGCTAAGGTCATTAAAGAGAGAGCCGAGCACTAAAAAGCAAAGTAAAATGAACGCCGCCGCCACCGCCACCTCGCAACACCCCCCAACCCCGCACAACCCCCGACAGACACACACTGAGCATCTGATTAATTACAGTCATTATACTAATCATATACAGAAATGGCTTGTGTGTGTGTGCGTGTTTGCAAAAAAGTGTGTATCCATAGAGAAGAAAAAAAAGTTGAGCCTGGAGATGGAGGAGATAGAGATTGTGTTGCTAAGCAATAGCCACTTAGGACTTGATTGATACTGTAAACCGTGTGTGGCATTGCACTGAGAGGGAATATAAAAAGTGACTTTATGTTGAAGCCGTTATGAGCGAGACGGCCGCGGCAGAATAACATCCAGACAAATTCACAGACTACATAAAAGGCCGGCGCTGACGGTGTAAAAACCGCTGCGCGTCCCTCTTGACTCCCGAGAGGCCGTTCTTCTTCAGCGCTGGTTAAAATGTTAGAGCTGCAGCCAAATGTGCTGCTATGAGAAGATGTTTTCAAGGTGCGTTTTTGCACTTAACACCTGAATACTCTGTGCCCAATGAGAAGGTTACATTTCTACTGGCACGGCTCCCCTGACTATAAGTTCATGCACTCGAATAAGAAATAAGAAAGAAGCACTGTTTTATGTGCGCTTCAGTGGAAACAATCATATTGACATAAATAAAACTCTTTTACAGCGCAAGCCAGAAATTTACAGTGTAATTTAGTTGTATAAATTAGGTACCAATAAAATATTTACCGGGTCCTGGCTGGTGCTTCAATGTAGGAACAGTGTAACAAAACAAGACTATGTGGGTTGAGGGAGAAACAACTGGGAATTTTAACAGAAGGGACAAAGGCAGAGAAAAGATACAGATTATTACGATGAGTATGGGAGATAATAGAATTGGAAGATGGTAGTTTGGTTTTTACAGGTCATCAGCACCCAGAGCAGATTATTATGTCTGTACTTTTTTTTTTTTACATGGAATCAGTGGAGACAGGCAGATACGCTGGAGTAGATAACAAGCGAGGAAGAAAAACTACAAAATAATGAACTAATACTAATACTAATATGACATGTGGATGAAAGTGGATCAGAAATAGCCAATGTTGAAAGTTTAATGAGCAAATTATTGAGTATGATTATCAGGCGGCTATTATTCCAGAGATGAATACTCGTCTCAGTCTTTACTTGCTTGGTAGGAATAAGGTTGTAGCAGCAGATTTCCTCTTGCTGTTGTACCTCAGAGGTGCATTAGAAGTTACATGAGTTATAATGTTTAATATATTTCTAAATAAAGCCCTGGTAAATTTGGCAACATCTGTGCTTTACTGTAGGGACAGAAAATTCATTATAGTACTAAAAAACATTGGAATTTAGACTGTAATGTTATAATAATACCTTAGTATAACATCTTATCATTCTATTGTTTTATTAGATTTAACGTCCAATGGCGCATAATAGGCCTATAATTAAAATATTTATCTTATTCTAGTCTTTAAGAGCACAAACCACCAGACTCATACACTGTAAACTGTCACTTTTTAAAAATGTGACGGTGATTGCATGTGTATTGGTTTGTTCTTTTTTTTTGTTGGAGGCACCTTTTGGAGATCACTGAAGTTTCACTGTTTTTATACAATTGCAATAAAGCATGTCTTTCTGTCTTATTTCATCATATTTCTTGTAACACTGTGAATTTCCCCACTATGGGACTTTTAAAGGAATATATAAATACTATCTCATCTCATCAACTTTCAAAATAACATCAGCTTTTGAGTGTTGAACAATGGGATGTCACTAGACATGCACCAGTCAAACCTCAAACAGTGGAAAATGATGAGGAAATAGTGATGGAAATATGACATCTCTGTTAGTTTCATCCAGCTGTTTTTATACGAGTGAATGGAAAACGATTTTAACAATTATAGAAGATAATTGCAAGTCAGTTCAACTAATTGCGATCAGGCAGTAATGTAATAATTATGACAGGCCAAGCCGACATGTTTGCTAACAATATAGTAAATCAGTCTGATATTTAGTCACTTTTATCTGTTTTGTCTCCACCAAGCTGCCACTGTGCTATAAAGTATATTCACTATGTCAGTTCTTTGAACATGAAGTGCACAGGAGGGTTTTTAAAGAGCTTTTTAATTGAAAATTGCCGCCTGCAGTGGAAACAGTGTTGGCGAGAAGAAAGTTTATTGTCCGAAAAAACGAAACAAAACAGTGAGATAAAAGCTGAAACACTTTACAGAGCTCTGACAGCTCTCGGTGGGTTCATCATCATTAGCTATATCTGTTTCACACAGACATTTAATCAACTGCTCTTATAACCATATTGATCAGTGACACCCAGAGGATTGTAAGGATAATGATATTAATAACGTGAGCTTTAAGGTTTTCCATTTCAATCAATAAGCAAAACTTTACTGAGTTTTCTTTTTTCCCAATAAAACTTGGTTTATGAAGCATTGCTTTACATATACTGTACGAGGAATGTGACAATAAAACTATTTTAGTAAATATTCATATGCAAGTGAAGGTAAAAATGTTTTTAAAATACCAAATAAATTGGGACAAAGATGCTAAATAGCTCTTTAAAAATAAAACATGGGTTGTAAAATGAGATTCACAGAGCTGGTATTTGCTATGGTGATATATATTGATATAGAGAAATATCTTTTATTCATGCAGTGACGTTACTTTCAGACATTTCTTCCAGGGATAAGCAGGACTTCTCTGAAACAGAGTGCTCTAAAAACTCTTCTCACAGGGTTTCGTGGCTTATTCCTGCACAGTCTAGTCTAGAGTGGCTTTAAAATCACAGTCTCAGAGGTCAACGGAGGCTTTTCCACCGTCTCCCCTCATCTATGTACAAGATGAAAGCATCAATCGCTGGCTTTATTCTAACTGAGCATCTCTAACGGGGAGGATGTGGCGGAGTTCACTAACAGTTTCATCCATCCATCCACACTGCAAGAACACAATCATGGCCACCTCAGGGCCCTCTCAGTTTGTCTTCATTCATATTAATGAAGCTCTGCTCAATTACCTGTGTGTGTGTGTGCTGCCGTGTTACTGCATGTGTGTGCGTCTATTTTAGTTTAGTTAGATATAGACGCCTCAGCTCGGCCTGCCCTTGGGCCCTCTGTCTGGTTGTTGTGTGAGTCATTATAGCTGGACAGTGCACAGACAATGAGAGTCCTCTGTGATGGGCTTGATTTGAACAGGAAAAAAGCAGATAAATAAGAAAATAGCCTTTGTGCTGCTTCTATTTACCCATGCACAAGGTGAATAATCGAGTATTAGGAAGTTGCCTCTCGACTGGGGTCTAGCAACCCGGCCTTTTTAACCCCGCCTGCCTTAATCTGTGGCTCTATGGAAACGTGTAATGGGAATAATTGGGAAGTAAGAGGCGGTACATTTCCTCCCTGAACTAATGCCTAAACATAATCTTTTGGCAGGCAAAGCATCACTTCTGGCAGATAACAAACTCCATCTCTGCCGCCGCACGCATCCCCTGAGCAGGTGAGCGGTATTTGATTAAGAGATCATGCAGGCACCTGTGTGAATACAAATGCGCGACTAAGAGACATCCTGCACGACAGCGGTCGCAGATTCAATCTCCGTTGTGTTCCTTCACCCTGTAAATCTGACAGGGAAGGCTCGAATAATCTCTGATCTTGGCTCAAGGGCACAGGCGGCTTCCTGTTTTTATTACACCTGAGAGCGTGTTTTCCTCAGACAGGGCAGGGTGACTGACAGGTCGAAGACTCACACACCAACACACACACACACACACACACACACACCGAGACGCCGCTGTGCATCTGTGGTGTATGCACTAGTGTGTGTATACTCATTATAATGAGGTCAGCATTATCTCCGTGACTCACAATGTAATTATTCCCAGTAACAATGCATTAACAGATATACAGATATATGGCAATTATGGAAAGCCAATTAAGCAACAATGAAAAACTATGGGATGATGAATAAAGATATCATCCTCTAACAAATTAAGAGCTCAATCTGAAGTCAGTTACACAGGGAAAATTAAAAGAAATAGTCACAATTCACCTCTGATGTCTAAATTCATCCTTTGCAGACAAGTGTATCTGGTTATTTGTCATGGATTCTGGGTGAACTGAGACGATTTCCATACTGAAATCTGAGTGAGAAACCTCATCATAGCACTCGGCTCCGTTCACTCGCCAGTTAATTGCATAAAATTCAACATTAGCACAAAATCTCTCTCTCCGCAGTGCAGGCCTGTTCTGCTGTGGCTTCTTAATGAGGCGCCGCCGCTCAGTACTTGTGCTGACTCGTCAACAGTTTTCACCGACAAACAAACAAAGAAAAAAAAAACTGATGAAGTCCTCACACCGCTGTGAATTTGTAACAGGTGACTGTGTTCTCTGAAAACTCTTCCCCGTCTCGCTCGCTCGCTCGCTGCTGCTTACGAAACACATTTCACACGTTTATGTCCTTTGGTGCCACTGGGCAGCAGGTGTCGCTGCCTGTTACCATGGAGACACTGTTAGCCCAGCGTTGGTGCTTTACGTAACTTTGTAGGTTTACAAACAGTCAGGCTTTGGAAACCTACAGACACTCGACAATCAGGACAAACCAACCAATCGCAATCAGGCAACATGTCATAAATGCATTAGTTTAGGTTTCATGCCAGATGAAAACGTGCAGAGCTACATTTGAATAGTTCATTTGCAAAAGCAGATAAACGCCATTTTGAAAAAAATGAGCTGACGCTTGTGAATTATTCTTTGCATCGTGTTGTTCTCAATAAAGCTTTTTTTTTTTAGATACGTCTGTTTTGGTACGTCTCATCTCCTTGGTCAGAGCCACTCAACTTTCGTTTGACTGATATCACCTGTTGGCATTAGGCCTTCATGATACCAACAACATGTCCGATGTGCGATGACACTGTTAAACATCACAATGACGATATGACTTGTTGCGATAAATAAGCAAATATTCAGGTGTGCATATCAACCGTACTGTGTCTTCCTGAAAACAACTCAATACGCTGTAGTACATACACCAGGCCTGTGGTGGCGCTGTAACACTGCCACACAAATACATGTACTTGTAGGTAGGTACACCAAAAACAGAGAGGAAGAGCGGAAAGCTTGCACGCTGTAAACAAACTCCAAACATTAATATATATGCCAATCAATGCCTTGTGGACGCATTTCAGGTGAAATGTTTGCAACATTACATTACGTCTACGTGTAGCTAAAGTTACAGGTATGAGTGTGAAGTGAGTGTAATGCATGGTGCCTAAAACATACTCATCATATTTTAGGCGACCTTTAAAGATATGTTTATTGTGCGTGTTGTTACTGCGATGACGATTAAAATAAGGGTAATCGGTCATAATGTAGGCTACTATCTGATATTCTATAGACCAAACAACTGATTAATTAACATCAAGAAAATAAATAAATGGAGATAAACTCAAAATGTGACTGGAGAAGTTCAGTTTAGTCTGAAATAAACAGATATATTCAGTGTGGATGATGTAAAACTTATTTACTGTAGGTTGAAACCATTTACCATTTACACAGGGAGCAGAGCGTAACCCCCGGAGCCTCCAGACCTCACTGACAGCTATTCAAATTACTGTGTCAACCCTGTGTGAGCTACATGCCCCCATCTAAAGTCTATCATGTCCCGGCTGATTCCAATCAGGACGAGCACCTCGAGGCTACAACAGTTTTTTGTTATGGCTTGGACGTGGATTAATTACTTGACGGCCTATCCTTCCTTAATGAATTCTTTGTACTTTTGCTCTTTCGCCCTCTTGAGGAAAATGGTTAGTTGGCAGTGCATAAATTTTGGCAGCTCGTCCCCAAGCTCCCGAGCATCTGATAAAAGTATTTTTTTATTAGACCTGCTGAGCTATGGTTCATTAAGGAGAACGTGACGTGGGATTGCTAAATTTTCAGCTTGGCTGGAGTCAGCATGGCGTGCTGGGAATACCGAAGGTGATCCGGAGACATTAACCAGCAGCAGTGGAGAAGGTAAAATGTTGATGCAGCTTTGGTTCATCCCAACACTGGCTTGTGTTGGTTTTTTGCATTAAATAATAATGAGCATATTGCCATAGCCTGAGGTAAAGATAATTTAGGCTTTCATCTCTCCTGAGTTGTTAATGCACTTTTCCTCTTTTTTCCTGTTTTGGTATCTTTTCTCATGATGTAAGTTCGTGGCTCTTAAGTGCAACGCTTTGAATCATCTTAACCCCTGGAGCTGGTCCATCACTTCCACCTAACGGCGCGCTCGTTAATCTGTGCAAGCAGCTGGAAAACAAACCGACAGCTGCCACCTGCTCCAAACTACTTGTACATCTGCCTCCTCATTCACGGAGCGACTGTGGAAACACCGAGCAGCGGCGTGCATGGCAGGAAGTTACAACTGGAAACCATCGAGATACACATCATGCACCTGGCCCGTGTTAGCCAGACTCTTCAGTGCAGACCTGAAACAGTCGCCTGAGTGGTCATTTAAGTTGATTTACAGGGAACAGATGATGAAAATGTTTTGATATTCGTTGTGGGTCAGTCAGGACCCAAAACAAGACATGAGAAGATGAACCATAAGAGAGTAGGACAAGAAAAACATTCATCAACATTATAATTTATTCATTTACACAGAAATGCTAACTGTGCAGAAATCTTTCCACCAGCTTCACAGGTGCACACACACACACACACACACACACACACACACACACACACACACACACACACACACACACACACACACACACACACACTTGGAGCTGCCATGTGCAACCAGCCATTGAGCAGCTCCACATAAAAACAAATGAGGAGAGACGTGCAGCACCTTGCTCACAGGCTCCTCTGCAGGGATTTCTTGACACACAACTTTTCAGCGCACAAGATCACCAGATTTTTTTATTTTTTTTAGCTGCAGTCACTTAAATGGATTAAAAAACATGTTTAGCCCTTCAGGCAGCACTCTACTGCACGTGATCACGTCACGGTGAAGAATGAGTCTTCCACAAAGGGCTTTACTGTATGTTGTCTGAATACTTAAATTATTCCTGCATTAACCTGGAATATCAATGAGTAGACTTTATGATTGGCTGGGCTGCAAGTGCAAATTTCCACTGTCGATTAATCAATGAAATGTCACAAAATATAGGTGCAAAATGCCTCTTAGCCACCACAGCCACAGAGATGCTTTCAAAAACCAGTTTCAATTTGACCAAAACTTCTCAGACCTTCAAAATAAAGGCACATAAAGAAGGTGAGAAGCTGCAACTATTAAGAAATAAAAATAAAAAAAAAGTTGATGATTCATTTTCTAGTCCATAAGTATCTGCAGCTCAGTTGATTAAGGTTAATTATAAGGCAGCATTTTCTGAAAAACACACTGAGCAGAGGAGAAAAAAGAAGCCCAATGCAGGAGATAACGACTTCAGCCAAGTAACAGAGACAACAGAAAACCACCAAACACTGCGATTCGCACCACACAGCAACAAACACAAGGCAGCTCCTCGGTAAATTTAAGAGTCTTTAAAAAAAAAGGTCGATTAGTAAAAATGTGTAAAAGTGTTCAATCAATCAACTTTTAATCACCATGGAGATAACTACAGGCTTTTTTTTCGCTCTCTATCTATCTTTCCTACGCCGTCTTAAAACAGCATAAAACAGCATGAAGCGAAATGTGAGAAGTGTTTAACTTGAGCTTCAGTATTTTTAACTCCTCAGTGATGTCGCTTCTCTCTCTCATACTCACATCTCTGGTTGCGGCGCCTGCCTTTGTACATGGTCATGACGAGCGGGGACACAGTCACGGGAGATGCTGCTCTGCTGTGGCCGACACGACTTGTTTCTCTCTCTCTCACTCACACACTCGACTTGTTCTCTCTCTTGATTTCTCCTTCCTAAAACTAGACAGACTGCCGGAGCGCTCCCTCCTCCAGACTCTACCAGCCGAGCCGCCTCAGACTGTACCATTTGTCGGACTATTCCAGGGGGAGCTCTCGCCTCTATCTCTCCACTCTCTGCCACCGTAAGCACTAGCAGCAGTGGAGACACAAGTTATACCAACAAAAACAAACCTCCCTTTATCTCCAGCGGTTGCATAGATTGCAAAGGAATCACAACAAAAAGTCCAAAAACTCAAAGAGATGACTATAAAACTGATCTCAAAGTGAAGCACCAGCGGTTTGGCTTTGTGCACAGCAGGGCCGGAGGCAGCATTTTAGTGTTCATGGCCTCTCATGGGGGGGGGGGGGGGGGGGCTCATCAATGTTTTCAGTTTTAAATTTTCAGGTTAAATCACCCTCTCGTTTAGGTTTCATTTTGTTATAAAAACATAGCCAACACTCTGAGGATATGAAGTTAAGTTAAAACTGCAGGAATCTGAGAGTAACATGGCGGCGACTTTCTTTTAATAATATCATGAGTAATATAGCCTAATTAATCAAAATAAATGTATAAAAATAAAATTGATCAAAAATAAATTACTGTAGATTAATCAAGATCCTGAAAATTTGTGCTAATTAATTTATAATTAGCTGACTTATCATTCAAGCTTTAATTATTAATGTAAAATTCCTATAGGGCATAACAACACTGTCCTCAATAACACTGTGACTGCAGCATCAACATGGTTATTTTACTTTTCTTTTTTTAAAAGTTTAAAATTAGCATTTTACTTGCACTAAATATGATCCATGTGATGTCCCTGCATAATTGCATGTCCCAATTCAAATGCTTCATGTAAGATTAATTCAACTAAGGACTGCAATATACTTGCTGCTTGATCGAATGTACGCGTACACATTGCGTCGTGTCTGTGCATATACCTGTTGCAGCACTGCACAGCCAAAACGCACAATACTGGTGGTCTCCACTTGGGCCAGACAACAGAAATATAACCCAGAAATTGTGAAAATCCCCAACGATCTGTCACCAAGTCACTATAGAAAAATCAAGTTTTGCACCAGGTCTGTCAGCCTCTCTTAAAAAGTTTCCACCGTTGCTCTGAAAGTGACTCTGTCAGTTCTGGTGAATCTGGTCTGATCTCGCCACCGTGTTCATTCAATGTTGCATCTCGCTCACGTGTCGAGATGTGCAACCAGCCTCGGCCGACGCATCAAACGAACGCAGTGGCAGCCATGATGCACTTGCGTTGGCGGTTGTTTGAAGCAAGTATATCACAGCCCTAAACAGAAGCGGTTGTGAGTTTTATATTGTATATGAGGTGTAGTTGTAGGTGTGTTGGTTTTGTACACTGCAACAAGCTAATTTTGTATTTACAGAGTGTTGTATTTACAGACAGCAACACAAGCTGCAAACACATGAAGCGACATTAGCATTTTTTTTAAAACCCTTTTAATTTCTTTTATCTCCTTTTAGCTCTTTCTTAACCTCTAGAAATGTCTCGCCTTTAGCTGTTGAACGCTCCTTTCTGTTCTGCAGCAAGTTTCTCGCTTTGTCTGCAGCTGTTTGGTGAAGATTAACAAACAGACCTGATCAATAGTGTCATAAGACAATGGCTTTCATTTAAGATTCATGGTTTGTCTTATAAAATGTATCCTGCTTTTTCCTCTACAGAGACCTGCAGAAAAATCCTGTTTTAACTCACTCCTCAGACGACGGGCTCTCATCCATCGCAAGGGCAAATCAGCTTGTTATTGCCACGGCCTGTCACCATTCAGCTCTCAGTGTTTTGTTTTTTTCTTTTGTTTTTAATTTAATTTAAAGTGGATAGGCTGTGGACTTAAGAGACAGATTGAAAAAGCAGAGTGCCCTGAGGGGGGGGTGAGGGGGGGCAGCCTACTGATTCCCCAGCTGTTGCAGCATTTGTGCTCTGTTATAGATGAAGCTTGCAATTGTACCATCTAATTACACTGACAAGGGGTTTGCAGCTGTCTCGCGTGCCGCATGACGTCTTAATTGTCCTCCAGCTTCTTGGTAAGAAAAGACAAGAAACTAAAATCTCATAAAAGATGGAAGCTCAGCATTAAGGATTCATGGCTTCGAGGATTGTCACTTGAAATTAAATGCCTCAACTATTGTCTCCTTTTGACATCTTTGGAGAAATATTAAAAAGACATCTTTTACTGTGTGACAAGACGGGTGAAAATGGTGCAACACAAAAACGAAAAGACTCTCTGTGTGCTTGTGATTTGGGGTTTTGTTCAAAAGGTTACTCCAGGTTGATTCTGAACCTAATTTGACTCCTCATCTCCATCAACACCGCTGTGAGCACAGCCGCTGTCATATCTTAACACAAAGCAAACCATGTGTCATCAGTTTTCAAGCTGCTGCAGAGTGCTGCAGAAAAAGCAAAAGACATTCACAGAAAATGTCATTATTCATGACATGAAATGACTCATAAATGTAAAAACGCGATTGCATATTCTGCAGTCGATCCCTGCATGAATTTGACTTCTGAGGATGTCAATGAATCATACATGCTGAGGGACAATATGTCCCAGATTTGATGTTGTCACTCTCTCTGCCATTCTCTCAGCACCATCTAGTGTTCATGCAGGTGGAAAACTCATGAATACATAAGCAAAGCTGCTGGAGGAAGCTCCAGTTTAATATTTCAGTCACAATTTGAAGAGGTTGTGCAAAAATAAAAATTAAAGTATAAAAATAGCTTTTTAATCAAATTTTATTCCTGTATCGATTTTATATCCAAATTTTTACTCTCTTGTTTTGATTCTGTGAAGCACTTTGTGAACCTCATGGTTTAACGACTGTTGCATAAATAAATAAAGCTAAAAACATTTAGAAAGGAATCGTTTTGTGTCAAGGTTTTCACAAGTAGATCTGCAAACACAAGTGTTAAAACTGTGGAAACTTTTCCCAACGACACATGGAAACAAAGTGTTTTCAAACCTTAGCACCAAGATATCTCAAGGAACTTAGCAGGCGTCATCAGTTCATGTTCGCATCTGACAGGCCGAACATGAACTGATGAAGCTTCTTGGTTGAGAGGTGAAACGTCTTCCTAGACAAATAACCAAGTCCAGTTGCGTTCGATTTACATTTCCTTGAGATGACTATGACCTGGACGAATGAGGAATATTCACAGTCTTAGCACCAAGACTTCACCAGAGAATGAAATCTGCTTTATAACACCTTAAGAAACACCGGCTCTCTCCATGTGTTCTGCAGTAAGCATTTCAACCACAGAGAGGCACTCAAAGACCAAAGCAGACGGCAGCCACAAGATGAAAGCTGCTCCACATTAGGAGCTCAAGGTAACGGCAAAGCAGATATGATCAAAGCAAGCGCTGATTTAAGGAAATGAACCTGAAGATATCGATACATCTACGGAGCAGATTTGATCCACAAAAGCAGGAAGTAGGTAGAGGAAAACGCTGAGCTGGTGAAACGTTGATGAAACGCTCTCCTGTGCTCTTCATCATCACCACCAACACACACACACACACACACACACACACACACACACACACACACACACACACACACACACACACACACACACACACACACGTCTTCTTCCGGATCTAAGCAGCTGCTGTCTCAGGCCAACCACTGATGTGACTGAATGTCATTTTATTTGCATGAACTACTTAGAGTCACTGTGTCTGCAACTCGGTCATGTCCAAAGGAATTAAATTGAGTAAAGTAATCTCTGGAGCTCCCGTATCTCACAGCTATTAAATCTACTCAAGCGTGTTCGCTGCGTAAGCGGGCCATTACAGGTTTGAATATGACCTCATGACCCCCCCCAGCCCCCGCCGCCGTCACATGTCATACCTTTACACAATCGTCCTTCATGTCGCTGGATTTTAATAAAAGAGGAACGTGTTTGAGAAGTTATCAAGAATTCATATCTCGTGCAGAGTGCTCCTATACCTCTGGCGACGGAGTCTCAGAGCCTAATCAAATATAAAGTTCATGTTTAAAAGATTAGACGTAAGGGTTAAATTTCACACGGGCAGCAGAATAAAGGCAGAAACGATGATTCTCCCACAGCACAGACATTACTGTAGGCACCTATGGTATACCCCTGACATTTACAGTGCATTGTTAATATACTGAATTTATTATGTCTGCATGTGTCCACAGATGCTCAGTGTTTACAGGGAGACTATAAAGAGCGGCATGTGAAGCTGCAGTCTATGTCGCACTACAGTACGAATGCAGACCTCAGTTCAGTTGCTATATGAAGCTGTACACTGAATGGTTTTAGCTTTCACTGCCTTTGTTCTGCACCTGAGGTTTTCTCAGCTCGACGGCCCTTAAAAGAACACAACTGGGCCGCTGTTGTTGTGTTTTTGTTTTTAGGATATGTAACTGTGTTGTGCTTTCAGTCAGCGTGCATAACAATGAGAGGAGATTCTTTAAGTGGATGCGGTGATGCAAACAGGACAAAACAGATGGCACATGTGAATATGTGTTCACAACGGTTGTATCTCTGTGATGTGTTTTATGAATGGACAAAGAAAGAAAAAAATCCGCACACCAAAAGAGCTCCCTTCTGACTGAAGGAATTTTAATAGCGTGACGTTTCGAGCACCAAAGCTCTTTTTCAAACTGCTGTGTTTTATGAATGCAACTCATTTTTCCTCTTAAGTAAAAACTTTGCAAAAACTGAAATGAGCAGCCTCGATGTTTCACAGCTTATCTTTCAGTGTAAGGTAACACACTAACAGCTGAAAATTTGGAATCAGAAACTCCCATCTCTGTAGGTTAAAGGGATAGTTCAAAAATTTGGCAATTGCGCATATGCCATAATCTCTATAATCATAGAAATAGGTTCATTACTGTACCCTTAAGTATCGGTTTATGTTGTTTTGAGATCCATGGGGCAGAGATGTGAGCTGCTCAGCAAACACACTGGAGGTGAACGGTACAGGTTCCCTGTCCTTCATCAAACTCATCAAATACACAATCCAACAACTCCAAAACTCTCTTGTTGTGACCTGCACATTCACCATGTTATGAGATAATAATGGATAATACATGTAACATTATGACACACAAAGCAAATACTCAGAACTACTTGTGCTTTTTAAAACCACTCCACCCAGCAGCTGTGTCTGGGATGTAGTTCCTGCTGCAAAATTGAAAACAAAATGTCACGTTATGTTATGTTATTATCACATAGTGTGGTGAATGTGCAGGTCACAACTTGTCCACCAGAGTGTTTTGGAGTTGTTGGATTGTGTATTTGATGAGTTTTGAGGGACAGGAGACCTGTACCGTTCACCACCATTGTGTTCACTGAGCAGCTCACATCTCTGCCCCGCTGATCTCAAAACAACATGCACCGATAATTAAAGGTAATGAACCTACTGCTATACAGACTATGGCATTTTCTTTGAACACATATCGCAAAAACAAGAAGCTGAGGAGTTGTGCACCGTAGCCATCTTGAAGTTTGTTTCTAGTTTTTATGCTAATCTTATGACAGCGGCTTCATATTTAGCTTACAGACATGAGAGTGGTCTATTTTCTCAGCTCTATTTAATTAAAACATGGGTCTTATTTTAGTCACCCTGGCAGCTGTTATACCATTTCTTAGGATAACATCTTACTGATTTCTGGAAGCAGCAGGGCAAAAGAAACCACAGTCTGACAGGTACAAAGACGAGCAGCCACAGAGAGACGGCAACGAGTTGTAAAGAACGATCATCTATTGTCTCACTTTGACATCTTTGGAGAAATATTAAAAAGACATTGTGTTGGCAGAGGGAGAGAAAAATGTGACGGCAGAAGTAAAACAATCTCTTTTCGCCTGTGCTTTTGAGTGAAGGTTAATCCATGTTCGTCCTCCTCACAAGTGTAGATCTACAGCAGAGACCGAGGCTCGAAACTGAACCACAGACAAGATTAGATAATAACATTTAATGCTGGCCCTAATTTTTTGTTTATGTTGAGGTTTAACGACCTGTCTGACAGTTTATATTTTTTTGCTTATTCCCGCTAATGTTGTGGGGTTTCCAGGTTTCAGCAATCAAGTCTGTGAGTACAATAATATTACTACCAGTAGAAATCTTTGCCAAAATAAACAGCCGCTGGCTAAAGTCTGTCACTCCACTGCACCCACTTTCACCAGTGTGAGTCATAAAACTCTACATTAATACAATAATAGCTCTTGAGTCATGTAATTGTACAGCAAATCACTGTGAACACAACTCATCCTTGCAGTTTTAGTGCCGTCATATGTAATTTCACAGCCAAAAATGCATGAAACTGGGCAAACGCAGGCTGGAATTACAGATGTGACCCTGCAGCACTCTTATTCATATTTAATGAGAAAGCAGGGCTCAGGGAGGACTTTTATTTTCTATGGAGGAGGCTGTGAACTAATCAATAAGTAATATAAGGACGGCTTTACAGGGATCCACTGAACGTCCATGAGGACTGAGCTTCGAATGTTTCCTCCTCGTTGCTGTCTGTCCGTCGTCCCACTTTCTACTCGTCTTATCTTCATGTTGAAGGTTGCCTCCAGTCATTACTGCAGCCCAGCTGTGTTTGACGACTAAATATTAATTCTCCGTCTCAACATCTTTGCACTGGCTACGCTCTCTATTCAAGAGGGATTGTGAGGTTTCAGATTTCTAATAAAATACGTTTTCACAACAAACAGTATGAGCCACGTGTTACTGTAAGATCTGATATAAGTAGAGTTTGCTGATTCAACTCCACGAGCTTGAAATAACACGTGGTATCAACTTTAAACCTCATCTTATATTGAACTGCTTTTATGAAATGATCTTTTATTATTTGTATTGATCTCTGTCTGATGCATCTTACCTTATAGCTTCCATGTGTTTGTGTTTTGTTTGCATTGCTTTTGCAGTAAATGTTATATGTTTCTTAGACAGTACTTTGATTTGTAATGAGGTTGAGAAAAATAACACAGATAAAGGCTTTTATTGTTGTAATGATAACATTGCGCCTTCAGTCTGCCTGTGCAGATGTTACATGAAGGTGTCTCGATAACGCTATGGCGCTCTGCACTACTGCTTACAGCCTGTAAATTATAGTGCAATCATTATAGCGAGATAGAAATGTGAGGCAGGTACGGTAGAAGATAAAATGTTTGAAAATAAAAGGGTAAAAACTTATTTATGAAAGACTGTGCGACAGTCATTTTCTAAATAACTAGGTTTATATTTAACTATTAGATGGTA
This sequence comes from Decapterus maruadsi, assembly GCA_030347415.2. NCBI lineage: Eukaryota > Metazoa > Chordata > Actinopteri > Carangiformes > Carangidae > Decapterus > Decapterus maruadsi. The sequence goes on from CM064906.1 coordinate 22,294,050, forward strand.
CAGTGATGTTATGCTGGGGAAGTTACAAAACATCGGATGTTTGTATTTCAATAAAGTTGTTGTGCTATAATTTGCTGTTGGGAAGCAAAACACTGGACCTGTGATAAAGAAAACTCCCCTTGTAGTGTAGCTACAACTGCTAAACTAAAACTACTGCATGTTTTTACAATTATAATAAAATATTCACATCATTTACTTGAGCCAAAGCAGTTATAGCACTTGTTTACTTGTGTCAAAAGTAATTACGTGTACTGCTTCTTTATTGTTTTATTATGTATTATTAATATTAATGTGCCAATGTCAGCAGTACTTAAATGTTTGAGGAAGTGCAGTTGGCCCCGTGAACTACTTTACACGCTTTTGGGGGGTGAAATCTATGATAATGATCATTTTTATGATCTTATCTTATAATATTTGTGGCAGCAGTAACTACATCTGAGACATAAATGCAGCGGAGTGGAGTTTAAGTATCAAGTGGTGCTCATGTAAAAGTGCTTTATAGATTTAGCATCAAAACTGATTTTCATTTCTTCATTTTAAGCCGATACAATTGTGACATTTACTTGAAGCATCAGTGCACAGACAGTGGAAGAGTGGCAGAAAGCTCCTGCATCATAGACTGAGATGTGAGCTGTAAAATAAACAAGCTCCATGTTCAGTGCTTTTACTTTGAAAGAACAGTGTAATTTCCTGTTTGGTGCCTCGTCTGTTCTTAGTTGTTTGTTCAGAGCTTCGTGTTTGGGCTGTAATCTGAAGTGAGATCAATGCATGAATCAAACAGCGATGTGTGATCAGCGTCACCTAGTGATTGTCCAGCGATGACCCTGGCGTTCTCTCCGGCCACGGCCGCCCTGGCGTTCCTCTCGCTGGCGTACTGAACGAAGGCGTAGCCCTTGTGCACCGAGCACCCCACGATCTTCCCATATTTGGCGAAGATGGCCTCGATGTCGGCCTTGGTCACCACGGCTGTGTTGAGGTTGCCGATGAAAACGCGGGAGTTGAGGGAGCGCGGGTCATTCTTGTTGGTCACGTTGCTGGTCTGGGTCTTCCCAGTCATCCTAGTGGTCCTGCAGCAATGCCTGCTGGGAGACACAGCGGGACACTACTCAGAAAGCCAGGAGGTTAAAACTGAACAGTGAGCAGCAGTGGGAGGTTAATAGTTGTCTGAGGAGCGTATGTTCAGATCAGGGGTCTAATCAGTGGGCCGGTTGGAGTTGCAGATGTATTTCCTAACATTTCTGTTCTCAGATTGGTTTTCTTTTGTCTTTTAGAAATAAAAAAAAACACATCTATGAAATTGTGTTGTTTGAATATTGTATCCAAGGACAGATGTCATTTCACCCCTGACAGAGTCACAGCAGCCTATGTTCACACTCATTCTGCAAAAAATGACACGTGTAGGAAAATGTGTGTTAGGTGCTGGATCACAAAGCTGGAAATGTCAGTGGTGCCTCGTATCTGTGTTTGAGATGCAAATCATTGGTTAGAATCAAATGTTGCAAAGTAATGTTTATCGGTTTTTATAAGAGGCATATACAGTACTATTTGCATTTTTTTTTTCACATTTGTAGGCTACATACAAAGATTAAATACATACATTTCCCTTTATTACAGATGTTTGCAGTGTCTAAATGTTAAGAGAGTCCATCCTTCTTTTTATGAATCCCACTGAATGATCAAAATTCATAAAATAATCATAATTGTATGTTTTCTCAGCATAGCACTAAAAGCTAAAATTATTTTTGAACAAGCAGTGCTTTTCCTCATTAATCAGTTGATCATTTAGTCATTTAGTTTTCTTATTCTTATTCTTATTCCGAAAGACTCAAACGCACTTTTACATCTAAATGTGTTAAGCAGCACTTGTAGTATTCTGTATCTCCTGAGGTCCAGTCAACATGGAGGCTGAGACAGCTTGTTGTCTGCAGGAGGTGAGAGCAACTCTGACATGGAAGCTGTGATTCAGATGTGTGAATCTGACAAATCTCACTGGAAGCATCAACTGTTTTCCCACCTTTGAAAATAGCACAACACACTGGAGTCACAACCCACTTGTTGTCCAACTTGTTTTTTCTTTTTTTTATAGTTCACTCCTTGTGCAGTAGCCTACCTTCACATGTTAGTTGAGGTTTCTCTCACAGGTTTACACCGAGTACATGATCCACTCAAGCGCAACTTGTACTTCAAGGATTCCTTTTATTCTACAAAGTTGTTTTTACTTAAAGCCCCTACAAGGAAGTTTCAGTTTGTGTTGATTTTGGCGGTCCCTGTGGACAAAAGCAGCAGCGTTTTGCCGGAATGAAGACTGCATTTCCCATGAGCTTTAGGACGTATTGTCGTAGACTCACACGTCAGGGCTTCAGACTAACTTTTTTGTTACAAGTTTTAGGTAAATTACTTAAGAAATGCATTTAAAACACCTTAGAGCAGCCTCTATAGCAGGACAGCGGAGCAGGCTGACGTTATAGCCCATACTGCATAAGTGGGTGAGACCACTGCCTCCAAGTTTTACTATTTAGAAATAGCTAATATTCACACAGATGGGATCATTTGCTGTTGTAGGTCACATTGAGACTGAGACTTTTGCATATCCAGTTAAAAGTTCCTTGTAGGGGCTTTATTTACCTATTTTTTTCTTGTTCTTTTTCTCTCAAAAGTAATCTTGTCTGGAGGAACCTGAACCCTCGGTTGTAAACAAATTGACTCAGCTACCTACAATGGTAAAATTGTCTAATGCATCAACATTAATAATATAAAAAATATCAAATATAATATGAGTCAGATGCAGGGAAACTTTTGCTACAGAATGAATACTTTTACTTTTGATGCAACTAGTACTTTTAATCAAGTAGCCTACAGGCTGCTCTTGCACCAGTGACAGCTTTGATACTGTGAGGCTGAAAACAGGTCACCAGACAGAACGAAGGATTTCACTGGACTCTTGAAAAAACATTCGCCGGCAGGAACACGTTTGACAAATTATCTCAAATGAGCCCTGAAGTAATCTCCCTCTAAACATCCCCAGTCTTTTGTGAGCGTCTTACATCCCCCCTGCAGCCGGCACTGTTTGTTTCCCATAATGCCGCAGAACTCTGGTGGGATCAGACAGTGTCGCCACCGCGATACGGAGGAATTTGGTGCATCCACTCAAAAGACGAAGGACGGAGGGAGCCTCTTTGGTTGTTTCTTCTTGAAATCCCCAGTTGGTGATACATTTCTTTGTGTGTGTGTGTTTGTTTTTTTGTTTTGCTTTGTTTTGTTTGTTTGTTTGTCAGTGTGCACACTAATGAGGCTTTTTAACCCAGATTCCTACAGACACGTTTCACAAACACACATTATCATCACAGGAGAAACTCTGCAGGAGCACAAATCTGTCAACACTTTAGGTTAGTGAGTCATTTCATACATTTCTTCAGCTAAGTACAGTTTCAGAGATACTTGTAGCTTCCTTGAGTGCTTAAATTATTTTATACTTAATATTTCTACTGCAATAGATTGAATTTGCTTTGTATCTTCAGGTCTGGTGGGTAAAACAGCTGTTGGTTATGAAGCAGTGGCAAAACTTAGAAACAGCTCCTTTATCCTCAGTAGTTTCCCTTCATTGTTTCAAGATTAAAGCTGCAGCTAAAGATTTTTTCATCATCAGTAAACTTGTTGATTCATTTTTTAAATGAATGCAATAACTGTTCTGTTGATGAAATGTCAGAAAGTAGAGATGTTTTTTTTTATCTACACAGACCCAATGTCTTGAAATGTCTTTTACTCAAATAATCAGGTAAAAAACAAACAAACAATACTTTAGTACCGAAAATCATTGTTTGGTATGAAACAAAGTAAAGTAGCACAATGTCACATTTGAGAAGCTGGAACCAGAGAAAGTTTGTGTCAATCTTGAATCTTTCCACCCTGGACTTAGTTTGAGTACGTGAACGTAAATGTAGCATGAGAGTTAAAAATCCAGATTATTCTATGGTATGACATTTATGCATCGACAGCAGAGAACAGAAGAACAGGTATAAAGCCGTGTGTGGGTCAGTGTACTACTGTACATAAAAGGCCTGTTGTCTTTTCCAGTTGAGGTAAATTAAGGACACAGTCACTTTTTGAGAAAACACAGTCACTGAAAACTATCGTTGATCTGATGTAAACCCGTCCTGGTGGTGCAAAGGGAACGACCATGAACATTTTTTAAGTTGATGCCCTGCTATGATTTTCAGTTCTGTCATTGATTATGGTATTTAGTGTCATCGTGGTGGTTATTACATTGCATTTGGAAATACTGCCATATGTAGTGTGCTGTATATATATAGTATAAAGAGTTAACCCTGACAAAGACCAGATTCTCCCTCTTTGCTCTGACTAATAACTAATAATAATAAACTGTATCTAGATTTACTATACCTAAAAAATGAAAAGTATTATCGCAACAGTTGCCAGTTAATTGTCTGTAACATTCAAAAATAACTGCATTTTAGTTTTCCTCCTTATCCTCGAAAGACGTGCAGACAGTGCAGGTGAAAAGGAGGCTACGAGGGAATATATTTTAAACTGTGAATGTATTATGGTGCCAAACCTAAACCTGAATAGAAATGAGCGAGTACAGAAAAAGGAATGCAATAATATCTATACATGTTTTCTAAAAATATGTCCCTACATTTCCAGCTGGAGATTGAGGAGCAGGCATGCAGGGTTATCCATCCTCTCTCTGTCACAAACACACACACATACACACAAGTGATAGATCTCTTATCCATCCTCTCTCTGTCACACACACACGCACACTCACACTCACGCAACAACACACACCACTCTCTGCAGTCGATCTCCTCTTGGGCACACTTCACGTCACAATTTTCCCCATCCTACCTCTTCTTTACTTCCATCCTTTGCCTCCACCCACTCATAATCCATTTTAAATCTCCTCTGCTCTAAAGAATGGAGGATAATTTAACACTGCTGCGAGTCCCATAATGTGGTGAAGCCCCTCATTGAGTTTTCAGGAGTTGATTGACTTAATTATCAACAGAGCGGAGGGGGATTGAAAAAAAAAAGCCACCAGTCAATCCAATCAAATCACACACGATTCGCTCCGTCTCTCCACCTTTGAATGGCCTCACAGCTCCACAGGCCAAGCCCAACCCCCTGGGGCTGACTGACGGCCTGACGGGCATTGAAGTGTACAGAGGTGAGGCCGTTAGATGGTTGATTAAGAAAGCAAAAGCATATTTTAAAGCAGATTTAATGAGACAGGGTTCCTGATTTGTAATCCGATGCTTGAGTTGGGATATTGTGTCACGTGCAATGTGTGAACGGTGGTTTTTTGGCGACAAAGACACGGCCAGTCAGGAGGAAGGGGGACAAAAGAATAAGGTAAGAGGTATTATATATATGCATATTCACACTTGGTTGAATAGAGCTGAGAGTGGAGAAGTGCGGCTCAGAGCTGCACATTGTAGCTCTATACTACATGTGTTTCTAAGAGTAAGAGTGTGTGTGGGTGTAAAAAAGACTGAGGCTGTGTCCCAGTTCAGGGGCTTCATCCCTCAGATGCTGCATTTGAAGACAGACAGTGACACAGCAGCCCGACCAGGGTGTCCCAGTTCAAGAGCAGGAAAATGAGGCTAGGGTGCAAAAACGAGCAGGGTGTTAGAAGAAATAGGCAACGAAAGTGCAGGAAAATACGTGCCAGAAATGGAAATATGAAAATATAGAAATCTAAATGACTGGGTTTCAGCTCAACACCAAAGGCCTCGAGTCTTTGTAAAAAAAGGAAATGCACCTGCTGTCAAGGTTGACAGGTTACATTTTGCAGCAAAGGCAGGTGGAGTTTCTGTCACAGGAAACATCCTCCATCGGCCGCCACGCCATCGCAGGACGTCGTGGCCCCTGAACTGGGACACGGCTCGTCCGTCGCGTTCATCAAACTTCTACTAAGCTCCTATTAGAGCAAGAGCACAAAGAGCTGAGAGAGTATGAGATGTCTCCTGTGAAAACGAAGACACTAATTTATCAAGAAAGTCAAGAGTGCAATTATTTCCAGCTTTTCACAAGAGAAGCCAATCAGAGGCAATAATTCACTGTGTTCACTCACAGCACCGCAGTCGTATAAACTTTCTTCTACAGACGCCTCTAGAGGAGCTCTTTTAAATTTAAGAGCAAGCTGAAGTCATAAGAAATCTGAATTGCCTTTAATATGCTCATGAGTAAGCGAAAGTGAAAATTGTTTGTTTTTCTTAGCCAACACCTGACTTTTTGTTATTATTATGCTAGCATTTACTGTATGTTTAAAAGCAGCTTCGGGGGTTGCCTCTGTCTCCCACTGAAGTCTTAAATTTGATGAATACACACAGACTCTGGCTCTCGCAGTGTGGAAACTAAACAAAACTTTCTTGATTTACAGTAAACAACTTCCTGTAAAAGCCCAGGGTCGTCTAATGGGTTGTAGTTTCCTAGAAAGTCTGGAAACCTGTCAAACAGCTGACACGGACAAATGCCTCCAGTGAACTCTACTACACAACTGCAGGCAACGTCAGGTACAAACACACAAACACACACAACCCACGGCTTGTTAAAGAGCAGTAATAAAGCCAAGTAAGTTTCAGTTTCTGTCTCCTATAGCGTTTCACCTTAGATTATCATCCCCGAGATGCTCAAGCATTATTTTGTCAATTGCCCTCAATTACATGTTTTTAATGAAAATGATCACAGGGAGAAGAGTTTTACATTAATCCTCCAGCTCATTTAAAATGGGGGGAAAAAAGACACTTCAAAGCTGATTCTTTTACAATATTCATGAGCCTCTCAGATCCTCAAAGCCTTTTCAGAAGAAGCATGTGGTATAACTGCTGGCAAACGCTGGTGGAAACATCCCAGGCCAGAAAACACACTCACACTGAATTCGAAGCAGCCTGATCGGCAAAAACCGGAGCAGGGAGAGAGGTTTGGATTCATCCTGGCACAGTTGACGCTCCAGAAATTAAGGCTAAATAACATCTTTATGCATCAGTGAAGCCATGAATGCCTAGGCAATGTGTTTTTTGTTTTTTCCACCATGCTTTTTTTTGTTGTTTGTCTCTGAAAAGTCTTTCTTACAACAAAGCAGCGAGTGCTTGACAGTGATGTTTTTTCTTCGGGGCTTCTACACCATCCCTCCGTGTTGAAGAGGTTCCAAGTGTAAGTATTTCATGGATCCTCTTTGGTCCTTTCACACCGACTGTCAGGGGCTTCAGAGTCTTGAATTCTCCAGAGATAAAGAAGCGAGGAACTGGTGAAAGTAATCATTTTAGCACTTCCTTCCTCCCTGATCTCTCCTCACTGACTCGCGCTCCTGTCTGAGGAGAACAGATGAAAACTCCTCATTCGATATGACAAATACATACGAGATGTGAAGGGTGCATTCGGGGCACACTCGCTTTTCTGCTGCTTAAATGTTGCATTGCAGCATTTTATCTTTAGTGAGTTGACAGTGTACAACTGAAAGTGACTATGCTTCACTGTCATCAACAGGGGGGAAAAAAAAGAAAAGAAAAAAGCTTGGTTTAATTTGTGGACGTCTTCATATACAGTAGACTGCTTGCAGACAGACTTTCCTCCAGCCAAGTTTCAACTTTTTACAGCCTCCCTCCAAAAAATGTCTGTATAAGAGAAAGAAATATGGGTCTATAATAAGCCTTTTTTTTCTCATTTTGCCTCGTTCTTCTGAATGACAGCCAAACGCATTACAGGGGAATAAATGTGGACCGAAATCTAATTACATTTTTACACAGTCTAAATTTACGAACTACACTGCAGTGCAGGTATATGGGTTATTTCTCCCCCTTTTCTGTCAGTATATGTGAGAACATATGCAGCATAAAATGTGAAGGATTTATAAAACTACTCCTGTGGATAATGTAAAAGCTGAAAGTAGTGGTAAAATTCACTCAGTGTCAGCGCCACTGGGAGATCTGATGTCAAGGGCGATGGTTGTGGCCGACCTGACTGCTACAGTACACTTTTTTTTGTCTAATTGTCAGCCTGAGACACAAATATCATTACGAATGTAAAACAAAACATCACGCTTGATTAAAAAGTAAATATCGCATTCAAAGTGGCGACTCGATTACATTACGCTCTAAATTATAACAAATCAGGGAAATGTAATGAATTCAAGTCAGACTGAGGCTGAAAATGAGCTGCGGCACACACAAAAAAAAGGAGACTGTAGAGATTTTGGGAATGTGGTTGTGTAACAGTTTGCTTTCTGGCCCAGTGTAAGAAGAGAGGATTGATTCTCCTCTCATGTCTGTGCATTAAATATGAAGCTACAGCCAGAATAGTGTTAGCTTAGCTGCAGAACACACACAGGAAACACACCGGCTCAGTGCAGGAGTAGAAACATCCACCTGCCTGCACCTGAAGCTCATTGATTAACGCTGCATATCCTGTTTGTTTGAAAAGCACAATGTAATTTTTTTTATATAGTATGCATGTTTCTTTTAAATGACAGCTAGAATACAGTGGAATAAATCTAATTACATTCTCAATGTGGTCTAAATTTGTAAAGCACACCGCAATGCAGGTATGGATTATGTTTCCTTCTTTCAGATGTGAGGATTTATCAAAAACGCTGCTGAAAATAAGGCGAAAAATCACTCACTGACAAGACTGGCTTTTATAACTGGGCAATTTAATGTCAGGGATAATGACTGCGGCCCACCTGACTGCTACATTAGTCCATCTGTCACTCGAAGACAAAGACAGACACGTCATTACAAATTCAAAACTCCCACAAAGACAAAATAAAAAGCTTAATAAAAAAAAAAAACTATTCAATTAAAACGGCGTGCCAACTGGAGAGTCAAATTGCATTATGTCTAAATGATGTTTAATCATGGGACATAATGAATTTAACTCAGACAAATGGTGGAAATTAGTTATAAAAAAGAGCACTGTACTGATTTCTGAGAGTTAACATAAGGTGGTTGTGTAATAACAATGCTGTGCGGGTACCACTGTCCTTTTTAATAACACTTTCTTGCCCTCATTCATTTTTTCTCCTGCTCCCTCGCAGCCATAAATTACTCAGCTAATGCCCCAACAGCAGCGGCTATTGCTGAATCATTCAAAGACTAAATTAGCAATTAAAGGCTTAATGAATAGAGGTCCTTCGCTGGGCCATTTTGCTCCCAGCCCAGAGGAGCCCAGTGGAATCTAATCTCTCCTGCAGGACTTGTACAGTAAATACTGACTAACACTGCAGAGCAGATCAGAGAATAGGTTGTTGTTATTGCTCACATGCAATGAGCAACCATGCCTTTGCAGTTCTGAGTCCTGTTTGTTATGTACCTGGAAAGTCTTTATACAAAGTTTTTACTGCGGAGCTTAACAAGGAAGGATGACTGTCAAGCACCGTTCTTATTTTTTCCTCCACCGTTCCTACACCCCATTACCTCCCACATAATACCTGTCTCGAGTCTGAATTGAAGAAGGAGAGGGGGGGAAACGGCAACAAAAGGAGAGAGACTGAGATATAGAAGCAGAGAGTGGGAAATAAAAGGAGGTGAGATGGAGGGAGAGAATGAGAGATGTTCAAAAAGAGAAGAAGGGGGGAAAAAGGCATTTGCAATGCCAATCATCTTCAAGGAGCTTAGAACTGGGCCTCGGACCAGAATATCAAAGATGGAAAATGCAGGCATACATCATGCGGTAGGTAGGTGCTGCTTATAAATTATTACTGTGACTCTATCCTTTTATATTGCTGTTCTATCGGCCTTTTATCATTTACATATTTTTCATACCTTTAATGAACTGACTTTTTGAACTGTGAGGCTATACGCTTCACAGTGAGGGAGCCCACAGCAGCTTATACTGTATATGACTACACAGAGCTCCTGTAAAGAAAATACATCCCAGTTTATGGAGGGTTTGTGAGGAGGGCAGACCACCACGCGCCTAAAACGAGTCATACAACCATGATCTGATCGGAGCAAACCTATAGCCTCAGCGTGCGATGACAGCGGAGAGATAAAAGCTCAATGTGACCTATACGATGAGATGGGATGAAGTCACATCCCTGGGAGAGATTTTATCTTGTATCTCATAATAATAACAGGGATGATTATCGCTGAAATCACAGCATTTGTTCGTGCTTTTATTACATATCACACGCCTGATCTCTGAGGTCAGCGGCGTGTCATTTGTACAACTCCAAGCTGTTTGCAGTGTTAGCTGCTTTGAAAGTGATGCATAGAGAAACTTTTTTGGGTGACTTTGATGGTAAAAAAGCTCCTTTAAATGTTGTTCCACTGGGGTTCATTCTTTTACAAGGAATATTCTTAACTCTGTTTTGTGTCTTACTCAAGCAGCTGATGCCAACTATTTTGCTTCAAAAATCCTGTGTTGCATCACCACGTATCACACTGTTACTGTCAGAGTCTTAAAAGTTTATGTTTTTCTTTTTTTTTTAAGTGAGAGGGAGCGATTTCCCCCCATTCTCACAAGCAAAAGCAAAACAAAGGATTATTCCTACACCACTATGTGTATTTGAAGGCAGAGGCAGGAGAAAAAGACTCCACCTGCTGTTGTAGCAGGGGAATCCGCAGCGACGCTGGAGGGCATGTGAACATATGCCATGCTTTCCCATATCTCTTGGCACGGACATATTTCTCCATTTCCTTAATTCTTCTCTTGTGTGACTGCCAAATATAGCTTCTGCTCCACCAGGCTAAAGTAACTGGGTCACTGGAGTTGTGAGTAATTAGCTGATAACAAAATATGTTTCTGCTTTACAGCACCAGCAGCCTGTGGACTGACGTGCAAAAAGTCATACTGAGGTATAATGCTTTGGGGCAGCAATTTGACAGCGAGGGGGGCGAAAGGTCAAAGGGCGAAAGTGGGCAAGAATGAGTGAAGGAGAGCTGACACAATCTGCAAGTTTCATCAAATGAATCGCAACCACGCGTGCAGCCGAGGCGGATGTGTACGACAGACTGTGAATACTAAAAACAACATGACTGAGAGCTAATTATGATTTCTTTTCAGGAACAATTTCCAATGTCAATGGGAACATTACAGGCTGGTAATGCTTCCAGTTTATTGGAAAGTGGATAACAGACATATTCTGTGTGTAGGCTCACTGACGGCAGAATGCAGCAAGAACGTATGCCACGTCAGACGCAGTAAACAATACAGTAAATAATGCTAATTTGAATGCGAATAAACATCCACTGTGATGGGACCAGGAAAGAGCCAGACAGAGAAAGGGAGAAGAAAACATTAAGGCAGTCGGCACCAGCTTTCTCCCTTGATGCTCCTCTGGCTCCCTACTTTCTATATTTGTTCAAAAGCACCTCATAATATACCACTGCTGTATAATGCAATTTAGTACAACATTTGTGCAATAAATTCTCTCGGCTCATAGGATTGTTCTTGGGGCAATGTGAGAGACGTGATGTTTCTGCAGCTCTTTGATAAATTTAGAGCCAAATGTGTGTTCATTTCTGCAAAAATAACACAAATACCTGTTGTAGGATTTACAGTAGACGGCATAGGCAGAAAAGATTAGCATGTAGAGAGTCTGTTTTTGTTGTTTTGCCGTATAAAAAACCATTAAAAAATGAAGCAAAACAATGTGGTTGTGTGTTTGTTCCTCCCTCCCTCTAAAAGACAATCATCACCATCACGTCCTGAAACACCGGAGATTTGGAGCTTTTAGCAAACATTACTCAAAACAAGGGTGAGCAGTTCATTTGTTTTGAACTATTTTCAGCGGCGGATTAATACACAGGTGATTCTCTAGTGAGCACTTACAGCAGCAAGACTGTGCACGTGACATCGACTCAAAATGAACCACAGTGACCATGTTCACAAGTGTGGATCTTTTATGTTTTTAACAACTTTAACGCTATTTTTTCTACTGTTATTAGTAGGTTTTGTCAATCTTGTGCCTCTACTGCATCACTTCAAATCACAGTTTGTTTTTTTTAACAACTGTACCTCTAACCTGAACCCCTTTGTTGCCCAGTTTTCATGATCTCAGCAGCAGTAGGCTCTGTTGAGGTGTGATGGCAAACTGAGATGAGTCCACTAATGTCAGCCTGCTGTTGGTTTTTTCCACAATTTTTTCCTGTTTATCCCTCAACGACATAAAATAATAACACTCCATAGAGCATAAGAAGAAACTATGTCAGCGTTTACATATATTTTTTTGCAATACTTGTCTGGGAGCAATCCATGGTTGGTTTTAGTATTTTTATGACATTTGTTAATAAAGGGGGAAACAGCACAATATCAAATGTTATTGCTTTGTTTCTAAGACGAAACCCCGTTTTTGGCTTTCGAATGGAAGTGTTTCACAACAGGTACAACTGACAATATATAACGCAATCCAACACAATATTCATGCAACAAGAGCTTCATTTGTAAGTGCACACGTTGTTTCCAAGAGGTGCTAATTTAACGCTATGGTAAATTAAGGGATGCAATTTAAAGTCATGGTGCCGTGGTATTGAGCAGAAACAGCACAAATATGTGTTTTATACGAGTCGTTTTCAAGCTTTTGGTTGGAGAGAGATTTAAGATTAATGACAGTTTTTTTTCCCCCATCATATCTACAGCATTAAGAAGCCTATTCTGAGGAAGTGTTATCATTTTGTTTCTTATCTGGGGTGAGACCTCTCCTTTTAGCCTTTTGAATGTGGGGTGCAGAGCTTGAAATAGCTCAGAATAAGACGTGTGCAGCGGAGAGGGCAGGGGTTAGTGAGTAGAGACACTCCAGACTTCCAGGCAGGAATCAGCTCGCTCCAGCTGCCAGAGTAATAAAGTGTTGGCAGCTGTCCATGGTGCTGAAATCAACTACTATCTCTTTGAATGGAGAATAAAAGGAGCTGGCCGTGGTGCTGAGATACTGACGCTGCTATAGGCTAATGGCACGTCGCACAACGCAACTGAGCAACTGAGCATCAGGTGCATGCGTGCACAGTGGCTGTTGTTTATCCACACTGCTGCTTCCCAGTGGCTGGAGAGACAAGACAGTGTATTGGAAAATGTGTTGAATATGACTAATGCAGGCGTGGAGACGTAGCGCACACATCCAAGAATAGGAGATCTAATAGGGAGCAGTGGGTATTGCCACATGCATAATGTAACAGAACTATTTTATGTGAAGTGGATATCATACATGTTGCTGCTCAAAAATTATATCGCAGTTTTTACCACTGCAAGCAACACTCTTCCTCACAAGCATGCCATCCTCTCCCGTTCCTGTTCCTTCCTCTCTTTTTTTGTTTGTCAGACTCCCTCATCTGTCTTTCTCGTTGGTTATCTTTCACGTGCAGGGATATAAAAAGAGACAAGGAGAAGCCAGCTCCCCCCTAATCTGTTCTTTGACCTATAGGATGAAAGCTGGAGCAGCTCTGAAATGTTTTTCATCCGTATCTCCTTGCAGAAGATGGACTCTGTGGTGCATGGCTTTGAGGCAGCCCGCATCGTACTCCTGCTAGGGGTCAATGATCATCTCAACCCACGGGTGCAGAAATCACTGGACACAGACAGATTACTGACTGGTCCAGAAATGCCTGGCTAAACTTTATTCCTTCCTGCTCCGCTCCGGGCTCATAGTGATTCTGTGCATGCCTGTATGGGCTGGCTATTCCAGAGCCATCCTCCCACCTCATCCCTGCTACCAGATAAGTATTGTTTGCGTAGCAGCACATTTCATGCTCGGCTTCCCCCACCTGTTCCCTGACCTGCAGAGTCTGAAGGCTGGAATAACTGTCAAACGCCTTCACCCATATCTATCGGGGATGACTGAAAGGAGGTTTTGTCTTGAGTTTCAAAAGCATTTCTTTTTAATGGAGCACAACAAAAACTTTTACTCAAGGATTTTCTGAGCAAGGTGAGCCCCAGTGGGTTTTTTTTTTTTTATTTAATTGCAGGAGTTTAGTGTGTTTTGGATCTTGTCGCCCGCAGGTTTGTGGCTGCATCTGAAGGTCAAACTATTAATCAAATCTTTCTGCCTGATTTGCATAATGAACTCCTGCAGAATTTGCCAGGGCCTTAAAGATACCCGGCCACACCTCCTCCACCCCCTCTCATCATCATTGACTCATTGAGCCAATATAAGTTTCCAACCTTCTGTGTGTAAAGGGCTGACTGTGTCCACCGCTTATCAAAAGCAAATGCAATGAGGTTTGTTGTGTGAGTGTGTAGCAAGAGAAGCAGTGGTGGCGGTGGAGCACAGCTGTGTCTGGTTCAGTTGGCAGGAGTCTGTTTTATTTTTGCACAGCAGTGATTTGCAATCGTAGACCTGTTTGAAAAAGGAGAAAAGAAAAAAAATCCTGCATCCTCTGATATTTTTTATCACTTATTCCTCAGGGAGAAGTTTTGAAGATCTACCATCTACAAATCTGAATCTACTTGACCATTCAACATGAATCCAGCTCTGTCCGAGATATTCAGTTTAAAAGGTTAAAAAAAAAAAAAAAAAAGGAAAAAAGTTATCATTTCCTCGTCAAGGCTGCATGAAGAAGTATACAAAGAAAATACCAAAACAAACTCCAGTAAAGTTAAATTTCTCACCTATTCGAAAAGCAAAATCTTCACGGATGAAAATCAAAACAGTTATTTCTGCGCCCTGGCAGACGCACTGCCTCCAACACCAGAGAAACACTGCAAGATCAGAGAAAAGCACCAAAACCAAAATCACACCAAAACAAGCCATGATAAAGGAAAAAAGCCAGAAAACAAGCAAAAGGTGGGGATTAGAAACAAGTGAGCTCGTAAAGAAGAAGCTGCTTCGGGAAGAGAAGAGGAAGAAGAGAGAGAGCAGGGTGTTTAAAAAAAAAAAAGAAAAAAATTATCAAGAGCGTCCGCAAGCACGTAGGGATATTTCTCAGTGGATGTCGCCGGAGCACCAGCACTCAGCATCCAAGATTTAAACCATTGCATGCAGAAAACGAGAAAACACTTTTCCCCCACGTCGGAAACACCAAGACAAGGAAAGAGGAAAAAGAGGATAAAAAGATGCTTAAGAAAAAGGCAGTGGAAAATGTACTCACCGAGCGGGAGTAAAAGGTTTCTATTAAAAAGAAATTGGGCGTATAGCGGTGGTGGTTGGAGGTGGTGGAGGTGGTGCTGTGCAGGATTGTGTGTACCGAGGCTCTGCGTCCCTTTTGCGCTCTCTATCGCTGCCGGTTGTTGAGTCATGTGACTCGGGATTGGTCAGAGTTTTTGAATCAGACCGAGCTTTTCTCTCTAGTAGCTGCACGCGGAGGTATTTCAGCGCTGTAATGGATAGGAGCTGCTCTAATGGCACTGATGTTTCTACACAACAGCTATTACAGTTTCTCAATATAGGGGTCCGGGCACCGCCAGAGGTCACTGACGGTGTCCCGGGAGGATCCACATGGGGTTTTTGATCTACATCACATACTTGATTTTTGTTCCATTTAGTAAATATAATGAGTTATTATTATTTTAGATCATTTAAAGGTATGTTTTAGAGAAATATAAAACTATCTCTTGTATGCATTCCTATAACAATATCCTTTAGGCTATTCATTCATATATGGGAGGAAAAAGTTTGATATACTGTAGCCTACTGTACAGCATTTTGGTCGGTATTAAATCTGGCAATGCAGATGTAAACAAGCTGTCTGTTGTGTAGATCTTTGTCTGAGGACAAGATGAGGCTTGTTATTCCAGAGTCGTCCTCCCTGCTACCAGATAAGTATTGTTTGCACAAAATTACACGTCATATAGTGTAGCCTATATAGATTTTTTCTTGCATTTCCATTTTTCACAGAAAATTATTCAAATGTAACCGGTGTAACAGGTTTTCAGTCTGTTGCAGGGCTGATATGTAGAAACAAACAACCTCAAACACTCACGTTTACATCTGTGATTTACTGTCATCAATCAACCGGTAGTCTGCATGTCGTCTTTGGACTGTGAGAGGAGGATGGAGAAGAGATAACACATGCAATGCTTGAGCTCCAGCAAACAGGTACTGTAGCTTGGCTTAGTGTTAAGACTGGAAATAAGTTGAAAGAACTAACATGGCTTTGTCCAAAGTTATAAATATAAATCCATCTATTGATTCAAAGGAAAAATCCAATTCACTAGACTGAATTTATTTTCTGTATTTTTTCTTATTCCTCATCTTAACTTTGTCTTTCTTTTCCCCCCTCGGTCTGTTGTTTGGAGGGTCAGGGAGGGGTTGTGGTTTTTGTTAAACTTTAATGCATCTGTCTTATTATTATTATTTTCTTTATTTAACCAGATAGAAGATCCATTGAGATTAAGACCTCTTTCACAAGGGTGACGTGGCCAAGAAGGCAGTAGCACAAGTCAAAATGAACAAGACAGGTAGACAACAATTAACAAAACAACACTGAAATATAAAGTGCGAGCAATTTCACAACCAAAGTGCAGCTGTTAGTGTTACAGTAACAATTTATGGACATCGGCACCATTCGAAGGATTTCTGTTCTCCCAATGAAACAAGTTCTGATGATTTCAGCTCAGATTGGAGGCGCTGTTTCAGCTTGAACACGAGGAGCAAAATGTAATTTGAACGTATAAGGCATCCAGTTCTCCAAAGAAAAGTACATGAATAAGTACAGTTGGAACCATGCCAAGAAGAGCTTTGTACTGTAGACCAGAGTCGTCCAGTGTGCGAACCGCCTTACGTTCAGAGGCGTATTTTATTGTCTATATTATTTTATTGTTTATTCAGTATCTATAACTAACAAAATATGTGACTAACATATCCTCAAAGTTTCCTACAAAACACATTTGTTGTTGCAGTTTAGTTTTACGTAAAAGTGGAAACTGAACAGAAAGTACAGTAGGTCAAAGTTTTTGTTTTCTTGCACAAGGACGGGTTTGTTTAAAGCTCATCTGACTGCTGCTTCTGTTTCCTCCTTCATCTGACTCACCACAGTCCCACTTTCCAGCTGTTAAAGGGATAGTTCACCCAAAATTCAAATTTCACTCATTATCTACTCACCCTCAGGTCGACTAAGGGGAAGGAGCTTCCGCTACAAACAAGCTTAAAATATAGCCTTATTTAACTTTTTTCAGAACAATTTCTCATGTCGGGGCTTCAATACAAGGCGGACATTACACATTTGGATGGTTTCAGGTGTGTCTTTTTGGACGAAGAAAAGTGAGCTTGGCCGAAATAAACACATTTCATTCATTCATTGAGCTGTCATATGGACATGCAGTGCTGCACGGAGCCCCGCTGTAACTCCGAGAAGGCACGGAGGACTCTGAAACTGGGTGAAATTTGAATTTTAGGTGAACTATCCCTTTAACCAAAACTGCAATGATTAGACCCAAGTTATATGTTTAATAAACTAGAATTACCTTTCAAATCACCACATTTGCAACGTAAAGTGTTGCAACATCATTACATTGCTCTTTGCAGCCTGCTATTTACAAAGATTTGGTTCCCATTGCTAATTATCATCTTTGCTGAAGGCTGTTATCATCCGCTGAATGCCTGAAAAAGGTTTCCATATATCATCAGTTTAACAACTCCAACCTCTGGGTGCTCCCTCATTAAAAACTACTTAAAGGATTAATCAACTGAGTTTCTATTGAGCCTTATGAGAGTATTGATCATCAGTGAGGATGTCAACAGTTCTTTAACAGGGTTTAAAGCTCGGTTAACATCAAGCGATGAGTTCACCTCGCTGCAGCCCACAGTCGAGTAGCAACACTGAACATCTTACAAAACATTAAGGTAACTCCAGGACAGAAAAGGTGCTGCTGTGGATTTTGGTCTGGAAAAGTTGAGCCCCTGCCTGGCTTCTCATCATGTTGCATTTGATCCCACTGCGTAAGGTTGGCAGCTCCAGGGTTGCTACCTTATTCTTGACGGAAACATGAGTGGTCACGCTGTCAGGAAGAACAGAAGTCTTTGTTGTTTCTGCAACGTCTGCCGGGCAAATGAGCAAAGGGTCTGCATGGATCAATGACTTCTCAAGGGGCTGATAGGCAGAGACAGACAGATGCAAGGGCAGCACGCTTCCCCCCCTTAAGGCCTCTTTGTTTTCTCATCCAAGGATGAATTCCTTGATAGACTTTGGCAACGATCACAGACGGAGCATTTATCAAACATGGTTTTGGATGTCTTGTGTTATGAGGTGTGATTTGGGATGGTGTTCAAATTTCACAATGTGTTTAAAAGCTGCTGTAAAAATGGCTGTAAATGCTGCCCCCCCTTCTCCCACTCCTCAGTCTGTTACAAATAAGTCATGCATTCAGATTAAAGTGTACAAAAGCACACCAAAGCACCATGTCAGAGTAAACAGAATTAAATCATAATTACTGTGAAAGCATGCCATTAGCGCTGGTTGTCAATTTCAACGTGCCAATAATCAAAGTATCTATTTGAAACAATTTATCATAATTTGTTGATTATATTTCTCATTATACATATGAATCTCCAAAGTAACTATGAAATGGCAGAAATGTGACCGGGTAAAGTTCACCCTGGACTAGGCCTGGGACGATAATCAATAAATCAATTAATCGCACGATAAATAAAAATGAAGTCGGTAACTTTTCCGGCCTCGATAAATCCCTACGTGCATGCGTGTATTTGTTTTCCTCATAGACTATAACGGGTTTTCCTCGTGCCTCCAAACACATGACAAGAGGGTTCAACATTGGTCTCAGCACCTGGGCGCATTTGTGGCTTAGCGGAATGAAATGAAAGGAGTTCATTCAGGATCTTTGTACCTGTGGGAGGAGGCGGAGCCGCAAGCACACACACACAAGCGTCATCCAGCCGAGCCACTGCAGCATTTGAAAGCTGACCGCGACAACAATGTGGGCTGCCACCGTCAGCACGGGACGAACGGACCTAGCGTTAGCCGCGGAGCTAACGCTAGCCGTCGAGCTAACGCTAACAGGGCAAACGGAGCTGCAGCTCTCCCCTGCCAGGACTCTGCTGCTGCTGACGGCGGCGGCCCTCAGTTTTATTGCCGGTGAAGTCGTTGCTGTGGCAGTTAGCTGTGGGACAGACGCTGCAGAGGTTCACCTGGATGTGGCTGTTTCGGCTTGAAGAGTTTTACCCCCGGGCGCCGGCCGGTCCCTCTGTGGGAGTCTCACTAGTTTGTTTGAATTACTTCATGTTTCACATGAGAGCAGCGCTGCCACTGGGATCTGTACAGACTATGTTCTAATAACACCACATTTACATCAATAAATAAATGTTTTACCATGACCTGATAAATCAGCATTACATTTTATTAAGACAGAGACCATGCTAGTGGACTGGTAGCTCTGGTGAGGCAAGTTACACACAGGGTATGATACACATGATTTCAGTTTAGTTAGCCGCTAACAGTTTTGTTTCCATCATGCCGGACAGTTAAATTACTCAGAAAAACAGGAAAAAATTACTCAGAAAAACTCATCCCCCCAAAAAAATTACTCAGAAAAACAGGATCTGTATTTTTTTTTATTGAATGAATGCAACAAGCTTCCGTAATTTTGGTCTCGATAATGTCGACAATAATATCGTTTATCGTCAATTATTTGTGGGACAATATATCGTCCAGCAAAATTTTTTATCGTCCCAGGCCTACCCTGGACAGGTTGCCACAGTCTATCACTGTATGGAGACACACAATCACACCTCATGGGCGCATCAACCTGGTGTGCTTGTCGTTGCACTGTGGGGGGAAGCTGGAGAACCAACAAACTCCACACAGCGACTGCTAGTTATTTACTAAACCCAGTTAAACGTGTGGAAGGACCATTGGTCGCTAGAAAGGAAAAATGGCCCATTACAACTGCGTAAAATTATGTTTCAACTTTAGACTGAACAGGAAATATCCAATTACTACTGTACATAGCGACTACTATATTGTACTATTCTTAAGTGTCGAGCCCTGTTAATAACTTGTTACCAAGGCAACATTTTCACTGATATGAGCATGTATTTCTGGTGACCATGAAGTTTAATAGCCCTTTGTATCTGGCTCCTTTGCAGTTAATAAATGCTCTGCTGTGTTCATTCACCAGCCACTTGCAAATTTGCCTGTTTGACTTTGTCGCATCTGATTGAAATAGAGCAAACGGGTTCGTAGCGTCTGTTTTTAAATAGTAGAATGAGCTTCTTATATCCACAAGTTTCCGAACGTCAAAAACGGAAGCCGGTGTTCTGTCGATTTCTGCTGCTTTGTCAAAAAATTGCTACCGCAGCATAAACCAATAGGTCCATCTATCGATTCAAGCTGCTACCCTATCAAAAAATACTAATGGTTTTCTACCTTTAAGGCATAAAGGAAGTGTTTTCTTCTCTCATGTGTCTCATGTACAAAAAGTGTAATGAAATTTATTTCAGGGGTACTGTAGCGTATTTTGATGGTCCAATAACATCCTACCAAATAATGCTCCTGCTACTCTGTGCAGAGAACTGATCACGTCACTGCCACTGTAGGATGAATGGCGGCATATTTACACATACCATTGTAACATTAACAACTCATTCAACAATCGTTAACAATATCGTGCACTGACGAGCCACAACACAGCGTTTCAAAAAATATGGGCATGGAAATGAAACTTGGATAATCGGCTCTGCACATGTGCAAAACCATAAAGTAGCAGTTCTCCACAAGAAGTGAAATCGGCAGAACATCGGTTTACATTTTTGACGTTTGGAAAAAGGTGGATACTTAGGTACTAACCTTTTTTGTATAAGAACCTTGTTCTACTCTTAATTGAAATGTTTATTATTTGTTGGACCGTTCACACAGCTGTGTTGTTGAAGGAGGGAGAACATTTTCCTACAAAGTAAAAAAAGAAAGAGAAAAATCCCACCACTCCTCTCTCTGCTCACACAAACCTCTGAGCAGATGCCACTCTAACACAGTGTGACCAAGCACTTCTGTATCCATGCATCTCTATCCACCTTCCTCCACCCCAGTACACATAGTAATACTCTGGCTGGGATCCCAAGCTGTGTGTGGATAGTCCAACGGTATCTGGCATGCAGCTCGCCTCAGCTTATACTCTTCTCCTCCAAGCCTTGTGTCTGCAGGCGATCACAGGCTAGGTGTGTGTGCATGTGTGTATGTGTGTGTGTGTGTGTGTGTGTGTGGGCATGTAGGCCAGTTCTGTTCCCCATCACACCTGATAGGCTGGATTCACTCTGAGCATCAGGTCGAGTCATGAGTCTGCACTCTGGCAGAGCAAGAGCTGTAATTACAGTGGGTAACAGGACATGTAATGCAACGTTAATGGCAAAGGGACTGATGCTTCACCCACAATGTCCCCTTTTCAAACACGAATAGTGCATTAGCAGCAGGGATTCACCATCCCTACAATGATTGGAGCTATTAAATACAATTTAGGATATGTAGAAAGGGACATGAAAGCTGGTGTCTGAGTGGTGTATATATACAGACCAAACAGGCTTTGTCCTGGTATAATTCTGCCAGTATTATTCAAGGTCCTCTGGAATTTTTTTTTTTTTAAAAACACCAAATTTTAATGGTGTCTAAATTACAGCTCTGAGGAAATTTTGAGTGCTTTTTGAGTCCTCTGCTGCTAATTTGGTTGTCTGCGAGGTTCATGAAAATACCATTTGTGATGCTTCCTCGAAAAATAATGACGAGACAAAAGGTCATTTACAGATGCCGTCGGTTTCTGAGTTCCTGCAAGAATTTTTTGTGCATTGTGATTTTTGTTATTGTTTTCTTTTGACTTTGATGTGAGATTCTGTGCATGTGCAGATTGTGCATTTGTCCATGCACCTGCCATAGTGCACGTGCCTGACGAGGCGTAACCTTCTAATGTGTTTACACACTGACATTTCCCCAAGATCTGTCGTGCTCCTCTGTGAAACTAAAACCCTTGACATTCTTTAGGCTCACATTTCCCTGAGCTGCTGGCTCTGTCAGCTCTCATACCATGCAAAGCCAGCATCAACAATATAATTACATCAGCTCCGCTACTTCATCTGCTCTCCTGTCAAATATGAGTTCAAGTTAATGTTTTTGCTTTAAAACAAAATGTTCCACCGTTTTGTCCGAGGGTCGTCGTGTATAATTTCAGCATCTCGTGATCTTTCTCCGTCCGTGTGAGGGGAATATTTGATTTCCTTTTCAATATATGACTTTATGACACAACACTTTCCTACAGTAAGTGCACAACAAATGTCACCATTTACAGTAGCCACGTGTAGATTTAAAGGCACATCTCTCCAAACAAAGCAGATGACTCGCTCATCTCAGCGAGTTCATTAAACGCCACTGAATAAATCCCACTAAAATTAAAGAGCAATACAGACGTTTTAAATTCAAACACACAGCTTATGATACCGACTCCTAAATGAGCCCTGACACCTAAACGACTGTGCGTTTTTAGGCCATCTGTTCATTTGGCTGCTCAATATGGCCACCCATATGCTGTGGGTCTCTGTATCATACTGTGAATTAACCTGGCAAACTCGCGGATTCACCCCGTAATATTTTTATCCTGTCTGAACACGAGATCAGAAGTGAAACTTTTACACAAGTGTAATTCACTTTCACACCAAGCAGAGTGCAACCTGCTCGTGTTAGGACTGGTAAACGGCACACAGACTCTGAATTTTAAAAGATGCACGGATTAATATCTTTTCATTAATGATTAATTAAATAGGAAAACGGTGGAAGCGAGCGTAACTCCCAGGACTCGGTGATTATGTCGGGTGCACGGACGTGACCGAGGACAAGGTTAAAGAGGCACTATGCAAGATTTTCACCTTAATTAAACAGCTTCGGGGTAATTGTGATCGTTAAATGACCTATTACGGGGAGAACGGAGTCTCGCTTGGTGTCTCTTCACCGAAAACCAACCTCACGAGGAGATCAGGGCCTCTGACCCGGTGTCCCTGATCTCGATACTTTGATATTAACGTGTCATCAGTGTAAGAGCTGAATGAGAGAGAAACGGGTCAAATGAGATTTTGCTTCTTGCAGCAATGGATCCACATTATCAAACGAGACGCAGAATTACACAAAGTTAGCAACTAGCTGATGAACATTGTGGAGGATTGAGCATCTTAAGAGCCAAAAGGAGATAAGAGGGGAGTGAAAAGGATTTATATGCATGAGGGTCCTTGAGTCATTACTAATGCTGTTTAGATGGGCAGTCGTTAGGCAAGGCAAGGCAATTTTATTTGCATAGCCCAGTTTGTCTCAAAGGGCTTTATACATAGCATCAGAACAGCATCCTCTGCCCTTGGACCCTGGCATCGAGTGAGGAAAAACTCCCAAGAAAATCTTTTTAACAGGGGAAAAAAAACGGATGTTAGCAAAACATTAGCTGTAAAGTGGTAATACACCAGTGCTGTAGTTACTGGTTTGTCTCCTAAGTGTTAAAATCTGTGTCCTTCAACTCGTTCCATTGCAAACCTTTTTACTGGTTAGAGAAAAGAAAAGAAAAGCTTCCCAAAAAGCCCAAAAGACATAGTTTTCCTCTTAAAATGAAAAGTGTTTTGACATTTCAGAAGAAGGACCTTAATGTTTTCACCGTTACTGCACATGTCACTCCAACGGCGAGTATAAATAAGTGACCTTCCTTCCTGAGTTCACATCAGCAACATCATTATTTTAAGACTATCAGTGAAACATTTTATATAGAGCAGAATAAAAAAAGCCCTGCACAGACACATCTTAAATTATCCTTAAAGCTTGTAGGCACACACTTTTAGAGCGATTAAAGTGGCCGTTGCCCTTAAAGGAGTGGAGGCGAAAGTAGCCAAGTCAGCTTTCTTCGCTGGCATTCAATCCTAACGTCAGTGTTTACCTTCCCAGCTGTCTGTTTGCGGAGCGACGTTTCCCTTGTGTTTCCAATTTGGAAAACATGCTTACTTTCATTTGAAGCCAAATGATCTTGTCAATGTAAATCAGGTAGGACTCCCTGGTCAATCGATACAGACGTGAGAAAGGATTCACTCTTGGACACCCCGGGGACTCATCAATGACAGGAGTCTATTACTCTGGAGAGTGAGCAAACGCATGAGGGGGAGCTGCTATGAATTGCAAATGTGAAACTCCTGACTTGCCTGCTACGCTATGCAAACACCGTGATGTATTATAGCACACTTGGGGAAAATTTGCCCATTGCACAATGCAAGGACTTACTGCGTCGACGAGTCCTCGTTCCTCCGAAAATGCCCATTCAGGGAGATTGGACTAAAAACACTGCATCTGCTTCTGAAAACAGAGACAATAGGTGCAGATGCTGCGGATTACTTGTGATTCTCAGTTTAGTAGAAATCTGCATGTGTGCCTTTTAACTCCAACGGGAGTTTGTCTCTTTTGCATCCCACCAAGAATTGAGCCTGAACTTTCCCTCTGCTATGTAAGGAGTAATGGGTACACAGTGTTATTTTCGTCCCCTCTCTCCTTGTCTTTCTCGAGTGTTTAAAGTTCAATTAGGGACACAGTGTGCTCTGACTCGGAGTTATTAGACGTAACGCTAGCCCGCGCTCTGAAGAGTACTCTCAGGCTCCTGATTAATTCAGCCGATGGAGAAGTTTGATGCTCTCGCTCATTTCCTTTCCTCGCTTAGTTTAAGCTCAAGGGGTGATTATTAAGCTTCCTGTGGGGATTTAAAATGTTCACAAGTTGTCAAACCGTTCAGTGCATCCTCTCGCTCACTAACGCACAGCAACTGTGAATTTCCTCAGCCGTAATTTGGGCATGATGTTTGCACACTTTGAGTTATCTCTGTAAAAGGCAACAAGAGCAAACAGCCATTGAATTTAATTATGAAACGAATGTTTCAGCTTTTGGGGAAATATGCCCTCTCATGTTATAACTACAGGAGTTACATAAGCAACAGTCTCTCATATCTGGACAGTAGATATTAAAAGGCTGTTAGCAGCCAGTTAATGTATCTCAGCGTGAGAGTGCAAACGGGCGGTTATGTGCTTGACTGTGGAGCTGCGATAGTCGGAGGAGCCATTTTGCCTTCTCTAAGCTCTGGTAGTAAAAAGCCCCCCACATCCTCATTTATTCTACATTTATTCAACAATGTGAAATTACTATGGTTTGGGTCAGTGTGAAACCTTCAGTCCTCAAGATGACCTTCTGAAAAGCAAATATCTACTGTATATGTACATGCATGAAAAAGTCAAAAGGTATATGGGCATGTGTGCATTAATAAATGATTTTTCATCATTAGAAAGATGCTTTTAAAAATGTAAGCTTGAATCAGTTCATATTAGATTTTCCGATGGTAGTATGGCAGCACTTGCATTTTATTTACAACTGTGTGCGTGTAACAAAGCATTTTGAATCTGCTACCTCAGACCGGCCTCCTCTCCATAGTAACAGTAGCTGAGCCTCGTGGGTAATACAGTACAGTACAGTATGTAGCCCAGTGAGTCTGCAGAGAAGAAGGTGGAACAATTGACACTGGTGGCAATAAAATAAACTGATCTGGGACGGACAGTCCTGTGTGTTTTATGTTTTCTCAGTGGGTAACAGCGTAGAGAAAAGAGGCCGATCGTATGAACACTAGATGAGGATAAAGGTGTCATGCTAAACCCAGAGATCCCGTCTGCCTGTTCTGCGCTCGCACTGCACTTAATTTATCCCTCTCTGCTCATGTCAGGTCATTCGGGTTCATTAGCCGTTGGCAGCTGATGATGAGCTGCGAGTGTCTGGCTGGAGTTTTAGTGTCGTGTGCTTCCTCATTGTGTGTGACATGTGGGCTCCAGCCCTCCTCTCCGGCGGTTGAATTATTGAGCAGGTTCTGTTGGGCTGACCTGACGGTGACCTGGAGCAGTGGTACAGTGTTAAGAGGTGGACGGAGTGCGAGTGAATCTTTCTCTCTGCAGGCTGTGAGACGCAGGGCTGATGATTGGAGGGTATTAGTAAGAACATATTAATAAATCATCGCTTACAACCAGCAGCAGAGAAGGGTTGGCTGAGGATATACGAATCGAGAATGATTCGCAGGCGTATTTATTGCATGCAATGTGCACTCGAGAGACACCGTGTTTCTATGGCTGCTTGTTTCCTATTCTGATTGTTGCTGCAGCTGATTATCAAACAGTGAAAGAGCGAAGCAATTCCCCGTGTGTGTGGCGTGTTCAGCAGGCATCAGGTGGGTAATTTTGCAGTATCGTGCCCACTCCCGCTTCTTCAACAAAGACACAGTCTCGCTCATTTTTTTTTAGAAAGTCGGTCTATGTTCATGCAACTCTCCAGCTCTACTGTAGCAACACAAGAGAAAAACTAACTAACCCGAGTCGAGCCGTTTGTAAAGCTGTGATGGGAACGTAAAGAGAAACCTAAGGCCTTCAAATGAGCTCCTATAAGACCACTTTGTGCATGTAGGGATGGCTGGGAAGTAATTGTAGGCTTTGCACTAATGGGGAGGGCCGTTCTGCTGAGGAGTTGTTACTGTCAAAGATGAAAAAGTAGCTCAAGTCTCGACGGTGCCATGAATCTGAAAACGTCACTCAGCATCTTTGCAAAGCGATCGTTCACACCAAACACATCAAATCGTTTCCATATGATTACGCAGACTATTGATCAGCCTTCCTTTTAATGCACATCTTCTTTCTAAATCCTACTGAGAAATGTCTGTAAATATACTACGTGTGTGTGCATGTGTGTGTGGGTGTGCGGGTGTGCCAGAGTAATTCATCTGAAATAAGACGACATGGTTCATGGTTCCCTTATAGCACTCACAGTTTTAGATGAGAACTCTACCTTTTTTTCTTCTTTTTTTTCCATTCCCTGTTGGTGCTTCTCTTCTTCTCTCCCTCGTGTTGCTGGTGAAAAGACGAGCTCTGGTCTTTTATAAGTTTCAAGAAGCAGCAGGGCTCCGTCTTAAGTTGAATCTTGAAAATGATCATTTCTAACCATTTCGTGGCTGGCAGCTGCCTTCAATCTGCACACACACACACACACAAGAGAGACAGCAAGAGAGCAGCAAGTATGATCTCAATTCTTGATTCTGTGCACTTTGTGACCACTCCCACGAGATTTGCTTTTCTTATCCGATCACAAAACCTGAATTGGAAAAGTTCAGAGTGACATACACCTTCTTACATATGTTCTCCTTCACACACGTGCCAATTTTTCACTTCCACAGGCTACAGCTGCTGTGAGGTTTGCTCTCAACGGCCCGTTAAAATGAAAGTGAATACCTCCGAGCGTCTTTTAACCTTGACATCTGCCGAGCATCTGTTTCATTACGTCCGCCTCTGCCTCCGAGCTGCAGACTGGTCAGCTCCATGCTTCAGAGACAGTCCAAATTAAAAGCACATAAACTCAGAGATAAAAAGCCCTACTACAGTGATAATGATCAGTTCTGCAATTTTCCAGGGTTTTTCACATCGCTGTATACCCCAAGACACCGCAGTGCATTGATTTTTTTTTTTCAAAGTAAATAATAAGCGGCCCAGAAAGAGATAAAAATTGAGTGCGAGACAGAAAAGTGTACAACCAGCTGCACATTTGGAAAACTGTCAAGGTGTTTCTGTGACTGAGAGAGTGATGGAGAGTTAAAATTGTCCCCAGTGGATTGTTGAAAAAAGATTATTTGACATTTTGGGAGATACTCTTATTCATTTTCTTGACTGATGATGAGAATAGTGACAAGACTCTCATTTCTATTTGTTCAATACGAGCCGCTAAATCAGCTACTCAGCTACGTAGCCTGACCCACAGACTCTATATGAACATGCTTGACCCTGTGGAAAGTCACCAAGAAAATAGGTACTTCACAGTTTCTCTGCCTTATTTATTCTCTATTTAATATGGTGTACAACAAAATACTAGGCAGGACGTAATACTGCTAATCTGGAAGGCTGTCATGTTATATGTCACCACATCATGTTATTTTTTGCAAAGATATGCGGTCGATTTCACATCCTACATGAGATCAGACTTGCTCATTGGACATTTATAAAGAAATAAATATTTAAGAGAATATTTTAATACTATTCTCATATTTGTCCGTATGAAGCTACCACCAGCAGCAGGTTGATAGACTGAAACGGGGCAATGGTGTGTTCAATAACCATGACCCGTGAAGTCAGCATTCAATTCAATTTCATTTCATTTTATATAGCAATATTTATGTAATAAAAAAGCAGCACAAAGAGCTTTACATGGTTAAAAGAAAGAAATCCCCTAACCCCTCCCACACATACACAAGGACAAACCCTATGGCACAGAAAGCCAAGTCACAATAAATATGTCTGTTATGTGCAGCTACAGTGAATAAAATCTGCACATTACACTGTTTATTAGCTGCGTACTCTTCTGTTTTGTAGTCATACTGGCAGTATTGGGCATCTTTGACTCGTAGACATCATGTCACTTTCATGGAGTGTCATTATCAGCTTGCATTACTGCTGTAGCTAACAATGTTAACAAAGGGTTGCTTCTCTCACTTGCAGCCAACACATAAGTGGAAAAACTTGGATGTGACGTCGTTCCCAGCTCTGATTCTGACTTCTGAGGTAAATGTAACGCCGCACTAGCCTGGCTCTGTCCGATACTCAAACAACCAACAACCAAAACCTCAAGCTTTAATGACAAACACATTAACGGTGCTAAAAAAAAAACTGTCAAACAAGTCATGTTTAAAAGGTTATGTTTGTTGCCCAGACATGTTTTCAATGTTTTGTCTTCTTGCGTCTATACTATAACTAGGGATGCACGATACCACTCTTTTTTCAAACCGATACGATACCGATACTTGGATACTTGGAGTACTCGCCGATACCGAGTACCGATGCCGATCCTTCTATCACAACAAAAAAACAAACCATTAGGCAAAATGCAATGAATTGGAAGACACGTTTTATTTTCTTCTCTGCTTGTTACAACAAAATTTGTTGTTGTTTGCACAACCATGCAACAAAATTTGTTGTAACAACCCTCTGATTAAAAAAAAAATACAACAAAGATGCAAAGCCACCCTCTGATCGTGGTCTGGTATCGGTTCTTGTACTCGCTAAAGTTCACCGATACCGATACCAGTATATTACAACAGTATCGGACCGATACCCGATACCAGTATCAGTATCGGTGCATCCCTAATTATAACTGATCAGCCCCATATGAGGACAAAACTAAAGATAGTCCTTGTAGATATTCACTGTTTGTCACATTGAGTAAAATACTGGTGGTGGTGGTGGTAACGCTGGAGCTTATCATCAGAAGAACAAAAGGTAAGTTACATAAATGTGTACGAAGCTCAGGGGCATTGAGTAAGTCATCCTGCTGTGAGTGAAACTGAAAAAAAGAGAAGGAAACAGCACACCAGGAGTCTTTCTTTCCCGCTGCCGGTGCCATAGAAATGAAGATGGCAAAAAGAAGATGGCTTTGCCTGTTATCTTTGTCTCACAAAGACGCTGGTGTGTCCCTCGCAGACAAAGAACATGTCATCTTGCCTCCGCTCGCCTTTCTCTTCTACACGGCTGCAAACTATTAACCTTCAGTAAATGTGTTGTGAACTTCAAAAGGCAGGAGAGACGGACATGGTACCACAGTATGAGAGTTATCTGCTTTCTGCTTGTACTGTACCATAATCCTGCAGTGGAAACAGAGATTTTCCCCACCTTCTGATTCTTTTCACTCACATTTTTTATTTTTCTTGTACAACACCCCCAAGGCGAGTGCTTCCATCCACAATCTGATATTTTCTTCTTCATATGCAGTAGAATAAGTTATGAGTAAGATTATTAAAGGTGTGTTGCGTTCTAGTTAAAGCCTTGAAAGGCCTGAAGATGGATGGTTTCACTCCACAAGGCCGTGTTCAGCATAAACGTGGCAGCAATCGAAAGGGTATTTGGGTCAAAGAGATGTAAAGAGTCTGACCTGTGAAGTCTGCTTCGCTCCAACATCAAGAGCACAAGAGTTAAAAATGTAGAAACGATGAGAAACTCAAATGGAGAGAAATATTCTGGGCAGTAGCTGCTTCAAAGCAAATGCTCAGCTCTCGGAGTGCGAGTGTGTACTTTTACATCCATAATATGGTCAATACCATCCAACGCCACGGGGCTCCGAGGGTCCGGGGGCCCTCGCATGCTTTTTAAATGCTTCAAGCCCGAAAAAAGAACAAAGCAGGAATGGCTGTAAAACCAGCTTCTTTAAAAAGGCAGAAATCCACTTTGACCCCTCAGTATGTGGGAACGGAAAGTTGTAAAATTATAGATTATTTCCTGCACTCCACTTCAAATTGTGTCAAATTATGTTCTTATCGAATGGCTTCTTTGAGTTCTGAGTATGTGAGGTATGTGAATTTTTTAAAAAAAGTAGCATTAAAATGATTCTCTGAAGGCCCAGAGTCGTTCTTTTATTTAAAAAATAAAAAGTAAGAAATGTTAATCCACCCTGAGGCAGAGAGGCACTTTGACAGAATCGCTGCCTTTGAAAACAAAAAACATTTGTGTCCACATGATGAAAAAAAATGTAGTATGCACACTTGAAAGAAGTGTGCCATATTTCCATTTGGATGTTTTAAAGATGCCATGTGATATTTCTCTTTACTTTGTTTAAAATTTTAAAGGAGTGGTTTGATATCTTTGTGCTGCACTGGGAATATTTCCTACAGAGCCCCATGAAAAAAAATTTGACAACAGCTCTCCAGAGGCTGGAAACATTTCTGACTTGACAAGCTCCTTGTTGTACTGTGAATTTTGTGAACTTGCAATAATACAATCCCAATACAACTCTGCCAGCAAACAAGCTCTCTGCTGTTGACTGTGGCTCTCCCAACAAGCAGCACATCAAATGCAACACTGATATGCCGCAAAGACAGTGTTTGGTGAACGTCTTAACTTCTATATTTGCAGATTTTATCAGCTGGGATCCTCATCCAAACAATGTAAAATGTAGCCTGGTCTCTAAACTTACACACAGACACACACAGAGAATATTTGAAAACTTAACTTTGAAAGAGCAGCTCTGGTTCTGAAGGTTTTTCATTTTAAACTTTTGATGAAACAGGCTGCAGACGGCGTCGTCGTGTGCTGAATGCTAAAAAAAAAAAAGAAGTACCGCACAGACTGGGGCTGCAACAGAGTGGCATCGCTGTGCAGAGGCTGTAATGAATGTACAGATGAGCTAATTTCAGTTAGCTTATTCACCGAGCTCTGTTCTTTTTTTTTTTTTCTTCCTCATTGCCATTCATAGTCTGCAGGTTTGATTGGAGGTAATGATATTCACCCCCCACTCTCTGGAGGTGCAGGAGGGTGCTGAGGCCTCACTGAGCTACAGTCAGCACAAACCTTTGGCGGTGCTGACTCAAGCAGTGGAGAAAACTCCCACAGCGTCCGGGTCTCCCTCGCAGCGTCCGAGGCCAAGATTTAGCAGGGAGCTGTGTTTGTAGCAAGTCAGCTAAAACCGTTGTCCACAAGACCCAGAGGAGTGCCAGCTGAATAACAATAATGGAGTTCAGTCTTTTTTTTTTTTTTTGCTTGTTGTTGCCCATCCACCAACATCCCAGGGCTGCCTCTGACATCCTAACCCCCTCCCCTCCTGCTTCCTCAGTTTGTTTGTCTGTACATCTGCCGCTCGTTTTCTCTTTCTCTCCCTCTGTCTCTAAGTCTCCATCTGTCCTTGTGTGTGTGTTTGTCTGTCTCTATCTCTAGTCTCCTCTCCCTATGCAGCTCTGTGTAAATATCAGGCATAAACCACGGCTTTCCTTTCCATCTTCTTCTTCCTCCTCCTCCTCCTTCATCCTGGTGTGAGTCAGCGCTGACGAGCGGCAGGCGTCTCCAGGTTTACCCATGGGTCAGATCTCTGCTGGCAGAGCCGCCGAGCTGCGACAGATCGATGACAAAGCCTGTCAGGGCAGCTCACTGTTATTCAAGGCTAGATTGCATCTGAAAGACCATGCGCCATGCGGTTAATGAATTAAAGAAGTGGCCAGCCAACATCGATCAGATCAGCTGACAACTATCAATATCTTCCTTTTTATGGGGGTTTATACAGGGGGGGAAGAGTGATTGTTGAGAGATGTAACCGATGCCTATTTTGTAATTCTGCTGGTCTGGCAACTCCAGAGCTGAAACAAAACACAACGACAGATACCGACCTCCAGGCCTTCCACACGCATACATCCATCTAGAGGGGAGTATCTCTCTATCCATAAATCCACCGTTATGCATCTTTCTTGTCAGCAGCCTGACTGGCTGGCTAGCATAGCGGGCTAATGTGGCTACGTTGGATTAGTACTGTACTGTATGTCTTCATCTGGCTGAGGAAAATATTTAAAAAGTGGGTAATCTTCATAATGTGATGATTTATGTAACTTTAAAATAAATTTAAAAAACACAACAGCGCATTTTGTTCAATTAGACTGTGACAGCAAAGGGCAGCATTACCCATAGACTTTCATGGGCTGTCATGACAATAACAGAAGACAGAGAGGAGTATGTTTTCCGACAGCATGAATTATAAAGCTGAATGCAGAATGTAAAAGAGGGTTTGATGGGCTCTTTGGATATGGATGAAACAAAATTATACAGAGGTAGGCAAATGCATGATGATGATGATGATGATGATAGATGATAGATACTTTACTAATCCTTCACAGGAAATGATGGTAGTTACAGCAGCAGCAGCATTCACATGTCATTCATTGCATCAATAAAAAAAAAAGATAACAGCTCTATGTAGAGAATTGCAGAACTGAATATAAAATTAAGCTATAACTCCCAATAACCTAATAAACCTGCAAATGCAATAAATAAAATACATCAGAGGTATTAGACTAAAACTGGTTAATTATTATTTAAAACAACGAGTTCTATCTAAAAGGAAAGGAAAGTGCTAGAGTGCTGGCAACTAGTTTAAATTCCTGAAGTCTCAATGTCTTCTTGCAACTGGTGTCTGCAGGTTTGTCCAAGAATATGGAAAAGTACACTTAAAGGGATAGTTCAACATTTTGGCAAATTGGTCCATTGCCATAATCCCTACAGTTTTAGCAGTAGGTTCGTTATCTTTAATTGTCGGTGCAAGCTATTTTTAAAACGGCGGAGCAGAGCCGTGAGCTGCTCAGAGCTAAGCTACAGAGGCTACTGGGATTTCTTGCTTTCCCTCATCAAACTCATCAAATACACAATCCAACAACTCCAAAACGCTCTGGTGGACAAGTTGTGACCTGCACATTCACCACGATATGAGATAATAACAAAACGTTACCAGACTGAGTTGTTTTTTGAGGTAAATTCATGCAATACCGCTGATGTGCATTCCTGTCAGGGGCAGTTTTTCAACAAGTAGTCTCTGCATTTGCCTCAAAAACAACTCTGTGAATTATGGAGGCCGGTCAAAAAGCCCAGCATTGAATAAATGACTTTGGTTCCCTGTAGTCTCGCTGCAGCAGCTGGACCTGTCAAAATACAGGACAGCTGCTGGAAAGTGCTTCACTGTCGTCTGTTACTTCAGTGAGAGCCCTGGTCCGTCAAACACAGCAAACCTACCGGTAAGTAAATAGTAAAAATTTAATTCATCTGATGAAACAACAAAATTACCTCTGCTTGAAAATCCAGAAATGAAACCAGCTCACAGTCTTGGCAAAAAAAAAAAACATTTTAGGAGCTATTTCTTCCTCCTAAAATGTTTTTCTTATTTTTCTTTTTTTGGTTCAATTACTCCTCTACAACGCTGCAGGCTTTTTTTTTTCCTCTGAAAAAAATATAGAAAGCTCAATTTATTGGAGGGAAAGTTTATGCAGGAAATAGATTTTGGGAACAGAGGCAGTACTGAACAGCAACAAACAAACTCTGTGGGGCTTTTTTTCATGCATGTACTCTTGATGTGACCGACCACTGGCCTCGAAAATACAATGAATGTTGATAAGACAAGTGCAGTTATATTGGTTCACTTCTGATTCAGTAGCTGCACCACAATTCCTGCCACTTAAGATTATAAATGCAAAACATAATCAGCTTAATTTGACCAAAATAAACTGGGAATCACATGTATACTGAAACTGAAGCTGTTTTTTTTAAGAATTTAAGCTTCATTTCTTATGCAAACTAAAAGCAACACAAATTATATAAATCTAAAATAACCTCCGCCTCAAATCAGTTACAGCAGAAAACACATCTATATGCAAAAGGTTCATTAAATTGCTTAATTCAACAACACAC
This sequence comes from Decapterus maruadsi, assembly GCA_030347415.2. Lineage (NCBI taxonomy): Eukaryota > Metazoa > Chordata > Actinopteri > Carangiformes > Carangidae > Decapterus > Decapterus maruadsi. The sequence continues at coordinate 22,328,173 of CM064906.1, forward strand.
TGAGAGCTTATGCGGCGCTGACCTTTCAAATGACTCACTCCCTCTGTCTGTCACCCTCACTTTCTCGCACAACTTTTAGTCTCCCACTCCTCTAATCATTTGCATTTTCCATCATCTCCCTGAAATAGCAAAATAATGCAGAGAGCAGAGAGAGCGGTCCACAGAACGTAATTATCATGTGTAGCACAAGTGCAGCAGAAGAGGGGGGGGGTCTCTAAAGATCGCTACGATACAAGCCCCTGTCAATTTATGGCTATAGTGTACCTTTTCACATTATTGCCTCACTCATATAAAAAGCAATACCGAGGACAAGGCAAGGAAAATGAAATCCCATTCTTCATATTGCTACTTTAGGCTCAGTCGGTTTCGCTGCTGCAGACACAAGAAGCCCACCAACGTCAACCAGCTGGCAGCGCAGGCACAGCAGACCACCCTCGTCTGAGGCGCCACCATCCATCTCTGCACCACTTAAATTCTGCTCAACAGAAGAGTGTATTTCCCAGTGAGTTACTAATACATGTTGAGTGCATTAGTTTTGTCAGGCTGCCTCTGTACTGTATGTGCTGTAAAGGAGGAAAGAAAAAAACTGAATATAAATGGTTGTTTGGGCTGAGATGTGACTGCATCAAGAAAACCTGAGCTACAGTTGTTGTTTTTTTCCCTCCTCTCAGTTCGACGTCCCCCAAAGCAGAAGCTGACCATGGACTCTTCATGCATTATGTATATATGTAGGTCTGTTGCTGATATAAATGTTCTGATGTGAATAATTCAGGGGGGAAATGTCAGGGGAATATAGGTACATTCGGTTCCAGCAATGGTGGAATATTGCTCGGAGGAGTAAAAACAAAACTAGGAAAATATCTATCTATCTATCTATCTATCTACCTTGGTAACATCTCTAGTATAACCTTTTCCCATCTGGGGAATACAGTGGAGGAAAAAAAGGTGGTTTCAAAACAGCCATATAAGCATGCAGAATGACATCACATCACTGTATGTCATAACATACAAATTAAAATGTGTTTGATATTGAAAATATGTATATGAATATGTGCTGTTATGCCATGTATATACAGAATATATAATTGTAGGTCAGTCATAGACTGCAGCTGACAGGAGGCCAGGGTGATTAGCTTAGCATAAAGACTGAATGCAAGTAAGAAATATCAAGCATGGCTATCTGAACAGAGAGAGAAAAATACACTTTTCCGGCATCCGTCGCGGTGGATTCAGCAACAAAAGACACATTTCAGAGATGTTGTGACAGCAGACAATAAAGTGGTGAAAGCTTGCAATAACTTCAAGGCTCATGATTGTATAGACCAGAGTGGGAAAAAAGGAGCAAAGCTGAAAGAAAATACCACAAAGTGTTGATGTGTAGTCATGTGTGAGTCTGAGCTGTCACATAAACACACACACACATACACAGCTGTTGCTACAGAGCTACAGCTTACACCACCTGTATAGTTTGTCTATACTTCAGTTGATTAAATAATGAGCTGCAGTGTGCTAATTAAACCAGGTGAACATTTTGTTCACGCTCCGTCTAAATACAAATTAAACTTTTTGCATCTCATTTGTTTAACACACAAACAACAAGTTTAGGGGCAGCCGTTCGCTGTAACTAAAACTGTGTTTGCATCCATCTTTTTAAAAAAAAAATCCACATAAGAAAACCTAACATATGGAGAAAAAAAAAAAAAAGTTCAAATTCCTCTACACTGATGAGAGATAAAAGACACAAAATCAAAACATCAGGGAATTCAAAACGTTTTGTCCTTGGAGGCGTTAGACAAATTATGACATTGTATTTGGCGGAGATCTGACCCCGTCTGATCTGATATAAGCTGCAGATGGTGTTTTCAGGTTCCTCAAGACCATAATGTTTAGCTCACACCCGCTGTTTGCAGCTCGCATGCCGCGCTGACTTCTGGCATCGGCCACCTAGGCAATCACCAAGGACACCGCAGGCTGGAAGGGCGCCAAAGAGGAGTAACTAATATTTTCTAATTGCGCCTGTTTTACTTTTAAAAGTCTGTCACTGATGACCACTGTGCCCTGAAAACTGTAAACACACACACACACACACACACACACACACACACACTGACCCTGGTACTAAGAGGAGACTGCAGATGGACTGTAGGCGGACTCTCCGCTGGTCGCTGACTTCTTCATAACCTGCTGTTTCTCCGCTTCTTCCAACCTCACAGCTTATTTGTTCACACAACCATGAAAAAGTCACATGAGTAGCCAGGTTACTGAAGATAGGGGATCATTTTATCCTCATATATGATAAATGAGTCAGGATGGGGATATAGTGTGAGTGCAGGTGTGTCCTCAACTAGTTTACAGGTGAACTATGTAAGTCTGGTCACTTTTCCTCTGTTTTGCAAACCCTCCTCTTGGCCATGTGCATTTCTTTACAACGACGCCGGTGAGAAATCAACCAATAGAACGGTACATAACATTATATATATCATATAAGATGTTACGATGCATATGTTGTAGTATGTAGTTTAATCCGTCATAAACAAGAGATCACGGGTTACGGGGCGTGTTTGTGTCGCTTTGCCACAGAGACGAGAGCTAAGTTGTGTCGATCTTGCAAAGTTGTTTTTCAGAAAAAATAGGGAGAAGCGAGCACTCACCAAAAAAAAAGGATTAAACTTACTGCAAGGAAGGTGCACGATCCCTTTGACAAATTTTTTATTGCAGGACAGGCAGGCCAGTCGCTTGTTCTGCAATAAGAATTCGTCAAAGGGATCGTAAGTTGTTTTTCAGCCAAGAGACGCTAGGTGGAAGGCAGAGAGCCGCCATGTCATTTATTAAACCATCACAATTACTCCAAAGCTGTTTAATTAAGGTAGAAATATAGCATACATAAGCTAAAAATTCTGCATAGTTCTTCTTGAACAAAGAAAACCTGTAATGATAAATAAATATGCTATTCTGAAATTACTGTATTGATGTTGTGAGTATGTTCTATACAGGTAGCCCATCAGCTATGAATCCAGATGTTTGCTCCTGGAACAACAGCTGTGTTTCAGTGCAAACTCTGAAGGCTGTGAAAGCATTGGTTTCAGCGTTGGTCATACAACAGCAGCATTGAACAAAAGCCAGCTAGAGGTTATTCTACAGGGTGTTTCGGTGATATTTAACAGGTGAACACGCTCCTACAGTGCTGCCGTTTGTTTGGCATTTTGTTAACACTGAGGTTAATGAGTGTCTGTGTAAACGCTGTCCAGACCTTCCTGCTACAGATGATTCACACCGGCGTCCTCTCTCCTGCTGCAGGCCTGAAGTGTACACTGAAAGAAAAGAAAAGAAAAGAAATAAATAAATAAATATTGCATTATAAAACATGGTGAGGAGGACAGCCATGAGTAAAGGTCTCATATTAATAACACCTGCTCCTCAGTGCAAATATGACAGAGACCGCCTGCAACACAGAAGCATCAAAGACACAGGAGCACTAACCCAATAATGAAGAGGGTATGATTATTACAGAGGAATGAAAAATAAGAAATCCAGTTACGTCCTCTTCTCTATCAGACTGCAGACTGAATATCGGGACAAGCAAGAACTTGCCACATGACAGGAAGAGACAGAGCAAAAGTAGAATGAAGGTAAATTTTAAACAACAGCTGAGGAAGAAAACACAAAAAATGCTGCAAATATTTTGCAGCAAAACCACTCATATCAGCGACGATGCAAATATGCGACAGACACGACAATTATAAACCAAAGTTTTGCTTTGCATCAGGTGGTTTTGGTTCTTCATGTTATGCCTTAAAACGCACATCTCGTTGTTGATTATCCCCCATGTATTCAACACTGGTTTGTTCACGTTATGCCACTGTCGTCTTGTTACCAACTCTACAACCTCCAAAACAGCAGCTCACTATGGCAAGCCATTTTGAAATTTAAAAGCCAGTCTGGATATGTGTTGCAGATATCTGTAATTCAGTTTTGCCGAGTCAAAAAGAATATTTCAGATATGCGCAACTACATTCTTCCTATAGGACGAATGACATCACTTTTGCCATTGTGTGTCATTATTACAGATATCTACAATTCAGTTGCAGATCTCCGATATGTGAATTACGGATATCTGTAACTACTAATTCCAGTTTCAGATATCTACAATTTGATTCTGACTAGTCATAATTGTAGTTCAAGATATCTTTAACTCCTCTCAATTAAAGATATCTACAGTACATGCCCCTTTTCAGATATCTTAAATTAAGTTTTGACTAGTCACGTTGTAGATATCTCAAACTGGAATTACTGAATCAGTTAAAGATATCTGTAATGACAAATCCCTGAATCTGTAATGACAAACCCCATACACATGAATAGCAAAAGTGACGTCATTTGTACAAGGAAAGTTGCGGATATCTGAAATATTCTTTTTGACTATAGGCAAAACTGAATTACAGATATCTTGAATGAAAAATCCAACCATTCAAAATGTAATTACGACTAGTGGTTGGTTGATGCATGTTGCATTTTGTCTGCATAACATTCGCGGTCTGTGCTGTGTGTCTGTGTGAAAGGACTCATGATGAAAACCAGTCAGAGTAAGAAAAAAATATTGATGTGCGAGTTACTTACGCAAAAAAATACATCCCCGAAGACCTTTACACCCTTTATGTGACAGATGCAGAAAAGCCTCTGCAAGTCTATTCCACATTTCGGACATTGTTTGAGGCTCTTCCACTTCTGGCAGTCGTTTTCTGATACTTCATCTAAAATAATACAAGAACCATTGGGCCCGTCTCCTCTCATCTCATCGCTTCATTCAGTGTCACACCACAGGGAATGCATCTGAACAGTCACAACAAGTGCAATATTCTGGCCTCCTATAGCATCCATACTGTTTAGATGGAAGGATTGTTTCCCCCCTGTGTATCTGCACTGGATGAAAGAGTTTATACAATATTTCAAGGTGGAGAAAATGAGATATTCACTTCAAGGGCCTATAATAAAAGAAAAAAATGTATGTAATCTGGCAGCCATTTTTGAATTTGTGGAAGAAATGGAAGCAGGAATGAATCTATCTATCTATCTATCTATCTATCTATCTATCTATCTATCTATCTATCTATCTATCTATCTATCTATCTATCTATCTATCTATCTATCATGTCTTACAGACACAGGAACAGGGGAGAAAAGGTTCTTTACGGCAGATAAATTCATCAGTTATTTAGTAATTAACACAAAACAGGCAACCGTGATAAACCAGTTGACTAAATGCGTTCCGGTGTGACAGGCTGAAAGGCGCTTATCTTAATATCATAATGTTTAAAATCCACAGCAATTATTCTTCACAGAGGCGTGAAATTGATTCCAAACATTTTCTTTTTCTCCTCCTCACACTGTTTGATCTCTGCTCCCCCGAGACGACCTTTGATGAAATTCAATTTTGAGCAATGACACTTCATGCAGCTTCTACATATCTCACCTTAAAGAAATCAAACTTTCATCTTTGATAAATTGTTTCGTGTAGTTTGGGATTAAGATTTGTTTTTTTTTACTTTTATCAGAGAGGAGGTAGTCCTGATGAAACAATCAACATACCAGAGATTGCTTACTTAAGAGTGGGACCTTTATAGACCACGAACATATTGCGTTTTGAATGTTAAAATGTTTTGAATCAGCTACTATCAGCTGTGAAAGCCAGTCTTTGGCTTTCATCTAAACAGCAGTGAGAATCAGTCAGTGATGGAGACAGAGATTCATTTACTGAGACAGTTGTGACAGCAGGTGTATACAGATGGCAGACCTGCACCGACTGAAGCACTGACAGCCTCACAATTTCCCAGCACCACCTGGTGGAAACTGCAAGTCGACATGAAGCCTCACACGTCAACATGCTCTGCAGTGAATGTTCTTTATCCTATCTTCTGTGCTGTTGTGTTTGGTTAATGACATTTTCAAGAAATAAATTTGGGCGTGAGTTCAGTTAGGAAGTGAGAAAATGTGAATTTTGATTAGCATTTATTTTAGATTAAGATTTAAGTTGATGGAAATGCCGTTAAAAGGGAAAGTCTAACACTCCCCGGAGGATGTTGCTACTGTACTTGAATTTTAAATCTGTGCACCACTTGATCCGTTGAGGATATTTGTAATTACAGAATATGTTTGTGTGCACGGTGCCAGCAGCACAACACAGGAGGATTTCACAGGAGGACTGAAAAACCCACAAGAAAAAACATAAACTAAATGACTAACACTACAACATAATATAAACATCGCATGGTTCATTTGTTTACACCGGATTAAAGCAATCGAAAACCTGTAGAAACATCAGCACCGTCAATGGAAAACAAGCACACTTGACAGTCCAGACTTTCCTCCTGACAGATTCAGCTCCATTACAACAGAGGAACAAAACACAAGCCCAAACTTTATGAGACAACGGCTACAATTAGGAGCATACTTATGAGGTTTTCCTGAGTGCACGTTGTGTTCAGGTAGTCATTACTTTGGCAAACCTGTGTGTTAACCTGTCACCAGCAGTAGCAGCAGTGTTTGTTTCCTTGAGGCAGCTGCTGCTGTGCTGGAGCTGCTGAAAAGTTCAGTTTTTTGAAGAGCAGACCTGCCATCTTTGAAGCCCAAGGCTGCAGTAGTTCATTTCTAAAATATGACATTTCAGCTTTGAGGGGAGAAAATCATACAGTTTGACATTCAGCTATTCTTAAATAAAGTTTAACTGTGGAAAAAAAAACCGTAGGCCTATGACTTTATGTTTGTCAATGTCAGTTGACTTGGAGCTAGGCTATCTGCAACATTCTGCCAACTTTTTTCTGCTAACATGGGGACAAAGAATATAATAATTAGTATATAATAGCTCAGGGACTCACCTCCAATGTGGACACAGCAGTGGCGTGCCTACATTATGATTCAATCAAACTGAGCAGAGCCGCCGCCCCGGAACATGGATTGTGAGGAGCCTTTTACCGGACAGGTACATCCATGACAGGTACACGCGCTCTGTCGCCGGCGACGCACAAAACCTAAATGTACTGAGTTATTCCTGAAAGGAGTTGTGCAACTTCTGTGATAAACTTGTAAAAACGTACGACTTTCATTGCTAAAAATCGCTCCTTCTGAGTCAACAGTGGCCTACACACGTCCGCACATGCGTGTATCAGAAATTCATGATTGCCCTGCGCGTGCGCATAACGTAATGGCCGGAAGCTAAGATAATTTTCAGGTGCGTTTGTTTGTTTGTTTGTTTCGATTTCCTTCTTGAATCCCCTAAATGTTTTTGCACTTTTATACAGCGCACCTGTATTATTATCCTAATTGAGACTATGTAGGCCTATGTCTTTAATTGCTCAATAAAACTTTTTAAAGTAAGAAAGAAAATACTCCACTGTCACCACAAGAAGGCTATAGGTTTATGATGAATGCAAACGAGGACTCGAGCCTTTGTGGGGCAGAACCAACAGATTATCTGTTGAATAATCTGCGTTTTTTTTTGTTGTTTTTTTACTGTTTTCCTATTAGGCTCAGTGTTCTTTTATATTTATGTGAATTTTATTTCTGACAAGCACGTTGAATAACTTCTCTGTACGATAATGTGTTTTGTGTTGCTTCCATTTTAAATATCTTTAATTCATGTCATTTTCAATAGAGTCTGTGTTGCTCACCTTGACGGCATCACACTGAGGTGCAGAAATCTGGACACTGCCATTTATTTCTGAACAGGTGGTTGAAGGTTGGTGGTTAATTTTAACTCTGAGGGAGTGTATTTAAGTCAATACAGCGTGCCCTCAATTTACAACAACAAGCATGCGAGTGATGTGTGTGGGTTCAGGTCTGGGTAGAAGGTGACAACAGTGCTGGATTAGTTATTTTCTAAGTGTGTAGGCTATATTAAAGATAACTGAAATTCTTCTTACCATTCATCAAACTAGACAGATGTTTCAGGAGCACACCTCCGTTTTACTATTCTAAGCTACATCTCTGATTCATTGGAGGTTTTGCACATGTTATCATACAAAACACATATTTTTGGTGATTATGTGTGAATATAAAATGCACAGATACAGCAACAATTAGCTATGGAGCATAAACTGGTGCAACATGCCAGCTGGCGCACTGAGGCTCAACTACATGCTGCATCTTAACTGTACACTGGGGGATTAATGTGCTGAATGCTGTGAGCATTTAAACAGCAGGCCCTCGCTGCTAAGGTTAAACGTCCAAAAGTGTTTGTTGTTTACTTCAGAGTAGTAAATTGGAGCTCTGCTGCTATTAACACTTGGTTTTATACATTTTCTACCTTTAGAACAGATGTGTCTCAGTGTGTGGATTGTTAAACCACCAGTTAATTCAGGAGTTTTGCAGGTTTTTTTTTTTTTTAAATCCTTTTTATTTAAAACTTCATAAAACTAAACAGATGAAGCGCTATGAGGTTTAGAGTTACAGAAAACTGTGGAAAACAACATTAAATACACTCAGGATAACTCAAATTGAAACAGAGAATGTACAACAGAGAGGAAATCTTACCCGCTGATACATAATCTACATAAACTACACCTGCGCTATCACACATCTATACATACCACACTTTTCTACAAACATACATACACAAAGGATTTAAACCACATGTTCTAAGTAGCTTGGCCCTCTATAATTGTTCCCCCTTTATTATAAAAATTGACCAAAAATAGGAAACTTTCAAATTGCGTGAGAAAAAAACAGATTAATTGTGTAAGAGCTTCGATATGTTCCGATTGATTTCATGATTTTGTGATGAGCTGATGAAATGTGGAAGGTTTTGGTCCATTAAGTCCAGAAAACATGGACACTGCTGTGTTAGTCCCATTTTCTCTTATTGTCTAGCAGAGGCTGTTTGTTCTGTTATTGTTGGATTTTAATGATGCTGGCTCATGACGCTCTTGAGGAAGTCCTCAAAGCGTGGGGCTGCCACCTTGGCCGGCTCATCAGCGGCGGGCTCATCTGCTGCAGCGGCAGCAGCAGGCTCAGCGCGACGCAGGCGGCAGTTGAAGTCGATCTCTGGGTCACAGTCGGGGTCGGGCAGGATTATGCCGTCCTTCGGGGGCTCTGCGCCGGATGGTGACACAGATTTGCCGCAGTCGGGGTCGTATGGATGGCAGGCGGGCTTGGCCGGTGCCTTGACGTCAGCCTTGGCCTTGGCGCCAGGCTTCACTGGGGTGCAGTCTTTGTCATAGTGCACATAGCAGTCGTGGCCGTCCTTGGTCTTGCCGAGGACACCGAGCTTGTAGCGGACCTGGTTGATTGATCAATTGATTGATTGATTTTTGTCTTTGGCTCAAAACAGATGAAAAGCAGACTGAAGACAGCAAGTGAAAGCATCATGAAACACCCACTTCACTACGTTATTTAATAAATGAAATGAAAAGGAAGAGACAATTAACAGAACCATTCAACAAGTACGATTACACTAAGTTAGTCAAACAGTGAACTAGTTAACCCTAGTAGACGGACTTCAAATTCAGACCTGGTGCTCGGGGATCTTAGGGGGGGGCTTGCGCAGGGCGGCGGCGGCCTTCAGGATGCAGAATGGGTCAGTGCGAGGATCGCAGGACAGAGGGGCAGCTGGAGGTGCGGGCTGGTCGCTGGCGGGGAGCTCCAGGACGGGCTTGGTGAGGCCGGACAGCTTGGTGGCGGTCAGGGGGTTGCAGTCGGCATCGAACAGGGGGTTGCAGTGCTGCTCCTTGGGGGGCTCGCCGGCGGTGAGGGGAGCGGCCACGTTGACCACGCAGAGAGGATCGACCGCTGGGTCGCAGCTGGGGTAGAGCAGGTGGTAGAAGCCGGTCGGGGCCTTCTGCACCAGGAGGGGGTGGCAGTAGGGGTCCTTGGGGTCGCATTTGAGGGCGGCATAAGACGGGACGGGGCCAGGGGCTGGGCGGTAACCGTAGGCCGCTCTCAGGTGGTACTGCAGACACTCCACGTCTTCGCCGTTGCAGATCCTCAGCAGCTCGGTCTTCTGCTCGGGGCTCAGGAAGGGCTCCAGCACGGGGGCGTAGTAGTAGAAGCCGGTGGGGCCTTTCAGGGGCATGGGCAGCATCGGGGTGAGGATGGGAGCCGGGACCTTGGCGGGAGCGGGCTCGGGCGCAGCGGCCTTGGGGAGGAGGGGGAAGAGGCAGTAGGGGTCAAGGTAGGGGTTGCACAGCCTGACTGGAGCAGACTTAATGGGGGCGGGCATCATGAGGGCAGCGGTCGGCTTGCTGGTGGTCTCTGCGATGCACTCGGGGTCGTCGGAGTCGGCGCAGGTTTTGTAGATTTCACTGAGGTGCTTGAGGTAGTGGTTGAAGGTGGGCCCCTCCTCTGACCTGTGCTTGTTCTGCAGATAGGCCATGTACAGACGGTCCAGATCCTCAATCTGAAGAGCGTGATGAAAGGGAGAGACAAAATGAATAAATCCTCTCTGATCTAGAACGACTCACATGCCACAGAGAATAAAATACGGAATGAATCTGAAACTAAAGGAATTCAAATGAAGCTTTTGATGGATGAAAACTTTCAGGCAAATCCTCTGCGGAGGGATACGTGCACTTTTTCAGCTCGCTGTCTTGTTACTCAAACCATGCAGTCTGACTCATAAACCACAGAGGTCTCGCCGGTGCTGCGAATACATGCCGGAGCATGAGCTGCATTAAAAAGTATTGTCGCATTTTAAGAGGATAATGGAATATTAATATGTTTATATAACTATAGCCTGAGCAGTGAAGCATTATTCTTATGAAAAATAAGTGATTCCTTTAACTCTCTCTCAAAAAGCAGCAGTTTGAATCTGTCCTTCTTCAAACTAATGACGCAAATGGTTGCGTCACTTTTATAGGAGAAGGAAACTGTTTCATAATCCTGACCGAGAGAATCTGAATAATTAATATGAAACAAATCCCACTCACTCCCTCCTGGTTGTGGGTGTCCATGAAGTGTTTGTACCATCCCCAGAAATCTGGCACGCGTTTGAGCTGGGGCAGAGCAAACATGGGGAGGTTCCTTCTGTTACGGACGAGTGTCTTCAGGTTGGCCATGGCCTCGGCCTTCACGTCACCTGACACTGGACAGGAGAGGGAGAGAGGTGAGGTTGATAAACTGTGTGAGTGAAGAAGAGCTCTCTCTGTGCTCATATAGTTATTTTTAATTCACTGTTTATGAGCATGGACAAGAGAGTGTGATTGACTTTCTGTCTTATTGGCACCACTTTCATATGTGAGATGAATATACAGTTGGAGCCAGCAGAGGGTTAGCGTAGCTTAGCAGAAAGAGTGAAAACCTGAGTCCATATAAGAGCAACTCTAAGTAATTTACATTTACATTTGATAAAAGGAAGTATATGCTGTCATATGCTCTATTTCTGCTCTTGTGTTTAGCTACTCTATCTCCATATTTACCTTTCAGCCACACATGTGAAATCATCTTATCATCAAAGGCAAAAATGTGTTTTGTTTGTTTGTGTATTTAAAAAGGCTTTCTACTTTGTGGAATAAGATACGCAAGATGTTCTTTGGTGTTTGAGTTTAGTAGGTGGACGACATCACGATGTTTGTTGCTGCTGTTATTTTATCTCCCCACTTAGAATTCATATGACGCAGCTCAATACAACAACAACATCACTATCTGTGGACAAACTGACTCGCCTTTCAGATACAAACAACAAAAAAACTGAGAATTAGCAAACTCTCAGAGCTTCTTCTGGCAAGTCCAGACCAAGTTAAACAACTACTTAAGTCGTTTGTCCCTGTGCCCTCTCTCATCATGGTGATGATAAATAACAATGGCTGATGATTGCAAACAATGTTAAGTATTGGTTTCAGATCTCCTCTGTTAAAGTCCTGTGTTTTGTTTTTAACCCATCCATTCACCCTGCAGAGTTTTTCAATATGTTATTTAGACAATAATAATTATTAATTAACCCTAACAATAAAATGTAACTAAGTGATGTGAGAAGATGAGCAACAGTAACTGGTTGTTTAATTCAATTGTTTGTTCATTAAAGTAAAAATAGTAAAAATGCTTAGTATGTGCTTGTTTTTCTTAGTTTGGTATTATATAAGTCACATAAAAGCAGGAAATCTCAGCACCACTAAACTATGACTACAGGATATATATATTATGTATGTATGTATGTATAACCATTAAACCTTTCTATCAACAAATAATCTCTGTTTTTCACTAGACAGTGTGGGCGTGTTACTGTGATACAAGCCGTAAGCATTGATGTTGCATCTGGAGTTGGATGACACAGGCATCTTCTTTTAAGTGTCTGTGATTTAATTAAATGGCTAAAAGGCCAATGCAGCCCACATGCCACGTCACTGGTCCTTACCTTCCTCCTCCTTGCGCTGCTCCACTGGAACCGCCCCCAGAAACTCTGTAAAACAGCAGCAGCAGCCACATTAGCAGCAGTGGGGATATTAGTTGACTGGGACCAGATGTTGAGCTTTCCCCCCCTTTAACATCAGGAGAAAACGCTGATCTGCTAATAAGCCCCTGGGTGAAACCCGGCAGGTGCTGGGGCTGTGGCGCCCCAGAGCAGGCTGCATCCTGCAGATTAAACACTCCACACACCCCCTAACCCGGACCCATACACGTTTAGTTAGGCTTTGAAAGCTAGAGCAGAAGGGGGGTAGTTTATACAACTTATGGGGGCCCCCTTTAATGCTATCCTGTAAAAACTACAAAGCGTGGGCCCTCACAGAAACCAATTACCAATACGCAGAAGATGGGAAGGAGGGGACATGTCTGTGTGCATCCCTGTTTCCACATGGGGAGGATCTTTTGCTCCGCCGGGGGTTTCCTTCAGAAGTTTATGACTCTGAGAAAACAGCCGAGTCAGCTGATTATGGCAGGAACTTCCAGCTTTATTAATATGGAAAATCTCTCAAAGGGGGCAAAGATGAATGTCTTTTTTGTGTTATTTGTTTTATGAGAAGAATATCTTGCTCTCAGCAGGACATGCAACTTTACAGTTAAGTAGGTAAGTAATGGTGTCTTTACACCTCTGTGCCACAGATTAATGTGCCAGTGCCCTGAGCTGTAACAAGGACTTTAGAAATAGGCTACAAAGGTCATTACTCCTAATTCCTCTTGTCTCCATCTCTTATAAAAAGCTTCGACCAAAAGAACAGGGGGAGCAGAAATACTCAGCTCTGTGAGGCCTGTACTTAACTAAAATTACAGGTGAATTATTTACTATTATGAAGTACAGTATTTGTCTTGTTGACAAACAGCCCATGTGATTGTGATATAGTTATATGTTTAATTCATTGTATATTTTTATATTTTACCACTAATTTATTCATGTTAAAGTGCCTTACAGTTGGTCAAAATGGATTGAAACTGTACAAGACATGCTTTAGAAACAGAAACAAGTTCTCGATATAACTTGGAGTTGGAAGCAGTGATGTAAAGTACATTTTCTTCCCACCTGTCTGCAGCTTAGTATGTGAATGTGACAAAGACCAACTTTAAATTGGTCAAACTTTGCAATTAAAGTCTCACCTGGTAATAAAACAATCGCTAACAGGAGCCCTGTGTGGATCAGGGAAAGCGATGGTCGTCCAACTCGTGCCATTTTCAGTCTTATGTGCTTCCTGAGGGAGAAGACAGAAACAATATTCATTGCTAATGTTGGAACAGAGCTGCATTTGCAAGATACATTTCTGGCGGTGACATTACAATGCAGCGTCTCGACGATTGATCCCTGCGTCTTTTTGGGGTTTTTGTTTAAGTTTTTTTTTTCCAGCAAACTGTTGGATGTAAGAATCCATGAGAGGACAATGCACGTTGAACAAAGACACAGCTTTTATTTAACTAGTTGATCCCAAGACAATAGTGAGGATTGGGGACATGCTGTAATAGAGCTTTTCAGGGATTAGTGAGAAAAACAAGACTCTTCGATTCAGAATATCAGAATATCAAAAAAGAAAAAAGACTGGGCTGAACAATCAAACAGGCAGAGGCTTTAGATGTACTTTTCCATTACTGCATGGGTGGATGAGGAGTTACCGCCGCTGTGCTCACAAAGAGAGATTGTCTCCTATAGTTTCACTCAGGCTCAAAGAAGCTGAGGACTTTCCCACTTTTTCACCCAGTGCAAGATGGGAAGACGCTCAGGCGTGAAGTGAAACATCTGTCCTTACCTGCAAAGGTGCTGAAGCTGCTGCGGCCTCCTGAGATCGCCTCTGGATCCAGCTGCTCTCCGGATCAAGCTTCTTGACGGGGGGGTTGGAGGGCTTGCTGCACAGTGGTCAAAGCTGTGTGAACCCTCTACCTCTCAGTTCCCCTGTATGGGACAGACGGCCAGGGAAACATTTTTAAGGAGCTCACTTGATCATTAAAAACAAAAAGGCATGTCGTACGGCTCCGGCGTGCTGTTAGGCGCTCCGGGATTGGCTCCTGTGCTGACATCCATCCAACCAATGGGGGTCCTGTAATTAGAAGAGGCGAGCAGCACGACTGCTCCCAGTGGAGAAACATTAACAAGGTGCCATTTAGCGCCGGCTCTCTTTCCTCACAGGTTTGGAATTTGGGGTCATCGTCATGAGGTGACATTGTATTTAAGCTACTAGTTGATATTTTAGATTTGAAATTTACATAAATAGCACAGTGGGGGTGGACTGAAAAAACTGTAAGCTATTAAATCCACACAGCTGCAGGTCTATGTTACAGGAGCGCAGATGCAAGTGCCTGCGGCGATCACAGAGGTGGTGCTGATTAAACAGTGGAAACAGTAGAACAAGAAATAGTCCTGGTTCTTTCCTGATGATACAAAAGAGACGACATCCGTTAAAACAACCTAGTGACAAATCAGTAAAAGTAAATAACAACGATGTCCTGTACAACTGTAGATAAATAAAAAGCATCTGTCTTTTATGTTTTATTCTCTCATCTCCATGAGAGGGAAACTGGCTGCAGAGAATAAAAACTACTCCTGAAATAATAATTGTGTTGCATCAGTATATTGACAAATGTGTTCACATTTCATTTCACTGATGCAACACTATACAAGCAGCAGCAGCACCATCCTCCTACTCTATCTATCTATCTATCTATCTATCTATCTATCTATCTATCTATCTATCTATCTATCTATCTATCTATCTATCTATCTATCTATCTATCTATCTATCTATCTATCTATCTATCTTTCTATCTATCTATCATGATTACTCTGCACAGACCAACAGAGAGTTTCAAAGATGCGCCTTCACACATGTATGTTTTTATTCAGCAACACGGAGGCTGGAGCTGTGGAGTCATTAGAGGAACGAGGCCTCGTACAGCAGGTCACTAATGAAGCAAACTGCTGCTGCTGTTGCTGTAGAAGCCAGAGCCATTAGGACCAGCATGCCAACAGCGCTGTTTGTTTGGTCCTGGAGCTCGGATTGTGCCACGTCGCCTGCACAGCCTACAGCCTGCGTCAGTGGAATATACACAACATGTGTATAGAAGCTATGGAAACAAGGGACAGAGGCTGACTGTTTGTATATACTGTATATGTGTTGTTATTTAGATTGTGTATTGTTTAGTAAAGAACTGGTAGTGTTCGGTTTGTTTTTCGTGATGTTTGGTTTTGTATAGCTAGTGGCAAAAACTGGATATATTAACGATATTAATCTGATTATCCACTGCTGTTTGGATTTGGGCTTGTCAGCTCATTAAAGGGCAAAAAGGCAAATTGGCCCATTGCCATAATCCCTATAGTTTTAGGAGTAGGTTTATTACCTTTAATTGTCAGTGCATGGTGTTTTTAGAACAGCGGAGCAGAGCCGCGTGCTGCTCAGAGCTAAGCTACAGAGGCTGATGGGATTTCTCAGCTCTGGTGGACAAGTTGTGACCTGCACATTCACCACGCTATGAAATAATAACGGATCGAGTTGTTTTAGAGGCAAATGCAGAGACTGCTTGCTGAAAAACTGCCCCCGACAGGATCGTGCATCAGTGGTTTTGCATGAATTTACCTCTAAAACAATTCTCTCTCATAACGTTCTGTTATTATCTCATATCTTCGTGGTGAATGTGCAGCTCACAACTTGTCCACCAGAGTGTTTTGGAGTTGTTGGATTGTGTATTTGATGAGTTTGATGAGGGAAACCAAGAAATCCCATGAGCCTCCATGTAGTGTAGCTCTGAGCAGCTCACGGCTCTGCTCCGCCGTTCTAAAAATAGCTTGCACCGGCAATTAAAGGTAACGAACCTACTGCTATGACTGTAGGGATTATGGCAATAGGTCAATTTGCCAAAATGTGCAACTATCCCTTTAACACCTGTGTTTTTCCATCTATGTATCATTCACATCACTCCACGTACCTCCAGGTGTCTGCAGAAGTAACTCGGGTCTAATAGCATCATGGCTGGGAATCCCTTAATTAATGTGGCAGAGCTTTGGTTGTAAATGTCAATATTTTCTATATTAAATTAAAAACTGAACTTAACTTTATTCGGCCTTGAGGATCTTCTGCTGCTCAGTTCCTGATACTCCCCCACTCTATGAATGATGATGACTCAGCCCAGGCTATGATCCCTGCAGTTTACTCATTTAAGAAGAACCGATGCCATCACATAAAGAGGCACAAAAAAAAAACTGTCTCCTTCGGTTTGAAGCAGAACAGGCATCAGGAGAGACGTCGGTCTCCTTCATGGAAAAATTCACGACAACATAAGAGAAGATTTGGGGTAAGGAAACCTCATTAGGCGCCTTGAACTACTTTGTGAAAAAGAAAAGCTCATTAAAAACACAGACCCTTGTTAAATGATGATGGCTGTCAAATGGTTTTATGTAAACTCTTTAGTTGTGGTTCAAGTTGCAAGTCGCACACAAATAATTCAACAGTAAATCACTTCTGTGATTATCAATAATTAAAAAGTGTTGTGTTGCCGGGTAAGAGAAAGAGGAAAAGTTTAATTGAACTTACAAACAAACAACTTCTGAATTTAATATCTGAGAGCTTCAAATGCAAAAGAGAAGGAAAAAAAGGCAAACTAATGAATGTTGTGACAGTGAGTGGGTAACGTATAATTTCAAATGTGTTTTCTAATTCGGAGTTATCGGTGCTGACGTCCAATAAAGTTTATGTGCATGGAATCAAAATCTCAGACATTTGGTGAATTGTTTATGTAAATGTTGCAGTCAGTTTCTACAGAGAAGAATAACCAAGTGGATGCTTTTTTGTTGGGGCTCCTTCACTCATCCCGGCACTGTGCATCCATGCATAGTGATGCAATGGGCCCAACATGATTAACCCTTTGCATTGTTTCCTATGGGACCAACAGTAGGTGCAACATCAGTGATCCAGAGAGAAACACCACTGGATGAATTCCTGTGACCTTCTACACAGATTGGAGTGTTTTAGTTACTTATTTATTGCTACAAATAAATAAATTGCAAAAACACGATAGGCAGATAGGCTTCTAATAACTGTGCTAAATATCAGCATGTTGCACTATGAACATATTACCTATCATACCAAGTTATCTGGCAGCACTGCTGTGTGACTGCAGACTCTCAGTCTTGATGATGAAATACAAATAACAGTCTGTTCGTGTCTAATATCCACAATGTCCTGCACAGCCAGAATCATTTCTGTTCTTTTCCAGATTCAAAAGTGATATATAGTTATAGTTATGGTCTAATAAAGTTGATTATTTCCTGCTATTAACCAACACCTCTGTTAATTGGCCCTGATCCTTGAGTTCACGCTTCATGTTGTGAACACCAGTCAGACAGGATTTGTTGTGCACTTCTGGTTAAGGCCCAATCAAAAGGTTTTTGTTTTCTGTGTTTTTTTGTTGTTTTTTTGAAGTATAATTAATACTTTTGTCTTCACTGCTGGACGCAGCTGTGCTGACAGTACGGTTCTCTGTTTTGCTGAATCCGTATACAGAAAGCTTTTAAAAACTTGCAGTTAGCATTTTGTGCTCTTCACAAGCTTATCAGTCCACAACTTGTGCTGAATTGTAATAAAACTTCAATATCCTCTTGCTCAGACTGTAAATATTATTGACCCCCGGCCTCAGATCCGCTCTCCCATTGGCGCCGAGTCTTTCATTACACAGTAAATGCCTAAAGAGTTGAGATTTGATCAGATCTAACGAACAGACAGAGGATGCAAAATACCGTGTGTTGCAAATAAAAAGTGAGACACATCTCACTGTTGTATAGACAACATTTAAAGCAGTCTTTTCATAAATGTAATCTGCAGACACACTATTTGTGCTGTTTAGCTCAGTTGATAGTTGCGGATGTCAACAACATTTTCTTGCTAAAACTCAGCTGGCTTCCTCATATGTGAGGTAAGATGTATGACGCTCTGAAAAATTCCCATATCTTACTTTGTGTGTATTAGCTGCAGTTTATCAGACTCAGTGCCTCCTGATGCTTCAGCTTCCTTGAGATTAGTTTTCACAGTCTGCACTTTAAATTCCTGGAATAAACTGTGAGATATCCTGCAGTGTAAAGATTGTAATGGAACAGTTTAATAGTCTTATAATTAATCTTTTCATCATCTCAGCAAAGGGCTATGCAGTATGGATAGATAAATATCACAGTTTGACTTTTTTCCATATGATGAAATGACTACAGTAGCGTGGGTGGATGTACATGGAGGTTAAAAGTTCATTTTTAGCACAACACGCATGCTAATTTTCCGATCATTATCTCCATTTATCTGTTTATTGGTTAACATATTGTTTTTCTCTATACGATGCAAAAAGTAAGAATCGACACTTAGAGTTTGTTAAAAACAGAAGTTGTTTTCAAGCGACTCCTCAAATTAGTTTCAGGGTTAGGATTAGTTCACGTATTTTTTAACTTCCTAGGAAAAAGATAATTTTGATTTCATAGCCAAGTGCTTAGAAAAATTACATTTGCTGATGAAGATCATGAGATATGATCATAATGTGCAAAGAAATGTGATGCATTGGACTAAAAATGCTTTCATGACTCATTTTGTCACTTAATTAGTGTGGTATAAATAGCTGACAGATAGTATCCGCTCTTTAACCCCGACTTCAGTTTGTTTTTAAAGCATTCGATTTAATAACAACAAAAATATGAGAATGAAACATTTTAGGGTGAGTAAAAGCATCTTTGAGATTCATCCGCTATCACTGAGATGTGACAAAATCCACATGCACTTAATGCTTCGTATATATAAAAGTGGTATTTATTGAGTTTCAACCAGTCACACATAGACGTCCATCACAAAGATTTGAGTGTGGTTGCGTAACAGCTGTACACATATGTACAAATTCATGATGTAACACTGGTATACAAAACCAAAACTGAGCATCAGCGACTGTGCGACACACTGTCATACAAATAATTTAAGCAGGCCATCATTTATCATATACCATCTGCAGCATGTTTAGGGGCGACAGCACATGGAGCCTCTGCCCGTCATATGTATAATTACGCTCCTAACAGGTGTTCTCCAGCACTCTGAAACCTGCAATCCAGTTTAGAAGCAGCCAAAGACATGAGCACGATACAAGCTCATAATTTTAACATACCATATATGAAGGAATCCCTGGGATCTTAAGAATTTCACAACATCTGGAGCCGGGGACGACTTTTTAAGGATGTTTTAAAAAGCCTGAAACTAGGACAACTATGAAAGGAAATTGTATGTCATTAGACAGTAAATGGCTGGTTTGCTTTCCACAAAAAAAATGTGGGCGAGGAGTTGTGTGAATATCATCCATCATCCCGGCGAGGACGTGCTGACATGTCTGTGTCTCACTGGATGTCCTCGTCATCGAACAGATCTTCAAAATCTGAGGAGGGAGGAAAACAAAAACACGATTATAACGGCCAAACTTACATAACAAGCTGCACACATAGGCTTTCAAACGTTTCTGCAAGCCAGGCATTTTCTCATAAAGAGTTGGTGGGTCGAGGGGGCGCAGGGTGATAAAAGTAAAAGGATCTGGGAATGCACTTGGTGAGGGGTCTGCAGCGCGGCCTTCCTGTGGGTCTGACAGTTTGTGAGGTCGGAGGTTAGCGGGAGAACTGTATGAACATGCACGATAATGTGTGCCACATCCTCTGCTGCAGGTAAACTCTCTTTTACACTCACATATGCATTCATTTATTCAGTGTTTGTTTTTTGTCTGACCTGGATTGGATTGTGCTGTATGTTCACCAATGTTTAATCACCGGTTGCAGATTCATTAAAAGTGGGAATTGTACGTTAGTAAACCGAGTATTTTTTGAGTTTTGGACTGAGTCATTTGAATACATTAGGTTGGGGCTGTGGAAAATCATGATGGACATTTTTCACAGTAGCAGCACTGGGAACAACAATGAATTACTCAGAAAAATAATTGCAGGAAGAATAAATCGCTTCTGAAAATAAAAACTTCTGAGAACACACATAAATGATGTTTCTAAAGTCAAATGTATTTAGTTTTTGTGCATATTTTTTCTTGAAAAATGACTCATAAACATTAATTAATTATCAAATATGCTTTTTTGTTTTGTCTCAATCTATTCGCTGCTATGAAAAAGCTGAGAACCTGGTTCAAACAGCAGAAGCAGCCGGCTCCTTGTGCTACCTTTACATCAGATCTTTTACCAGCTGTGAGCAAGAATCTGCTGAACTCACATATACATGAAGTGCATAATACAGTATAACCACAGACACATGGTAAACACGCACGTGAGGAGGAAGGCAGAGCCCCAAAATGTCCATGATGTGTGTGTGTGTGGCCCACACTTTCCTGTACACAAGCTGTTGTTTAATAGAAATGAAGTTTACTCACTCGCTATCGAACAGTCTGTTCTCAGCCTACATGGTGAGCAGCACAGTGTGTGCAGCCTCCCCACGGCAATTTGCTGTGAATATATGTTGTCTGTTCGTCCTATTTGTGCACAAAGAGCTGTTTTCAAACGTGTCATCAAACATACAAAAACACAGAAAATCGGCGACGGACGCGGCGCAAAAAACAGCGCATGATGGAAAAACAACATGATGGGCTTAATGAAAGCCTTTTCACACACAAACAAAAAACACAACTACATAGAATGAAAGGCAGGTGCCGTCGGGGTGAACACAAACTCATTGTGTCGTGTTGTAACTGCTGGGATAATGTTTTTCTTCTCAGACTCTCACATTTCAGGGCAGTTGTTGAAAGTTGAAGGCAGCGGTTCGACTAAAAGAGCTGCTTTTTAGAAATTATGAAACCATAATATGAATCAATACCACAAGATAAATTATATATAGTGTCATTGATAAAATTGTATCACCGACTAAACAAAAGAATTAGAGCCTATGCTACGGAGCGTATCTAAAAAGGCTCAGTGCATGATTTATTCTTCACCTTAGCGATACCACGGTTTCATATTACTCCAGAAGGCAAAGGCCATTTATATATTTAGAGCTAAAAACAATCATTTTCCTGGGAGCTGCTGCAACCTGAATACCTCTCGGCAGTGTAGAATAACACGCATTACAAAAAACTGTCACGGCGGGTTTTACTTCTGTGGCCTCGTAAAGAAATTAAATGAGTGTGACACTGATTGTTTAAATGAATGAACGTTTAAAATCCATTTACAAATGTAGGCCAGGGGATTGGGAGCTGCTTTCAATGAGCCTCCAATGAGACCATTAAGTGGTACACATCTCCATCAGGAGGAGGAGGAGGAGGAGGAGGATAAAGGCTGCCAACCTAAATGAGCCTCACATCCATCCAGAGCTCCTGCTGAGAAGTCTGCGTGGAATTTGTGTCGCACATGGCAAGAAGTTTCTGTGGCTGTTTGATGTAGCAACGCCTCAGGACAGAGATCACACTACATTATAAACCACAGTTTGTAAAAAAACAAAAAAAAAAACAAGGGGCACTAGGAATGTTTTGGAGGGGCAGTAAAGGAGGTCCCTGCTGTGGAAGCAGCAGTGCACTGACGCCCAGGGGTGAGAGAACATCATGTGCTAATAGATTCAATCTGCACTGACTGACAACCTCCTATTTGAAGATGACAGCTCCCTGAAGTTCACTTTAAATTACCTGACAGACAAAAATAACCTGCACTGGTACTCGTATTTGTCAAATGCTTTTAGAGCACTGCAACAGGATGTAAGAATGGATCAACCCCTTTGAAAACTAGAGTTATGGCCTCGCAGCCTGTTGCAGGAAATATGGTCATACCTTTTGTTGTTGTTTTGGAGTTGCAGCACTGAATAATGGTCAGATGTGTTTAAGCAGAACATTACAATTAACAAAATGTAAAATATATTTGCACCATCAGTTTTTAACTTTGTTGAGAATAAAACATTTGCATGAATTTGTGATTTAACACCAAAAACCTGTTTGTGAGGTCAAGGAAACTTTGACTTTTGTAACCTGGAGGATGGATGGATGGATGGATGGATGGATGGATGGATGGATGGATGGATGGATGGATGGATGGATGGATGGATGGATGGATGGAAGGGTTGTGCAAAAAGAAAACACCTCTGGCAGCAGCTCTCAGCCGCACAGAGACATTAAAAATTAAAGTTAGAGAAACAACTTCTGGATGTTTATTCTCTGATATTTTAATTAAGAATTTGTACTTTTGCCAAAATCCAACTCTAGCACAATGAACAAGTAAGTAACTAAATAATGTCTGTGGTCTTTGACTCACGGTGCCCAAAGCCTCACTAGATTTGGACACTGTGTATTTAAAGGGCTATCTCTCTCTCTCTCCAACCCTCCCTCTCTCTCACACACACAGTTACTTCTATATTTATGTAAACCTACTTAAATTAAAGTTCAGACTTGGCACTTTAATGTGGCATGATGCATTTTTTATTCCCACTGTACTGAAGCCCAGAGCCCAGAGTGCAGGAGCTCAGTGTGTGACCCAGGCCTGGTATGTAGGTTTTACTCTATTAAACTAGAGGAGCAGAGTGGAGAAGCTCTTGATACCAGCAAGTTAAAGTAACGCCATGCAGCTTTAGCGAAGCCAGTCCCAAACTCCTCCTGCTGGACTGGAGAGGTACACTGACACATTTTCAAGGACATTCACTCATGTACATACAGTACAGTGTGGCTGAAATCCTGGATTTAGACAGATGATGCTGACACGGTTTGCAAAAATGAGATTAAAATTTGTCATTAAGAAAAAACCTAAAATGTTTGCCCATGAATCACTGCTATTAGTTGTAAACATTCAATATTAAGATTTTTCGAAAAGTCTGTTTTTCTATTTTGTTGAAATCTTCATAAGTATAATCAATCACATGCTGACGCCGAACGGTGTAGTCAAAAACATAGACATGTGTAAAGCTGGTGCAAAATGCAAAATGAGCAATATTAGCAGATAACACTGACTTGATATTGACCTATTGGTCCAAAGCAATTCATTTTTTTGAGAATCCCAATTTGTCATGTGTGTCAAGCTGCATGTATGTGAAAAAGTATTTACCATTGAAGAAGTCTGAATGAACTGCCTTCTCGTTGGCGGCCAGATCCATCAGCAGTCCTGTGCTTCCCCCAGCCTGCAGGAAAACAAACATGCAGCTCAGAGGAAGTAACCAATTTAACCCAGGGAAGTGAAGGTCAGACAGCAGCTTACTGCAGCCAGAATAAGTGCCTGTTATATAAACCATGATTACATAAGTTACTCTACTGCTATCACACATAAAACTGAGGTCAAAGGTAAGAGATCTAGAAATTATCTATTCTTTTATTTATACCCCTCCAGCTGCCTGTTTTCACCCTGATTAGCAGACGGCTCATGAATTCCAATGTCAACTTTTTATCAAAGGTTTTCTTGATAATAATAAATAACCTAAATAAAAAACACTTCAGGCATCTATTTTGTGAAATGAATTAGATTAACAAGATACTGATAAATGTTTCATGCTCATACTGCGCTCAGAAGTTGGTAGCCGCAAGTTATGTCACAATATTTTACAATCATCATCGGCATATTTCATATAGGCTTTTTAATATTTCACAAATGAATCCATTAAGCCAACTTGATTTTGTATCAACAATCCAAGGCTGCTGATGGTGGCAATGTTTTCTTGGCGCACTCAATATCAATCAATCATGATCTAAATGCCACAGCCTGTCTGGGTGTTGTTGCTGACTATATTAGCACCCATTCATGGCCACTATTATATGAATGAATGCTTAGAGGACCAACTTTTATGGGGATTAGCTGAATGTGCATAAGATGTTACGCATCTTCATCCACATGCAAAGCAGAAAGTAAAGTTTTCGGTAACAGCTTATAATAAATAAGCATTAACATTAAATTCTGAATTGATGAATAGGTTACTCATTAGTATGTAGTTTATAAATACAGTTACTCATCATTGATAAGCAATAACTGTATTTACATACGTTATAAAAGAAGAATTCAGTATTAATTAATGCGTAACTAATGCTTAATAGTGTGTACTACTAATTATAAAGTTTTACCAAGTTTTCCAACATTTTGATGACAGCATGTCTCAAGAAGACCTGAGACCGCCGCGAGAGCAACGAGTAGCGTCACCCAGCGTTACTATGGTGATGCCAATAAAGTGCTCACCTTGTGCGTTTACTATTTTATGTAACATTAATACTGATATAGCTATAGATATAGCTATAGATATAAATATTATAAATATATTACAGACGGTTTAGCAGCTATTCTGTTTATTTTAAAGGCTGACGTGCAAGATTATAGTGCACTTAACGTCTATCTGAGAGCAGCAACATTAGCGTTAGCATGTGTGAAAAACAAATTATCAGTTATTATTAGCCTAGTAATAATCAATAAATAAATGGCTTGTGAAATATTAATCTTTCGGACTATAAAACGTGCAATGATAGACATGCAGCTGTTTGGTGCCGCTGCCTTGTTTATTGTCGTTGTTGTTGATATCGTGAATGAGCTAACGGAGCTAACGGCGCTAACAGACTGACCTCGTCCAGGTCCACGTATGGTCCGGCGCCTTCAGGAAACATCTCGTCCACTGCGGGCTTCATGGCGGTCGAGTTGGACTGATCCTTTAGTGGCATAGATGAACAAAACGCTTTCTATTTTTGGAGGGACAAAATGTTTAACACCCAGCTGCTCTCTGAGCCATCAGCTACACACAGAGCTCAGCCCGCCAGGAAAATAAATCCGACGTGAAACAAACAAGTCAAGTCAGGAGACGAAGGTTCCGCTGCTGCTTTCATGGATCAATAATGCAACAGGTGTTACTGACGTCATAATGTTAGATATTGTAGCCTACTTGTTATTATGCATCCAACTGATCAGAACTTAATGTGTTTTGTGCCATTGTTTTATTTAGGATTATTAGAAAGTGTAGGTAAAATAATTAAGAAAAGATTTTGTTGTTGTTATATATGCAGCATGTAGGCTATTTTTAATGGCAATGGTAAGTTATGGTTAAGTATTACAAGTTCTTTAATTGTCTTGATGAGTGACTTGGTATCTAAAATCATACCAAGTCCTATTGTGGTGTACTATTGTACATTTTATTGTAACGGTAGGCTATGTACTTTTTTCTTACTTTCTTTCTTTTACTAGAAGCCTAACTATGGACAGGAGTTGGAAACTATTATCTCTGTATGCAGAACATAAGTCACATTGACTTTGTAACAAGACGTGTTACTATATTAACCTGCATTGTTGTCTCTATCAAATAAACTAAAATGAATTGAATTTATTGTCATATGGACTATGTCTGAAATAAAGAGTTAGCCTGTATAAAATGGTACGGTAGACCTGTGTGCAGCTGGACAGCCCAGAGGGCAATGCCATTGGTTATGGATTTGGAGGATGGGGTTTGAATACCAGTCACTTTTATGTGGTTATTTGGTTATTATGTTGAAGAGTTTATTATTGCTTAAAGGCCCAAGTCTGGCTTCCCTGGCTTTGGTTTGGGTTGTGACTCATGCAGCATCTGCATGTTAAGCACCTGTCTCTAGAGACAGTGACCAAGCAGGTGGATGAGGAGCCTGCCACCGTAAAAGAAAGTCAAAATTTTCTTGGAGCTCAGGCTATTGGGATTAGACTCCGAGTTTGTGGAGCCTCTTTTCTAAATTGGGGCCCAGGTGTCTTGATTTTGAATTATTTACAGTCCAAACACAAAGATTTTCATGTTACTAACTCCATGAAAAGAAGAACATTTGAAAACTGCAGCCAATTATTTAGAAAAAAATTTTTTTTTTCAAAATTGTGTTCGAGAAATGTGGAGATCTTGCAGGAATCAAGTAAAATCACATGAGATCAATCTAATTTGGTTTTATTAACTCAAATTAAACACGTTATGTTTCCAATTTGTGGTATAAACATCAGACTCACTCATTTTTTTTTATCTTTACAACTTCTAAGGCCACTGCATATAAACAACACTTTTTTTTCTGGTGACAACATAAACTGCTTTGCTGAACAAACTTTGCAAGAAAAGATTATTCTTAGCTTTTAATATCAACAGTGATGGTGTGTTAAATCAAAGTGTGCATCAATTATGACATAGTATTCATTATGCTTTAATAAATTATGTCATATAAAGCACAGTATATAAATGCAGTTATTTTTGTCTTGTAAAGATCAATCTTAAAAAAGGACTGAAAACTCTGCTCCATAAACGAACTGAGCCAAAACATATTAGTCAGAGATGAACTCCGTCTCTCCCTCCTCGTCACCAACAGCGCCATCTTGTGTTGCGTTCCCAGTGCTGCTCACAGAGTTTTCTCACAGCCCTGCTGCCTGCTGGCGATCATCCTGGTCACGTCGATGTTGTTGCTGGCGAAGGTCTCCTTTGCTTTCTCGATGGTCGCCCCCGGCAGCGTGCGTGTTCGTGCCAGGATCCAGGCAAAGTCGACGTGGAAGAGCCTCAGGATGTCCGTGCAGGAGTAGACCAGGGCGGTGTTTACATAGTCAGTGGACAGGATCCAGTAAGGGGAGTAGGGCAGGACTACAGTGAAGGTGTGAGATTTAAGAAGCACAAAATTAGATCAGATCAATAGAGCCTCCTTGAGAAAGTCCTCAAGTAACTCCCTAAACTAGAGTCACTTATTCTCAGAGCTAAAAACAATGCTGCTGAGCTCACCATAGGAATAACTGATCCCCAGCTTGGCCGGGTTCTTGATGTCTTCTATGACTCCGGTCCCTTCGATTTTCTTCAGCTCTCCTTTTCTGTTTTATGTGAGATTCAAATTCTATGTTAGGTTAAAAGAAAATAGACACCGTGATGCTGCAACTTATAACCTCTTGACCCCCCACATCTGCAGAGAGGCACTTGCAGAGAGGACTCACAGTATTTCAGAGCTGACCACTCGAATGGAGTTGTCTGTCCTCATGGTGAAATTGGTTTCAATGCATCGGCCTTTCTCAAACTGGGCCGGCAGCTTGGCAATTTCAAACCATCTCCCCATAAACTGTGAAGGCAAAAGCACGCACAAAGTCAAAGACAATTTTGAAACACTGTGAGGGGAGACTCTGAATAAATCTACTTTCAGTGAAGCAGTCTGTAGCAGCATTGTACATCTACTCTGGATCTGAACCCTCCATCACTAAAATGGTTATTAAACAAACAACAGTATAATAGTGTGCATTGTTTGTACCAGTTTGAGGTTGAATGCAGGTTGAACGCCCGGCTCTGGGCACGGTCCCCAGTGCGGTACCTGAGCCCTGATGAGCGGGAGAATGAATACAAACACCAGCGCAAAGGATAACTTCATAGTGAGACAGGCCTCTGCTACCTGCAGAAAGAATAAAGAGTGAAAATATCAAATCAATATGAGCAGGGTAACCACCAGTGGACAGCAGGACGACGCATTCATGTTATTAAGACCAGAATAAAAACAAGCAAAGATGCTCGGTCCTTGCTCTAACGCTCTTGAGTAACCAGTTTTGTTGTTTTATCATAAAATACATCAATATATATGTTTTCCTACCTCCACGGCCCAGCGGTTCAGATACTATGTGCTCTCTCCCTTGGACAAATCCTGGTATTTGAATTTAGACGCGTTGCTCGTGGAGGTTTTGCGCTGCTGCTCCTCTGTGTCATCAATGGGCGTCTTTGTGTGGAGCCAGCCTTATTTCAGACATGAAGTAAACTATTAGCAAATTGGAGTCATGGGGGACATGCCGGTAGAAATGATATAAAACAATCTGGGTGTTTCCGTGCCTCAGATGAGCAGGAATGTGGATTTTCTTTTTCTTTCTGTTTGTTTGCAGTGAATATCTGAGGGTGTGAGGAAGGAAGAGGCCCGCAGGTTGTAACAGCTTCTAAATAAATGAAGGTCGTTTAAAAGTTGAGGAAAGTAGATGATCCGCTTTATTTCCAGTGTGGCCTAGTTGGTTATGCAAAGTAAACGAGTAAATAAATTAGATTTGATCTAATTTAATAATATTTAGTCATGTCCACACCACAATAACTTAGTCCCACTGCCCCATTTGAGAAACTGTAAACCTATGAGCCCTAATTGTACAAAGACTGTGATGACGACTGACGCACCACCTCGCTGTGAACCGAGACGTGACCTCTGTGGTTTCAGAGTGACACGTCTCCTCCACCGTCTCCTGACATTTCATCACCGGGTCGGACTGCGGCTGCACTGAGCAGCGTCAGTGTTTAAGGTTTTCCCCTGAAAAACAGAGCATTCATCTCTTAAAGTGACAGATTCGATTTTGATTAGAGTGAGTTGGGATTGTAAGAGTGTAAGTGCTGAGCTCCTGTGTTAAAGTAAAACTTAAGTATTGCTGGGTTTGATTATGGGTCCTAACTTTGAATGGTTTTTGATATTGTGGAAACTTTTGGGTTTTTAGGCTAAAGGTGTTGTAACATGTTTATTTTGCATCTGAAAAAAAAGTCATTATAACATTAATTTCATCATCAAAAACCTGCTAAGTTTCCTTTCTACCACAACAAACCTAATTTTCATGGAAAACTAAACAGTAGCACTTACATTAGCTACTAAATCTTTAAATCAGGTGGCACATTTTAAGCATTGTCTACTAAAAACCTCAGAAACCTTTACTACATTGACCATAATTGGCTTAAAAAAGACAACAAAATGAAACCAGACATGTGATGTTTACGTGTCAGCTGCATTGGCCTTAATAATCAGCTGACACTGGGCAGAAGGCAATTAAGATGTAATGATGTCAGTGGATCCTCAGTCCAGCATCACAGACGGATTCGACCCAGTCTTGCTTTTGCATTTTGATACTTCCACAACCATAATGTAGCTACCATCCATGTTTCAAAGTGGATACCAAGATGGTTGAGTGTTTACAAAAATGCAGCAGAGACCAGTAAGCCGGCACTGGGGTCAACCCAGTTTTAAGGCGTCCTATTAAATCCTATCTGCTTCCAGACAAAGCCCTGTGGCTACAAACAAGGCTAAATTAAAGAAGAAAAAGATCAGAGGGTTCAGTTTCCAGCTAATACTGTACTCTTCAGAGAGAACTGACTTATTAGCAGCAGCCATGCAGACACATCAAAGCCTGGCTAAAGCAGAGGCTCCAGGTTTCTCCCATGGATGGAAGAAATGAGCTTGACCGGTCAGTAGATGATCAAGGAAAGAACAAACCACACTGGCATATTTGCTCTTAGACAGTGAAAACATCAAAAGGATGAGAAGTATTAAAGAAGCAGAATGTAGAAACTGTCTGGTCCATGCACTTGTTTTCTAATAGTTTTTATTCTATCACATGGATGCTGGTTTCTCTTTTTGTCTCTTATCTCTGGTGCTGCATAGTCGTTCAAGTTTTATTATCACACTTCATTTCCTACAGTTGTGATACAGCGCTGTGATATTTTTGTTCTTGAGTTTTCTGTAGACGAGATCCCTGCTGCTTTCATTTCAGATATGGTTACCGTTACATCTCAGGCTATAACCGCCCAGCTGTAGAGAACTGTTCTGCTTAATGCTGGTGATGAGCATGAGCTTGAACCCTTTTCCTTTTCTTTTCTTTTCTTTTCTTTGGTTGAAAACAGTTCCCTGCTCCTGGAGAAAATGGTTGTTGAGATAATCAATAACAAGGAGCAAAAAGACATTAAAACAGCCTCAATCCAAAGTTACAGTAACTAAAGGATGAGGTAGTTTGTCACAATGTGCAGCACTTTTGTAATTTGACCATTTAGTAGAGCAGCATCATCTCTAGTGCAGGAAACAATGTTGGTTTTCGCCCCTGGATGGCGCCAGAGAGCCAGTCATAATGTTCCTGTGGGATTCAGCGTGTTCACATGACTGGATTTATCATACTACACTTGACTTATCCAAATTCATTTTTTTTTAAATGTATATATTTTTTAAAAGATGTTATTTTAATAATTGATTGAGTATGCAGTTGAGTGTTATTCTACCTACTGTAAGTGTTGAATGAGTTCAGTCCTGTCTCTTGGTGCAGTGTATTGGACATTGTGGTTGGTTTGTATGCTGCTTTTTAATTTTGCTAATTACTTTGCATACGGATTAATGTCTAATATATGTAATGTATGCTGTTTTAATTGCTTTTATGTATATTATTACCATCTGGCGAAGGGACTGCCAATGAAAACTAGCCCTCAGCTAATTCGGGCACATTTACTTTCTGTTCAGAAATGTTGATCAATGTGCACTGTCCCTATTTCTAAAAAAAAAATAAAGAATTTGAATTTGACAAAATTAACATGAGAACAGGAGACACAGCGAACACCTCCAGCAGAGGCTCTAAAACCAGCTCATCAACTGCATCTAAACTTCTACAGAAGCACAATAGAGATTCTTTGCCGGTGCTGCTGCTGGTGGATAATAGAAAGGGTGATCCAGACAGCTCAGAGGATTGTGGGAGCTGTGTCTCTTGACCTATAGACGCTGTATACTACGCACATCGACTGCAGGAGGAAGACGACGAGACTCATTAGCACTGACAAAACTCACCCAGGTCGTTCTCTGTTTGTCCCACGACCGTCAGGGAAGAAATGTCACACTTTAAAAACCCAGACTAACAGGCTGAGCTGTGGCCACTATCACACTCCCCATTCAGACCACATCATCGGTAATGACTAAAGAACATGTGCAATATTGACCTTAATTTGATATTTGATGTTCTTGCACTGTGAACTTTTTTCATGGTCTATCTGCACGAGATGCTACTGCTGCTTTTAATTTACCACTGACTTTGGCTGTCCTCTTTATTTGTCTATTCTTTGTTTATTTATCTAGTTTTGTCTTGTGCTTCTTTGCTTTTTTAAATCTTGCTTTTAAGAGTGCCAAACTGAAATTTCATAGTGGATATACAGTATGTACAATAGAAACAAACTTCCTTATGTCTTTATGTAAGACTGTCTTACTGCTAAACGTGGGATCAAGCTGGGGTTTCTAGCACCTGTGTACACACACACACACACACACACACACACACACACACACACACACACACACACACACACATACAAACACACTGTAGGTTAAACATGTGGAAGTGAAAATGTCTTCACATGTGCCGTAACACACATACGGTAAAGAGCTTGAGAATATTTCCTGCTGCGGAGGTCACAAAATATCGCAACACTGTGACCTTTCACCTTGACTGACTCGATACAGAGCGTTGTCGTAAAAGAATAAGTCATATTTGAAGTATATGAAGTTTCCCACAGTTTAAATTTGATGCATTTTATTCACATTTCACTGGACCGGATAATGGCATCATATCAAAAAGTAAACAAATGGCTGATTTCCCTTCGGATGCTGTGATCAAAACAGTAAGCGGGTATTCAAGTGAACCAGTTTAAATTTGATGAAATACAAACGAACTCATGTGAAATTTCAAACAGCAAGTTGTAAGCACATTGAACAAGTTTTTTTCTCTCTACATGCAAAGTTCTCCTTAGCATGTAATTTTGAGTAAATATTTCAATGAAAGATAATCAACATATATTTAGTAGCTCTATGTCACTAAACTAATTTAATATTTTGAAGGTGTAAATGCACTTGATATGATAGGATAGGATAGGATAGAAGTCAAAGACAAGAAAGATATTGAATTGAATTGAATTGAATTGAATTGAATTGAATTGAATTGAATTGAATTGAATTGAATTGAATTGAATTGAATTGAATTGAATTGAATTGGATAGGAATTTATCAATTTAAAACAGGGACAATGCACAAATAAACACTGATCTCAGAGACAACAAAATACGTCTTGAGCCAGGTTATAGCAGCATTTGCTAATTGTCACCTGTAGTCCCTGGGTAACAGGATAAAAAGGATATGATGACCATAGTATTTTAAAAGTAGACAAAACAAATATAATACAGTGAGTGATAAAACGTGAGAGCTGGTTAGTGTTATCAGTGAGCTGAGTGAGGTGGTGAACGTTTGGTTGAAGTGATACAGTGAGTGAGTGGTTATCCTTTAACAGAGATGCCTTTATTTTAAGTGTATTGGTCAAACATGCCTGAGAATGGATCACGTTGGAAGGTCAAAAGGTCAAATTCCACTTTAGCGTGACAAGAAACTGAGTGAGCTCATTCTCACCACAACAACAACAACAACATGACCACAAAGGAGCAACTGAAACCACATCACACACAACCACTTGTGTATTTACACCTCTGCTCTGGTTCTCTTAGCTTCAGGCTATTCAGAGATTTAGTCGACTAGTAGAGTACTTTCCAATGAGGCTCAAAGAGAAATATGCCTCTATTTACTGTCAAGACTTAAAATAAGAAAAGATTTGTGCATGCAGAAGAAATTTGCAATTTTGTTCAGCAAATCAGATGCTAAATCACCATTAGTAGTCCAGAAAGAACAACAGATGTCTACCAGCAATAAAGCTCATTAATTATCACTCCTCATATAATTTTTTTATCAATACATTGAAAATCTAAAGTGTAAAAACTACAATTAGAGGTTTGAGCAGGTGTAACAGCTTGGTTTTTGCAAGTACATGAAAGAGTTTTTCATGATCTTTAGGGATCATGGGAGGTGGATTTTCCAACCTTTACACAGAGTTAAGCTGTTTCCACCTGTTTCTATTTGTTGCGCAAAAGCTTCACCACACATCCATCTTCGCATCTGTCACTTAAGTCAAGGAAGCAAATAAACATATTTCTTTTTTTTAATGAATATTTTAGGGATTGCATAATGTAAATTAATATCACAGTCTCCTAAAAACCTAAATTATTAAAGCTAAATAAACAGTTCGACCTACTTCTTTTTAAAAACCACCAAAGCACATTAACGTGCACTCAACAAAAGTCAACAAAATTAAAAATGTATCAACTTGATGCATGACTCTGCTGCTTTGATGTCACCATCTACTGGAAATTAGTATAGCCTACACTTTTTGATTCTTTATATAATTTTTGACTTTGACTTTTAATTTCAATATTAGTTTTTGTCATGTACCTGGGATTCCTTTGGAGAATGCTAAGAATGAATGAATGAATGAATGAATGAATGAATGAATGGAGATGAATTCAACTACAAAGACCTGATAACATCCCTCACCTGCCATCGACCCCTGTTTAAACAGGGTCTTCATTTGAACAGGTGCCAGCTCTCACACACTCATCACAACAGTCGTCCATGAAAACACAGAGGAGGGGCCGTAGATGTGATCAGTGATGAAGCCACAGGTTCTTCGATCTATAAAAGGCCCTCAGAAACCAATGTCCTGCACACACGTCGTAGCTGATCACATTCAGGTGTGCAGGCTGCGGCCATGACTCCATGCATCTTGTTCACTGAGCTGTGGAGCAGGAGAGCACCGCAGTAATCGTGCTGTTTGTCTTGTTCCCTGCAGGTTGTGGTGGTAAAATGAAGGCCATGCAGGTGATTTCCTTGACTCTGCTGTGTGCTCTCGCAGCCAGCGCTCATGTCCTGAGGTTCGGCAAATGTCCCAAGCCTGCTGTTCAGGCTAACTTTGACTCATCCAGGGTGAATACAGAGCTCTTTATTGATTTCCTTTTGTTGTTTCTAAATGTCCTACATGAGCTGTTTTGCAAGAAAAACGCACTTACTTACAGAGGGTGTTTGAAATCTTGCATTGTCCCTGCAGTATGTTGGTAAGTGGTATGAGATCAAGAAGATCCCAACCGCTTTCCAGAAGGGTGAGTGCGGCACTGCCACCTACAGCCTGAAGGCCCCAGGAGTCGTCGGCGTCCTCAACAGGGAGCTGCTGTGAGTACATGTTATCAGATTTAAGATTCCTGCAGCAAGTCCACATTGTAAACATGTGTATTGGATATTGTCTGCAAAGATTCCTGCCTCATGATCACACAGCATCATCAAGTAATCTTTTCACACTGTATCTAATCTGAATGAAAACATTAAGGATGCACTAACAAATGTTTAGAAATACAAGAAAACACTCAGCTAAATTAGTTTTTTATGTCTTTTATAGGGCTGATGGCACCATTAATTCTATCGTCGGCTCTGCCAAAGCCAGAAACCCTGCTGAGCCTGCCAAGCTGGAGGTCTCCTTCACTGACAGTAAAGACGTCTCATCCATTATACATTCATTCAAACCTTCAAGTTTGCTCAATATTAACTTTTTGACTGAATATTTTGACTCTTTTTAACTTGTCCCCATGCAGTCCCATCTCCCCCTGGTCCCTACTGGGTGCTCTCCACTGACTACGAAGGTCACTCTCTGGTCTACGGCTGCACCGACTTCGGCCTCTTCCGCATGGAGCTGAGCTGGGTCCTGAGCAGGCAGCCCACCCTGTCCGCGGAGGCCCTCGACCACGTGCACGGCATCCTGTCCTCCATCGGCGTCAATGTCGATAAGATGGTCTCCACCAACCAGGACCTGGAGTACTGCGCCCCCATGGACCAGTAAACGGAGATCTTTCTTTTTCAGCTTACAAAGACTGTGGCAAAGCAGGACTAAAACATGGACTTATGACATGACTCACTCTGCACAGGTTGCGGCGTGCCTCATCTTGTGAATGTTATGTAAAGTCAATGCAATAAACCTGCAGAAAGAAAATGCATGTTGTGTCTTTTGTCTTTACATGTTGGGCTCATTCTGAAAGGACAAGAACACTGTTAGACTGAAACACACACAAAGCAAGAAGTGTCAAGGTACAGATTTAGCATTTTTCTAATGTAGTTTTAGTTTATTAGGTTTTAATCTTGGTTTTACATCAGTAAAACATTTGTAATTTTTGAACCTTAGTAAGATGGACACAATAAAACATTTTCATTGGAGTTGTTAGGTCTATTATGTATAAAAACCAGGCCGCCATGATTCTCCAGCAGGAATTATATCATGTAATGAAGCTCCATTGACACTGACTTCTTTTGACTTTCTATTGTATGATTTTGATGATTACACAGCATGGTTTCTTGTCTGCAATTTCACATGCACCCACCAGATGTCCCCAGACTTCCTTCCTGCATGTAACATCACAGATCATCACACCAACCCTGACGTGACGTCCAACCTGCCACTGTCACACCATGCAGTCAGTTGTCAAATTGTCTATTTTGCTTTTCCCAACCTGTGCTGTTATCACTGTAGCCAGCTCAACGTCAGTGACATTCCCCTGCAATGTAGTGACCTTTCTAACTGCATGTGTCGATTATCTGGGACTCCTCTGACTCTCTATTCTCTCACAAATGCACACAGACAGGCAGACAGTGTTCAGAGAGACAGAGAGAGAGGATAGTGTGTCTGTCGAGTGCACAAAGTGTGACTCCTGATGTGAAGAGTGTGGGTTTTCATTCCCATGTTGAAATTTTCTGCTTTGTATTGCAGTCTTGCATTTGGAGGATAAAAGCACCAGTAGTGTAACTGAAACATGCAGTCAGTGTGTTTATTTTTATTTTTTTAGATCAATTTATTAGATGACCACTTATTGGCAGTGATTGTCACATTTACATCTTTGAACAATAATGATTAGTTTACCTCTGATTACAGAAAGAAGAGAATATTTTATATTTATGGTTGCAGAACAAGCACTTTGTCTCTCTGGTTGTCAGATTTTCAGACGTGGCCGTGTGTAGATTACTGTCTAAATGCAGCTGGGGTTTTGAACCCTAGTATTCCGGACGGCGGGCGATGATGCAAACCGTTTTGCAAAGAGGTCAATGCCTGCTTTTCAGTCGGGTTTGCACGTCCTTTATTGGTGAGTGGATGCACCCGGACCCTCCATTACATAAAGATGCTGAATATTTCAGTCTATATTCCCATTTTGATATGGGAACTGACTTCAACATTACAACAGAAATAAAAAGTTCATCAGTATTGTGTTTCATCAGACCACAGAAACGACAGTAAAACACATTCTTCAGTCTAAATAGATTTATTGCATTGGGTTTGCATGAGATCTACAATGAGACCCACAGCATTGAGAGTACAGTCATAACAACACCACACTGCAGCGTGCAGGTCTGTCGGCTGAGTCAGGATTATAACTTCTCTGTCAGTTTACTGCTGCATGGCGCTGCAGTAAGCTGCGTCCTGGTTGGTGGTGAGCAGCTTGTCCACGTTGACTCCGATGGAGGCCAGGTGGCTGTGCAGCTCCTCGAGGGTCTCCTCAGACAGGGTGGGCTGCCTGCTCATGATCCAGGCGAACTCCACGTGGAGCACACCGAGGTCGGTGCAGCTGTAGACCAGAGAGTAGCTGTCGTAGTCGGTGGACAGGACCCAGTAGGGAGCAGGGGGGGAGTCTGGTGGTGCAAAGGGGCAGCACAGTCAAATGAACAATCATCTTTAACAAGTTTACAAAACCATCCAACACCTGCAAAGATGTAATATAACATTTGCAGTGCCGCAGAAAAGTTTGTGATGAATTAGGGGTCATTACTCTCAAAGAAGGAGACGAGCAGCTTGGCGGGCTCAGAGGGGTTCTTGGCCGTGGCAGAGCCACTAATGGCGTTAATGGTCCCATCAGCACTGAAGAGGCGGACAGAAAAATGTCAAAGGAAATTTGTGTTATACTGACACATCCTTTTCTTTTTTCTCTTTTTTTAGTTAAAGGATGTGAATTACTACTCACAGCAGCTCCCTGTTGAGGACACCGACGACTCCGGGGCTTTTCAGGCTGTAGGTGGCAGTGCAGCACTCGCCTCTCTGGAAAGTGTGTGGTAGTCTCTGGATGTCGTACCATGTACCAAGATACTGCAGAGAAAAGCACATAGGACATAAGTGCATTACCTCAGGTTTGTCATCTCTTCAGGTAACAAGTGCTCGGTTTTTATTCAGTCACAATAATTGACAGTTTGAGTTTGGAAAATTATGGAGACGGTAGAAAGATACAGCCTTGCTTTGCCCAAGTGACAAATTAAGGGTTGGAAAGATCCAGAAATATCTATAAAAATTGTTTTACAAGCATGAATCAGATTTGTTCAAATGTATATTTTGTATTCATGTTGGTTTTATGTCATTTGTATTTTGAACTTTTTTTTTAAACAAATCATAATGTTTAATGCCCCTGAAAATGTCAAATGGTGTAACCACAAAATAATGATAAATAGTAGATACTGAGCAATACTGAGCAGGGCCTTTTCTAAAAACACTGCCTTTTTTCTAAATATTGTAACAAATTATGTGAAATTTGACAAGAAACATGGTGTTGCATTGCAAAAATTAATTTAATATTCCACATTTGACTCCTTATAAAGTCTGTTTTTTGTTTGTTTGTTTGTTTGTTTGTTTTAATACTGGTTACACTACT
The DNA here is from genome assembly GCA_030347415.2 of Decapterus maruadsi. Taxonomy (NCBI): domain Eukaryota; kingdom Metazoa; phylum Chordata; class Actinopteri; order Carangiformes; family Carangidae; genus Decapterus; species Decapterus maruadsi. Next base: position 22,365,801 of record CM064906.1, read on the forward strand.
TGACATTGGGTTACACCATGTCATTGACCCTTATACAAAAACAAAAACTTGGTTGGACATTCACCCTGGCGGCGTCAAAGTTCTCCTGAACCGCAGCCTTGGGGCATCTTCCTGGGGCGATGACCTGAGCGTTAGCCGCCAGGACGGACAGCAGAGTGATGGAAATCACCTGGAGGGCATTCATCTTGTCTCCACAACCTGTAGGGAACAAACACTTATTCTGTTTTACAAAACAAAAACACACAAACAAGAGACACCATGCAGTAACCAGACGGGAGTCATAGCTGCAGCTTACCTGTGTTACCGGGGAGCAGTGACGGTCTGAGTGTTGATGGCGTTTATATCAGCGACCACATTGTGCAGCCCCTCCTTAGTATTTACATCACGTCTATTTAAAGAACGTGTGTGTGTGGGAATTGGCACCTGTTCACAGAACTATCTTTATGTTTAAACAGACCTCTGACAGAAAAACACATGATTGTCAGGTTTGTGTAAAAATCTGATTCGTTGTGTTTGCAGAGACCTTGGCTGGAAAATTTAAGCAATTTAAACAATTAGAAAAGTCTTATTAATTTCCTCTGGTACTATACAGTGATGAAGTGTGACATCATGACTGTAGTGTGACATCAACACTTTAGTAGGGTACTTTGAATTACTTTGACAACTATTTGGCATCAAATTTTGTACTACACACATTTGTGATTTTGTTGATCCCATGACAAAAATGAGAGGAATTTGTAGTTTTGAGTGAAATATGATAATGATTAATGAATGTACAAATATTATTAGTGCAATGAATATATGCTGTGCTTTGCATTTAGTCTATTAGGTAACACCATCATGCTGTATGTGGATCTTACACTCATAGGCTATTTATTTATAACCATGACAACACTGTTATTGTGAGCATGTTAGCGTGCTGACATAACATAACATGTTTGTTAGAGATAAAGACAAATAAACCATCATTTTTGTGACGGTAATTTCAGTGACAAGTCTGGGGGTAAATTAAGACACTAACTACCTGTTAAGGTTAGGTGCTAGTTAGCTAATGTAAGCTTACATGTATAGATGCAACAATTTACAGATGTTCCCCAGATGTATCACATGCATGCACATCAGAGCTATTAGTTTTACGATGACCATAAACCCATGAAAAATGTACTTTGTGTTGCACACTTTTTTTTTGCATTTAGTGGTCGTGGTAAAAGGTATAGAAAGAGCAAACTGCAGACTATTTATAGAGAACAACTAAATTCTGAATGGATCTAAGGCTCTTCCTGTAATGTCATTGATCCTGAAGAATCCTACTATCCAGGATCTCACTAATCGAGACCTAAACAAGATTTACATTATGTGTAAAGGACGTAAAGCTTCCTGGTTGGTGGGATTACGGTTTCAGTATCATTGTCATTAACTTATGAAGACCTCAGAGACGCAGGTTGTCCGGACAGCAGATTGTTGACTGTAATTAGAAGATGGAGGGTGTCCGTGTCTGCACTGACCCAGTGAATTTATAGCTGAGCCTGTTTCTCGAGGTTAAACCTGCTCTGATCCTTTCGCCTTACTGTGAATCTGTAATGCTGGCTGGGTGCAACCAAGAAGGACAGAAAATCCCTTATAAAAAGCTTACACCTAGGAGATTCCTAAATTAGCGGTTTACATGTCCTAATGCTCTGTTCACTTAATTCCCAAATCCTTTATTGAGGCTTTTTCTCTCCTTTTTTCCAGTAAAAATTATCAGCCTCACAAATCACCTGCACGACAGCTGAAACAGTATCTCGTCCACTGACTGTAATAAAAACTAAATTAATACAATATGATGTCTTCTTATTCTGCTGCTGGTGCTCCTATTACATCTGCTGTCATTATAGGTACTGTTAATATTTCCTCAGTGCTCCAGCTATTACTGCTTCTTCTTTTGTGGTTGCTGCAGTGGTGAAAGACATATTCAGATCCTTTATTCAAATCCAAGTATTAATACCATACAAACAAATAAAAACTGTATATCAAAATGCTAACCTGTTTTGTTGGAATACTGATACGTTAACTAGTTGACAGATAGACATTTGAGCGATGGCAGGAGACGGACTTGTGCAGAAAGGCATCTTTCTACACATAACTTGTGCATGCTGAGAACAAAACAAAACTTCTCCTGCTCATCATATTACAGTAGAGCAGGGACACCTTCTCCAATGGTTGTAACACACTGAGGAGTCTAAATGCCTTATGTTGCGTAATGTGCGGTAATGTGCTGTAACAGTGAAGTAAGTGATTCCCTGGCTCACACCAGGCCCATTAGTGCTAAATGAGCATCACTTAGTGCCACTTTACACCTGTGGATTATGTTTATGACCAGGTAGCATACACTTTTTCATGTCAGAGACGTATATTCAGCAGGATACAGAGACAAGTAAAATAGGAGAGTGTAATTTTGGGAAAGATGCCTGCACAGTTTCTAAGATCCAAACCCATAAATGAATGAAATATTAGATGAATAATCTACTAACAGCATGATACGGGGCAGGTCATCGTGAAAGAACAAACTGGAACATTTCTCAAAGTCCAGTAAAAACAAGCCCAGTGTCTGTTTGTGTCTGCAGCTTATTACAGCCCATGGTTTGGTTTTTACCACAGGCAGCCTCTAGTGGTGGTTGTGATTACAACAGGAGCACAGGAGGAAGTCTGATGAAGCAGCACAACAGACAAGTTCATGTTCAGAGTCTGAACTGATCGGTGCTGCCTCTCCACAACCTATTATCAGTGATTATTGTCTTGTGATAATCTATTTATTACTCAACTGCGTGCACACATATATGAATACAAGCATGTGGCCAAACTGAAATAAAGTAAATGTGAACAAAAGCAAACAAATGTAATCATATACCATATAATATAGCATGTAGTATTCACAGCTGGTGAAATGTTCCAGCAGACGTCACAGCCTCTGCTGCATTTCCTGCAAGTCTATACTTTACCATTAAAAATCCTTGTGGGTCCCTCCAATTTTCATCCTTCCGGGACTCGTGTCCAAAAATGGACCATAAAAAGAACTTCATCATATAAAAAAACATCATATATCAGTATTATTTTCTGCTTTTTTTTTTCTTTCTTTCTTTTTTTTTGCATAAATCTCTTAAACCACTTCAGCTCTGCTCAAAACTACTAAATAAAAATTATTATTATTCTGGAGTTTAACCCTTTAAATTCCAGTTTGAAAACATGTTGCCAAAATATGAGTTGTTGTTGTTGTTTTTTTAATAAAATGAATAGTGGGGGGTTGGGGCATTGCTGGTTATAATAGAGTCTTGGATATGTCATAAATGAGCACCAATTGGTTTCATTGCATTACTATTTTTTCCTGTGGTGTCAGATTTTAAACTTTTCACCCATTGGGGACCCTAGTGGCTAAAAAAGGATGCACAAAAGAACTGCTATGAAATCATCACACATCAATATTTGCTTCTTCTTCAGCTCTGCTCAAAACTACCAAACGTTCAATACTTTTCCGAATTTTAACCAACACACACACGCTCAGCTCTGTATCATATCTGTTGTTTAACCAAATCACCTTCCAGCCACCCAATTGTGCACAGCTAGCTGCCACCTCCAGGCGATAAAGAAAACACAATAATTCATAGGGGTGCAGGCCCAAGCTGTGAGCGGTTGGTGAGCACAAACTGTCAGATTAAGTGGTCTGAGAGGATGATCCGGCCAACAACATTTAGTCAGATTTCTAGCAAATTACCAGCAAGCATGTTTGGGTCATCATCCCTCTGGCACCCCTGGGGAGCACAATACTTCTGACACCCAAACTAGACATGTGAAGAAAAACAAAAACAAGACTGATCTCTATGGTTTATTAAAGTCTACAAGCTGCATCATGTAGCTTCTCTGCATGTGGCCACAGAGCGGTTAAGGAGGGGTTGGCCATTTTGCCACTGGAAAAGGAAGCTAAGCATTTAGGTGTCTTAACTATGGCCTAAAGTGCTAACAAGGGATTAGTGAGGTAAACGTTGAAAGAGGTTTAGCACTCCATGCTTAGGACCAGTGCTGCTATAGTAATTACACATCAGTTGCAAGGTGCGGCAAGCAGTTGGATGGGAGATCACAGTGATGTCAGGACAGGGAGGGCTTACCACAGGAGATAAGGCCAGCTAATGGAGATGAAACGAATCTGTATTTAAAAGGTCTTTTTTAGTTAAGGCAGCTAGCTGGCAGCAGACTGAGCTCGGACCAGTTGGCTGGTTAGTGGGAGGCCGTGTGGTTGTGAGTAGAAGAGGAGACACTGACTGCAAAGACAACTCCTGTGAGCTCTACGAAGGCTTTTCATCCACGTTTCTGACTTTTTTTTTCCGTTTGTTTTTCTGCAACCTGAATTGGGACAAAACCAGTTCAGCGCTCATCTTACTGGAGTGAACTAGGTAAGTCAATTCAAACTTTTTTTTTCTTTCACTACTTCCATCTCTCTTCTTCTATCCATCGTATCCTTCTTTTCTGAAACAGGTTTGTTTTCGTTGTGTGCTCCATGGTATGAAATGTACGTATCTGACGCATTAGTGTGCAATTAAAAATGACAGTGTATGAATAAACATCCATGCACATTGCTGAAGTTTTACATTAGACCATGCAAATGTTGTCATATTGTCATGCAAAATGTAAGCAGTAAATGGTGTAAAAGGCTGCTGATCCCTTAGTAAGTGATTAATCTAAAGGCCAATGCGATTAGATGAACAACCTTCAAATCTGTATAATTAACCTAATAATTAGCCCAGATTCTGTAAATAGCACATAAATAGTAATGAAATTGATACCAAAGTACACTATTGTTATTAGCTGCAATGGCGTGTTTCTATATTATAAATATAGATATATATTTATTAATGTTTCATTTTATTTTTTCTATCACAGTCTTTTTCTGCACTTTGTGATTTGATCTTCTGGCACCAAAAGTAATTCTTCAATGAACAAGAAAAAACCTGCAGCTCTGTGTGCACATCTCATAAAATCTCACCTGCTTTCATGCAACTGACAAATTATGTGTGTGTGAGTGTGTGTGTGTGTGCGTTGTGTGTGAAGGGATTAGGAGGGACTAGACAATACTTCTGTCTTGTCTGATATGACCTCCTCAGGGCTCCATCTAAGTCGTCAGCAATTTTTCCCTTTAATTCATTCTTGTAATGAGATTAACCAGGCAACAGCAAATCCAAGGAGCCCAATCCCTGGATTTGGCAGCTGCGGTGTGGCCTCTGCTTGTTGAGGAAATATGACAAGAGTTTGTCGAGCTCACCTTTGACGACAGTTTCATTCGCAAAAAAAAAAAAATGCTGAGGCTGCTTTAAGTTTATGACTGTGGTTCGCTCTCGCCGGCACCAGGAAGGTCAGGTTTGAACATGCGTTTACAGCAGAGTGCTTTAAGTCTCCGGCTACATCTTCACTTAAGAGACTTAAAACAAAACCCAATCAAAGTGTTAGCTGTGATCGAACAGGCCCCCGGTGTATGGATTCCTCCACATGGCTCAAGTTCACACATGCAGGCCCCGGCCCACGATGTGCTCTCCATGCAGCTCCATTATGTTTGATTCAGTTCAGTAGTTATTTTTTCAGGAGAAGAGCTCCTCTGCGATCTGTGAAAAGCCAATGAAGTTGTTCAATAATGCAAAGTTCTGCTGCGAAGGAGTTGCCACAACCCTCAAAGACGTCTAACCTTTTGGAAGTGAAATATTCTGCCCGCCGCACCACAAATACGACTCTTAACCTTAATGTACATCCTGTCTCAGTTTACATTTAAAATGTGATTCACAATTTAAAGAAAGAAAGAGGTTTTTTATTATGATCCTTTATTAACAGCAAATGTCACACTACAACATGTTGAGGACCTCTTATCAAGTATTACACTAGAGTACATTTCTAAGGTACTTTTACTTCACTGGACTCTTTAAATGTCTTGCCACTCAATATTTCCAAATTATTGAAACTCCACTACATTTATTTAAATGCCACATTCACAAGTTAAGATTTTCTTTTATATAATTTGATGTATTATCATAAATTGAACCATTAAACCAAAAGTACATACATTTTTTAAAATTCAGCACAGACTATTTCAAAATCATGCTTGTACATCAACAAATCAGTATAAATATTCTAATCATATCTATTATATATATTGAAAATGGTGCATACAGTTACTTTTTAGACTATATTTTGCAGCTACATATTTCCATTACTGATTTATCACGGCTTATTCCACACAACAAAGTTCACTCAACTTGACTTAGTACATGAGCTTAACTGCATTAAGATTTTGCTGATGTTCTGCAGAAGGGTAGAAATAAATATTTAATTTTTTTGTCTACCAGGAAAATAAAGTCGTAAATTGAATCAAACTCGTATTTTTTATTTTACATTTTGATTCTCATATTTTCTATAGTCAAACATAAAATATGTGAGCTGTGAGCGTGTGTGAGCTGTTCAATTACATTTAACTCCATCACTTTACAAGCCTAATCATCTTAAAATGTCTGCAGTTGTTTATGGTCACTCATATAAACAGTAAATCATGACTTTATGGTGTAACGGCACAAATACATTAGACAAGGCCCTGAGGCTCAGAGCTTAGTGCCCACTTGGGAATTACAGAGACATAAATGTAGAAATACATTTCTCCTCATGTTGCTGATGCGAGCTGTTGTGACATTGGCAGAGATGGAGGTGGAGGCAGGGTGCATGTGTTCTCACCACATAGCACCACATAAACCGATTGCATCCCCAGATTTATCCCCAAGGTGTTTTTAGGACATCCTGGGAGCTAATGGAGGCTAATAGGCTTAGCACTTAGGGTGTATTGTCCGGGATGCTTACAGGCAAGGTTTGCTGAGGGTAAAACTCTAAACGTGCGGATTACCTCCAACACATCCCTTTAAAGTGCTGTATAGCCAGGACTTAGCTAATAGGATCCTGGGGGTAGCAGGGGCCTGGGAAGGTGGGGATGGGGGTGGGACGGGCCAGCAGGGCGGGCTGCAGGCAGGTCAGCAGATGTAGCTAGCAGACTGTTGCAGGACTAACAAGGGGATTACAGCCCTCAGATTAGATGGACTTCAGAGGCAACTTGAGGGACTGTGGATAATGCGCAAAGGCCTCAGGGCAAATCTTATGGCAGCATTTGTCTGGGGGAGGGGACGGCAGAAATAATGTGGCCAAGTGCATGTGCACACTTTAAACATGTCTCATAAACACGTCAGTAAAATACAGTTGTAGAATTATCATCTGTATTTTATATTCACGTGATATAAACAGGTGGCTGCTTGGTGAAGTTTTGCGTGATTTAAATTCATTTGTGTTCATCCAGAAACATATTGCACCCTGGCCCTTTGGATTAGCAGAACTGGATTATTGTGCTGTCGTTTACAGTATCATATTTTGTAATGGGATTTCTGCAGTGTGGAAGGTTAATTGGAGGTGTCTAAGTCGATTGTGCTCGTGTACACAAGCTGCTGGCTCAGCCAAGAACAATGTGGCGATTTGGAGCGAGTGCGTATGTGTATGCATTAGTGTGAGTGTACACGTGCGTCATTTCATCGCTACACTTCTGAGGACCAAATGCACTCGCAGGGATGGAGAGATGGGAAAAACCCTCCAATATGGGACTGTTTTTCCTGTTCTTGACATCTTTAAGGGCCGGGGTTAGGATTTGGATTTACAGGTTAAATTCAAACGAAGGATTAGGTTTACGTTACGGTGAGGGGTTAAGGTTGGTTTAAGATTAATACTTAACGCTACGGGTAAAGTAAGAGGTGAGAGTAAGGGTCAAAGGTTAAGGAATGAACTTGGCCTGTGTTTGTGTGAATGCTTATTCAACAGTTGTAGAATATCTCAGTTTTGTTAATGTATTTATCAATCAAGCATTTATTTATACAGTGTAGAAAAATGGGAATTTGATGTTTGAACTACATATTTAATTATTGTCAATAAATTAATAATATACACTTTAATACTGGGAAAATATTTTGCACATAATAATTCACTAACATGACACATGACATTTACAATTATGTATTTTGGACGAATAATATTTTAAAATACTATACTGTACTAATAATAATAACAACAGTAATGCTGGTTCTTGAAACTGTCACTCGTGTTTGCATTTGAACTCCTCATGTGTAGGCCTATAATTGGAAATATATAAATATATATAGATTTGTGTGTGCATGCATGCGTGTGTGTGTATTCTAGCATAAAGGTCAGTTTCCTTATGACCAGCAGTTACTGTATATCAAGTGACATAGATAACTGCTGCCCCCTAGTGGTAGTAACAAGAAGTTACAAAAAAAACGCTCACAGTCAATTTGTCATGGTTGTCCCATTTGTATAAACTCATCTCTTGACTTTTTTTTTTGTCCCACAGCAATATTCACGTGGAGTCAAAGGTCACGTGTGTCATGACCCCACGGGAGCAGCTGAGGAAGATGACAGCACTGGGAGAGCAGGGCGCTTTGGACGAGAAGCACTGGTACCGTCTGGTGAACGGCATGTCAGCCGGAGGTGAGCGAGGAAACAGACAGGCTGATCAGTGTAACACGGCTTCAAATACATGTGCTATTTTTATTTTATTTTTTCTATTTACATATTTCCCTGAATAATTTGGTCACAATCTGAACCTCCAAACTGGTTATAACAACTTTGTGACCTTGTCTGCCATATGTATTGATTTTAGAGTATTGATTCTAGTATAATATAATAATATCATAGTATAATATTTAAAAGTCAGGACAGGTTTGGCGTATTGTATTATGATTTGCGCCCTTGTGACGTGTTGTGCTGCTTCTTCTCTTGCAGAGCTGAGGCAGAGGCAGGAGATGATCATGAGGAACCAGATGGCCATGGCGCCACAGATCCTGGCCCAGGGCCAGCAGAGGTTACAGGGGGTCCCGGCACAGTTTGAACCTCACTTCATGGAGAGGTTCGTACCTTAACTCACTCTAACACCTTAAATAGTAGCTCTATATTTTATACAAATTATGTGAGTCTGTAGAATTTGATTTGTCAAAATTTGCTCATAGAGGAATTAGACTGCAGTAAGGCTGAAAATCATCCATGGCCCCCACAGTATGATGTTATCATTATTTAAGTCTCAATACAATAGAATTGGATTTTGAACATTTGGTGATATCCTCTTTTGCAATTACATAGTGTCATACATTGTAATTTATTAAATTTTTGCAACTGTAAATGATGAGCTAAAAGGAAAACTTGGTCAGTGTTTGTTTTATCTAATAAGATGAAGATCTCTGTTCAGTTCATCTCACTTAAATCATGTTTATTCAACATGGGATTGTCTCGCAGACAGACCGACCAAGTTCAAGAGTTCATGAGAAGTACTCAAGCATCACTTCATATTTCCAATTTAGATAATGAAAGATTGATAATTGGTGTCCATGAAATTGATGAAATATTTCAATAGTATGCTGTATTGTTGTATCTCCCACCCTTAAACAGAATTGATTTAATCACCAATATGCTTAGCTGTTATTATTTTTCTAATAACTGATTGAATGTTCAGTTTATAAAGTGGCTGAAAACAGTGAAAAGGGTCCAATGTTATTCTCCATCAGTGTTAAATAACTGATTCCCCTTCCTTTCCTCTCACCAGGGAGTTGGTTCCTCCCACTGAGATGGTTGCGTCTGAGGCCAGACAGATGCACATGGGGCCTCACCTGGGCCCACCTATGCCCCCCCACGCCAACGTCATGCCTGGGAGGGCTTTCCCCGGAGCAGGTGGGCAACACACACACACACACACACATTCCTGGGAGACGTGGCGCCCCAGTCCGTCTGTATAGTTTGAAGGAATGCGATGTGGATGAGTATTATTAACAACAGACCGCCTCATTTCCTTCTCTCGCAGCTGGCTACGGCTTCTTGCCCTCGGAGCCCATGGAAACAGTTGCCCGGCGACAGGAGCTCATTCACAAGCAAAATATAGCAAGGTAACACGTACAGAATAATCACCACCAGCATCTCACAAAAACATATTCCACCTACACAATTATTGTCTGCACCGCATACTGATTTTGTTCGGCTCCTGCAGCTCTGATACTGTGGCTCAAACGTGTTTCCATGTGCTCGCACTGTAGGATGGAGATGAACGCCATCCTGCACCAGAAGGAGCTGGAAAACGCCCACCAGAAGGGGCTGATGGGAATGGACAACCCCATGTCTTACCCCTCCAACCCCATGGCCTTTAGAGGTCGTCAGCGCATGCCAGACGGCCACGAAGTCTTCGTCCACCGTCCCACCCTGGACGAGCTCCACTCCAACAGCATCCTCATGTCGGCCAGCCCGTACCCGCCCATCAGCACGCTGCACAGGGAGCGGGGACGCAGGGCCGGCAGACGACCAACCACTCACAAGAGCGCGGAAAGCCATGTGAGCAACCTGAAGGGCCAAACTGAAGACAAGAGTGTGGAGCAGAGCCCAGGAGCCACATCGGGGGAGGAGAAGGAGGCGGAGGCCAAGGGGGACATGGGAGAGGAGTGCGCCACCAGCAAAACGCATCACCAAGCGAAAATAGACTCTGAACTCGCTGCGGGAAGCAGGAAGAACTACAAAGAGGGAGAGCGTAAAGCCTGCGTGAACAGTCAGGAGAGTTGCTCTGACGGGGCCAACAGTGGGTCAAACGACAAAGACATATCCAGCCAATGTTCAGCTTTCCAGGAGAAGTTCATGTATCCGCCTGCAGGGGGCGCTCTCACGGGGATGCCTTACATGTTCCCAGTCCCCGGCAATGGTTTCCTTCCACCTGGTGAGTTTGGCAAACAAAATAAATCTTTATTAAAATGCAGAAGCAGAGAAATAAATATTTTAGTACTGGTTTAACCTCTACTCCCTCTTTATTTTTCAGGTGCACCAAATCTCTTCCTGAATGGTAATGAGGTGTCGGAGGACATAAGGAAGTGGACAGTGAATGATGTTTACAACTTCGTCAACAGTATACCCACGTGTTCAGAGTACGCTCAGGTTGGTACTCGTCTTAAACTGATATACACTACCCGTCCAAAAGAAAAGGTCACACACTCTAATTTTTCATTGGACCGCCTTAAGCTTTGATTATCGTTTCAATAAGCTTCTGCAATGTGGGGTTGAGGTCTGACACATCTCTTCCTTGAAGATGATGGTTCCCCACTGTCCTTCCAGTTTGCAATTATGTTTGCAATTTGCAGTTTCCAATAATGCGTTGGACAGTTTTTAACCCAATTTTAGTAGTGTCAGCAATCTCCTTAGATGTTTTATTTGCTTGATGCCAATAATGTGACCCTTCTTGTTTAAGAAATAAGATCAGTTGTTGCCAGCTGAAACACAATCCATGCAGTAATTATCCAATGGGAGGCTCTTACTGTACCTATTAGGTGGTGTCTTTTTTGGGGGGGCGGACAGTGTATATTTCATTCTTTCTGTTGTGTCTTCGATTGACTAACATGAGGTGATTTGCACTCTGCAGACGTTCAAGGACCACATGATTGACGGGGAGACTCTGCCCCTTCTCTCAGAGGAACATCTACTGGACACCCTGGGGCTCAAGCTGGGACCGGCGCTCAAGATCCGCTCACAGGTAGGAAAACACACAGTCTGACTGAACCACAATTGACATCAACCTCATTTGTTGTGGAAAAACTCCACAATAAAAGTTGCAGTAGTGTGTTGTACTAAGATGATATTAGGTGAGGTACAAAGTCACTTTCTAAACAACATGTCTGCATCACATTGCATTTTTAATCACATGTCCCAGTGAGCATGTTGAAGTAATTAAATGGAGTTAAGCCATTGTTCATTATATAAATTACACCTGTGAATACAGCCTGTGCAGCACATGTGTTTCTAGGTGTTACAGCCAATTCCCTCAGATGAGTAACTAAAGCAATTAAAATGAACACTGTGGATCTAATATGTGTCAATCCTCTTTGTTCCCCCCACAGGTGTCCAAGCGTCTGGGCAGCATGTTGTACATGATGAACCTGCCACTGGCCACCCCGACCCTGCACCCCGCTACTGAGAAGCCCGGGGACCGCTCCTCCGAGATCGGCTCCCCTGTCAACTGCAACAGCGAGGAGATGATAGCGAGTCCGAGAGACCCCGACGTCCTCAAATCCACAGAGCACCTTCATGAGACGGAGAACAACTCTCCTCCATCTGCCAGCAGTGAGACGGCCTGATGGACACTGATACAGATGTGAACTGAACGAGGCCCAGTTTAAGCTCTACACCCGATGGACTGCTGCTGTCACAGTGATGGTTTTGTTTACATGATGATACACTGGATTGAAGATTTGCTTTTTTACTATTTGCTACCTTCTATTTGCCACGGGTCCACTTGACCCAGCTGTCTGCTAAATATTTGTATTTTATATATATATATGTATATATTATTGAGTGATGTGGATTTTGAGTTATGAGATGCTAAGAGGTTCCAATTTCACTTTCTTTTCTTCTTTTACATTACAGACTGTCTCTAAATGTCTGATTGTGGCTTCAAACATATTTTTCTCAGCTGCTATATTGTCATTTCTTCAGTAGGCCAGCATAAAAGACCATAGAATAACATGGGAGTGATTTTATAATCAAAAAATGAAGTATCAAAGATTTTGGGGTTTTTTTGTTGGATGTTTGATACCTTTTGTGTTTGTTGGATTGTATAAATAGTGTTTTTCTACATAGAAACCTGCAGCTCTCTCTTTCTATCATGGTGAAAAACTGGCTATCAAGAATCATTTATTTTAAGAATAAACATATAAAATCCTGAAAACTTGCAATGCTGTGGCTTTATTATCTGTCAGTTCCCAGGGAAAAGAATTACCCATCTTCCGGATTAGCGTATCATCCTGTTTTCAAGAGGGTCAAGTCATGATAGTTCAGTGGCTATAAAGAGCATTTAGGATTGTGACATTAAGCCATAATCAAGAAAATAAATATTACAAACAACAGTTTTAATCAAGAAAAATGTCTGGCTTAATCCAAGAGAAGAATTTATGATGTCTAATCTTAAATAAGGGTTTGGTGGTCAGACTAGAAATACATGGAGGTAGCCTACATGAATGTAGCTTTTTCACTGGTTTATTTTGGTTATTATGAGCTTTTTAATGGTCCATGAAATGTAAATTGTCTACTACTTCCTAAATAAATAAATAATATGCTCAGTTTGGTTGGTAAATTGAGAATTCACTTTAGATGGGATTGCTGGACAGGCAAAACTTTTAAAAATAAAATTTGAATTAATTAAATGTAACTAGATGGCATTTCAGTACAGTGAGCCTGTATGACATCCCAAAGATAGTTCAAACTGGGCTATTCAAAATAAATTTAAATAGTTCATTTTAACCTTAATAACAAATGGTGCAACTTTTACAATATTATTCTCCACAAAGTCAGTGTCAAAAGCTTTAATATGACCAGCTAAAACTGAGAAACACGTTAGTTTAACCCTTAACCCTTTCACTTATAACGAATTATTGTACTGTTTTTTTTCCTCTCTCGCTTAATCTCGCGATACTACATGCTAGACGCGCGCGCGCCCTCCTCGCGCACGTCGGAGGAGCTGAGTTGGAGGATCATGGCGGAGCGCAGGAGACACAAGAAGCGGATCCAGGTAACATCATTCAGTTCTTTAACAAACAATACCACAACCCGCGTCAGGTGAAGAAGAAGAACAACAACAAACAAACAAACAACCAGATACACACGTTTACGACTTGTTGCGGGGCGACTGTTAACGGCAGCATCTCCGCGAGGAGGAGCCGTTAACAGGATGGCTGAAGGCAGCTAGCATTAGCGAGAGCTAGCGAAAACAAATGTCAGTATTTCTGTTTGGAGGAGACATGTCCGAGTGTAAACAGTGTGTTAGTTTATCAGTTTCTATAACACGGTGGTTAACGCAGTTTAATACCGTTACCATAGCACCGAGCTGTGTAAAGTCAGAGCCGTTTGCAGTGGGGTTGAACAACTGTGCTGAGGGTTTGCAGGCTAAGCTGCGTCAGCTCTAAGCAGACCGTGTTTACATAACGTGGAGCTATCTGTGCGATTTCTTTAAATGAAGCAATACATCCTAACATCTAATATGTAAAGAGTTAGCACTACAGTGTGTCACAACATAGGTTACACTGCTGCTGCACAGGTGGCGGCAGCGAGATGGAGTGGAAGATTAGATCAGATGATTTAAGGTAAAGCAACAGTTAAAAGAGTCTGTCCAGGTTCATTCAACTTCAACACAACCACCCGTGTACATGTGGAGAGAGGAAGTCAATCCCAAGTCTTTCCTTTAAACGACACACCAGATTTCAGATCAGTTAACGCCATTTTAGTGAAAAAGAAAAACGGTGATGGTCACACAACTTCACCTCAGAATAGGACAGAATGAGGTTATTGTCTTTGCAATAAGCACAAAGAAATTGAGAGGTTCAGTCCTCCTTAGGTGCTGTTTAAAAGAGAAGTGTAATATACATGTGATAGAAAAGAAAGAAAGAAAGCACTATCTTGTAAAAAAAAACAACAACTCTGATTGTATGTTTCAGCCTGTCATGGCTCTTGCATAAAAGCTGTTTTTCAGTCAAGTAGTTCTTGACCTCATTAATCACCCGTGAAGTACAGAATGAAGACATGATAATGTGATGCTTAAGTTTCTCTTCCAGTGAAGTGAAGTTCCAGTTCTCTGTTTTTGATCCATCTATTCCTCTTTAAGCAAAGTCTTAGACGTCCTCGTCAAAGGCTGAAATCTCATCATCACATTGTAAAACTTTCATCACTACAAGACTACATTTTCTTTATCTTTATCTACCTAGACCTTTGTGATTGGTAGACCAGCTGTTAAAATAGACTTTCAGATTCATGAAACCTGTGTACTATCTGTGAAAACATCTACTGTAGACCACATCAGACCAGGTCAAGAGATCAAAGGTTGCTATACAGATGGAGACTATATGTAATCAAGGGCTAAGGGTCAGCTGTTCTTTCTCTGTGCATACACATCATCAACCCTGTGATCCTTTCAAAGTTAGTTTTACACAACGTATCTGTAAGTGGGAATATATGCCACTTGATAAATGTGTCATAGTACTAATAACTTTTTTTTACTCTTAGGTTGATAGTTTATTAAGGAAAATTCAAAATTCAAGTATGTGTCCTTAAACAAACTCTTGCATTTAATGCACAGTATTATCCCACAATGTAGTGCACAGAGGAAATGCCAAGGCAGCTTGAAAAATAAAACAGATTAAACATTTTGCAAACTGTGGAATTTTTTTAATTGGACCTGAAACAAAGACTTGATTACTCGATTGCCAGAAAATGATTCACTACTACTACTACTACTACTACTACTTTGATAATCGATTGATCATTTCAAGTTTTTAAACAAATCTGTCAAACATTTTAATGTGTACAGATCATCTTAGTCATGCCATTATAAACTCTCAGTCTTTGGACTGTAGGACGGACTAAACAAGACATTTGAAGATGGAGAGAGACCATGATGCATTGCTGTTGGACATTTATCGCAGTATATTGGAGCAGTGGGTTGAGAAAGGGTGAATTGTTTCTTCTCTGCTTCTAATTTATTTCCACTCTAAGTCTTCTTGCCCTCAAGTTTTTTCAGAGATGCTGTTTTATAGGCAGCAGCTTGTGGTTCTGTTGAACTGTACTGTATAGTAAGTTTGTTGTTTCTAAACTCTGTAGTGTCTAAACTAAACCAGACATCTTACATGATTTCACTACCCACAAATGTGTTAAAGTTATAGATGATAGTGTTTGCTGCTTTGCACAGAGTCTGTGGGCGACATTATAACTGTGCTGCTGTTTGACTTCAGCTGCATTGCACATACGCTCTCTTATCTCATTTACAACTATATTGCAACTGTAAGAGGTTCGTCCACCACCGCCATTATCAGCCTGCATTATGCAACAGTTACCTCCTGTTTTGACACAATTCTCAAAAAGCTGTTTCATTGTGCTTCACATTACAGCCCTGAAGCACTGAGCTAGGTTTAAAGTCACAGATATTAAATGGATGTGTTCTTAATTACAATGTATAAAGTGCTCTGATTCTGCATTTTATCCATTCAAATTTAATCAATGATTAGTAGACTCAATATTAGAAACATATTTTTTAGTACCCCAAACCACAGGCTTCATAATTTACATTCAGGCTTTTTTGCAGACTATATGTGACGGACGTCAGTGAGCTTAAGTGCAGTAGGGACCTTGGTGTAAATATGAAGCAGCACTTCATCTCCCTGTTAGTGTGAGGACATGATGTTGGGGATGACGTGCACCATAAACTGACCATAAAGCTGAATCAACATCTCTTTAACGCAGCTGCTCCGTCTTCACAAACCCTCCTCCTCCAGGAAGGATTTACTGCAGGGCTGCTGTATTGGACAACATCAGTTTTAGGCTCTATCCACACCATATTTATTTTGACGTGTGGACAAGATAAATGGATATTTACCAGAGACGTTCTATGTTTGTCACTTCCCAGCCGCAGATATTTGTTGTTAAGTTGCTATAATTTGCTTTTTCCTCTCTCTCACCACTCTCGCCACTTTGTTACCACTTTGTTACCACTTTGTTTACACACAGTCTGATTGCTCAGCTGGGTTATGACACGTTATACGACAGAGTTCATGCATATTCATGTGTGGACATGGATATTTTAATACCCAAACTTATGGGGACAGGAATATTTAAAGCCCCAGTATGTAGGAATTACCCCCATCTAGCGGTGCGGTTGCATATCGGAACGTTTTCTTAGTGTTGCGTTTACGTGAACTCGGGCAGACCTCAGACAGACAGACAGACAGACAACAGACGCTGCATGTAACAGGATAAACCAGCCTCTATGTAAACAAGTGGTTCTGTATTTATTAAATCAATATTTGATTATTGCTAATAATAAGCCAAATAAATCACATACTGGGGATTTAACAGTAAAAACTCATCTAATCGTGACATGACATCCCTAGGCAGGTGTGTCTCATATACCATCCAAACAAGTGTAGGGTCAGGTTCAGTTGCATAACGACACAAACTGGTATCTGCTGTCTTTATGAGAGAGTGGACCACTGTGGGAAACGTCCCAATATCAGTCTCCATCAACAACGATTCATTTCTTTAAAAAAAACAACATTATAATTTGTATTGATTATGCATATTATGTAAGGCAGCAGCACTGTGTTCTCTAGTTGAAATGTTGCGTGGACATCTGTTGCTACGACTCCGAGTGTAGCTTGGATATAGATTTCAACAGATTTGGTCTTGGTATGGTGCACTCGCAGTTTTCACATACTGTGACTGTGGCCAAGAGCGGAGAGCTGCTGCCGCTGCCAGCTTCATGGGCAGCGAGTTAAAGGAGACCAGCTAATCCCCATGAGATGAAACCAGGTAGATCATACAGACGCTGACAGGAGGAGGGGGGCTTTCTGTGGGTGGGGGGGGGTGTCGTGTAACCGAGCTGTGCGACGGATACCTGCTTCTTTAAACAAAGGCTCGTTTGATGGTCTTGTCTTCTCGGGTTTCACTTTACAGCTCAGATATGATAACACAAAGTTTGGAGACAGTTGTGTAAAGAATCAAACATCGCTGCCACCGCTGCTGCTGCTGCCGCCGCCGCCGCTCGCCGCCTCCAGGCGAAGCCATTATGTCAATTCAGTCGCTGAATGACAGTAAGATCTGAGTCATAACCTGTTTCAGATGGAGGTAGAATCTACCTGGAGGAATGAAAAAAGGTGCAATTTGATTTTAAAGTTGCAATGCACCCTTCGATGCTTTCATTGACAGTGAATCTTTTATTTCTTTGACAGTGTTATTATTATTATAACGTTTATTTAAACTCTGAAATATATTGAGGAGCAGCCTCATTTACAATACAGACAAGACAAAAGACAAAACGTTTGAGGACAAGACAAAACAAAACGTTTGAATCATACATAAGCACATCCGAAACACCAAAAAGTAAATGTGACAAAGATAAATTGAAAACGGAGAAGCCTAGTTAAAAACAGCAGTAGTTTGAGGTAAAATTAGATGCATTTCAATTGTCCTAATGATAAAAGTGTGGTAAGTTTCAGATGGTTTTGCAGAGTGCTGCAGGTGCACATAAAGAAAAACTGGACTTTCCTGGAGGGAACCTGCAGTATGAGCCAGTCCTCTGACCGTGTATGATAGAGACTTGCATTTAAAGAGTTAATATAGGATGGTAAGAGGCCAGTGGGAGCTTTAAACATGAATAAAATCCATTGTCGTCTATCAAGCCTGTTAATGTGCGTATGATAATATAAAACAGTTAAAGTGCGTGCATTTGAGAAGCTGCAATGAGCAAAATATTTGTCGTTTATGTCATCATCATAACCAGTCACGTTTCTGTTTTATCAACAAACACCTGGTTGTTGACATGATGTGGGGGCGACCACAGCAGTTGCACATTACCACCACAACGCTGATATAAATACTGTTGCAGCGAAGTCCATGACATTCAAACTTTGTTCAGCAGCGGCCCCGAAGCTGTTGGTTCAACATGGTAATCATTAACAAAGCCTTTAGTTTGTGGTTTTTTATATTTAAAAGAAGACGACGACGCACAGTTCAGCATTAACACTGCAGAACAGATCCTGACTGTAAAACGACTCACAGGGTGCACCAACACCTAATTATGACAGTATGTTGTTGTGTAGGTGGCTTGTAAATGCCTGTATTATATCCACTTGTGTGTTGTGTGGTGAGAGCTGGATGATTCGCAGGTCACTCCTCCTACCTTGAGAGAACAACTAATGTAACACAGGATTTGGATGACGTCGTCTTTCTGCTTCGTGTTGGCTCGTGTCTCAGATGTTTGGCCTGATTGATCCAGTATGATCGGCTGGAGTTTAAGTGTCTGTTCTTCTCCGTCAAGTGTTTTCAGCAGCGTTAGTAATTTGATAAATTGTGTTAATTATCTCACCAGGGCTGCAACTTAGCTATTATTTTCATCATGGGGGTTTTTTCGAATTAGTCAGTTTGTCTTGTCGCTAAAGCATCAGCAGAAAATAGGGAAACATGAAAGTAGTAATTTATAATCATGGGGATGTTTTCAAATTACTTGGAAAAAACACTCTCATGCTGGAAACATCAGTCGCTTGACATTTTCATTTCAAAATCAACATCAGTGATCAATAAAATACTATTAAAAAAATTTTTTTCTTTCACTTGACTCTAAAATGAATCAACTAAAAGGTCCAGCTCCATGTCCTGCTGGAAAAAACTATTGGTTTTCTGCCTGTAGTTCAGTGTCAGAAAATAAAATAATAATGAGTGTGTGTGTGTGTTTGTGCGACCCTGCAGGAGGTGAGCGAGCCCACCAAGGAGGAGAAGGCAGTGGCCAAGTACCTCCGATTCAACTGCCCCACCAAGTCCACCAACATGATGGGCCACCGGGTCGACTACTTCATCGGTGAGTGTCGATGCCAACACACGACCGACGCTCAGAGACTCAGCCAGGAGAAGAAAAAAAAAACCTGCCCCGTGTCTGTCGCCGTCGAGCACAGACTGGAGTGTTTACCAGACGGATTCGCTTGTGTTTGAGCGTCTCTCTCTAAATGAACCCACCGCTGTGTTGAAACGTCTGCACCACATTGCTGAACAGTTGTCAAATTCTTAAACAAATGTTTCCGCTGCGGCGTTTCCTCCCACACAGGATTTATAGTTGGTACAGAAGAATCCATGTGGCTGCGTCGGGAAATGTTCTTACAGTAATTCTTAAGTAGTTGTGGTTGAAGTAAGGTTACTCCTCCTCATCATCATCATCATCACCGTCATCATCATCATGTGACCTCAGCTGTGCGTCTCCACTCGTCTCGTCTCATTTGTTTTACTTGTCAAATGAAGCGAAGAGCAAAGAGCGAGGTGCTCACCTGGTCGCTTGATCCAGGCATCGTCAAGAAGCTGCTGCAGCTCTTCTGTCGATCCAAGTCTCTTCTGTCCCTTCATGTTGATCCCAGACTGACTCCATCTGTTGCTTCCTGTTGCTGAGGCTGGTTTCAGCTCGGGCTGTTTATATCTCAGGTCATTTTCCTGCAGCAGAATGAATTTTGCACGAATAAGACCAGGCTTTACACAATCAGGGCCGTTGTTTAAATAAACCGATAACCAATCACGATCGGATCACATGAGGGAGAAACATGTCTATTTAAATAACTTGTTTGTTTACATTTATGTACTGTCAACTGAATATCAACAATGAGACGTGTTTGTTTTGCTTTAAACAAACAAGCAAAGCAAAATAGACACGTCTCATGACTACAGTTTTTGAATCTTGAATCATTAGCTACTGTAGCAACATCATCACTAGTAAACAAACATGCCGGTGCCGTGGAGCTTCTTCAGAGTAAATGAGACAGATTAAACACAAGACATCTGCAATCAATTCAACGGGAGCATCATGACGTCATTGATCAGATCAGTGACATTAAGACATTACGGCCGATCTCACAAATTGTGTCTAAAACATGACTGACTTTCTTTCTGTCAAATGTTTTTACAAAATAATCCCCCCTGTAACATTTAGAGGCCCAGTAACACTGTAGGTTTGACTAATGTCCCCCTCTTTAATGTGTCTCCGTTTAGCCTCCAAGGCAGTGGACTGTCTGCTGGACTCCAAGTGGGCCAAGGCTAAGAAGGGAGAGGAGGCGCTGTTCACCACCAGGGAGTCTGTGCTGGATTACTGCAACAGGTCGGTGTCTCCTATTAGTGAAGAATCACTTACCATATGAAGGATTTTTACTTCCATACAGTACATTTTCTGGCTTGTTGTGCTATCACTAATGATTATTATGTATTTATTCTCTTGATAAAATCCATAAGTTGGGAGTATTGAGCACAAATTTCTCAAAGAAAATCAGAAACTAGAACACATTTTTGCTTAATTATACTGATTGAACCGACTAATCAATTGTCGTCATAATTTATAATCGTTGATGATTATAATCTGACAAAAGTTGTTTAGTCATTCAAATACTTGAGCATGTGCACACTGCTGGAGATTCATTTTTCTTTTTCTTTTTTCTCCCTCGATGCACTCTCCTTCCTCTGCAGACTTCTAAAAAAGCAGTTCTTCCACCGGGCTCTCAAAGTGATGAAGAAGAAGCCGGAGAAAGACGCCAAGAAAGAGAAGGAGAAAGAGAAGGCTAAAGGCGACAGCAGCAAAGAGGAGGAGAAAAAAGGGAAGAAGGAGAAGGAGAAAGAGAAGAAGAAAGAGTCCGAAGTTGCTGAAACCAAGAAGGAGAAAAGTGTAAGTGACGCAACACTTCTCAACCTCCGTCAGTAGATGAGACCGCACACACCTGCCCAAACAAGACACTTTAATCATGGCTGGGAGTTTTATGGCACAATAAGAAAAGTGAGACAGAATGTGCTTCAGGTTTAGTGGCTGATAACAGATGAAGATGTTTAGTTAACGTTTAATGGATCTGTTTGGATCCATTTGAAGCTGAGTCATTATCAGACTGTGTTGCACAGACTTTACCCAGACTGGTTTCAGTTCTGTGTGTTTGCTTTATGACCAGTCAGAGTTAACGTGACACAGCTGATCTGATCTGATCTGATCTGATCTGATCTGATGGCCTCATGAGAAGAGACGTAAACGAGAAGCTCGTGTGTACATGAGCTGGTCTGCCGTCAGTGAAAAGAGAAACTACTGTATCACAGAGTGGAAAATGAACTGGTTAGATTTCTGTGATCAGACTTAAGTCATTTATGTGCAACCAAATAAATGCAAGGTAACGTCAGCAGCCGTCAGAAGTCAGAGGTTTGTGACTGAGCTGCCTCAGGTCACTTTAGTTTTGATGTCAACACCAACGTCTGCACAGTCGCTGGTTTGAATGAAGCCATTCAAGAGTCTCTGGCAAACGACCACAGCTCCACCTGATGAAGAAGTTGAACCAGACTCGACTCTTATCTTATTGGCCGGTCAAACACATGCAAACATGGGAGATAACGTTGTACTATTTACCCGACAATCTTCTTGGCAAAACATCAAATAGTTTCCACTGTTTGTAAAATCTGGATTTCCTGAATCATATCACCTTAACCATTACTTGAAATAACACAAGACAGGATTTGTATTCATAACATGAAAATGTATTTGCATTAACAGGACGACAGCCCTGGGACCCCGAAGAAGAAGAAAGAAGTGAAGAAGAAGTTTAAACTGGAGCCTCATGAGGATCAGATTTTCCTGGATGGAAATGAAGTGAGTGACAGAGAAGAAATAAACAAAATTGTGTGTGTGTAACACTTTAGAAACAAAACATAACACAAGCTCTTGTCTCTTTACTTACAGGTTTACGTGTGGATTTATGATCCGGTCCACTTGAAGACATTTGCCATGGGACTGATCCTGGGTGAGTCACAGCTTGGAAGTTAAACGTTAAACACTGATCGGCTTTAAAACCACTTAATGTTTCCATGTTGTGGCTGATGGGTGTAGAATTAACCCATATAAAAATACCAAGCCCATAATTAAAACACAGTATCAGCTAATATTAAGCCTAGATACCATTGATTACACAGGCTGTGCGTCCAAATGGCATTTCTGTTCTGGCAGGAAGCTGCTGTTTAATCTGTGACATCATTTATTTTAATTTAATGAAAATACATCTGATACAGGATATACAGTAAATCCTCTACATCAGACTCAAAATAATGACAACATACAAAAAATAAACAGAAATGTACCATTAGAAACTTCAATAACCCACACATAACATCACTTAAATACATGACAGAATAATCCAAAAATAATCTCCCACATTACCTCAAAGAAAAACAACAACAAACAAACAAACAAAAAGAAAAACCTTTATAATTATATTTATAAAATCCTTATTTGACCAGAAATTATCAAGTCTGTTTTTGAAAGAGTTCACTGATGGAGCCTGCGCTACATCCTCAATCATCATTTTCACCACCATGGTCCCGTCTCCGGCTGATCTGCCGTCCAGCTGCGACCTCACACAGAAAAACAGCCAAAACAAGCTTTTCTTCCATTTTCTTGGTTACCACGGTGACAAGATGTGATTGTTTGCATGAGAAGTACAAGGAGCTGCAGTGACGACGACACTCACGCCAGCGCCTTTCTGAACAGTTCAACCCGGCAGCACTGTGACATCTGCACACACAAAAAGGCGGAGCGCTCTGAAAAAAAAAAAAGATGGAGGGTGCTGCAGCAGCTTTTTCTCTAGCGGCCGCATGCAGCCACATACACACACACACATACACACACACACACTCCTCACTGGAGATGCCATGTGGACTCACACAATATACTCACTTACACACTGATTAGGACACAACATTATAATAATAGTTGTCTGGTTTTAATGTGTCGTCGGCTGATCAGCGTATGTTTCTGACTGCAGCTGATTTCTAACATTTTGTCCTCACGCCGTCTGTCTGTGTGTGTGTTCTGTGTTTCAGTCATCGCAGTGATCGCGGCCACGCTGTTCCCGCTGTGGCCGGCAGAAATGCGTGTAGGAGTTTACTATCTAAGTGTTGCAGCAGGCTGCTTCGTTGCCAGTATATTGCTTCTAGCTGTCGGTAAGTATGCGGAAAAAGTCTGGACTCCTCAAGACTGTTTGGTAATGATAGATAGATAGATAGATAGATAGATAGATAGATAGATAGATAGATAGATAGATAGATAGATAGATAGATAGATAGATAGATAGATAGATAGATAGATAGATAGATAGATAGATAGATAGATAGATAGATAGATAGATAGATAGATAGAAATACTGTACTTTGACTATCATAAAAATGAAGAAAATGAAATGTATACACCAAGAAATATTAAGTGCAGTTGCTTTATTTGTGTAGTAGCTCCTTTTGAGCAGAGAGGCAATTCAAAGTGCTCTATATAAGACAAATTAATGGTTTAAAGTGAGTTTTAAATTGCAAAAAAAGGTAGAATGGAGTGAAATGAAAAGAGGAAGTAAAAGACGAGTGGAGCACAGAGCTGTCAGACCAGATACAGTGACCTGAACTAATCGGTCACAGGAGAACAGCAGAGGCTTCGATCTACATTTATATTCCACTGAAGCTGAAGACAGAAGTTGTTTAAGTTTCTGTATTTTAAGATTTATCTTGTTTCCCGTCTCCTCAGCTCGCTGCATCCTCTTCCTGATCATCTGGTTGGTGACCGGCGGGCGCCACCACTTCTGGTTCCTCCCCAACCTGACGGCGGACGTCGGTTTCATCGACTCGTTCCGGCCGCTCTACACTCACGAGTACAAAGGACCACGATCCAGCAGCAAGAAGGGCTCGGACAAGATCGACGACAAGGACGGCAGCGCCTCCGTCAAGGCCCAGAAGTCGGACAGCGACGAGAAGTCGGACAGCGAGAAGAAGGACGCCGACGACGAAGACGAGGACGAAGAGGAGGAGAGCAAAGAGGCGGGGCGAGGAGAGGAGGAGGAGGAGGAGGAGAGCAAGGAAGCGGAGGGGGAGGGAACGGGGCCGGACCGCCACTCGGACACGGACAGCGACCGGCGCGAGGACGAAGGATCGCAACACAGCAACGGAAACGACTTTGAGATGATCACCAGAGAAGAGCTGGAGCAGCACACGGAGGAGGAAGAGGAGGAGGGGGAGGAGGAGGAGGACGACGTGGAGGAGGAAGACCGGGAAACGCAAGAGAGTAAAGAAGAGGGTGGGAGTGAGACTAAAGGCCAGACTGCTGAAACATAAACTTCTTACAATCCCATCTCTCTCTACTTCTCTCTCTCGTTCCTCCCCTCCCTCCCTCCTGTGACGCAGGACCCGACAGTCGCCGAGGCCGAGCCGCCTCCGTCTCTTACTGTTGAGATCTTCCACGAAAACTGCACCGATAGACCAGAACCAGGATAGACACGACCCTGAAAAGTTAACAGCTGTGACAATGGGGGGAAAATGTAACAAAAACAACAACAAATAAACAAAAAAAAAACAAACAAACAGAAGAAGAAGAAGAAGAAGCATCATGGTGGATCTGATTCCTCCCACCCAAATGTTATTTATGTTAAAAAACAAAACTGCCACCGGATGTTTGCCTGAGGAAGTTGTCAACAAAATCCTATCAGACCAACAACATCTTTGCTTTTCTTTTCTTTATTTCTCATTTTTCTGTCATTTCAGCTCATGATGTTTTTATCCCGCCAGTGTTTGGTTTCATCTGGAGGATGTGAAGCGAGGTCGGATCCAGATCTGAGAGCTTGTCGAGCTAAAGCGACGTACTATTACTGTAGTTTCTCTGCCCTGTCGTTTGATTTTCATTGTCGTCGCCGTCTGTGTCGTCGGTTCAGTCACGACAGTCGCGGAGATAAAAGCCTGAAAGCCCGTTTTTTCTTTTTTCTTTCGCCTTTTTCCTTTTTGTGTTGTTTTGGTGATCAGAGTCACATCCTGTTGAATGCCAGCACGAGTCTGATAGCTTTCTCAGGCAGCACGTAAAAGCAAACCTGACGTGTCTGCTTTGAAACGAAGAAGCCGGATGGACCAAACCCTGTAGTTTACAATTTAAAAAGAAGAAAACACAAAAAACATTGAGGCTGGGTTGAGTATTTGGAGGAACAGAGTAGATAACGGCTCTTTGAGGTACTTTGAGGCATCGTCAGTAAGAAACTTATTTTTTTGGAAATGGCTGTTCATTGTGCAATCCTCTCACAGTTTATGTTTGAAAAAACGTGGGACTCATCTTTAGGATTAAAAATGTGAGCAACTGGGACACAGCTGGCGCACTTCATTTTCTTTTTCTAAAAAAAACAAAAACAATTGCAGCATTTGTTGTACAACTAAAGGTAGAGAAGATATAAGATGGAAGATTTATCATTTACAAACAGAACTAGATAATAAAGTGAAGCAAACTCTAGTGCCAAACACAACATGATAATGATGTTATGCATGCTGATGTAACGCGATGGGAGAGTGATGAGAGCGAGGGATACATTTTGATAATCAACCATTCATCATTTTGTAACCGCAGTGTCAAACTTCTCACATCTTTGACAACATAAGGAGAGGGAGAGGAGAAAAAAAAAAGCACAGCATAAGGTTGTTGGTGTGTAGCTAAACAAATATTTTTTTGGTCTCAATGAAACCGTTTAAAAAAAAAAAAAAAAAAAGGTGTTCGCACTAGACTCCCATCCAAAAAACCAGTCCTGTCTAGTCTGGCACAAGCCGCCCGTCATGTGTGAAAATAGTGGGCGTTTCTTCTTGAATCCAGCTCCGCCGCCACGTACGAGCTCCACCGTTTCGTTCCCAGTGGGAGCCTGGCGCCCGGCGGCCGTGGTCCAAGCTGTTATTTCACATTATCTTCTGGCTAGAAAACGTCTTAGATGCTCTCTTTAGTCATAGTGAGGATTATATTTAAGTATAAAAAAATAGAAATGTATCATTTATATATGGATTCTATTGATATATCAAATATATACATACGATAATTACAGTCTATAAAACAGCTTTTTCCCTCCTTTTCTTTTGTATCGGGAATAATAATAATTATTATACCTCCTAAGTGTTTATAATGCTAATTTTTTTGTTTTTATACGATCATCAAGAGTGTACTCATTATTTAAAAAGGTAACGGGGATTAGAAAACTGTGGGAATTTATTAGATAACAGCATCTTTGTTAATTTAGTTTTTTTTTAATATACTTGCCACAGTAACGTTGTGTGATCTGGTTGGTCCTCGTGTATTTTTTTCTCTCACTAACAGCGGTGTCAGTCGTTAAAAAACTGATGTTATTAAAAAAGAAAAAACGTGACCACAGAACCTGACGTGGCAAATATTTTAACATGTTTCATATTATTCCATACAGTCGTCCTTTTGTTTTGCCTGAAATCGAACTCATCTTGTTTGTCCTCCTGTTTACTTTAATCCCACTGAGGTTTGTAGCTCTATGACTTTCTAACTCGCACACCGCCACGTTGTTGTTGCTCTCGTTTGTTTTCTTATCTTTCTTTTCTTTCTTTGTTTTGTTTTTTTCTGTTCTCCCCAAATGGGCAAAGTGCATCTCTGTGTCCGAGTTGCCAATCACTCTATATTGGCAAAAAAAAAACAACCATTTCACACAAAAGAGAGAAAATAAATAAATGATTCTCCCAATCGTTCTTGACTATTGCACAGTATCGGTCTGTTGTATATTGTAGTATTATTACTCTCTATGCTGCTGCTTCTCATCGCACATTTCTGGGGGAAATAAAAGTGAAACTGTAAAACATCCATGTTTTATCTCTGGTCAAAAAAACTGTCTTTTGATCACCTAGTTGTCCACATTTGGATCAGTGTCATTCTGAAGACTGTCTCATGCAATATTGGAGTATAATTTAATAAAAAAAAAATTGGATGTCTGGAAATATATCTGTATCTTATCATTGCAATAAAAATATAGAAAGCACATGACTATTGTGATATTTTCTCTGGGATATTTCTGGTTTTACAACGACAAAATGAATAAACTAATTCAATGGATAAATAATCATCTTTTTAACCATTCTGTTAAATAAATAAAATGTAAAAAATAAAGCTTCCAACTCCTATAAAATGAATTTCAGTGTTTTCTTTAAATAGTAGAAGCAAAAAACACAAAACTGGAAAATTACAACAGTTTTTTTTTCACATTTTGAAAGTTTTTATATACTAAATTATTCATCACAATAAAAACAGTTTATTCAGATTAAATATTTTTATTGTCACACAAAAATTTGGTTGTTAGAGCTGCAACAATTAGTCAAAAGAAGCCAACTATCTTGATAATTCATCAAGTTTCTAAGCAGTTTGAATTTACACAAAGATTGGACTGAACCAAAAAAGGTTTAGTTTTGAGCATTTTATTTTTCTTATTGCCCTTTTCTGCTACAGATTTTGTCAATTTAATCCCATCTTGTTTTTCTCAACTACAATCTCTTTGCAGAATTTAAACTGGGGCTTCAAAACAACTTCAAAATGTCAGTAACAGTTGTCAGGGATGAACACATAACAGCATCTTTGGTTGAGTCAGCGTTAGAATTCAATTTAAAGCGTGTTACTTGAACCAATCCCCGTCTGGAAATATATAAATATTACATAAATAAATTAATCCTAGAATCCTGTATGTACAAATACACATTTAAGTTCAGAGGAAACAGTGGCTTTGCTTATTTTCAGTCTTAACAGTGTGTTTCTACCTACAACCTCATGCCAGTAACATCTACTGTACATCTAATACACTGATCATCATATTGATGATCAAGAGATTCACATCTCACATCACAGGATTTTGCAATTATTTAAGTAACAATAGTGGGTTTTTTTCCCCAAGTTGGGAGACATGCGTTCTCCCTGAAAGCTGTGAAACTGCTGTGTTTATGCACTGGAATGTAATGAGATGACGACTGAGTCTATAAAATACTGTAAATACAGTCGGATCATTGAACATGCTATTCAGACGACTAATGTAATGTGGCGTTGGCTGCAGACACACACGCACAGTCCAGTGTTTCTGTCAGGAAAATGTTTTCACAGAGACCTCGGATCCTCTGATCCCGTCGCTCTCTCAGTGACTCACTGTGGAGAGAGCGTCGACTTTAAATGTCAGTAACTGTGGGGCCGGTCCCTGCGCCCGTCCGCTCACTCAGTTCTCGGTGTCCGACGAGTCTGAGATCTCGGCCAGCCGCGCCTGCCTCTTGCGGACGTTCCAGTGCAAACACTGGGCCAGGCTCTCGAACCAGTCGTACACCAGGTCGTGGCAACAGATGGACGGCACCGGGTAACAGGACGTCGTGATCTTGATGCTGTTTGGGAAGAAAAAACAAGAGAAAGGAAATTAATCCTGATCCTGAAATGATGGAACGGCTACGGTAGATTTTGTCTGAGCATGTGCACAACAACAACAGATAATGAGAGTAAATGAGTCTCACCAGTCTCCATGCTGGATCTCCTGTCTCTTCCTGCCGTCAAACGACACCCAGGCCGTGTTTCTGGCATCGGGAGATAAAGTGATCTGTTTCAGGAGAGAGGAGGAAGACGCTGTAAATGGAAACTGATGACGCTGCTGGATGAACAGTTAAACTTTTACCTAAATAGTTTTAATTAAGTAGAAAAGAAGAGGTTCCCCTGCACATTATGTGGTAACTTCAATGTAATTTATTGGTTAAGAGCTTGGCAACGCGTCTCATCAGGCTCATAACAGTCAGTCCATATCAGCTGGTTTTTATAGGCTGCTTCATCAGTGGAATCGGCAGCAGCTGACAAGGGACTAGTAGCAGCCAAATAGCATCAATTACAAATACATAATACACAATAACAGTAGCAGTTAAAGCTCATGATTTAGAAATGTCACAAGGCTCAATCAATACAAATATCTGAAGCTGAACAAAATATAAAACATTATTAATATAAAAAATTTCAATCCCACTTCATAATCCTCCCTATTTCTGATCCCTACAATAGGGGAAGTGAAGTTCTGAGCTGTGCAGGGGAATCTACCTTTTTGAACTCTCTTGGTTTTAATTAAGTATTTAAGTATTTATATAACAAGGTCACAGGAATATCATAACCATATTTAATTATAATTCATCCAAACCGGCTGTAGAGGGAAAAGCCAGTCAAGATTCAACCTCATGAATTTCTCCGTCCAACAGTTGTAGAGACGTTTCACTTCTGACCCGAGCAGTGAGCTGACTCACTCACTGCGGAACATGTTACAGGAATAATTTTAGAGAAGAGCACATCAGCTCGAAATAGAAGTGGTTTGTCATCACTAATGCTAAAAGAAGTTGTTTTTTTTTTAAAAGTCTGTTTTACCTCCTTAATATGCCAACGTATGCACATCAAGGCAAAATCTAATCACATCCTCTCGTCCATGTGGTGACGCAGAGGAATCAGTGTGAAGTTCAAAACAACATGTGAACAGAGCCATGAGAGACATAATGTCGTGTTTATTATGTAGCATGATGTCAGAAGACGAAGGTGCTGGTGCTTTAGGTCATTTTTTGACGGATGTAAAGACATTACGAAAAAGACATTGAATGGTGGTGAAGGTGTAATTAAAATAAATGTGTCACCTGACCTAAACCCTGCTTTGTTTATGAGCTCCACCCATAGTTTTGCGGGGAGAAAGTAATTTTTAAAAATAAAGAAAACACATTGAATGGGCCTGAAGGAGAGCGAGTGCGGGCAGATGGGCGTGACCATGATGGCCGGGACGTTGGGGTGGATCATCGAGGCTCCGGCTGCTGCTGCGTACGCTGTGCTGCCTGTAGGTGTGGACACAATCACACCTGGAGGACGGAAACAGAGACAAGGAGGGAAGACAGTCTTAACATATGGATCTACTGCACCACCTTTGACTCGTTTGTATAATACTATAATATAATATAATATTTGTGTGTCTGTCCTCACCGTCGCCCTGCACCGAGGTGATGAGGCGTCCATCCAGGTACAGGTCAACATTGGACAGGTAAGAAGACGGGCCTCGATCCACCACCACCTCATTCAACACCTGTGTGACACACAGACCTCAGATCAGCTAAGACCACATCAATCTTCAAAGTAACGTCTTGCTTCGATGAGTGTTTCAGTCCACTGAGAAAAATTCAGATTCAGAATTTGTTCGAGGGAAGTGAAACTCAGCATCACTGATTTAAGAGCACAGACATCTGATGTTACTGCAGCGCCACCTACAGACCAGAAACCATTGATGTGTTTACACTGGAACGAGCAAAACACAGGGGCAATGGCCATAAAACGGGCATAATAAATAAATAAATAATTTTCTTTTTTCAGGGTTTATAAAATGTGTTTCAACCAAAAAGGGCACAGACTGGTTGAAAGAAATTGTGAAAACATCTGTAATAATAGAGAATAGAAAATACTTTATGGCTTACAGTTTATATATCAATGATATGATATAAAATGAAATGAAAAGGTAAACATGTATAACCTGACAAAAGGCATTGTGCATGTAGACAGCAGCAGGAATAAAAGACTGAAAGCAAATGAATGGGGTGTTGGAGTCTGTTGAAGCCAGAGAAAGCTGGTTAAATGTAAACGTGTTTTACAAACGCCCACACGGTGGCGCTGTCTACACCAAAGCCGCCGGTGTGTCCTTGGTCACATGAACCACAGCTGGAACCGCCAAGTCCTTCTTGAGACATTCAGCCAAAAGACAAACAAAGTGATTGAAGACAAAACTTCTGTAACGAGAGGTGATTAACAGCTTCTCCGTCCTTGATGCCACTCTAGACTCTGACGTACGAACGTCTCCTTGTTCTCTGGAGAACGGAGAGGGTCAATCTTCAGGGTGTAATTCCCTTTCACACACGGTTAAATAAATGAGTGTGAATTTAATCAATGGGATTCAATAACAATAATAAATCAGTCAGCGGCCGACGCAGCAGCTCGTTACTGTGCGTGAGGAAACGACAAGCAGAGGAAAATGTTGGTGTGCTCCCAGCAGACACTCGGGCAGCGTATACACGGATCACGGGGCCACATTTCAGTCAGTCACACAAACACACACACACATACAAAATACTGCAGCGCTGAGCGAGCGGTGATGTCTGGCAGATGTACTGACGTCAGCTGAGCACAACGCAGACATCCTGCTGCTGGACACGGCAGACGTGATGTAATGTGAGGTCAAAATCTGGTTCGGAGACCAGAACAATCCATCACTGTCTTTTATCGATGAGACGAAAAACCCCAGGGAGACAGAGAGAGAGAGAGAGAGAGAGAGAGGAAAGAGGAAAGATGGCCGAGCTGCGCTGGGAATGACAAACTGCTGCACTGTGTGTGTGTGTGTGTGTGTGCGTGTGCGTGACTGCAGCAGTGTGGCACGTTGTTTAGTTGGAGTGTGTCAGACCAAGAGAGCGTCAGAGCTCATTAAATACCGATTTGCACTGTTGACGCCACGGTCTCCACGGCAACTGGCTCAACAGAACTTCACAACATCCGACTTTCTCTCCCATATCAACTTTATTATGACTGTCGCCGTGGCAACGCAGCTGATGCTGGCCGAGCCGTACACATGTTCACATACAGAGAGGGAGAGAGAGGGAGAGAGAGACGACCTGCTGAGTGAACTGAGGTTATTTATCTGCTTTTTAATGTAAAAAAAAACAAAAACAATACTTTAAATTCTGTTGTTTTGTTTTTTTTCAACTGCTTCCACCTCCGCATCACCTGACATGTTGACTGCTTGTACGTCTTTGTCTTCAGCTGACAGATGAACTAATTTCATTTCTATCGCGTCGGCTGACACTTCAAACTCCCTCAGATCTCGGGACTTCACCTCTGAACTAACAGACAAACATCTTCTCCAGCTCCTCTAACGCACACAGACTCCTCGCCGCTCCTTCGCTCTGAACATCTGCTTTCAGTTGTCTCCTGCACTGACATCACTCTTCTTCAGTTCATACGCCGATATGTCATCTTAATTTATCACATACGCCTCAGCTGACGATGTCTCCTGTCAGTATTTGCGCTCCAGTTGACGTCTGACGTCTTTCAGCTCTTTAATCATCCTAACTGTCATTTCAACTTGTTGTTGTTGTTAGTATTTGTAATTGAACTTAAACTATCTCAAAAGTTTCCTACTGCAAAATTTCAGCATGAATTGTTTTTGGGAAACGTCGCTCTGGGAAGATGAAACCATTTGTTTTTAATAATAAACTTGAACAGAGTAAAGCAACAGAATAAAGTTTTAAAGTAGCAGCTATGAGTTTGTGTTTTTCAATAATAAGACGAGTTGAGCACCACATCCTCCACCCTAATTTAAAAGTTTATGGGTCATGACCTACTGCCGACTATTACTCGGTCTTAAAAAAAGAAGTTAAGTCTTTAAATTGAAGCATCTTCCCAATCAGGCGTATTAAACTCAATCCAGAAGCTTACTGGCTCAGTGATCTCGTCCACCTGGGCCTCTACTGCACATCCTCACCTGGAGCTGCAGGGTGACCTTTCCGGCCTCGCTGTTTGTGTGTCTGTGAGGAAGGAGACCGTTGTGCTCAGGTTGTTGCTGCTGCTGCTGCTGCTGTTGCTCCGGCTCCCGGTCGGTCCTCTGCAGCATGTCCTTCACCACCTTCACCTTCAGACGGCTGCGCAGAGTGATGGCCGCGTTGCCTGAAAACACACAACAAGTTAATATGATCGGGTAAAGATGAAGATTACCTCGATTTAGTTTTGACATTCACATGCAAATGACTACCACAGGTGACACATATTTCATATAAAAGCTGCACGATACCTTCAAATACTTTGGCCACCTCAGTCTTGTACGACTCAAACTTGAAGGGCGTCAGGAAACCCAGAGAGCCGAGGTGAAACGCCATAACAGGAGGAACGCTGCCCTGCAGGAGAGGAAAGAAGAACCTCAGTGTGACCCGTCTCTGCTCGACACTGTATACATTTATTATTACAATGCACATTAGCAAAAGTTCAACTATATCAATATATAACAAAGGGACCAATAGTTATTATTACTACTACAGATTATCAGATTATCTAGTTACCACTTTAAAGCCTTTCTGTTTGGGATCAAATGCTTCCAAGGAATCTGAGATCAGTTTGGACGCAGTGACCGGTTACCTGGAAGAGAGAGGAGGCGTAGAGCAGCGTCCCATCTCCACCCAGACAGATGATCAGGTCTATGCAGTCTGAAATATCATCATAACCTGCAGGTGGATAGAAAAAAAACACAAAACACTGCTATTACACCTCGTTTTACAATTTAATTCAAATTTTAGCAGCAAAACAGTCACATTTTCTGTTCCAAATAAAATGCTCAAAAAGCTCTGTGTGGGATCCCATGGTGACTTTGATGGTTTGTGAGAAAACTGTCACCATATGTGGCCACTAATTCATCCAAAAACATCAAATATACTCGGAGACAGTAAAAATAGGTTTTGGAAAAAAAACTCATTCTCCCCCCAGGATCATCTTTTTGTTTCACTCTTCAAGCTATTATTTGAAAACAACATCAAATGTGCTTATTTTACACAACAATGGATGCAACGGTAGAACAGACTATTGTAACATAATTTCTTTTATTTTCAATGTCAAACTGAAATTTGGCTGCAAAAATGAAAAAGAATGAGCTTTTGTGAGACACAGTTTTACTCCTGTCTTTTCCATGGGAGACACACTGGCAGCACTACATTCCCCTTTCTTTGCATATTACAGTAAAATTAGGAAGCTTATCAAGTAACAGTCACTTAGGTTGTTTGAGAAAAGTCCGTTTCACCACGTTAACGTAAAAGCTCATATGTCCATTGTCCACTGTAACGTGGACAACGGACACTTCAACTTTCTTCCTCTCTTTTGTCACAGTACTGTAGTTTTGACAAAACAATCTTAAAGAGGAACTATCCTTAACAATGCTACATTCTCACCTTAATCCTCATGCCTTAACTTGTTACGAGGGAGAGCAAAGGCTCTCTGCCTTCCACCTTACACAAACGTGCCCCGTATCCCGTAATCTCTTGTGTATGACAGATTAAACTACACAAATATACACGTCGTAACATTGTAAATTACATATAATATTATCTACCGCTCTATTGATTGATTTCTCGCCGGCTTTGTTGTAAACAAATGCACAATGGCCGGGAGGAGTGTTTGCCTAACAGCACAAAAGCGCCCGGACATCTATAGTTCCTCTTTAACTGTCTTTAGCTTTTCTGTTGTGTTTTGGATGCTGCGTTTGTGTGCACGCTGTTTGTTTTGTATTGTTTTCTTTGCTTCATCTGTGACAAAAGGAATCCACCTCCATGCCATATGGGATGCCCTGCCTTGGCACGGCACATTCATGAATTAGGAGCTCTGTATATAGTTTATGTATCAGCTGGTGTCTCTACAGAAAGGCTCAGTCCACTTTTGTGTGAGAAAATATTGTCATTATAGTTTGAATGTTTGTGTTGTGTATAAGACTCTCACCCTCCCTGAAGGTGCAGAGCTGGTTGCGTATGGAGCCGAAGGCCTCATCCTTTGACAGCGTTGCATCATCCGCGACCCGGCGCTCCACGTACACCATCATCTGCTTCTCCTGATACACACGGACACGCTTTAGTGACAACAGCCAAAACACACACAGGCATCTTTACAAAGGAGTGCTTTACAAAAACGAGGTTGAGCATCTGCCAAACGCGCAGTTAAAAATGATGGTGTTTGTATTGAATGGAAATAAAGAGTGTTTACTGGCCAGCTGTGGCCACATGTGGCTGTAACTACTGCGTTTAACCAGAGTCTAACTTTCACCTACATGTCTGGGTCATTTCCTGTGCTCTAACACAGTGTGCAATCTGTTCTTTGACACAAAATGAGGTTAATGTGGGAAGGTGAAGGTAGAAAGGCACAAACTGTTCACCGAATGGAAACCAAGAGTTGTATCACTAATAAAAAATAAAAATAAAGGGAACAGAACGATTGCAGCTTGGTATTATTCTGAACATGACGGAGACGGTAGACTAACACAGGAAACAACACACATCTAAATCTGTAGTGTTTTCTGAAGCTCTCAACAAGCTCCTCTGCTTCAGATATATTTGTAAAGATTGGAGGAGATAGATCTATATTTTAAATAATGATTGACAAAAACAAAAAGGCAGACTTTCTATCGACAACTCAAACTTAAATCTCGTATGCAAATACACCTCATATTTATACTGTCAAAGATTTGGCCTTTGAGTGTAAAATTGCAAGTCGTATATTATAGGCAAAACCAAAAAGTCTGAACACAATGACATGCTATTAACGCAGCACTTACAAAACAAACTCCTATAGACGGCCACACACCTATATCATAGGAGGATACGTCATCTGCTATAACAACAAACAGGAGCAGCTAAAGGACTTCAACAGTCAATATAGTAACATACTGACCAGTGACCACATATAGTATATGCCAAGAAATCTGAGATAGTTAACATCATGTTTATGGTGATTAAAATGCCAAAAATGTCATGTTGATATTGCAGAATGCTGTATGTTGACAAATATTTCTTTGGGTTTACCAAAAGGAAGCGATTTGCACATATATTAATATACAGTACACTGAATCAATGAAAACTGCCACCTCACTCATTTAATAAAGTGTTCATCAAAACATTAATTGTATCGGCAGCCATACATTATACATCATGTACTGTACCTCCACTAGAAATCTGCATAGCTCTTTGAAAGGTTCAACCAAGCTCTCATCTCTGATTTTCCTGATGACAAGCACATTGACGGGAGGTTTGTTCCAGGTGAGCCGCTGGCTGGCCGGGTCCTGGATGTGCCTGGTAGACAGAAACAAACACATAAATATAGACACAAAACAAAAACACACTGTCTGAATAAGACGTGTGACATACACAGAAATAGAGAGAGGAGAACAGGTCAAACAGGTGAATCGACATTATGCAGACTGACTGTTACATAATCACAGTGTTGTGAGATTTTGAATCAGTTTGCTGGATTCATAGAGTCAAGTCGAACGCCGTGACGATCACATGTCTTACCTCTCAACCATGTCTTACGCCGTAATTAAATGAAGCTTTCTTTACAGTGTCTCAATAGCTTAAGTCACTCATTAACTGTAATGACACCTTGATGTAACATCTGTGTGAGTAAGGTTCAAATTCCAGACATGAGGAGGATATACACAACACAATCTCTTTCTCTACTTTACCATTTATCTCTGTTGTTCGTGCGGCGAATCACAGGCATTTTGGAGATAGCTCTTTTCAGAATGTGTCTTTTCAGATCAGGTTCAAGGGAAAAACTCTGAGACCAACTGAAATTGAGCGTCTCTGGTCGGCTGAGCGAGCCTGGCCATCCCATTGCATCGTAACATCCAATCACAGCATTCATATTTTATCTTATCTCACAAAGTTACACAAGCTGTTTCTGTGTCAATGTTCCAAGCAAACCGAGTTCACTCTCTCACCAGTTTGTTCGACTCATTCAGCGGCCTCATGCTTACATGACTGAAGTTGGATTGGGAAGAATACAGGCTTTGGGTCCGAAGTGAGTGGCTGGATACGGTCCATGTAGAAAGTGGGCTCTTCTGTGAGGAGGGAGGAGAAAAAAAAGAGGAGTCAAGACACTATCACTTCATGTCCCGGGCAGCCGAGCTGTGCCAGTGGCATGGCAGACCAGCTGGCAACCTACAGTGCAAACCTCTTAGGTGAGCTTTCCGCTGTGTCGCTCGCTGACCCGGAGGGCTCCAAGTGCTCGTGTTGGCCTGGCAACCTCCGCCGCTCCATCTCCCAGAGCAGCTGTTCATGACCATCCCCCCGTCGCTGCAACCTCTTCCCTTCCCGCCGTCTCCTTGGTGACTTGGACGGGTGCGCCCTGTGCTTGGAGGGCCTGGCTGACTCCGACAGCTGACCAGAGGGACCTAAGGGCCGCGCCATACCTTTGTCTGGCCCTGCCAGCGGCCCCGAGCTCGGACTGGTCTCTGAATTATCCATTCTGCAAGGAGATGATGCAGAAATGTCTGTTAAAGATTTGTAACCCCTGAAACTATGTACAGAATGATTCTGTGAATAACAGAATATATTTCAGTAGAAGTGACAAAATGTATCAGTCAATTCAGAGGCTGGTTACCACAAGGTGTCAAGTGCTGGACTACAGTATTATCATAGTAATCTGTTCATTGCTTTAAAGGCATAGTTCAACATTTTGGCAAATTGACCCATTGCCATAATCCCTATAGTCATAGCAGTAGGTTCGTTACCTTTAATTGTCGGTGCAAGCTATATTTAGAACGGTGGAGCAGAGCTGCGAGCTGTTCAGAGCTATGCTACGGAGGTTAATGGGATTTCTTGGTTTTCCTCATCAAACTCATCAAATACACAATCCAACAACTCCAAAACGCTCTGGTGGACAAGTTGTGACCTGCACATTCACCACGCTATGAGATAATACGGAGTTGTTTTAGAGGTAAATGCAGAGACTACTTGCCGGAAAAACTGTCCCCAACGGGAACGCACATCAGCGGGTTTGCATGAACTGAACTATCCCTTTAAGTCATTTACAAAATTTAAAATGCCTTCAAATTTACTGCCTTTTGGTTTTTACAAAAGTGTAAAATCTTCATATCTTGGATTGCTTATCACACAATGCAAGCAGAAATCACATTCAGCTATGGTAAACCCTAAGCATTTTTCTTTTTCTTTTTTTCCTGACACATAGTAAGAAAATAAAGTAATTTTATTTGACACATTCAGCAACAGTTAGTCAGAGTAGTGCAACTGCTGAATGTATAAATGATGGACTGTATCATTACATTACATTACTGGCGTCAGATTTATGTCAGGGTGGGGTGTGCGTTTACCATCATTGGATTTAGTAAAGTAAATATTTGAAAAGAACTGATTAGTAAAGCAAACAGGTTATATTGATCTGATAATAGAGTTTATTACAAAACACTGCAGCTAGAATAGAGCTTTGACTAATGACTGTAAATTAGACTGCCATAAAATGCCCTATGTTGACTTCTTCGGGTGCCATTTAAAGCAGAAGTAAGTGATATATTTGTGTTAATATAAGTCTTAAATAGTTATATCTTCCGACACTTACATAAAAAAACCTCAAAATATCGTATCCTACAGTTTTTATCCAATGAGGAGAGAGAACGGCATCAGTTACTGTCTTATTTTTCCGAGAAAAGTTCGATCTGGTACTAGAAAGTTACAGATAGTGACTTTCATCGGTAAAACAGAAAAAACACGAGTGGGTTGCCAAACGCTAAAAGTCGTAAGTTGTGACTTGAAGCTGTACCATTTTCACCAAATTTACATTTTCAAAAAACCTAAATATTCAGTTTACAATCAAAACAGAACTACAGAAAATAAGAAGCCGGCACCATTTTCACCAAATTTTCATTTAAATACAGTCAACGAGCGACCTGACCTACACTCACAGGTCAGTTTATTACTAAGACCTGTTTAAACTTCATGCAGTGTTAAAACAACTACCCTGCAGTAAAATTTCAGTTTTCATTGCAACTGAAAATGTATTGATACAGTATTTGGAAGGGTGCACTAAGTGGAGCTCCTGCTGTGAACGTTTCTACTCTATCTGATATGAATAAAGTGGATGAAATTTTCCAGACATCTTTCGTATAACGACATACAATTCAAGGCATCACAGACTATGTGCTACAAAATGATTATTATCATAATCAAAGACGGTTTCAACACAAACTGAACATTATAACCAGAGCAAACCAAGCACCTGCTTAGGCCCTGTGACCATTGGGGGGCCGACAAAGGGAAATTAATTTTTTAAAGATGTACGGCATAACTTAACCCACAGAGAAATTCTGCGTAATTATTATTACAAAAATCTTTAATTGTTGTTGCACATTGCTGATGCAGTTTATCTTAGCAGATGATATGTTTACAGGAAATGCATTGCCTAAATTGGTTTATTTTGTTACTTTTACTTTTGATACTTTATTGTAGGTGAGTAAGTAATCCATAATCAGCATTATGGGTTGTAATAGAGGGGCCCATAATAAAATTTCCTAAAATTTGCTTAGGGCCCCGTGGAGGCCTGGGCCGGCCTTTAGATTTACTTGCTTAACATTTGCTTTAGTCTGCTATAGTTTTAACTGGATGTAACGTGAAACAGATCAATTAGTCTAATGATGATCAGATGCGCTGCTTTCTAACCAGAGTTACATTCAAAACAACAGGCTGTAGTTAGAGAAATAAGGTGAAATTCATTGTTCCTGTCTTGTAATGATTATCAGTGACCTCTAGTGAGGTGACTGCCTTTGTATTTAACACATTACTCGTAGGTAACAATCGTCTAAAAGAGAGAAAGCAAGAAATTTACAGTGAAAGGTGAGGTTTTCAGTCTCAGATCTGATAACCGATGGTTTGTTGACAGTTAGCGTCGCTTAGCATTAGCCGAGCGGCTAACTCTGCTCTAAGCTCAGACTGAACTGAACGAAACGGAGCCTTACTGTGTCACAAAGACGTTAAACTGCTCATTTCGGTAACAGATGGGTTGTTAAGAGTGTGTCTAAAGACGGACACAGCCGTCAAAGTGAACTATTACAGAACCGTACATGACCGGGGTCGGGGAGCCGATGAGTTTCCGTTGAAGCGCTTCAGGGGCGTCACTGTGCGCACGAGCCGTGCGCAGGAAGTGGTGCCCCGCTGACGTCACAGCGCCACGTCTGACCCCAGTGGTCAGATACAGAATTACACCCATGTAGTGACCAGACCATGAATCTATTATAAGACTAATATAATACATCCATGGACCAGACCCAAAGTCCTTAACGTCTCTGCCAGACTGGGGATGTCACATGTCCAGATCTGTCCAGATTCAAGATTCAAGACAACTTTATGAATCCCTTAAATATGAACTGTGCAGGATTTCCCCTTTTGCTACATTTTACCTTAATTAAACAGGTTTTGAGTGATTGTGATGGTTAAATAACTTGTTACAGGGAGAATGGAGGCTCACTGTCTTCCACCCATAGCGTCTCTTGGCCGGAAACCGACCTGTTGTCCCAGTTCTCATCTCTGTGGCACCATGACACACATGCCATAACCTGTAATCTCTTGTTTATGACAGATAAGACTATACACATCGTAACATATGATAAATAACGTTACCCACTGCTCCATGGATTGATTTCTCACCAGCTTTGTTGAAAACAAATTCACATGGCCGAGGGGAGGGTAAATTATATTTGGCAGCTTTCGCACCACTTACTCATACACATAGAAGAGAAAGAGAAAGAAAGAAAGAAAAAAAGAAGTAGGCCTACAATCTCTAAATTATAAAATACAAAAATATACAGGACCATACCCAGTAGCCTACACAATACTACCATACAGATTCAGATTGAATTGATTGTAATAAAACATTTCCCATTAATTCAAATTGGTGACTGATTTAGATTTTTTTTTTTTTTTTTAATTCAGTGTGTAATGCCTTTTGAATAATGAAAGTAATGTCTTAGTTCAGTGTAAAAAATGTCAAACACAGCAGGTGCTTTATTTTCCATTAGGGCATAACAGAAACACCTTTTTTTGTATGAAGAAGAACAGTTCAACACCACGAGCTACTTCCTGCTGAACAAGCATCAGTTTATTGCACTGGTGTGGTCATAAACCGCACTAGCTATAGGTTCAGATAAACTGACAATGGCGTTAATGTTTCATCCAATGCATAAATGTACGGTGAACACCAAGAACGAGACATATCCTGAAGCCAGGGCTTGTCTTCACTTGTTTAAACACATCTCACGTTGCAGGCTGTTGGAGCATGTTTGCCTTGAAAACCCATGGC
Source organism: Decapterus maruadsi (assembly GCA_030347415.2). Lineage (NCBI taxonomy): Eukaryota > Metazoa > Chordata > Actinopteri > Carangiformes > Carangidae > Decapterus > Decapterus maruadsi. The sequence goes on from CM064906.1 coordinate 22,407,133, forward strand.
ACAAAGGCTACCTGCTTAGATGTATAGGGAGAAGAAGATTACTGATTACATGGTGTCAACCCAACAGAAAGCCTTGAGGGAAAACTGCTTGGAAAACACAGAAGGCAACACTCCACTTCCTCATTCAGAGTCGATGCAAAACTTTGGCCAAAGCACAGCTTTCGGCACAGAAGCTTTTTGTTTGACTGAGGCTGGATGTTGATAACGCTCAAGAGGAGAGGTGGTAGATCATATCAGGTGAAGGTAAATAAACGTTGCATGCTTTCCCAGCATCGTCTGTTTTGTCTTGTCTTGTCTTGTCTAGAGTTGTAGCCTTCACCCTGTTGCAAAGTTTTGCATGTGTTCTGTGTTCATTTGCCTAATGAGTGGCATAGGCAGTGGAGGAAATACTAAAATATGGAGTACTTACAACATGTCTACTTTATAAAACTTGCATTTTCTTTAACAATTTGAAATCTGAGACTGGAGCTTCCTTGTTTTAATATATGGCCAGTCTCAACTTCCTGGTCAGCCCATACAGACCCCTCTACCTGCCTGCTGATGACACAACAGCACAGGTGGAGGTGTAGTGTTGCATGCCTGCAGAACCAGTCCCATTAGGAATAAGAGGAAAAATTAAGCATTGATATTTCTGTGTGAATTAATAATAATGGTAAACTCTTTAGAGACGAATGGCTCATATCTGCACCACAAACACAAAAAGAATAGATTTATTTTGTTGAAAAGGCTTGTTAACCTTTGGAAAAACAAAGCATTACCTCAATGTTCAGCAAAAAGCTGTTTGGGGTGCAGATGACTGACACGTTAGTGACTTATCACTTATCTTGTCACTGAATCACACTGTCTAGTCAGCCAGAGGTCAAGTTAATTGCATAACATTTTTTGAAAAGCAGAAGTGAAACATTTCGGAACAAAAATAACTGTCGATATGACCAATGTGTGAAATGAAGAGGGTCCTTCCCACATTCAGCTCAGCTCATTTGTTTCATTTGTTTCACCATAAAGAGTTGATGAGACACTTGAGCTTTGCGCTGCAAACACTGAGCAGAAACAGGTTTTAAAAGAGGGAAAGAAGAGCCTGGATGCTGGTTACTCTAGGAAACCGTCTCCACGCCAACACAGGTAATGTTTAAATGAGGTATGAGCAGTAAAATACATTATAATATGAGTTTATGGTTTTAATTAGTTTTTATTTTCATAAGTTTTAACAGGAGAAATGTTTCAGATGCAAGATCTCAACAAATCTGTTAGATCTGCTTAATTTCACAAAAAACCCTTTTGTTTGATGCACTTTTAGTCATTTATTCTCCTATTTTTTTAGGAAGAATTCCAAATATTTTCTGTTTCCAGCCTCTTATATGGGAGGATTTGATACATTTCTATATTCTTAATTCCTTTTTTATATTTCAGTTTAGTACCATGTATTACTGTCTCACTAATTTCATTGCTCTGTGCAAATGAGGCTGCTGGAGAGAAAGTGGAGGTGAATTGTCTGATTGATATGATTAATAACATTTTTTTTCATGAGTCCCAGTATAAGATTGCAGTTGTTTTTTGAAAACTTTTTTTTTTACAACTGGCCTGAAGTCAAGTCAAGGTTTATTTATATAGCACCTTTAGCCAAAGTGCTTTACAATTAGGAACAATTAGACTACAATTACATCAGATAAAAGCACAATAAAATAAACACAAAATACGGGAAACAAGAACTGTAATGATGGGGTGTTAAAAGCCAGGGAGAAGAGGTGGGTTTTGAGCAGGGATTTAACACTTTAATCTCCTTTCAGCAGCAGAGTCTCCATCATGGTCCGCTGTCCATAGAGCAGCTCAGGGTCAAACACCATGAACGTCTCCGTCCCCGCCGTCCTGCTCGGCCTCGGGTGGAAGTGTCTCCTCAACTGGGCCCTGGTGTTTCTCCAGCGGAGACACATCGGCAGAAGCTTCGTGGGGTGTTTCAGCGTGTCCCTGTCCCTCATCGACACGGCCCTGACCCTCCTCTTCATCACTATCCACCTCCACGGCGATGAAGGACCCCTCCTCCTCCTCCTCTTCGCAGACCTACAGCTCACCACATACCACACCTGTTTGCTGGTTCAGATCCTGGGGCAGGTCCACAGCGTTCTGCAGTGGCCTGTCGTGGTCCTGACCGGCTTGGACCACTTCTGCTCTGTGTGTCTGCTCCCTCCCTCCTCCTCATCCTCCTCTTCCTCCTCATCCTCCTCTTCCTCCTGGGCTACGTGGGTCATCCACACAGTTGTGACCACCCTCCTGTGGTTCCTCGCCGTCCTCTATGTCTTCCTCCTGTCTGACTTCAGCCCAGTGTTGGAGGACGTGTCTCACCAGGAGATCCACCAGTGCTGGGTCTTCCACACCTCTGAGATCCTGCAGGTCGTCACGCTGCTCATCTTGACTCTGGGCTGTGCAGCGCTGCACGACGTCTGCAACACACCACGCCGGTTAGAAAAAGACCAAACTCCAGACCAAAGCAGAGCTCCCTCCAGGAGAGACGTCGTCTGCCAGGTCCTGTGTATATTTCTGGACACTTGGGCCTTTTTTCTGATTTTTCTGGCCGTGCTCCTGCTGCTACCTGTGGGAATACCCTCGTACCTGGGTCTGAACGCGGCCTGGCTCTGCTTCCTCAACAGTTCTCTGATAGCAGTCGTCCTGTGTGTAGCGTGTCCAGCCTCACGGTTAGCGCAGGGCTTGGCAGCAGTTCCTCCCGACAGCTTCTGTGAGTGGAGGTTTAAATTTAGCTTGGCTGCAGAGGAGACAACATGACTGCACCACCGAGCAATTCAATGTGGGACACAAGCAGGAATAAATCAAATTACATGATGAAACCTGAATATCATGTAGTGTTGTGTTGAAATGATTTGTACTTGTTTTTTTATTTTGTGTTATTTCTGATAGCAAGTGTGGTCATTTTGGTGCTTTGGCTCGGACTGAAATAGCTCAACAGCTATTGGATGGATTGCCATGAAATTTTCTACAGATATTCGTGATCCCAAGAGGATTAATCCCTGTCACTGTGGAGACTGCTCATCCTTTCCTCTAGCGCCATCACCAGGTCAAGGTTTTCACTGTGTCAATGAAGTGCAGTCATGGTTTCCAGGGCCCAGTTGTTCAATAGGAATCTGCTTGGGTTTTGGATAATGGATTGGATCAAATCTTGAAAATGGGTAGGTCCAAACTAAAAACGATATAACTCATTTTGAATTTGAAACACTTAATAAAATATTCTCATTGTAGAGTAATGTATATTTCCTTTTTAATGTATTTTTTGTGGGTCAGATAAGGTCTAACAAAAGCTCAGAAAACAAAACATACACCGCATTTTCAATAATTACACTTTGAGTGACCCCATGCTGCTGTTCTACCTGTTTGTTTGTTTTTTTTACCTATAGCCGTCGGTTTGATATGCCGTCCCAGTTAGCACTCGTTATCTGGATTTGGTAATCTTGAAAAGTTTGTATCTGGATCATCATCAGACTGATCTAATCCAACTTTGTTTTGAACAACTGGGATAAAAGTAAGATGGATTATGTGATCCAAATGGCAAAAGAATTGAATTTAAAATCCGGATCATCTTGATCCAGATTAAAACTTTTGAACAAAAGGGCCCAGATGATGTTTTAGATCAGACATGGGCATAGGTTTTCTGCTGCAGGTTTTCTTTCCAACCAACCAACCGAGCAGCAGCAGCAGCAGTAGCCTTGACTCATTTAATCAACTGATCTGAGTCTTCGTTTGGTTAGTCAAACTGTGAGCTCTTGGTTGGTTGGAACAAAAACTTTCAGCCACACCGATAACCCTTTAATTTACAGGCCGCCAAGAAATAGCCAAGAAATAACAACTGTGTCATAATGTCTACAAATAGCCCGGATATAAGGGTCAATTTCATAGTAATGTCAAGAAATATAGGCAAAAAGTAACGATTGATTGTGTAGAAATAGCCCAGAAATATCTGTCAATTGAAAGGATTGGTGGAGAAAAAATCTGGCCTTTCCCAAAAAAAAATTAAAAGCATGCGTAATCTTTTGCCTTTATGAAAAACATGACATTACTATGAAATTGACCATTATTTCCAAGTTATTTCTTATCACGGCCTGTAAATTGAAATGTTACTGTTTTATTTAGCACCACACTGAGGCAGACATTCTGACTGAAATTCATCAAGAACTACTGATGGGATTAACTGTAATGAATCGCTAGTGGTTCCTCATGTTGGCTGACTGACTGTTTAACCTTTCCTTTCAGTTAATCTTGTGCGTTTTCTAAAGTACTGCTGATCAATGCATTGATTAGGCAATTGTCTCAGTTAGTTCCACATTTGCGTCATTCATTTGACCTCATGGTGACGTTCAAGCCCTGTTCCTGTAACGTGTGACCTCATATCACTTCCTGTACATCAGCTGTGGGACGCTGCTGCTCAATGTGAATAAAAGGACGTTTCAGGGACAGTATCAGAGTAAAAGAGACAATGAGAAAGACAAAAAGACAACAGTGGTTTTGACACTACAGAACTTTACTTGAATTTGATCCAAGTTCATTGTCTATACAGGGCATATTTACAAGATCTGAAATCAGGGAAGGGCAAAAACAGAAAAAAAAACAAACACTAGATACAACTGAGGTATTAGCTAAAAGCATTTACAGGTATGTCATTTACTAGTAAATATCAATGATGATAAACAGTTAGAGATGCAGTGTCTTCTGCTTAAAAAACATCTTTTTATATCACAACATGAGGTAGGAGAACAGTGTCTCAATTCATGCAAGAACAAAAGTCTCATCACACTGTAGTATTGGCAACGTAGTATGCAATGGTCATACACAGACACTGCGTTTCATGTTTCAGAACAGCATCGAGGGGGAAGGAGGGATTCTTTTTCAGCAAAGCCTTAAATATTTCTTTTTTTTTCTTCTATAACAGGATGTGTAGAAATCAAAACATTATATTCTTTGTAGCCAGTGATCAGCTCTGCTTCCCACTTGCACGCCCTCATACATCGGCATAGAGTTACAGTTACTGGCTGAAAAAAGTACACACCCAACTACAAATCAAACCAACAGCTCAAAGGTCAACTTGGATTTGTTTACTGGTTTTTCTTCAAGTATGGGGGGTGTTGGGGAGGGGGGTGGGGGGTGGGGGGTTAGTGAGTCCTGTATTCAGACCAGTTCTCGTGGTTAAAGCCCGTCGTCTCCTTGTTTTTACTTGGTTGGGCAAAAACATCACACCTGTAAAAAAATTCTGTACAAAGCATATCCAAGTTCTCATAACACTGCAAAATGCAAAAAAGGCCCAGTCACTCCATGTTACAAGGGATTTTTTTTTTACTCTCCCCCTATCATTTAGTCCTTTTTTCCATTAAGGTGAATGCACAATTAAAGAAGCTAAACATCGCCCCCTTGTGTATAAAATGCAAATTACACGGTAAAGTAAAATGACAGATTTTCGTTAGGTCTAAATCTGCTAATGTGATGGATTAAAAATGATTCTCTTTGTTCTGCTGAAGAGGTAATTGAGTCAATAAAACTAATACTGATCATCTTCTGCGTGATGTCGACACATCCAGACGAGGATATATATATATATATTTATATATAAATGATCTCGAAATCAGAAAACATACAACTACACATCCAGAGCTACATGAGCAAGTTTGTCTCTTTCCCTTTTCAAAGCTGCTGTGCTTCAGTCAGACATGGGAGGTTAACACACACACACACACACACACACACACACACACACACTCTTGATCTCTCTCACACACACACGCTCACATTATTTCCAAATCAAATTGGGCTACATTTTATGTTTTATAATCTGACTCTGACTTTATATTTATCCTCTGAACCAATAATGACATAAAACTTGCACATGTTCAATGTTCATGCATTTGAGCCATCTCAATAGTTTGTGTGTTACATGGGAGGGGGAGGGGGGCACTTTTTTTTTTCCACAATTGACTGATTGGTAGAGTGGCCCGGTGACACTAAACATAAGGGGCAGCAAACATGCAAAAAAATTGTCTTTTTTTCCTCTCTTATTTTTTTTTCTTTTCTTTTTTTTTTCCCAAAATGCATTTTCTTAACAAAGGTTTTCAAATTTAGCTCAAGGGCGCGGGGGGTAAAGAGGGTAACAAAGAGGGAAAAAAGCTCTTTACATTACAAGTTAAACAATTTGTCAAAGATGAAAATCCACAAATAAACAAATGCATCAGTTCAGAAAGAGGGGAAAGTGTGTAACAAAGTATTATTTTTCCTATTTTGCCTTTGTCCTGCATCATGTCTCAGTAAACCATGCATTTCACTCCCCACATCCACTCGACTCAACAAGTCAAGTTCTGATATCTGCAAAGATCACTTTTTTTAAAAAGAAAGCAAAAACATTTAGGCCGTCTGAAGCCTTAGTTCTGGTCCAATTTATATAACCTTTTGAAGATTATTCATATAAGAACAGTTAATATATTAATGACTACTGTATTTACAAAGTGAATATAAATCTTTAGTTAATACGTTAAATATTTTCTTTCATAATTTCAATAAAGGTTTAAATGGAACAACAGTAGAGTGTACATTTGCGGCATGGGTTTGATTTGACTGGCTTGCACCTGCACCTGCTTTTATGACTATCAACAAACCACAACTGTACCCTGCCCGGTCTTTAAGGTCTGTTATTGTAAAGGGAAGCTGTGTAAGAAAAATCTGCATTGGACAGGATGGAGCACAGTGGAATGTCTATCAATTTGCATTTAGAGCAGATGCATAAAAAAAGCTCAGAGTTTTTAGCCGAGGCCGATCCCCTACTCTTTTTAAACAATTATTTACACACATACACTCGCTTACAGGGATCTCCTCCTTAGTGGCAATAAAAAGCGCTTTTTGCCTGGCAACTGACACAATAAAAGTCCTCTCTCTTCCTCTGGGTGGACGTCTGCTCGCTCTCCTGGGCATCTACAAAAACACTGCACACCCCCAGCTGATCTGGCGCTGGAGATGGATGGACGGGTATGTGAGGGTGAGTGAGTGAAGTGAGTGAGTGACGGCGGTTCTGTGGGAGAGGAGGGAGGGAGGCGGCGTCGAGAGCCCGTACAGTCTCGGCCGAGGGCGGGCAGAAGCAGAGGCCCCCAGACAACAACAGCTGCCCCCATTCTGACGGCACAAAACAAAAAAAAAAAAGAAAAAAAGAAGGGCTCCCTCTGTGCCCCTGGCGTCCGGGCCACCCAGCCTGCCACGGGGGAGAGTTGCACCAGTCCCCTGAGCGCTCCCCTCAATCCTCCCCTCTCTCTTCCTGCTCTCCCCGGCCCGGTGCTGTTTGTTCAGCCAGGCAGAATAACGCGAGGCAGGGCCCAAACCACCCTAGACTAACCGCTTTCACCTGCGACCCACATTCTTTGACGACACTCTGACAAAAACAGGGTGGGGATAAAAAAAAAGAAAGAAAGAAAGAAAACCGTCTGCTAACAATGAAGTCAAATGATACAAAAAGAAGAAGCAGCCCAGAAAATAGGGACAGACTGGTGCTTTGATCATCTGCTGGGAACGCTGGGGGCCATTGTTCTGCCCGAATGCCTGCGCCGCACTGACACACTCGAGTGTGTGCGGGCATGTAAGGATGTCGTATGTATTATGGTAACACGGTACAGCTACAGCACATGTGAGACTCTTGCCTTTCTTCTTTTATTTTTTTTTTAAAGAAGAGAAAAGCCACACTGGCTCGACCGGCCCCCGTGTCCAGACACATTCCTTTCCCAGGAGATTCTGGGGGAGGAGAGCACGTTAAGTGCAAAACACTGCTCGTGAGCTTCTTCATGCCAAGCCTGAAAAGAGCACAGTGTTTCCTGTCTCGCCACAAAGTGGGTGAAAAACCACAGTGTTAAGGAATTTCCCAGCAGAGGGCAACGGCGCTAGCGAACAGCAATGGAAGGTGTGAGGTCTCCAGTGGGGTCTGTGTGTGAGTGTGTGGGAGGGAGGGAGGGATGGAGGAGACACTGGGCAGCTGGTGGATCAACCGACAGAAAGTCTGGTCTACGACAGGAGCGTCCAGGTGCAGCCCAGCAGAGTGAAGAGGGAGCGAGTCAGTGTGAGGAGCAGCTGGGGTCCAGGCCAGACAGTTTGCGAGCTACCATGGGAGGTCACACTCAAAACACTCACTTCAAGTTCAGCGTCACTATTGGCATATTTTCATGAGGTTTTCCGACATCGGCTAAATGTCTTTTCTTTTTTCTTATTTTTCTTGTACAGTAAAGGTTTTCTCCTCCATATAGATGTTTTAACACGTAGTTTTCTTTCTCAGTATTTTATAAGGAGCAAAAAAAACAAAAAAAAACAAAACTGTTTTCAAATGTCCATGCAGTTTCCTGCATTCGCTGGTACTTGAGCATCTGGTCTGTAGGTACAGAAAGACGGGAGAGGAGGAGGAGGAGGAGGAGGCACACAACCAGGCGCCATTATGTGTCCGTGGGCACCGGCGGCTGCTGCGCCAGGTAGTAGCGTGAGGTGACGTCCGTGAGGAGCTGAGACAAGCGTCTGTGTGTCTGAGCTTAAAGTCTGAAATCTCAAAAGTCATTGGCTCCAGAATCCAGAGAGAGCAAAGAAGAAGAGGGATGGGAGAGGAGGGTGACAATCGTGAAGGGGAGACAAAATAGTGATAGGTTGAGTTGGGTCTCTACTCGACCCGACTCCTGTCTGTGAAGCAGCTGTTTGTTCAGTAAAAACTATAAATTAAATCATACATGCCCAAAAAAAAAATCTTTAAATACTGTTTAAAGATAGTAGAAGGAGCAAAAGAAAGAATAATAATAAAAAAAACACACCATAAAACTTTTCTTTAAGTGATGTTAAATTACAAAAACAAAAGTCAGTCCTACACTGAAATAAGAGGAGTGGGGAGAGAGGGAGAGATGCACAGCTTAAAAACAGCCTGAGGAGATGTGAAGCTCCTTTTTCTGCTTCAGGCTGATTTGTTTGTGTCTGTAGAGTTGGTGGGTGATGGGGAGAGGAATGAGGGAGGGTAGAGGCGCCTGGAGGGGAGGGGGAGGGGGTGGGGGGTGGTGGTGGTGGCAGTTACTTTTGGCCGGCCGCTGGGGCCTCTGAGATGGAGGAAGAGGAGGAGGAGGAGGAGTGCGGGGAGTGGGCGTTAGGGGGTCCGGTGGACGGGGTGGGAGGAGGGGAGGGGCTGCCTCCCATCGTGCCAGACCGGGCCATCTGCTGCTTGAGTTGGGTGATTGTGCGCTCCAGCTTCTCCCGCGCCTCACGCTCCCTGCGCAGCTCCTCCTGCAGCTCCTGCCGGTCCGCCTCCGCCCGCTCCAGCCGCTGACGGAGCTCCGACAACTGGGAGAAGACACAGACAAGAAGTTATTATGACACACTGTCCCATTTATAGTACCAACAAGTTAATCAAGGTGTTGATTATCACACAATTCTGTACTGACATCTATTTGTATTTAAGATTAATGTACAGATTTCTAAAGATACATTTAATCAATAAAATGTCAGGAAATTAGAAGAATTAAAGAGGAACTATGTAAGTCTAGTCGCTTTTCCTCTGTTTTGCTAACCCTCATCATGGCCATGTGCATTTGTTTGCAACGAAACCGGCGAGAAAGCGATCCATAGAGCGATACATAACGTTATATGATGTGTATGAAGTGTATATTTGTGTAGTCTTATCTGTTAAGAGGTTACGGGTTACGGGGGGCGTTTGTGTCGCGGTGCCGCAGAGAGGAGAGCTGGGACACTCCTAAGCTGTTTAATTAAGGTAAAATGTAGCACACTGTAGTAAAGCTAAAAATCTCGTATAGTTCCTCTTTAATGTGTAGACTTTTTTCTAAACACATGTTAAATCAGTAAAATGTCAGGAAATAGTGAATTAAATTTACATTAAATGTCTTAACATAACACAGAGCCTCCAAGCAACGTTCAGAAAGAGAGAGGTGGTAGCTGGAAGTAGAGCGCTAGTCGGATCTTCATGACAGATGGACCATACACTTGTGTTGAGGAAGAACCATCCAGAAGGTTGGTGCTGGCTGCTCTTTTAATCAGTGATGATCACTTTCTGACAGTGACTTACTATCACAGTTACTGCCAATTATCTCACAGATGTATATAAATCTTGTCACTGGTCACTGTGAACTTTTTCTAAAGCAAGACAAGAAATAATCTGGTCTGAATGTGCAAAAAATGTTTAGCGTAAGGTTTAACGCATTGGTCTCGTAAACCACACAAACAAATGCACACCCCCCCTTTCTCGTAACTGGCAGAGCGCCTGATTTCGGTGCCAAGGGGGAGCGAGCGGGGCGGGAGGAGCCGCAGCTTCAATAACAGACAGGAGGGGGATACTGCAGCCCTGAGCCCAGACCAACATTACACAATCTATCTCAAGATTAAGTCTAGTGGAAACCCAAACAAAGGGCCCAAATGCCTGAATGTTCATGTTCGTGTGTGTGTGTGTGTGAGTTCTCCTGCTCTTCAACAGCACAGTGCTTCACACAAAGTGTTTTGAAGTACAGAAACAGCTTGTTCACATCTCTAGAGACATGTGGGTGTCGACTACATGATCTTTGAATTCTGTGCCTTTATCTGACGATCATATAATAAAATATAGTTCTTATTTGGCGACATCCACTCGTCCAAGCAAAGTGCTGGAGATGGCTGAGAGCTGACTGGCAACGATCATTCAAGGTCAAATCTGTGTATATTGTTCATGGTAATGAACTGGAAGCAAAATGAGCAAACTGATGTAAAGGAAGTATGAACATGTGCTGCAGCTGCATCAATGCTTCCTCGGGTTGAGTTTGATTCTCACAAGAGCGTTGCAGTGTAAAATCAGAGATAAAAATGGCTTATGTGAAGCGATGCAAGCCGATGTGCATATACATCGTCACTCAGACCGCTCCTGATGCCAGGATCGGCCCCATGCACGCAAGTGTTCCTCTCTCGGCCCCGTACCTGTGCAGTGTAGTGGGCCTCTTGCTGGCGTTGTGCCCCCGGCTCGCAGGCGCAGGCCTGCTGTCGGAGCTGCTCCAGACGGGTCTCCAGCTCCAGCTGTTCCTGGCGGGCCTGGCTGAGCTGCCGCGCCTGCTCGCTGTGCACCGCCTCCAGCTCGCAGCGCAGTTCCCGCTGCTCGGCGCTCAGCTCCCGTAGCCTCGCCGCCTCGCCCCCGCGCAAGGCCTCCAGCTCCTGGAAACAACGGAGAGGAAGTCAAGGGAAATAATAATAATAATAATGCAATACTTCACTGACCTCTGTGGGGGGAAAGTACTTTACATTTCAGCCCCTCCACAGGGAATCAGGAGGTCTGATGCCACGAGGGGCTTAAACATAGCTTACGCTGCCCCAATTCGGATGAAATCGAAAATAGTTTGGGTAACCTTTGACCTTAAATGCTACACAGATTATGGATCTAGTCAAGGGCAAAAGATGAGGAAAAATATGGCGTGTAGTTTATCTGTTTTTTCCATAACAGTGGCGGATATGGAGTATGAATCATACTCCCTCAAAATCCCCCTGGAGGCTTTAATACAGGGGCATAAATCTGCATTAGGTGTGAACATCACTATAATGTGGGTCGACTATATTTCCATATGAGCAAACTGAAATTAAACTTAAGTGTTAATAATTACATAATGTGTTGGACATTAGCGAGACATTGTGATGTAGATGAACGAGGGGCGCTGGCTTGTTTCAAAAAGCGCTGGAACCATCTGATAACCTAATGCTTCATCGACGGGACGGGGGAGATGAAGAGGGGGGTCGGTGGGAGGTGAGCGTCACCTCCACATCCACGTCAAGGACACTTTTAATAGGCGAGGACAGTTACGGTTTAGTTTACGTTGGGCTCATTTATCTCGGTCTTTGTTCTCACCATTTCCAGCTGGAGCTGCTTGTGCAGGGTGGAGTTGAGCTTCTCCTGCTGCCTGCTGTACATCTGCATGATCTCCACAACAATCCTGTCCTTGTCGTCCTCCAGCCCCCCCACTGCCGCCGCTGCAGCGCTGCCCGTGACAGAGCCAGTGTCCTTAGCTGCTACTTCCGTTACCGGCGACAACAACGATGCAGGAGGATGGGGAGGAGGAGGAGGGGTGTGGGCGGGGGTGTGGGTGGCTTTCTTGCAGCTCGGGCTGCTTGTCTCCATGGAAACTGCCTGGGTTTGGCATTCCCGCTCAGTGGCCGAGGCAGCAGCAGCAGCAGCACGTTGGGATTTGGCCTCTTCGGCGCCAGCAGCGACGGGAGGCGACGCGTGAAGATCTGAGGAAGGAGGAAGAGGAGGATGAAGGAAGGAGTTTTAAAAAAAAGGAAAAAAAAGAATAGAAGCTGTTTGAAAGACAGGAAGTGCGAGCCGAGCTGGTGCACACTCCCACCTACGCTTAGTAACACCCTCGCACAACCCCATAAAAGCTCACACCTCTTTCTCAGCGTGAGCGCACACGCAAGCACAAGCGTGGCATGGCAACAGCAGAGGAACCAAACACTTGCCCACAAATTCTCTGTGTGTGTTTGTGCCCTCGGACACCGAGCCAGAAAAGAGAGGAATACAAAAAAAAAAAAAAAGGGTCTTGTGCGTGGGAGCTGCACCACCGCTCTGTACGCCTCCCTTCAAAACTCACGGTGGCCTTTAAGCAGCACATCGTGGGAAAAAGGGATCAAACAGGTGACGTCACGCTCGCACATGTGCACGGATGCTGCAGCAGCTACAGCCATGTATCGGTTAATAATAACTGTGTGTGCTTGTGTGCAGGTATAAACTCACAACAGAGAGAAGAGAAGAAGAAGAGAGGGAGAGCAGGAGAACAGTGTGTTGCTTAGCAGAATAATGTATTCATACAGTATGTGTGTGACAGGAAACAGCATGCTCCGTACACAGCCTGTCTGGCACTGGAGAGGAGGAGGACACTCGTTTACTGACTCAAGCTGGGGCTGCGCATGTGCACACACACACTAACACACATAAACATTCACATGCATGCATGCATGCAGCGCAGCATGCACACACACACACACGATAGTAGGAGCACACAAATAACAGGAGTGAATCATTCGTGGTGGATCAAAAGGAAATAAGCAGGAGGAGGGGGGAGGAAGAGAAAGAGTGAAAGACACACAGACAGACAGAGGGGAAGGCCTTCAATGAAAGAAAAAAAGAGAGAAGGAGGAGGAGGAGGAGGAGGAGGAGGAGTGGTGTGTATGTGTGTGTGGGGGGGTGACAGCAGACTGTGAGGGAGGCGGAGATGGAGGGAGCCAAAGAAGAAAAGAGGCAAAGGATTGACGAATGGATGGATGGATGGATGGATGGGTGGAAGAGAAAGTAGGGGAGCAGACGGAGGACAGACTCGGACAGGATGTGGAGATAGCAGCCAGGAAAAGAAGAGAGAGGAGAGAAGAGAAGAGAGAGGGAGCGAGCCTGGCAGTCAGACGTGGTGTAATAATGACAGACGGAAACTACTGCTGTGATTCACCCTCTATCTTATATATATACACACTAACACACACACTAACACACACACACGTATTAATGCAGGTTTAATATACACACTTTAATGTGCACATAAAAATACTATACACAGTACAGAGAGGAGGTCAAAGCCATTTCCACCCCTCGCCCAATAGCGAGGTGCCCCCAGAGTCTTTATGTGAAGGTCAATGCATGATTATGTGTGTGTGTCGCTGCAGGCAGGCTGCAATGTAAAGACTGTGTGTGTGTGTATGTGTGTGTGTGTGTGTTGGCTGAGTTTACTGTAGGTTGTATGTTTACAGTAGGCACGTGTCTGCTCTTTGAGTGTGCTACATGTACATGATGTGCGCGTCTCTTCTGCTCATGTTGTACGCATGTAAATTGCTCATGCTCGCTGTGTGTGTGCGTGATGTATTTATAGCCGACGTGTGTCAGCCTCGTTTGTGTGTCGACTGTACACACAGCAGATGCAAGGGTATTTATCTAGTAATAATTAGTGTTCAGATTTAATGATCTTATGTCTTATATCTCATGATTCTGACTGACGGATGAGACACACAGCTTGGACCAAAAAAAATTACTCCACTCAAAGTCCACTTATTAGTCGTATTAGATAAACCATTGGGATATTTCAGAAAACTATTTTACACTTTACCTGTCACCCCCCCCTCTGAATTGATGCAGCTACATTACAAGTGCACTTCTCATTTCACCCATTCTCAACTCTGCTGTTTTCAGTCTCTTACATCAATGAAGATAACTGTATGTTGAAGGCTGATGCATTTACTTCCACAAGTAAGAAAGGTTATGATTCTGTTTACAGCACATCTTGGAAAATGGAATCAGATTTGATCATATTTTATGTTGTGTTACATTTGAGCAAACTGTATTTATTGTGCGGCCTTGTGCCTTACAGACCGGTTTATTGAAGATCAGACCTCCTAGGTGGTCTGACTGGTTCAGGCAGTTGGTTGTGATTAAAATGTGAGATCTCTGTTAATTAATATTACAAAGTCTAGAGGAGATTCATTCTGTTGTGATGTGGCACCATGCAAATACATTTTTTGCTTTTTAATATTTGCAGTCTGTAGACTACTTGGACAGATTTAAGATGCTTCTCTCTCTGTGTATTGGTGTGTGTATCGTACTAACCCATGGGTGGCTCGTCGTGGCCCAGCACTCTGCGACTGTAGTGGTGTTTGAGCAGCGCTCCGAGCATCTCAGGGCTCATCTCCGCCTCCCGTCGCAGGGACACGTTGGGGGCCACCATCTTATCGTATGTGTACAGGTAGTAACTGAGGAAGAAACAGGACAAGACCTCACACTTTAATACACAAAATACTGAACATGCACAGCAGAGTCATTTCATTTCAAGTCCTTGATCTCACAAACGCAGGGGTCAGAATTAAGTATCCATTTTGTCTTTGATCTTCTACTCGTAATGGCAGCAGTGTCACTTTTAACACACTTTTCTGTCTTTGGAGTAAAGACCATAAAATGTTACGAGTTATGGACTTTGCAGTGCGGATGCACATGAAGCAACACATACACGTGCAATATGGCCTTTTTACCTCAGCAACAGCAAAACACAGATGAAACACAGCAATAAAACAAGTCATTTGGTGACAGTTTTAGCCTGGAGTGACTGCACCATCTGAAGACGGCAGCTGAAAACACCGAGTGGAATATTAATATTTCTTATCGTGTGTTTACAGGATCTCAGCCCAAACAGACCTGCAGCTTATCACAAATGTCCAGGTAGTGGGAACAACTGAGAGAGAGATAGAGCCTGGAGATGCACTGAAGCCACTGAGCCAACACTATCTTTCTATTCCTGGCTGCATAGTGGGAAAGGAGGGAAGAGGGAGAGAGAGAAAGGAGGAGAGGAGAGGAGAGGAGAGGAGAGGAGAGGAGAGGAGAGGAGAGGAGAGGAGAGGAGAGGAGAGGAGAGGAGAGGAGAGGAGAAGAGAAGAGAAGAGAAGAGAAGAGAAGAGAAGAGAAGAGAAGAGAAGAGAAGAGAAGAGAAGAGAAGAGAAGAGAAGAGAAGAGAAGAGAAGAGCCCCTCCCCCACCAACAGTCCCCTCCAGACAGAGCTGAGGCTGGAGCTGTGAACTAGGTTAAGCATGACAGCTCAGTGGGGCTCTGCCTGAAAAACTACAGCACTGCCGACCGAGCTCTGCTTCCTCCTCTCTGCATGGAAATGAAGCGCTGCCTGCTCGCTGCTCGCTCGCCCGACTGAGAATCTAAAACTCCTTCACATGAAATGCCAAACATGTGATTGAATAATGTAAGCTCGGCTCGTGTTTGACGAGTGTGCCGCTAATGGATGCTGGTAGTAACCCAAATATGACGTTAAGTGCTGTGGCTGTCTAGCACGACGTTTGGCTGTGGCAGAGCATTTCATTATTACTAACGCTGCAATGCAAATGACAAACTGGCCTGTGCGAGTTCTGACTGGTTTTGTGCGAGCGTGCCGGTCCAGTAATGCTGATCGGTGACCACAGCTCTAATCCTGCTAGTTTAGTCTGGCCCGATGTCTGCGAGCCTCAACACAGTCAGTATGTCAGGGCCGTCACGTGTCGCTCTGACGCCATAAACCATCTAATTCCATCTTTCAATCTGGGTCAGATTACTGCGTGAGCTATCGCAGCGCCACATCCAAACACAGGCTGGTGTGCTCTAGGGAGGTATGGAGGGAGGAAAAATGAACCAGTAGAGAGGAAACCAGGGCTTTGGGAAGAAAGAGGGAGGGAGGGGAGAGGCTCTTGTGATGAAGGATGAAGAGGACAAACAGGGAACTGGTACAAAGTCTACCTCCCTAAAAGGAACAACTTCAACAATTACTGCTTTTGATTGAGCGTTGCAAACTTTAAAACAACGAACCCTAACCCACATTTGATAGTACTTGACACATAAGTGGACCAAATGGCAGCTGCCGTGATTAGTCCATAAACAGATTAGATAAATTAATCGTTTTATTTTGTTTTTCAAGCAAAAATGCTGGTTTCAGCTTTTGTGAATACATGTGAGAATGTTGCTTTTCAGTGGATTAAATCTGCCATCTCGTGTAATGCAAGACATTATCTTAGATATTTAGTAGCCAATGAAAATTAGAAACATATAAAAAATAGTTGATTGCAATGTTAGTACCTGGGATGGACCAGGGACGGGTGTCCTGGCTCCTCCTTGATGTCTGAGAAAAGGCGGTTGAACACCAGAGTGGGTGGAGATGTTTTCCCCTGTGGAAAGCAAAAAAAAAACCCACACATAAATATGACAAGCCATAGTAACATATTGTCTTTTCTGGCTATTGTGTTACAGCTACAAAGGCACACAATGGCTGCTCCTCCTTCTACATTTATTGATCTTTGCATACAATTTTGCAGATGAATAGGTGAATTATCACAGATCCCGGTGGCAATCAGATGCGTGCCCACGCACACACATGCACAGACATGACTACATGGAGAGAAACAGCAGGTGGAGAGGGGAATGTGCTGTACTGCACATGGCGCTCTCGCTGCCATAATCTAATAAAGCTAATATATGCATGCATACATGTGGATGAGGGATCATCCATCAGGCGTCAGCTAAGAGAGAGAGAGAGTGTGTCTGTGTGTGTGTGTGTGTTGGAGGAAAAAGGCAATCATGATGAAGAGCTTCTTCCCTGCATGTGCATGTAAAGTCAGTGTGTGTGCAGCGATAGGGGGAGGTGGACAGCAGCGCCTTTCAGCAGCTGGATGAGCGTAGCCCTGACAGGTCAGAGAGGAGAAGTGTGCCGCTATGAATGGGTGAACAGGGGGTGTGTCTGTCAGTGGGGGGTGGTGACCCTGAGAGCTGACCTGTGTGTAGAGGAGGGGGAGGGGGAAGATAGGAGGAGGGGGATGCTGTGGCGGCAGAGGAGACGATGATGGAGAGATGCGTGGATGGATGCCAGGGGAGAAGCGACGACTGACCTTTCTCACAGGGTCGGCATCGGCCTGCTTGCCGCCGGGCGAGCAGAGGTCTGCTGAGGATTTCCTCACCTGGTTCTCCTCCTCCTCCACTGCCTTCTGAAACACAGAGAGAAGAGAGGCGGCGGTTTGAAACTGAGACATAAGCTCACATCGCAAGGTCAAAGAATAAACGACACAGAGCACAGAGATAGCACGGGGAAAAAAACATTTGTTTCGAATGCACCGAACAATTAATATGATGCACACTCTTGACAGGGAGCGTGGGAATGAGAGACAGAAGGTGAGGAGAAAAAAATTACAACTGGCACCGTGGTCACAGAGGGGAAAGATAGAGACAAATGGCATTTAAAGGATGGGAAATAGAGACAAATGACATCCAAGAGATAGAAAATGGAGACAAATGGCATTCAAAGTGAACAGCACCAAGTGAGCTATGGCCTCAGCCAGACGTAATACAGTATTGGAGAGGGGAAAGGCGGCGCGGAAGTCGATAAGCTGAGAGTAGGGGCTGAATGAGCCCACTGAGGAGGGTCTATGAATAAAACACAAGAAAAACCACGCCAATAGTCGACATACAGCTACAACACGGCCTGTCATTATGTGCTGCTGTGCGTGTGATTCATTGTTATACATGCAACATGATTGGGGCCGGCCTCTCTGGTGAAGATGTGTGTGTATGACGTACTATGTGTGTGTATGTGCTGAATGTTTATGATTCATTGTGTCAGCTTCGTACCCTCTGCGCCATGTGTGTTCAAATAAACACTGCTGGCGCTGCCTGTAGTTGTGCGTCTAAGTGTGTCGGAGCGTGTGTATGTGTTTTTTTGAGCAAATCCAGGACACGCTCAGCGAGAGGCCACAAGCTGATGGAGTTGATGCTTATCTGTGGCAGACAGGCCTGACACTACACACAGGCTGCCTGTAGTTTGCACACACACACACACCAACATGTAGTGCAGGCACCAGAGGAACAAGCATCACAATGTGAACCACTAGGTAGACCACAGCAACAGACAGAGAGGATGAAGAAGGGAGGAGGAGAGAGTTGAAAGGAGAAGGTAGGTGGAGAGAGGATAGAGGAAGAGTGAGAGGAAAGAGGAAAGTGCAAAGGCGGAGGGCAAGAGGAAGGGAGAAAGAGATATAGAGGCTGTAGAAAGCATCAATAATTGACTTACTAGCCTTTTAAAGCTAGTAAGAACACGCACACAAACACACACACACACACAGTCGGACACAGTGCATAATAAACAGACAGCCTTTCATCAGCTGTCAGCCGGACTAAAGGATTTTTCTTCTGAGCCGAGTCTGCTTAGAAACACTGTCGTTACCAGAGGTAAACAGCCTCACAACAATACGGGCAAATTGCTGTGACAGACAGGTATCACCCACCTCACACTCACACTCACGTCGGCTCCAAGTCTGGTAGCAGCTTTAATTAGTCTTAGCTTGTTATTCACTCATAATGCACCTTTCATGTGCTTGCTTTTAAAATGTATATCAATTATCAAAATCCCTTCACTGTCTCATGTACCGATATACTAACCTTGTTTGAAAATCGCACCTCACACGCACAAACTCTATTTTACTATTGCCAAGTTCCTGTTTCTAAAATGTACAGATGGGTTTGACACCTTCAGAGGCATCTGCTCTGAATGCAGTAACCCTAAACACCAAGAAAAACAACTATGAGCAGTACTGATTTGTGAATTGATGTGCACTGTATGTAGTGGATAGTCCCTTATTTACAAGGGCATGGATGAATGAGCATGTGCATGCAAATGTAAAAGGCTGGAGCCATATGTGTAGCCAGGTGTGTCTGTGTATGTGTGTGTGTACAGAAGGGGGCTTGTCCGTTTATGAGCGCTTGTGGTTGGTGTTTTTTCCTTTTTTTTTCTTTCCTCCAGAAGGCAGCACTGCAGCACTGAGGGGAAGGGAAGGAGGGAGGGAGGGAGGGGGAGAGAGGGAGATGATGGGACAGGGCAGTGGAAGAGGGAAGGAGGAGAAGGAGGGGACAGAGGGAGGAGAATTGACAGAAAAAACAATAAACCCTCTGCAGTGGTGTGGAGGTGAGCTGGGCCCCTGTCAGCTGGATTCCCTCCAATATCAAGGTTGCCTGAATGTGTATGTGTGTGTTTGTGTGTGGAGACATTTGCTACTACGCAACTCTAATCTCACATCTCTGTTTGTGTGTGTCTGTGTTTGAGAGACAAACAGAGAGAGCGAGAGAGAAAGAGCACATGGGGCCAAACTGACATAAACACCATCATCCAGGGGTCTTTCATTTGCTTGACCCCCCCACGACAGCAGATGTCACGCTGATGGGTTAACTGACAGCTCGTTAAAAAGGTGGGACTATGTGTGTGTGTGTGTTGTGAGATTGTGCTGGTTAATGTGTGTGTTTACCTGCAGAAACCTCTCAGACAAAGAGCTTAAGATGCTGTTTGTACATGGGTCTATTTGTGCGTGTGTGTCTGTGTGTGTTCACATGTATGTGTGCTCCATTAATGGTTGCCTAGTGTGTCCCTCCCTGTAATTCCTGCTTACCTGACAGTTGACAGCTTAACGCCCACCACCCACACACCCCTGCTCATTATTCCTGCTGCTCTGCCTGCGCTCCTCGGGCCTTAATGAATGTGTGTGCGGGCGCAAACGATTTTGCACGTTTCGACACAACTGTTTTTTCCTCCTCCGGTCGCCCATCTCTCCCCTCTTTCTCTCGTCTCGTCCACTCCACCTTCCAGCCCCGCCACCCCCCAATGTGCTTTATTAACACACACATACACATACGCACACACCATGCTGTGACTTGGGCTTAATCTGCAGTAATGAAGCACCTCTAATGTGGGTTGCTTTTGTGATACACACATAAACACACACACACACACACACAGCCCCTAACCCCGCTATGTCTCCAGTCCTTTGTCAGGCTGAAGCTCGCCTTATGACAATGTGGATTAGCATTCCTCACACTCGCTCAGCTGAACTCTGCCCTGTTGTTCCTAATCACCAGCAGTCTGCCTGCTGCTACTGCTGCTGCAACCACACACACACAGAGTTCACCTCACCACTATATACAGCTACATGAAACACGCTGCTCTAGACACACACACACGGCCACGTGAACTTTGTGACCTATTTCTACAGCCTCGGTTTAGTCGCCTGACCATTAGCACACATGACATTTCTACAACAGACGCATTAATGGAGCAGAAAGTGCTTTTTTTTTCACCGTGTGTAGCCTGAGTGCTGCTAAATCCAACAATAACAAGCACCACTCCACTACACAGACATCCATGACCATACATTACCATACACACAGTCTGGCAAACACAGGCCGCGGAGAGTAAATGCATTTCAGAGGAAGCTGTGTTTCCAGTGTGAGCTCCATCTGTGCTTCCCACCGCAAAGCACCAACATCCAACTTGTTGCCTCTGTTCTCATTTGAGTCGGTGAAATGGACAACAGAGGGACTTTTGAAATGGAGGCTGATATTTTTGTGTAAGCGCGTGTGAAGAGTAATCAAAAAAATGTGTCATTTTTAAGCTCGGGCACTTGCAGTTAGATGAGTTTTTTTTTTTTCTATTTTAAGCTAGAAATTTAACTCGGCTCAGAGCGTTAGATTTCATAATTGGCTACGGCAGTGAAAGTGTCAGCGTATCATTCAAGTGGAGTTGATTTCTGACTGGGGTGCAGGCTTTAAACTTTACTCTCCTTGCTTCTTTTTAGCAAAAAGCTTTTAAAGAACAACAAACAGATCTCTTTCAGTCGCAGATCATGTGACGCACACGAGGGATTGTCCATCACAAGTTCACTATTTGAGTCATTTACATGTATCTAAGGTAAAGGTAGACATATCAACACACACACACACACTGACACACTGCCACGCAGAGTGCAAACAAGTCCGAGGTCAAGCTCTCCTCCTCCTCCTCCCCTCTCAGTCTCTCCACTTCAGTCACGTGGACGCTCCAGATGACTGCCGTCTCAGTGCGCACACATACACACACACACAGTTACTCTTGGCTATAAATACACACACTGTCTCTATACATGTATAATAAAACATATACAAGGATCGTCCCCCTCCCCCCCCTGCGAATACACATACACTAAAGTGATACATTTTCCAGGGAGCAAATCTCTTAGGTTGAAAAATGTAGGAGCCAAAGGAAACGCATTTAGCCGAGAGATCTGTGAACAAAACCCTCCTAACCTTAAAATCACGAGCTGAACGTGTCGTGAAAACCTTGTGAATCAAATTCAAACTGTGTCAAGATGTTGCTGCTGCAGTTTCATGACGACATGGTCCTGATGATGAGGCTGAGAACGTTTTGGAGACGGCGCTGAGTCACTTCTGCTTCTACACAATGAGAGATGTTTCGACATGTTCTCTTTGCATTTTCTGACGATTCATAAAAAAAGAAAAAACAAAGCGATTAAATGGTAACGATAATAATCAGTCTGGGGTGGACTGTACGGGCATGGTGTTGTTTTGAGATAGCAGCATGACTCGATTCTTCTGTAAATACACAACGGAAATACTAAAACTGTAAAACCCTGCCCAAGATATAAAACACACACACACACACACACACAAACTGCAACTAGTCTCAACAAGCCTCGTGGCAAATCTTATCTAGGGCACAATAAAGAGTATACAAGCCTTAGTCTGACCTTTCATCCCAGAGCAGCAGGCCTGTGTGTGTTTGTGTGTGTGCATGTGAGTATATGTGTATGTGTGTGTTATCAAAATCTATTTTAAATCTCTTCAATGCCCCCAAAACACAAACACTGTTGTTGGGGCCCGATTGTCTTCACATCTGCTGAAACTCGAGCATCAGTGGTCGGACGTCATGTATGAAAAACTGAAACAAACCCCGGGCAACCAACTGCCGCAAAAGAAACAGAGAGAGAGAGGTTCGCACAAACATAAACTGTGCCACCCATCCTCCTCCTCCTCCTCCTCCTCCTCTTCCTCCTCCTCCTCCTCCTCCTCCTCCTCCTCCTCCTCCTCCTCCTCCTCTTCCTCCCACTCCCTCTGAGCCATTCATGCGCCTGGCATTCATGAAGGGGAGTGGGAGAGGGCAGGGGGGAGAGCAGCAGGCAGCAGATGAGGATGGAGTAATGCAGCTCGTTCTCCCATTTCCTCTCTCAGGAGGAAGTAAAACAGCCTTTATTTGGGTGCCTTTTCATTCGGCCTCAGACAGCGAGCGAGAGGGGGGGGGGGGTAGGGGTAGGAACGAACGCACATACACAGACATACACTCGCAGCAAGAGAGACAGTCAGTCACGCCCTGTCTGTTTCTAAACCACATCCTGTTCTGCTGCAGTTGTCAACCGTGCCAAAGACCAAGCAACAGATACGTGGATATATATACTTCCTGGCCAAACCATGCAACAAGATAATGAATGCTTCTTGGGTTTTCCCTCCCCTCCTCTCCGCTCCCGTCCCCTCCACCGCCGCAGTTCAACCTTGTGTCTGTGTTTGGGATCTGTGTTTTACTTTGCTATGGTGGTCACACACCTGTGCTCCCCTCCCACACACACACACACGGGAGGGCTTTATAATATGGAGGTCTTAATCCAATAAGCAGCACTTTGTTTCAGAAGCCAAATCAATAACAGCCCACAAGGGAACCAGGCAGCAAAGTGGGGCATTTAAAAGTAATACACTTTTTAATACTCATTAACTCAGCACTAAAATGAGACTGTAAATGTTCAGTTCTTTGATTTGATATCTGTTGTGATTGTGAATACTCAAGTCTCACAGTAATACTCGTGTGCATTATGAAATAATAGCGAGAAGTCAAGTGTATTTGCTGTGAAGCGAGCTCATTATGCGATCACTGCGAGTCAAGAGGCAACAATAATCTCTTGTCTTCAGCTCAGACTGTTCGACGTGCTTGACCCTTCACTGAGCGCTTCAAGGAAGAAGAGATATACCTCTTTACTGTATGTGACGAGAAGGAGAACACTCAACCTATTTTTTTTTTCTTTCACTTCAGGCTTGAACAAACAGATAGGCGATAATAAAACAGTAGGGCACAGACGGGGACAGGTCTGACAGGTGGACGGTTAGACAAACAGGTGACAGAAGGAAACAGGAAAGGAAGCGGAGAAAAAAAAATAAAGGTCCGGCAGACGGCCAAGACAAATGAGACAAAGAGACAACATGTGACTGTGCCTCCACACACACACACACACACACACACACACACACACACACACACACACACACACACACACACACACACACACACACCTGTTCCTCCTCCTTTCCAAACACAAACAGAAACAGTCGAGCTAGACAAGCACAATGATAAGCATCAGCCAGACTAGTCATGCCAGAGTCACACACACACACACACAGACAGGCAGATAAGGACAGGTTCATTCCCGACTTGCTTTGGCTTCAGGCCTCGGGCACATTTTTGCGTCACATGGGCAGTCTGTCTAGACAGTCATCACACTCACACACTCACACACAGAGCCTTTCCCCTCCCTGCCAACATGTTGAGCTCCTTCCCCTATAGCTACAGCCCCAGTCGGCCATTTTACAATCCAACACCACCACCACCACCACCACCACAGCCTCGATGGCTGGAGCCGAAGGGACCCAGTGGAGAAACAGTTACTGAAGAGTCCGTGGGAGAAAGACAACGAAGCCAGTTGCAGTGAAAAGTGATGTGATGTGAGCGAGGAATCTCCCTCTAACGAAAACAATCTCATATCTACTGTCCACCCACCGGAGCTTTACCGCTGACACAAGTTTAATTTGGTTGGAGGCCGGCTGCAGAGTTTCTCGATGATCCTTCCTTCCCATAAAAACCAGCCTCTTTAAGCCTTGCTCGATCAATTTTTCTATTCATCTCCTCTCTTCCTCTCTCCCCCACTCATGTTTCTCATGTTTCACAGACGAATCCCAGGTGGAGGGCTCTAGTCTATATTCACTGCAGTTCATGAGGTGGGTTGTAATATGTTACCTCATGAATGGACAAATTGTCTGACTGAAATACACTAGGCCACACAGGCTCCGGTAACCCCCCCCCACCCACACACACACACGCACACACGCTTCCATGTCACACAGAGAAACCATCTACTAATACTGCATGTAATTAATTCATTGTTTAGGCTATGAACTATGTAAATACATGTCAACATGACCTCTCCTGACGTCTTGATTTGTCCAACATCCAACAATACTTAACTCACTATCAGAGGATTAGGTTAACGACTAAATGTTGACATTTGAGGGGCTAAAACCGGTGTTTTCGTTGTCCCTTTCCTCTTCAATAAATGAATGAAATTAATTCTCTGGCCACTTAGTCAAGCTCTAACAAATACGAAATATAAAATTCTTCCCATTGAATGAATTTCCCCTCAGCTGTCCAACCTTGTTTCATAACGTTACTACAGCTACATGACTGAGTAATGTTATGCTTCCAGTTGCCATAATGATCATAGAGACAATTACTGCAGATCAATTAGCTGGTTGACAGAAAATTAATCCTCTGCAACTGTGGTCATTAATCATTTAAGTCATTTATCAGGCTGGAAACCCTGCAAAACTAGTGTGTTTCTGCAGGAATCTTTTGATTTTATTTCAGACAAAATGAGCTACGGCATGACATCAGTTTCACAATTCAGATGGAAATTTGTCATATGCTACAAACTGAATTTATCAATAATGCCACATATAAATAATGGTTGTTGCTCCAGTAGTAAAGCAAGGACATAATTCACAGGTGTTGCTGTAATTGCAAATAGTCCAGACACTGAATCAGAAGTCAGACGCTTCAAATCATCGACCTGAGGTTGTTGTGATCAACAGAAGTGCGTCGTAAAATAAGATCATTTTAACCACACTCATGCAGCTGTATGAGAGAGGAAATATGATTCAGCCTTGTGAGAGACTCGGTACGCAGGGTGAGCGATTTGTGATATCTGAAATTTCCTGTTCACCCTCTCAGCCCCTGTAACACAGGGTAAAACAGTGAAATGTGTGTGTGTGTTCTAGCAACTCGCTTCAAGTTCAAAAAGAAAAAATATTACAAGGGTGTAAAAGTTCTCACTTCTCTTCCACCAAGATGTTATTAGGTTGAATAATGAAACATTGCAGGCCTGCAGAGCGAAAATGTGGCCAGAGATGCTACCGCACACACACTCACATGCACAACGCACAAGGAAAATGGAGAGTCTTTGAGTCAGTGAAGGGCATTTAAAAATCATCCATGTGCAAGACAGCAGTCTCTATGTGCAGCAGCTCAGCGTGTGTGTGTGCTCTACTTTCCCTCCGTCCTCCCTCCTCGCCCCCCCAGAGCGTTAATTACCAAAGCTGCAAGGGTTCACCTATGTGAGTCAACCAGGCCAGGAGACAGACAGACGCACACACATACACACACACACACACAAGAAGAAACAGATGCACACACAAGTAAACAGACAGACAACCCATCAAACAACAGCTCCTTCAAAGAGCAGTGTAGGAGGACGAAGAGGATGACGTAGTCCTCCTGCAAGCAAACTGTCCACGCACAAAATACGCACACAAGACACGAGCAGACACACTTCATGCTCCCAGGAGGACACATCGGCTGAGAATGAGGCCAGTGGGCCCTTGTCTTGTCTGAGGATGACTGTACTCATCATCTGAGCCTCATCTGGGCCAGTGTGCATGTGCTTGTGCTTTGCCACCTCTAAAAAAAAAAAAAATCAAAAGGGAAAAAGTCTGTAGAGACGCTCGCTGCCACAGGACGCTAGGTTACTGGTTCAAATCCACAATTAGAGACACACACGATACCCATCAGACAAAAAAAAAAACACAAATGAGCTGCCTGGTTTGCTATATAGGGAACTCAGCTTCCTATTCAAATGGATGAAACAACTCTGAGTGCTTGGAGACAGGGGGGAGTGAGGGAGCTGCAGAGAGGACGAGTGTTGCTAAGCAGACTGAAAGCCAAGAGAGGCTGTCAGCAAGCCAGCAATGCACTGCTATCACTAGTGTGAGAGAGGGAGGGAGGAAGGGAGAGACAGAGAGAGAGAAAATGGAGACACTGCCCAATCCCTCTGTGCCATAAATTACACAGCATCAACTAAAATGTCTTAAAATGCATACAGAAGCCTGCTTCTAACAGCCGGCCATAAGAAACCAGCAACTGTGAGGCTGTCATCATTTTTGCCTGATTACCATTTTAGGACTTTCAGCAATCAGAAGCCAAAAAAAAAATCATAAATGTTTCTTCATGACAGGTGAAAATAATTAGGTTGGAAGCTGAAAGCTTCCAACCTATTGTTATTCTGTTCGGCCGTTTTTCCACTTTCTTTGCCGGCTAACTACTCCTTCATACTTTGTGCAATTTCAACAATTCATACATCAAAACGTGCAGCTTTTTCACGACAGTGTTGCTATTATTCAACTTTTTCATACTATTTGTACTTTTTACAATATTTAATTTTTTCTGCAATTTTTTTCCCCATAGGAATACATTGAAAACATCTTCACACCTTTAAAATCTTCACACTACTTTGAACCTCTAAAGCTCCAGCATACTTTCTCCCACAGACTCCATTTTTCTTTTAAACTGTAGACAAACTTTTAATCTATTACTGCATTACTCGTCTTATTGATATCTTCAACAGTTTCAGCTGTGTGGCAGTTTTTAAATCATTAAGATTTCTGCCAAAATCCAGCTTTACAATGGGTGTGTATTGGGTCTAACGAGCAGAGCTAGAGTGGGTGATGTCACAGTCAGAGCGGAAAGGGGGTGAATCACAGACTGGAGCTTTTGTTTTAAAACTGTCCCCAAAGCCACAAATCACACTCTGTACTCAAGATTTTGTACACAGTTTGTAGCCACACTTGTCTTCTGTCTCACAGTGCCATCAAAAATGCAAACAGATTTAGAGAATAATTTACAATATTTTTTAAATGCAGCCTGGGAGCTCTCTCTCTGCCATTCAACCCCATGCATTTTTTTCTCACTGCACACCCTGGGATTTCGATTTTATAATTCACTGAAATGGGCATTATACTTGATGTCATTTCGCCAAAAAATATTCAAAAGTCATTAAAAAAGTCCCCTACTTAGTTGTTGTGGCTCATTTAGACTCTTTTCTTTCTTTTTTTTGAGCATTATTGAAAGATCAAACATTCATGAGAGTCACAACCTCTCCCCTCAATGCCTTTGGCTGTAGGTCAGTGGTTAAGATGACAGACCATGAATGCAGAGGTTCTGAGTTCGATTCCAGGTTGGGCACTGTTGTTATATTGTGTTGAATTCGGCTTCGCCATCTTCAATTTATTTCAGGTGTGTTCATTAAGAGACACAAGAGCCACACACAACATTCCAGTGTGGGCTAAGCAACACTACTTAGTCTGGTCACATGAGCAAACTTGATAATGCATATATGCCCCCACCTTTCCTCTTAACCTCTTTCAATCTTGCTTTGTATTTACATGTTTCTACTACTGCACTAAGATTGATTTGCACTGGAACTTTGAACACAGCAGAGAAATGTAAAGCACTTAAATTATTCTTATCCATCATTTCTTGTCCTGCACTGCCCCCTGTGACCAGCAGAATTAACCTCCCCTCCCCCGCCTTCAATTAGTTGCAGGTGTTTGTTATCACACCGATTACTCCAACCAAAGTTTGCCAAATATGATCAAATTAGAATACATGTCAGCAGGTATCAGCGTGCTCTCTGTGGCGGAGTGGTAGAGTGAATGATTGGAGATCATGAGGTTGTGGGTTCAAAACCAGCCTCTGTCATGTTGTTTCAAGCTTTCTTTCCATCCAACTAGATGCAAAGTCTCTGTCATGTCACATAGTATCTTGACTTTTCATTCAAACTATTCAGCTGTCATTGGACAGTCTTTGAATCTTGACAATATAAAGCTAGGTACAAGTCAGGTCCTCTGTAGCCATGTGGTTAGTGTCTCAGACTATCACTCACAAGGTCACGGGTTCAAATCCTCCCTTGGACATGTTACTTGCATGTCTATGTCAACTTATTCAGCAATGCCTTTCAGCTTCCAACCGCATTTTCTGCAGGAAATGCTGTTTCTAGTTGAATATGCTTCTCCATATAAAAGAAAAACACTTGACTGAGTGAGGGCTTTAATGTGTTAATCATGCAAGAGTTGCCCTAACTAAAATCTCCTCTTCACCTGATATGCAGCCATATATCGATCTGCGGTTTGTTTACTTCTTCCTCAGCGCAGGAGGCTGTGGCGCTGCTGTAATGTGGAATATACTGCAGTAAATGTCAATGCTCGGACTGAAACGACGCTGGAGGTTGGAGGTTGGAGTGGGGGGGGGGGGTTGGGGGTTTGGCGGTCCAGTGGCTGACCCCCAGATACAGCACCAGCACTACGCACAACGACAAAGCTTCTCCTGGCCGAAATGCCCTGCGGGGTAAAATCTATCACAGACACATGGAAAGAGAGGCGGTTAAATCCAAACAGGCCCTGGGTCCTGTGACTGCGCTGCTGGGAGCTCTGGTCTCATCCATATTACATGCAGGAGCTTGTTTGAAGCCTCCACTGCTGCTGCTCGTCTCTGCATGGGCAGCTTGGCTTTGCTGTCCAGGCCCCTCGGGCTCGCCTGTCTCTCTCCCACACACACACAAACAAACAAACATATACACACACATAGACAGAGGTCCTGTAATGCAAATCCATCGCCTTTCCCTCTATTCCTTTTCTTTCTCTCTGGCTTTCAAAACAAGTATCTGAGGACCGTTCTCTCTGCCTTCAAAATGGCTCATGGACCAAAGAATTCACATGAGACTTTTACTTTTAATCTGCCAAAATGTGAATTACTAAAAAAAAAAACAGTGTTTGGCCTGAGGCTGACATTCACTTACATCCTGTGTCTACTGATATTGATACATGAAAGTCTATGACAGGTGAACCCACAATGTACACACACACTTGATCACCAGACTTCCTTCATTAATACAGTCACTGTCTGTGGCGAGCTCGACAACAGCCCTGGAGAAGCACGGCTGGGTTTGGTAAATGTCATTACGGTTGAGTCAGAGCTCTAAGTGAACACACCTGGGTGTAGATCAAACAGACTGAGAGAGAAAGAGAAAGAGACCGGGACGGTGATAAATCTTTGTCCTGGCTCCACAGTGACGCTGATGAGTGGAGAGCAGACCGCAGCGCTGATGGAGCGCCGTGACTCACGCAGCAGGATAGGGTTGGCGTGGTGACTGGAGGAAGTGGCTGGTGGCGGCGGCGGCGGCGGTGGTTGTGTTTCTGTGGTGTTTGTGACTGTGACTGTGTTTGACCCTTTGACTTCATGTGATCAAAAACTGTCGACTGTATCATATCCCGTGATATTGAGTGTGTGTCTGTGTGTCAGCCATTTGATAAGAGGTGTCATCATACAAGACACACGTCACTGTCTGGGGTTTCTCCTCAGATTACACAAGGACAGAGAGTTTCAGACTTTTGGGTTTTAACATTTCAACAGTAACTTTCGTTCTTTGATGAGGCAAGATCCAGTGAGGTTTTTTCTGACAGAAAATGTACCTTCTTTTGGCTGGAGGCAAGTTTTCTTTGTTTTCTTTCCTCATCATGAGTCATTTTTATTGAGAACTACTGTGCGTATGGCCTCATCTGGTATCAGGATGCGTCTCAGCCGGTACATTTTCGATAGTGATGACAAAGAAAATGTCTGGCATAACAAAGTGCACTTGTCACAGGAACTGGTTAAAATGTAGCCAGACTATAAACCACAAGGCAATGCTTCACTCTTCAAAGGATAAAGTCAAGGGTAATAAGGCTCCATGCTGGCCAAGTTGCCCCAGCAGCAAGGCTGTTTTAATAAGAGCAACAGTGAAGCCAGAAAAAAAAAAAAAAGCTGGACACGCGAAGAATCATTACCACATGCTCAACAAGAGCACACACTCACACAAGCACAGTTAAGGAGGACTTGACTATTAGCTTGCATGCAAGGATGTTGAAGTGTACTCACCAGCCTCAACACATGCAACCCTTAATTAGGCTTAGCCGAAGAAGTAGACTCAAATAAAATACATAAGATATGTTTTATGATAGCTTCTATGTAATTAATTGCATCTAGAGGTCAATGACCTGGAGGACTCTCTACTACTTACATTAGCATACACTGTAAAGACATACAGTGGGATTGTAGTGGAACTCCAGAGGGAAGAAAGCCCGCTATTTACAGGAGCTAGATGAGCTGGAGTGTGGACCCCCGAGGGACATGAGGCAAGGAAGACTGCATGTTTGCATGTGTATGTGTCTGCCCTAAGAAATATCAGGGAGACAGATGATTCCCATGAGCAGCGTCACTGCAGGTGGGAATATAGCGATGAGATAAACACATCAGCGTTCGGCAGGGTTGGGGCTGAGGCGCAGAGAGATAAAAGTCTGAGCAAAACCACAAAATGTCACTTGTTTCCACCTCCGCTAATGCAGCTTGTTTCCCAGTTGCTATAACTTTACAGCACCCCGTCCGTCCTGAGCCACATCCGTCAGGCCCCTGGTGAGATAAGGATTTACAGGGTATAGAGGCAGCCAGCAGTGAAAAGGGAAAAGAAGCAGTTGGAGTTTGATGTTAGTGGAGCAAAGGTGAGGCTGCAAAATAAAAGGACTTACAGGACAAGTCATCATCTATTCGAGCTTGGCAAGTTTACATCTCTCAGCGGCTCGCTGCGCTCTCTGCTTTCATCTTGAGCGTAGGCGGGAGGTCAAAACTAGCATGGGCCGTGGCAGCACTTAACCTGGCTGCCATTGTTGTGTGAAATTAAGCGCAGGGGACCATTTGACAAAAGAACATGGACACTTAATCAAGCATCGCAGAAGCAGCAGAATCACTTCCATATGGGAAAAATGACGACGAGCCATTACCGCAACACGCAAATAACATTACTGGCAAAGTGGAGAAATGGGGATTCCTTTTAATCGTACAGACCGACTATTTTCCCCTGATTTCCCTGTGTTTGCAACATGCATAATTGATCAGTGTAGTGGCTGAGCTTAATGTGTTGTGGATGTGCCGGGTGGCAGCCCAGTGGGACTCATGACACGCCTTTGATATCCTGTGTTTATCTCCCTGTCTGGGAGACTGGAGCTGTGGGAGAAAATATGAGAGAGAGGGAGTCTAAGTGCCTATATGGTGTGTGTGTGTGTATGTGCACGTCTGCTGTGTATATGGCACTCCTATGGAAAGCGCCGTCTCTGGGTCTCTCCATTTAGATCTTCATTAATCACTGTTCCCACCGGGAAGGCGGCACAGAGGAGTCTTTCAAATGCAAACGCATTTTCTCCGCTCGCACACAACACGCAGGCTGGCAGTCGGTCTCCCACAGTCCTTTTTACAGTATCGCCTCCCTCGCCTCCGACTCCCTGGCCCCCGACGCACACACGACCAGCTCCTCTGACCGTCTCCCAGGGAGACCAGATAGTGGACAGTTAATCTTCTCATCAACACATCCATTAATTAATACCAAGACTCCTCATTATTTCAGTCTCGTGCAAGAACAACCCAGGGAAGCTTGTCAGACATGTCTCTCTTCTTACAGTCTTGTTTGAACTTGTAGCCTTTTATATTTCCCTCTTTTTCACTTGTTCTCGCTTTCGTTTTCCTTAAAAGCAACAAACTGGTCTGATGCTCTGAGCGGGGATAACCAGAGCACACAGTGAACATGCAAACAGGCTGTCAGTCCGGGGCTCTTTTAAAGCCCACGGGGCATTTGGCTGGGAGGGGCTTTACGAGTTTGTTTAGTCTATGAGACTGTTGGCAGATGTGGCACAGGCTCCAGTGTATCTGAACTGACCTATCTGCTGCTGTGGCGAGTGCACATCAGTCCCATGGCAGCACATTATCTTCTTCAGGCGGTGATGTGGGGGGAGAAGAAAGCCCAAGCCAAGGAAACAGTCAAAAAATAACAAGCTGCAGCTGGGGTGGGAAATAGCCAGCAGCCAACCAATGATACATTTTTTAAACTTTGGGGTTGTTGTGGTGCGCAGGAAAAGTGCTGTGAGCTGGTGCACGACTAATTCTGGTGGTTCGCTGAGCTGTGGCTGAGCCCTGTGATGTTTTCAAATGTTTGGAGTCTTTAAAAAAAACTAGAGAAAGATTCTTGTCAATTTCAGAAAGCGACCGAGGAGTTACGACTAGTGAGCCGCGGTGCAGTCGTGGAGCTGTGACACTGGCACTGACCTGATGGTGACATACCGGAGGCCCCTCTCGGCTAAGCCCCTCCTACCTTGCGGGGCCCCATTCAGCCCTTTACAACAGGCAGCAAACACTGGGCCAAAGCACAGGGTGTTGTGTACAGGGAACACAGTCTTCCACATCAAACTACATACAGACGTGACGGACTGTAGGTTACTCTGGGCCAGTGTTCAAAGGAGCTGCTGTGTATTCAGTATAAATGGATAATTGTTCTTTGGAAAATGCACAGACATAAAAACATGTGTTTGTCTGTGTGTGTGTGTCTTGGGCTGGGGTAGTAGGAGGCAAAGGAGCGTATTAGCTGGGGAAATGCGAGCTATCCAGCATGTGATTGGCCAACCGAGAGGGCTGCTCCAGACGAGATTTGTGGTGTAGCTCAGGTCTTTGACGGAGGAGGGGGGGGGGTTAATTTTCAACTCAGAGAAAGAAGATCTGGGGCCCAACAAGCCCCCGTGTAACAACCTGGCTCACACAGCTTGTTTCATGGCAAGACAACCAAAGTACAGAGGAGTTTATGAGTGAGACAACAGCCAGACGCAGCTGTCCCGGTCTTACCCCCTCATCTTCTACACCCTTACCTCATTTGCTTGTGTTCCTCCCCCAGCGGCGGCGTGTTTTCTGACCACACATAGCCTTTTCTGTGTCTGACTGACGCTACCGCTGTCTGGCAGCCTGTCTGAGTTACAGAAATTAAGGCAGGCAACAGCAGAGGCAGAGGTGAGGTTAACTTAGGAGACTGGTGCACATGTCTTAACACACAGACGGGAACTTATGCAACACCAGCTGCGGTCCCTGTAACTGAGTCTCCTCGTTTCACTCTTCTACCATTTCCTCCTTGCCTCCCTGTCTTGGTCCATTTCCTCCTCTATTCAGTGTCTGTGTCACCCGGCAACTCGCCACATCCATCAAGGTCGGAGACCCGATCAATAGCCACTGGCTTTCTTCTCATCCGCCTTGCAGACGCACACAAGTGGTCTTATTGCTTATGTAACGATCGACTTATCGGGTCATTTGGCTGCTTATTTTGTTACTGTCCGCTGATTGGGGCCCAGGGGCTATTGACTGTTTACAGACACATGTGGCTGACAGCAGAGCCGTCTGAGTTAAAAGACAGGAATGATGATGATGACGATGATGATGAGCAGAGTGAAGAGCAGACCAAGAGCCAAGTCAACTGAAGTCTGAAGTCAAGATGAGAAGTGAGAAGCAGGCAGATGGGAGACTGACGTCAAGATGGAGGGAGGAGGAAGAGATAGCAAAAGGCAGCACAGTGAACGATTAGCGTGCCTGCCAAAATCCAATTAGATACAGCCCAGGAGAATGACTGACAGGCAGACAGACAGACAGAGCAGACAGCCCAGGAGACAGCCAGAGAGTGCAGCTGCACTGGTCTGCGGTAATGAAGTCACTGGTTTCCAAATAGCAAATAGAGGAAGCCAGAGAGATGCAGCTGTCTGCCGTCTGTGCCGCAGCCACTGTGTCAGCCCGGCCGGGGAGGCAGACAGAGGAAGGCTGTTCTCTCCGTCTGACACTTCTGACTCTGGGCCAGCACAACGCTACAAACAAGGCCGAGGCAAATAAGC
Source organism: Decapterus maruadsi (assembly GCA_030347415.2). Taxonomy (NCBI): domain Eukaryota; kingdom Metazoa; phylum Chordata; class Actinopteri; order Carangiformes; family Carangidae; genus Decapterus; species Decapterus maruadsi. The sequence goes on from CM064906.1 coordinate 22,441,346, forward strand.
AGCACACAGCTATGTTCACGGTGTCGCTATATCACGGGATTATGCTCAGTAAGGCTTTGCAAACATGTCTCAAATATCAGCTTGTAATGACTGTTCCCGTTCATTTTTTTTTCTATTATGAAAATAAAGATTTATGTTGGAGGTGGGAATTTACAACTCTGGTCATTCAAACTGAAAGACACCAGCAGTTTTATGGCTCGATAATTGTTTACACATTAAACAGTACAAATGAAATGACCTTTGTGTCTGTCTGTCTGTCTGTCTGTCTGTCTGTCTGACGAAACACAACGTGACCTAATGTAACCACTGACTACTTCTGGCGATTTTGTCATTCAGACGTTTGGTAATACACCGCTGTCTGGTGACATGCCATGTACACACACACACAAACACGAACCCAAACAAACACAATGTCCCTCCAGCAAGACGGATATTTCACAAGATGGTGAGGATGATCATCAAATTGGAATTTCTGTTACTTCCTTTCTTGTCAGGGGAAAAAAAAAGTTAAAAAAAAATAAAAAAAAAATGACGACACATGATCTTGTCTCAGTGGAAAGTACGAGTGTCCGTCACAGCCCCTGTAGGCAAAATGAACTCATTGTCTGTCAGATACTAAACTAACTCTGGAGATAAGGCTTTGGCTTGTTGCTGTCCGTTAGTGGCGTCTGTCTAGCAAACTCTATTTACACAGCAGGGATCAGTAGACATGGCAGCCGTGCTCCAGGGCACAAAGCCCCGTTTATAAAGAGCAAGTCCTGGGGTTTTTAACTGCACCTTTTCAAAACCAAACACTCCTAACAGGATATGGGAGACTAGTAGCCATTGGAGAAAGTGGGGAAAAACTTCCAGAAGGCTCCCCTTGTTTGTGTCTCTTCTCTTCTTGAGGTCCCAGAGCTCACCGGTAGAAAAAAAAAGCCAACTATGAACTGCTTGTAAATGTGCACACTGACACTGTGTGTAAATAAGGGCCAGTGGGAAAAGGGTCTCCAGCCGGGGTTAGACCAACAACACACCGACGCAGCCCATCTCTTTCTAAAAAAGCATGTGTGACTGTGAGCTGCCTTGGCTGGCCTTAACATCCACTGGGATGTGGAAAGTATGAGTCACACACACACACACACAGTGCAGTGGAGGCGGCTGGACAGAGTCTGGAGGATGTTCAGGGTGAGAGACATGTCCGTCTGCCTCACTTCCTGCTCAGTTAAACACACTTTCATTACACAAATAATACACACACACATAAACAGAAGAGCGGCTGGACTTGGGAAGGGAACCCCTGCGTCCTGACTGCGTGAAGCAGGACACTGCAGCCAGGTCACCTTGTTCTCTGGCCGCTGACCTTTCACACACCCATACATCCGCTCCTGTGTGGAAGAGGGGGTTGGTGGAGTGGCATCCTCTTTTCATGCCAAAATCACCTGCTTCCTGTAGACTCACAGGCAACTGTCTTTCCAGGAATTTGTACATTTGTGCCTCTGCGTGTGTGTGTGTGTGTCTGTCTACACACGGACATAATTGTTGCATAAATTTCACTTCTGCAAACCATTTTTCATGGTTTCTGATTGAGGCAACCCCTCAAAAGTAACTGAAAAATGAGAGAGGATATGAGAAAATCCTCATCCCTTCCCCCTAACAATAAACAAAAGTGGCAAGGTAAAAAAAAAAAAGAAACCGAGAAAAAAAAAGCTACTGAGAAATCACCCCGCAGAGAGACAACAACACCTGAAACTGTGTGGAGACAGAGGCTCCAGAGAGCCTGGCAAAGTGTGAGACAGAGAGAGAGCGAGAGAGAGAGACTATGATGATGAAGATGTGTCATACTAGCCACTAGTTAGCAGCTCATTACACACACTGAGGTTGGCAGCTTTTCACACATAAAAAAAAACACACCACAAAGATAGCGAGGAATCCTCTGTGGAAATCAAAATGTCTCCTGCGTATTTGACAGAGCAGCACGTCCACAACTTTCCAAAAGACCTACCTTACACCGTGGCAAGAGAAAGAAGAGGAGGAGGAGGAGAATTGGAAAAGAGGTGTGACAGGAATGCGGTCAGGACGCTAGACTAGACAGCAGACGGTATTTCCGGTAGGTTCACACACACACACACACACACACACACACACCAAGTTAACAAGACAAAGACGAGAGCATCTCTTTATCTAAGGTACACAAACAGTTCACAACGTGTCTCCCGTGCTCCAGAAACATGCTCCCCCTAACCTGTACTGTGTCTGTTGTGCTGAACCACAAACGCAAACAAATCTTAACTAGTACAGGTTGTCGGAGAGTCCCCTTTCTTTTCAAAATGAGTGGTGTGCTGGTTAAACTGTTTCCTCTTTTTTGTAAACTTAACTGTAAACCGATCCCAGCTGGTAGTTTGAGTGTGAACAACCCGCAGCAACAACAGACAAAAACACAACACCTACTTAACCTTCAACACAATACAGACAGGCCAGTCCACTGTGGTCAGATGGAGGTCATGAGATAAACCAGCCAATGGCAGAGAAACTATCTAGAGCTTTACAAGAGGCCTGCTGCCCTCATGATTTAGATCCTGCATTGATGAGATTTTCTTTTTTACCACAGTAAGAATAAGAGGGGAAAATGTAGGATTCAGGCTTTCAGATAAACACTAAATACAAGATAAATACTCGTAACGTCATAAAGCTATTTCACTTTCAAGTTTGCCTGGAGGTAAATGGCTCAGTAATTATGTCCAAGTTCCAATCCTGTAGCTCACACTACAGCTAGATATTTCATTTCATGGAGCACCTGTATTTTGTCCAAGTTGCTAGGAAACAGAATTCATAAAATAACTCTATAACAGATGTCATACAATGTCTAAGCAGCCAAAAATGTCTTCAGCTTTGGTGTGCACCAGATTTGCTTTCCATTTTCTCCCACTGTGTGGGAATGTGCAAAAAGACAAACTCCAGTTGGCTTTGGCAGACCGCAATTGTTTTTCTACATTTCAACTTAAAAAGATCTGACTCAAGCAGTCTGCCCGAGCCTCGTATGCCGGCCTTTTGTTCAGCGACATACCCAGTGACCTCCAGGTGACCTGAGGGGACAAATGATGCACTTCCCCTTCAGCTGTGGCCAGCTGGCCTCACCTCCTCTGTTCAAACCTGGCCAGAGAAAATGACACCACCTGTCCTCTGTCACACATACTGGGTCAACGCTGGTTTAAGAAAACATCGGCCGTTAAGTGGGCTTGTCAAACCTGCTGAACACACGGAACGTGGGACTCTGCCATGACGGACGAGAAGAAGGGACAGCTGGCCAACCAGTTTGGAGATTTCAAAAGCACATTATCGATGAACTTCTGAATGTTTTTATCAGCTACTTCAGCAGAGGGGGGATGAATGACGCCACATAGCATGCAAACAAGCAAAGACGAAGCAAAGGATCATTTTGCATTGCACTTACTTTGTCTAGCGACCTCTTGAGCTGGTAGTGGAACTTCTCTTTGACCTCGTCCAAGAGCTGCTTGAGCTTGGGTTCCTCGGACGTGCCCTGGTACTTCCTGGCGAGCTGCAGGTAGCAGGGCCACTTGGCTGAGTCAAAGCCCCAGTGGCAGGTCCTCTTATCAGGTGACTTATGTGAATGCATGACAAACTTCTGCGGTGAAAAGAGCAACTGGCACTCGACACATTGGATGCAGGTCGCCTCGGGCTGGGTGTAGAACTGGGGCACAAAGAGACCCTGGCACTTCCCCAGACACTGGTGCTCCACCTGGAAGCTGGCTTCACTCTCCTTCAGCAGACCCTGGGTCGACAGCTTACCGGTGGGGTCGGCAGGCAGGGCCGCCCCGGGGCGCAGCAGAGCGTTGCACAACCGCTGTGCGTCTGTCAGTGTGATGAGGCCACAGGAAGGCGCATTGAACGGCAGGATGCCCAGCACTTTGAGGATGTGCAGCTGCTCGGCGTCGCATCGTGAGCAGTAGACGTAGAGCTCATCACACACGGTGTTGATCTGCTGCAGGGAGAAGTCGCGCAGCACAGAGTTGAGCACCTGGGGCAGGCAGAGCCGCTTTTCTCCCCCAACGACAAAGCAGGAGATGGACTCTCCTTCCAGCAGCGAGTGGGTGAGTTCGTTGGAGCTGTCGCAGGGAACCAGCAGGGGGCCCCCTCCCAGGACCGGAGGGGAAGGCAGGGGGGGCATGCCGGCTGGGGGGTGCTCATGGCCGGCTCGGGCTGAGAAAGCAGCCGGGCCCCCGAGGGAGCTCTGGCTGCTGAGGGTGAACTGGGCCAGTGTGTGTTTGAGCCCAGGGCTCAAGTCCAGGGCTTTAGCAGAGCCCACATGCAGTTCAGCCCGACCCGCCACATCCATGTTAGAGTCGTGATGCAGATCCTCCGGCTGCTCCCGCTTCACCTTAGGAGTTTTGGGGAGTGAATCCAAGTTCCGACGCTTCAGGTTGATCTCTGCAATCACTCGCTTCTTGATGGGCGCGTCCTCCAATCGCTCTCTGTACAGCCGCTTCATGTTGCCCTTGAATGAAGACAAGTCTTTGAATGGGGTTTTCAAACTGGTCTGGGTGCTGGCCATGTCTAACCACTGGGTTATTGTCGTTTCTGTCTGCTGACTGAGTTCTTGTATTCCTCTGACTCTTTATTTCCCTCCTAAAGTCTTTTCAAATGACATAAATCTTCTGGTAGTTGGACACATGCATGATGGTGACTGAAGTTTTCAATGTTCTGATCCAATTCCTGTGCATTGAAAAAAAAAAAAACATGAATTTAGGAAACACATCAGGCAGAAATAAACCACCATTATCCAAACTATAGTTATAAATTATTTCCCTGTAGAGGAATAAACAAACAAACTGAAAATGATCTCATCAAAACAACGTTGCGGAGCAGGAAATATCCATAAGGAGTATAAATGTTTTACTGCTGCTGTCCCGGCTGGGGGCTGAAGAGGTCAATGGCTGTTTGCATGGACCACTAAACCAAATGGCCATTACCATACTTCACACAAACACAAGGCTTTGCCTTTTTTTTCCAGCCCTTGTAATTGAACCCCAGGGGAAACTTCCATCAAGGTTTTTTCACTAAGGGTTTTGAAACAAACTTGCTGGGACAAAGTGAGAATTTTAACAAGCGAAACCAGTTGACCAGACATAACAACCTGAGCCAATACACCCACCCCCCTCCTCACCTCTCTCCACCCTGCCCCGCTCCCATTACATTGTTAATGTAAGGCTGATACACAATGGTCAAAAACATTTCACTTTGCAAATGAAAGTGCCCTTCCCCACCATATTGTGCCTTCCCCTGGGTCTGCTTACCCCACGCTGACCCCATCAACTCCATGAAAAACAATTGATAAAAGCGTTAACAGCAGTCGTCCCCTTCTCTCACTCACTTCACAGCTTGACACAGAGCAGCGTGGAAAGCGGTGTTTCCCCCTTCTTTTTTGCCATAAGGCATTACTGCGGAATTACTAAGTTTACCGTCATAAGGTAAACAACACTTTGCCCCCCCACCCCCCAATTGAAAACGCCATGTAGTTGATAATGGCTGCTGCTGCAATATGACACTAACAGCAGCTTCAAAATGAAACATTTACTGTATCATTTGCGCCTCGCTTATGCATGTGCACTAAATTGATATTTAGAATATATCAAAATAAAACGTTAAAAGGATAAATGCACATGCATTGGGTTAAATGACCTCAAATTTGCATTCGCTTTTTTGCAGATTTCAGCATCCTATCGTTTTTTCCACCGTGTGAAAAACCCGCTGCTGCTGCTGCTGCTGCTGCTGCGGTGCACACATCAAGCTCGATTCCGAAACGGGTTGATGTTTGTGGGCGTTTTAATGGCAAATAATACCGTGGGCCGATTGAACAAAAAAGAAAAAAAAACACTGCAAAACCAGACCAGCGACCAATAAATGAGGATCTACAGAGAGGCAGCTTCTCCTCCTCCTCCTCCCCAGCTTGCTCGGTGTATTACAGGACTTAGGTTTTGGCAGCTAAAACCTCCAACAAGATCGGTTTTTTTATTATTTCTGACAGAAATCATAACGCCCGTTTGTTTGTTTTTTCGTAGTAACAATTTCTCATAAACATCCCAATATTAATTTATTGCCTTTTACACATTAGCCTATCTTTTCATGACTTCTTCTGGTATCCCCCCTTTTGCTGCTGCAAGGACACCGCGTAGAATAATGCTCCTGCTCTGCTGCTCCGTCCCCAGCGAGCACCACCACCCCTCCTCCTCCTCTTCCCTCTCTCTCTCTCTTCTCCACCACCTCCTCCTCTCCAGTCTGCAAACTGTACCTCGCCTCCTCCTCCTCCTCTGCTGGCTCGCCACGGCGGCACTGGTATGCAGACAGCGCTGATAATGACATTCACTGTCTACACTACAGTCTGGTCTGGGGAGGAAGGCACCGCTGGTCCAGCGCTATACGCACACACGCCGATTTAGTGGAGGGCACAGTGGGGTTTACAGCCAAAGCTCACCACCCCCACCCCTCCCTATGTCAATCAAACGCGCACACACAGGTAGAGGTGCCTGTCCGATACTCTGGTTTAGCCTGACATTAAACGTTACGCATTTGTGTGTGTGACATTATTTCTTAAACCCGTTACGTGACGATGTTATGACAACAAACATTCACACAGACTTAAACGACGAGGAAAACACAAATAATATGTTACAGTATGAATGTACGTATAAATCAAGTGGGGAAAAAACGCGTATTATCTTGTCTTTCAACGTTAGCTAGCTTAGCTTAGCTTAGCTACTACCCCCAGCCTACTTACCCCCCGGTGCATGAAGCCGTTCAACCAGTGTAGTATTGAAGAGGGTTATGTGCTATGTGCAGCACAGCCAGGCTAACGTAATTAACCCACTTGAGTCAAAAAGCATTGCGAGTGATAATAAATAAATCCAGACCAACTTGCCTAGTCTCACCCAGCAACAACACAGAGATAGATAGGGACTGAGGCGATATGATAACCGAGTCTGTCCGCTGCGACGCCGGACAGAGCAGGGTAAACCAGGCAGCTACTATGCTGAGACTAAGGCAGGGGTACAGTGACCAATAATGTGGGCTAACACTACGGCACTACGGCAGCCTAAACCCCCGGTTAGAGAGCGACACAGCGGGGTAAACCCGGTTAGCTTCTCTACCTCTGCCCCTTCTCTCCTCTCGAACGTCCGTCCGTTTAGAATTAACAATTCGAATTCAAATTCGGCCGTTCATCGTCCAACTGTCAACAGCCACATCCACAGACTGGTTAAAATTTCCATTTAAAATAGCAAAGCTCCGTCCTTTCGCGTTTTTAAAATAAAAATACAAATACACTTGCCTGAAACGCTGCTGCGTGTGTTTCTCTGTCCTCTCGCCACTCACTAACTCTCTCACTCGCCTGGGGTCTTCTCAGTACTGGAAAAGCCTGGCGGACCGTCAACAAGATGCAGCTCGAGGCTTCACTACAGAGCCGTAACGTCACACTGCACACGGGCTGAGAGGCGGAGACGTCACCCGGCTGACGGAAACTATGCGGGGGTGTCTCTCGTCTGTCTGTCTGTCTGTCTGACTGTCTATCTGCCTGTCTGCCGCTCCGTCCGTCCGTCTGTCTGCTTGTCTGTCTGCCTGTCTCACTCACACAGTCTGGGGCGTTTGTTTCCTCCAGAAGTAGAGTAGTAGTAGGCTAGTAGAGAAAAAGAAAGAGGACAGATAGCACTAAAGCAGCCACAGTCCGGGCGCTTTAAAAGAGCTCATAATAAAAACGTGTGTTACCGAGTCCCTGTTGAACCCTGAACCCCACATAAGCCTAGCAAGTTTCACCCAAAACGTGATTCATTGATTTTTTTGTTTTGTTTGTTTAATTCACAGGCACCGACTGAATAGTATCTGGTTTCATAGTTTTTGTATTTCAGTTTTTCAAGACTGTCACATTTTGATATTGACAATTATGCTCCATATATAGCTTCAAAGGAATAGTTCAACATTTTTTGGCAAATTCGCCTATTGCCTTAATCTCTATAGGCTAGGGTAGGTTCGTTTTATTAATGAACCGTATGACTATAAGAATTATGGCATAGGCGAATTTGCCAAAATGTTGAACTATCCCTTTAAGGTAAGAAGAAACGTGTTGTTTTATTGGAGGTTTAAAAACAGAGTGTCTCTACAGGACCACAAGATGGTAGATGATGGTGGATCCAACAATTTACAAACCCTTCAACGGCCCCATAGGGATCTGGAGTCCCCAGCCAATTGCTGGCTAAAACGATTGTGAACCACTGATTGCATCGTTATAAATGTATTTTATTTAATGATATTAGAATATATGAAGTCTTAATCTGAAAAGTGATAATACATTGCAGTAAAAATTAATTTGAATATTTCCCCCTGTAATGTGATTATGGTGAGTTGCTTGCCGTTATTTCAATGAAAATAAACTGTTGTGAAATTGTTAGCTTGACCTCTGTGACTTTGTCCTAGTAAATATTGAAAACTACTACTAAATCCAAAGTGACATCTTGTTTTGGCTGCTGCTCATCAGGCCAAAATCCAGAAGTATTCAGTTTATGATTAACACATACAAGCAGAAAAACATCAGAAATCAAAAGCTGAAAAAGGCAATGTTATGTTATGCTCAGATATTTTTTGCTTGATTCTTTTTCTGCCAATCATCTAATCAATTAGTCATCTAACAGACTGATTTTCAATAACTTTCTAAGATTTTTTCAAAGGAAGGAAATCACCTGCTCTCTCTTTTAGTGCAAACCCATATCCAGCTTCATGTCTCTGATTGTTTTTGGTTTGAATCATGTTGTAGGTCAGGTTTATTGATGTGTCCTTGGATGACATTTGCCGCCATGAACTAACACGACAGTTGGTTTATCTATCTCTTTGGCTTTCTACCAAGTTTGCAAAAAAAAGAGAGAGAGAGAGAGGATAAGAGGGGACAAACTGACTGGACAAAAGGGAGGTTTCTTTTCCCATAGTTCCCCTCCCCCCTCTTTTTATGGACCTATCCTCTGCCAAAGGTCAAGAGGTCATCTGGGCAGTCTATTGTGCTTTAAGTGATGATGGGAGTTAATAAAAATCAGAGTATGAAGCCACCATGAATTAGATTTTATGAATTATAGATAATATATTTTCATTTCAGGGAGATTTAATTCCCTTCCACAATCTCTACTCTTGAGTATGACCGCGCTATCATTTATGAAACCGCTTTTGAGTCTTAATCTGAAAGGGTTATCGCGCTCTGTCTGCTGGGGTTTTTTCAGCTGGAGTACACCCTGGCCAGCTGACTGACCCACAGTCTGGTGTCACACGTCTGTGAGAGCATGGAGGCTTGATAAAGCTTTGATAAACAACACCGTCGGCCGTTTCGCCGCAGCCTCTCTCTCTGGCTCACTCTCTGACAGCAAGGTCAGCATTTGTATTATGAGAGCAGATGTGCGTACACCCCGTCCAGCCCCAGAGAACAACAAGAGGGACATTGATTTTCCTGTAATAACATCACTCTGTGCGCTGCGGGGAGTAAATTAATCTCATATGTGCAATAATGTGACCAGCACTGATTGTTCATTAGGGGTATAAGGCAAAAAAAAAAAAAAAAAAAAGCTGAGGGATGAGGTATAGCACGGACAGTGGTGTAGTGGGGGAGCTGGGATTCACAGACAGACAGCAACAGACTATCACATTGATAAGCCTCTCCATTAGTCGAGACTCTGTCTAACTGTTATTGGACTCTGCACTAAGTGGACCCTGGGGGCGGACACCTCACAGTCGTTTTCATACATCCTGTCTGGGATCAATGGTGGATATTGAAATATGTCCTGAGTTGTTCAGTGGGATGTGTCTATAATTTGGGGTAATGATGCTTGCTGGAGTGGCGCTATGAGGTCTGAGGCGTCAGAAGGAGAGGGCGGACATTCAGCACATTGTCTTCTCTCTGTGGTGTGTGTCAGCAGGTTTTTGCGTCAGGTCTCATCTTGCAGCCACATTAAAACCATGCGTTGTACACTGAGTAACTGTCTCTCTCAAGTATTTTGTTTGTGACTTATCTGCAGACGGTAAGTCATCGTTTTGGCTCCCTAAAATTCAACAGGAGGTCGACAAAATACTGGAAACTGTGATGTGATCACGGTTATGTTTTAGAAACAGTTCAAACAGCAATACAAGTGGATTATTTTGAATACCACTCGGTGTGTTTAGATGTGTGTTTGGTTATGACTGGGATTTTTCAAATATCCCACTAGGTGCTGCACATGATATAAACATCTGATCCTGGTTTCAGGGACTTGGATATGTCTGGGTACCGAAAGTCCAATAACAACCAACTGTGGCATCTAAACACCTCATGTTGTGGAAAACTGGAATAGGCTGGTTTTTTTGCCCATATACACACAAATCGCTGGGTCGCCTGTTGTGTCCATGTCCCTGTGCACATGATGAACATTGAGCCAACATCTAAAGTAGATTTTTATCCTTGATACATTTGATATATACTGAATATTCACTGCATATTGGCACCGGCTGAGAAACTGTGGATGAGTCACATCATAACATATATAGATGAACTGTCAAATAATGCAAAAGCGTAAAGGTTCATATTTTTGAAATTCTGTCGTAATGCATTATTCACTTGGCCCTTATGCACTTTAAAGGGTTAAGTGCTACCCAGGGAATTGCTGAGGTAAAAACAATGTACAAAACAAAGTATATTTTTGAGGCTTTCCAGGCCTTTGGACAGTGGAGAGACAGGAAATGGGGAGACAAATGACAAGCAGCAAAGGGCCACCGGTGGAATCAAACCAGGGCCGCTACAGCTACAAAGCCCCATCATTTTTATTCTCTATAATGAATTGTCATTTTATAATTACAAAGTCTGTCACGTTAAGATTTTACTTTTGTTCATTTGTTTATTTCCTCTCCTTTATTTGACTCTTGTTATGCTGTCGTAACTATACTGTTACTATGGCACAAAATGTGAACTGGAATGACTGAATTCTTTGTTTGTTATTGCAACTCTCAATAAAGTTAAGGGGGAAAAAAGGACTCATAACGAAAACCTCAGCTGAACATCATCACTCAAAGTCTAAAACAAGACTAATGTGTCAAATGGGAAAAAATAAGTCTTTTATATGTTGACATGTACAAGTATAATATGACCTTGTTATTTTGGCCGAAACATGTCAATAAGAAATAAAGTTTCCATGCTGATCGTGTACGGATCCCCCTCCGAGGGCAGAATCAATATGAGACGTGCACTGTGTACGTTTTCTAAGGTTAATATGAGGCCTCAGCAGCAGATGTGTACGTGTCAGACAAATCAACCGGGTATCAACCAGAGGTTACAGCCCTGTCTCTGCACGGGCCTCTGCCTCTGTCTCTGTCTGTGCTGCTGCTGCTGCTGCTGCTGCTGCTGCTGCTGCTGCTGCTGCTGCTGCTGCTGCTCAGTACGAAATCACTGATGGAATTTCCAACGACTGTTAGTTTGGAAAATACCTACATGATTTGTCTCACTATGGCTGCCGAGGCCTTGTGTTAAGTTCAGCAGAAGTTTACAGTGCTTTTTTCTTTTTACACATAGAGGAGGACTGAGGGGTAGTTGTTGTTGTTGGGCTGAGGAGGGATTTCTCCTTGAGAAGCCTATTGGTTTGATATCGGTTTGATATTAAGAAGATATAGAATTGCTGGAGTTATCAACCCAGATTTTCTTTACCAGCGTCGTAAAATTCAGACCCACAGACACTGATGCATACTTCTATTTTATATATCTATTAATCTATCTTTAAGACAGCTGTCGTACAGATTTAGAAGAAGAGAGCGCTAGTATCGGATAGCCATGGTGCATGATCATGGAAAGTGATGCCGATCACACGAACACACTTATAATATCAGTTATAAATGAAGAAAGACCTGGCTTAACAGTGTTAACAGTCGTGCAAAGAAAAAGTCAACATATCACCCAAAAACACACACACAAAAAACAAAAAACAAGCTGCACTGGTAAAGAGCAGTGGCAGTGCAGCTGAAACCAGACGGTCTGACAGAAATGAGACAAACACACATCATCGTGGGGGATTTCCAAACACTGCCACTTGACATTCAGTATGGACCACGTTTATACCTGTGATCACACCGCTAATTCAAGCTCCTGCATGGCTCTTGATGCTCATCACTCATTCATGTGACAACTTCACTTTAAAAACATAAGAGATAAAAAGCCTGCGCTGATCTTAACAGGATCAAACGCACCAATGGACCACTGGGGCTCAAACCTGCGTCTCTTGTTCCTTTGGCTTGTTGTGGCCTTTTTTTTTTTAATAAAAAGAGACTTTCTTGTTTGAGCTCCTTCTTCTAACGTCTATGATCTGCTGGTGAATGATATAAACATCATTTGGCAAAGACGTAGCGGAAACCAGCTGCACCTATTAATTATCCAATTATGTCATATACTGTATAATAATATATCATTTTATTGCTGGATTAGTACACGATGATGCTTACAAAGACTTTTAATGATTGTGACATATAATGTATGTCGTTAAAAGCAGTATATGGGAGTTGGGATCTCTCTCTTGTAAAGCAGCTGGTGTTTACAGCAAGTATGTTTCTCCCTCGTTTTATAATCAGTGGATTTTCTTTTACTGAAGCTGGTCTCCTTTATTATAATTTTATTTCTTCCTCGCAAATCCCGTTAGTTTACATTCAGTGTGTAGGTGTTTTCTGGAGCGGTGGTCGTGAGGCGTCATCTCAAGGGTTTGCTGATGGAACAAATGTTTTTTTTTCTCTCTCTCTCTTCTTTTTATCACTCAAGCTGCCTCCTCTATATTATTACAATCACCGAAGTAGCACACACCAATTTGTAGCTGCCTTACTGGGAGGGTGGAACAAGTGCATTTAACCACTGATGCTGGAAATCGCTCAGAACAACTCATTACCTCAGTACTACAGTGAAGAGCTCCAGTAAATGCAATGTGATAGCGTGCAGACTGTGCCAAGTAGAGCACTAGATGCACCTTAAATTGCAGTGTGTGTTTTACTAAGGGACTGTATTTAGCACCGAGTATGATTCTTCTACTTCCTAATTAATCCCTTCAGGGATGGAAAGAAGAAAAAAAAAACACCCAACAAGATAACAGCAATTAAAACAGGATGTTTTTTCAGATCCTCCTCCGTTTTACATCATTAATTATACAAGGTTAGTCTTCCTTGTGTCTTCCACAGGGTGATGTGGAGCCACGGTGCCTGGGGGAGGCGTAGCCCCCATTCTCCACCAGAGAGGGCACAGGAACAGTGTCAAACACGCCACCATGGGAATACAGAATTATGCAAAGGCATTTGTCCTCGTCCTGCGAGCGGCGGAGCTGTATCTGTCTCATGCGGTCGCACAAGGGGAGTAATTTTCCACAAAATCTGGTTCAATTGAAACAATATACAATGGTTTAGTGGAGCAGGGTGTGAAATAAGCCGCACACAATGGGTTTCTATCCGCCATTGTCCGAGTTATTGCAGCACACAAATCAATCCTTTTTATTAGTTTTTGATACATCATCATTTCCATGACCCCGCCCCCCCTCCCTCCCCTCTTCCCACCGTTTCCCCACCTCTCAGCACTGTGTGAGGGCAGAGTATAGGGAGAGCAATGGTGTCAATGACCTTTTCACCCCTGGGGACGCCGAGAGCCTTTCTGAAAGCCAGGCGGGCAGGGGAGTCATGTGACCAGCGGAGACAGAGACACAGGCAGCTGGAGTGGAAAAGCTGCAGCTTAACGACTCAAGCCTAATTCCCTTCTCTCCAGACACCCATCTGGGTCTGAGAGAGCTCAGGTCTGCTCTCCGCAGTAAAACCATCACAGTCTGAAGTTTGCCCAGACAGGCATGTGTTTGCACGAGTCTCACTGTATCTTTAGCACGACTGACAGGTAAAAAAAAAAGAAGGAAAAAAGCTCCAGTGAGGCATGTGACCAGTTCATTCATGTCACTTCAGGTTATGCAAACTTTTTTTTTTTTTCAAACGTTTTTACATTGTTTAAGTCCTAAAAGTTTTTATCCACAACATCTGAAAATGCAGATTCTTGGTCATGGTTGCTTGTTCTATTATACATTATATTCTTATCTTACATATTTATATCTTTACTAACTAATTTTCTTGTTGCTTACATTTGTCAGTCACTAGGAGTTCTCAAGCTGCAAAAACACTGAATCCTAAATTTTCAGTGATGCAATCCAACAACATCTTTCACCTTTCACCTATAAACTGCTACTATCTTACAAACTCCAACTAAAGAGATGATGTAAATGATCAGGGTTACATCATAAATATGTTGTTTAACTTCAGGGTTATTCTCTCAAACATACAGCTTTATATACAGTAAATGAATCCAGACTGAAAGCGCTCCTCGTGACGAGTGAATCGCTGCTTTAAATGAATGACACAATCACTTATTACCACAAGGAGAGAAATAAAATGTTTATTTTTACCATCTGTGTTTTTCTTTGCACACTAATAATAAAGTTCAGCAGAGTCCTGTGGGCGGCAAACAGCCCCAAAACATAACAAAATACAACAATAGTGTTTCCATCGGGTTCACCTCAGTAACATTTTGGAATCAATGTAGTGATAAAAAAAAAAAGAAAAAAACAAAATTCAAAATTAAATCAGATTCACAAAAATGTAACAATAAAGCAGAAATAATATGTATAACAGAATGAATGAATGAATGAATTCCTCCTGTCACCACGTGAGCCCAAAACAAAAATATTTCCAAGTAGAGAAGCTTCGACTGGAGGAGAGTCTGGAGGTTCATGTTCATGCGTCATCACTTAGTGTCGTTAGTCTGTGGGACAGAGAGAAGGGTCTCCGCAGCTCTCATAACGCTTTAAAGCAGTTTTTTTTTACAAAATATCTAATGAACGGTGGGTTAGATATGGTAAAAATGGAGCACAGCAGACAGATCACAGCTCTGGAGCCACATTTTCGGACCGCAGCTGCACTGTGTGGCTCTCCACTGAGACTCTGTGTTGTTTCAACTATCACTTAGTATTTTTGATTTACAATAATAAAAAGACATACATGGAATGGAGAAAGTACAAAAAAGAGAACAGACCATAACTTTCAGAAAGGCATAGTATTAAAAATTAGCAAAACAAAAAATCTGAATATATAAATTCTATGACTTCGGACAGCACATTTTTCATATATATACTGTACCTTTCTAATACGTACCAGCAAGACATTTTTCAGAAAAATGTTTCTTTTTTTTTTTTTGGTCCTGTGTGACTGTATATCTTAATGGATGGTCTGCACAGCAAAATAGAAAAAAAAAAAAAAAAACCTGTGCTCCAGCGTTCAGGTACTGTGTGCTACTCTTCCAGCCCATTTCCCAGCGTAACGAGCTCGTTCATTCACAGTTTTGACTATCGACTCATCATTAGTGTCGGGTGGATGCTGCTGTTTAAATTCCTTCATTCTGGGAGGAGAGACTTGAAGCCGACTCGCTCGCTGTTCACCAGATGTTTCGTATTCATCTAAACAAGAAAGCCTGAACTCTTTTCTATTTTTTTTTGTTCTGTTAACACTCAGAACAAGACATGACTGCCATGTTGTTAAATAAAACATGAGAAAAATATATAAATTTTTATCTTTTTCTTTCTTTTTTTTAAAATGCTAGTGTTATGATTCTGCTTCTTCTACCGAGGGCGGGCGTTGGGACAAAGCTAAATCAAAAAATGACTTCATGTCGATTTAAGTTGCCAGTTTCGTCCAACTGTGGCTTGAAGCATAAAGAAAGAAAAAAAAAAAGGCCTTGTCTAACGATTATCCTCAATAGTAGTTTCATATATATATATTTATATATATGTACACAAATAAAATATGCATTGAAAACACCCCACCAGCTGGAAGGACAGGATGCTCAGTTCATCTGTCATCTCTCGCGCCCCGGTGTACAGCGACCTTGGAAGAACTTCGTAGCCTCGTCGGCTACTGATAAAGAGGCCCCCGATGAGGAGAAATTGATATCAGTGCAGATTTACATGATATAAAAATAATTAAGAAAGAAGGTAGGCTTAAGGGCAAGTGGTTATAAATGGCAGAGTGTGAGACTGGTTTTGGCAAATAAGCGTTCTACTGTGCATGTGCGGCGCTCGAACACAAGGTTGACGTCGTCGTCGTCGGGTTGTCTTGTGACCATGCAGCTTGAAGACACTGAGACACCATGTAACACGTGCATGAGTGTGTGTGTGTGTGTTGTATTGTGTGTGCGCGGGGTGTTGGTGGTGGTGGTGGTGGTGGTGGTGGCGGTGGTTGGGGGGTGCAGCGTGGGGTGGTGTGTATGGGTCGAGACGCCACATCCCTCACACACATTCCTCCGCCGACATCAGGAGTGGATTGATGTACTCGAAGCCTTCGAACTCAGACTGGTCGATCTTCTTGACGATGTCCCTGCGATGGGAAAAAGAGATGTGTAAATTACAAGTGTTATTTATTACGATACGATACGATACGATACGATGCGATGCGATGCGATGCGATGCGATACGATACGGTACGATACGATGCATTATGATACGATACAATAAACTTTATTGTCCTGTTCAGTGAAATACTGATACTGTAGCTGCGCCATAAATGCCTTAATGTCCACAACGACAAAAAACAATACACCTCAGCCGTATCAATGCAGCACACAAGACATAACAGCATTGCACATATCCCATAACATAGCACATACATAAACCTCATAAATTCACCATGGTATTAAATCATAATATGGATGACAAAGGGTGAAGCCGGTGAAAAAAAACGGGAACTCACTCGTCGTCAGGCGTCAGCTGGATGGGCTCGTTGGTGAACTGGGCGTCAAAGTTGTCCAGTCCGAATTCCCCTGAGATGTTGGGCTTGAATGGAGGGACGACCTGCTTCTGCTCCAGCTGCAACAACAACAACAACACGGGCATCAGGTGGGAACATTTAGAAACACACGTGATCACCAAGTATCACAACAACACAGGCAAGTGATTAGCTGATCAATATAAAAATAAATGTACAGTGGCATGAAAAAGTTTGGGTACCCCAGGTCAAAATTATTGTTAACGAGAACAGTTGAGCAAGTGGAAGATGAAATGATCTCCAAAAGACATAAAGTTAAACATGAAAGAGTCTTTTGCAATATTTTAAGGAATATCAGTGTATTATTTTTGTTTTCTACACTTTAAAGTGAAAAAGGGAAACAAAGCAGCACCCTGCAAAAGAATCTGAGCTCTCAGATAACTTTGACCACGGTATCAGACAAGATATTTACTACGCTATGATAGTTTCCAAAGGGGGGCTAGTAGGTACTAACTATGCAGGCTGGCTGAACCCTTTCCTTTTCTGTCATTTTGAAAATGTAAAAGATGAAAATAAAATAAATATATATTGTTTAAACGGATCTGTAACTTTATACCTTTTGGAGATAATTAAATATTCCACTCTCTGAACTGACACTGTACAGGCAAGTATTTAGAAAGGGCTGAACTACATGCATATACTATGTGGATTTTGGACTGTAGCTTTAACAAGCCAGACAAGAAGAAGAAGAGGAAGAAGAAGCCTTTTTGCTCTGGGAATCTGTGATAATCATTGATCACTTTGACATTTTATAGCCTAAATGATTACATTAATTAAATGAGGAAATAATAATCAGATTAACTGATGAAGGAAATAGCTGCTTGGCGCCACCCTAGAGTAGCAGTCAAACCATGATCTGGTCTGGAGACGGGTTTATCATTTATTTAAAAATGCATTGAAAAAGGACAGAAATGCATGAATGCACAACAGAGATAGAGCAGCAATCGTACATACAGAGTCAGTCAAGGGACAAGGACGACACACAACACACCGCGCACTCGGCTTAGAAGCAAAAACAGACTGGAGAGAAAAAGGGAACGAAAAGGTGATAAAGTAATAATAATAACATTGTATTGTGAGTTCAAGTGTTCTGTTTTCACACACAGAAACACTTTAAACACGTTAAATGACCGACACCAGCTCCTCTGACTGAAAGCTTCAAGAGGAACCTGCACTTCTGCCCTGATGTCACACAGTCAGGCAAACCGACGACTGCTCCCCCTGCAGGTCGACGGCTGCACTGCAGGGGAAACTTTAGGGCTTAGTGTGCAAGTGCGTGTGTGCATGCATTAGGTGAGAGGTGGGTGGGGGTGAGAGAGGTGGGGAGAGGGGGGGGGGTGTAAGCTGATCCCCCCAGACACTGTGACCGACTGCTGGTTCTCTGCTCCAGACCAAACAGGGAAAAAGAGGTCATGGTGATCCGTGACAGGCTGCGCTGCCTCTCTGAAGGTCTGTCTGTCTGTCTGTCTGTCTGTCTGTCTGTCATGTCATCCACCAGTGCATGTGTGTCTGTCCGTTTGTTAAGGTCAAGTGTGTCTGTCTGACCTCCGGTGATGAAACACACCGGATCATTTACACGTGTGTGTGTGTGCAGAGTTTTATGAGGACGCTTCCTGTTCTCCACAAACATTTTAGAAACAAATCAGTTTGAACTAAACCAGTTCAACTGAGTGTCCAGCTAAAATAAAAAACAGTAATTTGCATTTAATTTAATTTAAACCAGGTATATAATGATCAATGGAGTCATTGATTAATCTATCAGCAGACGGGGAATTACCAGCTGTTTTCATCATTGATTAAATTCACCTTTCAAGCACAAATATTTACTGGCTCCTTCCTCACAAACGTATGGATTTCCTGTGTTTATACCACTGCAGATCGAACAACATCTTATTTATTTTCATCACCTGTGCTTTTTTTCCTGACTTTTTAATAGTCTAATCCTGTTTAAAAACAAATCAACATATTAATCAATAGAGGAAATAAATGTCAGCTGCAGTGCTGCGGGAAACTATATCTAGACCAGCATGTTAATCTTTTTTGAATGTGTTGACAACACACTACAACCACTCAGACAGCCTTGAGTTTCACTGCACAGTTCAGGGTGTCGTGTTCACTCTTAAATGATGATGATGTTACTCATCTCTGAAACTGAGAACAGGAAGCTTCATAAATAACCTGAGTGCCATTAGACCTAGTTTGACTTTCACTGGGATCCTCATGCATGTTTCTCTCTTAATATAGTCAAGTCAAGTTTTAAGTTTTATTTAGATTTCCCCTCTAAGGCAAATCACGATAAAAGTCTTCCAGGGCTGAACCGCCTCTGCAGACTTACTGTAAACACAGAAGGTGGGTTTTCTTTTGTTACACTGTATTTGGACTTACAGTATGGACCAGGACAACTATTTATATGAAGTGCTCTTGGGCTGCGAGCGAGAAGGCCATTACACGGAAATGGCTGCAGACAAATCTGGCACCAAGGAATGACTGGACCACCGTTGTTAACGAAACACAATGCATGGAAAAACTGACCTTGTCTTTAAGGACTACAGGCCGAACAATATACAAAGTACTGGGAACGGCGCACTTCAGATTCTTTGAGATGTAATTCAGTGTCAGTGTGAACAATCCAATCCATTTTGCACTAATGTACGGCCCATGTCGACCTTGTTCACTTATATTCTGTATATTTTTTGTCCTTTCTCTGTTTTTTTATTGTTGGAAAAAATCCTGAAGTCTATGACAATGTTTCCCGGCATTTCTTCTTCCCTCGTTCCCTTGAAGGTTCCAGCTTTAATTTCATATTTTTCACTGCTAAGCTGAAACACTGTGACCATGGATACACCGACTGGTCTGCAGATGTGCAGCCCCAAACACAGTTGTGTCTAACGCACAGTGTGTTGTGACAAACTATTCTAGGAAGGGGGGAGAGGGGGGGTATTTGAACAAAGGGATGAGCAAGGACAGGTGTTGCAGATTGAGTCACACAATTCTTTCTCTCTGTGTTGCTACGTGTCGATGTGTCGTGTCGTGCCTGCCACGATGAGAAAAAGGGCATTTTTGGTTTATATTTGTACTCTTGTTTATAAAGGATAAAGATTTTTGGTTTATCATTGAAACTTCGCTTTGGGCAGCCCTTTTTGTTTTACCTGCACACACACACGTCATCACCAGCACAGACCAGCCACCGTGACTGTCTTTTATTTGGGATTTGGGAAAGAGAATGGCATTACAATACTACAGATTTTAGCTGTGACCTCTGTGACATCTCTGTTTGACCCACAGCGTGAGAATAACCAACTAAAACATAGTCTAGTTCAGTTTTTAATTTCACAGTGAACTTAAAAATGAAATGATTCCTAAACAATGATGCTGAAATTAAATTAACGAATGGCTTCCTCCTGAACATGAAGTGCCATTCCACTATTTGATCGATCAAACGACTTCCCCCGTGAGATATAACAATAGGAAATGTAAATCTAGCGTTTCCCATTTCAGCTTTTCTGTCTTGGTGACTGTCAGTAAGTGATGCTTCTCTCTCTGCCTCGTTCCTCTCCGTCTCTGGCTTCCTGTCTCGGTTCGTCTGTCTGTCTGTTAGTCAGCCTATCTGCTGCCGTCAGCCGCCTGCCCGGCCTGTTTGTTTCTTCTTTCTGTCTCTGTCTGTCTGCTCTGCACCAGGATGTGGAGTCTCGACTCATCTCAACGCTAATAATCCCCGGCTTTGACAGAGTTTCTCAGCCTGCAGGGCAGCAGGGGAGCGGGAGGGGTGACCCCGTGCACTCAGACCTGACCTTCTGCTGTGTAGGAGCGTCTTTCTGTTTTTCTTTCTCCGCAGGATCAATATATGGATTGATTTTGACCTATTTGGCAGCCGGCGTGCACCAGCACTGATTCCCTTCATTACAAACTATGATGAAAACTGTGATTAATTGCATGAAGCGATTCAGGAAAGGGAGAAGGCGGAAAAAGAGTGAGACAGAGAGAGAGAGATAGTACGAGGGAATGACTCACGAGGTCCCAGTCGACATTGCGGAAGAACGGATGGCCCATGATGTCTGCGAATCCTGTCTGAGGGTGGCAGCCTAGACGCTCCTTGGGATCCTGTGGGAGAGAGAGTGAGAGGAGGTTGAGAGACGGTGACATGATGGTAATGGAGACAGACAAGGAGTCAGATGAGGGGTGAGAGAAAAGGTGGGGAAGGTTAGAAAGGAGGGAATTTGCAAGAAAGGTGAAAAAGAGAGGTATGGTAAGTGAAAAAGTTTTTAAAGGGATAGTTCCAACTACATTTTGGCAAATTGGCCCATTGCCATAATCCCTATAGTTTTAGCAGTAGGTTCATTACCTTTAATTGTCGGTGCAAGCTATTTTCAGAGCGGCAGAGCAGAGCCACGAGCTGGTCAGAGCTACACTACGGAAGCTCATGGGATTCCTTGGTTTCCCCTCATCAAACTCATCAAATACACAATCCAACAACTCCAAAACACTTTCTATTTGTTGTTTTAGAGGTAAATTCATGCAAAATCGCTAATGCAGTCTCTGCATTTCCCTCTAAAACAACTCAGTCTCATGACATTCTGTTATTATCTCATAGCGTGGTGAATGTGCAGGTCACAACTTGTCCACCAGAGCGTTTTGGAGTTGTTGAATTGTGTATTTGATGAGTTTGATGAGGGAAACCAAGAAATCCCATGAGCCTCCGTAGCGTAGCTCTGAGCAGCTCACGGCTCTGCTCCGCCGGTCTAAAAACAGTTTGCAATGACAATTAAAGGTAACAAACCTACTGCTAAAACTATAAGGATTATGGCAATGGACCACTTTGCCAGAATGTTGAACTATCCCTTTAAGTGTGGGTGAAAAGGGATGAGAGACACAGTGAGAGACAGCACTCTGGACTTTAACTGAGGCCGTAACGATGTCATTGTCAGAGGGACCGAAAGTGTTTAAGATTGATCGGGTCCTACCTGACCCCGTCTTACCTTGTTGAGAAATCCCTTGAGGACGCTGGCGGCTTTGACTGACAACGAGCGGGGGATTCTGATCTGTTTTTCCAATATAACTGCAGGAGGAGGGAGAGAGAAGGGGAGGAGGGGAGACAGACAGACAGACAGACAGACAGACAGACAGTGAGTCCCCTGAGGCTAAAATGACAGAGGACAACACCAGCACTGCTGCAGATATGACTGCGATTTGAGTCGAGTCCTGTCGGGTTTCCTCATGTTAAACATACATTAAAGAGCTGCTCGATGCAAACGTCAGTACTGTTTGATAGGAACGTCTTGAAGTGATGACTTCAGTCTGTCGAGTGGTACATTTTAATCCCCGTCTATCCGACACTTGCAGGCAGTTATGAGCAAACAAGACACATTGAGACGGTGTATTTACAACAAAAACACACATGAGTTCACACGTTTCACCGGCGGTAACAGATGGTTTGTGCCGGTTACGGAGAGAGAAGTGGCTCTTTTCAAACGTGTCGATACGAAGGTGTTGAGAGCCGCTTTCTTTTCCCCCCTCCACTGACACGTCGGAGCTGTGGGTGTTTTTTTGTGTGTTTTTACCTTGGAAGAGGTAGTCTTCTGTGTTCTGGTCCGGGTTGTCAGAACTCCCCACGATGTCGAAGGGCGACCGGCCAGCCATCATCTCGAACATCAGCACGCCAAGCGCCCACCAGTCCACACTGAAGCCTGAAGACACACACACACACACACACACACACACACAGACACAGTCCCGCTAAAGGTTAGGGAAAAGGATGAATGGCGGTGGTCGAGTACAAAACGACCATTAAATCTCTTCAGCGGGCTGAGAGGACAAAAATACAAGAGCTTCTGTGGGGGCAGCCTCATTAGTGTTCACAACCGGCGCCTACGACCAGGAAATAAGACGAGCAGCGTGTATATGTGATGTTAAAAAAAGACTATGAAAGATAAAAGATTTGTTAACGTCGGGGAACAGGATTTTAAAAAAAAAGGAAAAAGAAATCCCCTGTCTGAACCCATTTCTGAGAGCACACGAGGAGTTTCCCAAATAGTTCCTTATTCTTATTTCTTCCACCTCCTTCACTTTAAAAAAAAAACATTTATCAGATCAGCTTTACAATGTCACTGTGAGTGTGTTCAAGATTAAAGGGAAGGACTTCCGGTGACGCAATGAACGTGCTTGCAGCATAGCAGCCGAGCTCCGCTGGACAAAATAACAGATTAGAGTGACAACAATAATATTTTGACGCCGAAACGCTAAAAAGACATTCATGAAGCATGAGTTCCTCCGCCGGCCAAAGGAGACAGGACAAACCCGACCCTTCACGAGGAAGAGTGGAGCATAGGCCGAATCAACCGAGCCCACCTAGCAAAAACATGGCTAGTAGCAACACGTGTCCGTCTCCGCCTGATAAATCGATACTGGAGGAGTTGAAGAAACTCCGAAAAGAAAACCAAGACGGACACAACCACACCAAATTGGCCCTTGGCCGTGTTGAACAAACTGTCTCGGACATAAAAGACCAACTGGCGGAACACGAAGAAAGAATGGGAAGAATGGAGGAGAGAATTGGGGCGGCCGAAGATGCGGAGATACGCCACCACAGGGCGCTGAGATACCTGCTGCACCGGGATATTGAACTCTCGGCAAAATGCGACGACATGCAAAACAGGCTGAGAAGAAACAACATCAGGATCTTTCAAATCCCGGAAGACAGTGAAGGTAAAGATATGGCTGGATTTATTAAAGACCTGCTCCAGAGGGAACTTAAATTACCACCAGACCTGGACATTAAGATTGAAAGAGCACATCGCTCTCTTGTGGCCAAACCCAGAGATGCTACAGCCCCCCCAAGATCGATCATAGTGAGATTTTTGGATGCAGCAGTGAAAGACACAATCATCAAGCAGGCATGGAGCCAGGGTCCAGTCCTCTTTCAGGGAAAGCGGATCTACTTTGATCAGGACTATTCCCCCGACCTACAGCAGAAACGGATGAGGGTACACGAAGTTATCAAGCAACTTAAAAAGAAAGACATACAGGCGAGATGTCTATACCCAGCCCAACTACGCATCAAGTTGAACACCGGGGAGAAGACCTTTACATCACTAACAGGTGCCGCGACGCTGCTGAGAGAGCTGGGGGTTAATGACAGGGAGGATCGAGGAAGAACTGAAGGATGGATGGAGGAGCCAAGAGGGGAGAAAAAGGAGAGCGTTTCTGTCAACAGCTGACTTTAAGGCCCTTCTGCAGGAGGAAGATTGAAGTGACTGTGTCATGAGGATGGATAAGGAAAACAAAAAACTTGTGTCAACCAAATCGGTGGTAAGATTGACAACCACACATTAGGTTATGCAACTAACGGGCTGCTACCACCAAAAAAAAAAAAAAAAAAACGCACACAAGCGTCAATAGATTATCGTTTCTTTTTTTCCCAAACATATATTGTTGTCACATAATAAGGTTATGTGTTAGTCCAAGGAGGCTATGCTTGAATATATGAGTGGATTACACTCATCTGGACCTCTTTTACACTTTAATGTAATATTGGTCACACTCGCACTTTTTGTGCTTTTCTCCACGGAGAGGGTAGGTCACACCTCTCTGCCCCAACATCACCGGGGATCTGACGCAGTTTTAGTTCAGTTCCAGCGTCAGATTGATGAAGTGGAAGCTCAGTTTTGTGTTATCTATATTGTTCTTTGTTCTTTGTTTTTCCTGACATATCCTACAGACAATGTTTTGTTAGTGATTAGACTTATTTTGTTAAAACAGGTAGGGAGCTATATCACAAGACCATACGAGGATCATGGCTGAGTTGAATTTCATAAGCTACAATATAAGAGGAATTAATAACCCAATCAAAAGGAAAAAAATCTTGGGACAACTAAAGAAATTGCATTGTTCTGTTGCTCTAATCCAGGAAACGCACTTGTCACAGTCTGAGCATTTAAAACTGAAGAGAGAGTGGGTTGATCAGGTCTACAGCGCATCATGTGGGAGGAAAAAGAAGAGAGGGGTTGCAATACTGTTTAATAAATCTATATACTATAACAATGAGAAAGTTTTTCAAGATGATGAAGGTCGATACGTCATGGTGATAGGCACAATTGGAGGGAAGAAGATAACTATACTCAATATATACGCCCCAAATGAAGACTGTCCTCATTTTTTCAAAAAGATAGCAACCTTATTGGCAGATAAAAGTGAGGGGGTTATAATAGTAGGAGGTGACTTTAACTGCACCTTGGATTCAAAATTGGACAGGTTACCTGCAACAAGAAAACCTCAATCCAAAATGTCCAAGGGGTTATCAGATATGATGAAGGAATTGGGTCTAGTGGACATCTGGCGACAACTCCACCCTAATGAGAGAGATTTTACCTACATGTCTCATGTACATGGGAGCTATTCAAGGATAGACCTCTTTTGTATATCAAAAACTGAACTATACAGAATAAAAGACAGCTCATTGGAACCAATCACCATCTCAGATCACGGCCCTGTGACCATGAAAATTAACTTAGGAGTAGACAGCCACTTTAGATATTGGAGACTTAATGTTTCATTATTAACAGATATGAATATTAGACAGGAATTAAAAGAAGCTTTGACTGAGTACTTCACTATAAATGATGATGGTAATGTCTCCCCCTCAATTGTATGGGATGCCAGTAAAGCCACGATGAGAGGAAAGATTATTTCTATAGGATCTAGAATTAAAAAACAAAGACTCGCTAAACAACAAGAACTGGAAGCTGAAATTAAAAAATTAACAAGAGAACACAAACAATTTGGAGAGAAAGACATTCTTAAAAAATTAAAGGAAGTTAGACAACAATTGGATGAGGTTCTGACATATAAGGCAGAGGGAGCTATGAGATATACTAATAGAAAGTATTATGAGATGGGGAATAAAGCTAGCAGACTATTGGCCTTTCAGCTCAGAAAAGCCCAATCTAATCGTGCAGTTCCCAAAATTAGGAACCCTGAAACCAATCAGGTTGAGACCGAACCCACAAAAATATCGGACTCATTTGCCACGTATTACAAACAACTATATAAGGCTGAAGAACTAGAATTTAAGGAAGAAAAAACATCAGAATTTTTAAGATCCCTTAAAATGAATAAACTATCAAATGAAGAGGCAGAACTTCTAATAAAACCCATTACAGAAATTGAAATTAAAGAAAGCATTACTAAACTTAAAAACAACAAAACACCAGGAACAGACGGTTTCTCTGGAGAATACTATAAAAT
Source organism: Decapterus maruadsi (assembly GCA_030347415.2). Lineage (NCBI taxonomy): Eukaryota > Metazoa > Chordata > Actinopteri > Carangiformes > Carangidae > Decapterus > Decapterus maruadsi. The sequence goes on from CM064906.1 coordinate 22,467,458, forward strand.
ATTTGTGAATGAGCTCACACCCATATTGTGTAAATTATATAATTATGTTTTAAAATCAGGAGACCCCCCAAATTCATGGTCGGAAGCCATATTAACAGTGATTCATAAGGAAGGAAAGGACCCCCTTCTGTGCACTAGTTATCGCCCAATTAGTTTACTTTGTGTAGATTATAAAATTCTGACCTCGATAATAACCTCTAGAATCCAAAAAAACATTAAAAAATTAATAAAACAGGACCAGACAGGATTTATATTAGGACGTCAAGGAACAAACAATATAAGGAGAGCCCTGAATTTGCAGGCAATAGCGGCAAGGGACAAACAATCATCAATGCTTCTCGGCCTAGACGCCGAGAAAGCATTTGATCGAGTAGATTGGGTTTTTCTGAAGCAGACACTGATAGAAATGGGCTTTGGGAGGGAATTTGTAGCCTGGATAAATCTATTATATAAAGAGCCCAGCTCCAAAGTTAGAGTTAATGGTCATTGTTCTGGCTTTTTTAGGATAGAACGAGGGGTGAGACAGGGAGACTCATTGTCACCCATCCTGTTTACTCTTAGTATTGAACCTCTGGCAGAGGCGATACGCCAAAATGTACAGATTCAAGGGATAACGGATGAAGGAGGTTCAGTTCATAAGATAGCTTTATTCGCAGATGATATTTTGCTTTTTGTAAAAAATCCACTTTCTTCCATCCCTGCACTTATGAACTGCCTACATAAATATGGGTCACTGTCTGGATACAAAATTAATGAAAATAAATCAGAAGCCATGATGATTTCAGGTACCTGGCCTACACAGCTGAATAGTATTGTCTCTTTTCGCTGGTCCAAACAAGGATTTAGATATTTGGGAATAATGATTACACCTAACCCCACTCAACTGTTTGAGGCAAATTACAACAAATTAATTAAACAAATAAAAAATGATGTGACACGCTGGGAAGTCCTACCTCTGTCTTTAATCGGCAGAATAGAGACGGTAAAAATGAACCTATTACCCAGACTTCTTTTTTTGTTTCAATCCCTCCCTATTAGAGTGCCCGTTTCTACCTTAAAAATGTTAGATAAACTAATTTTAACATTTATATGGCAAAAGAAGAGACCGAGGGTAAGATTAAAATCTCTTCAACTATCCAAAGACAAGGGAGGTTTGGGTCTACCAAACCTCAAAAGTTATTACTGGGCTGCACAAATAAATGCAATAGTGGCATGGCTCAGAAATGACCCAGAGGCAATATGGACCAAGATTGAACAAGACTCTGTTAAGGACACTTCCTTATCAGTACTCCCATTTATAGATATAAAGTCAGTCAATAAAATTAAAATAAAGAACGAATGGATAAAACACACTCTAAAAGTCTGGACAATAGTTGCTCGGTGGACCAATGTCAATTTCAAGAGCCATGCTGATAGTAGGAAACATAGAATTCCCACCTTCCCTGTGGGATAGCGGGTTTAGAAGGTGGGCCGACAAAGGTCTCCGTACAATTAATCAACTTTTCAGAGGAACAGAATTTAAATCATTCTCTCAACTTCAAGAACAATTTGACCTCCCATCAAAGGATCTATACAGATACCTTCAGATAAGACATTATGTTACAAACCATAAGGAAAAGGAAATGGTTAGTAAAAACCCAAATGAAATAGAAGAATATTTTATTAGTGTTTTAGAGAAACATTTCCCAACAAAAAAACACTTATCTAATATTTATAAAAGGCTAGCAACGAGCACTCTACAAAACACGGAGTACATTAAAGAAAAATGGGAATTGGAAATGAATGTTATAATTGAAGATTCTACATGGGAGGACATATGGGCAGGCTGCCATAAGGGAATTAATAGTCAATTATGGAAAGAGTTTGACTGGAAGGTAAAGATAAGATTTTTTAATACTCCTCTTGTTATCTCTTCATATGTGAAAAACTCTAATGTGGCCCTATGTTGGCGAAACTGTGGAAATATTGGTGACACCACACACATCTTCTGGGACTGTCCAGTACTGCAAGGATTCTGGGGTGATATTAAAAAGGAAATCGATGCTATCCTGGATATAGATGTTACTCCAGAACCAAGGTTATTTTTGCTGGGAGCTATACCCAAAGATATATACAATGCAGACCAACGATATATACTGAGGATTCTCTTATTGGTAGCGAAGAAAATGATTACAGTGAACTGGAAAGAGGTAAAACCACCAACTATAGGTCAATGGACCCAGAGACTGAAAAATGTATATATGATGGAGCGAATGACAGCTACTCTTCAGCTCACAATGGACACTTTCATGCAAAGATGGACTTGTATTTCAAGATACCTGGGTGTATAATAATGTGACAGAGTAATTTTGGGAGCTCCTCTTTGGAGAATCATGCTCAGCTACTGTCTGTATATCTGCCTTCCTACCTATTAATGACAGGGTTGTTACTAATGTTTATATCATGACTAGGTATATTTTCTCATTTACATTACCTTTCATTTTCTTGTACAGTCTAACATGCATTTTCAAAGTCATATGTCAGGACATGTTCTGTAAAATGTTTAAAATGTCTAAATAAAAAGTTCCAAAAAAAAAAAAAAAAAAAAAAAAAGATTAAAGGGATAGTTCAACATTTTGCCACAATCCCTATAGTTTTAGGAGTAGGTTTGTTACCTTTAATTGTCGGTGCAAGCTGTTTTTAGAACAGCAGCTATGAAGATAATGACAGAACATTACGAGACGGAGTCGTTTTCCAGGGAAATTCATGCCCATTCCGGTTGGGGGCAGTTTTCCATCAAGCAGCCTCTGCATTTGCCTCGAAAACAACTCTGTCTCGTAGCGTTTTGTTATTATCTCATAGCGTGGTGAATGTGCAGGTCACAACTTGTCCATCAGAGCGTTGTGGAGTTGTGGGATTGTGTATTTGATGAGTTTGATGAGGGAAGCCCAAGAAATCCCATGAGCCTCCGTAGCGTAGCTCTGAGCAGCTCGCGGCTCTGCTCCGCCGTTCTAAAAACAGCTTGCGTCGACAATTAAAGGTAACGAACCTACTCCTAAAACCATAGGGATTATGGCAATGGTCCAATTTGCCAAAATGTTGAACTATCCCTTTAAAAACAAAAACAAATGGGCACCACAGTGGGCCTAAAGTTGTTTTTCATGACACTGTGACAAAACGGCGGATGGCACAAGAAGCAGGACTCTGATAGTGAAGCCGCCTTCGTTGATATTTCATCTCTCACTCATGTGATTTTCCCTCCGTGACCAGTTAAAGTGTTGTCACTGTGGGTAAAAAAGGCCTATTGTAAAATGTTAACATGCAAAAGAAAAAAAAAGAACACTGGTATGATCCTTGGAACAGTGGAACTTGTTGCTATGATACCACTTTTGGTAACCAGGGAGCTCTTCTTTTTTCCCTTCTATTTTTATTGTATTGTGTTTATAAATGTGTCCGAGTGCAGCAGCACACAGTCATGATGTAGAATCTGATATTTGAGTGAACACTTGAAACTGTACCTTTGTCCTTTAACGGCTGGAGGATATTAAACTGTGACCAGGACACATTAGTCACCGTGATATCCCACCGAGACATGTATCGTTTGTGAATATAGAAGCACCATTCATTCGGATGACGCCACATCTGCTTCAATTATGGTTTTATTGCTTTTCCCCCAACATATTTGCACATTTGTTACTTTTATTTTATTGATTTCCTAGTTTATTTATTTATTTTTTAGCCTTTGTTTCTCATTTTCTACTCTTTTTTTTTTTTAGTTTGGCCTCATTTTTCTAATTTCTTCCTTTTTTGTTGTTAAAGCATGCATATTTATTCGAATAAGACCTCTTAAATTGTGTTGATAACCCAGATACTGCACCCATGCGCATCCATAAAACAAGCAGCGTCTCAGATATTCCTGCATAATGTCTCACTACTGTGTATTGCACCAAATCTGATCAGATAGCATTTCTGCTAAGTGCTTGCGTGTTGTAATTCTCACCATAATCCTCTCCTCTGAGGATCTCGGGGGCGATGTAATTGGGGGTACCACAGAAAGTGCTCGTTGTATCGCCCGGTCTCAAACCCTCCTGCAAAAACAAAAAGATCATAAGCCGTGAGTGAGTGAGTGAGTGAGCTCATCTGAGTGGGGCTGTAAACCGACACTTTCTGCAGGTGCTTTTATCCAAAGTGCATAACGATATCACGAGCGCCGCGTGAAAACCACACCTTGCACATGCCGTAGTCTGTAAGTTTGATGTGTCCCTCCGAGTCCAGCAGCACGTTGTCCAGTTTCAGATCTCTGTAGATGATTCCCCGTTCGTGGAGGTAGTTGAGCGCGAGACTGATCTCCGCTGAGTAGAATCTGCAAAAAGGGGAATGAGCGGTTTCAGTTTCTCAAAATCACGCATGACGACAATCAGACAATAAATGGCATGAGTTTTATTTTGTTTGAATCGCTCTACCTGGCGTGTTCTTCTGGAAGTTTCCTTTGTCTCTGCATGTGGAACATGAGATCTCCACCGTTCACATATTCAATAACAAAGAAGAGTCTGTAAAAGAAGGAAATGTAAGAGTGAGTTTTATCTTTTCGCTCGAACGCATAGTCATTTGCATGGGACAACAGAGCGGTGGGAAACATCCATCTGGTGTTTGCAACTACACATTTTTTTCTGCTAAATGTCAACTCTGTTTATCTATCAGGACCTGAAAAACAAAACAAAACACACCCCATTTAAACTTTACGGACAGAAAATCTCAACAAATACCACGACAAATTGTGATATTTCTTGGTGTTTTCTGTCTGAACTCTTTTGACTCGTATGAATTTGAAAAACCGTGACAATGTTTGTGGAAATCAAATCTGTTTAAAAAACCAAGGACATTTTTTTTCTGCTCCTAACTTTTGCTATGAAACTACAAATGTCATAAAGAAATGCCAATGATTTGAAATCAGGTCTTCAGGAAGTTTCAAGATGATGGAGATCTTCCTGTAACCACAACCGCACTTTTCCTTAACAAGTCTGACCTTCACAAAATGGTCTGTTGATGTAAACCACAGGAGCAGTAGGCGAGGGAAACGCTCTTACATGCAACTCTCTAACCACTCACACATCATGTTTCACTCTTCGCTGACAAGCTGCAGTACTTAACGTTGACATTTGTTGACTTTTTCATGACAGTCGAATGAAAAGTACATCGTGTCTAAGTCCTAATTGTTAATTTATCTCATTGCACGATAAATGCTTCAAAAATCCCTCCTCCTCCCTACCTGTAGTTGATATAAAAACCCTTTCCTTTCATCTTCCTGTAAAGCATTATATTGTTGGTGACTCATCTTGAACTCGGGGCAGATACATAAACGTATCCAATTAAATATGATTTGAGGTGAGCACTTATTGTATAAACCCACAGCAGCAGCAGCAGCAGCAGTGTTATAGTGGGATGTGAGTGTTTGGATGTCAGCTGACAAAAACTTTACAAAGATTAAGACGTCTTACATATTCAGATCTTAAACTGCAGAGCAGAGGAGGTTTTTCTTTGTGACTTTAATGTTTATTTTTGCTACATTTTCACTTATTTTCAAGACGTCAAACTGATTTGTTTTTCAACATTCTTGCAGGTTTTCCCCATGTCATGAACAAACCGTGTGACTGGCACAGGGGGAGTGTGGGGGGGCAAATGCTATCACCTGCTTTCTGTCTGGAAACAGGAGTGGAGGCCCACCAAGAAGGGGTGATTAGACGCCTGCTCGAAGACGTGCTTTTCTGTCTGGACCCAGTCGATGTCCTGGAGGAAGAACACACACACAGAAAAAGACACAAGAAGAGTGAATGTCAATCAGAGATCTTTCTGCACAAAGTACCCTTGAACTTGGTTTAAAAAAAGCTGAATAAGCACAGAGCTCCATCGACCAACGCTACAGAGCTCCAGGTCGGTTTGGTGGCCAGCGACAGCAGAGGAGAAAAAAAAGAAAAGAAAAGGGGCTGCTGAGCCAGTAGAAGCATCATCTATCGACGGCTGGATGATTATATGTCTGGACACGGATGCTGCTCACGCTGACAGGGCAGGGACAGCCCAACACTTCACCATTGATCGACAGGCACTTGTCAATTTGTCAATCACGCTAAGTGCATCTAATCAAGGCTAACTACTCTGATTGCCGCTGGCTGTGCTGCTACATGTGTTCGCCCAGGATCAATTTTTGATGACATGATGGTTTATCCAGAACCTTCTTAGAAAGAGTGATGGCTAAAAAGAAGTCTGTCCAGTAAACTCAAAGTGTTTCAGACAAGACACAATCGAAGGAGACAAATGTTCACTGTGCTATGAATAACAGCTCCCATTGATTGTGCTAATTACATTAATTATACATGGCAGTGACATAAGGCTGGAGACCGCACTATTAACTAACCTTCTCACATCTCAATAGATGAAGTGTTGGATTATTGTCACACTGTACGCACTCAAACAGGCAGTTTCCTTAAGCGGGCATATAGCTGTGCACGAGACGCTTGTTTTACTGTGCACATGGACGAAATGAAACTTTAGACTTGAGTCAGTTTTTGTTAATTGTGTATACTAATCTGTCTGTGTTTTTGTTGCAGGTAATGTATAGGGATCCACTTCATATACACTTCCAGGTAGAGTAGAGTATCTCCTCCATGGTTTACATTAGCCGACTTGTTTTTTGACATGCATTTCTATATATTGTAATTTTTGATGTGTATTGGTATGTACTTTCTATATTTTATGATTATTTATACTGTATACACTCCTATGTTGATACATTAATGAGTTGGTATAGTATATTTAGATTATATATGTATCTCATTATTGTAATGGGTCCTAATTATTATACCTTTTTATGATCTACATTATTTTTTCATCTATACTGTCGACTATTATGAGAGTTGTGTTACTCTTTTTATCTTTCTCATGCTATTTATGGTATTTGTACTTGCCTGTCTGTTTTTACTGTTGATAATAAATCGTGTCTATCCTATATTTGCGCTGGAAGTTTTTAATTTTTTATTTTTACACTCGTTTTACTGTTAAAAATATAAATTGTAAATCTTACTCACCCCGACGACTGATTACAGATAAATTCTTTATTCTCAATTTATCCCTGCTTTCAGCTATTCTCTCTCCTCCACTTTCAGAGTAAACATGACCCATGACTTCCAGCAAATGTGTTACTCAGATACAGTATGTTCTGATTTAATTTAAAAAAAAGAAAAAAAGAAATATATATGTTTTCTTTACCTTTGTGTATTTATGTATACAAGACTGTATGAAAGTGACAATGAATGAATGTGTGTATCCTGTATATGGTCTCAACATATGGGGACTAAGGGCTTGACAGTTCATATTGTGCTTCCACTGTGAATATTATATACAAATGAACTTATGTTTGAAAAATAAATAAATAAATAAATAAAAAGACGAGAAAGAAAAAACTGCCTTTTTTCATATAATCAATAAAATAATCATAATTAGTGTGAGTACTTTACTGCTTTTCTCAGAACATTTTGACACACAGGGATAATTTCACCGTTATGTGACGAACATCGACGTTGTTCTTTTCTCGTTTACCTCGTCGTCGTTGACCAGCTCCTTCTTCACCACCTTCATGGCGTAGATGCGTTCGGTCTTCTTCAGCTGCACCAGCAGCACCTTGGCGTAGCTGCCTCTGCCAATCACCCTCAGCAGATCGAAGTCCGCTAGGCCCAGGCTCGATGGCGATTTCCCCGTGTCTCTACTGCTCCGCGCCTGGGAGGTAGTTATGGAGGGACAAGTGAGAAAGATAAGTTTCTCATTGAAGTATTGATAGAAGTAGTGATTTGGTTCTGAGGCAAGCGGGCGATTTCCTTTGGGTGGTTTTGTAAATGAAGTTTTAAGTGCTCGCAGCTCCACCTCATGGAAATTAATCTCTGTAATGATTTTCTTGTTTTTAATTAAACACTGGATCCTGCCTCCATCCATAAGAGGAAGCGCTCGCTCGCTCGCTGGATTACAGTTCCTACTTCTGTGTAAACCTGAGCAGCACCTCCACCATGTTCTTCTCCTCCTCCTCGCTGGGCTGTAATCTATTCTGTAGTGAACCGTTTCCACCGGCTATCCATCTAACCTCGCTTCACGTGACAACCTGCCTTCCCCAGAGTCAGATACGGAGCCGGAGATAAGATCATTTGGGCTGCTCTCTGTTATCTCCGTCTATCTGTGTCCAACTCGATCCATTCTTTATCCATCTCCAGCTCGGGCCGCTCCGTTCGACAAACCCCCCCCCCCACCCACCCACCACCACCCCCACCTCAACCCCCAAACTACATCTTGGGCCATTAATCAGCCTCTGGTGTTAAGAGCTGTGATAAAAGGTTACTTTATTAGCTCCACCAAAGGAAATCAATACCCACAGCGCTGCAAAAGTGCCTGCATCTGTACGCTCTCTATATCACATATCCACAGCAGGTGGAAGAAGGATCACCCAAATGTACGTCCTGATAAAAAAAAATAAGTGGACGGGAAGCAACTGCATCCAATTACAGGTGATCTTACTCTGTCAGACATGTGTGCCTTTTTCTCTCTGTCTAAATATACATACACACACACACAAATTCATATCCATCTAGTCAACATGACAGGTTGACAGACTGTGAGTCATACATCAACAGTGTTTGAAAAGATTTCTCTCTCACCTCTTTCTCTTCTCCGTCGTAAGTCAAGCTTTCTCTGGAGTCTTTATTCTGAGGGCCTGAGAGAGGAGAGGAGAAAGTGACAGACAGAAGGAGAGGGGGAGGCAGGAGAGGAGGAGAGGAGTAGAGGAGTAGAGGAGGAGGGAGGGGAAGTAGGAGAGATGAGAGAAGAAGGAGAGAAAGTAGGTGAGAGGCAGTCAGACGCTTTGTTCACGGCCCTGCAGAGCCTGGGTAATTTCTCTCCGCCTGGTTAGACGAGAAAACACCCTTTTGTGTTCACGCTATACCAACACCAGAATAAAATAAACTCTATCTTGTGGATAGATACATAAAGGAAAGTTTGTCAGTGGGTTTTCATGACAAGATGAGTCCTCTCACACCATCAACAACCAAAGTTTTAATATTTTTAAGCCGATTTTTATCTTAGATGGAAGTAAAAAGAAAGTGGCTCTAACTTCAATATTTTCATCCCTGTGTTTCCATCATCGCTGCTCTACAGCTGTTCAGATAGAGATTAAGTGTGTCCAAGCTTCATTATATATATAACATAGAAGAATATATAATATTATTAAATGGCTCCATTACTAAACGTATGTATTGTATCATGGGCTGAACAGTGTGGGAGGATTAATTTAATTTATACAAACTGTCACAACATTACTACATATCGTACTGATGGAGACTTGCGTGGACACACTGTAGCCGATGAGCATCTAGACGGAGCTCCAGACGCCTCACTAACAATAGCAACAATGATCCTAAGCTCTCTCACTCCGGTCAGCCTCTCAACCACCTGACTGGACTTAAGTCTGGTGCTGTAGGTGAAACCATAAATGCAGCTGACCCGCATCATGTCGTCTGGGTGGAATAAAGCCAGCAGGCTCTTGAGCTCAGTTTATTTATCATTATTGTGGGAAAATGTATTTTTCATTTAAATTCAATAAATCCCCTGATAAAGGGCTGAGATGAACGAGTAAGTGATTTAATTAGCATGTGGTATCTGTGTTTCAGTGTGGCACACTGTTTTAGACCTTTATATTCAGCCATCTGTTTCCAAATATCCCCACAGGATCAAGGTGGGTTGGGTATTTAGAGCCACAGAGAGCAGCGCTGCAAGATGGGCCGTAGCTTTGGTCTTTTTATGGGATTTGTTTATAAAAATTAAAATACAGAATATCTCCAGCTTTGGCTTCGAGGAACAGAAGGTAAAAGCTGCAGGCAATTCATTCAAAAACATTGAAAAAAAGCCTTGTGTGACTGTGTTTGTGTGTGTACGTGTGAGTTACCTGGCTGGTCAGATTGGTCTAATTGACTCGACGGTGGTCCTGGCATGATTGGTTCCTAGACAGCAACATTCACCATTAAGTATAATTAGTACAACGTATGAGTCACGGATGATAATGAGCCACTTCATGGCGTCGAGCTAATGGGTGCGACATTCGTGGCGGCCCCCCTCACCTGGATCATCGGTCGGCCACACTCCACTGTGACCAGTTTATGGCACTTCTTGTGCACCAGCAGTTTGCAGTTGATGCATTTGTAGCCTTGTCTTCCCAGACCCCAGATCCGGTCCGTACAGATGGCACAATGCGCTCGCTGCAGGGCGGAGAGAGGATGCAGGAAAATCATCATCACAAATATATACAGATTAAATTCAATAAGATGCAGAAACAAATGGCCTCTGACATAAGCACTCCTGCTGCTCCGTGATAAAATCCTACCAAAGCTATTGTTCAGTATCAAAACTATCCGTCTCACTCTATAACTGAGGGGCAGTGGATGTTTCATCGTCCCTTGAACACACAACCCTCAATCTTAATCCTCAAACTTCGGTTATTAGTTGTTGTTTTTTGTAGCCTATAAGTTAGTTGAGTTAGTGATAAGTTGGTATTCAAACAAATAATCTGTATAAATACACAACCACAGACATATACAGCTGAAAGTCACCGTGTACTACGTACGGCTTATTGAAAGGTAAACACCAGCTCTAACTATTGTCAGATAACTAGACATGGGTCATCCTATAATAACATTATTGGTGCAAACATTTTACATAGGCTGTATCTTGATAAAACAACTTAACAACTACATTACCACTGAGAAAAATGACCATTTTGTAACTAAACGATAGCAACATGGCTTGTCTGCACCGGCCGGCTATTGACAAAAGATCGTAAAATAAATAAATAATCCATAAAATGGGCCTAAACTAAGATAATATCATGATTTTCGTAATATATTTATATCACCATTAACAAATAAAATACTGCATTCTGGGTAGCCCTTGCTCCCAAGGGTGGTGCTGGAGAATCTCAATATTGAGGGCGATACAGCCCTTAAACTCGTCGCTCAACTCAACATCCTGAGAATCGGGGCAGCACTAGCACTTCGTACACATTTTTGAGATTGAGGGCTAAGATAGAAATTGGAAGTCACCCTTGGTATGAAATGTTTAGACTTTCACAGTAGATAAGTTCCACGTTACTATAATTAAATCATTAACTGTGACAAACAGAACAAATAGGAAGAACAAAACTCAGTGTCATGTCTCACCCTGTTGAAGCGTTTGGCCTGGAAGGCGTGACCACTGGCGTAATAAAGCTTCCTCCAGCGCCGCGCTCCACGCCGATATATGGACTCTGTGGAGGGAACGGAAACACAGCTTTACTTGTATGTGTGTGTTTTTGTGTGTGCAGATTTTAAGTTTGGATCTATTTGTTCAAACAAGGAGGTCAATTTAGACTTAATTTATGAGGACTGACATTTGCATTTTTTCTCTCATTAGCGATTTAGTTCAAGGTGTGAAACCTAATTACAGTGCGTGTCCTGCAAAGTGTCAAAGACTAAAAGAGTTCATTAGGAAAAGAAAGTTTCTATGTTCATGAAGTTTGCAGTTATTTTTTGGATAATTATGCATCTACTCCTGCTGATCCTTTTGAGGCTTCTCATTGTCTTTGGTTGTTTTGATTTGTTTTACATATAATACATATTTTCATGTTTCTAAAACTGGACTAAGGCGGCAGGAAAGATACCGTTAATTAATTAACCAGTCACACTGTACTTGCAACTAAAACGAAACTCAGGTGTCCTTCAAGCACAGTTTTCTGCAGCCAAATGTTTAAAATAGATTTCTATTCATCTCTCTGTCACTTCACCATCAATCAAATTTGTGTGCTTTTCTTTTTTTTCTCCTTAGAGATTCTCAAACATTTTCTGCAACTAAAATAATGTCAACACATTCAATTAACACTTCAATTTCACTCGCAGTTTTTTTTTTTTCATTCAGGTTAATTAAAGCTGCTATACGATCACCGTCTCTCCACAAACTCAGAAATAGACTGACACTTGTTGGAGTTAATATGATCGGCACGTTGCCATTAGAAAAAAAAGAAAAAGAAAATTCAAAGATGAAGACATTCAGCAAGATGCCTCTAATTTAAAACTGAATGCAGGTTTCTTTATATAGCCACTGTATAATAATAATAAGGTAAAACTAAACAAGTAAAAGGAGACACTCACTGTCTTCTCCTGGACAAGGCATGCCAGGTTTCTCTGGTACGCATGGGAACACTGGGAAGAAGAAAGAGAAGAAGACACATTTATAAAGTCGTATATTATCTGTGCTTCATTTCAGACAGGATTCATGTGAGTGTTTATCTGACGCCACCTCCTCTCATCACGACAGCAGTTAGGAGAACCTGTAGCAACCTGTCGCCTCGAGGATGTCTTGATAAAAAAAAATCAGCTTGTGTTGTTTTGTTTTTTTATGACGGTGCAAACGTGCAATGTGTGCAGCAGCAGCAGCAACAACATACGAAAGAAAACAAATCACAAAGGAGCCGGCGAAGAGAAGATTATTTGTTGTGTGTAAAAGACAGAGACACGTCGTCGCGCTAGACTGGGGGGCAGAGAGTGTGAGTCAGAGGCGAGGCGTGGGCTCCAGCCGACAAGCTCGTTAACGAGCAGACAAGACGACCCCCCGCGGCACCGTCACATCCCTCCCTCACCCCCCTCCTCCGCCATTCATCCTCTGCCGTCACGCTGGCATCCGGCAGCCACTGTACTCTTGACCCCTCACCTCTGATTTGATTAAAACTTTACATTAACCACACGCCCCCCCCCCCCCCTCCTTCCGTCCCCACTGGCCCCAGGTTACATGCTCATATAGACACACAGGCCTGTCAATCAAACATGTCTGACGTCCGTGACCTCTGCGTTCACCAAGTTGTGCAACTGTTTGTCAAAAAGGCTAAGCTCAGACAAGGAAGTGAAGCAGCTCAAGGGCACGAAGGCAGACGTTGATGTTTTCACAGGTCAGTGCGACGTTAACCGTATGTTTTGATGCATCGTTGTTGTTGAGTTACAGTATCTAGACGTCTGCGCTGCCGAGACCGAGAAGAGAAGGAGGGGAACTCGGCAGAAAACCATTACAACTCAAGACATTTTTGGAGTGATGACGGTGAAGAAGCAAATCTAAATGTACAATTTGCATTTCTGTGGCCTGACACAATGAGAAAAAACATCCCATTCGAACTCTTTCCAGACAGATAAACATCCTCCAAGTGAAACCAAATCTGAATCTGAATATTTTGCATCATTGTTGTTTGTCTTATTCACATTTTTAATACTGTATACTTTAATACTGTCTTTTTTTAATCTTATTTATAGGGTTAAACTGCTCTTTTGAGGAACCACATGCTTGCCTATGTAAACTATCACCTAATGTAAATTGTTCACATTTCCTGGTTCTTTTCAGCTACTGGTAAACAACAAAATGTTTGTAAACACAACAGTACTAAAATAGGTGTGTGTTCATCAATAAGATAAGCCTGATTAACATGAACGATGCTTTTATCAACAGTATATAAAAACATTATTATTCTGTCTTGGAGAACAAAATCTAAACACAGATGAAAAGCAAGTCTGTAACTCATATGGATTATTTTCACAGACACTTTGTTAAAGGGATAGTTCAACATTTTGGCAAATTGGCCCATTGTGGGTTTGTTACCTTTAATTGTCGGTGCAAGCTGTTTTTGAACAGCGGAGCAGAGTCGCAAGCTGCTCAGAGTTACGCTACGGCGGCTAATGGGATTTCTTGGTTTCCCTCATCAAACTCATCAAATACACAATTATCCAACAACTTCAAAATGGTTTCGTGGACAAGTTGTGACCTGGACATTCACCACGCTATGAGATAATAACAGAACATTACGAGACAGAGCCGTTTTAGAGGTAAATTCATGAAAAACCACTGATGCGCGTTCGTGTCAGGGGCAGTTTTTCGGCAAGCAGTCTCTGCATTTACCTCGAAAACAACTCTTGTCCACCAGAGCGTTTTGGAGTTGTTGGATTGTGTATTTGATGAGTTTGATGAGGGAAACCAAGAAATCCCATTAGCCTCCGTAGCGTAGCTCTGAGCAGCTTACCACTCTGCTTTGATTTACAACTTTCTGAACCTGTAATACTACTAGGCGTTAATTGCTCCCACTGGCAGACAGCTAACTACTAACAAGTCAGGTTGCGTGTCTGGCACAAAGGTCGTGATGATCTGTGCTGGCAGCGCTCATCAGCTGTGATGTTCAGCCTCAGCTCTACCTGTAGACCACGGACCAATGAGCACAGATAAACTATTATAGAGTAATGCAGCAGCAAACTTGACTGTGATGAGAGGCTCAACAGACAGACAGACAGACAGACACACAGACAGACAGACAGACAGACAGTCAGACAGACAGACAAGGTGAGCGCAGCAGCGGGAGAGCAGAGACTCACAGATAAGAGGCTTCACATTTAGACCTCTTCATGTCCGAGCACCTAGACTAAACCAACGTCTTAACCATGGCGGTAAATAAGAACATCCTGTGAGTCAAACGCTGAAACTGTATATGTTGTATCTAAAAAAAGAAAGAAGGAAAAAAAAAAAAGGTCTGTGTGAAAAGCGGCGAGGCTCACCGTGGATAATGAGCTCTGAGTCTTTGTTGAGTTCGTAGAGACGCAGCGCTTCCTCCAGCTCCAGCTGAGACGACACTGTGCAGGGGTCACCTTAGAGACAGAGAGCATATCGGATGTCATTCACCATATTTAGATGCGGACATGCAAGAAACCAGGTTACAGGGAGAAATCAGGTGAAGGACAGAGATTAGAGAATGTTTTTGAAATAAAATTGTTCCTATAAAATCATTCAATTCCCTGAATACGATGTTGTTTTAGTGGAGTCAAACCTGTCAGATATTCATACTGAGACATGGCTCTCTTTTGTTTTTATATCCGACGACTGTGACTGACAGTGCAGTGAAAAGACTCAAACACTTTTCTGATAACAGCCTAATGATTTTATGTTCAGTTTTTAAACCAAAAACGCCAATCATTTGCTAGTTCCAGCAACTCAAAAGTGAAAAGAAATGGGGTTCTTTGTCACAGACGAGAGCAAATTAAATATCTTTGCAGTTTGAAGAGAAATAACTGGTATTATTCCTTCTTTCTGATACATTATGGACAAAAACATTAAACAGCAAACCACCTATAAATAAAACTAACTAATAAGTACTGGCAGTTTTAGTTTAACTCAGGTTTTTAGTTGCTTGTTTTTTTATCAGCTCTCTTCATTTTTCTTCGGTGTTATCAAGTTTCCAAATTTCATATGTCGGTATGTAAAAAAAGCCTGTGAGAAACCTTGTAAGTGAAACCAGGCCTCTCATTTACATGACATTTAAGAGATCAGGTTACTTTTAAATACACAGACCGACAAAGACGAGCAAATAACAAAGCAGAGACAACGGAGTGGCACAAAAAGCTGTAATTTCCAGTTTCCAGAGCGAAAGGCTGCGAGTCAGTGTAAACGGTGAGTTATACAGTAGAGGAGCATGACATTTAAAAACACACTTCTGTCTCAACCACTGCAGGTGTGATATGAATTGCAATGCATGAACTTTAAGTAAACATTGAAGAAAAAGCGCGTGGGCGTGAGCTGGAGACGGCAAGTCAAGTCAATGCTGCCGTTTCAAATCATTTCCTTTTAATTGCCCAGCTGTATTTGTACAGTGATCTAAGTCAATAATTACAATACCACTCAAGACTCAGGTCTAATTATTTCCTGATCATTAACAGGAAGAGTCGGGAGCGGCGTAACACGCATGGAGAGGCCGCGTGAGTCGACGTGGAGGCCGGTCTTTCTATTCTTAGGGTTTTACCCAATTAATCACAATGACAAACCTCTGACTTCATACAGAGCGCGAAAACAGAAACTCTGACACACACCGACCGTGGATGGATAAAAAATATATATTTCTATTTATAACATGAAACAAACTTCTGGAGGTTAATAAGAGAACCTGTGGGCGGACTGCGACATCAAATGTGTCATCAATTTGCAGGTTTGAACAGAAATATCTGTTTTTTAGGTGCAATTCAAGGTCATTTTCGTTATCAATCAAGCTGCTGAGTGTTTCATTTATCAACCAAGTAATTAATTAGTAAGTGGAAATATGAAATTAGTCCAACACTCAAAGACGTTTAACCTAATGTTAAGAATGTCAAACCAAACAAAGACCAGACCAAAGTGTCCTCGTGCACTGTTGTCGTCGCTTCACAGTCGTCTAACAGGATTTTTTCTCTGAGGATGGTTTGCAGAGAGCCGGCTAATTCTTCCAAGCTCATTTTCTATTCCAGCACACACCCTACAGGTGGTACGCTGTATCTATCTGTGTCTGTGACTAAAAGCAGCATCATGTCTGACAACGAGATGCACTTTGGATGAAATTATCTTTCGCAGATGGAAGACTATTTACTGTATGTACACAACATCTAATGCTGTTGTGTGTGTTTACATTAAAATGACCTCAACATGTTCATATGATTGAGTTAAAATTCAGTTTCTGGGGTCAGCAGGTCACATTTAACTCTGAACTTTTAAAAACAGTGTTATTATAAAAAGACTAAACTCATCCCAGGTGCATTTTCTAATTAACAACGACTTCAGTTCACACGGCGCCGCTGTGAGTTTGCGGTTTCCATGGACGGACGGGGCAGCGAGGAGAAACAGCTTCCACGGGCAGGGTACTTCATTACACCCATCAAGCAGCTTTTCTGTCTCAGACGGGCTAATGACTACGGTGACTGTATGTGGGTGGCGATGAGTGGGAGCTGATCTGAGTCTAATGAGTTTAGGCAGGCTGACCTTATCCTGAGCGGAGCAATCTGATGGCTCCATCTTTCCTATGACACTATTACTGCTGCCTGACTAACGGGCTGACGACAAGGGACTGTATAGAGGAGGGGGGAGGGGGGCGGGGGGTGACGCTCTTGACAGACAGGAAGAGACTAGACTGAGCCCTACAGTCAAGAGAAATGGTGGCGTGTGTGTGTGTGTTTATGTGAGCATGTGTTCACGTTAACACATCCCGTCGACTAGGGCAAAAGTCAGCGAGTGCATTAATTGGTTGTTTAATTTGATGAGAGAGTGAATGAATGAATGCATGTGTTTATTTCGATGCATATAGGCTATGTGTCTGAAAAGGTGCAGGTAGAAGCTAAACTTATCAAAAATGATGAAGCACAAAAATGAGAAATTAATCGTATCTATAATAAACTTGCATTTTTCATCACAACAAAATAAAAAATGCTGCACAGCGCACAATTTAAACTTAATAGCACAATATCAGTAATATTATAGCTAGACATTACATAATAATAACAATAAGTCTTTTAAAACTGGCTGGGGGGTGTTTGCATAATTTCTCATTTATCTCTTTGGTTTATGAAATAATAAAGTTCCTCGTACATGATGTTGTGTGTGTGTAATCGTTTAATTAAACTTGACTGTGGTTTTATGGCACATGTCCTATAAGGTGAGTTTGGTAACGGTCTCGGTGATGGAGTCATACCTTCCTCGTCGATCCACTTCATGGTGAAGAGCTGGTCGTTGTCCATGGAGCACATGTCCTTCACTTCGCCGTACAGACCCTCATACGAGATGGACGGCTCAAAGTGAGTAATCATGATGTCCCTGCAGAGAAACACAAAAATGTTAATATGAAAGAATATAACCAGCTTTAAAAATGTCTCTCAGTGCTACTTCATGGATGACGTGTTGCAGTTGTTCTTTACATTAATTAAAATTAAATCAATCAAAATAGTGGAAAGGTTGCTGCCATCTTCAGATTCAGTCATTACACCAGCTAATGGTCTAAGAACTCAAATATATTCAATTCATTAGCATAGAAAAGAAAAGTAACAAAAACAGAAAGTATCCACACTTTTGGCCGGCAGCAGTGGTTTTTGTTCAAAATAAAAAATTTCAGTTCCTGCTGATTTAAAATTGCTTCATTCAAACAATACAAAACAAAATACCAATCAGACACACACAGTTATGATTTTGCCCACATTTGAATACAACAATATTTTTATTACACACAATAATTGAAAAACAAAAAGAGTGTGGGGGTAATTCTCTTTTTGTTAAGAATTTTACAAGTAAATTTGACATTTGAGAAATCAAGATTTGTTCTAAAAACACTGAAATATCAAAATTGAACCAAGATGCTGCGGGCTGCAACTGACAATCATTTTCATTATCTTCTATTTTAAATTAGAGAATACCAGAGAAGAGTGAAAACTGTATTTCACAGTTTCCCAAAATCCAAATGAAATCGTAACTGTTTGTGAAAAAATGTTAAAAATGATTGTCATTTCTATTTGATAACTGCCCACCTGATTAATTAACTGATCAACAATTAGAGCACTTTATCATTATTTTTAGAGGTCAAATCTCCCTCCCTCCCTGTCACTGATGCATCTGGAGGAAAACTCTGGAGAACGACACACTTCAGATGGAGAGAGGAGGAGGAAAAAAAAAGTAGGTGCGAGAGCTTCTTCTTTTTTTCCCCCCAAACACTGTCGTGTGTGAGTCACAGTCTCGCAGTCTGTCACATTTGTGTGTGCATTCATCTGTACAGCATGATGGTGGGTGTGAGAAAGGGAGCACAAACAGTGAGAGAGAGAGTGAGAAAGACTGAAAAAGATTGAGAGAAAGAGAGAGAGAGAGAGAGAAACTAAAACAGAATGAGTCATAGCTGATTGTGACCGCTGCGGTTCAGGCTCACTCTTCACCACTGCGCTCCATTACTTCCCTGAAAAGCAGGAAAACGCTTGGCTCGCTGCCCCTCATCAACAAGTCCATCGCACCTTGCCTCCTCACTTCGCACAAACACACAAAACGCTCAAAACATTACGGTGAGGTTTGTCTCATCCCGACAAAACTGCCGACGGGATCATCTATCCGTCGTCGTTTCAGGATTGATGTCGCCGGCTCCCGGCCTCAGCTGTGTTTATGGGGATGGAGATTGGAGTACACATGAGATTTTACAGGTTTGCAGGCGACAGGAGTCTGAGCTCAGGAGGTCAAGACCCAAAGGGGGGGGCAAGCCGAGCAGTGAGGGGTAAAATAAATAAAAAAATGAGAGGAGCGGTGTAAACGGATATAAGGAGGGGACGATGTGTAAAAACCAGCAGACAAGACAGGGAGTGACCCACAAGGATAGAAGTAAACACCTCTTACTCCTCCCCTTTTACTGCCAACATCAAACGTGTGAACTAAGATTTTCATCAAGTTGAGAGCTTGATAGCAGGATGATAAAATCCCCAACACATGAAGTAAACAATGCACTCTCTCAAGGACGACTACTGTACGATATAGAGCGTGTGAGGTCACTGCAGGGTCGCGCTTCGCCAGGAGCAAAAACACATAAATACACACCAGACTGTGATTTATTTTGCGGATATTTCAGTTTCACATTAATGTTGCAAGCGCCTAAAGAGTGCAGCCTCCTCACCGCCCGGTATTAAACTGTCTGAAAGTCACACATCAAGAGTGAATGCAGCTTTCTTTTTTCTTTTTTCCCCCCCCCAGAGCAAGAATAAACTGATGCAAAGCTCAGGGCTTCTCCTTCCTCCCTCTATTTTTCTCACCCGCTTCCTCCATCCTGCTGGTGTTAATCATTTGCCGGTGAGATTGGAGGAGGAGGAGGAACAGACTGGCAACAACACTCCCACAGTCTGATCTCTCCTCTAAAAAGCAGCGTGGCAGCACAACTTCCTCCAAAAAGCCCTGATAGTGCTTTAAAGAGATAGAGAGCAGTGCATAAACTTACTAAAACACACTGCAGCTCCTCCACACGGCAAGTGTTGAGTGTTTGAGTGTTTGGTTAATGCCAGCAGGCGACTTTACCTGTGTCACGTGTAACCAGACCTGAGCCGTGCGTGTGTGTTCGTTAAACAGCTGTTTGTCTTCACACAGTTAGTTAAAGTTAAGCCACGTCTCAGGTGCCTCAAACTAAATCCGAGACACAGACACTGTAGTAGCCTCGGCTAACAGCTACAGGAAGTCGGGGGAGACGATGCAGAAGAGATAAAAATACACAGACAGCAGCAGGAATACTTTCACCCACGTTTTTTTTTAAAGTTTTCTAACTCCTGCACAGTGAGGCTGAAACAATTATGCAGAAGTATGTGAAGACTATTTTATACTGTTTTTTTAAAAACTATTCTGTATTATTCAAGTCATTTAATCAAGGAAAAATACTGACACACGACCTCATGCTTATGTCAATAGATGCTTGTCGAAATACGACTGTCGAATATTAGAAATTAAGCGCCTCAGGATCTGAACAGTCTGTGGCATTCTACTCATGTGCCATTAAACCATAGAAGAAGAGGGCGCAAGGTGATGATGATGTCATTAAAAGAACAGTGGAAAACAATTAGGAAATAGTGATGGAAAAATTGAATTTCTGTTTTTTATACAGATAATTATTTTAACAATTGCAGTCAGCTCAAACAATTGCGACCAGCCAATTATGTAATAATTGTGACAGGTCGAGATGTAATATAAGATATCAAAATAATTCCCCAATATTGTCTGACGTGAATGTAATTGAATTGAAGGTGAAGGTATTTCCCTATCTCAGCTTTTTGACAACATCTCTGCTGCTTCCTTTGATTTAGAAATGCATTAATCAATACTAGTGCCTTTTTAACCCATTAATAATGCAACACTGGCCAAAAAAGTTGAGCTGCAGAAGAAGAACTTCAAAGTAAGTGATGGTCTGTGTTACACAAAAGGAAAAGCAGACTATGGGATTCCTCAGGGTGACTAAGGCAGAAGAATTGTTCTGTGAGCCCATCACTGGTGACAAACTGAGAGGAAGTGGCATTCCTCCGCTCGGCGCTGTCCTACAGCAACAGCTTAATTAAAGAAGGGAAGAGGAGGCGGAGGAAGTGGCGAGGAGAGGCGGAGCGCTGGCCTGGCTGTGCCCCTGGCGTCTTAACTGCCGTGAGTAGGACTCTGCTGCCCCATCTGCGCAGCATGAAGCCATTCGTCACTGGTGAGCGCTCAAGCAGGAAGCCGGGGTCAGGGCGCCTCTCTGGGCCTCCGCCTGCACCTCGGACCATCCATCTCTCTGTCAGCGCTGCCACGCATGGGGATGCCCCCTGCAACACCTTCACACAACGCACACGCACACTCAGAGAGCAGCGATCAACCACTAACAGACACACACACACACACTGATGGGGAAAACAGAAACGCACCTGCCAAGGTTAAAGTCACCGAAACAGCCGCCTAAATTAGGGTTAGGGACCCGTTTGCGGGGACAAGGGCGCCGCACGGCCATAAGTCACCGGAAGTCACAACCGGAAGTTGGTCTTCTTTTGCGCATCTTGTTACTTATTCAGCGCTGAGTTCAAACGGTAGATGAAAGAGACGATACGATGGATACAAAGAGATGGAACGGTAAGAGAATGAGTGTTTAAATTATCATCTATCTAAAAAGTGTGATGTGTTATCTACGATACAATATTTACAATTAATAATAATTGTAAAAATGACTTAAGAGTCAGTTAAGTAGTAAATTATGCTAAATATATAAAACATTTTGTGTAAGGTTTGTGTCCTTAATAAAGTCTTCTTATCTTATCTTATATATTTTGGTACAGAGCAGTGAATGGTGATTAATATACATATACATTGTTACATTATTATTTCATAGCGTGGTGAGTTTTGGAGTTGTTGGATTGTGTGTACCTGCACTGTTCACCTCCATTGTGTTTGCTGAGCAGCTCACGTCTCTGCCCCGCTGATCTCAAAACAACATGCACCGATAATTAAAGATAATGAACCTACTGCTATGACTATAAGGATTATGGCAGTAAGCAAATTTGCCAAAATGTTGAACTATCCCTTTAAACACACCATCCCTCAAATTAAGAAGAAGAAGAAAGAAGCCTCTCCACCGGGCCGCCCTGACCCCAGTGAGGTCAGGGTGGATGAGACGCAGCTCTACCGGTCCAGGTTGTAGGAGGATGCTGCTGCTGCTGCTGCCGGCCGTCTCCAGGCAACACAGCCCACCTGTGGTGCTGAGCAGGAGGGAGCCTTGAGCCTCGCAGCACAACAGCACCAACCAAACGCACCCCGCCTGCTGAGCCGGCGTGCAAGGTCACTTGTAATAACAGACAGACACACAGACGGGAACACAAACACTTCAGCGGTGCTACACACGCACGCACACTGTGTAGGATGTGTGGACAAAGCAGCACAGACCGTAAATTACACGGAGAAGCTGCTGAGAGCCGGCGATAGCCTTAACCACGAGCGTGAGTGGAGACGTGTGTTGGTGGTGGTGGATGTGTGGATGTGTATGTGTGTGTGTGTGTGTGGGGGGGGGGTACGACTTTACGGTTCACTGCTTGAGGGGGTTTTCAGAGTAAAAGTAAACAGAAAGACAAGGAATGCTTCCCATATATTCTGAACAAAGCCGAGCCTTCAAGCCCTGATCCAGATGGTGGAGTCTTTGAAAAAAGAAGAAGAGCTCCTTTGAAAAAAAAACAAAAAAACATTGAACTGCTTCACCGAGCCAGTTTAATCCCATTTTCCTGCCAAACAACATGCCTTACACAGGAATCCTGAAGTTGATCTGGCACATGTGAAGCCTTATGTCAGTCGCTGTTGTTGGCAACTCTGAAAGAAAACAAACAGTGTTCGTTCTGTGTCGCACAGAAAGACCAGCAGCTGCAGATTATACACCAGTAACATATAATCTGAGCTGCACACTGAGGAATAGGCTTAAATTAAGATCTGAATTTGACTGACAATATTGTCAATATGAGGCTAAAAAGCGACGTGGACCAGGAAACTTGGAAAGAGCGGGTTAGAGGAAATATAATTACCACCTCAAATAACATATTCAGTCACATAATAAACTGTTTTTGAAATTCCTGTTTTAGTTTTACAGAGAAATGGTTCGTTCTGACAAAATATAATTCATAAAACATTGGAAAAAGAAAAAGAAAAATCAAGAAAAACCTTTTGTCTAGCTGTCAGAATCACTTCACTGAGAGGGTAAAACTATTAAACTGTCAGTCAGTCGCTTTTAATACCTAATAGTTGACGCATACAGTTACCGGTGCACTGAGCAGCTTTGGTATTTAAGAAAACCATAACTCATAAATATCAAATTAAGAAAATATTTGACATTCATATCAGGGTGGGACACATGAGGTCATGTTGCATTTTTAAAAAATCTCATCAGTGCTGGAAGACCTAAGAGCTGGTCGATCAAGAGAAAATAAATACTCTAATAAAGTCAATTCAAGTCACGATTTAAAAGTGTTTGTTCTTTTATATTGTCGTAAACATGTTTTGAACAACTCGACATCTCATCTATAAACATCACCTGGGACCTAAGATGTACAACTTTCACAACAGACAATGCAATAATAAAGCTGTGCGAAAGCTCTTCTCACTCCTTCTCGAATACTTCACTTATTTTCTTTTTTCTGTGTTTTTATATTTTGCTTCCTCAATTTTCATTTCTATATTATGTTGTGCAAAGAATTTGCAGAATTTAAGACATAAGACTCTTTATCTTGTAACAGTGCAAAGAGTACAGGATGCGTTAAGAAATAAGGAATAAGGAGTAAAATAAAGGATTTACTATGTACAAAAATATAAATATATACAGTGTATATATAAACAACAAAGATATGTACTGCTATGTACAAAAATATTTAAGTAGAAAAAGTATATACGATGTTGTTTGTTCAAAGATATTGCACAGTGTGGGTGGTTGTGAAGAACAAGTAAAAGTATGTATAATTCGTAATAGTACAAACAAACAAACCAACAAATACAAAAATAATCCTATTTTAATTACTTATTTGCCATATGCATTGCTTTTACGTCACAGCCCATCTTCCTCCACAGTACAGTAGCAGCATCACTGTCAGTTTATTGTCACGTGTCCAGTGGCTCTGCAGCTTTCTCTGGTGACCCTCAGTGTGAATGAGAGGCAACACGAAGACGACGCAGTGACAGGCCGAGACTGCTACAGACTGGCACCGGTCTGCTGCTGCTGATGATGACATTGACTAACAACAGACATGATGATGCACTGGGGGGGAAAATGGACTTTAAAAAGTACTCTGCTGGAAATAGATGAGCTGGGATTGTTTTAACACAGTCAAGTCATTTAAAGCGCGTGGTGGACCATGGTGTCTGCATGTTGTTTAGGTTTAAAGCACCTGTTAAAATATCCATTTAGTTGTAATCTCTGAATCTCAATCACTCCATCAGGCAATATCACTGATTATCACGAGACATCGAAATGGAGAGATAGCATGGTTTACTAGGACTGCGACTGACGTTTATTCTTCTGCAATTAGTCACGTATTTTGTGATCAATCACCTGGAACGATATTGGAAAGATTTACAGTCACAACTTTGCAGGGGCCAAGGTGACATCTCTTCAAATACTGTATTTTGTTTTGTCTGAGTAAAAAGGTTGAAAAGAACCAAATTCAGCACCACTTTTATAATAAATGATAAATTAAAGGGGCAAAGCAGATAATAACTAGCAGCCTATCTGTGAGAAATGACTGATGATTCATCACTTATCATGACAGTTGCTGATTTTTGTGTGTGGTGATGATCGACTAATCCTTCAGTTGACTGTCTCTCAGCTGAAATATTACCTCACTTACTCACTACTTGTGGAGTTGTTCATTCTCCGTCACCAGTTTGATGCTTGTACTAGGACAAGAGGTTACTATCTGACCTGTCAGTACTGATCTCATTCATTGATTTGGAGCGTTACCAACCCATCTAAAATCCCATTTCTGGGATCTGTCAGGAAACAACAGCAATACTGATGAAATTTTGTTTTAATTCACCCAAAAAAAATCAAAGGACGAGTCCGTTCTCGGTCTATTCCCTCTTTGCCAACATAGCTGAAATTCCTCGGCGGCAACCTCACGAATACTTCGCATGCTTTGCTGAACGACATGACATCTGATGATCAACACACATAACAAGAGTTCCTGGGGTGTGTCGAAGAGCCACTGAGCGATACAATGGGTATGACTAAGGTGACTTGCACTACACGTTTTTCAAGTCTTGGCTGAGCTCCAATCACTGGCTCCATCAAACCAAAAAAAAAAAGTGGAACAAGGAGTGTCAGACAGAAACAAGTAGTTGACAAATGATTTCCATCATCCCTTTAAAGCTAAAATAGCCTAACTACCACTGTCAGGGTGGTGGTGGGTCATCATTGACTCAAAGCACTGGCATGTACATATCCACAACGTGATGGCACGATCAGGACAGAAAGTTTACTCATGTTTCTTGGCTGTAACTAAATGTAACTTAAGTGTTCTGCAATGATTAAGTTACAGTTGTATGTTAAATGTTTACATAGGGACTTTTATGTTGCAAAGAAGACTGTTTAAGTTTAAGGGTGGAGCTGAAACAACAATATAATCAATGGATTAGTAGCTAAATATAACAGAATCACAAGCAACAACTAATATAATGTAATATCTGATTACAAGTACGATAAAGAGCCAAAAAATAATCATATTTGAGCAAATGTTACAGCTTCTGAAAAGTAATAATTTCCAGGGAACTGACTGTGCAATCACTTTCTTTACATTTTGGACTATTAGCCAAAACATCTGGATACAGCCCCCCTGATCTGTGCTAACAACAAATTATAAATCTAGAAAGTAACAGGTAGATTCATTTTCATCTTGTATCTGCAGTAGGAAGATCATGCGTCACATGGTTTTGGTGCCCTAAGTCTTATCTGATATTCTTGAAAATACCAGATGTGAATTACAGTGAAGCATCACAACTTAAATTGATTTTCTGGACCCTGTTGTTGTGATGTGTATCAATGCCAATGCTCTGATTGATGCACTCACTGCCTTGATTTCCTGCCCATCCCTAAACGACACAACATCAATAACATCAATCTTTTACACACATGTGGACTTGCCGGAAAGTGCCAGCTGTATAGTGATGTTTTGTCAATCAATAATCCCAACAAGGACAGTTTATAAACCTTATCAAGCTGAGCACGTCACGTCACTGACAGATACTGAAACTAGTCGCCCTCTGCTAACAGCTGCTAGTATGGGTATCCAACTCATTTTGACTGACCTTGATTTGATGTTTCTTCAATAACACATATGAGCCCCTGGCTTGTCTGTTTAATTTATTTCTATTATGTTTTACCAGTCAAACATTCAAACACTGTGGTATAAAATGCTTTCTATGTGTTTATGCTCAAGTAATAAGGATACTAATGGCATAGATCTGATTGATGCACTCACTGCTTTGATTTCCTGCCCATCCCCAAATACACAAATCACACATGTGGACTTATCAGCATTAGTATCAGCTGTATAGTGATGTTTATCAATCAATAATAACCATCCAGAACTGTTCATAAACCGTATCCTATTCTTATTCTATTCGCTCTATTTTATTATTTCTTTATTTAAGTGTATAATATCTGTATGTAAAAGCGCCTGCTAATAAAATGTATTATTATTGTTACAATCAAGCTGAGCAGGTCACTGACAGATACTAGTACAGAAACTAGTAGCTCCTCCTTTGCTAACAACTGCTAGCACGGGTAAACCAACTCATTTGGACTCACTTTAACCCACTTGGCAAGTTGGCTATCGATCTGACACGTTTCTTCAGTAACACAGAAGAGCATCTGGGTCTGAACTGGCAGCGTGTCTGTGTCTGGACAGTTTCACCTGTTCAAGTTTTTTACCTGAACCTGGACAGCCCCACCGTTAGCAAACAGCTAGCTGGGGTTAGCTCACATTAGCCAACTGGTTAGCCTCCTCTTCCAGTCTGAACCAAAACGTCTCGCTGGGCTTGCTAACAACAACAACAAACAGTAGTTTTTCTTACCCTTTATAGTAAGCCTTCACCCGGACTTGATGTGAGTTCTCCCCGGGGTGGGACATGGTGCTGTCCCGCAACGTCGGCATCATCAGCTTCGTCGCGGTCAGTCCGACTCACCGATACCTTCCCTCTCCTCTTTAAGCTGTGTTAGTTGTTGTAGTAGTGTAACCACACCCGGAGCACTTTGTTTTCTTACGGTCCGTCGACACACCGAGTAAAACAACGAGGCAGATGAGGCTTAAACAGAAACACAAGGAATTTGACCCCCCTTTTCCCTTAAGATAAACAAAAATAACATGGAAAGTACAGGAAAACTTGCGGGGTCCGCCAAACAACTCCCTACTGCTGCAAAGGCCTAACGACGGACTAGTCCACTGCAGGAATGTTTGGAGGGGGGGCGCATAACTTGGCATCTTCAAGACATGTTGTAGTCACGTTAAATGAGTATCACCTTAAAGCCATATCACTCGTTATCTCGCGTGCTTTTACAGGTAAAAGAGTATGATAAAACAATGAAACGCGTTTTATATCTCAATAAAGTTAAACATGTTCTTTCTTGGCAACCGTTTCCGACTGTACCAACTCGAGCTGCTTTTCTCGAGCGTGCGTGAGTGCTGCATTCAAGTTCAGACGTCTGGGCTCGGACACTATACAACCCTTCAAGCTGTGTCGCGCAGCATTGAAGTTCCCTGGTTCGGAAATAACTACAAGACTGAACAGCAACAATAAAAACAAAAAAGCTTTTTATTAATTTAATTTTAGAAACTGGCTATTGGTTCAGTTCTGTGAAGAAAAGAAAACTTATGTAACTATAACACTCAACTATGATAACCCAATTGCCTATACAAAATAACACATAACAATGGTTTTAAACGTTTAATCTACTTATTTTTTGTCCTTTGTCGTTATTTTTTTTTACTTATTCCTTAAAGATTCAGACGGACTAAGCAAGAACTTAACTTTAGCTATCAATGAGCCATGATTAACTATTGGCTACCACCTAAAATGCCCATTAAAACCTATAGCCTATCCAATATAATGAACCATTAATGTGTATAGGTTTCTGGTTTACTGATTTACTAATACTGAGAGGTGTGTTATGTGGTTAACCACGTTAACGTTTCTGTCAGAGAGAAGTGACTGAATAGAAACACTTCTCTTGAATATGCAAAAATTACAGCAGCAGAAAATGAAGCTGACTCAAAATAGGAAGAGTTTCAACCCTACAAACTGGAAATATTATAACTTTAATGCAAGGATATTTATGGCAGGATTTATGCAACATTTGTATTATGCAGACTTCTTATATTACATATTACGTACTCATTTTAACATGACACCAACAACCTGAATATAGATTTATCAGTATCCTGATACAAGTCTATTTTTCTACAAATTACTTTGTCACAGTTGCCTGGATGCAGATGCTGCAACTTCCATTTTGTCTGATGGTTTTGTTTCCACTAGGATATATTTAGTCAAACACATAAGTTTTTATTAACACATTTAGGCCTACCTGAAAAGAGTTGCTTATTACTTTCCAGATAATACACATCATCTATATGTGATGCAAACGAATCCAGGTAACCAGCTAAAATACTTTTTGTGTGTTTATAATGTAATAATGATCGAATAACATTATGTGTAATGGTATAAATCTTTCAAATAGCAATTGCAATAGTATTTTCTTCACCAATGAACATGAAATGGCCCCTCTCCTTGTTTCCTACAGCTATTATAATAAAGTGAAGTCAATTTTAACACACCCACAGGATGGTGGCTGATATCAGTGCTTTGTTTCTTGCTTTCATTCTTCTGACTCACAATCCCTGTTTAGAGGTTTCTCCTACAGGGAATATTCTCATGCTCATTTACAGCCTTACATCTATAACTGTCATATACATATTAAGTAAATAAATAAGCAGTGAGTAGCGGATAAAAGCCCATTAGAGACCGTCAGACAGCTGCGGGTGTCTCCATGCAGTGAGCGCAGCAGCGGACTCCCCGGCTGTGCAAGGTCCTCCCGCACTGCGAGCGGTGCTGTGTCCAGGCTTTTTTTTTATTGCCTGCTGTGCACCGTCTGATTCTCCCTTTTTTTTAAATCTCCATTTTAGACGGTACTGACGCATCCGTAGGTTTCAGGACTGGGACAATGTGCCGGGGTATGATCAGTTCCTGATGGCCCGTGTCTCTCAATACCAGGCAGGTACCGCCGACAAGAGGTGAATGATTGTGCATGCATAAAGCGCTGCTGTCTGTCTGAGACCGTCAGGGAATGACATCCCGATTTGTTGAATTTGTCAACCGAAGGCTCCTTAATTATGGACTGTCCATCTAATACCAGGCTGATGTTGTGATTGTTCAGGGTTTGTCGAGATAATCAAGCTTGTTTTCAATCAGACCAGCTCTGCAGCAAAAAAGCAATCAATATTCAAGGTGTAAATAATCAGTGCTAATCCCTATGAAATACGGTTGATTTTTTTTTTATGTCATACAGCTAGCTCTGATATTATTTAATTATTATTATTATGGGAACATGAGTCATAATTAACAGGCTGTATCATAATATGAAAAAAAAAACTTACAGCATTGTAGCATCTTTGTCTGTTTGTCTCTGAACAGATGTGAGAGACACAAAACAACCCATCAATCAATTAGGCTAATCAATCGCCAATACATTTCATCTCGTCTTCCAATCATCACAATGGGCTACAAAAATCCGGTCATGTTAGGTTTTTTTTTATTAATCTTTTGTTTGGTAACTTGAGTATTTCATAATTACAAGATAGTGATTGTTAAACTGAAACCAGCAACGAAAGATGCCCAGAAAACCTCAAAGTTGAGTTTATTAGGAGATAATACTGTTTTTTAACGTCTAAAACAAAAGGGTGTAAATTTACCTTTTGAACCAGGAATATACTATTATTTTGCCTGTTTGTCTGTTTTCTTGGTGGAAGCAAAACTGAACTGAACTCAAATGTCATACAGTAGGCTATTTAATAATAACAATAATTTGTTCAATTTTTTGTTTTTTGTTTTAGGTCTAACTTGCTTTACAATGTTTTTATTTGTTTTTTTAATTGTAGCAGCTGGGCCGAAAACTGCAGGAAAAATCCATGAAATCATTATTATTATTTTCAAAAAAGAGTAAAGAGACGTGTCAGTTGTGGCTGAAGAACAACATCATTTTTTTTCTTCTATTTAATAGTTAACCACTTCCTGTTAATATGTGTCCGTTTTTTATCTCCACGCAGTTTTCCCATCGCTGAACCTGTGTGTGACCTGGAGATGGAGAGGCAGAGCCCAGGGGAGAGGAGCGCGAGCGCGGCCACCACCACCACCGCCGCCGCCACCATCACCTCCTCCACATCAGCTGCCGTCACCATGGCAACAGCCAGCTCCAGCAACACCACGTGCACCCAGGCGCCCTCCGCATCCCTCAGCATAATCCCGTCAGACAGACAGGCAGTCCAGGTAATAGACAGCACCTGGTGGCCCATCTCCTCCTCCTTAATTAAATACGGGATAGTCCAGGATATAGACTGTACCTCGGATTATTTAATTGAACAGAAACCGACAGGAAGGTAGTCTCGAGACCTCTGCATGCATTATTATTTAACTTGATTGTCAGACACCAGGTTATAGATGAAGCCCTTGGACCTCTGTGTGATTTCATCTGACAAGAAAACATTCAGGTGGTAGACTGTACCATAGATGCCAGCACAAGTGTCAAATGTAACCTACATACATATGAGAGAAGGACAGTCCAGGAAATAGTCATTATCTGAGACCTCTGTGTGTAGCTTTCCCATTTGATTGACAAGCAGCATGTGCACTACAAATGACCTGGAACACCTGCAGTGCATATTGCTGTTTAATTTGACAGGACAGGAAGACAATCCAGGTAATAGACAGCACCAGGGACCTTTGTATGCAGTGTTTCATTTGACAGGGAGGAAATTCAGATAATAGACAGCTCTTTGGACCTCTGTGTGTTGTTGGATGTCACCAACAAAGTACACAGTCGCTGTGCCTTATTATAACAAAGGGAACTGAAGTGATCAATATTTATGACTTTGCTTTTACATTGTTCTTTATTTTATCAGTGATACTGTACAAGCAACATCAGGTAACGGTAAAACAAGTGCTTAATTTTGTCAGTGTGATCGGGGAAAAGAGGACTTTTCTGGAAATGATAGCAATGTGTTGCTCACATTGGACTGAGGATGAGCGTATTTATAAGCACGTGACCTTCTCATCCAACAGGTGATCCAGCACGCCATCCACCGACCTCAGAGCATGGCGGCCCAGTACCTGCACCAGATGTACGCAGCCCAGCAGCAGCACCTGATGCTGCAGACAGCGGCCCTGCAGCAGCACCAGCACACACCCCATCTGCAGAGTTTAGCCACCATACAGCAGGTCACCGTCTGTGTGTTTCGTGTGTGTGTGTGTGTAAGACACATGATGAGTCATTATTTATATGAAACCCAGTGAATAGGAGGGAATGATTATATTGTCAGAGAAATAATCATGGTATTAGGATTATCACGATTATTATGCATTAATTAATTTCACAACATTATGAATGTGTAAAATCAAATCAAAATTTTATTACATTACTAATTATATACACAAAATATTTTAAGTATCCATTAATATGACCAATAATTGATCCTTGATCTGTGCATTTACATTTATTTTAGCGATAATCTGCCTACGTATATGGTTCCACTTTTTTTGGACTCATGACAATTCATTAATTGTGGCATTTTAATATGGCGGTTAATTATGAAGTAATCGTGACATCCCTCTTCCTGGTCCCTCTCAGGCTTCGGTGTGTCAGAGGCCGTCTCCTTCGTCATCCACTGGCAGTTTGGTTCAACCTGCTGGTGTTTCCCAAAACTCGGTGAGTATCTCATCAACCTGACCACAGATCTTATTAAACCCCAGACTCTGCCGTCTCACACTGTTCCACCATGCCGCCCTGAATCCAGATCACTTTACCAGCATCTCCAGTGACAGCCCAGCTGATTGGCCGCACCCAAGCGTCCAACTCGACTGCCGCCACCGCCGCCGCTGCTGCAACCACGATATCCCAGCAGGCCATGCTTCTGGGAAACCGACCGGCCAACTGTAACCAAGCACAGATGTACCTTCGCACTCAGATGGTACAAACCTTTTTTAAGTAATCTGAAGCTCCTGGTGATACTGGTTCCTTCAAAACAAAACTGCATGACTCATTTGCCCTATTTCTATTTTTACTGAATGCGTTTTCCTCTGTCAGCTCATTCTAACTCCTGCAGCCCCAGTGGCTGCCGTTCAGTCAGACCTCCCTGCTGTCACCTCCTGCTCCTCTTTACCTACCTCCTCTCAGGTACACACAATGCCAGCCACCCAATTAGAATAATGCATGACACACAGAGTCACAGTTTTATACTGCTCGGGATATTACAAACCTTGCACTTGAGCTAAATTGCAGCGATACAGCAGGAGTGTCGACACCCAACGTGTAAAACTGACTGATCTGTGTGTGTTCAGGTGCAGAATCTGGCTCTGCACGCACACTTGCCTGGAGCTCTGGCTACAGCCCACAGCGTCATCCTAAAACCGTCGGCACAGTCTCAAGCCCTGTCTCCAGCCGCCTCCATGTCTAAGATGTCAATCTGTGCTCTGAAGACCAACCAGCTGACCGACACCGCGACTGAGACGGGTCAGCCCGGAGCCCAGATTATAGCCCCAGGTGAGTTAACGCGTGGCTACAGAGGAAAAAAGCTGACACAGAGAGTGGCCAAGTGTTTCAGGCTGAAGTGATGAGTCAGAGGTTCAGGGTTTAGGTTTTATTGTAACTGGAAATAAACTTTTTCTGCAGTTGAAGTCAGTAAACTGTCCACACAGCCTCAGACAGACAACATAATGCAGTAAAATAAAATATTTAAAGCAATTAAGACAATTAAATAAAAACAAAGTAAAAATGTATTAAATTAAAAGTGAAAAAAAACAAACAATAAGTACAAAGAGAGAATAAAAAAGCATTGCAAAGAACAACCAGCCAATAAATACATACATAAGAGTAAAGAAAATGCAATGTTCTAGATATGTTTGCAATGTTTGTTGTGCGTTGTTTGTATTTTCTGCTCCAGATAAACTCAATTATGTTTCCGAAGAGTCCTTGTAGTCCTGTTAGTTAGTTAGTACAAACTAAGGAGGTAGGGATGTCACGATCACTTGTTTACGCAAATAATCACGATATTAAACGCTACAGTTAATTATCATAGAGATTCCTGAATACTGTCAGTTTCCAAAAAAGATGATGTTGGAAACATATCGGCAGATGTGCGCCAAAGTAAAGGTAAATGCACAGATGATGGTCAATTTAACATGACATTGAATTGGTAGGAATTTAAATGTCTTATTTGTAATTGAAAGAACGATTAAAATATACTTAAACATTTGGTATAGATGACAGTTCGTGACTTTGTTTCAAACATTTTTCCTGGGGTATTAATAATTGGTCATATATTATTAATCGATACTTAAAATGTTGTGTGTAAATAATGAGTAATGTGATTTTGACTATATTTTATTTTACACATTCGTAGTGTTGTGAAATTGATTAATGCATAATAATCGTGATAAATACAATACCGTGATTATTTCTCTGACAATAATCGTATAATCTATAATCGCGACATCCCCTATAATGATGTAACAGTTATTAACGTTTGTGAGTGTTTCTTCCTGCAGCCTACTCTCCGGTGCAGACCCACGCTCTGGTCAAGCAGCAGCTGTCGTGTCCGTCAGGCCAGCGGGTCGCACACCACCAGCTCATCCTGCAGCAGGCCACTGCGGGCGCTCTCAACCACAGACAGCTGCAGCCCATCGCCCTCAGAGTGGCGCCGCAGGAGCCCGGCTCCGCCCCTCTCTCTCTTTCAGCCAAAAGACTGACCACGCCCAGCATCATGTCACAATCCAACGGAGACCCCCAAGCCCCCTCCTCCTCTTCTTCTTCTACGACTTCTTCTTCTGCTACTACTTCTTCGTTTTCCTCTTCTTCTCGATCTGTCACCAACGTCTTTGCATCATCAGCTCAGGCCTCGATCCCAGCCGCCGCCGTTCAGCCTCAGCCCCCTCCTCTGGTGGCCGCTCCGCAGCGCAGGACCTCATTCCCACAAGTGCAGAATCAGCCGCCGCCCCCTCCTCCGCCTCTGGTTCTCCCCCGGCTGCCCCAGAACCCCCCGGCCTCCCTCCAGAGGCTGTCCGTGCACTCGGTCCAGGCTTTGGCCGTCCAGTCGGGGCAGGTGCTGCTGACGGAGCACGAGCTGCCCGTGGCCGAGGCGCTGGTCCAGATGCCCTACCAGAACCTGCCCCCTCCTCAGACGGTGGCTGTCGACCTGAAAGTGCATCCAGTCCGACGCAGCGAGACTCCGTCGGTGAGTCACCGTCGTGTCCTATTCCTTGCAGATCTCCTGCTTCTCAGTATGTGTTGCTGGTTTGACAGAGGGTTTTTTTTTCCGTTTTGGGTTGAATTTCAGTCGGGGCAAACGTGCAAAGTGAACGGACTGAGTCCAGAGGCGAGCAAAGATGAAGGACGCTCTCCAAGTCGACAGAGAGACAAGACCCCCACACCTCTCATTGTGTTGCCGAAGCAGAATGGTGCAGGTGAAATATAACAACAACAACAAAAAAAGAAGATAATACATAATCCGACCTGTGTAAACTACAAACTCAATCAGGGTCTTTAAAGACAGTGGAATATTAAAGCAATATGACAGTAAACAAGTCAAAGAAGAAATGCAGCCATCGTGCCTCCAGATCTTACATGAGTGACATGAGTTGTCTTTGTGTAATTAGTGCTGAAAATGATACGATAGTGAGTTAATCGGCATCTTTTAGAAACTTGAATTTTGTATAACTTGGATTTTGCTTCTCCACATGGTTGAAATACAGTTTAAATACCTTCAATTTGGCTGTCTGCTATTTTCTGCATTCTGAATTAACTTAATTTCTGGGTATATAATTGGCACTTACAGAAGAAACAGTTCAAGATAAAGGCTGCAGCCGTACATTAAAGCTCTTTATATAACTGCAGTAAATTTAAAAGCATAAAGTCGAAGAAAGTATGACAAGAGCCAATTTTAAATGAACTGCAAGGGATTTCTACAATAAC
The DNA here is from genome assembly GCA_030347415.2 of Decapterus maruadsi. NCBI lineage: Eukaryota > Metazoa > Chordata > Actinopteri > Carangiformes > Carangidae > Decapterus > Decapterus maruadsi. The sequence continues at coordinate 22,502,553 of CM064906.1, forward strand.
TTAGTTTATAGCCTTTTAAAAACAGAAAATAAATCTGAGTTACTGAAATAATGCTGGTTTAACTCCTCAGTGGTTTTTATGCCTCTTTATGTCACTCAGTGATCAGGTCACCACAGGTCGAGGAGCCCCCACAGCTCAACACCTCCACCTCCACCTCCAGCAGCAGCAACCCTCCTCCCCCTCCTCCTCCTCTACCTCCGCCCGTCCTCCCCGCTGCGGTCCGCGGCCCCAGCCAGCCTCCCTCTGCCCCTGCCAGCGTCCCAGGAAGCCCCGACAGGATCCTTACAACCCACGTCCTCACGCACCTCATCGAGGGCTTCGTGATCAGGGAGGGGCTGGAGCCGTTCCCGGTACGTCCCACAAAACTCATGGCTTCCTAATAATTTAGGTCTTGAAGAATGAGTATGAAGATTTTATTTTTAATGTCTCCTGTTGTGCAGTAGTTCGGTCTGTCCCTGCATCGCCACAGCAGCGTATAATGGGAGCGGATGGATCTTAGGATGTTTAGTCTGTTTACATCCAACAAAACCACTTCTTTTTTTCCAGACAACGTCGGATGGCTATTCAAACAAACGCCGAGGGGTTTGTTTACTTCAAGAAAGCCGACATGTCTGTAAATGTCGTTGTAATGCAAGTCTTGCGCGAGAATCGAGTTGACAGGTTGTCTGAAGAGCTCCCATTTGTTTCATCAACAAAAGAATATCAACCTGCTATGAAAACGGCGTGCCTCAGAGTTAATATTCCTTTGTTGATGGCCATTTGATGTTGACTGTGGGAAAAAAATGCCATTTTGTGGGATGTAAACAGTCTATACAACCTAAGATCTGTCCGCTCCCATTATATGCTGCTGTGGCGATGCGGGGACAGACAGCACATGCACTTGAATTTGCCTGAAATTGTCCTTTAAAGGGTTAAATTAATATTTTTTACAACAGTATTATCTGTATTGAGTCTTGATAGCTGTTGTATTTGACATAATATACATGTTTCAATCCAATTTCTGCTCAATCTATATACACTTCTCATATCGTAACATATGAATGTGCAAGTTTTTCTTTTTTAAATGCAATTCAAAAAGCAGGTGGGTCCTTCGTCGCTCTTAGCCGAGCAGCAGGCTTCACTTCCAGAGTCCCAGGAGATCCACGCCAACGGGGACGCAGCGGCAGAGGACAGTCCTCTGGATGCTGACCAGTCAGATACAACAGACTCTGAGATGGAGAACGATGCACCAGCAGCAGATGGTGAGGTCCTGTGTGTATGTGGTGTGTGTGTGTGTGTGTGTGTGTCTGTGTGCGTGTGTGCGTGTGACTAACAGCTGGTCCTCTGAAGTTGCAGAGCTGGGCGAGAGTGTTGCAGGTGTGCTGCAGTGTGAATACTGCGGGAGCAGAGGTTATGCTCAGACGTTCCTGCGCTCCAAGCGTTTCTGCTCCATGACGTGTGTCAGAAGGTAAATAAATTACACAAGCACAAGTAACGTCACGTATCAGGTAATATTTGTTATGGAGGAACAAAGGTGTGTGTGGCTCCAAGGCCTGGTATTGATATTCCTCTGTGCCATAGAGCTCAATAAGTTTGGGGTTTGTGCCACAAACACAATGATTTAATGCTTTTGGAGTGAAGTTCACTTAAAACTACAGTGCCAAGCTCATTTAGGAAATGGCATGACCCCCCAAAAAATGAAATAACCATATTTGTGATGCATTGACCCCCATACAGTCGGTACTCAAGGTATGAAGCGTTGATGTCGAAAGCAGTTGATAATGTTGGATATTTTGTCTTGTAGCATTTTATCCTGTTGTAAACAACAAACAAAAGGCTGTCTCTAACCCCATGAATATTAATAAACCAAGCTGTGTAAAGTTTCAAAAGGTTTATCGTCACATTCACAGTAAAAACACAGTGGTTTAGACTCAACAATGAAATTCTTTGTTTTGCTTTTACACAAAAAACAATAGAAATCAGAATGAAAAATGAGTAAGTTAAAAAGTAAAGTCTAAAGTAGTCTTGAATGTATTGTTCTTGACTACAATGGCCTGTGGGTAGAAGCTATTTGTGTCTTAGAAAGGACAAAAAAAGATGTATAAATGTATTTTGTCTGCCACACATGACATATAAAGAGTAAAAATGCAGCCTGTTCCTGTGGTGGCGACGCACGTCATCTGACATGTGGAGTCCATTAGGCTCCATCTGGGCTATAAGAGCAACTCCAAAGAGTATAATTACTCTCATGTTTGAGTCCAGATGCAAAATCCTTCAGCTCAGTACCCCAGTGGCTAATACTTGTCTAATTGTGTTACACGCAAATGCAAATCTAAATGTAATATTTTGTGACTGACTCCCGTGCTAAGGTTCAGTGTGAGCTGCACCAAGCGCATCACCATGCTGAGGGCAGGACGCTGGCTGGGTCACAGGCCGATGGGCAGGAGAGGACGACCCCCCAGCAGAGTCAACGGAGCCTCCAGGGAACATTTCCTGAGACGGGTCAGTTGATATTCACCGACCTGATGCATGCAGGGAAAATACCGAGGTGCTGCAGGGATCAGTGGTCCTGAAGACAAGCTGCTCTCCGGGGAGCGGCCACGTTTGACAGGAACACGTCTCTGGAGGAAACTCCTGTGACCAAAACTGTTCCCTAACAGCAAATAACTTCAAAATAAGAAACAATGGGCCGAGTGTTTTAGAGCCTGATGTATCTACGGACAATTTTAATGCCTGTAACAGTGATTCCTAACATTTTTTGGCTCATACAACATCAATATATTGCTTTAATCTATAATAATGATTCTAATAGTGACATTTATACGACTCAAATGGACAATATTTTTAAATTCTCTCCATTGGCTCCCAGTTAAGTATAGAATTGATTTTAAGATTTTACTTATTGTTTATAAATCTCTTAATGGTGCTGCCCTTCCCTATATTTCTGACATGCTCATTGAGTAAACACCAGAGAGACACATGTAAAACTCTCCTCCATATACCACGCATATGTTCAAAATCAGCTCAGGGTGCTTTTAGCTTTTATGGTCTGACGCTGTGAAACTCTTAACCTGTTGAACTCCGCTCGTCTCCAACAATATCTTCCATATCTGTTCTCAGAAGCTTTTAATTAGTATTTTGTTTGATTGTTATTTTTACATAAGGCAAAATGCAATGAATTGGAAGACAAGTTTTATTTTCTTCTCTGCTTGTTACAAGCATACAACAAAGATGCAAAGCCACCCTCTGATCGTGATCTTCATGCAGAGCAATTGCATGCACTGGTATCTTCTTGCTTTTCATCCTACAGCATATTCAATTTATGTGTCTTGTCATCCCTAGTATTTTGTTTGATTGTTATTTTTACATATTGACATTTGTTTTGACATACACTTTACATTGACATTGACATTAATGTTAATGATAAAACAGCATCAAGGCCATGATTTGGACACAAACCCTGTAACAGATGCATAAAATAGCACAAACCACAGTATCATCAACACAGGAATGATGATCCGCCATGCACAACCACAAATCAACAACAGAAAGATAAATGACAGTAGTACAATAGAATATAAATATTAAGTGCAAAAACACTGCATATGTAAAAGTAAGGTGCAAGAACACTGGAAATATGAATTACATTACATTGTATTAATTACTGTCACGTTAAATGAGGGGGGAATCATTAAAGTAGTGTCACCCTAGAAAAAAACAGAGGGTATTTGTCTTTGTGCTTCACAGGCTCAGGAGACGTGCGGCTCAGAGGAGACGCAGCAGAGCCCAGTGAGAGAGGAGGAAGAGGAGGCACAGGAGGAGGATGGGGAGGAGGAGGAGGAGGAGGAGGAGCGGGAAGAGGAAGAAGAAGAGGAAGAGGAGGAAGAGGAAGAGGATGAGGAGGATGTGGAGGATGTGGAGGTGGAGTTGGAGTTGGAGGTGGAAGCGGAGCCTCCCGTCCCGATGAAGACCCGGCTCCGGAAGCAGGCGGAGAAGGAGCGCGAGAGGGAGCGGGAGCAGGAGCAGGAGAGAGAGCAGAGGCCGCCGGAGACGATCAGCGTGTCTGACGGAGAAGAAGACGTCGGCTGTCCGTCGCAGTGGAACGTCGAACAGGTGTTTTCGTACATCAACTCTCTGCCAGGTACCGACGTGACCTCAGCACGACAGACGGAAGACATAGAGATCGTGAAATGATTGTGACGATTCTTGATAGATAAAGTTTAGTTTAGTGAGTACACACATCAATAAACAACTTTATATACATATAATTTAAACAAAAAACAATAATTCATTTCTTTTTTTCATGCACTTTGACTGAATAGGATTTTGCCTACCTTTCTTACATTAACAGTTTCCATTAGTGTATGTACTGTATATCTTCTCAAAACTTTAATGACCAATCTCATCTCTTTCACATGTCACTGTGAAAATCAAACCACAATTAACCTTTTAAATAGGAATAAAAATAGGAATATGTCTGAAAACACAATTATTCCAACTTTGTGGACAACAATGTATTCAATGGTTCATCCTAATAATCAAATTTACATGTCACACGGCCACGAGGACAAAAACTCTCTAATTAACTGAGGTTCGGTGCAAGTGTTTATTTGATTTTAGGAGAAAAAATGACCTCTGTGGCAAAAGCAGGAAGAATCTAAAGAGGAAACACGGCTCGTTTTAATAACTGCATCACATTAATTAGGTTATTAGCATGTGTTATTTGCACATCACAGAGTTAATTAAGCAGCCACCCAGCGCTCAGTGCTGCGACACCTTTATTTTGTTTTAGAACAGGATGTTAAAGCGTAAAGTCAATATTTTTCAGATGATATTAAATTTGATTCAACTTTTTTGTCATTGTGGATACTGTACTGTACTGTACTTGATTTGTGGGAAACAATAGTGATCATTGTCACTATTATCTAGTGTTTTATAAGAAGATCAGATCAGTCAGTCAAAAAAAAATCATTACTTTCAGCACTAATAAACTGTAGCAAGACCAGAGTGAGCAAATAAATATAAGTAAATAAATTAAGATAAAAAAAATAAGCAACAACCACACACTGATAGGACTTTACTGAGATTTATTTGTAGCGAACAATGTGTTTTGGGTGTAGCGTCACTGTTGTGATAAAGTTTAAAGGGATAGTTCAACATTTTGGCAAATTCGCCTTTTGTCATAATCCCTATAGTCATAGCAGTAGTTTGATGAGGGACAGAGGACCTGCACCGTTCACCTCCATTGTGTTCACTGAGCAGCTCACGTCTCTGCCCCGCTGTTCTCAAAACAACATGCACCGATCGTTAAAGGTGAATGAACCTACTGTTATGACTATAGGCATTATGGCGATAGGCGAATTTGCCAAAATGTTGAACTATCCCTTTAAAAAGAACCTGAATCGCATACCTTCATATGAATAACACAAAACAAAATAATACAATAATAATAATAATGAATATCTGCCACCACTCTCTGTCTCCTCCTCTCTGCAGGCGGTCAGGACATCGCTAAAGAGTTTCGCTCCCAGGAAATCGACGGCCAGGCTCTGCTGCTTCTCACCGAGGACCACCTGGTCAGCACCATGAACCTTAAACTGGGGCCGGCGCTGAAGCTCTGCGCCCACATCAACTCTCTGAAAGACACATAAACTCTTTCCATTCTGTGTCGCTCTGGAAAAAAAAAGGGGTCGGAGCTCGTCTCACTTGGCCCCTGTCGCCGCCGGTCAGAGCAAAGATCCTGTCAGAGCGAAATCATGAACTCACGGACGGCGGTTTTCCCCGAGGTCACTGCCAGAGATTTCACTGCTGCCACCTCCAGCTGTTCCAGCTGTGGCTCCAGAGTGAAGTCGGCTCATTTTCTCATGACTGATGTTTAAACACAGAGCAAAACACAAAACTCGGCTCTGGTCGTTCCACTGTAGTGATTGTAGCAGTTCAGCTCCACTTATCCATTTGTTTCAAAATGGTTTTAAAGGTTGTTTGTATCATTTCTAAACAAATAACGACTTAAACATTTACAGGACAACACACGCAGGATGCTGTACGATTTAAAAGTTTACAGAACAGATTATTGCCTACTTATCTTAGGGGGCGGAGTTTGATACATTTATCATCAGAAAACAGTTGTAATGAATTATGAAAGCTTAACTGATAACAAGATTATTTATTGTTATTTATTATTGTATTATTGCCATAATTAATATACAAATAAAAACAATTAAAAACATTGCTTTACTTTCATTATGTTGTCATGAAAAATGAAAAGATTTTACAGTTTGAGGAGTTTTCTCAGTCAAACGTTCCTGATTCCTCTTATATATAAACATTATTTAAAGCCCGAATACCTCTGTAATCTGAATTATTAATAATTTTAAAGGACAGGCAGGACTTTTACTTGTCCAATAAGGTATTTTCTACTTTTAAATAAGCAAACGATGTGAAAACCTTTGGATCTAATCTAATCTAAGTTTTAACCTTAATTAAATAAATGTAATTTTTTGTAGAAATGTTTCTTCTTCTCTTCAAGTGCGTCACATCAGATTCAAACTAATGAAGTTTCTTTCATACAGGACATTGTGTATTTCATTACATCACCACCAGAGGGCCTTATTGATACTTTTACAAGGGTATTCAATGACACACCAAGCTCAGTACAAGGTGTTTTAAAAGGTGTTACCTGCGTCGTAACAATGTGCAACAATAATATTTACCAACCTGAGTAATAATCTTTCTGTTACACAGAGTTCAGATGAAGTGAGATTTTTCCTATTCAGACAGTAACGACACATAAACAACACTTAGTGACAGTGATAATTTTGTTTATTTAATTGTACAGGTCTTTCTTACACGTCATAGACAGATTAAAACATATTTTTTGGATCACTGCTATAATTACTTAAGTGCAAATGAGTACATTTCTCTACTGAAAAATACTATTGACTATATCGTATACTTTCTATGCTATACAGTACATGGGGAATGTGTTGCCTGGATGTGAGACGTATGAAGGAATGTTTTAAGTGTGCAGGGACGATGGTGTGAATGAAAAAACAGTAAAAACCAACAGAGATATACAGTAAGTTTCCATGCACACTATTTGGTTTACAAGGCTACTGTGCAAAAAGGTTGTTGCTTTTAAGACATTGAGCGATTATCAATGTGATAGAAGAAGAAGTGTCGTTCAGTGACGGATGAGTGCTCGCAGAGGCAACGAGGTTGATCAGTTTACAGGCACTGCAATGATGAGTTTCTACATTCTCAAATACGGCAACGCGATGTTTTACAGGTCCGTTAATTCTGATTCATTTCCCAAATAATTTACTGGAAAGTTTCGAAGAAGGAACCGTGTTATTTGGTGTAAACTAAACATTAAACAACGACCAGAGCGGTGAATTTCCACTTCTAAGCTACAGCAGTTCAACTAAACATGAAAAAAAAAAAAGTACAATACAGCAATATCAAAAAAAGTAAAGCATGTATGATTAATAAATATTTACTTGGTTTTAATGGGGCAATATCTTTCTTAGAAATTCTTCCACTAATTGAACTAATTTAAATAAGTTAAAATGTGTCTTTTTCTCATGTAAACAGTCACCAAACAAAAGGTACTTTCCAGAAATCTTTAGAGAAATTTGGAAATCACAAACCTGTTAAACAAAGCATTAACCTAAACCCTCTATACTGAGGACTTCCTGTGTGTTTATTGCATCTTTTACAGTCGACACTCTGTCCTGCTATATGAGACAAATTCAATGTCAGCTGCGATTAAATCTAAAAACACATTAAAGTGGATAAATAAATACCCCTGACTTCTGTGCAAACCTGATAACTTTAAAACCGTGTGTTTTCGATGCTTTCTCACGTAACTGGCCGATAACCTGAGGCTGGAGCGAATAAGCTGTTAAAAACTTTTAAAGCACAAAACAGTTCTGATGTAATTTAGTGTCTGAAACAAAAAAAATAAAACGGAAAAACAGCAAATGTAGCTTGCAGATAAATTTCGTTGACCATAATGCATCTGAATTACAGTACGTAAAAATCTCTAAAATCATAAATTAACGTATAAAACAGGAATGAGCCTCTTTGCGGGGGAATGGGTTCAGGACTTCGCCTCTCTGCTTCTTCTTGCTGGTTTTTCTCTCAAGCATGATTTCAAATAAGGTAAAGGTGTAACTTTTGTTTTTCCCGATGGGCAGCAGCATAGCTTATGATGACAACTGACCCACTCCGACTCTGCGGCGCAGCTCGCGCCGCCGGCAGAGGAGACGGGCAGGAGGATACTTGAGAATGAAAATGTCAAATGTGCGGTGGACGTCGGCTCGCCACGGCTTCAGGGCAAGCTGCCGGAGCTCAGCCCGTCCTTCTCCGCGGATATGGACTTGACCAGCTCCTCCACCCAGCGCACCTCGGACGCCACCTGCTCCGCCAGGACCTCGTAGCGGTTCTCCAGACGCCCGAACTTGCGCTTGAGGATGTTGGCGGCCTGCATGGTGGTCCGCGCGTCCTCCTGGCACTTCTTGCGCTGGGACTGGGAGCGCTGCAGCTCCTGGCGGATGTGGCTCAGGTCGCTGGAGATGCTCTGGTTCTCCTCCTTGTACCAGCCCTCTTTCTCCTCGTAGATGGACAGCAGCGCCGCCACGTCCTCCTGGCACGAGCGCTGGTTGCGCTCCAGATCCTTCAGGCCTTCCTCCGCCGCCGCGATCTCCTCCAGCACCTGGGAGAAGCGCTCGAAGTTGACGTAGGTGTTGTTGGGCGGCATGCTGGAGTGGGACTTGATGGTGTACTCCTTCAGACGAGTGGTCTTCAGGCGGCGGCGCTCGGGCTTGTGGTCTCGCTCCTCGGGACGCACGCCACGCCTCTTAATCACCTGGAGAGGAAAATACAATGGTTTGAAGTGTGATAACCTAAGTGATACTGGATTGTAATAACAATATAAATCAGTCATTAATCAATTAGTTTCATACAGACAATACAAAGAATGTGTTTTTACAATAAAAGAATATTTAACTTCATCTCTGTGGTTGAAAAACTGTATTGAAACTGAACGGTTTATAAATGACCTTGAGCACCTCTACAATATTTGGTCAGTTATCAGCTGGTATATATATATAAACAACTGTACTGTACTTGCAGCGATTCAAGATAACCGCACAGGGCTTCACCGTGTAAAGCCTGATAGATAGGAATAACAATTTTGTTCTGAATTTCAAACTCCTCCAGCAGCCAATGAAGAGAGAGCAGCGCTGAAGTACTGGTCTCTCTGGGCTCCGTCTTCATTAGAGGACGAGCTGCGTCATTGTGAGCTATAGAAGCAGTAGCAGCAGCTACTATATCTCTTTCCCCGAGGCAGAGTTATAATGAATTGTTCTAATCTAATCATGTGGATCCAGACGAGGCCTGGATTCATTTTCTCAATACTTTCAGAATATTACATGTCAGACCTTAGATATTTCTTCATTATATGTGTATATATATATGAAAAAAGATGATTATTAATTTAATGGTAGCTCGGCAGCCACCTGAATGTTATACTGCTTAATACAACACCCACCTTAATCCATGGGTGCTCCAGACTGTCATCAATCGTCATTCTCTTCCTGCAAAGTAAAACAATCCATCGATGAGAAAGAGTTTACAACGTTGCAAGGTTTCCTTATTAGAACCAAATGGTAAATTTGTCGTCTCAGCAATCCAAATATAAAATGACAGCCATGCAATAGACATCGTGATTTTACAATTATCCCAAAATGTATAATCATAGAAAAGTGCTTTAACATCTCCCTGGATGTAACTAAAGATCGCCTCGTGGCCTCAACATTCAGTATTACAACTGCTGTGGGTACAAAGCTACCTCCGTACCGTTTTGTCCTACCCTCAGCACCACAACATGACATACGACATACATTCATATGTTTACAGAACAAACAGTTTTCTCCTTTTCTTGTGGGTTTAATGATTTTCATGATTCTTACTTTGGGTCCTTGACCAACAGACGGCGGATGAAGTCTTTGGCCAGTTCGCTGGTGTTGCTGAAATACTCCTCATCAAAGTCGTAGTTGACGGCCGAGATGTTAGTCAGCGTCTCCTGCTTGGTCTCGCCAAGAAACGGTGAAGCACCACTCAACCTAACACACACACACACACAGAGGCTGAGCTTTAGATGACATACAGTATGGAGGAGGTGGTGAAGTAATTTCTGTTTCTGTTTTTCTTTATACAAATGACAACAACCAGTCATGATGTGAAGCATTACTCACAGAATGTATGTGATTACTCCGATACTCCTGCAGAGAAGAGAAGAGCCAAACATGAACGGAAACTGTCACATGTGTGAGTGCACATCTTCAGAGGGGGAAGAGAAAAAAAAAAGTTCACATCTTACCACATATCCGCCTCCAGTCCAAGTGGCTCATAGTTGACTATTTCTGGCGCTGCAAAGCACAGAGGAATGAACTCTTTAATTCAAACCAGATGTTGAGATCTGAAGCAGACTATCATCCACTTACAAGGTTTACCTCACATGCCAGCGTGGGCGCAGGCGAGCACAAAAGCTGAGTTATGATTTTCTACAGCGAAGTGAAACATTTTAACTGTGTGAAATGGATTTGTTGTTGAAAGGAGGGGATTGAGGGGGAGGAGGGAGGAAAGAAGAAAATCTCACCAACGAACTCTGGCGTCCCGAAGATGTTCTTGAACTCATTTCCTGCTTTAATCTGATGAGCAATCCCAAAGTCAATCAGTTTGATCCGGGGGTTTGGGACGTTCTTGTCCAGCAGCATGATGTTCTCAGGCTGAAAAACACAGCGTGAGGAGGGGGAAATGTTGAAAACATACACACAGAGAGACAGTAAAAGATGTTTTCCATTGTTTCCTTAACAATGGAAACTTCCTTATTCCTTAAAATTACATGAAATCAAATTGATTAATCTTTGCCTTGCCATTCAAAACGTCGCATTGCCATGTACTGGAAAAATCCTGCTGTTAGTCATTGTCTGGGATTAGAGAAACTGACTAATAGTCTTGGTGAATTTTATGTAATCTGGGGCCTTTTCTTACGTTTTCTTGAAAAAACGGATCTGCAATAAACCCGTGACCCTGAAACTCCCTCTAACGCGTCCTGTAGGCACTCATAACATACGTTAATTTGAAAAATTCATTACGTTTTTATGCCATAAATATATCTGCTATTAGGTGTTTCACAATAATACTTGTATGCTTTGCTCTACTTTGATGGCTGCACTATGTATTTAATTTTGTAACTCGCATTACGTATGCTTATTTTTTTCATATTCATTTACGTATTGTTGTTTGAGATGCTTGGTGGCTGGGTTGCTATTCATACTGTATGCTTATGTACACTTTGTATCTAAGTACACTCTGAATCAAAATGTCAATAAATATATGTTATAAACATATATAAAAAAGGAGATCACGTTACCATTGCACTGACTTTCCCTTCATCCTAGATTAAAACTAAGATATTTTAAACCACTTGGGATCATATGGCAGCATACAGTTGTTTATCTATGAATTCAGCATGAGTATGAATAACTAGTTCCTGTTTTCTGCATGTGCACATGACTTACACATTTATAAATACATAATCATCTCCACTGATATCATCATCGTGATTCAAAATTCTTCTGCAACTAATGATTGTTTTTCTTGTTGTTGATTATTTTCTTGAAGAGATAATCTTTCAAAATGCTTCAAATGTCTGTTAGTAGCTGCTTGCTGTTTGCCTTTAGTCCAAAAAGAAGAAAAACTAAATGTATTTCACACAGGAGGTCAAAGAAAAGCAGTTTTTTTTCTTTTCATCTATAAATCAATGAATCACAGCAGCTCTACAGAGTTCATCAGCCCTGTTTATCTTTCTGCTTTGTCCTGTCTGTAGGGCACAAGCAGTGTGTGTGTGTGTGTCTGCCTATCAACCGCCTTGTCATCCTGTGTTAACAGATGGAAAAAACACACCGGTGCCAGATACTTACAGTACAACATTAACCTCTTCTCACCAACATGTCATTTACGACTGTTGGCCCAGAGCTTCACACGCATACACACACACACACATGCTGCTGACCTTGAGGTCAAAGTGAGCAATCCGTTTGGAGTGGAGGTACTGGACGCCGTCCAGGATCTGTTTGAGGAACTGCGTGGCCTCCTCCTCCGTCAGCGACTCCTTCTCGGCCAGGAAGTCGAACAGCTCTCCTCCCGACACCAGCTCCAGGATCAGGATCACGTCCGTCTTGTTTTCAAAGATGTCGTGCAGCGTGATGATGTTGCTGTGCTGAATCTCCCGCAGGATGTTGACCTCGCGCTCGATCTCTTCGCGGCTCACTCCTCGCCGGCTCGACGACAGCCGCCGCTTCTTTATGAACTTGGCGGCGTACTCGACACCTGTGCTTTTCTCCTTACACTTACGTACGATGGCAAACTGCCCACTACAGGATGGAGAGAAAACAGAAAAAAAATCAATTTAATGACTTAAATACGAGTTCATCTGAAAGAAAACCATCTCCAGGTGGATGACGATGATCGTTAACCACTGATCGGTTCAGTTATTTATAGAAAAGTTGCCTGTTTTATCACCTCATGTAGTTAGATTTGTCTTTTTTGTTTTTCCAGCTTCATGGTATTATAATGACTTAATTCTTGGCTGCTGCTCAGTGTTGATTGTTTTCAACATTTTATAGACTACGGGAGTGCGTCCAAACTTCTTTGGCTTGAGTTCGATCCTCCATCATCACAGATACTGGCCTCAATGTTTGAAATATACTTCAAGTTCAACTAAAGAGTGGGTTTTCTGTCTAATGCTGCTTCAATTGAGAAATTTTAAAGAGGCCTCCAAAAAAGGTAAACATGTCCAGACAAACCAATCTTACAAAAGATATCCTTTAAGTCCTCTCTGTTTGAAATGAAATTATGAAAAAACCCTCATTTTCTCCAGGAAAATAAAATAATAACTTTTCCTTGTTAAAAAGAAAAAACAACTTGTTTTAACAATGTTGCCGAACTCTTTAAAAAGAAGATAGAAGACGACGTGTCAGGGCACCCAGTGATGAAACTCAAAGTTTATCAACAAAGTAAACAAACAGAAGTATTTCCACCGCGCTGACGTTTTTCCTCTCTTGGGAAACTTCAAGCTCCTCAGTTGTATTAACAAAGACGATGCAGGGAAATAGTGACCCCACAGAGTTATAATGGAGACCCCAACCCCTGAGTTTGTTGACACTAGATTAAGTAATATGTATATGAAAACTAGACTTAATAGAAGGGTTAGTGGTGGTGGTGGTAGTAGTTGTATGAAACTGAGAGAAAAACACTAAATGGTCAATACAGATCCATATTTATAGCTGGCAACAAACAGAAGGTGATTGTGAAGTATGAAGACAGCGTTTAACAGGGCAGGTTTGTTCAGAGAATCTAATTTTCGCCCATTTAATGTCAGCATAACTTTCTATCAGTGCACACACACACGCTCAGTGCCCTCGAGGCTCTACACCACAGCAGAGGTGGAAAGGCACATTGAGAAGCCGTGATGTCATAACTTTTGCTGCATTACTGCAGATAGAAAGAAAACAATCAACTACACTAGAAAGTTAATGTCTCGTTATCTCATTCACAAACAACCAAGAAAACAATGTACACACACACACGGCTCTTTAATATGTTGATGCTGACACCTGGCCGCAACCCAACATGCTTCAATGTTCAGTCACACACCTGCCCAGTTCCTCTCCCATTTCATAGTACAACTCGACATCCTCCTGCCTGAAGCCAGCCATGGTGTGATAGAAGTGAAGCCTCGAGATTCACTGCAGATAAAAAAAAAAAGGAAAAAAGAAGAAGATTAGAAACAGTCAGTAGAAATCCTGCTCAACACAGAGACCACAACAACAATGTCATGTGAGTAGAGTCTAGTCTAGTCTGTCTGGGTGGATTACAATCCCCATTTTCCACCTACGTACAGGGACATTCACCTCTCATTACGACCTGGCAGCTTTCCTCCTTACTTGGCCCGAGTAAACACAGCTTTAGTTTTTCTGGCTGATGTCAGACTCCCGCATACCAGACCTACTGACATCACCTCCTCCCTGGACCTGATATCTCGCTCTCACTAAATTAAAGGGACTGGAGCTTAAACTACACACACTCCCCAATGTGTGTCATCTTACTTCATGAAAATGTACCAATCGTAATAGTTCTATAATAAAACTATTTATGATTATATTCTCAAAAGCCTATATTTATATATAAAAAACTGTCAATGGGCTAGCGTTACATTGAGGTTTCCCTTACATTCTCATGTTTTTTTATTGTATATTACTGAAGTTTCTATCCTGTATGCGTCTTTCTCTCATGATGCTATGCTTGGGATGTGTCTTTAATAAAGTATATCGATCTATATATCTATCTATAGCTAATAACACAAAATACGGAGCAGCGACTCGTGTGTTACAACCAGGCAGTAAAGACGTGAAACATCAGTCGAAGATCAAGGTAATCGCCACAAATACAAAGGGGAAACATCAACTAAAATGTACAACATGTTAGTCTTTTCAAGATTTTAAGGAAACAAACAGTTTTATAGGAAGATATGAAGGGAAATCCGGCGACGACAGACAGCTAACGTTAGCCTAGCCGTGTAGCTACGGTAACAACATAGCAACTATAAACACCGGGCTCGTGCTGCTTGTGATTATTATTACTCTGGAAAATACACGTTTTATAATGACACTAGAGAGTTGTAAGAAATGTAAAGAAATACACTACAGAGGTAAGAGAACAGCGGGTACTTACGGTGAAGTTGACTCCTAGAGCTGCATTCCTCTGTAAACTGAGAGAAAACTGAACAGGGGTCAAGTTAGCGCAGCCAACTGTAGAACTTCCGGTCCTGTCTTTCAAAATAAAAGCCTCACAGAACTAGGACTGATCTTTACTGGGGGGAAAAAAAGATGTTAATCAGTGGTATTTTTGTGATAGTTTTTTTTATCAGACATTGGTAATAATTATTGCTTCAGAGGTTAAAAGTTGCAGGTTTATCCGTCACCAACATTTCTCTTTAGCAGTACTGCATATTCTAAGTGCTATTTTAAGCTAAATTATTTCGCTTTCTACTTCACATTTCTCATCTACTTCATGTTTTTTGTGGTATTTTTGTGTTTTCAACTTATTTTACTTATTTATTTATTTATTTTTACCAATTTGATACTGTTGTGGAATATTTATGTGTAAAGAATACAAGATGGTCTTTTCATACAATATCAGTCAGATACCTTGATGTTGATTGAAGGCGTCATGGACACCAGTCAAGTTAGAACAACTAGATCAGACTGAGCCATCTGCTTCTGTTGTTCCTGAGTTAGAGTATTGGAAAACTAAGAAAACTGTAACAATACAAGATGGCTGTTTTCAATTCCCTATTCACTTGATGTACCAGAAAGATTAGTGACATATCAGCTTATTTACAGTCAGTCATGGTCCAATATGTAATCTTACTACTGCACATACACCAATATCAAAGCATCTAAGAAAATAATGTAAGGTCAATGCGATGATAATAATGATGTTGTGGGTTTTTCAACATGGATGCACTGATTTTTGTTTACACCCTGCACTTTCTTCATATTGTAGATACTGACTGATGACGTATAGCAACTGTACTTCTTCAGCCGGAGAAGCAGGCAATAGTAAAACCACCCAACAGCTCCCCATTAAATCCAGGTGAGGTGAAGGATCCAAATCTTGCCTGTTTGGGTGCTCAGTCCTGTGCTGCTAGAAAATGTGATATTTATTTTCCGAACTGTTTGGAGTCAAGAGTTAATAATGCTAATCACAAAAGCTGCATCACTAAATTGAAATGCCCCTGTGAAATAAGATGAATTTCCTTCATGTGCAATAGCCAACATTTTAGAGTGAGTCTAAGGATGTATGTTTGAGCAAATATTCAATATGTCCATATGAAACTGGTGCTTTTATTGTGAAGGCTGAAATCGTTCCAGTTCCGGCGTTGATGTGGCGTAAGCTGCAGGTAAATACCCGGCAGAAGGACGGGCATATGGGATGACATCAGTCCGACTGAATCGACCCGCTGCAGTACGTCAACGAATAACAAGATCCAGCATGTAAGAGCTGGTGTTAAAGAGGGAGCTGAGGTAATTCAGACCACAGGGCAACAACTAACACTGAACACTGCAGGTGACACCTGTTTGATAAAAGTATGCTTGTTACTCATCTTTCTGTTTTGACTTGACTATGAAGATACTGCAAAAAAAAAAAATCTGTACAACATTACTAGGACATACACTATCCAAGCTGAGGTTGAATAATAGATAGTACAGGGGGAAAAATCTTACTCTTTCACAAGAGCTTTCTCCTGAATAGCGTATGAATAATCAATATGATTTGAGGGCACTGAGATTTTTAGTGTAGGTAAGAGACTTCTGTGTTTTAAGATCATGGGCAGCTGACTTTTATGAAGAAGTCCGATATTGTGCATTGATATGTGAACAGAAGCTGCCTGTAGCCTAACACAGTTTATAACTGTGTCATCAAAGTTGACAACTTGAAAAAGAAGTTCCCTGACCGGGAATCGAACCCGGGCCGCGGCGGTGAGAGCGCCGAATCCTAACCACTAGACCACCAGGGAGTGATGCACAAATTTTGACGACCATGAAACTGTGACGTGTACAATTGATCAAAGCGTTATTGACTGACTGAGATTTGTTTTACCCACATATGCAGCCCCTGAATTGAGACACAGCTATATGTAAAGTAAAGTTGCTGTGTTGGTTTAATGAGCTCAGGATGATTTCAGAGATCAAGTGAATGTATGTAGGACAGCAGGGAATTATTATCAAAAGAGTATTTATAAAACAAATAGCAAATACACTTTACAGTGGGCTACTCATATAGTAGTTACAAGTAACATAAACCTACCGTAATTTAAAGTAAGTTGAGGAAGTTAAAGAGTGAACAATCCACAAGAATGTCAAGAAGCCCTAACATTTTCCAAACAGTTTGTCAGTCTGATAATGTATGTATGGGGCTGAAAAACAAAACTTCGCTCCGCAGTTCCTGAGGAGTGGATGGTATCAATCTGTTGATGTGACGGAGTGAGGAGATGTTTAACACGGTTGGATGGATGCAGTGATTACCGTGATTGTTCGGGTGGTACAGAAGTGAGAGACACGTTGTGGTCGGTACAGTAACTCCTGGAGAGGAAGCTGCGCACAAAACATGTTCCCTGACCGGGAATCGAACCCGGGCCGCGGCGGTGAGAGCGCCGAATCCTAACCACTAGACCACCAGGGACCACGACATGTGAAAAAGATATTTTTCAACAGAAGACAGCTGGACAGTATGATAAACAGTTGAGTAAGTGGAAAAGATGGACTCACAGACTGGTGGTCAGGAGGAAGAGAAAGAGAAAAAGCTAAATACATGAGCATCTTCGAAACGGTCCTAAATGATTTTCAATCGCCTTTGAATAATAACAGTTGCATCTGGAAAAGGTGCAGAAACTGTATGTGGTTTCCATCATAATCCACATTGTTAGGGTGAAAAGGGTCTGAACACTAAATATTTACCTTTACTAACTGCAGTTATTGTGTCTTAAATAAAACGGAACACAAATGTTTTACTGGCAGATAAAATAAAACTGAACCTGTGTCTCTACACTAGACACAACCCATTGAGCTTTGAGAAAACTGGACTGTACCTGTAAGCAAACCCTATAGATTTGTGTTGATCTTAATTCATAATGCAGTAAATACCAGTATCCTGTTGGTCATTCAGAGGCACGTTGTGAGCACACACAGATCCACATTGAAGGAAAACATCTCCAAGGCCGAAGGGGGGTGAGCTTGAGAGGCCTCCCGATCAGAAACATTGTGCAGAATTATCTGTATTATGGCCTTGGACTCTCAGACACCTGGGACAGAAAGGAAGGATTCCTGTTGTGTTTCAGGTCCAGAGGTTCGTGTGCTGAGAAGATGAGACCAACCTGTGCCAGCCTGAGCGCACCAACGAAGGGAGGGCTAGCTTTAAGTCTAACCCACAGCCATACTTTTTCTTTCACCTGCCAAAATTTCTTATGAAACCTAAATTGTTCATCTAGGTTAAATATATTTCCCAACTTTATTTTATTATATTCTACTTTTTTATTTATTATTTACACAATGCAGTGTACAGAGTCAACAGCAATAACATAACAAGGAATACTAATTTTGAGATAAAAACAAAAACGCAGTAATAAATAATAACAATGATATATCAAATAGAGCGAGAGCGATAGAGAAGGAAAATGAAAAAGAAAAGTTTTAAGACGATAGCCTTATGTAATGAGTTTTAGTGATTTATTGTCATCCCCCACACCAACTTTCGATGTCAAGACTTTTATTTTGTAATCATTTTGACTGACTTTGACTTTGACCAATCGGAGACGTGCTGAGTCGCGTCTCACTGTAGCAGCCAATCAAAACACTCGCCTTCCAGAATGGGGGCGTGTCCCGTCGGAACAGCTGGGCTCTGGCGGAGCTGCAGGACGGTGGTTGATGGGGGAAACAACAACGAGCTAAGCATCATGAGGGTCCCTGAAACACTGATTTGGGCCGCTTTTCTCGTCCAAAAGGTGAGAGAGACCGCCTTTAATTTACCGAAAATGATTTACCTGTGCGTTTATGTAAGGTAATGACACGTGTTTTACAAAAATGGAGAGTTTTTTCTTTCTTTGCTCGCCGTGTTCCGGGAGTCGTAGCTGGGATGCTATAAGTGTTAGCTTGCGGTGATGATCACCGTGGGCCCCTGAAACCTGCTCATCACTCACCTTCAGATGCACCAGACCAGTAATGTAGTGAGATTATCGCTGATTCACCACATCCCCGAGGCACAGTGTCATAACAGACCGTGTTTTAGTCTCAAACTGCAGACAGCACCGAGAACTGGTAGCAAACGGCTCACATCAGGCTACAGGAGATGACAACGCGTCTTACATCCACTTTTATACAGCTAAAACATATTCAGTTGATTATAATGTGTCTGCGTGAAACTGTACAGAACAGCTGTACTTTGAACAACTAAGTCAGTCTTCTCTGATTTGAACAACAAAATAGGAATAAAATCCCCTCTTTGTTGTTGTAATAGATGGAAAGTGTTCTCAAAGTGCTTCAGATCTGTTGCCCCGGTTCGGATCGGCTTTTGTTGAAATAATTAAGTAATTGTTGAAATAATAAAACTATTAACAGCAAATATGTGCGTGTAAATGTTCGCAAAGTACAACCCCCTAGTAAAAAAAAGACATTTTTTATAGCCAATCTTCAAATGTTAATGTGATGTTACAAGTGGCTGTACATACAAGAGATAAATCTGTGGACACATGAGAGAAAAAACAAACAAACCACAGAAGAGTGACAAAACATGAACTGAACATGAGATCGGGGATTATTTATGGAACATGGCAACAAGTTATTGATGCATTTCATGTATAAAACAAAGGTCAATATATATATATATTTTTAATTCCCTTGTTGAGTTAATTTATGTTGATATCCATTATGCGTCGTCTATGTGTGCACTTTTGTAATTAATTTTATATGACATGTCTGTAAAACAAAAAATAATATATAATATATAAATTGATGAATCAAGGAAAAGACAGAAAATCTCATAAATTAAATGCATTTGTGGTTTTTAAGTAATTTATGAGCTAAAATGTGAAATGTTACTACCTGCTCCCTATTTTTAAACCACTGCCAGACAAAACAAGGCATTTGAAGAGATTACCATGGGCTTACAGAGTAGTTGACTCATCATGTAAATAAGCAGGTTAACAGATTAGCCAATAATGAAAATAATAATCAATTGCAGCCCTTTCGTGGAATAAGTTGGATCCCTTATCTCCTGATGTGATTAATGTGTTCTGATCTATAAACCTGCCACACCGCTTCTACAAAACCAACGTCATTAACAGGCTGCAGGTGAAACGGCATCAGCTGTTCTGGTGCTGCTGGAAATAACGTTTCTGTGTATGATCCAAAAATCAAAGTTTGTGGAGTGACACTAACGTCGTTGCTGTGCCGTTGACAGGTGGTGGGAGAATATGGCATGGCCCATGTCAGTGACCAGGGCAAGAGCAAGGGAAAGGATTACTGCATATTCTTCAACTCGCAGTGGGCACGTCTACCTCAGGACCTTAACAAGGCGGTAAGTCACTTGTGATCATCAAGAGCTGCAACCATGTTAAATTTATTAACATTAAAATCCTCCTGTTATTATTTAGATTACATAGATATTATTAGTTACACAAATATAAATACAGTACAGGCTGCTGAGTTAGAGTAATCCACTCAGGAGGAAATATAATGAATTACAGCATCTTGGTCACCAGAAAGTTTTAACACTTACAACAGGGTTTTATTTTTGTATATAATTTTATGAAACAAGTCAAGTCAAGCCAAATCCCTAATGCAAATCTTTTACTAATTCATGAGATATTTTCATAAATCGATTATCATGAACTAAACTGATATGACAGGAAGGCTCCAGCTCATTGCTGCTGATTCAAGAGCTTTTTTTTGTTCTTCTAAAGAACAATAACAACATCCAGTTGGTTCAGAAATGACATTCAAATGAATCCTCCAGCTGTTGAACACGATGAACCGTTTCGTTTTGCAGTCACGTCTCCAGATCTATGACCTGACAACATCGGTCCTGTGCTCGGCCTCTGAAGTCCCAGAGGGAGGCTTCCCGAATCGCATCCCTATGGTGATGAGGGGCAACTGCACTTTCTATGAAAAGGTCCGACTGGCCCAGATTAATGGCGCCAAGGGCCTGCTCATTGTCAGCAAGGACAGACTGGTAACCCTGAATATAACTTAAAATCATTTTCAGGCCATTGCTTTTACTCATTATGCATCAAGACTGGACTGGACTTTTGTTGCTCAGAAAATAAAAACACATGTTTTGTTTGTTTTTGTGTGTTTGTCTCTGCAGACGCCACCAGCGGGAAACAAGACTCAGTATGAGGAGATTTCTATTCCCGTGGCATTGCTCAGCTACTCTGACATGCTGGACATAAGCAAGGTGAGAGACTGGCTAGTTGACACAGAAACCACAGTAAGGTTTACCTGTCTTGTCAAGAGAGACCATGCTGATCGCCATGTCCGTTTTCAGGGCCAGATGCTTCAGGTTTTCCATCCCATATTTGTGAACAAACTTCTTTAAATATGGCACAAACATTGACTTGGACTCAAGGAAGACTTTATAACAATTTTGATGGTTACAGGCCAAGGTGACACAGCTTTAACCATAACTGATGAATTCACTGTTAAAGGGATAGTTCAATAGTTTTAGGAGTAGACGGAGTTGTTTTTTAATTCATGCAAAACCGCTGATGTGCGTTGCCTTCAGGGACAGTTTTTTGGCAAGCAGTCTCTGCATTTGCACAACTTGTGCACGAGAGCTGTTGGGTTGTTGGGTTGTGTATTTGATGAGTTTGAAGAGAGAAACCTGTAGCTTAGCTCTGAGCATCTCGTGGCTCTGCTCCGCCCTTCTAAAAATAGCTTGCACCGACAATTAAAGGTGACGAACCTACTGCTATGATTATAGGGATCATGGCAATGGGCCAATTTGCCAAAATGTTGAACTATCCCTTTAAACTGACCAGGGTGAGGAAACATCTCTGACCTGTCTGACCTAATGCTGTTTCTGACTCTGCAGACCTTTGGTAAAGGACAACTGGTGGCCATGTATGCACCCAATGAGCCGGTGTTGGACTACAACATGGTGATCATCTTCCTGATGGCAGTAGGAACCGTTGCCATTGGCGGCTACTGGGCCGGCAGCAGAGACTGTAAGAAGTAAGTGGACACGATGGAGGGACAGAGTGAGGCGCTGACTGCACCTGATCTGCAGGTTACAACAGTATAGTTAGTGACGAACCTGAAGTTTAACTCTGCTTAATATCAGTGTTTTATTTATCTATTTTTCTTTTGAAAGCTTTTTTGGTAGCCCTTTCATTTACAGGCTGCTAATTGCATTACTATGAAATTGACTGTTATTTCTAGGCTATTTCTTGACATTATCAAGTAATGTTTTTCATAAAGGCAAAAGATTACACATGCTTTTCATGCTTTGAATTTTCTGGGAAAGGCCAGAATTTTTCTCCACCAAGTCCTTTCAATTAGCCGTTATTTCTGGGCTGTTTCTACACCATCAATCATTATTTTGTGGCTATATTTCTCGACATTACTATGAAATTGGCCGTTCATTTTAGGCTCTTTCTAGACATTTTGATGCAATTAATTGTTATTTCTTGACATTATCACGTGATTAGCACCCTGTTAATTAAAGGGTTACCGCTTTTCTTTTTAACACAGGAACATGGAGTTTTTTCTATTATAATATTACAAGGAATAATAAACTAAGAACATCTTGATATATAAATTTTAAAAAAAACTAAATACCTTTATATATATTTATTTGTGCTTTTCTAGCAGCTAAACTCAGTATTACAAATAATAGTGATTTATTTTCATATATCAAAATATAAAAGAATTTCTTGATCCATCCCAATCCGGTTCCAGTAAGTAATATAAAAGTAGCATTATGTAGATAACGATCTGTCTTTTAAGGGATACAAATCATGATAATTGCTTGATATCTGTTGTTTCGTTTTATGTAGGTTGCATAATCCAGTTTTTTAGCTCCATACGTTCTTCTACACAACTCATTAGAGCGCGTTATGACAGGACACAGAGTTCCTGCTGCCTGCGCATCCCATGCTCTTAGTCCTGAATGCTAAATTTAAATCAAAGTTAATTTATCAGGAGAGTCATCCCTGGGGTAAATTAGTCATCGCTTTCTTGACGAAGTTCATTTGTTTCAGTGTTTCAGTCTCTTCTTTTTCAAACTGCATCGTGCCCCTGCAACTCCTCTAAAGGGCAGCGTTGTTTATTTGAGGCCGTACGAGTGACTCATCTGCTCGAGCCAATCGCAGTCTATCTTTACTGACGGAGTTGCCAAGGTGATTGAGGGCACAGTCAGACTCTGACGCACGGGGACCACAGGCAAAAAAAAAACATTTTGGAGTACGACTGTGTGTTTGTGTGTGGCGCGTTTTGAACTTGGGAATGAAGTGAATCACCCAGGCAGCTAAATGATGGTAAATATTGACTGTGGATGGTCCGATGGTCATCCTGGCTGCTTCGGCGAGTCGCAAAGCATCAGTGGAAAGCCGTTCAAAGAAACGAACGAGAAGAGAGCTGGCAAACTGTGTCTCTGCTTTGCTTTGTGAAGTTGGCACAGGAGGAGGAAGGATGAGCCTTTGTAGGCGCTGATCACTGGGGCTGTTGGAGTTATGAACGCGCTCCCGACGTTCCAGACGCCGACTTTTCTCTCTGCTCTCGCCCCGCAGGCGCTACATGAAGCACAAGCGGGACGATGGCGCGGAGAAGCAGGATGAGGAGACGGTGGACGTCACCCCCATCATGATCTGCGTGTTCGTGGTCATGTGCTGCAGCATGTTGGTGCTCCTCTACTTTTTCTACGACCGCCTGGGTACGACACAAGACACCAGACACAAGACACTCACAGGCCATCGATCCAAATGCACACATGATGATAACACACAGACGTCAGGTCCTGCTCAAAGACTCTGGTGCAGAATTAGAGGGGAAAAGGCTGCAGCCGGATCCACTTCCACCGCCTCTGCATGAGCAAACAGGATACTGGTATTTACTGCATTATGAATTAAGCTCAACACAAATCTATAGAGTTTCCTTACAAGTTTCAGTTTTTCTTTAAGCTCAGTGCAAAAATATAAGACACAATAGGTTCGTTAAAAACACAAGACTAAACTTTACTGCCACTCGAAGTGAAAGCATAAACAGGTACATAAATCCTTCTATACGTCTCATCGTGGGTCTGGCACAGATTCAGGTTGTTTGTGCAGCAGAGCAGACGACCCAAAGTGTTTTCCTCGTGCACCAGATAATTTTAACTGGAGGCTTCGTTGTGACTGACACAAGCCTGGATCAGTGCGACTCTTACAACATTATCTACCGCTCTATTGATTGATTTCTCACCGGCTTTCTTGTAAACAAATGCACATGGTCAGGAGGAGGGTTTGCAAAAACAGTGGAAAGGCGACCAAACGTACATAGTTCCTCTTTAAACTAAGAAAGGTACTGTATCTGCAGGACTGTGGTTCATTTTGTATCAGCAATAAAATAAAAGCCTAATAAATCATAGCCTGCTCTATTAGGATTCCTGTCATCAAAGTGTGTTCAATGTGGTTTTAGCAGCTAAGGAACGACATCTGATATCAGACTGTCATGACACATGTTGGTTAACAAAGTGAGATAATAATTCACTGATTTCGTTAACGCCTTCTCCTCCTCACCTCGTCTTCCTGCAGCTGTGGCTGCTGTTGGAGGTGTGAACCACCTGAGCGTGTGAAAAGGAGCCTAATGGCTCAGATAACATTTCACTGATAAATAGATTAAACCGATAGCTGCTGAAACAAGCTCAGTGCTTTTTCAGCCACTGTTGCACTTTGACTCAGTGTTTGGAGAGCTGCACTTAAAGGGATTAAACATTTAAGGACCCACTTTGTCAAAGAGCAAACGTAGCAAAAAAAAAGAAGTGTATTTTCTCAATAGACAATAAGACTCTAATCTCTCACCTCCCTCACTGTTCAGCCATCTGGGTCATTGCCATCTTCTGTGTGGCCTCCTCCGTCGGCCTGTACAGCTGCCTGTGGCCTTTCGTCAGGAGACTTCCTTTCTGCAAGTGCAGGTGAGACGACACATGATGGTTTCATAGCAGCTGCTCCCGTGTCTGTCAGCACCTACTGTATTTGTCCTGAATCTCATGGAGTTGGATCTTTTCTCCATGAGGCTTGTCCACAAATTTATCTACTTTCAAACCTCAAACAGCCAAGACAAACTGCGGTCAACCAGTTTTTAAGGTGTACTCAGTTGAATATTTATTATACATTTACATTGGTACACTTGATTGATACATTTCCTATAGATGTTTGCTTTTGAACAGTTCAAAAAAACCCTGGACTAGCTTTAGATATTAGGTGGTGGCTGTCAGATTTAGTTTTATTCAAAGATAACGTCTTTGTTTGTTGATTTGTGGGACTTGTTTTGACTGCAGGATCCCAGAGAACAACCTGCCGTACTTGCACAAGCGGCCACAGATCCGCATGTTGCTGCTGTCGGCCTTCTGCATCGGTGTCAGCATCACCTGGATGGTGTTTCGCAACGAGGACCAGTGAGTACAAACAAACACGCACTTTTAGTCACATACATTTATGAATTAAAGTGTCTCAGTCTCATCTTGATTTCATACATTCATTTTATACATTTATGACCCACTCTTGAATGCATGTGCAAATCTTTGTCATAAAAGTGTTTAAAGTCGTAGCATAAAGATGCAAACACACAGAGACAGTGTTGCAGAATATAAAAGTTCAGTTTATGTTTAAAAAAAAAAAAAAAGTATTTTATTTGTGTATTAAGTCTATTCTCAGTTAGTCCTGCAGAAGTCCGCCCACACCTGCGAGCGTTAGTTTACAAACAGGTGTTCTCTCCACCCTGAGTGTTGTTTGTTGTGTTGCGTGACATAATGGCAACTTTGTCCTCTTGTCTGTGTGCGATAACGTGTCGACGGTGTTTATGTGATGATGGTGTTTGCTGACTCAGACTGGTGTGTTGTGTGTTATGTGTCGTCCAGGTGGGCGTGGGTGTTGCAGGACGCCCTGGGGATCGCCTTCTGTCTCTACATGCTCAAAACAGTCAGACTGCCCACGTTTAAGGTGGGATACAAAAACCAAAACAATGTGGAAAGTGGTTTTTTTGTGATCAACTTTTTATTTAATTTTTACTGAAAAATATAGAAAGATACAAGTCAATTAGGGATGCACCGATATGAAAATTTTGGCCGATACCGATATCCGATATGAATTTTTCTGTTATGGCCGATAATCGATATTTACAGATATCGATATGTGTTGGGGTTTTTTTTTTAAGTTTCTGAGATGATACATTTTTGTACAGACTGAAAATCATGCAAACTGAATTTTTGAATGTCTTCCTTTATTTTCAGAATGTATTTTACTTCCAAATAACAAGGTTACAGGCTACCATCCTCCTCGCATTACCTCAACTTTGCAGGTGTTGCATACTGATATACATCGGTTGTGCATATCGGCCCAATTTTACTCATCGGACCGATAACGATATGTTAAAAATTGATGAACAACGGCCGACACCGATATTAATGTCGATATATCGTGCATCCCTAAAGTCAATGTTTCAACAATAAATCATCAGATATATATTCACTTGTACCCATACCTATACTGTACATGTGTACAGATACATATAAAGATAAAGATATAGGAATAAGTAAAAAAAAAAAAAAGTAATAAAATTAATAATAACAAATGATATATACAAATGTATGTACATATATATGTTACACATGCACACACTAGTGTTTGTTTAATGATGTTGTACTGGAGAAAAAACAACTTAATGTATTTGTCTTTGTCTTCTACAGGCCTGCACTTTACTACTGTCAGTCCTGTTTGTCTATGATGTTTTCTTCGTATTTATTACACCTTTATTTACAAAGGTATGTTAAAAACAGTTTTCACTCAAACTTATTCACATGTCTGCAGTCTGCTTTACACTGAGCTGTGTCATACTTGCATTTCTTCCTGCCTTTTTCCCCACAGAGTGGAGAGAGTATAATGGTGGAGGTAGCGGCTGGTCCCTCTGACTCCTCCACGCATGAAAAGGTGAGCTTGTTTTTTAAATTCCTCAACTCCCTTCTGGGTGGAGTGGGGTTTAAGACGAGTTCAAGAAACCCAAGACTTATATTTACCGCTGCTCCTGTGTCTCTAAATGCTGCTTTCAGCTGCAGGAGGGAAAGTGGTTGTTAACAGCGCTGATGCTTGTGCTTTCTCCAGCTCCCCATGGTGCTCAAAGTGCCGAGGTTAAACTTCTCTCCCCTGGCTCTTTGCGACCGGCCCTTCTCCCTCCTGGGCTTCGGGGATATCTTAGTACCAGGTAATGAAATGAGTCATCACACCGCCGCGCCACATGAAAGACTGAAAGATTAACAGATTAATGTGGTTTCTAACGACGTGAGCGCAGAACTCGTCGACACCCACAATGGCTTCAGATTTGATGCTATATAAATGCAACATTTAAATTTTATAAACTGCACAATAGTGTTATAGCTATATAATTATAATTCAATTCAAAAAGTGAAACTAATGCATTACATAGATCCATTACACACAGAATGAAACATTTCATGTCTTTATTTAATTTCTTTTCATTCTAGTTACTCACATTTAATGAAGACCTAATATTCAGTATCCCCCAAAAAATGTTGAATATTTGTTTGACTCAAACAAAAAAGGAAATAGACTTTTCCATTGATATTATAATTAATTGAGATGCACCTGTATCAGTATATTATTTCCTGATGACGGAGTATGAAGAGTGTATAATGTGTATTAACTGATCCTCCGCTGGTTTTTCTCCCAGGTCTGCTGGTGGCTTACTGTCACAGGTTTGACATTTTAACACAGTCCTCCAGGATCTACTTTGTGGCCTGTACGATCGGTACGTACCAAGCTCAAGTTGTGATTGGTGTGAAACGTTACTGCGCTGTCATGATGAGCCCTACCTGGACGTTAAAGCTGTTTTAATGTCTTGTATTTCAAGAGAAAAGATGCTCCTTCTACTTAATTAACAAATATGTCTCTCTGGATAATGTTTAAAGAGGAACTATGCATGATTTTTATCGTAATTAAACAGCTTCAAAGTAATTGTGATCGTTAAATAAATTACTTATAACTTGTTATGAGGGAGAATGGAGGCTCTCTGCTTTCCACCTGCTGTCTCTAGGATGAAAACCAACCATGCCTCCGGCCCCTTAAGGCTTGATCTAACGCGTATACATCATATAAAGGTTGCATTCTTGAGAGGAGAAGTGGATTATATAGTAAAAGAGAAGGAGTTTTTTAAAACCAGGATAGAGCAAAGGTTTTGTACAGGTTATCCAAAACATGCACAGGAGGGACCTCCACCTGAGTTTAATTGGTTTGTGTTTTGTTTTTATTTAACCTGTTGCTGCTGCTATTTGTTGTTATTTCTTGTCCACATGTATGGGGTTGTCTGTGTGTAATATAATTTTATGTGGGAAGCCAAAGACAAATCTCCACTTAGGTGGACAATAAAGTTAAACTAAACTGAACTATATAACGTTATTTACCGCTCCATTGGGTTAGCAAAGCAGCGGAAAAAGCAATCGGACTTGCATAATTCCCCTTGGGTGAATGGGTTTGTATAGTATTTTTAGGAATTTGTTCAATAATTTTTCATCAGTCTGCTATTAAATAGCCATTTTTTATTCTATTTATAGTTTTTACACAGCTCTTATCATGCACTTTTACTGTGATTTTATAGATACCTACTTTTTATCCTATAGGTTGGCCTTGTACTGTCCTGTCTCGTCTGTTTTTATTGTCCTGTTATTGCTTGTACTGTACTGCGTTTGCACTGTGCCTGGGTGAGTGAGACACCTGAATTTCTGAAGTATTGATTGACTGATTGATTGCTTGTCTCTTTGTCTCTCTGTCCCCGCCAGCTTACGGCATCGGCCTGCTCATCACCTTCGTGGCGCTGGCCCTGATGCAGATGGGTCAGCCGGCCCTGCTCTACCTGGTGCCTTGCACTCTGCTCACCAGCCTCACTGTAGCGCTGTGGCGCAGGGAGTTGCCCCAGTTCTGGACTGGAAGTGGATTTGTGGTGAATACCAGTTTGATATGACTGCCTACTGCCGAAGAACAAAAAGACTTTAAAAAAAAGAAAAGAAAAAGAAAAAACAAAAACACAAAAAAATCTAGAGTTAAATAACATGCAGAGTAAAGTGAATTTCAAGTTGAGTAAAACCCTTTAAATAATTCCATTCGTTCCAACTTGCCTCTTTCTGTTGTACTGTCCCCTCCTCTCCCCTCCCTTCCTCCCCTCCTTCCCTCCCATTGCTGCTCCTTGCCCTTCATTTTACTGTGGGTGTGCTCTAGTCTGCTGCTGAGGGCTCAGCTGTCTGTGAATGTCACTGCAGGTATTATATCTGGGCTACTTTACTCTCACCATTACAACCCCCCTGATTTTACATAGGCTTCATTTTTGATCAATAAGTAGATGTTTTGTGTGTGTGTGTATGTGTGAAGGCTTAGCAGAGTGGGTTACTACAATGAGGCGGTGTTATTTCTTAGAAAGCTTTGGTTAGTATGTTGTTATCTGTCAGGTTTCATCAGCTCCAACCCCCCCGACCCCCCTCCTGTGGGTTTATTTCTTCTCCATGATTCACATCTGGGCCGGTTCTGTTTCTGACTACAGGAATACCTCTGACAACAATGTGAAACACAGAAATAAATTGACAGAAGATGTGATGATAAAAATGAACCTACTTGTGGACAGAGGAATGACTGTATACTTTGTGTGCGTCTTCTCTTATAGCTCCTCTGTGTTTGCATTAAATTTAGTTTTTTCTGTGCGACACATTTCAGTCATCTCACATGACCTCTTGTTTCTTTTTTTGTTTTGTTGTTTGTCCCTCGCAGCCTGCCATAGCACTCGCACCAATCAACTGTACACAAACGGCGGTGCCGCAGACAGAGGGGCCGTCAGCTAAACCGGAGTCGCCACAGCCACAGTCAGAAGCCGCCACCACCGCCGCTCAGAGCGAAGGCTCGCCCCTGCACTCACCTCAGGAAATGGCCCCGGCGGAGAACAACGAAGACAAAGACAAATCTAACTGAAAGGACTTCTCATGTGGCATTTTTCATTTCACTTCATGTTGTTTTATTTTTTATTGAGTTTTTTTTCTACATTGTGTCAAAGTCAACGGACGTTTTAAGTACAGACATTTATTTGCACTTGGTGCGAAGGGAAGAGCAGAGGAGATCTGCAGGTTGTTGTTTTTTTTGTTTTTTTTTTAAGGCTGGCTCAGCAGGGCAACACGGTCGGACACGAGGTCGAGGCATCGAAAAACCAGCACAGACGCCCCAACACCTTCCTCTGCCTAACTATTGTGCAGTCCGGACCAGCGGTGAAACCTAATTCAGTACATTTAATCATAATAGCACAATAGTTAGGTATTTTACTTTACGCTTCTCCCACTACATTGATTTGACGGCTCCTCCCTCCACTACATTTAATCCACTGGTGCTTTTATGCTGAAGGATCTGAGGGTTTCTGGTCTAAACCACCTGCAAAGGGAACAAACAGACACATCTGGAGGCTGTTCAAGCTTTAAACTTTCGAAACTCTAAACACCGACACTCGGCCGAGGCTGTTGAAGACACTAAAGTCACACCAGAGTTTGAAATGGCAAAAAAAACAAAACAGTTCATGCATCAGTGTCGGTCCTTCAGAGGTGCAAGGTGGTGCGATTTTTCAGCTTACTTTTCAAAACACATAAACATGGCAGTAGAGCTATAAAAGAGGATTAATTGCAATGCAAACATCACAAAGCTGCAACACAACAGAAAATGATCTATTTGGATAAGATGAGGATTTTAAGTTTTTCTGTCACAACAAATTAAACTGAATGTGTTTCAGTTTTTGACTGTTGAATCAAAAGATCAGACAAAATTGGGACGTGCACAGATAAGAACTATTTCCTGACATTTCACAGACTGACTGATGAATTTCCTATTACTATTAATTGTTTGTATGAGGTGTGTGCCACAAGACGGCGCGGTTCAGAAAAGTTAGAAAAATTGAAGTAGAGAAGCTTTGAAGCACTTCGTCTGAAGCATATTTAGACCCTTAAATTCAAAAACACACAGATGAACGCTGCATAACAAGCTGATTTACACTAAAACTGAACTACTATAGACTACAGAACATGAAGCACAGCAGAGATGACTGACGAGTTTCAGGACCTTTAAAATGTGGTGCTGTCATGGTCGACTGAGCCAAAGCTTTTCAATGTTATGTCGAATTTTGTTTTGTTTTCATTTTATAACTGAAGCATTTGTTGACATTTTTTCCTCATTTAATTTTTTGACATATTTCATTTTGCATGCTTTAATTTTTATTTTTTTGCCCTTTATATAAGATCTAATGTATAATCACAGACCCTGCAGACTTTGTACATTATTAATGGTGCGAAAGTTAAAAAAAAAAAAATGCTCAGACCATCGCAGTTTTGTTCCCCCCCCTGAAGTAGTTATTCATATTGTCTTAAAAGAGCTGGTTTTTGGCCTTACGACGTCTGTGGTGGGAGCTGAAGCAGAATGTGTCACGTGTAAAAGTTGCTTTTTACAAAAAAAACATAAGATCTGCAAGCAAGAGACAGTTTGGGTTACCAATGTTCTTAGATTTAGTTCATATGAAGCATTTGCACAATATTTTTTAATTCATGTGCTGACAGAAGTGGTTGGTTCATGTCTGTATATGTTAATGTATAATCATAAGGGTTTAAACAGTATCAGTGTCTCAGGGGGAAAGGAGGGGAGCAACGGCCCAGCAGTCCCCTCACCCTGGACACCAGTATACAGACATATTTCTCATTTTCATTCTGAGGCCTGTTTAAGGATCTGTGGAAAAGTTGCAGGTTAAAGGTGGAAAAAAAAAAGCAACTTGGTCCGAGGTCAAGTGACAGCAGCTTTGTTGTCTGGATGTTTTGCTCCTGCTGATTCAATGGAGCAGTGTTTTCCAGGTCATGGGATTATTCATTCACCAGTATAGTTTGTTGTCACCAAGTGGTTTTTAATGCCTCTGTTGAGGAAAACATATAATAAACAAACATTGTATTTAATATATGTCGCCTCTTTTTTAAAAAAAGAAACAAAAAAATCCTCTTTATTTATAGATTATTTTCTTATTTTAGTACAGAGATTGATAAGGGATAACAAAATACCAAACACTGAACAATTAACTGTACACACATTTAAGGTCCAGGGGTGATCTGTGTATCGAAAAGACAAAATATCGTGCACAACACACACATCAGCCAAACATGACATTTCTGCCATTGTTTTTCACCCAAATCATTTAGGAGTTTGACTGAGTAATTAATTTGCTCTAGCTTGGACATGCAATTGTTTCACAATTTTAACAAAAGTATCTGTAGCGAGGCAAATTTCCTGGAGCCAGCATCTTGTGATGGCCTTTTTTACTTGAAGCCAGCAAGATCCTAAGAAGATAAATAGCTGTTTTACTCAATCCATCCAGCATATTTCCAAAGTAGAGAGTTGTGAATGAGACATTGATATTGAAACACACAGTTTTTCAAATGATTTTTGCCACTTCCCTCCAGAAAATCTGGATGGAGGGGCAAGACCAAAAAGATAAGTTAAGTTTTTCCAACAAATGTCCAGGAGTAGTTGGAGGATGACTGTGTTTCCCAGGGATATCTGTCGCCTCTGTTGTCGTTATTACACAGGATTAAAAGTGTAGTTTTGAGAGTTGATCTGTTTGAATGTGCTTTGATATGTTGATGCTCGGCCTCCTGCAGTGGTTTGACTGAGTCTCAATGTGTCTTTTCATCACAGTGCTCCAGCTGTGAAAAAAAACCAAAAAAACGTTGAGTGCTGCTGCTCAGGCTGCAGAGACGAGCTGCACCCTGATGAAGAGCCTCTTTGTCGCTGCAGCTCGCTCACTCAAAAGTGGAGATGTGTGAGTGAGAGAGAGTTTCTATTTACTCTGGATCACTTATCTGATCAATAGTGCGAGTGCTGCTGCTTGTTGCATCACGTCAGTCTCTCATCACCGGCTGCAAGCTGCAATATAATAATGTCACCTATTTAACAGAAATAGACATGAGATGATATTAGTCATGTTTATATCTATAGAGCACTGGATGGTGTGTGGTGTACTGTGCACATTTGAGCAGTGAAACCTCAACATAAAAGCCGGGGAGAAAATACCACTGATGCCAATATTCATAGTTAAAATGGTAAAGATCATCCGTTGTATCTCCAGCAGTCATTTTTACATGCGGCAGCGTTGTGTCAGTTTGACTGAGAGTCGCCCTGTGGAGTCGTCTGTTTACATTCGGTGCCAGTTTGACATATTTTAATCACATGATCCAGCATGGTTTTGCTTCCATGGTTACTGGACTGAAGTCGTTTTCTTCCCTGCTGGTGCATTGCAGCAGTTTTTTTTATATCTCTTACCACAGGCTGTTGATCAGTGGAACAACTAGTGAAGATTATCAGGAACATTGTTACGTCTGAGATAAACAAGACAGGGGCTCACTCAGCAAACCAATAGGTCGACAACTTCAAAAGAAACTTTACCCAGTTAGATGGAGATCTTAACTTGCAGACAGACATCGTCCCTCCTGAGCTGCAACAATTTTTTTTAGCCAGAATGATTTGTTTTGTTTGTTGTTTAAGTCAAACCACAAAATAAAACCCAGTAAAGTCAACCATCTTTTTATTCCATGAACCATTAGCTGGGATTTGGAAAATATT
Organism: Decapterus maruadsi; assembly: GCA_030347415.2. Lineage (NCBI taxonomy): Eukaryota > Metazoa > Chordata > Actinopteri > Carangiformes > Carangidae > Decapterus > Decapterus maruadsi. The sequence goes on from CM064906.1 coordinate 22,536,049, forward strand.
TTACATGGATCCAGGCGGTGACAACAGTCAGTGTGTCTCTAGCAGAGAGAATGATCAACATAATGTTAAATGTTAAATTATTTGGGTCATTGTTTAACAGGAAATGTCGCTCAGAAACCGTTCTGTTACATTCTCGTACGCGCCTCGGCAGGTGTCTGTTTCAATGTGACATGATATATTATTTTCTCTGAAACAGAAATGATGTGCTTTGCACCTCAAATCTAAACAGATGTAAACTTGTCCGATCTGTAGCTTCCTCGGCACTCGTTTGCATGAGTGCTAAAAAGACAGAAAACCTACTTTCATTTAAAATAAAAAAAATTTGTTAAAAAGGGTCCTTCTAGGAAAAAGCATTGGGCAACAAAGTCTTTAGCAACATTATAAAATCTTAAAATATTATCTCTCCCAAATGTACAAATGGATGCAGCTTTTTACATTTTTTCTTATGAAACATTCCTGTCACTTATGCTTTTTTTCCGTGCTCAGCTTATTTCAGCAGAAAGCTTCCTGTGACAGAGCACCAGAACAGTGACTGGTCATTCAGATGGAGCCATGTGCAAAGTCTTTTCACAGCTCTGTCGTTTTTTTCCTCGTGTTAAGTCTATATTTATGCAGGACAAGGAGTGATCCGAGCTCCATTCTGCAGTTGCTGACTAGAGGAAGATGACTTGCTCTTTTCCCTTCTCCAGAATCTCTTTGGGGAAAGGAGGAGGAACAGGTGGAGGACTCTCGCTGCTGCTCCTCTTGTGTACGCTGAAGGACTGAGACGTCTTCACACTGTGGCCAGCTCCAGATGGGGCCGGTGCTCTGAAGGTCTCTGAAGGGAAACAAATGAGTGGTGAATCAGTGGTGTTGTGGTCTGAGACTGAGAGCAAACAATGCACTCATCAGCTAAAAAGAAAAGACAATCTAATACCATATCTAATTGAAACAAAGTTTGGATTGAATAGAGGAACACAGCACACATTGGACAAACGTTTTTCAGATGGTTACACAAGCAGATACTTTAGTAGAACAATTTTGATTATCTTAACGTTATTGATCGCAGCTGTGGTCTTGACTGGTCTTGAGAAAAAATCCTGAGTCCAGTTCGACCGAGGCCGAAACAAGACAGAGTAAAAATGTTGTTGATTCTGAGATAAGACCAAGACCTTGAACAGGTGATACACAACGCTATTAACCAGTCTGTAAACTGAACATTACATTCATCACATGAGCTGAGTCCCAAATGGTCACATTACTTTGCACACAAACTGAGTCTAAACAAACCTTTAGACTGATCATCAATTCTGATTATAACTTTTGACGTTTCTGTTTTTGTTCCGTACCTGAGTGGTAGATTCTCTGAGGGCTGCCGCTCTTCTTGGCTCTCAGGCTGCCGCCTTCTTTCCCCGTCGGTTTGATGGGCAGCAGCTGGCTCACGTCTATGGAGGCTGGATGGAGAGAAATAACAATGAGGATGGAGGTTTGTGTCTGTATTGGGCTTATTATAGATAACAAAAACTAAAACTAGCAGTGAAAAAATGTATTAGGTGAATTGAAATAAAAATGACAATTTTGCCAAAACGAGAACTAAATAAAAAGTACAACTTACAATGCAAAACTTACTAAAACTAAACTTAATTGCAGATAACATTACATCACAATATAAGTTGCAGGAAGAAAACGCCACAGCTCAATATGGCACTCTAATATAACCCACAGGTAGAAGAGAGTGAATGTAACGTGATGAGGGATGATGGGAACATTTATGGGATGCAACTAAAAAAATCTCACAAATTTGGTTAATCTTCAGAGGTCTCACAGAGACTTTCTCCTAAAACCTGAAAAACTAAGACTAATACTACTGTAAAAACTGGTCAATTCCTCAAAAATTTAACTAAACTGAACTAAAATGAAAGAAAGAAAAACTAAACCATAATAACCTTGGTGTGTATATTTATATATACACTGAATATATTTCAATTGTACATATAGTAGAGACCAGTTTTCTTTTTATCTGAGATGAATTTGGACTCAAAGGAAAACAAAAGAAACTGAGGCGCGTGTCGTCCTGACCTGCGCTGTGCGCTCTCTGGTGGGACGCCTTCCCCTTGAAGCCCTTCTCCTTCCCCTTGGGCTGCGTGGCCAGCTTGGTGGGGATCTTCTGCTGCACGACGGGAGGTTTGTGCACCTGGTTGGTGGTGCTGATCAGGTGGATGGGCAGCTCGGGCTTGGCCGGCTGCGGGGCGATGCTCTCCCTGCGCGGTGGGACTTTTGGAGGAACCTCAGCGAGAGTGTTGAGATTGGAGGCGGCGGGTTTCTGATTGAGGGTCAACGATTGATGGAGTTTCCCAGCTCCGTTCACCAGGCTGAACCTGAACGATGGGAGACTGGCGAGATTCCTGACCTGAGGAGGAAAAGAGGACAAGGAAAAGTCATCACCACTCTCACCACTCTCACCTTTGACCTCTATAGGTGAAGAGTTTCCACTGAGCCTGGTGCTTTTCTCTGATTCTGTGTTTTACGTTTATTCTTAAAGGGTTAGTTCAACATTTTAATCTATCAAATAAAGGCATGAAACGCCAAAAAAAATATACTTTAAAACATTTTGGCAAATTGGCCCATTGCCATAATCCCTATAGATTTAGGAGTGGGTTCGATACCTTTAATTGTCGGTGCAAGCTATTTTTAGAATGGCGGAGCAGAGCCGTGAGCTGCTCAGAGCTACGCTATGGAGGCTAATGGGATTTCTTGGTTTCCCTCATCAAACTCATCAAATACACAATCCAACAACTCCAAAACGCTCTGGTGGACAAGTTGTGACCTGTACATTCACCACGCTATGAGATAATAACAGAACGTTAAGAGAGTTGTTTTCGAGGCAAATGCAGATACCGCCAATATCACAGCGAATGTGTGCCGTAATTAAAGCTAAAGGTGGTTCAATGTATTATCAGAGTGTGTGACTTTATTTTTGGATGGGCAGTGTATCAAGTCTGCATATTTTCAAGTTGAGAATAAAACGGATAAATACACAGAAAATGTCAATAACAATGATACATTCAGTGAATTAGGTTGCTGTCTTGTTCCTCACCTGTGAAGGATCATCATAGTTGACGTTTGGGAAGTACTTTGACTTGTACTTCTCCAAACGCTCCTTCTCCTGCAGCAGACAGTCCCGCTCCTTCTCCACCGACCTCGTCGACACCCTCAGCCTCTCCAGGTCCTGCTGGTAGTTGGCCCACTGCTCCTCCAGCTCGGCCTTCTCCCCACTGAGCTTCTCCTCCCGTTTCCTGCACTCCTCCTCCCTCTGCTGCACCTCGGCCTCCAGGCTTTCAATCTGGATCCTCTGCCGCTCCTTGTCCTTCTCCCAGCGCTGCTGCTCCTCCTGATGCTGAGCCTGCAGCTTGTACAGGTTGGCCAGCTCCGCCTTCTGCTTCTCCAGGTTGCGCTGCTTCTCCTGCTCCAGCAGCACGTTGCTGTACTGACGAGTGGGCTGCTGGCTGGACCGGAAAGCGCGGCCGAGCTCGATGTGGCTGTCCTGCAGGGCGACGACTGCCTGCGTAGTGACAGTTTAAAACACAAAATTACATATTAGAAGCTAATAGAAAAAGGTGAGTTTTGAGTATGGATCTGCCACATTTTGTAATAAAATTCTTAAACCCAATATATCATAAACTTTGGTGCATTTTGTAATAAGTTGTTACATAATTCACCAAATTATTACATTTTCTTAATAAAAAAAATGCAACACCTGCATTTTATGATAATTTTTATGTAACAACTTAATACAAAATGTATCAACGTTTGTTTATTGCATATTGGCTTCAAGAATTTTATGACAAAAAGTGGCGGTATTACAGCATGAGGTGAAAATCTATTACATTATTACATAATGCAGTGCTACAATCCCAAAGGGGAAATTGAAACGTAAAACATAAGACACTGTATAAGATGCATCATATATAGAAAATACAGTATTACCTTTAAGCTGTGCAGAATCTTTGAGAGCGTCAACAACTTGTTAAACACCTACAGAGGGAGGAAAAACAAGTGGCAGTGGCAGACATTAATATAAATATGCATGAATAACTCCAGAAAATGTTCAGCTCTTTAGTAAGAAGTGGTATCTAGTTACCTCTGCCTCGGGGAAAGGAGCATAGGAGCAGTTTGGCACTGGGAGTGTCTCCTCATCAGCCTTGAAGCAGAAGAGAGGACGCTGTGTAACTAAATATTTTCATCCCCACATGGAGGTGAAGCTTAGATCCTGTGCACACTTTATATTACTCACAGACTGTTCCAGGCCGTCAGGACAGAGCGCCTCTGAGGAGTGACTCATGTAAACTGGACCGGCCTCGCCGACATCCGAGCTCTCAGCTACAGATTCATCTGAGGAGTCGTTCATAGGTTTTGGATGTAAACATGTGCATATGAGAATAAATGGATCAATTTCAGCTCAGTGATCACAGTGATTCACACAGTCACCGATCAATGCCATTAATGGAAACTGTGTTTAAAGTGTTGTAGTCCCAGGTGTGACCTTTACCTGTATACTGCATGTTAGCTTATAGATTGTAGAAAAAACATCTTACAACCTCTACTGCTAATCTTTTCAGGTTAAGGATCCAGAAACTTGAATTATCATGAAAATTATTCCCCTCTTTTGCTGGGAATCATAAGGAATCTGTGGAGATCCCTGATCTTGACTTTGTATTACACCCTTTGTATTATATTATTCATGTTACATGTCTATAAATACATATTATACAATACAGTCAAGTTGTTTCTAAATTGTATAACACATCTTACTATTCATGAGATCTTCATACGAGTCGCTGTCGGCAGTGGTCTCAGCCAACCCCTGCATCCTCCCGCCCTCCGTCAGAGTGTCTGGATCTCCTGCTCTGGTGAAGTACAGGTTCAGCAGATCTTCCACTGCAGACAAAAGAATAAAAGTCTCTGTGAGATATGACTCAGCTGTGAGGGTAAACAACATTTCACTTTCACCTCAGCATAAATAAAACATGATTTTTTTCCCCATAACGAACAAAATAAAATCACAAAACTCCTGTCAAGAGGGTAGAAGGTGATGTTACTGTCTCAGCTCTTTACCCTCATCGATGGCTCCTTCGAGCAGCGCGCCCCCCTGCTGGAGGTCGGTGCCGTCTCCTCGGAGCAACAGCCCTTTGTGAGGCGTTTCCTGCTCCGTCGTGGTCTCGTACAGAGCCGCAAAGATTTGCTGCTTCTCCGTCAGATACCCTATTATCAGCTCATCTCTCTCCCTCAGAGCATCTACAGAGCAGAACCATGAAATAAACAACATGTTTGTATTAATAAGGGCAGTGCAAAGGCAGACAAATAAAAGTTTAATACTTTGACTCGTCAACGTTGCTGTAATCTGAACCTCTTAGTGGAAGTGCAACGGTGCAGCATGTCCTTCAGATACTTAAATAACTGCTGAATATACATTTTATAGCTGACTGAGCCGACATCTGCACATTATAAAATGGTGAATATGAATCAAATATCAAAATCCCACACCACACTGTCTCTTCCTAATGACTTTCAGATTTCCTCCACTGAAACAGTGTCAGCATTTATCAAAGCAGAGAGAGAACAGTGTGTAAATCTCAAACTAGAACCAGGATGACAGGTTTTTCTTTTCTTTTCCTAGAAATTAAATGCCTGTGTTTATGGCCATGTTGATAATCTGAGCCGTCTTACCTTGACAGTGCTGCAGTCTTGCGATCAGCTGTCTCTGCAGCTGCTTTTGCGGATAACTGGAAAACACAGACATCTGACTCAGTGTTGTCTTTGAGAAAAATGTGTAGCCAACATATTTAAAATGAATCATCATTTAGTTTTGTGTCAGTTTCCATATAGTCATGTTCTCTTCAGTGTGTTTGTTTAGTGCTCAGGTTCTTTGCAGAACATCCCAGAAAATACTGTATTGACAAGATAACGCAGATTTCATACAGTGCCAGTGTCAGGGAAAGGTTTTTCTTTAGCCAACTACATTTTTACTCATGGGTAAGTTGTCCAGTGAAACTCATTGTGCTCTCTCACCGCTCCACAGCCTCTCGTATGTGGGTCGTCCAGGTGATGCGCTCCTCTCTGGAGCCTGTGTGGATCTCGTACATCTCCGGCAGGCTGGTGGTGCAGGCAGAGATGAGGTACATGGCTTTGTCTTCGTGGGCCACTTCTCTTACTATCAGCCTTTGGAGGGAGATCACTGGAGGTTTGTTGTCCTGCACCAGTCGCACCAGTGATAAATCAGGGGTTAGTTAGTTATTCAAGCAATGATCTCGATCTTTCTTGGATCACACAAGTTATTAATACAAACTGCGAACATAATGTGTTCTGTCAGGGAGATGAGACGCATTATTGTCCCTCGTGATGATGTTTTGGCAGAACTCACCACAGCAGCAAACACGAGCTTCTGATCTTTCTCTTGTAAGAGGAGGAGCAGGTCTGACAGCAGCACAGCATGGATGTCTGCAGGGGGAGATTAATGCTGCTCAGCATCAAAACAACCCTTAAGTACACAACACATCAACTACTTAATATTTTGTCTCAAGCTGCCTCGACCCGAGACATGTCAGCCCTCCATTTTCTGCAACTACTCATCATCAACATTTCACTAATGATATGAAAATATGCTGTCACACCAGTTCTCTCCATCACCAGGCAATCACAAAGGAGATTTCCCCTGAAATAGATCCAAAGACAGAAAGGAAACAAGAACAAGTGTTCTTATTGTAACACACTAATCCACTCAGCTGTCTGGAAGTGTGATGTACAGACAGGTGATAAATTAATGCATAAACAGGCATGGAAGGGGAAATATATTAATATGCAAATATATTTGTAGGCTATACCTTTTCTATATGTGAATAAACGATTGATTGACATTAAATGAATGAATGAATGATAAACATCAGCCCACCTAAAGATCTATAGCAGTGTTCACAGTGAGATTCCCAAACCTTAACATATATATACGTTTTGCTTGGGGAAGCAAATCCAATTTTCTACATATCACTTTAAATTTACTAAGGTTTTCTCAAAACTGGACAATCAGCATCTCAAAAAACCCATGTGATGATGGGTGGACCTTAATAAGACATGATAGACTCCACCCTGTAAATGTGTAACCACATTCTCTGTAATGACAAAGCTCAGGTTTGGACTTAATGCAGCAACATTAACAAGGATGCAGCTGCACAAGTTGATCATGTGGACAGAAACACTATCAGATTTTTTTTAAGGACTGATTTGTTTGCAATACTTGCCTTTATTGGTCCACTAATAAATAATACTTTCATCATATGATTATCTATAATGTAAAGTGGACCTACATTTTAAGGATCAACCTTATAAAATTAACAAATCCTCTTGAAAACTTGCACCAATCAGAACATCATCTCAATAATTGTCAATATTCACATGAGAAATAGTCACTGGCTACTACAGTACACTCGACACAGACCTTTCTGTCTCCCAGACGTCTTCCAGGTGACGGCGCCCTCATGCAGCAGCGTCCTGTTTCCATGGAGCAGGTCCTCCCTGCGGAGCACCTGGCCGTCCTTCTGCCGCCCGACAGACTTTGACTCCAGACGCAGGCCGATGTCTCTCAGACGAACAGCTTTTTGATATTGGCTGACCTGATCGTTCACTTCGGTGATGGTTTCTTTGATCCGCGCCAAAGCCTGTACCAGAGACCTGTGCTCATCTGTGTCGGCTGCAAAGAGCATGAAATACACCAGTCAACCGCTGAAAACGTCTCACATCCACAGGATCCTTCCATCCAAACGTTACGTTGCCAAAGAAGGCAGACAACTGGACGACAGTGGTTTGAGTTGTACAATGACACATAATGAAGCAAAGACTGCAACACCGTGCACAGAGGAAGGCGGAGGTGACGAGTGGTTGGATTTTACCTTCAGTGTTCTGGATGAGTCGCTCCACCAGGACGGGGTATTTTGTGATTCGCTGAGTCACCAACAGGAAACACTCAGGGATTCCCAACCTCCGCACTATGGGCAGCTGGCCTACTTTCTGTTTTAAAGAAACATAAGAGTAAGTTTTGGTTTTACAAACTTGGTTAGTCCAGTGTGTTAGTTTATTTGTCTCCAGTTGTTTTATCTTGTAACTCTTGCTATCATTTATCTTTAACATCACAGACTGGTTTAGTTGATTTATCTCAGTCTTTTGTAGTTATCATCACCATCCCTGCCATGTATCCACACTCATCAACAGCTCATTAAAAAAACAACAACACAAAACTCAACAAACAGCAGCTTACCCTCATGAGAATCTGCAGCTTCTTGTTGTTCTGCAGCTGCTCTTTGTAGAAGCTGATGGCTTCAGTTTGATGCTGACAGAAATCGCTGTAGCACTCCGTCATCCTCTCCCCCAGTGCATCTGAAAACTATCACAAGAAAAACGATATCGAAACAGATTTCATATTGGATCTAGGAGAAGATTTCAAGTCAACGTATTGTGGCTACATTGACTGCACGCATCTGTCACAGCGTGGAGCATCACTTCATTTGATGCTCATCAATCAACGCCTGACATGTTGAACACGGCAGACATGAGTGAGGATGAAGGCATGGTAGGCAAGAAATGTTGATTCATACAGATAATATGATAATAACTGATGGCAGAAACATAGAACTGAATTCTTTTCTGCAGCACTGAACACATAATTAAAGGCCATAAGTGTGTGAACTGAGGATTTCATTTTAATGTATTGATTTATTTGACAGGAACAGTGCAACACTGATCAACAGAATTAAAAAAAAACTGCAAGTGAGCCAGAGTTAGGCTCATTTTCATCTGTTGTCCCTGGCCAGATGTTAAAAAAACAACAACCCAAAAAACCAAAAGGTAAAAGAAATGCTTCTGTGGGAATGTGATGGCAGTGACACAGCATCATTCCTGGGCTTATGGAGCAAACACACCTATTCACTTTCAGAGCGTTTCAGACATACCAGCCATTCCTATGGACACCTGCACACGCAGTCGGCACATGCATTGAGAGTGACACGGGTGGAGAGAGACGTAGCTGAATGTACTGTTTATTTATTTATTTAAAAGGATCCCCATTAGTCTTCCTGGGGTCCAAATATCACATTTTCAATAATTTTCAATACTGTGGCGTCAACGAGCAGGAAGGCTGAAGTAAAAATCTGTTTTTTTTCTCCCACAGATATAAAACAAATATCCTCAACATAAATAGACCTAGAATAGACCAGAATAATAGACCTGGACGTATAGGTGAGTCAAAGCTCAGATGCATTTGAAAAAAACAGTTGAGTTTAAAATAGGTGTAACGCAGGAATTTGAACAGTGTTTTCAGAAATGAAACGGTTATTTAAATAAAGAAAACTGGGTTTGTGCTGCAAAACCTGTTTGTAGTTAATCCACAACAAAATTAGTTTTATCTTTTCTGGAGCTCTGACAAAAAAACACTTGTCAGTTGTTTTAAAGAGTTGCTGTATGGAAAAGTACCACAGACTCACTGTGTGTTGTGTTGACACACAAACTGAGCTGACATTTTAACCTGAAGGTGAGTAAACAAAGACATTTTCATATGAAGACAGAACTATTTCCCCTCAGGAGCTTCTATATACATCTACATTTCAGAAAATTACCCTGATGAATAAACATGGTGTTTTAATTAGAGATCCAGGAAGGTCTTGGCTCTATCACAACCCCTTGTTTTGAGAAGATCAGACTGACTGAATACATGAATACAAACGACTGACTGTACCTGAGCGGTGAGGACTTCCCCCAGCTGAGTGATCTGGTATTCTTTTGGGCTGCCATCTTCCACACTCTGGTGTAGTTTGAGGCAGTTGAGGAAGTGCTGGTGGAGGCTGAGGAGAGTGTCCACTCTGGGGAAGAGCCGCTCCAGCCTGGCTTCATCAATCAGCTGAGACTTCCTCAACTCGTGCATGTAGACGTAGAGCAGGATCTTTAAGGTGCGCACGTGATGCATCTCCGTCTGGATCAACTCTGGGAAAATCAATAATTAAAAAAAGGGATCTGAAATGTGCTGGGGTTACAGTGACAATAACATCCTTCCTACGACCAGCAGAGTGCCTTCGAGCAAAGCAGGTCGCTGTCGACTGAACTAGTGAAGCTGCTTAACTGGCAACACAAAACAGAACCAACATGAAATGAAAGCTGAGCTAAAGGAAACAGGAACGTGGATATTTTTAGAAGCAAATTGAAGACCTACCTTTTTAAGTCTGGCATTTAACTGATTTTTTATTATTATTTTAAGATTTATTGCACAGTTGATTAGACCCAAACTGTGATTTTATGCAGTATCCATTTTTATTCCTTTAAAATATTCATATATTACATGTATCTTATTTTATCTATTTATTTTTATTCCATTTACCTATTTTATCTTAGTTTTCATCCACTCTTGAGTGTTTTCCCCCACTTACTTACTTATCTCTGTAATCTGTAAATGTCCTCTCTGTTTATTACTTTCTATCATGTAAAACACTTTGAGCTGCTTCCTGTATGAAAAGTGCTCTACAAATAAAGTTTGATTGATAACACATCATGGTTAGAGTCATAATACAGCAAAATCTGCAGTCAGTGTTCAGGTTAACGTTAGATACAGTACATGTGCAGTATATGCGTAACTAAACTCTCTGTGATGATTTACATCCCAGTTCACTGTGTGTAATCTTAGCTGTGGCTGGTGCAGCGTACCATAGATGACATCTTGTCTTTTAACGGCCTCTTTGTCCAGGGTCCGGAGGAAGTTCTGGTCCACAGCCACGCTCCAGGACTCCGCCTCCAGGTTCTTGGCGTCAAGCTCCAGCTCATTTTGCAGCCGCGCATAATGGGAATCTGAATGACATGGACACAGTCACGCCGAGACTCGTCTCAACCGAACAAAAAAGCTTGTGCTCACATGAGTGTGAATCATTTACTGGTCATGCAGTGCACTGGTTATTTTTAAGTCACTGTTAAATATAGAAAACCATGTTACTTTTGTGACACAGGAACAAAAGTAGAGAAAGGTTCGAGTCAACAACTAAAAGATCTATTCAAAGAAGTGTAGCTGCAGCATTACACACTTTTCTTTAATTGTGTGTGACAGATACCTGATGAAATGAACAGAAATTATTATTTTTACTATTGTGAACTGAATTTTATTTATTTTCAACAATTTTAAATTAACAATCAAAACTAACAAATACTGTATATTAAAAATATATAGTCCCATTGGCAGGTGCATAGGGTCAAAAAGTCTGTCAGGGGTTAGGAACTTTACTGTATGTAGGAATTTTACTAGATGAAACTCCATAATCCTCCATAAACTCCATAAACCCATAAACACATTGAAATCACAGTAAGGTTTCTATAGGTTGTGAATTTAAACCCTGGTGTTGTGACGAGGAGCTTTCAGCAGCTCCTCATCCTCACCGACACCGACAGTGACCAGCTGACCTTCTAGGTTGATGGGCTCGGCCAAGGAGGAAGACAGCGACACGGCGTCCTCAGAGTGGAGCTTCAGCCGCAGGCCGTCCGCGTCATCCATCGGCCCTGGAGGCGGTTTAGTTGGTATGTGATGAGATAAGGCTCAGCAGCAGCCAGGTAAATTAAAATGTGATGTCAGCGCGAAAACATGCACACACACACAGAGGCCAGTGCCGAGGGGCTTCAGTGCTACTGCTAGATTCAAGATGGGACCTGCTTAGATAATCAATGTCATTGTCAACTATATGACACCAAGAGAAACACAACCACGGTGGCACAAGGAAGAACGTCACACATCAAATGACTCAACAATCAGGTTTTTATATCTATGAGCCTCAGGATGAATGAAGAAACACAATTACTAAGTTTTAGTTTCAGTTTCATCTACGAGAAAACGTCAATGTGGCCAATACAGTACACATGCAGGCACATGACGGATAGGATTAGTGGACTTTCACCAACCTGGGACGTGTGTCGTTGTATGAAGAAGGAGGAGGCTGAGGACTGGTTTTATGGGGGGTCACACTCACACTCATGCCTGGACGTGAGAAGCTGGCAGCGAGGCCATCGGAGGCCAGCGGGAGAAACACAGTCGGCCCAGTGCTGAGGGAGTTACAGAGGCAGAGAGAGCATTCATACTTTGTTAAAGAGTGAATGTGAGAGGGGTGAAAATAAGAGACGAGTGCTGATCAATGGGGTTTTAAAAAAAGAAAAAGAAAACATAGATGTGTTGTGCCTTACATCATCTGAATCTGGTTCACAGTGTGTAAAACAAACTACAATAACTGTATGGTATTTAATTTATCATACTCATCCTATTTGTATTGTTACTAGTACATAGCTACAGTACATTGTTTGTATGAAATGTGCTATACAAATAAAATCATTATCATTATTATAACTAGTTTTGTTCATAGGGCCACATCAAAAACAATGAGCATTTTTATCTGTGATTCATTTCAAGTAAACAGGAAATGTAAACAAAAACACCTTTATTATTTCTGCTGACTCACACATGCTCAGACAAACAAACAAACAACGGACAAAAGAAGGACTATAAGTCCACAGAGCTTTTCATGATACAACAGACTGTTGCAAAAAGCTATCTGGCCCAGTGGAGAGGGAACTGGTTTGGTAAAATGAGACAGCACGACTCAAGTCAGACCAGCTCTCAGGGGGAAAAAAGAAAAACGACAAAAAGGAAGAGATTGTGCAGAACACAGAGCTGCACTGTGGTGACATCAGGATCAGTAGTCTTAATTATAATGCAAATATATGATGGACTGTACATCACCAAGCGTTTTGCTCCTGACTCTGAGTTGTGTACTGTATCTCAGCAGCCAGCAGACTGGCGTGGGAAAAATGTTACCAGCCTCCACAACGATCCTTTGACTGACACATCCTGTCAAATCTAGCGTGTGTCCCTCACATTTCCATCCTTACATGACACTTGAAAGGCGCTCGTCTCTTCGTCTGGCACTGAGAGTGACTCACCTTTATTCCAACAGACTTTTTTTTTTGCTTGATGCGTGATGCGTCTCCTGCAGTTTCCTTGTCACACTGGAATAAAAACACAAAGGAGGAACAATCTTATTAAAACCGGTGCATGAACGTGCATGCTCTTGGGCTACAATCTGATCTGGATTTTGATTCAGCTCCGATAGACGGCGGTGTGTCCCACTTTCATTGTAGCCCTTGAGGGTCAATTGAGACTAATCCACTGTTGATACAAAGGCCCCCACCTGAATCAGCGGTGGCAAAGCTTGAGCTAAACGAGACGGAGCCGGGAGGAAATCAGCTCTGCAATGCGGGTCGGTAACATACTGTAAATCACACAGAACAAATAAGCTGTGACAGTGCGTGACAGAAAATGCTTGAACTTCAAAAAAAGAGACAGAGACACATAATCATAGAAAAACAGTCACAACAGTTTGTTCTTGTTTTATCTGCGTCTGGTTCTGCAGAGGGTTTTAGAAGAAAAGCTGTAGCTGTTCACAGTCTGACACACCCAGAACATACACCACTGTTTGACTAAAGAATTTGTGACACAAGCTCACGCAGCCGCTCCACTGCTTCACTCTCTTCTCTCTCACCTGCCCACACAAAATGACACGTGCTGCAGAAAAGGAGCAGAAACCTCAAAATCAGTGTCATCCTCACGCAGCACACGACTGTTGTGTCTATAAAACTTATCTCCTAACAATCAACAGCGTTGTTCTGTGTTTCGACCATAACATGACCACCTGCTTAATGTTGTGCTGGTCGTCCTTTTGCTGCCAAACACACAACAAACTGTGATGCACTGTCTTCTGACAGCTCTCCATCACAACCAGGATGAACTTCTTCAGCTATTTATAAATATACCATATTATACCATATAATACATGCATTTGTCTGAACTGTAATAGGTCAAATGTCTCTTCTCTAATAATGCACCACACTCTTGGAATAAACTGCAAACTTCTTAAAATGAGAATTTTTGCTACTTCAGCTGTTCAAAAGTCTCATCTCTGACATTGTCTTATTCAATTGTAAGTCCACTACAACTTGTCTGCCTAATATGTTCCTTTAATTGTTTCTTATTTTTAGCTAATGTTGTTTTATGTAAATTGTTGCTCTGTTATGACAACAGACACGCAGACGACTATCAGACTTTCACGGCTAAAAACATACAAGTCCTGCCATCACAGGTGTATCACTCAGCGAACAACTAGCAACCAAAAGTTCTCTGTACAAATAACAATAGATTCAAATTTAAAGCTTCAACTTTGCCAGAGAAACCACATGATATTTACTGTAACTCTTCTCTATTTCAAGAGATAGAAGAAACATTTTTGCTTTGGACTTGATTTTCTGTAGAATTGTTTCCAGGTGCCAAACACTACATAAGATCTACAACTTCCTCAACGTGCAAACAAACAAGCAAAAAAAAAGGGAGCTTCCTCCCAGGCCATAGTTTCATATTACTTTCTGTAAAGGGCTGTTTCTAATCCTCATGGTATGTTACAGGCCATATAGCGGTTTGTATGGAGCAGCAGCCCCTTGTTGTGAGTGGCAGCCACACCTCGAGTGATTCACAGTGGGTGGAAAAGGAGCAGTGCAGCATGAAATACAGGTCATTCCCTGAAGAAACACAAGAGACAAAACAAGACCAACAAGTCTGCCAGGTATCCTGCAGAAGACTGAGTGATAGGGGAGAAACTGCTTAAATGCTGTGTTTGTGGAAAGAAGCTCGACAACGGGCCCTATAATCACATTCACAACAAAACTATTATAACAAATCCAAGGTGCTGCTGATGTCCTGCCATGACGAGGCGAAGCGAAAGGGGTTGGATGGTTTTCTCCCAACCGGGCCGTTAGGGGGTTAACAACCATGAAACTATACCCACTGACACGAGGAAGTCATAAACACTGACACAAAGAAACCAGTGAAGTGCAACGCTCTTGTTCCTAACGAAACCTGGAGGCTGTATTTGTGTCACATCATCCCAGGAGTATTAATTTATCAATAACAGATGACGGCAATCCACTGTTCCTCATTGCAAGAGCAGTACATCTTCTTGCACTGTCTATGTTGTGGTCACATGCACCATCAACCTTGACATGGTTTACTTATTAACCTCCAGATACTGATGGTGTTTTGTTTTGATCTTCAGTGTGTCGTCAGCACATGCCAATGTGTTCCTGTCAGGATGAGAAGATGAATCCAGCCGTTCACACTCTGACATGAAAGTAAATCTGATTTTGGTTGTTGCATGCAGTCTCATCTCATATCTCAACTCCTGATTAAAACTTCGACCTGCATCATCACAAATTGGGTCTGTGGGCAAAGATGTGTTAAAGGCCCACCACCCATGTAGTTGTTTTATTCTGGTAATATTGTTTCTTTGTGTGTAATCTTTCCCTTTCTCTTTTATATGGCACTGCAACTGGAACTACAATTTCCTTAAGGGATTTCCCAAAGGGATCATCTATCCATCTATCTATCTATGAACCTGTTTGTTGTTGTTTTAGTTTTAAACAAAGAATACTGTCACTGTTTGTTATTGCAGCTTCATTTATTGGATTTTCGTATCACTCCGCATAATTATGACGCAGTATTTTTATGGCTTTACAGCTGTTCTCACGGTCATAGGTTAATATCAGAGACGTTAATATCTATCCGCACGTATAATTAAGCACTATTTTTTGTGGTTTAACCCTTGAAAATTCCATATCGTTCCGCTTGGTTACATCTTCCAACGAAACATTTTTTTCGTGACAGCTCGTTACCACTACGATTAAAGTTTCATACACTTTTAACTTTCAATCACTTGTCACTTCAAGTGGGAAAATGAGAGTGAAGTTGGTCGCTGAAGAATTAAAAAGTAGATTAGACACCAGTGTTTTAATGGGAATGTGAGGAATGCCATGGCGCCTGACTGACTGAGGTGCACTAGCTAAAAACCAACAGACACAGGTGCGTCTCGTCCGTGGCACAGTATCAGCGGCGTATGAAACCAAACCAAACAGGTGACAGGTGTAAAGTCTCGAGTAGAAACAGGAGTGGCTCTGGCCGCAGGTGACTGACTGTGAGCCATCTACAGATGTTTCCCACGTTTAGTGGCGCTGATAAATCGCTCACACTCACCTAAAATGACAACGACGGTTGGTTGTTGTTAGCCACATTACAGAACACCGGGTTCGTTTCTATGGTTTCAACGGTTTCTTCAGTTGGTTCAGAATTATTAACGTTACGACGTCACAGAAAGGAAAATGGAGGAATTCATGTTTTTAAATTTTCCAAGGCAACGTCGAGTAAAATGTAACGTTAAAATGTAAAAAGTCTGTTCATACGGTCGCTGTTTTGACGACATACTGAGTAACTTCACTCAGTCCGGTCTGTTTATCCACCTGTTTGTTGTTGCCTGAGTCACTTCCCTAAACTCTGAACACAAGGAGCATTTCAACAACCTAACGACAGTTGTATCTTACCTGGCGTTGAGAGAAAGCAGCAGCAGCAGCTTCACCGGGAGCGAGAGACACGATTCATGTATCGTCTGTTAATATTATTATTTCCTGTCAAACTTTCTCTACAGTCTCCAATCAAAAGGAAGACACAGTGAGGATGCCTCAGGAGGAAGAACAAGTGCACAGCTAGGTGAAAATGGAGCTGAGGGGGAGGGAAGAGGAGGGTGTTTTCTTAAAAAGAGAAATCCAGCCTCTTCTGGATGAGCACCTCCTTCCTTCCTCCTCTGAGCATTGTGGGAATCATTTGGTTCAGTGCAACTCATTCAGCAAGTTCATCCAGCAAAACTGTACTGTATGTGGCCCTGTGCTCCTCAAACACTGCCCTTTAAATTAATGCAGACATGAGGCATCCATTGTCTCTGCCATATGGTAATACAGAAACTATTTACCAGCTGATAACTAATACTTGTTGTGCAAAGCACCAATTACGTAGAAATACATTTTATAAAAAAGTATTTTGGCAAAATGTTGCTTTGATTTTGCGCCTACCCAGAACCAACTGTTTAGAGAAGTTTAGAGAGGAAATCAATTTTCGGTAGAACTGCAAACAATTTCTACACATCTGAAAAGTGATGAAGTTCTGCACTAATATGTTAAGTTATGTGACCTTTTATGTCTTTATTTTCATTTTATAAGAAGAACTAGAATAAGAATAAGAAGAACTTAATTAATCCCCAGAGGGAAATAATAAAAAAGATAAATAATATTTATATTCAATTCAAAGTGCTCTATTACTGTGCAGCACTTTGGTAAACATTTGTTTTGAAAATGTGTTATATACACATACTAGAAATGTAAATACAGTGGAGAAGAGGTACTTACATAACTTAGGTTACAGTCATAAATAAGGAGGTGGACCTTGTAGTAAGAAGAAACTAAACTTTTCTACCTCAACCTGTAAACAAACATTCTGTAGATTCTTCCCATGCTCAGTGACTCCATCTACTGGTGAAGATTGTGTGATGCATATGTTGATACATTCTCATAAGTTTAGTGGTTCCCAGAGTTATACATCATATGATATATTCCCACATGTCCTGACATTCATTCAGTTAGAAGTCATAATCACAGGTTGTGTTTTGTGATCTGAACAGACTGACATGCTATGTAGACATGATGCAACAGGTGAAGCCTCTCTGTGGTGTGGATATTAGTGGCAGAGGTGGATGATCCACAAGAATGGAAAATGCAGCTTTTAATACCTCAGACAATTATTAATGATTATAAGTAAAGAAAAACATACAAAGCTTACAAAGTATCAAGCTATATAAAGGTTTGGTAAATTATGGCTCCAAAACTCAATTTGTTTCTCCTTTTTTGGAGATTTTTTCTGCTGGAAAAATCTGTTACTTTATATATACTTTTATATCCCTGAACCAGGAATCTTAGAGGGTCTCAACACCCCTGCTGACGGGAGTGTTGATCGGTTTCAGTGGTTCATACACATAATGTTTTGGTCGTGTCCACATGTTCAGAGTCTTTGAAAAGGAGAGGGAGCTTTTTAGTCTCAGAGAATCTGGATTGAAATCTGATTCCTCAGTTTTATTGTGCCATGACCAGTTTGACCTTTGCTCTGCCTGATTCTGCCACCTGAGTGCAGTGCACCATCACTTTCAGGGTAGTTTCCATTTCATCGTTGACCAGTAGGTGGCATCATTGCACTACAGCACGTCTCTCAAAACCAGTGGAGTAGAGTTTGATCCAACTTTTCCTTATCATATTTATCCTGGGGAAGTTTGCTCAAAGTTTAGTGTCAATACAGTGGTTATACTCTATGTTTAACACTTGTTTTAATACCTCAGTCTGTACAGCCTCTGCCACTCTTTAAGAACCAAATGTGGGGGAGGGGGGGGGGGTTGTTGCTAAATGTTTCAAGTGTTGTTTTTTTCAAGAGGGAATAATTTCCAAAACATAATGTGACTGCATTTCTTTTTTTACACTCTTATCAAAAATATGGACTTGCTTCAAAACTCCCACATCAACCAGACTCTACTTTACATGTAAACAAGACTTGAATGTGTGTATATTACATTTCTGGATGGCTGGCTCTGTTGAATTCAACCCCCCCGTCCCCGTGCCTCTCCCTGCTCTATTTCATGTGAGAAAAACCAACTTCTCTCTGTATACACATAGAAATCTCAGTGAAGAAACACATCGCCATCTGGAAAATAACAGAAGCACTGCCAGAGCCTCTTCATGAATGCACCTTGCTGCATTATTTACAGCACTATTTTATTTGATCTTGATATGATGGGCAGACATCTTAAGCTGAAGACGCCAAACGCTTCTTCTCCCAGGCATCGCATTGCAAAAAGACCAAGTGCTGCTGGTTGATCATGAGTCCAAAAAAGCTAATTAGTATGATTTTCTGGATTAGAAAAAATAAACATAAGAGACTAACATGTAAAAACATTTTCTATGACCGGAAATACCTCAAGAATGACAACATATCAGCTATGTACAAAAACATCAATAATATATTTATATATATATTTATATACTTTATCTTCTATACCCACTAAAATATACCAAAGAAGCAGCTATTGGTCAATCTGAGGAACTCATTCGCCAACATGTTTTTTGAAAACAGTTTAAATATCCTTCAGCTGTAAATGTGAAAACTCAAAAAAAGGAAAAAAAAGAAAAGAAAAAAAAAGAAAGACAAGTAAATAAATTAAAAAAATATAACCCGACAAAATGTCCTGTGTTTATCCTGTGAGCCATTTTGGAATACTGCAGAGTGTGAGGAGGTAAGCCACTTCAACCGGCATCTCCAGTGGATAAGAGTTTGTTCGAGGATGGGCCGTCGTCAACCATCCAGCACAGAGTTCAAAAAAAGTCTTTCATGTAAATCAGTTCATCGTCCGTTTACGTACAAAGATTCAGACACAGTTCCATGACAACCGATGTAGGCCACAGACAAAATAGAAGGGCACTTTTTCTTTTTTCTTCTCCAAAACATAGCAACCCAGGGATTAACCCTTTTTTTTTTCTTTTTTCTTTTTTTTGGGAAGTAGGGGCGGCAGGGGACACAGTCTGGACTCGGGGAAGGAGGGAGGGACAGTGGGTTTAGCAGCCTTCTTGTTTGTCAAGAGTTTGTTTCACAGTTGAATCCATTATCCACCCAGTCTAGCACAAACTTGGCAATATATATACAGTATATAAACTACAATCATCGACAAGAGAGACGCAGGAGATTCATCATCCTTAAATACAAAAAAGTGTCTTCTTGCGTCCGTGCGTGGACTCGCTGTAGTGTGTATTTGTGGCATCTTGAGGAGAAAAATAAGGTCCTGAGATTTGCACTGAGGGGCATCTGAAGAGTGTGATAAAAGTGTGATCTATATAAAATGACAACGAAAGACAAAAATATATTTAAATCTATAGCATCGATGTGTATGTTATGGGATGTGTATAGTATGTTAGGAGGGGCTGGACCGCGGTAGGGCCAGTATTCGTCCGTTGGTCTTTCCCCCGTTCATGTGTGTGAACGGGATGTGGTGCTCCTCGTAACTGCCCCTCAGGCCCATGGAGGAGGCCTCGTCCCTGTCCAAACACTGCTCCCTCTGGGAGTAGGACGACGGGTCCAGCGGGATGCTCTCCATGTTTTCCATGTCCAGATCGAAATCCTCGCTCTCGGGCGGCTTGTTCTCCTCGCTGTAGAAGAAGGAGACCTCCTGGAAGGACGGGTGCAGGTCCTCGCGCAGCATCTCGATGATCTCCTGGAAGGTGGGACGCATCTTGGGGTTGTACTGCCACGACATCTGCATCAGGTTGTGTCTGGGTAAAGAAACAGAGCGTGAGATCCTCGTTAAAATGGTACCGATTTTAGTTTTATTTTATTCACTATATCAATTTCTTGTGTACCTCATTTAATACAACTTAACACTAACGTAAGACCTTAGGCTTAAGACCTACTTGTATACTGTCACGTATTTTTTGCCTTTTTCTTATCATTTTGTTTGAACTGTGTCTTTCATTGATTGGTTGATTGATTGAAAACTTTATTGAACAACATTAGACAAGTGTTCAAAAGGATAAAAACACAATAAATCCCAAAGGCTTGTTTCCATTGTGGTCCTATTTGATGGTAGACGGTACACATGGATTTAAAACATTGCTGTGTGTGTTTTAGTATACAGCACTTTGAAAGTATTATTATTATAATAAATAACGTATTCTGTATATCCTGTATTTTATTCTTTCTTCAAAATCCAAAGACTACCAATTTTTAGTGGGAAATGAAAACATAAGTACCGGTAGATATTTGGAAAAATCAGAGAATATTTGGCTTTTGTGATTCATCATCATCATCATGGAAGATTCATTTTTGGCTGATTGATTAATTGGTTGATGTGTGGGCGACCCGAGGCAACTCTGACGCCCCCTCGATTTTAAGTGATGTAAATATAAACCGACTTGACTTGGTTGTCTTGTCAGAAATAATCGACACATTAGAACACAACACTTGTTTTCTCTGTCTACATCTATTGCAGCCGTGGCTCTTGTACTCACAATCTGTCTGCACAGTTGTCCGGCCGGTCCAGGTAGCCTCCGTCCATGACAAACTTGAGGACCTGCTCATTGGACAGGCCCTGGTACGGCTGCTCGGCCAGCGTGCTGATCTCCCACAGCACAACCCCAAATGACCTGGCAAACAGGCGGAGGAGGAGAGACAACAACAGCGACACAGGGAGAATGAGGACAGGCCAATTAGAAACCTAACAAGAGCAGATCTGTCTGTAAACACTTGATGCTGCAGCGAACAGGTAGGCTGAGGGCAGAGGCGGCGGCGGCGGCAGCGCTGCTGGTAAACAACGTCGGATGAACACGCATTTCATCTGCACTTAAGTGTTCTGGTCTGTGATGTGTTTACTGTGTGTTATTCCAGTCTAGACTCCGGAGATTAGTTTGTTATGTTGATTAATATAATCACAAAAACACTATAAAATGCATTCAAATTACACAAAATGATGCATGTGTGTTGAAGAGGAACGATGCAAGTCTGGTCTCTTCTCCTCTGTTTTGCTAACCCTCCTCCCGGCCGTGTGCTTTGCTTTTAACGAAGCGAGAAATCAATCGATGGAGCGGTGGATAACGTAAAACAAAGTTACAACGTGTATATTTGTGTAGTCTTAAAGATTGCGGGTTAGGGAGCGCGTTTGTGTTGTTGAAGTTACAAATCGTGAAGTTAACTATCACAATTACTCCGGAGCTTTTTATTTAAGGTAAAAATGTAGCATAGCCACAGAAAAAATCCTGCTTGGTTCCTCTTTAAAGGGATAGTTCAAGATTTTGGCAAATTCGAAAACAACTCTGTCTCTTACTGGTCCATTATGATCTCATAGCGTGCAGGTCACAACTTCTCCACCAGAGTGTTTTGGAGTTGTTGGATTGTATATTTGATGAGTTTGATGAGAGAAAAGCAAAAGTACCGTGCGCCTCCATTGCATTAGCTGAACAGCTCACATCTCTGCCCCACCGATCTAAAAACACCTTGCACAGACAATTAAAGTAGTAGTAATGAACAAATTTGCAAAAAATGTTGAACAATCCCTTTAAGTGTGTAGATTGGCACTATGTTTAATAAGTGATCACGTTTTACGAGTCAGCTACATAAAACTGTATTTCCTTATATTAAACTTCAGGCCCACTCCATGTTCATTTTCATACTTTTATATGATAAGAACCGACACCAACTCTCACGCAGGCAGAGCTCTATACGCTACGTAGTCACAGCAGCTGCAGCTACACGTGACGTCACATGCACATGAACTTAGAGTCAGAAGTGTCACTGACCAGCAGTCAGAGTGAGCAGTGAAGACGCCGTCCTTCAGAGACTCGGGCGCCATCCACCTGACAGGCAGCAGGCCCTTCCCTCCTTTCCTGTAGTAGTCCGTCTCGTAGATGTCTCTTGTCATTCCAAAATCTGGGAATAAAAGAAGTTATAATTAGATGATAGTGGAAAACAATCTGTTTTACGGTTAAAAAGCATTTATTTCTATGGCTTGGTCATGTTTAACCTTAAAACACTGCCTCCCTGGCGATGGCTTGTACAACGAAATGCTATTTGCTCCATCCAAAGAGCCTCTAGGAATCAATTTCTGAGTCCTTGAAGCACATTTTTCTGAAGTTACATTTAGAGTTTAATATTTAACACAAGACTTAACTGTCAGTGATGTGTTTTATCTTTTTTAAATTCCCATTACCAGCGGTTTTCTGCTGTTATGATCTTATTTACATAGCCACGCACACTAGAACAAAGAGTTTAAGACACTGAATAAATAAATAAATCTAATTTGACCGTTGAGGTTGCCAGTTTGGTCCTCCTGTTTGTTGTTATGTTGAGTTTAGAGGCAGTTGTTGATTTCCTCAGGAATTTCCTTCATTCCTTCAGTGGAATTTAAATTGAGCAGATCCCTGAAGTGATTTCCCATTTCTCCTCATATTAGTACCACACAACACAAACCAGGACACGACTCAAGATATAATTGGAAAATTAGGAAAATATAGACCCATAAAATAATCCTTTGAAGTAGTTCACATATTACACCCCCCGAAAAAACCTTTTATTCACAAATACTTGACTGTTTTCCCGAGAGCACAGTCAATAACACGTTGCTAAGATAATCAGACAACATTAACAATAAGAAATTGATCTTTAAAAACGCTTTCACACGGGTAAAAATGTAACTTCTTTTACGAATGTGCCAGCTGTGCTTAATAGAAACGTACCTCCTATTTTGACGGTGAGATCGTGAGCCACCATGCAGTTCCTGGCTGCCAGGTCCCTGTGGACAAATTTCTTGGCGTTAAGGTACGCCATGCCGTCTGCGATCTCAGCAGCCATTTGGATCATCTCCTTCAGAGTGGGTGGCGGGCGCCCGGGGTTGTTCTGAGGGGGAACGAGGAGAGATTAGACTTGCTGGGGGGGACACATCAGGTTACATGGAGCCCTCTCCTCTCCTCTCCCACATTTTGAACTTTACGCTCTCTGTGTTTCCTGGCTGACCTGCCCTTCCCTCCCACCAGAAGCTGTCTTCGTCAACTCTTGTTAACATGTCTATGTTTTGCATATTCTGTGTTCTGCTTTCTTGTCTGTATACAACATTTACTGGAGCCCTCAACTGTTGCTCACCCTGAGGTTTCTCAGATTTTTCCCTGTTAAAAGGGTTTCTGGGAGTTTTTCCTCAGTCGATGTGAGGGTCGAAGGGCAGAGGATGTTCTTATGATGTCATGCAAAGCCCTTTGAGACAAACTGTTTGTAAAGATGAGCTATAATAAATTCCTGATCCGACCTAAAACAAGATCTTAAATCAAACGTGCTGTGCAGCAGGGTTGAGTGTTTTCAATCTCGTTACCTCAGCGTCTGGCCGCAGCGAGCGCAGGTAGCTCTTCAGGTCTCCGTGGGTCATCAGCTCCATCACCACCAGGGTGGGCTGGCCCTTAGACACGACACCCAGCAGGCGCACCTGGGAGACGAGGACGGGGAGATTTTCAATTATTATTAAAACCACAAGATTTAGCTTGAAATCTGATTTTCCTCTTGGAAAAAAAAGGCGCCGTCCGTTCGTACCACGTGGTGGCAGCTGAAGGCCTTCATGACCGAGGCCTCGTTCAGGAACTCGATTCTCTCCCTCAGACTGGCCGACTCGTTCACCGTCTTCACCGCCACGTGCGAGTCGCCCTCGCCCTTGATGATGTCCTTGGCGATGCCCTCGTAGACCATGCCGAAGGAGCCCTGACCCAGCTCCCGCAAAATATTGATCTTCTCTCTCGGCACCTCCCACTCGTCCTCCTCGTACACTGCAAACACATTGACAGACGTATTAACAAGACGCAGGGCGGCGTGGAGCGTGGAGGCCACGGTGACGGAGTTAACAGGGAGAAGGTTAAGACAAGAAATGAGAAATGCTGGTCAGACGGGCAGCATCTTTCCAGGGCCGGACTCATTTCAAGGGAATTAAGGCGAGACACTAATTTCAAATTTCAAATTTATTATGGGATAACCCCTTGAGACACTACAAGCAAAATATTGAGATTTTGGGATATTTTTCTTCCTAATACGTCTTCTTTTCTTTCAGAATAGTGGAAAGAAATGGTAGAAAATCCACATTAAGGTGTTTGAATTTTACTTCATTTAGTCTGCTTCGTCTGTAGATTAAACTTCACCAAAAGTTAACAAACTGTGGGGCCGGTGACAGTATTTTCTCATTTACAAGGTCATAAAGAGATATCCAAAATCCCCTTTGTAAAAACATTTGACACTAATATGGCAACAAAATAAAACAAGAATTGTAAGAGTAGCTTTATCCAATGTTCAGATTTCTGTTCTGTAAGTGTATGCAAATCAGCACATATTTAATTAGATATTGCCTCATTTACATTTTCAAACATAAAATTTGACAAAAACTTGTAATACAAAAAATAACTGTCTTAATAAACTTGGAAAGTTTAATGGTGACATAATTTTTTTCCCCCCTCCTATTCACCTCCAACACTAGAAACCTCATTAACGGTAAACAACGTGTTGCATCAGAGATAAGACATTTTGGTTGTTTGTCTTTGCAGCACTTGAATTGACTGAGTGAACGAGGACATAAGAGAGTTCAGTTTTTTCCCGACTGCTCTGAATGTTGATTCAATAAATCTAATCAGACTTTATCATGCACATGTGCAAAAATCATGCGCCAAATAAAATTTCTTGAGAGAAATCAATCTGTCTCGACCGTGTCCTGAGAATCACTTGACCTCTCGGAGGAAACCGCATTTTTCATTTATGAAGTTCCAGAAATCAAAATGAGATCTGGGAATAATCTGATTCAGTGACTACATTAAAAGCAAAGACTGAGCCGTGATAACATAAAACTCCTCACAATTACAAGTGTGAAAAATTGTGATAAAATCACAAAGAACACAAAGAAACTTCACCTTTTTCAGCACATGCAGTGTGAAACCGTACAGTCACCATTTTGCATTTTGTGAGTGAAATAATTATCTTTTAAACACTTTCAATCTGTTATTCTACCCAGCAAGAAGAGAGCACAGTAAGTATTTATTTATGTAGCATATGTTTCATCTTTCGTGCATTTTATTTTATATAGCTTATGATATTTATATATTTATTTAGTACCCAAATGTCATGTTTCTCTTTTATGCTGCTGTGACAAAGAAATTTCCCCTCGGGGATGAATAAAGTATAATCTAACCTCACCAAACCTAAATAATAACTGAGTTTACCTTGTTGCATAATGAAGACTAAGGGTGTGAAATGCATATAATATTTACTGTGACAGAACAATCTTTACCACTGAGACTTGACTCAAGGAAATGAAATTCAGCTGCACATTTAATGTAGGTGAAACACGACACCACTAAAATGACTTTGAGAATTTGAAAACCAATTTATGTGGACCTATATATATATATACATATCTGTCTGGCCAGCTGCAATAAACACCCTCTTATCTCATCATATCAAAATGCTTAAAACCTGTGCTTACCTTCAGTAGCACTGAGATACTCTGGGTTTGAAGAAGTGTAGATGGGACCACTGGGCCCCTGCGTTTGACTAGAAGGAAACAGAAAACATTTAGTAAACATTTAGTAAAACAACAACAACAACACGATATGAAATAATAATAAGACGACGGGGTGGCGGGAAGAGTGCGTACTTCTTCTTGAACATGACGAAGCCTGTCACAGCGACAAACAGCAGCAGGACGAAGCAGATGACCGGCCCGATGACGATCTTGACGACGTAGAGAGGATCGCCTGTTCGACACACAACAACCACGCAGACACGACGATGAGTCACATTTCAGGTGAAGAGGAGCGAAAACAAGCTCTTGTGAAAGCCACACGTTGTTAAAACTCCAGCTAGGATCAATACGCTGCTCTGTGAACACAATCTGCTTCACACACTCACTCACACAATCAGAAGCAGCTTTTCATCAGCGTGTGATTAAAAGGTTGAATGGGCCGAGTCACTCGAGGCGTCTTTCTCATGTTACTGTTCTGCCTTTATGTTTATTCCCTGGACTGATTTAAAGACGTCTGACAGCAGCTAATCAGTTCATACACAAGAAGCCATCAAATATTACGGCTGCCAGGTGACAATTATTTTAATTTACTCATGAAAGAAGCAGGGCTGTAAACTAGCTTCCTGGTTCACCTGCCAAGGGGACCGGTAGATGAAAAACATATCGCCTCTTTTTGTTTTATATACATCTGTTTCAGTACTGTAAGAGCCATATTTGTATTGCTTACAATAGTTCATAGTTTTCCTTTAAAATGTGGAATTGCTCCTTTAATTATGCTGCTGATGACATCACAGTAGCTTAGTTCTCAGACCAGGTTAAGCAGCCTATCTTTTCATTGAGATAAGAGTTTTATATATTATATAGCAATACATGCTTAGAAAAGAGGCCAAAGTCTTATTTAAAATACATTTTAACCTTATTAATTAATCAAAACATTGCAAATTGGGAAACTTTACCATTGCAAATTTAACAAAAGAAGCACTCATTCATTACTCGGTCAAACCAGGTAGGCTATGTGTCGCCACATGAGGGGAACGATTTTCTACAGCGGGGTCGTCGGGGGAGCTACTTCATTGCGACACACAACAAATCACCGGTTTAGCGCTAACGTTAGCTACCATCATAATTTATCATCTTATAGCAACAATGTTTTGCTACACCGTGCATAATTTATTGCACGATTATCGTGACAAACATTTACCCGCCCCGTGGCATGTAGCCCTCCTAAATCAAGTCACCAGGGGAATATTTTAGTCGCATTTGGCGAGTGGCGACCGCTAGTTAACAGCCTTGAATATAAGTATATTGTTCCTCATTGGGACGATAACATGATGCATCAGCTCTAATTAATAGAAAACAATTACGGTAATACGGTTTGCATAATGAGTATTTTCTAAATATATTTCTAAAGCATGGAAAAGCAGAAGAATAACTTATGATTGTTAACTTCATACTTCAATGTATATGGATTACAGGCTGTTTAAACTGACATATGGACTTCGTTTCTATTTGTTTATTATGTTTACACTTATGAAACGGTGTATGTGTACCTATTCATCTGCCCCACGCCATCGTCTGAAAGCTGCCTGTATAAGGTGAATCTATTCTGCCGTAAGACGCTGGTGGGTTTACGTAGCAGCACAATATTCTATTTGTTGTTTATAATGTGTCTTTCTCTTATTTCATTAACAGTTAAATTATGATGACATTCATTTCTCACTGAACTCAGTCTCGGCTCAAGTTTACACGACTTACTTGCGTCCTGGACGTAGAAGTACGTGGGCTCGGTCCAGGATCCGTTCCCGGCCAGAGACGTGGCCCTGATCCTCACTGTGTAGTTCCCAGGATGCATCACTTTGAGCTTGCAGCCACGAGTCACTCTGAACATGTTCCTGGACACACAGTAGTGCAGCTCCTGCAGAACGCAACGACACAACGACACAACGTCGCATGACAAACAGCCGCTTCATAAGTTCCCAGTTTTAAAATATCGTGTTTAAAATAACATTTTGACTCATGTTGTAGGAAAACTGTTTCATGTTTTCCAGGTTTCCACTGGCTGATCTTTTCTTTTTTCTTTTTTTTATCGTTTCCCAAAGCAAATAACACTCTGCAGCATCCGACAAATGTTTTGTAGATCTGCCTCCATGGCAACTAAAACGCCAGAATGACTTCTCCATTTAGGTAATCAAACAAATGACATTACTGAGTACATGAGGCCAAAATTTCTATATACAAGTCAAGTAATAAGTATTGCCTCTCTCATTTGTGCTGCACGGCTCGTTTTAAGATGGATGCATTTGATTGGATTGGCTTGTCCCTCATTACGGCCCGAGCTATTGTGTTTAATGAGGAGGGGAAATATGAAAAGTGCTTTCTGAGTAAGAATGACTTTATGGTGTAAAGGGTGAACTTCCAGTGAACCCATGGACTCTGTGACCCGACCACACAATATGTTACGTACACATAAAGAACAATAAAGGCAAAGACAGATGTGTGTGCAGTGCAGATGTGCATCGTCTCCTCTCACCTCAGAGTCTCCCAGTCTCTTGTAGTTGACTTCGTACAGGATGATCATGCCGTTCGGGGCCGCGGGCTCCTTCCACGTGATGTGCACCGAATTTTCCGTCACATCGTAATTGATGGGACCCACGATGTCGTCGGCTTTGTCTGAGGAGAGAAAAGGAATCGTGTTTCTGCTAAAACTCAAGTTTGTTTGGGCTAAACAGAGGGTGAGCTGATTATTGAAATATGTCTTATCTAAACCAGACAAATATCTGTTTTTTTAGCTGCTGAACTGGGAGAAGTGAAGCTGTAAAACCAAAACAAGGAGCTGCAAGTGTTTTTTGAGTTCTTAGTTTTCACCATTTCTATCTTTTTTTCTTTTTTATTTCCATTTTTATTTTGATTATTAATTACAGCTTTGAGATTTGTGAGAAATTAGTAATACTGTATGCAACTCAAAGTGCTACAACATCACTAATAGACATTTCAGAATAAAAGCTGTTGCTAAAATAAAATGGAAATATAAACTAATAAAATAATGAATTGATAAGGCTCAGACAGATGTTATCATCCTATTGCTAACCATTAAACTCCCACAGTCGGTTTACCTTCAGGCATCGTGCGGGCGCTGACGTACGCCGCCATGCTGCAGCGCGCCGGGTCGGTCGGGTGGTTGCACGCGTGGATCTCGATCTGGTAGCTGGTGAAGTGCCGCAGGCTGGAGATGACGGTGGACTCTTTGGCGTGGACCGTGACCACAGACTTGGTGCTTTCGAAGCTTTCCTCGTCCTCTCCGTCGGGGACGTGCGTGCCCTGGGGCGGGCTGGGGGCGGTGGTGTGGAACAGGTGCGTCCGGTTGGCGATGCCCATCACGGCCCGTCGCTGTCTCGAGCGCCTGGGCGAGAGGAAGAAGACACGTTCAAAAGGGCGTTACATAATGCATTAAAAAGACATTTAGAGGGGAGAGGAAAATTTTAAAAGAAATTAAAAACTGTTTTGCAGCGAGAAATGAAACAGAGTTTGAAATTCTCTTCCTCTTTTTTTATAAATGACTCGACTGTTTCACTGCAGAGACTGAATGCACCACAATGCACCTTTTTCTAGATTAGACAGTTGTTAAACACTATCACACCTCCTCTCTGACCATGACGGACAGCTTTTAACTCTTCTCTCCATTGCGGTACCAACTACCTAGTTTTTCATTGTGTATATGGAACAAGTTGTATGAAGGACTGCACTGCAAAAACTCAAAATCAAGCAAAGAATATTTCTCTTATTCAATCACAACGTCTCATTTCTATTCAAAACTAATCTCATCACCTAAAAATTAACTTGTTTTCAGATGAATTTCACTTGTTTCAAACTAATTTTTACTTGAAATCAGTTGAAAAATCTGCCAATGGGGCAAGTTTTTCTTTCTTATTACAAGCACAGAAAACTTGCCCCATTGGCAGATTTTTTTCTACTGAAGTAAAAATTAGTTTGAAACAAGTGAAATTTATCTGAAAACAAGTTAATTTTTAGGTGATGAGATTAGTTTCGACTAGAAATGAGACATTTTGACAAGAAATAAGACAAATATTCTTTGCCTGATTTTGAGTTTTTGCAGTGTGGAGGACAGGTTGGTTTGATGCATTATAATATTATTTTTTTTCAGATTTGAACTCGTAGCCCTTTGTCCTGTCGCAACACTTTAACTTGTTATGGTTAAAACAGGAACAATATTTTAAATGCTAATGAAGGTACCAGGTACTGATCTAACTGCATAACACAACTTTAGTTTGTTGTGTGGGAAGTTCAACTGAAGACAAAGTTGAACTGAACTGAACTGAGTTTGACAACAACAGGACCAAAGAGAAAAAGAGAATCAAAAAGCCTTCACCTTAAAAAGCAGTTATCTTGAGGACAAGGTTCATAAATGAAAAAGCACAAGCGGTATGCTTTTTTTTTTTTTTTTTTTTAAAGTTGAAAGAGAGATCTGTTGTCAGTTGTCTTACTTGATCTCAAAGACTTCGTTGTGCAGGTAATTCTCAAAGGTTTTGCGGTACTCCGAGTCCTCTTTCTCCTTCTTGAGCTCTTTGTCGGTTTTGGGGCAGGCGCAGCATCGCGTCCCTTGGCCCTGCTCCTCCGTCTGGTTCCACTTCTGCTCCTCGTCACTGTCCACCTGAGTGGGCACCCGCGATGGCAACTTCATCCCTGGTGGGCAAAAATAAATAAATAAATACATTTAAAAAAAACCCCCAATCAATCAGAAAGAATAGGACGACAGCTGAGATTAACACAGACACATAACACAGTCTGAAGCACAAATATCCACGCACACGCTCTCCTACGCACACGCCGGAGGGGCAGGTCTGTCACTGTCATCCCCAGGTCCTCACCCTCCGTAGTGGAGATGAATTACTAGTGACATGACCTCCCCGCAGACTCCCATCTCTCCGGTTGTGTGGGAGTTATGGGAGTTCAAAAGAGGGAAGCTCGGGCTCGGTTGTGTGCTAATATGGAAGGGCAGTGATGGCGGGGCATAGACGCAGGTCAGGTTGTGACAGGAATAACTCTACTTAGATAAATGTCTGAACGCTGTCTGAACCCGAGCCAGAGTGAGGGGAAGATCCTAATTGTTTTAGTACCTGTTTTTTTTTTCTTTCTTTTTAAGGTTAAAAACACAAAAAGAAATCTGCACTCAGAGATAAAACCGCTCCACAAATCACGTCACCTTTTTTTCCCCTGTTTCATTTGTCTCAAAACGTCAACGTTAACACCCTTCTTTGAACATTTTACTGCCTTTGTGTCATTTAATTTCCTGTCAGGGCTCCTACAGCTAATCTTTCTTTAAAATATAAAAAAATGCATCATCTTGAAGTTCACAGCAAGACTTATTTTGCTGGTTTTAAAGACTTAGATTTGCTCTAGTGGACGCTTGTGTGTTTTTTCTGTTGGGTATATGAATTACTAGTCAAAGTGAAAGTGATCACTCATCACCAGAGCATCCTATGAGCAGACTGGAGTGACTTCAAGTCATCGACAAACAAGAGAGCTGGCATTTTGTCTTGTTTTGATCTCTCATTCTCAGACAGTTGGTCGTACAAAAAACATGAAGCAGACAAGACAGACACCACAACAGGACGACCACAAACAATGTGGCTCACCCTTCTGACAGTAGTCAAACTTGTAGAGCTCGCTGGCTTCGGGCTGGCGCTGGCAGAAGACCAAGTAGTGAGTGATGTTGCCGTTGGGGTCGTTGGGAGGTTTCCACTTGAGGATGATCTTGGACGAGGAGTTGGATGAAGAAATGGGGTCCAGCGGGACGGAGGGTTCTGGGGAGACACGTTGTGGAAACACAGAGGAAGTTGATCAAGTCAGGAGAAACTCTAGAAAATGTGTTTATACGTGTCTTAAAAGTTGCTCATTTATCAAAACATATATGTTATTTACCCTCAAATTACAACTACTTGTGCATCAAAAAAACACGTCTAAATGCAAAGTGGAAATGAATGGAAAACAGACCAACAGCATTTAAAGCCAACTAAACTAAAATATGAAAGAAAATATTAAGAATTGAGGCGTTTAATGGGTGCATGAGCTCCTCCTGTCCATTTAGGATCTACATGTACATGAGAAGCCACTTTAATAATAACACTGTTGCTGATCCTGTAAGCAAAATAAACAAACAAAAGGTCTTTAATTAATACATTGTTATTGTTCAGCATGTCATTCTTCTGATGGTGCTAATAAAATCACGAGTGAATCTCCGGGTTTTAAACAAAGGCCCGTTTCCCTCATGTGTAATTCATTAGAGACTTAGAGGGATTATATGTAATGAAACATCTAGTTCACTGCAAATATTGCTGCTGCATTATCACAATGAGCAGATGCTGATAAATTAATCGTTTGCATTTATCAGAAACACTGTTTCAATCTCATTTGCATTTCATATGACACTTCCTGGCAGGGTGTTGCCCTGTGGCCAGCAGCTGCTTGCTCTTGGTATTCCCCCCCGTTTCCCTGGTTGGTAATTACACTTCTCGACGTTTGCATGCCCCTTCATAATAAAAGCACTCGTGATATAAACATGAACATTGGGTATGATCGACTCACATTCAGTCTACTGTTGCAGAGACAAAATAAACAAAATATTTGTGTAGCGTTGTAATTTCCTGCACTCAGAGTAACAAAACAAAGAGCCTTGCCATATAAATCATAATTTGCACATTTGTCTCTTTCTTCAAAAGCTGCAGGAATTTCTTCTGGTGTGTAATTATATTTAAGTTTTAGTTTTATTGTGTGCCTTGTGTAGTTTTAGTTTTAGTCCCCCTTCTTTTTCAGTGGTTTTACATTGTTAAGTTTCAGTTCTTGTTTTCAGTAGTTTTAGCAGCAGTGGTATTTTGTATATTTCCGAAATGTTACAGTGAAAACACAAAATTCAAATGAGCTGTGTTCAATTTTCTTTTCTTTTTTTTCCCTCATGAAGTCGCAAAACGATACGTTTTTCTGCCCTTAACTGGTTCTTAACACAACAAACATGAGTCGGCGCGTGAACTGGCACACGCCACATGCTCTCATTGTTTTCTTATTTTTTATCTTTGATTTTGCATCAACCACCGTCAGCCGATAAGAACAGAAAAAACAGCGGTTGGCAGCTGCATGTGGCTTCAGCACTGACTGGCATCACCTTATGTCCTTATGAGACGTCTATTGAGTTGACATATGAATCAGATTTCTGAGTGGGAGGCCTGAAGTGGAGCAACATTTATGAGAAGACTGATCAAAAAAAAATCAAAAAAAATCAAAAATCATTGAACATAAGTTTAAATGCTGACATTTTTGGAGCGCGTGCAGGAGAACAGATGTCAGACTGGAGCCTGAAGGAGACGCAGGGACCTGAGCTTCGTTGTCACAGCATGATTATGTCGTCCCTGTTTCATGACGGTGCAGCAACACACTGGTCCGACCGCATTGTCAGACTAAGTTTCACTAGCAACAGCTTATTGGTAATGACAGCTTTGCCCTTCTGACGAGGTTTGCTGGTTAGACATGACACAGACCGGGAACCCAGAGCTGGGTAGACGACAGCAGCAGCAGCAGCAGCAGCCCGCCCTTGGCTGGCGCTGCTGCTGCTGGAAGCCTGTTTCATGTTGAGTGAGGGTTGTCATGTTTGATGTTGTTTATCAGGAAGGAAATGCACGTTGTGTAAAAAGGAAGCCACTTAGACGGGCCAACGTGAGTACAACGAACCCAAAGTGTACGCGAGACACACGCCGTGGGTGGCAGTGAAGTTAGCGTCGTCTGGGGAAGCGATTTTGTGATCGCTGCGTGACCCGACTGATGCAGCGGGCACCTTGCACGCCGAGGTGGCAGTGGCGGTGGCGGTGGTGGTGGCGTTGGCCTGCAGGCCGGCGGCACCGCAGGCCAATCGTGCCATCTGCCTTCCTCTTCCCTGTTCCTGTGCCAAGGACATTTGGCAGCGGCCAGACTGACACACACCAACACTGACTGCACCCGTCAATGATAGTAACACCGCAGGAACTGTGGATTCAAGACGAGCCTAAAAATAAGTCGGTGAAGTTTTGGACAATCTGAGAAGAATTCATTACAGAAGTGACTCAGACGTGCACACACAGGCCTTTTTTTCCACAATGGGAACTTATTATAACGAGGTTTCTGTGGAGTGAGTCACATCTAGGACTTTTAAGACCTGGTCATGATCTTATGTCCAACAAAAGTATGATGGAAAATCAGTAGGGCCAGGAATTATTTATTATCATGACTAGGGATGCAACTAACGATTATTTTCATTATCGATTAATCTGTCGATTATGTAAACGATTAATCAATTAGTTGTTTGGTCAATAAAATATTTAAATATGTTGAAAAATGTCAATCAGTGTTTCCCAAACCACAAGATGACGTCCTCAAATGTCTTCTTTTGTCCACAAACCAAAGACAGACTCAGTTTATTGTCATAAAGGAACAAAGAAATCAGAAATATTCACATTTAAGAAGTTGAAATCAGAGAATTTAGACTTTTTTTTAAATTAAAAAACTACTCAAACCGATTATTCGATTATCATAATATTAGATATTATATTAGCGTATGTGTCTATATTAATGTCACTTGGATCCAGAAAATGAACTAAATTGGTAATCAGCTAAAACTATCATGTTATAACCCTTGACGACTCCAGTAGGTGAGTTCCTAGACGTTTTAAAGCTTAAAGCTCTACTGTGGAAACTGAAGTCAAAGCTTCCTCAGAAACTTGTCAAGACCTGCAGATACTGCGCTCATTTCTGCTTTGCATTTCTTTCTACTGAGTTTTACAAACATATACATCACTGAAGAGGAAACACACAGCTTCGGGGCGGGCGGGGGGCATTATCATCATAATCACATGCTGTTTAACAACAAACTGCTGTCGTGGGACCTGCAGCAAAGTGCAGCTGATGTTTTCAAACATTAGTATCATTATTAAAACTTAAAACGCTCAGTAACATTATTAAAGGGATAGTTCACCCAAAATTCCAGAGTCTCGGTGTAGCAGTGCATGCCCATATGACGGTTGCAAACGGTGCTCACTTTTCTTCGTCCAAAAAGACACACCAAAAAACATCCAAATACCTCCATGCTGCTCGTATGTAATGTCCGTCTTGTATTGAAGCCCCAAGATGAGAAAATTTTTCCGAAACCGATTAAATAAATCTATATTTCAAGCTTGTTTATAGCGGAAGCTCCCAGCACTAACTCTGAAACTTCTTTAGTCGACATGAAGGTGAGTAGATAATGAGTGTAATTTGAATTTTGGGTGAACTATCCCTTTAATAACACAACACAAATCTGAATCGCTCTTACTGGTGGCGTTGGTGCGGACGTAGATGATCTCGCTTTTGGCTCCGTGGATCTGGTGCTCGTCGGAGGCTGAGAGCTGGGTCTTCACCATGATGGCGTACTGCGTCCAGGGCTTCAGCGGCAGGATGAGGTGACCCGGTTCAAACTGATCTTTCTCCCCCTCGGAGGCTCGACGCGGAGGGTCCACATCAGCGATCACCCAGCTGTTGGAGCCGCAGGCGTCCTGCCCATCAAACTCGGTTACGTTCTGATAGGGTCTGCGTCGGGGGAGGGGGGAGGGAAACAATATCAGCATCCAAATGAAAAGTTGTTTTATTATGTAGACCCTAAAATTGTATTTCACTTGAGGAAGAATATTGAGTTTCAGTTTGATGTTTTCAAGCAGTTTATCATTGTATTTATTGGCGCGGTCGGTCGAGGCAGAGAGCTGTGTAAACACGGCGAAGGCCAGAGGGATGCTCAAGATGCTGCTGGTTCGGAGGGAGGATACTCCGTGATTTTTATCTGCAGCGTCTGCAGCAGCGTGTCACTCACAGGAGACGGATCTGAACAAACAAGAGCTAATTATTCATTCAAATTAGGTTCGGTGCAACCAGCACATTCACTTGTTTTGCTCAGATCAGTAGGTGAGAATGACTAAGCCTGCTCAGAGAAAAACGGCACAGCATGTTCGTTCTGCATCTATGCAGATTTTTTTTATTTTAATAATACGATGACGAGACCATCACACATCAAAGATATCCTCAGCCCACAGTGAAACAAATCGTTTAAATTTTGGTTCGTCCATAAAAGCACCAGAGCCGTGACTCTTGTTACTCATTCTGACTGTAAAAACACCCACGTGAACGAGGAATTCACACACTGTTCTGTGCGTTATAACAACAAAGTTGTAGCGTAAACGGGGAATGCACACCGAAGGCTGTTTACAGGTCTTCAGGAGCACTGCAGTGGGTTTTTCATTATTATCTTTCATTCATTTCATTCATTCATTGTTCTATATTTTTTATGTTATGAATTTCTGTATTATCTTTTTACTCGCTGTTGTTATTTTTACGTAGAGGCGGTATCTTTATAAGCCTTTTTTGGCTTCTATCTCTCCTGCACAATGTGTAATTTTACGATTTTCATTGTTTATGCAGATTATATTATGTGCAAATAAAACTTAAATAAACAAAACTTTTAAAAAATCTTGCATTAAGCCTTTTCTGGCTGGTTTACAATAAAAATACAATCTGCATGTGTGGAGTTAGAAAAGTGTCTTTGACTAAATGATCGGTGAAATGCGGATGTTGTAAACGCCTGGTTAGCTTCCTGGACGAAGGCTTAGCTGAGCAGTTAGCAGTATGTATTTACCAATATGTGTGTGGTTAAACGAAAACCTCTGTGGGGGGAAAAACAACAGTTGTATCGACTGATGACTCGACGCAAGCAACAGATTAACGTTTCGCCACAATATTTATCTGATCTATTAGAACACAGATTGTTTCCAGATTGTTTACACGTTGTCACGATTTCTCTGCAAGTGTTTTAAATGAGTCGGTGAAACAGGAATCGACGTTATCACTTATCCACCACCACATCTAACCGATCAGCATGTTTCTACTTTTCTTATCTGCAAAGTGCTCGAGCAGCTGAAAACAATATTTGTCTGGCAGGGATCCAAGTCTGACTGACTGATGATGACTGAAAATTAACTTACGCTTCCTTGTAAAGCACCATGAATCCCAGCAGGTCTCTGAAGTCTGGAGGCCAGAAGGGTTCCCACTTCACCATTATTTTATCACTCATAGTTCGGATCTGGGTGAACTTCAACACATGATTCTCGCCTGGAAAAAAAGGAGGACATTTATCAATTAAAAGCAATAAACAGCTGGTGCAGATTATCAATGAATTGCTGTAACTGGGAGATGTTAGTGGAGAAACATCTGTTTAACAACCCAATGTCCTGGAGCCGTCCCGTCCTCCTCCTCCTCCTCAATTACTTTTAGTAGATGAGGTTAAGATAAGAGACTGTTCGCCACCTTTCTAAATTAAAATGTGTCTTAAGCTGACAAGCAAAATGATGTTTACTTTAGGTGCACATGTGAACATCTGTCTTTGCCTTCGGTGCGGAGGCTGGACAGGAATTACATAACTGTGGTGCAAAATAACAATCCAGG
The DNA here is from genome assembly GCA_030347415.2 of Decapterus maruadsi. NCBI lineage: Eukaryota > Metazoa > Chordata > Actinopteri > Carangiformes > Carangidae > Decapterus > Decapterus maruadsi. The sequence continues at coordinate 22,573,602 of CM064906.1, forward strand.
AGGCTGGAGATGAGCAGAGTTAATAATTCAACAGTGCAACAGGGTTCAGGATTAAACTTCCTCCTGTGGACTGTGAAATGATTGAACCAGGGCAAGTTGTAGGAGTGCTCTTACTCCTCGGTGTAAGGAGAGAAATGTGTTAATTAATCCCCTGTGACCTGTTTATTTCTGTTTTGAGATACATAATTTAATTTAACTATAATGAGCTTCATGTGTAAATGTGTTTTTATTGCTGTTGGTTGTGTATTGTGTTAAAATATGAGAAAGAGTTGAACAAAAAACAAAAAAAATCATCAGTGGACAGCTGAAGTAGGACATTTAAACCCTGATGCTACCCCTTTAACCTGACAATTAACACCTTGGACGTTCATAATGAGAAGACAGATGAGCCGGGTCCACTTACATAAAAAGCTAGAAAGTAGACTTTTGAGTCCAGACCAGTGTCACATATACTTTTTCTAAGGTCAAGAATGACTTTAAATGCTCAAACTTTCTGTGTGCGTCTTGATTTGACACTGCACGACCAAAAAGTTTGATGTTTGAGGATAAGAAGAAACGGTCACGCACACTTTTGTTGATGGTCGACACTTCATCATATCCGTCAAGGAACAAACTAGAAACATGCAGCGGTAAGAATCCCTTTGATATAAAAAAATTAATTAAAAAATATATATTGGCCTGGCTTTGTGAATCTCAGTGGCTCAGTTTAATCAGGCACAGGCCTTTGCATTAGATAGAAGTCTTTGTAGTCCTTATGATTCAAAACAGACCAGCAGCGGGAGCTCTGTCCAAACCTACTGTGCATCTGGACGTCCCAGTGGACTGGACACTCAGAACCACTTGAGAAACTCTCTGGAGATCAGGTAACAAGACGAAGTGTGGAGTCGAAGTTGAAAAAGAATTAATTTTACCTGAATTTTCCTATTCACACACCTAAAAAACACAGTTTTTCCTCCTCTGATGAATATCGTACACCACTAAGTTGGAGCTGGTAACAGCTCCACTCAGATCCACTTGTATATGAGACATGTTCACACACAGACCCAAGATCTGCAGCAACAAAGAGACGAGTCCAAGTTGGACCCAACCCGACTCAGCTGCCTGGTCCTGTTCTTTTATTCCTCTTCTTTTTTTCCCTCCAGTTCCTCTCTCTCATGCAAATTGAACGTAATTGAAGAGACACATATTAAAAACATATGGAAGTGAGATAATACCCTTGTCTTCATCTCAACAGAAGACAAATGACTCTCAGTGACAGAAAGTCTCTTTAAATCAGCAACAAGTTGTTGTTTGGTTTTTTTATTACCTGTGGCTGTGAATTTTTTATTCTAGGGATAGTAACATCTCCAAATGTTGTTGCTGTAATAGAAAGATACATTTGTTTTCTTGTTTTAGGTTGGTTATCATTTCTATTTGAGCCAGACCAAACAGATAATTAGAGATGAAATTACACCTCTTATATAAAACCCCCCGCATCTACGTACTGTACTACCACCACATCACGGCGTTGTGAGAGCTTTGGTCTGTTGGTTGTTCCTACTGAACTATGTCGGTAAAAGGTTGGCAGGGAGACATCTGCAAACACACACACACGGGGACAGGAAATGACCATCATAACAATAACTATGTCTATGTTTGCATCTGTACCAGGGACGACTGTGTGTGTGTGTGTGTGTGTGTTTTCTGTTGCCATAGAAACCCCTGCTCCAACAGTCGAGGCGGGCTCTCTCTCTCTCTTACATGAGGCCTGGTCTCCGTTGGTCTTGGAGGCGATGTCGATCTTCAGCTGCCGCTCCTTGGTTCCCGTCACCTCCTCCATCTTGCGGATCTCCGTCATGCAGAGTTTGGAGTTGTAGTGGAAAAACATGCGCCCCTGCAGGATGGCGAGCTTGTGCTTGGACCAGTCCCAGAGCTGCCGCAGGTTCTGGTTGTCCAGGGCGTAGAACGAGTAGTTTCTGCAACACACAAGATTACATGAGCATATTTTTCATGGTTGCATATACAGTAACACTCGGCTTGGAGATGTTTCTTGAGCAACACGAGTATTTCTGTACGCTTCCTCTACAATTTGCATCATGTCGATCCTCTGCCTCTCCTCTACTGTAAGTGCAGCCCATTGTGCTGCAGCCGTCTACCACCTCATGTGAATGAAGCCTCATATATGATTTGGGAACAAGTCTAACCAAAAGCAGCTACCACAGCAAGACGTTTCGAAAAGGTCAGTCCTTCCGCTTTTAACTCATAATTACAGGAGGAGGCTCAGAGATGGCGAGGATGAGACGGGGATTCGGAGTCTCACCCGGTTTCCTGCTCCTCTCCACGAATAACTCGGAGTTTGCGGAAAAACGAGAGGGACACGAGGGCGTAGGAACGTCGCACTGTCAGGTAGCCAGTGATCTCCTCCAGCTGGCCCAGGCTGGCCTCCAGTTCAGCCGCGATGTTGTCTGCAGAAAAAAAAACCAAAAAGACACAAAGCTTTGAAGTGACCTCTGAACCCACAGCAGCTGGCAGCAGACCGTCCTCTACGGTCTCTGTTGTCAAATCTGGCTTTGTTTTTTTTTTTCTTTGTATATGGAAAAGCTAAATAACAAGATAAAACCTGTTCTGACACAAAAATAACTGTCAGTGATAACTGTGTTTATAGTCGTTGGCGTTAGAGTTGAAGTTTGCTCACTAAGTGATACAACATGGACGACTCTGGTTTGTTTGTATTCTATGTACGATGTTGAGTAGCTCATACAGGAAAAATGTACAGTTCTGCAGAAATTATATACAAAGGATAATATGTGCTTGAACCCATTTGGAAGTGATGCGTTGCTGTTTAAACTAACTATGTTCATGTTTTTAATTTGAGTGTAATTAAATTTATGTATAATATTCGTTTTAATCTATTCTCTTTTCTCTGTATCCCATTTAAGGACAGGGGTTGTGGGTGAGCTGAGTGCAAGTATGTTTTACAGGACAGTTTTTGTTTTTTTGTCTTCTGTACTTTCTGTTCCGTGTAATGTATGTTTGTATGTATGTCGTATGGGACCCCCTCGGAAATGAGATGCTACATCTCAAGGGGCTATCCCTCAATAAATTCAATCGTGTGCGAGTGCATTGTCTACATGTAATCTAAATGGATTTGTTTTCACTGTATTTAAATTTCTTCCAGACAATAAACAATCAAATTTTTGTTATCTATACACTGTTCTTTTGTTGACTTGGCTTGGCTTGATTGTGAGTGCAACGTGCAGCTTTCTTCACTGTTATCCGTTCCCAGACATTTCACAGATACTCACTTCCTCCGCGCAGGTTGATGACCAGGCTCCCGTTGAGGACGGTGCAGCCGCGCAAAGCCTGAGCCGCCGTGACCGAGTCCACGGTTTTCAGACCCATACACACCTTGGGACAGAGCCCTGCACAGGGAGTGCAGTTAAGCCTGTTGAACATGAGGGGGATATGAATAAACACTGATTAGAAAGACACAACATAATAATAATAATAAAACAGTAATAAGATGAGCACCAAGCGTAGAGTGGAAGTTTGAACTTTTGTTTTGTTTTGTTTCAACTAAAAGTGAACTACCCTGAGCGTTTGACCTTTACTACCGAGCCAAACGAGTTGGGCTTATATAATGTTTTCATAACAAGTCTCTTCTCATAACAGGTGTATACACTGTATGGTCGACGTGCCTTTGTGTGCCGACCATATTAACCCATTTCCTGAAAAGCTCATAATGCGACAAAGTACAAACTTTGATGAGGTTAAAATCCAAAGTGCACAGCGACCTCTGCACAACCGCTCAGATTCCCACAGCAGCCTGATCACACGTCTGTCAGCGGAGACACATGCTGCAGAGATTTTTTTTTTTTTTTTGAAACAGTGTCAAATTGAGGGGGTTAAGCCAAGGATTAGACAACGATGGGCTTTTTGCTGTGGGTCATTGTCCTAAGTACTACATGTGTTCAAGTATTTTTTTTTTGTGTGTGTGTGTGCCGCTGGCTGGTTTATGAGGTGAGAATGACTGAATTCAGCAACAGTTGAGTAAGTTGGCAGAGTCGTTACAAAAGCATGAGGTATTTCTTCTGTGAAAGCCATATAATAGAAGAAGGGGACGGCATGTAATGTGCTATGGCTTTTTATTGTATCGTCCAGAATAAATATGATATGAAATGTAAATAAATAAATAAATAACCAGCCCATCTAATATGAGGAAGACCCAAATGAAACTAGCTGTAAAAGTGTGTCTGTGTGCTGTCAATACCAGAAGGTTATTGTTTCTTTATGTGCTTCATAACTTGTGTGACCTATCTTGACCCCCCCCCCCCCCCTCTCCTCCATCCTAGTGCCATATCTGCACTTTCAGCCTAGACAGTCATAACGCCGCGGAGTACGCCGCTTATCCACAGAGCACTTTCATTTCCACAGCTTAGTTTAAAGCCAGCAATGGGAGCGAGATGCCACAGAGAAGCGGTGAGCAATAAGGGGAACAGAAAGAGAGACGGCGTGAAAAGGCAAGAGATATGAGCACAACCGGGTTCAATACAGGTCAATCGTAGCCTAAAGGTTTAGATGAGGGGGGATTGTGGATTTAAACCCCCCCCTCCCCTCCCTCCCCAGGCAGGAGGCGATCATCAGGTCGGCAAATCGACATCTGAGAGGCTCCTGCTGACTAAAACCGCTCAAGCATCGCTCAGAAGCTATGAAGTGTGGAGCCCTTCATCAGGCAATACCTCCTCCTCCGCCTCATGCAACACCTGTGAAATACAGGCCGAGGGAAGAGTCACATAAAATACATCGTAATGGTTCAGATTCCTGAGTGTTTGACAATACTACATCAGTAAAACTTCAATTATTGCACCTCTAGCTCTCGCGTATTTGAAGCTTGTTGAACCTGCTGGGCTGAAAGAGAAAATCAGCAGCATTTGTTTCCTTCTCCTTAATTACTGGGATGCAGCTAAGCAACGTAATTTACCCTAATCTGCTCTAGTGAAGCTACATCTGCTCAGAGAGTCCCACTAGAAACCTCTAAGGCCACAAACAAACGTGCAATTTGATCTCAAGTGGGCCAGACCAGTAAAATAATACCATGATAACCTATAAATACACAGAACTCAGAGTTTTTCCCTTTGTTTTAGTGCATAATTAAAATGTTACAGTTAATGAACTATCCTTTTGCAAAATGCTTTCATGAACAAACTGAAATATCTTCATGCAATGTCAACAATGTTATTCCTCTTCTGTCTTTTCTGTAATTTTCACACTTTGCAAATTCACCCTGTGTTTGACACCTCTGCTCTAAGGTGTAAATACAGAACATAACTTGATGAATGTGAAGCTGCAAGTGGCTCACATGATGCTTAGGTACTTGGCAAAACATATGATGACAGAAACGGCAGCAGGAGCCTGGACCACGCTGCTGCAGCGTCTTGCCAGGCAAACCCCTCCATCTCTCTGCAGTCAGCCACGGGGAGTCGATGCACAGCAGCAGCACCTGAGGGAACTGACGGCGTGTCACGAATGTCTCAGCCTCCACTGATGCTTCACCGCGAGCCGGTCAGCTAGCCATGTTGTTACAAAGAAGGACGACAGGTCGGGAGGATGGATGAAGCTGCGGCTTCGACCTCCGCCCGAGCAGAGTGATTAGGGCTGTTTGGAGTGTCTGCGCTCGCGGGCACGCCCACACTAATCAACAGGCCGCCTGTCACGGTCAATAAAGGTGTCAAACCGGTGAAGGTCACTGCCAGGTCAGCACAAGAGCTGCTACACCCCTCTTTAAGGAGGGAAGTCTGTGCAGATGCAGCGACGGAGATATACGCAAAACAGGTTGTAAATCACACATGCACAGAAAAGGGAACACTTGTACGCTGCCTATAGCTCGCACACTGCAATGCAGACACCAGCGGTTGGTAAACAACCATCAATTTTGAGCAGCAAGTGGGCAACCAAAAAAAAAAAAATGCAGCAGATGGATACGATGTCAAAATCAGAAACACAGATGTGCCAGCCTTCCTGCTGCGCTGCACCACTTTGACCCAGCTGTCTGCAGTCTCACTCTCATGCACAACAGTGGTGTACGCGCACACAGCAGCACACAGCGCTGTCTGACCTTCAGTTCCTGCACCGTCACTCTGTGCTGCTACAAAACACCCAGTGACAAAAGCAAAACTAACACCCCTAACGTTGTACGGAGTGGAGGAACCTGCTGCTGGTCCCTGTTGCCTGTTTCCATCGTTATTGGTGTTGATGACAACAAGCTCAAGTGCTGGCAATCACTTAGTCCTCGTAAACCAGCATCAGTTCATCTGCCCATCAGTTTCTCATTCAATCAATTAATCTATGCAAAGTTAACGATGAAATGCATGGTGCAAATTATGTTTTTTGTTACAGCAGCAGTTTAAAACGTAACGATATTCAATTATTACGTCACAAAGAGAAGCATCAAACGTGACATTTTTTGAGAGGCTGAAAAATAGTTTGACGATAATCAAGTTGTTGCTGATTCATTTTCTGTTGAACATCTAATCAATCGACAACTCAGTTCTGGTTATTGTATGTATGTGTTTGAAGATAACAATCAAAGAAAACAATAATCTGTTTATTCCCACCATTTGTCTCCCATTTTTATCAACACCTGAGTCAAAGGCAGATAATCAAACGATATCTGGGAGTTTTAATAATAACCTGTCAAATGCATTTCTGAATTAAAGCACTGTTTTTATTTTTATTACCTTGCATTGGTTTGATTTTAGGAGAATTAAACAAACACAGAAGAATTAACTTGTAGACAAACTCCTGGATAAACGCCATGAATAAAGATCTGACGCACACGTGTGTTTGCGTGTGTGCATGACGAACATTTAGCCGGCGTCACTGATCAAATGCTGTTCCATCAGGCCCATCGAGGGCCCATCAGACCGGTGCACAAGTGGCCACTTACCCGGAGGATTTGACGGTCGTGTAGCCGGAGGGACACTCAGGGATGCAGGCGCCGTTGTGGATCACGTACTCGTGGCAGTCGGGGTTCTTGCTGCGCTCCTTCTCCCGTTTGCATCTGTTGTGGAGATCCTGGCAGAAGGCGAAGGAGACGCAGCGCCACCCCTTGTAAATGAAGTGGTTCTCGGGGCAGCTGTCGACACAGTTGCCCTCGTGCTGGAGGCCGCGGCACGCCACGCAGTGATCGGCCGAGTTGGGCTTCGAGCAGCCGCCGAGGCACTGGTCGTGGCAGCACTGGTCGTCCCTGGTGCAGGCGCGGTGTTCGGCGCTTAGCACACATTTTTGCCAGTGGGGCAGTGGAAAGTAGCCCTAATATCAGTCCGTTTGTTTTATCTGAGGGAAAATGCTCAAGGGATTACACTGGACGGGACACACTGCAGGCGAGAGAAGAAGAAGAACAGTGTCAGGTTAGGAGAGAAGTTCATTACAAGAGAGTAGGGATTGAACTATGGCTGCAACTAACCATTATTTACATTATAGATTAATCTGTCGATAATTAATCGATTAGTTCTATGGTCAATAAAATATTAGAACATGTTGAAAAATATCAATCAGTGTTTTCCAAACCACAAAATGACGTCCTCAAATGTCTTGTTTTGTCCACAAACCAAAGAGATATTGAGTTTATTGTCATAAAGTAACAAAGAAACCAGAAATATTCACACATAAGAAGCTGAAATCAGAAATTTTTTTTACTTTTTTTTCTTCAAAAAAATACTCAAATCAATTATTCGATCATCAAAATAGTTGATTGTTGCAGCTCTAGATTGACCGATTATTGGCTCCGATAACCGATAAAATAAGCAATTTAGCTCTGATGAAGCCGCCACTGAACCAAGATTTGTGTGTGAGTTTGTGTTATTCAACTAAAATTTACACAGATTCTCACAGTGTATAAAAAACAAAAACAGTTAAACTGTAATCAGTCTAATCGCAGGTGTGTTATTCTAAATTGCAAATGAATATCCGTTCTGAATATCGGTTATTATCAGTTTCATTGTTTACTAATAATTGGTATCGGTATCGACCCTGAAAAAGAAACATATCAGTCGATCCCTACAAGAAACAATGAAAACACAAAACATAAAGTCATGTATTAAGGTTCCACTTTGAAGTACAAGAAGAGCGGAGGCACAGAAACTATGAAGTTTATCGCCCGGAGGACATCGGTGATCTTAATCATCCCCCAATGACAGTATGTCTCTATACGTTAAACGCCACAGAAACCTCATATGGTCGTATTTCTCTATCAGCAGGAGTCAAATTCATCCTCGCCGCTCGCTCTAGCCAGCGGTCCAGAGAACCATCTGCCACCGGCCAACAAGCGCAGAGTGAACACAAACCAGCGGGGGTTCGACACTGGTTGACAAAGACAGGCACTTATCCAGAAGGCCTGGTGAAAGTGAGACGGCGAGGAAAGAAAACGATTGGACACGGTGTTTTTGCAAGAGAGACACGTGCGGGCGGGCGGGATGGCTTTGCCCCGTTTTCCCCTCCTGTCCTTATAGCGAGCGGCTCTGCAGATCTGGAGCTTGTTTAATGAACTAACAAAACAGTACTGTATGTTGGGCAAGAGCTGTTACATAAGAGCCGGGAAACATGGGAAAGATTCATAATAATGAGGACGATGTTAGTTTTCTTTAAGTACATATCAGGACGTCTGCTTGGGTAGAGAAACTCCCACATCAAAGTGTCCAGTTGATCAGTGCTAATAAATAAATTCAGTTATTGAAGTGTTTTTAACTGTTTTTTCTTTATTTTACTCTGAATTGGTGCAAGACTCTCAACATTCAGCAGGAAATCCCTAAATTTAATAGTTTTAAAGACTAATTTATTCACATTTCCCATGTTTCTGTCAGTCCATGATGCCATTATAATAACTGTAATTTATTCAAAGACAATAAAACAAGTATGACACAACCCACATGAATCTAATATCCTTGTTTTATTGAGTTTTATTAAGAGATTTGGCCTCTGGAAAACAAAATAAACGTTGTTGTTATGAGATGAAATAAAAGATTACAGATCAACCAAAGACATAAAAATGAAACTTGAAAGTCTTCAAGAAGTTGAAGCCTTACAGCAGACACTGGTGTCAAAAAGCACTGTGTCGCAACTCCTGCGGTCAAAACAATCTCATTGCATCATTACAACGGCACATGATGATGCAGCAGCTCAAAAACCACCGTGTAAACAAGTCCCACATCACCTCCAAGTAGCTGAGGGAAATTTAAACAACGGCCTCCTTGCAGCAACATGGACACACTCGCCCCTTTGTGAGCACACAGTAAAAAAAAAAAAAAGTAAAAAAGAACACTTACAGGAAGATACAGTGTCCTGACAAACAAACAAAAGGTTCAGTGATTTCAGTTTCTGGGACATAAACATGTTCAATTTAAGCCACACGAGTCTGTACGTTGTACGCCGTCCGTCCGCGCATGCGCGTTCGCCTGTAAATAAATGCGTTGCGTAACACAGCGTCTCAGGATTGGCAGGTGTGTGCGTAGTTTACATGCGTGTGTTGTTGTTTGTCTCTCTCTAGGTGTGAGGGACAAGTGTGCAAGGATAGGTGGAGGCGTCTCAGGGGGTAAATACAGGAGACTGACCTGCCTACTGAGATTAGCCACTCATCCACAAGAGGCCAGATTAAGATCGTTCTGCAGCACGAGAGATAATGAGCGGGTTGAGGTGAGGGGCAGGTTACAGGTCGGCTCGTAAAAAAAAAAAAAAAAAAGTGAGCATGTACGTCATTAATGGACCTGAACAAACTTTATGTAAAAAAAGCAGAAAACTAATTTGCCATCTGCTGCTTTTTCCCTTAAATTATCATGCACAGTGACAATAAAATCTCAGTAACTTGTTATTCTCTGCAGTTCTCCCTCTCTCCAACTCTCTATTGTTAAGTGTGACTCAGCGAGCATGTGTCCAAAACTGCTCTGCTTCATTAGTGTCGTGAGGTCAGCCCTTAAAAAGAACAAAAACAACATGGACCCCCCGTCCTCTCACATTAACAGAGGTACGGCTCTTAAAGCGCATGAAGAAGAAGAAGAAGTGTACGTTCAGGGCGGGCGGCAGCAGCAATATGAGAATGGCAGTGAGAGAGAGGGAGAGACAGGAGGGGAGTGGGGGAGTGGGGGGGTAAAAGGGGGCAGAGTGCTAGAAAAACAAATGATATAACCACCTTTTATCTGCGTCAGTCTGTGCGTCTAAATAATCTGCCCCACAATGGGATTTACAAACCGTACTGAAGATGATCTGCAACCAACACTGGAAATCCAAATTAAAAAAAAAAAAAAAATCATCTCATTTTACGTGCACCACCAAAGTTAATTTCACAAGATGCCCTTCAACTTTCTTTTTTTTTCCTCAAATGCATGATGTACGCACACATATGCACATGCACACATGCAGACACACACATATGCACACAAAAGCTGTGCTGTCTGCTGGCTCCTGCTGCTGGATCCCGATCCTGCAGCGAGGGACTCCATGCCGCAGCACAGGCCCAGCAGCAGATCCACCCTCGGCCTTAGCCAATGTGTTGGCTAGCTGCAGGAGCTAGCCATTCAAACGGCCTCTCCCATCTCCAAGGAAGACAGGCGCACAGTTTAACCCTTTGTGTCCCTCTCTTCTATCCCCCTTTTCTCTCAGCCAGTCAGACGGCGGCGGCAGCGGGAGCAGCAATTGGAGGAATGTACGAAACCGACATGAGAGCCACATAGTAACAGGCTGGGGCTGAAGTGAAGTAAAGTGAGCTGCACCGCCGCTCCTTCAGTCCCTCTTGCTGCCATGAGTCTGACGCATTTATGCTATAAGCTAACGCACAGCTCGTCTCATTAGGTCACACTGGGTTACTTTTTGATTAGTTATCGTCCTGCACAGATATCTGAGGAGGAACAAAGCCCTCAAGCTTTTTAAAACTCTGACTTTTTTTCACCCCCCACCTCCAACTCAGAGCACCTCGTCTCTCTCCAAAAAAGGACGTCTGTGTGTAGAAGTGGGTTCAGTTCAGATGCCCGGTCGGCCGGCGCTGAGGCGACCGAGCAGCTCCGTGCCTCGGGTCATGCATCATGCCTCATCATGTCTACAACTCATTAGGAGTTTTCTTTTTCTTTTACAGACTTCATTGGGTCTGGAACAGCTGGAAAAATCTTCCATCCAGATCGTCGTGTCGATGTGTTTGAAGAATAGCACTGCAGACAAACTGACTGAAATTAGTTTAACATTAAAGTTGATTTCCAAACACTTTGCTGATCTGGTTTCATCCAGAACATTTCTCAATAAAAAGTCTGATTAAATTGTTCCACTACTAAAACCGACGTTAATCTTTTCAGAGTGAAATCCATCAACTGTTGCTGCAGGTCTTTTAATATTAATCAATGGACGATCATGACTAAACGCACATAATACGTATTATAGGAGAGAACGTAATGACGTCATAAATAAACAATGCATTATGCTGTATTGAGCTTAATCAATCAATCAATTAACTATTCTCAGGTGTTTTTTTTTTTTTTTTTTAATGAAGTAACTTCAAAATACAAACATTTAAGGCACATTGGTAATGGATACATTCACAGACAAGACATGAATAACTTGTCTCTATATTTGTAATGTGCATTTTTACTAATTTAACACTTTACAAACAATTATCTTATCACTTTATTACTGAAATTACTAACTGATAAACAGATGCTGAAAAATAACTTATTTGAAGCCCGACAACTGCACTTTGTTTTGGTTTAAATTGGACTTAAATTAATACTTTATCAGTGATCAACAGAAAATTAGTCTTGGCAAGTGATTAATTATTTCAGTTCTTTGATCAGACAACAATGAAAATATTTGCTCATTCCAGATTTCATTTGTTTCCGTTTCATTTCTCGTTTAAATAAAATATCTTTGGGTTTTAAATATGAAAAAGAAGAGTTTAAGAACTTTCCTTTTTTGCCATTTCATACACTGCATGAATAATTCACAATGGAAATAATTGTTGGCTGCAGCTCTGAGCTCTTATATTTATTTATGTGTTGCGTGTCTGATGTTTTCACAGAGGTGTCGACTGAGGCAAAAGAAGAAACAGGTTTATTGTGGGTCGGTCCGTTTCGGTGACTGATGTCAAGCCTCAGACATGTTGTTGCCGAGCGCCACCTGAGAGAACAAGCGGGGCCGTCGCTTTCATGCGAGCACCAAAACAAACCACTCACTGTCCAAAAGATTTGTTTCGCTCACGTTTGCCAGCAGATGACTTGGCGGCGAGCACTGAGCCGAAATCAATGCTGGTGGCTGATCCTAAATTAGCTGTATTATTCACTATCAGACATCACAGAGGCTTTTATATGTATCGTAATAAACAACGGTGACCACACTGAAGGAGATAGACTTGTTTCTTCTTCTTCTTCTTGTGTGCGCTTGTCAAAAATGTTTTCAAGGTGGAGGCCCTGAGCGGCGTTGAGCGGGGGGCCCACCCCACGCCATCTCTGATCCTCCCTAAGCGAGGAAGGACGCCGAGCGAGGAGGCTGTTTTGCAAGGAGTTTGTCATTCTCTTCGTAAAAACATGCAAATCTCTAAAAATACGGGCCCCTCCGCTTGTTGTTGTCGTCGCTGTTGTTACGGATCCTGCGGCTAACACGGTTCATAAAGAGCAGAGGTCTTTTCTGTGTCGATTTGCTCTGCTCGGCTTGAGTTCGGTCGTGTCAGCATCTCCACTAGTATTTGTGCAGAGCAAAAATCACTTGACAACAGTAAATCAATGGGGTTTTTGGGGAGGGAGGCAAGTGCTGAGTCAGCAGTTGGACTTAGGCCTGTTCATGACTGGATACAGCTTTAAAAAAAAGAAAAGAAAAAGTCTTGAGGCTTGAATGTGTGTCTCTGAACTCTTTATCCTTCTTACGCTGGTTTCTCTGGCACAGTGGCCGGAGCCTGACTGATCTCCTGAAATGCCGTTTGAGCAAAGTAAAGTGCAGCAAGGATCACATGCAGGGCTGACAACGAGTAACGCTGCAGAAAATGCCTGGCTCTTGATCTCATTAGCGGGAGGTTTCGTTTTGGATGAGGTGGGGGGCAGCAAGCAGCCACACAATGCACACGATGCTCAATCCCTCCCTGACGCCCGACACACGGACAACGACAACAACAACAACAAAAAACCAGCAGCACTCCAGGCCCTAAGTGTGACAGAGATGAATATGCGCCGTCAAAGCCGCTGCCAGCTTGGGAAAGCGAGGTGAAGAAACAGATGCGTGCAGCCTGCCAGCCAACGCCAAGCTTCGACAACGTGGGGTGTCAAAAAAAAAAAGGCGGAAAGAATCCACATCACTTGCATGAAATGACTCATAAAGTTCACAACAGTTGCTTCTTGTTCTGCTGCAGGAAGAGTTTCCTATCTTTGTTTGTTTCTAGCGACATTAAAACGCACACGATGTGAGCAACAAGGATTGTACCAAACGACAGACACTGCGCCCTAAAAACTCTGGGACTCCTGCCTGAAATTAAGAGCCTCAGTACTTTTCATTAACCACAATCCTCCCTAAAATCGTTCTGCGGTGACTTTTTCCAGGTTCCTTTTAAGGCAGTGATGAAACAACAGCACATTCAGGCGTTTTGTGTTGAGATCATATTAGACCCCAGAAGATGCCAAACAGGACTGTGGCGGTGCGCTGGTTGGTAATTAAAATTCCACGGCCATGACAAGGGTAGTATTTAGTTTCTTATGAAAGAAGGTTTCTGCTGAAGGCCCAGAAGAGAAGAAGAATCTGAGTAAGGACAAAATACAGTGGTGCTTTAAAAAAAAATCGTGATATGTGCACTATATATATATATTTTTTTGTTTTGTTTATCTAACAATAAACTCACAGAACTGAGCATTGAGGTTTGACGTACATTGTAAATATGACATATGGCGTTCTCGCACCAGATCACAGCAAAGATAGAAAGAAAAAGGGGCGATAAAGAGTTATTTACTGGTGTGGTAAAGACATACAGAGATGTACCCAATGATTATTGTCATTTTAAAGGATCATAACAGGCTATAAAAGAGCAAAAAGCAAAAATGTTTCACTGTTTTTGAGTACATTTTGTCTGTTTTTGTCCAATGGTATGTTTGTATTGTTTGTTAAGTGGATGTATGTGTTTTTTTTACTGGTGGCAAAACAGTTTTCCATCCATCCATCCATCCATCCATTCAATGATTATTGTCATTTTGAAGGATCATAACAGCCTATAAAAGAGCAAAAAGCTAAAATCTTTCACTGTTTTTGAGTGCATTTTGTCTGTTTTTGTGCAATGGCATGTTTCTATTGTTTGTTAAGTTGATGTATGTGTTTTTTACTGGTGGCAACTGGCAAAGCAGTTTCCCCTCCATCCATTCATCTACCCAATGATTATTGTCATTTTGAAGGATCATAAAAGAGCATTAAGAGTAAAAAACACGAAGAAACCAAGGTGTCATGTTCAAATAGCTGCTAAAACCCAATCATGTTCAATTTGCAGTCGAACAAAAACATGATTAGTTTCGTCAAATGAAACCATCGATAACGATCTCAGCAGAAAATGCTGATTCGATGCGCAAGACGAGTACTATGACCAGCGGTTATTGCTCATTACCTCATCTGCATGCAGCTGTTGTACCCAATTGGGGAAATTTCTCACTAAGATTAATATGCAAATTCAAGCTTCTACGTTTTTCTGTTGTTTTTTCTCAGTATTAACTTCTGATCTTTGCGCGGTTTCCAGTGACTTCGTTGGTGTCTCTTGGACCCACCCAGGTTTTGTCGCCACCACAGACTTGCTGGTACAAGTTCGGTTCAACCACCTGTCCACGGCGCTGAGCCTGTGACTCATTCACTGCAACAGTGTTGTTGTTTTAATCCATTCAGTAAACCATCAGAAGTTATGGCTCCAAGTCATTTATTCTGCTTGGTGCAATTTCCACACTGGCCTTTCCTTTTCTGGTAAAATGGTTTTGGAATTGATTATATTTATTTATTTTAAACCCATCTTTTGCATCATATAATGGAGTGTGTGACATTTGAGTCGAGATGTTGATTTAAATTCTCCATAAAAGCAAATCACTGACCATGCCCAGGGATATTTGATTACACAATAAATTAATTACTTTGTTGTGACTCAAACAGCCTCCAGCTCCGTTGACTGAAGGCAATCAAGATTAACATCTGAATCAAATTGTGCCGATGATGAGAAAAAGTTGCGAGGTTGTGTGGCGGGAGGCCCTGCAGGCATAAAAGACAGGAATTAATTAAGAGGCTGAAAACTACGAACCTACAGTACCATCGATTGATTGATCAAACACTGTGACTGACTGACGATATGTTCTTTGGTTGTTTTAAATCATTATAGAGTAAAAATGATTAATAGTGGATTAATCAATAAATGGACTGACGGAAAATTAATCTGCATCCATTTAAATGATGAAAATTGTGGAAATTCAAATCGGCTCGACGCAGCTTCTCCAATGTGAGTATTTTCTGGTTTTATTGGTATGTTACAGGAAACACAGGTAAATGTAACGTCTCTGAGCTTTGAACAAAAACATCTAATGTGACTTTTGTCTCTGGGAAACTATTAAATAGTAGAGATTCATCACTGTATAGGTGCTTTGGGCGTTGGACTGTTTGTGCACATTGTTGTCGAGTTTGGACATTTTATAATGCATGATTGACTAGTTGAAGAAAATAGACGAGCAGGATATGAATGAATTCCACCTGGTCTGAACTGACACTACTGGTATTGTTTTTAAGCAACTGACGGCATGAATGTGTCCTGTCATCTCACTGACTCTGGGCACAAACAGACACCAGTCAGAACGAAAATTAAATACTGTGACGTCTTCACGTTAGAAAAAAGACAGATGAGTAATAATAAAAAAGACACGGAAAGAACGTGTCACCAGTCTGATTCATATTAAATCTAAATCAAGTGCGTCAAGGAAAAGATCAATACTGTGACCTAAATGTTATTAAGAAAAATAAAAAAAGTGGTGGCTAATAACCTGGGATTACATTTTTTTCTCAGTATCCCGTCGTCAACTGGTCTGACTCAGCAGCAGCGCAGCTCGGCCGGGACGACTCGGGCAGCGACAGCGACCGTAAACAACTTCATTAACCGACCCCGGCCTCCGTTAATGGGCCGAAAACACACAAACAACATGGGAAAGCACTTTTTGTTTTTTAATGTCGCCCTGCACGCTGCCACCGCTGTCATCTGAAGGCAGGATATCCAGTCTGTCCGTGACTGGAATAGAAATGATAAACACTGTGCACTCATTGATGGGCAATTACGCCGCCTGTTCGACAGGCAAATGACGCACGCCGCGGCCTTGAATCTTCATTTCCTTCCAGGCTTCGGTGTCAGGCTGAAACAATGACCACCTCAGTGGTTGACTTTGACTAACGCGTCGTGACATCAGATCCATTTTTGTCATTAATGCAGCGTCACGTCGCCTTTTGTCTCTTTTCAAAATCTTAATATCAACCAGTGCTATTCATTTTCCCAGAGTGCAGCGGCAGCGGCGGACACACACGCACACATATCAATAACAAATGTGAGCCGGGGAGAGAGTGATCGCACAGGAGGGTTCCTTGAATCTATTTGCAATTAAAGTTTCTTTGATTTAGGTCTTTCTCTTCACTCAGTCTGCTTAATTCATTTACTAAAAGGAAAAGTGAGAAAGCAACAGGTTTGTTTTTATATATAGAAAGAAGATCTGGGGGGAAACGTGACCAGTGAGAACAACAACATCATGGAAATCCAAACAACAAAAAAAGGGACCAAAACTGATGCAGCAGAACCAGGAGTGACTCATTTCTGCCATGCACCTTTCTACTTTATCAAAACCTTATCCCCGGCCTCGTTACCCACAATGCAGCTCTGCAGACTGCTGACAGTTTGGTTGGAGCTCTGGGTGTGTTGTATTCAACCGACTCTGATCACTTGGTTATCAGATTTCACACAGCTCCTTCTGGAGCCACAAACGGTGCAGTTGTTTTAATCACATTATAATACGTTACTCATAATCAGCCTCAATTGTTATTTTCCAGATTAATCACTTGAACGTGTCGGGAAATCGTGACAAATACAAAACCAGAACATGTTCGATTTATTGTCGTTCGACAAACAAAGCATCAAGTCCTGGCATTTGAGAAGCTGGAACTGACGTACATCGAACTGAATAATTAATTTTCTACTAAGTGACTAATCAATCATTGCAGCTCTGCTTTATATACTTTGTTTTATTTTCCCCTCACACAGAAGAAGGTGTAACAATGGGGCCACGCAGCTGATTAGATAGGGATGTTTCGAGAATTCACGAGAAGAGGAAGAAAGCACAAAGGACCAGTTTCCATAATAACTGCTTGTAAAACAAAAAGTATATTCTTCCATTTGCTTCATAATACAAACCAAAATTGTCAAATGTTCTACTTCAACATTTCACAGTTGTATTTGTTGCTTTACTTGGAATAATAAAAAAAAAAAGCAAAACCATTGAGATGCCAAAATCAATAACATCTGAGTCCCTGGATCGACCACCTTCACCAAGAAACCAATTTTAAGAGACTCGGTGTGTGATGGTTTTCATTTATTTGCAACCCTGAGTACAAACAAAATAAAAATAAAAATGTGAAGACCCGTCACTTCCATTTTGTGGAGTGAGGTGTTTTGTTGTGCTCATCAGACAATACACATAGACATAGTGATATTCTGCACTGGAGACACAAACATAAACCACCACGGGTCAACGGGGGAGAGAAAAAAATACAGGTACAACAGATTGCCATGACAACAGACACATTATTTACCCACATTGCACAAAAAAAGACAAAACAAACTGATAAAACATCTGTATCAAAGTTGCGTAACTGAGACCAAAAAAAAAAAAAAAAAAACACAACATTTTCTTGTAGGTCTGATCAAACCCGCAGCAAAACAGTAGTGAGGCGCTGTAAATCGAACGGCCATGGTCGAGTGTGAGCGCGTACAGCAGTGAAGAAACGCCTGTCGGCCCAGCTTTAACAAATGCCTGAAATGTCTGGGATTCCTTGGGAATGGCTCCAGTAGCTGAACGCCGAGGGTTCGCAGGGTGCAGCTCCACAAGACTGAGTGCCAGAGCAGTTAAGTCAGCTCAAAGGAAAGGACTCATGGTGAGAGTGTGTGTGTAGGGGAGGAGGGGAGGGGATGGAGGGGGGGGGGTCTGGTTTTAGGATAGCAGAATAGCGGTCTCTAGATAATGAACCATGAAGAGAGTGGGCTGCTGTCGAGGATGGGGAAAAAAGGGGGCAGAGTTTTATGACTTGTGCAGATTTGTCTGATCTTGTTTGATTCTTTTTTCTCTTTTCTCGGCGGCTGTGAAACAAACTTTTACAAGAAGACGTTATAGGTCAGAATTTATAACGCTAAGTAAGATCTACTAATTGGGTTGTTTTGTTTTTTTTTACTTTCGGACATTTATGTTGTCTCACGTATTGTAATCTTGTGTGCAACACAAAAAGCTGCTTTGTGTTTCAAGTCTCAGCAGCTGCTTTATTTTTCTTTTGCTTCCTTGCTCTAAATCTCAGCCCCAGACGATTTTGATTGATGCTCCTACGGTTTTTTTCTGCGAAGCTCTTTGTAAAACTGGTTCTGAGAAGTGCTGCACATAAAGTTTTGTTGTTTTTTTTAGATTTTCTGCACTACACAGTTGAGTTATTCATCCAGGAGCATTTGCTGCACGCTGCAGATGAATAAATAAAATAAAAGAATCCAAATTTGATGCCAGGGTTATAATGCTTCTTTTGAGAAGAAAAAAAACTCCTATGATCTAATAAGAAAATCAATATCCTGTACCTTGTAATAAACACGCTGGCCATATGTACCAGCATTTATTGTGTTTGGTCGAAGGTTGTGCAAGTTTATCTGAATGGATGTGGCAGTCCTGTAACATTTAATATAGAGGTAAACACTGAGGACATGTGACAGCGAATGCATTTTGCACATTGTGAGAAAAAGTAAAGCTTCGTTTCATTTCGGGGGGTTTCGGGGGCATTTTCATTGAGTGGAGCAGCTGTTGATGTCGCCACTTTCCACCACCTCGATCTGCAGTCTGAACACAGTTTTGTTTACTTCTCGCTGCAGTTGAGCAGCAAAACACGGTGCAGGAAGCTACAGATTTAAGCTTTAAGGTTTAATACTATATACAAGACAGGGAATGAATGGGGGAATTGGGGAGTTGGGGTGGTGGGGGGCGTGACAGAAATAGAAACAGTGGGAATGATTCATGTGATGGGAGAAGGACAAGGCTGGCTTGGCTTTCACAGTTCATGCTTTAGAGGCACTGCTACAGGCAATGAATACATAAGCTCCACCACCAGGCTGCTGAGATTGGTTTGCACTGGGCCTCAACATGTCAGAGACACCGAGCAGCGGATGTCACCACGGTTACTTGTCTTCACAATTAATCGCGGTATTAAATGTTATTAAAGGTTCCTGAATACCGAAAACAAAGTTACACGACAACCTCGTGTGTAACTTTGTTTACATTCCCTGCCAGTTGCAGACAGAGACGGGACGGCTCGCCAACCTGTCGAACATGCCGCAATGAAATAATAACAGCAAAAGGAAATAAGAAAAGGAAAAAGGAAATATGTCTGATATGAACATCTGAAATCACCTGCGGGATAAGCACCTGGCTTTGTCCAAAGTAAAGGTAAATACACAGTGACTGCGTGAAAATACAATTTACCTCTCAATTTACTTGGTAGGAATTTAATTGTTAGTGCTGCATTTTAACGTTAAATAAAAACTTTAAACATTTCCTCTAAAGGGTTAATAATTGATCCCTTATTAATGGACTATGAGGAGTTTCAGAAAGCGTAAGTGTTTTCACACTACATTTCATTTCCCATGAGCCTCAGCATGTGAAATTCTTGGACTGGCGCAAGAATGTTTTCATTCATCACGAGTGAAAGTCGGAGGTTCGAACACGATCAGATACCGTTGTAGTTCCGACCATAAACGATGCCAACTAGCGATCCGGTGGCGTTATTCCCATGACTCGCCGGCTAGCGTCTGGGAAACCGAAACTAGGAAACGCTGGGCGAGTCGACCACTAAATAATAATAATATCAAAATAACTATAAAGACAAAACAATATATTTATCGAAAATGGATCCATCAACAAGTGGGTAACGTAGATTCATTCACGTTAATATGAGACTCTATAATTAGTCATTTTTGTATATTTGATTTTACATATTAATAGAGTTGTACACTTTTTAAATATAATAATCGTGATTATTTCTTTGACAATAACTGTACCAAGAAAATCTATAATCGTGACGTCCCTCGTCCCTCCAGGACCACCGGCAGGTAAAACGTGACCTGCCACTAATGACCACAAGTCAGTGACGCAAACGTAACACGACTGTAGTTCCTTCAAACTTTTGTCGTGCCAAGGGTCACTTCCATCTTTAAACAATAAAGCTCAGTCAATATCCTCCTACAATATCCTCCTATTTCCCTGCAGACAGCTTTACTAGGGCTAAGTTTGTCCTCCTTCCTGCCTCGCTGACCTCCACGGGTCAACCGTCAGTATTCTGCTCTCATAAAAGTGTCTGTCTGCTGCTACCGAGGCGGCGCTCCGGGTTCTCCGTGTCCATTCATAACCTCTAGGAGGAAGCAGACCAACAAAGCCAGGAAACAATTGGGAAGAACGCTCCGTGAACTTCTACAACTGCACATTGTTCGGTGTGGAAAAGGAGCGCGGTTGGCGCCAGCGTCGGCCGCTTGCGTGCGGGGACGTTGTGACAAGGTCGACGGACGGAGAGGGAGAGGGAGAGAGAGCGGAGGGGGAGCAGGGGGTCAACGCAGCGGTGAGGTGGTGGGAGTGGGACCCATCCCTCCCTCCTCCTCCTCTCACCTCCGTAGTGACCGGCGACCTCGCTTTTCCTTCCGATCCGGCCGGAGTGAATGACTGATGTGTTCATATCCACGATTACACCACAGTGTTACTCTGCTGTTTCCTAGCAGCAAGACTAAACAATAGCTGTCCTCACACACACACACACGCACACACAGACACACGCAGACGCAGAGGTTACGTCCCTGTTTGATTTATAGTTCATGTCTGTATTGCACACACACACACAGACACGCACACACACTTACCATGACAAATCTCCAACTCCCATCTCGTGATTGGTGGACAGATGAATGTGACATGAGCCAAGAGTAAATTTAGGATCTTCTTCATGTCAAAAAGGTGTGGCACTGGATCAGCGCTCGACCCGGCTGGGATGTGATTTATAGCTACAATAACCCAATTAGTACAGCGGCCTCCGTCACATCAGCGGCCTCCGTCACATCGGCGTCCTGCCTGCCGTCCTCCGCTCCACAGGCTACAGTACGACAACCCTGGAGGTTCAGGTGTCGGAGCAGCTCTCCACCACCTTACGGGACCTCATTAAACATGTAGCAGGTCTAAACCGAGGTGAAAGCCGCCGCTCCTTCCCCGTGTGAGTCTCGTCTCCGACGGAGGGTAGATAATTAACATCACTTTTAATAATGAGTGTAAAATACCGGCCACCTGGGAAATAGATACTCATTTACTGTGTGTTATTTGCCCTGAGCTGGGTGGAGAGGATCTGGCTGCTGCAACAGAAACGGCTCCGTAAAGAGAACAAACACCACCAGCGCCTGGTTTCATTTGGTTATTTAGCCGGTTTTATTCCAGCAGGGACTCTGCACGGTTCAACAAGTTCAAGTTTAGACTTCTAACCAAAAACCTCTTTTGGTATCAAATAAATCAATTTCTCAGTTATTTGAGAGGAAACACTGTATGTTAAAACATCCTGTTGTCCGTACAACCACAGCAAAGCGTGTGCATCTCAAACTTGTGGGGTCGCCCCATTATATTATATGGAACGGCCTTGATGAGGAATTAAAAGTGAGTGAGATCATCATTATTTTCAAACGCAGCTATAAACAGCTTTTTATGGGCCTGTGCAAGAGAAATGAGCTGGACAATCAACTTCTTATTCAAGTTTTGTTTAGTTTGTTTTTTATTAATGATTGTTGACTTGTCTATTTTGTTTGTTTTTTTTGTTGTCACAAAATGTTAATACTTTTATGTGACTGTCAAGGTAAAGGGCGGGATATGATAAGCTTTGCCTCGTACTGGATTTTTTTGTTAGTTTGTATATTCTGTCTCATCTGTTGGTCTATATGGTGTTTGAATGTTTGCTACTGTTCATACACTAGGAAAATAAATCACACCAACCATGTATGATGGGAAACCAGTGGGGATAATATGGCCAATTCTCACATATCACTATTTCTCTTCACTTTTTGAAGTAAAACACCAGTATAAACCAGTCAGACCAGAAACACCACTCCACAATCATAATAACGTTGCTTTTCTCAGTAACCTTTCCAATGCATGTTTTGAGGAAACAACATTAAAAGCAGATTTCCTCCTGCTCTACATATACATTTCAATGGTTGAAAAAGCCTCTGACTCTCTCGTGTGTTATTCACCTGAAGCATCTCACAGGGAAGAAATTATATTCACAAATGTAATGGACTAAACAAGAATAATAGAAGACAGCACAACATCATTGGATTCAATTTCACAGTAATCCAACGTGTGTGCTATAAAAATACTAAGAAAAACTTATTCTTCCACTGAAATTTTCCACATATTTGAATAAGAAGTGGGTTTTTATGGCACCGAACTTGAACCTCAGCTTCTCCGAACCTTTTCCATGTCGTTCCCCATCTCTCCTTCCTGTCACTACTGCCAACTCTATAACAGAAAATGGCTCCTAAAAATAATTAATGGGGGGAAAAAAAATACTAAATTTGATGGACATGTGGACATTTTGTCAGCAAGATAAGCTCCAAATTTCTTATTGAGTTTAACAGTTAATATTTCATTCGGCCCTCAGCCTGGTTTCACAGCTCAGCCTAAGCTGATAACCGATAACAGCCAAAAAGAAAAAAAGGAAAAAAAAGGCTGTGGCACAAAAAATCGGTTACCAAACCATAATCAAACGCTCATTATCCTCAACAGAGCTGGTATAAATATGACTTCATTAAAAGAAAATAAGACTAATTCCCTTCACAAGCTCATCATTTCAACTCAATCTTAAAAAGGAAATAACGGCCTGTTTTGTTTTATGTTTATGTAACAGACTTTAGATATTAAAACAGAATATTGACTATTAACAATAACAGGGATTTTACTTCCGTTTTTGGAGGCTGAACACCAAAAAAAGCCCAGACAGTTTAAACTAATCAGGAAGGAGAACATTTAATGCGTACTGTGCTCTGTCTCTGGACCCAATTATGTGTGTTGTCGTCGTTGTGTTATACATTTTTTTGGGGCCGTCTATGTAGTCCAAACAGAGGCGCAAGGACACGGTGCTGCAGAGGACGTCTGGAGGGGAGGCAGACAAACAGGAGGATCCTTGGGAACAAACCCGCCAGAAAGATGCATACTGTAAAGTCTGGACAGTGTGTGTGATGAGATATCACCGAGCAGTTATGCAGATAAACGTCGGAGAAGAGCACAACTTCCTGAGAAGTGTTTTGGGGGGTTGAACTACAGTAAGTGTGTTGTTTGGTGCGGATGTGTACTGAAATAAATGAACAGTTATGGTTTTATGAAGTATCCAAATGTAAGCAGTGTGTCTGTGCCTCTCTGTCCAACACTTTGGGCCAAATTTGTGCAAAATTTCAAAGGCTAAAATGATGCTGGAGGACGATGCCTTCTTGTGTTTGCTGCTATTACAGCTGCTGACATGTGTGGTGTGTGTGTGTGTGTGTGTGTGTGTGTGTGTGTGTGTGTGTGTGTGTGTGTGTGTGTGTGTGTGTGTGTGCGCGCCTGTAAGCCAAATCTAATCAGCTTTGATAATGAGCATCTCCTGCAACCTTGCTTTGCCACTTTGCTGAACGGACGCACCCAATTTGGTGTAAAAAGGAGGGGGAAATTAGTAGTGGCTGCTCTGGGAGAAGCTCAAATTACCCCTGTTATAGAAGCAGGGAAGGGAAATGGGTTGTGACTCCAAACACGGGAGCTAAGCCAAGCCTCGTGGTTCTGCAGCTTTGTTTTCTGCTGGTGGGCAGACTACAGAAAAGTGTGCGTGACCTACAGTCACCCCTGGCACCGACTGCACTTAACCACTGCCTGTCCTCTGCAACACTAAAGTACAACGACATCACAACTTTTGAGTTGTTCAACTCTCTGTTTGCGTTCTATCCATTGTGCATGAAAGGGTTAAAAAGCTGACAAGGTGACTTGGATTTTTCTTTTTTTTTTGTGACAGCACGACAAAATATTTTCGAAAGGTTGAAGCTGTTTTGAAGTCGTCGTCGTCATCGAGTGCCTGCTGTGACACCGCAACAGCGCTGAACTTCGGCAGATGAGGAATCAACAGGTGGTTTTGTGCAAAGAGCAGAGAGCACACGCTCAAAAACTAAATTTTCCGACTCAATCACAAACTTTAAAAACATAAAAACACACATGAAGCATGAACAGCGACGGCACGTAGCGCAACCTATGTCGAGACAAACGCACTGATTGACGTGCAACGCCTTCCAAAGCAGGAAGCACAACGTCAATAGTAAGAGCTGCTGCCTTTTTCACCAAATCCAGGGGTCGCATCGAACTGTTGACAGAACAGAGTTCAAGTGGATCCGACTTAAAGCAATGACGCAGCATGTTTGCAGTTCGTCCGCATGCATTCATTAAAAAAAGAAGATCAGAAGGATTTCACTTCTCTATGCTTCATAAGAAATTGTCTATGCATCAGAAGACAGCAGCAATGAATGGCCATGAATCCAGCATCTAAGTTGTGTAATGTTTACATTTTGTAGAAGTAGCACAGCTTTGTGTTTGTGTAAACGCTCCGGTTGGCAACAAATAGTCAGTTAATTACCAGAGCATTCATCAGTAATAAGAGTTCAGGTGGATGCTTTGCCTTTAAGTTTAACTGTTGCTCCTAAACTTGGTGCTTGTTCTCCTAAAAAGTGTCTGTGGGGAGCACTAGTGGTACTGGAAGTTAGTCTGAATCCGTGTTAAAATAAAAAATCATTACCATCGCAGCAGCAGCAGCAGCAGCGGACCGACAGAGAGAAAGAATGCAACAAGCAGCTCGCTCTCGGAGCTACAGTTGGTCTATAAAAAGCACCAACAGGGTACATTTGAAGAGAACACCGAATGCCTTGCACTCTGTCCTGTGGTTGGAGCTGGGGCTTAACGGGTCTTTTCATGCTTTAGTGAAAGTAGGCAAAAAACCGCAGGTCCCAGACCACAAGACCACAGGCCCTGCCCGTGCCGAATGCAAGCCCATGGCTGCTGGGGATGAGCGCTTGCCAGTCAGCATCTGGTGTTAATTCATCCGCAGAAAATGGCACACAATTAGGAGATCATATCTTATGTGAGACTTCTTTTTTTATATAACACTTCCGCCTTGACATTCACTACATTACCACAGTTTGACCTTGGCCTTCTGGGCCTATTCTGTAAAAAAAAAAAATGTCTTCAAGGATTTGTGATGACTACAAGCATTCACTTCTAGCACAGATTCATTAATGGAAAAAAACTATTAATACTAATAGCCCTCCTCTGGTTCTTGCTCAACCCTATGCAGAAACCGCTGCACCCGTTACACCAAAACAACAACATTAATAAGAGCTGGACGAGACAGACCTGAAGAGCGACTGCTTCGAAAGAACTGTAAAGTTAATGTATGCAGTGTTGCGCAACGGTGCGAGACGAGGTGTTCAGACGGCACCCATGCGCAAAATTCTCCTCCGTACTCGAACTTGAACCTTTTCAACAGTGTGAAAAAAGGGGGGGGGGCTTGTTGTTTTACAATAAAAAAGGGAACAGCACATGTCAGACAGGCTGCCCCTCGTATGTGCCATGGAGTCCATCGCGGTCGTCACTCCTCGCCTCCGCCACGCAGCATGAGCAGTGACAGTACTACAGTTTATTGAGAGTAAACACTCAGACTAACTGGTGAGGCGTTGCGTCACATTAGAGTACGGTTCAAGCTGCGTTGACACAGAACTTGGCCTACTTTACTAAACCTGAGCACATGACACAGCTCTGACATTTCATTACTAAAACGGGACACACCAAAGTTTTTTTTTTTGCAAAACAGCTTTAAAGCTGCAATTCATCATTAAAATCTGACATGAACAAAGAACTATTTTTGTTTTAAACAGTGACCCACATCAGGTTTTATTTGGTCCAATTGGAGAGTTGAACTCTGTAAACGTTAAGACTGGTTAGATGTGTGGTAAAAGCAAAGTGGAATGGAAATTATGATGTGTTGATGGAAAGTAGCTGAAAAGAGCTGCACAAGGAAATGTGACTACCCACTAAAAAAAAAAAAAAGAGAAAAGAAAGAAAAACATCATATGACATTAACAGCAGCAGCAGGGAATTTACTCAATTTGTTATTTAAATAGTTATAGTGGAAAAGTTCATTAACTTTTTCAGCATCACAGCCTCAACCTGAACATGATGACGACCGATGAAGCCCATAAAACACGGCTGAAAGCCTCGGAGAGCGAGTTATTTGGCAGGAAATGTTGATGTGGTTACTTCCAGTGGTTTTATAATGTTGGTAATGTAACCGTGGCAAGTAATTAGCGATCAGTCAATAAACCATTTAGTCAACAGAACACCAGGAAATACAAAGAGCCCATCGGTCAAAATGTAATTAACAGTTGATCGTTTAACCACTGAGTGGCGTTTAGCACCGAACCAGGGCGGAGATACGATGCATCACGACGGCTCTAAGAGGGAATCTAACATTCAGCCGCTCTATTGATTGTGAAAATTCACTGTATGTCACATTGATAGAGACTGATTAATTATGTGTTTAAGATTGTCTGTCCCATTAATATCAGTTATACGTTGGCAAATTCTCCATAGTCCCTGTGGTCATAGCAGTAGGGTCATTACCTTTAATTATCGGTGCATGTTGTTTTGAGATCAGCGGGGCAGAGACGTGAGCTGCTCAGTGAACACAATGGAGGTGAACGGTGCAGGTCTCCTGTCCCTCAAAACTCATCAAATACACAACCCAACAACTCCGTGGAGACGTTGTGACCTGCACATTCACCACGCTATGAGATAATCATGTAACATTACGAGACAGAGTTGTTTTCGAGGCAAATGCAGCCGGAAATACTTTCCTGACACGACTTCCGGGGCGGAGTGATTTCAAAAGCGCAAGTAGTTCAGAGTATTTGCTTCATTTGACGTAATGTTACATAATGGTACATGATTATCTCATACCGTGGCGAATGTGCAGGTCACAACTTGTCCACCAGAGCTTTTTGGAGTTGTTGGATTGTGCATTTGATGAGTTTGATGAGGGAAACCAAGAAATCCCCTTAGCCTCCGTAGCGTAGCTCTGAGCAGCTCACGGCTCTGCTCCGCCGATCTCAAAACAACATGCACAGATAATTAAAGATAATGAACCTTCTGCTATGACAATAGGGATTATGGCAAAATGTTGAACTATCCCTTTAACAGAAGATGTGGTTTTGAAGTAGCGTTCGGTGCTTTTGTGTGCAGATTTCAGTTCTACCATCAGTGATGACAGAGCACAACTATCACTGTTATTATTGCACGAGTGTCAGAGAGAACAGTAACAAACGGTTTCTTACTTCTTTGGCAGTGGTTCTGCGTCCAGCAGCGTTCGCTGAAGTGTCCGTTGATGGTCGTCGTCTGACAGGTGGTCTTCCCGATGGCCGCCCCCGGACACACGTCTCCGCACTCTCTGTCGTTCTTGTTGGCCATGATGTAGTTGTCTTCAACCGAGTCCAGGATCTTGGACCAGTCCAGGGTGGAGAGATAGCAGAGGTCGGGGTTCTTCTCGATCCTCACGGCTCCTCGCGTGATGTTCATCAAGCTCTGGAGGCCGATCTCTCGCAGCTGGAGCATCTCGAACACCACCAGGGCGTAGTTGAAGAACAAGTTGTTGCCTCTGATGACCGTCAGGTTGGGGAAGAGGTCGGTGAGACTCTCCATGCCGTAAACCCTGAAGAGCAGCAGGTAGTCTGTGACCACCCTCAGCTTAGGAAAACTGAGGCCCCGGAAATCTTCTGGCTTGGTCCTGAACATGAGTAAGATCTTCAGGTGGCCTTCGATCACAGTGCAGTTCTCCAGCGACTGCAGGTTGGTCACATTGTTCCGGATGTCCTTGTTCGAACAAACTGAGGAGACAAGAAAAGGAAAGACACTTAAACATTAATTATTTATGATTAACAAGGAAAAAAAGAATCTAAACGCTGCACCGTTAAGTCCTGTGGTCAGCAAAACAGCAGCACAACAGAAATATTACAACTCTTGGATGTGAACAGAGACCGCTCTCCCATAAGACAATTAATCTGGCGCAGTTGTTGGCAGATTACAACTGCTGAATGTGGCCGATGCGTTAAGCAAGACGTCTGCTCTGCAAACTGGAAAAAACAGGGTTGAGGAAGTCGGACACGGTCTCAAGGAGGAGAAAAAATAGATCTTTTTGGTAATTTGAGGGAATATTCTTCTGAAAAATATGTGGTTATGTCTCTGCTCTTTGATGAAGACCAGACCATCTTCAATGACATTTTGTTTAGCAACCACATATCTGGCAGAGCGCCACCGTCAAATATGGAGCGCTGTCATCAGCGTGAGGCTGTGCTCATCCTTGGTTACACTTGGTTGATTTGTGGAGTTGCTTCTGTAACTCAAGACCATAAAAAACATTAGCTAATGCATTAAAAATATTTGTCTGTGAGGGGAATTGAAGCACTTACGCTCGTGTATTGCAGCAGTAGTAGATTTGTGGCGTTGTGTCAG
The DNA here is from genome assembly GCA_030347415.2 of Decapterus maruadsi. Classification (NCBI taxonomy): domain Eukaryota; kingdom Metazoa; phylum Chordata; class Actinopteri; order Carangiformes; family Carangidae; genus Decapterus; species Decapterus maruadsi. The sequence goes on from CM064906.1 coordinate 22,602,437, forward strand.
TGCTCACCCAGACACATGAACTGGTTTGATGAGAAATTCCCCAACTATGCAATTGTGCAGACGGTTTACATGTCGACTGTCTCAGTCAGTCAAAGTCTGCTGCATCACAATGAAGCGGCGCAAGAGGTTTTTTTACGTAGATCTGTGGTTTCAGATCATTTATCTTTGATTTATCCCAATTACTGAGCCCAATGAAAGCTACGAGTTGAAATCACCAGAATACAATGTTGTTATAAGACAAATAAGTCACAATACAATATCGTTGCAATTTTTTGATAACTTTGCAATGCTCAGAGTTTTCCAATAACATATTTTGTGACACAATGCGACATATCATTACTGCAAATTATGTCCTGCAAGGAAAACTGTTTCTACATCCGTTTTGTCTAATAAGATAAAGGTCGGTCTCCTCCTCTCACTTGTCCAAACACAGACTGATCAATACAGTCGTAAAAAGAAACACATGTACATAACAATTTATATAATAAGAGATCAATACATACAGATGCAGCCATGGATCAATAAAATATTGCCACACAAAATATCACAGTACTATCATGTAATGAATACCAAAACTCATTATAGCTCAAATTACTTTTGTTCAATTAACAGCACAAACTTTAGTAATATTTAAATATAAATACTCAGTATTATTCAGTAATATTTATAACAGAGAAGCTACAACAAAATCACGTTATCGTTTAGTTTTTTCCAAAATTGTCATTGTTCAATCAATTAATTCTTTAAATGAGATAATTAATCAACCAACTAATTGTTTCAGTTCCTGATCAGTCTAAACAGTGCAGCTGCTGTTAGATAATAACACGGCGAAACCGTCTGCATTATATCAACCTCGGGGAGTTCTGCATGAGGGGCGTTGACAGTAATGAGGATTTTCTCGGCTCTCTCACTTCTGGAAGTCAGCGAACCTCTTGAGCATTCGCCGTGTGTGTGACATAACGCAAGTAATGATGGTCATAAAGAAATTTTCCCTTTTTGCAGGTGCATCGTGGGACATTCCAGCCCCGGCTTTACAGTTCACAAGTCCTGGGTGCAGCTGGAGGGGTTTGCTGCCTGGTGAGAGGTCTGTATTTGTTTACCGAGCAACCCAGCGTTGAGATGGGCGCATCGGGCCAACTGGTCAGCCATGTGGGGAAGAAGTATAACAGCTAGGCGTGCACCTCTTTATGGCAGCAGCTCATTTTACACTTTCTGTTGCATAACAGTACAAGGCAACCTGCATACACAAACATACACACACAGTGTCCAATCACTGCGTGTCCAAACAACGAGGTTTTCACTCCATGACCTTAACCCAAAAGCTCACTTTGCAGCAATTACCCCAGAGTTCGGCCTCTATAGCTTTGAGGGTTTGTGTAAAATACAGGCTAAACATCTTTAGACTGCAGCCTATTAAAAGGCAGCTTGCCCTCATCAAAAAGAAACATGTCTCTTTTTAAACTACATTTAGATCCACACAGCTCCACTTCTTTTGTGGTGTTGGGAGCGTTGCCGAACTGTATGAGCATGAACGGCACGCCACAAACCTTCACACATCCACCTCCAAGTGAAACATTTCCTATCAAACTGACGACAAACGGCCAGAGGAGCAAATGAAGCCTACTGTAGATCTGTCAAGGAGCCCATTTACAACTGTAAACGGCCTGCCTCTTTTTCTTTTTTTAAAATACAAGACCCCCCACACACACGGAGTCAAACAAAACAGTTTAACGAACAAAAGGAGCGCAGGCAGCAAACAATACGAGGGGACGGTGGTTGTGTAGCTGCAGTAAAGTCAGCCAGCAGAGTACTGAGTGACCCTGCGGAGAAGGCGAATCATAACAGGGCGGTGAGTCCAGGCTCCTATCAGTGTACACTTTCAGCCTGTATTTTTAGCACCACATTCCCAATAGAGAATCTAATACACTCCAGCCGTACCGATAGTAGCTCACATTGGAAACTGGAACATGGCAACCCTGGTGTGTAAGTGAGGAATTTTAGAGCGGCAGCAGCAGCAGCAGCAGCAGAGAAAGAACTGGCTGCGCTGACTTCTCCATGTGCGAGTACTTAGTTTAGGAACAAAACTTTGGCAGAAATGGGAACTTTGCTGCAAAAAAAAAACCAACAACAAAAGTTTTTTTCTATTGTTTTAGAGTGAAACAGCTCAGTCTGTGATGACATGACACAACTCAAGCAAAACAAACTAGGTGCTTCCCAGAATTTAAATACTCCCTGCGTTGTTGAGGAAGAGGAAGAAAAGAAAAAAACAAAACACACAAAGGTTACTACTGCAACAAGGCCGGCTCCAGCCATCCATGCATCACTCGCTTTGAGCCCCGACAGCCAAACGCAGCAATGGTGCTGCTCCGAATTGTCAATTATAGTCATTAGCGGAGCAGATCTATTGATTGATGCCATTGGATTCTATCCATCTCTATCACGTCCTGCTCCTCGGAGACAGATGAACTTTTAAGGGGTTGATTAAAAAGGACCAGTGTGATGGTTTCCCATCTCAGCAACACTCTGGGCAAAGAGAAGTCTGTCAATGATAACGGCATGGCTTACATTCAAAGTTTAAAGGTCAGGGTTGCTGTTGTTTTTTGTCTTTTTTAGCAGTACGTAGTAAGTGACAGATACAACGAACGGTGCCGAGTCATCAATTAATTTATCCCGCTAACCTCGACAAGTTGTGGAACATGCAAGCAAAAGACATGTATTATTACGTATAGTTACAATGATGACACAAAACAAGAAGTCTATTATGGCTCACTCTTGACTTTGGAAACCCACGATAATCCAAACTCATGGTCCAGTTATCTACAATCACTAAACAGCCTCTGTCAGATGTGATTTTTAACTGTCAGTCTGCAGGGAAGAGCAGTCCTTAACGTGCTATGGATGAAATGATAGGTTATAAAACCTTGGACAGCTGCAAGATTAAAGGAGCAGTTATTCAAGTCTTAACGTCTAAACAGTAGAGTAGTATAAAACATTAATTTCAATCTTAATCATTTCAAAATCAATCAATTGCACTGGGTGATACATTCCTGTACTATCATGGCTACAACCTGCAGAATACCATCAATAGATAAAACAACACCACCATTATCTTTTAGGGCTCATTTACATAACAGAATACAATCTGTGTCTGCATATCTTATCTGGCAATTGCACCTTTCTGCAAAGTATAAATGAATGCAGCCAGATCAGCCTGGACCCAACGCCTGACATCTGAAGGTGGTCTGGGTCAGATTGTGATCATCGTCATGCGCAATGGAAATCCATACAACTTGTGATCACACTTGGTGGAGGTAACCTCTCCACCCACCACAAGATTAAAATGTTAACAGACAGCTGACTTCTTCTTGCACAATTTTCCCCCCCGGGCCGCAGTCTTGAACAGCGATGCAGACAAGCTGTAAACAAGATCGCGTAATACCAAACGTAAAGGCAGCGGCGATGATGACACGTCGTACCGGATAATAAATCCAGATAGATACCATTGTGAAAATGCTTGATGCAAGTCAGGCTTAGGTCACAAGATGTTTCTAAATTTAAATCAACGTGTATGCAATTATAACTCTGAGGTATTGAGTACTGTACTAAAGGAGTCAGAGCTTCGCCGTCTGTCCACTACCTGCTCCTGGGCATAATAATGTACAAATCCACAACGCTTTCTCTGCTGCAAGCATCGACAGGCACCAATGCCTCTGATCCTGTGAGGGAGTATAGGTGAGGGCTGTAGGTTGCTTAACTGATGGCGTGTATATATCATCGCAGAGAACCGAGGCCTCAATGAGCACGCAGGAACACAAACACTTTGGTGATTGCAACACTTCCCTTTTCAAGGTTTCGCTGTTATGTTGTTTTCCAACCTAGGCTTAAAAACCCGACCGCAAAATCCACAAAATGCCGAGGTCACCAAGATACATGCTCACACACACTGTTTCCAAACTGACACGTGATGTAATCCGCTCTACGAGGGATGTAAAAAAACCATAATCATTACACGGTTTTAAGGTATTCTGCAAACACTGAAAATGAAAAGTTGAAAGAAACTGTTGCATCCTCATCCTCGCATTCAACTTGAAAAGGCTCCTGGCTGTAATTTAGAGGTAATAAGCGGTTTTAGCTGCACGGGACTGAATATTATAGCAGTTGGAAAGTGACATTACTACATCTCAGTGACACAATCTTCTTGGGAAATTGCTAGAGGGTCAAGGCCGTCCTCGACAGTATAGACTCTCCTATAAATGACTTCTAGGCAGGCGCAGGGGGAGGTGGTGGTGGGGGGTGGTGGCGGTGGTGGGGGGCAGGATATCGAATGTGCCAGCTGTTTGGTAGGGGGTAACATGGCGAGCCCAGCGCATTAACAATATCACACAGAACAAAAGGCTGGGGGAATAAAATTAAACCAGAGTAATTCAGGCCCAGGCCTTTAAATAGAGCGCAATCGAGTAAAAGAGGGAGCCTATAAAAACCACAAAGTTCCCTCTTGGGACCGTGCGATGTGTATCCCGCGGATAAATGGCTCCGGACCAAGGATCATTTGGTGATTCAGTTGCCCACCAGCTGCCTTTGCTTACACATGATTCTTTCTTTGCTGGTTTGCAAAAAAAAACAAACCAATACGTAAAAATAAAAAACATCCAAAGCCAATCTTTTCTCTTTGTCTCCTTTTTTTTTTTTTAACTTAGGACATCTGTGACTTTCAAAACCCCTGCGAGACAGCGGCGTAATTTGACACTAAAAGTGGCAAGTGTCACGGCTGGAACAACAACTACATAATGCTAAAGTCTCCGATTGACGGGGGCTGAATCATAACACGTATCAGTGCTGTTTGCGTGGGCATGGAGGACAGCGTTGGTGGCAGCGGGGTAATCATTACCTTTAACAAGTGAGAGCACAATAACAAGCACATTTCCTTTTAACAGGAGCACGGTGTCAAGGGTGAAGATCTGACACAACAAGGCTTTCCTTGAAGTGAGAGAGCGCAGGTGTGTCTGATTACTCCGTTTTCAGGCTGTGTATAACTTTCAGACGTGAACCTGTCAACCCGGATTAGACGGCCATTTCTGAAGGTGACAAGTGCAAAAATCATTCTATTGTATTCACGTCAAAGGCACTCGTGACTTTGGTACTTGAGACAGCAGCGGCAGAGGCGGCGGTGTGTGTGTGCGTGCGTGCATGTGCACTGTTTCTGTTTGAGTGTTTTCTGAAGAGGTGGTTGGGAGGTGACAGTTTCATCACCTTACAATTGCTCTCCTTGTCGGGAGGCGTAAATCAAGGGCGCCAGGTCGTTGGAGATCTGCCCACCTACAAGACCTGCTGTGTGGCCCTGAGTGGCGCCCGGCAGCAGCAGGCTGCTCGCTGGCTCGCTGGCTTCATGGCGAGGCGAGCTCCTGCTGCTCGACACTCCTGGTGAAGTGACGTGTTGTCGTACGCTGCAGTGTGACAACCAAACCACCTGAGACCTCAACGCAGAACCTGAGGTGAACCGAGCGGGATGTTAACCACAGGACATGCCTCTTATTATCTTCAACGGTTCACGAGGCAACTCTTTTGTTTGTTTTTGTTTTGTTTTTTTCCGACATAACTGAATTACTTTTGATGTTTGACATTAAAAAAAGCACTTACTGATTTCAACACTGTCTCCAAAGTTGCATTTGCTTCCTATCCAGATAATGAACAAATGACTTTTTTTATGAGAAGAAAAATATATCAACACATTACTTTCTATGGCAACATGTGATACTATATAGCATCAATACAGACATTTATCATTTCTTTTAGTAACTTTAAAGCCAATTCAACATGTGACCTCAGTGAGCTCATGGTGCAAGACGACAGCGCAACATTCATCACAAAACAATCACACATTTAAGATGATAATACATAAATATAAGTTTGTGAATAACTTAAACGTGTTAAAATTCACTCAAATGGTTTCAAATACATGAACTAAAAAGCAGAATTAACCTGAAATGCCACAGGTTTTACAATCCAACAGGCAAACAGCCGCAGGAAATAGTGGCATATTCAAAACGTTTGAGCACAGATATGTCATTAACAGTTAACGTCAACGTTAGGAAACAGCAGAACAACTTGAGGAACGGGTTGGAAATCCTTTTCATCCTACAGTAGATGATTTTTTTTTGTTTTCCTCGGGGCGGTTTGAGGAGTTTACACCAACTACGACTGGCTGTGTCTTTCCAAAGTCACGCAGCAGCAGCAGCAGAAACAGAAACATGCTGAATGTACACGAGAGGCCCAGACCAGGGGCCAGTATGAAATATGCCGCCTGTAACAAGGCACACGACACGTACATGGACAAGACTGGCTCTCATATTTTTCAGCTGCCACTCGATGCTGAATAAATTAATAATAACTCAACGCCGCCGCTAAATATAAGCTTTCATTATTAAGTGAATTTTTCCATCAAGCTGAGCTGGACGGCGACCAGCGAGCTGACTTCGACACTGGTCGGTCAGTCAGTCAGTCAGTCAGTCAGTCAGTCAGCCGGTCGTGGCTTATGAAATCGGCCAGTGTGAGGCCCAGGTTCCACTCTTCCCTTCTGTGGTTCACGCTCAAGTCTGAGAGGAGGGGAGGGGGCAGGAGAGAGGGGGGCGGTGGCGGCGGCTGCGGAGCAATTACACAACTTGCTTTTGATTTATGTCTTAAAATTCTCGCTCAAACTGGTTTGATGACATCGCTCCATTCGCCCCTCATCTTAAAATCTGACAAAAGGTGAGAGCGCCTGTGCTTCATCTTGTACCCAGACTGACTGAGCGCTGCTGCTTCAACTCCAGCAACCCAACCTACAGTACAGACATGCGCTGGGGCAGAATGGCAGTTTTGAAGCTATACACAACTGTGTGAGTTGCACAGAGAGTGGGCAAAGTTGTCATGCTGAAGAGGAGGAGCGACTGTGCATATGACTGAAATAAGAAAAACACTGTTGGTTGTTTACATGTGCAAGGTTTGTGCAAGACAACAGAGAATTTAATGAATTCATAGGAATTAAAGTATCTAAATGAGCCTTTTATACTTGGAAATTGTGGCCCAGAGCTACTGTAATGTACAAAAGAAATAGTTTAGAATAATGTTAATAAAAAACTTGTTCTTTTTAATGCATGTCATCTAAATTGCTTGTGGCTTTTACAAGAAGCTGTACACACAATGAATGGCCATTTTTCAAGCAGAAATGCCAAAAAAAATCTTCTCAAATAGCATCTCAAATAGACGGCTGGTCGGACAAACCCAGACATTTAAGTGATGTCATCTGGCGCTGCGAGATACTGTGTAAGTGTTCTTCACTGTTATTGGAAGATTAAACAAAGAGATGAGATAGATGGGTAGATAAATCAGTATAAATATCTTGATAATGAATGTGCTTAGAATTGGTCGTCTAACTTCCCGACAGAATAGATCTTCTTAATCAGGATTTAAGAGTCATTTTTATAGCAGAATACCAAAAACAAAACAATGATGGATGGATTAACACAAACTGATGGCCAACTATCATAAGTTACGCAGTAGAGAAAACAAAAAAGGAGTTGTTTCCTGACAAATTAACACCTATAAATCACAGCTATCCTTCACTAAATCATATGATTAGTTCAAAAAAAAGAAGAGAAAATCCTGATGCAGCATATGGACAGATGTATGAAAAGTGTCTGATCTCTGTTGATGTCTGTGTTTAAACTCACACTTACTGTACAGATGTTTAAACCAGCGAGCAGTTCCACAGGTTTGCCATACATTTCCTCAAAATGTAACTAATATTTGTTTAAATTATTAATAATTTTTTAAAAAAGAGGTGTTAAAAAGTGAGTGTGGTGTCTGAGAAACGTTAAAATGTCTCCGGTGGTGAGTGCAAATGTGTTCATTCATTCTTATCACCCAGGCTGGTTGGCTGGTGAATATAAAGGGATTGTCCGTGGCTGTAAAGAGGGCTTATTGTTACATTCCTGCACTGACCACAGCGACAAGCCAAGGCTTCCCAATCTACAATAGCAGCCAATTAGTGCTTTTAAATTCTCAGACTACTTACTTATTTGGGACAAAACATTTTGTTTACAGTCCCTGTGCAGACTCAAATTTGCAGATAAGTGTTTTTAACCTTTGTCCCTTCAATGCAGTGACTGTCTACAACTTGCTGCCTACGTGCATTTATCAAATAACCCACAAAACACAAACAAAACAAAACAAATAACAATAAATAAATAAAAACTATATCTGTATGATAATATTGCAGCAGGGTGTCTCTACTGCTCATTCATTTGTTTATAGTGTTTCTTAATGTGTTATTCAATGTTTTTTCAGTTTAATTCAATTTGGAAACATTATACACTTTAAAATGTGTGTTTAGTAGGATCTAATAATTATTCTTACAATGATCTGAGAACTGAAAGTGTATGGATCTTCGATGAAAATGAAAAAAAAAATTTCATTCAATGTATGTACCCAGTGTTTTGAAACAGGTAATAAATCTGTAATCATTTTAAATCTCACTATAAATCACCTCATGTGCAACTGACAGAAAATTGTGCAATATTGGACAGACTATGACTTCTAGTATTTATCTTTTTAATCAAATTATGAGTGTGGGTCAGCTATTTATTATCATTTCTCAGCAGGCTGTATCATATTCACTGCAAACAGTCACTTTAATGAGACAAGTAAAGCGTTTAAATGTTAAATAAAGACGAACAAAATAAAAAATAAAAAAGTCAATTTGTGTTACTTACTCTCTCCAGTCGCTCGATGACAGCTCATCACAAAGCAGACAGCGGTCAAAACAAAACACAAAGTCCGGAGACACATCACTGACTCTGGATAGGACACCATCCAGCACCGGGTTCAAAAAAAAGAAAAGAAAGAAAGAGACAAATAATAATCCACAGCGAGCAGCAGCAGGACACAGTTTCAAGTCCAGTTCAGACTTTGAAAGAGTGGAAACAAGCTTCAGGAAACTGGTTTTGTTTTGCGGCGTGCGCCAACAGGTAAACAAAAATAAATAAAAGACATCCCGGAAGATGGGCGGAGGATCGAGTCCAACGTGTTCAGTTCAGTCAAACACACACAGGCGTTAGCACCGAGGCTGATGCTACCGATGCTACAGTTATTAGCCACCTCATGGAAGAAAAGCAACGTCAAAGCACAACGACACACGAGTGCTTCATCCGCTTCTTTAAGTGCATTTGTTGCTTGAATTGAATTAAACTGTCCTGGTTGAGCTCGTCCGTCCGTGGCGTGGATTTAAAAAAAATACCCGCCGACTTTGTTATTGTTGCTGTTGTTGTTGTTGTTGCTGGCCCGAGCAAAAGAAAGCGAGCTAACGCTGGTAGCTAGCTAGTTAGCTTAGCCACATTAGCCGCCTCCAGTCTGAACCAGGCCACAACAAGTGAATGAATTTTTTTTTTTTGCTTCTGCTGCTTTTCACCAACCAACTAGCCGACAACGACACGACCTCCCTCCTCCCCCTCCTCCTTCTCCTTTTTCAATTAATTTTAACTTTGATAAATCTCACGCATAACGCTGTGATGATGATGCACATGTTAAAAGAAAAAAAAAACACGCATGGGGGTTAAAAAAAAACAGCATCGGCGGAAACGTGCGTGCGTGGAAAAACGACCGTGAAGTTAATTCAGGAGAGTTTTTTGGGAGGGAGCCTCTCGCTGCTGCTGCTGCTGCTGCTGCTGACTCGGTGGTGGTGCTGGTGGTTGTTGTGGCATGCGTGGCGTAACGTTAGCGTGTCTTTTCGTGAATAATAACAATAATAAATCCTCTCAAATCCTCCAGCGAGCACGAAAAAGCATCACAGTTTGACTTCTTGTTGTTGTTTTCCCTGCTTGTTGTGAAATAATAAAGTGTTTTTTTGTTGTTTTTCTTTTCGCCGAAGCTCCAAAGCGGTGGTGGTGGTGGTGGTGGCGACAACTCCAGCTCAGTCAGTGCCGAGATTTGAATGAGGACTGTGGGGTGAAGCTGACAAGACACACCGCTCCGATCCGTCCTCCGTGCGTCGTTGGCTCAGCAGCAGAAGCAGCAAATACAACTCCACTGTCCTCTCTCTTTTTTAAATCTTTTCCCGTTTTATTTAGGTATTTAGAAAGGAGAGGGGGGAAAAGTCAAATGTTTGCTCCAAGTTGTGTTCAAGCTGTCTGCTATACGACGACTCCGCGTGCACGAGAATGAGAGAAAAGTAGGTGAGATATAGGCTAGGCTAAAGTTTTCTTGTTATTTCTCCTCCTTTTCTTCTTCTTCTTCTTCTCCCTCTTCTCCTCCTTCTTCTTCTTCTTGCACAGACAGAGGTAGATTGTACAGTCTCCTGTAGGATCCCCTTCTTCCCAGCCTCTCCGCCAGTAAACAAACCCTGCCAGTGAGCCAGATGGGCTTCAGGGGAAATACGGACTGGAGCTTATTGGATTACACAACAAACTGATCCCACTGTCAGGTGGTAAAAAAAAAAAAAAAAAAGTAATACAGTTACTATTTGCAATGTAAACAGCTGTGCACAGGAAACACTAAATTATTATAACAAACAAGAAAAAAAGCACATGCAGAAATAAGAGGATAAAGCCTATAAATTAATAATAGGCTTCTTTTTTTTTAAAAAGGCTATGTATTGCACAAAAAGGAAGTGTGGTCAGATGTTGACAATTACGAGGCTAAAGAAGAAAGAAGAGAGGGGTCTTTGGGTTTTGCAGATGTAATTTGAGAAGATCTGATTGTTATAGGCTAGATTTAATCAAGTCCATTGATCAGGGCCAGCAAATGAAAATGCTTTATCACCTCTGGTTTTTAATCAGGAGCTGGAGAGCAGTTAGGAGAAAGCAGAACTGGGACAATTTATCAATCATCATGTATTTTGCACATTTTGAAAATAAGAACTTTTTTATTTATTTTTTGCTTTTAATTCAGTTTTTATAGTTGTATTGATATTTATCATTTCTGATTCTGGCTCTCAGGGGTCTGCGGCCGAATGGACAAGCAGCTCATTTTACTGCGACCTGAGACCCGAGAGCGTAAAAACAGATCATTTTAAGATGAAATTCTCCACATCACTGGTAAACGGATGCAGAGAGGCCAGTACAGGAGGAGTGTCGCTGCTGCAGGTGAGCCAACACTGACCCACTGAGTCCAACACGGAGAGAACTGCAGGAGTCTAGTCGTTAATAGATAGGGATGAATTCAATATTGCAAGAGATGTAAAGCCGTAGCATTCGGCTGAGATTATTACTGGGTTTTTTTTTTCTAATTTAAACCAGTATCAAACAGAGCTGGATAAATCTGCCTTTTCCTTTCATGCACCACAGGTTTGGAATGAATGGATGAATGAATGAAAGTTTATTTGAACATAAGATAAAAGAAGAACAAAATAAAAAAAAAACAATAGATACAAGACAATACAAAATGAATGCTTTCATTCAACATGTGCCATTATTTATCATTATATATTATTTGGCTGTTCCCATTTGTAAATTTTATGTGTCACCTTTTTTTTTGTCTGCCCATCTTGACCAGGACGGTATGGCAGAGGAAAAAATGACCTTTGTGGTTAGATAAAAGATGAATAAATAAAACAAAACAGAATAAGTAGAGGAAACGACAAAGCAAGTGAAAAGCAACAAAAGAACAATGAAAACATTTAAATAAACACCTTTAAATAGGATTCAAGGGAATAAAATGAAACGAAAGATGAAAAGAAGCTGGAATAGAGTAGTTCATATTCAACATGGACAATGCATGATACATTTATTGTGGTTGTCAAGGAAACAGTCGCCATGAACAACAGACACAATGAAACTCACAGTGAGGATCTGAAAACAAAAGGTAAAATAGAAACAACATGAAAACCAAGAACAGAAAAACGACACCAGTTCATCACTATGAATTAAACCTGAAGTAGGAGTTTCCGACTAGTGATGACAAGTGAAGTCAGTCTGCAAGTCAGAGTCTCTTACTGTGAGTCCCTCAGCCATGTTTTCAATTTACTTCTTTTTTTTAAAAGTTAAAGTTCATTACAAAAAAAATGAACAAACTGAACAAAGAACGACCAGAGAAATCTCCCGTCCTGAAGCAGAACTGAAGCTTTGTTTGGTTTGGTCCAGATGTTCAATTCAAGATGATTAATTTCTCCCTCGAGGGTAATTCAACGTAGCGAGTCCACAAAGAAAACACACATTAACAAGACAACTACACAAATAAACCCCCACCTCAAAACAAAAACATTAGAAAGACTTAAAATAGAGTGAGAAGTCTGAGATTGACTGAGAAATCAGATCTGAAAGTTTATAAACAGCAGGACTGATGCAGTAAGTGATTAACTTTACTGATATTGATGAAAAAATGATGCAGCTATTTTTTAAATCAAAAATTCACAAGTGAGCTCTGGCTGAGATGCCTTTTCTTTGTCTTATGTAAGAAAAAACTCATTATTTGGGGGGTTTTAGGGTTTAATAGGGTGGAAAAAACAATCGTGTTTTTTACCAACCTCAGCAGGACAGGACATCACACACCCACTCAACACCCACCTCGCCCCTCTGCCCTCAGGACGCAGACCCAGGGCACCGAGAGAAGAGATAACCACCAGGCCAGAGTCTGGACTTTTTCTTTCTTCTTTCTAGATTAATGAGTTGTACTCTGTGTGCTTGCTCTTGTTCTTGGTGGTGTAATGAAAAGGTCATGTGAAAAATAATTTCCCTAATAAAAAATCTTAAGTCTAAATCAATCCTCCAGCAATTACTAAAATAAAAAATATGTTTAGTTTTTACACTTGTCTTGAGTCAAATGTCATGACTTCAAAAGCCCAGAGATTTCCGTTGAAATCATATTAAATAACAACAATTTTTTTTTACATAACAGCCATCATGAGAAGACGTTAAGTTTTCTTCCTTCAGCTGCGATTAAACTTGAGGACAAACAGTTATTCAAGGATCACTTCTCTGATTGGCTGCCATCGTTTTACTGTCGTTTTCCTGTGCTGCAAGGAATAAAAAATCGGATCCAGAATTAGACGCTGTTGACAAAAACAGTCTTATCTCGGGCTCCGGTCTGTCATTAGCAGATGATTTGGGACGTGTGAGATCTTCCTGTGCGTTAACATCATGTGATGTAACTTGTGGACGTGTTTATTTTGAGACCGACGACAGTTTTTTTCCTGCCTGCAGGCTGGACAATAAAGTTTATTCTATTCAACTCTTTTCTTAAGACAAGTAAAACTCTAAATAAAGTGCTTAAATCAACAATGCAGTGAGTCGATAATTGGTGGCAAAACCACAATTGGTGAGAAAAGCACAGATAATGTGGTTACACTGGTTACACGGGTCACATGGCGGCGAACTGCACAGCCTCTAATGCAGCGTTGAATGGATGACTGGTTTTGTTGAGATGTTGCTTTTCACTTGGTTTTGTTAAAGTAGCAAGAACAATGCTTCAGACACACGTCCAACTGATTTACTGATTTGTCCAGTAAAAAGCATGTAAACACTGAGGAGGCTGTGCTGACGATCATATGGGCTTCACATAGTTGGTCATGTGTCATGTTGTGTTTTTAAAGGCAGTACAAGTTTTTTGTTTTTGTTTTTTTTAACTAAGGTGAAAACAGAGTAGAAGCAGGCGTTAAATACCGTTACCTTAACTTTTTCTGTTTAATGTCTTGCATAAAACACACAAACACACATGCACCTGGTTAAGAAGGAGTAACCACAACAAACAAACGTCCAACTAGGAAGACTTTGTCCTGCATGCGTACTTAAATTAATTTGGCTGTTACCTTCATCTCAATTCAATTCAAGATCACATGGCGTGGAGGAAAGTACCAAAAGCACCCAAACTTAAAATCCCTTAAAAGGAGAGAAGGAGAGAGACTTTGACTTTTGTCCTTCTGTTTGTAGTTGAAGGTGAAAGATGAGAGGTGGAGATCCTGGTGTAGTTTTTCTTTTTTAACTCATATTTTGTTTAATTTTAAGCAGTGTCAATGGGATACATGTCTGTTGTTGTGGTAATGCAATGTTTCTAGTCTCCAGTGGCGTCTCTGCAGTGAGATTTAAATGCAGTATAGTCACAGTATATGTTTTGTTTTGTTTTTTTAAAACATCTGTTTATTGAATTTTACATATTACAAAAACAATAGCATTCTATACAATAGTAATTACAGCTATAAATCCAGCATATTACCCCAGAACAGATACCAACCCCCACCCCCATCCCTTTGGCACATAGCCCCAGCAGATGGACACATACACGTAGTTAAAAGTAAAAAAAAAAGACAAACAAAAGGAAAGAAAAAGAGGATAAATGAATAAACAAGTGAATAAATTAATGTTGGGTCTTTCCATATTGCAGCCTATATCTCCTCAACTGTGTCCATCCAGCTCCTCAGGGTGGGAGAGTTGTTTTTTTTGATGGATTGCTCCTTTTATGCTACAATACATTTGCCTTTTGATCCTGCGGCTGTTCTCACACTCACTCAGGCACTAGAGTCATGGAAAAACATTGTGATTACGTATTTCACACCATGTTTACAACCGTCGTCGTCCGAGCCCAAAATATCAAAGACTGTTCCTCTTCCTGGTCTGTTTGGGTGCCACAATGCCATCTCTCTCTCTCTCTCTCTCTCTCTCTCACACAACTATTCACTACCTGTTCTGTTCACATCCTCCATGAAGCAACAGCAGCAGCAACAGCAGCAGCAGCGACCGCCGCCACCGCCGCAGTGTGTTTGGTGGGAGATAATCACGTCCTGTTGTTTATTCTACTAAAATAGATCTTACTGGAAAACCACAAAGCTGCTCTTACGGGATTTCTGCTGCAGCTGTGTCTGTGACAGGCATTTCCAATCATCAGTTGAATCTAAAATATTCTCAGGCTGGGTTTAAAAAAAAAAAAAAAAAAAAAAAGTTTTATTGTCTGTAGAATAGGCAGGTGGCTGTGAACGTAACGCAACGCCAGCTGAAACGGGGAGAATTGATTCACTGGGAGGTTCAGAGAAACGTGAAAGAGGAGCGAGCAGCTCATCAGCACTCTGTAATCAAGTCTATTTACCACAGTGGGTAATGAGAGGAAGACGCTCACATGTGCATCAGCAGCAGCATCAGCAACAACAACAACAAAAACAACACATCTGAAACTGAAAACTGAGGAGCAACAGGCGCCACTTAACAGAGCAACAAGAGGGAGAGAAAGGTCAGCAACAGTGCGAGAGTAATTAGCTACTGAGCCGATTGGACCATCATGCACTGCAGGAACATCTTGCATTATAGAGGAAGCAGGGCTAAATTGCACCGCTGTGAATTCTATATCTTAAGCATAATCCCATAGTGAGTGAGGGCGCAGACTGCAGGGCCGTTGTCTGTAATGAGATTATTAAAGCCTATAGACTGCATAGAAATACTGTAGATTATAGATAGATAGATAGATAGATAGATAGATAGATAGATAGATAGATAGATAGATAGATAGATAGATAGATAGATAGATAGATAGATAGATAGATAGATAGATAGATAGATATTTTTTGGCTTTAGACGTTAAAAGCATCTTGAACAAATATAATCAACTCATCTCGAGTCCATTTTGTCTCTTTAGACCGAGGCGGCGTGACCGGAGCGAGGTGTGTGCACCCCCACTTTGTTATTCTGGTCAGATTAGGGTCATTATGTCTCAGAACTATTGATGTGTTTTTGAGGCTCATGATGAACACAAAAACACATGAGTCATAAACACATGATCTGAACGCTGACAACATCGCCTGTTCCCGGGGACTCAAAGAGAGATTTGTTTGTTTTTCTGACCTGTGATTTCTAATCCTGAACCCTATAGTCCGCCGCCGCCGCCTTGGGGTCACGGGTCAAAGTGTTAGGGAGAGTGGAGTTGTCGTCACACAGTGTGTTGGAGAGGACAAAGGAGGAGGAGGAGGAGGAGGAGGGAGAGTCTGGACGGCTGCTGTAAGTGATCGGCAGTGACAGGCAGGTAGAGTATAGGTCGATGGAGCGACGGCTCAACCGCAGACTTGATGAGTTTGTTAGATAACTGATTAAAAGGATGACTGCAAATTGTCCTCTAAAAGACCATGACAGTGGTTTCAAATGTTCTCATTCATTTACCACAAATCTAATAAACTTGTGGTGGTGGAAGAAGTTGCCACCGAGGGTAAAAAAAAAAACCCACACGCACTGCAAAAACTCAAATATCTTACCAAGAGCATTTCTAGTCAAAACAAATCTCATTATACTTAAAATAAGACTCATCATATTAAAAGTAGCTTGTTTTTAGACACTTTTATATCCTTTCATGCACATTTTCACTTGAAATAAGTAGAAAAATCTGATAGTGTAACAAGTTTTTCTTCCTTATAACAAGCACAAAAAACCTTGTCTCTGGCAGATTTTGTTTGGAAGTGAAAATGATCCAAAAACAAGTTAACTTTTAGGTGATGAGTCTTATTTTAAGTGGAAAGAGATTAGTTTTGACTAGAAATTACATTAGAAAGAGAAATAAGACAAATATTCTTGGAAAGATTTTGAGTTTTTGCAGTGCGAGGAGCTGAAAGCTGTTTCAAAAAGCTGCAGAAAACAGGTAGGAAGGAATATAAAGTAGATGCAAAAAACCTCCACCACCACGACGACGATGTGGGGCTTTAGCCGTCACTCAACAGCAGCAGCAGCGCAGGTGTGTTGGTTTATAATGCCTCTCTTTCTCTCTCTGTAATGACATAAATCTGCTTGAAATGATCACCTCAGTGCAGGGAGAGATTAAAGTGCTCTTACATAAAAGCCAGACGCTGCACTTTTCTGCCACTCTTCTGCATTAATAACAGCCACATGTCACCGTGCAACCTTTACCTCAACATATAGGCAACACCCTGTTTGACAGCAGCAACAACAGGGTCAGGGTTCACGCTGATAAGGGCCGACCACTCATTATGAACGTACCAGCTCGGTCCACACAGTGTCTGTGGGAGAGATTATGTGAGAGGTGAGTGCACAGAGTTGCAAAGATTGATTGATCGTAGGCTACGTTTTCAAAAAAGCGTGGCCTTGGAGGAAAGAGTCAAGGAGTTTTTGACGTCTGGTGTTTGTGTGAAGTCCTCTGGGAGGCCCACCACCACCACCACCACACCTATAGGCCTGAGTTAATCATCCACCACGTGTGCCGGGAAGTCCTACGAGGAAACATTGGTGGTCTGCATATAGATCATGGGAAAGCGGGCTGCGCCGTGGCAGAGGTTAGTGACAGACCAAGGTTCACACAGGACCTGCCTGACTGGAAGAACAATGAGGTTCACACATGATTCATCCCGGGGCTCTTCCTCGACGCCAGAGCCGCTAACACTTCTCCTCCACGGCAGGAAAAGATGCTGCCATCCGTGTGTCATGGGGGGGGGCTCAAGTGGGAGTGGGAGCTCCTCCACTCACTGGGCCCCACTTCCCCTTCCCAAGTGCGTCTGCAGGCCGGGGCTCGAGGTGTGCTGCTCTAAAGAAAGAGCTCTTCCTGCTGCCATTTCCAGGATTTTTGCAAAGACAATGCTTTAAGTTTTGAGGCAGGGCTTTTGATGGATGGATGCACTCCTTCTTGGAGGTTAATGGACACTCACATTTATAGTAACGGCGCTCTGTGTGTGTGTGTGTGTATGTGTGTGTGTTTGTGGATTTGCGTCTGGCCTCCAGCCAAGTCCAGGAGGCCGGGGTTTTCAAACATGTAAGCACTCTTCCACTCTCATGCACCTAACTGAAGCCTGGAAAGTAAATGTGCAATGACAGCGACTCTGCATCACAATACATTCCAGCAGCTCCCCCCCCCCCAAAATAGTCACATGACGGCCCCTTTTCATCCCCAAACACCACCACGGGCACAAATAAGCGACGAGGAAGGGGGGGGGAAACACACTGAGGGGCTCCATGTGCCTTGGAAGTGATCTGAACAGCTACCTTCCTCTTAACTTATAAGCGCTGAGTAAAAAATTTTGCTCTTGTTAAAACATGCCCATTTGCTTTCGCTGCCAGAGAGCTGTTAATCCTGACAAGGCCGTGGTGCGTCTCTAATTCCCGGAAAGCTGGAACCTGCAGTTTAGTTTGTTGATGTGTTGTGTAGCTACAGTCACCGGAGGCCGCAAGTCAGAGCGTCGCCTGCTCCTTTTTTTTTTTTTTTTAGCACTGTGTGTGTTTAACAAGGGAAAACGTTGGCTGTCAAACATGTGTCTACAAGTTCTTATAAAACAGTAGCAAGACGCTTGTGTCGCTTACACAATCGACTCACTGCTGAGGGCCACATGCCATAGCAGTCTATGTACAGTAGCTATGTTATAATAGACGCTCAATAAGAGGCAACCAATTGTGTTGCTGCTGCTGATGAATCCATCGTAACTAAATCCACCGCAGTGCCCAGAGCTGTTAGAGGGCTCGTCGGGAAACAATGGGCATGGATTATGGCTAAGAGCCTTATTATTATCTCTTCTATCCCAGGTTAAGACTACATAACACCTGCTGCTCCACTTGGACACTTTTGCGTACATCATCATATTCAAGCAGAGAGAAGGAAACTCTCCAGTGAAGCAGACCTTATAGTTAGTAAATGTAGAGCAAAAAACAACAACAAAACAAAACAAAAAAAAGTCCCATTATTGAGCGCTGGCACTGTTTGTCGTGGTAAACCTGAATCTGAATCCCTAAAATGCAAATACAAGAGCAAGAGCGAGAGTGACGTGGGAACACTCAGTCTCATGTAGGAGCATGTCGGCTCATGTAAGGAAATATTTAATGACTTGGATGAAATGAGCTGGGATTAATAGAAACGGTATTTTGAGAAGCAGCTCTCCTCCTGTAAGTGACATAACATGAAACAAATATCAGCTCCAGTGCCAACAAGCTGAAGGCGCAAAAAAAAACAAGACTCCATAACCCATTTGCTCTTAGGTCATGAATGAACTTTTAAGTCTAATCAGGAGCTGAGAAGAAGAAAAGTGTTAAAGTTAAAGTTTATAATGATGATGCACGTATGTGGTCATGCCAGTGGTGGGCAGATCAATAACCCTGACCCTCATAGTATTGATATTACTAATACTACAGTCAATGGGACTGAAACTGAAACAAATGCATGGTTCAGCACTGCAAGGCCCACGTCTCAGGTCAGACAGAAACTTAAATTCAGCACTTTTTATTAAGCCAACACACTCCCTGAACCTGCAGATACCCTGCACAGATTTTTTTTTTTTTTGCCTCCATATGGTTTTAATAAAGAAAGGCTCAGAGCACAGAGAGTAAATGAGCTTAGGTCTGTGCATTAATAACAGCTGAATGTATTGTACGCAGTGTGTAGGTGGAGGAAAAGCATTAGAGCCGCGAGACAACTCTGAACGGCGGGATTACTAAACAATCAACCAACAAAGTTGCAGCGTTAAACTGAAAGTCTGGTGTTGTGAACAGTAAGTCGACGCTGAAAGCTAAAAAGAAAACTTGTTTACAATGGGATGTAATGGGATTTAGCAGCAATTAGATCCAGGATCCTCGATTTTTAAAAACTTCTGAGACACACCCCCAAAAACCCCACAGAGACAATCGCAAACATTTCATTGTACAATAAACCTTTAATAAATAGTTTGTCATTAGTTTCCCATATTTACATAATAACCACCATTTACTTATGTTGCCATACTCGTTTCTTGGCTAAATTTAGGCACACAGAGAAGGGGGTTCAGGCCACAAACCACATACTAAAAACAGGAGTGGCTAGCAGGTCAGTCTTCAGAAATATAATAATAATTGCACCATACAACCAAATAGACCAAGAGGTGGCCATCTCCTTGAGCAATAAATATATACATTTACTGTACGTACAGGTGATTTTTGTACAATTACAGTCATCTGCGTGTAAGCTGTACGAGTGCACATGGGGCTGGTGCAGAATCTTACCAATTGATGCAGGATCTGAATTTACTCTGTTGGTCCAATAAAGGATAAAGACAAAAAAATAAAAAAAATAAAAAGCATGATATTTTTCCGTAGATTAAATCAATAGATACAGCTTCCTGTTAAGTAACAACCCCCCCTTTAAATCATAAAAACAATATGACGGGTGAGTTGAGGGAATAGTGTGGTTAACATGTACAGCTTGGCGTTGAACATTCAAGTGACTGAGCTTATTGAATGTAACCAACCACGGTGAAATGCTTGTTATTAAAATGGAAACCGGGACTGAAAAAAAAAACAACAACACGGTGGACATTCGATAATTTACCATCTATAGCCACAATGTTGGAAAAAAGAAAAAAAAAGACTCCTAAGAGAATGACTGGATGAAGTTTTAAAAGTATATAAAAAAATAGCATTAAAACTTAAATTCTCAGTCAAAGAAATTAAGACAAGAGAAAACAAAAAGAAAAAAAAACAACAAAAACAAATGCAAATCACTCAAGCACACATACACACACACACAGTATGAAAAAGCAACCCCAAAAAAAATTTGGCACAAAAACATGACGCACATTTCACTTGAGAAAGATGTTAAACAGCGTGAAACCCACCGTTAGCTACTAATCCGTATCAGGTTATAATTTGGTTATTTAAATGCACTTGAGGCATTTATAAATTAAACTGTTCAAAACTGTGACAGGAATAATTCACCAGCTGTTAACACAGTATGTGAACCAAAGGAAAACACAGTGTCACTGATGCAAAGCACCAAAAGAAAAATTAAAAAAAAATTAAACAAAAACAGAAAGCCAGGCGCAGCCGAGTCCAACCAGTCACAGAGCTGCAGCTGCGCGTGCAACCGGCGCCACCTGCTGGCGGCGCGGGAAGCTGCAGCAGGTTCAGTTCACACCTGCAGGTACAGACGACCAACAACTACTGACAAGAAAAACATGATGCAACGTTGACAACTGTCTTGACACCCAAAGTTTTTTCTTTTAAGTTTTGTTATGATTTTGTTCACAGCATCATATTTTCTGATCATCCTGTTAAATACGACGTCTTAATGTGGACAAAAAAAAAAGTTAATTACTTAATTTTTAGAGAGTCTTAATTTCCATATTTTGGTCGATTAAGAGGGAAGCACTGTTAATTCAATGTTTGTTTACTAAAATATGTTACATTTAAAAAATAATAAACCAGCAGCTGTCACGTCTGATGAGTGAAACAACAGCTGATGCTTCTCTCCGTCTGCATGTGCTGCAGGTTGTTGCAGCTGCTCTGACAAACAGCGCCCCCACGTGGACACCGGCTGCAGCCGCCTGTTCAATGTGAGTTAGTGAGATACGAGCCAGCTCCATGAGGTGCTTCACCTTTGAGATTTCTACCATCTGTCTGAAGTTACTGTTCGAGAGATGTACTCAGCATCTTAAACGTCAGGGGTTGCTTGCATGAAACGTTTTTTTTTTTAAACCGCCGCTGCTGCCGTTGAAACTTAACCTTTTGAATTTTCCACTGCAGCAGCATCACTGATATCTTTGTTTGAGCTAATGATATTAATTTAGTCTCCTTATTAACAGTCAGTGCCAACACTGACACGCTGATAGCGATGCTCTAGTTTCTCTACTGGTCCAGAGGCTTTTAAACTAAAAAAAAAAAGAGATCACCGTGTTTTTTCTGTGAGCCTTCACCCTGTTGATGATAAATGTCAGGAAACTAAGTGACAGGAAGGACGAGAAAACAAAGGAATAGAAAGTGTGTAACGGCTCCGATGGGAGCGATAGCGTAAGATTACAGAGCCTTCTCAGACCTCGGTCTTCATACAGGTTACGTAATGTCTATATATATATACACATGTATATATAAACATATATATATATTTATCTTAAGTCACTTCAAGGCAACATTTGTTTCTTGAATAAAAACTTGAAGCACAACTAGCCTTCAGTTTGAACTGAGAAAAATATACAACCCAAACTGTACTACTGATCTAGAGAATGGCAAGTAAACATTGAAAAACAGTTTCAGCTAATAAAGTGGTCTCGGTTGCACACTTGTTGTCTCTGTGACGTTTTAAACAAAGTGTGGTCTTACGAAGCTTTTCACATGTGAACTGGTTGACCCATCCTGACTCGAGACACTGGTCCTCTCTCTCACACAGGTTTTACAAGTCGCTGCGCACTCACGCACACACACAGAGGAAAAACTGTGTTCCCTTCTTCTTGGACGCTTTAAAACGGAGCTGCGGTCGCATCAGAGCAGAAGTTAATGAGTGAAAAGACCGTCGAGACGAGCGAGCGAGCGGCTCAACCCACAAAAGTCGCCGCCACTTCACTGGCTACGGAGGAATATGAAGAATCACACAGGGATTTAGTAACATTTGAGATATAACCCGACTCACACTCTAAACAAAATCACTGCGGTTCTGTGTTGCACCAGGAGGAGGAGGAGGAGGAGGAGGGAGGGGAGAAGAAGAAGAACTGCCGTGTGCTCCACTCCGTCACTGCTTTATCGAAACCAAAGGATGAGAGTCCAGCGCAGCCAAGTCACACACGCCTTTTTCCACTGCAGCCCGAAAAAATACTCACACTCTCTTCATACAGGGTCTTTAGAGAGTCCTCACAATAGCCTGCTTTAAAAAAAAACACAACAACAACAAAAAGGGGGCTGCTTAGGAACGACTGCCCACTTTTGTGCTGTGGACACAAACACACAGACACCGAGACCCTCGTCGTCCCGGCACGCCAGTCTGATGTGTGCCTGAGGTGCCAGAGTGTGTCCGTGTGGTAAAAATGTGTGTATCTGTCCATGTGCAGGGTTTTTTTTTCTTTTTGGGGTGGAGTGAGGGTGTCTGCCCCCCCCTTTAGCTGAGGTTATACGCTGCTGTCCTCCAGCAGAGGCTCCTTGCCCTCCGCCCCGCTGCCCTGCGGGCTGTGGGAGTGACTCTGCGCCCCGTTGCTGTGCTTCTTGTAGGCGCCCGGCCTCATGCCGGGGCCCGTGTGCTCGGGGATGAACAGGGCGACCAGCAGCGACAGCAGCACCGAGCACGCTCCGAACAGGAAGGGAGGTCCTGGGATGATGGCGCTCTGAGGAGGAGGAGGAGAAATATTCAGCAAACCTGCAACATGTTCAATTTTATCTATATCTAGTAGGGGGATGCACGATATAATGGCATTAATATCGGTGTCTGCCGATGTTCGTCATTTTTAACATATCGGTATCGGATGAGTATAATTGGGCCGATATGCACAACCGATGTATATCCGTCTAGTTGCTGTTTCGGGAGAGGGAGAAGGAGGGGGAGGGGGATTTGGCCATGTGTAACCTGTAACCTTGTTATTTGGAAGTAAAATACATTCTGAAAATAAAGGAAGACATTCAAAAATTCAATTTGCATGATTTTCAGTCTGTACAAAAATGTATCATCTCAGAAACTTAAAAAAAAACAACAACACATATCGATATCGGTAAATATCGATTATCGGCCAAAACAGAAAAATTCATATTGGATATCGGTATCGGCCAAAATTTTCTAAAAATTTCTTTCTTTCTTTCGGTGCATCCCTAATATCTAGAGCACATTTAAAAACAACAGGTGTTGACAACGTGCTTTACATACAAGATTAATTCAAACAAAGACGGGACGGACACAAAGAGACATTAAAGGGACAACAAGGAGTTTCGGAAAGCAAAGTGTTTTCACACTACATTTCCCACCAGCCTCTGCACGCACGGCTGGTCGACCAGCGCCAGACGGGCAAAAGCGAAAACATTTGCCAAGAATATTTTCATTGATCAAGAATGAAAGTTGGAGGTTCGAACAAGATCAGAAATCGTCGTAGTTCTGAACATAAACGATGCCAACTAGCGATCCGGTGGCCCAGTGGGTCAAGGTGGTCCCTTGACCCACTGGGCAGCGTCCGGGAAGCTGAAACTAGGAAATGCTGGGCGAGCCGACCACTAAATTATAATATCAAAATAACTATAAAGAAAAAACAATATATTTATGGAAAATGGACGCGTTAACAAGTGTTGGTAACGTAGATTCATCCACGTTAATATGAGACTCTTTTATAACCAAATAAAATCTCCTCGGGGCTTTTTAAAAACACCAAGTGGTGGGGATGATGGGATGGGAAGTTCTCATGTGACTGAATTAAAAGCCAAAGAGATACGTTTTTAGCTGCGTTTTATAGACGTCTATGGAGGGTGAAGATCTGATTGTTTGTGGGAGACTTTTCCATAGTTTGGGACCAGAAACTGAAAAGGCTCTGTCACTTCTTTTTAGTTTTGTAGGTGGGATGAACAGTAATGACTTGTGGATCTGAGAGGAGAAGTCGGGGACGAGGAGTTCTGAGATATAATCTGGTGCTAATCCATGCAGTGCTTAAAAGAAAGTATCTTAAAATGTATATAAATCCTATATTTAACAGGTGATGAGTCTTTTGGATGAACTGTAAACAGGACGGGGCTGATGGTGATTCCAGAGGAAATGAGAGCGTGAACTAAGGTTTCTAAATCTTTGGCTGACAGAAATGCTTGTGGCGACTACTGAATCGATCCGTTTGTCGAATTTGAATCCAGAATCGAGGACAACACCAAGGTTTTGTCCAGTTTTCCCCTACGTGCTGCTCACCTCATCCGTGGGGTTGGCCATGTTGGGTTTGGCACCTTTCCCAGAGCCGTCGGTGTCGCTCAGCTCCACGTGGAACAAGTAGAAGACAAAACCGTAAAGAGCGGGACCCAGTCCGTTACAGAGGCCCCGGATCCCTGTGATCATCCCCTGGACCACGCCTACAACCACACACACACAAACACTGTCAGTCTCTGATAGGTGACACATAAAATACTGTTCAGTCTGAATGAGAATCACTGTCATGTGTCAAAAATAAACACATAAACATAATCTGGATGTGTAAATCATCTACAAGACGTCCAAATTTCTGATTTAAGGGTAAATACAGAAGTTGCAAACACCTGCTACTGAACATTTGAAATCAAACATCTTATTACAGCAACTTTCAATGATGTTAATTGAGTCGATCAATCTGGAAAGTCGATCATATATCAAAATAAAATTGTCCAGAACAACAGATCATTAGGTCATTCAACCCAATCTAGTATAATAATCCCAGACTGACCGACATAAACCAACAGTTAACAGTCGGGAGACTCACCTTGTTGGTCTGGGTCTGCGTTACGGGACACAATTGCGCTGATGGCGGGGAAAGTGATGCTGGACATGGCTGCGACGGCTCCGGCCGCCCACATCATCCTACGACCAACAACAACAACAACAGAAGAAATGCTATTTAACCTTTCAAAAATGTTTTATTAATGCATGAGTTGAAGGTCGTTTACCTAATTATGGTCAAAGTCTTAAGTTTAAAAAATAAAGTATCTGAATTAATATTAAGCAAATGTCAAAACGTTGAAGGTAATTTTAAATCAAGAGTCACTTCCTGACTTGACCTTTGTTTAACCCAATTTCAGGGGGGATTGAGCAAAGCAGAGAGGAGCAATGAGATGATGTTTTGTGGTTGTTGTGAGGTTTTCTTTCAGGATCAATAGATATTATTACTGCTCTGTCTTTGCCCTCCAGACTAAAACAACAACCACTGAGACTGATGAAGCCGTTATGACCTCACTGAAATTAAACTGACAATGTGACCGGTATCACAGCACATCCACACAGAGTAAAATCTACCCACATTAAAACCACGTGAGCCTTTATGAATCCTATAAAAAAATCTTCCAAGTCACAACACTACGCTGCTGACGTCTTTAAGGAGTCTTTGTTTTCAGATAACAGCGTCTCGACCTCGCTGCGACCGCTCCCTGACTGTCTGCGGCTGTGCTCCCCTCTAGTGGTCAGTCAGGGGATTACAACGACGACAGCAACAACAAACAACAAAAAGACAACAAGGAACCTGTCGGGCATTGATGTACAATGATGTAATATATTTAAATAACATTCATTTGCAAAACAAAATTTTAAAAAGCTGAGAATCACAAAGGATTAAGTGCTGCGTAGACTGAGATTGCATGGATTCAAATCATGTCTCATTAGTTTCTGCTTCAGGTTCTTTGAAAATTAAATTTGAAAAACTGTTTGTGCTGGAAGTAAAAGATAACCTTAGATGTGGTTGGACACATTAAAACATTATCAGCCATCAGCCATGTTGAGGTTTTTTTGTGTGATTCTTTTGGATTGAAAACGATAATGAAGAGAAATAGGAACACGCTCTTTTGAGTAACGCATGATTCGAGTGTGTACTGATGTGTGAAAGACCACTAGCAGATTGTGAGATATGGAGACGAGGACTGCGGTTTCACACCGAGCTGCAGGAAACGCTCTGACTCACAAGAGGAACTTCCTGTCTCTTCTTGGAATCAAAATTTGCTGAGTAACGACATTTCTCCCGTCTATTGGCTCATCGTGTGAAATCGGTCCGACCCCCTGAGTCTGAGCTCCACCGACAGGTACCAAATACATGAATCAGCCGCTCTTTCAAATGTAAAAGGAAATGTGCAGGTGTGTGTGTGTGTTACTGACCAGGGCTGAGAGCCGAAGCCGTACCACGCCAGCTGGAGGATCTGGAAGCCGAGGCCGAGCAGGATTGTGTTCTTGTTCCCTATTGAACGCATCAGGATCCCTAACACCACCGTCTGAGGAAACACAAAGCACACACACAGAGGTTACACCAGACTGACGCCTCGGCTCTGATGTAGAGCTGAAACAATTAGCCAGTAATTGACGAGAAATTGTGACGAGCAGTTTTTTTTTCCCCCACTGTCATTTTAAAAATAAACCGATGAGTCAGTTGGTAGATAAACAAATGGCAGGTGGTTCTATCTTCAAAAGAGGAAAACTCAAGCTCAATAAAACAAGATAAAGAAGAACAGAAGTTAAAAGATAAGAAGCCAGACGTGAACAGAAGGTGGCTCAGTATCACAAAGTACCTGAGCTAGTATCGACAGGATCCCCACGACAGCGATGAAGGCAGCAACCGTCTCTGATGAGAAGCGTATGACCTGGGGGCGAGACGGTTGAGATAACACAGGTTAGGACACGACACCAGAGGCTTTCACCATTTTAATTCTCTTAGGAAACACAATAGGAGGAGGAGAAGGAGGTTTTGTCTGTTTGCGACCTTTTGTAAACACATGCTGTCGTTTACTATTCTTGTAACGACAAAAAGCGCCCCTGTCTTTTTACCCCTCTGGCGTATTTAGGTCAAACATGCTGCCCGTTATTCACAGGCTGCAATAATAGGGCAGCAGGCGAGAGGTGTGTATAATTATGACAATGAATGAGGAGAAGGATCTGATAAAGGACAAGGAGGTGTGGAGAGTAACGTTAGCCTGGCGCTCCAGAGGCGCTTTGTCTCCTTCACGATGGCAGAATAAAATAAGATCTGTGTGTTATAAGTGTGCGAGACCGGTTTGTCAGACATTGTTTACACAAAAGCCGACTGGAGACCATCTCACTAGAGGCTGCACACCTGTCAACATGTCGACACCATGACCCATAACGGCTCCGTACTCGCAGGTCTGACCACTACAGGCTTGGAGCTCAGCCTTCGTTCTGATCTGTTGAGTTTTGTGAATGTTTTTTTGTACCAAAAATTCAACATCAAAGCTATTCTCAGGGAAAAAGTAGTAGTTTTAATGATAGATTTACATTGTTATGACTCTATTTCAACAAATGAAAACAGCTATACATTTCAAGAGGAGGCTTTTAATACTATACAAATAATAAGAATACCAAGCTGCCACAGATCTATAGACAAACTGCTAAAACTAGCTGTGTTTCCTGCGACAGTGGGCGTCTCCAGGACCTGTTGCAGCTGGTCTAATCCTCACTTTGAGCAGTTTAGAGGCAAGAGAAAAAGAAAAAGAAAAAAGTGGCGATCACACCCTGTCCATCAATGTCAGCGCTCGCAGCTGCTTCCAGATGCTACCAGGCTATAAATACAACAAACAAACAAACAAGACTACGAAGCTGAAGCTGAAGCTGTCCGTTTTTCTGGCTACAGCACTTGTGTTTTCAAAACGCAGTCAGTTTCTCCTGTGGTTGCATTTTGCCGAGACACTTAATGAATTTGCTCTACTTAATAAAGCACCGGGAACAGGCTGCTCAGCAAAAACCTGCTGATCCAATCTTAAAACCGATGTAGGTGAAAGTGTCTGCTCGGCAAATTTCCCCCTCCAGCTGTACTCGAGATTATTCCCTCAGCTTTCCAGTGGCTATTTCTGCTCCTTTTATTTGCAGCACAAATAGCAAAAAAAGTACAACGTTAATGCTGTCACGTATTAATCCTAAAATCACTCTGTCCTCTCTAAGAAACCACAACTTCATCTAAAAAAAGGTGATATCCTCCACTCCAAGCTGCAGTGATGGGGTCACAGCCCTGTCAACATGCTGACGTCCTGACTCACGACCACACAGTAGTAGTTACTACATTACACACATCAGTCAGACCACACCCCTCTAAGTACGCGTGAGCAAACACACACAGTCATAGCTGGAATTATCCACATTACATCCCACAAACACCCCGTAATAGCAGACATTGTGTGAGTGCGATGACGTGTCTCAACAACGTTTGTTTGTGTGCACTCCAGTACACACATATTTGTTACCTGTCTGAGATAGAGGAAGAAGCTGGAGTACTGGCCGGCCTCGGGGAGGTAGGAGAGAAACACTGTGATGCAGATGAGGAGCACCGTGGAGTCCTGGCCCACTTTACGCAGAGACTGGACCGGAGAAGAGCAGCAGGAAGTTAAAACATGAACAGTGACTCGGTGTAATCATGATGAATATTTAAACTTTCAAACCGATGATGAGGTTAAGTACACAAGTGAAAGCGTTCATCTGCATATACTCTTCTTATGTCAATATATCCATCTTTGGATATCAAAGACTGTACCGATATGAACCCTGGATTACAGGTTTGAATTTTTAAAGTATATTTTTTATGGCTTTTTATGCCTTTATTGGATAGGACAGTTGAGAGTGTGACAGGAAATGGGAGGCAGAGATGGGGGGAATGACATGCAGTATAGGTCAGTCTGTTGAAAACTTAACTCTTTAAAGGGATAGTTCAACATTTTTGACAAATTGGCCCATTGTCATAATCCCTATAGTCATAGCAGTAGGTTTGTTACCTTTATTTGTCGGTGCAAGCTATTTTTAGAACGGCGGAGCAGAGCCGTGAGATGCTCAGAGCTACGCTACGGAGGTTAATGGGATTTCTTGGTTTCCCTCATCAAACTCATCAAATACACAATCCAACAACTCCAAAACGTTGTGACCTGCACATTCACCACGCTATGAGATAATAACAGAACGTTACGAGACAGAGTTGTTTTCTAGGTAAATGCAGAGACTGGTTGTCGAAAAGCTGTCCCTGAAGGAAACAAACCTACTGCTATGACTATAGGGATTATGGCAATGGGCCAAAATGTTGAACTATCCCTTTAAGCGTTTGTCTGAACCTCGTTCATGTAAATCTAATTTTCCTCCTCAAGGAGAACAAGGAGAGCAGATCAACATGCACGTACGTACGTCAGCGCCGAACCAACATCATTACTCTCTAATTTAAAAATCAATCCGTTGCAAGTCGGGGAATATTGTTATGTTTCATTGAGTTGCTACGAAGGAACCAATAACTGGAAGAGAGTGATGCGTTCAGACATTTGTCTGTCAGCGACCTGCTATTACACATCATCTGCAGCACCATCAAGTGTGTGCTCCGTGTGTAATGGAAGATGGCGAGGTTCATTTCACTGGGAACAAAAAACCTTTGTCTCAGCTGCTCAACCTTGAACATGTCTGCATCCAAACCAGAGCACAGATAACTGATAAAATAAAGACGTTATCTGTAATTAAAATGCTGCTTAAAAAAAAAGGAGATACAGATCACGGTGTTTACTCACAGCGAAGGGGTCTGCCTGTTCCCAGGAGATCGGCGCTCCCCACGACGCCGGCCTCATCTTCTCCGGCAGCGACTCCGGCACGGCCACGAGGATGAAGCAGATGTCGAGCAGGGCGATGGCCGTGGCCAGGATCACCACCAAGGTGTCGCCGTAGGCAACAGACAGGTAGGCGCCGATGGCCGGGCTGGTGACCAGGCTGGCTGCGAACGTCGCCGATACCTGGAAGAAGAGGGTGAACCGAGGTGAGCGATCGATCTTCTGCTTGTAGATAATTTTCCCCCCACTGATAATCATTGTATTTCGTCGTTAACCATCTGCTCACCAAACCATACGCTGTGCTCCGCTCATGCTCCTGCGTGATGTCGGCCACGTAGGCGAAGATCACAGAGAAGGTGACGGCGAAGACGCCAGACATGGAGATGACCGCAAAGTACCACCTGAAAGAAGAAGAAGAAGAGAGTTCATCAGCAAAAACTAAAACTACAAATGATTTTCTTAAAAACTACAAAATTAAACTACGGCTGACAATTACGTTTCTAATACAGAAAATAACAAATAAACTTGATTTATTTTGTAACACTGTTGCAAGTAAACTGGTTGGCTTAGACAGGAAGTGGAGAGACAAAACTGGAAGAAAACCAAGAATCAATACACGAAAATCAATTATTTGATTCTTTAACCTTTCATAGATAATAGATCAAAAGTATGTGTGTATATCTTATGTATCAAGCGCTACATAATGCACTAACAACAGTAAAAGAAACTGTCTGGACACAGTGATGAGTGTAACTCACCATGGGCTGATCTTCATCAGTGGGATGGGTGCACACGTGAAGAAGACCGTTAGCAGCAGGAAAGACTTGCGTCCCCATACGTCTGACAACGCTCCGATCAGAGGAGCGCTCAGAAATGATAACAGACCCTGGGAGGGAGGGACGGAGAGAGAAGGAGAGGAGGAGATGGGATTATAACAAGAGAGATGACTGAGAGAGGAAAGTATTTGTCCTCCAGAGACTTTAAATGGAGAACCTGAGTGAAGTTACTACAGCGCAACGACACCAGGGATGTGAGTGACTCGTCGACTGAACCACTAAACGCCGCCTCGCTCTCTGGTTTGTTGACATCCTACGCTCCCCGTGCTAATGTTGGGATGTCGTACACAAGTAAGGAGGGAAGTGGGACAGACGACATCTTGTAAACACGGCTCCATTTGTTTGTGTTGCACTGTTTTTGTATGAAAAATGTCAAAACAAATGAAGTCTGACTGAGTGTTGACACTGGTAACCTGGCACAGTAACGTCACAATGTTGTTTTCCTACTTTTAATTTTTAATTTCCTTTTAATCAACAGGAAAAGTAGTTGATAGGAACAACAAGTTGCAGTTTTGTACAGAGTATGGCTCTAGTTTGTGCAAATGCAAAAAAACAAACCCCTCACTAGACTTCGCTTTATTTCCCCTGGAGTCATTAATCATTTTATTAGTAGAACAAATTAGTTTGTCTTTTTTTGCATAAACAAAACAAACAAAACAAATACTAACCATGATCAATGCTTTCTGGCTTTCACTCGCAATATTTATCAAACCTGTTTAATTTCCTGCTGATTTCAGATAAATTATTTCTCAATCATCACAACAGAAGAAGAAGTTTGTTGTGTTGACATCACAGAGAAATAACTGCAGGACGTCCTCTGCAGCTTTCTGTGGACGGTCTCTCCTTCCTGAATAACCACCGCTGAGCTGCTCTTGACCCCTGAAAGGAGCTTCGGCCGCGCTACTCTGTCTCTCAACATAAACACACCGGCTCGGTAAATCTTCCACGGGCAAACAGAAGAAAGACAAACTCACGGCGCTGAAGGAGGATGTGAATCGATAGCAGATGTAAATCCTGAAACAGCTTCGGTGTCTCACACTGTGCAACTAAACACTGATAATATGATTTCACTTCATGCAAATGATTTATCATTAACTTAAAAATGCACAAACAAGGCAGCTTCAATCTTTGCGTTTGATCCAGTCACATTTACATATTATGTTTTCTATCAATTCCCGTGTTACCACCGTTACACTGGCATCATAAGGGACTATTTTCCCGTTGGGTTTACACTGTTGTCTCTTACCTTGACACCATGAATAAGCCCATTCATCAGGAATGTGTGTTGGGGGAATGTTTGGTGTAATACCTGGAGAGCAAACACAGATAAGATCAGATAAACCCACTCGTCCACACTGTTAAACTGTAAAATGTTTTTAAAAAAGGGCAGGACACACAGCGCAGGGATTGCACAAAACAGAAATTCAACATTTTAACAAATGACAGATAACAGGTTAAATTGAAGAAAATAAACCAAAGATTTAATAAATAGGAAATATAGAAACTTTAAATGCAAATAAATGCACCATAAATATCTGAGTTTATATTTAAAACATGTTTCCAGCCCAGTCAGAGCGTCGCTGCGACCTCGACTGGTGTCGTTGTTCGGGGGCAGAAACTCGTCCACGCTAAAAGCACATAACACATTTAACACCGTGACACGCCGTGTGACTGCGTGCGGCGGTGGGAGGCTCCAAAGTTTGTGTCGTTCTGTTAACACCTGACGGGTCGAGTGTGCTCGAACCGCCCCTCAAAGCTGCTGAAGTGGACGGTTTTTTTAGTCTGTACCAGGCGTTGTCATGGTTACAACAAGCAGTCACGGTTTGTTTCACTTCGTTTTGTTGAGGGCGGACGCGTGTAATCTTTTGGTTAATATTATGGCGACAGAGAAAGTTTTATGACCCGACTCAGGGAGTGTTACAATAAGTCCTGGCTCCAAAACCTGGAATTTATCGGATCATTTGTTGTAGCATAATATTATCGTATTACTACATCTACTTTCTGTGACAAAGGTTTGCTTTGAATGAGTTTTGAATGAAAATGTTTTGTTATCAATCACATCACGTCACCAGGATTACACAATCCCTTACTTTTTTCCTAAACTGCACAATGATTTTTGTACAGATTTACATGAAAAATAATTAAGATATAGATTTATTGAAGGTTTTCTCTCTCCCAATTAGAAATACATAATTAAGGGATTAATAAAGTATCTATGGGCTTCAGACTGCCCCTAATTGGGAGCATTTTGCCCCTAAAATCTGAGACAGTGCAAGTAAATGTTTCCTCTACGGTACTTGCACATGTGCAACCAATAAATTTGCTGTTTATTTTTTGTGTGTTTGTTTTTAACGAAAGAATTTCTGGAATCTGTCATTACAGGTGGCAGGCCACGGTGTATGAGGCTCATGAATGAAAAGGAAATGTGAATATTTGCTTTGCAAGTTGATTCTTGCCCCTAAATTTTCAGTTTTTGCTCCTAAAATTGTAGGTTAGGGGCCACTGTGCCTCTACTAACTATCTATCTATCTATCTATCTATCTATCTATCTATCTATCTATCTATCTATCTATCTATCTATCTATCTATCTATCTCATCCCTATTCTCTCTTTCGCTTCTTAAAAGAGAAGTTTTCTGTCAGTTTGTCACTTTCTCTTCATGGAGATGACAGGAGGAACAAGGGGTGTTCAAATGGTTGAAAATCAATTGGATGTTTGGTTCAAAGTCCATAACGTCAGTGTGCAGCAAATATTGTGTGTAAGTGTCACTGACACCAGTGTGCGTGTGTTTGCATGCGTGCATGCATGTGTGTGTGTGTGTAGCCTTGGTTTAATTTGGGACATGTGCAGCTTGACCGACGCTGAACAACAGGATCTGGTTATTGTTGAGGGGTGCAGAGGGAAAAGCTCATGGCATGGCTGAGAATCCCCTCTGTTCCTCTGGGAGTCAGTTACCCAACACACACAGACTGTGAATGCTCAGTGAAGACTGTTGCTGCTGGATACTAATGAAGCAGCGCGCTCATTGGGAGCAGTGAAGCAGTCCCTCTCATTTTCAGGCGCCTTCTGATTAGTCCAAAATGCAAATCCTGCCTCCGCCCAGGGATCTCGAGGGCAACAAACCCCTAGTAATTAATGCTTAACAGTTACACACACACACACACAACCACAACCGCCCCTTCAAACAAGACACTGCTGAAAAAGTAGGCATTGCATAAGCCTGTCTGGTTCACGTCATGTGGCTCACAGATGTTTGCTTATCATTTGTTTGAGATACCAGTTTCTACGTAAAGTAAATTCTGTCGCAGGAGAAATGTTGCACAGATAAAAGAAACTGGACAGGAATTCAATAAACGCAGAGTTGGACTGAGAAATGAAAAACTAATGTTGTAAAAAAAAAAGGGGGGGAAATTATTAGTATACAATCCCTGCTGGTGCAAAATTAAGCACAGCGTTGATGTGAGTCATCGTGATTGTACTTCAGAAAATAGTTTTAAGGGAACAATCATCCGTCTTTTTTCCTGGTGGCAACGTTTCAACTTTTAAAAACAGGTCACATTTTGCACATTTTTGGAATGAAAATCCTTTAAACAATGCCGTTTGAGTTGCCTGTAGCAAAACGCTTCAACCACGTCACTCTGGCGGTGGAGCGCCGAGGTAAACGTGCGTTGCGGTTTTGCCAGGCATCTGTGCTGTGGCCTGCAAACACAAACCAGTGACCGACCCCCCCCTCCACCCCTCCTACTGATAAGCCCTTTCAACAAAGGAAGTGGTGCACGCACAATACAACTGTTTGATGCCCTTTTCATATTTCTCAGTCCATTAACGCCTGCCCAAAACATCTGCCAACACACACAAACAAAAATTGCGTCACCCTGGGTCTCGCTCATTTGATTAGGGATTCAATTATTCATAGACACTGATGGGGCCCTGTGTGATTTCAGTCAATGGGAAATGTCACTGTTTGGCAAAGGTTTCCAGAAAGGAGAGAGGTGTAGGCGTTATGAATACACTACAAACTGTTGTGTCAGTTTACATAACAGCGTGGCGGCGGCGGCGGCGGCGGCGGCGGCGCGGGGGGGGGTTCTTACCGAGAGCATCGGGGTGGTGAGGAGACCCCATGCGAAAAACTCCAGGAAGATGACCACCACGGCATGGTAAACACTGGGCTCACCGATTCCCTGAGGCTGGA
The DNA here is from genome assembly GCA_030347415.2 of Decapterus maruadsi. Lineage (NCBI taxonomy): Eukaryota > Metazoa > Chordata > Actinopteri > Carangiformes > Carangidae > Decapterus > Decapterus maruadsi. The sequence goes on from CM064906.1 coordinate 22,637,353, forward strand.
CGGAGACAAGAGACAGAGAGAGAAGGATGTTCAGCCGACATGAAGCAAAACAACATCCCAGAAACATGAGACAAAAAGCTTTAAGTGCAATCCATTTAGCAGCATTCGCCCTAATGACAGTGTGTGTGTGCATCACCTGACGCTGTGGGACAAACCGCAGTTGGGTAAGAGTGTGTAAAGAAGATGTGAAACTTATAACGGAAATACACACAAACCCAATTACAACCATTTATTTCAATATTTACTCACTGAATATAAATAATGTTATCACTGCTTGACACATGATTAGGATCTTAATCAGGGAATTTACATTATTCACATAAAATGAATCTATAATGAGGGTGATAATGATATGTTATTTCATGTAATGTTGTATAATTACGTATTTGAATTGCTGAGCATATTTGAGATGTGATGTCTGGGTTGGAGCAGCTGGATACACGGCGGCGTCTACACATGGATGCTACCTGTTGCCATTCGTTTTAACATGAACAAGAAAAGCTGCATCCCTGCTCCCACATATAAACTTTACATTTATCCACTTTATTTTTGCTTCAATCTTTCTCCAAGACACTTGTGTCAGCGTGCTCTCTACAAGATGAGGTCTGTGATGGAGAGAAATCGAAACGAGACGAAAACAAAAAGCGATTAAGCTGCATACATGACGAGAGTAATTTGAAAGCAATTCAAGCACCATGGCGCCATTAATCCTGTCATACTTAGTCTAATTACGACATTAATGTGAACGAGACAACGTGATTAAGCTGTTTACGTGACATCTGCACTATTTGCTATATTGCCTAACTCTGATTACAAAAACACTGCGCTGAGTGCGTGATGACAAGAATATAAAGCAATAAGACATTAATTTCTCTAAGATATTCATTTATGCAGTAGTACCATGTCCTAAGTAAGTATTTTACTCAATATTCACAAAACAGGTTAAGTTTTCTTCATTAAAATCATACACTTTAATCTAATGGATAAAATAGCAGCGTATTCTGTGCTATACTTTACTAGGTCACTCTAAATACAGACCTATGTCTGTAATGAGTAAAACACAAATAGACCATTTTTTATCTATCCTAACAACCTAATCTCCCAAGAGAGGAAGTCACTTCACTGCGGCATTGTAAAATCTATACAAGTGTGTAAGGTGGAGAGAAAAGAGTGATGGAGTGAGCACGGATGCTGCTGAGCAGGATGGCTGGCAGGAAACACAGCGAGGTGTGAATTATAGAGACTGTAAAGTAGGCCAGGGCTAACTTCACCAGGGCACTAGCCGGTCCTCCTTAACTCGGACATGTGGTCTGTCATGTCCCTGAGGTGGAGGGAACGACGAAAGCATCTGGGCTGCTGTCTACAGGACTGGATACGGCTGCTTGAGGAACAGATCAGGTGAACTACTCTGAGGCTTTTTGTTCCATATCGAGTGTATGCTGGTCAGGTCACCCCATCCGCTTTATGAAAACAATGAGGAACAATCTGAAACTGTATGAATGTTGCAACTTCCTCTCTTGAAGTGACGCCCATCTACATACTTAGAAATCACATTTTTGCTATTAACTAGTGAGTGCCCGAGCCTATTAGAGGCAAAGGGAGTGATGTTGTTGAGAGAGAAATATTTAATGGCTGAGTGGTCAGGCCGTAGCTGCTGTAATATAGTAAAGCAAAACACAATAATACGAGCGAAGGACCTCATTGGATTAACGCCAGGTGTAGATAGATGCAAGGCTGTCATCAGAGTAACAGGACTATTACTGTTTGAAAAAAACAACAACAGTTTCTTGTTCTGCTCATTATCATTCTGTGCGCCTTCATATGGATATCCAACATGTTTGGCATGGCTGTCCAACTGATTACATAAGCAGCAGCACTGCCGCCTCACTGTATTTATAACAATCCTACCATACTCGCTCCCTGCCAACAGCCTAATTTGAGACAATCATCACTTCCAAAGTCGAAATGATCCAAGTAACTGCAGATCATTCAATGATAACGTGCTCGTCAGCTTAACCAGGAAGTTTGGAACTTCCAGTTAACAGCACGTTAGTCACATCACAGGATGGTGTCATCATAGCCGTGTTACAGGTGTCAATGAACCAGAACGAGGTGAATAAATGTACCGGAAAGGTCAGGCTCTGGCTGATGTTTAACCATACTTCAACACCATCATAATCGTGGACAGACAGAGACAGCACATACAGCAGTTCACGTTTACACTACAGCAAACAGCTGACAAGAGCCTGAGCAGTGACCGTCTGTTTATACCTGCCAAGGATGTTGATCTTTAACCTTGTATTTACTTGTACTCAACCTAAAATAACGTTTGCTGTTTGTTAAATGGTTCACATGTTTATATACACATCACATACTCTACTACATCTTGTACGATTGAGATTAATCTGAAGGTTTGTGTGTCTCTCTCCTTCTCCTTCTATCCAAATATACACATGACTTAGTTAAATAATGTGTTAATTTGCATTATCACTATTGTGCTGTACACAGTATTCAGCATACAGCTATAGGATCGCTGGTGTATTTTATTGGCATTTATGTCTACATTCCATTTAATCATTATTAAAATGTTGGCCTTTAAAAGCATTGTTTATTTTCCTGCCTCGTTGTTTTGTTAGTTGTGTTAGCTGCCAGTTGCCACTCCACAATATCTCAAAAGTACCCTTTCTAAAATTACATTATCAACGACGATGCATCTGTTAGGTTTATCTCGGATAGGTCGTGGTCTCTCTCTCTCTCAAACTAATGGAACAAATTTAGTCTGAAACGTTTCCTGTCGATTGCAACAGGGTAAAAACATAAACCCCGTTAACCACATATGCTAGCGAGCTAACATATGCTAGCCTAGCATCAGTTTGTGCTTCACTGTCACTCCTATACATTTTTTAACCAATATTTGTGCAAACACGAGGTGCCGTCAACGTTAACTGTCTTTTTTTCGTGTAAATAAACTAATATTCCCGGTGTATGGTTTCCTGTGGGAGGGCGGTCGGTTAAGAAAAACACAGCTAGCTGTTAGCCGAGCTGACGTGTAAACGGCCGGCTAATGCTGCGTTCAGGACACGTCGAGAACTCGGATCTTTCAGCTCACATACTTGAAAAGTGCAATCAAACGCAGCCTCAAGTCGGAAAAAAAGAAATCTACCCACGACTTCTTCGAGAATCAGTTGTCTGACGTCATACAACAATCTGAACCAAACCGTCAACGGTAAACATCGATTACATTGCATTCAAATGCCAATATAACGTTCTGTTTTATAAATTGTTTTGTGCCCTTTGTAATGTTTTTATGCCATAACATGAAGCACTCTGCATGCAAAGTATATCCCGGTACCCCATGTTTTTCTTAGTTATTCTGGTCGTGGTGTGTCTTGAACGCTTTTAATTCGGAAATCGGAGTTTTTAACCGGGATATTCCGAGTCGTACCGAACGCAACACAACACGGGCCGCTAACGTTAGCCGATGCTGCTGTGTTAGCGACTTAGCTCGGCGCTAACAGCTTACAGTTAATACAACCAACAGGGGACGAGCCACCAAAATACCGCTTCGTACTACTGCTGTTATAATCAACGAAATAATAAACAAGGCTAGCGACAAACTTCAGCGGCAGGTAGCTGGTGTAGCTGGCATGCTAAGTTAACAAAGATAAATAAATATTTAACTCACACTTCCTCCATCTTTTATTATAATTTTCTTTGCAAGAAGAATGCTGCGGTTCAGCCGCTTTTTCTTCTTTTTCTCCCCCGTCATTGTTAACTTATGTCCATTCTTGGTGTCAGAGGGTCATCATCGCTGCGCCTGTTAAAAAGGGACAATAATAATATACTGATTCCGGCTACTTAGCTAATAAAACCTCGGCAGTCAGCTCCAGGCAGCATCAGCTAGCAGCAGCGAGCTAACTAGATGATGATTTCTCATCCCCACCTCACTTCAACGCCACTTCCTCAACTTGATGAAGTCCCGCCCTCCGCCGCTCACTGATTGGCTGTCTCGGGAAAGGCCAAAAACCAACGCCCGCGTTTGATTGGTTTAGAGGAGAGAGAAAAAAACGTAGCTGCGATTGATCCGCAAATGGTGAAATGTGAGCGTCACACCGCGGGTAACAAAGAGGAAATGCCTTATACGGATGGAAACGTACAAGATGTTCAGATACTTCAATGAACATAATTAACGCAGTTCACAAATGTTATACATACTTAAAATGAGAAAATGTCTGGAGCCACGTTTAAGATTAACAAAGATACTGTAATTACTACCAACATTTAATTATATCACTTTGAATTAGATCTTTTCTTTTAATAACAATACTACAGTATTTACTAATTTAAATTAATGCATATGTATTTTTGCATTACCACCTATTTAAAGTACTCATCAAGCAGTCAGCCTCACAATAAGGTGGACTAGGCTGTTTCTCTAGAAACGGAAACTGTTGACTCAATAATATGATAATTTTGGAGGTTTCAATGTGTACTTACTTGGCAGCAGAATTAATCCAAATTACTCTGTTCGACCCCCCCCCAAAAAAAACCTAACAGGAAAAGGATGAACAAGAGAGAAATTGTTCAAAACTAAAATATTTCAAAAATAATTTGGTATATTTTCATATAGTTAATATAGCTTTGATATTCAATTTAATTGTATTTATATAGTGTAGACACTGTGTAATAAATCTTTTAGTGTTACAGCCAGAGAGAGACTCAAAAAATGGTCAGTTTATTTCCATTGGTGACAAAACGTCAAAAAAAAATCACAGGATGTCCACCACGATATACATAATTCCTAGCCCTCATAAAATGCACAGGCATGCATGTTAAAAAGTAACAAACTTACATGTATGGACAAAGTGTTTACTTGTTGAAACTGCGCAGCTTTGCAAAAAACAACAACAGTAAAGGAAATATTTTCAGTCAGTCTAACAGGCAACATTATGACAACATCACGCTCTGTACAATGTGGAATGACTTTAAGTACAATGCTATAACTTTTTCTTTCTTTTCTTAGGTACACTTAAAAGATTTTTTTTTCCTCCACAAACAACATAAACTGCCATTAGTACCATAGTGGTCAGCCTCAGAACATGGTCCATTAATAAAGGCGGTACATGCATCTTAAATTGTTCCTCACTTTTCTGCAAAGATGAGACATTTAAGTTTCACAGAAGTGGTCTAGATACCTACCTTTTCTAAAAATGTCTTCTGTACAATTCTGAAAAATGTATAAAATCATATACAGTGATTATAGTGTGCTTGGTCATTGCTGATTGTCTTTCTTCAGATCTGTTGTAAAAGAAGGGAGGAAACCGTCTGTCTATGTGATTTCCCCGGTTAAATACATATAAGTTCTCAAAGCACTTTGTTTCCATAGCAGCACCGTCAAATGGAAAAGTCTGTAAAACAAAGAGCTTGGTTCTTTTTTCTTTTTTTTCTTCTATTAACACATACTTGGAAATCTTAAAGTTATTACAACTTGTGGTGTTATGCTCAAGTCTCATCCTCATCCTCATCGATGAAGGGGATGTCTAGGTCGTCGAAGCTCCCGCTGAAATTCTTGTTGGCGACCGGAGATGGGTCATCTTGGCCGCAGGGTGAAAAGCCTGTCAATTGCGTAACATCTGTCCTCTGTCCTGATGTGAACCCCGTCTGTTCATCGTCCGCCGCAGCCATCAGGCTCCTCACTCTATGCGCCAGGTCAGGAGGTTTTTGTGGGCAGACAGGTTTCTGGGTTTTCAATCTCATCGGCGTCTTTCCTGGCAGCAGCAGCAGCAGCAACATCAGGTTAGTCAATAAAATGTTATCTGGTCAAATCAAATCAGGACTTTTGTCACATTTACACAGTTGTCCCAGTAAAAATGGGTGAATTTCACTTGGAGAAGGCAGTCATTTTCTAGTATCTCCTCTTAGCTCTTCTTTTAGGCTTAAAAAACAAACTAACTAGCATGTAGTTAGAACCCAATAACAGGTCTTTTTAGAGACAGATGGAAACCTTTCCTGTTGTCTGCTCTACTAATGCACATACAGGTAAACAACCTCTCTGATTGCTGCACTTCTTCTGGACAGGTAACATTCCTATTATATAAAAAAAATGTTGTTGTGGTTGATTATGTTAGTAGATTTATCATGACAGCAGATGATGATCTACTCAGCTACATGTTTTCTAATTATTCAACCCTCTACAACTTAAAAAAAGCATGAAATACTGACAAATGTATGCATGTAGTAGTATATAGTGTTGATGAGAGCAGAGTATACAACAATACAATGAATGCGAGGTGTGTAGCTGCGAGCTGAGAACAGGCAGCAGCCGATTGGTGGAGTATGTGGGTGGATGTAGTTGAGTGGGCGTGTTGTTGTAGCTTTAAATGTAGCTATGAGATTTGTAGTACGCAGGGCTGTCAACCACAAGTTCCTGTGCTGGTTTCACCACAAAGCTTAATTACAGAAACAGAAAACAAAAAGGAACTATCAATATGAGGCCAGTTATTCTATATACACATTTATATATAAGTGAATATGGAGAGGCCGAACATCTACCGGTACTGTTTTGTGACAACTTCCTCTTAGCCTCAGTATGCTCGAAACACAAAATGTGCCTTTGGATTTTCAAAATGTGTTTTCCAACCTGGCATGAAGAATAAGATGTTTATGTTTTTTATGAATGGCCATGATTAAGGTTTTGCTACAACCCAGATGTTACAGATGAACAGAAGATGCACTGCACATGCATAATGCAACATGGGGATAATTGTGCACACTTTTGAACAATACTGCCAGGGGATGTGTTTCTCTGGTGTCATAACTGAAGAATGAGAAATTGAGAGCACAAATTGTGCAGGTTTGTTCCATTTTACCTTCTATACCTTAGTGCAACACTGAAGACAGTATTGGCCTTTTTCTTCACTTGTTTGATTAATTGTACTGAGACTACAAGGAACCGTGGAGCTCTGCAGGATGACCTTTCTATTCCCAACCTTTAAGTGTGGCCACTATGATCAGGTATAAACACTTCTGGTGCAAAACAACATGTTATTCCTCTCATGCACTGGTTTAGATCTACTGTCAGCACATGCAGAGCGAGAAGCTGCTATCTACTTCTGCTGAGCTACAGTACTATCTACTGTGCACTACTAGTGTTGTAACATAAAATACAACCTAACTACATTAGGTTTATCACTGCGGTATTTTCTCAAACCCAGAGGAAGGTGAAAATACCTTACCTCCCTACTGACCTTCCGAATCCAGGCTCCTCAGTCGGTCCTCTAAACTCTCTGTGCTCATCGACGACGACGAGTCCAGGTTGTCGTTGTCAGAGTTTTCCTGCTCCAGGTCAGGTAACCTGCAGGCCAGGTCCACCCTGCAAGAGACAGCACAAGATATTTTAATTCAAACTCACATCACATTGAAGAGCATTTAACGAAAAAAATGAATCCTCAACTCACTTTTCTTGCTTGATGGACTTGATCCTTTCGATGAGCGTCTTTTCTGTTTCATCGTCGTGTGTTTCCTCTGGAATATCTGAAGGCTTTTCAACAACCTGCACACAGATCAGTAGTGGGAGCTGAGTGATAGTTGTCACACTTTCTACTATGAGTTATATTCATTTAGAATAACTGTTCTAATAGCAAACAAGTTACAGATTTTGTTTGTTTATTCTGAGCATTTAGTTTAAAGTGACAGTAGTTAATTCACATTTCTGTGAGCAGTTATACTTAAATCCTCTCTCTTATCCCGTTAGGTCGATGTTGTCTTGACTTAGTATGTATCCTTGTAATGTTTCAGTCATATACTGACAAACTTATTGCAACTGAATGCATCTGCTCGATTAGTTGCATGAAATGTGGTCACGATGTCTCAGGTATCTGGTCACAGAGTTTTATGCTGTCAGAGTGAGGCTGATATTCGATCCCAGACCACAAACATCAGATCAGTGTTGTAATGTCCTCTCACCGTGTTTTGCCTTCTTAATTTGAGCTGATTGACAGCCAAGGCCTCCGCGTACTCCAGCTCCTGGATATTCTGCATCTTCTCTTTGTAGCGTCTGAACTGCTCGGCGATCAGGATCTCCACACACCTGCAGACGACAGAATACCACATACACACATCTCCATAATAATTACAGAGCAGCAGCAGAGTGCTTTAAAGCTGCACTGCAAAAACCTCTGTGGAGAATGTGCACGACGATGACTCACGTTGTAGTTTTGGACACGTCCCTCATACCAAGGAAGGGGTCGTCAGCATCAGGAGAGCGAAGGATACACGGAGCAAACACAATAGCAAGAGAGCTCGGTGACATCTTGTTGTGCTCTTCTTCCTTCGCAACCCTAAACGACACAGAGGTCAAAGTCTCTCAGTAAGGACGTCGCTCACACAAATATACTGAAATAAAAATAATGATTAAAAACAAACTTCCTACCTGACAAGGTGAAAGATGAGCCTCTCTAATGTGTTGTAATTAGCAGGAGGCAGCTCATCAACCTTTTGGTACACAGCTCTTATTCTCTCAGCTTTCTCTGGCAGCTCTGCAGAAAAAAAACAGACATGAATGATTTTGTCAACTTTTTGAAATGAATGTTTATATCTGCTGGTTGGACAAAATAAAATACACCAGTGTGGTGCAATTCTATCCACTACTTTCTGACTTTCTTTACAAAAATAGAATAATCAGGAGAGTAATTAATTGTATAAATAATAACCTGCAGCCATAATCACAATCTTCATTACTTCATATAGCAACTGACATGATAAGAGGGGTGGACAGCTCCTACACTGTTATGTTTGTGGTGTATGAGGAGCAAAGTGGATTTCTAAAACTCTAGACATCTTGTATTATATAAAAACAATTACGCTTCATCTACATCTAACACCCTGATTCTGTTTGCGTATGTTACCGTCTCCTCTTCTAACAGATTCATAAACCACTCATCCATCAGGACTGGACTCGTCACAGTTCATCTTTGAAAAATGAAAATACTGTCAACATTTACACACCCACAGCATGAAGAAAATCGTTGTAGAGGGAAAAGGTCATGAGGGGGTCAGGCAGCTCACGGAGCCATCGCTTCATCATCCCCGTGATGGTGTGGATGGGGTAATTCTCCAGGCACGCCGCCTCTGGATCTGGAACCATAACAGAGTAAACACACAACAAAATGTTGCATTACCTGAGTTAATAGAAAATAATAGATCTTTTTATATACCAGAGGGGAACTCAGCTGTCTTTCAAATTATTTCTAAGTCTACAGAGTTGAATTTTACAATCATAAACAACGCAAATATACAATTTGCAATGGTATGAAGCTTTAATTTATCATCTTCCTTAACATGAAAAGATAAAGAAAAGTAAACATCTACTAACAGGAGATAAGACTGAGGAAATCTTGGCTCTTAATAATAAACAGAAGATCATACCAAGTTGAGCAGGTTATTCTGTATTATTATTATTAAAAAAAACAGATTGACATATTTCTTACCCGTCTCCAGAATCTGGTGGAGCTCCCTCGATCGGCAGGCAGAGCCCGACTTGCGGTAAATGCCCTCGGTGTAGAGGCCGTTTAACTCAATGTGCATCAGCAGCAGCTCCACCACCAAGGGCACAGGGTTGGCTTTACTGGTGAGGACACACACCTGCACACCGAAGTGAAGCGAGCCCGGCACACTGTCATCCTGTCATCATGTGGAGAGACAAGAGAAGTAAACGTGAGAGATTTGTGGATGTTGGGATTTTGAGGCGATCGGCGGTAAGATCCAGACAGATGTCCGGTCGTACCTTCCTGGCGCATCGTGTTGAGCAGTCTGTGATGATTTTGTTCAGGCATTTTTTGTGACAGATCAACTTGCACGCTAAAATGGAAAAAAAGGAGAGAGAAAAAATGAATTGTATGTTTTTAACTCCGATGATATTTATGTCTTCTTGCAGCTGCTTGAACTCACCGCTGCACATGTAGGCTTTCTCCATCCCCCAGATGTAGGAGCCACACAAGTCGCACGACTGCATAATGTTCACCTGGTACGTGCTGAACAGGTGATCCAGAGGACTATCAAACTGGAGACACATGGTGTGCAGACGTTACATTGGGATTTTAATCTTAGCTTCATGATGAGGAAACCTTATAGTGCATGCGGTTTGAAGCTTTAATTTATCATCTTCCTTCATCCCGGCTGCAATCAGACTCTTTAACGTCCTCAGCTAATGGCTTGTGCTCCTGCTACTGATGAGAACCTGTGCAATAATTTCTACTGATCTGTTCCATTAGTTGCTATTTTATTTTTTATCCAGTCTTCATCCAGTCTTTTATCTTTTATACAGTTCTAATCATGCACTTACACTGTGATTTTATTCTATAGCTCTACTTCCATATTTTGTTAGTGCTCTTACACTGCACACTAGGCTGGCTTTGTAGTGTTGTGTACTGCACTGGCTCATTTGTGTTTATCTATTTATTTTATTGTACGTACTGGTCTGCGTTTTAACTGTTTTAATTGTCTGGATGAGCGAGAGACACCTGGATTTCCCTAGTGGGACTAATAAAGTCTGTCTATCTATCCATCTATAATATTAAACTTACACATTTGTCCTTTTTCCTCCTCGTCTTTGTCGTCTTGGTCGCCTGAGAGGAGACAGAAGGGAGAGGCGAGAGTGAGGAAAGTGATATATTTCATTCTCATAAGTGTGGTGATTGACTGAAAATTCACAATTTTACCTTGGATGGGTCATACTCCACTCGTTTCATTTCGCCCCGGATGAAGCCGTCCAGCACCGACTGGAAGAGGTTGACCACCAGCGAGACCTCTGCCTTCTTCTTGGGCGCAGCAAGCGTGTTCACTTTGTTGTGGTAGCCTTTCATCAGATCTTTGTAGGCGATTTGTGGCTTCTGTTGATCAAAACAACCCGGATCATTTCAGTGAGTCACCATTTTTACTCTCCAAAAAAAAAAAAAAGAACTTTCCCTCCTCTTTTCTCCAACTAGATGCAGCTTTGATTTATTTCCCCGTACAGTGAAAGACGCCGACTCACCTGGACGGAGTACATGCCCTTGATGGTCTCTCTGAACTGCATGGTGGCGGTGAGGAAGATGCTCTCTGTTTGCGACAGCTCTTTCACTCTCGATCGCAGGTCGTTCACCTGATAACAAAGGTGAGGAAAATAGTGAGCAAAGCCAGGTGGAGATATTTTACAAAATGCCAGAAATATGTCTGAGTTGTAATAATAATATAGCAGAAGAACATGGGTTAACACTAGGTAGTGCTGGGGAAGCTCCTTATATTCATTTAACTCAGCAATAAATAAATCAACAAAATATAATAGCCTACATAAAAAATCACATGCCTGCAGAAATATGCCTCTCAACTCAGATTTATTCTTTTAAGGAAAAAAAGCTGACATTTTTGCTCAACATACTGTAAGTTCACCATAGACATGTGAAATCTTACCACAATACCCACTTGTAAATCAGAAATGTAAATCAGTCAACAAAAAATGTAATAAAAAATACAAAGAGGTAGACATATTCTAGACCGGTGTGTCTTGAACAACAATGTTTAAAACCATGACAGGAACTTCAGAGGTACAGTACTAACACTTCGGCACTACTGGTGATAAATCGCTTGTTGACACGACACATGAGCATCTCTCAAAGTTTTTATCAGACAGCCGGTTCCGGTTCATGTTATTGGCCAAAATTGTAGTTTATAAATTGAGTAGTTAAACTACAAAACAAAAAATGAATGTAGTTTAACCACCAGCAAGTTATAGCAAATTGAAGTTAAGCTATCTAGTTCAACTACATGTAGTTTAAGTCTCCTCAACACAGACACCAGGAGAAGAAGAGGTACATCAATAAGTCATTATAAAACAAATCATATGAATATAAACTTAAAATTGTATAAACAGACTCAGACTGGGGAAGTCTGCAGTTCCCGTGCAGCATCTTATGTAAGTTATTAATGTTATTAATAGACAGTTAGTACTTCTACTTCCTCTCACCTGGTTTCCGAGGAACTCGTCCAGGTTTCGTAGCTCCTTGGGGTCGGTGATCTCTCGGTCCAGAGACGTGTTCCACTCGATCGCCCTCGTGGCTCGGCTGATTCGGATGGTGGGGGTTCGACTCACCCTCCCGCTGCTTTGGTTGGGCATGTGGTAGGGATGTGGAGAGTAGCTGGGCAGAGTGACTGAGGGTCACAGAGGAAGAGACAACACCATCATCATCATCATTATCATCTGATGTGAAGTTTAGACATTATATCGACTGGTGATGCACAGGACACTGAAAAACAGCCATTTCATGCAAGAGCCAAGTTTGACAATAGTTGCTGCTGTTGAGTAAATAACCTCCAGATGGCAACAGAGGAAGTCTGTCTAACAGTGACATGTGATATAATAGGCTAGTGTATAGACAAACAAAATAACAAAACTCTATCATTGTGTCCTCCTTACACTATACACATGTTTATATTACAGCCCATTATAAGTGTACAATTAAAATGCACTACTTCACGCTGCTGCTTTGTGAAACTAGGGTTTGAAATCTTTAACTTACTGGTTTTGTCTGATGACGAATCGTTGCTTGGGGGCGTTTTGGGCCCCCGTTTCCGCAGGAATTTACTGAGAAACCAAACCCTGCAGAGAGAGAAAAGAGTGAAAAGTGTGTTAACCCCACTCAGCATTATGTTTAGTAATATCAATGACAATACGTTTGGTTCTGAAACGCTCATTATTGAACTGAAAGAAGCCTTTTACTTCTCAGGAGATGTGAGCGATTGGGTCGACCCCCGTTGTGCAGAGTCCTCGTTGGTCGACCTCGGTTGGAGGCTGAAGCGGCCGCCATCGGGTTGTAGTTTCATCTGCAAAAGGGTCAAAACATGAGCGACGTGCTTCAGCTCGAAACACAATCAACTCCTGTGAATGTAACAATCTAAAAAAAACACTATAAAATCAGACGTGTCAGGTCACCGAGTTAGTGTTTTTTTCTCAACCATGTTCCCCTGCAGCGGCCACACCCGTGTCTTCAGAGAGACCCCCACCACCACACCACACCCCCATGAGCATGATAAAATGTTACCATGACAGCGATAGTCCATCACCATATGTATTGATCATGCAAAGCTACGTTATTTCTTGCCGTCACCTCAACTTTCACCTTTTTTCTTTAATTTGTACGAGCAAAAATTTGTTAATATTTTACCGACTAAATCACTTCCCTCATTAAGATCCTCTACGCTACTGAACTGGTTAGTAAGACAAAGGTATACAACCATAATTATATTATTAGATGTTATTGTCCCCAATAATATAAACCTTACAAGTCTGTTCCAGTGCTGTTTACATTATTTAAAGTACAATAACTGATCTGTATAGTTGAAAAGACAGTGTGGCTTGATCAATCAATAGACGCAACAAACGTTTTTAATTAATTTAACATTGATTTAAACAATATTTTCCTTATTAATTAAATTCATGCTTGATTTCTGGAGTGTGCATACTACAATATATACATAACCATTGTTAAATCCTCTGTGATTACGACAAAAAAAAAAAAAAAATGTAACAAAAAACCTAAAAACATACTAACTCAAGAGCAACTTCATCTGTACCTGTTGACCTGCGGCTCATTTTTTCAGAAATGAGCTTTTCAGTATTTCCCTCTGTTTGAAAGCTCTTTTTTTTTTCAACATGCTGCATTGCAGAAGAGAAACGTGAAGTTTCCCAACAGTGAAACCTTGAGACCATGTGGGACATACACATGCAAGGCCTTGCATGCACAGGAGGGTCATTGTCGGTCAACATGTCCCTCTGGTCAGTACCTTGACCTGGGATTGGAGGCCCCGGACGTCCACGCTACTGGCCGAGCTCTTCATGCCGACCACATTGGGGCTGATCGGAGGCAGCGGAAAGCTCCAGTACTCTTTCTCCTTGGAGCCCCCAAAGTTAATCACCAAACCGCTGCGGGCGTAGGCTAAGCGCCGCTTGCGTTTGGGCTGCTTGCGGAGCCGCACTCTGACCTAATTGGGCCAGGAGAGGTGATGAGGCACAGACTGGGACGCCTTGTTTCTAGATTCATGTGCCGTCTGTCGTGGGTTTGTCTGCTTCACATAGACTAACAGTACAAACAACTACAATCCCACATTTGTTCTTGTAAAGGAAACCAACAACTTTGCAGCAAAGGAACAAGAAAAAGGATTGAATGTTGAAGTTAAATATGCGTTCACACAGCCGTGGGTTGTGTCGTAACACGTGGACAAAGGTTACCTCGTTGGCAGAAGGTGAACTGTCGGAGCCTGACGAGCTGATCTTGGACAGTTCATCTACCGACATGGACTTCCCTTTGAGTCTGTTTTCAGATGGAAACAAGAGCAGAGCTGTGGATTACTGCCGGACTAAGAAACATAGAAACACATGTTAAAGGGATAGTTCAACATTTTGGCAATTTTGCCTATCACCATAATCCTCAAGTCCTAGCAGTAGTCGTTGTTGCATGTTGTTTTGAGATCAGCGGGGCAGAGACGTGAGCTGCTCAGTGAACACAATGTAGGTGAACGATACAGGTCATCAAATACACAATCCAACAACTCCATAACGCTCTGGTGGACAAGTTGTGACCTCACGTCTCTGCCCCGGGGATCTCAAAACAACATGCACCGATAATTAAAGGTAATGAACCTACTGCTATGACTATAGGGATTATGGTGATAGGAGAATCTGCCAAAATGTTGAACTATCCCTTTAAGATTAATGAAACACAATGAAAGCTCGAGAAACTTACTGAAACTCATCTTTCTTGTTTCCTCGCCGCTTGATTTCTGGACTGGACTCGTCTGTCGGTTCGCCCTCGCTCTGTCGCTCCCTCCACCTCACGGCTTTCTCCTTGATGCCCCCCATGTCTTTGTAACGCTGGAGCGAGCTGCTGGGGGACCGATCGCCGCTGCTAACTTTCGTGTCCAGAGGGAGGGAGAGGGGTCTGTTGAGAGGCGGAGGGGATCCTCGTCTCTCCCTGCTCTGGTCCCTCTGCGCCGTCTGGCCGTTGACTGGGTCGACCTGCTGCGTCCGGCTGGGGCTGGGGTCCAAGTTGTGCTGCCGCCTTAACTCTTTTTTTGTCAAGCTGTAATAAAAGAACTGGTACATTAGACTGAGATCACAGCAACTGCATCCATAATGTAAATGGTTATCTATCTATCTATCTATCTATCTATCTATCTATCTATCTATCTATCTATCTATCTATCTATCTATCTATCTATCTATCTATCTATCTATCTATCTATCTATCAATCAATCTATCAATCTATCAAGATTAATCTATCTAATAATCTCATAAAACTCCTGGATTAAACATCTTCCATCTCCATCCATCCAAAATCATCCATTCCAAAATCATCCATCCATCTATCTATCTATCAGTACTATAATATCCTGCTGCTATACATTAAACATCAAATGCATGAGTGTGGGGTGGAAAATCAATTTGAAGAGTGACTTTAAATCTGTGTATTAATCTGATGTGTCCCCCAGCAGCAGCAGCAGCAGCAGCAGCTGGTTCTCCTAAAGTCCCGTGGCGTGTCACTGTGTACCTGTCCCGTCCAGACCGGGTGCTCGATGTTTTCTCGTCTCCCCCCTCCTCATGCTGGTCCTTTGGCCTCTTCAGGGAAGTCCTCCAGGCCGTCTGGATCACCGTGGCAGCTCGGTTTTGATCTTCATAAAACTGACGCCAGCACCTCTGAAGCAACAGAGATCCTCGTCAGTCTCCTGTCACAGTCTTTATTTGTTTTCTGTTTTACTTTATCCACTTTATTTACTCTGAAGATGAGGACTATGTGGTTTTGTTGCTCATTTATTTGAACTTTATATGAACTTTCATATACATGTGTGGGTGAAATGATGATGTCACAGTATTAACCACAACTGAATTGGTTTCCCCGAAGAGATCATTACAGTACCTTTTTAAATGTTGCTGCAGTTCTTACATAAAACGTACCTGTATGAGGACTGTGGCGTCTCTCTTCTGCAGAAAGTGCACTCGTATCAGACAGGTACGGAACCAGCGCTGCAGTGTGATGATGCGACGCATCACTTCTTTGTTATGAGTTTCTTGGAGCAGCTGCTTCTCCTTCTGCTTGAGGAACACCTGCGTAGATGAAAGGGAGGCACACGAGGCGTGAGGCGAGATCAAAGCACGAGGCCCGGCTGTCCCGTCTAGTCGGTGTAATATTTTATTATGTACATCACTGATGCGACTGTGTTTTTATGACTAAAGCATGAAATCTACCAGGCTCTGTTTTTAGTAGACGACAGCGCTCGCTGATTCATGGCTGTGTGAGAGTAAAGCAGTTTGGCTTAAGAGACGTTTTAATGTTCACAAAAAGTACCACATGTCTTTTTTTAAGTTTTCAAATCCAAACACCATTACAGAGACACGGATAAATGACCCATGTGTCCTGTTCATCAACACCACTTTTATCCTCACAGCGCCATGTTATAATGATAATCATAAATCATAGACAGCGACATGATTAACCTTGGTTTTTCCTATTTGGTAGGCCGACTTATCCAGTTTCATCCTCTCAAACAGTTGAGTTATGTGCTCGGGAGTTGCAGTCGCTCCTTTTGGCAGCAGCACCCTGAACTTGTCGACAAACTCCTGTTATCAAGAGAAAAACAGCATCAGGAATGCAAATAACTGACATGACACAAAAGTCTTACTTGTTCATTTAATATCAAATTCCTTCAAATATCTAACATATCTGGATATTTATATTCATCTCACCGTGAACGTGTATTTGGCGCTGTAGCCAGACTTCTGGACGTGAACCATCTGCAGCATGCCCGTGTACCTGATTTGCTGCAGCACAAGCTCATCATCAAAGTGCAGCTCCTTCTGTAAACACAACATTTCCACAGGGATCAAACATGTTTACCTGTCCAGGATGAGGGAACTGAAGTTTAACCAGGACAGATTCATACATAACGTTACCATTTCGGCATTGGAGCGAATACAGAAAATGAAGAAAGGCTCGGCTTTTTCAATCGTCTCCATCAGCTTTCTGACCGAGGCCTGTGGGATGCATCAGGTAAAGAGAATAAAGGTCAATTAACAACTAAAAGCTCAATTTTGTCCAACCATAAATGCATAAGTGGGACTTTTTTGAGGGCAATGCATTTTATATAGGTAGACCTTTACTTTTATGAATGAAAATGAACATTCAGGACACTTTTCTTCCATTTCAGAACGATAATAATCAGCAAAGTGACAAACCTGAAACTGAGCGCCAACTGTGGGCAGGTTTTTTCTCTGGTGAGGGTGGAAGATGGATTTGCTGGTTCGGTCATGTGCAGTGAGACCAACAACATGTTGCAGCGAACGCACATCCATGAGGTTCTGTTTGATAAAACAAAAACAGAAATTAGACACATCTGAGAGCCAGTTCTACTTCTACTTCTTTTTAAAGCACTGAGCTTCACTGACGCTGCACCGTTAACGCTTTACCTTGGGGATGAC
This sequence comes from Decapterus maruadsi, assembly GCA_030347415.2. NCBI lineage: Eukaryota > Metazoa > Chordata > Actinopteri > Carangiformes > Carangidae > Decapterus > Decapterus maruadsi. The sequence continues at coordinate 22,654,860 of CM064906.1, forward strand.
CTGCTTCTGTCGACCACCTCTGCTCTTCCTGCAGAAAATACAGACAAAATGAGTTTCTGTGAAAACCAAATGGTTCTGGAAATATAATGAGGGAAAAAGTTTAAAGCATGACAGGTCAAAATCGATGTGCTTAAATTAAACGCATTTGGCCCACTTACTTTCTCTTTTCAAAATTGGCAAAGAAGTCTTCGAACACTTCAAGGGGATGTTCGTCAGCGTGATCAAAGGAGAAATCTAAAGTCAGACTGGTGCTGTAAATGTAAAGAGAAGGATTTTAACTTTGATAGCAAAGGGTAAGAAATGGTACATTACAACATTGTTTACTCTGGTTCACCGTTTTCTCTCTGAAAAATGTAAACAAACATTTCAATGATACACTTTCTGCTCTGTATCTTTTAGTCCTGTGATGGACTGATATTATGATAGTGAATTATATACAGCCATCTGTGCCATCTAGATGACATCAGCATACTTCATATGTCTTCAAATACAAGGTCATGATGTCAAAGCTCCTGAGATGTTTAACCCTAACCCTAACCCATCGTGGAAAAGATTGGCTAATGTCCAACTCAGACTGGTTTCCAGTGCTCACACTTAACCGCTGGGATGAACTACGACACAGCTTGAAGTCAGAAAGACTCACCTTTCTCTATTTCTGGTGAGATTTGCGTTTGTATTTGTGCAATTATGTACATTTTCTCTTTCATTTTTATAATTAAACCTGGATGTTTGGTGGCTACAGTCCCTAATCAGTTTAAAAAAACAAATAAAAAACTGAAAATGCCTTGCCTGATTCAGAGAATACATTTCGTTGTACAAGAATGAAAACAAAAAGAAGAAGCTGACAGTATTGTAGTTTTTACCTGGACAGTCGGTCCATGGTACTGTTGCTCTGTTTCAACTCTCTGAGGGTTTTGCGGGAGCTTCGTCTGGCAGCTACTGTTTGTGACAAAACAACAAGTCCATTGTGCATAATAATTACTCCAAAGAATAAGAAAAAATAACGTTGATGGTGTAGAGTTGAGTCATTCAGAAAAGGTCAGCTAAACAAACATGTGACTCCTGATAAGCTGTAATCAGCTTTTGTCCTGCAAAAACATATTATCCACAGCCGAGTTGTAACGTGTTGCACTGATGAATAAAAGCGAGTCAGTCTAAATGTAACCTACATTGTTCTGCCCGCTGGCGTCCCAGGTATTTGAATACGGTGAGGATGCGGATGGTGGCTCGGAGGACGCCCCATCTGAACAGAGCGTCTGGGCTCGCTGCGACCAGGTGATGCAGGACGGCTCGCTCGCTGCTCCGTAGCAGAGAGACGACTTCCGGACGCATGTGCTCCGTGTTTTTCTCCTTGAAGTCCTGCAAAACAACAACAATCATCATTTAAATGCAATGCAATAGTTTTTTTTTTTTACTGTTGCTGCGGTTAAACAGAAAGCGAATCCACGGCGCTCCACGTTAGAAACTTCACAATAAATCCACAGTCTCTGCAGAGGAGGGAGCAGCGTTAATCATTCACTTGGTTCACACAGATTCTTCAGGTTTTTCCCACACTGGTTTATCTATCAAGGCCGCCGCAGACCAACACTCTGGTACAGAGGAATGATCGAACGTATGTTTACTGAATTTAATAAATGTAGCCAGGGGAAATTGTGATTTACAACTGAAGAATAATATTGTGTGTATGCAATGTTTCTATACTCCACCTTGATGTGATATTCAACGCTCCCAGCAAAGTGTTGGATGGTGAAAGTCAGCGCTGCATCAGGAGAGGTTACAAAGAGTGGGTTGTCCTGATGCTGCTGCTTCAGCTTGTCCAGCAGAGTTTCATCTGTGCCCTGAGGGAGGCTGAGGACACAGAGAGAGAGAGAGAGAGAGAAGAAAATATTGATTTCAACATATGATATCTGGGGCAAGAAAAAAGAAAGAGGAAAGAAAAACAGAACATGTGAACAGCAACATTCAACTGAACAGACTGACTGGGTTATTAGCTTATTAGAAGATAACATAATAAATATCATAGTGATTGGATGATATGTTTGATAGCATATTTTACAGTATTGCTGATTAAGCAATAATGTATTTATCAATAACTGTGACTCTTTCTGTGAATATTCATAAAAGAGCCACAGTCAGAGTCAATAATGTCAAACACTGCTCCCATAATAAATAATACAATATCTGTGATTCTTCCACCTGTTTAAATGTTTATTATCTGTCACTTCATCATATTTTTGTGGGGGTTTGTGTTCACATACCTGCTCTCCTCATCCAGCAGGTCAAAGAGGCCGGTTGTTTTCATGCTGATCAGCTGAATGCAGCCGTTGTTGTCGGTGCAGTCGACGTTTTGCCAAGTGATGCCTTCGGACACGTAATCCTCCTGGAAGAAGAATATTGTTAAAGACAGTCTTATCATCAGGTGAAGTTTATATGAATTCATTTGAGTCTGTGCCACTGATAAAGCATAGCAGTAGTGAAAGCCAATCAGCCCGTACTGGAATAGAAACATAGAGAGCAGAGTTTACACTGTATGATATTTCCCACAGGTTTTAAGACTCCATATTGCCAACTGGATGGGAGAAAAGGAAATCCAACCAAAATGGTGGAGCAGTATATTATGTCTGTCTCTGAGGCGATGTGAGTCAAATTTAGATAAAGATATTGTTAGATATCTAAAGTATTTTCAGGCACTGACGAGTGGATGAAAAGTTTCAGTTCTGGTAAGTCCATGCAAATGTAATGCAAGTCGCAAACAGAAGAAAAAAAAAGCTGAAAATATCTCTACCCACTTGCTCAAGCTTGAAGATGTTGTGGTTGATGTAATACTGCAGTTTCTCATTGGTGTAGTTGATGCACAGCTGCTCGAAGCTGTTTGTCTGGAGGTTCTCGAATCCAAACATATCCAACACGCCGAGGGACAAACACTGAAAAAAATAAAGTTGAAAAATGACAATCAGGAAAATTCATAACCAGCACAACAACAAAAAAGAGACAGTCTTCTTCTGGCAATGTGATAATGAATTTCATCAGTGCTGCTAATCAGCGACTTACAGAGACCGACTCCTCCATGTCTCGTCTGTTGAACATGGCGTGGTTGATGTGAAGGATGATCCAGTCGAACAGAGCGCTGTATAAAGACTTGGCCATGGAGTCTCGCGCTTTAAAGGCCTGAATAAACATCCAACAGAGCAAATTAAAACCGACACATAACACATATTTCTCAACTGAAATTTAAAAAGTTTAATGAAACAATTTTCTGCTTGAGATCTGACGTGTTTAGTGTATAATTATATTTATTTAAACTGTGCACCTCTTGTAGTGTGTACTGTGCAACAGCAGAGGCCTTGGCGGTCACTACTCTCCTCGTGGTCAAAGCCTTCACCAGCAGCTCCTTCTTCACCTGGAGATTAATAAAAAACATGTTGAGAGGATTCAAAAATACAGTGCTGCATTATTAATGTGGAAAATAAATAATACATTATTAATCTGCAGGGTGACACCTGTTTTTAAAACAACACAGAAAGTTATTTTAGGTGTGGTGATAAAACTGCTCCTCTTTAAGGGAAGTGGCGCTGCTCACTGCTCACCGGGAATATTTTATATAAGTTACCATGACTTTATCCCAGGTGCACTGAGTTTTGTTGACATAACACGTAAAAACACAACACTCGAAGTGAAGCGTCGATAGATAGTAACTCTTCAGGCTCCAGGAACAAACCTTGAGCAGATCGGATAGCGTAGTCAAGACTTCAGCAGGTCCGACCTCCAGGTCCTGAGTGTCCTCGGCTGCTGTGAACGTCACATTTCCAAGGTGGAGGATGGCAGAGAGGATGGAAAATATGCTGCATGGTACAAAGACACACACACACAAACACATGGATTACAATAAGTGGCTGGAGGCTGCACGATGTGAGCGAGGAAGACAGTCGAATGCGATGCTACTGTGTTCAACAAGAATTAAAATGGAGTGTGGAGAGTTTATTTTTTGACTCAAACATTCGATCACTGATCAATCAGACTGATTTTGTTTTACTAGAATAAAGTAAGGTTAAAATAACTGAAGGTTTCTCCCTGAAATACCATCACACTGTCGAATTTGAACTTCTCAAATACGTCATTGTTCAGGGAGTTTTTTTTTTTTGAAAGGATAAGAATAAAAAACCCAGTTTCAAAAACAGATTTGAACCTTATTTAAGATTTGATTTGACTCCAGTTTAGCATTGTAACTTTATTATGACTGGCTTTTCTCCTCACACTCTCATATCTACTTTTTTATAGACTACTGTATCTTTTATAATCTTGTTTCTATCTCTTTTTCTGTTGTTTACCTTGCTGTGAGTTCAGTATGAGTACGAGTATCAGTAGGCTGGAAATAACCCTGAGCTGATGTGAAACTCGTGCATTTATAGCCAAATAACAACAGCGTCTGCTCCACCAGACATTTCTCTGTTGATACAAACATCAGTTCTGACAGCGAGCGAGTTCCTCCAGAGGTGCAGATAGAAGCAATGAGTAGTGAATAATTGATGACATCAACATTTTACTGTCTACTACTTTTCTTTAATGATATGTCTCATCGACTCCTTTGGGGAACAAGTAGTTCAGTTCGTTAGCTCATCCTGACATGAACAGTTACGGCCTCAGAGTGGTGATTCAGCAGAGGCACCGAGCTCAACAGGTTACAAATCATGCTGCGAGCGCTGTTACGTGTACGCCGTGTCCCCAGGCTGTCAGGCACTTGCCGACATGCTTGGTGCATTTTTCTCCTGCTTGCCTTGACAAGCTCTGACCTGTTACTGACAGCAGAAACTTTTAGACAATGTTCAGCACTCCAGTGACTTTTAGATCGGTGCAGCAAACTCATAACTGTCAATGTAAACGCTGAGTGGAAACAGTGAAACAGAATGAATGTCTTCAGCTTTCTTCACCCTTTTAGTTAGAGGAGCAAGTTAGTATTGCAGTAATATTTGCTCTTAACCCTCTGGCATGTGCAGCTCTGCCCTTGATGAGGTAATTATTTTCTGAAAACACTTTGTTTTTATACCAGACATTTCCAAGTGACATTTGTGGTTATACAAGCGCCTCCTAAAAGGGTGCAATAAGTCTTTTGTTGACCATTCCTCAAAACTATATACACACTGCTCCAGTTGCCTGCAGCATTTCTGTCGTGTTGTTTGTACGTACTGTTTCTTGGTGGAGCTCAGGAAGCCGACCATTTCCATAGCTTGATGCAGCCTCTTGTACTGCTTCCTAAATTCTTGCTCATCGTCTATTCGGAGGTCTTGCTGAAGAGGGAGGGAGACGAGGGGGGGTAAATGTTGAGCATCTGCCACAGAGGTCTATGCATGTTAATATAAAGGGATTTTCATGTTTGTACTGTACTTTTTCTCTCTGTAAACCTCGTTGTTATTATTCTACAGTACTGTATGTATGCACTGACTTGATTTCATTAGTTTACCTTTGCAAGGTGTTGACATGTCATTCAGTTTCAAGTTTGCACTTTCTTTACATTTTATGTGTCTGAGCAAAAGCTAAGTATAAAGAAACACAGGTTATTATGCACATTAGCCATGGCCCATGACTTCAGCTGGAACGGATACATCTATGAATAATGCTACAAATGACAAAAATGCAAACAACAGGTCCTCAGCTGCAATGATAAGGGACCACATTGCATTGTCACGCTAAATTAAACAAACCAGAAACCAGATGGAGGCCAACAGGAAAAAAAAAGTTTTCAAAAAAAAGGACAAAAATAAACGGGTGTAAATGCATAAAAGAGTCAGTATGTACTAGTGCTGCAACAAAACGATTATTTTCATTATTGATTATTTAAACGATTAATCGATTAGTTGTTTTGGTCAATAAAATGTATTTTTAAAAAAATGTCAATCAGTGTTTCCCAAACCACAAGACGACGTCCTCAAATGTCTTGTTTTGTCCACAAACCAAAAGAGAGACTCGGTTTATTATAATAAAGGAACAAAGAAACCAGAAATATTCACATTTAAGAAGCTGAAATCAGAGAATTTCGACTTTTTTTCTTTAAAAAATGATTGTTTGCATTGTTGCAGCTCTAGTATGCAAACTGTTTAATAAACACTAAAAACAGGTGCACTGTGCTCTGAAAAGCAGTTTCACTTTTTTGTGTGTCACTACACAGGGATGGGCTCTGACTTGCTATAATTTACTGTGGTGAGCTTCAGGATATGTTAGTCCTCTTTCTATAAAACAAACACCTAATGACACATCATGTTTCCTCCCTGTCCTCTATCACAGCTGCTGTAAAGAGCGTGGATCAAAGGTACCTGCTTGAGGTAGTGATAATCTTGCGGCTTCAACAGATGAAATTCCCCCTGCTCGTCTTTGGACGCGCCCACCAGCAGATAGTAGAAGACGTGGTAGTTCCTGCGGATCAGAGGTCGCAGAGCGCAGATACAGACAATTAGGTCTCATGCAGGTTTCATTTTAACTCACCGCATGGGGAGCTGTGAAGTCGTGTGTTTTGCGTGTGACCTGCTTTGCTGCAGGTGCAAAAACTACGATGGTGTGACGCAGGTTTTTTATCAGTGGAGACAAATTTCCATGTTCGAATTTAATTGTGAATTATGAATGTTTCTCAAAGGATATGAAATGCAGTTTAAGTTGAGTCTTCATTATACCTCTCTGTCTTATCTCTGGACACCAGGCGGCACTTTTCGAGCAGGTACTTCTCAATAACGGCCCTGTAAGAGACAAGAACAAGAAGGGAATGTCAACAAAACATGAGGAGCTCCGCCGAGGTTGCCAACATTATCCAAATATGACACAAGAAGAAAAATGAACTGTGAAACTAAACAAATATATCAACCAAGATAAACTGAACTGTGCAGAAGCCTTGAAGGTTCGCTTGAAGGTAGTACAGAAAAAAAATATATAAATATACGTCTCCTCACCCTCTGATGACGCCGCTCTCCAGGTAGTTGAGCTGGATGAACTTCCCAAAGCGACTGGAGTTGTTATTCTCTGCCGTCTTTGCGCTGCCAAAGGCCTGTTGGAGACGCAGGGAGCAGAGGTTTTCACTAAAATAAACAGACAAATTTGTAGGCAAGTTTGTCACAGGACGCTGGCACCCAGACCTAAACAGTGTGAGTGTCTGCTGCACAGAGGAGCTATCGAGTAAAGCAGCTCGGTTTGTGGATGGCAGAGCTTATGTATTTTATGTAACAGTAAAAAAAAATCAAGCTGGTCTGAATGTGAGCTTATGTTTGCAGCAAAACACAGAGACTAATCATCGAGACTAATGAGACAATACAATGATGGTTTATCATCAATGTGTGCAAATCGAATCAAGTTTTATTTATAAAGCAGTTGGTTGAAGCAGTAAAATCAGTGAAGCAGAAGGGAATATATGGATAAATAAAAACAATATGTCTTTATATTCCTTTTAAAGAGACCATAAGGAGTTTGACTATGGTTATAAAACAGTCTCATATTAATGTGGATGAATCTTTGTTCAGCAAAGGAGGAAAGTGCACGTATATCCGACTAGTAGGCAGGTGCAGGACAAAAAAAAGTAGTGAAAGAAAAAAAAATGTTTGCACACTGCTGAATAAAGCAGGTCATGACCCGAGGAAGACCCATAGGTGGTCGAAACGTGGTCAGAGCTTTATTTAGCAGTGAGCAGACATTTTTTCTTTTTCTGAAACTATGTTACCTACACTTGTTAACGGGTCAATTTTCAGTAAATATATCGCTTTGTTTTTATAGTTATTTTGATATTTAGTTTCAGTTTCCCGTCTTCGAATTTGCAACTTTCATTCTTGATTAAAAAACATTTTTCGCTTTCGTCCGTCTTGCGCTGGTCTAAGAATTTCACCGTGCGCACGGAGGCTCATGGGAAATGTAGTGTGAACACTTTGCTTTCTGAAACTCCTCGTAGTCCCTTTAAAGGTAAGTGGAGACCGTGCCATCCTCAGGTCCTGCAGCAGGTCAGTCTCTGAGGACCTGAACTGTCAAGCAGGACTTCACCTTAAAAGCATATTTGACATGTATTCAAGTGCGTGTCCCCTGACTGATTTAAAAAAAAAACGAATAAAAGGATCTTATAATCTCTTCTAAAGCAGGACAGGCACAGAGCAGATGGAGCAAAGCGACAGGTAAAATATGTGCACAGTTTGTGGTCTCGAACAGCAGACGACGTGCTGCTGCATTCTCAGTGTTAATATCAGCAATGCAGTCAAACCAGGAGATTCACATCCAAACATGCACGCGATTAAGTGGCCACAAGCACTGAAAACAGAAGTTTAATGAGGCAGCCTTTTGTTGAGTGACGAAGAGCTAATGAATAAACACAAAAGGAGCTGAACGTTACATTTCCACAGTTCCTTTTCAAGTCGTTGGAGGCCGGCTGCTCTGATAACAGTGTGTCAGTAATGAACCTGATCGCTGTCTAGTCTTAAACATATCAGTGTCTGTTCTGTGTGAACAACCCAATTACTGCAGGTCATGTTAACACTGGATACTATATGGGAAATGCACCGGCTGTTGACAAGGAAATCTGAGTTGTTTTGTCCAGAGCACTGTCCTAATAGCTGACTCATTATGAGGTATTTATCAGGTGAAAATACCAAACATTAGCTGGTTCCCACATCTCAAATGTGACGATTTTCAGCATTAGTCGTATCTTAATCGATCAATAGATAATTTTTTCAATGTATTGACTAATGGCTCAGTCCAGAAACTTAACAACAACACACCAAAGTCCAGATATGAGAAAAAAAACAGAGGCAATGAATCTATATTAAGGAGAGAGGCTGAAACCGCAGAGAGATGTTGATGACAACAGTTAAGGTGGTATTACTCAACTAATACATGAATCACCCGATTTGTTCCAGCCCTGTTATTGTAAAGCAAAGGCCTTATCAGTTGTTCGGACAAACAGCGTTATGTTATCATGTCTGGTTGGAGTCTGAAAAACTTTACTGATTATTTTCTTGCAGAATAATCCATAATCCATCGCTCGTCTTGGACTTTGCAGGGACGTTGCATTGATTCTGTTATTCAGTGCCACAACAGAGACAGTGTCTAAGGTTCACTACAAACAGCACAGGAGTCTCCACCCAGGCAAAGTCAACGGGTGAAATGACACATACAGGATTATGAGTGATTAAACGCCTCAGTTCACTGTTGGATCAAGTGTTTCCAATCTCTCTAGGGAAAAGAAAAAAAAAACACAAACTGAGGCGATGTCTGCTTCTATATGTAACCGCGTGTGCTTCATTCCTATGCGAGCTATGCTGAGAGCCGTGTCTTAACACGCCAGACCGACGCCATCTGCAGAGAGTGGAGGGACGGCCTCTGCATACTGTACCAAGCAGCAGCAGCACACGCTGGCAGGTACGGCCCTGAGAGACAGGAATGCTCCTCTCTATTTAAAACCTTTGTAAATACTCAAAAAGTGTGGGATTCCCCGAACTCATGCATGGCCTTTTCATTTCAACCAGATCGATCAAAGTTATCTACAGCACAATGTAGATGCCGCAGGAGAAAAATGAAAGGAATGCAGCAAGAGAAAAAAACTAAAGATGGCATGCAGTAGAAAGAAACAGGTGTTTACCATCTCCCAGTTTAGGAGTTGAATCCACCTTTATAATCACATCCTTCAGCCTCTGAAGTGTGACATGCATAAACACCTGTTTCTCTCTGTATCCCTCGATGTACCAGCTCAGAATAACTCACTGTCGCTCCTTCACAGAGATCCAAACAAATAATGCATTCAGGCAGATGTGCACAGACCACTCACGGGCAAAAAAAAGAAAAAAGCTGCAGGGTTTATTTATTACCAGGAATCTGGCTTCTGAAACTACCAGCAAGGAGGGAAATACCAGAGGTAAACTAGGACGAAGTATGAGCTTTAACTTTACACATCAACAGGCGATGGCTGACTGGTTGTAACTATTTGTTTTGAAAACAAATTCAGCAAAGGTTATTATCAAAGATGGCCTCCAACTGTGGTTCGCGTATCTATTCATTTATTTATTTACGTAATGACTGAGGAAACAATAAAAGTCATAAAGGGAAATGATGCCATTACATCACACACCACTGAATAAGGAAACTGCAGACTGTGTGAAATAACAGTGGGAAAAAAAAACTAGAGCTGGACAATGAAATAAGTGAAGACATGTGGCTGCATGCCTGGGAAATAAAGCCTTCCTTCAGCAACCTCCGGACCTGGAGAGACTTCTGCTGGAAAAACTTGATTTCCTTTTTTAATCACTCCCAAACAGAAGTCTAAACAAGCTGCTCCTCAGCTATGCTGCTGGAGGGAAATGTGGGGACGATGATCAGTCCCAGTTGGTCACGCTCATGTTTTTCTGGCCTTTTCCCTCCATTTAGTTTGTCTAGAAGAAGGATGAAGCAGCAGCAGCAGTCGTCAGTGAAACCCAGGGGTTTTAGCAGCAGTGCAACATTCACATCCCTCCAACAACGTGGGCAACATCTTTGGCTGCCTGTTAGTCTGTAATGCCCCGTGACTAACATGAGAAACAGATGAATAACACAAACAAATGCCTTGCAGTCGCTCATTCACCCAAACGTCTGCATGTGTCCCATTAGCAATGGTTCAGTTTTTTGACCTTGTTACATCTAAATAACTTTCAAAATCCTTGAAGGTGCAAAAGAACGGCTAAATCATTGCTCTTCTAGGAAAGGTCACTGGCTGTCACAGACATAAAGTGCGAGCATCTACTTATCGGTTTTCTTTCTGACATAACTTTGCTTGCTCGCATCCAAGGTGTTATTGTGAATTATGTTTTCCGACTGCGAGACTCTCCTCACATCTGTCATCTAATGCAATGAGCTCCCGCTGCTGCGTCTGGAAAATGTCTGGACTTTTTCTGCTTACTTTATCTTTGTAGGTCAGCTCATCTCCTGTCCTCGACTTCTCCTCTATCTACAGTATGTTTGTAATATAGTGTTCAAATTGTTCAATAAATAGTTTGTCACCCAAAAAAAAAAAAAAAATCCCAGAGGGTGTAAAACATACAACAATTACAACTAGAAAGAAACTGTGATCTGATCTCATAAGACCTCGGGGGGGATTTCAAACGACAGGTAGGGAATATTCTCCACTTATCAATGATCAGATAGTCTCTGGCTTTGTTGTTGATGCTGTTGTTCTCGTTTCCGAGCAACACAACCAGAATCAACAGATGCAAATGATGCACGATGGAACGAATGTGGAGGGGAGAGACAGAGAGAGAGAGGCGTTTTACTGTAAACGGGAAACGAATACGGTTCTTGACGCGGAAAATGGAAACAAATATCCTCTAATTCAGACCTGAAAGAATTTATGATCCCATAATTGAGACACAGCTGGACAAAGGAGGGGGAGGAGGAGGAGGGGGAGGAGGATGGGGAGGGGGGGGGCAGAGAGAGAGAGGAGGTGATCTCTACTCTGTTGTGTTGGGTTGCCAGCAGACTGGACGAGCCTGTTCTGACACGTTCCTGTTTCTCCTCTCTTTCTGGTGTTCCCTCAGGAGGCAACGCCCTGCACATTCCCCCTGTGGAGCGCAACACTTTGCTTCCTGATAAGCAGCACCGACAAAAAAGCTGCAGCAACAACTACTCAATCAGATCAATGGGGCAAAACCTAAAACTGTACCTACCTAATGAGAGCATCGTGCCGTCACATGCTGGCAATAAACTGTAAATCTTTTTTTTTTATTTCTTTCTTCTACACGCATTAATACCTTCATTACTTGCATTTTAGCGCTCAATAGATGAGTCAGTGGTGGCTTTCTGGCACCAGGGAGATCAAAATCATTTACTGTTTCCGTGAGATAACATTTGATGAGAAATTACAGCAAAGAAAAAGTTGCCACGCTTCTTGATTTCACATTTTTAAAAAAAGGAACCAGTATCACAGGGTGTGATTCACGAGGAAATCCCAAGATGACAAAAACAAGTAAAGTGAATTACAAATCTATAAAAACCCCTCACTGCTGATTAAACACTGATCCTCATTACTACAGAAGCAATCTTGGAAACAGGCCTCCGATCAGCCTCCATTGATATTCAGCTTTGGTGTTGACGCCTGCACAGTTTCCTCTGGTTAAACCTCAGACTAACTGATGTAGCATGATACTGTATCTCTGTGCACAGAAAAGCTTGTTCCTCATTCCCTCCCCAATACAGACAACAGGCCACTCTCACTCCTCACGTCAAAAGCCTCTTTCTCTTCCAGTAGCATTAACACAAGTGTTACAAAAATGCCACTGAGATCATTCATTTAACAGAAACAAATACTTAAGCTGTTGCTTATTTCAAGGAAAGACTTGTTGGACTTGTTTGGACGGAGGAGGAGGAGGAGGAGGAGGAGGAATCCTTATTTAGTCACTGTCTAATTAGGGGCTGACCTCATCGGATCATGTGTGGGAGTGTGATTTGTAACAAGCGGACCCGGATTGTTGTGTAAAAGTTCAGATTGTGTACTGATAGATAGGGAATGCGCTGAAATACTCAGGTTCAACAGGTACAGTTACTATGGACCCGCAGCCAGAGCCGATTACACCAAGCTTTAAAAGCACAACTTTGATTTCAACGAGCATGAACGCTCTGCTTTAGTGTCTGACCACCATGCTTTAAATGAAGTGAAACCAACTGAGGCCTTGTTCCCACTTGGCACATGCATCAGTGCAAGGTTTTTGCTTTTTTAACCCTTATAAAATACAGTATTTGCTAAGGAGGAGGGTATTTCCCCAGACAAGCTTGCAGCCTAGTTTCATGATAGTTGCTTTTTTTAAAAACATGCATCCTATAATTGCACCGACAAGTGAAACAGAAAGCAAGAGATCACAGCAACATGTGGGCAAATGTGTCGTTGCGTTACTCACTGGCAGAGCTACTGTGACAGCCGCAGAAACACACGGAGGCATAATTTAACGTAACGTGTGTGAGTGAAACTGATGCTTTGTGGTAAAGAAGAAAAAAAACCCATGTGTGATTTCCCATTTGACAGTCGCTGTTTTGCACTTTGGTGCTTTTAAATCTGTGGAAAATCAAAAATGCGAGAGAAGCTGAGCAAAAGACAAACTATCAAAACGCTCGTATTTGCAACTCGGCGAGCACAGGTTTGCCGCTGTGTTTGTTCAACATGGACACGTTTATGGCCCTTTATGATGCAGTTTACCTCAGAGATATAAAACATACAAAAGACCGCTGTTCTTCCCAACCTGGATTACACAGCCTTTCCTGGTCATTGTGGATTACACAACTTTTTTTGTCACAGGAAGTGCAAAACATATGGTTCTAGTTTGCATTTCCTGTATAAAGGTAATGATTTCTTCATTTGCCAGTTGGATTTGTAGCACAGAAGTGATTATCATATCTAAAAAAAAAAGACTATGAGACGAGAGCAGGAACTTCATTATGGCTATACTTAGATGAGTGTTGAATTTAAACTGTTAACGTAAGCACAAGCATTTTAGTTTATAGTGAACTGACAGATAAAGACAATTTAGAGCTGAAATATCTGTTATTTTTGATAAACAGTCAACAGATGGATCTTGAAACTTGCCAATTATGCCCAACAAACATTCACTTTATGTTTTAGTTCCTGAAAATCCAGGAAAAGGTGCAATATTTTTATGAATATAAACGGCTTAATTGTTAAATCGATAAAAATGTCAAACATTCTCACTGGGTTTTTTTTGTTCTGTTAGTTGGAAACAACACAACATACGTCATGTTTGGCTCTGGGGAAATGATGATGCGTGTAACAGGAAACAGTGTCAATGAAAGCAGTCATCAGTTGCAGCTCCAATTTTAAGGGGTTTATTGCTAGAAATAGGTCAAAGGAAGTTTCTAAATTCCCCACAGTCAGCGCAATTTCTTTTAAAATATGTTCTTAAATTGTTTCGTCGAATCGAATGTGTTGAAACTATATTCACGTTGTGCATTAAATTGAGGATTTGGAGAGAAATAATGTTTGATAATTGACTGAAATGTTTGATAACTCACTGATGGTGAGAATTTCCCACTGACTCATTAGTTTTTTACCTGTTATGAAATAATGATAATAATAATCTTGTGTAATCGTGTTTGATTATTTCACACTGGGATGGTGACACAGAACAGACATGACTAACTCTTTCTATTCTTTTTGGCTTCACGTGATATTTTTATCAAGCTTTTGTATTGTATTGTGCAATGTTAAATCATGTAAAACCATGTTTGTATTTATTACTGTATGTATTAATGTTTTTTTTTGTCTTGGATTCTATATGTTATATATTTTTTAACTTTTTGATATGTGAAATAAACAAACAAACAAACAAACTGCTGCAGCTGTCGTTTGGAGGAGGGGGAAGGGGGGGCGTTGTTGGAGGACCTACCTCCAGCACGGGCCCCGCTCCGAGGATGGCCCGCTCCAGCCCGCCGGAGTACATGTTCTGGCTGAGCGCGGTGAGGCAGTGGATGAGATAGCTGCTGCTCTCCGTCTTCCCAGAGCCGCTCTCCCCGGATATGACGATGCACTGGTTCGCCTGCCTGTTCAGCATCGCACGGAAGGCCGCGTCCGCCACGGCGAAAATGTGAGGGCTCAGTTTCCCCAGCGGCTGGTTCTCGTACATCTTGACGTAGTTGGGGTTGTAGTAAACCGGGAGGAACTTGTTGGGGTTGATGGCGATGAGGATGTTGCTGGCGTAGGTGTAGATTTTGAACTTGTAGAAGCGTTGGCGCAGAGCCTCCAGGATGTTCTCCTCAGTCACAGCCTGGAGGTCGCAGAGGTCATCGTAGTCCACCTTGTTCTCCTCTTCCTTGCTGCCTTGCTGCTGCTGCTGCAGGATGAAGTGGTAGCCTTTGCTCTGCGGGTGCCACCGCTGGGCCTCGGGCGGCCACTGCAGGACTCTCTCCAGGGGGCTGTCGCCATCGCCCAGCAGCCTCTCCTCGCCGCTGATCTGCCTGACCTCCAGCAGCCGGTACGACGACGTCCCGCCGGAGTCCAGCCCCAGAGTGACCACGGCGTTGCTGATGACCGACTTCACCGTGTCCGTGGCGCTGACCTGCAGGGGACAGTAGGCGGCCGTGTCCTGGGACACCCGGGGGTAGATCTGCACGACGCGGGCCTCCTCATCCTGCTCAGGGGCCTCAGCGGCTCCGAGGGTAGTGCTGCTGCTCATCTTGATGCACAGAGGCAGGCTTCAGCATAACTCACTGCCCCAACTCTGTCAGCTGCCACTGGACACACACATATAAACACACACAAATACACACATAATGTTACCAAAGACCAATTTATGAAGAGAAAGAGAGTGAAAATTCAGTCTAAAGTACAAAAAAACTGAGTGAAATTTCATTTTACATTAAAAAAAAATTAAGTTTTTTAGTGTAAAAACTGACATTAGGGGCACACACACAAACATAATGTTACCAAACACAAATTTACAAAGGGGAGAGAGTGAACTTTTAGTCTAAAGTACAAAATAACGAGTCAAATTTCATTTTACATTCGAAAAATTAAGTTTTTTACTGTGAAATCTGACATTAGAAACACTGAAACAATACTTTAAGTTTCACCCTTCATATATACAGTGGCTACTAAAACAACAGCAGCAGCAGTAACATAACAATTCACCTCCGCCCAGGTGAAACATGTCAAACAGTAGGCTAACAAGAGGGAAACTGAATAAAAAAGTCAAATTAAATCTTACCTTTCGAGAAAAAACACTCATTTCATCTTTAAAAGTCCAGAAAATATTCCTGACAGCGAAAAGTGAGAGAAGGCAGAAGTAGTTCTTTCTTTTTTTGGCGTCAACCAACTCCAGTCACACAACTTCAGGAGGAAAAGGCAAAAAAAAAAAAAACTTTCTTTACCTGAGCTTCCCAGATAAAGGTGAGACAACAAACTGTTCACGCGCACCGACGGTTTTAAATGTTGAAAAAGTTAATTCCCTGCATTTCGTCGTCGTCTTTACCTCCAGTAAATCACGGTTCCTTTTTAGAGATATTGAGGTTTTGACGTCTCCTCCTTGTTGTCCCGATCGAAAAGTTAAGGCGCACGTTACTTCCTAGATTTCTTCACACACAGACACACACACACTGACACATACACGCTCACACATACACACACACACACACACACACACACGTCGACGAAGGGGAAATAAAGTGATAGTGCTCCCTCCTCTGACTATAAAGATGTCACCGTGTCGGTAACGGGAGATGAAACAGCTGCAGATAAAACAGTTTTCACCGGAGAGACGGCGACACTTTGACACCGCGAGGCGTTAATACACCGCAGCAGCAGCGTCACGAGCCAATAGTTTAATTGACCTCATTGGTTGTGGTTGTTACCTGTCATGAGGTGACAGGGCGCCCCCTGCTGGATGCAGGAGGTATTACAGCCAACACCCCCAACCCCATACAGTATATAGTGACATGGATCAGGGACCCATTGTAATAAACTGTTTTATATTAACTGGGCCTAGTGCCATGTATAAACGTACCTTGTTATTGTGCATTCAATACTACACTATTCAAATAATACACAGGATTATGTAATCATGCTTTTATTTTAAACATGTACAATACAGTCAGTGAGCTGTGCCTCTGCCATTTACCTTGGCAACTGAAACTAATGGTGATATCAACAATGTCGGTCAATTACATAATAATCATGAAGACAAACTATACAAATTGACATTTTTATTTTAAACATAAATGTGAAAATGAAAAAAAAAATGTTTTGAGGTAAAGTAACCACAAAGACCCTCCTAAAGAGAAAGAGCCTATCACAAACTGCCAGAAAGAGTTTTTAAATGATGATAAGGGACACAAAATGTCTAAATAAGAGATGCAAAATGACCACATGAGACATAAAATGAATACAAAGAGACAAGAAATGCATCATGAAGATATACAAAATTATCTAAATGTGTTATAATGGAACATTAATGTGACCTGAAAGAGACACAACATGACTGCACTGAGATGCAAAATAATATCTCAATACAAAGTGACAAAATGTAACACAAACATAGATATAAAGAAAGTGACATAAAACAATGAGAAGGTGCAAATACAACCAGAGATTGTCAAATGCTTATATGAAATGGGTATAAAGTAATGTAAAAGTGAACACAAAGAGGCACAAAATGACTACATAGAGATGCAAAATGACATAAAATGAATACAAAGACACAGGGATTCAACACCAAGATACACAAATGACCACAAAGTGACACACAACAACCAAAGGTGCAAGTTACCACAAAATGGTTTAAGTGACAAGAGACAAAAACCACTAAAAAGGAAGGGACGGAAAATGATCACAACAGCCACAAAAGAACAAAAAGTGGCCGAGAGACACATAAAAACAATATTCAGATGCAAAAATGACAATGAGACACAAAATGAGTGGAAAGAAACAAAAATTTAACACAAAGATACATAAAATAACCACGGAGTGAGATAATACAACCACAAAGTGCCGTAAAGAAAGAAAGAGAGATTTGCAAAATGATCACAATGTGACATGCAACAAAAAGTGGCCACAAAGAGACATAAAGTGGTGACAAAGAAAACCAAAATGTCTGTAATGACACACAAATTAAATACAATGTGATAAAAAATTCAACTCAAAGATGCAAACAGTGACCACAAAGTCACATTAAACAACCAGATGTAAAACAGCACAAAAACGTGATGAAAGCCAACCACAAATCAGAAGAAACGCTACAAAAAGATGCAAAACTAATCACAAAACATCAAGCTGACCACAAATAGATGTGAAACAACTACACACAGAACGGCCAACTCTCTTAAAACTGGTGCAGACGCTCAAAATCCACAATTATGAGAATTATTCTGAAAAATATAATGTGAAATGTGTTTATTTTTGTGTGGATTGTGACACAGGTCACTCAGTTGTGAGCTTCTACCGATCGTATCTGTTCTTTACAGCTATCACCATCATCTGGTTTGTTTTTTATGGGATGTTTTCTTTATTTAACAAAGGTGTGCGATGCAGTGAAAGCAACATGTGCGTAACAAAATGCAAATCAATACAAATCCTCCTGTAAATTTTATTGTGTGCGTCAGACAGAGTTGGATTTTGCCCGTGTTGTGTTTGCAAATGAACGTCTCATTCACAATCGCTGCAACACTTTCTGCTGCCACTGGTCTGCTACTGTATGTGGTGTATACTACTATATATTATCTCACCTGCACAAATGCACACACTGTTCCTGCCATGGCTGTTTAAACAATGTTTTTTTGTTTTTTATCGCTTAACTTCTGTGATAAAATACATATAGTCCCACAAATGATGTATGACAACAGTTTTGTTTTTTTTACCACATTGAGTGCAGATATTTTAATAGGCACAGTCTTTTACAAAAACAAAAAGAAAAGCAGTTACTCATGAAGGCTATACTTTTTAAGATGCATCTTTATTTAAGAGTGGATAATAACCTGAACTGCTCGTTTTTTTGTGTGTGAAACTGCAACAAATCAGCCCAAATACCAATTAAATACAAACTCTTACATCTGTTGTTTTCTCAGCTTCCAGTTGTGCACTGCAGAAATGTAATTAATTACAGAGAAGCCACTGTGAACATCTACACTATCACTTATCCAGCAACAAGTTATATACATTTATGGCCACGTCTGCAATAAAAATAGAAAAATAAAAAATGTTTTTAACGAACGGGTCCACAGGAAGATAGCCCAAGGTGAAAAGTAATTGCTCACATGACACCCTGACAGGTGAGGACATCCAAAATCAATAGCATGTCATACGACGACCAGCTCTCCTTATGCTAATGCAGCTCCTGTCCGTTCAGGTGTATAATGACTGCGGAGGTGTGGAGCCGGTGTATCCCAATTTGGGGGGGAAGACGCCGCATGCAGACACACTGACAGCTTATTATGGTGTGAGGAATGAAGAGAGGCGACGTAAAGTGTTACTCAGCACAAATCAGCTGCTGTTGATAACGACTACCTGCAGAGGCAGCCAGATTCACCCACACAGCCAGACAAATGAGGACACACACATTCACACACACATATACAGTAGATATACAGTATGTATACAAATGCATGTATCAGAATGGCAAAATTCATCACTTAAAGAATACCTTCTTTACAAGTTTGTGGTCATTTCTGGGTGTGTTCATTGTGATCATTGTGACGATGGAGTCTGTTTGGGCGTCACTCTTGTTCCTGCTGGACTGAGCCAGTTCTGCAAAGACACACTGAATCCAGTTCAGTAGGCACCAGAGTACACGACCCGAAAAGGTAGAAAAGCATCGCAGGCACATTCCCTATATGATTCAAACTGAACTGAACTGATGTGTTAAAGGGATAGTTCACCCAAAATTCAAATTTCACTCATTATCTACTCACCCTCATGTCGACTAAGAGCTGTGAGAATTTTCAGAGTCCTCCATCTCTTCTCTGAGTTACGGGGGGTCCGTGCAGCAGTATTTGTCCATATAATGGTTGTGAATGGACACCAGGTTTCTTCATCCAAAAAGACACACCAAATACCTCCATGCTGCTCGTCTGTAATGTCCCTCTTGTATTGAAGCCCCGACATGAGAAATTGTTCCGAAAAAAATTAAAGAAGTCTATTTTAAGCTTATTTGTAGCGGAAGCTCCCAGTGTCTCAGTTCACTGCTCTTCCTTTGTCAGTGCAAATCATGTCAGGGCTTCAATACAAGAGGGACATTACAGATGAGCAGTATGGAGGTATTTGGATGTTTTTTGGTGTGTCTTTTTGGATGAAGAAAGTTGGTATCCATTCACAACCATTATATGGTCAAATACTGCTGTGTGGACCCCCGCGTAACTCAGAGAAGGGACAGAGGACTCACAGCTCTTAGTCGACATGAGGTTGAGTATAATGAGTGAAATTTGAATTTTGGGTGAACTATCCCTTTAAGTGTGGATGTGACGAAGCAATGATACTCAACTGAAACCAGGTTTGTCTACAACTGCAGGTGATGATCGTGTCAGAAGACGACTGTGAAAATGAGCTTCAACAAATCACACTGACAAGACCTTCTGTCACCAAACGTCGTCTCTTGTGCGTCTTCATAAACCCGCCATAAATCAAAAGAAACCGAATACTAAACCGCGTGTCTGGACATGCAGAGACTTTTACAGCATTCCTCTTTACTTTACAGTGCAGGTGGTCGTACTTTTTCATCCCGTGCATTTATGCATGCATCCTTCCTTCTCTCAGGTGGGAGCTCATTCTTTCGCGTCAGATGCTGAACTTAGCCACTGTGAACAACTCCCGTTTGGTTTAATGCTCACTAATGAGCTAAGTTCTGCATCTCCAGAAAAGTCATTTTGCAGAGGCATTTGGAGATAATCTGCAAGAAAACAAAACCAAACAAAAAAAACCTCTTTGTACAACTCATAAAATTAAACAGGTTTTTAATGGAGATCACAGATTTAATTGAAGTAGCAATCATGCTCGGTCCTGTAAAAGTAATAATGTCTGCTGCGTAAACTACGGCCTGTTGTCACACTGTGATTTATCCAAATGAGAAATCCAGCTCCACTGCAGGCAAAGAAGTCATTAAACACAGAGAAAACAGAGGAAATGTGCTCATAAAAATAAACTGCATTCATGTAATTTATGACACTGACCGCTAATATGAATGTAGAGTGTGTGGAGACATGAGCATAGTGGTCGGCCAAAGGGCTGGACCACAGTTTATGGCCTTAAGATGCAATGACTGAATGGCTCTTTTCATGACCTGCATGTTAATTAGGTTGGTGAAAAAAAAAAGAATTAGAAAACTAAATGATGTTAAGTGCTAAAATTGAAAAGTTTCTCCTCCGAAAAGCTTCTGCAGTTCTAAAAACCTGGTGTGAGAGTCCCAGGTGTTTAACCCATGGAGGGGAAGACGCCTCAAGAAAAGTTAAGTGCTCCACGTCGCGCCTCGGATTCAGTAAAATTCAAAACCTTGACTGAAGTCAAAGTTCAAACGTACCCAAAGAATGAAACATATGTCTACTTGTAATGGTTTATACATAACTAACATTTAGTCTTGAGAGTAGCCAAGGTGGAGAACAATGATATACTGTAGTACCTCATATATCATTCATAATATTTCATATAATGTTCTTAAAAAGAAAGAACTAGAAGTTTTAGTAATTAATAATAAATGCAGGTGAGAAAAAGAACAACCCTATATTGATGTAAAAAAAAAACTAAATGGAGGGTGAGACTTGTGCTGGATACCAGGCTCAGCTCTGTGTTGCGTAGGCAGAGAAAGTTTAGTCGAGCGTATGTAAATATCGTGACAATCAGGTGCGTTATGATCTTTAAATGCAGATATCATCTTTCTCTTTTCACACGGTGGGGTGCATTTCTTCCCTCTCCGCGGCTGTGAAGAGACTCTGTCTTTCGTCATTCGTGCCCGGATAGTTTGTCTGAGCCTCGGGACACGGACTCAGTTTTCAGAATAAACTGTGGTGTCATGACATCATGACCGCGCTGTGGAAAACAACTCAATCTCACGTTCATGCTGCTTCGATCTGGACTTTCATGAACAAACTTAAGGCACGCACTTGTGCACTTCTGTCTGTGCAGTGTTAACTTGCTTTGCTGAGTGAAATGGGAGGATTTGTGTGCAAGCTTCAACGATTTGCACCATTTTAATCACAGTAAAGTAACAGAAGTAGGACAAGACGGACTTAGAGCTGAGATAACTGTTATTTCTTCTTCATAGTCTTAAAAGTTACCCTCGTCACCTCATCCTTACTTGAGGTTCGCACTCTCGCCGCGGCACAAAATCTTGTAAACACGACCCAGAGAGTTGGATTAGTTTCAAGGGTATCAGTGTCCAAGTGAAGTTACCTGAGCCCGGCTGCCATTATGTCATTTTTCACCCTGCTTCAGGAGAAGAAAAGGCAGCTGCAGCCTTTGTCATCCCGCCACCTCCTCCTCCTCCTCCTCCTCCTCCTCTCCTGTGGAGAAGAACTGTGATGATCCATCATGGGATTAAATAAGCAGGATAACACAAAGCCTCCTCCACCGTCACCGTCATACATGACATTAGTTAGTTAACTTTTTCTGAGATGGGAGAGCCATGTAAATCCTTTCAGAGATGCCGAAAAAAGTGGGTGGAATAGGAGGAGACGACGAAATGAAGAAACAGAAGGGAAAACTGGCTCAGTCCAAAATAGTCTACTCAAGCAAATCAGCAGCGACATTTCCTGCAAAAAAAACCAAAACAAAAACGTTCCCACAATAAGAAAGACACAGTGTCGTTCCAACACATGCAGTGGATTTCATGTTTGTTACGTCTCATGTTACGTTCCTCTCCTCTGTTGACCAAACAGCTGGACCAGCCGTCATTCATCTGGCTTTGAAAGCGCCTGTGAAAAAAAAAAAGGATTCAAATCTCAACTCACCTGTTTGTAAACAAGTGGCGGTGGTCGATGAGACAGACAGAGGCCCTCGGCGTCGCCATCACTCCCTGCTGGTTGTCCCTGGTTGCTTTTCTCTGTTGTTGCATGTTCTTAGCAAGACGGCGCTGCTTCCTACTCCTCAAGCTGTTCGGTGTGAGGTGTGGGTGAACGAGGGGGAGAGCATGTGTGAAAAGAGAGAAGCAGAAAAGGGGGAGGGGAGGGGAGGGGGGAAGAGGGGAAGAGAGGGGAGGGTTTGAGGATGATGGGACAGGTGTGGAATTTACACACCCTGCTGGTAGCGCGCACTATTGGCATATTTGCTTCAGCATGATGAGTCACCTCTTCTTCTCATGGCGGAGAAACTGTGGGCTTCAGAGTGAGAGGGAGACAAAAACAGAAAATATAAAGGAATGAAAAGTCTGCAGGATGTGTCACTGTCTCAGTCTGGGGCCCCAGCTTTGGCTCAAAAGTGCATTTTTATTCAAGTGCTTTCAGATTTCAACTCTGCAATTTGAACATAATAAAATCTTAAAACTGACTCACAGTTCAACGTGAAGTCAAGATGGTCACACCGAATGTGCTGTGAATTATGGGTGTTTCTTTCTTTCTTCTCTCTGGGAGCTGAGAGAGCTACACGACAAAATAAGATCCGGTAAAAAAAAAAACCCAGTAAATTATGAAACTCACTGACAGGATATATTGCAATGTAAGTAGTGGGCGGTGGTGGTGCCGGGATCATAAATCATACACTGTCAGTCATAATTACACATCACACTGTTGTAGTTTAGGGTTTTATGTTAAAGTACTGTATCAAAATAGATACAAGTTTAAAGTTAAATCAAACAATTGACACTAACTGTTAAGTTAATTATAAGAAAGGGGAAAAACATTTCAGATGGGAAATAATATGCAAACTTGAGCTTGGATGTTTATTCCTGAATTTTGAGAACTTTTTTATTACATAATTAAAACAATCTTGAACTTATTCTGGAGTTTTAAAGCATCTACAATGAATTATTCATAATAATGGGTTACTAAACTTAATGCTTATTGTTTTGGTCTGCAGCTTTTAAGTGAACAGGATCTTTCAAAGTGTTGTTTTCAGCCACAACAGCTGCTCTCATTTAAAAGGCTCTAAAAAACCCCCACTGTACAATACCTGCTCTGGTAAACACAGAGGAGCATTTAGCAGCTGAAGAGTCAGATTTTCCCCCCAGGAGTTGGTGGAGACCAAAAAAAACAGGTGAAGAAAGGGTGATTGTTGGACTTACATTCATCAGGTGTGGTGTCCAGATTCATGATAATGTTGCTCAGGATCTGTAAAGAGGCAACCTGCGGAAATGAATCAAAATCCTAAATCAAAATCAATCAAAATTGAGAAATATTTAACAAATGTCGACAGATGAGAGGATGAAAACTTGGTTGGTGATCACAGAAACTTCCCACCGCACCACTAACCCTCCTCTGATACTCTTAATGGCACAAAACTGATCCAGTTGTAACGAAGCGGAAACAGGAAATAGAAAAAAAAAACATTCACCCTCCATCACACGAGTGCCCTCATGTCAGTCACCATACCCTCCCTATACATTTCTGCCCCCTCTCCATCAGTTGTGATTTGACGGCTGAAACCAGATACGAGGCGCTTCCATACATGGTTGGTACATGTCGGTGTCGCTCTACAGCAGGGCAACGAGTCTGAAAAAAACAAAACACTGAGGCTGTCTCGAGTTGTTGTTTTTCTTTTTTTTTCACCCCCCCCCCCTCTTTGCCTTTTAAGAGCACTCTGCAGCGTGCTCCTCTCTGGCCCTTAATGCACCAGGTCCATTTAGAAAGCCAGAGCTGTGAAACCCAAGATCACAGGCATGGTCAAAAACAATTTCACCCCTCTGAATGAGCCAATATCCACTTCACACTTTGAAAGAGAAAGGGAGATCTCTGTTACTGCAATATACAAGTTGGTAACACAATAAGTACACACTATTAAGCATTAGTTAAGCATTGATAAATACTGAACGCATGTTACAAATGAAGAAGTCTCTGCTTGTGCTTATCAATGTATTCATGTGTTATAAATGATGAATTCATTATTTAATGCTTAACAGTGTTTCCATATTATAAAGTGTGACCTAAGTTACACAGTCAGTTTACCAGTTGTTGTAGCAGATGCATTCATTTCTAAATGTGCAGCTTGTTTCTCGTCTTATCCAAGCTCTAAAAATAGTTTATTTACCTTAAACTCCCTCCTGCACCATAAGTTGACCTGGTAACCTCAGCTTCTAAACAAACAAACAAACAAACAGATTAATACGAGTGAAAAACAACTTCTTATTTTCCAGCAACTGTTCCTCAGGGGTGATTGTTTTGGAGCAAGAGTTGCCCCGAGCACAAAGAGATGAAGGCGGCTTCTGTGTGAAACCAGATCCAGGCCGGAGTGATGATGGGCAGCGCATGGCGGGGAGTCCTGGACGCATTAGCCCGGGCTAATGGGCGAGCTGGCTCCGAGAGGCCTGACTGTCCATTATGTGCGGCCACGGCTGGAGGAGTTTGAAGGTAAACTGCTGTTTGACTGCTACTGATGTCCGGCGAGCCCCTAAACGCTCATATCATCATTCAATTATATGATGCTGATTTCCAAAATTGCAAACGTTTTGCTGGACATGCAGATTGTTTATTGCTTTTATGTTGCCTGGCAGTTTGTGCTGTAATTTCTAAATTAAATTCTCTGTTAATTTCTGTCAGGCCCATTTTTCTTTTTTCTTTTATGGCTATTCTGGCAACAAGATTGTTCTGTAATGGCAATGTCATGTCTATTGGATGAAATATCTCTACATCTACTGGATGAATAGCCATGAAATTTGGTCTAGACGTTCACGACAGCCAGATGACGAATCCTACAGTACTAACTCTGGTGATCCCCAGATTCCCCCCTCTAGAGCCACCACCATGCTATCTATTCCAGCAAACTTTCCTTTTTACTCCTTTAGAAACTTGTAAAGAAATAGAGCTCACGGCTTCGCTGGAATAATACAGCAATAAAGTTTAAAAGGCCCAGAAAAAGCCCTTTGAACCAATTCCATCATTTCTATTTAATTTGACATTCACAGAAAAGAAAAAAATGGCTCTCCATATCAGACATGGCTTGTGAGAGCGAAATGATCCTTGCTTCACTGAAAAGGTGACTGTTAATAGTGCGTCTAAAGGTGGATAATGGAGGAGATTGTAGGCGCTCTGTCCTTGATGAGAGGGTTTAGGACGTTGGCACAGCTCTGGAGGAAGGTGTGTGTGTGTGTGTGTGTGTGTGGAAGTTAAAAAGGCCACAGAGATGTGG
The DNA here is from genome assembly GCA_030347415.2 of Decapterus maruadsi. NCBI lineage: Eukaryota > Metazoa > Chordata > Actinopteri > Carangiformes > Carangidae > Decapterus > Decapterus maruadsi. The sequence continues at coordinate 22,680,604 of CM064906.1, forward strand.
AAGGAGCAACGTGATGAACAGCTCTTTATGTAGAGAGAAGTGGATTGATCTGCGTCCCTCTGCTGCATGCAAAGCCAACGGGCATGTTGGAGAGGGAGGGGGTGAGTAATACAAGAGAGCAGGGGTGAGACAGAGCGAGAGAGAGAGAGAGAGAGAGGAAGCACTCAGGTGGGAGGTTTTTTTGGATGCAATGCAGGACTTTGGAGGTTGTGCCGTAGAGGGTGCTGTTGCATTAATCAAATCTGGAGGTGATAAATGCCTGAATAAGAGTTTCAGCGGCCAAGAATGAGAGTGAAGGACAGAGATGTGCAGAAAAGGCTGTTGATAGACTCACATCCGTCAGGAGGCTGACTAATGTCATTTCCTGTGTTTGATTAAAGACATGTTTAATTATCTTTGGACATAATATATGCATCATATAACACATAAAGCACGTTTTGAATGAAGACATGGTCACAACTTTGAAAATATGACGAAAAAATGTATTTATTAACTGTCTCACTGTTTGCAGCGATAAATCATCCCTGTGAATGAATGACTTTGCTAAAACTGTCAAGGATCTTGAGTGCCACCTATTGATCACGGGGAGAATTTTAAATCTATTTCCGAGCTGCAAAAGATAATTTCAATCAATTTCATGCCTCCTTGGTTAAAAAATGGTGGAAAGGCTGAACAATTTAACAATGTGAGCGAGATCATTTACTTTGCGAGCAGCTGCAGACTGAGCAGCCAGCGCACGTTCAGTTCATCCCCTTCGGATATCGACACAGACTCTCAAGTCGCAGGATCAGGACAGATCTGGTGTCCAACGGCACGGGAAAACAACATCTGTGAGAAAAAAGGGCTGAGCGACCGTTGACCTCCACAATGATGAGTGTGAGTCTGTGACACTTGTACATACCAAGCTGTCACTTCTGTTTCACTGTGGTGTCACACAGGAAATGCAAGGGAGTTAATTACAGTCACTTCTCCTCAGAGGACGTTGCACTTTCTCTTTTTAAATGGTGGATATGTGTCAGACCTGAATTAAACTCTTCACTGAGGAAAGCTGAGCCGCAGTTCCATTAAGGCCGCAGCTAATTAGCATTTTCTCAAGAAACTCAGTAATTAAGCTTTTGGGTGTTATACAATTATATAATTATATCATAAATTAACTATAAATGATCTTTGTCACATCAAACGTTGTGCATTTTTGCTTGAAATATTACTGTTACACAATCATCAAAATAATTACAGATGTATAACCTTTGACAACCAATCAGCTAATCAATCAAAGTTGCAGCAGCCAAGTCCGTCCTTATTATATGCAATTTATACTCAATGTTTTGCAGTCAGTCGACAAGAACTCAACAGACTTGACAGTTGAACAAAGAGACGTAAAGGGGTTTTCATTATTTCACAGCAGTGGCGCTTGACTCAAAGAAAAGCTGAATCATTTTCCAAATTCCTCTATTACCCTCTGTGTTTGTATGTTTTTCCACCATTTAGAATTTATTTTCAGTCCATATAGAGCCGTGAGCGCCACCTCGATTTCCTTTATGCGTTGGGGAAAATTCTGAAACATTTGGATAATCTCTCCAAACAGCGTTTCTGTAGCTCTTTAGAAAATGGCTGCTGCAACTACGAGCTGTTTCAATCCAAAATATTTTGGTGAATCCCATGCTCAGCATCCAAAAGCTCTTTTAGTGAAAGCATTGTTCTGACTGAGGCCAGCTGCTGCTGGACAATGGTAGAAAAAACAGACAGGATTTCATTTGTGTATCAGCGTATTTCCCTACTTCCATTCTTGTTCTTCCGTTTCCAAACAGAAGGTATAATATTCTACATTCAACGTGTCCCAGCTGAAAGAAATATTATTTTCAGTTGTTCCTGAAACCAAAGCGACTCCAAAAACTCTACATTTCAAGTACATTCAAGTGTCAGTTTCACACGTTAATCGCAAGCCATAAGTACTATTTGCATTTGTGATCATAAAAACTCCTTTTAAAGACAGTAAACTTGATAAATGAGTCCATCCTCCAGTAAAAACAGAGCCCATGGGCTTTTATTCATCAGCCAATTAACTATAGTTATGTTTCTGGACTGGTCAATCAAACCATGGACTTAGATACAGGAGAGAGAGAAAGGTTCAATTCTCACATTTTACAGGAGAAATCTTTTTCTAAAGCTAATGAAGCCACATTATAGTATTATCCATATCCTTATCCACATTATTGTGTATAGTACCATGGCAACAATCAATACGCTGGTAGTGACGTTGTGATTATCATGGTAATCATGACAACCAAGGTCCATTATGCATGACGCTATACAGCACAGTATTTCAGGAAATCCTAATAGGACTTGGAGGACGAAACCAAGGACTCACGCCCGGACTTGAACTTACCTGAGCCTGAACTTGAAAGTGTCCTCGTTTGATGTTCACCACAATTCTGACAATCATCTCTATAGAGGACAAAAAAAAAGACTCTCACAGACAAAGCAATATGAGAGCTGCAGCACTAAATAAGATACTGCCACTTAGGAAAATAAGAGAGGTCGTGAAGCTGGAGCCAAGACTTGACGGTGTGTCAGCAGCACAGTGTGTTAAAAACCTAAAAACCTGGACTTGGCTGTTCCTGGAGGTGGTTTAACCAAGGTCTTGCAGGACTGCCCATCTTCCCTTAATGGCTGTTTACAAAGCATAAAAATCCTCCCCACACCTTCACTGACTGTCAGTCGCTCTTCCAACTCCGAGGCTACACGAGGACATCTTAACAAACTTCCTCCAAATGAGGTCATTGGCCCTTTTTAATGATCCTTGATCTGTGCTGGCACGTTTCTCTTCAGATTAGACGTGAAGTTAAGTAATGCTTTCACCAGCAAGACACTATTGCTTTCAAGTGGCTCTACAGTACATTAGGGTGATTTTCCCTTGCCATCTGCTGTACATTTCTGTTATCTACGCAATAAAAGATAGTGAAAGGTCTTCAACACATGCACAAAAGAAATGCACTTATTATTTCAGAGCCAGGTTTCATTTGAGACTGATTTAAAGTCATTGTTTGAGGCTGATGTGAAACAGTGAGGAGTAAATGATGATTTTGACGTTAGCTGCTGTCCTTGGAGGATTTAGCACTTTACAATAACGGATCTGAAATTAAACACAATAGATAGAGAGCGGCTGTCAAGCTGAGTAGCGCTTTGATTTCTCCCTCGGAGCACGGCTTTAAGTTCATTGCTATTCATCTAGAAATGCGGGAAGCTTCACTATTTGTGTAAAAAGGCAGCTCTTTCCACAGTTTTCTTCTTTCCTCATCAACTCTGACTCTGCTGTGTTTCCTCAAAGTTCTGAGAAGCAGAGCTTTGAAGGGTGGCGAATAAATGATTCAGCCATTGTTTGTGGGTAAACATGAGAGATTACTCTGAACAAATGGACGGCCCTGGACTTGAAGGCCAGGGGAATGGCATAACAGGCTGTTTAGAGATTTGCTTGCTCTGTCCCTGTGCCTCTGCGTCCATGAAAACAAATGTTAAAACAGCAGGAGGCTGCAAAGAAAAAAATAATACATTTGACCTCAATGTTTTCTGCTTAATATGTGTAATGGCAAAGATGTTTGCACTAATTATATCTTCCCTACATCTGAGACTGAGTTAATCAAATCTGAAAATGGTGGGTCTGTGGAGTTTAATGAGCTGAGCCTCTGAGTCTCCAAATGTGACGTGATCAGTTTTTAATGTGGATACCACCGTGTAAATGTACTACCTAACACTGTGGTCTTCAAATATCCTTTGGCTAATACAACATTAAAATAAAAACCTGTTGTTGGGAGTTGCGTGTATTTGTTGGCTGTAACCAGATCAACAAAGGAGATTTTTCATAAACTTGTCTGGAAAAACTTTTGGAAGCCCGGAGGAATTAGGTCTAGTGATTACCAAGAACAAAAAGCAAAAGTTGCTTCTCAGCTTTTCATTATTTTTCAGCTTTGTTAGCACTTAATTCTGTGAACATAGATCCACCGCACTGGCACAAACTGAAGTATCTCAGCTACGACTGAACAGATGGGCAGTTCATTTTGTAGAGATATGCATGGTTCCCCGAGGATGAATCCTAACGACTTTGGTGACTCCTTAACTTTTGCTTGAGCTTGAAATATCTTAACATCTACTGGATGGATGGTATAAGATATGAATGGATTCTACAGGATTACTGACTTCTTGGTTGCATGGCATAGGTCAATTTTAAATTTGTTCAGTACTTTAGATACTCACTTACTTTACGACTAAATATCAGTAAAAGCAATGACCTCGTTGACCTGAGATGTACTGCACTTTATGTGAAGTCCTACTGCCTACTGTAATTAGAAATAATTAGGACGGAGGGCAATGTGGGCTCTTATCAAACACGATCAGATGAGACCTTTAACTGTTCAGTACGTCAGATGGACTAAAAGTCAAGGCTGTGCATTTTTCTTCCATCAAGTAGCACAGAACATGCCATCTGAGTTTACTGTTACGTGGAAAATGTACCATTTTCCTGTAAAACAAAGGTCTTTCTTCTAACTTTAGTGCAACCATTTGAGCCCTGAGAGCTCCTCCGTCAGGTTCTGACCTTCACACTGTTGTTTCAAAGGGAGTGTTTCCCTCGATAACAAAGGGCAAAAATCTGTCATCACAATGGACTGATTGATTAATAGCTTACATTACATACCTTCGTTCATTCATGGTTAACTCATTTAGCAGCATTTAGTCAGGTGGTGGAACTCGATTCGACTGTACATTTCAGATGCAAAAATGTCACTTTTTTCTCCAGTAAATTTTTCCTAATGAATCTTTTTTTTTTTTAAACTACAAACTACAGCAAAAGTATAAAATGCAACAGTAGTTATGAACAATAAATATACTGTAATATAATTTAAAATGACAGTGAAATGACCTGCATCATGACATTTGATACTTACACTGGAGTATGGAGTATTCTTACATTATCTTATGTAAAAGATCTGAATACTTCCTCCACTATTGCAAAAATGATCATACACATGTAGTCAATGAACTTTGGCAGCGGTCATCTCCTATTTTCTGCACTGGGCTAATGACCAAAGGCCTTGGCGTTGTGCTGCTGAATGAACAATGTGATGTGGGCTTTATCTGGGTCAGTGTATGTTACTGCTGCAGGTCAGATCTGAGTGAAAAGAAGTCTGACTGACTGTTCCTGTTTTAGACACACTGTCCCGGGCTGCGAGACAACACTTGGCCAGACTTTCATGCACCAGACTGATGTGTTCATGTTGCCACACTACAGTTCCCAGAAAAAACAACAGGCCCGACCTTTCAATAGCTTATTCTGGTCCTTTATGTTTTATTTATAACATTTTGTATTCTCTGGTGGGGTTGTAGTATTTGAGTCTGAACTTTTAACACTTTGCTCACTCCTTCCTGTCAAACATTACCTTCACTTCTAAATATTCCTGGATCATTTATCCATATGCAGCGTGCCTTTACATTAGTCTGTTGATCAATGTGCCACTTTGGTCCAGACAGAATTATCATTGAATATAGATGTCTTAACTTGTTCTCAAGTAGCTGCAACTTTTTGGAAAGAAATACTATCTATAAACCCTTTCATGAGGAGGAGGGCTGCTTTGGCGCTTGATGCTGTCTCAACACATGTTCTTCTCTTCATCTGCATCTGCTCTCTCAGCTTTGCCTTACTCTCATCGGAGGCAGTAAAGACCACAAACATTCACTCCAAAGTCTGTCGTTTTTTGTGCAGCCAGTGCAGAGCTGCTGTATCTCCTCTCTATACCCACCATCTATCTCAAAAAGCCAAAGCAGGTAAATACCAGCTTTTCTTCCCTTCTTTCTTTCGTTTCTACCTTGCTGCACGCTGTCCCTACATCCTAACAAGTGCAATCTCACGCCACCAGGGCAAAAATTAATCATTTCATTCCCATTTTCTTACTGTCAGCCATGGCAACAGCTTTCTGTGAGCCATCTCAGCTGTGCTTCTCAAGGCAACACTCGCTCTCTCCCTCTGTCATTACCCCGTCCATTAGTGCTTTTTGCCTTTGTCATTTGGATGTCAGGCCTTTTTTTAACAGCTGACTCCCATACAGCGTCCTTGATGCTCAGCACATCTAAAGACAAATTAGCCACAGCACCCTGAGGTCTTTTGGATTTTGTGCAGATTCATGGTATGCACAAAATATTGTAATAAATTGTCTCAAATGTGGATTGGCCATGGGAATGGTCTCAAGGACTTAAAGCTGCGGGTCTCACTTCAATCCAACAAGCAAAAGTGGAATGTATGCTGTAAATTTCTCTTTTGATAATACCATCCACACTTGCACGAAGAATTGCACAGGCAACGAAATCAATGATTTGCTTGATACCCTACTTTGTGTACTCAAAAGCCAGAACACTTTGAGCCTCGACTTGACATTTTCAACACTAGAAACTAAAAGTATTTTGTATTCTCACAAAAACTCAAAGAATATTTATTCTATGAATTGCATGACACAGTGTTTTTCTGGCATGATGCAACTAGGTTTCCTGGCTTGGAAATAGGAATTGTTTTATAATCCTCTTTGGAACAACGTGACCATTGTGTTCCCTAAAAGCAGGACGTGCAGCGACACACCGAGCACTGATATAAGATGTGACCTCACTGGGTGTTAAATCTAACGTGGTTCTCTGTAAAATGGGCTTGACACTGTCACTAGTCACTATCCCACTGTGGAAAAATCACTTCTGGCTGCAGTTTTTCTGGCCACTGTCTGTTGTCTCAGTGAGTTCAGAACAGCTTCAAAGGTTTTTAGAAATGTACACCTTCAAGAAGGTTCAGAGGGGAATTTTTTTTTCCAGTTTCTTTCCAGTTTTTAATCCACATGTTTTCCAAAACAGCAGATTTTCTGTCCAGTCCACAAGTTACTCCATACATGTGTGCAACCTGCTAGTCGTATTGGATCTGAAAAATGTATTTTTACACCAAAGTGAAGGTCTCTTCTTTGTGTCTTTCTTAAAGGGATACTTCACCTAAAATCAATAATTCACCAATTTTCTACTAGGGTTTGGAGAACTTTCAGTTATCAAAACGCTTTTGGAGTTCCAGGGGGGTTCAGCTGGCAACAGATTTTCATATTATGGCGGCGGATAAAGTTCACTTCTGAATCGTCCAAAACACACACTATGAAACATCTAAATACCTCCATACTGCAGGACGCAAGTGTCCTGAAGCCGTGACATGAAAAAGTTATTCAGAAAAAAATAATTTGATCTTTGTTTTTAGCCTTGTTGTAGCAGTAGCTCCCAGTGACTCTGTTTCTCCAAACCCTTCCTTGGCATGGTGAGTAGAAAATTGGTGAATTATCGATTTTGGGTGAAGTATCCCTTTAAGGTTTTATTACTTGATATGATAAGAAACAAAAACTTAAGTCACACTTAACCACAACATTCTAAGACTGATACCTACTGAATATATTGGTAATCCACTGTTCGCAGTTGTGTTTTAGTCAGCCTAGTACTTGTAATCTGTTTTGTGTTCAAACTAATAGGCTGCTCAAATATTTAAAACTTTATGGAACACATCTGAATGCTGGAAAATGTTGACAAATTACTTAAAAAATTGATACATAAAAGTTGTTTTCGTCCTTTTGAATCTCCGATAGGCAGCAGTGGACACAAACTATTTCAAGATCAGATAGAATGAAACATCATCAGCAAACAAACTCACTTTAGATTCACAAGAAGAGGAAAAGTCCCCTCCTATGTAGTACCCCAACCCTGGGTAAAAGTTTCAGACAAGATATTGTTTGCAAGATTTATAATGAGTTCACTTATTTAAACAGGAAAAATAGAATATTTAAATACCTTAGATAAGAAGGGCCATTCAGACGCCTTTCGGCTTCTTCTGTTATCACTGCAGGTTTTGCCTGAATAGATAAGAGTGTTTGTCTGCATGTGTCGACCTGATATAAACCTGTTTGGTGGGCATGAATTAAACTTACCCTAAGGTCTATTGCTTTGGCATTGAATGAATCTTTTGAAACATGCACCATCATGTCCAACAATGAGCGTCTGACCTCATCTATGAAAAATTACAACCCTTCTAAACGGTGATGATTTATATGTTCCTGTGAGATTTAATATATTAGATCAAATCTGGATCATGGAGGTAAACCCTCTCTGACAGAGGGTGCAAATGTCTGGGATAATCTGCTGGGACACAGGTGCATGGTTAGAGATTACAATGCCATGACATTTTTTTTTTTTGAGTGAGTTAATCCATTTAGTAAAGACTGTGAAACAAGTTGACACTAGAGTAGTTTTCCTTTTAGTATGAATAATAATGTACCATTAGCAAACAAAACTGTCTACAAGTCTTCCAAGTCATATTTACTGTCAGATTTGTATAGATAATTTGGACATAAGTGGTTATATTTAGTGCATGGTTAAAAATACTTAGATCACTGTGGAATTTGTATAGTTTAGCCTAAAGCTAGATTTGCTGCTGTAAACAGAAAGGAAGAGGAGAGAGAAAGGAGAAAGAAGTACACGACGACAAATCTGCCCAGTGATTCCTCCTTACATAAAATTAAAGAAAATCTGGCAACCTATTTTATTATATCTATTTCAATTTCTTAAGGTAATGTTGGGTATTTAACCACCTGTAACAACCTGGACTACATTTTTATTAGTCTGTATTAATCTTATTATTGATCTCCTGCATTCTGAGATCTGACTTATTTCATCTTCACTGATTTATTTTTCCTCTCATTCCTCTGAGAAGGGAGTTTTTGCACTGGGATTTGAAACTAATACACATTGAATATTTAAAAAATAAGGATACAAAAGACAAACAAAAAAACATAAAACAAAAGAGAAACCTTCTTTCATAACACATTACTATTTAGGGTTTTAAATCCCTGAGTCCCTGTGCCTCTTTTAAATTGCGCCGCTAAAACAAACGGAAATAAACAAATAATTATGCAAAAGACTTCTTCAGGGATTGTCTGTGCATTAAATCAACACAAATCTCTCAAACAGTCATTTCTTTAGTCTTCATGGACTTATGTGTTCCTATGAAGATGTACATTTTGTCCAGTAGAGAGTTTAAGATAGCTCTAATAATTCCTCTGGTAAAAATTGATCGGAAACTTTTCCTGCCTCTGTCCCTTAACTCACAGAGGTTTAGGCGGAGGTTTAGATAGAAAAATGTCCTGGTTCGTTCTTGGGTCTGCATGACTAAGCGTCATTATACCATTTGTCAGGTATTATTTCTTTCTTTTAAACACATATAATGTAATTTCAAGGCCAGATGGAAATTTGCCACGCAATTTCATGGGGATGAGGGCTCCTCAGGAAATGCAATCCAATAATTTACTCACCACAGGACATTGTTTTGGGGTGAAATTAGATTGACCTCATACACAGATATCGGAAGTGTTCATCCTCATTAAACCACTCAGAGTGCACTAAAGGGACACTCGCTTTATTTCTATACTAGATGAATAACATGGAAACAGGTAAGAGCCATTTACAACCGTCACAGAGTGTCTTTATGAAAGTTAAGGAGGGGGTATAGATAAAGAGAAGCAGAGAAGTGCAGTGTCACAAAGATGCTCCTCATTTTTTATACATTCAGTGTACATTAAAGCACTGATGTGAGCAGTAGCATGAATGATTTAAGTTTTCAATTTTCCCAAGACTCTGAGACAGTGAAGAAAATTCAGTGAAGTGTCTCCACGGGGCATACTGCTGCATCAGGGGAGAGGTGGCCGCTCAGGCAGCTCCCTGGTTTTTGTTTTTTTGTTTAAAGCTTGATTATGCGCTGCAAATAACAAGCAGCATGTGTGCAGTGCATTGTTAGGATACTTGTTGGTTGGATTTAAAATAAGCTTGTTCACTGTAACACACCCTGTCAACTCATTCAACACATCATATCAGTGTGCTGCAATAGTTTTAACAGTCTGATATGTGGTGTCACTGTTTCCTTGTCAGAAAAATGATATAAAACGCACAACAAAACCGCACAATTCCACTTTGTGTGTTCGTGTGCCTCTAACTCTGTTAAACAGAACAGAGATGACAGAATTAAATCTAACAATTGGTCCAGTTTTGAAGAAGTTTGTGTTTCCTGGCGTTGAACTTTGGTACCAATTAAAATGTGTCCACAGCACCAAGTATCAAAAACACAGAGAGCGAGAGATTACATTGAAAGAATAGGTGGGCAAAGTGGGACAGAAGAGGAGAAGAAAAGGAGCCATTAAAGCAGTTCACTTGTTAAGACGTGTTAATCATGAGGAAGAAACACAGAAAGTCAAGCTACTTTTAATTCCATTCTGTCCAAAGCTCTCTCTTATTTCTTATTACAGCTAATGTAATCCTTGCGATAGAGACAGTATTATCATTATTTCATAACTGAAACAAACAACAACTTTGTCTTACTGGACTTCTTTCATTTAAACCGAATGCCCCTGATGTTCAGCATTTATTTTTGGTATTTTGCCTTCATCCAACAGTTCACAGAGACAATGAGGCTGACATGCAACTAATGTCGCCAGCTGGACCATTGCAAATGTGGTACGTATCTGTCCATAACCCGGGGGAGTTGGGCATCCAGTGCTTTGTCTTCATACCACTTTTTAAAGACAGAGATCTGATGGGACCTTAGCAACAGCGAACACAGTCTGGATTAAAAAAGGAAAGGAAAAAAAGTACAGACTATACAGATAGGTACAGCCTGGTAAGACAGCATTAATGACATCCGCTAGTGTGTATCTCTTAGACACGAATACACTGTTGACAATTTGCATATTGCGTGACGTACACTGGCTCAGGTCTGCATCAGAGGGTAAACAGGGCACAAACCATATGATGCACCTAAAGCACCATATTGAGCTCCAGTTATAGGCTCATTTAGAAATATCCATATGTGTTAATTAGGTCATCTTGACCCTGGCGAGGACAGGAGAGTCAAGAGTGGCGAGAAGTGAAGTGTGGCTCCCATTCTCTAGTTTGTAATTGCCCTGCAGTCAGGCAGCGAAGCGGGAGGTGGGCAGGCCGACACAAAGCAGCGTGATGTAAGAGCTGCACAAGCTGGGAACTTTCTGAAGCAGCACACACGCATATGCTACACCCGTGCATATGTATGGGTGCAGAGCAGACAGTACAAGTACAACCTTTGAAATTCCTGTTGTAGCTTGTAGACAAGGATCTGCCTGCGGAGGTCCCACTTAGAAATACTGAGATTAAGATGACAGGTTGAGGTGTTATTGTGTCTCCTCTTATCGGCTTTCTGTCTCTGTGTTTGGATTGTGTACATCCATATGTATGAACTACACAGAGTTGGGGAGTAATGCTTACATTCAGCAGAGGAAAATATCCCCAAAATGTCCTCTTCAGGTGAAAATATTGCTTGGCTAATATGTTGTCAAGGGCGCTTAAAAAAAAGTGAGTTTTCCAAAGTGAACGATGATGCAATTCGAAAAGAGGTTAAAAGGACACAGTTGTTCAATGTGTTTCCACCTCTGCAATTTTACTGTCAATACATACTAAGACTGGACATCATACTTTGTCAATTACATTATGGTTTGGTGGCATCACGGTATAGATCTGCTTTGTATTTGCCTTTTTAATTATTTTTTTGCTGTCATCGTTGGTCTTTTTGCCAAAGATTAAGGACTCTGTTATGATATTATTGGATTTTTTTTTAATACTGTTTATGCATCAGTGCAGTGACATTGATTATTCAAGTACTTAATTCATAGAAATGGAAAACATGCATCCCTATCTTTGTAGTGAAAGCAGCTATGATCAATATTTTTGGACCAAATGACAGAGCAGGGTTGTGCACAGTGATGAGCCCACAAGGAATTAGCCTCAGCTCTGTAGTTCCTGTTAGAGATGTGAATGTTTTTTGTTTCTTTTTCGTCTTTCAGCTGTTTCATTGTTTTGGTTTTGGTTTTGGCTCTAGATATAAAATACACTACAACAACAACCAGCAAGTTAGCGGAATATTCAAGAGCTACTGAAACGCATGCAAGATATTGTCTATAAATAAATAAAGTTTAATATTTCCATCAGCAGCTGGTGGAGACCAAAAACAGAGCAAATAATACTAATAATGATGACAAAATAAATATGGCTGTTGGATGTGAAAACAAAACAATGTCAACCTTTGAAGGAGACATATTAGGCCCCCTTTCCACAAATTAAAATAGTTACCGGGTGTCTTAAAGACATATCTTTTGGTCAAAATACCCCAAGGATCAAACATCACAGCTCTCATTTCATACTCTCAAAACAGCCTGGTTTCAGAGCCTGTCCCTTTAAATGTAAATGAACCACCGCTTGCCCCGCCCCTTCTACCGGTCCCAGGTAGGGGTGTTGTTCTGCAAATTCGAATCCTAATTAAATCACTGGAAGAAAACTAAGGAAACAGCTCATAAAACCATGTGGATTTCAACCTAGAGAGCCTGAACTTTTTTTTTTGTGAATTTTCACATTTTGGGAGCCAGAAGGCAAGACAAACACCCAAATACAAAGAGCCTTCAAAAAGTGATATTTCCATAATATGTCCCCTTTAAAAGTCAATGGCAGAATATTTTTTACTCTGTTTTTTTTCTGCTGTCCCTTGAGAGGTAACTACGATCAGTTATTGCTGATTTAATCCTTGAAGGTTTCCCAGAGAAATAAAATTTTATCATGATATGAATGAAGATACTGTGAGGGGCAGTCCAACTTCTTCCTCTCAATCTTTCTTATGTTTAGTGTTAAATGTGAGCGCACGTACGGTACAGTTGTTCATAGACCCTATTATAAGGATATGCAGCAGTGTATATGTAAAGGTACAGACACTCCAGCTGTGTTTCATCTACAACAACAATCTCTCCCAGCAGCTGGGACTGGACGGCTCATCCTCCTGCTGGGAAGGATGAATCCCCTTCATCTTCCTCTGTTGTTATTCTCAGTAGTTCTTTTTTACAGCACATTGTTTTCAAAGCTCCAGTTATTTTCTTTGAAAATAAATGCCTGGCTTTCCTCAGTCGCTGTGGACAAAGAGCCACAACGCAGACGCCTTATGCTATTTTGGAGAATGAGACAGAGATCTTGCTCGGTTGCTCATCCTGCTTTTCTAATTGTGTATGAAGGAGTTATTTTATCCCATTCTTATGGAGATTATAGTTATCTATAGTGCGCAGAGATAGGATGATGACTTTAACATCAGCAGCCTGCTTACGTAGCCTGACAGTGCACTGGTTGAGTGGCATTTAGCCATTGTGCAGACTTGAGAGGAAGACATACTTTCCTATACGGAGCTGCTAGATATACTGTCTGTGCTTCCCTGAGCTGAGGGAAGTTTTGCTCAACTGTTGAGGTGAAGTCACTTTAGCCGAGACAGTGATAGAGTGGGAGTGACAGGAATGACAAAGGACAAAGAGGGGAAGGAATTGGTGAGAGAGGTAGAAAAAAAAAAGGAGATAGAGAATAATGAAAACGTTCCCCTTGTACAAAGGCAGCGGCTCTGTCTCCTTGACTCAGAGTGCTGTCTACTCCGCGTCTGTGTATGTTAGAAACCCCACCTCCCCCAGTGTTTCTCTCCTCCCCTCCTCTCCCCTCCTCTCTCAGTCTCTGGCCGAGGAATCCCAGGCAGCGTTTAATTGCAGAGTGCAAAGGCTTTAGTTGGGCTAATGAGCGCAGCACCGGGGCTGGGACTCTTGCACACACTCCCAGAGAGACAGAAAACATTAATGGAGTCCTTTACCGGAGGAACCTCACAAGGCGGCTGGATTTCAGGTGGAGAAAAAAGAAGGAATTCACAAATTCAGGTACTGCCGAGTATGTGAGAGAATATAAACCAGAGGCAGGAGACGGAGTAAGAGGTGGAGAAAGAGAGGAGAGCGGGAGAGGGGAGGGGAGGAAACGGGAAACACACAGCCAGAGAGAGAGAGAGAGAGAGAGAGAGAGAGAGAGACTGGAAGCCTGCAGCAGCAAATGAGATAGAACAACGAGGCGGGAGAGGTAGAAAGAGAGAAGGAGAGGGAGGGAGAGGGGCCCCATGTAGGAGAGAGGACGACAGGGTGAGGAAGACGCAAGGAGCAGGAAAAAGTTAGGAGAAGTAGGAGAGAGAGAGAGTGTCCGGGGAAGGAAAGGAGGAACGGGTGCCGAGATTAACAACTACAGGAGAGAAGAAGAAGAAGAAGAAGAAGAAGGGAAACAACAGACAGGAAGGAAGGGGAGGGAGGGAGGGGAGGGGAGGGAGAAGTCTTGGGCAGAGAGAGAGGAAGAAAAAAGCAGAAGAAAAGTTTTCTTGTGGGAAGACGCAGATGAGGAAAACAGAGCAAGTGAATGACTGGGCTGGAGAGAGACGGGAGGGGAGGAAACCAGTTGTTTTCTAAGGCGTTTTCCACACAAGCCTCTGGACTTCATTGGACATGTACACAGAAGGCGCACAAACAACGGGATACCACCGATTTCTCCAGCACAAGAACTCCCCCCCCACCCACTGCCCCTGCCAGCACTGCGACCGTCGCGGCCACTATGAGCAGCCGTACGTCCATCACGGTGGGCCGGGAGGATACCCACCATCAGCGCCGGCCAGACAGACGGACCACCCATCTGTGGACGGCAGGAGAGACATCCAGGCTCCTCGGGTTAAAGACGTAGGAGGCAGAGAGTTCCTGGTGGACAGGATCGAGAGGAGCGGTCATCGCAGCCCACAGAGGAGGCCTGTGTTCGCAGGGCCGGGCCCTTACAGCCATTTAGACGACTTGAGCCAAGTTTGCCCCTGGGAATTGAACCCTGCCCAGTGGAGCTACCCGCTGGAGTCGGGGGTCAGACACTACCCGTCTGTCAGAGAACAGTGCGGCTGTGTGGTGCAGCAGCAGCAGCAGCAGCACGGTGACACCACCAGGGCACACCCCCCCTTTAAGGCCGGGACGCCACTTCCTCTGCCTCATCTTCAGGTCAAAAGTCAAGGCTACAGGTACAGGAGGACGGTCAGGTACGTGTCTGTGGACGAGGAGGAGGAAGGCTGTGAATGCACTTCTGAGAACTTTCACGTGGAGTCACATGGGCCCCATTTGGGTCACTTGCCGCCGGTGCCAAATGGCAACTGTGGACCGAGGCCAGCGCTCTTTGAGGGAGGGGAGGAAAGAGATAACCATCAGGACCAGGGCCGACAGAGGGGTGGATCAGAGGAAGGTTATAACGGGCGCCGTGACTCTCACAAAGGTTTCTTCCCCACGGAAGTCCCACAAAAACACTTGAACCAAAGCAGACGGAAGGGGCCCTGCGTCCAGTCCACCGGCATCGCCAATCCGGAAACCTCGAAACCGACGACCAACAGCGACCATCAGCGCCAGGGTTCGGAGGTGGTGAAGCAGAAGAAGAGACAGGATTCGGTGAGGGATCAAATCCGACAAGTGGTGACAGATCTGGAGGATGTGTTGGGAGGTTTGAAGCAAGTTCACGTGGAGATGAAAGAGGTAGGAGACTCTATTATTATCAATGTTTATTTTTCCACGTAGGAGTTACACGTATATCAAGTGTCCAGACATGAAGGTGTGTGTGTCAGGTGCAGATGCCCCAACCTTTGATCGATCCTCCCCTGGATATTGTGACATTTAAAAAGGGATTAACACGAAGCTCAGATGCTGACAAACTGAGTCACGGTGCAGATCAGTTTGACACAGGTTGTGTATCTGTGTGTGCATGTCCACGAGACCTCATCAGTATGGTTGTGTGTGTGCACGGGGACTGCATTGTTTGTGACTCACTCATCATCTCTTCTCCGAAGCGGTGATTGAGAACAATTTGCACTGACCTTTTGCAGAACACCGCCAAAATTGGCAGCACTCCGGCCAGCACATTAAAAAGCCTGGCTTCAGTCTGTTACTAAATTATGCCCTGCTCTTACAGTGTCCATTTTGCATGCAGCTGGAAAACAGCACTGATTCGCTGATGAATTTATCTGTGCGAGGCCTAGAATTGTACTGAGGTAACAATGCAAAACAAAACAAAAAAGAAAAAATCTGCACGATTGTAAATTTGCACACAGATGGAAACAAAGGATATCTAAAAACAGCTTTGCTATGAAAGGTTGGTTGAATTGCTGACTGTCGCATGAGTTTTAGCACAGTCAGAGCTTGTGGTTGTAAATAGCGTTTGGCAGTGGTGGAGAAAGAGCTAAAAAAAAAAAAAAGACTCAATTAAAAGTAAAAGTCCTGCAATAAAACCCCACTTAAGTAAAAGAACAGAGGTATTATGAGCCAAATGTTCTGCAAGTATCAAAAGTAAAAGTGATCACATCTTGAAATTTACCACCATATTATGATATACAACGATTACGTGAGTAGCATTCACAGCAGCGAGTTGAGATGGAGCCACTTTAAACTACTTTATGTGAAGTTAAATAGTTTAGATAGCTCAGTCCAGACAGAGGTTATCCAACATTCGGGTCAGTGCCCTTTCAAAGTGTCACTAGATAAATCTGAGGGGTCATGGGAAGTTCTGCCACACAAATCCGTATTTGTGTATTTCTGACTCGTCTTACCTCTCCGATTAAATGCAACCACAACGGCCGCATAAATGAAAAACAACTCGTGGTGGGACTGCTAAAAACACAGGGACAAGCATTGACTAGACAGTTTTTTTTGTTGTTGTTGTTGCAAGGAGTCACAAGGCAAAAAGGTTGAGAACACGGTGCATTTTATAAACTTATCATGTGATTATCATGAGGCCGATCAGAAAGGTGACCAGTTCACTGTAAGAACAACATTTCCCTCTGTAATGTAACAGAATATGAAGGGAAAAAGTCTTCAAAGTTACACCAAAGTGCAGCACTATAGGGTAGAAATGTACTTATTTACTTTCCGCCACTGCAGTTTGACCCTCTTCATTATCATCCAGGTGGTCAAGCAGATTGATCGCCTCACAGCCAATATTGACCTCAGCGAGGAGGCGCCCTGCAGCACTCATGGCTCGTCCAACAACATCCACAGCTCGACTCATTCAGGCGACCTCAGGCTGGCCCTGGTGCCCAATCACAAGCCCGCTGCAGTCCACACGCCGCAGCACGTCGACGAAGACCGCATCATCCTACGGACTAACTCGCCCTCCCCCGTCCACATGGCGTCCGTCGTCAAAACCAGCCGCTTCACCCCGACCAACCACAGCAGTAAAGACGTCAATCACGAAAGGCCGGGTGCGAACGGCCATCCGCCTCACCTGTACCCCGCTCGGGACTCGAACCACGTCTCTCACTCCACAGAGCGCCACCCACAGAGTCTAGACCCCACGGTCATCATTGGGAACAGCACGTCCAGTTCAAGAACTCAGAAGCCCCCGCCATACCCGCAAAACGGGCGGTGTGGCAAGGGCGGCCCATCATACCCGTCGCCTCCCAAGCCTGTGAGGACCCCTGCCCATCCCGGGAGAAGCCGCCAGAGCACCAGCATGGTGTGAAGGAGGAGGAGGGGGGTGGTCTGCCCCGGTGCCATGGGGGCCTGAAACATGAGACCCTGCTGCAGCGAGTGGCGGTCAGAAGGGACCAGGCAGGGGAACAACTCATGGTGAGTTCAGATGCAAGAGGATGTTTTTTCTTCTTCTTCTTCTCTCTTTCTCATTCTCTTTCTTCTTTCACATTGTTGATGTTTCCGTCAGCGCTCGCAGCTGATGACGATTCCCGTGTTTACTGGCAGCATAGTTTTCAAAGTCAGTAAATGAATTGCAGTGTTCCCCCCTCCTCTTGCTGAAAAAAAAAAAAAGAAAAAAAAAAAAAGGATTTATGTGTGTGTTTGATGTATGTGTGTGAGTGGTGTCTGTGTGTGGGCGGTGGTGGTGGCGGCGACGGCGGAGGGGGCGTAATGTGTCTGCTTTTGTTGATGTCACATGATTTCCCAGTCTTCTCTACACTGCAAAACGTGTCCGTCTCGGCAGGAGTAACGAGAGATTAATCTTCTCTCTTTAGTTCGGTTACACATGTGGTCAACATCAGGCGGCGTCAGGCAGGGTGAGACGACGCAGCTCGGTTCAAGCTAAACTTTGCTTTTCTGCGTAGTTTTGAGGAATTTCTTGCAAAATAAGCCTCGAAATAAGGCGTGTGGTGTTGCAGCAACTTTTGAAAAAAAGTGTTGTTTGAAGGCAGAAAGCAAGATAAAAATCTAGAGGCAGATTTTTTTTGCAGTGTAACTTAGTCATGACTTCGAGGGAACTGAGAGTTGGCAGGGGCTCAGTTGTTTTTGGCACAGGAAGACCCTACAGCCACTTGACTCCCCATCATGTGACACAAAAGAGGAGTCATTATATTTACAGGATGATCATAGCTGTGATTCACGATTGGCATAATTTACTGTCAAGGAGGTGATGACGAGGAGGAACTAGGCCTCTCTTCTTGTGCCACCGTCAGATGTATCATTACTGACTGAGAGCTAGAGGCAGATTTAATAACAAGATGACATCTGTGAAAAAGTCCCTCTAGCAGAGGAGAGGGGGGGGGGATTAAACAGCAGATGCATACTGTTTAGTATTCCACCTAAAAAAGTCTACCTATGCAGATGCTGCAGAGGCAGACGAGCATGTTTCTGTACTTCCCTCTTGTGAAGAGTATGTGTTACTGCAATCTATTTTTCCGTCCCTCTCCGAGTTGGGCAAGCGCAATCTGGTTTTAATCATAAAATCCCCTGGCCACGTGCCAGAACAAAGTGAGGCAAACTCTTGGTATATTTGTGACGTCCATATAAACAGGAGCACCGCTGCACAGCAGAGGCGGCTCTCCACCACATAATGCTGCAGGAAGAGAGACACACGCTCTTCAAGGCTGCCAGCCTGCAGGTTGAGGCCGGCAGCCATAGAAACAGGTTGAAAAGGTGTGTGCGTGTGCGATTGAGCTTTCAATTATTTGGGGAGATAAGAGTTTAATTAGCCATAAGTGAAACGTTAGCTAGTCCGCTCAACAACGTCCTTTCTTTTCACTTTCTTTTATATCACAGATGCTGCTGACATTTTAAAAGCCTGAATCATCTGAATTAGTCACCCAGAGCAGGTTCAGTGTCGATATGGCTCGCGCAACACATCTTGTGCTCAGCAACAAACACACACCTACACACGTGCATGCACACACTCATATTTATTTACCTTATGAGGATTGTCACAGCCCTGTGATAGTAAGTTTCATTTCAAACATGCCTTCTTATATGTAAACTATACTCAATTGTCACACACAAACACAGATTTCTCTCTTTCACTAATAGCAGGATCTCCTTTAACTCAATTATTCGCCTTAACAGAGTCACAAGGTTAATATAACATAGAAATGTAATACAATAGAGTTGCATAAAACTACAACAGGTGAAGGAGAAGATATGATTAATATGCTGTATT
Organism: Decapterus maruadsi; assembly: GCA_030347415.2. Classification (NCBI taxonomy): domain Eukaryota; kingdom Metazoa; phylum Chordata; class Actinopteri; order Carangiformes; family Carangidae; genus Decapterus; species Decapterus maruadsi. The sequence continues at coordinate 22,699,969 of CM064906.1, forward strand.
AGCTGTATAGCACCTAAAAAGATCACATCTAACTTTAAAAGTTTATTATTTCACTTGCTGCACCCGTCGTCTTATTTTACGGCCAATCTGCTAAATTTTATAGTTTTAATTTGTGGAGTGTTTTTTCTATCTCGTGTTTATTTGCTTTATTTTATTTTTGTGTTTCACGGCTGTATGACTAATTTTGGGGACAAATAAATGACTGCTTGTAAAATAGGGCAGTAAGCGGAGGACCACACTTAATTCTCTCCCTCGGGCTTCGCTGCCAGTTTAATCCAGTCCTCGGTGTAGCTCGCTGACATGAATGATCTCATTTGTGATCACATTTGTCCTCAAAGGTCTCAAAAATACATCGTTCTTCACAGAAGTGCATAAGAAAAGACACGTAGATCCAGGTTATAGTGCTCCTCTACGCGTCAGTAAACATGACTCTCAGGCACACACACATACACACACCTCGTTCTCAGTACGTAGAGATTGCCCCTGTGTTTCGGTGGCTCCATCAATGAATGGTGTTAAAAGAAAAGCCTTAAGAGGAAATATGAATTATGCGCACAGTATTTGATTGAGGAGCAGAATTCAATCTGAACTCCTGGAGGTGCCGAAATCTGAAACTAAATTATTTTTTCTCCCTTTCCTTCTCTTTGTTATGATTTTTCCAGCAGGAACCGATGCCACAGAGACGTCAAGCTGTCAGCCGATGGAAAGAGAGCGCGGCCTGAAGGTGGGGATATTTCCAAAGGGAAAACTCCCCCAAGAGTCGACCTTGTCTTGCAAGCACAGCAGCACGGAGCAGTGGCAGTCAAACCTCTCTGAAGGTGTATGCTTTTATCGTTACTGGAGATATAGTGTCAAACAATGAGAACTGTGAACTGCTACAACCACCCATAGAAACATAACGGTATCTTTTTGTGCCAGTATTAATTTATTTTTGCTATTTTTTTCTCAATTGTAAAAAAAAACACAAAAAAAACGAAACATCTATTGTCAGGCAGCTTACACCAGTCTGGATGCTACCTATCCTAATGTATGCTATATCAAGATTTACATCATCTGAACTATTGTGCAGATATTTCACAGATAAAAGGATTTAGACTGTTTTTCCTTCCTGCTACATGGTTGTCACAGTATGTAAGAGGAAAAACCAGCGAGGAGACAGGAAACTTGGAAAAGCAGAGTGGAGATTAAATTGCCATGCAATAGATTCGTCTGCACTTTTCTCATACAAATGCATCTGACATCTCAACTACCTAACTCTAGAGATGTTGTATTGACCGCTGAATGTCCTACATTTGAATATGAAATAAAAGAAATGGCGCCAGCATTTTATCACCTCTGACTCTGACAAATGATTCATGCATCCAGTGTGTCTAAGAGAAGTTAAGAGTGTGCCTCAAACCGTTGTGGGAGCTGTAGGAATAGTTCTCGGGCTGATCTGGAGATGGCAGTGTGTGATCTCTCATGGCCTTATTCTGTCAGGCCGCTCGTTGCGGTGCCCTGGGCCAGTGAAGCCAGCGTCTGTGACTCTGTTTGTTTAAATCTTGTCTGAGACTTTCACCACTCCACTCTCACAAACTCCTGCTGCTATCAGAGCGCACCGCCTCCCCTCTGAGAGCTGGTACAATTCATTCACCCTGCAAAACATCCCTCACTCTCTCTGTCCCTCTTTGCCTCTATTGCTGGTGGGGAGAGCTACAGATGGATGGTGACACATGCAAGCTGTTAGCTGTCCTGCCCACTTTGTCATTCACTGCAGCTGTGTCTAAAACCTATCGCCGTTGGATATTGTGTTTATGGCAAGTGAGAGGCAAGGTTATGCACTCGATAAGGCGCTGAAGGTGAGATAGATGAGCTACCTCTTGTGCCACAGGTTATTACTTTTCAAGAGCAACGTTTAAAATGAAAAATGGTGGAGGCCTGGTCCTCATCCTTGTATCACTAATAGCACAGACTTATTTTAATGCAGCTTAATCTGACAAATGTATTATGGATAAATACTTCAGGCTATAAATTGTCAGAAATTGTGATGCTAATCATAATTTCCCAAAAACACAAGGACAGGGTCATAGCTACACAGTAACCTGTGCATTTCTAAAATAGCCAAGGCACTAGCCACAATTATTCATTAAAAATGCTAAGGAGGAGCTGGAACTAGACAATGTTTGGCATTTTTTCTTGATGAACAACTTCAGGAATCGATTGTTTTATTCCCCCTTGCTTGATTCGGGTTGATGTAATTGTTTTAGCACCAGACTAATGGATGGTAAGTGCCGAACTGGATCCCCAAAATTTGGCATCTTCTTGCAGGAGCAAAGACTAAATATTTTTATAGTTTGGTCATGAACTGTATCAGAACATTTTCCATCTATTTTCCAGATACAACACCACTCAGCCTGTTATTCATAGGGGAGGTCTGTTTTAGCAGAGATATGCTTTGTAAAAGAGCTTTTTTTCTAACTACTTTGTTCTTGACTAAAATCTAACTTTTTCAAACAAATATCTTGGGATAGGAGTAATGCAAACTGCTGTGTGCCAAGTTGCAATTGCAAAACAACCATCAATCCTCACAGTCTCAGACTCTGCAGACCTGGATCTGAGATAATGTCTGCAGCACCTTAAGCCTGATGGGCTTTGAGAAAGGCCATGTCTTGGCCTGCTGTCCCAATCAGAGCCTTTCTGCATTCCCTGTCTATGGATCTTGTCAGACAGCAGGCACACCGGCTGAGCCATTGGCCGCGCTGCCTTGCCTGTGAATACTGGAGTGACTATGGTATGTCAGACAGAGATTCAGACCAAGAACAACAACGACTCTGCCACCTCCCGTTGGTCTCATCTCACCAAAAATAATACATGAAAAGGATGCTGTTCATACCACAGGTGTTCGATGCTTGTCCAGTGGAGTAATTGTTTCCTGATCTGTTTAGGGATCTGGATGGAAAACTACAGCATGCTGAACAACCAGGGTCTTTGTCTCTGAGGCCATGGCCTGATCCTGAACAACATGTAGGTGCTAATAGATCCAACAAGACTTCTAAAACACTGAGCCAGCAGGGAAAAGACAGAAACGGCTTTCAGATAATAACATGTAATTCTAACTGATTACAGCTATTTCTGTGGTTTATTTTAATGACTGGAAAAACAGTGATCAGATTTTGGTTATATATTGAGTTAAGTAGGTACACTTTTATTGACATAGTGCTGTAGTATGCCTTTTTTAAATAGATTTTTAATGCTAATTCGAGCCTAAGAAATTGGCAGTCCATTAGTATGTATTATGTTTACGTTGACTGAAAGACTCATTGAAGTTTGGAAAGTGTCTAGACTAGGTACATCTATCAAAAAGCACTGTCATTTTCATTTTCACAGAGTGGCAAACACAAGCTATTTTTATATTATGTTATTTCATTTATGTGTCAGACACCAATAAAGGTGACCAGCCTATAAGGGCAAATTTCATACTCCTACTGTGCGTTCACACCAAAAGCTTCTAAAGTGTCACCAGACGAAAAGTTGAGCCGGCTATGACGCAGTTCGGTGGCAACCGGTGGCAACCTGTCAGAATAGAGTGCTGAAGCGGAAGCAGGAAGTACTGTAACGGCGCCATGGGTCCTCAATTCGAAAAAAGTCTATGAATGGAAGACCAAGATTTATTTTGTGATCCGTTTGAATTGTGCCATGAGAAAAAGATATGTCCTCTAGCTGTTTAAAACATCAGTGAATTCAAATCAGTGGACTTATAGTGGACTCACTGGTCAAAGAAGAATGTATTTTGTGTGACACTACTCTAGGGACTAAAATCTGGTGTCCCACAAAATTAAAGCGTCACCAACTGACATCAAACGTTGCGGCATTTGGTGTGAGGTTTTTGACCATGGATACAACCATGGTAACAGCCGGTAGCCAGACCTAGGCAGAGTACAAACTAAACCAAACTAAACAAATAAATTGTACATTAAGTGGAATTAACAAAATAACTTATTGGCTTTAAGCATAAAAAATTGTTCAATTTTTTACATGATTGCCCATTGCACAGACACAAACATTTTTCAGAACACACACAGCCAGTGATGTCACAACAAACCATAAACCTCATCATCAGTCCAAAACAACTTCACAATGCAAAAGCCCACGACGGGCTAACACACACACGCCTCGCATCCAGAGTCTGTGGTCAAAACAACTAAACACTGCTACATTGACAACAGGTCTTTACTTACCAGTTGCAAAGCCATCCAGCCCTGAAGTACACCTGTAAACAAATGGGGAGTTGACTCAAAGTTATTGGTAAAATGTTCAAATACTGTACAATTTATATCACAAAATATATTAAAGGCATTCAATGTTGTTCAATTTACATCACATAAATAAGATAAAAAGACGTAGAATATTTACTCCGGTTAGTGACCATCGGATGCTCATGAGCATTTCGCTGTGAATTGGGGATAGATTCAGTGCACTAGGATAGTGGGTATGTAATCATTACTTTACATTACACACCACTAGAAGAAACGTCGTGTGTTCAGCATCACGCTCCATTCATTTACTCCACAGACTGTAAAGATTTAGGACACAATAAGATTTTCCATTTCTGTGATCCATTTGAATTTTCATCTGAGAAAAGATATGTCCAGCTAGCTGTTTAAAACATCACCTTTCATGCCAAGAAATCAGTCAGTTTATCATAAAACAACAAAGAATTGAAAACTGCATTTCTCATGTCCAGACATAACACAGGACTACAAATCTGGTGTCCCACAAAATATATTGTCACCAATTTCTGACACGGAAATCAGGCTACATTTGGTGTCCGAGTGTTTTTGATCCCGCTATCCCGAAGCTTTTCTATTTAGTGAACTATTCCACATCCCCATCAAACATAGGCAGAGTACAAACCAAACAACATAAATTGTACATCTCAAGTGGAATTAACACAAATAACCTTGAATGACAATAAAATGATATTTTAAATTTGATGATTGGTTCCCTGCTTTGAACATGATTTTTACATTCAAGTCCTTTGTTTTTGTTTATTTTGAGAAAAAACATTTAATTATTGGTTGCAAACAAAAAAAAGATTGTGCCTACCCTACTTTTAACCTCATCATCAGTCCAAAACAACTTCGGCTACACACACGCGCACACACACAAACACACATTAGTCTAAAACAACAATACAACACTGCTACATTGACAACAGACTCTTTACTTTATTAATAAAGCCATTTAATTGCCCTGATTAAACCTGTAAATGAATCATGCTCTGGATCAAATTATTTCCTTAAATGATTCAAATAGTGGCAAACAACAGAACCATTTTATTAAATTGGCATTCAATGTTGTTTTCCATTTTTTACATCACATAAATAAGGTTTTTCTAAAAGCCTGTCCCTATAATAACCTTAGCATGAGCAGTTTCGCTGTCCGATCGAGGCTAGCTACACACCGTTCAGCATTAAAAAAACAAAACAAAACAAAAACAGTGACAGAATAATAACAGTCTCAGTAGCTGCAGATCATCACGCTCCATTCATTTACTCCATAGACTGTTTGATTTTGTCGGACATCACACTAGCTGTTTGTTTTTGGTTCTCTCTCTAACAGGCCGATGTAGTGTTGTCAAACAGTGTCTCAGATGCAAAAAGCAAAAATGTAATCAATCAATGTCGGAAAAGCGGAATGTTTGAAAAAATAGTGAGTCACGTTCCGATACTGCAGCAACTAAAGTAATTGAGAAACTCGTGAAAATATCTCATGTCCAGACATAACACAGTGCGTAAACGGTTATGAAATATATTGTATTTCATTATTTCTATTGTACATCAGGCTACATGTTACACCAACATTAAAAGAAATCTTTTGTGAGGTTGTCTTGACCCACTATAAATTTCAAACTGTCTACGTCTAAAAAAAAAAAAAAAAAAAAAGTAACAAAAGTCTTTCACAGTGTTATCAATTAGGGATTTTTAGTTTTCTCTCGTTTTCTCTGTGGTGAGTAAAAAAATACACCAAATTTTCCTGACAATCAAAATCCATGACCATGTAGGCATAGGCCTATATCTCACAATAAAAACACAACTTTTCTTTTCCATCATGACCGGAGGCGTTCTTTATTCAGACGTTTCAAAGTGAACAAAACAAATTTTGTTCTGAGAAAAAAATACGAGTGTTTGAGGTAAAAGATGAAGTGTACGCAGACAGACAGACAGACAGACAGTACAGTGGATCAACAATCAAAGAATAACAAATCCTTTGAGCCCTCCCTCCAAATACCACCCAAGTCACAAAATACCACCCAGCTTGAAAGAGAGACACAATTCATCATCAATCCCACTAGAAGATGACGCCTCTGTGTTTTGTCTCAGAGCTCGGCAGAAGTTTTCACCCTCTAAATTGACAACACCGTGTCTGCTGGTTGTGTAAGTGACCCCCAGGAGAGGAAGTGGCCCGGCGTGTCTGCCCTACACGCCCTCGCTGGTCCACGGCTGACCTCAGCACTGTTCTTAATCTCAATGGGATGACAGAAGTGCTGAGGAATTTCTCTGCTCCGTGCCTAAACCAACCTGTCAAGACGCTGCTTTTAGGCCGAGCACGTTCCTCTGTTACGTCCCCGCCGGCTCTCACGTGGCCCCCGCTTTGTTGAAATATGACCTGCAAATACCAGACCCTGGCCTAAATAACCTCTCCAAACACTGCACACTGACATGCAGATGCATCCGGAAAATGTCTCTCCTGGCCACAGAATGTCCAGCTTAGGCTGCTTCCCCCCTCCTCACCATACCTACCTGTAGGCTGTGCTTTGCTGAGGTCAAATGTCTTCATCTACTTCTTCTTTCTTTCTTTTTTTTTTGGTCTTTGCCAGTGCTGCTCGGTGCATGTGTAAAAGCTAACGAGAGACTCCATCCAGATGTTGCTGTGAAGCTCCACAGCTGAGCAAACAGTCGCTGTCTCTTCTCTACAGCATGACATGTTTAATATGACATGCTGGTCCAAAAAGGAGAAGGCCGGCTGAGTTCTGAGGAGCAGAGCCGGGCCAAACACTCATCACATGATAAAGTTCAACATCCCCAGAGTTTTTATTGGACCTATGAAAACACAGAGAATGAATACTAATGACTTTGGTGACCCTTCATCTTTTCAACACTTTTTTCAACAGTTTATGCAAAACTAATCACATTCATAACAGCCTCATCTGTCTCTCTTTCTCTCTTTTTTTTTTTACACAGCATATGCTAACAAGTGTAACTGAAATAGCGTGCCCTTTAACCCTTGTTTGACTTATGTTCAGGAGCAGATCTCTCCAGTACTGTATGGAGATCTTTTTGCTGAAATAGTCATTGTCTGCAAATATTGTCCTGGAAATTCCAAGACAGACGGGAATGGAGTCGACTAAATAAGAGTCGGGGGGATTTTCCAGACACTTTCAACAACATAGACAATCTACTCTGGCAGGGAAGCACCTTGGCAACATCCAACGTAAACCATTTCAACTGGGCTTAATATCCCTGGATCTCTTTCTCTTTCTGAGGCAGAAAGTCTGAGCCGCGTCGTGTCGTTGTAAATACCCAACATCTGTACATTTAATCGCGCATATGTTGTCTGACACCTGCGTGGTTTCCAGTACATCATTCAAGGTTTCCTCGTGATATATAAAGCTTTTTTTTTTTAATGGAGTGATTTATTCAAGGTAAAAATATCTTTGGATCTGGAGTGGGTTGCGAGGCACTACCCAGTCCGGAGCGAATACAATTGACACAGGTTTTTCTTTTGCTGTTTGAAACAGTCTAGTGCTTGCTGCACTAACACTTTTGCCTTTAGTGAAAACACATTTGAATGACTTGCTGGAGATATGCTCCGGTGGCTGTGTCAGTTCTCCAACTCAGACAAAATATCCCAGTGCTATTAAAAGGCCTGTCTACTCAGACAATCCCCCCTTGGATGTGATTGAAGACGACGTGGTGAATTCTGGGCCAGCAGCTCAGACACACTCCTTTCTACATGTGCCGGGGAGGAGGAGAAGGCCTCCATTCATCATGCTCTGGCTGCGTTTTAGTAGATATGGCACGGCTGTATAAGATCCTGCAGGATGTGTCTTCACAGAGGCCTGTCAGTAAACAAGCCGCCGGGTGTCTGTCGGCAGGCCTGTTTGTCTCTGAGGCCACAATCTGCATGTATCTCTCAAAGTGAAAGCTTTCTCCATTCAACAGGACAAGGACGAAATACTGATTCACTGCCACAGAGTGTTGAGTCACTTTTTTTTTTTTTTATAAAGCATCTTGCTTTTCTCCAGCCTGGGCACAAGCTCTTGAAACTGTCAAAAGAATAAATTCTGTAAATTGTCCTTGGTATTTTTATAATAAACACAGAGAAAATCCTGAGAGGTCAATGTTGTCTGCTGGCCTCTGAGGTTTTCTCAGATTTTCTGGCATTTTATGACATTAAACTCTTGTCTGTGGTTGTGACTTCAAAGCAAAATGGAGGAAAATGTATGACTCACTCCTCACTCCGTCTTTATTGCATTAAATCTAACAGAATAAGATAAAAGTCATCAACATGGTTCGAGCAATATTAACAGTTTTACATTTTCAACATTTTCCATTCGCTCAGTTACACACAAGCACACATTTACATACTCCAACATCGCTCTCTTACTTTTTGAGATATTTATTACCACCAGGTGTTTCAGGATTTATAGTCTGGTGATATTCTGTTTTCTTATAAACCCCATGAAAAGACCAAAACCAAGAATAAAAATATTGTCTGTGTATCCAAGGACGTATCTTATTCCTCCACTGCTGAGCCACATTGTTGCACTGGATGACACACTCCTTCATTACCATGAACACAGGTGCTGTATTTTATACACACACAGCGTCATGCTGGCACAAATTCACATAAATCTTAATCAAAAACAACAAAATCTTAGAATAGGTCCTTAAAAATCACTATTTACTCTTGTTTAGGTAAAAAAAAAGAATTACTAGTGCAACATGTGCATCTTCAGTGGAAAGCTGTGGGTTTGGGACGAAGAGCCAAAGTCAAGAAGTACTGAGATGTAAAGTGATGCTGGTCCTTGGTCTCTTCATGAGATTTGTTGCAAATAAAATAAAGAATATCATCCTTTAAATAAACCTGTAACAGCTAATGAGGTGCACATAGCGCAAACACTGAGCAGAAAAACTGGACTACAAAAACAAAAAAAGCAACACAAGACAAAGTTCAAGCAATAAACCAGCATTTAAGAAAAAAACTATAAGAACACAGTACTTGTATTTGTTAAGTAAAAAAAATGTAATGAATCAAGGCACATGAAGTAAAAACACAAAGTCAAGTAAACCTGGCAATCTCAATACTTTCATTTACAAAGATTGATGTAAACTTTTGCATTTGATAGCAAAGAAATGCAACACAGGACTCTATGGCAGTTTGTAATGCAGTGTTACAACTGTGTTAAACACGTTATCGATTGCACCTTGTGTTAGTCAGAGTGTTGATGTTGCTGTACGGCACACAGAGAGACAGAGAGAGGGAGAGAGATGTTTGCTGCCAAACTCCTGCAGATGGTACAGGAAATGAAGATTTCAAGCCCTGAAAATAGAAGGAGATGTAAAAATGAAGACGTCCAACAACAACACACGAGGCCTGACACAGCATCTTCCCAGACAGTTTCCTCTTTTAGTATATTTAGTTTCCATGTAGCTCTAGATGATCTACTTTTCATCACAGTACATTTTTCTGCTAAACCAGTGGGTTTTAAGATTTAGGATAATTTCATGAATTATTCATCAAATCTGCAGACGGTGTTTTCTTTAGACAGTGATCGATCACGAGCTCGTCTTAATAAGTGTTTGATATGTTTAAAACGAAAATAAAGCATATGCAGGAGACTCTTACACTACCTTGTTACTCGACAGTTGCGCGTCTGGACATAAATTCCTGTGTAAGTGATATCACATCTCACTACGTTGTTGCTGAAGTCCGACTCAGGAACAAGGAAATTGGGATTGACAGTAACCTGAAAAAAACACATAAATCAGACGAGTTGGAGCAACTGTGCAAGACAGGAAAGTGAAATTAATCTGCATCCTGTGAAATAAAACTCGCAAATAAATGAGATTATGATGAGATTATAAAATTCGCCTGATATGTTTTGTTCTTACCTTCAAGATATAGTTCCCAGGAGGAACTTCGGTGATGTCGATCCACTGACAGTCGATGTTGGCAGCGTAGACGTCGTGACATCCTGGACTCAGGCCCTGAAAACACAACCGACCCCCCACCAACCCCCCAAAGTGGGTCAAAGCCTTACTTCAGACTCTTTGACTGTTATTTTCCAACAAGTGCTGCAAATGTAGCAGATTTGAGTGTAAGTTATACAAACAGTTCTTGGAAGTAAAGCTGTTACAAGAAACCAGGACTAAGCAGCACAAAGCCAGAATCACAGCCCAGACAACAGATATAATAAATATTCCCATGGCTACAGGATGTTTTTGGGTTTTTTTTTCATTGGCATACATCTAAGTTTTACTTAGAAAAACATTTCTCAGAAGTGGATTTGGAGGATTTGCAAAAAAACTCTGACTCAGTGCAGCTCTGCCCTGAAACCTGAAGTCTCATTAAATGGTGTCTGAACTTTTTTTTTTTTTTTTTTTAATGCGATAAACTAAACTTTTTGCCTCAAAATCTCACGTGTCTCAAGTGAAGACAGACTTTATATTGTTTGGATGTCTACACATACGGCCTTATCCACAGCCACACAATTAAAATAGAGATATGGTCCCGTTTTCATCCAACCTCACCACACCCAGCACAGAAATCCAAAGACAGGTTTATGGTTTCGTGTGCTCGTCCAACTCATTACCGCAGGCTTTTGTTCGCTTTCTCTGCAGCCACTTAAAGATGCATTAAACACAATCTTACTTTGTTTGGTTTTATAATTTTGTTTATTAATTGTTCTGTCTTTTGAGTGTCTGTGTGTATCTGTCCCCGCTCTTGGCCAGAAGAGGTGTTGAAGGATTTATCATCCAGTAGATGTGTCTCCCCTCTGTTTTATTTTGTTAGGTCACTGAGTGCTTTGCTCTTTAGTCGCTATCTGTTTAGACGACCCCTTTAAATCAAATTCAATTCAAATTTATTCACTTTTAGGAGGAATATAACCTATTTTATCAGGTAAAGCTGTGGCTGCTCATCCATGGGACACAGAATGATTCAAAAGACTAAATCTGTAACTCATTGATTGAGTTAACTACTTCTATTGTTCTTGTCGGATTCTTAATTTTCCTTTTACACAGGCTCTTCGCTGATTTTACACGGCTGTGAGCACAGCTGTATAATGTCATCTGTGGCTCTGGAGGAGCTTTGTCAAGTCAGAGAACATGACTCACTTGAGTAATCTAATTTCAGGCTTGAAGACTTTGGATATAAGAGAAACCTGAGAGTGTAAATTAAAAAAGAAATATGCGGGTGTAGGGTATAGAAATTGGACCGGTGATCCAGTGGTTTTGGGACTTGACCCACACACAGCATCTCAATGTCAGGATGTCTCTGGCCTCTGCTGCCGAGGTATTGTCTCTCACAAATCCCCCAAAACGTTCTGACCGCTTAATTAAACCATGTCCTTCTGTGCAGTAACACTGCCTCAGTAGGTTGCACCGCTCCTCTCTGCTGTTCACTGGACCAGACCTCAGGACTGACAGACTCCAGACATCCCAGCCCTGATCCAGGACTGTCTCACTACGTATAGGTGCGTGATGTGTGGCCGTGTCGAACCCAGACAGACAGCGAAGAGGTGGGAAAATGCTGTTAATTCAGACAAAGAGGCTGCTTCTTTTAAGGCCAGTATAAACCACATGAAATTGAACAGGATATAGGATTTCATTTCTTGGCATTTAAAGTAGACGGTGTGTTTTTTCCCACTGTACAAGTTGCTAAGTTCTTTTTTTTTTTTTACAAAGTTGAAGAGCTGCTGAATGAAATGTTTTTGGTTTTGATAAATTGTGTAATTTGCAGCCTCACAGCCTCAAAGAAATATGGTTCTTCTAGGTTTGATTCCCAGGCTGTTTGTGGTTGTGGCACGGGTTCTGTCTGGGTTCTCTGGTTTCCTCCCAGAGTCCGCAGACATGCACACTTTGTTGACTGGTGACTCATAGTTACCTGTAGGTGTGAATGTGAGCATGTGAGGTTATATCGAACGCAAAGTCCCTTTGAAATACTATGACCTGGACAAATGAGAATATGCACAGGCTAATGTGAGGTTATATGTTGGCCCTGTGATGGACTGACGACCTGTCCAGGCTCTATCCTGCACCTTGCCCTCAGAATAAGTGACTTGACGAGCCATGTGATTGAATGGTGTATTGAACTAAAATGAGCCCAGTGTGTCGGTTTGAACCTGTTTGTGTCGTGGCCTGTAAAGTTTTAATTTTCTCCTTTGTTGTCTGGTGCTTCCTGTTTGTCTTTTATTTTGTTTCCCTGTCTGGATTCCCCACTTCCTGTCTAGTTCTTCTCTCTCTTGATTGTTGATTATCATCGTCACTCCTCTTGTGGTTAAACACTCCACTCTCCCTCTGTGTCTTTGTCAGTTCGTCTGCATCTTTGACTGTAGCGTTCCCGCTTTATTCCTTGAGTTATTCCCTCATGTTCTAGCAGGGTTTTTTTAACCTGCTCTATGGCTCCGACCCTCATCTGTTTTTGACCTTTTGACAATATCTATTCAATCCGTTTGCCTCCAATCCGCTCTGTGGGTCAAGGGCTGTCTGATTCTGACAGTTTGTGCTTTTATGTTTGATTCCTCGGCCTCTCAGAGTTGATTTAACATTTACCTCGCACACCTGTAGCTGTATATTTACCTGTGTATGAGACGTGCAGGCATAGCGACGCCTGAATCCAGGGTCACAGCCTGTGTCCTCCAGGCAGAAACTGGCCTTGTGTCCCTCTGCGACTTTGCGTCCGGTGACGACGTCCAGCAGGTCGTAGTTGCTGAAGGCGTCCATGCTGTGGTAGTGCCTGAGGGAGCAGATTAGATTGATTATTATTTTCTTGTAAGCGGGGTTCAGGAATTCCTCTAAGGCCACGACTTTATTGTCTTAACTGAAGTTTGAGGGTGTGGTGTTTTTCTAGCTCGTTCTATCAGATGCGAACGGAGCCGTGCTAATCACGGAGTTTTGAATGATGTGAGGTCATTTGATTTGACGTCGGGGCTGTGTAAACTCACTGGTGACAGCTGTGCCAGTCCCACTGGTATCTCGGCTTGACAGGGAGGAAGTCTGTGGTGCCTTGGTTCTTCACTTTCTGGGGGAACCGCAGCAGGACTCTGAAGTCGATGTCTCGCACAGCGGGTCCATAAGCTGACCTTGGACGGAGCAGAAGGGGAAACGGGCATAAGCTGCGTTGGAAAGTGCCGCTGGCCGCGCTCCCGGGCCGAGTATTCTTAGGAGTAACGGAGCGCAGAGGGTTTGTTCCATTGTGCTTTATGCTTTTGGGAAAATCAACCCAGAACATTTATGTCTTGGCAGGACGTGATGTTGGAGAATCATTGCTCCATCACAAGATCAAACAGTTTTTGTAACACTATCAACACAAAAGTTATCCTAACACAATTCAAAGCTATTGTAGCACCACCAGAACCTGTCCTCAGACAAGTGAAATTAGGCTTCACACTGTAAAAAACAAAGGAAATACATGTGTGTAGGTGGATGTCCTGCAGGTGTGTGTGTGTCTACGTGCTGCTATGTGCGTGCTGAGGCGGTGAATCACTTTTGGCACCACAGATTACCTGGCCAGACAGTTCTCCTCGGCTGCACAGCGGAGCGCATACATCTGCATGCGCTGGATATAAGCACCTGCTTGGATGGCATAGGGGTCTGGCACAAGGTCAGGCAGTCCTGGAGGAAATTAAAGGGACAATCCAAGTTTTTTTTGTCAACTGTAGAGAGCTGTCTGAGATCTAAGTGTTGCAATTTTATTCATGCCGAGTACAATCCGGTGAATTAGACTCTGTCCAGGCTGAAAATCAGAGCAGCTGTTTGTGTTTGTTGGCATAATTCAACATTTTACATTCCTGAGCCGTCAGTCTGGGATCCACAGTCCAACTGAGGTTGTTTTCACCATTCAATCTTTTTCTTCTCTTACTGAATGAGACAATCTGTCTTTAAAATATTCATAAACCCCTTCTGACTTCAGATGTTATTTTAATGCAGTGGATGATTATTGAGACCGAGGAGGTTTTATCCTGATTCATGCAGCCACTGGACCATCATGTCAGTCTAAGATCATTTCAATCCGTGATCATTAACAAGGTTAGACTCATTCCACGTGATTAAGACACTTAACTTACCATTTTGGAAATATGTTGTTCCGTGTCCTGTGCCAGGTGGTGGACGCCGGGCCCCTGGCCCTGGCCTCCTCTGTGGCGGATACATGTTGTATAAAACTGAGTTCCTGTGGTTTTTTAACGGGTTTCGAGGGTCGTCGTTAACCATGTCCTCTCCATTAGAGGTAGCCTCGTTGACAGCATCCTCAGTGAGTGCAGGGAACGCAGCAGGGGCCTCGGCTCCTCTCTCGGGATATGCTGGGATGGAGTGATGATCTGTCTGCGCGGGTTGCCTGGCGACAGACCCTGCCTGTGGCTGTGGCACCGCGCGTAACTGCTGGTATTGCGCACCGCTGTCCACGCTTCTCCTCCCGGGGAAATCCGCGAAACTCGCCGGTGCGGAGACGTTGATGCTGTTGGCGTGCTCGGGGTTGAAACGCCGCGCGCCTGGATAACCTGCAGCAGCTCCTGCTCCTGCGCGAGGACGCTCGGGCAGCTGTCTGGCCCCCGACGCACGAGGACTCACCGGCACAAGTTGTCTAATAGTGTCTTGTACAGGTGTGAAAGATCCCGGCTGTACACCGTGATGATCAGTCCTGAACTGCCTGGACGTGGCTCCTCTGTGCGCCCCGGACCCCCCTTGGCTCCTGCTGCTCATGTAGACCCTGGAGTGGCTCCTGGACCGGACCGGAGCCTGGTACTCCGACCCAGTGCTCATCAGACTGTAAACCTGCCCGTTGTTCTGCCACTGGATCCGGTTCCGCCAGAGTCCAGCTGCTGCGCGCTGCTGCTGCTGCCCTAAGATGATGAGGGGAAGTAGTCCTTGAAAAAAGTACAAAAACACAAGTGACCATTTTGCCATGGTTGAAAAAAAAAACGTAATAAAATCAGATTCCTAAGAAAGTCAAGAAGTAGATTTATGACATGTAGCACAGCGCGCAGATGTTTCTCTGTGGGACGCGGATGAAAAGCAGGAGTGCGCTCTCGGTTCCAGCTCGTGCACACAACATACCAGTCCTCACGAGCGACAGAGGAGAGGAGAGGATGAGAGAGAGGAGGGCTAGAGCTTTTTTTTCTTTCTTCCTCCTGCTCATTTATCGAATTCAGGCCAGTAACTTACGCAAAGCCAAACTTTCTAGCAAGAAAGTTTAACCCATCCCTCCCCGTGGTTTAGTCCTGTTACACAAGGAGGTTTGCTGAGTAAACTTTACGCACGGGTGTCAACTCAAGTCATCTCGAAGTTACCGTTCAATGTGGTGATTTTAAAGGAGCAGCCCGTCCAATGCATAGAATAAAATAAAGACTGTCTTGAATAGAGCTTTTAATTCCACTTTCTCGTCAGTCTTTCACTGAAGATATAAAATTGTATAATCCGCCATTCATCAACCATTCATCGCCATTCATACTGTTGTTATTGAGTGTCATGCCACTCAAGTGCTAAACATCAAGATTAATAAACAGTTAAAAAAAACCTGAAGGTAGTTATTAATCAAATCTGTTGCAACTTTTAAAATCTTTACACGGTCTCGTGCAGGACTGACCACCGACCACTAGGGGGCAGCCTGCGTCTGCACTGTGTCACCTGTAACTTCAACATCCTTTAACCATCCGACATCTCTGCTGAGCATGGAGGGCCAGTATGAAGAGAAAGTAAAAAGTAATATTGAAACAGAGATGTTGTTCTTCATATACGTTTTATTGGTGTATTATTACTAAGTTATTATCATCAATGTACACACTGACGCCTCGCTGACAATACAACAATAACACAGGTGTTGGGCCAACTACTTAAAGCAGAAGTAAGTGATATATTTGTGTTAATATAAGTCTTAAATAGTTATATCTTCCGACAGCAATCACTTACATAGAGTGTTTGGATTGGTGTATTATTACTCCTAAGTTTTTATCATCAATGTACACACTGACGACCGTGAAGTGGTACCAGTTCGATCTGACAATACAACAATAAAACACAAAAACACGGTGTTGGGCCAAAAGTCTAAGTTGTGACTTGAAGCTGAAATTTAAAAAAGCAGTTAGCGAAAACGACGGATTCTTCTTTAACTGAAATAAAACACAGTGTTAGTGTTGTTCAATACAGTAAGATTCAACTTTTTATTTGTTTTACATACTTTTAATTCATGTAGTTTTAATATAGGCTACATAAATAGACTAAATATTTCATATAAACAGGTTGTTCCACTAAACACTATAAATACTCACATATTCAAATATTCACAAAAAAGAAAAGACTTTAAGGACTCAATTACAAGTAACATGTAACAAGCATTGTATTGTATGTAATACTGCAAAGTGACCAGTAGCTGCTCAATGAACGAAGTGTTTGGCTCCGAAATGATGAATCCAAGTATGAATTGAAATATTAATGAGCAGTGAGACACAGAACAGGACATTTAATACTGTTTTTTGTTGCTTAGTTTGAGGAATACACCTTTACTTTGCTTATGATATTTAGTATTGTTTGAGTTAATTTGTGTATTTATCAATGCTTTTATCTTGAAGGTACTGTTGCTGGGGCCACTGGGTCAGTTTACATACATGAGGAGGCAGGTATAGATGGGCCAGGCACCTGGGAGGGAGGGCTGATGGTTTTTGGGCAAGAGAGCTGGAAAAGGGCCACTGCTCTTTATTTGTTTGGTTACCAATGGAAAATAAACTCATGAGAAACTTAATTCTTTTATTTTTAGTTTTTCCTGCACAAATTCAGCCCCTTTGTGTCTCAGTGGCCGTTTGATTTGATGTTGTTTCATCATAGTTTCTGATATTGTCTAGTTTTTTTTATATAATAGCCACTACACATAGTGAACTGAAAGTGTTTTCCATAGCTCATTAAATCATTAAAAACACACACAGACATAAATACCAGGCAGCTGGTTGGTACAAGTGCCTCAAAGCTGTAGTTATGTGTAGGGACAGAAAGTGATTATGTGAAGCCTGACGACCATTTCACTGAGGTGGACTCAGGTTTACATATAAATATTTAATCCAGGAAACAGATTATCTATGTGGAGTTTGGCTCTTAATTCAGGTCAGGGACCTGCTCGGCCGCTTAATATGGGTCACAGATAGCAGAAGACACACACCCAGTCTGCCAGGGGACTTGAACAGCGCTCGGTATCCGTCACCTCTCAGATGAAGCATCGCAGTGTGTTTCCTCTGCCAAATACGGCATCGCGATGCTGAGCCTGCGTGCTTTTTCTATTCTTAGCTGAACAACCCACCCCTTGGTCCAAAGTTTAACACCGCCCTCCTCTCCGCTCCCAGCTCCAGACCAGATTTATAAGAGCCACAGATCCTCGGCACTGGTTTGGCACAAGACTTCCTGAGCAGGACATGTAACCCACAAAATGTAGCCAGTAAGTATTGACGTTGAATTGAGTCTTTCTTGTGTGTCTGACCTGAAAGTAAACAAATCACAACAAGTGTTGCCACAAAAAACTAATCTTTAGTGCTGTAAATTAATTGTGCTTGGAAATAAAATAAACAGTTGCTGGTTGTTTTCATGGTACACCTACAGCGGCAGCAGCGGCAGCAGCAGCAGCAGATCTTTCCCCGTGTGAAAGACTAATTCATTTACGCTTTGAATATATCTTATCCCATGAATCTAGGTATCCAGGCTTTGCTTCTTGTGAGATTTAACGAAGATGATGGTCTTAAAATGGTTTTACCACAAGAAAGCTTCCCCTACAAGGAATATACCTGTTGTCTTCCCCCCTGAGGCCTCACACTGCCAGTCTGAGGAGTAAAATGATAGATCCAGAGGGTTTACCACAGATCATGGGGAGACAATGCAGGTGAGATGCTGAAAAAAAATGTGTGAACAATGAAAATGAATGACCTCTGTTCTCTTCCAATTATGTGGATACTTAGTTCCTCCTGAAGGCAAAAAAAAAAAAAGTTGAATTCTTAAATAAAATGTTGATTTTTGCAGTGTAATGTGAATGAAAATAGAAATTGTGTGATGAATGATGAGTTACAGGGCGTTTGACAGCTACACGGCAGCAGACGATCATCGGGTTTTGTGTGACATGTGTCTTGCTTAACATTGATTAACCTTTTACCAAAGTCAGCCTGCATCGCTCTCCTTACGTTTCAGCTTTGAGCAACATGTCACTATATCTGTCTTCATGTTTAAGTTCAGCCACACGTGACAAATTAGCGTTCATAACAACACTTAATACGTGATCTATTGAAAGAATGTGTTCCGCCGTTGGCTCCCGACTTTAACGACGTGCGCTCTAATGTCAGATCTAAGAACGAGGGAACGTTTCCGTCTAAAGCTCAGTGATAAGAGTGCAGCAGTGGAAAGTAACTAAGTACATTTACTCAAGTACTCTGGTTGAAAACATACTTCCACAGTGGAGTTAAAATTAGCACCAGCTTTATTGGCTGCGACATGAAAGTGATACAGACATTAATAGAAATAATAATGATATTGAATTGGCCATGTTTTTAATGCGAGAACAGAGCAAAAATATATTTTCATTAATTCTGTGTCCTGAAAAAATGATTTAACACAGTTAACCAAATTTCAAAAAAGGTCTTATTTCCTCATTAACATTATCTTTGTTTGTTTTTTTAGTCGTTAAAGATGGTGTCTGCTGCTCAGTCAGTGGTGTAGTTTAAGAGGATGTGATATAAAACCTAGACTGGCCTGCAGACTGTACTAATGCTAATTATACTGCTGGATTACATTAAAAAAAAACAGTTTATTCATTATCATTTGTGCAGAATATGAATCCATTTTTAATTATTTCAGAGAGGAGCAGCCTAAATCTGTAATTAAAAACAGATTCAGGTCCCATGATGAGAGTGGTGGAGGTGACATTGAAAATAATAGCTTAGCACCAGATGCAATTTATTATTATAGGCGTTTTTGGTCATTATAAGCCAATCACGTGCCAGTGGCTCGATCAGCCACCTCGTGGTCTTTTAACACTGAATGAGACACCTAAGGCCAAAGTGTTCAGGTTTTACAGAGATGCCACACAAGTCATTTATCATACAGTATATGATTATGTAATAAAAACACACTATGATGTAACTGAAACAATATTACATTGTCCTTTAAAACTGTGCCCTTCTACAGTAAAATGTGTGATAAACAGTTTATTAAATGTTTATCTGCCACTCACACATGTGTGTCAGGTGTTGCACAAGAATGAATTTACTTAATCACATACTCTCGACTCAGTGAGACGGCCATAAATATTCTGGTGGCATGACCACAACTGTTCACATGCCCACTCCCGGTCTCCTGTGTCCCGGCCTCTCCGCCCAAATATGGACACCCCTGGGGGGTTACCATGGCAGCAGGTGACGTGGGAGCACATGCCACCCCACAAGGTTGTCACCTAACCCGGCCGGTGTGTGTGGGGACTGGCCCCTGACTCAGACGGGGCCTGTGGAGCGTCCAGTGTGTGTGTGTGTGCGTGTACTCGTCAAATATACTCCCCTGACACCGCAGGCACTTGGCCTAAATATAAACGGCCGGCCTGGGCCACCTCGCCCTGCGCTCCAGGCCAAATGTTGGCATGTAAAGACTCCCAGAAACGCATCACAAGACCCCGAGTCCTCCGAACACGCCCTGTGTAGCGCTGCCAGCTCCTGGGACTGAGCCGCCCAGCGATGTACAGTGTGAGGTCGTCCCAGCTCAGAGTTACGTGACAATTAACAGTTATCAATAGGCAGCATACCTGCCTCCATGTGCTCCCAATATATATATATATATATGTATCCTTTCATTTCTTAGTCACCTCTGCCGCCTGACACAGGTCAGGAGTTTTATGCTGCAACAGTCACACTGCAGCCAGGAAGTGCAGCCTTCAAGGTTAGCACGTAATTCACAGAGGTTTTGATCTCAAAATATCAATAAAAGTGAAACTTTGCAGCTGTTTCCCCTCATTTATGTGTGGATAGTGTTGGCTGAGTGCACAGCAATGTGGCCACTGTTAAAACGGCCGTTTGATCTTTTGGAGAGGCGGTAACCCACCACTCTAAGTCTTAATTAAAATCACATTTGCTCAGCTTCTGTGTTACATTTCTGAGATACTTGTCCACTTAAGATTTTTTTTTACAGTAAAAAACACAAATGCAACATGGATTTAAAAATAAATTCAGTGGTTCACAGCCTTTTGAGTTCGGTTTTTCAACATGTACACACTGATTTGTGAGTTGTTTAGCATTTCCACCAAGGAAACTTGTAAGATCTTGGATGATTCTTGTTCAAAATAAGTTGCTGGATGCCCAAAGCTGCTAAAACATTTCACACATATGAACTCAAACAAGTAGGCCTAACTCATCTCACAACACTTTGTAATGAGGCCGACTGTTTGCTCAGGAAACACTGGACTAAACTGTCAACTATAAAATCAAAACATCAACAACTGCAGTATAAAGTTAACACAGGCTTCCCCCCCAGGCAGCGACAACACAGAAACACTGCTTATACACAGCTGCATCTATATTGATAATCAATCTAATCATACTATTCATAAAGATTCAGCCACAGGGAATATGGTGGTGCAGACCCATGAAACTTGTTGTACAGCTGCTTTATGTTAAAGACATGAATATTCCCACCACTGACTGAGCAACAGCAGGAAAAAGGGTCTTATTTGTTTTATTTATTTGATGAGGACAATGCACATTAATCAACATATCAGCAAGAAGCATCAATATAAATACGGAGTTTGCACAGTTGCTAAATTTCATCCGTTGTCCTAATAGTGTCGGTGTGTTGTAAGCAGAGCAGGAAAGGTGAATAAAGTTTTCCTCAAAACATCTAAAGTCCAAGCTGTTGAGATGTCAGTGTGACTCTGATCTTGAGGCCACTGTTGTTGCCTGTGGCCGATTTCTCAGGGAATAGTATTTAAGGAAATATCACATTATTCTCAGCTCGTGCTTGAACAAGTGCATGTTGAGTCATTCATAATATTTACAAAGCTATTCTTTCCATCTTTTGAAATAAAATGCCCTTGATTCATTCGGCCTGTATCAACCTGATGAGTAGCCTAATACCAAAATAATGCGTGTTTATTTCTTTTGTTCATAGTTACAAAATAGCTTGAAGGTCATTTGCATAATATTTGTATCCAAATGTTTAAAACCGATGTTTCAGTGGCGGTAAAACTGAACTACTTCTAGTTTCCTTTACTCCTTCCTCTGAACTAAAACAGTTCATCTATTGTTTTCAATTGGAAAATGTCTTTCATCACAGTTTGGCGGGAACTTTTATTGCGTCTTGAAATCTAATCTTATAGATTACGAGGTTCATTCAAGAGCAGCGTTGTGTTATCAGTCGTCCTGAGTTGCACGTAAAAGTTTGTGCCATAAAACGTGAGTTTGGGACTGTGAACCTCAGTGATTGAGAGTATGAGCGTGTGTGTGTGTGGTGAGTTGGGAAGAAACACAGGAACCAGAAAAAAAAGGATTCAGTCATTTCTTTAAGTTGCGAAACAGAAATCCTCCCAGTGGGCGTTTCATTCTGACGTACAGTACAAGATCAGAGTTAAGATCCTTCCCTGATGTTAAACACTGGTCAATCCAGAGGTGTCTTTATCTTTTAGAAAAAAAAACGTTACACAGATTATACAAAACACAAAACACTTCTGCCGTTAGTTCTTAATAAGTTACATGATTTTAACTATTTACAAGTCGGGCAAGAAGCACAGAGCTGATGTTACACATTTACTCAAAAATTATATTTACAAGTCTATACACAATCCGCTGTCGACCCCGTCCTGCTGCAGAGAGACAGAGAGAGAGGAGAGAAGTTAATCACACTGAACGAAGGAGTGTTTACTGATCGGCCTCAACTACTTAACGTCATTTTCCCACTTACCTATAAGTTGTTCAGCAGGGAGTTTTGAATACTTTCAAATGCACTGGTATAGATCTGCTCCTTTGATGTCATCCCATCAAGATACTCTGTTCAGAAAAAAAGACTTGTGAGTTGTTTACAGGACTCTTGAATCTTGTAGTCTGGAGTTTGTACGTGATATTTTGCTTTTACTTTGTGGATAAGGGGATGAATTCATGGAGATGTTGATATTTAGTGATGAAGTGAGGTAACAAACCTATTCTGTCGCAGTTGTTCTCCATCTCTTTCCTGTGTTTCAAGTACATGGGCCAGACGTGGCCGTCGAACAGGTCAGGGGGGTCGGGGACTGTGTACGTCCTTGTACTGTGGAAACATAATCAATCAAGTCATTTTATAGCCTGTGCTACTGTGTCTGCAGCCAAAGTGGCAAAAGTCGTAGTTGCTCCAAGAGATCGTTACCTCCTCCTCTTTTTGCACTCCTCATAAGGAATGGAAATGTAGAGACATTTGTCATAGACGTCAATGAGAGGCCTGCAGAAGGAAACTCAAGATTAGCGAAAAGTTTCAGAGGTCGAGAGGCCTGCAGGTTAGATTTTAGAGCTTGTGTTGAAAAATGAGACAGATACAAGTTTACACACTTGTAGTTGTAGATGAGGAACCCCTCCACGATGAGAAAGTGGATCCCGCTCTCTCCAGAGTCGGATTCCTCAGCTTCAGGTGACAGGGTGACACCGTGAGAGCGGGCGAACTTGACTGGGTTCTCCTGCCAGCCCTTCACAGTGCTCACCATGGCCTCCATGTCCAGGGCGCTGATCACTGATAGAGAACAAGGGAGAGAAGAGAGAAAAGCGGGCTTCACCACACATGCAACCAACGTTCCTCACCGATGTGCTCTAACACACATCAGTCTCAGTTAGTGAATGTCTGTAGCATTCACAGAATAGATGATAAATTATCACAAAGTTTAGGATTGATTGGTTACCAAAACTACAGAAATGTGCAGGAAAGAAAGAGTACATTACTGCATGGTTTTCCTATGCGAAATCCATTCTTACCATCCCACTGTCTAAAGCCGTCCTCCCCGACTTCTATTTGATCGGGTTTCTGAAATAACAGTCACCAATAAAACATTGCTGCAACCTAGTAACCAGTCGGAGCTGATCACACCTGGACAGGACAAGTCAGGGACTCGTCTCCACCAAAAGTGGCGCACGGTGACATCTATCTTTCGGTGCGGTTGAAAATGTTTTTTCCCCAATGTTGCGCTTAAATTAAATTAAATTATAACTTTGCAGAACTTTTAATGAAACCGAAGGATTATCCCTGACATAACTACTGCGATTAACTAATGAGTGCAGTTTCTAGCGATTTAGAAATAGTGGTTTAAATGTTTTATTTCCAATTGTGTGGCCCTTGTAGTCACTCTTGTTTTTCTATGGAGATAAAACATGTGATATCAGGTTAAAAAAAAAAAGTTGTTGCTGAGCTGTTGACCATCCCTAAATGCAGCACGACAATTAAATTGTAAAAAAATAAAAAATAAAAATCTTCAGGCTCATTTTAAGCCAGAGGGTTAGGGGGTCATGCAAAAAAAAAAAAAGCTGGTTGCAGAATTTGCAACATGGTTGGACAAAGTCTCACTTTGAGTGGGGACGCTCAGCCCTTTCATTGGCTGTCCAGGAGACAATCAGCCAGATGCATTACTAGGCTACTGCGATGACAGAACATCTGCAGGTCAGACTGGCGGATAATTTCCCGAGGACAAAATGTCCTCAGGTGCAAATTTAGCGTAGCAAATGAAAAATATACTATATTTAAAAAAAAACAACTTTCATTTACTCATTAAGATTAATGCAATGAAACAGTAGTACAGTAGCTTTACAATAAACAAAAGATTACATAAAGCTCAACTGGAAGGTTACTTAAATGTATCTTACCTTGAAGAAGTCATCCTGATGCACAACGCAACAGTTAGGTAATGTCTTTAGTAGTCTATTTGTCAAAGTGGTCTTCCCACCGTTGGTCACTCTGAAATCAGGATGAATTTTACACCATACAAGAGTTACACTCTAAGTTTTTCCCCTTTTTTTTGGATGATATTCAATAACAGATGAGAAGGAGAAGGTACATCAACTAAATGAGACTTACCCTCCAATGCCAATGATGAATTTCATTTTTTAGCTCTTTTGTGTATTGGTCACCTCTGGAATTCGGTAAATAAAAGAAGGGAACCCAGCCAAGGCAAACACTCACTCACTACCAAAGGCTTCTTATGAAAAACCTTTCCTTCTCTCTCTCTCCTCTGCCGCAGTCGTCCCCCCCCTTTACTACTTCATTGATAGACAATCTCCCAGCCAGGCATATAAAGGATCATGGCTGCCACGTCACCGCGTCTCAAACCAATCAGCCCCTTTCGCAACACAGCCAGTGAGCCGTCGCTTTGCAGCCGGCGACACCAATCGGACGAGGGCAACTTGGGAGCCTCACATTTGCATGAAAGTAGATCCCTAGATTTTCCACCTGCTGTCAGGGGGTCACTGAGCGCCGGCCAACTAAATGCACGACAAATCCCACTTGCAACAGAGTTCTTAGAAGATAGTAGCGATATGGTGATGCGGATAAGCTGCGAAACATGAAATTAATTCTGTTTGGAAAGAGCGAGAGCCAGACGGACATGTGGTGCCTCAGACAGCAAAATGTCAGCAGACTGGTGACAAGGATGGTTGTTTTGAGGTTGTAAATTCTTTATAAACTAAATTTAATATATAAAAACACATTATTATGAAATGATTTATGATGATGCAATGTTTCCTAAGGGAGGTTTTGTCTAGACATGGCATTGTATGGAGAGGAGGCAAAAGACTGTTGAGTGTTTAAGTATAAAAGTGGTGTCAGAGCATAAAGAAAAACCTCATTATTTGGATTTTATGATGGAAGTTTTCCATGCTTACACAGCTCCGGGTGGGTGAAAACCCAGAAGTACTATATTTAGTTGGCTGTTGTGTGTCTGTGTGTGCTGCGTCACACATATTTCTGATGCAACCAGCTGGAGTACATGGACACCTGCCATGTGACCACAGTGTCTCGAGTCATGGCTACAGGTCTGATAGCAGCAGGAGCCTTTTTTCTTTGAACTTAAAAAAAAAAGAAAAGAAAAAGGCCCTTAAATAGCCTATCAGTATAGTTTATCACACGCCTCTACAAGCACGCAGTCTGCTCTTGTGTTAATGTTGGTTTACAGTATTTACAGAATGAATAGTGTTACAGCCGGTCTTATCTGTAACTGTAGGCGTGAAGGAGGTGAACTTTGAGTCGCTGATAATCAGAGCAACTGGTTTCATGTTTCACCACCAAGACAATCTCAAAGGAAACGTGACGCTAGTTTAACACCATGTGACGATAAGAGTACTATTTTATCTCCACTCTTACTATATCAAAGTGATTGGCAGTTCTGAGGTGCTGCAGTGTTAGTAAACAGTTAAATATATATGTACTATATGTATACATACATTTGCCTAAGAATATGGGATTACAAAACTGTCCTACTTTTGCGCAGACGTTTCACAGGACACCACATGGCCAACTGTATGAAGCATATGGTGCACATACTTTGTTCCCCTCTTAGACCCACAAGAAATATAAACTTGACCAGTATTTAGATGACTAAATGTATATTATTTTCAATATGGAGTTTGAAAATAATATACAATCTGTTCATGTTTATGTGTTAAATCACAGTGACAGAATGAAATTATGTTTCCAGCTTGAAAGGAACTGTTTTATATATTTTGGAGAATACAACTGCATGAGGAGATCAATAAGCTCATATCATAGACAAGATTCAAACCCAAACCAAACCAAAATGCTCCTACTTGTGGGAGATTAAAAGGGGGTGCACTAGTTGGCCATACTTAGGTATAAAATCTCCTCTACTCAGTTTATGTAATTATTTCAATTGAGAGCAAGAACTTTGGTACATTTGATTTAATTTAACATAAGTTAGTATATGTAACCAACGAAGCTCAATTTGCCATGATTGTCACCATGTCATTTTATGGTGATTAATCAAACCAAACGTCACAACGGCTTTGCTACTAGCAAAGTAACAACAATAGTGCACTTGGAGAGTTGACTTGAACATTTGACTTGATTTTTTATTTTTTTTAATTGCCTAGCTTCTTAAAGGGCAACTTCGGTATTTTTCAACCTGGGCCCTGTTTTCATATGTTTTTACGTATATGTGAGTGATGGATAACACTTTTTTTGAGGTGGCTCCAGTATTGAGCCGGGCAGGCAGCCTGCAGCCCAGCTAACGCTCCTGTATGGGGCAAGTGGCTCCAGTCAAAGTTCGCCGTAAACGAGCATTTTTTTTCAAACTGACAGGCTCAGATAGTTGCAATGAGTGTCCGACAACACACTAGAGAGGAGAAATTAACGTAGCCTAATCGGGGTTTTTCTGGCCATGGGGCGGCCGCGGGGATACGTATCTCTCCCTCGGCGTCTCCCTCAAACGCCCCGTCCTGATCCACATCCACTGCAAAGTAGGTGCCGCCAGCTGTAATAGTGAAACAACCGCGCTTTTACAGCCGATTTTAGGATAAAACTCTGAACATGACGTAGACATGGAGATCTAGCCGGGTTAAAATAGCCACCCATAGTTGCCTACAGGAGAGCCCGGCTCGCTACAGCAGCCCTCCGTCTCCGTCTCCTCTTCCTCTCCACGCTCTGTGCCGGTGGGGCAAACAGCGCCGCTGAGCTTCCATACCGTACAGAGTTGAACTGAAGGCTCAGATAGTTACAATGAGTGTCTGACAACATACCAGACCCTATGGTCGGCACGGCCTCGCTGAAATTGTCAGCCGCCGCGCTGGAATCTTGATTGAAACTCTGTACGGTATGGAAGCTCAGCGGCGCTGTTTGCCCCACCGGCACAGAGCGTGGAGAGGAAGAGGAGACGGAGACGGAGGGCTGCTGTAGCGAGCCGGGCTCTCCTGTAGGCAACTATGGGTGGCTATTTTAACCCGGCTAGATCTCCATGTCTAGCCTACGTCATGTTCAGAGTTTTATCCTAAAATCGGCTGTAAAAGCGCGGTTGTTTCACTATTACAGCTGGCGGCACCTTCTTTGCAGTGGATGTGGATCAGGACGGGGCGTTTGAGGGAGACGCCGAGGGAGAGATACGTATCCCCGCGGCCGCCTCAACCCAAATTTTGGCCAGAAAAAACCCTGATTACGTTAATTTCTCCTCTCTAGTGTGTTGTCGGACACTCACTGTAACTATCTGAGCCTGTCAGTTTGAAAAAAAATGCTCGTTTACGGCGAACTTTGACTGGAGCCACTTGCCCCATACAGGAGCGTTAGCTGGGCTGCAGGCTGCCTGCCCGGCTCAATACTGGAGCCACCTCAAAAAAAGTGTTATCCATCACTCACATATACGTAAAAACATATGAAAACAGGGCCCAGGTTGAAAAATACCGAAGTTGCCCTTTAACAATTATTAATCAACTCCCAGTAATCCCCAGACTTGCTCAACCAGAGTTTAATCACAAACGTTAAACCCTTTAGCTTCAGGAGAAACGCTGTAGCAGCTAACGTTAGCCTAGCACAACTACAGCTACAATATGCTGCTAGCTAACCCGTCATTTAACCGCTAATAACAACTCAGGAAGAAAAATAAAACAAAACATAAACCAACAGTGATCTAGTCTACGTCCACGTGAAGGGTGTTAAAGATAATTTAACTCACATTTCTGCGGGGTTTCGGTGTCGCTGTTAATTATCCACCTAGTGATGTTACGCTCGACACCGCCTGCTCGACACCGATTCGAGCAAAATGAACCGGAAGTGTCGGCGGGCGGTGTTTCGATCGCTGCTTCAGCACGCCAAAAATCACGTGACCGCTCCAAACGAGGCCTCGTTTTGCCGAGCGGCTCCGCGGTGATTTCGAGTGGGCTGGGCTTGTCAATATTCAATGCTTTGGGGGTTGTATCGCCCCGAGACCAGTACAAATGTTTCATCAATAAAATGTTTTAAACGTTACACAAAGCCTTGTCTCACAGTAATCACTACCCATGGTTGCATAAACATAAAAAATTCTTCAGATGATGATTCATAAAGCTAGACTCCAACAAAACAGACACTCACTATATAAGACTTTATATTCCAACATTCTCTTTTTAATGTTTAGATTGACTACAGTAACATTATGACACAAGTTTGGTGAGAGAACATACATTTTATTAAAAACTTAATGAAACAATGAATGAGCTTGCTCGTGACAGTCATGACGTCATGACGTATTGTCAATTATTCCCTCAACAGCCAGCAGATGTCACTATTTTGACTGTATCGAATGCTTCGAAGCAGTGCATCACTTTCGGGGCAACTGTGTCAAAGTGGTTCAGTGCTTCAGAAAGCTTCGGTTTCACCATCACTATATCCACCTGCTCACAGGTGCTGTGGCCCTGAGGTGCGTTCAAGGGTCGTCCGTCATACCACCACTGCAGCCGTTCAACCGTCTCTTATCTCCGTATTCCCAAATTTTTTCCTTTGAATTATTTCTTGTTTTAGCTAACATTGTTTTATATTTTGTTGTATTGCTGTGAATTGGATCGACGCCAGTCCCTCGAGATAAAACAAAGGTTTGAAATGAATGAAAAAACAAAACAAAAACAAAAACACATGGTTGAAACATAGCACAGATGTGCAAAATAAAAGAGGAAAAGGCTGAAATTAATTTAACTTTTTCCTTAATTATCCGTGATTAGAAAACTTGTTAGCTGTTTACCAGGTTTCCTGGGATGCGAAGGGACACAGACAATGAAGGAAGGCCACAAGGTATTTAGTTCAGTTTAGCGTAAAGAATGAAAGCAAAATTAAAATCTAGCATAATAAATAATAATACAAGTGTTACTTTCTGACAAGTGTTGTTGTTGTTCCAATGCCAATATTTTACAAGGGAAAGAGACATAATAATACACTTTATTCTTTTTTTTTTTATCGAAACCAATCAATGCTTACGTTAACAGATTGATTTTGCACAATATACCACAAAAGTTAACATTAATATACTGTATAAAATCTCCTAAATTGCCTGACAGACTAACAGAGTCACTACAACATACTGTGAGTTACATATCCTGCTCACACCCAGTGATCACAGTGACCTTACATATAAAAATAAAAGGTCACTTCAAGAGTATTAAGTCCAAATGACCCCTGTGAAGAGTAGCACAGGACTGTCAGATGACACAATGAACATCCTCTGGCTTGGCCACCACCTTCATAAATCACAATTATGCTCTATAATAAGTCATCAGAAACTGTCAAAAAAACATTCTGGACCAAAGTGGAGTGGGGGGCAATAAAACAGATGCAAACAAGATGTACTGTACATGGCATGACTTGTTCCTGTCATCGGTATGTGAGATCAAAGCTTGAGAGGGATTAATAACTGCATGACAAAGTTTCTTTAAGTTCACTGGTTTGTTTTAATTTTTTTTTACAAACAGTAAATGGCACATTTTCATAAATAACACTTATAGCAATTAATCTGACTCTCTTTTAAATATATTTCTTTTGTAACAATGTATGCTTCCCGTTTTGTAAAAGTACCTTTTGAAACATGATGGCAAATTACTTTAAAAACCGACAAAAACATGTAACAGAAACAGGAAGGATATGAACAAGCATGCCACCTGCATATCAAACTCTGGAAAACTTGAAAACTGTAACACACGTTTGCATCGGTAACATCTACTGTAAGTCTAAGAACAATATCATTGCACATTATTTTTCAGTAAACGGCCTTATTACTAAACAATACACACCCATGCCATTCATATCAAAACCCAAACATCTGTGCAAATGCCTCTCTGAAAAATATATATAGTATTTACATGACCTTCCCAGCTCTGTTGGCAAATGTGAAGTTCATCCAAGTCCATAAATTATTATAGAATATAGTTGAAGTCATGCAGTAGATGAGGCTCTACTTGACATGCAGGGAGCGGAAACATTTTGATCTAACTATATCCTGTAATGCTTTGGCGTAAATGAACTTTGAGTTAGAAGCAGGCATGTCGCTGAAAACAACAGGTTTTTTTTTTTTTGGAAACTGATTGTCTTGCAGCTGATGGATCCAGTCAGGAGATTAAATCCTGCGCAACAAGTGAGTAGTAGTGGCTCCCCTTTGTAAATGAATGAATGTTGCCCATTGCTTCTTCCATGTAAGACTCTGCAATGCAAATAACAGAAAGTTTAACTCAGTCACCTTTATCCTTTTATCAACTGACGCACATGCATCTCCGCAAATTTCTGATACCATCACCAGGTTTGGCAGTGAGTCAGGTAGGCATGCACTAAATCTAAACTAAATCCAACATGACACATATCAAGTTTGCCTATTTATTTTGCTCCTGCTTCCCCTGCTGGCATTTGGTTAGGAGACGGTGCCTGTGTCCATTCCTGGGATGTCGGCCAGTCCTCCGGCTGATGGCTCCTTTGATATATGGACGCTGATAGGAACGGTCAGAAGCACAGGGGTCCCGTCAGCACAGAGGGGTGGGAGTTTCTAAAATAATCCCTAACTCACCCAGACCTGCTGCTGCTGTGGTGGGTGCTTTACCCCCCAATTTCAGAACACGCTGTGCGAGCGCGGATCAATTTGCCAGACCTCAGTGGCACAGTCCATTAAAAATAGAATCGATTGGTTGTGAGCAGACGGGCTTAAAGAGATGAGCAGCTGTGCTTTATGTAACATGGGGTACGGTGAGGAATATGATGTTGGAGGCTCAGTTAACATTTCTTGGACGTTCATCCGGTGTGAATTTAAAGAGTTGTAACATGACTGGGCAAAAGTGAAAATGAGCTGGGCTTGTTCGGATGATTAATAGTAATCACACAGCCGTATATTTTTCCAAAGGTCTCAGTTTAGAGTCCAGGAGGAAACTGAACATGGTTGTTTCTTATTCAATCTAATCCAAATCTAATCCATTTTATTCATAAAAAACAATATTAAATAAACACAAAGGTTTACAAAGTGCTGTACAGTAAAATAAAAACCATCAAAACATAATAAACAGACAAATTACTAAAGATAAAAGACGAGAAAAAAACCATAATAAATCAATAGACTGTCCGACCCAGATAAAGTATCTGTGCACATAAAATCAACAACCTACGTGGTGTGAAAAGCCAAAGAGGTTTTAAGAAGAGTTTTAAATTAGACAGCAATATGCAGTGGTAGTTCATTCCACAATTTTCTTATTAATTAATGATTTGTACCATCAGATCAAAACATATGATCCACTGGAACTGCTCCACTTTTCCTCCTCATGAAGAGAGATGCACACTGAGTTGGGGTGAAAATCTAAAACTACATATTATTCAGAGTTTAATATTTAATATTAAAGTCTGGAGGCCTGACTCATCCTCTTGTTCTTCCTGGCTGACTCTGTGTTTTACTGTAGACTGGATCTCGGTGCCGCTGAGGGTGAGAGATCCTGACCCCTCGGACCTTTCGGACAGTGACACAACACGCCAGACAGGGGTGTTGTCCAGCATGGCAATGATTTACTGTAACACGTCTCTTTTGGGCACCAAACATATGCGAGTACACGCAAGAGAACATCTCCCTGCATGCGAGAGATAAGTTACAGCGGGGCTGACATTACAAACCGGTTTGGGTGAAGCTGATGGAGAGGTGGTTACGTGCATGAGGACTCTTACCTTAATGTCAGATGTCACAGCCAACCTCTGCGATCATTGACTTTGGCCTGGAAGCGAAAGATTAGATTTAAGTCTTAAGTAAATATAAATATTTTGCTTGGTCATCTGTCTAGCCTATATTAGGTTGTGTTCTCTGTTTCCAATGTTTGCCCAAGTGGGTTCAGAAATGATTAAGCTACTTACATCACATTCTTGTGATAGAAAAAGCTCGGTTATTTCAGTACAGTATAAACACTTAAAGTTGCACTGTGCATGAGTGAGACATAACAAGGTTTCATACTTTTAGCAGCCATCAATACTTTTAAAATAAATCAAATAATGATATCTGAACATTTTCCATATCAGGTGCTGCAGATAAGGGCTTTATGTAATCAAATGGCACTGGACTGCCTGTGCTGCAGAATGAGGTCACCTTTCTTTAGGCACAGTTGAGCTGGTCTGTTGCTGGTCCTGCTCCAGTCTGTGAGTAAGAAAGGCAAATATTAATACCTCCTCTTACCTGCAGGAAAAAAAGACCATGCATAAAAAAAACCTAAATCTGAAAATCTTTTCCTCACCTTTCCCTTTGGGCCCTTATCTTCTCATCGTCATACCTTTAAAAAGAAGTGGAGAACAGAAAAATATGACTAATGTGTCACAGCAACCAGACACTTTTCATCAGTGGCAAAAAGAGAAAGACGCTCCGCTGCTAAACATCATATGAAGAAGATGATCCAAAGATAATTTCTGCACTTATTGTGTTACAGTGTTAATGCATTCACTGCAGTGCTTCCCAAAGCCTCTGGCTGAGTCTCACTCTGATATCACTATTGATTTCTGAGGTGCAAACACCTAGAGTGCTTCGAAATCAATATGAAATCTGATGTGAGCTTCTTTTTTTTCTAGAAACTTTAAAATGTTTTTTTCTTACACTTTTTTTGTAACACTATCTTAAATCTCTGTATTAACACTGCTCACTGTGCTGGGTGTTCTCCAGTGGTGTTATTACACAGCGTAACGAGCTTTGACAGACAGGAGTCGTGTCTCAGCAGTGACCTCTGGTGACTCAGCGTACTTACTGCAGCACACACTCTGGGATCTGCACATGCTCCATGGGGATGATCTGGCTCAGCTCCTTCAGGGTGTGAACGTATCGGATTTTATCCATGAACTTGACGCTGCAGAAAAACAACACACATAATGCGATTACTGGCTCATATGATCCTTTTATGACGACTGCAGACGGCGTTATCTGTGTTGATGTGGCGATTTGAATGCACAACAAACTTTATCAGTGTGACATCTTTGCAAAGCTTCTTGTCTTCCACAAGCATAATCAGTCATTTCATTCTCTTTGCGTTTTTTTTTACTTTGTACTTAAATAACAAACCCTAAGGAAAACAGACAAACATATACATTTCAATCTCATTTGATATTTTCCTAAATGAGGATCTCAGAGAAAGGAAAATAAAAAAAAATATAATAAAGTAAACCTAAACTAATTGTCACTTAGTTCACTTCCTTAATTTGATTAAATATTTCCTCTGTTTTGATCAGCCTTTCTTTACAGTAAAGCTTATTCCAAATATGTGTTTGTTCCCTATTTATAAAAGTTAGTCTTTCCATCTCTAAACCTTGTTCTGTTGTTAATACCCATGCTCTCAATTTTGGTGTATTTGGTTTGTTTCCATGCTTTGGTCACCTGCTTCATGGCAGTTATTTCCTTTTAAATAAATACTTAACCAATATGTGACATCAATGTGAAATGACCCTCTGTTTTTCAGATTTGTTTAGAAGAGGAGGAGGTGGAGGAGGAGAAGAAGAGGCTGAGAGATTGTAAACATCCTCACCTGATGAAAGGCCTTGAGATGGCGAGGACGGTCCGGATGAACCACGTTGGGTGAGCGATGATCAGACACTTTAGGTTCTTCCTCAGTCTGCACAAGACGGTTCAGACAATCAGTCAACAACTACATTATCATCATCATCATCATCATCGCTTCACATTCTTTTCTGTTGTTGCGGTCGTTGTTATTTCTTACTTCCTGTCAATCATCTGGTAGCATCTCTTCAGCCAGCTGATGCCGGGCATCTTTCTGCGAGGAGTCGCTCCGTTCAGGTAAACAATCATGTAATCTTCTGCCACCAGGAGCTCCAGGCTGCTCACGACGTACCTGACGACAGGACGGACAAGCTCAGATCAGACTCGATGATGATGATGATGATGATGCATGCTCATTCATGATTACACGGTGTAAAAAGACAGAATCGTAGAAATGAGGAGGCTGATGATATTATTACAGGAAGAGGTTCTCCATGATGTACGTGTAGTCCTCACAGCCGCTGTCAGGAAGGTAGCAGGCTGCAAACACAATGATGGCGTTCAAACCCTCGCCATAGTAACCTGAGGGAGACCACACACACATACACATAGTTGTAATGTTTGCATTCAGTGTTGATGTCGTCAGCATTAAAAACATTCGGAAAACAGAACTAGCTGCAAAAACCTTTTTCCCATACGTTGCATTTATGAATTTATGACTCAGTTATGATTCATTAGTTTTGAACAGTTCCTGTTTCTGTTGTATTACTTCAATAAAAAATGTGCCTGTTAAAAATTTAAGTCGCTGTGTGTGTTGAGAGTGCATAGTTGGGGTTTAATGCCATCATGCTATAATGTAATGTGTATAAAATGTGACATGTAAATGAAGTTCACATTGCCTCTGTGAGTCTTAATGTCCCTTAATGGAGCCGGTGGCTGTTTCAGTCGGTGCTTATGAAAGCACTAGTAAAAACACTCATGGGAAATAACTTGATATTTAAAAGTTTCTCCATTCAGCACACAGGGGGAAACACACACACATTTCAGCTTTAGTTTCTTCAGTCGATTGGATTTTTATTTGTTTTACATCTACTATGAAAACGGCTCTCAGTCAGTTTTGGTGTATTAGATGGCTGCATCAGCTGATGACAATTCTGTAAACAATCCACTATCTAGATATCACCTATGGATAAATTGATCATTATTACAGGCAATATTTCTCATATTTTGAATACAGGGGTTATATCATTATAATTATGATAACTTTTAACTCCCGTATTTAATCTCAATCTATCTACACATTTGCATAAAAAACTTAAGCTTTGATCTGTAATTCAGTCCCTCCAGGATTTCGCTGGCTTTTTTTTAATGATTGTTGCAGCCTAAAATGTCACGGCTGCATTTTAAAAAAATTGTGGCGCATGTTGCAATGTTTTAAGTGCTTTTGTTGTGATTAAACAGCGAAAATTGAAAAACAGTTGCAGGTTTGTTCTGAATAATTAAAAATCAAAGGAAAATTTAACATTTTGAAATGTCACAAGATAATGTGTTTAACTGTACCAGCAATTTCCCACTTGTTAAGAAAGGCACAGGACAGTTACAGAGAGTTAAAAGTTGTTTTACTTAATTGTCTGATCGGTGCTGATTTGTCAGAAGCCCTGGCGCCCGCGTTCTCTAACTCACCTCCATGTGTGACCACCCTCAGGTACGGTCTGATGACCTGCATGTCGATCCGCTGCTCCTGGTCACCGATGATCACCGTTCGCCACAGACGACCCGACGCGTCTCGCTCTTCCTCACTTTCACCTGGAAGACGTTTGGCGGTGGCCACAGGAGTGTCATCTGCATTCAGGATGGCACAGGGGAAAAGTTTCTGGTCTTAGTGGAGTAGATTCTCATCAATCAAATGTTTTAACAACATTAAAGTTGTGAAACAGAAGGTGAATTCATGTGATATTGCAGGTAATATGAGTTGTTCTCTTCTCAACCAAGTCCAACACACAGCTCTTGACCTTAAACTCGTTTGACCTCTGTCTGACTCTGACCTTCCCACTCCAGCTCGTTGCCGTTGTTGATGAACTCCAGCGAGTCGGTCTCATCGGGCGTCTCAATGTCGTCCACGTTGATGTCCAGGTCGTCGGGCGTTTCCAGGAAGTCGTCTGAGAGCACCGACCCCTCGCTCTGATCCAGGGACAGGTTCATGTCGGGGGCCACCAAGGTGCGGCGTTTACGCTGGGCCACTGACTCGCCCACATTCAGAGAGGAGGGGGGATCTACGATGAAAACAATGGGGCAAGAGCATTTAGATTTAGACATTTAGACCATAAAATAAAAACTATGATTGCGTATTTAATTTTCCTCACTGTTTCTGATGTCGGTGAGGCCACATGAGTCAACATCTCCATCTTCTGGCAGCGGCCTGCAGAGGAAAACATAGACACACATTACATACTGTACAAGTATGATGATAATACTGTAGAAAACCTGACCTGACACACAAAGTTTCCCTTTGCTCAGAGTTAATGATTGTTTTGGTCTC
This sequence comes from Decapterus maruadsi, assembly GCA_030347415.2. Taxonomy (NCBI): domain Eukaryota; kingdom Metazoa; phylum Chordata; class Actinopteri; order Carangiformes; family Carangidae; genus Decapterus; species Decapterus maruadsi. Next base: position 22,736,189 of record CM064906.1, read on the forward strand.
TTAAAGAAAGTCTAGTTTTGACCATTAACATGATAAAAGAGGGTGAAATAAAGCATCAGTCACTCCTGCCATTGTTCTCCTTGTCTTTTGTTTTTGAAGAAGCTCTATTGTGATTTAACTACGGAGTGTCCTTGGAAACAGTCGCTGGTTAATTACAGTACAACTCCCCTTTGACATAACCGAATAATCAGGCAGCTGAACTCTCACTGCTGAGCAATGAGGGGAGTAGATGTGAGTAGATAGTGCTGTTACAACCACAACCACACCCACACACACAAAGAGTCAGACATTAACACAAGCATGCATACACAGACATCAACACTCCCTAAAACAGCACAAGTGCAGGCTTGCTGATGGAGCTGCCGGGGTAATTGCTGTTATTATGTTGTCAGTATCTTTGTGAAAGGTAAGTTAAACAACACAGCAGCACCAGTGGATTCAATTTGCATCTGTTTCTACAGAGGAGTTGTGTGTAACAGTTTGCAGCCATCTTCAATATTATACATAAGCAAATAGAAATGCGCGTATGCAAACGGCAAATAACGAACTGAATGTAAGTTTCCTCTAAGGAAAAAAACCCAGATTCCTGACAGTGAACAGCTGCAGGTCGTTGGGCGGTGTGACTCTGTGTCACTGCCTTTTCTCATTCTGCCGTTTCATCCACGTAACTCATAATGACAACATCATGGAAAAGAACACACCTGCTGCCCTTCGGCATTAAACACGTGTGACTGATTTTCCGCGATGACTGTGGCTCTGTTTGTCAAAGCTTGTTGCATAAATTGGATTCTCCCAGACTCTCCCCCCCTCTCACAGTCTCAGTCTCAGTCAGCGAACTCAGCAGTACCTGGGGAAGTCCTCGTCCTGCCACTCGTCCTTCGTCTCCATGCTGTCCATGCGTAAAGTGGCTTCTGCTGTACCCATCCTCTGCCGGGGGAGGACAGGCTTCAGCTCACTGAGGTCGACAAACAGATGAAACCATGTCAGAGTTCAGTAAAGTACATACAGTTGCAGTCTTAAAGGGATACTCCGCCCATTTCACACATTTTGGTGCAGCCCAGGTTGTTTCAACAGGATGATTAATTTTGGCTCATCAAACCTACGACACAGTCAGCGCGTTAGACACGAAAGGTGAGGATGTGGGTGTTCACCAGGCAGGGAGGGTCTAATGAAACAGACCACCCTGTTTTATTATAGGAGGTACTGTAGGATTTTGTGTCCGATGCTCGAAAGAAAAATCAGAATATCTCAGCTGCCTCTGCTTCATTTTTGTTCAATGCTGGAGATTTCCCTAAACAGAGGGTCTAGAAAGCAGCAGCAGAGAAAAACTGTAGGTGTTAGGAAGAATCTTACCCTCTTCATCTTCAACTATCTTTCTTTCTTTTTCCTTTTTTTTTCATAGAGAACAAATGTGAAATCCAGTGGTTAAAAAGTGCAATGTTCGGGGTAATTACTGTTTGGTTAAGTTAGGAAAATAACAATTTGGTAAAACTAAGTCCCGCTGGGTTCCCTTCTACAACCCTGAGGGAGGCGACAAAAATAAAACACATTACTCATACTGTACACTCCCTCAAGGGGGGGATACAGGGAAATCATATGCAGCCACAAAGCAGATAGTGATCTGAACAGAAACTATTTTACATAACCAAATCAGAAATGACAAGAGGCTTCCATCTAAGGTTTCGCATCCTTCTTCTTATCATGTCCCGTAAAGCTTTACGGTGTGTCACGTACTGCTCGGGCGTCGCAGGCTGTCATACGAGGATCAGTGATGCACGAGTGGACATCATGTATCAGAAATGTGCGCATGATGGGGGGGAGGGATGGATGGATGGATGGATGAGTGTCCTTCCTGCATCTCTGTCCCAGTCAGAGTTCATGCAGCGGCAGCAGACGTTACCACAGTCCATTTGTCCACTGGGATGGCACTGATGTGCTACTGAGAGACACATCACAGGCCACATGGAAAACACTGCCACTACGAGGCACATGGCCCGAGGCTGCGTGACGTCAGTGTTGTGACTGCACTGTAAACGCCCATTCGCAGTAGGGCTGTCAATCTTCCCCTCAAATCATATTCGAATTTCTAATGCTTCTTATGTTGAATATTCGAATAATATTCGAATATTTTAATGTTTTTTTTTTTTTTTAATTATATCATTATATACACCGATACCATCTTATTATTAGGCCTACGTCCCGCGTCCACTAGAGGGCGCTTCAACCAAATAACCAAAAAAACAAGTTTTACCAAATCAATACAAAACTTAGGTAAGACATAATGCCAGAAATATTCAAGCAATGATGTTTAATGAAGAAGCTGATGTTAAATCATTCAAATACACACACACTGCTATTTTAAGTCTCAAAAAGACAACTCTTCATGAAAAGACAAGCAGTACATGGATAAAGTGAATAAACAAATCATATCAAAATGAAAACATGCTGCTGCTTGGCTGCAGCATTAGAAATTGTAGAACAGTGAGTTTGGAGCTATAGTGTCACCGGTGAAATGTTGATTAGAGAGGGACCATATGACCACCGCGCTGACGGACAAATTGGGGTGATACAACGACTGCTGCGAAGGAACTATAAAGAACTCAGCTGTGATTTAAACTAGGACCTAAACCGAGTCGAGTAGGCTGGAGCCAGGCTGTAACTGTGTAGTGGAGAAGCGGCATAATGAATCATTATTAATTGTTTGGTATCACATTTGTAGGTTACATATCAGACCCCGAATTGTAACTTTATATACGTCATTGTTTAAAACATTTCTATAAAATTTGCTCAACGTTATTTCCGCATATAAAAATTCGAATTGTTCGAACCTTTTGACAGCCCTAATTCGCAGATGTCATATATGTACATACACTGAATGTTACTCATGGAATATACACATGTACACGTGTAACAATCATACAGTATATGAAGCATATTAGAAATTGTAATAGTATAGTGTCATGTCAAGACCATATAAACATATATTACACTGTACTTTGACATAATGAATATTATTAACTAAATTCATAAACGTACATTCATATCGATACCAAAGCCTATTGACATATGTTAATAATATATATGTAAATATAAAAGACAGGCATGTCGATGTACATATAGGTATAATTGTATGTGTGTGTTTGTGTGTGTGCTGTCTCAATAAAATTGCACATTTACAGTAAACATATAGTACTAATGTATACTGGAGACATATGATGCCATATTAAATTTGTTACGTAGATATTTTCCTTAGTTGTGCGTGCACACATTTTATGAAGGTTGTGTCATCTGTATATCTTCATATATCCAGATGATGTGAATAGTATGTAATACTACTGTAATATATCCCTTATAGTTTCAGTATCATCAATGTCACATGTATACAGTACATTTCAGTGTGGATAATGGAGTGGTGAGGTGTTTATGGTGTATTGCAGCCCGTGAGAAAGTCCTAGTGTTTCATGTGGGGAATTCCTTTATCGCAACTTTCATAAAAGGCTAAATCAAAATCGGAGTCGCCTTCCTCTGATCTCACAATCGTATCATCACACACAGTGAGACCGATTGATCATTTCCGCCGCTGCTGGATCAAAACAATAAGAAGAACGAGTGAAGCAGAAAGTTCACACGGAAACAGCAGATCAGTGCGTGAGGTTTGTTGTCTGCGTGCAACCGAGGCTCAGCTGCTCACACACTGCGCTGGTGATGATTGACGGACGCAAAGTGATGCAGCAGCAGCACGTGTTTGGTGGGGATTTGTGTCCAGATGGCAGAGCAGCCTTCATTTCCCAAACACAATGTTGTGCGCCATTCATTATGTTTATCCATCGAATGCCTAAAACTCACGGAAACCGAACTTAACCCTCCTTTTGACCAACGTTAGTAAAACTGTAGAGGAGCAGTAGATCCTCCATTTGAATACACTGTTTCCTTCCTCCTTCTGCCTTATGTAATAATTTACATGGCTGCAGCTGGGAGATAATTATCAATGGAGCCGTTGACGATAAAAGGCATGAGACATTATGAGTGAAATCTTCTTCAACTTGTCTGACGCACAAGAGCAGTGATGTAAACAGACTTCAGAGCCCATGAAAACAGTCTGTGGATAAACAATCCGAGTTAAAACACGTCTCCAGACATCTACTGAAGCAAGTTTGACCCTCCAAGTGTTTCGACTTTGACAGAAATTAACTGGACACATTTTTCCACCACTAGGTTACATAAAATATTCAAAGTCTCTTCATCCCTCTGTGCCAAACGCTGAAAGGATCAAGAGATGTTATCTCTTCAATTCCTACAAGGTCAGACGCTGTGAACTTTTTGGGGTCAACTATTTGTTGTTTCCACGACCTTCAATAATTGAACATTTTTGGGGTAGTTGAGCCAGACATGAAGCTCAGGTCACCTCTTTATCTCTTCTATTTGTGGAAATCACCTAACGAGTGGCCAAAGGAATCTGTTTCTCTCCGTCAAACCAGGAAAGACTGTTACAGAAAAATCTGTCGACCTGTCATCAGTCTGACTCTGATCCGAAAGCTGTGGTGAGCGGTTAATGGTTAAACAGGTTCACCTGGTCTGGCCAACTTTAGCCATCAATTCATCGTCATACTTTCATTGTCACATTTTATGTGTATGTGTGGGTGTCACCACCAACATTGTTCTTTATTCATCTGTTTGATTGCTCTGTTGTTTTCTAATTTTCTAAATTAGCTGGAATCATATTGGTTGAGAAAATAGATTGTCAGGGTGGTAGGGACCCTTGAGTTCAGTCACGACTGCCATCGTTTCCTTTACTGATATATAGAGTCATGCGTGAAGGACAGCATTTACGTGATGTCACTGATCTGCCTCATGACAAAAAACCCTCCTGTCTCCAGCTATTAGCAGTAGAATCAAGGCTGAGCTAAAAGTCAAAAGTACTCACACACTGTAATTAAAGAAGATTTCCTCTTCGCCGTTTTGAAAGCTTTCCGGTTTTGCTCTCAGAAGCTCTGTTCTCTTCCTCCTCCTCGGTTTCAGAGCTGTCTGATCAGATCGAGGGTCCTCGCTGTTTGCATCTGCAGGTGGGACATTTGTGTCGACTCTGCCTGTTTCCTGACGCCGCTGTTGCTGATGATGCTGAAGGCTGACGGAGAGGCAGAGTCCCCCCTGCTGAGAGGAGGAGAAGCAGGGTCATCACTCATCACACAGACACAATCACCATCCTGCCGCTCTCATCTTCACATCCCGTCACGCTGTGTTTTTTTTTTTTTGGACCACAGATAATCCCAGCTCGTCCCGTGATGAACACTCTCCATCACTCACATCTACCCCTCTGAATCCCCCTCCTCCTCCTCTCTCTCTCTGCTCTAATGCCCCTATCCCAGCCTCTAATCCTGCTGTGGTGATGATGTCACCCGTATGCGAGCTGTGTTTTCATGGTTATGTAATCACACCTGCCTTACCTTCTCTTTGACTCCCTGGAGTTCTGCCCGCGGTCACAATCAGCTGTTTTCCTTCTCCTCGCGTCCGCTCCACTTCACATCCATCGTTTCATGTGTTGTTGTCCTCCTACAAGCTGGGGAAAGATGGACGTTTCTACTTCACCGCTGTTCCCTGGCAACAGCATCATCCCCCTTCTCTCTCTCTCACTCTCTCTCTCACACACGCACACACACACAGTCCTCCCCTCGCTCTCTCTCTTGCTTTTTCTCACCATCTCTTTTAAGCTCCCTCACCCTCAATGAAACCCCTCCTTCCTTTTCTCTTACTGTGATGCTCACGCCCCCTCCTCCTCCTCCTCCTCCTCCTCCCTCTTCACAGCTGCACCGAGCTCTGGGCGATGTCAGTAAACACAGAGTAGCAATGCACTCAACGCCCAGTGGGAGCAGCCAGTTTTTTCTTATTCTTCTCCTGCCTGTGGCTGTTTGGCAGATAAATGCATTTCGGGTGTGTTTCTAGTTTTCTATTAATAACGCTACTTTGCACAGAACTCAAATGCTGCAATATGTCCAGACTTGTGACTGAACACATTTATTTTCCCACAGATCAGTCGAGTTGACAGACGGAGAAGCTTCAGGGGTTTGAGGACGAGCCAACATTGTCTTAATGATCGAATAAAGTAATGGCTTGTTTTTGATTTATCTCATTTCCAAGACAGACACAGGAAGGCTTTTTATTTCCTGACTTAAGCTTTTTTTTTTTTTTAAATAGTGAAAATAGTGATGTGAAATGATGTCTTAATGTTTCTTTCTTTCTTTAATAAACCATAATCTCCTGCAGCTCTTCTCAGCACAAATAAAACAACACTGATGTTTCAGCTCCAGGAAAAGGCTCTCCTCCTGAAAGGCTCTCCTATAAAATACAGTACCATTAAATATTTACCAGTTCTATATGTACAGTACTGTATATAATCATGATGAATCCCATGTGTAACTGGGTCACTGCCACTCCGGCCACCAGGTGGAGCTGGAGGGCTCCCAATGAAAGACACATCTGCAGCAAAGCAAGCAAAAAAAGCCTGTGTTAGATCTCTAAGGTACATTCACCAACTCACGTACAAGCTGTTTCCATAAAGTCCTGTAGACAAATTCAAATTGCACTGATTGTATTTTGTTTGAGAATTACATTCAAGAGCACAGGATAAAGGTTATTGGGTTACGAAGCTGAGGTGGGCCTCTACTGAGTGTATATTATATTTGATATACAAGGTATTTGAACTTTGTCAGACGGGATTAATGGCAGATAAACATTTTATCATGAAATGAAAACATTGTGGAGCCACAATCATTAAACATCTCCATATTCCATAGTCCATATTCTATGAGTCTGAACTATTACTGTTGTTATCACCCAACAACAACATGAATCTTCTTACAAATGGATGTTGTGAGGGCTGATGCAGCTCAGAGCTGGAGGATGTCTCCCACCAGACATACAGTAGCTCTGCAGCTCACATCTGGCCAGATGCTGCACCACATCCACACTTGTGACCGTCCTCACACAATTCTATCAATGAACTACTTTTATGTCTTCACCCGAACCTTAAAGTCTGAAACCTCAAACAGCTTTTAGAGGAAGTAAATATCAAATCACTTTTCACTTACAGAATCCAGTCAGTGATCAGAAGCAGTGAAACGTCTTCAGTGGGCGATCCAGCACACGACAACTCAATCACCATGGAGACCATGCCAGCCGGTAGGATGCCTGCTCGCATCTGTGATGATCAAACTGAACAAGAACTGTGTTGGTTGTGCATCATGATACTCACTCTGGTTTAAGGCAAAACAAAGAAATAAAAACCTCACTGTTTTCATCCGCCTCAACAAAACAGACATTAGAAACATGATGTTAATGTAGTCGCACTCCTGTTTTACACTGGAATATAAACACATGTTAAAAGTTTGTGAGTATGAATTAGTGACAGAAGGAATATAAAAATGATCTTACCTTTATGAAACAAGCTTCAACCAGAGACATGTTTGTCTAAAAATTTTAAAACAATGTTGTATTTACTCGCAGTTGGAGGCTGACGTCTTACTGCATCTTCATAACTTCCCCATAATTTGAATTCATCATCGGCACACACACCTGATCAGATCTGGAGGCATCAACACAGTGCACAGCCTGCTTTCCACCACCGGAGGGCGCTGGGCTGCTCCTGGATGAGTTTCCTGCGATGCCAGGGAACGCAGCAACAAGTGTGGTGGTAACCCTGAAATAGCTCAAGACCTTTAGCCCAGTTCTTTTCTGTCAACAGATCACAAAAAATTTGGAAGTAGGTCACCATGTAACATCACCATGTACATCTTTCAAAATATATATTTCAAAATATTTTTTTGGCATGTCAGAAATATTCTGGTACCCTGTTAAAACAAACAAAATACACATTTAATGAGCCAGTGATTATTCTCATTCTCATAAAGTGCACCTAAAACTAAAACTGTGGCAAATATTTCAGTCAGTGTTTCTTTTTTCGGTCACATAGGCAAGAGTACCTTACTGCAGTCAATATGGCCGACACGGGCGACGCCATACATCCAATCCATACCGGAAGTCTCAAGTGGAAGTTACACTTAACACCGCTCAGAGCCAAAATAAAATAAATGTATGTCTAAATCTATTGATTTGTATGATCGGGACCGGAACACGAACGGTCCCCCTCTTCCTCCGGCAGACACCGTGGATTTTTTTTTTTTTAAATACAGCTTTATTTAAGACAACACAAGGTGCAATACAAAACAATACACCAACACAACATTGCCAGGGGGTTACAGTCCAGATAATAAACAGCAGAGACAAAGTTTCAAATAAAAACATTGTAAAGAGTTAAAGAGTACATAAATTGTATTTATTGTAATTTATTTATTGATGTAAATTTGGTGATTTGTGTAACGTACTGACCAGCAACCCACAACTTATCTTTTTTTTTTTTTTTTTTTCCACTTTTGGGTCAATGCAATACAATACAATATATATCAACAATACATAAGCCCCCCCCCCCCCCATCCACAACTTCTCTGATGGAATTATGTTGCTCGATCAGTTAAAATATTTATTGATAAAAAATATGTTGATGATGATTTGTGTACATACAGCGCCGAGGCAGCTACTCGTCTGACCCCGCAACTGTTATATTTCTGGTGGAATTCAATTTAATATAGATCATCAGTTAATTGTAAAACATTTATTTATTGATGTAAATGTGGTGATTTGTGTACATAGGCTACAGAGAGCCGAGGTAGTCTGCTCGTCTGACCAGCAGCACACACTTTGACAGTGCTGTGTGATACTCGGCGTATAGTAATTTATACACACATGCACACTGAAAACGCATTAATGTATGCCCATTAGAACAAAGCTATCTCACTATCTATGATACATGTATGAAAAATATACACTAGAACAAAGACACCACTACAGCTGACTGACAAACTAATCATAAAGTGACTGCTGGCGTTCTGGTTCTCCCCCGGTGCTGCAGCCTGTTAGGAGCCGGGCTGCGGTGGCTGTAATCGGCTGCTTGCTCTGTGATTAGCAGCAAGCTCCGGTGCTAAGCAGCTGTGTCCGGTTGTGCACCTCTCCCAAAACATTGGAGCAAACTTCCAAACAGCCGTCATATAAACTGAACACAGACTGATCTTAACTGTGACTTTCTCGCATGAAAACACATTAGAAACGAATAAAGTAACGTATTAGCGGCGCAACAGCAGGCCGTTAGCTGCTCTGCTGCTAACTTCTAAGCAAAACAGAAGAAACTTCCGGTTGGGACTTCCGGTATGGATTGGATGTATGGCGCCGCCCGTGTCCGCCATATTGACTGCAGTTGGGTCCCTCTCCACATAGGAGGAAAAATAATCAGCTATTCTACAGCACAATCATAAACATTTTTAATTTGTATTATAATAAAACATTTTTAAGTGCTGAAAGTGTTTTGCAGCATTTGCAAAATTGCTCTGTGGTGTTGATTTTATCACTGTCAAGGGTGAGTAACTGTTGCACAAGATGCTGCTGTGGCTATCTGTTGTCTTTATGTATTGTATTGATTGTTATCAGAAGGCTGGTTGTGTGTGGCTCTAACCTGTGATCAGACTGGAAAATGCTGAGAGGCAGCAAAGTCATCTGCAGGATTGTCATCCACAGCTCTACAGGGAAGGTTGAATACTTTATATTGGTAGCTGATGTTAAAGGAAAGCCCAGGACAATTCCCCAGAGAGATGTGAACACAGATTATCAAATTAGTCTGTTTGTCAGAGGTGGAGTTCAAGTAATGCTGGAGAACACAGATGCTAATACAAGGCAAGCAAAGAGGAGGTTTGCTTTTACAGCTGGAGAGAAGACAAACAATTTTCACAGTATGTTTGAGAACCACTTACCACAACACAACAGTGGTCAGTGTGATAACAACAAAAGCATCTCTTTTGAGAAATCCCATAATATTAGAACAACTCTGGGATGAAGTTAAAAAACCTGAGGGCTTGTTACAGACCGACTGAGACAGGTCATTAGAGCCAGGTTGTGTCTTTTTCATATTTAGTCCTCACAAAGCATTTGTATTAAATTTTGTATCAAATGCTGGTTAGTGGAATGGACAGCCATGACCTACATCCTGAGGGTCTATCCTTCTGTACCTTATTGACAAGGTAAAAGCCCTCCGTTGTCTATAGGGGCCAATTATGAGCTTAGCTCTTTAGAGATTTTACTCCAGCTATGAGTTATGGATACGGTCTAATCATCTTGACACACAAAAGCTAAAGTATCACTTTGAGCAGCATGAATAATAAGCAGCTCCTGTTGATTGTTTGTTTATATACACACTGATGGGATTTTAACATGATTCCTCCTCCTTCCATCTTCCATCAGTTTCCCCTTCGCTTATCCCTGCAGGTGTGAATACGGTCTGTGTGAAGAGAGCTCTAGAGATAGTCATGATACAAATGTTGGGTGGTAAGTTGAAGACTTTTAATGCAGGAGGTAGACGACAGTAAACACCCATGTCCATGGGACATTGTACATTCATAGCAACACTGACTACGGTGCAGTGAGAATAAGATGTATGACTGTACAATGGTAAACTGCACAGCTTACAAATATTGCCTTGTAGGAAGGGCAGGGAGAAGGTACACATATTAAGATTTTCAAATAGCACAAAGTTGTCTAAATGTATTAAAGTATGCAACTAGAGGTACAGTTGATAGTTCTGGGATTTTGCATTTTCTGGAGAAAAATTAAGCACAATTTATGTGGAAATGTGTCATTCATAATTATTGAAACAGCAGAGAACAATTCAAAAGAGAAAAAATGGTCATGAGAACAGGATGGACGCATGAACTTTGATCCCATCCATCCATCCATCCATCCATCCATCCATCCATCCATCCATCCATCCATCCATCCATCCATCCATCCATCCATCCATCCATCCATCCATCCATCCTTTACAGTCTTGCACATTTCAAGATTACAAGCTAAACCCCTGTGAATCTCCTTTAGCACAACCCTTCCAGATGGGAAACACTTGCTGTGAAATAATCATTTAAATAGCTACCCTCAGTGTTTGTTAGTGGACAGTACAACTACAAGCTATGCGATTGATAAAATAGCTGAAAAAAATCTTTACACAAATAATTCAATTACACTAAAGTCATACACACAACCTATTAGAATATGCTGCAGTGCCATAACAGCCAATCAGTGCCATTTGTACCAAATGCAACAGGTTAAGTTGTTGATATTTTTTTGTTTCCATGTGTGTGGGTGTGCATTAGGCAGTCTAAACTTTCCTGCCTGCCTGGCTATGCTACATGTGATGCAGGTGTGACATCAACGGATGCAAGGCAGGCTTATGAGGTGGCTTTAGGTGGGGGTTTATTTTCTCGGGGCTCAAATTAGCCAGAGAAGCAGCTTAGGCTCCGTGTGTAATAACTCGTCAGGGCATGGTTTCAAGAAGCCACCATTAAACATGTCTCTTAGCCAGTGCGCTTTAAAACAATAATTATTTAATCACCTTACAGTCTCAAGTAATGCTAATGTGTTAGTTATCTTCACTTAAGTAAAAAGGCAAACTGTAATGAAGTCTCATTAGCTTAAAGTGTGGCGGTCTGCACGAGACGTGTCATTTTACTACTGGAAATTCAAATGGCAGGAGACATTCAAAGGGTCAACAGGTTCATATTTCATTCCTTAAATCCTCATCTTAAGGTATATTTCACATCCGGAAATACATTTGAGTACCAGTAAAAAACAATACACTGAATGCAAAAACTACAGATGGTTTAATTTTGAAATTAATGTTAAACACAAGTGCTCATTTTGTTTTATCTAGGTCTGTGACCCAGCTAGTTTCATTAAAAGCGATGAGATCTCCATTCTGGGTGACCTATTTGACAAGGCATAACACTAGATCTCGGTAAACACTGAGATCGCCTTGGCGAAAAGATAGCACAGCAGTAGGAGGTAATAAGGTGAGGGAGTGCAGCGCTGGCCAAGGCATCAAGTAACTGCAGATCTGTGCAGCTCTTGGTGCAGGTAATCTTATTAAAACAGGGTCAGAGCCTGAACAGACCCTCGCTTAAATAGACATGGGCCAAATCTTACACCAACTTGGACACTGATGACGACTTTACCGCAAGTACTCTTAATATTACCGGTGTGCTAGTAACACAAATGACGTACAGTCAAGATTCCCAGACCAGACAGGTAAAGCTGTTGGCGAAGAAGCGATTAAGTGGGTGAATTAGGTAATAAGATGCCCTGGTTAAGGTATGGAATCAGATCAGTCCCAAAATGGATAAATGCAAACAGGATGTAGACTGTGATTTTTACGTAAACGACTCACTCCATTGAAATATTTTTCAATGCACACAGATGTATTTGTGGCTCCATTTAGCGCGGTGCGGATTCCTCTTTTCGCAAATAAGTCCGGATCAACTGATCCTAGTCTGATGCACTTGTAAAAACAGATGTGCGAAGACGCCTTTTCCTTATCATATAAATTTTAAACAAAAAAAAAACTGAATTGGATAATAAGATAGCAGAAATAAAAGAAACACTGGTCTGAACCTGCATTGACTTGTCATGCTTTTATAGTCAGCAAGCATTTTTATTTGTTTTGCTTTTCAAAAATAAGACAATTTGTCTAAACAACTCTACAACTCTATCCATCCATCCAAAATTTGGACCCTCACCTGTAGCACTGCCATTGACCTAATTGTATCCTATTCAGCTCAGTGCTGCTTAAACTGTCAGACTGTTCAGAGAGGATGTTTTTAGGCCTTCCCTCTGGTGCTTTACATTGCTCTACAATCACAGCACCCCCACCAGGCCAACCTGTGCTAAATCACAAAAAACAAAACTCATATCTATGTGAATATAAATAAGGATGAAATGCAATCATGTAGAAAATTGTTAGCTGCGTCACACTAAGATATTTTATTTATACCATTACCCACACAGACATAATCATACGTGGATAAGAGATGGTCCACAGCTCACACAGCCTGAGTAAACCAGTGCACTGGGAGCGGCTGATTAGATTAATAAGATAATGTTTCATAGAATGATCTCAATGGCTGCGATCAGGCATTGCCAGTGCAAATTGTTTTCCCTTGCTAACAACATTACAGTAATGTGGTAATGCTGCTGTTGGTAAGACACTGATCTTTAAGGAAAGCTTTACTCAAAGCCACCTGCTTCTTTAACGACCCTTTGAACTTTTAATACGTGGCCCTTATGCTTGGACACATTAGTCCATTAGCGAGTCTCCGAAGTGTGTATTAATAGCCTCATAAAGACAACCTGTTTTTCAGTATGTATGTTGCAGTTATTATTTGAATATTTTTGTGCGACTATGCAGCGTAGTTGTTTTTACAGTTTCAGTTATTGACTATACAAACTGTGCGTGCCTTTCTTCAGGATTGAGTGCAACAAGGATGTAAAATAAATTCAAACTTCAGATATACGGAGCCAGCTAGTCTCTGCATCACCTCTCATTTGTTATCGTTATGCTTTCTAGGATATTGCAGCTGTCAAGTGATGCTGTTTGCTGTCGAGCTCACAAATCTTAAATTGCTTCTCTAAATTATGAAATATTATTATAATCTAAATTATTAAATTATGTCTAGTGTATTATCTTGTATTGTTTTAGAACTTATTTTCTTCATCCACAGTGGGATTATTTGGATATATTAATTCAAAACCTGTTATTATTAAATGTAATATGAAGCAATTCTTTTGTGACATTAGCTACTATATGTGTCTAAGATTTTGGACACATACACATTAGATGGACACATTAGATTTTGAGTTGAAAGCATTAACCCTAGTACGAGGAGGGCCCTAATCTGGATGAATGGAGGGAGGGTTAACTCCTTGCACTACTGTGTCAAACAAAAGATTAAAAGATAAACTACCTGAATGCTCCAAATGTTTTTTTTTTCTCCAAACCAATGACTGATTACCAAGTTAAGTTATGCAATAGTAGGTAACAGTAACTATGTCCACAAAGATGTACTTCACCTACATCATGTTATCTCTGGATACGATTTACCACAATATCTGACGCATATTTTTAAATGATAGTACCTACTGTATAGAGCACATTATAGGATATACTGTTTATTATCTATTTATTCAACATTATGTTGACTCTGTATACCTGCCCTGCCTCTGTGTTACTTAGAAGGAATGAAATAAATAAAACCTCTCTTTCCTCTTTCCACCTCTACTGGTCTATTTAAAAATAAACTGTAAAGCATGTTCAGTCTGAAGCTGACAATATCCATATTGAGTGAACACACCTGGGACAGTACAGGAGCGACAGGATGAACTTTTCTTCCACGTTTCCGCTTGAGTTGATCACATGACCAGTCTCTCAGCGTTTTACCCTCCCTTTCCATCATCTCTGTGTCATCCCCCTGCTGCTCACCATCCCCCTTTCCCCCTGTAAGCTGACGCAGCGCCTTTAAACATTAGCCGCTTTCTTCCTAATAGGATCTCAGGGGCTTAAATTGTCATCTGATAAAACTAAGGAGCTTGATAGCTATGCTGTACCCTCTTAACCAATTTGTACTCAATTAGGATAATGGGGAAACAAGCAAAGAGGGACAGCTTTAATATATTAATGTGATAAAATGATTATCAATTTCCCCTGTGTACGACCTGAGTGGTATTACTGTAGAAGCATGTAGCAGAGTCTCATATTAATATTTGCCACTGATGAAGTGTACCAAACGATAAAATGATCCAACAAATAGTTGAGTAGATCTAAGAATTTGTTCTTTTGTTTTTGACACAGCGGTCCCAAATACACAAATCCAACATTTGACCTGTCAAATACACTCATCTGTCACTTCATCAGACACACATTGCTAGAACCGGGTCACACCCATTTGCCTTCAGAACTGCTTTAATTCTAAGTGGTGTAGAGATTCAACAAATCGCTGAAAACAGAGTTGCTGCAGACTTGTTGGCCGCACATGCACGATGCAAAGCTTCTGTTCCACCACAAGCCAAAGGGCAAAGCTCTACTAAATTGAGATTGACTGTGGAGGCCGTTTGAGTCCACTGAACTTATTGGCATGCTCAATCACCCAGGTTGAGATCATTTGAGCTTTGTGACATGGCACGTTATTCTGCTGGAAGGAGCCATGAGGATGGTACAATTCCTGATACCTAATAAAGTGGCTGATGAGTGTAGATAATGACAAATAATGACAAATCTTTACAGGGTGAATGTAAAATTAAGTGTTGCATCCAGGCCCCTGCAAACATTGTACAAGCTTGTGCACAATAATTTAAATTCCCATCTGGAGTCTGAAATGAGTGTGATACATCAAACCTTTCTATTATGAAGTGCATGCCGTCTCTGCACAACTCAATTTACTACTGAACCACTCACAATGAGTCTTCTCATGTCCACGACTAATTAATGACACTAATCACCATCCACTAAGTCCATTGGATGTCTAATAGTATCAGCTCACTAAGGCAATTACTGCTCTTTTCAATGTTTTGCCTTTCTGGAAGTGATATTTTGAAATCATGGTGCAACATACTGTATTGGACATGAGAGAAAATAAATGAGAACCGGAAACCGTCATTCTAAAAAGTCATTAACATGACATTAAAAAAAACAACTTATAAGAAAGAAAGCAACTTTTTTGTACAATATCTTTGCAGAACACCATCAGTCACCTCTCCCTCAGTAACCTATCCCCCTGCCACCGAAGTCTTCATTTCATGTCTCTAGTGGCAAAGCTTCTTGCTTGCAGGTAAAAGTAATAGGCTTTGCAGTCTCGCTTTTCCTGGAAAACACCGTCGACAACCAAGAAAAGGTGCATAGCCAAAGCGACTTAAACCTGAGCCATTCTACTCACTGGCAACACGATTGAGTGTTGCCATATGGCTTTAAACTTGTTGGTTTAAAATTACTCAGCTGCTTAGACATGTGCTAGTGAGACAACTTCCAACCAGCCTCACTTGAAGATGGTGCAAGTCCTTTTACCACTACAGCTGGTGACTGCTTGCACTGTGCAAAACTCTCACTGAAATATTAATAATAATAACAATGTGACAGGAACATGCTACATATCAGTACTGGTAGTTTAGACTGGAATTTTCCATCTTGTAAAAAAAAATCATGTTAAATAGATGATGGCAGAAGATATAATGTAGGCATTATTTAATTTGTGAATTAATTATTTGTAATAAGGGGTAGACAATATAAGTTTGCTTCTTTCTGCCCCCTTTCATTCAAGAGTTGTACGTATTGTCATTGTTTGTTTTTGAGTTTTTGTTTTTTTAAAAATTGTTTTTATGTTCAACAATTGAATGAAATAAATGAATAAACTAAACTATAAAAAGAAATGCAACACTGTAATAAATCCATGAACATACGTGTCTAACAATCAGAAATATTTGTCCGAATATAGATGGACACATTTTAAAGTTAAATAATAACATTCAAAATAATATGTTGTTGCTGTGCCTCAGCTTATGCTTGAGACTTAACTAAATTGGAAAATATTTCCTCTGAAGACAATTTCCTTTCTCGGGTCAGAAAAAATCACTTTCTGTGCCACTTTTCCACGTTGCATTGTGTGTTTGGCACGTAAAGAGCTCCTAAATATATCTTCAGATCGGAGCAGTGAGGTCAGAGGAAATCTCTAGTGAAGTCTTTAGGCTCATTAAGGATGGGATTGATCTCTGCAACACTTACTGTAGCTGCCACAGCTTTGGTTCTGCCAACTGGCCTGGGTGAAACCTGCAGGCTGCCCCCACCCCCAACCCAGATTCCACTCTGAACTATCAGGGGCAGGATTAAAGTTTACAGGTCTAAGAGGCAATATTAATTATCTGTTTATTCATTTGATACCTATAAACAACATCATTTTAAGTCACAGATGCAACTGGCACATTTTAAAGGGAGGATAAGGATCAGGATCAGTTTTAGTTGTGTCCACTAATTGCTCATGTTTGAATTAATTAGGTTAAGTAAAAGGTTGTCACTTACTACTTTGCTTGTATAGACCTCATCTCATTTCTTGTTTATGTTGTTATTGTTGGTCTTCTGGGTACAAACATGAAAAATGCAGCATGAAATGTGTATTATTACTGTGCAGTACATCTTATAAGCTCTGTACAGTGCATAGAAACCCATTATAATGAGACAAAATTCCCTAAACAGGAAGCTATAATAACGTTTCTTATTCTTTTTCCCCCTCTGAACAATGTAATGTAATCAAATCGGCTTTAAACCATAAGTGATTAACTTCTTTGTTTTTATTTTATTTTATTATCAAAGACTGCCGTTCCAAAAGCAGCAGTGCTCATAAAGAATTAGGTGCCTACTTGAATTAAACTACTTTATGAATACAAGTCTTTACAGTGTGTAGCCATTCAAATTAAAAGTCCATCTCTGTGTCTTTTCTCCCTTACATTGTCTATAATGAAGGGATTAGCGAAAAGTACGAGCCATTATCTTTCAGACAATAGATTTTTTGAAAGAAAGTTTTGTCGAGGCTTCATTAGCAATGGCCTCCCTCTGTGGTCTGAATTCAGGACACATTTGGAGCAATTACTTGACCAGAAAACAACTGTCAGTCATTCTTAAAGGGGAAGGATTCCAATTAATAAACCTCTTAAACCCTTTGGTTTTACTACCATTCCCCTAAAAGCTTTGGTGTCTTGTGTTGTTAAGGAGAGTTTTGTCCCAGAGAGAACAACATTATATGTGCTTGCTGCGCAGGACAGTCGGCCCTTTGCTCACTTGTGTGCAGGGGATTTGAAGGACTTAACGGCGAGTAACAAGTGCCTTCAGTAGATGTTGTTAGTGTCATTCGTCTACTTATGGACTACAGAGACAACATGTGCACAGCATAATCTGTGGTAGGAGCCTGAGGGAAGGTAAGATTCATTTATGTACTTCTTGTGCTACTTGTGCATTCTGTTAAATACGTGTTAAAATTTTTGTTGATAAGCGAGTTTCCATAATGAACTTAATACCTACTGTAGAATATACTGAAGTTCAAAATCTATAAGTAACAACTGATAAGAAATGGTTTTGAAAGATTATTTGATTATTTTTTCGAAGAACTATTAACGACACATACTCATGGACCCTACAGATTTCCTTTAGAATTCCTCTTTCTTACTTACCATTTTTTTTCTTATATTTATTTATCTGATAGCTGCTTCTGACCTGTTACTCCTATATGTTGCCAACAAAACGTTTGACTGTGATTATCAATCGTAATAGAAATAATGCTAACTTCGCGTTTCCTTCTGAAAGATATTCACATAGATTATTTAAAGTCATTTATCTTGAAATATGTAAACTTGGTTACAAATTATTAGTTTTAACTTTCACAACAACTCTCACATGCAAAACAAATAAGATAATATTACTGATAAACTACTTTTGAATGTAATTGCATCTCTGCAGAATTTATGTTGATTTGTCTATTTTCCTCTTTCAGATGAAAATGTGAGCTTGCTCTGCTATTGAGGAAACAATACATCAACCCTCACTGAAGTTATACTTGAAGGATACAGTCTTCACACTTCACCTAAATCTGCTCCATTGCATGTGAAGCAGAACAGCTCTGTGCAACAACTGCTTCGCCTTTTCTCACTTGGTAGCAAATACTTTTTGTTGTTTTTTTCTGACAAGGAAGAGAGAACATATCTCTAAAGGATCGGATGCATTTGTCAATGGATACCCTGGGAATTGTGGACGATAGTTGCCTGGACAATTATGACATGGCAAAAGGTGCCGGTTCAAGCAGTGGAGGCAGGGTCCACAGTATTGATGTCATACTGGGGTTCACTAAAGACCAGGACCCTTTACTCCATTCAGTAGGAGATGACGACAGCCAAAAAGCCAATGAAGAAAACCCACAGCATTCTGAAAAGCAGGTCCCTTCAGACCCCTATGGACACTTGCCAGAACTGGGCGACAGCTCTCAACACTCCTACCAAGGTGAGTCTTTTTAAAACAGAACTATTCAAAAACTCTCAGGAACTTTTGCTCTGGATGATAATGAGTTCAGGGCTTTGTGTCTCTAACCATGCAACAAGTGGAACTGGAGATGTCCTCAGTTTGTCCAAGTGGCGTACACAATACTCCCACGCTGTTTACACAATGTACTGGACCATTGTTCTTTCATAAAAACATTCAGTGTTTTAGCAGCCATAATGACTTATTTTGGTTGTTTGTGAAATGTTAAGTGCGTAAATATAACATGTACTTTATCTGAACAAGTCAAGTAGGAACGAGGAATACTATAGCACTACATTTAAGTGCAATTACAGTTATATTATTATTTTTGTGCTGACCTCTAGAGATTAAAACATTTACATTGTTTTTATCAACATGAAAACACAATTAACTACATCATTTAGTGGTACTATTAGCCTTTCCTTGTTACAGATTTCTCTCTTTTTTCTTTTGACACATGTGTACAGTAGATACTAATATGAAAATCAGTTAGACCCTATTCAGGTGTTTTAGTGCCAGGGCCCAGATATAATGTCACTTAATGAGACGACTGGATTGATGTGAGCCAAGTTTAATGTAATTAGTTCTACCTGTGCTCTTCTTGATTTGTTAATTGTGAGAAAGGTCCATTCAGCCGAGCTTGTGTGTTGTATCTGGTGACTCTGGGAAGTTGACATTTATAAAATAATACCCTATACTGTATAATAACTCAGATGAGAGTTTTGCTTGACCACAAAACGGGTTGACGCAAGTATGGACTTTGGGGGAGTCTGTCTGGAAAAATAAGTTCAAAAGTTGGTGAAATTAGCCTTTTGCCAGCCAATACTTCTTACTGTAAATGTGTCATATTTGGCCATTATAAGGAATATTGGAAGATGTATCGAAGTTTCAATGGCTTTTGTTTTACAACTACTTATAACCTAAATATCCTATTAAATCTGTCAGACATTAGAAACGTATTCTGCAGATGTTGGTTTAAGTTATCCAAAACAACAAAGGTATATTCTCTGAAATAACTTATGATGAACTGATGAAGCACTTCTGATAAAATTACAATTAAACAGACCTTGCAAGAGCAACAAACAGAACAGTGCTGTAGAACAATGGACACTTACAATCCACAACTTCAAACTACAGAAGCAACAGATATTCAGCGAACAGATGCATCAATTCTTTTTATTTATATGGTACGACTGAGTGAAAATATCCACCCACAGCTATGAGAAACACCTGTCCTGATATGCTCATGCTTAATAGCTGAAATGTTAAAACTTAATAATCAAAGCTGCAACATACACCATGGTAACAGTACAATAACTGCCAAAGTACAGTGTTCACAACAGACAGACCCCAGGAAAGATTTCTTTCCTTCTCAGATTGAGGGTGTTTACTCCCTGGACACAGATCCACTATCTCACTATATGCCATACATGCCAAGACCATAAAGTGACTTGAAAAGTGATTTCTGACAAATCTCAAAACTTTCACTGTCACAACAATCAAGATTATGTGCAATTTGAAATTCATCGTACTGCATGCTGTTTTTGCTACAAGGCTCACGGTTTAAGGAGATACGCAGAAATATGGAAAACTTAAAAAGAAAACACAATTCCACTCATTCTGCAGCATATTCATGGTGTAAACTGGACTCTGGAACAATCATATTTTTAAGATCAAAACAAATAACACAAAAGCCTTTGCTGCTTGGCATCCTCATTCAAAACCAATGATCTGCTAACCATACCGCCTTAAGTGATTTGGTACGATTAACGAGCTTTGAGGCATCACACACCTGGCTCACTTGCTCTGCATCAATTTCTTGGAAAATGCTCTTGGCCTGTGCAGAAGCCAACTAAGTCCCTTGTTAGATTAGAGTAGGCGGCGCTTGGAGCTTTAACTGGTAGCATCTGTTACTATGGGATTATTGCAAAGGAAGAATTCAGTGAAAGATGTGATGTCATTTGTCTCCCCCAAACCCCTGTGGTTCACAGACCCTCAGCAGTAATAGAGGGTCAGCAGTCATTAAGCTGTTTTCTCATGAGGACAGGATTTCACTTTTTGCCTATCAGGGTATATGTTAAGATGAAATGATCAATAACACAAGAGTAAAAATGTTTTCGCCTTGAAACTGCATAATAATGATGTACTGTACATTTGCTCAGGAATAATTCAGTTGCAATTCATTTGATATAAAAAAAACAAATAAAAGGTATTCAGTTAAGTATTATCGCTTGTAATCAAAATATTGAAAAAAAGGTGACATAATGGAAAGTATTGTGGGCAGATAAGTTGTTTGCTGATAAACTTCAGTCATCAAAACTTTTAATTATATAGTATAAATAATAAAACCAAGTTGTTATGGGGAGCCAAAACGGCTTTGTGCCCCTACAGTAAATTGATGTAATCTTTGGCTGAGAGGGCTGTCTGTGCTGTAAAGACTTCTCTGAGATGCTGAACTGCTGCCTCAGCTGTTCCCTTCGTCCTCCAATTCTTGGCTTTAGTCAGTTAACCAAATAAGATTTAGTCAAGACGGTGAATTCCAGGGCTCCTTTCTGGTTTGACACCAGTTCGTTTTTGAAATTGTGAAATTGCAGATGGTTAATGATGCAAGTTTTAGTCATTTAATGAAAGACCTCTTAATTAACATTAAAACTTACGATGTGTAATTTCTCCTTCATTTAAGAATCAGACCTTTTCTCTGGTGACAAGTGTGATGGAGAAATGAGTGACCTGCAGAAGGACATGGATGATGCTGAGGGGTCTCCAGATCCCATGAAAGAGGAAGAGCACACTAAAAAGAAACACAGAAGGAATCGCACCACCTTCACCACGTATCAGCTGCATGAGCTGGAGCGAGCTTTTGAGAAGTCCCACTACCCAGATGTCTACAGCCGTGAGGAGTTGGCAATGAAGGTCAACCTACCCGAGGTTCGAGTTCAGGTAAAGACTTGCTGACATGTAAATGTCCAACAAAGACATTTTTTTTCTTTATCTATTTCACTGTATCCTTTTCTGCAAAGACAAATCATAAAACCAATGCTTCAAATCTATTATCACTAAACATCAACAGATACGGGATTTATTTGTGGGACGCATAAAGACTTAATATTCTTCCAACATCTAGAACAGTGGTGGACAGCCCAACACTTGTATGAGTCTTGCCATTGTCTCTCATCGCCTCATTTCTCTCTTTCCAGGTGTGGTTCCAGAACCGAAGGGCCAAGTGGAGACGTCAAGAAAAGCTGGACACGAGCACCATGAAGCTCCATGATTCCCCAATGCTCTCCTTCAGTCGCCCCCCAATGCCTCTCAATGCCAGTCCAGTAGGTAACGCGATGCCCCTAGATCCCTGGCTGACCTCACCCATCTCCAGTGCAACATCTATGCATACAATCCCCGGGTTCATGGGCTCACCGCAGGGGCTGCAACCTGCGTATCCAAGCCACAGCTTCCTCAACACCCCGCCTGCCATGGTCCAAGGTATGCAGCCCATGGGCCCACCTCCCTACCAGTGCCCTCCCAGCTTCAATGATAAATACCCAATGGAGGACGACAGGAGTTCCAGCATTGCAGCACTCAGGATGAAGGCCAAAGAGCACATTCAGTCGATGGATAAAACCTGGCAGCACATGTGAGCTGGTGAGGTGCTGTGAACGGATTTTTGAGCCGCTCCCGTGAATGTTTACAAACTGCTTTTCCACTGTTTGTTTCATGTACCGATGGAAAGGATACATGACACCAAAGGAGGTCTAAGTTTGTTGTTTTTTCACTGATGCTGACAAGCAATTTTCACAACCCCCACGTCCCCCATCTTAAAAAATAGTTCACCCCAGAATGAAATTTCACTCATTATTTACTCACCCTCACGTCGACTAAGGGCTGGGAGCAGTTTCAGAATCCTCTGTGGCTTATCTGAGTTACAGGGGGCCTTGGTGTAGCAGTGCATGTCCATATAACGGTTGCAAATGGACACCGGCGGTCTTCCTCACAAAAATACACACCAAAAAACATCCAAATACCTCCATGCTGCTTGTATGTAAGGTCCGTCTTGTATCGAAGCCCCGAAATGCGAAATTGTCCCGAAAAAAATTAAATAAGTCCATATTTCAAGCTTGTTTGCAGCAGAAGCTCCTCTTCCTGGTCCGTCCAAATCTCGCAAGATTTGCGTCGGCGTCAGTTAATCACAATGTTTTTTTGTGACGAAGACTGCTGGTGTCCATTTGCAACCGTTACATGGACATGCACTGCTACGCCGAGACCCCCTGTACGTAACTCAGAGAAGCCACAGAGGACAATGAATCTTCTCCCAGCCCTTAGTCGACATGAGGTTGAGTAAATAATGAGTGAAATTTCATTCTGGGGTGAACTATTCCTTTAAATTCAATTCATTTTGAATCAAGTATGTTTAAGGCCCAAGGACAAATGATCCAATCTCTGGGGTCATTTAGTTTGGATCAGTTCAAATTGTCTGTCTGGGAATAGACTCTTTTTTGAGTGAGAGGAAATCTTCAACATGAATGTTTTGACAGTAAAAATACATGTCAATGTTACAATTTTGTATATTTCTGGCGACTGTCAGGCAAACTGAAATGTGGTCTAGTGTATGAGAGGCTTTGTAGAGCCATGTGGTTGGTCAGTAGTAGCATTGTTTTTACTTTTTGAGTGATTACCTGGTTGCAAATGTCAACAAATTTATGCAAGTTTTTCTGTCTTAATCGAGTGGTGGGCTGACCAAAATATATTTTATTTAAAGAAAAACTTTTTAGTATACATTTGGTCTCTAACCCTGGGTGGCTTTTTGTACTGTATTTTCAGTTGCTATAAAGTGTGCAAAAATATAAATATATATTTTTAAACAAATTTTCCCAACTAAATTTAACTTTGATTTGAGTTCAAAGGCAATATGAGCATTTTTTGTTTTTATTTTTTATCATAATTTAAATTTAAATCATTAAAATGGCCTTTTGGAGTACATGGAGTCCTGGTGGGGGAGGTTATCAGAAGTCACCGAGTGTAATCTGTCTTGGAAGCTAATTTAAACAGACAAACTCACCTCTTAACACCTAATTACTGCTTTTAAAGCGATTAACCTCAGATTGTCAGCCATAGACAGAATGCCCTCAGATGCCCCTGAAAACCCCTTTTCAAGAACTGATTAACTCCTCTCAAACTTGTCCAGTTGTATTTTTCCTAATTTACAGCTACAGCACTACCTATCAGTGTTGTTTTTTATCACCATGATGCACCGTCTTTATCTTCAGTCTTAATAGCAAAGGATGTTTCCCATTGCATTGTTGAGAAATTGTTCACTCAAGCCAAGTGGATTAAGACTGAAAAAGTTAATGAGTTCTGGCAGCCTCTCATACCTCTAGAAATAGCACAGTTTGATGCAATTGTAGGACGGTAAATCAAAGGAAATGACGTTTCACTGACGTTACTCAGACATTAAGTCGTGGTGAACCTGGGAGTGTCTTTTTACACTGCATGTGCATTTGGTGTGTGCTATTCAACGGATATATAAGGGTTCTTTGCTAACAAAGTTAAACTTCCAAATCAAGCTTTCTTCTGTGTTTCTTCTTCTGCTCTTGAAAGGAATTAAACTTATTGTTTCATGGACTAAGGAGACAGGAAACTTGCAAAGCACCTTACCTTTGTTTTCCTCTACAAAATGTGACATTAAATTAGATTTATGAATACCTAAATCACTCAATTTACAGTCCTAATATCAGTACCCATCAAAAGGTAATACCAAGTACAAAGGAAAAGGCAAGCTTTGAGAAACACACTCAAAGTCCACCGTGAACCCCATAATGAAGTGTAACGAGGACTGATCAACGCGATCAATTCAAATGATCACCACTTATCTATCTTGGCCTTTGGAGACAGCAGCATCCACACTCTCAAATGTACAGGTTTTGTTATTTTGTTATAAATCCCTGTTAACAGTGGACTAAAAGGCCAAAGAAATGAAAGAGAACATGTCTTTTTACTAGAAGAAACATTTCTAAATATATGTGGATGTTTATAACTTTTTTTTCATCAGTTTTCAATATAATTATACACTAATTTTTTTAGTTCTTTCAAGTTTTTAAATTGTGACATTCATTTTCCATGTGCAAAACACAGAATAAAGTTACAGTAGCATTACTGTAGAGGCACTTCGACTGTGGATTTTGTTTTTCTTTCCACACATCCATTAGTGAGACACCAACATGACTTAGTGCCGTTAATGAGCACCGGCGTACAATAGGCCATGTAAGCTGTGACAGAGCAAGCTGGTCTGATGGAGGCCTGTTGTGTTCGTCCAGGCCTATGGAGCTTTGCCAGGCCGTTAGGCAGATGAAGCTCCACTCCATCAGGCCCAACCAGGGGTGTCAGGAGGCCCCGCCTGCTAGGCTGCAGAGGCCACAAGGGCTCAAGCTCTAATTGCCCTCCAGTAGCCTGTGTGGCTTATCTGCTCCAGTTTTGGGGGGGTTGGAGGATTGAATAGTGACATACGTACTAAGATAACCTAAACTTAGGATGTTAGTATGCACACATTTTTGAAAATATGAGGCATTTTTTTTAAAAAGACGTGCCCATCAAATGCCTTTATGATCATCTATTGTATGATATACAGTAAAAAAAAAAAAAAGTTGATGTAGAAAATGAAAACACCAAAACATCAGTTTGCCAGTTGCCAATAATGCCAGTTTACAGTTTACAGAAAAACAAAGCCAACTGCTTGAAGAGACATCACTGCATTAATTGTAAACTGATGTTGAGTTGCGCCTTTTTAGAATATATTATTTAATAGGACAAAACTAAAACTGCTCCAGTTTTGGCATGTTAGATGGACTGTTGCTGCTCAAATCCTGACAAGCATTTTTTTAAAAAGTAGTGTAAATGTCTTGTGTACCTTGTACACATTAAATGTTTCAGACATGTCTGTGAGAATAATACTAATGTTTTGTGGGAGTTTGAGTCTTACAGAATAGAATAGGAGGCCACTCTGCACTATGAAATTGCCTTAGACAGGATGTAATCATCTAAATATAGTTTTTAATAAAATAGTTTTTTTCCCTGTCTGCCCTGCTACTAATTGCTATGCTTTAGTTTTGCAGGGAGAACAGTTGATAAATATTCACTACAGTTACATGCTTGAGCAGTTAGGCATAATAGATCAGCAGAAAAGGATGCAGATGAAAAGAGTCATGACCATGCTATATTTAGTGAATACCCTCTCTCACCACACCTTTGTCAGAAAGACTCAATGTAGCAGCATCCAGAAATTGCAAGAGACGCACCCAGAACTAGCAATTAATTACACACATTATTATGTTATTTTGCTTGGTCAAGCATGACCTTCGCTGGGGCCGAGGCTCTAGTTAACAGGCTGACTAGTGGGATGTGGTCCACGGTGGAAATAATAAGGGAAAGGAGCGGAATTAATTGGGTTTGATTAAGAACACTTTTCAAAGGGACACCATTTTCCCCTCTTGACATAATTGCAGATCACTCAGGGGCTTGGGGGGGTGGGGGTGATGGCTGGCGCCAGTAGCTTGTCTTTGGCCCGGTGTTTACTTTGTGAAAATGCACATCACTCAAACACTACCCCACTATTTGTCTTACACACATGTGCATACATAGTAGCACACATGTTAGCGCCTGTTGCTTTAATTGCATTGACTCAATCCATCTCTGTAACATATAATATTAGAAACTTTTGGTCTAATGCTGCTTTTCAGAAACCATGAAGTCCTGGATGCAAGGGAAGCCACACAGACAACATTAGGTATGTTTTTTTTTACAAAAGATTATCATCTGGCATGTGTCTTCCTCCTCCCCAGTGTATAAAAAAAAGTTACCTGATCTCCTCTTGATGCTGGGATGAGCGTGGGCCCAAGTGGAGTGATCGTTGGCTTTACTGGTCTCTACTCTTGTAGGCTACCTACACAAAACACAGGCCTAAGCATCATCATCACTTCATAAAGAGCAACAAATTCAAATAGGGGAGTCTTACCTTCTTCCACTCACAGGGGAGTTTAACATGTCACAGTAGATGTCCCTGACAGCCCAGTATGCAGTCGCTGAATCAGTGCCACTGTTTTCAGTGCAGACATAGAGATGAATGGGTTGCTGTACAACAACAGTTGGAGAAATACGTTATGTTAAATTATATTTCAACGCTCTTGAATATCAAGTGGCAAAATATTCGAGCAGGAAGATTTTGCCACTTACCGCCCATGGTACATCTGACAGCTTGAGTATTTACCCGAGAGGCACGACATTTGAATCGGAAATTGCACGAAGGCACCAACATCGCCAGTCTCCAACATGGATCTAATACATCCACGGTCTCGAGGCTGATAGCCGCCAAACCGCTATCAGCTCCTTTGGCATAGCTGGATAACCAGCACTGCATCTCTCGTTTTTACATGACAAACAGAGCAGAAAATACAACACAAATCTATGATACATGATGATGATCAATACTTGGAATAAGTATACCTCGACAGCCTTTAAAAACAGAAATGAATTTATTTCTTTTTGATCAATATTATGCATCAATTGGAGACATGCAGTCATCTTCTATGCAATGTCACACAGTAGAGCAACCCCTCGCAGGATCCAGTGGTCTGGTGACTCACTGCCACTGGGCAACACCACTGCTGTGATGTAATTCAGGTCTGTGCGCCTTGGTTTCTTGTAGATGGGACAGACATACAGTTTAGGATCCACTGGTGCAGTGGAGTTGACGGCAAACATGTGGATGACGGGCAAAGGTATGAAGAGCACTTTAGGTGAAGACTCAGTAAGGCAAGTGTTCTTCCTGTCCCAGCCAGCGCCATCCAGGAACAGACCATAAACATATACTCCCTCCTGTTGAGATAAACATAATCAGTGACAAAATAAACACCTTATGTTCATTTGTTTCACATCAGTCACTACAGTATGTCCACACAGTACTGTTGTAAAAGTCCAGCCAGGTTCATAAATGCTGAGCATGAGTTTGCTTTGCTGTTATTAGTTGGCGTGTTGTTAGTATTCTCCTGCTCTTTGACTCACTGAAGGCGAAGCTGTGATCTCTTCCCTCCCCTGCTTCAGTACTTTGTTGTGCAGGGTGACTGTGTCCAGAGCCCAGCCTTTGTTTGCCCTTGTTACTTCTTGTCTCATAGCTGTGAGGAAACCTGTAACCGGCCGAGGTAAGGACATTACAAGGATAAATTCATCTGAATACAAATCCAGTCCAGCTGATTGTAGCATTTGTTGGATTTCCTAATTAAAGTTCACCTTACAACCAATAAACTTGGCATGTTTCACTAAATCAGGGAGCATCTGTTTTCTACGGTGAAAACTAAAAGTGGTTAAGACAAGTATTTGCAACCCGTATAAATGCTGTATTTATCGGAGAAAGGCAGCGCAGGGTTAGTTATCTGTTTCTCACCTTGTGGGTTGAAGAAGCCGGTCATCCAAAAGGTTTTGGGTCTTCCACCAAACACCCAGCCGTGGAACTGTTTGTTTCTCTCTACCAGCTCAGTGAACCAGAAGCCCAGTGTCGATGACTCCCAAGAGATTTTTCTCCACAGATTTGGCACACGGGCATCGAAAATATTGTCCAAGGCATCACGCAGGTTCTAAAGGTTGTGTATAGATTTAAAAAAAAGTATCTTTAGCACTTCAAAAAATCATATTTGAAGCAGTTTAAAAATTAAATCATCATACTCCAGGAATACGATTAATTTACAGTAGAAATGTATACATTTTAAGTAAATATCAACTGAAGTTTGAATTTCAGAAAGCAAAGTCCAACAGTGAGATGAGTTTGTAATCTGACCTCGCTCATTATGATGGTGCCATCGATAGCCAGCTTCAAGTCAGTCAGGCTGGTGCGCACCACGCCAATGATCCTTTGCATCCTGTCAACCTCCTGACGTAGGAAGATGTTCATTGGCTTCAGGGCGCCCATCTTCAACAGTCTTTCTCTGACCTATACCCATAAAAATGTTTAGAATTCACTCAGTGCAAAAATCAGTAACCAAGACCAAGACCAATGGTCACAAGCTGACCTCATGTGGCACATAATTAGGGGGCAATTTGTCCAACATGTCTTCTGCCATGCTGTAAACAATGGACTCTCTGGTCTCTCCTGATCCCCCAGCACTTTCCTTGGGTTGAATATTTGTGATTGTGTCGAGCACTTCAGCAGATGTGTTTGTCTGATACCTGGTCAACATTTAACAGAAAGTAAAAATGCAGTCTCAACATAAACATAATAAGCTCAATATGATCATTAATAGTTTCAGGATGTCTCATTACGTGATATCAGCATTCGGATGCAGCCCCAAAGCTTGAGGTGAATCTACAGTTGGCAAGCTTTCAATGTACTCCATGTACTCGACTACTGTCTTGCACACTGGAATTTTGTAATCCGTGTAGAAACAAAATGATGGGTCGAACATCTTTTTACTGAACCACACCTGCAATTAAAAACACAAATGCACTGTAATACATTACCTAAATGACTGATCAGGGAGATATAATAACCGAATAAACATAGAAATGAGTTATTACACGAGCAAAGCACTTGAGCAGCCGTTTGTCGTAGTCATCTGTAACCCTTCCTCCATATTGGACCTCAGCTAGCATGTACCGCACAGTTACCCAGGAAACGTCCTGTGAGGGAGGAAAATACAGTAAGATGAGGTACAGTAAGCTAAGATCATAAAAAAGGCCCTTAAGTTAGTCAGTTGAATTTTCACCTTCTTCGGACCACAATCATCCAAGTGTCTCTCAACAAATTCCACACTGGCAGTGAAATCAGCAGAGTTGAATTCATAAGGTATGTTCCAACCCAGTGGGCCAAATTTGCGTCGTTCCTAAAAGAAGTATCAAAGCAAATTATCATGTGTGCAACCAAGACAATTTATAATCAATTGAAACATAGGACCTTCTATGTCGTCAGTGACTTTGCAAATGACCAGTACCTGCACAGCAGTGTGGAGAAAAGCCACACTGTACAACAAAGGCTTCCACATGGGCAGGTTGCTGACTTCCAACTGGTTCTGTGAAATTCCCGCAAATGTTCGTTTCAGGCCGGCGCGCACTCCTTGGGGTGGATCATTGGTGAACTTGATAGAGGACTAGAGGAAAAGAGGTGAGGAACATTTGCTTTAAGCTTGTTCATGTACGTCTTTATAAAAGTAACACAGTATTTGTAGAGATCTGATACATTACAAAAAATAAAGCAACAACTTCTTAACACCTTCCTGTACATAAAGGCTTTGCAAAGAGTCACCTGTAGGAGTGTGATGGAGAATCGGTCGTGTGGCTCTGTGGTGACCCACACTCTGAAAGAATCATGCATGGTTTCTGTGACTGTAATAGTTTCCAGCAGCTCATCCATAAACTCCAAGCCCAAGTGACAATTTTGCAGCAGGACCCAGCCACCCTACATGTATCCAAGTGCAGAGACCACAAATCAGGTGAAAACTCAGTCATCACTTTGTAAGCATACATTCATACAACGTACGTCATTAACTTAAAATAAGAACCTGTGTCATTGATGTCTGAACAAGCTTCCTGGCATGAACCTCTTGCCCCTGCCCCATGGATATAGCTCTGCACTCTACAGGACACAGCAATGTGTTAAGTTCATGACCTGGCTGCGACACAACAATTCCTCAGGTTTAAAGTGAGAGGTTAATTCAAGGTTAAGAGGACTGTAAAGCTCACCTAGTTGGAGTTTCTTAGCAAGTGCTTCGATTTGTTCTGTAGGATCTGAGCCCATGGACAGAAAGCAGATTAAAGGGGTTCGAGGGTCACTCTCCTCCCATGTGCTATGAAGGTTCAGGAGGACTGGCTCAGCAAACCTGTCACCCATGGAATCTGCCACGTACTTTCTTGCCTGAGACAAGGTACGGTCTGGACACCAAGACCTGTCGAATTAAAAGCTTGTAAGATAACTGTAATATCATATTGTGTATTTGAACAAACATGGAACATGAGCAGCACCAGGATCCAACCTTATTAACAAAAGTTTACTGAAGACATCAAGGGCGTTGTATCCATCTGGAATGACACCTTCCTCTGGGGCATCGAGATTGACCCATGCTTTCCATTGTTTCCCGTTGTGGGACACCTTCAACATGTGTCGACAGCAACACTTTGTAAAGACACTTTCTGGGAGCATTCAATGTGTAGTTCATAGAGCTTATACTCACCTGATTTATGACATTAGTGAACTGTCCCAATTTGCTTAGTTCCACTAAGTTCAGCCACACCATATCCAAGATCCAACTGAAAGGCTTGGTCGGACAGGTCTTCAAGTCAAGAGCTGCGCCACCTGTTTGTTCATTCAATGAAATTATCATGTTTAGGGAGACCAAATAAAAAACAACAATTAAACCTTTCTAAGAAAAGATGGCTAACTTACCTTTTATAAGAATCTGAAATTTATTGTGCTCTATTTTGTTACCCTGCAAGTCAATCTTGAGGGCCAGCAAGAGTGTGAAGATGAACTTGTGGTTTTCATAAAGGCCTCTTACTGTGTACCTGAACACCTCAAAGGTCAGATATTCAATAATGTTCGCTATTCGCTTTTGAGTTTTAGAGGACTTCTCGGACCTGCAAAACAATTTATGAAAGTGACAATTATAAACGGACAACTAACAGAAACAATAACAGAAGAAAATAAAATTATTACATTATCAGTACATATTAGCTAGTTGCTAAGCAAAGAGAAACTACTGTAAGCCATGGTTTGGTGAGATTAAACATTCAAAGTATAGCGTGTGGAGTATGTAAGGTCCATAGTACAAAAGCTGTTAAAACCCCACGTTTAAATAAAACCAGACCTTGCCAGTGACAGGTCGAAAATTTTGAGGAACTGAGCCAGGGAAGTCTGGTACATAATGTTGACCATGCTCATCTCTGTGATGAGGAAGTAGAGGATGCTGCCTCGAGATGCAACAGGACGATATTCTGCTTGAGCCATGTTGATCTTCAGCTCTGCGTCTGCTGCAATGCTGAGCTTTGCACTAACTTCAGCAGCAGTTTGCTTAGTTACACTCAAGATGCCAATCATGGAGTCATCATCAACCAAGGAACCTCAGATCATACAAACAGAAATGTGTTATTATTTTGACAAATGTGTAAATACATTAGTATATGGCACTGCTATTTACCAGTAACTGTTTTACCTTTTGTGCTGCTGAGTTTATACAGCAAGTTGTCTTCCAACTCTTGCATCTTCCTCTTATTGGCAGTTACATCTTCAATCAGCTTCAATCTTTCTGCTTCTAGTTCCTGTTAAAATCAGGTAATAAACATAGCATAAATTCATGTGATGCCTACTGAAGCCCGGAGATGCAAACAACAAAAAATGACGATCCATTTAAGAATGGGTGGTAAAATTTCACTTTTAGACAATTTATCCTGGCAAAACATTTTTCACAAATACTGCAAGGAAAAAATAAAAACAAATAAATGTGTCCAACATGAGAGAAAAAACAGTCACTGACATATTTTTCTTTTAGGATGACACGACCAAGAAGCTGGTTCTCGAGGCCCTTCATGTTCACAGTGAAATCAATGATGGATGTCTTGGCACTGATTTCTGGTGTGTATGCTGGATTAGGCAGTTTGGTCGTTATGTAGAGCTGGAAGCCATCCATCACGTTTGCCTCTTTGTCTCCCACTTTTACCTACACAAGTCAAATCCAACAATTAAAGAGAGGACACAGGTGTATCGTACTGTTATATTGTTGATATTACAGCTGCTTACCTTAAAACTGGTCCCTGACTTAATGAAGTTTTTCTCAAGGACATTGTCAAGAGCAGGGTCAAGCTCCTCACTCACATCTTCAATAAGCAAAGGACGTCCCATGGAAAGACAGTCTTCCAGATGGGTGCGAAAGAACTTGTGGTTAATTGATGTTACCTGGAGAAAGAGATTAGATTATTTCCATACACACGCTACCAAAACACCCCATTTAAGTGAAAGTGGCACAACTCTGCTGAATTCCACTGTGTACTTGGAGTTGGTTGGCCTTTTCTTTTTCCTTAATCCATGTCTTTCCCTGAGTCTGGGGATCAATGAGGAGAGGATATCTTGTTGCTTTTGTGACAATGATGCCGTTCTGTACGGACAAGTCATCTCCTGGGAGTCCCTGAAGGTTCCACTCACTTATCTACAATAAAAAGAGGAGTGTGAATGCATTGTCTGCATCACATGGATAACTTCAATCAAAAGGGAGTTTATATTGCACTTACAGTGGGAGGGTCCACCAGGGCAGAAATTAGGTTTTGGTTTTCTGTAAAAGGGATTTGATGGTTCCTGAGCTCTGCCTCCCAGATCTCCTTCAACAACAGGTCACGATAACTCTGGTTGAATGGTCCACAGTAAGACAAGAAGCCAGTCAGCTGGAGCACATCACCCACAAGTCTGCCAAAAAGAAACAAAAAAATATATAGGTTTCATAATCAATACATTGAAAATATTAGAACAAAACTCAGAACTTGAAATAATGGTGGTTAATAAAAATAAAAACACCTGTTGATCTGTGATTTGAATTCTTTGCTTTGCTCTATCCAACGAATTTTCTCTCCACTGAGTCCATCAATAAGCGCAGATGCAGCCTGCATTTTATTCCTGCACATCTCAGCATCATCTAACAAGTCCTGAAATCATTACATTTTAAGTGAGCCACAATATTAATTTACATTTAAAAAAGGAAATGCAAAACATTTTTGAGCTTCACCACACCTGTTTCTCTTTCATAGCTGCATCACATTTGGCTTTTACTTTGTCAAACTCTGCTTGCTTTTCTGCCAGCAGAGACTCAGCTTTGTTTAGCTCATTATTAGCCACTCTCAGCCGTCCTTCCTGAACAAGTAGGTTAGCCTAGACACACACAAATTCATAATAAACCACAGCAGAAAGTAAACAAGAAGAATTATTTGATCATTATTATTTTAATAAAGTTAATACAAGTGACTATGAAGCATAAAGGTCATGGCTGATGATAAGAACACAGGCAAAGAGGACACAAGACAGACACTAGCAGGCTGGTGCAGTTAAGTTGTTTTAACAGAATAAATGGTGAAGGCCTAGACAGGCTTAGGGGCAGGTTAACAGACCTCAGGTTGGTAACAAGAATGAATATCCAGAACATGAAGACACAAAGAGAGACACACTGCAGCTAAGTGGTGAAAAAAGTACAAGTGGAAATGAGCAAGGAAGAGGAAGTCTGAGGACCTCTGGTGGGTGACAGGGGTATGACAGGAGACAGAGAGGCCAACAAAAACAGTACAGAGACAAGAATCATGACAGAAATATTCCTACACTATATACCATGTGAAAAAGGCTTAAAGCAGAAATGTTTGAACTACTCATAACTAAATTACTATAGTCAATGTCTGATCTACTTTTCCAAAACTTTAAGCTGTTATGAATAAGATTGATTTTACCTTGAGTGGCAATACTTCCTTGTTAATGCCAAAGAATATGGCCATAGCCCGGGTCCACTCTAGCAGACCAGCAACGTTACCACAAACTTTCTTGGCATTTTCCATTGTGTAATCAGGCATGTCAAAGTAGGGCTGCAGCAGTTCTACTGTTTCCTCATTAATTTTGTCCTTTGGGAACTGCTGGAGCAAAGTCATGAAACCTGGGGCACTCATGAGCTAAAGTGTAGAGAGAGAAAATTGTAGAAAAGAGTCATAGAGTAACTATAGAGTACTTAGACAATGTTGATCGTGTTATAATTATCGCTCTTCAGAATATGCATACTAGAACATAAATGTGTATCTCTTTTTGTGAGTTTACAAAAAGCTCCTTGTATTTGCAGGTTTTAAATAAGTGGAGCAGAAATGTAAAACTTGAAACCTGAAGGATTTGTTACCTTCAGTGCTTCTCCCCACGATGGAATAAGACAGCGCAGCTCTGGATCAAGAGAGACAGAGTCTAACTTCCTTTGGAATAAAAGCAGGCAGCAGTCCATAATCCTCATGATCAGATGTGGAGGTTTGGACAATTTTCTCAGAGTGGCAATGTCAGCAGGCTTGATGGTCTGTATGAATGTTAAGTATGTACCATGAAATAAAATCTACATGGTTTAAATAACCAAATATTAAAAACAAACAAACAAAAAACAATTCTCACATTAAGAGCAGCTAAAGCTGCCTCTAAAGCTGGCTTGGCAGCCTCTAGTTTCTCCTCCGCAATAGCTTTTTCTTTTCCAATTCCTTCCACAAGTTTTTGGGCTTTATCCTTCACAACCTGGACTTCATTCTTTACAATAGTAGCAGCTTCCGCACTGATCGTCACCTCTGCCACCACCTGTGTGAATGCAAAAAGAAATGTATTACCAGATGAATAGTATCACATAAATGTACAAGCGCGGTTGAGCTTTTGTCTAGTCTTTTTGAAATTCATGACCAACATCTGTCATGACTGCCACTACCTTTTACAGTCTTCATGTCCCAATTCTGAGGTAACTATCCATTCATTACCAGAACTCAGAGCTGCTGTGATACAGTAAGTGTCCATAATAGATGGCTTTGACTTGAATGAATTATATTATATTTTTTTCACAGGTTTTTGACATGGTTATACTCACCTGTACTTTAATGTGTAAAAACCTGTTCTATGCTGCACTGTACAGTTTGTAAAAACTAGACGGAGGATTGGGGTCTGCATGATTATTTACCTTGTCAGCTTTAACTGATGCTACAGCCAGTTCTTTTTCCTTGACCTCAAGATATTTCGATAGTTCAGCCACAGACTCAGCCGCCTCCATCAGTTTGGCCAACCCTGCGGATCAGTGACAACTTTAAAATCTTCTCTCAGAGCACACCTTACAGAGTACCGCATCATAGCCTTGCAGTTAAATTTGTCTTACCAACACTCATGCGTTCTGCAAGTGTGTTGATATAGTTGTGCTTCTCAGCGTACAGTGTTTTGTAACCATTTATAAAAGAGAGGTAAGATTTAGGGGTGACATGGATTCTCCTTCGAAACCTGAAAGATAACACAGCACACAACTTTAAGCTTGTGTTACAAATATTTTGAAATTAAAGAACTAAAATGTAGTCATGTGAACTATAGGTTACATGTGTGTTGTACCGCTCAAAGTAGCTTTCACAGGCTTCAGATACTTTGTCGTGGTATGTTCCCATGGTCATGACCACAGCAGACTTCACGGCAGGAGAGCAAACCATGGGAAACTCTGACAAGAAGTTGTTGGATACAGCCACGAGAGCCTCATTGGGCCAAGGGGTGAACCAGTCCATTGTACAGCCAGAGGTCAACCCCGGGAACTTCAAGGATCTGGAGCGAAACTTTGGTCCAACCTGTTGAGAAGAGCAGAGAAGTGTAGATGAAATTAGACAAACAGAGGTAACTTCTTAAGTGCAATGCAGCAATTTAAATAACTTAAAACGAATACATGAAGATGCAGAGAAATACACAAGGAAACAAAGAATCTGAGTGCCCTGTCTTTGGGTTATTGCTTTTGGGTGATGAATATGCAAAATGTATGACCTACTGGTGAGAAGCAAAGAACTACATGCAGATTCTTTTTGGATCGGGAGATGAAGTAGTCATAGAGGTTGTCAAAAGTTGGTGGGATACGAGGAAACTCCTTTTTCATCACAGGGATGAGGTTCTGAGTGATCTCTGTGATCTCATCCTTGGGAAACAGATTGGAGACCTGGACACAGTAAAACACAATCAAGTCATCAGAATGAGTAAAAGCCATTTCAATTTGGGATTGAAGATAATTTCATTTTGTCTCTAATCTTTGTTTCTGTAAAATAGCAGTTAGTTGTTTTGTGTGACCATGGATTTAAGAGTCAAATACAACAAATGTTTTGAGCCTTACCTCTCCAGAAGAAAGAACATTGTTGAGGTACTCCAGAAAGGCTTCATCTTTGATTTCATTGTCAGTAAAGAGAAAGGTGATGCCTTTGCCATCAGCCCCAGCCGTTTTATACAACACTTTCAGGTCATCCATGAAATTACTTATGTTGTAAGTCCTGAGAAAACAAACATGGAAATGTAAGAAACAAGACTCCCGTATATCATTTAGTTTGCATGCAGTGACAGTGTGAATTTTTATCCGTCAGTGTCTTTTTTTAATCTATGCTCACTTTGTCAGTGTGATCTGGAAGATGCTGTATCCAGCGACGTATGCAGCAAGGCGAGTCAGACTCTGTTTGCCTGATCCTCCCACTCCCACAAGCAGGGCATTTCCATTGTCAGTTCGAATGATGCGTGAAATCTAAAGGAAGGAACATCTCCAATAAATCTGAATTACCTACTGCCTGCACAACAGGATATGTATTTGGTCAGGTTAGCTTCTAGACTGACCTTGACAAGATGAGTCATGGCATCGGTGAAGAAAACCAGATCTAGGTTAGCGCCTCTCACAACCTCATTGTGCTGGGTCTGGTACATCAACAGCTTTTCTTGTAAGAAATTAAGACTTGGCACCTGGAGGAACAATAGTTTGCTCAGATGATGCTGACAGCTTCCTACATCTATCATTAGTCTTCATACCAAGTTACCAGTTCATAAATTTTGGGGGCATCAAAACAGGCATCATCATCTTCTTCTCCTGTGGGCTCAGGAGCCTCTCGTAGGAAGTCCACAAAATATGGCTCAGAATGAAGGTCTGCGACGAGACTGGAGTCAATGTGCTCATCGACCACACGGGTTAAAGCCTTCTCAAACCACTCTCTGTCCTCAAAGCAAATAAACCTACAACAACAGAAATGTCTTATTTAGCTTTTATGCCACCCTTGGTTCAGTCAAAATGGGGATTCACTGTATGAAAGGACTGTACCTGTCAGCTATAACCCTTGTACATTCACTCTTGAATAGAGCCATGAGAGTGGGGATATCATCACACTCCTCAGCTTTTATATTCAACATCCCTTGCCAGATCCTGGACAAGTCTCTCAAATTGAAGATGTAGTGGAACTTGGATGGTGTTGGCAGCATTTTTGCCTTTAATGTGAAATTATTAAATCATGTTATCACTTCATCATTATCAATACACAGTTAGGTGTATGTTTGATGACAATATATTATCCTATTATCCTATATTAAACTATCCTTACAATAAAATTCACAATCTCCTCCAAGTGATTACCTTTGTCCACTGCCATACAATCCTCCCTGCAGACACAAGGCACTTCACCATATCTAATATCTCAGGTTTGAAGTTCCTGCAAGCATCAAAATACCCGCATCCAATTACACCTGTAGACAGAGAAGAAGAAAGAGAATTTAGGATTTCATACAACATAAAGAATGCTGATAAAAGTATAGTTGGAGGGATAACTACCAAAGATTTTATCAATGGAGCTGTTGGATGGCAGAGTGCAGTTGAAGACAGTAAACTGTCTCTTCAGTCTCTGTGGAATGTCATTTCTGCCACCACCAGGATGAATCATGGCCGCCAGCATCTGTACGTCCACAATAGTGGTGAAGTCTCCTGGTTTGTCCAGATTGTACATGCCGGTCATTTCCATCATCTGACGGACTATCTCATTGGTGATCTGTTGAGTCACAGTAGTTACTCAGACAAGTTCATACAGACAGACAGACAGACAGACAGACAGACAGACAGACAGACAGACAGACAGACAGACAGACAGACACACGCTTACCTGATCTCCCCATTCATTGACACACGCTTACCTGATCTCCCCATTCATTGACAACTGGCATGTTTATATCATCAACAAAGATGGTCATCCTGCGTCCTCCTGGGGGTCCGTAGGTACTGCCAATTCGTTTTTCAATATAACTCTCCACTGTTCGCTGTAATTGGCGAAAACAAACAATAAAAAAATGCTTTGCCAAACCAAAAGATATTCTGAACGACACCAGTCATGTAAAGCACAGGGAACACTAGAATAAGTGGTCTACCTGAAACATCATAGGTTCTGTTGCAGATGAGAAGTTCACAGACTTGGACAAGTCTGTCTCAGGATCATATTTTTTCATGTAGCCTTTTATCATCACTGTTTTGGCTGTCCCTTGCTCTCCAATAAGAACTACGGCCTATACAAAATAAAATATGGATTTTTCTCTTTCTTTCACAAACATACATCAAAGCAAAAAAATGTTTTGATGTTTGTAATATAAACATTTTTTAAAAAAAGATCACCTTGCGTTGTTTGGCAATAACCTCCAGAAGGAAAGAGGTTCTTGTATTATCCACATTTGGCACAAGGATTGAAGAGTAGTTCGGCACGTGGTCCGATGGATAAACATACTCCCCCACATGGTGATTCCAATGACACCACTCACCTGAAGTTACCACACATACATTGTTGAGAACATGATAAAATAGTCTTTAAACCACTCAGTTAAAAACATAAAAATTACTGTACCATTTGTGTTGACCATGTATTCAAACATAGTTTCTCCTGGCTGTGTTTGAGGCACATCGATGCTGCTTTCATGTGCTCTTATGAAAGCCTCTAGTTTGTCCCTATCCTCCAACTCTAAAAGGGCTCCTATGCTCCACATCAAACAGAAGACAAAGAGGCGCTCCATGTGTTTGTCACCAGCCAAGCCACCTGTCTCCTTGGTTGGGATGAGGCCTTCCAGCAGATTCACAGACTGACAGGAGATAAGTGGTTCATCAGACACATTTAGAGCCATAATCTAATTCATGTTTGTCTCAATACAAACCTGCATGATGTAGTTGCACTCCAAAAGTTCCATTTTTGGTTTAAGGTTTTGTTTCATATACAAATAGGCATCCTCAAATATCTTGTCATATAAAGTCAAAAGGGTTTCTGCCTCCTGTGCATTGCGCTTGTAAGTCCATCCCTACAGAATAAAGCACAAGTTCCACATGGTTGTTTGTTTGTAAAACTGCAATGCAAAGTACTTTCTCCTTTGACAATTTAGCAAAGCAGTTGTACCTGAAGTATGGGTCTCCAGCTGAGAGCTGAGGAGCTCATGAAGACCATACCCACACGGGATACAGTAGCGGGGGAAGCGTTATCCATGTTGTGTACCTCAAACACCAGCTTGCAGGATGGAGACATGGTGATGCGGTCCCCATTAGCTAAGGTTAGTGTTTTGTTGTCATCCAGCACAGAGTTCAGGTTCTCAATCCATATGGCATCCACAGGGCCATCTAACACAATCCATATGAACTCCCCTGAAACATACACATTAAAATGATAGTATTGTAAGATTCAAGATTTGTAGTGATCAAACTCTTCATAACAAAAACTGCTTTTTACCAGGCA
Source organism: Decapterus maruadsi (assembly GCA_030347415.2). Classification (NCBI taxonomy): domain Eukaryota; kingdom Metazoa; phylum Chordata; class Actinopteri; order Carangiformes; family Carangidae; genus Decapterus; species Decapterus maruadsi. Next base: position 22,776,423 of record CM064906.1, read on the forward strand.
AAACAGACACCCTAAATTAAGTAATGTTGAATTCAAATGTGTATGTGTACAAAGGCAATCTGTGCCATACTGCATATTGAAAAATATGGTGTTTGTCATTTGCATTAAAGTGTGTTACAAACCTTTCTTGGGGGGCTTTGAGAGTCCTGAGGGGAGGCCACAGAGAAAAAAAAAAAAGAAAAACGGAAAACATTAAAACAAAACATGAGTTACATGTCACTTGCACATAGGGCTAAATGATTAATGTTTTTGCAGCAACCTATAGTTAGCGATTATACTGTAATATGATAAAACACGATCTTGTAACACACAGGCTGCGATTAAAATGCTCATAAGCATCCGGGAGCTGCTCCACTCGGCCCCAGGGTCATCAGGCCATGGCGCACTCGTGAAGATTCATAAAGCTGGCAGTGATCAAATCAGTGTTGCAAGAGGGAGCTCAGCTGGCCTCGATGTAGCACTCACTCAAAAACTATTCTGGGAAAAATAAGTGAGCATACAAAGCCTTTGAGATACCTGAACCAACTTGAGGTTCCAAGTGACCAAGCTCAGATAAATACATGGATCAGCAGTAGTCCACTTGTGTCCCCGGCAATATACTGTTTAAAAAAAAGAAAAGAAAAAAGAAAAAAAAAAGCTGCACGTGTAATTTTCTCTTCTACAGCCGAACAGCTGATGTGGACAAGACCAGTGGAACCTGTCACAGTGTCACCTGTATTGATTTAAATATAAACTTCAACTTCAGACTCTCTGTTTCCCAGATGATCAACAGGGAGATTCATGAAGCTGCTTTTGTGATGAGTGTGTTACAGAGTTCTAAATCAATTTTTAATTATTCGTCAGAATTTATGTTGTCATGATAGTTAATATGCTGAGAAATAGGATAAATCAAATAAATCCTACAAAAAAAGAACAATTTATGTTTAATGAATCAAATATTGTTTTGGTCATAGTAACTGATAATAAATAGGTTATGATTAATTATCTTTTCTTTTTTTGTCATCGGGGCGTGCTCTGTTTATTTTTCATTAAGGGGGCCCAGTGTTCTCACACTTTGAAAACCCCTGGTCTATGTTGATCTTACAATCTAATGTTCAAGTAATGTTGAATTCAAATGTGTATGTGTACAAAGGTAATCTGTGCCATATATTGAAAAACATTTGTTTGAATTTGCATTAACCCTTGTGTTACAAACCTTTCTTGGCTTTGAGAGTCCTCCTCCACAGAGTCGAAAAAATGCCGTCAGTCCAGTCATTGGTGGCTGCATCAAGACGGCCAAACATCTGTGGTGCAGTGATTGCTTTGGGATTCATGCGCATCTCCCTGTGTGGGGTTCCACATTCAGTCAACGCTCGCATTAAAATGTTGATAACTACGGTCTTTCCTGCTCCACTCGGCCCCAGGGTCATCAGGCCATGGCGCACTCGTGAAGATTCATAAAGCTGGCAGCGACAAATCAGCAAGAGGGATACTTCACTTACATCACTCAAAAATACACAAAATAAGTGAGCATACAAAGCCTTTGAGATACCTGAACCAACTAAACCAAGGGGGTGGATAAACAACAAGGATGTCTCCAACTTTGAGGCAACATATTTGAAGATGTTTCCATGTGGATACCAGGAAACAGGTCATTGATCAAACTAAGAAAGAGGGGCTCATCCTCATCGACCTGAAACAGAGATTCATATGCACAGTGTTTACCACATAACATAATATCGTGAGAATTTTTTATATGATCCCTGATAGTCAACAATATAAAACAACAACATGCTGTCTAACCCTAATCATACTATGTTACTTACCAGTTTAGAAAATTTTCTGTCTCCAACAACTCATCAGTACTGGACTCCTGTGTCATGTCTCCTCTGTAACTGCACCCAGTGTTCTCAATCAGACTGAATGTTGACAGTTTGTCCGAAGTCATAATGGACCTGACAAATAGCAGCAGTTGTGTGGAGGTAAGTCAATTATCATTCAAGGGGGGATTTAGCACTGGCAACCAGATTCTCACCTGTTTTGTAAGTTGTTCTTCACACAGTTTATAAAGAACAAAAAATTTCTGGGCTAAGATGACATTGTCATTGAATCCACAACTGGCTAATTTGACTCTCATGATGATCTGCAAAAGACAAAAGAGGAGATGTGACAGTATTGTTAAGTCAATAACAACAACAATCAAATTTCCAGAAAATATAGCCTGGACCCACCTGCCGGTCTGGCACCATCATCGACACAGTCCGGAATTGGACTTTTAAGTTTTCAGGAAGTTCCTGGCGACCTGCATATCCAGGGTTCTAGGAATGGGAACACCATTCAGAATATATTTAGGGTTAGGGTTAGGGTTATGTCTTTTTCTGGATTTAAGGTATTTCTTATAAAAGTGCTGGGCGCTTGTATATCTTACCATAGTAATAAAGAGGCCGAACTCTGGATTTAGATCCACACAGTCTCCATCAGTAAAGATGAAAGTGCTTTTGTGTTTCTTTCGTGCCTGCAGAACAATGTAGATCTGCTGAGCAGCCACAGAAAGCACTGGCAGATCGATCCTGTTAAACTCATCAAAGCAGCCCCAGGACCCTGACTGTGCAAGGCCTGAAAAATGAACATGTCATGAGATAACTGAGATTGCACACCACACCACTTGATGAATTGTTTCATTGTCTACGATACCTTTGTATATCCTGCCAAGCCCTCTGAAGTCCATCTGGTCTGAGCAGTTGAACACCACCACATACTTGCCAAGACAACGTCCCATGTCTTTCGTAGTTTCAGTTTTCCCAGTGCCGGCTGGCCCTGCAGGTGCTCCTCCCATGCTCATGCCAAGAGCTTGGGAGAGTGTGATGTAACATCTGTAGGCAGAGCGCAGTGAAATCATCTTTAAAATTAAAATATGTGAAAAGTGAATTCAGTTACTAACAAAATGAAACATTTTCCTGCCTGTCAGTGAGAGGGGTGATGACCAGACGGTCGGTACAGCCGAGGAACTCATTTTGATAAATGAAGTCCACATTAGTGATAGACACAATGACCTTATCCAGATCCTCCTTGAAGTAAAATCTGCTCTGTTTCAGCCATTCAAAGTCATTGATAGATCTTATACGCTTTTTGACCTGAGGGCAAAGCAGGATATCAATCTGAGTGTGTCCCAATCCCAGTCAATGAAGATGTACTGTAGAAAGATTTTTCAAAGAACCTACTAGGTCATTAAATATATCGCTTTGGTGCACATGGATTGTGACAAGCGTCTCATATTTCACTCTGTCAAACTTGCTCAGGTCGTAGGTGGTTTGTTTAATGAGAATGCTGAGTAATTGTAGAAATTTCTTCTTGGTATAGGGCATGACCTCTCTGTCGTCTTCAGCATTGTTCAATGCCTCCTCCGAATCTCTTGTCCAGAGCATCTGGATTCCCAGTAAACCCACCTAAAAAAGGAGCAAAAGGACACATGTACAGTAAGGGGGCATCTAACTAAATTTCCGAAATATAAAATGAAACTTCTGATGCATGGTCTGAGAAGTGGTAACATGAAATAATGGTAACAAAAAAATAGAGATAGTGTTACATTTCTGACTTTTTAAACATTATGGTATCAGGCTTAACCAACAGAAATGATCCAACACAATAATACTGTGTGGGACTGACCTAATATCTATTAGGACAGTAACATTTAGTTATAGATCAAAACCTATTAAATAATATTTCTAACACTGTTTTCTGACCTGTGCTTGGAACTTGTTGAGGAAAGCCAGAAGATCAAAGTCCTCATCGTTGATCTCTAGATCTGAAGCTTTGATAACAGAGTGTAATGATGCTTGCTGTTGTAACAACAATTTCCCAAGCCAGAGCTCTACTGGCCCCTGTGCCATCACAGGATTGTCCAGCTGAAACCACAAACACATATTCATTCTCCTTGTGATCAGGTCTCTGAGGGTACAGTGTATTTACTCAAGCTCGGTTTTAATGTAATATACTTTTTCCCCCTTTGCACAATTGTAAAATTCAACACTTTTGTTCAACACATGGCACTTTCACATTACATTACCATTTGGCAAATATAGAATTACAGTGTACTTACAAACTGCAAATGCAATCAGGGTTACATACCGGTAATTTCTCTCCCTCTTGTGAAATTACAGCCATGATCTTGTCATACTCCGTTGCATGAAACTCAGCTTCGTTGACATTGTCAAACACTCCAAGGAGATGTGACTGAAAAATATTTTAAATAATATTATTCTTGTTCATGAACCATACTGAATTATTAATAGTTGTGAAAGATTAAGATATTACAGATCATTTAAAAAGTACAGCAATTACAAATTTCAGACATGCTCCTATTGTACATACAGTGACAATCAATATTCTAACCTGAATTGTGTGAGAATCACTGGCTTGTCCAAGAATTTCCAAAAGAGCCGGATCAGACACAAAGAAGAATCGTGGAAACAGAAGCCTCTTTTTCTCAAGATACCTGTTGAATTAGACTGTATCATCTACAGTGCACAGTTTCATCTGCACTGGTATATCTGGGCCAATGTCATCCAGGAAAAAAACTAATTACGAAATAATTAAATATATCTCCCAAAAAATTGTATTTGCTTCAACAAAGCACTGGTACAATTTGTGAGAAAACTGGGGGACGTTACTGTACACGTACAGGTACTATACACTAACCAGGGTGGAACTACTTTAAATTTGCTTGAGAAAAAAATGTTGTTTTGCCCCTAATTCATCTGGGTCATCATTATCTCTGCGCAACAAATTGAATCGATCAAGTCCAGTTGACTTCGATTCAATTTGTTGCCCAGTGCATCAGTAGGGAGTACCCCTACTGATGTTTCTGACATAAAGTAAGGAACTAAACAAAACTGTTACCCTGCAAGAGATTTTTGACAAAACTCAAGCTGTTTCTGGAGATCTGGTAAAAGCTCTGCTAGAGTTGGATCCCCCACACAACACTCAACCACATTTGGGACTTTTTGGGCTCGTTGCATGATCTTAATCCAGGACTTGTCAATATTCTGAAAACGCTTTGCCTCCTAGATAGAGAAATAATTTTGCGTCACAATAGTAGTTACTCATTGATGACTATAAATGACAAAACATTAAGATGAAAAGCATATACTGTACCTGTGGCAAATCTTTGGCAATGTCACCTCCAACAAACACAGCCTCCAAATAGATCCACAAGTTTTGTACAATAACCCACTGTTCAATGACATCAGATGATGTTGACAGCTTGGACACCCAATCCTGGATCTCTGCTTTGTAGAAAGCACTGTACCTGTAAAGGGCAAACATGGACAAAAATTCAAGACATTAAGATGGACACCGTCTGAAAAAATATGTATGTATTGTAACAAAGCAAAAATTATTTTCATAGTATGCCTTATTAGTTGCCAGTTATAGACCCAGTAGGAGCATTAACATACCCCATCTTCTCGTATTATGTGTATTATGTTTGTTGATTTCTCCACTGCTGTATAAAATGATTAACTTTCTTCAAGTTTAAAATTGAGTTTCTCTACCTGTTGCTCAGCAGAGACCCCAGCACCATAAGACTGTCCTCCAGAGTGGTGAAAATCTCTGCTGTCTCCGCCCCTTTCAGCATCAGTTCTCCTCTGTCCTTGAATGTATTCAAGCTCAAGGTTTGGCCAACCCACACTTCTTTCACTTGTGTCAATTTTGCCTCAATATCTTTCTCTTTAACAGCTGATATGGAGATATCCTGAAAATGTAGAATTTCAAGGGTTTATAAATAATGACATATTGCAGCGTGAATTAGCTTGTCTTATGGAATTAGGACAGGCTGTAACCAAAGCGTCACCTCAATTTCGTCCTTATACTTCAACAGGGGTGCTTCCATGATGTTTCGAAGCATAAAGGTCTTGGACTCCACCTCAAAATGGTGCCCAGTGAGGTCTGTGATCCGGTCCCAGTGTCTTCTCATCATAGATTTGTTTGCCATCATCTCAAGCAGGGGGCATGACTCACTGAAATCATCAATTGTCTTCTTGAGGTCTAGGAAGGCTTGCCATTCCTTCAGTCCTTTGGGCAGCTTCCGGCACCTAAAATTAGTTTGTTTTGTTAAAAGCCCTGGTGTTACAGCAACAGCGAATAAGAAACTACATTGCAAATTAAATTAGCTGTATCAGTCAAGGATATTGATAGTCAGAAATATATAGATTACCTGTTCTGAAATTCCAGAAGTTCTGCATTGATCTTCTCAATATCTACATCTGTCCAGAGGATGTCATAGTACCTGCTGATCTTTGTCATGACTGAATCATACAGGCTGTAGAGTTTCTGTAGAAGATCAAGCTCTTTTCTAACCAGGGTAACCAGGAGAAATCATAGGTTTGTTAGTTCACTACAGAACACGAAAAATATTAACACTGTAAACAGTATAGAAATAGTTTTCAAGGCTATGGAAAGATTAGAGAAGCCATTATAAAACAGGACCATACTTTTTCTTCTGTAGACAGTTATATGGTGTAACTGGCAAGCCCAGAAGCTGCTCCCCAGAGTTGTACGTGCTGAAATTTTTCCACAGGTTTTCAAATTTACCCTGGGTAAAATAAAAGAGGAAACATAGCACAAGACAAGAATTTTGTTCCTTTTCACAGACCTTATTTTTGATATTTGAATCGAGCTACTTGGATAGCATATTCATGATGAACAAGGACAATATGTAGTCCACTTTATCAGAAAAGTATGGTTGTATAATCATGTACCGGTATAACCTTTTATGAATTTCTTTGTTCATTTCTGACATTTTTATGTCAAAAGTGATTTAATTGAAATATGGAATGTTTTAATTTGTTTCAATACATCTTAACCTCAAACTGAAACATCCTTGGAGTACTACATACACTATACAGTATAGTATTGCATGTATGCTGTGTGTATGTTTGAATACTTTTCATGCATCTAACACTGACCCGTATACCTTAGGATGATTTTAAACTAACTGAGAGCTACCTGGAAAATCTGAAGCCTGCTGCTGGCCTCTTGTGGAGCTATTCCATCAGCCATGGGGCCTCCCTAAAAACAGGAGCATACACAGTATTGAAAAGATTCACTTGACTAATTTGCTTGAAAATTTTCACATTCACTATTAAGAAAAAACAACAACAGATCACTTACTGAATCATATTGCTCCATAAAAGTCGAAACATCATTTTGAAAAGTAGCAACACACTCCAGAAGGTTTTGTTTGAATTTGGGTTGTCTTCGAACAAGCTCATCTTGCACCGCCCTCTTGGGAAGTCAGAAATTTGAAATTAACATCACAGATGAGTTACAGAAAAAACACATTGTAAAAACATTAGACACAAACATTAGAGACTACTAACAGCTTTAGACTGAAGTTTTGTGAAGAGATGTCTCAGATTGTGCACCCCCTCTTCTTCTCTTTTGGTCACGTCTGCTTCGTATTTAATCAGAATGTCAAAAGCTTCCTGCAGAGTGTAACATCATCATTAGATTGTTATTCACATCTATATCTCCAAAAACAAATTGTGCTTTTTAATACCTCGATGGAAATCAATGTCATATCAGTTTGAATTTCAGTATCCCGAAGCTCAGACAGGGCCGCCATGGCACAGCGCACATCTTCCAAATTAGTCACAGTACAGGACAGTTGTGTGAGGTACTTGTTGGCATGTATGCTGGTGTCAATCATTTTTTTCTTGTACTCCTCCTTCAGGTATTTGCACAACAGTTTCTTCCAGGCTTTGGTCTCAACTTTCAGGGCCTTCTTTAATGGATCTGTGTACAAGAGACACAAATTTATTTTATTCATCCCTTCTAACACATGCACAGTTCTCCAAGTGACTGTCTTTTGAGGTCGAATAGAGGGACAATAAATGTGCTCTGACTGATTCAGTAAAAAAGGTGGCAATGTAAAACAACAGAAAAAGTTCCCACCTCATATCTTGATTTTTAAGCTTAGTGTTAGGTTACATTTATTTACAATTTTTCATATTCTGTCAGATAACTGATTCTATTCCAATGAATCCTAACATCAGCATGTTATCTGACACTGAGTTAGCATTTAGCTCAGAGCACATGCATAAGAGTTACCTCTCACAGCAGCCTCCAATAGTAACAGAACTAACTACAGTAGGCTTTTGTCACATCATTTACTTGGTTGCTGTCTTGAAAACAGGATAAATACCTTACCTGTTGATAGCTCAGTAGACATTAAAAAGATGACGGTTTTAATATCATCAGCATCTTTTTCGAATGAGTTGTAGTGCTCGATTTTAGATTTAATCTGGATCAAGGATGGATGGCTGGCCATGAATTCCTTAAAAAGTTAAAATAATGATGATGCTGTTATTTCAGAAAATCTTACAATTTTGAATTCAAAGTATATGCAGTACAGTAGAGATGTGTCTAAAGTCAAAACAAATGTTGTTGTGTTGACAGGAAAACCGACCTTAACTTTGAGGTTCTTGTCCTCATTCCAGATCACACTGTAGGGACTGAACTGTTTCAGGACTTCAGTCACTTGACTTTTCATGGAAGTGACCGCTGTTTTCAGAATGACCATGACCTTCTTTATGTCCTTGTGCTCCGCTATTCTGTGATAGAAATTCTCTTTCTCTTCACCTACAAGATGGTTGTACACAGGCAAATATTTAAAAAAAAAAAATCCCAAACACTGTTCTTGATGATTTCAAACCAAAATTAATGAACCAAATTCTATTCACACATGAATTTGAATTTGTCTTGACAATGACAAACCTATGTTCTTTGTGGCATTGTTACTGTACTTCTTCTGCCAAATAATGCCCTTGCTAACTTCCAATACCCGGTCGATGAGATGATTTATGGCGTGTTGCATCTCATCTACAGTGGGGCTCATTACCTGGTGACAACAAGTTCCAGATGTACATACAATATAATTTCTGTTTCACAAGATTGGTACAGTAAATGCTTACTCCTCTGATTATTCTTCCCAACACAATAACTACCCGTGTATGTCATGCAATCAGTCATCAATCAACCAGTTGCAGAAACTTACCACTTTGGGTATGACAAGCTGGACTTCTGATTTTATTAGTGGGACCATTGTCGATCTATTTATTGATGTTGATCTGTAACAGATTGTATTATATTTGTTAGATTGCTCCTTTTTGTACATGCTGCCAAACAACAACACACTTACTTGCGACAAATTCTCCTTTTCAGCATCTCCAGAGAAAACTTGGTCATTTTGACTAGTGCCTCTAACACTCTTGCAGTGAGGTATTCATAGAGCTTCTTAAACTCCTGAAATAAAGATTTCAATGTGAGGCATTACTGCACTTGTTGTGAAACTGTGAACAAGATAAATGTTTTGATTTTGGTAAGCAAACATACCCTCTCGAATTTGATGGATTTATCTCTATCGAGACTTTCAGCATTACTTCCCTGATCCTGATTAGATCTCGTCTGGCTTCCTTCTGAAAATGTCACACCCTTCTGTCCTGTAATTTGTGCTGTATATGTGTCAGCACAAAAACAAAAATTGTGACGTACACATTATACAGTATATTTAGAATTAGGAGCATCTCTTTCAACTGCACTTTCAACTGCAAGAGCACCTACCTTCTGAAGTGGTCTTCTTGGTGCCTTTTGGTTCATAAATGGCACTAAAAACATTACCCAGCTCCTTCACTGCTTCTTTAACGCGACTACATTTATGGTCCAAGGTTTTTGCCAGCTCCACACATCGTTTCTTTAAATGAAAAAAAAAATAACATTGACACTTCCATAATACATCATGTAATTACTTCATGATTTTGAGAGTAAAAATAAGTTGTTTAAACCGATCCATACCTCATTCTTGTCGATCAGGTCATGCATTGATAACGCATGACCTTCTGGGAGTTCAAACAGTTCAGTCTCTGAGATGTCCTTCAGAACATCATCAATGTGAATCTTAGATATATCAAGCACCTGACAAAAGAAATTGTATGTAGTAACTTTTACCACTCGAGTAACGGTATATTTAGAATACTCAATAAGTAAAACTGTAACATACCGTCTTTACAAGATGTTTAAGCTCAAATAAAGCAGAGTCAACATTTTGGAAGAACTTGTCCAGGGGGAAGGAGGACCAGGTGAGCCGCACTGATCCTTGGCGAAGCACAGATTCCACCTTGCAATTTATCAGTAAAACAACAATGAAAAAATTGCACTGTTGGATAAAGAAATAAATGCACTTCATGAACTTTGGCCATTTATTATGCCAAATTATTTCTAAGCTGCTTACATTTTTTATTTTTGAAGCCATCAAGCTGATGAAGTCTGCAGGTATGCTTTCACAAATGGACTCATAGTCTGCCAAGATGGTCTGTAGGAGACAAATTATCAAATAAATCATTTTATATTAAGGTAATCCCTCTGCAAAAGAAAAAAAGAAAAGCATTTCTGTATGTTACGGTATGACTCACCTGTAGTCTGAGGTGATTTGCCTTTATTGTGCTTTCTAGCTTAACCAGGCATAAACCCTGCTTTGGAACCACCAGACCCATCTTCAACAGACACTTAGCCTCCCGAATGACCTCAGTAACTTTAGGATCCAAGTTGACAACTAATTTTCCAGTCGCTGGGTGTCGAACCAACAGTGTCATATTCAAGGCTGATGTGAGGTAAAGAAAGGGAAAGTATTTGAAATGAACATTTACACAGTGCTACGTTGCCTCATAACAAGGGATATACCATCTAGGGAAACAATATATCAAGTTAGAGTCGAGAACCAACCGTAGTCTAGTTTTGACACTTCATTCAGCCATGCTGTGTGGAGAACACACTCAAACTCTACGAGTGCTAAAGCAGTTTGGTTGTACATCCTGACCACATCTTGTCCCTCTGGGCTGCCCAGAATATCAGGGTGTTTCTGTTAAAGACAAAACATGTATTCACAATTAAAAATATATTTTTATGATAATGAAGTATTTTGAATTACAAGGTGTACTGTAGGACACAGAATGCCTTACATTTAGGTGTGACATGGGTTCCTCTACTCTTTTGTAAAGGTGCCTGACCCAGCTAATCCGTCCAGCCACAGGAGGCATGTTTCTGGCTAATGGGGGCTGTTTTCTCTGTTTGTCATATAGCTGTGGAGTAAATTCACAGGTAAAGTCTCTTCTGTTAATGTCCATAATATAATAATGTGTCAAAAAAGGTCTGCTATATTCATTGAGTCTGATGCCTGGTACCTCTTTCAAAAACTTTACTTCAGAGGCATAATGGTGAAGAATAAGAACCAAGATGTTGGAAGTTTCTGCCTCCAGACAGGGAATGTTCAGCTTCCGAAAACTACAAATAAAGCAATTTTTGTGACCTGTGTTAGAATTTTCATGCCAAATTGTTCACAATGAAAAAATACTTCACAGTATTATACTGACCGCTGTATAAAGCAGAGAGCTTGCCGAGATGAGAAGATGTTAGAGAAGCAGGACCTCATAAATGCCTGCAGCCGGGTCTAAAGAGAGAAACAGGCCAAATTATAAAATGATAGTGTACATTGAACAATAATTGCTATAACTTCCTTCAGATTCTAAACAGCACAACATTTTTCATACCTCAATGTGGCTCACTTGTACCATAAACTCAGCAAAATCATTTTCAAAATCAGTAGTCCTGGGGGCCAACATATCAGATGTCCTCCGTTTCAAATTCATGGACACAGTGTGGAATTGTCGGGCCAGGATTTCAATGCCTTCAATGTTTGATTTTCCAAGAGATTCAAATGTATTGAACACTGTGATTATTTGTTTGACCTACAAAAGACAATTTTTTATTAGTATCTGGAAAGACCTTCCTATCAAAATAGAATTCAAACTTAAATAAAGCTCTGAACCTTTTCAAGTTGCTTGCAGAACCTGTCAAACTTGCAAAAAATCAGCATCTCTGAAACTTCCAAGGGCCTCTTTCCAGGCCTATCCAATGTTCGTTTCTTTGTTTTCTGGAAGCAAGTCTGATACTCCTGATACAAAGAGATACAGTCCTGCCAAAGACAAAAAAGACAAAAAATGAATGCAAACGATTATATGATGATATTGTGATATATTCAATCCTCAGTAATGACAGCACAGGCATTATCCATATTCCCATTATATAAACACATCCATTGAGGCGTCACCATCACCTCCATTTTCTTCATGATGTCTGTATGGTCTTGGTCCCATATTTGACACGCACCACTGTTTGTAATATATGATCTGCATGCTGTAACCATCTGACTTGTGACCTGGAAAAATGTTCAAAGATGTTTCAATGAAAACAACGTATTCTAGAGCAACTTCCGTTTTCCAAGACTGAATAAAATTCACTTACTTTGATGAACAGCGCAGATATATTTTCTTTTATACTGTAGTATGGTGAAACACTGTGTATCATTTGAATGGCATTGATGATGTTCAGCACACTTTCCATCATATTGACCTGCAATTACACAATTATGTATGCCCGTATTATTGTCAGATCATAATACTTCTATCCTTAGAAAAATGATTGCCATCCATTACTCTTTGAATGAAAAAAATACTCTATACTAATGGAAATTATTCGCATTATATTACTGACTATACATACCGGGTCACTGTTGTAAAGAGGCTGACAGATTTTCTCCAGTGTGCTCAGGAATTTTACATTGTCTTTTGCCTCATTGACACGATCTGTTAAACTGGCATCGATTGCCCGCCACATCTGCAAAGATGCATGATTTAAAATTATCAATTTCAGTTCATTCTATAGACCTCTCTATTCCTTATTTAAATTCATCAGTCTATAAAATGCCCTGCACAGGTTACCGCACCAGAGCCACATTTACATTTTTCAAATGGCAGAAAACTCAAAAACGTTTGAAAACCTCTAAATACTGTAAGATAAATTTGGACATTAAGCTTGAAATAATTTTGTGATGTCTTCACTTGATACAATTTCTTCAAAAGTTATTAAATGCCAAGGATTGTTTTAATGTTACATATTTCTACTATTCAGATTATGATCAATTTCTTCATGCACTTTTCAGTCACCTGGCAATAACTGTTTTTACCCTTTTTTTACACTCCACTTCCAGTGTTATCATGCACTAATATTTGTATGCCTTCTAATAATGATTAGTTGAAGTTGAACACTTGTGTGTCAGTACCTTCATAACCTTGGAACGGCTGATATGGAGCACCATTACCACTGCCTTACACTCTGGACCTTTGACATGACTAATGATGGAGTTGAACCTCAAAGACATTCTTTGCCAGTACTGTAGCTCACACAGTGGTCCTGCAAAATCATCTGTTTTCCTCAACTGATCACATTCCAACAGGACCTGATGATTAAAAATACAGATAAAGGTTACAATTTCCTCTAACAGTTTAAGTATTAAATCAATGATCAATCCCTTCCTACAGCCAGTCAGTCTGAAGAAGCTGTTCACTGTGATTGTGTGAGGTGTATGAAAACCAACCTGATTGATTTGCTTGTACCATTGCATCAAAATTTCTTCAAGTTGCTGTACCATGTCCATGTTGGCAGCTGCAGCGTTCATATCATCAAGGGAGGTCAATTTAGAGAGGTCAATGTCTGAGACTGTTTTCAGATGAACAATGTTCTCATTGTTCATCTGGAGTTCTGAGGTACGAACAAGAGAAATAATACAAGATCATTAGAACTGGTTGAAGGCTGGTATTTGGCCATGATATCATGCAACAATATTTCAGCAACCAAAAAAATGACTTGCCATCCAAGGTGTTAAGACAATGTTTAATGGTGTACTTGAAGTCCTTCTTAAATTTTTCTCCACGTCTTGTCTTATCTAGGACACCCCAGTTTTGTTTTGTATCAAGAGCTGGTAGCACATAGTTGTAGGCATTTCTTATTCCTTTCAGAAGGCCTTGTCTGGCATCAACCATTGAAAAAATGGTCTCCTGTAATGCATCAAGATAAGATTGCAAAATTGAATTTAAAAAGCAAAAAAGCTAAAAAAAATTGGTTAATGGTTAAGCGCTAACCATCAGAGCATCTTCCAGCTCTTCTTGAATGAAAATAATGAATCTTTATAAGTGTTATCTAAATGTATTGCAGTACAATAATTCAATGGGAAAATGTGTCTATCACAGAAAGCAATCAAAGCACTTACAGAAACACACCACATTACACACACACACACACACACACACACACACACAGTCTTACCTCATGTATGTTTTCTGAAGTGATGGGGCAGTCCACACTATTTCGTATGAAAGAGCAGCAAATGCCTGTAAGGCATATCTGAGACAAATCTGCTAAAAACAACCTCAGTATTTTTTCCCCTTTGGTGGTCCCAGGATATGTACGGCCACTCTCTGAAATTCAATCCAAATTATTTTTGATGATATGAGGCACTATGCAAAACTGCTTCCATATATAAGATATTTAAACATTTACCATGGTAGTTAATACAAGTACATTTGATTAAAAAAAAGTTTAAAAAAAAAAAAAGCACACATATGACAAAGGACCCGAATTGCTCTCTACAGAGATATCTAACATCACTCCATGAGCAAAAAGTGAAAAAAATCTAAGGTGTAACGTGTTCTCCTAACAGTCACATAAAAACAAAGCAAGGCATTGTGGAATTTCAGTGTTTCTACATTTATGCTTACCTATTCCTGGGACTTTTGCCTCTTGATACACAAAAGAAATTGCTTTACGACCTCCTTCAGCAAAGAAATGGTCAAACATAGCCAACTATTGAAAAATTAAAAAAATAAAGAAAGACATGTTAAAAAGATTTTTTTTAAATAAAGATTTTTTTAAGATGTTATTAAACCAAAAACTGTCTTGATCATCTGAGGGAGAAATATCTGTACAAACTTCTCAAAATCAAGAATGAGGAGCACCTCATGGCTCATGCATATTGTATTATATAATGAATCAACACCAGAAATACAGAAAGCAAACTCTGACCAACATCAAACCCCATGTGAAAGGCTGGAAACAGTCTGACTTGTGTATCTTCCAATGAATGGCTCTACAGTAGCAGATAAAGACACTAATATGATGTTAAATGTGTATTTGTTGAGATACAGTCTTGAGGAATTGTTGAAGCATGTGTGTCATGATAGTTTCCATCGAGGGGGGTAAAGTGAAAAGATGCAGTAGCCACTGACAGTATTTCCACCAAATTCAGAGAGATCCTCTGAAAATTAGTGTTCAGTGTCAGTGTCAACAGTCCAAAATCACAGGGAAAATAATTTACTGCGCTTATGGGATATTCTGTAAAAAATACAGTCAACATTTACTCACAGATGAATCTAAAATAAATTCTTCTACTGCTGCAGGCTCCAAGGAAAGCCTCTCAGCCAGGATGTCAGTTATGTACTTGTGTGCTGGGGTGAGGAGCTTTCTTCGCTCTGCTCTGGCCTGCTTGTATTTGATCTGAGAAAGACATGGGTTGTGAATAGTAGTAACTGTATTTGCTCAAGTTGTGTACTCAGTAAATTGTATGTTCTTGTTTGCTTGTAAGGTGTATGATCACTTTACCTGGCATCCATGCTTGTTTGTCTTTGTGTCATGTGAATCCATTGTAGCACAAAATCACTTCCAACCTCTGTCCAGGGTATTCTCACTAGATAAAAAAGAGAATATTACACACAAAGCCAAAAATAGACAACATCAGTAAGCTGGGTTTTTTTTCCCACAGTAAAAATGCTAGTTTTGTTTGTTTTATCAACTGGAATTCGAAAAGGGCAATGAAAGATGATTTGTGGGACATGATCTACTGCAGTATATGGGCATGATATGAAATTCACACCGACAAACTGATGCCTGTTAACGGCAGTTGACTGTTGAACCACTAACCAATGACTTTAAGCTAATTTACCACTGTAAATTATACATCTGTGTTGCTAACTGGCACTGCTAAGACTGTGCAAATCTTAAACTTGGTAATATAAGAGTAAAAGTTGTTGAAATAAAACTTTCTGGTTACTAAATGAACTTGGTGGATAACGTTAATGCTAACAATGACTTTGGGATACTTGAAGTAACGTTAGCTTACCGTTACCGTTAGCAAACTCAATATGCAGTCAGACGGTTACACATGTTCTTGTCCTTACCTAAACTCGGTCACCCGATAAAAATAAAAATATAGCCGCCTGGTGGTAACATTTTCAGTTTGTTCTGTTGTCTCGGTTGTAAATTTAAAGAAATAATGAACAAGGACCAGTGTTTCTACCGCTGACAATTTTTTCAGTCCCAAACCTGCCGTTATTTTTGAAAAACTGCTTAACGCAAGAGTCACGAACCACGGCCGTTAGTGCCAGCGATGACGCAATACGTTACTGTAGGTAACTTGTGATTGTAAACGTATGTTGTTCCTAAAAAAAACTGTGTTGTTCCTCCATCTGGCTCTACCAACCGATATCTGTTGAATAACCCCCCTCCGCCCCCCACATCATCTAATGATCATAATGTTAGAAGATTAAAAAGAGACATTGCGCCTTCTGCTCTGGAAAATAGGCCTACCGAACAATACACATGTATTTTGGCACTGCCCCGACATTGGTCAAAGTCTATCTATGGATTGACATTTGTTACTTTGTTGCTAATAATGTTGATAAAGAATGTATGTCTAAATCTGTCCAAATCAGGGCTGTTTTTGTATACAAACCCATGAACATAACCTGTTCATATATCATTGCATAAAGGTCGACCATATGTTTTTGTAAAACAAACAAATAAACAAAAAAGATTCAAACTGTCATAGTTGGCATTTTCCTTACTTTTAAGGTGTTGTTATGCTGTGTGTAAACCATAGGTGTAAACCAAACTACATGACTCATAAGATAAACAGCACTTGTACTATGGACTGTTTGCTGTCGCCATCTTGTTCTCTCTCGGAATCTGGCCCCCTCCACCGGACTGTTGCTATAACTACACAGTAGAGACGATTACATTAACAACCGATCGTGGATCAGTGACCGGTGAGGACATATGTTTCGTGGTCCACTGTGATTGGTCCAGGCACACCGCGCTGTCGTCCAATGGTAGACAGACATCTGTTCGCTGGAGCAAGTCTAAAATATTCCCTTCTCTTCCTCCTTCTCCGCTAGGTGTTCACACTCACTGGACAGCTTGGGCAAGTACCAGCAGCAGTAGTGGAAAGTGGGACTCAAAAAGGGGTAAAAATGCAAGTCTTGGGTGTAATTGCGGTGATATTGGCGGTGTACAGCGCACATGCAACGGTTTACTTTCGGGAGGAGTTTCAAGACGGTGGTAAGTTTAGCATGAACATTTCCAATAGTGACTGCTGCTACTAGTGCAGGAGTCCAGTTCATTTCATTGACTGCTCTCCATTACTTTGTCCGAAATGTCGTCGTGTGTGTGTTTTTTCTCCTTCAAAGCTCTTTCTCTTCATGAAAAATAAGCATTTTCATCGTTGATAGTGTAAAGTACCATCCTTCTCATCTTAATAACTTTGACTGGGTTGTTAGCCGGCTAACTTTAGCAAGGCCCCGAAGCTAGCAAACGCAAGGCTGTAGCAGTGAAGTTTCTAAATATAAGTTGGACGTTGATCTAACTTGACGGATTTTGACTGTTGCATTTCAAAGACTAGCAGTAATGAATGAGCAGTTTGCATTTTTGGGGGGGTGTCGTTAATCGTCAGTAAATTTACCTGTCGTTTTTCTGTTCAGATGCCTGGAGAAGTAGGTGGGTCAGCTCCAAACACAAGTCTGACTATGGAGAGTGGAAACTGACGGCTGGCAATTTCTACGGAGATGCTGAGAAAGACAAAGGTAAAGCTGGGGTCGAGCTCCCCTCCCACTTATCTAAACAAGAATCACGTGATTTGATCTTAAATATTCACCCAGATATTTTTCGATGTAATTACTCAAGTCTTATTATAACGATGGACATGAACAAATCTTTTTGAAAAAGAAAAGACTTGCCACTTGACTCCACACCTTGCTTATTTTGCATTACACGACAATCTTTGTCATCTTCACATTTGTCAGTAGTTTTAATCGGTTATGTAGTTAGTAATTGTCAATGCTGTAGTGTCTGTGTTTTCTACTAAGGTTAGCATGAAGAGAACATATTTTGAGTTTCTTTTGCTCAATACTTCTTTTGTACTTCCTATTTCAGGTCTCCAGACGAGCCAGGATGCTCGTTTCTACGCCTCCTCTGCCCGATTTGAGCCTTTCAGCAATGAGGGCAAGTCCCTGGTCATACAGTTTACAGTCAAGCACGAGCAAAAGATTGACTGTGGTGGTGGCTATGTCAAGGTCTTCCCTGCTGATTTGGATCAGGCTGCAATGCATGGAGAGTCTTCATACTACATCATGTTTGGTAAGTGGTGTTCACAGTTATGCATCATAGCAAATGCTCACAATGAAAGGAAGAGTAAAAGTATAACATACATTTGTTTCTCCTAGGTCCTGACATCTGTGGCTATAGCACCAAGAAAGTCCATGTCATCTTCAATTACAAGGGAAAGAATCACCTCATTAAGAAAGAGGTTAAATGCAAGGTAAATTAAATTTTATATATTTATACAAAAAAATATTGACATCACCACCTCTGCACTGTTTGCTTAATCGAGACACCTTGGTTTCTTCTAGGATGATGAACTGACCCACCTGTACACATTGATCCTGAATCCAGATCAGACTTATGAGGTGAAAATTGACAACGAGAAAGTAGAATCTGGTAGTCTGGAGGAAGACTGGGACTTCCTGCCTCCTAAGAAAATTAAGGACCCTGAAGCCAAGAAGCCAGAGGACTGGGATGATCGTGCAAAGATTGATGATGCTGATGATACTAAGCCTGAGGTAAATTGTCTCACTGATGTCGATGAGTTCCGCTTTCTGTCCTAATTTGCATTGACTGTCGTGATTCTCTCACAGCAGTCCTGTGTCTGACAAGTAAAATCATTTACAGTTCTTTTATTTCAGCTTTTACATTTTGATCATTTGTTCCTCCTTTTAGGACTGGGACAAACCCGAAAACATCCCAGACCCTGATGCTAAAAAGCCTGAAGACTGGGATGAGGATATGGATGGAGAGTGGGAGCCACCCATGATTCCCAACCCAGAGTATAAGGTAAGCTGATTTCAATGTCTAGTTATGGTTTGTTTGACCTCTTTTACCCAAGAAATACCTTTGTAATATGATAACTGGTTTCTCTATTATAGGGAGAATGGAAACCTAAACAGATTGACAACCCCAACTACAAAGGCCAATGGGTGCATCCTGAGATTGACAATCCTGAATACAATGCTGATTCAAACATCTACAAGTTCGACAATATCGGTGTTCTAGGACTTGATCTTTGGCAGGTGAGAGAGAAAGAGATCAGCATTTAATAGTATTGTTGTTGCTGTAGTGATGTTGACTACACTGACTACACTGTAATATTGTCTATTTCAGGTGAAATCTGGTACCATCTTTGACAACTTCGTGATCACAGATGACGTGAAGGAAGCAGAAGACATTGGAAAGGAGACATGGGGTGTGACAAAGGTATGCCGCGCTGGTACTCTCATTAATCCATATTTTGTTGTTTGTACAACACATGAAACCATTTCCAGTTAGATGCTAAATAGCTAGAGACATGGCTTTGTTTTTAATCTTCCCCTCACAGGAACCTGAGAGGAAAATGAAGCAAGAACAAGACGACCTGAAACGAAAAGAGGAGGAGGAGAAGAACAAGGAGCAAGACACTGAGGGTGATGATGATGAAGACGACGAAGATGGGAATGACGAAGAAGAGGACGACGAAGATGAAGATACAAAAGACGAGCTAGAGGAGGCGCTATCAGAAATGGAAGATGAGGAAGTAAAAGGAAAGGATGAGCTTTAAGGAGCCATTAGAAACTCTGTCCTGTATTTTCCAGGGGTATTGTGGCTGCTGTGCATCCTTTCCCTGAGATATGGACACAACTCGACTTGGGGCGGGGGGGAAATGTAGTGAAGTGGGGCAGTTGGGTGTTAATGGACATAGTTTCTTTTTAATTTTGGTCTTGATGTTACCCTGTTGCCCCTGAACAGCTCGGTTGATTGTAAGGTTTTCCACCTTCAAAGTCCATTCCTCATTTTGTAATAAGAGAATAAGGAGGCACTGACATCCACTGCTTTCTTGATATTTGCTCGATCTACACATATACTTCATTTGCTGATTCCCTCTTGACATTTCGTCATCTGTTAAAGTATTTTGGCAGTTTACAAGAACCTGTGAATAAAAAATGTGGTAAATATGATAAAACAGAGGTCTGCAGAGACATTCAAATTTCAGCGTTGAGAAACGCACTCAACTGAACACACGGCGCATACGGTAATCTCTAAGACTTGCAGTAAAACAATCACAAAGTAATATAGACAGGAAGCAAGACTGATGTAATGTAACTTATTTTGGTTATGTCTTTGGCACTGACTTTTTATTTTCCTTTCCATGCTCTTGAAGGCATAATTGACTATATGAGCAATGAAATTGTTTTTCTACAACATGACAAGACCTGCATTATATCCTGAAAGTCTGGAGAAACAGATGGTGAGCCTCTGGTGTGACACATGACATCACTGAGGGTCACACAGTTCTTTTTATTGGACAGAATGTTATTGATACCAAAGTTTTTATTAAAAGACTATAACCTTATTGTCTGGTGGTATTTTCACTGTATACGCACATTATGGAGGGTTAAAGGATTTAACAGTAAAATGTTATAAACTGCTTAAATTTGATTTAAAATAATGCCCAATGTTAAAGGTAAAGCGGTCACAAAGTTAGAAAATGATAAGGATGAGTTTCACCATTCATAAAACCCGGTCTTGTGTCCTATCCACCCTTTTCCCACCTGGCCCTGCCCCGAGTGGCTGTACACTGCGCACAACACTGTAGACCTATGAGGAGCGTTGAGTACGAACATGTTAGCAAGTGTTTGTTTATCAATTTAAATGGCATGAAAAATGTAATATAGGTTTAACTATTTTTGACCTTACATATAAAAGTAAGGGACATTCGTTCACAAAGATCCTATTCGGTATTTTGGACCTAGCAGGACACTAGGTATCACCTGTGCCTGTGCGTCATAGGGTATTTGGTTTTCTTTTCCCCTGACAGGGCACACAGCTAGGTCCATTGTTTTCACAAAGCCACATTTTAATTGGAAGGGGGGCGTTTGATTTCCTGTTAATCGCAATAGCCTAGATTTCTTTGCAGTTGTCAAAAGGATTTATGTAAATTTCCTCAGCATAATTTGTCTCAAGATTATAATTAGTAAAGTTCACATATTTTAAGATGATTCAAACCCATCCACCCCCTGTATTACTACTGTAGCCTTGTCCCACCCTGTAGTGTTGTGATGGAAACGGTTCTCCCACCGGAACCTCTGTCCTCCTCGTTCTATCCGCGCTCACCCCCGTTCGATTAAGGGGCGTTGCGCGCTCCCGAGACACCAGGAAATATGGCGGCGCTCATGAGTACCAGTCAGGTAAGAACAGCCAGTGTCTCAAGGAAAAGTGGCTAAATTTTTTATATTGATCATAATCAAGTGACAGTGACAATGGCTGTAAGCTTTCACCGCACCACTGCTTTATAAGCTGCGGTGTTTATGGTCCCGCTGAACCGAATTAGCACCCTGTCGTTGTCAGCTAAGTTAACACGGTTGGCTAGATGTAGTAAGGATAGCAAAGTTACTGTACGTTTTAATGGAAGAAGGAAGCTGCTATTGCCAGGAAGGTGGTGACGTTACTAGCGAAAAGGGGTGCTTAGTAGATAAATATGAACATAAATGAATCGTACGTTAGCGTTAAAAGCTGTGTTTACCTACTTTCACCTCTTACAGTCTCCTAATGTTAGAGCCATAACTAGCTTTACAACGGCGAGTGCTAGCTAACACACCCTCCTTTATTATGTTTGTTGTATTTCTTCCCTGTGTCCTTCTATAGTTATCGAGTGGAAACCCAGCATATGAAACCTATTACAGACAGGTAAGCTCGTAGTAACTGCTGTGATTTGATTTTTCATACAAAAAAAATCAGTTGTGAGTCAAAGCTGTGCCAGCTGTTTCCACTTATCGCCTTGTTGTTGGTTCTTCATAGCTCGATCCAACAAACACAGGCAAAGTATCAGCTGTAGATGCTGCTCAGTTCCTCAAGAAGTCAGGCCTCCCAGACCTTACATTGGGAAAGGTGGGTCTCAAACATAAATACATACATATATGTGCACACTAAAGACATTTAATCAATAGCATCTAAAGCTGTTTTATTATATTCTCAGATATGGGATTTGGCAGATTCAGAAAGAAAAGGCTATCTGGATAAGCGGGTAATCTTACATTTCCGTTAAAAGTTGCTGTGGTCACTGATGCTGATGTGTGCATTAAATCCTGGTCTCGCCTTGGTTCCTTCCTCTTTTTTCAGGGTTTCTTCATCGCTCTGAGATTGGTGGCTTCAGCACAGGGTGGAAATGACATCAGCCTCAACAACCTCAACCAAAACTTAAATGCACCCAAATTTGTAAGTGTTAAAATACTTTCTCACTGTCTTTTTTCCTCATTTTCATGAAAATATGCATGCAGATTTTGTCTATCTGTCTGCCCTGTTTATTAGTATCTACTTCTTGCCGTATTTTTTACAGAGAGACACTAGCAGCCCATTATTAAGTGTTTCAACAGCGCTTGACTCGCAGTGGGCGATAAGGGTGAGTTTTTACGAAGATTCATGATATACAAAATCAAGCTTGTTATTTAAACTTCTGTGTTTTTTTTCTTTCCCAGCCTGATGAAAAGGGAAAGTTTGAAGGCATTTTTGAGAGTCTGTGTCCAATAAAGGGTCTTCTCTCTGGGGATAAAGTCAGGCCAGTTTTGATAAACTCCAAGCTACCTCTGGACGTGTTAGGAAAGGTGAGATGACACGTTGCAATGCTAAGTGCCAGTGTTAAGTCAGAGCAACTAAATCTCGCTCACTTTGTCTTTTATGCACTGTTTTTTGTAGATTTGGGACTTAAGTGATGTGGATAAAGATGGACATTTGGACAAAGATGAATTCACAGTGGTAAGTCTACCACAGCCTATATCGGGAGGCAAATGCTTATTGTAATAAAACAAGCATAATAGAATGTATATATGAATATAAAAGCTGATTTTACCAAGTGATATTCTTTTGAAAATGCAACAATTTCCATGTTTTCTAGGCTATGCATCTTGTGTATCGAGCCATGGAGCAGGAGCCCATCCCAGCTAGCTTACCGGCTTCACTCATCCCCCCGTCTAAAAGGAAGAAAACAGCTGGCGGGCTGCCAGGCGCTGTGGCTGTGCTGCCTGCTCTGTCAGGGTTTATGGGTGGCCCAGCTTCTCTCAAAGACACCTTACGAAGCACTCCTCCTCTGGGCAGTGCTTCCCCCCTCAGCACCAGTGCTGTCAACCTGTCTCCAAAACACTCCTTCAAATCCAGCTCCCCGGTACGTCCATTCATCTCCTCACCTGTGCTTCTCTTAAACTGCCGTTGTTAAGTCTTAAGCATTACTGTCTTAGAGATGAAGTACTTAAGTTACAATTCATATCACAATATTTTAAGTAATTAATTACTACATATCCAATTATAGAATGAATATGAAATGTCACATATCAAACTGTAGTTCAGTGCAAAGATAAACTCCATAACTATAATCTGCTTTTCTGCATTACAGCAATAAATTCTTAATTTCTATGAAATATTTTGTTGATTAGCCTTTAATTACAATTTCGTAATTATACAAAACATCAAGATATATTTATATTGATATTTCATATACAGTTCTTAGCTCTACTCGTTTCATTACAAAACGCATTTCAACCTTACTTTGTACTTGTATGAACCTTAATCTGGTGGAAGTTAAGAGACATACTTCCTAATGCAGTGACTTGTGGACCAAAGTAAACTCTGGATGTATTAACAACATATTGAATGTAGATAGTTTCTTATGAGAAATAAAGAGATGAAACTGCACACACTAAATCCTCATGGAAAATCAATTCACTACTTTTCCCTTGTGTCTCCCAAAAATAAGCGTCACAATAGCAGGGCCTGGTGGTTCAATGAAACCAGCATTTCATGTATTGATTCTTTCTGTTGCTAATGGATGGACTCGTTTTGCCACATTGTTGTCAGCATTATGTATCAGCCAGTGTGTTTCTTTCTACCTTCTTGTCATAGCTGCAGGGAGCTTTAACTCGTGACATTTGAAAAACAGGTTTTCTTGAGAGGGAAGAGAGGCCGGGTTTCCTGTTCATACTTGTACCATGGTCACCTGATGTAGCTGTCATACACTTGTCCCAATGTCCTCTCTTTATCAATGAATGTCTTTTTCCTTTTATTTAAAAGCTATTTCAACATCCCCAAGTTGAAGATTTCTCTGCAGCTTGCCCAAAATAAAAATCTAGACTGTCTACACAACTAGAAATATATTTGTGCTACAGTACTCCTTCAGTTACAAAAATCTGATTTTATCATTTTTTGTTATTATCATGTCAGTAACCACTCTGTTTTCCGGTAAACAGTTCATGAATAAACAAGTGTTTCCATTAAGGGGTGGATTTTTGGAAAATGTTTGGCTGGACCTTTTGGTGTTTATAGTGAATGTTTTCCCCATTTGGCTCCAAAATGCTCAATTTCTTGCTCATTTAACCTAAAATTTTGTCTTTTGTTCTTTCCAGCCGGTGGTGAACTGGGTGGTACCGGTGGCTGACAGGGAGAAATATAATGAAATTTTCAAGCAGACAGACACCGACAATGACGGCCTTGTCTCCGGCACCGAGGTGATAGAGATCTTCATGCAGTCCACTCTCTCCCAGACAATGTTGGCACAGATATGGTGAGACCACAGCTCAGTTCACAACACTTTTCATGAACTGTGAATGTTACCGTGGCTGAGAGATAGAGAGATAGAGAGCTAAATGCACTGCAGCTGAAGAAAACACAAACATAAAACACCCCCACATAAAAACTAGCAAGAACAAGTCTAACACCAGATGTGTTCACAAAATCACATGATGAGAATGAAATGAAAGGAAAGTAAAAAGCGTTTCCTAATTTTCAGTCACCACTGAAGAGTCGTGTTAATATATATTTTTTTGTTTGTTTGTTCTGGTTGACATCAGCGTCTTTGTATTTATCGTGTTGTCTTTATTCATTGCGTGTTTGTGTAAACCGCGCATAACTTAGTTGGCTTGTTCTTATTTGCATTTTTAAAAGTGGTGAAGGTTTAGTCTTAATTTGCTTGGTTGTGTTTATTTGCATGTGCCTTCTCAGGTTGCAGAGCATTGCACAGCAGAGCCCTCTCAGCCACTGTAGATTGTGTGATGGCAATAAAAAGAAAAGTAAAGTAATTAATAACCTTCTTTACTTATTTACTTAGTTTTGAAATGGTGCATACTTATAAAAAAAGAAATGAAAAATGCAAGTGATGAAAAGATGGTGCAAATATGCTGCAGGTTTTTGAATGTGGAGTAAAATGCAGTGTGATAGTTGACAACAGAATGGCTTTAAAGATTTTAATACCATGATGTACTTACTCAGCAATCTGTGTATACATATACTACAAAGCAGATGCTACAATGGTGGCCTGACTGTCCTGAACTTTACCTGAACCATGGAAAAACAAAAGTTAGTTATATGTGTGTGTGCAAGTTCTCAGTCATTCAGGTTGGTGGTCATTCAACCATTAGAGGATTTTTAAAGGCCAACTTTGGAGCAGGAAAAAGCTAATACCCAGTTAATCAGCTGATAACCCCATGAGGAGATCTGGTGCAATAAGATGGTGTTAGCCTTACTCTGTGATTGGTGGAAAATTAACAGTTATCAGCCACACAATACTTCTGCCAATAACAAATAGTCTAAAAAAATGTCCTATCACTGCCAATTTATTGTCCAAACCAAATAGTCGGTCTACATTTAATCCAGGTCAGAGGTCACAGTAGTTATTAAATGCTGGAGTTGAAGGCAACTGGACTTATTTTTAAATAAGAGGTAAAACGTCTTCAAGAGAGGAAGATAAGTCCTTCAAGGCTAAACTTTAAAGTCATTAACTATTTATTCCTGTGTTGAACTTGTCACTACTAGTGCTTTCATTACAGACTAGTGCTGAACTATCCACATTGATTAGAGTGAGTCTGTGTTGAGCCACAGCACCCTCTTCTGAACAGTTTGAGACATCACTTTTTGTCCAGCGCGTGGGTCAGATGCAAAACTGAGACAGTGGCACCAGTTAAGAGTTTCTTTGTTTTTTTTGTCTGCGTATACTGGGTGTCTTTATTTCACACATGGGAATCTGTATGTAACGCGTTGAGTGAAGTTGTGCCCTCGGTCTGCAGGGGATTGGCTGACACTAAGCAGACGGGAAAGCTGACCCGAGAGCAGTTCTCTTTGGCCATGCATCTGGTGCAGCAGAAAATGACCAAAGGCATCGACCCTCCCTCCACTCTCACACCAGACATGATCCCTCCCTCAGAAAGGACGGCAACATCCGTGAGTCCTGACTTAACCTCAGCTTATACGAATTACTTGTGTTTTCTCAAAGCCAACCTTTTTCACTTTCAGCTGCATTTTTTTAAACAGTGATTTCTGCTCTTTTGCTTTTTAGCTTTACCTTGCAAAACTGTTTTTTATGCTTTCTCTCGTTTGAGCTGTTTTCTATCCTCTCTGACAGAGCTATATGGGGCTTATGTCTTCTATGAGACCTGAACCTGCTGCACTAGCTAATATGCGCCGAGTGAGTAATTGAGCTTTGTGTCACAAGGTGGCGCTTGCGTTCCATCAAACGTTCTCCATCTCAGTCTGAAGCACCGGGTTCAAACAGAAGCATGTTCGTCTTTATCCTCTTTATTGTGTATCAACCTTTTTCCCCCCCAAGAAAACTAAACACTGATTGTCTTAGATTTTAGCTTTTTCATATAACATATTTCTTATTTCTTGGGGTTTCTAGAAATGTGTCTTTTTCTAAACTTGTGTTGAGGGCATCACACTGCCACCTGCTGTAATGTTGTCAGCATTGATACACCACTACACGATACATTACTTTATTAATACACAGTCTAGAACAGCCAGTAGTTAAGATGTAATAGTTTGGGCTTGAGCCCTTTATGTTTAAGTAAAGATAATAACATGGTTAATTGTAAAGCCAAAATCTGTCTATTAAGACAGGTTTTTACTGGTGGGAAATGGGTTTAAATGAAAAAAAAAAAAATCTATCCCTATTCAAACATCACATCATCATGAACTGAATCATGAATTTTCAGTTTTTCATACAAACATTATGGATTCTGCTCTTTTGTGTTGGTATTAATAAGAAACAGATGTGTATAAATAGAGTCAGATCAATCAAACAAGAGTGTACAAAGAAATGGCGTACAACGGATGAGTTTTTGTAAATCTTGCACAAGTAGCTTCACAACTAACATAGACTCTTTTACACAGTTTCCTTTTTTTTGAGATTCAACCTAAGACTTTAAAAACAACTAAAAAGCAAAGTTTGTGTCTGGCCGGTGCTTTGAGACAGTTTTGGGACGTTCTGATTTTCTGATGAAGCTCCATCGTTGGCATGATCTGTTGAACACTGTGATGTATAAAATAGGTTTCACTGTAGTGTTGCATTCTTTTCCATTGTCTTTCTTGTGCACATTTCTCTTCATGCATGTATTGTCAGGATCTCTTGCTCCCTCCCTGGCTGTGCGAGGTGTTTGTCCTTCCTTCCTGTGTCTTTTGTTTTGTTAGACATATCAGTGGGAAGCTCCTCTCTCCCCTTGCATACCTCTCATGTCCCCACTGATCTCCTTCTCCCTCCTTTATGTCCCCCTTTTCCTTATTAAAACATTTTCCCCGATGTCTTTATTGCATCCATTTAATCCGTTTCCCGTCACTCTGTCTTCGTTTCTGTTCTCACCGCCCCCGCCACCACCTCCCTCACATCCTCGATCGTACTTTCTCATCCGATGTTACTTTTCTCTCACTCCTCTGTCTCAATGTCTCTGGCCTCAGGACAGCGCCAGCTCCACGGGGTCGGTGGAGCTGACAGGCATCAAAGAGCTGGATGACCTCAGCCAGGAAATAGCTCAGCTGCAGAGGTGAGCACCCTGAGTAACAGGAGGATCGCTTTGTCTCACTTCCTCTGAGAAAAAGGAGAGGTGGCTGCAGCGAGGTGATGGCGAGGCTCAGGTTCAAAGCTTTTTAAAAAAATCATTTGTAATAGTTTTATTTAATGATTTTAACCTTTTTATTGTACTGGGGTATTTTTATACCAAGAGAGACTTGGCAAAGAAAACATCACTTATTGCGAATACTTTCTACTATTAGGTCTCTCTTTCTAATTGGAAGTTTCAGGCAGACATTACACAGACTTGAATACCTCATATTCAGTCTGAAGTTACATTCACCACATCAGGACAATAAGATAAGTGACTAATGAATGTAGTGGTGCTTCTATGAGGTTTTTGCCTTTCATTTCGTGGCTCTTGTCTCTTTAAGCCGTGCATTTTGCCAACATTAGCTTTTTAAAAGCTAAGTTTCTTTCTTCCTGTCCTCACCCCTCTTCCATGTGCTTTACCTACAGAGAAAAATTCATCCTGGAGCAAGAGATACGGGAAAAGGAGGACTCCATTAGACAGCAGAACAGTGAAGTTCAGGTAAGGCCTTGCAGAGATACGTTTGTATGGAACTTGTGTCTTAAGTATCTAACTCTCTCAGTGCTTGGAGCATTACATTTATGGTACAAACCAGCTTCTTTGGCAAGAGAACTAGACGAGTTAATACTATAATACAGTCTGTAACTGTCTCCTACTAACGCCTGTTTGTGACCTTCAGGACATGCAGAACGACCTGGACAGGGAGAGCAGCAGTCTGCAGGACCTGGAGTCCCAGAAGCAGGATGCACAGGAACGTCTGGAGGAGATGGACCAGCAGCGCTCCAAGCTGGAGGGCATGCTCAATGACGTCAAGCAGAAGTGCCAGGATGAGACACAAACGGTTACAAACTTGACTTACTCATTTAAAAAAAACAAGGAATTCTGCTGTATTTTGTATTGAACCCCGGTGACAGTGATTACACATGCAGTTCTTAACAAATTGTGAATAAATCTTTTTATTAAGCAAATTATCAGTCACACTGTGAGGGGAGATTGAGTTCAAGTTGAACTCATACTTGCTGTGCATTATTATCTTCAAACAGTCACCATTTTAAAATGGTGGGACTGATTCATCTGTGGCCACTTAAGTTGGACATATTTAAAAGTTGATTTAATGAGGACCACCATCTAACTGTACTGTGTTTTTATTTTTTCTGAGAACAAGCTTTAAAATAGTGCTGCTTTGATGTGTCCTAACAAGCAAACCAAACCAAACCAGTTACAGCTATAATTTCGGAATGTGCAGCAATTTAACTATTATGCAATTGATGAACCTACAAATGAAAAACGGCCTTTTCTCTCTCTGCTCCAGATTTCGTCCCTGCAGAGCCAGATCCGCTCCCAGGAGTCAGACCTCCGCAGCCAGGAGGACGAACTGAGCCGCACCAAGGCAGACCTGAGCCGGCTGCAGGACGAGGAGGCCCAGCTGGAGCAGAGCCTGCTCTCTGGTCGAGTCCAGCTGGACAGCATCGTCAAGTCCCTCAAAACCACCCAGGAGGAGATCAGCCAGGTCAGTGCAGACACAGAGACACAGGTTACATGAGGATGTTCTGCCACTTTTTTTTTTGTTTTTTAGTTCATTTGAAATTCCACATGTGCACGGTTGATGTCGAGATTTCGCTTTTTAGAGCATCCTGTTCTCTACTCTGTACAGCCCACCTGTGGTGCAGTTTTAGCAAAGCACAGATGAAGAAACTCTAAGTGGATAATGAAGCTTTTAGGTTATTTCTGTTCAGGATTTTTAGCTTAACTATATTTTTGGTTAGATAAATGTCCTGTAACTTGATACGAGGGAGAATGGAGACTTTCTGCCTTCCACCTTTCATCTTCTCGGCTGAAAAACAACTTTGCAAGATTGGGACCGCAGACTCGGTGTCCCAGCTCTCGTCTTTGCAAACCACGACACCCTTGAGCTCTTGTTTATTATGACAGATAAGACTACACGTCGTAACGTCTTATATAACGTTATCTACCGCTCTATTGATTGATTTCTCGCTGGCTTTGTTGTAAACAAATGCACACGACAGAGAGGAGGGTTAGCAAAACAGAGGAGGAGCAGTGCACGTGAAAACGCTGTAAAAATGCTCCGATTGTCTTGAATGGAAGCAAAGCACTACGGAGCGCGAGACAGAGACCCAGGTCTGACAGCACAGCGAGGAGAACAGCACGTGAAGAAGATGAAGATGAGCTTGGTTGCTAATGTGTAAAAATAAATGGAAGGATTTAGAAATAAGGGCCTCCCTTAAATAAAGGCTGGGTCTCCTGGGTAGATGTGTAAGTAAAGTACTATTTGAGGAAATATGGTAGTTCCCCTTTATACTCCCGAGATGGACCAGGGTATGGGAAATGTTTGTTAGGAGTGATGCACCCGCCTGATTTGTGTGTATGGAGTCAAGAAATGAAATTATAAGGGGTGTTAAATTAAGGTATTTCTCATGCTTTTGGGAATATTGGAGCCAAAGTCTATATGTTCTTTAATCTCTGGAGTTAGAACTCCAGTTTGATTTATACGCTGTCTGTGTTGTTGTTAGTGATTGGTTTTTATTGTTTTATATGTTTAATTGTGCCTGAAATAAAGCTTATCATCATCATTACCATCATCATCATCATCATCATACAAATTAAGTTCAAGAAACGAGATAAGGTTGTGCTCATGTGCGTGTGTGTCTGTGGACTTTAAACTTGTATTTTACGCTGGTGGAGAAGGTTTCGTTCACACAGAAATGTCACATTCGCTTTACATTAACCGCTGTGACCATTGTTCAGAGGTATTTACCATGCCTTGTACAGTAAAGTGAAACTCTTTTATTGCAGCGGTTATGGTTATTTTAACCAATCTAACCACGAACCACTACGTGTGTACGTGGCTGAAAACCAGGTATGCTCCACTGTCTGCAGAGACTATTGAGTAAACTGTTTCTGCCGTTAGCCGTGGGAAATCAATGTATGACAATTCGAAATTCTGCTGCTCATATAATAGTGTGGGAATGTTATTTCAGGTTTTTGAAAACGTGGCCAGAAATCAAAGCAGCTTAACCACAAAACCAGTGTTAAACAGCTGAGAAATCTGGTAATACAGAGTGAAGAAAATCAGATGAAACTCTCTTTTTTTTTTTATGTGTGTTTAGGCCCGGAGCAAACTGTCGCTGATCCAGGACAGCCAACAGGAGATGACCAAGACCATCGAGCAGTACAATAGTGCTTTGAGCGACATCAATGGGGGAAACTTCAACAACCTGCCAGACTTGAGCGAAGGATTCGCTGAGAAGCAGAACGGAGGTTTCAGGAGTTCGGTGAGGAGATGATTGAATGAATCTTCTTGAAGACTTTAGCGTCTGGGTTTGTTTCCTGCCCTTTAAAAAAACAAACGCGGGACAGAAGAAACTAAGGCACATTTCGGATTTGGTAGTTTTAATGTCACCGCTCCGTATCTGACAAATATTCCTCTGAAACCTTTGTTTGTTCCCCAGTTTTGTTATTCCCAAAGTTTTTAGTTCTTATAATTTGAGGGCATTTTTGTGGAAAAGGACTTTCAGTCATACTTTACAATTACAGATTAGACATGCTAGATCTGTCCTCTTTGTTTGGAGTCTGTTTACTGACTCTGCATGTTCTCTTTTATTGTTGTCTCGCTGTGTTTTGCTTTGTCACTTAAAATACTCACTACAAGTCCATTGTTTTGCCATTTCACTGTTGAGACTTCACCAACCCCCCCACATGTTTATTAATTTGTGGGTTTTCCATGTTCTCATTCCCCAGGATGACTCGTTCAAGTCGAGGATAGCAATGTTCAACAACAGCACCCCTAAGGAGCCCCCACCGGACCCCTTCCAGACAGAAGACCCCTTCAAAGCCTTCAAAGGTCCGAACGCCTGCACACCTCTTTTTATTATCTATTAAATGCAAATGTCGGTCCAGAGTTCATAGAGATGACTGTCCTGTCTTTTTGTCGTAGATCCGTTCGGTGACCCTTTCAAAGAAAGTGATCCCTTCAAAGGCACCTCATCTGACGATTTCTTCAAGAGGACCGACAAGTCAGACTTGTTTGGATCTTCGGAGCCATTTGGTAGAAAACCCACTCCGCCTGCCAAGGTATCAGACAATCCACTCTCTTTTTTTTAATGAAAACAAAAAGATGTTTCCTGTCCTGCACTCAATGACGTGCTCCGGTCGTCAATGCAGAAACGAGCTCTGACGTGTCTTCGTCGTCATCATGGGTACCTGGAAAAGTCAACCAGGAGGACAGAGGGATTCTTGGTGGTTGTGCTGATGTGGTCACTGTGTGTGTTTGTTCAAGATCTTTTCAATTGCTTGCTCACTGTACTTGTGCTCCTTTGTGTTTTTGCAGCCGAGTGCCCTCAGCAGCAGCGGTGGCGACCCATTCGCATCAAGCAGCCCGAAGCCAAAGGGTTCAGGTACTTTTACTGCAGACTGAACACACAGGGAAAGATTTCCGACTGAGTCTTCTCAGTTGTAATTAGAAAGACGAGGGTGATTTTCAGTTGTTTCTGGAGCTTATGTCCTTATGGTAAAAATCAAAAGTGCTACAGTTTATCTATCAGTCTCATCTATTTGTATGAACTACTATGTACATCTCTGTCTTATGAACAGTGTATCCGTGACATCACACTGTAATGTGGCCTATATTCAACACTACAACTGAGGGAAAGAGAGCAACCACATCCTGTTTCTTGGTTAGGGGAGACAATTGTATTTTCTACTACACACTGTACCGTTGAATGCGTAGGCTTAGGCTGTGTGTCATTTTGTTTCAGGTAGGTAAATAGATAGGTAGCTAGCGAACATGGTGGCGCCACAGTTGAACGTACTGTGCTATGTCGGATAAAGGCATGAATGCACAGTCATCCCTGTACTAAATATGTACAGATTTTCCATGCAGATTTCCGGGAATGTGACTCTATTAACCGACATCTGAACATGAGAGAGTGTCCTTGTTGTGAAATTAGTCTCAAAGAGTCATTCTTTGCCATTCTGGGTGACGTGTTAGATTTAGATTATATTTTTGGGGGCATGAGGGGCAAACAATTTTTACTCACTGTGGCTTCAATTTTTCCAGCGGTTTGGGGCTATTTTTAGTCGAGTACCTACGCATTTAACTACTGGCCAACTAAAAATACTCCCCCCTACCCTGGAAAAACAGGAGGCTCGCAGCGGCCAAACATAACAGAAACTCTGTGACTGCTGGTCCTGCTCTACTAGAATACACTGCCACTCCTTTTAACCAGTTCACTCCTGCCTCTGTTCTGTCTTTATATCTGCTGCTATTGAGCTGCTCTGCCTCATTCGCCACAGAGGTTGTTTTAAGTTAGTGGCCGGTGCTCTGCCGTGCTACGCACCTTCAGAGGAACACAGAGGCAACTGTAGACCTGAGCCGGGTTACTGTGTGTAAAAGAAAAACACTGCGTACTTCACATGAATGGGGGCTCTTGTGGTGGCACATTCACAACAAACATATTCTATTACAATGTTTTGTTTTTTCACTGTAACCATCTGCAGTTTGCCTCTTTTTTCATTAAGCGGCATACCACCGAGCTTCAAAACAACCCGGGCACAGTTCTGGTTAACAGTGCGCCAACTGACGCCTTTAATTAGTTGATCAGTTGCATACGTCAGGTTAAACAAAACGTCTGCTTTCCAGGTTTTTTTTTTTTTTTGCGAAATGTCATGGAAAATTAAACGGTCGCGCCACATTCCCTCCTCTGGAAATCGCACGCAGGCCTTTTCAGAATAAGCCGTAGATGTAGAGATGATTTTGAATGTGTGGTTTGGGGCTGAACTTCATTATAGTTTGTGGCTCTTCCCATAAAAGTATTCAAATGTTCCAAATGCTCTTCAATGTGCTCTTGTCACAGATGTGTTTGGGCGAGCGGACCCTTTTGGTAGCAACTCCTTTGGAAGCAAGGGGGGTGGATTTGCTGACTTTAGTCAGATGTCAAAGGTAAGCTCCTGGGATTCTTGGGAGTTATGAACCAGTTGCACCATAAAGCATCATTTTCCTCTTTAGCCGTAGAAAGCTGTGTTGTTATTTTTATTCTCAACATGACTGATTTCTTATTTTTCCTGCCAGTTTAACACATTTATGAAAACAGTCTCTCTGGTCTGAGGCCATAGTAGGCTTTAGATTTTGGCTGACATTTCTGTTGGAGTCATTATTTTCTGTGATAGTCGAGGCGTTTTATTTTTGTTTTTTGTCTTTTTCCCTGGTGTATGAACAGAAGTCGGACAACCCCGTGCTGCCGTCAAAGAAAAATGTGCCTAACCGGCCTGCACCTCCCTATGGTAAGCCCTGATTTTACGTGTGTATACACACAGTAAGTGCGCGTGTGATTGTGCTCGCTGCTTAACGTGACATCGGTGATTTAGTGATGTGCATAATCAGCATGTGATGTCGCCTTAAACCGGTTGAAATGAGTACCATTTGTCATCAATCACGCTGAAGTGTCAAACGTTTATTTGACATTTGCTACTTGTGATGAAAATGTAAAAGCGGGCCGGGCGACGTGTCTGCATCCCTCTTGTTGTGACTCAGTGTTGTCAGGGAGTTTTAAGCCCTGGTGATACGTGAAGAAAAAAAAGAGACTTCCCTATTGAGCTGTGTGGGTGCAGAGAAAGTAATTTCTTCTTTTGAAGTTGCATCAGGAAAGGCTGGTGGTAGAGATACGGTGGTGGTAGTAATAGTAATAGTAATAGTAGTAGTAGGATTTCAAAGTCATGTGGCTCTGTAAGTGTTACAATAAAAAAAAAAGTTTATCTTGAATCAACCAATGCAGTGAGATTAAGAACCACCTCAGCCTCTTGGATGCATCTAGCCTCATGTTCATCTTTTTCTTTGTTGTTTATGTGAAGTCCTTCTCACACACACACACTCACTCACCACAGGCCATGCCCAGCACATGCCCTTCCGCTGTTACCTTGCACTTACTCTTTTAGCAGAAGCCACAGCGTGAGAAAGTTGGTGTTCCCTTTTGCTTCGCCACACACAGAGGGGTAGAGATGAGTAGCCGCTGTTGAGAAACCGAGCGAGCTCCAGAGATGTGCCGCCTACGTGATGGGGAAGTGAGATCCCTCACAGAGTTGTACATTGTTTTGAGTGCTTGCATCACAGGGTCAATTGCAAAACTACTTTTTGCTCAGTAAAAACACTAGTGAAAAGTGTGTCACAGCGATTTTTGAGGTATTTGTGAAGAGGTTTCAAGTATTTTAATAGGGCGGTAATTGGATAAATGAAACTTAATTTGGGTTGAAATGCTCCTGGTATTTTTTTTTTGATAAGATAAGGGGAATAATTAGTTGGCTTGAAGGCCCTCATTTGCAGATGCAACGTGTTGTGGAACTGGTGCAAATTAAAGAGCTGCACAATCATAACCAGATGAGAATACCGTCAATAAAGGAAGTGTCTTCAAAGCCCCCGCAGTAGACAAGGGTGGGTCAGCCTTCTGCAATTCTATTTTCCAAAAAAGCAACGCTGTGCTTGTTAAGCTTCAATGCATCAGTGAGCTTTATACAAAATGTGTGGTTAACACCTTTTTTAAAACCAATATCACCCGTGGGTGAAAACTCTGAACTTAAAGCTCTTGGCTTCCTGTAAAAAAATGTAGCAACAGCGTAAGTGTTTTAAGTGTCAGGTTATTTTCCCTAGGGGCTAACGGTTGCTAGCCTTCCACAGTCAAGGCCGGCAGAACTGTTTTTGGTTTTTTTTTGCGTGGATTTGGAAATTAGATCTTTTTATTTGAATGTCTCCCTTCTCCAGTAGGTGCGCTCAGTTCGGCTGCATCAGAGCTGCTCCAGAGCGGCGGCTCCACAGCAGACAGTAAAGACTCTGTTGTTACGACAGAGTCGAGCAAAACATCCAAGGACTGTCCTGTGGGTTTTGCAGATTTTGCCTCTGTAAGTGTAGCGTACTTACAGTTTTTCTCTTGGAACAAGCGTCTTTGTCCTGCATAACGCTGATCTCACTCTTCAGACTGCAGAGCTGAAGGCTCACGGTGTCAGCTCTCTGTCACCGAGCCTCATTCTGTTAACTTTCCAACCCCTCACTCAATGACTTCACAAAGCCATCACAGGACGGCTGTTTTTATTTTTTTAACTGGCTGTTGACTAACAACTGACAAAAAAAAACATATGAGGGCTTTGTGTTGAAGGAAAAATTCGCATTTGCATGACCGACCCGGACAGTCCTGGTGCGTCTGCCTCTGCGCTGTCACCTGTTGCCGTCGTGCATCTGGTAAAAGGGGGCTTGCATGCTTGTTGTCGGCTTCAGCCTATGGAGAGGAGATTCAGCGAGTTCATTAACTTGCCTGGTCAGGTCAGGTAGCTCCAACGAGGAGCATTTTTCAAACTACGGGCTGACGGCTTATTCTCTGTCATAGCATGAATGGCCTCGAAGCAGAGCACATCAGAGCAAATCTGCCCTCTTTGTCCTCCACCCTTCCGCCTCTTTGCCGTCGTGTGTCGTCCAAAAGCTGAACGCGCTCTCACGTTGGAGAGATGATGCATGGCAGCTTTTTGTGTCTGGTTTGTATATCGTTTGACATGACACACATTCATTTTCCCCCCTCTCACTATAGCATGACAGTTGGTAAAGGGATTTGATGCTCTTTATTTTTTTTCCTTTACTTTTTTTTGTTTTATATCGAGCACTGTGTTGTAATCTTTGTTTTTCTGCCAGGATCCGAACATGTCAAGGTAAGACCGTACAAGGGTGTGGTGGTCAATCCCTTTGCATGTGAAAAACCTGTCCGCACCGCATCGCATAATCTCAGTAGGGTGATTCATGAGCACGGTTACTTTCAATGTATATCCTCCTCAGTCACACTGATCCAAGTGATGAATAGAGGACATATGTGAGCAATGTTTTATGGCACTAGTGAAGCACTGTGTATTGTACAGGAGTCTTTTGTTTTGTCAAGCTTGTAGCGCTGCTTTCTTGGCTTTTTCTTGTGACGTCCAAGCGAAATCTAAAATGTCAGTATTGTTTAATTTATTTTTTCCTCAATTGACCTTAATATATCAAATCATTTCAACTATGTCTGGACATAGTTTTTGATATTCTGCCTAATTCGAAACACTTGATTTTTTTAAATTTGCATCAGCCGTTCCTTTTATCTCAGCTTTCATCCAGCAATTCATATTTTTTTTCCTTTTTTCTTTTCTTCTTTGTTGCGTGTTGACATTTCAGCCTGCATTTCTGACTTTTCGTGCACATCTAATGTTTGTTTCCCCTGCCCTGTAGTTTGGAAGTGAGAGCCAGCAGCTGGAGTGGGCCAAGCGGGAGAGCGAGCGTGAGGAGCAGGAGAGGCTGAGGAGGCTGCGGCTCCAGGAGCAACAGGACCTGGAGCTCGCCATCGCTCTCAGCCGGGCCGACATGCCCAGCGCCTGACCAGGCATGCCCCCACCACACCACCACTTTACAGTCGTCCTCGTTTCGGCCTCGCAGCCCTCCCCCGTCCGCAGGCTCATGACAGCAGCACCGACACTGGCCCGACATGACTAGCAAGCCCCTGTTACCAATTTGTGAAAGAGACCAGAGCTTCTCCCGCCATGACTGGACTCAAGTCAGATGACTCCACATTTAGCAACCAGTTATGGTTCATTGCTCCCAAACTACATGGCGACTATAATCAGGGACAATACGGAGCCACTTGATTTACGCCTGGCTTCACCCTGCAAGAACATAGCGATTTAACGCAACCCAAACCAGCAGGGTACCAGACTACAACCTATATCTAGCTCCATATCTTGTTATGGTTAATCACCCTGCCTTAACCAAAAGCCAGTGTGTTGCAAACAAACAAACAAAAAAAAAGTTAAGGATATTTTACTGTTTTAATTGTATACAGAAGCAATGAATCTGTGGTGTATGAAGTACAAGTAAAATGCACTGTATAAACTGTTTTATATAACCTTTAATAACTGTCAATAGTCAAACTACGCGCGCTGACTTCCCTGTTAGCCCGACTTTAGTCACGTACTGTAAATATTGTTAGATAACGGTTTTATGTGCAAGCCATCTTGAAGGACTGGAGTTTAGTTATCGGCATGAAAATGGCATGATTTTGGTTTTTATTTCGAATGATACAAGTGTTAGCTGGCATTTAGGATCATGTCACCCGCTATTTATGGCCTTAAAGTACATAGGTTGATGAAATGTTTGAGTATAATCAAACCCTCTGAAGTTTTAGGGATCCCCGATGAGCTTTTTCAGTCCTAACTAAGCTTTGGTTAAACATGATTTAGCCTCTTGTATTTACAGTAATTAAGATGCTAGCGATAATCATTGACGTCTTCCTCTCTCGCGAACAAAGTCCAGTCTACCTGGAGCGCTGCTGCACACCACCCCCTCTCACGTCGGCAGCTTGTCTGTCTGTGTGCACTCCCATACAACTAAAAGCCTCTATAAAAAATGGAGAAAAGTGTAAAACTACATTGTTTATACTGGTGCTGTTACACTTGCGCTTCGTCCCCTGTGACTCCTCTAACATTATCACTGATACGCAGTGACATCTGCTTCCAACCCTTCTCGCTTTTTTTCACAAATCATCGGATTTTCTCCTCCGGGGTTGGTTTTAATTTTCACTTCATCCATGTCTTATGATCCTGTTGGAGGACACT
Source organism: Decapterus maruadsi (assembly GCA_030347415.2). NCBI lineage: Eukaryota > Metazoa > Chordata > Actinopteri > Carangiformes > Carangidae > Decapterus > Decapterus maruadsi. The sequence continues at coordinate 22,815,197 of CM064906.1, forward strand.
TTGTGTAAAAGCCTTAAAATATTGCTTCCTTGTAATCATTTAACACTAATCAGGTTTATTCGGCACATAATGTATGCACTGTATATTCCAGGCAGTACTGGACATGTACAGAGTGACAACGCCTTATTTATCTACATATCAGCATTGTAACATTATAATATTGCACAGTATGTATGTGATTATATTAAAACAATCCCTTGGAGTTTTAAGGTGCTCAAAACTTAACCAACTTTTTAATTGAATAAAAGTGATTTTTAACATTCTTTGAGCATGGTAGGTTTGGTATTTTAAATTAAAGAAGGGTGTGGCTAATTGACAAACAAAGACATGAATCATTTGTTTGATTGCAAAATAATTGTGTCAGTGATAAATGTAGAAACAACAAAGAGTAAACAACCTGGAGGAACTGTGTAGTAGCTCTCTTTTTAGCGTCCTTATCTCCTTTCGAAGATCAAGTGTCACTATTTAAGAAGAATTGTTTATATCATCAAGTTCTGCATTAATATTGGAACAAAAAAAGTGAAATGAGAGTGATACATTTGCATCCACCACTGTAAGATATTTTTGACCTAGTGCACGCTTCCTCTTTTTTGAAATATGAATAATTCAAGCTGAGGTTTTATTCAACACGCTCACATTATTTTATTAGGGCTGAAGCACAGTGTAACCGTGGACTAGAGCAATGCCACTTTTCATAAAAGGTGAAGTGAACACTTAAAATTGTCATCATACAAAAGCCCAAGTGCACATTTTAAGAAAAATGTTCAATATTTACGGATTTTGGGGGAAAAAACACATTGTGTGGTTTTGATGCATCTACTTAATTCTGCCTTTCATGTGGGTGAAACAAATACTCCCTGACACCATGCAGACATAATATGCACCGACTCCAATACTTTGAAACTGTAGTGCACAGTGACTGTGTAATTGTAGTATTAAGGCCCTTTGATGTCCTACTATAATTTCTACCCATCAGAAAGGGAGTCTAAGGGCTCCCTGATGAGGGTTTGCTGTGCCCCTCTGTCCAGACGGCTCCTGGCTCACTCTGTAATTATGGAAATGGAGTGTTTGTATTTATAGGCTAAGCCCACAAGTGGCTGCCCTTCTCCGTCTTGCAGCTGCATAACATCACAGTGGAAATCAAGTGCCTATGTTTAAAAAAAAAAAAAAAAAAAAGTGGGTCTACAATGGCAACATGTATCTGGTGAAGTCGTCTGTTGGTGCGCGGGGTTTATGTGCCTGCAGAGTGGCAGTAAGCACAGGATGAGGTAGTATTGCAGAGTGGGCGGATGCACATCATTAAACTAAATGTGTGAACAGCAGCAAGTGTCTTGAATGCTCACGCAAGCGTAAAAACGAAAACATTCCCAGGTCAGATGATCAATTTCATTGTTTTGTTTTTTTAATATTTACAATAAATACACATTTACAGTATAAAATCCATTTACATATTCATATAAATTTAAGTAAAAAATAATGCACAGGGCATCAAGCCCTGATAGTGTAGACAGGGGCTGGATCCAAGAGTTTCACGCCAGAGGAGTCAACGACCACTACATACAGGAAAAGGCAATAAAATACAACAGCTCAGGCCACTCAAGACATTGAGGCAGTTTTAAATAAAACATTGTCTTTGCACATGTCAGGCAAACTGTATGTGCATGTCACTCCTGTCAACAAGAACATGTACTATGTTGTGGTCATGTCTTTTCTGTCACAAAGAGTTTTACAGTAGCAGAGTCATAGAAAGGCACTTGTGTTAAACACCGCATTCCAGTTCTGTCAAAGAAGAGTAGTATATACAGGGCCAGCCCCTTCTTGGTCTGCCTGCTCTAAAGCAAACAAAGCTTTTCTAAAGCTTTTTATAGAACCAAAGTAGTACCAGCTACGTTATTAGAAAATAATTACGCTAAAACTTCTTTTTTTTTTAAATTCAATATTATATATAAAAAAAGACTTTGGTCATGTGTAGAACAGTTTAAATAAAAAATACATCAGTTGGTTCACAATGAAAAATAACACAAACCCACCCATTAACCCCCCCAAGTCTTTTTTTTTATGTGGGCTCCTTCACATGTGTCTCTTCATGTGGAGAGCCAGGTGGTCAGACCTGGAGAAGGCACGCTCGCACAGGTGGCACTGGAAAGGCCTGTGTCCGGTGTGTTTGCGGAAATGACGGGTCAGCTCGTCGGACCGGGCGAACTTCCATCCACAGCCCTCCCAGCTGCAGTGGTATGGCTTCTCACCTGTGGACAGAAAACATGGGGATTCATTAGAATGTGCTGAGACGAGGAGATGGTGGTTTGTTTTTTGAGCACCGTGCGTAATTGCGCACAGACATAAGCCTTTGAAAGGTGAGCTATGACTTACCAGTGTGGGTTCGGAGATGTGCCTTCAGGTGTGAGCTCTTGGTGTAGGTTTTGCCGCAGCCAGCGAAGGTGCAGGTGTGCGTGGCTGTGCGCTTCCGCGGCCATGTGCGCCGTCCCCTCTTGGGTTTGGACTCCAGCAGTTCGAGGGGAGAGGAGGGCGGCGTGAGCATCACCCTCTGCGCGCCAGGCTGCAGGCTGAGACCTTCATCGTACAATGCAAAGGCAGTGTGCGGAGCGTGGTAAGACATCTGCAGCTGTGGAGCCTGAGGGTGGTGGGGGAAAGCTGCCGGCGTGTGGTACTTCTGTGGGAAGTTCATGGGCTGGCACAGCTGCGCCTGGCAGTCCGAAGCTCCCTGGTCGTCGGGGCTGAGAGGCGGTGTCATGTTGCTAGCTGCCCGTGGGGAGATGGCCACTCGGGGCTGCTCGAAGGACATCATGCATGAAACGTTCCCCTCCTGCTTGATTTTGCTGCAGCTCTGAGGCACCATGCCCAAAACGGGGCCGTAACTGTCCATGGATGGCTCCACTTTGATGTTTTCCGGGCGGGGGAAAGGGGCACTGTTGACATAAAATCTCCCCTGAACGCTGGGAGTGCGCGTAATGCCATAGCTGTTGTTGGTTCCCTCGGAGCGGAGAAGCTCTGTCATGAGGCTGGCGCCGTACGGGGGCGGCGGGGAGCGGTGGTCGTCTGCTGGGTAGGATGGCACCGAGTTTCCAGTTGTGTACATGCTGGACTCAACTGTGCCCATATATTCCGCCCCGCTGTCTGCGCCTGTTGTGTTGGCGAGAATAAAATCCAGATCCAAATAATTACTCAGATCCTCGTCGTCCTTTTTGCTGTGAATGTCCTGGCTGTGTACCATTTCAAGCATCGAGCAGCTGCTGGAGACCAGTTTGTCCATATCTCCTTTCCACCTCTGAAAGAAGACAGATACAATATTAGATTACAGATCGGTACAACTCTGATAAAAGTGAAATACAATCAATCAAAGCTTCTGAAAGTGCAGATGCGAGTTCCAGCTGGAGAAACCTCTCTATACTGACTTTTATCCTCTTATGTGAACTTTATTTTTATTTTTTTGTACATTTCTTTTATAACATATATTGACTCGAACAGCTTCAATTGATCTCCTCACTATCATCTACATCAGCAGGTGAAACTATCTCCATTAAACTCGCACAGATCTTTTTTGAAAGCAAGATGATCAACTTACGTTTTCCCAGGTTTTTTCTCTTTGGTTAGAGAATGTCGAAAACGACGGTAGCATCACTCCGGATAAGGCCATTGTGTTTTTGTTTCTTTGCTGAAATAACAACTAGTATCTCTTGTCAAAGTCGGGTTGAGTTGAGTTGAGCGGCAGCCGCGCCGGAGTCTGTGCGCCTGTTTCTCACCGTCTCCTCTCTCCACAGCTGCTGCTGCTGCGCTCCGAGGACATGAACAAGTTTAAAAAGTGGTAGGAGGTCCCCCGACCTTATAACTCTCCAGCCAGAGTTCGCCTGGCCAATTGTGAGAGCTCAGGAAACAACGTAAAGTTTGGTAAATTTAGCTCTTTATAAAGCGGCTCCTTCAGGCGAGCGGGGCTCAGTGCGCTGTGTGACAGAGCGGAGCGGCGCAGAGGAGCCTATAAAGTGCGGGCCCTCGCCCTCCCCCCTCCCCCCCACAGTCTGACGCACATGGACCAACCCACCTGGAGCCTGGAAAAAAGTTCCAAATTACAAACACACACTGGCAATATAGCAACCATAGATACTTACGTAATAGGCTGAAAAGAACAAGCCTAATGACAGAGACTCCGGCAACTTAATGTAAAGCCTGTCAGTGCTTCAATTAGTCGTTACTATGGAGATGTGGCTGTTTTGATGAACATAAAAGTACAAGTATAGAGTCAGAGAAGCGGGTTTAAAACGCAGTAATAAGCGTTATTATCAAACAAAGTTGTATTATTTAATGATTATTATCTAAAGTGCAAGCAAGCGAACAGTTTACTCATGGCACGTGCATCTGATGGCATTTTTATTTAGGATAGCCTACTATATATTAAAAAAAAAAACAGTATAATGAGAAAAGCTCCAAAACCAACTCTTGTGTGTGTCTGTGTGTCTGTGTGTGTTGCTGCTGCTGCTGTCTCCACCTGTTTGACGCGTCTCGCTCTCGGGCTCATTATCATTAATGGACGATTTGGTTTTTTTGTTCTTTCCCAGCAGGCTTGTCCAAACAGGCGCCAGGCTCGTCTGAAACGGTTCGCGCGGCGTTTTAACGCTCTAACTACTGGTGATGTAAACATGATTTAAGGGTAACGTCCTATTCAGGTGTAAATGAGGGATGAGGGGGCTCGTATAGTGTCGACTGGGGTCAAATTTACATCTCAACTCCCGTCCCGCTTGATGCTGTTGTGTCTGCAGCACTATGGTATCTGGTTTCTGGCGCGAGGACAGTCCGAGGGGTTTCTCATCAGGGATCCTCTGCACTTGGTGTCACCTATTAAAAAAAACTTCCATCAAATATGACAAATAAAGCATGACGCACACACAAAAGATAAAACATTGATAATAATAAACTTTCTACAATTAGACTTGGGACATCAACCAAAGGCTTGTCTGTACCTGTTCCTTTTCGATGACAGTTTTATTATATTTCACAATCAGCAGCGTCAAAAGAGAAAATAGCAAAACCACAATGTAGCCTATAAATATCTCACAGTAAGTAGACACCAACTATCACAAAGTCTCAAACATACAGACTGGCCCCCATCAGTATTATATCATCATATATTGATTATTGCCACTGATGCATCCCTCTAGCCATCATCATATAAAGGAATAATATCTCTCCTCTCCTGTCCTTTCATATGTTCTCACTTTCATGAATTATATTTCAGATTTTAAATATTTTTATTAGAGCATGCTGTAATATTGTTACATATTTACATCAAATACATCCAAGTGTATAATGTATATCCATACAGAGATGTGTGCCGTTAGGTCATATAACAATGGCAGATGAAAGAACAGATAAACATGTAAGTACAGATGAAGAAAAATAAATGAAAACGAAAACAAAACCCAAATATATATCCTTCCACCCACTCCACCCACAGCCTTACCCTTCCGTCTAATCATATTTCAAGCTGTAAGTTAGCAAATAATGCAACACCATATAAGTCCCTGTCAGTGAAATTAAAGTATAAAGTAGAAATAAAATGTGTCCATGACGTATAAGTGCATACAAAATGCTTTAAACTTTGTGCTGTTTGTATAGTGGTGCCTATATGAGCGTGACCTCCGACACCCCCGCAACAGGTACAGTCAGAAAAAACAACAGTCCATGATCATCTGAGTAAACACAGAAGAACCGGGCTCAGCACCACATGACAGACACATCACTTCTCATCGAGCTGTCATGTCCACCATCACCAGGAAGCGCTGTGAGTGCAGCTGTGAGGTGTCCACATCCTGATCCCTGATCTGCACAGTGTGTTCAGTGGAAAGTGCGTCACGCGGCAGGAGTCCAGTAAGGCCGCTGCCTCTGACCTCTGCCGTGTGCAGCCGTCCTCTCCTCCGCTCCACTACCAGTGAGAGTGAGTGGGCTCTCACTTCCCCTGTTACTCAGCTACAGTATAGGCTAACATTACAACGCTTTGAAATGCTGCAGAGTTTGAATTTAAGGAACTTAAGCCACCGGTGACCTCTTAGTACTTACAGTCATAACTCATAATTTACTTGCAGAAACACTTCTCAACACTCATAAGTGTTTGGAAATATTTCCCACATTTCGGAGGCCGTGTTGGCGGGGGTTTTTTTTTTCTGTCAGTGGCTGTGGACAAATGACAGAAAATCTGCCTTGAACGTCAGTAAAAGCTTTTCTCCAAGATCTCAATCTTTGTTTTTGCATGGCAAGATATTTTAAGAACTATTTTTCAGTTTCTCTCTGAGAATAAAATAATCAGCACTACTCACATCTCTTTTAAGCAACAGCTGGGAGACAGAAAGCTTCAGTTTTCTTATGTTTGTTGTCTTTACAGTATAAGAGAGAGATGATATGACCTCTGACCTCAGCGCTCTGTCTTCTAGGAGCTACAGTGAGTCACTACTGGAGAGTGAAGGGAAAGAGCTGGAGCGAGCTGGTTAGCATCCTAACCCCAGTTGAAAAGACGTGATGTAAGTTAACAGTTCAGCTCATTTTGTCTGTTTTACTATCTGCTGCACCAAAACAAGCCTATATCTCAGGATTTCTGACATTATTCCTACAAGTAACGACTGACCTTACCTTGACCTTTCCCAACTAGATGCAATCTACCAATTAGTGGATGAAGATAATACTTTTTTGAGAAGATTGGGAGTAATCGTGCCCCATATTTTGGCTATTACCTGAATCAATCCACCTTATCAGACTATTTGCTCCCTCTGTGATAAACTTTCACTCACTCCAGAAGCTTGTCGCAGCTGGTTTATTCATCATCGACACACACACTCACAGTCAGATGTCATGATGTAACCAGACCTGGTTAACAGGAGATTTGCAGCAGGAGTGTATGAAGACTTTACTAGACTATTGTGCACCTGGCGGATTCAAATGTCAGCCGGTGAGGACTGAAACATTTGCACTTGAGTAGCCTGAAATCATGTGAAACTTCTCACAGCGTGTACACTGCTCGGTGAAGTGCAGCAGAGGGATGAGAGAAGCAAAAAAAAAAAAAAAGAAGAAAAGAAAGAAAGCTGTAGTTGGCAGGTCTGGTGTTTCCTTGGAGGGAGCTCTCACTAATTCGTATGACGTTTAAGAGACAGGTTTGTATTTCACTCTGATCCGTCACTTCCTGTGGAGAAGTGTACGTACCCGACGAGAGAATTTCATTTGGGCAAAATTGGGCGAAGGTTCGGGGGCCTCACATACAGTACGTTGGGTGGGACACTCTTTTGACTGCAGCAGCGCACGTAAAAACATTTCTCAGTGGAGGCTTCAGTTAAAGAGATCTGTTAGGAGTCCATAAAGAAGTGGGACTTAATTGATCCCTGTGGGGAAATTCTCCTTTTTGCTTGCTCCGCGTCCACACTGAGATCAAAGGTCCAAACCGGGACAAACACCTCGGAGCTGGCGAGGATTCAGCGTCCTCCACAAATTCTTGACCCCGTGTCCTTAAGTCAAATCACAGTCAACCAACCTGCAGCCTCTTGGATGATCTGCACATCATTTGACTTTCCCTGCAGAAGAAGAGGAACCATTAGACAATTGTAGATGTGCAACGCTTCCAGAGAAGCCTTGAAAAATCTCCTTCCCTGAATTGGCATTTACACAACAGTTTTATCATTGGGCAACGTGCATCATGTCATTTCACAATTGTAGTAAGTTTATAAGCAAAGCAGACTCTTATTTTGTCACTCGCATTCTTTTATTTTGAGATTTCATGTTTTACAATTCTTTAAACCACAAACCTACAGTGGCCCTGAGAGCTCAATGCAGTGAAACCTGTAAAAAAAAAAGAGGGAAAGACATCAATTTGACTCTTTACAGAGCTTGACACCCCCACACCGTCCAGACCAAAACACAAAGTGAGTTTCTTGGAAGGAATCGAATTCAATTCTGAGAGAAATGACAGAAGCTCCTACATTTAAAACAGTGTTATCACCGCAGCACTTCCCCTTTATACTTTCACATAATGTATTTATAGAAGAAATATCTACTACATCCATTACTGTTAAATGTTTTGTCTCTATGCAAAGCACGTTGAGTTGCCCCTTTGGGATGAAATGCGCTATATAAACAAACATGCCTTGCTTTAATTGCCTTACATGACCCACAAAGAGCCCAGCTTGTTGTTTACAGTTTCACAGTGTACTTTCCCTCCTTATTTTTCATTTGCTTCCAATAATCGCCACATTGCTCATCGCACACACGTATGTCTCATATTCTCCGGGATGAGGCTCTGTGCTGTCATGATGTAGCAGTTGTTGTTGGGCTGTCACTGACATGAAGGCAGGCATGCATCATGTCTGTGTCAGGTCTGTACGTATTCCGTCACTGCGGTGAGGATTTGGACACATCAGCTCTGTCTCATGTGGCGCTCTCCGCTCGCTTCCATGGAAAAACAGTGTGTAAGTGTGAGAGGTAGCGCCGGCCCGGGGCCTGCATGGGACGTCCTGACTGAGCGAGAGTCAGTGAGAGTTTGAGAGCGAGTGGGATCCTGCTCTGGGCTTATATAGCCCAGTTATTTTTAACCACCCGCCCCTTGCTTATTACAGCGTTTCCCCCCCGGACAACTCAGGAAGCACGTTTGGCTCCTTTTCCTGCTCACACGCGGCCAGATTCAAACAGAATCAAAGAATGATAGCATTGAGGCTCTCCACCCCCCTGTTGGAAAAGGAAAGGGGGATGGGAGGTAGGGGGGTGGGTGGGTGTTTAGCAGAAAAGGTTGGCACGCGCCATCTGCGTGACATTCAAAGAGCTGGCTCCAGTCCTACTCCAGTTTCAGACAGAAACTTTCAAACATTGGTTAAAAAACGCAGCAAAGAGAAAACACATTTCTACCTGCTGGGAAGCATTCAGCGACGAATCTTTAGCTGATTAACATAACTAAAGAGCCGCTGAGTTTCACTGTTAAAGATAACTGTCACCAAACACAGCTTCCAGTAACCTGCAGTATTTACAAGAGTTAATTGCACTGAACTCATTTGAATAATGTGTTGCATAACACTGGCTGCTTGTTTACATTGTTAAGATGCAAGTAAACCAGTTGATACTGAGAAACACAGGGAGACCCCCTCTGATACTGTCAGCCTGAAATACATAACTTCATCATCTCTTATTGATGCTTTTATAGAGAACAATGACTTCAATCATTACAAAAGAGTCATTAAAATTCATCACATTCATTTAAATATGTTTTTTTTTTAAAAAGAAAGGTTATTGATAGAGTTGAATCAAATACTGAGAGGTGTACAACAATCAATTGCACCTCTCTGAAACAGTTTCAACAAACGCTGAACACACAGAGCTTCATGTAGAAAAGATTTATTGCCTAAGTGTTGCATTAGTTTTAGGCAGGTGTAGTTAATAAACTGCCCCGTCAGTTGTAGTGTTGAAAAGCGTCGAAATACCCAAGAATTGAGCGAACGGAGAAAGAAAGAAAGAAAAAAATCTCTCTCTTCTCCCTGTGGGGAAAAAGTTTCTCAGTTTGCGCCTTTATCCAGGTAATAAACCTGTTTATCGTCTGTACACACGTTACTGAGGTGAGACTTCTGAAAACAAAGGGTCCACACTGGTTTCATGCCGTGTACCACAGCAGCTCTGCATTAAAACAGCGAGCGTCTGGCTTCCACAGAACCCAAACATGTGTCTCGACAACCAACGCAGCTTTCAGCAAGTGTTATGGAAACCCACCTTTTAAAAATATGCAGCCCACTCCGGCTAACATGGCAGGAATAATGGCTACATGTGGATATAATTGAGCCAGTAGAGCACCGGGGGGATGGGCCCCCAATTTATTAGCTGTTAACACCAGGAATCATACTGGTCCCACTCGTCACACCACACACACATGGCTTCGCTGGCTGTGAAAATGTTGTTTTTTTCCTCTCCAAAGTGCAGAGAAAGGTGCTTTTTATTTGATAAATAAGAATAGGCAGGCTCTCAGGGGCTCGAAGTGGGCCACTCTGAAAGCACTGGAAACATTTTCAGACCGACCTCTGGACACATGACAATTCAAAGAGCTGCTCAGGATCAAGGCACGTCGTCAAATACAAGTTGTTTTACTATTGGAAATATTTGTCATGCGTGTTTTTTTCACCTCAGAGGAGTAGTTTGACACATTGGACCAAACTTTTATTCAGTTTAAAATAGGAAGATTGAGACCACTTCTCCTGATGGAGGATAAATATTAAACCATAGCCAGAAACAAAATTCACTTAGCTGAGCATGAAGACTGGAAACAGGAGGAAACAGCCCTGTCAGAAGCTAACAAAATCCATTTTACAGCACCTGTAATGCTCACTAATGAACGCAATATATCTCATTTGTTGGATAAAAAAAGCAGCCATCTGTGGTTTCTACAGGGCATTTTCACCATTTCCAGTTGTGTTGCTCAACTACAAGCGAAGTCACCCCCATGTTTACTGTAAAAACATGATTTTGACAATCTGATCTCACTCTGGACAAAAAAGTGAATATATACGTTTCTCAAAAACTTAAAACGCACATGTTAAAGCTAATTGCCTTTGCATGTGATTTGAAAAGTAGGCATCATTAAGCCTTTTCTTCTCTGTTTGCCAGTGTCAGCAGCGTGTCACTCTGAGTGTGATGACACTGTATAAAGTGGAGTCTATTCTGCTGCAATCTGGGGAGGGGGGGGGTTGGCCGTGTTTTTTTCCTCCGTGTGGTACGACAGCCTCAGAGCAGTGCACATTTGAACATGCCGGACTAAACTGTGCCAGCTGTTCAAATAGCATAACCCCAGCCTTGACACAGGTTCCCCATTGAAGCCACGCTCTGCTTGATTGAGTGATCCAGCCTGCAGTGCACTTTATAGTGTACACACCTCGAAATGGCGACATTTGTAAAAAGGCTAATAAAAACATTCCTGCAGCAAGGAATGCTCCAGGTATTTCCTCCCCTACACCTGGTTACGATTCCTTGAGTGCACTCGTCTGTTTTCACAGAACCGCGCTCTTTCAGAGAGTGGATATTGATCCTGTACTCCTGAATAGGGCTTGTTTTTTTGCTAAATGGATGACATTGAAAGCACAGGTCTCTTTAAAAAAAAAAAAAAAAAAGGCCAAAAAGCCTGACGCAATTTCAGCCCTGGCTTATTGGCAGGTTTGTGTGGGAAATGAGTGTGAGTGAGTGTGAGTCTCACCGTGATGGTGAAATTAATGGAACCACGGAGTGAACGCTAGTTATCGTATATGAGATCCAGTGGGAGGCAGCGGTGACAGGTCATCGGCCGGGTCAAAAGGCTGGAATGAGTTCATGTCACTATTAAACAGGAAAAGGTGACTGATTTCTCAATGTCGGGGTCAGGGCCTCAGATGGGTCAGAAGATGTTTTGATGACGAAGTTTTAATCTTTACGATTTTCTGAAGAAGCACCCCCCCTGTTTTGTTTTGTTTTCGCATCAGTTACAGTTTACTTGTCATCCTCCAGGAGCAAAAACAGCCGTCTAACATATTAAAGACATTATATGTGTCATATAAGGAGACGAGGAGCTGCTGAGTGAATTCAAGTTGTCTTTTGGGGCATTAAATCTAAATTTGATCAAATATGGTCCCCCCCTTGTGTATATCACAACCAACACATCTCCAGCCAGAGTGTGATTGATTTCTGAAACCCGAGATTATTGTGACCAAGAGGGACAAACTGGAATAATTGGTTTTGAAAGAAGAGGGCAGAGAGGATCTGATAAAAGTCACCACCAGCCTGCATCGTAGGCATGACTGTGCATTTTCATAGATAGACTTTCATTTTGTTTGTTTATGAAATGTGTTAAATTGCTGGAATACCTTTTTAATAACACACTATTTATTTATTTATTCCAGCAAATTTATAAATCTTCTCCAAATATGTACAGTGGCAGCTGCCCGGGTCAAGGTAATTACTGAAACCTGCTCCACACAGGTGGATTGTGTTCTTCTGAATGTCTCAAGGCCAGGAAGCTTCACGAGTTCGCCTGCGAGCCGTCCAGCCTTCAGCCAGTCAATAACTCATCGAGCGGTGGCACTCAGGGGGTCAGACGCGTTCCTCTGCACATTACAGATGCTATCTCCAAAGGAGCACGGGGACATTAACCTGAGTCAAGCTGCTATAAAACACCCCCCCTCTTTTCTCCAGCGGGTGAGGGGCGAGAAAGGTCCCGATAGATGGTCTCTGGTGTAATGTGCAGCTCAGTATCAGTTATTCTTGGTTTCTTGTTCTTGCAGCGTGAGATTCAGTTGGAGCTGATGTGAAGTGATTTCTGGGTGCAACAGCTAAATCAGAGTCTGTTTGGGACAGTTAGGGCAGTTAAAGGGAGTGTTCAGGTGCTGAGGGTGTATCTGCAAACTGAGTAATTTAGATTTTTGGGCTGGGTTGCACAGAGGCAGAGCAGATAACAACCTGTGGTTGACAACCAAACGAGATCCGGTGTGTTACCGACCATTTGGCACGCGCAGCATTCAGATTTTGATGTGTCCCTCTTTCACTCTGAGGCTGCTGACAGGAATTGGTGTTTGTAGTGTGGTTTTGTCAGCTTACCAGGTGGGTCCACGATGCACAGAGCGAATCCACACCAATGCAAAAATATTCAGCTCATCATGAGTGAAGTGTGCTACCTCAACGGAGAGAGTGGTTATGCTGAGCCGCATGTCGGTTTCCTCTCCAACTTTCAGCAGTTTCTTTTGTGGCTATGTGTAATTCACTGATGTAACCTGATTTAAAATCTGTACGAAGCCGTTTACAGTTGGAGGATTTCCATCTATTTTAAATATTATTGCAGGAGCAGAACTGAAATTACCCGCAACGTGCCCGACGTAAAGTCAGACACGGCTTCGAAAAACTCCCCCGAGGAATGAAGTGAGTCAAATTACTTCTGAAGCCGCATACCTAATTGATTTATTTACTACACCTGGCTTCAATAAATGGCACCAAAGCGCAGGTTACTGGTCTATTTAACACTTCAACTAAGGTATAATTAACCTACTGTAATGGCTCGGGGGCCTCACCCGACTGGTTAACTTCAAACTCCCCTTTCCCCCACTGCTCTTTAATAACCTGTATCTCTTGAATCATCTGTGCCTGCTCACTCACTTCCTGAATGGGGCCCACCATTGATCAGACAGTAATTTATGGGCTTTCTGTGGGGTGAAAATAGACGAGGGCTGGTTACTATCAAAGCAGAAATGCTGAGAAGTAAAAGCGTAGTTGATATGTAAGCAGATAACATCATCTGACGAAAGAATGACAGCGATTACAGAACTGTTTAAATAATCCACTGGTTCGTCCAGTTCAGGTTTCAATGCATATTTTCATAATATGTTCAGGCAGGATCAGCTCTGTTTGTGAATGGCTGAGGCTATTACTACAATGGAGGGCCTATTGACGCAACTGCGCCGCGGTGAGTCTCTTATTCATCGACCAACTGTTCCCAAAATATGTGATCATCCTGTGCTGTCATAGTGAATAGTAAGAGCAACAGGCTGTGCATACACACACACACACACACAACTGGCGCTTAGCAACGGCATGCTGTGTGTGACGATGTGGGGAAAGCCGACACAGAGCAACACTGACTCCTCGACATCTGACCCTGTGGCCACGTCTCTGAGGCTTCTTCACAGGTCAAAAGTTAAAGTGGCTGCTCAGCCCGGGTGCGTGACCTCTGGAGGAGCCGAGGTCCCGCCCCTCTCGACCTTGACTGACCGCTTTAAACTCACCTGAGTTTTCCTTAAGCACTTAACAGGCCCGGCTTGTTTGCAGCTCAGCTCAACTGTCAGAACTTGTTCTCACACGGACTCATCACGAGACCTGCTGCCTGTGTTGTCCTCTGACACTAACGGCTCAGGTAATGACTCTCTGCCCTTCTAGTTTTTTTTTGTTGTTTTTTTTTCTCTCCGACCTGAGCCTCCGCAATTGTCAGCGTGCCTGGGCACTTCTCCTCTCCACAGCAGGACAGGTCATGTACTTCAACCTGCGGTGCAGGCTGAGAGGATAAACACACTTGATCCATAAATGCATGTGCTCTCATTTGGAAGGAAAAGCCTGCAGGTCTGGGTGACATTCTCAAATGCAGCTGCTCTAACCTGAGGCACGAACGGTGCACGAGAAAAAGCCTCGCTAATCTACCTACCTGGCACATTATGCAATTCAGACATTCTTTTGTTAAAGGGATAGAGATGTTCTTTGACAAAGCCTCGCATGCATGCGAGTACAACTTTCTAATGACGAGAAACTGCCTCTTTGAGGAACTGCATTCCAGCACAAATGTGACTCCTTTAATAACACGCTCGTCTCTCATCTCATGTGTCTCTAATTCAAATAAAACAAAAAAATAATAATAATTTTGAGGAGGTGGTGAAACTGTTTTTTTTCAGTTCTGCTTCAGACTTTTTTGAAGAAGTCGTAGGCACATAGTAGGTTGCCCGTGTATTTTTGAGTTTGTATTACAGAGGTGTACTGCAGCTGGTAACCACTTCCTGTTTTTTCGAACAGTGAATCTTCTCACAGTTTGGCCATAGTTTCCTGAAGTGTGTGTTTCGTGTGTGTGTTAGCGAGAGCGTTTTGTGTGTTGTGGGTTAACGCAAAACTGAGGTAGCATGCATGCTTGCAGTGAACAATCACGGTTCCTCTCTACCCAGTGTGTTGCACCTTGAGCTGCAAAAGGATTAAACATTGCATGCAACAACTAATAGTTTTTAGGTTTGTGTATGTGTGTGTGTATGTATGTGTGCAGCCATGCACATCTTGTGTGTCAGTGCAGCTTCATGTGTGACAGTTGTGGCTGTGTTTATGGAGAGATGGTGCAATGGAATAAAACGAGCTGCGCTTTATTTTGGAAAGACTTGTGTTGAAGGTTTTTTGTTTTTTTGTGCCATCAGGAAACCGATGTATCCTTCACCGTTCTTTAATCGCACTGCAATCTTCCTGCTCAGCTTAAAGTGTAGATGGAGAGATCAGCGTTCACATTGTCTCTTTATCTCAGCATCTCTTTCTTTCTCTGCCTTTTTGTGCTTTGTCTACGATGGGCTCAGCCGCTCGGACCTCACGCAGGCCCGAGACAGACACGCCGCATTCTTGCCCGTGCTTGAGGCCCGAGTCAAATGTTGTCTTTCAAATCAGGGATTAACAGCAACACATGTCCACCAGTTGTGTATATAATGTGTGAGTCTGAGTGAGCCAAGGAAACTGCTGGGCCATCGTTCGTTTGTTCAGTTTTTTTTTTTTTTTTTTTTGAGGTTGACTATGCTAAGATTTATACTCATCTGGCACTTTTGGTCCTCGCCCCATTGCGTTGCACAAGCCTGACTGATTCGCTGTTGGACAGGAAACACAAGAGAGCGAGGACTCACGAGTTTGTTCTGTTCTCCATGACGAGGGATTAACAATAGATCATGTTTCTAATCCTCATGAAGGTGTTACATTTTGGTATCAACTAGTTATTGCCAATCAAGTGTTTGTGAAGAAAAGACGTTGCAAACAAGACACAGCTAATCTAGCAGCTGCATCACATAGATAGTCACATGCACCACAAGTTAGAGAAGTGGGTCTGACTTGTGGGGGAAGAGGTTCCCCGCTGGTTTTATGCACAGAGATAAACAGCCCATTTTGCTGAAAATAGATCTCCTTCATCTCTACTAGACCTAGAATTTGTGCGACCACATTGAAGGTTTTCCACCCAGCCCTGCTGTTACCTGTTAACTGAAGAGCTGAGGGGAAACGTGAGACACACATGAAGGCTTGAAGCTCATCCATAGTAACCCCAAGGAAGGCCCCCACAACCAAAGGGGTCCTTCACCAGAAAAACTGGGTAAGATGTCCTCTCCTTTATCCTGAAATATCCTCATCAGAGGACAAAATGGGGTTATAATGGAAATGTATGGCTAGGGTGTGTCGTGTTATGAGAATCCCACAAATTATGGGCTGGTGGGGGAATTGTTCTAATCCAGCAAACCAATGCTGCGGAAACAGAGCTGCCATTTTGGAGAAAGGGAAGGAGCCAGTTATTTCCTGAGTGCAGGCCGAGATCTGATGGATCAGGCAGCGGCAGCGGCGGTGGTGGTGGTGGGGGGGTTTGGGACCCCGTGTTTTGAGGGTTTGGAGGTTTTGCATCTGCAAGTGGATTAAAAATACCTGTCAGTGGGATTATAACTCAGACTCAAAGAGTGTGGAGGTTGTAATTAGGGGTCAGCTCTCATCCCAATATAGCTCAGGACTCATTTCTTCTTTAGATTTTCGCTCCCTCAGCAGGAAAATATGAGGAAGGTCGATCAAAGATAGAATCTGATTTCAGCCATTTGCCTCATCCCTCGGTGTCGTTCGCTAAACAATTCAAACCCGCTGGAGCTTTCATCAGATGTTTGAGTCGCATGAAGCCAGCCCAGCGTCCTGGATCACGTTGTGTTTCTGTGCTGTTCTGCTTTTCTTGGAATGTGCACCGGCTCTTTGATTGTTCTGTTTCCTGTGATTTCAGAGGCCCTTTGTTTCTGTGTGGTAAGTCACTAATCAGGGAACTCCGTCATAGCTCCCTGTCGCTATAGGCCGCTCTCTCTCTCTCTCTCTCTCTCCTAATGTCACCCTCTGTGCTATGATATTTTTGGCTCTGCTCTCATGCCTTTCACAGTCCATTGAAGCAGCAAAGAAAAAAAAAATCTCAAAGTTGGCAAGAATGGTCACCTTTAGGAATGTGCAGAGTAAAAAAAAAAAGAAAAAAAAAAAAGATTGTGGCATCAGTGGCAGCTGAGGGGGTAACTGCTCCGTCACGAGGCAGAGCTCCAAAAGTGAAAAAAGTAACAGTAAATCCCTCACGATGGGGCCTTCCTCTCACCTTCATACGCCTGTTAGCTCCTCTATGATTTATGATTTGATATATTACAGGCTACTGGATGCACGGATCATTTTTCTCCGTTCATAAAATGTGCGAGTAGGAATGCAAACGCCAAGACTGGAGAATCATAATGAGGTCAGTTTTTTTTTTTACATTCTGGGTTTCCCCCATCTTCTTTTGCTTAGACTGTGGTTTCATGATGTGTTATGGGATCCATGAAACAACAATGAAACCAGATGTGCTTAGTAATGTGTCTATGTAGAGTCTTCACAAGTTTGCAGAAGTTGAGCCGTGAACACACACCATGTAGTCAGTGTGAGAACTCGGTGCCGTCTGAGCTTTCTGGAAAGGCTTTTGTTCCCTTTTATACCTCCTCTTAAAATAAGCCCCCTCCCATTGGCTGAGAGCGGCGCGGTCATTGAATCACATCAGGCCAATTAGAGAGTAACACTTCCTTTGCCGTGAAAGATGTTTCCTGTTGATAGTAAACGTGCGGCCTGCTGAGGAGCAGGGAGAGATGGAGGGGGTAACAGGGGGGGCATGTTGAACCTCTGCCAGTGTTTCCCTGACCTTTGTGCCCTCAGTGGCGGAAAAACTGATGCTGTCGTCGTTGGGTTGAGGTGTGTGTTTTGACTGTGTGTGTGTGTACTATAACAGCAGTGGTCAAACCAAGTGCTACTTTCATATTTCACATTCGAAGCTGGTTTAAAACTCAGAAATACAACTTTTTACTGCATCAACTTCAGCTACAGTTACTACTTAATTATCAGATGAAGACTTTACATTTAAAAAAACACACGTTAAGTTTATAAAAAAGTGCGTATTATATGAATTAAAGCGATGGCTCCAAACTAAAAGCAGCAAAAGAATTCGTCGCTCATTGTTGTGTTTCAGACAAACAGAGCTGTTACCGGTTTCACCAGAGAGGATTTCCCCTCTAAACTTTCACATAGCTCCATTTAAACAAATAACTGTAACTGTTTTCTGCAAACAAGTGCTTTTGATACTTCAAGTACATGTCACTGCTAAAGATAGAATAAGAGCAGGACTTTTACTTTGAGATATCATTTCTTCTTCCTTCATTGTTACTGTTACACATTGTTGCACAGTGACACTCACACGCGCCCACATACACACACACACACACACACACACAACATGGATGAACTGTGAATGTGTGAGTCATTTCTGCCGTGTCATGTCTTCCTCGTGTCGCAGGACGGGGCTGACAGCAGATCCTGCTGTTTCTCATGCTGGTGCCAACCCTGAGATCTGAAGTGGTTTTGCTCCCTGTGGGAATGACAGCTTCACTCTGATCAGCTCGGGCAGATCCCGTTCCAAGGTTGTATTTAGAGCAGGCGGCAGATCTGATGTTTAACTCTTTGAGGTGCAGATGTTGTGTTTTCACAGCTCTCTAAACAAACACTAACCACATGGGAATCTAGTTTTTTTTTTTTTGCCTCTTTTTTTAAGGCCTGTGAGAAAATCTGATGTACAAAGCGTTAAAAAAAACCCTTGAAGCCCGTATCATCGTGTTATCTCTCGAACCTTCAATGGAAAATGATCTGTCTGCTGACCTCTCACAGGGTTGCAGTGACCAGTCTCGCCCCTCACGCCCACCTGTTTCTGCGGCCTGCATAGACTCATGCTTGTTTACCTCTAATGGGACTCTGCTGCGGAGTTAAAACCGAGGGGCCCGATGGTTGCGGCCGCAGGTTGGAGGAATGTCTACCGTCTGGACGGGAAAATGTAATCAGCTGAGATCAGCGAATTAGAGGCTGGTTTCTCTTTCTCCATTTGCTGCTCTCACTTTCCCTCCATATGCCTCTCACGCATGCAGCCGCTCTCACTTTTTCTCACTCTCCCTCTCTGAGTCGAACATGCGCGCACACACACATACACACTCGCTCACACATGCTCTTTCAGAAGAAAAATGACACCTTTTCTTTCAGCTATTTCCTCTGTTTTTACATACTTGGGCCTGGGGTACAAGAGGCAACCTTGTGTTTTCATGTGACAAAACACACAGAGGTCTGTGTGGATTCGGGAGAAGTGAATAGCCTAATTCATCATTCGGGGTTAGGCCTGTCTAAGCCTCATCTGGGAATATCTCTATCTACACTTTAAAAGTGGGACTGTTGGCGCTGTCTCTTGAGCTTAAAGGAACTACAACTCAGTCTTGTCCTGCGTTTGACTGATGACTTCTCTGGAGAATCAAAATTCCTGAGTCAAAATGTGGTTTTTACCTAAAAGCTGTAAGGCAACGTTTCTCCTCAAAACGTGTCCCTTTTTTACAGACAAAACAACATTTTTATGACTGCATTCACAAAAACCATAGATTAATGGTGAAGGGAATATCAGTTTCCTTAATTTATGCACAACTACAAATAAAAAAAGTGACTCAATATTGGAGTTGCGTTCACTGTCACTACTACCCGTGATACATTTCATTGTCGTTGTGGGAGTCATTGACAAAGGATTCGGGGGAAACGGTGCAAGCATGTGGCAGATGTGAAACATAAAGCAAAAGCTGACCGTAGCAGTATATATTTTAAGCTACAGTATGTGGGAGACAACATTTCTTAATCATGCAACAATCATGAGTTCAGCATTATTGTGATTCACGTCACAGCTGAATGTGTTTACGCCTCAAGCGAAGGATGGAAACTGTGTCATTTCAAGGGAATATCAAGTTCCTGGGATGAACTCACCTTTTACTTACATATTGTACATATTGTACCATATTAACTCTGTCTTTCTTTATATCAGAATATTAAATTTATATCAGAATGAAATCTATGGACTGTAATACTCTCAAAAAATACCTACAATGACCTAAAACAAACAAACAAAAAATCCCACGGTGCTTCACAAACGTTATGCGGTTGAACAGCTGACAGCGATGAGGCAAAATGACAGTGATTCATACGTATGCACCCGAAATATCAGTTTACTGCTCACTACTGAGTGTAGCAGAGGGAGTAGTGACTAAGTGACACAGGGAGGATACTGGACACTTACTGTATATTATTATTAAACACACTTGTTACCATCAATAACCACAGGTGTTGCCAAATCAGGACTGACATCTTGACGTTTTGAGTAAAAATAGGAGTAAAAATGTGCATCTTAATGTCAATCTTAGCATTTTTGTGTTGTTTCATCCATTGTTGTTGTTTTTCTTTGAGGTAACCTGGGAGATTAGTATTCTGTAATGTGATATTGTATTGGTTATTGAAGTTTCTAATGGTATATTTGTGTTTATTTTGTGTATGTTGTCATTATTTTGAGTCTGATGTAGAGGATCTATGTCCTGTATCTGATGTATTTCCATGAAATTTCATTAAATAAAGCAAAAGCGAACGCGTTATGAACTGATCATGCAGTTGCAATACAAGTGAAATAACTAAAGGGCTCACGTAAACAACAAGAAGATTGCAGAAGTGCACATGCATCGTTGAGTAAATGTATTCAGTTATTTTCAAACTGACAAACATTCATGCCCGTCAGTCGTCTCATGTGTCACGCCGTATATATTAACTCTCAACAGAGGCATTATTTATGATAATTAAGGCTCCTCAGTGGATGTAAAGGCTAACAGGTCAACCACAGGCACGCTCGCCCTGCGCTGCGAGTCCTCGGCTGCTGCCCGTCACGTACACTCACTCTCACACATTCTCACTCGCTCTCACACACATGTTGATAACCACACTTGTAATGTGAACCTTACTGCCGAGGAGAGCAGGCCTATAATTACAGAGCAACGGTGGGAAAGCCATAATCACAAAGACCCAAATATAAATCTGAATCAACAGATGATTCCAGATTGTTTCGTTCCCTCTGTTTACACGGAGGGGGAAGGGGACGTTTTGATTTACATTTGGAACTGGAAAAACCTATTGTCGCTCGCACCAATGTTAACATTTCTCTGATTGAGCCTTTAAGAAGCCTGCAAGTGGTGATACGCAAAAGTACATTTGTGTTTTTGCTTTCACTCAGAAGCCACATCAAAGGTGTTTTTCTGCCTCTCGCCAGTTGATAGCAAAGACAGTTTGAGTCTAATCACAACCGCCGTATGAAAAAAAACAAACAACATATTGATTTGAATCTTTGGTAAACTGCAAGATACGCGTCTGTGTGAGCGTCCGCCTGCTCACACAGATGCCAGTGTGTTTCTGCTGCTACACACACACACACAGAATGATGCATTTCCACTATTTCAGTCCCAGCTGGCGGAAACCGTTAAATGAGCAGAAACTATGACACCTCGGTGGTATGAAAATTAGATGTAATGCACATTTTCTTTCCATTTAAGTGTATGTTATTTTAACTGGAGGTTTGGTCACCTGTTTATAGGCTTGTTGATCATGCATGAGCGGCTTTGACCTGTGTAATGAATGGCTGGCAGGCTGCTCTCTTCATTTGGAACATTTTTCTCTTTAATGACACATTCAGAAATAAAACTCTTAATTAGTTTTTTTGTTTTAATACAACAGCTTCAGGCTTGGTTTAGTCTCCATGTGAAATCTATGTTCAACAAACAATTTCACCACTTTATGGCTCTTCAGAAACGTGGAATTGTTCTGTAAATATCTATCTATCTATCTATCTATCTATCTATCTATCTATCTATCTATCTATCTATCTATCTATCTATCTATCTATCTATCTATCTATCTATCTATCTATCTATCTATCTATCTATCTATCTATCTGGAACAACTCTTGGTCTGTTTTCGCCATCAAAAACTCAGCTGTTTGTTGCTGTAGCTTTAAAACCCTGCTGTTTAAAACACTGTCGTTGCTCAATGGCAATTGCCTAAGACACCCCATTCCTGGGAAATGAATGTGTGCCCTTGTTCCAATTTTAGTTTTTGCCCGCCACCATGGGCTGCTATTTGGTCTGCCATTTCTCAGGGTTGTGGGCTTCTTTAATGAGCACTTTGATCCCACTCAGGTCTGGCGCTGGTGTTTACGCGACCCTGAAGAAAAAACAAAAAAAAAAAAAAAGAGAGAAGAAGAAGAGGAAGAAATGTATCCCATTCTTTGCTAGAGTTGTCTGAGCTGTGGTGGTGTCCAGCGTATAGCAGCCACTTCAGGACCCTGGGGACCCTCGTCCTCATCCTCAGACCGTCAAGTGACCACAGAGAGGTCACGGCTGAGTGCGCTTTCAAGTCACGCCAGGGTGGATTTTGAGTAGAAAGTACAAAAGCAGATGACAAATGCACACTAGGGGAAGGTCAAGAGGGACAAACAATGAAACTAATATTGAAACATTTCTCGTCAACCTGTCAGATTCCTTCGGGTTATGAGATCTTGTTGCCGATGTCAGTGTAAGACTTTTTTTTTAGTGTGTGTGGTATAACATGTGTTTGTGATTAGGATTTCCCTTTATCAATCTCATAAATTTCATAACTTAACTTAACTACAACAGCTTCTTGGCACTTCACACTAGATGTTTTATGTGCAGCGTATAGCCTTGACATGGAGCAGCTGTGAGCTTTCTGATGCTCAAATACTTTGTGCATTTGCATGCTTTCTCTGTGACCAGCATAAAATCCACATTTCGACAAGTCCTCTCCCCCCTCGAAACTCAACACCACACAATATCCTCAGCCTAACGGTTCATTTATCTAGTATAGAGTCTCATAATGTTATTTTTTCAAAGTGGAAAAATCTGCAGCGAGGCTCTGAAGGGTGGAACTCATTACTGTAAAAAAGATCAATATGGGGTTCATAAAAATATAATTTAATTGAAATATTTGCTCTCAAATTACATTTTATATTAATTTAACTTGATCTGATAAAGACATGGAAGCTTTGACGGGCAGCTCTAATGTCATTACAGCTCAAATCATTCACTGACCTGCTCAGTTGTCAGAAATTCATATTGTGCAGTCAAACATTGCCCAAACTTACACAACTGTATTTTGAAGAGCCTAAACTGTGGAGATACTATAGCTAGGTTGCAGATGTTTCAGTGCATTTAGCGTCTTTTTAGCTCTGTTTATGCTAAGCTACGCTACCTAGCGCCAAGCTGTGTTTCTGTAGGTTACTTAGAAACAATCTTCTCTCTCAAAGCCTTTATAAGAAACTGAATCAACATATTTCCAAAAACAAATAACACTTGCGTCACTTTTCTGATATCAAGTCACTGTAGCCGTTTGTCTTGAAGGTAAATTATGCAACAATGTCCAAAGCAGTTGTTAATGCTAATATAGTAGCAATACAAATGGACATTTAATAATCCCATCTGGCTCTTTCAGTTTTGTTTTTACTCACAATTCTTTGTCATAGAAAATGGGAGTATTTCCTAACTTCTCTGTCATTACCTCTTGCTTTTGCCTCTTTGACATTAAAAACAGACAATTCAATAAATTGCCATGCAAAGATTAAACTGTACAGCCTACACACCAGATTTATAAATCAAATCAAAAAGGGTGAACTTTGGATGACTCTAGCAGGTTGTGACTTAACTATGATTCACGAGTTGCCCAGGGCGAGCTTAACAGACTGAGCACAGTTGAGATTTAGCCTATGTTTAAATCAAATCCCAAATTCGACAGTAATGCCCATGGCCAAACGCTCCTGAACATAAAAAAAAAGAGAAAAGAAGGGAAGTAAAATATTAAAATTCATTGTTAAGTTCTTTGGTTTGACTTTTCACATAAAATTCACAAGCTATTATCTTTAACCTCAAATTCAGTTTTACCGAATATTCACTGCCTTTCAGATTTGATTCAGGAACATTCACAAACTGAGAATTTACATCAATCCAAAAGGAGTCACATGTAGTCGTCTTCTGTAAGAACTGGACAATTGGTGTTGTGTTTGCTTTTTATTTCCCTGAAGACATCAGCAGGAATTGCCACATTCCACAAAACGATCATACATAATACAATTAAGACTTTGATTGAGAGTACTGAATGTTCCGCAGTCATTCATCGTTTGGCACGAAAGCTTGCCCTGTGTCACGTGCTGGGAACACAACAAACAGACGGAGCATCCAGCGCCCAGCCTTTCACAAGCTTTAGAAATACCTGAACTGGTATGCACCATATATGTCTGCACTCTTTTGCTTGTAGAACACATTGCACAAACATGTAATATAGTGTAAAACATCAGATTACTTCAATTCAAGTTTGAGAAGATGTTGGCTGCTGCACGGCTTCGTTCACTGTGAAGTATTAATCTCTAAATCCTGTTTGAAAAGGAAGACAGGATATGCAAAGTCTGCCTAACTGCCATAGTGACAGGTGTGTATGTGCGTGCGTGTGTTTGCCTTTGCAAACTCCATTTGAAACTATGAGTCAAAAATAAAAAATGTATATGTGTATACGTTATCAGGGTATGGAGGGTTTGTTTCTTTTTAGAGCTTTGCAAAGTGCATGCATGACTTGTTTCCCCACCCCTGCTTGGGCAGCAAAGTCAGACTTGGACATTGTGATGGGAACTGTTTAGAGCCAAAGACAAGATAACTTGCATGTTGACTCAGTGAGTCACGGCATGGTTGTTGCTGTTTGCACTGGGCTATTAATCACAAGAGTATATGGCCATGTGAGCGGGTGGAGGTGCAGGATCCTGCTGCAGGTACACTGTGATCCACTAATCTCCACATGGTGATATAAGGAGACAGGAGAGAGGGGGGGAAAAAAAACATGCAAATGAAACCAAAACTCATGCTTTCACATGCCTATTCACGTGCAGGAGATGGATTGGTGCAAAAAGAGAGATCAGAGAAATTAACAAGGTGTAATGGCTGTCAGGCTGGATGCATCCCTTTGCCCGGACTTGCCTGCTGTGTGCCCATCCACGTGTTGTGGATACCCATGTGTCAGTGGTTGTGAGTCACGCCAGACATTGCTGTTTGCCCAGGCTGCCGTGACTCATCACATGCCTGCTGCTGGATGGGACTTGGACCGTCGATCTGTTCTCATGCTTTAAGTACAGTATCTGTTTGACTTGGGCTTTCGTTAAGTATTCTTAGGTGCGTTTTTTTTACATGCTAACACGATCACATCCAGCTCAAAGACACATGACCTCTCCATGCCTTTTTCATCTGTATCTTGCATGTCACTCAAGACAGCTTTGAATCTTTACGGAAGAATCTGCTGTGTTGTCAAAGCACATGCCAGCGAATTATGCCCCCTTTTTTTTTTACCTGCAAAAGAATGTAAGAGTTGGGCATTTTCCACTTACTGCAACACACTTCTGCACACACAAAGTTCTTGGCTTTGGAAAAGTGCGTGGGCGACTGTCAAAGTCATGTATTGGTGCCCGACCAAGGGTTACAGCCCGATGGAGACAGCTTTAACCTGCAGTGCTGATACAGAGACATTATAGGTGTCTTATCTCTGCCCTGGGGATCCTAAAGTCAGCTATACACCACTCCAGCAATAGAGTTTTAAAGCAAGACGGAAAAAAAATGGCCATAAACATAAAATGACTGACTGATAGTTGCACTCGGTTGAAGGATGCCCTCTAATTAGTGTGTTTTATGAGCCCAGGATCCACAGTGAAAACATGTTCGTGCTGTGCCGGAGAGCAAACACTGCCTGGGAGGTCAGAGTGGCTGCAGGGAGCTGTGGATTGTCCTCAGACCAAGTTCATTGGGATTGTCCCATGGTAGACCTTTAGGCGCCCGTATCTTCTTTGATAATTACAGTGTGAGTAATGGGACGATTTCGATGTGCAGCAGCGAACGGACGATAAGTTGTCAGGCATTCCTCCATTATCAGTTCTGTGCAGACACTGATACCTCTTATCACCGTAGTGTTGTCACTTCTTGGGAGTGAATGAATGAATTTGGAGTTAAACACACAGACACCAGGAGTTGTCACCTCCACAAAATATTTAGTGACAGCCTTTCTTTCATTGGCTTAAGGCGAGGTGGAAATGACAAATTGACAAATGCGCCTTAATACAACAGTTTATAAAAGTCTCACAAGCAGCATTATAAACTTGTGTTGTCTTACTAAACAAGTCGGGCAATGATCAGCCTTTGTGTGTCCGTCTGTGAGCAAACGTGATCTGACTGAACGCTGCACATGGCATGACATGGCATGACATGGCACCGTGGAGGGAGGGTTGTTACCGCGCTGAGAAGTTGGAGGTGTGTAGCCTGTAGCCTGTCACCTGTAGTGCTCATCCAGCCTCTCACCGCGGCTGCTCCTTCACGTCGCATCACTGAGCTTCAAAAATGATCTGCAGTTACACAACTTGATTTCTTGTTTCATTGTCCATTATATGACGAAGGCAGGCGGTTTTTATGTCGGAAAATGCAGAGTTGACTGATGATGAGGAATGTTTTTTCAGAGAAGAGGTCTTTACTATCGCTACTTTCATGAAAAAAAAGTGCTTGGAAATGAAGAAAGAATGAATTATTTGGTTTTGTTTGTATTCTGCTGGCTATGAGATCTATGTCTTGCAAGCCCCTTATAGGCTAGGCACCTAAACTGGTGTATGACACATAAATAAAATAATATTCAATTGAATTCAATACAGAACGGTGAAGATTAACACTGTCTTGCTTCACAGATTTATTTTTTGTGCTATAAAACTCACAGTGGCTCGCAGTTTTTACGTGGAGCCACAGCAGCTGTAAGTGTTGGGTTTGCGTGAGCGCCAATAAACATAGAAAATACCTCATTTGATAGATATTGACATAACATTTATTCATGCAAATGAAACTTTAAGACATTGCCTTTTTATTGCACAGCTATCCTCAACTGCCTCAAAACTTCCCCTCTTCTTACGTCCCTTTATCCGTGTCGAGCCGTTTCTGCACTTGGCAGCAGCTTGTATCTCTGGCAGTGAGAGTTTTGGCTGATGCAAAAGTTTGCTGCAAGCAAGCATGACGAGAAAACATGGCAACAACAACACAAACCACAAAACACTAGATCTGGCACAACAGCATTGATAAAACAGGTGAGGTTACATTCAGTCCTTTGTGTTCTGTGTTTGCAGAAGAATGAACGCTGCACTGATGAAGGCTGTCATCCATCTAAATCTTTCTTTAGTTGCTCAGTCATCAATTAAAACTCCTCCTGCCTGAGTCAAACTGTCCCTAAGCAAAGTGTTGACTATATATGGTATATGATGAGGTGAAAAGTGCTTTGGACAAGTGTGTCCTCATGAAGCTGCTCCACTGATTAGTGAATAAAGTCTTGAGACATTTGCACATGTTACGGGTATTTGAACTTTTGGAGGGATTTATTTTTCCAGAACAAAATAAGAATGAAAAAAAAAATGCCACTGATTCCTCCGACATCTCAGGAATGAACCCCAACATATCCTGTTTCACCTGCTCCTGAATTAGTGAACCAATGAGCTGTTATCCCCCCTCCCCTCACACATCACAGGCCGACCTCTCTCAGCAAAGAAAAGCTCTTTAAATGATTGAAATATTTCAGATGCTCTTCCAGACAAAAGAAGTAAAAACAAGGGAGTTGAGTGAGAGGCATGGAGAGCTCCCTCTGACCCCCTGGTCAACCAGAAAGTGGGGGAAGGTTAATCCTGGTTTACACTGACCTCACTCAGCAGCTCCTCAGCGCCGAGGTGATAAACACGAGTAGGAGGAAGATTCTCCTCTCACCTGCGGCCGGCGCTTTGCCCCGGGCCTGACCTCGCAGGTGACGACAGACCTGACATGACAACTGTCAAGTCAGTGGGAGACGGAGATCCAAGAAGATGGGGAACAGGTAACAACACAGGTGTATTGCTATCTGTACAGTTTCTACTGTTACGTAACCACTGTTTCTATGGTGAAAAGTTCAGATACATTAGTCACATTTATCTTTAACTCGTGAGACTGTCTGTGAATCATTTCATCACGTTGAAAGAGCAGTTGTAGGAAAATGAACGTCAGTAGTCTGACTAATCTAATTTCCCTAATTATGGCGAGTAAACAAATACACATGAGAAATATCCATCCTGAGGGAGTCAAGTTAATCCAAGTGTTGATACTTGACATTATACCCTTTTGATAGCAAACAGCTCTTCATACGAGACAAAACAACTTAAATAAATCATGACTGGGATATCTGCTGATGTTGAATAAAAGGCTAAAAGTTCTTGAACTTGTGGTAAACATGGACGTTGCTGTATTTCAGCCCTTTCGCTGAAATCCCATACAAATGTATTGTGTTTTAATGTCTTTTTGTGTATTTTATATAATCTTGTTTTTCCCTTCAGGCTGCACTTGAAAATAAGAAATTCTGTTCTTAATTTGCTTGCCTGGTTAAATAAAGGTTAAAAAAAAAAAAAAACCCAAACCAAAACAACAACAACAAAGAAACGCAAACTCGTTGCTGGGTTTTCAGGCTCCTTGCAGTAGCAGTTGGTTGCTGGAGTAAACATCTTTATCTTTAATTACACATCTCACTTATACTTTTGATTTTTTGACTGAAACCCGGGCGTCTGTCCAAATATTGGCCAACGTGCGCTTGTTCTGTGCTCACGGCTCATGTTGCTTCATGCTAACACTTGCTCAACAACAAAACAATACCACATTTGCCAGTCATCGAAAAAAAAAACAAAAAAAAACCTGACCGATTCCAGGTGTCACATCTAGTTGCAAGTTTGGATTTGATTTGGTGTTACGAATCCAACTGGTCGAAACTGGACTGGCAAAAAAAAACAACAAAAAAAATCCAGTCATGGGAGAGAAAAGAAATTAAGAGAAAGACAGATATATTTTTTTAAAGTGTTAAAACAGGTGGAAATTCAGCGTATTGTTTATCAATCTGCGTTTATTCCTCCTTTTATTTATTTAATTTTTTAAAATGTAATGGAAAAATCAGCTAACTTTTCTCCACTCTGGCCTTACTGATAATATATCCGCTATCGTTCAAGGTAAATGCAGAGTTCAAAGGATGGCAGCAAAACTGTTTGCAAAGCACTGGGCGGTGACATTAGTTTTGCAACAATTTGTTTTTTCATTTTCCACTTATCTTTATTTCTATTGATAAGGTGAAGCTGATTCATCAACGTCAAGGTTTTTTTTTTTTTCATTGTTAGCAAACTGGATCACTTAATTTTCAATATTTCAGAGTGACTAATGTTGAAACCATATGTTGTGTATATATTTGCCTGATGATAGCGAGGTTTTCTATCTCAGGTGTGCATTTGTGTAACACCTATAAATCAACTTTGGACATGTTTTTTTAGCCACATTGGCCAACACAGAGGAACGGTGTATTTTTAGTCAAACAGGCTAATAAAACTATAACTACATACCATGTGTATTTACCTGTCCGCTCAGGTCTCATCCTTAACCACACCCTACATGTGTTTGTATAGCAGCTATAGATTCATGTAACCGGATGACCTGTGTGTTCAGGCAGTGCAATCAAAGGAATGTCTGATATATATTTTAATAGTTTCTGTCACTCTAAAGTCATGGTAAATGTCTATATGTCTGCACCAATCAGCAACATCCTATGTGTGCATTAGCAAACTGAATCTGTTAGTGAACTTACAGTAAACTTAAACAAGAAAAAAAAAAGCAGTCTGATGTGGTAACGTTTGAAGTGTCATGTAAAATGAGCGGCAGAGTTACTACTTTGCCTCCTGGAGATACACACAACAGAAAAATGTCATACAAAGTGAGCAAACTCCTGCAAGCGATTTGAAAGAGTGTTTTTTTCCCCTGCTTTGTTTACATCTACACGCAATAAAACGGCAATAAAACGATCTACAGAGGAGCTCCTTGAGCGCAATCTGCCAGTAAAACGATACGTGAAACTCTGCAGGTATTTTAATGAGCACATCATAAACGAAACATGCACTTCTGTTCTGACAGAGAGAGAGAGAGAAATAAAAGAGCGCTGGCTGCGTGTTGTCTGCTGTCTTTTCCACAAAGCTCTTTTTGTGCTGCATCTGTCTGTTACTGTGTAATTATCTACCGTTTATGAGAAGCATCAGGAGTCATGCAGGTAAGGTACAGCACGTCATGGGTTTGACACATTAAAGCCCTGCCAGTCTCCTCAGAATACATGTGATTTTTTATGTTTCGTTTTATGCAACTTCTGACTCAACCTGCAGGCTGCAGGAAACGTCAGCTGTCTGTTGGCTTTGCAAAAGACTCCAGCCTTTCTCCAAAACCCACTTCATCTTCCCAGGTTTGTTCACTCAAGACTCAGACTCTCAGAGTGAGCTCACAGGGTCTTAAACCTGGCAGTACATCCCCGCTGTGAGACCACAGGCTAAGATGTATTTCCAAAAAAAGATCAGTTGTGCTGCGTTTAAGCCAAATCTTCTCTTTAGATGGAAGGAGGGAGTATACGCATCGATGGAGGAACGTTGCATCAACTCAAAAGTCAGTAGCAAAACTCTGCTTCACTTTGGGGCGTGCTTCCACACACACTCGTATAAACACACACACCATGCACCTGTGCAGGGCTGCACTGAAAAGAGCTGATAGCAGAGTGAAAGAACTTGACATTTGTTTTCCTAATCACCTCTGACACCACCTTTCTATTTGTGCAGAGCGAGAAGTATCACAGAGCTCAACAAAAGCTCCATTTACTCGCTGTCCTTATTTGTCCAAGCGTGTTTCCCTCCAGCTCCCTGAAACCACAAGCTCATTATTTCATCCTCCGTAATGTTAGCTTTTAAATCCACATCAGCACACTCATTTGGTGAGAGATTGTAAATATTTATGCAGCGTGTCACAAAAACACACACTCGCACACATGCACACACACACACACATATACAACTGGCAAACAGACACACACACACATGCAAGCACACTTTACCCTCCCATTTGTTCAGATTTCCTCTTTTTATTTTCAGAGTGAGCTGGAACTGTTTCACTGGTGACTTTGGCCGCACTCATGAGATCTTAATTGGATTATTTAAGGGCAGAAAAGTGCTGAGTTGTTTTGCCTGATTGTTTCTCTCTGTTGCTCGCTTCTTTGTTTTCACATGCAAAACGATTCGACCAGCGAATGTGAATAAATAGAGCTTCTGTGGCTTGAGAGAGACTTATTTGAACAATAGCGACTCTTTTCCAAACTTAATGCAAAAAAATAACTGGCACCTATCATATTTTGTTTGAATGCCTGCAGGAGTAAAAAAGAGGGGAAAGTAATCACCGGTGAACAATTTGAGCAATTGTGTTATTTTTTTGCTAATATCAGTCATGTCAGAGGTTATGTAAATGTGATTCTTGAAAAATGTTCCTCTTCCGTTTAGGAATTTGTATTTTATTCCTGCCAGGCGGCATTGTTCAAGTCTTAAAGCAGAAGTAAGGGGAATATGTGTATATCTATCTATCTATCTATCTATCTATCTATCTATCTATCTATCTATCTATCTATCTATCTATCTATCTATCTATCTATCTATCTGTCTATCTGTCTATCTGTCTATCTGTCTGTCTGTCTGTCTGTCTGTCTGTCTGTCTGTCTGTCTGTCTGTCTGTCTGTCTGTCCATCCGTCCGTCTGTCCCCTGGGCCTGATAATCTGTCCCATGCTGTCAAACATGTAACATGTTGTTAGCATGTTGACGTGGTAATGAGCGCTGACACAATAACTTTTGAAAGAGGCCGTTCTCTCTCTAGTCTGGGTGAAACGATGTCGCTCCACCATGGCGACGCCTGAGGAACAGACTCCAACACTGACTGAAACACTGGAACACTAAAAGACTCAGCCGTCAGCATCATCAGCGTGAAACCTGACGACAAAATGTTCTAAAATGCAGACTAAATCACCAACACTACTTTTTTTTAAAGAACATTTTCTGGCAGACTGATTAACCTGACAATTCATTCACCCCCCCCACCCCCCTCCTCCTCTCTGCCTGCGTCTCAGGTTGCCTGCAGTCAGGTGTGATGGCCCGAGGCCTCCGGTTTAAATCCCCAGCCCAGACGTCTGCACAGCTCTGGTCTGCCTCATTGGGAGCCCTGCACTGATTGCTGCTTTAACCCCCCCCCCCCCCCCCCCCCTCCCCCCCTACACACCCCCACCTCATTGTTAATGGGAGCCTTGCATTGTGAGGGGCCCTGTTGTATTATTGTCTTGCTGAATGCTGGAGAATTGGTTGTGTGGGCACCGGGCTGCCAGCAGCTCCTGTGAGGTCCTGTTGACCTGCTGAATGGAGCCGGTGGAGCGGCCGTCAGGGCACCGACAGCAGAGAGAGGGATGAGGGTGATCTGCTGCTGCTGCTGCTGCTGCTGCTGCTGGATTGCAGTAACAAACAGTGGCCACATACAATAGGAATATGTCAGTCTTAGCAATCACAATCAACAGTTGTAGCACATGCATTAAGGTACAAAGTGACTCTGATGAGCATTTACTAATGTTAATAGTTTTATTCTGCTGACAGACTGACATGCTGACAGTTTTTCTCAGTTGCTCTGGTTCATTTCTCAGTTCAGAATTGAAATTCTCAAAACTACTTGTTCAATCTTCACATCATTGTGTCACTTGTGCACATCAAAAATCAGTTTCTCGTTTCTTTGAACAAGTTGCAAATGCTTTGGCACATCCATGCAAATGATGATGTACAAATCTCTGCTGTTTCCTACATTTTCAATTGCTTATCATGTTGATCAAAATGTGTTATGATGGGTCTCTGTTGAATAGTCTCCCCTCACCTCCACAACATAGGCATTAGTTACAGTAATCACATAAGTCTTTACATACAAAATGGTCTTACAAGTTGTCATAATACATCAGGCATATTTCTATACATTTCCATTAGCCTTTTTTCTAAATCTGTCCTGAATTGGCAAATTGCTCCCAGGTGAATCTTGACTTTCTCAAACGAATGGAAATGTGTGAAGCATTAGATCAACTAATGATCAACCAGTTTTCTGAAATAGCCCAAAGGTGCATCTCATGAACCATCACCTGGCAAGTAGCCACAGCACAACACAATGTGTGACAATGTCTGACAATGGAAGGACAAGGAGTTGGACTACAGCAGTGCATGTACAGTTTTCCCTAAGGAAACTGTCCTATATTCACATTTCTACTTTTGTTTCTTTCTTTCTGTATCGCGATGACATGCATGGTCAGTCAACAAATTACAGAACAAACAGTAAAAGCATAAATGTGAATCTTCTTCTCTTATATTGACAACATGACTAAGCAATTTGACTGGCAAGAGACTGGCTTTTGCAGGTGTTTTCCATGGTGTTTTGCTATTTGGACGAATTGTTCTGAGAAATGCAATTACTGTTTTGCAAATATCTAGGATGATTTGATAAATGTACCAAAGGGACTCAGAGAAACTGTAAAGGTCAGAATCTCTCAGCTCAGCAAAAACATTTCATTATGTTCCTAATAGAAAACCAGTTTCTTCAGTGTTTGTAACTTGATCCCAGAGAGTGAGGGGGGTCAGTAGGTCAAGAGGCTAAGAAAAAGGCAAGAAAATAAAGAATGAAACTTTATATGTATATACTAGAGAGAGAACTTTTTCTTTTCTTAGGTATTTTGTTTGCTGAACTTTGTGCAGCGTTTTTTTTCTCCCGGCAGTGATAAAAGCTGCTGTCAGTGACAGCATCCACCAAGTATCTGGTACTGTATGTGAAATACATCCACCTGACAGATGCTGTTCAAACAGCAGCAAATCCTCAGTGAATAGATCTCTGGCTGATATGTAGAGTTTAAAATGTTGCTTATGTGCTGCATGTTTCAGGTGTTTGTATAATTGACTTATGTGAAAAACATATAACAATCCCAAAATCTTGAAATTACACTTAATGCACATACAATAGATACAGTAATTCCCTGTTTAGATGCAGTCGGCTGCACGTGCAGGATGAAGGAATGTGCAGTATTTGTTTTCTGGCTCCATGTAGTTCCTGCAGGATGCTGTAATTAAAGCTTCATATCGATATCTGCCTCCTCCTCCTCCTCCTCTCTGCCTGTGCGTCTGTGTTTTGAATTCTCTCTCGCGCTCGTTCCAAAGCCATTGTCTCACTTCGCTAATCAGAGACGCAGCTGCTATCAGATCAGGGAACGTTTTAACGTCTGTCAGCGGACTGAGCTGCTGCTGACAGGCTCTCTCTCTCAGCACGCAAGACGAAGCCTAAAGAGCAAACTATGAGAAAGAGCAGAAGAAACTATAATGCTGATTTAGTTTCTGTGCTATTTACAATTGACTTTAATGAGTAATCAGAAGTACAGATCTCAGTAGTCCGACTTTGTTGACATAAATCAGTTAGTTTCACTTTTTTTCTTCAATCAAAACATATCCAGTTTCTCTACAGCTACCTCCATTTGATACTCAGAGTATGAAAACCTGGTTTGAAATGACTTTCCGTAGGTAATATGTGACTTCTTGTGTTTTTTGTGGGAAAATTACATTCCCAAATGTAAAAAAAACAAAAAACAAAACATATATACAGTAGAGCATTTGGAAACACAAGCCTTTGTATGTAACCTTATACTGACGGTCAGGCTGATAAACCCCAGGTTACCTCTTCAGCGGAGCCACAGGAGGGATGGGAGCCGGGCTCGTGTAACGGAAGCTCACAGTGAATCTCGGAGGATAATGGCGGTGGATGAGCTGCTGCTATTGTCCCGCTGCATTGTGTTACATGGGAATGAGGACGACAGGAAACCTACCTTTTGTTGAACTCTTATATTTTGTATTATTACACCAGCTCTGGTGCATTCGCATCCACAAAGCCAGATCACACAGGCACACAGACACACACACACACTGACATCCATACACACACATTTTTCCATCATACAGCAACTGAGCCTCACTCTGGACTTCAAAGGCTTCAGTTTGCGCACAAAGCAAATGACAGGAGGCAAATTAGAAGGGGGGACACGGGTGCTTCTTCTGAGGAAGAGGAAGCTCATCGGAAGCACCTTTAATCTTCCACGCCACCCTACTCAAAATGAACACCCAGAGGAAATGACATCACGCTGCATGGCTTTACTCTTGTGTGCAATATCGAGTTGCAAAAAATACAAAAAATTCATTGCTCCTCTAGATATTACTGTCCCGAGCGTGATGAGGGTCAGGTTTCATGATGTTCTCAGCCTCTCAACAAACAAACAGCGTCTTGGACATATTATATTTCTAATCCAAGATGACAATAGGGGAAAGAAACGTCTAATAATGATAGTAGTGATTTATGTTTCAGTGTATTGTTGTTCAGCAAATTCCTAATGAGGCGCCACGGCTTTTGCTTAGTGGGTTTGCAAATATGAGAAGTTTTCCAAAATACAGTTGTTGTGTCACAAAGTATATAAACAGTGCAGTTTTGCAGGTGCAGGTGAAGACTATTGAATGAATACACCAAACTGCAATGGTTCAAGAATAAGTAACTAACTTGTGTGTGATACTCACACCTCTGTGTTTGTGCTCATGATTAGTGTTTTGAGTTTACAGCCTCAGAAGCTGCAGGGCTCATCCCTTCAGCCCTTTTATTCAAAACTATACAAAGGAAAATAAAAAAAACAAAAACAAAACACGATTCTTAAGTAAATTGAGTTGAAGCACCACAACAATATATGCTGTCAATCGTAACCTTTAAAACGAGCCTGTGCTGCTCCAGAAGCCCCAGCTTAACTCATCATCTCTTTCATTGTGACAACCCATAATTGCAGACTTTTTAAGCAGCAGCCCTGCAGATGTGTTGCAGATAAGCCTGTCCAGCTTAACACAGTCAAGGCTTCTCCGTGGTTTCCTTTAGGCAAGCGTTGTTCCCGTAGGCTGCAGATTTTTTTTTTTGGAGCGGTGGTGTCTTATTTCAAAGACGCCATGTTATTCAGAAGACATTAGAGCGAGATGACTGATTCATCTTGTAATTACCTATCGAGTAATGATCGGAAGTGAAACCTTCATACTCGAATGACGGTTTCATTCCTTCAAGCTGAAGAAGACGTGGAGACGCATACAGTAGGAACTTGAAAGGCCACCGGGGGACAACAGTTGCTGAAGTGATTAGTGGTCGCAGCTTTTAGTAAAGCAAACTCTTTAATTACAGAAAACACCAATGGAGATAAATACTCCGTCATCTGATAGCATCTCGGGTAAAGTAACCCCCCCTCGCCCCTCCCTCCTCCTCCTTCTCCTCCTTCCAGCACCAAACACTAAGCGCAGGTCACAAAGCTGTACCCTGAGGACCTGCTGTCTCCAAACTAATCTAGAATGACAATAGAAGCAGCTCTCATTTGTTGTGTAAGAAAAAAAAACATTGGGGCAATATGAAACAGAGCTGTTTTTCACGTGGGACTTTATAGGTTTAGCAAACATTAGGGTTTGAATAGGTTGGTTCGGTTGGTTGTGAGACCCTGGGATCTCTGAATACACTCATGTTTACTGGAACAAAACAGTGGGGATTTCAGGAGGAGGATTTCAAAAGAGTTTTTTTTCTTCTTCTTGGCACATTGGACTGATTTCTTCTCTGAGGCTGATTAACATCCTGCTGAACCCAAAACGAGGAAGAGCTCGCTTTGACTTGACTCATCCAGCAGCAGCTTCCTTTGATTGGCTGCCATTAAAACACAAGCATGGCAGAAAGATAAAGAAGGTTATGGTCGGAGGAGCCACAGTGAATTAGACATAAGTCAACGATTCTGAGTAAGGCTGAAGTGTTAACCGGTCCAGGTGCACGGAGCTCCTCAGGCAGGTCTCTCCAAAGCCGAAAGGGGCAGCTCACCTTTGGTCTTTAACCTTGAAACGTCGTGATATTCCTGCCTGAGGAACTCGGAGGAATCAACAGCCCAGAAAAAGAAGAAGGAGGAACAAACAAAGACACAATAGTAGTCAATACAACCTGCTGATAAAAAAAGACTAAAAGAACTGAAACAGCACCAGTCAGTGAAGAGATGTTTTATGTTCATTTCACACATTTTGGCATTAGTGTTGGTCCCATGAATTTATAAATGTGATAACGCTGTGATTTAAATCATGTTTCACATCCAATGATGAGACCAGTGACAATCTTCCCTTCGTTTCACACAGTATCTAAAAATAACAGATTAAAGAAAGGGAAATTAATTGCTGCACATTGTTTCGCAAACGTTGTTGGTACAACAAATCTAATTGACGCTATTTGACTTGCAAAAAATGTTTGCGGTTTTCTGACGCCAACTTCTGAAACTTGCGACGCCTGCTACCCCAAAAGAGCGGAGGTGTATTTGTTTTCTGCTGCAGGCAAAATCTTTATTTTCAATGCAAAACAAGCCTTATTTATCCCTAAGGCTAGATACACATAATGATTAAGATGCTTTAATTTCCATGGTAAACAATTAACTGACTCTTCAAGCTACACAAGGCGTCTGTTACTGTAGGTGAAGAGAGAAAAACTGTGAAAACACATGTGAGGTTTCCTGTGCTGTAACGGTCTCTTAAAAAAGATGTAAAACAAAAAAACAGTTAAAGATCACACGATCTTTCGCAGCAAATCATTTAGAAAGTCCATTGTATTACTGTAATATTCTTGTGTCTAATTAACAGTGAGAAGGAATGAATATGAAAATGTAGTGAATTGCTGACAGCTTGGTTTCTGAGAATGAGTCACTTCAACCACAAGCAATGGGTGTGCCGCCTGTTGTCCCCCATCAAACTACATCCACCAGATAACACAATTTGATGAAGCCAGTATTTTTCGTTTATGGGAAAAGGAAACACATATATAATATTTGTGTTTTTTACTTTGCTTTTGACTGATTAAAAAAAAAAAACTCTGGGTGGATTTTTAAAAAAAGATGAAAATGAAACATTTAAGAACAGAAATCTGTTTCTACACAAATTTTCCCAACATTTTTATTTGCAAGAAAGCTTGTATGAAAACGTATCTTGAATCTGTACCAATCGATTATCAGACACCTAGGGGCTTCATTAGATAAGATAAAGTTCATCTGGAGGCCATCATCATTTCCGTGCTGTAAAACGTCTTGGCATGGATTCAGTCTCCTCCTGTGGCAGATTAGATAAAACACTGGCACATCACCAGATCCAATAACGTCTATAGCAAAACGTTTTATTTATTCTAAACCCCAGATAAGGCCTTGACTTTTGCAAACAGTCGGCTCTGGTTCATCACGCAGCGTGGAAATCAAAAGCAAAGTGCACCGTAGTAGACCGGCTGCAGCTCGGCTATAGTCACATGAACTCCACAGATGAAACATGTGCTAATTACCTAACATTGGCACTGTGGTCATCACGGCTGATCCCTCCTCAAACAATGAGCTGTCAAGTGAGCGGAGCAGCAGCAAATACATGTCTGCCCTCAGAGGTTGTGATGGACAGCGAACTGTCAGACAGACAAGTTGCAGCTTATTGCAGCAGCCGCAATTATCTTTTCTGCTCCTTTGTAGTGTTTCGCATTAAAATACCTCTTCGATGAACTTAGGATGAGTAATAAATAATAGCACGAACCATGTGCAGTCTTGTTCTTGTTGCTTCTAGCAATTATTGAATTACTCTTTTCAGTTTCTGTTTATATACTTTTAGAAAGTTATGAAAGATTTGCATTATATTTAACATCTCATTTCGCATTTCTCTTTCAAGGTAGAGATGAATTCTGCAGAAGATCTTTAAAATCTTTAAATTCAGGTCTTGTCTGTTTTGTTATATTTAGAAACAAATGTGGTGTATGGAGGAGGTTCCACAATATTTTAATGCTCACATATAGTTTTCTATTTTAAAGTTATGTTTTCAAGCTAAATATGTAGATTTCCTTCTATTGTTTACACTCAGGAAATTTCGAGTGGTGCTTCTACATGCTGTACGTGAAGTGACCCAAACCAAAAAATGGGATAGTACATGATTCAGACACATACAAATATGTATTTTTTCAATAATTAAATCCCCACCCACATTCTTTAATGGGTTAAAAACACAGGAAGAGGCTGCTGCTTGTGTTTTTACTCTTAGTCATTGGAAATAATGACAAAAAGTGTTGGTGCACGTTCTTCTGTTCTTACAGAAATAATAATGACCCTCCCATCCTTAATTATCATGGCAAAGATACATTATCAGTTACAATAGGGACGATTAAAAAATATTCCTGTTTTAGTCACTACAATCATGTCGAAAAAATGTGACCGCTACGCAAACGGAGGTTAAAGATGCTATGACTAAGATTTTACTTTTCCCAGAGCACGAAGTGGCCATAATACTTTATATCTTTATAGATTTGATAGAGATGTCGACCAGATCCCTATGACTCACAGATTCATTCACCAGCCTCAGAGTCTCTGGCTTTCAGGACTCGCTTTCTGGCCAGTGCTCCATTAAAATGGAAGAAAAAAAAACGCTCCCCTGCAAGAGGCATTTCAAGGAAGAGCAATTTTAAAAAACGAGATGAAATAAATGTAATGGAAGCTCTGTTCTGGGTCATTATTCATAATTTCATGGCACAATCCATTTAATTATTTACATTTCATTGTGTCCCAACTGTGTAAGACATAAATTGTGAGTAAGCTGCCACCAGTATGTTGCAACGATTCTGACTCAAGAAAAAGAGGAAGAAAAAAGAAAGTTGAATAAATAAGACTTGGCATTACTCTATATTATTACTCCGGTTGTTGTCCCATTTGTGGAAATCTGACTTTTATATTTATGTGTGTTACAGGCCCCTGTAATCTGTGACCTATTATACTGTATATTGTTGCAATTACCCATGACATCAGTTTGCAGTATGTACCCTTTAAGTCCTAATTAATGCACAGAATTTCAGCTGTGTTACTATGAAAACCCTCCCCTTGTACAGTAAACAAATTAGTTTTAACTAGTTACACCTGTTACACTCAGAACACTCTGTGCTCCAAGTCTTTTCTTGGATAATGCTGGAGCTGGAAACGCTTTCAACTCGATGAAAACGCCTACAGATCATAAAATCCCCAAACTGGACAATGAAGTTCGAGTTGTTAAAAATTTTATAGTGAAATACCCCTGCCTGTTCTCTCAGCCTCGTACACACACACAAGCAGAAGTCAAACATTTACTGACCCTAAAAATAAATGTTTTTTGCCGATTGTATAATTACATGGCGCAGGGATGTTAGTGTGTAATGTGATGCCTTTTTGTGTGTTTGTGAAGGGAAGGGGTTGCGGAAAGGGGAGGGAGATGGGGCGGGGGAGCTTTGGTACAATATAATTAAAATAGGATGGCCTTCGCAGGGCTCAACTTGTTATTGTCTTTTCAACCTCAAAAAGACGCCATGTAAAAATAGACATGTGGCAGAGGTTTTTCTCCGTCTTCCTCCATATATTTCATCAAAATTCAACGAACGGATAGATGTTTTGAGGTGTCGACACTGATTAACATCCTGATATCTGGTGAAATGATGGCCTCAGCGCTCCTTCAATCAAGCTTTTGTACCACGTCGCATGTATCTCCGCTGTAAAGCTGTCAACACAATAAATCCCCACTCTTCAAACAGTCCTTATAAACTTCAGGTAAACCTACAACCGTTGGTGTTCTGAGTTTCACCTCGGTCTGGTCAGTGCTTGCTTTTCTGACTTATGCAATTCCATCCAAGAGGTATTTTATTGAAGTGGTTGCCTATTTGCCCTCACATTAAACACCTGAGGAATGTGTCCCTGGGTTTGCTGAGGTTGTTTTGATGTGCATTCAAAAGCCCATGTGTGCAGAAGGAGCTCATTCACAGCTCGCAGGGACTCAATAGCTTCATTTGTCCTTGAAGGTAAACACTCACAGAGGAGGCCCTCAAATATGGCCTTTTCAAATGCCAAGGCCCCCTTGGCTCTCCATCTTATGCGACAATGAACAAATTCCTATTCAAAAGCACTTACTGTGCGATAGCGTAGAATTGTGGTGCCTTCAACACACCTGAGTAAATGAATGAACCACATCGCCGTTGAACAAAACTGGCCTTGAACTGTAAACGTGACATTGACGATGCACTTGCACAGAACAAATGCCACTTGTTGTCAATACCTACTGAGAAACCTGTTTGACACATTGAAATCTGTCCAAAAGAAAGACTTTTTGACAGAGGATTAAAATAATTCAGTCACGTAGCATCATTTGTGTCTGTGCTCACATTGTTTCACCTAAATGCCTCTTCATCACCATCACCATCTAATGTGATGTAATTGGATGCTAATCACTGTGAGAACAAAGGTAGACATTGTAGGGAAGTTGTCAAAGTTTAGGCAACTTTGGTCGGATTTGCATTTTGTACTTGCCTGCAGCTGAATTGGTGACAACCTCAATGCTAATGTTTCTGGCTAATTGTAGTTAGCCTATTTATTCAAATGTTATCTAGTTTGCCTATTTGGTCTGTTTATACGCTACTTGGCTAACTATAAACAATTGAATCTGTTGCCTGCTTCTTTCTCGCTAGCTAGCATAACAGATCTTATAACTTGATAAAACTGATTTGAACTTCTTTTTTTTAAAAGTAAGACTATAGGCTATGTTATTTTAAATAGGCTAGTCTGCGACTTAGCTAACTATTTCAAATGTTTATTGGCTAGGCTATAGGCTACTTCACGCTAATCTATTTTGAATGAAAATTAGCCAACTTTTTGGTGGGATTTCAACTGATAAGTCATTATTTTAACGTATTTAATCTGTTAATCTTCTGCTTTTAGCTAGTTATTAATAGCCTACTGTTTAGCTATAATCTATTTGAATTTTACCGCCACCCAATTTTGCTTGCTAGTTGTTTTTGTAGCCTACATTAAGCAGCACAGTTCATATTAGCTAACTCATTTGGTATTTTTCCACATTTATTGATCCAGTCAGCTGCAGCACTGTATGCAAACCGCCATCTGCGTCAGACACATGCCACCAACTTGCACAGATAATTGGCGGTGATAAAGGTTAAGAGAAAGCGTCTTCCACAGAATAATACTTTGCGGTTAGAAACAATGAAAGCAAAACAAAAACAAGCCTTCCAGAAATGAAGTCAAGCGACATTGACCATGTCTCAATCAGATAGTCCATAAGTCAAAATACACACTTCAACCTGCAGGTTCCCAGCTCGCTGCAATGACTCATCACTGCCACCGCATCAGGATGCACCAGGTAGTGTGTGTGTTTTCTTGCAGCATTCCCAGCTGAGGTGTGTGTGTTTGGTTGTCTGTCATGTCTTTCACTCTACGCGTTACTCACAGACAACCCTTGTGAGATCCCAACGGTGTTCACTGTCAACGCCTCAGCAGGAGATACGCAGAATGACTTCGGGTCCAACAACAACTCTGCAGGTTTGAGATGGTGTGTAGGTGTAAGGATGGATTGTTTTGTAGACAGGAACTTCACATTCCCACAACACCTGTAAAATTCCACTCAGGATTGCAGTGTTGATGCTGCCAAGTGACATCCCACGCAAGCCGACACACTCATACTTTAGATAAAAGAGGTGTACTCTTGCATGACCAAAACCCACAATGCTAGAATATTTACGATGTGATTGACGGTTTGTTCCACCAGCAGATAACCAGAGCCGGTCGCGTTTGTGTTTTTACTCTTATCATGCAACACAAATTGCTAGTCTGGAATACAAATTGTCTGGAATACAATGATAGGTCAGACATCTTCCAATCAAATATCACCATTTCCTATCTTCTTACATAGCATTTGTATATTGTTTTTATCCTGTCAGACATGAATTGATTTTTTTGGGGGAACAATGGGACAAGTAGTGACTATTGACATCATATGGCCTCATAATAAAGTCATGGTGAATGTATTCGCTACCGGTTTCCTTTTTACATGTCTGACAAACATGGAGAAACAGTTGTGTTGTAGGCCCTAGAAGTTCCTGATCTTCCTGAATATTCACATGACTGTTGGGAATATAATCATGATTAATATTCCTGTTTTGGCATTTTCTAATATTTTTTTGTGCAAAGTTACACTTCCTTCGATTAAATCTTCAGACAATCCACCATGCATCGAGAACACATGAACCTTGACAGACTCATATCGATGTTGTATCAATGATTATTAATATTCAAATGTTCCCAAACTCAAAACATGCTGAAATAAAGAAAATGTGATGTGAGGTTTTGCATGTCTCAAACTCTCTCGTTTTTTTCCACTTATGGCTGGAATAAATTTAGAAGAATAAAAACCTGTTTGCAGACAATCTCATGTGCCATCTGATAAGGTGAAATGAACTCAGTGTGTCTTATCGTGCAAAGATCATTCTGGATACAGTTTTTTTGTTGGCTGGACTCCAACAGCGTGGGCAGATTGACTTGAAAACTTTTTCCTTTTTTATTTA
Source organism: Decapterus maruadsi (assembly GCA_030347415.2). Classification (NCBI taxonomy): domain Eukaryota; kingdom Metazoa; phylum Chordata; class Actinopteri; order Carangiformes; family Carangidae; genus Decapterus; species Decapterus maruadsi. The sequence goes on from CM064906.1 coordinate 22,858,250, forward strand.
TTTATTTCTATACAAAACAACATAGCAACTTTTTTGAACAAACCTTTGTCACTGTTGTGGTTTGTTAACTTGTATCACAGCCAAGCCATTGCCTATAACTACTGTATGGTAATTTCTTCAGACAATGTGGTTGTAACACTGGTGGTTTACACCTTGGAGACTTTGTTGCATTAAACTAGTTTATCTATGAATAGGGTGACATACAGTAGCAGAATGCAAGTAGCCTAACATGACCTGGGATTTGACCCGGTCTTGTTTTGTCTGCTTGTTTTCCTGTGAACTCGATGAGCTTCCTCCTGAGGTTTTTCATCGCTCCACTTACCTGCAAAAAAATACACACAAACGTCCTCACTTGCACTGTATCAGCATTGTCTGCGTTCACTCCATCCACGTGCAAATCATGTAAATTGCAGGGAAGGGTGGGTATGCATGCTGTAATTTCAATGGAATATGTGTGCTTAAATTAGAGCGCGGCGTGGTTAGGGGGGGCAAATGTACCGAGGCGCTGGGGCCTCTGGCTGGTGATTGGCTGTGTGTTGTGCTAACAGACAGGGCCTTTCCACTGGTCGTGACGGGCGGTTCTGATGTGGCCGACCACGCGGCCCTGATGACGGGGTTGCATGTGTTCCTTGACCCTGACCATAATGGACAACTTTTACCCGCCGGAAGAAAATTACAGCCCCTCAGGAATGTTTCTGTTATTATTTTTCCTTTTTCTTCCTATAAAATAGAAGAGGACATTTCAACGTGTAAGCCATTATAAAACCATAGCAGCAAACCATAGGCAGAGGAAAAGAGACTTTTCTTTGCTGTTGTTGTTTATGTAAGAGGATAATAGATGATTAAGAGGGACTGCAGATGAGTTTATGGGGATGTTCTGCTAAATTAGAAATGGGCAATCAACACATTTGACTAATTTCTTCCTCTGCGACCCGCCTACTTCTCCACTAATTCTCCACTGTTGTCGAAACATATCTGTCACTCAGTGTCTCTCAGATGCAGAGGGAGTGGATTGTGGACATAGTGAGTCGAGAATGCATTCAGTTTTCATTCTTAAAGAAACAGAAATGTTTGAAGACTTTCCCACGCGAGCTTCTAACAATATAACTCAAACACTTTAGCACAACTCCTGTGGGAGCAGAGCAAGTTAAACTCCCCTGAGTTTTAAATCATCCTCAAAATATATCTCCTGAAGGAGTCCTTCAAACCAACCTGTGCACGCTGGTAAAACTAAAAGTGACTCACTAAAGTCGACTCCATATAAACTGAAATTGCTTGATATATTTGGCTTGAGTCATTCGGGTAAATTTAATGGGGTCTGTAAGAAGCTAAATAGAATTACCACATGGGTCAACACTAAAAGTGATGCTGGTTTGGCTGGAGCGGGTCTAGCATCTGTTTAAATGCTATAAGCCCGACACAAATGGAGAACTCTGGCTCACCCTCAGACTCCTATGGAAAGCCGAGCCAAGTAGCATACAAACAGGTGGCAGGGCTGAGCTGTTTCATCCCTGTATGGTGAAACTCCTCATTAGGATTTAGGTCAAGAGACGCAAACAGGATTTTTTTTAGTCCTTTGGTCCTTGTTGTTTTTTTGAAGTGTGGAGATAAAGATCACTGAGATTAACGCAGCTTGAATTCAGGGAGTGGTAGTAAAGGGTAGTGAGGTACCGTCAATGATCATATCTGCTGTGGAGGATCAAAGGAAAAGGGTCTTCAGCCCCTGAGGGATGCTGCTGCTCCTCAACTCACCTCGCTTCACCTGTCCCGTCAGGTGTTTGTGTGGAAGAGAGGAAAGGGAAAGAGAAAGAAAGAAGGTGGAGATGTTCAAGCTATTATGTGTCAGATGAAGAGAGGAAGGAGGAGGAAGGCAGGTAAAGACCCTCAAACATTTTAGACTGTATGAGGCTAATGAAGGGTGTCCTGCAGGCAGTTCCACATCCACCACCTAAATTAAGTGAACCGTTGTTCAAACAACCTCATTCCCTGTGTGGTATTTCAGCAAATGCCATGAATTTTACTTACCATTTATAGATCCTAATTCCCCACTTCCATCCTCAGATAGACGCCTGAAAAGACATACCTGTGGTTTAGGTTACAACCAATGAATACAAACCTTATATACGTTAGTGACGGCTGTTTTTCCAAAGGATAACATATATTTTTATATAGGTTCTTCATACTTTCTTTGGTAAATTACGTTATTACGCTTCTGTAAGCAAAGACTGATCTGAAATATACTTAAATTTCAATAATATTCCAAAACATTTTGGAAATCAATTCATTCTTCTCAAAACATTTGCCTGTTGGTCTCGAAGAAACGACAAAGATACTTTCCAACTTACTGCTTGTTCGTTACCGAAGTTTTGATATTTTGTTCCTGTCATTTCCTGTGAAATCTCACACCATCTAGACAAAAAATATAATTTTGACTGATAAATACTGAAGGTGCAAAGCATGAGATAATTGTAGACACTGCAGTTTTGCCATCAACTATTTCTCACGCTTTACAGCATTTTCCATTCAGATTTCTTGCTGTCCACCTTGAAAAATGTGTCCAAATTACTTAACAAAAAGGAATATAATAAACCATATTATCATTGCATATAACAAGGACAATTAGGGAAACTCACACAGCAACTGTTTTGTGCAAGAAAGGAGCAAATTTACATTGTCATTTTCACAACGTGCACTCGTTTGCTCATGCTCTCAGAGGTTTTGGAGAACATGAAGAACATGAATGTTTGAAATGGTCCATGCTCACAACATGTGCTCTGATAAGACAACTAACATCTGCTCCATTATGATTAACATAGCCCCACTTCTCCCATGTTTTCTCTCGAAACAACTGTTTGAATGTTTATTAAACAGCTGCTAGCAATGTAAACTATAGGTTGTCACGTAGCCTATAGATGATCAGATAATAATACATAATCTATATTCACATGTAAACTCCCATTTGTCCACAATGAACAGTTGAAGTGAGAGCTTTTTTTTTCTTAGTAGGATTTCCTGTTTAGTTGGAAAGTCACATAAGTATGCTATGACTCAGCAATATGTCCTGTTAGGTGAGTAGATCATTTGCATAATCTTTTTTATTTCCTCTTAATTCATTTGGGACACCAATGGCGCCCATTACGGTCAAAAGACCCCTCTTGAATTGTTGGTAAAACAATAAGTTGAGTTATAAGTTACAACAAAGCACATCCTATTGTGACAGTGACACATAAACCAAGAATAGCTGTGAAAAACTTCCATGCTGATGAAACGGTAGCAGGGATTTTGCAAATACTTCCTCTTCACACACTTGGAGCCACAGTCTTTGATTGAGACTTGTAATTTATCGCTTGAGTGCCTTATGATCTCCTGTGGACATGAGGTAAATTGCCCCTCTGTGTAGATGTTGAGATAGTGATCACAGCACAGCCTCAGCTTTGGTGTGTTGACAGATGGCAGCCGAAGCGTTTTCAGACAGAGGGTCAAGAAGTCAATTAACCCAGGTTCAGAAAGGTCAATTTAAAAGAACTTTTCCCGTTTAATTTTTTTTTTTTTTTTACACATTTAAATTTCTGTCTTATCTTTGCCTTTTAAAATGTATTAGCATGGCCTCCCTTTTCTCTTCCACTTGCAGTGATTTTCTTGTTTTTGTAATAACAAGTGTCACAAATGTTCCTGTTGCTGTAATGGATCAAGGGAGTTTGCAAACATGCTATGGTTGCCAGTAAGAGCAGTGGTGCTTTAAGCTAAATGCTGATGGTTGCAGGCTAATATGTGATCACCAACTTAATTAGCATGCACACATTTGCTTAATAGCAGTAAAATGCAAAGTGTATTTGAGACTGATGGGAATGCTGCTTCAAATTTTGATCTGTTGATTAATCAATATTACCCAAATTAACCGGATCGATCCTGAAGGAGATGTTAATTTATGAACCAAATGTCACAACAATCCATCGAGACCACAAACCTGAATTCTTTGGTGTCGAAAGAGGAAGAATCAGCAAAGTCAAGAGGATTCATCATCTGAACACCATGTTCATGTTACACAAAGTCTAATATTTGACATTATTGGGGTTGCAATATACTGGTATTGACAGTAAGATATGAAATATTGATATTTGGTTAAAAATACATGATCCCTTTGGGGATCTCAGATGATTTTCTCTCTATGAATTGAGTGCAATTGATCTTTTCATACACTTTTGTACATAGTCTCACCTCTCGACACTGAGTCAGAGATTAAACTCACAAAGTTAGAGATCAATTTCATTGAGAGTACTTCTATGATTATTGATTTCTTTTGGATACAGCAATAATATTGTTATTGTCAATTCCTAACGCCAAAGCACAGGACTGAGCAACCGAGTAAAGCTGTCCAACAAACACGTTGTATTGCACCATACGAGTCTGGCTGTGGAGCGTCAGTGGGATTTCTGTCAATAACTCATAAACCATTCATTCTGTCAATTTTTCAATATGCGTCATTCCTCTTACATCCTCTTCCTAGAGTTTAAAGCACCTACGTTCAAGAATTGTCTGCATGCGTGTCTCATATCGCCTGCACAAAAGCTTTGAAGGTATTAATTATCAGTTGTACCAACAGTCTTTTTTCCATTGTGAAATGCTGTTACAATTCTTCGAAGGCCATTAATCAGTCACAATGGTTGTAGACAGTAATCTCTATAATTGCTCTGAGGTGGGTGAAGGTTGTCTCCTGTCTGCACACCTCACACCACATTTAGCGTGGGAGGCGGCAGGCAGCAGCCACACCTCCTAATAACCAACAGTTACTACATCAGACTGCGATATGAGGACATGCCGTATTTGCCGAAAGGCTGAAGAAAGAACCTCGGTTAATCTCATTATATCTGAGATTAACTGTGTAATTCTCAATGTGTACATTTATTTTTGGGGGAGTGCAGACATGTGTAATTTACATCATAAGTGGCTCGTTTTGCAATCTAAGAAGATCTAAGGATGGCTGAGATCTGAAACCCTCTGTGTCTTATGCAGAAGCGCAGAGTAAGCCAACCACGTGTGCAACCACTCTACCCCAAATCATAAATACGGGGGGAGGTTTTAAAGACCCCATCATTGTACCACTGAAATATATACCCATCAAACAAGCTATTTCTGGTCTCAGCCCCTTGATGTGGTTGACTTTCTATTTTTGCCTCACCCTCGAATTTTAACTGAATGATATTGTATACTCTGACCGACGTAGTCCTGTTGCAAATTATATGAGGGGGGAATCATCTGCAGATAGGATGAATCACAGTAGGTTATCGTAACCAGCACAAAGTCGCATGCAGGCACAAGTTGTACTGAGTGCGTCTTCAAAACCCCTGTCCCAAGGATGCATCCCAAAGGTTTATTTTTACTCAGTCGTGAATGGTTATGGCAGCAAACCGCCATATGGCTGTAAGATTGAGTGGTCTTGGTGGAAAATGGGGACGGAAATTATAGAGGGAGAGAGCTGGTGTCACACAGGCCTTTCATTCCTCCTCTTCTCCACGAGCTGATTGGGTAAATACACCAGGTCTCTCTGGGACTGGGAAACAGTAACCGTTCATGGGTTCATGAGGATACCGGTCACGAGCATCAGCCGCCTTTACAACAGGAGAGGTTTTTTTTGTTATTTGAACCTTTAATCCAAAGAGTCGTGAGGCGGTCCCGCTCCTCCTCAGCTGAAGAGTACCTCACAGCGACATCTGGTTCAGGGTCACAAAGTTTCATGAAACTCCCAACAAATCACATTTCCTGCAGTGCACATGAATAAGTGAATATTTTTTCTCCGTTTTCTCCAGAAAAGTCTTCGTGCCAGACAGTTGGATGCTGTGTCTAAAGGTTTCTGCAGTTATATATAGGTGACTAAAACGAAGGAGAACACGGTTTAACAGCAGTAAAAAACATGACGTGAAGGCAAATCCACTGTTTTAATGCACGTCTCCGTCTTGTAATCCCTTTCTGTTTGGGAAAAAAGTGCCTCACTGCCTTCACCTGCGTGGCCTGAATGCTAATGTCTCATTTCAAAACATTTCATAAGGCTACATTTTTGTGTGACCTAATATTATTTATTAACTGAAACGCACATGTTAGCTGCAACATTTCCACACCTGCGAGAGTGGGCTAAGTATTTTTTTCCACTGGATCATCCGCAGCACAGCTGGAGCAATTTGCCTGCTGAGTGTTTTGATTATGAGTTCCTCAGCAGTCGACGTCGGAGCCGCTCGTTCGCTTTCGTCCACCCAAAAGTGTCACTGCGCATCAGGTTTCTGAGTAAATTCAGTGATTTAAAGTTGCTTATGACTGTGCCCTTTGATGTCGAGCATGTTGTACATGGCTTGATAGTCTTGGAGAGTTTGTTGTGGCGCGGGACACGCTGTACTTTGTGCGTGTGTTTACTTTGCTGCTGTCTATCCAGAGCCCTTTTCATAGGGCTTGTATAAACAGCAGGCCGAGCAGATTCAAAATGAGACACAATGTTTAATCCAAAAACCATTTAACCTCAGTAGGCAGGGCCGTCCTCAAACGTGAGCTCATTGATTCGACTGTAATTACTGGTACAGTTTGAATTCAGCCATTGTCAACCATTAAGTGGAGTTGCTGTAAGGGGACAATGAAGCCCCGCTGCAAAACATCTTGCGAGTGACACTGATGTCAAACACATGTTTCCCCCCACAGCCCAACAGAAATAGACAAGCCTATTTAGAGGACTGGTTTGCATGCAGGCTCCAAGGACTGATGTTTGCAGTCTGCGAGCCGCAGCGGGTTTTTACATGATCAGTAATTCAAAAAGTGGTCGGCCAAAGAATTCATCTTGTGCCTCTTTGTTTTGCTGTTGCCATGCACTTGTGCTAAAATATCATTTGGTGCAACTGGCCGGCATTAAGACAGCAGAAAGTATGTCAGACGCCGTCCAAGGCCTATCAAGTGTCCGAGGGAGCGGGATAAGGGAAAACACAAATGTTTTCAGTAGCAGTGAGCGAAACCAAACGGCGCTTTGGTGAACAATCAAAGTGAATTAGGGGGTTTCTGATGAACGCGTCAGTGTTTATTACAGCTGTTACTATCCAGATAACATCCAGATGTTGACTCGGTGGACTCGTAGCTGGGTAGAATAGTAATTTGACGGATGGTGAGCAGAAGGTTCGTCCAGTGCATGTGGCACCGCTGAAGGTCTGTAATTGTCATTACCCAGAGTGCAAGGTGTCTTTGTGCTGCCCAGCGCACTTGTCTTTCTTTATCCAGAATATGAAACAAGAACAGAAGGTTACTGAAAGCTCCTACGGGCCTTTGAACTTACATCTAACAGCCAGGTGCCCTGCGCTTTCTCAAAGAGGACACACAAGGATTTCACCCTCCATTGTGCTACAAGAAAAGACTTCTCCATTACCAGGCTGCCTCAAGCTACATTTATTTTGACGGTTTTGTTCGGTGACAGAAAAGAGCAAGAGAGACTTCCGTCTTTCTAATAGAATAAATTATGCTCGATGCAGCGGGAACGCACAAAGTGTTTCTTCTCTTTTTATGTACTTGATAAAGGAAGACATCTTTAACTTCCTCCTCATACAAGCATACGGACACATCCCTGTTTATTTAAGGTAGGGGGGGGTTGTTTACTTTTCAAGACCAGTGCCATCACTGCCAGTTGTGAAAGAAAAACATTATTCAAACTGCCCTGTTGTCGATTTAGCCTCAGGTTATACAGAACTTTCATTATATACAGTACATACGTATGTTTCTCTTTTTTTCACCTAACCCCTCAGCAGTGCAGGGCATGTCGTTGCAGTGCCACTCTGCAGCACAGAGGAAAAAACAAATGTGTAAATACAGAGAGTAGAAGAAGATCAACCAGGGGGCATGTTCAGAAAGCCGTACCGCTTGTCTTTATGTTCAGATCAGAATAAGAGTGAAGGGAGGACGACAAACACATCTCCACTGGTGCCATGACAGGACCCAGGCTAGTGTTTTTTTTCCATGTATATCAGCAGTACAGCGAGAGGGAGAGAAAAACAAAACAAAAAAGACATGAAGACCGACTTCCTGTTATTGTCAGCCAACTGGTTCTGTATAATATTCTGTATATGGGTTCTGTCTGAGGTTACGCTCTTTGTTTCTAAACATATCTGTGTGAGTGATTCATGAAATAGTTGGAGATGTGTGCGATAAAAGATTTTCCCATCAAGAAACAAAGGCAGACACAATGAAACACGCGTGTTTGTGTGTGTGTGTCAGTGGCTCCTCAGCTCTGCAGTATGTGATAGATACCTTCAAACAAAGCAACATATTCCTATCACACCCCGTTGCATGTACTGTAGGTGTGTGAGCAGTTGAAAATCATTCGACTTTTCATTACCTTTGTGTTATGTGAAGTTTTTCTCTTTTTGTTTTCCGATTACCTACCACAATCAATTTGGCCCAAACTGAAATATCTCAACAACTATGTAATTAATTTTGACATGGTTAAAGACCCAAACACTTAACACTGACATTTCCATCAATCTCAGCTCTGTTTATTTACTATTTTTAGTGCCAATTAGTAAATCTTGGCTCGCTCATATAGTCTAAATTAAGAAAGCGAACATTTCTAATGTTGCGTTCATGCCCTGTGGACAGAGTACGGCGACATAGGGAGCGTTTGTGAGTTATTCCAAGATAGTCACCCTCACTGGCAGCCGTGCAGTCAAACCATTTACACAGCCTAAATTAGCCACTTTAGCTGTGTTTCTCATTTGGAGCGGTTTGTTAACTAGTGAGACCTGAGCAGGCAAAGCACAGGCCCTTTTTTAAAACAAGCTGAAAAGAGTTGGTTTGTTAAAGGGATAGTTCAACATTTATTAACATAACATAACATTGCCATAATCCCTCTAGTTCTAGCAGTAGGTTCGTTACCTTTAATTGTCAGTGCAAGCTATTTTTAGAACGGCGGAGCAGAGGCGCAAGCTGCTCAGAGCTACGCTACGGAGGCTAATGGGATTTCTTGGTTTCCCTCATCAAATACACAATCCAACAACTCCAAAATGCTCTCGTGGACAACTTGTGACCTGCACATTCATCAATATAGGAACGTTGCGAGCCGAAAATCTGCCCCTGATGGAAATGTGCATCAGCGGTTTTGCATGAATTTATCTCTAAAACAACTCTGTCTCGTAAGATTCCGCTATTATCTCATAACGTGGTGAATGTGCAGGTCAAAACTTCTCCACAAGAGCATTTTGGAGTTGTTGGATTGTGTATTTGATGAGTATGAGCCTCCGTAGCGTAGCTCTGAGCAGCTCACGGCTCTGCTCCGCCATTCTAAAAATAGCCTGCACCGACAATTAAAGGTAACCTACAGTACTGCTATGACTATGGATTATGTCAATGGGCCAATTTGCCAAAATGTTGAACTATCCCTTTAACAGCTCCAATAGGCTCTTTAGACTGAAGACAGAATTTTCTTAGAAATACAGAAGCTGACGCGAATCTCATCTGTGATAAACAGATAAATCATAAATAAACAGAATACCCACTGAACATCAGCATGTAGAAAGCAGACAGACCTTAGCGTCCACACTGAGCTCAGTCTCTTAAGAGCGGCCCGTGGAGAGAGAAGTAACCAGCACTTCACAAAAAAGTAGACAAAATAAACTATTTTCTGTAACAGTTTTCTTTTTTCTCTTCCTTATAATCATCACACACCCCCTCACCCCTCCATATATCTGGGGACCTTCCTCTCTAAGGTGGTCCCTAGATATATCCCCCTGATACATCTGGGGACCACCCACTGGTTTTTTTTTTTTTGGGGGGGGGGGGTTCCGACCTACAGGTTAGGATCCACTGCTCCATAGTAATCCCTAATAACATGTTCTGTTCATTATGAAACCGTACTGTAACTTGCTGATATTTCAGACTTTGCACTGCTCTGCTGATGAGTCAGTTTCCAAGGCGAAGACAAAGCAAAACACTTGTTATATGAGCTCCTTTAACGGGAAGTAAATATGGCGACTTCACTAAATGTTTACCCTGACGTGCACTTTGACCAGGTGATACCACAAGTCAACTGACCCGAAGGGAAAGGCTCGGATGAGGCAGCGTATGCGTGCGTGTGTGTGTGACCTATTGTCACGTACTGCACTCGCTCTCCACCAGCACACTATCTGTCAGAGGTGTGTGGGCTGAGACAGTGAGAGATTACAGCAGTGTCTCAAGGCCAGTACGGCTGAACACTCAGCTATATGCTCCTTAAACCAATATTGTTCTAACTAAGACTACACACAGGAGGATGGAAATTTCCCTCGACTTCAGGAGTCGTAGTCTAAGACCGGTTTGGACCACACACACGGAGGGAGCTCCTGGTGTTTTCTCAACCAGCCTAGCAACTATTTCACTTGTTTCTGTGGGAGGAAGTCGATCTCGTTCGCTCTGCGGCTCCACGTATAGTAAAAATACCTTTTCTCCAGTTACTGTCTCAAGGTGACTCATCAGCAGCTATTTGTATTTCACAACTTGAGGGTGACAAGGCTTCACACAGGTGATTACAGCCAGGGGCCCCTTGTGAGTGCGTGCGTGCGTGCCAGAGCGGGGAACGACCTGCGCTGACGTCACGCACTGATGGCGACACGAGAGGATTCCCTCTGTTGCTAGGCGATGGGGTTTCTTGTGTGGATAAACACGACGGAGATCCTCCTCGTGGCGCACCTGAGTTTGAAGTCGACACTGCCACGCTGTCTGAACTCTACCTGTTGTTGCTTCATCACGCTGTAAATGAACCATAGGTATTTTCCATTGCGAGGCAACCCCTGCTAAGTTATCTGCCGTAAAAAAAAGGAAACAATGTCAATGTCGCGTCGCCACGGCAACCAAACAGTCAACAACAGGGGGAAAGGTGAACCGTTCACCTTTTAGTCTAGTTACGCTGTAGGCACGAGAACATTTGTTTTTGTTGAGCACAGCATCAAAGCTGATCGTATGTGGTTATGTAACACTGCTGCTCTTGCAAAAAAAAAATGAATGGGTTACATTTCCTGTGATGATTTTAAAGGTACAACAATAACTTATCATGTAATCATGAATTATGAATGAAAATATGTCATACAACTAGTTTTTAGGAAGGTGGTGAGTGCATGTGACTTCTTTTCCACTTTGTAGCTCCTACTTCAGGTTTTGTTTTGTTTCGGCTTAGACTCAATCCTCTCACAATTTTGACAAATTGAACATTATTTGAAAGCTCGGCGTCTGCTGATTTTATCTGTGATCCCTGAATCACTGTGGGAGCTGCTGACACTGAATTTCTCCAGACCTCTGGATCAAAACAAACAAAAAAGACAAGCTTTCCCTCCACATAACTCTGTAACCGAATAGTGACGTTTCCTATGAGTACATTCATTTTGGGCTTGTTCACAAAAATGTAGGTTAAAGCAATCGTCTATAAAAAAAAATCTTAACATTTCATCTTTGTACGGTACTTAATTCTTTGATGTGATACACTCTGAACATAAATGAGGAGCTTGTGTGTTGAAATGTTATGATAACCCTGCGGTTAATCTTCGATAAGAGAGTATATGTTTATGTCAAATATTTGTGAACATGAGAGAGGATACCCATGGTTTGCTGCATCCAAGCCCCTCTGTAAGCAGCCGTGCAACATGAGGCGTGTGTCAGATCTCCTCCGTCTGACGCCTCAGAGGTTGAGTTTGCTTCATGAATGCGACCTTCTCATCGTGAGCCAAATACTATATTCACATGCTCTGCCAAGCACCACAGAGACCGTTCCCCAGCGCCGGCCAGTAAGTGTGTTCCACCAACGGCAACGCTGTGGGAAGTTTACGACACGGAGTTAGAGATGCTTAAATCATTATTATTATTATTATTATTTTGTGATATGTATGAATAGACAAACTTGTAAAGGTTCAAAAAAAGAGCTTTGACCCCAGACAGCGATAGAGGCTGATGCAGATGAGATAAGTAATCTGGTCTGAGTAGCTGCTATAACTAGACTCATACCTGTCATTCAGATCACCGCTGGATAGGACACGTATTCACACGCACAACTGCGTTGCTGAACACAGAGAAAGATAAAAGTTCAATAACATCCTAAAAAAGACATTATCTCCAGATCGTTTTACAATGTGCTACATGTTCAAGGTTGACACTAAACTCATGAATGACAAAAGCTGCATGGCATTCTCTCTCTACAGATACTGAACTATATTGTATTGTTGCTCCCAGACCGGGCACACCTGCTGTGTAGGTGTCACCGCAGAAAAACAGGTGTTTGCACAAAGAATATGATAGAAGCCGGTCCAACGTGTCATCATCATCCTACGAGGCACAAATGCGGCATTTCAGCTCAGCGTGACACAGATTCACACAGACCTTCGGCACCTGCTTTAGACTGACTCACACGAATTAAAGAGTATCACAGTCCCCTCGCAAGACAAACTTAAGGCATGACCTCATGCGGGACCACTGCAGTCTGGCTTTGGCATGAACAATAGCCGGTCTGTGTTCAGTCCATCCTACGTTTCTCTCGAGCATGTCTGCGACCGCTGACCACAGTTTGAGTCACATCCTTCCCAGCTCTCCTGCATGTTTACGGAGTGCTGGCTTTCAGTTGCCTATGATATCACGGGCCCTGGGTATTAAGAGTCGCACTGTTTGAAAATACCTCCAGGATGGGATGGAAAGAACCGTCTATGGTTAAATACGACCACAGGCCTGATACAGGAAACCCCCCCACTCCACACACACACACACACACACACACACACACACACACTCTCGACTCTGCAGAGCTTTCCACTCAATTCAGCATTCCTCGCCGGCGCTGTGGGACAGGTGCCTGCAGATGACACTCTAACAGCTCACCTTGATGACTGCAGTGACATCACATGAGAAATGACGCAGGGCGGACCATGGAACAGTTTTCTCTAAATAGACATTTAATGATTTAAAATAGTTCGGCTACAGACAGAGAGGGGAGAGGGAGGAGGGGGGGGTTGGGAGGACAGGTGTCGGGCTGGAAAACGGGGGTTTTACCGTGCAACTCAAACTCACTTTCATGTTGTTGTTTTTTTGCCAAAAGCTGAATGTCGAGGGGAGACAAAGTGATGAATGAAAAGCACAACGGCCAAGCAGGAAGGCATTGCTCTGACATGTTTCAATGGCATCACGTGGAGGAGGAGGAGGATAGAGAATACAAAACCAAAGAGAGCTTCACTTTTTTTTAAATTTACAGTTATCAAACTAATAACACTGAGTCGAAGATCATTATAACATGTAACAAATATATACAGATAATCAACAAATAGGAATTGTGGCAGAACGAAGCAGCTTCATATAAAAAAACCTCAGACTCAGACTGACCGGTGAGTGTGTTATTATTGACCTGTGTGGAGGCGATTACAGTAACTTTAAATCAGAATTGTAACATCTGCTCTCAAGCCATTTGACCCTCTGCACCTGTAATGGTTGGGATGTAAACGTTACTCCTGCTTTCCATGGCCTTGTTCACATTAGGAGCCACACACAGTAATAAAACAGAATTACTTTCTTTTTTTTTGTAACCCTTGCCTAACCAAAGGCTCCATCTAATATTTGCATTGATCAGAGATGAATATGACTTCAACAAATACAAAAGAAAAAAACAACAAAAAAACAAAACAAAAAGTAGATACTGACAGTCCTCTGGTCTCATGACTGACACCTGCCATTGATAGCGCATTAGCAGCTCGGCTCCGCCCCCCTCTGATTCGTCCACCTGCCTACTGCTGGCTGAAGCGCTGCCTACTGGGTCCGGAGCTGGTAATCTGAGGAGGAAATGAACAGGACTTAATCAAATGGACGAAGAAAAAGGAGGAGGATGAAAATCGAGTGGAGGCAGCTGATGCTTTCCACCCAGAATGAATGGAATACAAAGGAAATGAGAGGAGGATGTTTGGCAATTAGTGGCAACATTAGCAAAAAAAAAAAAAAAAAAAAAAAGGCCAGCATGTGCAACCTTGGTAATCTCAGGACGAAGATCAGGGAAGCAAAAAAAAAATTAAGTTCACTTTCTCACATTTCGCAGGACGTTGCCACATTGCCTCATGTTCTACAGTGTATCCCCTTTTCATAGAACTGCATTAGTACGAGGTTAGTTCCCACCACATTGCACTGTGTTGCCCAACTGTTGCCTAATACCTGCACATATGGGCACCGTGCACAACATGCATGGGTGAACTCTTAACCTACCTCCGTTCTGGGTGATGTAGCGCACCCACGGCAAGGCCTGGTATCCGCTCTTCTCGATGATCTTCAGGTAACGCACCTGGCGGAGAGACGACAAAGTGGAAAAACCGACGTGAGCATGATTGACGGCAGGGAAATGTAAAGGTTTGCACACAGAGGCGGCCAGCGATGTGACGCAACATGTCATGACTATAATGGTTGACAATTAAGAGGCTTTTTAGATGGTGAGCTACCTCATCCTAAACATTCATCATCTATAATTTAAAGGCTTTAGCAGCAATTAATCTGGCTTAACACATACAAAACAACATGTGCTGCGGGAAATTTAGAGCTCAATGATTCATCCAACTCCATGAACTCTAGGCTGTGTTCAAATTCACTCACTACTCACGATATAGTGGACTTTATAGTGACTACATATTATCTGAATGTAAAGTGTGAAGTGTAACATCTGTCCAGGGATTACAGATGAAAAATAGGGCAACACTTTATAATAAGTACACATTATTAAGCATCAGTTAAGCATTAATAAATACTGAATTCTTCATTTATAACGCATTAGTATCTAGTTTATAAATACAGTTAGTGCTTATCAATGGTGAGTAAAACATTTTTAACTGTGTTAATAACCTACATACTAATGAGTATTCATGTGTTATAAATGAAGTCAGTATCTAATGCTTAATAGTGAGTACTTATTTTAAAGTGTTACCAAAAATGGCCTTTGGCTAACTCTGGTGCATCTGCAGCAGTGTTTATTGATGTGGGACACTCTCCCCGCTAAATAAACTAGTCATTAAAAAAAGAAAACAGAATTAATATAGCTACCCTTTATAGTGGACTCATAAGATCCCACAATGCCGCATGAAAAGTAACCGATGGTCACTGAGCAAGCAGTATATAGCATGATGCAATGCAATCATGCATTGCATCGGCATCGATCAGCAACAATTTAATTTTTCTTAGTAGTGTCCTAAAAGTGATTTTTTTTCTTTCATTTTACCAGTGGACTCACTACATAGTCCTCTATATAGTGAGAGCAGGTAGTAGTGAACGACTGAGTCATTTTGGACAGAGCTTAATTTTTTTTTTTGGGTGCTCTGGAAACCCAAACAGACGACGACGCTACACACCACATCACCTGTGTCCAACAACGACAACATATAATTTTTTAAGCTAAATTTAACGTCAAACTGGAAAAAACCTAACTGCTCGTACAGAAAAAGCACCTGTAAAACACAAGGAAATTGAAGCGTCACTAAATGCTGCAAAAAATAAACATGCTGGGATAAAACTGCAGCGTCCAGAACAGTACAAGCAGTTATGAAGCCGCTGGACATATAAATGGTTTCTGATTGCGGTCAACTACTATTTGCTCATATCTCATGTATTTCTGCAACCTATTTACTGGTAAAGTGAGCACATTATGTTCCATCTAGATTATGTACATTATGTGCTGTTGCAACAGGTTTCTGGGGACACTGGGTGATACAGTATTTCTGCTGTGACTCTGCGAGCGGTGGCCGAGACCTCCAGCGATCAAAGAGACTGCAGCAGGAGGAAAGCTGCAGACGTTTCAGAGCCACCTTGCCGGTCGACAGGTGTCAAGCGGTTCGTTCTCGAAAAGGCAGATTTTCAGTAGCGTTCTCCTTTAAGCTTGTGGTGAGCAGCGGTGTAGTAGTGGTGTTGATGAGGAAGCTGTAGTATGAGTCACAGCGAGAAGAGGGAAGCGGCAGCAGGGCAGCTTTCAAGGGACACACGAGTCAATTTACATAACTGTATTTTTTCAAAAAAAGAAAAAAAAAATTGCACATCAGCACAATCGAGACACAACTTTCACAAGCCATTAACTGATATTTCATCACACGTGTTACCACAGAGCTCAATTTCGAGAATAGACTGTAAAAATACCCTGGGATCCCGACGATCACTCAACGTGATTGCACACTTGTTTTTCCCCAGGTGGCAAAAATGTCTAATTAAGCAACATCACACAAGAGGGGGGTGAGACTGTCCTGGATATCCTCGTGGCTGTGATTTGCTCAGAGCGACTAGGCCTCAGTCACAGCAGCCATGCTCAGCCGTGAGCAATAAGCAGCGTTAGATTATAATTAAATATTTGGCGACAAAAACAAAACTAATTCCACAACTTCACTGATTTCCCTGATGTGCACATGCATTGACTTTGTCCACATCTTACCCCCAGATCTTCTTTCCTTCATTTATAATAATTAAATTCAAATTATCATCTTATTTAAGATAAGATAATCCTTTATTCATCCCACAGTGGCGAGGGTTGCAGCAGCAGACAACAGCAAAGAAAGTGCAATACACCTGGCTTTAAACTAATGTGCACTTTAGGGCACCGTGCAATACAACTTGGTACCCATGCACTCCTGCACTTGTCACTTTGGTCCAGCACTTTTGTACTTTATCTCTCAGAAACTCTTTTGGTCCCCCTACCAATGGAAGTGTCTTATTTTGTTAAAGTCGTTTTGTTGTTGTCTGCATTATTACGTCTTTTATAATACTATGTTGTTCTGACACTGTGCTGTTTTTATGTTTTTGGGACTCCGGATGGAAATTAGCATTGCTGCTATAATCTGGCACATTTACATGTTTTTATATGTTCTGTTATATGTTATATGTGCACTGTCCCACCCAAATAAACAAATAAAGTGAAGTAGGTAAAGTTTGTTTCAATCTAAGATAACAACAGAGTAGTTAATAGGAGTGAAACCTCTCATCCAATCAAATGACTTAATGTACAAAGAAACGTACATCTCTGTGTCCATGCAGCTAGATTTGTGATATTTAGAATATAACTCATTTACCTGAATAATAACTTCTATTGCAACTCAACCACAGTGACACTGACGACCTCTCTGCACTATGTCAGTTCATCTTGTAGTAGCAATTAGTGTCTGTCCCAAATAATTACAGCTCTTTCATGCCCTGGCGTTTTTCTGTTGTAGTAACTTTCACACAAGCACTAACATTTTTTCTTAAAAAAAAAAAAAAGTCACAGACGGGATGAGAACACAGCCATTTTAAGGCTGGCAAGACCCCTCGTTCCCACTCTCAGGGCGCCGCTGCCGTGCCGAGCCGTCTCTCCGGCCGGCCGGTTCCCAGCCGAAAAGCAGGACAGACAGGGCAGGAATTTGTGGGTCGAGCGGCGGCGGGGCCTTTGGTAAGGTCTCGATACTGGCCGCCTTGTTATTACCTTCCACAACACACTAGTGAGGTCAGGGAGAGCGCTGCGGCCGCCAGACACATGACGACAAACACATAGACGCAGCGGGATCACCGGGTCTGCCGGCGCAGCACTTCTCCCTGAACCCAGGAGCCAAACATGCAGTCGGCCTGACCGTGGGTACACAGTCAGCAAAATGGCACCAAAAGCCATGCTCTGCAAAATATCATTATGGCTTGTAAGATGAGAAGGGGAGAGGAGGATGTTTGTTGTATCTCAGCTTGGTAAGTACACCCTGCATGTGTGGTCTGGATTTATCAGGGTTTTTGGTAGAAGCTATGGCCCAGAAAGCATCTGCACAGCTTGTTTGGGTTCTCTCAGCATCACCTACAGAAAATGTAACTACAGCTTCTTTGCTCTTATTGCCACTTGGCCAAAGTGTGGGGTTGCTCCATTTCTAGTTAAATTTATAAGGTGCAGTTACTTGCATCATACACACTTCGCATGTGTGCTCCCCTACACTTAGTGGTAGGGTTAAGAGGAACTTTCTCAAGCTTTGATATTTACATGCGTCTAATTAAACTTCACGGCCTCTTCTCACACGTACAGAGCGGTGTCACTGGCTGCATTAGAGCCTGAGACACAGCCTGCCGTTAGCCTGTAATAAGGGAAAGGTTACGGGGCCTGACACAGGAGTTCGATGGGAATACGGCTGCTATTGCGACGCCGGGTCCACCACAGTGTGTGAAAGCTGAAACTGCTGAAAAAAGCAAGTTTTCCAGCTTCTGGTCGGTGAAGAGGAGCGCTTTGTTGTTTGACTGACAGTCGTGCTGGGAAGGAATTACATCTGTAGGAGAACTACAAGGACAACGACATTCAACACAGGGGGGAATTGTCTTTATAATGTTTGATAATGTGTCCTTCACTTATTAAACTATGCGATAACTTCATTGTCTTTAAAAAACATCTGAACTACCTGTAATTAACACATTTTAGGAGGTCTTGTCTTTCTGAAGACTCTGCTGTACTTAATTCAATGTGACTGAGCCACATCTGGAAGAATCATTTCTTTACATTCACAGTGAAGAATCACAGATTTAACCATATCATATTACATTGTTTGCTTTAAATAATTAAATCTTATCTTACATTTAGCTTCAGATAGTTCGTTTTTTTTACTATGTACTGTGCAAAAATGGCATTACTCCGTTGTAAACCAAGTGAAATTGTAACATCACTGCTCTTCATACATTTTTGAAAGATTTCTTCAATGAAAATATTGCCACTATTGATGGGTTTTACTCCTAAAAGCCAGATTAATACACCGATCAACAGGTGACAGACACTTTTTCCTGGATGATGAAGAGTTGTTGTGAATATGTAAAAGCTTAGTCACAGCAATCTGAATGAAACCTGTTGCAACAGCACATAATGTACATAATCTAATGGAACATAATGTGTTAATAAATTTGCAGAAATACATCTGAATGTTTATTACTGACAAATGTTACAACAGTTAATATTTAAAATTTTTCTTTTTCAAATCAGATCCAAAATGTTCTTAAAGGTTGTTCAGCCGTGTTTGTTGCAGCACTGTGACTTCACCCACTCCTGGTTGAGTATCTGTTCTGCTTACGGATTTGGCAAAAGATTTGAAAGGAAGGAACAAAAATGTCATTATTCCTTTCAGCTGCCAAATTACCGTGGAAAATGGCGAGCATTCTTCCACTGCCATAACCTCCCGGATTACAAATATCATAGATTTCAATTAAATTGGGTTGTTTCCGAGTGGGCCGCGTAATGTCCATGCAACTTAATAATGTTTTATTGACTCTCGCAGGAAATGTGCAGAAGCTGGAAAATATGACCTTTTAGCTCTTTTAATGAGAGTTACACACAAAGCTGTATCAAAAGTTAAAAAAGTAAACACAACGAGGCCTCTGTCTGTTACAAAGAAGCAGCTGTTGATTGATCTCTATTATCAACAAACGCACTGATGGCTGTTAAAGTGAGTTTTGAAGTTTAAGAGATGAATTCATCAACACTCGGAGAGCAGATCTTAATCTGCTTCATCAAACAACACTTGTAATTGTATATCATTACTTTGGTCTTGGTTTCATTATTCACCCTAATTAATTATTTATATAGTTTGTTGTTTCACATATTGTGGGTGAGGTTCACCACATAATGGGAACTGAATATTTGCACCACAATATCAAAACTCTTGAGGGAACTGCTCATGGAGACAATGACCATATCTATAGCTGTGAAAGCGGAAATTCAAAAAATGCTTCCATCGTGAAAAGTGTGTGAGGTTTTCGTTTCTTTATTTAGGCCGGTGGTGTACAGCGCCGCTACGTTCCTGGAAACAGTTTTTAAATGAACGCGCTGGTATTTTGCAACTCTTTGCCTTGGATAAAAAAGCACAATCTCAAATGAGATCTGGTTAATAGGAAATTCTTTCTTTCCTGCAGGGCAGTGATGTGATTTTTTTTTTTCCCCCTCAAACTGGACTCTGTCAAGTTGCCATTGTTTCCTCACATCGAGACATGGGAAAACTTAATTTTGTGTTACTGTGGTGCTGCACGTATAATCACAGGACAACTGTGATTATACAGTATGCGCTGCACATCTGTGTAACTCTGTGGTCAGCAAGAGTTTTCATTCAAAACATGAGGGAAAAACATTAGTGTCTCTCTCAGTTTCCTGGGAATCGCAATCAAAGCCCAATGAATCTGGTCACCTGTAACTAAGAATGACGTTTTCTATAACTGTGATTAACTTAAAAAGGGACAAGTTCAGGTTGATGAGCAGCTCCTTTCTCACTTGTTTAACAGGAGGATTTTTCTCCTCCACAGACTGAAGTCTCGGGCCTCGGAGCGCTGCATCGCTGCCCCCTGTGGCCGACGCTGGGACTCGCATGAATTGTTTGAATTCCTGCTCCGAGGAGAGACGACATCTGAGACACCCTGCTATGTGCCATAAATCCTGAATCCGCAGAGACTGGGAAACAACTGAGAACCACAAGATATTTGGACTATGCGTGCACGTGTGCTGGACGATAATCAAACAGCAGGTGCAGAGAAACAACACTTGTTTGAATCTTCTCCCAGATGCCTTACGGGACAGGAATGATAAACAGTGTTTGACCGCATGTAAACACATTAGGTACATTTTCAAACAGTAAAACTCACTCTTTCTTTTCCTTCACGTCTCTGTGGGGAATTACCTTTTAGCCCATTTCGGCTTTACACATGTGCTGCTGCAAGTAAATTAAAACATTTCCTTGTGCAACTACTTGAATACACTGTTTAACAGCCGTCACGTGGAGTGTGTGTGCAGGATGTACCTGGATGCCTGAGGTGGTAAAGTAGGGGATCTCGAACTTGACACTGATTGGTGGCTTCCCCTCCTTGTCTTCAGCTTCTACGCTCGGCAGACCGAAGTGGGCTCGCATCAAATACTCCTTTCCACCCTGTGACAAGTCACAACACCAACTCTGTAAGTCCTGACAAAAAAAACTCAGGAACAGCTCATCGTGTTTTGATGCTTAAAGCGGCAACATGATGGTACAAGAAGAAATCGCTAGAAGGCCTGCTGCAGCTTTACATGGATGAGATCAGTTAAGTTTATTGCCGCTAACAACAGAACAAGTGCACTTTTTTTTTTTTAGTCAGGTGAAGAAGAAAATAAGCAAACACCAAACCCAAACCCAAACCCAAACCTAGGATTATGAAGTCATTTGTAACCATTCATATGATACTCATGAGTCACGCTCTCTGCTCACAGGGAAGGACTTGATTGACCAGACGATCTCGCTGTTCTCAGGCACCCACTTCACGCTGCCCACTGTGGTCTTGAATTTGGGTGAGTCAGCGTCCGTTGGCACAGGAATGTGGATCTCCACGTTGTTGGCAGTGGAACGCCTTTTGAATTGGCTCTTCGCCTGAGACGAGGAACAAGCAGGTCAAGTTTAGCGCCGCGTCCCGCCTAGACGGGACTTTATGATTGTTTTAAATAAGCATTATATAATCTGAGTTGGTCGTGCATGACAACAAGGCACATAACATAAACTGTTGCTGAAAAACCATTAAAGCAGGGTTGGCTGCCAGTTTATTACTCTATTCTTTTTTTTTCTTTTTTTTTTCTCTCTCTTACAGTAACTATGGCGCCCAGGTAACACAACAACAACGCTGCTACAGAGGATGTGGCAGCCAGTGCAACAGCTGGAAAAGTGACCGACCTTGATCATGTACTCGATCCGACTGTGGGAGTGCTTCTCAATAACGGATTCAATCCAGATCAGAGGCTTCACCTAAGACACAAAAAACAGACATATTTGTTTACTTTATTTTACTTAAAAACATGTTCTGCTGTATTTATTTCATTTATTTGTTGAACTGTTGGATTGAATTCCTTGTGCCCTGACATTCGCTGTTGAAATGCATTCAAGGAAAACTCAAAAATAATTTTGAAAGAAAAGGAAAAACATGTTCTGCTGGATTGCACAGAAACGGCAATAAAAAGAACATATGACACGGTCTCCACCTGGTGGACAGCTGGTATTACTACAACAGAAATACCTGCTTTAAAGGTAACAGAATAACACATAAAGTTTGCTTTGTTTCCACAACTGTCAACAAATACGACAAAAAGACCTTTACTCTTATTGTAACTGTGTGGAACGAGTGTTGTGTGCTCTCCGTGTTGTAGATGAAATCTAGGGAAAAGCTTGGATTGCGCCACTTGACACATTGTGTAATTATGCAACTTTTTTTTTTTTTTTTTTTATGTGCACCCACCTCAAACACAAATATTTATCATCTAAGCCCGACAAAACTAGGCTGATACTGATATTGACAAAGCACTAAAACCTGCGTAAATGTAAACATCATCACGTTTTATCAGCAACAGAGCATATTTTTAATGTGGTCAGTCGCTCAGGAGGTCGTTTACTGGGAGCACAGGTCAGATCGAAGCTGTCGCTATCCGCTGCTGCGACTGGAAAGACTTCTGCTCCACTGTCCTACTTCCCTTCCTACAGCCTTACTGGCAAACGCTTATTGTGAAACATTTATTCAGAATTTGGGCCTCTCAAACCCCCCGGCCAACCACATTACTGGCTATATACATTTTTTCCATTTCCCTTGGTGACAGTGCTTTTGCTATTAGAAATGCTTATCATCTGGTTGATGACGAAGCAAGATCTGGTTTTGACAAGATCTCATCTGCTTCATCTATTTGTACATAAACATGTACTTACTCAACAGCAGACTGACTCTGTCTCAAATGAAAGATGATGTGGGAGGTTTTTTCTCATGAGCTGCTTCACTAATTTAATAACGTGAAATAACACAAAGCCATGAGTGATGATCACACACTGAAGAGTACGGACAATGATTCACCTGCGTTTAACCACAGTTATCTGAAACACGGTGTCGTGGTTACCGCTCCTGAGCATGTTCAGGAGAGCGGTTTTGGGAACAGCTGACTCTGATTGTGCGGCAGAATTTTTTAAAATATTGTTCAACTGCTTTTCCCAAATATTACGTCAAAATAATTGGTCATTAATGTGAGAGGTAATCAAACAACCTTGCTCAACTTTAGGTATTGAGCCAGTCTCCTGTGTAATAAGCTCCTCTGTGTCCTATTTCTATTCAAACTGAATTATCTGTGTGTATTTCCTTAGAATAAACTTGATGCTTGTAGCTGATACTGTCTGAGATCAGCTGTGGTGACAAAGGGTGAATGAACTAACTGCTTACCAGTAGGGGTGTAACAGTACGCTAAAGTGACGGTTCGGTACAGGGGTCTGTCTCTTTAGCTACCAGATCACTTATTCTGCTACAGTTCACTCAGAGAATTAGGTGATTTTAACCCTCAGTACTCACATGGGTGTTGAGGCGGTAGGACATGAGCTCAAACTCTCCATCAGGAGGGATGAAGGAGATGGTGCGGTCGTTCTCGAAGCGAGACAGACGGACACACTGGTGAAACTTCACATCTTCCAGCTCTACTGATTTACTCTTCCCTCCTACGTGAAGAAACACAAAAATACAACATGAGGTCATTTCAGAAAGGAGAGAAATGCAAGACGAATTGTACCAGCATCCCGTGAACATGAACTGGGCCTTGAGGCGGCACTCGCTTTTCTGAAATTTCCTACTATGTACTTTATTTATTTATACAGCCCTTTTTAAAACAAACCTTTCGGTGTACCAAAGTGCTTTACAGTGGATCATAAAATAGAAAAACACAATTAAATAACAATAAGAGAAAACAATAAAAACAAAAACAAGTGCCAATAAATAACAATAACAGAGATCAATAAAAACAAAATACAAGTGCCATCACGCTACTGGGTATTGGCACTTGTAGCCATCCTGAATAAATATGTTTTTAGCCTTGATTTAAAAAGACCCAGGTCAGAAATCAGACGCATCTCAGCGGGGAGTGTATTCCAGAGCCTGGGAGTGCCCCAATGTTTATACTTTGACCTGAGCACATCAAGGAGAAGTTGGTCAGCTGACCTTAGAGCTCTACCGGGATTTCGGACAATTAAAAGCTCAGATAAATACAGTGGGGCCAGGCCGTGTGTTAGTGCTTTAAAAACAAACATTAAAAGTTTAAAACTACTTCTGTAAGGGACGGGGAGCCAGTGAAGGGAGCTAAGGACAGGGGCGATGTGCTCACGTCTATTAGTGTCAGTTAAAAGACGAGCAGCAGCATTTTGGACAAGTGTACTATGAAATGCTCATTCATCTAACATCGTCACATCTGTGAACACAACTGGACCAGATCGTGTCTTGAGAGGGAACTCACGTCCAGTGTTTTCAAACAGAACCTTGTCGTTAAGGCCGAGCCGCAACTCAGGCATCCCAGACAGGAAGACACGCATCTTGATGGAGCCGACGATCTCACTGCGTAAAACGTTACCGTTGGCACTGACCTGCAAAAAAACAAAACAGAGAGAGGTGACACAGAATCCCATTAAAGAAAAGTTGTAGTAGTAAAAGAAATCAAAACACATCAAACACAACAAGATGAGCTAGTTTCACACTCCTAAGAATAGTGTGACACACACACACAGTGGGGAGGAAGTTTACAAACACTGCAACCGGCATTCCTTAAGCAACACGGTTCCTACCAGGAGGTTGACTGACTCAATGACGTCCAGGAAGACCTCGTTCTTCCTGTACTTGATGCCCTCTGACCTCCAGGACACAGCGTTGGTTACCGTGGCGGGGGGTCGCGGGGCGCCGGTGTCCAGCTTGTGCCCCTCCTGGGTTATGTATCTGAGAGACACAAATGTAAACACTGAGACACAACTACGGAAAAGGGGAAATCAACTGTCTGCGGTGGCGAGTTCCCAGAAAGCATCAAAGAAGAACAGAGACTGTCTAATCGTTACGAGGGAGGACAGTCAGACTTAGCGCCGTGGTCATAGAGCAGCGGGGGAAGTCCAGTGTTTTGTTTGCTGCGTCAATCACAGTCCTGCTGCTACAAGGTTAAACGGTCACTCACAGTTCTGTTCGGGGAGAACCGAAAGCTCACTTTAACTTTCAGATTTACAGGGGCATCTCAATAAATTAGAACATCATGGAAAAGTTTATTTAGGAAAGTCAGGAATTCATTTTTATAGATCTATTACACCCCGAATGAAACATTTCATGTGATTATTTATTACATTTATTAAATTATGGCTCACATTTAATTAATTTAATTACAAAAGACCAATTTCAAAAAGCATTAGAAGCCATGTTCTTAGCTGTTTTAGATGATGGTCATGTCATTTATAGGAATGCCTCTGCCTCCACACTTGCTACCCTGAACCCCATTTACCATTCTGCCATTAGATTCATTACTGGTAACGGCTATTTGACTCATCATTATGTTTTAACACGAGGAGGTGGGCTGGGCCCCTCCAGCTTTAAGACGCAACAGGCACTGGCTCTTGGAAAAATGCCATCAAACACCTCATTTAGTAGAACTGCTTTTAGTTTATCTGCAGCATCCACCTGGAATCATTTACAGCTAACACTAAAACTACAGACACTTGTGTCTCTGGGTCAGTTAAAACTATGATAACAAACTCCTCTCTGTCTATGAATGTAACTGTTTTTAATGAATGAGACTGTCTTCTATGATATTTCCTTCTTTAACTTGTGCTGTGTTGATGTTGTCTTATTTTGTGTTGTAAATACTGTATCTGACTATCTGATGGAAATGTTGGCCTTCTGAAAAGTATGTCCATCCATTATGCACTCAATACATGGTTGGGGTTGTTTGACTTGAAATACTGAATATTGACTTTTCCATGATATTATAGTTTATTGAGACGCACCTGTAGATAAAATGTCGGGGTGATACAGCAAAGTATCAAAGCAACGTGCAGACTCAGATTAACTGAGACACAGCAGACAAGATATAAATATAGATATGCTTGTTTAACTTTTATAAGAGTAAATATAGAAAAGATGGATATGTATGTTTTTGAACATTTGACTAATGAAGAATCAAAATATAACCCAAAGGTTGACCACTATTAGCTGAATTTATTAGTTGTGCCTTTAATTAAACTGCATATACCTGTAGTTAATTTCAGTTTGACTGTGGCAATGAGGAAACTCACTCTTGCAGGATCTTGCTGTCAGTGGTCTGAGGATAGCCAAAGTCCATCAGTTCATCCATCAGCTCATAAATGATGACAAAGTTATCTCTGATGCTCTCCTCCTCCAGTTCTTTGAAATATTCTGAAAAAACCTGGAAAACATCAACATTGTCAATACAAACCTGCTTGTCCAGGGCTGTTTGTCACTTTGTGTTGTTTATTAATTGAAACAATTATGTTTATCAAGAATTTGATCCCACCTGAACAATTTTGTACAAGAATGAAAAGACCAGTGAGACACTAGCATTTTTCTTGGATGTTGCAACCACTGATATGATGCGAGTTAAGAAGTGCAACGAGGGTTTAAAAAGTCCAAAAATGAACACAAGAAATACAATACAAGGTGTTGAGATGTTTCTGGGGCGTGCACCATGCATTTATAAACAAGGATACAGTAGAGGTTATTGTGTTTGATCCACATGAAGCGGACTCCACCATGAGCCAGGATGGGAGAGAGCGTCCCCTCCTCCTCTTTGTCCATCAGGAGGGTCATGAAGTGCTCGATCTCCGACATGTCCACATCTCCCCGGTAATTTCGGCACACCAGCACCTGACGGAGACAGATAGTTTGTATTAGTGCAGTCAACAATATCAATGTCACTACATGTTAGTTACCGCTGTATTAGCTAAGAGGGCGTAAAACCCAACAATATAATGTAATGATGCTGTTGTTAGGTTAAGTTATCCAGGTTTTTATCCATTGACATTGTGCACAACTACACTCATCTTGCTGCTGTAAAGCTGTGGCACTATGCACTTTCCTTCTCTTGTGTTATTTGTAACTGTATTTTGCATTGATTTACCTTGGTTTCTTGTGCACCTTCTGTCTCCCAACTACTTGAATCTGTTATTGAATGTTTTATGTGTACTGTTTAACTGTGTTGCAAAGGTATCTGGCACTTTTATCTCACAACAAATTACCTTCGGGGCAATAAAGTGAACCTAATCTAATGAATTCAAACTCAGTTGTAGTTTCTATGTTCATTCACATTTCGTTTTAATGCACGAGACAGATATAGGCATTTAACATTTTGTTTACCATATTATGTCGGTGATGCACCTTGTATCACTCCCATTACTTAAACATAGCCGTAGGCGGTAGCTGCAAACATATGGTAAACTGTAGCAGCTAAAGTTGCATCTTCATGAATAAAGGACCCTAACGACTGGAAAAAGGGTCAAACGTATATAAAAACACTGTGTTTAAGGGGTTTAATTGGCGCAAGATTGAATACAACATGTGTTTTTAAAGGGAATTTTGCCAACATCTGCACAACCCCTGCAGCTAACAGCTGACATCACCTGTCTCTCTGCCAGCGGCCTTATTTTTTTTATACCCCCCTCAATTTTCACCATCATATAACAACAACCCCAGCATTTAGGTGCAACTTAACCTCTTATTTAGCAAGACAAAACCTGAACACAGCCCATTAAACCACGGTCATACGGTAGCTGTCCCACCGAGGATTAAAGCCACATCATAATCTGTCAATGAAGAATGTGTGTTGAGGCTAGGCTAACGTTAGCTTAGCATCGTAGCGGTCCCAGCCGTTATCTTACCTTTCCTTTTAAATCCAAGACATACACCGCGCTCGCAGACATCTTGAACTAATTTTATGCGAGCTTAGTTCAGCTCGTTTTTCAACAACTTACTGATAATATTTGATATTAATAAGTACTTCTGGGCAGGATTTAAAGAACAGACTTTCATTCATAATACTAGAAAGAGGAAAGCGACCCTTCCCTTTTCTGGTGCCACGGAGCAGCAGCCCCGCGACGAGCGCCCCCTGTGGAGCCGGAGGAGCCGCTGCAGGCCACAACTGGTACTGCACCGAGGAGGATGGTCTTTGTGGGGAAATGTTGACATATTTTCACATTTTAGTAGGTAAGCTAATAAAAGAAGAGCTTGATAAGAGATAAAGTAACCACAAGAAAAGAGATGATATTATTGATTTCATTAATTTTTATACTTTATTATTCCCCTCCCCTGGGGGAGAAATGTGTTTTGGACAAAGGGCAATGCTGCAAAACAATGCAAAAAACCTTCACATGAAGTGCTAAAAACATACAATAAATATCAACATGGTTCTCTACAAGAATGTCTTACAGTACAATGTGTACTTTTCTTAGTTTGGATCTCAGAACTCCAAACTTTTGGGACCACCTTTTGTTTTAATGATGAATTGGATTTGTGTGTGTGTTTGTGAAGAATGTTTATAGCAAATTTAACTTATTGAATAGTTGCTGAAACATTTATTATCATATTGTAACTTTATTTAAGCTTTTAATGGGTGTTTCCCATGAATAGTGTAATGTACTGGCTTTATTCATAACATATTTCCTTCTTTTTTCCCCCCTTATTTTGATGATGGGTTGCTGGAGGATATAACATACATTTTTTCTCTCTTTCTTTCTTTTTTCTAGATTGGATAGATTGAATGAATAATTTACTATCACATCAAAGAAAGACTTCATACAATGGTGCCAATGAGACATGTTCAGGCAAAGGATCAAATGTAATATACAGTATCATCCGTTATCATTATCATGTATTAGCTATGTCATTATCCTTTGTGTTTTTGCCGCACTGACAGTCAGCATATGCCCTGTAGCACTGTACAGACTTCCTGAGGAGTTTTAAATTACATTCCTGGCCAAAAATAACAAATTACATTGCTGTTGATGTCAGTGATGACTTGGGCGGTAGATGCAATGTAATGTCATGGGAACAAGAAGTCTTTTGCATTTCTCTTTTAATTCTCAAACAATCCTGTTCTCATGGTCTGCAAGTTGTGCTGTTGATCGGCCTTTTTCTATCACTAACTTTGTTTTGTCCTGTAGCTTCCTCTACTGGAGGAGTCGTGATCTGCACTGGACTAGCTGCTTCTTTTCTTTTCTTTTCTTTTTCTACTACACTGATGATCACCACAAGATAGCACCATTTCCAACTGTTCAGTTACCTGAGGGTTGCAGCATTGAGCAATAGTGGCTGAGGTGGTAAATGGTTTAACCAGTGGATGGATGGGTGAATTGAGAATTAATAATATTTCATCATTAGAATTAATTTATTGTAGCTCCATTACAGTATGTCATTTTTTAAGCTGTGACTCTTTTATGATGATAAGTGAGTTTTAGGGTTATAGTGTCACTAATACAAAACCTCACATCACTTGCCTAAAGTGGAAATGGGTGTGATTAGGTCAAGCTTCACTAAACAACAAAAGTGTGTCATTACACTCATATTTCAATATTATAAATATCTTTTCTCTAGGGTGTTTGATAGGGCAGAGGCTCTGCACAGATCAAATTCCTCCACTCTCAGTAGTACTCAGCAGTGCCGCTTCCTTATGGACCTGAACCTTACACACACGTTATCATGTTAAAATGAAAAAACTAAATTTCCAAACATTTTAAAAAATACAGATTAGAAATATAATGTCTATCTTCAGAAGCATTAAAGTGTCGCTTAACTAAAGGCTTTCCTACAAACCATGAAAAATATTCCCAGAGGCCAAAAGTGCACAATGTGTCAATGAGTATGTGCATGTGGTGTCTGCATACTTTTGGCCATCTGGGCTAGCTAATAACAGACTTCCACATTCTCACTTACACCAGCCACTCATTATGAATTCTGAGTCGTACTCAGTTCATTCATTCAAGTGAAATTTCATTTTCATAAATTACTGATGTGGCCCTGCCCCCCCAGTCTCTTTGGCTGCAACTGCAACTGAAAACGTGTTATGTCTTTGGGATTATGAAAAGTCCTTGTTTGGTCATCTCATACAATTAAAGTTGTTGTTTTTTTTTTACCTTCAATATCTGTCATCCATCTTTGTCAAAAGTGTCACCAGGTGTCATGTGGCGACAAGCCGTTATCAGCACAAAAATCAAATAGCAACCATGCAGGCAACAGATATGAGAGGTGAAAAGACCTCTAAAAATATACCGCTTATTAATATGTCAATGTAATAAATACAAAGGGCTACCACAGTACTTATTGAGTTGATTCTGGCTTAGCATTAAAATACCTGAGGTCTTAGTGGCAGCGCAGGCAAACTGACCCAAACAGCTGGTACTTCTCAGCTCAGTGTATTGTGACACAGCGACAGGGATGTGAAGTGATGATGGACAATGAAAACGTCTTTTAGGGATACATAGTGTGAAAAATACGCATTGACTAACAGATCTGATGAAGTTAAGTGTAATAACCATAGGTTGATACGTTATGGGTAAAAACAGAAAAAACAACAACCATCCAGCCTTTTTCTCAAGGAACACCACCCTCCTTTGGCGTGAAAAGCCTTTCAACGCTGGCCTTGAGTGAGACAACTGTGCCTCCTCTATGTGACACATCCCTGATCCCTTGGCTGGTAAGATGGAGGCTAGACATTGTCAGAAGTCATAGATACAACTGGACTGAGTTACAGCGCCAAATATAACAGATTGCCGCTTCCCCTCAGCCCCTGCCATGCTCTCATGCTCCCAGCTACAGAGCCGGGGGGATGACTGGATGTGCTGTATAATAGACATGTTTGTGCAGACGTCTCAGGGCTGAGCGAGGCTGACGTGTTCCCTTTGGTTGAGGAATGGGCTTGTCTCGGCCGAGGACGCGGTGACTCACTCTACACATACCTGATTAATCAAATGCACAGGTGTTGCAACAACAAACTTTTGCAACATCAGACGTTCACTGACGTCTTCGCAGTCTGACGGATCAAATTCACTTTTTTTCTGTGCATAAAAAAGAGTCGACGTCTAAGATCCAACCGTAGGCTACTATCAGTGTCTACATATCCTCTGCATGACATCAAGCACTTAAGACGACTATAAGTGTCGGCGTTTGTGTTCTCCATGGTGGTGTTCATACACACTGCTCTAACATTCCCATGGCTTTCTGATTTATACTTAGCAGGACTTTCACTCTACTCCCAAGGCGATCCTGTGGCTTTTGGGGGAGTTTTTACCATACAAGGAGAAGAAGAGTTTAGCTTGGTTTCCTGTGGGAGGGTTCTGATTTCTCTCAGTCCACTCTGTCTCTATTTCTCTCTCTCTCTTTTATACCTCCTCTCGCTCTCTCTTCCTCTCTCATGGCTGTGATCCAGACCCCCTCTATGCTCACTATGCAACCTCAGACAAGTCAGACATGTTTATAACACACGTCCAAAGTCAATATTTGATTCATGAAATGATCAGGAGTTTGCCCTAAACAATAACAACATGTGCAGTGCAGCATCCTGATACCAAATAAGGCACGTTAGGCGCTGCTCTTATCATCATGGGTCACGATGATGTAGGCTTGTTGCAACCCCAGGATTTTAAAGCTATTAAACTGCCACCGCTTTTTATAAACTAGTGCCAGAAAAGACTCTGGTTTCAATCTCTTCAATCTCTCTCTCTTATTCTCAAAGATTTCATGCTCCATTTTTGTGTTGGCATCTAATTAGCCAAGATATGATGGCGATCTGACCTCTGAAAAGCCTAAATGCTGAACTCAGATCAGTGTTTTACAACATTTAAAGTTCTGTCTTCACCCATGAATATGAACTGAGGGGGGAGTTACTTGTTTCTCAGCCTGTGAAAACCATCTTAAGGTTTCTGACTTTACATTTTTCTTGTAATCCATGGGATTTAAAATGGTTTATTTTGCTTAAAAAGAAGAGAGTAGGAAATTCAAAATCTCCAAATTTGGACATGCACGGTTTTCACTGCAGCTTCCTCAAACTACAAAGTACCTGCAGAAAATATAGATCCTCAGTTTTGCTTTCAGTTCACTCGTTGTGGACATCGTCCTCTGCAGCACACGTCGGGCACAACCAGGGAAATGTCTGTACAAGCAGTGACAACAAAATGAAGAGGATGGTGACGAAGCAATGTGAATAAGAGGAGGTGTATCATCCCAAGTTTTTCTTCAGATGTCACTTAAACGACCACTGAAGACCTCGCTGTTCTCTGACTTTCCTCATCGTCTTTATGTCTTTATTTTTAGCCAGGGCAGCTGGCACAGAGGAGCTGAAAGAGAGCAGACAGGTCTGTTGGTGCTGATGTCACACAGGCGGGGGCACACCTCTCATTTACACCAACAATTGCATTTTTTTCCCCCTTTGCCTTTGTTGTCGTTTGGTGTCTGATATAATCTTTCATGTGCAGAGTCATACTATACTAAAATGAGCCTGTAATCATACCCTGTGTATTGTATGAAAGGGCTTAAAGTCAATACCGAAGCACGACCCACTTTCTGAACATCACAGAAGTGCATAAAATCATATTCCTGGAATCCGCTGGAGTAGAACAAGTCATCTATCCCCGGAAAACAATGCTTTTTATATTGTGCGCCTCACAAATTACAGAAAACAGCTCTAAATAGAGAGCCATCAAACCAATAGTAATTAAGAGGATCTTAATTGCAGTAGACCTGTGGTTTATGTCTGTGCAGCTCGACTGTAACGCTCCGGCTGCCTGGTGTAGATCACACGCAGACAGCTCTTTCCCCCAAATTTTCTTTGGCTGGATCATTTTCCATACAGCCCTTTTTCATTCCACGGTAGAATGAAAACTATGTCCTTTCTAACCAACTCTGGTATTAACATCAATTTGAACATTCCTGAGTAAGAACACAGGCATATGGATATGCAGCCCAAAGGGGGAAAAAATTAACTTTCAGTAACTCATATTACTAATGTGAACAATGTCCTTTTGATGTCTGGGTTCTGGATCGTTCTCCTGCCTCTTATCTGCGATTCCTCTCCCTGCCCCGTCCAAAACAAAGAGACCGTGATCCAAATAAGGACACAGGCTGGGAATTGCCAAAACATCTACACCACGCTGTGCCTCCACAAGCTTTTGAGAGGTGAAGTTCAGGGGAGGGAGGGGTAAGTTGTAGCCGGTGTATAGCCGGAGTAGCCGCGGTGGGGAGTGGCTGGAGTGGAAAGGGGGTAACCGATGGGAAAGGGCTGTCACTAGGGACTGGGGCTGTCTCCAAACCTCCAGTCAAGTTTAAATCACATAGAGCTCCACTGACTCTCAGTTTGCATCCTCCTCTCCTCCTCTCCTCTCCTGTGCTCACTCGCTCTGAGCTCTCCTCTCTGTCTCCGTCCTCCTCTCTCTCTCTGCATCCCTCCAACAACCTCTTGAGGAGTTTTCTCTCTGAACATCTACAGCAGCTTCTCTCTTTTTCTCTTTTTTTTTTGAAACTTTTTTTTTCTGTAAAAGTTGCAAGAGCCTGAGACCCAGCTGTCACCATGGAGGCCATCAAGAAGAAGATGCAGATGCTGAAGTTGGACAAGGAGAACGCCATCGACAGGGCAGAGCAGGCTGAGACTGACCAGAAGGCAGCAGAGGACAAATGCAAGCTGGTGAGCCTTGGATGATGGGTTTTATGGGAAACCAGAGGATGGATGTGATGGAGTGAAAGAGCAGTGTTAGCTCTTGTGTAACACTAATTAACATAGTTAGGAGATAAATAATTATTAGACTTAGATTAGACTGGAAAGATTTATGGCAGGAAGAAAAGATGCATTGTATTTCATTTAAATAGACAAGAATATTTATGCACATATATTAGGGATGCACGATATAAATTATGAGTTTCTGCACAAAAATAAATAATTTAAATTAGAAAATACAAGATGACAGCAACAATATAATTATATTTTTTACACAATTTAGTTGCACAAATTAATTTATATATAATAAGCAAAAAGTAACATGATTAGTTTTTATATAGGCCTATGTAAATTTGTGAAACAAAATATTGTAACCATACTATATTGTATAATGCAGTAATCCTATATAACACTGTAGTGACGAGTTAAATCACACTGCATAACTCTATCTTGAGTAGCTAAACAAATATCAAAGTCATTATGTAGTTTCTCCAGACTTGTTTTTGATAGATTATTCAGTAGATGTTGCTAATTTACGTCAATGTCTCTATAATCTGGTCTGAGATGAAAATCAAAGCCAATAAAACATTTGTGCAAATGTGCTCAGCATAAAATGTCAAGCATTTCCCTATGTTGAATTTCAGGGAGCAGCTGATCCTGATACGCAGGGGGCAGGGTTGGGTTTGGGCTGTTGTGTGTAGTGGGCAGGGGAAAGTGGAGGATGTCCACAGGGAAGCTTAGACAGAAAGAGCAAGTGACGGCTGCTGCACAAATGATCAGCAGTGGGAGCAGAGGGATTGTTTAGATTTATCCTGATGGTGCTGCAGAAGTTCAAACACACCATCTATAGCATAGCAGCTGTTGCTGTGACTCTGGTTAACTGTGATACCCATCAGGATCCTCATCTACACAATAACAAAGAAAACCTCACAAATTCCAAATATCTGCACGACCATATTTGGTCCTGTGCTGCTCCAGCCTCAAACCCCTTGATATTTTGAGGGCTAACTTAATGATAGCATACTTATACCACTTGATACAAGCAAAGTAGAATCTGGAGATGTAATAGGAGATTTGAGGTTTTTAAATAGAGGTAATTATTGTGCAGAGGGAGGTGGTGTCGTCATCATGGCAGTACGAGAGGAATGCTAGAGAGCAGGGAGTTGGGGAGGCCTGCACAAAGCCAGGATCTACACCGAAGCAAGTGGAAAGAATCCCCTCCGTGGCGGCTAATGCCCTAATCATACCCGCAGAGAGCACAAGGAGTGACAGTTGTCAATGGCACCGCACATATGGACCCGCAGTGTGTCTTTCACATCAAGGAACAGTCAGCATGAAATCCTAGAAGATTATGCAGGGGCTCCTTAGTTTGTTTGGATGGCAGGGATATAAGCAGCGCCAAGAGATGCTGCCTCTGCTATTCTTGGCAGGGTGAGTTGAACATCAGAGTGCAGTTAGGCTGACGGTAGGCCCTGAAAATACACAAAACTGAGCATCAACATGCAACATACAGAACATCAGAGACAGGCTGCAGCAGCAATTAAAGGATTAGTTCACCTAAGTTACAAAGAAATCAACAGCAACATATCTCTTCAGAAACAATTACTCTCGGTCTCGGAGCTCCTGGATGGACAGTTTACTCTAAAACTACTTTCAATGAGGAAATAGTTTTGTATAGATGTGCATTGTTGACAGCTTACTCTACACACTGGGTCGGTCAACTTTGGTCTGAAATATCTGAATAGCTATTGGAGGGATTGGCATGACATTATGTACAGACATTCATGGTCCCCAGAGGATGAACTATAATAACCTCTGAATGTTAATTTGGTGCCATCTTTGGGGCAATTTGTCATTTTTTCCAACATTTTTTATAGTTTTGATCAAATACCTGCATAATGATACAATGGTGAACATGGTAGCATTAACTCTGTTGGCTACGTGCTAACCATGAACTTGGTATTGGCACCGTGAGCATGCTTATGTTAGCATTTAGCTCAAAGCAGCACTGTGCCAAACAGCCTCAGAGATCCTCGATCTGGCAAGACTGTTGATTCTCACTTAGATGTAATTGTTATCGGCTGTGACTCTCCAGTTGAGATTTCATTCACCTCCATTGTATCTGTGTGGCAAATAAAACCCAACCTTCTGTGTGGTTGTAGCCTATAAGTCAGAACACCCGGGCTGCTAACATTTGAGCTTCTGGGTATTGAACAAGTTATTTATATCTATAAAAACATCTAGAAAATTCCCCAAACCAACAATCCAGCATTAAAATAAACACAGCATTGTTAGATCTATTGTTTCATTCGAACTTACACTTACACAACAATGACTTGGTTTGCTTTGCTGTCCTTTCTGACTTCTTTGTCTTTGTGTCTCTCAGCTGGAGGATGAGCTGCTGGCTCTGCAGAAGAAACTGAAGGGAACGGAGGACGAGCTGGACAAGTACTCGGAGGCCTTGAAGGATGCTCAGGAGAAACTGGAACTGTCGGAGAAGAAGGCCACAGATGTGAGTTTTTACCACAAAGACTCCATCTGAAACACATTATCCACCACGTTACAGTGGAACACCACAACTTCTACATTTCGGCCTTGTGAGGTATCAATATCCACTCGTTCAGATGGATTCAAATAGAAGTTGCTCCATGAACGTCTGTCAGTGAAAGTGGGTAAAAAGCAGCAGATTTAGGATTCAGTCCTTTTCCATAAAAATTAGAGTCACTGAATGTAGCATCTACAGACTTAGTCTGAGTGTCGCTCTGAATGCTTGCTTACTCTCCCAGAAAAGGCCGTGTCTGGACTCGCCTCAGCAGTTTGGCGTAAGTGTTTTCAGAGAGATGGCAGCGGAGTGATTAAAACACTGACATCCAGAAAACACAGAAATCTGAATGAAAGTTGTTGAAACTAAAGGTGCGACCTTAAACTTCAAAAACCCTACTTTGTGAATGGAAGATGTACCACGGAGAAAAGAAAAAAATCCAGCTTCAACTTCCACACTGTGACCCAACACCTATCAAACACTACACTGACCGAATCACCTGCTAAAGGCGACCAACGACCCTGAAATTAATCTTTAAAGGAGTCATTAGTTTCTTCTCTAACCCAGATAGTGTTGAGAATCACTGACTTATTGGTGGCTCACTTAGTTCTGGAGTTATTTCTCAAGCACAGACAAAACTTGGCCAGCCTGTAGCCAACCAGGAATCCCAGGAATGCAGCTTAAGCAAACAGAGAACCCCATACTGCAGTGTCTAATGAAATCAATGCTCTGGTCTCTCTCTGTTTTTGGAGGTGGGGGGGTTGGAGGTAGACTATTACACCCTCCTCTGACTGGACTTACAGTACATAGCCCACTTTATTAATGCACAACAGTAAAATGGCCATTCACATTTAAAGAGGGTCTCCACTTTGTTTATGAGCTTACAGAAGAAGACCAGGTCTGATAATCATGTTTATTTGTAACTTTTGATAAAACTGACTCTGTGTTGTTAAGGGTTAAATGTGGGGTCCCGCAAGGGTCTGTGCTTGGCCCAAAATTATTTATTTTGTATCTGAATGAACTTTGTAAAGTGTCAAAATGTATGAACTGTATCCTCTTTGCAGATGATACAAATTTCTTTTGTTCCGGGGACCAGTTAACTGACATAATATCTACTGTGGAAAATGAGATCAAACTTGTAAAGAAATGGTTTGATGTAAATAAGTTATCTTTAAATATAAGTAAAACAAAGTTTATGATTTTTGGCAACCGTAAGACAGATAGAGTAGTTAAATTGAGAATAGAAGACACAGAAATAGAAAGGGTGTCTGAAATAAAATTTTTAGGTGTCATCATGGACCACAAATTAAATTGGAAGATACATATTAATCATGTCAAATCTAAATTAGCTAAATCGACAGCAATATTATACAAGGTAAAAGATATGTTGAACCAGCGTGCTTTATATATTTTGTATTGTACATGTTCGTTCCTTACATTACATACTGTTTAGAAATATGGGGGAGCGCATATCTTACCCATACTAAACCGATTTTTATTCTTCAAAAAAGAGCGGTAAGGATTATCACAAAATCTAATTATAGAGAACCATCAAATGAATTATTTATTAAATTAAAGGCATTTAAATTTATGGATTTAGTGGAATACAAAATAGCTTTGATAATGTACAAAGTGTTCAACAGATTGCTACCTAGTAAAATTGTAAGCATGTTTAAAATGAGGGTAAGTAGATATGAGCTTCGAGGGAAACATATGATCGAAAAACCAAAGTCTAGGACTAAAATTAAAGATCAATGTATTACTGTAAGGGGAGTAAATATATGGAATGCACTTGATGAAAAGTTGAAGATGAGCCAGTCAATATATGAATTCAAACGTTTGTTTAAGTTTAATTTATTTGAAAAATATGAGGGATCCAGTAGTTGATTCTATTATGAATTATGTTTGGGATTGTGTAAGCAATATGATTTGTGTATGATGTTGTGATCTGAATAAGTTGATCATTGTGAGAAGGGTAGGCGTAAATAAGCAATAGCTTCAGCCTATGCCTTTTCGGTTAGGTTTCTTTCTAATGTAAACAAATGTTTTCTGTTGTCTAAAATTCTGAACTGACCTGGCCGAAATAAACATATTTTCATTCATTCATTCATTAAGTTACAAAAACAGGTTATTAGCACTTTTAAGGCAATCATAACCTCAAATTACCAAAAACATCTTTATTTAAGTTTTTTTCAGAGTATCAAAACCATATTTTATTGCACACTGGTATTATTATGGTTCCTGTAACTAACCAGTAAGTTTCACTTTTGGTTACTGCGCTGTTTGTTTGCTCAAGTGACTATTCTTAGATCAATCCTTTGACTATATGGTCAAAACTTCAAACTTTGCTCAAGTATAATGTCTAAAGTTTTCTATTTTTTAAAAACCTATTCAGTTTCCTGTCACAAAAGACAGGTCTAAAGGGTGAAGAACAAGAATCAGTAAATGTTTAATCTTTTGCTTTAAAAAAAATCATTATCTTAATAGTCACTGATTAAGTGTCTAAAAATGATCAACCTTCTATGATTTCTGCTCTAATAGTCTTACTAAAGTCAAATAGAGTAACTATGGCATCAAACAAGAGCACCACCCATTAAAACCCACAGCTCCACCACAGAACCAGTGAAAGCAGGTGAGATAACACCCAAAGATCAACAAGGTCAGATAACAAATGACTCCAGTCTCAGATGCCCACAGATGTGCTTTTACTGGCTCTGTCTCCATCACTGTAACTCTCCTTCTTCTAGAGTGTTTCACGCTGCATACACGGGATGCTGATACATAGCCTATAAAGTGATACGAGGAGAGAATAGGGAATATAAACCCATAGGCTTTGCTCTGAGAAGTGAGGAGGAGGAGGAGGAGGCAGAAGGGGGCGCTGAAGGAATGTGTCGCCACCCGATGGCTGCGGGTCATGTCTGCAACCAAATCAATTTACATTCCAAGCCAGTGCAGGTCAACAACCCCCGTTGAAGAGGATTATTCCGGCCCCACCCCACCACTGACCCTCCCCTCCTCCCTTCCTTTGTGGAAGTAAATCTGATTTCTATGGAGTTGTCTAACCTGTGTATTCACTCATACTTTTTTTTAACTTTACCTTTACCTTTTCACAACCTTTATCCGACCCGCCCTTTACATCAGACATGATTCATACACATGAATCAAATGTGATGACGATTCGGGCGCGCATTCTTCCCTGTGCGCGCGACCCCGCTTCCCCCTGTAATCAGAGCACAAAAATGCAGCCTAAGCAACACCTTACGTTTGCCATATAAGTCCACAATAGAAAACCCAGCCATACACACACATTAACTAACGTTACACACCTCTTTTGTGGAGGAAAAAAGAGCAGTCCCTTCCCCTCCCCTCCTAACTCCTGTGATGTCATCTGAGACAGCTTCTTCACAGGATTGGAGGATCTCGCCATAAATTTCCTGAAAACTCCCAGCCCTTTCTCTCCCCCCCATCCCAACCAACACTGCACGTCCCTGATTTCCTGCCCGAGAGAAAAAAAAAGTTTTTCCTCGGGAGTGTGCAACTTTGGGAGCAAATCAATAACTTTTGCTGAAGAGAACATCCAAATCCAACCCGGGCTCCCTTTTTTTTCGCTTTGTGGTTGTTTTTTCTTGGCGTTTGAGAAAAACAAAAAGTGATCGAAAACTATGGAAGTGGTAAAGAAGAAAATCCAAACCCTGCAGCTGCAAGTTGATGAGGCAGAAGATCGTGCACTGGAAGTACAAAGGGAGTTGGACACTGAACGGGAACTGCGCGAAAAAGTGAGGTTTATTCACCATTTTAACCCAATCCGAGCTGAATCTGTGTGTTTTTTGTAGGCTATCTTTGGCTCCCGTGTACCTGTTGGGCGTCTCTGCCGAAGATTGTAATGAATTTAGCACGGAAATCTGTCACGGGCTGAGCGGCAGGTAGCGATTATAATAGGCTACTTACATAACGCCGTGTAAAGAATTAAAAAAAAAAAAAAAAAACTTTATGCGTGTCCCATCGGTAAATGTGTCGTTTCTGGCTTCATTTGTTTCATGGTAGCTGCTCTTACAGGCTAATGGGAAGTGAATGCATCATTGTAGAGACTTTTTCCTTTGCAAACTTTTGTTCAGCTCAGTTATCTAACGTCAACCCGCCCCACATCTAATAAAACACTTAGAAACGCAGCCAGCGCCCTAACAATGGCTCAAACAGTCAGTGGCTGTTTAACCATTACGGGACGTTCAGGTTTATAAGGTTTTTATAAGCATAGATTTCTGTTCCAGTGACACAAATGGTTTGTTCCTGATCTTGTACTTTGAGCTTTTTGACTGAATGACACCTAAATGAAACTGGGTGGTGTAGCCTAATCCCTCCTCCTCCTCCTCTTCCTCCCCCTCCTCCTCCTCCTCATCTACACAGGAAGAAGAGGGCAGACATGGTTATCTATGATATCAGTCCCACAGGAAACAATCTAACACACATACATTGGTTTATATTACAAAAAAAAAAGCCTGTGCAGGTTCACCACTGATCATCAGTCAGGGTCAGGGTCAATACTGCTGCTGATACTCTGTTGTCTTACTGTACATACCAGTGTAGGCCCACAGTTTTCACACTATCCCGGTTAGGATGCAAAGTCCAGAGCTCATCATGGTTGTTAAGAGTGATAATTGATTGTGAGGGCTCAGGAAGTCTGACTCACTGTACTGTGTGTGGGGAGAAAAGAAAGCAGGAAAAGACGCATGGGCAGAGAGAGCACTTTGGATTCCAGTGAATGATTAGGTATAATTAAATGTCTATCAATAAATAGCCCATAATACCCTATACTCAAAAGACCATCTGAGAGCAGGAAGTGGGTATGCATAAACTGATTACCACAACTAGAATGAATGAAAGTCTGCACTCAAGATTCAGAACCAAGAACACGTTTATGAAATGAGACATTTTCTTTCATGCACCACCTCCTTCCTTTGCAGCAGCAGCAGTGTGTTTCCTGGCTAACCTCTGACCTCACTCATGTGCTTCTCTCTCTGTCTCTGTGTCGCTGCAGGCCGAGGGAGAAGTGGCATCCTTGAACCGCAGGATCCAGCTGGTGGAGGAGGAGCTGGACCGGGCTCAGGAGAGACTGGCCACAGCCCTGCAGAAGCTGGAGGAGGCCGAGAAGGCCGCAGATGAGAGCGAAAGGTGACTGACAACACAGCATAGCACAGCACAAGTTCAAAGTAACACATTACTGTCGCCATAATGGAAATCAGTCTCAGCTATAATGGTTTAACCACGGATTGTTGACCTCCCATTGATTATGGTAGCAGAAAATCAGGTTTTCACATACAGTATGAGGCTCCACCAGTCAGTTAGAAAAGATAAAGGCTGGGAAAAAGGAAATGCCTCGGTGGATACATATAGTGTTAAAAGACATTTAGTAAACTGTTTGCTTTTCTTTTGTTAGTTTTTTGAGCCACAGATCCTGTACATAGAGGCGTTACTGAAATGTCTATAGACAAAACTGATTAAATGTTCAGATGTATTTTGGTTGGTTCTGCAAAAATATTAATTTTCCCATGAGAAATTGTGAAATATCCCCACAAACTAAAAGCTAAATGCT
Source organism: Decapterus maruadsi (assembly GCA_030347415.2). Classification (NCBI taxonomy): domain Eukaryota; kingdom Metazoa; phylum Chordata; class Actinopteri; order Carangiformes; family Carangidae; genus Decapterus; species Decapterus maruadsi. The sequence continues at coordinate 22,899,842 of CM064906.1, forward strand.
GTGTGTTCCTCTCGTCTACAGAGGCATGAAGGTGATCGAGAACAGGGCCATGAAGGACGAGGAGAAGATGGAGATCCAGGAGATGCAACTCAAAGAAGCCAAACACATTGCTGAGGAAGCCGACCGCAAATACGAGGAGGTAACGGAGCGCAGAGGGTGGGGGTGAGGGTGAGGGGGGGCTGGGGAAGGTCGCATTTCAGCTGACGTTCAGGTGTCAGTCGTGTGATGAATGGGTTGAATGTTTTTGTCTTTGCTCAACTCAGATTTCACATGTTTTTTTTTTACCTGCCAGGTTGCCCGTAAACTGGTGATCCTGGAGGGAGAGCTGGAGAGAGCAGAGGAGAGGGCGGAGATTGCAGAACTGTAAGCACAAACATGTCAGGAACAAAAGTTTTTTTTTTTTTTTCAAACCCATGAAAAAGCTCCTAAAAACAGAATTTAATGTTTGTCTTTGTTCATGCAGAAAGTGTGGAGACCTGGAGGAGGAGCTGAAGAACGTCACCAACAATCTGAAGTCACTAGAGGCTCAGTCTGATAAGGTAAGTGCTGCTCTGTCTTCACTACCCTCCAACAACTTCACACATTAACACTTAGACAAGTAGAACAGCTCAGATCCTCGTCTGGATTTTATTTAAAACAACTTTTCCTTCCCATACTTTTCCATTGTGCCCTAAATGAGCCTCAGAATTGTAAAAACCTGTGCCTGACGTTCGTGATACGACCTTTGACGGTGGAGTGGGCCGGAAAAACACTGTGATGTGAATGATGTCATGATGAAATCATTCCTTTGTCTCCACAGTACTCTGAGAAAGAGGACAAATACGAGGAGGAGATTAAAGTCCTGAATGACAGACTGAAGGAGGTAAGTTCATGTCTGCTCATGCTGTTTTCTCAGAGGGAAGCAAAGCTGTGTCCCCAATGATTAATCTGTTGTTTTTTTCTTTGCTCAAAGGCGGAGACCCGTGCAGAGTTTGCAGAGAGGACAGTGGCCAAGCTGGAAAAGACCATAGATGACCTAGAAGGTACGGTTCATTACAATCTGTCTTTTTCAACTCTGCAACATTTCTTTATTCAACCTTTGTTCAAATCTTTAGTATACCTACTTTTCTTTAAATTTTTCCTTGGTTTCTCTCTTTTTTCCCCCCTTTTCTTCTGCATTTTCCTCCTCCACCTGCTCTCTGTCTGCCCCTCGGCCTGCAGACGAACTGTACACTCAGAAGCTGAAATACAAGGCTATCAGCGAGGAGCTGGATCACGCCCTCAATGATATGAACACCTTGTAAACTTTGCACGTAGCTCCTGATGCTTTCACCTTACGTTTGTGTCTCTTTTCCTGATTGGAAAACACTTTGTTTTTCTTCTTTCTTTTCTTCTCTTTGCTCTCACTCCTCCTCACTGCTTCTAAGTAAAAGCTCAATAAAGATGTTTCTATTTTATCTTGTCTTCAGTCTTTTCAATCACACATGCCTTTTACCGCTCTGCAGCTCTTCTTCTGCTCCTCATACACTCCCTTATACTGGCCTATAGCTTCTATTACAACCGCAACCCATAGAAAAGGCTACAATTACTAGTTTTACATATTGCATCATGCACAAGCTGGAACATGTTGTACTTCTATTAAAAAGGGATATGTAAACTGACAAATTCAACACATTTTATATCTGCTGCTGCTTTTTTATTGCAGAGAACCTATCGCACGCTAAAGAGGAAAACTTAGGAATGCACCAAGTCCTGGACCAAACGCTGCAGGAGCTAAGTAGCTTGTAAAAGTCCAAGAAGAACATCAAACAATAAAAAAAACCATTTGTTTTTATTAAAAAAAAAGAAATTTTCTACATGCCATCCAGTCTCTGTAATTTCACTCTTATCCCTGGTTGTTAAAACACGTGTACCCCTTTAATATATTTATGTTTACTTTGTTTCTTTACCTTTTTTAAAAAATGGTTTTGGGTCCATATGATTTCAGTTTTTCGTTGCTGGAAATTTTGTTCGACCAAACAAGCGGAGCACAAATAAAGCTGACGATGATGTTGAAGATGATGGTGAAGTGTTGAAGTTGTGTGTGCTGACTGTCTACTTCTACATATGTGTTTGTGTTTGTCCTCCAGGCTGTGTCAACACATGGCCGTAAACTGTAAGAGGAGAGGGAGCTCACCCTGTAATTTACATGTGCTAACATGTAACGTGTCTTTAGTGTGCTCTGCTAATTCCTCAAAACATAAAGCTGCACATACTATGTGTTTGGCCTCCAGTCCTCTGCTTACACAACAGTATAGCACAGAGTACTTGTTTTACTTGTTCAAGTTAAGCTTATATAAGTGACACTTCAACGTCAACATTAAAGGCTGTAGTCAAATTGTGGCCAGTGGGCTTTTATTTTTTATTATTTTATTTTTTTTAGCTGTTTGTCTTTGTTAGGTGACCCTGACTCTAACTTTATGACAACTACATTCACTATCTTGTTTTTGAATTTCTTCTTCCTATTAAATAACAACTATCATGCCCCTCCTTTAAAACAGAGCAACGCCACAGCTGTGGATTGGCCATGTAGTGTGGTTGAAAGGTTTCAAAATAAAAGCACAGACAATTATGTTTTTGGTTTTTTTAATGAATATAAATAGTTTTACCCAGTATACCTCACTAAGCAATACTGTCAAGCAGCACATTTATTGTAATACATATATTATATGTTAAACCAAGGTTGGGCTGGGCACACTGGCTCAGGGGCCACAATGAATTTTAAAATTGAATGGCCGGGCCGGGCCAGTATCAGGTGATGGAGAGTGCTTGTGTGAACCAATAGAAATGATGCATGTAAAAGCCATTATCTAAAAGTAAAAGAAAACTTTCATTCAAATTACATTCAGTTTCAATGGGAGCAGAGTTGTTGGTTCTTTTTTGTCAGTGCATCAAAAAAGTTGCCATAATTTGGACAGTTTTGTATCAATATTTGATGGGCCAGATTAAAAAGCCCAACAGGCTGCATATTAATTAATATAGTGTAGCCTTTTTCTTTTTTCAAGAGCTTTATTGTCATCACCTGGATGACAAAATGTTTAAAAGCAACTGCTGTTAGATGCACTCAGAGGGAATAAAATAGATTAAAAGAATAGCAGCAGAATATACAAAAAACACAGTAAATACGAATTTCCTATATTTTAACATTGATTAAGTGTAGGAATAAATCAATTTAATTTGCCTTATAGACATTTACTGTCAAGTTCATTTACTAGTTCATTCATGATAATATCATATTTAATTTGTTAAACATGTTTTTCATTCATTCAGTCATTCATTATTATTAGTGTGTAGGCTACTGTCAAAAAGTTAATTTATACAGTACAAACCATATTGTAGGCTATTTGTTTGTTTTTATGCTTCCATGATAACGACTAGCTGATAAGTGACATAAAATTTGCTTCCTCTTTTTTTTTCTTTTAATATTTTGTATTATTTATTTCATTCGTGTTCAACAATAAACAGAGTAGGAATTCAAAGTAAGAAGCTTTGTACATTAGTTAGTTGGTAAGTTAGTGACGCCCACTGGTCACGGAGAGCCGTTGACCTGCAGGTGGCTCGTGGCTGATGCCATAGGCCTGATGCCCGCGTGATGCCGCTCCAGCAGGGGGCGTCATTTCTGAACCGTCACTACTTCACATCGCAGCTTCGCCGGGCGGGATTTCCGCAATAATATCAAGTATGGCGAAGACATACGACTATTTGTTTAAATTACTGTTAATCGGCGACTCTGGAGTCGGGAAGACCTGTGTCCTGTTCAGGTTTTCAGAGGACGCCTTCAACTCGACGTTTATCTCCACCATAGGTGAGCGTTTCCGTGGTGATGAAGTGAACTGTGTCTTTCTGTCTGTTTACAATACGCCAATGGGCTATGTCAGAGGGCGCCGGCTATTTGCTGGAGTGCTGCTCAGCTCTGCTCAGTTTGAAGTAGCCGCTCTTTGTCATTAGATTAATAAACTATGTTGTTGTTGTTTTAAATCAGGCGGCACTAATATCATTAACCGGTTAATAAAAGATGACAGGGGTCAACACGGTTGGCTGTGTGTTTCGTGCAGCACTAGGGATAACGTAAAGAGGAATCTGTCATGATAATTTCATATGCCGGGTGGCTTCCCTTCAAGCTAACAACGTTAGCTGTTAGCTACCGTCTACATCCTGGCACACAAACCGAAAGCCCTGCTACATAGCACGCTATAGCTGAATAATTCAAGCTGTGTGAGAGCGTCGTTATTATTTAATGCTTATATAACTGCAGTGACCAAGAGGCCCGAGCTCTCTGCTCAGTTTATACCCAAGTTAATGTGTGTATTTTTGTGTGAGTCATAGCAGTTTCAGCCAGTGTTTGACGGCTACACCATGGCTAAAGAGCTAACGTTATGATTGACATCCGTCTTTATCCCTCCAGGCATTGATTTCAAGATCAGGACGATAGAGCTGGACGGCAAGAAGATAAAGTTACAGATATGGTGAGTTTGATTTATTGAAATGCTCGACATGTGACAAGGCCGCAGTGTTTTGTCTTTATTAGTGCATTTCAGTCATTATAAGGCTCCTCAGGGTGTCCACATGTACTTAGCAACATGGACACATCAGGAAATGACCCACCCCTTTTCTTCTTCTTCTTTTTGTTACGCAAGAGGCAAATTAAAAAATGACATTATAGTGTCTTAGCTGGTGAGGTGTCCAATATTGTATTTTTAAACTGTCTGGTATTTGGATCTTGTGAGATGATAAGCCTGGTGTTTTTCAGGGACACAGCTGGCCAGGAGCGCTTCCGGACAATCACAACAGCCTACTACAGAGGGGCAATGGTGGGTATCTTTATGGACTTTATAGCCAAAACGTACCGTAAATTCAGGAAGGTCATGGATGAATCTCACCACATTTGATTTCCTGTTTCTTACAGGGCATCATGCTTGTCTACGACATCACCAACGAGAAGTCATTTGAAAATATCAAAAACTGGATAAGGAACATAGAGGAGGTATTTACTTATCCAAACATCACTTCCACAATCAGGTTGATGTTCTACCATGCAGCTTTTTAAAAATTAAATTTCTCTTTTTTTATTGAAGCATGCATCGTCTGATGTTGAGAAGATGGTCCTCGGCAACAAGTGTGACATCAATGACAAGCGGCAGGTGTCCAAAGACAGGGGGGAGAAGGTGAGATGTTTGTTGGGGGTAAAATTTGATAGAAGATACTAGTGTAACATCAGATGTTTGTTTGTAACTTCTCTATTTTCTTCCAGCTTGCATTAGAGTATGGGATCAAGTTCATGGAGACCAGTGCAAAGGCCAACATCAATGTTGAAAATGTAAGTAGCCATTCTTGTCTGAGTTATTATGATTGGACAGTAGATGTGTCACAAATATGACAACATGTTAATTTTCTTTGGATCACAGGCATTTTTGACACTTGCCAGAGACATCAAATCCAAAATGGACACAAAATTGGTAAGATGAATTCTTTGATAATTAGTTCACTGTTTCATGTTGTGGAAAAAATAGACGTGTCATTCGTAACTTTTTGAAGAATTTTAATATTTTAACAATATTTCTAACATTTTAAACCTCTGAAAGTGTAGCATTGCGGGGGGGAAAAACACATGGTTTTACTTGACAGCTCTGAATGTGTGTTTGTTGCTCTGCTGCAGGAGGGCAACACGCCACAGGGGAGCAGTCATGGAGTCAAGATCTCAGAGCCTCAGAAAAAGACCAGCTTCTTCCGCTGTAGCCTACTCTGAGGACGGAGGCCGTCGACACTGGCTGCCAGCTGGCTGGACATAAATGGACTTGTGCTTTCTCTTAGCACGACCTCCCTATCCCTCTTTCTATCCAACCATGGCCTGTCCTCCCAGTCCACACCAACCATTAATATTCCCAGTAAGTGGAGGACTTCACCTCCTCTTCCTCTTCTGAAAGCTTCCAGTGGTGCATCTCTTCGATTTTTTTTATTTTTTAGGAGATCTGTTGTTATCTTCATGAGTCAGAGACTGATGGAGGACTCGACCTGGAGCATTGTCCAGATGTTCCTTATCACATAAAAACAGGCTCTTACTTCTTATATTAGTCTCTTTGTTCTACGCACTCATATTTCACACAGCCGGTAGCACAACCAAGAATGAGAAATCGTTTAATTATTGACAAGATTTTGGGATGATAATAAGTACAAATGTGATATTTAGCTTTATTTTTTATTAGCGCTTTTTCCCTTTTCATGTGATGATTCTCATCCAGAGACTGACAGGCTTGAATTCCACTGAAACAGAGCTGCACAGGCTTTTTCTGCATCTGACAACCATATCAAATATAACGCGATCAAGGATCAGAGAGGAAATGTTTTGAAAGGATTTCTGTTTGAGTTTTGCTCTTTTGTTTGCGATTGATGCGACACACTGCCTACAACTCTCCAGCCTCTCTGCACAAGCTTCTTTTTTTGTGTTTTTTTGTAAGTGCTTGAAAGCAGCTCGGCAACACAGACACTTAAATCCAGGTGCTGTTCTAACCTGTACCCAAAGTACTTGTATTATTTGACTAAATTCTCCACGTTTAACAAAATAATGGTGGTGGAAAGTCGATTTTGTGGTCTACGTAATAGTCAAAAATACCTCTAAAAAGAATCCTAGAGCCTAAAGATCCAAACACCAGAAACATTCACTTTATTATTGCACAGAACAAAGAAAAGCAATCAAGCAAATGTTTGGTATTATTGCTTGAAGAATGATGATAAAGACCACAAATCGACCAGTTGACTAATCGTTTGAGCTCGAAACAACTTAATTATAAAGTGTTGCCTTTCATTTGAGTTGTGTGAAGATTTTGTTGCAGCTCTGACTCACTCTCAAGCTAAATGACGTCTTTGGCCGTTCGATCAGCTATTAAAATCACACTGTAAGGCCCCTTTGCCCCCCTTTCTTGCTTTTCAAGCAGCTCTCCTTGCACTTTACCAGTAAATCGTGTTTTGTGTGTAGTCTGTGCCAAGTGATAGTTTTGCAGTACAGCAATACAATTACTTAGTTTTAAAAGAAGAAAAAAAAGAAAGAAAAAAAAACAGTTTTGACCTAATGAGTCTTGGTAATATGGTCGGCTTCATTCCTGAATCTTACTGCACCTTCTTATAAATGACTTGATCTCCTTTGCTGTTTAACTGCTAGTGATCTTTCCTGGTATTAGTTCACTGATTAACATTGCCCGAACCTATACTTAAACCAATTTATAGTAATATATGTATACATACATACATATATTTAAAAAATAATTTGTGAGCTTCTGTTTCTATGCTACTGCCCTGCCAAACTGTAGTCAAAAAGTGACATTTTCTTGGCTAACATGACAACTGGCTTGACCTAAGCATGGGTGGGCTCATTTAGTATTATTGTGCATCAAGTTGTGTGTTTGTGTTTCATTGTGGCCCTTTTAGTTTGACAACTAGGTGGCACCAGAGACACAGTATGCATCACAGGTGACCGCCGACACTCAAATCTGAACCAGTATTTTTGTTTTTGACCACGAGCCACAATGAACTACTGTATAATTGTGCGATGCAAACATGTACCCTCGACTCGTATTTACCTTCGATGTTGAGTCTCCACTGTTCCTCATGTTTTCCTTTCCCACATTTGTTCTCTTAGTCTGAAAATCAAGCTCCTGTATGCACAATACCGAGGGGGAATCTGTCTTCACTTGCCTGCACCTTCTTGATGATTTAATAATTTGGGACCTCATGACTACCATGACCATTTGTCTTAACCGCTTATACTCAGTTCTGTCATAGGTAAGCTATGCATTGTGAATCTTGGACCTGTGCATATTGTATGTAATGTAATTTTCAGACATACTCGTAGCCCTGTACAGTTGAATGTACGGGCTTTTTTTTTTGTTTGTTTTTTTGGTTATTGCTTCTTTTTTGTTGTTTTATTTTGTTTCATTCACTGAGCCAAAAAATAGGACATGCTCTGTTTGAAGAAAACTGCATTGCTACATCAGTGCTGAGGGAAATCTACCTTGGTGGAAGGTTAAGTAGGAAGAGTGTTGATGCTGAAACGAGGAGATAGTGCTGTCGTCTCACACGAGTGATACTGTAGCTTTAAAACAGAAACGTAGGGAGCAGACTTTTGTGGGACTCGAGCTGTATCATTTTCACCCCGAAATGATACTCCTCCCTCTTTTTGATTTTGTTTTTAAATCATATCTTTTTCTTAAGACTTCCTATCACATGTCATAATATACTGTACATCCCTTTTTACAGCCATATTTTCATTCCATTGATTGTGAAGTACACAGGGAGAATAATAAAAAAGACATTTTAGAAAAAAAAGGTGAAAAAAAACTGTAAATATCACATTGAAAAAGAGATCTACTTAAATTGTACTGTACTTTCTAAACCCATATGAAAATGTATCTACAATTTGTAGATATGTGTACTTTTGATTTAATAAAATAAGATTATAAAACTCAGCTTCTTTGTTTTAATTCAGCGTCTTTATTGGCCGGCCGTCAGAGGAAACGACACCGTCAGTTGAACCCACACTCTCACAATGGAGCTCGACTGCTTTCATGGCAAATGCCTCTCCCTCTCGTTGGCCCGCAGTGACCCACTGGAATATTCTGGCATGTGTTTCTTTTATAGTCTGGTGTAACTGAACCCCTTTAGATACAAAACACAAATCTGCTGTTGATGGTCATAACTAATGAGCCTTGTCTTGATGGATCGGCCGATGCTTCCACCTGATGACAGACACGCAGTCACACCATGACACTGTTATTTCTGTGGCTTCACTAAAGAAAGAGAAAGATCGGATGTGGACTCGTTGTGTTAGTTCAAGGCGAGCGAAGCCAAGCGGTCAGAGTTTCTCAAGAGTTTTGGCCCCTGAGATGCCAAATATGAAAGTTTTTTTATATAAAACGAGAACAAACAAGGAAAAAAATATTCACAAGATGCCATAGTAGATTTTCAAAAAGATTGATAGAGAGGCTGGGATTTCTCTGCTTTCCAGACAATCTGCAGCATTTTCAGTCCATCTGTTGGAGCTTCTCAAAATAATGAAATACATGAGTGTTGCTTCTTTAAATCCTTATGTGGAAGGTGCTGTGAACAGAAATGAGAGAGTTCTGGTTTGATTTCTTAATTGAAAACTCTGATAAAGTAGCTAAATGTGAATTATGGTACCAATTATTTACATCATGTATATATCTCTTCACTACATCCTGTGATGTGCCACAGGCTCATCATTGTCTTAATACCTGAGGAAGTCCGGTGCTCGGACGATCATGTGCTGGAAGTCCTCCAGAGACAGACGTCCATCGTTGTCCAGGTCGGCCTCGTCCATCACCTTCTCACACACCATCCTCACCTCGTCCTCCGTCAGCTCGTTGCGGGTCAGTTTGTTCAGCGTCTTCTCCAGATCCGACTTGCAGATGAAGTCGTCATTGTTGAAGTCTGGCAGACAGACAGAGTGGGAAACAATGACTAAGAAATTATTATGATAATCAGTTAAACCAATTAACTGATTGATAATTATAATTCAGGGTGAAAAAAGACTAAAATCATCTTGCTTTGCTTCTCAAATTGATTTTTTTGTTTTGTTTTCTAAATGTGGGCTTTGAGAAACAGTGATTATTATGTTTTTATTTAATGACATTTCATGGACAGAACAATGAATCAATAAATCAACTGTCTAGTTTAACTGATTATGAAAATAAAGATCATCTGCTGCAAGACATCCATCCACATGATGTTGAGTAAACATGTTTTTAAGGCTCACTTGCTCCCAATACGTCATAGTGGGCAAGTAGCGATCATTTAAAGCACCTGTCATGGATAAAAAACTCACTTTATATCATAAAAATCCCAGGAGTTCAAATTCTATCATATTAGAGGTCATTTCAGGTGTTAATGCTTCATCACACCTGTGTTTTTACAGTGTGTCGCCTTCTTTGATGTTTCTCCTCCATGGGGTCTGAATAATAAATGAAAAATTTCCTTGATCCATGACCAGGGTGATGTGTATGAGACTTCTGTCATCGTTACTTAATTAGGGTGGGGGATGGGGGGGTTATATTAGTGCTGAGCTCATACTCGGCTTTGACGAGCTTGTTGCCTCCATAATGGGCTGGTTAATCATTTATAAGAGTCCATGCACCATCCGTCATGCTTACAGGTCCATAACCCTTCACTGTGCATGCTTTGTGTGGCTGCATCATATTAAAATACACGATTCACATGTTTCATATTGAGTGGTTCACTGTTAAAGTTTGAACCAGCGATTGAATGTTTTTGTTGCACAAACATCGAGCTTGTTTTGTTTTTATCAGGGTTTTTCCTTTTTTAAACACTGTGCCATGACCTCTTGACCCCAGGCTCTCTAATAGGCCGAACAAACACACCTAACATTGTTTTAACACCTTGATACTTCATAACTCCCCCTAATCTTATGCCAGTTACTTATAAACATGATTTTGAACTGACCCCTTTGCAGGAATTATTATTTTTGACTCTATATAGTTAAATAGAAGGTAATATCTCCTCCAAATCTGTATTTAGTGCTGATAGTTCACTATTTTGACTTGTTTTCTTGTGTTTTAACATCTTTTTTGCAGTATCATAACAGTGCATTATCAAACACTACAAGCTGTTGGTGGCAAAGGGAAGTGTTACAGCTGCATCATCTTTCCACATATTGCAATTCACTGTACAGAAAAAAAAAATGCAACCACATCTTTACCGTAAATTTTAAAAGCGTAGTAGGCCTTGAGGTCACGTGGGGCCATCTCACTCAGGACTGAAAACATGTCCAAGAAGTCGTCCAGTGTCATGTTCCCCTCTCCGTCCTCAGAGAAAACCTCAGCGATCCTCTGACGAAATGGGTTGTCCTGCACAGAGGGAACACCACGACTTGAGTTTCAGTCTGACAGCATTTCAGTCACACAGACACTGCTTCCATTTCCTTTTGTGCGCATGTGTGTAACTCATTATTACAAAATGGTGTGTTTTATTCTAGCCTCTATCAAACGACTAAGAGGGAAAATGCATCCATGACGCTCCCACTCTCCCTTTCTCAGGACCTACCAGTGACCTGCATGTCTGTCAACACACCTGCTTACCCTCCTGTCTTTGTGTAAAGAGCCATATAATTGACCCATTTCCAAAAAGTGTGTCCTCAGGGACCCATCGGTATTCTTCAAGTTCAAAGGAGTCGGGTGACAAATAACCTTTCTAAGAATTCTGTCGATTAGTTGGCCATTAATTATGGATTGTGAACACAGGGGGAGCGAGGGTCTGCTGCTGGGTGTGTGCGGGCCAGCGGGTCTACCTTCAGCTCTGGCATGCTGCCAATCAGCTCATATGGTAGCTTCACATCTGGCTGGTTGGTGTAGTCAAGGGGAACGAGCTGCGGTGCCAAATCCCGATAGCGGTAGAAGAGTCTGGGAAAGGTTTAAAAAATTCACGTTCAATATTAAATTACAAAATATCTTCAATATTATGTAGTTGAATGTCTTTAAAGGGGACGTGTTTGTAATGACAAATTAAACCATAACACTCCCATTGTTCAGCTGCAGCTGCTTTGTTCTCAAAACATTGACAAATGTTTCCAAAAAGAAAAGTTGTCAAAATGTTCTCTAATAACAAAATTTGACATCCCATGTGGCAGCCAGCCCCACAGTAAGACTGGTAGTAGTTTAGAGTTATAGTGCGTTATTGTGCAGAACAGAGGAAAATGAAAAACAACAACATTCAGCTGTGTCATGTGTGTTACACCAGCAATGACTCAGAGATAAGATATGGTTGGACTGTTATGGTGTAAACAAAATAGTTGCATGCTCACCTGAGGATTTCTTTTCTTGTGAAGTATGTACAGTCCTGCGAATACAAACAGATCATGGCAGGAATGTGGAAAGAGCATTAAAGGTGGATGTTCCACTGTAGTGTGATGCAGCGGAGGAAGAAGCACTTTAGAAATACTCCGGCACCAGCTTGATAAACTAAAACTAGGTCAGCATAAAGGTTGAACCAACAAAATGTACGTAAAGCTTCAAAAATAATATAGTGGACATTATCAGAGACGTTCTATATTGTATTGCCTATAAGGACTTTGTCATTATGCATTATTGGTTCATTATTATCATTGCATTGGTGCATCATGATCTCTGAACCGATAAAAAAAAGTTAAATAATCTTCTATAAGAGTGAAATAAATGAGTAAAAAGAGCAGTTCGAGGTGCTGAAATGCTGTGGAGTTGATAATATATTATTATCATATCATATAATATAACATATCAGATAATAATATCATATTATCATATCAGCAGTGGGTGAAAGAAGGATAGTAAATATTCATTATTTACATTCCACTGCTACGGTATGCAAACAAATTACATCATAAACAACTCAACATTGAAACAAAATGAACCAAAATATGAAATCAAGCGCCATCAGGAAATTCAGCTTTGACCTGGTTCATCAATCATCACCCTGAAGGATGCAGCACATTGACATGGATGTCCTTGTGGTTAATAAACAAACAAGTCAAGGTCTTGTCTTTTGTGTATTCAACCTTGTTTACAGATGCCCTTCTGTACTGGAGTAAGGATAAAACTCAGACATAAAAAAAAAAAAGGACTGACACCCACCTGATAGGCATCTAGCTGCTGTGCTGTAAAGATGGTCTGTTTATTCCCCATGTCTGAGCACGCAGACGCCGAGCCTCAGGTCCATCGCTGCTCCAGCATCAACTACTTTAGGGTGTGTGTGTGTGTCTGGATATGTCAGATATGAAATACTGGGACAAAAGGAAGCCAGAGCCAAAGAGGAGATCAGGTGTCGGGCTGCCACTGGGCCCTTTGGTCCCCTTTATAATGGCAGCATTTCATCGTTTTCTCCATTGTGAATAGCAGCCCCTCTGACAATGAGCAAGGGCTGTCGTCCAGCATCATGCCAAGTGGTATCAACCCCCTTTAGTGCCACTCCATGGCCAACGCCTCAGTCTGCGCTCAGGTTACACTCTTTACAGACAGGGGTTTTGTAGGGAACAAATAGAGTTTTTGATGGGAGAAAAGGTGCATTTTATAGCAGAGAAATCAAGTAATTAGTTATATACACGTAACAAAAATGCTTAGTTTTAGGAAGGGCCTTACAACTCACATAAAACAGAATTAGGAAATGTATTCACTTTGCACCGGAACTAGGACTTAAGGCACTAAATTACCCTTTATCCCTCTATTATAATTAATAATAGCAGATGCCCAGCAGCACACACACACCTTTATCTTGTACAAAAAAAAAAGTCAGAAAAGACCTAAGGCTGTATAATCAATGGTTTTAGTAACACAAAGAAAGGTTTTTTTCTTCTTTGAAGCTAATGATTCATAATTCATAACGCCTAACTAAATTTAAAAATATTAGTATGAAAGTTAAATGGGTTTGTTTTGGCAGTGAGAGTTTCAGTCAGACTTCACAACTTAAAGTTGGGAAACACTGCTCTATGTCACACGTTACATCCAACTAAGCTAAGATGTTTAATATGTTCAGTCTTTTTCTAAGGTGCGTGCTCCGCTGCTATTTCACAAGAGCCTCCTCTTCCTGCCACCTCCACCTGCTCTGTTTGCTTGCTTCCTGCCTCAGGGGGTTTATTTACCCTGAATTAATTTGTGACTTGAAACATTTCCTAAAATATTTCTGCTTTGCCAAATGAGAACAAGAGTGTGTGGTTTTTTCATTTGGCATGCACCTAATATCCTTTGCTTGTTGCATTTGCCGAGTCAAATGTGTATGGAAAACGACAAATATTGTATCTTTTATTAGCCTACTGTATGTGCGGTATTAATGACAAAACCTTTAATAGCCTGTGGGATGGGCAGGGACAGACACTTAGTTAAACAAAGAGTATTAATTTCAAACTTAACACAGAGACTAGTGCAGGTGGCACGAGGGAAATATCTGGGACTTTTCAGCTCTTTAAAAGGTTTGAAGGTTTCATTTATTGATGATCGTAGCAAATATAGATGGAAAAGCATTTCCTTCCTTCCTCCACCATCCTTCATTCTTTTTGTTTTCTTTTTTACAAAATTGTGTTGTTGTATCTTCTATTTAAAATATGTGGAGTTCTTTTATTTTTCCTCTGTTGTAAATACTGCATGTTTTATCATAATACATGCAGTAATGTCAAGAACCTCTGCTTCTGTCTTGTTTTTCTTTCAGCAGTCTGTCACAGAGATGCCTCTAAGGATCAAGCTGGGCACTGGAGGCGTCCTCACTGCCGGGACACATGCCGGGACCTCTGGGACCATAAATTTGGATTGTTTGTCAAAGTGTTTATGTAATGTCAAGGCTTTTCTGTGCAGAAATGCTTTTATGCTCTTCACCATGGCTGCTATTATCATCGGTAAGTCAATTTGTTTAACTGAATTCTCTTTGCAAAGAGGTGAAAGACTCATAGGTGTAATGTCACTGTGGAGTAGGAGAGCTCTCTCCATTCATAATTTCAATCATGACATGTCTGTCTCAAAGTTGAGATAGTTGTTATCCACTTTGTTGAGGCAACTTTGAACTGTTCAGTAAGCACTGAGCTTTGTCTGGAGTGAAAATGTTGTCCTATAATTAACACAACGACAAAAACACATGAGGTCACCCCATGTTTTCTAAAAAAAACTATACTGTTGTGTCCATGTCTCCCTCTCCAAACTCTGGGTCAAATCTTACAATTGAAACCAACTTACGTCATGCATATCAATTATCCATCACAGCCTGAGCTGAAGCATCGGTTAATAGTAAATAGTTTTTCCATAAATCAGTTAATGCATCACCTTTTTCTTTTCTTTTTTTTTTTTGACTTGTTCACCTGTGTTTGTAATTCTTTCAGGTCTCATACTGGGTTTCGCGCTGCGGTCCTTTAACATGACGGCGAGGCAAATCAGTTACTTCACCTTTCCTGGAGAGCTGATGATGAGGATGCTGCAGATGTTGATGCTTCCTCTCATCATCTCCAGTGTGATCACAGGTTAGTTTATAACTCCACTACAAAACCACCAGAGCAGCTGCAGGTTCCCAGATATTACATTTGTTCTCTGATTATGCTTGACTGTGCCCAGATGGAAATATTGGAGCATCCGCTACTGTAAAATAGTACTGGTTTGCAGTTTTCACTTCCCTACAGACTCACTCAGACACCCTCACTCAGGTCAAAGTAAAATGTTCAGACAGCATTTTTTGACACAAGAGAAATTCTCAATATCACAAACACAGTTGGCCAATACATGAAGAACTGGGTTGCAGTGGCCACACATGCATTTTATTGTTTATCACTTTAAATATCAGATGCTGTGCACTGCAACATCTGACACCGTTTTGCATGGGAAGATATTTTCCTTCTATTCACTTTTTAGATCCACTATCTTCAAAAACATCAAAAACATCAACCAGACACACACAGTTAAGAACAGACAGAACATGAGTTGTATCGATATGTTATGACTTCTTTTCATTTCAGGCACGTCGTCTGTGGACAGGAAGGCTTGTAAGAAAATGGGGCTCTACGCTCTTTTCTATTACACAATAACCACCGCCATGGCTGTGCTAACTGGCATCCTCTTAGTCGTTTTTATCCAACCAGGGAAATCTCCCAAGCGCACCTCAGCGTCCTCTGCTGGCCAGGTGGATGTTGTGGACACCGTTGATGCCTTTCTGGATCTGATCAGGTGTGCATTAAAAAGCATTGTAACACATCATTTATACAGTCTGAGCTAATCTGTGCTTTATCTTTCTGTTTGTTTTGCAGAAACATGTATCCTCCAAATATAATAACAGCTTGTTTTATGAGGGTGAGCTCTGCAATGAATATATATGCATATATTTTGTTTCATTATGCTGCTTGTCAACAATTAGCATTTTCTTCTGTCATTTGTATTCAGTACAAAACAGTTTATTCAGATGGAACAAGTCAAGGAATAGCCAATCTGACTCAAACAAGTGAGTTCAACAATATTTAACTTTTTTTTATTCCTATTCATGCATAGTTATTAGGTGCTGTCATGATGTGTAACGGCGTAACTTGAATCCCTTCAGATGACACGGTACCAATGCCGGGCACTGTAGAAGGAGTCAATGTTTTAGGTCTATTGGTCTTCTCCATATCCTTTGGCCTCAACCTGGGCCGCATGGGGAATGAAGGAAAACCTCTGAGGGATGTGTTTGGCAACTTTAATAAGGCCACCATGAACTTAATCAGCCAAGTCATCTGGTAAGTGTAATATGAACATGAGGGTTGTAACAATTAATTTTAAATTGTGGCATCTACTGGCCTGGAGCCACCCACTCACTGAATTGCATCAGGATTTAAATTATAGACCTACTGTCGCCCCCTACAGTCAGTTTTTTGACACTACATCGCCTTCTCTGTATCTCAACCCTCTCTCAGGTATTCCCCAGTAGGAATCCTCTTCTTGGTTGCAGGAGGGATCCTGAAGCTGACAGACATCAGCCTTCTGGGACGTCAGCTTGGCATGTATATTCTGACTGTGATGACCGGCCTGGCAATCCACAGCTTTGTCACTCTGCCCCTCATCTATTTGATTTTCACACGGAAAAATCCCTTCAAGTTTATGGTTGGTCTGTTCAAACCTCTCACCACGGCCTTTGGGACTTCATCCAGGTTGGTTGGACGCAAACAGGAGAGGCTGCTCAAGTTTGAACAATGACATGGTAACTATTGAAGTCTGACATGTTTATTTATTTATTTATTTCCTAGTTCTGCAACTCTACCAGTCACCATCCGCTGTCTGGAGGAGACTCTCAAAATGGACAGCCGGGTGATTCGCCTCATGGCGCCCGTTGGGGCCACGGTGACATTGGATGGTACAGCGCTGTATGAGGCGGTCGCTTCCATATTCATATCCCAGGTTTATCATGTGGAACTTAATGTTGGTCAACTCATCATTGTCAGGTATGATCACATGCAGACTTCTAACATGTTTTTATCACTGTTATAACTTTAGAAATCAAAGTTTGACAAACTTAAATAGACTTCTTAACATGTTCAAAACTGGCAATTCCCCAGCACTGGTGCTATAGATGTAATACCTAAGTCTCACAATGATTTAATATGTTTTATGTTTTTTTTATTAACTTAAGCAGACAAATTAAAGATGCAATTTAAGACCAAATATGACGCAGTCAGGTATAAAACCACTGTAAACTCTAACAGCAATAATATAAAATGTGATAATAATTAAAGTGATGATAATCAATAGGATATTCATTTATTTATAAAGGTATTTATATTCATCAATGCTAAATGCATTATTAACTCAGTGAATTGGTGTATTTCCATGTTTTCACCTCCCCCAGTCAGGAATTACCCCCAAAATTGAATTTTTAACGAATGAATTGATTGATCAACAACTGATCAGTCTTGCTTGTTCTCATTTATGAAACTACAGTATAACTGCCACAGTAGCGGCGATTGGGGCTACAGGCATCCCACAGGGCGGCTTGGTCTCCATGACGATTGTGTTGACATCAGTTGGACTGCCTCCTGAGGGCATTTCATACATTATTGCAGTTGACTGGATGTTGTAAGTATATAGAGTTCATTACCTGTTAATGTTAATAAATGCCAAATCAGTATTGTGTTAAATAGGATATTACCAACATTTATATATTACTATATTCTGAAACACATTAGGCCTCTTGAACACGTGATTGTGGTTCAAGTTATGCTACTAAATTGACCTAAGAACTTCCTGTGTGTGTGTGACAGGGATCGTTTTAGGACGACCACCAACGTGCTGGGTGACTGTGTCGGTGTGGGTGTAGTGGAGCATCTCTCCAGACACGAGCTGCAGAGTCCTGCAGAAGAAACCTTGGTAGAAGAAAAGTCTGAACTGTGAGACAAAACCAAGACACAACCTCGCCCTCTGTTCTCCAGCAGCACATCAGAGTTTTTAATAAGTTACACACAGTACATGCTTTTTTTAAATTGTGATTTAGCTGCCTTCTTCATCAAAGATGTCATAAGTAAATGAACACAATGCCAAGTTTTTCTGTGATCTTGTCAGGGAAAAAATGTCTAAAATTGCTGCTGCAATATATTTCGGAAATGATGATCCCATTACACAACAAAAAAATGTTGCATAATAACAGCCAAAGGGCTGGTTTTCATCAGCAATTAAGCATTTTGTGAGAAATCGCCATCATATTTTAAAGCTCTAAGTGAGCATGGATCAGTGTAATTGCAGATTTAGACTGTTTAAGTTCCTTGTAACAAGTTTTTTAATTCTTTTAACTCTATTGGAGGCACAAGTTGGGACAAAATGTGACACTAATACTTGAGTTTTTCTGACATTATCTACAATACTTCAGCATAGTCATCAAAAAAGATGTGTTAATAATCTGTGAAGTTTTGAATGAAAGCAGCTAGTCAAATAAATTCACACTGAAATGTTTTGTTTACACCATTTATTCTGACTGTATCATCATCCACAACAGAAAACATAAAATATACACATTTACACCTTTCACAGGATGTCACTTCCATCACTGCCATATATTATAATTTATGGATATTTACATATATTACAACGCGGGACTCTGCACATTACTCATTCGACTGAGTTACGAGGGGCAGCCGACTGTCTGTGTCCCCAAAACCCAGTTCACCATGTGTTTCCTAACGAGTGGCCGTGCAGCCCACCACCAGCGGCCTCTTGATGTCAGTGGCAGCCGCAGCTTCCCGCCACCATGTCGTTGTACTGTTTCAGCACCACGTTCTCATCGTCGTCGAAGTACAGCAAGTTGATGGAGAAGAGTTTGTCCGGGACGCAGCACGGCGTCTCGATGCCTTTGATCAACTTCAGGGCGTTGATGATGGACTGGACGGTGGCGTGGTTGGTCGGCCTCATGTTCTGACCCAGAGGGAAGGGGCAGGAGCCTTTGCAGTGGTAAGCGTTGTAACCCCTGGGGGAGACGATCCAGCCCGACCAGCCGATCTCCTCGAAGTCGACGTAGAGAGGCAGGCGTTGGCAGGGCATGGACGCACCCTCCTCCTCGCTGTAGTCCAGGGAGCGGGCGCTGCGGGAGGACGGACCTGACATGGGGGCGTGGGGCAGGCTGGAAGTGGCTGCAGTGTCGTTTGGATCTGATGGAGGAAAGGAGAAGTATTTATTAGACATTGCTTCTTTTTTGTTGCATATTAGGTGCAAGATTAAACTATAAATTGGATGTAAAACAACATTTTTATAAAGATTGTAGCTCAAGACACAGATTTACAACAGATGAGTGAACTGGAAGTTATTCTAGATCAAATCTAAAGACAGTCTTTACAGCCCCTGCTCATCAGAATTAGGCCACAAAAATGCCTGCAGTGTGGATTTTGGGGTATAACCTGATTGTTAAAATGACTGTCAAGACTCACCAGTGCTCTCCAGAGTAGTAGAGCGCCGGCCATCATCGGTGAAGAGGACCAACATGGGCTGTTTGCTCTGGTGGTGGTTGCGTCCCGAAGCAAATCGGATCAGCTTCATGTCCATGGAGCCTCCTCCCAGAGTTCGCACCACCACGTGGAGCCCCAGGTTGCTGCCTTCGTCCACCATCCAGGAGCGAACCTATCAGGAAAAGAAAAGTTTGCATGAGTCAGACACGAACACAGAGTAAGGATTTACTTCCAGTGTAGTCAATGCAGGATTTACTGTAAAGGAGAGGAAGATACTCACTGCTTGTGTGATGGTGAACACCTCCCAACCAGTAGAGTGGACTGGGATGAGTCGAGAAGACAGCAGCTTCCTCTCCTGGGTGTTGTTGCCTCTGGTGGTGTCCAGCAGCTGATAAACACTGACCTGAGTGGATCAGAGAGTCACAATGTTAGAAAGGTTCAAACTAGAGGAGCATTGGAGTGTTTAAGATTTCAGCATACAATGTGATGTGATGGTTTTTCTTGGTTTAGCCTACATACTTGGCAGAAGTGATGCCTGTTGAACGTGAGAGCAGCCTGAGGTCGCAGCTTGAACAGATGCAGCTCTGCAGTCAGAATCTTCTCGCTTCTTGCAACCGTGGACAGATTGAACCTGAACTCCACCTGCTCACTTCGCACTGCAAGAAGAAAAAAAAAACACTATAAGAGACCAAAGAAAACACACCTTTTAGCTTAGCTGCTACGAAAGCCGGTTTGCAAACGCAAAGCATTTCAGAAGCCACATCTTACATTTGTCAAAGAAGCTGCGCACGGTATTCCCCTCCAGAAGGTACGGGTCCTTGGTCACTCCATCCACATCAGCAACCGTGTTGTACAGGTCGAGCATGTACTGAGGTGGCTGCTTGTGTCCATGGATTGCAGGGGGGTCCTCCATCCCAAAAACCTCCAAAAGCCTCTTGATGGCGGCGGAGCGGACTTCCTGGGACTCGTTCTCCGCGGCGAAGTGATTCTCCAGATAGTTGAGCGAAGGCCGCGCAGCGACCGCGCACAGTAAAGCGGCACAGCTGACCAGGAACACAAACATCTCTGCAGCGGCGGGTAGATTCCTCGTGCTTCGGTGTCCTCGAGCCTCACGACCGGCCAGCAACTTGGAGTTGGAGTGACTGCAGGATCCTGGAAACGCCACTTTTTATATCAAAAGCCCCCGTTCACTCTTCAGTGCCCCCAAAGCCTTTGGCAAACAGCAATAAAGATGCTATTTGGTCGCAAATGTAAATCACCAATCAGCGAATGTATAGGGAGACTAATGGCGGTGTTAACAAGGTGTGAACCCGATTGTAGATTTCATTCAAGCCCATTGTCTCCACGTCTGGCAATAAAGGCTCAAATAAACTAAATTCGGCCTTTGAAACAGCTCGGTACTTATAGACCAGTGAGTATACTGCTGTTGAACTTTTTTTTTTATCTGATGTATAACTTTATAGTTGGATGAATGTAGAATATGGATAGAATAAGCTCGGAGCTGATCTCCTGGGGAAGATCACTCGCCATGGGAGGTTAACTGCGCCTAAATGAATCCATTAATTTAGAATAATGGGCACAGTGTCTTAGGTGGAAACCAATTATTTCGACAAAGAAGCTGGTGTTGCTGTCTACACGTCCTGAGATTTACATAACTGCTTATCCAGCTGCAACTGGATAATCACCAACTTTGCAGCTTTATTTTTTTTTTAAAGGATTCCAACACTGTCCCTTCAATGTCGTGTTCCAGAGGTTTCTGTCCATAGATCTGCATCAAATTTTATATATTTTCCCCTACAACCAGATTATTTTATCCATATAAATAGCCAATTTTGGCACAAGAAGTCCTGATTATAGTTAACTACGTGAATTCATTCGTTATTCACGTACAAAGTACAAGGCTTCATTGTTTTCCCTTCATCACTCTGGATACAGAAATCTTTATATTCTTTATACTGCATCTATATTTGATAGTTAAACCTAAACTATAATTAAATGTAAAACTAAACTTTGTATTACTGTTTGAATGTGGTTATTTTGCAGTTATTTCTCCAAGAAAACTATGTCCTTTCCAAAGGAACTCTGAAAGTGTGCACTGTGCCATTTGGTGCCTTTGATCTTTACGCACAATTTACGCACGAGCAAAAGACAAATTGAGAGAGAGAAAAAAACAGTTTCCCCCCACCGTAATAAACATTTAAGAGATCAAAGTTTTCTTTTTCATGGCACCTTACATGCAAGCCATAAAACGTCTTCTCTGTAGATGAAACACTAAACTGCCACAGAAAAGTGTTGTTTCACACTTTGATATCAAAATAAGGAGCCATTAACAACTTGCACGTGTGTTTTTTCAAAGAGACATTGGAAAGGTTGGGTCGCCTTTCATGTGCTCCTTCAAAGTTGTGTTTGACCCTGATATTTATTCTAATTAGCTCAGATTTCACTGATTCAAACTCTTGACTTCTGCTTTTAAACAAAAAGTTCCTATATTTTTTAAAATTCAACTTAACAGAAATTACTTGAATGTATAAAAACAAAACGTTGGCCACACAAATGATCTGTTTTACTGTTAGTGTCATCTAAGTTCTTGGTGATGTATTACAGACAACCTGTGAAGTCTTTCCAACATATCCCATGGTTCATTTGCAGTTTGGATAAAATGTGTTGCAGTGGTCCAATGACAAGCCATACAATATGGTATTAAAGATGTGGTATTAAATTTATTTACAAAATAATCATTTTTACATATATTACATATAATACAATAATACTTTAGGGTAAAAAAAAAAAAAAAGTCTTCCAGGCCCCCCACAGGGTCTTGGTAGTTGTTTTCCAGTGGGGGGCGCAGTGTTCAGTTCTGGCAAAAACAGGAAGTGATGGAGAGGACGGTGCGCAGCTGCCCGTGCTGGTTGATGAAGCTGTGGCTCTCGTAGCCTTGAGGGATACAGGATCTGGACTGTCTCTCCGCCCATAAGTGGCAAACTGCAGGATCAGTTGGACTCCTGTGGCAGAAAACAGAAAATGCATGAAGATTAGAATCACTTTGTTCAGTCTGTCAAACAACCTATTTATGTGCCGTGATCGCATGAGTCACTGTTACTGTGCAACTAGTACAGCAACAGGTTTGTGGGCTTCTTTTGTGGTTGTGAGAAAAAAGAAAAAAAAGGAAAAGAGAGAATATCTGCACACTGGATTAAGGCTCCCATATGGTTAATTGATAAATGCAACATTTTCAAAATGCAGTGTTTCGACCAAAAGTGTTCTTTGCATAATTAAACATATGGGAGCCTTAATCCAATGTGCAGATATTCTCTCTTTCCTTTTTTCTTTTTTCTCTGATGCTCTGTTTATGCAGCACCTGGGCTAAAATAAGCCTGGATGTGCGCACAACCACTCTGGTTTCTCCTTTTGTGGTTGTGCCATGTGAAGTGTCTCTCCAGTGAAAGTGTTAATGACTCCCGTTGAGTCTTTTTATATGAAATTAATCGTGACTTTGACAGCAGTGCTGATAAACTTGTGCTATCACTGTGCACAAGGGATTTGACTGGTGAAATGAATCTAATTTAGACATGCATTAATTAGATTTAAATTAATTATTCAAAGTTCTATAGAGACCGTGGGTTTTGTTATTCTACACTGTTATGCTGTTGGAGGTTTGACACAGTAGTGCAGGAATTAACCTAAAAAGACCAACATACTGAGCCGAGAGGGTGTCGGAGCTCACAGGCAATTGTAATGAGGAGGTGTGTGTGTGGGTGCAGCAGCTGTGCTTCATACTTACCTGAGAAGGCATCGGTTTCCTGTAGTGCAGCCTCCCAAACATCTGCCCACATCTATTTCCTGTGGAAAATTAGCAACACAGAGAGAAGGCAATGAGCTCACAGCTGGTCGCAAATATTGACCCACTTGAGCCGGGGACCAGCTGCTGTTTAGCATGTTAACTGCTTTGATTCGACACCTGCGGGGACCATTTGTGTTTGCGCTCCACTCACACCTCTGGTGCTGAAACACAGCAGATGACCAAGTCTGGGGCTAAGGATTCAACTTCAGCTGTCTTGATCAGGCCTCTCATTTAAGAAATGAAAATAGCATCACATATAATGACTTGGTTGTGTGGTAATGGAAGTGTAGTAGTGTAGAAAAGACAGGTCCTTTAACCGTTTATTGGGCAAGTAACCACATTCACTAACTTATCTTTGATGAATAAAAAAGTTATTTAAGTTTAAGCCAAGTACTTCAGTTCCACATATTTTTATGTATTGATAACTGTTCCTTTAATTCTACCAGTAAGCACCATATATGGTAAGTTAACTGACCTTGATTTGCAGTAAAAACAAATACATAAATGAAATAACTCTTCTAATATCCTCCAATAGTGAGAAACTGAATGGTCTAGTGCAGCCTATGCAGAGCTTGGACTATATAGTATAGTGTACTACTATGTAATGTGACAAAATTAAAACCCTTTGTGTTTTATGAGGGAATGCACTGATTTCACAATAAAGTTGTTCTTTACTGTAAACTACAACTGCTGAAGGAGTTTATAGAGTCTATGCAGCCTATTTTTCCTTTTCTGTGCACATTGGGAGGTGAAATGGCAGAAATCCCGGCTCTGTTTAAATTCAAATAAGGCCCATCAGTCTGCCATGTGTATTGTTGCAGGTTGTGCATGAATAAGCATACAAAACATCCTGAAGTCCTTCACACCAGGGTGTGCGGTGCCAGCCACTGGCCGGTCCTTGATTAAGTGCTGTCTTCCACACATGTCTGATGAATAAAGATACTTCATTACTGTCTGGCACCAAGCTAGGCCCCCGTTTCCTCTCAACTTGATTACAAAAGAGAGTGTGAAAGTGGCATCACAAATGAATCACTGTCTAGTGAACATAGATAGAGGAGTCTGTGTTTCACTGCTTGTTTACTGAGTTTACACTTACTTTGAGCCTCTCTTCTTTGATCCCACCTGCATGGTGGACTGTTTCGTAGTAATACTCCACATATGGGACCCTGTAGCAGCTTTCCTTCAGCTCACAGGCTGCAACCGTCTGGATCAGGTCCACTTTGTTTGGGGTTTCCACCAAGGCCGAGTCAAACTTGGTGGGGACACAGGAGAATCCCTCTGCAAACGATGAGGAAAGGAAACATTAGATTTATATGGGCAGGAGCAACAGCTCAACTATAACCTGTGATCCAAGTCTAAACATCAAATTAAGGTGAAACATGTTCTCAGATCTTTGGTTATTCCCAATTAACCGACAGGTCTGTCAATACACAAGACAACAAATTACAGCTCGCCTTTAAGTTTGTTTACATCAAGTATACCTATATATTTTAATCTTATATACTAGGCCTACCCATCAATCTGTAGATTTAGCTGATTTTTCCAATCACAAGAGCTTCAAATTTTTTAGTAATTTTTTTAGTATGACCTCATTAGATGGTAGAATGCAATGTATATTACTGGTGTTTAAATATCCCACTCAAATCTAAAAAATAATGCACTTAAAGGCATTTTTATTGTGGCATTGATTGCATACTGATTTTTTAATGCTGGTTTTAATTAAATTAGCCTACACCAAAAGTAGATGTTAAGCTTAGCCTATACAGTCTAATCTTCTTTTTCATTATGGCATTTGGCCTCTATTATGCCACGTGTTACATTTGGTGTCTTACATGACAACATGGCAAAATCTGCTGTTTCTGTTTGTTGAACCTCTTCCTGCTTTTGTTTATTGTTGTTTTAAGCAGGTAAATCCTCCACACATACACACACACCTGGAGAGCCTTTGGACCGGGAGCATCCTCCCACGTCGATGACGGTCTCGTACGGCGTCTCGGAGTAGTACGTCCTCAGCGCGGGGACGCGGATGCACTGGGTCAGCTTGATCTCGCAGTGGCACTCCTCGATCACCTCCACCTCGCGGGGCCCGTCCAGCAGCAGCAGCCGGTCCACGCGCATCCCGGTCGGCTCGCACACCTGGTTCATGCCGCAGGACGGCAGCTGGTTCAGCGGCTCCGGGTTCTGTGGAGCTGCAGCTCCCCGAGTCCTCGTCTTTTGAGAGGCAAGTCAGACATGTTAAAACTTGTTTCTAGGCCTTTCAACGGTGAATTTAATCACATGCAATTTCCAAAATGCACTAATAGGATGAATGACTATGTGAACATATTAGTGTTAGGCTTTTATATTTTAGTATATGTGCAAAATTACACGTCCACTGATATTGATTCAAAAATAATGTGTTTTCAAGTTTTCACACTGACTTAATATATGTCAGACATCAGTCTTCATTGGTAATCACAACGTCACAGCGCGCCCTAGTGGCGGTGTTGGGAACCGTCACTCACTTTTTTGCTCTTGAGAAATTCCAGCATTGAGGCGTGTTTGGAGTATTCCTGCTGCTTCACTGGCTCGTGTGATGGTCTGGATGTTGCCCCACAGTGCGACCTGCACATCCCCACATCCACACTGACAGGACTCCCAGAGATGTCTGAGGACACACAGAGACAAAATTAGGTTTTGACTTCAATCCTCAGTTCCCACAAGCCTGAACACATCTTCTTCTTAGGTTGTGATTTTCTCAAACTACTGAACAATTCAGGAATAAAATATGTCAAGACATCATGACTGGGTTTTTACAAAATATACAGAGAAAAACATGTAGGTACAATACATGCAGTGAGGGAGGATTCGAGAGTGATACCTTGTCCGATGTACACAAAGTTGCTCTGTCTCTTGCAGCACACTCTCTGTGTGAACAGGTTTCTGTGATCAGTGTGTTTGCCCGTCACTCCAGTCACTACAAAAATAACACATAATCAAACATTAGTGGATTGAAATTCACTTAATTTATAGTTAAAAAACAAACAAACACAAGATGAGTCGTATAAATTACAATTAAATTACAATTCCAGGAATCAGTTTTCTTCAAGGCCATTTGTTGATGAAAAACATTCATTAGAGGTTTAAAAATAAAGGAATCAGTTTATTAAATGATCTTATATAACATAAACTGAGCTCATCTGGAAATATTCATTTTGTATTTGTTGGGAAAAGAAGAACAGACTTTAGTTCAAGTGATTTGTGCCCACTGTTGCACAACACATGTGACCACAAGACTCACATCTTCCAGCATCACACCCTGTCCTACCACTCTGGTTTACTGGCAACATAACAGTGCATTAGCAAGTATATTTGAGCAAACTGGTGTCAGTCCAGTTGAGTTAATAGCTGCTCTGTAATGCCCCGGCAGCAGTAGCAGAGTAGAGCAAAGCAAACAGTACTTACAGGTCAGGTGGAGGGCACAGAGGAGAAGAAGCAGCGGCCGGGGGAAATCCATGGCTTTAATCCGTAACTGTTCCTGCAGCTGCCAGATCCCGAGTGTCCCTCAGCTCAGCGATGCCTCTGATATTTATATGCGATGAAGCTTCAACCCCAAATGTCGCCCGAAAACAAGGTCTCAGAGTGGTGTGGAGCCAGGAAAAAAGTGAGAGCTAATCAAATTTCCATGCTGAATGCCTTGTGGGATGGTGTTCTTACAAGCTGGGGGCCACTTCAAAGGAAATCTCTCCAGCTTTTCTGTTTCTGCTGCGAGAGGACCCAGTGGCTCGAGTGTGTCGACCGGGCCTGAGCTCACTCTAATGAAGTGCTTAAGTAGCCTTGAGCCATTAAAGTGTCGCTCATTCAAAGGCATTAATCATCTTTTATCTCAGGGGGAAGGTGTTTAGCACCTCTGACTTAAAACAAAACCTGGCCCAAACACATAAACAGGATCAGCGTGGGGGCCTGAGCCTCCCCTACAGAAAACTCCAGCACCTTTGTGTTTATTCAACATGACACCAAATGGCCAGACCTCTCAGCACTGCTCTTGAAATCTCAAGCTCCCTTTTCTCCCCAGGGAAAGTGGAAAGATTGAGAACAGGAGTGAGCATGCTGTTTATTAAACTGGTTTCCAGACGTGCAGGTTTATGATATTTATTCAAGTCAATTGGAAACACAGTATATACTGGGAAAAGGGACAAGAGGACACCAAATGTTGTTTTTTTTCAGTTACACATCTAAAAGAGGCAACCTATAGATACTTCATTTAGTTATTTGTCACATGATATAGCATGTTTTATTTTAATCACTGGAAATAAGTTGATAAGTTGGTTCTCCATTCATATCTTAATAAGGTGTTAGTCCGTCTTTGAAGTGTTGATGTGATCCCCTCATTTACTCCGGGATCAACGGATCATCGTTCAGGGAGCCGTCAGCACTCAGACACCTTGATTAGGGTGATGTCTGCTGCAGTTTCTATTGTTGATTCCTTTCAGTGAGTGACAACAAATCTTATTGAAACTCTGTCATAATCCTGGTAAATCCCAGATTCAGTCGTAGTAATTACTTGATTTAATTATTTAGATCCTACGATGTGTTGCCAAAAGACTGTATGCACTGAATAAAAGTTGGCCACAAATAGTTTAAAATCTGGTTTAAGGGTGAGGAGGAGTCTTCAGTATTGTGAAGTAATAATAAAAGTAAGATTCACATTTGTATTTTAGAGGTCACCAGGGGTCACAGATTGAGACATAAAACCAAATCAACTCTGAATTTTATAAGACTTAAAACAAAAAAAAATATCTCTAAAGTCATAAATAAATCATTCAAGTCACATGACCTTCCTTTACAGATGAAGGTTCCCAGGTGTCGGCCTTCACATGCTCACTTTTCTCTTTGCTCTTAAAGGGTTTCAAGTCCACATTGGCCTTAAAGTTGACAATGAAGGACCAGGATCTCCAATATGATGACATTTCTCTAACTACTACTACTTGTTCCAAGTTCAAGAAATAACTTCCAGTCAATGGTGAGTTTAATTTTTTCCCCTCTTTGTGATATTCTTAAGAATTTGTAAAGGCAACACTCTGTTCAAATATAAGATACATTAATCATCAATCGACTTGTTTTAAATTGAATATAAAACCTCCCTGAGAACTGTGTAATCAACACAAGGAATTAGAATATACAGTGTGTCGGTATGTTTTTCCTTCATCTTTTCATCCATTAGTGTTTATTTAAACCACAGATGATGAATTTCATTGTTATTTTCTGTTACTCAGAGACTGTCCTCTTTCTGTGCAAGGAATAATAATG
Source organism: Decapterus maruadsi (assembly GCA_030347415.2). Classification (NCBI taxonomy): domain Eukaryota; kingdom Metazoa; phylum Chordata; class Actinopteri; order Carangiformes; family Carangidae; genus Decapterus; species Decapterus maruadsi. Next base: position 22,928,416 of record CM064906.1, read on the forward strand.
AAAGCCACCTGTCTGAATGCTGAATGCAGCCACTTTCCCCCTACAGTAAACCTCATTATAGAGAAATTTCATTCAACACTGCATGAGCCTATAATCACCGCAGTGGTTGATGTGATTAAAATGAGTCATCGCAACATGAACATGCAGCTCATGCACGGCGGCTGCTGAGACAATCCCCTGTCCAGTCTGGGTGGCAGAGGTTGACGGGTGCAGCGGCAGCTAACGTGTGGATTGTCTGACCGCGAGTCTGTCACATGCCATGCTCGGTGTCTGGGTCATTGTGTTAGTGTGTAGCCTGGTCACAAGGCCACATGATCACACACTCTTTGTGTTCACTTATTTTAGGATGAGGTTTTGTTATGAAGGTAAAATAACATTTCTTGTTTTGATTTGGTGGAAATGACAAGAATTTGAAAGTGCTGGTTGTTGTCAATACAGCCTGTTTCAACACTAGCTTATAAATACCGATGCATTAAACCAGTGGTTCCCAACCTTTTTTGGCTCGTGACTCTATTTTGACATCACAAACTTATGGCGACCCCAAAACCCCAGCATCAATCAAGATGTGCCATCTTAGATATTTTATATGCTGCATTTCATTAGAACTTGATTTTATATTTGAGAAAGTGAAAGTATAGTCAGAATACAGTTGTTATATTGTGTGTGGTGTTTTTAATCGTATTTTTCAAAAGAATAATAATTAATGAAAAAAAAATTGTATCAGCCATTTTTTAAAAATCAATTACTACACATTTCAGGCGACCCCATATGAATTCCAGGCGACCCTTCCTGGTGTCCCGACCCCAAGGTTGAAAAACACTGCATTAAACTAATAAGGTAACAATGCAATTAAAGTTTGTCTCCATTAAAGGAAACCCTGCACATGCATCTTAAAATGTCCCCAGTCCCTTGACCCCTACCAATAATGATGATCATATGCAGAACGTTACATATGCACATAATCCCATCAGTGTCTTGTTCATGCCACCCTGTATCAGACTCCACGTTACGTCTAGGGGTTAGAGAGGGCTCCGTAAAGCCTGTCTATTGCCTGTCTGCATGGGAGGAGTCCAGCACTCTGGGATTACAGGGTGGAAGTTGTGGATTATACATCAGGAGACAATACCGCAGCACATGCTGAGAGCCGGTGAGAAAGAGCAGTGGGGCTGTAACAGAAGCTGGACAAGCAGCATCCGAGCGTCCGAGAGAGAGAGTTTTTCCAGATGCATGCAGATGGTTTTATATCCAAATCATGCATCTTATATCACTTTTCCCCCAGTTTTTGTTTGGTGGAAATTTGTTTTCTTCGTAATTTACCAATTTTTCGTTTCCTCAAATCCCCCCAAAACTCAGATTACAAAGGAAAGCAGAGTATCCTCTGGTATCTGACTTAGGAATCATGTATCTGAACAACAGGAATAACGCCATCAACACAGAGAGGAGCAAGAAGAACATAAAAGGCAAAGCATGTAAGTATTGACTCATCTTTAAATGTACAATTTTGGATGTTGTGATAAATGTGCACTTTAATTAGACCCAATATGATGCAATAGCATGACACCAACTTCATCACTTTCTCCATCTCAGGGAGCCAGATGAAGACGGCCTCATGTCAGGAGGAGACCATCAACCTGATTTCCCCGAAGTCCTTGAAAAAGCAGGAGTTGAAGGAGAACAATACGGAGGAGCAGGACCCGGCACAGCACACCGCGTTGGGGAAGGCCCTCCACGATCTGAACCACTCAGAGAAAGTGATGAATGATCTGATATTCGGACGACGGGTGGGGCTTTACGAGCTGAGAGGGGAGATTGGCTCTGGAAACTTCTCCCAGGTTAGATTGGGCAAACATGACCTGACCAAAGGTGAGATACTGAGAGGTTGTACAAAATGTCTTTCTGTGCCTTATTTTTTCACAGCTTCAGTGATCAGGTATGTGACTCTATGTAAACCCTTTTAGCACTGACTGACATGTTATGGTCACAGGGCAATGGTCAAGGTTGATATATTATTTTATGTTTTGCTTACGATAATTGATATCACTCATGTTTCCAACTGGAACAATTAAAATGCAATAAACTTATCCAATAATGTACAGATAAGTTGGTCAGGGAGGGCTGCACCTCTTCTTATCATTTCCTGCATTTGAATATGATTGCACATGGTCATAATTAGGTGGCATGTCATACGTCATCCCCTTATGTATTGTATTCAGCTTGGATCTCATTTGATATCTCCCATTTTATGGGACAAGTTAAGATTATATATTATTGTATGTTATGTCTTATTGTTTACAAAGGCCACAAAGAGACCAAAGCTAACATTAGACTCTCACTCCATCATTTCTCCAGATTAGTGACTTCCAGACCCTGTTTGTTTCTAATCAGATACAAACATATTATATATGACAGGTTAGGAATAAATTATTATTATTATGGGCATTGTAAGGTTTTTTTTGCAATGGGAATCATGCTTTTATTTTAGTGTTTATTTTGGTGTTCTTGCACTTGTGAGTCTGGCTCAGTGTTCATAATAATAAGGAAACATGTCTTCCAGTTTTCCAACAGCTCTATAGCTCAGACATTTGTTAGTTTGCTATTGGCTTTGAGGGTTGGACTCTGTGACCAGACAGTGAATATATAATAGCACGTGCCTCATCCTGAATTCATAATGAAGGTGCCGGCAGCCAGACTTATAATACGCCGCTCATCTTGAGACAGCAAGTCCAGTCTGGGTCATTGCACGTGTCAGAAGACAATAGATAATCTCATCAAGCAGCCACCTATAATCCACAGTGTTGGCCTCCAGCCGTCTCAGACTACACCTTGTATAACTGATCCTGAGCATGCATTTCTGAGCTGGAGAAAGTTTATGTCATAAACTTCCTCCAAAAGAAGGAAGGAAAATGAAATGAGTCAAATTATAAGGAACGAGAGAGTTGAAATAACACAATAGGGGAAAAAGCGTTAGTCACTTGTTGCTTAACCACCTTTGCCAATGTCTTGATCTGACAGAGAGAGTGGCGGTGAAGATCCTGGATAAGGTGCGTCAGGACAAGCACTCCCACGTGCTGTTCGCCTCTGAAATCTCCTGCATGGAGAAGCTGGCCCACCCCAACATAGTGCGCCTGTATGAGGTGGTGGAGACGTTCAAGCGCCTCTACCTGGTGATGGAGTACGCCAGTGGAGGAGAGCTGTTCTCCCGCATCAGCACCAGGGGGCGCCTGTCGGACCTGGAGAGCAAACTGGTGTTTTCCCAAATCCTGGCTGCAGTAAAACACATGGTGAGTCACCAGCAGAGACCAGAAACTAGACTGTATGTTATTGAATAGACTTGAAATCACTGCTTGTTTTGTGGTTTCACATTTACAGTCAACGAATGTCTTTAATACGTGTCCGTTTTCTCTTTTTCCTAGCATGATAACAATATTGTCCACAGGGACCTGAAGGCTGAGAATGTTTTCTACACCAGCACCTTCTGTATTAAAGTAGGTGACTTTGGTTTTAGCACAGTTTGCTGCCCCAGCGACGTCCTGCACACGTTCTGTGGCTCTCCGCCTTATGTGGCCCCTGAGCTGTTCAAAGATAGAGCTTACAGCGGTCAGTTTGCAGATATCTGGGCGCTGGGTATCCTACTTTACTTCATGACGACCGCCACAATGCCATTCAAGGCCACTAACACAGGTAAGCTCAGACGTTGCATCCTGCAGGGCTCCTACACCGTCCCCTCCTTTGTATCTCAGTCATGCCAGCGGGTCATTCAGGGCCTCTTGAGGCCGGTGCCTGTTGATCGCCTCACCATGGCCCAGATCATGTCCAGTGAGTGGATGAGAGGCATTGAGTTTCCTCAGGCCTACCCTTCTTATAGCCCGACACCTTCCCATCTGGTTGAGCCGAACTACATCCTCAGCGTAGATGAGCTAAATGTGAAAGCGGCGCTGGAGGACCTCGGCATCACCGGGACCCAGCTGCTCAACAACAACCTGGACTTAAAAAGCCCCATTACTGGGACTTACCGGATTTTACTGCACCGCGTCCAAAAGAGGAGGTCCGTGGAGGCCGTGGGCTACAGCCATTTGTGCGCCAAGGAGTCCCAGAACAGACTCCGTTGGAAAGCGGGCTCAGACAGCCAGCTAAACAAACGCCACTCTGTTGTCTGTATGATCATGTAGTTTGGTTTCTTCAAAGAATAATATATCGAGATACATTTTTTTATTTAACCATCCTTATACCTGTGTTCATGGAGCTGGAGTCTGGAGGGCCTGCTTGGCATAAAAGATAGAAAACAAGGGGGGAAAGTCACCTGAGCTTCTCTAAAGGTAAAAAAAAAAAAAACTGTTTACCAGCTCTTCACTATCAGCAGTTCTAGGGGGAAGTGACGGGCTTTGGTGAACAGTTGGGTTCAGTGACTTCCCACAGTCTTGTTGTGATGGGTTTCCAGGCGACCAGTTTCTGCTTGTCAAGAAATAGTGAAGCAAACCAGATACAACATGGTTGTTAGTGAACTCTGAAGGTGCGTTCAGATGTATTTGACATTTAGAGGGAGATAGATCCGCTGTTTTCCCAGGCTTTATGCTAAGCTAAGCTAACGTCCTCTGGCTCCAGCTCCACATTTAACACAAAGATTAGTGTGATACCGTTCTTTCCATCCATCCGTCGGAAAGAAGGCGATTAGGCAAATGTTCAAAAATGCTGTATTAATGTTCCTCTGCGTTTTTTAGTTGATTTAAAACAGTAGAACAATGTTTCAGATCTGAGTCTGGCTGATGTGAGTAAATGCTCCTTTGCTGACGCCAATCATGTGTAGACCAGTAGCATATCTGTGACCATACTTGGCAGTATTGTGTGCACTTTAGATAACATCAAGCGTTTTTGAAGTGTGTATTGTATGTTAACCAACTGAGCATGAATGAAATTTCAACGGGGCTGACAATAAACCGCAGATCCATCTTTCAGTAAAGAGACAGGAATGTGGAAATAAAACCGCATAGTTTTTTTTTTCCTTCTTTAATGTTTTGTATTTCTAATGAGTGAAATGTCAAACAGGAACAGAGCAAGGTTTTAAATATCCTGGGGTCTGACATTTTCAAATGCAGCTGGATTTAGTTTCCATCCATAGATGGTGTATGATATGATATAGGATTTCAATAATATTTATGTTCAGGTTTTCATTCATCTTTCCTAAAGCTTGGCGATACATTTCCATGGATGCAGACCATTAAATTTTATTGTAGGACCATGGAAATAATAGACTCATTGGTAACAATAGCCTTTCAGTAAACAAATGAATCAATTAGCAATTTTGTGCTTGCCATCATGTTTTTATACAATGAAATTATGTTAGTTTTGCTTCTTGTTTACAGTATGAAATAGGATTGATGAAATTCTGTTCTGTTTTTAGGTTTTTCAATTACTTCTATTGAGAAGAAAACAATTGGTCAAAAAAAGACATTATAGGCCTACTGTATTTCTACTCATTAAATTTGTACAGTGATTTAAATCTTATGAAAATTCTATATATATTGTATGTATATAGTTATTAACATGTTTATTTTGATCTCAGCACATGTCCTGAAACCTATACCCAGTGAACTTACTTTAAATAGTCTTGAATGGACTAGTAAATAATTACAGAGCTGCAAGAAATATCCATCATACTTAAGAGCAGAGACGATCTGTTATTCATGATGCTGTAAATGCAGTCGACTGCTCACTGTGATTGAAAGTTTCTGTTTTGACAGTTGTGGGGATAAAGGGGTTTAAAATGTTAAGGCAATAAATACATTGTCAGACTCTGTGTTGTGCAGTGTTTTATGAATGCTTTAATCTTTTTTTTGCCCTTTCTAGACTCTACAGTTGAAACGTGATTTATTATATCAACGTTATTATCTCTGGCACCAAACTTTTTGCTGATATGAATTTCAAACTTTCCATATGAAGAAGGCAGAGTTACAACAACAGGAAACAAAAGTCAGTTCTTTATCGCTTTTACCTGTGTTTTTAAATCCTCCAGCGACATATCATAATCTTATTTTCGCCATTACTGACTTGTACGTGTTCAAACATCCCATTTGTGTCAGTGTCAAGACTTTTCCTCATATTGATTTCAAGTCTCATACTTTCCTCTCATGGTTTTTCCCTTTGATAAAACAAGGCTTAAGTTTCTCTTCTTGGTGCCAGCCAGTTATTTCTGTGTGTCTCAGCATGCAGAAGTAAAGAGCACAGCACATATTTCAGGAATGGTTGACATCCACTCAAGAAGAAACAAAGCCTTTCCGCCAAAATCCTTTTCAAACCACAACCAAATTCTTTGACCACCGCTCATCACACTCAATGGAAGTTTGGGTGTCCATCTGTAATCAGTAAATATGCTCTTAATGTCTTGGTATACAGTAGTTATTATGTATTTATCAGGCTGTCTGTCACATGTACCTTTAGGCAAAGTTGGCGGCCAATGCAAACAAATACTTAACCTCCGTGCGGGGGTTTTTAAATACCAATTGCCCTACTTTTAACAACAATCACTTTCACTCACGTGTACCGTGGCTGAGAAGATGTGTTCACTTCATGGCCTTCTCACATCAGATAATTTATACACTACATTGCACAGGCTTGTAGTCCGTGATGACAATGTTGCTGTTTTTTTTTCGCATTTCGAACAGTTTGCACAGCACGGAGACACTGCAAGGCATCGATGTGGGGAAGTCGTCAATCTACAGACACGTCAACATCAAACACAGTATTAGTCACAGACTGATTTTATCGACTGCGTGTCCTGGCAGTTCCTATAATGCCCATGGACATAAGAGGAGCACACATAGTAAATCCAGTGCATGTCAGACCTAGAGCACTTGAATTCACAGGAATTCTCACTCACTTTTTTAGACTGCACTGGAACACTTATGGGATTTTTCCAGTATAATTTGATAATAGCTTGATCTAATTAACTCTCAAATCAACTGCAGTCAAAGTCCTAGTGTGTGGTAAAACTTAGAGTGATGCTGCAAGATTGAATAGCTGAAGCAAAATAACCTCTGCTGCTCAAGAATATCTGGAAAACGTTTAAAGGGATAGTTCACCCAAAATTCAAATTTCACTCTGAGTTACAGCGGAGGGTCTGCACAGCACTGCATGTCCATATGACGGTTGCGAACAGAGCTCATTTTTCTTCGTCCAAAAAGACACACCAAAAAAACATCCAAATACCTCCACACAGCTCGTCTGTAATGCCCCTCTCATATTGAAGCCCCGACATGAGAAATTGTTCCGAAAAAAATTAAATAAGTCTATATTTTAAGCTTGTTTGTAGCGGAAGCTCCCAGTGTCTCAGTTCACAGCTCTGCCTGTGTCAGTGTAGATAATGAGTGAAATTTGAATTTGGAGTGAACTATCCCTTTAAGTTTTAGAGTATGAAATGTCTAATTACATGGATCCCAGTATTCTGAGAGCAGCTCATAAACAAGTGTTTGACGTTATTGCAGTGAATAAGCAATATGTTTAGTGAATGTGTTACTACAGTATATTGCTGCCCATGTCAAGATTGAGTTCAGATTTGTTGTGCTGTATCGTGGTTATTGGTGGTTAAAACTGTGGCATTGAGGCCACTTCAAAGGTTTATTATGGTGAGAGGAGTTATACATCTACAGATTATGTTATCATTGGGTTTAATCGTGATAACATCAGGTGATGCAAACATTGTAAAGAGTTTATATTAGGCAAGGCAAGGCATCTTTATCTATATGGCACATTTCATACCAAGGCAACTCAATGCACTTTACATAAAGACAAAACTTTTAAGAACAGCATAAAACCAAAAAATAGAGTTAAAAGAAGGAGCAAAACAAGAGTACAGCATCTGAGTTTAAGAAAACTCATGAACTGATATGGGAAAAATATCCCTCTCATATAATGTCACTCATTTTAAGACAATGCACCACAAAATATGATAAATTCAAATCTAACAAACAACCAGAAACAGTAAAAGACAAAACAGTGGGAAAAGCCAGTTTATTATGAAAACATATATACTGTAATAAAAGCTTAGTACAAATGCAGTACATTTTAGCAATTTAGAAATTAATGACACATATTACAGACAATTATTTACATTTAACGCCACTCCGTCACCATTCATACAATCACACATGTTATTGAGCATTAAATGTTCTTAACAGGCAAGAAAACGGCCACAATCAGTCCCAGCAGTCATGCTTTTGAAAGTATTTATACATATTGTGTGGAAAGACCACTCGCTACCAGCAGCCCGGCCCAGGAGTGCTGCTGCGACTCTATACAAGCTTTTGACCCTTAACTCGTTGCAGAGCAAAAGCGAAAGTAATGCTACAAAATGGCCTCCTATAGTGTCGTCCAGTCAGAGGCCATAAAGGTATAAACTGTATCTCGCTGAATGATAAGTGAATGATACGGGATCAACGAGGCCAGCAGCCTATCGCCTTCAGCCTTTTTTGTGCCATTTTGGATGTTTAGGGTGCTGTGAAGAACAAAAAAAAAACAATTAAAAAAGAGTTCAGGTTTTCTTTTTCTCTGTGGATCTCTAGAACATGATAAATGCCATCACTGGCACATGACTTGATAACATGAAGACACACCTCCCCACCAGACTCACCTTCTTTATCTTTTTGTCAATCTTGTTCATCAGTTCTTCGACCCATTTCTCCCTGGGGTCTGTGCAAAACACTCGCCCCTTCCTCATGGTGAATCTGAAGAGCATTTGATACAAACAGGTGTTATTGTCCTGATGAGGAAATCATGAGTTCCCTTTGGTGCCTAGTTGGTGTGTGGTGATAGTGTGGACTTACATCACAGCACGGATGTTGCAGCCTCCATCTGTCTCCTGCATCCTGTATTTCACTGCGTGTTTCTGAGCGACAAGGCTCATTTTTTTCACGTATTTCAGACAGCAGTCGTCATAGGACACTGAGGGATCAGTGAAAAGTCAGAAATCTGGTGTTACACAACATATACAACATGAAGTGCGATGAATCAAGCTGGATAATTAAAAGGCAATTGACTCAAGGCAATGCTGAAGGTGCAATAAATACACAGTGAGGGCACATCTGCCCACGCAGGCGATAAAACAGCGCCAGTGACCCTCATTTTGTTTGAGCTATGTGTTCACAGTTATCTACTGCATGCTGTATATGACACCATCAGCTGTCCATTTACAGCCACGTACATTGTGCAAGTGCAAGACAGAGACACAGGCTCAGGAAGAAAAACAGCACGATGCTCCTCATGGTGAAATCTGTAGATGAAGCTCTGGAGGAAAAGAAGACAGATGGATGCAAAGAATTATTACGATGTTTACCTGCAACTAGTCTTATCACCTTGTGCCTCCACTCCAACCACACCTTCCTTGTTCCTAGCTGATACTTTGGACCTTGAACAAATGGCTTACCCCAGCGCTCTCTGTTATCTTCATGCAACTTAAATCTTAATAACTCATTTTTTATGCCACCACTCCACATCTCAGTCTCCGTCATGTAGGATTTGTTTGCACATTTTAAATGAAGCAGTCATTGTTGTTTTACATGAACACATTTGTGTCTTTTAAAGTTTCTTGCATGTAACTTTTTTTTTGTCTTTCGGACAATATGGAATTACTTCATTAATGAAAAGGGAAAAAAATCTAGATCACAAAGAAAAATGTGGCATTCACATCAAAATAACATGATTTTTATAGGCTAATTATGATATCAATTAAGGTGCGCAGTCACAAGAAAATGCTAACGAAATTAATGCGAATATGGAAAACCTTTTAAAATTCAATGATTCAATGATCTGGAACACATTAGCAAAGATTATTTTTCATCTTTAAAAACCAAACTGCTGAAAACCACAGACTGTAATGTCTCTATTCATATGTCAACACTCACCTCTAATGCTCCAGGTGTAGTTTGAATCTCCCTTCATGTGTCTCTCCTCCTCCACAGGTGAAGCCTCCTTATAAGCACTCAGGGGGAGGGTTCTCATGTTACCACCAACGCAGCTTTTTTTTCCTTTTTTTTCTCTCCAAGAATTCATGATCAACATAGGGTGACTTGTGTGTCCTTACGTTACTATATGTATAGAAAACCAGTTGAACATACATGTGACTGAAGTGCAGGAACAGATTTTGCATTGTTGATGATGACCTGATGATGATGATCTCCTCAATTCTGAAGAAGTTGGAAACTCCCAAGCATGCATCTGGGTGGTGGGTGGATGAGTGCACTCTTACAATATAAAAATGTGTTTATCTTAGTTATCATTCAGATTTCCAGCTTAGATCTTTAGATTTAATGAGAAGCAGACAGTTCAGTTCCCACGTTTGCCTGAGGTTGTTGTACTTGGAGTCTGTCCTCTCAAACACTTAACAGTCCCCCGCTCTGACAGTTGAGAAATATTACATCTTCGAAACTCACTGTTGAATGAAGGCATTTAGTGTTCTCTCCATTACCTAACTTGTTCTTAACCTTTATCCAAAAATTCAGTTGATGAAATCCTTGTGCTTAATAACAGGTTTTAACAAAAAGGATGAAATAACAGACCAATATGGTGCCAAGATTAAACTGTTAGGTCTTATTCTGCAGAGAGCCTTAACATAAACAACTATCTTCTCGCTCAGTGATGTCTCTGCCTTTGAACACAAGCACAAACCAATATACCAGGTTGTCTTTTGGAATATAAATCTAAAATGTATGATGATGACTTACGATTTTGCTCAATATGGATACGATTCACACGATGTACATGAATATAAATGATTATATGTGTTGTTGTTTTTATTTGCATTCACTGTGAAAATGACCACTTATACTGTGTATGTATGTATGCACAGGAATTTTACATTCATAGTGCAAATCTAAATACAAACTCACTGTCATATACTCACATTTTGTGGAGGAGACTTTAGTGCCTGTCTTGTTTTTCCTAAAACTAACCTACATTCAGACTACAGACACAGGCTGTAATGACCTTCACGGTGTGCACACTACTCACCTGTTTGGACACCTTTATGACTGATACTGAACAAGCGGAAACCCTGTCATTCATTGGCTTAATTACTTATCGATAAAGAGGGAGGACACCATAAACTTAGACAATGTTGTCTACATCTACCATCTATAGTCCAGGAAAAGAGCCAAACACATGAAGTCGCTGGGTAAGAACATGTAACAGTGTGGACATTACTGATAAATTGCACCAGCAACACATTTTTACAGATTCAAAGTGGATCAATTAATCATTCAGTCAAACTTTATTTATACAGCACTTGTCACACAGAAAAAAGTAACACAAAGTGCTTTACATAGTAAAACCAAGCAAACAAAGCAAGAGCAAGACTGAACACCACTTAATCTCACACATAACACATGCATACACACTTGAAAGGAACAGAAAACAAAAGAAGCACTATTTCACTCTAAGCAATGTACAGTCAGGAAACACCAAATAATGAGTTAAACCAAAAAAATAAAAGGAACTAAATAAATAAATAAAATACAAAGTTAATTTTCAAAAATTAAAAATGACAACTTAAATATATTCAAACAAAACAACTTAATTCTACAATAAATGGGGTAAATAATCTAATTGATCAAACAGTTACATGAATAAATAAAACAACAGACTATAATATAACCGATAAATAAAGTAACTGTATTTTTCTGGTCTGATAAAAAAGACCTGAGAGTCCTGAGTGTCTCAAAGTTAAAGTAAAGTAAAAGTAATTCTGATGAATCGATAGGACTAAGACCACCAAGAGCTTTAAGGACCAATAAAATAATCTTAAAATCAGTCCTGAAGCGTGAGGTGCAGTGAAATGTTGCGACCATGTGATCCGAGGAAACACAGTCAGTCCGTCAGACAATAAGACAGAACACATTGAGTGCTTTGGTGTGTCAGTGTCACGGTTCATCTGTCTTCGGTTATCGCTTTCTCTCTGACGCATCAACTCTAAAAACTTCCTCTGAACTCTTGGCCCAGGTTTTCTTCAATTATTGCCTACTGCTGCAAGTATGTATGCACCATACGAAACATGCAAAATAGAATAATATTTCTCAGACAGCCTTCTTTAATGACAGGCAATGGTTTACCACCATTTATGACTGTTTTTGATGTTATGGCATCTGAAAATAACTCCTATTTAATGTTGAAGACATCTTGACGATTTAAGATAAAGGTACAATCAATAAGGCTTGTGCATTAGGAATTTCTCCTATAAGTATCAGACTCACAGTTTGTAAGCTTGCTGTGAACTAATCTGAACTTCATCTGATCAAATAAAGCATGGCTTTTATGCACAGACACTGTGTCCTACCTCTGCTTTATTTGGATTTGTTCTTTATGGCTCAGAAACCAACAGTATTGCCTTGTACACAGTAATGGTACTTTTATTCTGAGGTAAATTGTGATCCTTGTCCCTGCTCTTTTGAGTTTATGTATGTTTCATATTACAAGTATAAAATGAAAATGATGAATGATGGTGAGGCTTCTGTTACTCATTTACTTTTAATGGTGTGTGAAAGTCCCCTGCAAGATGTTACACAAAGTTTTATCGGATCATAAACATTGTATCTCAGTATAAAGTTCACCTGGCCTTACCAAAATCTGACCAAGCCTCACCACTGACAAGAAACCAACCGGAAATTACTACCTGCATATTAAAAGTAATGGCAAATCCATGTGATAATAAATGCTGACGAATCGTCCTTTTGACTCTATTGTAATCAAATTAAATCAAATCAAATAAACTTTATTGTCCCGCCAATGAAATTAGTCTTGGGCAAACAGTGCTGCAGGGTAAGAATATGATAAAAAATAAAAACATATGAAAAATGTAGACAAACAATGCTAAAAGGGGGACAGAATAGAGCATCGGTATCTGAGACATGATCCTCGTTCAGTTGGTGCAATTTGCTTTACATAGGAATAACAATCATAATAGGCTAAAATAAAACAATCATAAAAAGTTACAAAGAATTGCACTTGCACCAAAAGAGTAATATTTTCAATCTGATTAAAAAAATAATAAGAAGAAACAAAGTACAATGTGCCGTAGCTCCGACGTCATCAACACCTTATTGGTTTCGCTGGAAAGGTGCCACAGAGCCGACAGACGGTGCATATGAAGATAACGGGAAGATAGGGGTCACAATGAGACAGTTTTATGGGTGTCAATATAGTGTTAGTCTCATGTCAATATTTCCTGCTTATTCAAAGAGAACCTATGCACCTCTAAGTGGGATACCTGCACATGGGAACATAGAAGTTTAACAATGAAGGCTTGTTGATGTCCTCCGTTACGCTCAACGGTATTTTCCAAGAACTTGATTCTGTCTCTGACGGTTGTATGAAACATCAGTTGCACAGAATCAGACATGACGAACCATCCTCATTCAGCCCCATTGTCTTCTGACAGCTGCAGGAACTTTGCATTAAAACACTTGTCAGCAATGTCATATCGCATATCCACCCATATCCTGTAAAATCCTGAAAATAGGTTGCTGTTTTCTTTTCACATGGACTTTGGACTTTTTTTTTTTTGCTGTTGTTGAACACTCTGACAGATATTAATGAGCGTTGAGTGCCTGAGTGGACATCTGATAGCACGGTTCACTGTTTATACTCTTCACCACTTCTCACATCCACCCTCAACTGATGCATTTCATGGACCTGCCCTTTTTCTTTTTTTGTTGCCTTTGCCTGCAAGATACTGTTTTCGACTGTGGTTGTTCAGTAACAGGGCAACATCACTATGCATTATGTTGCATAAAAAAGGGATACAGTGGAGTTGCCACCTAGGAGGCTGTAAATCTAACCATTTGCATAACATTTGTGAAGATTTATTCACAAATCGCCTCAGTCCTTTTTGTGCAGATCTGGTCTTGCTGTGAATGTTTCCTGCAAGTCGTGTGGGTTTGAGTTATGAACGTTCATTGGCAAAGCAAACCTCTAACATTCAACAAGGAAAAAAAATCTATCTAATATTTGCTGTGATTATCTATAAATCTGGTTGTAATTGTTCATTATGAAAAAAAAATCATGATGGATTAATAGCGAATATCATTTGTCAGGAGATGATGGTCCACTGCCAAGAGTAGTTGGACTGAGGCTGTGAGATGATCCGCTGCGCTGTCTTCAGCATTCCTTTCAGACAACCTGATATGTTGTTTCAGCCCCTCGCTGATGCAGAGGCTTTGCATGCACAAGAAGAAAGGAGACATGTCCAAGAAGTCATTCATCAATGTATAAGAAACGTCACTTGGCACGCAGTACTAAACAAAAAAAGGTTTCGCAGTGTAGATAAGGACAGCGCTGTCTCACTGTCTCACATGCTGTAGACAGAACAGTGAAACTGATTTAACAGACTTTATTGTTATTGCAACCATCCATTTGTAAGCTTCATGTACCTGAAGAATAAAAGCAAACATGGTGGGAAAAATAATACCACTTTCAAAATTCCTCATATTTTGTTTCTCTTTTTCTTTTTTTTAAACTGATCTTGAGATGTCGAGGGAGGAGAAGACTTCATGTGTGAATACGTTTGAGGAAATGTCGTGGAGTCAAGATCATGACGGTAGAGATGTGACTTTAAAGATAAACAACATAATCATAATAAAAACAGAAACATATTACAGTAAGCTGAATGATGTCCTTGTCTCTGTAACTGTGTCCCTTTTGTGACAACATCATCTGGTTGGGACATCAAACACGGAAGGAAATTGAAAATAAATTCAAATTTACTGACAAATTGATGATATTGAATGATCTTTAGTCGGACTTTGTAATTATCAACCATATGGCACAGGCTAACAACTGAAGCAGCATTTCATATTTTCAATAAAATATTTTGAAAATTATATTTTACATATTTATGAGTAGTCTTTGGAGATGTGCACACTGTATACCTGATGTGTCATTCATGTTAAAATCTGCATATTTTTTTCTTCTAACCTGCCAGCAATGTTCCTTGAAATGAGGCTAATAATGCCAGACACATCTATTCACCAACGCTTCATGAATTTAATGTTGCTAAATTCTGCTGGTTGCCTGGTGTGTGTTACATGTGGAAATTAGAGTTCCTGTCAAGTGGCAGACTTGCAATTAATGTCTTTAATCTTTAATCTTCTTTTTCTTTAATCCTTACCATGAACTTTCCTTAACCTCACCCACAGTTGTCACCAATACAAGAAGAGAGAAATAATTTTTTTAAAACGCTGGCAGCAAGTGTAATCTGCGGTTTTGCACATTTGTCCTATATTAATATTCTCTCTGTAGAAAATAACCTGTCACTGGTAAATTGGGGTTGACCCGTGGAGCACACCACAAGCCTCCCAGACACCTGCTATATTTGCACTGTGCGTTTTTTGTTTAGCATGAAAAATCGTGTGGGTATGCAAATTGCACACCTCTAAACCAAATGTGGCTAAACTGTCCAATTTATAACAACCGCTTCAAGACAGTGTTTGAATTAGATCCTGATTTATTCATCCCTCAGCTGTATGTATCGTTGTCCTTCTGACGACCCTGCTCGAATAACAGATATATTACCAAATATATTACGTCTCAACAAATGAGATAGTTTTGGGGTTACATGAAAGAATGGTTGTGTAATAATTACCCATGTATTTTCCAAATGTCAAATGTCCCTGCATGGGTTTCATCTTCAGGTGTTAGTTACAGTCATCTGGAAGGAAAAAGACATCTGTTATGTAACAGTGTGTGCAGCAGAGGTGGTCTTACATTACTTCAAAGGAACTTATCGTATCGTGATGATACTCATACATTATGAGGCCAGAAATCCAGCTTTACTGATCTCTGATGGATTCTGAATGGAGGTCCACACGTTTATTATTACTTTTTTATTATATTACTGAGGATGGATATCTGCAGACCTGGATGGCAACAGACAGTTTTGTCAGGTACAATGTAAACATGACATAGCCTTGGCCTGTTACCAATAAAACTACGCATTGATAGAATGTGGTAGACATTTGCTAATGATGGGCAGAAACAGAAACGAAACTGTTATGGATTGGAGCTCAAGCCAAGCTCTTTCTGAGGCAAACAGCACCAACACATGCAGCGGCTTGTTTGAGTTGAGCCTGGAGGCGAATGTGAAGTATGACTCTTTCTAAAAAAACTTTTTTGGTCAACATTGAGCAATACAATTTCTTATGAAATGTGCTCTGTGCAGTGTTCCTTAACCATAAATGAACTGACAAGACGGAGAGCTTTGTATATCTCGGCCCAAATGTTGTCTCTTTGCCTGTTTTTATCTGGCCTTTGGTCATTTTTTAAAATGAAACACTTCATCTGTTTGTGTGTGTGAGTCACTGATTTGACCCAATTTCTACAGCAGAGAAACTGTTTATGAGTGAGAGGGAAAGAGAAAGAGTGAGTAAGACGAGGAATCAGTTTGATGAGAAAGACCCTGTGACTGTAATTGCTTCTTTAATCTCATTATTGCAAAACCATAAATTATTTTTTTATTATCCTTGCATTATAAAGGCATTTTCAAATGATACCAGGTCTTCTTATCTCAAGATAAATAAACAACTGGTCTGAAAAGACTTACTGCACAAAAATGTTTGAAAAATACTGCATTTGAAAGATATTAGTTATTTTATGTGTAGGCTATGGCTACCAACTGTCTGCCAATGAGCGTGATTAGCTCCAGCTTTACATGTTTGTTTGCCCCCTGGTGGCGGATGAAGGGAACTACACTGGCTTTATATTGAAAATTGACACATGCTCTTAAGCAGCAGATAAACAAAGCTTTAAAAACACCCACATGGAAATAGCTTGATCAGACACACATGTCAGAGACCAAATTAACAGTGCCATGATTTGGATTCATGCTTGTTTTTGTCTGGAGTCCCCAAAATCTCTAAGCAAGTGTGTGTGTCAGTAACAGAAACACTTTTTTGTTTACAGCTCTGGGAGTCAATCAGCAGACCGTGATGTTTTCATGTTTGATTCACGGCATAGTGGATGTGGCCTCCATAAAAGGTACCAAGGCACCAATAAAAAAGACGCCAATGTAATTTAAAAAATCCTGATTTCTAACATAAAAACATCCCCCCCAAAAAGGCTTTGCAGATGTTTTATTTGAGAGGGAAAATGTGTTTGTTAGACTTCAAGTATACAGAACACTGACTGCAAATGATTAAACTGGTTATCTTTTGATCGAGTCTGTTAACTGAAGATAATTTGCGTTATCTCATTTTTGACATTACGGTGACTGTTTTCCAGAAAACAAAACAACAGTTTTATGTTAATTTGGAAGTCAGTGGAGTATAGAAATAAGCATGTAGGCCAATATCCATCCAGATGTGAAAGCATCACAGAGAGCACCATCATGCCTGTTTTTACACAGCTGAGCCCTCTCACAGTGAGGCAACACCGCACCACTGTGGGCAAAAGAGCAAACATGGTGATTACAGCAGCAATGGAGTCTGGAGCTATGAAATGTGAACCATGCCCTGTTTGTTTACCTTCACACTACTGGCTGTCATACTAAATACCACCTGCACCGGTGCAGTGGTGCCTCCGGGGAGGGCTGTAGAACAACAGCTGGAACTGGAGAGGTAAATAAACAAGAATAACAATGTGGAAATAAAAAAAAAAGTTCACAAATAGTTTATTGGAGGCTGGAATGGCCCTCAATGTTAATCTATTGTGAGAATCATTCTTCCTCTCTCCTTTTTTTTTATGTAAAGCGTTGGCTATAAATTCATTACTTGTGACTCATCTTTGCTTATGAGCCCCCTCTCCTCCCTGTCACATATGACTGTTATTCCTCAGGAACTTGTGGCAATTTATTATTCCCCTCTGGAAATGTTTCATCCTTTTTTTATGTGGTTTCTTTTGCTCGAATCGTGTGCTGAGAGCAGTTGCGTCGTGTCTGCACAGCACGTCCTCCTCCTGGCAATTTTGTCTCATCCCCTCAATACCATGGGAGCTCATTTATTGTAATGATGACAAGAACTGAGGTAGCTATGAACTCTTTTGAGCTGAGGAAAGCTGAGAGATGTTTTTGGGAAGTTCAGAGTAGGATAATAAATTTAAAAGAGAGAGAGAAGGGATTGTTGTCAAAGTGCTTTATGGTCAGTAGTTTGTTTAGTAGTAAATTTCTATGCGTCCCCTGCTCAACATTTTATAGCAGGGAAACACTTTAATCACACCATGCTATCACATTTGGGGCCTAAAGAGTTGCTGTAGTAGCAGATTAACAGGGCTTCAGATTAGGCTAACTTGTTTTACTAGGAGCACAGTGGCCCCTAACTTAAAATTTAAGGAGCACTAAGCAGAAAATTTCATGTGCACACAATGAATTGACTTGCAAAGCAAACAATCACATGTCCTTTTCATTCTGTGACCTATAAGGCCATATAGCCTACCATTGCCTCTTTCACGTTTCAAAGAATAAATAAACTGCTACTGGTTGCACGTGCGCAACTTTATGAAAATTTTACTTGCACTGGCTCAAATTTTAAGAGGGGGAGCATTTAGGGATTAAAATCTGCAAGCAAAGTTTAACCTTCCTCTGTGGCTGGTTCATATATATATATTTTTATTTATTTTTGACTAAAACTGTAGTGACTGAAGAGGACGGGCAGTGTTTTTAGGGACAGGTCAGTGTGTCGCCTCAGTAGACGCCGGTGAGGATATGCTGCTGTGTGCTGCCTGGCTGCCTGTGTGGTGAAAACGTCTCAGCCCGGCTGCTGCCTCGGCTTGTGTGTATTATCTGCGCGGTGGGTTGTGGGTGTGTGAGCGTCGAAGTAAAATGGCGGACTTGGCAAACGAAGGTGAGTTAAGTGGCAGTGTGAGAAAAGAAAAACAACAATACCGCTGCTGTGGCGTTATTATTATCATTATTATTAACACACACCCCGTATATACCGTCTGCTATGTTTGATAACTCAAAATCAAAACTTACGTGGCTGCATGTTAACGGCGGGTTAACCGGGTGTAGAATTGCGGCGTTTACAACACTACCACCGTTAGCACGCAGGGCTAACAATGCTAACGGGCTGGGCTGCGTGTAATACCTGGAATGCTGCTTCGGAACGCCCTCGAACGCTGCTAATGTTAGCTGGCTTAGCTGCTAACGCTGCCCGGCTATGGCTATTTATAGTTGGTGTGTTTTGCCATCTGTGGTGAGCTAAACGGTGTCTAATGTGTGGATCTATATCCAAGCCTGCATGGTCGAAGATGAAGTGAAAGGGGCTATGCTTCCTAGCAGAGAGGCTATGCCAGTTTTATTGCTTTTTATTGTCTGATGTTAGATGTTTACAGTAGGCTACAGTACGGCATCCATCCATCCACCACCCCTCCTCCTCCTCCGTGTTATTTTATGTTAGTTAGCGCTCGGTGGTTTTGATGTTCATTTAGGCGCGTAGAAACAGAAACGTCAGTTAAGAGGCGATAGCTAAGGTGGAACCACCGCTTTCTTGGTATTAGTCACACATGGGGTTCAGATCTGATTGTCGTAACGTCGATATGTGGACCGAGGGGGGATTTTAGCAAGAATCTTGATGTCCTTTGCATGTCGGGCACAAGATGACTCATGCGGGATGGTGCGCATTAGCAGGCTAACTGTGCTAGCCTGTAAGCTAAGCAAAGCTACGTCCTGCTGCTTGAAGGAAACAACCTGTGGCGCCGAGTATTTGCTGGAACCGGTCAGACAGTGTAATGCTAGTTGGTTAACATAAGCCGGGAACATTTCGGAGCTACTTGAATTTCTGAAGTGAATATCACTGTTGCACGTTTGGATTCATTCCCTTTCTCTTGCATTTCATTAGCCAAGATAACAGACTTGCAAACCAATGAGAGATGCAAAGCTGGGTGTTAAATTGTTAAATATAGGTCACTCGGCTTTTTCGTGTTTTCTTGCATTTAAAACGTGAATCATTCACAGGCAAACACTAGTGTTGTTAGCCGCCTGGAGGGGTTAGTGATAGAGACGCTGGATGTCGCCTCAGTAAACAATCCTTGCCTGTGTTTGGCTGTAACCGCATGGATTTATGCCCCGGCAAAGGCTTGAAGGCTCACAACGACAGCGATGCTACACCTGCTCAGTGTTAATAGGCCCAACCCCAGACAAGAGGAAAACCTTTGTCTGCTAACGTTATAGGATTACACATCTTACAGGGGTTACCGTGTGAAGGTAGACGCATTAAGTGGCCTGAGGTGAATTCAAATTAAATACCTAGTGGCCTGGCCTGGCGATTGTTGTTCACTCTGGTTATGGCAAAAGCTGAAAGCAGTAACATGATATTTATGAGACATATTAATAAAAAAAATCTCATTTTTTATTTTGTGAAAGTAGATATAGTTGCTGTTTGACTATATGGAGTGTCTGGTAGTTTCCTGGTTGTATAGCTATATAGATGCCATTTCAATTGTCATTTTCACCCCCATTGTGTTAGTATTGCAGGATTGTTCAGTTTTAGGTCATAGTTATGTCATCTCTGTTTGCTCATTACTCCTGATTGGATTGCACAGTTAACATTTGTGCATTCTGCATTTGGCTGGTTAAAAACATTCAGCATCACTATGGAAAAGTGTATATTAGTGTCACAGCGTGTTCAGGTAGTTTTCACAGTTCCCGCTTGTTTCATAGACTTGCCTGAACCTTACCGTCAAATATATTTAAACTGTTGCTCTACCTCATCATATGCATTACTTGAAGTATCTTAAAATGGCAATGCAAGTCTAAGGAATTCATTTTTTTTATCTAGCACACAGTCTGTTTGATGTTGAGTGTTATGTGGCATCATTTGTGACGTATTGTGGTGCATACAGATTTGCTGTATCCTGAGTAAGCGCTAGATTGCTGATTAGTACTGATGCACTTCACCTTTTATCTAGGTTTTCTCTAACAGTCATACTGTCACTGCCTTTACCAGGGAACTCGAGGCTGAACAGTGAATATGTCAGAGAGACTTAACTACTTTTGTTTTTTAATCATAAAGCACTAGTGCTTGGATGACTAGCCTTCATCTTCTCTTAACAGACAAGCCTGCCATAGCGCCTCCTGTGTTTGTTTTCCAAAAAGATAAAGCACAGAAGGTAAGTTTCTCTATGTTATTCAATTCAATATCAAAAGTTTTTTTATGTTGCAGGCTGCATATGCTCACATTCAATCTGGACTGAATTCTTGGAAATAACAAATTGCTCTAGAGTTGCTTTAACTCAAATCTGTCATGATTAACTGATAACTACAATAAATGATGACATCAATACAAACTTAGGTGGCAGTTCATCAGGTACATAGTTGAAGTTATTGCAGTCTAATACAACAGTCCTGCATGTACGATCATGAGCATTATAATGTTCAGTTCTTGTTTAAATTGTAGAGATGTTGCTTCAACCTCATAAGTATGTCGTTTTTTTCTAAGGTTGAACTGTATTATTTCATACAGAGAATTGTTTCTGTTAATTATTCTGGCCTCATTGATATATTTAGGGTGAAAATTGATAGAAACACCGCTCTGTAAAATGTAATACAGGTCAGCCGGCAGCTGAATCAACACCTTCGACACTGACTCAAAACAAACTGCACATGATAACCTTCATAGCAGTAGAATTTATTGCAGGACTGCGGTGTTATATTGCATTAGTTTCTGCTAAGTGCACTAAATAAAGCCAACTGAGCATGTGTTGACATCGTGTCAAATACATCTTGTTTGAGCTGATGTCACTTTTCACCTTGCAGCTCTAGGCAAAAAAAAACACTGAGCAAAATGCAGTTTATTGTCATTTTATGCGTGCATGATATCAATGATGAGGAAGAGTGTTGTTTTTGGAAAAAGAAGTACTAAAATACTTTTCTGTTTTCTTGAAGCGATCTGCGGAGGGCTCAAGTGCAGAGGATGGAGAAGGTAAGTCTCGCTGCGCTGGCGCTCTCGTAGTAAATATTAGCTTTCATGGCAGTTTATTTATTGGTACTAATATTTCATTGTCGCTTTCAGATTCAGATAAAGATGAGGGAAGCTACTGCCCCCCAGTGAAAAGGGAAAGGACCTCATCATTCCCACCCCCACATTCTGGTAAGGGCATGGGGCGACTCAACTTGATTACTCGTGGTGTGTACCCCATTGATTTGTATTCTGACTGCAACGCCTGTCTGCTTCTTTGCAGTTCCCAAGAACAATGTATTCATGCCCTCAAGTTTCTGCCAGTCTCCTACTGGGAACTCTGACTCTGAGCCAGGTGAGACATCTAGACCAACATTAGTTTCTCTTAACAACTTGAAGGCACCATGCAGAAAAAAAAAACAACAAGTTTTGTTTCAGATGCCAGACATGTTTATTTATTTATTTCCAGCTGCCCAGGACAACGAACATACTGATTTGACTAGGACTGATAGACCATAACCTCTGCCTGCCCTGTATCCATACATCTGAGATCGTTTCATTTTTGTAAATGTGTTTAGTAGTTGCAAATAAGATGTAGAAGGTTTTGCGTATTCGCTGCGTCCAAATGCAAAAATGTGCAATTACGGAATGCAAAGCAAGCTTCCATGGGTATGTTTGGAGTTATTTCAGGAAGGATTATCAACAATAAGGGCATGCACCTTGCAGAGGAGTACAGTAAAGTTAAAACAACCAAGTTATTAATTAAATTTCTCTGTATATTGTAGTTAATTCAGTTATTTATTTCAGAAAAGATGACTTCTCTATGGGAACATTACACCATTCATAATCTAGTCTTGTTCTGCATTATGTTAGCAGGAAACAAGTTCTGAGTTTACCAACCAAATTTATAATGTCTGCATTGTGAAAAGCAAAAAAAACAAAGTCCTCGGTTCATGTTGACATTTTGAAAAGGCGGAAAGTTTATTCTTAAATTATTTCTGCTGGTGGTTGGCTGCAGTTTGTGTGGCTCTGCTGAACATGTCTGAGGAGTGGTTTGTCTTGGATTTTAGGACAGTTGAGTGTTGTGCTTGTGGGCCACCGTGCCTAATTTCGTAAAGACCTCACATGTAGCTGTGGTTCCCACATCGGTTATTTTGAAATTAGTGGGAAAATCTTTCTGTCTCCAAAGAGCGCCGGACTCGGGGCTCGTTTTTTGGCAGCACGAGTCGGGGTCAGTTGGATGTTAATTGGATGTTGGTACAGAATACGTTCGGGTCAATCCCCATGCCAGTGCTGTCTTATTGATGCGGTTAGGGGTAAAAACTCAAAATCAATCGCATTTGTCACACAACGGTTGGTAGCTGTACTGTTAAGGATGCACAACAGAATATTTGTTATGGTTCACTGCGTGCGTTTTGTCCGAGGGGAGATGCCAAAGCGATCAGACGCATTGGCGAGTGAAGCGTCGCTGTCATTAATTTTTAAACTGACGGTGGTGCAATCACTTAAAACGGACGTAGGCAAAATGAGAAATACATTAACAGATGCTCTTTGCACAAAAAAAACAAAAAGACTCACTGAGATTTACTGAAATTATTACTAGAGCAGGACCGTGTGGTTTAATGTCCCATCAATGTTTTGCCTTGGATCAATCTGCTGCTGTTTGCATGTGGCCGTGAATCTTATCACCAGCTCAGTTGTTTGTTGAGATGCATGCAGCGGAGTGACGTCACCATTTAACACAGCTTTGCAGAGCGGACACAGCATCAACTTGAGCAAACAAAAAAAGGGCTAAAATAGACAAACCACTTCAGGCTTATTACATGAAGCACTTATTAGAGAGACAAATGTGTGTGAAACTGGTTTGATGCAGAAGAACAGCGAGTGTGGCAGGTGGAGGCTCTGCAAAAAAAAAATATTGGATGTAATAATTTGAACATTTGATTAAACACCCCAAGCTGGATTTGTTAATTTATGTGATTCAGTTTTCTTTTTTTTTTCTTCTCTGTATCACTGTTCAGCTGTGTTTAGCTCTTCTGTGTCCTCAGAGCGAAGACGTTTAATAAAATGAAAATGAGGTCTGGGCTGAGGGGATGGGAATGAATTTTCATTTAATCTAACATCGGTGTTCACTAGACACGAGAACGGTGTCATAAATTGTGAGGGGAAAAAAGGGCATGTGGTTTTTTACAAGTGCTCCAGGTTTTCTGCTTTAGCGCTGATTAGGGCCGGGTCATGTCAGGCTACTAAAGCCACTGAGATGGAGAGAGAGAAAGAGAAAGAGAGAAAGAGACGCCGGTTAGAAATGGATCAGAGGCCCTAGAGCCCGTCGCCTTATGGCGCAGGAGTTGGATCTTAACGCAACAGTTGAGTCTCTCTACAAGGGTTGCTGTGGTAACTGCTACTGTGGTCTGAAAGGTGCAAAGACAAAAGCAACGGACATACCCTTTATAAGTCGCTGTGTAACTCTTGGATCTCTTTTTTTGTTGTTTTTTGTTTTTCTCAGAGGAGAAGCCTGTGGGATTCCGCTTAAAGCCACCGACTCTCATACATGGACAGGCGCCAAGTTCAGGTTGGTGTTTTTATGTTGCTTCCTCTTTTCACATGTTATTATCCCACACTGGGTTTATTGAAATGAAATAAACAGAGCTTGAGCTTGAGCCTGGACTCGGCACCTTTGACCTCTCTTTTGAGAAATGAGAAATCCGTAGATCCACTCTCTTGAGCCTTGCGGACGTGGAGCATCTTTGCTGCTTCAAAAAAAAAGTATGAGACGAGTCTGGTCTTTTTGCAGGTGTCCCAAGTCAGAAACCCAAGGAGCAGCAACGCACTGTCCTCCGCCCGGCAGTCCTCCAGGCGCCGCCCTCTAAATCGCATATAGAGTCCAGTGAGTCATTCTAGCCCACCTTCCTTAGTCGATACTTGGAAAACTGTTTTAAAGTTACAATCCCAGGCGACTGGACGTACGATTTTTCTCACCCCATCCCCTCCGTCCAATCAGGAATCACCAAAACCTTTGAATAAGTAAAACAGACTAGGGACGCCGCTCTGATCGGAGTAGCACATTTACCTTGTGCTTAACTTATACCATCATTAAACGGCTTGGGACTAATTATGATGTTAGATGAATGACTTGTAACTTGTGACAGGGAGAGTGGAGGCTCTCTTCCTTCCACATTGTTGCTTAAAACCCAAACCTGCGATCAGAGCCTCGCAGCTCTCGTCTCTGTGGCACCGCAAGTAAACGTAGATGGCGGTTGCATGATTTGGCAGTTTGACTGAAACAACCAAACCAAAGTTGTCTGAGACTAATTTGGTTGGTAGGACACGTTTTGGCCCCTGCTCCTCGCACAGATGCACATTGATACGTCAAATCACTTACAGATATACTCAGATTTTTATTAGGGATGCACGATACCACTTTTTTTTCAAACCGATACTTGGATCTGAGTACTTGCCGATACCGAGTACCGATGCTAATCCTTCTACCACAACAAAAAAACAAACAATTAGGCAAAATGCAATGAATTGGAAGACAAGTTTTACTTTCTTCTCTGCTTGTTACAACAAAATTTGTTGTAACAAACCTCTGATCTAAAAAAAAAAGAAATACAACAAAGATGCAAAGCCGCCCTCTGATCGTGGTCTTCATGCAGAGAAATTGCATGCACTGGTATCGGTTCTTGTACTCGCTAAATTTCACCGATACCCGACAACAGTATCGATATCGGTGCATCCCCAATTTTCATAATTTTGCCAAAAATGAGCCGTCTGGGATTGTACTTTTAAACATTGAAATACTCCTTGTCTGATAATTACTTTAACTTTGAAAACCGACAACTTCGATTGTATCATGTCTGCGTGTACCGTACAGAGTAAATTCCCCTTTTGAGCCAAAGAAAGGTGACTTATTTTTCTCCTTTCGTCTGCACATTTTAAGATTCCAGTTGTGGAACCAATGGCGTGAAAAAGTCATCAGACGGGCCACCTGGGGCCCAGTCCCTCTTCCTGAACAACACAGAGCACTCGGCCACCCCGGCCAAGTCGCAGGTGAGAGGCTGAACCCCGTCCTGTTTATGGTGAAAGGCTTGGTATTGAAAGATAAAGCTGATTTAGTTTAGTGCAGGCTGATAAGGAGAGGAAGCCATTGATTTTATCAGTGAAAGTTATTTTTGAGCTGGAGATGTCTAGGGCAGTCGATGTAAACACACAAACACACGCACATAGAAAATATACACTGGTGACAATGAATAAAAGTTCGCTTTTTATCCTTCCTCATTTCAGAAACATGAAAATGAGGAAGATGGAGCAAGTGGTAACAAAGATGGAGGCGGAAGAGAGAAGAAGGAGACAGATGTAGCAATATCTTTTGTGTTTGGTCAGAATATCAAAGACAGAGCAAAGGTGGGTGGTTTTCCATCTGTTCACCAGTTCTACACCTGTCTGTTACGAACAGTGAGGCGAAGCTGCAGCAGAAACACATGTGAAACTAAAACAGATTAAAGAAGTAAAAGTGAAACCTTGAGATTTAACAAAGTGTATATTTTAATGACTATTTTATATTTAGAGTCTCACTTCCTTTTAAGAAGAAATTTCCCACATTTGGTTGTGTATTCATTTCCTAAAAATAGCCTGCGTCTTGAACAGTTGTCACGGTCAATCTGGAGCTATTGTGATAAAAATATGTGCAAACTGGAAATGATGACTTTGTTTTGTTGTTGTTTTTTTTGCCTTAAAATATCAGATCATTCAAATTCAATATGCTTTATTTGTCTCTAGTTGGAGGAGAACAGTACAGAAGACAAGTCAAAGGATAGTGTGCCACTGGACTCTCAATCTGAGGGCACTAATTATTTCTTACAGTACATCTCTACCCCAAGGTAATGAAATTGTGTCCTCCTTTGAGTATTTTTAGAAACTCATCTTCATCTATGATTAACTTCATCAACTCAACTTCTTTTTTTCTTTTTTTTTTCCTTTTCAGTTCAAAAAATGCCACAAACAGTACAGACAGTGGGGCAAAATTTGTTTTTGGGCAGAACATGTCTGAAAGAGTTCTGGTGAGTTACGCAGCTCTTTGTGTGTGTGGAAAACCCACAATGATTGAGCTTTTGAACAAGATCCAGTGACCACTTGTGCTGTGCTGTATTTTTTTCAGAGTCCCCCCAAGGGTGAGTCATCAAATGAGGAAAATAAAGAGGTTCCAGCCCCCCCTGCTTCAGAGCCCTCATCACAAGAAGCCACCCCAGAGAAGGGTAAAAAAAAAAAAACACAGCAGAGGCTGAAAAATGACTGAAAAATGTTTTTGTGTTTGGTTACACTGTGAATAGATTTAAGAGACACTTGGCTACATTACAGCGCCATAAAAACCAAAAAACAAAAATGAGTCTAGGAATAGTGAAAAGAAAGCTGAAATATGTCTTCATCTGTTGGACGGACATGTTACATTATGTCTTTAAATATCAAATTTAGTTGGGAGTTGGTGTTTGATCAGTGCTCCCCGCGGAGCTGTGGGTGTAATAAATATTTCATCTGTAATCTGAGATGCAGATTTCACACGACTAGTGATGTATTCCAGACATTTCCTTTAACCTTAAGGCAGCGCTCTCTGTGGAAAAATCAACCTTTGAATTGAAAGAGCTTGAAGGACTTGGAGTGAATTTTTAGTTCCATCCATTTTCCGACCATAGATCGTGTGAAAGTTCCTCTGTTTTATTTCCGTTTCTTTTAGTTTACTTGCATTAAAGCCGAATAACTTCTAAAGAAAAAGGCGAATTTGATCACATTTCCATTTGTATGAAGGGAATATCGGCTGCTTGTTACAGGCGGAAAAACAATAGATTGTGAAAGTGAATACTGCGTCACGTCAGGAATTTGATAAACATGCTTTTAACGTTATTTGTAAGTCCTCACTCGGTGAAGTAAGACTGTGAATAGAGTTTTAGGTATTAACAAGGACTGTCCAGTAAACAGTGAAAAGAAACTCAACATTTCATAGCCGCTGCCGCTGCGAGAGCCGCGTGCTCTGGCATTCGTTTACGTGGGTGCAGAGCTCAAGTGGCTCTGTTGTGCAAATGATGTGCGGCATGCTGAGGTGACAGACTGCCACCCCGTGTGCTTCATAGTCGGCCTGCTGCACCGGCTAAGTCAGTGAATAAATATACACTACTCACAAAACGTTAGGGATATTTTGACAGGAATATCCCTTTAAAGAGTTCATGCTACAGTGATGTGCTATCATGAAAGCCTTTTAAGTAGAAGGATGCAATGGTCATTTCTTCAACAACAGTGGCGGCTGCAGCACAACACAAGTCTCAGTCAGTTTGATCACAGTGTTGTCTCATGATGTCAACATGTGAACAATTTCAGCGATTAAATCAGACGGTGCTTGTGATTTTTGTGGTTAATCACCTTGTTAGAGAACAGCATGTTATTCAATAAGTACTGAAACATTGAACAATTAGGTAGGAGTGTCACGATTTTGATTTTTCATCGTAACCGATCGAAATTACGTCATGGTCTCGAGCATCGAAGTCAAAGAGAGGATCGACGACCCCTAACCCTAACTTTTCTTTTGAAATAGGATTTACTGTACCAAATTTGATTAATAAAACCAATGATTGTAGACTATGAAAATGGTATAGGCCTCTGTGCTGTAAGAAAAAGAAAAGAAAAACCGAGAATCGAATCGTGACCCTAAAATCGAAAATCAAATTGAATCGAAGATTTGGAGAATCGTGACACCCCTAACAACTGGACATGTGCATTCAAAAGTTTAGAGAAGGTTAAACTACGTTAAGTTCACCTGTAAAGGTTATAGTGCATTTTAGGTGCCTTCTGAAATGTAATCGAAAAGCCAAACATCCCTAACTTTTTGTGAGCGGTGTAATGCAATAAGAAGAATGGGAGAAAGAGCAAACAATTAACAATTAAAAGGCTAATTTCTCCCCTCTTTGTTTCATCTCAGCAGTGAACAGCGTGTCGGAGTCTTTGGAGGAGTCTGCAGCAGCGTACACCAAAGCCACAGCCAAGAAGTGCATCTTAGAGAAAGTTGACGTCAAAACTGGAGAAGAATCAGAAAGCAATGTTTTACAGGTAAAGAGCAGGGAGGGCCGAGCTGCCTCCCTCTCGGGTTAAAGATGCAGTGCAACCGTAAATGAAATGTGGCAGATGCGATAACGGTCCTGTCCGTCCCCACAGATGCAGTGCAAGTTATATGTTTTTGAGAAGACGGCTCAGTCGTGGATAGAGAGAGGTCGAGGTTTGCTGAGGCTCAACGACATGGCATCGACGGAAGACGGCACGCTACAGTCCCGTCTAGGTAAACACACCTGCACAGACATCTTGGTGCATCTGGGGCTTGTTTTGTGCAGATTGGTGGATTAGACGTGTTTGCCAGACAGATATGGGCAGATAAGGCATTACAGTGGAAGAGATGGTAGACCTACCTCGAAGCATTCCCAGCTGTGGTTTTTTTATTTGTTATGTTTACAGTGACATGATGTCGAACACAAGGTGGCGCTGTTACCCACAGTGCACTAATGTGGAACTACACACCACAGCATGCTTTTAATACACAATGTCTGATGTGTTAATCAGCTGCAGACAAGGAAGGGATGAGAAAGCACTTTCACTTCCTTTATTTTAAAAATAAATGTTTCCTTTTTTCGGTGATGTCAACACTCACTGCAGGCTGGAGATTGAAATTCAATTATCACTCTAGATGCAATTGATGAAATTATGACTGTTACAAATATCCCCTAATAGATGTGTTTTTAATCTTTCATGACAACACGTTTAACCAAAAAAACACTGTAAAGCGAGAAGCTGCTCGAGCCTTTAGCTCATTGTTGCTGTTTGTTTGTGGTTGTTTTCCAGTGATGAGGACCCAGGGCAGCCTCCGGTTGATCCTCAACACTAAACTTTGGCCCCAGATGCAGGTGGACAAGGCCAGCGAGAAGAGCGTACGAATCACTGCCATGGACACAGAGGACCAGGGGGTCAAGGTCTTCCTAATATCGGTATGTCTGTGTAAATTGTAAAACAAGGTGTGTGCAGTTTTTATGTTCAAGCGCGGAGGCAAAAAGACGATTCCTCCTCTAAAAAAAAAAAAAAAAATCTGTGCTAATTTTTTTTCAATATCTCTCTGGACATTAAAGTGGCACAGTCGTTGTAATTTGCATGATGCTGATTCAGTTTCTCATGTCTTGATGAATTTGGGATAATGTGAATTTTCACAGCATGAAATTCATCTGTACAGTTTTGTCCACTCTGAAGTTTTAATTAACAGATGCACTGTTTACACCCACTTATTAATTCCTGTTGGAGCCAAACTACTGGTTGCATTGAACTGCAGAAACGAGCAGTGAGAATCATTGCTCTTCCTTCTCCAAGAACCCAAACTTAACCTTTGTTTCATGAATTTAGTATCTTGATATCTCTCAGATTAATCACCTCCAAATTGCGCAATTCGTGTATGTGTCTTCAAAACACTTCCTTCCTTGTTTCACAATTTATTTTCTACAAACAAACGGTTTCATAATTTTTCATATCGGCTTCTGAGCCCACAATCGAGAACCGTTTCATCCCGATTGAAGATCTCCTACAGAGGCTCCAAGATATGGGATTCACTTCCTTAAACTCTCTCAGTTTTTTAAAAGTCTGTGAAACGCATCGTCTGTAATCAAGAACTGAGCATCTTGTTTTAACTTTCGTAACAGCTTCGTGTGTGTGTGTGTGTGTATGCGCCTGATCTGTGTGCTCAACTGTGTTTTATTCTCGAGGGTGTGTATGTGATGCGTAGCTTGTTATTCCCATCCATGCTTTGTCCTTGTTTCGGGAGTTTCGGACTTCCCAGCATGTTCTGCTCTGCATAATGTTTTTGTTTTTTTGTTTTTATTTTTATTTCATGGTCATTGTGTTACCTTGGCTGTGTGCTGAATCAAATTCAAGACATCCTGCTCAGATTAAAAGCTTCCCTAGCGGCTCATACGTTGTGAGCCCACGTGTAGGAAGCAGAGTGTGGGGTTTTTATTTCCTCCTCCTTCGTTGCGGCTGACTCCTCTGTCCTCACCCTCCTCGTCTCTCCTCTTCAGGGTAGCTCTAAGGACATAGGTCAGCTGGCTGCAGCGTTACATCACCGTATCTTGGCCCTGAAGAGCAGGGTGGAGCAGGAGCCTGAGACCCCGGCAACAACCATCCCCGAGGCCGAGGTACCGCAGTCCAACGAGGACGACAGTGACGAGGAGGGCAACGCCTCTGCCTCTGCTTCAGCCTCCACTCCTGCTACAAGTCAGTGATTTTTATTTTTCTTCTTCAAGTGCGTGTGTGTGTGGGTTTTTCCCCTGGTCTCTACTCGCCTTAAAACCAAACTTAATGAATGTTTATTTTATTGCGGCTGTGGATGCTCGTTGCTTGTTTGTTTCACAGCTGTTTGCATTGTGATATACGCTCAGTCGGAAGCTTAGTAGAAGCACCAAGCTAAACCTAACGCAGCAGTCCTGCAATTAATCCTCTCTTCACCAAGGTCATAATGTTTAATTCTGTGTGACTTTTGGAAAAGTTGTTTATTCCACTTCCTGCTCATTTGAGGCTGCACAGACTCCAGACAAACTTCTTTTTTACTAGGAGCAAATTGACTTGCAAAGCAAAGCAAATATTCACATAATTCACCTTTTCATTCATGATTCTAACATGCATTGGCCTGACACAGATTCTTTGAGTTGCTCCTTTAGTGTTTCACCAGTGTTTAAAGAAAAACAAACAAATTTACTGGTTGCACGTGCACAAGTAGATGAAACATTTACTTGCACCGACTCCCCGCTGCAGTCTGTGATGATGCTGTGTTACAAAGACAATGCTACGATTATTTTTGATCATCCCATCAGTGGGAGGCTTAATGACAGAAACACCTTTCCGTCCAAATTAAATCAATATTGCTGTGAAAATGTAACATAGAAAACTTCACGAAGAATGAAATTACCATCTGTGTGTGTGTGCATTCAGACCACTCAACCTGCTGTCGCCTTCTTCCTGCAGGTAATTCAGAGGGAGCAGAGAGCCAGGCGGCGGGAAGCACATAGCGTCACTCATGGACAGCCTGCTAAGATGCTGCTGTTGAGGCATTTTGCTGTAGGCACCTCCATGGACACCCCTTGACCAACATGGGTCCTCCAGACCAGTACTTTTTGGATATTAGAAGTCTAGCTCCAGGAAATAACCCCCTGTGCCGGAGTGTCTCACCCAACTCGTGCAGTTCATCTTCTCTGCATTCAGCGTAATATCTGGAGTCGTCTCTTCCCTCCCTCTCCTGTTTTGTGTTTTATTTTTGTTTTCGAGTATTTTTTCCTCTCCCCGATAGCAAAAATAAAGACTTCAAAGCTTTGGTTTGGGACTTTTCTGCTCATCATATTGATGAGTGTAAGGGTGTTTTCCTCTACATTTTAAAGTATGGCACATGTTAAGACTGCAGTTTCTACTTTGGGACCTTTTTACTCACTCTACAGCCGTGCCTCTGGACGCCACACATCCAGAGGAGCTTCATTCACAGTGTATTTGACTAGTCATCCTGTCAGTTGTTCCTACATCGAGTCCAACCTCCCCGCCCCCCCCCATCCCTACCAGTCTGTGCGTTAGGTTTTGGCAAATGTAATTTATTTTGGGCCGTCATTTTCATGAGGCATCTCAACACATATGTGCTGTTTGTAATGGCTAGCCAAGACCACTCAAGTTGTCATTAATAGCAGTTTCTTATATTTCCTATTGACCTATATTATAGTGAATAAAAGACTGAAACAATGCAGTTTCTGCTAATGTGAGTTAATGATGGGGACAAAAGGGCAGAAGGATTCACCTCAAATTTATCTCTAAATTAATAAGATGTGTTAGTCATTCACCTTGTGTTATTATTTTTCCCACGATCAAGGAAATTAACTCATCAGTCTGCATTCTGCATGTAACTGTTACTTCTGTTTTTTCGTTTCAGCATCCCAAGGGTTTATTGTGTTGATACATTTTTTTTTATTTTGAAAATATACAAAACTTTTTATCCATTTACACTTGGAAAACATGTTGGAATGAAGACTTAACTTCATGTGTGGAAATTTGAGTGATAACTGTAATACCCTTTTGAATGTCATGTACATTTGAATATATCATCATTTAGTAGCGCACCATGTTTTCTCATCTCCTCCAACTGCCCCCTTTACAAAATAAACCATTTTGGACTGACATGCGCCATTTCTCCTTCTGAAATTTGATTATATCTTAAGATCTTAAATTTGAAAAACCCAAAAATTTCAAAGTAAGACGTCAGCAGATTGTGACACACTTTGGCACTGCGAGTCTGTAGTAGCTGCACTGAATCAAAACACCACAATAAGGATCATAAGGAGCCAAAGAAGAAACAGATTTCATCCTTGAGTCCTTGCATAGAATGAGTCATTCATCGGTTTTGTATTCATGTGTTGGGTCTGACTGCACTAAACAGGAATCATCACAGAGAGCCTTTGCATATATACTGTGATATATACTGACACAAGGTTATGAATATTTGATGCATGTACCTATCGTAGCAGCTCAATACCATCTATACCTACCTGCCTGCTGCTCCAAAACTCTCCTCCTTATCTGCCTGTCTGTCGTGCTGCAGCAGAGAAGTGTTGTTTTTTTTTACACCTGTTGGATCAAGAAAGTCTCAGAAAAACTAACTCTGACCTTTTAAAACCAATGTGAATCAAAATGAATCTGCATAACTTACAGGACGGTTTTGCCTGAGGGCTTCAATTCCAGTTTAATGAAATCTTAATTTGAATTTGATGACAATTTGCTAAGAATCGTCTTGTTTATTGTTCCCTTAATTATGATGAAACTTTAGTTACAATAAAGTACAGCTAAACAAAGTAGCTGGTTTTATATGCAGCGTCATCAGGAGCACAAAATGGGTATCATCATCATCATCAGAAAAGATCCTTAACTCAAAGCCCAATTAAAGACAATACTGAGGGAATAAAAAATCAGTTTGGAGCGTTTTAAAGAGGAAAGACAAGACAAACCAAAAAGTAAATAAACGTACAATCTATTAAAAACTAAATAAACAGAAAGTGACAAAATCAATCTTTGTTTTTGTTGCCTCCTTGCACAAGACTGCAGGGTGTAAAATAATAAAAACATCAATATTGTGTTTGATTTCCGAGAAGTCAACATTTTTCAGTGGGAACATGTAGTCCTACTTTTTTTTTTGGGTGATTTTGTTTTTGTGTGTAAGAGTGTCATGTTATTATATTATAATTTTTTTCCCAGGATGCCCTGAAGTGAAGGCATGAGGGCACCACTGGAGGAAAACAAACAGGGAGAAGACACGCATCATGATACAGGTGAGACAGTGTCAAGCAGAGAGTGCAGAGAGGTGTGTTATTAGCATTAATATATGGCACAACATTAGCACCAGTTGTTGGCACACGAGTTCCCTGCATGAATAAAAGCTGTCGTCTAGATGCCTTGTTATCACAGTCGCTGCAGGAATGAAAAGATTTTTCTGAAAAGCAGATACCAAACACCCTATTTAACTCCAGCCTCTGCTCTTGGTAAAAAAAAAAAGCTCACAGGTCCCCCACAGGTAACAACCAAATTTATTTTCCACCCAGCGTCGTTGTCTTCTTCTTCTTTCCTACTTTGTTGACATTTTC
Source organism: Decapterus maruadsi (assembly GCA_030347415.2). Lineage (NCBI taxonomy): Eukaryota > Metazoa > Chordata > Actinopteri > Carangiformes > Carangidae > Decapterus > Decapterus maruadsi. The sequence goes on from CM064906.1 coordinate 22,962,968, forward strand.
AAACCAAGTGGGTGGGCCAACACGCTGCGTGTAAGTGGCTGCCAACCTTTAAACTTGTGACTCCTTAATATAAAGTTATCTCCACATGTGGCTCCTCAGGGTGCACGAGTATGAGCTGAATCCTGAGAGCCAAAAAGCTGCACACAATTTCACACGGAAGAGAAAACCCCAAACATTAAAGAGAAGCTGCTGTAATAACCCTTAGGTCCATCTTGTAAACCTTTGCGGTGGTCCCGACCGCAGATGAGGAACAACTGTTGAAGGAGCTGTAAAAAAAAAACTAAAAAAAAACAAGAACAAGCTCCGTCTCTCATTGATTTATAGTCCAGTCTGTAAAGGATTAGGTTTTATCTTGATACATAAACTCCTAGTTTGGGGGATTTGACATAAAATATTCCTCAAAACTTTGAAGTTTGAATGTAAAGGTCAATAATACATAATGTAGACATTATATGCCTCTATCAGCATTTTGAGTGGTTTTGAGACTGAGTTTCAGCCACTAGATTGGAATCTCATATGAATAAAAAACTCTTTACTCTTAGTCAAAATAAAACGCACCATAAAACCATTCAGAATATATCATATCCAAATCCTGTCAATGTTTTAAACTGGATATTTCCAGTATGTGTTTTGCAGCACTTCCTATATGAAATATCGAAAAAATCCAACACAAAGTCTTCAAATCTGATTAACAGTCTAAAACCTTAATATATTAAATTCAAAAGCCGATAAAACATAGCATCCATATAGATTAAAGGTCAAGCTAAAGTACTTTCAGCATTGGGTCTGTCCCTGTGATGTTATTTGTACCTCTCAAGAAATAAAAGATTATTCACCCACAACAGAATTATTGCAGGACAGTACATTTGTCATCGTAGTCCACCTTCATCGTTTGTTATTCTTATCTTCCCCTTTTATCTCAAGACCCATTGGCTTTTGATATGCTGTAAATAGTATTCTTTTTACCACCATTTGTATTCTTTTTATTATTATTTTAAAGCCTTATACAAAAAATCCTCTCCCAAATACGGCAGTAGTACAAGTTCAAAAGATGTTTACCTTGTATCTCTTCATTGTTGTAATGGGATTAAACTGAGATTATCACCCTTCCTGAGAAGAAGATGCTTGTGGATTTGAAAAGAAAACAAGCGTGCCTTTTTAGTCCTTGTTGATTTAGGATTATTATCTAGGCTACTCAACAGACTATTAAAAAATGTACCAAAATAAACAAATGAAATGACGGACGGTACACTGGAAATATGAGTTAACATAATATTCAAAGCTGGTTTTACCTGTTACAAATTGCAAGGTAGCACGACTGTTTTTCTCAATCATTCTCATTCACTTGAACATCACAGTCATTTAGAGACGAAACCAAAACACCCAGGGTAGGATTAGCAGTACTTCATGGTAGATGGTATGTTCGTGACTCTTAATGGTGCGCAAAAACAACCAAGTCTGGCTGTGACCAGTTGTCACACAAAACAACTTCCATGCAAACAAAAAAGTGATTTTTCTGTGACATAGGGGCGCCCCATCGCTCGTTCCACTAACTTGACGAGGAAATGAGCGGTCTAGAAAAATTGCGAATTTTGTTTTGTCGTCTTCTTTTTTGAGAGCGCTCGTGCGCCCTCACAAGGATTGTGCCCCGGGGGGTCACCCACATTGCCCTTAGCTAAAACCAGCCCTGGACACAACACGCAACAAAAGAGTAGACAGTGACTCACCACATCAATTGCTTGCGCATCAGAACACAACCAACATCAAACACAGTAACTCTTATATTATATTCAACATGTGTTATCAAACATCATACAGTGACTAATATGAAGGGAACGTACAAGAGTTCATCAAATGACAGTCAAATCAAGTGCAGAGCCACAGACACAACATGCAACAAAAGAATAGACAGCGGTGAAAAAACTGAACTAAAACAACATCTAAACAAGTGTTTCTGTTGTTTTTACCCGAGTCTAGGTCGTGTCTGGCTCCCTGCTAGTAGCTACAGGCTAATGTTAGCATCAGAAGAAGAAGAAGAAAGCACTTTACAAAGTACAAACAGGTGCACAAACAGTCAAAATTTAAGGATACATTACAATTACAAGGCGTTAATAAAATGTGAGTGTAAACAGGTGCATTTTTAGTTGCTTTTTAAATACATGAGGGATGAAGCAGCTCTCAGCTCAGGAGGAAGGGCATTACGAAGCCTCGGGCCACTGATTCAAGGCCCTGTCACCCTTTAGTGCCTGGTGCGGGGGACATCAAGAGTTCGGAAATGTAGGTGGAAGCTTGTCCATGAATAGCCTGATAGGTAATAACCAATATTTCAAAATGAAGTAAACCAGAAGCCAGTGTAGAGAAAACAAAATGGGGGGTGATATGGTGTGATTGGTGAGACCTGGTAAGAATCCTGGCGGTTGATTGAAAATTTACTAAGGCAGCCAATCAAGGGCTCACCCAGAGATACCCACACAATCCCTAAGTCTATTGATAAGGATACTACGGTCAACGGTATCAACAGCTGCACTGAGGGCAGTTTCAGTGGAGTGCTTCTCACGAAAGCCAGACTGAAATTTATCAGATATGCAGCAGTTATTCTACACAGCATTGAGTTATTGACTAGCAACTACTTTCTTTAGAAGTTTGAACGAGAAGGAAATTGGTCTGTAATTGTTCAGGATCGACGGATCAAGGTTGGGTTTCTTAAGAAGAGGTTGAACAATAGCTTGTTTAAAATAGGCGGGAACATGGCTGGTTTCCAATATGTATTATTGAAAGAAGGGCCAATTGTGCTAATGACAGCTTTCAGCATGGATGTAGGTAGAATGTATAATTGGCAGGAGGAGGACTTAGCTGACAATTTGACTAAATCCTGCAACGAAATGGGTTGAAATTGGCTCGGTATTGACTGCTGATGGTTGCTACAACGAAGCCATTGGCTTTGGTGTCGTAGCATACCACCTCAATGGTATTTGCATAACATTTTCATAGCACCAGCTTTAATATTACCCCCACTCTTCCTTTCAACTTCCACAAGTTTTTGGGTGGAAAGGTGGCGGTCAGTCTTTTTTTTTGACGCCTCACTGGGTTTTGCAAATTCAGTTGCTACCTTAAAAAAAACCCATCAAGCTGAGATGATAAAGATACATTTACTCCAAAACAAAGATCATTTTCACAGCACGTTCAAAATTTAAACCCTAGCCCAAGGTCAGTGATGTTACCTTATATAGTCTTTCACCCTTTGAAGGTAATAATTTATTCTCAAAACACAAATAAAGTGTATTTATGAACACATAGAAATGTATGCATACTACAAAAATACTTGAATACTTCAATAACTTGTCACAAATAAGTTGCTGAATGCCCAATAAAGGGTTAAGCATACAGTGTATGCCTCAGAGAGTCATTAGCAAGGATGTATAGCTCTGGTTTAATATAATTTGTCTGGAGGCATTAAAATTATGGTCAGCAGGGGTATTCAATGTTAATTGGGAAACAGTAAAAATGGTCTTTGATGTAGCTGCTCAAATAAAATGTTCTCCTCTGCCTCTGCACTGGATTAATTTGTATTGTTTTGGATCAAATGAATATTCAGACGGTGTTTTTCGGCCCATTAGATGCTGCAGTGTAGAGTTGCATTACTTCAGACCAGGTGGAAGATGTTGTAAAGCGATACCTCCCAGTTGCAACGGGGCTTCTGAATTTCAGTAGACTTGGACAGGTTTCAAGCCTATACATGTCATGATGTCAGAATAAGAAGCACCTAATATGCATTGTTAAACGTGTACGGGACCAGGAGTGAATCACTTATGTCATTACTCAAACAGCGTCTTTTAAGAATTCCTTCGGTGCAGAGAACAAATTACACCTGCTAACAGTCCACTCATTCCTCGTATTCACCCAGCTGGCTCCGCTGTTATAACTCATTGAGAGTTAAAAGGGAGTGTAGAATTCAAATTACCGCCATAGACACCACATTTTTAAGACGTGTTATCACCTGTGAGCTGCAGCATGTTTACAAAAGGCCGATCTGTAAATGAGTCATCCACTTTCAGTCAAACTGGGAAGTTTTGGCAGCACTTTAAGGACAATCATGTCAGGTTGGATTAAGTACAGAAGGAGAGTTTGATCGACGACGGTGATGAAAATGCTTAAAATGAGAATTTGCTTGAGTGCTCCAAGTGGATGAGGAGTCTTGTTTTCATATCGGTGAAGAGAGGTAAATGTATCAAAGTCATATTATAGCGGTCCTTGTGAGCAGCTAAGGTAAACAGCAAGAGCCACATAAAAAACAACCATCAGGGTAACATTTATGTGATCTCCCATAAAGAACATCTGATGATTCTTTTTGTCTTTTATTTCCTTAGAAGGAATCAAGTGATTCCTAACAGGGCTGGGAAAGTAAGAATCACTGCACATGACTTTGCCGACCATGAGGAATTTACAAGAGGCATCCTCCTGCCGGATGGAAATGTTGTATAAATAAAGTACGATTACTTACCGGAAAGAATGAGGAGCATGACGTGGATTTTAGTTAAAAGTCCAGACCTCATCTAACGTATAAATAAATACATTACTCGATAATCAGATATGGTTCACAGTGATTATTGGACTCTGAGTATAGGGACCATCCCAGTGTTCGAGGACAGACACTGAAGTCAATGGTTTTGTCTGCTTACCATGCCGATACCCGGGGAATATTTATCCCATGACATCAGATTTTAAATATGTGATATACATTCAAAGTGGGTCTCACATTTTTCAGCAGAGTGTTGGCTCTTTGTTGTGCATGTGGAAGAATTACTTTATTATCTAGCAGCTGCATTAGCCGCGTTTTCACTGTTATTGCGTCCTCTTGAAAGCAGGCGTCGAGGCTTTTTAGAGTTTGTGTCTGTGCAGTCACATAAACTAATGAAACGAGGCATCTCATCTGTCCTCTCTATTCCATGTTGATTTCAAATTAAACTATAACTGCAGTTTACTCTGTGATATTATAAATACTCCTTCCAAACAAGGCTTGGATTGCCAAGTGGGCACGGACCCCAGGCCTGCTGCCTCAGGCTTCAGGGCCACACATTCATGCAGTGTCAACTCGTTTGTGGTTATTTGATTAAGTACAAATTTACATGGGGATTTTTTTTTACCACTGAGGAAAAGTCACTGTAATGTCAACAAACATGCTATTTAATCTTGTTTTATAAAATGACACTAATACTAGTCCAACTTACATCCTGCATGTTAAGTTAATCATTTTTACTGAAGTAACAATGGTGTGTTTTTACATTTACAGAGATTTTTTTTAACATAAATGATCTGAACAGTCAGCAGATCCAGGAAGGGATGTGTCATGACAATTAAAACTGTGTTTGTTACTCTTTTGCTGTTGTTTAATGTTTAATTCATTTATTCAATTCGTAGGTTAATGTACACTTTTGCAAGAAATGGCCATATTTAATCCATGACACTTGAATATGACCTTCGGTATCCTCAGTTATTTATGTTTTTTTTTAAACTGGCATTCTTCAATTATTCCACAAGGGGGAGCTGTGAGGTGAAAAAGCTGCAGTGGCTCAAATATCAAACAGACACTGCACTTTACAATACTGGAGAATGTATTGATGAATCTCAGATAACCATCGTGGTTTTTCAGCACAGATGTTGGACTAACAACTGGCGTCCTCCTCAATTATTAGAGACATATGGGAGCCACAGGGTGTCTGAAAATCCTGGTCAGTCTTGAAATGTAAAGCTCCCAGAAGACAGATGACTCATGACACAGTCATAAGGCTTCCAGATGCCCACGATGATAGATAAATAAATAAATAAGGAGAAAGGGAGGTTTTGGAAAAGTGTTTTCCAAGTATTTATTACTAAATACAGAGGAATGCACAAGCATCTTTTCTCAATATTTTAAATGATGTCATTAAAAAAACAAGAATTAGATGAATGGGAAAAATTATGATTCACATGGATTTGACAAATTGTGGTGCAGAGATTAACATGGGAATTGTTGTAAAGTTATTCTTCAGTTTCATATAAAACATTTTAAAATAAACTTTTGTCACCATAATGTAGTGTGAAGGGGACAGAAGCCGATCTGCAGGCTCACCACTTCCTCCGGCCTTCCAGCGCTACACCTTGCCCCACTTCTCCCTCCACTCCCTCTAATCCCCCTATTCCATCAAATCCTGCCACTCCCAATCACCGCCTCACCCCAAAGCCCCCACAAAACACTCACGCATACTACAAACACTGACACAGCAGCTACCAACGCTGTAAGTAAACATCCTGGCACGCACAACCCACAGTTTTTATTTTATTTTATTAAGCTTAAATTGAAAGCATTTAAGTTTAAATACCTCCTCTGTGCCCAATACAGTGTTTGAACTATGGAGCCCTAACATAAAGAACGTCAACGAGAATGGAGCAGTTTAAAAGGTTATAAGGTGTGGAGCATATTCTTGTAATGAGCCACCAGTAAAAAAAAAAGACGGCCAACAAAAGCTCCACAGCGCAAAGTAGAGAATGAAAGAAAGAAAGAAAAGAGTTTCCTGAGGCAAAGATAACTGTCATCATTCCTGCAGAGGCGTGACATATCTCTCCGCAGCATCTATAACATGAAAGATGTTTTGTTAAACAACGTGTCCATCTTTCACATGGCCAGCAGCTTTCCAAAGAGACGGCTATCAGCAAAGCATTTCCACAAACACTTTCACCTCCGGAAGAACTGAGTAGGAACTGTTTGCTGAGGCTCTGAAAGACTGCTGCCTCCGACTGAAGGACATCAAAACCAGAAAACAGTGGATCCTCTGTTCACACGCACACTCACGCCAGCCGGCTCACAGAAAGGCTGTCATTCTTTTCAGCAGTAGAGATGGTGCCATCCAAGATCTATTTAGAGACAACTTTCGCACTTCGCACTACTACCGCGGCTTCAAACTGCGACCAGCCAATCAGAGAGCGCCGGCAGAAGCCCATCTGGACCCCGTCAGATAAGAAAACGCGGTCACCTCTTTGCTCCGGGCTATAAATTAACTCTGTTTACATATAATAGATGTCAGTCAGCCATTACGAGCTGCCCATTGAACGGTTCCTCTCTAAAACATAATGTCATTAAGGTCATCAATTATTTATGATTATTTATGTTTAAAGGTTTTAAATATTTATGGATGTGAAAAAATGCACATGAATTATGAATGAACTTGTGGGAGACAATGAACACATTTCTATGACTTGCACGCATCTATCTCTATTAGAATATGATGCGTCTGTGAGCTAAATCTTAAAAAGTAATTAAAAATGTGAAGAAAAAAAAGAAAATGGATTGTGTTAATACATCTTTGGAGAGCTCGGAGTTGCTCAGGAAGAGGAGAAACACCTGCTCGCTGCAGTTGTTCAGGCTGTTTGGGTCCTCCAGAGTCACCGCTGCATCCTCCGTCCCGCTATCTCCCTCTAAAGATGTCTGCACTCACCAACATGCTGCAGCTGGACATGGGAGGGGGGTTGTAAAACTTTGGCATGTTTATTGTAGATCTTGTCAGCACCGTTACCAACAACAGCTGTCTTGTATACACTAACACTATTATCCTTCCAACACGCTTGAATGCTGACACGAATATTGAGGGGGTTTCCTTTAAATCCGCAAACACAAATAATCTTTTTTTTATTTTTTTGCTCAGATGTGATTTTTCCCAAACTCCAGTGAGCAGACAGCTGTCAGTTGGGAGCAAAAAAAAGCACAAAATAGTGACAGCTCATCCATAAAACCGACAAGAAGAACACATAAAAGGGAGGACAAAGGGTGAAAAGGGTTAATTAGGTTTCACTGAGCATCCTCTGTTCACTTTAAGCCCCTTGTTTTCAAAAAGTTTCTCTTCTTTCAAATTTAGACTTAATTAACTACCGCTGGCTCAAGGTCTAACTTGCTATTATCACCCCATTAAAAGGAAAAACAAATCGCGATAATGATTTTTTTCCCTCTTTGACAATGTCAAACCACACAACTCCGAAAGTGGTGCGAAATTCCCACGGATTAATCGTACACGGCGATCAAATGGCTGCCATGTGTTATATCACGCTGTTTGATTCTGCTCGCCAGTTTTTCTGGTGATTAAGCAACTATCATCTTCTCATTCCTGAGAAGCTCGCTCTGGTTTTCCTGCAGAAGAGTTTGTAGACATTCTGGTCGAAGACCGTTTACTCCAGCGGCAAGTTGCGGAAATGTCTGTTTATATCAGAGATGAAGTGGTTCCACTTTAATACCGTTATAAACATTTTAAAGCGTATTTTTGGTGCAAGGAGTATAAAAACCATACCAGGAAATGACATAAAGAAAACTATGTAAATACAACATGCTGCAGGAATGCTCTGGTTCAAGTAGGAAGCCGGAGTGAAAGTTGCCATTTCAGATTTCAGGGGTAAATTCTTCATTTATTTATGAAATATGAAATTGTTCAGAATACAAACTGTTGAAGTCATTTCTCGCCCCACAGCTGTAGTAAATACAGTAGGTCACAGTCAAATTGAAAATGTGCTCCACTTGGCCAAATAAATCCCAAAGGGGAAAGGATTATTTTTCACTCACAAATATACAAGAGTTACCACGGACCCATACGTCAACTACATCACTCTGCCGCTGATCGTCGAACTCGAACTCAAGCTGACTCGTGTTATCCCCAGATGCCTGCAGCAGACATGGTACAAACTCCATGAGGTGGTGTTGCCTCATTTGAAACTGTGCAGGAAGTTGTGTAAGTTGTGTTGTCTGGGCCCTTGTGTTAGGGTTGTGTCTCCCGGGGGAAAACAAGCACGATGTCTTAATGCGTGTATAACTCAGGAGGAGGCGTTTCCTGCTTTTAGCTATGAAAGCAACGAAGGAAGGAAAACGAACGAAGGAGTTGATATATGGTGATAACTTATTACATTTAATATCGTCCACACAATCCAAAGTGCACAGTGCAGTGTGTGGATTTATCGCATGGGTGGGCTGAGAAGGAGGCAACCCCTTCACCCGCAACAACGACACACATGCAGCACCAGTTCCTCCAGTGCACTAGACTTTGCTGCACGTCTCCAACTGGACTCTGCAGGGCTGAATACACTTTAAACAAATAGTGTTCTTGAATTACCTCCACATGATTAATCTTAAAACAGTACAGTACATAGTGTGTATATATCGCTGCTGTCACATGAAAACTCTCCGACTCCACTTTGATTTTTTGTTTAATCCAAATTCCTGCTTAGATATACTTCTTGCACTCACTTGGTTTATTTGATCAAATTGTGATTTTCGATGCATGGTGGGAGTCATCAAACTTCTTGTTGTTGTTGTTATAGCTTTTCAGATTAAACCACATTCCCCAAACCTGTCTCCACTGCCTTTCCTCCAGATAGTGATACCCCAGGGTGTGTTTCAATAGTAAGAATAAACAGCACCGAGGCCCTTTCATAACAAGCAGTTTTACTTTTCCTGGTGTAACTAGTCAAATCATTGTCTGTGTTTGTTCCATTCAGGCGCCCCAGGGAGTCGGCATGCATGGCAACCCGGGTCATAAACCTGACACACATGAAAGGAATGCAGCTGCAATTAATGACATCAATTACACCTGTGCATTATAGGCTACCTGTAATGACATGTCACGATGTCTACTGTGCAAAAGATTAAGGGTTTTTTATCCCTGGAAAACGTATTGTATAGCCTGACTTTTTATATGTGAAATAACACATTTGTTTTGCTGTATGTGCTCACATGACAATGCAAAATGATAAATAAATGCTTTTATTCTTTAGTATCAGTTCCTGTAAATCTAATGCAACTTGCAGCCATTCTGAATTTATAAATTAAGTATTTCAAAACAAAAAAACAAAAAGATCCTTACCTCTGGCGTCCCTTTTGCCACCATGCAGGCAGATTTTTTAGATATCCGTCTCACAGATGCTCGCTGCTTCTATCACCGTCGTGCAAACACAATGGAGGTTAAATGAAGTTTGACTCATGATGCATTCACCAACAAACAATAACTCACACACAGCATCATCATCTCTTCCCAGAAGTTGTGTCGCCGTTACTCAGAGAAATCTAAAGCGGGTGGAGATCATGCACGAACACACGGCAGCACGTACTGATTCACCATCGCCATTCGTCACATGCACAGTCTTGCTAGCGAAGCGATTAGCTTAGCATGGTGCTAGTTTTCCACTAATCTAAATGTAGCAGCTTAGCCAGATGGCAGAATGAGGAGGACAGTGTGGAAATGAAGACAGTCACAAATCAGCTGACTCACTTGTCTACGTAAAGAGGGACATTTGAGCTGTCATGGCGATTGTTTAACTTTAGGGAAAAGAAGTGAGGGGAATGAATGAAATGATTCGAATCTGCAAAGTGATTGGGATTTTCCACCCAAGTGCGGTTCCAGACCTCCAATCTGCCGCCCACGTCATTTTTTTTTCTTCGTCTATTCAAATTCATCAGACATTGTGCTTCCCTCCCGACGGCAGTTTCACCCCCCACCGGCTGGAAAACCCACCAAGCTAATCAAAGGCCAGACGAAAGAACGGGCTCATCAAGTGCTGAGTCTAGCTAGCACAAATAGGGGCCTGAGGACAATCCACAGGTAAAAGTTAAAGGGATAGTTCCGGTTTTTAAAAAGTGGGGTTGTACAGTATGAGGTATAAATGGCCAGTATCTGCAGTAGAAAGGTCTCTGCTTCTCCCCATTGAGAAACACAGAGACACAGGCAGTGTTGCAAGTGGGGGATTATTAGTCATCGTATTTTCACCGCCTATGAAAAGTCCCGTCCCGAAATAACACACCAGTTCAAGAGTTTGATATAAAGTAAAAAATTTACAAATCCTCAGCTGGTCGGAAAAACGTTGGTTTATCTGGAACTAACCGACTCACTCAGTATTCCTGTGCGCAGTTGGGCTTCGCAATGCGCTGGATCAATTCGCTTATAGCTGTTTCATAAAAAATAATTATGTTGAGTTATTTGCTGTTTGCAAACGCTTCAATAGCTTTTACATCGATCACTGATACGCTGATTGGATAATGATGAGATGATGGATTAGATAAGATAAAATAAAACATCAGACTAAAGATGATGGTTCAGTTTGCTGTCAAGAGTTTTCACAGGAATGTTTTTGTAGAAAATAGTCGCTTTGAAGAGTTTGACAAAGTGGATCACACACTCCGACCAGACTAGCTACTGAGTCAAGAGAACAAGTCACGGCAAAATTTTTCCGGTGTAATTCGACGTACGAACACACCTGCAGCTGAACTCAAAACTCCATGATGGCCACTTAAAAAACCAAAAGATGTTTATTTTTTTGAGGAGGAAAGTTTATTTTCTCCAGACATGACGATCTGGTCTATGATGGGTGAACCATTACAAAAATAGGCCTAAGACATTCCCAAAAGGTGTTATGTAATTTCACTGGAAGGATACGAGTCATATAGTTAGTTTCATACTGTTTTAAATGCTTTAAAACACATGGGAACCCACATTTTCGATCCCATGGAGCAGCGTCACCCAGGACGATGTTTCGGCTGACTGATGTGTTCTCAGTAATTGAGAGACAACGGACCCATAGTAGGACCTACAGAGGAATAAGGTGTAACAGGCTTTTGCTCGACAGATGACTTTGTTTACTTTTCATTACTGTCAATAATTTGTCACAGTGACATCCTCTATTAGCTCCTGATTGTTGCTGCTCATCGGAGCGATCAAAGCGTCTGGTCGCAGGATTTCATTTTGTAAACATACCGGTTCATTAAGTGTAATCTGATCGTCACCATCATATTCCTGCGGCTGTAAAATTTCAACTTTGCCTGCAGGGTATTTATATTTTTGGCTTCATTAACAGCATCTTGCGTGATGTGTTTTTATTAATTGAATATTTATTGATTTCAGATACAATGCAAGTACAGAATATCTGACACCCTAAGATCAATATTGGGAGAAATGATGAACATCCATACCTCTGAAATTATGTTTATTCAGCAGTCAATATAGAATGTTAGATAAAACATTTTTTGGCACAGTTGCTTAATGATAATAAGCTGTCCCATTTCTGTGTGGTACTCTAAATAAATATGCAAAACCATAATTTACTTCCCAAATAAATACAATATAAGCTACAATAAAAGATGCACCGCATCCGCTTCTGCGCACTGCACCTTCTCGGAAAAACAAAAACAAAACAAAACATAATTTATTGTACTTCAGGCAAACAGTTGTAATGGGTTCGAACCAGAACAGATGCTTGATAATTCATTTCAACAGCTTATTTTCCCCCTACAAGTCTACCAGGCAATACAACAAGGAGGCATTTGACGGGCCAATAGAAGGCTGTACTGTGGGCTCTGGGTTTTACAGATGGGTGCAAACATATTCCTGGATCAGGTCTTTACTTCATAGTTATTTTCCCTGCAGCGAGAAAACAAAACAAAAAAGAAAAAAAAAGAAAAGAGAAAAACATGCCACTACCGATCATGAAAACCATTCTTCTCTTTCACACGTGAGCCTCAGACTGGCTAAAAGCTCAGCGTGTAAACATTCACAAATTACATCCAGAGGCGACATCAAAGAGGCCGACTCACCTGGAACATGAGACGTGAGATGTTTATGGATCGAAGTGTGTGAATTCATCATGTGTGTTGAGTGAACTTGGTGTGTTTTGGCAATTCTTTGAGAAAAATTATTCCAGAGGATTATGGGTAATCGCAGCCCTGGGTTATTAGGGAGAAGTTTTTTTGTTTTTAAAAAAAAAAAAGAACAGACAAGAAGACGACTTCTTCGAGTGTGACAAACTATTCTATGAAGATCAAATGGGAGAAATTGTTCATATTGTTCTATTGCTAAAGTGAGAGTGTATGTGTGTGTCTGTTTTAAAACTGGTCCTCATTGTTAAACTACACAACATCAATATACAAAACACGTTGGTACCAAACCTGGAGCTATAGAAAAAGGATTTTCTTTCATCGTCAAATTCTTATCAATACTTACCTGTGTAATAACACTGCAATCAGTAACAGTAATGCAAACAAACAGGTCACTGTGTCATGACATGTGTGGACGACAATCCAACACACCTTTAAGTCAATATATACTCTCTGGAGACAGCTTATCGCCAGACGTTACGAATAGGTCAGTGGTCCAAACTGTCCTGCACAGAACTCAGTAAACATTGGTGCATTAAATGTATTTTTCTGTTTGTTTGTTTGTTTGATTTATTTATGGCTTTGAATGACAGCTTATTAGGGTCACTGTAGGTTAGAAAAAGAAAAGGAAAAAAAGAAGAAGCAAACTATAAGGCGGGCAGTTTTGAAACTCTGATTCTTCAAGTTTTGTTTTGTTTTTAATTCACAAATTCATGAACTGATTTTACGAATTTGCAAATTTTGTGGCGATTCACAAATTCAGTCACAAATTTGAAAGTGAAAATTTGCAGGTTTATGAGAAATAAACTCACAATTTGTGAGGAAAAAATACGTAAAAAAAAAAATATGCAGGGGAAAAAAATCCCTAATTTGTTTTTTTCTTTCAGTCTTGGGAGATCCATAACCTACTTAATTCATTCATCTGCATAAACTTACCTGATCTTCGCTTACTGCAGACTCACATTTTCAAGGTTTTTCTTGCAAATTTGTAAGTGTTTTCTCAGAAAACTGTTTTTTTTTATCAAAGAATGTGAAGGTTTTTTTTCCAGCTTGTTATTTTTTCTTGTTTTTTTTCTTTTACCTATAATTTACTGCTTTTGAGCACTTTTTTTGCCTTGCCTTTGGGTGATTTACTGTCACCGTTATAATCATGTAAACTACGAGATTTGGACTTTATTTCACCGTCCGTGGATATGAAGTGTTGTAACAGCAATAATCTAGTCACCGTGGCTCATCGTCAACGTGAGTCTACCACCTGTATCACTATTCAAATGAAATATCACAACCATAATATTGCTACGTTGTTGTTACACCACAGTTTACAGTGTTACTACACAGATAGAAAAGATAATAAAAATGTTTTTTTGTCATGAACAGTCATTTCCTGTAAGTTTTTTTTACATGGAGTCCACACAAGCACAGTAGCTACGTGCCGTCACGAGCTGCGGAGACAGTCACAACAAGTCAGTCTGTCCAAGATGGCCGCCGCAGAGCAGCCATGATTATATTCCCATCCTTTCCTCCTCTCCTTGAATGTATATTCCACAGTTTTCTGATTTGTCTTTTAACAGCATCCTCGTTCAACTCTTCCAACAGGGGCCGAGAGCAGCATGAAGACATAATAAGTCTGTTTCTCTGGGTCATACGCACCCGCAATTCTTCGCCGACACGTTCTGTATCGTGTGATAGCGGCTCTTATTGTCCAGGAAGGAAAAGTCCTTTTCAAACGCTATCGGCCGGCAACACGGCCCGTTGCTGACCTTGTCCTTGCGGCCCTTCGCCTTGAAGCCCGTCTGCATCATGTGGGCCATGGTGATGTCGTAGTTGCGCCGGTGGTCCATGCATTTCCCGCTGCAGTATCGCAGCAGCACCGTCTCGTCGCTCTCGTAGCCGAGACCCAGTTCGCTCACGGTCAACTCCAGCTCCCTCACGGTGCAGCGCCTCGGCCTATGGGCTCTTTTAGTCCTACGGGCCTGGTTCTCACCCAGGCGCCGACTCTTCCTCCTCTTCCTGTCTAGCAAGGTCCCGACCACATGTTGCAGCTCGCCCTCGGTGAAGCTCTGGAACATCATGGAAACTGGAAGAGTGGGGGATAAATCAACATTTATAGACAGGTGACAGACAAATTATCTGATTGCATGTGCGACGTGTACGACAGGGCAGGTATGTAAACACGACAGATGGGTCACAGAGATAGAGTCCCGTGAAGCCAATCGTGTGATGAATAACTCGCAGCGAAGCCATGGGAAAGAGGCGGTCGGTGAACTATGAGGTGTTAATTGACTGCAGGCTGTTGTGAGATAAAAACAGCGTCAGGTACTAAGTGTTCTGTCTGAACCTCTGCAACCTTTTCACACACTTAATCTGAGCGCAGACAAGGAAAAGGGTAAAAAAAAAAACTCTTACACTCTGAGAGGAGAGAGTTCATCTTGTTGTCGGCTGAGCGGGCTCTCCGGTGAAGACCGCCCGTCGTCGTCGTCCGCTGCGACGAGGCCGCCGGCTCAGCTAAGGATCTGGAGGTTCTGGATGTCGACTCTGACGACGATGAAGACGGACTCGATGAGGATGAAGGTGTGTGAGGGTGTTTTGTCTTTGGTCTGAACTGTCCGACGGTGGCCATGTTTCTAACGAGGACGATGGACAGGGCTGCGCCACAGAGCATGAAGGCAAAAGTAGCACCTTTCCATAACTTCATCTTAGAACGTGGAGGAGCATTGAAACTCTGCGGAGAGAGAAAAGCAAAAGGGGTCAGACGGCGTTCACGACAGTCACACCTGGTAACATGTAACATTTAAACACAGGGAACAATGCCATAATTGTTATCTCCTCACCGTCACATTTTGGCGACCTTCCCGTTAAGAAAAAAAAGAAAAAGAAAAATCCACTTCTTTCAACTTTCACTCAAACGGGGCTTTTTATTTTACCGTCAGTTTACTTTCTCTGATTCCGCTGTCAGCTCATTTTCACTCTTAAGTGGGTTCACGACGTGCGAGCTCGACATCACTCGCTGACACCTGAGAATGCAGTGTGTTTTTAAAGCTATATATCGAAGCGGCCTGAGGGTGAAAGAAAATAACATAGCTGCAAAATATTTTATTCTAACCAAAGGCAGTTGTGCAAGACACTTTCCCATGAAACCAGTTCAAACGTTTCCGAATTATCTAAAAAAAAAAAAAAAACATGATGTGATTGAGAATTTAAGAAAAAAAAACAGAGGAAGAAGAAGAGGAGGGGGTCATTACGGTAATCTCTTTGCCACACCTATTTCCAAAGAAAATGTATGATGAGGCCTCAGAGAACATGTGCTGGTACATCTTCACCTTACGCAGCCCCTCCCTCGCTGCAACACAAAAGCCACAAAACCCCAATCTGAAGCAACTTATCATTCTCTTTCCACTTTCTCTCTCCCTCATTGTCATTCCACTGGTATCGGAGTAAGTTTTACCATCCCCACTTTGTATTGTATTTTTCATATCATGTCACCAGTGAGCAAAACATTTCCCCAGAGCCGGAAATGGTATACTGGCAGCGACTAACAGCAAATCCAGACCAGCGTTACAAAGTGTTTTGCCAGACTGGATTCTGTAGTGTACACATATACAGACTGCTGGATTGTTTACAGTGGGACAAAATGTCACATATCTTTGTGCAGCCTTTCTTCTTTCTTTCTTTTTATAGGAACAAAAATCTGAAATGAATAATTTCTGAAAGTTTGCTCCTGCAGATCAAATGAAACATAAACATTTGTGAAAAATAGTAAAACAGTAGGAACACTTTTTGGTTTCCCTTTGTGGAGTTAAACTATTTGCCATGGGGTGAACAAAAAAAAAAAAAAAAGGAACTATAGGCAAATTCAGACAGCGCTCCTCTGCAACTGAGTGTTTTGGACACCGCAGAGGGGAAAATACAAAGTCGCTGCACACATGAGCTGCAGCGGTATAATCAGCGTATAAACAGGTACGACCAGTCCTATCAGTCAAAAGCTTGACTCATCACTCATAATTCCATATGGGTTCGACCGACGTGGTGAGCGCAATGAAGGGGTAGAACAGTATTCATCTGAAAGTCAAACATTTCATCTAACAATCTCAGTAAATCAAACGTGGAGCCTGCAGAGTGTCGTCCCCCCTCCCTGCCCAACCCCCCTCCCTCCATCTAAGTGCCACCCTGACCCTATACGTCTGAAAGTTTTGTCTGCGTTCACTCGGCGGGTGTGATAGATAGGAAGCCTCGATGGAAAGTTTCATTTTGTTTCTGTTGGTTCGACACCAGCTCCTCGCACCAGGAATCTCAACCACCGCTGCTGCTGCTGCTGCTGAATATGATGAATCCTCAATTTTAAAACGAGCCAGTTTGTTATGATGTATGGGCAAAAAGCATGAGCTCATTGTTTTCTTATTCTATTAATAGGTCATTTTGGGGGGCAATCAATCTTTCTCACAGCTAATTGTTTCACACGGCAGCGATACATCAACACCGTCATTCCGTCTCATCTCGATAAAACAATTAGCTCGTGAAAAAAAAGAAAGAAAAGAAAAGACCTATGAGTCCTGCGATGTCTTGGTTGCTGACACTGGACGAAGACCGGCCATCAAACGCTGATCTCACGTCCCTGAAGACACTTTGATTGTCATAATCGCTCCACTCAGAAACGCATTAGTTCTTTCTGCAGTCGATTGGCGCCAATAAAAGTGCCAAAGAGCATTCTGCAGCTTGTTCAGATGGTCATGGGTGATTAATCAGCACAGACATTTAATATCCACCACTGGCCCCTTGCTGTCATGGACATAAATATACAGACAGTGATAGGTGAAGGGAGCGCGGGGTGTTTTCTTAAGGAGAGCAACGGAAAAGGCATGAATGGGGAGTCCTGCTCCGCTTCCTGACGGGACAAATGCTGCTGTTTTCCAGCAAACAGAGCGGGAGCAACAAGGATATAGAGGAACCCCAGAGGACTCTCCAGCAGAAGGAAAAGCCATCCTCAAACATAGAGACATAAAAGCACAGATGAGCCGCTAAGTCAACTAACACAGCCGCAGCATGCCGGGCCCTTTGCCGCTCGGCGCTGATGTGCCCGTGCATGCTCCTCCGTGTGTGAGGAGATAAGGGCCCGGTCGAACGCGTGAGGCGCAGACACAAACGCAGAAAATCATGCATTCACAGGGAGAGAAAAGGGAAGGATTTGCACACATGAAGGTCCTCATTAGGGGGTTTTTGTGCTTGCAGTGAGAGTTGAAGTGAATACACAGCACAGCCGTCGACGTGAAAGAAAGCAGCACACCTGATGTTTGCAACCGAGCCATATGTCACCTGAAGAGCCACCAGCTGAGTGAAGGCTGTCTCAGAGGATCACTGACATGTTTTAAGGGAAACCATGAAAGTGCAGCTGCTGCTTTGCCAAGAATTCCTAAGTCGGTTGGACCCACGCCGGCGGCCGGCCTGAGACATTATGTCTTCTCAGATGCATAGTGGTGTATTACAATGCATCGTACAGTCGCGGCCGGAAACTCGCCCCCTCAACCGAGCTCTTGTCGTTGGCTCAAAGATCGCATTATTTCAAATGACACAATAAATTTGATGTTTTCAAAGGAATAATTGGGTCAGTGGCCGCGGCGCAGCTAAGCTGGCTGTAATGTAATTACAGTAGCATGGCACTCGTGTCCTCCCCGCCCTCCCACGCCTGAAGGAGACACTCGACAGAATGCCACTGCCCATGGACGATGAACTGGAGATCTGTCAGAATGGGGATAAGGGGCGTCTGTGGTTAACACTTTTGAATGAAGCCGGCAGACAAGGGAGGGGGTCTTCTTGTCTTGCTTGCTTGGATCTTGACCAGTGTGACATGATTACAGTGGGAGAAGATCACAGACCGGCCTGAATGAAGAGCTTCTTTGTGTCAAAAGCAGAGACCGACTTTTATGTGCCCCCACTCTGTAGCATTTGTTCCTGTGCATTCCCTAAATACAGCCTGGTCTGTCTCACTCACTCTCTCTGCCTCGCGGTGCTGTGACTCACACATACCATAAACACACACATACAACTCTTGCGTGGCTTCACTTTCCCCCAAATCATATGACACACCGCAGGGCCTTGCGTAGAAATCAAGACAAAGTCCAACCTTCCACCGGCACTTCACTCCCAGAAGCACCATCATCACATAACGCCAGATAATCCATCTTACATAATAGTGCTGCTTCTTGATATCTGGAAATGTCCACAGGTCTGAAGCATTGTGTTATTTATTTGCCACTGCGCCACCTGAGGCCTCGACCTGCAGAACATTATTAACCACGCTGTGGGTGCGTTTCGGCTCAGCTCCACCCATGTGACCGGCTGTCTCAGGCGCTGCTACCGTGAACACACCCCATAAATACCTGTGCTGAAAAGATAACAGGAGCGTAACAAACAGCGGGAAAGGCACCTACTGTTGTTGTTGCAAGGAAACAAGGTGTTTTAGGGAGTCCTAGAGAGGCCTTGTCTCGTCTTTTCCCTCTTAAGTGAGCATCAGGAGGCCTGGGGACAGCTAGAGAGTGCTTGGGGAGGTAATAGGGACATATTCCAAAGATCAGGGCGGGATTAGCACTAATGCCTGCCGGCTTTATCTGTAGTCACGTGGGTTAACACCTGGCTGCAGTGTTGGTGGCGGAGCCCAGACCTTGCCTTATGTGTGTGTGTGTGTTGGTGTTAATCCACCAGACACCTCTAACTCAGGGGTTAGGCCTGCATGCAGGGGCCCACCGATAGAGCACCAGCAGGCACTTCTATCGCTCTCCTGCTAAAAAAAAAAAAAAAAAAAAAAAAAACCTGTCCTGGTTTTTAGCCCAAGAGAAAAGTGACAAACGCCTGCGAGTGACAGATCTGTGGCGTTGGCACCAGGGTGGGCCAAACGGCTGTAAAAGTAGATGTAGATGTTCTGAGCCAGGATTGGCCGTGCTAAATCCAGCCCTGGTTCTTCTAATGCAACTGAAAAAGGCTTAGTTAGGTTAGACCGTGCTGTAATTTTGCTTCGGTTGGCCCCGGCTCTGTCACTCAGTAACCATAGGATAATTAAAACAAGCCTGTTCCTTGTTAGCGTGGAAGCTGCCGGTCGTTATTGGGCAGAAAAAGGAGGAAAAAACATCTGCGGGCAAAGCTAGAAAAACAGCGATCATTTTTTATGTTTCGAGCCACAACGTCTGACTTCTGCTTCTGTTTACTTCACCGTCAAGAAGTGGCTAAAAAAGATTCAATTTTCTCTTTTTTTGTTGGAAGACCTACTATCACCCACGGGTTTATACAGATTAATCCAGTGACCCAACAGCCTAGCACGAAATCTCTCCTCTCCAACCTGTTGCAGTGAGGGTGGTGTTAATGAGGTGTGAGTGTGAAGACGCACATTTGACACCTGTCCCAATTTCACCCGCCTTTTTGCTATTTCGGGAAGAGCTGAGTAAAGGTATAGTTGTGGCGTGCATTTAAATAGTTTTTTTTTTCTCACCACCCCCCCTCCTCCTCCCAACCAACAGGGTTACATGTGAGTTGGCAGCCGAACGTCACCTCGCCCTCATCAATTTTTTTTTTTTTTACAAGTCGGTGTAGGAAGATTGATGTTGTCTCCCGGCTGCTTTCTAAAGAAGAGTCTGTGAGCTGCTATTCTGGCAGCTAATCTGTCT
Organism: Decapterus maruadsi; assembly: GCA_030347415.2. NCBI lineage: Eukaryota > Metazoa > Chordata > Actinopteri > Carangiformes > Carangidae > Decapterus > Decapterus maruadsi. Next base: position 22,983,278 of record CM064906.1, read on the forward strand.
ATGCCAGATCCTCTTTTAACACAACAGCATCGGCTCTAAACCCATGTTAAACATGTTGATGTTGCTGTTACAAAAGGTTGACGGCCATCTGGCACTCGCTCAATACCACTTTCAAAATATGACCCACGCCAACAAGCACGAGCAAGCACAAACATCTGAGAAATGACGACATTTTGCTTCCTCAAAAGCTCATTAACTTCACTTTTTTTTACGCAAATGAATATTCAGTCATCAAAAATCTTGCCAAAAAAACAAAAACAAAACACAAGTAACGCCAGCGACACAGCGAGGAGTGATGTGTCGGTCCTGCTTCATCCTCAGCTTCCTCCAGTTATGATGAGCTTTGGCAGGTTATGAAAGTTGAACAGCTCAATTGACTTTAGGCTTAACCTCTATCTGGCCTCTCGGGGCTCCGCTAGATTCAGTATAATCTCTACGTATGATATGGGCTTAGTGAGAGGGGGATCATCACTACAGAAAAATGCCCACAGTGACTATCATCAAGTTTCTCTCAGCGTGCCCCCATTATATTTTCAGATAACAAGTTTAGCAATTTGATCCCAATCTTCTTAATTATTTAAACTATTAAAGGTGCAGCTCTGCAAAGGGGAGGGGGAAAAAAAACGTAATTAATTTCCTTGAAATGATACATATAGAGGGAAAATAATTAGCTGGGATCATTATTTTGTAAAGATCAGTCTAAGTAACGGTCTAACCTTTTGGGGAGGGAGCGCTTGGAGAGCAATTATGCATGTTAATGAGGCAAACCACCATGTTGGATAAGTGACACGAGGGGAAAATATCCACCCCCCGCCCCCTCGCCTGATAAAATAAACTTTCTGTGCAGCGTGAGGTCTTTCAGATTCTGCAAGAAAACCATTGTGATACTTTCTTTTCCACCACCACATGGCCATGCTTCTTGTAATCAGCGGTAACTGCTTCGCAAACATTTCGTGACAGGCTGCTGCGCGCTATTGACATGTGGCTCTTGCAAGGGCCGCTTGTTGATACAGATAATCCAGCGTGTGTTTTCTGCCACTCGAGCACTTGGTGAGGCATCCCTGTCAGCGGCACCTAACGCCTTCTCCATAAGCTGCTGGCTTAAACCAACAAAAGAAGATGTGGTGTCCTTACCGTTCGGCCGGCTAATCCAGACTTAGCTGCGTGGCGTCGTCTTCAGCTGACCTCCACAGGCAAGTGCTGGCTAGGTAAGTCCATCATCATCACAGGCGAGGTGTGAGAGCAGGATTCCTGCTAGTTCCCCTGAAAAGCATCACAACTCCCTGTGCCTGCAAGTAGGGGAGGTGTCCTGACTCGATTCAGGTCCAGGCTCCTTTATTCTTTTATCATATTTGCACTTCCACGGAACTCTTAGGTCACAAAGATCAATATCAACATTCCTCCAAATGTCAGTGTGGGCTTCATGGCTCCATGGCAGGTTGATCCATTCAAAAAAAAAGAGAGGAGAGATGTGCTGTTTAGAGAAGACTCCCACTTGGCATCACTTCAAAAAAAAGATTCAGACAACTCCTGTCATGGTCCTTCTCCATGCAGAGTCGGTGGTCCCCCTCCCGTCTGCACAAAACCCCCCGAAGCTGAAACAGAGGAGCAGAGCAAAACTGAGGTGCAATGTCAGGACACGAGCAGATCTCACAGATGCCTTAACTTTTCTCCCATCTGTTATGAAACACACTGTGTCCTCACACCTTTTTTTTTTTTTTATCTGCACGCATGAGCGGCGTTGGAATGACAATGCTCATCTCCTTACCCTCTTTCCAGCGGCGCTTCTTCCTCCTCTTCTTCTCCAGCAGCTCCAGAGAAGGGGGAACTCAGCTGTGGGGTCGAGAAGATGAGGTGAGGAGGGAAAGCTCGGTTACCGTATGTGGAGCAGAGAGCTCCTCTGATGCCTCTGCCTGCCTCAACCCCTCAACTGTTGCTCCTCCTCCTCCATAGTTGTGCTTGTGGGCCGAGTCGGATTACTCTTGACATGATAATCTCCCTGGCTCTAGCTCCAGGAGCACTAAAGGATGCTTTGGCCTGAGCAAGGGCTTACATTTACCTTCTGCCGCAAGAGAGTCTGCCATCTTAAGCGGGAGATTGGTAAGAGCCTCAATTGGGCAGATCTGTCTGCTGAAGCAAGTGTTTTTCAATCTTTTAGTGGGAATTAAGAAAGTTCACAATTGGTTTAAATGCCGCTAATACAACATTAACCCCAGTTAAAAAGCATTATCACAGCAGAGGTATTTCTTGATGACTTCCATCTACAGTTGGCCGGGGATAAAACCACGGCTGTTGTTGTTGAGGATCTCACGTTCAACGTCTCCTCCAATACAAACCAGTATTTTAGCCCTTGAGCCTGGAGGAAGCCAAATGAGGAGCAGATGGTTGTGCTTTTGGAAGGTATCAAGCTCTCCAGACTGCAATCTAAATAAATACCCCGTCCATCGGAGGAAATGCGTCAGGTGTGCGGGGTCGGTCGCGTATAAACAAAGGCCAACCGGTCTGTGGAGTCGAGTGAAGCCTTCCATGTGGAGAGGAGAAGAGGGGGGAGATAGGGTCGAGCTTCACAGGTGCTGCTCGGGGAAAAAAAAAAAAAAGTCTGCAGGTAGCGGCAACAGAGCTTCAAAGGTTCAGAGTCAAACATGCTGAAATACGCTGGGGCAACTGAGGCGGAGTAACAACAGGAAACAAATAATTTGCTCACAAATATCTCATTCTATCACCATGAGTCACGCTCATATCCTCGGGCCAAATTATACACAAATCTCAGTGTGCAGCTTTTGAATAGCGAGGTAGGAGATGTGGCCAAACACGAGCTTTCTAGGACTTAAAATTCCTCTCCAGTGTTGACTGGGACTTTGTGGGTGAAGAAACTAAAAAGGAATCTTTAACCCAAGCGTCTTCTCATACAAAAAAATGTGCATTGATGGATATCTGCGGGTTTGTTATCTCAGTGACCTGAAGCGTAGATTTTATGTGAAGTTTGAAGCGAAGCCAAAGCAAACTCTCCGGCTCACCTCAAACCTTCAGCAGAAACCTGACAAGGAAAACACGGTGTCACAAATCAACAGGAGATCTGTGATCCTCCTCATGCTCAGGAATAGGTTGGTGGCCGGTCGGCAGGTGCACAGTTATTATCCACAACTGCCGCCCCCCCATGAAAAAAAGAAAAAAGAAAACATGAGAATTACTACGACTAACTTGTTTGACATGTAGCTCAATTACTGTGTAGAGGAGCCTATGTAAATACATAACGGCCTCCAGTTAGCTGTGGACACCGTGCTTTTCTAGCCTTGAAAAGAAGCTATCAGCATAGAAACATTTCCTGACATGGAAGGAGCTGAGACCTTTCCACTCTTTACATATTGTTCACAGATGTGTAGTTTTTTCTTGGAGGAGCGGCTCTCTTGTAGTAAAAAAAAAAAACCTCCAACAGCTGTTAATTGCTAAATCAAGTCAGAGACAATAGACAGAAACATGTGATCCGTGCAGTGCAAAGTCTCACTCAACAGCTACGATTACATTAGTCAGAGCGACGGCTTGACATTCAGAATATACAAGAGCAACCCAAACAAAAAAAAAAACAACAAAGTATGTTTCCAATCCGAATATGATAGAATCGTGTACACGTCGGATTGAATCTTTTCCACTGGGTGTGGAGGAGTGAAGAAACACATTTTGTTTAGGTTTGGGCAAGATTTTAAGGAAGCCCTCAATCAGTAACACTATAAACACACCATTCCAGTCGAGGTGTCATTAGAACGGCTGGAAATAAGGCACAAATGTTGCTACTACGCTCGTCTTGCACAAGACGCGGTTTGATGATTGGACAAGAAGCCTTCAGCCAAATGTCATCTCAAGCGAGTGGAAAAGTACTTTTTAGAGAACCAGAATCTAAACAGACATTTGTGAAAAAGATGCAGAAGGACAATGAGGGGCTTTTTTTTTTTCTCCCAGAGTGTCGTCACATGTTGAAAGACAACACCTCTTTTCTTGGAGAAAGTGGTAACAAGGTAAATCCATCCTGGCTCAAGAACAAATATACACTGCAATTTGCAGCGGTGACCAGACGAGCCGAGGCCCCGGGGGAGCGGGGGCCTCTCCAGTTTCAAAAGGCCTCGTTTGTAGATTCAGTTTCTTTTTTTTCTTTCTTTTTTTTTTCTACCTCAGCACTTAAACGCCTCTGCTTGTGCCACAATTTGTACCTTCAGCTAATGTGTGTTGTAGCCTCTCAACATGCATTACAGTGAATTCACCGTCCTCCACGCAGAGCAGACAACACATTTGGTGAACACGGCTAAATGCTGCCCCCATCTGCCTGTGGTCCACGACTACACGTCACCCCACAACCCAACAACCCTCTCACCAACAGAGAGACGCCTAAACCTCCATAGCTTTTGTTGTTTAATACAATGAATATTTCTTTTTTTTTTTTACTTCATCAACTTTAAAATTTTCTGTGAGATGTTGTTATTCAGCACAGGTGAGTCTGTCTTTGATCTGCCGCAGCAGCTTCACTCGGCCCTGAAAGCCCCCGGTGCCGTCAGGGCCGAACGGCTGACGCAGCACTCTGTGCATCAAGCCGGGCGCGTACGGGAGTCCTGGTGCTTTGGGGTTTAATGCACCGGCTGCAATTTTGCGCCTCAACACCCAGGGGATCTGAAAACTCTCTTTATGACAGTCTCCGGAGCCCCAGCTCTTTCTGCTGCACCTCACGCTCAGCCCAGAGGAGGACTGTCCTCTGCTGCTGCTGGGGATCTGCTCAAAGCTTCTCTGACTGGAGTCCTTCAAAGGTTTCAGGCCCTGACACGTGTCTGGAGTCTTGTCTGGTGAAACCTCCTCCTCTTCCTCCTGCTGGACTGGATCTTTCTGGAATGAAGTCTCCACAGCCTGGTCCTCAGTGTTGTCCTCTGATGATTTGTCTCTGCTGATGTGATGCATTGACTGGAATCCCAGAGGCACCACGCTGAAGCCCTTCCCGTTCTCCTCTTCCTCCTTCAGGACGCTGTAGATCTTCCGGACGGCCTCTAGACTATCAAACTTGAGCACGGCGCACAAGTGTTGGCCCAGCTCTCGGTGGCGTTTGGTGTAGCACTGCAGCTCCTTGGGAAGGGCTTTACCAGGCTGCAGGATCCAGACCGTGGTGACGCCTCTGCAGGCTCTGAGCTCCACGATCCTCTGCTCCAGGCCTCGGGCCGCCGGCGCTCCGTCTCCTCCGGGCTGCTGCTCGCAAATGTTCCAGATGAGGAGGAGCTTGCTGCTGGGGGAGCACAGCAGCCACTGGGGAAGCGGCTCAATCCGCCTCACTTTGGTGCTCTCGTCGTTCACCTCCAGGACGTCTGAGAGCTCGGCCGCCGCCAGAGTCACGTGCCAGTCCGTGGTGAGGGCCTTTATCTGCGGCAAACAGTGGCAAACCTCAGCTTCTGTTTGCATTTCACTGCATTGTTTTTATTCAAACACCACAGAGAGCAAAAAAAGAAAAGTGCTTTACCTTCTTCAAACAAGTGAGCAGCTTGAGACTCACGTAGCCCTGCTTGTTCTTCTGCACATGTTTCAGCAGGAAGCCGTCCTCTGCCAGGTGGCTGTCAGAGAACAACTCCTCCAAATGGGCTCTAATTTTGAAGCTCAGTGCCTCACCTTCTCGCTCCTCTTCGAGTTTGGCTGATTGTGAATCATCTCTGCAAGAAGACAGGACTCAGCATCATGATATATTGCAATCTACATTAGTCAGCCATGTGGTTTCTCTCCTCACCCAGTTGGATTGCTCATGGTTGTCTTCCTGAGGTTCGATATATACAGTATATAACAGGTCACCAAGCTGCTGCTGTGTAGTTTGTGGCTGGTTCTCGGTAAAAGAAACCTAAAAAATGCACCTGGATTCACTTCATACAGGAGTGAAGTTCTCTGGGATTCAAAACAAAATCATAAAATGCTATAACAACCAAAATTCCACAAAATTCTCACAATCCACAAACCTTCACCACTAAAGTTTCTCTAGAAATAGAAAATAAAATAGTTTTGTGTTTAAAAAAAAGGAAAGCAGAGAAACACCCTCATGTAAACAAACTATTAACGCTCATAAACTGCATATTATCACCACTGAAATTAAGGCACACTCACAGCACAACAGAAATAACCCCAGCGTGTCAGTGTTATCATCATAACACAAAAGAACAACAACGTCATTATAGGTGTGAATTTCTGCAGCGCGGCTCCGAGCTAAGTGAACAATCAAATAAAGAGGAAAATGATGATATTGCTGGACCAAATACACAATTCATCGCAGCACTAAAGTATAAAACAGCAACAGCAACTGTAATTAGCATTTAAATGAAAACATTTTTACTGCTGCTGCTGCTGCTGCATGTCCTTCCAACATGTTCAAAGCAACAACAAATCAGTTACATGAGAATATGTTCGCTGTTTGTTTCTGTTTTAATCAGCGCCCAGACGAATGAGTCAAACACAAGCGACAAGCGAACTGAGCAAGTTCACACACTCACATTAGTATAAACTACACGGTCACCAGAGGGAATCAGTACCTCCATTCATTTTGAATCTTTACACCGATTGACAGAAGCGTCTCCATGGAAACTTATGGAAACAACCCAGTGACTATCATTAGACCGTGTGTTTGTGTGAAATCTCTCCCTCTAACGAACACAGAGAAGTGAACTGAGATTTCACTCGTTCAGTTCTGAATCATCGTCGTTATTCTGCATCTTCTCCTCCATCTATCTATCTATCTATCTATCTATCTATCTATCTATCTATCTATCTATCTATCTATCTATCTATCTATCTATCTATCTATCTATCTATCTATCTATCTATCTATCTATCTATCTATCTATCTATCTATCTATCTATCTCATCTACTATCTATCTATCTATCTATCATCTATCTATCTATCTATCTAATCTATCTATCTATCTATCCCAGCCTCAAATCCAATGAAATGTCACCACTTGGATTTACAGTAACTCAATAGGTAAGAGCCTCCCATTGGATAATTGCTGCATGGATGATTATGTTTCAGCTGGCAACAACTTATTTTTAACTCTAACTGATGCAGTAAACAACCACGTCAGAAGACACATCCTGTGGTCGTGGAAAAGATGTTACAGTAATCTGTTTCAGTATAGGGTCAAATTGTTGGCATCAAGCAAATAAAACATCCAGTGAGATTACTGAAACTACTAAGACTGGGTTGAGAACTGTCCAACGCATGTAATAAAAACTGGAAGGACAGTGGGGAACCATCGTCTTCAAGGAAGAAATGTGTCAGACCTTCACCCCACTAAGAATCTTTGAAAAATTAATGCAACTCTGGACAGGAATAAATGTTGTGACATTGCAGAAGCTTATTAAAACGATGCCACAGCGAATAATCAAAGCTAAAGGTGGTCCAACGAAATATTAGAGTCAAGTGTTTTTTGGGGATGGGCAGTGTACTGTATATTAATATATAAAACATCCTGTTCTCATTGAAATGTAAATAGTTTAAGTGAAGAACTGGAAAAGGTCAAAAGAGACAGACTTTCCTCAAAGTTGATGTCTCTGTTGCATTTTCAGGACAGTGTAACTGCTGGAGGCGGTTCTGTTCTGTTCTGTTCTGTTGTTATTGTTGTGATCAGAACAGTGAAAAAAAACAACAGTAAAGAGGACAGACTGTTGGTTGGTCAGAGGTTTGTCCTCCAGCAGGACGATGACCCAAAACATTACAGCAGAAGAACAGACGGGGGCTTCACACTGAAACCCAACAGAGCAGAAAGTGGAGGAAAAGTGCAACACAATGATAACACAAAGTTTCGACATAGAGTACATCTGCTCGTAACGGCGAATTAAAGTGCGTTGATTACAGTTTTTCTCAATCGCTTTGGTGCTATTCTCAGATCAGAATGAAGGTTCTCATAACTATTAGTTCAACCTCCACAACATGTAGTCATTTGTGCACATCATAGTAGCAGTTTCTCCTTCCTCTGAACAAATTGCAAATGCTTTTGGACATGTATCAGTTGCTTTCATACAATTCTCTGCTGTTTTATAACATTATCATTTGCTTATGTCATGTCAGTCAAAATGAACTATACTTTTCAACGCTGAATAGTCTTTCCCTAAAAAATGAATAGTCCTCATTTCATTGCTTGAGTCATCACATACAAAATTGTTGAACTAGTTTTCAAAATCTGTCAAACTCATTGTAAATGTTGGGAGAAACACTGTATTCAAACATTTCAGGGAGAACAGGTATGTATAGTATTGGACAGTAATTCAGCACTAAACAATCTGCACTGCTCATTGTGTCAGGTTTTACAGTAAGATACAGTGGGACAAGAATTTTTTACATTTACTGTACATTTAGACTTTCGGCTTCACTAGAGACCAGATTTACGTAAAGTTACTCAAAGAGTGTTTCTTATGTCTGTTGTAGATGACTGTGTATTTTTCTATTGCATGATGCTGTGAACAAATCAGAATTGCAATGAGCATATGCAGTAAAAATGTGAAACATACATATTCAGTATCAGTTACTCCACTACAGTAATGTATAACTTTACTGTGGCTGTACAAGTAGTGTATAGTGCTATCTTGAACATTTTCAGGTAGTAGCATCACTTTCTGCATTGGAAAACACATAGAGAATAACCTGTCATAATGAAAACATGACAAAGCCATTTGACTATCATGCTCATAAACGATGATGGCAAGACTTCTAATTTTGACGACACTGACAGTTTCACTGACATCAGTACTTGCTTTTGAGGGATGGACGATCCATTTTGAGCAAGTGATGCGCTTTTGCAGGTTGTCCACTAGGTTTTGCAGTTTGTAATAATTTTTTTGAGAAATGCACTAACTGTTGTGCAAATGTTAAGAGTGAGGTGAGAATAGCACCAAAGCGATTGAGAAAAACTGTAAATGTTTACGTAGAGAAAAGCTTCTCCGTGTTAAACTGAAGGACTTTAAGTAAAGTGTTACCAGAAACAATTAAGAAAATTGGTTTTGGCAGCTTCTCAAAAACAGGAGGGGGTGGATGTCCTTCTGAAAGTGTCTGAAGGACATCCACCCCTGCAGACACACACACACACACACACACACTTGCAAATACCTGAAGATTAAGTTGCATAGTTGGCACAGTAACGCAGTCAGAAACCCCTTGAAACAAAGGAAACATGATAATGAATGAAAACTACAACCTTCATAACGGTAATCGTCCCCGGCAACAGGAGATAAAAACAGTTTGTTGGTGCGAAAAAGGCAAAAGATCAAACTCCAGATTTAACAGCATCAACACACAAAACTTCACAAGGACAGGATTTGTACAAAAACCCAATTATTTAACTTTATTAACATCAATGTTTTTTCTTTTTCATCAACAGTTTCTTTTTAAATTCCAGTTCTTTATCAACAAATAGAAAACAGACTGTGTGTACAACAGATCGAACCCCTACAGCACTAAGCATTCACAAGGTAAAAATGAACATTTTTGTTTTTCGCCAGCGTTTTCAAGTCCCCCCTCCCTCCCTCCCTCCCTCCCTCCCCTCCCACCGCCACCACCACCTCCCGCCGCCGTCCGTTGACGTTCCTGCGGGGGCCCTCCGGGGTCAGACGGCCCCTCCCTTCCTCACCTCGCTCCCTCCAGCGGCTCGAGTGGGAGAGGATGTGTGCTTGAGTGGTGCGATGGCCTGTGCTGAGTGAGGAGTCGTCCGTTTTCGATGGGTCGGGGGTGGGGTGGGGGGGTTTTGTGCTGTTTTTGCTCATTCAGATGGACAACCAGCTGTCAAAAGTTACTATGGTATTACAGTAGATACAACGGTGTTTCCATTAATACACACTCTAGGACAGCAGGCTCTCTGCAGTGTCTCTAGGGTTGGTAGATCAGCAGAATTAATCCTTTTAACAATATACTTTTGAAGCTGTGTATATATCTATGTGTAATTGTACATATATATAATCAATCATAATTATATATATATATTTATAGTTCTATTTCTGTATAAAATAATATCAGGTTTCAGTCCAAAGGGCTGAGTCTCTCTCCCTCTGGTAGGAATGGTTGATTCTGTACAGGTGCCAGCGTTGATGGCTCTTCTCCTCAGCCCATTGTGAACCACTTCCGCTCCTTTCAGTGTGTGTGTGTGTGTGTGTGTGCATGTGTGTGTCTGTGTGTGTGTGGTTCAGCTCCGTCAAAAGCGACCGGGGCAAATGGGCAGCGAGGAGACGGGAGGGACTTGAAGAGCGTTTGTATTCAGAGATCAGGGGAGTTTCTTTTCTGTCAACTACCCTTTGGGTATAAAAGTCTGTTTTCCTCAGGTAAGTTCTCCTCTGTGGAGCATGAAGGCCTCAATGCCATAGGCTTCTGATGAAAAACAAACGAACGAACGAACAAACAAAAAAGAAAAACATAGAAATCATGTGCTTTCCATATCTGTACACCTCCACTTATTTAGTCTCTTGTTAGCTAATTCACTTGTTTTTGTTTTTTTCTTTAGCTAGCTACCATGTTTACAGAAGGATAACTTTATCAAGTGTGTGCTCTGAAATCAAACTTCTCAAAGCTGATTTTTCTTTTTTTTTTTTATCATCGGAAACAGCAAGTGAAAGGCAATTTTCTTTTATGATGTATTGAATTGTATAAGACCAAAACAAAACAAAACAATGTAATGACACATAATATGAATATAACACAATAATGTCGTATGATAAAAGAAATCTGACAGCAGCTCAGAGAACAGTGGTCCTCCTGTATTAGTATCTAGGAACGTGTTAAAAATACATGTCCCTTGTGCTAAAGTACCCTAAGATAAAAATAAAAAAAAGTACCGATTATGAAAATAATGCATGCCCCCAGGTCGGGCACTTTAAGACAGAAGAAATGTCTGATGTTAAAATGATAATTAAAAACATGAAAAAAAGGTATACTAAATAATAATATTTGACATAATGAATCATAATATTGACAATAAAACTAACAAAGAACGGAGAGAACGCTCTCTTAGTGCTACCAGTAGCCTTTGACAATCAGGGAGGTTTGGCTTGGACGAAGCAGAGAGGCAGGACGCCGCTCGGCCGTGTCGCGTCTGTACAAGATTTGTCCTATTTGTCAGAGTCATTGTAAATGTTTTCCGCTGTTGTTTTTAAAGCAAAAAATGTGGTTGGTTTGAGTCGGCGTGGATCTCTGTGATTGGTTGAACTCGTCGCTGGGTCTGCAAGCGCGTCCCATTCTCCTCCCCCTCCGGTAGCTGCGAGGGGGTTTTTAGGGGGTTTTGTTTAGGGGCTAAGGTTGAGGGGGCGGTTGGTTGGTGGGACAGGGGTCGGGGGTTGTGTTTGGGGAGGGCAGGGGAGGGGGGTCACGTTAGTGGATGGTGGCTGAGATGGGACACTTGGCACACTCCTGAGAGGTTTGACCAGGGAGGCTGCTCGGAGAGAGTGGTTACGTTGCATAGTGGTCAAAGCTCCCCAAGTACTCCAACGCTGCCCTGTAGCACAACTGGTACTGGTCCTGAGGAGGAGACGGAGGAGACGGAGGAGACGGAGGAGACAGTGAGACAGTCTGAAATATCAACTCTCATCTTATCTTGAGCTCCTGGACACATTTTAGCTGAAATGTTTAGAGTAAACACATTTTCATGAAGTGCTTCCTGCGACACAAGGAGATCTGCAGCAAACAACTCTACACTTTGGCTTTCTCTCTGTTACCGATGGGAACTGAAGCTTCTGTTTAATTTAGCATTTTTAATGTAGGAGCAGAAGTTCATTATGTACAGTATTTACAAGTAATTAATTTACACATCATTATCATTATTACCAAATTCAGACAGAATTTGCGAGGATCAAACTTAAAGCTGAGAGGTGCATGAAGTCGTTTAAATTCACACCATCGCTGCCGTCTTTAATGTGCTCTGCCTGTTTCTTATATAACGTATTTATTAATTCTTAATTCCAAAAATAAAGAAATTGACACTAATCCTCTGTGATGGCAGCAGATGAGTTTGCTGATGCACTTCTAAAACCTCTATTAAAGTAGGATTTGCCTGTGAGCCTTTGTTTTTAGTGGAGCTCTCCTCAAAAAGGACACTTGAGATAACATCGAGTTCACACTTTCAAAATATAAAATATTGACTTTGGAGCGCCCGCCCCCGCCGCCGAGGGATTTTCATCCTTCACACAACATCCTTGTCAGTGCATCGTCCTCACCTCGGTCTGCACCATCGCAGGCCGCTGGGTGCGAAGTGTCTTCACTGTCTGGAAGAGGTCGACCACGCCCTCGTACCTCATCCTCTCCAGTACGATGCTGAGGGTGATGAAGACTCCGGTCCTGCCCACCCCGGCACTGTGGAGGAGCACACACACACAGGGACAATTATTACATCTTCTGTCTGAGGCGACTTTAATGTTGTAAGTAAGGAATGTCAATTTAATGTAAGGAATTGGTTTTAATATGCAACAGACATCAGGTCAATCTGAAATATAAAATGTTTTATCTCATTCAAAACGTACAAGGACCTTTGCTCACATATGAATAAAACACCTCAGTGCAGTTCAACAGTAACACAGGCTGCACACAAAGAAATGAATCAACACTTAAAGGGATACTTCAACCAAGTGTCCTGAAGCCACGACATGAAAAAGTTGTTTGGAAAAAATTCATGTGATCTCTGTTTTCAGCCTTGTTGTAGCAGTAGCTCCCAGTGGCTCTGCTGATGGTTGAGCGCAAGCACGAGATTTGCTGCGAGATGTTCTTCCGTGTTTACATCATACATCCAATGGTTTACAAAGACGAACAAACATCTTGACACTTAGGTCAGTAGTGCGTGCTTTGGACGATTCAAAAGTGAGCTCTATCCGTCACCATTATATGATATATGATAACCCAGAAAGTTCTCCAAACCCTTCCTTGGCATGGCGGTGAGTAGAAAATTGGTGAATTATCCCTTTAACACAGGTTGGATCTAAAGCATCAGACTTCATTGACCTGTGAGCGCTCCTCTTAGAAACAGATATAAAGTCTAAAGTCTATTTAACCTTTGAATAAGATTTACGACAGTTTGTTTTTAAAGATGCAGACAGTCATGGCTGATCTGCATCCTGCTGTACTTGTGTAAACTGAACGCTACACATTTAATCAAGGTTAAGTCACTTGAAATGTGTCTGTGTGTGACTGTCGTCCTCGTCCTGCTCACCTGCAGTGTACAGTGATTGGTCCGTCCTGTCCAAACTGCTCCTTGGTTTTGTGCACTTGTCCAATGAAATCGATGAAGCCTTCCCCGGTTTTTGGCACTCCTTGCTCGGGCCAGTCAGTGAACTGGAACTGGCGGATTGTTCTGGACTGGCCATCCTGAGGGGAGAGGGGGGAGGAGAGGGGGGAGGAGGGGCAGTAGATGAGGAGTTTTATCACATTTGAGAGACACTGAAATGTGCAGGGGGAATCTGTACGGTGTATACTGTGTATGTTCTTCAGCTTAACCTGTGGTAATGTTTTAATGAGTCTCTGGCTAAGTGCCAGGCTGCTTTGCTTCCTAACATGCGCCTCCAACACGTCTCGCTCTAATGTGCCCTCAACAAAAACAACACAACACCGCCTCGCACTCTCAGGTCGAGGTCGACGAGCGTCGTAACCCTGCCGGGGTTTTTCACAGCAGCGACCTAATCGTCTAGTTTACACCTGGGATGTGAAATGAATAAAGCTGACAACCTGGAAGGAGAGAAAATCAACAGGGCTGCAGCGTCCAAGGACCGACACCGAGCCGCTGCACATCTGACGGCGCTGCGGTGTCAGCGTGCGGCGCTTAAATGGGTTTGATTTGTACAAATGAGGACTATGCATCCAAATCTTTTTTGGTGCACACACACACACACACACACACATGGAGCATACATGTATGAGGAAGGAGGGGTGGATGTGGGATTAGTGTGCTGCTGCACCGAGCGCCTTCTGATGACAGTAAAGTTTATTTATAGCTCATTGAAACTACTGCATCACAGGGAGTTCCAGTACTGGCCCTCAGGGATTGGAGGCTGTGCTTTTCATGTATTTTCAGTGATCTCAACACACACACACGCACACACACATCCAGAAGAACACAAACACACACGCATACAATCCAAAGAGCGAGCGCACTGTTACTAAATCTGGGCAAAAAATGTTTGATGGCGCATTCACTTGATGTCAGTCTGTCAGGAGAAATAACACGGGACGCGTTCTGATCATTTCTACCTTGAAATCAGAGTTGGTATAATTCTTATCACTTAGCGCGACTGTCGGCGTTTATACCAGAAAAACCTAAAATGGATTTGGGATGGATGGTTGTATTTGTGTAAAATGTCAATCAATCCTCATCCCATCCCACCAACACACACACACACACACACACACACACAAGGGCAAACGCACAGATATTCAGAGGCAGCGTGAAGCCAACATACCCTGGCATCTGTGACTTTAAACTCTCGGAGGATGTACTGGGGCATGTTGTACTCAGCCATCGGATCCACCACAAAGTACTGGTACCTGGCTGAACGCTCTGCTGGCCAGTACTGATGACACTTCTCCTACAAAAGAAAAAGGGAGGAGGGAAAAAAAAAGAAAAGAAAAAAGATTGAAGCACTCGACATTTGAAGGATCTTTTCTTTCCAAACACAGGGTAGAGAGCCGACTTCTACACAATGACTGTCTGGCACACAAGGGCAGGATATTATCATTATAACAAATTACTGTTCCCTATTAGTCATCCGTGAGTCATGAGAAGGTCTCTGCTTGCACATGCTAATCCACATGGACTAATCTGTGGTTATAAAATACTGTCTGCTTCATCTTTGCTAGCAAAATATGTACATACTTTGTGTTCTCAACTGCAGCGGTGACATGTGTGGAGTTTTTTTTGTGGAGTTTTTTTTTGCGAGGATGATAAAAGCTGTAAAAATGCTGTCAGATTCACCTATATAGTCACACAGGAAACAGCTCAGTGGGAGATATTATGGATTTCATCACAACAAGATGAGTGACCCGATGGTTTTTATTTATTCATTTGCTCATATCATCTTCAAGGAATAGTTTGAAGTTTTTAGTTGATGTGTTTTTTGTTTTTTTCCCCTTCGCTTTCTTGTTGAGCGTTATGATGATGATTGATGTCACTCTCATGTCCCGTAAATATGAAGCTGGAGCCAGCAGCTGTTTACTCAGTGAACAGAGGGAAAGAGCAATCCTGGTTGTGCCCGGAGGTAAAAAGCATCTGTCACGTTACACCTACTTGTTTGTTTTTGTTTTTTTGGGGGGGTATCTTTGTGTGTATTGGACAGTTAGCAGCGGTGTAGCAGCAGCAGAGACAGCGGTGTGAGCAAGGGCAAAGCCATTTCTTGAGTGGTAACTGCAGTGCTGACAAAGCCTGGCTAGCTGGTTCTCCCTTGTTGCAGCTATCCTGGTGCACAGATTCAACGCACCTTCCCAGCGTTCCCTGTTCAGGTGCAGCATTCTTAAAGGGATAGTTCAACATTTTGGCAAATTGGCCCATTTATTGCCATAATCCCTATAGTTTTAGGAGTAGTTTGTTACCTTTAATTGTCGGTGCAAGCTATTTTTAGAACGGCAGAGCAGAGCTACGAGCTGCTCAGAGCTACGCAAATGTGCAGGTCACAACTTGCACATTTGCGTAGCTCCGAGCAGCTCGCGGCTCTGCTCTGTGTTATGAAAGGTCTCTATATTAGCTCTCGTTGCCAAAACTGGCCCCATTTTAATCAAATGTAATGCATTCATGCAATATGGGTCTTGGAATGCAAACAATTATTGACAAATCTGACCCAGTGGCCTGTTCCTGCCCAGATACGCTCCCTGCATGGTGATAAAGAAGTTAATTTTAAACTGAGGTTACTGTTTATGGCTGGAATGAATTAATATTTGAGCAGTGTGACGCAGTAGCAAAGCTGAACCCTCCTACAGAGCAGAGATCATTATCATCCACTGTGACCTTATAGCTGCTGCGTGCATTTATGTCAAACACAGCGTGTGTGTGAGCATTACCCGTCCCATCTCTCGTAGCTTGGTGAGCATGACGACGATGGTTGAATTGTGCTCCCACAGCATCCTCCAGAAATCCTCAGTGGTCTCGGCCAGTGGGCCCTGTGTGGCCAAGTAAGCCTTCTGCTGTCTGAGGACACAAATGCACACAGAGGCAGGCAGAGATTAAACATTACACAAAATAAACATAAACTTTATGGCGCTTTCACAACTGGTATTATAAAAGCGCACCACAAAGCAATAACCAGCAAAGGATTTAATGATAAAGGAGTGCTGTTGTTGTTGTAGACCGGTTAGCAAAGGCTGTTAATCCAGCCCCCAGCCCCGAAATTTAATAACACAGCGGATGTAAGACGCACAACAAAACTGATGTCTTAAAGAACGATCAAATACATTCAGACACAAATCTATTCAAATAAAATTCAAAGGGCTGCAGAGCTTCCTGTGTTACTCCACTTCTGTTCTATGAAACATACCATCTGGAGGATATTTATATACAAGACACCTACAGCAGCATGACTTGTAGGAAACTGATTCAACACCCATAAAGGCATGTTGTTAAAAAGCATTCAGCTGCAAACTGAAGATAATGTATCGTTCTGTTGTCCTTGTAGTGTCTGTCAGAAACGTCTCTGCAATTATGCCGACGAGAAATTCCTACACATTTAATGAACATAGCAAATAATCCTTGGCAGCTATCACTATCATTGAGCTATTTAAGCCTGCTTAGATCTTCTCCTTCTTCCTCCTTCCGCTCTGTAACACAACACAGGGAGAGAGCGAGAGCGAGCCCTCGATATGCTCACAAAACTAGGGATGAGCTCATCCACTGAGGTGCCAGGGCTGTGCTTGTGTCCTACGTGACTTTGGTCCGGCTGAGCAGTTTATTTTGTCAAACAGCAGGTGGCAGCAGCGCGCCGGCCAACACACACACACACACACACACACACAGACACTCACACACAGAGGGAGCTGAGTAATCCAACACACAAACACACGCATGACCATGCAACGCACACGCTCACATGTTTGCAGCACATGTAAGCTTGCATCCAGGTGTACGCATTTATGTGTGCAGTAGTTTCGCATGTATGTTCAGACACGCCACCGCGCACACACACATACAGACACACACACACACACTCTCAGTCACACACTGAGCCATGGCTGAACAACTAATGAAGGTGCTGCAGGCAATGCACTAATGTGGAACCGCGAGATTAGAATATGCTCAGGGCCTCGCTCGCACAAATAAAGAAACAACAGATTGGTGGAGAGGAGAGCAGAGGAGAGGAGATGGCATACGCGGAGGGGAAGGCAACAGAGTGAGGAATCAAATTAAAAAGATGAAAACAGGGGGGAAAGAAGAAATGCAAAGCAAAGAGCGGAGATGTAGAAAGTACAGAGAGAGGATGTGGAGAGGAAAATGTGAGGAGATGAAAAGAGTGAGCACTGCTCTCTCCAGCTGGTCATCGGAGTGCAAAGTAGGACTGGCTGCTGAGGAGGAGAGGAGAGGAGAGGAGAGGAGAGGAGAGGAGAGGAGAGGAGAGGAGAGGAGAGGAGAGGAGAGGAGAGGAGAGGAGAGGAGAGGAGAGGAAAAGAAAGGAAAGGAGGAGAGGAGAAGAAAGGAAAGGAGAGGAGAAGGGAGGAGAAGAAAGGAAAGGGAGAGGGAAGGAAAGGAGAGTCGAGAAAAGAGAGAGAGGAAAAAGGAAATGAAAGGACAGGAGAGGAAATAAAAGGAGAGGAGAGGAGAGGAGAGGAAAGGAAATGAAAGGAAAGGAAAGGAGAAGAGAGGAGAGGAGAGGAGAGCAAGGGAAGAGAGAGGAGCAAGCAGATGAAAACGTACAGAAAGAGGGGTGAATGTTAATTTCAAATTGATAGGGTGGACCCCTCTAACTTCCCCATAAAACGGCCCCTAGCCTAAACAAAAACAATTCTTCTGAGCGAATCACACAATACTGACTTTCCCTGCACACAGTGTCCCAATGAGCACGCTGCCAAACAGCACAGAGCACTCTCTGCATCATCCCACATGACTGCAGTGCTTGAGGACATAGTGTTTCATTTCAACCTCATTACAATGCTAAAACTCCAGCCTGCATCAGAGCATATCCAGGGCTCGTGCCCCTGATAGCATAGCTGGAATCAATGGTTCGCCTCTCATTAGCTTAGCATATTATTGGCTTTTCTTGAAGGCGCTGGGGTGAAGGGCACTGGAGGCCCCTGTTTAGTTTTTATTTATGCCTGGGCTTAAAAGCGGCTTAATTACACAGTGCCGCCGGTGCACACAACAGGTCCCCACCCGGATATGTCTGTCTCTGCCATGATGTTTGGATGGAAAATTAAGATGGTGAGAGAGAGAAGAGGGTGGGAGGAGAGAGAGAGAGAGAGAGAGTGAGCCAAGAGGTGCGAAGGAGACAGATTACGGAGGAGAATAGGGAGAGACAGAGATTTAAAAGGGTCAAAATAAAGAAAAGGAAATAAGCAGAGAGTGTGGAGGAGAGAGGAGAGAAAAGGGGGAGGAGGGAGGAGTTTGGAAAACACACTTCATTACAATCTCTCTCGCAGCAATTATGCTATTTACACAGCAACAATGGAGGGTCGGCCTCGGCGGAGCATCTTCTCATTAACGACAGGACCGGAGGAAGAGGGGGGGAGGTGGGGTGCTGAGGGGCTGCGGGCGGAGGTGTCGTCTCCGTGGCGGCCCAGTACGAAGCAGAACCCCCCGTACGGACTGAGTGGCATTTCACGGCTGCTAAATCCGTCCCCTTTCGCTGTACACTTCAACCGCGGAAGAGTCAGCTCTGTCTGTCTCCGCCTGAACTTATATAGATATAAAACAGAGAGCTGCCTTTTCATCTTCCTCCCTCTAGGAAGCAATTTGGACTCACAGAGCACACAAGGACATGCAGTAGCTTCGATATGAAAGTGGTAGTGGCTTAGCGGATGAGAGCCACATCAGCAGAGCGGGGAGTAATTCGTGCAAGTGGATACTGCCCACTGTGGCCTCATCTTCGGTCCCCTCCCATACATTTTTATCTAGTCCACTGTGAATACCTGCTTTTTCCCCCACACCTGTAACAATCTCCGGTGCCAGAAAAACAACAGCAGACCTGTCACATTCAGTGCAGTCAAGAAGGTGTGAGGAAAGCGATGTTGTGTTGCCCCCCCACCGTGCTCCTGGACATCAGATTTGAAATAAAACAACAACTCAGGTTAAAGTGCTGACTTTCACATTGAATTTAAGGATGTTTATATTGATTTCAGAGGAACTGTGTATGATTAGAGCTCCGTCTTATGAATTAACCCCCTCTTTTAAAAGTCAAAATAAAGTCAGTATTTGGTCACCAGTCCGTCTTAGTCAGTGTTTGCTTAAAAAATCTGTGAGGCAGACATGGTTTGCTTAGTTTGGGGGCTTTTTCTTTAAGTTTGGTCCAACCTGCTCATTTGGATTAAGAGGTCTAGACTAATACCACCCTCTGTCCTCAAAAGCCCCAAATTCAGCACTTTAACTTCTGAGTCATTGTACTCAACTCAAGTCTTTAAGTATAAGCCCTTTGCTGACCTGTAGCCGTCGATGCAGCTGGCGTTGATGTAGTCAGAGCCCTCGACGCCACGGATGGGCTGCAGGCAGACACGAGTGGACTCAAAAGGCATGATGTTGACCAGGCGGTTCTTGAACTTGTTGCAGGGTAAGTTGGCGCTGATGAAGCGTGACGTGTGGGCTTTGGAGTTGGCCAGTCTCTGTTTATTAAAACGTGGGAACATATCAGACAGAAGAGAGAGAGAGAGAGAGATGGAGAGAAAAATATGAGCGCCCTGTGACCTGAAGTAAACAGACAAAGAAGTCTGAAAAGCTTCCCTGACGAGCCTTTATTCAGACATAAAGTTTTCTGACTGGATAAATAAGAAATTCAACAGAAGGGGAGACATCAGAGTCAAGAAGAGACGTCTGGGAGGTATTTTAGATATCGACTGGTACAAAGAAGTGCAGCGGACTTGTCTCTCGTACAGTCCCAGAGCTTCCTTAGAGGACTGTAGGCGTGACAAGCTCAGAGCTGGCAGTGGACAGAGCACAGATGGACAGCACAGGAGCGTGTATGGACAGTCATGGGGAATTGGTGTGTGTGTTGGTTGTGGCCAGACTGTGTGGGCATGGAGGCTGTGGCCCCCACATAGACCGCAATCATTCTCTCACTCTTTCATTCTCTGTCGTTGGCAGAAGTGTAGATGCTATTATCACTTCAAACAGAATGGATCATGGTCATAAGAGGGCTAATGGCAGCGCCGCGCTGGGAGGAAAGTGTGTAATAACATCACAGCTGATGGCTATTGACAGAAGGTGTGTGTGTGATTGCGAGTCACCTTGAACACCAGCTGTGTGTATGTGTGAGCGTCACTCACTTTGTGTTGTCCACGTGTAGGTGTGTCGATGTGTTTGTGTGTGTTTGTCCTGCTCTGCTTGTCCCTGAAACATGTGTTTTGTGTTTGTACCGGTGCTGCAGGGCTCGCCGCTGTGACGTCTCAGCGCCAATGAGCTCAATACAAATGTCTGTGCTTCGGCGTATTTGGTGAATTAATTATTTCCGACAGTGACATGAAGGGGTGCTTAAACCTCAGAAGGTTAGCTTCTGCAGTCTGCTGCACTTTGACAATGTTCGACAATGTGAGAGTGAGTGCAGCCTGGTGCTTGCAGATCAAGAAGAGAGAAACGCATGCAGAGCTGTAGCGTTATTTTTCTACATTTCTGTTAATTAGGAAGTAAAAGTTCACATTACTTCCTTCACAATGTCAACCCTGGGTACTGTCCAGTTAACAAGGAGAAAAAGCTGCTCTCAAATGCTTCATTACATTCTGTAGGAGTCAAGGACAACTCCAAGTTTGGCTTTTACACTGAATTAGTAATCTAATAGGGCCTTGAGTAATTCTTGTCTGAAGAGCGTGTTCATCAGTCACCTTGAACTCCAGCTCCATGGCAGTAACCGTCTCGCCGGACGGGGGCTGGGTGAGTTTCTGGATGTGGGCGTACAGGTTGCGGGCCAGCACCTCGGTGTTGCCGCAGGTGGCAGCCTCCAGCAGGGCTTCGTGGATGAAAATGTACTGGTCTTCAGTCTGAACCATGTAGTTCCTCTGGGCTCGCATGCACGTCACGTGGCCGTAGATATCTACGGACTTCTCATGCTTCATACGCTCCAGCATGGCATCGATCACGATGAAGCAGCCGGTCCTGCCCACGCCCGCACTGATGGAGACGGAGAGAGAGGGAGAGGTAAATTACTTTACGTCTCACTGTATGGAACAGATATTTATATCATTTACACAACTGTGAGTTCATGTATTGGTCACGAGAATTTCACCAAACAAGGTGAAAATGAGTTCTGTGTTATAAGGTTTTTTTTTCTTTCCTCCAGACCATTTTTCTGTGTATACACTTATCATAATGTACAGTATACGCTGTGTATGTGTCTGTCCAGGTGTGACTATGCAGTATGGAAATCAGAAATTGAAATATGTCAGGATGCATTTAGAATAGTGTTGAAGTCTTATTATGTTCTTTCTCCGAGCTTGACAGCTGAAAACTGGGCATTATGCATTCCAGGTGAGCTGATTTACGCCCTGCAGCACAAGAGCTGGCCCGTAATGAAACCGCTGCTGTACAATGTGCAGAAAATTTGCGACTGTAAAGGCGTCCTCCTGAGAGGTTTGATGACTGGCTGGAAAATACACAACACAGATTTACTGAGCCAAATTCATGAGGAAAAAAACAAAAGAACAAGTTTTCACATCTCTGCTGCGCGTGCTAACAACCTTTAATGTGATACACCTCCATGTTCTGATGCGACACTGTCACGCATGAAAATGATCAAATTATGAAATAATGCAAGTACTGGTTTGAAGTCTAATATTGACACTATATCTAATTCAGCATTAATGTGTTGAATATAATGTTGGATTGGCACATTTTGTTTCTCAGAGCACTGGTAAATGTTTTCAAGGTGATTTCAATGCATAAATCAAACACAGCATACAAAAACCAAATTAAACATAAATAGAGTAATTACTGGCGAACAACTGTAAAGAAAGACAAGGTTCATTCTTGAGGCACCCACCTGCAGTGGACCACCATGGGCCCAGCGTCTGGAGGATTGCAGGACTTAACCCGCCGTAGGAAGGCCAGGATGGGGGTGGGGTACTCTGGCACTCCGTGATCCGGCCAAGCCATGAACTGGAACTGTCTCACCTCTCTCTTCTCACTGGAGCCGTTCTGCAGGAGAGTGACAGACAGAGGGAAAAGGTGTTAGCTTAGTGGAGCGCTCTCACACGGCGAAATGTAATTGGCTGCCTTTTAAAAAAAGAAACTTGTCACGCTGGGAACAAATGTTTTGAACAGGCAAAGGTCACACTGTTTTGATGAAAGCGAGCTGAAATTCCACAGTTAAATGCGAAATGAACAAGTGATTTAATTGTCAGAAATGTTGCTATTTTCAGCAAAGGTCTCGATAACTTTGATAACAGCACATAGTGTGCTCTACTTTCACAGCTGTGATCATCAGGAACGTGTAGGAGCAGATAATATGTATAATTCTGGGATTCAGCAGGAACCGTTTCTTGGCCGTTGTCGTCACTCCTGACTGAAACCAAGGAACTTGCTCCAGCTACAGACTTGCCTTTAATTGGGAATTATAACAGTGTTGGAAAATATAAGTAAGTAATGGAAGAAGAGACGTAAAAGGACAGAGTATCACTCACATCACCGCAGCACTGAAGTGTATGAATCAAAGTGAAAAAAAAGAGGAAATCTTTCATAGCCTTTTAGAGAACAAGAGAAAAATTTTGGACGTTAAAAACCAATTACAGCGGTGAAAAAACGATTCCAGCAGTAATAGCCTTTATCGGTCTTCAGAAAAATAAGAAATTACATTTTAAAATATGACCCTATTAATGATGAACAGCAATTACCTGCTGGGAACATGTCCTTCATGAGCATGTCTGGCTATATGGTTAACTGCAAATGAAAAACGGCAGCGCTGTACCTTGTAGAGGGCGAAGGTACGGACGCTGTAAGTGGCCAACTCCACGGTGTCCAGCATGGTGACCTGGATCATCCCATAGGTCTCTGTTCCTCGCGACGGCCAGTACTGGTCACACTTCACCTGGCAGGGAGAGAGAGAGAGAGGGCACGGTGTCAGGAGCGAACTGGCTCTCACATCCACGGTGAAGCCGGTGAGAGGCTTGTAGGATCACACTGATTAACAAGGAGGGAACATTAGAGGGGTCAGATCAAAGGCTTTGTCCACCGTCTAATTAAAAAGTGAAGACTTGGAGTCAGCTGCTGTATCTCCTAAAAAATGAGCACCGGCGAGTCGGGCATATGCATGTGCGTCCATGTGTGTCTGCATTTGAAATGGGCTTCAAAAAGGGCATTAAAAAGCCCACTTTGTCTTTTACCAGCCTGTGATCATTTTCAATTAGCTAATTGTCAGGTAGCTTGCAGCCCTTTGTCATGTATGCTTTTGGCGCATTTGTAATGATTGGGTGCTGCGTTGTGGAAGGAGACGTGTCTAAAAAGGGCTGCTCAGGCCTGCTGTGAACGGACAGCAGGTTCAGCCACCTGGCTCCATATGTGCAGAGAACAAAGTTAACCGTTCAGATGAGGCTGAAGATCCTCCACACATTGGCACTATGGAGGCTTTATGGAAATACCAGACTGGCCTTTGCAAGAGTTTTCACTTTACTTCCTTTTGCTTTGCGAGGATTATTTGGCAATAGATTGGAACAAAGACAGACTTTGACAGTCGTCTTCATCACCGAGAAATCTACGTGAACCCATCTGCAACAGATTGATGAAACGCAGCGCCGCCTGTCATTGGTGCTCGCCTCTGCTTTTCAAACAGCGACGGTAAAGGTGTCTGTTATGGAAACATTGCGAAAGCACCGCCTGAACCACTTGTGAATAATTCACAGTCAAAAATAGGCCATAGGAGTTACACAATCGCGCTTCATGTGATTTTTACACCTAATTTAATAGCTGTTCACAGGCTCTGTGAGTTTGAGGTGATGAGTCACATCATTATCTAAACACCGCATAACCAGCCGGGTTTTCTTGAAGCTACTGGGTTCTGCAAATTTGTCGAGAGTGTTTTCAAGAGTAAAACAAAACCTGGAAAGCTTTCACCATATAGTGACTTTGTGAGGCCACTAACGTCTCAAACAAGTGTCTTCCAAAAATAATTTGTGCTCAGTCTGTCACAGAGACTCTGAAAAACACACTTTATAAATACGCAGGTAAAATCAGTCGAGCATGAAAACACTGCCACCGTTTGATTTCTCCATATAGAAAGTGAGCAAATGCAGACACTGTTCCGACGTCAGAATATCTGGGACTAGGACTCGCTGCTGCTATTGATTTGGATAACATGAGAGGAAGAGATGTGATGCAGGTAGGCTAATCATATTGATACTGCAGTGCCGAGCTGACATTTGGAAGCACCTCGGCTGTCTCAGCGAGCTGGTACAAATCGACAAACAAAAAGCGCTAAAATTCACCCCCTCACATTTCACCTCCCCTGGTGACAGCTCCCATTCAGAGGCACAGGCAGACCTTGCAGGAGAAACTCAATTGAGTGATAGGGAACCGCTTGCAGTATAAACATATGGATTAGCAGTCACCACTGTAATGAATATCTCTGTGCTGTCTGAGGTTCGGTGGCATATTCTCCCTCGTAAACACACACACAGGTACACACACACACACGCAGGCTGCAGGTTTCACTATCATCTGCTTCTGCTTTGAACCTTGCTTCTCATATGTCGTCACCTGGCCTTTTGCAGAGGACACAGACCCCTTATCTAGGCAGACACACACAGACACAGACACACACACACCCCCACACACACACACCAGTGACTAATACTTCTGGTCTCATTTCAAGTTCTGACCTTTTAGGGTTTTACTAACTGGTAATGATAGTGCAAGAGGAAACTGAAATTTGCCTTCTGCTGGATCTCATCATATTTGTCAAGCGCCCGCTCTGTTTGGCAGAAGACATCAGTCTGGCTGGGCGGTGGGAGGTTGACTCACATAATGTCTATGTCTGTGTACATACATGAGAGAGAGACCAATGGAGGATGGTCTCTATACTATATGTACTGTACGTAAAGGGGCTGGATAAAAACAGCAGCAATCCGTGAAAATGTAGCAGCACCACGTGTCTAATCAGGGGTGCAGCCAGTTTTCTGTGATGTTTTGTAATTATCTTATTAAATGTCTGTTCATTATCAACTTGCAAACACTGTTTGTTTGATGCAATTTGCAGTCTGATAGGATTTTTCAGGACTGCTCCACTTATTTAATAAAGTCATTTTCAATGCCGAGGCAATTTATTCAATTCCATTCACTATTTGCTACCTCATTTTGCACTGGAAAAAGTCATTTAAAAATTGTGACATTTATATCACATAAATAATCCCAACTGTCATTTAACTAAAGATTTACTTTGGATGGTGGAGGTGGTAATTGGGATTTATACCAACTTGTAATACAATATTTTCATTAACACACAGTTAACACATTCATTTACATTATGTGGACATTTCCATCAACAGTGTTAATGTCAGCTGTGCAACTAAAAACAGTTTTTAGGGCTAAACGCAGGAGTTAGTCACCCTCCCTCGAACTGCCGCCCCAAAGCTGCAATGATGTCATACTAAAGATTTTGAGGGAGTCTGCTATCAGTGGGCAACAAAGCTCCCAACCCCAGGTAATGCTGGGTGGGTTTGGTTCTCTGTGTTGGAAAGACAATTGATCTCAAAACCCTGTGTAGGAGGCGGGGACAGGATGAGACGAGGCTGTTTTATTTCCAGTTTCTTATGTTGTGAGATGGCCATTGGTTGGTCCCTTGTTTGTGTACTGTATGTATATATGTGTGGTTGTGTTTGTGGGATCAACGCAGGGGAGCATGGCCATCTGTCACCGAGCTGTGAACCTGCCACTCTGACACACTAAATATGCAGAGAGGGTGCGCATAATCTTGCTGAGATTGACTGAAAGTGTCATAAAAGTCATCTCATCAAACATAACCGCACTGCAGGTATTCTCAGAGGTTCAAATAAATGAGCTCCGCTCCGAAAAAGACATGGTCGCGTTCATAATTTGCCTAAATGACGAATGCTATTGACAGATCGAAAATCAATCACCGTAGTGTTTTGAAGGATGACGAGTAATTTAAATGTTTACCTCACAAAGAGTTACCTTTTTTTTTTACATTCACTATTAACGAGCTTCAGGAAATGATGGCAAAAAAATCAATGAGTATGATTTTTCAAATTAACTCTTTCTTTTAGAGTCCCTGTTATTTCCAGTTCTTATTTTGGGGACTCTTTCATCAGGGCACTGTATGCACACACGAATAATGCACCACATGCTGGCAGGGCTCCATGTTGGTTTATTTCCTCCAAGGATTTCATGAGCATGATTTTGTGATGGTAATTAAATAAACCCGTCCCGATGTTGAATCTCAACTTGCTCATGTGCTCCCTCCCCTTTTTTTTTTCTTCTTTTTTTGCTTTTATTAGCTTGAATGTATTTTTAGGGGCCCACGGGTGTTGTTCGGTGACAATCCTCTTAACTCTTCAACTTCAGAGTTTTCATTACAGCTCTGTGGCTTTCGAGAGCCAAATTCAGAAAGTGCATACACAAATGAGACACTCTATGTCTATAAAGCCGGTGTTGCAAAATTAAAAATGTGGCAATCAAATGTTGAGCTCTCAAAGCCATTTCTTAATAAAGACTGGGAGAAAATTTGCATTCTTTATTATGAATTTCTAAAAATATAACTGCACTGTACATGTTCACGATTCACCTGAAAAACTTTTCTTGCTTTCGGTAAAAGCCTTGCACATTTAGTAATCATTTGCAAAGTTGCCACGAAAACTCAACCATGAGTGGCAAACAGACAGTGAGGGAGAAAATGGGGATAGGTAAAAAGCTATTGTGTCATTTTACTTCACAAACAGATTTAGAAAGAAGTCATGCAGAAGTTTTTAGAGATTGCTGAAGACTCAGGAGAAGAGAAGCAACATGAAGCGGCACTGTCCACAGACAACCAAAATATCCTTTGAAGTCCTTGTGACTTTGATCAGTCTGACAAATCCAGCTTTAAAGTAGGACTGGGGGTCTATATGCCTCCAGGCTTTGTTGGGTGTAAATGTTACTTACTCTGCCGTCGAGCTACATAAATATATACATATGTATGTCAGGGAACTCAATTTCGGGCCACATTTCAACCTTCAGCATTTCACCTTTCAAAATCACTGACTGTCTAATACGTCATGATCCTGTCAAATGCAATGGCCCCAGGACTTACAAGATAGTAACTTGTTTTCTTCCTGATACTGCAGCTCCCCGCGTCTGCAGCAGCCCCCTGATGGCTGATTATATTGCTAAAGGTTGTTAACATAATATAACGCAGAAAAGTGACATCTGTTCTCCACTGTTCTTCCATAATCTGCTGCAAGCAAATGTATTTTCGATGACATTTCACGACAGGGAAATGCATTTCTGTTGTATTTCACTAGATAAGCACTAAAATATTGTGAAGTGTTAATCCTATTATTCATTCGGTGTTTATTTTTGATGAATGATGTAATTTAATCTTTAAGTATGCGCATGCCAGTAAATCAATGCATCATAATTAACAGTTGAGGAATGAGGTCACTGACTGATTGCATTACTTTACAGGGTTTTATAGTAAATCCCAAGTGTCTGTCCTTACCCGTGACTTCTCCTCCAGCCGCGTCATCATGACGATGGTGTTGGATCTCTGCTCCCACACCATCCTCCAGAAGTCACTCAGTGTCTCCGGCAGAGGCCCCTGCGTGGCGATGTAGGCATTCTGCTTCCTGTAGCCATCAATGTAGTTGGCATTGATGTAGTCACTGCCTGGAACAGCTGTAACAAAGAGCAGTGAGCATCGCTCTGATGATTCGATCAACAATATTGCTCGGACACACAGATTAGATTAAGATCTGAATCATTTTAATGAAAATGAATAATACATTTATGGATATTTTTCTTGCTGGTATCAAGAACTTTGACATGCTGTACTAAGACAATCTACCTCTATCCATCACGTATGATGAATGGCACTTTAAAATGGAGATAATAAATTGTGTCCAAGAAAAACACACACATGCTTTGTGGATAAAGCTTGATTTTTTTTTTTAAAGAAGCTGCTGCAGGCAAAAAGAACCTCGGTGGCAGTGAGAAAACCAAAATCAAGCAGTGGCAGCCCCTGTCAATGGCTATCTGAAGGGTTAAGTGGCTGCACAAGCTCTTACCATCAACAGAGGTGAGCACCACTCTGGAGTGGTCATAGGCGATGACGTTTGCATAGCGGTTCTTTGGCTTGTTGACTTCCATGTTGGAGTTCTCCCAGGTAAACTGCTGGCCTGGATCAATGGACTGTTAAGAGTGCAGGGATGAAAAGAGAAGGGAAAGATGGAGAGAGAACAATTATAAGAGAGTGGGCACAGAATCAAGAAGGGAAAAGATAATAAAAACACAAAGGGAGGCTCTTGAGTGTGAAAGGGCAAAATGACACTGCTGTGCACTGTCAGCCTCTCTAAAGCAGTGTACTCTGGACAACAACTCCTTTAAAAGGAACATACGGCCACACCATGTCCCTTGAAAAGCCACAGAGGAGTGCTACAGGTTAGTGGTTTTATATTGTGTGGGACACTGTGCAGGCTGAGGATATCAGGTAACAAAGGCCCACATTGTCGGCTACGCTGCGACTGCTCTCGCTGCAGTAACAGGTTAATTATTTGCTTGACATCTGGGACTTGAATGCTAACGAAGCAGGAATATGAAGGCTCTTGTTTGGTTCAAATCATCATCATTGATTGAGCCAAGGGAGGCTACGTATTTTTCCAGTTTCTACACCCCACAATATGAGAATGAATTGGTTTGAGCTGTTGAATAAGTGCTTTGCTGAAGCTTGCAGGCAAACACAAACACTCACTCACCTCCCTTTACGATAGTCCTATTGAATTACCTAATTCTTAGAAGTCACATGCATGACTGCTTCTCCTAACGAAGCAGAATCCTCCCATTCTCTGCCTTCCTTTCTTTTCTTTTCCCGTCGCCTATTTCAGTTGCTTTCTCCTTCCTTGTATTTTTGTTTCACCCTCGCCCTTTCAGCTTCTCTCTGTTTCTAACCCTTTCCATCTTCTATCATTTGTCTCCCGGGCTGAGACGACAGTAGACTGCATACATATTGATCTGGGGAGATATGTGACGGCCTCCCATCCCCTGGCTCAATAATGTCACAGAGTCTCTTGTTATTCTGTATCGATCCCTCTAAGCTCACACCGGAACCATGTCCACTAATTCCCCAGACCTTTTGCCTCACAAATCCAGCAGGACTTAGAACGACACCTTCAAAATTCCTCCACTAACTTAATGTGGCTGTAGCGCTAATTTACTTATTAGAGGTTATTTCATGTCAAAACCTGACAGCTTAAACATAATAATAATTGTTATTGGATAAGGGATGAAATAAAGGGCACAAGGTGAGGCCTGTAGAAAACCCTTAGCCATTAAATGATTAACCACACAGGCACATTTTCAGATTTGCAGATGAGGTTTGCTGTACTGTAACGATCAAGGTTGTCAATAAATCATAGTTATAGAAAAACAATGCAAATCAAAAACTCTCTTCGTAGCTCTACAGAGGAAAAAGACAAGCACATAGGTAGAAATATGGAAGTGCCGTAGTTATTTCAGACCAGTCTATTTTAGAGCACATGTCATTTGATTTTGAGGATATGAAAACTGTAGAGTTCTCATTTGCAAGAAACTTTTACCACAACAACAAATTGTGGAGTGGTGAGAGTCTTGCGGGTACAGGCCTATTGCCGCTGATGAGCTCAACACTGCCAATTTCTCTGTCCATGCCTGCCAGTATGAAGAGAAAGATTTCATTTGCAGTCAAAACATGTCATATCCATTTGAGAGCTCAGTGAACACAGCGGGCCCACTAGACAAACAAGTAAGGTAGAGATGGTAGAAAGAGGTGAGAAGCAAACGCTGAAGGTATTCTCGCTGACACACTGGAAATGCTTTCAAATGAACATAATGATAGTGCTATGACGACTGCAGCGTGATATTGCTTCCCACGTTAAAAGACTGTCAAGGGGAGCTGTAGCATGCCTGATTGACAAATTCTGCTCATTACCCAAGTGTTCTCATTGCTCAGTGTGACGCGGACTGGCGTTGGTGGTAAAGGAAGTGTCAGGCCGCCTAAAAACATCAGGGAGAGGAAGTGGCGAAGCCTCTGCAATTTCTGTGCCTTTGGGGTAAGGCACGACGGGAGCAGCCGGCGAACGTGACTGTGACAAAGCGCCATGAGCTCTGCCACAGCGCCTCAGCTGGCACAGAGACGGGCGGCCATCTGCCGGGCATGGAGGGGGTCTTCCCTGGCTTGGAATGACTGGTGCAGGGAGGGAATGAGGGCCGGGCTGATTGCCTGCAGTCATACAAGCCACTTCTCTGGCTTGATTCGTTTACAC
Source organism: Decapterus maruadsi (assembly GCA_030347415.2). Classification (NCBI taxonomy): domain Eukaryota; kingdom Metazoa; phylum Chordata; class Actinopteri; order Carangiformes; family Carangidae; genus Decapterus; species Decapterus maruadsi. The sequence continues at coordinate 23,013,868 of CM064906.1, forward strand.
TAACTCAACAGGCCGGGAGGGCAATGTGCTGGAGAGGCACTGAGCAACACAAGAAAAGCACTTAATTGAGTGCAGATTTTTACCAAGGCCTAATTATCTCCCCAGTTAGCTGTTAATTTCACAGTGAACCACATCAAAAATCTATTACAATTACATACGCTATTATAAAATGTGCAACTCTGCATACGAACATTTAAAGGGCAACTTCGGTATTTTTCAACCTGGGCCCTGTTTTCATATGTTTTTACGTATATGTGAGTGATGGATAACACTTTTTTTGAGGTGGCTCCAGTATTGAGCGGGGCAGGCAGCCTGCAGCCCAGCTAACGCTCCTATATGGGGCAAGTGGCTCCCGTCAAAGTTCGCCGTAAACGGGCTTTTTTTTCCCAAACTGACAGGCTCAGATAGTTACAGTGAGTGTCCGACAACACACTAGAGAGGAGAAATTAACGTAATCAGGGTTTTTTCTGGCCAAAATTTGGGTTGAGGCGGCCGCGCGGATACGTATCTCTCCCTCCGGTCAAACGCCCCGTCCTGATCCACATCCACTGCAAAGAAGGTGCCGCCAGCTGTAATAGTGAAACAACCGCGCTTTCACAGCCGATTTTAGGATAAAACTCTGAACATGACGTAGACATGGAGATCTAGCCGGGTTAAAATAGCCACCCATAGTTGCCTACAGGAGAGCCCGGCTCGCTACAGCAGCAGCCCTCCGTCTCCGTCTCCTCTTTCTCTCCACGCTCTGTGCCGGTGGGGTAAACAGCGCCGCTGAGCTTCCATACCGTACAGAGTTTCAATCAAGATTCCAGCACAATTTCAGCGAGGCCGTGCCGACCACAGGGTCTGGTATGTTGTCAGACACTCATTGTAACTATCTGAGCCTAACTGAGCTCAGCGGCGCTGTTTGCCCCACCGGCACCTACTTTGCAGTGGATGTGGATCAGGACGGGGCGTTTGAGGGAGACGCAAGGGAGAGATCTATCCCCGCGGCCGCCTCAACCCAAATTTTGGCCAGAAAAAACCCTGATTACGTTAATTTCTCCTCTCTAGTGTGTTGTCGGACACTCACTGTAACTATCTGAGCCTGTCAGTTTGGGAAAAAAAGCCCGTTTACGGCGAACTTTGACGGCAGCCACTTGCCCCATATAAGAGCGTTAGCTGGGCTGCAGGCTGCCTGCCCCGCTCAATACTGGAGCCACCTCAATAAAAGTGTTATCCATCACTCACATATACGTAAAAACATATGAAAACAGGGCCCAGGTTGAAAAATACCGAAGTTGCCCTTTAAAGCATATTCTGTGAAGCATAATAACGGCCCATTATTACAGACCTCATGCTGGACTATACAGTACCTACACACTGCTTTAACTTAGTCGTTTTATTCCATCCACACTGATATAAATGCAGCGGACAGACCGCTGAGCTACAACACAACACACTTCTTCTACAGCTCAACAAACTGCAGCCTCCAAAATGACCTGAAGACATCTCTCCAACAATGTGGAGAAAAACCGAACATTAATCCCCTCTTGTTGAAGGTGGGATTTATGCAGAGCTGCAGAATTAAAATACATTATGTGGGAGAACTGTAACTGAGAAAAAAAATGTATGTAATCATGTATGAAATCCGAATGCATACGACCTTAATCATGTGAGACAAAATGCCCGGACGTGGCTGACTAATAAAATAAAGCAGCACATACGGTCCTAAATGTTTTTCTGTCATGTGGGCAACACTGCTGGGTAGATGATAGAACAGTTATATAAGCTTTCAAATAGATGTTATTTCCACAGTAAACACTGGACAGGGCAGATAACAGAGCAGTTATAAAATGTTGGCTAAAGTTTGGGCTCGTGGTGATGCTCGAGGAAAGGTCATGAGGTCACTAAAATAAATTTGCTGTCTCTCCCTGGAGTGTGAAATTGCACTGCAAATTTCATGCCGGAGCAACGTATGCTTGTCACAGGCAGACAGAGGCAATCACGTAACCTTTTAGGTCACGGTGGATGTAAAAAAGATCTACAATCACTCCCGACAGCCTTGTTGCGAGCCATCAATGTGAGGAATTGAGCTGATTAGACAAAACAGATCGAACAATCAGAGCAAATAAATAAAAAGGCAGCTCTTGTTTTTCTACATTCGAGGGTGCCTCCTCTTTTTATCTGGCCACGCTTAGTCCCCAAACCGACTATGTGCCACTTTAAATGCAAATTTTATTTTATTTCTTTTAAAAGGAAGAACACTGACACGAGATAATCCCTCTAGGAGTTGCATCGGAGAGACCGCCTGCAAAATAACATTCTTCGGGGAAACATCAAGACGCGCACAGATTGCTTAAGCAAGTCGCCACCTGCTAGTTTTGTGAAAAAGCATCTCGCAGCATTTAATGTAAGTGTTGGTTTCCTGGTGGGATTGGTAATAGAGCTGTAAAAATGACTGAAGAATGTCTGTGAAAGAAGTCTTCCATAATCCATTAGAATTCATGCATGGGATCAAAGAGACAAACACAAAACTTCCTCCTAGACACGATAACAAAAAAAAAATAAAATCACATTTGTATGCTTGAGAGACACTGATACACTATTAGTGTTCGGTTTCCTACCTCATACTCCTGGGAGAAGCGGAGGCCGTCGTTGGCCTTCAGTCGTTCAATGTGGTCGGCCAGGTCAACGACAGGAATGGGCGGGTGCTCCCTCATCCCTGGGAGAGGAAGAGGAGGAGGAGGAGGAGGAGGAAAAGGAAGAGGAGGGAAGACAAAGAGAAGAGTGAGACCTGGCGGTTCCTACAAGAACCACGCACATCGACTTGCACAAACACTGGTTGGACCACAGGGTGAGTGAGGCTGCCAGTGGGACCATGAGGTGGCTGTGTAACGGTGAGGAGAGTGCACTTTGTTCAACAATGCATGAAGAGAGGGAGGAAAGAGAGGGAGAGAGGTAGAGAGAGAGGTAGAGAGAGAGAGAGAGAGAAGGGAAAGCGCGCACAAGTTGAAACAGGCTGGTGACATTTGGTGATATCGTCATGCTAAGTGAGGAGGACAGAGGTGGGGCTGGCTCGGCGATGCACATGAGTGACTGGGTGAGCATGCTCCTGGAAGGAAGCAGGAGGCAGACATCTCTCTGACTCCACAACGCTCAATTGGTGGCAGAGGTGGGATCAGAGCAAGAACCCACAAGTCTCTACAAATGAGTCACACTGTCACTTCCCAGAGAAGGAAAAAAAAAAACTGACTGGTCACCAGCCAAAACTCATTTCTTTGAAAATCTCTTTCCCTACAATAGACTATCTCTCGGCCCAGCCTGGAGCGCTTGGGCTGGATTAATTTCAAACAACCCCCCTGCCGCTCTCCAGATTTCTCATCGCTGGGTTATTGGATGATTTATTGCTAATCTACCGACACAAATTCCCCCTGTGCCTCTGAACTTGGCAAGGCTCTGTGCTTAAACGGATTGCCGGGAACTTGCCCTGTGTGTTAAAAGTTAACTGTATGCCACGCATGACAACGCTACAGAGTTACACATGGAGCATCATTAATGTAACATATAGCCTTGGAGTCACACAGGGATCAGAAAGACACTTTCAAACACTATAGGTATTAGCATTACTGCCTTTGGCTGAGCGAACCTATAAGGTCATGGGTTATACTTTCAGATGAGTGACTGCTGCAAGCTCATTATTGCTGCAATGCTAATGGCTAATGTTGGTACTGTAACTATGGCCACTGCACAAAATGAGACCTGGCCAATTATACTAATTTAATACTATCACACAGAGGGACCGATAACCCACATTAACATCAGTGTGTGTGTGTGTGTGTGTGTGTTTGCGCGTGTGCGGCCGGGTCTTTTACAGCCATGTTGTTGGTTAAATGGAGAGTGAAGCCATAGATACCAAGGCTAATGCACAGCAAGTGTAACTGACCGCACGGCTCAACTACCCATGAAACCATCTACCCCTCTGCACCTTCTGCACCAAAAAAAAAGGTGTTGTGGGAAGTTCACAGCCTAGAGAGGACATTTTGCTGCATCCTTGGAGCACCAGAGGCTTTAAGCTTGTGGACTTGCGATGTCTGTCAGGATTGCAACGGGGGGAATGGGATCGGGAGCGAGTGAGAGAGGAAGAGAGACTGCACGTGTGGGAAATACACAGTAGGTGAGAGAGCAGACTAACTTGGAGTGTTGGGGCAGCGATGAGAGCTGGGACCTGTGGAGAGAGGAGAGTGAAGGAGGAAGGAAGAAGAACACTCAATCAATGGAGGTGGCTCAGGTTCAGGCCAGGGCCAAACAGTATCTGCAAATAACCTTTCAGGCTAGTTCGCAGTTGTGAGTGCGCGGCTGTTGGTGTTTGCCCTCTCAGGACAATTCAAGTAGTGTACTTTGTGCTGTTAAACAGGAGTGCATACAGCGCTTGACTTTAAAACACTCCTGTGACTCCTCGGTGTAAACTGCAGTGCTGCGTAAAGGGCATCAGATGTTTTATCTGATGCGCTGAGAGAATTTTTAAAACATCTTGGATGTTTTTTTTTATTTATTATGGCCATTACTTTGGTAATCAGTTATGATAATATTGTAAACACAAAGCTATTACTAAGATCTATGGACATGGAGTGTGAGTGGTCACACAGATTTTTGCCAGATGATGCAAACTAATCCAAACTTCACTGCATATGAAAGCTCTGTATGCGCAACACCGACATTAGTATTGCTGCAGTGCCTGTGCTGCATGGTGCCTGGCTGTTTTTCTTTACGATAATGGATTTAAACCCAATGTCAAAAGGTAGGCTGATATTAATGAGGCAATCTGCAAAGTCTCGCACTTCCAAAGTAATGAAGGTGGCAGCATCTGGAGGTTAACACCTTTAATCTACAGATATTGAGCCGACACATGTCTTTTCCTGTAAATGTTTAGTATAACAGGCAACGCTGGTGTTGACACATGAGTTCATTACCCGGTGAAAAAATTTCCCCGTGGTAGCATCCTTAACCAACAGTGAGTATGATTGGTTAGGTTAGGCTGTGAAATCAGTCTATAGACCTTCATGGATTTTTACAAGTGGCAATTTGGAGGATGGTTTTCTCCTTCATAGAAATTTGGATAACCTGGGGATTTGCTTTCAACCAGTTTAACCACCAGCTTGCCTGTTTTCTTTGCTCCATTGGACTTGGTAAGTACGCTCATATTAGCACAGACAGAAACGATACCCAAAACTACAACCCGGGTCATGCGAGACCAGAATTTCCCTTTAAAACGCTCCTCTGTGACTACTTACAGCAAATTGCGCTGCGCTCTAAATGGTGCTACATGCTTTATCTGGAGTGTTAAACACAAGTGATCTCAGTTAAGTATTTGCAAGTAGCACCTGAACCAGAACTAGTATCTGGAAAGAATAACCCAGGTCATTTACTCACAGAACCAGACGCCTACTGCCTGAGAGCCGGAGGGTGCAGTCCAGGTCTGTTTAACAAACCAAACGTGCTGGAGATGCGCTACCATCTACTGGGCCACTTAACAACAATCAGAATCAGAGCAGGAATGTTCACCTGCTGTGGGCGAATCAAAGACAGGAGGAACAAGAGACAGAGGGAATGGCCTGTTCAATATTCACTCAGCTCAGCCTGAGAGACGCACACGTGATTTCTGATAATCACCGCTCTTGAAGCAAAACAGCGAGGTGGAAAAGGGAGAAAAGGAAAGAAATAAATGTTGACGTATGGAGAGAGAGAGAGAGTGGGGATAGTGGAAGACAGAGAAAGAGAGAGAGAGAGATTACCCTACAGGGGAAATGGAAGACAAAAGAGGAAAGAGGTGGAGTGGGAGGATGGAAGAACAGGGCTCTGTTAGAGCAGCAGCACTGCTTAATTCCTCTGCAGGGGTTCAAAGGGGCTGTGTGTGTGTGTATGTGTGCGTACGGTGAATGGGATCTTTAATAACCCGTGAGAAGGGATACACACACACACACACAGAAACACAGGAGTGCACAAAATGCGCGTGCACCGGGAGGTTGACATTTTCTCTCAGCTCCATTGTTCCCTCTGCCTGGCTCACCTTGACATCAGAGGCAGCAGGACTCATTACCAGCTGGGTGGAATGAAAGGAGCTCATGGAGGGAGGAGGAGCGAGGAGCGAGGGAGGAGGGAGGAGATCAGGAGGAAAAAGGAAGGAGGCTGATGCTGAGGCAGGCACGCTGACACAACCCCCCCCTCCCCAACCTCCATCGCTCTGAAAACCCCCCTCCCCACCACACTTCACTACTGTGCGTGGATGGAATCTGAATTCACTCAGCCTAACTCCAATCACACTGACCAGCAGCGGGTATGATGGCGAACATGATTTGGTTATTTTCTCTTATCGACCTATTTTTCTTTTTCTTTTTCTTTTTTCGAGGGGGAGAACTGGTCAGATTTTTTTTTAGCCTGAGGATAAATAAGCACAACACATGAATTTCAACATCTGTTACAAGGCCCTTAACAAACAAGAGATCCATCAAAAGAAAGAGGAAGGCAGGTGTTCATTGCACAAGCAGATTGCTTCTGGAAAGGCTGTTTAGAGTTTAGATGAGAAAAAAAATCATTACAAAATGCAATATCCTCCATTTAAAAAAAAAATCTTTAAAGTAAAATACAATATGTTCGAGTCACCTTTTGATATTTCCCGTCAATGCTGAAGAATCCTGTGATTTTAAATTACTCACTGATGAGTTACTCACTGGATTTTTTTATTTTGGAGTCTTAAGTCACCGGGGCAAAATACACTATCTAGTCATTTTTTCTGAGAGAAACATTGAGCCAGCCTGCCAGGCTCTGATTAAAATCCACACACTTAGGATAGAGATGGTCATAAATAAAAAAAAACAAAGTACCCAATACAACAAAGTTTCCTCTGTTTACCACTAAACAGGTGCATGAGAGCAAGAGGGGGTGGACACTCATATAATATCAGAGTTATTACCTCCACTGAGGACACGGTGCTGTCAGCCATGTCCCTTTGCTTGTTACAGCCGGATTAAGCAACAGGTGTTAAACCGACCAACCTGGTGCAGCAGTGGCGGTTACAGTTCAGGGAAGAACTCGTTACAGTTTTGGGTGAATATGGTTATAGAGGGTGATCAAGGAGTTGTCATCACTTTCTATAAGACTAAGGCCTTTTTTTTGGTAATCAAAATTTGTGGAGTTGACATCTGCGAGTTTGTGCAATTTGATGCACACAGTTACACATAATAATTGGGTAGAAGAAAATGCTGAATCTGCATTAAAAACAGAGTTGTACTTATTAATAATAGTAAGTGAGTAGCAGTGCATATGGCACCGGCAGCGTTAAGGAGTGCTTACATCGGTGTTTCATTCAACATGCGACTAATATTATTACACAGTAACAATGGCAGTTGCGACACAGCAATGAAACAATTCCTACAGCTGTTGAGCTGTGTAAACTGTGTAGCGCTGATGTCATCATTTCTGACAACAGGTAATAAAAGCACACAGCTGTCTTGTGGAAGGATTAAAGATGAGAAATAAATAATGCTGTACTTGAAAGATGTGTGGGACTGTTTGGCCTTGGTGGAGGTGCACACTCTACTGAATGCCAATCCAGTTACCCCCACCAAGGAGGTTATGTTTTCACCCGGGTATATTTGTTGGTTTGTTTATTACCTCTGCCAAGGAGATGATGTTTTTTTTCCCATACCTGTTGGTTTGTTTGTTTGTTTGTTTGTTTGTTTATGTTCAAAGTTGTGCAAAGATGTGCTAAATCTATGTGCACCATACCAAGGCGAGAGATGGAGCATGGGCCATATAAGAACTCAATATATCTTGAAGGATCCATATTCTTCTCCAATCAATTGTGAAACAGGGCAGTTTTGATATCTTAGGGGTAAAAATACAATATATGTACAGAACTAAACAAAACACCTTCTGCATGGCCCAGTTTCTTCTTCCCCTGTTTTCTGGACTGTATAATGATGCAATTCATGCGGACTCATGATTATATTAATAATAAACTGAATAATAAACTTATGTGCCTTCAATGAGGAGGCCCTCCGACCACCATAGTTTTGTTTATTTTGTTGGTTCAGTACTCTGTTGTATGGACCAAGTGTGTATTGTATGAAAAAAATGTGGCCCTGATGCTGTATGCTTGAACACAGTTGTGTCATTTTGGGCACTTTTTGTTGTTATTTGTTCTTATGTCTTTTTATAAAATGAAAATGTAATAAAGACACCTTAACCTTAAAAAAATCTGACATTTTTTATGGTGTTGACATCACTGTCATGTCTCCAGTTGTAGGAAACATGTGTTTTTGCCAAAAGCTTCAAAACCCAAAACCCATTTTGGCACATACTAATTAATACACAGGTGCCCAGAAACCAAGCAAGGATTTCTTACGCCAGGTGTTGTTCAGTGCACTCAAACCCTAATATAATGGATATAGTGGTACACTGTCAGCAGTACAGTAAATCTCATGAACATCTCACAGTCAGGAAGTGCATTTATGAGGAACAGGTGCAGAGAGGAAACAGAGAACACTTCACCATATGTAGCTACATGTGTATTACCTGGGGTCTGGTAGTTGAGTCTTCTCATCTCCACAGGGTCAGAGGAGTTGCCCAGAAGCGAGTCCTTCACCCCACCTGAATGCTCATCTTTGGGTAGCGGTGATGCCCGCTTCCTGTGGTGGCAGAAACAGAGAGTAAAGCTTTTAATCATCTAACTGAGCATGAAGTTAGCCTTCAATTCGATAAGCCAGCTCCAATTGACAATGACAGGATGCCACAGAATGATGTTAATGTTTCTTCTATATGATTAGGAAAATACAACATGAGGAAAATGCATCAAAGTCTTTGCTGTGCTGGACACTTGAGGAGATTAATGGCACAGTTAATGGTTCTCAGAAGTAGTTCTGCGGACCAGCAGCTCAAGAGGCAGTAGGTACCAGGGCATTACCCCCATTAGTTTGCCAACTGGAATTTAATGTGTTTGAAGAAACACCATCATTTTCCTGGAGTGGGTAAGTTGGGTTTGTTTGCTGCTGGATAGGTGACAGCTGCTATGTGGGTATGTGTACATGAACGTGTGTGTTTGTGTGTAGCAAAGATTTAAATGTGTGATTTCTGCTGCTGTGTGTGTGCTAACAACACATTGTGTTTACTGGCTTTCCAGATTGAGAGGAAAACAGGCGGATGCTGTAATTAGCTCATCAGCTGGGTGGCACAACACTGGGTAATTAGACCAGTTCTGCAGCACCTGCGCTGCCAGGCCTGGCCTAGCTGAGTCTAACATAGCACAGAACAGCAGAGCACAGCTCGGACTGGCTCAGCTCAGTCGACCGTAGGTTTGTCCATCAGGTGGAGAGAGGAATGGAAAATGCATTCTGCTTGTATTCTGATGTTCAGACAGCTAGCATCTGTTGACACACACACACAAACAGGCACACAGATGTACGCTTTCCCACCTCTCTCCCTTTCACAACTACACACTCACACAGATACAGCTGCAGTCTCACAAGCCTTCTGACTGCAAATGGAAATGGGCGGAAGGAAGCATCAGGACGCCCTGTGGAAATTTCACATCTCATTGCACTCCATTTGCAAGTGGCGAGCGTGGGTTTTAGACAGGAGCAGGGCCTTCTGTTGAAGCCCCAGCGTGGCGAGAATACATAAAGCTGGTGCTGCACACACAGCCTTAACCCGGTCCACCTCTGCCGTTGGGGCTCGGGCCTCACCGCCACCTGTTATCTTATGCTGCAAAGGCTTAAGCTAATGCTAGCAGCGTGACGGCTAATCTATGACAAGCATCTCTTCCTCTCCAGCGGAGAGCTGAGCCAGACCGTATCCGGTTTTCCCAGAGATCACCGCTGAGCTGGGCTGGGGGAGGGGAGGGGGGGTGAAAAAGTTGGGCATCTGTGATCTGTTCTCCACACCCCTCATCTCTCCCTCTGACCCAATCAGATGCCAATCTACATGACACTTCAGTGCTGGGCTAAAGTAAACATGGCAGCAATCTCAATGGGGTTATTCATCTCAGGCTCAAAATGAGGGTTAAGATGTGTGAGAATGTAAGCACACACAGACTTACACACTCACACAGATTTACACACACACACAGGCACACAGTGGGAGTATGAGTGTGTGCGTGCAGTACAGGGAGCACTTAATGAGGGTAGAACAGGGCCCTTTGTTGAGACTCCTGCCACGAGGAAGCAGGGAGAGGGGGGGGAGAAGGCTAAAAGTGGAGGAATGGGTCTCGGTGGAAAATGTCAGATTAAAAGATGGGAACATTTCTTTTTCAGCAGTTTCCCCGTCTGGCATTTACTTCACAATGGCCCATTCAGCAGCAGGTGATGCCTTGGCATATTCAGATGGGGCCAATCTTGAAGGGGTGCGCTGACACTGGCTGGATAATGAAACACAGCACGGAGACAAACCATGGCAGACAGGACGATCTGAGGAGGAACAGTGGCACTAGATGTGGAACATGCACTGGTACACGGATATGACCTGGGGGTCCCTTTAACCCCAGTTAACAAGGGCTGCAGTGTCTGCTCCCTCTCACAGCTTTTAAGTCCTGTCAAACTGAACAAATTACATTAGACACATCAATTTAGAGATGTTTGCTTGTATTTCTTTTTGAGTGCTTTTTTTTGAGGGGGAAATTGGAGCTGAGAGGTAGCTGACTGTGCAGCCCTGTGGAGCTGATGAATACCACCAATTTGACAACACAAATGAAGGGGGCTTGGGTAGTGGGGGATGAAGTTGTGACTGATATAACGGTGACAGTACCCACCTTTCCTGTTTGCTGCATTCACAGAGGGCAAAAAAGAAGGGGTGGGGGGGTTAATAGGTAATTGTTTCCCATATGGAACTAGCACGTCTCCACTCAGTGTTGTTCTGACTCTACTATTTTCAGAGGAGGAAACATCTCGTCCTTCCAGAGAGTGAAACCACATCTTGAAAACAGAGCATTAAAAGTTACCCAAACACTTGCTGGATACTTTTTTTTTTTAAATAACCGCATCATGACACTGCTGGTGTGGGGCCGTGGCGAATATGCAGGTAGCAGTAACAATCCGAGTTGGAGTGTGATTATGCGTTTGCACATTTGCTGCCATTCCACAGTGAAAAGGGCACACAGCCACCTCCCCACAGTCCCTCCTGTCAATCTGTGTCTACGTGGAGAAAGGGCTTCCAAACAGTGGATGTGCTGCTCAGCAGTGAGCTGTCTAAAGACCTATTATTAACCAGTCGCTTTCAAAGTCTGCCACACAGCAGTCTGCAAGACTGTGGATGGCAGTGTCGAGAATAGGTATGATGGGAAATGGCAAATTTGTAATAGAGCCATCAAGAGAAGATAGGGAGGCGGGACTTCATCAGGAAGAGGCCAACTGAGGTGGATAATGACTCACAGGCAATAGTTTCCCATTGTCAAATGGTCTTCTTACAATGTCCAAACTATGTTATCACTATAATTATGGACTCTGTAGTCAACATACAAATAAACGTGTAATGCAAAGCTTGAAGAATGGGTCATTGTATGTAGACCTGCAAGTAATTATTGTTTTAATTCCGTCAATTTATTGTTTGGTCAATTATCTGGTTAATATATTTACTTACTAAAGCTTCACATTCTAGAGGAAGGACCCACCATGTTTTGCACGTGTGCTTCATAAATTACTTAGAACAATTAATAATTTATGAAAATATCAAACAGGTTTTGGAATAGCAAATTATTTCAGTGTTAGTTGTTTTATTTTATTCATCTGCACCTCCACAACACCTAGTTGGCTGGTGTGTATCCACACTGCTGCACAGGGGCACTCAAAGTGCTTTTAAGCAATATTGACTGAGCTTTTACTTAAGCCCTCTGTTGCAGTCTTCTGTTTGTTCGGTGAAATGACCAATGGTGCTGGCCATTTCTCACTTCTAACTAAGAGTTTTTGACAGCCAAGCTTTGCTTTTCATTAGGAAGTCGATGTCAGCTGCCATTCCAACTGACACTTCATAGAGCAACTGTTAACAACGGCCAACTGGGCCAAAACCTTTTGAGGAGAAATGAAGAATTTCGGAAAGACAAATCAATCCGTCTTTGGTTCCTCTCCAGTTCCACTGTATATCATGGTAAGGTTGTTAGGATGCGGATGTTGCTGTTTGGTGTGTGAGCAACCCGGTGCAAGTGGCAGAGGGTGGATGTCTCATTACCATTCCTGATGCAACCAAAAGAAATTTACAATCACAAGTGTCACTGCAGTTCAGCCTCAGACAAACACGGTTGAGAATGACTGACAGAATAGCACGGCCTCTTACTTCTTAAAGAGCAGGATGGCGATGACGATGATGATTATGAGGATCACAGCCAACACTGGGCCCATGACCCACAGCATTTCGGTTTGCTCCGTCCCTTGAGCCATACTCGCTGTGACCTGGATTGGGTCTGAGTAGGGACTGGCTGAAAATGTCATCTGTAAGGGGAAAAAAGAAGAAAAAGTGCAGGTACATAAGAACGGAGTCACTTCAGAGCTGAGAGATGATGGCAAATTTTTTTGCTTCATATAGAACTTTTAGACTTCACAGACAGCCTTATTAACAACATCCCACTCATCATATAGAAAGAAGAGCTGAACTTTGCAAGAACAGGTCTGTTTGTCTATTTGCAGTTGAACTATTAAAGGATTTGGATGATACAGTATGTACAAGGTTGAACTGAATCTACAGTTGAATACTTTTCTAGGTGAAACTGCAGCTACTTTTTAGTACAGCAAAAACTCCAACAAAATTCAAGGTATCGGATCTTTTTTTTTTTTTTTGCTGAGGTTAAAGATATTCAAAGGGATAGGTCATAAATTTGTTATGAAAAAAGTGTTCAGATGTGGTAAACAACAGGAGACAGCAACAGACAACCTAACAGTTTAGAACAAAGTTAGATTATTTGTATTATCTCAAATTATCTCAAGGCACCTTTCAAATAGAATAGGTCTAGACCCTCTCTTTATAATATTTATTCACAGAGACCCAACAATTCCCATGAAGAGCCCAACAAATGAAAAGAAACATTAATGCAAGATTATGTTTTATGTATGTAACATGGTTGGAGTCAATGAAACGCCGAACAGTAGTGTTAGCTAAGTCTACCTTAATAAAGAAAAAGAATCAGACTAATTTATGCTAATAATAGGCCACGGTTCAGGGAAGCAGGTGCACAAGCCATAAAACTATCAACCAAACTAAAAGACACTTTACCAAAAACAATAACCATCTTGGCTAATGAAGTTATTATTATGTTTCAATTAAAGCACTGCATCACATTAGAGGAAACTGAGAGTGCTGATGACAGAGCAAGCGTGAGACAGGAGAGTGAGAGAGGTAGAGACAGTGAGGCAGGGATTAGTGTGCATGTCCCTTGGCCGCTAAGATAAATGGGGGCACAGGAGAGGACTCATCTCTTCTTCATTAGTGTTCACACCGTGACGGAAGAGAAGAAGGAGGAGGAGGAGGAGGAGGAGGTGACTGCGAGGGTGCGTTTCCTCCTTGGCTGTAAATGAGACATCTCCCCCTCTCCTTCGTCTCCGAATAACTGAGGGGGAGAGGAGGAGGGTTGGGCGGAGTGTGTGTGTGTGTGTGAGTCTGCATCTGAGGAGTGGGTGCACGGGGTGATGCAGTGTGGCGTTTGAAAAAGTGTCTGAGAGACGGGGGAGTCCAACTGCGGGAGAGCAAGGTGACAGATGAGGAAAACAAAGAGGGAGGTGCGAGGCATCTGTCGTTAGAGCTCAGCGTGCCTCCTACTGAACGGTGATGGGAGATACAGGTCTGGGAGTGGAGGAGGGAGTGCGGAGGGGCATGGGTGACAGATCGCAGCCCTCGAAGGGAATTGGGCTCACAGCATGCAGCGGGAGTGGCGGGGCGGCAAGCAGCAGTAATCCGGATCATTAGCCGCACAGCAGCCTGCTCTTCGGCACACAGGCAGATATTAATTGGAAAGATAAGCTTAGATGAGCTCAAAGAGTCCTGCGCTCTGTCATATAGTTCTGTTATCTCCTGTACTCCCGGGCAGCTGCCAGTAAAATTTACAGTACAGGCGTGCGAGTGCTACTGCATGCCTCAATCATGTACATGCAAACCAGCATGCTCCAGTATTAGGCCCAGACACAAAGTAACTCAAGTGGGAAAGTGAAAAGAGTCACATTTGTATACTGAAGCAGTAGTTTAGAGCAGAAATATTTTCCATTTGTCTTTTACACACACAAACACACACATCAGGCGCATGAGACTCGTTCTCTCCTGATTTGTGTGCCTTAGGGAAGAAGCTATTATCTAAGAACAAAGAGAAACGACACAGCGGTGGGATGCGTCTGATGTGACAACACCACGAGGCTTCCTGTTCCTTCGAGAGGGCCCAAAGAAGGCTGTAGGATGTGGCCCTGCAGGGAATCCTGGGAAAAAAAGTTGCTTTTTCCTAGAGTAACAAATGACTGCAGCTGTGCTTTCATAGAAGGATAAGAGGGAGCGACCGAGAGCAGAGGAGAGGGCCCAACAAAAATAGAGGGCTTTTTGTCTGTTGGTCACGGCAGAGTACTGGGATCATCCATCTGAACGGCACTAACATCTGATAAAAGCTCAGCCACGCAGCTCCTAATGCTCCTGCCCTCGTGGAGCGGGTTCACAATGGGGAGATGGTGCAGTGAAGGAATGTGTGAGGCTGAGAGCGAGTGAGTCAGTCAAAGACAGTGAAAGTGACTGCAAGTGTATGTGTTTGTGTGTTTCTTCCCACCCTGAATCAGTGAGTAAACGTGTCCATTATCGACTTGGATGACGGTAAGTCGAGCCAGATCCACGTTAATAAAACATCTGGATTCCTTAAGCTCAGAGGTCAACAAATATAAAATCTTTGGAAAGCCCTAAATCTTTAAATAAACAAAGAGCAGTATTCAACAGACTGAAGTAGTAGGTTTCTCATTTTTTAACCACCTGTCTGATGTTTCTCTCAATTACAATGTCTTAACTTTAGCTAATTAGTATTAATTGGGTAAGAAAATTTGCATTGAGTGAAGTGTTTTGGTTTTTTCTACGGTTAAGCCAGAGGCTGTACTAAGCCGCAGACTGGGAGAGAGAGTGAAGTGTTTTGTGGAGTCGAGTTTTCCCAGGTAAAACAATTCAGTCTATTGCATTACATCAGTATCATAACTCGAATCTCCCAGTTAACTTTATCAGCCTATCTAACCTCCAGTGTTAGGAGATTGTGAAAAATGATGTGTGAGCGTAAAGTAAACAAAGTACCTGCTCTTCAGCTCTGCAGTTTGATAACATTCAGCCACCATGTGGTCTTGTATGCTGATTAGACCTCATTTTCTGCTTGTGCTGACAAGCCACTCAAAACTGAAGAGGCTTCTCAGTCAACACTAAATGCCTTCATACCTCAACCACTTTTTGTTTTTTTTGTTATTTTACTTGTATAAATGTTAAAAAGTAAAATCTATGTGGATTTTATAAGGAAATTGAGAATGACTAGATACTGAATTCAACTGTGTTGTAGACTCCACCATCTATAGTGACAGGGGGAGAACGGAGAGGTAGACACCGTATATACAAACATTATGTGTGAATGAATGTAGACAGTGTTTGCTCATGTCGGTACGTGTGTGTACTGTATCTGTCTGCAAGGGGAAAAAATGTGCGATTGTGTGTAAAAACTGTAAACAAATGTGTGTAACAGTGTGCGTGTGAGCATATGTGGGACATCAGTTTTTTTTTAGCCTTTTCTCAAGCTCCTCTGAGCCTCCACAAGTGTGCGTGTTTGTCTAGGTTGCAGCCGCTTTGAGTGTGTGCGTGTGCGATTGTAAGTGTTTGTCTGAGACAGAGTAAGAGAACAAGAGCGAGCGAGTGGGTGATGAGAGATGGCAAAGAGTGACGAGACGGAGGGAGAGACTCAGGCATAGGTGTTACGGTAGCGGCAGTATATCAAGTCTGCTATCTGGCCTGTGGGCTACACAGCCTCCCCAGTCGGCCGCTGCTCTGCTTTCTCCCCCGAGCACAGGATGCACTATGCGCAACACAGGCACTTTTGTTTCAACTTGCCGTTGACCTCTAGCAGCCACATCTCGCCAAAAGTCTCTTAAATAAGCCGCAGGGGTGCACGCTGCACAAATAAACAAACATGCAAAGATGCCCATTATCTATCTGCTGCTGTCTCTGCCTCCCAAGGGGAAGTCGAGGAGCCTGCGTTCTCCTCATTGTTGCATGACATAAGGAGAGACAGCAAGAAGGAGAGAGCAAGAAGGCAAGACAGAGAAATATGGAGACATTTTTCCCTCACACCGCCTCTCTCTCTCTCCCTGACACTGCTCCAGAATCTGCACTTTTCCCCTCTCCGGCTGTCTGACTACAGAGCATCCAGATATCTGGAGGCAACACTAGAGGGAGAAGCCTCTAGGAGGGAGTGACATAGCGCACTTGAATGGAAAATCCCATGGATGTTGTGTATATTTCCGCCACCCTCGGTGAAATGTGGGTATAAAAATGCTTTAAGTATCCACTAAAAAACATATTTTTTTCATAATTCTCTCTTGATATTGTTTGTCAAAGGCTTTTAAAATTTAAACGAAGCCGGTTTTCCATGTTAAGGGTGTTTTGAGCCCAAAGCACCAACAGAATTAGTGCTACAAAGCCAATTCTTGTTGAGAGTGAGGAGAATATAAATGCCTGGATAGCAGTGCAAACACAAAACTGTGGTAAACACATTTGAGCACTCGCTCCGCTTTGGCTTCTCTCTGTGCCACCAGCTCACCTCTTTCTTATCAAGAGAAAAGCACACATTAGCTCAACCTCGTCCTCTACCACCGGTTCGCTCTGTCTCATCTGAGCTTCACAGGCTGGACAGGACACAAGACAAAAATTTAGCTTCCCTCTTTTCCTCCATCCAACGCCACCCCTCCTCTCTTTCTCACATCACACAATATTTCATGCTACCTCCCTCCCTCACTCTCTTCTCGCATTAAATGATACTGTTTATACACACCCAGCATCTATCATCCCATTTCACACTTCCCCCAGCTTGTTTATCTGCCTTGGGTGCTGGGGAGACATGAAGGCGCACTCTCTTCGTCTTTCTCTCTCTCTCTCTTCCCCCTTTGCCTTCCTTCCTTCTCCTCTTCCCTCCAACCACTGCTGGCTGCTTGTGGCCATTGATATACGACGACTTATTAAACCCTGGCGGTCTTGTTTGATCTACGCTAGGGGAGTTTGGGTGGTGGCGAGGAAGTGTAGTAAAGATACAAGTCATTTACTCCGGTACTTGTTGTCTTATTCTCCTGGGTCTGGTGAAGATCTGGCTCGAGGCAACTTCTGCTAACTGCTGGATCTCCCTGCACGCTTTACCTTCTGTACCCGTCTGTGTTTGGTAATAAACATTTGCAAGCGCAGCGTTGGGGGTGACAAAAACAAACACCGCTGCGGTGTCTGACTTTCCCAAAGAGTGCGGTTAGGGGGATTTGTGCAGCAATCAATGACAGCCTGCTTGTAGTCGCCACCTCAGAATTCAGTGGGTTTACGTGTACACAAGAAACCAGGTTATTGGGGAAAAATGAGAAAATCAAGGTGTTTACATGCACTGCAATAATCTTGTTACTCTTAATCCTGTAGTTATTATATACAGCAGGTCACTTATTGGATTTCTTTCCTCCCTCTACTGCAGTTTTGAACCAAGGATATTTTAAGTGAATATGTGACACAGTACAATGCTACAGCCTGAAGAGTTTTTCTTCCTTCCAGAGAATTTGGACTGACGGTTCAGTGAGAGGACACTGTCGTAAGGAACTGACAGTTTTCCTTTCTGCATGCACACGTGTCACAGCTTTTTCTATTTTACATAAAGTCAGCTGTTCAGCTGAGAACTTATCCATATTCATTTTGTTCAGCTCCAGTTCTAGTTAGACTTGGATTCACTGCTGGAAGTAACGATCAAACCGTTTGTGTTAATCTTTTACCCCAGTTAAGAGGAGCAGAAGTCTCCTTAGCATTGAGTTCAAAACTCTGTCAATAACCAGGTTAGTGGAGTGAAGGTAAACACACTGATTGACTCGGCCCAGGAGAGAAGCCTGATTAGTCCGAGTGATTAAGTTTAAAGGTGGGATGGTGCTACACAGTTGAAGGAGGGGGAGTACACAGGAAGAGACAAATCTTGAGTGCCACTGATCCAGCGTAGTGAGTCTGGCAGGTGCAGTGAGAGTGTTGTGCAGCACTGGGGTTTAAGCATCTCCTTTGAAGTCAAGTGTATCATGGCTGCCCACTACAGCCTCCTTCGCACCTCCCTCCCCTTCTCAGAGAGAAGAAGTGGGGAGATTACTGGGGTAGGGGGGCAGGGAGGGATGGTGGTGGTGCTGGTGGGGGCTTTAGGGACATTTAAAGCAGCATTTCAAGGGAATCAGGCCTGCTTTACAGACTCCCTAGGCCCTGTGACCAGGCCCTCGTCTCCCTCTTAACTCCAGCCGCACTAATCAATCTCCTCTGCTCTCTTCACGGTGGAGAAAGATGGGGAGAGGGAGAGAGACACAGAGAAGCAGAGACTGAGCAAAAGAAAAAAAGAGCAGAGAGTCAGAGAGAGAGGGAGAGAGAGAGAGAGAAGAGAAAGAAATGGTGAAAAAGGTGAAAAGTCTAGGATTTGGTTTTGGACATGGACTGCTCTCTCTCCCTGCCTCTGGTTGCTCAGGGCCCAGCTACTGAATATGCATGTTGCGGGGTAGAGGAGAAGCCCAGAGCAATTGCAGGCTCTCATTCTTCCTGCTGTGAAGTTTACTTCTGACCGTCCAATGGAGGGCCAGTCCTCCATGTTCATGCTGTCTGACCAGAGTAGAGGGCCTCCACTTAAAGCCTTGTACATGAACTTTGAAGCCGTCTGTACAGGCGACTTGCTAGATCAGGACGCTACATCTCTGACGTCATTTTTTTAGGTGATAAAAAGAAATGCGACAAGTACAAATATACACAACAGGCTCGCTTTAACAAAACAAATCCAGGAGATTGTGTTTGCTCAGAAAGAGAAAAAAAACTGCTCAATAATTGTCAGTCTTTACACAGTAAATGGAAGTTTGACTTAACGTGTGTTTGTCTCTTACGTAATTAGCAGTGTTGTCTGTTGTCCTTTCAGCTCGAAGAACAGCCAGGACAAAGCAGCGGTACTCCTGCCCACTGGTCAAGGGCTTGTTGTAGAAACCGTTGTACCTCGTCTCGTCACCCAGAATAAAGGTGGGAGGTAGTGAGGCCAATTTGGCAGCAACGTAAGGCTTGGAGGAGTCCAGGTGACGTCGGCGCCGCAGGACGGGGCCTTCACTGGACTCAAGCAGCTGTTGAAAATGGAGAAAGCAAAGGTTAAGTTAGAGTAAGTAATTTAAGAGTAAGGACATGACCTGTTATCTCCCTTCAAAGAAGAAAGCAAGAAAATGTAGTAGAGAGATTCAAGTTGCTGCATCATATAGTGACATGGAGGTCAATGGTTAATAGAAACCGCTTTTTGGGGGAAAAAACAAAACAAAAAACTTTGTGGTTTCTCCATGAAAAAAAAAATCCCAATTAATTTATGCCCACAACACATCAACTCATAAAATCTAGAAAAAACAAAAACACAAAAAACAATTCACACTACACTGTATGTACAGGTCTGGTAACACCATCCCAGAAAATAAGAGATAATGATTCCACACAACTAAAATGCCCTTTGCTCAGTGATATAACTTTGCAAACAATGGAGCCAAGCTACGAAGTGAGCAATTAGCACTTGCTCCAGCACACAATCTCAGCATCAGTGCCAGCCTGGTTAATAAATGAGCAAGAGCACACAGCACTGCGGCACTGTGTTTTCAGCAGCATTTTGTTTTCTGTCAGTGATGTCTCGTGCTGCTCCAGATGTAGCTTTATTAAATCATTATGTTGGAGGGAGGAGACAATGGCCTGCTCAGTGTTTAATGACTCATGGAGTTCCATCTCTCTCCTTCTCTTCTGTTATGCCAACACGGAGCTTGAACAATAGCGATCCAAACCAGCGAGCCTCGCAGTTTACTTTAAAATTATGCTATTAATGTTTAGGCATGTCATTTAGCTTAAATTCCCTCATGGGCAAGGACGACCTTTATTCAATAGAATAATAACGCAGTCATAAATCTCTGCCCTCATTTGAATACCTTATATAAAACTTTGTTTGGAGTTGGTAAACCCTGACTGTACAGAAAAATCATGGAGGTAGAGCACTGCTGTTTTGAATTTTGTGCTATAAAAATAAAGCTTGCATTACATCTACATCAGTAGTTGTGCAAGATTGAGATTATTCTCGCCAGAGAATCAGACTGTTGGATTCAGCAGATCGGTTCTGTCTGCAAACCTGGCATCCAATCAGGACACTCCCCACCAGCTCGAGTGAGTCATTGTTTAAATTCTCTCTGCCCTGACACCCCCCCATCCACCCCCCCCTCCCTAAGCCCAGGAGGGTAGAGCTAATTAGCTGCAACCAGTGACTTCCTACCCAGTTGGAACGCAAGATGTTATCGGTAACCCGTGACCTGGCACATTAGCCAATCAACCACCGGCTGGCACTCACCTCATCCAGGTTCATCTCGTCTGGATTCTTCCACTGCCGCGCTGACTGGGATACCGGCACCACCACAATGTAGTACCACCTGCCAAGAGAAATAAAGCCTGTGTAAAGACAGACTGACTGAAGACGTACACGCTGAGATCAAAGTGGGCCAAGCACATTAATAACATTCAGAAAGACATACTTTCGCGGTGAGGTGTGCTGGGCAGAATTCAAAACTTAAGTGCTACACAAGCGGGTCCAACCAAGGTCGAACACCAGCAGACTGGCACTGCCTTCTCCAATTAATGGCTAATCACTAAGAACATCTGCCATGCAGACTGGAACAAACACTGTCCCAGCGAGAGGAGCCTTCAGTTAAATGCAACCCCCATAGGATTCCTTAGGTTAATAGCACCAGCTATGCGACTATCTGTGTGTGTGTTCTTTTATTGCTATCATTACATAAGACCAAAAATAGAGGAAAGAAAGACATTAGAAAGACATTTAGGAGTTTGGGGTCAAAGTCAGGAGTTAGGTAATGAGTGGTGGAGCAATCTTGTGTGTACACAATGTAGAAACATCTGTGTACGTGTTTATTCATGTGTTGGCTCTCTCTCGCTGACTCTCCGGTGTTCACCCCCCACTCTATCTTCTCTCAGCTCAAAGTTTTTCCCCCACTGCAGCATCCAGCCACTTGTAAAATCAGCTGCTGCTGACAGCCAAAGCAGCTGCTCCTCTCCCCTTTTCTCCAGGCCCCCACTCTGTGATTCAACAGTCAGTCAAGTCTGGGAGTGGGAGAAGACATGTATAACAAGACTCCTAACCTCCCCTCTCACCCACACACACATACACACACACATCCCCTTTCCCATCCCCAATCACCTGCGCTCGTTGCCTGTCAATCTGTGCTGGAGCTTGGCCAGCATTGACAACCCTGTAATCTTTTCACCAATCAACTCTGTGCACTCCTCCTTCTCAGATTTGTCTGTATGTGCGTGTGTGTGTGTGTGTGTGTGTGTTTGTGTGTATATAAAGGAAAGACTTTACTTGTCAGGGTCAGATACAATTCAGCTCTTAACAATTTGAGTCAAAAGTTAATGTAGCTCGACCTGCTCTTGAAAGTCTCGATTATCATCAGCTGCTGTGTCATAAAGTTGGCTGAGTCTAAAAGTTGCAGTTGAAAGTTTCTAAATAGGTTTAGTAGTGATCAGATACAAGAATGCCCCTAAGCGTTGTTGTTGCTGTTGAAAATGCTGCTCAGTTTTCACAGTATTAGTTCTCCAGTGAAAATAATTTATTCATAATTTATTTGCAGTATTAATTTAATTTGTAGGGAGTAAAAGTCACCATATTGTTAGTCCACACTGTGGGTTTAGAGAGATAACCCTTTCAGTCCCGTGTGTTGATAATATGCACTGATCAGCCATAACATTAAAACAGGTGATGTAACTGTATTTTTCAGCCATGGAAAGAAATTTAAACGATGCTGATTCAGAATAAACTCAACCCACAGCAATAAAAACAGTCACCTGTCTTAATGTAGTGGCTGATTGGTATATTATCTCCCTCTAAATTTAAAGGTGGCCTGAGAGGACTACAAGAAGACACTTCACTGATCCTTGAAGGAAACCTTAGTCTTTGCAACAGCCAAGAGTCAAATACAAATGAAGCTACAATATCCCCTCTGTTAATTAAAAGGTCTGCGAGTTGGCAGCAGCCATGATCCGCTGGTGGCTTCAGCTGTGAGTCAGAGTTGTGTGTCTTGTGCGTTCGCTCCATCGTGTCTCCTCGGCACTGACCTGACACGAGTGGTTCTCTGAACCATGGGCAGGTTGATCGTCATCTTGCCTTCCAGAGCCTGAAGTGTGCTGGGCTTAGTCTTGATCAGGTCAGGGGCAGTGCGGATGGACACCTGCTGCTGCAGACCCCCAGCAATGTGGCCCCTGCTCGTCAGCACAAAAGAGTAGTCTGTGTCTGGCTGCAGCTGCGTGATCAGCTTCCTCTTCAGAGTTCCCTGCACTTCCACGCTTTGCTGGTTGTACAAGATCTGTGAACACACGAGAGAAAAGATGGAGTTATGGTTTACGGTAGCAAGCGTGCAAGCAAAGCAAGCACATCATATCATTCGGACAAATACAATACTCTGTCCTCACACAAACACACACACTAAAGAAAAAGCTGTACAGTCCTCAGGGAGGTACCAATCTAATCTGGCACCTCATCTCATGTATCGCAGCACCACACTTGCCTATTGGTGCATATCCAATAGGGTTTTTTTACACTTCAAATTGTCTTTGTCCCATTACCACAGGGTGGGAATTGATATAATATCATTTTGACAGATTATTACACCTCATAAATGGGCATGAATTTGGTTTTTTCACATTTTTCAGAGCAAATAGGCAAAGTCTCTACATCACACCCCGGTGGAACTGTTAACACCTTGCAGTGTTGTACTGTGATACAATTATGTTACATTATGTACTGTACAAAGATAAGAGTGATACATTTCATACTGTACATGGTGATGAGGTAACAATGCCAGTTTTCCCACGGAATAAGATCTGTGTTGTTGAATAATAGATTTTTGCCTTACAGTTATATGTATTACTTACACGCAAATTGTGTTCTAGCTGAAGTTCTTTTTTTTTAACAGTGCATGAACATGTGCATGGGGACTTGTTTCCTTGCTGGCACTCACCTTAAAAGGCATTTGGGGTTTGTAGTTCGCTGGCAAATCCCAGGTGAGGAGGACAGATGTTTTCATGACAGCTTTGACACCAAAGTTTAGGGTGGGAAAATCTAGAGTGGGAAATCCTTTGATTATTATCTTGAGAAAGACATCGTGTACACCGCAAACTATAATCTCTGTGTGTAATTCAATTTCACACTACTGTACAGCAAGTATCCCCCTCAGTTAACAACATGAGCGTATTCCGCACTGATACCTTATGACCAAACTTGACAAGCCACGGGGGTGGGGGTAGGAGACGAAGGGGGGGGTGGCGGTGGCGGTTCAAAGAACATCAACAATCTCATTCACGCTTGTAAAGGATCATATAAAAATAGCCTTCATCTCCCTAAGCCTATCACATCTATTACACCACTATTCACCACAAGACATATGCAACAGGCCCGAGATCACTGTGATTACCCAGGAACATATACGGTACAGGGGGAGTGGCAACACGTGTTCTGAAAATGAGCATCACGCACAAGTGGTTATAAATAAGAAATCTTACATTTATAAGATTATAAAATGCATGAGGAGGTACATGCTGGGTACGCTTCAGATCCGTGTGAAAGGGGAGGACGAGGAGGCATGGTAATGTGACTGCAGCGTGTAATGAGATTAGTACTCTATAAATCAATAAACACAGGCCTGTACAGTACTGAGTGGTAGATGAGAAAGATGTGGCACTGATAAAGACAGAAAAAAGGAGCCTGTTCACAGGTTCATGTGTTGGCTCACACGTGTTGTGTGCGAGTTCATGCCTGAAGTTGTGACCTTGATTTTATGTTTTCAAATCAAATACCTGTGCTGTGTTTACATATAAATGTTTGCCTTGTGTTGTGGTAGTACTTGTTGTCCTACCGTTGGACATGGTCCTGCTCTGAATGCTGGGGCTGAGGGGTCCCCCGCCCTTGCTGGTGAACGCCTGGACGCGGATGTCGTAGGTGGTGTCAGGATTAAGGCCGTGGATGGTCATGTGCGTGTCGGACGTGCGGTTGGTGCTGTTCTGCTGACTGTTGATGTCCCTGTACACCACCATGTAGTAGACGATCTTGCCGTTCCTCTCGGCCAACAGCGGGGGCTCCCAGGTGAGCTGGGTGCTGGCCTGGGTGAGTCCCGTCACCTGCAGGTTGAAGGGGAAGCCCGAGGGCACGTCTTCCGGGGTGCTGATCTCCTTCACGTAGGCCTCGCCGATGCCGGCGCGATTGCGAGCGCTGAGGCGGAAGACGTAGGTGGCGCCCTTGTGCAGCCCCGTGACGGTGTAGTGGTCGTCGATCTTCCTCAGCTCGCGCGAGGTGTAGGTCTCCTCGTCGGTGCGTTTGTACTGCAGCTGGTAGCCCATTAGCTCGCCCACCATCTCCTTAGGAGGCTGCCACTGGATCAGCGCCGTGTTGCCCATGGTGGTGCTGATCATCATGGTGGGCTTACCCGGCACTGAAATGAGAGAGTGAAGTAGACAGAAAAAGAATAAGTTGCCGAGTAATTCTCACATTTAAGACGGTGCATTAGAAACAGTTTAATACAGCTGCTACCAGGCAGCTTGCTCATACTGTACCTCTACAACAGCAGTTAATGATGACTCTTGTAAGCATTGAAACCAACATACATGAAACAACCCACTGAAACTAGCATGATGACATTTCAGTCATGTACAGTTTTCTAATTATAATTCTCCTTTGAATGAGTCAGGGTTTTTTCCTGCAAAGAGAAATATAAAGCGACCGCCTCCGTCACATTTCGCGCCACCCCCAGCTTTCAAGAAACTCTGACGGGTTATTTTCTAACAAGCGTTTCACTCTGTGGATTTCTGTCATTTGCAACTGCACTTGTGGCATTATGCAGATGTGGTGGGGCTGTATCGTAATCAGCACAGTGCCAAAACTGCCGAAGAAGAAAAGAACCTCAATTTTCCTCGAGGAATTTCCTCCTAAGAGTGTTTGTTTATTCCTGACAGACGGAGTGTGTCACGCTACAGCGCCCTGATATTTCAAGGCAGTTCAAACAGGTGAATATCGTTTCTTTTGCATCCAAGCACATCCGGCTTCTTAAAAAGGTTTCCAAAATTAACGTTACATCCTAATCAGCGATGTAACTTTCACTTCGTGAGGAGGAGAGGAGAAGAGCTCAGCTGAAACAGTGTGGATATCTCTTGATTAACGCAGCCAGTTAAGTAATAATCCATGTTGCTGACGAGATGCAGAAAATTTGTCCATTCTGTGTATTAGTCTGAGTGTATTAACACAACACAGCCTTAATTTTTACTTTTCTCTTTATTTACTTTCCCCTAAGACATTTTAAACTACAAATCCTCCTGGTTCCTAATTACAGTTTGTGTGTTGAGTAAATCTGAATTTTGGAGGACTGACAAAAGCATAAGCGAAACACAAATAAACTGTTGTTTTTTTTTCATTTAGCTGCTAAAATATTCAACTGGTGCAGGTTTAAACAATTTTAGAGAGACTATGGTACGTGAATTTGTAAATGTGACATAAAGGCAGCAATGGTCTCTTAATGGTAGAGAAGAACATTTTGATTTGAGGGATCTGTATATGATTTTTTAATTAATCATTGAATTTATGATGCTATTATAAAAATGCATAATATGACATATCTAAAGTATCATTGGTTATTCGGAAATCCAAAAAATTACTTTTAAATCAACTAGAACTTAAAGTGAAATATTTTGCTTGTAAAATACGAAGCCATTTGAAGGCACAGTGCACATGCACGTGTGTGCACATGATCAGGATGGTAGCACCTCCGTCTCATTTTGAGCCAGCAAAAACCCTGATGAGGGAGACAGAGGTTATCAGTCTAAAGCCTGAGGGGTCACAGTAGCATACATCTCATGTTTTCCTCGATAACCCTGATAAAACCCACTCTGACCTGCTCCTGTCGTGGTGATGACTTTGGCTTTGCTACGAGCTCCATCTCCCTTGGTGGTGTACGCTGCCACGGTGACGGAGTACATGGTCTCTGACTGCAGTCCACCAATGATGGCCTCCTGCAGAAATGAAGAAATCACAAGGTCAAGTGTTAAAAGGAATCAATGAGAAGAGCGAGGCCGCCTCGGAGGCAAACACACCCGTCCCCCCAAAAATAACAACAACAAAAAAAAAAACCCTTTCACACAAGCGCCTAGCCCCTGAACAAACACACAACACCAAAAGAAACCATTATAAGATCAGCCCCCCTTCTCCATCCACTTGTAGTTTCTTGATCAATTTGCCTATAAACAGGAAACAAAACATTTTAAGCATTGAACAGATAAAAGATTTGAAGGCACACAAACAGGAGCAGGAACTTTTCTTTGTCAAGAAAAACTCCTGCACCCGGTCGTTAAGGCACACACACTGAACCCATTAACCAACAAACCAACCAAATGAACCAGAACATCACCAGTGTGTCAGTGTTCATGTCTGCTGCATGGATAAGCACCAGATTATACCCGGAGGATTTTAGGATCATCGCTACACAGCAGTAAGAGCAAAAGCCCACAGAACAGTACAGTTGTGACTGTGGGACACACTGTTCAAAGTCTTTGAATTAAATCTTACAGATAAATAAACATCAGACATATTTACGCTCTTTAGATTCTTGGTATATATTTTTTATCCCCTGGATTCCCATGATCATAGAGCTGTTCATTAAGATGTTCAACAGCGTTGCACAGGAACACAGACACACAGTGGTTGAACAAATCAGTAACTCAACAGTCAGGAACAAACAGCAAACAACCGAGGTAACACACTGTTATTTGGTAACCTGCTGCAGTGCTGGCACTCACTTCACCAGACTGCATCAGTCTGAATAAAACAAACACACACCCACACACTCTGGAATTAAACACTCTCTGAGCTGGAACAAAGCACATATGTAAACAGACATACAAACACATACATACGTGAATGCACATACTCACCGATGTATATATAAACACACACTTTTTGAGTATGCATGCACATACAGGCACACCGTAGATGTACACATGTGCACACACATACACACTATGGTACACCCAGACGTGAGCACACACTCGATACGAAGAACAAATTAATGCCTGCGGCTTGAGCACACATGCTGGAGCTGTCTGCCTCTGACTGGGGCCACAGCGAGGACGAATACGACGATGCCTACAAGCCTTCCTGTCGGAACTCCCCGCAAACTTCTCGCACTCTCGGGATGTTATACGGCTTTGCCCTAATGCTGTTTCTCCAACTAATGAAGTTTTAATTTCCTAACCATAGAAGAACATTTAACTGTCTATATAAGCCAGCTCTGTTTGACAATGCTTTTTTACTGCCCCTCTCTTTAAGGGACATTTGGTGCTCCCATACTAGCTTTTTAAGAGAGACAGGGAGGAAAATGCTAAATTACTGTATCATAAAACCATTTTAACTTTATGGAGGAAGTCTCATTACTTTAATCATACAAAATGGCTTTAACAGTCTCAGCAGTGGCAGCCGCAGAGATCTCTTTCCCCCCCTATTCTGGCAAGGTCGAATTGGGTCTAGTAGCACTTTTGAAACTCAGCAGAAGATAGAAAAAGCGAGGCTTCAAAGTTTCCTTCAGAGCAAATGCTTAGAGCAGCACCAAAGGGCATTACAGAGATTATCAAGTCAACTAGTTATAGAAATGGATTCTTCTCTGCAAGACTCCCTACACCACCATCCCCACTAGGATAGAAAATGCCTGGGGTAAAACGGGCAGCATTGTTAAAACAAACATACTTGCTTCGGATAATTTAATTTTTTTTTTCCCACTTAAGCACAACGTTTAACGTTCTCTGCGTGTCGTTTGCATTTCAAATGCCATCACTATCTGAAAAAAACAACTTTAAATTGTACTTTCTGTGTGCAGGCTATGGGTCAACAAAAGATGCTGCTAATGTTTTATTTTATTTATTTATTTTTCTGTTGACATCTGCCGTTAGCCAGTCACACCACATTAGTTACCTGGCACACAGGCTGCTATTGCCTAAACATGGCTGCTAAAGAAATAATAAAGACGTGTGAACAGATGTCTTCCTGTGACAGCGTCTAGCTCTGCGTCTGTCAGGTGTTAATCAGCACGTTAAGAGGAGAGGGAGAGGAGGCAGGCCTGACTCATGCTATGTGGGTGTAGCTAGAGGAATCTGGCCATGTGTGCTGTGCAACCAGATTTCTGTTTAACGAAGTGTTAGCAAATAAAGAAAAATGATCTGTTTGCATCCTGATGGCTCACTTATAAAGGAAGAAAAAAAAAACATCTATAGGTTGAATTCATCGACAAAGAACTATTATCCATCAACCTCTACACGTGATAATTGGCCACTCAATTAACACATCCTTTCTCTAAGAAAGGAAACAAATGCCCAGAATAGCTTTAATGTGTTTTTAACAGTTTCTTTACCCTGGCTGGCATGTTGAAAACACTGTTTGTTATTCTAGCAGTTTTCTATTGAATTTCTGACGGGGGGGAACAGTAAGTGACTCTGCATTTATGCTAGTGCAATATTACGTCTGGGAGGTAATAAGCCGTAACAAAGGGCTATGTGACAGCCCTGGAACAGTGAGCTGCCATCCAGGCAAATGAAAAGAACATGAAAGGCTGGTGGCAATCTTGGAGATGTGTGGAGCTGATAAAACACACAGCTCCTCCCCTCAGATAGACATGTCATCTGGAACAGTAGGGGAGACAGCAGGTTAGGCGAGCCTGATTAATGTCAGCAGCACACTGGGATAGTGACACACAGCCTTTTGACTGCACTGTACGCTCAGTGATGGGGAGAGGGGGGGAGGGAGCTCTGTATGCTCGCTGTAGTAAGTGCCTCAGATCCGAGTGAATGCCCAGCTGTTACTACAAGTTTGTCTTATGGTAAAATGTTGAAATATTAGACTTGTACACAATCATCAGTGGAGAAAATCCTCATGCTCTGTGGTTATTGTATTTCTCGGACAACATCACACACAAACACATAAATATAAAAACCAGGACTCATTAGGACAAACATCTCTTGCTGTGGTTATGATGGTGTTATGATCCGCCGTGAGGATCATGAGGATTCACACCGAGTGTTTTGCACAGCAATGAACACACGCACACACGCACACACACACAACTCGTAATCCACACACGCAAGCGAACACAGCACCCCCAAAAACTGCAGAGGGGAGAAGGCCTGCCCTGCAAGACAACCCAGCAGCACACATGAGGGCTACTCACATGCTCGGTGGACTCCTCAATATTCCACTGATGGGAGAGAAGACACAGGACACAGGGCGGGGAGAGAAATGAGTCAGAGACAACACAACAGGCAGGGGAAAAAAAAGCGCTTGTCTTTTTTTTCGCTCAAAAGACAGATGAATGTAGGTGTCAACAGAGTCATGCAGTAAAAAAAAAAAAAACACAACACGAGGAGAGAGTGTGATGGAAGAGAAGGAGTAAAAAGGAAAAGAAATGAAGACAAGTTGAATGGCATAAAACAAACTGTCGGAACCAGGTTGAGCAGCGATGGTGAAATTCATTATTGTTTGTGATGCACTGCCTTGTCTCTCATTTGCCTATGTATCCAATAAAAAGCTCTCGCTTCCTTAATCGCAGAACACATCTATTCAGCAGGATAACGATCTCAGTGTGGACATAAACCAAATGTAGAATCCCTCAAGTATTTCCCCCCTCTCTCCTTACAGAAGTGGAGGGAGGGCCTTTTATTCATTATATTTCAATATGTTTTCAAAATGTTCTCTTGCTCGCTGTGCTTGGCCAAGTGATTCCTGGGGGAAGTGAAAGCCCATTCTGTGCCGCAGGGCTCCATTGGTGCTGAGCGTGAAATCCTATTACCAGTGCCGCTATGCTAGCCCTGTGACATCAAACCCCATCGATGCAGAACGCAACTGCTGGCGTTTACCAGCAACTCGTTCCACAGTTCAGCTACTGCAGAGGAGTTCACTGATGGGTGGCCTCGCTGACAAGGGGCAGGAGAGATGACAATGGTGACACTGATGAGAGACAAAGAGGGGAGCAGAGAGGGGATGGATGGTTTCGAGGGAGGGAGGGGGGGGGTCGGTGTTGTTGGGTGAGGAATCGGATGATGATGGAAAACATTTCTATTTGATCATTAGCGCGCGTTGCCATTGTGACAGCTGCTGGTGAACGGAGAAGCACCGGGGAGAGGAGAGGACGGGGATTGACAAGAGATGAGGCTGCAACAGTTTGCAAACTGTGTTCAAGCGCCAATAGTTTGAGTCAGGGTGTCGGTTAATCCAAATCACAAAGCAACGTTCATTACACTGACCTCTAGTGGCAGCTCTGAGCTTGATCGTTTTGGTTTTGACAGGGTTCAGTGACCTCTGAATTGTCTGTTGCCACTCTAATTCAACGGAGGTGACTGAAATTTAGTTGGTTTCGCTAATTCAGCAGCGCAGTGCCTGACCACCGTGTGAGGCTACATTTAGTTCAAGTCAGCAGAAACATTAGGAGTCATCAGTCCAATATCACATGTGATTTACTCCCTGCTGAGAAGACATTTTATTGAACAGAACGTTTGTTTTCGAGAATGACAGAGGAACGAAGAGCCTCCCCCACACAAAACCTACAAACATCTGCTTGAAT
This sequence comes from Decapterus maruadsi, assembly GCA_030347415.2. NCBI lineage: Eukaryota > Metazoa > Chordata > Actinopteri > Carangiformes > Carangidae > Decapterus > Decapterus maruadsi. The sequence continues at coordinate 23,044,746 of CM064906.1, forward strand.
GTCAGCATGAAAGGGTCCAAACTGCAATAATTTCTTTAAACTGACTTGGTATAAACCTGTAGACTTTAAATACTGGAATTAAATTTAATTTAGAAATTGAAATCACAGTCCAATATTGTTAATAAAAAAAAAAATCCCATTTACATATTTATAGTAGGTATCGTAAATACTTTGAAACCAGCTAATCTCCACTGAAAGTAAGTATCACAATAATGAGACATAATTATTATTGATAGCAATAATAATAAAAGTTTTTTAGCACTCATTAAAGGAGAGAGTCCAAAGTGCTTCATGATAACAGAGCAGTTTCAAACGAGGAAAGATATTTTTTTTGAGGATGAAGAACATGACATTTGTAAAGCAGACACATGCCCTTTAAGACAAAACATTATGCTGGGGATTCCTGCTCGTCCATCTTTGCCTTCTTCTCCAGACTTTCGCAAACACAGGGAATGAGCAGCACACGCTGTTGATCCATTGTGCACTGGAGAGACCGTGTTCATCATCCTCCTTTGACTGTTGGCATATGAAAAGACAAAAGACCCAGCTTCTCCGCCCCGCTCCCTGTGGATGGGTCTTTATCACCAGCCGGCTAACTGAAGCATGAGCTAGGCCTCTATATGGTCCCAGTTGTGACTGGTTGAGACACATGGAGCATCAAAACTTGCTGCCTAATGCTCTCCCTGACGTAGCGGGGCAATGAAGAGTACCATTTAAGAACAGCTGCTACTTAACTCCATGAATAACAGTTTGCGACGTGCCTAATTGCTTAATTTGTTTACCGTCGTCTCCACTCACTATGTCAACAGAGCAGCTAACACATTAAGGTTCGCAAGAGTTCCTATCTCATCTTGGGCTTAATCCCTTTCTATCGCAACTTCTTTTGCTTTCTGCTTAAATCCATGGGAGAATTATAAATTATCCCCCATTTATATTTCGAATGCCAACGCAAGCTGAAAACACATCATTGCTGATAAGCGTCGTTTGTGGAAACGGAGCGGTATAATTTGCAGGTGGGTGAATGCAAATGTGATGACATGGGCTGAGATGTGAGGCTATAAAAATGGGAACGAGGGGGGAACGAGTGATGTGGAAGAGAAGGAGCTGTCATGATTGATGGAGTGAAGCGGGCTGAGGTGCTTCTTTTCTCTTTTTTTTTTTTCGATTCCCATTCAACTCCAATCTGAGGCAGTGAAGGCCACAGAGGCAGTGAAGCATTGCCTCACTTGCTTGCACACACACACACACACACACACACTCTCTGACACACACCACAAAAAACGCATGAGCGGTCAAATAAAATGAACCTGGAAAAGTAGTGCTGAATAAAGGCAAACTTGTGCAGGAAGGTAGAAGTGTGCAGAAAAATGTATAGAAGCACAGACGGCGGCTAATGACTTCAAGCTCAATCTTGTCTTTCTTTCTAGCAGGTTGTATTGATGCTTATATGAAATGCAGGAGCCTAGAGGTTGCTGTGAGTGCATAGTGATGCAGCAGGCTATGTGGTGTGGAGTTGCCCACTCAGGTTCAGGCCACTTTCCTGACAGAAATATGGCTGGAAAGGGGTCGATTACATCCCACTGTTACCATGGCCTCTGGTTTAAATTTAGTAGGGAAATGAGGGCGCTGTGTGGGCTTCTGCTTGAAAAGAAAAGAGGCGCTTAAACCGCCCACGCACAGGCAAGCTCTCCTAGCTCTCCCCCCGGCGTTTCAGCTAACCCTGAGAGAGGGTGAAGAGGAGAGAAGTAGCCAGAAACAGAAAGACAAAGGGAGGGGGAGAGGTGATCGCGATATTGAAGGGATCTGCAATCATCTTAGATTTGTAACTGAAGTCTAACGTGAGGTTGTGCCACGCCGTGAGTACTGAAAAGACCTGGATTTTTTTTTTCTTTCCTTTCCCTCTTGGCGGGCTTACTGTGCATCCAATGCAGGTGAAAGGGTGGATATGGAACTGATTTCACAACACATTAGGCAGATTCTTGAGAGAAACACTAAGGGATGTGCCAAGATAGAAGAAAATTGTTTTTTTTTTTCATCATCAATTACAGGTGTGCCTTTTGACGGATTTGCATGAGTCTAGCATGAGTCACAAACTCTTCTCAGCCAGCTGGAACGCCTACTACAAGGTTGATCTAAACACTGAACATGTTAGCTCATGTTATCTGCGTTGTTTTTTCCACTTGCTGTCGGGATATGTGAATGGAAAAACGTGCGAGAAAGCAGGGATTGTTCTAAAAAAACCGGTTCAGGGAACGTCGAGGAGGGAGCGCCGGCTGACTGTGTGGTCTTTAATAGCATCTGGGCAGGTCCGTGCAGGCTAACCACTCAGTGTCTCATCGAAAACAATTTGTCGAGGTGACTCCGTCAAGGGTAACAAACCTGCACGCAAGCCTCTGGTAATTGCTCAACCGGCTTCCCAGACAGTATGCAAAGGGAGGCCGCGAGAGAAAGGGAGGGAGAAATTGAGAGGCACAGGGAGGAGGGAGGGAAAACTCTGTTGTTTCTGCCAGGGAGGGGACGGCGAGTTTGAGAAGTGCCCTGGACACCAAACTGGAACATGAGAGCTATCCTGAGCGCCAAATTGCTGTGTGTCTTTGTGTTTATTGTGTGAACCTGGCACAAATGAGACATGGCGGGGAGTATTGTTTGCACAACAAGTAGGGTCATGTTCAGTTCAGTTTTCATAACACAAAACAAAGTCACGCCGAACATGTCAACATGAAGAAAACAGGAAGACAAGCAGCCACCATGGTTTTTTTCCTCCTGGTTCAGACCAAACGATGCCCCGGCTGTCAGACACTCTTGTACACGGTCAGATAACTATGAACTGTCAGCAACAGCTGCCAGGAACTAGTGCTGTAAAACAAAGGTGTTGGACTGCGTTTCTGAATTGAAGGCAGACTCTGTAGCCAAGTATCAGTCCGAGCCTCCGCTATACAGTTATCCAGGGCTGTCAAACTTAACTTAATGTTAATTTATGTTTAGAAATTGCCATCCAGTCCCATGTGGGATGGGCCGCTTGGGTGGCGTGACAACCAGTGAAACTACTGTATTCATTATGTATTTATCACTGAATGCCCTGTGACATGACTAGGATCCACAAGCTGCTACTTAGCATCACTTGGGATGTGCCACATTTGACACGTCATATCAAGGTGACTTTGACAGCGACTCCTCTTCTGTAATGATAAGACTTAAGACGGTGGAGTGTTTGCCAAAGCAAATGAGGGTTAATAGCTCCACTCAAGGACACTGGAGTGTGCACTGCCTGAGAACTAAACCAGCAACCAGCTGGTCTCCCTAAATGCCGCTGCTCAGCACTTATCAGCAAATACTGCTCAGAGACACATGCAAGGCTGCTCAGATTTTTTTTGTGGTGTTCCTGCGGCCGGGGAGCGCTTACTTGTTCAAATTCAATGTTTTTGTTGGAGGCCATCAAGGGTGCGAGTGAATGCGTGTTCGTGCAAATGTTACTCCTGGCAAACAATCAGAAAGAGGCTCTTAAGCTGGTTGCTCCTCTCCCAAAGAGCGGGAAAAGTGAGAGTGGGGTTTTTTTTGGTTTTAAGATATTCATGAATCTCTGAATCCCTCTTAAGGATTACAATCTCTCATCCATCTCGTGTCGCAGAGCTTTCGGCGATTCGGAGCAGCATGCATTAATGTGTACAGGGCGGCGTCAAAAAAATAACTCTGATTTATAAACATGGTAACAAGGCAGTGCATATGTATTACCGCTAAAACCGCAAAGAGAGGTGCATTGATTCCACTAAGCCCCATCCTGATGTAACACATATAAAATATTTAATAGTTATTACTGTAGAATTAGAATGGAGCTTGTTATGACAGCTAATCCAAAGCTGTGGGAGCAGGGTACCAATTTGGAGTTGAATGTCACATGTGGAGAAGGATGAAAAAAAAAGAGGGGGGGATGGGGGTTCTGCAGTCGGCAGAAAGAAAATTCCATGTGTGTCACTCGGTATGGGGGAAATGAAGTGTGAAGTCGGAGAATGGAAGAGAACAGGAGAGCGGTGGAGAATGAAAATAATGGGAAATGATCACAACACAGCCATAGACAGTGAAAGTGAGACAGAGGAAAGACTGGACAGAGAAAGACATCATCCAGTACCTGCGCCTCTGGCAAAGCAACGTCCATGATGTTCGGCTGGCCTCGAGGTTCGCCGTTCTCGAGCCGGGAGAAGATGACTTGGTATCCTCGGATTTGGCCGTGCTGCTTCACCTGCAGGGGGGGCTTCCAGGTGACCCGGATGGCGGTGGAGTTGATCGCTTCAACCTCCAGCTTCCTGGGGGGCGCTCCTGGCACTGGAAACCACGAAAAAAAAAAAAAGGGTGGAGAGAGGGAGGGAAAGGAGAATACAAGAGTGAGACAGACATTTTGAGCAGAAGGGTGGAAAGACTTAAATTGTGCTGAGCTCAGGTTTTTTCCTCAGTTCAGTGTGTTTTGTGATGAGGAGCCAAAAACTATCAAAATAATGACTCCTGAGTTTTTTATTGACTCGGGTGCTTCGTTGAAAGAAGTTATACTAGACTTGGTCATGAATCAAAATCATCTCGATTCAATTTGAGACCTTCAGCGACGACTGTGTCCTCAAAACACCCTATGCGGGACAGCATGTGGTCTAGCGATGTCTGTAATGCCCTTAATTCCGGTATGAAATTAGCTGTGTTGCAGCAAACTTCAAACACATTAATTATAGACGACTCTCTCTGAGGAGCAGCCGCTCTCTATCACACTGCAAACTAAACGAGGAACGGGTGAGAAAAAGAGGGAGAGGAACCAGAGAAACGGAGAGAGGGAGAGCTCTGCTCCACTTCTAATGTGCAGAACAGAAGAAGGAAAACAAGAAGGCATTTTTACACAGTGGAAGCAAAGTGGTGCAGAGCTGAGGCCCAGGGGTGATGGGACTTAACCCAGCAGAGAGGTGAAGAGTTAAAGCTGTGGAGAGCAAACTTCAAAGAGGAAAAAAAAAGAGAGAAGGTGACCTCTCTCCCACCACTACACCCTCATTAACTCATAACCGATCAACAGGACAAAAAGAGAAGTGTTGAGTAGAAGCTGTAGAAAGAGGAAGGGAAAAGCAGTGACAGCAGCCCCACACAACAGAGACACAGAGTCACAAGAGACTCAAGAGAGCAACTCTTCTTCAGGGGGGTTTCCACCTACCATCCTCTTTGGTTTTCATCCTCACTGGGGCACTCTCTGGGCCCGGGCCCACGTCAGTGTGTGCCCTCACCCACACCTGATACTCAGTCCACTTCTCCAGGCCCTCCAGCACGTAGCTGGTGGCGTCTGCACCGATGCCCGTCACCTCGTGCCGCTCTGTGTCCTCCCCGGCCAGGGCCTGGTAGCTGACTGTGTAGCGCACAATTGCGCCATGGCGGCTAGCAGCAGGCGGTGCCACCCAACTCACCTTGAGGCTGGTGGAGCTCAGGCTGACCAGATGTACCTCTTGAGGGGGAGCAGATGGGGCTGCAGGGGAGGAGGGGTGGAGGGGGAGGTGGGTGGGTGGGAGGGGAGGGGAGGGGGGGGTAGCAAAACCACACGAAGGAAGGGGCACGGATCAAGCAAACAGAAAACAAACTAAAAACACAAAGAAAAATAAGGCAAAGGCGTGGGAGCTTTTTGTGCACTAGGCAACATGCAAATCAAAATGTAATATTCAAAACGGCAATGAAGTGTTTCTGAGTTCACCACCTATAGTATGTATGCAAAGTAAAGACGCACATGAAGCGTGATTTCCCTATGGAGCAGCTTTTTTGTATGTTCTAATTTCCATCACACTGCATGAGTATTTTCCATTGAAAGTCAAACCTGAGACAGACTCCACAAGCTTGGAAAATAAAAGCCTCACTTAACTAGATTTCTTTTAAGAGGCTGACTCTACCTGAACAACGTGACATCAAGATCCAGCCAATCTATTGCGTACTTAAGACAGGTCGCCTGCCTTTATCTGAAGTGAGTCACTTTTCATCGCTGGTATGATTCACAAATCATTTGCACACATACTGCAGGTTAGACTGCACAGAGGTTTGAATATGACATTCTGTTTTCATGTTGAATACAAAAAGGTCCAATACTAAACAGGATGCTGCCTCTGGACTGAGAGAATGGGCTGCAGAAACACATTACAAGGCTAACTGTCGAAGCCGTGTTTGGCTCTGCGTTTATGCGAGAGGCCATGAAACAACAGGGTGAGGTGAGCGAAATATAAAATGTGCCAAATTTTTACAAGGCAATGTTTTTTTATAAAAGGCGTAATTTGTCCTTAATTGCCCCCTCGGCCGCCTCTCACAGCATGCAGAAGGAGCAATAAAGTGGCTATGGATGTGCCAGTGTGTGAACAAGTGCTTGACAGCGTTAACTGCTCTGGGCTTCACAACAGTATTTGTCAGACGCTGCAGCTGAGATGCACTGGGCCCTCACCAAGGTTATGCTATTTCATAATCAATAACAGATAAGATATCCAGCCACTATCAGCATCTGGATTGTAGCCAGTACTACGGGAAAATATAATAATACTATTACCATTATCATCAATTGGGACATATTACTACTGTAACTCTGTCATTATTTTTACTCATTGACAAGAACTGAACCAGTAATGTTGCAGATTGAAGTGAGTGTGATTTTTTATTTAATGTCTAGGCATCCCACTGATGTTCCAGTTATAGTCGGTCTACCTCACCCTGCTACATCTTATAATCACTAACTCCTGCGGCATGTCCCAGTACATGTAAAAACACAGATAATGTGGGGTGGAGTTGGTAATCTCTAGCTACACCTGCGGCTTCACTAGTGTCCCTTACCCTGGAATAATAAGATTACTACAATAAATAAGATTAGATATTAACAACAGCTGCAGCATAAAATGTATGTCAACTCTCGAGTCCAGAGGTAAAAACAGAAAACCAATGAACAATTCTAAAATGGAAACAAGAAATAGACTCAAAACAAACTCAACAGCATTCATAAATTTCATGCATCTACAGTAACACAACTGAAAACTTATTCAACTCTCGGTAAAGGGGCTCTTCAAAAGATAATAAAATGAGAAACCAAGGGGAGGAAAAAAGAAAAAAAAATCAAGGCAAGGTGTTCTCACAAAGCATGCCCATAAAATTTCTTTTTTAATAAGCAGAGCAATGAACAGTGAGCTCAAATGTGAATCCAATAAACTAATGCCAGAACATGAAACTCCACCTTTTTCAAAAACATTAGGGCTGAACAAAAGAGAAGTGAGTCTCATCGGGTGGTCCCTGATCCACAAGAGACTGGACAGGAAACTACAAAGACCTGACAATTCTGCGCACAATAAAAAAAAGGTGGCAGACTGAATCATAACAATGCTATTGGTTTGTAGAATAGATTGTGAAATTGAGGTCCTGATGAAAAATATGCTGGATCAAAGTCAAATTGAATGTGGCCACAGGAAATTCATACACCTCGGAGGCAAGAATGAGCAAGACGAATAGGGGGCTTAAAATAAAGACAAATATATCAATGAAGAAGATAAAGTACATCCATGTGCCTCTGAGTCATTGGCTGTATACTGTACATGTAAAAATAAATGTTCAGACATAATCCAAAGAATTATGGGTAGAAAATTGGCATTTGCCTTTGCTTCTCAGCCAATGGTAATTCATATAGAGACCAGGTTTAGAAGCTAATGGTGTAAAAGGTTTACATAAAACACTAACAGCATCAATACGCTGTTACTCATGTGTAGTTGTTGTCCAACATTTCCTCATGTATCACTGTGAACAATCTGCCAATCTGTTTGGAGCGCTAGGTTTCCATCCTGTGCTGTAATGTTTGGCATGGCTGATAACAAGTTTGTTCGGAAATCACAGCTCAGTTATGTTCATTGCTCTGACTAAACCACTATGTATGACACTAACCACTGAAATGCAGCACTGGAAAATGTCACTCTCTCATTGTCTGGTTGCCCCAAAATCTTCCTAAGGCCACTGCTTTTTTTTTTTTCTCCACGGCCACACCATCCTACCGTTGTATTTAATCCAAACTCTGCTCTCCAAATTCTGTGTCCTTGTGAATACTGCTGACGGGAGGCGCAAGGACACAGACTCATCACCACTCGTGATGTTGATCGACAGTTATATAACTGTGGGGTTGTCGGAGGTGTTAGCTCTTCAATGATTTTTATCTGTCCCTGTGCGAAAATGCTTCAAAAAAAGGAGATATCCATCCAAACCCTGCGTCCAGTCCTCTATATTCTAACGATACAGCCACAGTGATCATGTCAGCGACTGTGCTGAAATGTGGAGCGTGACCTGCCATCTCATGTTATTTTGGAATGTCTTTGACACAGTTTAATAGTTGTCTATTTACAGTAACACTCACAAATACCAACAAGTGCACTGTGAAGCAACTCTCTCTACACCTACAACTCAGTATCACTCGCAGTTTTGAGAGTTCATGTTACAAAAGTTGCAAAATTTTGAACATTTGGTTTTATATCTCAGACAAAATGCATTTCTGTACAGAATGCATACAATGCAAAAAAAATCTATATATACAGCATATATGCTCCCTGGGGTGAGGTGGTACTGTACTTGCATGGTGCCACCGCAGCAGAAAAAAAAAAGTCAGCAGCCAACTGGCAGAGAGTGACATTTTGAGTGGTGGCAGTGTAACAGCACATAAATATATGAGGCAAAATAACACACCACAGCTCACAAATGTGGGAACAAGACACATTAAACGTACCTTTGACACTGAACACAGGGCCTGCCCTCAGATAGACGGACAGGAGGGTTAGTGTTGGTGACAGAGGGGAGGTGGTGGGAGCGTGAGGCTGGCAGGGATGGCTGCACTGTCAGCGTTTTATGCTGTGCTGAAATTGACTTGACATTCAAGTTGCCCACGCTCTCTGTATTAAGCTCTGTGAAAGTCAACTTTTTCCTGCTCTGAAAGTAATGACCTAAACCTGCGTCAGTCGGCAGTGGGTGACACTCACCCTACAAAATCATTGGTTAGTTGACAACGAGGAAATAAGACGGAGGAGAGAGACAACGCGAGGAGGAGGAGGGGGGGGGTTAAAAAAAGAAAGAAAGGTGGACTTACTGGACTGGGCGGTGCGGGCCTCGATGGGCTGTGTGTAAACGCCTAAACCCATCTCAGAACGGGCTGCCAGGGAGAAACGGTACAAGGTGTCAGGCTTTAAACCTTTCACGACGTGGGAGCCGGCTGGTTCGATGGTCACAAGTATCTGGATGCGGAGAATAAGTCAAGAAGAATTCCAATCAGATCAAGACACTTCACACACACACATATACGTGTATAGGGATAGTATTTGTTGTATTGCTGTGTCTGGATCTGATATTGCTTTATCGTGGAGGAATTCGTGTTCAACTGAAATCCTGACGTCTAGACTGCTGCCTCTCCTGCCTACATGCATACACGTAGAGAACACAGCCAAATATGAAAGCATTTTGTTCCAAAAACAATCTGTCCTCTGGTTTACAGTTGGTGCAGTGGTCCAGCAGAGTTGAATGAAGGGCAACAACGCTGAGAGACAGAACTGAACAACTGTGTGCTGTCTGTTACTACAGTAAATCTTTCTTATCAGCCAGGGAGCTGACTGCAGTACTACAATAACATTGCTTCAGCTGAGGCTTCCCATTCAGTGAAATTGCATCATAAAGAGCAAGATTCATTCGCCTGCAATCTCACAGTAGGATATGAGACAGGATTATCTGTCTATCTGTCTATCTGTCTGTCTATCTATCTATCTATCTATCTATCTATCTATCTATCTATCTATCTATCTATCTATCTATCTATCTATCTATCTATCTATCTATCTATCTATCTATCTATCTATCTATCTATCTATCTATCTATCTATCTATCTATCTATCTATCTGTGGTGGAGAAAACCAGGGCATGAAATAGTTATGGCATTGTGTTGTTGTTCTAACCTTGTTGTCTGAGCTGGCCTCCCAGTACTGCAGCTCGTAGTTTGTGATGGGGCCCTGCACAGGCCACAGCCATGTTAGTCTGATCTGGGTGTCCAGCTCAGCTTCAGCCTCAAAGCTGGATGGTTGAGCAGGGACTGGGTACAAGGATGCAAAAAGACAGAGATTAAAGAATTAAAAAGAACAAACAAGAGCGCATTCCTAAAGATAAATGTTCTCCAGAGCGTCTGCATTATTAACCACCCTCCTCAACACTGACTGTACAAAAAGGCTTCTGCATCCAAGACAAATTAATGCACAAAAAGCCCTTTTTAACACATAAGCATATTTGTACATTGTGTACGTTTTGTACATCTATACATTAAAACATTCATTAACACGCTGCTCACCTCCCTGCTGGGTTTTCACTTGCAGGATGTCAGAAGGTGGCCCATCCCCTACGGAGGTGAAGCCCAGCACCCGGAGGCTGTAGGTGATGTCAGGAGTCAGACCTGAGATGGTCGTCAGGCTGCTGTCGTCCGTGTTGTGTTTCTGCCAGGCGCTGAGCGGCGCCGTCAGGTCCGAGCTGTAGTAGACCCGGTAGCCCCTGATTTGCCCATTGGGCTCCTCTGGCTGCTCCCACTGGACCAGCATGGTGCTGGCGCTCAGCATGCGCGCCTGGACGTGCAGAGGTGGCGAGGAGGGGGCTTGTTCACCGGTGCGTGTCTCCACGGGGTCACTGGGCGGCCCGCGGCCGATGTTGTTGACAGCCATGACACGAAACTCATACTCAGAGTAGGGGCTCAGTCCACCGATGCTGTAACGAGTGGTCGCCACGCCTTCTACTTCCTGGAAACCGTTGTCTGAGGACTTGGCTCTGTACTGGATCATATAGTAGGACACGGGTTCTGGATTCCCAGAGTCCCAGGTGAGAGTCACGCTGGTGGCCGTGGTCTCTGTCACAATGAGGGAGGTCGGGGGCTTTGGCAAGGCTGAGGAGTGAGATGCAGAACATTAGTTTTCATATCAAGAATGGACTTTCAGGATGTGCAGGTAATTTGAGAAAAACTTGACGTCTGACACATTTGACACTGAAATTCTCAGACACATTACAACTAAACTCGTTCTTGTGGTGACTCAATAATTCTCCATTCAGTAAGTCAGAGCACTGAAATGATTGTTTCATAAGCTAATCCTTATAGTTCTGTCACTAGCCATTATCCGTAAATGAATAGAAAATCTCGACTGAAATGCCAATTCAGTGTTTTGTAACTGGTCCGGCTATTACTGACAATATGAGAAAATTGCAGGAGTGGTTCCCGTTGTGACTGAACGGCAAATTCAAACAAAACACAGGGTCTTCATTATGGCTTCCTTCAAGAAGGGGTCTGTGTAGCTGTGGTCCCTCTAAATGACTGTGACATTCTCTGTATTGATCAGTTGAGAGGAAAGTGGGATCGATACCTACAACAACTGATAAGAGAGGCTGAAATGGTTAGACAACACAGTCCCACTGTCACACACACACACACAGAGGTGAGTAGAGCTGCATTCAGACAAATATTTGGACTCAGAAAAAATAAACTCCACAGACTCAACAGACATGCAGGCAGACATATATACAAGCCCTTACATCAATGTTCATTGACAAAGCAGCCAATTCCACCTCTCACGATCAACAAAGACCGTAGGCTCCCACAATTATGTACAAGAAGTTTCAGAGGCCACTTGAAAAGTGGTTTTGTCTCTTCAATAACACTTCACTCATCTCTTGATTTGAGTGGCTTAAACAAAAAGAAGAATCCAAATTGTTTCCAATTTCACAGATAAGTTGGTAAAACGGCGGCTCTCACCTTTGACAGTGACCTGAGCTGTGGCTTCGATCATGCCCAGAGAGGAGATGGCCACGCAGGTGTAGTTGGCCGACTCGCGGATGTTGGTGACCTCCAGCACGTTGCGTCCCAGCGGCATCTCCTCCTCCTTGGTCAGCTCCACCAGGCCCATCATCCACTTGACGTAAGGCATCGGGGAGCCGACCGCCACGCACGTGAGGTTGATGCTGCCGCCCGGCATCACCTCTTGGTGGGTGGGTGGGATGGAGAATCTGGGAGGGACTCTTCGCACTAGGGAGGGGTAGAGGAGTGAAAAGATGGAATATGTAAGGCAAATGATATATCTTTGTGATTTTCGCGAGCAGTCTTGCGATATAGCACAACACCACGAGGCTAAAAGCTAACTATTAAAAGCAGACAGAATGGATGGCTGATTGCTATTGTCCGAATGTGCAGGCGAGCACAATGGGAATAATAGGACTGTCACAAAATGGCTCTGGAAACTCATAAGAAAACTTTGAGGGGGTGTTTTATCCTCTTGCCTATAAAAGGGAATATAATCAAAAAATAGCCCAGTTTTTTGCTGGAGACTGTGTCTGGCCCTCTTTTGTCAGAGTGTCAAATGGTGGCGAGAGTTGCATCACTGAGGGACCCTGTGGAGATGGCATTGTTTGATTTCTCCTCCTGCTCCCTCTCTCTGGCTCCTTCTGCTCAGCCTGTCTTTCTCCCTCTCTCCCTCTCTTTGTGCAGTTCTGATATGCAGATAGGCTGACATTAAAAAGGGGTTCCCATGGAGACAAGAAGGGCCCGTTGACGTCGCCAGGGACAAGGCAAACACCGATGCAGAGGCTCCATGCAATACTGAAAAGCTGGCCCAGAATAAACAGGCAGCCAGCATTTACATATGACTTGTTTTCTATCTAAATAAAGATACACAAGAAATGTTTGCCATACTAACACACTGTAGATCTTTTTTTTTTCTGACAACTTTTGGCAACCACAACAAACTTATCTGCCTGACATGGTATAGGGAAATTACTTGACATGGCTTTGTGAATAAACACAAGTGTCAGACCTGTTAAATTTATGGCACGCTGAACATTAGCATAGCATGCACCGGATTGAAGGAGGAGCTCTGACTTCTTTAACCTTGATTATGGAGTGAAGCTAGGCCAAACATTAAACTCCCAAGTGAGGAGCCATTATTGCTATTCCACTACTGCTCGTTGTATGTATTCAAAACATTACAGCATGAAACTATCCCTGCAGAATTTATGCTGCTTGTTTCCCCTAATGCAATACAACACCTCTGTGTCTCGCTGAAAAAAAAAAAGCCCTTGACTGTAATTGCTCTTTTGCACCAGTCTCCATGAAAATGGATTTTCAAATGTGAGTCTCCCTCCACCTTCCCTCCCCCCCCCCACTCTTCACCCCCCCCTCCTCCTCCCCGATCTAATTTGAACCGGAACGTCATTACAGCCATGCTTGTTATTCCCCTCATTATGTGGTGAAATGGAAAAACACAAAAGCACCTTTTGAGATTCCAGTCAGGAAAAGTCTGGTTCTCTGGACTGCACTATAATAAGGCGGACCTGGTTCACACTCATCTGAATTTTCCCAAAAATAATTGAGGGGCCTGTATACAGAGCTGCTGCTGGTTTTTAATCGATATAATCATGTGGGCTTAAACTACTTGGCTCGATATCTCATAAAAATATTAATATCCCAGGTTTCAGCCACAGAACAGACAGAATGATGCATGTTTTGGAATTAGGTCCTTGAGTTTGTTTTGCACAATTTAAGGGATAAATTAAAACAGTTTTTTTCAGAGGACTAATCTTTCCAGAGGGTTTACACAGCAAACAAAATAATGTAGCACAGAGAACTGTAAAGAGGTCACCAAAACTTTAGGACACAGTAACGATGACGGTCTAATATTAAGAGTCATTTAATGAGATGACTCAGTGGAAAAGGGGAGGTACAAGTTACTACGGTGACGACGAGGGTTTCATGCAGGAAAGAAATTACACAGGAGAAATCACAAGAGTCTAGAAAGATAAACAGATTATCAGCCATGACATCTGCTTTCTGAAGTTCACGGGCATATGGTTGATTTTTACATGCACAGGCTGGACAGGCCGACTAGTGTTACCAGCCTGGGAACGGGACAGGGACCACATTCTCAGGCAAAGCATGCACAGGAGCTGAGGAAAGATATGGGATGAGATCATAAGCCAGTGTACACTGGGGGAAGAAGATAAAGGGGGGTGGTGGTGGTGGGGGGGGACTTGGTCCAATTTTCTCATATAAACGAGTGAACATCTGATTTCCAGTGTGACAAATGCACGACGGAGGCGTTGTATCCCATTTGCGTCGGTAGCCACATGTCTTCTCACACAACTGCAACATCTCCAAGTGCAGCTATTTTGCACAACATATGCTTATGAAAAAAGTGAAACCTGAGAGGAGAGGGCCTAATGTAAGACCATTAGGGTCAAATTATCTGTTATTCTTTCATGATTCCATAGACTAAACAGTGCTAAGAGCAGTCACTCAGTGGGGCCTGTGTATATTGAACACTTAATGTTGTGAATAATTCATGGCGTGCGGTTAAGTTTGGAGAGGTGCTGTGGAACAAAATGACTAGAGGGCAGGTAATTGTTATCGATTCCCCCGAAGCCTCTCTCCTGTTGAGAGCGGCTTGGAGAGACGGGCTCCAGGACTCTATCAAAACCACAAAATAAGCCCTGTCTCCACTCTGCCTGCCTGCTTGCTGGATACCTATAAATTTAACTGCCTTGACAAAGTGCCCAAGGATAGCAGAACCTGTTCAGTGAATCAATATCTGAGCAAACTGGCACGGAGTCAGCAGGCTCCCGGGCTTCCTGGCAGCAGCACTGGGCGACCATGATGGCTGATCATCCCCCTGTCAGCACGCTGCCAACTCATTCTTAAATATTCTATAGGTCAGCTCTTTGCATGGCGGTGCTCTGCAGATGGTACGGGTGAGGAAATAATTTCCAAAACATTACCCCTCGGTGACAATGTCAATGTCAATATTCATTAACTCTAAAACAGAGACTCTAAATATGCAGATGAAGGACCAAAAGTCATAAAATCAATTACTTGTATAAATCAGTTAATGACTAGTTGTTAGGCGGTGACAAGTGTTTATGTTTCTATAAACGCCTTGTTTTTTTTCCCCCCCTGTAATATCACTTGTGGATGAGTGGATGTCCTCTCATTAGACCAACATGCACCTATCATATCCTTCAGTCTCTGGGTGGAGGATGCCCATAGCAGTAAAACACACATAATCCCCTAAGAACGGCTTTGTCAGTTCTGATACCCATGTCCCTCAGTGGGAGAGCAGGGGTGTTGCTGCCTAAATACCTGACAAATCCGGTTGCCACCTGAATACCGGAGTAATCCGCAACACACCTCTGATGGGCCGTCAGAGGTGGAGGGGAAGTCTGAGGGTGAAAGGAGCTATAGTTTTTGATGGATGGGCTTGACAGTGACACCGAGGGTGCGGTTGGGAGAAATGCACGGCAACATAACACAACACAGATCTAATAATGACTGAGACGAGCTGTGCTGGGGAATCAGTGTGTGTTTTGGCAAGGCTAAGCGAAACATGTTGTTTTTTTTTGTGTGGTGGGAGGGGGAGTGGCCTTGTAAAGCATGCAGGAGCTATTCAGGGATTCATGCAAACAGGTAGACACAACGGCACATTTACAATTAACAGGGGATTAGAGGGAGCTATTAATAATAGTTTCTTTTCAGCTTTTCAAGGTGGTGATATCGGTGTCTTCATCAGAGAGGCTGGGAGGGATTGGCTGACCTCGCCTAAAAAATCTGAATTAAATTGAAGGGAAGGGATTACAAGTGAAAAAATGACCAACCTTCGCGCTGATCTGTTTGTGGATGAAGTGATGTGATGGAGGTGAGCGATGGGATGAGAAAATACAAAGTGGAGAGCACAAAGACAGTGAAACAGAACGGTGTTTCCAAAGACCCAGTGTGAAGTTAGTGACAAACAAGTGAAGAAATGCAAACAAACAGTATCAGGGAGGGAAGCCCGCTTTTAACAGTGACTCATTGTTATTCTTCAGCCTTATACTGAATAGTAGTGAGTGAATGAGTCTTAATCCAAAACAAATTATTCATTACGATCAATTAAATGTGCTGTTGTGTTTTTATCTTTGACCTGAATATATATTGAAGTTTCAGGAATTGAACTTTAAAACCACACATGCACATTTTCCCTCTCTATAAAATGACTTTTTTTCATCCCTTTCAATTCACCTGTTGAAGTGGAACATACCTAATCGTCTTCTTCATAAAACTGACTTAAATTGATCATTTTGTAAGTTTCCCTCCCTGACACCCAGACACACACACACACACACATAGAGCAGCATGAAGATATTTTGGTAAAAGAAAAGCCCAGCTGCAGCACTTTATCCTCTGTGACATATTGACATGTCACATGGATATATGAGGGAGTGCCGGCAGACAGAGGCTGACATCCCTCCTCCGTTGTGGGATAAGCGCTTGACAAATGAGCGCTCATGCACAATCACAGGACGCTTGTGATTCTGCCCACGTGGGTGGAGTCCTCCTTCAGAGAAGAGGTCACCGAAAAGGCGACCCCCAGCAGCAAACAAGGAGCACACGCACCTGCACACCTACAAACATGCACGCAACTCTTAATGGATGAGAAGTGGAAGGACGTAAATAGACACACAGACAAGAAGGAGCAGACCCCCCCACCCCCCCTCTCCTTCCTGCTCCTTCCCCCTCCCACACAGAAATATGAGGACATCACTCTCTGGTGGCTCTGAAATGTCAAGACAAGGGTGGTGATGGTTTTGCTGGCAGCATGTTTGTGTACCTGCAGACAGGAATTGGATCAGGTAGCGAGAAATACACTTGCAGACACAAAACACCCACCTGTAACGAGCACAATTAATGCTAGTGGGGAAAGGATGTGTGTGTGTATGTGTGTGGGCGAGTGTTACAAGGGGGTTGTTAGAGAATAATAACACAATTCATTCTCCCGTGGTAATCTTTTTCATATGTCACCTTCAAGTAGTGGTAACTTTATTGACATTTCCATACTACAAATGATTGTTCCACCCAGGGAGGATGGACTTTTTAAAAGGCACCGCATTTAATCATGTGATAGATTCCTATAGGCGACTCAGAGGGGAGAGCAGAATATTGAAATACAGTTAATCTCAACATTATACGGCAATATCTTGTGCCGTGCATCACAAGGCATTTAGAGCTGTGCCGCTGTTGTATTCATTTGTTCACCAGCCTGAGCATCATTTCAATATTGTGCAAGAAGGTTAGGAATCAAGCATGCTGCTTCACGTCAATACGGGGGGAAAAATCTGCACTTGTCCAATGACCTATTTGCTTCCCAATGCTTGTTATGTTTACAAGTTTGAGCAGAGGCTTTAAGCCGCTAAATCTCCCCTCTGGTGTCTTGGAATAAAAAAAGGAAAACATATATAAACAGTGAAGGAAGAGAGCCACGTCAAAGGCCACTTGTCTTGAGTCCCTCATGTTTTAAACCCAATCAAGCAGCCCAGTGATAACACAGCCCCGGGTCTTGTCTCCTCATTCTCGCAGCGGTAACAAAGACAGAGTGAAAACATGGCCTGAGCCTTTGTTCTCCTTTCCAGACAAGTACACTTTTAAAAGGTTACGCTTGGTTTGATTTCTATCTCTCCACTGGTGTGGTGAGGGCTGGCGGAAAAAGTTGGTGTTGGGGGCCAACGGGTTGACAGCTACCTGGGTGGTGTTACAGACTAGCTGGGCCTCGGGGCCCTGCTGGCGCCACGCCACACAACAACTGTAATTACCTCTAAGGGGAAAAAAAGGCCACGTCTGCACCTGTGACAGACATGCCCTGATTAATAGACGAGGCTTCCATCCCTTCCTCGCCTTTGCTGTTTGGCTGGCTACCTCCCCCTGTCAAGATTTAAGATCTAAACCTTCTGGAGCCCACAGTGTTTAATCTGTAAATTTGATGCTGCTGTGGCTCTTGAAGATGATTTTACCTCTGGTTTCTCTGATCCAGGAGGAGGGTCTGTCTGCCACAAAAACATTTCCCGTATATTTTCCTACAAGGGAAAAACTGGTGCTAATAGAACATGTCTTAGTGAGAGGGGGAGATACAGATACAGTATACTTGATTCTAATTTATTTAGATGTAAAAAGAGTCAATGGAACCAGTGATGTGTAAAATAGCCTGTATGATGCACCAGTGTATACAGGTATATTCCTTTAAAAGAAATTATGAAGAGATAGCCAACATGTCTCTTTCTTACACTGACACTTTCACTCCCTCCTCCCTCCTCCGCCCCCACACTTACAAGTGGAGCAGCTATTCTGTTTCATGTACATCAGACATGGTGGTGTTGTCCACAGGGGCTGACCCAGACTACTCACTCCCCTATACCAGCTTTTTCCAGGACGGGCACAATGCTGCCTTTGCGCTGCATTAGTGTGCTCATAGAGAAACCACAACAAAAACAAACCCTGAAACTCCAAGCCCCTTCATGTCTTCGGGAGCCCTGGGTTGTACTGGGGGTGTGAGGATGTAATGGAGCCTTTTCGATTCAGTCAAAATAAAAACGAAAGGAGACCTGTCACGGCTTTCAATACCTGCACAGGAAACGTTTCAATGCAGTTGTTTTCACAGAGGCCGCACCTGGTTGAGTTCCTCCTGCCAAACTGAGGGTTGAGGTTAGCTCGCTGCTAGGGGAGGAACGGCATAGTGAGGGTAACTTGTTTGGTCGAAGTAGAGACAAAGAGAAATTGTGGTATAAATGCGTTCCCTCAATGTGTAAATTACATAATAATTAAAGGCCTTGCAAGTGTTTTCATTTATCCTGGCTGATTGGAACTCGGCTCGGACTGAGGGTGGGCAGGGGCATGCTGGGAATTACTCCATGCACCAATAAGAATTATAATGGTGTAATTTGTCCTGCGGATGTCAGGTGCAAAAAGGAAAGAAAAAAACACAAAAAAACAAGAGCTGGAGCTGGGAGAATGACGACACTGTCAATCATAGTCTCCCCTCACACTGAGAGGAGCCGTGAGCACCCCCAAAACAGCATTTGATTAGGGAACGGCAATATTTAGAATGAGAGAGGAAATGTTAAAAGGTTGCACAGTTGGTCTGCAAAATTATTTTACACAAGATGAAATGACAGATTAATTCAAAGGCTGAAAGAAATGTGTGACTTTACCTCGTACGTAGAGATTGGCAGGAGCAGAGTAACGGGTCCCAGCACTGTTCATGGCAACACATTCGTATTTCCCCTGGTCAGACTCCTCGCTGTTCTCAATTTGTAGGGCTCCTGCACAGAGGATTAACAAATTTAGCTTTTCCTTGACAGTTGTGGAATGTGAGATGTAACTTGGCATGAAACCACAGCAGAAATCTGCACAGTGACTCGCGAGAGCGCCTGTCGTCAACCAGTCTAACCCAGTTCATGTGTAATTAAGTGTCTTAGACCTGGACGCAGTTTTGTCAAGAAAAATGCTTACGGCAACACAAGCATTTAGCTGATTTGGCAAGTTTAAGGGAACTGCTAACAGAATATTTGCCTGGTAGTGTTAAGGAGAAATAAGACCATGACTGGGGGTCAATTAATCATCTGAATAACATGTCACAGCCATCAGAGGCTGACTGGGCCTTCTGCTGAAGGAAATAAAAGACAAACAAAAGTGTTGAAGTCATAGAGGACTAAATGTGAGGACTCAACTAAGTCATACAGTACCGCAAAACAAAAGCAGAACAATTAATGTTCTGTCTCAAGAAGTAATCAAACAAGCTGTGGATTAATATCAACAACTGTGCAAACGGTTTCACTGTTTGATTTTATACACAGACATTATTTAGACCCTCAGGGGAAACGATACTCTTCAGTTTTGAGCTGCGAATTATGTTTTCAGAGATCCTTAGTAATGGCATAAAAAGAAAACATGACCATATTAAAGTACTAGGTAAATGTAAATGTATAACTTTGGACTGAACAGCTCTCGGCCATTATCTGCTAAATGGCCTGAGATATTGATCCAAATTACATCCAGTGCAGGTATCCTTTCTCCAAAACTATGTTGAGTGCACATTTAGCACTGAGACCTGTTATTGTGTTGTTTCATTATCAACTATTTGACCATGTCTGACCGAAGCCCTCGAGGGGGATGCTCCTCTGCCAGATGGCTTAGATTAGTATTCACAATCCCAAGTAGCTGTAGTCATCAGACAGAAGGCTAACATGTTGTTTCTAACAAAGCACAAAAGCCCGGGAGACCTCTCTCTGTGTGGTCATTTTGACACTCCGTGTCCAGAACCATCACCTAATCATTGCTACTGAATTGCAAATGGTCGACAGATGAAGCATGTTACAATATGACAAATTGAAAAGGGACCAACTACACCAAACTTACCTGCGTGCCCTGGTTTCAAAAACACATGTATAAAAACAACATTGGTTGTCTTAGCGGGGAACATACATGTCATAAATGAGTGGGAACATTTATCACGTCTCCGAAACGGCATGGTTCTAGCGAGAAAAGGCAGCCAGCCACCATGCAGTTTGGAAATGATTAAAATACTCAGCGTACGATGATGTCAGGATACATTTCTTTCACATCATGCAGCATGAGATGAATGCAACAAACATGTTCACCACCAACCGTGGAGGGGGACTCGAATCGAGACGAGGCCAAAAAAGAGAAGCGGAAGGAGGCGGGGCAGTGACATGTGGTAATACCGCCTCAGATCTCATGACAACACATCCCTCCAAGGTGTTTGCTCTGCTTGCTGAGCTCATCGCTGTCTGATTCAGCACTGACACGCACCTGCATACTAATGTCGGTGTCACCAATCTGTCAATCCGTCCGCTCTCCCATGGGAGAAAACAGAGCGAGCACTACAGGGATCTAGACGGTTAATGGTATGACAGTTGTCAAGAGCTGAAACACTAAAACTCCTAGAATTACTTCTAACTGGAACACTGGAGCATCTTCTCCGAGCTGATTTCATTGTTTTTTTTTTTGTTTCACGGAGCAGAAGGGAGAGCGAAGCTGCCATAAGGCTGCAGGAACTCCTTAAGAGTTAAACATCTAATTGAATATGGGCTGTATTAGGTGCCTGGACACACAAACACTGAGACAGACAGCTGGTAGTTCCAAATGTATTCAGCTTGCCCCAGACGTCCACTATTTACCTCAGTGCTGTTGAGCGGAATCATGCTTTTACTCGGGGGAGAAGCATATGATTTCCATAAAAAGGGGTTGAAGCTTCCACCTTAACAATCTCGACCAAGCATCCTGTTCCCATGCTGGGGGGCAATGCTGCATAGGCTGTATGCAAATGCAGCCATTTCAATTTACATTGAGGCTGCATAGAGGAGGCAGGTAGATCCTCTTGTGGCAATGGTGGCCTTTAGTTTAAAATGCAATTCCTCACCTCTTTCTGCTGAAAAGCCAGAGGAGAGGGCTGTAGCTGAAAGATGTTTGTTTCTGTGTGAATGTATGTGTGCGCGCGTGCTTGTGTGTGCGGGGGTTTGCTCATGAATGTGGTTCATTTCTAACAGTATAAGAAGAGCCTTGAAAAAGCTAATTTGCAAGATAACACCTTGGACTGGCTTTTGCATTTTCATTCTCCTGACATCAGGGTTGGTGATCATTTGTTTGTTCAGGAGCAGACGGCAGACAGAACATGATCAGACAGAAAAACGTTAGGTAGAGACAAAAGGGGCAGTGGTTGACGGTGAGTTTGGTGCTAACAGCGTGGATGAACCCGATGATGTGGCGTCAGGGGGGGGGGGAGGGCGGGGGCGGTGGTTGGGAAATAGGTGGTGCAGGGGTCTGATGTGGATGTGAAGGAATGGTGCGGACGTGATATTTTCCAACACACTTTATTTATCATCCTTACCTCTAATTGGTGTACCACCTAGGTGGGAGTAATTTCGATGCAAACAGGGTTGAGAGATTAGTTAGTAATCCACTTACAACAGTGGGAGAGAAAAAAAACATGGCTTCTGACAGGCCACAGATATAATAAACTGATACATAGAAGCCACTTAAATGTGACAATGTGACAAAGTTCGTTGTACTACATGCTATGAAGCAAGTATAAATGTTGGACTGTACAAACCGACTGTAAACGTCACACACAGAAACAACACAGCCTGAGAGGGATCCCCTGTGCAGCAACATTTAGAGACACAACGCTGCTGCTGCTGCTTTTGTATTCTCAGACAACAGCTACACCCACATTTGTCCTTACATCACAGCAGCATTAGAACAGTATGCAATTTAAGCATTTTTGCCATTAAGCTTTCTAATTTAAGATAATCCCCACTCAACTCATTTATGCAGACGGCAGTTAGTGAAATGGGCAAGAGACATGAATGAAAGTCATACGCAGTAAAAGAGAATAATGCACGCAAAAAGGTCATCAGGTCGAGAGGTATGATAATAAAGAGAAGTTAGTATATTCTACAGAGTGGATGATTTGGATGATGTGAAAAGATTGAATGTGTGTGTGTGTAAAAATCCAGTGAGTGTGATGCAATAAAATAAACTGGATCTGGTATTTCCTTTAACTGTGGCAACAAATGAATGTGCCCTTTTCTTGCAATTGCAACAAAAAATGGATAAATAAATAAATAAATTGGCCTAATTTCAGGTCATATACAGTAATGTAAATCCTGATATGGAAGCAGATGTCAAGAGAAGGGTGGAGGATAAAAAAGAATTGTTAGTCTGAGGGCATTACATATCAGCACATTTCCAGGCACTCTCACTATATACGAGAAAGAAAACTAATTAAAAGTTTGTTGCTAGAAGTGAAAAAAAGAAGACGGAAAAAAAAAATCACAGTTTTATGCACAATTTTATCCTTGCTATAAAAACATAATCATACAATTAAGTGGTTGTGTTAATATCTAATTTGGGGTAAATCTGTTTCTAATTCTGGGGGTTGCACTTGTAGCGGAGCCACAATTTAATATTGCAAGAACACGGACAGCCCAAGTGAACGTGCTCCAGTGACCTGTATTCAGCTTCCACTGGGCCGCTTTAGCGCCAGGCTTTTTCTGGAGTGGCTCTCATCTTTAATCTTTGAGGCCCTCAGACCTGCAGCCTGGCCCGACACTGTCCAAGTGAGGTAGATTTAGTAAGAAGTGACAGGACTGAACCTGGTCACAAGCCACTAATCTTCCCACCTTGGACCTTTATCATCTGATCCAGGTCAGACGAGCGCTGTGTTTATTTATCAAGTGGACTGATCCGGCGAACAGAGGGAACCTCATTGATTTCTTTCATTTCTTTCTTTCCCGGAGGTTCAATACATCAGCTAATACATCATCAGCTGGCCTTGTTGTGACCCAGCTGCATGGTAAAGAGGGGATTAAGGATTATTTAATATGGAGAAAAATTCTCTTTCTGTACTTTGGAAGGTTACAAGCTCATGTATCACTGTCAGAGATGGCAGGAACAACTTCAGCCCAACTTCTGTGCTACTTTATAAGTGGCTGCAGCTGTTACGAGGAATAAAATCCTCTACGAACTCAGCCAACTAATCAAGGTGACAATGACAAGCTGAATAAAACTTTCATGTCCTTTGTGATGAAAGAGAATACATGAAGTCGTACATGACAACAAAGGGTTTTGTGTTTGCACATCATCCTCATGTCTAACCTGACTCATGTCTGTTGGCATTTAATGTCATCTTTCACCCTGCAACTTGCCACTGCTGTAATTTACATGTTCCATATGTCATGTAGAGTAACATCTTAAAGAAATTAATTCTGATCAAATCAAATTGTACCTGAGCGAAGCTGTTTGATCCGCCCGTTGCTGCTGCTGATGTCCACAGGAAGCATGTCCTTGAACCAGGAGATCTCTGGGTCTGGGTTTCCACTGGCGGCGCACAGCATGGTGGCAGTTCTGGTCCTTTCAACCACCTTCAGTTGTGGACCCATATCAATGGTGGGGAAGCCATGGGGGATCTGGTTCTCTAAAAACACAAAAAAAGGTAGATTTTCAGTATACATGTAGGCGAGACAGAAAATGTATAAGAAGAGGGAAAAAAGCGTATTTACAAAAAGGTTCTCAGTAGCCGTGAGAGGTGTCGAGAGCATCAAAGCTATTGAACTCACAAGGACGGAGAAGAGGATGAAAGAGAGCAAATACGTTTCAGGTGCGACAGGCTAAACAGTAATCAGCACACACATACACACACACACAGAAAAAAAATTGTAAAAAAAACAAAAAAAACAGCAGATACTACTGGGGACTACATGACGCTGATTTGGATTTCAAATTTGGCTGGGAAAAAAAAAAAAACCTGTCTCTGATTGATTATCATAGAAGGCTTATTACCCAGCACGGGGAGGCTCAGGTTTAGACAGAGGAAGGAGAGTTGCAATCTGCCTTTGGGTAGCCATGCATAAATGAGCTGCCTTAAGCTTAGCAAGCTAAACAAACCTATTTGAATAATCCAACTCATCATAATCAGTGTAAAGGCATATCCATGACAACACATTAAGTATAATCCTTGAAGCAAAATTTTTGGATCCTGAGGTGAAAGGTTGTTTTTTTTTGCAAATATGGATTGATATCATGTCATGAGATAATATGGAGGTCTTCAACAGAGGTGAGCAAACTCGAAACACTTAACTCCTAACCCACTCTGATAGTCAGATTACACAACGTAATACCTGAGTGTGTTGACTCTGGGGGAAGTCACGGAACATTAATTATCATCTCTTCCATAAGTGACATGAATTTGTGTGGTTACATGCCGCATAATGGCTTTCCCAATCAATATTTTGTCTCTTTAATGAAATATAACGTTGTATTTCTGTCAGAAACTGTCACTATTCTGGACTAACTGCTTCAACCTGACCTCATCTCCGTAATAAATCCTAATTTAACCTCTTAACCCTGGACAACCTTAATAAAGAGGAAACACGACAGCCCTTGAAAGGTCCAATTATCAGCTCGCGCTCAGACGTGGGATCTCTTTTATCTCTCTCCTCCTATGCTGATGCAGCCTTGTTGTGCTAATGAAAAGTGCTAATGGTTGTAACTCCTGTCCTTTGGTTGGATATGAGAAGGTACCTGCCTGCAGGTTCACAGTCTGCCAGGAAGAAGACTTTAATACAAGACGGAGATTTTAGCTATTTAGGAGTGTTAAGAAAACTGTGCCCAGGATGCGATTTCAATATTACTAAAATAAAATTGAATGGCCGTGACAGAATGATCCACTCAATATTATCTAATGCTTACTTAAAAATACAAATGTTTCAAGGAGGTTTTATGTCAAGATGGATGAGTAGAGCAGTTAAGTTGTTGTGGAACAAGGTATTTAACCTCTAGCCACTAACAGCGTCCTGACTACAAGGCTACACCGTGTCAGTCATTAGCTATGATGAATTATAAATACAGACACTGTTCTCTTCCGGGTAGGTGTAAAAAGAAACCCACCACATGGTATTTAAAAAAAAAAAAATCTACTACTGACTGCAGCTGAAGTAGTATCATTACGCTGTTTGATTCGATCAGTAGTGAGGCTATCTAACTGGAGATAGGATCGTTTGGCTTGTCTGAGTCCAAAATCCATATGTAAACATATATGGCTGGGACAAGCATATGAGTATCGGTGTTTTTTTTCTTTGTTCTCTGGTGGAGCAGTTTCTCCTCTCCTCCCTTCACCCTTGTGTTTGGCCGGCGGCCCGGATAGTCTCGTATTCAAATGTAGCTGACAGATCTCTGCATGCCTTCTTATCTCTGTGGCGAGGTTTACTTCCTGTCTAATGATACAGGATTCGTTTTTCAGACATCCCAACTGAAATCAGGATACCTCTACAAAAGAGACAACTACAGCACAATGAAATAATACCGTACAATTTGTCATTGTATGAATAATGGTAACAGTAGCGCCCTGTGTTCCTCTGTGGTTTGCTCCGTCTAACCTTCAAAGAGAAAGAGAAGGTACAGAGAGATGGAGAAAGGAAAAGAATCAAAGAGAAAAATACCTGGCAGGTACACAACCTACATATTGTTCAACATGTAATTCACTGAATATTTAAAAAAAATGGAAAAGGGGTGGCAAAACGATGAGCAAAATAATACATTTCTCTGCGATTCTCCTTTTATGGTGCAACGTGGTAAAAGCATTGAATTCCTCTAAACCTACAGGGAGCTAAACTCCAGCCTCAGCTACTTAATTCACTTAGAATATATTCTTAATGGCCACAGATCACCTGGCAGGAGGTCCCTTTGTGGCTGCTGACATGGACCCAGGTTCCTCATGTGTGCACTTGCAGGGGGTGGGGGGTAAAGTTGGTGTGGGCTCATGTGGTTGTGTTTGGGGACCTTGAAGCAGAGCTAAATTAAGTACTCAGCTAGTCTGTGCAATGATGCAGCAATACCAGATGGATTTTAGCAACTTCCCAAAAATACCTCTCATGGATTTTTTTTTTCTGTATTTATATCATTTAATAAATTAACATAAATAAAAGCATGTCAGTTTTACTTCCCAGGAGTAATGCATGGACAAAAATTGAGCATTTAACTTTCAGATTATGTGTCAATCCGTCAGACAAATGATGAAACATGATGAACAGTGACAAAAGACATGAAAGCAGAGGTGTATACTATGTTGGGATGAATCAACTGAACACTGACTCCATCCATATCTGTACGTTTACTGCTTTTGATGTGCAGTGGACTTGATCTGATTTTCAATCAAGCGTGGATATGGGAAAAAAAAAAAAGTGTATTTGTGTTTATCTCTCCAGCAGCCTCTCATGTTCATGCTTCATGACATGCACGCTGTTTGGACATGTAACACATGACCGTGCCCTCCAAAAATCACTCCATCTCTCAGACAGAAAATGGTGCAGCTTCCCCTCCAGGTCGAACATATTGTAACTATATCGCGGAAACTAATCGATTGAACGAGGCATGACACTGACCTGTCAATCAAACCTAGCCACTTACCTCAGGGACCGAAGAGAAGAAGACTGACAAGTCTGTCGTTCTGTATTTTGAGGTGGATTTTTTCAACATTTGATCCATTTTCTCCTGACTAACCTGACTGCAAGCTGCCGTTTGGAACATAGGCAGCCACAGAAACAACTGCCTTGTCTTACTGGGGGGTAAAAGGTACTTATGGAGTAGTGTTTGTGCAACTGAAGAAATAGTAGCACAGGATATTTCTGGCCAAACCCTCTTGTGGTGGCGCCTATGGAATATTTATGATTAGGGTTTATTGGCAAATGTTCCTGGGCTGTGAAAAATGCAAACCATTGGTAAAACAGGGTGAAAGACCCCAAAGGAGTTATTACACGAGTCAGCGGCTCTGTCGTATCAAGAAGCACAAACAGGGAATAATTTAGAAGGCAAACAGCTGCAGCAAAGCTTATACATGAATCAATCCCCTACTTCAGGGTAATGTTTGCCTTGTAGGTGAACTGTTGCTACAGAGCTGGATATTCCTTTCAAAAAATGTGCCTGATTAGTGCATCATGGCTTCACTGTGTCACTTCCATCATGGGACATAATAGGAATGAATGGATGACTGGCCAGGCTGCAGCTACGGTAAATGTCATCTATTTCTCTTGCTCTTCTGTCCTCTGCAATGTTCTACGCCAACAGAAAACTAGATGGATTTCATTAGTATGGAAATGAAGAAAAAACTTTTAACTGTATTATAATACATTTCTAAAAGAAATCAAAACTCACATCACATCCTCTGTTCTCTTACTATGTCAAGTTGTATGATTAAAAAAAAAAATCCACAGACGACCATAAGATGACTCATCTTTTAGCTTTCATAACACAAGAAAACTTCATACAATCTCTTGCAGACAGTTCAGACAGTTATGAGTATTTGATTTGTTAACAAAATGCTCCGTATATAAAAATCTGCAAAAACCACGCATCCTTCATCCATTGTAGCTTTCTAAAGTTGTCCTTGGCCTTTAAAAGGAGATGAAGGAGAAATTGAAAGTTCTGTCTACGCACTTATCAAAGATCTTGTTGAGCTATTGTGTAAAAATTTGAGCCCTGTCTGTCTATTCCTACTACTCCAACTCCTGCGGCTGGCCTTGTCTGCCAACTTGTCATCCCAGGAAGACAAAGACATGCCTTTGTTCAGTCCTCTTTAATTTGAAGGGAAAAGAAAGGGGATGGGGAAATTTGGAGAGAATCCAATGAAATAGTGCAGGCGATGCAGGTTGATGTTTGTCAAGATAGAGGGCATTTTTAATAAAAAGGCCCTCTTGTGCCGGAGTGTAATTCATCAAAAAAAAGGGAGGAAAAAAAAACTCCACTCCTCTGTCTAGTCCAGGCACGAAAATACGAATAAGACGAAAATCCTGAGATAATGTCACGTAGACCCTCCATTACGGAGATGAACAGAGCTGCAGAGGGGGAAAAACAACAAGAAAAAAATACCAATGCCATGTGTGACATGTAAGGAGATTATTGTGTTCTACTTCTCCATCTTACTATCAAACTGGTGATTTATAGAATAAACTGAATGTATGCATGCGAAGCACAGCGACTGATCTATTAAAATGTGGTAAATGTCTCGTACTGAGGAGTCCAATCTGTCTTAAACCCACGCTGCTTAATGAGACTTTCTTATGTTTATAAAGTGACTTGTGTGATGTTGTTTTTTCTGCAACAAAAAGTAGGAAAAATTGCCTGGATTTGCAAATGAGGAAGGCCAGAGGCGACGGAGGTAACGTGTGAGAGGTAGAACTAGGTGCGCATGAACTGGTTCCACCATGATTTGAAAAGTAAATAGGACCATTGTTCTCTCAGCAGCCATTTATCACGCACAGAGTCATACTGCAATATGAGCCAGCTTAGCAGATGAACTTGTTTGCAGAGGTTATAGCGGAACGGTAGGAAAGAGAGGGCAGACGGGAAAGTCTTAATGTGGTTTTCTGATTGTACTACTCAATTAGGATAGCAGTGGGGGCCGTAACTATACACAAAAGGCATGGGGTAATATTGGCATCATCATTTGTAAAAAAAAAAAAAAAAAAAGAAGAAGAAGAGAGGAACTAGTAATATGGTAATTAGCGACATTAAGAAAACATGATACAGTAATCATGGAGTATTGTGTCAGGGAGGTGTGCCTCTGCTGCTACAGCCACAGGCAGGTGAGGTAAGATTTAGCTAGATGAGCGAAGAGAAGGAGAGAGAAAGGGAGAAAAAGTAAAATGTAGAGGAAGGGAGGAGAAGAGGAGGGGGCAGAGGAGGGGTGCATACCAACCTCCTGCCAGCTCCAATTACCAGTGTGAGTGGAGCGTGGCAGCTAGGGCGATGGGTCTAATCAGAGCCCTGCTGAAAGAGACCCGTCCCTGTCCTCCTGTCCCACTGGGAGGCTGCTGGAGCTCAATCCCACACTAACGTCAGCCAGCGTTTTTCCCTCAACCCAAACATACTCATCTCAATGGGGGAAAACACTCCAGACGCCCCATCCCCTTGATAACAGGGGAGCCCTGACATAGTGCCATGAGATACAACAGTTCTGCATAAAAAATGCCTGCCTCATTTCCATCGCAGTGTGCCCCCGTACCTCCTTCCTCCTTATATTCTCAAGTGCATAAAGTGGTGAATGACATGTTCTGCCATGAATGTTTTAAGTGAGGGTCTCGGCAGAGAAAGGCTCCCATACAGTCATGAGACATACGGGGGAAGCATATGTCTAGGAATATTCATAAGAAAACACGTCAGAGTGTTGTGTGTGTGTGTCAGTGTATATCTACGTATACACTGCCCACCAGCAGCTCGCCGCATTCTGCATCAATAGTTAATCTAATTCAACGTCAACGTGTGCCATCAAGAATTAAGGTGATACAGTGAGACGCTCTTAAGTTATTTAACTTATACATCTGAGCTGATCTCAATTCAAGCAAGAAATAAAAGGCCTTATGATCTCTGTGTGTGCCTGTTGCCAAGTGATGGATGACAACAATTAAAGGTGATGTCTCCTTTGATAGTGCGAACCAAAGAACCACAGTGGCAACACAGCCACTTGGCTCATGAAATATTACTGCTTTAAAATCTAGCCTTTTAAACGTACATCAGTGCACTGTCTTTATAGGTAAAAGGGGTTTATATAGTTTTAGAGGATATGAAGGCCATTTTAGTGTTTTATTCTCCAGCCTGTGAGGAGGTGCAGCATTTAGGTCAAAGAACCTATTTACTGTAAGTTGTGAGGCGCTTGCACTTCAAAGCTTCCAGACTGTATGTTTCATGTGTTTGACTGATAAACCCTTTTAATTATTCACCTTTCTGTTAGTCCAAGCTGTGAGGGAAACTAAATATAGAGCCATAAGTGTTGTCTTTGTCCCGACTGGTCTGGAGTCAATCTGGCACTGAAAAGCAGACGGGCCGTCTGCAGAAACAAAGCGCATGGCCCGCGGCTGTCTCTAGCCAAGAACACCGTCAAGCCAGACATTTGCATCTGCCTGAGACACGGAAGTGTGTGAGAAGTGTCGGCGGCAGCGGGAGGTGCAAATAGAAAGCCAAAGCTAACATGAGCTCCGCTGAAAGAGCTCCATGAATAGTTGGATTGCTGATGGTGTGTAAAACATTCAGCAAGTTCACTTGGAAAATGTTTAACTGCCAAGGATTTATGGGGAACAAAAAGGTAATGGTGGTGTTACACTCTGTTGGACAGTGGGAATGGTTATCCATTAATAAATCTGGACATAACAGCATTTCCATTTACAGTAACAGTTGACTGTTAGAGCTGTTACTTATGAACATTTCTTGAGGCTCAGTAATTGCATTTGTTTGATAAGTATGGCAGGTCTTGGAGGTGCTACCTTCTGAAATCCGGGGCCATTAAGGCAGTGACTAATGGGCCCCACGGAAAGGCAGTCGGACCCGGCTGGTATTCATGTAACTGCCTCTGTGCTTTTGACTTGCAAAACATCGGAGGGCAAGGAGTTTTCTCACATGTTCTGCCATGAAGGGCATGTGAGCGAGACCCTCCTGCTCTTCAGAGAAATACTAGCTGGCAGAACTCCCACTGCAGAGGTCTCCTCAGCAGGGATGACACGGCACACCCCGACATCAAAGACCCGGCAAGGAGGCCATTGATGTAATACTGTTGTAATGACATGAAAATGGTGAAAATCTCCATGGAAAAGGATCCAGAGACAGAAAAACAAAGACAACAAGATGCCAAATTCTTGCTAGAATTCTTTTTCACAGACGGACCCGAGTCGAGTCGAGTCGAGTTGGTGCGGACGGTGACGTAGCCGACGACTGCACAAGGGATTTGTTATTGGGCAGATACGTCTATTTACTACAGTTAGGATTAGGCAGCAGGGAAATGAATGAAACGTGCATTCAAATACGTCGGCACATCTTGTCAAGCCTGTTGTCTCTGGCACGCTATCTCTTAGACCAGGTGTTATGGTAGTTGCTATGGAGATAGCAGCCCATCAAACAAACACTCCCCGGGACATATGAACCGCACGCACAGACACACCTGTGCGCAGCGGACCATCACAAAAACACAGCCATAACAAAAACACAGCTAATGTGGCTGTTAATACGTGGTGGTATCAGTGCGCTGTTATTCTGCTGTTTATCCAAGTGTACTTGGAGTAAAAGACTGTAATGCATGCCATGACCTTTGAAATAATACACTTTTTTGTCTGGCTGAGCAGAACATTTGGCCTTACTTCCCTGCTTACGGACAGATAATCAATAACAGTCATCTAATACCCCCCTCCCCCCTCTTACCCCACCAGCCGCCTCCACATACACACAAGCACGCGCCACGCAATTCTTTCCCCTCCTCCCCCTCTTTTTATCATTTCTCTCTCTCCACTTTCCTATTTATCTCTACTTCTCCCTCCTTCTCCTATCTGATATCATACTTCCACTGTCGTCAGTATGATGTACGGCCCTGCCAGATGCCCCGCGCCTGTTATTTATGCTGCGGCGCGCTGGTTAGTACATAACCGTGGCCTCCGACCCATTACTGCAACCCAGGGGTGGTCTTCTGAATTCACATGGTTATGCTGACCGAGTCACCTTGTGGGACAGGCACGGCTGCACAGAATCACATCCTCCATTAACTACGCTATATGAGTAGCACAGCTGTAGGCTTTCATTTCGAGATTACAGCTCTACTTCTTGCCTTGTGGTCCTACTAACAGGAGTTTGATTGAAGACCCTTGAGATTATGGTATTACGAAGTACACGGTTTGTGGTTTACTACTCATTTTAATGTAACTGCCTCTACGATGGAAAAACCTCAGGGCTCATGCTACATTTCTGTGGTAATGCGATGTGGCTAATAAGGCAGGTTATTCCTCCAGGTGTCTTGGGAAAAAAAAAAGAAGAAGAACAAGGACAGGTCCAAAAATCAGGAAGCGTGACGATTAATGAAATGGGTCTACAAAAGGAAGCGGAGCGGCGGTTCGCAAATAAATGAATTAATTGATCCTCTCCACAACTCAAATTAATCATCGGCAGAGCTTTATTGTGACATGTTTAGTGTAATTACGGCAGATAGGATGGCTTTTATGAGTTCTGAGAAAGGCAGTGGATGTAGTGGAATGTGGCAGGTTCTGTTAATTAAATCCTCACTGACTGGGCTCCTGTGACAGCCTTTACTTATTCTCTCAGTCAGAGATAATGAATAATACACAGAGTCTGTGAGCCCACGTCGACAGCCTCAACTTTGATTATGTAGGCTGGTTTGCATAAGTGATAGGTGTTCAACATTATCACAACGTTGGCATGACCTGCTGACCGCTCACTTTGACACAGGCAAGCTGCCAAAGTTTTTGTTAGCGCTGGTTAATATTAGCAGAGAGGCACAAGAAACATGATCTTTGACTAAACGGGCGTCACAAACCTCTGATCACAGAAAGCAGCCATCCATATGACAGCCCTAAAACCAAGCTGCATTGTGGCCATTTTCTGTAGCTGGTTTAATGATCGCCGTCTTGGTTCTACCCCCGGCCTGAAAACTGCTTTCGCCAACAGTCACAGTCAATAAACGGGTGACCACAAAAGTTTAAAAGGTTCTGCTTTTACCTTACAAATAATAAAAGAGCAAGTAAGTGCTCTTAACTATTGAACAAGCCTCGACAGTGTGAGTGTTTGGCAGGGCAGACCCGAGTCTCAGCTTGCTTGTTCGCTCAACCTTCCCTTGCAAAACAGGTTAAAAATATTGATGCAGATGTAATGCTGGAGTGAAATCAACAGCGCCTTTGACAGCTGTAAGCGGAGACCAATCAAGTACAACCTTGGAAAACACGGCTTAGCAGCTTGGACAAAATGGAAGTATGCCTCTTAAACACGAGAAAAATGTCAAGCTTGAGGCCAAGCTGTAAGGGTGATAGTGAGTCAAGCCGCCTCCCCCCCCCAACCCCTCAGCACCACCTTCTATGGCCCAGTGGGTAAGCCAAGAGGGCTCGGTGTGTAAATGTGTGAGGAAAAGGGGTCAGGGTGAAAGGACTCCCATTAGCCAGCTCATTGAGTGTAGGTATTAGAACCCCCCTGACATGTAGCGGGCCCATCCATCCATAGCCATTCAGGGCCTGGGGAGCCGTTGACTCATTGGCCTGCAGAGCTATAAGGTGGACCTTGCTCTTTACCTGCAGGGGTAAAGGCCTCAGGCTCCATTATTAACAAATTGAAGGAAAGAAACATTGCAAGTGCTTTTTCTTTTCTTTTCTCTTCTTATATTATTTTATACTCTGCAGTGCCCATGTGTTTGCATACCTTTGTTATTCTTATAGTAGCAAAATGCGAGGGGATTATCCTTTGATTACATTTGAATTAGATAGATACACACCTAGTGATTAATAGCTGTTGTTTTTGATGACACAGTAGAAGTGATGTGTTACCTTGGTTATTTTTGAGGTAGTGTTGACTGAATTTATGAGGCTGGTCAAAAGATTAGAAACACTATTAAAAATTAATGCACTTCAGCAAATTAAGAGTGGTCTAAAAATGACAGTAGAGAGAAAACAATTTTCAAAAGCTGTTAAATTAGATTTTTTAATTGTTTACCATTGTACAGGGATTTCTATTTTGCTGGTCTGAGTGTCTAATCTTTGGTGTTGCATGACTCAGATGAACAGAGGCAGACGTTTGCTGTTGCCAACATCAAAGCATGTGCAATGAACTCATCTATACTTAAATACACAATGCGGTGTGCAATTATGAACTAGGGCTAATAATATAAACCAACTGTCAGATATCTATGAAATCAAAAGTAATTTTGCTCGACGCCATGACCATAATCCACTTTTAGCTCAAGTATTTCCACTACACAACGTCAGATTCAATATGGGTTCTTTCTGTGGAAAAAAAAAGGTAATTTGTTGTAATGAGTTCTGTACATTTTCAAAAACAATTTCTGCCTTTATCAGCTGCTCAGTAAATTATATTAGACATTCCAGCGCTATTCTGACTTCTAATTCATGTTACAATGGTTTTCTTGTGCCGTGCAGAGGAAACTGAATGTAACAAACCTTCTTGTTATGTGTTGAATTTGAAAAACACAGAGGGGGGCGACGAACAAGTTGACAAAAACTGTAGCTGTCTGCAGGGTTCACAATGCTCAGGTGTCAGGAAGTAGTTAACTTGTATTTGACCCCTTCAAATATCAATATGATTCATGAGCACATCTGTGAGTGGCAGTTTCCATCATCCTCTGTGTTTTTATTCATGTCGATCGCTTGGATTCTTGGAAACTGTTAATGGATCTCCACATTCATATGCCTGTCTCTATCTCTCCCTGATTGCTTCTTGTCTGGTTTAGAGTGAAGCATGACACACAATAGAAAAGAATTACAACAATTCCTAGTTCAGATCATCAGATAAATATAGATATAGATTAAATTAGTCAATGGCCTGGCACCTCACTCATTATACTCTGAGGGAGGAAGGAAGTGTCTGTCCAAATGTACACATGGTGAAACACAACTGGTAATCACAGTGGACATGCTCTTACAAATAAGTGTTTTGTAAAATCTCTAATTTAATAACGAAAGCCTGTTGTAGCTGTTTGTGGCAGTGGTTTGATAGCAGATGTCAATTTATGGATATCACTTTCTGTTCCTGACAATGAGCAGATATTAACAGATGCGTATGTCTTGTCACATCTCCAATATCTTCTGAAACCCAGAGATGACATCCAGATGAGGGGTTCAATATAGCCTGACAATCAGCAGTGGCCGTAAATTCGAGTTTAAAACAGTGACAGGCGGCCGCTCTGCTCGAAATAAATGTATGACAGCAGCCAGACACGACGGGGGTGACGTCCAGTACAGTTCTGTGATAAATGCGACTTGCCGGGTAGCAAATAACGTTAGAAAAAAGATAATTTTTTTTACAGTTATTGGTTGTGATGTTACCATGGATACATACACATGACGTATTATGAAATGTTATACTGTGGTCTCCAAACAAAGGCAGTATTCAGTGCAGAGATGCTACAAGACAATGGTGAAGGATTCGGTGTCAAAGTGAAAAGGCGCCTCTGTGGCAATGTTTTTGGTTTTAAACTTTGTGCCAGAAGGGAACCTGATGAAATTAATGAGGTTATCTGCGAACTTTGTGTGATGAAGGTGGCAGCATCTGGAGGTAACACTTCTAATCTACAGATATTGAGCCGACACATGTCTTTTCTTGTAAAAATGCCTGGTGTAATCTGTGAGGCCGGTGATGTCACTCCGTTTATTACCCGGCGGGAATATTTCCAAACTGTGGCATCCCTTACATAATTGATTTAAGTCTACCAGGAAGAAAGGTTTTGATGAAAAAAAAACACACACAGGAGTTGATATCAGCACCATCAGTGAAACAGATAATACTAACGGGGAATTTCATCAACATTCATTTTGCTATTTTCTTGCGCTAGCTTTTTTTTTTCTTCTTCTTTTTTTTACCTGGGAGTCTGAGTAAATGTGTTTTCTGCTCTGATGAGTTAAAGCACCCTTTCAAAATCAGGAGCCCACTTAAAACAGGATAAATATTTCCCAGCATTAGCCTTTTCTTATAACATGATGTTGAATTTATTATTTTTTTCACACAAGTGGCTGGGGTTGTGGGATAAAGGGATAAATTAGAGAAATGTAAATCCACTGTTGAATCATTAGGACGGTCTTCAGACGTGTTTGGAGGTTTTAATACAAATTACAGGCAATCGACAATTCACAAAGTGGTGGGAAGCAGCAAAAAGCTCCGTGATGGAGTGACTTTTAATGTGCCATCCTAATTCACCAACAGTAAAAACAAAATATGACTACATTTTCCGGTAATTCCCACAATATTAAACATTTCCTATCTGTATTATTTTGTTCTGTTCATTGACCCCTCTGCCTCCTTCTCTCTCTCTCTCTCTGTTCTCTCTCTGTCTGTCCCCCCTGAGGCCATAGACGTGATCAGCACTGACGCTGCAGACATACCAGACATCGCAGTCCTTACACATTCAGCCTGCCAAATGCATGGAGCGACTGATGGACAAGTACAGACGATAAAATGTTGCCTCAAAGGAAGAATGAATCCATCCAGATGTCTCTCATACAACATGAAGAATGTAGTGTCCGTGGTCACGTCTCCTGGGACACGTTGAGCAATCAGGGTCAGTTTTGGTTGGTAATTGAAAATGTGAACTTATGAATTAATGTAGCATGTCCATCCTGAATTATTTACCTCCACAGTGAAGATTATAACCATTAGAGAGCATTTGAATTTTTGAAAACGTGCTCCTGGCTGATTTTTTTTTTTAATGATAATTTATTGATTACAAACAGAAACCCCTACAGCAAAATGTCAGATACACAAAATGCTGACAGATATTCTTGAGGCTTTAATGTCTAGTTGAAGGACACTTCAGCAGAGTGGTTGCTACTGATTAAAACCATATAACAGCGCCGCCACCTCTGAAGATGTGTGTGCAGGGACGCGGAGGCGCCGTTTCTGGGTCACCATAGCTTGATGCTTATGTAGGTTGAGACTTGCACACCTTTAAAATCTAACTATTTGTCTGTATTACTACAGTGTGGAAAATGGCTGGCTGAGAGGGGAGCATGTCCGGTAGGTAATGGTTTGGTAAAAAATAAAGACATCATCGATACTTTCCTTTATTAAACTTATTTTCTTGTCCACCTCTGTTGTGATTGTTCGGGTGATTTTCCAAGACAACATGTTTCGGTTTGTGTTTCTTCTTAATTTCCTGTCAGGGCGGAAGAGGAGTAAACACACTGTAATCGGGACCAACCTAAAAACCTATTTGTCCTCCTTTTACAAGTCCTTGGAGGTGGGGGGGATGCGAGGATGCAGATTGGGTGGCCGGCAGAGTGATTTCACCCTGCCATATTGTGTGAGTCCTTGAGAGAAGCATGCAAAGACAGATGCAGTTTGTATCTGTCAGCCTGGATATGATCTACGACGCCGGGCCTCCAGCCAGCAGATGGTGGGAGAAATTAAATCTGTGACACAGACCGTCACAATGGAGCTCAGAAATACAGTAGGGGAGGTTCACCTGTAGATAGGTGTGTGTGATTGTGTGTGCGAAGGGAAGCATGTCCCTGCACAGCTCCGTGTGCGTGCGAGTCGGTTCCTCTGTTTTTCTTTTGCATGTTTTGACAAATAACAGTCCTGTGCTAAAATGGAAGCCAAACCTGTTCTGCCAAAACTAAACCCCAAACCTTCACGCCCCGACACCATTTGTCATCAACAACCTGCAGTATTTAATGCTAAACATGAACTGACCTCTCACCTTCTTCAACAGTATGAGGGAACAGCTATTAAAAAATGGCAGCATGAACATTACAGAAACCCACCAGCACTCAAAGAGTGAATCAGAGAGAGTGAAAAAGTAATGTGGGGGAATGGCAGTTACACAACAGACCTTATTTTGGTCATTGTGGATGATTTGAATAGCGCAAAGGAAAGGAGAGGATTAAGTTGTCGGAGAAGCAGGGCTCGGTATTAAATCATTCCGATATAGCTTCTGTATGTATTTATCTTGCCTGGGAAGAGGAGCAATGAGATTTCTATGCTGTTTATTCAGTCAGGTTTGTTGTCCGCACTTGCCTGGCTCCTGAGATATTTATTACTGGCATTGTGTCGCAGTCATTTTCTGCCTCTGCACCAGGGACTATAATGCATGCCAAGCAAATAAAGGCCTTTTCTAACCGGTGAGCCTGTAATTTGTTTACTGCCACCAAACACAGGGCTACTACTGTAAATACAGTCAACACAGAAAAGCTGAGACAGTGTATTAAATTCCATTTTGAAAATTTCCAAACTGTGTTCAAAAACGGATGAGTTTCAACACTGCGGTATAATTATGGCCTCTATTCCCATCTTAAAATCAGAGAGGCGTATAATGGACTCATATGGCAGAACTCTATTAAAATTACAAGGAGCTGTATCACTCTAAAGTTTGATGTTTGACATGTTTTCACCAAGAAATAGGACTATTTTCTTTTCAACTGCTGGAGCTTTGAATTCTTGCATATTTCTCGCTTGACCTTTCCAAAAAAAATTACTTTTTTTTTTTTCCTGAACATTACATGTTCAGAAAAGAGTTGCCAGGGAACTTCAAATGAGGTGTGCAGCTGGTCTGAAGGAGAACCTTTCTAATTCACACTCTGACAGCAAAGGATTCCAGTAATGATGGAGCTTTTGATCTGGCACCATTAGATAACATTCCTCCTTTCCAGAGACAGGGCCGCTGTCTCCCAAAAGACAAGAGACTGTTCTCCAGCACAGGAGAGAAGTCACAGTACACCTAGTTTCTGCTCATATTCGAGGGATCTTCTGGAGTCACAGAGAGCTCTGCAGCCGTCGCTTTGACGTTTTCGTGCTTGTTTTAGCTTTTTATTTTGGAAGAACTTAGTTGAAACTATTCCCAGAGAAACAGCAGTGGGTGAACGTAAGCAGATAAGGGTCAAGAGACTTTCACTTTCCTGGGATATTTGATTACTGCAACCACTTTGGCTGGAGTTATGAGTTCTCGCTTTCAACACTTTGTATTCTTGCTTTTGAAAATGCAGAGGTAATTCAGGCCAAGCTGCGTTTTGAGCCATTTTTGTTCTCATGCCATAAAAGGAAATAAAAGCAGCGTTTGTGTTTGTACAGCGTCTTTCCTACTGATCTTTCCTTCCTGATATGTGGCCTCCAATTAAATGTTTGTGTTGAATCCGCTCGCAGAGAATCTTACGTATTTTATTTGGAAAATATGACTTATTATTTCTAATCTACAAGTCACAGTTTGTCTCTGACCTTTCCCAGGAACTGCCAATGTTGCAACTCCCTGCTTGCTGATAGAGTCCAATTAAAAGCACGATGCACCTTCTAGGGTTTTGCTTGAAGCCATTTCATTAGAATTTGGTGCTGGCTCTGGACAAACCTGTCGACTTGCATTAGTGAAAACAATCTCTTCATCCCCTGCACCACAGAGCCCCATCAGTTTTATCATCACCATTAGTGTCGTGACATGGTTTTGACACCACCTTTGTCATTTCTTGATCTGAGTCATTGCATTTTACATGCTCATCAAATGTTAACAGCGATGGAAATATGAACTATTGCCTTGACACAGAGAAGTGGCGGCACACTGCTTTTAAGACTGATGTTGTGAGCAGAGATGTCTTTTCTGGCCAGCGGTAGTTTATTTCATACATCACCGAGACAAGCACCATTTACCTGGACATTTACTAAGGCAGTTCAATTCAAGAGGGGCGCTCAAGGTCAGAACATCGGCATCGTTACCCAAGTAATGAGTCATTGTCCCCTCTGGTCATCGCTCTATACTACTACCCTACACGTCATGGCGACGCCACACTGTCCACGCTGTTTAACAAGAGAGAGAGTGAGGGGTAGAGACGTAGGAATAAAAGTGATAGAGACAAGATGGGAGAAATAAAAGTAAAAGGGAGGAGAAGAAAAAGGAGCATGAAAGAGCGACGGCAACAATGTTTCTCCATCATACCTCCCCCTCTGGTCTCAGTGTAGTTTGCATCATTATTTAACCATACAGGTCAGAGCTGCACACGGCTGACTGACTCCCTCACTCTCTCTTACACAGAACGAGTCGAGGCAGGATTGCACATTTGATAAGTCATTTTGCATGTAGACCATGATCCAAAGCATAAGAGAGAGTAGGAGATGATTATAGACGAGGGTCCTAAGAAGATGTTGTTGAAACAACACAAAGAAGCACAGCTCTACTTTTCATTCTATCTTTCCGCCTTTGTATGTGTGTGTCTCTTTTTCACGCGCGCACACACAATGAAGAATGGCTGAGCTGACTTTGGGTCTGTATGTAAGTCTCAGAGGAGTGACCTCTCAGGCGGGGGCGTGAGAACCGCCACGAACAAAGAGCGGGGCTGTTACAGCGTGACAGAATTACAGAGTGACTCAAGACTCGTGTCTGCGAAAGTGCTAAAGCCCGACTTGGCTGAGGCGCGAGTGTGCGCTTTAGCGGCTCCATCCACGCATGCAGGTGAGCGGCGCCGCGGTGGGCTAAACTGTGCGGTGACAGCCTGGGCTCTCCATCCTCTGCTCCGGTTAAGTAAAAGAGAGCGAGACCATTCCTCAACAGATAGACATAACGTCTTGGGTGGACATAAATCCGCAGGTCCGGCGTGACAAGCGCATTAATCTATATACCAGCTGAATTCTGCAGTCATTATTTGACAGCAACGCCAGCTCTGAAAGTGCAGGAACTGCCAGTGAAGTAAACTTAAAAATATAAAGTGTGAAAGATCGCTGAGTGAATCACTATTTTGACACGGCACATGTTTTCATGCTAAGTGATGTTCCTCGAAGGGATTCCTTCAAGTAGTGTTACATAAGAAGATGGCAACACTGACAAAAATGAAATTAATGTACGCAGATGCACTGAATTAGGTGAAAAAGAAAAAATCACAAGCAAGTGATCCAGACAGTATAATGCACTTCACAAACTTGGTATTTTCCTCATAAAACTACATCCGTCCTTTGAGCACAATGAAGGCATCAGTAAAGCTGCAGTGTGACTGTCATAATCCATATTTTGCAGGATTGGCATAGCAAAATTAGGAGCCAGTATATGAAATAATCATAATTAATGCTCGACCTTCCTTTGCTTTGCTAAAACCTATAATCCAGATCGACTTAGTGGTATAATGACTCCACCATTCTCACTGCCTCTCTGGGTGGGGGTGCTCAATGCCTTATGACAACTTCATGGGGATGTAAAGTCTCGTGCACTTTAAGTCATGATGGGGAGGGAGGGGGGGGCTTTTCGTTTGAAATTAAAAACAGCAAGTTTTTGCTCATGAAGTCATTTTCTCAACCTTTATCCACTTGGTGAAGGTTGAGCGAGCCAGAAAGTGCGTTTTCTTTTCTTTTTTTTTAGCAATCCTCAGCTTTATTTTTCTTTACACGTTCACACCTGGAGAGCTACATGCTGTTTTTCAGTCACTTTCTTCAGATTTCATCATTTGGTCCGAGATTCGACACAGCAACGCCGTTGACGCAACATGTGACTTCTCAAACCTTGGGGCTACCGCCGGCCCATTAAGGGGGCGGATCATTAGTCTCCGTCTGTTTCGTGCTGCCCCGGTGTTTTCTTGTGTAGCGCTGCTGATATGAACTTGATGTATCGCTCGGGTACAAACAATAGTCTAAAAATAGAGCCCGACTGATGATAATACTCTGTGAGGTGTGTGTGTGTGAGTGTTTTTGTGAGTTAATATGCATGAATGTGTGTATGGTTGTGTGTCTGTGTGTGCGTGGGAGCTTTGTCCAGCACATCCTCAGGGTTCAGGATGAGCAGAGTCGAGGAGTTTCTTTTTGATTAAACTGGATGTGTGGTTGAGCTCCTCATCAGCCTCTGTAGTTATGTGAACACACAAACACCTCTATTAAAAAAAACCCTTTTGTTATCTGATGTATCCTAATGAACTGTTCACTGTGACTCCATCAAATATAGTGTTAAGTGTACGTCTGACTGATAGATGTAATTACAACAATTCCAATTGCTCATATTTGCACTTGAATATGCACGATGATATTTTCATGCAGTGATGGGCAGAAAAGACTCAGAAGTATCACGGCAACAAGCCGTTACACTGAATCAGCTTATCATTATCAGTTCTGGCAGATTTCTTGTTTCCAACACATACAAAACAACTTGGCATTATCCTGCTGGAGTCCTGCTTTCGGAAATAAATATCTGTCTCTCGTTGCTTTGCCAAGGGTTCAACAAAGACTTCAACTTCACCAGTCACTCGTTTACTTTGGCCGTCTGCCATTCCACTCGGAGCAGGTAGCGTAGAGCTGGCTTGCTGGAGCTTGTGGGCTGAGAGCAGCTGTCCACAGCTTTTTTTTTCATTGTTTTGGTTTGTGAGACCAAAACAACGAGCTCCAAGTGGCTCACCTCTGCGTAGACGTGCAGACTCGGGGAGATGATTATCATAGAGAGTAT
Source organism: Decapterus maruadsi (assembly GCA_030347415.2). NCBI lineage: Eukaryota > Metazoa > Chordata > Actinopteri > Carangiformes > Carangidae > Decapterus > Decapterus maruadsi. The sequence continues at coordinate 23,087,040 of CM064906.1, forward strand.
TGCTTCACACACTTTTGGAAAGGTGTGTGGTATGAAAACAAAATAGTAAGTGGTAAGTAGTGAACATTTTACTTTTTTATTTCATTGTGAATTAAAAGAATGTGTAATATCGAGGCTAAAAACAGAGACACATTTAAGGTGTGGATATTTTTAAACGACACAAAGTCGTCCGTTGTACGGCCTGTGTCTGTCTGCAGATCCAACGCTGAGTGAAGTATCACAGAGAGAAGACGACTTCTTGCACAGCACATCTGCTGCTGAGAACAGTTGCTCACTGTTGAGTAAGACTCCTGTCTGTCTCTCTAAACCACTTTCTGAGGAAAGCCAAACTTCATGTTCTATTTTGCCCCCCCTCTCCCCCACCACGAACACTAACACTGGGATTAATCTCATCTCATTCATGTGCGCTACATGTCATGTTAGTGCTGTTTGTTTGCGCAGGCATTCCTCTTGATACATTGCAAAGGAGGGGGAGAAGAAAACCTTTTCTCTGCAGGAGAAAAGTCCCTTCGGGAAAGATTACGCAAGCCCAGCCGATGATATCATCAAATCAGCGTGGACAGAGAAAAAAGGAGGGGTGGGTGTAAAGAAAGATGTGATTCAAACGAGGGGATGGAGAGGCTGTTTGAATGAGAGAGGATCTGCTTTAATGCTGGTGTAATGGCTAGAGACGGTCCTAATCCCCCCTGCTAGCTAGCTCCGGAGCTTTTTTCTTTAAAGTTTCTAATGAAATCAACTCCTGTGGCGACTTGCACCCACATGGCGAAAATTACAATCAATTAATCATAACAATTGTAAGAACTAATATATCAGGAAGCAGGAGAAGAAGGAAAACAATGAAAAACGAAACTACAGCCACGGTCGTTAAATAAAACATCACACATCAGCGGTTTAAAGTGATGGTGAAATAATGAAATATCAAGTTCCAGATAAGATAAGTTAGAGATTAAACAAGCGATTCACATCCACAGCTCAGCGATGTGGGGATCAGGTCGATCAGGGAGAGGAGCACAACCTCTGTCCACATAAACTGCATATGTTAACTCTCTGGTCAAAAGGAGGATGGGGGGGTTGAACTATCCTGCAGGCATGGAGGGCGACCACTGTATGTGGACCACACTCTAAAATCTGTTAATATGTCCATGAGGGGCATTTTCTCTGGAAGGGCAGTTAATCACTGACTAGTAAATGTTTATCTAAGTCATATATTTTAGTCAGCAGTCATTATTCATGATAAGGACTTTAATGGGAACATTGATTAGGTTTTTAATTGATTATACCATTGTTTTGTTGTGGTAAAGAGATGGCGTCAAGGCTGAGGGAGACGGGGAAACGTTAGAGCCAATAGAAGGCAAATACTTCTTACAATATAAGTCAATTCCTGGTCATGCATTTGCTGAATTGCTGAACTGTATACTACCTGATTTAAAAACGCATTCCTTGCATTTTCTCTCACCTTGTGGAATTCACATTAAGATATATCTGCTCCACCGTGACACTGCCAATACCTGGAATCCTTAGACTTAGTAAATGAAAGCTTTAAAGCTTCAGACACACGTAGCAGCAGGAAAACAAGAATGGGTTAAGGGAAAGAGTGAGAGTAAAAGCAAGATGGAGGGGGGTTGGGGGGACTGAGCGAGAAAAAAGAAGACTTATCTTACCTTCAAGCACTGTAAGCTTGGCACTGGTGTTGATCTCGCCAGCGCTGTTAGTGGCTGTGCACTCGTAAATGGCTTCATCTCTGTGCGTGCGCAGTGGCTGGATCCGCAGTACAGAGCCTGAACCATCATCAAACTCAATCACCTAGGAGGATCAGAGCAAAACAAAAGGGCAGGGATGTTATTTTTAGGGGCATTATTTTCTTTCTTTTTTTGTACCCGAGGATATTACTTTATTGTATCCTAATAACGTCAATTCCTACTTTCAGATTATGTAACATTTCCTTGTGTTTCTGATGTGAGACAGGAACATTTTTAACATCTGGCAGATTTGCAGCTTCATCAGTTTCTCAAACGCTGCTTTTCCATGTCCTGCTGCAAAATGAAACTTTTCAGGAGTAGTACCTAAGCCTGTCATTCTCCCTGATAACAGCCATTCAAATGTTATTTCCAAACCTTCTGCTTCAATAGAAGAAAACCAATCCTGATGTTTGGAGTAAATGATACTATGAAATACAATCCTGCAGGACCACAACAAGGATCCTATCGAAGAATACCAATAAACCCTGCTCCTGCCTTCATGGCTATGTTGTTCTTACATGGCGACACACTGGTCAGAGGCAGCGTGAGTGCGAGCTCCCACCTAACACTTCCCCTCTGTTCATACGGTTCAAAAGAAGGAGGGGAAATATATCAAGTGATACATCAAGGTGATGTATGGCCAGAGATGGAGGAGCTGAGAAGCAGGAGGGGAAGGATGCAGGTGTGAAAAGACTGGAAGAGATGAAGCAGTCTGTATAAATCAAGGTGGAAGGAGATTAAAGAGAAGGGGAGCTTCTGTTCTTGCATGGAGAAGTGAGGAGCAGGTGTGATGTTCAGTAACAGGGCATTTGATTGTGTGTGCGGCGAGAGGAAACACTTTGTGTAAATGTTGCTAATGGATGTGCATGTGGAGACGAATGTGCGGATGAGTGCTTAATGAGAGGGGGGTTACAGCAGCAGTCTGAAGCCCACGCCTGTTAATGTTTTTTTTTGTGTGTATGTGTGTGCATGTTTGCGCCTGCTCTTCTTTTTTTTATACGTGTACATGTGGGTGTGTGCGAGTGCGTTCAAAGAGCTGAAAGTCACACGTGAGTGAGCGCTCACCTCAAAGCGCTGGGAGCTGACTTTCTTGCCTTTCTTCATCCAGGTGATTCTGGGCTTGGGCTCCCCGGTGGCCTGGCACACAAATGATGCGACTCCGCCCGAGATACCCGTCTGGTCCTCCGGGGATTTGACGAAAGTCGGCGGGCCTGTGGAGGGGGGCAAAGGGAGGGAGGGAAAGATATAAGTGAGAAACCAAGAGGGAGGAGAGCAGAAGGATGGGGAGGGGGTGAAGGTGATGTCAGTAGCTGTTCCAGTCACGTCAGCATGTAAAACCCAGTTATCTACGAGCATTTGTCGCTTTTTTTCTGCAGAAACACACACGCAGCACAGGTGTTATCGTTTCGCACAACCTCAGCTCAGCCACAGGAGGAACACGTCGTCTCTGTGCTGTCGTCTGTCTCCACGTTCTGCTGATTTTTTTTTTTTTGGCTTAGACGCACCACATGAAACAAAGTCTGTTGCAAACAGACAATTTAGTTACAATTATATCACAGGAAGCCTGGCGGGGGGGTGGGAGGGGGTATTAAACCCAATAGAAACAGGGAAACAATCAGATGAACTCCTACTCTTCCCCAAAATGTCTGAAAGATCAGAAATCAATGAACAGCAAGATGCTTGTAAATTGGAAACTTTGGGAGTTCATCAAGTTATTTAGCATTCAAGCAGCGATGTTTGGCTTACTGGGCATTAACTGGTCGGCTTGTACTAAAATCCAAACAAGGTTTCTACTGTGTTTGGCCTCAGAAATCTCACATTTCCATTTACAACAACAAAGTGGACTAGCTTGGAAAACACAGCTAAATCCGTCTGCTGCGTTTGTCTTCAGGGTGTTTTTTTTTACCCTGCACCACACCCAACACCATTCTTCACAGGACAATGGCGTGTGTGCGTGTCAGTGACAGCCCGTCTGAGCCGACATGATGCTACAATGAGCCCACCTTTGCGGCCATGACACGACTGCCATGCTACTGCGCTTTATGCTTCATTTACAGTCTCAGATGTGAATAATACAAGTCTGGCTGCGACAAACGTAACTCACTGTCCCCATTACCAGCCCCTTGTCAGCTTGTGTTTCATCTCCAGAGTCATTAAACAGGGAGGTGGGGAACACCTAAACCGCAGCGGTGACGAACAGACCGCCCCGTGGAGACGCGCACACACAACTGGGTGAATCATTATGCTGTGTACACAGAGGAGATGCCAGCGTTTCCCTCAGAGAGCACACACTGGGGAAAATCCAGCAATGGCTGCCACTGTTCTTTTCTGTTTTATGTGTTCTCATATAACACTGCTTGAAGGAGGAGGAGGAGGGGGTTGCGTCGGGGAAGGCGGGTGATGTTGTGCGATGTTATGTTAGAATAACATTGTACCAGGTTCTGTTATGGATGAGACCTTTAGTGGGCACGTTCCTCATCTCTACCTGTTATATCATCATCATCACCCCCCCCCACTGCCCTCACTTGGCTGTGGAGAGAGAGGAGGTGCTGGCTGCCCTTGCTCTAGGACGTCTCTGCTGCTGAGGAGCTGAGCTTTCTTCAAGCTATATAGCAGTGTACAATAAAAAAAAAGGGTGCAGGCAGTGAGGTGTGCGTGCATACATAACACTTTGATGTCGGATGCTTGTGCGCATTCAAATGCAACTGGTTGGAAAGACGTGGGGGGGGCTAACAGAGATATGTGGCTCCTAAATACGAGCTTACTGTGCAAGCAGAGCAATTCGTGAAACAATGACATTTCCTTCAGATCTGTTTCCACATTTGTACAACAGCATTACCGCATACTAGCATTTTTTTTTTTGCAGTTGTTTAATACTACAGTCTAATGCTGCTGCTAATACTTAAACCAAATTAACTGTCAACTCTGATTGTAAAATCTGGCAAGGATGAGTGTCACAAGTGATTTAAAATGACAGGGATGCACTGAGAGATACCATCTCCTCACAGCATTTAAAAGTAAAATGCCAGTGCCCCTCTGATATTTTTTTCTTTTTTACTCGAAAAAGTCAGTTTTAAGAGTCGATCTCTGTCAACCGAGTGTCAAATTAGCTAAACAGATTCAAGCTAATATGGTCCTTTAAAGCCAATCATGGTGAGCTCACAATGACAAACAAAAACACTGTCAAATCCACGGCAATTTACATAACGGTGATGAGCTGAAGTGTACTGCAGAAGAGCAGTGTAGTGTGCGAGTGGGCAGTTGTGCGTACTTGGCGATGCACAGTAATCCAACACATCCATCCAGCCATCTGTGACCTGTGGCCCTTTCATAGTACCTAATCCCACCTGACATATGAATGATATTTTCCTCCTGGTGCTCTCGGAGACAAGATTTAAACGGCAAAAGCGCGGCGATAAATCCTTTTTCTATAGCCACAGAATGTGACTGCGACACACACATGCAGGCGGCAGCTAATGATTCAAACCTGATAAGCTCTTAAGAGCGTGTGCCTGAGCATGCATCAGTGCGTGCATGGGTGGTGAGCTGGAATCCTCAAGACCTGATTATCACTGTTCCCTGACTTTCAAGAGTTGCTCCTAACATCTGTCCATAGCGGTTGCGTCGAAGTCGATGTGAGGGGGGGGCTTTTCACCGTGTTGCTCCGGGGGAGGATCAGGCAGCATTAAACAGCTCTCGGCACATGCTTCAAATTAAAGGATGTAAGAGCATGCACTGCCACAAACATTTAAGTGAGGAACTGCTGGATGTTAGAAATCAAGGATTTTTAGGGATAAGCGGAGGAAAAGGGTGAACTGGCCCTCGCTGAGCTTTCCCCCCCGTATTAATCCTCTTAAACGAGCTTCCCTTGAATTTCGATAGTTGACCTATGACTTTAAGGCGAAACTATGGCAAATTCTGGGCTGTCCATTGTTAATCCAGGACTTGCCAAGGATTCAATCACGAAATCTCCAAAAGGTCTTCGCTGACCTCAAACCCCTGACTTACGGACAGGGGTTAATAGTGGTCCTAACACACTCGAGCGAAAGGGCAGAGGCATTTATTTTTAGGCTGAGTCTCTGCACAGTTCCTCCATCACCGTGCCTCCACTGGTGGGTGAGGATATATTGAACTGTTCGGTTTGTCAGTTCTTTTCTTAGAGAGACAAAATCCAGACTCGACCCTTTTTTTCTCAGCCTGTGTCCCATTTTCCTGGCTGTCAGGCAGTTGTCACATGAAAACAATGGCAGGGACGAGGTGGAAAACACATAAGCCTACCTATGCAAATCCTTCTCTCTTTCACAGCGACTGCGAGCTTTGAGCCGCACTCTTTCTAAGCTTTGATACATCACATTCAAAACTCATATCTCGACACACAAAGGTTTAACGGATGCTCTCTTCTTGCTGGCAAAGTGCTGCCATGGCTGTCAGGACTTGGACTGGTTGCAAGGTGCCAGAATTTTTCAGGGTTGAGGTTATCGACTCATAAATTCCTCATATTTACCACATTCATTTATCCAAGGTATTGTCTTCACTTGGCTGGTTGACTAACTAACTACCTACTACTACCTCTGGACCGACACTGATAACTTAATACTCACTGATCTGCTCTCGCCTCCTCACTGGCAGTAAGTGCAATATTCAGACACGACTCAAGCCTCCTGATATTTCTGGCCCTCCCGGCCAATTAAATGCCAGCAGGACTAAATTGGTTGTCTTTGAAAAATACCTTCTGGGACGAGGACACTGAAAGTATCTAATATGAATTAATGCCAAACTTAGTGTGAAGTTTATAGTTTCTTAAGTTACATAAGTCCTATTAGCGAACCTACACCCGTGGCAGATAAACAGATCTGATTATTATTATTCAAAGTAGTGGTTTAAATTCACCAGAAAGATGTAAACGTGACCCATATGCAAAAAGTGTGGCTGCACACAACAGCATTGGTAGTTGAGGAGAGGGATAACAAACACACGCACTTATTTTTTCGTTGCTGGAGCTAAAAGGCTTTCATGTTACAACTAATGAATGGAATAAATGAATTAATCAAAGCAAAAAACAATAAACACAAGTGAAAACCCAAAGTTTTTCTTCTCTTAATTTGTGGGACTAATAAGGTGTTTCTTGTACGCCACACAGCCTGACGGAATCTGATTATCAAACAAATCATGGGGTTATTAGGGAAATTAATGCAAACCCTTTTAACGCCTAATGTTCAAAAACTTAATACAAAGTGCTGGGTTAATCTAGCAGTGGATATTAGAGGTAATTCATAGTGGTGGAGCGTGTACCTGCAGCAGACATACTCTAACTAAAAATCACAAACAAGTGCATGTTTGACCTGTTGGGAGTGAAATTTAAATGTGACCCAAGGGAGCGGCTATTGACACATCTGCATAGACTCAGGTTAAGACAGCGGTGAGGAAGCCTGGAGGCTGCTGACTGCTCTGTGTGTGCAGGGGTGTGCGGGGGTGTGCAGCTTCTCTCAGTTAACCTCCTAATGCCTTCAAGCAGGATCTGTGGGGTCTGAGGTCATTAGAGAGGAGAAAGACACAGGGGTTCCCAAACTCCACGGCTGCCAAAGGTGTTTCGTTCTTCACTCCACTGACCTCCAGGGATGGGTGATCAGGAACAATAAACTAATGAGTCGTATTTTAGGACAACAACAGAGCTCAGCTTTTAGTGGACTAATTGAGTGGTTAACCAAGATACATATATTCATATATTTTCCCACCTGACGCAATATTTTCCTAAGCTGCTATACATTTTTTCTTTTCTTTTTTTTCCTTGTCGAGGGCCTCAGAGCAGGGCTCGTAATGAATGCGGAGACAGCAGAGGGAGTCATGCAAATGGCTCTTGTGTGGCTAACAATTAGTGTATTCCCATGCCTGCCAGAATGCCCGATGAGAGCTACTCTGTAGTGTAGGATATCAGGGATCGATACACATGCGGCAGAGAGAAAACCATTAATTCTTATTAATAATGGATTAGCAAGTTATCATTTTCATGAGGCAACACTTAGTGGGAATTTGTCTGATGGCATCAGCAATGGTTGTTTTAATGGAACACTTCCATTAAGGCCTTTTCAGGCCATTAGCAGGCAACTTGTTTGCAATTAATTCGATATAAAGCTGCCTCCCCTGTAAGTTATTTACCCCCGCTAAAGTCAACTGCACTTCAGGCTGTTTAAACCAATAAACATCATGTCAGCTATCTGCACTTCTGTTTTACAGCTCGACACCAAGGAGCGTCGCGTTATTTGTTTTCCAAATGACATATGTACATTGCACATGTTACAATTCATGTGAGGGGGACCCCGGGTCTGGATAATGGATGGTGAAAGCATCTGCCATAATCATTTCGATGTATTTCAGGTCGAGACAATTTTATTTCTATTATCCAGTGGTTACAATTTCAATCTCTCACATCTGTCAAACTGAGATCACATTCTGAAGAGCTGTAAAGAGCAATGCACTTGTCATTGCACTCCTCCACTTATTGTTTCTGTGACAGTCACCATATTGTTCTCCTCTCTGTAAACTAGTTAAACGTATGCACTGTGAGGTGAGAGAGGCAGCATTAGATTTTTATTAATGACCCAAACATCGTCAGTTTACAGTTTGTATTTCATAAAGTTATAAAGAACATCCTGGTCAAACCTGACTAGGACCCACATGGGTGGAGTTTGTTTGTGTAGCTTCTGCTGAACGGTTTGGTTTCCTCGCACTCTTCTCTTCTCCTCTCCTCATTAGCAGTCTGTTCACACTGCTCTCACTCATGATGGCACAGAAACTAAAGAAAATTTCTTAAAACGATAGCGGCGCGGGCCAGAGATTGATGGAGCTTCATAACCTTTATCAGGACTTCAAGTGAAATCATAAGAGCAATGCGATTCATCATCTACTGATACTGTACTTAAGACAAAATGTCAAACCTATGGAAGAAGAAAACCAAAAAAGAAAAACATCAAACTTTCAATACCCCGTAGACCACGAAGACAGGCTTTCTATCAGGCCTTCCAGCCTTCTGTGAATTATTCAAGACAGTGGAGAAGAACAAGAACTCTAAGTGCAATTACCCTTCACTCCTCTCTTCCCAGTGTGAGCAACATTAATGTAATGGCTTTCATCTTCTCAAGCCGATTATGAAAGAGGGAGGAAATCTCTCAAGTCTGCACTCTCTCCTCTTGACTGTCAGTCAATGTATCACATTTTTTGGGGCTAAAAAATAAAAAATAAATGAAGTAAAAAAACAAAAAAAAGCAATGTGTTTCTGTGACCGATTCCTGGAGTGGGCATTTAATGGAACTGTTTAAAAAACATGCAAGGATAAACGCTTCCTTGTGAACTTTTTTGATGGCGAGGATGTGGGTGTTCCTGGTATCACACAACTGGGAGTCTGGGGTTTTATATTACCTGTGGTATTTAAACTGGCGCCCAACCTAGATCTAGTCAAAGATGAGTCACTACCTGTGGCTTCTTTCAACCCACCTTCAGTCCTTACGGGAAAGTTGGAGCAGACGTTAGATAAAGGCAGCCGCTGCACAATGTTTTCTTTGGAATGTTTTTGAAAAAGAGAAAACAACCTTCTATTTTTTCATTTGTGCGAGGAAATATTTAACATATTGCTTCATGCCGTTTTAGGCAATGAGGGCATACATGCTATAGCCTATATTATTTTTATTTTTACAGTTTCTTTTCCTCTTTGCAAACACCCATAATTGCCTGCTGGTTGGAGACTCAACATATCATTAACTGAAAACAACTTCAAGTCTGACAAAAAAGTGTACACTGCAGTTGAACCAGCTCTTCAGGAGGCATGTGCCCCTAACCTAGAAGACAAGGCAGCTAATGTGCTGGCTGAACTGCACAGCTCATCTGCATAAGCCTGGAGGGGATATATCACCTCTTATGTTCATTTAGTTTGCTTGATGATAAAATGTTCTTATTTCCCACTGTCATGAAACTAAGTGTTTTTCCGTTTTGAAACTGTGAAGGATGACTGACTGCTGCATTTGAAGGCATGCGTGGGTGGGTAACGGAGAATGTCAACCTGGAAACACTCACATGCAAATCAAAATACAAAGAGAGGAAAAAAGTACATTTTAGATGCAGCTGGAATGTGTAATAAAGCATTTAGTGTGACACCTTTGTAATGGAAATCCAAATGACTCCGTGAAGTTGCGGTGGGTGTATGAAAGACGGTTTCTGCGACTGATGAGGAGGCTGGAGGGGGGTTATTAATGGTGGTGGGTACAGTCCAGTGGTCACCTTGGCCAAACCATGACACACATTCATAGAATGTGTGTGGAAAATGTTGCGTTTGTTAAGCGATCCCAAGAGGGGGGGTTGGGTTAGGGGCTCAGCTGGCTTCCAGCCTCTTCAGACATCCCATTTTGGGGTTAACTCATCATCCATCACCGGGCACCCCCTTGTGACCCTACTAACCTCATTAATTTGCCTCCCCTAGATTAGCCTCCCCTCAGAGACCACAAAGAACTCCTGCCATTGTTCTCATCTTCTCCCTCACAAGACCCTGAGGTCTTAAGTAATTCAACTCTCTGTTAGCCAAAATTGAAGGGGCAAATTAAATCATGTTACTGTAGGGACATGAAACAAAGAAATTCTGGTCTTGCGGGCACCGACAGGCTCTTTGCTGCTTCCCTTATGATTTAGAACCTTTGAAAAGCAAAGGTGACCATTTACCCATGAAATAGATCCCACTTGAGATCCGACTATGTTTTATCCTGCTCCATGTCCACGGGCTGTTTGGGTTGAGTTAAATGCCTTAAAATGCACCTCGGAGAATTCTCCACGAGTAAACAATACAAGGGTGTGCAGCGATGTGCCCATGAGATACAAAATCGTGTCCCTTTTTAGTGAAAGCTATCTTGAATTTCTCCTGCCTCAGCAGAGTGTGATCATTGATCAGGATGTGACGAGACCAGATCGTCGTACGGGCATTCCTTTGCACTTCCCACGTAATATCGCAACACAAATTAAATCCACATCAGTTCTTCCAAATCTGTGCTAATACTAGATTATTCCATTTCATACAACCTAAGATTAAGTGAGAACGTAATCATAACAAGTTTCAACTAGACAGTGAGGGAATTCAAGTGTCTTTTGTCAATAAAGCCATCACTGTGTGAACACAGAATTAAATGTCTTTCTCTGCCCTTTTCTAGAAGGACACTGCCGGTTCTTGTCACCCTGTGGCATTGCTGGATCCGGGACACAGCGGAGGGTTTGGGTGACTGCCTCTGGCCCTGCTACTGAGCTCCCTAATTAAACTATTAATCTCACATCATTAACCTCCGATGACCCTTCCCTCCCTCCATTCTGACATTGCTGCACTGGCTTATGAAAACAACTTCCCATCGAATCTCTCCAGCCTCTAAATTGCATTCCTGTGACGCTTTATCTTGCAGATGTTTTTCTCACATATATTGCTTTCTCCCACTGCTTTCACAGGCTGCATTTTCTATTGTTTAGCTTTCTTGCCACCTCAGCCTCTCTCTCTCTCTCCCTCTCTTTCAGTGCGCCTGTCTGTATGATGTGTGCGGACCACAGCTGTGTGTTAAGTGCATTACTCTCCAAGTGGCTCTCCAAGGTGGATATGGTTACTTTTAATTAAAAAAGAATCAATTTATATCCCTGTCAGTTTTTGAACTGGGTGACCATATGGACACTTAAAAGTACAATCCAATTTCCAGCTACCCAGCCCCCCTGTCTGGTCACCCCTTTCCAAACCACTTTGGCACTTCCATCACATCAGTTCAGTGTAGTAGCTGGAGAAATTGCCAGATCAATCTACAGACTTTGTATTATACAGTACTTCCCTGTAATACATGGTAGTTTCAGTGGAAATAAGAGGTTTTTCAAGCACTTTTTTGAGCTTAACATCCAGATAAATTATTATATTACCAGCTTTTGAGGGATATTTCTATCTAAAGCTATGTATATTTAGCATACGAGCCCCATGGGAGGCCTCTTGGTGTTCAAACGACTGATGGGACATTAAAGAAACACAGCAACTAGGAAACTACAGTCTGTATAGAACTAACAAACTGCCGTTATTATCTACTGGTGGCGCATATGGGAACACAAATGCAACAATAAACTGTTGTTGCGTGAGACAATGGGTTGCCACGAAAAGTGGCATTAAACTTCAAGGAGGTCTTGCAGCACCACACATGAAAAGCCACCCAAGATTATAACATGAGAGGCACCAGAAGAGACACATACATCAAAAGCTTATTAAAGCCAATGAAATAACTCACAATGACAGCACTACAAAAAGATAACCATTACATTTAAGTGCTGGGTATGTGTGACTTTGAGGCTGACCTTGCAAGCCAGTGGCCTATTGTGTACAACAGGGCTGTATAGAGAGCTGGTTGATTAGGCAGAGCTCCCCGGGGATCGATGGGACGTCTGCGATCAGCACTCGGAGTAATCACACTGTATTGTGTGCCTACTCAGTGACGCTATAAGATGAATGATGTCACAGAGCTATGACACTGATAGTGCTGGTGGTGTACTTACTGTATTTGTGGTGCTAAATCATGATGAATCGTGCCATCTTGACTATCACACCAAACAAACAGTACGACGACCACCACTGAAATGCAGCCCAGGCTAAATCAGCAAGTAAACAATTCACTGCAAATGGATTTCACCCGTAGTTCTCATGTAAGGACACGGCCTGACTCTGCTCGCACATTTGGCACGTACGTATGGTTGCTTTACCCGCTTAACTTTCTCAATTGGGAGACAAGGACACCAGACTGAACCCATGTAATCAGAAACTCACCAGGCACCCAGCCCATAATATCTGTCTGGTGTCTGCCCTGTAATACAGGAAATCTAAACCAGAACTATGAAGTTCACATAACTAAGTTGCATACAAATTACAGACACCAAATGCGCACAACCCTGCCATTAGTGGTAGGTGTTATTTTTACCCCCCCAAACTGTCTTATTTTAATTCTATGTCTGTTTGCTTTACAGACATATACTGCTTTTGGTAATAGCAGGTCTTGGACTTTTCCCATGTGTGCTTTCATTAAACTATCATAGGTTCACCTTGGACCAAAGCCAGTCATTTCTCCAAGTCATTATTTATTTTATCCTCCCTATGAGATGAAATGAATTTTTAAGATGAAATCTTTCCTTCAGTCTCTTATTCATGCATCAGTGTTTTGGGTGTTATCTCCACTGAAAATGCTTGTGCCAGCTTGTCACAATAGAGTATCTTTGTCTGTTTATTAAATGCTTGGTTCTGTGTTTTTTTATGCGTAAATGATGTGATTACTGAAATTAGAGACCAGGGCAATCTTAGAGACAGGGAGGCCGAGAGCACAAAGACTACATCTACACAAATAAAGATCTTTAATTCTGGCAAATAGAGTGTATATTCAACACGTCTTAACTGCATAAAATGCTCTGCATATGGCCATGATAGACTAATACAGTTTTAAAAAGCTTTCTCAATCCTGCATGTTTGCATAGGTTCCTGTGCAGTATCGATTAAAAAGAGCACAGTAGCAGCACAGCTTAATAATCAAGGTCCCATCCAAACTCTGCACTTGGCATCTGACACACTCAGCACATTTAAATAATATCTTGGCGCCTTCAACACCCCTGACATTACTTTCTTTTGTAGTTGATCTCTAAAAGCAAGTGCAGTTACTTTCTTTTTTTTGAACCCCCACTCCCTTGGTAACCATTAACATGCAGGCAATAAAAGAGCACAGGTACACAACGAAAACATGGCAATAAACATGTGCATAACCAATTAATAAATTACTGAGATGGCAGATCTCATTTGCTTTGTTGAGAAACCAACTATGCCAATTATTCATGGACCAAAAACTGTCTTAGTAATTTCATTAATTTCTTAAAGATAATTAATCAGCAGCGAGTCATGCTGTATTTAAATCCTTAAGTGATTGTTAGTATTCAGAGTTTGTTGTTTTAAATCAGCGGAGGGACTCGACAACAAAGCGCAGCAACAGTTTTGGCTGCGTGGGAAAAGCAAAACCAGTGGACTTCAGTCAGTTCTTTAAAAGTCTAGGGATTAAGTCAGAGCAGTGGGCCTCAACTTTTAGTCTTACTGCACCATTGTGGCCCTGATCATGGCCTGATTTGGTCTGATCATATTACAGGCACTTGACAGAAGAAGAAAACAGACAGGAGTGCAGGACGTTTCCACGAGGTCAAGTTCACACTGACAATGTGCAAAAACTCTAGACACACAGCAAAAGACTAAGATGATAGCACAGGGGTGAGCGAGAGAAAAACAAACCCTATTGTACCTCGTGTATGAAAGGACAGGGCAGTTGGCGTGGTCGGGGCGGGCGAATGGGAGGGGTTGGGGTATAATTGAATTACAGTGACCCTATGACAGCACTAGAGGTGAGGTCATGTGTGGAATTAATTCTGTCCCTGACCTCGTCTTTGGCAGGGCAATACCTCTCAACTGCCCCTGGACCCGGAGGCAGAGCGATGGTGACACATCTTTCTGAGCGAGTCCATCGGGCCAAAGGCGTCATCCAGATTGACAGCGACGCACGGGGGCTGACGGAGATTCACTATAAGCACTGTACGCTTATTTTTAGTGCAGATGCTAAAGCTCTCTATACTTGGGGACATGCATTAGATGAAGCGCTATTTCTGTCTGCTTGAAACCACCAAAGGCACCTAATGTAAACAGAATCTATATTCTATTTCAAAAGACCCTCTACGCCACACATGAAGAAAGCTGGTTCTGTGGGAATATCCAAACATTGAATTTAATAAGAAATACTGTAGTGGTTTAATTCAACCTTCGTCAGTTCCTCTAAAGAAGTCCAGAATTCCTGCATTTGCTCTGCTGATGATCAGATAAGGCAGTAAATTCAACTTTGTCTCAATGAGCTTTTTAACTCCCCCTTTGTGTGTCATTTTCTCTATATGCTAATGAAAAGCTACTGTCAAAATACAGTGCGTGGACAAAGTATTAGCACCCTTTCATTTTTCTCATTTTGTTATATTGCAGCTTTATGCTGAGACATTTCAATTCATTCCCCCTCATCAAGCTTCATTCAATACCCCATAGTGACAAAGTTTTAATTTCACTTTTTCCTCTTTAGTAATACATTTCTAAAATTCAGTTCAGTCGCTTCGCCTTGATGACCTATTGAGTGTATATTGATGAAGAGAAAAAATGAACTCCAATGATCTGAGCCAAAAGGCTGCGACATGTCACAATATGAGCGGGTCTGAATACTTTGTGAATGCACTGTACTTATGAGGCTTAAAGGGACAGCTCAACATTTTGGCACCATAATCCCTGTAGTCATAGGAGAAGATTCATTACCTTTAATTATCGGTGCATGTTGTTTTGAGACCTGCGGGGCAGAGACGCGAGCTGCTCAGCGAACACAGTGGAGGTGAACGGTACAGGCCCCCTGTCCCTCAAAACTCATCAAATACACAATCCAACAACATCTAACATTACGAGACAGAGTTGTTTTTGAGGCAAATGCGTCGCCTGAAGTACATTCCCAGACATGGTGGCTGGGTGGAGTTCTGAGTATTTGCCTCATGTGACGTAATGTTACATAATTATACATGTTTATTTCATAGTGTAGTAAATGTGCAGGTCACATGGAGTTGTTGGACTGTGTATTTGATGAGTTTTGAGGGACAGGGTACCAGTACCGTTCACCTCCATTGTGTTCGCTGAACAGCTCACGTCTCTGCCCCACTGATCTCAAAACAACGTGCACCGATAATTAAAGGTAATGAACCTACTTCTATGACTATGTGGAGAATTTGACAAAATGTTGAACTATGCCTTTAATGTGAGGAAAGCACGGCAAGACTTCACAGGTGAACAAGGTTACTTACCGTCTGCCACCGAGGAGAACACCATGCAGCTGAGTAGAAGCAGGAACAGCAACGCCCCTCTGGGCAGGAGGGGCACTGCCAGGTGAATATTAGGCACCATGTTCCAAGTTGGCACTGCTCCCTCCTCAGTCCCCTGCTAGATGCGTCCCACTCTGACAGGATCAAAGACTAACACCTGAGAGAGCAAACACATGCAGAACAGGAGTAGAGAAACATTAGTATTCAAACTCACAATGTATTTGCATACATTTGAATGAGCATAATAACACAGTAAAGCAAAAAAATATCAAAAGCAAGTCGCAAAGCTGAACCAAAGAGAACAGATATTTTTCTATACTTGTAAGAAAACAACAGCGCACAACACTGGGGATCTTTGGTCGCGATCAACAAGGCACCCACTAACCCACAACAAAAATCCAGCTCGGGGCAGAGGGAAAATACAAGTGAAGCGAATGTAACGCGCAAACGACATCAGCAGAGGAGTTAGGAAAACAAGCGCAGTACAGTGCCACGGAGAGAAATCATGGGAAGAAATAACAAGAACAAAGGGGAGGTCAGGACGCAGGATTAAGCTCCATAGTCATCCTCTCACAATGAGGATCAGTGGAAAACCCAGAGGACCTCCTAAACAGTATTCCCTGTGGACCGCCGCCCACTTAATGTTCCCCATTAAGAAATTGAAACTCTGTCTTCCAGATGGGCTCAAATCAACAAAGTGCCATGATCTCAGAGAATGACAACATCCGTGCATACATAAACATTTAACATACAACACAGGGACACACGACTGGTCCACAAAGGAGCAGCAGGTGTACCACAAATTAACCATAATTGATCGGGCTATAAATCTGAAAGCTCTCCTCCATCACTTTAAGTAGTAGGTGGAGACGCAAAAAAAAAACAATGGCTGTCGCTCAAAAACAAACTGCACATGCACATGAGTCTTTGTCTCTTTAGGAATTAGATTTAGTGTAGGAAATGACTAAGCCAGCTGATAAGATTTAGATATACGATGGTAAGTTTGTCATAGCCTGCAGTTTCACTGTCTAATGCCATTACAAACAAAGTAACTGTGTATCCCAATAAATTGAGCTAACTAAATTTCTTATCCCTACTCTTGCCCAAGGGCCATCTGTGATGAGTAATCATAACGCTGTAAAGCAGACCACAATATGGTAAGGATAGATATCTCTCTTTTTGATGGAATTAAAGCAGTATCTCCAGAGGACTCGAGAGCTAAAATGAGAAAAGTTTGAAAAAGTTTCTAAGTGAGCCTACGTTTGTCTTCCAAGGGTTCCCTGACACTGATTTGGCGCAAAGCCTTTCCAAGAGGCCTACTGGATTGAATTTGAAAACTTATCTCAAGCTCGTCTGCCCGGTCTCACTCGCCCAAGTTTATAGCAGTGGCCGAACAATGCCGATTGCCGATATTTGTGAAAAAGAGAAAGAGAGAGGGGTCTCACTGCGTGGTGGAATATCTGGAGGCTCGCTGGGTGGCCGGTCAGCTTTAGTCTATTCAATTCAGCAAACTAAGTTAGAGTGTCAGGAACACAATGCCTCCAGTATCTTGTGGAAAAAAAAACCTTTCCATTCTTAAGCCTGTGGAGGTGTTGAAGCAGCCCATTACTCATGTGGCTTTTTTAGTGTGTGTGTATGTGTGGAAACAGCGAGAAAAACACACACACACACACACACACACATACAGCCACACCGGGCAACTGTTGGACCACCCTCTTTGTGAAACAAAAGAAAACATTCTGTTGGGCAGAGCCTTTAGCAAAGCAACAGAAAAATTTCAGTTTCCACTTCTTCATGTGAGCTCTTCTTTAACCTCTTCTGACAAGTCACCTGGCAGGAGGAGGAGGAGGAAGAGGAGGAGGAGGAGGAGACAGGCATGGCTGAGTGGAAACGATGGGAGGAATGCTTCACCTGGGCACGGTCACAGACAGGTAGCATTGTTGGCCAACTCCTCGTCGTCGCTGTTAGTCACTTGTAGGAATGTGCCTCCGGGCTTTTCAAGTCTGCTAAACCAATTTCCGATACAACATGTCGTGCATCTAAGGAATTCCAAAACAGTCTGTGCAGCCAGCGTCAGCCATTGTCAGTGAAAGCTCAAGCTGTGTTTGTGTCAATCTGTATTATACTCTTCCCTGCATGTAGATTTTTTTTTTCAAGACGTACCCAGGAAAAAGTGCAGCTAAAATAATTTAAAACCTCTGGGTGGAATAATAATAAATAAATAAATAAAAAACCTTTCCCTCAGTGTCTTCACCTCCGCTGGTAATGAGAATGCAGCTCATTGTTGGTGTGTTAAGCTGTAGCAGTCTGTTGAAGAAAAACGTACACAAATACACTGCTCAGGGTGCCAAAGAACTGGATGACACCCCCCCTCCCTCCCTCCCTCCCTCCCTCCTCCTCTCTCGCTGCAGCCGGAATTAAAGACATTTAGGCCCCATTTTTTATTTCAAGTTAATACCCCAACTTAGCTTTGCAAAATGAGCATAACTCACATCAAGTTTCCTGGCTGACAAATTTGTTTTGACACTCATTTTTGTGTGCGCCAGCGTTGCGTTGGTTCATGTCGGTGGGTAGACAGAGTGAGTGAGGCTGATAGAGTTGGCTACTCGCCGTGCTCCCAAACCCTTGGCGGTGGAGGGATATCTTTCACAGCAGATGCCAGAGAGAGGCAGATGCTTTTCATCTTCAATGAGACAAATTCCTAGAGCGAGGTTTATTCTTTATTTATTTAGCTACTTATTTATCCCAGTGCAGCTCGGTGCCTCCCAGCTGCACACAAATACTATGGGACAACACTTGCCACCATGTGCATTCGCGTTGTTGTGTTTGTTGTGTGTCGGCGGTGCGGGCGCCGGTGAGAGAGAGAGAGAGGGGGGGGGGGGGACAGGGCATCAATGTGGAAATGGTGCAGTGTGATCCAGAATCTGTGCAAGTGGCTCACAACACGGGAAGGCTCTGCTTGCTGCTATGTGGGAGAGCGAGAGAAAAACAATGAGAACATGAAGGGGTGGATGTCTGCCCTTGTGAGATTGTATGTGAATCCTTATGTCTTGGTAACGATTTAATTCTGCTGCCTGGTTTTTGTATTTGTGTGTGAGACAGAGAGAGAGAGTTGGCGCTGCATAATTATGGCTAAAATGATCATCCAGATTATTTCACCAGAAAGTGAGATTCTAATTAATAATCACAATAATTAGTCCAGATGAATTCTGCTGCTAAATTGTTTTACAGCCACAGTGGTTGATCTCTTGTTTGGAGATGCAGTCTAAAAACTAAGCTAACACCACAGGAACCCGTGGGACACGACGTTTACCGGTGATTTATGTGTTGTCAAGACTGGGAACAGCAAAATTATGGGTTAAATCTGGACTGGTGCTGCCTTTCTGTGAGCCATTTTCTGTGATTACATTTTGTCCATTTCAATCAGCGACTGACTGGGGCTCTGTTAGTCAGAGCACAATTTGAACAAGTTCAAGACGCGCATGAAGACATCGTTTCTAAAGGATATGTTGTGTTTGTTCAAATACAATTAGCTACCTATGACTGGAGAACCCAAAACAATGGATGAGGTCAAATCAAAGATTTGTTAGATTTTTCCACCTCGTTATCACTTACAACACGGACATGTAATGGAGAAACAAAGGGGAGGCTGGGTTTAATAAATTCAAGCCTGAAGCCTCCTGGGCTGGTTAGCTGCTGTTAAGGAACAGGCGTTCAGCAACAGCCCCACTGAATTCATTACTTTGAATTATTCCACAAAATTTGAGATGTAGGTGGTGAATCAGTGGTGCAGCACTGGCTGTTATGTCACGTATCCTTAACACTTTAACCCCACTTGCATCATATTTGATACATACAGTTTTTGAGACCGACATCATCAGTGTCATACTTTTTCTCCCTAAAAAAATGATGTAAAAACATAAAATTTAAACAAATAAACTGTGAGCAATACATTTAAAAAATGACGGATTTATCAAGTATGATACGAATGAAAATTTAAAATATGCAACCTGCTATTTTCTTTTCTTGAAAATTGTTTCTCACAAGGAAGATATGAAGACAGGCTGCTATATCTTATCACAAAAACACCATGAAAGAGAGGAGAGGGTTATTGAGTGATACAGAAGTAGAAATAACCCCCCACATCACCAGCCATTCATGAGAACATCCGCTCTCTAAGTCCATTAGGAAGGATCTTTGGAGTCTTGAGTGTCTGGGGAGTTCTCAGTATTGCAGAGCGTGACATATACGGTATATATACGCTGCATAATAGGAAGAAGACTAAGAGGTTTAGGGAAGTAATTAACAAGGGAACAATGGAATGTGAGCATCTCAAAACGGTAAACTGTGGAGGACAAAAGAGTCTCTGTGTGAGTTCAGCTGGGAGGGAGCAGAACAAAAAAAACACACACCTATGATGTTTGCTTGTTTGCCACCTACATCAGGTGCCTGTCATTCAACTTAATACCCCTTGTTTGTGTGTGTGTGTGTGTGTGTTTGGCAAAGGAGTGGCCACCCATACAGAAGCGGTCGTCTCCAAACAGACAATGCAAGACACAGCGACGGAGAGTGCGTGCAGTGGCTGTGTAAACACCGCTATTACACTAACTACAGGTAGCATCTCTGTTCTCCATCGTTTCCATCCCTCCTACTCATGTTCTCTCTCTTTCTCCGTCTCTGTTTAATGGGTCATCCTGAGCGTGGGGAGGTGGGACAGCTGAGATATATGGCTAGCAGTGTGGGGAGCTAATCATGGCCATCTCTGGAGGTGATAAACCCAGACCGGAGAGGTTTGTGTTGGCACAGCCTGCAACGGCTCCATAAACACAGTTACAAGCTGAATTTCGACAGCAGTGTTTTGGCCCTTGATTAGTTTTCCATGCCCTAGAAGGCTCACCCTCATAAGTCTGTGCTCCTTTTTTTTTTTTTTTAACCTCAGCATCGAACGTATACCGCAAAATCCCTGGAGAGTTACTGGAAGCCAGTGAGCCACATATTGTAAAAATGAAAGTGTAAAGTAACCAAATTAGGTTTTCACTCCAACTCCGAGAGCCTTGCTGTATCCACAGACTTGATGGCGCGTGTCGTTTTTACAGGGCTACGCTGAAATTCACCTAACAAAGGCTAATGTCCTGTGACCTATCGAGTTCTACAGCACGTCTGTTTACAAGCTGATTGCACCCGAGTTAATTGTTAACACTTTACTGCCGAGAAGGAAGATTGAGAGACCGAAAAACACTATAACAGACGAGTGCACTTCCTTAAGTTGTGCAATAGAAAAAAGTAGGTAGCGCTGATTGTGCTGACCTATAATGAAAAGCACTCGGGGAAGGAATCACATGAGTTAAGTGTATGGTTGAGTGTGAGGATGACTCAAAGAAATCCATTGGGTAGGAAGCGAAAATTAAGTATAACAACACTACAGCCAGTGTGATATGACTAACCTAAGCCTAAAAATATAGTCTATGACACAGCCACCGTGACGCAATGCTATAATGTGTGACGCATCAGAGTTGGACTTTCATGCACCATGCTCCTGATAATGTCCTGACACAGGCTCTGACTTGCCTCTCGACAGAACGCAAAGACCATCGCATATTGGCTTCACTCGTATGATACAATGTCGATTGGCATTTAGTCTGGTTGAGTGAACATTTAACAAAACTCAAGCACCTCCATAAATTACCAGTGAAGTGGGGATTTACAGTCACCTCTTGGGGGGCGGGGGGGCTACCAATCTTTTCAGCTACAAATCAATCTGGGAATGAAAGGTGATATGTATTACACTGATATGTATTACACAGAGTAGAAGAGACATACCAGAGTGCCACTTTCATTTGAATTTATTGGGGAGTGATTATTGGCGTTGTCGAGCTGCAGAGCAAGGAGAAAATGGCTTGCACTACAAAGTGCTGGGCGAAGGGCCTGCAATAAATCAAGAAGCAGGCTCAATGTAAAACAGACATTCATCAAATAAAAGCAATGCTGTGTACACCTGGACCAATCGACTGTATGAAAAAGCTTTGTGAAGTGGCACCAGCCCTTTGGAGCCTCATCAAGTGAATGTAAACCAGTGCAGCTAAAGCATATTTTAATTCTAAGGCTTTTTGTGTGGAGAAGTCATATTTCCTATAAATTTCATCCCATTTGTTGACATCCCAACAGGATTACTTTGACACTTGCACTTATCACCATAGGTATTAACATTATTACGATTATTATTTTTGCTCATAAATCCTCTCTGTTTATCTCTTCCTCTCTTGTCTGCCCTTTCCATTTTCTCTCCTCTGACTGTGAGGGATCTAAAAAGTGGTACATAAAAAAAAAAAAATGTCATTATAAATAAAGCCAATGGAGAAAATTACAAAGCTTAATATTCAGTTCAGTCTCTAAAAGCCAATAGCACTGCAATAGTTCAAAGACAGTAAAAAGGGCTTGTAAATATTTGGGTTTGTTTACATTTTTAGAGAGTTTTACAAATGAATTACTGCATAATTAAGAATGATTCTGTGGTATGGCCAAACATTAAATTAGCAATATAAACTGGGACGCATTCTCAACAGCAGATGTGCATATATATCAAAAGGAAATTCACACTGTCAAGTAAGAGAGATGGGATAACACGTCACCACTTGACGGTTTGCCTGTGGACAGATGGTGCCATAAAATGACTAGGCAGGCGGCACAGAAGGCACGGACCCCCCCAACCAACTCCCACCCCCTCCCCTCCCCTCTCACACCATGCAGAGGACTTCAGCGACCCCACCCAGCCAACCAACCCCCACTCCCACCCCTCTGTCCACCTCCTCGGCTCCGCCAGTAAAAGACAAACAGAGTGGAGGCATGTGAGCAGAAAGACGGGCAAATACACAGCTCCGTAGATCAATAGCTCGCCAAACACAGGCAGTTGTTCCGGCTCAGGCTCAATCCATGGATCTATCGTGGGGGGAGTTAGCAACCCGAAAGAACCAGAGCTGACTTTTTCTTTTTTTTCTAAACAACGCAATAGAGACCTACATTAGCGCATGGCAAGATATGAAACCCAATACAAGTTTAAAAACACTGCATAAGCATGTTTTCTCAATCGTATTACCCAGCTTGGACAGAAACCATCCCTTCGTCTTTAAGTTTAACCGTATTTATTTTCCACAGGTGGCACCGAGATGAAAATATAGAGTCTAACTTTGTATAAGAGGGTCGGAGGGGCTTTATAGAGGGATTCATACACTTCAGCAGGTGTCTACACTGTTCTAAATCAATTACTTCTAGTCAGTCAGTACTTAGGCTAGGGGGGTATTGTAAATCAGCTTGGTGTCAGGCCAGATTAGCGACTGTAACGGCCTGGGAGTGAAGCTCTTTGGCCAGCAGGGACCCTCCAGAGGCCGACATGTGAAAGAAGCTGCGGCCTCAGTGCTCGGTGACAGAGCAGCAACTCCAGTAATTGTTCGCCACAATACTCTGGACCAGTGTTGGGCGATAATGCGAGACTGGCCGACAATCCCCCTATGCCCTTTCCATTCCTCTAATATGTCTTGTCACTGCAGAAAATGATGCAAATCAAGGAGCAGACTGCTTCGAGGCAGTATTTGCAGGATTTCTTCATCAGTGTGGCTTAAATACCATGATTTGCTCAGGTATTTATTCACAGAATTAGCCAGACAGACCTCAACACGCCAGTTTTCTCCATGCTACATCTACTTTGTGCTGCTACAGAAACGAGGATTTGCGCTTTCACAATGGCAGGGTTCAAACTGACAGTGAATGGATTAGTCAGAGTGCTACCATTGGCTACTAGTCAAAAAAATACATAGATAAATAAAGAAGGATCATTCATCCATTCATGGACACTGGGAGGATGGGCCGTGCTTGTCTCATTGTAATCTTGAAAGCCTCTCATTATCTCCCTACATCCTGTTATGCAAATGCACTTCTGAGCAACTGCAATATGATATTCCCTCTGAACGAACCACCGCCGAACGCCGCGGAGGTGAGGACAAGTAACGGTAGCCTACATTCACTTTGTGACAGACTGAATATTTCATAGTGTGCCGCTGGATGGTGTTGGCTTTGCTTGGCATCAGTCGGCGCTGAAACTGTATATTGACACAGCGCTTTTATGATTTCACCTTACAAACGCAGCACGTAGAAGACACGGGGAAAACAATCCTCCGCAGTCCAAGGTACAGAGGAACAAACCCAGTGTTGACACAGGGAAGGGTTAGACTAACTGGGGGAGGGCCGGGGAAAAACACTGACTCTATATAATCCAGCGTTTGTGGTGGGAAACAGAAACATTGTACCTGATGGTGTCTGAGGCGAAGCATAAGGTCCTATTTAGAAAAGGAGGACCCCCTTGATGAGAACTCGGTTTTGGTGGAATTAACAAGGCGCACTGAGACCTTCTGTGTAACACAATGAGGAGCTGAGACTGGTCCACCTAAAATGGTTAAGTCCTAACAGATTTAACCCGGGTTAGTTGCCACTGCAAATGTGGAAAAAGAGTATCCCCGAGGTCCTAATCCAACTTCTTTCCTGACGTCTATTGCAGGCAGTTATCCTCTCAGTCCCTGTCTAACTAGTGAAAAAAGGCAGATTCTAATAAGCCTTTCTGTCTTTCTGTCAGTCTGTGTTTGTCTCCATCCCCCTGTTCTCCCTCTCTCTCTCTCTCTCTCTCCATAGCCATGTCTACTACTACTGTCTCTTTCTCTCTGTGTGAGCCATGAGCCAGTCTGTTGGAGCAGATGGAACCATATATCCCCATCTCTCTCTCCGGAGGCCCGAGGATTTAAAATGTAAAAGAGATGAGTGTGGAACAGGCAGGGGCCAGTGGATAAAGGGCAAAAAGAGAAGCAAGGGCTCTCAGCTTAGACCCTGCTCATCAGACACAACTTCAGTCACTCCTTTAAAAAAAACTAGCGCTGTGCTACGGAGCAGTGAACCGCGAAGATGTAGACTCCAAACTCGCCACAGACCTCCTCGCCTAATCCAATATTTTGTCCAACACGATCTCGGTATAGCATGAAACTGTTTTAGTAACACTGGCAGACGCCTCACAGTTCTCTGGTGCTTTTCATAGAAAACTATTCAACATTAAATTCGATCAACTAATCTTTTTAAGCCCTTTACCAAGCAACATTGACAAATATTTCTATTTCTATCCAATAACCTGACTGAATGCTGGTAGTTACCACCCACTGGCAAAAATAAACTGCAATTATGAGGGTGCTACTCCCGTGGCGTCCTCCTCATGTTGTGTTGCTTGGAAATGTGGAGTCAGACCTGGCTTCCTCCCCACCTCACCTCACCTCAGGCCACCTCTCAGGTAATGAGAAAGTATCTGGGCACTGTATCTGTCGTCCGGGAGAGGATTCTGCTTCGTCCTCCATCTCTGGGTGGCAGGTTGACAGACAGCGAGAGTGAAGAACAACAGGCGGGCGAGGTTGTGAGCAGAACAATCGATTGCCAGCTGACTAGCAAGCTCCATTATACTGACAGGCCGGAGCCACAACACGATGCCCCTGCACTCCACCAACGCCCTCATTACTACCAATGAATCTCTCACCGGGACCGGTCTCTCTCCATCATGCTCTGCCCTGCTCTGCCTCTACAGTACGTCTCCCTGGCAAAAAAAAAAGCGTGGACTGACTGAATTTCGCACTGTCAATCTGATGGAAGTGTTTGAAAAGAGGCAAAAGCCACATCTAAGCCTCTGCACTTAGTTTTGTGCACTTGGCACCGATGGACACAGAACAAAGGATGACACGGGGTAATCCACAGTTCAATGTTCTTCAGAAAAATGCAGCCTAAATGTACGTTTAAGCCCGGGCTATCTTGAAGAAATGTTAACTGTCCGCGAGGGACCTCTGCCATATTAAACATCTCCCCCATTATCAGCCTGTCTTTCAGCTATGCTATCTGTTCTTCTTGTCCTTTTTCCCCCTCTACCATCCCTCTAGTTATTCTGAAATCCTTAGTCCTTGGAAGACTTATTTATACTCTCTGCCTTACCCCACCCCTCTCCTTCACAGTGCAGCTGCAGATAGGATTTACCTGCAGCTGAGACAGCCTCCAGACTATCAATTACCACCAGTGTAGAGTCACTGTTCTGAAGCTTGGCTAACAAGACATACACACATAATATATACACTGTGTATGCACACACACGCACTCACAGAGATCTCTTGGACACATCCAGTTAGAGAAATTCTGGGCTGCCTGTGAGTCATAGGATTTTTACTGACTAATCAAATAGTTAGATGAAAATCCACTTCATAAAAAATCTAGACAAGAGCTTCTCTTGTGATACAGCGCCAGTGCAAATACATCCAATCAAGCAAACTTGTATTTAGATCAAGTGGTCTATGAAAGGAGTACAGAAATTATATGTGAAGAAGCCAGAGATTTAATCTTTAGAAAATAAATTAGTTCCATTTACGGAAAAATTCTGTAAAACCTTAACTTGCATGAATTGTGTGGGCAGAATAATAGAAAAACCCGTGCTGTGACAACATGTTTGACTCACCGCATTACATACGTGTGGCGACATGTGAGTGGAGGCAAAAGCGCAGTGCTAGCATCTGCACACACACGATTACAAGGTGAAAAAAACACAAGACTCAGAGCTCTCGCTGCGTTTCATTTGTGTGGTGATGTTTGACTGGTCTACGATGTGCTGAAAACACAGATCTCACCAAATTCTTCCTGACGTGTCATCTCGCTCTCTGACAATGATTAGACTGAACACCAGGCCGTTACACATGCAGCCAGACATGCAGGGACAGGACCTGTCACTCACCCAACCAGATCCACCCTGACGTCTAAAGTGCCTCTGTCAGGTCAACAAATGAGAAGCCATCACAGCCGATGTTGCAGTCATCAAGCTGAAGTTATTCCATAGACTGGTTAAATGCTATCTTGCCATGTGCTGTTAAACTTGCTTGAGCATGTTTAAGCTAAAGGCGTCAGTTTTGATTCCCCGGCTTTAGTGTTGTGTTGATGCAGCATCACGGGAGGTGAGCAACCATCCAGGAAGCAGACATCATGCAAGTGGCATAGGCTACATTTCCTCAGGGTGAATGTCTATGTACAGTCTTTCTGTCTGAGCGGTATAGTGCCTTTTCTCAGTTCTTCACATTGAGGAGGGAAAGTGCATGTGGCCGCCTGGTGAAAGAAGAGCTGCATGAATGGTCTGTATGTTTTTATTGTGTGGGAGAGCAGCTGACCACTGTGGAATTTCCTTCAGGGTCAATAACGTTGCATCTATCTATCTATCCATCTATCCATCTATCTATCCATCTATAATGAGACGTGGCCTACGTGATTGTTACTCATGGGCATGGGTCATATAAAAATACAGTTGTCATGAAAGAGGAAATGAGCTTTCTGCATCAGGCTGTGAACATGTTTATTTCAGTTGTTTAGTTGGTCAGTTTAACATGAGACTCCATAGAGAGTGACTCATTTTTGGAGTCAGCCTCAAGCTGCTGTTAAGTGTATTTTTTGGATTCTTCTGTGTTGGCTTCATTTTTCAGCCTCGGGTGCCACGTTGAATACATTTGATTGAATGTCTCTGAACTTTTTTTTTTTTTTTTTTGAAAAAGTGCTAGTGTCATCACTGCAGCTCCTTTTCAAGCAACCATTCAGATGGGGTGGGACTTGATGCCATGGCAACCAAGATAGAGGCGTAACTTCTATCCTGATCTGTGTGACATGCCGAACAGAAAACCATCACAACAAAGGCAGAATGGTCCGTTTGTGGTGAGCGCGGATCATTCGGACACTGAATGCTGCTGGTGTGAGTGTTGTGCTTTTATCATCACGTCGTCAACAATGTCAAACTAAACAGTGATGAAAAGCACAAGGGGCGACGCCAGTCTATCATACAACAGCGGCAGTGATCAGAGAAACAAAACCACCATGCACAGTGCTTTTTTTGATGAAGCACACTCCAGCGCCCTGCCGGGGCTTTTAAACCAGTGAGAGAGGGACATTGATGGACACACACCCTATTAAAACTCTTAGGAGGACTACAGACTGTAATCCAGCAATGCTTGGTCATGTAGTATAAGTCCGTACAGCCAAATGAAAATCTGTGAAGAAAGATCTGAGGAAATGGATTTCTTTTAAGTGAGCCATCGTGTCTGGCTGTGACAGTAGCACAGTGATCATTAGGATAACATATTCAGGTCAAAAAGCTAATGAATGTGCATTAACAATGGCCTGTATGGAAAACTCTCTGTGAAGGAAAACATTTTGCCACATTCACAGCTCACCATCAAACCATTAAAACCACCAGTCGCATGAGACACTGAGCAGAGGGGATTTTCCTCAAAATGTGTGAAAAATGTACTATACATTATTTACTTCATACATAAAATTAAAATGAAAGCCTGTTGAGTTTGCAGCATGAGATGTAAAGATGTAAAGGGGGTTTCCTTTCAACTACAAAGTGGGGGAGACTGGTTATCCCTCTACTTCCCATTTCCTCAACTCAGTCCTCTTGTCTGACTGTCAGCCAAGGCAGCCCAGTCTCCCATGTTTACTAATGTAGAAGCAACCCCTTTATCAGGGAAGAGATTTGTAGGGAAGAGGCAGGGGATTAGCCATCAAATTACCAGGCAGACAGCATCCCTGCTCCAGGGTTGTGAAGCAGTAATCTCTGCGGCTGAAGGGGGAGATCCAGATAAAGGTTTGGGACTGGTGCTGTGGAACTCCAAACTGTGCATAAGCAAAATATGATATAATATAGTGTGCTCCAGGGGAGCCTTTTTTTTTTTCTTCTAATGAAGTTCCACCTTCCCCCTTTTCCTTTGTTGTAACTACATTCACAGGACCAGATCACTTTATATAGTTTCTCCCGGTGTTCAGCTATGTAGTGTCATTACAACACCCCCACAGTGCAAGAAAGCTCTCAAACAGGAATGCTGTAGCTAGGCAGGGCTGGTGGAATTAGATTTCAGTGGCCTTGCCCATGGTTCTTACATTGTCACCCCGCTGCCCTCCCTTAAACAAGCAGAGCTCTCCTCAGAGAATACCCCCTGGACACAGGAATGTTTCATCAACGCCTCAGCCCCCAGCATCCTTACAGGGCCACAGTGGGCCAGCAGGCGCTGCACAGGCAGGCTATAAATAAGTCAGGCATTATAATGAAACCAAATGAATCTCCATCCATCTTCCCAAAACAAGCAGGGGACCTCAGAGTTGTGCAGTAGGAGGAGACACTGCCTGCGTGTGTGAAGATGAACCACAAGATGAACAAAAGCCAAACGTTGTGCTGATGCTGAATGTGTCTCACGGTGAAACATGCAACACACGTGCTGTTCCCTCAGACGCTAGTATGACTGCATACAAATGTGTGTGTGGGTGGCCCAGACTAGGAAGACTTATTATAGCATTTTATGATACCGTATGGATATAGAGGGCCGGTTCTATTTGCTGGCTTTGTGAGATCACAGCAGTGAAGTCCTGAAAAAAAGCATAACTCAAGAGGGAGTGACAGGAAAGCTGATAAAGTAATCAAGCGGGCATTCGGCGAAATTGGGAGGCTGAGCAAACAAGGCTGCTGCTAGTGAAGCACCAAATAAATCGAGCCCACATTTAATTTTATTTGCTTTGCTGCAGTTTAGCATCACAGTTATCCCCTTATGCTAAAGAGCAAGGTAAACGCTACTACGACCTTTAACTCCCTTTTAATGGCAGCCCACAGGCGACCGGTGTGGACCCATCTTTCTGTTTAAAGTATAGAATATTAGTTTGTTATTATCATGCAGTAATTCAACTATACAACATCAGGGAAATGAGCAAGATGAGGCAACAGAGCAACAACGGCGACCCGTGGCCTTCTATATTCAGAAAGCAGTTTAAAACAGAAGAATTTAGATTAGTCATGGATGTATGTCCTGCATCACTGCACATTTCCACATACACAAGTATAGCATTGGCCTTGTCATACATACACAGTACATAAAAATGCAGCTGCCCCTGAAAATGGAGGCTGTTTCAATCAATGTGGAGGCGTAATGGGATGATGTGGAATTGAAATGAGTTTTGTGCAAGGAGGGAAATGTCCTCTCTGACAAAGCGGATTTGTGTTCCCATTGAGAAAGCCATGGCTGTAATGCACAGAGCTAAGGTTTAAATGGAAGGTGCAAGGCTATGAGCACAACACAGACCTCTGATTGCTGACTTTAACTGGGCATTAAAAGTAGACATTTAAAATGCAGCATATATACCAAGAGAAAAAAGAGTATAGAAAATGGATGAAGGAAAGAAAAGAGATGAATATGATCTAAGCCTAAGCTTGACGATCCACTTGTTTTCAAATCACTTTAAAGAGACCGTGAGCTAAAGCTTCACTGCCATAGAAGGAGCGGGTTTGTACGAGAGACCATTTCCGTTCACTCCTAATTGGCAACAAAAATAACATCACCTTACTTAAAATAAACCTGCCTGCTTATTTGGATATGATCTCATCTTGGAATACGTCAAAACCTTGTGTGTGTTCAGTAAGCCTGTGTAGATGCCAAAAGCTCAGGCATAAGACCTAGTTCAATCAAATGAGCTTTCTGCTTGGGGCAGCTGAGGAAAAGCGTTCTTGTCAAAACACTGGTGATTTTAGTGGTAAAGGAGCCTTTTTTTCTTCTTAACCTTCTCGGCACCTGTCACAATGAATGAGTGACTGTCTTCAAGAAAGAAGTGTCACAACTGAGACCAGAAAGTGACTATCAGCACAGCTAACACATCACACAGGCGGTGGCCGCCGAATGACATCGCACATTACACAGAATGTATCTGGCTCTCTCATGGCTGGCTGCATAAACATGCCATGTAGCACAGAACAGAGGATTGACAATTAGGCCTTGTCATCAGAAACCTGTGACTCATGACCTTGTCACAATCAGGCAACGGATTCTGGGAGAAAAACAAATGAAAGAAGAAGAGAGAAAAAAATCCTACCCCTGCTAGAATTTCAAAGTCTGAAACCTTATCATGTACAAGTCTACGCAGCCCCTACATGAAAGCTTTGAACTTCAATAACCCAACAAAGAGGCTGGTAGATTTTCTGCCTGCTTACAGTATGCATCATAGACAAATGTCTGGCTCCACTGACACAATCGCCTTCACAGACATTGATCTGTGATTGTAAGCAACCTCTTTCATGTCCCAACTGGGATGAGAGTGATTAAGCAGATCCATCATGCGTTAACAGGCCATTACACATCACCCAATTCACCGATGATGAGAAATCAAGTTCTATGGAAAAATCCATATTCTCAGCCCATAATTACTTTTGAGGAATCCGATGGGGAGCGAGATTGAATGATTGACTGTTCCACACAAGGTTATTTATTCCGAAGGAAAGGCCTCAGCCGGGGCAGTCATTTAACAGACGGATATTTTGTATGTTTGGTCGGGGGAATCTAATAAAGAGCAGTGGTACACAAATGGCTGCAGTTATTTCCTCAGGTCATATCCTAGACGTCCCTTAATGTTGCTCTGGAACACTGCCGGTGACGGAGCGACTGAGGCGTTGGTCGTAAAAGTGGAATGAAGGGTCAGTGGCCTGCACGTTGGAGGTGAAGGAGGACGACCCGCGGGTCACTCAATGTGGGAAGGAATTGGCTTTGTTTGAACAAATGACCATGGCTGACAGGTTTTTTTTTGTCTTGTTTGTTTATGCTACTGAGCAGCTGAGCAGACACTTTAACTGCTGTATCCATAGCGTTGAGTTTCGCCTCAAGGTCATTTTTAATCAAGTCTGGGTAACCACTCCGAAGTTGAGACTAAAAGGGCTGAGTTGCACAGTGAAATTTGTTCTTGTGAATCATTAACTAAAGGGGAAAAACATAAACAACACATAACAGAAAAAACAAGCTGAGCTTTGGTACGACTACGAGAGAAAACACAAAGTTCCCGTTGCAGTAAGACAGACCCGTGGGGTAAGTCTAGTCATTTCAACTGCCAAACAAAACGAGACAGACGTGTTATCTACACTATGTTCTTAAGACAGCTTTGATGGAGAAGAGCAAAAGGAATATTTTTCCCACTGAAACCAGCTCCTTGTATTGTGCAACAAAAGTATTGTGAAACAACTGCCACATTTATTGTGTCCAAGAGCAAGATGAACTCAGTTCAAAAGTTCCTCACAGAGTATAAAAGTTTTATGCTGTAATAAAAATAAAAAATAAAGATATAGGAGATTTAAGACACAATTAAAGCTGAAGGGAACACTTAGAGCTGGTTAATCTTTGTTGAGATGAAGGGCAAAATAAAAAAAGTTTTCAGGTGTCTTTCCCCAAAAGTGTCTTTCAGATATAATCACAGGAGGAGAAAAACAAACTTTAAACCTTTAAATCAAGCTAAGAAACACGTCTTACAAGTTATACTTTGTTGAAACCGAGGCCCAAACATTTTCTGAAAATCATCATTTGTGACTTCCAAAAGTTCCCCTCTACAATTATCTGGGATTTCAAAGCTTCTCGGTGTCTCCTTCTCACTGGAATTCTTGTCGCTGTAACTTTACCCTCCAGATTGCCCGGGGAGATAAAGACAACTGGAAAAACAGGTTGTTTGGCCTCAGTGTAGGCCTAATGCAGTAGAACGGTAGGGTGCCTCACCTTAGCAGCGGTAGCTAGGGGACATTCTATGGCCCTTCTATTCAACGTCCTCTGAATACGTAGGGGAGGGCTCGCACCAGACAGGGCAATTTGCCAGAGAGCCAGCCAATAGAGCTAAGCCAAGACGAGGTTAAACTATTGTTTTGGCTTAACAAGCAAGAGTGAGCAAGGACAAAAGAAGAGGGGACAAAAGAATAGTAAGAAAATACCTGACCATTGAAGTGTAACACATCAACTTACTTTGTTACTTTTATTGTAAGAGGCAACTTGTAAAAGGTAATGTCCTAAGATGAGAAATAACACACACTGGAGCTCAGGGGGAACACACGTACGGATAAAAGTTCAGAGTGTAGGACGCCTTAGTCCGTTTCAAAAAACGCACCTGTGCCTCATTTGTTTGTTTTAAAGAAACAGTCCAACTTTTTTTGTTTTCTTCGCTAATGCAGTCCAACATTTCCATGGAAATACAAAATTCACACTTACCTATGCATGTCAATTACATCCACTTATAAATAAATCCTTTCTATTCCTTTCTATTGTGAGGCACTTATTCCAGAGAGAGGGAGAGAGAGTGAGAGAGAGTATCCAAATCCTAGAAAAGAAAATCCACCAGTATCCACGAAAGATTATCCCTGAAAGATGTCTTCTAAAAAAAAAAAAAAAAAAAAAGCATGCGAGAGAAAGTAGTCTCCAGCTCCTGCTCAGTTATTCCATTCACACCGTTTCATTAAACCACAGGAACTGTCTTTTTGGCTCCCCGGCAATACGTTTCCAGCTGTGGCTATCGAGCAATGTGGCTTGGGGAGAGATCCTTCTGAGGCAGAGCCTGTTCTCACACTGAACGGGTGTTGAGGGACTGCCTGGGAGAAGCCAAGCCCACCGTGTGATGTCACTGGTGTCAGATTTCAGTGGGAAGAGGGAGGGGTTGCAGGGCCTTACCTTTTGAACCTTGACCAATGAGAGACTATTTTTTAGCTCACCTGCCTGGAAGAGCGGGGAGAAAAAAAAAAGGGGCTGGAGGCACAAGTCCACGTGATGTTACGTATCGCTGCAGCTTTTGAGACTCCATTATGGCTTATCTATTGACCACCTTCCAGGGAGAGAGTGTGGCAATACGTGAGCGTCATATGCCGTCTTACCACAGACCTGACGACGGGTTGTTTGACACGTCCAACATCTCCAGTTTTTACTTTTACTTTTATTTTTGCATGTGCTTCCAAATCAATTTGCAGTGTCATTACCGCCGAAACAAAGAGGTTAACAAAGTGTGACCTTGAAAACATACAAGTATTCCCAGGAGGCTGTGCCAATTTAACACAGTTACATGTGTTTTTTTAAAGGGTGACACTGTTTCAAAAATGATTTGACCTCTTCTCTGTTTCAAAAAAAAAAAAGTGGTGCAGGTAAATAGATGTGCAAAACTCTCATTCTTAAACCAGCAAGGCGTTGAGTGTCCACGCACACACATAACTCCCAAACACGTTGCTCCTCGCTCCCTCTGGTCAAACTCTGCTAGCCATGGAGCTAATCATCCACAACAGATGTTCAGAAATGTTCAGTCGGATTTATGATGGAGCTCAGAGGAACAGCCAAGTCAGCCTCTGGTGCTGTTTTTCTCTTCCGCTCTACAAGGACAAGGGATTGCACTGAGAGAGGATGTCAGCACAACCATTCTCTTCCCTCCAAAATTCCCTCACTCTCCGAGATTCACCATCCGAGACGACAGCGCCTTAATAGATCACAGAGCCTCGGGACCTTGGGGAGAGGTTTGCTCATTTATCCCCATAATACTGTGTGGACTGTAACTTGACTCATCCAGCAATGCTTCAACAATGTTTCGCCCTCAACGTAGCATTGTTTTGTTTTTTTCTCTCTTTTTTTTGTGTGTGTATCATGTATCAGTGGCGTTGCTGACGCTGCAAAGCCATGACCTCAGCTGAGACCAATGTTTTTAGATGAGGCTGTGCATAGTATTGTGGTGCATTAATAATTAAATTCTTCACAACAGCTAGTATATCATAATATGTTAATATTTCCTGAAAGGACCAATTATCTTCAAACATTGCCACAATGCTGGTTAGCGTAATTCCTATTAATCTAAATAGGGCAGCACTGCTGATACAGTGCAGTTCTTTAAGGAAACTAACATAATAAAAATATATTCAGATTGAGGTTCTGAAAAGCACTTATGAGTGTTTCCACTAAGAGCAGCAAAGTTGAATGTCTTCTAGGCTCAAACTCTGCTGAAGGAAATGGCGAACTGCAATGTGCTCTACATTTCTCTTTGTTCTTAACAATGGGAGACAGTGTGATTTTACTGGAGGCTGCAGATCTGTGCACACAACAGACTTTTCAGCAAGGGAAGGACTTGTTTTATCTTTAACTTTCATTCTAGTTTAGAACAAATGGGATTTGGGTCATCTGATTAAAAAGTAATTCCATTTGAACAGTCTAAAATATAAATACATTCCTGCTGTATGTGCTGCAATAATCTTGCTCATAAAAAATGGGATGTCAAACAAGCACCAGGAAGAAGAAGAAGAAAAAAAAACTTCCTAGAATGTCAACACAACTAACACACAAATGTGTGCAAAAAGGAGGGCAACCAATCTGGACATATTGGAAACCTCTCATCCTTTCCAAACAAATGAGAGTTTGAGGGAACCTTCTGGAGAATAATTATTACACCTACACACCCCTGAGGAGAAGAGAAAAAGTATTTTTGTGGGTGTAAACAGTCTGCGGCAGCTCAAATGTCACGCTCGTCTGAAATCAAATCGCTGAACAAAATCGCACAGTGGTAAAAAGGTAGAAATGAAGATTATCTGTCTTCGCAGGGTGGCAGAGAATTAATTGTAAGGTACAGTGAAGTTGTGTAGTGTGTCAGTTGCACAACATGAGCCATTTCATCGCCAGTGTAATCTCATTTTAGTGGAAATGCAGAACTCAAAACACAGATGGAACCGAGCAGTAACCCTCTATGCAAGATTATAAGTGTGGCCTCGAGGGAGCGTTTGTAGCCCCGGCAGTTTTAGGGACTTATCTTTTTGCCCCACCCCCCACAACTTTGAAAAGAGTTGGGAACACCCCCTACCAAGTCTGAGAATTTATAACATTGTGACAAGCACCCATCCCCCGCTCATTTCATTAGCCTTAAAAAAGGTTGACAACCTCTTCAGTCTGGAGGAGCCAGCCTCTCCCGGTCCTAAGCCAGTCTGTTAACAATACCCAGTTAATAGATTCTAGTGCAAGAAGAGTTTGTTTTTTGTTCTGGGTTTTCTACCTTTATTTAGTGACTTGCGTGTACACAATCAGCTGTGCAAACTCTGAGGTTATCTGCGGGTGAAGAACACCTGGATGGAGCCAGACACCTCAGCTCCTCAGTGAGAGCTACAGTCATCATCTGATGGGAAACTGCACTGGCTGCTGTAGATGAATCACATTGGCCTTGGGCTTTATCAATATAACTGTCTGCACCATCTAACAAGTCTGCCAAAACATTTTGGAAAGGTTCAGCTTCGAGGTAAGAAAATAAGTTTCTCGTGTTGGGTCAGAGGAGCACACTGACTGAATGAATGATATATACCATAACAAGTATATACTGCAGGCTGAAGTGAGCTACTACTGCATGCAAGCACTCTGCTGCTGTAGCTACCATCTAAAATAATAGCAGTGAAAAAAACCATGTGGTAAATGACGTGCATTACCTCCACATACGGATTCAGAGGGGTCACTGAATTCTGGCCGCTTGCCAGTGAAAAAATGCTGACCTGTGTCATAAACACTGAGCTGTGAAAGTCAGTGTGCTGCTGCTGATGGGCTCTTAAGACTTGTGCTATGTCATCATGTCCAAAAGCACAGCTGGGCAACACCTGTTAGCTGAGAACTCCCAGCCCAATTCACAATTTCACCGAGGCTTGGCTACTACTGTTATGTGTTTGTTAACTAATCTACCTCCAGTCTGTAATTGTGCTGCTACCTATTTCACATTCATGGGCTGTGTCATCGCTCACAGAATACAGGTTAGAGTCAGGGCTCCAAACTGCCCCTAAATTGGGGCATTTTGCCCTTAAAATTTGTAAAAATTTGACAGTGCAAGTACATTTTTCATCTACTTGCAACCAGTAAATTTGCTGTGGGGGTTTTAACACTGGTGAGATGTAGAAAGGGGCCACTCGAAGAAATGTGTGTGAGGATCATGAATGAAAAGGAAATGTGAATATGCTTTGCAGGTGGATTTGTTGTGTGCACCCCTACATTTTCTTCTTGTGCTCCTAACATTTTAAAGGTACCTATACCAGTCGGCTCATTTTTGGCAAAATTTTGGCAAACAAATCATGCAACCGCCATCTATGTTTACAGGCTAGTTTGTGTCGCGGACTCGCAGTGCCACAGAGACGAGAGATGTGACACTGGGTCTGAGGCTCTGATCATGCAGGTTTGGTTTTCAGCAGCGGTGTGGAAGGCAGAGAGCCTTCATTCGCCCTGTAACAAGTTACAAGTCATTTATCAACCTGAAATGGTAACTTTAAGTCAGGGGCCACTGTGCTCCTGGTAGAAAAAAAAAAAGTTTGTCTGAAGCCCTGGGTTACCCACAAATCATCACTGTAACTTTCACCTCAGCTTGTGAAATGTGATGCGATGAGTTACAGGGAAAGCTCAAACTATGCAGAGCGCATGCGGAGATGTAAAACAAAAACACCAAAAGACGACCATCCGTCAGTTAAGGGAATAAAAGGCAACACTTGCAGAGAGAATCCAGTGAAGCATAAAACAGTCACCTCTTTAACATGCAAAGCGATGTATCCCTGTGCAGCGTAAAAATGAATGAAAATGTCAAACACTGTGTGCGAATGGTATTTCTGCTCCACATTCCAAACACTAAGGGCACACTTTTGGCCCCAAATTTTTCTCAGGACTGTCTGCAGATAAGACCGGCTCCAGCCCTGAGAGGGAAGGTGATGGCACATGGCGACAGGAGGTGTGAAAAACACAAGGACAGTGGGAAACTGAGTACATAAAAACAAGAGATAAGATTGGCTTCTCGGTGCTGACCTTCAGTGAGTGCTGGCATGTGTACGTGCCGGTATAAATGTGTGTCTGCGTGTCTCTGTGTGTGTGTGTGTGTGTGTGTGTGTGTGTGTGAATTTGTGCATGTGTCCGGCGCCTCAGGCTAAGTGTACGTACAGCTACACAGGTGGGTGTGACCGCATTCCTATATTGGCTTAGTAGTATACAGAGAGGATGAGAGGACAAGAAAAGGAAAAGAAATGAGTAAAAGAAGAACGGTAGCACTGATAGAGGAAGGCACCTATTTCCCTGCTACTCATTGAAAATCAAAAACAACGAGCGCTCTCCATTACACTCTGCTGCTGACAACTGGCAGGGCACGCTCTCTAAGGGGAACAGCAGAGCATGCCGCAGAATGCAAGAGACAAATCATTTTTATCTGGGACCCCGGCGGGTATTGACAAACCGGGGATGCATTTAGATAGCCCAATTAAAATGGGGAAATGAAGCGACATTGAGGCACTTTACAGCATTGTGCCCCTCTCTACCCTCTGGCCCCCTGCTCTCCCTGAACCTCTCCAGAGACTGACTTCCTTGCATGCTGCACTCAGCGAGGGGTAAAGGGGGCCCGCGATGAAAAGCGAGGAGGCGGGTGGGCTCAGAGTAGTCGCTCTGAGGTGAAGTATGCAATACAGGAGGTGGCGATGTTTTCTTTTCTTTTTTTCTTTTTTGGAAGTATATTTTTTGGCGTTTTTTGCCTTTATTTGATAGCACAGTGAGACTGACAGGAAAGGGGGAGGCAGAGAGAAGGGGAATGACATGAAGGAAAGGTCTGCCCGACGCAGGATTCGAACTGCACGCACCGCCCCAAGGTGGCGATGTTTTCTGAGATGCAAGCGCAAAGTGATGTAGCGCCATTTTTTAATTGCTTCATCTTGCATGCCTAATTTCTGCACGGTCCTACTGTGGGGGGGGGGGTAATAGTCACAGCTCCGGCGCTAAGGAGCTCCCCTCTGAGGCGCGGCATATAGCTGGGGTCAAGAACAGTGTGCAAGACAAGGGACCCAATGCAACTCGCTGCAACTTCAAAGGGTAAGTTGGCAATCAATGATATGGATGTTGGCTCCATTTATCTAAACATGCCTTAGCAGGTGACCTTCACAGGCGTCCGCCCCCCTTCTCTCCGTCCTGCATGGTTCAATTCACTGTTTTCTCACTTCATTTTACAACCAGCGGTTGCATCACACTTCCTTGTTGTCTGTCACTCACGTTCCCTCAATTTTAATTTTTAATTTTGTTAATGACACAGCCCATTTAACAGCATTTGATTTTCCAAAAACAATTCAGATTATGAATTTATAAGGGACAGTGGAGGGCACTAAAACACTCCAAACAGGCAAATGTGATGGATTTCAACAGGATGCTCACTTGTGTGTAATCAATGCATTATGGGGAGATCGCTGCAGAGGCACTTGCCATTAGGTTTGTATTTCTGCCACGAACGGACGACTTCTCATGGCTGTAAATTTGTCCTCAATGCAACAATGGAGATGCCACTGGAATTACCAGCAGCACTTCAGCATTCAGAGAAGTGGAGGCTGAGGATCGCTCCTCCCAGGGAAGTGATCAAAAGTTGGAGAGACTCTGAGCGTGGGATTTCCAGATCCTGTTAAGATCCTCAAACGCGTCCTCAAGCCCGTCACTCTTCAGTGTGTTGTCAACACCGAGCGAGGCACGTTCCTCTGCGGGGAATTTATTACCCCTCGCAATGTACCCTGAGTGTATAAATGGAAAACGACAGACGGCCTTCAGATTTTTTCATCACTGTTAAAAAAAAAAAAAAGTCACTGACAGTAAATATTCGAGTGGCATGGCCCATGTTTCAGTCCTCTATTTGTATTTCTTGATCAGTGATGAGCCCTGTAGGAGATTACTGTCAGGAGCCTTTTTGGAACAGTTTAGCTGCCTCAGCACTGACTCACAGAGAAACATCTCATTCATCTGCTTCCTTCAAGTTTAAGAAAGTGTTAAGATGCCATCAGGTAAGACGTCTTGTGTGAAAGTGAAGACGTTGTTGGCACAGACAGCCTAGTTAGTCCTCCAATCAGGGGAAAGTAATCGTGGACAAAGAACAATGCTGTGGTGTGATGCGACCAGCTGTTCGGCAGTGTTACATTTCACAGGCTACTGCCATCAGACCTGCAAAGATGCAAGCTGTTTCTACAATGCATACTGTTTCTTGGGGGCTACTTGGGAGTGAGGGAATTGATATCTCTATCTCTTTTTAGAAAGTATTCTGTTCTGAATCTTTGTAAACACTGTCGTCTACTCATGTTTGAACTAACTACAAACGGCTGTCATTTTTGCAGAGCAGTCTGCAACGTGGCGTCTATGATTTACATTTGGCCAGTCATCTTGAGAGAATACGGAAAACCACGAGCAAATAAAAATTGTGTGTAGAGAGATTAACAACACACTGCCAAATTTTCTTCTTTTGTTGACGCGTTTCAGGATGAATTAAAGGAGATATATCAGAAACCAACACCAGAACGGGTACAAAACCTGCTCACAAACACAAAATGTACCAAAGGAATAAAGCAAGAACACAACCTATGCCGGGGCCACTGCTCTCTCTCTCTCTCCACGGTGCCTCAGATGGAGTAAGCATGCCGTGTGCTCGGGAGACTTTGATAAATCTGCAAAACTTTCAGAGAGGTTCCTAATAAAAGCCCCACGGCGCAGTCTCTTCCAACCTGAGGAGGCTGCATTTTGTCTCTGACAGGACAGCCTTCCAGATGCTTTCCCTCAATAAATGTCTGCCTCACACAGAGGATAAGGTGCTAGCGCTCAAGAAGATAAGTTGCCTGACTGGCTACTGTGAAAAGTGTCAACTGCTTTTCAAATACACTCTAAGCTTCGCAGATGTTCACCATCAATATGTATTAGACTTCAACCGCATGAAAACAACAGCGTGCTCTGTAGTGCTTCTAACAATTCAAAAGGATTTTTTTTTTTCTGCAGAACAAACCTGTGGTGTTCTAATAAGGCATTTTATTATTCTAATAATTTCCCATTGGCATGCAGGGAAAAACAACTCGGACACAAAGGGATGCATTGGAAAACACAAATCAACTTCAGTATTGTAAATGGCTCTCATTAGGAAATCTCCCCAAGCTTTGCACCCGAGTGCATCACTTTGCGGGAATCAAAAGGAGGGGGACATGAAATTATTCCCTCTGTTGGAGTTGGAGAAGGCTGCTTCCACCACTAAAAGGAAATAAACCACAAATTATGAGCTAGCCTCTTGCATGAATAACTGATAAAGAGCTGTGTTGCATGTTCATGTCTTCAGCCATATAAACAAATACTTGAGAGGGTTGAAAATGTATCTCAGTAGTCCCACTATTATTATAGTCAAGTAAATGTTCAGATGTAGGTTGACAGCTATTCATGACAATATTATGATTCCTTTGAGTTTTCAGTGTCCTTTCCTTCCCCTGTATAGTAACCAATTAGGAACTGTTTGTTTTAAATCAAAAGTGAGATTTAGGAATTCAGCACTACAGATAAATTAGTTTTCATATGCTTCCCACACACAATTTAGGTATTTTTCCTCCACATCAGCATAGTTATTATAGTTCTTCAAAACAAGTAGGAAAAAAACAAAACAAAACAAAACAAAACACCACATGTAAAAAAAAAAAGAAAAAAAAAATCTTCCAAGAAAACATGCGTGAGCACGCACACACAGAGTTTCAAGGGATGAAAAGCCTGCCAAATAAAAGAGTAATCCATCACTCGTGCCATTTTGCATTCGCAGGGTCCCTCTCTTCAACAATGGATTGACTGACAGCAAAAGATAAGGGCCCTCTGTTGACCAAAACACTGAACACACAGGGAACAATGGCCAAGTCATCCTTCCACAGGACAAAGAATCTTAACTCATAATTCTTTGTATGTAAATGAATAGCTGGTAACTAAAGTTATAACCTCCATAACAAAGAACGGTGGTTTTCTTATTGCTGTATTGGTAGTCTACATCTCACGGTCACTAAACTGGATCTTTTCTAACATATTAACTGAGAAGCATGAGGTGATTATTGTCCAGCAAATGGAAAACTGGAGTGTTTTAAATACACTTAATAAATAACTGACCGAAGCTAAACAGTACCCTGAGCCTACTACAGCTTTACAGGAAATCTCAGTGCTTTTCTCTTCATTAACCATTCATAGCAGCAGAGTAACAAATGGACTCCAACCGGCTGAGTAGAAAGTTAGCCCAAAATAATTAAGGAAATTAAATATTCAACATAAAACTTCTTATTATAGCATCAGTGCCTCATAAATCTATAGAGAAGAAATGAGTGGATTAATTTGAGTGCTAATGGAGAAGAAAGCCAGTCATTTCCCTTTTCCTCCCATTCAACTTCATTTAGCCTTTTAAGAGTTAGACCTTGTATTACTTATCTCTGGGATTTCTGCTGCATGGCAGATCAGGCAAACTGTGTTCGGAGCATTGGTCTCCATCACTTTAAAAAAGGAATATGTGGCTAAAGAAGCAAGCTAATAATGACACAGATCTGAGCTTAAGTGCTCGAGAGAAAGAACTGTCTTCTTCTCGTCTTTTTTTCGAATCGTCCAGAGCCCTGTGCACCGTTTTTACCTCTTGATGGGGAAGTTTTGCTAACTGTAAAGTGCTAAAGTGCCGTGCTCTTTGAGGCGCGAAGAAAGTTAAAGAAAGAAGAAAAAAAAAAAACACTGTACCTTAGAGACAGTTCTGCCTGTGGAGACCTAGTCTGGGAAAAAATACCTGCACATCCCAGTCTTACTTTACACATAAAGTTTGTAACCACCAAGCTCTGCACTGTTAAGGGCTTTCATTTCTTAACATACCATATCCATCAACTAAAAGGTTTCACAAATGGCATGGCAAATTTATACAGATATCAAAATCTTTCACCCCGAATGTCTTCCTTGAATATTTCCCTCTGCATGCTCCCAGCACAATGTCTAAGCTTTACTAAGACCTCAGGGACTTTGACAGTCAAGTCAGGCCGGCTGTCAGCTCCCTCTAAAACACCGAGCAGTGGCTTCTGGTTTGTGATCAGAAAGACAAAACAGACATGAAAAGAATGGTAACACTCATCTCCTGTGTAAAAGAAAAAGACTGATGTGCACCATTTTTCAATTTGCTAATGCACTCACACTTTGTTTACCTTTCAGAATCCTTAACCTTGGGTATAATGAGGTTAGTGTCAGAGAACAGTATGCAAATACGTAGATGCAACGCCATTCAAATCAACTTAGAATCTAAATCTAGATCGATACTAATCCTTCAGGGCTGAAATGTCATCAAACTGTCAAATGGATTCAACATTTTTAAAGTAAAGGAAATTAAACCTTTGACTAAAATTGAACAGGTTTGCTCTTGGGGTTCGTATCACTGAATGTTTGCAGTGGGTGCGGCGAAGGGATCAGCATTCTTAGAGTTACTAAATTCCTTGAAGGCTCCCTACTGTCTGACCCACCAGCATGGCATTAATGGGGCCACCATGCTGCTAACACACAAGGACCCTACTACAACCCCCCCCCTCTTCCCACAGCAATCAAATATTTCAGGCTCAGGTCAAAGCCATACTGCAGGTCACACGGTGGGTGTTACTACCCAGGAAACGCAGCATGCCATCATGATCGCAGATCAGCCTTTAAGAGGTGCTGCATTGGTTTAAAGTTAGACTGCTGAAAAAAGGTACAGCTCCTACTCGCTCCACAAGTTGATCTCTCTGCACTGAGCCGTGCAGCTTATCCCATCGGACAGCCCCAAAACTAAAATGCTAGGTGAACCGTGATGTAATTTCCTTCAGCATCTCCTGATGCGTTTCGCCTGGTGTTCGCCTATGAAGAGGCTCCCCGCTAGGAAAATGTTCAGATCACTTCTGATCTCTGTAATGAGTTTTGCCACTCCGGTTATATCTCTGACAATATTAAGAACAGCACTGCAGTGGACAAATGCCACCTCTCTGTCAGTGTGTGTCAATGGCCGGGGTTACACTTGTCTTCTGAATGTGACCTTTGTGTTTGAATGTGGTAAAGCTGAAAATGCGTCTGAGCGTGCTGTGAACTCTGTTTGGATTCACGAAGAGATCTGTCCTTCTAAATACAAACAACTGCGCTGCCAACACTGTGTCCAAAAGCATGTCCACACATTAATGAGGAAGCCTGGAAGAGATGCAAGCAAGGCCCCTTGACAAATGTTGACCTTTCACCTGGTTGTCACATTTTAGGTGTATAAAACTGTCAGTTTATGTAAATGTGTATGATGGTTCAATTTGAAACAGGGGAGTTCTAATTTTATTTAATGTTTTTTATTTTTAACCAAACAATTCCAAGGCCTACTTTTAGCACAAAAGGCCAATGTTACAACAACCAGAGGACTATCAAATAAATCAATATTCTTATTCTGCTCTAATTGGTCAGACATCATAAATTATGTAATGAAATAATTAAATTATAGCCGCATCTGGGCTAGGTCAATGCTTGAGGGCTCAGCTGGTAAAACAAAGCCATTCAACAGGAGGAGCAGAGCTTTTATAAGTTTCTAAAGGTCTTCTCAAGTACA
Source organism: Decapterus maruadsi (assembly GCA_030347415.2). Lineage (NCBI taxonomy): Eukaryota > Metazoa > Chordata > Actinopteri > Carangiformes > Carangidae > Decapterus > Decapterus maruadsi. The sequence continues at coordinate 23,130,938 of CM064906.1, forward strand.
AGTTGTGTAATGCACTCTCGTAGTACATCCATTCAATAAATGCGACCACTGTGCTACTTTGTCCTTCCACTGTAAAGGTACCGAGGTAGAAAATAACATTAATATCCTTCACATCGGTGGCATACAATATATCCTGGTGAACCGCAGGTAAATCAGACCATAATAAAAGATAGTATTTACTTCAAGGCTTTTGCATCACATTCAGTTACGTGTACGGGTGTTTATGTTATTATGTCCATCCCTGTAGTGATAAAAATATATATAGGCAAAGTAACTCTTCTGGAAACTCAAGTTCTTCTGGAAACTCTATGCCTAATTTTCCTGGGGAGAGGTTTTGAAATTGTGTCACCAGATGGCCAATACTTGTGGGCGGACAAGCCACCATGGCAGCAAAATATGTTCAGTGCTGAATTAAACTAACCCTGTGTCCCTAAATTGACTATGCAAATTAGTCTACATGTCAAATACCCTAAACTAAATTGGCAATTCAAATCAAGTAGCTAAACTGTAACTAAATAATACAAGTGATGCGAATGAGGATAGTCTCTGGGGCAGAATATGACTCAAATAGTAGCAAGTTGGTCAAATCACATCGAAGCTTAACAACTAAAACTGACAGGGGTGTCCTGTTAGCTTAATACCCTTATTTAAAGAGAAACTATTAGCTCATGCTGCTATTTGATATCAGATTGAGGCGACGTTGCTTGTAGCCCAGATTTATTCGTTTAAATCTCATGTGTCTCAAAAAACCTCTAAAAATCCACACTCTCCGTTCTTAATATGCAGACAGACACGAAATCCTATAGCTTTTCCGGGATAAAACAACACACAGGCTTCCATTTGCAAGTGCAAACAGGCCAGTAAAATCCAATCAATACACATTATTGGCTCAGCGAGGGCCCAGATTTGTAAGAAAACAAAGATCCAGTCTAAAGGGAAATCCTTTGAACTCTTTAACTCGGAGTCTGAAAAGAACATTTCCTTTTAACGCTGCCACACACCTTTAATTCATCATTTATGTCAAATGGAGACTGCACTACAATTTCCAAATATAAAATCTACATGACATGAGCTTTCCACAGGCACAGCACCCCGGTTAAGGTGAAAATAATCAGAGCAGACAAGAAATTACAAAAACATGCTGTGACCTTTCAAGTCTGAGGTGGAAAGGCTGTGTATACATTTACAAAATATGAGGGGACAGTAAAAAAAAAAAAAAATCCCATCACAGAAATTGGAGTGTGACTAATGGGTAGTGAAAGAACTGGTCTGTAACCTGAACTCTAAATAATCTTGCCCAAGTCTCCATGGCCACTTTGGGGGAGCAGTGGGGGGTTTGACAAGGGGAATGGAGGACCACCTGCACACCCAGTGGAGCCAGCTCTGTACTGGCACCACCATTTGTTACGCTCTGGATTCCCATTACTTCTGAGCGAGGTTGGCTGGGAAATCCATCTCCTGGTGTCAGGTTTATCAAACTTCTATGCAAACTGCGAAGGTGGGAAGGGGGGAGAAGGATCGCAGTCATGCAGGAAGCCATATGGACGATAGCAAATGTCTTCATTTGAGGTGCAGGAAATTCGGTGTATCTAAGCATGTAATTGCACATAACTCCGATCTCACATTTTTGAAATATTAAATATTATAACTTTTTTTTCTTTTTAGACAGGGTGAAGACACAATCCTCCACATTAAAAGTATAAGTAGCACCATTATGTGCATGCAAACCAGTCTCAACCAGCTTAGTGTCAGCCCTAAATTTAATAGGCAGTGAAACACACACTGAAAGCTGCTAACAGAGTTAATGCATCCTGTACAGTATATTAGAGGGCAGTGTTAGCCAAGCACAGTTCGAATGCCAGCTGGGAAAGTCTGCACCAAGAGGAAAGTCTTTAACCTCATCCATTTCATTCAAACTAATCAGTGGTCAGCAGTGGAAAAACTATGGACCATCTGAGGTGATGCATCAGGTTGCAGTAATAAAAGACTTTGTTAAATGCAATACAGACAGACAGATTTAACTTCAGCTGCAATTTTGATTACAAGTGATCATCTAAATAATTTAAAGAAAAATATACACATACAAGTATTTGTTAGCTGTATGAAAAAACATTTTTTTCATTTGATCATCTTCACTTACAGCAAAATAGATGTAGTCCAGCTACTGTTTGAGTATCATTTGGAGTGTGATTTTGGGTGTCGGCCTTAGGATCACGATTTTAATGTTTGTAACACTTGGTGCAAGCAGGGAGTTGTTGAGCATAGACACACACCTGGTACAGTAGGTCTTTGTTGGTTCAGAAAGGTTATGAAATGGGGGCTACGGAGTTCTTCCTCCACACTGAGACAGACATCCTTGAGGCCTATCCTTTCTACATGGTTCTCTGCATCAATAATACAGACTGACATGCACAAGATACTCTCAAGGAGAGCCAGTCGGTTTGCGTCGCCAGAGTGCTTGCCATGAAATAAACAAATGAGAACTGACAATCCCTGTGATGGTCTATACATCCTCACGAACAGGATACATCCTCTTCCACTTCTGTCCACCCCCTATGGATTTTTCACCGAGTCCAGGTGGCTTTGTTTCCCCGCGACAAAAGACATTATGGAGACAAAACGAGCACCGCCCTAAAGATTTAAAAATAGCTAAGAGTTAATTGAAGGTCTGTTGCAAAACGTGAAAAAAGAGGATAATGTGACAGTGAGTGTTCTGTGTGAACGGCTATGAAATACAAATCAGATGCACTGTGCGTCTGGAAGCAGCAGCACAGTGAGAACGTGAACTAGTAAAATGTCTGTCAGGAGTTGAAACAGACCTTGAAGAGCGTAGAAATTGTATTAGTTGCAACAATGTATGGCTCCCAGTGGGATTTTGTAACACAAGTGTGGGAAAGAACAAGGGTGTGCTACCACTGCAGCTAACTGCACCAATAATCTAATTTGTATGAGAGTTTTTCCCAACAAAGTTAAAAAGTGTTGCACAATAATCATGAAAAATCCAGAGAGAGCACAAACAACAACAGCAGGAAAACATTGCTGACACCATTACAGCCACTACTTTCTCAAGTAAACTTCACAAGTCAACCTAGAAACTCTTGTCTGAACAAAAAACAACAACCCATAAACACTGGTTGGGGACAAAGGTGAATAAAGTACAAAAAGTTCCCCTTGTTTTTTTCATATGCAACATCCTATTTTTCTTCGAGGTGCCGAGGTCAGATGCATTAAAAATGTAAAGTTGTGCAGTTAAGAGATGGGCGTTTTTTTGAAGTATACAGAATTGAATAATAGCAGAAATCTGGGCAAATTGTGAATCTGGGCAAACACATGTGGGACGTTGGTTCCCATGAGTTCAAACATTAATTCAAGATTTGCCTTCTCCTGCTGGTATTCTAACATTTGTCCTTGTGAAGCCCAGCAGCATTTCAGATTAAAGTCTCCTCTGTTCTCGTCCATTCTGCACAGCCGTAGATCGTTCAGCGATCACTTTTACGCTTTTGCGGTATTTCATTTGAAGTTTTAACATCCATAAGAAGATAAATTTGTGATTTTAAGCACCAAAACCCCTCTCAGTATCGTTCTATATCTCCTATCTCGTGCTTCTCTCTGCAGTTCCAGCAAGAGCAGAGTGTTTTCTGTGTTGGTCTTTCAGCCTCTCTTCTGATTGTCTGAGAAACTTTCTGCAGTATGGGACCTTTACATTGTGGTTGATCCAAATAAGGAATGGTTTCTTTATATGTTAATAACAAAATCTATTAAGTTTTGTATTTCTCAAACATGAAGTTCAGAGACATTTCCCACGGGTGAAAACACATTTGGCCCTAACTGTATGACTCCAATTAAAGATGTTTCCTGTATCACAGAAATCCTGTGCAAAGCGTTGGAATTGTAGTTCAATTAGGACGCAAGAATTCAGGAATTGAAGGCTTAACATATATCAGCTGTCAGCCACTCTGGGCTCTAATTGCCTTGGTTTTAAGTTAAAAAGTCACCAATGTAAAGCCTAAATAGAAGACCAATACAATAGGTCTGCAGAAAAAGGAACAGAAGAAAGAAAAAGTTAGTCATATGATGCATTTCTACAGCTTTGCTCTAAAGCTCCTAATTAGTTGAGACATTTTGCTTAGTGGCTTGGCATTTTAGCCACAGGGGGGCTGATACAGTAGATTGTATTGGACATGCTAGCAGAAGGACACAACCTAAAAGGCTGATTCAGGAGTCGAAATCCTTTGGTCTACTAAAAATTGTGTAAAACAGTGCCAAACAACCGAGAGCAGAGAACACAGTATTAGAATTCCATGCTAAATGTGATGGGAATAAAGTAAAGTCATGCTGCTTAGTCAAGGTTTGGAAAAACCAGCGTCAAACTTGACAATAGGACACCAGCAATTTGCAGGAACAAGCCATTACCCTTTTAAAATTTCACGCGAGTGTATCCTACAGAAACTTATTATCACAGGAGGTATTCAACAGCAGCGAGGCCAAGATAGAGATGTTCATTACCCTATTGCTGAGACAAACACATTTGATGGATTAAACAGTCAAATATAACAAGATGCTTGAACTGCTGTCCTGGTTGTTAAGGGAGATCAAAGTGGGGCCTGAGGGTCTGGTAAGTACGGGGAGCAGGATTGGTTCAGTAGAGCTCCAAAAGAACAAGTGCTGGACCAAGGAGATACGACATCAGACGTGTGCACTGCATTCCCCTAGGCTTGTTATTTCAGAACTGTCAGCCTGCCCTGCACCAAATGAGCTGCAAAGGAGGAGGGCGCAAACATTCTTTCAGAAAGCACTTCTAATCTAACAATAAGCATAAGCCTCATTTGGTAATCTGCCATCTCAGTGAAGCTCGTTGAATATGGGGAAAAAAATTGCTTTTTTTTTTTTTTAAAGATGCTACCCCCTGTAAATTCTCCTCCAACTGTGAAAAATGTGACACATTTCAGAGGAAGGGTGGGGCAATTAAAGTCATGTGTATCATAATAGCTTCACAGAGGTTTTATTTCCATAAAACATTTCAAAAATTTAAGAAATAAATAAAAATAAATAAGTTAAATTGGAGAGAGTGCAGCCAAGAGAAGCGAAGTGCTTTACAGCATCAAAAGCTTTCACCAAATGACATGATACGCTTGGGAGGAGACAGTAGGTTTTGAATTCCGAGCCGGGGAGACCTGACATCATATGTGGACATTAAAGATATGGATGTGTGTGGCACTCACTCTGCTGTTGGAGTACTTTTCTCAGTGACACTTACTACATTTGCCTGCTGATGGATTGCCTTGTCTGCCTGTACTGGTGCACACAGAGTGAGGGGACAAAGTGCTGATAAAATGTTTTTTGCTTAGCTTTCAGGCACATCCACACCATCCGGGCCGAGGATGTCACTTTCCGCAACATTTCAGAAACACAACATTATCAATTTTTCTAATGCAGGTGCACCACTTGCAAAATGAAGTGGGCTTGGCTATGTGTACTTTTTGCCTTTGGTCTGTTAAAAGCCAGAATATACTGAATGTGAAGCGTGGGTCTGACAGCCATATAGGTGGGTGTGTACCGGCCCTTTCAGGCTACAGGCACTGCAGATATTTGGCGTATTTCACATTTTACAAAAGAAACCATTCATCAGTTTATGAATATGTCATAATTCCTATCAATAGATCAACTAATAATGAACAGAATCATTAGTTGCAGCACAACACCCTCTATTTTCAGCCTGTAACCTGTACTGCAGCCTTCACTGTTAACACACGGCTTCTCACCTGCCATCCCAATGTGGTGGGTGATGCAACAGCCAGCCTGTCTGTTTCAAGTTGTTTCCCAGCCTCATTAGACATCCGCTGAATTTGCAGTTGTACTTTCCGTAATACTTAAAAGCAAAAAAAAATGAGGAGGAGGCATAGAGCATGAAGTGTACGCGATGTGGTGAGAACATCAGCTGAGGGGCTGTTACTGGTGCATTGACTTGACACGCCAACTAAACCTCTTAATGTGTCTAAATCCACATAGGAATGCATGAAGATATGTCGGAGGAAAAAAATGGCATCCAGTACGGCATTGTTGCCATAGGAGGACACATTACCATCACCCTTGTGCAAAGTGTGACCAATCGATTCAACTTCCTCCTGAAAAACAACACGGCAAGTGGGGAAAATCGGCATCTGCTGCGTCCCACCCTGTCTTATATCTGCAGCCCATTCAAAGACATATGATATCATACAATGCTCAGTTTTTTTTGTGTGTTTTTTTTTTTTGGCGACACATAAGCGAGGGAGCAAGAAAAGGGAGGAAACTGTGAGAAAGGGAAGGAGAGGGAGGCTTTTGTCTCCCCATTTCTCACGGTGGGTATCGGAAACAGCCAGATGCTGTCCATCACAAGTGAAGGCCAGAGAATAGGCTGCCCTATTTATCTAATGAAGAGGTCAAGGGGTGGAGGGTGGGAGGTAAGTGGGGCATAGCCACAACTGCCACAATGCCAAAACCAAAGGATTCATTCCAACGGAGCCAGATTACTCCTAGCATGGCATGGTGATAGATAAGAATGATGAATATACATGTCCCATAAAGACCCAAAAACTATGTGACGCCAAGAAAAATAAGCTCCTTCCCCGACTAGCCTCTTAGGCACACAACTCTTAATCTAGTGCAACAATGATCAACACTTAGCCAAATGACAAAGCAGCTTTTCTATATTTAATTATATAAAGTCAATGCCATTGTTTAAATCTCACAGTTCGTACATCAGCTCTGGGGTCGCGGTTCAATTGTTTTACCGCTGCGGTCGAGACAAAAGTGTCAAAGAACTCTCAAATGTTTCCCTCTCTTTTAATTTGTTTGGAAAAAACTAATTACCACTGTTTACATTAAATGATGGCTCATTGGCCATAAAATTGGTCAAAAATGATGACAAGTGTAGAATATTTGTGGTTAAGTTAAATTACAGCCTGCAGTGCAATTTAGGCTTTTCACGCTCAGTTCACCTGTTTATGCTCACGCTCAGGCAAGACTCACTTTAATTTTTTTGTTTTACATCCTTAAGTAGCCCTGGAGGTGCATCCATCAAGGGGGTGGGGAATCAATTCCAGGGCAGTGAATAATTCCTGGTGAAGTGCAGCTTGTGCTTGTTTGTACTGTACAGTGCACACACACACAGAAACACCAGCACACTATGAACAAACAGTGCAATATTTCTCACACCCTGGTTCAGTCACTATTTTTTTGGTGGGGTGATGCTACCACAAATGGTTTCCAGAGATGTACCCAGCCTCCTCTGAACAATGTCGACACACAGTTTCAGTCCATCATTCTTTGTCCTGTGCTGCTGTAACATGGTGGGAAACTATATCGCTCTAAGTGACACTGGAGGCTATTCCAGCTCGGCTTTCTCTTTGGCATTTATCACATAGACACTCACTATAAAAGCCATGAATTACATCCAGAGGCCGACCCAACTCACAACTAGTACGGTTTATATAAAAGAGAACTGTCACACTGCTGGGTGGATCTTTAACTTTTATATTTATGTTCCATAAGATGTAGACATAATTTGATTGTGTTACAGTTATTCATTTTTGCAAAAATGTTTTTAAAAAATCGAACACCATATCAACTTTAGAGGAGCAAATAGTTTGTTAGAAAATACATGTAATGTTATTTTGTTGTTGGCAGTGTTTGGCTTTGTTATATTGTTTTAATAACTTTCAACATTTGTCAATAATTCTAACATTTTATAGACTGAACCAGTAATTGATTGAAAAATAATCACATAACTTCTATGTGTGTTTTTCTTCATTAAAAAATCTTACTGGCTGCTTAAATTTATGATCATTTGGGGATTTGGAGGTCACCCCTTAGGATATTTATAGTGAGAGTGAGAGTGGTGATAAAACCACTGCTGTAATTATATGCTTGGATGAAAGACCCCTGTGCCATGGTGCCACAATATAAGTTGATTAGTCATTGAAAGGGGACTTAATTGCAAAAGAATTCCTCCCATAACCATATTTAAAAGACAGGATGGTTGAATCACAATAATATTTCACAGCCGTTATCTGTTAACAAGGTGGAGAAGCAGAGTAGTCACTGTAAACAGCCTTACGGGCTCACACTCCTACCTCCTCAAGCTGGAGGCTACAGCTCTGAATAAAAACATCTGAAAGGAAAAATCTCTTTTTGAAGCTGAAAACACTCAAACAGACTTTTGTGATCTCTCCTTTCACCAGAGGGGTCAATACTATGCAGTACATATACCACGGCCATTGACAGCTAACGATGTAACTCATACACAACACCCATTAGCCTGAATAGATAATGCATGGTGCTTTCTCTGCTTTAGCATGTTCTGTTTTATGTTCTGCAGCTTCAAGGTCAGAGCAGGAAATTTTGAAGAATGAACCTAGATCAAACAATCCGTGTGGAGCAAGTATTTAAGCAGCGCTGATTGTAATAACTTGGCCCTTCTACACAAATACAGGTGATTGACTTTTTTTTCTGATTGCTGTGCAGGCCTAGCAAATTTTCAATGAAAAAGTTCAAGCATGGAGTGAAAATAAATGTCTTACTATTCATAAATGACAATAAAAAAGATTAACATCCACAGAATCTGTGCAGTCTCTTGTCTGACTTCCTGTGGTGCAGAAAGTTGTGCGCCGTACTCGCGGTACCTCGCTAGGTGTGACATGCATTTGATTATAACATCTGCGTAATAGCTAATGCCGTTGCCATAGTAACACCTGTGATTGATGGCTTTGTTAAGAGCAATAGTTACACACCATTAAACTGGTGTAATAGCGCATGGCAGTCATCTCAATAACCAGGGACAAAGCAATTACCAAGTCATTAAAAAAAAGGAATAGACTAATACAACATGGTGCACACAAGTTTGAGTGACATGCTCTGAGATCAGCCTGTGTGAGTGTTTGTCTTTAATAAAAACGCTATTAGTGTGTACAAACTGTGTGTTCTGTGGGGCTCCTGGGATTACATCACCGTACAAGCCAGCATTGGTTTAGTTTAGATCATTTCTGACTGCCTCTGCATACAAACACTTTCACTGAAAATCACTCATCATTTCTTGAAACAAAGTTTTGCTGCTATGTCTCATCTCGCATGCGACCTCATCTTTCACTACAGATGCTCGAACGGCGTTAGTTTGAATCCTCATTTCCGCTGGGATTGCGTTCAGCCGCGTCTTGATAATAATTTGGTGGCTAAGTCAAGAATACTTGCACACAGGAATGCCGTCCTACTCTGCGGCCCAGAAGCCAAGAACAGAGCAGAGCAGTGCTGGCAATGATTGAGAGAACTCAAAATTCAAATGAGAGAAAGGAGATGGAGTGAAACAGATGTGCTGTTGTTCGGCGAGAGCAGCATGCATACAGGGGTAGGCACGCACAACCGCACACCGCCACACACAAAGCTATACACACGTGCATAGACAGCGGCGCCACTCAATCATCCTGGTTGAGGGCCAATCCATCTATTGCTGGTTGACTGGGATCCAATCACCATTCCCAACAGGGCCAGAATGAAAGAAAGGCAGACAGCCTGTGAAGAAGCCCACTCTCTCATGCTAGATTGATGGGACAAATTTTGGGGCGGTTCATGAGGCATCCTATATCGAGACGAACGTACCATAAAAAATCTCTGATGTCACACGGCTTTAACCACCCTCTGTGTGTAGAGTGTGTATCTGTTGTTCCCCCCAAAATTCATTTTGCTAAGAAGGTCTTTTTGCCATTCAACCATAAGAAGCCCATAAGCATGTGTCATGAGTTTCAGTTTTATTTGTCCCCAGCATCTAACATTAATTTCCTTGTGTTTAATGCTGCAAAACATTCTCATTTCCTTATAGCGATGCAGGAACGACTTGAGATGAGGGCAAACTCGAGCAACAGTGGACATGAAAAGCAGCTTTGCAAGTACTTAATGTTCAAAAAACAGGAAAACAAACTTTCTTGAATGTCAAGTGGAGGATTAAATGGTGTGTTTTCAGTGTGTTCACTGGATATCGGGTCAGCTATGAAGGATAATTATATCTTACTGGGTGACAGAGGCGCTAAGTGTGGGAATGTTAGGCCTGAGAGGAGAAAAAGAAATGAAATAACATTGAGACTAGCGAAAACATAACACTCAGGTTTGTGTGGCATGGTTCAGATGGATCTCAGGACAGACAAAGGACTTAAAAATTTAACTTCTTTTTTTTGTTTTTTGTTATGGGCTGTACAGACAACAAACTGAATAAATCATTTCTGACGAACCAGATTCATCTTCTCATTAATTTATGTTACAGTTACTGTTTTACGGGGCAAGGCAGAGCCTTTAGGGGAAAATCCTTGGGAAAATCCCTTAGTGTTCCTTTAACTGACGCTGAATAATTCAAAATGTATTATTTTTAACAACTCCATAATATTAATTGGCCCTTGCTGCAAATTTTGTATTCATGAGTGAGTCCTCTTACCTAATAGAAAGAAACCTTTCTATAAATGCAATAAGCACTAAACATGGAAAATCACAGAGGATAGCTATTCATGAGGCCTGTTAGGCTGCAGATCAGTTTTGCCAGCCCATTAATGGCGGTCGTTGTGGTGTGTGACGAGGCTTCAGTGCCAACATACAGACTAGGTGCTCCTGGCTCTCGTTACCTCGTGGCCATTTAGTCTGTGTTTGTAGTAATTTTCCTAAAATATCAGCCAGATTCCTCTGCCATGCACAGTAATTGCCTGCACATGGTATGGTATTCACTATTTTCAAACGTACTCTTGGTTACACAACTAAACAATCAGCGCACACTATTTTACTGCATGTGTGTCAAAGGGGCTTAATGATATAATGTCATATCCGCTCCCAGTGCAGCTCTGCCTAATTCTGCGGTGGCATCCAATGAGGCTGTCAGGACGAATTTCAATATTTAAATTTTAGTCTAATGTGAAAACACACATCAAATTAAAGCCTCTCACAAATGCACAAGAATTCTTGTTCTGTTTTTTTTTCCTTTCTGCACACCTGGCTCTGTGTTCCTGCAAGTAATGAGCTACTGTGATTCTCCTGTGTGGAAGGCAGACTTAAACATAAACTCAAACCCTTCACTAACATCAACACAGACAGGCCAAGCGTACAGAGTCATGTTAAACATTCATTGTGTCTTGCTTCAGTGCATCACTAGGTAAGGGTCACACAGTGCAGAGCAGCTTGCCGGAGTTTCATCCTCTAAAAGGAAAAGTTCATGTCTTGCTCATTTTAGTGATGAAAAAGACTGTAAAACTTCCTAATCATGCAACAAATCAGCAGTCCTCACACAGTGCATGGAATTGCATATCCTACATTATAAGAGTAATTATTTATTAAACTTAAGGAATAATTAAGCTTCAGTGGATATTATTTTTACTTTAAAAGTAGGTCAGCGTGAGAAAGCTTTGATTGCAAGACCCACAACATAACTATAATTAAAGTGTAGTCAATGATGAATATGCATTAACTGAAACCAAAAAGGAATACAGAAATTATTATTATTATAATTATGCTAAATGGCCATGGAAAAGATAAAATCAACTGTAGCTAGCATCACCTCAAATGTGTACAAAAGGCACTTGGTTTGAACTGACATCTCCATCCGTCCACGGCCCTTTTCTCTGCCTCCACACCACTGACAGCCGTGGCCGCAGGCTGTTGTGTTTTCAACTTGTCTGTACGTACGTTCACCCCAGTCCTGTGAACTCAACGGCTCAGGAGCTAATTGAGGGAATGTCTTCAAATCTGACACAAACGTTCACTCATCACATCCGACGTAAACAACCTCTCGAAACTTCGAGGATGAACTTGTTAGAATCTAGTGAGCGAAAGGTCAAAGGCCAAGGTCACTGTCACACAACACAAGAATTCACAGGATTAATTAACTGCAACTGGACTGGTTAGGTGGAGTCATACAACAGAGAAGCGGTAATTCTATGAATTTCTATCTCTGATATATAGCACGTTACAAATAAAATTTTTCATTATCATCATCATCATCATCATCATAAACTTTTACATAAGATTTTACACAAAATTCATTGTGGAGTTGAGCTTCATATGTTTCTGCTCTTTCCCTTCCCTCTTCCTTCAATTATAGCTCGTAGTAATGAAATGTATTAGATATGCACACATTTTTTTGTAGTGTAAATGATAGCTATCTTCTTACCATCTCACTTAAACAGTAATCAATACAGCACCTTATACAACCTTTGTAACTCCATCTATGAATGGCTTAAGCACTGGGTGAGGAGCACATGATGTACTATAAACACTAATACATTTCGTAGTGAACGGTTTAAAAAAAAGGAAATACAAAAAAAAAGGATATGTGAACGGGGTCATGGCAGAGAAGAGAGACACACATTAAGATCACTGGGCAAAATATTAAGATCAAACACTCAGAGCGACTGGCCCCCGAGCAACAGGACAATTCTTATTGTCACACCCAGCTGGTGGGTCTAATCCCTATTATGAGGATTAATTACATTTATAGCAGCCAAAATGCACTGCATTATTCAGAGTCATCCTAAGGCAAAACTGCCCTTTTTCTTTTCCCCGACTCTCCAGATTGACAGGAGCAATATAATCCTCATCTTCCCTGGCTGTTTATTGACATGTGTTAGAGGATCCGGCGCTGTGTGCATCTCCTCCTGTGTCTCTCGCTGCTCCCCCTCTGTCAGCATCACACACAAACATTGTATTGGCCCGTTAAACATCTCCGTCAAATGGCAGCTGCAGTGCTGCTCTTGCTAATACGAAGAAGTACATGCTCACATTAAAGCAGCGCACCAGAGGGGAGAAGAGCCTCAGGACAGACACCTACCGAGCTCTGGTCCTGTGGCTGCTGCAGCGCTCTTTAATATCCAGCATGAACCCTGAAGTGTCAGTCTCTCCTGTCGTTTAATGACGGAGATAACCTTGAAATGTATCACACAGACGAGGAACTGTTTAATTTCACGGCTTTTCCTCTCTAATTTGGATATGGGCAATTTGTCTGGGACTCAACAGGCTTTACAGGATTTGTATTCAGTTCATATTTGGATGTATTCAGATGAATTGCAGCCTACACTAGACAAAATGCTGGGTATTATGATTTATGAATTACAACTCAATGTATTCATTGCGCTGTATGGTCTCATTTGGTAAATAGCTTATTGTTAAAGGACTTTATGATTGTCTGAATATACATTACGATAAGTGGTGTAATGCTGAGAACTTGATAGTTCTACTTTGCCTCTGCACCGAAAACACATTATAACAGAGCTAGTGAGGGTTCTTCAAGCAATGTGACACTGGCGGAAACTATAATCCTCATTTTGTCACTAATGAGACAGATAAATGTAATGTTAAGGGTTCGTAAAGATGGATGGTTCAATAATTCACCTGTCATCCTCTTTAAGTGCATGTAACAGAAATGTAGTGTCTAGCGAGCACAAAAACATGCAGTGGGCTAACTAACTGATGTCAAGTGCTTTGCTAGATGACGGGAATTCGGTTACTTTCAGCAGCATCAAAAGTTTTCTCAAAGTGTCACATGTTGGGAGTTTCCCAAGAGTACATGAACGCACCACATGCCATACCAAGTGTAAGCCCTACTAACCCACCCTCCCAACTCCCTAACCCCCCTACGCAGACGGCTGAATCAAAGTGAAGAATCGCACAGCGTGAGCACACATTAGAATGGCTTAAAACACGTAAAAACACCCCTGTGATCTTTGAACAGTGCTATAAAAGATGCAACAGTGAAGAAGCAGCAACCGTGAATTCATCATTCTATAGCCTATGGTGCTGCTGAGCACCAGAGAAAAAAATATTAAGTTCTGCACATCCCTATGAAAAATAAAGTGTTCCTGCAGTTGCGGAGATTGCTCAACGAATCTAGAAGGGAAAAAAAACACAATATCATACTGAATGGTCCAATATCATCTAATATTGGTCATAATTATCTGCCGAAATTCTATTATTGGAAAAATAATAGGCTGGCAATTACATTTTCCAGTTTGTTGGTGGATAATTTATTGGTCTTGTGCTCCCAGTGCACAAACATACGGATGTCCAACTTACCTCTAACATGTCAGTTCCTCTCCAGGGATACAAGGATTTAACACTCCTAACCGACTGATTGTTTTATTATGACAGATTGTCTCTTATATTTTATGTTTATTTTATTGTGCTTTAATCTAATGTATTAATTGTAATTGCATTTGTTTGTAATTGTAAAGCGCCTTGGCTACAGGTGATATATAAATAAAGCTTGACTTGACACTATCGTTTATGTGAAGCCAAGAATCTGATCTCGCAACCAACCGACAATCGCACTCGTCGCCGCTGCTATTTAGGTTGTCACACATCCAAAAGGGACACATGCTGTATATCTATCATCCCAGACGGGATGACATATTATTGACAAACATTTGCTTGCACTTAACATCTGTGACAAAAACCCTGCAGATGAAAGGCTGAGAGAGCCGGATAATTGGCAGGACACGAATCGGAAGTTGAAACGCCTGCCTTTCCTTAAGACTTCACAGTAAAACAAACCCATTGATCTGACAAACTCAGTTAAGTTATTAATGCATATTAAGTGATGATTACAAAATAGGCGCTAAACAGTTTTGTTGTCTTAATGGTAGTCTGAACAAGGTCGACCACGGCTGTGGCTGTGTTTGAAGCTTTAGAAGTGAGTGACTGCTCATCTGCTATCACTACAGGTCAGGCTGTGTCTAATCAATCGGCTCATCTCTTCCCTCAAAGAGTAAACTCATTGGAATGCTCCAGAGGCTCGCGGGTGTGCTATGCACAGTCCTTGACCATGATACGCTTCTTAAAATGTAAATGAGCCTCTGAATAATGGGACAAGTCTGCAATGAATATGCAGACGACCACAAATTATTTTTGCTTATCTTATAAATCATTTTTTGTTTGTCTGCATTTTGGACTCCACTTTGTTGACTCTCAACCCCAAACCGCCTTAATTCATTTAACTGGAGGTATGGAAAGTCTGTGCGTGACCTTGTTCCCAGCCGTGCTTTATTGGTGATATAATCACGTGTAGGTTTAGATTCAGACCACTGCAGCCTAATTCTGATGCAGCTAGAATGACCTGTGTGGTTAGATGGATGTCCTGAGCCGGGATCAGGGCCAATCCAGACGTATTTTGATAGATTAATATTGGCTGTAGAAAACATTTCCCATTCCCAGACCTCTGTTTGTGTCTTGTGCACTGGCTGCCAGGAAAGTCTAATTGCTCTCCATCAAAACATAGTAACCATTACCTAATGCACGCTGATAAAAGCAAGAAGAGCGCTGTAAGAGTTACTAATGATTATTGGCTTTCACCACTGTGCAAAGCCAGTGAAGCTGTTTGTAACTTTGTTTTATTTAAATATTTTATTCATCCTAGCAAAAAAGAGAGTTGCAATCCTGTGCAAAACTGCTATAGTAGTTGGACTGACACTCCTAAATTATTGAATTTCAGATACATTATTTAAAACCATCAAATCGAAAGTAGTAATGACCTGTGGATCTGTCAGAAATATATGGATGCTTCACTGAGATTAGACCTACTTCAAGATACATGTAAACTCTATTATGTAGGAGACACATCTACTGGAATGAATCCAACGCCTAATGGACTGATGAAAGTAAAAAGCACTATATCACCACAGCCTAATATCTGCCATGAATACTAGATGCCAAGCTTTGATGAAAATGGCAACATGAAGGTTTGAATTCATTTTGTTTTACCCATTATTACAAACCCACCACATTGTAACCGGGGACTAAGACAGGAAAGTTAAAGGCTTTGGGTTGTAGAAATGTGCAGAACATAAGCCTGAGCATCTCCGTAGGCTGCTGTTTTATATCTCCCATAAAAAGGCATCTCATTAACATAACTGTTACCCTTTTAACTTTTAGTGCGACTGTTCAGTGTCTTAACACGTTCCCTACTTTCTATCAGATATCATCCAAAGGTTTACCTCAGAAAGAGTCAATTAGAAGTCCAATTAATTTTTCAATTAAAATAATCTTACTTATTCTCCAACTAGCCGGACTTCACTTTGATGTTTGTTTGTTTGGTTGTGGTGCTTCCTTTGGCAGATAAAGTATGCCTGCACATTACTTTCAAATCAGATCAAAGTACGTTGGCTTTGTGCAGGTATAAAAGCATAGATAAGACGTACAGCAAGTAAAAGGGAGAAACACCTTTTTTTGGACATGGGCTACACATTAGTTTATGTCTTGTTATTAAGCGGTTCTTTGTTATGTTTTTTTTTTTCAATCGTTTTTTGGAACAAAGTGCTGAATATGAAACAAAGCATGGTGACATGACAGTCGCGACAAAACTTAAAGGTATAAAATGCTAGAAAAGAGTTGTAAAGGTTGTAGAAATATTACATTTGGGCTTTCTCTGAAATCAAAGATTGATGATCCTTTTTCAACCTTCAGGAAGATAAGATAACAAAAACTTAAACAACTTTCTTCACTCGGTTCAGACTCTCAGCAGGTTTCTAACTTTTCACTTCAAACCCCATCTCATAAGCTTTGTATGGGTGCTGGGTGGGCAAGTCTTAACTTTTCCCTCTGTCACTTCAGAGTTCCATACTATATGAGAGGCAATCATGAATACCACAATCAATGCCGTTTCGACTTTTAAAGATGTTCAATGAAAAAGAAAGTACCACAGGTATTCATGAGTTATCCAACCTTGATGTGATATTATTGCTAAGTTTTAAAAGCTGAATATCACTGAATAAATGCACTTATTCTGCCAAATTTCAACTTTCTGTGCGCCTTTCCAAGGGGTGAAGTGGCTAACGATGGCTTTGCCAAGGCACAGCAAGCTGATCAAAAGCCTCAGTCGAGTGAAATGGAAGATAGACTGAGCACTTAAGCAAAGTGTGACAATATCAAATAATATCTAAATAGGACAGAAACATTATCCTACTACTGTCAGGTTTCCACTCAACAAGATTTCTTTTAGTTTTTATTCAAGCCTTAACATCACTTATCCCACTGTAATCAGTAGTCTGTTCATGAAAACCCACACCAAGCATTAACCACAGGAGAGAAAAACATATCCAACATGCCCACCAGAAATGTTTTCAGCAGCACAAGTCGAAAGATGGCTGATCACTCTGTTGATACACAACAGAAAAGATCTCTATTTTGTGCACAAAACATATGGCTACTCATTACTCCACTCCATTCATTTCCATCCAAGACCAAAGGGGATTAATTATTCCCTGGGAGTAATCTAACTTGGCCTAAATCACATGAGGTGAGTTAGCACAGAAGACTACACAGCAAAGCGAGGAAAGAAGAGAACAACAAGCTAATCAACATGCAGAGACAGGAAACCAAGTCAGGCTGCCAAGCCACCAGATAAAGATCTGTCAGACACGTAGCCTTTTAATAATCCACTTTTAAGTACACCATTCAGAAACATTAACATCCAGCTTGGACGAGGTGCTTTTTCTGATGGAGAGGGGGTGTAGGGGGGTTTAGAGGATGGATGGCAGCATGGACAGACACCATGTGGAGACCTATGAGACTTACAGACGTTAGATGTCACTCATTAAAACCCAAAGCAACTGCTGCTGATCCCACAGAGAGTCCCACTGGCTCCCCAGAGAGACAAGAAGCAAGTTCCCTCTCTGCCTTTGTGTGGGTCTTACATAACAATGGAGAGACAGAACTGGGAATTTTCTAATGGGCTGGACTGCAACGCTAGACGCAGGTGATGTTGGCTAAAACATTCTCTGTCAGTTTGCATTTTAAACGCTTCACAAAGTAAGTCAAAACCGGTTTGTGCAACCCTTGTTTGCAGTCTGACTGTCCCGCCCCCTGGTTCTGCCCAGGCCCTTGCAGTTCCAATGAGAGCAAGCTCAACGCAATCACAGGAAAGAACATGCTTGATGTGAAAACATGCTGGTAATTCCATCATGACTATCGTTTACACCCCGTCCGTTAGTAATCCTTGTTGACTTAATAATGAGGCTGACTCCTGCTTGCGTGTAAAGCATGAGCCCATCGATGTGTAACGCTCAGGAATCGGTGTGGGAATTTAAAAAAAGGAGTTTGTCAAACTTTAAAAAGACCAGAAGAATTCATAGGCCTCCTGGGGGGGTGGGCTGGCTCGGGGAAATTGTTTGCCATGTTAATTGCTTCGTGACAATTGGAGGCTTTAAATAAATCTGCACCATTTCAAGTGACTGAAGCTTTTTCAAACATCTCTGGTTTACTCTGTCAATTAATTATCTCCAACATTGTAGGCCATATTACCTGACTGGAAGTCAGAATTCAGAACTGCTGGGAGGCTCCAAAGCTCAGACATGGATATAAAGCTTATTAGGGGGGAAGACACACAAAGCAATCAGCAGTCTTTCTTAAGACTTAAGTATCCAGAAGGGCTTAACCACACCATTTCACAGTATTTCAGTGAGGGGAGTTTTCAGGAGGCAATTCCTATTTTTCTGACAGCGGTTGTTAATTCAAGTCAAGGATAAGGTTCATATCTATATAAAGGCCTTGACAAAGAAAGATAAAAGTAGAAAAATGCTTATCCTTGTGTTTGACATATTAAGAACAATAGGCTACTTCTTTTACTTCGCAACTTTGGTGTCATAAATTTGGTTCCTTCTTTTTCCTTCTAAATACATGGCCTAGGTATACCTCAACTGATGATGCACAGATTGTGAGCAGTGAAGTGGGGAGGTGTGAGTGTACAGGAGAGTTTTTGTGCGTGTTCAGGCATGCAGTGGTGGCGAGGGGGGGGGGGGGGGGCTCATACCTATGCTTGGAAGGGGAGCCTAACCGTTCAGCGCATCTTGAGCTATAAATCAGTGCCTTGGTCAACCTGGCCAAGAGCATTTTCAAACCCATTTGCAGAAGATAATGCCAGCTATTCCTCCCAGCCCCAGGGACAGGGGAGCCAGCCTCATGAATCATTGCCCTTTTAGAGGAGCTGCAGCATGGATCTCACCTTGCTATGTCCATAGGGTCCTCTTAACTCTTCCTGGTGGGCAGAAACAAAGGGTGAAAGTAAAGCCTACAGTGTGACCGAGGAGTTCTGAAAATCAAGTTATGAAGTGCTGACAGTAACAAGGCTCTGGTTCTAGCAGTGCTACCTCTACAGTAAACTATTAGTCTGCTGAGTAGTACATTGCCAATACTTTAAAGGTAACTGCTTTATTCCAAAGGTCAAGGGAACTGGAGCCAAAATAAGTGAAGATGTTGCAAGAGTTCACTATACATGACAAATCTGAATCTTATGTATTTGTATAAGCCGGGGACTTCACAATGAGTAGCCCATACTGAGATATCATCCTTTGTGGTGATGGATGAATAGTTTTCAGACAACAAATAGGACTCACTTGTGTTACTGAGTACACACAGGGCATTTGGAGGCAGTTTAAACAACAGGGGAAATCAATTGTTCCTACAGCTACAGCTCTTCCTTGTTACCACACCAACATGACAGCTGACCATAAATGTCTAATAATTATACTATTTGTAAGCGTACTGCACACAAGAAGGTAATGTATGCAGTCGATTCCACTATATAGTTAGGTTGAATGTATTGTTGATATGTCAAACAGTCTCTGTGTAGCCTACTAATATTGACCAACTAATAACTGAACTGCAGAACAGAGATCTATGCAACAGTTTTGATCAGTGACAAGCTTATATAATGTGCCCATTTAAGGGATGCTACAAATGACTCAAATTCAAATGCGTATTTGTGTTGTGTTTCTGTGTTCATTTCGATTTTTAAGTCTAAAATAACAACTACTACTTAGCTTAAAATGTATTTAAATGGCCGTGTATAAAGGCAATCACCATCCAATGGAAATTTTGGATGGAGTTGGTAATATCTCATTATATGGAAATTGTTTTAATATGATCATTAAATTTACTAATACAGACTTGGAGACTATAAATTACCACTTGGCCAAGATTTCCTAAGGTGTTCATCAACACAGTTAAACATGTCAGCAATTCTGGCTCACTCAATCTGGGAAAATCCACAGGGAATTGTTAAATGTCCTTTCATAAAACACTACTTGGGATAGACAGCTTTTTCCCTTCAGGGGTTCAATATGTGGAACTGCAAATCTGCATAATTTGCAATGGATCAAAACTGGGATCATTTTAATTCCACGTTTCTGAATCTGATCAGGCATCTAGTTATGGATGATAATGTGTCATTCCTTGGAATATTATGTGCCTTTCGGGCTCTATTTAGCGTGAATTTGGTATTTGGTTGTAGTTATAGTGGCATATCTGTTTTTGTTAGACACAGCATGTGCTTTATTTTATTAAAATTCAATCTGCAGTAAAGATTGCACTCATTAGCTAAGGCGTTAAATGTTACGATATGTGGCAATACCTTTTTAATGAATGCTGTTTGATTGGTTCCAACAAAATGAAACGTAAAAATGAAAAAATAAATGAATAGTGCTGTAATGGAAAGTAACCTGGAGACCTTGGTTTTCTGTCCAGTGTCCATAAATATTAAACATACAATGAATTCAATTTATTACAGTTAGAACTGAATGAATTTCCCTCCCTGCGCCACCAAAGCCTCTCTAAAACCTGCTGTGATTTTCTATTATTTTCTGTGTGCAGGTAGGAAAATCCTACATGATTCCAGCTCTGCACTACAGTGTATAACCTTGACATGTACTTATTGAGAGTCTGATGAATGCTGGTAACGCGCAGCCATGTATTGGGTCATTTATATTATCACAGCCCATATTTATATATAAACAGGAAACAGGAAACAACTTATCATTTCGGTCACTGCACAGACGTTCCATTAAAATAAGTTCAAAAGTTCCAGTGCTTCTTCATTCCTTGTTACTTCATTTATTCAGAGGATATGAGAGTAGAAGACTTCCCCAGTGGGAATTATGAATCTCAACTATATCTCTTAGCAGTTAAGTAATTTTAAACATTAAGTGATTTGTTTATGTAGGTAATATCACTGGGTTGACTTGTGTAACAAGCACTGGAGTTTAGTTAATGTGTCTTATTTCAAGAAATGTAAACGAAATAAAAAGTGTGCATATCCTGACTATAGGCAGGGTAAATGAACAAAATCCCATGACAAAAAGGCGACATGCACAATGTTGCAAAGAGAATATAACTCACATGTCAACAATCTCAAATCCAGACTTTCTAATGTGTTTCACTCCCTACCAGCACAGACACTAAATGCTTCTTTACAGGCCAAACATATGAAGCTTTCTTCACACATTTGACAAACAGGAGCTGTAGCCCACAAACTAAATTATTTACAGTAAGTAGCCTCACACTGAAGTCTTTAAATATTTTGTGGAAGTTAAGCCTAACTATGAGAACAGCTCTCTTTCAAGCCCTTAATTCAGTCACTGAATTATTGCATTACTTGGCTTTATTAGAGTCACTCATCTTCACTTGCGTCATATATTTGAGTTTAATCGAATCACGCCATCTTGAAAAACATCCCCAACACTGGCTGCAAAGGCTTGCTAGACAGTCTACGCTCCAAGCAAAGGCCACAGGCCAAGACAATTTGGATGACAGGAGAAATATTGAAAACGAAGCATCATCTCCACAGCTTATTTTTAAGGAGCTGCTGCAGACAAGAGGAAAGGATTGTTCACACCGACGTTAGCAAAATCCTGTTTATTTCCAAGTGTGCCATCTTTATTTACTGTTCTTACTTATTCATTGCTCGTCCATGAGCTCCACTGTGACACGATGACATGCTGTCAACACTAATGGTCTCTGATGGCATCAAGGCTCTGTCATGAGGACACAGTAGGTGCTCAGAGCCAAGGCCCTTGGTAACCCTCCACGGACGAAGAGCTGTCATCTCCGTCCCTTACTGCCAAAGCGCCCCACCCCCACTCCCTAAAATCCTATCCATCTGCCGTACCAGCAGGGCAGACGGAGTGCAAGCAATGCACTTTTCTTCCATTCACTGTTGTACTTTAGCACACCCAGCTAGTGGCAATAAGGATTCCTGAGTCAGAGTCTACACCCGCCACAATAACACATGCTCACTTCCTGATTTTTTGTGTTTCTCTGTGCATAACGTCGTTCCCAGTTGTCTTGACACAGTTACCATTAAGTCAGCCATATCAAAATGCTCCAACTGTCAGCCATGTACTACCTAAACCACCTCCATCAGCTAAAAGCCACCTGGTGGAGCACCCTGACAAGGTATCTTGCTGTTGATTTCGAGTCCTTTTCAGTCAGCGTGATATTTGAACCTGAAAGTGCACACACACAATCTCTGTCCACGTGCTTGTTCTCACCAAAACTGGTAATGGCTTGGACAGAGACTCTCTTGAGGAAAGGAGCTTTTTAGGGAGAAAAATACAGGGAAAAGCTACAGCATCCTGACATCCTCACGACGGAAGAACTACACTAAAACATGCAAGTCGTGATCCCATCTCCAAAAACATGAATAAAGAATTGCTTTATGGCTGCCAACGGGGAACTGTTCCCATCCCTTCATCGGGCTTACACCTGCGTTAAAGCATGTTCACAATCAATAGTGAACAGAGGAAATGAAAAGGCTAATAGGACGTGTTCCTGTTTCCAAAAGGACATTTTTACCTCCGCGTCCTGCTAGTATAAATTACCTTTGATAACTATTCAGAATCAAGCTCCAGCTCAGTGTGAAAACTGGCTTTGTTGATTGCAGTCCACGTTTAATCTACATAACCTATGTGAATTTGTCATTTTCCCTCCATTTTGAAGCATGGAGTGTGTGACATTTAAGTCTAGCCTGATAAGACGGCTGACTGTTTGACCTTCACGTAATGGTCTGCATCAATTCTGTGTGCTTGTGTGTGTACGTGTGTGCCTGTCTGTGTGTGTTCTAATTAGATGAAAACCTGAAAAGAATAGTTTGACAGTGACAAAAGCAAAACGAATGACAGCAGCCAGCGAGCCATTGCTCCATTTGTCCCCATCCAGTGTTTGTGTGAAATGAAAGAGTGCGTCATCTGTGCACTTTTGCTGACTGAGCAAACGTACAGCAGAGGCACTGAGGTCTAACACGCATGTCGCATGTTTCTGTCAACTCACATTTACCAACACATGGGACATAGGTAAAACTGTTTCCTGCGCCATAACCCAGCATGAGCATCCATACAGAATCTGCTATGCGGACCTCAAACTAAAGATTTAATAACTCACAAGAGACAACTGTAGAGGACATAAAGCTATTTGGGCTCTAATGATTCATAAAATCCACAGTTGGATTTGATGCATTACAGAGGCATCACCGTTTTATACATTTCCGACACTGCGAAAAAATAAAGTCTGCCTGAAATGAGTCTCATATCACTTTTTGCAAGTTGCACTTAACTTCATGAAAGTATGAAAGTAAAATATTTGAGAGCAGCAAATGAAACAATGGAGTTTTGTCCCATTTCGAGTGGTTTCCCAGCAGGATGACACAAAACAAAAGCAGCACTTTGCAATATAACAAAAGCAGCCACATGTGGTGTCAAAACAGGAGACATCACTTCAGCGGAACAATCACAGCACTGTATTGTTGAACAGATATTGAGTAAATTGCATGGTCAATTGTTTGGTTCGTCAGAGGAACCAGATCGAGCGCACTGTGCTGAGCGATCTGAACATAAGATGATCTCAACAGTTTACACAGACTATCAATGCCATCAGACCGATTTAATAATAATGCCTGTACCAGCCATTGGTTATAGAGATGTTACACAGAAAAACAACCATTTCTCAGACATAAAACCTTGAAAGAAAAAAAAATGTTGGTATCAATTTTTTACATTTTCTGTTGAAATTGACCACATTTCAGCTCAGGCTTTTCGATTTTAACTGCAAGCAGTGCAGTGGGCACTGTATTACCTTGATGGAAAAGTTGTTGTTTTTTTCTTCCCACACTTCCATCAGGTATCTCATGAGTAAGCACCTAACTCTCTCCAAGCACACACACTAACCTGTAATTACTATGGACAAAAACAATAATTCATTTTCACATGGTTTATCCAGCGATGCAGCTGATATTCGTGCTGCTTTGCTAAACAACATTGCTGATATTTAACTATCTAAGCATCTGTAATCAGTGACAATAATGTAAATGCACAAAAAAATACCTTACGCCATTTCCAGCATTTCCAGCTGCCGTTTTCATTCGACACACTAAGAATAGTTTCTCATAATTACTCTTCACTGTCAGCGGAGGGAGCGGCTAGAAATGCAGGAAACCTAATATGGGAAACAACAATAAACAACAGATTAAAAAAAAAACACCTAAAAACAACCCACTGTTTCAAAGTTTTAATTAGGTGGTCTGTGTGGGGAGAATGCAAAGCCATCGAGGACCATCTGAGATCACAGAGACGGCAGATGAATAGCAACAGTTTCTACTTCTCACTGCAGACCTTGTTATGAATACCAATGGGGAACTAATGGCACATTGTGTGTATGATAGCCCACAGTTGTCTGCAAGTCACATCTCTCACATCAGAACATCTTTCAGCAGTGAAAAAAAGAAAAGAAAAAAAGAGCAGTGATATGTTTGAGCTGTCTGCAAGTAATAAAATGATGACTTAAAACCTTGACCTACTTCTTATCTCTGATTTCAACATTGTGAATGTGCGTGAAAAACCCAATTTAATTTCATTCTGTCGTATGTCAGCCGGGGTTATAATTGACAGTGGTATCTACACTTAATCATTTATAAAAATGGTGAAGGGTTCACAAACACAAAAGCAAAAAAAAATTCCTGGAACCATCTTAACCAAATCAACCGTATCCCAACCCTAATAAAATTAAAGGTATGGCGCCACTAATGACCACAACTGAAAACACTCTTCAGGCATAGTCAATTATGTTTGCCTGGAGGCTTTTACTTTGAAGCAGCTGCAGCTAATGTTGAGTTTTAGTCATTAACACTGGCATTAACAGAATACTGACATCCTAATGGTTCAGCCATCAAATTCCTACATCCTTCACTTGTTAGCCTTAACGCTTTTTCCTCTAAAGAAGTCTGCTAATCTCGCTCTACAGCAGCACTCCTGACTCTGTAATGAGTTGTGTGTGTGTGTGTTTTTAAAGCTTAGGTGGTAAAAAAATATAATTAAGGGCTGCTTGGTGCATTTACGTAATGGCTACCTTCTGACAAATGTCGACACAGACAAGTGCAAAAATGTCCCAAGGTCTTGACACAGCAATCTGCATGAGCCAATTTGCTACAGATTTTGGACCACAGTTCTGAATCACAAGTAATGGCCGGAGAAAAAAAGCTGTGCCGTGTACAAAGAGGGCTGGATAATTCAAAGCAGATGGACCCCCTATATCTAGGAGGTCCTTAGGCTTAAACGAAAAACAGACACAACTGATTAACCTAACATTTGACCTTTTAGTTTCATCTACATTCACCACTTCACTCAGCAGCACTAACACACTTTGAACTTAAAAACAACAAATCACCCAAAGAAACGGATAAAAATAGGCCTCCCGCGGTAGCAGGGGCCATTTTTAGGCTGTGTGTCTGTTTCCACTTTCCCCATTGCAGGGGTGTCCAGTAAAACATGGGTGTAAATGGTTTATAATGCCACCAGTGGACTCTGAAATGGGAGTCCTGGTTTCAATCAGCAGTCAAATTGCTCCTACATTACCCTCGCAGACAGAGTAGTAAATCACTCTTTGCCTCGATGCCGCTGACGTTAAGGAACAAGCATTGTTAAAAATCCACCAAGCGTGCTACTAAGAGCACCCTGTCTCTATGTGGGGATGGGATGCTAAACAGGACAATAGCTGTTGCTGGAGGCCCTACCGACGAAAGAGTAAAACATCCTGATGTCTAAGCAGAAAAGCAGCACATTTTGTATCTGTAGCAGAATCTCAATCTTGAAGCTTCTGTTAACAGACCTGATTTGCAAACCTAAACATAAACTTATAGCCAGGCTGCTGTAACCCCCCTACACCAAAGCAACCAGTTTGAACCAGTTTGCCTGGTTAAAAAAGAGAGTTTTGATTTTTCTGTGCCAACGCCCTGACAGAGGGCCAGTGAGGCATCTCGTAGCAGTTATAATCCCCTATAAACCCGAGAAACGCTGAGCCCGCCCACCACAGACCAACATACTATGGGCACAACCTCTCATTACAAATCCAGGGCCCTGAAATTACCATGATTTTACCCATATGGAAAGCATGAGAAAGCGTCAGCTGGGAGAGGGTTGTGCCGAGTGGTTTTTCAGCGTGTGGCCACAGAGGAGCTGGAGCTCTTTAACAGTGCCATTCGGGCCGGCCCCTGCCAGGGAGCACCAGCAAATGAGGAAGCAGGGGCAGATGCTCTGGCTACTAGCCCTAGACCAGACCTGCAAGGAAATACCCTACACAACTACATTCAAATGCTCACATAGGTCACGGGTGCAGAAAGGTCAACTAACAGAAAATCTGGTTAGTTAATGTTGTTTAATTGACCGGTCTTTCCATAAGAGAATTACTAACCGACAAATTAAAACAAAATGTTTTTTTAATGCTTTTAAAGATTCATAATAATAAATCCAAGCAAACAGGCTCATTTAATCAGTGTCCATCTTTCCAGTTACATTTTAACAAGCTGTAATTCATATGGTGAAAGAAAACATGCTTTTATTGACACCTAACTTTATGTTAACCATGTATCAAACATTACAATTAGAGGGAGCAATGTCAGTAAGCCGCTGTTTGGTATCCTAGCTTTTCCCAGTATGTACGTCTGGCAGATGACGTCACCAGCCAAGGGCCCTGGCAGACTTTCAAAAAAAAAAAAAAAAAAACTCCCCACATAAACACTGAATGAGTTGGTGACTCGTCTGGCAGGAAACAAAAGAGGAACGATGTAGTGATCCATTGTGGGCCACCCTGTAATCCCTCAGGAGTCATGGGGATTAGGTCAAGTAAATCAAATGTCTTCTCTTGAATCATTTTGGGTTTTGAAGTGGTTTTGGGAATAAAGCAGGCCTAATAGCTCAAGGTAGTGTGCCAATATTCAGCATTCATATTCAAATAAACGCCAGTGCTTACTAATGCTTAAAACCTGTTGAAAAATATTCATGTGTTTTAGAGGAAAGAGTCAATAAGTCAAAGATTCATTATATAATGGCTTGTGCAGCAGCCCACATAAAAAGAGGGGATAAAACCAGAATAAATACAGTGAGGAAACCCTGAAGCTTTCTCAACAATATCTAACCAGTATGACTGAGGAAAATCTTAATGTCTGAGCAGCATGGCACCTAACAGACCTGTCAACACAGGTTTCAGTTATAAAAAAAAAACCCTTTCAACAGATATCCACAGGAACATTCGTATCCCAGCATCAACAGCTCCAGCTCCTGCTTTGCAAAAGAAATGCTGTCGTATGTGGTGGTGACAATCACAAATGCAGACGAAGTAACCAGTGTTTTACAGTTGGCTGACCCTCTCAGGGCCCTGTGTCGTATACTGTCTAGGCTACAGCCTACAAGACAGTTAAATATCAAATTACCCTAAATCTAGTACAGAAATACACCATGTCACTCTCTTTTCAACTGGCAGGAGGTGAAGGTTAGAAACCCAAACATGCAGCGGGGCCTAGGATTCAGTTGCAGAAAGCCTCTGATGCAATTCCAAGAAACTAACCCACCCTGTATCATCCTGTTACAGTCTGGCTCATGCTTAGGTCTCTTCATTGTGTCTGTGACAGCTATAATCAGACTTATGTATTGATAAAGGATGGCCATGAGGCTACTTCAACATGTCACTCACCCTGCAAAATTGCTTCCAATCCTTTCTTTAAATAAACCCAAGAGGGCTGCAGGCTTGATGCAATGCTGAGACTCTTTCTGTATATCCACCCAATAAACCCCCACCACCGCCCCCACCCACCTCTTCTCAGATCTGTTCAATACCTAAAGAGGGCTTTAGGCGATTCAGTGAAGTGACACACCTGTAAAGGCTGTCACAAAATACGGTTTTACAATTGAATTCTCCACTGGGTGATTAAATGAAATTTATGCCTTTGCCTCAGCTGCAAGGAGCAAATTCATGACATCAAACCTGTCTCCGCAGCCTGTGCTGCAGCAATAGTGATTTTTTTTTTTTAAGAGCAGATGAACACATACATGACAGAGGCTTCTGCAGCTGGTGCACAAGTGCTCAAATACCTATCTGTGCCCATGATAAATAAAGAAACAGCAAAGACTTCATACGCCGGGGCGCGCTCGGGGCACGCTCGTGCACGCGCACACATGAAGTAAAATAAGAGAAAAAAGAGGTTTGGAGGGAGCTGAGGCAAAAAAAAAATTCAATATAGGGTCAAAAAGCAGAGTAAATGATCACACTGCAGTTGAGATGTACAACACTCAGTGGCGACACACAGGCTCACGCCCCACAGGCCACCAGCGCTCCTATTTATTAATTCATTAGTGATTCTCGACAGATTTTCTGCTTGATTGAAGCTTTCATCCCCGCACAGACTACAGCTCCGTCCATTTGCTCAGGGAAAAGTGTCTGCGCTCAGTTTATCGCCAACTCTGCGCAGCTCCCTGTATCGAAAGGCACTTGTGAAATAAAGTGATTGAGACCGATACTCTGCCCCCTTCTTTCCCCACTCACCTTCATTTCTCTCTCTCTGTGTTATTGAAACGAGGGCTGAATGTATCTGAGAGACTCTCTGGAGCAAGGCTTGTTATTATCAATCCCTGCTCCTCTCGCTCCGTCTCCAAAATAAAAGTTGTTCGCCATACATCGAGAGTTATATAGCGCAAATATAAACAGCAACAAACTGTGTGCGTGGCTCGCCGTCTGGCGTTAGCCGGAGCCCGGATTCGCCTCACACAGGCTGGAGGAGCTGACTTGGAACGTTCAACCGTTGACCGTTACACCTTTATTAACGTCAACCGGTCATCGTTGCCCCTTTTTTCAAACGTCAACCGTTAAAACCGTTACACGGGGCGTTATGTCCAAAGTGTCTCCAGTTCACAAAGAAAGCACCGCTAAAACAAAACAAACGAATAAACCCGATGCGGTTAGCGCAAATTTCAGAAAGTTAGCTTAAGGTGGGCAACGTTAAGAGCTGCGTCTCAAGTTCAATGGGGGACATTGAGAGAAAGAGAGAGAGAAAAAAAGATAACGGTGCACTTACTGAATCTCCTCTTTGTCACCGCCGTTGGCATTTCTCTCCTTCTCCTCCGAACCGGCTCCGGTTAGTCCCGTCTTCAGTTTGTAGCAAGCACAAAAATCCACGTCATGTAAAAATTCACAGCCACAACAAGACAGAAGATTTAAGAAACCAACCCCACGGGAGTAAAAAAAAAAGAAAAGAAAAGAAAAGAGGAGCAGAAACAGATCCGACCGACTCCGCCGCTGCCTGCCGGAGGAACACGAGGTCCTATCTATCTATCCTGGTCGGCCGACCGGGGTCGTGGATACCGGATCTCTTCGTGGCAGCTCCC
Organism: Decapterus maruadsi; assembly: GCA_030347415.2. Lineage (NCBI taxonomy): Eukaryota > Metazoa > Chordata > Actinopteri > Carangiformes > Carangidae > Decapterus > Decapterus maruadsi. The sequence continues at coordinate 23,160,412 of CM064906.1, forward strand.
GTGTCTCGCTGCGAACGGGTTAACGTCAGTTTCGCTCAAGTGTCCAGTGTCGCTGCGTGCACGCGAGAAGGCGACCCAAAAAGAAAATATCACTTCTGTCCTTGCAAGTCAATTTCTCTCTTTTATGATTATTATTATTATTTTCTTGCAAGTTGCTTCGTAAGCACGATCCCCGTAGACGGTCCCCCCACAGAAGGAGCTGTGGTGGTGGAAGGTAGGGGGGCTGTTACGTGTCTCTCCCCCCTCACAGTCACGCTTCTTTCTGCCTCTGTGGAGAAAACAAATACAGGTCGATCAGCAGGATTTTCGGATCCACTCGGCTACACTCGCTCGCTGTGTCCATTCATTCCTGCCCCTCCAAGTCCTGCAGCCTCTTAAAAAATTGCACCAGGCATAAAGAGGATCTCAACCCCAGTCATTTCTGCCTCTGTAGCTATTTAGGATTAAGCACCTGCTAAATATTTGCAATGATTCTTTTCAAGGAAAGCCTGCCCGAGGTGGTTATGCCAGTAAATTGTGATTTAGGGGGCATGACAGGAAGTAGGAGAGACAACCAGGGTACATACAAACTTCTTTAGCCTATACACTTTCATTATCACAGTGGATTCATATTGTTCTTCGTATTCCTATTGAGCCCCTGAAGCTAATCCAGGTGGTCTCCAGATCCCACTGTGGGAGCCTGTGCAACAAGAGAAGTCGTGAATCATCACTGCTAATATAACATTTATATCCATTTTCTAGAGCAAATAAAATGCTTCTGCTGCTGTCCCACTGCTCATCTCCATCCTTGCTCTAACCTTGTGAAGACCCAGGAGAAGACTGTAATTTATAATTTATAGGTGAAGGCCAAATTTTTGGCTTTTTCGCCATTACTTAAAAATTGTTTTCCAAGACAGCTCTGGGATGGGGTTGCAGGAAATATTCCCCCTCTGTCCGGTGACACAGTCATCCTAAAAGGCTGTCTCTATATTGCTACCTTACAGTATATCTAAATTTGAAGAAGGAACCAAGGTCTAGGTTGAGCAGTCCTCACAGAAAAACTAGATATCTGAAGAGGGCATTAAGAATAATTAAGACCAAAATTTGGCATTTAAAACTCAATTACAACCCATTGGCAATCCAGGACAGATTTCAGGGACTGCAGAATTCACAAGTGCAGCAACGTAATGGGGACACAGAGAGGGCTGTGCTTACAGTGCAGCTTGGCTGTTAGTGCATGAGCACTCAAGCGACTCGGCTGAACATGCAGGGCATGGAAGCTGTGACCCCCAGTAATGAGGACCTGAATATCTATAGGGTTCTGACAGCCCATCTACTCCGCCTTCTAACCTTACCATGATCAATCGTTAGCTTGGCAGAACCCCCACTGAACCGCAGCACCACTATCCACCACTCCCTCCATAATAACCGGTACAAATGACGTTTACACGAGTTTTAACACTGTCGTAAACGTCTCTTGCAGTCGGGCAATCAGGTACTTCTGTTCAGCACACACACACACAGACAAATATGCACACTAGAAACAGACACACCAACACTCTACTTCATATAACAAAAATGAGTTGCTATGCGACCTCAGCATGACTGAAAGGGAATTCTGCTTCTTTCAGCTTACAAATGATAACCTTGGTCAGTGCACAATGTTCCAGGAATAGGATCCTGTCAGACAAAATAAGAGGCCCAGCACACTCGGAGGGAAGCCATTGCTTTGATAGGACGATCATCAATATGTAGGTGCCAGACAGAGAAACTGGTGCATGTGTTCAATAATGCTGTTACATATCTCTGGTGGCCAACACCAAGCCTGTTTTTCAACCTCAGACATCTCATATGGACAGAGGAGGAGACCTATAAACAACTTTGACTTGTGAAGGTCAAAGAGAAGTCTTGTGGTGTTTTGTTTTTTCTTGCTAAGGAGTCCTATGAGGGCAACTGTGCTCTGTCTGACACTGAATAAAAGCACGCACCAAGAAACATAGCTTCACCTCTGATCACCAAATGCTTGCAGAACACATTTTTGACACTGCGGTCCTGTAACTTCTTTGCTATTATAATTTACCTATATATATATATATAGTTTTTTTGTGCAGGAAACTTATATTAATTAAGGAATGACTCAGAATCACAAACCTCTTCCTTTCAGTCAATTAAACAACTTATATCCATCAGAGTATTGGAACAAAACTCGCACTCTAAACTTCCTCCTGCTCTTAATTATTGCTATGATTAGGAATAAATGGTTGGCTAAATTACTGCAAATCAAAAAGGGTCTACGGTACCAAATCATCCTCTAACCATAACACTCCTGGAATGAAGCTTCATACATGGGTCCCTTTATCAGCTGTTCCTCCTTATTAATTTTTTTTATTGAACTCTATGGGGAAATTAGTCGAGAGAAATTACTTGTAAAGAGATTCATTTCTATCTAGAAGCCCCTCAGTTGGTACTTGATGGTTTGAAGGCTGATTTAATGCTGGTGCAGTCACTTTTCTGACCATGTTCCATATTACAGTCATTAAAAATAGAATACAGACTACGAGAAGGTTTAAACTCAGAGAGAGAGAGAGAAATACTTATGTTGCAGAGAAATGATAGCAACTCTTGATTGTAGTAGACTCCACTTTGTTTGGCAGGTTATAATAAAAAACAACAACACGTACTATACCCACTCACTGAGCAGAAATATAAATTCCGGTAACATCAAAACATATGCAGTAGTTGTCAGTTGTAATTGCATGTTTATGATTATAATAGGGTATGATTATGCTTTACATGTGGAATTTTCAAGCTGAGGAAGTATTACGCTGATGTTTAGTGCGAGGATGATATTGTGTTGTCATCTCAACGGTGTATTTCATATACAGAGGTTCTGAATACTCCTGCCTGTAATTTAATAGGTGACTGACAGATGAAGCATTGGATCAAGTCCAAAGACTGTTATGTATCTTTCTCAGAAGACTGTGAATGAACACTTAGTAGCTACAACTGCACTGTTTTATTAAAACTGATCTAATTAAATCCTTCACAGCACCAGGAAAAGATCTGTAACTCTGACTTATATATTGACTCTGACTTAGGTATTTTCGTCGTTCATGATTTACAGGCCCAATCAATAAGGCATTTAGGAGTCCTGTCCTTCAACTTTGTATTTCAACTTCTTTTATTTATATGTGAGTCGTGAATTGTACAACGATTCTTTCATTATTTAGAATTTAATCTTGAATTGTTTCAACAAAGGATTCATGGAAGAAAAGATTCATGTAATACAGAAATATCTGCCCTTGTAGTGGCTCAGCTGTCTACTTTGTCTTTACTAAACTGCCCTAGATAATTTGTCATTTTTACGTGTTTAAAAACCTGACCACAGCGTGATTAGGGAACCGTGATTTTGTAAAGAACAATCAGCTTTACTAATCTCCAGGCTACAGCATGACTGACTGAACCACTGTGCTATCTTCTCCATTGCTTTGAAGTGCCTCTGCAGTGTTAGCAAGTATACAACAGTGTCATCAGTGTACATTTCATATATTTTAATTACACCACAGAACAGTGTTCTGGGAGATGTTATGCATGTATTATGTACAGATCATGTATTATGTAGAGAGGCCATATATGATGAAATCTAGTCCTGATCTCTGTGGACTGAGTATTATACAAACATCATGATTTTCCAAATTATTGTTTGAACATGTCATTACATATTTCAATCCGTTTTAAAACTAAACTGAGCCATTAAATGAAATGCATTATTTAGGTTTATTCAGAAATATCTAAAACAGCTCTATAGTGAAGTTATTGTGTAAAACATATTTGGAAGCTGTTGCTGTGATTTATTCTGAGGCCAAATAGCACATTATATAGAAAACTGGAAAATGTATAAAATTGCTAGTATTAAGATGTTTGTGTAAATGACGATTCTGTTTATTTATCTAAAAATACTAGCTTCAGTGTAATCTCCACATTAAGTATGAATAACACCCACTAGTTTCCATGTAATAGGAAATATGTCCTTGTGTATAATAGAAAGAACTTAAACATCATTTTCATATTCATTAACATGCCTCAGTGGTTTTTAGCCTCTCAAGAAAATTATTTCACAGACTGATGCTAGTATCTGATGTTGTTTTAAGATCCAGAAAGAAAACAGACCGGGTGAAGGATGGAGGACCTTGGTTACTCTCTACTAGATTTCTGGCAGTTCCTTCACTTTTAAAGGGAGATGGTTGATGGTTGTTTTCAGTATAGCTTTCTACTCCTCTTTGGCTCATTCATATTTCTTTGTTTGTGGAGTGGGATTTAGCTCATTTCAGCTTCAGAGCTAACTTTGATTCCCAGACATCTGTGTCAATCCAGTGTTTTCTTTATTTTGTTAGTGGTGTGATTCTAGTTTTAATCAATGCTATCAAACCAAGTTAAATTCTGATTACTCCTTGACATCCTGTTGGATTTCTACCAGAAAAAAATGCTCGTGAGACTGACTGCAGTTGTTAGTGTGTTGCAGCCCATATTAAATCTTCCCATTTCAATCTCATAAATTAATTCCCAGACTCAGCATGCGCACACTTATGCATACAACAGTCAGTTTAACTTCCCCGCTGTAATAGTCTCCTTTGCATTTTGTTCTCCTTTGCAATTAGAATAAAATTGTATTCTTATGTGATGAAAGTAGATGATAATTGATTTGACATTCACAGAGAAGGCAGTTTATCAGTAACAAACTAGCGTTAACGGCAACTTTTCCGCATTATTATCATACCTAAAAAAAAATAGTGTAATTTTGATCATGGAGATATTTTATTCTTTAACATAAACCATGTATTATTAATTGTAGACATCAAAGGCGTATTGGTCATCTACAAGAGTCAAAAATGAAGTTGATACATAATGATCAGGCTCCACAGCAGGATGCTTTCATCTTATAACTGTTGCACAATTAACGCAGGATTCAATGAGGCAGGAAAACAGTTAATGGAAGTTAATGATGAGAACACACAGAGCTCTTTGTATCATTAACCAACATGCAGCCAGACATGGTAATGATTGCGGTTACTTTCTCAGCAGTTGGACAGAACGAAGACCCAATTTTAAGTGGGTACTTGCTGAGGTGCTGCTCTACCTTGCTGCATTTCCTAAGAGGAAAGGCTTGGAGGAATTGAGTCACACTCCCCCCTCTGCAGCCTGATAACCGGTCGTGATAATGTGGTTCCACTCTCAGTGTCAGACATTGAATGCCTGTGTGAAATTCAGTAGCGATGCAACGTACATGAGCAGAAAGGAAGACCCAAAGGAAACAAGCATTGAAACGTATAATATAGAATAGACATGAATATTGTTGATTGTTGTGTTGCCAAAGATGTCAACAGTTTGAATTCATATTAGCTCAGGGGTCTCATTTATAAAACTGTGCGTGGGATCGTTACTAAAAGTGTACGTACGTCCAAAAGCCAAGTTTTGCGTGCGCCAAGAAATATTCAGATTTATAAAACCCTGCGCACGTACACTTCCAAGCAAACTTCCCTTTATAAATCACAGAGTTCCTACAAATGTGCGCCGCTGAATCAGCTTCACGTTCCGCCCTGTCCACGCCCAGTTTTAACCGTAGATGGTCAATGCAAACCACCACATGAATGCGATCTACATGTCAATGAGCCTGACGTGCTCTTGATCTGCCGCTGTTGTGAATTGGCTGCAGGTGTGGAAGTGGCACCGCGACACGTTGCTGCAGCTGTTAACGGCGTCAGCGGCAGAGTCTCAAGCGCTGGACCCGGTTCGTCACGTAGCCTACTGTAGTTAAAACAATGACAACAGTTCTAAACTGAAAGGAGTTATTAACCTTCATCATGGTCTCCCTCTCCCTCCTTTCTCCTCCAGTGGTGCCGTGGTGCAGAATTACGCAGAAATTCTACATTTACAGTAATTATTTAGACCGATCGATAAAACTTTGAAATCACTTCCCACATTCTGAGGGATGATCAAACTTTACACTTCTCTTGATAACAACAATACAGAATATAACAATTGTGCGAACGATGACTGGATTTTTTTTTTTATTCCAGGCTTTGAGATTTAATTGACTCTGGATCATATGTTCACACAGTATCACAGGAACATAAAGTTATTTACACTGTGTTTATTCCATGCAGCAGCGCCGTCCTCTCCTCCTCCTGCGCTCTGGGAGTGGACAATATGACGGAGAGATGGTGCTGATTAAATATAGAGAAGAAATTTTGATTTTGAATCTCAAGTTAAATTCTATAAAGTTTTTTTTTTCCTGAAAAACCAGTCCGATGCAAAATAACGCTATTGAATTAAATCACCATGGCAACATGTATCTGAAATGAAATGTGTGACGCAGCGCCGATAATAAAAACATAATTGTTCTTCTCACTCTACATTTCTTCAGTCTGACTTCAGTTCACCACCACACCGTCTGTGTCGCCAATTCTCCTTTTCCTCCAAACCATACGTACGCCAGGGTCAGAGTTTGCTTAGAGCTGCGCACATTCTCCCGTCAAGTTTGTTTTTTATAGATCACAAACTTGGCGTAAAATGTCACGTACGCCACTTTTTGTACGTACGCAAGGTTTATAAATGAGACCCCTGGTCATGAATACTCTGTAAGGATAAAGACTGAAATCCTGGAGCCTCAACATAGTTGTGTTATAGGTGGATTTGTTTTGAGAAGCTGGCAGAAATCTGAAAATATTATCACCAATACGACAGTTTTGATGATGAAAGCTCGAAAACTATGTGTTTTTACTTTATTGGCAGAGCAGATCTGATTTTGTCCCTTGGTGATAACACAGATTTCAGTTCCTCTCTCTAACAGGTTGCACATGCCTGTGTGACCACAATGCTGCTTTATCAGCTGAAGACTTAAGAAAATGTGAATCCCCTTCAAGAGTCTTACTGTAGATAATGTGATATGATCAACCAAAAAAGCATTTTTCTGCACCACGAGCGCACCTCTTAAGCCACGAGAGAGCAACATGAATGATCTGAAAAAAATAAATAAAACAACTCCCCTCCTTCAAAGACCGGAGCTGCAAGAAACACACAGCATTTTCACAGAAGCTATATTTAAAAGGGGAAACGCAGAGAGACGAAGAAGAAGAGACAGCAGTGGCGAGAGAGACAGTGAGAGAAAGAGAGTGGTGGGTTGGAAATGGATGAAGGACACATAAGCTCTCATTGAGTTGGCAACAGTGAAAAGAGCCCTTGGTTATTGAAAAAAAAGAAGAAATCAAAGGCAGAAAATTCTTGCAGAGGGATGGGGGAAGAGAAACAAGCCTGTCCTCCTCTTCTTTGTTTTTTTTTTTCTTCTCCTCACTATGGTTAGCCACTCAGCAATAGAAGAGAGAAGCATGGTAGCCAGCAGGTTGGCGAGGCCCTTGAGCACAAAGATCTGAGAAGGAATAGGAGGCGACACAGCACAAATTATTTTATATTCTGCAATGTGGAGGATTGTGCTGAGTGTCGAGGGCTGCTTTAGCAGGAAAGAAAAACATTGACACTATATATACACCACGTAGTAGTTCCCTGCATTTCACAATGCAAAAAAAACAACATGTCGTCTTGTGTGATGACTCACTAATTATTCATGAAATGTTACATATACTGTATGTAAACCACAGGACACCGTGGAACATGCAATGTGTTGCACGTGTCATGGGTGTAGATATTGCAAATGTAAGGACACATACAGGAAGGTCATGATGTAGTGCTGCACAGGATGCGGCGCAGAGTAATGTATGCTACATGACAGCTCAAGAATAGACTCCAGTTTTATGGAGGAGGTCATCTCCCGGTAGCCAGCTGTTACAGACGTGAGTCAGTGGTGATGGATGTGACGGACAGGCATTATCCCTCTGTTTCTTCCTGCCATCCCTGTCAGCGTTTTCCCTCCTGCAGATTGGGTTCCACCAGTCATCCCTCACAGACCATCGCTGGGGGAATCTGCTGTTTCAACCACGCCGAGCATCCCATCAGACAAATGGATATTAGCTGGTTAATTTTTAATTCCTGAGATGCAAGGGAGCCGCGCTCTTTCATGGCTGGAAAAGGAGCTAATGGGCCCGGATTAGGTATCACGGGCGGATATCTGGGAACGGCCCCTTGGGAATGCAGTGTGGGTCTCTCCATTGAACACCATTAAGAGTCTTGGAGTAAGGCAGAAAGCCTCTCAAAGACACACTGTCCAGCTATTGACCTTTCGGAGGCACAATGGAGGTCCTCACTGAAGAGATATTGAGTGGATGCTGAGAGTGGTTCATTAAGCCATAGTGGGAGTAAAAACATGGTTGTTGATAAGGTCTGTACCCAATCCGACACAGCCAGACATAGATTTCTGTTTCCCACTAAACAACCACCCAAGCCCACCAAGAGAGATCAAAATGCAGCATCTGCATTGACAATGAGTGGTTCATTGCAAGGCCGTCGTCACCTTTTGTGCTGCCGAAGAAAACCCTGCTGCGGGTCTGGGTGTATTCATGGAAGATAAATACACAGGATCGAGACTGTAATAGGCTGTCTGGCTAAGTGCACATCAAGCCACGGACAGATAGATTCAAACACCTCAGCCATGTTTTCCTTGACCACCTAAAATAATTTCCTTGCTTTCAGTAAGATTGGCAGTGATGATTGTTTTTATTGACTCAGATGTTCCATTAGCCGAGGAGCTGCTTGGGGTAAATGGCTCCTGACAGCAGCACAGAGCCGGCTGATGATGCCCCGTCACTAGACCTCACACCAGGGTTATTAACTGGCCGCCACTGCTGCAGAGCACCAGCGCTCCCCCTGACAGTGACACGTACATGGATAAAATATAACACTGTCCTCCAGTCCTTCTCATCCTCTAACAGAGCGTGGGGGAGCGAGCAGGGGGGACTGACAGTAGGGATGACAGCGTTTTAGATTCAAAGGAGGCTTAAAGATGGAAATGAACTGAGATTTGAGGGGGCATTTGTCCGCGTGTTTACGTTCCTTCTCCTGTCATGTCTGCAAACACAAAGACGGTGCATTTATACTGAATAGCGTGTGCTGGCTGGCACAGAATTGCTCCTCTTTTGTTGTTGTCGTCTACTGTGTTTTTCAAAGGGAGCTCAAATTACTACATCATTTTATTTAGTGTGATACAAATGGCTCAGAAACATCTAATTAGGCGCACATTGTACCTGCGGAAATGAGATGATTGAAAGAGTAGAAATGGCATCAGCAAAAATTCATTGGTGTGCAATTAACTTCTTTTAAATTCAAATTCAATTTTTGGTGTTTTTATTTAATCAATTAACAGTTTAGTTTCTAAAATGGAGAGATGGTGAGAAATGTCCACCCCGGAGTCCGAGAAATTGCTTGTCCTTCCCGACCAAGGACATTTAATTTCCAGTTATACAGAACAGAGGAAGCAGTAAATTCCTCACATTTGAAAGGCTGGAACCACAGAGCGATTAGCATTTTTGTGATTACTAACAAGTAGGTCACTCCTATAGTGACAAGTTTGGACTTGGGAACCATTAGGTGATATCAGGCGGTGTTTAGGAGCAGGAGCCACGTCATTCAAGGCTTTAAAAACAAGCAATAACATCCTAAATATACATCTAGAAAGCAGGTGTAATGTGGTCACTCCTCCTAGTACACATTAACAGCCTGGTCTGCTGATGTCTATTACTGCACTATCATGGATGGAAGTTAATAGGGCTTAGAAAATAAATTCAATTTCCTGTAACACAGCAGCACAGTTCACTGGTGAGTCGTGATAAACAGGCTACAACATGAAAATCACTGGTGTGGTCTTTGAAGGCTTGAAATTGCTCAGCTCTATTTTCTCTTGATTGATAAAACAGTTGATGGACGTCTGTTGGACTGCTGTATGTTGTTTAAAACCACATATAGACAACAACAGGTGAGACAGACCAGGGAGAGAGCGACTGTCTGTCAGGAAACGAAACAGAAAATAGAAACAAGTGACAACTGCAGTGGAAACCCCGTGGTTATGTCCACTGCCGTTTCACTTCAGTCTGACAGCTATAAATCGAAATGCCGAATAATGTGTTTACCGGGATGTCACCTCATCCAGCCGGCCCCAAACTCTTGAGAAAACAGACATGCGGTGAGTGACAAGGTGCGCGGTTGCTCAAATTGGCCCGAGCGAGCACGTGCCTCGTCAGCGTTTTTCTTAATTCAGAATCGCTGTCCCTCCACGAAACAGGCCACTTGTGTGTGTGTGTGTGGCGGCCTGTGGCGGCAGATAGAGCCGTGCTGTCACGCAGGAGTGATTAGAGCCTCCTTTTTTATAATCTCCCTCCTCTGTCCTTTCTCCACACATCATTACAGTAATACAGCAGGCTCTATTACCCCTCAGCACCCTGTCAATGCCCCATGGCCACCGCCTCCCTGCAGCCTGCGAGCAGGGCCTCAGAGGGGTGATGATGACGGTGGGTTTAAGGCAGGGCCCAGGGTCCCAGCAGCATGGCAGCTTTAATTTCACGCTTTGTTAATGTCCCCGTTTGCAAGTGCTCGTCCTGCCCGATGCCCTCCGCAGCCCCAACCAGGGTCGCACATCCGCGCTGGCTGCCCTCTGGTTGGCTCAAGGACTGCGCCCAGGAGGGAGGACAGCAACTCTCCTTCCCTTCCCTTTTTTTTGCTGTTTTTTTCTTTACAACTGTCGACCATTTGTTGGAAATCTCTCCCTGACAACCTCCGCCCCCTGCTTACCTTTATCTTATTCTCTACCCGTTGTGCACTCTGTCACTGTCTGTTTCACTCTCAACCGCCCCCTCTCTCATTCCCTCTCACCCACGTCGATTATCTATCTCTTTTCTATTGCAGTCTCTTTCTCGTTGGCTGCCTTCCTCTCCCTGGTAAACAGCTCTTTCTCTCAGCTCAGCCCACTCTCTGCCCATTCACTGTATCTTCCTCGTGTGCTCTCTCTCACTCCACCTCGATTGCCGCTCTTCATCTCTTCCCCTCTTTCTGTCCCATTATCTTCCCCTTTAATTCCGAAACACTCTGTTTTCATTCGGCTCTGCTCGCTGTCTCAATTTGGATGAACACGTCTCATTGCATCTCTCCCCCTCTCTTTTCCTCTGTGTTGCCATCCTTAAGCCTCCATTTACTCACTGTACCATCTGTATTTGCTAAGCACTGAGAGCCCGGGAATCATCATTCTGTCAACCTGCTCCTTCTGCATGAATCGGCAGCCACTTTCATTCCTCCCTAAAAGTGCCACCGTAAGCACAAACTTGTTGAACCATAGTTTTTGGAGTCAGCTTGAATACTTCACTGATGGAAGGAGGGAGGTTGAAACAAAGGCCTAAGAATTGCTACTCCATCCCATCTGAAAAACAGCATCCTGAACCGTCTCTGTTCGCACTCTTATTATTTTTGTTTTGCATACACTTTGACTCTGCTGTTACATATCCCGTGGTCATGGTTTTAACATCAACACACTGGAATAACAGACTCACCACGGGACTAACCCTAACCCTCCCATAAAATCTCTGTCTTGTGTGTCACTGAGTTTAAGAGCTATTAGGTCGCTGTTCCCGTTCTACACAGTGCTGAACTGAACAGGATGTTAAGGCTTGTAAAAATTCAGAGTGCCTGGTTAACACCCACTGATTAAATTAGCTGGTGAGCGATAAAGATCATTTCGAGGCTCGAGTATTGGGTTGCTGTTTTAGAAATAAATTATGTTTTTCATTGCAAGTCAGAAAACATTTGATCACCAAAACTTTTTGTTGGACTATGGAGAACTTTTTATGAATGCTCCTGATCAGTTTTTAAAGAAATTGGACACTGTATACCACTGTGCTTTGTGTTTTATTACTGGTTGTAGCTATCGTGTACATCACTGTTCCTTTTTTTTATTTTTATTTTTTTATATTTTTTTGGCGTTTTATGCCTTTATTTGATAGATTAGTAGAGATCGACAGGAAAGGGGGAGGCAGAGAGAGGGGAATGACATGTCCATCTTTGCATATACATGGGGCGGCTGCCTTAACCACTGACTCTCACTGTTCCTTACTGGTCCATCTTTGATTGACTTGGCTGATTGTTATTTAAAAATCCATTCTTGGACTTGTGCATACATATTTGTGTTTACACATGTGTAGAAACCTCAGCCGATATGGTCTGCGCTCTCAAGACATCACACAGGTGCAGGTCCTGAGAGTCAGAACTGAACTAGGCAGAAAGGCTTTTAAATTCTCTGCCCCGTCTTCCTGGAACGATGTGCGGAAGGAATAGAAATTGACACATCTTGTAACTCTGGGGGAATTCGGGACAATTATAAAAGACAGAGAAATAAGCTCAATTGGATCTTGTGATTGCATTGTGTAATCATTTAATCCCACTCTTGTTTTCCTGTAATGTGTGATGGTGTTTGTTGTAACCACTCTGCTTTTGTGCTGCTGTCTTGGCCAGGTCACTCTGGGAAAAGATGTTTTAAATCTCAATGAGTTTTTTTTTTACCTGGTTAAATAAAGGATATTGATTGATAGTATGGATTCGCGCAGGTTCTAATAATGGGATGTCACTGTAAAAAGATCATTCCTTTGTATTACAAACCACATTTGAGTTTTTTGTCATTTTGGCTATCACTCCCCATCATATGAGTGATCATAAGATTGTACAGAGCGAGTTTATTGCTGAGATCTGGCGACGTAGCATGGGCGACGCAGCAGCAGCCCAACAGGACGAGAAAGTCTAAGATTAGACTGATTAAACAAACCCCTCGCTTAGCTGGACTCATTCAGACAAGAGAAGGAAAGCAAAAGGTAATTACATTACCCAAAATAACACCTGACAGTAATGATGGCTGAAACTACAAAAACAAAACCACGGTTTAAATTTACCACAATTATCCTTAGATTTCATGGAAGATAAAAAGAAACCTTTAGCAAAATGCTGCTGTTATCATGTTTTATTTTTGTCCTCCATTTTGTGGGGAAAGAGAGCGGGTGGTTCACTAAACATGAAGGTCATTAGGTTGATTCCTGGTCCATGGGGGTGTTAGGAAAGACACTGATCCATAGTGTTTGAGTGTGAGTCTGAAATATATAAGCGCTGAATCCATAGAAAGAGTACTGTAGGCCTATAAATGTGTGAATACGGCTTGCGGTGTAAAGTGCTTTGAGTGGTCAATAAGACGTGAAAAGTGCTAATAAGTGCCGTTCATTTGCTGTGAAGATGTTCATTATTCATTATTGAAAAAGCCAAAGATTTCCACAGCTAATGCTAACACCCAATGAGCTTATACAGAAGCATCGTTACATCTTTGTATTTCATTACTGTATATTTATTCTTTTACCTGGGACCATTAAAGGATACGGTTCATTTTTGTGTCAGATCACTGTGTTTCGTCATTTCCACCGATCACGTATTCCCCGCCAGGTCCCAACAACTGCAGCCGTTGTTGACGGGGCGTCACGTTCGTGAAGCTATTTCACCGTGTTGCTGTTGGTATTCAGTGAAAATGTCATCGACCGACCAGGTAATGTTAATTCAAATATGTCTCTTACCGGAGTGATGAAATGAGATGGCAATTTCTACTGAACCGGTGCAACTTGGCAAAACCTGATCAATATTTTTGCAATTGCACAGGCTGCGGAGCCCCAGATCCAACCAACAAAAGGACAACAATACGAGCATATTAATTAAAATAGTCCACACTTCAGCTTTACATTTGGTTTTGCCCACAGTCTAACAGAAGACGTTTTGGATGGGAATCAGCGAGCAGCAGACAACTACACCTTTCATGGCTATTATTTCCTGTGTGTTTGTTTTTTTCTCCCCCTTCCTCCGTTTGCATGTACATATCAATGGAGCCTTCCAACAGATAAGCGGCTAACACAAAAGACTGGATAATGAAATGGAGGCTCCCCAAAAGGAAAATGGTTGAAAAAAAAAAGGCTCTTTGGTTTTAGAAGGGTCTTGTTTCCCAGACAAGGGAGAGAAGAGGTAACAAAATCTCTTTGTGAGTGAAGTCATAGGGTCTCCTGTGGGAAGCCATTGATCGGAGGTGAAACACTGAGGAAAAAGGGAGTACCTATCAGATTCTACACACAATCACACACACACAAACCCAAGTTTACTCAAAAAAAAAACTGTTTACGCACACACTCTTATTGGCATTCAAGTCCACAAACTTTTCCTCCCACTCAACACGACACTCTCTCACACACACAAACTGCACAAGAGCTTGACTTCAGTATTCATCTGTGTTTAACGAATCAGACTAAATATCTATTAATTAGATTCACACTCTGAAACTGACATTTTTATTTATTAATTTTTTTTTGCCACAGGCTATAGAATCATTTCCCAAACGCACCTAGGCTTACATTACATAACACAACAAATATAGGCAACCATTTGTACCAATTTTTTGATTATTGTTTATCTGGAAACTGTCCCACAAAACAATAACTCATAGTTTTAGCTTCTGGAAATGGTTTGGCAGAAACAGCCGAGCCATTAACACGACTATGATTGTTTGTCTGTGAATTTGACTTGCCTCCCTGCGCTTAATCATAACAAATGATATGACACTTGCCCACAGAATACGGGCCATAGCTATTGTTTAACTGTTCTCTAAGCCGCTTGTTGCTAGGTAACCGGCATTTATCAACCCCCACCCGTTTATTGTACTTTTTAGTTTTATTGCATGTCTTAAGTTGCTGCATCCCACAATTGCTACGAGGCCTGTTCCACATTTTGGATTATTGTCTTTTGCAGTTACAGTAATGCACGCCAGATACTGTTTCATACTTCAGGCGATGCTGCTGTGACACATCAATACTTAATCTTACATTATACTTGTCTTGGATGAAACTCTGCATGACTGTTTTCATGTCTGTTTGTAGGCCTGGCTCCATGAATGTGTGTGGCTCTGTGTGTGTGTGTGTGTTGTGTAGACAAGAGTCCAATCTCTCATGTGAAACAGAGTGCAGGCAGTTTTTATCTCGGGAACGCTGTAGAAAATATTATCGTTTTTGCAGAACACTGCAAGGATCCGCATTGAGTTTATCAGTTCTGTGCTATTTATATTGATACATCCCGAGATGCTCCGGCAGGTAAGATATATGGCAGCATGAAGTATGGCTTTGTCCACACTGAGAAGGTACTGAACGCTATTTTGTGATGAGATGGGGACCGGGCCAAGGTGACCCCTCCGTAATATATGGGCTGCGGCTGCCAAGGCCTCCCAGGAAGGTATTTGTCATCAGTGTCCCCCAAGTGTAAGGTTACCAGCAAATCAGGTTATCAGTCTACTGTTTTTGGCAGGAATGGCACAAAAACACAGATTATCTTTTCAATATAGCTCAGAGTCGCAGAAACAGACACAGACGCAGAGGAGTACACAAAACACATGCACACATACAGCCACTCTGTGTTAGTGCACTCTATTCATTACTCTATTTATGCCTTAACCCCAACCCTCAACAATGCATGCCTAACCTCAACCTTTACCTTAACCCCTAACCTAATTCTACCTTAAACTCTAACACTGCACACAATGTAATCTCTGTAGTGGCACTGACCCGATTGTATTAAACCTATTATGTTGAAAAAAAAAATGTAATGGCTTTAGTCTTTCTAGTTTAAGGTGCTGTCTACAGTAGCGAAAGAGAAAATCAAAGGTCAAAACTGGTAAAATACATGTCCTTGGTGACAAATGATTAGCTTTTCAGTCTAATATTGACTTACAGTGCCAAGGAGAGAATATTCAAGATCTTCTTCTCTTAAAACCATTATTATATCATTTGTTATGATTTTTACTCATGTTTCTTATCCTCCCTTCATGTCTGTTAGGCACATTAAACGACCTCTATCTATGATAATGTGCTATACAAATAAATTTGCCTTGTCTCGCTTTGCCTACTTAATACATCATTATTGCCCTTCCTGGGAGCCATTGATGATTGGTATGCTGGGTTTATCTCTCCTGATATCCTGGAGCGCTCAGCCACAAAAGATAATCACACCAAGACAGAATTGTGCTTTCATAACTGGGAATATGTAAAATGTTTATTGAATAATGAATATGTCCGACGGTGAGTGTGTCCGCCCCGCACCACCTTGTTGCTATAAAAGTGAGGCTGCCACTCCAGAGAGCATGAACTCTCCCGCACATCGGCGGCCCGGTGTGTAGGCGGGAGCGGGGGTGACAAATGTGCAGCATTATGTGAGAGGAGGCAGGAAGCTGCACAACATGTCAGGATACAGATGCTTGCATCTCCCTCACATAGCCTCTGATGATGTATTTTCAACCCACAGGTTTAATTGTGTTTGCCTGGAAAATATCAATCTCCATGCTTGCCTCTGTGGCGGCAGTGCAGGGGTTAATGCAGGTCTCAGACGCCTCTACAGTAAGTGCTGCATGGAGCTACTCAGGGTTGCGCAACTATTAGGTTACATATCTACTGTATATAGGTATCCCATCATCCTGAGTAATTACTGCATGCCACACTATTATCTTTATACACCAGAGAGTGGTGGAGAGTGGTTTTAAAAGTGGTTTTACTTAATCAGTCCTATCACATAGTTTGAAGAGCTCAAAAAAATGATATTTCAAAATATTAAAATTTAAACTGAACTAGATGTTTCTCACACAAACTCACTTTCTTCTTTTTTCTTGATAGAGTAGCCCATTAGCTTAGCTTATTAGCTTCAAATGAAAACTGACAACATAGCAAGCATGAAAGTCAAACATGAGCGATGTGTTAATCAGTTAACATTTGAACTGTTGGTCAGTAGTATTAGGGGGTAAACAGCTAGTAAACTAAGCTAATCACGTCTCAGCTCCAGCTTGATATTTATACTAGACACTTGTGTCAATCTTTAATCAAACTTAACCAACATTAATAGGAACAAATGTATTCTCTAATTCCCTAAATATCAAACCGTAGCGCTGCAGTAATGAGTCATGAAACCCTGACATTTAGTAGCATTAGCTATTTGCACCTCTCTGTTTCTCCTGTGCAGAAGTCCATAGTTATTTTTTAATAGGTTTGAAATTAGGTATTTAACACAAGCTAAGATATTTTCATGTTTGATTCCATCACATCAATTAATCAGTGAACACCGTGTGCTCTTTATGTTTCTATGCTTTTATATATCGTAAAAAAGAAGCTGCTAACAAGTGGCTAAATGGGACTGTCAAGGCCATGTTGTCTTTATACTGATTCTTTTAGAAATTAAGAGCAAAAGCTTTTGTCGAGGATGCAAGCTTACCTTAGATGAAAGCTATAGTGGCTGAAATCATGTGACCCTGGTGTTATTCATCAAGAGCCTATATCGTTATAGCTTTTACTTCTGTTCATTTGTGAAGATTATCCTGCTGAACAAAACGTGTAAGTCTCATCAACCTTTATTTTCCACAGTAATCTAAAAGCCAATTTTTAAAATCCCATGGGCTTTTTGTTGAGAAAAAAACAGGGTGAGGCTAGCTTCCAGGTTGGCCCACAAAAACACATCATCCCCGCAGCATCCACTCCTTGATTATGTTAACACAGAAATCTCTTTTAGGTATCACAAGCTCCTGTTGGTGCGGTCTGAGGACATTTCGTGGCTCTGTCGTGTCCGCTCTGGCCTTGTGAAGAGCTTTGGAAAAAAGAACAAAACATGATGCCTGTTTAAATCTAAATTTAACCACGGCCAGACCTTCATCGTCTCACCGCCGCAACCACCAACAAAGCAGCCAAAGTTCGCGCACACAGCGGGTAGTCCGGTGAGCGATGAAGACGGAAAGTCTACAATGGTCTTTGTCTCTTCTCTCTAGGGATGTGGGGCTGCAGCAACCTAAGTAAGGAAATAAGCCCTTTTGCAAGCCAGAGCTGAGCCATAGCCAGCTAGGTGACAGGACTAAATAAAGACAGAAGCGGCCAAGAGGCTTTGTGATGAGCAGCTGACCATACAATCGACAGACGGCGTGCTGTGCCAGGCTGTCTGAGCAGGTCATGAGCTGTGCCTTTGTGTATGTTTGTGTGTCGTTTAAGGTCTTGCCCTGGGAATGCTATGTCTGCCTGTTGTTGTTGTTGTTGTTGTTTATGTATGGCAGTCAGGAACAGTCTCTCACACTGCTTATTTTTTAAACGAAGGATGAAAAGCAGGTCAGCACGCACGAGTGGGAGGTGTTTGCCTTGAAAAGTGTTAGACCTTTAATTAAATATATCTAAAACATAAAGTGGTTACTGACTAAATCCCTGTTCAAATAGGAGTATTTCTGCAGACGCCCGACCTGCCTGCTTTCAATACAAGTCAAACATTTCTCAGCATACTTATTAAAAGCGTTACCCAAAGGTAATAAAAATTGCAGTGCCATTAGAGCAAATGAGTGGTATGCAGACATGACAGTTTCCCGCAAATGACTCGCTGGTTCACAACACAGCAACAAACCAGACCAGCCAAAGATATGAAGAATAATATCATCCAGAAAGTGGGACACAGCTCTGGAGTCATGGAATATGTCTAAGAGGCTTGGGGAGATCCTATTAAACACGGCTTCATGACACCTGCTCATCTCGACTCTGACCAGGAAGCGGGCTGGCTCTGCTGACCTGTATCTTCATCACATAAACCTGAATCACTTCTTTTTTGGTGTCGCCGTGCGACAGATGAAGAGCAGCGTGAGGACAGCACTGGGCGAGTACAGAGGAGCTAAAGCCAGTATTTCATCAGGAGCACTAGTCTGCACTTTTGTGATCCGACATCAGAGCCTTTCTGTCTCTGCCTCTGTATGATGAAATTGAAAAATGTAATGGGGTAATGTAAAGCCCTTTTGAAATGGTTCTTTATGGAACTGAGCTGAAATGGCTCGGTATTGAAAAAAGAAAAGAAAAAAAAGCAGGGGGAAAAAAAACAACTTTTTAATGCAATAAAATTGTCCAAAAGGCAAAACAGCTTTTTGTTGTGATTTTTAAACAAATAAAATAAAAATTACAGTTGTGTCAAGTCCAACTTTCCTGACCAGAAAAACTTTCAAGGTCTTGTTTTTTTGTTTTTTCTCTCTCTCTTTTACTTGTCTTTTCACAATTTAAAATGCATGCATAACAAAGCACGGATTTCTGGGTTGTGAATTAGCATTACATCAAGGCACCTGTAGAGCCATGTGCTGGAGTCAGGAAATGAGATTTATCAGCTGAGATCATACTAAGTAAAACCTCATCAGTCCCTCTGCAGCAGCAGCAGCAGCATTCACTTTCAGCCTTCACTTCTTTTTTTTTTTGCCTTCTCTGCAGCTCTAGTTTCTCCTTGTTATTTTGGTATTCCTTTTGCCACACTTTAATCTCTATTAGCCAACCTCTCTCCCATGGGGCATGTGCATGAGCTTTGCACACACAATCATAACAAGCTCTGTTTACTCCACAAACACTATTATGAAAATTGTCTTGCAGGAGGCAAAACCCAAGATGGTGGGAGATGCAAGCGGTTGCGTTGGTGCACGAACAGCCTACCATGGGGTTAGGGGTGGGATGAAGTGACTTGGAACAAATAGGATGGCGGGCTCAATGTCATCAATGTCTGCCGTAATTGAGCCAATGACATATTGATCTTTGGGTTAATGAAGACAAAGCACACAAGAGATAGGGTGTTTAAATCCACCATGGTTAATTCCTCTGAATCCCAGCATGAATCTTAATACTTTCAATGTGCATAGGATGAGTGAGTACCATAAAAAGACTGACATCTTTGTCAGTCTGTGTCAGTGGGTGGGTGGGTGGGGGTGAGGGGGTCTGAGAAATGAGAGCTGTGGATGGATGGCACATATTGATCATGTTTTCCACACTGTTTTTGAGAGCAGGAATGAAATAACGATTTTGGTTTGTTAAAATTCATCGTCAGAGTTTAGTCTTTCTTTTCTTTGAGCTATAATAACAGTTTTCATGACCAGAGCAATTCTTCAGACGTAGGAATGGACAATCAGAGCAGAAAGTCTTTAAACGCTTTAGACAGATCATCTAAGCAATAGATCTGTAGACAAAACCTGAAGTGGACTAACCTGAATGTTCGGTGTCAGTCTCAGATCCTCTTTGAATTACACAGTTCCTCTTTTATTGTCCCTTTTAAATAGGTTTGGCTAACACGAGGGTTGAGGTAGCGGTGATTCACAGATCTCTGCAATTAAAGTAAGAGCCTAGGGCTGTTTTATACTCCGCTCTCTGTCAACACAAGACCAAAACCAAAACCATGTCTGCCTCACAATACATCTCTTTAGCTTCTCCGCCCTGTCTGTGGTGCTCAGCATTAAACCCTCTGGTGCCTACTAAAGATATAAATCTTTTAAAATACAGTAAGTCAAAAGTGCATGACTCTATTTTGAAATGAAAAGGTATCAAAAAAAAGTAAAACATCTGGGTATTGTAGTTTGGGTTTTTTGTTCTATGTATCAAGTGTGGGAATGTTCATTGTATACAGCCATAAAATGCAGTGGCTTATTAGTGTGTAATGATGCGTTGGAGTCATGTAAACATATACCCTGGTTTGGCTGCAAAGGAAATTCTTGTAAATGGGATTGGTGGCTTTTGTCTATTCATGATGTTGGTTGACAAGAAAGAAATATATTAAATATTTCAAATAAACATATAGAATATATTGTTTTCATTTTTGTCATGGGGGATTCCAATTCCTATTTTAGCTCAAGCCAGTAGCCCTCAAAACCAAGTGTTAAAGGTTATTTTGTGAATTAGAAATGGGACACCCTGCCAGTTTAACCATGAGCCACAAACATGTGGCATCCATGTTTTTGAAACTGTAGTGGACTATCTGTCAGTTATTACTTATGTTATTAGTTGTTTTTTCGTAGCGTATAAGATAGTTGAGTTAGTTATAAATTGATAGTCAAACAAATAATCTGTATAAATACACAACCACGGACATGTTCATCTGAAAGTCACCACATGCCGTGGCTTATTGAAAGGAAAACAGCAGCTGTAACTATCGTCAGATAACTCTGCAGCTACTGTACGGGAGATGACATTAGCCCGGTCATCTTATAACATTATCACTGCAAAAATGACCAGCTATTGACAAAAGATTGTAAAATTAAAAAAATAAATGTTATGCAACAATGAGGTAAATAATCCATAAAATGGGCCTAAACTAAGATAATACAATGGTTTTCGTGATATTTATATCTCTATTAGGAACATACTGCATTCTGGGTAGCCCTTGCCCCTAAGGGTGGTGCTGGAGAATCTCAATACTGAGGGCTATACAGTCCTTAAACTTGTCCCTCAACTCAACATCCTGAGAATCGCGACAGCACTAGCACTTCCAGGAGTACACATTTTTGAGATTGAGGGTTAAAGTTGAAGGTTAAGATAATTGGAATTCAACCTTATATTACAACTGGTTGATCAAAGCTACAAAAACGAGCCTCCATAGTCTCATCAAACAGGGACGGTGATACGTTTATACTTTTATACGCCCCTTTACTAGAAAACAGTTGTCTGGTCTGTGCAAAGCAAGACAGAGTGCCTCCATTTCTACCACACTTGCCTGCATTTTAGCACATGGCCGCTGTCACTGGCTGAGAGCTGGCCAGTGAAGAAAGTGTCACAGAGAGCGGCCGTCCATGGAAGCTCCCAGCAGCAGGAGCGATGAGACAGAGATGAATCACGACGATGTCCATTCCTGCAGCTTTCAGCAGGGATCAGCCCACGACTTATTCCCCTCCTTGTGTGACTTCAGCAGGGGCACGACCTTCAAAGATCACAAATCTTGCAAGTGTCACCAGTCATTAACCAAAGCAATATGTCCCGAGTCCTCCCTCTCTGCAGCCAGGTCCGTACAGTTCACAGACAGAGCCCTGATAGCAACTGTCGGGCTGCATCTATCTTTTCCAAGTCGTTTAGGGGCAATAAAATGGCGTGTAAACTCTGACCTCTAGCCCTTCATCACCATAAGGAAAAACAGAGCAGAAAAGCCTTGCTGTAAACTGTAGAACTTACATCTGTGGGATTATTTCCCTTCATTTTATGCCTCTTGTAAAGATTTACATCAACTGGAATCGGTTAGTTCTGCAGCCACTGGGGTCGATTTTCTCGGCACACTGCAGTAAAATTTAAGGGACATATTTAAATTTGCCACATGATTATTTGTCAAACCACTCCTTGAGCTTTATGACCCCTCAAATATGAACAATCTCCTAAATACGTCTCATTAATAATTCATGCAGATATTCCTAATCAGTTCATCGCATATTGCAGAGCAGGAGTCGAGCAGATGTAAGCCGGTGCATACAGCAAATGCATTAAAATAAAAAAGCAGGATTTCACCAATGACACAAGCCCTCGGTTTAGTGGAAGAAATTTGCTGCCTTGCTCTTTTGTACTTCTTTTTTTTAATGAACTGTTTTGGGAAAAGAGTAAAAGATAACGGAGCGCCAGAGAGAGAAAGAAAGGCGTTATGTAACTCTTTCATCAATATTTGTCTCTTTGAAAGATGCTACGATGGAAAGTGAAGCCGGCAATATGTGTTCTTGAGCTCCTACTGTATCTTGAGGAAAAGACATTTCACGGAAAATGGCACCTGACCCATTATACACACACATACACACACACACAACTGACTGGAGCCTTTATGTTTAAAATCCAAAGACAGTTTTTGTGAGACTATTGATTTGCCTCCTCCCACCTCGTGAAAGCAAAGACACATATGTTGAGAGCCATGTCTAATCAGGGGAGCGTTCGCTGAGGGTTGGATTAAGACGAAAGGGGAGTGAGGTCGACGTGTTGGATGCACTTCACTGAGCTGAGCTGTGGGTAGACTCAGTTAGCCACAGATAAACAGCCTACAGACACTGCACAATAAGACTGATTAAAACAGTAGCAGATGGAGAGAGGTGTTCATATCACGACATTCATTCCGCGGTGCTTAGACTGCAGCCTACTGCTGCGCCGGAGTCAGAAAGCACAGGAACCCGAGGCTAATCAACTCAACTTACTGCTCAATGAAGCCGTCCAGAAAACCAAACTACTGCCGCTGCCTTCATTACGCCTTTATCGCATTTACCGTGGACGTGGAGCGTATTTTATGCTCTGGCCAGCACTGTATACAGTCTAAACAACCCCCTTCTGTGCAAACAAGGGCTGCGTATGAAAAAGAGGTGAATGCATTGTTCAAGAGGATAAAAAAAAAAGCTACCACTGCAGGTTTGGTCAGAATCTAAAGGTGTGTTTAGTTTGCTTTGCTTGCAAGATAACTGTCGGTACAGATAATTATCGGCTCCAATAATGATCAGTCCATTTACCCGCTGAATTGATTTGAAATGATAATAAATGTTGATTTTTGAAGAGTCATAACTGTTGTTGTTTTTGTTGCGATTTCAGTTGTTATTCGGTGAAGTCAGAGAGTTATAATGTTAAATTCATCTTTACTCACTACATCTTAGCCTTTCTTAACCTCATAAACTATTAAAAACCTTATCTGTATCGGCATCGGTTATGAGATGCAGGAAGTTATTTGTTATCAGAGAGTTATCGTTCATCCCAACTTTCAATTCTTAAATAAACATGGGCGCACAAACCTGCTTTCCTGATTTTAAAGATGTTAGCTTGTTCACTGTGAGTGTAGAGTTTGACTGATATCAATACTGACCAGCAACCAGGGGGAGTTCAAAACATTTCAATTCTGTGCACACGCGATGTTACAATACGACAAGACGGTTTTGTTTTGCTCAAATCGTCTCTATGAAACAGCCACTTCCAGGTGACGTTGCCCTTGCAGAGTCACAGTTTAGCGTTTGCACCGAAAAAAACAGCAGAGCTTCACTTTTTGTCTGAAGTGCAGCGATTTGTTTTGTAGTCTGAGGTCACATTATTCATTCAGATTGTGAGTGAAGGGTGGGGAGGTGTGAATTACAGTACACACTTTTCTGAATTACACCTCCTCTATAATTAATCCCTATAGTTGCCACAATGACTCACTTGTCAAAGAATTACAGTCTCTCCCCCCAGTGGGGACAATTTCATCAGAGTGAAAAATCTATTTCTCCGTCGTAACCTTGTACCCTCTTTTCTGATCACTGGCAACTTTCCTGAGCTTTTTGAGCCATGTGAGCAAAGTCATTTCCCGACCGTCGGTGGAATAGGATAGCAAAACTTTTTTTTCTCCCCTTAAGGCTGCTGTATTTCAGTTGGCCGGTGTCATCACAGTGATATGTGCTGGGGCTTTGTAGAAGACAAAAACCATGGGAGGAAAAGAAAAAGAGGGATTTATGATGACAGATAGACAGAGACAGAGTGGGGGGAGAAGGGAAGCGGAGAGACAAAGGGACCAAAAGACACTGCTACATGTATGTGTCTAACAATGACAGCGGGAGCTCATACGCAGTTTAAAAGCAACTTGGTTGTCAAAAATCACACTGTTGTACTGATGGGAGATCAGTCAGGTCACCAGCTGGTTCCTCTCTGGCGGAGCTGGATTTCATGTGACAGGCCAGCGGTGACAATGGCATGACAGGTCTGTTTCCATGGGAACACATTTGTCACTTGTGCGGAGTGCGGCCAAAGTGTTAGAGGGGAATCACCAATGAGGATTGTCGGACTGGAGGGAAAATTAATCACACTAATGATGATTCAAAGCGTGAGCCGGAGCAGAATGCGAAAATCACTTCTGCTCCTCTAGTTTTTCCTCTGGTTTTCCTGTGAAACTGGAATCTGGCCGCCTGCAACAGGGTTTTCTTTGGACGGCTTTCTGCAGACATAATATTCCAAAGAATTTGATGTGGACGCTGGAAGTGAAATAAAGCAGCACAGGAGAGGGAATGCCAATGCTGCTGAGAGATGTGAGGATACTGTGGTGGTAGTTTGGCCTTGAATTAGAGAGCAGAACCAGCGAGTAGAAAGATGTTAAGATGTTAAATCCCTGGCACGGACCGCTGTGTGTTTTCCAGCTGCAAGACGGCAAGGAGCACCGCTGTGCTGTGGCAAACCCTGTGTTCTGCCTTGGAAGAGGATGCAGCATGTTTTGAGTGTAAATCTGTGCAAAAGGGGGAATTTATTTTCTTTTTTTCTTTTTTAGCACAGATTTTTTTTCTTCCTGTGGCGCTAATAGAATTTTGGACAACAAATTAAAATCAATTATTAATGCATTTTAAATTAATTATAATTGTAAAAAACAACTGAATAATGTCTGATGAGAAAATTATTTTTCAGAGGCAGTTTGTAACACAGCAAAGATGCTAATTGGTCCAGATCTGACCCTTCATTACGCCCAAACCTGTTAGTTACTGCAGCTACAAGCTTTTCACTGTAGCACTGCACATTTCACTTTACAGTGCTAATAGTCAGACAGACAAAAAAAAATAAAACTCCTTATTTTAAGTCAGCAAATGACAGCAAGTGTGGTAACACTGGCTCACTGTGGTGGCTGGAAACTCATTTGATGTTTTATCATTTTCATTTGATTGTGATACTAAAAAGAAAATTGTGTCTTAAAAATGAAAAATGACAATTATGACTCTGCACATATTGTAACATTTACTGCCATGTCTGTGCAGGTGGTGGAGCAGCAGCAGCAGCAGCAGCAGCAGCAGCAGCAGCAGCAGCAGCAGCAGCAGCAGCAGCAGCAGCAGCAGCAGCTCTGGTGCTCCATGTCTATTCACACAGGAGGAACAGAACTAAGGTGCATTGTACATCACCAGGAAATGTTCACAATTATGCATGTGAAACTCAATAAAGACCTGAAGTGTCATGTTTAATACATGTGAAGTACAGGCTGGTACTTTGCCTTTACATGAAGCTAGATTAATCAAAATAGGAGAAAATATGTTCCATTAGACATGCAACACTAAGAACTGACACACACTGTGGCTGAGGAGTTATGTTACATGTTATTTAAAGGGAAAAGTTAACTAGATTCTCTTTCTACGGAGAACAGAACTGGTTAGCTCAGGTGTTATAGTCCAGTAATAAATGCATTAAGTAAATGCACTTTTTCCTCACTAAACAGTTTTAGATAAAATAATTTGAGGGAAAATCAATTCAATTCAAACTAAACTCAAGTCTGGTAAATGTCCTGAACTCCTTTAAAGTCAGTAGTCGCTAACAGCGTCCTAATCTCTGAGATAACAGTTGGGAACATCCAGAACTGGTGTTAACTCTGGCTTTCACATCGACAGTGTGCTGGCCCTGAATTGGACTTCTATAATTATCCGTCTACTGCAAAATAATAGTGAGCTAGTGACATGTTGACGACTCTGTCTGGGAGGCGACGCTTACTGTTGGTAAAAAAAATCAACCTGACGAAAACGTCCATCTCTCACACTTTAGTTGTTGAACGTGAGCTACCAGAACCTTCAGTCCTCTCCTCTCTGCAGTGCCATGAACACCACTTCAACATGTGGACAGAACCGAAGCTTGACATGCCTGTCGTGCCTAGTTACAGCTGCTGTGCTGCGACTGAACAATTGCTGCTTGGGGTTAGGATCATTATGAATGGTCAATTGGCAGCTCGAACAAATGTTCTTCCTATTTTTATCTCAACTTTCGATTTCCAGACGTCTCCTTGCCTTGCTTAGTGTAAAACACACTGGCCGGTGACGTCAAGCCTCAGGAAACACAATAAAAGTTTGGTTGCCTGGGTAAACACATTAGTTTTAAACAAACTGTTCCTCTTTTCTTTATCTTTTTTTTTTTTTTTTGCTGCGATAAAAGCTTCAAAGCAGCCAGCCAATGAAAAATACATTTAAAAGAAAGACAAATTGCAGTAAACTACTGTACATGAGAGGTGTCCCTGTGGAGACCTAAACCTGGCAGCTTCTTGGTTTTATAATTTATCACGACCAGCCTTGCAATATCAGAGTCCTTGAAGGCCATTTCATCTTAATGCGCATCTGTCAGAAAACGGCCCTTCCAACATCATTTTGATAGCGCTCCAACCTGACTGGTGCAATCAGCTTGGAAAACTCAGCTGCCTTTGTCCTGCTTTCTCGCACTACCCCTTAAAGGGTACTTAGCTGCTTGGAGAGCCTACTGTATGCACATTCATTATGCATTTCTGTGTAATTGATGCATATTCTCCATATTAATGTGATGCAATTGTCATAAAACAAGTGCGGATAAGAATACTCCTCACGTTTGATCCGTGATGAATATGAAACAAAAAATAAAGTTTTACGCTTCGGGCGTCATACGTTGAAAGAAGCTGATGAATAATTTATCGAAAGACACTGAGCTGACCATCTGGACGGTGTCTATCCTCCACAGTAGCGCTCTCACTGAATCATTTCCGTCATCTTACCATTTCTATCATCTCCCTCTCTATGTTCTGAAGCTGGCTTCTCTAAGTTTGGCTTGGCACCGCACACTTTGGCGCTCTGGGTTTTGCTGGTGAAGAAAATCCTGGCATTACTTCCAGGGACTGCGATTCCTCTGCCTCATTCGGAGTCTTCGCCTCCTCCCATTTTCCCAGACATGTTCCCAGAAGCCCGTTCTTTCATGGAACGGCCCGAGCTCTCCAGATTCCTCCATTTGGTCTTGGTGAGAACTGACTTGGAGCTGTGGAGGGGAGGGCGGCGCCGTGGCCCCTCTCCAGTTGCCAGGGCTGCCAGGATACACAAGTCTTTCCAGTGACCGCGCCGATGCCAGGACGGATGGGGGTAGAAGAAGAAGTGAAGGAGGAGGAGGAGGAGGAGGAGGGGGGCAGGAAGAGAGGGTGGAAAGCAGGCAGTGGGATTCAGGGATCACTTCGCTGTGACCCATATCCCTCCGTTCTGCTCTGAATGCCTCAATATGAAAACAACCCAATTACTGTTGACCCCTGCACCGCCTCCAAAACACAGCAGCAGTGACTAATTAAAACTGAAAGGGTTCCCATTCCCTCTTTTGTTTTTGCTCACTGTGAGTTTGTGTGTGTAAGACTGTGTGCGCGCATACTTGTACTTAACTGAAAGCCTCAATTTGTGTGAGCATCTGCAAGGAAAAGGCAAGATCGCGTGCGGCTGTTTGTGCTGTATAAATATATATGACCGTCCAAATCCAACGTGCGGTTATAACCCCACCTGCTCCGAGCAGGACAGTTTAAAGGCGAACGCACTGAGCCATCCAAACAGGCTGTTTCCTTCTCACCAGCAAGACCCCGGGGGCCCGAGGCGACGAGTCATCAACCTGCCGACGTCTCTGGCAGTGACAGGAGCTTCCAATCCAATCTCTATTTCATTCAATTATCATCCCCTGCAACAGGCCTCTGCGTTGTTTGCCCTCGAGAGGAACTTGTGTCGCACCCGCAGTGGCTAGCTGTGTTTTGCCTGCACTGCTCTCCTGCTGCACCTCGGCTAAAAAATCCATTTCCGTTCAAACACACACGCCCCGAGATCCAGATAAACAAACAGCGATCGAAGCGAAACCTCCGCGGCCTCGTGTCACATAACAATGAGCCTTCAAACGGATTCTTGCCTGTTTAAAAAAAAGACGTAAGAAACGGAGGGGGAGAAAAAAAAGAGCATGTATGTTAATTGTCTGATGTGGGAGCTTAAATGTGAATTGTTAAAAGAACAAATGTCTGCTAAATCTAGAAACTAGGCAAGAAATCCTGTGATCTGTGACAAAACCTGGAACTAGTCCACTGACAATTAATTGGTGCCTACACTTTGTTGGCTCACAGAACGCTTGTCTGAGCTTTTACACCCAAATGATTTCACTATAGCGCTAACAGCTAATAACAGGAGAAAGTTCCCATATCCTCTCAAAAGCTGGGTGGCATTATTGCAAATGCAAAGTCGCCCCCGTATAGTCGCTGTCAGGTGTCCAAAGATTCCTCTGTTGTTGGCAACATAATGAACAGGATCCTTTTGTGTCTGAGAGGAACTTGTGAATGTGGGCGCCAATAGAGAAAAAAAAAACAATCCCACGGTGGATGTCAGAGGATTGATCCCGAGTTTTCCAGCACAGGATTGCAGTTTGAAGGTTCAATCCCAGATGTGGTTGAATGTATGTTTGTAAATCACACTTTGCCATGCCCTCTGTTTATGGACTTTATTATTTAGCTACTATTTTAAATGTGTCACTTCTCCTGTTAAGCAGTTGGAAGGATATTTACTGTAAATGGAGGATGCTTTATAAATAAAGTTTATCATTATTGATGTAGCCAAGTCTTCTATTATTGTGACTGTCTGGAATTGTTTTTTATCAGGCTAGAGAGAGATTTGTCAATACAATTATTTTCAGATCTGCTTGTTTAACATTCAACTCTTGCTTCATTTTTCCAGCATGGTCCGTCACCCTTGTGTTATTAATAGAACATTTCATTACTGGAGGTCATTTGTATATAGCCAGTTTGAATGAATGTACCATTGACGCATATCAATGGATGCTGTGAAGATGAGCTACATCTGGAGTTTGAAATAATATCAAATATTAAACTTTTTTTGGTGTCAAACCGTCCTTAACAGCTAATTGAATTTTTCCGAGTCGGTCTGTTTGGTTTCTGTCTCTCCTTCACCCTCAGCAGCACCTCTGTCCGTCCTCTGGGAGACGTCAGCCCCTCTTCCCACCCAGCAGATGGTCAAGGTCGAGCACTTGACTGGACTCTACTGCACATCAACTGTGTCTTCGTCTTGAGAAACGCAGACGCAACGAAGGAGATCGCAGTCCGTCTCTGATTAAAATCTCTTTTAGGAGGAAATGTGACTCATTTAGTGTGAACCGCTTCTTCTTTTTTTATATATATATTCAGTGTTGTCATCAGCGTTTTCTTATATTTAGCATGTGTGATGCCGCGACTTCAAAATATTCCGAGACACATCTGGAGACATTCGTGTAATTACCACCAGCAAAGCAAAGTGTGGGACTGACAGAGCCTTGCAGCTTCTACACTGCGTTTCACTTGATGTGCCACTGGGTCGGTGCTGTTTATCCAGCACAAACAGAGATAAAGATTGCAAAGATTTTACACGAGCAGATGGTGGAATGTGGAGGAAGCGAAGTCGGGGGGGGGAAATGGAGAGAAAAACAAGAACATCTCTGACATGCTTATCCTGCTCGGTACTGACAAAGAAATAGATTTTACCCGAAGAAGCTGCAACATTATTCATGAGAAATGAGGTCTTACTTTTGGTAGAGAAAAAAAAAACACAACACATCACCACCAACAGCAACAACTACAGTGAGGAAGACGATACTGATCATCTCGACTGTGCTTGTTTAATGTTTAAAAATGCTACATGGAGTAACATTAATCATTCAAACTGGGAAGTGGAATTGCAATGTTTGCAGGAGCCAAACGGTTAACCTGTTGCCTGTTACATGTCTCCTGTTGAGAGACAGAGTGAGGGAGAGTACGCCCGTGTGTGTGTCTCTGTGTGTGTGTGTGTGTGTGTGTGTGTGTGTGTCAGAGCTGGTCCAGGCCCCCAGGAGCAGAGGGCTTACATAGCACAGTGAGGACAGCCACATCAGGGCAGCCCACAGACAGCTGGCTCCCTCAGATGATGCATTGGCCTTGGCATCCTAATTGGCCCCAGTGCCTCAGCCAGGGGGTCTGGTGTTTCTGTGTGTGTGTGTGTCTGTGTGTGTGTGTGTGTGCACCCATGTGTGCTTCTGCATGTGTCTGTCTTTGTCTTTTTTGTGGAGCAGCGTCCACGGCACCATGTTTATATTTGTTTTCTGTGTGCAACTGTCCAAGCGTGGTGCACATCTGCATGCTGCGGTTGTCTTTTGAATGTGTGAAAATGTTTTGTGTACAGGTGTGTGTTTTGTGTGGGCGCATGTGTGTGTGTGTGTGACTCTTGCTCACCCTGTCTTTTTCAATGTATACCACATAGAGCGCTTTGGGCTGGGATGTACTTCCACTGACCTTTCATCTGATGCACAATCCACACTGAGCCTGCACACACACACACATACACCCAGTAATTGTGCATGCATGCATGTAAACGCATAGCTTTACTATATATGTGTCTGTGCTTGTCTGTGTTATTCAATATGTTGAGTTTATTTATTATCTCTCTTCGCTGTCACTCGGTTTGCTGTGTGTATAATCTGAAGAAAGACATTTTTGATCATAATGTCATGCCAATAAAGCTTCATTGAATCAATTTAACACTAAGTTTATGCATGTGTGTATAATTTCACCACATGTGCGTCCGGCGTTAAGCATTCGAGTGTGCGTGTGTGCACACTGGCTGTCATGACCGATATCAGTCAAGTTAGGGATTATAAACAGAAATGACATGAGACATTTACATTATCCAGGACTCTGTAATAAATGGAGTTAATTATTGTTGTCATCCTGTCTGTTACAGAACTGTCCAGTCACTTTAAGCTGCAGCGTCGGCCTGGTGGGGAGAGAAACTGTCTTGTGAATGAAAAGGTCACAGGTCCAATCCCAACAACAGTTTATGTGTGCATCACTGCAGAGGAGGACATTTAAGTCGTAGTCGCCGCAGGGGGTCGACTCGAGATGCATCATGCATATACATCCATCCCATAGGAATAGGCAACAAAAGAAAGAAAGAAAACGCTCCTCATTACCCGGCTCTGCTGCGCTGTATGTGGTGACTCACTGCTGATAAAAGGTTTTCATGCACCAAAACAGAAACTCCATCAGCACTACATGCATCAATATCTCAAAGCTGATCACTGAGATGACTGTTGGTACAGTATCTTGCTCCTCCTCCCTTCTCGTTCAATCTCAGGACCCCATAGCGAAACAGGCCATAATAGCAATTTTAACATGGACCAAAGTGGACTGACTGAAAAAAATAGGCTGCGACTTGCTTGGAATTGGAAGTATATATTGGAGCAATTACCCCTGTGGTGATGGCAATATACTAGTGTAGCTATAGGCTGGAGCTGCTGTGGGTGTAATTGATGTTGCTCGGTGGCTGCCAGAGAGGTTGGAGGCATGTAGACCACAGAGACATTTCCTCTAATAGGCCCTGCCAGGGGTCATGGCACACACTACAGACCAAAGCACTTACAACCTGACCAGCTCTCTAGTGTCTCCTCGAGTATGCATCGAGACACGTGTGTTCGGGGCGGGGATGTTGTTGTTATGGGGGCGTGAGCCCGCCACAACTCTCTTGACCTGCCTTCATATGGAAAACAGTTTGGGATTCCCTTCAGGTGGATAAACCTGCATGATATCAGACAAGTACAGATATGGAGTCATTATAGGCCCATGTTTAGCTTATCTTAATGCAAAGAGTAGGCAGCGAGGAAAGAAGCTCCACCATCTCCAAATCCATGCACACATGGTAATATAGCAATGATTATAAGGGGCAGTTTGTGCTCGTATTATTTGTTAAACATTAAAATATGTAAAGTAGCCTTTTTTAACGTTTTCTGTGGCTGAACATGCTTCATTACCAGGAGCTGGTAGTGGTGTCTGCACGTTGTTGTCTTTATGATACAAGAGTTAATAATTCATCCTCTGAGC
Organism: Decapterus maruadsi; assembly: GCA_030347415.2. Lineage (NCBI taxonomy): Eukaryota > Metazoa > Chordata > Actinopteri > Carangiformes > Carangidae > Decapterus > Decapterus maruadsi. The sequence goes on from CM064906.1 coordinate 23,192,791, forward strand.
AGAGCTACAGTACATCTAAGGTGAAGAAAGGAAAAAAAAAGACAAGCTGGTTGCTTCGGGTCGGAGCTAGATGTTTAGCATGCTAACTTCAGCAGAAGAAAAGATGTGAGAGGCAGTAGTTGTTGTTTTTCACTACTGGGGGACAGCTCATGGTGTTTTGAGGACCGAAGTTTGATGCTGATCTTGTAATTTTTCCTCTAAACTGATGCTAACATTAGCTATGAGGCAACAGGAAAACTTCAACATCGTTCCTGTGTTGATCATTTTGGCAGCTTTGGGGCAGCATAACAAACTGTAAACAAAGCATCGATACAGAGTGCATGATAACTTTTACATTTAGCTCCAGCTTCCATTGAGCTTTAGCTGCTACACGCTGGACAATGTTCACCAGCTACTGTATTTGATAACCTTGTTAGGTGCTGAACAGGTAATGTATGTTGGGCTATTTATGCAGGAGCCAACTGCCTGTTGTGGCAAAAAACCACATTTTGAGAAACAATGAATAAAATGGTTAAGTTACACGCTGAGAAGGCACAACAATTAGCTGAAAGATGCTAAAACACCTCACACGGCTGAGAGAAGCTGCAGTTTGGTGACAATTCTCTGTGAACTCATCTCTATGAGCAACTCTTTCATATTACAGTGTAAACAAGTATGAGCTTTACAAGATAAACATCAAAGCACTTGAATTTGCAGAGAAACAGTGCATAAACAGTGCGAAAAATTTTAACATTTATTCGGTTTACAATGTAGATTAGCTCTAATTAAACACTTTATTGTGCAAATAAATTAACAGAATTCAAATCATTTATCATTCAGCATGCGGATCATGGAGTTGTACAAATTTCTGTCAGAGACAAGTGATTGTATTTTAAAAGAAGGCCTTAATAAATGACTTTGTTCCACTAAAAATGACAAAATTTGGCATCCGGCGCGATTATGCAACGACTGCTGAGCTGTGTTTTTGACGAATGTTTCAATTTTTGACTGTGGCAATTATCAAGATACAGAGTGAGACTCAGTTTTATCTAATTTAGTATCGTATTATCATTTGTGCTACAAAGTATAGAAAACCATCCTGCAAAGATAACGATGCACTGCCCACTTTATGAGGACATGAATCATCTAAATATGAGTCTATGATGGACTGTGCTTATGTGGAACCTAATGAGCCACAGATGATAGATATCGTGTTCATTAAGAGCAAGCACATTTGAATAACTCGTTTTTGGAAAATGATTGATTTTACCCAGAAACCCTCCACCTCTGGGTTGTACAATTAACATGCTATATACTGTACCTTGGAGATCATTTTACAGCTATTGGTGGAGTACACCGGGGGAAGTCTAACGTGGTAAGAAAAATTAAAAACCCTGATAGCGGTGAAGCAGGAGAAGGGATTCGGTGAAGCACAGCTTATGCACAGAGCAGACATGTTCAAGGAGACTATCCTGAAGAGCCACAACAGTGCACTGTGTTCAGCAGCAAGATGATTCACATCATCCATGCCATGGCAACTGGACACACTGATTCCCCAAGACAAAGTAACAGACTATTAGACCTGAGGATTACGGTGGTGGTCCAGCTATACTTTGGCTGTTTTTCTCCACAAACCTCACCTGTGTGTGCCGCTGCATTCATGCATCAATTTTCCAGATACAGTGTCCAACCCCAGGGAACAAAGGCACCGACCTGTGAGTTAAGTGCTGCATATGGTGGGAGGCTTTTAGTTTGAAGGTTCAGCTGCTGTGTGAAAAACATCGTTACCTGGTGGAAAGAATTTCAGCCAGAGACACGCTGCCATCGATTTTCTCTTTAGTCCGTCATCATAACTAAAACTATGAGCAGAGGCAGCTATTGTTCCCAGGAGATTTCTTTCTTTTTTTCTTTTTGGGACATGCACAGATGTCTGACCCTGCGAGGAGGAATAACTTGTGTCGCGTTCCACGTGTTTGACTTTGTGAACTATGTGCCGGCGCGTCTCAGACGATCTGGAGTCAGATGAGTGAACAGTCTACAGGGGTACGATTGCCTCATCCTCATTAGCATAACACTGAGGAGGAGAACAAGTCCTGATTTAATTTGAAGAGAATATTTCAGGAAATATGAATCCATGTGAAGTGATAATTAAAAGTCTTCTAATTGAAAAAGATATAAAAAAAAAAACATATTTGTCTAAGACGTAGCCAGATTTCTTATTTTTTAATTCATTAGTACAACTCTGTACACATTCCAGAAACAGGATATGTAATAAACAACTTCATTATTACTTCTGATGTAGAACAGCTGGTGCTTCAACCACTGTCATTGACTAAATCAAGTAAATAAATAAAGGCTTTTCATGGAGCTGGTTATAGGTTTTGCTGTTGCCACATATAAACAACCTCTTTATTGTACAGTATACAGAGCTTCTGTTGTTGCATTTACAACACCAAGCAGTGCAATTTCCTCAGGGTTGACTGGACGCTACGGTGACTCACTATCAAAAGGTGACAAGGCGGTGCAGTCAGAACGGCTCTAGCTGGTTAGCATGCTAACTTCAGTCGAAGAAGTGACAGAAAAAGAAGCAAAGCAACAGCGATGATTCACATGATGTCGGACTTGTAATTCCTCTTGGGGACCAGTAAGTGGAAAGCGAAGTCTGGCTGTGTAGCAATAGCAAAACTTACAAATAGCTGCATTAATATTTTAATATTGCTCTTTTTTCTGCCTGAGGAGTTTGGTCGGTTCTTTCACAGTGTTGGTTTTGAGGATCCTGACAGCTGCTCCTACTGTAGCTATTTTGGTCCACTTCAATGGTGTATGTAAGTAATGGCAAGGTAACTTTAGATTAATAATGCATTCCTCGTAACCATCCACTGTGATGCCTGACCTGTGAAGTAATGCTACGTTATTGATTATGTGCTTTTCAGCAAACAGTCGGCGTTCAGATCTCCAGATAAAAAATAAAATTAAAAAAAGTACCATTAGCTGCTGGTTAAGCAACAAAGTGTGTAACAGTCTGTTCTTATCATGTACGACTATTTTGTCCTTGACTCAGTGTTCTCCAGAAAATAACTTACTAGTTGATTTTTTTTTTAATTGGTCTTTCCAGTAGTTATTCTCCAAACCGACTGGTTCAGTCACCTCAGCCGCTCTCCTATTCTGTGTTATAGCCACACAAAAAAAGGCTGAAGATGTGTCACTTGTGTCACTACCAAGTCATTCACATCACATTTTTCATTCTCTCTTATATTCTAATTGGTCCCTAATGTCATTTTCATCTTTTTCCTGGACCTTTTTTTTTTTTGGTCTTTGAAAGTTTTGCCTGCATGATCATTATTTATAGTCAGGAAAAGACTGTCCTTTTTGTGCAAATTTCAGAGTCTGCCTCTGATCTATGGTTATTCTTCCACTGTGTTCATTTTAATTCCTTATGACAGATTTACTGAGGCAGCTGCAATTACAGGTGATATCCTCACTAAAGTGGCAACGCTCAGCAGCGGCACCTTAATCAAGATGGAAAAGTCAAACTTTATCTCAATATGAAACCTGGATTCAGTGCACTCTGGTGCGATATAGGACTTCTTTAAGGACAGTATCTGTAGAGAACAGATGCATACAGTACGAGCGCGTTGTGTACCGCCTCCGCAAAATGCTGATAGCCACAGAAAGTCCAGAAAGGTCACGCTGCTTCTATAACGCATCCGTCAGGCGCTGATCAAACGACTTCCAATGACACTTCCTTTACCTGCCGCAGTGTGAGGTAGATATGACGTGACATTTCGGTGAATTCGTCCTTCAGAATACACAACCTTTACATGAGAGGTTTACATCATGCAGCCTTGTCAGGTGCAAAACGCCATTGTGCACTTTAAATTCATTAAATCTGTCTCATCATCAGGAAATGCCTCCTACACCTCTGCTCTTTCTTGCCATTTATGTCATACAAATGTATGTTTTGGTTACACAAAGACGTCTCTTTATGTCTTTTGCTGTGGCGTTGTGACAAAGACCTTTGACCTCTCCTCTCTATCTGCTGCAGCGTTGCTAATCTGGGGAATAAGCCTTTTCTACCGCAGCCTTCAACAACTGCTCCAGATGAGAGTTAAAGTTTAAATGCTGAAATATAAATGTTATTTGTTGACACATGGACCTTATTATGAAAGTGGCTCCTTAAGGAAAACTATTTCAAACCGGGACCGTACTGCCATATGTTTTGATATTGTTTGTTCTCAGCGGCAGTGGCAAGAAGAGTACGCCTCAATTACTGTGGCGTGTTGTATTCAAGACTGCCTCTTTCAAGCCCTATTGCATTCTGAACCAGTGTACTGTTCCTCATTAACATTTTACTGTGGTGGGTGACCCTGCCATTCATTTACAGACAATTGCTTCCTGACAATGTTTTTTTTTTCCCTTCCTCTCAACGGAGAGCGGCCCATTCTCTCCAGAATGTTAATGCCTTGTAAATCCAGAAGTGAGGCTCAGCGGAGAGGGAGCAAACTACCTTCTCTTCTTTCGGTGAGCGTTATTAAAAAATTCAATTAGGGTGCTGAACCATAGACAAAAAAAAAAACAACAACAAAAAAACATTGCCTTCAGTGTTGGTGAGCTTTTTTTTTTTCCCCTCCTCAGAACACAAAGTCGTTTTCTCTCATCTGAAAGACAGACATTTGCCAGGTTTGTACTTGGCAGAAGATCTAGGCGACACAAAAAGGGATCGATTCTCAGTCGTCTGCGGGGTGAATTTTGAATCGATGTCTGTTCCGAGGTAGCTGCAACAATGGGAAAGGTGCAAACATCAATAAAGAAGTCTGCTCGTGAATTCTTATGGATCCAGTCATCATCAAATATTTTAGGCTTTTCTTCATGTGTGCGAAATGACTTGAAATCAATGATTGTTGTGATTGCACAGACACGGAACGCAGTTTTTCACTTTCCAAAGAGATCCTGTCGAGAGCATAGCCAACATGCAGGCAGCGGTGAAATGAAAGTAACTCAAGTACTGTAGGAACAGTAAGAACACTCTGCTTTTAACTTGATTAGTTCCACAAGAGGCCTCATGATACGATAACTGTCACTATACTTAAGTCACAATATCATTTTGCGACGTGTCGAGTATTTCAGTAACATACTGTGATATTTTGCAATTTATAACCATTTGGCAACTGCAAAGTAGCTCCTGAAGGGAAAACTATGCTCACATCTGTTTTATCGAATAAGATAAAAGTTTCATTCTGTGCAGCTCACTAAAATCATTGTTATTCTTGCAAAATGGGATTGTCAGGCAAACTAGTACTTTTATATTCTAGTACTAAAACTTAAATTTATATTTGCAACCTACATAATAAAAGACTGATTTTTTTTCCTCCTCCCTTACATTTGATGCTATTTCAAAACTTGAGCAGAAGAAAATACTTGCAGAAAATTATTATAATTACAAAACACTGAAGTGGCAGTACAAGAATGAAGTGCTGCAACTTAAACGACCCGATTGTCTATAAAGTAACAGTGGCAGTAAAAATCTGCTCACACACTACTGCATCACTAATAACAATCCAATAATATCATATATAATCACTTAACAGTGACAGGAGCCATTCCACTGCATAATGAGCACTTTTAACAGTTGAATGCTCTTAATGTGAAGGCTTATCAATGAGACGCAATTAAAAATAGTAATGCTGCTTATAACACTGAAGTGTTCTCAGAGTTTTGGACCAAACTGTACAGTGTACACATATGCATCATCACGATGTGTGTGGGTGTGAAGGTGATCTGAATCTGCAGCACACTCACGAACAATAAAAAACCACTATGCGTATATATAATAGTAATGACTGAATGTAAGATACATTACATGGCCACTACTGAAAAAATGTCAACCATAAATAGTATTTGATGTCTTAAAAATCCTAAGAGTTACAGCTTCAGAGCATTTTTCAGCTCTTAAACTTCATTTGAATGCTAGACTTTCACTTGCAATGGGAGAGTATTTTCAAAGTGAGGAATTGCTGCTTTTAATTAAGTAAATGATCTCAGCCATTTGTCTTCCACCACGGGCCCGGCTTCCTCTCAGTCAAGGACAACATGATAAAAGTCAGCCTTTGCTGACTCACAGAGGCATCACACCTCTCGCTCTCTCCCCTGTTCTGCCCAGACGCACATAATGAACACGGTCCCGACAAGTGCAGCCAATCGATCACACGTTGCACTATTTCCATACAACAGATCAATATGGGGCAGTGACATGTGGCTCGCAGGTATGCAAAGGTGAAGCAGAGAGCAGACTTCCCTCCAGATCAGAGGCTGCATGCGTTGGGTTTTCATGCTCATTTTGTGGTGTCATGCGTCACCCTCGAGCAGGTGGTGCATTCATATTGACAATATTACCTTGGGAGCAGAAAGAGAAATTACAGGTGCAGTGCATAAAAAACTTTTTCATAACATGAAATTCCTACACAAGGACTGTTGAACCGCAAAATGTTTACGGCACCACTGAAGGCCACCGACAGCCTTTTGCCAAGCTGGCTTCACTATACACACTATTTTTCTCCTGTTAGGTGCAGCACACCTTTTTTATTTTTTTTATTTTTTATTTTTATTCGACCATGCTCCCCCCTTTTGCCCGTGCAGCAGCTGACCGGGAGGCATCCTGCGGCACCTCTATTAGATAAAGTTGGTGCTGGTCGGCTCATGCAGCCATACTTGATAAAAGATAGCATCTCTCCTTTTTTTTCTCTGTCTCTCGCCATAGGCCAGCCTCCTCCTGTTTCTCCTGCTTCCTAAACCCGATCTTCCTCCTGGGGGACGTCGTCAGCCAGCCTGTTGCTGGGTAACCAAAGAGGATTGTGGGTCAGAGAAATTATCAGTTGAATACCAACAACAACTCCTCAGCCCTCAGCTCGGAAAATGATATCAGACCTACAGTACGTATATCTTGATGAAGTACGGTATAAGCTGATGTAGCTGTTTCCTAAGTAGAGAGAGTTCATGCTACTTTTTAATGTCAGCTTTGAATTTAATATTATTTTGCTGAGAATAAATGTTCATCTGATTCTCAGCCATTGGCTCCTGTCAAAGAACACTAATGCACCCTGATATTACTGATGGGTGATAAGTTTGATGAGTACGGACATTAAGGCCATAAATAACTTGCCATAAAATATCAAATATTAATACACCAAACCACGACCAAATCAAAAGAATCTGTGATTATGAGATGGAGATAAATTATGTAATGAATCACAAATTAGAGTAAAACAAAGTTACTACAAGTGTATCTGTGGTCACATCTTAGATTTAAATATCCACAGAAACGATGTGCTGTTCTCTGGTTTATAAACAGCAGTGAACTAGTTTCCTATCAGCTCTATCCTACTGAGATATGAAGCAACTTTGGCAGCCGTCCATCTGCGAGCTATTTAACACATGTCGAGCTCTTTCAGATGAAAATGAATGACCTTAAATAAAAAATGATACTGTGCAAGTGAGTTTATTAATACCAGTTATGTTTGAGGGCATCAATTATTGACAAATCTGCATTCCTGCATTCCTAGTGGTTGGGTCAATACCAGCCCAATAATTGTGGCATTGTCAATGCACGTCTACAATTACGTACAAGGCTGAATTGGGAAAAGACTGACAAAACACGAGCAAATGTATTCTCTTTTCATAAAATACATTTCACAGCTGCGAGCTTTGACAGAATAGATTCCTGTAACTTCTCCCAGTTCAGTGGACTATGTAATCGAGTTTAGGTGGTCTACCTTTATTCAAGCGATGCTCTGCAAAAAAATTTTTGTGTGTGAATAAATGCATATTCTACTGTTTTTCTAGCACTGATGGATATAATACACTCAGGATATTACGACTGTGAGTCAACAGTTTAGGTAGATTGAACGAGAGTTCAGGGAGGGAATAATGCACTTCAAGTTTCAGCGGCTTGTTTGAAAATTGAAATGATTAAAGTTAATATAGTTGTGATTAATCCGTTTCACTTACGCAGGATCCCCCACAGCCACTCACACACAGTGACAGAAAAGCTCTGATTGTTCAATTATTTTGACACTGTACCTCTAATTGTGTCCATTTGATTCGCCCTCGGGCAGCATGATGGGGCAGCCTGGGCTGGAGGCATCTCTGTGTGGAGTGTGTTTGTTCTCCTTGTACCTGTGTGGGCCCCTCCAGCTTCTCCAACCCCCCCCTCCCCACGGCCCATGGGGGGCTGTTAATTGTAGCAGTGTGCAAAATAATAAGATGTACCTCGCCCTTGCCTTGTGTTAACTGGGATTGGCTCCATCCCCCCTGCGACCCTGTGTGGATAAGTGGATCCATAAGTGGGAGGATTCAAGGGATTCACCCTTGTATAAGCAAGAATCATATCAGATGATGTCTACTGAGTTTTCTCTGTCTGCATATAAACGGTGTTAACATTTTATTTTACAGAGTTTCAAGACTTTGCTTATGAACTGGATCGCATCGAATGCAATGAGCTAAACTCTAATGAAATTAAACGTTCACTTTCACAAACGCTGAATCCTGCAGGAAAAGTAAAGAGCCTCGAAAATACAGGAATCCACTGAAAAGCTACTGTAATCTCGCCCCCCACGTGGCTTTAACACCTACAGTAACACAAAGGACATGACCTCAACGGTTCTACAGCGCGGACTCCTAGGTAAAACGTGGGATCAGTGCATCTCTTCTGGTACGCATGAGTGATCAATTCCATCACGTGGGAAAAGACGATGCAAAAAATAAGATGCACGGATCCTCCAAAGTTGGTTCACTAAAACACTGCGGGAAAAAAACAATGTCACGCGGATCGTTTGCCAAGTGAGACTGGGAAGTGTGGTGCAGAAACACCAGAGCTATGATGGCTTCACACCAAATGTGTCACCGTAATGAAAACAAACAAGTTCTTGTAGATTACCACTTTACAGCTGCACACATAAGCTCTTCTTGAGACGACATACTATAGTGGAAGCGATCACACCGAGCTCAGTGTGTCGCCCAGCGCTGAAAGGCATGCAGACGACATGCAGTTTGATGCTGTTATGCGTCGGCATGCCAAGGGAAGGTGAATCATCCGCTGATCCACTTCAGCATTCTAATCAGGGACCTTAAATTGGTGATCCAATCCTGGGTGCCCGGGATCAGCCAAGCGCAAACGGCCCGAAACACGTGACTCCAGTCATTTGAATAGAAATGGCCCCTGCTCGGCAGCATGCCACCGCACCCAACGTCCATGTGATTGAAACGATTGTGCTATTTACCCCTCCAGATCCACTTTGCTTTCTTTCTAATGGTGCTTTAGTTGGGCACATTTGGGTCAACCGTTTTAAACACTTTCACCTCCTTGAATGAGCGTATTCACAAAGCGCTTCTGTTTCTTGCAGCACCCAAATCAAAAAAAAGGGGCTGATAAAGAAAAAAAAACCCTTCAAATCAAGGCTTTTTTTTTTTAAATACAAGGACGTGCTGTTGTAATCATCTGACAATGATGACAATGCTGAGTTCTCCTGAGGATATTTGATAGTTTGTGCTTTAGATGCTGTTTTTCTCTGCGTTGAAAAAAGAAAAGAGAACGGCGGTTTAACTTCCCCTGTGCAGATACCAAGATTAATGAGGCTAACTGGAGTTTTTTTTCTAATGCGACCAGACCACAAACCACCAGGACTCTGAACTCCTAGCCACTAATTACTTTGTGAGTGTGTGTACACATGGCTCTGTGTGAATGTGCATTCCTGAGCAAGCGAGCAAGAGAAACGTGCGTGCGCATGTTTTCAACGCGCTACATGGACACTGGGCTAAGTGTGTGTAAGTAGGAGAGACGAGCGAGCAACAGAGAATATGATAATATTTGTCTGAGTCAATGAGTTACTCACCAGAGTTACTAAAAGCCTCACAGCCAAAGCGTGGGAGGCTCTGCTTGTGTGTGTTTGGTATGTACAGTATGAGCAAACTGGGGTATGGATGGATGTGGTGGTATGTGTATTAAGTTTGTGTGTGTGCGCGTGTGTGTGTTTGTATTAGTGGGGGCGTTGAGAAGGCGGCACTGCTTTGTGAAGCGAGGAGAGAGGAGAGATGACATGCTGTCAGTCTGAGTTGACGGTCACCGCTCAATGCTTTAGCGCCTCCTGACACTTTCTATTCAGACCGGGGAGACCGCAGAGCGCCTCCGGCATGCCGAAGGATTCCGCCTTTTAATTGAGCCTTTACCCATTCATTTCACTCTGCACCTAGGGCCTCACTGGGAGCAGACAAAACCATGAGAGTGACAAAACTGGGCCTCCAATTGTTCGGGCTTAGAGGCTGGTGAAACCCAGACCTATATAAAAAAGTTGACCTTTAGAGACATTATCCCAGTTTCACAGGCTCTGAAAACCTCACTAATCTCAACCTCTAGCATATGAAAGTCATTTTTATAATCAGGAGACCCCATTTTAATGTAGTGAGACCTCCATTAGCCACTATAGCTTTACGGTTAGACAGTTAGATCCCTTGAGCCCGAGAATATTCCAGATAAAAAAGACAAATAAAAGGATGAGATGACCTTGTGCAAAAGACCTGAAAATGTAGTGTGTAAAAAGTAATGTTGAGATATTAGAGAATGGACGTGTGTGTCAATCCCTTTAAGCGCTGACATGATGAAAATAAATCCAACGCTGTTTCGATAACTGAATAAAAATATTAGCTAATTATTTAAATTGATTTGTGAACCTAAAAAAAACCTCAGTCCTTCACCCAGAACATGGCCGGACATGGGAATGTGACATGTTTTTATAGGCATATAAACATTTCAGTGTGAAAAATGAAGTCCTCAATAATAAATAAATAATGAATAAATATAAATAATATTTAGTTGGATTTACCTAGTGGAGGTCTTTTGAGAAAATGCCAATTTTCCCCACAATTAGCTCCCAATTTGATAGTTCCTCCCTCCTGAGAAGTTCGGGAACAGTAAAATAAAGTATTACTGTTAATATATACAGGATTTCACCTGCTTAAATGTCATGCTGGGCTCCATGGGGAGGTTGTGATGTGTATTTTTTATTCTATTTACAGTTTTCTAACATCCATTAAGCAATCAGTTGATAGTTGAAATAATCACTGGCTGCTTCCCTGAAAATAAGATTACAGCTCACTTCTTACATTGCCTGCTGTGATGTCCAATATATATTTTTTTCTGAAAACTTTATTGTACACTGATTAATATTCCATGAAGCCGATGTCACATTAAGCTCCATTTCAGTTCACCGGTACATTTCAGATGAGCGATCACTTTGAAATCCCAACAGACTGTAAAAGAGGAATGGGTTGATGGCGCGTGATTTGGCCCCTCGTGTTCTTATATAACTCCACTTCAGAAAAAAAAGAAGAAAAAAGAGAGAAGCAGGTCTCTATGTGACTTAATCTCTAAAGCCTGTTCTGACAGTGGAGATGAAAAACCGCGGAGAGTCCTAGCAGGCTTCATTAGCACCAGCTGGAAAGGAAGGGCCTCACCTGCTGTGACAGATCTTCTCAGACTTCTCCTTGCAAACAATGTGCTTCATTATTCTGCTCCTGCGACTCGGGTCCAGAGTGATGAACAGCGCTAATTCAACTTCTTCTCTTGTGACTCGAGTCCGGAGTGATGAACAGCGCTAATTCAATCCAACATGGAGGATCCAGATAAACAACTGCAAGTTGAGAGGAAAGTTCAAACAAGGTGATGAGATACATAAGAGTCGCTAATTAATTTTGATATACATCAACTTTTCCTTTTTTTTTAATCCTAATTTTATCCTGTCACTAGAGTAATCTAATTTATTTGAAGACACTTACAGTTTAGAAGAGAGAGAATTAATTAGCGAGTCAAAAAGTCCTGAAAATGCACAGGGTGAGTCTGATTTAATGGCAGACTGAATTAAGAAAAGTTAAGTTAAAAGACAACACCAAAGTAAGCGGGGCAAAAGTAAACATGTAATTGGAGGAACAGACGTTGGTGTTACACAAAATAACGCAAACGAACAAGCGTTTGTGTGGTGAGTCAGTCCCGTCCCACCACAATGAGTCAAAACAGCACCTGGGCTATTTGTGCACAGTGACAGACAGGTGGACAAAAGAGGAAAATATGGAATGAGATGATGAGTTAAAAGTGGCCTCCGCGCCCTCGCCCTCTCTTCAGGTGGTCACACCGGTTGAGTCATAATTTTAGTGCTGATGAAATAAATAAATCACTCGTTGAGGAGGATGTTTTTTTTTTTTTTTGTAGTGTATAGACAGAAGCAATTTCCCTGGTGACAGACAGCTCAATAGTGATCCCTGCCTCTGTGTCTCAGTGTGTGTTCTGACTCCCTGCCTGTTAATAAGCAAACCTCCCCAAAGGCACAGCTGGCTTCTCTGTTTGCCTTGTTACCAAGGTCTGTCTTGTCAATACAAAATTTAATGGAGCGCCCAGATTTCACAACGCACAGTACGGTGCTACTGAATGTATATACAGTATATTTTACATATACTACAAAATTGGTATCCGGAAAATATACGATAGCTCTGCAAAGGAGATTTTATTGGTCATGAATATATTTCCCCTCATTAGTTCTGCGGGAGTGTCAGTTTCGTGACAGACAGGCTGCAGTGCTTGAAGCTAACTGCTAATGTCAGCATGCTAACATGATTACACTGATGTTTAGAGGGTAATTCAGTTCAGTGCTTTGACGTGCTAGTCTTTGCTAATAAGTAGCGCTAGTGGCGCACGGCTGAGGGTGATGAAATTAACAAACAGCAGTTTAGATGAGATCATTTTGAACCGACAGACAAGTTCAGACCGAAAAAATAACAGGTTAAGGACCTCAAAAGTCGTTTTCTCAAAGGAACCAAAAAATTGTTGGTCCAGTGATGTCATCAGTGGGCGTGTCTTACTTAGCAGGAAGGAGGAAGAGAGGGCAACGACTGGCAACCTGCAGAAAACATCTTTGCAGTGCTCTGCTGAGGAAATGAAATGTTTTGGGGCATCTACACAATTTCAAGAAAAGCTCGACAGCAGTTCAAGAAAGAACAAGTTGTATGAATTTCCCTTTGGGGCTTAATAAAGTAAAGTAATTCTTATCTTTGAACTTGGGGGAAGAGCTGGCCAAGGCTGGGCTCACTCTAACGCCAGACCAAATAACTGAACAAGGATTGCAGAAACAGCAAAAAAAGCAAAAACAATTTTCACAATTGTGTTAATTTGTGCCCGAGTAACGCTGAGTAACGTCCTCCCACTTTGGTTCAGCTTAAACTGGTGTGAACTCAGCACAAGGTTCAGAGACTCCAGAGCAAAGCCAGAACCAGAACCAGAACCAGTGTCTGTCTGAAAGCACCCGGGGATTCCTCCAAGAAGTGAAATTAAACATTTAAATGACTTTTTCTAGAATATCTCATGTCGATTGAAAACACAGACTGACAATTGAAGCTAAAATCATCTAATCTGATATCCAAATATCAAATAGTATCTTCCCTGTGTCGAACAGCCAGCTCATATTCCACCGAGCGTCCCTGTTGCTTGGAGAGTGATGTATGGTCAGATTTTCTTTGTAGCCCTATAATGTTTTCTAGCCAAGCTGATTTCCACCCGTCTGTCCACGCTGTCTTGTGGTTTGCTGGTTACAACCTAACAAGTGTCTATTAAGGCCGGTTTCATCCTCTTCACATCATCGTCTGGGTCTTATTAGCATGGCTAACAAGCCTCTCCTTGTGCCGTTCGTGCAGAACATGTTTCCTGTTGCCAAGATGAAGTGATACAGCACGAAGTGTAATGCATCTGATCACAAGACTAAAGAGGTGATCTGAACAGAAATGATCTGCAAAATCAGCAGTTACTCAACTAGAAAGGCAAACAGCTAAATCTGCTGAAGCCCAGTGGAGCTGGTTGGTTTTACAGTCGCACACTGGAGTTGTTTGTTGATTTTTCTCCTCACTGACTGCGAACCGACTATCAAGAAAAGATTAAAATGCACTATATAGAATAGGAGAGTCTCTGTAAGCACATACAGTCCTCTGACCCAAAGTACTGTGTACAACCAACATTACAGTCTCTCGTGTGCAGATGAATATGAAATAAGGACTGACAACCAATTTCATTGTACCGTGCTTGTGCATTACAATGACAATAAATGTCTGTCTAGTCTCGTCTACTGGTTGTTATTCAGTAACAGCAACGTGTCCACATGCTGTGGGGCGCAGTCTGTTTACAGTGAGACCCACAGCGGAGAATAGATGTCCAAGGACATGATTGTATTGATCGCTCAAAACTGTTATTGTCATTTAAATGTTAAAGTGGTAAACGGTGAACGACACAACATTATGATAAGTTTTTCAGGCTGTACTTTGTCGTGGTATTGTATAGGACTGCATAGTAATGAATGATTTAATGAAGAACTGCTGGACTGCATTGTAATGTAGCACAGTTACATATCTGTATGCCAGACTGGGTGGATTTAGGCTATACTCACATAATTAAGAACTATATTAAAAAGAGTGTAAGTCTAATATCATTAACAGTTAAGTAATTCAACAGGAGGCACAAACTGCATTAGAAATAACTGAAGAGTTTAATCCTATAAATTGAATGCATTCATTTTCAGGCTTTCCTGAAACTGATGATGAGAAATGATCCCCGTTCTAACAAATGTTATCTTCCAGTCCGAGTTTGTGAGGAAGCTAATTACTTCATTATATCCATAGAAAAGTTCTACTTTTATTTCAGGTATCATTTTTGTAAAAAAGTGAGTCACTTTTCTGGCTCCGCAATGAAACTTTTCCTGTTTTCAATACCACAGACTTTTTGGTGAGAAGATTTTTCATTATGATGAGTCATGAGGACGGGCTGTAAATGGTTGCTTCTGGCAGCCTGAAGTGCCGAGACAATTCATGAGGATATAGCAGTGCTTTTTCTGCTAACAGAAACAGCGGGTGTAGCAAAATTCTTTTTCCTTCATTTTAGCGTTTTTTTTTCTTTCTTTCCCCATCCTAAAAAAAAAGAAAAAAAAAGTCCTACTCCCTCCCCCCACCTCTTGTGATTCTTAGACAAACGCAATGTGAGACACAAACAGAAAGGAGAGATAGATGTTATACCTGCATGTAAAGACACATCAACAAAAAATAGCTGTTGGCATTCATACGTTGTGTTACTACACACACACACACACACAAAGCTTAATTGGTTAGATTCACTCCTTGACCTCTTTACCACCTCTTAAACGTAACTTTAATCCTTCTTCTGAAGTTAACCTTAAACCTAAATCCTGAGCATAAACTAATCCCTCAAAGAATCCCTGAGAGGACACTTCAAGCTCACGAAAAGAAAAATAAAAGAGCACACACACACACGCACACACGCACGCCCCCTTCACACACACATACGCACACGCTCTCCCATTCACTCAGTGCTGTTAATGTTTACAATGCAGCATGGAGGTGAGGATGATCTTTGTTGAGTGTCCCTGCCACTGCGGTGATCTAGTGTCCCCAGCTGACAGCGGTGTGGAGCTGCCAGGCTGCCTGGCTATCCTTGAGACGCTGCCCATCTCCACGGAACTCATGCCAGTGGACATTAGTCTCGGCCCCATCCGTCTGTTTGGGATTTATACCCATTAATAATTCATCCACTGCTGCGGACTTAGCAGGGGACGCCCCCCCTCCTCTCCCACAGCCCCCTCCTCCCTTTTTTTTATTTCTTTATTTATTTCTCTTACCGGCCCATTTGCACGCTCCAAAATGACGCACGGCGGAGTAATGCGCGGAGCCGCTTTAGTTGCCCGTTGCATTTAAGGTGGAAGAAAGAAAGAGATAGGAAGCTCCCTCCTTGCTTTCTGTCTCCATCCCCTTTCTCACACACATGCATGGTTGCTAGGCTACACCACAACTAATCGCTGGGAAAATTATCTCCGTTCAAGACCATATCTCTCTAACTTGTGTGAGGACATACAGTATTTACCCTGCAGTTCAGATGGAAGATATGAAAAAAATAGAATTGTAAAGCAAGCAGCAGAGGCTGTGTTTATGAATATACTTGTGTCCAGTGGTTAAGGATGATTTAGTTGACAATATGCCTAAATAAATCACCAATTCGGTGCTTATCAGTGTTCTCAAATTGAAGTTTAATATCCTCTGCTCCCAGCAATTTCCTACATCCTCGAGCCCTGTGCACTGCCAACCAGACACCCTGGACTTGGATGGAAATCTCTCCCATCACCGTTCACCACCTCTGAGGGAGAAGATTATGAAGATTAGATTTGCCTTAAATAGATTTTTTATGGCAGCCAGAAACAATGCTATCTCGAAGTCACTCTATATGCAATTCACTCTGCAGAATGCCTGACAGAAAGCACTCGCCTTTCATTGTGCGTGAAGCATGGCTTTGTGTGCTGGTGATTGAATCTTGCAGGGGAAGTAATGGCAAATGTTATGACCACTGACGTAAGGGGATGGAGACTAATACTGTTCCCTGCCTTCCTCAGCAAACCACAGGTCTGCGCAATCTGTCTGCAGGCCATAAAAACGCTATACCTGCAATGAACTAGTGTTCAAGGCTGCGGCGCGCGGCTCTGTGGGAGAGTGTGTGTGCAGTCTGGTGTGAGTGAGGATGTAAACACGAGCATGACACGAGTATGCTTATGTGGATGTGTCGGAGGCTTCGGCTATCTATTCTTCTGACGACGGCGCTGGTGTTTATCTCATGACTTCCTCCTCTGAGCGGCTATGATTACATAATGGTCGCTCGAGATAATTCAGTGTTATCAGACTGTGAGAATCTGATTAAATCGTGAAAAAAAAAACACATTTCTCAAAACTCTGTTGTTTGAGATAATGATTTCAAGCAAACAGTAACTGAAGAGACAACGGAAATCCTGCACACGCTCCACATCTACTTTACATGATTGCACTGAGTCATTTTCTCGCAAATTTGTGACTTTTTTGTCCCCAATACAACATTGTACCTATGACTAAATACTCGACAAAAGCCATAAAATAAAGCTGCTAAAACAGACAATACAATGTATTTTAATATCAGCAGTGCCTGGCAGTTTGACATTTCCCTTATCAGAGCATGATTTAAACCCATGATAGTGATTTCCATATCCTCCAGCAATAATGGTTGTATGTATTTTAGCATGTGGGGAAATTGAACCCATAAAACTGGCAGAGTGAGTGCACGTATCGACGTGTCTGAAACGACATGACTATATATTAAATGCTCTCATGGCCGCACATGCAAATATCCTATTGGCTGCTGTTTGCATCGTAGTTTATTTGTGATTGGTTGGCTTTATTTATGTATTTTTACATGCTAATGTTTCACAGCTCTTTCTAATGAAGGAAACTTGTGTAACACCAGATTCACGACTGCACTTGGAGATGTCACACTAACTACCAGTGTAAGTGGCTCCTCCCACTGAGCCACAACAGACCAATACAGATGTTGTTGTATATTAAAATTTATTGTCCATAGTTAGCCTGCTGACATGCTGACACGCTGGCATTGTTTACGGTTATATGATCGGGAAGTAATGACCACAAAGTTTAAGTCCCGTGGTGGTATAGCGCGTCTAATAACCATTATTCATATGTTGCGGCGGCGAGGGAGCTGTTAATTCTGTCCCACTGGAGCGGCGTCTGGAGCCGAGGTGACTGGCACTGCACCTATTTTCTATCTGGTTGCTCCTGCGCTGGATGGTTCACTGGAGGCAGCAGGGTTTGTTAGTGTCCTGTGGAGGCAGAGACAGGTAGACAAGAGCCGACAAGATGTAATGACCCTCACCGTCAGCGACTAAGCCTCTGCAGCACCTCTGCATGCCTGAGAAAGTAAAACTGATATTAATGACAGCAGAGCCATAATAACTGCCACCGCCTCACTCTCTGCTCTGCCGCTGAAGGAGTCGGGTGGACAGGCTGCTGGTGTGAGCGCCAAGTGTGTCTGCACCTGTGTCCGCCACCACAAACACACAACACACATTGCCACCATGTGTGCAAAGAGTGATCGCTAATTTTATCTATTTTTGTTGACACAGGAAAAAAAGGATTTGAATCTATCTATCTATCTATCTATTTATTTATTTATTTATTTATTGTATTCAGATAAGAACTGAGAATTTCATTTGAATACAAACTCGATCACTGACGCTCTTGGCTCTTCTTACATCCGCTGATGTGACAGTTCAAAAACACATCAACAGCTGCTGGCTGCAGAGCTGTCACACACACATGATCTACTTCATAATATCCACATTTTTGTTGTTGTTTGTCTTTTTAGGTTGAGATTTTCCACCTGCGCGGGTGATGTAGCTGAGCATCGGGGTTAAATCGAGTGTTTCTGATTCGCACACCTCCAGGGAAGACTTTTTCAAATGAGATTACACTGTTTTAAACTGCATAGTCATCCAACATGGAGGTAAAAACCAGATAGAGTACACTCCAGTGGATTGCCTGGTTGAGCAAAGTGGCAAATCTTCAAATCTTTGGATTAAAGAAGTGGTTTTCAGAGTAGGGACCACTAGAGGTTCCTCAGGAAAAAAAAAAAGAATATTATCGCTTTGTGCATTATTACAGACTATATTTCATATTTTGATTGTTGAAGTGTTTTATTTTGTATATGCTACAACACAAATGTATAAAATAAAACAAGTATCCTACTGCATACATAAGGAGTGAGAAGGAGTATAACGGATTACCCCCACCCCTTCTCCATAAATGAATATGTCATAGAAATAATCTGCTTCCTCTCAATTAGCCCACTGTCCATGGGTGTCACCAGACCTCAGTGTCCTTAAATGCTTGAATGAAAAAGTCATTGCTAAGTGGCTAGCAACGCCCCTGCTACTGTATATTAGTCAATAAGCATAAATAAGTGCTACAATACCCGATAGTACCAACATTTACCTCATTTCTATATTTCATAAGAATCAAATCTTTGTATTTATTTTTAAACTGTTTTAAAAGATCATGCTGAAATCTATTTTGCTATTCCCAAATAGGCCTATCTGAAATAGCTTGCTTGCTATAGCATGAAGTTACTGTAGCTATAGTGCTACAATATTGGATACACTTTAGACACAAAAAAGAGCCAGCTGTTTCAAATGTAGTGGTAGCCATGTACCTACTGCATTGATAGAAAATAAGAAAACATAACCAAGTGTTTGTCTTTGTCTAATTTCCTGTGGTTTTGCAAAAGATGTCCTCAGTCAGAAGCTGTTGCTATTCAGGAGCCTTGGTGTGGAATATTTCTGAAAACCCCATGGATTAGTTTGCTATTCTACGGAAAAACACTTCTCTTTCTTGCTGAGAGTTAGATGAACAGATTGATAACACGCTCATGTCCGTACATTAAGTAAGGAGGCAGAGCCAGGAGGCCATTAGCTCCCTTATAAAGACACAGGCTGGCAAAACAACACGCTCAGCTCTGTCCAATTACACCTTCCAACACCTCTAAAGCCCACTAAGTAACACACTGTATCTAATTTAGTTTAACCCCATGAGGCTCACATTTCTTTGGTCTTAGTTGAAAAGCTGCTTCCAGGAGGTGAATGACATGTTTTGCTCACCTATTGGCAGTAATTAGCCAAAACGGCACCAATAAGACCCAGAGAGTAAACAACCCTTTCTTTTTAAGAGCTCACAGTCTCCACTGACTGAGGATGATTCAAACTCTTCATTTCACCCACCTCAAATATTCACAATCATCCAAACTACATTAAATCCTTAGCCGTTACAAAGACTTTCCAAAAATGGAAAGATGAGATATTCAGTCTCTCTAAAAATGATGTCTTCTCAGTAAATAGAAGAGCGAAGTTGCAACTAAAAGTTGTCAGGAAAAAAAAACAAGGTTCAAGAACAGTACATCCCCATATAGCTCACTGTCTTCTAGATAAATTGACTAAAACCCAGAAGCCCGTGATTACCCTAAACCCAGCGAGTTCATTACTTCAAAGTAGAACCTCATTAGTTTAGATTTGCCTTTCAAGTTCACTTTCTCTCAGGATCCTGACTTTAACTGTTAATTACTGTTCAATTAATTAAAGAACTTGTACCTCAGAGGCAGGTGTTGATACCACATATAACTGATCAAATTCAGCTTATTTCCATAATTTTGAGTAATATCACTATTGGGAATATGGGGGGGGAGAAAAAAATAATAATAGCGAGTATAGCCTGTATCGTCAGACTGATAGGGGCACAGTATGTGCAAATATTCATACAGCATTCCTGCTGTTTGATGTAAATTTTGATTAAACATCACAGTTATTAATTTCAAGGCAGACCCTGAGTGGATAGTTAATTACACACGCTCTGTTTCAACAGGACTTACATTCTCCCACAATTAATCAAAGCAGTCATAAACCAGGACATATACAAGAATGCCAGCCCGCCCCCTTCTCACACGCAGTCTCTCAGCGCTGACCTGCTTCAATATCTGGATTTAATTCTGAAGGGAGGGAAGTAATGTGCAGGTCAAGCCACGGATATGGGAGGGTGAAACAGCGGTGCTCGGCTAAAACCCGCTGAGGTACCGCGTTACACGTGTAACTGAATTTAAATGAGCTTAGGCTGCCAGTTGGGACAGCGTGAGTTTGCTCTCACCTCAGCCACTTTCATCCCCCCTCATCACCTCAGGTTGGAGTTTGCAGATAGACCCCGTTGGAGGGGTTGCATGCGTCGGCTTGAAAGAAAGATGTCGAGTCGCGCTGAGAAAGAGATGAATATTATGAGCCTGCACGCTTGCCGGGGTGTACAGTGCCTTCACGCACACAAGTGAGCTGCAAGCTGTCATGACGATTTTACCTCCTCGTTTTTCACGTACAGTACTGTTGATGTGCTGTTGCTCAGAAGGGGAGAGTGATTATGTGCAGAGATTAGATAGGGGGGTAGAAGGAGATATAAACCTTAAGGAAAACCTATCATTTCCCCAAATCTCTGCATCATCAGGTGCATCCAAAGCAGGCCTGTGGATCAGAACCTCCTGGCTATGTAATTTCTCACCAAATCAGACTTGCTCTTCTTCATCCTCGCATTGTGACATTTTGTCATACCCACAGAGTGGAGCTAGCAAGGTGCACAGCTCCATGTATCTCTGAGCAGGCTCTGTATCACATCCCCTCATCTGTTTGTCAAGCACAAGGTCTGCAGACTCCCAGAGATGGGCTCAGTTCATTTGATGGGAGGGGGAAAAAAAAAAAAAAGGTACACTGCAAACTTTATACTTATTTCAATTTTCGTTGTGGCGTACAGAGTTCTGCTGCAATCATTTCACTTCACCGATAATCTCACTGACATGTCTCAGATTTGCGACTCCAGAGGTGAACACGATGTGAACTCACACAGGTGCACAAACTGTGCTCTGTGTTGTCTTGCTTTTGAATTTTGGAGTCTTGCTTTGGAGTCTGCTATTTGCACATGCATGCGCACACACACACACTCACACACACACACACAGACACTCTTATGCTGCAAGACTGGCAACACTGCTGTACCACCCCGGCAGGAGAAGGATCATTGTGTGGAGGGGGTGCTAAAGTTTGACTAGCATTATAAACAGCTTATGTTTCTTCCCATTACTGAGAAAGCTTCAGTGATATTAAAGCGATGTCAATAACAAATCAATAACCACCAATTTAAAATATAGAAATTGGCCAGGAGAGTTCACCGGTGGCGCTTTGTTGTTAATGGTTGAGAAACACGGCAGCATAAAGTTGTGAACATTCATTTGGACGTTAGCTACAGTAGCCGTCTGAGGTTCACGCCAATGCTAACGTTATGGGCTATGAGCAGCACTTCAATTACAAACGCACGAAACATAATCAACACAAAAAAGAGCTGCATTTGAACTACTTTGTGTGTAGGTGCATTTCACAAGGGTTTGTTTGTTTTGATTGTTTTGTTACATTATATAAGACACATATAGTTTTGTGTAAAGTTTTCTCTGCAGTTGAGCCACTTTGGATTTTGTATTAAAGCAACATTAGTATTTAAAGAGGAACTAAGCAGGATTTCTCTAGTGGTTTTGGTACATTTTTACCTTAATTAAAAAGCTTTGGAGTAACTGTGATAGTTACCTACAGTACATGACTTGTGAGTGAGGATGGAGGCTCTCTGCCTTCCACCTGGCGTCTCATGGCTGAAAACCAACTTGGCAACATCAGTGTACTGTCGTACTTGGCCGCTGCCCCGGTGACCACCTCTCGTCTCTGCACACGGTGACACAAACGCACTCACGTAACCCGCAATCTTCTGTTTATGACAGTTAAGACTTTACAGATATACACATCATAAAATTGTATATTTTATATAACTTTATCCACCGCTCCATGCATTGATTTTTCACCGGCTTCATTAAAAACAAATGCACATGGCCAGGAGGAGGGTTAGCAAAACAGCTGAAAAGCAACCAGACCAGGTATCACTGGTCATTGATCAGTGTTCATGTATTGCAAACTGTCAAATAAACAAATTGCTATATATCCTCATCTTTAACTAACACCATATAGTAGTCACCGTAGAAAACATCTGGTTTAAAATAATGAAGTTGTATATATATTATTAATACTAATAACTTTTTGTGAACCACCACAAGAATATTTTCAAAACATTATGGTGATTCAATCTTATTTTCCTCCTGTTTGGAAGTCAGCAGCAACCGAGGCTACGGGTCACTAATGTGATTAAAATTACTTTTTTCATGCAGTCCTGTTTTATTATTGGGTGTATTTTGTGCCACCTTTGTAACACAGATATGGACACAATCAATAATGAATTCCATGCTAAATTATTATTTGTTTTGCAGGGGGAAATGGATAAGATGAAAAAAAGCTGCTTCAGAAATGAAAGAGGTCTGTTGCAAATGATGTTTCCTTGTTTTTAGGATGAAGCTTTAGGAATCTATAATCTGAATGTGTATGCTTGGGTTGTATACCGTGCAACAGTATGTTTTGGCAAAAAGCTGAAGGATCCAGTGGTTAATTAATCTGACCCTATGTTCAGAGTGATAAGGATGATACAGAGAAAACCCATGTAGCTCATTATTTTTAATTAGCTCCACCTTCTCAGTCCATTACCACCGGCTTTACCAATAATGCTACTGTCTGTCAGCAAACATTTGTGCCTGTCGATAATGTTTAGCAATAACACCATCACATTAAGGGCCTCGGTGTCCTGCCTTTGATCTGCACTGATGATGCTGTGCATTGCTCCGGTTAAATTAACAATAATAATAATAAGAAAAAAAATCTTAACACTCAAATTACAACCTTGTGATTTTGTCGGCTCAGCCAAGCAGTTAAGTCGAAGGAAGTATGCGCATAGACTTACATAAGGCCAGATGTGTGTCTGCAGATACAAAATGTCATTGCTTCATAATTTTAATCAGCGATAAATTCTGAAATTTTGACCAAAATCTTATCTGTTCATGAGAAACAACGCAATCGTGAGTGCTGCAATCTGGGTCCAAGGAGAGATGTAAAAAGAGTTTCCATTCCTGTTACATAAAGGATTTTTAATTACACTACATTCAGACTGCCTCAGACTGCCTCTTTGGCTTCAGCCAGCTCTTTTTTCTATCTCATCTTTTCTGTTCATCTTCAAGTGAAATGCAAAGACATTCCCTCAATAGACTGACTGGGGTAAACCTACATGTTGTATACTGTACACGTCTATGTATAAACAGGGTGAAAGACAACTTGAAAACAAAATTACTGGTCTGGTCGTGGCTGTCACTGGCACAGACGCACAAAAAGTGTGAAGATCAAGGGCACCGTGAACAAAGAAACAGGAAAGATTTTTGCATCTTGATAAATCGTTAGATCCACAACAGATAATTTTAGGAAATATGTCTCTAGAGCAGTTTGGGAAAAACAAAGATTTGATCATCTAGATATACTCAGAGCAGAGTTTATAGCCCATGATATGATAACATTGGCAACGGAAACAAAGACTCAAGGATTTGGACTGTATGAAAACGTAGATTTGTGCCAGATCTTGTGTTGTTGTGTGTTGTTGACACAGAGACAGGTCTTCAACAAAGTCCATTGTCTCATAATTTGTTCATCTGAAATTTGCAGTTTTCATGTCAAAATGCACAGAAGAGATGTGGCTTTGAGATACGCTTTACTTGTTGTACTTGGTGACTCGGCTATTAGGCGATAGAATGAACCATAATATGAGCTCACGTTCACTTCAATAGACTCAAGACCTGCTGCTGGTGTCCTAAAGAGACAACGACACAGGAAACTGACTCGTCCTTGCGGTGTCTTGTTTCTAAACTGTCTTTGTTTCCAGTCTGATCTTTTACTACTATAGCCATAATTACTGTCATACTTTGTGTTGTAAGCATGGACATTGTCTAAGCTATACAACACTGTGATATCATGGCTCTTGTCCTGGTGAAAAACTATACGATCATTAATGTGCCCTCTCAGCAGAAGCCCTCGTTACCCTTAGCTCCAGCTTTACGAATGCATCAAATGGCGTCTCTTGTTTAAGTGATCTGGCAGGTGACAGGTTGTATTAATTTGATAGATTCTCAGAATGACTGCTTAAATCACATTTCCTCAAGTCGCCTCGAGGCAATTAGGGGATAAAAGTACGTCACAAAACCATATACGGAGAGTTGAAGATGAAGCAGTATTTACTAATTGCCATCTACGGTGCCACTGTTTTAATTATCATATTCAAATCAAAGATCAAATGCGTTAGTCTGTCAGAAAGCCTGAGTAACAATACATTCTCTCTGAGATAAGTTCAACCACAATTAATTATTAAATCCTTGAAGTCCATTGCTGCTTCAGTCAAGCCTAAGCTTATCATTGTTCCTTTAATTGAGGCGTTAGCGAGCATTGCCGCTGCAGTCCTGCAACACTCTCTGCCTTATACGTTTCTCTAGTTTCACTAACGACTATAAGCGTCTCTCCCTGCTTGCAAAGGACTGAGCTGCTGATTTTATCTGAAGCCAATTTGCAGAGAAAGGCCAAAAACCTCCATGAATGCTGTGTGACCGTCGGTGAGAAACGTCAGGACGACAGCGCCTCGACATCACTCCAGTGACCAGGAAGTGATCGGTCCTCCAGTCATGTTTTGATTTACAGTGAGCTCCAGAAACCTGAGGCCACCTTTCCCCCATTGGAGAAGGGGCACGTTCTCAAACCCTTGACCACCAGTCTGCGTGCGCACCATGCGGTCCATGGACGCCGGCCACCTTGAGCCAATGACCTCATCAACGTACAACACAAAGGAACTGGAATGACAGGCTTTTCATTATTGCCCAGCCATTGTGCCGGAGGAGGAAATCAATTATAAAAACACGACTAACAGCAAAGATAACAGCAGTGTCCTCTATTGTGTTGGAACGAGCTACATTTTTTTTTTTCCTCAAGGGTCTCTTGACCAGTCCGGCATCACCTTGGTGCAATTTGCTCCTCATCTCAAATCCCATTGCCTTTTGGAATTGGATTTACCTGACTCATTCACACAGTGAATGGACTCTCCTTCCAGTGAAAAAAAAAAAAGAGAGACAGATTCTGTGTGAAATTGCCTGAGGAGTCAGAGGGTTTTGGATTCGTCAGGTTCCTCTCTCTGTCTGCCATTAACCTTCCAACAGGAAGAATGTCCTCATTACAGAGACGGACTGGGGGGCTCCTGGGAGGTGGAGCAGGATGCTAAAGCTCAAACTGGACACCGAGATGAGGAGGGAGGGGGGCATGCAAAACAAGTAGGAGTGCTGAGCAAAAATGAATTCTTAGAATTCATGAGGCTTAAAGGGATAGTTCAACATTTTGGCAAATTGGCCCATAATCCCTATATAGTCATAGCAGTAGGTTTGTTACGTTTAATTGCTGATGCAAGCCAATTTTAGAACAGCCGAGCAGAGCCGCGATCTGCTCAGAGCAACGTGATGGAGGCTGATGGGATTTCTTGGTTTCCCATCAAATTCACAATCCAAGAATGAATTCGCCTCTCAAACAATTCTGTC
This sequence comes from Decapterus maruadsi, assembly GCA_030347415.2. Lineage (NCBI taxonomy): Eukaryota > Metazoa > Chordata > Actinopteri > Carangiformes > Carangidae > Decapterus > Decapterus maruadsi. Next base: position 23,218,748 of record CM064906.1, read on the forward strand.
TCATAATATACTGTTATTATCTCATAGCGTGGTGGTGAATGTGCAGGTCACAACTTGTCCACGAGAGCGTTTTGGAGTTGTTGGATTGTGTATTTGATGAGGGAAACCAAGAAATCCCATTAGCCTCGGTAGCGTAGCTCTGAGCAGCTCACGGCTCTGCTCCACCGTTCTAAAAATAGCTTGCACCAACAATTAAAGGTAATGAACCTACTGCTATGACTATACTGTATTATGGCAAAAATGTTGAGCTATCCCTTTAATGAGCAAGTTAAAGTCACACTCATGTTACATATGTGTAGACACAACTTCAAAAGACATGACAGAAGCAACTCACGTGCGTTTCTCACAGCGGTGAAGTTTTGTTTCAAAGCTGCAAACGCTCATTTGTCCTTTGAACAAACAGTATAAAGGAAAATAAAAATAAGTCCTTAAAGACTTTTGGCAAGCTCTGGGATCTCAGCTCCCAGATGAATAGTTTCTAAGTGAGGCAATGACATCCGCTCGCAGCTGGAAATTAGGCTAAATCAGCATGAAACCAAATCCACACACACACAGGCACATTTGCTTTAACAGTAAACTATCTCTCTGTCAGTGTAAACCTGAAAGTGGGAAAACAACAAACAGAGAGGAGCAGCTCTGATTTACACCACCACACCTGGTGCTCCCCACTTTGTTTAAAATAAAAAACCCCAGCAAAGTCTTGTCTGCCCCACTGTCGTACAGTAATCATACACCAGGCCATGGCTATATGCTGGAGCTTGTATTACAGTCTAGTTCAGTCTTCTAGCTATAATCAATACGGGTATCATTCTCCTGCAGCATCAGTATATTTCACTGTGCACCACCAACAGTAATACCAATCCTGGCAGCAGCACCAGGCGGCTCTCAGCCAGCCATGTTGAAATATGCAGCACAATACATTAACATGATGCTCTGCTCATACCCACGGAGCTGCAGCCAGAAAAAAAGATTTACAGCAACACATCTCCCAAAGTTAAGCATATACTTTCAAATAAATAAGAAAAGAAAAAAATAATAATTTTTATTTGATTTCTCCATCCACGACTCTTCTACTTGATTCTCCAAGAGCTGCTGTGATTAGAAAAATAGAAAATTAATCTGAATAATTGTGTAAGCCATTTTCAAAGCAGCAATTTTCCGGCTTTTATCAAATGTTCTGATTTTTCTTGTCTTACACAAAAACTTAATGTCTTTGGGTTTTGGACCATTGATTTGATAAATGAAGACATTTAAAGATGTCAACATGAACTGTGAGAAAAGTAGCTCGGGCATTTCCCTACTTCTTTTTATATGTCGATTAAGTGTGTTTAACTGTTGACAGGCAGCACAACAGTAGACATAAGAAACGAGACATAAGAAATGGAAAGAAGAGTAATGACACTCAAACAAAAGATGGGATCAAACTTCAAGACCCGATGCTTTTCTGCTGAAAACAGGGTTGTGACAAGACCATCCATCCATCCATCCATCCACCCATCTGCAGTTATGCTATAAGACATTGATTAATTCGGATTTAAAGGGATAGTTCAACATTTTGGAAAATTGGCCCATTGCCATAATCTCTATAGTTTTAGGAGTGGTTCGTTACCTTTATTTGTCAGTTTCTGTTTTCATCAAACTCATCAAATACGGAATCAAAGCTGTGAGCTGCTCAGAGCTACACAACTCCAAAGCGCTCTCATGGACAAGTTGTGACATGCACATTAACCACGCTATAAGATAATATGAATGGAAATAATAATAATTATGATACAGAGACTGCTTGCTGAAAAACTGTGCCTGAAGGCAACGCACATCAGTGGTTTTGCATGAATTTACCTCGAAAACAACTCTGTCTCGTAACATTGTGTTATTATCTCATAGCGTGGTCAATGTGCAGGTCACAACTTGTCCACCAGAGGGTTTTGGAGTTTTTGGATTGTGTATCTCATGAGTTTGATGAGGGAAACCAAGAAATCCCATTAGCCTCCGTAGCTCTGAGCAGCTCGCGGCTCTGCTCTGCTGTTCTAAAAACAGCTTGCACTGAGAAATAAGGGTAATGAACCTACTGCTATGACCTTATGACCCTATATAGCGATTATGGTAATGGTCCGATTTGCCAAAAATGTTGAACTATCCCTTTAACTTTAAATATCCTTCATGCCATCTGTCGCTAAATTCTCCTTTGCTAGCGACGCCTTGAGGAGACAGCTTCTCCTGGAGAGTGAGATGTAAATCAATCTCCTGGTTTCCTGAACCCGACACCTTAAAAACACCCTGGTGCTGGAGTGGCGCTCCAGTCAGTGTGTCGATAAGTCTAATGGACAAAGTGGCTCTCAGCGAGCTCGCCATCAACTCTGACGACAGGGCACATGATGGTCATTGCAGAGGGGGGGGGAAGCATGCGTTGTTGTTTTTTGTGGGTAAACATTGAACTCTGAAGTGCAAGAAAAATGACAAGTGCTACTGCATTTCCATTGCAGCTGCTTTTTAATTGCTAGAGCGTCATGTCACTGCCAGAGCTCTCTCTCTCTGCTTAAATCTGTTTTTCTCCACTGTATTTTGGACGGGGTTTAATTATCCTGTTATATTGCATCTCAGATCAGCTCTGACTGCCCTTCTGTTCTCTTTTTGGACAGTAACTTTTTGCACCCTTAACTTCTTGCAGGTTTTCTTTTTTTTTTGCAGGAGGAGATAGATCAATATAAAATTAAACATCGTTACCGGCCTTGTTGTAACCCGGTTGATTAGTGTGCTTTGGCTGCAGAGAGAAGGGCCACCCACAGCACACACACACACCTGTGAGAGTAAATGCCGACAAGGACTCATTATAACATTTCTCCAGACATGCTAGAAATACCTCATGCCTATCTGACACGCACAAGTTCGCAACAATGACCCTCACACCTGCAGCCGCCTCACTGCCTCCTCTCACTTCCCTCTCGCTGATCTATATTCATCAACCTGTCTAAACGCTCCGAGATCTGCTACAGTTGCTCCCGTGAGGTCCGTTTGTTTGCGTCTTGCTCACACTAGCAGATTATCGGGCTGTTTGCCAGCAACATATGCAACCTGGTTTGAATAAACAACGATTTTTCTGGCAGCCTCTCTGGGTTGCGTCATCCACAGGGAAAGGTAATTGCCGGGTTGAAACAGATAATTCTATAATCTTCCGAGAGGTAGCTTAGTCCTGTCAGATTAATCAAAATGTCACCCATCAGCAGTGACTGTATGGGAGGCAAGCGGCTGAAAAACAAAGGCTGTTTACCATTAGCATTGGAGTTAGATCCGGATTGAGAACCATCATCAAGTGTAAGGCTAATTCAGCCTGGCAGGATGTGACAGAATAAACAAAGAAGTTCAATACCACTTTACGGAGTGGAAACCAATCCAGAGTCATTTGTAAAAGCCTCAGTCATTGTAATCTTTTAAAAGAAAGTCTAACACAACAGTAAGGAGGTTTCATTCCTCACAAAATTGAATTTCACTGCTGAACAATTCTGGCACAGCTGAAGAAATCGATGTGATTCCCAATGTATTCTATTATATTTTGGATACCAAGTGAAGCAGTAATGTTAGGGGGGTATCTTTGGGGTTTTCACTTCAATTTGCCCCGCTTCCAAAAGACCCGTTGGAGCAGAAACGATGCCGTGCGTGTGTTCGAATGGCTAGGTCAAAAACACAAACTTTCCACTCAGGTGTAATCATGTGTCAGTTTTTCACTTCACGGCCCATGACTGCTTTGGTCGTTCAGCAAATGACAAAGGGAGCAGAAAGATGGACCAGAGAGGTGACATCTAAGAAGACGAGGACCTTTTATTTGGGGGGGGGGGTGCAAGCACTAATGCAGTTTTACCGGCAGAGACACCGGCTATAGCACAATGCTGCATATCATAGCACAAGACACTTGACTTTGCAAAAAGTTTTTTTTTAACAAAGCATTCTCTAGTTCCTGCATGTTGTTTGGCAAAGCTTCTCAAATGTACTTTTTTTTTTAATAGCATCAAACAGAAGTCAGTAATTACTGCAATTAATGTCATCCTTGACTTTCTCATAGGGAGAATATGACAGGCAAATTAGTCTTATTGTATATGTTCATACGGCTCTGCTGTTCTCAGTATTATTCAATCAAACACTCATTCACACACAGACACAGGCACACACACAAACAGACACACACACACAGCCAGAGCCAGAGCCAGAGCCACAGTCCCCGGCACGAAAGAAAACAGATGTAGGGCTAATGAGAGTAAATGACAGTTGAAATAGGTTTAGCGCAATCTGGAATCAGATAAATGGACCTAATCTCGTTCTGGTCGGGACCCTGGCCGGGAAATGGCTCCTGACACCTGAGACCCTGCTGCACGTCAAGGCTCAATCGAGGCAGGCGGCGCGAGCCCATACATCTCCATTTTAGATGACAAGACACGAATCTGAATCCTCAAGCAGAAGAAAGCCTGGGAGGGTCAGTTTCGGTTTAGTGTGAGATTAAAAGGAGGAGGCGGCCGTGGTCAAAGATATAATGTGTTCGTTTTACTAGATAAAGGTGACAAGAGAAATGGCCCTGGTGTAGGCCTCATTAAGCCGGGCTAAAGCCGACTAAAACCCCAGTCTCATCTCCGAGAGTGGGGCTTCTTCATTTCCAGTGCCAAAGTGCGCCAGTCTGAGGTTTCAAACCAGTTTAATTTCTCCAAAGTCCAATCAGCGAGGGACAAAACACCAAAAAGAAAGCATTAACTGAAACTCTGTGGGGAGGCCAATTCAATTAAAGCCATTTAATCCAATTTTTCTGAGCGACTGTAAAACATCTTGTTATGTTCAGAAACACAAACCGCAGATATTCATGTATTATTCATCCACAAATAATTATCGCATGTTCACCGAACTACGCTCTCATCATCAATCCAACTCATCAAGCTGATGAGCACAGAAGAGGTGCAGCTGACTGCCTACATGTGAAACCTAAAGTAATAATCCATAATTGACTGATCATTTCAGCAGTAATCAATTTGTCGTTCAAATGGAAAATTAATCAGCAAATATCTTATAGTCAAGTCATTATTAGGCAAAAAAAAAGTGCCTCAAACGCTTCCTTGGCTCCAGCCTTTTAGAACTGTTGATATTTTACCATTTTTTGACATTTTATGGCCTGAATCATTAATCACTTAATCAATAATTAATCACGACCGGGGGGGAAAAAAAAAATCACTTACAGAAAAATTCCCGGATCCTCCCTTGAGGTTTGTGAAGAGTAATGGAGAGCTGCAGAGGACACGCCACCTGTAGGGGCTGAACTGGAATGTGCCGCCTGCCTGTGATGTCAGATGACAGAGAAATGTCACTCTCTAATATTCACCCCATCACCTTCAATCACCGCCCAGACACACCTTCATCAGATGAGAGCCAGATAGCACAGATCAAAGTTGAAATTCGCTGGCAGAAGACACGTATAGGTAAAGCAGGCGTGAAGGGGGTTTGCACAGGTCCCGGCTGGGGGGAAAATGAGACCAGGCGACCCCGATCCTGCACCTGCACGTGTGAATCTGCACCAACATCCAGGTCGTGTGTGTCACCGACCGGTCGCATTTATTTGGGATGTCGAGGGGTGATGCTTTCAATTCTCCTAACACAGTCTGCATTAGGTGATAGGCAGTGGAGGGAGAACATTTGGGTTAGAGTTAGAAATAAGGTCTCATTATGGCCGATGTTGGGTTTTAAAATGAGGTGATGTGGAGGTAAAGATTCAGGCTTCACGCTCCACAGTCAAACATCAAACAGCTTTTTTTTTTGACATTCTGTATTAATGAAGCTTTGCCTCAGCTCAGGCTGAAAACTGAAGTCACTCTCGACACTCATCAGTGTCATCAATGCTCAGTATCATCTGTCACACTACCAGCTGACTGCTAACTCCCCCACCACCACCACCACCACTCTTCCTCTATGCTGGTGGACTGCACGATCCTCCAGCTCTCACCGACACCCTGCTGATTCCTGAAACCAACACTGCAGCTCCCTCCGCCGCCCACACCTCTTCCTTATGTGATTTAGGCCTTGGTGCTGTTGTCTTGATACGCTCCATTGTTATTCTCTATTGATTCTGAAGCATTACGTGGCAGGGGGTCTCGTTCACCCGACAGAATCCTTGGTGCTGCCCTCAATTCTCTGAAATGTCTCAAGTCCTTGTCTAAAAAACTACTTAATTATCCAAATTCAAGTGTCGGATGCTTCCTTGATAGTCAACAGCCTGTAATCCTGTCTCACTTTAACACTCAAGTTGTTTCAATGCTTCTGAAGCTCTGTGACAAAAAGCGATGGTTGCTGTGGTGTCCGGTCTGTGGATACAAGCAGCGCACATCAATTTCAAGCACAATTTAGTTTGCTACATGTAATCATTATAAACAATGTGGAAAGTGCAAAGCGCAAAGCACTTTCTTTAAGTGTTTAGGGGATGCAAAAGGAATCAGTTCATTGATGGCGAAGTGATCCGGATCTAAGTTACTAAACATCTTCATCGTGTCTCTTGAGGAGGAAACAGTGTAAAAGGATAAACATGCAGAGTTTGGGTATCTCCTACACTTTTATTTAGAGAAAACTTGGAAAAGTGGGGAAGGTAAAATAGTTTTTTGTCTGGTCGAAGCTATTCAAGGTGCATCTGAAAGTATAAACTGTTGCAAACAAACAGGATGATATCAGTTTGATAATCCTTCCCATCTCTTTCCTGGTCACCCGTCAGTTTCGGGGCAGATTTTTAGAAAAAGATTTTACTGATTCTTTACTGACCGGCTTTCAAAGAAGAGCTGGCTTTATCCCCCGAGCTTTATGACTGGATGTTGAACTCGATATGATCCGATCCAAAGCTCCTCACACACAGATCGCCAGACGGGGGCCGTAGTGGTCATTCAAACATCTCGGTCCGGGAGAATGAAAGTGACCCCTGCTTTTGCTACCAAAGCAGCAGGACTTGAGAGCAACCTCCCAGGGGAGATCAGAGGATGAAACACTGAATCTTTTTTTTTAAATGCCATCCCAGATCTTTTTTTTTTTTTTTAAGAGACTGGATTTCCTTTTGTGAAATTTTATAGCAGTTCTGTTACATCTCTGTGTTGCTGTTTGCTGCATTTCATGCTGTCTCCATCTACTGTGAAACACTTCTCGAGCTTTGCTGAAAAACTGCTCCATGAATAAAGCTTATTATTGGCGGCGAACCAGTGGCCTATAATCATCCAAGTTGTATTGTGTTCTGCAGTTTTGAGACCCATCCGTTGGTCTGCTCGGAGACAACAGCGTGGCAATTTTTCTTGTCATTTTTTCAATTTTCACATCACAGGGTATAACTGTGCTTCCTGATAAACTATCATTTAATTAGAGCATACATAATAAGTGTGCTCTCTGGTTATGGCCATTTATCTCCTACAACATGCCAGTGTGAGTAAATATTTAGGTATGAACCGAATTTGAATACGAATAGAAGCGTCCGCTTGCTCGGCCGCAGGTGGCGAAAAACGTTACGTAACAGCTTGATGTGATAATTTGTTCTTTAACTTGAGAGAAGACCGATCAAGAACCATTTAAATGCACATCTGCACCTAGCAGATAACTCTACGAGCTTTAACAAGGCTGGAGAAATACAAGGCTCACAGATTAATACAGCCATAAATCGAGTGTAAAACCACAGTTCTTATCAGATATAGACACAGTGAAGTTCATTACTCCGGCACAGCGCTTCACCCATAATGCATCGGGGGCGAGGACCTCTGCAACGCTCTGTTTGTTTATGATAAAGTAAAAGCACCTATTATCAGAGCCAACATTGTACAGATTTTAACAGTTTTTTTGCTCTTTCTGCAGGCGCCTGTCTTTAGCAATTTCTATTAAGTGGCCATGACACCTCAGAAATGTATTTAAACAGCTGTTGTGCGTTGAAAGATACTGATCAAATTTGTCTCATTCAACAAGGGGATGGAGTTTGATATACTTTCATTAGCTTTGTTGGCTTTGTGATTCGTCACACAGGAGGGCGGATACGAGCCGTAATAGAGAGTGTGACACGCAGGGGCATTATGATTTATTCTTTTAATTAAGATCTTAAACGTGACAGATTTGTCATGGCAAATTACATGCTGATTTCAACATATGCGGAGAGGTAGATTGATGCGGAGATGCTCATTCCCGTGTGCAGCCGGTGTGTGGCACAGAGCACTTGGAAACATTTTTTCCCCACTGTAATAGAAGCTGCGCCCAGTCGATCCCGGCACAGACATAAAGCTGAGAGGTTTGCTGTTTGAGAGTCGACTCACAGTGGCTCATTAGCTTTTGTTTATGAAGGGTGGGAGACGCTGTCCTCCCCTCCATTTTCCCCTCAGCTTCGCTGTACAGTGTTTTATCCTCTGTAGAGTCTAATGTACAGTAAAGTATCACATTCCCATGGCAAACAACCAGACGCGTTCCAGTTACTCATTAGGAGCCAAACAATACGGGAACGACGACTCAAAACAAACATAACCCTCGCTCAGCCCTTTGAGGGAAATGGACGACGTGTTGAATGACACCTCTCAGACTCCTTTTGCAGACTTGACGGGAATGATGGGATTGACATATAAAAATTCTGAGCCATTACCCCTTCAACCACCTTCACCCCCTCCACAATTTCACGGCTCTGACTCTTGCATAAAGTTTGAGATGACAGTGTATACACACTGACATCAATGTCACTTTTTTCCCCCCCACTTCATTATAATTAAGCGCATATCTCCAGGGCACACGCACAGAGAGAGCGAGAGAAGCAAGTTGAAGCCAGGATGGCTGTAATCTGACATTGATGTACAGCAAAAATGGAAGTCCTCGTTCACCTTCCCTTTGTTCCAGGGAGAGGGAAGTGGTGTGTGAAAGGGTGTAATTAATGAACCTACAAATAGCTCCAGTTTCGTTTAATGACAATCTATGTGTTAAGAGGCAGTACCCTTTGTTACTGTGGGTGTGGGAGTGCTGGCAACGCTGGCTCCCAATAGAGAGCTGACAGGTAATTCTGCATTTTGAAATGGTAATGAAGCAGAATGCATCACTGGATTACACTAGAGGGACTCACATGTTGAGCGTCCTTCAGGGTGTAAAAAATGTAACGCTCTTGATCATCAACAAGGCCACTGGCAACAACCAGAGTATCAGGCCGGGTGCGAAGGTCAAGAAGTGTATCTGTGTGACTTACCCCAGGGCCTCGCCAGGGCAGCCAATTCCTAATTGCCGCTTTAAACAGGGCAAATGAAGCTGGCATGACAGATTGCGTCAAAACAAGTCTGTAGGCTGGCGCACAGTTAATTTGTGAGACACAGAGATGCATTCGGTGCCAGGAAGAGCTCACGCGTAATGAATATCATTTCCCAGGTAGCGGCTTGCGGATGATGTATTTTACTGCATACTGTGCACGGTGGATTGCGAGACAGGAAGACTGCTCCTCGTCTCATTTAAAGTGAACCCAGATACCGCAGTGTCTATAACGCCATGCTGCATATGATGAGGAGGGGAAAAAAAATGTTACTGCCTTCTCCTTTGATTGCAGAAGCTACAATTTTGATGTCCTTATCAGATTGTTAGTTTAAATTAGATGTTTTCTTCTTCAGAGGGATTTTACACATTTAAGTGTTTAATTAATTTTTCTCATCACACAAATTCTAAGACCATATCTTTGTCTTTTATCTGTCAGTCCTGAAAAAAAAAGAAGAAAAAAAAAAAGTTTCTGGCACGATCGCTGCCCATCTATTTTCACAATATGCTTATCTCAGTCCCTGAAAGATTCTCATTGTTCTTGTGCTAATCCTCCAAATCTGCAGCATGACTCAGAAGTTAACCACACTCCCTCGTGCCAGTACAATTCTGTTCTGTATTATCCTCCAACAGGAGCCACACGTCATTTCTCCCTCTGAAACAATGTGCCCAAAATGACTCCTTGTCTGCCAAACAGATGATAAAATGCCCAGCTGTGAGTTTTAATAATGCCTGCTGGCAAACACGAGTCAAAGGAACAGTTAAAGATATAATGACGCACTTTGTTATAATGAAGCTCATTGTCTTACACAACAGTGGGAGACCCGGTCTGGTTTGCACAGGGAAGTCTACTGGCAGGATCTCTCCTCTGTTGTGGAAGTAGAACAATAAAAAAATAATGATGAACACATCTATACCAGCGGGATGCGTTTCACCTGGGTGTGTTGGCACGGAAGAGGGAAGTTTAGTGGAGATGTTGTAGCGGTGTCGGATGCACTCGCAGATACCACGCGTGTTGATCCCTGACCAGACGTAGAGTCAGTGAAAGCCTTCAGAGCCAATTGAGGTGAATCCGTAAGGAATGCGACGCATTCTTAGGGAGGGGCCGCCGGGGGCTCATGGGAGTCGCCTGTTCGCCGTCACGGTCGCAGGAATTCAAGTCGTTATGGAAAAGGATGCTGGCTGTCTTCATACAAAATCATGGCAAGCTGCAACATTCCAGCACAAGTGTGGGCTCTTTTCGGCATGGCCCCTAATCTCCAAGGTCTATTTTGGACACCGCATCGGTCCCCAAGGCCCCCTTACCCCGTATCTCTCTATCTTCATCTGACCAACTGCACGCTGTCACATAATACACTGTCTGCCTTTAATTACTGTCTGGAAGTATCGGGGTCAAGGGTCACACATTCCATCGGGAGCCTCCGTGTGCGAGTGTGTGCTGTTATGTGTGTGCGTGACTGTCTCGCCTCGATGCGCTGCGTGTCCTTTGTATGACGGCCGGAGTATTGAGGGAAGTGCTGAATTCCACAGCACTTTTTTTCCCCTTGCTCATCACGTATCGCACCCCCTTGACCCGCGTCTACCATCAGCCCCCCGGACCTGTTTTAGGAGTGCAAATGGTTTGCTGGGAGCCACCGGGAAGCGGGGGAGAATGTGTCGGAGCCGTGATTACAAGTGTCTAATTTAAGTCTGAGACAAAATTCTGAAATGATATTGGACACAATTTAATCCACTGTGATATGCAACCCAAACCCAAAAAAGGGTTGTTGCCCTTGAGGTTAAAGCCCCCGCTATCCCCGGGGCTCAACTTCTACTTTCCCTGACAAGAGACAAGATTAGGCAGCTGTACTAAGGACCAAACTGCTCTCGGCAAAAGCACCTAATTTGAGCTCTTATCAAAAAAGTGGAGAAGGTAAAATTATTTCCACACGGAGGTGAAGCCTCAAGCTACTGGCTTTAACAGGAAAACATCTTTGTAAGTGTATCCTAGACCCGGACCCCCTCCTCTCCCCCTATCTAAAGGTTGTGTGAGGCTAATACCATATGTATACACGGGGAGAGAAAGAAAAGAGGCTTGGTCAGAGATATGAATAAACCCTCACACCCCACCCTGTAATCTGACTACAAATATTATTGCATAAATCAGCTGGTGGCCTTTCATGCTCCACTGTCACCAGCGAGCCACCGGGCCAGCCAGGGCTATAAATTAAAGCAAACAAACTTAGGTATCAGGCGACAATAATTGGGTTTGGTGTCTGTTGTTATATTTTCCTATCTGGCCAGTTGTTATGTGTAATCATAAAAAAAATTCAATGACTTAACATAATAGTGTTTTCATGATGGGAAGACAGGCAAGAACAGGATGGATTTGAATACGATTTAGCTGAGATTTAGCAGCTCTGCCTTCAGCACTGTGACCAGCATCATTTTTTATCGAGTTTTTATTAAATGCTTAGAGTCGCCAGTGTAATTCCACACAGGCAGAAATAACATATTGCTGAATGCTGATGCACTGCACCCTGAAAATATAATCTAGCGACGGGGCAGAAATAGGCTGTTTATCATGGGATCTGTTGACTAAACTGTCTCAGGCCATTAAGCAGATCCCGGAGATACTGATTACTAAGGGGGACAAAAACATAAAATGAAAATGCCTACAATGACTGAGGTGCAAGGCGACGATGCACATACCACTCAATCAGGAGAAACAATGATGTAACAACTGATGTTGATGATGGAGCAAAAAAAAAAAAAAAAGACTTCACACTCAAAGCGTAGAGTTGGACAGTTTCATTACGAGGCCGAGCACAACAGGACATCAATCCCACCCGCTGGTTATTCAATACAATATGCATATATAAAGCTACTGAATAATAAATGATGCACTCAAAGTGAAAGCATGAGGACATCTATTGATTAGACCTCTTACATCTGTCATATGACCCGTAGATTATCACATGATCTGCACAGATTGCCTTACTCCCAGCGCTTCACTGGCGACACAGCCGAGCAGAGGGGCCACTGGAAAACTGGGAAAAATGTGTTGATCTATTGATGAGGTGATCCTTACTGTTTATCAGGTTCCCTTGACCTTGACCATGCATTGTATGGGATATTGGAATAATATGCAGCTGGTAAAGGAGCATGCATGGGAGCGGCAGTAAGGATACACAGAAGAAAGCAGCGAGGAGTAGCAACTGATTCAAGGGGCTTTAATTATGTAAATTATCCTGATTTATAGATTTAAAATGTCAGGGTGTGTTTCTTTGAACAGCCAACGGCACCTGCAGTGGATGCAGGCTGGATCAGTTTGCTACTGCACAGACAGCTGGAGATGCTGCTTTGTCAACAGATAAAAGTGGGATGCAACTAAGAATTAATATCATCATCAATCCTGCCAAATAAATGAGCAACAATCAATATCAGGGCTCCCATTCATATTCAGGGACTTTTCCAGGACATTGTCAGTGATGATGGAGCTGCTGCAGAGTGACAGACAGGTTTTTGCACCATATGCTAATACTTTCCCCTGTAATGCTTCAGAGATGAGTCATTCTTTACAGTCGTACTTTGCATTTTATACATTTATTTACCCAGATTGCTGCTATGTTGATTTACTCTCCTGCCCCCAGAGGTTCGATTTCCTGAATAGATGATATAGTGGCTCTCATTCACATATTTTTCTATTTCTGTTGTTGGACAACAGAAGGAGTATGAAAAACTGAGCATAATGGCCCATTAAGTCAACCACAGTCACTTCCAAATCACAAAAAACACAATTTTCCTCTCACACAGCATGTCTCCACACTACGCAAACCTTCTGAACTGTTTGTGTTCGCTCACAAGGCAGAAAGAAAAAAAGGTACAAGATATAATTTTCCAGGACAATCAGGTAATTTTCTTCCCATTTCCCCCACGTTTTTCATTTGCTCAATGATTTTCCAGGTTTACCAGGCTGCGTGCACCATGAATGGTTAAAGGGATATTCCAGCATAAGTTGAACTCATGGTCTATCGCACCACAAGTCCAAGTAGAACACGCCTTCAAAAGATCAAGTCTGCCGACCACAAACTTCTTGAGTTGTAGCGACTTCAGCACAGACAGCCTGATAGCAAAATACTGCTGTCTATGGAGCCAAGAGCCAACTAAGATAAAAAAAAGTCACTCATGGCCACAGATAACGCTCAAAACAGCACCAAACTTCATCAACAGAATGATACAAGGCATCAAACACCCACTAGCTTTGCTTGATTTGTATTGAAAAGAGACAAAAACAGAACTCACCCACTCTACCTCCAGTATTTGATGCCTTGTATTATGTGCTTGGACTCTATTTGTACTGTTGACAAAGTATGGTGCTGATCTGAGCATTATTAGTGGCCACGGATGTCTTTTTTTGATCGTGGTTGGCTCTTGGCTGTCTGTGCTGAAGTCACTACAACTAGAGATGTTTGTGGTCGGAAAATTTGATCTCTTGGGGGGTGTTCTGCTCAGTCTCACAGTGCCTTTTAGACCTTACGCCCTCTACGTTTTGTGTAGGTTAAGGAAACTAAATATATTGGTTCAGGTTAAGGCAGTCCCTTCCTGTGGTAGGAGACGAGAGGTAAACTATTGTTTCCAGTGTTGCTGATCGTTCTTACTGGGAGGTTTAGAGGCTTTTCAGAGGAAAACATCAATCACACTTTCTTATCCCACATAATAAGACAATCATGACAACAATCACTGAGTATCAACAATACTACAGCTCTTCAAAGAAGAAAAGTCTTTAACTTGTAAAACATGACAAATGTAGCTGTCGACACTTTGATCTGTACAAGGATTCCTCATTACACAACAATAAACCATCCGACAAACAAAAAAAAATTAAATTGCAGTGTTTACTCTTAAGTCGTCCCCGGTTTGCCAATGATATATTAGGACTGCAATTATTTAGTTGGAAATGAAGCTGTAAGTAGCCGATTATTTTGATTTAAATTCTGTCAGATGTGTTTGTCTTGTTGTTTTCTTCACGGGCTGATTATAAATTGTCAAGAACATGCCACAATATCTGCATGAAGAAGTGACGGCGACACCTCGAGCAGCACATGCCGTTCTCGTACAGATGAGGGTGAGATGATAACAAAGACACAATTTCCTGTGAAGTCCCATCTAGTAGATACAGCGGCGCTGCAAAGCTGCCACTTTTTTTTTTTTATCCAACCAAGGCTTAGGTGCCTTCTCTCCCACTGAGTTGCCTTATCCTCCTCAAGCATCTGTTTTTTGAAGCCAGGCAGCTTAAGCACAGATTAATGGAGAGTCCTAGAGTTCTTGCCGTGAGGGCACAAAGCAGAAGTCTTGGCTTGAATTTTGGCATCAGAGCCCGCGTGCAGTGAGTTGCCATTATCAGCAACACATCTCCTCGGCTGCTGAGACAGCAAGTTTGCTAACATTGCTGCTTTGACTTATCTCAGCATTGTACTTTTCAGTTCTTCAGGCGGCCACGCCTCAAACCGAGGACCCATGGGTGTTCGCTGTACAGCTACTCCGATTCCATTTGGGCCATTTGCTGCCTTCTTGCGTTTTACCGGTCTGTGATACGTTGGTGTAAATGCGCTGTAATAAGATAGTTGTCTCGTACTTTCATTACCACTTTCATTATCTTCAAGAAATGCTGAAACAGCCTCTGTTGTAGATGGTGCTGTAGTCCAGGCCTACTAGCATTTATTACCCAATCAATACTCACCTTAATCTAATTTAGTGGGAAGTAGTGGACTCTTTCACTTCATCCCCTCCCCCCTCTCATCGAGCCAAGCTCTGGTAGAAAGGCCTCTCACTCTCTTATTCTGCTGCCAGGCTTTTCATCCTACAGACAGATACAATGTTCCTGAAGCCCTGCAGTGGCTGTTCTCACGCTTTCTTCCTCCCCGCTCTGAAATAAAGTAAAAAAAAGAAAAGGAGGAAGGTCTTTCCTGAGCCCTCTCTCTTTCTTTCCCCTGAGGAGAAGAGGAGGTTGGAGGGGAGGAGGTGATGGAAGGCGGCAGCTATCCAGCCACTTCCCCTCCCCTCGAGCGAAGCTGCGACCCCTCCAGGCCGTGCCTGCTCCCCAATCTACCCAATCACTGCGAGACGTGGCAAATGAAACAGTCTTTTTTTTTAAACGAGCGAAAGTGAGCAGAGTATGAAACAGAAGCTCTGACGCGGCGAACGTGCCCGGACTGCCAGCAACGATATTTAATCAGATATTAAACACACACTGCATCACATTCACCAGCCTGGCACAATGACAGCTCCCTCATCATTCTCCACTGTTTTCAGGAAATATAGACTGCAGAGAAGCCACTCCCCTTCCCCGCTCTCTGAGGTCAGGTTTAACTATGTTTATATCTGTTGATTATCTGTTTTTTCCCCCTGTTGCTTTTGTTGATTTATTTAGCTTCCTTCTTTGTAATTTGAAGCTTCTTTTCATTTATAATTCTTACTCTACATCACAGAAGCAATCATGAGGCTATCTCCGGCCCACATGCTGTGTGAGCACCAATTCTGGCTGGTAATTCCTATGCAAACCTTTTATTAGAAGTAAACCCATTAGGCTTAATGCATTGGAAACATTCAAACATCAAACTCTAATATCTCATCTCCTCTAATCTTGTTGACTGGGTGACAATTGACTAGCAGAGACGATGCACGGTTATTAGTCTGTAACCTCAGACTTTTAATGCGTTCGACTTCTAGGCACTGCGAGGTTCTCGCCGCCATCCGTGCATGTTTACTTTGCGATATTTCCCAGCGTGTCTGTCAAAGAGCGTGTACACAGCAGGGACCCAAACTCAAGAGTAATAGAAGCCAGCCTGAACACCACCAATCTGCCCACAATACCTAATTTAGCTTTCAGTTTCACCCTGTGTCTTCCAATGTGGCAATTTGCATTCAAGACGGAAGCATGTGAAAGTCTG
Source organism: Decapterus maruadsi (assembly GCA_030347415.2). Classification (NCBI taxonomy): domain Eukaryota; kingdom Metazoa; phylum Chordata; class Actinopteri; order Carangiformes; family Carangidae; genus Decapterus; species Decapterus maruadsi. The sequence goes on from CM064906.1 coordinate 23,234,941, forward strand.
ATTTGGCCTGATTTTCACTGATTTTGTTCCCAACTGCAGCACTTAGTGGACGCTGATTGCAGTTCAAATTACCACTACACACTATCATTGCAGGAACTGGTTGCCATTCAGAGTCATTCTTTTTTCAAATTTCATCAAACGACATTATAGTGCATATCCCATTTACGTTTTTTAAGCAATCAAGCTTAGTCTCTGGTAATAGATTGCCCTTGTGGATTGGTGTGTCTCTGAAATGAGATTTATGGCCTAGTGAAGCTGTTGAATGAACAAATCAATAGATCCGTGTCTGATATAGTGTGTTGCATTCAGAAACACCTGCATGCACCATTGTTCTGTGTCCACCTCCAAGACAGACAATTTCTCATTGTCATTTTGTGAGACATGACATTCGCCGCACACCTCCGACAATAGGCCTTTGTGCCTTTTGTAACTGTCTGAAAACACTTTGAGGCAGCTGATTTTGATATAGATATAAATGGCTCCTCTGTCTACTTAAGTAGTCATATTATTAACCAGCGCTGGAACGAGCAGAGAAATTCTTCACTTCAGCAAATCTGGAGATGTACGTTGAGCCAGTGCCACAATAGAGCTGGAGTTTGACTAAAAAGTAAAAAGGCTTGTATTGAAGATTCTGCTTTATAATTACAGAGTTATTCATATTCAAATGCACTTAAAACAATTAATGAATCGTGACTTTTGACAATTTCTCCTGAGTCCACAATGGGCTCCTGCTGGGTGGTGAGACAAAATGTATTTTTAATTATATTAACTTCTAAACCTTTTTTTTTGTCATTATCTGATGGTAACCTCTCAAATGTGGGACATTTATTTAGCTAAGGCTGCACAGTAAATTGAAATATAACCACAACATGGTCAAATGTGCTGTAATCTCTCTGCAATTGTTTTGATAAAGGTCTGTCTGCAGTTTTTGGTAAATCTTGAATTTATGGTAATGAGCCGCTGCTATTCAATACAAGTTAAGTTATTCCACAAAAGAGCAGAAGCATTGTGGGAGTTCTTTCAAGCTTTCAGTTTTACTTTAAACTCCATCATCAGAAGCATCCAGGCGTGCGAAGGAGGTTGCTTGCATACTCAGATTTGTTCACGTGTTGTTGCTGTTGCAGTCTAACGCCGACACTGTACATTGATGTGACCAAGAAATAAGCTGGTGATGATGACTTACAGTATCAAACATCTGCTACATCTGCTACAGTATAGATAAAGCCAACACTGACATATGCAGCGGTGACGTGTTCTGCACTTCATCTCCAGAAGAAGACAACCAAGCCAGAGACCACCATGTACGTAAATCCCACCTCCGGTTCCTCACAATCTCCGGGATTGAAGCTGGATTTATTATTTATTTTCCATAAATCAGATTTCTTGTGAACATAATGAGATCTGTGGGCTGCATCACAATGTTACTGTACATTTATGTGCTTGTATGGACTGTACATTCATTCATAATGCTGCAAAGCTGTGACTCCACAAGGTCGGATTCGGCAATATGATTAAATACAACGAGAACAGGACAATGTGACTCAAACCAACGTCAAGACTGATTCTCCTGTCAGTTGGAGTGTGTATTTAGATGGTTGCATGCATGGTTTGGAGGAGCAACAAGTTTAGAGGCACAAAATAAATCAGTACTGTAATATTGGGATACGATGTGCGCTGACTGCAGTACAAGTTTGTTTTTTTGGAGCATTCCTTTGCATCTGGCAATGCAAAGGCACCCAGATCAAAAATGCTCCCGAGATGAGACGAGAGTACATCCATCTGTGGCGTATACTGTACACCGTACGGCGTAATGGAGCAGCTGTAATGCCTCCCCGTACCAGACACCCTCCATATCCCATCTTTATTAATATGCAAACATCTGCCTCCTCTCTTTACGAGGTGTGAATTTTAAGTTTTTCCTCTGCAGCATCTGCAAGCCATCGGTGCTCAGTTGGGGTTTGGCCTGCTAAACATTTACCAGCTGTTGACCGTACGGATGATGGCTGTGCGTAACAGAGCGCCATAAGAGATGACAACAGTTACCACGCCGGTCCTCTGTGTCCACTTTCACGCCGAGCTCTTTATCTGTTTCACTGTCTTCAGCCGACAGACTGCTCGACGAGGGAAGTTTCTCTAATCCGCAGATGTTGTCTGAGACACTTTGAGGGACCTATTAAAAAGCATCGTTTGCCAGATTTCTAACTCGACTGTTTTCTAAAAAAGTTAAGTTGTATTTAGACGCTCAGGCGCCGACTATGAGCCAGAACTGTTCTGTCAAGGTCACGTATTGCCTCCTAGACATGATCATTTGTACTCTTTTCTTTCCAAGTTGACGAGCGATTGCGTTATTGACAGACGGGGGAGTGAGACAGAAAGAGAAGGAAAAAAAAGCTTTGTGGCATCTTCATTGTCAGAGCAAGCATGTTGAATGCAATACAAAGGGGCTCTTTTCATTGGGCCACAGTGACAAGCTCCTGTTCTAAAGAACCCAGAGGAAAAATCGATACTGTGCGAATGTAACCCTGTGTCCCTCCACCCATCCAGCCCTCTATTCTGTCATTTCTCTCAGTTTGGAGAGTTTTGTTTGCACTCAGACCAACACCACTTCTATCAGCCCCCTCCCTCCACCACCTCTCCTCCCCCTCCCTCCACCACAGGAAGGGTCTTGCATCGCTCTGTCCCGACCGTCACCCACAAATTGGACCCAGTGTTCAAGTGCGCTCCGTGCGCTTCGCGGCGCCGAGCTCTCCGAGGAGATCATCAAAGATGCGATGAGCATGCAAAGCGCATTAGGAGCTCTGTTAACTGTGTGATTGGGGAGAAGTTGTTCTGTTTGTTGCTAAGCATTTCCTGCTTGCCGTTCCTGTTGATTAGACACCTAAATTCACGACCCTCCAGTTTTGACGATGATGAATATGACGCACCACCAGCAATTCAGTCTGGAAATCTTTATGCTAATTTGGGATTTGAGATGAGGTTATTTGGCCTAATGCACTGGAAAAATTCAAGTTCAAGGCTCCATCACACAGTCTTTGATTGAATGAGGCAGGCAGGGAAAAGGAAAAGAGCTGCGCATTGATAATGAAAGAGCGAGAGGAAAAAAAAACGAAAATGTCAGATTAATTTCAGATGAACTGCCCTTTGTAGTTTAGACAGCGGGTGATGAAAGCAGAATCTATTCTGAAAACAAAGTTTAGACCTACATTGTGTGATTCCTGGCTTAGACAAGAAAGTCTGTCTCAAAATTTTTCTCTCTTAATGAAGCTTGGCCCTTCCTCCGGATGAGATATTTCACAATAAAAGCCTTCAAGGGAGGGGAAGAGGATACGGGAAGGGATCGTGCCCCCAGACAGGCTTTTAATGTAAAACAGATGGAAGGAAGCGTCTTCTCTCTAAAACATGATGAAATACTGTTAAAAAGGCCTGCGTGTAATGTTAGCGTGACTCAAATAAAGCACTGGTCCTGACCCGAGGAGCAGTTCGTACAGGCACCAGAAGAAAACTGCCTCCGTCCCAACAAGTGAAAGGTTTTTTGAAGTCGACGCTTTTAAAATGAATGACTAACTGGCTTGGTGGTTTCAAAGCAGTGTTGTCTGGGATATTTTTTGATTTTACTTGCATACAGGACTTCCAGCTGAGAGTCACAAAACAGGCCCGTGCCCCAGTTAAAGTGCTTGGGTGCTGTCCGGGCGCCTCGGTTTAAACGGCGTCGTATTCCTCGGCTGTTTTACGACCGTGCAGAACAATCATCACACCTAATATTACCCATGGCTGCTTATATGGCTGCACATCCACCACCATGTTTAACAGACTTTGTGCTTTCCTTCAGCCTTTTTCCCCCTCATGTGTGTCCATATGTGAAAAATAGTTTTTTAAAAATTGATCTTTAGACTATGTAATTTTTCTCCACTCCACAGGTTGCCAGGTTTCATGCTTCTTAGACAAGGTTATGTCTTCTTCTGTGAAGCCTCAAATATAATTGGTTTTCCAATGACAACTCTGTCATATATACCAGGCAGCTGAAGTTCGCAGAGCAGTTTTTAGATTAGATTTCAAGTCCACGGTTATTTTGGAGGCTGCATTTTTTTTTCTCTTCCTCCTCTCATTTTTGAAAAGGTTTTGTTTGTGTGTCAGTGTGTGTCAGAGCTTCGACTGGTGACCGGCGTTCCTCTCCGCTGACACAGTTTGGCAGATGACTCTGAAATCTGTTTCCCTTGCCACATTTTTGCAGATTTCTAACAAATGTTCTCGCAATAGCGGCACCGTTGAGCCTCTTTGGGACCGTTGTTTGTTGCCATTTATCTTGTGAAAACTTTTTGAAACTTGAGCATAAATTGGTGATGTCAGACTTTTTAAAAGCCGGCGGAGACGGCTCGCCGTATGCGGCCGACTTTGTGAATGTGATTTGTTTATACTCTCTCCATTTTTGAGTGTCTGTGGTGACGAGAATCTGATTCATGTTTCTGATATTACCCTCGCTTCTGTCCTTTATTTGACCTACTGCGTGTCTGCCTTGTAATTGTGGTGCAGGATTTTTTAAGAGCTTCATTCCTAGTCTCAGAGGAGGCCAAGAACCACCAAGGGAGTTTCCTCCTCAAAACGCCACTGATCAGAAACCACATCAGAACTCAGTGAATTTCACTAAAACACAGAAAAACAGAGGACCTAGAATTACCCTTTGAAACGTTAACAATCTGGGGACGAAAATAGCCCTTCAGGAGTTTCCTATTTTTGCCTTAAGCTCTGGTTTAGATTGATAGTGGGTTAGATCTCATCAGAAGAGCTGTGTTTAGTGCGAACAGTTGTGCTTGTTTATGTGGATGTGTTTTCGAACCTCACAAAACGTCCCTTTTCAGTTCCAGCAAATAGGCTTGAACTGAAAATCAACCAAAAACACATTCCACATGTATTATATTGTTTCCTGTCCCTGTCCTTTATTGTAACATCATCTTCCTGGTTCCTGTTTTTTTTCCCTTGATCATTCTAAGCTGATGTTCTCTGAAATGTCTCAAGAGAAAAATAGTTAACCTCCGCCTTCTTGATAGGGGGCAAGAGAAGTGAGCAGCTGAAACAATTTCAACTTCACTTGATTAAACAGCTGTTCAGGAACTTTCTGCATGTGTGGGATGTGGTGGATACGATAACTTCATAAGTGTAAATATTTTTTTTATTGTCCCTTATCCAGTGTCATGATCATTTAAGTTTGCTGAAAAACTTGGCAAAACTATTTTCCATGTATTCAGGGGAACAACTGAGCTGCTGGTCCAAACTTTCCTTTGGAAGCAGGATCCTGCACTCCTAAAAAAGATGAAAAATAAAAAAAAACACTAAAAACTCATCACAAAAAACACTTTGGAAAGCAAACCTCCCACTGCTGTTGCAACAAAATGAATTATGAATCAGAAGAAAGAAGTCGACTGTTCACTTGATCCTTCTCCAGTTTGCTTACAGGTGTAGCGGAGGAACAGACACAGTCATTTGTGCATTTTAAATCTAAGCACATGGAGAAATCTGCTCCTTACATAGTTATTTTTGTTCAGCATTTAATACTGTGCAGTCCTCTATAAGCTAAGAAGCTGTGGGAGCTGCATGTCCACCCTCTTATTATCAGTTACCACTCCTTCTTGACCAGCCGTAAACAGGTCAGCGTTAATGGTTTTCTGTCAGCACATGCACCGAAACCTGAACACGGGGCCCTATGCGGCTGAGCTGGTCCCTCTGTCCTTCTTGCTTTACACAATAATAAGCGTTGAACCCGTCGCCCTATGCGGTTAAATTGTCAGACGATACTGCCTTTCAAGGTGTGATGAAGGTTGACAGTGAAATTTCAGAGTATTATTTAGAAGCACAAACATCTGTAGCAGAGGGCGACGACAACCACCTGCTGGGTAGAAAATAAATGAATATGGGAGATGGTTTTTTGACCCTTTTTTGAAGAGCGTCTGACCGCAGGTTCATGGTCATCCACACTGAAACCATTTCACAGGTCTCCCATCTGTCTGTATTGATTGTGCGCTGACCTGGGATGCACAGGCCGATCGGCTCTGTAAGCAGACGGCGACAACAACGTCTGCACTAAGAGGCGACTAAGAGTTCATGGAGTTGGTCAGAAGTTTACAGTAGTTTCTTTTCTCTTTTTCCGTCCGCCGGATTTCAAGAGCCTAATTAGATTCGGCATCACAGCTTGCTTCGGTAACCTCTCTGTGCAACTGAAGTCAAAATGAGTCAGAGTCATGCAGACTGCACGGAAGATAATAGGAATAAGACAGCATCCATCCCTGCAGTGTACCTACGATCAGGCTGTGCTGAGGTAAGCCAACAGGATAATAACCAGCCAGTCTCATGTGGTATACACCGAGAGGCAGCTGCTTCCATCAGGGAGCAGGTTTGAAATGCCACATTGTCATGTGAATCGATTTAAGGACTCTTTTATCCCTACTTCAGTTTTAAAAAAAGGGGACAGAATCGATATCTTTATTTTTACCTCTTTGTTTTTTCTCCACCATTAAGCTTTTGACTGTCTTTTTACTGTACATTTAGATTTTATACATGTTTCAGGTCGATTTGCATTTATTTTTGTTTGTTTTATCAATATGAGTTTTGGTTTTTGTGAGTCGCAGCACCCTGAGCTCCATTCCCTACAGTGTGGGACAACAAAGTAAAATCTCCACTCCAACTATTCACCAAAAGAAATCAATACAACTTGATGAGTTAAATTTATCTGCAACTTGTTTCCAGCTGACAGAAGAAGAAAAGGGACAAACACGGGGAGAGGAGAGCGGAGGGGAGGAGGGAAGGTCGGCAGGAGTCAATTATGCGAGACAAAAGTTTGTCAAGAATAATCTGCAGCCTGTGGTCTGAGCGTTGAGTTTCTGTCTTCTTCGCGGAGGCATGAGTTATTTTTCCACCCCTCCTTAAATTTACCTTTTGATCACATAAATTAATTAACCGACTGCGCTGGCTCGTTCAGTCTACAAAGCACGCTGTTGATGTTTAGGAGCTTCCTTAGTTCAAAGAAGTTGAAAATGCCCACACTGATAATATGGGGTTTCATTATTTAATTATCCAAGATGAGAAAACTGACATGATTAAATGTGCCACTGCTGCCGATGCTGTGATAGCGTGCCAGAAAGTCTGAATGACTTTCAGTAAAGAAGAAGTATAGATTCATCTACGACGGCGAGGATGAAACCTAATTCTTCCAAAAACATATTTCCTCAGTTGGTGTTGCACTCGTATAAAATCTGCCATGTTCACCTGAGATGATATCTGAGGACTTCAAAGACGACAGCGCACAATGCACACCATTTTAATGCTTGTGAAACTCTTCAGCGACCTCGGTGCCCAGTGGATGACTAACCCCCATCTTGATCAAGATACATGTGCTATTATAGCTATGTCTCCTACTGGAAATGTTGCAGCCATGGATAATGGTTATCACTCAGAACTATTTTTGCCTCATCTGCAGTGATTCTTCTCCAGGGTCATTCCTGCAGGTTTAGGGGTATTATGGATAACAAGTGCAGCAGCAGCAGCCAGGATGTTTACATGTATTCGCACCTGTGCATTAAAAAAAAAAGCTGATTTCACAGGTCAGGCTCTTGTTGGGCACCGAGATTGAATTGAAAAAAACAAGAAAGCAATAATTTTACTCTTCAAGTCCCTTAAGGATCTTTAAGTAACAGCCTCACAAACGTGATCCATGATGATGATCCACATGCGTGCTCACTTAGAGAGGCACTAAGAAGACACGAGGATCCAAATCCTGCCAGGAGGATGCCCCTTTCTGAAATGAAAATGTCTGAATTAGCGATGCTCCTCCTGTTCAATTTGTCAGCCATCTGTGTAGTTTTTTTTTTTTTTCCAGAGGTGTGTGTAAATAAGGGTCCACACCGCTTTATTTCTGGAGAGAAAAAGCAAAGTCATAGGTCAGATTTTTATAACAAGCAGCGTTCCCCACGGGGCCGTTCCTGCAGCCCTTCTGCACTTGGCTCACTAGTCTTTAATTTACAGACGACATATGGATCATCAATTTTGAATAATGTTTTCGCCGAGTCTAGAAACAACAGCCTGAAGTTAAACAGCGTCGTCTTGTTCTCGGCTGATTGACAGCTTTCTCCTGCGAACAGCATTAACATGAGAATGTCACGGAGCCATTTGAAAGACAAATAGCACCCTGATAATGTTCAATTTTCCAGCAGCCACACTGAGTCCAATGAGCATTCTCCTATTTATGCCCTCATGTTTTCTGATTTGAGTGGATATGTGAAGTATTCTCTGGCAGAGGTAATGGGTTCTGTCAGCGCTTTCTCTCCGGCTCGGCTACTTATTACCCTCCGCACACCTGCCCATCAATATCAAAGGCTGCACTGGTGAACAAAAATACACCAGTAAACCTTCTCAAATGTCCCTCACCTTCAATCAAAACAAGCCAATATACATTATATCCCTGCTACCCGGGAAAGACTGAGGCCTGCAATTTTGTGTTACAGATTGCAAGGAGTGGGATGGGGAGTGGGGGTGGGGGTGGGGTTCATGATCATCCATGGCGCACACAGCACTTACAGTATATCCAGGCAACACACGTACTGTATGCAGGTGGAACATGGGGTGCGTGTGACCGAGATCTGTTGATTGCAATGAAGGAGAGCTCAGTGAGAGGACATGGCAAGTTTGAGAAGCAGCGAACTTTGCTTCAATTTGTCAAAATCTCTGTGACAGAAGCTGATTGAGCGAAGAGCTCAGACAGATAACGGCCAGTTAGGAAATGGGAGGAAAAGAGAGATCCGTGCCCCCGAAGACCACTTGGTATTAAGGAAAGAAATGGCATCAGGAGCGACTTCCCTGTTGCCTTGGGATTCGGGGTTGAGACACTTCTCATTAGGTCTTATTCCGTGAGCACACGGCGAATCCATTCATTTCTGTGATGATGACTTGAAAGCCCACCAGTGGTGTTTAGGTCACTTCTACAACTGTGATTAATCAGTCGTTTCACACGGCCTGACAGATATCACAGCGACAGATCCAACAGAACAGGAATTGGGATTCACAAACAACCTAATTTTTACAAGAATAAAAAAGATGTTACTGCAGGTACGTGTCAGCGCTCAAGAAGTCCTCCTTTGTTCTTAAGTTTAAAGTTATGCTTCAATGACATAATGTCACAGGTAATTCATAAGAAGTCATTAATTCTGCATAACTGCCGCCTTTGAATTGTCACACTGCCTTTTGAACGTCTGCGATAAGACCGTATGATTGCTCAAAGAATAAATGTTAACGTTAACGTGATCTTCAACAGAGCAGTTAGAGTGGCGCTGAGGAGAAAAAAAAGGGGCTTATTGGAGAGAGCTCGTCATATCAGCAGAAATTCTGCCAAGTCGAACGGCTTCATCTCAATAAATTGTATTTGTCTGTCACAGAAACATGTGGGACCGTCGCCTAATGTAGCGTAAAAGTATCTTTTGTGAAGCCTCCAATTCACTGGGTACGTTTACATGGAGCCTAATATTCCGATTATATTCGGTTTAAAAGCCCAAAGAGTATGAAGATTTTCCATGTGAACAATTTGATCTGAGCAAACAGGTCCCATCTGAATGACATTGCCAAGGGGCAGTTTAAACCTTTTTTATTGAAAAAATAAAAAAGAATAAATAAATAAATCATGCAAACAGTTTCATCTGAATACTTTCTGGCTGTGTTCCCTCTGCACATGCCCAACAACCTGATGCATGTGCATCCAAAGCTGGAGTTTGTTTTTGATACAAACTCCCTAAAGAGGTGAGAATGTGAAGGAACACATTGGGTTGTGCCTCATCTCTTCATTTCTTCCAGTGTAAGTAGGCATGAATGTACCAAACTGATGGAAGACAACAGGCAATAGATGTCTATCTTCCACAGAGATGGGGTGCACGGATGAGGAGGTGACGTTTCCAAACACTAGATTGAATTAAATCACATCATGTAAACAGTTGACCCAAAATCTTTAAATCAGAATGAAATGATGTGTGCACGTAACCACAGTTATTGCATCAGCCGGTCAGAGCTAAACTATGAAAAGCACAGTGAACAATGGAAACGGAGAGGAGAGAGGGGTCAGGGGGCTCTTTCCAGGAAATAACACGTGCCCTTTCCAAAAGATGACAATCACAGCTCGACAGGGACAGGACCATTTCCTCAAGATTATTCTTGAGAGATACAATCTGGAATTAATCCGTACCCATTTATTTGTCTAGATTGGTGGGTTTGAAATCGTCAGGTGCAACCTCTCAAAATAAAAAAAATAAAAAAGGAGGGGGGGATTGGGGACGAGGATGCGGTTCACAGCATCTGCGCCATAGCAGATGAAAACTGTCTCTCCGCCACACTAGATTAGAGAAGGAGGAAAAGCGGCAGCTGCACTGGCTGCGTTGGGCTCAAAGGTATGAAGTTGTCAGAATAGCCTACTTGGAAAAAAAAAAGGCAAGTTGACATCTAACCGTGCGGGGAGGTCAAAGTGTTTACAGCTGCTCTGAAAAAGCCACATTTGAAGGTGGAGCAAAAGGCCTGATCACAGAGGGGGGCTAGCATGATGTTTGCTCAAACAGGGATAAAAGTGCACTGCACACTTCAGGACAATTTTCCCTTGAAAGCAGTCAAAGTGCTGGACTCTCTTGCACTCTCAAAGAATTTGACAAAAGGAAAATACAACGCCCCCCAGCCAACTGCTGCATGAAATCCAAGTGATTTTAAGATATCTTAGTTTTGCAGGTTATACAGACCAATTATGACACTCTGTGCGTTAATATGCACAGCTGAGTTATGAGTTAAGGCCCCCACTGGGTTGAGTGGACTTTATGTGGAGTGGACTCCCTTATGCATTTTGTTCAATGTCTGAGTTGAAGCCTGGAGCGGGAGCTGTGGAGAACGTCTGGGCCAGGATACTGCCAATAGTAAAGTTATATGGGTGTGTTGGGGTATATTCAGACATGTGGCTCGTTGGCTCTGTTCGGATTCAGGGGCTAAAAACAATACAATTGTTGCATTTTGTGCTTTGGGTTGTTTGTGTTCACAAAGTCACAGTCTTGAACGGACAAAAGCTGTAAACAAATGCCATGCACGAACCAACTGTTCTCTCACTGGTCAGAAATCTTACCAAGAAGGAGGAGGAGGTTAGCCAGGAAAAACAAAAACCATGAGAATAGAGGTCAACGTCAACGCGAAACCGACCCCATTGAGTCATTTGTATATATTTTCAACCTCAATCCAATCTGAACCCGGCCATGACACACGCAAAAACCGGCTCGGACCAGCTGCATCCAGTCGGGCCGTCCTGGCCTGTTGAGAACCATGGACTATATCAGCAGCGTATTGCGTGTTCTGTTGGTTCCTGAGTTGATCACATTCTCACTGCAAACCCACCGCTCCAGGGCCCGAATGCAAGCAAGACCACGCCTTCTTGGTGATGTCGGTCCACTTGTTTAATCCCGTATCTGAGCGGTTAAACGCTCCCTGATTCAGAACAACTGCTCCAAACAAGCCAGGTCTGAATACAGCCTTAGTCCAACTTAGAGAAATTCAATTTAGCGCAGCTTCAGTCTGATTAAGTCCAGTTTGAGTCGGCCTAACAACATCAGGTAAACGTGCTGACTGAAGAGGTGTTGGGTTTCAGATCCTGTTCAACTCTCCAACAAGTACTTCAGTTAAAGCACGCTGTCGCCACAGGACATCACAGCTGGGTGTGGTATTGTAGCATGCTGTTACTGCAGCAGGAAGAAACAGGTGTCAACACGAGCAGGCAGTGCAAGCTGGTTTATGGACAGAATGTAGTTGCTCTTTTGCACGTTTTAAATTTTGATGCATCTGTAGCGCTCTATTAGCTCGTGGATTAAACATCAGGCCATAAATTTCATGCTCCGTTCACCACAACAGCATCTGCGGAGTGGTATTGTTTTACAGAGGGATAAATAAATATCTTAATTCACCGACTTGGTCCTTGCGCGGACAAGCCAGATTCATCCTCTCAGCAAATGTGTATAGATCTTTTCGTTTTGGACTTCAGAGGGTCAGAGGATGACAAAATGAAAAACACTAGATGACTGAATAACACTCCTCTAAATGGATTTCAGACGCATCAAGAGATGCAGAGCTCCCAGAGCCATCAGATGTATTTTTTCCCCCCTACAATCTCTTTTTCTGAGATGTAATTAAAGACCTTTAATCTAGGATTCAGATTCTTGTGTAGTGTCAGTGGTGAGTCGATGGTGCAGCCACATTAGCGAGTTGAAAGTGATAAGTACCAAAACAAACTGAATCTTGTCCAACATGAGCCCCATTACAATTCCAATTTATTTTCCCACCCACGGTCTGAATCAAATTGAACCTATTGACCAGGCAGATGGAAAAAAAAAAGGCCTGGTGAACAAAACAATATGTTGTTCACTTCCCCCTCATTAAATACTGAGAGTCCATTGAAAAACCAACAACTTATTGATGGGGACGTGCTACATGTTGCCAAACAGTAGGCTTAAAGGAATTAAACTTGAATCGCGTGCTGCTGCTGAATGCATCTTTAAGTCGGTGGCTTTATGGGAAGCAGTGCTCCTTTTCACCGAGGATCATGGAGAAAATTATGAATCCTACAGCCCGTGATATCACTGTAACCAAGTACATGGTAGCTCCAGATAGTCTAATGTAGGAAGAAATCCCATGCTGCTGGTATTTCTCCCTATCCTTATTATTTGAATATAAAACCCATCAGCTTAGCTCGGCATGCAAGACACAGCTCTTTGTTGTGCGCGATTGCCGCCATGCTTGGGCCTGATACGGTTGTGTGCTTTTATTTTACCCGACACTCCAGTGGGTCCGTTGTGATTCAACAGTCATTATCAATGCCCAACACATGTCGGCCTGCCTCTGACTGTCCTAGTAGCACACTGACCACACCAGGGAACCGGACGCGCTAATCCATCGCAGTCTCAAAATGGATCCTGAACAATTGCTTGGCATTTTGCAGTGCCCGCATGAGGTTGCTAAGAGTACGTCTTATTCTTGCGCTCGGAAATAACAGCGAGGACAATGAGTTTATTCTGCCCTGAATGCGGGGTGGATTAATTTGATGATCCTCTTCTTCTTCTTCAACGTTAGGACAAGACCCGCACTCCAACGCACATGAAAACACAACATACATGTAGCATTAGTCAGGGTGTACACATGTTGAATCACTCTGTGTGCGATACCGCTGGGACTTCCGTTATGTAAGACGCTACATATTTATGCATCTGACACAGCCAGTGGATAGAGCTGCCCTTCACAATCCATTTGCCCTGTTCTTCTCATCCCGTTTACACATTAGGGAGGGTGTCAAAACTGAGCCGATTATTACACAAGGAAATCAAGCCATCTGACGTGCCGATCAATGGCTCCCTTGACTGATGGGTCTCCTATCTAGATGAACGGCTCCCTTGAGGGATGCTCGCTCTGCCTCGCTGCTGCTACGGAGACAGGGAGGCGGGAGGCAGAGGGGGTGGGATGCAACATCACTGATTGTCAAGGTCACCTCGTGGCCACAGTGACGACGCAATGAATCAGCCCCGACCCAAAGGAGATCATGCAGCAAGATCTGACCACAGATTGAAGGCTATGCAAAGTAAGAAAGACAAATGCCCTCCTTCCCTTTATTTTTTTTCCTTTTCTCGTTGTTGATCCTGTGCGAAGATTCATGTGAGGCTGCACCGCAACACATGATGACTGTGGTTCATTAAAGGAGAACCGTAAGATATCGGGCAAATGCCCTTGTGGCTTCTTGAAGACCCACTCGAAGCCTTCAGGGACAGGCTGCTCATTGTGATCCCCTCTAGCTGCAGCAGCAGCAGCAGCAGCAGCAGCAGCAGCAGCAGCAGCAGCAGCAGCCAGCTGTCCCTCCATCCAGAGGGGGGGAGGCGGCGGCGGCAGCAGATATATGGAGAATTTGACATTGAACGCAGCCTGGAGATGTTTGGATGGCACGCTGATAATGCTGGTCATCTGTTGAACTGCAACCGAGGGGTCACACGGAGCTGCTCACAGTCAAGCGTCATGTACTGATAACTGGGCCATACATGTATATGCACATGGGAGGGATTCAGGGGGAGAAACAGACAGCACCGAATCTCAAAGCAGATAATATATGTATTGCTTTCTTGCAGCAAAGATACAAAACGTCATATTTTCCCAGATACTGTGACATGCAGTTCCAGCTTGAATGGTCATTCCTGAACGTTAAGCCTTTGCTCCTGTCATAATTACTACGGTCACTAGATTTTAATGTAACTGTGGGTCATAATATTCTGCTGCACAAACAACCTATGGGCTACATTTTAAAAGGCTGGCAATCTAAATTAGGATTGACTACATTTAACACGCAATTACACTGATGTAGAACGACTTTCTAGATAGTTAAGATAAGATAAACATGTTCCTCTGTAATGGGGAATATAATCTATAGATAATCTGCAGGCCGGGTTGTCTCTTAAGTACGACACCCATGGTGTTAACAATGCACGACAATGTTGATACACATTTGTCATTATCAAAAAAAGCCCCTGTGATTTGGATATCACACTTGGCTGTGCTGCGATTTTGATTATATTGCGAATGAGCCGTATTAGAAATCGTGATAACAAGAACTGACAACATTAGTGAGTGTAGTGGTTGACCGCGCCGCCACGTTGGCGTACTATTACATCTTTTGAAATGAAATCTTGCACAGACATGTCAGATAACTTCCCATCCTCCCCAGAGAGTAGAGAGTGTATCGAGCCCAGGGAGGGAGGGGAGCCGGAGGTTGGCGGGAACATAGAACATAAATAGGCCGCTTCATTGGTTTAATAAGCTTTGTATGTTTATGTTGCTGCGTGTGCTTATAAAATATTCAAAAATAATAGAGCTGTGATAGTATAAGTGAATAGTAAAAGTTAAATTCAATTCTCATTTTGATGACAGTGCCCCTTGCATTCGCGTATACTACCCATGCCCATTTAAATTGAATGTTTTGACAGTTGTTAGATGACTCGACATGACATTTATATTCCCTCGGGAGACTTTACTGTGCACTGCCACTGGTGTTTGTTGTTAATTAGCAAATGTTAGCATGCAAAAACTCCTAAACTAAGACGATGAGACTGGTAAACATTACATCAGCTAAAAGATCAGCACGCTTGTGTCGGGAGCGGTCCGACGTTAGCATTTAGCTCAGAGGTGCTGCATGCGGTGTCTCGCAGAGCCGCTGACGAGACTGGAGGTTTTCAAGTCCCCGTTAATGCAAGTAGTGACAAATAAAAAGTGTGTACATCCCCTCTAGTTGCCAATCCCTCTCAGAGTTCACAAACAAATCTTCAAAAACCTGGAGAGAAACCTTCAGAAATACTGAGCACGGCTGCCTTGATCTAACTTGCACAACTGACACGAGGAGTGTTAACAGGGTGGAGAAGTAAGCACACGCTGTTTGAAGAGTCATGGTCTGGGACTCCCTCTGTTCGGTTCGGTACAACCGCCGCTTCGTAATTAACACGACATGAATTATACCTTATAGGATTCCTACAAGTTCAAAGCAGCCATCTTGGTGCGAGTACAGGCCCGGTTACAAATGCACGCTGACACTACAAACATCCCTGCTCCGCTGCTGCTCCTCAGCTTTTTAATGTGAGTGGCTCTTCGCTCTCTTACATGTGCATGTCCCGGTCTACAGCGCTGCCGACCATGTTCTTTGTTTCTCTTTTTTCCTTTCATTCTCCATCGAGAATAAATACAATTATCTTATAATGGGATCCCCTTTGATAAAAAGCAGTCCTCTGTCATTCTGTTGGAGGTGCCAGAGTGTTGGATGGTGAGAAACTCCAGGTTAAGTACTTTCTTTTATCACTGCTCCTTTTTATATGCAAATCACCCTGCCCGCCCATCTATTTACTGTTGCAGGTATTCAGACAGGGCCTCAAACCGTGCCAGCCACAGACCGCAGCCTGCCATCCGGCGCCAGCATGGGACTTGAAATAGATTTGATTAGGATTCAAAAATACGTCTTTGATCTCACGTTTGTTAGGCAAATGCAGCCACATGACAATATGCTTGAGAGGATGGAATGATTCTGCTGCCGTTTACAAAATAATGGACAATCTAATTGTACTGTAATGCAGGGTGTGCGCAGTTATTAATTTGTGAGGTGCAGTGAGCCAGAAACTGGGTTCATTTGCATGCGGTTCTGACAGGTTGAGAGCGAGGCAGTGGTTTGGCTTCAAACAAATATGCTGTTGCCTATAGATAATCAGCACTCTGTTGCTGTGTGGCACAAACTCCCTACCTGCTGTCACAATGAATACACTGTCATTTTGTCAATAAATATGAAATCAGGGGGGCAGGGGGTTTTCAATAATTAGATTTACCGTTACAAAGTAAGACGCTCATTCCCAGCTACAGCACTGGAACTGATTTGGTCTTTTCAATGAAAAAGTAAAAATATAATAATAGGATAATAATAAAAAGAACCAGTATTCAGCTTCAGTCACTTAAATCGAGGTGAGGAAGTTGTCAAAGTCTCAACATAGAAAGACCAATATCCCAAAGTGTAATCATTCCCAAAATCTCACTGCTCCCATTACATCTTCAAATCTGACACTTGTACTTTTTTTTTTCCAAAAGTGCACACCAGACTTACCAGAAATGAGCTGCTGTCATTTCTAAACATTGAGTCACACACCCCAAAAGACCTCGGTGACCCAGATCAAGATCGAGCTTGACATACATTATTTAAATAATGTGGAATGTGTGTGATTTGAGTATTGAGACTTCTAAAAATACAGCCATGATGTAGCTTGTAATCCGACAGCACATGGAGCATTTATGTGGCGGCAGATTTTTTTTAATTTTTTTTTTTAAGTTCAATGACGATTATATATTTGCACTGTACCGAGGCTCTTTTATCTTTCATTAAACCGAGGCCAGGCACGGTGATTGGACCAAATAACCCACTCCACATTCATTATTAACTACATTACACACTATTCTCTGATGAGCTGTAATTCTACTTGCATGGGCACAGCTGGAGGGGCCTTCACAAAGGTTTTAACATGGCTAACTCCACGCTAGTTGGAATTTGCACTGAGAGTCTATTAAAAGAAGTCTTGTACATTGGTACAACACGGTGAGATTAGTAGCAGCTGGCCAGCTCACGTAATTAAATTGTTGTCATGGCACAATGATAGTCAATGTTCTTTTTCCACTCTCAGTCATGGATAAACAAGAGCCTATTTTCTCTCTTTTGGGGGCGTGGGCTCGCCTCGAACAGCTCCCCCCGTACGTTATAGGCTTTTTTCAGGCTGTAATTGACAACACTTGATGCTCAGGCTTTGGAAAAAAAAAGACTGTGGATTTCCCTAGATTAGAGTGTGGGGGCCAAGGCTATTCCATCCTCTGCAAACTGGATTAAATCACTTGATTGGTAAGAAAAGCTAAAGAGACGGCTGTGGCGGATTGCCAAGATATACCGTCGCTGGCTCTGCTTCCGAGGTGAAAGGTTAACCGTCCTGTCCAGAAGGGCTTCAAGACTGTTTGGCCTTGACCGCGCGGGTCAGCGGATGACAGTCATAAATCACACGCCAATGAACTACGATCAAAGCACAGCATCGAGCCACTTCACATCCCATTTTCACTGACAGGTGAAAAAGCATCTTCTATGTGGATTCCTCCTCCTTTTTTTTTTTCCTCAAACATAATATAGGCTTCCACACACATGCTCAAAAGCACCAATATGCCCAAGACTCTTATTTCTTAACTGCTCTCGCTCAGCAGTCACACAACCTTGACTTGTTTCTTCCACATCAGTTCATGGTGTCATGTGCCCTCTCTCCTCCTCTCTGTATCACTCTCTGCACCACAGCTTCCCTAAGGCTCCACGCTTTGAATAGCTCGGGTGCAAGAGTGGAGTTGCTTCAAATCTCATTTCATGAGTTATAATGCAGTGGGTCCTTTAAAGTTCTAATCCATGATTGGTTCACAGCAGCAATTCCAACACACGGTCCAATATACTGTACTGTACAATTTTTTTCTGCACAAACCTCATGCAAAAGTTCACCCAGTGTGTCGGTGGCACACTCTGCTGCGTCACCTGCAATTAAAATGTGAAACATGAGCCCTGGATCGAGAGGTTTACAAGCTCCATCCGTCAAAGAGCTTTCGTTGTGAGCAGCAGAACGTCTGAAAAACTTGCCAACAGACCTGAATAAAAACTGGTGAAACGTCAGACAACGGGTGAAAGTACAAGTAGCCTACTCATGTGTGCAGTGTGGGTCTGTGGTTGGATTTTCAACACACTTGTTTTAGTTATTTTCACAGGTACTACTCCACAAACATATAAACATCTGATCCAGGTCTTCAATTTGAAAAGATTTTGTGTGATTATATTTTTTAAAAAGGGGGCTACATTTGAGTGGTTACATTTAACCATCCCAATGTAATTCACGTGCAGGTCCAAGTGCATGGATGTGCCAAATCTGTGGAAATCCCCTCAAGGTGCTTTTGAGATAATAAACAGGAGGCCACAATGTCAAAGTCACCTTGATCTTTGACCCTAAGATCTAATTAGTTTATTCCTGTGTGCAATTGGACAATTGTGCTAAATCCGAAGGGAGTCCCTTGTGAACCTCTGCAGATATTGCCCTCCAAAGACCAGAAGCCAAAAGCAGTGGCACTCAGACTTTGACCTTGGACCACCGCCTTCTAAATCAGTTCCTGCTCGACTCCAAGCGAGACTCTATAAGCGACACATTTTGCTGTTACAACTGAGCAATTACAATTCTCTGCTGCAAATGAAACAATCTCTGCCGCCACCACTGACCCGCTGTCTTTGCTATAATATTGTCCATCTGTCACGAGTTAAGGAGACACTTTTGCAGAAGCGCCAGAGAAAAACCTGACAGCAAACTCCCACGATGCCTCCGAGAGCCATTTTAACATCCAAAAGCTACAGCAAAAGGCCGCGATCACGCTGCCATGTTTTGGCAGTTCTCATGCAGCCATTGTCTTGGGGATGATAAACGGCCTCCATCACAGCCACAGCCAACACACAGCCCAAACTAATTACTCGACTGGCAGGTCCTGTATTCATTGTGGACCTTGCAACTGTACATGCCCAGTTTCTATATCTGCTCCTCATTCACGGAGCAGCCATTACTGCAGAGCTCTCGGAGTGAGGTGAAAGAGGAATGATGTAGCATGATCTGTTATTTGTAACGGTGGAGACAAGCCACAAATTCCTGCCATGTTGAATGTGGTCTATTTCTTTCTTTTCTCCCCCCATCTTGTTAGCACCCGAGGGGGAGTTCGATATCATACCGTGTAACCTGTGAGCCATCATTGCCTGTTTACGCTTCACACAACCCAACGTTGGGTGAAAATCTTCAAAGGGACTCACCAGGCTGCCACTTAGATAATATGTTCCACTATAAATGGGTCTTTCATTGACATTTAAATACTATTCCATCCTCATCACTCGGCACAATGCAGAGGAAATGCGTTTCTTTAATACCGCCTCCTCTGTTCCTTACAGTTTTCTACGGTACCAAAATATTAGTATTAAACCCCATACTCACAGAGTATATAACTGCTCTTTTTCCTCCTCATTTCTTGTTGAGTCAGAGGTACGGGAAGAAAGTCACATTTAACTTTATCTTCCATGGTCAATCTATTTAACACTGTAAGCAGACTGAAATGGTTGGAGTGAAAACGTCTGGGGAAATATCAGGGGCTGGGAAGACGTCCAATGATGCTGTGATTTATGGTTTCATTACTGCATCTACCAGGAAAGATCCCTGTATGAATCTCTGCTCCGAACATCTCCGTGCGTCATAGCAGAGATTAACATCAGTCACACTAAAAAACACAAGTAGGTTGAAGGGCAGAGAGACGTATATGCCACCCTTGTTTTGAGGTTTTTTACTTCACAGAAGGCAGAGTGTTGGTAAACTAATTAATATTTTCAAGGGTTATGCGAAAGGCTACATTAGCATATCGGTGCAGTTGGCATGTAAAGGTTCATCTTTATCATACAGTTGCTCCGTGTTAGAGGGGACTAAGAGAAATACGCCAACTCTGCTAGAGAAACCCAATTCAGACAGATTGTATTTTTTTTTACCCATAAAACATTCATGCAATGAATCACTTAAGATATCGAAATACCTCAGAGCTCACTGAGCGCAAAGAATAGAATTCTATTTTATTCCTCTGAAAACACACTGTCATATAACTTACTTTTGGAAATGAAAGGAGTGAGGACGAATACATAATGCATTTGAAAATGGCTGAGCGGAGAGGATATATATCACAGGTATTCATTCAAAGCTATTAGTTTCTTATTGAACTATGCATCAAAGTGCCGTCTTCAAAAGGCCAACAGATTGGGCTATCATTCTGATATGCAGGCCTGTAATTTGGACATTTTGCTTACACCGTGTCCCGGAGTAACCAAAAGTTTCCAAATGCCACCGGAAGTATTTCAGGTAATGACGTTTTACTCCTTTAATTTTTTTTTTGATCTGAATAATCATTTTTTGACATTGAACACCACCACAGCAGCCATGATGCTTTGACCATAGTCATTACTAAATTATAACATTACTACTCAATACTGCCTGGCCAGACTGCACACCTCTTTAGACTCAGCCTTTAGCTTTATGAGTTGCTTGTGCACAATTGTGACACTATTTAACTTATCAGGCAGGCACAGTGTATTAAAACCTGTCTCTGTGGTAGTTTCAACTACCGAAGGTTTCCTAGGAGGTGAAAACAACACCAAGCTCTCTGTTGTGGCTCATAAAAAAAACAAACTTAAAAGCTTCACTCATCAGCAGTTTAAAAATTAACTGTGAATCAACTGGTGGTTCTCTTAGTGAGAAACCCACAAGACTTAACACCAAACTCTGCCCCGGCCTCAGGACCACATGGCACACACAGGCACAGTTAGCAACCAGCTGGTGATCGTAGTGGAGCACTGAGCTCCTCCAGAGGGACACACGTTCCCCTGAGGGGTTGGTAGAGACCAAAACAGAGCCAAAAGGAGAATATTGCACTTTCAACAACCCTGACTACTAATTGACATTTGCCAGATGGCCAGAAACATGACTCCCAATGCTAATGTTGCTCGGTGCCTTTTGGGCGGATGAATAAGCAACGGTTAGCCATAATAACTTCATAAGGTGATTATGTGTCAATGCTGGGGGGCCTGAGGGAGCTGTGCTGCTCTCTGGCCAAAACTACAATTAATACAGCTTTGACTTAAGGTTTAGAGAAGGATTAATAAATCACCAAGCATGTGACTTTGGTTACTTTAGGCATATCTGCTTATTAGTCCCATAGACATTTAAAAAACATGATTACATTTGTATTATTATATATGTCTATGTGTGTGTTATGAGGACGAGTCACAACAGAGCCCAGGCTGTGGTTGTAGTTTGTTCATTGTCAGTTTCAGGTAAACTAAGGCCATATTTATATCCAGTGGATATTCTGTGAAGCTCTGACAGAAGCAGAACACGGACATCACACTGTTCGTCACCGCAGGCACTTTGTTGATCCTGACACCGGAGTCCAGGTTTTAAAACCCTGAGAAATCATGACAGACATTCAAAGTGAAATATATAGCAGAGTACAGAGAAAACACAACCACAGCCCCGAGCCTTAGAACATCTTGTTATGTGAGGGGAGGTGATTTGGCACGACCCACAGACTCCACGTCTACGGACAACAAACAAACGTGAGTATCGGTGAATTACAGACCTGTTTACACTCAATTAGTCGACTTTGCCTTCACTGATTGGACAATATGTTTATTGTGTGTGCTTAAACAGCAGAAATTAAAGAGGAACTATGAAAGTCTGGCCGCTTTTCCACTGTTTTGCTAACCCTCCTCCTGGCCATGTGCATTTGTTTACAATGAAGCCGGCGACAAAATAGCAGTACATAATGTTACGTAACAGATCTGTGTAGTCTTAACTGTCATAAACAAAAGATTATGGGTTATAGGGCGCGTTTGTGTCACGGTGTGCGGAGACGAGAGCTGGGATACCGGTGCAGCGGCCAAGAACTACACTGATGCTGTAGGTTGGATTTCAGCCGTGAGTCGACAGGTGCCTCCGTTCTCACACGTAACAAGTCACAACTCATGTAGTTACTGTAAGAATCACGCCGAAGCTATTTTCATACTTAATAAATTATGTATTCAGCCTTAATAAATCAAGTATTTTACCAGTTATACTCCAGTTATTTAGAAGATGTCAAGATTTCTTATGAAGACTAAGTAAATGAACAAATAAATGCGAGTCAGTTTGAGTTATGTGTCTAGAGCTTAAGAGGCATATGACCTCCTATGTGCAGACAGCTGTATCAAAATAAAGTGTATTTGTTCTGTGACACGAGTGAATGAAATCTGGGCTGAACCGCCTCCTTGTGTTTAGTCATGCATTTATCCATTAGGTTACACAGGCCCCGCCGCACCGACACATGCAGCAGGGTAGTCATTAAACTATTGACCAGAAATTTGTTTATTATGCACTTTTAATTAGTGTGGAAAGTTGATTAATCAGTCAGTCTAATGAAAAACAATTGACAACAAAAACTAATAATTGTTCAAGTCATTTATCAAAGAAAAAAGCAAATTCCAGCCTCTCAGCTGTGATGTTTTCCTGCTTTTTATAGTTTGATATTATTCAAAAATATACGTTTTTTGGGAACACACTAATAAAATGACTGCACCTTTACTTGTAGCAGACATGGAGCCATCACAAAAGCATTACAGAAGGCCGTGTCCCCAGTATTCACATAAATCACAGCCGAACATTGTTGGAGAAAATGTGTTGTGGTATGAACTTTCTGTTTTGCAGCCTGAGTTCTTTGCACCTTAAAACCTTTTTCATGCAACATTGATAAAGTTAGCATGTAAGCAACTGTTGTAGCAGTTTCAACAAAAGGCTGCAGAGATGTTCTACTAACATGGACTGACACTTGGCAAGGGCTGTTTGCAAAAGCATTTTTACATCTTTCCGCGGCTCCTCAAGGACAGCAGCGCTTCTTGCAATAAGTCATCATTCTTTCAATATGAGCAAAGCCTTTGACACAAGGTTATGTTGGTTTTCCTTCCCCCCGATTTTAGCCCAAAGCAATGGATCCTACAGACACTGAGGACATGTGTAGGCATGCTTCACTGTGACAGCTCCATCTGGACTCCCCATGCGGACCTTCTAATGATCACAGAGCGGGGATTTTCTCTCAAGGACCCAGCGCTGCCTCCTCAGACGCTGACCAAAGTCGACTTCGCCAAACCTTTAATCTGGATTTTTCTTTTCGTATTTGATGCCTAAACTTTATCGTTTTCAACCGTGAGGCTGAATGATGATGTTTAACCAACGGGAGTTTTAGCTTTTGATCTTCGTCTCGGTGAAATGTACACGACAGGATATGCTTTCCTCTGTCCACCATGTCTCTGTGTGTGTGTGTGTGTGTGGACGGTGGCTCTGTGGTTTGATTGAGATAAGCCACAGCAGCACTGGTTATGGTGGACCATTAGATGAGTATCCTTGGGCTCCTGGACTCCTCTCATCACTCTTGGGTGGCTGCCTGTCCCTGGGCAGTGTTGGAGCTGTGCAGGCCTCTGCTTGGTTC
Source organism: Decapterus maruadsi (assembly GCA_030347415.2). Lineage (NCBI taxonomy): Eukaryota > Metazoa > Chordata > Actinopteri > Carangiformes > Carangidae > Decapterus > Decapterus maruadsi. The sequence continues at coordinate 23,258,602 of CM064906.1, forward strand.
CATTATTTATGACTGTCAATCTGACAGGTCGCTCCACCTGTGCTATTCAGCCCCACTACAGCGAATGTCAGTAGAATGTGCAGCCAAAGATAAAAACACTTGTTGGCAGGAAAAAAAAAACAGTGTAAACCTCACTTTGCTTTGACTCCCATGACTGGAGAGTCCTGATGGTGTGGCAAACACTGCACAACCTTTCACAACCATCATGTCAAACAAGACCACGCTTTACTTCACAATTCCTAAAAAATGTAAGGATGCTGCAACAACAACACGCAGGATTTCATATCGTCTCGACTCCACTCTAGGAAGCTATATGAGGGGTAAAATGCTGACCTACACAAGACCAGCACCAAGAGGTTGATGTGACTAATGGATAGTGATCTGGCAGGTCTGAGGCCTTTGGCAGGCTCTGGACTCGGGTTGAGTGATTGTTCTGACCTGCCCATCCATCAGTCAAAATGTGACAAGACGCGGGCTCTCTCCAAAGAGAGACAGCCCTGACCTGTGAGGAGGGAGTTAGTGTCTCCTCTTCACCGGCAGCCTTATAAGAGACTCACGTCTCCATGCACGACTGAGGAGGGAGGACGGTCCTGCCGAGAAGAGCCATGAGAAGAGCCGTCCCCTGCTGGATTCCTAATTTGAGATTTTCGACTAAAGCGCGGGATGAAGGATGCTATTACAACCGAGAGCACACCTTGTATAAAGAATGACGCAGACAGGTAATTTGACAAGCACAGTGCAAACAAAAGTGACAGTGTAAGTTCAGGTAATGCATTCGTGTTATAAATGTCTTCTCTGAAAACAACTTTGTAATGTTGATGCATTTATTTACATGATGAATCATGCCACCATCGGCTCAGAGGGTCTCGGTGAAATTGCATCTGCACGAGTCGAGACGCAGTAGGGCTGCATGCAAATGAAACTAGGAGTATTAATCAATGCTGTATTTCTGGCTACTAAGTGAAGCGTTAACTATTGCACTATTTCAGGAACACAGCATTTGAATAAATATTTGATTACGCCGAAACAGAATTCACACGTGTTTGACAAGAGAAATCCATCACAATTTTTTGGTCAATGCAAATGGCATTTACTCTGCTATTAATGAGGGAGGCGCCAGTGGAGCCGCCGCTTACAGCCCAGAGCCACATCAACACCTTGTTGTTTTTGATGCATTTGTGTGACGCTTGTTGACATGAAAATGTGAGAACAGCAAGCGACGACGATGACAACAACACCAACAACAGGAAACCTAAGTGAGTTCAGGAAGAGTGTGCGTGCGCGGCGTCGGAGAGAAAACACTAAAAAACATGGACCACTTTGGAAAAAAACCAAGAAGTACTTAAGACTGGGATGAACACCATCTCCGCTCTTGATAGCCTGCCACGTTGCTATGGTTACCTTAAGGACACTGCCGCGCTGCCTCGCAGTCAATACGTTGTGAATTAATAATTTGGTAATTGTTTGTAAAGAGTGATTGAAGGAGAATGGCTGAATTGTAGATGAGCTGGCTGTGGTCTGTTAAGTACCCAGATGGCGCGTGTGTATTTATAGGGGATCGACTGACACAAAGCATCGAGGGTCCTATTTTTGTAATAATGAAATCGCACATAAAGTAGTCACAGTTTTAGGCAGCTAACGATGCCGATTCATTTGGGACGTGCTGATTTTCTTCCCATCATCTTTTGGTAATTCACTTTTTATATTAGCAGAGCAAAAAAAAAATCTATTATAGTTCTGCTTTTATGCAGCGTTAGTTAATCCAAACATTCTCAAAATACTGTACAAAGTGTAACACAGATTGCACGGCACAATTGACCATCTGTTGATGTGTAAATAGCCCCCACAGGACAAAACCTTGTAAAGGAAAGTACAAGGCAGGAGGACTTGCAATGAAACACATGAAATCCATCCGCCGCCTTCGCGAGCTCAGAGTCGGTTTAATTCCTGATAAAATAGAAAAAAGTCATGCTTAAATGCCTGTCAGACATTTGTTATTTATGTTGTGATTCATTCATAATGTATGAGGTGATGAAAATGAAAATGTCAGGCTGAGACACGAGCCTCTGTGTAAAAAGGTAATACAGCTCTTAGCGAAACATGCAGCCATTTGTACAAATGCGATTGTGTGCGTATGCATGTGCGCACATGTCACAACACTGATACAAATCTTAATCTTGTACCTGACAGCCGTTAGATACAGTTGCCGTCGTATCAAACATGTAAGGCTGAAATTAGTGTTGTCATATGTTGATAATGTGGTTTCAAAGCGAGGTAGTGGGTGCAGCGGGCGAGCACACTGTCACTGTTTAAGGTGTAAATGTCGGAGAGTTCTCACACAGATTAAACCAACAGGTAAGGATTGTTATTACATGTGCAACACTACATAGAGTCTGATGTAACCCACAGGGAGTTTTTTTTTTTCTGAAGTCAGGCTCCTGGGTTTTTACTGCTTACAGCCTTTTTGAGGTGTTGGAGAAAAAAAAAATTAGGCAATTAGATGAAGCTGAGGTGGACGGGCTGCAGGAGTGGCTGTCATGACTGAGCGCTTAAACCTGGGAGAGCTGTCAATTAGAGCAAACACCTTGAAGCATGCACTATTTAGGACTTTAGCTAAACTGAATATATATTAAAAAGTAGCAATAATTCGTGAGCAGAACTGCCATCGTGTTAAAAAACGTGAAATTACCCTTTATGCATTCATATTTTCTACCAGTGTACACTGAACGTAGGCTATTACACGCACACCTTTGATGTATTATTATGTTAATAGTTATGTCTGTGTTGGATTTGGCATTTGAATTTTAAGGCATCTTTCTTATTTTCCTCAGTGGAAACTAAAATTAGAAGTAGCATCATGACCTTCTCTGTGCACACATTCAGTCCATGAAGTCCCCGATAAAAGGCCTCGAGTATTTAAGAAGAGAGTTATAATAACACAAAGCTCTCTCCGAGTTCCTTCATTTCCAAGCTAAAGGAGCACAAACACAAAGTAACACTTATGTAACCCCGGATTCAAACATTCAGCCATATTCTTCCCACTAGTGCGGCTCCGCAGTTAGCTTAATCGGGATTGATGGTACAGCACATTGGGTCTAAATTTAGTCTCCCCAAGAACATTCCTCTCCTTGCCATTGCTGTGGGGCGAAGCTGAGGTTTTCAGATCCTCCACGGTCACACGCACAGGATGGGAGGCAGTGGAGCTGAAATGCACTATGTCACACTCTGCCTTCCTCCCCGTCCTCCTCCTCCTCCTCCTCTCCCCCCTCCCTTTATCTCTCCATGCACTTGGATTTTGTGGATCACTTACTCAGGGAAAACCCCCTGAGGAAACAGGGTTCTGTGTTCGGAGGTCTAATTTCTAAAATCCACTCTTATGCGGATCAGCTGAGATGTAAAGTGCAACTCAAACTGGATCATTAATGGTGGAGACACATCACAAGTTTGACACATCATACATTCACCCCCCGCCCTCCCCAAAAAACAACAAGAACAAAACAAACATTTAAAACTAGCACATTCTTTAACATGGTTATATCGTTATGCACAGCTTTAGTGGGACTCTGGGGAGATATTCCCCATTTTTTAAATTTGCATCTGTGCCTTGCTAAAAATTACAAAACATAAAAAAAAAGCACGCTGAAAGAAGCTTCAGGCAAACCATTATTAGTTTGCCATGATTTGATTTGCAAGACAGAAACAGTAGTGAAAGCCATCTCGTTATAGAACGCATTTTATATTTGGGATGTGCCTCTGGCCTTTAGCATAAACAGGCAGTTGTTCTGTTTTTGTGCTGTGGCCAGGGTATGCAACAAAAAACAAAAACAAACAAACCTATATCAAATAAATGCTAAATAACTCCATAAGTAGATTTTCAGTGCATTTCTAAAGAAAATGATTCCATGCTGAAAGTCTCATTTAAACAAACTAAAACTACTCAACCTGAGCCGGGCTGCGTCCAAATAATTAGTTCAAATTGTGATGACTCATATTTCTCATTGTGTTTCTGAAGGTTTGCTGCTTATGACCAGGTGAGTCATTACTGCAGGAAGACAATGGTTTTTTTTTTCATTTCTTTTATAAGACTACATGTGGAAAAACAAAATGTATTTTTGCTCATTGCCAGTGCTGACAAGTCCCTGAATATGTTAATTAATGCATATCAGGTTTACATACTGTCTATTGGTCTGTTTCTGATCAGATCTAAGGTCCAGTCCTCTACTATCAAGCAAATGAGAGATTTCCATGATAAATAAATGGTTAATAATATTGTTTGCAAGAGATATTGGGAACTGTGGCCTTCATTATCAAAGCTCAACACATAACCGCATCTCTACACAATGAGGACCCAAACAACTTTCTGTTTTGGCACCAAATGTACACTCTTTGAATAAATACTAAGCCCTTTGAATAAACAACAACAACAACAACACAGTTTCTTTTCCCGAAGATGACAGTCACAATATTAAGTGTGATTTATTTCCCATAGAACATCAGGCACAGGCCGAGTGTTTTGGTTTTTTTCTTAAGTTCAGTTGCCAAGATAGAGATACTCTATATTGAGAAACAATGGAGTGTGCTCAGCAATAAGCTCTGAAAGTGGTATCCAGTGTTCTCTCTTTCAATAATAAAGTGCCTCTTGGAAAATTAAAGTCTGGCACATGTAAAATGGATTTTGTTTTGATCCATATCCTTTAAAATCTACAATGCAAAGGATTAAAAAGTGAATGTAATTCTGTAGCTGTTCCATAAAAACAGTCTGATCAGCTTTTGACTCTTGGAGTACTTTCTCAACAGTGCGAGCTTCGTCCAAAAAACACATTTCTGTACCCTGAGCACGTTCCAACTATAATTTGCCTTGTACAACAGAATTAAATGATGCTTCTGCAGAGGTAGCGGTGGTTTTCTAGCAAAAGACGATCAAATAAAAAACACAACTAACTTTCATGCCTGGAAGGTAAAACATATGTATGTTGACAAGAGGAATGAGTGCCGGTGCACCCGTTAGTCTGCCCGAGAGGAATACAACGTACGGCATGATAAGCATTGCCCCTTTAGCTGTCATGGCAACATCGGTAAACTGCATCCTGCGATAGGTTTAATCCCACTGCAATCCCAGTCCCATCAAAATGTGTCATGGTCCTAAGGCAACTATGTATTGAAAACATTTTATCACAGGAGGTTTAAAAAAAAAAAAAAGCAAAAAAAAGCACTGGTAGATATAAGAAATATTCAGAGGTCAAAGCTCCCCGGAGTGTCTGAAGATGTAAATTACAGAGACCAGAGACGGATCTTTGTGACTTCCAGGGAAATGATGACTATATATGAGATGAAAGTGTTCTCAAAGGCTAAAACAAGTCTACACAGTGGAGCATGCATACACTCACCCTGCACTTATGCATGAACACCTGTACACCTCCTGGATAAAGGAAGCTGGTGTTGTGAGGTGCAACCTCTGGGAAATGGGCATTCTAAAGTCTTATCTTGTTGCGAAATTACAATATTTAAGGTATTTTTCTCAGAAATGCTCGACTGATTCTGTACATGCAGTTTTTTTTGTGTCCTGATGACCCCGTAAAAATTGAAGCTCTCTCCCCGGTCATTGAGACAGGGGCCTGGTTGAGTTAGTCAAAATAACAGCCTAAAAGCGCTGCTATAGAGTGGCAACACTTGACTATAAAGATTTTGATACAGGTCAGGAGCTTCTTTGAATGCTCTCAATGTGATCTCAGGAATTTACCACACTACACTGGGATTAGATAAAATACCTATATACACAGTTTCGCCAGAGCGCTGCAAAAAAAAACATCGAGCGAGCATCAATACTGTAACGCCCTGTTGATCAAAGAGGTAAGAAAAGCACGACTAGACTGCAAAAGTTAGCCAGGGTTACTCTGATAACCACTTAAAAAAATAAAAAAAACTGTGGTGAACAGAAAAGTCACAACATGTCGAAAACAGCAGGAGAACTCACCACAGCTGGACGGCTGAGGACGAGGAAAAACATCGCCTGGTAGCCCGATCAATCACTGTGAATTCTGGCTACTGTACCTCCAGCATAATAACACACCATGTCACACTGGAGAAGTCATCTCAGACTGGTTTCATGAACCTGACAGTGGGTTTAGTGTACTTCACTACCCCACAGTCACCAGATCTGAATCCAACTGAGCACCTGTGGGGATGCGGTGGAACAGGAGACTGGCAGCGTGGATGTGCAGCTGACAAAACCTCCAGACATTATGTGATGCTATCATGTCAACATGGGCCGGGATCTCACAGGAAGCTGCCTTGCCACGAGGAAACTGAGGCTGTTTGGTGAACAACAGAGAGCCTTACACAGCATTAGTATGGTGCATGTGAGTGTGTGACAGCACAACTGCATGTGAAGATGGAGAGTTTCCCCACATAAGGTGCACTCCAGAGACCTGAGTCTAGGAATGTCTCAAGAAAAACACATTATTGTTTAAAAATACTCTACTGTGCAACTTTCTGCAGAATTGCTAAAAACAACTATACCTTAATCTTTGTAAAACACAATATAATATTACATTAATTATATATGAACACAGAGCAAAGAACTACAGTGGCGAGAAAAAGTACAGTATGTGAGCCCTTTGAAATAACCTAGTTTCCTGCATTAACTGGTCATAAAATGTGATGCGATCTACATCTAAGTCACAAGTATAGAAAAACACAATATGCTTAACATAATACCACATAAAAAATTGAACACATGCATTAAAAGTCACAGTGCTGATGGAAAAAGTAAATTAAGCTAGATTAGGGCAAGGTGTAGAGCCACTTTGACCTGTGCAAAAAACAATGAAACATTGTGAGTTTGCTATTCACAAGAAGCATCTGCTGATGTGAGCCATGCCTCACAGATAGGAGGAGACCGCTGAAAACCTACAGTCAAGAATTGTTGAGCTGCATTAAGCTGGAAGGGGTTACAAAGTCGTCTCAAAGACTTTAGGTATTCACCCGTCCACAGGGAGACACATTTTCTACAAATGGAGACAATTTAGTACTGTGGCTAGTCTCCCTCAAGGTGGGCGCCCGGCCAAGTTTACACCAAAGGCACGACGCAGGATACTTGGTGAGGTAATAAAAGAACCCTAGAGTAACAGCTCAAGACTTAGAGAAATCACTGGAAAAGGGGTTAAAGGGATATTTCAAGATTTTAGCAAATTTGTCTATTGCCATAGTCTTAGCAGTAGGTTCATTACTTTTAATTGTTGGTGCAAGCTGGTTTTAGATCAGTGGGGCAGAGACATGAGCTCTGCATGGCACGCGATATTTCCACCTTTCCCTCATCAAACTCAACAAATACACAATCCAACAACTCCAAAGCGCTCTCGTGGAGAAGTTGTGACCTGCACATTCGCCACGCTATGAGATAATAATGGAACGTTACGAGGCGGAGTGACTTCAAAAGCGAAACTAGTTCTGAGTCTTTGCTTAATGTGTCGTAATGTTACATACATTATCATTTCGTAGCATGGTAATTGTGCAGGTCACAACTTGTTCACAAGAGCGTTTTGGAGTTGTTGGATTTAGTTTGATGAGGAAAACGATACCGTGCACCTCTGTTGCATTAGCGGAGCAGTTTGCGGCTCTGCTCCGCCGATCTAAAAACAACTTGCACCGACAATTAAAGGATAACTTTCGTTTTTTACAACCTGGACCTTATTTCTAGCATCAAATACGATCATTTAATCACCCTGACAAGTTTGGTGTCATTTGGAGTCGTTTTGACGAAATTAGCCCCAATCGAGCGGCGCGTATATCCGTATAATGCGAGAACACGGGGCAGCCAATGCAGCCTCTAAATAACACATTATCCGCCGCAAAACTCGTTCATTTCCTCTATTTTGTGATGATTAGTGTTATTCCCCTCCGAGCCCGTGGTGGCATGTTATCAACATCCTGCTCCTCTAGGTTGACCTACTCTGCTCCACCGATCTAAAAACAACTAATGCTATGGTCCGTTTCTGCATGTTTCCGAACAAAATGAGCAGCTGGATGAAGTTCAGCTTCGGTCAGCTTCCACAGGCTTCCTCTCCTCAGCCTGCAATGCTAAAAAGGAAACTTATTATCAGAACTCCTCATCCAAAGGTTAGTAGGTCAGCCTGGAGGAGCCGGATGTTTATGGAGGGGAATAACACTAGTGTATCATCACAAAATATTGGCGAAATGAACAAATTTTGCGGCGGATAATGTGTTATTTAGAACTGCATTGGGTGCCCCGTGTTCTCGCATTAAACGGATATACGCGCTTTAACATCTCACCAAACTTGTCAGGGTGAGTAAATGAGTCTACCAGGTTGTAAAAAACGTTATCCTTTAAAGGCAATGAACCTACTCCTAAAACAAGGGATTATGACAATGTCCAAAATGGAAATATCCCTTTAGCAGGACACTCGCGGAGGAAGCCGCTGTTTTACCAAAAAGAAATATCACTGTCAGGTAATTCCAAAGAGTTCACACATACTATTTCTTGCCACTTTATGTTAATAAAAGGATGATTTTCAAATGAAATCTTTACTAGTATGTTCCTCACTTTGGTTTAGCATGGCAGCAGGCTGACAATATGGAGGACACAGCACTAGACAAGTGAAGCTGAGAACCAAGTGAGACTTTGACCTGATGAAAAGTCAGGTCAAAGTCAATATAGCACTACAACATAAAGTGTTTCAATATAAAAAACACTTCAAGTTATTGAAACAGAGTATAGCTGAGTCTTACAAACTCATGTGAACCTTTTTGTGGAAAATACTGAATGTAAATGAAACGTGACAACTTCGATTGGTCGTCTAATATTGTCGTTATGCCGTGTGCTGTGAAGATCAGCACATACATTTTATACCGCATCTATCCAGAGTCATAATATATCTAATAAAATGTTATTGCTTAGCATTTATATTCTTGAGCTGTGGCAAAGGTCCCAGTGACCTTGACCTTTCATCCTCATGTCTAAGTGGACCTTTGTGCCAGATATAATGGAACTCCCTCATGGCGTTCCTGAGATATTGTGTTCATAACAACGGGGGCGGACGGATTGATGGACAACCAAAAAACACAACGCCTCCGGCCGCGGCTGTCACTGACTGATGTGAAAGGAACTATGGTTCACTATGGTTCTTTGTACTAAAGATATTAACCATCATGAGGTGAACAAACAAAAAAAAAACAGGATGCATTAGTTTCAGAAACACTCAATCAGGTTAGATTTCACTCTAAAAATTCATAACATTCACAGAGCAGCGTTTTGGGATGAAATCCTTTAATTGGACGTTTTTTAAAATTATATTTTGCAACCAATTAGGCTCACCTACCACTCCTGAATGCAAATTTCTAACAACTTCTCATTAACCAGTTAAATGATAATTTCTAGGGGGTCATGAAGCCAACGCTCCTGATCTCATACTGAATATAAATACCAGTGAGGGGGCTAATCAATGATAGATTAATGCATTAACGACTTGATTGCTCATTTCCAGTCTGGAAGCCACATTTCATCCTGGCACACTGTCAGTCTTTGACAAAAAAAAAAGGAAAAGCCCTCTATTGCATACGCATGCTCCAAACCCCTATGCAACACAGACACACACACATATACACACATCAAAACCCCTGCTGCTATATCTAGGGATGTTTCTGTGCTGATAGACCAAATACGCTGCGTTCTATTGTATGTGCAGCATCCCAGAGGCTGCTAGTCAAGGTTATTGATCAACATTCACCTCTATAATTGCATTTCCGTCTATTTAATTTGCTGTTAAGCTCCTCATTAATTACCCTGGTTTCCATCTGGGCATAGCTATTAATCTCTTAGTCTTTGATCTGTTTAATATGCCTTGTGGACAAGTCTTGACATCTTCTACAGTTGTCAGAACATATTCAGAAGACCACTGACTTTCTGTGTTAATGTCAGACTGTTGGACTGGAGGGAGGGAGGAGACACGTACGCAGGCGGAATGCAAAAGGAAAAACTTGTTGAGTTTGTAGCGTGTGGAGAAGAGAAAACAAGAGAATACTTCTGATTGAGAGATCTTTGATCCCTGACAGCAGAAACTGCCTCAGAGTTTGTCTGTGAGCTGGCATTTACTAAACAAAGGCACAAGACCGTGGAATTCATCTAAAATTGAGATCTTCTTTGAGATGTTTCACACTTGAGGGAGGGGGAAAAGTACAAAAAATTAGTCTGGTTTCTGTCCAACCTTTTTTTCTTGCCAAATCTGAACGCATCTACACATCATTTTGAAAACTAATCTTGAGTGTCTTATGCACAGTGAAAACTGACTTTCAAACTCAATCTCCCCAGCAATCAATCTTCTCCTGGCAGGGCAAGTCTGTCGAAACTAGGAGCTGTGGCTATGAAGAAAGTAACATTTCAATTTCTCTCCTCAACTCTTAGTGGCAGCCAGCATATGTTAGCCTTGGCAGTGGATGGAACCATTATGAATGGGCGACAGGGGTGTTCTCGTACGAAGGAAACGGAGGGATGAAATAATTCATCCGAGCTTTTTCCGGAAAGAGGTAGATGACAAAAGAGATCTGTGGGGATTGCGGTGGCCGTGAGGTTACAAGAGGAGTTTGTGATTGAACTCACTGCTCTGTACCTTGAACCACTGTGGAGAGAATACATAATGTATACGGGTCTTAGAGCACTTTTTGGTTTGATAGGAGATAATACCTCACAGTGTTTAGCATTCCTCACTTCTGATTCATGATGCTTCGGGCCACCAGAAAATCCCAGAAAATCAACACATTTGATGAAAATGTCATGCTAACCTGAGTTCTGCCAGTTTTTTTTTCTTTTTTATCCCCGATATGTCACACACTTTCTGGAGTAGGAGGGAGGTCTTTCATCACAGGCAACACTGGAGCACTTTAAAGAGGCAACTTTTATGTCGTGTTCCAGTGCACTTCTACAACTTTAATGTCTTTAATAGACAGCTCAGAGGGGGAGATGTGTGGTTCTTTGTGAATATCTCAGAGATTGCACAGAGTAAAGAACCAGAGCTTTCAGTCAGTACAGCCAAATGAAAGACGTAACAGACTTGAAAACTTTAATCGTAATCTTTAATTGCTTATTTTCTATTCAGTTTATCCAGCAAACATTTGCTGTTCCACCATCTCAAAGGGTAAAAATATTGTCGGTTCAATCGGTTCATCATTGTTTTGTTTTTATATAAAGTATGCTGTTGATTTACTTAGTGTTTTTTAGAGGAGATCTTTGCAGAAACATGGAGCTGCATAACCTCCCTGCACTTAACATTCGTGGGCATTTTCCGGTAGCCTTCATGTTGATGCATTCTGTATGTGAACGTCCTTGACGTGCAAACAAACAAACAACGCATAAAATACAGTATCTTTGGGTTTTAGACTGCAATTTTCAGAGAAATAATTTCAATGCATTGCTTACTGAGAAATTCTGAGGGACATTCTTTCACAATTTGTTTATCTTTTACAGATAAATCAATGATTCATCTTAAGTTGCAGCAGTGATTATTTTAAATAAACACAGTGTTAAGCTCAGCACTGAGAAAAAACAAAAAGGTGATGGTAGACACCTTGCTTTTTTTTTCAGGGAATTGCTGTGTAAGCTTGAATTGTCAGTTCTGGTTGGCTCCCCTTGGTGACCGGCCAAATGTCTCGAGAAAGCGCGAGAGAAAACCCCTTCCAGTATATCCATCTCAAAGGAGTGACAAAAATCAATGGGTGAGATGCTTATCAGGGACATGTTAATAATTTATTGCGGGGCTCGTGGCAGGTGTATAATTGATCAATGGGCGATAAGTTGTGGTGATAAATATTTCATGCTTGGCTGAGAGAGAAAGGAGGAGCCCTTACTTGTCAACAGGCCCCAGTCAAGCTTTCTCAACAGGAGACTGGTCTTATTCAGCCTCCCCAATTGTGCAGTCATTTTCTCTGAATGCCCGTGTGTGTGTGTGTGCTGATAGCTCTCCCAGAGATGATGAAGACAGCTCCCGTGGTGAAGATCAAAGGGCTGGAACATGTACAGGCTAGCTAACAGTGTATTGTTCAGGTCTATGGATCAACTCTGACATCCCCAGGGTCGGACCCTCAGAATTGGTCGGGCTGTAGAGGGGTAGTGGTGGTGGTGGTGGGGGGGTTTCTTCAAGTGGACACACTCGTAAGAGATACATCCATCACTTGTACTGGATAGATTGTTACTCGCTAAATGTATTTCCGACTTTGAGCAGGGAATTCACAACAGGCGTCTGATGGGGATATACTCCAGGATGTAATCTAACGGGGCAATACTGAGGGGTAGAAACAAGCCTCGAGACCCTTTATAAAAGCTGCACTGTATGAGCTCTCACCCCTAGAGGGCAGAAACACAAAAGTCATTTAGAAATGGAAATGTATGAAGACTTTGATGTCTCGTTCTGTTGCCAAAAGCCCCCCCAAAAAATAAAAATAAATAAATACATAAATGGGGACATTGTCTTGAAACAATAGTTTTATGATTTGCGCTGTGGCAGGTTGAACTATTCAAAAAAGGTACTTTGACTTTTGAAATTTAAATATTCACATAAAATACAAGTTATTCAAACTGCTTTGAGCACATATCAGCAGGATAACACAACGATTCAGCACTTCAATACAGCCACAAATGTGGTGTCGTGAATTTTTACAGTTCACAATAACTAGAACTGAATACAGAGGGAAGAAATAATTTTAAATGTATCACACTAAACACATCATTTCAGCACAATTACAGCATGATGGCTCTCACTCTCGTTAGTTTGAGCACACCGAGTACACTGTTCTGTAATTGTTGGCAATAAGAAACATGACACGTTGCATTACTGTTAATTGCCATCAAAAAAAAAAAAAAATAGATTCATGGTGTGAATGAGAGAAATGAAAACAATCTCCGCAGCACCTGTGAAAGTTCTCGTTTTATGTGAGTGCATAAATATTTATTCTATTGAAATCAAACTTAACACCCTAATTCACATCCAGTATTCATCAGCTGAGAAAGCTTTGAATATTCATCAGCGAACACGACGAGCGAAAAAGGATTTAATTCATAAAGTTGCTTGTGAAATTTTCTGTTCCGATTAGTTCACCCTGAACTAAAAAGGGAAAAACAGCAACAATGTGATTCATTAACATGAAAATGAAATTAAAGGAATAGCACGCCACCTGATGTATCGCGTGCTTTTATCACCACAGAAACCACTAGAGACTCCATAAGAGAGACATTAAAATTAATAGTGTACTGTGTTTGAAGAGTTTTTTTCTTTCTAGATGCTGCTCGTTTTGGGGGAAAAAACTGTTTTCAGAATCTAAAAAGTAATTATGTAACATGAGGTTATGTAACCACATAAGTTTATGTCCTTGTAAGAAGTCACTTTGTAAAAGAATGTGTCTTATTTTTCTCATGATGGAAGATATTTGTCCTGATCTGAGACCAAGTATTTCACACTTGACCTCCGACGGAGCATGCTAATCCCTCTCTGCTACTGCATTCACAAAGCCACTGCTCTCCCCTTCAACTGCAGCGTTCATTGAATGAATCATCCTCATAAATTAAACAAATGTTAAACAAACACTCATAATTAGGCGCCTGAATAACCATAGATTGAACCTGAATGCCTACTTATGTTTGTTTTTTAATTAGAATACATTAACGATGTTCGGCTTTCTTTAGCATGAATTCTCAGCGGGGGGGGACGGGAACGTCGAATAAAATAGAGAGGGAATTCTCTCTCACTTTGAGACCAATAGAAACTGGAGGGGGAGGGAGGGGGGGGGGGTGCATGGAAAGGATGGTGTTGTTTGGCTCATGCATCATAAGGAAGAGTTTTTGGCTGGTAATTAAGCGCAGGATGAGTAAAAGCTTGTTCAAAACAAAATCTCCTACACACGAGCTTTGTAAGTGGACGCTGTGAGACTTGAATCGAGTTTTTCACCGTCAGAGGAGTTGAATGTCCTCAGAAAAGTCAAGGTCACCTGGCTGACCCGCCTCTAATATGAACTGTGAAAGTGAAGTCTTTATTTCTCACTCATGTTTCAGATGCTTAAGGAGAACATGGAGACTATGTGAGGCTGACTACACACTTATATATTTTTCAAATCTTAAAAATTTAATAACATGACCTAAAGACAGTTTCAACCAGTTTTGAGCATTATACTGGATGATTCAATTTGTAGAAACAATTTCACAAAAGTGATTCCCAGACATGAGATTTCACATAAAGTTGTGTAATCAAATACGATTTCAGTAGGAAAAAAACAAAAATGGAGGACGATCTATGTCGTCAGCGAGTTGTCCTGTGGGTAAACCATGGACTAGAAAAACATGAAGAAGAATATGGTGAAAACGTGGCTGGAAAATATCGTACAGGTGTCGATTATATGCACTTTGCAGGGTAAAGTAGGCAACATCCAGCTAGTGACACCTCCCACTCTGCTCGCTCTCATTGGCTACTGCAGGTATGACATCAGAGATAGAGTTGTAAATATCAAACTTACGGCTGACTGATTAATCTTATTTTCATGGTCATTGCGATATCATTATGCAGGATAAAACGCAAAAGGTAGCCTGAAATACTGTACGTTGAGAAAGTTTTATTGTATTGCATGTGTATTTGCGTGGCAGTGTTACAGCGCCACCACAGGCCTGGTTTATGTACTACAGGGATTTGAGTTGTTTTCATAAAGGTTGATATCGCAAGTCATATCGTCATCGCAACATTGAACAGTGACATTGTACATCAGACATTATGTTGATATCGGGCGAGCCTACATTTTGCGATCAGAACAGCATAGTAAAATAATTGTATTGACACAACACACTTGAGGATAATTTTAACACATTATCATTTGCAACAGCCTTGGGGAAAGAAAACCTTAAGAATCAACTAAAGTATATAATTTTCCACTGGAGTTACACTTAACAAAATACACCGCCGCATATCAAACATGGCAAAATGATTTAAAACGAAGATTAAAAGAAAAGAAATCTACCCACATTCTCTAATCACTTTCATATATTCACAATGTTCAAAGCATAAAAAATCTGTTAGATGTATGTGAACCCTGCACAGCTCTCTCACACCCCTGGATTAATTTCATATTCTAATCTGAGGAGTTCAGCATCGAGTCTCATATCAGGATCTTCGTCTGCCTCCGATTCCACATCCGAATGACCGCCCACTGCGTGAGAGGATTAAACTGTAATATGAATTCTTTATTCTCCCTTTTGTCAATTCAACTCAATTATGTGCCCCAACCTGGGCAAATTTCTTTTATGTTGTAATATAATTGAGAGATCATAACTCAGATGGAAGACACAGATGGAGATTGTGAAGTACCTGACCTTACCTGATGCCTGTTGACAGAGCTCCCTATTTAAGATTGAATTACGGCTTTGCCATTTGTGCCTTGGATCCCATTTTCTAGAGCCATGGGCCATGTGTTAATGGATGATTTTAATTAAATATTTCCAAGTTTAAACTTTTTAAAGACTTTAAATGACTTCAGATATGCAGCTACAGGCAGAGTAATATTTTTACTACTGTTGGCGGGATATCTGAACCACTGCTATCCTTCTGGGCAGGAGAATCAATATATACTGTATCTAATGGGGGCACATAATACAATAATATTGGGCAATTATCAGTGCAGGGGTGTGATGAGTATCATCACAGTTAACCTCTCAGCTTTCAGCAAAGGAAAAAAAAAATGCATCTCATTGAATATTGTAAGAGTGCAGCACAGAAATACAATAGAAAAGCTCATTAGACTCCTCACAAAAGGGCCATGTCGCACTTTCTCTGCATTTTGAATTTGATACCACAGGATTTTAGAGCACAGCACATCAACCAGCCACGACGAAACACCTCAACTTTCATGCTGTTTAAAAACACATAATAGTTAGGGATGCCATGGTGTGGAAATTTCCCCACCGGGTAAACTCGTGACAGCACTGGCGTCGTTACGCTGCATTGTACATGAAAAAGGCTCCGTCTCTGTAGATTGGAAATGGTGCCAAATAGGTGCTCTCACTTTTCACTTTGACAACAAATCCTCCACCGCTCTGGTGTCACTCAGCTCTTCTGCTCTTATCATATGATAAGACGCCATGACTCATTGGTGTGACTCAGCTCCTGCTGCTGCTGCTGCTGCATGGGGCAGAAGCTGAAGTGTCTGATTGAGCATTGAAGTAGTATTTTACAAATTAGAGCTACTTATCTAATGAACACAGGCGGTACTTGCTGATGAACCAAATGGAGTTTAAATAAGAACTATTGAGTAAAAACTATTGTTAATAGACAGTAATTGGTTTAATTGGTGTGTGCCTGAACACTGTGTAGTCAACACAAAGTTTACACAAGTGTATAGTATATGTGATTAAAGCTATAGTGCGTAACTTCTGTTGCCCGCTTAAAGGACTTCTGTGTTATTACAACGATACTGAAGAAGTTATGCACTATAGCTTTATTTGTACCATCATAATTGCAGTATTTTGATAATACAGACCCATGGATGAAAACACACACAATCAAATTGTAGTATGACATCATCACAGTAGCATTCTGACAAAAAAAATAGCCTTGGATCCATTTACAGTATAAGCTTGTTCCAGAGCTTTCAACTCACACAGCCTTTATCAACTGAGGGGGTCTACCCGGTTGCCATAGAAATCTTTTAATGCATGCTGACTTCAAAGTAACCCATCCGTGGTCTTTCTTGAAATACAAAGCAGTCCCATGTCTTCTGGTTAAAAGATAGAGCTGAAGGCTCGAAAAAAGAATCTAGTGAGAGATCGAAGTAATTAAACCCCAGCCGCAGGTCAAAGGTACATGACACGTAGTCAATAAAACATTTATCACAATTTATTTCCCTCTATAGTTTCTTTCGGCGTTTCTCTGAAACATACATGCCAGCACATCCAACCCAACACTATAGCCAATATTAGCTTTCTGGTTGCGATCTAAAATTGTCTCGAGGAAACTAATAATAACTTTGAAAGAAAGCAATAGATATATTTCAAAGATAACATGACCTTGTGGACAACTGGCGCTATAGTGCACTGGTAAAATAAATGCTTTCCGAGCTCAGTGGGAAAGGAGCAGGGGTATCCATAAAGCTTGTACTCGTCTTGTGCTCGCCGCAGATGGCCGCCTAAATACATAAATGGTCCCCTATTTTGTGTGTTCTCATAAAGCCCTCTCAGACATCCTCGTCGTGGATGTCATCCAAGCAGACAATATCACTCACTGCCCCCGGTGGGCCGAGATGACTGGTAATATCTCCAATTTCCGCAGGGTTTCTCAGATCTTTTCTTAGATTGGCCGTGATTGGATAAGTGGTGGAGAACATGATCAACAGTCTCTCTTTACCAATAATGCCTCGCTGTGAAATAAAAGAATCGCAGGTAGAAGCTCTCCCCAGTGATAAACCTTGGCCATAAAAGACTCTCTCACCGGGTAATTAATCTTGCAGAGGGTGGTTAAATTTCATACCAGTGCTTAAGTTCAAAAGGGAGAATCCACTGAGGAAACTGACCTCAGCATTTTCCTGTACAGCAGTGGCTCTGTCTCTGTCTTTGTCAAATACGGTGCCTGAATCTGATGCAATAAAGAAAGGAAACTGACAACGCACCGCGAGGAAAATGAAGTATGTGCTGTTTTGCTGACCCAAAGGCGTCTTCTGTTTTCCAGCAGACACAGAAACTTCACTGTTCACTGTTTTCCTCTCCTTGACAGAACATCATGCTGGGAATAAAACTGTGCTGTGCTCCGGAGATTTTCACAGTTGCCTTTCATTCATTATTCACCGCGGTTATAAAAGTGTAAAAACGACTGCTTCTTGCTAATAACAGCCTCTCCTAAACCAGTTTTTCACACGCTTGCGCCCGCCGCTGACCCGGGTTCAGCCGTCTAACTCTACAATAGCTGTCGCACCACGCTGTGTCTGAAGTGCAAAATTTTCTATTTGGTACATCACTGGAGGTGTCTGGTGCCACTTAAACGTTCACACCCTCTCTCAATGTCACAGCACACTTCAGCCCACTCCCAGCCAAGGGACGAGCCACCAGGGTCGCGCTGAAATGTCCTTCTGTTGATCCAGACATTGTGTTACCAGCGTGCGGCCCTGAACTGCGGGAGCAATATGGCGCCGCCGAGCGAAAGCAAAGTCGCTCAGAAGAAGAAGTTATTCTTGTGTCAGCTTTGTCAGTCACCTGCTGACCTACTGCTAAAGACTTTTTCTCCCTGAGAGAGGAATATCCACCACTTGTTAGGCGCCTATCATCCAATTAGACCGATATTTTCTCTCATTTGATTACGACACATACTGTAACAGCATACAGGAAATGATGCATCTGACATTTTGCTTTGTGCTATTCCTTTTCTTATCCATGTGTCTGTTACTACTCGGCTTTGTTTTGCTGCTAAACTGATGGAGCTGTGAAGCATTTTGTGAAAATTCAGTGTTTCCGTCCTGTCACACCAGGCTGCCGGCTCAGTGTTTAGTCCTTGGCCTCATCTCACTTTACATAAAAATGAATGCAAAGAGACCCCCCCGCTGTGAGGTATACATTTTAAAATTGGGGGAAAGTGAATACTGCGGAGTATCGACAGCCATACCTATCAATATTGGCCTCAAAAATCCACCACCAGCTGGGCTTTTGTTCAAAACAATAAATGGCCTTACGCTGTTGCTTTATACTGCCCTACAAAGGAGAAAGGCAGTAACTGCGCAGAGTTCCGAACTGAGAAAAATGACTTTAAAGTTACAGTAACTGTATCTTGTTGTCCGTCTTAGTAGTTGTAGGTAGATTATTGGACATGTGGCAGTTTTGTTACTTTGTATTATCTTATTCTTTGTAAATATTAATTATCACATTTAATTTGATGTTTTACCCCTATTTTGTAGTTACTGTATTCTTCCTTTGTATTACTTGCCAAAAACGTGTCACCATACCAAGCAAAAAGGCAGTAACTGCAGATTATTCAAAAATTATTCTGTCACAATTTGTGCTCTAGTTGTGTTAGATACACTGTATTTGGACTAATTGAAACCATTTGTTTCCCTGAACATGGATATACCAAACCCAAAGTAATCTGACCATTTTAGGGCAATATTTTCCATCCGGAAGCTGTTCTGGTGCAGAAATTGCTGCTTTAAGTGTCTCACATTCCTAATCTGTATCAAGGCCCAAAGGACAATTTATTTCGAATTGGACCACATTCTTGTGCGTGAATATTAGATTAATTTGTATCTAAGTGTATTTCTGTAGGCTATCTAATGTAGGCCTATCTGCTAGCTATACAAATCGCATCCACTTTGAAGCAATAGGTTATAGGCAAGTTAGGCTAACTCCAATTTCAACAGTGCAAAACTAAATAATTTTGATTGAGTAGGCCTAACCACGTGAAGGAGAAAATGGATATCCCATCCATGATTAGACGAAGAGAAAGATCAGAGAATTACAAGTTACAGCTATGCAAATGCTAGCTAAAACGTCAGTTAGCATCATGTTAGCATACATCTGCTCCACAGGTCGGATTGTCTGATGGGGGGGTGTGATCGTATTGTCGGGGCGGGATCATATGGGAATCACTGAGCTGACAGCGTGTTCACAGCATAGACTGTGATTCACAGTAACTGCACTCTGTGGCAACACAGTTGTTTTTACGTTAAGTAAAACAAAGCAAAAAGGCAGTAACTGCAGTTACTGTCTTCTTGCTTTGTTTCACTAGGGCTTTTCGCAGTTACTGTAAAAACGACTACCATTTTTCTCCAAAACGACACATATTTGAGATGAGATATTTTGTCACATAACAAAGGATGCCTTGAATGTCATGAAAATGATAATAACTCATTTTCGACAAAAAATGCAGTTACTGCCTTTCTCCTTTGTAGGGCAGTATATTATATCAGGCCAAACGCTTTGTACTGTAGCTATACAATAGAAAAGTTCACAGAGGATAATGTTGTTAGCTTTAAAAGTAAATGCATCAAGTACCTTAATAAACAATGGTATTCAGGCCTCCCTTTTTAAAGTTCAACTGTGGACTTCTGAGAGTTACAGTAAAGTTACGGTGAGGGGAAAGAGAACAAATAAAAAGAGAAAAGTAGTTGAGGATGGGGAGCTAAAGCCAGCAGAAAAGTGAAAAAAGTTCCAAAAAACCTTATGGTGGGGTTGCAGATAATGCACAGTGGACCCCTCATTTCAGGTAATACAACACACAATTGGACCGGCTTTCCACAGAGGGGAATCCATCCATCTCACACCATCAATTATTCATTTGGCTCGCTCTCTCCCCGGCACGGTTACAAGACAAAAGCTTTCTCTTGGAATTGCGGCTGAAATAGGAGAAAAGCTCTTCCCCTCAGCCTGACAGCTCCCAACAAAACATGTGTAGAGGTCCCTTAGTAACAGACTCGCTATAGTAGATACATGACCGGCCTGGCTTATACCTGAATGAATAAACAAATTAATAACATTAAAAACTACTAATAAATCAGGAAACATTATGAGTAACTGTACAAAGTGCTTTTAATAACACCAACTTCAATATATATCGTATATCTTTGCATCAGCAACAGAAAAGCCAAGAGCTTAAAATGTAAAGCCTATGCAAATCTCTCAGAGCAGATGAGTAGATATAACCCACAGTGGGCGGAAAATAGGGTGGATATTATTCATGAGTGATAATGACTGTTCATCCTTATCAAGTGAAGTCTGCAATGTATGGATTTGTGTTATTGTACGCATCACATCAATCAAGCATAAATAATGATGCACTGCTCTATATAAGCACTGACACTCACATATGGACAATCTGCTCATATTTGCTGTAATTGTCCTTTCCTCCTCAACTGTCGCATGCCACTGGTCATTATGGAGACGCCGCTGAACCCCTCATCAGGCTGATCCTGCTGTCGCTGTAGACCTAATTAACACAGTCTTGGTGGATAATCCTTAATTATTTGTCAGTGACCTAGATGATTCTCGCTTATTGTTGTTATGGGAGAGCTGTTGAGACCAATCAGAGGATCAAGAACTTGCTGATAATCAGCCTGGGTAAGAAATAAAGTTAATTCCTAATTTAATTGGCACTTCAGACAGAAAGGAATTAATCCATATTATCTTATTTCATACAGAGGAACTTTATGAAGGTTACTCAAGGGCGCCATCTTCCACAGATCGGCCCCAAGACCCTGTCACGGTCATCAAATTCTCATGTTTTGTCAAAAACCGGCTGCTGGTGTCGCACAGATACACACAGGAAACCTTTGGTGGGTGTGTGGTGACGCTCAGGGTTTCACTTGACTGATGTGAACCCACCCATGTCAACATCAGACATCCTGAGCAACTGCTCTGTCCATCGACTGACTCCGAGGTAAACTGCTGCTGCTGCTGCTGCTGCTGCTCGGGCTCAGCACCAGCGTTACCATGGCAATGAACCCAAAGACCACTATTTTTCATAGAAGTTAATATTCACTCCCATGTTTATTGATCTTTGATATGTGTTGGAGTTATACGTTTTATTTTATTTTTTTCCTGCACATAGTAAATTTGACATCTCCACAGCTGGACCAGAGGGAGGGAGGAAGCAGCTGCAGGATTTTCAAAGTAAATGTTCAGGGAGAGTTCTTTCTTTAGTTGAGAGGGGGGTGTATCTACACATCTTTTATCCCTGTTAACTCTATATAAAGTGAAACTTGTCTCGACAGCGTTAGATAACTATTGTTGCCGACTTCAAGCCACCATTGACTGTGACTCTGTCGAGGGCCGCCGTCTGAAGTGTCCTTCGACTGAACTGTTTCCTATAGAAAGTTAAACTAATAGCCACAATAGTTGGTGCTCACTTGAGGAGGAGTGAAGAGCGAATCCAGAGCAATAACAGATATACCAGACCGTGACAGACTGAGCCGATTTCCCATACGTTGAATGAAATCTTCACAAATCTACAGTAATTATTAAACCTCATTACTAGTCAAGAACATCACCCTGCGTGACAGATAACTACGCAGGCTGCTGTGGCTCAGGAGGCTGAGTGGGTGGTGCAGTAATCAGAGGGTTGGCGGTTTGATCCCTGGCTCCTCCGGTCCACACGTCAAAGTGCACTAAGATACTGAACTGATATTGCAAGTATGTAGCTACAAAGTGCTTAAAGACTAAAAAACGCTATATCATTCATGTTAAATTCATTATCAGTTACTCTGGACATTTGTTTCTTGATTAATTGCTCACATAAAACACAGATGGAAAAATAAACTTTGGGTGTAGTTATAGTTAGACGGCTGCGACTCTTGGTTGAAATTAGGGCACGTTTAAGGCTCGGCAACTAAAATACCTAGTTAACCATCAAGTGCCTCCAAATTTAGCCGTCATTCCTCCTATTGATTGGTTGCCAACTTGCCATGTGTCAAGACAGAGAGTGTCATCTAATCTGAGCCTGTCAGAGAGCAGTGGGAAGAAAAGAGGAAAAGATAAAGAAGCAGACAGCGGATGCCGAGGCAAGAAATTCGGCTTTCTGCAGATGCAGTGAAGGGCTCTTTTGTTGAGTCCGTGATGGACACCGAACAATAACACTAACCCCTGAACTATTTTGGTTTTGTTGCCAAGCAGTGAGCCGTTGTTTTCGTATGTATTGTATGATTTTTTTTTTCAGGGACGGGTCCGGGGTCAGACTCTCACCACGTAGCTCAAGTGAGTCGACGGAGCAGGAGTCATAACGAAGATCCCAGTTTAGTCCCAAGCTTCATTATAACAATAATGAATGGTAACAAGTATTATTTAATTCCCCCTGACGCGACAACAAGTAATTTCCCCTGCGCTGTATTTGCCGTGTTATGTGTTAAAAGTTAGATGTGCCTGTATTTCCATCTCCCACAGTCACCTCCATGACCTCAGCTCTCAGTTCACTACACAAAGAGCACATAACATCCTGCGCTGGCACCGGACCATAAAACAAGAGGTACTGAATCGTCCAATACAGACATGATGATTCCTCGGGATGCTGGGCCGGGATAATCGCACCATCATCCTCCTTTTGTCATTTATCAGTTCTCTAAAAAAAAAAAAAAATCTCTGTTTCCCTCCCCCATCGGCCTTATCGGCGTCCATCTGCACACTGCCTCCTCTCTCCAGTTTCCACGGAGGCCGACCGAGGCGAGGCTAGAATGAGAAGAGGAGACGGGAGCAAAAATGTTTTTCCATCGCAGTGCGAGAATCCTAGCAACAAGGAGGTTTGCACTCCAGCCATCTTATGCTGCCGAAGTCTCTCCGAAAAGGATGGGAGGCTGTTAAATCTGCACTTGCATTAGTTGAGGGACATTAATCCAGATGGATTTACATGCAGTAGCCATCACAAGTGGTTTATCCTTTAAGTGACAATAAATCTACCCACCCTACACATTGCTTATTGCCCTTGATGGGACATTAGGAAATATTCTGAAAGATTCTGGTGTTGAATGTGGTTTGGATGAGAAAATGTGTTTATCGGCAGCAGGACTGACGGGTCTTTTTTTCCTCCACAGCCTGACCTTCTGAGTACAAGGCTTATAGATGTAACACTTGTTCAAATACGGACTAGGAAGGTATGTTTCAGGACTCATCAACGCCGTCTCATAGATCCAGGTTACAGGATCACACTCTCAGCAGACCCCCCGCCCACTTCAATTAGTGACCTCCACAGGCTTCTCCGAGCAGAGTGCCGAGATTCCCCTCAAATCCACACGATCAAAACATATGATTAATGCTCGCTTTCGATCCCAGCTAGAGCTAATCATCCAAATACTCACAAAGCCATTAATACCTCTCAAAAAAAAAAAAAAAAACAGGCTCGGAAAGCTGCTTTAAGCAACATTTTTATGATACCTGGTGCAGCTATCTGTTCACTCCATATTCATTAGCATGGATAGGATGCTATGAGGCAAAGTGATTCATTAAGAACACAGGGAGCTACATCTAAGGTAATGGACCCTAAATCTTTAAGACACTTTCATAGCATCTTTGAAGCTATATGAATAAATTAAAGGCAAAGAAGAACTGCAGAAACAAGTAATTTAAGTGGTGATAAATTCAAATCTGATCTCGGTCTGATGTTTAGATGCTTCGCCGTTTTCCAAAAGTGAGCTTGTATGGCCACATCCAGCACAGAAAAATTAAGAAGTACATGGATGCTCTTCATTAGTGTTGAGTTACAGCTCTGAAGGATCTGTGATTACAGTCCTCATTTTACACTGGGGGCCCCAAGCTCCATATCAATTGGTAGAAGAACAGCATGGCCTTCAGAACACTTCAACTAATCACCCATCTGTGGCCATTGTCTACCACAACCATATGTGACTGTGATGTCTGTTTATTATAATGAGGATGAAGATAAGTAGCATTTGATTACTTCCTCACAAACTGCGCAGTGTGAAGTGCTGTACTGTATGTGCCCGGGCACTTGTACCTCATTCTGTGCACAGATACAGAAATTGCAGCCACTCTTGTAACCGACAATATTCAGAAACTAAAAATTATGAATTTTCAATGCCAGGAATTCATTACTGCTATCTTTGTTCCATCATGTATCGAGCATAGTGACACAGAAAGAACAAGAAATCACTTTTCACTATCTGGTTCTGCTCCAGAAGTGATTAGATCACTTGATACCATCATGCCAGCGCTTCTATTTTCTCCCACCTTACACCTTCCCCAGGGGAATACACAACCATAATGGTTTTCGAGAAATATTATCGACCCGGCCTGATGCTGAGGGTGGCTACTACTGTAATGATGTCCTTGCCTTGCGTGTAGATGGGGCACGATGTTTAAAAAAAAAAAAAAAAAAGTGTAAGTACTGCATTTGAAAGTGGCTCAGAGTGGTGTTTTATAGAGATTTCAGACATGTGCGCTCAGAGAGAAGCAGCTGCATTCACTGTTTTCCACCAAGATGCATTGGAGAGAAAAAAAAAAAGAATCTCCTGTGTGTTTCCTGCCTAATGAGACTAATAAACCTATGAAACATGCATATTTTGTCCATAACCACATGAAGCAATGAGTAAAAACAATGATCTGTAGGATATAATGGCACAACATTAGACAAAAAACACTTTAATATTTCTGGCATTAAAAGTATTGTTCATCTTCATTGGAGAAAAATACATTTCCTACAAAAGGATTTATACAGTGCAGAGGGAAGTTAAAACTAATGCAAGCTACCTGCACATGTTTTTTGTGTTACTAATCTTGTTTTATAAACCTTAAAACACATGAGTTAATACCTATGTAACCAGCAATGAATTCAATCAAGCTATTGAAAGCATTTGTGAATTTGTGAATTTTGCAGCGAGGTCACACCAACTCCAAATCCCATCAACATGCTAATGCTTTAACCCATTACAACACCTGTAGTGAGTATTCACAGGTCTGACCGTGAACTCTGGCTTCATATTAATGTGAACCACACACCTGCAAAGTTTCATGACTATTTGGCACACAATTGCTCTGCTATTGCTGTGACAAAAATCTGCCCGCAGAAAAATAAACACCTGCCAAAGTGCTAAAATCAACTCAGCGGTAGTTCCTATTACAGCAGGTGTCTCCTGGACTACATTTTGGTGATGATGATACGCTCGCAGACTCATAAGGTGAAAAACAGTACGAGCCTCGCTGTCACAGCTGGTACAAAAAAAAAAAAAAAAGATGAAATGAACATCCCTTTTTTAATACAATGTCTGGTTTTCACTATATTTCCCTTGGATCTGTTTCTGAGCCACTGCACTGCCAGAGCGATTTGTTGTTGTTTTTTAAAGTTGTTATTAGTAAGTCTTCATGAAGCCCTTTATTTTTTCCTGTACAAATGTCAGTGGTTACTGAAGAAATTACGCAGCGATTTGTACTCCACTTAGTGCCCTGCTATATAAAGAGGTCTACACACTGCTACAGGGACCTCAAAAGGCAATTACATGAAAATGAATCAAGAAGTCTCTCCACCTACTCGATCTTAAGCCCCCATCTGCATTTACAATTTCTACACCCATGTATCCAACTAGGTGTAATATATATTGCACTTTCCCAAACCCATTGCATATAGAAAGCATTATAAGCCGGGTCGGCTCTACAATGGATGTAACTGAGCTGGAAGTCTTTACTTCGTCACCGGGAGCCAAACTGACGACAGATCTCTGAGGAGGGGAGAAAAAAAAAAAGAAAATCTCCATTTTCCTCTCAATCTGATTAAAAAAGAATGCTGCCATTGTAGTTGTCAAGCTTAGAGGATAGCCATTAAGGATATCCATTAAGGCCTGTTTTCATTTCATTTAGAAGATGCTTTTATCGGGAGAGTCTCAACAGTTAGGGCACAAAGAGAGGTCTTTTATGTCAGCCAGTCTAAAGCGCACAAGACACTGATTGTCAGCGGGGAAAATAATATTTTCTTTTTTCCCTTTCTTTCTGTTTCCAAAAATGCATCACTTATCTGGAATCACATTAAGCACACACCTCCCTGAGTCTCATTGTTCTTCCAACTAAAACGGCCATTGACTTGTTTTTCATGGAACAATAAACTGTGGGTCTATTCAGCATCAACAAAGGTGGAGTGATGGCAGATCAGTCTTTGTTAAGGGCCAGCACAGTGTGAAATTAAGTGTTGTTGTGTTGTATGCAACAGCATCTATTAGTGTTCGTGTCAAATCAGTGTGTGCTAACCTCTGCTAGCTTATCAGGGCATGGCAAACAGACTCATTTTTCCATGGATGCTTATTAAGTAATATGGCAGCAGCATGTACTTGAGAATTTAAATCGCAGGCAGAAATTACATATTCAGTGTTCTTCTGTAAATTGCAAAATGACTACTGACCGCATGAAGTTGTAGCCTATGTTATTTAATTGCAACACAAAATGTCAGCTGTGAAAAAAAACACTTGGTAAACAAATTCCTAGAATGTGCTATTGGAGGAAACCCCATAATACAGTATCTCCACATTATGAATATTTAATCATTATATAAAGAGCTCTGTTTAAATTTGCATAATTAATCTCTTTGGCGTTAGAACAAGATATGTTTTATATATGGTTTTTAATGTATCAACCAATTACCAACAACAATGGGTAAAAATGTGTTGTTTTTTTCCTAATCCGAGAGCTGTGAACTGTGATCAATGACAAAGAAAGACACTTAGATTCTTTTTAAGATGAGCCAAGTGGATCAGAGAGGCTCTGCAAATCTTTTGGAAACTTCTGACGCTTCCTCATTATGTTGTAAATAATCACAGCGGCAGCTAAAGCGGCAGGCTGTGTCCGTGCAAGCTCGCATCACATCGCATCCTTTTCATCTGGGGACGTCATA
This sequence comes from Decapterus maruadsi, assembly GCA_030347415.2. NCBI lineage: Eukaryota > Metazoa > Chordata > Actinopteri > Carangiformes > Carangidae > Decapterus > Decapterus maruadsi. The sequence goes on from CM064906.1 coordinate 23,285,943, forward strand.
TACTCGCCTGCAATGTTAAAGAGGGATAAAAAAAAAAGAAAGATGGTCTGTGGGTGCATATTAAGGTCTTTTTAGTGCAGCTGGTGAAACCGTCTTAGCTCCTGCCGCAAACATTATACCCGAATAAAAAGGGCTTAACGTGAATAGAAAAGAAGGTGCACAATATACTGCAGGTGATGGCGGAGTCGACCTAAAAAATTCCAGTCCTCCAACTAAAAAGGAAAAAAAAAAAGGTGGAAATGACGATCTCAATTACTAGAGATTTTACAGTAATTGCATGAATGACTGGAGTTGGTGTTTTCAATTGGGCATGAAGGATATTTATAATACATGACCACCTCATTAAAGAGGACATAAGTGAGATGATTAAAGCAGCATCATTCTTTTCTACAGAAACAACAATGTATTTTGAATCAACACCAGGTTTTCCTCTCTGCAGCTCTGTTGCTAGACTATAGACCTTGTGTCTTTGATTTCCTCTCTTCACTGATGCAGATTCTGGCTTCAGTGGTTTCGATGTAAAAGTACTCCCCAATTTTCCTCTCGGGCCCACAATAGTTGGCAAACAGTACGTGCTGACTGAAGCAACAAAAAAGAGAAAATAGTTGTTAATTGGGGAGCAGGAAGACTCCAAAACTATCCCTCTACAACAAGCCTTTGGATTATCCGAGTTGCTACAGCTAATTGCACATTCAGACAGAAACAGAGCACCGTCCCATTGATGTGCACTCTCAGTGAAAGTCCAAAATGAAGGGCCTGCAAATGTCTTTCTTAAATGATGCCAGTGTTTTGGCTATATAAAAGTTTTTAAGCAACTTTTTGAATCAGGATGTGTTGCATCAGTCAAATCTGTTATATAATAGTCAGTCATCAATATTTGACGTCATAGAGAAACGCTGAGAATTAGAGAAAGCAATGCAACATGTGAATCATCATGTGAATCATTTACTTGTACAAGTCAGTTTTGTCCCTTTTACATTAGGACATTTTATTCTAGTCACACAGTTTGACATCCATTTCTTTTAGAAAAACACATAACTGGCAATCTTCTGAAAAACCCAGGTTATTTAACAACACTCAGAGTCGGTCTGAGGGCAGTTCAAGAGAACTCAAAAACTTTTCTATAACCATTTGGATGAAAAGATATTCCATTCACTCCACAGCGGGGGGAAAAAAAAGATTTTGTAACTCACAAAATGCACAGAAAGATGTTATTTTTGCAATAAGATACCAAATCCTGCAAATCCACATTAATGGAGACAAATGGAACTGATAAGATAATTCAATTTTGTTTTATAATCATACAAATGTCACGTCTTTATTTGAAAACTCTTTTAAAAGTCTGAAGATTCATTGAAGCTTCAGTTTTAAGTGCTAGAACTTTCTGTTTTTTCTTTTAAAGATTAGTGGGTAGATGTTTAATGGGAGAACAAATGTTTAGCTCTGTGGTGTGAATGTAGATGTGAGGTTCATACTGGGTTGAGACTGACTTATATAAACCAGCATTGTTTTGGTTTTGTTGTTGTGAGTAATAAAAAAAACCACATTGAGCTACAAGCTGCATAGAGCTACAGAGTCAGACATTGATTGTCAGTGGGACCGAGAGTTATTTGATGTGCTGTAATATAGAAAACATTCTCTCTTTAGCTTTTTACACCGATCCATGTGAACTGAGGTACTTATGTGCTCTATATAAGTTACCCTCTGTTGTATAAAAAGATATTCTTTTTTTCATTAAGTGGATCATGAAAACGCTGAAAGTGTTAGTGCCTTAGTCACTGCAGCCGAGCAGCTTATATCTCAGGGATCACAACAGCACAGAGTACACATTACATAACTTTTATTGGTTCGATACATAATGGAAATGTGGAGAAACATAAGGTTTTATATAGTAGTACTGTGCACACAAACACAGTCAGTGAGAAGACAGATAAAGAAACAGACTTGAAAGAGCTTATTGGGTTAAAGCAATTCTTTCAAAAAATATTGACACAGATTTAAAGAAATCTCCTTTTCTCATACTCTAAGTAAATATTATGTATAGTGGTGATCAAACATCAGACGCCATTGGGCCATCCATATTTGTCCAATCTAACAAGTAAGACCAAAACAAAGAGTGTAGCTGGTCTCTTTCCTAAGCTGTATAAGCTATAAAATACATAAACGTACAGTTAGTGCTCCTCAAAAGCAATTTGTTGTGCTTCAGGATCTTAAAACCTACACAACAGGGGGCCAACCTTTGAGAAACTGTTACTTTAAAGATTTCTTTAGGGTCAGTGTTCACAGTAAACAATTTTCTGCTGGAGTATAAGTTTCCAACACCTTTGCTGCCAACCTGGCGCGGGGGTTGTTTTTTTCCCGTCCTCTCGTGAAAAAGTACGGGCATATATGTATTTAACAACAGCTTCTGCTGCCACCGCTGCTTGAAAAGAGCCACAGTCACCTCGCTTCTCAGACTCGCCAGCAACGCCGGCTGACACAAGGTGACTCAGAAAAAGGCACTTGAGTATTAGACATTCGAGCAGCAGGTAGCGCCGATCTACAAGTGAAGGACTCGTGTGTGGAGCTGAACTGAGATCCCTAACGTAAGAAAAAACACACAAACACTGAAATAGAAGCTCTATAAACAAACTTAGGAGGAAACCTGAGAATCCACAGTGAAATAATACATCAAAACAAAAATACTATATATAGACACAGCACACATCACAGACAAATGCATGCTGCCTCGCATAAACTTTGAATATGCGTGCGGTGAAGATCACACACACAAAAACACACACTAGCAGCAGGCTTGACAAGTGCCAGTCCCCGCAACGCACGCACACGTCAAAAACATCAATATCCATCTGAGATACTTTAGGTTTGGTGCAGTTCCATGTACAACTTATTCCCAGCTACCTGACAAGGTATAGTCGCAGTATGAGTGACGACGACGTCTGTCACAATGGTGTCGCACACTCACACAACCACACACAGGCATATAGAAACATCAGAATGAAGAATCTAAACTCTTCTTGTCACACATTACACAATAAACCGTAATAGATCTATTCGTCTTTCAAAGAGGCGCTCCTTTGCAACAGGCCATTCAAGCATTTATAACATTTTAATGGATTTGCTTGATGCGAGGACACATGTTCTATTTTTCAAAACAAAGTCAAAAGGTAAAAGTACTGTGTACGTAACAGATGTAGGAGAAAAGTGAAAAATGCCCTCCGAGAGCCACTGAGGTTAAAAAACAACAACATGTAATTAATATGAGTCTAAACTAAACTAGACCTTTATATAAAATGTGGATTCAGTATCATATGTGACTCAGTGGATAAGTTATATTGAGTTTTATTCATTGCAATGGCAAAATAAGTAAATATGACACATTCACTGCCATTTACCAAAATCTACCAAAGGAGAAAAATGGGGAAATTGTCAATATTCAATATGAGTTTCTCTCCGACTGTGTGAAAGGAAACATTAATAATCAAATGAAAGAAACTGAGAGTCTGGGTCTGAATCTCAAGTCTGCATCAACAACTAGTTCAAAAGGAAATAGAAAAATATTTCCAGAACTCCAAACATGATCTATTCATAGCGAGATGGCCCGTTTTGAAAGGAGCTTTTTGAAAGAGTCGCTATCGCCACAAAGTTAGCATTAGCATTAACAGCTGTTTGCTTAGCAGTGTTGCCCAGAGCTTCATTTACAGCACAAGGCGGATACAAAACATACTCGGAGCAGTGCTTTGCAAAGTGGATGCTACATTGACTCTGAGTGTCTGAGAGTGACGAGACGGGCTGACTGCTGAGTGATGGAAGAAATGATGAGGCTGAACAGCTGTTAATGTTGGCCGCCGCGCAGCAACAGCATCGACTTTTGAGAAAGCATCCAGAAAAACTTAAAAAAAAACATAAACTGGCATGAATAAAAATCTGTGAGGGAAAATAACTGAATATTGTTCAACTGAAAAATTAATTAAAAAAACGAACTGTTCTGCCTGAAAAGTTTATTCTTGACAGCTCTGAGTTATATATATAGATAAAAAAAACAAAAAAACACCCCATCAGAGTATTAACTTTTACTTTTGTGAATGAACCCCTAACACATATCTTTTTTCTGGATATCCATCTTTTTCTTCCCCTGTTGTCATATAGGCTATTTCAACTTTATTTGAGCACAGCTGATATTTCAGTGGGCAAGCACATTTGGCACCAGCTGTTGCTGGAAGATTAACTTCAAAGGTCCTATACATCTTCAAGGATCCATTTTGCTTGTGAGGAGAAAACAAAAACAAACTGCTTATCCCACTGTGTTAGCAGCAAGCGTCCGTCCGCAGCATGCAGGCCATGGAATGAATTCTTATCGGCAGTGGTGCAGTCTGGTCTCTACGCAGCACCGACACTGTGTCTAGATGAAAGATGTGTTTTGATGAGGGCTGTATGAGAATTTAATGAGGCAAAATGGGAGTGAGCCTGAAGCTATGGATGCCTATTGATGTGAGATGGTTTAAGGGGATTCCTCCTCCTCTGCCTTTATGAGTTGGATACCTCCTTATGGGATCCTGCAACAGGGTCCCCTTATACAGTACACGTATTGCAAATGATATTTTATGATTCCTTTTCCTTTAGGCCGACTTTTTTTTTTTGTGTGGATTTGCCGGTGACCCTGATTTGAACTGCTTGATAGCCATCATTTCGCCCTAAAAGACCAGGCCACGGATGACAATAATCTAAAAATAACTGTCAGATCACGCCATCACACCTTCGCGAGATTCCCTGATTCATCTTTAGTTGAAAAGTGAGCAGCATTCAAAAGGCAGGCCTCAGGCAACACACATGTGGAAGTAAAGGAAAATTAGCTTCTCTGTCTTGCCTTTGATATTGGGACACTCCACCGTACATCTCAGGTTCTTACTGTATTTATTAGTTGATTTATCAGCCCTCGTCCCCACTTTTTGACGGTCTCAGTTCAAAACGGAAAGACTGAGACTCATCCTGAAGGGGTGAATGTGTGTTGAATGGAGTAATGTCTTTTCCCTAATGCTCTTTCCATTCACTTCCTCAGTCTTCTCAACATACCCTCTTAATGTTTCTGTCTGTATACAGGCATCCTCTCCAGTCTTCCAGTAACAGGTCTCCAAGAGGTCAATTAACGGTAATGAGGCAATAATGTGGTTTACTCCAAACCTAATTAGATTTCGTTTAGCCAATGGGCTCTCAGATGTCCCAAGTAAGAGGCTAAACTATGCATATCATTTACTGGTTGTTTCATTTCATTTCACTTCACTTGAGCTGAGAGTGGTTCTAACAGTAACACCCACCCATCAAAGATACACTGTTTGCCTTTTAAGTCTACATCATCTTTTTCCACCGAGTGTGAATGTTCGCAAATCCCTTCAGTCTATGCTCTTTTGTCTCTCTAACATCCTATTACATGCCGCCTCCTGGTTTTTCCTTTGCAATCACACATTAACAGTCAGATATCAAATATGAAAGAAATTCAAATGAAGACGGCAGAATGCAGGAAAATGCAGAAAGATGTTGACATTTTAGAGAAAAAGATTTGGGTTATTGCAGCGTTTTTTGACCTTGATCTGTCATTTGCACGCAGCCTAACTGCGTGGGAGGAAGAAGCGCAGCAACAAAAAAGGTGTAAATGAGTGTAAGTGCTCAAGGCTCTGTCCGGCCAGAGTAAGAGACAAAGTCAAGAGCTCCGTTCTGGTGGTTTGATTCGAATAAATGAAGAGGTGGGCACAAAAGAGGTGCTTTAATGCAAATTCGATCTGATGAAATATTACACACTCAAATCTTAAGTGGCCTTTGAGGTCAATTGACTGGCTGCTGAGTCAAAACGTGGCCGTGGTAGTGTCCATATTTCACATGCTGTTCCACCATGCCGGAGCTTGTAAGCCATCACGCGGGGAGAATAGCTTAGCTCCGACCCCCGCGGCAACGCTACGGCGGCGTGACGCAGACCGCATCCGTCACGTGTCGCAGCAGGAACGATGTCTTTTCCTGGCACTTTGCACCACAAAGACTCAGGGCCTTCATGAATCACAGCGGACTCACACTCTTATACAGAGAGAGATACACACACACACACACGTGATGAAAGAGCCGAGGCATATAGACGTTAAAACCAAAGCCGAGCTGAAGTTAATTATTTCATTTAGAGCTCTTATCACATGTAGGAAATGACATTGTTTGGGTTCACAGAGTGCAAGAGTGAAATTTTTTTGCCCAAAGTTGATGCTGCAGCTGCACTATCTCCTTTACTGTTGATTAGTTGCCTCTTAACTTCCTCAGAGTGATTCTCTCCTAAAAGATGAAAGGACAATTTCCATGTTAAGTGGATTGCTTCCTTCAGTTGCGGCGGAGGAATATCTGTATGTGCACATGTGTGAGCGAGGGGCTTTTCACCAACTCTGATTTGATAAGGTTTTTTTTTTTTTTTTTTCACCCTTCCATCTATGGGATTTCTCCCACTCTTAATGTAATTCCTCCGACGGTACTGTCTTTAATATGGGCCAAACAATTACATTATTCAAACTGCATTAGCAGATAAAAACAGAATACAGTAATCCCTGTGCATTGTTTATTAAAATACATATGCATGCTTTAGTTGGTTCAGAATGCATCCTCAGAAAGCAAACAGATTGCTCGGCACATCTGTGTATAATTTGATTCTTGTCGTATCAGAAGTTTTCAGATGAATGCTGCATCCACTCCACACTCCTCTCTCTCTCTCTCTCCATGGTGACAGAAAAATGAAGAATATCAATTCATTTTTTTCACCCCTTTCTTTTCCTATTAAGGATTTCCATCTGCTCCCGCAAAGTCATAAAAGTATTAACATTCCATAATGTGACAAGTAGAAAACGTCTCTTAGTCTTGGCTACAAAGGACAGGAGCGGAGAGGAACTAAAAATGAGACGTCTGTAGCTCTGAAAAAAGACCCACTGTTAAATGCATGGACCGTGTTGAGTCTTTTTTTTTTCTACTTAAGGGGCCCGCTGTTAAGAAACACTCTGCTTTCTTTCCTTTTATCTCAACGTTGCTTTTCAAAAGCTTTTTTCTGCAGACGTCGGCTGCTAATGTTTGGCCTTAATCTGAAACTTGGACTTCACATCATTTCATCAGGATAAACTCATGCAAGTTAGTACTGTAGGCCTACTCCTCTCTGCAGCTCCTCCCAAAGGGACTCTGTGATTTCCCTTATCTCCCTCTCTCAATCTGGTGAGGATAGCTGTAATCGCAGCTGTGTCACCCATTGTCTGTATAACTATTCCTGGGGCTATAACAAACAGTAGCAGCCTTCCAAATCCCACAGCGAATGTCAAGAGAAACAAATTATTCACTCATACTGACAGGTTTATCTTTCTCTATTGCAACCTGTCAAAAAAGCCAATACTTCAGGGCTCCAGTGTGAGTTGTTGTCTTACTTCTCCCCAAGTAAGATTTGTAACGATAATGAATGGACTACAGCTAGCTACATGGGAAAGTTCAAAATAAATTGCCTGGAGGAGGTGAGTCAGCATCCCAAGTGGACAGGCTATGCATAGATAGTCGTAATAAGTGTGGTGCTTAAAGCGATTCTTCTGCAGCTTAATATTTCCATAGAATACCTTTTTTTTTTCTTCCCCTTGTTGTGATCTTCCTTTAAAACTTTCAATGACCTTCATGTTCACGTTCAGAGGGATGCATCCGAGTGTGTGAGGTTTCATCTCAATCACGGTTTAACTTTTGACCTCTGAACTTTGGCCCGAGCGCATCCCTCGCTGACAAAGACATAACTTTCCAGGAAGAGCTACTGACACAAAGAGCATAATTCATACGAGCCCGGAGCCAACTAATCAGTGTTCAGAGCGGGTGTAACTCTGCCTCACGCACATCAAGCGTTTGCTAGAGAAACATTTCCCAGAGGAGAGCAGCAGAGCTCCGACTGTCAGTCACAACCCGACTGTACTATTACATGAACACATAAATCCGAACGGCCGCGGCATCGCATTCATTTGTTTTTCTATATAAAAAGCCACCTCTGGGAACGCATTGGTTATACGACAGCACGTCTTGCTACGACTTTATTTCTTACACGTGCATATTATGAAGTTGGTAATATATTCAATAGCTTTCCTGGTGTTCCCCATTTGCATATTGTATCTAATTAGAAAGAAGTCATCACTCAATATAGGCTGCTCTACTGATCCAGAATCATAACAAGCAACGTGTTGAGCATAAAACATGATTATTGTGGCTCGTCATGAATGTGCTCCTTCCGTTTATTCTGTGCACCCAATTAACTTCGGCACTTCAGGCATGAGCATTCTGCAAATAGCACTTTTTTATTTTAGGATCGACATGAATGTGCACAGATTATCATCTTCTGCTAAGACTGACAGGAGACGTGGGCCTAGATCTCTCGCTGAGGAGGAGGAGGAGGGAGAATTAAAACAAACACTGTAATCGCATTCAAATAAACAAGAGTGATGTGGCAAATGCTGTATACGGACACGCAGCGGCATTAATATGCATCGCCGGTTATGAAGCTGTGACATGAAGTCAATTCATGCTGGTTTGTTGGGATCGAAGTTTGAACAAACTTGACAAATTCACAAATGAGTTTATGATCATCCCTTATTCAAAGATGCAACAACAACAACAAAAAAGAAACATCTTAAGAAGCAAAAACCAGTTCTCCACACATGGGATCTGTGCCTCTCATCGCATCAGTACAAAGAAAGCTCCACTTATCCCCATTATTTGAAAGGAATTCTTGATAGCGGAGATAAAGCTGAAATATATTCCAGTCAATGAATGAAGGAGGAGGAAGTTAAAAAACAGGCCAAAACCAGATGCAATATAATTTAACATTCTGTTGGAATTCAAAAAAGGAAAACATTTCTGTTTAAAAAAAAGTCTGCATCAATCTGTGACAGTATCTCATAGAACAGTTTGTACTTTTTGTAACAGCTGCATCATCTTCATTACAAAAAACACTTTGTGTATTTTGAAGACAAAAAAAAATAGACGACTACTTGCTGGAAAAAAATCTGTTGCAATTAATTTTTCAGATTTTCTACAGTAGTTTCCTTTTTCTTCCACATAAATGACTTGTGACTGTCTTTCTAGAGATAACTTCTTTTTAAAAAAGGGGGCGTAAGAAGACCCACTTTGAATGTTCAAGATGGATAAACAGAAGAAACCTGCGACAAACGAATGGCAAGGTAACATTTCTTTGAGACGCCCATGATCTGACTCCTTCAAATCCCTGAATCATCCATTTGTGTTGATGTTACGAGACATTCAAGCGCAGTGCAAGGACGACTTCTTTATTTGCTTTGCACAGCAGAAAATAAAGAATAAAAAATGGGACTATGGTTTAACTTAGTTTCACACTAAAAAAGAAACTCCAGTGGGCTCTTTGTGTTTGGAGAGGTTGTTTTGTCAAATGGTAACATATTCTAAGAAAAATTATTCCAAAGACTGTGCACTAGAATCAATACTGGGACCAAAACCAGGACGAATGTGGAACTAAAAACAAAAACGCCTCAAAGCACCGGCGCGACATAAAACAAGAGGAGAAAACTTGCAAACTGCAGTAGGATTAATCAGATAAGTGTTGCAGAGTCAGACCAGAGTACAGAGTAAATAAACACTTCAAACTGAATCTCTGTCTCTCCATGTAGCCATTGTAAAGAGATTAAGAAATACAGTGGTGGTGTGGTAAAATCTTACTTTGTCGTGTATGGAGTAAATAAAAACATATAAACAGTGGCCTTGGCTCTGCAGTGTAATAACGCGTCCTTTGATTACCCTTAATTCTGTACCTCAATCACCCAAAGAGGCCTCTGTGCTTAACTAACAGACAGAGAGTGGCACAGCATAATGCAGCCTGAGCCACAGAAAAACAAAGATAAAGCAACCATCTGAAAATAAGGCGTATAATTGGCAGGTGCTGTGCTGTGCTCTGGAGACTGCAGCGGTATGAAGAATGACTCCTGCCTCAAACAACCTGTCAACAACTTCTCTACCTTGATTTACGCTAATGTGCTGTTCATATAACAGGTTTTGTTTATGGACTCATTTTGAATGTAAGAAATTGAAATTCATGTTTTTATATTCAATGTATACTTTCAAAAAGAGTGAACTTCATTATTCAGTAGCATTACTAAGTAACTGTAGAGCATTAACAACAACAGCAAAATGCTTTTAGGCCAGAATTATAAGAATAATTCCTAGCGCCGTCACATTTATGAAACTTTACTTGAGCATTAATTTGCATTGAGTATTGCAATTAAACAATGAATTGTCTTTTCTCCTCATTTTGTGTCACTATCATAGTAAGTCTAAATAATACACATTCACCATGAAGAAGAGGGGCCATTCATGGGCATTAAACATGTGAACATATAAATAAAAACTGTGTTTCTTGCCTTTAGGCTTTGCACTTAAATCCATGACGTTAATGTCAATAGATGGTCATCAAAATGCAATCATTGGACATTATGTATAATATATAAGTACCTTGAAATACAGTAAACAGTTAGTAGAAGTAGAGGAAGAAGAACAAGAAGAACAAGAAGAAGAAGAGGCACAACATGATGATGTCATCAGAAGACCAGTCAAACATCAAACAGTGGAAATAATGATGGAAATATGATGTTTCTGTTAGTGTTATCTACAGTAACTGTATTTATTGATGTGCAGAATAGTTGCAGTCCGCTCAAATAACTGCCATTTGGCGATCGTGTAATCATTTTGCCAGGTCTACAGCTAGTTTATTATAAAGTGTTTGAGAAGTATTTAAAACTTTCAGACTAAATTAAAGTGAATGTATCTCATCTTAAGTCGATGACTTTTTCACTTGACTTTGTCTTTATTGAACCATAACCTTGTATGGCCGCTGGATTTCTCGCTGACAAGGATCCAACTTGGCTCCCAGCTGTCGGCTTGTAGCCAGACCACTACGGTTTGGACCAATCAGCATCTTAGGAGGAATGAACAACAAGGAACTTCTGGAATTCATTGAATAACTTGTTAAGTGTATATTTTCTTTACACAAAGACAGAAAGAGTGTTAACATCTAGTATAGACAGATTTAATCACACGGCTATCACTCTTGTTTTTTGAAAGCGCCTGCCCAGTTTCCAATGAAGCAATCCAGAACTTACTGTAATCATCGCTGCGTTGTCAAAACAGAGAATCACTGTGAGAACACCGACTTTGCCAACGCTTTCATCAAAAAATGTTTCCATGTTAAATCGATTTTTAAATGTAACACATGTTTCTTTCTAAACATATTTCAGTTGCTGTTTAGTAGCCGAGACAGGATTGCGTTTTAACTCCTGGTGATATCAAACCCTGTTTCCATGGAATTCCTATTCTCTTAATGTATAGAGCTGGTCGGATCACAATGAGACACCAGGAGTGTGATATCAGTTGTCTTCTACCCTATAGCTGGAGAAGCCACCACATCATTATTTTTAATTAGCTCCAGTTTTTTTTGTTTTTTTTTTTGCTCCGTTAGCATGATCCAGATCCTGCTGCCATATTTTATTTTCTAAAACTTAAAAGCTGCAGATAAACACGAATGTTTACTGTCTTCAGCAGAGGCCGAAGTGTTTTGGACCGAGCGGTCGGTTTGACAGCAGGACATTACTCAGGTACCATCAGTCGTACGTTAAATATTGCCCTTCAGAAAAAAAAGAAAACCTCTCAGACTTTGAGTTACCACTTTGCCACTTTGCTCTGGCATTTCACAATCATAAAATATAACCCACCCACTTCTTCACCAATGGCCTCACTTGACCGCGATTCAATACAGCCACAAGACATGATACACTCTGAGTGAGTTCAGTGAAAAACTCTCTTGCTGCTACTTTCTTATCACTCTTGCTCTCTCTCTCTCTCTCCACTTACACATAAAACCCATATCTAAAATCAACTATTTCACGCCTCTTCTCGGCGGCTACCGAACGGGGATTCTGGGAAATGTAGGAAGTCATAAACTGCACTGAAACTAGAGGAAGCAGATCGAGGAAACTGGGTGCACAAAGAGCTAAATATAATGTTAGATCTAAACTACATCACTGTCACAGTGCATTTGTATTATAGATATATATACGCTACTTGTAGAGGCAGGAGTCCAGGGATTAGTTATTTTTCCATTAAGGCTGCATTTGTATGTTAAACTAGCCTGTTTGCTGCGGGCACAGAAGACACTAAATTTACTTTTGAATATTGTGGGAAGCTGCACAGAAAATTGTCTTCACAGCACCACATAAATCAGATCTTATTTAGCTGTAATTTAGTCACAGGGCAATTTTTTATTTACTGTATAGATGTATTTATACATCTTACAACATGTAGCTCTTTCACAGTAACTATATGTTTCTCTGAATACATAAAACCCTTGCTGGGCATTTCCTCATTATTTCCAATTAAGTCAGCTTGTACATCACTGCATTTGTTCAGGCAATATGCATCCCCACAGGAGTGAGTTAAATCAGACAATCTGCTTGGTTATTCATTTTCATACGAATGACCTCCCTTTCTACGGAGAGAGCAGCTGAAATGAGAAAGCGCATTATTTCGGCTTCAAACTTCCATTCAGCTGCAAAAGGGAAGAGACAGGAATTAATTTGCAGTGAGTGAATGGGTTTTGACAGGGGGGCTATTTCACCAGTCAGTGTCAGTGTTATCCTGGCTGTGCAATAATGCAATAAGGAAAACAATCAAACGGCGAGCTGCAAAAGATCTGACCTCAGATTCTGTTTTGATATAGACTTTAATTGCATCGTGCCGTGGACTTACACCGGCCTCTGTGTTCTGCTGATTTCTTAAAATAAGTTGGAGCGCATTGCCAGAAGCATAGTTATTTTCATACCGCCTTTGTTCTGGGAGATCAGTCAGATTGTCTCCAACATGGAGAGATAGTCTCTTTGAAACACACGGATAAACCTTCATCTTCAGATTGTTTCCCTCCCTTCTCTCTCACTTCTGCCTCTCTCTTTTCACAGCAACCCAAGAATTTTATAAAAACTGAGAGGGAGTAAAAAATGAAAAAGAAAGAGTGCATGTCATCAAGTTTCAGCAGCAGGTTTTTTCTTTTTTTTCTCTTTTTTTTTTGCTCTGTCCAGGAACAGTTGTTCAATGTGCTTATAAAAAAAGAACAATACTAATTGCTGTGATGAAGCTGCATCAGCACATCTATTAATTGGTTACCACATCACAAAGTGAAACCCAGAAACATCTGCGCTATTGGAACACTTAGTTAAGATGTTTGTCCAAAAAAAGAAAAAAAAAAAGAAAAGAAAAAAACCCCAATTAGTTCCTGTCTGTGACTTTGAGATGTGAGCATTGGGGTTTGAAGTGTCATGTATGAAAATAAATATACATTTGACGTATGGTTAAGAGTGTAATTACTTCAACGAACGAAACACAGCAAATGTATATATTTCTCACTGTCAGTTGCCATCAGCCGAGCACTTTTGATGCTGAGTAAATTCCAACAATCAGAGACACTGCAGAAACATTTGGTCTAAAAGTGGATTATATTCAGCAGAGAAACAGTCTCTCCCCGTCCCCAGCATTTCCTCTCTTAATCCAATCATGGCCTAATTACAAAAAACCCAAGATGAAGTCAGGCTAAGACAGAAGAGGGACACACTAAATGCAAAGCTAGTTTTCCAAAGCAATTTTTTCCATAGATGAGCATATGATCTGGTTTTCTGCACATTCACACAGACAGAAGGTTCAAAAGAAGAAAAGACGGCAACTTGGGGAAGTCTCACCAGGACTGACTGAGGAAAATATCTTTATATTGCATTGCTGACCTAAAGACTACTATCTCCCAGAAGAGACAGGGGACGTTAACGGAGGGCAAAACTCGAAGATGAGCTAATTGCAAAATGAAGTAAAGCCTATAACAATGTTTGTGTTACCTGATGGCTGCAGACGCCCTTGATGCAAAACAAAGCTTCCTCATCAGGGATGCAGAGACCATTTACTGTTGTACAATATTGTTGTCTTTACTGCACTCTGAACCATTAACTTCTAATTAATTTCATTTAAATGGAGGATGATATTTGGAGACAAAAAGTCTTTCGTTGTAAAAAAAAATAGTATTTATTTCTATGGCAGTTGATCGACACCATTAAACTTGGTCTATCTCTGAAGAAATTTAAACAAAACACTGAAACAATGATTTCAATTTGTTTTTTAGTGGCTATTTCAGCTCGAGGCAAAACGCATTTCCCAAACTAGTTGCTTATGTTTGTACATATTGTGCAACTATCACATCACTTTGTGAGACAGACTCATCTTACATCTCATCTTATTAGTCGAACCAAACATGGACACACTTAGCGCCATGGGTAATCTTTATTTATTTGGATGAGAGAGTTTCAGTCTAAAGCTTCGATATTTCTAAACTAAGACGGTGTCACTGCAGGGGAAAAAACATTCAAGTTAAAAGTAAGATTGCAGAGTATGAACAAAGTGCACTAACTAAGTCGCTAATTAACCAATCATCAACTGAGGCACTAAAAACTTTCAGACATCTATTTTTATTTCACATCTATTTTTCAAGTGTTGCTTCAGAATTTCAATAAATTCTTCATTATACATCTCAGAGGTAACGCAATCTCACACAAGATATATTTATATGCTGCAGACTTCAGCCTGGATGTTCGGTGGTTTATGGTGGAAGGGTGAGATCTTCAGAGAGGTCACGGGGTTAAAGGTCAGGGTGGGCGGTCAGGAGTCGGACACCTGGGACGAGTGTGTGTGTGTCCTGTTTCGCTAAGGTTGTGGTTTACACATTAAGCGCTTAGTTAAGGTTAAAGAAAGTTTGTGGTTTGGGGTTGAATATTGAGAAAGGAAAGAAAAAAGAAAAAAAGTCCCTTCACAGAGTTGTTTTTTCCAGTATCTGACCACAACGAGACCACAGTCGTCTCCCTGTCCTCTCCTGAGTGCGGTTAGTTGACTCAACATTACCATAAAACCACTTTTTTAAGTTCAAGTAGCCATGAAGAGATGTTGTGAGTAAAACAGATGGAGTTCAAAATTGTTGGTTTGGAGGAAAAAAAGAAAAGAAAAAGTAAAAGCCGGCCCGATGTTTCTTACAACACATCTATTCCTGATGGTCTTCAGAAAAAGCACTTTTCTCATGTTATCGACCACACACAGTAGAAATAGACACAGAAGTACTTCATTGCCAGGTACACAACAATATCAGGAGCGCTTCTCCTGGTCAGTACATTCAATTAAATAGGAATAAAGTGTTTCACACATTTACCCATTCAGGCAACAGCCATCAGGGGCAATCTGGGGTTCTAATGCAATATCTAATAAGAAGACAACCTGCTCTACTTCCTCTACATCTACAGCTGCCCTCAGCATCAAGAGGCTTTTAAGTAATGGACTATAATGTAATTGTATGTATAGATACTCCTTTACATTAGATATCCCTTTAAAAAAAAAGAAAAGAAAAAAGAAAAGGATCAGAAACTCGCCTTCATGTATATACTGTAGTGAGCATGCAACAAATAATCATTTTCAACGCCAATTAGTCTGATTATTACTTTTTTCATTAATACATTTCATAGTCCTAATTCCTTAAAATTGACAACCAGTAGAAGCAACAGATTCCCGCCATGCATTTTTGCACAGAAAAATGACTGCGGCGATTAAAATCAAAACTGTGAATCCACAGTTTCCATTTTATTTTCTGTCAATCAACTAATCCATTCATTATATAACCCCGGCTCTACTGCACAGCGTTTAAATATTTACACAGAACAGAACAACTGAATGGTGTCTACAGAGTGATGTGTACCGCCGATGCCGAGATATATCTTAGCCATAAATTCACAGATGCAGTACAGTATGTGCGCGAGGTTGTGTTAGAGTGAATAATAATGTGTCTGTGTGTATTGTGTGACTATTCAAACTGTCTATTTATCTTTGGAGGAATGCCACAGAGGAAAATTCATATATAGTTATAGAACTTGACAAATAGAGTTACGCTGACGCTAATTATTCAGCGAGGGAGCTCGGTTCTTGAGGCTAATATATTTTGCCAAAACATGTGAAGCACTATGGCCTCGTTGTACATCTGAGACATTATTCCTCACAAATTAAGTTGTGAAAGACAGGAAGACTTTGGTTTATGTGCCCGAGGCCTCTTGTTGACCTGAATCATGAAATCATTCTGCTGCAGCAACAGCCGTACACTGTGTGCATGTGCGTGTGTGTGTGTGTGTGTGTGCGGCTTAAAAAAAGAGCCTTGGGTGGAACAGAATGCAGGTCAGTAATTACGGTTACCTCAGTTGAGCAACACTGTTAATCTGTATGTCACTGTTAATCTGTTGCTGTCTATATATGGATGTTGCTTCATCGCACCTGAAGGCACCACAATTACTCTCTTCCTTTACCTTTAAATTGGGTCATTAAGCACAACAGGAAACATGAAATATTGCTACATCTCCAACCTACAGCAGCGTCTCATCCCCGACATGACAGGAGATCCTCGTCGTGTGGACGTCGGAGCCGTGACAGACGCCTGTCAAACCGCCGCCACATTCGAAAACAGGCACTGTCTGTGGCAAGTTTCTGACTGCAGTGTCACCAATTTGGCTAATTATCGGGCTTCATTAGTGTGTGAGAAGGTGTCTTTGCAGCAGCACAGGGTAATCAGACGCACTGCTCACATCTCTGACAGTTCACCGTTCACTCACCGATCCTCATCCCGCCCTCTTTTGTCTTTGACATCACCTCTTTAAAGATTCATAAGCCAGGGCAATTTACATAAAAGTTAAAGCGTCTGATTAGTCGTATTACAACCCACCCTGACCGGCACGAGCCCTGCAGGGACTGGACGATCGGCCAAGGTTACAGCTGAGGCATGTGCTCAGCAGCACGCGATGGGACCCTCCATGACGACGGGCAATGGAGAGACTATGAATTTCTTTGAGGCTGGAGCTACGTTGCCGTCTCCTTTACCTCTGTGTTTCACCTAATTATTGATAATGCTGTGTGGGGAATGTTTAACACTATTATCTCGACGCTTATTACAGGGAATTAATTCCACAATCAATTCACAAAAGGAATATTTATATTAATGACTCTCAGCTATTTTGCATGTACAACAACAGACTGTGCATGTTCGCCACAATTTGCATGGAGCAATTGTTGCTCTTATATTTTTTTGGTGGTGATGGGGGGTGTTATGCTCTGAAAATGAGTGACCATGATGCAATGCTGGAACAATTTCAAAGTTTTTTATGCACATAAAAAGGCATAAAAACATTGAAATTGAAACTATTCATTGGGATTCAATTGGGGTCATTAAGTCAGAATTTGCATTTAAATAGCAACATTAAAATGTTACATAGCATTGCTAGATAATGTGCTCATTCATACTAGGGCATCATAATTAATGGGTGTTTCCAAGGAAACCTACAAAACCTAATGCCTCGCAGGGTGGTCTCATTATAGCATCGACACAAAGCTCTGCACCAGTCTGACTGACCAGAGCACAAACTGAAGCTGTTTATTAAGAATGAAAAGTGACAGATTCTTCAACCAACCCTCAATTCTTTAAGCACTTAATTGATAAAACCACACTAATACTTGGCTAGGGCCTCCTTAACTTCATTTCACTGTGGCATTTAATTCAACAGGATGTCAGAAATCATTCCTCATTTCTGCACACTCGAGCAGCCGATCTTCTGCTCCACCACTTCACAAAAGGTGTTCAAGTGGATTGAGATCTGGTGACGGGGGACGCCGCTGAAGTACGGTGAGCTCATTGTCATGTTCATGACACCAGATGGAGATGACTTTTGCTTTGTGACATGGAGCATTGTCGTGCTGCGAGTGGCCATTAGAAGATGGTAAATTGTGGCAATAAATGGATGCACATGTTCAACAACAACAACACCCAGACAGGTTGTGGCATACAAACCATGATTGACTGCTTCTGAGGGGAATGTGCCAAGAAAACATACCCACACTCTTGCAGCAGCAGCAGCCTGCGCTGTTGACACGAGGCAGGTCGGGTTCATGGATTCACGCTGCTGATGCTAAATTCTGACCCTACCCTCGGTGAGTCTTGGCAGAAATTGAGATTCAGGCTACATGTTTCCAGTCTTGTGCTCGTGCACCGCAGCCTCAGCTTCCTGTTCTTGATTGACTAAAGACCCTGATGTGGTCCTCTGCTGTTGTCTTCCACCTAAACTTTCACTTTGTGCTACTCTTTTGTTTGTCACAGTTGTTAAGAGTGGTTAACCGAGTTACCAGAGCCATCCTGTCTGCTCCAATCAATCCAACCACTGTCCTCAGACTCTTCTCATCAACAAGGGATTTCTGTCCGTCCGTGCAGACCTGCCACTCACTGGGGCTTTCTTTCTTTTTTTCCCCCTCTTTCTTTTGTTTGTGCTATCATCCTGAGAAAACCTCTAGAGACTGTTGCATGTGTGAAAATCCCCGGAGATCAGCAGTTTTAGAAACACTCAAACCAGTCAAATTTGACTCGGGCATAAACACACTGTCACTGAAATCACATTTTCCCTCACTCTGATATTTACTGTGAACATTAAACTCCTGATCTGTATCTGCAGGATTTTATGCACTGCGCCGCCACCACATGATTGGCTGATTGGATAATTGCAGGAATAAGAAGTAGGAGTACATGTGTTTCCAATAAAGTGCTCAATATTTATTTTTTCCCCATTTCACTGTGAATTCACCGACTTGACGTCTCCCTGCACACGGCACCTGTCATTTCAGAATAATGTAGGACTTTAAACGTGAGGTGTGTGCTAATGAATTTTGCAGGGGACCCTCAAGCCATCTCCCACCTACAGGCGACATCCCCAAAGGCTGAGCGGAAATGCATCATGGTTTATAATAAGAGCCTCTTCTCGTTTCCCCAGACGTAGCAGCAGGAAGAGTCCACATCATGTACTACAGGGTTTAAGAGAAAGCCACTGCAGGCCAACACAGATCTCCTTTATAAAAAGACAAAGCAATATAGTCTTCTTCCACAGGTAAGGCCCTTGGGCATTCCTCATGTGCATGTTTTGATAAGGAAAACAGTCAGGCTTGACTGTGGGTTACAGGTTTGAGAGGTTCAACTGGGAAAGACTAGGTGCTTTTCAGAGAGCAATGCAATAAAATGACACTCACTGTAAAACAAAACCAAAAGACAGCTAGATTCTAGTTTTATTTCTAATGCTTTCTTTGAAAAAACAGATAAAATATATGACTGCTACTGTAATTACAAGCCAATGTGCTTTAGCAATGGCAACAGAGCGGCAGTAACGCAGACCATTATGGGCAAAGGGGAGAAATTGGAAGGGATATGGTGCTTATGGGAGAAGGAGGTGGCACCGTTGCAAGTCGTGGTGACATTTTGTTGTTTGTTTTTGCAGGATGGAGCGAGAGGTGAGGAAGGTAGCCATATGGTGGGCATTTATCAGTCGATGGCTGCCAGAGTGATTGAATGTGAGCTGAAGGTGAAGCCGCAGACAGCTGAGAGGGAGAGCACGGCCTGAGGCCCAGGGTCTGGTACCAGGTTGTTCATCATCTCCCTTAAAGGAAGGTCAACAGTCCAATGAATCACACTCACCACCAAACTTACAGCTTGTTCTCTGTCAGCTTTACTGCATTTCACTGCAGCTCTCGGTGTTCAGCTCCAACCTAATCCACTCCCCGTGTCGCAGCGTGAGCATCTTAAGAGGAGGTTGGAAGAAACCGAGAGGCTGAATTCTTTTGATTCTAATGATCCAGTATTTGTAGATGTCATAACAAATGGCTGCTGACGTCAGTACAGCCAACAGCAGTATTATATTATAGTATTATATTGGGCAATTTGTGAGCTAGTGTTGCAACAGATGCATAATAAAAATAAAAAAACAACCCCCTAGAATCAAATCACGAGTATCAGGTCTGTTCCAGGATTTTCCCTGCTGTCCCACATGATGCAGTGTCGTGCATGCGGTACAAAGACAATGAAGCAGATCCATGAACACATCAGCATGGTCAGAGGGCTGCTCCCTGCCCTGCTGAGACCCCCCAGTGGGAAAACCTGCAAATCCCAAAGAATATCAAGATTTAATACAACGCCTTTTGCACCAATCACCTAGAACTCACAAAACACATGGGAACATACACAAGAGGCAAGGGAGGCAGGGATTTAAGCACACAATACTGTAAACTACATATAATATGACAAGTGCACTCATGCTCAAGAAACCTAATCCTCCTCCACAGAAAAATCTGTGTCAGGAAGGAGAAAAACATGTTATACAAATTTTCTCTCACCAGGAAGCATGGGGAGGTGGGAGGGGTTCTCTTACTTGGATAAAATTATAAAAAGATACAAAAAAAAAAAAGAATTTCCACTGTCTGACTCATCTCATTGTTGAGAACACCCAAGGCAGTTTTGGGCGTCCCAGGGGAGCGGCGTATGAGGTGCATGCAGTCTGAGCTGCAGAGCCAGCAGTTTCAGACCAACAATAGGTTTCAGATCTAAATGGTGAAAGTGTGACAGACTTGAGGAATAAAAACTGAGCGTGTGCAACAATGTTATAAGGGAGAAAGTTTCACTCTTCTTGAGGGATTTTCTACACAACAATGTTGTCCGTTGTCCAGCTAGTTAGTGGTGATAATGCTCCAGGGTGTCTGGAAAACAAACAGCCAATGAGAGAGTTATATAACACAGCTGGATAGAGTCTCAACCAGGTCTAGTTTCTGATCAAGACGGTTTTTAATTTACATGAAAAGCTTTTCAGTAAAGGTATCTCTGATTTTGTTGACATACAGTGACACTGAAACGTGGACATTAGCTAAGACTACTCATCCTCTGGATAGAAATATCCCAGGGCGCCAGCAGCTTGTCAGGCTGAAACGAAGGTGACAATTGTTACCCGTCATCCTCGCTCTCACTCCGTATCCTCTTTTGCCTCCTAACTCACCACTTGTACAGAATCTAATAAAAGTAGGAATGCCACGACAATATTATTCTAAAAACAGGACACATTGATATGGAGAGGCATCACTTTCATTTCACTTGCTATGACACTATCACAGTTGCACAGAAGGCTTGTTTCATAGCAGGTGGTAAATACTGCAGCTCCCCTCCCAAGCAGCTCAGCCATCAACCCCTGAGGGTGCAACAAGAAGACTCACACTTTATAAGTATACACACACACACACGCGCGTGCACACACCATTTTATCTGGCACACCTTGGTGTTTACACAAAAAACATTGCTCCTCCAGATTCCTGTGTGACTAAAGCTTAAGTGCAAATAATGTAGAGATAAAATGTTCAGTTACGGTTCAAGTAAATTAGAAGTGGCAAGATGTGCAGTTCAAGTGACCTTGAGTATGTTATGATGGTTGATGTGCCGTTTCCAGAAACTCAAAAACAACCAAAAAGTGGCGGAAAAATGGCTGCCCTCTGGACACGCAATAAAACGTACCAAGAGTCTAGTCGGTGGCTACGCTGTGGGCGAAAACGGCTGGATGATTAGAGATGAGGAGAGAAAAAGCAAGACTCCAGGCTGGTCACACACATGCACACATGCACACACACAAACACAGAGGGGACCAGGTATGTAAATACCAGCTCAGTACAACAATGGTGTGCAGAGGAGCAGAGGAGCATCTCCAAACAAACAACTCTTCCAGGCTTGGACTGGCTCAGCAGACAGCAGGAGATCAATGCTGGCTTCCAGCTAAGAATTTGAAGAGGGTACATTAGCCACAAGAGCATTAACACTTTCAAAGTGATGAGTAGAAAAACGCCACCTGGACCCATCACCACGGCAAATATTGCAATGCTGATAGTAAGGTCAGTATGTAGAGTGAATGCATTTGTATATTTGAGCCAAGCAATTACAGGATCTGGATGCCAAGCTGTTGTACTTGTGAATGTAATCTTACAGACTTGAAAGGAGAAAAATAAAAAGGAACATAGAAAGAACACAAGACGCTCTGTGTCTCTGTAGCTGCGTCTTCATGTACCAGTGTGAAGACCTGGACATCCAAATCTAAAAACAGTTCTCAGCAGCCTTGATACTATGTCAGAAAACACAAACTCAAAAACCAGAGCAACAAGTAAACACGCCTGCCATCAAAAGACTGAATTTACTAGCACTTCATACATTAAAAAGGCTGCTCTTCCCACAGCTGGCTGTCAAGTTTTCTAACTTGGAGTTGCCCATAGCACATGAACAACACGCACACATACACACATACAGAGCAACCAGCATTAAACTTTCTCAAACAAATCTAGGAAGTAATGCCAAAAAAAATACGGATCCTGCAGCTAAATCGCCAAATATTTCCCAGAAGAAATGGTAGAGACCAAACACAGAGTGAAAACAGAGTGAATGTTGCTTTATAGATTCCTTACTTTCAGCAGGCGGCCATGAAACAAGACTACAAAGAAAAAGCTGTTTTTTCATAGCTGCTCAGTGCATAAATAAGAACGTAAGCACCTAAAAAAGTGATTGTAGGAGCCATTTGCGCTTTTATTCTGTTGTTTAAATGTTGACGGGTTTTATTTTGGTAACTTCCGCTGACACCGGGAGGGCATGGTGCACAATGGGTCACGGGGGGTTATTTAAACCGTGGACAATCAGCCTATGCTTGGACGCGTGCAAGTTAGTACCAACAAAGAGTGCCCAAGGCGAGGTTTCTGCGCTAAAACAATGGTTGTAAGTAGTTTATAATGCCCCCAAGTGGACAAAGCAGGTAACCATCAACAATCACAGGTTTAAAAAACACCTGCATCCAACAGATTTCAGACAATGTCCCTTTGTATCGTACGTGTCAAGATCACAGTGACTTTAACAGCAGGAAACAGCGGTGACTTCAATCACCTTTGGAATGAGGTGAAATTGGATGTTGACACACAGAGTAAAGCCAGAGCCGACCTGGATCTCTCTGCTGTTCTTTCACCACTTTGCTGAGTCAATAAGTTGAAGATTTCAAACGGTTCCAGTCGCAAAAAGGATCCTTATGGGTACTACTAGCTAGGTATCTCTCCACAAAGAGGCTATGGGGTGTAAAATGTTTTGTGCTCTTGCCTAAATAGTGAGCCATTTTCTTGGGGGATCAGTGCTTTGTTCCGAAGAATGGAAATCTCTCCACTCTGTTGGGTACATGCAAAGTCTCTGTCTCTCTGTTTCTCTTTCTCTCTTACACTCTCGCTGGCAGGTTATTGATTCCCAACCTACCACTGCGTTACATAGTGAAACTGAGACCTAACTCACAGCATAGATTATGCAGAAGTTGCTGCAAATGGCCAGAGAAAGTGGGGGGATAACAAAAGGAGACAAAAACAAGCTACTATCCCCAGTGCAATTCTTCTTCCACTGATAACTAGTGAGATACCGTACAGAGGGTGTTTTAAAGATTAGGGTATTTGTTCTCCAAGGGCTGCATGGGTTGACAACAGTTTAGACCTCCTACTGACCAA
Organism: Decapterus maruadsi; assembly: GCA_030347415.2. Lineage (NCBI taxonomy): Eukaryota > Metazoa > Chordata > Actinopteri > Carangiformes > Carangidae > Decapterus > Decapterus maruadsi. Next base: position 23,309,430 of record CM064906.1, read on the forward strand.
TCCGCCGCTGCTCTTCATGCTGAATTTATTATTCATGGTTTCCTCGTGTTATGTGTGTGTTAGACTGATAAATTGACGGGTAATTAATAAAGGTATACGATAAGACCAAATAACTTTACATAGCTTATCCACCATAGAGCAAACACATCTTCTACATCTTATACAATACTTTGATAGGATTTTAGGTTACAGTGTTAAAAGATTATGTACTATTTGCCAATATCTCTATGTATTTATCTACTGAAATCATTTCCTCATATCAGGCTGACTGTATTTCCTTTGTAGAAACTCTCCAGTCAACATTTATGCTCGTTCATGAAAGAAATATATATCAAAACAACAGAGGCTAGAGAGGGAAAAACTGAAATATCACACCGAAATAGGTATTCAGACCCTTTACTCAGTACTTAGTTGAAGCACCTTTGGCATCGATTAGAGCCTTGTGTCTTCTTGGGTATGACGTGATAAGCTTTGCACACCTGGATTTGGGGATTTTCAGCCATTCTTCCTCGCAGATCCTCTCAAGCTCTGTGAGGTAGGATGGGGACCGGCGTCGGCTGACGGCCTCAACACAGTCCTGTCCCTGAGCCCCGCTGGCAGCTCCGCGGACCTCCTGGTAGGCCTGTCACAACTATTACATAATCGCCTGAATGCAATTATTTGAGCTGCCCGCAATTATATTTCATAATCGTTAAAATCGTGACCATTTATCTGTATAAAAACGACTGGATGTGACAGAAACGTTGTATTTCCATCACTATTTTCTTGTCGTCTTCCACCGTTTAAGGTTTGATTGCTGCACTTTTAATGACATCATCATGTCCCCTTCTTCTTCTATGGATGAGGATGCATTTCAATCTATTGACATTAGCATCATGGATTTGGTTGCAAAGCTAACAAATGGCTCTTTTCTGCATAAGGTATAAGGCTTATACTGTACTATAATAGTGGTATGAAATGGTCAGGAAAAGACAATTACTATTATCATCATCGCAGTTATTTGTTTGGCATTTAATTGTCAATTGATTTTCATAACTGTGACAGCCCTGGTTTGATTTTTTCGCTCTGATACGCATCAGCAGCTGTGCAGCTGTAGGACCTTATGTATGCACCTTTCCAATCATGTCCACTCCCCTGAATTTACCACAGGTGGACTCCAATCAGGTGTAGAAGCAACTCAAAGATGATCAAGGGAGATGGGCGCCAGATGAGCTGAGCTACATTTCACATACATAAGTAAAGGGGTCTGAATACTTTCTGAATGCGATGTAAACTTTTTCCATCTACATATACAGTAGGCAATGGCTGTGAGATGCATCAAACACAATGGGTCTAGGTAATAAAGTATAAGTGGAAATAGAAGAATATGTTCAGAAATCATAATGTCTCTATACCGGGTAAATGTCAGCCATATATTTTCCACGATGCTTTACCATGCCATACATTCTTTGACTCAGTTGAATAAGCACAGAGAGGCTTAAGGGTGACAGCATGCATAGTTAATTTGCTGTTGAAACGCCATGGTTGACAGCACGTACTGTACATTCACACAGAGCTAGCATGCTTCCACACGTCTGTCTCTCCTTTCTTATGCATGGAGCGTCCATGGAACCTGCACATCGCAAGTTCGGACGGTAAAGGACACAGCATAAGAGCTTTTACATGTAAACTCAGTATTGTTTACTTCAATAGCGCACTTGCTTGAGAGCGTGTAAGTAGCAAAGCATTTATGTAAAGAAAAAGAATGGTAGGTAACCGGCAGAAGAAGAAAAAAAGAAAATAAGAGCCATACAGAAGTAATTCAGCTCTTACATCACACTGCTTATAAAAGCAGAGCCTGAAAATAAGCCAAGCATCTATTGGTTCAAGAGCAGGGCAGATATATAGGGAGAATTTGAAGAGATTTATTCTAAAGTGAAATATTCAGCTTTTAGGACAAAATGCTGGTGTGAAGGTAAATCACATTATGAGTTACTGATGAAGTTAAGCAGACTTGCTTATTTATTTAGCTTTAAGAATAGTTAAATGTCTCCAATGCAAAAATCATCTGGGTTCATAACACATTCTTTCCAGAATATGTTTTGAAATGAAAACACATAATTTCCCTCAGTTGTACTTAGCTGCTGCGTCAGGCCTGGATGAGGACAGCTAGTGCCCAAATAGAATAATCGCACCCATTTAATTCTGCGCGTGGATGGATCAGATGATTCTCCGTTCAAGCGTTTAAATTCCTGACCGTTTGAAATGAAGCCTGGCCTCAGGCGTCATGTCCAAAATTTTCCGACACACACACACTCACAGAGAGAGACGGGTGGCTATGGGAGCACTGGTCACAGAGCACAGTGACAGTCGAGGGATCTGGAGCCTGCCACTGTGAAACCAGTCCAGGGATTGCAGGTGAGATATTGCCCCCTGGTGGCTCGTCTTTCAAAAGCAGGGACTTCTGAGAGCTCAGGCTGAGTTGCCAGGCTGAAAAGCAGAGTCACTGGACGGACACATACTAAACTGCAGATCATCTTCATTTGAACACATCGCTGATAAATGTGTCCACTGCTAATGCAAGCGTAAAGCCCGACGCAGACAAAACAGCTTACAAAGCCAGAATTTGATGCTTTCCTCCGGTGCAGAGCAACAGAAGGCGGGATAGTGGGGACATGAAACATGCTTGTACACCCAAAATTAAATATATAAAACCATACGTTGGAGGAGGTAGAGGATTTTCTCCTTCTGTGCCGGCAGAGAATGTGCAGCTGTTCGGGGGCTGTGCCAACAACACGCCAAGGCTGACTTGCTTCCAGAAACTGCTGTGCAGAATCATCCAGAGACCGGGGAGTCACCGGTGCTGGGGCTTAATGACGCACAGGGCTGATTTCCTTTATGAAATACTAATAATGGTTTATGGATGGAGGGATGAAATTTATCCCTCGCTCCTGTGATATTAAAGAAAAAGCGCTATGAGGGTATGTTTTCCATCCTGAAGTCTCACCCGTCCTGGATTTTTCTGACAACATTTTTTTGAAGATTTGGTTTGTCAGCATCAATTGGATCAGTCTGGGTTTGCACAGAGGAGGAAGTCTTCATCAATTCAATCAGGTCAACTCAATTAAACTATCAGACACAAAACAAACAAACAAAAGTAAGAGTACATAAAAGAGGGAGTTGCACAACTATCATTTTGTCAGTCGTTCTAACAGACAAAGAAACTTATTATAAATAATAATATTATGAGGATCTATAAAATCTGATTATTTGTAGTTTTGATTGTCTGATTCTCTGATGTGTTGTTTGTTAATCAACTGAAAAGTGTATCACTTTTTGTTTTTAAAGGGGAAGCAATAACAGGAATAATGGAAATAGTAAACGCTGACATGCTTGTCACATCTAATTAGAGCAACAACAAACCAGCCCAGTGTGGCACGGTCCTGTAAAGCCATCCATTTTGTTGCTAAGTTACATTTCTCATCATCGGAGCGACAACAAAATTACAAGTGACAATTGTCGTGATCCCCTGGAAACCCTCAGATCAACTGATAATTGGACGGTTCTTCAAAAGCAAGGAACGAGCTCCATAGTAACATCACACACATAATTTCTCTGTGTCTCACGTTGAGGATTCATTAATGTCAGCCGACTCTGTCGCCACCGCGCTGATGGGTTCACTTCCGTCGCCCCGGGAACGCTGTAATCACAATATTTCCAATTCACTATCAAACCCAGCACACGCAGACGGCCGAGTTTTCTCAAAGCATTGTTTGAGGTTGGAGAAAACACAAAAACAGCCGTCCAAGGACATGAGTGACTCACTCCATGGCTAAGTTAATTCTGCTGCTTCCTCTCATTAAAAATATATATCGAAACTTGAAATGAAACGGCTCAGAAAAGCCTTTGATGGCAGAAATGTTGGGGCTTTATTAGTATAGGAGGCACAACTGAATAAAAATAGGTTCTTCAGAGTGCTTTAGCTCAACGGCTGTTTGTGTAATGTAGCATGAATAGTACAAATTGCTACAGAGGCCTGTCGCTTATCCTCTCTGTATTCGGCTGGTGCTCGTCTGAGCAGTCAAGGCTCTTGAACGCACATTCTCCTAGACAGTAAATGCACAACAACCTTACCCGCATGTCCCCAATTCTGTCTCCCACCTTGTATTTGTCTTCAACATGGCTGTTTTTGTCAAACTGCAGCCACAGTGGAGCCAATTAACCTTTTTTTTTGTTCTTTTGGCTCAAATACATGTCAGCACGGGACAGGGAAGACAGATTTCACATTAATCGAGGGGAAGTTTTTTTGAAACATCACTGTTTTCTGAGAAATTCATGTCAGTAGGGTGTAAAAAAAAAATGTTGCTTGACTGACAGACATGCACACATGGCATGGAGAGACAAAGGGATTGAATGGAAAGGCAGAGAAATGAATTTATCTGTAGTGTTGCAGCCAGGTGAGCGTTCATGTTGTCTGACCTGGCGTGCTGCAACACCACGTGTAGAGAGTGATAGAGGGCTTAAACGGCCATTTCCTGGTATAGACACTTCAACATTTAAGTCCTGTAAAAAGAAATTTGAACATGTCAAGGAGAAACAGAAATAATCCCATTAAAAAAAAACTGTATCTTACAAACAATGATTATTTGTATCTTAAAGGGATAGTTCAACAACAATTCAATTCAATTGCCATAATCCCTATAGTCATAGCAGTAGGTTCATTACATTTAATTGTCGGTGCAAGCTATTTTTAGAACGGCAGAGCAGAGTCGCGAGCTGCCCATGGAATTTCTTGGTTTCCCTCATTAAACTCATCAAATACACAATCCAACAACTCCAAAACGCTCTCGTGGACAAGTTGTGACCTGCACATTCACCACGCTATGAGATAATAACAGAACGTTATGAGACGGAGTTAAATTCATGCAAATCTGCTGATGCGCATTTCCGTCGGGGGCAGTTTTTTTGCAAGCAGTCTCTGCATTTACCTTGAAAACAACTCAAACTCATCAAATTGTTGGACACAATTCAACAGCTCTGAACAGCTCGCGGCTCTGCTCCGCTGTTCTAAAAACAGCTTGCACCAACAATTAAAGGTAACAAACCTACTGCTATAGGGATTATGGCAATGGGCCAATTTGCCAAAATGTTGAACTATCCCTTTAGAGATTTCAGATTATTCCTCTGGGCCAAACAGACTAACAAAACTGTGAATGACTGGTACGATGTATAACTTATATGAGTGAAGAATTCATCTTGTAGTTTCCATGATCATCATTAAAGCAGAAGTAAGTGATATATTTGTGTTAATATAAGTCTTAAATAGTTATATCTTCCGACAGCAATCACTTACATAGAGTGTTTGGACCAAAACACGGGTCTGTCAGTCACTCTGCTCTGCTCTGAGCCAAAAAACATTTATCGATCCTACAGTTTTTATCCAAAACTGTGAATGACTGAATGTGGCGACACGAGGACTGTTATGGTGCGTTCAAGGAAACTCGTATTTTTCCGACCGTGAAGTGGTACCAGTTCGATCTGGTACGAGTTCACCGGTCGGAAGTTACGAGTGGCTGTTATAGTGACTTTCACCGGTAAAACAGGTCGGAGAAACACGAGTGGGTTGCCTGGAACGCTACAAAGTCGTAAGTTGTGACTTGAAGCTGTAATTTACGATTTCAAAAGCCTGCCTGGAACGCAGCATTAGCGAAAACGACCGGACCACTTACTTCTGCTTTAAATGGTGATTGATTTCACAGTTGATGATACATGATGATATTTCAGTGGTGAACTGACTGACCCACATTCTCACCTCCAACGCCACAACGCCAACACGCTAAAACCACTGAGCCACACCACCACACTGTGTGACACCCTCTCTCAGAACAATAAAAATGGACTGTGGAGTTTACCTTGTGTCCTGGCCGTGAAAATACTCACGACAGCAGTGTGGGTTTTAATCCACAGCTGAAAATAGTCCTGAATAAATTCCTTGTTTACTGGGGTTTAAACAACATTTTTCTAAAAAAATACAAAAAAAAAAAGATCTGCATCCCTGCTGTTTCGACTCTAGCAGGGAAGTTGGAAAGCACAGACGACAACTGTCACATTGTTGGTTTTGGTCCTTTCATGAAATTTGTTGACAGCAAGAAAAGTATAGAATAACACCAGCCTTATCACTTAATATATGCAATGTAAAAACCTTATCTGAGATAATCTGCTGCTGCTCGGTAAGAATTTAATCACAGATAAAGACACATTTAAATTCCTCCAGGAAAGTTGCTGAGGCTGCATGCTCTTTTTCAGTAGTACCTTGAATTGAACCCACAGAGACACTTTCAAAACGTATATTTCTATCTGTCAGAAGACCTGAGAGTCTGTTTTGATTGTTACTCTGCAGAATGAGCATCAAGAGTGATCTACCAGCACCGGGAGAGAAAAAAAATACAGCATGCGCAACAACAACCGCCCTCCTATAGGATCTACTGGAATTACAATGTGTGTTCACCAGTGGATAAAACAGCATCCATCTCCAGTGGATACAAATCTGCTGCTGTGAGAATATGCAGGGAGGGGAAAACAATCTAATTGTGTGGGCTGTTATAGGGATAACCTCTAATTCAGTGTTTCCTCAGACATCCAAAATGTAAAATGCAAATTAAAACACAAGAGAATAAAGAATGAGACATGACAAGCATGAGAAATTGCTGATAAAAAAGAAAATTGTTGCGTAGACTAATGTGTTTGGAAGCTGGCCTGATATTTTCGGCGCCACCATCGTCTCTCACTGATGTGAATGACCGTTTGCCGTATTGTTTGATACACGAGAGAGGGAGCGTCACCGGGCAGAGTTTACGCCGGGATGTCGAAGGGAACCTGGAATGGAATCGATGGAAACGGCGCGGCAGATGGGACAAAAGTATGATTCACAATTCCCAGCTCTTCCAGGAAACCGCGGGCTGATGGACTGCTGATGAGTGGTGGATGTTGTGGCGGATGAGTGGAGGAGAGAGAGAGGACCCACTGCGAGGTCAATAGTTCTGCGCTGACCTGTGAAGAACTCCATTATACCTCGATCACATCTCTGCCTCTCTCTCCCTTTTTTTTTTTTCTTCTTCCCCCAACTGGTGCAGCCAGCCAATACAACAGTAACAATATCATTGTGGCCAAGTGGACTAGAGTCCTGATTCAATCACAACCCTCTACAGAAATATATCACACTGTCAACTCCGGCTTTCAGCAAAAGTTTGCGAGCACTTTGGCTGCAATGTAGGTTGGAATTTGATGACATTTCTGCCAATACTTTGCCCTTCTATTAGATGCCGAAAACCTGTGATCACTTCAGAAACACAACGCCTCAAATGGAGGACAATCTCCTTTGAAAGCAAATCTATTATCTGCTATTGTATTGTTGATTTACATGGTCTGTTATAAGCAGGCAAATGGCTGCCCTCTCACTTCCAGTGAAACAAACAAAAAACAAGCACATCGCTGATTGATTCCATTACACCTTTGTCTGTCGTGGAGGAGCTGAAGCTATGCCTTGTCACCGCCATTACAGCCAAACAATTACATGCCTGATTGTATTCACCTTGCTCTTACACACACACCCACTGTGATTCTTTATGCTCCTACAAGTGACTGACATGCTTTGCATATGATTTAGCTTGCTAACTTTCATTTTTCCATTTGGAAGCAACATGACTGGAAAATAAATAAATAAATAAAAACCTGCAGGAAATACATGACGCTCACCATGAAATGTAGCTTTGATTTTGTCTGAGTTTGTGTGCAGGGTATGTCAGTGAATGAGGGAGTGTTTAAACAGCAGCACCACAGTGTGAACATGCACTAAAACCCAATATTAAAAAATAATAATAATAAAGTGAAGGTAGTGAAGCAGCATGGATGCTCTCTTTATACAAATGAATCAATACAATAAAAACCCAATATGATGCATTCAATATCTTTATGAAATGCTATCAAAAGAATAATATGAAGTGGCCCAGTCCCATTCAAACTCCTAAATACAATTCTGTGGCTGTGTAATCTCATTCAGTTGCATGATGTACAAGTCCCATGCAGGGTCACGGTGACTAATGTCGTGTGTGTGTTTTAAAGCGATGAGCAGTAAACATCCCTCTCTTCCCTTTGGCAGGATAATAACAGACTCTAGTGAGGAGTAAATAGCAACGGTAGGTAAATATCACTGAGAAATGGTGACATTGATTGCATCATCTAATCAGTCTTAGTATACAGTGTAATTATGAGGAGATCGTTTCCACTCGCAGCTTTGAGCTTTGAGTCGAACTCTAAATGCATCCTTTTCTTTCTTTTTTTTTAGAGTAGCCCACACAGCCCCATTAGCACTGCAGCACTTCCCCCTGTGTCTAACTGGCTGATTCACTCAGCTTGTCTGGGCATGATCAGGGCGCTCGCTTCATGGCAAAGAAAAACAACCACCATGTTCTCCTCACTGTGTCTCCCCAATCGCACTGAAGGTGCCGTCTCCTCGGCGGCTGATAAGCTGTCTGCTTTACCGACTTAACTGCAGACACGCAAACACTGAATATGGATCGACACCGAGCAATGACTGCAGAGAGACGTTGTTTTTGTTATGTGATGTCAAATGTGAGGAGTTCAGTTCTGAAAATTACACACGATTAAGTGTGATTCATGGTTTTTTGTTTGCATTGTCTTCTTCCCTCTTCTTCTTCTTCAGCTTGCCGTTACAACTATGCCCACCCTTGCCAGCCATTGTTTAGCTATAGGTGAACCGGCATGATGGTTTGAAATGAACCTTGATGAAATGACTCACATTTTAACTAAGAACCTGCTCTTTAATAATACAAGTGACCTAATTCTGACCTTAACGGTATCAGTGATAATAAAAAGTATAGACTTGCTCCAAAAGATTAATTGTGATTTGGCTGTAAAGCCTGCACACTACAGCCATGCAAATTCACACAGCAAGGTCAGGGAGGGAGTGGGTTCACATGAAGTTCACAAAACTTTGGTTTCCCGTACCGGTGAAAGTAATGTTATTACATCTATCCTCAGTTTTCCCTCCAACCAGTAAGAATCAGGTTCAGGTTCAGGTTCAAGTTCAGGTTCAGGTTAGTTTATTTAGCACAAAAATATAGCATAACGCTGCACAAGGAGGGAAACGAAGTCCTAGACGGACTTGTAAAAAGGTTCCACCCCTGTCAAAATACGAAACAAAAGACAAGCAGACAACATACATGAGCTAAACATGAAACATGAAAGATAATTATGTTCCTGTCTTTTTAAAAATGCAATGGGAGGATAGACCTCAGCGATAAGTTTAATTCATGCTACCAGTCTCCACGCTCTTTGATTATGGCCGTACCACTGTGGTTTGAGCCAATCATCTTACAAAGGAGCAACTCATTGCAGCTACTGTATGTGTGTTAGTTGAGATGATAGCAGGAAGCAAATGTTCATTAATAATTGCAGCGATTGTATCAGACCTGAAGAGCATTTCCTCACCGAAAGAAGAGCAGAGAGCAGCACTGAAGGCTTTTTCCTGATGAAGATGTTTGTGCTCCTCTCCTCACTGATTTACCAGCTGGCTCTGCCGGTAGTGAAGATACTGGTTGAAGTTATCCTTTGATTGATACTGATAGACAGATGGTTCATCCAATCACCTGCCAAGTATTTTTTTTTTGAAGATGCCTGCCCTTTTTCTAAGAGTTTCCAATGAAGCCCTTCCAGATGGTTCTGTGTAACAAACCATCTGGCGCTTCAGGTTAAAAATCTGCGGCTTCCAGTCATTTCTGAGGAAGGTTACTTCTTCTTCTTTTTTTTTCAAACTTTAAGCTTTTGCTTTTCAGTGATTCCAGTTGAATTGTAAAACTGGTTTGCCAGTAAAAATGGATGTCCTATAAATATTAACTGCCAATATTATGTCCTTGTCTCTTACACTCGGTGAGGTTATTGATGATGTGACGAGCAGGCCTTCAAAAAAATGTTCCTGTCCTCTGACTTCAAAAGGATGAGGTTCAAAACCGGGCTTCTCTTCACCTGAACCCATCAAAAAGCACTGAGGGCAGCGTTTTCATGGATGAACTGAAGAGCTCGCCTCAGACAATGTGCCCTGTGTCTGCACTAATTTATGAAGTGCACCCACAGTATCCAAAGTGCATCAAAAAACATTTAAACTTTACTCAGCGGTTGATGTTGAAGTCAGGTAGAGGTGAGCTGACATCCAAAATTCTACAAAGATCAGATCAGCCGTACGTGAAGAAGACACGTCTCCCCTGCATAAAAGATGAAAATGCTTCATCAGATATTTTTAGCATTTATGTGTTTAACAAGCACTTTTGCAGCTGTGCCATTTTAAATAAAACTGTAATAATATATTGTATGTTTGTGAGTAGGTCTGACCGATCTTATCTTCATCGTCATCATTATAAGTAAGTTTTATTTACAGGCTCCAAGCCCCGACAGTCATACATCTCATACCTGTAACCTGAGCGACACAACCAGACATAACGTAGCGTAACAACAATGGCGGATTTGCCTCGGGTCCCTCAGATACCACGCATCCACACGGCATCGTTTGGCGTTTGTTCTGGCACAAGTTCTCGTTTTCAGTCGACTTTTAATGTTTGGAGTTTGTTTAGAGCGCGCAAGCTTTTCTACTCTTCTTCTCTGTTTTTGGTGTATTTGTGTGGCTGTGTTACAGCGCCACTACAGCCATGGCGTATATACTGTACTACAGCTTATTGAGTCATTTTCAGAAAGACAAAGGAACGGTTTGGTTAATGCACACCTGAATATTTGCATAATTACAACATTGAAAAGCGTCATTGCACATCGGACATTTTGCTGATATTGTGCAGGCTTATTTGTTAGTGAATGTGTGTAGCACTTCTCTTCCACTGCTTGGTACGAGCTCAACTTGATTCTACTCTACAACTATTAAATACCCTGAATCTTCTCGGTTGTGCAGCGCTCACTTTAGCTTGTCTCATTTTTGTTAGATATCAGTCCCTCCAGGATTTCACAGGCTTTTTTTGTGATTGTTGCAGCCTAAATTGCCTGATTTCACGGCAGCATTTTTTTATTTTTTTTTTAAATGCGGTGCATGTTGTGATGTTTTAAGCACTTTTGCTGCGATTAAATTGTAAGAGACAGTGAAAATTGCAAAAAGAAAGTTGCAGTTTTGTTCTGAATAATTAATTAAAAATCAAAGGAAAATTGTTCCAGGGAGAACAAAACTGTTTTGTTCCAAGTAACCTTGCCAAACACACTCTCTCACACACACGCACCAGAGCAATAATAATACCATCTTACTTTCCTGACAGTATCCCTGCTGCATCATTGCTATAGTAACAATGGCACATTAGAGGGGAGCAGAGCTGACTTGGTGCTGTAAGTTTGAAAATACACAATTAGACTGTTACGTCCGATCTATTGACATTCAAGTCAGTTTGACCTGAACACATTAATCTCTTCTTTATTGATTACTTAATTTTTTCAGACAATCGCTTGCTGCCAAATCTTAAACTACCCAGGTTGCCTATAGGATACGTGGAAAAAGCAGCATTAATCCCCCCCACCACCCCACAGACACACACAAGTCCTCCAGTCATGACAGTTTTCTTCTTCAGGACTTTTCTGAATAGCAAATTATCAAAACAGTAAACTGACCCAGCAGATGTCCGTACAGCTCCACGGCAGGAGAGAAAAGTGATTCATGGCATTATATTTGGCTTTAGGGAGACAAGCCTACGGTAATGAATGAGCCTTAAGGAGGGCTTGGCCCCCATCATTAATCTTACAAGACTGGGCTACAGAGAAACGCAGAGTCACTCTATTAACACAAAAGAAGACATCCATTCGGTTACGCTTTGTTGAACTCACCTAGGAAATATGCAGATTGCTTCAAAGCAATTATACGATTCCAGTATGCCATTATATGGTCCCCTAGGAACAAATGAGTAAACAAAACTGTTCAAAAAAAAAAATAAAATACATGAGAGATGGATAACAGGCTGGGGACGTATGCGATTCAATTAGGATTCAGAGCATTTCTCCAGAAGACTGAAGGAAAAAGTAATGGAAATCTGGACCAGAGTAAATGGTGCCACTGCGGAAAATGTTTGACTAGGCACTGAGCTGTTTCAACTGCCAAAGCAATGGTGCTTATGGTTTATGTCACGAGGTGATTGATACCACCATCATTACACACCTAAGCTTCTTTTGATGAAACAGCTATCTCCGAAAATGCGTCTTCTTCCCGACACACTGTGCGGGCTTTTTCAAGTCTCCCCACACGGGGTGTGATGAGAAAACACTGACAAGACTATGACAACTTTCTTAAAGCGACGAGACGAGGGTATGAGTCGTATTTTTCTCCCTCATTCGTTTTCATGGTGCGAGGCCCCAAAAAACTTTGAAGACCTTCTGAGGGATTGTCAACGTGCTGCAGAGCAGGTTTCAGTTTTGAGGGAAAAGTCTGAACGTCTTGCATAATTCCCAATCCACTCAGCCAGCTGTTATCACTTTTTTATTTCATGTATTTCATCTTTCCTGTCTCGGATGCAATCCCGTGATAGATCTTTGACTGTGCAGTTCAGTAAAAGCTTTTTTTTTTTACTCATCAAGTGTTTTGATTGACAAAATCAAACGGTGAAGTGCTGGAAATTGTTACTTTTCAAATGTAAAATACATCTGAGACTTCCTAGTGGCAATCACAGGCCTAATACAGTGCTTACTTTATTTGAGAGCAGCCCCTGTGAAAAACGCGCTCAAGTAAGCGTTGGAGAAGAAATCACGCTTGATGAAAACTCCCTCTCTTTAGTGACCATCCCTCGCTGCCAGGTCCCATTTATAATTTTCACAGTGGACGATTCTCCACAGGAACAACTGCACTGAAGCTTATATTGTGTTGACCACAGACCACAATGTATGCCTAAAAGAATTGAACAATTACAGTATTAGCATATTACAGCCCTTATACTCTATATTTCGAACCTCATGTTCTATATTGCACTATAGACTATCATTATCTTCTGTAATAGCCATTGAATGCATTTGCATTCAGTAGCTGCCTGCCTGTATAGGAGCTCTCATACTGTAGTTACTGGCAGAGCAAGAGGGATTCACAGGAGAGAAAGCAAGTGCATATTCAAGGTGCTGTGATAGACAACAGCTAGTGAAAGCAGACATTTCACATAAAAATAATAATAATAATGTAGACGCAAACAACAGCCAGTGTCAGACGGTGATAATTAAAATGCACTTGCCTTGAGCACCACTAGGCTTTGCCAGGAAAAAAAAATTGGGACTGAATAGGCAGTAAATTTACTGTCCCCACTTAATTTGAGTGTCTGACTGCTGTGTGTGTGGAATTTCTGCAATGTATAATGTCCTCTAAATATTTCCACAATTAGAGGAGCAGCAAACTACTTTCTGCTTAATCATCCCAAAATGGAAACATTTCAGTCACGCTGCACTTCATCCGTCAGTGAGAAATGACGATAAATGACGAAGTGTCCAGAATCTCAATTTACAGCTGCAAGTTAAACTGAGTTACGACCCGATCAACTGCAGAGAGGCCACAGGGAATGATTCTGGTCAGCCAATTACTATGTATATACATTTTAGTACTTCTTTTTCTAAAAAGATACAACATGTTCTTGGTGTTTTATATCCATATTCAAAACTAAATAGGATCAACTTTTGTCCTGGATGGTATTGGAAAGATGCGTCATTGTAACCAAGATCCACAGTCCGAAGACGAGCATGTAGCTGAAAACATCACTGGTGGCCATCTCATTAAAATTACATAAGGGAGCTACAGTATGTGGACCTTTATTTTTCTTCCCACCATCTAGGACAATGGCAGATAACCATTCAGCTCAGCATAATTTCACCATCTAGTAGAGTAGAAAATGGCCATTTGTTTTTGCATAATTTTACTATCTAGCGCAGAAGATAGCCGGTTATCTTGTCGTCATTTTTAACATCTAGTGTTGTAGTTAAGTTTTTGTTTATTATCATTTTACTGTCTGTCTACAACAGCAGACACAGAGTCGGGAAAAACAGACGAGTTAGAAAGGCCAGTGGAATAAAGTACAGGAGAGAAGTTGTGCTATAGATCTTTTTGTGGGGGGGTTTTTTGTTTGTTTTTTTACATTTACAATGCATGAGGTTGGACCATTACTTACTCACAGTAACTGAAACTTATCTTGTAAAATAATAACTTGTGCAAACACTGGTGTCTGCTGTAAACCCAGGAGAAAATTTTCCTTGTGGGATACAAGTGTTATCCAATGTGAAGGGCTGTTAGCCAAGGGATAGTGAACTTTCACAGGCAACAGGTCGGAAAAACCCGAGTTACAGTTTTTCCGACCTGTGAACTCCAGTTCGATCTGGTACGAGTTCACGGGTCGGAAGTTACGAGTGGCCATTCGAGTGCACTTTCACAGGTCGGAAAAAACAGGAGTTACGGGTTGCCTGGAACGCTACAAAGTCGTAAGTCGTGACTTGAAGCCGTAATTTACGATTTCAAAAGCCTGCCTTGAACGCAGCATTAGCCAAAACGACCGAATCGCTGAATTATGCTTAAGGCTGTTGATAATAAGCTTTCTACTGAGATGTCTGGCTGACCAAACTACAGTAAGATATTCCCAGCCGGTGTCTGTGTGAGTGATACTTCTTGGCATGAATCTCCATCACAATAGTTGATATTCTGAAAAGCCATGTATGAGTGCTGGTAAGCACTGTGTCTGATGCACTGAGACATCAACAACGCTATAGTCAACATTTTGTTTTCTTCAATAAATCCCTTGATCATTTCTCTGTAATTACCATTTCACTACACTGGATAATTGCTTGAGTTTAATTCATTTCTAAGTATTCGAGCCTCAGTGCCTTCAGTTTTCATTTTTCCTCTCACCGGACCACTATAGTGCATCTGTCACTAGTTTTGTTTCAGTCCACTTGGTCTGCTCCAGGGGACTGACAGCGAATTAAGATGGAGAGAGACGAGCTCGGGGTAAAAATTGGTACAATTACGTTCATCTTTTCAGAGGATGCCTCAGTGAAAGGTGCTCCCTTAGGAATTAATCACCCCGGTGTTTGAGCATCTTACCTGTTTAATAACCAATTTAATCACTTCCTCCCAAGGTTCAACACTCCTAAAAAGATACGAGCGGCTGATTTTTATTAACACACAGTGCTTCCATTGAAGGCCAATTAGGAGCCATGAATGAGTTGTGTGCTTGTGTATGTGTTGTAATTCATTTGTTGTAAACAAAACGAGATAGGGCGACTGAGAGCAACTCTGCAGAGCTGCGCCCCGGATTAGCAGTATTATTTATTACCATAACAGACATGTAAGAAGACTAAGGTGCTGCTGCCCAACTAGCATTAGCATCACTAATCTATCAATGTGCATTTCCTCGGTTGCTGAGCCTCACAAACTATTTATCCTCAAGTGACTTAAAAAGGCTTAACATTCAAACCTGGAACCACATTTAAAAAAAAGAGAGCGAGAGAAAAACGAGAGCTTCTCAAGGTCGATGGCACCCTTACAACAAGCCTAATTGAGAATTTGATCTAGTCGCTCTAGGGGGTGGACAAAGTGCTGCTCTGAATGTTAAAGATGAGCTATCAGGATTTGATCACAAGTAATCAAAATGTTGGCCTACTTTCAGGTCACTTCCTTCTTTGCTGCTAAACCTGTATTCTGTACCATTTGTAGTCTATACTACCAGACTTTCTGAAGCATAACCGATACATGGTCTGGCAGCAGCAGAGATTTATATACATGACGTATTTCTATTCATGACCTGTCAGAGAACATGTTCCTTTTCCCTGTTGTTACATATGGCATCCTAAAGAAGCTGTAAAGATTCATCTTAAATTGAAATGAAGTTGTGACTTCCTCTTTATACTGAAATGAAAGTGTTTGGAAAGTTCATCCCAACACTGTTGGTTCCAGGACATGTTGTGTTGTTGCACTTGCAGTTTGCTTTGCTTTCACCTTCTGTCCATTTCATCCCAAAGCAGCTCTGTGGGGTTTCAGTCTGGAGACTGTGCTTGCTCTCCATCATGTGAAGCCCCCGTCTGTTCTTTTCTTCTAATGTTTTGGGTCATTGCCTTGCTGTAGGATGAACCTCTGACCAGCTAGTCTGTCTTCCTTTGTTACTTGTCTTTTTCTCCTCATACGGTGCTATTTCCTGCAGTACAGGCTTGTCATAATAATGCAACAGCCTGCTGTAACCACCGCCTCCAACTCTGCCTTTATACAGACGGAGCGAGTCATCAACAAAAGTTACGGTAGGAACTGTTTGCATCATCTCCCATTGTTTACAGCCGGGAAGATATTAAATGAAGGGAAGGATAAAAATAATACAGGAGAGTAAAAAGTAAGAGTGTAAAATCTAAAGGAGTGAATGTCAAGGAGCTGAGGCTGTTGAATATGTGAATGTAGAGTCAGGGGAACATAATTAAAGGGTTATTTTATTTATTTATTATTTCTTAAGGTTATTCACTGGACTTGAGCTGCCTTGTTTTCAATAAAACTGGAATATATGGGGGTCCTGAAACAACCTCCTGACAGAGCACGAGTAGTATAGCAACAACCGTCTGATGAAAGGAGGCTGCTATCCTCCACAGTAGCCAGTGGGAAAACTGGCATCCTGCAAGGTATAGTTCTACTTCTCTTGCTCCGGCAATCATTTCATTTATTTGTAACGGGACTCTGCATATTCATGAACATACAATATGTAAATACGTCAGATTTAGCTCTAAAGCTAAGCCATGTTTCCCCTGTACACTGTACACGGTATCACCTTACTGTGCTGACATTTGCTAATTATCACCAACACTAAGTGCTGCTGAGACTGATGGGATCGTCATACTTTAGCAGATATGTAGTCATAAACAAAAGCTTAGAACAACTCTAAATTGAAACCTGATGATGTTTGAAATCAGTGTTTCTCCTATAGATAAAAGCAAACATGCAAGTAATCCTAAACTTAACGCTTTATTTGTGTACATGATGAGCAGCAGGTGCAAAGCAAATACAGCAATTCATTCCTCATAATGTCATCTTACAGTGATGGTGTGCAGGATTTCACTTACAGAACCACACTTGCATTGTAAGAGCAAAATATACACTGCGGCGTATAAAGGCCCCCCTCGAGTGAGAGGCGGCTTGTTTTCAGGGAAACAAACTCTTTGCACAGAATAATGCTGCTCTGCCCTGATTAAAGGCAGACAGCGTTGAATCTTTCATTGCAGCTTCAAAATGAACTTGTGTTGTGAGTGGCTTTGATGTAAACTTGCCTTTTCAACCAGTGGTGGCTTGTTTGACAGGCAGCAGTCACACAGAGAAGAAAACAGCCCCAAAGTTGAGCAGGAGAAATGTGCACCCCCTCCCTCTCTCCCTCCTCCTTCTTTCGACGGGCTGCCGGAGTGGTAATGATTAGCTCTCTAGCAGAATTCTCCTAAGGCAAGTGATTACAACATGCTCTGAGAACGATGACACCTCTTACCTGGAGCCCAAACAAAGAGAGCACCCAAAAATATTTCTAGAGCAGCTTCTAAGACGAGTTTGTGTAGGAATGCCGTTTTTTTTACCCACTCCCTGCGAGAGTTTGTGTTTATTATTCAGGTTGAAGACTTGTGGGGGAAATTGCTTTTGCTAATGAAAATTACTTCCTGTGAAAACAAATGAACTGTAAATGCCAGCCACAAAGAGTTGCATGCCGGATTTTTTTTTTTTTTTTTCTGCTGGGTGCTCAAGTTGGATTAGAGCTTTTGAGTATGAATCATTTTTCTCAGTGTTTCGCTCTGTTTTGCCCCTTACCCAGGCTGTGAGCAGCACTAAGCCTCCATGAGAGGAATAACCTGAAATGGAGGAACACTTCAATGTCGCCCTTTCCTCCTCTCCTCCACGAGTGATTATACAATTGATTTTTTTTTTTTTCCCACCAGTGGTTCCTGCTGTAGGAGCAGTAATAACAATTTATCTTGGGTCCTTGTTCCATTACAGCAGAGCTGCAGTGAAACCAGAGGAAAAGTGCTATGTTTTATGATTTATGGAGGCTATTTGACCTGTGCTTATTAGAGGGATCTACTGAACGTGATGCAGACTTCGGAAATAGACTATGAGCTTTGCTCTGTGATGGCAATGTGAACATGGCTTTCGGAGATGATGGAATGGATTTCCCAGCTGATTGGAAAACAAACATGACCCAGTCTGTGCTGTGATGTATAAATACATCAGCTCTGCCGCTACATTTCAGCACTCTGCTTCTTACCATCTGATTTCAGTCTAATTTAGAGGTCAATAAGAGGAAAATGTCAGCATTTATTCCTGCACCTGTCGTTCCCAGAAGAGCTTAAGAATATAGGTTTTACAGCGTCACCTGTGCATCCCACATACAGCCCCAGCTGCGTGGTATAATTTGGCATTGAGATAAGAAGGTGAGTGATAATAGGATGATTATTGCCATGTGTCCTCACCCTGATCTTTGTTTTTGTTAGTGGTACCACAAGGAAACTGCCGCGGCTCTTAGGGGCCCTTGGTTATTCCTGATTGATTGGTGTTTATGGAGCCATTTAAGCACGGCGGTTACCTCCCTGCCCCCCCACCACCCCACCCCACCAAATCCAGGTCTCTCTCCTGTGGCCAGTGATAATATTTAACTGCTGACCTTATCTCTTCTCCCCCACATCTCCTCCCCGCCAGCGAATGGGGAGCATGTTAATGTCTGACACAGCTCTACATGTAGCATGCTAATCCATCTGTGGCCCAGCTGATTAAAGATGAATATCAGTGGGATGGTAAACACAGGCATGCCCCAGGCAGCTTCACCGATGACTACATCTGCACAGGACCATGTAAACGGTTACGCTCCAACCAGAATATGATATTACAGATCTGGGGGCCAGATGAATAAACCAAGGGTGCCCACTTCATGACAAGCAAACAAGCTGCAAACTTTGGTTGTAAAGTATTTAAACCACCAAGTTGTCATGTTTTCATTAAGTGTTCGGCACGAGGAAAAGCTAATTCTCAGACCAACACAGGTAACTACACATTTATCTGAAATAACACCGATTTTTATTGAATGGGACCACGCAACGCTTAATGTGTCCTTTAAAGCCAATTAAATCTCAAATACATAGTTAATTTGTAAAGAAAACACGTCATAATCATTCCCGTCTTAATCTTCCAAGGCCATCTACGATAAATATAACATTCTGAGCGAACCATTACAGAATGCTAGTAAATGTATGTAGGTAAACGCACTGCACTTAACCCTGAATATTATGACTGTATATGTAATTAAAGTTCAAATTATTTGTCTCGGGTGTAATTGCCATAGAAGGTCCCAATTAAAAAGCTGTATGGGTTTTTTTTTTTAGATCAGCAGCCAAAGGCAGAATAAAATCTACTTTTATTACATTACATTATAATTTAATGTTGCTATAGACTGCAATGCCCTTGTTGTCGGACTCATGCTTCAATTATCTGCATTCAGTCAATGGAGAAGCACATGCATGCATGTTTTGTGTATGTATGAGTTGAGCCCTAGAGAAAATTAAAATGCCATTTTAATATTCTAGCAGTGTGCTGTGTACTTATTTGATACAAAATCCCAATTTTTAGAATAAAATAAACATTTATGAGCTTATGAAAATGTCAATAGATTAAACTAAGCCATAAACTCATGATTAAGGGATGTTTTTTTTCCTTTTCCTTTATTAAACATGCTGCATCTCTGTCTTGTAAAACACAGGGTTCATACACTTTTTTGGCAATGGTTTTCCATAACTTTTCAATGACTTTTCCATAACCTTTCAATGAGTTTTCAAGACCAAAAAAATTAATGAATTTCGGTCAGACCATTGTAGTTGGTGCCTCTAAATCAAACCATGGACACATTTTGATGCACTTTGTTATTTTTTGCAACTTAAATATTCTTCAAAAAATAAATTTCAGAATTAATTAATCAATCAACCATCAATCAACCAAACATTTTTGTCCGGCGACGGGTCTTGGGTGTGGTATTTTTACCACACCCAACAAAAATGTCAACCTCTGTCTATGGGTTGTTGAATTCTGTGATTTTAATATGCAAATTGTGCTTTTTGGAGTAATTTCTGTGTGAAAGTAGATACATGGCTCATGCTAGGCACATAGTATATCTATCCATCCCAATTACAATCCCAGACATAGGCTATCCTAGATTCGCAGTTAAACAGAGAGCAAATCTCTCATTAAAAGACAGCTTTGAGAGAATAAGTAGGCTACATGTTTACAAGTTTGAGTAAGAAAAGGGGGGAAATACTTTTTCACAGTATGTATGTAGCCTGGGAGTTGAAAATCACAGCCCATGAAAGGAGTGTGTTTCTCTTCTATAATACCGTACACATTCTATATTAGGCCTGTAACGATACACCAAAGTCACGATTCGATTCGTATCTCGATTTCTGACCCACGGTTCGACACACGATTCGATTCTATTCGAATTTCATTAAAGGTAAAAAAAAATTGATTTTGATAGCAAAAACTGAATTATTTATTATAACAACAATATATAACATTAACAATTATAACAACTGCGGCGCTGCCCCCAAAACACACTAGTCGACCAAAAAAATATTATTCAATTCAATTCAATCTTATTTATAAAGCACATTTCATGCACTGGGCAAACTCATTATAATACAATGCAATTTAGCCGACCAAAATCTCATTGGCCGATTGGTCGCAGGAAAACATTTGGAGCCGTGTCTTTTCAAAATTAAGTCAAAATCAATATGACTGAACTGAAAGGCCATAGGGCTTTTAATTTGAAGGGCCGCCAGATACAGGAAGTCGTGACACTCGCCGTCAGATTGTTCTTGTTGTGTTTGTTTTTTACACGGCACGGCAGGTCGGGTCCCTACTTTTTTTTTTCTTTGTCAAGAGCGACTTTTTCCAATGTGTTTCTGGTTTGGAAGCACGTATACCACCGCTGTTGTCAACAAATAGCGGCGTTGCTTTGAGTCCCGGCCCCGTCCCACAGCGCTCACGGGCCGTCAGTCTCAGTGTCAAGGAGCAGCAGCAGCGCTGCAGTCCGAGTCCCGCACGGCTCCACGCCGCCACGCCGCCGAGACCCCCGCCCCCTCCCGGCGTTATACAGCCTCAGCTCAGTCACTCACCCTCCTCATAAACGGGAATAACGGCAAAACGACCAGTTCAAACGACAAGTTCATAAACTGTGCGCAGAGCCTCTGGCTGTGTGATGTGTGTGTGAGTGACGAAACCTTCTGAAAGACCCGCCCCGGTCCGATCCGCTACTGCGGCCAGACTCACATACGTTCCTAATTCTCGTCCGTTCCGCGGAAAAAAAGAGAAAGAAAATAATTTTAATAGGCCAATTTTAAATATTATCCATGCTATATTTCAATGACTTTTCCAAAACTTTACAGAGAATTTTATTTTTCCATAACTTTTCAAGGACCTGGAAATTGCATTTTCAATTTCCATAACTTTTCCAGGTTTTTCATGACCGTACGAACCCTGAAAACATATCTACTCCAGAGCACCCCACAGATTCCTTTATACGCCGTTACAAATGTCTTCTTCAAACTGACAGAGACAGAAAATGTGCCGCCTTCACATGATCGATCGCGGACCACCTGAGAGTTGTCTCGCTTCTCTGTGGGCACAGTTGTGAGTATCAGCCGGATGAGGAGCACAGAGTTGGTAAAAAACTGATAATGCCGGTGGACAAGCTGTAGCATACGAAATCCCACCGAAAAACAACGGCACAAAAAAAAAAAAAGGCAGAAAACTGTGAACAATTCTGTGAAAAGCGGTGTTTACTTTACTTTATAAATATCATCAGAAGCAATCATTATCTCTGCAGTGCCAGGAGGGAGAGCACAGTGCTCTGCTGGCATCACATCAGGAGTAGTTCTCTTCTCAGACAAGCCATGGGGCGGCTAGACAGGAGAGCTACAGTCTTACTCAGGTAGACTGTTAATGAATCTGGGGAGCTGTTTGCCATCGCCCATATGACTAGTTCTGGCTCATGCTAAACATAATCCTGCCAAAACGAGAAAACTTTGACAAGCATGAAACACAAATAAAGACAGCAGAGGAAAAAAGAAAAAAACACGACCAATGAGGTTAATAACGTGCATGATATACTTTAAAAATGGCAGGTTATTAACAGTGATGCAGTTTCTGTGATGTACATATGTCTTGAGCGTATAAATATAGGAAGCATCGTGGCAGTGACTCAAGCTCAATAAATAAGCATGCCTGTGTAAATAGCAATTCCTGCAAGGCAATCTAAATAAAATCATTTTCCTCGACTGAGTTTGCAGATACTTTGTCAAGGGTAGTTTACTCATCATACATTCAAGGGCAAAACATTTTGACTGGCATGTCATAGCAAGCACAGATGCTGCCGTATGGGAATTCTTCCAAGGGACCGTGTTCAAAATTTCTCCACTAGCAATTACCATTGCTGATCTACAAAAAAAAAAAAAAAACAGCAAACGGTGCAACACAGAATCACCCTGCACTGATACAAGCCGTACTCCATGACTAATAGTTTTTGTTCGAGGCTTTTTTTAAATAATCATTTAAACAAAAATATGTGGATTTGTGTTTAATTTGAATATAAGAAATGTGAAAATGCAAAAACTGTTTAGTTGCACCTTTTTTTCCCCTTTTGTTTCAAACTTATTAGAGGCACCGTGGTGTATAATTGACAGCTAATCTGCATCCTCTCCCCATTTTTAATTAGAGGTAAAAAAAAAAAAATTCTGACCTGCACTCGTCTCAAGAAAACCATGTTTACTTTAAAGTGCCCCTACAGCTTTGTCATATTTAATTATCGCTCCTATGCTTTATTTGCCTTGCATAATAAGGAATGAGCTGCCGTCACCAAAGTTTTGCCTTAACCTCTCTCTCTCTCTCTCGCTTCAACAAAGCGTATTAACGCGGCCCATACATCATGAAGTGAGCAAAGCCGTCCCCATTCATCAAGTTTTTTTAATATTAGCCACAAGATAGCTGAAAGTTGTAATTTTTCATTTTGGTAGATAGGCGGAGACACCAGAGAGGTGAGAGGGATGTGTTGTATTTAATTTTATTTATGTCATGGACAGCACACAGTGATGAACATTAGAATGTGAATGTGCTCGAGTTGGCTAATAATCATTCATTTTCACCTGCTGAATGTTCCCTGAATGTTAAACCGGCTCGGCCTGCAAGGAAACTCTGTCTCACATATTAATGGCGGTAAACTCAGCAGCTGTGAATACAGAGTTTTAATCAAACCCACGTCAAATAAGGGCAGGTTCAACTCAGTGTTTCCTTACCCCCCTTTACCCTACAACCCACTCGGGATATTTTTTATTTCTTCTGAGTTTGGACCATGCTCATACAGGTTCAACTATTTCTACTTCAGACAGCGTTATACCTGCACATTTTTCAAGGGCAGTGAATTTTTGGTTGTGGATGTCAGTGCAGGTAGTTTAACTGATGCAATATCGATGTGGGCAAATAATAAAAAAAAATTCATATGATTTCAAATCCAATAGCCACATAATTTACTTGCTGCATCGGGCTGACATTGTTAGCTGTCGCTTATATACTCTCATCTGCAACTTGGGCAACAGCCAATAAGGAAACTACAACTGAGTCAAATAAATAAGTCAAAAAAAAAATCAGCTTTCGTCAGCACTTTTACTTCAGCCCCAATGGAAAACACAATTTCTGTGCTTTATGCAATCGGAGGAGATGAATGATGATGATCTTGTAAAACTAGAAATCCATACATTCATTCCTTTCCTTCATCATCTGTAGCTCTTATCCAACTAAGATCGCCGGAGAGCTGGAGCCTATCTCATCTGATGTAGGAACACCCTGGACAGGTTGCCAGTCAATCACAGGGCTAACATACAGAGAGACAACCATTCACACCTATATGCAATTTTTAGAGTTGTCAGTTAACCTAACCTGCATGTCTTTGGTCTGTGGGAGGAAGTCGGAGCGCCCGGAGACACCGCACACATGCACGAGGAGATCATGCAAACTCCACACAGAGATTTAATATTCAAGTCACTGGATCTACAGTATGGAGCTAATCATGGATTTTGATTGTGTCACGAACATAAAGCGTGTGCTCTGCTGTTTCTACATTCATTCGGATCTGCCGTGGTGAATCTAAAACAGTGCTTCTCTCTCTAAATGTTACAGTGGCAAGGGATTATGGGATAGCAGTTCTCCTATCTCTTCATGAAGGAAGGTCCAGTATGCTGAGGGAGATAAGTTAGAAAGTTGGGAGATAAGTTGGAGAATCCAACCAGCTGGCTGCCAAGTACACACTTCCGGTTATTTCACACACAGTTAGGAACCAAAAACACTTTGGCCACTTCCCCAGTCATGGAGATTCAAAATTATACTGCGGTCTGCCAAAAAGGACTTTTTTTATTCATTTGAAATAAATGCACTATGGCTGTGTATCATTGCAGTTTTTGTGTTTACAAAAAACTTCAAGAGTATAGGTGACATAAATAATCTGCAGAGAACAATTGTTTCCTCATTAAAGAGACTTTGTGGCTGCTCATTTTTCAGTATATGAAAGTACGAGTATGAGACTATAAAACTGTACTTTTTAAGCTTGCTCTCTACTGTGCTCTCTCCATTAATCTAAAAGCAGCCACCCTCTAGATACCAGCTGGCATCTGGAACATGCCCTTCTGTTGGTGCTGGCAACCAAATCAGCAGGCTTTTGCTGTTAATTAGCCTCTCCACCACCAGGCCAATAAGCAGCATCCGTGGCACAGCATTTACGCACTCAGAGTAACAGATCACACCGGTCCATTTTCATTTTACATTTCAGACCCCTCACTTGCCACACACACACACACACACACACATGCATATTGCACGCACGTGGAAAAAAACCCCGCCAGATGCCAATATCTTCAGCCTCAGTTTGGTGGAAGAGGAAGGGGGAGCGGCAGATTAGCATAAATCAGGATTACTATGCATGACTGACAGTTCAGAGATAATCAAACAAATTAGAAAATTCTTCAAGTGTTCACGAATGTTGGAATGAGTCACAGATAATCCACTTTGCTTTTATTTATTTATTTATTTGTTTGTTTTGTTTCTCTCTCTTTTTTTTTTCCCGCCAGTCAAGAGCATTTCACGAGCTTATGTAACTCGGAGCGGAGTGCTGACACAGGGCAGCAGCTGCAAGACGCACATGGACAGGAAAGAAATATAATGAAGAGGAAGCAGTCGGGGGCAAAGGGAAGAAGGCGAATACAGACAAAAGTCTAGACAAGGTAATTGATATGGGCAGAAGCCAATAATCAATACATTCCCATGCCGAGTGATCATTACTAACACCTGCACGGAGCTCAAACTGCCTAAAGATGAAGAGGGAGGCGGGTCAGACATCTTGTACTAAATACATTTCCTCTTTGATTTGATTGGTCCATTTAAAGGGCAATTACGTGCAGAGATAACTCACTCACTATTCCTCATGCTTACAGGCAATTAGTTGATTATTTTGTAAGTCAATTGTCCCATCCACCAACAGCACTAAACCCAAAAATATTCCATTTGAGCCATTTACAGTAGGCACAACACAACACAGAAAAAACAAAAGACGTTTTCTTTGATAACTGACTTCAACAATTCATTATCATAATAAAACAAATAAACTAATTGTTTCAGTATTTAATACATTTGGCACAAACAAAATGCCAAATGTTCACCATTCCCAGCCGCTCAAATGTGAGAATTAGTTTTTTTGCCTTTTGGGGTTTTCTTGGAAAGACTTCACATTAAAGATCTGGGATATTGTCGTGGGCATTGTTTACACCTCTTATAGAGAAAACAATCACTCAGTGGCTCAGAAAAATTATTGATAATGAAAAAATCATTATACCAAACAGAACTAATCCATTACAGGCCGTGGTAGACTGAAGATCAGTGAGCTTATGAAGAATGGGCTTCCGTTAGCGTTTCCAGGTGGTAATAACAGGGCAGGAGAGGCGATTGCTGATCCATAATCAATAGCAGCTGCATGTATAGGGCTGTAGCCGATATCCGAGTACTCGAGTACTTGCTCGGTCGACCGACACAGATGGGGCATCTCGGTCTCACTGTTTGTGCTGCTGCAGCAGGAAGTGGTCTAACGCTACGGCCGCCCAGTGTGAAATTCGAGTACCCGTGGACAAACAATACTCAAGTACTATTTGAGTAGTGACCCCGAACAATCGGATAGTAAAATATGTCACCCGTTGCAGCCCTACCTGCATGCCCTATTGCCCCAGTCAAGCTGCTCACTCTACTGTAAAACACAGCATTACATGGGATTTTACGCAGGTATGCATACGAGTTAAAGCTTCTCTAACCACGTCCCCCCGGGCTGCGACTGTCATCAAGGTGCGCATTTAAACATTTACTGTATATGACAATGAATAAGTAAAACTTCCATTCCTAAACACTGTTAAGTAATGACATCATATCCCGGAGCCTAGGGCCTCATCAAGGAGCCATAAAGTTTAATAAAGTACAATGAAATGTCTCTTCTTACACGGTCCCATTCATTTCCATAAGCCCTGCATTTACTACCCTCACGTGTCGCCTCGGTGTCTCAGCGGAGTTGTAGAAAGTGGGGCTCGCACAGGAGCGGAACACTTTCACTCCGCTCCATTTTCATTTAGTGTCATTAGAAATTCAATTCCCAGTAAATGACTTTTTAGAATTTCACAGCAGTCCCTTAAGATGTTCTGGCATGACCCACTTTTGTCTCGAAACAGCACAGGCTTCTCCTCATCATCACCACAGTTCACGATGTACATGCATATTCCTAAACTGCTCCATCCAACTCCCAGTGTTCTTGTTTAAGTAAAGAGTTTCTTTTTTTTTTTCTTTTTTGCAGGCTGCTTGTTAAGGCTGCCAGGTCACTGCAGGGGAAAGTGGTCATTTAGTTAAAAACTCCCACGGTGATTCAGGGGTACTGTAGCAGCTGGCTATTTTCAGCTTGTGCATAATGACGTCTGCAGCCTATATGACTCTGTCAAATATACCTCTAGTCTAGACACAGAGGTAGAACATTAACAGTGACACTGCTACCCTGGGAAACAGTACATTTTTACCCTGGAGGCATGTTTATGCCCATTTCAGTGTGATTCGGTATTTCTCTGCAGAAAGCCCAAATCCTGCACACCGAGGTTGATTCATCTAGATCACAGGGTGATTTTCACCAGAATATCAACATAAATTCCTCCTTGGTTCTGTTGATTGCTCGCGTCAGGTGCAAACACACCGTACATCAGCAGCTAAGCATGCTCAGATTATGTGCTGTGATCTGCCCCATCTGTTAAAAGGCTGACGACAAAAACATCAGATCTGTCTCGGCTCCCCTTCAGAGTTGAACAGAAAGTGTGTGTGCAGCTGACACTTGTAACTTAAAGCGTGAAATGAACACACTCACTTCTCTGTCTGTGCAAACAAGGCTTAATAAAGGGTGATGGGCTATAAATCTGGTGCACCACCTTTTTCAATTTTCTGCTTGGCTGAGCATCCTATGGGAGCAGGGGACCACCTATCCCTAGGAAATACCCCTACAAAGTGACATCACATGTGTAGTAATGCAATACATATGAAACGTGTAGAAAAGGTGATTTCACACTAGGGGATTAAGGACACTGACCAAAAGTAAATTTAATCATGTCGAAAAAAGCACACAGGGGCCATGAACTAAAACGACAGTTGACTAGTAGCCCCCCAGAGGAAAGATCAGACTCCGGGATATTACATGAGTGATGACTCAGACAGAAATTGCTCGACTCAGATCAATGACACCGTTACCCCCTTTTGAAAGTTTTGCCCTAATGGAGCTAATGAATGCACCACTATTGAATTTATGGAGCGTACATCCTTGATGCATCGGTAGTGAGCATGCTGGCTCTGACAGGTGGTCCTTGGTTGGGGAGGAGGTGACCCCCCCCCTCCACCCCACACCCTCCTTTCCTCCAATGCTGTCAGTCACCGTGACAAAGGTGGCGCTAGGAGCAGATCCTGCCATAATGGAAAGGGCATCTGCACAGCATGTACATTCTTTAATAGCCCCTACCCAGATCGGACAGACAGAAACTCCCACACCTGCACACCCTTTGAGTGAGCCGACACCGGCGTTTCACACTAGTCTGAAAACACACACCGGTAATTTATGAGCACAAGGTGCCCTCCTGAGAAAAGAGCAGTTTGTGCTTGATGAGCAGAAATGATAAAAGTAGCACAGGTGCAACACAGCAATGTCCTCAAGTCGTTTGGCGTTTACAGAGTAATCATTTCAGGGAGGATGCCGCCATCATGTCGCCGTCGCCAACACCGATCATCTTTAAGTGAGACCAGCCGATCCCTATCATTTTTGGCGTGCATTTGCCGATGGCGCTGGTTCTGTCAGTCTCATTCACTTTGTTACAGCTCCACACGGCCGACATCTTGTTTTGTTTTGGCACATCACACAAGGCGGGAGGCGAGACTAAACTACACAGCTCACAGTTCTTCTCTTCCAGCTGCAGACAGATGATTAACTTCAGATGGCCGGTTTAAGTGTGATCAGTGACATTAGTTATTAAGCATAAATATCGATCTAACACATTTTACATGAATACTGCCGGTAATGACCAGTGGCCGAGCAATTAAGGACTTCCTCCTATAAATGTTTCTTTTACTCAAACATGAGCCCTAGTTCTGGCAAACATTTCTATTGACATTATAACATCATATCAAGCTGAAGACTGTGTTGCAGTGGGAAGCACACACCAGATGTAATGCCTGTCAACATGTTGGTGCTCTAACCCATGAGTACTCAGAGGACATTACTTCATTCATTACATGGTATTCAGAACTCATAGGTCACACGCTCCACTTCGAACTTGTCCTTAATTTTGATCTCAAATAGACACCCGTTAACGTTTTCTGTGTGGAAACCCCACGGAGCATCCATGCAGGGACGGGAATAGTGTGCTTCAGTAAAGATGGATGTTGAACGTGGTGAATCTTTCACAACCTCACTCTGGAAAATAACGGCGTTGCTCTGAGGAAATGTGAAATGGCTGATGTGTTGGAAAGCTCAAGAAAACATACTGTGCAAGTCAGCGCTGCAGAACAAAATGGTCTCCCCAGAGGAACACTAGAGACAACAGCAATCACTTCCTCCTCTTGTTCTTCCTGTCGTCATACTTCAGATCAGCCCGTGTTGAGAAACGTGCTGTGGGGCGTAATGGATGCTTTCTCATGGTCGTCTCGGTGCTAATTGAAACAGAATCTGTGGGTAAATAGGTCCATTTGGTCAGGCCAGGCTTTTAGTTCAAGTTAATGCACAGCACTTTCTGAGCCTAATGTTGGAGTTGAAACTAACTCGGGGGGGAAAGTTAGGCTGCTTTTGCCATGGACAGTGAATATTCTTCTGGAAAACTCATGATAATCGTTAGTTGTTGTTTTTTTTCCAACCGTATCGCCAGAGGATATAAAAACCTTTTGGAAAAAATGTTTCTGTGTGAGGAAATGTGTGTTTTCAGCCCAAACTCGAGGTCAGAAAAAACATATTTTTGTGTTGTTAAACAACAAACTGGTCTTTAAATCGTTTTTAGCTTTACAGTAATGTGACATTCATTTCCCACGTTTTTCAAGTCTGTGATTAATACAACAAGACGTATTCCAGCAGCTCACATTAGTGAACTGTAATAATGAGAGGCAATGAGTGTAGGCCTTGGGAGATGTTTTTTTTCTCTATCATGTAGAAAAACATCACAATGAATAAATAATAGATGGTGTCATGTATAAAAGATTATTTGTGCATTATACCCTACTAATAATAGTTTATTCCAGAGGTTGGATGTTTGTCGAGCACAAATATCAAAATCCAGTTGATGAATTTCTATGAATATTTTATAGGAGCTGAGCTGTGTCAATTATTCATGTTTATTGTAATGACATCTTGACACGAAAAGCCCGGACAGAGTTGTTTGGAGTTCTTGTTGGAGGCTCTATCAAGTAAAACCAAAAGACTTTTCAGTTCCAGTTGCGCAACATCCACTGGAGGAATCAGTGGCACATTTATAAAACATATGCATCTAATTAAAAGCTTTCTGTTTAAACCTCTAGATGATGATTAAATCAGTGAGGCTGTTTTTCGTATTATCAACAAAGGACCCAAACTTACAACAGTTTTTCCAACCAGCAACCATTATATATTGACATAACTTATTCCAGTCTGTTCTACAACATAGACATGCTCCATCCAAGTTGCCTCATTAGACCATGGGTGTGGACGGACCCAGCTGATTAAGCCGACAACACGGCAGCGAAGCCTCCTTTGCTGGAAGCTGTTTTGTTTGTATCCGATTTCACTGGTTTAACAAACTGCTCTAAATACATAACTCAGCAAAAGTTACGAATCTAGGATTTTTTTTACATGGTGTCGCTACAAAACCATGTTGGAATAATTCATGAACAATCCCATTTCAGATGAACAGGAAGAGTTTTTCCCTTCTTCACATTTTCAAAGTATTACAAGAGGTCAGCATTAGGGGAGAATAAGCTGAACGTTTATTATAGTTGGCGTATTGAGGTGTGGTGGGTGTGGATGACACGGTCCTTTCTAACTGTGAATGTAGTGTATTTTTTAAAAGACTTTAATCCGGTAGAAACATAACTGGATGCCAAGTGCCACAGGCAGGACAGTGAAATCAAAAAATAGAGAAACAAATGGTGGCATTGTTGGAGAGAGAGAGATATAGAGAGAGAGAAATACTGCCAGCCTTATCATTTAAGGACCTTTGTACATCACCTCCTAAACCCAATGGACCGGGATAAGGTCCCCTGGAAATTTATGTAAAATCATGTATTAAAAAAAAGCAAAACGCTGTCAATAGAAAATGGCTGTGAAAAATAAATGAGGTTCATGACACCCTTATTTTCACTTCTTAGTCCCCAGCATATGTAGGCTCTGGTCCAATTGCTACCTGTGTCACAACACACAATTTAGCCACAAAGAATATTGTGGCTGAGAAAAACACCGGCCAACCAAGGACATCCCCACGAGCTGCCCGAGTGGGAAGTTGATGAAATGGTTATATGATATAGTGAAACATCATCCACACATAAGCTAAAGCACATTTCCATATTCCATTCCTGGAGACAAAACACATTTGAATGAGGAAGGGACACGTGGGGGCATAAAATGTAAAGCAGGGAATGGAATAATCTAGGCTCAGTGACCATACAACCTTTCGAAAATAATAAGGTGACTGGAGTTGTACTGTAGGTAGGCAGGGAAGGAGATTGGCAAGATTTTATCACATGAGAGCAAAGGCATATTAATCATAGTCTGGGCACATATGAGCACAACGGTAAGGAAAGAACTCGGAAAGGTTAATGTGTGGAAACTGGTGTAATAATGTGCACAGTTGGAATACTAAAATGATACCTTCAATATACAGAAAAGCAATCACCGCACTTTGTTACATGTCATTGTACATAAGGCAATGCCACGCATATAGGCCTATTGCTGGCACGGAAATATGATGGGAAAAAATGCACAGCAGCTGCCAAACAGCATGAATTAAACAATAAAAAACAGAATTGTTTGTGTGTGGGAAGCTCAGCTGGTTAAGGCTGTCAGTTTGAATCTGACTCAGTCTTTCCTGCATGTCATCGCATCCCTCTCATGTTTCCCGCGTCTCTGTATAGACAAATAATCTCAAACATCATCTTAATCACCGACAACAACCTCGTCGTCAGACACCGAGAGGAGACAAAGCGATAACCACTTTCAGCCCTGTCCCTGATTCATTTATGACCTTGATAATGACAATAATGAGCCACTGCAGAAGGAACAAAAGGAAAGCTGGCACAAAATAAATCCAAACTTGAGTGATTCAGTGCAGCTTTTTTTGACAGTCCAGCAGGCTACAAGCTTTACATCTCAGTTTCAAATGCAAAATCAAAGAGACTGCGTACTCATCAGC
Organism: Decapterus maruadsi; assembly: GCA_030347415.2. Taxonomy (NCBI): domain Eukaryota; kingdom Metazoa; phylum Chordata; class Actinopteri; order Carangiformes; family Carangidae; genus Decapterus; species Decapterus maruadsi. The sequence continues at coordinate 23,341,464 of CM064906.1, forward strand.
AGGCTGCAGAGACGGCGGTCTCCTTCATTGTCTCGCGGCATAGATGTCTTGGCAGCTGGCCCTGGTACTCATGGTGCCATTGCTTCCCACTAATGAATGCAGACAAGAATTCAAAGGCCATATTGAAAAGTAGCGACACAACTGAAGCATTCACTTTTCGAGACAAGACAGTTTTGCTGACACAGACACCGGCAACGCGGCTGAAAACACAGGACAGCAGGGGGAGAAGAGCCCACGTGGAAAAAGTATGTTTTAATCAGAGAAATCATATCAATGCCTGACCTCATAAACCAACCAATTTCACAGCTTTTAGCGCCCACTATGCCATTTGATCAAGGATGTTAAACGCAGCTGTTGAAAATTTGATTCTGTTTGATCAATGGGCTCTCAGGTTAGCGCCGGGTTTTCATTTCATGTGAAAAAAGAAAAATTCTTGAACTTTTATGTTGATTCAGACGGCTCATAAGAGAAATCATAAGGGGAGGAAACCTTGACTGTCGCGGCAGCCTCAAAACAGCCGCTTAAATCCTTCCAATCAAGCAGGTTTGCAGCATCTGAACCAACACCGGATCAAACGTAACCACTTAACAGCTCTGAATCATCCGAATCAGTGGAGCATGTACAGTCTGTCCAGAACTGTTCCACATGAAAGCACTTATTCTTTAAATACATTCAAGAAAACAGCTTATTATCTAAACTTCCCCCGTTTCCAAAAACATTATTCGTCCTCTGAGGCGTGCCACATTTGCACACAAATTTCAGCAAAGCAAATAATTCCTGACATTTGCTGAGCTCACCATCAGTACAAATCTCAGCCTCGTGACATCAGCATAGCAATTTCCCCTTTTCTGTGGTGAAAAGGTGTTGTAATAAGCATGTCGCTGGTTCAGAACAACAATCCTAGCCTTCCAACACAGTATTGTGCAACATCACTCAGGACTGTGGGTACTAATGGAGCCTCAGCGGCCATCAGAGGAGGGCAGCCCACTGATAGATGAGGGAACACAGCACAAACAAACCCCGTGCGCACACAGAAACACACAAACACATTCCCATCAGCCCGCATGTAAGTAATGATAATGTCTTATGAGAGGCATCGACGATCGCCCACGCCACTGAGATTCACAGATATGGACGACAGAGGAGTAATAAAATTTGAGAAAGAACAAATAATATCTGTTTACTATTTTATTAGTGAAAACATTACTGACAATGTTTGGGAGGGAGACTTTTTAATTAGACCCCTATTAATCACAGTAATTGGTCATTACGCATCCCAGGAGTGTAACTGGCCAATAGCTGTTAACCCTCGGTCTCCATTCGTGCTGTTGTCCCAACAACTATTAATATACTGGTGGACAACATTTCCATACGGCTCCTGGGAAGAATTTCCATTGGCTCTCAATAAGGGGTTGATTATCTCAGACTGTTTATTCATGCAAGGTGGATTAGTCCTCAAGAGTACATTGAATTACTATCTCCTACAAACACGCATCCTGTTTTTGCTGTGAGCACAACCAAGTATCTCACTGTGACTGGTTACATTTTACTTGCTGAACAAAGGCACGTCTAATATTAAAGAGAGAAATGTCAGAGAATAATTAGTCTAGTTTTTTCTTTTTTTTTTTACTACACCATGATCATGTTTTGTCAGATTACCGCAACGTCGTGTAAACTGTTCAGACGGAACAGGACCAGCGTGGCCTTTGTCAGGTACTACGCCTGCTGAAATTGGTTTTCGCATCGCGGTGCAAAGCAAGACGTCACATTATTTGTGACTAAATATAGCGTGAATGTTAAACGAGAGGTACTGTACGCTGTGGGGGTATTCTGCCCGCGCCCAGCCTGCACATACAGCTGGTGCCCCCCCACAGAAGTGGGAAATGACGGGTGCACTAAAGCCATCTGTCAGGAAGCAACGAGCAGATTCAAGACCCAAAAGGCCACCAAGGCCAAAAAGGTCAGCAGTAGGGAGGAGGGCTGTGGCCAGAGATGAGACCTTATGGTATTCATGAAAACATGATATAATGACAACCATATTCTGTATGTTTTTGTGCTTTTAAGAAGAGCTCCAGTGAGGTAAAACCTCTGTTGATATGGCAATGCTGTCCTCAACCTTAAACCCTGAGTCAAGGGTTGTCAGTAGTCCAATTTTATCTGCTGACTCTGCAAGAGAGTGGCTTTTATGCACATTTTAACAGAAAAACACCTTCCCCATTTGAACTTGTGTTTGGACTGTCTTTAGGACATGCTCCAACAAATCAGTCTCAAATTAAGACAACACAATATGTTGTAACCGATATCTAAAACAACAGATGTAAAGTGTTTTCTGATTTGAAATCCCTCTTGGCAGGATAAATCCATTCAGTATTACCTTCTGTAACCATAACAGATAGCTGTTGCAAAAACACACACTTAGAGAACAACTGTGGTCATGGTTAAAAGAAACCAACATCGACCGTCAGCGGGAATCAAACCCTCCCGACCTTGTTTCTCAATGGACTCCTTTTCTTCTCCTCTGCTCCCCGAGGCCAAGAGTTCTGACAGCTGCGAGACGACTTTGTAACTTGCACGCAAACAAGTAGGCTATCCGTTTTTTTGGCTGAAATGACCAAAGCTGCTGTTTTTCTTGGCAGGACAATCCGATCTGATCTGAATGCGTTAAACTGATCAATAATGAGACGAGACGACTCTCCTCAAAAGACTGGAAAAGAGAGAGAAAGACTTCACAAGTGATATTTCTGTATCACTGCCCTCATATTTATCATCAAGCTGAGCTGCTCATCACTGATTCCTGTCCCCATCCACTTAGTCATTACGTTCCTTTAATTACGAGTGTGAATATTCATGCAAGATCATAGCAAGAGAAATCCTCTCATATAGCTGAAACATTATGAGTCATGATGTTTAGTACCCAGTGAGTAAAGGGTACTAAAACATCTTAATCAAGTGCTCTTGCTAAGGGCCATAATTGTACTCTGTTTATGTGCCAGGGTGCTCTTCTCTCCCCTCTTTGAGTTCCTGTTATCTAGAGTATTTACACTGCAGCATCACTATGTGAATGATTAATTAAAGTGCTGTCGCATTTTGCCCAAAACAACACAGCCATCTAGACGGCTCAGCTGAAATTGATTTATAGGGCTCTCTATTCGATTCTATGCTCCTACGTGTTTGCTTGATGAAAAGCTATCGTTTTTATTATCATACAGAAACACTTGAATTGTCACTGATGAAAGTACATCTCAGAATCATTTGCACAATTAGTGAGCTGAACTGATTAATAATGAATGGACATCTTTACTAAAGATATGAAGAAAAAACAAAAACAAGACTAGGTCAAAACCTAGTGCATGGTTGTTCCACATCGGAAGCTATTAACACACTGTTTCACTCTTATCCATTTGCTTCTCTCTGTGCTCATAGAGTATGTCAGTACAGCTGAATTCCCAATAAAGCTGCTCTCATTTACTCATTTACATGTTTTTGTGTTTCTGATGTCAGACAACAGAACAGAAGTATGAAGCAGAGTCTGAAATGCAGCCCACATGTTAACCAGCAGTCACTTCTCAACCACTTTCAAGCTCCAACAACACTCAGCCGCGGCAAAACAATGGTGTAATGTTACATTTTCAGGGCTGGGTCCATTGTTAGAGTCCAGCCAGGAGGAAAAAAAACCACAGCAGCAGACATAAGAAACTTGTCTCATGTCTAGGTATTAAAAAGGCCTGTCAATCAACTTGAGAGGGATTGGCCTTGATAGAAAGGCTGCTGTTCTGTTTACAAGAGATTTTGCTCATGAGAAGAACAAATATTTTCACAGACTTCAGACAGCCTAGGCACAGAGTTGAACTTGTCACAACTCTCCACAAGAATACACAAAGCAAACCACAGCAGAGATTTGGAGAGTGATGATAATAAACCAAAAAGAAAAAAAGAAAAAAAAAGCATCAGTACTGAGCCCAAACCCAGCCGTTGTAAGGAACTATATAGAAGTGGATTGTTGTGTATCCATGATATAAACCTACTTTATACAATTTATCCTACTTATTCTCTCAGTGAGTGAAAAAAAAAGCCTAAAGCTGCCCAACCCCTGGGCTATGGATCCGCACCAGGCTGCTGTATTGTATGAATGGGTCATTGTTTTTTTGTAATTGGTAAAATACAACAATTGCCTAATAATAGCCATTTGCGGCTGCTGTGATTAGTCGCTAAGCGGCAAGTCACTATTAACCGGCATATATTTATTCTCAATTTATGGTGACACTGATTCTCTGTTTTCTGCTCTCTGGGCGTGGCGAGGCTGTTCTCAGTACACAAGCTCACACACACACAGTAAACAGCTGGGCAGAGGCTGCGCTGGCCACAGAGCCAGGTGAAGTAAAGATAAGTGAAAATTACTGGAGTTGATGACAACTATTACTGAGCGTTACTGTAAGCGCAACAAAAAGCAACAGGCCAATAACAGCTTTATCAAACCATCCATTCAACAAGGAACAATATTGACCGAGCCGGCATGTGCTGGATAAGCCATGTTGAACTCCCTATTAAGGAAATACTGAAAAGGAAAGACCGGTGTGAATGGGCTGATAATCGCTAAAGCTTAAGTCAATATGCAATATAAAGACTATGCAATATGAACCCACTTGAAACTACATGTTTGAAACTACACTTATGAAGTGGGTAAATAGGAAAAAAGGGCCAAAAGAACAACCTTTATACACCCATCAATTCATCTCATACACAGTAACAAGCCATTGTGTCAGTACTACACAAAAAACACAGCATAATTTTTACTCTGAGACGACACAGAGCAATGCCAACGCAGAGGGCTGGAACCAAAAAGTGCTGTCTGGTAAAACAAGTTGAACCTGGCTCTTTGTTATCGAGCAACTCACTGTGTAAAGCACAATCAAACACATGCAGAACACACACATAATCTTAACATTCACAAATCTATTGCTCAGGCCTTCCTAGATCATCATCATCATCATCATCATCATCATCTACCTCCAGCAACATGCCATTTTCAGTCTGAACACCTCAACACTAATGCAGCAGCATGAACAATTATTAAATTCACACAAATTCATGGATGAGAGGAGACTCTTTCTTCTATCAAAGTGTAGATGAAATGTAGCATTGATAAGCAGCAGACCATTGGGGGAAGTTTGCAGGTAGAAAGAGCGTGGCAGAAACACAAAGAGACAGAGAGAGAGAGAGAAGGAGCTCAGCGGTTTGTGTGTAATTGAGATGTGAGGGATTGTACAGCGTCAACTGACCACCCACAAAAGCTATGTTGAGCTTCCCATTATAAGCACACATTTCAGGGAAATAATTATGCAAAACAACAATCACGCTAATGTCCCTTCAGCAACACAATCCCATCCTCTGATAGAGACCCAGGTGTGAAATGAGGCATTAGGAAACCTCCACAAAATCATGTCAACAACCTATGGGAATTTTCCTGCACAGATAGAGTGACTAATAATACTAGTAGCATGAGCAGCAAACACTTACCTTTTGCTTGGTGTCCATTTGAGAAGATTCAGCAATGCAGGCCAACATCACAGACAGGAAAAGTGTGCTGGAAATTAAGCTGATATGATATGACGACCATTCCTCCATTAGCGCGCCTAAAGTGACAAAACAGACTGTTAGCTAGCTAGGCCAAACAGCCATGAAACGCTACAAAAGGAGAAGACTTAACACATGAAAAAACAGTCAGTAAACAACAAATGTGTGCATTACTAGCATGTTGTAGGCTAATGTAGAGAGTTGGCGATTTCATAGTAAAGTAGCAAACCTGGTGTTTTTTCACAGTGAACCTGCTCCATTCCCTCTTCTTGTCGGTCACCATTTTCCACAGACCCCAAACGTAGCAAACGCAAAACTTGAAGCTTATCAAACATTAATAGATATCCTACGTTTCCTACATGCATAGAGCAAACTGAATAAAGTTTTGATAAGCTATATCAACAGGTGGGCCGTTTACGTTCACATTTTAATGGAGGACGACAAACCTCACGGGTGAGACTATAATTAGGCTAGTGTGGGCCGCCAGGCTTACAAATGCGCGTAGATGCAACAGGCACCAATTACCACCAGGTGCGTGCGTTGCCATCAGGTTGCCGTGCTGCTCACCCATTTCACCTTTGTATGTAGCCACGCCCATTTCACCTGCTTCCGGCCGAACGTGATTGAAACTTCCGTTAATGGCTAATCCTTTTTTTCTCTCTTTTTTTTTTAGCGATTAGCAGATTTTCTTTTGGTTTCTCTGGTTGAGGCGAATGCTACTTTTATTAAGTGGATATTGGTGTCTGGAAAGAAAAAAAAAAGAATTATCCAGTTATAGGAGTCTATGGTAGTTAGTGTTCATTAGCCATTTTCCCATATTTTGTTTGTGAAAATAAATGCCACTTACTGGAATGCCATTTTGAATTCAATCAACTGCATTATTTATTTCATCATTTATATATTGTTTTGTTAAGTTCAATCAAATTGATTGGAGTGCTTTTTCATATTTGAAACAGATGTAGGGTAATGATTTGAATCAATAATATGAATATTTTCAAGCACAAGTCTTTGAGGGAATTTGTATTTTCTACAGCTATGACAATCAGTTAGTGTTAATGAGATGGATTATTTTATACGGTGCAATTAAAAAATAAAATGTTTGTACATGATTTAACAGCTATGTAGGCGACTGCAGCACCAACATCCTTGTGTCTCATTCTGACCAGTGATTTTCTGTGATCCTCTTAGCTCATTTTCACACTTTTTGCAGTTAAAGTTGTATAACTCTCAAAACACACAAGCAGCAACATCAAAAATGTCATGTCATCTCATCTTGTGTGGGAGTGAAGGTAACAAAAGTAGCGGTTGCTAAGGGAAGTCATTCTCATCTCCTCTGCTCCATGAGCTGAAATAACGGATTTCATTGCCCTCATAACTATAGAGAGAGGCTTAGCTCATTATGGTCCATAATCCAATCTGTGAGCTCCTGTATTGGCAGTGCAATGACATATCAACATTGTCCTTGGTAGAGAGAAGGTGGAAATGTAACAAAACAGCATAGAGAAAATGTTGACAAAATCACTACAAGGGAGAGAGAAAACACACACACACACACATTTCTGGCTCTAAGTGAGCACCAGCTGGGAATATACAAGGTTGTAGCAATGTTTCCTCTGTACTACTCATTCTGGCCCTCCACTGCATAAACATTGCCGCTACTGCTACAGCAATTTGATCAATGATAAATACTCTGGATTGGATATCAATAAGTATTGCACGGCTGACAGAAAATGAGCTTTTAGTGCAACCTAGGAGTCAAAAATTCAACAAGCTCTTCTGCAAAAATATGCATGAAACACTGTGTTGTAGTGCAGATCTAAACAACGTGCAGCATAGGTTGATTCAGGGTTGTCCTTGGGCTCTCTCCACAGACACAGACAATGCATTACAAAATATGAAAAGACAAATCATTTTAACACCAATGGATACACTCGGATATTGTATGGGGATGTTCTATCGAGCTGCAGGCTATGTCAGAAACATTAACTTTTTATTGTCCTGTGACATGTGTTTATATATTCATCTCATTTCCTCCTTACTGTCAGGAGCTTCAGAGAACATTCATCAGGGTGAGCAGTTACAGTCCCCATATAGCTTACCCGAAGCAGAATCTAACATAATCTGCCATGGTGTGGAAAAATACTTTTTTTTTTTTAAGAGGATTACCTTTTATTTAACATTTTTTTCCAAATGCATACAAATATCAGTGTGCACATCATTTGCCTTCTGGCTATTTTGATGAAAAGATGCCAGATGCCATGGATGTCAAGGACACACACAGACACTCCTCTCACCTGCCAACCAGCTAAATCCCATCTAGTTGTCTATGTGTTTTAAATATGGCTTTTGTACACTGCCATATAGGTATAACAAACCCCCCCTGATGAATTCTTGGACCAAAATAATTCAATTAAGCATCACAAAATATCCCAGGTCAGACAAAGCTATTTGTTTGACTGAAGCTCGAAGCTTCCCTTTATTCTGCTATAATTTTCCAACAATTTCAATGTTATTTGTTTTTTTGAGTATTTACTTGCTAATAGGTGATTTAATTGCTCTAAACAAACGGTATCTTTCTGAAACACATTTCAGCACTGCCCAGTACCCACATCCTTGAACAATGACAAGCTTTCAGAGAGGACGGAATTAAAATTCAAAGGCAAGGCGGTTCATTTTAGTTCCAGGAACCACTGTGTGAAAAACACTTGACTGATTTTAATCACATTCTTATTTATTTCAGCTTAGAGCACGGCATGACTTTTTAAATGCCAGTGGTGATTTTCTCAGTGTTTTCACAGTGCAACAGCACCATCTAGCAGGTTTCTTTGGGTACCGGGGTTTGCTAACTTAAGCCATTAGATATTCAGTCTAAAAGCCCTGCCTTTGCAACACTGCTGGAGTAGCAAACATTTATTTGCAGAATAGGCTTTTCCTAAGAGTACTTTATCTCCCTGTCTGTTATACACTCCATTCAGTCGGGATTATTGTTGTCTACATGTGTCTGCACTATTCAGTTATAAGACTACCATAGTAAGAGAAATGAGCCTTGGGATATGATTGGCATTTGGCAAAAATAACAAAATCGCTGCTTATGAATCACTGAATTATTCTTCACAGAAACAGAAACCAGAGTGTAAACAAAATTTGCATTGAAAAAAGCGTGCATCTTTGGGAGAGGCAACCTTGTGTAGGAGTCATTATTCACTCACTTGCACTACCCATCGTTTAATTAGATTGAGGAATAAGAAATAAAATTGATAAAATAACAGAACAGAGGTGGAATTAAAATAAGTGCATACAGTACATAGCCGAGGAACTTACTAAAGTTTTGAAGTAATGGCACCAGAGTCCTCCTGAGCACAGTTTTATAAGATACTTTAACTCAACTTTATTTCACTCTACTTTTGATGAAGTACATTTATTGGACAGCTGCAATTGGGTACTTAAAAGCAAAGGATTTTTGAGTGCTCAACATATTGTAGTGACTTAATTACACAGTTTGATGCACTGTGAAAAGGAATCTATACATACAGCATTAAAATGTCATTCTTTCCAGCAGGTACTGAGGTTATTTATTTTTTGAATTTAGTATTCACTTACAACAAGATGCAAAAGCTTTGATACAAATATATAATGTAATAATTTAAACACAGAGTAGCTTTAATGGACTTTTGCTCCATTATGATGTTGATTTTTTTAAATTGAATACAGTGTGCAGGCAACATCGACATCTGCATAAAATGATATAGGCCTACTTATTAACAAAAACATGTTAATTAAAGGTGAATTTTCATGTTTTTTTTCTGGATCTGCTTTGCAATATTTGTTATTATGATCCAAGTGACACATTCAGGCCAATTTCCTTTGTCAAAGACAAATCTGGCAAAGCCCACCAGTGCATTTCTTCATCAGTGTACACTCTCATTCAGAGGTCTGTGTCTTTGTGTCATGCTTATGGTGCTTTTACACAAGTAAAGCAAAGTGTACACACACTGCCCCTTACTCTGTAGCTCTGGGATCGTCTCTCCTACATGTTGCTTTAATGAAGTCATTTATATTAGTGACAAATGTGATCGTTCTCTTCTCTTTCCTCCTGTCACCTTTATCAACCCCCACCCACAGCTGGGGAAGGATAGTGTGTGTGTCTGTATGTGTGTGTGTGTGTGACCATCATTAAAAATGCATAGCGTCTCTCCAAACAGTGTCCCTGACAAGCCACTCATGCTCATTGGATATCAGTCATTAAAATTTAGCAAAGAGGGCAAAGCCTGGCCTAGGTGGGTGTCGGGTTGCTCATTCAGGCTGTGAATGAATTTTTCAAAGTCCTATTACCTCTACAGTCACCACTACTGATGTCTCAAGGCTGCATGCTCTGACGGTGCCGTTGTCTGGTATTGTAGCTGAGGCGTGACAAAAGCCGAATCAACAATAACAACATGAGTCTCAGGGCGGCTATACTGATTCATTTACTACTGGTTTTTGACAAGGCTGATTCTAAAAAAGGTGAGTTGCTATTTGTTACCTTGATGGAGCAAAGCGTGAATTTGATAGGTGAGTTTTATCTTGCACATAGCGCACATACACAGAAAGCTGGGCCTCTATTGTTCAATGTCAGCTTGTAATACACTTTCAGAGGTTGTATCAGTTTGTTTGAAAATAGCTACATAAACAAGTAAGCTTGGAAAGTTCAATAACCTTTATTCACTGTATCCTTTGAACTGAAATAGAACTGCTTACAACTTTAAGGTGTCAAATGTGGAGGAATCCTCTCGGCACCGTCTGGAAATATATCCAGCCCAAACTTCCCCGGCCTGTATCCTTACAACACTGACTGTTCCTGGCTGATAGTGGTGGCAGAGGGCTCCTCCGTCCTCCTCACCTTTCACTACTTTGAGCTGGAGTACCACGCCAACTGCGCTTATGACTACATCAAGATCTACAACGGCATATCTGAGGATGAGGGAAACCTCCTTGGGACGTTCTGTGGTGACATCTCTCCACCTCAGTTCACCTCTTCTTGGAACGTCATGTCCATCATCTTCCATTCAGACCGCCACGTGGCCCACAGGGGATTCAGGGTTGGCTATAGAAAAGGTAACTTGTTATATGCGATGCATTGTGACAGAGATCAGCTGGCTAACGGCCAAAAGTTGAGATGATTTTTCCTGGCCAAGTGGCAATACCATTACTCATGTCTTTCAGCTAAAACTTGTCCACCTTAAATCACCAGAGGTCTCAACAAAACATTGCACAGAAACAAGACAAAGTGTAGCAGCTCTGTGAGGGTGTAATTATAGGCATAGTTCACAGTATCATAATTCTCACAAATATAATGTGAGCATGCTAATTTTTAGCTGGTATAATGCTGAACATTTCCATATGGGCTTAAATATTGTGTTTTTGTGTGCTAGCAATCATTGGCAGAATTAGCAAAATGTAAAGTAAGGACAATGGTAGTTTCAATCATTTTGGCCACTACTTAATTCGCTACCCCTACTGCCCTCTTTACATCTATCTCAGTTCTCATACTGAGGTGCATCCGATCCCTCTATCTCCTCTAGACATGTGCGGTGGCGTCCTCACTGGTCTGTCAGGTGTCATCTCCAGTCCAGGCTACCCTCAGGAGTACAGCAACAACGCTGACTGCTCGTGGGCCATCCATGTGTCCAACACCAGCGTGGTCACCATGGTCTTCTTGGACTTCCAGCTGGAAAACAATGAAGGGTGCAATTTTGACTTTGTGGCCATGTTTGATGGCCCGACGGTCACCCACCGCCACCTGGGCAAATACTGTGGGGCAGATAAACCACCCAACATCGTCACCACCTCCAACCAGCTTCTGGTGGTCTTCAAATCTGACTTTAACATCGGGGGACGGGGATTCAAGGCCTACTATTACTCAGGTAAGAATGTGTGATTGTGTAGGCCTATATGCCAAAAACTCAACTCTTCACACATGCTAATTGCTTTGATTAACCTTGTTGTCCATGTTTTTGATGTGACTGCGCTGAACAACAATATGACCTTTTGGTTAACAAAAAGACACCTTTGTTTTACCACAAATTCAAATTATATTCCTGCAGAACAGAAATAAGATTATTGGGGTGGAAATAGTTTGACTTGAACAAGAACAAACAATGGGCTATATGATAAGTCTGCTGGGGAAAAACATGTTATATCATGTCAAAATGTTGGAATAAGGCCCATGAAAGACCCAGAACATGAGATGAATGATCCTGCCATTTGATGGCATGAAAATTGAACACCTCTGCATGCAAGAGATTGGGTAGAGCAGAGCTCATCACACCATCTCACACCTTTTTTTCTATCATGGCAGAGAGACATGAATGTACTTGAGTCATCTAACCAGACCTGAATCCAGTTGGAAGTTTTATCTTCTCTGTTAAGTTTTAAGAAATGTTAAAAATAAAAGGCAGTTTCACTTCACTTATCCCAGCACTGTTTCCAGGTGAGCTGGTGACTTCATTTCCACTCCCTGTTCCAACTAAAATAACTTAAAGGCTGCCAACTGACTTCACCTTTATTATGCACTTGAATCCTGAAAATAAACTTCACTAACTCATCTGCTCCACTGTACTTCTAACAGGTGAATGCCAGCAAGTCCTGTCAGCTGTAAGTGGCAACTTTAGCAGCCCCCATTTCCCCAGCATCTACCCAAACAACATCAACTGCCACTGGAGCATCAATCTTGCAGCAGGATATCGCATCAAGCTCTACTTCCCTGTGATGGACCTGGAGGACCGCAACAGTCTGTCAGACCTGTGTGACTACGACTCTGTCTCAGTTTATGACGGGGAAAGTCAGACAGATACCCTGCTGGGACGCTGGTGCGGCACCGAGCATCCTCCCTCTCTCGTCTCAAAGGGTAACAAGCTGCTGGTGGTACTTAGCACAGACAGAGACGAAGCTTATAGAGGGTTCACTGCATCTTATCTTGGAGGTAAATTTCAGTACTTAAGCATCTCCGCTTAATATACTCTTGGTTACTGCCTAAATATGATAAATGCTCATCTCTGCAAATAATATTCATCCATTAGATGTTTTTCTTGCACTTTATAAGTAATTGGATTGTTTTTTTCTCCCTGCAACCCAAGTGGTGCCTGTAAACATTAGCTGCACCAGGTCAGAATTCACCATTCTGATACCGCAGAAGTCCTTACCTCAGCTGGACCGTGAGAGAATCTACCTGGGAAACCCAACCTGTGCAGCCCAGTTAACATCCACCCTGTATAAGATACTTGCTCAGTTTGTCAACTGTGGCACTGCAAGCCAGGTGACAGGCCACAATCACAATAAGCTCTGATTTATCAAACATACATCTGCACCTTCTAATAACGCCCTTCCTCCTGATCCCTTACAGAAACATCGGAACATCACCATGCTGGTAAACAAACTCTACATTGATTTTTCTGATGGGAAAGAGCAAAATGTGCAAGAGTATATGGTGTACTGCGATGCCCTGCGGAAGATAGCATCGGTGTCCCTCATATCAGCAGAGGAGCGGCGCCTCGAGGAACTGGCACAACAAACCGTACCCGACAGCGGCGGCAGCGCAGGGGAGCAGCAAGCTGAGCCTCATGATTTGAGTGATATCGTCTTCATTAGCATCTGCGTTCTGGCTGTTATTCTCATGGTGATAGCTATAATTTGGCTGGTGTTGCTGTAGGAATATACAAGAGAGACAGGACTCAAGGGCGATGGAGATGTTTTAAAACATGTTTTGTATAAAAATGTTCATCACAGATATAAAAAACAAAGTATCTATAAGAAAAATTCATACATGATTCCAGCATAAAACAACAGTAACAGCATACCCATCAACAATACAATGTAATTTCTTGACAGTGATTCATGTGTTGAAAAAACAACAGTGTAAGGCTACTGATGTGCCACAAAGCGTGACTTTTTTTTTTATACCTCCTTTACAGAAAAATCAAGGAAAAGAAAAAAAAAATCAATAAATGTATGAATGTATTATCATGGAAACCGGGGAGTCTTTAATGTGCAGCCACAAGGCTCACAGTCACCTTCAGTTATTTCTTGTATTTCGAAACCACCTGGTTGACTGACATCGTGTTGTCCTTCACTTGAGTTCTGATCTCAGGGTTGTGTTTGAAGGCGAACACGAGCGCTCGGACAGTCCGTCTGTATGAACCGCTGACTAGCCGGGAGCTCTGGTGAAACACTTCTCTCTCAATGATGTCTATGAGACCGCAATCCTCCTTTGGGATAAATGAGAGAATAGGAAAAAAACAAAAACATGTTACTTAAAATTAATAAATAAATAAAAAGAGGCGAGGTTTAGCTCAGTTGGTAGAGCGCCCGCCACATATGTTGAGGCTATAGTCCTCGCTAGTCCCGCAAGGTGAACAGGTTTCTCTACTAAATCAATAAAGGCATGAAAAGCCAAAAAATAAATCTTTAAAAAAAAATAAATAAATAAATAAAAAGAATCAGCCAGCGACTAAATAGCTACAAGGTGAACAGGTTTTCAAGCAAATCAGAGACGAGGTTTATGTCAGGTGTCAATGGATTTCCAGCCAATGAATTGTACTTTGAGTAACCATAAGTGAAAAGATGGTTTTGTTATGTATTTACTCATGGAATGTAAACAAATACAAATTAAAATTGTTAAAGTGCAATAAATAAAGAAGTGCTTTCTTGAGGGATGACTCATGTATGCTGTATTTTTAGTGGTCATGTCATGGACCTGGTAAAATGCAATAGGAAAACGCAATAAGTTGCAGTTCATGTGATGTTATCTCTGATGCCAAACAAAACAAGCTGGGTTATATGAGTGACCACATATTGCAGGGCACCCATTCAATTACATCCCGGAAATGTCACGACCAATGTTTTTTTTAAAAATGGATATGAGAAATGGAATAAGCAGAAGGACAACACAAGACCAGACTCTCTTCCTCACCTTGACCTCCAGGGCTTCAGACATTAGTCTTCTAGCGTTGCTCCTGAGTCCTTCAGATTGTTTGTCGGAGCGCACTTCAATAGACGGCTTATTGGAATTCTCCTCAATGAACGTCCTCCAGTCAGTGTAAACCTTTGCTGCCATTGAGCTCACCTCAGGGTCCAGATGCTTCCGCATTTTGTTGACAGTGTGACCTTAGAAGAGAGAGGTATTAAACAAAACTAATTTGAATATTGTGGATTTGATAACGGCCTTGGCATTTATGTGGGAAATACATTTCTGATAACTGTTAGTGTTCTGTTGTTTTTTAACTGCTTGTAAAAATGCAGTAAAAGCCAAATGTACAGCAGATTCAACCTGTGAACCGTTCATTGTGTGGATTTAAATTAAATGGGTTGTTTCGTTGCCATATGTGCTACTCCTACACAAACAGGTGATAAAATGCTAATGCAAGGCAGTGCCTCTTATATCAAGATTGCATTGTCAGGAATAAACAAAACCAAAGAGTAAAGTGACATTAAAGGCAGAAAGATGGATCTTATCACGGGAGTGTCCAGCCCACCTATTTTTGTGGACTTGAGCACCTCTCTGGAGGGGATCTTCTTGCTCAGCTCTGTCAAGGCACTCAGCAGGTTTTCTTTGCTCTGCTCTGGCAGCTCCAACATTGACTTGTAGCGCATGATGTCTTCAATCACAACCACCCTCTGTCAGGAAAGCAAGGGCAATGGCATGAGAAAATAAATCTGTCAGATGCACTTACTTTGTCTGATCACTCTGGCGTGGGACTGACAACTCACCCGTAGAGATTCAATTGTGGTTTGTTTGTAAACCTTTTCATTGCTCTTCGATTTTTTAGGGGTTTCTCCCTTTGGAAGTCGCACCACAAACTTATCCATCTTAAAAACACAAAGCAGGAAGCTTGGTTTTCATACACTAATCTAAAACCAGCTAAGTTTAGTTCAGAAAATTTGGGTTTGGCGTTGATAATTGAAGTTCAGGTCAAAAGGAGCATCCAGAGACAACGAGTGCTAACAGCTGTTAGCAGTTAGTTACCTGCTCAACGTTAGTTAGTAACTCTATCCTTTAAAACTCAAGGTATCAAACGCATTGCTAGTTTGGATGAGGTCATTTGTCCAAGATCAGCCTATTGACAGTTGCCTTTGTGACTTTAATATAGGGAATCTTAACCCTAATATTCATGCTAACAGCAGCTGAGTGGCTATGGAAATGTAGACACTGATGGTGCATTTAGGTGCGGTCGGAGAATCAAAAATCATCGGGACAACCCACGATGCGAAGTTGCTGGGTCGTAAATGGAAGTGCTAATGGCACGAAATAATACGTGTTTCAATATGTAAAAAACATAACAGTTGACGGCTGATAGTGCAAGTGAAACAAGACTAAAATTGTTGTGAAGTGACTTTTTATCATCCACTTTCCCTCAAAGGTCTGTCCCCAATTCATGTCCAGACCCAGAGGCAAAAGACAAGAGACTTTTATAAAATAATAAACACACACGCACACACAAATTAAAATTACTCAGTAAAACAAAACAAAACAAACAGGAAAGTGGACAAAGTAAATGTAAATGACGCATTGTTATTGTTTATCAGTAGAGTTTATAAATGTACGAGCAGCACGTGAACGTAGCCAAACCTGCTGGACCACTCTCGCGAGATGAGAAGCAGATTAAGGAGGAAGAAGAAGAGCGTGTTGTTTGTTTAGGTTTTCGCAGACAAGATGGGGACTTCTTCCTCCTTTGTTTGTATTTTTGGACTCTTCGTCCTGCTGGCCCTCACATCAGCATCCTCGGATGT
Source organism: Decapterus maruadsi (assembly GCA_030347415.2). Lineage (NCBI taxonomy): Eukaryota > Metazoa > Chordata > Actinopteri > Carangiformes > Carangidae > Decapterus > Decapterus maruadsi. The sequence goes on from CM064906.1 coordinate 23,357,802, forward strand.
GTTTGAAAGTGTTTTGGGAAGCACCGCGTCTTGTCATAAGTCATGTGAAATGACATACAGTTTGCACACGTATCCACGGGTGAGTACTCAATTCACCTCGCCGAGGAAACTAATTCCGCTAACGTTAGCTCACTGACGTTTTGGCAAGTTGGCGAAGCGAAAGTGGGGCCTGTGTTTATCACTCTGCTATTTTAGGGGTTTTATTTACATAAGATGTTGTTTGTGACTTGGCTTATGTAAAAGTTTTAAGTGCGTCATCTTTAACGGATACTTCGTGACTGTTAATCGAGGCATTCAACTGGTCCTCTCTGGTTTGCTTTTGCAGGAGGAGGGACTGTATGCCTGTCAGAGAGGCTGTCGTCTTTTCTCCATATGTCAGTTTGTTCGTGACAGCGACGACTTGAATCAGACCAAATCAGAGTGTGAATCAAGTAAGTTATATTCGAAGCCTTCGACCTCTTTAACCCACCAGCCGTGTAATCATCTCCAGTGCAGCTATAAACAAATGGCCGCATGATGCATATAATCAACCTGGTTTTTACACACTCTAGTCTATAATAAAGTGGCTTGCACTTCCAAACCCTTTTGTCTATAATTCTGTCTTACCATCTGTCAACCTCTCATCTCCTCCAAACTTCCGCAGCCTGTCGGGAAGCCTACAAACAGACTGATGAGCAGTATGCCTGTAACATCGGCTGTCAGAACCAGCTTCCCTTTGCGGAGCAACGGCACGAGCAGGTACAAAATGTATGAAAAAACAGCGACTCAGTGGTCTGTATGGATATCCCAATAACACAGCGTGTACTCAGTATTATGTCTCTCCTGTCTCTGTAGTTGGAGGCCATGGTGCCCAGGATTCACCTGCTGTACCCCCTGACTCTGGTCAGAGGGTTTTGGGATGACGTAATGAGTCAAGCCCACAGCTTTATCACCTCCACGTGGACCTTCTACCTGCAGGCTGATGATGGCAAAGTTGTCATTTTCCAGGTATTGTACTGGATACAGATGAGGGGGAAAAACGGAAGATCTAATCTTGTGTTCTGTTTGCAAGCACACTTAATCCTTTTATTGTGTAAATGTGTTAACGCAACTCTGTCTTCTTTTGAACAGACCGAACCACAAGTCAGGTTTTTCTCCCAGTTCGAGCTGGGAAATGACGTCAAAGAGGAGCCACAGAGGGGCTGTAAGATTTCCACACACTTTAGTAACACTCACTCACTTCCTTTCCTGTTTTCAATGATTCTTACAAATGAACCAAAATCAATAATGAACATACACTTTTCTCACTGGAACTGTCAATCCCACATACACTAGCCTTGCCCAAAATACTCACTTGTGCAAATATGACAGAGCAGTGCTCTAATTATCATGTGCATTTGTGCATGTCAAGGTAACTTCTGCTTCTCATTTTCCAGTCCCAGTTTACAAAGAATACCACCGCACTTTAATCCAGGAGAGAGACAGAGATATGACTGGCGACCGCAGCTATGACGACGAATACAACCTCTTCAGCTGTCTGTCAAGGTTTGTTATTTTTTATCTGTCAGACACGTTCAGTTGTTTAGCTTTCATGATAGAGCCTGACATGAACAGGATCTAATCCTGTGCTGAGTAATCAGTGTCATCATTCCTCCTCAGGAACCCTTGGCTACCAGGGTGGATCCTGACCACAACTTTGATCCTGTCTGTGCTGGTCCTGATCTGGATCTGCTGTGCCACCGTGGCAACTGCTGTAGACCAGTATGTACCGGCTGAGGTGAGTCACGTGCCGTCTGTGGTTAACATACCAAGCTTCACCTGGCTATGTAAATGTTTATTACATGCTACTTCAGTGTGCCATTGTTTTGTTTTCGGTTTATGATTCTACTTTTTTCTGGATAACTGATGCTATTATTATCTGGCACAATAATTTCCTGCAAAGGATTAATAAAATACTATTCTTCTATTCTTCAAGGAGATTTTCAAGTTTTATTTAATATTTCCTTTTTTGCCTTTGTAGAAACTGAGCATCTATGGTGACAGGGATTACATAAAGGAACAGAAGCTGACTCCGTACCCGGCATCCTCCCTGCTGATCATCACCTCCAAAGGGCCAGAGGAAGAGGCCGGGCCACTCCCCTCCAAAGTGAACCTGGACCAGTCCAACATCTAGAAGCCAAAGCTGTAGTGAGAGAAGGGACGCCCTCTTTTATGAATAATCTCTGGTTGATTTTTATCCTCTGGCAGAAGACGTGCGCTGCTTGTGGTCTAAACAGGAGTAACTACATGCAGAACATTTCGTATCACTGATATAATGTCTCATCTCACTTTTGATGCTTTTAAATTTGGAGTGATGAAAAGTTTATTTTTTCTGTATATTGGTAATAATTGAGGCATTATAGAATAGCGATGGCAGCACAAGGCAAATGGGTTTTTGGATTTTTTTTTTCTTTCCAATTTTAATGTGTGCATGGTGATCTTGGTGTTCTTATTTTAGTGAATAATGTTTAAATGAAATGCTTGTGATTTGAACTGATACAAGTTTCACCCCCAAAAACCTCAACTCTCGGTGAAATAGTTTGTGCTACTGTTGCTGACTCTACTCGTTTTTTGTTCTTATGTTTCTACTGCAGTCGATTTCCACAGATTCTATAGAGTTTTACAATAAAATACTTTGCCCTTGGTATTAATTAATAGTGACGGTACATGCAGTAGGTCTTTCCCGCTTCACTGTCGTCTGTTCTCATAATGATGGATCAGAATTAAAAACAATGGAGTGAAGATGTTTACGTGTGTGACTTTTTTTTCTTTTTTACTGTTATATACCTCAGCCGAACTTCTATCAAGGTAGCAAAACAACAAAAAGCTATGACACTATAATACTATGTATCTTTGTGCTACGCTGAGGGCTAATTTGCATCTTCATCACCACACTGCCGTAGAATAATGATTCCTGTGTTTCAGCATGTTCACATGCAAACCTCTGGTGAACATTTATCGTCAAAATGATTTTTAAAACTTTCATTCATTTACTCCCAACTGGTTATTTAGCCCGTTGTTTATTCAAGACTGCAGAGAAAAGCATTGGTGTCCTGTGTGGTGACAAATCTCTGTAATAGCCCAGAGAATTGTACAAGCGCTTGCGAGGGGAGAACTGCGCAGTAACAAACCACCAAACAACTTGTTTACCACTGTGCGGTGAATATCAATGTCTAATCTTCTGAAACTATTTCCTCTGTACAGTGTGTTCTCCCAGCACAGTTTTCTCGTTTGATATGACCATCAACCTTCTTAGCTACCCTTTGTCTTAGTAAATATTTGAAAAGTCTCTTTTTTTCTGGAAAATGTGACCAAATCAGTGACTAAATATTATTTTCAAGTATTTTTTTATGGCTTTAATTGATAGGCCAGCTATAGAGAGACAGGAAATGGGGGGACAGAGAGAGGGGCAATGACATGCAGCAAAGGACCACCAGTGGAATCAAACCAGGGCTGCTGCAGTGAGGACTATAGCCTCTGCCAATGGGGCACCTGCTCTACCTAGTGAACTAAACAACACCCGATTGAAGATTACTTTGAGTTTACATGTCATACAGTACAAAAAGGATATTGGAGTCCTTCTGTCAGCTCACATTATATTTTGCACATTCCCAAACAAATTTAAATCAAAGTGGCATCAGATCAGTTGCACTGCACACTCTTAGGCCCCAGGATAGTTTGCACACATCCGCTTGTTTCAAACTCACAAAACAGCAAACGAGGACATGACCTATTGACCTTTATTTATAAAAAAAATATATTGAAAATGCAATCAGTTTCAAGTAAAGGTGTTTACAGTTAACAGATGGGAACCTTGGAAAACATTCTGGCTGCTTTTGAGCCTAAACATACAGTACCTGTTTAATGAACATAGTCGTGCTGTGCTGTGCTCTTTGTAGAGCAACACGTGGATGCACGGCTCAATAGCTGTTCAACAATTCAATGTCCTCTGCACTAAGCGCTGATGAGGGCAAACGTTTTGTCGGAGGGCCGTCATGGGAGCTGTCACTCCGTTCTGAAGGTCGCAGCCTTTTTTTGGAGTTGTGCCAGGAAGTCTTCACTTGTTGATTCGTCGTGTGAGGAACCTGTTTCTCTAGGATGGGATTTTTTGCTGCAGGTTTGTAGAAATGAAGTCTGTCCCTCTGCGCCTCCTCTTCACTCTCACACACAACAGGTGCTGCTTTCAGGACCTCCCTGACAAACTTCTGCCTGCCAACTACACAACAAAAAAAGACTTTGATTAATATCTTGGGTAACATGACCAGTAACCTGAATGTAATGTGATGTGACATGAAGTGTAAAATGAAAGAAGACTTACAAAAGCGTAGAGCTGATGTTCTAGATTCTTCCAGTTTCTTCTGTTTTGGCATTTGTGAGTTACTTGTCTCCCACTGGTTTACAACCTGAAAATGAGTCAAGCAGTAGTTGAGATGTCAAACAATACTACATCTTCAACATACATACTTCTGTCAGTGTCTGAGGGAAATTACCTGCTCTGCCCATCCCTCTGTTTTACATCCTGAGTGATCAAAGGTGTCCAGAGGTTTCTCTGAACAGGTGAGCCCCAACAGGTTCCACATGGTTGTTTTCAATCCTGCACCAAGCTGTGGGTAAAAAAAAGAAGATATATTTAGATAATGAGCATCAAAAAAACTACAACCATTTGTTATACACATGTATTATTGGCTTACCTTCAAATTTGTCCTGGACACATCAAGTTTTTCAAGTTTAGGGAGGCATGTGAGGTATCTGAGGGCTCTCTCTGAGATAGGGTTGTCTGTGTAAGAAAGAATAACACCAGACATCAGCTTGTGACTGATTTACATTTGAATATGGTAGTATTTCTGTTACTATATATTGAAGGTTAATATTCTGGTAACTAACATGAAATATCTAGGAGCTGAAGACAGTTCAGTCCTTTCTTCATCATCCGGATAGGTGCAGTCAATCTCTGTAAGCCGACGTCTGACATACTGTTCCCACCAATGGAAAGCTGAATCAGGCTGCTACAGATGAAAGGCAGGTGTTAGCAGTGTCATTTCTTAGATTATCCACGATGTGTTGTTGTTGTTGGGGACCGAGAAGTCAGGTATTATTACTTTGCCAAAGAGCTAGATGACGTTAGATGCTGGAATATCTCGTGCTCGTCGCCCAGCCTGCAGCCAAACAAATCCAGAGACCGCAGACTGTGAAATGTTTTTATTTCATCCATCCTCTCGTGCAAAAGTGGAAACCTGCAGAAACAAAACAGGGACAACAAACACTACATGATGATGGCAAAAAACCTTGGAGAGAGAGAAGAGACTCATACTGGCACTGTAACCTACCTGTTTCGCAGACAGAGGGATCCAAGCACCATCTGCCCATATGCATCACTGAATAACTGCAGGGCCTTTGGGGAAATGTCTGTGTTTGAAAAGACACGATTCTCCTCCGCTGCTGCAAAAAGCCTGTCTCCTATTTGTTCGGGGAACCCCACCAGAGAGTCCACATGGTGAATGTTGTCAGCCACGAACAACAGAGTGATGTCAAAGAGGGATTTTGCGGTGTATCTCAGACTTCCCTCTGCATTGTATGTGAATGTGAAATGTTCTTTTCTCAGCACAAACGGATTCGTCCTTCTGCATGATGACACTGGCTTTGGCTGTGCCAGCACTATGTCACTGACACGACGAAGGCTGCCCTTTTCTCTGACATAAATGGGGCCACTGTCCATGTTAAGGTCACAGACTGAGCACAACACTAGTCCCTACTCATGCACACTGAGCTAGCCGGGCTAAATACCTGAAACAGAGGAAGAAAAAACTCTACTGGCTCACTTGCCAACTAATAAATAGGGTCGTCGACCTTAAGCTGAAAACTACGCCCCCAAAACCCTTAAATATTTGTTAATTACTTTCATTATATTCCATATTTCATTCACACGATATCCGTACTACTTGCATGTATTTGACAAATTCGAGACAAGTCCACACAGGAAGTTACGCGGTTCAACTGCACTGACTTCAAACTAAAACTCTACTACTGATTGACCCTTGTTTCAACACCGCCGTTTCATGAAAAATCAATATTAAATGTTTACATTGAATATTTTTACGTGGAAATGTGTATAAAAATCACAGTTAATTTAAATGGACACGGTTAATGACATGTAGTGTTTTTTTCCTCACAGGTCGACACTTACTTTGAAAATTTACCACAACCGGAAGAGGTCTTGTTGACATGTACGCGTTGGCCCAGGAAACGCAAAGGCTAGTTCAGAAGAGTGAAATGATTTCCATGCGTTTTGGGAGAATATTTGGTAAGGATTCATAGTTTAAAGAAAGTAATATAAACAAAGTATAAGGTTTTAAAATACAGCCGAGTCTCTCATCGTTTTTTATCACTCTGATGTCGCGTTAATCAGTTAAAGTAGTTGGCTAACGTTAGTTGTTGATAACATGTCAATTGAGGGCTAACTAGTTAGCTAACTTACTACGTGTCTTTTTCCTGTATTTCTCATTGCTCACAACGGTCTTATCCAACACATACAGAAGGAATACATATGTCTGGAACTAGTAATACAGTTGTTGTAATGTTTCTTTCCTTCACAGTTTTGTGAGATTAAGTTGTTGCCTTGGTGCAACACTAACTGGCAGATAAGTTACTGAGAGGCAAACTTCAGTGAGTGTGAACTCGAGATAATGGCGTCCACAAGTGATCCTTTTCAATTTCAAGGTGAGTGTCCAGTCTTAATCCAATTTATTCAGATTACCACTATATATCATTGAACTCCTCTTTTCTACTCTCAGTCTCTGTGTCATCTCTCATTCGTTTCTCTGGTGTATGGTAATATGATAACACAGTGTATTTGACCCAATAACTACTCATCAAAACTTGACAAGTCTATTCCCCATCTGTCCTGGTCTTGGATTTAGAGTTTGAAGAAGCTGGTAATCTGTTAGAAGCCAACAGAGATGCAACCACCATTAGCATTGAAGATGATGATGTTCAGCCTGAGAAGACGAGAAAAGCTGCTGGTTTAAGTCCTGGTGGTGATGAGGACCCTGAATATGATGACAACTCTGAGGTCAGGATGAGACTAAAGGCCTTTGCACACTGAGTCCGTTTTTTTCGTCCGAAATTGCCGCACGTCAAAAAATAAATTCGACCCCATGTTGTGTCAATCATGTTTACACACCGAGTCCGAAACTTTCGTCCGTCATAAAAGTTTTCGGATCAGGTTCGATTTAATGCGTTTTTCGCATCCGTCAAAAGCCTTTTGACCATTCACATCAGCGTTTTGAGGCTGGAGACCGAGAGAGAGGAGGGTGTGGGGGGGATCGCTGCTGAGAGTGTGTCTGTGTATGTGCACCCGCCGCTGTTTACGTGTCTGTGTCTGTGTGTGTGCTTGGGCCAGCCGCTGTTCAGGATCATGTAAATTGGCCGTCTTCTGTTTACCGTGTGAGCTAATAATCAATATCTATCAAAGTGGACACTGACATGGTAAAATAACCAGTTGAAGTGATGATGATGGTCCCGCTGCTCATTAAGCAGCAGATCCCCTCGCTACTGCATCCTCTGAGCATGAACTCTTTTTCTCTTTCATTTCTCAACAAGTGAGAGAACCACAAAGTGCATCACTGCGTGACGATTTTTGTCTCCCTCTCCGAAATTTAGAACACAAAATAAAAACGCATGCGAAAAAACGCAACGGACTCAGTGTGCAAGGAGCCTGCACGTAACGATTTTTGACGGATGACGGATGCGAAAAACGCATGCGAAAAAAACGGACTCAGTGTGCAAAGACCACTCACAGAAATGTGTGATTTTTTTTAAATGAATGAACTATTAAGTGTCAAACATTAATTTGACAAATTTTGCGTGTTTGTTTTCTTTTTTCCTATTATAGCTTCTCTCCGGGCAAAAGAAAAGTATCCCTTTCTGGACATTTGAGTACTACCAACAATTTTTCGACATTGAGACCCATCACGTAATATATATACAACTTATTGAACTTTTCACCATAATAACAATGTGTTATGTAACACAGAGCGCATCAGAACAAAGGTAGCTCTAATTGACTTTAATATGTCATGATTATTTCTTTCAGGTGAAGGAGAGAATCATTGGATCGCTGGTGCCATGGCCTAGGAAGAACTTTGTTCAGGTCTACCTTCGGCGAAATCCTGATCTTTATGGTTTGCACTTTATGTTCTAGTAAAATGATTAGATGGTTCCCAAAAGGAAACACAAACTGGTTCACTAATCACTGATATTTGTGCTTCCAGGGCCATTCTGGATTTGTACCACTCTTGTGTTTGCCATTGCTATCAGTGGGAATATATCCAACTTTCTGGTGCATTCAGGCAAAGCTCACTACAAGTATACCCCAGAGTTTAGAAAAGGTAAGCACTGTTATTCTTTGGTATTTGTGGCTCGCTAGCTCAGATTGAGTTTGAGAGAAAACTGTACCATTAATTCCCATTTAAAACTTATTTTTTGATATAATGTGTTTTCTAGTGACCATAGCTGCAACAGCGATCTTCAGCTATGCTTGGTTGGTGCCTCTTGCCCTTTGGGGTTTCCTGCTATGGAGAAGCAACAAGATCTTGAACTTGGTGACATACTCCTTTATGGAGATAGTCTGTGTGTACGGCTACTCACTTTCAATTTACGTACCTGCTGTGGTAAGACCTGAATTTTTCTTGATATCTCAGAATAACATGAAGAACAATTGTTACAATTCATTTTTCATATGCCGTGGCAGGATGTGATGCATTACCATAGAAGCTAAGCTCCTTATATTTTGACCTAAAATCTTAATAGCATTCAGCTTTATTAAGGTGTAATATTTGACATTTTGGAATGAAACGGTTGTGTTAAATATAAAAAGCTATTCAGTGTCTTCCAAGCTGTATATTTTGTGTAACAATGCTCAATTGCAACCCCATGTGGCAACATGAATAAGCTCAGAAACAACCAAAACATCACATTATGACACACATTTTGAGCACAGCATGTTCCGAATGTCTCTTAATACCTTATGAATCAACTTAAGCTGTGTATTGAATAATTTTGTATTGTACAAAATATTCACACCTCTCATTATATTTAAATATCTCTGCTGGATATTCAAAATCCTCACACTGAAAATGTACTGCCCCCTGTGGGATGAACACATTTAGAACATTGCTCGTGGCTTTTAGTATTTCTCATTAAATGTTTTCCCAGTCAAATGAATGAGAATGTGTGTCCAAACGTTTGACTGGTTCTGCACATGTATTTTATAATGCCCTCTTGTTTCCTAAATAAGGTCTTGTGGATTTTCCCATATCCATGGCTGAAGTGGTGCACCATCGTGGTGGCTCTTTGCCTCTCCGGCTCAGTGCTGGCGTTGACTTTCTGGCCTGCGGTCCGGGACGACCACCCCAAAGTGATCATAGCGGTCATGTCCGCCATTTTGCTGTTCAACGTCTTGCTCGCTGTTGGTTGCAAGGTAACGGTGCTTTGCTAATCACTATGACGTTTCCTTTACACAACCTTTCTGGTGGGATTAATTACAGATTGGACAGATACAGATAATAAATCTGTTTCGGGGAAATGAGATACAACATTCATTGTTCTGCTCTCTGGCAAAGTACGTCTGCACTTATTCAACTGATTCACGTTGCATGGCCATCTTGGTGTAGATAACAATGATTGACTCACTCTCATTTGTCTTCGGTGTGATCTCAGTGGCATGGCCAAGCCTTGACCCAACTTGTTTACGTCAATCACAGACTTAAGCTACTCAGACATTTTCGCGTGTCCCTCCCTGTGTGTTTCTGGGAAATGTCTATACCCGCTAGTCTCAAATTAACTCCCTCCAGGGAGATGCTCTTCATCGGAAACTGTGACCGCATTTGCTAACTGGTGTGACAACGGGCTGTTAGTGCACTTCTTAATGCGGATACTCTCAGGTCTACACCTCAGAGGTATCAGATGTCTGGTCACATTCATGTAATTAGTCTACATAGTAAGCTATGTCTGAAGGCTGACCAAGATGAATTGGCTTGGGGAATGCTGTATTCTCTGTTGTAACATTGAACAATTGCCACACACTTACCTTCAGACACTCCAGTTTTCGTTCTTGATTGATGAGTTGTTTCTCGTAATCATGTAATTGCTTTCTTTTTCAGGTTGCTTTTTACTCTGTTTTCCTGATTCGCTGCTTCTTTTTGTTTCAGGCCTATTTCTTCAGTGACCCAGAACCAAATCTAATTCCACCAAAAATGGTACTACCTGAACCTAACCCTACAACGAAGCCTTGAACATGAAAGCCTACCAACCGTCTTAAGGTAAACAATAGTGGCACAGAAGCTTTTACAGCAGTAAGCCTATTGTTCAAATCCGGTAATAACTTGATACGTGTAAGTCATATTTCTCCATCTTGTGTTTTCTTGTGGTTGCACTGCATTGTATCAGGGAGTCTGACCTCCTACTGCAGTGGCAGCTCTACACTGTTGGCCTATTTTAGTGGCCGTAGCTCAACTATGTGTCATTTTGACCTGCTAGAGGAGAACATCTGATACCGGACTTCCTGTACACGTTTTCTCCTTCCCAAAGCAAGTGTTATTCTTTTTTAAATTGCAGGTTCTCCTGTTGCCTTATTAGAGAGAATCGGGTTGCTGTGGTGATGAAGTCATGGGTCGTCTGGATTTCACCTGCACTTGGACATTCTGGCTTAAGACCTTAAAACCCAGTGCGTGTACTAGGTGTAACTGTGTCACCTCTGGAAAGGAACACTACTATAAACTATGCTATTTCATATGGGTTGGGATCTAAATTTCCTTAAAGAGAAATGCAAAATTGTTACACAGCACAAAAGTTCTCTCTTTTAGTATGGCGATTTTATGCTTTATAGTTCATAGGTGGTAATATACAGATAACCTGTATGTGCAGTAATGTTGGTGGCATGTTGAATATGTTTTATATATACCTTTAATGGGAACTGGTTTGTATATGTATGTACAGAATTTTCTAAATAAACAGAACAACAATTAATAGTTACTGGTAAGATTCCCAAGGGTTTGGATAATGTAAACAGAGTTATTGTATTTTTCTCTAACTTGATATAATCACAAATGCCCTCAACTAATGCCAAAGACCCTTCCTAAATGTCAAGTGATTAACAACTTGTGTAACAAATTTTTTGTAATTACTTTGTTTTCTATTGTTAGAAACTGCGTTTGATGAAATTTCATGTCTGTTTCATGGGGGGAAAAAAATAAAACATGGTCTATGTGGGGCCACTTTTATTAATGAAATTGTCAATGATAATGATCAATTTATAGTCGTCCAACTGTGGCATATTTTCCAGCACAGTTAGATTGAACTGACCATCTGCATTCTGGCAAGTTGGTGCATATTGAGACTGGAAAACAGAGGGAATAAGATACGGTGTATCTATTAGTAGGCTTTAGTGGTGCTGGAAGGCAGATGTTGTTACATTTGGACAGAACCTGCTCCTTCCCTCTGTTTTAGAGCATTTTATTTACCGTAAATGTTTTTCATTAATATTCTAAGACACGAGAAGCCAGTCAAAAATATCCACACTATCACTTCATTGTTTTGCTATTAAGTTCCTAGATAATAAATATGAATTCATGCATGTGATTCATGCACCCGACAACCTTAATTCACCCCAGCTCCCCCACATGTAGGGCAACGTGACTCTTTTCTGCCAGCTCCTGACAGCATTGGAGGCTGCCAGTACATTTCAACAGTTGAACATTTTAAATATTTAAAGGTGAGATTGTAACCAATATGTTTAACTTCAGCATTTCAAAGAGACGGTCTGAGGCTAAAAGTGGACATTTGGCTGCTGCTTCTGTTTTTCCAACTATCTATCGTCACAGTCATGTGGTTGAGCACACTGATAGAATCTACTGTGCTGCCGTTCAGATGCACAGATCCCCTGCAGTGGAAAATGTTATTTATGTATGTAAAGCCTATTTGTACAAGCACTCTGTGTGTTGCCAGATCCTTACACACAGGGGGACATAGGGTTACAGGGTTAATATTTCCATTGATCATTAAGGGTACAGTTTTTACATTAATTAACAAAACAGAAGAAAAAAAAATTGTGTCACTTGAAACGGTGTCAAAGGGATTGTGGCGCCCTAATTAATGGTCATTCTAGCCCCAGCTTTGAGTTACACAGGAGCTGCCTGTCAAACAGATAACCCTTTTAGAGGAATGTCACCTGCCTCAGTCTCAGGCATGCAGGCTGCTGCTCGTGTTTGTGGATTTATTAGCCCATTTCTCCAGGACTATTTTAGTTGTTTTTAATCTTTTTTATTTTTTTACTAAAGAAAATGTTAATTTAATTTCAAACTTAAAAAAAACAAAAACATATATATAAAGTGATTTGACAAGTTTTTTCTTAGGATGGCCACCTCTAATGGGAAAGGTGAAAAGGTATCCAAATTTGAGACTTTAAAACTTTTGGAGAAATGCAGAAAGGAAAGAGATGATGCCATGCACAGAGAAAGTATTCTCCGAGAGAAGCTGCGACAGTATGAGGCGAGGATGCGTTCGACTGAGGCTCTTAAACAGAAACTGAAAACCTTGACCATGGACAACAAGGAGCTGAGGAAACAGGTGAAAACTCTGCGTACTGAGATTGGACTTGAATGCAGTCCCAAGTTCAATGGAAAGACCACAAAGGACATAATCAGTGACTTGCACGAGAAGGAGCGTGAGTGCAGCTCCTTAGTGGAGAAGGCTGGGAAACTGAGCCTGACCATTGATGATTTGACATCAGAGTTGGCAAATACAGTCACCTCTAAAACTCTGCTGGAAGACCAAGTTCAGACACTGCAGCAAAACCTCAAAGACATGACAAATAATCAGCGCCGTTTGCTGAAGCTGTGGGAAGACAAGAAGGCCCAGAGGGAGCAGCTCGCCCTCCCGGCAATTACCCAGAAACATGGACAGAAACCATTTGTCCATAAAGCAATGCAAACTGAGATGTCCATCGCTTCAGCCCAAAAGCTCCCAGTCAATGCTTTTGAGATCAAACCGTTCTCGCGGGACAATGACAGAAAAACTGTTTTGGATAAACACAGTTTTCCAAATTATGGAAATGGCTATCATCATGACAAGAAAGCTTTCATCCATGATGAAACTAAAGGAATTCAGAATTGACTGGACTCTGTCCATGTGCATTAATCAAGCAAAGCAGGGCTACAGCTGATAATTGCTGGACAGATTTTTAACATATTTATACATGACAAAGAAATTAGTAGAATGAGATTGAACGTTATACAGTTTAAACAGTGGACATGGCTTGTCCTGGTGCTTTGTGTAAATAATTTCCAGTATTTTGAACATGTAACTTCACTTTTTAGTTAAGTAAAAATGAAACTGGTACTAAAATGTATTGTTTATGACTTCATGCAGTTTATTCCACTTTTTCCACTATTCGGTTCAACCGGTACGAATCTATTATTGTCTATATTTTTGTATGAATTACGAGTATATTTATATGGATCATGGTGGGCAGCGCTGGCATCAGGCAGGAAGATGGACAACTATGAGCCGGGGTCCTTCAAAGGTCTTTTGAGTGCATGTGGCGCGATATGGGAAACAAACTGAGTGGAAATTAGTTTGACAGCAGGACAGCCGGAGATTATAGTCACCGTTTAGCTCTTTATTTACTTCTAACAATATGATTTCTACAGAGCAAACGTGTTGGTTTATCCGCAAGGTGAGTCGTTTGTCTTTGTGTAAAAGAAACACTTCCTCGTTCATAACAAAGTGATTTTCCTCCTGTGCTAACATGCTAACTCCTTTGCTAAGTAGCCGCCGGTGTGTTGATGCTAGTTCACAGGAGTGAAGCTAACAGGCGCTTTTTTCCCCAGCTGTTTTAACATGTTTAGATTAGAGATAACAAAATAAAACCAAATGCCCGTGTTTTAAATAGGTTATAAACACAGCAGGTAACTTAAATCTGATGGTTTGTCACGTCGGTTCACAGATCTGTTTAATCCGTCAACCAGATTTTTCTTGTAACCAGAGACGTTAACGTCTCTGAGGGAAAAAGTTGAGCTGAATCCTGGAAAATGAAATTAAACTAATTAGATTATTTTAAACTAGACAGATAAAGTGAACACGAAAACGAATTATTGCGATCATGTTGGATCAAATTATGTAGTCCTGTTGTGTGAACTGCCATACAGTTTTTATTGTTCCTGGTTATTCTGTTAGTTTGCTTTATGCTAATGCTGAAGTGATGAGCAATAATAAGTATGTAAAAGACATTAATCCATTAGGCATGGCAACAGTTATCACAGTGGATGAAATTATAAAATCATTGTCAAAATTTAATTATAACTAAATTAACAGAAATAAAATTCAAACTCCAACAAGAAAGTATCCAAATAATTTTTCTGAAAAAGACTCAGTAAACACTTTGTAATATTCTGAATAAACCACTGTACACTGCAAAATACAGTCAGTTTTGAGTAACTTCTGTAAAGCTGAGTGTAATTATAAAATGTATAACGATGTCTGCTCTGCTCTGTGCAGGTGATTTGCTGGAGAGCAGCAGCCAGCATTGCCTGGGCTGTCCTGTTGTTGCCGCCCATCACAGCAGTGTTTGTAATCCTCAGCAGGTTCAGTCTCCTCCACCCCATCCACACAATATCAGGTCAGACACCTTGGTCCTTTTTTAGATTCGACTCGGAGCTGTGTGAACTTTTGTCTGTGTCAAGCTTACACTTCTTCCACTCTTTACCTGCAGAATGTTTCTCCCTACTAACGAGTGCAAGTGCCATCTTCTCCTTCATCCTGCTGGGTGGAGTGATCGTCATGGTGGGGTTTCTGAACCTGGAGTATTACACAGGTGAGTGGCAGAAAAACACAGGACTACATCCAAATTGGTTATTATCAGTCAGGATGTCACCATTGTAGAATTTTTCTGGTATGAATATTGTCAGAGAAATAATTACGGTATTACGATTATTATGCATTAATTGATATTTTCTCCTTGTTGGGAGGGAATAAATCTCCCTCTGCCAAACTTTACCACTCACCATGCAAGTGGTTGTTGTGTAACTTTGTTTTCATCCCGTTTGATTTGCGCTCATAATCTATTTTGGAAAGTGACGGAATTGAGCAATCTGTAAGATTAATTAATTGTGGCATTTAATACCGCAGTTAATTGTAAAAACAAGTTATCGTGACATCCCTAATTATCTTTTTTTTTTTCAAAGTGAATGATAGTTACATTGCAGTCTGATGTATAAACATATGTTCCTCTGATACATTGTTGAGAATAATTTCTTCAAAAAGAGTATGTGCTCACATGAAAATTTGTATTGTCTTGTGTTCCTCTTTAGTCATCCCAGCTATTCCGTGCTCGAAAATCGCCCTGTTGGGTCAGCTGCTCCACCCTCGCCAGTTTGTCAACTCCCTCGTCTACTGCAGCATGGGATTAATTGTTGCTTGGTGTTGTGCCATCTTCATGGGGGGCAGCTATGAGACGCTCAGCTACCCATGCATGCAGAGCGATGGGTAGGGTGTTACCACGTTACAGGTGTAAAGTTCAGCTTTACATGCTAAGCTCAGCCATCCTCTAACTGCCTCAATTTTGTTTTCAACACCGACAGTTCATCTCAGATGTGCCTGAATGAGTATCAGCTCATCCTGCTGCTGGCTGGAGCCTTCATTGGATTGTCTCACAGTGTATTGGGTGTGATCCACAACATGAACTATGTCTCCTTCCACACAGTTCAGGTGTGTGATACTGATGCCAGGTTAATCATTTATCTGACCGAGAACACTCTTTTCCTGAATGACAATGTAAATAACCTCTACCGCCAGTCTACGATGTCGATAAATACAGTACATGTGTCTTGAACCCTGATGTCAGCACAGGACAGCCTACATAATTAACTCAAATTTTAGAAATAAAAAAATTCCAGTTTTCTACATAAAGTTACTGTTAGTCATGCTCACCTCTTATTTCCCCAGCAATACAAGTACCTTCGCTTCAAGGGATCCCTGCCGTTGGTGGTGAAGTGCAGTGCCACTCAAGCACTTTACTCCATCAGGAACTTCATTGTTGTGTATTTCTTTTTGGGTAAGTGACCTCCATTAATGAAGAAAACGTCACTAATGGAGTTTTTTAAAAAAAAAGCCACTTTCATTGTTATTGTTATATTATATTATCGTACAGTTAATATTCTTAAATGTTCTGCTTTTATTGTGCTTTTGTTCTTTTCTACCCAAAGTTACTGTAAAGTAACAGCTGAATAAAATATTTAAATTGAACATTGACAGGATACATTCCCAGAGCGTGGACCTGTAAGACTCTGAATCTTCATTTGAACAGGTCAGTATAGTTTCTTGATTATATATGATTAAATACTAGTTGTGAGTGTTAATTCTGTGGTCCAATGTAAAAACGTTTGTGCTTGTTTGCATTTTCCACCTGCAGCTCAGCCCATCCTCTTGACAGCATAGCTGGGCTGCTGGACCTGTCCCTGCTCTACCAGCTGTGGATCAGCGCCACCTTCCTCCTCTTTACATGGTACATCACGCTGCTGCTCTTTAGGATCTTTGTCACTGAGGTATGTTGTTGTTGTTTTTCTTTCTTTCTTTTGAAGACGAGACGTATTTATATTTCTGTTTCATTTTTGTCTGACAACATCTGATCTGATAAACTTGACATGATCTGATTGGTGGTTTAAATGTCACCACTTAAACCTGACTTAATGCATGATCAACATTACTCCAGCCATGACCAGTGTGACCACTGTGAAGTAGCACACTCACAAGTTTTGTTAATTCATTTTGTTCGCCATTCATCAATGTTAATGACCTAAAAGTAGCATATTGTGTTGCAAGGCAGACAACTCCTGTTTACCTTTTAATTATTTAGAGACACTAGGGGGCAGCGTTGGCATTGCTTTGAGTGTGTAGGTGTTTGGAAAAACACCAGTCTAGACAGAACTGTGTGTTCAGTGTTTTGTTGGTAAAAGGTCTCATTTCCCTGATGTGATCAGTTCAAATGACTTTAATATGTTGTCTCATCTTCAGGTGTACAGTTTCCCCGTGCAGTCGTCTTTCACTGAAGATGCTCTTCATTGTCTTCCCAAAGTTCTTACAGACAGGCATCCAGTAATATTAAAGGTAGGTACAACAGAAGTGTTTCAAGTCTGCTCTATTTTTTCTGCCTGTTCATTACCTAATTTGCTTAATTAATGGTTGACTTGTCCTTTTAGTTCCTAGCTCTGCAGGACTTGGCTCTGCTGTCTCAACGCTCCCCATCACGGCGCTGTGAGGTCTTCAGTCTGAGTCAGCCAGGTCTGTTGTGTAATCCATGCAGAAAACATGGCCTCACTTAAAGCTTCTTTTGATTATTTTAAATAAATCTTGACACATTTCTGTTGTTCAAATTGTATTTTTAAGAGGTTTTACGACAAAACCAGATTGTGCTTAATGAATCTTTTCGTTGTTCTCTTTCTCAGGTGGCCATCCTCATAACTGGAACGCCATCAGTAGAGAGTGTCTGTCCCTGCTGGCTGATCTGACTCAGAGGCTTGTGGCCTATCATGACACTGTAGCAACCAATGGCCGGGCCAAGTCACTGTCTACTGGGAGTGAGAGGAAGACGTCATCTGAGACATCAAGTATGTGGCTGACATTAGTGGAGCTGTATCATATGATAGTATTAAGATGGCCAAGGATTAAGGAGTTTTATTTTATTTTTCAAAGAGAGAACTTTTTAGATTAAATAAATGTTAATGCAATTATTTTTCTTTGAAGTCACGTCAGGCACAGAAGACCTGATGTCTCCGAGGCCCAATATGCTGATGAAAACTCCAGCTTCAGTCTTTGCCCGCTCCGTTGTTGGCGGCCCACAGAGCCCTCTGACGGCGCCGTTCACCCCTGACCTGGACAGTCCCTTCGCCTCTCCAGCCCTGCGGCGCCTCACTGCCCCAGTGGAACAGTGCTCTCCTTGGCACGGCACGGTGCAGAGCCCACACGTCATGAGGAGAGTGCCAAAGCTCTGGTCCACCTCCACAGGTGAGAGGAAGCTGGTGGAAGAGAATCCAGTTTTAACCAAACACAGTTGTCTAAATCTTTATGAAAAGCTGCTGCAGGTACAGTTGTGATGCTTCATTGCTTGATGTATTACTGCTATAATCTGAGGTTGATGAGTTAAATTGCATGTAGTTTTGATCTGATATGCATTAGCTTTCTCTCTGTCTGATTAGAGACATGATTTCAAATATTGCAACAGGCTCAGTGTCAAGCATCTTGCATGGCAGTATGCCAACTTGTTAGTGGCTCAGGCCAGGGGATAATTACATACATTGATTAAGAGAAGGATGATTGATTAGATACTGCATCATGAAGTCTAGATTTCTTGATTCTATTTGTGATGTTGTCCTCCTGTCTCTGCAGATTCGCAGGCCAACGGCAGCCTCCCACCGTCCCCCGCCTCTGTTCCCAGTCCCAAGCAGGAAGCCTCCAAACCAAGTCTCCTGGCTCAGTTCCTCCAGAACAGAAAAGAACAGGTACTTCATCCTCATTACAAAGCAGAATTATAATGTAATTGTTGGTCTATACCGCAATGTGCTTCTGACCAAAGCCTTTTTCATACTTAGCATTTATTAACTCTGGGATCGTATCATAAGAGTCAAGTGCAATGGTCAACAAACAGCCCATCTCCATGTTTATTTATGTATTTTTGCACAGGTGTCATTCCAGGGTTAAGAGTGAAATGCTTTTTATTTGTGCTGACTGTCTCACCATTGTCCCCATACCAAAACAACCTCTACACTTAATTGTCCCATTCAGGTTAAAAATTTCATGGCAAAGCGGGTGCTGATAATGTATTTGTTTAACAAGGTAAGGATGTGCGGCATGTGCATGCTACTTCCCTGTAGTCTTCCCAACACCGAGGGGCTTCCTGCATGCTCTCGTTTGGCACAGTAGATCTTCCCTTTCTGGTTTTTTAAGCAAATCTAACAACCTCACCCTGCAGGTATCACTAACTCCTGCTTGGGCCTCGTTGTTCGAGCATTACTAATGTAGCTCTTTTCCACCCATCTAGCAGTTACAAAGAGCCTTACTAATTACCTTGAAAGCTTGAATTAAGGAGTTGTGTGACATTCGCTGAGAGTCACACAATGTTAGCCGAGTATTATAAAACAGGTGCTAATCTTGTTTTGTTTTTTGGATCATATCTAAGGTGTGAGATTCTGATGAGTGTGTCTGAGTCGCACCTTCTTCTTGATGTAGAAACTAGTGTGGTAGTAAACCTGCTTTGCACTCTGAGGTTTACGTATCTTCCTTTAATCACGCATGCATGTTGTAGTGTAGTCTCACTAAAATATGTCCAACTAACCACTTCCTTCATCGTTGATCTGATCTTCAATTGAAGTGAAATCTCTCACTAGCCTAACGCTGTGTCTTGCAGCTTCCTGAGGCCTCGAGTCAGGCTCTCTTTGCTGACAGCCAGGCTCACATCTGGGCTTTAGAAGGTAGGAGGAGGCGGCGGTGGCGGCCTCGGTTAATAATCTTCATTTGATATGGATTCACCCTCTTAACCCTGACACATTATCTCATTATATCCTCTAATATCCTCCTGCAGGACTGTCTTATCTCGTTCAAGCCTCCTTCTCAGAAGACCAATTTGGGGTGGTGCAGACTACATTACCCAGCATCCTCACCTCTATGCTGGTCTTGCAAGAGGTAAGTAAAAATCTAAAATAAAAAAAAACAAACACACCTACTGACAGGATTACATAGACAATGTGGTGACACACTGACACAGTTGCACACACAGCACAGCCTCAGGACACTGCACGCAGGGGAAACAAATTGCAGCTGCTACTTTGAAGCGTGCGTGTGTGTGTGTGTGTGCACACTTGACGACAGCCGTGTCCTCCTCCGTCTCCAGGCTGTAGACCGCCACTTCAAGCTGCCTCACGCCTCCAGTAAGCCCGTCAGGTCGACAAGCAGCATGGGAGACTCCACTTACAAAACGCTGCGCTTTGCTCTCCGGGCCACACTCAAGACCGCCATCTACAGGATAACAACCACTTTTGGTGATCACTTAAAGTAAGACCCCCCTCCTCCTCTCCCTCCTCTTCCTCCCACCATCATTAAAAATTCACCTTTTTTCTCCAATGGCAAAAAGATGATTATGCTGAGTCTCTATAAATCTTTTATGTCCTCAGTGCTGTTCAGATGTCTGCAGAGCACCGGAAAAAACTACAGCAGTTTCTGGAGTACAAGGAATAACGCGCCTGACACTTGGCTCCGGTGCCTTTTTGGATTCGTACCAGTGTGATGTGATGGGGTGTGTGCGTGTGAACACATCAGCTAAAAAGTGAGGCAACAAGTGAAAGCCCATGATAGTGCCTCTAAAAATCTGCATCTGCACTGTGTCGCAGAGGATTGTGTTTGATAGTCTAAGACATCTCCTACATGAGTGAGGGGGGGGCAGGACTCCAGCTGACAGACTGCCCCAGGCTGGCAGGAGCTGTGAAGGACTATCATCTCCTGTGTTTGGGATTTAAAACCAGCATGGGCTAGCAACTCACCCCAAATGATGTTTGTGTCATGAAAATAATATCAGTATTATATTTGATGATTTGTGTCAATGGGATGAGTTGTGAAGGGCTCTTTATTTTACTGCTTAGTTGTGGTTTCGTATTTCTATCTGCTGTCCTCTTGAATTATATCCCTGTGATTTCAAAAAGCCTTTTTATACTGAGTGAAAAGAAATGGCCCAAGCTGTTGAGGTAGCCAGCAGGAATGTGCTCTGTTATGAGGTCTCTTCAGTTCACAGACGGCTGAAATGTGTTTTCCTGGATCTGGTTTTGTTATAGACACCACCCTGGAGAACCTCTGCTTCACACTTGTGCACACCAGCCCTGGTTCTTTTCACCAGGAAAAACAAAACATATTAAATTTACATCTGTTTCATTATAAAAACCACTTGTTCTTGTCAGTTTTGTTCATGTGGAGTGTAACTGTTCTCTATGTCACATGAATTTGAGTTTTCACTCAGAGACCTGTTGAATAAAAACATGATATAAAGATCATTTGTCAGGTTTCTGTCTCACCTCTAATAAGCAGTTCCAGCTCTTGTTTGTCGTAAATGATGCTCAAAGAAAGCTCAGCCCTGTGTCGGTGTCAGATTTTACTGCACTTGAATGGATTCTTACATAAGTGTACCAGAGGTCAGGGGAGTACGACAAGCAGCAAGCACTGATTTAACAAAAGGCAGCTCCTGTACACCGGTGTTATATAAGTGTCTGAGGTGATTTAGATGTGGAACGATGAGCAGAAACTGATTTTAAAATCACAAAGTGCTTTGCTTCAGTGCACAGGTCTGAGAGCTAAATACTCAAACTACCACCTCCACAACACCGAAGTCCCAGGAGACATTTTGGACAATGAACAAGTGCCTCCTGCTCAACACATCCATTCATACAATAAGCATTTTCCCCCAGAAGACATTTTGACTTGTCATTGTAGGAACAACATAGATGTTATTGATGAATCTCACGATGACATTTGGGCTCCGGGAGTCCGGCTGTGTTCAGGCTCAGTGTGAGACTGAGTCAGCGAAAGACAAATCAGCCACCATTCATTTTACTATTTGTACAGGTGCTTTTCCTACTGTGACATGTCAAAATGTCCCAGGATTGAATAAAGGTACCATGTTGATAATTTGTCAAAACACCACATCTCAAGTCAGCACCCACGTACGACGGTGATGCTGCCACCTCGGGAATCAAGAGTGTGATGTCAATTGTATTTGTCGTCCTTTGGGATCAAATTGGCAGTCTAAGGTTTTAAAAATTAGTCCTGTTCAGCTGCTTTATATGTGTGTGGCTCTGTAGGAGCTTAACAAAGTCTCAGAGAGTAAACTCTGTTATCACTTACTTCAGTATGGACACTATTTTTTAACTGAGCGTCTGTAGAATTAATTAAAAAACATTGGGAGTGGAGTTTGAAAGAATCCCTATTAAATATGAATGGATATTTTATAGTTTATGACAGGAAGTTTTTTTTTTACAGCTTAAGAACAGGACGTCTTCTGGCCACTTGTCAGTCAATAAACAAATTAATCAACAGCACATGATGCAGCAGGTAAACACAAGAAGAATCAGACCATGAAGGGACAACAACATCAAGAGCACTGTCTTTTAGTTTATTGCACGAATCGTACATATTTCCAACTGAACTGGTAGAATGCAATATCAGGCAGTGGTGGAGAAAAACTGTCCATCAAAAGCCTTATTAATGTATACAAGATGCCAAAAATAGCCAGTGGGAAAAATCTGAATATAACTGTCTGAAATTATGGAGTAAGATACAGAAAGGAAATACTGTTTTTTTTGTTGTTTGAACAAGAAATTGAATCAAAACCTTTTAATACTTGAAATGACGGTGATTCTGTTCATAACAGAGGGATGTCATTCATAAAAGGAAAAAAAATGGTGTCTCAAGTCTTTTTGTTTTCTCAGGAATTTAAAAGTACTTTGTCCTCATATAGAATATAAACCTCTGAATCAATACCAATCAAATGTTTCGACATCTTTTAACTTTTGAAGTCAAACAGCATTTGCTAAACTTTTTTTCTTTTTTCATTTTTTTTTTACAGTTTTATATATATTTATATATGTACATATAAATTCAAACTAACTAGAGTTCTCATAGAAAATGAGAAAAGCTGGACTTTATCGCTCTCACACAACAAATGACTGGCAAGCATATTGACCCTGCCGACCCCCCGTCCTCCTCTTTGAGCCAATGTTATTACAGCACAGACAGAAGTTCCCTCTCAATTTGGTGTGCTGGCTGCAAACACCCGATCTGGTTCAAATGGTTTGTCTGAAAAACGTCACAATTGATCGGAGACGTTACGCATAACAGAAGGTATTTAAAAGAACCACATGAATAGGTGGAGTCCTTTTTTTTTTTTTTTTTTTTAAACTCCAGTCTCATCTGGCTCATCGGCAGTGTTTCAATCGCTACTGATCCAGGTCGGTTCCGGTTCTTTTTTTTTTAACCAACGGAGCCCAACATCAGTCCTTATCTCCTATGCGCATGCTGAACGCCATCTATTTCTCCGCCGTAATGTTCACGGAGAGAGGTGAACTGAAGATGTCCTGTCAAAGATGGGTGTCAGGATGGAGAGGGAGGCGGGAGAAGAAGAGGAAGAGGGAGGAGGAGGAAAGGCTGGTGGAAGCAAAAGGAAACCTCCTCTTCCTCTGTCAAGAAATGACTAAGTGCAAAATATCCCCCCTCCACTCCAAAGGAAAAAAAAAAACAACAACACAAAGGAAATAAACTAAACTTCACTGTGGATTTTTTTTTTCCAATGAGATACAGGACAAGACAACAGCTCTTTCTCCCCCAAATAAAATTACACAACTCAGTGCACATTTTGTCTGTGTCTCAAACTAAAGCATCCCTGATTCAAAGTGCACTCAGTAGTGAAGGGGAGGGTGAAAGAGGGGAAGAGGAGGGGCGGGAGCAGCCGAGGGCAGCATGTAGGGTGATGCAGCATGTAGAGATTTAGTAGTCCTCTGGGAGCAAACGGGTGATTAAACGCAACTCACTGCTCTGCAAGCTCAGGGCCAGAAATCTGTATGAGGCTGCGGGGGGAGGATGCACTGAGGGGAACTGAGGTTTCCCCTCTCAAGGTTAAAAGAAAGTCACATTCAGGGGATGGTTTCAGGGTACGAGTCCACGCCCTTCCTCTCTGCTGAACCCCTCTTCGTCAGCAAAGAAAGCTTCGGGAGCAAGAGGTGTCTTACTAAGAGAGGGAAGGTTTGTGTGCTGGTGATGTATAGCTTACTACGGGGTTGCCTAAAGTTGGAGGTGCTTGTGTCCATACACGCACAGTACACAGTTGTGGGGCTAGGCAGAGCATATAGATAATGTATGGACAAGCAAGGGGGGCCCTCCAAGTGGTTTATAGGGATGTAAGCACTCGCTAAACCTCCTTCGTACAGTTCTCAAACATCGGGATTCTGGAAGTGTGTATGCAGACTGTAAAGCCGCCGTGTGCACACTTTGTAACTGCTGGGAAACCAAGGCGTTATCAAATCTGTCACTCTGCTTCAACAGCATTTTTTTTTTTGTTAAAGTAAATGTATGATGTGTTTTTGTTTGTCTGTGTGAGATTGTATGTGTGAAAGAAAAACCCCAGGTCTGTGGCTCATCAGTGTTTTGAGTATGCCAGTGTGTCAATAGTGCTTGCCTATGTGCATCAATTCAAGGGCAATAAAGTGTGTACATATGTAGGTACAGTGAGGTCCACAGGTCTGACACCACTTTGTCATTCAAGTCAATGGAAAAGTAGTCTCACACATTTGCACCCCACTGTGAGTGTGTGTGTGCATGTGTGTGTGTGTGTTTGTTTGTTTGTGTGTGCGTGTGTGACTCAGGAGGACATGCACTGGACGTGGTCTGGACCTCCTTCCTCTTCATCAGAGGAATCTGGAGAGCTCCAGGACTCATCTGTGTCGGGGTCTGTACCTTCACGGCGGGCCTGGATCAGGAGGGGGACAGAGGGAAAAGGACAAGTGAGACCGTTTGGTCTTCGACAGCATGCAGCCATGGTAACAAGATAAGAAATTCAACCCTCCCTGGGATCTATGATCACATGACATCTTCAAAGCGCCATAAAAACTAAACAAGTTCACCTGGAGCGCGGCTGATTTGAAACTCTCTACCAGTTTTTATTTGATTTTGACAGACCAAGTAAAACCAGAGATATGATCATTTTAATTTGATAGTACAAAAATTATTATTTTGGAAAAAAATCTAATCAGCTGATATTATAATGTGCGTAAAGAATATAGATGTCTGACGTGGATTGGAGAGGGGGTGTTCAATTAGGATATAATGATTTCTGTGTATTTCTGGGTTAGATGTCTTAAAGGGATAGTTCAACATTTTGGGAAACTGCCATAATCCCTATAGTTTCAGGAGTAGGTTCGTTAACTTTAATTGTCGGTGCAAGATATTTTTAGAGCGGCAGAGCAGAGCCGCGAGCTGCTCGTGGTATTTCTTGGTTTCCCTCATCAAACTCATCAAATACACAATCCAACGACTCCAAAACGCTCCCGTGGACAAGTTGTGACCTGCACATTCACCACGCGATGAGATAATAACAGAACGTTATGAGACAGAGTTTGGGCCAATTTGTAACTTGTAATTTGGGCCAAAGTATTCAAAAACAGCCAGACTCAAACCCATAAGGGTTAAACTTAAAATAAAGCAGTAACTGCAGATAACATGTGGTCCAAATTTCAAAATGCAGGATCCTACATTTCCCATAATGCAACAAGTGAGAAGCTTTTATTGAAATGTGCATCTTTTCATTCCCACACCTCAAAAACATAATTAACATTTCTGGCGTTGGTTGCAGTGTTTGAGATCTCACCCTTGGGGGCCGTCTGTTCCTCATGTGTCTCATCAGGAACCACAGCAGCTGGGTGTCGTACTGGTCGCCGTGGCGCACGCTGTCTTCATCACGCTCCCGCTTGTTTTTCTTCATCACCTTTGGCAAACACAAAGCGTCTTTAATTAGAGGTGTGAAATGTGATGAGGAAGACTGTGCATATTATGTTCAAACAAACTCCTCCGCCCATGTTGTGACATCGCTGCAGCAGAATACCTCTTTTAGACCCTTCAGTCCTGTGGGGGTTTCAGCAGTGGGGGCCCAGAGTTTGATGTCATGGTCCAGCCCACTGGTGGCCATACCAGGCAGGTGGGGGTGAGGCTCCAGACAGTTCACCTGAAGCACAGAGAGGCAAGTATGGAGTTACTGAAAGTTTTACACAAAATATTGTTGGTGTGAATGTCCTTGGAGCAAATAGGTCAAAAAATATCAAAAAATATTGCAGCTATGAGGAAAAAAAGCCTCTAACTATCACTGCAGGAATGCGACTGAGTAGTTCTTCCCACCAAATATACTGTATATTTCTATATAATACTTTGTGTGACCTCGATATTGGTGAGGATGAATTTTCACTTTCTGTTTTTCATGTGATCTGTATAATGAACTGAGGAAATCCATGTTTGAAAAAGTTCAGTTGAAGAACCCCGACTTATTTTGGATGTCTATGTGTGATATGTTGAGCTGGTTTTTCAATCTGAAAACAGAAAACATTATATCCTACATAAGACTACTTACTATTATTGTTTTGGTTATTTTGAAGAACTGCTTGTTTATGCAGAATTGTTTGTTGCATGAGTCAAATGTTTACAAGCAGACTAGTTCTTTGCCATCTTTGCATGTGCGTATTTATATTGTCTAGTGTCTTGTAAGTCCATGTGTGCTGGGCACAGTCATGTGCATGACACTTATATAAACAAATCAATCAATCAACATCCTTCTCTCTTAGACTCACCACTCCTCCTCTGTCTCCCTCCATAAACTGGACGATCCGAGCTGAGTACTTGTCCCACAGGTAGATGTGTCCACAGTCACTGCCACTGACCACAAACTCGCTGCACGGCCCGTAGAAGTTCACCCCTTTCACTGCGAGGAAAGACGTGACGGCGGGAGAGGATCGTCATGTGCAGCCGACTGCCAAATGCTTGACGAGCTGGGCTACACCTGATAAGTCTGACTTTTAAAAGTGCTGCCGGCTACAAAGGTCACAGATTTACGACTGCGGTGCTCTTACTACGGCTTGAATTTAATACCTGTGGCATTATTGCGGTGTCCCTTGTATCTCCTGCGGTAGTCAGCACCATCGCTGTGGTTGGAGTCAAACAGGTAGATGTCTTCATCGTTATAACTGGCCAGGAGCTCTAGACCGACAAAGAAGATCAAACAGTCATGTGTTTAGTCGAACTGGGACTAAACCCTACACTTTACTCTTGCCGATTTATTTTATTCAGTGAGACTACACCTGATTCTTTTTGGATCATTGGTTGTTGCATTGATGTTGCATCAGGGTTACGAAGGGCATTTTAAGACAATCATCCAAGCAATCACCAAGTGCAGGCCTCATTATTTTCAATAAATATCTCCAAAATACAGTATAATCATCATAGAGTGAGAATACATGACATAAGGGCGACCAAACTGAATTCAAACAGAAGTTTGAAACTACTTCATGAAAATTGCAAGAGAATTCAATCATGCCATGGGGGATACCAATTTTTGAAAAGACTAAATGTAAGCTGTTCCACTTCTCTCTCTTTTTGTTTCTTCACTACATTAGATTTTTAATTTTAAAAAAAAGTTTTCAAAATGTGTGTGACTTACCTGTGCCATCATGACTGTACACAAGGCAGGTTATGTTGGTTTTGGACTCACTGGATACCAGATGTGAAGGACAAAACTTTTTCAGTACACCATTGTTATCATTCTCATTAATCTTCCTCTGGTCATAGATCCTATGGAGAAAGTGAAAAGTAGAATCAAATATTTAAAAATGTTTCCCCCGTTTCATTTTGCCATTTTGTCTGCATCATAAATCAAATTTAAAAAAAAAGCTTTAAATGAGAAGCTGGTTCCTACCTGACATACTGGTCTCTCCCACCCACAGCAAAGTGTTGTGTCTTTGCTGGGTTGACATAGATGGTGTACAGTCCGACTTTTTTATCACCCTCCTTTACAACCACCAGTTTACTGCAACACAAATAAAGGGAGACACAAAAAAACAAGTAAAAGCAAAGCAAACAGAAATGTTCCAAGAATGAAGGTGACTCACAGCAAAGACACTAAATCTGATAAAGAGGCAACAAGGGATGTGTTTAGAAGTGGACGTTCACCAACACTGACCGACAGACGGGATATCTCTGTATTATTGTGATCTCATCATACTGTTTTGTCCTAATACTAAAAAAAATACAGTTCTGACAAACAGTCCTCATTTTCCAGTTTTGACTAAATTTAAATCGTAATGATGGTATTGCTCACTTGGCAGGACGGTCTAGACGGAGGTCAATACCGAACACCACAGCGTCCTCTCCAGCAGACAGAAAGGAGCAGGGTGAGTCTGGCTCGAGGGCCAGCTGGAAGAAAAACACAGATAAACACACACGAGTAAGAGACTGCACTCAGAGAGTCTTAAATATATTATCTACCACACTGCACTAATAATGGCTCAAACATCAACCCTTTGTCGCCATTTGTATCATATTTGATAACGAAAATAAATGAGTTTTTGAGACCTCTACATCCTCACTGTGATTTTTTTCCCCCTGAAAAACCTAATGCATACAATCAAATACATGCAATGATCAGATAATCCACCACATTCATGCACCAGGGGGCCTTCACTTGGGACATCCAATATGGCCGCTGTCAGTCAGTGACTCAAATAATGTGTTTTCTCAAGGATATTTTTGACAATTTTGAAAAAGTTAAGGTAAGAAAAACTTAAAAATTGTTACTGAAACTTCAATAGGAATAGTTACTGCATTGATGCAATGTAAAACTACTTAATATTTTAAACTTATTTTATTGTAGAACCATGTTGAAAATGTGTATCAAAATAGATGATTTTTGATGATGAATTTTCTATGCAAATCTTTTTTCTTTTTTTTTATTTGTCAAAAATAATAAATTTGGATTTTCCGACAATTATTTCATGGTTCATGAAGAGACTTGCAGACTTGCGACGCAGCGCCAGGACTCACCTTGTGTGCTGCCCCTTTGTGTTGTGCTACCCTCTTGGTGTTCTTGCAGCGCTGAGTGGCGGAGAGCTCAGCCACTCTGATCTGTCCATCCCGAGCACACATGGCCAAGGTGGAGTCTCCGCTGTGAGGCAGGAACTTGGCCTATGTGTATCAAAGACAGGGAGAAGTTTCTGACAGTGATGCACTCTGATTAGTCACTCACTCAGTCATCTATTAATTACTTTATTGTAAGAAAATTTAAGCAAAATTCAAGAATTATAATTCATAAGTTGTTCATTCAGTTTATCAAGAATAATCAAAACATCAACTGCTCTTCTCTCTCCAACAACATTTAAACCTGATGCATGCAATAAAAAGATGACACTTAGGACTTTTCTGACATTTGAGGTACATTATTATCAGTTTCTTCTCTCACCTGAAAGACGTTGCTCTTGTGGCCACTATCAAACTCCAGCTCAGCGTGGCGGATGGCCCAGTCCCAGATGACAACTCTGAGGTCATCGCTGCCCGACGCCAGACGTGTGCCTGAGGGGTTGAAGTGCAACGTGTTGACACAGCCCGTGTGCTTCTCCAGGCGGCCCTGGAGCTCCAGCCTCTGCACGAGACCTCGGGCTCCGCACACGCGCCTCACAAACTGGTGCGAGTCCCTGCCGATCTCCCGGGAGCGCAGCGAGGGTATCGCCCTCCATATGGGCCCGCGGAGGTCACGCAGCTCTGCTCCCAGCCACGCCTCCATGGCCTCGTCGTCGTCGTCATCCTCATCATCCTTCTGTTCTTCTTCTTCGTCCTCGTCATCATCCTCATCAGAGCTGGAGGAGTGGTTGTTGCCACCGCCGGGTCTGTTCCTCTTTCTAGCTGCCCTTTTCCCGCCATCTTTATCCTTTACCCGCTCTGGTCTGCCTCCCTCACTTTCTCTTTCTCCATCCTCAGTCAGAGAGTAGAGGCCGCTGCCGTCCATGCTGTCCGTGTCTTCCTCCTCTCCCTCTCTGTTTGTGCCGGTCTCTCCTTCCACATCTGGCATGGGCTTCTCCCCAGACGCCTCTCCTGTTTCTTTGGGAGCTACAGAAATAGGAAATCCAGAGCCAAGGAGGGTAAGGTTAAGACAACACAGGCTCATTGGGAGACTCAAGAAAAGGTGTACAGTAAAGGGCATCGACAGTCCAACCAGATTATTAAAAAAAGACTCAGAAGAAAAGATCCGATGACTGCAGGAGTCAGAGTACTTGATTTCACATCATTTGCATAATCATAAAAACACACAATGGTGATTTCTCCTCTAATATGTCAGGAATCTGTGTATGCATTTTATATGAAATAAAATAAATACATAATTAAGCAAATGTTCTACCCAAATACATAATGTTTATATAAAAAAAAAAAAGTTTCAAAAAAGTTGTACCATCTTGAGAGGAAGACTCCGTTTGTCCTTCTTGGCTCCCAGAGGCATCTTCCTCCTTGTGTTGATCTTCTCCAGGTTCCTTCTCTTCAGAGCCACCTGTAAAAAAATAAATAAATAAAAATAAAACAAAACAGATATATCCTGTCATAACCTGCCCTGTCTGTTTTGATTTAGACAAAACTCACACAGTTATGTAATGTATAAATAGTCAAGTTATTTCCTAGCACTGATCCTTTACCGTTGAGCGCAGTGGATTTGCCGTCAGCCTCAGCCATTCTGTCTCCTTTGTCCTGCGTCGACCCGAGGGAGAAACCTTTGAGTGTCACACACACATACAGACACAGAGACACACACCGAAACAATATCAAGGTTGGTTATTAACCCCTTAACTGGCAAGTACTCAAGATTAACAAGAGGGCAACTTGTGTGTGCAGGAGTAAAGCCGACATTACTGCATGCACTCGCTGAACTGTTGTCAACAAACGACGCCACACTGTGTAGTACTGCTGCTGCTGCTGCTTGTTGTTGTGCCCCAAGTTACCTGTGTTAGCTCTGTAGCTAACTAAACAGCCTGGCTAATGTTACCACCAGTCCCCCCCGCGTGCACTTTCAGACTAACTTGCTTACTGTCTTCACAGGCCCGTCTAAATGTCCTTACTTTAGCTTTGTGTGTTGTGTTGAGTTGAAGTGTGCCCTGTCCTCTGCGAAACAAACGGCAGTGTTGCTGCGTGAGCTACATGCTAACTAGCGTAGCATTATCTGCGGCTAAAGCAAATATCGAAACTACAACGCGCCTGTCACTTCTGCTTGACGAGCGAACAGCTGGTTGGTCCCAAAGCAGCTACGCCAACACAACGAGCAGCGAGCACAAGTCCGTGGTGGTGGTGGTGGTGGTGGCTAAGTTAGCACAGCTAGCGTTACCTCTGCTCGAAGGCCCGACGAGGCGTACTTCTTAGTTTAGTCCTAATCTTTACTGCAGATTTATTTTCTCCACTGGAGCAGCAACAGAGGCCAAGTGTCTCAACTAGGATTTCTCTCTCTGACGGGAAGCACACGACATCAGGAAGGCGTGCATAAAGGTTTCAGTAAAAAGACAGTTCATAAACCCAAGCTGGCTGCGTTCACACTAGGTTGACTGACTGACTGCTCTGTTTATGTTTTGACGGTTCAGCTTCTTTGCTTTTTTTCTCCATTTCCGGTGTCGTGCTTGCTTTGTTTTTTTTTCACCGGAAGTTGACAACAATAATAGTAATAATAATAATTTTATAAATAATAATAATAATATATTTTTTGTTGTTATCATGTTATATTATTTTTATTATTATAATAATAGCAACAGCAGCTTTGATTTTGCTTTGCAGAAGTCTGGGAAGTTATATGAAATAATAATAAATACAAACAAGTAATAACTTACAGAGCCAAGGAACTAAGATTACAATATGATGTTATCCAGTATGCTATAACCATCTATTACAACCAAAAACAGACTACTTACAATACAGAGAGAAAACCTAGTTAATTGCAGGCAGTGAGTAGAGAAAATAGTTATTTTCAAAAAAGGAGAACTACAATATATTTGTGTTTTCATGTATTGTAGGTGAGTGTTATTCCTTTAAAAGTTTCAAGTATAATGTAAGACTTCCTTGGAAAATCTGCAGTCAAAATATTAATAATATAATGTAGTTTTCAGGTTTCCAATATGTAGCAATAACGGTAGCCTACTTCTGTATATGATGTAGAATTATTACATAAGGCATCTGCATGTGCTTGCAAGAAGAAATGTAAAGCAGAGATTTAAATTTGTGACAATTTAAAGTTTGTTTGTTTGGTTAAAAACATTAAGCATGAATCAATTTTTACTTAATACTTTACATGAAGTCCTATAATTCAAAGATGATGGTCTGGACTAGACCAGCAAGAGTTGTGAGGTTGGAGACACCCTCGCACTGATAGTTGTCCACCAGAACAGAAAGACGTGAGGTGTAATTGTCTGGACACTTGATAAATGCCTCTGACAATGATGGAACAAAAAAGCTGCTGAGTAACGTTTCTGCCTTTATTTCTAAATATTTCCAACCTTCTGATTGGCTAATAATGTTCAGTTTTCATGACGACCTCAGATTGAGCTTTGAATGATGTTTGTGCAAAAAGTACCTGCATTTGACTGTCACAGGGGGGCCACTGGGTTGTTATATAATATATTTTAAGGGAAATTATATGACACTGTTGACTTCATGGGTGCACGGGTTAGAAAAAAATCAATTTACTCTTGTATGAATTGAGGCCTGATCAATGTCTAAGGAAACATCTGGCTCCCTCACTGAGGATAAAACCATAGACGGATCCCTCAGCTTCCTTCCTGTGTTTACATCATGGGCTTACTGACAGTGATCTACAGCAAATCCCATGGCAGGAGGATGTCCTTCTCTCTGCCTACATTAGATCCTATGATTCTTTTCTATCTGGTTATACTTATGACCATATTGAAATACAGAGATCACAGCTCCACAGCAGAGAACTCAGATTATAATCACCTATCAAAGCCGTTTGTAATCCACATGGAATCTGAGGCTGGGAGGCTGTGGCTACTGTGTGTGTGCTTGTGTGTTTGTTTGTACGTACGTACCTAGGCTACAATTCCTCATTATAAATCACACATCACACATTTCGTGCAAATTAAACCATTAGCTGACAGAGTGAACATCTTCTATTTCAGACATGCCTATTTGAAGATGATATGGCTCTGGTGATATGTAATGTCGTTTATAATTGAGTTTTATTACTAAACACTCAATGAAATAT
This sequence comes from Decapterus maruadsi, assembly GCA_030347415.2. Classification (NCBI taxonomy): domain Eukaryota; kingdom Metazoa; phylum Chordata; class Actinopteri; order Carangiformes; family Carangidae; genus Decapterus; species Decapterus maruadsi. The sequence continues at coordinate 23,390,686 of CM064906.1, forward strand.
AACAAAATAGGAATCTATGAGGTGTCAGTCATTGGTTGTAGATAAAACCAACATTTTACACATTGGGTTTTATGTAACTATGTTAAAACCATTTAAACCTATACCTAAATAACTTAAAATCATGTTAACATAGGCCTATTAGCCTAGCCTATATGGGAAACACCTGTTAACCACAGTCGCACCCTCGGGATCTAACTCTTGGGTTTTTTCTTAGCTTTTTCTTGTGTATTTTGCAGGGCGTTTTTTCCCCCCTCGCAGATGCATTTAAACTAGTTTCTGGGTAAACCATAGGCGGAAATACAGATTTTAAACGAATCATGAGAGTTGCGACCACCTCTAAAACCTGACTCTGAAGGAGGAAGGGGAAGTTGACGAGCACAGAGGGGCTTTCAGTCAGTGTGCAGCGCCGCTCATAAAGCTTGCAGAGGCTCTGCGCGTCCTCCAGAGGCGATGCTGGAGTGTGGAGAGACGAGCGTCCGGCGCCGAGCGCAGCTTGAACCATGCTGTGCACCACAGCTTTAAAATAAGGGACAGAGTTTTCACATCTGGGGACTGACCTGTTTTTTTTTTTTTTCTTTTTCCACCTATCTCCCTCAACATGGAGTACTGGAGGCAATGTGCGATGTGGCTGATCAGCTGCAACGTGCTGCCGGCGAACCACCGGGTGACCGCGGACACGGCGCAGGTGTTCGACTTGGCGCAAACCCTGCGGGACGGGGTGCTGCTGTGCCAGCTGCTGAACAACCTGAGACCTCACACCATCAACCTGAAGGAGATTAACCTCAGGCCACAGATGTCACAGGTACATGTGTCTTATTAACTAACTTGCAGGGCCGGAGAAGAAGTGCTGTCCCAGGGGGCGACGTCCGTTGCTGTGAGCGAAGCTTTTCACAAACAGACGCGTAAACAAGATTAAATGAACGCCAAATCACTTCTACTGCTTATGAGCTGAGACTGCAATTTATGTTGCACTACATGCATGAGTAAAAGCAACAAGTTTGCAGTTTTTTTTTAATTTAAAGACTTGAGGAAAATATGTCAGGTCCATAAATATGTTTTCAAACACAGAAGCCATCATTTTAGTAGCCAAGTTTTCTGTCACAGCACGTGCAGGGAACAACAAAGAACAGAAGGTTTATTCTAAAGTTCTGAAAGGTTTAATACACAGACGTTTTTTGTTGCTCTTACACTCCATGATTTCAAAGCAAAGTAAGCAAAGTAAACCGCCATGAAAGCCATCCTCTTTTCTTTGGCAATCTTTCAAACTGATAAGTGTCACTGTAAACATTAAGGCCACAGAGTGACCTCTGTCAGACTCACAGTGGGGATTATCTAACGTGGACCTGTCCTACTCACTCCCTTCTTCCTTCTGAATACAACACTTAACTCTAACAGAGTTGTTGTGCCCTGCTTTTGCATCGCTACACTCTTAAACTAGTGAGGCAGTGCTAAACACCCCTCAGCCTATGAAACATGAAATGAATGGACCAAGACTGGCTGAGCTCTCTTTACTCATCGTTCCTCCTGCTGCCACTGGAGAGGTCTGATAAAATCCTGACTTTGATCCACCCATTAGTCAAGGAACTCTGACTCTTTGTGCAGCAGCTTGTAGTCTGCTGAATTTAAAGGCTTACAACATGTGTAGTTAACCTTTAGGAGATGCTGTGAGCTCTACACACACTAAGTACACATTTTTTTTATTCAAGAAATGTATTTTCTACTACAAAACTGAATTCAATTAGACTCTAATAACATGCAATGAAGTAGAAATATAGTAAATTTGTGAAAAGCACCTTTCTTCTGTTAACATGTATCTCCACATTTCAGTGAACTGTGGTGTGGTTATCAAAATACTCAGATTCAAATTCTCACGCACGCCTCTTTATAATATGTTACTATCAAGACTTCCTGTGCACTAGCTTGTGCTCACTTCATTCAAGCAAATTGCAGATGATTAGATCTTTATCAGGCCTTCTTAAAGATACAGTGCATTAGACAATCATGTCATAGTTCAGGAAATGTATACATTCCAAAAAGGGCACAGCGTTGGCATTTTAATCTGAGGTTAAAATGATGCAGAGAGTGCCTACGCAGAGGAGTTTGAACTGTAGTAGGTGTAATAATCTGTTAGTGGATTCCACATGGTTTGATTCTGAGAGACGAGATTAAACATTTTTGTTGTCGCTGTCAAAAACGATTTCATTTTACTGTCCGCACTCTGCCATAAATAAATGAAGACATCAGGCCGAGAAAGATTAGTTCTGCCATCAAAAATCTTTCGCTGCAGTGATAAATAAACATCAATTTCCCAGCCGGGGCATTTGGTATAGCACTCTATCTTATAAATTTCAGTGGCCTGTGTATGTCCTCTGTCAGTGCACGTCCACTTGTCTTTTATCTTCTTGACAGACAGTGAAAGCAAACACAGGGCATAAGAATGGATAGCCATTGCCTGCAGCTGTAGGGCATCTGAGCACAGTTGAGAGGAACATGTGTGCCAGATTTTAAATGGCCCTTTCATTGTGCCCTGCTGACCTACGATCTTGGAAGTGGAAACAAGGGCATGAAGGTAATGGAGTGCAGGGCGCGGGACGGGTGCAGTGTACTGTGATGAAAATGTGCCCGTAAGAACTATTTTTATCGTAGGGCTACTGTATGTTTGGCCTTGGCACAAATAATAAAACATCCAGAGGAAAATCTTTCAAGAGAGGCTGCAAAACAAAAGTATATAATGCGAATAAACAAGATCCCTAACACACATCATGTTAAAAAAAATAGCAAGTGAATGTGCTGTGACTGCATTCAGGGGGAAAGAGGCTGGCATGCAGTGGTGCAGAGCCATCATGCTTGTGCACTTCCTCCGCAGACAAACAGGGCCCCAGGGGGCGGTGGAGTGATTACAGGCGCCTCCATGATGAGCTGATAAAGCGGAGCGTATCTGTTCTCAAGAATCTTGTTAGCTCTTTTATACCGACAATTGTCACATATTCAGCCTCTAGTTTAGTCATCACTTAATAATAATCTGCTGGAAAAGTAAAACGATGGTCAGTGCGTTTGTTTATTGTTTGAACACTTGGATATTTATTTTTATTTCAGGGATCTATGACAGATATTTTAGTGGAAGTGGCCCAAGGTTGACTCAGGGCCCAACCTTAAACCATAACATAACCCATAACCATATTGTCCGCACAGTATGAAAGTTGTTCAAGTGCACTCTTCCCACCGAGATAACAATCCTAATAGGAAGTGACACCAAAAGAGCACATGGTTAGTGGTTTCATTTCACACCGTGAAGCTTTCACTTTTCACTTTCAGTTTACCCAGAGCTTGTTATAATATTACTGGAACTGCCGATTATTATTAAAAACAGAATGGAGTGGATTGTCCCTCTACAGTAAATTACATAATAATATATTTTCATTTTTTTTAATACTCTGATACTCTTTCAGTACAGCAGAAGTGAAGTGAACTGAAGCTATGGTGCTCAAAGCATAAACAACAACAAAAAAACAGTGAGAAAGAAATGTCAATGACTTTTGGGTAATTGGTGTTTAAACCAACATTATTCTAGAAAATAAAATAAGGCACAAACGACCTTATGGAGAAAAACAATGCTAAACTGATGTCATTTGTTTCTCTGTGCAGTTCCTGTGCTTGAAGAACATCCGCACCTTCCTGACGTCTTGCTGTGATGTGTTCGGGATAAAGAAAAGCGACCTATTCGAGGCCTTTGATCTCTTTGATGTGCGAGACTTTGGAAAGGTAACAAGCCACATCCACTGTACAGTAAAGCCGTTTTACGCTACGCAAAAACACAATTATGTCTTTTGCGTTTTCGTGTACAGTGATCATGTGGTTTAATTTTCTTCCCTTTTCCGCTGCTCTTTTTTTTCCCCTTTTGCCAACCTTCTTCATTAGTCACAGTGATTCATGAAAGTCTGTGAGCTTCAGGGGTTTAGCACCTTCACAAGCTGTTGCACAGGGAAATCAAGTTGTGTGAACGCAGCCTGTTTAATTCTACTGCATGTCTATGACACATACAAGTGATAATGAGTGAATAATTTAGTTTACAGATTTTCTCAAAGTCAGGAACAACAGATCATCTTATATTGAGAAAGTGTGACAGAAACAACTTTAGAGCTGTAGTTCTTCATCGCTTGGAAACAAAAACATTAGTTTTTCTAAGACTTGATTCACAGTTGCAGTTATTCAGTGCTGATAGAGAAAATAAATAAATTATGTAACAAAATATTTGGAGATTATTATCATTTTAAGATTCACATTAACAGAAGATTTGAGTGGTGAAATCTAAAGTCAGTAAAGGTTCTTACAACAACTACATTGAAACAAAGTCATCACTGCATGTACCGAGTTGGCAGCAATGAATGTGAATATTGTAGAAAAATATAGAAAAAACAGTTTACCTGACTTTATAATCCAGTCATACTGTACATGCAGATTACAATTTGATATAGAGCAATTTAGAAGTATGGTGTGTTTCTCTCTGACGGGGGCACGACATCCAATGTTTATTCACCATGCATTTTTCTGGTGTGTGTCTGAAGGGATCGGTCGACTTCCCATTTTTATTGCAGTGTTATTGTGGCAGCACCGCAGAGTTACCAGGTCAGTGGGTTTGTAGTGCACTCCTCCTCCGAGCCTGATTTAACTCTGCCGAAGTGAGCGCACTCTCTCTGAACAGCCTTATTCCCCACTCATACATTTTCTTAGCTCAGTGCATTTTAACTTTGCCTTGAAGCATTTACTTGCCAGTTTATTTATAGAAAATGTGTTATAATTCATTTCTAGCTATTGGAGATCTGAAATTGATATATTTATTTTATATTTAAAGATATTGAAAATACAGATTAAACCCGTGAAAGCGCTATCTTCACGTCATAAGGGCTTAATGTGAGTTTACTATTACTTACCCTACGTATCCTTTTTTGTTAATTTTTTAATGCAGGATCTCATGTGGTCCGAGATTTTTACACCAAACAAATCTTGAATTAAAGAAGTGTATAAACGTTTAAAACAAACTTTTATCAAGGTATAGCATGATGATTAACTTCCCTGCAGAGAAAAGAGAGTGGTCACATGCGTCAGGGAGCTATAAGGAAATGCATATTGAGCTTTGCGTGCAGCTTCCCACACAGACGCTCTTTTCTTTTAGTTCAGTGTGTTATGTTGTAAAGAAGCTTCCAGTTAATCTGGCTGCTGGTAATCCCACAGGGGAGGTGCTGCCTGCAAATATGTACACTACATCCAAGCCAGGGTGCATAATCTCAGCCATGTTCAAGAGTTGTCCACCCAACAAACAAGCCTCCGGAGGGGGGAAGATTGCAGTGCATCATTTCTTTTTTCTTTTTTTTTTCTTTCTTCATCAGTAGGTATAAATATGGGTGTCTGCAGGTTTAGCGACTGGGCTGGAAGATCTCCAGGAAGGGTTGTTCATCTGAAGGAGAAATGCTCAATCTCTCCCTTATTTTCCGGAAAACATCCAAAAGAGAACATCTCAAATCTCAGCCAGTCTAATCCACTAGAGTTGAGTTGTGCCAGTTCAACCCGTAGAGCTTTAGTCCACTGAATATCTAATGAGAGCTCTCTAACCTACATTCCTGTGCCGGGTTACTACAGGCTTCACCCCGGGCAGCCATGCTGACTGCATGCAGGAGGTCTGAGATGACTAAGAGAGGATACAAGTGTGTTTTGTATTCCCTTAACTTAAGATAATATCAACTTCTTGACTGTAAAGTGTTTGCTTTTGTAACTCAAGCGAACAGAGAAGGGCGTTTTACTTTGAAGGGATGTGTAATCTAATGTGCCTCTCTGTCTTGTTGAGAGGACTGATGCCTCATGTGCAGTGTGTACATTAAGTATGAAGCTGCAGTCAGATAATCCTATAGCTTAGCATAAGGACTGAAAACAGCCTGGCTCAGAGCAATACATCAAGAATGTATTGTTAAATCTGGCACTTGGACTGATTACTATGATGGTCAAAGGTTAAAGGTCAAGGTGACCTCAAAAACTTTTTTCTTTTTTGCTGATCGTGACAAAATACACCCAGATTCCTTTAGATGCTCAGTCTGCTTCATATAGTGTTTTACACAGAGTGCAGCAACTAGACTTTGGTTGCAACCACACGGCAATAATTACCAACTATAACACTAGCTGGTATTGTTTTCGCTTTGTGAGGTTGTGGTGGAGACATTTCATTATAGTCAGAAGTACAGAGATGGTTTTGGGTAGTTTGGCACAGTTAAATTTACACTGATGATTTTTTTTTTCTTTTTTTCCCTCTTGATCCATTATGCTCGAATCCCCCCCCAAACAAACAAACAAACAAACAAACAAAACAGGGTAGTCTTTTACATTAGTTTTCTCGAAACTGACTCACTGGTTGAAAAACAACACCAGCCGACAGCCGCACGATTGCAGCTGTTAGCAACAGACAAACACAGACACGACAGAATGGTCTTTAGGAAATGGTCATGAGCCCTCAAACTCTCACACCTTTGCAGAAGACATGTAAGTTTCCTTGTTGGTGCAGGGTGGGGGGCCTTCTGTGTGAGAAAAGTGAGATTAACATTTGACGTGCATTCATATCTTCGGAGATAACCGTCATCCACTTAGATACAAGATCGAAGCCGTGGAAAACGATGAAACTAATCAACTGGCCGATGGTGGGCATTCAATGTGTATTTGTATTTGCTTTTTGCATAATTGTTGCATTAGGACTGTGTTTCATGTCGTTACAAGCAAAGCACATAGAATCTGCATATGAACTCGTTTACTTTAAATAATTATTGCTGATGTGAAGGAGTTTCTCACCATGCTGCAAAGTGGTATTTGGATTTTACAGGCATGGTTGATAAAAAACAGTAGATAGGGTTAGCTCGTGCATGCATTTATCTGCTCTTCCTGTGCGAATGAGTATGGTGGCTTTGGCTGAGGCCAGGTGTCTTGTGGTGTGTAAGAACTCTGTTTGTAGTGTTAGAGACCAGCTTTAAACCTGCTCGAGGCCTCTGCATTTTCACATGTTATTTTTGGAAGTCTGAATTTCCTGAAACACAAAGGAAAATCAAACTATAGTGGCTGGTGATTACATATTTCTGGTGTTACACATCTGTGGTCCTGATATTCATTGTGTTATGCATGACCAGACACTTAAAAAAACACTCTGGCCAATAAGAGTCACACGTGGGGTGAATGAAGGTAATCTTAAAGTTAAACTTCCCTTGCTTTGATTATGTTATATTAGAAAAAAAAGTCACTCAAATGATTTCATTTCTGTGGTATTCTTTTGCAAAAGCTTAAATTTAAATCTGCTGCACACACCACACCCAATGACAAGTGATGTAACGCCATAGTGTTAATGTGGCCACAGTGTTGTACAGGACCGATTTCTCTTTTCAAACAAATCGTGTGCAAAAGCAGAGAGGAAACTGTAGAAGTTAAGTTCGTCAAATAAGTTGGGAAAATCAGGCATTTGTTGACTTTTTGTTATCAAATGCATATCCTTTTAGGCTGCCTTGAAGAGAAGTTGTTCTCACACCTGACTTGTCGGATGCGCTGAGTCTCAGTTTAAACCACATGTGACTTGAGAGACAAACCCACAGCATGAGTTAAAGTCCAACTGACGTGGTTAGTGTGGCCTACTTACAAAGTGTATTTTGAATACCCAAAGAGCACCGTAAAAAAAAGAAAAGAAAACAGTTTTTACTCCATGTTACAGGGTAAATGAAATGTTCACATCCATCACTTTGCAAAGGACAACATAGTAATTAAGCTATTTAAAAAGTTAAACCTTATAATCTCATGTCAACACCAGACACACAATAATTCCTCCAAATGTCTTGTTTGTCTTTTTTAGGTCTCGAAAACATTGTAAAAAGAAAAAAAATACAACCGTGTTGTACACACCCTACAATAACAAGCAGATTCTTTCCCTAAATCACGGTCAGAGAGGAAAGATGTTATAAATGAGGTGATTAACACGGAGATGTGCTCACGAATGCATTATCGGCTGCACGGCGATTATGATGCAAAACTTGTTTGGTGCGACTTGATGTATTTTTAATGGTTTTTCTGGCTGTGGGTGTTTAATGAATCTGCTGCTGCTGCTAGCTTTTCTGGTACACATCTACTAGCTACTAACTGCTTGGCATTTTAAATGACTTTTTTGTCATAAGAAAGCCACAACATCAGTCCTTAACTTGCTTGTAGCTGCTGCGTTGCTAACAGTGGGAGCTCTGGGATGTGTACAGTATTAGGCAAGTAGCAAATATATGCTAAAGTTGCTAAGGTGTTATGATTGTTTTTATTATGTAATAGTCAGTGCTGGTGTGTGCATCAGTGGTTGCTCTGAAAAGGGGTCCTATGTTTACTGCTTTTCCCCAAAAGGACCCGGGAACATGCAATTTTGGTCCCATACCTGCAATGGAGTTGTCACTGCAGATTGTTTGCCTTTTTTTGAGAGAGGAGTTTAGTGAAAAGACCAGGTAGAGGCTAGACAGGCCAGATATTAAAGTAGAGAGAGTCCATCGACCGGCAACAGTGGGTGTTCCCCTATGTTCCTCTAGTTGGTTGCTGTGTGTTCATAAAGGTGTGGTATTTACAGTTTTTGCAGTATAGATTGATTTTGAGAAACATCTGCAGCTGTAATTTCGACTAAATTGTAGTAACTTTAGCTTTAGCACAGCAACTTTATTTTTCTAGCACACTGTCTCTTCAGAGTTTCTGAGCTATCCACAACCAATGTATTGACACACATTTGTTTCTCCAGGTTATGGACACGCTATCCAAGCTCTCGTACACAACCATTGCACAGCAAGCAGGAATCAAGTAAGTCACAGAATGTGAAAGATGCACAGTGGACATCAGTAGGCATTTAGTGTCAGTTTGTCGAAGGACTTACACCCCTTCTTCACCTCCCTCCCCCTCCTCCTCCTCCTCCCCCGCCCCGGCCCCCACTTACTGACACTTCAGCCACACTTTACCACAGATTCCAGTTTACTAGGAATCGCACTTCATTACCAGAAATGAAAAGCTATTTTTTTTCTCACAAATGTGGTTTATTGTAATTTTTTAAAACGGTGTGACAAAGATCTACAGTCATGGAAAAAATGAAGAGACCACTCCCAAAATAAACAGTGTCTCTAGTTTTACTATTTATATGTTTGTGTTTTTTGTTTTATTCTATCAACTACAGACAACATTTCTCCCAAAATTGAAAAAAAATATTGTCATTTAGAGCTTTTATTGGGTAATTATTAAACTAGTCTAAATAACAGAAATATCAAGTCTTTTCAGACCTTGAATAATAATAATAATAATGCTAAGAAAACATGTTCATATTTATTCCTAAAGAATATTTTAACTCAGGAAGAGTTTATATCAGTTTTTGTGGGATGATGTCAATATTTAATCCCAGCAGTGGTTTTTATAATCTTCCTATAAAACCAGATGTGGTTCAGGTAAAGACCTCATCAGTGTCTCATTAAGTAGAAGGAGTTGTGTTTGTGTTGATATTTAAAAAAGAAAAGAAAAGAATGACTGTAATACATGTAGATATGCTTTTTAGAAACACTTGTGAAAGTGGTCTCATATTTTTTTCCATGACTGTACAATACCACACAATACTATACTAAAATAAATGAATAAACGCGAATGTTAGGTTTTTTCACAAGCACACCTGTAATTTATTCAACTCTATTTGTCCATGTCTTTCAGATAGATAGATACATATAGATCCCATGGGAAATCTAGAAGATAGGAGATATGAAAGTGCTTTATTAGTCCTCCTGCAGTAGTGACATTTACAATAGCTTTTCTGTTTTTTGCACTTTTGGATTTTAATACATCAAAAGTTGTCCTGCCACAAATCACTCATCAATAGCTTGTTCTCTGTGATTTTTCTGTTGAACCTCACACGGCTTTGCTGTCGTTTCCAGGCCATTTCCAACCGAGGAGAGCCTAAAAGACGAGGACATTTGCAATAATCTGGAGGACTTGATTGAGTATGTATGAAGCTTCTCTCTGTGGGCCCATTACTGGTGTTGATAGAACATGATTATTTTGCTCAGTAGCAGAACCAGCTCTGCTCATCATCCATGCTCTCCAGGGGTCCGGACACCCACATGTTTTGGTAAAAGGCTTGGCTCCGTTTCTCTGTTACTGTCAGAGGAAATGAATGAGTAATTCTGCAGGTTTTTGCTGAGTGCTTGCGCGCCACCCACATCAAGGTTCTGGATGGGTGCTGCTGACAGCTTGATTGATAGTTAAGAGGGATATGGGTAATAAAATATGTATAGAACAAACGCAATATTTGTATTATATCCATGTCACTGCAGAGTCTCAGATCCTGAGTTCTTTTGAATTGTGCCTGCTGCCTCTCAGTTTTTCATTCGCTAATAAATGCAAGTTAATGAGTGTGACAGAAGGTGCAGCGACGTCCTGATTTCATTACTGTTTCTTTTCTTTTTTTGTAATATAATATGATATGAAAAGTTTGTAGTCAAATATAGAATATACAGACAGTGTGTTGCTTATTTTTTTAATAACAATTTTATAAAACAGCACGTCGTACATCCCAATAAAACTAACTGGACAGAGAAACAGTCTCAACTTCACTGCTGCTATTGTTAAAGTAATGTTATCCTATCACTCACACTTTGCAAGAAGTAATTTCTGATAATCAGCACATTATAGAGGGATTACAGCACATTTTCAGCAATTTTCTTGAAACACAATCATGGGTTGAAAACAACACCAGTGAAACTGTTGCAGCTGCAAAAGACAAACACAGAATGGTCTTCAGGAAATGGTCATGGTCCCTCAAAGTCTCACATCCTTTCAGAAGACATTATGAATGTTACTATGTTGGTGCAGTGGTGGTTTGTCTAGTAGTTAATGTGAGTGTGTCTGTGTCTCTAGTGAGAATGTCCTGGAGGATGAGGACGACTTGTACGCAGCGGTCTACGGGCTGGAGGAAGACTACGCAGGGGGAGAGATCTATGAAGATCTCATGAGGACAGAGCAACATCCCCCACTGGTACCACTATGAGTCAGCCGCACACACACACTCACACACACATGCAAATGCATTTAATATTTCACCTTTAGAAGGGGGACGGGACGGGTGTGGGGCCGAGCAATATTGTTAGAATATCATGTACAGTAATTTGTAAAATTTCACAGTTAAATGTATATAAACTAGTCTGGTTCTTTAACAAACATTACCAACACAACATTTGCAATGAAAAGTTCTGCATTAAAAATCATTGTTTGTGCAGAAAGCTGTCATAAACTGAGATCAAATCACTTAAAAGTTGGCCTCTTATGTTGGCTAAATGAAAAAATCTGATACAAAAATAGTGTGATACTCCTCAAATATACCATGAATGGTTGTCTTATTAAAAGTTAATAAAATATTTTCAGCTCATTCATGATTTCATTCTTTATTTTTACACATACAGTAAGTGCAATAGTTTGTTTTGAAGAAAGGGATTCATCATTTTGTAATAAATCATTTCACCCTTCTTTCTTGTTACACAGGTAAACATTAAAAAAAAGCCAATCACATTGATCTCCATCAAACATTGATACATGAAGAGACTTTTCTAAGTTGTGTGTCTCTCCAGAAGCAGGCAGAGGTGGATGTGCGGAGCTGCTGCCTCACGGAGATCAAACAGACGGAGGAGAAATACACGGAGACTCTGGAGTCCATCGAGAAGGTATCGAACCGCCTCTAATAGCCTCCTCTGCACTGAGAGCACATATTGTTAAATGGTTAATGATGAGTTTCTGTCTTAATCTCACCCATAAGCAATTTATTCTTTTTGTGTTATTATAATTTTAGCAGCATGTCTTTCGCAACCCTGAGGGGAACACACCTGTGTTTGTTTTTAGGGGCATTTGGGGGGAAATTCACAGTTATCAGTGATCTATATCTGACATTTGGCATGATGTGTCTTATTGGTTTCAATCTGAGTGCAAAAAAACTGTTGCAGTTATTTCACTGACGGTAAATATTTGGGAAAAGATATCAGATGACTTATCCTGGGATTTCAATTGTTTCTTTCTCCAGTATTTTCTGAATCCTCTGAAGAAGTTCTTGTCTGCCGCTGAAATTGACAAAGTTTTTATCAACATCCCAGTAAGTCCCCAAACTTTTTCCTTTTTGTCACATGACATGAGTATGAAATGTTCCTGTCTCTAGACACTGATGGTTTCTCTCTTCAACCCAGGATCTGGTTAAAGTTCACAAGACCCTGATGGTTGATGTGCAGGACTCCATCCTGAACAAAAACGCCTTAAATCTCTACCAGATTTTCATCACCTACAAGGAGAGGTATTCATAAACAGCATTCGTTTTTAATTGCTCTCCGGTTTCTCTCTTGGTTGAGACCCATGCGGTGTGTTCGTGTGTGTAAGTCATGAAGGCAGTTATTTCTCAGAAGGTTTCATTTTAGGATCACCAGACCACTGTACTTTCCCTTACAATTCGCTATTGATGTGCTGCAGAGAAACTGTGAAATATTCTCCTCTAAACTCTGGCAGACATGTATTTTTCTTCTTCTGCATTAGACATTTTAACTGTGCAGCTGCTCTGAGCCCAGGCTTCAGCCCATCCACCAGTTTTACATTTGAATGATATGTCAAGCTTGTTGCTCTCTGTGTGAAAAAGACTCAGGTTTTGTGCATTTTATAGACAGCTCTGCCTCAGCTGTGTATACAATTCATGGGAAAAGTACTTCATAATTTACACGTTGTATTTGGTTGTTTCTTATTTCGTCAGTTGTATAAACATCATGTCGTAGTTTAGACAAACTCGGTCTATTGTTATGATGAGCAACATAACATGAGTTACACCATGATACTGCACCATGAACTCTGAATACTCACCTGCAGTATATGAGCTGTCATGGCCTCACTCCTTCTCCTCTGAATCCTAGACTGCTCATTTACGGGATATACTGCAGTCGAGTGGAGATCGGCATCGCTGCTTTAGACCTCATCTGCAAAGAGAAAGAGGACGTCCGCCTGAAGCTGGAGGTTAGACACCTGAAAAAGTTGGTCTGCACATAATCCCACATGCACGCAGGTTTAGTTTTCAAGTAGCCACCTAGTGTATATTTTGTGCAATACACATACATTATGATGCTACTTATTGCATCATGTGTCTTTACTGATACAGCCTTGATAGACTTAAGAATTCAAAAAGTTTCAGTGGTAGCCCATGTTGGTAACAAACTATTGAGGGTTTCATAAGGTGAATTGAAAATAAGAAATAGCTGCATTAGGGCCTGTATCGCAGGAAAAAAAAGAGCAAAAAATATACTTAAAAAAAACAGAAAATAGTACAAAACTAGGCCATGCTTTAGCGAGTTTCTAAAACTCATTGTTTTTGACAACTGGGGGCCCTGATATAAAATGTGAGCGGACACAAGCTGTGAACATTCACATTGTGTTGTCGTTGGATGACCCAGCCTTTTGGGAAATCTCAGCAACACCAAAGAAAATGACTCAAATGCATGTTTTTTTTGTTGTTGTTTTTTTTAATAACAGGAGTGCTCCAAAAGGGCCAACAATGGGAAGTTTACACTGAGGGATCTGCTGGTCGTCCCGATGCAGAGAGTACTCAAGTACCATCTTCTTCTTCAGGTACGATGAGATAAGAGATGTGATGTGTTGATAGACAGGAGATCCTCTGACTGGCTGCTCATGTTGGCGCTCCACTCCTCCTGCTGGTTTGCCAGTCTTCAGATGATTCTGGTGTTTTTCAACTTTGTTATTACTTAATGCGTCAAATCGGACACTCGGGGCTCTTGTGCCTCTCTTTGGGACACCTCAGCAGATTGCCTAGATATTACCTGCTGCAGGAGGAGTTCAAACTTGCAGCGATGTCACTTAGATTTCTGTTTTAATTTACTACACTTCTCTTTGATGAGTCCAAGTTTAATTCTTTTGAGACCGATTACTGGGAGGCTTTGTCAACTCTTGATTCAACTCACAGGATATTTCTCAGGTGGTATAAAAGTGTCCACTTGATGGCGACATTCTCCACATATTTTCCGCCTTTCACACCGTCTAAGCAGATCAACTCTGCAAAACAGCATCATTTCTGACAAGTCATTGACACTGACAAGTCATGCATTTAGAGTTGATAATTTCAGCTTGTCAGCGTGTCTCAATACATTTCAAGTTGCAGTTTTTCCACGTTTTTTCTTAAAGATTTTTAAAGGAGGATCATTCATTTCAGGAGTTTTTTGTCATCTGATTAAAAACTGATGTAAAATTGGAATCCTAATCAGATGTTATAGTAGTTTGACATCTGATTATCACTCTTAGACGTGTTTTGCACTTTCATGCCTCCTGTGAAAAAAAAAGAGACAGAAATGCAGCCTTTCAACATCCTTAAATGTCATTTCTTGACAACTGTGTGACACTCCCCTGGTTAGTATGAATCAGAGGTCGCACGATAGCTGGCAGGGCAGATCAGGACAATGACTAGAGAGCACTTTTAAACTGTTGTAGAGGGTAAAGGCCTGCATGGTAAATGGTGGTGATCCAGAGTGTTGTCACCCACTCCCCCTCGAGGGGAGGGGAACGGAGCAAAAAAAGGAAGAAAGAAAGTGAAGAGGACGTGGCCAAGTGGAAACAAAGTGAGACAGTGGATACAGCAGCGCTGCGGCTTTCACCACATGAAGGAATAGTTAAGCTGTTAATTCTGTAGTATTATTAGAAAGGTAATGAAGGGTAAACACGCCTTAAGTGATTCCACCCATCTTTGACATTAAACACCTATAATGTACATAGCACTGCCATTATGATTAAATCTTGACTACAGAACACACGTTTCATAGCAAACAGCATCTGTCGAGGAAGAAGCAAACAATTAAATGTAAGCTGTGACAAAAAATGAAAAATGATGATGTCATATTATTTCCTGCTAAAGTGGTGAGACCGGTGTCACATAGAAAAATAGTTGCACGTCGTGATTATATTGACATTGACTTGACCCAGTCTGGACCAGTAGGAGGTTATTTGTGTCCTTTCCAATTTCACTGGTGTTTTGGTGGTGACGAAAACAAAGTCTCCCCGCAGGACACTCCGAGGCAAATTTCATCAACAGATTGGATCCTCGGTGCAGAATATACGTCCATGTGTTGATTTATCAACTAGACGTGTGCGTAGGTGTTGACAGGTGGTCAGAATATCTTTTACTCACTACTGTATTTGTATAAAGCTGCACAGCTTATGACAGTGTACTGTACTGTATGTGTTTTGTTAATTGTATTCAAAAGACAAATCCTATTTATGTACCCGTTTAGCTTTATTTTACAAGAATTTATGAGTAAATGGAGCTGTTAGTTATTTATTGGAAAACACTGCTTTGTATTCTATTATGTTTTGTAACTTTGAATCTTAATCTGTAGTAACAAGTAACTGTACATAACAAATGATGAAGTGCCCAAAAAACTACAATCTCCCTCAGAATATGTGTAAAGGAGCATAAAATGACAATACTCAAGGGAAGTACAGCTACCTCTAAATAGTAGGCTACTAAATGTACTTTGTTACATTTGATTGTAGAGATAAATGATGTTGTATTCTCACAAAATCGAACAAATTAGAGGAAGAAAACAACGTTTATGTTGCTCTCTTTCTATTTACTTTAATTTTTAGTGTATTAGAATATAATTTCAAAGGTATCCTCCAGCATTTTTTGTCAGTTTTTACCTAAAAATATGTTTTTCTTTGCTGTCGAGTTTGACAGCGGGTTTTATTTTCTTATGCTTTGAAAACAACATGGGGGAACTGTCTCTCACGCAGGTTGCTTTAAAGTCATGTTCATTATCAAATCAATAATCCAGCAGCTACTCATGCCAAATGTGTTCGTCCGTGCAATTCTCTCTCGCCCCTAACAGGAGTTAGTCAAACACACTCACGATGCTGCTGACAAGAGCAACTTGAAGATCGCTCTTGATGCCATGAAAGTAAGTGCAGTGCTTATGGTAAACGTTCTGTAATCACTGTGATTTCAGCTTGTTACCAGCAGCAGGACGACTTAGTGGGTAATTCCAAACACACCACAGACAACAAACTACCAACTTTTTTTTTTTTTTTTATCAAATTGAAAGAAAAAGTCATAAATCATTCATGTTACTCTGCTTTGGATTGGTGTGTAGGCTACTGATAACGAAATATAAAATTCACACATCACATTAGTGATTGCTGAATGCACCCTTCACTCTTCCAGTCCTTAATGGACTAACATTTAAATAGTTTGCATTTTTTGGTCACAGAAGTACACAGAACTCTGTATGCAGATTTTCTTTAATGCCAAGAGATGATTATTATTTTATTAGTATTGCAGCTAACATGAAAAAAGTTTTAAGTTTTGGACTCCCTAAAATCACCCCAGAATGATATTTCACTCACTCTCATGTCGACGTCATTGCGATTAACTGACGACGTCGCAAATCTCGCGAGACTTGGGCGGACCAGGAAGAGGAGCTTCCACTGTAAACAAGCTTGAAAAATGGACTTATTTAATTTTTTCCCGGACAATTTCGCATTGAAGGGTTTCAGTACAAGAGGGACATTACATACGAGCAGCATGGAGGTATTTTGATGTTTTTTAGTGTGTCTTTTTGTGACGAAGACCGCTGGTGCAACCGTTTTATGGACATGCACTGCAACGCCGAGACCCCCTGTCAGAGAAGCTACGGAGGACACTGAAAATTCTCCCAGCCCTTAGTCGACATGAGGGTGAGTAGATAATGAGTGAAATATCATTCTGGGGTGAACTATTCTTTGAACATTTTACACTTACACATGTTAGTTTTAGCAGGTTGTCTGCTCGGCTCGTTCTCCAGGGTTTATGCTAAGCTATGCTAAGCTAACTTTCCCCAGGTTCCAGCTTCATATTGAACGACAGTGGTTGCTATGGATCCTATCATCTGTCTCTGAGCAAGAAAGCGAATACATGTATTCTGTATTTCCCATAGGATTTAAACTATTCCCTTAAATGTTCTGTACAAAATATCAATATTTTTCTTCTAGGCTTTACAAACTATATACGTGTTGAGGTTTCTGACTTCTTTCAGCACTTCTTTACTAAACGAAACCCATAAACTGTGTATATTGTGTGTGTGTATGTGTGTGTGTTACCCAGGACCTGGCTCAGTATGTCAACGAGGTGAAGAGAGATAATGAGACTCTGAGGGAGATCGACCAGTACCAGAGGTCTATCGAAAACCTGGTAAACCGAAAACCATTTTCTACAACTATCTTCAGCTGTTAGTGTACACTTTGTGAGGGAGTAAAACAGCAGGAAGATGTGTTGTTTCCTTTTTGTAGAGGGTCAGGCAGCTGTTGTGAGCGGATTCACCCAATTACTCTTACCTTACATCTAAAATAGTCTGAGAGAAGTAGCCCAAGAGAACAAAACAAAGGAAGTAAAAAACCCAAAAAGCCAGACACCTGCATTGAATATACATGACACCTGTTCCTCAAACTGAAGACTTAAAGGTTTAACACAGATAAAAGTTACTGTGCAGGCTTGAAATATTGTCTTCTACTTTACTTTTTATTCATATTTCTTTTTTTCCTCAGAATTTTCTTCTTTAGTTTAACTAAAATTAAATCTAACATTTTATCGAGGTTTATAGACGGTTGGACAAAACAAATTATAATATACTATATATTGTATTTTCATGATTAGGAGAAAATAAAACATACTTGCAGCCTTGTATTAGTTGCACATGTTATTCAGAGCAACTGCATCCTATAGTGAATTAATTATAGCTGTAATTAAAACATCAAATTAAACTTTAATATTTCTGTCAGAGACACATTAGTCAGAGTATGTAGGTTAACAGTAAATCTCACCCCAGGGCCATACAGAGCAGAGCAGAGCCCAGCATATGTAAACTGTAACAGTTTGCATGCACATTGCACACAACACAATGCAAGAGATGCCATCACAAGGAGTGAGACAAAGAAAGAGGAACGGGATGAGATGAGGTTGTGAAAGAGGAAATAGTTTAGTAGAACAGATTGGAAATTAAGGCATTACAGGAGCAGAGGTGTAATGCGTTTAAGAACTTGTCAGATTACTAAGACCTTCCTCTTGCCTTGATTGAACAAGATTGGTGACTTAAGTGAATGTCACTGGTGATGAGAAGGTACAACAAGAGATGGTGTCAGAACTTACATGATATTGTGCAGAGAAATAATATGTCTGCTGAAATAAGTGTTTTTTCTTTTAGGTTACGAGATCTAGGTTTAGTTCAAAGGCCCTCTGTGGCAAATCAAGAGAAGATCTGATAGATGCCACCTGCGCCATCAGACACTGACACTGTAAAAGATGCCCCATGTGTGAAAATGTGTCCTTACTGTTTGCATGCGACTTCTTCTTCTCCCCCTCAGAATCAGCCTCTGATGTCGTTTGGTCGGCCGAAAGGAGACGGAGAGGTGCGCATGATCTCCAGCATTGACAAGAGGAAACAAGACAGGTTGTTCCACTTCAGTTCCACTGTCATTAAAGAGAAATCATTAAAGAGAATTGCAGTAAGAAGCAACTACAACAAAAAACAACAACCTTACAGTATATGCATGATGTGCTTGCTCTGTCTACTTTTAATTACTCATAATGATGACACAATTATCTAAAATTGTTACCTCTTATTGTGCAGACACATTTTTTTATTTGATGTGGCCGTCATTGTTTGCAAGAGACGAGGAGACAACTACGAGATGAAGGACATACTCGACCTCAACTACTTTAAGATCACCAACAACCCCACCTCGGATAGAGAGGGCAAAAAGGTCAGTCAGCTACTACACATAACGCCACATCTGCATTACACTGGATCTCTCTGTTATTACCTGTCCATACTAATAAGTTCTAACCGTCTGCAGGTTTTATCACTAAGATAAATGCACAATGCCTCATAAGAGTAACCCAGAACGACATCCTCTCATTTGCCGATGCAGGGTCTGTTGTGTTTTTTTTTTCCCTCTTCTGAAGGATCCTGATTTAGAAAGCTCTGTTTTGTCACCCCACACAGTTTATGCTGCACGCTATTTTTCGCCTTGTGGGAAGGTTTGCAGGCCGTATTGTAGTGAGGAGGACTTGTTGATGTCTTGTTGATGTATGCTCACAGATGGTGTCTTCTCACTCTGGTGCTGATTGCTAACGTGAAACTGACAGCTTGCCAGAATGGGATGGTTCTGTGGTTTTTATCAAAGGGACTCCATTATCATCCTCATTTACTCTATTGTTCGGCCGTGATGTGTGTTTGGGTTTTTAAGTGTTTGTGTGGGACAATTGCAGAGACTGGGACTGTATATGCTCGGTCATGGTCTGGATGTATTTTGTCTGTGTGTGTTTGTCATCATTCATGGTTGTGTCAAACACGATTTCTAAATTAACAATCTTGTACTAAACACGCAACAGCGACATAAACAGCGTTCGTTTCGCTGAATGTGTCTGGATGTGTCATTGCCCCTAATTTTTATCCCATCCACCTTCCAACACAAAGCTCCATCCATTATGTGCTGCACAAAGAGACACAGACACATGTATGAGAATTCATTTGTAGCGAGGGAGGAGGGAGAAAGAAAAGAGCACGGGGGGAAAAAAAGACAAATATTCACAGACATAAGCGTCTGCATCCGCCTCACCACACGCACACACATATATACACACACACACTACAGGACAGAGATGCTAATATCAGGTGATGAATGTGTGCAGTCCTCCAAGGCTGCTTATAGCTATATATCATTTTCTTCTAAATGAAACTTCAGAGTGTGAATGTGGTGCCACTGAGCACCCACACAGTCATCAATGATTTAACACTTCAGCAGAGCTCTAAAACACTCAGGACTTTGCAGGGCCGGCCAATCACTGACGGGTAAACCCTACCACTTTTCCTGTTATTAGATACAAGCTGGAACGGATTAGGGTGGCAAAAGCCCAGAGGTTTGGGAATTGATTGAAAAATGCACTTAAATATGTCCATGGGCAAGGGTTTTAACCTGTAAGTGCTGCAGTGGAGCAACTTGGTGACCAGTGGCTAAAAACTATGGCTTTTTTTTTGGATTGCTGCCAATATGAATGTTGTGCCGAAGAGAAAACAAGTTAGAGTTTACTTTATTTTACTCCCTTTATTGATATTAATAGGCTATATAAGACACCTGGCTGAGCTATTTGCCTGCATTTTGTTTTTTTTACCGTAGAAGTTTTGGTATAATGCTAAAAGCTGATCTTTTGAACTTTCATTTGAACTTTGGTTCCTCTGAGGCAGATTATGAGACTCTGCCTCAGCTTAAGTTGTCTTTGGGTAGAGTTCTGGTTAAACACACACACAGATCCTGCTCGCTTTTACGTTGACAAAATCCAACAGCCAACAACACACTGTGGTCGGTCTCTAGACTGTGAGCAGCCCGGTGGCGCCAGTCTTAGCAGCAGCGCTCACCACACCAGAGCTACAGTAAAGCCGGCGAGGACTGTCGTTGACAGCATTAATAGCTTCACATCTGATGTAAGACTGACGAAATCATCTTTGCCTTTCTTATCCTATCTGCTCTAATAGGACACAACACATGTTTGACAATATGTCGGACTCTGTGATAAAGAAAAGAGACGGTAGGGCACTGTAAACAAAGCAAACACCCTCTTTAGTTCAGTTTTTTTAGCCAACATGACTGGGCTAAAACAATACTAAAATGTGATTTTATGTGGCAATTAGCTATAGGTAACTGCTAAATATCATCAATAGTGACATTTTGTGACAGACAAACTTTATTGCAGACAGTTAAGTGATAGGATAAATGTCACCGTTCTCTAATAGGCCTGCATGTTAGCATCTGGTTAAAGCAGATATCAGCGGAATGTTTTTGTTAATATAAGTCCTAAATAGTCCTATTTTCCGTCAGCAATCACTTACATGGAATGAAACAGTTGCATGTGCTGCAACCCGAGGAGAAAATTTTTCTTGTGGGATACATAGCTAGAACCACTGAATCTCAATAATTAACATTTTTGTTAATCTGTGAAGTCACAAACAAAAAGTGACTTTCAAGGCAACAGGACGGTGAACCAGAATGCTGTGCCTGCCTTGAACGCAGCATTAGCGAAAACGGCTGTCTGCACATAGCTAGAACCACTGAATCTCAATAATTAACATTTTTGTTAATCTGTGTACAAACAAAAATGTAAAGTGCCAGACTGTGGAGTCTGGTCGTCATTGTGACATCATTCAAAGCTACGCTATGCTAATCAGCGGTTGGCTGTAGTTTAAATATTTCCAAACATGAGAATCTTTGTTTTATTATCTGACTTTCTGCTTCAAAGTGAATAAAGTTATGAATATTCCTCCAGCATTTGGTGTCATGGGGAACAGAGCAGCATTTTTCCATTGCACTGGACAGATTCAACCTTGTGGGGATCTGTATTTCTTCTCTTCAAGGCTCTAACAACAACTTTGACATTGTAAATTTTCAACTTATGACTAAAAAACTGAAATATAAACTTGCCGACTCATCCTCTTTTACTTATAAAACCTTTGAAATATCCAACAATAACACCAAGGCATCTCGTTCACATTTCGTTCTTTCCAGTTTTTTTTTACATCCACGCTGCAAATAACATTTATTTCCGCAGCCATCCTCCGTTATTTCTGAAACAGTGCATCTATTTATGTAACCGGCAGATACAGAGGATCATACAGTGTTTATGCTTAAACCTACAAATACACCGCAACAACCTGTGCTGGGTTTTTGCTGATTTATAACAGAAAATGAAAACACAAACATTGCAGACTGGAAGAAGACAGAACTCGGATTGCTGTGCAACATTGCTAACAATTGACCTCCTGCAACTGACAGTGTATATTCTGGAAGATGAGCATTACAGTATAAATCCAGTCATGGTATAATATACAAATGCTATAACTGTCTTCTCTCTGACCTTCACAGTGGTGCTACGGGTTCTACGTGACTCACCAGCAGGGCTACACGGGCTTTGAACTCTTTTTCAAGACCAGAGAGCTGAAGAAGAAGTGGCTGGATCAGTTTGAAATGGCCATGTGAGTACACACAGACCACACACAGACACACACGAACAGTGTAGTTCAGGCAGACTGCAGTCAACACCGCAACGCCGCCGTGTGCATCGCGGGAAAAACACACTGTGTACTTGTGAGTGCATGGGTGTGTTTATTTCCCTTTGTTTGCATGCATGTTATTCCAAGGCCAAGAGAGGTGTTGACTCTTTCATGTGCACTGTTTGATCAGGTCTTAGCTGCAATCAAGCACACACTCCTGACACCAGTACGATAACACACACACACACACACACACAGACAGACAGGAAAGCACACATGCACGCACACAAACTCGCACGTTAAACATAAACTGTTCCAAAAAGCTGCAAAACTACAAAGAAGCCCCTCTGTCCCGATGGTTCTTCAAATCAGTGCTTCATGGAAGTATATATTTCTTTTGTTTTATTTTGTAACAGTAGGAGGGTTTTGGAAGCAGATATCCTGCCTAAATCCTTTGGTATGTTGATTTGAGAGAATACACTGTTGTTTTGACATTACGCTCTGATTGACTGAACAAATGCTTTTGTGTTTGCAGTGGATATGTATGAAAACAATATCCGCACGCTGCATGCCGACTGCTGACTGCTGTCTGCTATGGCCCTCCTGAATACATTTCCACTTCTAATAGTGCGCTCAATTATTATGGCATCGGAGAAAAAATGATGTCGTGTGCGGGGGCGCGCGTTACACACAGCGCCGCTTTTAGTCCTCGTTTGTGCTCATGTAGTCACGCATGAATATCACCTCATTGACCACGAGGTCCTTGACACCTGCTCAAAACCTACCTGTGTATGTGGTAATTTCCAAAACTCAAAAGAAGAAATAACCATTTTCACAGCAGTCATGAAACAGTTTTCTTTTCTTTTTTTCCCCCTCAAAGATACAGTACGTGGTGTGTGTCTGAAAACAGCTTTGTGCCGCTGTGCATTGACACCAGAAGGGGCCCATTCAGAAAGTGAAAATTGTACCTGTAAAGAGGATGTGGGCTCCTGATGAAGGACTCACTTAGGGGAGCACTCAGTTTAAGTGGCTCCTGGATGGTGTGTTCAATACACACACATAAAAAAAAAAAGAAGAAGACATTTTTGTGTCAGTCGTGTTTGTTCATGTTCCAGAGGGGCTGCTTATTTTAGCGGTGCATGTTTCCCCCCTCTCACATTTTGAGCACATGCAGTTCAAAAATTGGATTTGTCTGGACTGATTCAAGCTCTCTTCATTTACACCTGCGCATGTGCTTCAAGGGGTGAAATTGCTTTTATTCCAGTGGCGTTGGGAGGAAGAAGCTGTTGATTGTTTGTGCTACGACAAAGTTATTTTATTCTCTTTGATAAAGAAACGATAAAGAATATTTTGTGGATTGAGATTATTGATAGAAATTTAGCAGCTTGGTTGCAACCTTCTCTACCTGTTGATCAATCGATGCACAACTTCGATCCAGACTGAAATGTTGGACCAAGAAATATTGTGCAAGTCTCACTGGATCATCCCCTGACTCCTCGCTCCACCATGAGGTTTTACATTTTGTGGTTTTTGGGTGAACGTCTTAAAAGTATTGGTTAGATTAGCCATTATTGACTTTAGCTCAAAGCACCACTGTGCCTCCATACAGCCTCACAGAGTCATTATCATGGCTGTAGACGCCTTATCTTGGTTGCATTTAATGATTTTTTGAAAACTCCCTTCTCATTTTGTGTCACAGATCAAATATCCGTCCAGAAAAAGCTGGCCACAACTCACACCAGTTCAAGATGCACACGTTCGAGAGGATCACTTCCTGTAGCTTCTGTCACCTCCTGCTAAGGTACGATAGTGGAAAAAGAAGACTATTTTGTATAATTATGTAGATCTAATGAAGTCCCAGAAGAGTAATATTGCTTTGTTGTGCTTTTGTCACAACTGAGACAGAAACTGTACCGACACGTATTGTTCTGGGATGGCAATCAACCATCATGTGTTATTGTGCTGATGGTGTTTTTCTGTTCTCAGGAAAATACATTTTGAAGGTATGAAAAGGTGTGAAAAGGACAACTTGACATTTTGCATTTCAGTCTTT
Organism: Decapterus maruadsi; assembly: GCA_030347415.2. NCBI lineage: Eukaryota > Metazoa > Chordata > Actinopteri > Carangiformes > Carangidae > Decapterus > Decapterus maruadsi. Next base: position 23,414,860 of record CM064906.1, read on the forward strand.
TTTTCCTCTGGCTCTTGAACTCGAATATCCCCATATTTATTGACTCTAAACTGAAATAGCTTCTTAGCCCTGGCTTTTAATTGAAATAAATATCTGTTAAACTGTAGTACAGACAGAGGACTCTCTCAGTCATCAGGGGACAGTATCGGTTTTTATGGTCCCAGAAAGCTGAAGGACATTTCCTGTGTCATTTTTCTTCTCCTGAGAATGTGACAGAAGCCTGAAAATCTAAAATGTCAAGGTATTTCTCTTAAGGAGGCTGTTATACTTGAAATATGTCCTGTGTTTTATCATCTCCAGGGGCATCTTTAACCAGGGTTATCTCTGTCTAAAATGCGGGCTGGGGGCTCATAAGGAGTGTCTGGGACGACTGGGAGTGTGTGGGAGAACAGGTGAGATGGAGGCCGTCCTTTTTTTTTTTTTTTTTTACACAGAAAGCTACATGTTCTTCTATGACATTCACTCTGCATAGTGACCTTTTCTCTAGCGCCATCATCAGGCCAATATTTCCACTTATCCACACAAAATATCAAAATCTAAAATGCAGATTGACATGAATTTTACTGAGCTCATTCACGCTCCCCAGAGATGCACCTCGTTACATTTCAAGTGCTCCACTAGGGCTGTGGAAAACTCAGAAGTCACGCGCCCACTTTTTTTTTTCTTTTTCCTGTGGTTGTTTAATTGAAAGCTTAATATACTCTGTGATGGAGCTATTTAACAGTTGTTGCATCTTACCCCTGTGTCAAGCTGCAGCTCTTTGTCACCAGCCTGGTGCTGGAGTTCAGCTACATTACCCTCCCTGCACACGCAGACAGCTAAAGGCAGCTCTGGCCTTTTGACGAGCCTTCTTAGCCGCAGCGCTGTGGTCTTTATGCATTCTGAGGCGTGATGAGGGCCAGCCGAGGTTGACAGTTGAGGTTGTATGTCAAGAAGCCACCACGCACTCATATTGTATTCCCCTGTCTGTGTCTGTCTCTCACCTGACTGCAGATTCTGCCAAGCCGAGACCCAAGGTGAGACCTGGACTGTTCCTCCTCTTTGACTTAGACACCAAAGCTAACATAATTAGTGAGGCACAACATAGCAGATAAGTTAATATACACCCACACGTGTGCATATTATACGGACCGTATGCTGTCATAATCAGTTAACACATTGAGATGTTTTAAAAGCCATTCTAGCTAATGTGGAAAATGATTCATTAAATCTGGATTTAAATGATGCATTAAAAACATTAAACCCAAATACAGGATAATCAAAGCATGTTAAAATCCCTGTGGAATATGTCCACACCCTCCTGCAACATCTGCAGTTTACATTTTGTGATTAATTTGAAGATGGCTCTGTTTAATTGTGAGACCTGTAAGGCCTGCTCCGCATGAAAATACAATGAAGTCCGTCCCACGGAGCGAGAGCAGGAGCTCCGATTGGCCGGACTCCTATCAGCTCATTACAGCTGGCCAGTCATAGCCCTGCTTATATATATTTTTTAATCACAATTCAACTATAAAATATAATTAAACACTTAACGAGCCTATATTTTTTTTTTATTCTTGTGGCACGCTCAAGGCTGCATATCAATCAGCTGTCATGTGTTTAGAAAATGATCAGGGCTTTTATTTATGAAACGCTGCATGGTCAGAATTAGTCTTCCCACCGCAACAGATTCCCCTTTTTTTCCCCTCGACATGCATTTTTCTGTTTATCTAATATTTTTGAACTCACTGTGAAGCTCTGGTGGGTTATGGATAAAATGTGGATTAAAAGATTCAGTATTTATTTATTTTATTCATGTTATATGTTTCCCCCAGAAAGGAACTGCTCAGAAGCAGAACTCTTAAATTTCTCCCTTGATATCTGTCTTTCTATTTGAAAATGGTTAGACCACCATCTAAAGAGTATGAGACTTGCAGATGATAGCTTTAAGACTGTGACTCGTTCCTTCAGGTCAGACTGATCCGGCACAGGGATTAAAAATGACCCCTCTAGATTTATCAGTCCCTTCATTTCTCTGTATTTTTTTCCCCTCCTTCTCCTCTTTCCACTTTGCTCTGTCTCGTTATGTGTGTTCCCTCTCTGCTCGCAGGAAAACACAGCACCGCCAGACCCAGGTCAGTATGCCTTGACCACTTGACCGATTTTGAGGACCTGCTGAGGGCTTTACGTGGTACCTCTTATGCTGCTTTTATCTCGGTTCTGTAGCGAAACAGAAACACAGACAGGATGAAAAGGAGACGGTTAGCGAGAGGCCAAAGTGAGACCTGGAGCAGGTAGATGGTGCTTTAAAGCCAACCCTCAGATGTTATCACATCCTACCCAGGTCTCTGATCAAATATTACTCAACTCCTCGCCACACAAAAAACCCTGAAGATGTCTCTTAGAAATGTGAATTCATCCACAGGGTTCAAAGCAGGAAATGAGCAACCGTTTCCTCTTGACGAATATATTTGAGTTAGAATAACCAATGAATAACACTTTGCAGAAGGAATCCTTAACCAAAGCGGGGGAAAAAAACGCCCTTTTCTCACCACATGCGGTGATTCCTAAACCCCTCGACGGCATTGAGATGAATTGGAGTAGGTGGAATCATTATGAGAACGGCGGCAGGAGAAATACTGGCAGAAAAATCACTTCTAGCACAGTCTATATGCCTCGGCCTCCACCGCTGAGCCGTGCCTTCGTGATAAATCAATTTCCATAAGGGGCTTTATGAGAAAGACAGCCGTGCTTATTGTTCTTATTAAAAACATGAATGTGAGATATTCCATTCATCTGAGGTCACCGTAATAGTTTCCTCGGGGCTGCTTTGCGACGGAGCCGTGGCTGCAAGGGAGATGTGTCTGGGGGGGGGGGGGGGGGGGGGGGGTGGATGTGTGAGTCAGGGGAGAGTAAGTGGCTGTGTCTTTAAAGTTGGCAGGGGTGTTTAGTCTTAGCCTTAGCCGCGGATCCTCGTGGTTGTATTTGTCTGCCACGCTGAGGAAAGATTGGAGCCGTGCCGTTCAGGAATCAAAGACATGAATTTCACTCCATAGTAAATTGCTGCTTTTTAGGATGGTGCCATTTGGGTGGTTTAAACCTCAGTCAAAACAACTCCCACATTCACGAGCAATGTAAAAGATCAATTGTGAATAAGCTTTGTGCTCGTGATTAAATAATTACTAAAAGGCTGCTTCTCCAAACTGCACATTTTCTCACTTGCTTTTATTATAATCTCGTCGATTCGGGTTTCTTTGCTCGGGGTTTGGAGATATATTCACCTCAGAGACTTCTGCTGTCACCTCGGCACAATAGAGTTGTGACTGAGGATTTTATTTGTGGTGCTCAGAGCAGTGAAAATGACATTCAAAGAACCTCTTTATAGCAACCAAAAAAAAAAAAAAAATCTTGTCTTATACCACCCCAAATTGTTAGAGATGTAAAAGTCAACTCCAGGTGTATGTCAGTAGGCTACACTGTGGAATTACTATGTGCTGTAGAAACAGGTGGAGCAGAGTAAATGTAAATTACCCACAGGAGCCAACTATTAATTTATTTAAAAAAAACCCAAAACAAAACACTGAAATTAAAATTAGAAAAACATCCTCCTGCAAAAACGATGCCCTAAACCACCAAAGTAAGACTTTAATTTGGACTAAACGTCCCCACTCCAGTTTCACCTCCCATACCAACATCACTGTACCTGAAATCCACCTAAATATTTTTTGATTTACTCAATACGGATATAAGGTTTCATCATATTGTCTGTATGATATTTTACTCAGTGGAAATTTAATGAAAAAAACAAACAAAAAAACGACAGAAAATACATCAAAATTTACATATAAACATTCATATGTTATGTAATAATGATTTTCTTTAAATATAACACCTCTAAACAAAGTCACAACAAAGTCTTTTACAGAAGGAAAATGGGCAATTAAAATAAAATGCAATTAAGAATAAGAACAACAAACATAAAACAGAGGGAAGTTTTGCTCACAGTGTCACCTTGAAGAGTTATTGTGCAAGTATTTATTTTTTTTATTTTTTACAGTTTACAGTGTTAACTCTACACATCTGGCAGAACAGTTAGAGTGACAGCGCTTCTATTTTAATCATAGCCTGAGAAACAAAGATCTGATTCAAAAGCCTTCTGTGTTTTTTTTTCTGGATCTCATCAGTATAGCCGTCTCTTCCTTATGCCATTTTCACATACTCTCTGTTTCTAATGTATAACCCACAGCCAGTTATTAACCGTTCAGACTATATAGCTGCTGCATATGAGACTCTGATAAATGTCTAAAAGCCCGAGCGTAAATGTGTTTTTATTCCCTGTCTGCCAGGTTTACCCAGGATGGTGGTGATCAGAGACTACAGTGGCATCCCCCATCCACAGTGCGGGCCCCCACTAAGCATTCACGCGGGGGATGTCATTGAACTGATGTTTGCCGACCTACACAGCTCCTGGTGGCAGGTGCGTGTCACTCAGCTCATCCTCGTTTCATCTCAACATCTGTGGCTCTGTGAAAAAATAACACGTTATGGCTCAGCGGGTTGGCTCGGTGCACGCAAAGTCATTGCAGTGTCATGGGTTTGCATCCGTGCTGCATGTCTGCATCTCTTCTGCTTTTCTCTATATGTGATGGAGAAAAGAAAAAAAAGTCTTGAAATGGGGGTGAGATCATTAATTTCCCTCCCTTTGGCCATTGTTATTCATAAATCACTAATTGTGTTGTGCTTGTTTGTCACATTCGGTGTCCTGACAGCCATAAATGTGACATTATGATGAGGTCAGCCTCAATTAGTGATATCAGACAAAGATCTAGATGAACTCCCTTGAACTCCAGTTACATTACAAACGGGGCGTTTGTCCTTTTTTCCCCCCCTCACTCATCAGATTGAATCACAGCCTCCATCTGATGATCTAACCAATTAGTGGCTTCAGCTGATTAATTGAGTGCCACATTGAGACAATAAAACAGCAGACACTTCAGCCTCTGGAAGATGTTTTAATGGCGGCGCACAACCTCGTGTTCGGGCACATTTAGCAACCACCTCACGAGGTCAGCCAAATGGTTGAGAGTGTTTGACCTTATCTATTTTTGAAAGGATAGGCGATTTATCTGGGGTCTTCCGGCGGCCTCCCTAGCCGCTTCTCGCTGCTGCTTTACGGCGGCATTAAAAAAGCCTCATCCTCCTTCTGGTGCTGCTCCAATCAGACTGCGGTCGTTGCCAACGGCGCGGCTGGGAGTAGGCAGTTAGCCCGATTTCCTGTGCTCGCTGCTTCTCTCTGTTGTGACAGAGCACAAGGTGGAGGGTGAGGACATGAATGCCAGGAGACTTCTTGTAAGCCGCCACAACAGCTAGCAGAATGTCACGCCACAGACCCGATGGCACTGCTTTGATTGCTGCCATGGTTACCATGCATGATGAAAGGGGGATAATCAAAGGATTTAAATGACAATACGCATTTGTGCATTCTTCTTCTTCTTCTTCTTCTTGTGCATACTGACGCTGTGACAAGGCACCTGGAGGTTTTGACCACTGGTGGTGCTGTAGAGTGATATTCTCATCAAACTAACACTGATACTGATATTATGTTTTCAACCAGAGCGGTAAAATGACTCATTTAACTGTGTTTCTCTCTTTCATAAATGGATACAGCTACTGTCTCATCACGTCGTGTGGAGTCATGAACTGAATACTAAAATCTTGTTCAATGAAAATACAGATATTCGATCGAAGGTGATAGCTTGGGAGAAATATAGGATCAGAATATTTATATCTTTAACCAGATTTTCTTTTGTTGATATTTAGCATTTAAGCTTATTTTCAGTTTCTGCAAATATCACAGACATTATAGCACTATATTTTGTCATATTACAAAGAGTCCAGTTTGCTTGCTCTGTTTGCCTTTGTGGGGCAGTACTGTATATGCATTCTCACATCACAGGTGCAAAGCAGTGGTCACTGTCTTCTCAGATTGACTCCAGGGACTTCAAATTGACCTGGATACTTCAATTGAAAAAGAAACACCTGCACATTGTGTCCAAACTAAAAAGTTTTATTTAGAAATTGTATAAGTCATGAAAGACACATTGTTTGTCTAATTGGATACAATTGGGACTCCAGTTGGAGCTGCTATCAGATTGCGGAGCTGCAGAAAGGCAGTATGGCTTGAGGTGCAGGTGGCGGCGGCAATGAGCTGCAAAACGCAGGATATGGTAATGAAAATAAAAAATAGAAAAGAAGAAGATTAGAAGTCCACAATGTGATGGAGACAATGCTATGAGACAAAACAAGTTTCAAAGCAAACAAGACAAGGCTTTGCAAGTGTTTTCAACAAGTTTGTTAGGTCTTTCGGTCACACACAATGCGTTTTGGTGAGAAACACTGAATCCAAACAAAACCGTGTTTGTTTACAATGAAAGCTCCACAGGGTACCTTTAATCTTCAGCGTCCCCAGTGGCGCCAGAGGATGGAATTACAGAACATTGAGAATTCATATCCCCTGTTACCCAGAAGGCAATTATCCCCCATCCCACTGGCAGAACAATACAATCAATCACTGTAATTTCATTTGATCCTTTGACTACTGCCTGTTTATGCCAACACAGTAATAAGTTTAATCTTTATCATACGCTTATTGAAGGCATAACAAATAGAGAGGGGCTCTCAAAAAACCTTTGATGAAATGTTATTACACAGAATGAATCATAGAGATGGGTAAAGATTCGCTTTCCAATCTAGTTACTGCCAGGGCTTGCACGGTCCCAAAAAGCATTTCTTACTCTAATAAAGAGGAGTGAGGGGGAAAGCATAAACAGGGCAGGAAGCTGAATGAAGAGCTCCACATGCCCTCGACACTCACCGTCACTGTCTTCTCAGATTGACTCAATGGACTTCAAATTGACCTCCAGCTCAGAGCAGGATACTTAAATTATCTTGAGCTTAATGTTGATATATTTGTTTATCTCTGACTGATGCGGATTTAAGGTTAGAGAATAAACTGGAGTATCCGTGTAGGAGCAAGTCTATAGAAGAATTAAGTAATTCGTTTTACCGAATAGGTTTATTTAGCAGGAGATAAAAAAAAAAAGTCTGTCTACACTATGTTTGTTGAAAGAATTAATGATTTTCATATAAAGCTTGTGTTTGCTTGGGGCGGGTTAGCTAAAATGCAATTGGTAGGCTTTAGCTTGAGCCAAAGAGCTCATGCTGTTTGGATATTCAAAGACCAGAATAAGATCCATTATTTAGTGTTAAACGAGGCTCTTGTTTTGATGCAGCACAAATCTAACTGCCGGCAGAGTTTGAACCATAATTAACTTGGGCTGCAAATTAGATGCACTGCTTGTTGTGTGCTAATTGCTGAGGATTTATTGAAGCGGGTGTGGGAGGGGAAGAGGAGAGGAACAGAGAAAAAAAAAAGAGGGAGAGAGAGAGAGAGGGATGTGTAGTTGCTCCCAGACAAATATAACGCGATTAACAGCCAGTTGTTGTTGTTGCAGGGCAAAATCCTGGCGACAAGCAAGATTGGCTTCTTTCCAAGTGACGCTGTGAGGCCTTGCCCATGTGTAAGTGTGCATATTTTTTTGTAATCAATAAGACACGTTGAGTGTGATTACAATGCATTTAGTGGATAATGGCTAGTAGCGATGTCTTAGCGAAGGAATGTAGTGCTTTTCAATTGCAGTTTTTTCGCTGTAGAAGACTGATTTTAGCCATTAGATGTGGCTTGAATATCACATTACCACAAATGACCTCCATCCCCCCCTGTATCGACTCCTCTAAAGCACAAAATAACCACAATTCTCTTCCATGCCAGGTTCCAAAACCTGTCGATTACTCTGCCCAGCTCTGGTAAGCGATGAAAATAAATGACTCTAGATTGCTAACAATAACCGCAAGTCATCCTTACTCTATTTTATTGATTGTATTGACCGTTCTCATCCTCATGTTCAGAATGATTGATTGCAGTGTAAGTGCAGTAGTTGTTCACGGGTGGTTCAGGTTTGCAGGGCCCATGGAGAGATACCAGGCCGAGGTGGAGCTCCAGGATCGGGGGAACGGCACCTATCTGATTCGACACCGTAGAAAAGAATGCACGGAGTACGCCATCAGTATAAAGTAAGTCATGCGAGAGCTTGTTTGCAATTTATTTCCACGCTGGATCTCCTACAATTTTCGCTCACTCGCTCAGTTTACCAAGAGGAGTGGAATAAACAAAGCACATGCAGTCGGCGGCCGTCTTGTGGGGAAAGAAACATCTTATTGTGAGAGACGTGCGATGAGTGGCAAGAGTCGTTCAAGCAAACAAAATGGCCACATGCAAACATCAGCTCGGGGCAGCGACAGTGCTGAATCTGAAAACAAACAACTCATCAAATGCTGAAGTGGATGCAGTGGCTACAGAGGAGGGAGATCATGCCATGTTTCACTTAAGACTCTTATAGTGACTATATACTCATCAAAAGTCTGTGAGTGAAGAATGGAAAAAGTTTTCACAGTTTGAAGAATCACAGCTGATGCTGGTGATGCTGATGGCTTGAGGCAGAATTTAATTTCAAAGGTTTGGTTCAACCCAGTTTCAAAATATAATTTCAGGTAGCATCAGTTTTTAGATGTTTCTGCATCCACAACAATTCTCTGAATCTCCCAACAGCTGCCAGACCAGACCACTGTTCCCGGTCCTGCTTGGTTTTAAATGTTTTAATACTGGCTGCTGAGGTGGCTAATGTTATGTGTGATAATCCTATTAAAGGAAATTTCCATTATATCAGTCGTCTTCTGTAAAGGAACCGTGCAAATAGAGAGAGAGAGACCAGAAAATCCACTTTTAAATTTCATCATATTTCTTTAAATAAACATCACAGAGATTCATGGAGATCTGCAACTTCAAGTGAGTTGTTGAAGAGGAAAAAGACACCACTGTAGTTGGTTACACTTTGAGTGTCCACAAAACACTGTGATGATTGTGTTATGATGTTCTTTTTTCATATATATATAAATAAGGGCAAACATATTTGGTAGAAAAGAAAAAGAAGAAGGGAAAGAATTTAAGTGAGTCTCTGCTTTGCCGAAAAGGAAGAGTATTTTCTATTCCCTTAAATTACTCACAATGAACAAAGATGCTCTTTGAAGTTCAGGGCTTTCACAATTGCAAACAAATGAAAGAAGAAGAAAAAACCCACAACCAACAACCAATGCTTTTCAGCTGAAAACCTTCAACAGGGTAGTGAAGTAATATACAAACGCACACTTAAGGACTACAAGGCATGAGCCAAATGAGGTACAGGAGCGTGGATGGCAGCTGAGAGGAGGAGGGAGAGCGCTGTGCAAACCTGACCGGTGCAGGCTGCATGTCTCTGCAACACAATGAAACAGGACCGCTACAGCAGCACAACATGCAAATCACCCACACGGAGCAGTTAATGTCAGTATGAACAAGTGGCAGATACGTCGACAGCCGCTTGTTATACATGTAGGAATTACTCCCCACTGCAGTGAACTCATGCACCAGGTCGCTGACATCATAGCTCAGCTGTCAGTGAAGTTTCGCTGGGGTTGCATGCAAATACATGCAACTGTTTCTAGGTATTTAAACAACTGAAAAGACAAAAGAGAAGAAACAAACAACACCTCAGAGGGTTTTAGTTGTTTTACCTCTGTATGTGAGACAAATAGCCACTTCAATTATGGCTTTATACTTTACCCCTGGGTAATAAATCCAGGGTAAAGATCATTTTCATTAGAACAACTCAGCACGGTAGAAATAACAGGGATTAACGAGGTCACTGTTCCTGGAGACAGATGTCCCTGTTGAATCTTTCTTTTTTTTTATATTTTTGTTCTAATCCTCTGAGCATCAAATGTTAAATTTTGTCTTGATTATAAGTAGAGAAGATCAATTTTCTTTAAGCAGGGCGAAGAAAATCGAAACTTTCTGCATGGCTAAACATTTAGAGAGAGGTGAGAAAATATGTTTGGAGTGCAGCGAGCAGCTCTTAACCACCTTTTCTCGTGACTTTGTTTGAACCTCACGTCGGTGCCTAAACGCTGCTGCTGCTGCTGCGGCTCATTTTTATTTCTCCTCATGGTCGGCTCGGTCCATACATCTCAACTGAACACAGCATGGGGGGGGAAGAAGTGGAATTGGGTGATCTGTTTTACCATCTATCTATTGTCTCAGCTCGCCGCTCAGACATATGTTCAAGGAGGGGCTGATAGCTTTCATCATACTACTTGCCTGCTCTTCGGCTATCAATCTTAGAAATGGATTTCAGAAGACGGCCAGCAATGCACTTGAATTGTAGATAAAACATTCGTTCCTTTAGGCCCCAGTAAATGTCTGGCTTTATCTGCAAGCTAAGAGCCTCGGTATCCCTCCTCTGAAAATCCAGCGCTGTCCATTTAACTTGAGAATATCTTTCAGGCTACATCAAAGCATGTTCCGTCTTAAAAAAAGAAAAAAAGAAAAAAAAAGAAAGGACTGTCGAGTCCTTTGACCTGCCATGAGGACTCTGAGAGATTATAATGATTAAAGGTGCACTCTGAAATTGTGTTTGGATGTAAGGACTATTTAGCCAGTGACACACCATTCCAGCCCATTTGGTTTTTGTGGACTCATACGGTCCGCTCATTCAAAGCTTTGATGTACGGCGCCAGTTTTCTGAACGCACCAATCCTAATTGCCTGTCTCACTGCTTAAGATCATTATCAGGATGGCCGTTTGAGATAATGGAGCTTTATACAGAGAGCTGCTGCTAATCAAGTGGAGCTGTCTAATGTCTAACGCTACAAGTGGCCATTCTGTACGTGCGTGCGCTGAATGATGTTTATGTGTTTGTGTGTGTGTGTGTAGCCTTCGTAGCCTACAGGAGAAAAGAAAAACGGAGCCTTTCGCCCAAACAGGACTCATCTGTCTCCATGTGTTATGCATCATATACCTCGACACAAATCAATAATGTATTACTCCCCATATATTCATAATGTATCAGTGAATTTTAAGCACAGCCATATTTTTCTCATTGGTTATATTCTGCATCAGGAGATTTATAAGGCGGATCTCCAGTATAACTTGTGCATCATCATATGGCAGACGCGCACTATACAGTCGTGTGCTAGGATTGGCTTGACAGCACATCCCCGCTTGTGTGCACACTATATATAAACATACATACATACTGAGCAGTGTATATGTATTTATAAGGTCGGTCTCCACTGTTTTTCAACAAAGTACTTCTCCCTAGCTGTGATTCTCTCATGTCATATGATTATTTAATCAGTTAATAATTTAATCAGGCCTATAGCATACTCTCTAAAATGTACAATTATCTACAGTCAGTTTGTTTCCTGTCATAGGTTAAATGAAGACTTCTTCTAGTATAAGGTTTCTTTTTGATATCTGGCAATAGACGCAGAAAAAGGAAATTGACTGCAGTGATTCTGTCAAATTGATTTCAAAATATACAATTATTTTCAAAAAACAAGCATAATGTGTTTTATCTATCACAATATCTTTGTCAAGATCTTGATAAATATAAATACAGAGGTTCTTCAGCTTTGTGTGTCATGTAATAGAGCTGAACAGCAACACACACCGGTTGAATCATCATCTTTATTGCAGGACTGTTGTTCTCAACAGCATTAGTATTAGCTACCGTATGTCTACATAACAGACTGCCAAGAGATTTCCACGGCTGTAGTGAGTAGTAATCCACACCGGATCCTAATCATCAGCCAATCACTCTAGAACAAAGCTGCTCAAGTGTTTGGCATAGAAAACATGTTTTTTTGAGTCTAAATAAGAAAAACAATGCCACCAAAAATGTTGTTGCTGTGGATTTTGGGGATTTTACAAGATGATTCAATTTGGGGGGAAAAAACATTTTTCTTTTTCTCCAATTCTTCCTTTCCTTGTTAAATATAAGGTAAGGATGTTGGATATTATATAATTTGAAGGGTTGACAAGCCAGAAAGGTTAAATGACGGGTATATAGTTTAAGCTGCTGCAGTGATTACAAGGTAAAACTCCATGATCCTATACTACTTATTAGTTATTATATCTGACGTGAAGTGAATTAGGTCTGATTTCTGCAGCGGGGGGAAAACCCAAGGCGATCTTGTCAAATGTTGTCGCAGGGGCTCAGCATGGTAACCGTCGGCCGGCGCAGACAGACCTTCGTGACGGTTCACCATGGAGACCTGGATTGATGTGGAACCATGTATAGTTGATTAGCAGCCCATGTCTTATTCATTCTCCACAGGTTCAACGATAAGATCAAGCACATTAAGATCCTGACCAAGGACGGCTGCTTTTACATCGCTGAGAGCCGACTGTTCAGGACCGTCCTGGTAACTCTCAATGCATTTCTGTCTTAGCATTAATGAACATAATCATTTTGACATTATCCTACTTTTGGAGTACAGTACGGCGCTCTCTTGGGATAAACCACAGCATGCAAGAAAAAAAAGAATATGTTGTACAATAATAAAAACATAGTGGCTTATTTTTACATCTGGCACCAGCTTCCTTAGCATGATATCTGTAACTTTAAACCTGAGTATGGACAGCTGGTGAATTGTCAGGATGAAACAAGCATCTTCTCCATTCACAGCCTTTACACATGTCTTTCTTTTTCTTTTCTATACATTTGTACACAGTGCCACACAGCTTTAAGGTGACTTCCTAATGCTGAGAGCATGTTCTGTGCTATTGTGCTTGTTTTACACAGGACTTGGTGGAGTACTACAAGCACAACTCTTTGAAGGAGGGTTTCAGCAGTCTTGACACCACTCTGCAGGTTCCCTATAGGGAAACGTCCAATGGAAACATGCCCAGGGCCATTACCAATGCTGGCAGTGGTGAGTCCTCGCACACATCCAGGTTACCTCCTAGAGACCGTCTGACAGGTGAAAATGCTACCAGCTCAGATCAGATCTTGACCTGGTTATGGTTGAAAGCCGTTCTGAGCATGTATTTTTTTTGTTTCAGCTTCTGCTGTCCACTTCAGGTGAAATAAGGGGTGTTGTTTTTCCCTGGGAAAGTTGGACCTGTTTTTGAAGCCTCTCTGTATTATCAATGGAAACATGCACTTCCCAGGTCATTACATAGACACAGCAACAAAAACAAGCTGATGGTACAGGTAGTTTGCTGGAATGCGTATCTGTCTTGCAATATCTTGTTACAGTAAACAGCTAATGCACTGTGCCCTCACCTCGAAGGACTACACGGAAATGTCTTCGCTTACATTACAGAATCTTGCTGACAGAGCATTTGCTTGGTTATTACACTCAAAGTTAAGACTGTGTCTTAATACCCGAGGCTGTCCTATCTTTGACGTGTGAGACATGCTAGAAATATTTAGCGCAGCATAATGAACTCACACGATTCCCTGTGGAACGGCGCAGGGTGAGAGACGGCAGCACTTCTCCTTGGGAGTCATCCCTCCTCAGTTTTGCTTGGTTGGGCCTCTTTTGTCATTTACATAATAAAGTTAAATAAGACATTCCCAGCACGTGTATGATGTCATCGAGATTTAAACACAAGATATTATCTCTCTGGCATCGAGACCTTGGTCAGATTGTTATATTCAGTTGTCTTCAAATACAGTTGTACTTCCTGCAATTTATATTAAATGAAAATGTGGGACTCAATGGATTTGGATTTACAACTTTTCAATGAAAACTTGGATAATTAAGGATATTTGTTTTAATTCTTTACAATGAAGTTCCTACTATGAAATCGTAAAAGTTATAGTCATATTTTTATTCTCTTAAAAAAAAGAGAAAAAAGAAATAGTGTGTGCTAATTAGGCTAGCTCTTTCTCCCTTGTCCTAGTCTCTATGCTATATTTAACTAATTGCCTCCTGTCTCCAGAGACATATTCAAACATATTGATCTTCTAATCCAACACAAGCCAGACTACCTTATACAAACTAGTCAATGCAGTCACATTTAAGCGGCATCGTACTCTGTGTGCATGTGGTTTTCCATACCCACATGAGATATTCAGATAGCATGGTAATATCAGGTGTAAATGGGCTAAAAAAGAGACGCAGAGAATAAAAGGAAAGCATGGAGTAAGAGAGATAAAGGGGGAGCAAGAGACAAAAGAGAAAGCGAGAGAGACAGTGAGAGAAAGAGAGAAAGGAGCCTCGGCATCTCACCAGGCTTGGCAGAGAGGTCCCAGTTAGGGCCCAATGCCCCAGGCAAGCACCAGGAGCCTGCTACTCCAAACGTCACACTCCACACGCTGCTCAGCTCCGAGATGGCTTCACAATTTTTCTGACAGGACATGACATTTCACTTGGGCTGGCAGCGAAGAAAACTGTGTGACAGCCGCCTGCTGACACACACCTGGGGGATACCCCTGGTCCAACTGAGAGACCGTGGCTGTTTCCACAAAACTGGGAAAAGTTTGCAAATATGATCTGATGCAAAAGAGCAGGAAGCAGCTGGAGGTAAACTGCCTTAACTTAAAGAGAGCTGTTCGTGTAAACAACCGCAGTTGCTGCAGCAGCAGCAGCAGCAGCAGCAGCCGCCGCCGCCGAGGTAAGCAGAGGAAAGCTGGAACAAAGTCAAAGTTAGCCCTTTGTGTCTGCTCGGATGTAAAATTCTGCTACATCCTTGTCCCCCTGCCTCCTTTGGCAGCGTCGGTCTCACAGCGCATCAAGCTTCAAAGCTCTGCAAGAGGTGTTTTTGTGCATCACTGCCATTCAGTGCGCTTCCTTCTGTGAGAAAGCCTTGACAGACCTGCCGTTGCCTCAGTGCATTCTGGGATAGATTATTATTGCCTTAAGTCGTCCACCCCCATAGACAGACTTAGTGTGGGCACCGCGTTCTCTTTCTGGTAAACAGCCTTTGCAGAAAGACAGATGTCATACCGAAAAAAAAGAAAGAAAGAAAGAAAACACACACACACACACAAAAAAATGGATTGAATCTCAAAACAGACACCTCTAGCAAAGAAAACAGAATGCAAGACTGAGAAAACAATCATAAGATGCAGAACTACTGAAAAGCCATCAAAACTCTGGAGTAATTTGTTTGGAGAAACCCCAGCCAGCGCCTTTAATTAAGTCTGACTGAGAAGTTTTTGTCTGTGTATTTGAGTGAATCTTAGAGCTGGGAAATAATTTTAGAAACCATGAGGTAAATACCAAGCCAATCAAAATCTGACTCAAGATCTGACAACACGTCGGGAAATATTAGAGAATTTATTAGACAGGTGGAAAACTTTCTTAGCTATTTCAGGACAGTTTTAATGGCAATAAACTGCAGTCTAGTGCTGGTTCCCCATCCAATGTCCAGCTCTTGTGTGTTTGTACAGTCTGTGTGTATAGTTGTTTGTGTGCACCCCGATCAGACGAGCAGTAGACACGTATTGACCTGTATTTATTTATCCCTTTGGGGGAGAGGAAGTAGGCATGGAACCATATTGTTGTGTTGACAGGAGGTGGTTTTCTCAGTGTGAGGGTCTGCTGGCTCAGATGGGATTTCATAAGGGAACAGATGTCCCTGGCGCCGCGGTGTGGAATCCCAGCCGATGCCTTGTTACGGCGCCGTGCTGTGCCCAGACGTATACTTACCCCCATGCTGCTGCTTTGGCTCACCTGGTCTGAAGCTCAAAAGGTTGTTATCGCAAATTATTATGCAGTATGACCTGAGGAAGGTTGTAGCATTTTCACAAACTAGCCAGAAGTATATGGACATATGGCGTATTATTATAACCCCTCAATGTGAGCTTGTGTCATTGATATTATTGCATCATCTATCCTATACCGCAGGGTTTTGCAGCCGGTCTGCTGGCATTTGCTCCCGTTTAGCCACCAGAGCTTCAGTGAGGATGTTAATTAATGTTGGACGATAACGTCTGCTGTTCCAGTTTGTCTCAAAGGTGTGAGGATGGGGTGAGGTGGCAGTAGCAGCCAGGGACACTCACACCACTGGACCGGATCAGGCAGGGAACTGGAGAAGCAGCAGCTGAACAGATGAAGTCTGAATCTGACACCTCTCATTTCTTGGCAGGGCTTTATTCTGGCTACGGCCACGTCATCGCATGAACTGAGCTCAAACCATGAAAAACATAAACTACTATTACACAACACAGAAGCGTGACATCAACTGCTTAATTACAGCATCTCTTCCTGGCCATTGTTACGTAGACATGTGTATATGTGCCAGGTTAAGTGACAAATTATCACACTTACACTGTTTTTCCCACACGTCCTTGCTTTTAGCTTCTTCTTTGACTTTGATACCCCCCCATCCTCCTTTCCTTCTCTCTCTCTGTCTCGCTCTCACACTCCCTCTCTGTCAAACTTGTGTTTACTTTGCTTATGTTCTCTCTCCGCTCCCGCCATGGCCTGAACCCCTCATCACTCGCTTCGTTTCTCTGTAGTTCCTCCTGGCAGCTGCAGCTTTGTTCCACCCTCCTCCTCGCCTTTCTGGTCAGGTACAGGTACAGCTTTTCTATTCTCTTTGTGTCTCCCCTTTCTGTATTCCCACATTTCCACGTTTCCAAAGACAAACTGGTTTTTTTTTTCTTCCCCTGTCTCTGTTAAATAATGTGGTTAAATGGAGCTGCTTTTGCGTAATATTGCACAAACCATTTAAAAAAGATATTTGAAGAAGGGGGGGGTAAGAAACCCCATCCACATAATCCTCCTGTAATTCCAAAACTGATCATGAATTTCTGACTGCTCAGAAAGATCCCACCTGGAAAAATACAACAGCACAATTGTCAACAAACCAGTGGCACAGAGCTGCAAAGCCACCACTGCTGACATTTATGTTTTGGTAAAATCCAACAATGGGGCTTTTGCTATTGGCTATTAGCCAATTAAAAATGAACATACACTTGTTTGGTCTCACTTGTTAATAATGAACAGCAAAATATATGTCACACAATAAAAATATGAAGTTAAGGGTTGTTATTTACTTAAAGCTGCGAACAACAGCAACTATAATAAGGAATAATGAGTAAATAAGTCAGAATAATTAGTTTCTATTTGTTCATTTTCATTGTTTATTCTTTTTATTATCATTCTGCTGACATGGCTTCACTGCAGCGCAACAGCCTATAACATTGATTTTGTCTTTCTCTGTGTGCATGAGCATAATGTATATGTATGTGTGGGCCTCTGTATAGGATATCTCCCCATGTGTGCTTGCATGAGGGAGTAGATGAATTCCTTTCATCCAGCATATCTTCCCACTTGCATCCTCTGAAATGTTTACACGTAAGGTAAACAAACCGATGCGCACCGGCGTTCACGTGTAAAACAAGCCCTGACGTGCATGTGTAGGAATAACCTTGTATAACCCGGTAGGTGCTGATGCAGTGCATGAGCCAAGTTGAGCATTAACTTTTAATAAGATCAAGGCACGACAACGATAACCCTTGACCTCTCAGCTCTACTTTGTGCGTGGCACTGCCGAGCTGGGCGGCCTTACTGTATATAGCTCTCCTCTGTGAATCTGCTCTGTTCTCACATCTCTGTCTCTGCTGTCTTGCTTTTCTACTTATGACTCAGACCCATGAGTCAAGGCCTTTATCATTTCTTACAAGATAACAATAGTTATTTTATTATGGATAATGCCTGTGGGAAAATGTGTTTTATTTCATTTTTATAAAGGACATAAGAAGATCCACATGGATGTGATTTTGATAACGGTATCAAACCGTATCTAAAGTGGTTTGAGTTGAACTGAGTTGCTCTGAGATGAACTCTGATCATCCTTGGAGTTACACAAAGCCTCTGGGTGAACTTAAATGCTGCACCAAACTAAACTGTCCTTCTCTTACAAGGATGTTTGGTGATAAAGGGGAACATTTCTATGAATGCACAGAGAAAAAGTGGCTTGAAAACTGTGGGCGATTCTCCAAACACTGAATGGTCGGGCATCAGAGGTAGACAGACGAACAGAAAGGATTAGCTTGAAGTAACCATACTTTCAGGTTAGATTCTGATATTTCTTGGTGAGTCGTTGATGGCAAAGAGCTCTGTGAAATCACCGTTGGGAGCGGTCTTTGAATATTTATTAAATCTAATAATTATAATGACAGTAGCGCTCTGTGTCTCAGTCTTTTCTCCCAGGGTGGTGGGTGCTGCAGTGGCGCGCTACGACTTCAGCTCCAGAGACACACGGGAGCTCTCGCTGCTGCAGGGAGACGTTATCAAGATCTACACCAAGATGTCCAACGGGTGGTGGAAGGGAGAGGTCGACGGCAGGGTAGGTCTTCTGTAGGGTCCTGTCCTGTCATCAAGGCACTGTTATATAAGTGATACTGTAGCTACTTTTTAATTTCTTTACACATCATGCATTACAATCCCTATATTGTATAATTTTCTGTTGTCAGTTAATTTGAATAATTAATCACTTTCTTCCCACTCAGTGCTTAAAGGGAGTGAAACATTTTAAAAGGAAGTGTTAAGTTGTCTGTGCAGCAGAGTTTTAGTGCATCTATCGACTTCAGCTACTAATATTTCAGATTTTAAACTAATTAAAGATCCATCAGTATTGTTTTTCAGTGATGAATGGGTTTTTGGTTGGTTTAGGGTAATTGGAAACAACTGGGACTGTTTAGTGGTAGGAAGCCGTTGAGGGATCATTGCATCAGTTATTATATGGAGGGTGGTGGGATGGGGTACAATAATTTTGATTCAGCTGGATAAAGAGTTGAGGAACTCAAAATTAAGATAGAGAAGAGTTTCACTGCTTGTCTCTGAATTGTATCACCTTGTGTCTTCTCAGGTGGGATGGTTTCCCTCCACTTACGTGGAAGAGGAGGACTGACTTCATGGTCTAATGACATTAAAAGCTGACCACCTCTGCTGAGCGCGACGCCGCTCATCCACTCTCTCTGCCCTGCAAGTCAGATCTCTTTGATAAAAAAACCCAGAGACTCGGACTGAAGAGGAAGCGGCAGCGCCCTCAAAAGCCTCCTGCCCCCCTGACAGACTCTCACGCGGAGCAGATGTCAAATCACAGATTCCAGGAACGTCGCGCCGTTCCTCGTCTCTCTGCGGTCCTCTCTGCCCCCCGTGGCCCACTGGGAAGTGCATGAGCTGTACCCTGATGATAAACCTGCTCTCCCTTCTTCCCACCCACTCACCTTGTCTTATTATTGATGACTCCATCGGCTGGCGTAAGACTTGCCTTCACTGTCGTCATGTTTCGATACCAGGAAGGCTCAGCCACCCAGCTGGGACGCAGATCCCGCTGACAGCGCAGCGCCCAGGTACTCCACCACACTGAGAAGCAGGAGCCGAGGAGCTTTGACTGTTGTTGGGAACCTGTAGCCGTCAGACTTTTGTGTGCAACTTTCCGTCAAAGACTCATTTTAATTTTTAAATTTGAAATCGCTGGACTGAGACTAACTATGTCGTATTTAAATGCAATCGCTGAAACGTGACTATGCACAGTTTGACAACAAAAGGAGGGTGGATTGATCTCTCTCTCTCTCACATGCAATGTGTCTTGTAGAGCTACAAGCAGTTCAATCCTACTATGACAGGAAATCATGCCTGGAGACAAAGTAGAAACTTTTTCCTCCACTTTTATAATTTCTTTCCAATGACAGTATTTATTTGTCTTCATGAAACATGGAACTGGTTGAACTGCTTTAATTGTTCCCTCCCAAATTTAGCTATATAGCAACAGTATGACTAACTTTGTTGGTAAAAGCTGCTGGTTGGTGGGTTTTGTCCACTTCAGACAAAATCAGGTTTGCCTGTTTCCACTCTATATGCTAAGCTAAACTATGCAACCATCATCTATAGCTTCAGATATAGCAGACAGGCACGTTATATCAGTATTGTCATCAAATTCCAATGTACTCCCAATATATAGAAATGTTCTTTTAAGCCAAAAAGGTAGAAATACTAAAACTGCGACCGTTCCCACAAGAATGAAGAAATGAAAATGGGGAGGGATGCACCCATGTTTCAAGACGTTCCCATTTTAATGTCACTTAAGGAACAAAAAAAGTGTCCAGTTCTCATGTTAGGCTTCAGACATGTGAAGTCATCAAAGAGAAAAAAATATGTATGCACAAAAGGAATTACAAAGCCAAACAAGATTTAAAGCAGCATGTGTGGGGCAGACTGTGTAATTGGAGGTATATGTCTATATTTCACTGTGAGCCCCTTCATCTTTTCATCATTCACTGTGGAAACCAGAGAGCCCTTTTACATTCCATGGATTTTTGTGTTTACCTCGACTCTTTTTGGTTTCAGAATGAATGATTCAAGGGTGATGTAACAGCTGTTCACTGTAGTGCAAGGTAGCACAAGGGCGTCAAGTGATACTGTTTCCCTACAAACGTTAACACCCCCACTAACCATGTGTGTGACATCAATATCTAATAAAAGCATACTCTTGGAATTATACTTTTTGGAAATTTGAGAGGCTATCCCCCCCCCCGATTCTCAGACAAATGTTACTTTGCAGGAACAAAGGCTTTTGCAGTTTCATCACATCGCGCCCCTGTCTGACACCGGCGTCGTGGGGGGTTCAGTGCAGAATCGGCTCTGCTCAAATAATGGCCAACAAACAGAACAGAGAAATGAGAGAGGCGCCCGGATACAGCTGTGGTAGAGGAACGAGTCCATGTGAAGCAGAAGTAGGAGACAATCCTGGATCCCCTTTCACCGAAGCTCTTGCTTTCAATATGAGATCATCTCTCATGTTAGTTTTGACACATTTGACTGTGTTAGACTGGTTTTCAAGCATTACATCATGATAAGTTTCAAGGAATGTAGGGTAAGGGTTAAAGGTACATTGTGTGGGAATTACTCCCATCTAGCGTTGCCGTTGTACATTGCAAGCAACGCAATCGTATTTTTCATGCTGCATTCACGTGAAATTGGGCAGACGGCAGACAGACGACAGCCGCTGCACGTAACGGCATAAACAAGCCTCTGTGTATATACAGTAAGTGGTCCATCAGCACAAGGCAAAACAATACACATTGTCGAATACCATACGATGTCGTATTGTTTACCTAACCCACATTTTACCGGCATTCTCTGGACTTCTGTGACTAAAATGACATCCGGTTTGTTATCGACAGTCGTCTGCCCGACTGCACCTTAATGCAGCATCAGCATAACGTTCCTTACCAGAGCACTTAAGTTTGTTGATGGGGGTGATTACTGATTAATGAAAAACATACTTTTAAACAATGCAATTGATTTTTGTGAATAGATGAAAGGAATTACAGTTAAAGAAGTGCTGGAGCCGCGGGCCGATACAATGTCCCTTTTATTTTATTTATTTAACCTTTGTCTGTGCCATTTAACCAGGCAAGCAAAACATGAACAAAACAAAGCAAAAAACCAAAATTAAGAACAGAATTTTCATTTTCAATGTTTATTTTTAGCAGCTTTGGGTCATGGATTTGGGGCAAGGAAACAATCTTTGAACACCTTTCATCACCATTTTCCACATGCAAACTGTTATGTTCAACATAAGATCATTCCTCTCCTGTTAGTTTTGACTCATTCAACTAATTATAACAAAAACCATACCTGCGACCCACGCTTGAGCATGTGAGAGCCCTTTAGGACTCCCACATTTATCTCCGTTTTGCAGGTGGCAGTCATTTGTGAAACATGGTGCAGCCTTGTTCGTTAAAAACAAATCCCATGTCTTCAGCTTCATTGATCTTCTAATCCAGACCATATAAGAATGTGACTGTAGAAGTAGAAAATCTCAGTGTAGGCCATATCAGTGTTTTTTTTCTGATCCATCTGTTGTATTCATTGTTCCAAAAAGCTGCATTATCTCATGCAGATAAAGAGCAAAGGGCCGGAGGTATGGTACGGTGTGAGGGCAGATTTGAATTTCTACAATAGTGATTTGTTCTGTAGGAATTTCTGTGTGCGTGGTCGAGCTAATGCCACGATGATGATGATGGTTTTGTGTTTCCATGGAGAACAACAGTGGCCTGGTGCATTTTGAATTGAACAAAATCCTACAAGTAGGAGAAGTGGATGGGTAATAGATAGATGGTATAAAGCTATAGACATTTGCTTTGTCTTCAACAACTGAAACTGTAACAGAATGACACTGTTTAGTGCCGTCAATGCCATTTTCCAAGTGGGTCATTGCTGATGCTATAGGAACAGATGTTCAAAGCTCAGGATCAGGATCAGATCCACTCCACACTCTGAACACTAGATGAGACAGGTTGTACCTGAACAATCTATTGTTGCAATAGTTACTACCTTCTGTTTGCAGACACTGAACATTGAACTTATAGCTTTCTTTCTCAAGCTGGGTGTCGAAGCATCAGCACCTGACAGGCGAGAAGACCTGCCTCACTGGCTGACCATACCCCGACTGTTGAATTGAATTGTGAGTCAGTGCTTAATGAGTTGTGATGTATATAGGACAGGAAAACTGTTGAGTTAGTTAAGTTAGTTTATCTCGTTGATTTAGGGTTTTCTAGTTATTCCACAAAAGCCACATTACCCAAAACGAGCCAGATAATACTATTAGTGTTGCAGATCCATCGTCAAGATTAAAATCAGTTTAAGTTTAGAGGAGAAGGAGAAGCATACGTTTTTTTGTCATTTCGGCGTTGCATCCATATTTTGTAAAACGATGATGTCCTACTGTACCCCCACCACTGAGGCCTAAGGGTACATTATTCACCCCTCAGTGAGTCTGGGTCTGAATTGGTATTACACCTGGCCAGAAAAGGGCATGCTGATGGGACTCATATAGAGGACAGATACAGCTACCTGCCCCTATAGCGGCTTCCTTTGGTATTAGGGTTAGGGTAAAGGTTTAGGGTCAGGGCTTTTCTACCATACTCTAAAATCCCCATAACAGTAATACACCTGGGATCTTTTCCCAAGTCCTCAAACCACCAACCCACTGCTCGGTGGACAACCTGCTCAGTCTCCTGAGCCACAGTCCCCCAGAGGGTGTGTTTAATAAAAATATTTCCAAAGTGTTTGTTTTGTTGGACTACAGCTTTTGGATTTTAAAATATCACAGTTTTAATGAAAGCCTGAAGCCTTTGTTTGCCCACAGGTTATTAGTTTCCTTTCTCTCTCTTTTTTTTTTGACTGTGCGTCAAATATTATTTGCAAAACAAAGATTTACTGCTGGTAGCTACGTTAATATCTCTCCCACCATAGATGCAGAAGTCACTTCAGTTAATTCAATGAGAATGAGTCAATTTAAGTGTTCATATAGTTATAAACAAGTTACTTTTACAGGTTTTTTATCTTACATTCCTTCAGTGGACCCGTCGCCCCCCCCCCCGTCAGTTGTTGTGCTCTTTACACTTGAATTAATTTATTTCCTTTTGTACTGAATACATTTTGAAATATAGGGTTCAACTGAAACGCACAGCCACATATGTGAATGCATTTATTCCCATAGCACCTACACAATATCAGTATTCCTGTAATGTAAACACTCCCTCAGGCTTACCCCCCCACCGCTCTGCAGCCTCTCTAATGACCAAACTCAGCAGAGGGAGGGCTCTGCTGTGCTAACAGTAACCCTCCCGTCACAAAGAGGCAGAAAGAATGGCTCCCCTAATACTCTTCCTCTCCTTAATCTGCCTGTTCCTGTCTTAGCCAAAGAGATGAAAGGCGACGACAGAGAAGTTGGACAGGAGCCAGAGAGAGAGAGAGAAATGGGTGTACAAGGTTGCGTGGAGTAGATAAAGCACAGAGAGAGCGAGGATGGGTGCGTGTGTGTGTGTTAATGTGAGAGCAAGAGACAATAGGCAGACATAGTAAGAGAGAGAAGGAACGAGAGAGAAAGAGAGAGAGGAAGCCATGCATCACCTTCATCTGTCTGAATGATCTCCTTAACCCCGGGTCTTTGCCAGTCAGCCCCTCTGGATCTCTGTATGGGGGTTAAACAAGGATTTAGCAAAAGCTGAAGCTGCCCTCAAATACGGTGAGCTCTCAGTTCCCCTCAAAAGGGCTCGACTCTCCAAAGGACTTTATCTGCGAGATTTATATCCAGCCGCTGACTTGTGACCATCAAACTCCTTACAAAATCATAAAACTACGGCAACAGAATTTTTCGTTATTCTGACATGCTACATAAAAAGCCGCCGTGCAGGAGGGAAGAGGAATCGAGAAAATCCACAGCAGCTTTTGGCAGTGACACTCGCTTCATAATTTAATTGACAATAGCATGAAATCAGGATTTGACTGGAGGTAAAAATGTTAAAACTACCTGTATGTGCAAAAAGGGTATTTACACAGTGTTTTTTATGTTACTCAAAAGGAGTCTTGATGAATGGAGGATCTTTTTTGAGCTAAAAACTATAAAGGCAACATTCCTCTCACCTTCACCACGCCTTTCCCCAAACTTAATCAAACTCTTTTTTTTCTCAGCGAGGAGAAATAATTTGGAAACGTATACCCACAATATATCTCGAGATGGCAACATCGATGATCAATGGGCTGAGCAACGGATTGCAAAGATATTTCAAAAAGCACCATCCGACAATTGATTAGTTCTTGTGGAATGTGCAAAGAATGATGATGAGAATTTGAGAATGAGAGGAGTAAGAAAGAAGAGCTGAAAAAGATGGAAATGTGAGTTTGAACTAGAGGGAAAAAAGAGTCTGTCTGAGTCTTTTTTAGGTACAAGGACTTATGGGAGAATGTTTCGGGTCAGTTAAAGGCACCATTATTAGCCTTAGATGTCAACTGGTCAATATTGCAACAACTTTTGGATAGATTTCCATCATTTTTATTGTGAAGAATATTCATGCACATTATGAAGCATTGATGTTTATTGGACTGTCAAAAGGTCTGATTGATAGTCAAGGTCCATAGAAGTTATTAAGTGCAGCCAGTGAGTCTAATTTATCACGTATCTACAGCTGATCAATAGATAAAAGTTAGACAGGAATATGAATCTTTTTTAACAATATCATGATCATCAGACCAAATTTCCACTTAAATTTAAGACTGAATACCCACAATACTTACAAACCCCCATGCTAACACGATAAAATGAGATGATACCGTGGCAAATTTTACCTGTGTTAAATCAGCATGTCAGCATCCAGAGTTTAGTGCTTCACTTAGAGCACCGCTGTGCCTGAAAATTGCTGCAAACTCCCTCAACAGTTTAAGTGTTTGGGGATTGTAATGATGCAGTATCATTATTATCATTAATAGAAATACAATCATCAGCCAGTATTGTCCAGGAATAGAGATGAGTTTAGGAAGGAATGAGGAAGAGAAGAGAAGGCAAGGACATGACCACCCTCCCTCCTCGCCTGGATGGTGTTGCTAAGTCTCTGTGAGGACTCTATCAGTGCAACCCAGCAATTAAGATCTCACAGATCAAAGCAGCCTAAATGAGCTAATCCTCTGAGAACCGCTGCTCTCTCCTCCTCTGTCTATCGCTCTCTTTTTCCTTTCTATCCCTCCCTCAGCCTCGTTACTTCCTCTTGACTCATGACTCCGTGTGCTGACTGCGCTTTGATGCTTGACAGCGGTGGGTCCGCCACTTGTAAAATGTAAAATGGTGAATAAATGTGCATTAATGGCTAACACTTTCATATCCTTAATGCCAATTTGCACAGGCTAGGGAGCACATTTTCAAAGGTCTTAAGACATAATTTGTGATCATGAATCTGTAGCCACTCTATCTGATGCCCACATGCAGCGCAGCTCAACACACAAGCCTCACATAGCAGCAGAGAGACTTTTTGTACAGCGTCTGATAACAAGCAATATTAACACATCCAGGCCCCGCATTAAAACCCACGGTGCAACCGGCCCCTTCTGAAGCGTGACGAGTCGGAACCAGCACTGGCGTGGAAAAAAAGGCCCAGTGACAGCTTTGAGCTCCATAGTCGTTCAAAGGAGCGTGACACTGCTAGCTACTTAGCAGGTCAGTCATTATCACAGAAAAAAAGCCGAGCATCTGCCTGTGACTCCCGGGGACAGGTTTAACGAGGTGGCGCTGCTCGTAGTGGCGGCCGTGTTGGCAGGGTCTGACTTGTCTCTCACCCCTCCTGCATATCCTTCTCCCCCCTCCAACCCAGTCTCCCGCTCTTTTTCCCCCTTCTTCTTGCCACCAATGCATTCCTCCTCCAGTCTGCCACCAAACAGGGGTGGGGGGGTGTTTATGTTTACTGCTGCCTCTTTCCATCAGGGAACCATTGTTTCAAGGTGGGCTTTGTAATGAAAGCGTCTGTCTTCCCGCCTTTATTTCTCCCTACTGTAACTTGAATCTCTTTCCGTTTTGTTGTCTGCCTCCAAACCAGCTCCGCTCGTCCCCCCCTGTCTGTCTGTCTCAAGTCTGTCTGTCTGTCTATTTCTTCTCTAACTGCTTCTTTGTCTCAGCTCTTTGTTTTGGGATTTTGGGCCCCCACAGCCACCTGTGCCTCTTCTTCTTCCAATACACAAGACAACAGTTCTTGTATTAATTGGTGTCACAGTCACCACTGGTTTGTAACAAATGTGGAACACGTACCCTTGCCCTTCTATTGAGATCTCCACTTCTGCTGCAATACTAATACAGCTGAGGACGGTGCATAATTTCCCTCACGGTGAGGTCTGTCTGTGGAGCGTCCACATCAGCAGGATCAGATTTTGCATTTGAATTTTGCAGGCCCAAAGGGCGACACGCTCTGCCGCCGTATGACGTACAGCATTACAACACCTGCACACGGTGTTATCTGTGCACGTACTGATGCGTGTCATTGTGGGCTGATGTGAGTCAACACATCAGGATACGACACTGTCCTGTTTCGCTGTGGCGCTGACGCATCGGCTCCCCAGGAAAGCAGCAATTGTGTCACATTCCCCATTCCATCTTGGCAACTGTGCCATGACGACAACTTCCTCTGTCTTTGCCAGTTGGTGCCAAATGGCTGATGTGAATTGCCCTGGATTTTTCAGTTTTGTGAGCATCAGCAGCAAACAATCATCACTTTTACCTCCTCTGCTTTAGGGAGGAGGCAGAAATCTCATGCAAATCACAGACGCAAGCAGAGAAGCGATGCTGTGTTTGTTTTTTTTATTGTTAGTTTGGGTAAATCTACTGGTTTAGGGCTGTGGGGAGAGGGGGCGATGATACTGCGTCTCCAATGCAAAATGTAATTAATAATTAATGCACCAGAAATATATGCATGCTTATTGTAGACATGCTCACATCGTAACTACATATGTATGATTTTTTTTTTTCTTAAACCAAAAGCTCATTTACATTTTAATAAATCAAAATGTAAATAAGTCTAAATGGAAATAACTTCTGGTGTCTTCATGGTTTGGTCCTATAAAGCAAACCCAACCTGCCCAACGATATGAACCTGTTAAATTTGGCCTATAGATGAATTTCTGGACACTTTCCATTTAATTTATAGCCGTCTACATGTGCTTGAGAACAGGTGATAATCTTTTACACATCCTACAGGTGTGTTATTTTTCGCTTCCCATTCAGAGTTATTTATGATGAAACCCGGGGACCAACATAAACCCCCCCTCCTCCTCCACATCCCTCCCAGCACGCGAACGAAAAAATGAGGATAAACCATTTTCTTCCAAGCATTCGGGAACTCTGGAGCAGACTGTGAATGGTATCTTTTATTTATGGACGGCGTCGGTTTGATACATAAATAATTTCTTCAACAGGGTGTCGGGGGCTTGCAGTGCCAATCCCAGCTGGGGCTGATTTGCAATTTAGGTGTGGCACTGAAGGCCAGAAGTGCTGGATTTGGCATTGAGGAAAAATAGACAAGAGCTGTGATCGTGTGTGACACTGAATGGGATTACCATCTGTAGCCGAAGAGCCGATTGCTGCCCTAGATTGTATTGAAATGAGAGGACATCAGATTGGGTTGTGGTCGTGACAAGAAAGCTGGTTTTTCTTTATAGCTTTCATTTTAGTGCCAGAATCTAAACGGCCATGTTTAAAGCTGCATTTTGAATGTCTATTTTTAATTCCATATATTTTTTTACACCTACTGTATGTCGACTCTATCGCATCACGAAAGTTAACAGTGAGTATTGCAGGGTATAGCTACAGACGGATGGCATGGGTGACCTGTGCATCAGGATTTCAATGAGAACATTTCTGACATTTCTTGAGCTAATGGCTGAGGGCAGAGTGGAAAGTCCTAAGAAGTCTGAAAGAGCAGCAGGGACAAAGGTATTTCCATCATGTTCCAGCGGAGGCAGCTTAACTTCCTCTTTGTTCTGTCTATTGATTCTAGTGTACTCTGGCTCTGTGCGCCGAGCCAGCGAACCACCCACCAGCTGTCCTTGCGATGTCAGGGATGTGAATAGGAGTTTGATAAAGCCACAGATGGCATGCTGCTCCCACCCCTCCGTAAGTGCCATTCCTGATGTGTTGCCACATAAATACACATAAAAGCACATGAGGTGCACTTTTAAACGTGTGCGTGCTTCTCACAGGATGTTCAACCTCTTTTTTTTACTGCTCCAAAGAGCTTGACTTGAATACACTTCGACTAAAAAGAAGAAAAATCACAATGGTTGGTTCTCTTTTCAAAAGCTGCACCGATGCCAGTATCTCAGTTCATGGCCTTGCAAGTTTTTATTTAATCTTCTTTTGAAAAAATCGTGTACTTGCAGGATTTGGAATAATGATACTACAACCGTAATAATAAAAATGTAATTATATCCAGCAAATAATGGCATTTCCACAGAAATTTGTGTTTTGGTGCTGGAAAAGGCAAGGTATCATTTTCTCTTAAAATGGTGAATGTCTCTGGCAGTGAACCCCTCCCCTCCAAAACCAAAACTGACAAACAAAATACGCAAATAAATAAATAAAAAAACCTTCTACTGTCAAGCAGGAGGCAGCTTTCACTCTGTGAATACTGCTGCTGTTCAAAGGGAAAGGTCTTTTTGCAAACTGCAACCCTCCATATGGAGCCAGACTTGAAGTTTTATTTATTTATTTATTTTATTTTTCCTGCAGTGACATTGAGTTGGCAAACTTGTACTGTAGCTCAGTGGTTTCCAACCTTTTTTAGCTCATGACCCCATTTTGACATCACAAATTTTTGGCTCATCATGACCCCATTCTGACATTTATATTTGAGAAAGTATAAAATACAATTCTTTATGATGTATGGTGTTTACTTAAAAATATATTTTTATCTGTATTTTTTTTATATTTTTTATCAATTACTAGACATATCAGGTGACCCCTTTTGAATTCCAGGAGACCCCAAGTGGGGTCCTGACCCCAAGTTTGAAAAACACTGCTGTAGCTTAATGACACTTGTGGAAAGAATAAGGACCTGCAACCTCCAACTTCAGATTCTTATCTAAATTACAGCATTTACATTCAAAACATACTGGAAATTCAGATATTTTGAATTTCATGCTACTGTTTATCTCAATCTTATAATCTTTAATTTGAAAATGAAAAGTCAGGGATCTTCATGGTTTCATTTTTAGCATAATAATTATTGGTGAATGGTTTCTGGGGGGAAAAAATGCAAAGCTGGAGTTTCTATACAGCGATGTTCATTATATATGCACTGCAGCATTTGATTGACAGAAAAGTTCAGTTTTCTGTCCCTGAATACCACGGAGCAGTGCTTTCAGTTGTACCGCTGGGCATTTCAAAGAGTGGCTATTGATGAGCTGCATATGGATATTGGATTTCTAATAAGCTCAGTGCTCCAGTCATGTTGCTGAGCCACTTCTTTCCTAGATACTGAATACCCCTTGTCTTATGTAACTTTCCGTTGGTGCCACCAGTGCTGACAGTGGCAGAACACAAGGACTGCTCATGTCTAAAAATGTCCTCCTAATACCCCCTCCTGAGTCTTAGAAGTGAAAGGGGGAAGGACGAGGAGTTGCTGCTGCTTCACAGAACAGCAGGGAACATAACTAGGGAACAAAATCCTCAGGTCTTTTCTGTGTGCACTGAATCAAAAACAACAAAAAAAAGTCATTTTCCTAAGATGTTCCAGTGCCGCCATGTGTACATGTAGGTTGAAACACCAGCATTTCTATTTTGCTATTTATATAACGGAAAAATGTATTCATGCATGTGTTCAGTAGTAGTGTACATGCAGTTGCCACCCTGGTCTCTAATTCTGGTGGAAACAAGTAAAAGGTAAAAATATTACCATGCCAATATCCCCACTGTTAGCAAGCAATATAGAGGAATTATGGTGCTCATTTTCCCTCAGTGGCAAAGAATGTCAGCGCTGGCCGTGTGTTGCACCTGCAGAGCAACGCACTCCAATGAGTTGTTCATCAACCTCTTGTGCCATAATCTGCATTTAAGTGCAGAAGACTTGGATTTAACCTCAAAATGTTTTTTTTTCTTTTGCTGATGGCTAAATACAGCCCACAGCCAGTAGCAAGTGTCATAAAGTACAAATTTTATTGCACTAACATGTCGTAAAGGTAATTGTCTTCACACACACGCACACAGGCACACGCACACATGCAGGCCCTAAAACCTGTGCTGTAAAATTTGTTTGGGTCCGACTGTCACTGCAAACAGTCTCAAGTGTGCCACTTCACATTCTGCAGCGCAGGTTCAGCGAGAGCTCAACCTTGAACAAAACTATTAAATCACAGAAAGGTGGAATAACTGTAATTCTGGGTGGATAAGATGTTGGTGCTACGCTACATTTGGGGTGAGAACATAAGCATTTGTCAGTTTCCGAGGGCTTAAAGGGGGAGCCGACCTTTCATCAGGCCTGGTGACATTACTCACTGTTGGTTTAGTTTTCACTGAAACACAGGATAAAGTAACTTTGTAATTCTTGTTCATTTATTAGAAAGACTGGGTCCTTGTGTTCAAACAGAAAAAAGTTCATTTTTAGCCTGAGACTGAACACCTGTAGAAAAATGACTAATCAGCTAAAGCCAACAGATTGTTAAGCCAAGGTTAAATTAGTTGATCAAAAAGAGTTTCCAACCTAACCTGAGGATTATGTTGAAGAGTCTTAGCCTAAATACGGCTGAAATATACAGAATATAATAGTTTATTATCTAGGGCTGTGGTAGGGTACTGTAAACCCTAACCCTTGCTGGTATATAACAAACTAATGTTGACTGCCGCCAATGTTTAGCTACCCTAAACTCCAGAATCCAACTGCAGGGAACATAAAACACTACGATTAATATGTTTTATTGTGAACTACATTTATTGGTCTTGATTGGTCTAAATCTGTAACCTGTTGAAGTACAAAGTGTCTCCTGGCTTTGAAAGTAAATAACTGGACATGCTATTGTTTTTTTTGTTTTTTTTATGACAGCAGATAAAGGCTG
The DNA here is from genome assembly GCA_030347415.2 of Decapterus maruadsi. Lineage (NCBI taxonomy): Eukaryota > Metazoa > Chordata > Actinopteri > Carangiformes > Carangidae > Decapterus > Decapterus maruadsi. The sequence continues at coordinate 23,446,117 of CM064906.1, forward strand.
TCAACAATGTTACCTCACTCGTAATAACAAAGGTCACAGGTTTGAGTGCATGAGATGAGAGATGACATGATTCCTAAGAATAGATTATATTATATAAAGTTATATTTAAAATGACAGAGAACCAAATGTTGAAATTGTTGGCTCTGAAACAATCTGCCCATTAATTTCCCACTGAATGTTACTGTAGCTGTCAGAGAGCCGGACCGTGGCCTGGCTGTGGCCGAGAGAATTAACCTAAGGGGAGGGATCATGGCGCTACACACCACATGAATGAATACCAAACACCATCCAAATAATGCTCAAAGTGCAGTACAGTAAAGGGCCAGCGACAGGAAACCGCCACTGGGGAAACAGCTGCCCATCCAGTCCACAGCTCCAGTCCTGTGAAAGACACAGAAACAGTTACTAGTAACTCATGCAGCCCAAACTTTAAAAGGAAAAAAATGACAAAAAAAGGAAAAAAAAAGAATACTGTATGATTAAATCAGCAGGATGACACAAAGGAACAAAGGATAAACAATTAACAATATTAGAATAACCATAAGAAGTCACAGGAAATCATTCACTAGCAGCTCAGTGACCAAAAAACCCCACCAACTTAATCAGAATTAACAATGTCACAATTAACAAGACCATGTGTACCATGTGAATTGACCCTCAAAAATAAATTATCAACTAAAAGACAAAAGAAAAAAAGAAAATGAGTGCTTGAACCTCATGCTGATACAAGCCAATTGTTACCACAGCCATGGACCAGCAAAACAAAACACTCCTGAGTGAAACTATGGCCTCGTATTGAGGACAATGCCAGTGGTAACCAAGGACCTGGAGACCCTGACCTCGCCCCACCCCTGTGAATATAAACCTGCATACAGACCAGAGAACAGAGGCACAGCTTCAGAAACCACATGTGGATGAGAGGTGCAGTTCAATCACTTCACAAAACAAACCTTAGAGCAAGATAAAATACATTTTAAAAAGCAGCAGATAATAGATTAAAGTTGAGCCGGTTTACATGACACCACACCACAGCCAGGCCGGCTCAGATTCAGGAAGAGGGCGAGGAGGACTCACCTGTGGAAAGGCAGCAGCGTCCAGTCGTCAGGACACTGGTGAATGACTGAATTGAGCCCGATGATAAAAATCAATGCATCAAAAAGAAGTAAAAGAAAAAACCTTGTTGCAACACCTGGTATTAATCCATTCTTCAGACTTTTGTTCCTGTCTCCTTAATACGGTAGCTCTGATGTGAAAACTATATTTTCACAGATCTGCTGGTTATGAATTTGAAATTCTGCACAACCTCTGTTTTGGGAAGAGGCTCAATAAATGAAAGATAGGTTGATTTTCATGGATTTACTGTTTTTGACTTGTTTTCCAATTGCCAATATACATACACTATAGTTGCTATAGTTTGTTCTCCATTTCTGTCCATATAAGTGTCTCAACCTGCTTCATACCTCCTCTCAATTTCCAAAAAGTTGCTTTGTAACACAATCGTCTCTCTCCCAAAAAAGCCATCCGCTACTTTTTTTCATTGACAGTGTCGTTTAATGAGAGGCACTTACAGTAGACTCTAACACAATTAGGTGTTTCATGACAACCTCGGGAGGAAAATTAATCTCTCAAATGAAATTGGTCTCAGTGCTCAATATGTCACCCAGTGGGATGCGACTTCATTTCTATTCATTGACCCTCCATGAATTAAAGCTCATTTCCCGAATGTGTCGCTTCGCCGAGGCTCCCGCAGCAGGATGCAGGCTTTCAACCATAGCAGCTCAGAAAACCTTCCCTTCTTCCCATTTGATTCAGGGATTAGATCTGATTACAGATTTGAGCTGGACAACCTCTGCGACAGCCGCGCAATCTCCTTTTTTTTTCCCTTCTTTTTTTTTTTTATTCCTCCATGTCCTTCCTCTTGTTAAATTTACATAAAGCTGATGGGATTCGGGCGTCGAGATTCTTCTGGTTTCTCCCATGTTTCATGAGCACGAGAAGGACGGTGTTACAGCACATAAGGAAAAGAAAACAAACCTTCAGTCATTGCACCAGGAAGTTATTTGTTGACTGATATATTGTTACCGGCAACTGTTGCTTCAGTGAGTTGGTCAAAGATTGGCATCGATATAGCTTTCCATAAATCTTTTTTTTTTTTTTAAATGACATTCAGTTATTGTCATTGGCTTATGCATATCTACAAACAATACACCGAGTCACTCTACACATCTTTTGTCTCAAATGTCATGTAACTACTGAATAAAATGTACTACTTTTCAACAACAAGACAAAGACATGTTTTTCTTTTTCCCTTTGGTGGAAGTGTATTGTGTAGGTGTGTATGTAAACATAGTTTTTTTTGACAGCAGCTCTCAAATGAAGAGAACCATGTGCCACACAAGCAAAAGAAATAATACAACCAAACTCCTTATACGCACTCATAGTCCACATCTAGGACAGGTCGGCAGCAATAGAAAACAAGTAATACATCTTTTTGTTTTGCGTAGTCATGAAAATATCTGTTTTTATACAAAAATTAAATACAGTTACAGTATGGTACAACTTTTTTTTTTCCCCGTACAGGTGAGCTCAAGCATGACTACAAAGCCTCTGAGAAAGAAAAAGAAAAGTACTAGATTGGTACTTGTCAAGGGGCTTTTGAGAATAATACATGTGCAGCATTTGGCAAAAACAACAGACACCCTTCAGCAAAGGAAAATTCACCAGAGTCACCAAAGCACAGGAAGGAGAAAGTGAGTGGGTGGGGGGAAGGGGAGGGCAGAGTGAGGGAAGGGGAGGGAGGAGAGTAGAAGAACAAGTAAGGAAGGAGGCAGTGAGGCGAGATGTTTTAAGATGTCCCCGTCCACATTATTATTTTTTCATAACTTCAGATGATAACTTAGAAATCATGTGTCTAGTTTTTGTACAGTTTGCTCTCAGAGTGTGGGGGTCGCTCTATCTGAGTCTCCAGTCTGCCTTTAATGAAGCATCAGCCAATGACATAATCACAAAGTGGGGGCTCCGACCGACCGTTTTCCTCCTGTGGCATTATACGACAGCAAGTGACAGCCTTTCACAAATCCTTCTATCATTCAGTCTAACAGATCAGTGCAACAACCTGTTCGCAACTGTCACCCACCACTGTGGCCTTGGATATACAAAAGAGTTGCTTATATTGAATGCTGAGCACATTATCCATGCCCTTTGTCCTTCATGTCCTTTAAGGTTGAGAAGTCAGTCTCATCATACGTGGTCTAAGGGTTTGGTTGAGGATGGGAGGCTGCTCAGGTCTCTCAGCAAAGGGAAACAATCAGCAGCGGGAGCACTACGAGGGTGAGGGCGAGCTGGCAGCCGATCGGGGGATGATGGAAGGAGGCCCGTCCAGACAATTGGTCATCACATTCCCCGGGGCCCTGGCAGCGAGCTCTCTCGCACAGGACGCCCGTGAAGCCGGGGGAACAATGGCACCGCTGATGGTGGTGGCACGTGCCGCCGTTCTGACAGCGCAGCATCGCGTTGTCACACACCCGAGCTGCAGAGACAAAGCAAAGAGGGCAGGGGGAAGACAGGAGGGGGTGATTAATAGATCACTCAGTGATAGGGAGGCAGAGAACATCAACAGGCAGGTTCACAGGGCACAAGCTGCCTCTTCTTGTCCTGTCTGCATCGCTCTGTGTCCTTAGAGCACAGCTGACACATTTGGGAGGGCGAAGCCAAGGACTTTTGTGAACAAGTGCAGAGAGGAAGAGGAGGCAAATAACCAGGGCACATACTGTGTGAATACTAAAAACACAGCCCCACAGCTCGTGAAAACCCGCTCCACGAATGATTATGTGTGACAAAAGAACACAAGACAAGACATTTTATGGATTTTGTGGTTATTTTTAGAAGCAGCAAAGGGACTTCAGAGCAAATAATCCTGGCAAAACAATAGAGCAAACAAACCATGGCAGTGATGAGGTGAAATTAATGATTAGTGAATCAAAGGATGCCAGAGTATTATGAAACAGCGCCTCAGTCCAGGACAGTGGAATTAAATTTTGTTCCCCTCCGGCGCAATGACACTCAAAGAGCAGAAAGAGGAGAAGACATGGGATGGATACCTGGCTCCACCACACCAGTGCTACCTTTGATATGCAAATGTGCATTTCCAGGTAAACTCGACAACTGCTGTTATTTTCTGCTCTGCGGTAAAATTATGAAAAACAATACGGCACTGTGGAAAGAAGTGGTTGTAATATCCAACCCTGCATTGTCCTACTGTCCATGGAACATTTCTTTGTTTTGATATAGACTGATTAAGACTACATAGGCTAATATCCACATTTCCAGACAAAAACTCACGACTCAATTATCCCAGGAAGCCTCTCTGCTGGCAGAGGTGAAATCCTGGAAGAGGTAATATTTGCCAAGAGATTTCAGTGTAATTGGATATCTCTCCCTGCATAAATAGTAATCACATTCTTGGTTTTCCGTAATGTGGCTCATGCATCAGAATAAACTCAACAAATAATCATTGCGGCTGCCAAAACTGATTAAAAACGCGTTGGTATTGCATTTAACTTCATGATATTCCCACCCACTTCACACAGACACCACTGCTGCTTTAAATGGAAATTCCACCAGGGTTTTATCATCAATTTGGGATTTTCAATAATTTAGTGTCGTAGAGTAATTTAATCTATTGGTGGATCCACTCTCCGCGCCTCTCGTCTGCCTCTGCTTTTGACCACGCCGAGGAGATTTGGTGTGATGGCTTTGTTGTGTTCAACTACTTTTTATGTGTTTGCAGAAAGATCGATAATGATGGCATTACGAGAGAAAATAACGCAGTCATTCAAACCCCTCACTTAAAATGCAGCTGTTGCCGTGTTGATAGATTTCCCCCCGTATGATTGTCGAACACTGGTGCACAAATAATGAGTCTGGCGAGAAGCCACCGCTCTTTGATTCAGAGAGTGACATGGAAACCTGACATTTTACCACTGATGTTTTAGAAAAATTCTGCCATGAAACTTCCCAGAATCAATGCTGGTTGAGTAGCTATGACATTGTGATGTTTATATTTAGCTGAAAACACTGTCCCACACAAACACTCACACACAACATACTTTGATATGCAAATTATATCCTGAATAAGCTGTTTGTTTACATTCATTTTCATTTAAAGGGCAAATCAATAGTGAACAAAGAAAATAATTATGATGCACATGTATTTGAACATTTTTTGATACTTTCTATAGAGGCTGGATTATAGATGTAACTGCATTATTACTGGCTTTATAAGAAGCTGGTAGGCCTATCGCTGACTGACTCCTGTCATTCCAGTAAAAGGCAGTGCTGTGGTTTCTGTGCTGTGCTTATATTTAGGAGGTTTGCAGAGAAGTACAACATGTTGAACAACTGTCTAATGGTGCACAGTATGCAATACTTAACGGGACGCTGATCAATATTTTTTGTTAAAATGGAATAGGCTTAAGTGAATGCCTGCAGCTGCTGGTCTCTACACTGCATTAGCCTATAGCATCTTTCAGTTCATTGTTTCACTTCTGCGGCTGGAAACTTGACTTGCATCGGTTCACTTTCACTGGTCTCGTGGTGTTATTTTCAGCAGCAGCGGAAAAGTTTTTTAAAAATCCACTTTACACTATAGCTACCTGCTGAGAACCAAACAGGAGATCGACAAAATTAGCAACTGCAGCTAGGTGAATGTGGTGCAACATTTAGCTTCTCAGGAGATTTCAGAGATGAGAAACGAGCTAAATAGAGAGAGGATACTGCACTTTGCCAGAGGGCCAGACATACGACTACAAATAACTGCTACTGGACGTGTATAAATAAGCCTACTTGTAAGTTTTGCTGCTGCTACCTCAAGTTAGCACTTTCCATTTTACGTCCCAGTCTTATACAGACTAGGACTAAAGTTTGGTGGTGAACTCACACTGGTAAGTAAACAGCTGCTAATGTTAACCATGTGGCAAAAGCAAAATTGTTTCTGATCATGCTGTTTATAGCTTCTTTCTGCTGCTATATTCACTCAGTGCAGACCTTGACAAACTTAGGAGTCTATGCTCTATCCTGCCACAGAGTTTGATGCAAAAAGTAGGCTACTTTTTACATTATGCTGCTGACAAATAAATGCACAATATCTTTGGTGATGGAGATTGTCAGTGGAATAGTAAAGCATATCCATATTTCCAGTCCAGTTTCTAACCACACTGCACTCGGGGCCGTTCAGCCCTGGTCCAAGCCAGTCTCACAGGATGGGACGAAGAGACCTGAGTCAGTTTTCACCGACCACCTGACCGATGCAAAAATACCTGCTTGAATTCTGTATTTGTGTCCTGACTCACAGCTGCTCTGTCCGCAGTGGGTTCAAACATTAATGGCCTTCTGGCTACAACCCCCAAAATCAGGTTTTCTTATTTTACAGCTAATGGAAAACACCTGCACTGTGTGTTTTGATAATCATTTCCATGGGATCAACTGAGTCTCTATTGTCTAGCCTACACATTAAATTTGTGCCCGTGGCTGAGGGATAATCTGTGTCCTCCAGCAGACCCTCAGGACCACTGTCTTTCTAAAAGCATCTGTAGCCCAATTAGTTTGCTTATTCAGAGGCTTAAGCCTGGGGTGTCTGAGCCGAGCCGCAGGGTCCACTGCCATAGCAAAATACAGTGTAAAATAAATCAATTATTCTCTGTCACTCAGAAAAACTCTCACATAGGGATTGGGGAATGCGAGAGATAATAAAAAAGTTTGTCGATTGGGATCTTTAATTGCTCTTTTGTGGATAAAGTGAACATGTTAGGAAAACTTTGTGATGTTGTGTAATATTATACCTTTATCCTTGCACAAAAATAGTTAATTTAACTGTAACTGTGAAATTATTATTATTATTATGAAGTCATAAAAAATTAAACATTAAATTGAAAAACTTAAAAAGATGGATCTGAAAATGAATAATCAATATTGAAGCAGCACAAATTTAAGTCCATTTGGCCCCAGGTTTAAGTGGAGCCAACAAAATACTGGATCCTTCATCCTTCATCCTTCATCCAATAATGCAACTGGATTTTGTTTAACACTCCCAAAAATAACCCTTTTTTGAATGCATACAGTAGCTCCCTCCAGTATGTAACACAGACTTCCTGCTACAGTCTCCAAGCTCAAGATGAAATGACCTTGATGACATCATTGCAGGTTATTTGAGGGAGCTCCCTCCAGAGACACATATGTGAGGTGCAATAAAATAAAATAACATAACATACATATCATATTTTGAATGATTTTCCAGACACAATGTCTTACATCTCAGGTTGGGATGTCGACAACCTTGCCCTAGATGACATCACTCACTTTGCTGGCTGCATGTGGGAACACAGCAGTTCGAGGCCTGGTTAAGGCTGGCTTAGTCTCTCTGAGACATATGTGCACCTCACACCTCTGTCAGACGTGTGACATTTAGCAGTATAACTGTTATGACAGATCCATCCTTGGGCCTTGGTGTTGCACGAAGCAACATGGAGAAAATTCACCACAGCAACAGCAACAGAGAGCAAGAGTGATAGACAGTGAATTAAAAACACAGGAGAACCAAATTAAATTTCACCTTGCTGCTGGTTGTGACTCAAAGTGTGATGCAATTGTTTCTTTTTTAAACCTTTGTTTTTTAAACCGGTGTTTTATAGGCCTATTGGCATATACTGTACCTCAACCTGTGACATACTATTGATTTGTGTAGATGTGTGTCCATTTTATCTACTGCGTCCCTGAGATATAAGACATACTGCTCCTTTTATTCTGACTATTGTAGAGGATCTAACAGACTGTTTACGTCCTAAACATACCCAGGCAGTTCTCTAATCCCCTCATCTGAGATGAGAGGATGTCCTCAAATACTCTGATGTCTCTTGATGTCCTCAGATACTCTGCAACTGAAGTCTCTGAGATACAGAAAAATCACAGCATGATAAGAAGCTGAAAGTCACAAATCGATGTCCTGCACCACAGCTCCTGCCACTCCTTTTTTGTGGAAGATTTGGATGTTATGAGGCGGAGAAAAAAAGCTTATTGAATAACTAGCCTTTTAAAATATGCCAGTTCATATTTACAGATCTCATATTACCTACATCAGTCAGTTATGTTGCAGTGACAAAGTCAGACGGTAGCTTTTAGAATTAGAGATTCTCATTTTATTATAAGAGGGACCACGCAGTGACAGCAGGGGGGGAAAAAATCATTTTTATAGTGATTTATTTAATATTTTTAAAAGGCCTTTAAAACTATAGATTCACGAGTGCAATTAAGTATAAATGGAGACAGTTTTCAGATACAGGATCTGCTAATTATATGCTTGGAGACAGAATAGTGTTGCTTCAATTACACCGGATCAATACCTTTTGCCATGATGTCAGGGTAAGACGAAACCTGCATTCAGCCATGCCTCCTGTTATCATATTAACATAAAGCCTTCATCATTAGTCATGACTCCAAGCTCTGAACCTCACTTTAAATTGTCAGCTGCAGAGTAGCACTTGACAGTGGCAGGGAATACGACTACGTTTATTGTTTTTTATTTATGAACAAGCTCTGTGTTACTGTAGAATTAAATGGTTAATAGTTTAGGGTAGCTTATTGTAACACAGAGACTTGAAAAAGGGGGAAATATTTAGCCAGAATTCAGAAATATTTCTAACAACACCAGTTAGGCTAACTAATTAACTAGAAGCTTGATGGTTCAGTCTGTGTTTTGAGATAAATTTGAAAACATGTCATGGTTTTACAGAATTCAAACGTGTTGTTACTCTTTCCTGGCAATCAATGACAAGCACAGTGACTTCCTGGAGTTTCAACTTGTTGCTCATGCCATTCATCAAGAAAAAGTTAATGAGACACAGCGTGTTAATAGCTTATTTTTCTCGCTAAGATAGACTATAGAGAGCTAATACTGTAAAAAATATTTTACAAAATGTCTCACTTTTTCTTTAAACTACTGTTGCTTTTTAGGACCATTTCAAAACTACTGCCACCTGATCATTATCGTCAGAGGCAACATAATGATTAGATTTTCTCCACTGTTGGTGCTACAGAAGAGTCACAAGGTCACATTTACAGTGAGACTTGTGCCAAGTTGAGAATTTCAAAAACGATTAAACGTAAACAAACAGCTAATTAGTCTGACAGAAATTTAATTGGCAAAGACATTTGTGCGTTCACCTCCACAAAGGTGAGGATTTGCTTCTTTTCTCTTTTTCATATTTTCCTTTCCTCCGCTACATTTTCCATTTACTGATATAAGGTGTTAAGAAAGCTTTCATGAGATCAGCATAGGTTACACTGATCAGTTTCTGATTTTTTTTTTTCCACCTCTGACTGGAACCAAAATTGGATTATTTTACAGCTGCATCTCATCACCAGCTTTTTGTGTCCAGGAAAGAGAGGGAAACGCCTTCCCTTGATCGTGGAAATCCTGAAAGTCCTCTTTTTTTGCGACTTAACACTCACTACACAGGATATCTGGGCCTGAGGATTAGCTGGAGATTGCTGGAGATCAATCTACATAACCCCCCCTGGAGCCTCTTCTCTCCTTCCCTCTCCTTCTCCTCTTCCCTTTTTTTTTTCCTTGTGAATGTGGCAGAAAGGGTGCACCCCCAGAGAGCATTCTGGGTAATTAAAAAGAGGGCATGATCAAAGAGGTTGGGAGGCTGTGGACTCAGCGATCATGAGGCATGTGGTCCTTTCCCTACAGTGTTCTCACAACAAAAGGTCTGCCTTGTAAGGACCAGCGTGTATTTGTGTGCATGCAGGATGAAAGCATTAGGCTTCGAGAAACCAACCTACCGCATACTTCTATTTGCATATTCTACATTACACTTTTTTTTTAACCCCCCCCCCCCAATCAATAAGCAATCAATTCTTTCTTTGTATTGTTAATGTCATGCTGAAGTTACAAAGCCTATAAGCCTACCTTGGTTACGATTTGCAACACCAAGAGATGAGGCATTTGCTCGATCTGTGTGAAAATGGGAAAGGTTATATATTACACTGAGTTGTAATATAATTCATGCTGTTATGTTGTTAAAGCACAGGGACAGCATGCATAGATGCTTTTTCTTTTCTTTTTCTGACTGTAATTAGTTTGTTATCTGGGCTGATTGACCTCACAAATACTAGAAAATTTCAGACACTGTGTTTGGAGCAGTGGATGGGCTGATGTAGAATAGTGGTGCATGCAGCTTAAAAGTGATTTTTCCACAAGACAAAGGCAGAGAGACATGTACATGTGATAGCTGCTTTTGTTATCCAGTATGAGAAGTCACCTTCAGGCATCAGCATGCGTAGGGATGCATGGTGGGAACCGCATCTTCATAAAAGATGGGGTTTTTTTTGCCCCTCCTCTGGCTTAGGGCAACTATCTGTCTTTGCACTTACAGCAAATATTCTCGTGTGGAAGGGAGAAATCATTTTCAGGAGTGCCTGCTGATATACTGGCCCAAACATGAAGGACTGCATGCCCGGGACTCATTTCATTTTAGGCATTTCTAGTGTTTTAGCTCATTTTTATATGAGTCATAACCTAAAATTACTGGTGACCATTTTTTTTCTCCAACCTTATAATAATAGATGCTTGAAGGACTTCCTGCCTTTCCATTCATCTCTAAACATATGAAAATGAAGCAGCCTCTCATGATGCCTGTGGTGTGTAATTCAGTTTTCAAAGCCCCACTGTGACCATGTCACCCACTTCTTGAATTTAATGCTAGAAATGAATGGAAGTCAGCCATAAGTTTCCAACTGCTTCCTAAAAAATGCAGGACAATCACACGTCCAGAATATAAAACAGTACCACATGACTGTTTGCAGGAATGTGAGGTAAAACCTTTGGTGTAGGACTTTGTAGTTGTACTGTATTTTGTTTCTCAAAAACTTGTCACAGATTTTTTAGGAACAATTGCGCCAGTTAAAAATGCATTTGAGCGCATTTTTCCCCACATCATGCATTGATTCACTCCCATTCATAAGAAGTTAGGCATTGAGATGTAATTCTACATTAACGCCTTGTTAGGATTCATTTCTTTCCACTGGGGAAAACATCCTGATGAACAATGATGGTAATGTAGGCCACGATTTCTCACAGAAACACCATCAGTCATACAAGAGTTAGTCATCACCGAGGGAGGAGACCATTCATCAGCATGCCAATTTTAAAAAAAAGAGCGTGATCAACTTACGCACTGGTCCGTGATTGCTGGGGATACCTGCGGAAAGAGCAAAAGACACAGCGTTTCATTAAGGCGGGAAACCAATCCATTTCATTTTACTCTTGAAACTTTAGTCATGAAACCACAAGAGAGAACATCTTTGTTTGTTGCTGTTTCCACTGGGTAATTAAAGCCAACCGACACTTATCCAATTGGTTTCCGCTGTGTCCACTGATTAGCAGCCACCGTCTCTTTCCAGAGAACCGGACCAATGCACGGTCCAACACCCGCCTCTCTCTGATGATAATAACGGGTCTGCTAGTGACAAAATGTCAAGAAAATCAAAACTCAATATGGGTAAAGTGTTTTTTGTTTTTTTTATCAGCTTTTCCGCTGTTTGTTTGTTTCACAATTGTGTTTCCTTTATCTGCTACTGGTTTCTCTCAAGAGGGAGATTGTTATTGTTGTTATTTTTTCTGTCCCATCCTCGAATCACTCAAACAGTATCTGGAAATGATTTAATATTTGCTGTAGTTGTCTTAAATTGTCAGGTTAGTGAGATTTCCAGTAGAAGCTGAGATATACTAAGTAGCAAGTGAAAGTCCTGACGCGCACATGTCTGTACATGAAAGACGATAAGCTCGAAGGAAAATGAAAAATGCACATTTTCAAGAACTGAGCTGGGTCTGCGCTGTGGCCCGGAGCTGACTGGTGCAGCCTTTTGTCTGAGCCACGTACGCTATCAGTATCTGGCTGCGAATCCAACATCTTTGTGCGATGTTAATGTCATCAGCAGGCAAATCCTACCCCACAATTAGTGCAATTTCTGATCCTTTTCATGAGCTTTATCGCTTTGTCCTTCTGTGATTATGTTTCTGTGGGCCTTTCATATTGTTTGCACCCCATTCATCACTTCATTACCAGTTTGGGGAGGGGGTGCTGTCACAGCAACTGTTGGCAAGAGCACAACACTGCAGCAGCAGCAGCAGCAGCAGCAGCAGCAGCAGCAGCAGGAAAAGCACAGATTTTTAAGCTCCAATTTGCAAGAAACCAAGCGAGCTACAATTCTTAACCAATAGCTGTTCTGTGTGAGGAATGGAGGGCAAACAATATTGCCCTTTGAAGCCAAAACACATTCTTCAGTCTGATCAAACTCTCAGCCCTAACCCCTCTTAACCTGTGAACCTGCTTTGGAACACAAGATGAGTTGTGTTCCCTGCAAAGTGGACTGTCAACATAATTCTCCAAGTGATTCCTCTTCTGCTCTGCCGGCAACTTACAGATTTTTATTACACGCCTCCTTTTTTTTTTTTTTAAGGGAAGCCTTGGATTTGAATCACTCTCGCTCGGTCTCTGCTGCCGACAGCTATGGCCCATAGAAACACGGGGCTCCATTTTTGGGCCCTAATTTATCAGACGAACGGTCACGTATGTCCATATATCTACATGTGAGGGGATTTGAATATGTAATAGACCTTGTCCTGTTTCTACCTGTGAGATAAATGACTTCCGTGATTAAAGAGGAAGACTTGATGACAGATGAACGCTATTAAACTATAATTACATTTTGCACGTTCAGCATATTTGTCTTGATACGAGGGGCTGTATGTTTAATATCCTCATAGGAAATATGAGCTTCACGTAATGGATAAAGGCATGTTACAAGGCCTGGGCTTCACTTATGAGAGAAATAAGAATAATTCAAGACAAAAACTGTGTTCGTTCAGCACCTGGGGGACCAATATCCTTACGTCACTTCCATGTGCAACATTATTGCATTTTATGCCACTTCCAAACAAGTGCTAATATTGCTTTTGATATGGCTAGACCTTGGTTTCATCGGTTCAGTGCAGATGCGGCCAAGTGTTGGATTTTTTAATAACGGCCTGTCAATCTGACATTGAGCACCACATTACATGGAGACTCATAACACAGGAGAGGTGCAAGGGTAAATCCAGCAATATCTCCTTAGAGTTCGCAAACGTTCCCACAAACAATACCCCCCCCCCACACACACACGCACGCAATCAAAATATGTTGCATGTGCACATAGGCAGACACACGCTGCTCCGTACGCATGCATGCATACAAAGCCTCGGCCCCATGAGACGCACACACCCCTGCCAACGACTGAGCCATCCTCCAATTCATCATCGGGCAAACAGCCGCAAAGAAAAGCAAGAAAAAACACTGTTACCGCACAGATTTACTCACACCAAATCAGCGGATCAATAGCAATATCATATCTCTGTACAAATCTAATCAGAGCGCCACGTCTGAGAATTCAAGTCAGACAATCAAACCGAGCATCTGAAAAACCTGCTGTCAATCCCAGCAGGCTGCTGCCATGAGAGTTTTCTGACTGCAAGGCTGAATCAGTGAGAAAGAAGGACCAGAGGGCTAGATCTTCCACCATCTGGCCTCGCCTGGCCGTCCACCACCACATCCCTGAGTGGCTGTATTAGATTTATTGAGGCAATGAGCCCCCTGCCTCAGGCATGGGATTTGATAAATGTGACTCAACTCCCGTCCAAGATTATAATGGGGATAATGCAAAAGAGCACCTTCTGCCTCAGAGATAGCATGTGAACGGGCAGAAAAATATCCAGCGTTATAGTGTACAACTTGTCATGGAGCTGAGGCGGGGATGTTAAGTTTGGTGTTAAAGTAACAGAAAGGATGTTGTTTGTGTGAATTTAACACTGAATCGATGAAACCAGTGATGCAAAGTCTACACAAGTCTTCATAATAGCAAAACAGGTAATCGGTCCCTCTTGCTGAATACTGTCTAACTTCCATCCCTCCCATCGTCTTGGAGGCTTGGAGGCGACTGGTTCACATGGGGGAGTCGTCACCTGATGTTGCTCATCTGGGCCTTCCATAGTATTTAAGCTGGTCCATGTGTTCACTTATTTACTTCTATCTACTGACATTTGGTTTTGTTTTTGCACATCACAACAGCTCCAGAGCAGCACAAATACCACAATTTTTAGTGTCCTTTCTTTACACTTTCGCTGAACTGGTTTGTGACAACCCTCAAAGACAAGAATCTGTTAATATTAAGCAGCTTAAACTACTTTAAAGGGATAGTTCGGGTTTTTTGATATGAATCTATATGGCTTCCCCATCACTAGTTACATGCTGTGACAGCGACTTTTCCCGGACTGCGTCCCGTGAGCGGAGTTCCGGCCCGGTTTCGGCGCTGACGAATGTAGTCCGGCTAGTTTGCTGGGGTCACGAAAATAAAGCGTTTTGCTTCTCAAAACAATATGCGTTCAAAAGAGTGATAAATTTGCATCACAAAACTGTTGTCCAGGAAAAAGTCTGACCTCGCATTCGCTTGGCGCTATTTTCTCTCCCTCCGTATCACTTTGCAGACGCCTGTGTTTCCAAGCTGTTTCACTGAGTTTAAGGATAGTTCACATAAACATATCTGATTATGACAGTTCATGGTGGAAGATCAGACCTACAAACATACACAGACAGACAGCGTGCATCACCTGCACCGGACGGTGCTGCTGAAAAAAAAAACGGTCTCTCCAGCCAGCTGAAGCAGCTCACCTGCAGCTGTCATATGAGCCTCGCTTTCTCTTCAGTCGGTGTTTGGCTGCACTTTATTTAAAACAGTTCAACATGTGAAGGTCTATAACCGCCATCTGAACAGCGGTCAGCTGAGCCAGAGCACAGTGGACGTGGCTGCTGTGTAGGCTCGCTATTTTATAACGGCAAGAAAAAAAAAGTCATCCTGATTGTCTGTGTACATTTGTCGGACTGGACTGAATCACGGACTGCGCTGCATTTCTGATCATCACCCGGCCACCCTGTCTGTCACAGCTACAACTGTGGGTCTAACTTCAGCTTGTCGCTTCCCTGTCCCTCCTCTCTCTCTCTCTCTGCCCGTTTTAACTCCATCTGACGAGGTTCAGCATCACAGCCTATATTCAGGTTAATAATGGTCTCCATTTGGCTCTGTGCTAAAACAAGGGATGGCTTCATTACTTGTGCCATAGTCAGATATGTTTATGTGAACTATCCAAGCAGTAAACTCAGTGAAACAGCTGATGGAAACGCGCACAGCCGTCTGCAGGCGGCAGTTTAATCATGCGATCAGACTTTTTCCTGGACAACGGTTTTGTGATGCAAATGTATCACTCTTTTGAACGCATATTGTTTTGAGAAGCAAAACGCTTTACTTTCGTGACCCCAGCCAACTAGCCGGACTACATTCGTCAGCACCGAAACCGGGCCGGAACTCCGCTCACGGGACGCGGTCCGGGGAAAGTCGCTGTCACAGCATGTAACTAGTGATGGGGAAGCCATATAGATTCATATCAAAAAACCCGAACTATCCCTTTAAGGTGAACCTCAAGGTCCACTCTTGAGATGAAGGATTCCAAACACAAGGTCCAACTTCCTATTATTTCCAAAGCTTTCAGTGAAAATCAATACTTAAAACTCGCAATGACATGACAGCTGAGCAACTCCATTTACCAAGGAAGGCCTGGAAATGACATTGAAAGCTTTGGAAACATCAAGTAAGTTTGTACTTAAAATGTAAGACATGATGTTTAATCAACATTGGTGTTGCAAAATTTGCACCTAATCAAGTTTTTCCAATCAGATGCAGACACATCTAATAAATTGTTTTGTGTTCTGTTTGACGAGGTTTTGTGATATCTGATCATCGCTGTACTTGCTCCTCTGCTTCTGATCGAGGATGTCATTATTTGCATGATTGCAACAGTTAAACTCTTGAGAAGACTTTCTCATTTCTCATTGATCGTTCTCAGAGCCAACTGTGGTGCTTCTTACGCAGCAGGACGACTGTTATGTCCACCTTTCAGAGGAATGTGCGCCTTAATTAGCAGCAAAATGACACGTTGTATACATAGAGCGCATGTTCTTTAATATCCGTGTCAGCTCTGGTTAGAAACCACAATCGGTACTCGGAGCTACATTTGGGAAAGATGCGGCTCAGAGCCATGGAGCTGATGAGAGGTGCAATAATCCCTCATAATAAATAATTAAAGAAAGACAGAAAAGTTAATGTGTTTCTCAGCCTCCAACAGTACCAGCTGTGGCCAGACAGGAAATACAGTTTTTTTTTTTCCACATGCAGGCATCATCAACAGTATCACTCACATATTAGCTGCATGTCACTTACATATATTTGCTGTTCCTTTGGGTATTGGGAGGTAGGAGCCCACACTCCAGGCTCTTCCGTGGTAGTGCCTCTTACAGCGGCTGCAGTCTGGCCCTGTGGTGTTGTGTTCACACTCACAGCCCAGCTTCCCCTTGTCAAACACACAGCTGTTGGCATGCAGGTTGCACTTGCACCTGAGACAGAAAGATAACAACAAAAGACGGAGACATGAATAGGCATCATTCTGCACCCATTGAATCAATAGCTTCTGGAGGGATTACACAAAGTCTGCCCTTGCTTCGCTGTTTATTTGAGCCTTTCAAATTTTTTGACAGGGGTAAATTGAAATCCTGGTGGGTTATCTGACTTGGATTGCGCCTTCACATATATTCATTAGAGTCTCCCTTTAAAAAAAAGAAGAAGAAGAAGAAAAAAACAAGGCTTCATTTGTGGCCGCCCCTGTGGAGAGAACAGCGACGCAAACAAGGTCACTTTTGCCACTACCGAGGGCTAAATGAATGGCACTCTGTAAGGTTTGCTAATTGAGCACAAAACGGGGATCTGATGGAGAGATGATAGCACAAAGAGAAGCAGCGCAGCCGGAGAATTCTCTTTTTTCTTTTTCTTCAAAGTTACTTTGTTATTTGGCAAGGGAGCCTTCAGGCAGGAAACCCTACCGGTCGGCGGAGCTGGTTTATTAGACAGAACTGTGGCAGAGTTGACAGATGCTCCTGACAGGAGAGGAGAGAAGGCCTGACGGCTGTCAACACTCCGCCGAACCCACCCCCCGTTTGACCACATGGAACAAACGTGCTTGTATTTCCAAGCCTGTGGAAAAAGAACAAATTGGTTGCAGTTTGAGTCAGACTTGTGCAGGACTAACAACCTGAAGGAGCCGAGACTCGACTGCATCGTGCTTTCAGAATAAAACCTTTTCCATTTCAGCGAGACCTGTTTACATCCAGTGAGGAGTTCGTTTAGAGGGGAAAATGTTTGCTGTCACATGATGAGATATTAGAGTTTCACCTTCCAGTTGTATTCCAAATATAATTCTCCATATTTGATTTTATTCCTAAGAGGGTAAAAGGTTACAACCAGTAACCTCGGTGTCTTGGGAGGTTGGTGGGCGTTGATACACAATCAGTAGCGGAGGGAGCCATGAGAGGATCTGACACAGTAGACCTCCCCAGGGGTTCGGGCGGCTCCTGGTTTCACATCATGCCTATGTTTGTTTTTACAAAGTGCTTCCGAGGGAAGATTTCTCCCATTCGAGAAGGAGTTGGGTATCTGCTGCCTACAATCACCAGTGAACATGAGACAGAGAAATGACAGCGGCACTCAGAAATACATCCATTCTAATTGACTTCCTGGCCTTACGGTGACATCTCACATTAATGATAGATAGCTGCGGGAAACAAGGGAAACTATACCTTGTTCTGCATAGCTGATAAGCAGCTGTAGAAAGTCACTGAATGAGGTCTAAAATAATGTTGGTGTCTGGTAACATCACTGTATTTAAAACCCCTCCTATTTAGCAGTTTATCTGTTTTAAACCCAAATTAGCTGAATGGGAATGGAAGTAAAAATCCATATTCTTGTGGGGACATTGTGAGCAGAGATATATCTGTTATGTGAGGTGCAATATAGCACATAAAACAGCACAAGAGACAACTGCAGCCAATGCATCTTAGAAATCATACAGTGGGTTTTGATTATTTTCAATGACGCAAGGTTCATACAGTTCAATGTAATGTGACGAGTGGAGTTCACATGAACCTTGGGTGATCACACAAATCTTTTCATAGCAAGAGAGCTATTGTCGTTTCTGCACAAAAACATGGGTTTTCCACAACAGAAATACTTAAGCACTCCCAGGTTCAATCTTTAAAAAGAAAATCAACATCTTTCCTCGAGTTGAATGCTGTCTCGCAGTATTAGCAGCCACATCACAGCAAATAAACGCTGGTGCCTCTTACCACACATTCCCCATAGTCTTTAACTTTTTAATCAATTAAAGTCCCTGCTCCATAAAATTAATGACTGGGTGTAGCTCTTCTGCCATGCAGACAGCAGCAGCTCCCTGAAGTCAAGAGCGATGAGATTTGACCTTCCACTTAATTAAAAACCAGCAAAATCTGGATCATCGGGCCCAACTGGTGCGGGCAGCACGCTGATAGAGTGGAGGATGTGGACTCAGGGGAGCGCTGGGATGTGATGCTTTTGCCGCTGGCATTGTCATATTGAAATCAGAGTGTTTCTCTGTCTCCGGCTTGGGTCACCAGAGGAAAGAGATCCCCTGTATGTCCAGCCTTTTGAACTGGCACCATTACAAAGACACATTTCATAAAGTTTTAATGACCTTTTATCCCGTGTTCAGCCCGATAGCAATTGGTATTATCCATTATCCAAACAAGTGACCCTCCCCTAGGAGACACTGGAAATCATCTAGCTTCTCTGTCCTTCCCATCAACTGCCCTCCTGCCCTGTAAAAATGCTCCCAGAAATACTGGGAGTATTTCAGTAGCATGGAGCGACAAGGTGAAGATCTAAACCATATTACAATATGTCTGCTGTTTCCTACTCCTTCTTCCTTCCTTTCACCTTCTTCTTCCTTGGTTTATTTACTAAAGAGAAACTCACAAAATGTTTTCTCTGGATGGCTGGATTTTCCGTTCAGGCTGCCGTACAAACATGGCGGCACAAATGGCAACACTAAAGCAAGGCTCTTGCTATATAAGGCTACGAAAACCAAACAAATTTCATTTTATGGCGTTTATACACCCATACTATACAGTTTGCATATTCAGATTTTGCCAATAAATTTACAGTATTATACACTGGACCTTTAAGCCATAAAGCTTAGACAAAGGGAGATGGGTGTTTATCAGCTCCAGTTCTGATCATATCTCTTCAATTTTTGCCATTTTCTTGAGCTACAATGTCTTTCAGGGTGTTTTCTCATCACAGTGCTATTAAAGCAGAAACACCATAACTACTCTGTTCTGGGGGGTGGGCTCAATACGATTAAAAAAAAAAAATGCAATAACCGATTAAGCATCATGATCCATTTTATAGCCACTTAAACTGTGGTCATTATTGACCTGCTGCACATCATTAGCTCAGATTGTCAAGAATTCACTTCATTAAGTCATGTGTATAAGAAAAGAAAAGAAAAGAAAAGAAAAGTATCAGATTCACCACCATTGTCAACAAGCAAGTCTGATCATCTTCTCCACAATTGTTTATATTCATTTAGTCCTATAGAAGAAATGAAACAAAAGTTTCCCAAACTGTGGGTTTTGTCATGTGAAGTCCATCGCAAACTTTTTGGGCAACTTCTTCTTCACACTTTTCAACATTAAAAGCTCATTTTTCAAGTTCTGCCTGGGGGGCCTTTGGGTGTCCTTGTTTTTGTTCTGTCACTTTTCCATTGGTGCTGTAAATGTTGTTTGACTGACTGAAGTCGTTGCTTAAACCCCCGGATACGAAGAGGTTGTGGGGTGTCCATGACTTTGGCCTTCAGCCTTTGTAGAGGCCTAGGGCAATGATTTTTGGGCCCACCTACTATGAATCGAAATGCACATCAAATTGGTTACTTCACCTGTCGCTTTCCAAACAAACACACACACACCTGTGGGGGCTTCAGGCCTTCTGACCAATCTAAGAGAACCAGTTAACCTTTTTTTTCTGGCTAGGCAACAAAATAAGAATGAAAATGTGATTGGTTAGCTGCGCTCTAACTCTTTTATTCCTGCAGCAAAAAGAAAATTAGGTCAAACTTTGTAATTGCTTTAAAAGACAATAATTATCAAATAAAATAAATTTAAAATGCTAAATGTGTTTGGCCTTCTCTGAAGCCATAGGAGGCCCCGAGGGCTCACTATTGATTGAAATTCATGCGTCAAAATAAATCTCAAATCCTAAACAATGGAAATATCTGCAGGTTTAAATCTCCTTTTAGGGTAATACGAAATATCCTTTCCTTAAAAAAATAAAGCACATGTAGGTCTGTATCTGACATTAACTACAACTGGTTATGATGTGATACTGTACATGTACTGGTCTTGATCTCTGTACATTGTGGAATATGAACCCTCCAAATGAATGAATGAATGAATGAATGAATGGATCTCTATAATCAAGGGGGATGAGTTCAAAGTCTAATTTATGTTGATATTTTGGGGCAGACAGCTGCATTGCCCTGTGTCTCCTCCTCTCCCTGCTGCTGAACCTTTGGCTTCTCGTGGCTGCCTGGCACCGTGTTGACAGGCTCACCGTGTCTAACACAGCTTTTCTTCCTTGTGACAGCTCCTGGCATCTCTGATTCAAGACAAGAGAGGTGCACAGAACTCGTTAAATAAGAACCTCAAAGTCGAGGAGCCTGAACCGACAGGTTACGGAAACTTTCATTTGAGGGGAAACTTTCATTTGATAAGCTCAACCTTACAGTGACTTTCAAGGAATATAACATTTTAAAAAAAATCTCAGATTCAATTAAGTCTTGCTCAAGATAAATGATTGTGAATCTGTAAATACATTTTTTTTTTTTTGCGGTGTCGTAATCTTTGACACTCCCCAAGGCACTTGTGGAAGAATGAAGAGAGTGAGGCGATTTATTGCAATATACCCCTCAGACAAATTCTCAGCCAATAAATTACAGTGGTCTTGATATCAAGCAATATTAATGTTTGAATAGTGAGAAATTATGGTTATGAAACCCATAATGAGTCTAACACTCGAATGAGCAGATAAAGAGAACCTAATAGAATTAAACTTCTGAAAATGTGATGTGGTGTTAACTGGGGCCATCATTATTCAAAATTTGCATGAAAATAGTGAGAAGAGATTTAAATTTTAAGCCTGTTTATTTTAGCCACTATCTTCTTTCAGCTTTATACTGTAAACCCACCCACATGTGTTTACACTTATTTGCCTTAATTAGAGCACTCAAGAAAATGTGGGCATTTAAAGATTGTGTTTGATTGACATGTTGCTCACTCTCCAGGTGTGAGGTTGAACAAATCGCACTGTTTCCATTTGTGTTGGGGGCCTTTGTCGTGGGTATAAATGCCACAGGTATGAATAATAAATTCTTGATGGCTGAATTTCATTTGGCTGCTTTAGTTTCAGGGTCTTATCCTTGTGCTCGCTAAATCACTGTCACACCAGATGCATTATCATAACCTGTTTTTATGTCACTGTTCTTCACTAAGTACCAACCCTTGTAAGTTGTTTTTGCAGTTTATTATGACTCATAGTTTCAGTGACTTCTATAGCAGTCGTATCTGACAACACAGGTCATCTAAGCAAAAGCACGTGAAAGTAAGAAAGCCCCCTGGTGGCCAGAGTGAGTATGACAGGAGTAGACGACAAGGGACGTAATTCAACATAAAAGATTCAACGTTTGTTTTTTTACTCCATAACCTATGCTCTCTTACCTTAGTCATTTATTTTTTGGGGAAATGGTTAGGGTTAGAGACTTATTTGTTTAGATACGTGTGTGCAAAACACAAGTCATGTTTCCATCTACCTATTTCAATGTGCATTTTGAATTTGTGCCTCAAAAACCTGACTGGAAACGGAAAAAAAAATGCACATCAACTCTTAAATGCACATCACTTTTTTTGCGCAAGGAGGTGGACAATTTGCTGTAGCCTATCGATACAGATAAATGCACTTCAGTGAAATGGAAACGTATAAACCAACAAGTTATGCGCGCAAATAATGATGCGTACCTACATTCCCATGTATAGGGAGGGCGACGAGGTACTGGTTATTGGCCATCAGCGGTTATTGCGATATCAACCGACCATCTCTGAACTGCTCCTAACACGGCCAGGTGAGCAGACATGGGTGTTGTTAAGACTCTTCCAGACCAAGACCATATGTCTGGAATATCATCTCTTTAAAACTCTCTTTTGCCACTTTTTGTTGACCTTTTTGTCCATGCGCTTATGGCGTCATCGCATGTGTGCACCGTCTTCTTTCTCCTGCAGATTGGCAGCTGACTGTAGTGAATGGAAACGCGTACTGTACAAATGCATTTCCTTTTGCCACATACAAATTGGATGGAAACATAGCTACTGGTATTAAAGATAAATGATGTAGCTTTACTGGACTAACGTTAATCGAGATCATAAACAATCATATTTCAGGTCCAATTTTAGGAATAAATGTAAAATAACCACACTAGTGCTTATTTTTCTGCACTTCTACTACTTTTTTTTGCTTCTATAACTCTGCTGATTGTCCCTGGTGTGTCACATTACTTTTTTTTTCCCTTTGTGGAGGCAGTGGTGTGATTGACCTAATTGTTTGCACCTGTGACAGGGTATAAATGCTGAGAATCCCACGGGGCCAGGCCACATACTGATGAAAGGCTGCCTGCTAAACTGTTTGTCTGTGGCTTGTTCTGCCACCATGAAGATAAGGGAAACACTGATAGCAACTTGGACAAAATGGGTTCTGAAATGAAAATGCAGCCTCTCCTCAAACCACCGGTAAACGGAAAGGCTCCTTTTCTTTCTTTTTTCCCCATTAGAGATTTGACCCGTGACCACTGCTGTGAATGATAAGACCGACTGAGCAAACCGGTCTCCCTCGGCCCGATACCTCACCTGTTCCTCACACAAGTTGGCCATGGTCAGGAGCAGTAATGTGCCTCCATGCTGTATAAATACATACTGAGGTTTGCTCAAACTTTCCTTGACGAGACACATGGATAGGCTCACCTGTCCTGCACCAGTGATGGCTCTGACAGATATGGAGAGATCAAGGCTGTTGAAGGGGAAACTTTGGCCTTGCTGGGAAAATTTTTAGATGAATGTCAATGTGTTACCTGGCCCGAACCAGACTGACCTGACAATGCTGTGCAGGGAGAGGGTTGTATGATTCTTTTTACATGAGGGGATCAGGATGTTGGTCCTGCTTTCCTCTCTGTGCTGCCCTTCACTGGAACACTGTGTCTGACATGTGAGGCGTTTCTCTTTTCTTCTTTTTAAGATTGATGGTCAGCTTGACTCAAACTACACCAGAAATCTGCAGGCGTAGCTCACATTATCTAAATTTCCCTGTGTCTCAAAGATCTTTTTTAATAGGGTTAACACCAACCAACACTGTGGTTTCTAAAGCAGATGCAGATCTGCAGGTTGTCTGAGCCAGAGTGACAGCTGACCATCTTTTAATGAACGACACATTCGTGCTTGCCTTCTTTAAACATAAGTTTAAACCTTTTATTAAAAGTTTGAATCAATTATCTATATATTTTGTGACCAACTGTTTTATTGACACTATAATTTCACATGACAAGGTCGAGCAGTGCAAACATTTTTAACCCTCCCTCCATCCCCCTCCGCTTTCGGTCTAGTGTCATACAATCCTACTGGGTGCCTTTATTCTGAACTGAGTGGGTCCGTTATAGCCGAAGCAGCTTTCTTCCATGAGTCCAGTGTAGACCTTTTAGCGTATAGTTTGTGAGTGGGTAGCCAGCTTTTTGGCAGCCGTCAAGCCAGCCAACCAAACCTTGCATTGTTTCTCATTCAGCCCCAGATCATAGTAGATAAAGTCACTGTTACCTTCCTCCAAAAGCCATAAACCTCTGGGCAATTATCTATATATCTCTATATATCATGTGGCTGAAGTCATGTTCTTTTATTTTCTTCAGGTTGCCACGCTAGAAGAAAACCTGCTTGCCTTCCAAAAACATTCATGTGGGGAAAACATTCAGCCTTGTGTGATTTCCCTAACTTTGTTTACTCTTTTGGAAAAAGTAAAATATTCATGTATATCAAATTATTAATAATATGACTTCATAATGTGATCTAAAAATAAAGTGTTAATGCAGCCGAAGCCCTGCCCTAAATTTAAAACGGGATGTTTACTGTAGTTTGCAACCCAACACAGGCAAACTCTACGAGACAGGTGCAGGGACAAAGACAAAGTTTCCAACTTTAACACCAGTCATCTGAGCAGGGACAAAGCAAATTGAGCTCATGTAATGAGTCTGACAACCCTTCTTTACATCGCCTCGTTTTACATCTCAGCTGCGTTGAACTTTTCCATGAGGAGAGGGGAGAGTCACAGAGTCACCTCATTACACCAGGCTGTGTCACCGTGAAATTGAAGAGTCCGATTAGGGTTGTTTTCGTCGCTCTGTGCTGTGGCCAATTTTGTCATTCTTCGGGGTGTAATGTAATACATCTCAAGCAAATTGTTTGCGTCCCCTATCGAAATATAAAACAGCCCCGCCAGGGTTCCCCCAAATTGTTGGAGAAATATTAGGAATGGATCACAAGTTAATTCCCCCTGCTCCAATTTTCTGCCGAGGCGAAATGAAATTTGAATTTGCGTGGCTTGGACCACTGCCACTGAAGGCCTGTGATTTGTTTCAATGACAGGGCCTATTATTGAGGTTGTGCATTGATGTAGGCATACAGTATGGTAATGTGCCCCCCCCCGCCTTGTCCCACCTCAGCCCCTCGTGGTGGAGGGCTGACTCATTCATGTGATGTAAGCTGCTGAGACAAGGAGGAAGCCGTGAAGAAATCGGCAATGGGAGGACATATTAATATGGAAATTAGAGTGTGTGTATGTGTGTGCGTGTAAGGCATAAAGGAATTTCAAGTGTTGCTTACTACAGGCATTCATGTACAGTACACAGTAAAAAACCAAGTGTCAATTTAACTCTTAAAGAGTTGAATTTAACTCCATTTCAGATAATATTTGGTCCCACTCAAAAATAGAGTAAAATTTACTCAATGGCCAGTGTCAAATTTTCAGTGTTAATTCTACTCAATTCAGTGTCAAAAATAACAATGGAATGTGTAAAAATATTTAACACTGAGGTTTGTTCACACTGTTCTGAGTAATATGATTACACTTTATAGAGTTAATTTTACTCCAAAATTAGTTCTTAAAATTACACTCTAATGTGTAATAATATTTTTTTTTTTTTATTTCTCCACAGTGTTATTTTTATATTTTATTATACCTAGGTTATATGTGCATGTGACTTAACTGCTTTGATCCAAATAATAATGAACTAATTATTAATAAAATAAATAAAACACAAACCAGGTTACAGTAACAACTTGCTTTAATGCTCACCAGATGAAGCAATATGGGACAACAAATAGAGCTGTGTCATTCACTCCATACATCTGTATGTCAAGGCAGGTTGTCAACATGAAAGACAACAAAATCTTGCTTTCTCCTTGTTACTTCATACACATAGCAATGTTCTTGAGAGAAGGTGTGGATGCTGCTTCTCATAGGCCCTTGAGCGAGGAGGTAAGGCTGGCTGCTGTGGCTGATGTTGAGATGCTGCTGTGCACAGGTTCCAGCCTAAAACCAAACATTAAACAGCAATATTTAGTGACAAATCTCTTGCAATAGATCACAGTACATGAGACTTAGGTGATGAAAAGCATATTTCAAACAACTGTCAAGCATACTTTTATGAATTTGATGAGGTGTTCCACAGCCTGACTTGCTGACGTCTTCCCTGGCCTCTTACTGCCCTGGGCGGATGGAGCAGCAATATGAAAGACAGGTCATTGTCCAAACCTAAACAAACATAATAATAAAATAAAAGACAGTGTAAGTGTAAGTGTAAGTGGTAAGAAGATATAAAATATTACATTTTTATGCTATATGTACATTAAACTGGCACAATTACAAACAATTGTAATTAAAAACAGTCCTAGTCTTACCATTTCTCATCAAATGTAGGAGACCTGGGCTCGGTCCATGGCCAGCGGCCTGGCCCGCCACCTTGAGACAGAGCAGAAACAGTTATGAACTCAGAGGAAATTGTTTATGATAAAATAGGTGTATTAACTAAGTAAAAGGTTGTGATTTTGTGTTATTCTGATGTACTAACCTTCTTCCATGAAGGCATGAGGCATCCAATGTTAGGTTAGACAGCCTGACATGCTTCTGGTCCCCACCGAATGACACACACAGCAGCATTTTCTGATAAAATAAACACAGGTTTAAACAAATGACAACCAAGTTTCTGGTCAAGTGTAAGTGAGTCAGTCGTTTTGGAGAAATAACCCCTTCAAGTGTAATATAACCACACCAGACATGCACAACTTTGAGTCACAGTTTTAGCTCCATTCCTCAGTGAGAGCTAGCAACAGTAGGCTAACTGCCATGCAACTTTGCTGTCTTTGTGTAATTTTTTAGGCAACACTTCGGCAACTTCATAAAATGGCTAACCGACCAACTGACCATTTGAGTCGTCGAGTATTGAGGCCACATAGGTGGGAGAGGGAGGGGGCTTTAATCGCGGTATGCTAATCCCTAACCGGGAATTAGCTTTACGCTAATTCGCGGTTAGCATACCCAACAATAACACAAAACGTTACCATAAGAAAGACAGCTCTATTTGTGTGGACATTCAGGCAAAACACACACATTTAACAGAAATTCAACTTCTGAACTGCTAAGTTGCTAGATGTAGCTATGGGACATGTAGCTGAGTCATTCAACAGAGGAAGGGGCAACACGTTCTCAATCAACATTTATAAACTGATAAAACTGTATTCAAGTGGAAAACAATTATTAAACTATGAACACCAGCATGTTCATGATGTTACTTACCCGACCATGGCACAACTCCAGACCTGCTCCAGACCTCGCTCTGCTCCAAACTAACCGTCAATGTGCTGCAGCGCCCCCAGAGTGTTAAAAATGTCACTCTGTAGAGTTAAAGTTACACTGCATGTTTTCAGGAGTTGACACTGACTTTTAACTCCACTCTTAGAGTGGGTTTACTCTCCATGTAGTTATAAATACTCTATCTAGGTTTAAATAGGTTGACACTGCAATATTGACACCCCATTTTTTACTGTGTATGAAGGTTGAATGTACAAACAAATTAAAAAAAATCCTGTGTTCAGAAAAGTATTATCACTGTAATGTAATGAGAAGAAAACAGACTTTGCCACTGTGCCATTCAGGTGATGACACACACAAACACACACATGCATAAATCTAGATCCAATTTGAACACAAAGCCACAACAACCTTGTATGTTCCACGACTAGTAAAGCTTGACTGTACAATAGGTTTAGCAAAAAAAAGAAGAAAAAAAGGACGTGTCAATGATTTTACTATTCATGGCTGCTGCCCCTCCAGAGAGAGCTTATGTTGATGTGCTTTCCCTGGCACCCATATATTATTTACAAAGAAAGCCTGGGCCATAATGAGCACTAATTAAACGCCGGAGACTGGGAGATGACTGGCAGAAAACATCGCAGCATGTGACAGACATCTGGTGGAAGATAAGTGAGCAGGCGTTGGCAGAGCCGGAGAGAAACCTTACCGTGGTAGCAGAGTAACGCTGGGGGTCGTGTGAACCTGCACTTGAACCTGACTTTCAAACTCTGTCAATCAAGCTGGCTACAGCTGTCATGGTTCACAGGGCACGGGCCTGGTGGATTGGAAGTGTGTGTGTGTGTTCTGTATGTGAGGCACTGGATAAGAGCCAGGCAGTATGTGTGTCTGTGTGTGTGCAGTTTGTTTTGGCTCGTGTGGTTATGTGAAGGGCAAAACTGCAGTGTAGTCATTTAAAGGGGCAACAAGAAAAATCCCAGCACTAAAAGAACTGAGCTCGACTCCGTGTTTACTTTGGCTCTCTTCCATATAAATAGATGTCTTCTTAAAGTCACATTTCCAAGAAGTGCAGGGGGGGGAAAAAGATGGCCGCTGTAAGACACCCTCCTCAGTGAATAATTCTGTTGGATCTTGGCTGTCATTAGCAGGATTTCAGGAATGCTAAAATTAACATTTTCTGTAAGTCTCATCTCACTAAATGACTAAATGGTGGTCTAAAAGCTTTTTCAGAGGCCTATGGGAAATACAAAATCCTGTTTAAAGCTAAATTGTAAAGCTTTAGTTTAAAAGACATTATAGGCTAATACTGCCTTGAAAATCACAATGTGCATTTTTGAGATGTGAACTCCAGTTTTTCCATATTTTGAGTTACAGTCCACTGTAGCTCAACAGGTTGATGCACAGGCTCTATACAGTATATGGAAAAACTTCTTTTTCTTTTTTTCTTTTAATAATTCAGATCAACAAGTACATTTTTGAGGGTCGATTTCAAATACAGAGCAAACTTCAACAGTTTGACCACACATGACCTGACAGAGCAAATGTCCCAAATGGGAGAGAAACTGAGAGTTCAAACACTGCAGTTTACAACTCTGATCACCTCTGGATGCTCCTCTGACTTGTAGCCAGGACATCAAGTTACAACTCCCTCCTGTGGCGGGTGACAACCTAGGGGTCACGTTAACAGACTATGTCATTGACCCTTTAAAAAAGAAAAAGAAAAAAAAAACGGTGATAGAAACATCTTAAGGCTATCCATCATTTTGACAGATTTGTTACAATGAAGCCGATCAAGCTGACTGGTGCGCTTTTCAGTATGCACCAGTAGTACCTCCTCCTGGCCTGCGTGGAGCGGGTGGCGCTGTAGCGCTGCCACACACGCGCCACACACCACCAGCAACAGAGAAGAAGACAGACAGCTTCCCCGCAGTTTTCAAACTCCAAACCAGAGACGTTCTACATTAAGTGGATTAATTATGTTGACGAGTCGTGTCAGTGCAAATATGACGGTCGATAATGATTTAACGGGCGAGATTCAGCTGCAGTGTCCGAGGGACCGACTAGTCAGTCAGCCGCTGTTGTTAAGTTACGTCCATAGACTGTGTGTCAGTTTTTTTAAGTGGCGTGTCTCGGTACAGGTAGGCCGACAGGTAGCTCGGTCGGGGATATGACATCATCGTTTCAGAAAAGACCGTTTTGGCTGTTTTCGGACCACAGATGTGCAATGCTTCATAAAAGAAAGGTCCAGATGCTTCAGCTGGCCTTTGAGAGGGACTTCACCCGAAAATGTTCAATCCAGTGGGAAGACGCTGTTCTTGGAACTAGTGGCCAGACTCGCTACAACTCTTCTAAAGGTAAGACTTAATTTCAATGTATTTTGCCCGCCGTGGCATTTGTTTATACCACTAAAAGCTGAGTGGGGGTTTGTTCTGTCTGGATTTATGCTGCATCTGGCTGTGGCCTGGTGGTTTCAGGTGTTTCAGTGATGCGCAATGGCTGCGCGCGTGCGTAAAAGAGAGATGAGAGGCTGTACGTGTGTCTTTGTGTGTGAGAGAGAGAGCTGTAATTATTAGACAACGCGAGTTCACTATGCGGTGCTTATGTGAATACGTTCTTTTTGGTACAACTACACATGGATTAGCGTGGTGATTGTTGACAGAAAACTGATGTCATCACGTAGCCTTAAATATATTATGGAAGTGCTCTGACGTTCAGCTTGTTTGATTGTATGAATTTCTATTGAATATGTTATTATTATCATATATGGAAGTAATGTGTTTCCATAAAGTGTCTTGAGGTTTGATGCACTGCCTCACATTTGAAAGAGAGATGTGCTTAAACTGGTCTGATGAAGCAGATTGGAAATAATGATTCCTCCATTTCCATTTGTCAATCAGTATTGATTTAGAAGTCTGACATTGTCAATGCCTAGTAGAAGGTGCAAGGTTGCATAAAGCTGAGCTTTGACTTGTTTCTGTGGAGCTCTTAGAAACGATCACGAACTTTGGGTTTGGAAAGAATTTGACTGTTGCAACACTGAACTAAGAATCAGCAAGAAACTTCATCAAGCTACACAATGCACACACAGTATCTCTTCAGGATAGAAGGATATTCAAACGCCATGTTGTCTAAATCAGGGAAATGTCCTGGCACATTACACAGCAGATGATATGGTGCAACATTAATATTATGCTTCTCTTGAATTTGTGTGTGTGTGTGATGACCACTGGAGAGCACATGCTGCAGATTTCCTCTGGGTTTAGATCTTCTGTGTGTGGTTCAGTGGGGTGCGATGCCTGTCATATGAATGCACTGTGGAGGAGCTACAAATTTAGACTCCTTTTAAGTGGGAGATGCAGCTGAAGTGTGTGCGTGTGTGTGTGTGTGTGCGTGCACGCTTTCATGAGCTCAGGATTCCCACCGAGAGAGGGAGATACAGAGTTTGTCTGTGGCTCGAGGGAACCACTGGGGAGCATAAAATAAGAGTGAGATGTTTCATACTTCATCTAAAACTATTATTCTTTTGTATCCAAATTGCCTTTTGAATAATTCTCATGTATACCTCAGAGGGAAGGTTCACGGTAAAATGTTTTGAAATTTGCTTTTGTTTTATCGTTTGTCAGCACAGACAGTCAGTGGGGAGCGAAACATCTCACACATCATCTCCAAAAGCCTGCAGACATGCTGTCAGTGTTAGATACACTGAAGTCCCCTTTTTGTGTTTACAAAGCAGAAATGCGCCGAACAAACAAAATGACAAATGACTAATGACCAAAAGTGACATAATGATTGATATGTTCCTGTTTATGACCAACAGTAAGTCACGCCTCTTCTCTGCATGCAGTGTTGGACTAAACTCACTATATAGATGTGAAATTGCATAATTCCAGCGTCTGAGCCTAAACATCTGCCTTTGCCGGTAGTAATCCTTCCTGCAGCCAGTTGCACCATCTGCTCTTCAATTCAAACTGCCTCATCATAACGTAACATTAGGTGCTACCTGGACAGTTATGACTCACTGAATTAAAACAGGTTGCATGATACAAACTACTTCTTTATTACAAAACCTGCCTTATCTTTTTACCTGGTTTAGTTTATTATACTATTTTGTTTGGCCAATAATATAACACTGAATAGCCAGTTGGTTTAATATAGCCTATTGCATCTGAATTTCATGGTGCACATACTTGAAAGTTTGTGAACCCTCCAAACATGGTGCCTGTGGTGATGGCCAAATAATCAATTTTGGACCCATCTGTCCAGACAGTGGACTCCCAGAAGGCCTCTGGTTTGTCCAAGTGATCTCTGGGAAATTTTAAAGAGCAGATTTATTATTTTTCTGGTGCTTCTTGGTGAAAGTTTTGAAGGCAGTCAACAGAGTTGTGGCAGAGTTGTCCTCCATGTGTAAATGATTTGTCTTATAGATCTAACAAACCCTTTTCTAAGGATGCCTCATCTGATTGATCTGCTTAATTATGTGTCTATATAATCTACTTGACTTTACAGTACAATGCAGCTGGGGTTCACTTACTTTTGCACATTTATTTATTTATTTCTAACCTTTATTTATCCAGGTTTGTCCCATTGAGACCCAAGATCTCTTTTACAAGGGAGACCTGGCCAAGAATGACAGCAAATAGTTTCAAACATATGTTGTACATACTCTGCTGGCCACTCACACCGTTCCCTTGAATTGATCAACATAAACCTGACTTTTCTTATATAAAAACTCGTGATGATAAAATAAGAGAATCGTAATAAAAAAATAAATAAACAGAACAATCTAAACGGGGTTTGCAAACTGCAAGTCATACTTACATTTACAAATGAAACTAGCAGCTTGTGGTGCAACAGAAACTTCCTGCAACAGATGTTTTCTAGCAACTGCCTCACACATTGTAAACTGTTGACTGGATAAAAATCAATTTTGTTTTTAATGGTGCAACACAATTTAGTAAATAACTAGGTTGAAATAAGCCAGCGAGAGAGGACCTGAGAGAAGGACTTCATACACAAACAGGTAAATGAATTTTTGATGAGCTGTGGCTGGAAAACATCACAAGACAGACAGGTTATCAATCATAATGAGCGTTTGGACGTGATCTAATGAATTAGGCCTCGGCGTCACATGTGGCGCTCACGTAGGTTATATACTGCAGTGTAATGCTAACAATCATTATTGCTGTATAGAAAGACCATAATACAAAGTCTGAGGTCTGTCAAAGTGTCCTTGAACATACAGTATCTCTGAACCTGATGAATCAAACAAACGCTAACATGAAATTGAATTTCTCTTGCATGAAAAACTAACGTCCGACACACTTGCATTCACAAGGAGGCTGGGAGGTTGAATTCCTTAGACGGTCGAATGTATCCAATATGGAAACCATACAATTCACAAATAAAACAAATGCACATCACTTCACCATTCAATGCCTCTGATTCATCCATATACTGTAGCCTACACACAAACCCGTAACAGCGGAGGAGCAGTTGGCCGTGAGCAATGTGGTTCAATGTCTGGCTCAAGGACACGTGAAACCACCAACTCTGTGATGAATATCAATCATTGTATCACTTCTATGAGAATATCTCAATCATATTTATTTTCTGTTTATTTGTGAATTGATTGAATTACTCTTCTTCTGCGTCCTTATTACAGTGCTTGAAAGCTATAGGTAAAAGGAGAAGTGAAAGAGAAAGAAACAGCGAGGTGAGGAAGGGGGGAAAAAAACAGAAAAAGGTTAGAGAAAAATAGAGAATGACATGGGAGATGAGAGAAATAGCACATTAGCACTTATGGATTAGCTGCCTCTCATTCCCAGGCCCTGCTGCGGCCCTGCAGATGTGCAGCTCTGACCGTGCAGCCAGCCAGTAGCGGTCATGTCTTAATTAACAAGCAGACATCTGATCAATAAGTGAGGAACGATGGAGAGGGAGACGTGAAAGGTGGGACAGCCTGCACAGTTCAAGGTTTTTGTTTCCCGTTGATGTGGAATAACATTAGAAATCAATAGCATGGCTAGCCCCGCCACACACTCTGACTCTCGACTCAGGAGAGGTGGGAAAAAAAGAACCCCCTCCCCGCTGTTCTCCCACCTTTTCTGCCTTTGGCTCAGGCTTCTCTACTACTCCATCACTTTTCTATCATATGTGATCATTGTACGGGAAGATTTACCACAGTGCGATGCAACCCTCGGCTTTGTAAAAGACGGTTGTATGAATTCGTGTTCTGTGACAATTCTTCGATTATTAAAAGAGAGGTCTATTCTGGTTCTTTTATATTGTCTTGTGCAGGATCTGATGTTTCTCTGGGATTTATTTCAGAGTGAAACGTTATTTACTTTTATTGGTGCGCCGGCTTTGTTTTCCGCCTGCCTCAGGCACTTAAGTTTGGGATTTCTCTCAATGACTTCTAGTCTGCAGCTAATGAGCCTCGTTCGCCAAAGATTTCTACACACACGAGTGCAAAGCCCTCAATGAACCCTAATGATGTTGCTGTTTTATTTACATCCACACATTTGTGCACATTCACCATGTTGGTTTAGATGATGACATCAAGATTTTCCACTTCATCACATTACTGATATTACCATTGCTTGCTTTTTAGGAGAAATGCTACTACACCCCTCAAGATATAGCTTCCTTTAGGTTGCTATGTGGCCCCCATGACATCTTAACTTGGGTATAAGAAGATTAAGGTGAAACTTTAGGCAAGTAATGCGGAACACTTGGTCAGAGTAAGACCAAGACCGGTTAAACTTCAAAAGTCTGACTCCCTACACTGTTCCTACTGCTGCATCACCTTCACATCCAAACCTGTTCTTCCTCACTACACATTGTTCACTCTACTTCCCTCATTTGTCCTGAACAGTGACAGTGAAAACAACTTGCGAGGCACAGAAAAGTTGGAAACTGGGTTGAAATGTTGGTAGATTTAAATTGCTGCAGGTTTTCTCTTATTCAGGTTTTGTCTATTTTTTTCTCTGCAGTTTAACTGTTTCATGATAACATTCACATCCACACTGGTTAGTTTATTTGTGAGTATAGCTTCTATAGCCTATTGTATTTATTATTTAGGTAGTTATTGATCAACATTGTTTGTTAAATTCAGTAGCTTCATTATTTTTGAACCATTTCTAAAAATAACTGGAAAGCATTTGCAGATTATTGCAAAAATGTAATTTGACATTTCTGCAGTGTCCTGATATCCATTAAGAGACATTCATGAGCATACCTGACGTCGTACATATTCGGCTTCAGTCTATCAGTGTTTATGAAGTATTCTGGGTATTCTCAGACAGGATGGCCATTCTGTGATAAGGCTTTCACATTTGGTTGTAGCCCGGGGGCTGCTGCAGCCGGTGGGAACTCCAATCAGTCTCTCCCCACCTACTTCCATCACCCTCTTTCAAGTGAGTTACTGATCCACCTCTGGACAGAAATCGTATGTTTATTTTCTTTTCTTTCTCACTGCAAACTTTTGGTGGAAAATTGAATTTGATGCCCAGGGGCAGGATGGAAAATTGGGCAAAATAGCTTATTTTCCCCCCATCCAACCTTTTGCTACTCTTTCTAATGAATGGCAAAATAAGATATCTGTGGGAGATGCTAGTCTGTGCTGGGTAGCAGGTCTCGCAATTTAGAACTTAGCAATTCATGTTTACAGTATGAGTGTGGATACTCACTGCAGAACATGTATATCCCGCCTGCAAAGGGCTGGAATGGGAATATCACACATCACCATTGTGGAACATGTATTGTGGTATGTGATCACACATCATGAAGTAATGTCAAACTTCAGAACTGCTCATGTTCATGTTTAGATTTTGCGATGATTAAACAGAGTCCCGGATGGTCGGCTATACCTCTGAAAATGTAACTTATTTAAAGCAGAAACATTAGCTCACTCAGAAAGAGAAAAGAAACCTCACAGATTAAACCATAAATCTACTCATTATTAAACGGGGCAAGGCTAAATTTGGATCCAAAGCCTGGCAATTCTGAATGTCTCCACGTTTCACTGATGTTTCCCTGATGATTACCATTTAATCAGCTGCAAATGCTCTTAATTACAAGATTAGTCTCCTACCAATTACCCAACATGCTAATGGTTCTAATCTGCCATTGAAGTCGACTGAATTCTAATTAGGGACTAACTGTTTCAATCCACCTAGGGCCCATCTGATGGGTCATTACCAGCCTAGTTATCCTCATATAAACCAACTGCAGCAAGCGACACGGGTCCCATTTGGAGAGCAGCTGTAGAGGCTTTACGACCACCGTGTGGGCCATTTCCATGTATCATGAAACAACAATGTTTCCACTGCCTGGAAATTGCAGAGGCATTCTGGCAACTCACTGAAGGTACTGTAGACCACAACACTGCAAGTGGTGTTAGTGACACATGCACTGGATATTTTAATCTCAGAGAAAAATGCAAGTTTTAAAAAACAGAAAATCTAATGGCTTTCCTTAAAGGTCAATGACATTTGTTAAAAACAATGGATGAGTGTGTGGCTCATCATGATAAATGGAGAATTATCAGACAACTCTGCAGTCCCCCAAGGCTCTTTAAACATTTTTTATGTTCACATGTATTTTTGGATGGTTGTTTTGCTTTTCTGATTCACAATTTTCACCATCATTGTTTCCAGTAAATCCAAGGTTGACTGCACCGCTCATGGCAAACAGACAAGGTTAGCTGGTGAACACTAGACTTTATAGGAGAATCAAAAACAGACTTTAATTCCTCAGATGGACACGGACATGACACCAGAAAAATCATGTCTTATGGAATAAACAGCTGTTTTCTATCTTAGCAAATCTATTGGGCAACAATATGTGAGCTCTGTTGCCTCCATGTGGCCAACAAACAAACAAACAAACAAACAAACACATTATGCAACTTTAATTAAAACAGAATTATGTCCGTAATACTGTACTTTTAATTATATTATATAACATTTCTACTCTGTCTCCACATTATAGTGTGAATTCATTCAAAAAATGCATCAGATTTCTGTTCTGTTTAGCCTACACTGATGCAGACGGGTATGATTTCTAGCTCATCATAAAAAGTGAGTTAATTATAATGAGAAACCATGTGTAACCAATCCATACAAAGTTTTGTAATGATATAGTCCTCAAACGTTGCAGTGAAAAGAAAGGATAGCTGTTCAAAGAAAAAAAACTTTTTCACCCAATGTGACTTCAGCTCTCGAGAAGAATTTATGTGCTCACTGAGCCGCTGATCATGGTCTCATATTATGGGATAAAGACATGGCAATAAACGTGTAGAAAGATGTATTAAAACCACAGCTCAGAGAGGCAATCCCAGCCCTCTGTCACTGTCAGGTTAGTATTGTAATAAGTAATTTAGGACACCACTATAGAGTTCAGCCTCGGCTCCGACTGCCCCCTCCACAACCCAATTCAGACTTATTATCTTAAAGACACAATTGCAGGCTTGGTTGGCCACCTATATATTGATACAAAAGAGATATTGAAACTCCTGTCCTCTGTATTTTTGAAAATTCAGCAGCTTGTGACAGTGCTACTGCCTACCACCGAGATGCTTTCCCCCCCAGGAAACCTCCTTATCAAAACCGACCTACAGCGGACTTCCTTTCATTCATACGTTTGGCCTGTGGCAGTAACATCTGCTGGTCAGATGATACTGGTGCCACTGGACCGAGAGATATCCATGACGAAGGAAAGTTTAGAAGAAACTTTACACTGCTACACAGAAATGGTTGGTTTATAAAGGGAGTTGCCAAACATATGCCATGGGGAAGCAACAGTCTGCAGGGTTTCATTCCCTCCTCAGTAGGTGATTTCTTCCTCTCTACTTGAAGGAGTGTTAATCAGCGTGCAGCGTCTTTGTTTGGAAAAAAAACAACCTGCAGATTTTTGGCTCTTCGAGGCACACGATCGGCCAACCCTGGTTTGCGCTGATGCAGTGTGATGATTATAATTCCACTAAAATTCAATCAGTCTGGCCTCATTCAATGTCAGAGACAAGGATCGAAACAGACAAGAACTGTCGCTTCATCACAGAGCTCAAGCTGTTTGAAGAGCTACTGGTGGGGGGTGTTTTGACAAAGGCTGGTTTTAACAGCTCAGCGGTCAGTGACAAAGACTAAAGTGGTCTATTTAAGATAGCGGTGAAGCGCCAGCAGTGGGCCGAAGGTTGGCAATTTAAGCAGCTTTGGGTGAATTTGAAACCAGCCACATGATGAGTTTTCTAATGATTATTTTAAGAACTAAATTAAAACCCACAAAAGACACAAACTAATGAAAAGGACACTTACCTGCCCTGCACCTTGATGTCGGAGATGGCGTAGAAATATCTGGACAGGTTGTTGTCGTCCACCATGGTGGCGCCAGTGGCTGGCTTCAGCAGCCTAATCCTCAGATCGGTGATGGTGAAGAAGTCCCTCAGGTTCTTGGTGGTATCCAGCTGGCCGTACAGCGAGGCCATGTTGTGTAGTCGCGGCCCGGCAAACAGGGCAAAGCGGTCCATTATCTCAAACCGTACCGTCTTGTCGGGCTTCCACACGTAGCCTCTGGAGTAGTCCTCGGTGCAGATGATGTCCAGCAGGGTGCGCTGGGTGAGGTCGCTCACCGTCTTGGGCTCCATGGTGAAGGCGTCCAGGCAGTCGGTGGCGTAGAACTGGTACGGGGTCCAGGTCCGGCCGTAGTCGAGCGACTTCTCCAGAACCATCTGCTCCGGTCGGCCGGACTCGAAGGTCAGGACGATGTCGTCGGTCAGCTCGATGGTCTTGTTCCACGACAGCGTGATGTTGACCTGCAGGGGCTTGGGGTACTTCTTCCACGAGGACGACTGCCAGAACGTTGTGGGGTTACGACCTTCGAAGTCGAACATCAACTCAGGAGGATGAGCGAGCTCCTCGGTGGTGGCGTCGCATTCATTGTTGCACATGTATGGATTTTCCTGTCAAAAAACAAACACACACACACGTAAGTCCATATTGTAATCAAGGTGTGTGGTTAAACTCTTGATGGTTTTTAAAAAACTAAATTGGTTGAATTGTTGGAAAATAAAATTCTGTCTTATAATTGTACTGTTATAGTTGACATTTGCAGAAGCTGATTCATATCATCATAACACTACAAAAATGTTATTGTTGAACTTGTTTCTTTGTCAAACCATCAGACAAATGGTATTTCCTTTTCTACTTGATATAATAATGATAAGTGATATCACCACAAATCATTTATTCTACTACCCATTTACTATTGTCACGTACAGATGAAGTTGTCACTTCTATAAAATGAGTAAAGTCTATGTGTAGATTGTAATTTATTTGCAATGGCAGAAGTGGCATCATCTCTCTCTAAGAATAAAAATAATAAAAGCTACACATATAGTAATGTATCTGAGAGCCAGGTTATTAAATCAGTCTTTCACACATTTGCCGAGAAGTGTTTGAGGGCATGATTTTAATAGCTTTTTATGTTAAACTGTTTGAGTTTTATGTCAACTCAGAGAAGTTCAGTTTCCCTGCTAATGGAGGAGTGAGTATACAGAACTCCACAACA
Source organism: Decapterus maruadsi (assembly GCA_030347415.2). Taxonomy (NCBI): domain Eukaryota; kingdom Metazoa; phylum Chordata; class Actinopteri; order Carangiformes; family Carangidae; genus Decapterus; species Decapterus maruadsi. The sequence goes on from CM064906.1 coordinate 23,484,646, forward strand.
GTTTGATCCAAGTGATGGTGGTCAAGGACTCATCACTTTACCTTTTTGTGCAGGGAGAATTTTTAACAATGACACTGACAATAGATGAAAGCATTGGTTCCCACCCATTCACCAAATTTCTGGCGACCCCGCGACCACATGCAAGATGTGCCAGCTAAGATTAGCTACATTTTATTTGAACACGATTTATATTCAGAAAGTGAAAGTATAGAATAGAGTTGGTGTTCTGAATCATCATTTTGAAAAGAATAATAACAAATTTTAACTTAAAAATATATAACCTTAACACTGGATTAAAGACACAAAAAAACAAAACAACAACAATGTGGATAAGAAGCCCTCGGAGAAGTTCAGCAAATGAAATCACACAAAGAAAGTTAAATATTCAGTTTTGCATAAAACAGTCAGAGGAGAAAAACACTTGCAGCTCGCTGTAAGACTCCAACTCACATTTCCAAACCCTAAAAAAATCTCTCAGGTTGGCTGTTGGTTTGCTCTGCCTTGAAGGAATATTTACTCCTCCACTGTCTTGTCGGCTTTCCATCCCATCATGATTCCACCGCCGTACTCAATAGGATTTCTTTCTTTTCTTTCACACTCGGGCCAAGGTGTATTTTTATAATTTGCGCGAGCAATGTTGACCCTCGAGCTGCAGGAGACGGTGACCCTCTCATTAAGATGACACTGTGGATCCCGTATTCTCCTTCAGTGCCATTCCTGCCTACGCTGCCACCCAAATTGCCAGTGTAATTGATATTCCTGTGTGGTATTTCAGCCGAGATGGGAGTGGAATCCCGATGAGTGTTTCTTATGAAACACGCAAAGGGACATGCATTTTTCATGGGCCTCTGTCTGCTCCGTACCATAGACATCCACCCAGTCTGGATGTGTGTGTGTGTGAGATCATGTTGGTGGGGAGAAAGAGGAGCTCTTGATGTGTTTGTGTTTGTTTGTGAGAGGGGGAGAGGAGTAGAGAGCTAAGACTGAGTTTGCCTGTGTGCATGCAGTATGTATCCGCGTGTGTGCGCGCGTGCGTATTTGCGTGTGTCTGAGTGAATAGAAAAGAGAAGAAGAGTGAGAGGGAGAGAGAGAGAGCTGAAACAGAGCCAGAGAGCACAAGACACACTCCAATTGACATTCCTCTCACCTCTGCTCCAGGAACAATGAGGTTAAGTGCTGATGAGATTCAGATCAACTGTAAAGCGGTTCGATAATCAGCAATCATCCGACACTCTACACGCAAAATTATCTAAAGGTGAGAACAGTGCTATCTGCAACATTACCCGCTTATCTCTTTCAGTATTGCGGTGCATTCAACCCAGACTGCCACTTTGCCGAGAAGAAGATCACTGGCAGGAATACTGATAAGCAGACGCCATTAAATTTTATTTGAAAAGACCAATGGCTGCTTTTTTGTCTTTGAGTAAGGACCCCTAAATTTTTACTCACACAAGGAAACATTTTATTTGATGCTTTATCTTCCTCACAGGAAGATGTATGACTCCCCCGGTTTCAGATACAGATCTCCGCAGTCCATTTTATTTCCTGTGGGACTGTGATACGCTATCAGCAAACCTGCTCCTCAGCTGAAAGCGATAACTATGCGACGTGGTAGAACATGACTGAGGGATTGTGGGTCACCGGGCCTGACTAAAAGAAGCGTTGTATTATCCAATTAGAAGGGTAATAAGGGTTATGCTGCTAGTGGGAGGGAGGGAGAATGTAAATTATGTAGATCTTTTTTTTTTGCCATGTTTTTTTTTAAATATATAATAATCTTGGTTGCAGAGCTCCATGCACGCCCACACAACATGAAGCTTGAAAGGCCACAGTGCAGCCTGAAAACAGAAACACAGGGAGGAAGAGGGATGTGAAAGACACGTAACGGGGTAATCAGGAGGACGGTGGCTGCCTGAGTGCGGCCACGGGGGCAATACATTGTAGTTGTGTCAACTGTTTACCAATAATGTGTGCTGGAGGCTCGTTATATATTCCCTTCTTGTGCTGGAGCAGCCTTGGAGGTCTGCTCGGAGCTCAGACCTTGACAGTACATGGAGATAGCGGAGGGGGGGGGGGGGAGACACAGACAGACATTAAGAGATAGTGATTTCCCCGTTGTCATTCAAGAGCATGAATTTTCACTTATATTTGTTTCATTTGTTTTCACGGTGAGGTTGAGCGGAGCAGTGGGGTGGCTGCCTCTGCATCTTCTCGAAACGGGAGCCTTATTCACAGACAATATGAAGAACTCAGACCGCGGCGTCCGTGGCTAATGAGAAAAACGATTTCCCAGCTGAACAGTGAGAAGCAGAGTAAATAGAAGCTTTAAAGAGAGAGAGAAATTTGCTTCATCCCGCCAGCAGAAGGAGTGTTCGGAGACCGGTGGAAAAGCAGTCATAAATTCAATCCATAATCATTCTCTCGCTGCCTATACGGCGACTCCAGGCCTTCGGGGAACTGATCATTCTAACCAAGGAGCACCGTTCGCATATGGGAGCTGGCCGGCTTGACCCCTCCTGTCGTTAATAACACTCAATAATGCGAAGGCACTTTTCCAATCGAACAATAAGTGACATGCACGGTATTTACTCTCTCGCAGCGAAGCCTCGACCGTATGGAGAGCTTTCACGCGGCCCGGCGAAGGTGAAATGATAGAGAAAGGTCGGGACCTTTCATCGGATTTCCTGCGGTGGTTATTTAACAACAAAAACAGTGCCTTATGAAGATCAATACCCTCTGTGGTCATTTAAGACCCAGGGCTTCAGCGCTATGCCGGAGGGAAGCTATTGAAAAACAATAAGCCCTCTCAGCTTGATCCTTTACCTGTGATCATGGCTGTGGGAGAGGCAGATAGACAGCAGAGAATTAGAGAGCGACAAGAGTTTTCTACCAAAATGAGATATCGACCATCTGAAAAATGTAACCTGTCCTAAAAAAATAGTATTGCCACCGTAAAATATTAGTTCTTAGTAGGTTATTGTAATGTCACATCTCCGTAAAATGTGTCTTTTTACTTTGTTTCTATGAAATGTTGGGATTGAAGCAGCTTGACCATATGCACTAGAGATGCGCGGATTGCGGACACAACCGCGGAGTCCGCGGATAAACCGCGGGTCGGGCGGGTGACATGACGAAAAAATATATTTTAATTAGATTCGGGCGGGTGGCGGTTGAACCAATTAGGACAGATATATACATAGTTAAATATTGTTAACCACATACGAAAAATGAGCAGCACTATTTGAAACAGTCACATTATCATCAGACACTGCAGTTAATTGCCCATTGGGGTCTGTGCATGAGAGATGGCAACATCTTATTCATTTTGCGAGGAAATCCGCTTATAGTGTTCATTTTTGGTCATTTTATGGATGAAAACATGTGCAAAAACAATTTCAAAACTACGTGCAGCCTATTCACTTTATTTTCGGCAGTGTCCCTTTGATGTCCACTGCTGCAGCAGCCTGCACATGTCGCCACCACGCTGTGTGTTGTTGGGCTGTGTGCATCACCTGGCTGCCTGAGCCACATGACTGTCGGTGCGGCGCAATGTTTGTGTTGTCTGTCAAAACATGGATGAATGAAACGTATCGACATTATATCGACCGCGGACGTCAGGAATAGATTTTCAGCTTTTGGCTTGTTCCGTTCACCCCCGCATAGCGCTCTTTTCCCGTTATTGGTGGAGAGAGAGAGAGAGAGAGAGAGAGAGAGAGAGAGAGAGAGAGAGAGAGAGAGAGAGAGAGAGAGAGAGAAGCACGCGCTGAATGACAGCAGCGCGCGGTAGAAATAAAACTCATACGGCCCGATCCACCTCATCCATAGGCTATATGATAGATATTGGCCTATAACAGCGGGCGGATGGCGGGCGGGTGTGGTTTTGAAAAAACTTTGATTCGGGTGGATGGCGGGTGGATGACGACTTTTGTGATGCGGTTGCGGATTAAATAATTGCCTATCCGCGCATCTCTAATATGCACACATTTGTTATCATCAATGCCTGCACAATATCATGTTAAATACGATGTCATCCTTTATCATGCCACTGTATTCATTTGTTGCGTATGTTCATGAGTTATGTGAATAATGTTAAATATTAAAGGGATAGTTCACCCAAAATTCAAATTTCACTCATTATCTACTCGCCCTCATGTCGACTAAGATCTGTGAGAATTTTCAGAGTCATCCGTCCCTTCTCTGAGTTACGGGGCGGTCCGTGCAGCAGTATTTGTCCATATAATGGTTGTCAATGGACACCAGGTTTCTTTGTCCAAAAAGACACACCAAAAAACATCCACATACCTCCATACTGCTCGTCTGTAATGTCCCTCTTGTATTGAAGCCCCGACATGAGAAATGAGGGTGAGTAGATAATGAGTGAAATTTGAATTTTGGGTGAACTATCCCTTTAAAGGGTCGCACATACTGTTTTAGATAGGCTTGCAATAATATATATTACGTGATGTCATGGTGACGGCGTGGTGTTCACCTCAGCCTCTGGCATGGAGATGACGAGTTAGAGACCCAGAGGCTGAATGATGTGGATGTTTGCCAGGCATTAATGATCTAATCATTACGGGTTGCATCGTGGGAATTGGGGGATTCAGTGTTTATTGAGGGCTTGACTCATACAAGAGGCAGGAGATCCTCTGCTGCTCTTCAAAGAACATGTCCTTTTATAAATATTTCCTGTGTTTTTGGAAATAAAATAATTCTTAAAAACAAACTTGTAAAATAAGATGTTGTTTGTTATCCTGATCCTATATTTAGCACCTTTCCAGTATCTTTCATATGCTGCTGTAATATTTAATCCCCCTCTCAGGGATCAAAGGTGTTATGTAGCCTACACTGCCTTAAGTGCGTCACCTTTTTAATAACCTTTATTCACCACCACACAAAGTCTATTTTACTTATACGTTGAAAGGAGAATTCAATTCCACACCTTGCTGTACATTACAGCACATCACTGCTAGTACAAGTGCTGCGAGGGCTACTAATGGCCCACCTCTTACTGCTATGACTGACATCTTTGCCACCGTGGTTGCTGTGTAACCAAGCCCTGCTGGTTTCTATCAGTGCTGTATGATCAGTCCAAGGGCAGTGGCTTAGCGCGGTGAGGCCTCAGCAGCAGCAGCCAGTCTGCGGCTAGTCGCAGCTAATGATGTCCCAATCTCTGCAGCCTATAAGGTCAATCCAATATCAGGGTGTCACACACAGTAGGAGAGCAGGAGAACAAGGGAGACGGAGACAGTGAGAGACTTGAGCAGGTAATGTGAATCCAAATGTCATTCACTGAAGTATAAAGCACCTCTTCAACTCTTTAACCATAGGTGGGTTTTTAAAAAAATGTAAATGTATGGTTATGTTCAGTAGTTTATGACAGAACATGCAACACATACCAGCTAAATCAATAAAATCTTTTGAAAGTTGTTCCAAAAATGCACAATTGATATTTACTCTCCAAACTCCCACTTTGAAAACATCAAAAAAATGCACACATTGTGCAAAAACTCAGGCAAACACTACACACCCACCCACACACACAAACAGGCATGCTGATGCGAGGCAGATGTTTAAATGAGTGACATATGGCCTATGAGACTGACAAAGCGCAACCTCCTGTTGATGTGCCTTTTGACATGAGAGGTGGCTTGGCAGATAAATTCTTGGGCCAGTTGACAGCTGCCGTTGAAGGATGGGCGCGGGCGATCCAAGCAATCAGTTTAGCTGACGGATCCCTGGACTTGTAGCTGCAGATCACAGACTGAACTCACTCCACTTCCCGACTGCAGCCGTCCCCCGTTTAATTCAAGCTTATTATCGTTTCTCATTATGTAAATAGAAAAATCTGCTTGCAATTACGTTTCCTACAAAACATATTTGCTGTTGTAGTTCGGCCGTATATGAATGCTGTTTCTAGGAGCTCTGTGACAGCTCTGCTTAGTGCATTCTTAGTAAATTAATTTGGCTTTGACTTTGCTTGAGTGATGACCCTTTCTTCAGGGAGAAGAAGAAATATTATGCTATCAATTACTAAACAGTCCTGGGGGTAATTTATTGTATTTATTTGCGGGTATAAAAAACAGACCCACAGCATATAAAGGCATCATTCAGTGCCATAATACTGACAGGGTCTAATAATGATATTTATATAATCTGTTAAAGTTGCAGGAATTATACTGCATCACTGGACAGTAAAATAATGACTCATTTAAGTTAGTTTCATTTTTTTCCCAACATTGCACCTACACAAATATAGCACAAACATAGTGCATTCAATAGCCTATGAGATGATTAACATCAGAAAGAATGGTGGCACATTTCCAAAGCAGATTGTTGATAATAATGAAGATTGAAGATGATAACACCTGTTTCTTTATCCTCTGTTTTCACATGACATCAGTGTATTGCATAAATACAAAACACTATTCTATAAACATTATAAAATGATAAATGTGACTGAAGGATAATCCTATAGCTGTACCTTATTTTTGGTCATTTCAACACTGTCCACTTTAAGTAATTGTTTAGATTTATGAAAACACTGTTGGTAGAACAAAGGTGGAGCTGTAGATGTGAATGTTTATGGCTAATTGTTAGTTTTTAACTGTATTCCTCATTCCTCAGCAATCAATTGGCGAAGTGCGTCATTGTTATTGCCTTCTTACCATTTAAGATGAAACTGCAAGGTAATATAACATGAGTCTGTGACCTGTGTGTACTTTGCTGGTTTAGTGCTGAGCCCTCAGTAACTGCGTCATCACCACAAAGCCTCTATGGCGGTGGGAGGAGTCTCTCCCACCGGACCTGAGGTGTTGCTGGATTAATCAGCCCATGATCCTGCTTGGCCTTACACCTCGTAACCTTTTTCCGCATCACACCTGCAGACCTGTCACTGGCCCAAAGCCCCTCTATCACACCTCCGGATGTCCATCCTCATTCACGTGGCGCACCAGAGGAGGAGAAAATTGACAAATGACAGCTTGGTGATTCTACTCGGCTGTGATTCAGTGTTCAGGGAGTTGGTCCAGGACAACAAAAAATGATGATGATTTGAGCTGAAGCACTACTTGACAAAATCACACAATGCCCATCGGAGACCGCAATAAATTCTCAACTTCCATCAGTGAGAAAGGCGAGCTCTCTCATGCTCCGTGCTCGCTACAGTACCTTGATATAACTGAAGATGATACGTTTGTGGCGATACACAGAAGACAGGCCAAAATGGATGATATCAAAGTAGATCTAGGTTGGCTTTTCAGAGGGGGCGATGCTCAAGTGTATAGCGAACACTCAGGCTGGGTGTTGATCCTTTCAAGGCTCGGTATAAACCCTGACGGAAGAGACAGCTGAGATGAGCCATGGTGAGATATTGGGAGAGTCAGAGCTTTGGCAGAAACTCAATAGAGCTTTAATGACCTGCAGTCAGGGCCAGAAGTGGCTCACAACAGAGCCAGCCGTTTCATCCCTCTGACCTTCAGAGAGATGAAGGACACGAGGATTGCACATCTGACCTGTGAGTGCTCCATCATATCATATCTGAGGTTGGAGGGTTAGGAGTGTCAAAGACCTGACAGCAGATAATGGCAATTCAATATCGTGCAAGTCCAAGAAACGCCATCATATACAATATCTTGATAGCCCTAAATGGTCAGAACATCTGGGCTCTAGCCTCAGAATTATTGACATCCATGCATTTTAATAGGCCATTACTGTAGTTATGGATGTTTCAGATCATGTTTCAAATCACATACACTTTACAATGCCTCTGAATTTACAGCAGTGCATGCTCTTGTGCGGTTTTTTTCTCATGCCAGACAACAACTGTATATTTTGAAATTTAATTAGCCCAACCCTGCTGAGTTACTCCACTGGTGGCCAAGGGTAAGGGTAAGGGGTCTTGAGGTGATCACCCAAAATCAACAATTCACCGATTACTCACCGTCATGCCAAGGAAGGGTTTGCAGAACTTTCTGAGTTATCAAAACACTTTTGGAGTTCCAGAGGGAGGGGGTCCGGCGCGCAACGGATTTTAATATAATACTGCTCATTTTCGAATTAGCTTCAGGACACTTGGGTCAGTACAGACGAGCAGTATGGAGGTATCTGGATGTTTCACAGTGTGTGTTTAGGACAATTCAAAAGTGAACTCTATCCGCCGCTATTATATGAAATCCGTTGCCAGCTGGACCCCGCCTGGAACTCCTAAAGCGTTTTGATGACTGAAACCCTTCCTTGGCATGACAGTGAGTAGACAATTGGTGAGTTGTCGATTTTGGGTGAAGTATCCCTTTAAGGAACAAAGAATAAAAATATAAGCTCTCCTACACAAGGTTCTTTATTATTTTCTCACTTTTTTTCTTTTTACATTTCTAAAGCTTCAGCCCCTCATTTATACCAGTTGAAATAATCAGAAAAAGGGAGAAAAACAGTGGTCGATCTGCTCACACAGGCCGTAACCTGTGAAGATGTTTCATAATGAAATATTTCTAGAGGTGTTTTTTGATCAAAAGTTAATTCAGTACAGACTTTTCAAGTCAATCTGCCCTCCATCAGTTTAGTATTGCGCTTTTGTGTCTACTATAGGTCAAACTTTTATATTGTAGGTCTGGGTCTTTGTGTCCCTTTAAACTACATTAAAATATTAATACTCATTGTGACTTATTACACAAGCAAGTAACATGTGATTTATGTTGTAGATTCTTCCTGATTGTGGATTAACTATTTATTTAAAATATCCATTTTGTGTTTAGATGATAAATACTGTACATAATACTTACACTGCAAGCAGAGTCAGCACTACACAGTAACTGATTACTGTAGGCTGGCAGAGGAGCAACTTGTACAGAAAGAGGCACAGACCAAATCACAGCATAATCTAAGACTGTGGAGAATGCATCTTTAAAAAATGTTAGTGAAATGTATTCATGAGTTGTAGTTAAGGAGGTAAAAACTTAAACTAAAATACATCAGTATTTTGCTTTTTAAGTGTCGTGTAGGAGGCTGCACGCGGCAAACAAAACGAAAACATTTGCATCAGGTGGAGAAGTGAACAGCACATCAGACGGTGCAGAGGTGACGGCTGTAACTCGCTATTGGCACAGATGTCTGATCAAAACAAAAACACAAACTTCTCCCGGCGCTCATGTTTCGATTTGCCACATGCCAAGAACTCCGCCCTTTGGAATGCAGCCCGTGCCAAAGCAGTCCCTTTGAGGACGGCAGCACAGCCAGTCTGGCCTTTTGAAGTGCGCTGCTTGGCAAATCAAACGCGCCGCCATCCACGGACGCAGCCTTGATTGGGATTCATGGGGCGTCGGCAGAAGAGGGGAAACGCACTCCACATTAATTAACACCTGGCCTCATTATCTGTCCCATGTGGCAGAATCCCACTGGGGTAAATTTAACACCACCTTATTATCATGGGGGATGGTGACGGTGGCGGTGGTGGGGGTGCTTTTATGCGTGCGTGCGTGTATTTGGTTTAGTGAGTGAAACTGTATAGAGAACTGCATCAAAGTGCTTTGAGAATGTGTATTTGTTGTTTTTGTGTATTCATCTTTTTTTTGTGTATACCTGTATATTTCTCCTGTGTATTAGGGCGGGTGTGAGTGTATGTGTGTGTGTGTCTGTGTGTCTGAGCTTGGTCGTGTGAGGGATTAGGTTCCCTCTGATGTCAGGATTCAATAAAAAGCTTTAACATTGCTATAATGAGAGGATGTTTAATTCTCTTTGCTCGATCTCTCTCTCTCTCTCTGTACTGCAAAGCAGCCTGTGGATATCACACCGCCTGGTTGTGTGGTAAAAATTGATATCTTTCTTCTCAAGATACTTTACACAGAATACTTAACACGGGCAGATATGTGCGTGTCTGTGTGTAAAACAAACAAATCAGATGAGTTTACAGGCATCTCTTTTGATCCTGTACAAATGGAGTATGACACTAACAATGCCTGGGTTGTATGTTTGATTCTTATTGGCTTTAGCTGTGCTAAAAATATTCACACTCACTTTGGATAAAGTTGATTTCACCCATTTGACAAGACTCATATTGTGAAATTTATCAAGGATATGCTGCTTATATACCAGTGCCATCCACAATTTATGCTCAACATGTCATGTGTTCATGTTATGCACACAACATACGATACTAAACTAGCCATTACTAATGACAAAGTATTACAAAACTGTACATTATGTGTACAGTGGATCAGTTTTTGCTAATGTTCACACAAATAAAATTGTGAGTGCAAAAATGTTGCAATCAAAAAATGTTGATATCAAAAATGTGCTATGTAGTACAAAACCCCACTTTCCCAGTCCAGGTTCACATTAAAACTACTAACTTATGGCTGATCTTTGTATGTTGTACAAATGATATACTGTCCTTTATTTTGGACTGTGAACATTTTATGAACATTACAAGTGAAAACCTTCAGGATCAGTCTCATGTCTGCACATTAAAGGCTAGGTAGGCAGAAACCTAGAAAAAAGCTTCGAATTGAGTCCACACGGTTCTCATCCCCTCAGCCAGTCCGTCTATGAGCACTGAGTGGAGAAATAACATCACTTTCTTACGTTTTAAAACGTTCAAATAATACGAATAAGAGCTGCTGCTCTGTGATTGGTCAAAATCTACCGTCACGGGTAGATTTTTTGCAGGCTGAAAACAGAGCCGAGTGGAAATGCAGTTCATTTACATTATCCCCAAGGTTAGTGTGTAAGTTTTTGCCTAATACTGTCAAAAAAAGCTGCCTACCTTGCCCTTAAGCTACTAACTTATGGCTGATCTTTGTATGTTGTACAAATGATACTGTCCTTTATTTTGGACTGTGAACGTTTTATGAACATTAAAAGTGAAAACCTTTAGGATCAGTCTCATGCCTGCACATTAATCATAGAGTTAAAGACATGAGGCGTTTAGCTTAGTTTCGCATAATTATGCAGAAGGAACACAGACAAGAGGCAGAAATGATTTCTGCAGCATCAATTTTATGAGTTTTTTTTCAGTGTAACTGAGTAGAACTGTTTGTCAATTAGACACCACATTGGTAGAAAAGTCTATTGCATTCCTATCGATCCATATAGCTCGAAACAAACAAACAAAAAAGTATTATCCATTTGTAACCACATCTCCACCCTAACAATACATTGCATTATTGATTCTGACTCCTGCTGGTTTCATATAAGCAGCTTTCAAACATGTTAAAATCTGCTACTGAGGAATTCCAAGTGTTCTGAGGACACAGACTCAGTTCTCAGCCGTTTACAATGAGATGCAGGGGTCATTGCAGAAAAATTCATAGAAACTGGGATGAAATTGAGACAGTCGGGGTGGGGGGGTTGTGAGACAGAGCGAGAGTGAAATTGCTGCATTGTTCATCAGTGTGTTAGCTCATAGCGTGTCAACTCCTCCTCCATCTTTTTCAATCTGCATAGTTATTAGAGGCTTTTATTAATTTGAAATGCCAAAGTGAGAAATAAAGCATTACTGAAATGTCACCCTTTCACTGAGCATGATAAAATCACACCAGCCACTTTTGTAAACGACCAGTCTTCCCCTCTGTACTTTTATCCCTACCTCTCTCTCCCCCTCCCTCTCTCTCTCTCTCCACAGCACAGTCTCTTTCACTCTTTCTCAGAGATCGATATGGCATGACAACATGATGGCTGGGTTTCCTAAGGGGAGGTGGGTCGCAACAGTTGCCTGTCATCTCGCCACTGTTTCTCTATTTCATTTCTTGCACCTTCAACGTAGTTCATGAATTCTCAAAATCAAGGAAAAAAAAAGGAGAAAACAACACAAAACTGCCTTGAAAGGCTTGACCTTTTCAAAAAAAAAGAAAAAACCTCCTACATTTTGACTACCTTTGGATTTTTACACAATACATAGCTGGTGTGCAATACATATTAACACCTTGAAGGAATAGCTTAACATTTTGAGACATATGCCCATTTGTTTTCTTTTTTTTTTGTAAGGGTAAAATGAAAACATCTATCAATCTAAAGTCTGTGAATTATTGTAGCTGTGGTGCTTTTGGGCTGGTTTACCATAATGACTGGAGGGAAACAGCGAACATTTCTACCAAGATCTCTAAGAGCTCACTCAACAAATAGAAAGAAATGCACCTGCTTCGTTGCTGACAATTAGTAGAGAAGTTTGATGCAAATTCAAAAAAGCTCCACACTTATGAAACTCAGTGGTCACTATTCTATTCCTCATAAACTATATATAAACTATATACTATATAAACTATAAAACTATCATAATTGAACCATTGGTTAAAGAGGAACTATGCAAATCCGGTCGCTTTTCCGCTGTGCATCCCATGTGCATTTGTTTACAACGAAACAGGCGAGAAATCAATCAATAAAGTAAAGGTAAATAATGTTAAGCCTATATGATATAGGCTACGACGTTACGATGAGTATGTTTAATCTGTCATAAACAAGAGATTACGGGCCTTTGTGTCTTAGTGCCGCAGAGACGAGAGCTGGGACACTGGGGCAAGTTAACAAGTTAAGCCATTTATTAAACAATCACAATTAGTCTAAAGCTGTTTAATTAAAGTAAAAATGTAACATAGATAAGATCCTGCATAGTTCCATTTCCTGCTGCTCTTTATGCTAAATTGAGTTTATGGCTTCACACAGTCAGTGGAAGTTACACGTCCAAGCTTTAGCAACAGATGCACTGGGGATGGAAAAATGACTCACAGAGTAAACTCTAAAAAGTTTTGTTTTTTACAGTTCTGTTTTTCAAGGGTAAATAAAAATGATACTGTATGCTATTTCACTCCATTTCCTGTTTTTACGCTGAGCTAACCATGTTTCAGATACAACATTAATTTTCTTATCTGACTCTTGCAAAGACAGCAATTTAACATCATATCCAAAATGTTGTTTTTCTACACGAGGGCACTGCAATATAAATTGTTGTTAATGCAGGCTACAATATTATAATTATATAATATTCAAAGAGAGATCATGATCTATGTTATTATGTTAAATGGGTGAATGAGACATTTTAAAAGATGACAGGATCTGTAGCCGAGCACCAACACCTACTTTTCAAGTTAAGGCTTTCAAAGCCTTCATTTCCCATGAGAGAACTGGCTGATTGCTTGACACTCCTCAGACTGGCAAAAATTACAGACAGTGTCTTGAGGGAGGGGAAGTCCTTCACACTCACATGCACTTCGCTGCTAAAGAAAAAAAATAATAAAATAACATAACTTTGGCAGATGGGTGAGCCAAGTTGAATTTTTTTTTTCTTTTTTTTGGGCAGCAACCGAGAACCAGGCTGCCAAATAGCTTTTGAGTAATTCAATTACTGTATCTTTTACAAGAATCCCATTCAGCTTGTCAAGCGTAAAAAGAGGCTGAATGGACATGCAAGCACTGTCAAAGCGAAAAGAATTCAATTTAATGGTCAAGGAATTCCCTTTTATTTCCAAAATTACAATGTGGACAGTTCAGTTAGGCTACCCTCTTATTTCATTATTGAAAAGAAAGAAGAGCTGAGATGGACACGACAAAAACAGGAGGCACGGGAAGCTCTCGGGGAGAATTTAAACTAAAAGTAACTTAACTTTACGGGTCACTGCACGTCATCTCTAGGAAAGCGCTTCGTTGAAAGCTCATGACTGTCACTCTCTAAGAACTGCTGTCTCACTGGTATTGACAGGCACCACACACACTGAAGTAACAAATTCTTTCCTGTGTAGTGAGGTGTAAGACAAACACGGTGATTCACAGATGAAACATTCATGCTTGTAATATGCCTTTGCCAGTGAAGCGACAAAAATGCGTTGGCATGTATGTCTGCATCAAATTAGTTAAATGTGGCTGAACGATGAGGAGGAGAGGATGCTGAGTCATTTCGTGAGGTAATAGGATTTCCTTTGAATCATTCCAAAATACCATCTTATCTCCTGCAATTTGGGACCTCAAGCAAATGCTAACGAGATTCGTCTTTGTCACCCTGTTTTTAAATTCAAACCTAGAGGGAACAAAGAAGATTTAATATTCTATGTAAAGTTTATTGATGTTGAGTTGAGGAGATGAGAAGTGGGGGTTTCAGTCGATTCACTCCCACTTTGCTTATTTCAAAACCTGGAGCAAGGTTAGGCAAACTTTTGAGTAAAAAAGTAGAAATGTCCAAATATCACACAGTGTCCCAGTTTTTTGTGCCGCAAGATTTTTCTGCTGCGTACAGTATAGCTTTTTATAACTGATTAATAACTACCTGAAACCATCCAGAACGCCAGCTGACTTTTAAATAGATAATACTCTAAAGACAAGGCTGGGAACAGGCTGTTGGATGGTAAAATAATTGAACTGTGCTTGGTTCACTGATAACACATTACATGATTTCTGTGAGTTGGAGTTCAAAATTTCCAATCTGGCTCCCTCCCATGGTGCATGAAGCCACTAAAACACCAACGCTTTCAATATTCAGACGATGCAAATTATACACCATATGAAGCTGAAAAGTTTGAGTCATTACAAGTCATCCTCTGGTAACTCTGAATATATGTGGCCATTCAAAGTTGGAAAAAAGAAGAAAGGAAAACTGATGAGCTATTAGCACCTCTTTAAATTCCATGGTAATACATAGAATAGCTGTTGATGTATTCATTTCTTATCCATGTTATGATTTCACTTTCAATCCAATATCAGTAGGATCCATCCCTGGGGATCATAATATCTATGCAGTAGCCTATACATTATATTGTAAAGTGTTCTGAATGGTGAGTTTTAACACGACTGTGTCTTCATGAAAGTCAAACAGGCATAAACAAAAATAGTCAATGTAAAAATTGGTAGATAATTCTTCCTGGGTAATTTGTTTAACTGGATTTCAAATCTGTTGGATAACAGATCAAAAATATTTAAAGGGATAGTTCACCCAAAATTCAAATTTCACTCATTATCTACTCACCCTCATGTTGACTAAGAGCTGTGAGACTTTTTCCGAAAAAAATGAAATAAGTCTATATTTTAAGCTTGTTTGTAAAAATTGTCTCGTTCACTGGATAATTCTTTTGCTGGGTTTCTCAATTTGTTTTATTTGAATGTTTTTTGGTGTGTCTTTTTGGATTTCCAAATTTGTTGGATAACTCAGATCAAAATTCTCACAGCTATTTAAGTAATGAGTGAAATTTGAATTTTGGGTGAACTATCCCTTTAAGTCTGAACCAAACCTTGAAGGATGATCAAATCTCACTATATATATTTCATAGAAACTGAGTGGGGAAACCTTGAGTGCTATCCTGTGTACTGTACTACGAAATACGTGATTTCACATCTCTCAGCCTCATCTACCTGATGTGAATGGAGGCTTGAGGATTTCCACAAGACTGAAAATAAAATTCTGCAGGTTGCAACATTGCTTGGCCATGTAATAATGGTAATGCCATGTCTTCCGATAGTTCTGCTATCTTATGCTTTGTTTGAATTAAATCTGCCTCGAATGCAGCTGTGTTAAGTAGAAAAGTGTGTCACATTTTCGGTTCATCACATCAAACACGGTGGGCAACCATAATCTTGCAAAATATCAAGGTTTGAAGTACGCCATGCCAAGGCAACTTGACTCTATCATACTTCAGTGTACATTATAGGGGCTGTGCAATGTGCGAGTTGCACTGAGCGGCAACTGTTTATCGAACTCTCTGTTTTCAGCGCAGATATAGGTGAAGAAGAACTGTACATAATGTATGTAACATAATGTATGTGTATTTGAAACATTTGCATTACAAAGTGTGTAATCTCAGTTTATGTGCAACAACAGGAAAACTTAAATTATTATCATTTTTGCTGATGAAGCAAGAGTCCTACACTTCTGCATATGCATCTGCACTCCACTTCAGACAGCAAACATGCATTCAAATGTTAAGCTGTCCAGAAAGACTGCATAGTCGAACCACAAAGCCCATCACTTATTTTTTATATTTATCTCTATGCATAATTCATCTGTCTTTGTATTTACAACCCTCCAAGAATTAACCTGTCACAGATCCCTGGGAATAATGCCAACATATCTCTATCTGTCAAGTGCTCACCTTATATGGAGCATTCAACCTCCACATGTTCAAACAAAGCCAGGATATTATGCATCATCAGCTGACAGAAAACAAGGGACAGGGAAATTAAAAAGCCAGGAGACAAAAGAGGTGGCAGGCAAGTGAAAGAATAAATGATGACTCCCCCCTTCTCCTGGAGTCAGGGGACATGTTGCATGTCATCTCGGTGTCTTGGTACGCAGTGGTGCGGTGATGATGTGCTGGGCAGGGCCAGTTCAGAACAGAGTCAAGGGCACCGGGGTGACGGGAAGCTAAACGCTCCAACTGTTCCCTGTCTCCAAACAAATATATGGATGAGTGAATCCCCCCCCCTCCTCAACAAGAAGGGAAGGGTGCAGAGATCAAAGAGGGACAATGGCAGTTTCAGTTTTGACCTCTGAACTGCTTGGTTGTATCAGCCACTAGAAACTAACACTGCTGTTATGACATTGATGCTCAGACTGGTCTGGCACCAACACAGGAAGTTATTTACTAGATAAGACACTATATACTTCATTAACTGTATTTTATATCCATCCATATCCAAATTCTGGATATCGTGAAATGTGTCACACCTGGTCACTGACCTGTCTTTGTTTTCTACTTGTGCGTATTGAAGTTTAAACTTCATCAACGTGGCTGTTGCGCTGGTAAAGCAAATTCTGATGTTTCTTATTTGGCTGTGAAAAAATGTATGTGTGCTGAGAAAAATCTGGAGCAGAGTAGTTTCTTCAGGTGGATCTGGACTCATGGACCATTGACAGGTGTCGTGCCAAAAAGAGACTGCCTGCCAAAAAGCGCCCCCACTAACTCAGGATTGCACAGGGTGATATTGAACAAATTCACTACTTAACTGTAGCCTACTTGTTGTGGATCCTTGATAATTAGCACATTTAAGTAATTTCTTGTTATGTAATTGCTATTCAATATGACATAAATGGTTTCTGCATTAATTAATTTGTCCTCATAAAATCACTGAAATCACTGGAGAGATACAAGGTGCAGTCGTTTTTCAGCAATCAGTCACATTTTGGCAAGGCAGTGCAGGCAAGTGACTGCCCCCTGTAACTCAGGATTGTAAAGGGTGATGTTCACAGAATTTTCTGGAGTTATAGTAGAGGGCACCAGATGCAAGTACAGTGAATTTGGTCAATGTCACCCCTCGCATTCCTGAGTAAATGGGGGCGGTCACTTTTCGGCAAGACCCCGCCGAGAAGGGCAGTTGTTTTTCGCCAAGCAGTCTCTTTTCGGCACGACACCGGGAAACTATGGACTGAACTTTGGAGATGTACTCGCTTCACATGCACTCACATTGAACAAGCACTTGTTACTGGATACATTCATGGAGCTGCTGTGTTTTCATTGAGAAATTCTGAATGCCCTGATGAGTTGACTGACTGCCTGGAGCTGTGGTTGAGTTATTAATTGTGTTGGGATTTATTTTATGCAAGCGGTTATCTGGTTCTGGTTCTGTTACTGTTTTGTACAGTTGTATTTGTCAGACTTCGAGTCTGACTGGAACCCCAACTTCTTGAGGTACAAACTGCTACAGTATGCTCTAGATTGCATTGATGTAATTGGTGAGGCTGGGTTCAACCTTCAAGGTCTGATTGGCTCTGTCTCTGGATACAATATGTGATTGTTGATCTGAAGGTCATCAGTTTGATTCTCATGTTGACAGAGATACCACCAGAGAATCAAACGGAATCGGCGAACAGAGGGAATGGCTGAGAAGAAAAATGTTGAAGGTTACGCGCTAAGTTGGAAGTTGTAGTTCACGCATAATGACAGCGGAGATGGATGTTTACGAAGACATTTGTTCCTTCCTGTTGTGTTGTGGCAACGCTGCCGTTGTTAACGGACATCTAGCACACGCTCGCTTTTCTCTGCTCATTGCAATGGGGGATGGTCGATGTTTGCGGCGTGCAGCAGCTTCATTGCGGCCCATTACTGTACATACGTCACAACCATAATTAGCAATTGTGTGCAGGAAGATCCCATAGTTGGAGAGTCTTTGCACAAATGAAATGAAGGGCAAGAGACTGGTTCGGACCAGGCTCACTACAGCTATCACTGACAATGCAAAAACAATGACGATCCATGAGTTTCTCAAACCACAATTCGCTGATCTCCACAGCACAAACTACTGTACTGAGTGTGTATTATTGAAGTGAGTGATTGAGGAGGTTGTTTTGTCATTTGTGGGTGGGTTTTTGGTTTTCCCTCAACTGTGACAAATATCCAGGCCATTATCTGTTACAGTCATGGTGCCATGTTCAGGCTAGTTGCTAACAATCTGTCTGCTGTTTGCTGCTTGAAGGAGCAAAGCTTCAGCGGTTTTGGGGATTTTTTTTGGCTCAAATCCACAAGATTGATGACAACGTGGGAGAATGAACCAAAACCACCCTGCTCTCTCTCTCTAACAGTATTTTCTGATCTGACACTTCTATTGGTAGGATGACAATTTGTCTTTTGCTATCACTTGAAAAATCACTTGTGTCCAGTTACATTGTTCTGTCCAGGACTGGGAGTGTAATTTTCAGGCAGTGGTTCCATTTCCTCAAGAATTTAACATACAGAAGGAGTTAGTATAGTTTATACACCGACATTGTGCGAGGCATTCTGCAGATTCACTGTTTCTGTTCATGACCTCTCAGCCTATGCAGCAAAGGTTGCTTCCCTTTCTCCGCTCTATAATCTATTTCTCTTTCTAAAGTCGATTACGTCAGTTCTTGTGGGCATGTAAGACACAGATTGAAAGTTCACAATGGCTCCCATCATTGCCAGCAAAGATAAGTCTGCTGCACTGACTGTCAATAACGTGGCAGTCTCCGAGCAGCTTAGTGGGAGCTCTCAACTCGTCTTTCCTCCCTAAGCCTCCGAGGGGGCCGTGTGGTGAACTGGCAGCCAAAACTCCTTTCATCCATTCTGAGAAAACTGAATAAAGTTCAGAGGAATTACAAGAATCAACCCAGTTAAACTCAGAGTAGCTGGAATCAGCGCCATTACTGAATCAGTCTCACAGATTTATACAATTGCCAACACGATGCAGATGAATCAGCATGGCAGCAGATATACTGTCGAGCATGTGGGCCGATGACACCTGACTCGCATTCATTCATTTCGATCCAGAGCCAGATCGCTGAAGATGCTGTGGGAGAACAGAGTTTGTCTGCCATGTTTCCAAACCACCAAACCACTGGGTGAGAAGCTTCTATAATCAGTATAGGGCACTGGTTCAAAAACTGCAACCACAGTTAGAGGGGCTTGACAGGGTGGTCCGCCTAACAAAACAGAATTTATTCACCCGGCATATTCAGATGGTGAACATTTTAAGACGCTGTGGCAGCCATCTGCCAAATGCTTTTTTTTTTTTTTTCGTGGAATAAACATGTCCATGCCCATTACTTGGCTACTACAAATGATTTGGTTTGACTGTGAAGTGCATGAAAATTAAACCTCTTCTCTCGATATCTATGTAATGGCCTGCCACTTTTGTGAATTGCCGTTAAATCCCCCAAAGCCAACCTGATTTAGACTTTAGAGAGTGAGAGAAGTGCTGTAATTAAAAACACTCTCATGTCTGTTCACCATATCAAAAGTGATTATGAGAGCTTTTAGATGCAGATGTCTTTCAGCAGGCGTTCTTCTGCATTAACAGCGATTGTTCATTAAGGCCCATGTGGTGCAATAGTGTAGTAATTGTTTCGCCTACCACCATTCAAATGGGTCTAATTAGATAATTTGCGTTAATGCTGAATATTAAAAAATTCTTTTTTTCCCCCCATTAATTAAAACAGGAAGCATGACGAAGGAATTTCTGCACGTAATAAGAGTTATAATATATATCAATTAATACAACCACATCACTTTGCTCTTACATTATATACATGCTTGCACGCTGCCTGTATACTGATGTTGAATGATAGTGAGTGACGGTGCCACAGTGCACCACAGGAGAACAGCCTTAATACCAACACATACTGAAGAACCCCTGAAGGTCTGCAGCTAAAAATAAAAAACAGGGCTAACTCCCTGATGCAGAACACCTGTCCTAGACACTGTTTATCCTGGGCTCTCTTTATCGCGTGTCCTCAACATTCAAGAAAAAAAACAGGGCTGAAATTTGAAGGTATCTTTGCCATTTCCTCCAAAGAGGAAACAACCTCAAGCCTTAAGATGTAAAATATCCATTCTTGAATGATTAATGCCCTTTTCAAGAGCACAGACTCTGTCAAAACTATATTTGGCAGAGCCCAGTTTGGACTTAAAAAAAAAAAAAAGTATAAGTGACGGAGAACCCAAAGCAAAGGGAGGGGTGACCATCCAATATGAGTCAAACCAGCTCCTGAGGAAACTGATTAGACTGGGCTCACAACTGCAGGCAATGTAGTGATTGGCTAAAAGAGCTCATTTGCATGCTCCTCTCATCTCCAGCAAACTCTCAGGAAGCACCGGTGGATAAGGTCACTGGTGTCAGTCTGCCTGTGTGCCAGCTGAGAATGTAAACAGATCAAACGCACAACAGCCATTTAGGAGTGAGTGCAGATGGAGCCTGTGTTCTTGATCATCTGGACAATGGTGACCTCAGATCCATGTCACAGACAGGGACAGACACGCTGACAGTCAGATGCAGGGACGGCTGAAAAACTGCACAATCTTGAAGTCAAATCAGTAATTTGGTGGTCAAACTGCTTCACCTGCTTTCAGATTGTCAGATTAAGGATCTTTTTTTGTTGAGTTGCACTATTCGATAAGGTTTTCGTGAGTCCAGGTCAGAAGATTTTGGCACAACCAATATTTAATAGTTTTTTTTCTTGGTTAGAAAGTTAGTTTTGCCTGAAGATGGCACTAAGTGGAAAGTGAAGGCATCACCAAACCTCAACCCAGCCTGAGGGAACATGGCAATCTGTCCAATCAAAGCACATCACTCAAAACCACGGAAGTCAATCTCAAGGAGACGCCAAATAAAAAGTGACAGAATCATCAAAGTTGTTCAAAGTTCATATCAATAGATGTAAGCGGATTTTTCAGGAAGGCTCTGGGAATATGAATGCCTTCACTAAATTTCATATCAATCCATCCAATAGTAGTTGAGATGTTTCAATCTGATGGCCAACTGACTAAGCATAATACCGCTGTGCTAGCCTGGCTTTAAAATAAAAAAAAAAAAGCAAACTCTGACTCTAAAATCCCACAACACATAACTCTGAGAATTACATCAGCTCTTGATGTGACAATATCCTAGCACCAGAACAATCAGGATAACCACATCATCCCTGGTGTGCTGTGTAGGTGAGCACCCTCTCAAAACGTCGGTAGACACTATCATTACTGTTGTGTTGGAGTCTAGACCAATGACCAGTGTCATATTTTATTGTCAGCAACCAATGCAAGTGTTTAGAGTAATGTAGTTCTCTTAGATGCTCAGTACTGGTACATGTAGATAATAACGTTTCCAAATTTGCAGTTGAACATAATACCCTAAAAGGCCATAGAAGTCAGAACAAAATGCATTGAAAATACATATAAGCAGTATAACATTATGTCTAAATAAACAAAAACAGATCAGGTCAGGATAATGACCCAGGTTTCCTTAACTGCAGACTATTACTGTGATGAAGTGAAGTAACCGTCCAACCACGGAGCCTCTCTTTGTCTCTATTGTGGCTCTTTATGCTCCCTGTGTTACGTTAATGTTGTGTATTCAGGGTAATCTTCTGGGCTGATAAAGGTTTTACAGTTTGTTTTGATATAAAGCTTTGCAAGACGTCACACGCGACTGGGGACCGGCTCCTTTTTCATCCAACAGTGGCATTAAATGTCTCAATGCCATCTGGAGCTGCAAGAATAAAAAAAAAACCCTCTCCTTTTAAAGATGCCCATTTTAATTGGTAAATATTTACTTGCAGGAGCTCTCAGCGGGCATGCACACAACTTCTAATAAAGTGCTTTAAAGCCTGTGGGTTCTTGCTGCTTACTTTGAGTGGGACTCTAAACAAATGCAACCTGGGGTTGCACTGTTGATAACGGTTGATAAGGGCCCACAAAACACAACACTGTAAACGCTGCGGTGAACATGCAGAGCATATGAACTGAGTCAGTACGATTACCTTGTCACTCTTTACTCCGATCCCTCCCTCTGTGTGTGTGTGTGTATGCAAAATGATTTGTAGTGTTCCATGGGACGCTGCATGTGCACAACTCCTGTATGACTGTGTGCATTTGCATCACTGAGTGAAACATCATGCTATTTTTGACCAGCTGCTTGAATATAGATATATTTCCATATTCAAAAATAGAAATTTTCAAAATAGAACGAGAGAGCCTCGGAAGATTTAAGTATGCAAAGAATTGGACATGTTGGAGGAAGGAAAATCTGCTTACATTTCTACAAAGATTTGCAACTTTTTGCAAAAGAATACGGAAACGAAAAAGTAAATTTTCTTTCCCCTTGTATCCAAAATATTGCCTCCCATCCACAGGGGGAAAATATCTGACAAGAAAAACATCAGCATTGTGGAAACTGTGACACTTTTCATTTGACTCAGCAAGACCACACAGGCGCGGTCAGAAAAGTGTGTTGGTTCACAGCAACGCATCCTCTACAACCTGTTGTGTGTCTACTTTTGTGAGGCTGTGTGAACGTGTAACGATGACGGTGACTCTTGTGCTGTATTATTCCCAGTGTGTATGTGCATGTCTCTCTCTACACCTGCTTGTGCATCCCCAGGATGGGAGCGTATAAATGCATGTCAGCATCCAGTTAGGTGTGTGTATGTCAAAGCATGCGTGTGCGCTGCTGCATGTTAGCGCTTGTATCCTAATACACACTGGATGTGTCTGTACATTAATCTCTGCTGCAGCAGCGGCGGCGCGTTGCCTTGTTATGTACTGCTCTCTATCCCTGACCCAGTATGCTGTGAGATCCTGTCTCCAGCCTCATTTGTCTCCATCAGGGGACAGCCGAGGTTACGACTCACCAAAGCGCAATACGTTTCTGGTGGATCTCCACACGTGATGTTTGGGGGGTCGAGGGACACTCGCAGGTACTTTGTCATGTCGGTGGCTTCCGGCTGACAGGCCATGTAGTCCCACGCCACGCCTTCCTCTGTATAGATCTGGGACTTGCACACGTCATAGTGTCCCCAGGCTGCTGGGTAATGTTGCATGGCATGTGCCACACTGGTGCAGACAGTTTGCAGGATGAACAATATGGGCCAAAGCATCGCTGATCTTGTTCTGTGTGGTTTCTGTGGAACCCTACTTTTTTTCTTTCGCTCTTTTTGTTCTTTTTCGTATGCGTTTGCAGCCGCTGCTTCGTGGCAGAGACGGCGATATCACTGAGAAGTTTCTAAATGAACGACAGCTTTGAAGGATTCGGGGACTGTGGCAGCATGTTGCTACTTGGGCGTCGGCAGCTTCGGGCAACGATTAGCCTCCATTCAGTTATTTTGTCTTCGAAACCGCCGTCGCTTGCGCCTGGCTGATGAGGTGTGTCAACAAGTGAGCTTCTCCAGAAGTGTCGAACGCCGGCGCAGGGGTCAGCTGACGGTCAGACGTGATGAGCGGCGGGGAGTGACACTCCTCATAAGTCAGCGGCTGACAGATGTTTCAGCCTGATCTCTCGTCAATTGCGTTTCTTTCTTTTGCCGCAAGCAGCATCCTAGAGGACAGAAGGAAGAAAACAGTGCGGTGAATGAAATAGAATAGATCACATCACACAGAAGCACTTGAGACACTGTATTAAAATATTAACAGAGGCTCAACGTGGTTTAAGGGCACTGAGGTGGATAAATAGTGGATCTCACTGCTGACTATCACACCCATCCATAATGTACACACACACACAACACAGGGTCCCGCTGTTTATATGTATTCCTCAATAATAACCTTGCCAAAACCACTGTATACAATTCAAATCAAGTCTGCTCTGCAAAGCCTAAGCTCCACTTGATTTTCATACAAAAAGGCTCATTTCCATGTGTCAAGTCACTGCATTTAAGTTATTGCTTTCCCCCGACTCCTGCTCCTTTATAGCCAAAGGTGGAGCTTTGTTTGTCCCAGTGCCTTCAGAGGCGTTTTGGGACATATTAAAGCAAAATTGGGAGACAGAAATGGTCTATTTGAGGGATCGTAGGTTTTTCAGAGCTATCACAAGCCATCAGTCAAATGGCCTAACTCGTCAGGTAATGGTGCCTGGCAGCAGTCAGCGGAGACCCACACGATCTCCGTGTCTCAGGTAAAAATTGTATGTGGGCGTGGGGGAAATAAAATGGAGCAGCTATATGCAGTCCTCGCATGGCCCGAGGTTTTACCTTAGTGGAGAGAAGTTAATGTTCCTAGGAGATGCGCATTCATTTCAAATGTACCTCCTGCCTATTTAAGGCACAGTTTCAAGACACATAACACAGTTCCTTGTTTACAACCGCTTACAAGTTTGTATAGTATGTCATTTCATTAATTCTAACGTCATCTGAGGCTTTAAAAATGTCTGCCGCAGCAGGAGGTAAAACGCCTCGCACAACGGCACTTCAGCAGCACTTGTTGAGGGGAAAAGTCTACTGTTATTCATTCAATTTCTCTGCCCAGATTCCCTCCCCAGCTGATTCATACAACTAAACCTGAGCGTTTCCGGTCTGCGGCTTTATTCTCTCCCCTTTTCTACCGCTCTCTGCTGAAATAAAACATTTCTAGGTAAGCTGGGGCTCGAGGCGTGTGGAGAGTCTTTTATGTTCGGCTGAAAGAGCCACTGTTGAAATCGTGTGGGAAAAATCACCCCATTATCAGGGGGCTATCAAGTCAAGTCACATTAGTTAATGAAAAGATTTTGATAAAAATTGTTTTGATATGACATGCTCTTAATGAATCGTTGTGTCTACATGTGTGCACGGCACGCAGGCCGCTCTCTGCGCTGCCTGTCGACACACTGAAAGCTTAGAATTTAGTATTTCAACTCGACTGTCTTGTCTTGGCCTGAAAATTGAATAGGTTTTGACCACATCTAAGGCAATTACTGCTTTTTCCTTCTCCCAACCTAATGCCCCTTTTTTGCAAAAATGACTCCGGGCCTGAATACATCACAACTGTAATGAAAGATGTTCATCTGAGCCGGAGAAATTAAATGTGCTGCTTTTCAGACCCGACAGACCCTTCAAAGTGAGTCGTGTCAGGAGGTGTGGATGGTGGGCTCCGTTTGACAGACCTCTATCGAGAGAAAGGAAGAAACTAGTGAGGGGAGGCGGGGAGGGAGGGTGAGAGAGAGAGGAGAAATTTGGCTCTTTAAATGTGCTCATGTCAATCAACAAGACTCCTAAGAAGAGAGGCCAATTACAAATTTGATAACACGTCTGACGCTCCCGAGTGATGAATAAGCCATTTCTTTCATGAGGATGTGTAAATGAAATGTCATAAATATATATGTCAGCCCCTGATCAGAAATGCGTCATGAGGTGGACTCCTCTCATCTTGCATGCTCTCTCTCTTTCTTTCTCTCTCACACGCACAGGCACACACACACACACCTAGATAAAGGCCTATTTCATAATACCGAAGTTGACTTTCATTATAAAGACAGTCAAATTAGGTACCAGCAGCAGGGTGGTGGAGGTCGGCCTATCTTATTTTTATTTAATAGGGAACATTCAAAGCTAATAAGCGACAGCAAATGGAGCTAACCACGGGGATATTGGTTTTAATTCATGGACACCTGGAGTAATGAAATCCATACAGATGAAAGGAAGGTGTCGGGATGCTCGGTGAACCTCGGAGGACAGGTATCACTCTGCGTCAGAGCGTTACTGAGGGTGACTGTGACTGAGGGGAAAAGCTTCAAATCTAAAATGTTACAAATCGCCTTTCTGCAGAGGAGACAACTAGTGTCCTGACGCCATTAAGAAAGCCAATTCAACTAGTTGTCAGTCTTAAACATCACTCAAAGAGGTGTCCCGTGTGTGATTGTTTCATAATAACTGATTAATACAATCTCCCTCCGTGCTGTCTGTCCTGGATGCAGGTTCATATCTGACAACATGAGATTCTTCACACGAAGCAAATGCAATATACAGCGTAATCCTCTTCTCCCTTGTTTCCCCTCTGCCCCTGTGCCTCTGTCTCATACTCAGGGAGCGCTCTGAATGCAGGGGGAAAAACTCAAGAATGTCATAATTTCACTGAGAAAAAATATGAGGTCAGATTCTATATTAAAAGTCATCAATATTTGAGCAGCTCTCCGTATGCAGGGAGGGAAAGAGAGTGAGAGAGAGCGCTTAGAGCTTAGGTTGACCACCTTACCTCTCTCTCTCTCTCTCTCTGTCTCTCTTCCTGCCTCTCTCTCTCTCCGTCTCTTTTCCCTCACTTGTTTTTGAAGCCTCTGAAACACCCCCTTGTGTCCGCTTGCATTCCATCCCCTGGGCAGCTCATGCATGGCAGAGTGTTTTAAAAGTCAGCAGGCAGCCGTGCCCCGTGGCTTATATTGGTTACAAACTCCCAGCCAGACTCTTAAAAACCGTGGCGGATGTATTCCATTCATTTTATAGTAATCCCGCTAAAGTGTGGCTTTGCTTTCTGTCTCTGAGTGTGGCTTTCTGATCGCCTCTTGGCTCCCACACAGGGCCGATGTGGAGGGGGAGCTGTCCATGGTGCTGAAGCACAGCACAGCACAGCACAGGGCAGCTGATGTGCTCCTGGTCCCCCACACTGACTGTACACTGATAATAATATGGCACCTTTATTGATTTTTAAAACACTGACAGGGCTGACTGATCCTCCCGCTGTTTATCCTGCAACAATTGCTTTTTTTGCTGTCCTGCCTTTTCTGTATCGAACACCTGGTCGGGATCTTAAAATGTGCGCACATACAATACCGCCTTGTTGTGTTTATTGATTTTGCTGACTTCCAACCAATAACTTCTGATCCACGGCCAGTTCGAACAGACTGATGCTTTGTGGCTGGCTGATGAGTGCAACAATAACCGGGTTAATGCTTCCAACGTTCTCCGAGCCAAGAACCAACCCTTCCATATGAGTCACAGTGGGATCAGCTGGCAAACGGAAGCATGTCTGTACTGGCACACGATTGTCTTCTGATTGTCTTTTTCTCCTTCCTTTACTCTCTCTGGATCCCTCATTCAGCCTCTCAGTCCTGCTCTGCACTCCCTTTCCTCCCCCTCACCATATCTATGACTCTCTCAGTGGCAACCCTGCTGCACTTTATCTCTAAGCACATAAAACATACAATTAATGTCCCAGGGCCGCACCTTTAACCTCTGCACCTGAAGTCACATTGCCTCCATTTCTATTTACAACAAAAGCAGGCTGTGCACGCCTGCAATGAGCCTTTTTCCCTGAGAGGATGTGGTTGATGTGGTGACAATGTGAGGGTCCCTCAGTGTGGAGTCCAGCCAGCCAGCCAGCCAGCCTACACCACTGCCACATAAATCTGCTGCCATGTATTATTCAAAGTCCCTCTCCTGAACCACTAACATGCACAAATGCAGAGTATTGCAAACATTTAAAAATCCAGGACATTCATAAACCATTCATACAACCAGAGTGCAGCAATCCTTCATTTTCCAAATATGAATCGAGAAGCAAATAAAGAAGCCATTTGACAGCGCTTGCGGTAGTTAAGGTAATTAATAGAGGCTGTGTCCGGTACCTACTGGGTCACATTTTGCGCAGAGGCGAGGCACACCTAGATCTGACTTTACTGACCCGCTGCGCAACAGGTTAAAGTGGCATTATTTCATTAAGACCGGTGCTAATGGGGCGCAGTTGAAATAACAGCCTTAGATAAAAGTATAAACGGTGCACATTCACATTTATAACATCCAATATCTCGCAAAGCACGGAGGAGAGAGACACAGTAAAACTCCTTAAAGAGATAAGATGGTTAAACGTGGTTATAAAACTGTGGTGTTTTCTTATCATCCGCTCATTCCTTATTCATTTAACCCACTTAAAACCTGGTCACTGGCAACGATCCGCCTCTTCTAATTACCCTGTTATTGCTCATTTAGTCATGACTGTCTTCATCAGACAAGTGGCGATATGCAGAGAGAGAAAAAAAGGAAATGCACAGTCAGAACGGTCAAAGCACAAACAATACTCACATTTAAACGAACTCCCGGGGCGGACAGCTCATTCAACAAGTTATTTACCCAGAGTAGTTGCAGAAAGACTCTCACATGCCTTCGGCTGCTGCTTCTCGCTCTAAATTCTTCTAATTTCCCACCAGATGGATCAATAAAAGCGACGTATGCGCAGAGAGCGCGCATTCACACACGGAGCACAGCGTTTTTTTTCTTCTTCTCCCAGTCCCAACTTCACTTTCAACTTTTGCCTTTCACTAAAGAAGCCTCTTCTTCCAAATAAGCACTTCGTGACTCGCTCGCCTTCAGACCCTCTCTCCCGTAGCGCTTACAAACGCCGTCGCGTATCGTCTGGTGTCCACGCGAGCTGTTTGACTTTACGCAGCGCTGCTCTTGGCGCAGCATTCATCGGAATGGCGCACAACAAATACTTTACGTGCAGGCTTAGGGGATTCACAGTGGTCCCAAATTCATTAGAGTCCATCAGCGCGTATTAAAACACATCAATCCCGGTGGAGAGTAACTCTTGGGGTCGTTTGGATGTCGGTTGGATAGATTTCTCAGCTCAGCCGACTTGTGGACGGGAGAGCAGGAGAGAGATAAGCAATCTTCCTCAAACGGAGCCACTATGTCCAGTTACATCTGAGTGCTCCGCCGGGTCCTAAAGATAATACTGACTCCCGCTAAATCCCAACTTTACCTTTTATTTTCACACGGTTGTTAATCCTTGGGTCTGTTCCAAATATAGTCATTTATTCTAACGGGCGAGTGAACCTTTTTGGGTGTTAATTTTCTTCCCCCTTCGTGTTTGAAATGCAGCTCTCCTCTAGAATGAATGGAAAAATAAGTGATTTTATTCCAGTGGATCTTTTAAAAAAGAAATCAGTTTTATTTACATGGAGGGCGTAGTTAAAAACTCTTGCGTAATAGGACTTGTGCCAGTAAACAAAGACACATTTATAGTGACACTAAAGTAGGATATTCTATTTAAAGTTGCTGGATAATTCCTCAGCATCGCTTCCTACTGGGGTGTCCAGGTCCCTCGCAGCGCAAGCAGCTGCAAGCCCAAGCGCACTGATGGCAAGTGTTACCTAACGCCATGCATATGAGACCTAAGTGTAAACTCGGTGAGTTTTTTATCATCGCATTTCAGCAGCCAGAATAAGGACAGTGATGCATGTGGAGAGAAAAGCCTCCGAAACTTCACGGAGGGCGAAACCTCAGGGCACAAATCCACAGTACAACACAATTAGGATGCAGTCTAAGTTACACTGTACAGGAAAAGGATGAAATAACAGCCTCTGTCTGAAAACACAATATAATTTGGCTGTTTGCTCTTACGCTGATAACAGCCCGGAGGTCATAGACACAGATTATTCCCACCATAACAACCGCTTAAAGGAGTTCATGCTTTCACGAAAACAAATATAAAGATCTTACCTTGCATCTAAAAAATGAGGGAGACTGGAACTTCGCTTGCCAAAAAAAAAGAGAAGCAAAACAAACATAAAAATAAAAAAATAAATGAAAAATGGAAAAGAGAGAGAAATAAAAGTCCTCTGGTCGGAGTTTGTCAGTGTAATTATTCGGCGGATTTTGAAGGCAGAGCTGAAAAGAATAACTACAGTTAGGTGCGTGTAGCGGGCTCCCTTGGCGAGGAGTCATAGATGTCACCCTCTCCACTACAGGGTGCCAAGCTGCACGGCAAACAACCGCGGTGACAGGTCGCTTTGAACACGCATTTTAATTGTGGTGTAATGCCAACTGGTGTGGATTGCACGATAAGAACAACCGCGCCCAGCTGAAGGTCACCACAGTAATTGAGTAGACTGTATCCCATGTCCATGCATTAAAATGCTCCGGCACCGGAAGAGTTGTACAATCAGTGACTCTTTATTCTTCATTCATATTTCTTACGGGCGTGCAGAGGGATTGTTGTTCTTTCAAAGAAGACACGGGGAAAGCTTGTTTTTTTCTTCTCTCCCCCCTCTCTCTCTCTGCTACTGTTGCTGCTGTTTATAAATCGTTTAACAGTGAATGCAAAGGTGCAAATGAAAGCTGCTCAGTTTTCTCTCATTTAACTGCGCCTTTTTTCTTTCTTTTCTTTTTTTCATGTTGTGAAATCTGGTCGTTTTCAGCACCCTTGGCAGCTCCTGCGCCCTGTAGGCAACTTTGCCACCTGCTCTAGTGGATTTTTAGTAAAGACGGTGAAAATGTTACTCATTAAAATACTGCTTGTATTAGTTGTTTGTGATGAATGCAAGTTTATAATAGTAAAAATCATACTGGGACTTCCAGTGGGGTCCCTCTCTCAATTTCTTATTCTCATTTTCCCTTACATTTAGTCATGCAGTTGTCCTTAATTCCTTATTCAATCCCTCATACCACCACACAATTTAAGAATAAACCAATTGGGATGAAGCATCTTGTTTTCAAAAGGTCAATATGACCTTCTGTATTTCTTTTATTCCACTTGATAGACACCATGCATCAGTGCATGGTAGTCTAATTTCCTGCCTTCTTTTCATTGCTCTTTCACAGTCTTTTTTGCAGAATTTAAGCTGTAATCAGCAAAGTGTTTAAAATGCTCCCAAATAGCACCACACTGCCAGTATTGATTTCTGCCAAATTAATATGCAATGAAAGACCTGTAATCCCATTAAAAAAAAAAAAAGTGAGGATGCCATTTCTATTCTGATAAAGGCAGATTTTGGTCGCGACCGGAGCTGAATGACAACAAGTCTCACATCCCCACAGAGGTAAGTGGCTCACATTGTATCAGAGGGTTCAGCCTTTGCTTGGAGCGACTGCTGCTCTTGACATTTCCATTAAATCATTCCTCCTGGAAGTACTACCATATCACCCTGACAGTCACATACATGACTGTGCCAGCTCATTTTGATTCTAAGCAGGATAGATAGATAGATAGATAGATAGATAGATAGATAGATAGATAGATAGATAGATAGATAGATAGATAGATAGATAGATAGATAGATAGATAGATAGATAGATAGAGCAGGCTACATTTTGAAAATGCACAATGCAAAAGTCCAAGCCAGACTTCTCTCTGAAGCCACGCCTCCAGAGCACAGGAACGCACAATGTTTGTGCTTTTCTGTCATAACGTGTCTGCAACTGTAAGGTTGAATTTGGCAAGCTAGCACAAACTCTGTCTCTGGCGTCGTCTTTTCCATATCGTAATTAAACGATTGGTGCACGAAGAGGATTAAGCGCAGAGGAAGCGGCATATGGCAGTTTGACAGACGCCTACTGTATACCTTTAACTCTTTTGCGACTTTTGACGAGTTTACTTGTCATTGCATATCCGAATGTCGGCAACCTTTGACGAAAAAACTAATCAAAATCGTTTTTCATAATCGAACGAAACTCTTTTCAAGGAGCACATTGGAAATTCAGTCTTCAACCATGGGAAAACTGTTTGTTTCTAGGACTGACATTGAAAAAAAAGTAAACAAATACAGTAGCTAAAAACATGCAGTCTCAGTGAGATGTGATGAGCAATTAATTGAGGTAAGAGGAAAGATTGTAGCACTAGATGAAAAGTTCCCAGTTTATCACATTTCATACCACGTTGCGAAATACCAAAGAATCCACAAAGAATTTTAAGATACATTTCTCTAAATGTCAGAGCATGATCTGTTACGAAGATGAACGCTATGGACACCATGAATGTCTTTATAAAATTTCATTTGTTTCAGTCCAAACCAAAGCGGTGGCCTGACTGACCACCTGACAGACAGGCACTGCCATGTTGTTGTTATCTAACGGTTAAACTCTGAAATCCCACACAACCCTGATGAGAGATTTCAACAAGCACAAAATCCCCTTTGCTCCAGTTTGTCTGTGGAAAGAGACCTTCTAGCTTTCCATCTACGCTCTATCTATTTTCTTATTGCATAAACGGCAGCAGAGCAGCAGCTATTAGACCATAGTTCACTGAATATCACTGTTTGCAGTAAACAGTACAGTTCTGGGTTGTGGGAATAAAAAATGCAGCAGAGGACTGTTTCTCTCTACGTTGCTCCCAGCCTCCTCTGGTCAAAGGCTGCAGGGTCAGCTGAATGAATCCACAAAGCCTGCTTAAAACCACATCAGAGTGTCAGGAATCCCTCCATTGCTTTTTCAACAGTGTACTGCGGGGTACGTGGAGGATACAGAGGTGGAGCCTGCCCTCTCACCCTCCGCATGTCCTCTCCCTCGGTTCTGCCGAGAGCCTGGGTTGACAGAGATGGAGGGTTTTCTGTTTGATTCGGCTCCCGGGGGTCTATTGATAGTTTCAAAGTGGAGTCCACCTGCCACTGCTTTAATCATCCGTGACCCCACCTGCATGTAAGAAGACCGCAGAGGGGGACAGGATCAGCAGCCCTGCATGTGTGTGTATGTGTGTTTATGTGTGAGCAGTCAAGAGAAAGAGGAGGGGCAGTGGGGTGGGGGGAGAAGGAGAGACAAATATAGGCAGAGGATAAAGAAACATTCAGACCTGCAAAGATGAGATGGGGGGAAAGAATGCATCTGTCAAGCCACTTTTCATCCCTGTTGCCATCAAACTTTGTGTGGGTTGAGATTTTCTCCACACTTGCATCGAGATTTTGGAATAAAAAATTTTTTCTTCTTCTTCTGATTCCATCCAGCTCTGGGCTTTCTTTTTCTCGTGAAGCATTTCTGTCTGGTTTAAATGTATTATTAGTGTATTTAATCAGTTTTTTCTCCAGAGGTGGAGCAGAGTGAATCAGCATGCAGGCACAACTTATGGCTGCCAAATTAATTCAATTTATTCCAAAGCCTTTCTTAAGGCCAAGGTTGTAATTATGGCATGCAATTAGAGGGGATATAAATATTAGATAACTTCCCAATTCCCCGTGAAAGTTAACCCAAAAGTTGTTGTTTTTTTCCAGGTAGGCCTATTGGTGATTTACATAAAGATCTCAGAAAGCTCCCGGCTATAATTAAAGCAACATTCACGTACCACTACAAACATCACTCATCCATTGTTGAGCCTGGACGCGAGGGTTGTAGGAGCTGTTTACCTTTGCTGCCCGCGTCACCAAACGCCTGCTAATAATTGGAGCGAAACTTCACCTTTAAAGTGACAAGTCGAGCGACCCGTGTGGTGGCATGTGACGGTGTGTCTTTTCACCGAGTGAGGCACAGTTGTGAATTTCAGTGGGTTGTTATACCGCACATAAAAGTCTCTGTGTACAAGGAATGTGTGTGACACTTTTCTGGAGAGTATGCCAAAGCCACTGCAGTGCGGCTTAGAACAGGAAGTGATCAGGGGTGAGGAAGGAGATGGGAGAGTCAGGAAACACGCTTTGGAATTAGTTCAAGCACGACAGTGTGTGTCCGCGAGTGCATGTGTGTGTGTGTTTATTGCGGGGAAAGTAATATTCATTTGAGACATAAGCTTGTAAACATCCTTATTTACTTCTATGGATAAATGGAGAAAACTTACTGAAATTATTACTTTCCTCCAATGGTTGCCAGCACAGTCACTGTGCTAGATTAGCTCAAACCATTGGTGGTTGCTACATATCTGATGTACAGTGATTTAAACTGGTTTTCCGTAACGCTCATTTGTTCCAGATTGGAGAAAAAATCAACCAATCAGAGCTTTGGGCACTTAATTGAAAAAAATATCTTTAGCTTGTTAGCTGCTTAGCTAAATCTGTGAAAATGGCAGTAGAAAAATGGCCACAGAACTGGCAACACATGCGAAAGGGCAACCTTTGTGCTATTTGTTCGATTTAACATTAAGTCAGGTTTGTCCAACCAACAGCTTCTTGTGGCAGCACATAACGTGCAGTAGATGCTTCACCGGCTCCTGATTGAAGCAATGAAGCAACAAGCTTTTCCTTAATTGGTCTATCAAGTAAAGTTGCTTCATGTGTTGTGTTTAAGTGAGCTTCACATTCACTGAATTTCACTGAACTTTGTCAGCTAAAGTGTGACAAATCAGGGGAGTTGGTGCCACTGTGGAGAGAGAAAGAGAGAGAGAGAGCGTTCACACTGTCCGCTCGATGTAACGAAGCCCAGACACATGAACACGACATCAGACTGAAGAAATCAAGTGGAATGAGGTGGCGATTCTGTTTGATTAACAGGGTGACGGATGTGGTGCTGCTGGAGCAACTGTCTCTCAACATTGACTGTATGGAGGACACTGTTGTGTTACAGTATGTCCTGTTGCCAAGAGCATGTCCCTTTCCATAATCTCTCTGTATATATCGTTGGCACCAGATTCCTCCTTAACCTAACCCTCAGCATTAGGGTTAAGGTTACAATAGGTCACGCTGAATACCACAGGGAACATAAGTAGCTACTTTTACATCGGAAACACTGCTTTCCTGTATCGTATTACTGTGTCTAATTGACCCATTCATCCAACCCAACCTGCCTCTGATGGGTTACACTATGTTTTCTCTTTCCTCCTATCATAATTACTTGTGTTGTTAGATTTCGACCAAGGAGGAAACATAACTATCAGTCATAATAACCTGCTGCACAAACGACCTGTGGGCTCATTTTTTAAAAAGGCTGTTTATCTCAATTAGGTCTTACTCCATTTAACGTGAATACTCTGGAGCGGAAAGTGTTTTGTAGATAGATAGATAAGACAGATAAAGACTGTCCTCTTTGCACTCCTTGAATCCAGAATCAAAAGTCTTATTGTGTGGGAGGTACACTTCTATTATTTGCCAGGGATGTGAGCAAGCGGGTGGCACCTCAGCTGCACTAAAAGCAGGGCATATAAGCAGCTGGAATCTGGCATGTCTTGCCTTGAGAGTGTCGGGCAGCACGCCAGCCTCTCTGGTAGCTGTGCTACATATCACAACATGATGGATGGCACAAGTCATTTTTTAACCGTACCAACAAATCAGTTCATCAACAGCCTGCCTTAATGTTTGAGAGGAGATAAAAGCCTGCTTTTGGGATCAAGGCTAAAATTTCAACTCTAATGAGGTGATAAGTGTGAACTATTCCCACCTGAACGACAGGCAAGTTGACACATTAGGAGTGTTTCCTGCCCACTTCCTTGAGTAGACAAATGAGATGGCGCTACTAAGTGGATGTACTGTGG
Organism: Decapterus maruadsi; assembly: GCA_030347415.2. Taxonomy (NCBI): domain Eukaryota; kingdom Metazoa; phylum Chordata; class Actinopteri; order Carangiformes; family Carangidae; genus Decapterus; species Decapterus maruadsi. Next base: position 23,519,904 of record CM064906.1, read on the forward strand.
ATAGCCACGAGCTTATTCAAATGTCCATGACAAGACGACCTTGAATAAAAATTGTTTTCATAATGATGGAATCAAAGTGCTTGAGGTATCAAAAACAAGCTTGAGAGTAATAATAATAAAGAAGAAAAGAAACTGCATGGCATTGAAGGGAAAAAGAGCAACCCACATGCTAATAAACTGAAGGGTTTTTCTTTTTGCTGTTTCTCAGCAGCAAAGTGTTGACTTTGATCGCTCTACGTTTTGATTCACATGTCTACAAAGCCATGCGAGCCTCTTGACATTTATTAGGTACGACATGGCTAAAAGTCCACATATTCCCCGAGGTTCTTTTGCTGTGTCTTGACAAGGTTTAGACATTTTTTTGTGGTGCAGGGGCAGAGCCGAGGTTTCCCTGCAAGGTTTCTGGTGGATTGACGTGCTGATAAACAGTCGGCAGCCAACAACGTGGTGGTGGGGTTATTCTAATGTGCGCGATCTGACCGCGACACTGTGATTGCACTACGGTTTGATCTTTGCCAAGACGACATTTGGTGTTAGGTTAAAAATTTCTGGGAAGCAGTGGTGTCAGTTTTTGGAGCATATTGTTACGTTTTTTTTTTTTTTCCTTTATTTTTGTCAGGGGGAATAAAAAAGAAAATCAATCGGATGACTCAGGCCAAGATTCAGTTTCTTGGCTCGAAATTCATGCCTTGAAGATTTTCTGTAGTTGTGTGACCACTAGCCTACTTCCCAGAAGGCAGACTTAGATGGAATATATCCCAGAATCAATTATCTATAAATTGGATTGTATTACAGAAGAACAGTAGCGCCGAATATGTCTTGTGGAGGGACTCGGGAGACAGTCAACAGAGTGGAACCGACCAACGCCAGGCGCATGTTAACACAGACAAACCTCGCCGGCGTCATTAATTAAGATTTGAAGCAGCCATTCATTATTCTTGGTTCACTACTACATGCATCCCTCTCTTTTCGGCGCCGTGTGGCTGCTGTCCCACAAACATGAAACTATTAAGTGATTGGAGTTTTCTTGTGCCCGGCCTTATTAATCACCTGACTATCAATTAAGCCCTCACAGTGTGTGCTGAGCGCGTTCCTCTCATATATCACGCTATTTGTGTCTGTCATGTTTCGGAGCGGTTCATTATTTCCAACATGGACCATTGGCAGCCGACAAGGTAGTCATTGACCTCTACCTAATCTACTTTTGATTGAGGGTAACATATTTTGATGTGGAGTCATGCTTGTTAATGTTTAGGTGCACTTGGAGAATATTGATTCGGTAGGTTAGCGCAGACTGTAAAATGAAGTCCACTATCTTGATTTGTGAGTGTAAATGCTCGACTAAGCGCCCGCTCACCCATGTCTAATCTACTTTTCATTGAGGTTAACATATCTGGCGGGTGGAAACCACAGGGACTCTTGCTGCTCATGAACTGAACTCGGTTGCTGAAGCTGCCGTAGAATCAGAAGGAGGGGAGCGATCACATCTTCAGGAACTCCAGCCGGCTCAAGGAATCACAAACCTCCTGCTTCGGCTATACCTTCGCCTAAACTGCTCTCATTTCTCTTCGAAATTACACCTGTAGAAAAATTTGGCTCACCCGCCGTGTCAGAGATTGTTATCCTGTGTGTCTTTAGCCACCAAACATAGGCTCGACATTATTATTGCTGGATAAATCTGAAAGAAGCGCTGCCTATACAGTACAGTATACTGCACATCATATAACAGCCACACACCACCCAGTGTGGCTTATGTGGCCTCGGGGATGAAGTCCAGACAACCTTGGTTGTCAAGTTGATTCTCTGGACAGATCCAGTTGAGTTGAAGGTGAACGCAGGTCCAAAGGCCGCCACAATGCACATCGTCTCAAGACGGAGGATACAGACACACACTTGGTCCACAGCGATTTGTTTATATTCATTTATCACATGTTAAATCACCACCAGTTCACTAGTGACAGCAGGGATCCATGGAGCTTCAGCCCCACTTGTTTTTCTCCTACTTCCAAGCTGATCGATACAAAGGAACTGACCAATCAATTAAATAGATTTGGATGTCAATAAAAGCTAAATCTTCCTTGAAGTGAAATGTTTGTATCATAGGGATGGGGAGTGGGAGAGTGGGAGAGCGGGGGAGGTAGAAAACAGTCTGCTGAGTTTCTTTTAGTTTGGTTGGTTGGTTTTTGGGTTGTTTTTTGTTTTTTTTTACCTTTCAGCTTTGCAGCAAGTCCAGACCTGAAGTATAGCAGGACATGTATCGGCCTAATGGAGAGATCAGATTTTTTAATTTTTCAGCAGCAGTGTCTTTCTTTATTCAATGGACTCATCAAACATATATATAAATAATTAATTCATCTTCAAACTGTTTCTAAATTGATTTTTTTTTTTTTTACTAAATAACAGTATACTATACTGTATATACTATATACTGTATTGATTCATAACACCTGATAGAATCACATAAACCAAGAGACGACCCAATGAAGATGTTGTCTATCTTTCTTAGGTTGTAGCTAATGGCTTTATCATTGCTTATTAAATAGTTTACTAGTCCTTTATAGGTTAGTCATTACTTATAAATAAGATGGGTTAACAGGTCATTTAGCTGTTGTTTTATAGATACCCTCTAAGAAAGGTTCTGCATTTATTCTGACTCACATTTATTAACATTTATATATTAATATTATAAAAAACTTCTTTTTTTTTTTTATCACCCTTGATGTATTAACAATGAAAATTGTTGATGACTTTCCTGACTTTTTGTTAGAAAGTGAGAACCTGTGACCGTTTATTAATGACTCTGTTAACATTCAGAGCTGTTGAGCTGATTGCCTTTTAGACGGCTGCGTGGCTTGTTACCCTGTGATAATGACTTTCTGACATTTAAAACAGATTTGATAACTTATCGGGAATTGAAAAACACACAAAAGTATAAATGGATTACCAACAGTATTACGGCATTCATGGGCATGCTGCAGTTGGTTTGTCTTTACTTGCAGCATTAAGAGGCGTCGACGCGCCTCCAGCTAAGATATTTCATCAGAAACTCAGGTGATTAAAAGTGGAGGGGAAGCAGATTTTCGATTGTTGGAACGTCTCAGCCACAAGTTTTTTTTTCTTTTTTTTGCAGCCTTGCTTGAGCTGACTTTTATGTGCAAGATAACTGTCATCACATATTTTTTTTCTGTCAATCTTATCTCCCCGAAAAACATGATATTTTGGGAGATAGAGCTACTGTATTTTACAGGCTTACACATTCACCCATCCAGCGCTCTGTTCTTCTTCCCCCTATATACCCCTTGATACGTATGGTGCCTTTATTTATTCCACCCACACAAACAGATACATGCACACAAGCACGCCAAGACACACACACACGCACACACATCATTCTAACAAGACAACACATATTTGTAAACACTGCCCTCAAACGGAGGCATCCTCATCAAACGTTTCCTGTTGTTTCTTCATTCAGGTTCGCCGTGCTCCTTGAAGTAACCTTTCTCATTCTGGGAATCTGCAATGCAGGCTGTCTTCATTTAGGTGTTTGTTGGGTGGGCAGAGAGGGGGGAATGTGGGGAGGGGGGGGGACTGCATTATTTATGATGAGGCGAACCAGCAGCAAGTGATAGGCACCAAACAGACACGAGAACAGCCCCTCATGCCAGAGCAAAGCAATCAAAAGCAGTCCCCATGCATTTAGTGACGCCTCATGACATCTCTTTTTTTTATTTTAGCAATAAAACACCGCGTCCTCCCCTGCTGGAGAGGACAAAAAACGGAGAAGTTTTTCCGAAACAGGAGTCCTAAGGGAGCGTGCCGGCACATCTCTCTCCCCCCACCCATTCTCTCGTCGCCAAATGTTGGTGTAAAAGTGGTGCAGCTGATTTGTCAGGAAAGAGAAGAGTGCGTATAGAAACCATGATAAACATCTCCAGAGATGAACAAGGACACCTCTATCTCCACCCCTCATCTAGAGGAAACATTGTTTTCCCACAAAAACAAAACGCCACATCAGTGCTGAAATAGGCAGCCGTCTCTTGGATATAGAAGGATCTAATGAATTCATATTACAATGCAAATAGCACCTATCCTTTATCATCCACTACTGAATCCTCTTTGTTTGTCCGGATTTACATTAATCTCAGAATCGGAGTGAGAGTGGCTGACAGACAAGAGACTTACCTGTGATGTTCATGTTATAGAGAATAAATAAACCATGAAGGGAAGAGTGTTTGGGTGCAGACCAGGCTTTGTGGCGGCGGCGGCGGCGACAGGGATGGTGTTGGGTGGCTGGGAGGGTGGGTGCATGTGGGATGGAGGCCACAGGGTCCATAGGCCAGGTCTGTTGAGAAATCCATCCTCAGTATGCAAGGCAGGTGCTGGAATCCAGTGAAACCTCTTAAATATTAAACGCCAACCACCTGCAGTTTTTCTCCCTTTCTGTTCAATAATGGAGAGCAGCCGTCGAAGCTGTGATATTTCTGTGGGTGAGAGAGTGATGGTTGCGTAACAGTGAATGGCAGAAGGTGTGTTGACAACAACACCAAAACACAAGCAGCCTTTTGCGTCTATGCGTTTGGACTTGATGATGGTTGCATTATTTGTGCTGGTACCCTACTGTCATGAGGAGCCAGCTGGCAGCTTTGGCCCCTTTTTTTTTTATCCTCTGATGGCCTAAAATGTGAATAAAATTTGAATCGCAAAAATATTCCTCCCGGAGACCCTGCCACCGTGCAGCAATAGTCTCTTTTGTGTATATATTTTACTGAATTAGATAACCACAGGCTTTGCATTTGACAAATAGATAGTTTGTGATCTTTTCATTCCCTCAATTGACTTCAATCCCCAAAATGGATTTGGGTATTTCTCCTGAGGCCCAGTGTTGGCCTCATTTCCTGATCAAAAGAGTTCTCTGTTCCTGTCTGGGACAGATCTGGGATTAAATGGCTATCTTTGATGACTCACTTAGCAAAATTACAACCCTGTCTCCAAAGATTACCCTCCCTGCTGCTCCCTTTTTTCACCCCAATTTCTGTGGTTCGGTCACTTTAAAGACTCAATTTTTAGATGTGAATTGACAAATTAGAGCTTCTTTTTTTTGAAAATCTTTGCGATTAAGTTTCAATTAGACATCTCGGGGAAAAAATTTGAAACTCATTCATTTAGCCTACAGTACATAAGTGGGTTAGAGCTGGCTATAAACAGTTAAAAAAAATAGTAATGAATAAATTAAACATTCACAGCAACATCGTACCCCGATGGCAGTTTCAAACGAAAGCATGAGTTAACCATTTAAATATTAAATACTTCAATACCCACAAGTCCAATGGAAGAGTTTGAACAGTTTTGTATTTCTCTTGAAAAGGGAAAAGAAGATCAATCCTAACCCTCAAAAGCACAAAAGCATCTTCAGTAAGTGGTTGTATCGTATTTGTTCAACCCGCCCAGAAACAAGGGGTTTAAAATCAGCAAATTCTTCGATTCAGTGGTTTCCAGGAACTTGAACCTGCGGATATCTCCAACTAATACCTCAGTTTTCTTAACCTTTGTCTTTCCGTACAAAGTCAGACAGACTGAGGTATTTTAATTACATGAGCTTTATGTTGGGAGTCGTTTGTTCTCACAACGACTCCTGTTGGTCAAGTCTGTTCATTTCTTGTGCTAATTATTCCATCCTATTTTATTTTGAAAGTTCACCTTTTGTCTTGTTTCAGTCACTTCCTGTCCTCCTGTGTTTCATATATGATTACCTGCTCCTCCCCTTACTGTATGTGTTGCACCTGCGTCTCATTATCACCCCTCCACTTGAGCATATACATGTAGCCTCCTGTATCTTTCCCTTGTTGCCAGTTTGACTTTGTACCTTGTGTCAAGTGCTCCAGCCCATGTATCCCCTGTGTGTGTTCTGACTCAGCCTTTGTGTGGCGTTTCTCTACCTCTGCTTGAACTTCCATCTTTTTCCTCTATGTTAAACCCTGACTTCAGCTTTCAACTTGTTCTTGTGTCCAGAGTCATGCATTTTGCCTGTCTGATACAGGTTTGACCTCTATCCCTCTGTGTCTTACTCCCGTGGAGCCCAAACAAAGTCCTGCCAATTTACCAAGAAAATCTTTGCATACTCCGTTATGTTCAAGACAATTATGAATAGTTACAGATGGCAACGCAGTTATGAAATATTGATGTAAAGTAGTCTATGACACCTTTAACACACAGGGAAGCATTGTTCTGAGTGTTCGGGGCCTTGGTTTGCATCTGTCTCTATTGAAAACAAACAGCACAACAAGATTGTTGTTGATGCTCTCATCTCATTTGTGGCAACGTGATGAATAAATGTATTGCTGTCGCTGTTTTCCCGTTTTAAGCAGAGCGTTTATTACCTAATGCAGTTCAACAGAGTAAACTTGTAAACGGTCTCCTGTGCACTGACTCTGCTCTGTTTTTTCAAATTAGGTATTTAAGCAGTTCCTGGTGGATACATCTCTTTGTCTAAGGTGGGAATTAATGGGAGAGCAGAAACTAATGGACCTTCGGGGTTTGATGCAGCTGAATGTCATTTAAATGAATGTCAAAGATGTAAGGGAGTATATCCATACCCCTGGTGAAGCTGTCGACAATGAATATATATATATATATATAGGTAGAGTCTCCACTCAGTTGGTGCAGGGACGAGTGGGGCAACATATGGAAATGAGCTCCTCCTTCAGGCTTTATTCCTTTCCAATGCTGTGGGTGGTCTAGAATTAGTGTCTGGCAACAAGTGGGAATATCATGTTACACAAAAGGCAAGTACTTACAAGAACGGCAAATGCAGGCTTCCATTTAAGATCCTTTTTTTTTCTCAATCACGTATTGAATTATGTCTCCTAACCTCCAGGGTCAAGGCTTGGTGTTTCAGCTCTTAAGTGTTTCCACTATGTCTTCCTGCTTATGTGTCACAGTAAGTTAAATAATGGATATTTTTTGCCCTTGGAAGAGTTCAAACACTGAAAAAAATGGTGGCACTGTTTTCTTCTGCAGCACAATCATACTTTATAAGGAATGGCTTTGGATGGCAATGTCAGTCCACAACTTTGTTCCAGACTATTGGATGTTTTTTCTTTTTATCCCTAGATAGCTAAATTAATTTTTTTGGCTCAACATTTGCCTGAGTCCTGGGTACCTGGAGTCTGGCCCACATACTAACACATCTGGATAGATTCTGGCCATTATTCTTATTCTTCACCTGCACCATGGGCGACGATGCTATAACCATTTTGCCAAGAGGTCAATGACCACTTGGCAAGTGGATTAGCCCGCCTTTTATGGGTGAGTGAGTTTTAACTTAAGTACCCTAACCACCACACGTGTCACTTCTCCTTACTGGTACCTCGTGGCTGTGACTATACCCGCGGACCTCCATTACACAGACTTGTATACAGATTTTTTCTGAGCTTTCCTTAGGTAACTTCTTGAAGTGCTGAGGATGCATTGTAAAATTTCGTATCATTCACACAATATCATCAAGTTTGTCATTGTAAATCTTAGAGGGGAAAACATCTTTAAGCTGAGGAGGGTACGAACCACACTGAGATCCTTTTCCTTATCGGTCGCAGGCGTCAAACAATGGAATCATCAAGTTTGTCATTCAAATTAGTCACTTTGACACAAGAGAGTTTGTGACCAAAGATTAAAAATAACAAAAATCATTGTCCCAATCAGAACCAGAGAAACTGTGTGGCCAGAGGTCATGATTTATGTTGTTAATTGTGATGATAAATTAACAAAACTATTTAATTGCAGTCAAGTGAAGAACTCAGCACTCAACTAAGCATACTGCCTAATGCTGCAACACATTATGTCAAAATGTCAAATGTTAAAAATAATTGAGAAATGTCATGTAACAAAATGTGTTATGTTAAATTGTTAAATTGTTAAGTTTCTCAAAATGTAACATGTGAAGACAAAGAAAAAATGAATATGAGAGTATTGCTGGGACAGAGCTTTTGCTTCTCCCGCATGGCATGTAGCATTATTGGATTAAGATGATGTGTGATGATGACTAATTGACATGCCCGAAATGAACCAAATAAATAAATAAATTTGTAACTTTGGCTTGTGACCAAAGTTAAACACATTTCCATCAGCCTAAGCTGTGATTTATGTTGCTAATGTGCTAATTAACAAATATGCCATGGAGCACATCACACTAAGCATTGTCCTTTTTAGCAATGAGTATGCTTGCTTTAGCAATTAGCTCAAAGTGATGCTGCCTGAAGTATAGCTGCACAGAGCTGCTAGCATGGCTGTATAGCCTTATTTCCAACAGATTTTCTGAAGTTTATCTTCTCCTTTAAGGGACTGAAATATCTGTTGCACATATCCAAGATTTACAGAGAATGAACAGATGAATGGGCACTATGCACAGCTCCACTACTTCCTGAATTTAAGGCAGCTCCTTTATTTCCTGTCTTACATTATTGGACAAACTGATTAATCACACAATGTGTGTCACAATGGTCAGACACACCTGGATTAATCTGTGTGTCCAATAATGTAAGACAGGAAATAAAGGAGCTGCCTTGAGTTCAGGAAGTAGTGGAGCTGTGCATAAAGCCCATTTGCATTATACATTCTTGTGCAAAGGGTGTGTGTGTGTGTTTTTTCCTGCATATGACTTTATTAGTATTATATACTTATTACTTACCTTCCTGTTTGGCAAAGAGGTCGGAAAGAACACATTTTATGTGTTTCCTACATTTAATGAGCAGGATGGTCTTTGGGGAGAGTATGTTAAGCTACAGTGTGTACTGTATACAGTACAACAGCGTGGGTGTACAGTATGAGGAAAGTAGCAGACATGAAGCAGTACAAAAACAAGAAGATATTTTTACCGTGCAGGGACACTTGTATATTGATTAACTGTCGACAGCAATTCCACATGGAAAAACAGAAAGCAAATACTTCCTGATTCAAACTACTCAGAGAGAAGGACAGTAGAAGTAGGTTATCTTAGCTTTGAGTGTTTTTTCCTGTGCAGTGCTTTAGTTCTGTTTTTATTTTTGAGTCAGTCATTTTCTTTTTACACTCAATTTAAGTGGAAGTGGAATTCGGGTCCTTTAAAAACGTAATTCTTCTACAATTAAAAAAAAAAAGAAAAGAACCCTAAAAAACCTTCAGATAAAACCTTCAGATTCAGAAAACATCAATGGCTGTTATGACAGATTTTTTTCTTTGACATGGCTTATGTAGGCCTACAGTACATGTGTTATATCGTCATGTAGGTATGAGATATTATACAGTATTAAAATTTACAGTATGATACATTTTAAACTTCCTATATAGCCTTCCAAAATATTTTGCTATGTGCATAATTTTATAGTAGAAACAAATTAAACCTGATTGAATAATAAAATGTTTTGAAAAATTGTTAGGAAGTATTAGTAGTAAGTACAAAAAAAGATAGCATGGAAATATTCAATACAGTAATATTCAGTAAATGAACTCTCCCCACTACTGGTTGAATCTGTTTTGGATTTCCTTTTTTATTGTCTGTTTTTATGTCGCTACAGGTTGTTTTACAACACAATAAAACCGAGCCAAAACAAGTGTAAATGATATTCAAGCTAAACCCTCAAAACCCAACAGGCTATTAAATGTCTGAGTGTATGTTTTTTTGTCTTTTTGTTTTTGTGTGAATGTTGTTATTTCTCTGAAATCCTCATAGGCCAATAAACAAACACCCTCAACGTGCAGCAGCCTAAATTCACGGGCTAGAACCATCCTCTCCCAACGGTGCATTATATCTCAATAAAAGGAAAGTCAACAATATCCGCTTTAATGGAACAGTCCATCAATTTCCTCTCAAACTGTGTCATCCCAGATGTGTACTTAAAAGTTAATCCCATTTCGAGGGGCAATTGTGAATGTGGCACACTACTGATAGACTATAAACCCTTTTCTAAGGTAGGGGTGATGGTGGTAACAAGGCCCAACAGGGCACTATTAGGGTGCGTTTGAAATGTCGCCATCATGTCATTGTGTTGCCTGACAGCTGTGAAAGCGAGAGACAGAGAGGTCATAACGGGGAATTTCATCCGCTCTGTGGCGAGGGGCGAGCCGAGACATGTGCGTCTCTGTCAAGGCAATCCAGAGCCTGGCTGACAGATAACTGATACCTGGGCTTTAAAAGAAATGAGAACGATAGGGCATCGTAATCCCTTTGGAAAGGTTTTCCATCTGTCACAAACGGTGGTGACTGGGCTTGGGTAATGTCCCCGCAGGATTTACAGAGAACATTAAAAAAAGGAGCCGTGTAATATTCCCCCCCTACTTCAGAGACGCTGGCAGGTAGAGAGCGCCGGCAGTGCCAGGTATGGAGGGATATGAGGATCCTCCCTTTTCATTTCACATGGATGTTTGAATGGCATGACGGGCTTAAAGCTGTGGACGGCCTTTGTTTGTGAGGGTCAGACATTACTCACATCCACACATATAAAGTTTTGATTTCAGAATATTTGCTGATTTAGGGCCTAATCACTCACTTGTTCTTTCAAATGAGTCAACATTTTAATCTCTGGTGACAAAGGTCTTGAAATAAAAAGCTTACAGTATATTTCCAGACTCTAAGCAGCCATGCTCCTCTTCTTCCAAAGTGGATCATCCTCTTTGTCTGTCTGACTTTGCTACTAAGCGCATCACCACCAGCGTAGAGGACCTGCCACTGATATGGTGTTTTGGCAGCAGTCTGACTATTTTGGCTGCCGTGCCTTCAGCGAGCTGCATGAGCACTGACCAAGGGAGCACACACACACACACACTGTTACACACCGAAGTGAAGACTCGCTGTTCTGTCTTTTCTTGCTCCGTGGATGCGACACAGTGGTGTGGGTGAGGAGAAGAGTTCCTGAGACATGCAGTCACACACACACAGGTAACTCAGAGGTCGTGGTTCTGGTGTGAAGGGAGTTTCTACGGCACATTGGTGCATCAGAAAATGATGAAATAGGTCAAACTAAAAAGTCGAATTACAGCACTGACTATATTAGAGGCTGCAAAGGACTGACCGATTCAGGACAAATGCAACCTCCCTAAATAAAGATGATTAAAATAAAAAGATGGATGTAAAGATCAAGATGACAGATGGAAAAAAGGATCAACTAGCTGTGCAAAATAAATAGATGGTGGAGACGATGGAGTTGAGCAAAGATCAGAGGTGTGATGGTGTGCAATGATTCTTCTAGACCAGTAATCAAATGCTAGCTTCCAAATAGTTCCTTTTTAAAGAATAATTTACAAATTTACAGACAAAAAACGTGTTTGAGTTATAGTCTTCTATTGACTGAAACAATCCATGTAAACAATAGTTTAATATTCAAATATATGTTTCATGATGCGAACCTGTGGTACCTGGCAGAAGCCCATTATTAAACTGTCCTAACTCTGACAGTGTGCAGGAATTCAATGTTTCCTATTGTGTGACCAGTGTGAGAAAATGAGTTGAATGACAAAATGTCACCGCGGCAGTGATCAGCTGGAAATTAAGATGTAGGCACTGACAAATCGACTGTAGGGGTCAGGGGTCACCGCAGCTCATTGCCCTTGACAAGCTCCTGGCTCCTATAATTGGATCCTGCATCGTAAATGTTGTTGTTCCACTGAAGAAAGGAGAGACAGATCCTGCAAAAGGATTTGCCTGCGGGTTATATTAATAGGCCATTCTGTTCTTCTGTGCAAAGAACTGCTCCAGACAGTTTGTAGGCAGTTTCCGTTTCATATGAGGATTGTAATACACAAAAAGAAACAAAACACTCTGTTGACACTGCTCTACAACTTTACTGTTGTGTATTTATTAAAGGGTTGCGTAATTTCCTCTGCTGCCTGAAATACTGTCTACACTACAGCCAGTAAAGCATTGTTTTTCTTGGTTTCTGAGGACTTTGAGTTGGTCTGCGATTGCATGGAGTTGTGCACATGCAGTTTGGTACAGTAATGTTATTTAATGTCTTGTGTACATAGTGCACAGTATGTAAGATTTACAGATGACACTATGGGTCTCCCAGAGTCTGTATTTAGCACCAGGGTCTGGTCGGTGTATGAGTCTGAGAGACCGTGGGGTGTGTATTTTGCTGTACTTCATATACATACCTTTTTCTTTTTGCATCCCACCACCTACTGTTTGGCAGCTGCGATGCCTGGTGGGTGGCATTTGGCTGCTCGAGCGCAGGCAATGTGGAAGAGAGACCTGTGTGGACCGAGAAGAGACCTGTGGGTGTGAGAGGCAGATGCCTGGGCCTGCAGAGCCTCATGCTGGATCAAACCTTGTGTGATATGCTGTGTGTTTACATCATTTCCAAGAGGCAATACAATGTGGGAAGTGCCATGTCACCCTGATGGCTGGCTGTGTCAGGTACAGTGCTCACTGCTCTGAAGTGAGACATGTGGGTATATATATATATATAAAAAAAAACTGTTACTTTTAGTGTGTGGTGCAGGTGCACTAAAACTAGTTCTGGCTTGTGGGCTGAGGTGTCATAATCAAGGGTCAAGGTTCGGGGTTCAAGGTAATCTACTGTATTTTATCCTTGAGGGGCAATTTGCTGCACAGACGGCAATAATCATGCAAAGATTAGCCTACATAGCGCTGTTCAAATGGCCCAGTGATTGCAGGGATAAATGAGTTTTCAAGGCTATTGATCATGCATATAGACATAATGTATATGATTGAGGGTAGGAAATTATACTAAGTGTTGATGACCACAGCCAGCCAGGACTGACTGTACAGTACTCAGAGCTCCTATAAATAAGTCGTGGCTTCTTTATGCATTCTCATAATCAGGGTTCTTACGGATCCTTAAAAAGTCTTAAAAAGCATTGAATTAATTAATCTAAAAACAAGGCCTTAATTGGCATTAAAATTTCTTAAATACATTTTTCAAATATCTTAAAAATGTTAACACTTCGTAAATTGGTATTTTATGATTGCAATTAGTCTCAAATCTCAAAATAATTGGTAACATTACGACTAAATTTCTCAGCACCACCAGCTCCTTTTTATTCCCTGGACTTTGTAGGCATTTATTTAGAAATGATACCTGGAAAGAGACACTATCCAACCCAGAGTTGCTGCATCGGCCGTGCTCTACCAAGTGTCCCTAACCCTAACCCATCGTTCATGTAGTAGTTACTGTTTTTGTGCGATGTGTCGGTCTTAAATTTTATTTCAAGTGGCTTTGAAAACGTATTAAAAAGTCTTGTCGTGTTTCTCAGGGTAAGGAACCCAAAACAGCAGATAAAAGAAAAGGGTAAAACAGACTCAATAAAATAGGAATGAAATATGTTCCTAAAAAGACATGTCAAGATTAAACCTTTCCACAAGACAGTTGAGTTATGTGCTTTCAGGAACACGTTGCTGTCCTCCCGCTCTCCGCTGAGCATCTCTTCGGATCTATACCGCGGACGTAATCAGAGAGTGACGTACTCCTGCAGCCGGAGATAGAGAAACTGTTGACAGGACAATAACAGCTTTCATTAGAATGAATGGCCCCAATCCTGCTGCCTGCTATTCACTTCTCATGAATCTATGTATGTACATTTCATCTTTGATAGATATTGTATATTCATCTCAAGCTAAGGTTCCCAGCGTGGGGTTAACAGTAGACGACTCCAGCGGGGAAAAGCTGTGTGTGCTTTAACCCTGTTTTTAGAGACTTCCTGAGATATTTTTCAGCAGTGAATATCTGCATAATTTAGCCGCAGTAGCAGTGGAGGCTACGTTACACCATATGTGCTAAGCTGTACAGTATAGGTGCAGCTTTCATGCCCTCCTGCAACTCCACTAGCTCAAGACACATGTGAATCAGAGAGCAGCTACTGAGCCCAATTCCCATATGTTTGAGCTCCTCCATATTGGCTCAGCAAGAACATGCAGATTTTCAGAACAATGAACGATAAAGACCAGACGCTGAGCATACAGAGCAAAAAAACTCACATATGACTCCACCAGAGTTCAAAAAGCCTGAATCGCACCATGGAGCCGTCAATCTTCTTGTGTGTTTCCCTTGTAACCACATGGGTTCTCACTGTATCTGGTTTTCCTCCACTTAAGGTACATTATCCAGTCAAACTGTGCAGTAGAGGTGTGTGTGCGTTTGTGTGTGTTAGCCTTGTGATGAACTGTCCAGCAGTCCTCTTTGTTTTCCGCCCCAGCTTATACAGTATTGTTATGTGCTCTGGCGTATGGACCCTGTAAAGGTTAAGTTGGATGGAAAAACGATGTTCAGCATAAATCATTTATTTTGCATTTAGAAATGATCGACGTTGATATTTATGGATCTGCTACAAAATATAGAACAAATCCCTGTTGTTTAAATTGATCAAACACTTACTCGGGTTCTTACCTGTTCACTCTTTATTCTCTCGGCTAAACAGGTAAATATGGCTCCGAATAGTAATGAGAGCAACAGTGCATGGCCTTGAAATTATGCCTGTCTGATGCTCACCCTTGAGACACAGTTGAACAGTTCAGCACTGAACCAGAGCAGAGCAGCGTGAATGAATATGCACTTGGACTGGGTGAGTGGAAACCATAACCCCCTCAGCCGGGCTGTCTGACAGCCTCCTGCTGTTCAGCACTTGACTTGTGGCAGCTTACAAAGTTTTTGTTTTTATTATGGATGGTATGTTTTGGCAGGATCATAAGCAGAGCCACTCTGAAATGAGCAAAACTTTTTATTTTTTTAGATGAAGTTGTTTAACTGGTTCAGGCTCCTTTGCTTCTTTATTATGTGGATAATTGACAGGAAAGCTTTTTTTTTCTTGCACCAGTCAGATACTGTTTGGATATCTTTAAAACGGTTTGTTTAATCCATTTACTACCCCCACTGGGGAGGAGGTTATGATTTATCCTATATCTGTCTGTCTGTCTGCCAGCAGGTTTGCACAGGAAATACTGAACTGGTTTTAACCTTTTTGGTGGAGTGATGCAGAGTAACCTGTTCAATTCACTTCAATTTTAACCCTTGTATAAACATTTATTCGCGTGATAAGGACACTAAGGACAATATTAATAAATGCTAATTTAAATAATTTGTACAGACAAATACAATACAAGTTCAATCAGGAACTCTTTATGTCTCATTCATTCACAATTCTCTTTTCTCTAATCAGCTGATTAAATGATCAGCTGACTATGTGTGTTCTCAGTTAACCAGTCACAGTTTGCTACAATCTCAATCAGTCAATCATGTTGTGGCTGTCAAACCTTAAATCACTTATTTTTTTTCTGCTGTCAGCTGTGATTGCAACCGAGTTTCTGCGACCGCCCCCTTTCACCACCAAGTCTTCATAACTGACGCCCAGTCCGAACACATCTGGATCCAGGTCTTTCTCATCACGTCCATATCACCATCGTTCCAGTCATAGCCGTCATCACCTCTGTCTACTCTACGCCCTGAGGGGTTTTTCCTGAACTGCGCATTATGATGAGGTCTAATCACCGACTTTTCCTGCTCTTGTACATGGCACTTTTAAGTTTAATACAATAAAAATCTCCTCTAATTGAAATGTAATTAGAAGGAAGTGCCAGTTGATTGAAGATTATTAAAGAGATCATTTAAAGTGATGAGAGGAGGTGATAGATCTCAGAGAAGTGGGCAGATTATTCCAGTCAGCTGGATGCTGGAGGGCACAAAGTCTTTTCAATTTCTGTAGAAATTCTAGACACAAAGAGGAAAAAAAAAAAAAAAGGCACGCCTGGTATGCCTTCAACTAAACAAAGATGTATGTTGTGTGACACCGGCCTTGGTGGTGGTGGTGGTCTCCACACACAGTGCATTTTCTAGTTCTGAACTGCGGAGCCAGAGCTTTGCTTGATTTTGGCCGCAGCCATCAAAGTGTTAGTGATTTACACCTGAAGTGGCAGGTCAATGCAATTATGGACCTGGTGAGAGAAAATCAGTTGAATGCCAGGACCCTGTGGTCTGACAACCAGTATGTGTGCAACTGCCATACATTAAAACTACTGTCAAGCTGTCTACCCCCACCCTCCCTCAAAAAAAGGAAAAACAAACTTAGAAAATCAATTTCACAGTGTCTTAAGTTTGTTTAACCCACAATTTAAAATTAATTTACACCTCATTTAAAGCCATGATATGAACTGATTCGCGATTTTCCCCAGTACAACTCACTTTCAGCTTCCATATGCAAGTAAAACAGATAGCTTTAAGATTTAAGAATCTAATTTAATTACTAAAAGTGTGTATTATGAACTGAAGGATACTACTGTAGATTTGCTGAATGGGAGACAAACTCACTCTCCTGTTCAAACTGATTAGACATTGTTGGAGATCCTTGTGATTCCGCACGTCGTAATTTAATCAAACCAAACTCGAAAGAGAGGAGTCTATTGAAAAAAACAAAATAGGGGATAAATAAAATTGTTACATGATGATTTGAAAAGCGCTTCTAACGTACTTGACATATCAAGAAAATTCTGTGCACATCATAGAAAATGTGAACTCAGACTATGTTTTTTTCATTTCTTTGTCGCATCTTGCAATTGCGTTCATGTTTGTTCTCATTTTTGCATGAAACATACATTGTGAAGTGGTTCTCTAGCTGTCTTCGCTGGCTCACGCCGGCACTTTCTTCGAAATAAGCCCTTACAGTAAAGAGTCGCTGTAATGCACTGCACTGTACGGCCTGTCACAATGAAAAGAAGCTCAGTGGAGCGAGAGGAGAGAGGACCTGAGGGGATGTGAAGGGGAGGACTGGGGCTAAGTGTTATGGAGAGACAGGCGGTGACCTCGTGGGAAAGGTACACACCATCTCAGTTCAAGAATTGGCTCCAGATGGAAACTGGCAAGTGGGAAAAGCGGAAGAGAATTGTATTGACAATCTATGCCTGGGCAGGCCCTGAGCAAGGCCATTAGCCATGTTACCAAGCCACCAGGGAGAGCTCCGTCAGTCTGAGATTTCACTTCACCTGAGTGTTGATGGGAGCTCTCTCAGGCCGTCCTGCGTCGCGGCCAACCACTGAGGCAGAATCTCAATCAAGGTGCTAATGAGAAAAGCACGGCAAAACTAAAGTAATAAATACCTCTAATGCCGGGGAAGGATTGGGATAATGGTGTCGTCCCTATGCTCATCTCCCTCGTTTTAATGAGATTATTACAAGGTCCTATTACCCAAATGACTTGTTCTGTCCTTCCTTAACTTTTACTAATTCACACCATCTAATGGTAGTACCTGGAAGTCAGACTATTATCACCAGAGGGCTCAGCAGGAATACAGCATGTACTTGGTGAGTTACCTTCTGGCTGTCTTTAGAGAAAAGGAGACTTTAATGGCTACGGAGGGGAGGTTGCTATGACTGATGTTCCCTGATGAATCTCTTGGAGTTTAAGGAAATCAAAGAAAAGAAAAGAAAACACACACAAAAAAAATAAATCAAGATGTCAGGAAGTGATGCAATACAACAAGGTAAATGTGCTTGAATTGCAACATTGGGACAACAGTTAGGGAAGGGGTGGGGTTAGGTTAGGATAACTAAAAGGTAGGCTCCAGCTTGTTGTTAAATATGCTTATTTGTATTTTAGATGTATTGTTAAATACACTAATCTACAATGGTGAGCCACAGTCTTACAAACAAAACATTATATATAAATCCTTAAGCTCTAACAGAAATCAATAGCATTAGGTTTTCACAGTGATGATGTGAGTAAAAGAATACTAGAATACTTTGAATCAATAATAAGAGAAAAAGAAGAAGAAGAAGAAGAAGAAACAGAAGAGCACAGAGAACAATCTTGCCACAGTGATGTATGTTGTTGTGTGTGGTGTGTCAGTACAGAGCGACATCACTGTTCAGGTTAGTTAGAGGTGTGACACAGCATATCTCCATCCACAAGCTGCGGAGTCCGGAAAACCTGGAGAGGGCAATGAAGCACGGTTTTCCACCCGCGGGTGTCAAGTTACTCTTTAATCTGATCTTGGAAAACTGTCGGGCGGTAGCGACCAAAACAGTGACTCAACAATCTAGACTCTACTTTCTACTAACTTTATGGACAGAGGAAAGATCTGTTCTATGACCATGAAGTAAGTTATGATATTTTAAATGAACAGTTGAAGAAATATATCTGACAGTTAAAGGGATAGTTCACCTAAAATTCAAATTTCACTCAGTATTTGTCCATATAATGGTTGTCAATGGACACCAGGTTTCTTTGTCCAAAAAGACACACCAAAAAACATTCAAATACCTCCATACTGCTCGTCTGTAATGTCCCTCTTGGATTGAAGCCCGACATGAGAATTTGTTCTGCCGGTCAGTACAAATCACGTGAGAATTGCACAGATACAGGGAGAGCAGTGAACTGAGACACTGGAAAATATAGACTTATTTAATTTTTTTCGGAACAATTTCTCATGTTGGGGCTTCAATACAAGAGGGACATTACAGACGAGCAGTATGAAGGTATTTGGATGTTTTTTGGTGTGTCTTTTTGGACGAAGAAACCTGGTGTCCATTGACAACCATTATATGGACAAATACTGCTGCGCGGACCCCCCAGTAACTCAGAGAAGGAACGGAGGATATAGATATAGGAGATAATGAGTGAACTTGGGTGAACTATCCCTTTAATATCCTA
The DNA here is from genome assembly GCA_030347415.2 of Decapterus maruadsi. NCBI lineage: Eukaryota > Metazoa > Chordata > Actinopteri > Carangiformes > Carangidae > Decapterus > Decapterus maruadsi. The sequence continues at coordinate 23,538,533 of CM064906.1, forward strand.
ATCAAGGTCATATGACAGAACTGAAAACTTTTCATTGAAAAAAAACGCTTCAACAGCCTTTAAACTCTGGGTTTAGTCATCACAACAGACTTGGTAATGTTACACGTTGTCTCTGATTTCAGTATGCGTGCTGTGTGAGTTTACATTCAGCCACCCTAGACTCAAACTTAAAGCCCGGCCCCCACAGGAAGAGGGAAAACTGACATATTTGAGAGTTTAACAAGATGTTACAGGCCATCGCCATGCTGCAAAGTGAGCATCCAACTGCAGTCCCCACTTTTTGACAGTGGTGACAGACTGTGATGCAGCGCTCGCCTAGCAGTGCTGAGAGAGGCGTCTATTCTGATCAGCTCCACTTGGAGCAGGATATTTGGAGTGAACACTGTCAAAACCCTCTGCAGTCCTCGTCTCAGCCGAAGACAACTCGTGCCACAGCGCATCAGTCAACGACAGGCCTCAATACCTCCGTCGCCACGAGAGCAAATGTGGTGTGAGTGTGAGTGCATTAAAGAAAAAAGTTTGCAGATGACTTTAAACGCAGAGCTAATACATCTGGGTAGACAAGCTTCAATCAATTTTTTAATAACCCCACACCCCACCGTGATAGAAGTTGTGAATCGAATAATGGCAAGTTGAAGTATGAAGTATATTTTACAGGGAGAACTTTGAAAATATTCGTTGCATTTTAAATGTTGCAGACATTTTTTTTTGTCAGATTGACACAGAAACATTTTTTAAAGGTAATAGGATTGTGTGATTAATAACAACAAACAGTAAAACAAGAATTGCTCTTACAGCACATTTGTCTGTGTCTCGCCAACTCCCAATCCATCCTCCTGCCAGCCTCCCGATGCACGTGTGTGTGTTTGTGTGTGTGCGTCTCGCTCTGCCGCTCTCTTCCTATACATGTGTGAATGTGTTCCTCCTCTTCGTTGTCTATCACCACCTACAGTATGTGTTGGCGTGTGCCCCTGTGTGTGTGCATGTGTTTGCTGTCTGACTCTATAAGCCAGCGGAGTCGAGGGAGTTGTCAGAAGGTGGTTGCCCTGGTTTCCTTAGCAAGAAAGATGAGTATCTCCTGCACAACCTCGGAACAAAGAGGCAACCTGCTTGACTGTTGCAGAGAAAGAAAAAAAAAAGCTCCCGAACCAGTGAAATTCACCACCAAAGCCCGACAAAACAGATCCGATCCCATAGATCCGAAACTAATCAACACCTCTGCTTTTTTTTAATGCACTCTCAGTAAATCAGGCTATGTAACTTATCCCCTCTCATCTGATGGGAAGCAGCCATTGTGACAGAGGATTAAAAACTCTTCCTCAGCTTCTTGGAGGCAGTTTTGTTTGCCGTAGTCCCGTCTGAACTCCCTCCGCCAGCTGATGGATTTTGCAGATCCAGTGCAGCAGCCTCCTTGGGCTTCGCTTAAATGAATTAGGGAGGCCTGAGTAGCTACATTTTTAGCTCCGTGCACTAGATGCACATTATCCTGAGCCGCTGAAAGCTTAAATACCTGCTGGGCCTCGCCATGACCATTCAGCTGCCATCAAGAGCCCGCAGAGAGGTCGGAGAGGAAGAGAGACTGCACAGGATAGAGAGAGCACACGGGAGAGAGTGGCTGATGACAGCAAAATCGATTAATTGAATGAGTGGACAACTCTTGCACGGATTGAGTTGCACTACTGTGATAAAACAAAGTGCACATTATGTTTTAAAATGAGTAAAGGGAAAAAAAAAATGAGTTAAGCACCTGGAGGCCAAGCGGTGATGGGGACTGCATTCGCCGGCTCACATCTGTTATAGCTGCAGAGGCTCCGTGTGCTTTGCTGCAGCTCAGACAGACGCCGAGGCACCAGAAGACGCTTTCGCTCTGCCTCCCAGGAGATTCACATCCTCCATCAATATTTAACTTTGTTTATGTTTAGCTCTTTCACTTTATTGACCACGCTCAGGGTACTTTTATATTTTCTTTTTTCATCTTTGTGTTCATAAAACAGCAGCCTTCACCACTCGGTTGCACATGCAGCTCCTTTTTTTTTTTCAGTTTAACTTGCAGATTTTCCCAGAGAGAAAAACACACAAAACATTTATTTCACTCTGGTATTTCAATACAGTACACAAACTATGAATTATCAAGTATGCTATGATCTATGCCATGTTGGTAAAGTATATAATCACGGTTGCGTTTTCTTCTGCATGCTTCCACCTTGAAATTCAGCCGGTTACCAAACAACACTGCACACACCCAGCGTGGATGCAGCCCTTATCAGCTGTGTCATTACACTCTGCCATGCAATTTTATCCCCTAATAACACCTAGTTTAAAGCTCACTTAACTGAACACTATAGCCAGTGATCTATAGCAACCCACATAACCTCACTGGTTTGCTACAAGCTTTATCCACATTCGAGATAGGGCAAGATAACCAGATCGCAGGTGCACTACATCAGTCTCTGCGAGTGTCAATGGGATTACCTGTCCTCTGTAGCCCAGGCTGTACAGAGGGAGGGATGAAGCAAAGAAGCTGGGGAAATAGGTCAAGCACACTGATAAGGGCAGGTGTGCTTTTGAAGATGTCTCTACAGTCTCTGGGGGACAAAAGTACCGCGAAACATTACAACTTCGAAAAAAAAAGGGGGGAGGAAAAGAGAGAGAAAGACTCTGTTAAAATGACTGCAGCAGTTTAATCGGCTCTGTTCAATCTGTTTGGTTAGAATCAAAAGTGAAACAACTTATGTCTGAGCCGTGTGATTGGTAATGACGATGCACTCTTTCCTTCTCTCCTTCTGAAGCACGCAGATAGTTCAGGTTTTGTGGCTCACAGATGTCTTACCTTATGAGCACCATTAAAAATAACACAGGTCCTAAAGGTTTTATCAGGATCCAGGCGAGAGTAACTGCAGAGTTCAGATAGTCATCGGGTGCAAAAAAAAAAAGAAAAAAGAAAAAAGATCCGGCTTGGTGCTGAAACTGATACTGCAGCTGTATGGAGGGAACAGCAGGTGAGCTGAGGAAGATGCTAGACAGCACTCACTCACTTAGCAGCGATGTCAACACAAAAGGCTCCTATACATTGAATGGGAATGTGATTATTTACAGGGCAGGGTGACATCATTTAAAGTCCATACTCATGTCCCTGAAGGTCATCGGCCACTGTGGCCATTCTTCCTGTCCATACCGACTGTAAACACATTTCTTGACAAGGTGATTCCTTTTTTGAAAGACGGGAGACCAAATCCAGAGCAGTCATTCTGTCCAAAAATGCACTGTAGTGACAACACAGAAAGGCACTCAGTAGAGCGCATTCCTCCAACAAGGCCAAACACAATCCTCCACTGTCTACCTCCAACAATAGAAAAATATAACGGGTGAAAGGAAGTTTTCTAACATGAATGAATCGCTTGGTATAAAATAAGCCATGAGATACAAACATTTCCTCCTGATAAATTGGCAATTCACTCATCTGTGCAATTAAAGTAAAATTTAAACTGCTGCTGATCAACACTACAATACACCAAAGCTGTTCGGTCATAGGGCTAGGGGTCAGGGTAAGAGTTCCTTTATTTTGTTGATGCGTCCATCGACCCCACAGTCTTATGTCGCCACACTTTCCTTTTGCTAGTGTCATCATAATTACAACGGCTGCTAGAAATAGGCTCTTATTGTTATTGCATTGGTAATATCAAGGTGCTACTAGTACTATCCTGCAAAAAGACACTTTATCAGAACTGGTTTAAAAATCCAGTTTGCAGATTTACAAGTTCAGCCTTGTGTTGCTGTATTTAGTTTTAGACTGCAATGAAGGACATGAGTCCACTCTCATATTTTTTGTTTTACCTAATCTGGATAAACAGTTGTTTTTCAGCTTGTTTCATTATCTGACTGCTTGCGTTTCATGCCTTGGCAGACTTGCTAAAAGCAAATCTGACATGTTTCCAGATGTCTGGAGTGACATTGGAGAGTATAATGTTATATTAAGTGATAAGAATTATGAAATAAAACCCAAGGCAGAACTTCCATTTAAGATTTAATCTGATGGGGTCATCAGTAAGACAATGTGGAGATGCAAAACGAGTCGGTAAACATCCTATTTTCTGTGCCAGAGTACGCTCTTCTGTACGAGCAAGAGAATAATATTACAGAACAAAGCTCGTTAACATTTAAAATCAAATAAAACTCCATTTGGAAACACAGAAACAGGCGTCCTGTCGACAATTCACTCTCAATATCAGCAGCTGCTCATCAGGGAGCCTCAGATTTCTTGATGATATCCAAACCTTTCTGTCGAAACAGGTTGAGGGTCCCCTCTACAACAGGGATGATATATAGTGTCTTTTTCTTAATAAGCAGCGTTTCACTTTAACGAGACATCAGGTATAGCCAGAGGGAATGATGTCATTGTGGTGAAAGGCAAAGTGATCACGTCTTTCATGTTGGCAATCCCCTCCATTAAATAACAGATGAAAGAGCAGCTAAAGAGAAAAGAGAGCTGGTCACGCCGGATAGAAGAGACAAAGCTAATGCTTAGAACAGGATTTCAGGGACAGGTGGCATTGTATCTCTGCACTGACAATGAATGTGTCGACCCCACTGTCATCTTGGGAAGTAGCTTTGACCTCGGTGACGGATTTTGCATTTGGCATCCTTTTGACTTTCCTCCAATGCCAACATGAAATAGAATCCAGATACTTTGAAGTTAGGTGTCAAAACACAAGTCCTCACTTGCTGGTGAATAAGTTATGACAGTACCTCTTATGGTCAAAGTTTCATTCTTCAAGGTTTGTTTAGAAGAAGTTTGAAACGCATACTGTAATCTTCTGTGCAGCTGGATTTCATTGTCACAAATCATATGGAAGCAGACAATTTACACATTATATATTTCCTCAATGTGGGCGGCGAGCAGCTGCATTCATTCATTTCCTAATGAAGTAAACAAACACAACCAAGTGCATTGTCTTTCATTTTACATGTTATGCTGTAGGCCGACTTCAGAGGGACCTCTTGTACTTTCATTGCACCATATGTATTCACAGCTTTAGTTACAAGTTGCTTTGCATGGTTAGAACTTCAAATTGAAAGGACTTGACAAATTTATGAACTACAACAGACCCTGAGGAGATTATATCTGGTTATAAAAGAGTCTCATATTAATGTGGATGAATCTACGTTACCCACGCTTGTTAATGGGTCAATTTTCAATGAATATATCGCTTTCTTTATAGTTATTTTGATATTATTATTTAGTGGTCGACTCGCCCAGCATTTCCTAGTTCATGAGTTAGGGTCATGGGAATAACGCTGCCAGATCGCCATTTATGGTCGGAACTACAACGGTATCCAATCGTCTTCGAACCTCCGACTTCCATTCTTGATCTGAAAACATTCTTGACAAATGTTTCGGCTTTTGTCCGTCTCGGGCTGGTCCAAAAATTTCACCGTGCGTGCGGAGGCTCATGGGAAAGTGAAAACACTTCGCTTTCCAAAACTCCTCATTGTCCCTTTAAACCTGTGGTTGTCAACCAGCTTGTTAAATTAGCACCAGCTCAATAAAATGGTCCCATACCCATTGGCATTAATAATCTTACTGTATAATGCCATACTTGTTTCAGTATTAATTAAAATAAGAGCTTGAATGCAATATTATCACTTAAAATTTGGGGTTACTGTATATCAATTAATTCCATTACACTGTATAAGATCAGAGTACAAGTGATACAGTATCTTTCTGTCTAAATGTATATTTGTGTTGTTGATCTGTGACTGCAGGGTTGTGAGTGGGTAAATCAGTCATCAAAAAATGAGGGACAGCTGCTACACAGATTAAGTATTCCGCTCACTCACCCACTGTTTATCCTTCTGGAGGCATCGTGAATGAACTTCAACAAGACGTCAGTGGCAGGAAGATGCCCACTTGGTAACATTATAGAGGAATACTCACTCACTCCCTGTTTTACCTTAAAAACCCCGTCTTACATTTCTGATTCACAAACAGCATAAGGGAGTGAGTGTGTGTTTTTTTCCCATCTGTTTCTATAAAAAAAAGCTCTCTCTACATGTAGCTCATTATATTGATTTCAAACAAGCCATCATGATAGTGTGTAGCAGTTTAGCTTGCCAAGATCTAATTGTCTATTTCCCCATTGTCGCTGAATGCTGCGTGTTCGCTACAACCCTCTGTCTGCTCATCTCAACATTCCCATCCCGCCCCCTCATTAAGTGAATCATTTCTTGAGATGCTCTAATGGCTGCTAAATTGTTTATGGGGCAATTTAATTTGTGTGTAAGGAATCCTAATAAACACTCTTGGCACACAGACGAGTAATTATACGTTTGGCTAAATAGATAATTGGATGGGCTTGAAGATAGATTAGAGCATCTGTGGAATATTGGTCTTGTTGGGAAATACAGTAACTGCTAACTTTTGAAGAAATGCAAGTGAATTTACAGTAATGTCTAGCTCCATTGCGGCTTCATTTGCAAGTCCATGAAGCTGGAATGAATTGCTCTTTTGAGAAAATTAAACAATGTATTTTTTCAAGCTTTTTAGATGAAATATTTCGTGTTTTAACCTTGTTATCTCAGCCAAGAAGTAAATGCTGAAGCACTTTGTGGGTGGTGTTCACAATATCTACGCCGCAGCACCATTATATATCTTCATTCAGTGCCATAAACTCTCTCCGGAAATCTCACATATTGTGTCGATTCACAGAGGAATAGTGACCTGTGACACTGAAATGAGTCCTTCACTATTGAGGTCGAGCACAATGTCAGCAGCAATAAAGTCACAATGACGCTGTAATGCGATAGAAATTGAATTACTCACTTATTCCCAATGTATTCAATATTTATTATTGACCAGACTAATGATATCCTCACGAATGATTTTTTTAAATTGCAGGGTGTGGTCAGCGTACATACACTTTACACACATGACATCTTGATGTAGTTTTCGAGGCTGACCAACTCCCGACCATTTCAGCACATGAGCGGTGACATTAGCGTTGCGTGGGCCTCCGTGGAAGCTTTCATCAGCGGAGCATCAAACAGCCAGAGACTGTGTCAAACTGATATCTCTACGCGGCAGAGCCTGAATGATTTATGCATTTGTCATTTCTCATTTGTTGAAACAAGGTGTCAACGTTTTTGTTCCATTGCACTAGTCAAGCCTGCGGAGACACAGAGGTAAGGATGGAGCAGATGCCCTTGAAGAGAACGGCAAAGTCAACCACTCAATTTGTCCGGGCTCACTTCTTTTCTCAAGTATTTTGTCGTGAAGGTGCGACCGTAGAAGACAATCACCTTGTGACTCGTATGTAAATCCTCCCCGTCCTTCAACAATATGAGCTCGTACGTTGTAAAAAGAGAGAGAGAATAGTCATTGTGATTGGTGTCTTATGAGAAAACGTCTGAGTTGCTTTTGAAAATGCTCATTGCAGACTGAAGTCAAGGCCTCTGATCCACTTTCTATACTATGATAAATAATAAGTTCATCATCTCCAGGACTCTTTCTTTGAGTGAATGGAGGTGCTGAATGAGCGCTGCTGTTTGTGCTTTTGTACAAGTTGCTGATTTGCCAAACCCAGCAATACCACGCATACAGTACTCATTCACTGTTGTGTGGTTGTATTACCGAGCTAACGCACTGCAGTGCAGAAAAAGGGAACCACAATCATCTTTAAAGATGCAGCAAATTAGATACTTTACTAACCCTAACCCTTACAAGGTTAAAAAATATGTAGGTAAAACTGAAGGCTGCTTATTTTACTGTAGTGCCATCTTGTCATCATGTGCATCTGTCACAATGACTCACTCAGAACTTACAGATGGAACATTTTAGTCATTCAGGTATTAATAACAGTTGTTCAAAAAATGAAAAAAAGATACACCATGAGTAGTCTGACTCATGACAAGTGGATTAAATGTGGTGGAAAAACATAGTGTTAAGCTGCTGTACAATTTCAAAATCATAACAGACTCCATTAGAGAGAGAGAGATCTTTGCAAAGGTCAAAAACCTCTGAAAGGTCAATACAGAAACCTAAGCATGAAAAGATTTGCAACAAGAAAATTATATTGCTAGTTATGCTAACTTCTTCACAAGAAGACATATGATAATAAAGCATCTCAGTTTGATGTTGGCTCACCCCATTTCCTGTGGACCAATAAGTAAACACCTGCTATTGCTAAAGCAGGCAATAGCAATACTACAAATTACAAATGACTAATCAGTAGCCTAGTTATTGTGCAGACAGTTCAGCTTGCTCATATGCAAATGGTGCTTTAGACTTCCTACCATATGAAATTGAGCAATATTAGCCACTTATATTACCTGATAGGCTATCACATGTAAAAGCCTGCAAGGAAGTACTGTACTGTATTCACACAGCACAGTCTTACATAAACTCACGTACACTCTCATTTTTCGGCAAGCTTGGCCTCATCCTGTCAGTGCAGGAGCTGACGGACAGGCTTTTGCTGTGTGTGTGTCAAAGGATGTGGTCCGGTATATACTTGAGGGATTCACTAACTGAGCACTGAACAGGGGAAGAAAGAAGGTGAGAGGGAGAGAGAAGGAGAGACAGACAAAGACAGAGAGAGAGAGAGAGTGACAGACACAGAAAAAGAGAGAACGGGAGGCTGAAGAAATGGGAAACAAGTGTGTGTGTCTATGTGTGTGTGTTTGTGACGTGGAGGGGGTTTAAAGTGCCCCAGGCTAAACCACGTGTGAAGATGGCAGGGTCTAAGAACTCCCTGCTGCCGGGGAAACAAGACAAAACAACAAGCCCAAATGTATAAACTTTAACACCCTGTCCTTCCTTGTAAATGCACGAGCAATACCCAAAGCCCACTTTGACATTTCACTAACTCGGTTTGGGATGGAAGACTTTGAAATTGTGGTTTCCACCCAGGTACTTCTCAACTTGTCTATGTTGAGTTAAACTAAAAGATTTTGTGCTGAATTTCAGTCCGAATACAAGGTCAGTGGATTCACAGGGGATTAGATTCACAATACGTGCATTAAGTTATTTTTATGACTTACTGCACCCTCAATTAAGGAATAATATTGGAGTTCAGCCACATGAATGAGACTTTGAAAGATGACATTTCTAAGGAACTGACTGCAAAATTTCTTTCCCAAACACTGATTGTCCTTAATAGATTAGAAACCATAACTGGGCATGGCAGGTCTGTCAAGCTTTGGATTTCTCTGCAGGTCAAAGCAGTGTGCTCAGGGCTGTGTGAGCAATATACTCACAATTTAAAAAGTCTGGTAGAGTTTTTAAACTATTAAACTGTGCATTTTCTCCAAAGCTGCAATTGTTGACATGTGAAAATACAACATCTACAGTAGTGGCAAATTCCTTCTAGACACAATGCCTGGTTGTTATATGAATTTAAGCTCGAAACATTTTCCTGCTTTGAACTAGGTCCTATGTGTTCAGGAAAGTTACTCTTCAGAAACCTCCAAAGCCAATTTTGCATAATGTTCACTAGTCTTCATCTGAAAAGTTTTATTCTTGTAACATTAAAGCATAATTCAGCGAGCCGGTCGTTTTTGGCTAATGCTGCGTTCCAGGCAGGCTTTTGAAACCGTAAGTTACGGCTTCAAGTCACGACTACGACTTTGTAGCGTCCAGGTAACCCGTAACTCGTGTTTTTCCAACCTGTTGCCTGTGAAAGTCACTATAACGTAACTCGTTTTTACCATTTCCTTGAACGCATCATGTTGCCTATGAAAGTCTAATTGGTCCTCGTCCCTACTATAACCCCTTGCCTGCACACACAGCCCTTCATGGCCATTGGAAACACTTGGAAAATTTTCTCCTTGGTTTACAGCAGAGCAGAGTGACGGAGAGACTCGTGTTTCAGCTGAAACACTCCATGTAAGTGATTGCTGACGGAAAACAGGACTATTTAGGACTTATATTAACAAAAACATTCCGCTGATATCTGCTTTAAGGTCATTTGATAAAGTCTTCAGTGTCACCTGGTGAGGATGAGGACATTCTGAGACATGGGCTGCCTCTGCATCATGTACGTGTCCATCAAGTTACATTTAAACAACAATTAACATTCATTTAGTTTGCTATACTACGTATAGCTACAGCTGAAACTGAAACTCTCTGAACCCAATGTTTTAACAATTAATGTAATTATTATGCCTGATTCAGATTCAGGCAGATACAGATAGTTGTGGTCTACATCGCACAGTGATGTGAGTGAATCACTCATACAGCATCAGGACACTGACCGGACATTTTCCAAATCTGACACAGGACAGAGACAAGATACTTTGAAAGTCAAGAGGCTAAGGGCATTGGAAACGACTCCAGCACAATAGTAGTCTGCTCAATGTTCAATTATTGCTGATGAAAGGCACATTTTGTGAAGCGCACATCAGAGAGTGGGATTAGTGAAAGTGATTTCCTTGTCCTGGGTTGTTTGACAAAGTCTGCCTGTAATCCTCTTGAAAACTTTGCCGTCTTGGCTTTTCCTGACCGTTGGCTTTCCTGTGAGCTGGAGATGGCACACAGAGCAAAAAAAAAAAAAAGAAAAGAAAAGAAAAAATAGAAGGATGTCCACTTACAGCTTCAGTTAAAACGTTAAAACGATCAAAGCCAGACACAAAACTGTAGAGGCCTTCTTTCCCAATGTATCAATGTATTTTCAGCATCAGCAGAATTATGATGTGTGACCTAAATTTTAAAGCTGTGCTTTATTCCTATAGTAATTTATTGGATAAAGGCCAGTTAAATTGATTAATTAACTATATAGGAAGCATACAATAAAATGGATGAAATCATTTCCATTGTTCTGTAGCTGCTGATAACAAGTCATTAATTTGGAATAGAAAAGCCAGTTTATTTCATGCACAATAATTTGTTAATCTTAAAAGTCGTGATAAGGGCAACAATCAACAAAGTGTCGACAGTATACAGTACACCACTGTGGTATCTTCCAATGTGCCAATAATTGTTATTCAATACATATTTAGGAATAGTTTGGTTATTGCTTAAAGCGCTCACGCTCCACTCTCCAGACTGATTTACGCATGATTTTTTTTGTTAGTAAGGGCACTTTTTTCTTTTTCTAATTGTTCCCAAACATTTGAAAGCATATTCGGTGGTATTTCATCTTAAATTCTGAATATCAAAAATAAGATCAAATTAAATGAATTCTAGTCTAATTCCAATGCCTATTTAAAAAAGGTGATTGTTTTTTTTCCTAACGTCTACATCTCATCAAACTCGGGGGATCAAGAGACGTAAGAAGCTGATAAAACATCAACATTTGGCAAAATTCAACATTTGAATAAGGCCGCATTATAAAAATGGAGTAGGCAGTGAGACCCTGACTACTACCTATCCTCACATCGATACATAGATGGTCAGATGGACATTTGTTTCCTTTATTAAGAAAATAAAAGTGCCAAATGCAACAGAGAAAGGATCAGCTGAAAAACAGGTATTCAATCTATATGTATTTGTAGGTACCAGCCACTGGGGCTAGCATGATGCACCATAGTATTTCTAGCGGCTTTTGAGTTTGTCCAGCTAAGAGACATGTCTGTGTTTTGCCCTCAGGAACTAAAGATTGGAGCTCAGATCAAATCCAGAAGTCCAAAATGTTTCGCTTTAAAACATTTGGTGTTACCCTCCTCTGTAGCCGAGACAGGGATAGAGTTTTGTGTCTAGTCTGAAGTCAGTAACACCAGTAAGCACAGAGATCAACACTTAATCCTTAAATGTACGTGCTTTAACATACTTAAGTGGATTTTGGTATGAAAACAACCAGCGCCTGCTAATAATGCATATGGAGCACATCAATATGACCTCTTTCAACCATAATATGTATGTCCACCCCACTTTTACTGAAATCATATTAAGGCTCTTATTTCCTTATAAAGGTTGCTCATTGTGTATTTGTCCTTCAAGAGAATTGTATCCACACCATATTTATTAAAACTCTCCAAATTATATTAAGACCAAACCTGCAGCGATGAGGATAAGTCAGTACAGTATGTGTCAAATTACTTGAAATGAAGGTGGATTAATGCTTTAATCTCCATACTGGATTAAAATGCCAGAGACAGAGTCGAGGCAAATCCATAGCTCTCTATTCTCGGAGGTGTGCTGGCCCCTGCGCATATGTATTATAATCTATTTAGTATTCCCAAGCAGGTCCGGTGCATTTCCTGCAGATACTCATTCCTTTTCTCGCCATCCATTGAACTGCAATAGGATATTTAAATTTTAAGAATGATGTTAAACATTAGGGGGTGAGGGAGCAATTTCCTGGTGGCCCACAGACTAATGGGGGAAGCGCCCTGCTGAGATATACAGCGCACTGTTATCTGGTGACAAATGTTTGTTTTATGCCGCGGTTTTAACACAACTCACGATATGAGCCACAAATTGATACTTTCTTAAACAACAAGATTAACCGTTCCAAGACACGCGTTATCATGGGATTGAGTTTAAATAGCACAGCACTTTAAAGGACGTTTCATGCGTCATTTAGCACCAGCTTGGTTGAGGGGCTGTAAAATAAATTTTTACCTTGCATGCCTTGCTTGACATTACAGATCCATTTCTTCGTCCACCTGCATTTCACAAAGCAGCAATGAGATTAATCACTTAAACATTTCAACTTCAAAGTCAGGTCCAGGCATTTTAAAGCCTGGCACAATATGCTGAAACTAATTACTTCCATGAGCCAATTTTCAGTCTGTGCAGAAATAATTCTTGTGAAGAATAAAAAACATTAAATAATGAATTAATTTTTAGATTTCCAAAAATCCCAACATGACTCCTGCTTGTTTCACACCATCTCCCTTTCAATTATTTTGCCCTTAAAAGAAACGTTTCACTAATTAGTGTTTGTTGTCAGTTGTAGAGGCATGCTGTAAATTACACATCACATTCAAGTGAAAGCTGTATGACTGTTAAACAGAGGTTAAAATGACAAGCCTGCACACTGAGAAGGATTTGTGCTTGCACCTGCTCTGCACTACAAAAGAATAAATATACTGAATGTGCACCTGGTAAACAAGGGCACGTTATCCTTCACCACAGTAGCCAGCTGACAACCTTTCATCTGACATGTTCTGCCATCAGTGCATGATGGAAAAACCACACTGAGTTTGGTAACAATGGAGTCGTCCTCTCACGTTGAGAAAACAATCTACCATGGTCCTAGTTTCATGGATATTCAGAAGGAAAACCAACAGTGCAATTAATTATATTGATCAGTGACAGATTCAATGGAGGTGAATAGTTTCCTGTTCCTGAGATGGCACATACCGGCTCACTGAAACAGCTTCCTGGGGCTCTTAATGGAACAGAGCCATTGTTGAACGGTTATTGCATTTTTTAAAATTTTGTCATAACAGCAGGTTTTATTGAAAACGTCCATGTAAAGAAATTATATAAGAAATATCAACATCACAGTGTTTTTAGCATCTGTTGATTGTCTGGTCCAGTCACCTGCTCCTCATCAGCTGTTAGTCTAAGTATAAGTCTTGTCTCAGATTTCACCCAAGTCCTATTTTGGACGTACAGTGTTACGCAAACAATTTCCTGTGTTCAGGTGTTTTTTTTTTTTCATGCACTAATATATTAGTGTTGTTTCTGCAATGAAACACGCAAAGAACTGATGCTGGTTCAAAATGCAGTGACACTTTGAGATTCAAATGCCCGACGCTGTCAACACATCTCTCAGTTGCTCCAGAGCTAATGTTGGATTAGCTTGTTTGCTGCTGCTCTGGCTAGTTAGCAAACCATTATGAGTAGATGAGGGAGGGTTTCCCAGACCCCTAACACCCCCTAACACACTTACAGTAGATGCATGTGTGGGGCTTGGACTACAATGATCACTCAAGGTGGGGGCGACCCCAACCATAGGGCGGTACCCTAACCTTACTTTGAATGTGTAGTGGAGCAAACAGCACCTTTAAAAGTAGCCTACACTTGGGAAACGTCAACTTGGCTCACATTATTCATCCATATGTCTTACACAGCTGCTCTTTTTAAACATCAGCAAAACCATCTCTTCTTCACCTTTTTTCTGCTAGCTGTATCTCTACCTAACAACCTAGTGAAAATTGTCATTACCACATTATGTTTAACCTACGTAGTTACGATGATGAAGATGGAGCTGCCAGCTGGTGATCGGACTACACCAGCTTAAATGTTAGTCACTAAATTTGGTTAGCATAGCTGCTAGTGAGAGCTCAGTTATAAGCAGCTCAAACAGGAATTCAGGTGTGGTCATACTGTAGGCACACCTTGAGCAATTCATAACACATACAAACAACTGATTAAATGTTGTCTCACTGGATCTAGAAAATGTTGAAATAATGTTAATGAGTACAGGTCGCTCTTGTAAATGAGACCCTGGGTCTCAATGAGATTTTACCTGTATAAATAAAGGTTAATAAAAATAAAATAATAAATAAATACTGAACATCCAACAGTGACAATTCAGAGATTTTGTATCGTTAGGCTGCCTTCCACCCATAAAATCAGAGCAACAGGTGATTGTTCCTGAATGTTTATAAAGCAGGTGACAAGGAGGACTCGCATCAACAACCTTGAACTTTACATACCTCCCTATTTTTCCTGTATCTATATTTACTCGTACAGTATTTGCTGTAGAGAACTGTCAGCCAGAGGCAACACTTTCTAGGAACAGTACATTTCCTGGTAACATTTTGAGGAGAATATTGGAAAACATGGCTACGGTATGTAAACAATGCAGTGACAGAAACAAACTCATAGAACAAAGGTGAAACTGGTGAAAGTTTCAACTTTATAAAGGGAACAAAGCCTCATTCATTCTTGACCGGATCCAACAAAAAGTTGATGGTGGTGTTTTTGTGATGTTTGTGATGGAAAAATTATCCCATGCCCAGACAAGAGCAAATGATTCACATAAATCAAATAAACGTTCAATACATCACAATATAATAATGAAATAATTAAAGCCAAGGGTTGATAATCGCAATACTCATGAGGCCATCTTCAAAGTCTGACAATCACATGCAAACAACATGGATGAACTTATTTCATAGTGTGGTTGGTGCAGCTGTTGACTATCTGATGCTCATATTTTATTTTGTGTGCACATATTTAACAGACTATAATATTAATTTGAGAGATTTGAGGGAATGATTGACAGGGACAGGACCAGAAAAGTAATGGCATAATAATCTATAAATAATTTTCCTTTGTTTTAGTGTAAAGAAGTACATTATTAAGATGTTTACATTAAATGAACAAGGGTTTTCAAAAACAGATTATGAACAGCTTGACATTTCTTGAGACAAATATGTGCAGTTTCAACAATATTATGCCTCTCCTGTCTTAATCCTGCAAATTCAAACCTATAAAAAAATACGTTTTTTTATCGTTGAGGAGAAATTGCATCCATGATTTTGCAGATATACTATACGTATATAACTTTTTATCTCTAAGTATACCAGTTGAAAGTTTAAGAGCAACAAAGCGTCCCCATAACCATAGCAATTCACTCCCACACCTGTGTGTGTGCTCATGCCGCGAGACCAGAGAGACGCTGCTGCCAGAAGAGCTTCTGACGATGTCGAGCAGCATGTAGGCTCTGGGAATGAATTACAATCTCACAGATTTGTGGATACTTCCCATTCTCCCTGATCATCAGAAGAACTCTCTACTGCACGTGCTGCTGTGACCTTTTCAGCTCTGAATTTGTTTGTCATGATGGACTCCAGGTGCTTGTCATAGCTGGGCCTCCAACCAACCAGGAATCTCAAGAGAGATGAGCTTAATTATCTTTATTTATTTACTTAGTCTCCTGAGGCCCGATGCTTCTGTATACTAATGTAAACCAGTGAAACAACTGTTTAACTTCTTCCTCTTGCAACATCCCAGCCCTGGGTGGAAACCAAACCTATATATAGCCTTTCAATCCAAAGTCAGTGCAGCTTCCCACTGAGCCATCCAGCTGAGCCCTCAAGTCCGCCATACTATTACTGTACCTCACATCATACTTCCTGATCCAAGAAAAAAAATACTGATAACTTTGGGTAAGTATTTTTCCACATCTTTTCATTATATAAACTCATCTTCTGCAGATCTTGGAGGGAACATATTAGGCCGGAGAAAGATTTGAACTCCACGCCTCGATACTGTCTCCCACGGAGCTATCCAGCAGAATGTGTTGCGACCTCGTCCGCCATATTATTATCTTATATTACCCTTCTTCTTGACCTCAACAGTTGAGTCACTAACAGGCTGCTCAAATTTATAAATTGAGCATTCGCCAATCTCCTCATCTCTTGCGTTCCAAATGTGTCACAACCAAAGCATCAGGGAGGCTTCGTAACATCCATCTCCCGCACAGGAGACAACCAAACTACAGGGAAGCTTTGTAGATTTGTCAGTGTGTCAGTGACACATACAGAATTTTTCACTAGGAGAATACATGATGATAAATGATTGTACAAAAGATAAACTATTTTTTGTGAATTGATTTAAAAGGTTTGTGCAGTGGGGCGGGGGGCAAAAACCTTTGTGCCCATCTGCTTACTTTAACTCTTGTGAAGTTCTTGAATAAAAGTCCCAATACACCAGGCCATGTGAAGGCAACTGTGCAGTGGTTTGGGTGAAATGAGGCTTTGTCTTTGTTTTTTTGAAGCTGATGAATGACAGTGTGTCATGTCATTAGGGTTATTCTGAATGTGGAAAGGTGCGTAAAATAATATGACAATAAAAATGTTTGGAACTTGGCATTTCAAGTCATGTTTATTTAGACAGCACAATCTTATATTCATCTCTGAGCATGTTACAATCTCTCCCAGACATAAAACTAGCATTATTATAAGGTGTATATAAGGACGCAGACTGAGGACTATGGTGCACAACAGATGTCATGTCTAGTCGGGGTGAATATACAGTACAGGGTCGATGCTGTTATACTGCAGTTTAGTGCTCTGGATTTTAAGCCTTAACCTTGACACTTGTGAGTTAACACATGCTCTAAATTAAAAAATACAGGCTTATTTGAGAGTTCAGAGATGACATTATACACATCTAAAACAACTGTGGTTGGAGCATACGAACACCTGCTGGCCCTGAATCACCTCCGATTTCATGTAATTGGTCTCAAGAATGGAGAAAGCCTTCCCTGAGAGTTGTTTTGCTGTTGAAGGTGTGCTGATGTTCTGCAGACTCAGTCACCACCACAAAGGACTAGAAGCCATAAGACAGATTTTATTTGTATAAGTCTAGTGTTTATTTTTGAGAAAAACCTCCAGACTCTACCTTTAATGTACCATATCATATCATACGTTACCTTAAAGGTGTACAGAAAAGAAAACTGAATTTGAGCCCACTCTGGGTCATAAAATTAGTGTAAAAACTCATCTAAGAGACGATGTAGGCCAAACTTTGTGCAAAATTCTATTTTTGAGTAAATCTGGGATGAAAGTGTTGTATTTTTTTTTCGCATTGGCCAATGCAGGCGCACGGATTGTACGTCAGCCTGCTCACGATTCAAAAGCCACTGATATTGGATCTGTCGTCTGTCATTCAAACGTCTGAAACACGCACACACACACGGAGCTCTGACTCGCCCCAAGCTTCGAATATCCCGCCCGCTCGGTAACGACCAATCAAATCCGTTAAATTTACTCGGGTAAAGTCGTGTTGCAGCTCGGCACAACTCGGCGCGACAAACGGAACAAACGGCCATTTCTGTACACCTTTAAGCAAGACCTTACAATATTGTAAGAAAAACTAGAGAGTTACTACCGTCAGCAAACACTTGGCGACAGTGCAAAAGGAAGACTGCAGGAGCAACTCTCTAACAGGACTGGACTCAGGGTGGGCCGCCATCTGCTTCTATCAGTAGGGATGTGAGGAGAGAAATGACAGAGAGGAGAAAGGAGGAGGAGAGAGAGGAACAGCTGTATGGCATTCAAACACTATCAGAGTGGATGTTGTGATGATTATAATAATACTGATGCTTAGAGGTGTAGTAGTCTCAACTGCAGCAGCGGTAGCAGCACAAATTATTAGCTACTAATAATGATGATAGTAATTAAAGTTGAGTAGTTTTGACAGATCTGAGTCCATGTCTGAGGCCATGGGAACATATAGCCACTGCTTAAAGGGATACTTCACCCAAAATCAATAATTCACCAGCAATTTTCTACTCACTGTCATGCCAACGATGGGTTGCGAGAACTTGCGGAGTTATCAGGATGCTTTTGGAGTTCCAAGGGGGGTCCAGCTAGCAACACACACTATGAAACATGCAAATACCTCCATACTGCTCGTCCGTAGTGGCCAAAGTGTCCTGAAGCCGCCACATGAAAAAGTTGTTAGAAAAAAATTGATTTGATCAAATTATTTTTGTTTGTGCGCAACTTTTCCAAATCTCGCTCATGTGCACAAACATCAGGACCACTGGGAGCAGTATGGAGGCTAAAAACAGAGATCAAATTATTTTTTTCTGAACAACTTTTCCATGTCGTGGCTTCAGGACGAGCAGTATGGAGGTATTCGGATGTTTCATATTCATACACGAGCCGTGATTGGCTGCTACTCCTGCCCTCTTTTACAGTATATACAGTCTATGCTCCTGAGTCCTGACTGGTGTAAAATCTCCATGAGCGGTGGATTTTGGCAAAGAAGATTACATGCTACTGTATAGGTGGAGCCAGAGAAGTTGGATTTTGTCCTACTGTACCCATTTCATGTCCTACTATCAGAATATAGTGACAGTTCCAGCAAATATGACTGAATAATTGTTGTAATTGTCTTCTATTTTCTTCATGATTGCATTGTTTTTCTTCTAGCAGAGATTTTGCATATTTATATGTACCACCTCAGTGACATGTTGCTGAATCATTGCAGACTTTCAAAACCTTATTCATTCTGTTTGACTGTGTTTAAACTCGTGAAGACTTCCTGTGAAAACTGTATGTATGTCAGTGGGCAACATATTGTCAAAGTCAAACAAGATCGTCCTAGACAGACTTCCACATTTGAATGCATATTCATGAGTCAGTCCTCTTATCATAATATTTAGCAATGTTTAAAGGAAATATGGCAAAGGCTTTTTACAGCATTGTGGCATCCAAACAACAGAAGGTGACTAGAAATGAGAATCGGTGCACTATTTGCTAGACTCTCAAAATCTTAATGGTGATTGACAGCCATAAACACCTACATACATAAAATGGAGTTCAAAGGGGTTCATTTGCATCCACAACAAGATGGTTTTTGACAATTTCCCAGCTGCTCACTGTAGGAAACTTCCTAGAGATAATGATCCTTCCTGACAGATTTGGTGCAATCAAACCTGTTTCTGCAGGATCTTTTCATTGCACATACTCCACCCTAACAAGGACATTTTCAAAGCTGGGAAGTGAGCAGGTGTATAACTAGCAGACAACTTGTGTGTGTCCAAGGGGTGGGACTGCCATGAGTTTGTCACTGATGAAGCTCCTGAAAGTGGCAGCACTGTGAAATGCCTGACTACTGTATGTCACAAGTTACCCAGAGAAAGAAGTGTATTATGGTAAAGGATTGAAACGTGTCCCATAGGTTTGAAAGACAGGAACAGACAGCGGCTGACAGATGGAATGAGAGGCGCCAGTGATTCATAGCATGTCAAAGAGCCTTGTGATGTCGAAGGGAGGGGCGGGGGAGAACCTCAACCTCACCCCATGAACAGTAGCATTGTTGTTCTCTTGATCATTATTCCAACCACATGTGGTCTGCATGTTGATGCGATTGTGGTGTTAATGTTTGAACTGTGCAACTTACATCTCCATTTGGAAGAACAAAGGTTTGAGGCAGAAAATCACACTAGATAGATTTCGGGGTGGGGGGGACCATGTTTGCTGAGTGCACAGTGAGATTACTGTGGCATTGAGTTGCACTAATAAAATTTTGCAAATACAATGGACTGCTTCATATCTTAATTAATAACTTGTAGGAAAAAAGTAACAAAAACCCAACCACTCTCAGTTGTCACCTTTTGTCTGACAAAAGGGTGATGTGTTTTTTCCAAACACATTGCATTTGTCGCTATACAGTACAGCCTAAAAATAGTCCTGCAGTGAAAAATGCAAGGAGCTGCACTAGTGTGGGAATGTTGCTTCAGGCACCGTCAGACAATGAAATGCAATTTCAGGAAATTCAGTTTGAGTAACAATTTCATGGCTTAGCAGCCAAAACAACATCTATGTTGTTGTTGCTGTTTTTCATCATGCAATGCAATGGTTAAAAAGCTATATGGCTATATGACGATTTTGATTTTAACAATTGTGACTTGTCCGATTAGGTTGCTCTGAAAAAGGTTGAGCTGTTTTTCAGCAGGGTTACCCAAACACCAGTGTATATGCCTTTTTTGGATTATTTTCAGCTGCAGACAAATTCATTTTAGTTTTGAGTGATCGCATATCAGACATTCAACTGTTAAGTGCACTGCATGTCCATGACTGTAAGCGCTCATGCATACATCATTGGCATTTTTAATAGTATGAGGGACAACTATTTCGATGTATAGTGCACCTAATGAATGCACCTTTCAACACCTTGGATCATGGATGCAGCATGTTTGTTGGCAGGTATTGGGAGAAGGAAGGGAGGGACTGTTAGCATACTAACAGGTTCTGTCAGACAGAGCTTCCAGCACCATGGCTTATGATGCATGACTCACCGCCTAGACAAAACAACACATTGATAGATTGACACACATGAGGACCAATCAGTGTTCGTTTCTGAAGTATGGTGCATACTTTTAGCTTTTATATTGGGTTAGGTAATAATGGTTGAGACGGAACATAATACATGTAAGCACTAAAAACAAATTTAGTTTTAATTGTTATGAGAACCACAGCAATTTGACAGTAAATGTTCTGAAACCAGAATACTTTACTGTTTTGCAGATGCCCACTGTTTCCCAGTTCGAAACAAGGACAAACCTGGATAAACTGGGATGTCCAGGCTGGTTTACACTGCTGCAGCAGGACAGTTAATGCCAGTGACTCAAAATAAATTTTCACTATTCATGTGTATTGTAAAGACCGAACATGTTGTCCAGTCAGTGTGTGTGTGTTTGAACTACTTCAGCTACACAAGCACTACTTGTGAGTAGGATCATTTCAATTGCAGTTTATATGTTGCCATGGCAAAAAGAAAAAAAGATTATGATCTGTCTTTGAACATGAAAGAATTATCCCACAGCCCAGTTCTGCAGAATAATGTATCATCAGAAAGACAGTGTTGGCCAACAAAGCACTTCAGAAGTTAAACTGATAACACCTCGGTGTAATATTG
Organism: Decapterus maruadsi; assembly: GCA_030347415.2. Taxonomy (NCBI): domain Eukaryota; kingdom Metazoa; phylum Chordata; class Actinopteri; order Carangiformes; family Carangidae; genus Decapterus; species Decapterus maruadsi. The sequence continues at coordinate 23,559,861 of CM064906.1, forward strand.
CTGTGTAATTACAGAATAAGTAGCCTCTTGCTCCAATCCAACTGAGTCTTCAGATCGCAATCCTTTTCCAAACACAGTCAGGCCAATCGACAGCACAATTGATTTCCTGATTAATGTCCTTGCCCACCTACTAGCATCGAGGCCTAGAGACATAATTTCCTTGTGAGAATGATCAATAGCTGCATCAACATAAATAAATGCTGGGAAAAAAAAGAAATTTTCTTTAGCTGCGGCACCGAAGCCAAAAACTTAAGTAATAGCTTTTCTCCACCTGTTTGCAGATGCCTAAAAATAAACATCAAGATCACAAATTGGTTTTCTTTCTTCATATTTTCATAGAACGAAGTTAGCAAGTGTACACTGGGAAAAAAATAAATACATAACAATATAAAGATAAAGACAAAATAGATAACACAAACAGTAACTCATTCAAGGGCTGTCAGATACATTAAGAGCTTCTCCTGCATAATGTTTTGTGTTAAATTAGGCAAGGTGAAATGATCTGAACAAGTCAATTCTGATAATTAATTGCACTAATACAACAACATGATTACGACCGGGAAAATTAAGAAAAGAAACTAATTGAATCCAGGCAATCAGGTGCAACGAGCAAACAGAAGAAGTGCAAGCTCGTCCTCCTGTGTAACATCTATACAGAGGGACATGGAGGTGGAGACGTCGCCTCAGTGCTGGACTGCTGACCTCTCACTAGCTTGCTTTTACATGATGAGCAGAGATAAAATATGTAGAAGGCAGTCGTCTAATTTTAGCTCGCAGCTCCTCTATCATCACTTTCAAAGTTTTGTGCTAAAAAAAAAGACGGTCTCTTGGACTCATCATCATCTCCTGAGTATATTACAGGATAACGGCTGCAGTGGTGTTAAGACAGATGTGTGGTTATAGACTTTGGCTCGAAAAGATTAAATTTGAGGTCATAAAACATTATGAAGAACCATTGAAATAAAACATAAAACTATACTATTCTTTTCACACATCTTCCGGGTCCGACTGAATTCACAAAAAAACAGATGTATTAATTTTCATATAGAGCACATAATCCACATGCAATTTAAATCTATCTGGACGAAAATACTGTTGTTTCCTTCCTAAGGCACTGTGGTTTTCTAAATCTCATTACATGCATCTAACGTAAACTTCCATGGTGGTTTATCATTTATCGTCACACAATCTGGTGTCATAAAAACCAACCCTACACAAAACAAAACATACCAAAACAAAAAAAAGGATTCATTTGTAGTTTGTATGCTCCAGACCAGTATTGGTTCCAGCCACTGATGACTTTGAGAGGATAATTAAAGTGTGGGCTAAGTGTTGCTCGGGGATATTTTACATGCAGTGGAAGGGATGGGACAGCGAAGCGGCCATAGATATTGATTACTGCTGGGATTACAGCACCATGAGCATCGCTCTCAGTCCAACAATGTAATCATCAGCCCTCTACTTGTAATGCGCAGGTCGCCTCAGCCTCACCAGGGGAGGGAAGGAGAGAGACAGAGGGAGAGGTGCAAGTCGACAGAGAACAGATGGATAATGTTTCATCTGCCATTGTCCTTCAACTTATGATGAATTTAAGGTTGAAATTTGCACACGGGGGAGTTGCTTTTAAAGGAGCTGTGTTGCACAGTAATTACTTGGATATCAGTATCTAATGTGTATTTACTGTCAGAAAACATCCTTAAGAAATAATTGTTTTGTCTAACACCTGCTCTGCTAACTGAATTACATCCATTTGGCTGGAATAAGTCTGTACTCTTCCCTGGGTTTAAGCCGATTGTTTCTCCCTTGTTCAGTGACTGTCACCATGGCTGCTCTGGCACTAGATTGGATTCAGGGAATGCATTGATGTAAGTTGGCAGATACTTTAAAAAAAAAAAAGGCTCCTCTTCGAGAGTTTAATCATCAAACTGCATGACAGTGCTGATCCAGCAGTTCACCCCCACTCCCCACCCCAAACCCCTCCTCCCCCCTCTCGCTTTTAGACAAATATTTTACACTGTTGTCTTACTCTCAAAACTATCAACTTCCTCAATCAGAGTTGCATTGCAGTCATCTCATACGCTGTACATTTATACGCAGATATCTTTCAGACATTGATCTTAAAATGCGGTAAACTACAGAGTGTAACCTCCTACTTCTCCCTCTGCACCTCCGGCGCTGCATCAGTGGCTTTATTTTTCATTACTGTGATGCTTTTTTTTTTTTGTGGAACTTGTTGTGTAGCCAGAGTCAGTGTGACGCTTCATCACAGACTAATTTTTCATGGCGAAAAGGAGATTGAACTAAAGAAAATAAGGCAAAAGCAGCATGAAACACGTTTATTATTGTTTAAATGTGAAGCTGGAAAATGCAGAAAATATAAGTCTCGTTAAATTGACTTACATAAACATGATAAAACCATTTCGAGGTATCTTGAATAAGAGCAACATAGCAGAAACTGCATTTACAAAGAAGGAACAATTAAACTCTCTAAAACTTTAATGCTGAATTTGAGATTTTTAAGCATTTACCTGAGACAGATTTGTCGATACGCACCTTTAAAACCCCCTATATAAATATTTGACATTGCTGCAGATGCTGCACAGTCAGCTAAGTAATTGTTCTTTGTTTGAATGCACCTGCACTTTGAAGAGGAAGCGCTCTCGAGGCGGTCAAGGGTACTTCTTGCAAGTTCTTTGAGGCGCCGTAGCCCTGGGGCGTCCCTTGAAACAATTTCCCCATCTGAGGCGGAGGAGCCATGACATCTGAAGCAAGCCGACCAGGTGACATCATGGTGTTCCTGTCTTCTCCTTGCAAGGTGTCACACTTGCCAACTGTCTTGCAAACTTTCCTGCAACTTCTCGACATGGATTCTTATATAAATGTTCTTCAGTTGAGGGATGAGGGCTGTGGGTGCTTAACCGAAACACTTCTTGGTATAAATTGTCACCTGTGGTTTTATCATTTTCCTCTGTTTGTGCATTTATTCCACATAACCCACGCAGCAGTAAATCGTTATTGTGTACACCCACATGTATTATTAGAAATGACAGCCCTTTGTGTATTTTTTTTTACTGGGTAAAAGCAGTAGATGAAAACAGAGCACAGAGGGCAGGACTGGTGTTAAGGTTTGTATGTGTGAGGCATGCTGGGGAATATTTAGTTACTGAATGGATCTGTCAGTAGGGGGCACCTAACAGTTGGTTTATTATTGGCGAGGAGAGACAGCAGTTCATGCTGTCAATACTCAATCGAGTCATGCCTGGTGGTGGTGGTGGTGATGATGGTGGGGCTCTGGACTTGATCCTGGATAATGACACCATGCAGACTCATATGGGGAGGAATGGAGCTACTTTCCCTCGGGGGCAGTAGCAGCAAAGGTAGATAAGCACTCTTCTGTGCAACTCCCATCTGACAGAGCAGGACGATCATGGCAAAGGGAATTTGCGGGTGTTTGTGCAAAGACAAAATCCAGTGGAATATGATATTTGCATGCATATATTCAAACTCACCTCTCGTGTGGCTGTAAAATTAACATGCATATCGAGATGAGGAAAATGCAAAAGCCGTGCCTCTCAACTCAAACAAAACATTTTGTGTGTTTGTGTGCGTGAACAAAAACCATAGCAAATAAAGGCTCCTCAAAGTCTAACACTATAGCTGAAGTACAGCTGCAGTGTAAGCACCAGTAATTGTACTGGGTCACCCCTTACAGATGCCAGTGAGATTACACCATTTGTTTAAATACAGCCTGGTCAAAAGGATAAACTCAAATCAAACGGAACTGAATTGCCACCTCACTTTCCACTTTTGGTTTGTGTGTTTGCACTGGCAGCAGAAAACAAGGACAACTGGCACAATATTGACAATCATCAAACACAGATGTTCAAACCCATGCAAAGGTATTGCTGCTTATTTGGTTGCGGTCCAATGTGCAGAATTAGATAAGACAACTGGAAAATTGAGAGAAATTATTATCTGTTGTATGGCTGGGAGGAAAAGAGTGGGATTTCTGATTTTGCAAACTTCCTCGAGTGTCCTGCTTAAAAGTGATTACGGGGAAGGTGTAATCAACTCGGTGTTAACAAACAGGTTCATTTGCAAGTTGAGGATCAAATATCTTTCTTTAACCACCACAATGGATCTGTTGTTCTTGAAACCGAGAGCAAAATATCCACCCCAGTGTTGATATGCATCACAGAAAACAAGACAAAGCCGGAGTGTGGATTCTTTTGTTTAGGGAAAAGCGTATCTGCAGGGCTTTCTCTGAGGTGGCACTTGTCATTGAAGGAGTAGAGGGAGATAACCTGGGGGCCTGCAGATAAGTGAATCTAAAGACCTCAATAAAGCCTGAGCCAGGAGAGAAGGAAGAAGCAGGCAGGTATTAGTCCATCCATCATTTCCTTCACCCGATCGGAGACTACAAAAATATACCACTCTCATCTAATCTGCCTAGTTCCCTCTATCTTTGTCATCAGTGGCCCCAGATAACCAGCACAGGCTAATCCCAGATCGTTGATGACTAGAGGTGGTGAGTGAAACTCTGGTGGCTTACTACTGGAGGGTCTTACACTCCTGTGTTAAAGGAGGGAAAAGGGAAAAAAGACCAGACATAGCTATTCCTTATATGTTATATACCAGTGTCATTCCTATGGTTACAAGTTGTAATCACATATCAAGTGACAATGCATAATGTGAAAGAGAAGTATCTCACAAATCTGCAGCTCGCTGAGCTTTACATAGCGTTTTACAATGACATTACTGTTTGGGTTTACTCACTCTGCTCTCATGGCTTTGTTTTCAGCCCAGTGGGCTGCTGTTTTCAAAGGAAACCCCACTGTACACTACGCGCTGAGCACCAAGGGGGTTAAAAGCACAGTTAGAAACTAGCTGAAGAAATTAGTAGAGCATTCAGCAGCTAAAGAGCTTAGAGAGTGTGTTTACAACCCCCAAGTGGTATAAATACACTAGTTATTGTGGGTTTAAATAAAGATTAAGAAGTTGGGTTTATTCTGTCAAAAATCTCACAAAATATTATCAAGATTGTAAAAGACTTTCTCTTCACTGTCTCATCTGACATGCATCCATCCAATGTGTCAATAGCTCTGTCCCTTTAAGACAGTTTTTTTTCCTTTTAAGTAAAAACTACAGATCCAGACCTACAGTACTGTATGGTGGGTGCTGAAAAGTGACGAAATGACAAAACGAAGCAGTGGCGACAAAATGCGAAACCCATGAATCATTCATTTGATGCTGTTGTAGCTAAAAACACAACAAGTGCAACAAGCCTGACTTACATCAACATGCAAAAGCCAAGCGCCACCTCTTAGTATTCATCTGTTGTGCTTCAAATTGGTGCTGGAAATATTGTAATTACAAATGGAGCACAAACAAATTAGTGAAAATTGTCTGGCATGCATTGTGATGATGGTGTTAAATCGTGGGTGACTCAGACTTTTCTTTGATGTCAAAGTTGCAGAGATGACAGGAATGTTTACAGCAAGTATATCTGGTCATTTTATCATGATGTTATAAAATATTACAATGCAGATGTAAAGAAATATTGTCGCGAATAGGATTGCAAATAATACCAAGACTTATAGCTCTCTAATTGTTTCCATATGATACGTTGCTGACAGAAGCTGTGAAAACACCAATATGATGTATTAAGAGGATAAAATAATTTTGAAAAATGATAAATAAATAAAGACATCACTGTGTATAACAGTGTTGTTCCCTTTCTTCCCATTAGCATCTCTGATATTCATGAATAAATAAACCACTGTTATTTGGTCCATTTTGTTATTGAGAAGATTAAATGCAAAATTATTCCTTGATCAAATTTATTACTTGTACATGTTGATAACAGGGCCTTTTTTTTTAAACAAAAAACAAAATTGTACACTTAGTTTTTCAGAGTCAAACTCCATGTGTGTCTACATCCACTTCATGTGTGTCTACATCCACTTCCTCCCTCATCAGACATGAACAAATGCACTAATGCTATGGGATGCCATACTATTGAAAAATCCTCCCAGGTGTCCACATTGCCACCTATCAAAGCATGAAGGGAAACGCTGCTGAGACGGCGCTGCGAGCGGATCGATAACGAGTCGACCTTTGTTACAACCTACACGACATTTAGCGTCTTACTTTAAGGTCATTGTAAGAGATCCCGCCTGTTCCTGCCCCATTTGATCTTTTATTGTGGTCTTCGATGAGGAGTATTAAAACAGGTCATCTGCTTTATCTCCCTCTCGGCCCCATCAGCAGGCAGATGATGTTGGCTTCACTAAAACTCAAGCCAGAGGTCATCATCAGTGAATTAATTGTGGAGTGCGAGAGACAGATTCCCGGACAACATATTGATCCGGGGGATGTTGAATATGCTAAACATTTGTCTGACAGAGGTGCTTTGAAAATCAGCGATGCTACCTCCCCAGAATACCAGGAGCGAATCTGTAGGCAGTGGCAGCGAGGGGACTGACTGAAATAAAGGATGCAGAATAGTCGTCATCGAGCATTTAATCATTTTGGTCGTTCGCTTTTGTCACCAGCAATTACCATGTTAAATAGGTCCATGATTAAAATTCTTAATACCTCTATTATTGATGTTTGCTTTTGTACTGAGCAGATTTCAAAGTTGTGCTTCCAGCTCAGACTTGTAATTTCATCACTCTGAGGACGTGTGTGCTCACATTCACCTGTGTATATATAGAAATCCTATACTTATCTAGCCTTTAAGGTGGAATTTAAGAGTCAAGTTACCTTTTTAGACATTAATTGCTTCTTCTTAATTAACTTTACATTTGTGGCTCCCCTCTATTGAAGGATTTCTGCTTCTGGTGACATCTACTGGTGTTAATATTTGGAGGGGAAATGTCCGAGAATATACAGTTGAAGGGACCGGCTGGGAAGAAGTAGTATAAATTATGCAATTTTGTAAAAGAAATATGATTTAAACCATAATCAAATAAGCTTTTGAGAGTGAATATTTGTGGACAACCAGCCTTGGATTTCCACCATCAACAAACCCTGCAGGACACCTGGGCCACATTTGATGTCGAACTTCATCCCATTGATCCGAGTGTCCGTGAGCCTGCAGTCTGTCATTTGTCTGAAGTCGCCTGAGTGAAAATGTGCTTCATGTTCTCGCTGTGTGAAATAGAGTGACTGTAAAACCTATTTAATTACCTCCACTTCCATCCGAGGCCTGTCTCAGGACTTTTGTTCCGCTGCAGAGTCAGACGCCCCCACACTGTGCGGCCTTCTGCGACTGAGAAGACATGCTTTTGATAACCAATAATAGCAATGCTGTGGGAATCGGGAAATGTTGTTTTTCAGATCTTTTGGAATTTTAATTATTAACTCCCCACTGTTTGCTTCAATGTCAAATAGGAGTTGCTGATCAGTGGTGCGCATTGTGGCAGAAAATTCCAGCAAATTTCCCTTTGCTCTCTCATAATTGTAAACTTTCCACTGTCCTTTTGTTATGTTTTTCAACTCATAATTTGTTATCATTCGTGCATTTGTATAAAGTGGTGAAGCACTCGACACCCAGCAACTGCAATGACTGAAAACAACTTCCTTATGTTTTACCTATACAGGGTGTGTCGAGCTCCGAAAAGCCTGGATCCCTACAATTCCCTATCTCGCACCTGTCAAGTTGTAACGCAGGCTTTCTCTCTGACATTTTTGCTGGCCAAGCCTAAACCAAGATCCTTGAGTGATGAGTAATTTGCTCTGGCTCGACTGTAGACTGTATTGACAAAGCTTCTCCAGGTTAATAGAAACCATTATGCAGGGGATAAATGTTTTGACAGGGTTTTACCTCCTGTGGTAAATTGACTTGTAAAATCAGTGGCGTTCCCTTTTTTTGATACTCTATCAAGAAATATCATTACTTCTAACATCATTACCCCCAGTAAATACTGCATCCATATAAGACAAGCATGTGTTTTGTTATCTCAAATTGACCCAAATTGAAATTCTCAAAGTGACCCATCTTACGTGTGATTTTAGGTGACAAAACCATGCCCATTCAAATAGTGTATGGGTTGTTGCACCAGACTGAAGTGTCCTGCTGCAGTCCGTCCTCTGCTGGTATCAACCCTCCATCAAACTTCTGCTCAGGCGGCTCCCAATTTGCTGAAGTAATCACTGGGATTAGTAAGTGTGATGTAATTATTATATTTCAAATTGGAATCCCTTACACCACTGCCCAACCGCAAACTAATGAAGATAAAGCCCCTAATTGCTTTCACTTGGACTGTTACGTGACCTGGCTGGCGTCTGACCCTGCGCCGACAAACAACCAGGTGGATAAGTCTTCACGAAAGCCAATAACAAATTCCCAAATCAGCCCAGCTGCTGCTTGGAAGTTACAGACTGAACGGAGAACAAATATATAAGACTTAAATTCTCTTGCAGGGGGGATAACAGAACACTGGTGAGCACAGGTCAGATCTAATGAGAGAATAAACCTTGTGGCATTCGGCTCATTATGCTTTTCTTACAAACTGGGTCAGAATTTAAAGGTCCATTGGGGGAAAGAGTGCTAACCAGCCGGATCAGAGTGGCCAGAGCACTTTCTCTAATAGGCCTTAGAGAAGCCTCATTAGCCGCATACATTTGAACTGAGATCCGCAACACATAGCGAACTTCAAATTTTAAAATGCCCAACTTAGAATGCACACAAACAAGAAATGGATTTGAACGTGCGAGGAATTGCAATCATGCACAAACACACTCGGCTCTGAAGAGACACACACACTCATATTCAAGCCCTTACCCTCCTGCTGGCAGAAAAATTCTCAAGCACACTAAGATATTAATGTTATGTTTCCAATTATGAAAAGGTACAATACAAGCAATTTCGTAATAGAATATTAATACATATTGAAACTCTAATTTTCCGAGTGTCTGTGAACGTTTTTAAAATAAGTTGATTTGCTTTTTTTTTCTCCCCCCCATTGAATCATGATTGCTAGATTGCAGTGTTCTCATTCCTCCTCTCCTCTCTTATTTCATTATGCATCATGCGTTCCAACGACTACACAATACAAACCAACCATTCCTCCAACTAACATCATTGTCATGCAGCAGCTCCAAGTTCAGTCATATTCTCCCCCTCACATCTCCAAACCAAAGCCCCCTCACAAAGCCTTATAAAAATCTGTGCCCCGGGAGGGAGCGAACTGTGGAATACCAAAGCATGCCAGGTGCTGCGTTTAAAAAAGCAGGACTCTGCTTAAACAGAGATGCATTATTTAAAAGACAACTGAGAGACATAAATAGAGTGAATTCATGACAAGGTCCTACAATCCGTACCCCCTAATAGGCCCCCAGTGATCCTGGTGTGGTCTTCCTGTGCAAGATCAGTTGACTCGGTCCCCCTCTGGCTCAGAATAACACGCTGTTTGTCTTAGTTTGACCTTGGGCAGCTATTTCCCAGTCAATCCATGCTAATTTAACCCAGTATGAGATCATAGAGCTTGCATGGCAAAAAAACATTCAAAGTTACTGAATTATGCTCTGGTGGCCTTGTCACATAGGAACATGGATCTTTTTTTCCTTCAAGATGTCAAGGTCAGAACAATTTTAGAAGCAATACTGTACTGTGTGAATGTGTGTGCGTGCTTGTCTTTACCGGTTGGATGAATTATTCCCTTTGATCAGAGAAAGATGATTTACAGATTACAGAGTAAACTTCCCGTCTGAAGTGCTGTGCAGAGTTCCTTCAGTGCCACCTGAGATGTGGCTATCTCTGCCGCTGCCTGCCTCACCCCGACAATCTCATCAGCGTCATGTGGCACAGAAGCTACAAAGACAGCTACGTCGCCAAGCTATACGAGCACATGGCAGAAATGAATCGGTCAGAGTCAGCCATGTGGCAGGCAAATGCTCCGCGAGCTGCTACAGAGAGAGATAACATAGGCTGAGTCACAGACACTCTGTGACTCACAATCCACTCTGGGCCGAATCCAATCTGCGCGGCTACCTGCAGAGAGCCAAATGACCATCAAACACATGCTAAAAAGAATTAGAGGTAATACCTGATTAGCATTCTGTGTGGCTCATTGTCAACAGAGAAGAAGATCCAGTGGTGCTGCATGGGAATCGGGAGTCTTGTCCAAATCAGCCACGTCAGTGCATTAAATACAGTTGTTGATTAAGTCAGTGCTGCATTTCAGGCACTCTAAGGCTCTCTCTGTTGCACTTTACCCAGGTCTTACGCCTCTCTAGGCTCTACTGAGCAATCCTTACCGATCGCTGGAGTGCAGGTGTGCCACAGAGACTCACATCTCATTAAAATGTGCATTACCCCCTTCCTGTCTCTCCATCTACGCTCCCACCCAAGCCTGCTCTAACCATATGGACCCCATACCGACTCTCATTATACGGGATGGAGTGAATTCATTCCTGGGAAGACAAGGAAGGCCCAGAAGTGTCTGCTTGTTCAGGGTGGCATGTTTATAATCAGATCGGAAACCTGGGGGTTGGAAAAGGGCTGTTCTGTTGACTCATTACATCATGTCTGATGAGGAAGGTATTTCTTATCATGTGTATGAAATATTGTCTAATATCTGGTGGTGCAATAATAGAGTAACTATTAACAGGTTGTCTGGGGTTAATTGAAACTGTTACAGTATTCTACATGTTTTCATTTCTGCTGCTGTTTCCATATGATGTATTTTTCCTCTATTTTTTATTCTTTGCTTGAAGTTAGTTGTGAGAGTTCTTTTCTGAACACCGCAAGTTTCTAAGTCTTTTTTTTTCTTCTTCTTTAAAATCTCAAACACAGGGATCAGTGTTTAACGGTGGAAAGTACAGTCAGATCTCTTTCTTGGTGTAAGTCAAAGTAAAAGATGCACGTTATTACAACAAGTACCCTCCAAGTGTTGCATTCAAATCAAGTTTAGAATTGGACTTAAAAGTTGACTTTAAAGATGGAGCTAATTCTAATGACTTCACATACTGCTGAGTATAGCTTAGTCTTATCATTCTGTGTTTGATAAATTAAAGGTATAATATTTCCCTCTGGAATGAAGAAGCTAGCCATTCGTTTCCTATTATCCTGCCACCAGTGGTTGGTTTCTGTTATGATTGGAGTTAAAATGCTTTTTTGAGTGTTGATAAACACTGATCCACTTGTTTGTATTGATACATAACTGTTTTAATCACAAGAAACTGTATTTCCACTATAAAAATAGAAAAATATCTTTATTTTTTGTTATTCGTTTTATTTATTTATCTGTACTCAGTCCTCACTTGAAAATTAGACCATGAACTCACTGTGACTTTCTGGGTAAATAAAATACATAAAAGTGTTGTGTTGCTAGTTGCAACCAGTAGCCTATTGGCACAGCTACACTCTCACCAAGCCAATATTGCTGAGCATCTTTTATTTAAGCCTTAAATGCTCTTCTGGCATAATGTGAATGTTCATTTTTATTGTTAAAGCTGCTTTTTGTTGATGCAGTGTAATTTCTTTTTCATACTGACAGTGTAGTCTAGTAGTTATTATAATAACCAGCATTTTGCAGCCCCTGTCACTTGGAAAACATGCATGTAAACGAACGGGCTACTCAGAGTTGCACATACATGTCCCACTCTCTCCACACCTCATCTTTTAATCCATTACACACTCAGAGGCCACATGTTGTACGAGGCAGGGGCTGCACTGGAGCACTCTCAGCCCCCAGTCATTAACCCCCTCTCCATCTGCTGACACAACAAAGTGAGCAACCGCATAATCAGATGACAAGTGATGGAAAGAAATTAAGCAGGAGGGATGGGGAGAGCGCTGGACAAGATGTCTTAAGCTTGCCTTAAAAGAGAGCACGCAGCAGGCAGCTCATCAGGAAATTGGGGTGTCAGCTGGCTGTCAGGGTGCATTGACCTAACAGGGCTAGTTTGCCGGGCAGCTGTCGGTGACATGTCAATCTTGCTCTCGAACAATCAGTCACTGGTGGAAAGGAGGGCAGCTCTCAGAAAGAGAGGCGGAGAGGACCTGTCACTTATCCCACATGTGTTTTAAATAATGTTTATTTAAAAATGCCACTTTTTTTTAACTTTCTCTTTTAAAGGACAAATAAGAAAAAGTTATATAATATAAGATTTGCCATTATTATCAACATTCAAACTGGCCATACTCAACAACCATAATCCCTGAAATAAAAAAGTTGGCTCTTTCTTCCCTTCGTTATTCGCCCATCAGAGCCTCTTGTTGTCTCTGAAGGTCAAGCGTGTGCTGAGGGAAAGTGTGTGTTGGTGCAGCGGAGTAGAACTGCTGCATGTGTTCAGGGCCGGCTCTGTTTGGGTGACCATGAAGCTGCCTATCTCTTCCCATTGCTCTGGCTCTCCTCAGCCTGGGCATGTCAGCTTTCTGGGGCACAGCGGCCTGGCTCCCCAGGGAGAGGAGACAAAGAAGAGGGGGGGGGGGCGGGGGGCGGGGGGATTGGTAGGGCATAAATAAAATAACACTTGTGTTTCACCTTGGAGAGGCCAGTTGCCTGTTGTTGTTCTCCTCAATGCAGATTTTAAACCCAGTAAAGCTCATGAATATCCCTGGGAAATATGACATCTTCCCTTGGGTTTACATGTCTTCAGCATGGTTTGGTCATTGTTTGGGAGTGTTGCATCGTGAGTGACAAGTTATCAACAACTTACAACGAGACAGGCCTACTGTACTACTTGTGACATGCAGTATTTTTCACAGTGGGCATACTGTAGCCTACAGTACACCAGGGGCATTCTTACAGTGAAGAGCAGTCATAACAAATATGGTAACAACACATTGCACCTTGCACACACAGAGAGGTAGAGAAAACAAACAAGCTCATACAGTAGAGAGTGAGTTAAAGCGTAATCAAGGAACTGGTCGACATTTGAAATAAACATTGATACCACTGCCTGCCTCCATGTGAACACAGAGAGGACACCATGACCTTACCTCAGCATAACGCTTAGCATGAAACAGCTATTCTGGCACCATGTCAGATTACTCACTGGAAATCACAAGCTGCTTTCGACACACGGTATGCTTTACTTTCCTGTGTGTATTCATGCAAAATTGCAAGTGTTGAGTATGTAAAAGTATGCGTAAGAGTTAACAACCATTCTTGCAAGCTGTGCAGCCGTTAGCTAAATGCTAACAGCAGATCGTCCCATGCTGACATTTGCTACTAAGTAGTGAACACAATGTGCAGCTGAGGCTGATGAGATGAGAAAATCATTAGATTTTGAAGGTGCATCGGGAATGGTGATGTTTTTTATGCATACATATTTAGGCAAGACATACATGTGAATAGAACTTTTCACATATGCTTTTATAGTCTACGTAAGTAAAGGAGCAGTACAAATTACTGTTGGAACAGACTTCTGTATTGGTTAATGCCGGTAAATGCTTTTAACATGTTGCAAACTGTGTGATAGTTTGGCACATGTGGGATCTTGAAACAATATTTCCCTCATGAAAACCGTTAATATCTTACTATCCACTATTTTAAAAATACAGATGATCTAAATTCGTATCAGTATTCTCTAAGCTCCTTTTTTATGGGTGGGAAATATTTCATGAAATCATTAAACTCGTGAACATAGGCAGACTGTACAGAATGTGGGATGTATACAGGCAGGTGATGTAAAGCGAAGGTTCATACGGCTGAATGTTGAATATTAATGTAGAAAATTGAAGAATTGATTTAAGAAACAGGTTCATCTTCTCCAAATGAAATGAAATTAAACTGCGATACTTCATGTTTTTGTAAATTAAACAGGGAATACTGCGGCAGAGCACTGGGCTGGCTGGGTCACAAAACAGATTTTGACATACTCTGTCTAAACCAAGCCATACAAGTTTAATGTTATGTGTTGCCCAGGGCTGCCATGTATAATTAAGGTGTTTCTATGGGCTTTCCCCCCCTGCAACGCCTGGTAGATAGATAGGGAATTAGGTGGGAAAAGTGTTTTTTGAACCACTCTCAGAGATGAAAATATGCGCTGATGTGCAGACGGAAAGTACTATAAAAACGTATCCGGAATGAAATATGAAATAAGATCCAATTCCAACTACTACAATTTGTATACAAGCATGGACAGGTAAACAATTTATAACCTTCATCTCATCCGTTCCACTGTCACAGACACATAAATTCAGTGTGTGTATAGTATTCAAGAGGATTCAAGAAGTCCACTCCTCTTGAAGTGCCAGGCCCTGCACTACCGTAGTAGAACGTCGGAGTAGCGGTGATGACCTTGATGATTCTGCCACTCGGCAAAATCCAGTGATGATGGGACCATTCCAGCACATCAATTATGAGAAGCGTTTGTAGAGGTAATGTGCTGCACGCAAAGGCAATGGGCAGGGGTGGATGGGACCTGCTGCACTATTCATGTTACCATCTGCTCCCTTTCAGAAAGTCTTGCTCCACAGGCCCGTGGGCTCTGGAGCCAGGCCGCAGGCTGCATCCCTGGTTCAATTGCTCCAGCGGAACTCGGAGCCACTGCACAAACATGTGATTTTAGACCAGCCAGTGCTGCTGCCCTCGCTGTTGTGGTCTCAGCTATACCAGCCCGCGCACGGCAAACATCTAGGTAGGGCACCTGTGCAATTGAAAATCTGCTGGAATGGGTTGAGGGGGGTGTAGGGGGGGAGAGTGTGAGGGAGCAAACACAAGCAGCAGGAGACTTCCACAGCAATAACAGGGATCAATAAAGAGAGCACAAGGGCGACGGCTGAAAGGGGTCATCACGTAAGATCCCAAAGCCAACGCATGAAATATAAATGCTGCTGAAATAGAGAGGATTTCTTTTTTGGAACAAATTTCCAAAGACCAAACATGCATTGTGTTTCCACTCTTTTCAGTCGGTGTCAAACCCCAATTCTAAGACACTTTATCGGCAGCATGACTCAGGAGGCTGTTGACCCACTGCCCAATTAGTCTTTGAAGTGATTAAGACCTGGCAATGGCCTAATTGAAAGCCTTAGTTTGCACTTCTCTGAGTGTGTGTGTGTAAGGTAAATCCATGCTCTGATTAAATGTAATATCCACGGTGAATATCTATGAGAAGGCGCTATGTAATCTGATGGAGGCATCTTATCAGTATGCAAATTGAACAGCTCACTTTGCTCATTATATTAAATGAGCCGCGACTGAATGAGTTTGTCTCAATTATTTCAAAGTTGTGCCGGGTGCCTGTTTCACACAGTGGTATTTCAGCCTCGTATTAGAGTCAGGGTATAAGATAGAGGGCTAAGTAGGGGGCTTGTCACACTCTACATCTAGGATGCTTAGAGTAACAGACCACACACACAGTGCATGCACACACTAAACTAAATAACTAAATGTTGGCCACCCTGTGAGGTGTCAGGCATAAAAGATGACTTAGCCAGGCAATGATATCATTAAAGACTAAGTAGAGAAATGTATGAGGACACAAAAGGCCAACCTTCACGTTGCTCCATGTGCTGCTGTATAATCTGTTAGTGGGGGGTATGAATAAGCTCGCTGCAAGGACGGCAAAAGTGTCGAGAAAGGGTAACTGTGACACAGACCAATGTACTTATGCATCAACGTAATTTCATGTTATTTCTTATTCTCTGTCTTTTGGGTGAAAAGGATTATATTTTCACCATTAATGTGGCTAAATGATTGCAGGTTTAGTTTGCTAATGTAACTTGATACTGAAATAGAGTCTTTGGGAACATGTTTCTTTTACATAATATGCAGAGTTATAGGCCTATACAGATGTAGGCAAGATGCATTTTTCTTTCCTTTTCAGTATATTAGAATTTACATTCTTGTCCATTATATAAAAATGTATGTTTTCAGGAACAATTCAGGAAGTCCATGTTGTGGCAACAGCAAATATACCTTAAGCAAAACACATTCAATTACAAGATGTATAGAAAGTTTTCAAAGCTACTTAAAATAAATTGAACATCATGAATTAGGAGCATCTGCCTTAATGTTCTTGAAAGCATAAGATCTCAGAGGTGCTTCTCCTTATGGTCAAGATAAGTGGTTATGGTGAGATTAACAACATCTTATGCATATCCGCTGTTCTTGCCTTATTTTAAAATACATCAGCTGGGGAAATAAAGCTGTTGTTGCACTTAATAGTCAAAGGAAATATACGTATTCTTTGTGGACAGGAAATAAAATAGCAACACCTGCGCTTAAGATATGAGTGGACACCTAGAACCTCGGCTCAGCTCATGCACACATGTGAAATCTAAATTCACAATTTTCTTTCAAAGTACTGATATATTCAACCTATTTGTAGTTGCACAAGTTGCCATAGCATGTTGCCATGGTGAAGGTGCCACTACGTGCACAGATATGAAGTGACAGCTATAAGTTGACAAAGCTTGGAAGCTTGACAGGACTTGCCAGTGACCAGAAAATAGATGAAGCATCTGTGAAGAGCTTTGGATCGATAGCACTCTGCACCGAGGCCTTTGCCAGAATGATTAGTGGGAACAATTTGATGTTAATATCATATACAAACACAAACAATGGACTGCTTTCACATTAGAGAACGCTAATGTGGGGTCTGTATCGGCCAGGCACCACTTTTATATACTGACATTAACAATACATATAATTCATTCTTGGTGGTTGTTGTTGTTTTTTTTTTTAGAATTAAATATCAGTGGTGAATTCTTTTAGCATCTTGAGTAATTCTGTATTGAATTTCAAGCAGTTATGAAATAAATTTCACAGAGAGCAAAGTGTCTCATAGATCTTTTTTAATCTCGTGTTGGAAAAGCCAGCATTTCATAGTTCTTGCTTCAATACTGCCCCCATGTGATAGGAAGCTAAATATTCCCCAAGTACTGAACCACTGAGTGAGAAATCATCAAGTCTTGTGCTCATGACTGCTGCAATAGCCAGAAAATTGCACATTTAAGATCCAGCAGCACCTATAGTATAGTTATCAGCAGTTGTAATGCAGATGCAAGCAACTTTTTTCTTTTCTTTGTTCATGCAAAGCTGAGACAACAGGTCTAACCATCCTGTAATGTATAGCGTGAAATCAGTCCCTTTATCTTTACAAGAGCTCAGCACCGTCCTCACCTACACTGTCTGCTTAACTCTCTATGTGAAAGAGCTGAATAGATCCAAAACTCAGTTGTTTCATCTTTAAGTTGATGACTGTCTTTCTCCTTGGGTGATGTGACAGGCAGGTCTGCTGCACCATATGAAATATGAAACAGGATGGGGACACCGTTGACAGCCATGTCACAAAGCATCAGTGAGGATGACAGCACCAAAGACCCCGGTCTGCTACACTGACATCTCTGCAGCTAATCGGAAGGTACAGGCCCCCTCACAGCTGCCGGACCAAAAGATGGAGAGAGGGTCAATAATTTAGCAGTTGCAATATGTTGAGGCTAGTCTAACGTTAAGGGCGCCTTCCATCCTCCTCCTGCACTCTCTGTCACTTCCACTGCCTCTTTCTCTCTCTTGCGCTTTTTGTGAACAAAGACCCATCACCCGCCGTGTTGTAGTATTTTAAATTAAACAGCGATTCACAACTTCAGAGATCTGCAGCACCTAAGATGCTTTCAGATGTGAGCACAACCTACAACTGACGGGTTAACGCTGCTTCTGTTATAATCTGCATAATTCGACTGACAGTTCACACTAATGTCTGTATAATGTGACTCACGTTACAAACCACACGACCTGTCAGTGTTTACAACATCCTCCCTCTGTAAATAAGTCACTCATCGCCGTGTCTCATTCCTTCGATGAGGCTTTAAAGAAATACCTCGGCTTTCTGTCTCTTCTGGGTCACATTGCCATGACAACCGAGATGAGGTGATTGTTCTGGCAGGAATCACCTTTACTATCTCACCTCTGGTGGCCGGCACTCCGGAGCTGCTGATGGGGGCTCGGTAGGTGGGCAGAGGAAGGTTGGAGGGTGACGGGACAGGAAGACGGGGCAGAGAGAGAGGGGGATAAAAGAAAGGATGGAGATTTGGCTCATCGCGCCTCTGGGCCCCTACGACGCCCTAATGACGGATGCCAGGGCTGCACTCAGGTGAAACAGAAGTGGCGGCACTGTGATGGCAAAGAGTCGTCCCAGTGGAGGAGAAGAATACACAATGCAGCCAGGAAAGGACATTCACAGGTGTCACAGGTCTTTTTTAGGACACTCATGGCTGTCTGAGAGAACAGCTTTTGGGCTGAAATAAAATTTAAACTCATCAAAACTCCACACAACTATGACAATCACTATTAACCACGGATAGATGTTAACCTCTGGAGCTGTTGTTTACATGTGAACGTGATGGGCGGGGCGTGGGTGTCTAATACAATGACAGGGAGAGGGGGTTAGTTATGTTGGAAGAATTTCAGGATTTCATCGGTGCAACATCCATCTTCTGAGAGCTGAGATGCATCCTCAGTTTAGAGTAACAGTAGCAGCTCTGCACTTCAGCCAAACTCACATTAGAGACATTTATCACACTCACTGATTATTCAGAAACCTCAGATCCATTTCTGCTGTACAAACACACCTATACTGTTACCACTGCATTGCTAATACCAGTTGATTTTCTATAGCAAGCATCTACAAAAAATATTATGTTACAGTGAATAGCATTTTAGTTACATTTTTATTTATGACTGGGTCAGACAGGTTCACCCTGCACTGTAAGAACAATCCACAAGATAACTAACTCACATGTGGTTTAGCCCGGTGGAGGTTTAGCCTAAGTGGGTAAAAAGTGCAGAATTAAGGCTGAGATACAAGTCTATCATTCTGTAATGAATGTTAAAGCATTTTCAACCAACTGCTTATCCATTCAGAGTTAAAGGCTAGGTAGGCAGCTTTTTTTTGACAGTATTAGGCAAAAACTTACACAATAACCTTGAGGATAATGTAAATGAAATGATGTGAAAAAAGATCAGACGTCTGCGTCTCCCCTAGGCTCTGTTTTCAGCCTGCAAAGAATCTACCAGGGCTCTAAGTTTTATCGCACTTTGCTCCAAATAACATTGAAAAAAAGAAAAGAAAAGAAGCTTCGCTTGGTTGTTTAGGGAGGAGGACAGAGAAGCTGCCCGGCCGATGAGCTCAGCCCCGGCCGTATGGTGCATCAATGAATGTGAATATCATTATTAGGAAATTGGGAGTCAAAAACGTAAGAAAGTGACGGACTGCGCCAACTCAAGGCTTTTTTCTAGATTTCTGCCTACCGAACCTTTAACAGCTGATAAAATCATCAGGGCTCTAAGTTTTGCACTTTGCTCCAAAGCTTACTACCCTACAGTATGACAGGATGCATCTCAATGAATTTGAATATCATGGAAAAGTCAAAAAGCGCCAACCAGGTAGTGCATATAGCTGGACTTACTTTGCAAAAGGCCAACATTTCCATGTTAAAAATGCTTATTTAAATAGGTCTTATGTAATATTAAAATGTTTTGAAATATGAATTTTAGGTCTTCATCAAATGTGAGATAACATTATTACAAATTAAATAAAGAAAGAAATGTTTATTCTGTGTGTAATGACCTGACTTTTTGAAATTACCCTACTGTGACATTTTCCATGATATTCTAATTTATTGACATGCACCATAAGCGTATCCCAGACCGTCATCGTAAATTCTCAAATAAAAGCCATAGTCTTACAGACGTCGGTCTATTGGCCGGGTCTGGCTACAGGTTTAAGCACATACTGTAAAAGCTGGTCTCAATTTGAAGCTGGGTCTGTTTTCTGCAAAGTCTTGTGAATGTGCGAAACGTCTCAAAGCCCACGAACGCCTGTTTGAGCAGTTTTTAAGCCGTTTCATTCCTGCTATAGTTCTTAAAGACCCGACCTGGTCCGATCTGCAGGTGTTGAAGCCTGGACCCGAAGCAACCATTGATCTCAGCTGGAACATTGCAAAAAATAATAATAAATAAAAAACGTGATCCGATCCAACCCGGGTTCTTAGCATTCATGCACGTTCATACGACGCATGCTTGCAGCACTGCAGAAACCCAGATTTTACCTGGCAACAAGAAATACTATTTTCCAATTATCTGATAGGTCGCTGATTCATGCCAGCTTTATGGATGGACTAAATGGAGCAATCTGCCTCCGCATCATCCGTTCATAAATTAACCTGCTAAATTTGTTTTATCAACTTCTTGGCGTGAGAAATGTCATGTGTGGCGTGTGAGCGTGTGAACTGATCTTGACTTGAGAGCCCAGAGTGACTCAGAACTCCATGGGAGACGTGCTTGATTCCTGCGGTTCCATAGCGATAGCGGCACACCAGAGAATTCTATATACTAATTTCAGCGTGAGAAATACAATGTGTGGCGGGAGTGCGTGACAAAAGACCGAAAAGAGTGACTGTCACACTCAATGCGCGAGACTTGAGAGCCCTGTAATCATTGAGTCAATTGCAGCTTAGAAAATTTTGAAATTGCTAGGTGCTCTTGTTTGCCTCTGTGAGAGTCAAGTTACTTACTGTTCTCTTCATTATTACGGATTAACCTGCTGTAACTCTTTTTTACCTTTTTTACCCTTAGTGTTCAGTGTTTCTGACAGCCTGTTGGCCTTTTGCATATCCCTCCCCCACAATAGAAAAGAAGTTGTTTGAACAGATGATGGTCAAACAGTATCATCATACTTCATCCTCGATTTGACCAGATTGCACAGACAGATGGACAGATTTCTGCACATTGGTGATTCATGTATGTGGACCTTTAAGTTGGCAAATGTAGAGCATCACTTTTCATATGAGACAACCTGTTTCACACATGAGACTTTATTATGAATGGAAAGCTATCTGACTGCACTACAAGTCTTTAATCTTTCATGTTTGTTTTCCCATTCCCATATGAATGCATGATTAAAAGGGATACTTCACCCAAAATCGATAATTCGACGAATGAACACCTCACAGCAAATCTCGCGCATGCATATCCACTGGGAGCTACTACAAGAAGACTAAAAACAGAGATCAAATTTTAAGAAATTGTTGAATTATCAATTTTGGGTGAAGTATCCCTTTAAGTGCATACTTCAAGGGAAGATAAAATTACCTGACCCGTCTTCACATTTCTCACAGATCTGTTATTGCAATCAGCTCAAAGAGTAACTTTAGTGCAATAACATAGTGATGAAGGGATTTCGCTGTTAAACATTATGGTTTTCATATTATCTGAGAAATGACTCCATTTCAATCCTCAAGCACAAGTCAATGACAAAAATATTGACTCTGATCTTTTTTTTTAATAAGCGTCATTTAAAAAAAAAATCTAATTGATTGTTGAAGCTGAATTAGGGTTAATATAAGGTTAGGGTTGAATGTAGAAAATGAATCACAGCTTGGATTCAGCATGAATAGCAACGAAGGGGTCCTCATCTCTGTTGCTGATCCTGAAGTGAGCTCGGCCATCACCGCCCACATGGATCTGCTTCCCGGTGCACCTGCCTTCTTCCTTCTGGCCAGAAATGACGTCACAGTAGGTGCCACCGGGCAGGCCGGTGTTCAGGGTCACATCCAGGTCCCTGAGGGCAAAGCCAAATTGTTTTAAAAACTGCAGAGCCACATTAAACTGCATGCACTTTCCTTCCTATTTTGCTGTGTGCTGCTGCTGCAACTGGATGGTTACTGGGAGTATGAACCAGTATAAACACCCAAATATTTTGTAAATACAGAGTGACACTCTGTGTTGTATATAATATTTTGTATATTCAACTCAGTAAATAGTCCTCACCAGTCATCATTGTTAAAGACGATGAAACCACGATCACCACGACCAAAGGCAACCTGGTTGCTCTGATTGTCCCACCAGTTTGAGTGAGGCTGTCCATTGACCACGTTACGGAAGATGACCATGTTCCTAAAGAGGGAAGTGTAAATATATATATATATAAATAAAACATCCCTGATTGATCTGGGATTTGTACATAACTGCATTTGGGAAAAGGTTCACATGTAGGCAGGCAAATATAGGCAGTGCAGTACAGTAACACTGCTGTAGTGAGATAGATTTTATATTTCAGCTATTTGAAAAATGAAAGATGCAAATCAAATATGCACAGAGGAAGAACAGATGTGAACAATACTCAGTGCATCAGGTCAACAGTGTGTTGTCTCTTGCTTTCTGAGGACTCACTTGATCTGACGCCATCTGTGCTCACAAACCCATCCATCTCCACACGTCTGGTCAGGGTTAATGGGAACAGACTTGGTGGATCCATCACTATGGCTGGGAGGGCCCATCCAGTCATTCTGATCCTATAATGATGGGGAAATGGATTTAATAAAAGATGTTCTAAATGGACTATGCATAACATTTAATTTAAAAAAAAAAAAGAACATACCTTTCCATTCACAATGTGGCGGTTCCAGCGGAAGCTAGACATCACTC
Source organism: Decapterus maruadsi (assembly GCA_030347415.2). Lineage (NCBI taxonomy): Eukaryota > Metazoa > Chordata > Actinopteri > Carangiformes > Carangidae > Decapterus > Decapterus maruadsi. Next base: position 23,582,246 of record CM064906.1, read on the forward strand.
TGGTTACTCCGTAAGGATGGGCCAGCATGTACCCAACGGCCATCTTGTGGAGCCTGGAGTCCCAGAAGGTAACGATGGATGCTCCTCCAGCACCGTGGCCTCTCTGGTTGTCGTGGTTGTCAACGAAGACAACAGCATTACCGTCAGACATGAAACCCCAACCCTCTCCCCAGTTCCTGGAAACAAGAACACAGTTTTACTAATTAGGAGTATTGAAACTTGCAGTAACTTCTAATATATCACATTAATACATGATTTAAGAGAAAACACACCTGGTGTAACACAGCTTCTCGCCGTTCCATTTTCTGAAGACAGTTCCCAGTTTGGCACCATATTTGAACTCAGTTACCCTTCCCAGATGCACGTACTCACTAAATGAGATGGACTCACCTCCCAGATCAATAACCTAAAGGGAGAACAGCACATAATTTGTATCATCCACGCTCTGTGCGGTAGAATGGTTTATATTAACTGTACCCTTTGAATGACTTGAGAATTGTCAAAAAACTGATGCAAAAAATAAAAGCTTTTGTTCTGTGGTAACAAGAACCATGTTGATGCTGTTAAACCCTCATGACTTTTTTACTGAGGGCAGAGGAACGTGTTATTTTTTTAAAACCTGCATCTTACAAACTTTTTAAAGTTATATTTTATAACCATGGGCTTGATTCATGAGCACAGCATGTGCTATTCAGGCGCTGTCAACTAATAATGACTTATTTTACAGCAACGCCTGCTCCCAGTGTGCTTGTGTTTGTGTTTGCCATCTTGATTTCTTTGCTTGTTTTCCCATGGCTCTGCTGACTGCTGCTATGCGTTATCAGTCATGAATACCGAACACATGGGTGTTTCGTATTTCTCCAATCACAGGCCCGCAAACAGATTACAGCTGGGGTTTGGGCCAATCATGCACTTGAATGCAAATAACATTTTTGTGGCGGCAGATTGTGTTTAGTGGCTGCATGTTTTCCCTGAAACCAGCTCAAACAAGTTCATCCAGCCTTTTGGTTTCACAAGATACTCCTGAAAAAACACACAGCTATCAAACACAGAGACACGCACCAGATATGCATGAAGGATATTTTATAAAATAGGTAGAGATATCAAACCGCTCCTTTTGTGATAAAAAGAAAACTACCTCCTGGAAGATGAAGGGTCTGGAGTCACTAGGGAACCACTTGGTGTTGAGGTTGTGCAGACGGCCGTAGACGTTTTCCAGGTCGCCGGGCCACATGTGCTTGCAGGCATCCACTCTGAATCCAGCCACACCCATGTCGATCAGCTTGTTCATGAAGTCGGCCACCTTGCCTCTGACGTAATCCTTCTCCAGGGCCAGGTCCAACAGACTGACCAGACGACAGTCACGCACCTGGGCCAAGAAATATGCATTGTTTATGTTTGACTTCAACTACTCGGTTGTTTCTTATTCATAACATATGACAACAATTAGATATGCACAACCACCACTGTCTGACTGAACTGTGTTTTATGGATCTTTGAGTGGATGGAAAAAGTGCTGTGAATTGTAAAAATGTGAATCGGGGGCGAAATTACATCACTGTGACAGTTTCTCTCAGTCACTATCATTCATTACCTGATAAGCATCAGTATAGTTTTCAATGTCACCGCTGCTTGTCTTGCACTTGTTGTCGTTGAAGTCCCAGTTGGAATAGGGGACGCTGGGGAAGTCCTTTTTGGCAGCGTTGAACCAGCTTCCGCATGAGGAGTGGTTTCCCTCTCCGCCCCCGGCTCCACACATGTGGTTGATGACAGCGTCCACATAGATGTTGACCTGTTGGAAATACACATTACAGTCTGTGCAATCAATATCTCTTTTCTGTCATTGGACTCTTTCACTCCATTTAAGGTCACTGTCAAGTCGTAGAAATATGAAATATAAATGAATATGTTGAATTATTGCTTTCAATTCTGTTTCAAAATGGCAGGTGCTTATTTTATACAGTAGTAAAGCATAAACTGGTGTGATATGTACTGTATGTGGTGAGAGTTTGTTGTGTGGTGCCAGGCTGTAGATTTACAAGCTGCTGTCAACTGCAAAAAAACAATGATCCTCCAACCTTTCATTAAATCACTGTTGCAGTGTAGTTTACCCCAACATTGTTGCATCTGGTGATCATGTCTCTCAACTCGTTCTCGCTGCCAGATCTGGAGCACAGGTTGTAGCTGATTGGCTGGTATCTCTGCCACCAAGGTCTCCAGGGACTGTTCAGTATAATGTGCTCATTTGGAGGCGAGATCTGAACCACATTGAGGGGAAACATTGCTGTAATAATCAGTTTTAACAGAGGAATTATCTGCAGAAAGAAGATGGTGTTTTAACCGATGTAGTGAATAAACTCAACAGTTATTATACATATTGTTCATTTAAAGAAGTTCAACTCATGATGTGTTGCATATACAGTAGTTACTCTGTAATAACTTAATGATCTTGGTGAGATATTTATAGGGTGAGTGTTATAGTCAGTTATCCCACACTGAGCTTGAGACTTACTTTAAAAAAAAAAGAAACCTGCAAAGTGTAGGTGCTGCAGGTGGCGTGAACATATGGTCTACATAGGATGTTAAACAGGTGCATGAAAAAAAATCTAATCAATCAAATCAAATATGTCTTGGGCTTCAATTAATCATCTTATCAAAGTATCCTGTTAAGTTTAGGAAATCCTAAAATCCTAAATAGACACTTTCTCTTTTCCTTCATTTTTAATCCCATTCTGAAAAAAATGAACATTCATACTCGTACAGTGTTCAAAGCAGAAAACAACCTCCGTGTATAAAGAAAGCTGAAATCACTTGTTAAATTTATCATTCTCATGTACACAAATATATACATAATTAATACATTTATACAGCCATTTGTAGTCATCATGTGCATCATCAACATGCAGTCTGACTTACTGTTCATTGATTTATGATTTTAAAAAAAACCTGTGTTCATACCTGAACTCCACCAAAACCATTTGGACCCAGGAAGCGCTCACACTCTGCAGCGATGTCGGCCCAGCGCCACTCAAACAGGTGGACGATGGCCGTCCTCCCATGCTTGATGTGAGGGTTGTGCTGGGCGAGGCCGAGCCCGAAGAGAGCCACCAGAATGAACAACTTCATGCTTCCCTCGGATGAACCAGAAAAACACTCTCCTGCAGACTTGCTGTTAATATTTATACTGATTCTTTTTTTTTTCCACGGGCCAATGGGAAGCTGGCAAATATCAGCATGGATATTAAACAGGTGCTTCTTTATCAAAGTTTCCGACTGTCCTTCAAAACCAACAGAAGAAAAAACTGCTTCAACTCACAACTCACTGAAACCTGGAAGCTAAAGTTGTGAATTTCCCGAAAAATAAAAAATAAGAGGTTTAAAAAGACAAAAAAATGTGCCAAAGAATCAAATACTTTCCTATGTTTCTGTTGAAATGTGAGATATTTTTGTACAAAGTTTTATCCTTTGCAACAGGTCAAAACAAACCAAAGTCCAAAGAAATCACTGCTTTGTCGTGTGGTGGTAAAATTAAGTTAAAGCACAGTCAATTCCAACATTAGCCCATAAAATCAGGTGTTATCTTAATCCTAGCAATTCATAAATTTAAGATCCAAATAATTCAAAAGTGGAGGCATAAAAAATCCACTTAAATCCCTCAAAAGACAATCAGTTGTATATGCTGCAAAGATTCAGCAGCAACAGTCAGGCCTGAAATATCACAATTACACTAATTAGTCAACTAGATTACACTGTAACACTGACTCAAATCCACTGACCATTTGGATTTGTCCTGGTTTAGAATTAGCTCTCTGTGTTCAATAACCAGATTATGGTGCAACAGGCAGATTAAACCACTCAGTTCAAAAATCTCTGATTTGGAAGAAGCCTGTGCATATTCTCATTTGTCCAGGTCATAGTATCTCAAAAGGAGTTTAAATCGAACGCAACTGGACTTGGTTATTTGTCTGGGAAGACGTTTCACCTCTCATCCAAGAGGCTTCAGCAGTTCATGTAGCATCTGACCAGGCTGGGACTGGTCCAACTGTCTGGTGTGGAGACCCAGGTTGTGTGGGCGTATCACAAGGGTGATGATGATGTCACTGGTTCCCTTTTGTGCTCCAAGTCCCAACGACAGTCATTAAGTGACTGTCTTTGGTGGAAAGTTGGTTTTCGACTTTGTTAGTGCTCAATTGTGTTATAACAACAGTCGTTGGAGTCTAGATTGTTGAATCTCCTGGGAAGGGATGAAAAGGCAGCATTGTAAATTGGAGATAGGTGTCTGAGACCTCCTCCCCTGTTGAGAGATGGTCTCTCAACTTTGACATGGATGGCCTGTCCTCTCTGTCTAAGATGTGAACATTGCTGCCTTCAAAGGAGTGGACTTTCTCCTTGAGATGTAAGTGGACAGCAGAGTCCAAGCCTGAGGAGTTAGCTGATGATTTGGAACTACAACAAAATATATTTGGGTTGAGCAAATAAAAAGCAGAGGCAGGCCAATACTGGATTAGTTATTTCTAATACATATAAACAATGTGTGAGTTTCTTGATGAGTGGTGGCTGTGGGGGGGGGCATGAATACACTCAACATTTATTTTTCCACAGCTGTGAAATTTCTACCTAATCAGACCTAAGTGATTATTAAATGGAGTGACTGCCCTTGACAAAAAATTGGAAATGAGCCCTAAATGTTGAATAACACTGGTAAATCTCAGAGGATGTGTGTGGTCATTTTTTTTATCAGAATAAATAGAGTGGCCTGTCACATGTAGAACTAAACCAGACCTGACAAGATTTTCCCACGATGTACGTCAATCTGACTTTTATCCATGTGGGTAAAGGGCCATGCTGGCTGCCGCTGTCCGGCTCAGGAGAGAGGCTTCTGTTTGTAACCTGCAACATACAGGACAGGTCAGAATGAGTTGAATCTGACTCGAGTTGTAAGAGTCATAATAACATCGACGTGTGTTTCTTTTTTTAGAGCATTACATTTGATCACACATCCCTCATGCTAATGTTTTTGTAACCCTGGTTTCTGGATAGGTAGCGAGCCGGGAGGACCGTGGATGTCGCGGATTATAAGGGGGTAAATAAAAAATAATAATTCTTCAATGAAAAAGTCACCGTTACGCCAGGACAGGACATTATTCACTTCACTTACAGGTCAGGTTCAACGACGAGGCAACGGAGTGCAGAGCTCTCTCTCTCTCTCTCTGGAGCGTCTCCTTTTCCGGTCTTCACCAAAACAAGGGCACGTGGAACCAACGTCATACAGCACATGCTTCCTCTCTATCTTCAAAACATCTATGAAAGAAAACACTGAGTGATAGTAGAATATTAACTAAATTAAAAAAATAATAATAGCCTACATTTAAATACAAAATAAAACCAATGACATCATGGATTATAGGACAATAAAAAATAATGCTAAGGGTAACATAAAATTCATAATTAAAATAAAAAAAAACACATAATAATCTACACGTGGTTACATTTTTATAAATATTTCATGTATGTATGCGTATCCTTGGTGGTCTGCCAATCCCAGGTCTGCGGGGGCTCAGTTATCCCACCGCAGCCACGCCCCCTCCTGACTGTGTTCATAGCAGGATAATGTGTTCATTAAGCTCCAGCAGGGGATTTAGATGAAACAAAACAACCTTCACCTTGACCCCCTTCCCCTCAGAAAGCTCTGGCTGTGAACACTGGAACACTGGTCTGTGGTCAGTACATCAGAGGAGCATGTTAACACTAGACTGACAGACAGCAGTTAGTGTTGTGTACATTTTATAACGAGGCAGAACTATTGCTTTCTGTTGGATGTTTGAACCACATTATAGGTTAACGATTAAACTTGCGAATGAGACAATTTTTAGTTTTTGTGGGCATAGACCTAATTAGCCAGATGATAGGCTATTTGGCAGGTATCAGTGCAAAGGTGGACAAACCTGCATTAACAGTCAGGTCATTATTAAACAGCACATCGTATCTGATACCAGACAGCCTGATTTGGCTGCTTGTGTTATTGTGTGACGGGAGAGACTTGGATGCAGAGCTTACACCTGATTTGGTCTGTGGGCTATGTCTTTTAGTCAGTGATTTTCAAGGTTTGGCAAATTGTGAGGGTGTGTATCACTTTCCGTACAGTCCAGCCCCTCTCACACTTGTTGTGAATGGAAAAACAGCTGATTACGCAACAGTTCCCCGTTGGTAAACAGAGCCTGTGGATACACATTCAGTTATATTAGGTTCAAACTCTCAGTGCAGTGATATTGAGGTGACATGACTGCTGGTGTGGTTTTAGGCACAATGTTTTTTTTTTGTTTTTTTTTTATGCATGGACTCCATTCCTTTCAGTCTTTGGAGTGACAGTAAAAAAGAACAAGTTAATCTCTCAAGTTACATTTTTTAAAATGTATTTATTGTTGAGAATGTTTTTACAGCTTGGAATCAGCATGAATAGCAACGAAGGGGTCCTCATCTCTGTTGCTGATCTTGAAGTGAGCTCGGCCATCACCGCCCACATGGATCTGCTTCCCAGTGCACCTGTGTCCGTCCTTCTGGCCAGAAATGACGTCGCAGTAGGTGCCGCCTGGCATGCCAGTGTTCAGGGTCACATCCAGATCCCTAAGGGTGAACACAAGACAAATTTTATAATGAAACGATACTGTAGGAGGATCGTGTCTTCTTATTAAACTGTATTTTCTATTGAAGAAAACAAGTTGTTTGGATCTTTCTGTAAGTGCTATTGTTTGTACATGTTTTGTAACAGTCCATTAACAATAGCAAATCACTGTAGCTAACAGTCTGCTATGTTGGAGCAGCACACTGCAACACTTTGTGTTGTAAATGATGATTTTGGTAAGACAAACAAATGTTAATACTAACATAGCAAATAATAGCACAACTAACAATAGTAAAAAGCAACAGTGTATTGCATAGAAATCCATTGTTTACTGTTACATTAGTAGCCTATTCCTTGTGGGTGATATTTTTGTCAGTATCAGTTTGAGGATTAATTCCTTACCAGTCGTCATTGTTAAAGACGATGAAACCGCGATTGCCACGTCCAAAAGCAATCTGGTTGCTCCTGTTGTCCCACCAGTTGGAGTGAGGCTGTCCGTTGACCACGTTACGGAAACTGACCATGTTCCTAGAGGAGAGATCCACAAGAAGTAAAATCAGAATGCGTAGTTGTAGTGTGAAATAGTAGTTTTTACACACTTGTGACTAAAGAGACATGAAAGATGCTCAGTGCATCAGGTCAACAGTGTGTTGTCTCTTGCTTTCTGAGGACTCACTTGATCTGACGCCATCTGTGCTCACAAACCCATCCATCTCCACAGGTCTGGTCAGCGTTAATGGGAACAGACTTGGTGGATCCATCACCATGGCTGGGAGGGCCCATCCAGTCATTCTGATCCTATAATGATGGGTAGATGGATTAATTTTTTCTAACACACAGTTTATCAATGCTGCTTTTAAAAAGAGAACATACCTTTCCATGCACAATGTTGCGGTTCCAGCGGAAGCTAGACATCACTCTGGTTACTCCGTAAGGATGGGCCAGCATGTAGCTAACGGCCATCTTGTAGAGCCTGGAGTCCCAGAAGGTAACGATGGATGCTCCTCCAGCACCGTGGCCTCTCTGGTTGTCGTGGTTGTCAACGAAGACAAAAGCATTGCCATTGGGCATGAAACCCCAACCCTCTCCCCAGTTCCTGGAAACAAGAATACATTTTTACTAATGGGTTCTCTTCAAAAACATCAAAGCCTGGACAAAAAAATAACCCAAAGTCTATGATTCAGCAACTCTGAAATGTACCAGTCCTATGAAACAGTTTCTCCCAGATCCACTGGCGAGTAAGAACCTATTTGTCGAATCCAGCAATTTATACAGCAAATGGGGTTGTCACTATGCCATGGTTATATAACCTCTTCTAATATATCAGATTGATATACAATTTAGGCACACCAGCAGAAACACACATAGGCTACCTGGTGTAAGACAGCTTCTCGCCGTTCCATTTTCTGAAGATAGTTCCCAGTCTGGCACCATATTTGAACTCAGTTACCCTTCCCAGATGGAAGTACTCTCTAGATGTGATGGGCTCACCTCCCAGATCAATAACCTAGAGGGAAAACAATGCATTATTCTTCTCATCCATGCAATCTGAAGTGGGAATGGTTTGTATTAACTGTACCATATCAGTGACTTGTGAACTGACAAAAGGAAAAAAAAAAAAAACAATACAACAAATAATCCTTTTTGATCCAGCACTAATTCAAACCATATTTCTGTTGTTAAACCCTCGAGTCTTCAGTGGAAACAAAGTACTCTTATTGTTTTAGATCTTAGGCTACTTTCGCAGATTACATAAATTGGTTTTTGAGTTGAGAACCTTAAGCCGCAACTTTTTATATTACAGCACTGCCTGTAGTGCACTCTATATAGGAGGCGAGTGGGTGTGGATTTGTTTATCAGCTAGTGTTGGCCAAATAAGAATGATAGTGGATTTTATGCTTATCATGTTTGTAATGGTATGATCTGCCTAACTAATATTAAAATACTCAGATTCTAAAACTAGATCTGACAAAATCCTATCATATTAACTTGTGGAAATTATTCCTGATTCCCGCAACTCGTGGATTTAAAGATTGGCTGATGCAAATCTCATTTCCGGGTCATTTCTTATTTCAGCTTCTGTCATGAGACAACTCAGTAGTTTTGTTTAATGAATAGCGTATTAGTTTTAAATTCGTTTGTGTGCGTTCCAGCAAAAACTACCTCCTGGAAGATGAAGGGTCTGGAGCCACCGGAGAACCACTTGGTGTTGAGGTTGTGCAGACGGCCGTAGATAGCTGAAAGATCGCCGGGCCACATGTGCTTGCAGGCATCCACTCTGAATCCAGCCACACCCATGTCAATCAGCTTGTTCATGAAGTCGGCCACCTTGCCTCTGACGTAATCCTTCTCCAGAGCCAGGTCCAACAGACCAACCAGACGACAGTCACGTACCTAAAAATGACCAATTACATCACAGTTCATATCATTGTTAGTGTTTCATACTGATGTGAATTAAGTTTAATGACATAAATAGTGACTTGCTAATTAAAGCCTGGACCATAACAACACTAACTGATTTTAGCACCCAGTTCAAGCTAATTGCATATACAGTAAATCAGCATTGGCGTATGTAACAGTTGGAGTCAGGGGCTTGAGCTATTTCATATCCAGTGCCACTGTTGTGTAGGGTGTCCACCAGGGAGCGCTTTGACTCCACTGTTGGCAACATAGTTAGTCCACCAATCACATCACGGCTCAGCTGACTGCTGCAGAACAGAAGTTAGTGGTGAGTCTTCACAGGACAATTCTTGAATGACAGTAAATCACATCACCTCATTTCTCTTTTTGTATAGCCTACATGTAAATAAGCCTGTCAGCAGTCATGTCACCCATGTCTGGAAGCCACAACAAGTCTGCATGGTTTTGCAAAACCAGTCGACAGCTGTGGTAGAAGGATGAAGACTAGCCTGTTGACAAACTTAATTTTGTGTTTATTTGTGGAACAGTAAGTATGACATGAACAATGGTCCTGGTTAAACTTTCACTTTATCTGCCGCTAAATAACTGAGCCACAAAGCTAATTCCACGGCTTTTCAGCGGTAGAAGTTAGCATGCACACACACGTGCACACACTAAATTACATAATGGTAAATATGTCTCCCATTTGCATATCATTACAGTTGGTGCATTGGAAACATCTGATTTTCACTTGAGATATTAAACCATTTGCTTGTCTCCAAAGTTGAAAGCTAAGATACAGTGTCTAACCCCCTTAGCTAATGTCCAACACATTTATCATATTTCAAAACAGCTGATCTGACTAAAGCTGCAAATATCAGAGGGATTACTGGACCACTGGATGAAATACTGTCCAGACTTGCTCATTGAAAGTGAAAGCTGATTTGGGTACCGTAAATTCATCTCAATAACTAGAATATGTGTTAACGATCTTCATCCTGTACTGGTTTGATTCCAGTTCAGATTTGTGCAACTCTCAAATATATCAAATAGATTGCAGACTCAGAGTGAGTAGTATATCATCAGACTGAGATAAATGTGTGAAGAGAGAAGTGATGACAAGCTCAACCAGTTGTTCAGAGTGGTATTCATTACCTGATTGGAATCACCATAGTTCTCAATGTTGCCACTTCCAGTCCTGCATTTGTGGTCGTTGAAGTCCCACTGGGTGAAGGGGACGCTGGGGAAGTCCTTTCTGCCGGCGCTGAACCAGCTTCCACATGAGGAGTGGGTTCCCTCTCCGCCCCCGGCTCCACACATGTGGTTGATGACAGCGTCCACATAGATGTTGACCTGTGAGAAGAATAGTGGATGCAACACAACCAATCAACACCCCCCTTCTACCCCTTGTCATTTTCACTCCTTATGTTCACACATTGAGGTCATTCTTGGGTCGGAGGGATATATGTCATAGTATTACTGCTAGTGGTTTACAGCAATGTTGGTGATCCTCAAACTCAAACATATGGCAAAGAACAGCAGCTATACTTTAAGTAAAAGTGAAAATGGTGGCTCCTCAGGACAGAGACATTAATTCGCATCAACTGTTGCAGTGTAGTTTACCCCAACGTTGTTGCATCTGGTGATCATGTCTCTCAGCTCGTTCTCGCTGCCAGATCTGGAGCACAGCTTGTAGCTGATTGGCTGGTATCTCTGCCACCAAGGTCTCCAGGGACTGTTCAGCACAATGTGCTCATTTGGAGGAGAGATCTGAGCAACACAGAGGGAAAGCATTACGATAATTACCAATCCCAAAACAGAAGTTGTCTGTGTACAGAAGAACAACGCTAAACAGTGGTCAAGGAAGTGGGCTATACCACTAGCACCAAGCGGCCTGATTTTATGTTGTAAGTGCATTATGGAAAATGCTGGATATATTGCTTGATTTGCAGTTTTCTGTATCCGTTCACTTGGTCAAACTTAAACTTGTCTAAAAAGATGTGAATTCTGATTATGCAGCACCTCGTATTCTGATTTTGTGTTGTAATCTATCTTCAATTTTTTTTTTTATGTAGATGCATTTTACATTCACCTGGACGAACAAGCATCACTTGCTGATTTCTTTTCTTTCCTTCTTTCTTTTTCAAATTAAAGTGATTTTTTTGTCTTAGATAGACCATTTTCTCATTTTGAAATTTAAAGCACGGTGCAACCTCTCTAAGGAAAGCTGTTACCTGATGATGTTTTACCTCTCTGTTCTTTTTAATTAAATCTAAGTCATCACAAGCTGCCAGGCAATTCTGCAAAGTCTGCTGAGCGTATCATCGGCATGCAGTGTTATTATAGGCACCTTGTTTTAAAATAGAAAGGGATGTGAGAATCCTCCTTCTTCCAATACCTTAAGATTTACAGGCTAGACACCTGTACCTGTGTTCAGCCATACATACCTGTACTCCACCATAGCCATTGGGACCCAGGAAGCGCTCGCACTCTGCAGCGATGTCGGCCCAGCGCCACTCAAACAGGTGGACGATGGCCGTCCTTCCATGCTTGGTGTGAGGGTTGTGCTGGGCGAGGCCGAGCCCGAAGAGAGCCACCAGAATGAACAACTTCATGCTTCCGTTGGATGAGCCGGAAAAACACGCTGTCTTACTGCTGCTTCACCTGTAGTATTTATACACAGATTCTCTCTCAGCAGGACCAATGAGATGCTGGAAACTATCACCTCGGAGGTTGAACAGGTGCCTCTTTCTCATGGCTTCTCAGCCTTGTTTCAAAATATCAGGAGAAAAAATAGCTTCAAAACATACAGATATCCATAAGCATATACAGATACGTGTAAGAAAGAAAATACAAAGTCTTAATAATATCTTTGTCCTATTAAAAATCAACTCATATTTTCTGCAGTGTCAATAACATGACTGTTTCACTAAATTTTATCCTCTGTTGGAATCACATTTTCCTCAATATGTATCATTTATCATTAAGGTGAATTTCAAAGTTTCAGCAGTAACATTACCCCAGAAAACATAATTTCTTGGCTTTGAACATCATAATAACACCACATTAATACTAAGTTAATTGCACAGACTATTTGGATTTCTCCTAGTTTGGTCAAACCAGTGAATGCTGCAACAAAGAGCTTAAATTTACCCATTATACATCACTTAATTTTGTGTTTTTTTCTTGTCTTAAACTTGATAATTAGCTCTAAATTCTGAATAATTACTCAATTCACCAAGAGATTCAAGTTAATCTCTGTTCAGAAGCAAAATAATACACGTTTGTCTTAAAACATGTGTATGCGTGTTGTTTATCCCTAATTTGTGCTTTTGAAAGTTGAAGGCTACCAAGACGTCTTTACGTGATATAAAAATATATTATGTCTGATAATATTTTTTAAAGATGAATATCTTTATTCAAGTATTAGTAATAAACAAACAATAACTATGCTGACAAATTGCCATGATGCTGTATCTTACAATAGATTATCTTATTATGACAGTGGCCTGCTTTACATTATGAAAAATATGTTGGAGGTGCAGCAGTTACAAAACATGCCTTGTATAACCTCACAGCGTTGTTATCCACTTTGCATCAAGGAAAACCAATACAGATAAGCTACACTCGAGTGAGAAAGGTGAGAGGTCAAATAGTTATGTAAAACAAGTTAACTAAACCAGCCCTGACAAAACACAGGCATTTTCCCATGAGGGGCTTCAATCTGACCCACTGCTTGGTTACTGTATCTAGGTTAAGGTTCATGTTGGCTCAGGAGAGATGTTTGTGGTGTACTGCATGTGAGGTTTTGATGCTAAGGTCTGTTCACGTAGTCCATCACTACTTTTCTTTGACCGTGTTGCAGCTGCAGTACTTTCTACAGATCCCTGGATCCTGGCCTCTCCTTCACCCTTCTTAAGTATTGAGTATTGAACGCTGAATTATACATGGCGAGCTGGATCAATTGGCTATGAATGCTGCTGCTTTTAGGGCTCTGGTATATTTGTAAAATTCATAAGAAGTTAGCATTTCAACATCATAGTGCCTAAAAGACAATGTCCTGAGTGTTTATAACGTTTGTCCTCTAAACCTAAAGCTCTGTTTTTAACATCCACAAAAAAATCTTATCAATGTTTTATCACCATTTTCTTTCTTACACTGCAGCTCTGTCTAATACTACATTTGTCTATTTGGGTTCATTTATGAGAGGTCTAACAAGGAGCTTGTGTTTGTGTGCTTTATTATAATGTTTTACAATCATATCTTTTATCTAACTTTTCTACAAATTGTATTTTAACAAGGTCAGAAAAACATATTGAAAAAATATGGATGCATTTGCATTAAAATATCAGAATGGCACATCCTAATACTGTGCAAATAGCAATATCATATTCATTCTTGAATGTGCTGCACAACCCCGCAGCAGTGATACACTGACTGTCAGTCTAATGTCAGTTATAGCCCTGGGCAGCATGTCATAAGGGCTGTGATGGGATGTGCTTTCATATAACAATAGCTCCTCCAATGGTTCTTGGGAGAAACTGCTCCACTTGAGAAAAAAAATATACAGCTTATACCTGCAACATCATGTCCCACAACAGCATTTTCCCTGCAATAATATGCATATTGCGGCAAATAGACATGATTATTTTGCTCTTCATATATGAATTCAATTAATCTGCTTTTAATATGATCACATATAAAGTTTTTTTAAAAAATCTGTATTTTTGATAGTATGCCATACCATTGCTTAACAGGTTTAATGCCTCAGCAGCAGAGCCATATGGACTCAGTGCTCAACATTAACTACATAAAAATGTATGTCCTAGTGACACAAGGTATGCTTTGCATAAAAAGGGCAGTGCATGCCACATTGACTGTAGTTTTGTGTGTGTTGAAGCTTTTGTAAACAAGGCCTGGTGTGCCTCATCCCCACCTGCTTACTGTCTGACCCGGCTCCCGCCCCTCCCCGACCCCCCTGCCGAGAACGTGTCAAACGGACGGCTGACCTGCCTCACTTGGGTTTCGTTCCGGGTCATCGCTCGCAGCGAGTCTGTGGGTCACAGGCACGTTCACGGTGGAAACGCTCACTAATAACTCATCTCTGTGCAGACCATAGCTGTTGACACGTAAGGACTAAAGGGATAAAGAGCTAATTTTACAGTGCAGGTTTTGCTCTCAGCCTGCAATGCCCTGTTCACAGTGTAAGTGTCAAAACAAGAGGGAACAACAAAAGAACTCGTCTGCAAATCTCCATATTTGAATACTCAAGACAAAGTCCATACAGCTTTGGTTTATGATGAAGTATGAAACTGTAATGTAATTGTAAGGCGAGATCTGACAGACTTTTTGTGTTGCCGGCTTCGACATAAGAACGTAAACAAAACCCTAACTGAAATAGGCTGTTGTACAAATGGTGCTAGGAGTAGGCCAGATTTAATTATAATATTTACACACAATTATGTAAATGTTGTTTCCAGTAATTGACTCAGATGTACACAATGAAAGTGAGAAGATTTTTTGTTTTGAAAGCTGTTCATCATGTGACTTTCACACCCTCAGAATGGATTACTCAAAGTCAGATGGCATTTTTTTTTTGTTCTTTCCATGCCAAAAAAGGAACAATACTTGAACAGTGAATCATTAAGACTCCTTTTTGAATCACGCTCATGATGCAGCATTGCTTTGTGGTAAGAGACGTCAAAGTGGGAGTTAAGGCCCGAGCTTGCTCACATTTTCCCATGGGCCCCGAAAATTCCAGTCAGACCAAAGTCCTTTCCTGTATGGACAACACAGGACATACCTCCGGAGGCGATGAAGGGTTTGGGGGGGACAAAGCTTTCTTTCACAACCCCAGCTCAGAGACCCAGGTGAAGGGAGAGAAGCTGGTCATTTGATTCCCGCCCCTGGTTCTGTCATGGGAAAGTGGAAGAGTCATAACGAGGGAGGGAGTAGGGGGGGGGCTGCCTGAAGACAGTGAGGATGGAAGAGAGAGAGAGATAAAAGGAAGAAGGGAAGGAATGGGGTCAGCAGGTTAGGAGAGGAGGAAGAAGAGAGAAAAGAATGAGAGGTGAGTGAGTGAGTGTGTAGTGTTAGCTGAAGACAAATGAGGAAAATAAGGGAAGAGGGGGGGCGTGAGATGGCGGAGGGGGTTCAGGGTAAATCAGGAAAAACACAGAGGGGGTGAGTGGAAAAATCTTAGGGGGGGAGTGAAAACCATTAAGAAGAAAAGAGGAGTTGGGGGAGGGATAAGAAACTGTATGTGCCTCGTCTTCTTACACCTCAGAGAGCCATAGGTGAACAGATAGCACATGCTGGATAAAAACACAGACTGGTCTGAACTGGTGGAAATGATACGAAGGAGGAAAAGTTCAGGTCCAGCACAGAGTTCAGTGGACACAGCTGCATCACTCACTGCTGTTGAAACTATTAAAAAATAAATCTGCACTATATTGAATGAAAATGTATCAAATGAAAACTATATCCACAGCCTGGTGAAAGTCTGATGAAAAGCATTTTGTTGCTTCACTGGGTATTGCAAAAAAAATTTACTGCCCTTAACTCTGCGTGGCATTTTAATGATCCCAGTAATGCCATCAAGTGTACTAACAAGTGTTTCTTCCTCCGACAAGACGTGTGTCACCACGTTTCTCCCTTTACGGTTTTAAAATGTTCAACAGATGAATCTCTCTTTGGGAAACTTTTCAGGTTTCCTTGAGTAAAAAGCAAGCATATACCAGCAAGGAGGAGAAAGTCCTATAAAGTGAAATGCACAAGCTCTTCCAATGGAAAGTTTCAGCCCACTATCCCCCTTCTTTTTTTTTTTTTTGCCATGATGATATGTTGTGCAGATGTTGGGAAAAGCTTTCCATCTCACTGCAAAGAATAACAGCAGCAGCGGAAGTCCCCCAGGAGAGGTTCACGCTCTGAAACAAACTAATACACACACACAGTCAGACACATTTTGCACACACAAATCAAGTGGTGAGCACACACGCGCGCGCACAAACGCACCCACGCGCACACATATGCATTTGCAGACGTGAACTCAAGCGCCTTGATGTTTTCAGACAAATCATCGAATCAGACGCTGCCTCTCATGCGCACATGCTCTTCATCCAGCCTGAGAAGACACTTTTTACAGGTTCTTGTTGAGACACATGCTCATCACATTGAGACATTAAAGGAACATGTGTAGACTGTAATCCTGACCATATACAATATTACAGTGTTTTCAAAAATGAAAGTGAGTCTTAAATCTTTTTATTAGGCCAACAGTAGCTGGGTGTAAGAAGTTATACTAGTCCAATATGAAATAATTGTCATTATTAGTCAGTCTTTTTGTATATTTGTTTCACCTGATCATTTTTTACAATGTCGCAAACTAAAGTTTCTATAGTCTGAGGTGCCGTTCTCAAATGAGCAACCAGGAACAAGACTTGGGTCACGTTCAGACTGCCTTGAGCCCTGTGTGAAAAAAAATGCAGCCCCCTCACTCATATGAATGAGGCCAATCCGGCGACACAGCGGGGGTGTCAACACTGTGTCGGGAAAAAAGGAAAAAAAAAAGTTGAACCAGATTCAGCTTTTGGGCGCGGCACAAGTGATGCAACAAGACACTGCCATATGTTAACATGCTCACAGTGATGATGCTGACATGGTGATGTTGAGCAGGTCTGATGTTGTTTGCATTATCATAAATTAGCAAGTGGTGTACTGACTGATTGCCACTGACGCTGGTTACTGTTAGCACCCATGGATAACTTCAAATAATATTGTTAAATGACTTAAAGGTCCCATAATTCACCGTTCTCTGGTGCTGTATTTGAGGTTTTGATATTCCTAACAGGTTACGGTATTTGTGGTTAGAAGAGCCAAATACGATAACTCCATCTCCTCTCCAAATCTCAATTTCCTCCCTCAGGCTTCTCTCTGTGGAGCTTAACAGCAGCGAGCCAATCAGAGGAGGAGTCTCTGAGACTCTCCTCTGATTGGCAGATCGACTCCTTTCTCAGAGATCAAATAAAAACATAGCAGGGAAACACTCAGAGAGACCAAATGCTGCCAGGTTGGATGGTGGGTCCAGGTGGGCGGGGCTTGGGGGCCTGGCTGAGAGCGGCAACTGCTTTGTTGTGACATCACAAAGTTACAGAATTCCTGACAGCACATTTCAAGGCTCATTTTCTAAATTCAGGCATTTCTCTGGGGACTGAAGCTTTGATACTTTCACAGTAAAACCTATATCTGTTTTATAATCCAAAAAGACATGTATATCTCACTTTGGACCATGTGGTCCATAAAATATGTAAGTATGCTCAACCTCCAGTTTGAAACACAACCTTTTCACTTATCAGTTTGTCTCTAAGTCAAACCCCTGATGACATCATCAACATCAGAGTTAGAAATGCTCAAGCAGGTCTTTTAAAGAGATGTGATCCACAAGAAATAAGAATAATATGAACAAATCAAACAAAAATGTATGAAGACGTGCTTTGCGCTACATGCCTTCAAGTAATTTTTTAATAGGACTTAATAGGAGGAATGCCATTGAGCTGCTTGTGACTGGAAAGTTCACCATAAAATTACAGATGGAGTCAATTTTATGATCCTCTTTCACAGTAGTCAGCGGGAAATGAGAGCTTTGCTTTCATGGTCATAAGCTGAGCAACAGTTTTACTGTGAGGAAAAATTCCCGAGCTCCCCTGTACTGAGCGCTTCTGAGATGTTTGTAGTTTCTCCTCCTCAGACATTTGTTGCCTTTTATTCTACAATAACAGGGAATTGAATGGTGGAGGGTTTCAGTTGTGGAGTCTTTGGGATAGAGACTTGAATCCACCTTTGCCTCATTTTCTGTGATCTTTTTTTCCCCCTTCCTCTAGTATTTCACAATATTTCTAAGAAATGCAATCACCAGACAAAAAAAACTAAAGTTGTGAGGAAACTGCAGTATTGATTTTATGAAGTCTTTATATAACATTTAAGGGGGGAATGTGCAGAATGAATTCCATATGAATGCAACAGCACGTTAAATCAGCTCTTGTTTAAAAAATCTGTGAATTTTTAGAGAGCAGCAGTAATCCCTTTGAGTCTCTCCCACACCTGACTGACTGTCAGCCTTTTCCATGATATCACCGCTGGCTTTGTGATATCGAGACTTTCCTTTGTTTTGCGCTGCTCTGCTCCTCAAGAGCAAGGAGGGAGGAAGATGAGAGGAGGCTTGCTGAGGGGGTAGAGCAGGCAGGCATCTTTCAAAATATCACAAAATCAGCCGCTTTTATCAGGCACATCCTGGAGTCGGTCCTCCCTCACATCGGCCCCAAATAACGTCTGTGAATATGATTTGGTTATCTCTAAGACTGGATATCTCGAGTGTTCACTAATCATAAAGTGAGTATGAGGCACCACTGCTGTTATAGTATCAAATATTTTTGGTCTGTGGAAACACGTAGCTTTTAATTGGCAGCCGCGCAGCACCTCAAAACGCTCACCAGATGATGAACATCCTCACTAAACTGCAACAATGTGCAGGGCAGATGTCTGTCTGTGGCACAGGAGGTAGTATTACAGCTCTGAAATCAACTCTTAAAACACTGCTTATCCTCTCCCTCGAGAAAAAATAGCAACAAGTCTTTAAAAGCAAAGACGCAGCGCTGTAGGTCTGTAGGCTTGTACTTAAAGAAGAATAATCACAGGTTGTAAAGTTGGCACAGGAGAGGGAAGAGCTTGGCTATAAACCTGGACCTGATCTCACTCTTAATGAGCTTTTGTATAAATGTAGCGAGCACCCAGAGTTTGTTCTCTCGCGGATTTTATTTGTTTTTTTTATCTTGTAAACTGCGTTGTCCAAGATTTGCCAGATCTGTCCAAGTTCCTGTCTTCAGCTTGGCTGCCTCTCCGCGCTCGCTGCCATAACAGTAGCCAAGCACTACCTCTGTGCAAGACACTGGCACACACACTCATACACACATATGCGGTGGACGGAGAGAAGGTCAATACATAAAGTTAATCTTGTTTTATAAAAACAGAGCTTAACTTTCATAATATAGATCTGAAAATGCTGAAATATAATATGTATTATTTTAATTTTCACTTTCAATTTCTATCATTTCAAGTCCTCCTAAATCAATTTCAGCCCATAATCTTTGTCACAAAAACTTAGAGAGTGACCGTTACAGTATGCACACCAGGAAGGTCTTGACATATAAGTACTTGTAACTCCTAATTGATGTCCCATGTCTTTCAAGCAATGCACCTCCTTTAGTCCTGGGAGCTCCAAACACATGTCGTATTAATTAAGAAACAATGCCTTCTTTCTCAGTGAGACAGAGACAGCGAGAGGAAGAGGGAGGGAGGGAGGAGGAGGAGGAGGGAGACAAGGAGGTGGAGTAATAAAGCTCAACACTGCTCCATGGTCTGATACATTTAACCCAGTTCTTCAAGAGAAAAAGCAAGACTCAACGTGAGACAGTGATTCTGCAGAAAGGAGTTATGATTATTTCAGATGTTTGGGAGAACGAGAGAGAAAAAAAGACATGAATCATACAGTAGACTGTGGCCTTCATGGTCACCAGCTGAACACCTGTGGGAGCAAGATGTTAGACAGCGCTCCGCACCACCTTCCAAACACCAGATGAGAGGAAAATCTCTCAGAAATTCATACCACAAGTTTCGAGTTTCAAAGAACTGTACTGCACGACCTTATGCAGCTTTTTTTTCCTCATGTTGATTTGTGTGAGTTTGTCCTTTAATTTGTCTGTCTGTATTTCAAAGAGGGATCTTCTAGATTTAGATGTTTCGTTAGAGGGCGGTTGGGGTCAAATATCTAATTGTAGCTTCTTTAACCTGATTGAATTTGCTTGTGGAGCAGTTTCCAGACACAGTAAATTAATTCAAAATATACTTGATATCCCACATTTCCTGTCACTCAGTGTGACCCCACACATACTGTGTTTCCTCGCTGCGTAAAGAAAACTATGTATCTCCAGATATGGTGACATCTAATCTCCTCAGAATATTTCCTGCTCGCCAGTTCCTCTCCTGTTATACGACACATCCAGAAACCCTGCGGATGATCTGAAAAATCACAAATCTGATCGCTCGGTTGTTGCTCTTCTCCTCGCCGTTTCCTCTCCCTCCAAACACCCCCTGCTTGTTTTCCTATTCCTATAGAGATTTCTGTATTTCACCACCATGATGTTGGCCATGGTACCATTTAGGTATGAGAATGGATGTTGACACAGAGGCTCTGTAGAATTTCCAGGAAGTTAATTTTGGAGGACGTCCACGAGGCACTCTGGAAAGATCCTCTTCAAGCCAAATCAAATTAGAACATCCCCAGTTGTGAGAGTTTGCAGCTGAATGAGCTTCACCCTGTACAACCTGTCCCGGGTGTCTATTTTCTGTCTATTATCTGCTCTTCCCAAACCACACCGTCATCACAGAGGACCATTGCACATCATAAACACGCTGCGGCTGCATGCGCTCTGGGGATTGAGAGTGCAGTTGTGTGTTTCCAACACTAGGGGTCTCTCTAAGGATTTGCAGAATGAAGGAGGGCAATATTGCTGAGGAAACAAAGTGACAATTAGAGAAACCACTGGTACCAAATTAAGCTCATCCAGTCAAGCAGGGGGGTGAGTGTGAGTAGGTCATCTTGTGCCCAGTGACTCCATCAGCGCAGCCTTGATGTGGGCACTTGGTTTATTGACTCTTCAACCTCACCAAGGGCGCAGGTTTGTGCAGAGACCGCTCCCCCTTTTCTCATCCTCTGTTTCAATTTGAGGTTCAATTTCAGTTTTCTTCCCTGGCATGAAATGTGAAATATGTTGCCAAAGCATATAGGACCGGGAATGTAACAGAGAAAGAGAAAAAAAAAGAGCAGTATAGTGATTATAGTGCAACTCTTTCATCTTCCTCTGTGTATCATCAGTTTGTAGTGTTCAACAAATCTTTTGAGTGATGTGTTTTGCCAGTTTTCTGTCTTCCACACACACATTCCCCAGTGGTGGAAAGTGCCTGAGAACATTTCCTCAACTTCAATGAGCAATATTTGAGTATTTCCACTTTCTTCTACTCTGCACTTCTACTGCACAGTATCCCAGATTGAAATATCATACTTTTCTGCTTTACAAATATAATGTATTTTTGTTCAACAACAACAACAACAACAAACATACAAATGAATTCAATTGCAGTGCTGCAGCCAAGATTTTAATAACCCGCCCCTGACACCACAGACCAAAAGAAATGTTTGATTAGCCACCAAAAAGAAAACATTCATTTTATTAATTGGCATTGTTCTGGTCAGTTTCCCTTTATCATATCCAAAAAGTGAAAGTTGTGCAATTAGCTGGTGTTTATCACAGCCTCGTGACCTCTGTTTCCTTAAAGGTGTTCAAAAATGGCCGTTTGTCCTGTTTGTCGCGCCTCCTTCTATGAGTTTCCATGAGTTGCCGCACGACTTTACCCGAGTAAGGAAAACTAATTTGATTGGTCGTTATCAAGCGGGCGAGATGTTCAATGTTTGGGACGAGACCGAGCTCCGTATGTGTCTCAGACGTTTGATTGACGGATGACGGATCCAATAACATTGGCTGATGAATCGTGAGCAACGTAACGCATAATTCATGTGCCTGCATTATCCAATGTAAAAAAAGAAATACCACTTTCATCCCGGATTTACTCGAAAATAGGATTTTGCACAAACTTTGGGCTACATCGTCTGATAGATGAGTTATTACACTAATGTTAAGACCCACAGTCGGCTCAAATTCAATTTTCTTTTCTGAACACCTTTAATGTCAGCTCTTTCCAACGGTGTTTAAATTAGTTTTTAAAAAAGGAGCTGCTTTTGTCTTAATGAATGTGTTACTAAATAATGCACAGACAATGTGAGCAAGAGACATCCTGCATAGAAAAGACCCCAATGTCAATGTCAGTGGTTATGAGGTATCCTGCCCCCTTCCCCTGTAATCCAGGAAACATATCAAGCCACATGTGTTATTGGACTGACAACAGCTATGTTAGCAAGTCAACAAAGTACTGTCAGTCTCTATGATGATTACTTGGTGCTGATAACAACGCTGCTGCCATGCTCCAGATGATGCTGACAGTGTTATTACCTCAGCAACAGTGGGTCCAGGCCAGAAACACCAAGTAACATTAGTGAAACGCTTCATCATGAGTCATGTCATTGCAGGGATGTCATGTACAAAAGCTCTCAGATTCTCCATCACAAACGAGATTTCACTTTATAACGCTTGTGCTGTTCGATTGCAATGTAATAAAAATGGTCTGTCAGTCACTCGTATTTGTTCTTTATTGAGTGCGATCGAGCTTCAGCCAAACGTCTGGAGCTCAAACCTGAATCCAGACCATTATTAAGTGTATGTGTGTGCGTTTGTGCGTGTGTGTGTGCCTGGAGCTTGTCTGACAAAACCACCCAGCGCTGGGACATATGGGTAACAGCGGCTTCTGTAACATAGCTGCTGCAGCTATAAGGCACTGATGTGACATTGTGTCTTCAATTACACTGAGATGATGGCGGACTGACGGGGCCACTTGTCACATTTGTCAAAGAGCTTTCTATGAAGCCCTGGGTTTTTATTTTTTTATTTTATTCTCCCTGAAAAGTAGAAAATAGTTTCTCCAGGATGAATTATGCCATATATTAAATATAAAATGTGAAGATTCCCTCAGACATACATCACCTCTAACTCTTCTGTTGCGTGTACAAAGGACCTTTTCCTTATTCCTCCCAATCTTTTGGAAAACCTTCAATCTTAAGTCTTATTTTAGGCTCCTCTTCTCACTGAACTACTGCAACTTTTCTTAGAGACTGAACAATGTGCCCACATTTCTCACCCACTTACACCTAAACAGGAACTTTAAAAGTATAGCCTTGAACTTGGAAGTGCATGTGTGTGTGCATCTCCGTCCAGCGAGTGTAGTTGTACATGGGTGTGCGTTTGCTTCACAGTTTATGCGTGTATGTGATTTTCTATGTTATATTTGTTCCAGGGTATCAATTTGGTGAGCAGGGCTTGACTTGGTGGCCAGTAATAAACTTCTATTCCAGTGCTGCCTGTGCAGAGCCCTTCACCACAGGCAACTATGTGGCTGGCCGCCCGTGCCACCGCAAGGGGAGCCATACATTTGACTGGTATGAGTCACTGGCCCTTGACTGCAGCAGCTCTTGGACGCAGGGGCCGCAAAGAGATGGATCAAGTTGTCAGGCTTCAAAGTGGCTTTGAGCTTCAAGAGAAAGTATTTTTGGGGCTTTTAAATTAAGTTTAGATTTAAAAAAAGGGAAGAAAAGTCAGTTCATATCACGTTAATTTCACATGACAGGCCATCATTGGATTCACCGAGGACAAGCTAATTCACTGTTTTGATGTACCATCAGTTATATTTGAATTTTAGGCAGTAATTTAGATGATTGTACAAAAAGTTTCAGTGTGCAGTGTTATACTGGTCCAAACAATATAATTAACTGCTGCTGAATTACATGTTTTCATGTGTCGAAAAAAAGTCACTTCCTTTCTGTAGTTTGCTTAAAGGTTTATGAGTGTTGAATACATACAAAATGATGATTATGACAAGTGTAAAGCAGCATGTATTTAAAATGTGCTGCATATTGGTATTTGAAATGCACGCGTTTGCTTTATTGTTATAATTCATTATTGAAATGAATTGATCTGACAAACAAATAGGCTATTGTCTGTGCAACTAGTTGTAGTTTACTCCTCGATCTGACCCATATACAGTAATGCTCCCATCAAGAAACCATCAGAGAGCACCATTGTTTACATCTTTATATATTAGCGTCAGCACCTACACACTGTGCTTCATTCTGAGTCACACACACACGCACAAAACCCTGCTGTTGTAAATCCTTTGCTGTTAATAGTCCCCAGGAAATGTTTCAATTCAGTCATCTGCTCACCAGCTGTTTTAGGCTTATTATTCAGATTTTTTTTTCTATAAGACAATTGAAGATAAAGATGAAACTAAATATTTGTGACCTGTTTTTAAAAGGTTTACATATTCATCAGGGACCAGAGGGGGTTTTTTGTGCTGAGTCTCACAGACTGGGTGGGGAGGTTTGAGAGAGAAACTGACTGACAGGTTTTTGGTTTTGGTGTTTTCACAGGATTTGTTTGCAATAAAAATTCATGAAATAGCACCATCCTCATTCTTTAAAGAATCCCTACAGGATCTGAATTTATCTATATCTGCCTTGTTGATTCATTGCAGTGCTGCTTGTCTGTTCCTTGTGTCCCCTGCTCTGTATGCTCTTCACAGCGAGTCTCATCAAATATCCAGCCACAACCTACAAATCCATAACATTATTATGTTTATCTTCCTCAGTCTCCCCAAAGTGGGCCATCAATCAGAATTCTCAGATCACAGTCATGACTTCCTCCTGGATCCCATCCCGGTATTTTTCAAAGACCTCTATAGCTGAGAGGAAAAATGAAATATATAGGAAAAAATGCTACCTGAATCATGGTGAAAGCAAAGCTGTCTTTGGAAACAATGACACTCCTATTGGGAGGAATGATTCCACATGCGGGAATGTGTTCTCACTCTGTTTAAATGATTCCAGACACGCTGCTCTCCCTATCGGCTTTGCGCGAGTGCATGGGCAGCAAGCACGCACGTGCATGAGAGCATATGCACAGAAATACACACATACATAATATGTAGGCTGCACACTCCCACCTCCTTCATCCGCCACAATCACACACCCAGAGCTTGGATATTTTAGCAGTAAGGGCTCCAGTGATCTGCAGCACCCGTGAGGTTTTCGCTGCAATATCACCTGTCATTGACTTGTTATGGCATTTGGCATCAAAGACCAGGAGACAGTTGTTACTGCAGATGTAAACCCAGCTGCTCTACCACCTCTGTGTTTGAGTCTTACTCAAAGAAGTGCAGCCTAAGTACCACCACTGGAAAAGGCAATGGATCACCGTCACTCAAAAATGTTCATAATGGTCTTTTATGTTATTGCAGTCCACCCAACAGCTTCCTTTCCTTCAAGCCAGGATTTGGCATTCGTTGACAGCCAGATGCTGGAGCTAGAGAAAAAAAAGAAAAAGAAAAAAGACTTCTGGGTGGTGCCAACCTTCCTTATTAAGAGCAGAATTTAGGAGCTACAACAGCTGAGATTGGTTGAAAGAAAGGTATGAATAAGTTGCTTTAACAAGTCACTATTTTTATATTACAGCTAGTGAATTAGGCCTCCATGCCCGAAAGGGGTTGATCATAATGACAAACCCATAAAGATTTATCATCCAATTCTGCATTTCGCCTCAGGTCTACAAAGCAAAGCATTTTAGTATAATTAAGCTCATTGTTTTGGTTCACTATTATTGCAGAGTTGATGGCAACTAGCTGGTGGAGGTGAGGGAAGTCTCCTCAAGGAGGCGCTGTGGTACTGAAATGACAAGAAGAGGTCACCAGACGCCGGAAGTGTAGCGCAGAAAGATACAGGTGAAAGCAGGTGTTGTAAAAAACAAACAGACGACAGAACAATGGGACGTTAGCGACTTTAGTTTGACCCACGCATCAACCCGGCCAGCGGTTGGAGCATCACCTGCAGATGTGACGGCTCTCGCGGACAATTAAGGTATTTTTTTAAAGCCGAGTTTGTGATTTACGCAATTTGTGGTAGTTTCCGGTTCTTTCTTTCAGCATTAATTCAGTCAAATCTGAAGACACAGACATAAAACTCAGTATGATATGTGCTTCCAAGGATATCGTTAGCTCCGTAGTACACATGTTCAAACCATCAGTAGCCTTTAACAAAAAAGCGCCTCTTCAGAACTTCCCTGAGAATAATCACGTTTTTAACTTTTCTTCAATGTCACAGTAATCCGGGTAGGATGTAAAATAATTATCGGTGCGTTGCAAAAACTATTAATAGTGAATTCGGCATACATTTAATGGCACTAATTTGGTAAAAAATGTGAACAAATGCCTGGCTAAAAACAAAATTAGCTTGTAGCCCAGCTGATTCTGGTGAACATCAGACCTGTGGTCCCCAAACCCCAAATAGCTGGTGGGTGAAATCACCACTCAAAAGCAATGCTGTTTTTGTGACTGAATGTGTAAGAAGGTGATTGTTCATCCATTTTAAAGGTGACAGTGTTGTATGAGTTCCCCAGTATGATGCCGTGAACGCTATTAGCAGCTGTGTCTGTCACATGCCGTCTATGGTCTGTCAGGAAAGGAAGTGCTCCATGTTCAAAGAAGGAAACTAATCTTGTTGTGCATACTAATGTAGAAATCATATGGTTTTCCATTCCACTGCTCTTCTAACCCAGTATGGTCTTTGAGAATGATGGCTTTTGATTGGCTCATTGCAGAAGCTTGTGGGGGGACGCATAGGCACCGCAGCTTACAGGCAACGTGGAAACAACGCTCCATCCAGCTCCTGGTTACTGTAACCCAAAACCACCACGTTGGAAATCACCCAATCCATACACTGTGGGAGGTGATGAACATGGAAAATGGGGAGCTACTGTGCTGCTGCAGCTTTTTACCTTTTCCACTGTAACTGTCAGTTTAAATACCGTTAACAGTTAGGATGGAGGGGAGTATAGCGGGTCACGAAGATGAAACGGTTCCATGTGGGATATCTTCCAAAATTACTCATCGGCCAAATTTTATGGTTCTTTATTCAAGCGTTGCATTGTTGCAGTGCCATCAGTGGAAGATATAGTCAGAGCCTCATTGCAAGTGGAACAAAATGGCCCATTCATATTCTCAGTGTTGTGGGTGATACGAGTGCAGTGCTCAGTAATTTATTTCATCTGTTTTTCCATATCTCCAGCCACAGTTGTCTCCCTGGTCCTCTGTGGAAGCACACACAGGCCTAATCAAGGAATTAAGGCCAATGTGGTTTGCATTTTGGACACTTTTTGCTTTGAGGTACGACAGCATTTTCTCTTAGCCCAAAATTTCTTGCAGTGCAACAAATTAGAAACTTTTGGCCTCGATTGCACCAGATTTGATCATTTCTACCACTTCATTTGATAGTCTTTATTAGCCATATCCATGTCGGACACACAACATTTGAGGCGGCTGAGATGAAATGAACGCTAGTCAACTGATTACAACCACAGTAAGATGAGTGGAACAGCTTTGAGCCAGGATTGTGAAAAAAGAAAAAGGGGAAAAAAAAGTGCAAGTATTATTTCAGCAATTTGATCCCTGATCTGCAACATTTTCCTTACACAGTTGGAGTTGGACGGCCGTTCTAGATGTGACTAAGCAGAAAACCATGTGATCCAGGGTGTGTAATTTGGAGGCAAAGTCATGATTTGAATTCCTGATACTTGGACTTACTTAGATGCCAGCCCAAGGCCTTGGCCTGCGCTGTGCCTCATATTGTTTTCTAATTTATTTTATTCCTCTTCAACATCGCTTCAGCTTGTAGGCCATAGTTACAGGGACAAAGCAAAACCTTAGGAATGACCATGAACCCACACCATGAATGTCCAAATCAAATCTCAAAGTAATCCGTCAACCTCATGGTGACACTAGTTTAAAATCCAGGAGATCACCAAAGCTATTCTGAATCGTCGTGTGAGAGCTACGACTGTCTGTAGGAAATGTGCCAAAACATTTTTGGAGATGTTGATGTTGAGATTTTACATGGGATAAATGAAAACTTTAATTTGCTAGTGGTATTAGATGAAGAATCAAGGGGATAACAGTCATGAGGATTCATCTTGTTGCCACCATCGATATTATCGACGTCAGATTTAATGGCTATCCAAACAATGTCTTGGAAGTCATTTCCCTGACGTAAAGTCAAAAAGAATCACCCATGTCGGATTCATCCTCCACAAACCATGAATTTCTGTCTGAAATGTGGTAGTTTGGCAATAGTTGTTGAGTTATAACAGTGTGGACACAGTTGTCATCCACGGACCCACATCACTGGCATGGCTACAAGTCTTTGGTTGAAAGTAGATTTAAATGGTCAGGTTTTCAGCGCCAGTAAGACCTGTAAGTACATGATTGAACACAGAGGTTCTCGTTAATCTTTTTCTCAGTTACTGGTCATATAGTGTCGATCATCGACTTACTTTTCGCTCTATTAATTTTCTCTGCGTTTGAAGCAAAGTAAATCACAAGCTAATTTGCTGTATCAAATCCTCCCATTTGTTTGACAAATAGTCCACGTTGTGCCAGTTCAGATGATGATTCATATGTTGATAGATAGACTGGAGTTCTTACTCTGGATTTGAACCATTTGCATCATACTTTCCTCTTATTTATTCACATAATAAAAAGCATGGCTACCCATTCATGAGAAGAAACATAACAAGCCAAGGCAGGTTTTTAAGTCTGTTTTGAGAGAAAGACACCTGGAACTCAAATTGTTACTGGTTTCATTCCCTGTACTGAGTCCAGTAATGTCAGAGTCACCTTTAAGAGCTCGTTGGAGTATGTATCCAAACAGCTTCGAGAGTTGCTTAACACTAGCTGAAATTAGCCAAATACCAAATTGCAGCACAGAACGCAGCTGGATTCAATAAATATGCCAATATATATTTGGGTGGAACTGTTATCTTAAAAGGGTGATGGCTGGTTGGAAAAGGAGTCTCTTGAGTGACCGCTTTTACGAGTGGAAACCCCTGGTTGCCTACCCACTCATTAACATGTCAGAAGGAATATACCTGTTGCAATAAAAAGTTAGCCAACAGACATTTGCTCAGTCACTAAACTGTGCGTATAGTGGCCTTTAACTCCAGCATAAACTCTCTGTCGGGGCATGGAAAGAAAAACCCTGAGTCACAGTGTTTAGAACATCCCCACTGACCTTGAACAACCTAACAAGTCAGTTTCATATATTTTATAAGGTTATCTTAAAACCACCATGACTATCAGAAGTGTTAAGAGGCAGTGGTTCTGCTGTTTTTCTTTTTATTCCACTTGCGGGTGCTAATGCATCCCAAAAAAAAAACAAAAAAAAAACATAGGGAAGTGACAGAAAAAGCTGAACGCAAAAGTTCTAGCTGCAAGGATGTAAACACAGCAGGTGTCAAACTGGCTCGCAAATGTTTTATGAGAGAGGAAGCGTATTAAGTCAAAGGTTACACATTCATACCCTTACATGAGCACGGAAGAGTCTAAATGAGCTTCCTGGGAGACAGACTCTAACACAAAGACAGAATTCTGTATTGTGCCTTTTAGGAAATTTTCTCTTGATTTGGCCGAGACTGACACTGTCAGATCCCAGATATTAGGTTTGGCTGAACTGCGGATTGGATTTATGCACACAACAATGCTGGTTGCCAGCTACATTTTTAGGGCCCTTGCAGCAAGGGGGAAGCGAAAACTGCCAGATCAACCTGACATGAAACACCTTCATCATCCAAGTGGTGTCACGACTCTGGCCAGTCACAAAGTGTGAGTCACAGGTATTTTCTTTCTCTTTGCTCTATGCCAATTCCTTAGAGAAATAAATTTTGGGAGCCTTTAACTTGACCTGAGAGCTGCTCGTTGCCATCAGGTGTAGTTGCCAACAGTGGCTGTCTGTGCTACGTTCAGTGTACAGTGGCTTGCTGTAAATATGTCCATTCTTTTGGCTGTTCCACTAATCCGTGCAGGGTCATGGTGGAGTCAATCCCAAACCATAATAGTGACAAAACTCACATTCATAATCGTTACTGAAACCATCAGATTGGCCTCAGAAAGCAAAACTATAGGATAAGAAGGGATGAAAGAATACAAAAACCCTCATAGTTGTTTTTTAATCTATATCACATGTAGACATTTCTTCAGCTGCGAGGAATACCTATTGATAAATCCAACTTTATTGAGCACTGAGCTGCATTCATTGAACGGATTTAGTGATTTACCGCTCACCCCCCCAAACTTAACTAAATCCCCAGATCCCGTCCCTCTCTCGACGATCGATCTTCCTCTGCACATGCAAGAGCATAACTTGTGTGAGAAATTTTCTCATTCGATACAACTGCCATTGTGCAAAATGTCAGCCTGAAACTGAGTTCTGTAAATAAAAGTTTTTTTATGCGGCGCATCAAAGATGACACAGAGATTTATGCTTATCCACAACAAACAAAAATAATGAGGAACATCCATGGCCTGTGAAAACAGAGAATCCCAAAGTGCTCTAAATCCAATAAGGTTCACGAGTTCAAGCATCTTCAGTGCGCAAGCCATGTGGCTCCATCTGCCAAGCTCTCCACTTTCTCTTTGTGCTCTTCTTGTTTGGTTTTTTTCAGCAGTAATTTCTCCTCGTCGCTCATCTTGTGCAGTCGCTTTTTGACTTTATCTCTCCTAATTGGCATTCCAGTTTGAAGCTCAGCCCCCAAAGTCAGTAGTTCTTAAGCAAACTGCTTTGTTTGACATTCTTAATTTGTTTCCTCGAGTATGATAACAGGACATGACTGAGTGAGTTTTGTCTGTGCCTGGCTGTTTGTCAGCCCCCCACACTCAGTGTCAGCCAGTCCCTCTCTGCTATCAGTTTTTACTGCTGACGGCTGGAAACAGGGCTCAGGGAGACTTTGGCTTATGAAATACGAGATGCTTGGGGCATGTTTAGATTATAACAGACCTCTCCACTTAACTGGCCATAACACTGTTCACTACTGAGAGCAAAGGCATTCATCACACGGAGTTGACAAGAAACATGAAAATAGGATGGCTTCTCTTCATCTCTGTCACTCCTAGTAGAGTCGGAGGTTGAGCACTGCTGATAAGTGATCTCTGCGTTCCTAACTATACAGACCTGCCTCTGCACTGCTGCCCAAAATGTGCACCTTTACCATCCAGTGTTGCTCTGATTATAGAAATTATCCTGGACATGTGAACGCTTAGTTTACAATTTTAGCTCACGTCTACAGTGTTGGGTCTCTCATGAGGTGCTCGTAACACTCCTCCTTTTAATCTATGGACATGTTTGATTATGTTCAGCTTGCAGGGTGGCTTTCTAGGGATGACGATGTCAGCTCACTATTTCACTACAGACTGGAATATGTCAACCACTACTGCATAGATACACAGTTCAAAGAGGATGAATCCTAATAGACAAGGCAAGGCAAGGCATATAGAGCATTTCATACCAAGGCAGCGCAATGTGCTTTAGCTACATAAAGACAGAACATTTAAAAAGAACAGCATAAAAACAAACAATTTTTTGTAAATTAAAGGGATACGCCAACATTTTTTTTTGTGTCTTGCCTCACTCCAGAGTCCATGACAAGCAGATAGACACCATCCTTTCAACTGTGCATGCAGTAACAAGGAAGATTTGAGCAGAGCTGGTAGCCTACACCGCTAATTAGCTTAGCTCAAACACTGGAAGCGTATAGGTAGTGTTAGCCTGCCTCCTACCCAAGCCGAAGTCAGAAGCTGATTTCATTTTAGCTCTAAACTCTGTAAATATATCACTTTATCGACATTTCAAACATTTTAGGCGAGAAAGTAGCTGTTTCAGCAGTTTGTTGTTAATTTGTCTAAATACCAGCTGTTTATAATTTTGTTCGGACAAATTTGGCGCTACTCAAGCTAGCTGTTGTGACCAACACACTTTGCCACCGGTTACTTTCACAAAATAAAACACCCGTTGCCCTTTACATAGGCTACAGAAAACATGACGATAGAATTTGTGCTTTTACTTTGAAACAGGAAGCTAACCTACCCTCGATGTAGCTAGCTTGAACCAAAATAAACCGTCTTTGCTTGAACCCTCCATTTTGACCGATCTCGTCCCGTTACTGGCATTTGACCGCGCAAGATGCCTTGATGAAGAGTTTCTCTGATGACTTTAGGTGGAGGCAGGCTAGCACTACCTATGCACTTCCAGCGTTTGAGCTAAGCTAATTAGCGTGTACCAGCTCTGCCCGGATCTCCCTTGTTAGCCTAGCACAGTCGAAAGGATGGTGTCTATCTGCTTGGACTCGGGAGTGAGGCAAGACACGGAAAAAAAATTGCCTTATCCCTTTAAAAGCAAGAACAAAGAAGAAGAAAAAATAGAGAGAGAAAATAAAACAGATAAAGTTGAAAGTTATTAAAAAGAGCTCAGCCATAAGCAAATAAAAAGATAAATGTTTATAACCTGGATTTAAAAGTGCTTACAGTTTGGGGCTGATTTCATAATAACATTGATCATCCCTGTCCTGTGTCTGGCATGTGTCCTGTATTTGTCAAATAAGGTCTTAATTTTAGATTATTGATTGTGAAATAGAAAATGTTGCATGCACTCCGAGTGTTTTGTGCAGATGGTGTTGTGTCAGCTGTTGTTCTTTTCCCTCTGTGTTGTACAGTAGCCTAAGTGATGACTTTGCACTGTAAAAAAAAAAAACAAAAAAAAAACCAGGTGACCTTACAAAAGTGAAACCAATCCAATCTCCCACTAGGTGAGGCTGTCTGGGCACCACATGCACCTATAATAAACATGCTCAGACAAACATACATTCCACTCGGTGGTTATGCGGTCTGCTGTGTCTAGCATGCATCCCTCTGCACCCCACCCCCACCCCCACCCCGAGCAGCCACCCGCTGCCTTCTAGCTGTGTAATTCATAGTGAGGAGGAGCTCTTGAGGTTACTGTAGGTCCTACTTATGATTTAGCAGAGGACGTTTGAGTTCAGAGGAGCTCCTTCCTTGTAACTTTGT
Source organism: Decapterus maruadsi (assembly GCA_030347415.2). NCBI lineage: Eukaryota > Metazoa > Chordata > Actinopteri > Carangiformes > Carangidae > Decapterus > Decapterus maruadsi. Next base: position 23,614,929 of record CM064906.1, read on the forward strand.
TCTTATTGCGGCTTGTGTGGCTCATTGATGAAGGGAGCCGTCATTCAACCAACCAGAGGACCTGGGTTCAAGGGAACCCTGTCACCCATAATGCACTTTGAGAACCGTCTGAATTTCTACCTGCCGCAGGGTGGCTGTCTGCTATGTTGAAGAAGCAAGTGAAAAAAGTTTTTTCCACAGTCATAAAGAGATATCATCCTGAGTGTCAGGAGGAAAATACTGTTCTACATTTAGTCAGGATAGCAATTAATCAGTTTCAGACATGCCAAAAATGGTTTATAGAACATAAAGCAGTATTTCTAGTGAAGTCCTGAAACAGTAGTTTCTCAGTTATGCTCAATATCATGTACAAGTGAAATTGCTGAACTCAGACGCCTGTAAATCTGCAGAGGCGTGTTGCAGTCTACTGTTTCTGGAAAGCAGCAAGAGGAATTTTATTCTGAAACTTGAAAGCACTCAGATTAAAAGCTGCTTCCAATAGAAAAATCAAGCCACAGGGCAGCGTTTTCAAGACATTTTTGTTTTTATAGCTGCACTGGGCAGAAGCCTACATAGAGTAGAGACTTATTATAGAATAATTATACAATGTCATCTTGGTAAACATTGGCGGTAAATGCATCAGTTGTAATCATATGCTTACAACTACAAAGAGGGCAGCTCTGGAGTCCAACCTAGCTGAAAATTGTAGACTGCCCCTGAAACAAGAATCTATAAGGAGCTGCTGGACGTCTGTCAGTACATTTTGTCGACCGTCTGAGTCTGTTCGAAAGAAAAACCCAAGACTTAAGCCTTGGTTGTTCAGGTTTCCTCTCTGCCAGAGCAGGAGGGCTCGTCAAATTGAACCAAACATATTGGGCCGCCGTCCCAACAAGTAACATGAACAAGAGGTTCTGGCTCCTTCTGCCAAACAACTGACCAAAAAAAAAAAAAAAAAAAAAAACAACTACCAGAGAGTCAATCTGCACAGCCAGGCTGCTTTCTCCTGCTGAGTGTGCATTGAAGCCTATCGAATCAGGCCAGAGACCAATCATAAAACAATACAGACAGTCTAATATCACAAAATTAGCCCCAGAACTCATTCAATCCCTCTTAGTCACCCCTTCTGCTCATATTTGTCTTGATCGCAACGTTTTAGCCGTGCTGTGTCGGCCGGTCAGTCGTCGGTCACCACTTTAGTCCAGACTGATTGCCATGAAATTTTCCCAGAGAATGAAGCCTACCGACTTTGGTGATTCCTTTCCTTATCCGGTCAAATATCTTGACTTCTCCTGGACGGCTCAGGTGATCCCCTGACTTTCCCCCCCACCCGGTGCCACGATGAGGTTTACATTTGTCCTTTTTAAGTGAAAAGTTTCCGCAACTGTTGGACGGGATCGCCACGAAATTTGGCACAGACGATAGCATACCTTGTAGGATCAGCTGTAATAAAGTTGGTGATCTCCTGAATTTCCATCTACCAATGACCTCGGGTCACCCCTCTGACCCCCCCACTCCCCAGCTCTTTGGTTTGTGACCATGCAAAACTAATGGCATTCTCATGCTGCCGTGGAATTATCAATAATGTGCCTATAAATACAGGCTACAACGAGATTTAAGTCATTTCCATTTCACATCCCTACATAGTCAGGTTAAAAAGTTTCCCTCAGCACAGCAGCTGCCGTCAAAGTGCTCATGACCAAGAGATGCAAAGCGGTGAATTTTAAAGCTCCTACCAGATGTGAATATACAGATTCTCAGCAAATGTGCCAGAGAGAGTAAATGTTTAAAAACTGCGTGGCGCTAATAAATCAGACGACTCGGCCTGCACACCCTGCAGTCTATAACAACTAATCAAACCCACACGTGCACACACGGGAACAGCATTTGGCCTCATTTTGAAAGGGAGTCCAGGCATATAGCCACTCATCAGCATTTATTTTTTAATACTTAATCCTTATTACAATATACAAGATCCAATCTGTTATTATGAATCCAGCCACAACTGTACAGCGCTGTGCTAAATCTTTGCTGCAGCACACTGACTGAGCATCAGCTGAGAACTGCGGCTCTAATTTCTACCTTATGATAAAACACTGTAAACACTGACAAATGTTCCGAAATGTAGTTTGGGGTTTGTGTGACAATGGCTGCCATCACAATGTTAAGTCTGCCTTTCATCGGTGCACATGGAAAACAAAAAAATCAAGGAGGAGGACTCTATAGCTACCACCTGTGCTTTCAATCATTTGTTCCAGTCATCTTTAACCATTAATTATTTTCAGGCCTCAGGAGCCCTGCTGTCCAAAAGACGAAAAAAAAAAAAAGGCTCCTTGAGGAAACTCCCAGAGTCTGGAAAACATTTCCTTTTGGCCACTGAAGCTTTTATATTAGCCATCGGTCTATGTAGGAGCTATTCAGGCTTTCTTTTCTCATTCTTAGGCTTTCAGGAAACTTCTAAAATAACAGCTCCACCCCACCACTTAATTTGCATTTCGCGTGTTGCATTCAGTTTTAGCACCTCTCCTCCTGTAACTCCAGCTCCACGCCTGTTCTTAAAAAGCTCTTTTTGGCAAAGTTGGGGAAGTCAGTGCAACTTATTTTTTGAGTTTTTATTTATTTATTTATTTATTTATTTTTCTTATTTTATTTTACTGTCATGCTCGTTTACGTATTTATTTTTCATCTTGATAAAGAGGAGCGTTTCAGAGAACTTGTACCCATCTGGGATAGCCTATACTGCACCGTGTCCTGTAATTAGGCTGCTGTGGGATGTAGTGATGCTCCGCTTGATGCTGCTGCTCTGACTTCTTCCTCAGCACATGCATGGGGGCGGGACCTGAGACAACTTTCCCGGCTGGTGATTTGATGAGCGGAGGATTTTCCAGTGTCAGTATCTTGCTGGCGGTTCAGGTTCACTATTGCGGCGGCGTTTGTCCAGCCTCCTGACGGTGCGCAACTCCCCGGGAACGGAGTGCCGTGCGCTTCTCTTTTTTTTTCATGAGAGCCCTTCACCATCAGTCTGAGCGCTGGGCTTAAGGGGGAGCGGATCCGAAGGGCCCAGTCTGGCTGTGATTGGCATCTTTCTATCTTCACACATGGCGCTGTAATATAAGCACACACTTTCTCTCTCTCTGTTTTTTTGTGGATTGTGGAAGGGACCGAATTTTGTTAAAAGTCGCCCGATTTGTGTAACCGCTGCGGGCGCTCACCATGGAGATGCAAAGGTGGAGCACCAGGTGGAAAACGAAAAGGTGGCTATGGGACTCAACGCTAACCGCATTGGTTACATTAATTTTAATTCTACAAGCCGCCAATGTCAGAGCAGGTAAGAAACTTGGTGCACACAAACTCACAGTCACATGTGGCAACTCCGGGGCATCCCGACCTGGAGGCTGGCACTCAGCCCACAGGTCTGCAGCCTGAGGGTCGCTGTCAACTTTTAATTCAATTAACTCCCTCGGGCATCCAGACTCAGTTTGTTCACTTTTTTGATATGCTAAACATAACTTATAACGATGTTTTATTGTCGGGGTTATGATGATGTTGATTGACACCAATTTAGATGATTGATGTTTCAACTTTTGAAGTTGCCTCGATGGCACCGCAGTTTGTCGAGGAATTGACAGGAAAGTTGTTTCCTGATCTCAAAGTTTTGTTCAGATTGTGTTGGTTGTGATAAATATACATTTTTTTTTGGACACGGATGTGAGTGTCTCTCCTAGAACCCTCTGAGTAGGTGAAGTCTGCCTTCCAGGTGTGGTCGACTCGGCAGGGAGAGGACCCACAGTGTTTGTTTTCTTTGTGCCACATCAAGTGTGTTAAAAGATGATGAGTAGGCAAGAAGCTGGTGGGATCGACACTTTTTGTTGAGATGATCACAGAAATTCATCCTCTGTGTATTTACATCCCACTTAAGCATCTGGCAGCCCTCCTGGAAATCATTAAGGTTTTGCACATAACTTTTACGCACCACCAGCAGTGATGTAACCAGCACTCACAGATAGTACATTAACTTTTCCAAAACATCAGTGGAGAGTAGGATTTTAATGATATAATCAGATTAGCAAAAATGGCATAAAATTGCTACAAAGTTTTGTTTCTTTTCTCTTTTTAAATCTGATACACTGCCAGTTGAAATCACACTTCTTACTCCACAGAGTTTCCACCAGCTCAGTTTAATTGAGAAAAAAAAATATAGGTTTTGTGCTGAATACACAACATAGTGAAATTCATACTCTGGCCTGAGGATCACCACCATCTTTCCACATTATCTGGGCTCCCACTGAGTCCAAGAAGGGGCGTTGATGGAAAAAAAGAAAAAAAAAAAGGAGTATTTTCCTCTCCTTTTTTTAAAACACATATGTGGGTCACATTAACTACGTTTTTTTTATATTCCCTTTGTCTGTGAAGTCACAGAGGCATCCATACTGTACTGTGTGGCCTGAGCCATGCAGGACAAATATGTGAGTTTGTGGGTCAAAAAGTTGTGTGTGTTGGTTTGGATGCCTGTTGCTTCAATATTTGTGGGTTTTGACATCATGATGGCAGCCTTTTGAAGATTTGCCTTTTTTTGTATCGGAGCCATGATAGTGGCAGAAATTAAGTCATTTATAAATGAATATGAAAAAACTGTATTGGAGGCTGATATATAATAGTAGGTCATTAGTGTAATGCATTGCATCCTGTCTAGACCTTAACTGTCTCAAGTCCCACCCCATGTTGGACCATCACCATCCAATGTATGTCCTTTGATTCGTATCACTCAGCAGAGGGCAAATTGCACAAACCCCCCCCCTCCGAAAGAAAAAAAAAAAGAGTAGCTCATCAAAGCGAATACCACAGTAGTATGGCTAGCCCGTCGCACATCTTTCCTCACGCTGACTGATATTTAAACTAACCATAATTGCATGATGTGCTAGCAAACATTTACAGCCTTTCCAGCGTATTGTAATTGCTGCCTTTGCTGCCAACTCTCAGTAGATGGCAGTGACACGAAAAAGACCCAAGAAGACGACAAGACATCCCGAGATGCTGCTGCTGCACGACCGCGGAGCCACAGGGGCTTTAAGTCAGAATGTCACAGATTTAAAAAGTTAATCACAAATCTAAACTTAAACATTAAACTGTATATGACTCACGCATGAGTTATAGCGGGTGGGTGCTGTAGATTTAGCCTATTCAGCTGAAAATGGTATTTTAATGTGCTTGGGGGGGGGGGGTCTGCTGGTGAAATTGCTCTAATGATTTTAACAGAGGTTTTCTCCTGTCGCTACATGCTTCACCACCTCAGGGGAAATCACTCTCCTTTGTCATGCTAGTAGCTTGTTAACATGGCAGATAGTATATCACAAGTCCCCGACAGCAGTCAGGAAGATGTGTCATTAAAAATCAAGAGAGGCTGTCGAATTACCCCCTCAGACAAGACTGTGGAGAGTCTGGGACTGTGATGGTACCTCTAACACGAGAGAGCTGTCTCCTCTCTCTTGTGGGTTTTCATCCTTATCATTAGAATATGTTTTATTTCTTTTTCTAAGGGAGGAGGGATGTGGGAGTCTCTCTCAGGATGTGTTTCGAGGGGTAGCTATAGCATGCCGGTTGAAACTCCTGCGAGACTGAAAAGCTCTTATAACGCTCTGCCTACTCATTTGGGGTCTTTAATGGTTTTGGGATATTGCCTGTTTTTCAGGGCTTCTGTGAGGCGATGGTTGTGGGAGGAGAGGGGCTGCAGAGACGGGGGTGCGGGTGGGCAGGCGGGCGGGTGTGTGTGATGGTGGTGGTGGTGGCGGTGGTGGTGGTTGGAGGGGGAAGGGAGGGGAGGAGGAGGAGGAGGGGGGGGGGGGGTCGGTCCAGGCCAATTCTGCACATCTGGAATATATGAGGCCTTGAGGTATGCAGTAATGCAGAAAGGCATTCTCAAACTCACAAAGAGACCTTTAGTCCAAACTTTCTTTCTTTTTTTCCCCCCTTTTTTTCAAGAACCAGTAGCTCTTTTACTTGGGACAATATTCAGAAGAGCCACAGACTATTTTCCTTTTTATGAGGCATTTGGTGTGAGGTTTAAAAAGTTGGCGTACGATGCTTCACATTTGTGTTTTGTTCTGCCTTTTGAGTCAGCCTGGTAGTCTCCAGGACAAAACGAACCCCGGGGTCTGTTGAGCTGCTCAGTGTCAGTCAAAAGAGAAGAAACTGAAGTTAAACAGCGATCAAAAGAAAAAGACGTTCAGATCTTGCTTGATTTCTTTTTCTTGCTTCGACTTTCAAACAGTTTAAATTCATGAACCGTGGCGTCATGTGACTGATTGACTCTCGAGCGTGCGCTTGAATCAAACGTGTCTGATCCGCCGCTCAAGCTGTTATTTTGCTGCTCTGGAGGAGGAGAGGTAGCTACAGGGAGGGGGCCTTCTGAGTTTAGTCTCATGTATGTTTTAGTAAGGGGGGGAGCGTTGGGGAGTGGTGCCAGTGCCATAATGGGTTCAGCATGTGGACTTGTGGCTCCACCCACTTAGACCCCCTCCTGGTCACTAAAAGCGAATGGGAACCGCACAATCAGCATTTCATGGCCTCACGTGCCACATGACTTGGAAAAATGGAAAAATGCAAAAAAAAAAAGTATATTGTGTGTATTTTATGATGAAATTATTTTTGGCCGATGCTTGATTGATGTTGAAATGTGAAGAGCAGAGCGGCTTCAGACAAACACTGTTTGGGTTTCTTCATGTGAATTGAAAGAACATATGGTTCCTTCATTGACGCGGTAAAAAGTTTATAACACTCCTTTTCATCATACTCCCTCAAATGCTGTTCTCACCACCAGTCTAAACTTTGTTGGTTATAGTCTGTGTCTCTGGACTTAAGTTTTCCTCCTGCTCCATGCAGTTTAATGGAGTATTATAAGGCTGATGGAGAGATTTCCTGTGATTTGGACTTCAAGAAAAGCCTCAGTCTGATCCCTTTGAATAATTTTCCCACAGTGTTTTCCTGCCGGTATCAAACACATGAATCCGCATTTTTATTTCTAGGGAGATTTTCACATTAAGCCTGTTATCTGCCATTCCTGAGAGGCCTTATCGTCCCAGCGGGGTTTTAAGTTGACCATTCAGACATTGTTTATCATTGCTGGGCCTTTTGAAGAGGGCTCGTCCCGCCTCTTGACTCACTGTCGAGGCAAATGAGTAATGTGATGTCTGGACAAGGCTGTGCTGGTTGCTGTGGTTTTTTTTGTAACAGTTAAACAAGTAGCTTTTACTACTTTGGGTTTCACTGAGTTTGGTTTGGAGTGGAAACATTAACTGTTAGTCTTTTTATTGTCTGCACTGGACCTCTGATCCACTGCTGGCTTTTGATATTCTCTTTTGAGTTGGTTAGAAGAGTTTCTGGGCAGTTGAAGGATCAAACTCTGCATCAGGCCAATACATACTGTTTGTACTGATGTGTGGTCTTGAAGTCTTTGTTCTTAGCATATTCACACAGTACGGCAGCAGAGAAGTTATTGCATTGTGGCGAAACTCACTAAATCAGTCGGCCATATATATTACAACAGTCGTGGCCAGAATACTTTGATATGTCATGTGTTGAGTAAATATCATGGAATTATTATCAATTCAAAAGCCATATTGTATTTTGAGAGTCCTCCATATGAAGCAATTAATCCAGATTTTAATAATAGATGCTTAATCAAAGCAGGATATATTCTTCAAGTTGAATTCCTAAGTAATAATATGAACTCATTTCACTACACCAAGGGGTTTTGTTGACTTCTCCTTATTTGGTCTGGTATGATGAGTATGTTAGAGGCTAATTTAAACTTTAAGTTTAGTGTATGTTGTCTAACTAGTTTATATTTTCTTTTCTATGTATTACTGTCATACTAAACTAAATTTGAGGATTAAGCATTTTCCTACAACTGTAACTTTTATTCACCAGAGCTTGTGCTCAGCTAATGTTACTTTCTTGCTTTAAAGATAAGGGTTTCAAATACCTAAAACCTAGACTGATAAATCAGCCACGCTTATATATACTAAGTGACATGTGTGTGTATGTTGACATGTTATAAAACAAGAAATTGCTGTCCAGAAATATTATAAATTTGGCTTAGTGTCCATGCTTATAAAAAGTAAGGAATCTACTCATTGGCCCCTCCTCCCCTCTACCTCTCTCTTGTGCCATAGTTGGACTGGTCATCACAAATCCATAGTTTCTCAGTACGTACCTATCAGTTGGGGTGCACATGAGGGCGAGCTGCATCAACTATGTTGTTAGACTCACAGACCACTCAGCTTTTAACCCTCACCTTGGGCTAGCATTACCTTCAGATAAACTTTTCATCAACTCTGGAATACTTTTTCCGACACAGAGATCATCGCAATGCTGCAAGTGTGTATTTCATAATGAAAGGATTGCTTGAGTTGACACTGCCAAGTTGGGACATGTAATAATTCAAGAGCCACTTTGTTTCTGTCACTGAGCAAAAGCCAAAAACAAACAGTTTATCCAAACCTGCTCGTTTCTATGTACTTTCACTGCTGCATCCACCACAGCGCCCATAATGACCCTGAATTAATGGCCCCTCTTACTGTATATTATAATGCAAAAGCAGCCTCAGCCAGACATGCATTAAATCAAATGACGTTACACTGTACATCAACACTCCTGTTTATACGCTTGCCTTAAATCATACCTGGTTAGGCATTTTAAATTCCCTATAATCGCACTGTAACTGATGAGGTGCCTCAGGGAATAGGAGTGATAAGGGTTTACAAGCAAAATCAGCTACAGAAATGGAATTGGGATGGAGGGGGGGTTGTCTCAGGTTTAGACGATTATGGGAGGAGGACAACGTGAGCAGCAGTGTTTATGACTGTACTGCACAGTAGTTTCACCCCTGAGTTAGAGGTCCATTGATAGAAAAGAGTCTAGTAGTGTTTAGCAGCTTGTAAAGTTGCCCCCCTCTGTGTTCTCCTTATTCCAAAGACCCAGTGATCAGCAGCAATGAGTTTTATCATCCCATAGATGCAGTAGCTTTGGGCTATTGAGTGGGGGAGGGGGTGTGGGGGCAGTGGAGGTGAGGAGGGGTCCAATTATGCCTGCTGAATGGTTCCTAACATTTTTACTGCTCCTCTGCCAAGGCAGCTCATAAACGAACAACTGGTTGAACTGACAGACTTGGCTGAACGGGCAAGGGGCGTAATGGGTGTAAATGTTGACTTATCATCAAAATGCCAGGTCCTATTAGGGTTTCTGTGAACTTAAGAAATATGTTTACAGCATATTGTAATATTACATTTGGATTTTACAACATGTATACTTGTTTAAAAAAAACATTTTGTCATACATCATCTTCATTTTGAATTTTGTACATATTTATGATCTTTCATTGAGTTTATTGTCTAATAAATTAGTTTATTCAGAAGTGGTATATGATGGCATTTATGATTTACTCACCCTTTGTTTTCAGCAGACTGAGAATTAACTTGTACGTTTAGCCGTTGACTGTGGACTTTAAACAGCTCATTTCTGATTAGGGAGGATTAGGAGGTTGTTTTTTTGAATTACTTACTTACTACAGGAATGGGGGACTTTTAGAGCAATCTACTCTTATAAAGTAAAAACAAAAACTCTCTTTGTCCAAATTCAGCCCACAATGTAGGCTATTCCCACCAAAACTTTTTGCTGTACAAATGTAATGAAATTTTTCCCATGTGTGACTGGGTTAATCAATTCTTTGTCCTGCCTCCACAGCGGAACCAGTGGATGTACTGAAGGTGCTAGACTTCAAGAGCTCTCCTGAAGGAGTACGGAAAACAACAGGCTTCTGCACAGTCCGGAGAGGATCCAAACCCGACATAGCTTACAGAGTTGGAAAACAGGCTCAGCTCAGCGCTCCAACCAAACAGCTCTTCCCAGGTAACGACACCAAAGACACTACGGACATTAAAAAGTTGATGTCACAGAAATTCAAGTTTCATTACTGCACACACCAGAGAACAACACCAAAATCACAATCACAAAAGTTGAAATGTTGCAGAATCTTCTTGAAGATAACTAGCCAGGTCTGTTCAGGAGATAGTTAGCATTTTTATTTTGTTGCCTCTGTCACTTCTTGGAAGTAGAGAACTTATAATAAACGCTTTTCCTATGACATCTGAGTCCCATTTGAGTACATTTTTGGGAAATTGCAGGATCTCAGAGATGGGGGATGTCGCTATATTTTGTGAGGAAATTGGGGGATGTTTTTGTTTAAAACCTTGCTGATGCAGCTTTTACTCAGGAACACTGACACAACCTCACAATAAAACAAGCCACCCCAGCCTTTAAACAAGACAAAGAGTCTACAGTTGTGTTAGCAGCTCCATGAGGTTGCACTTTCAGACCATGTGTCGCTGTAAGCTAAATGCTAACGGTTACAGTACATACTGCCATGTGCTATTTAGTATAAAACCCAAAATGCAGTTTATGCTGATGGGAATATGTGGGAATTTTAAGGTATTTAGTCATAAACCCGAAGGTAGCACTAGATGAGAAATGAAAATATCTTAAAAGTTACTAGAAATTTATCCCTAGAGGAACAAGAATGTCTTAGCAATCCATCAAATATGGTGGTAGCAATGAACTCGCCACCAACTGAGGGACGGTGCCATTATAAAACCATGCCACTTGCCACATGGTGAAACATGCCATGCCTGTTCAAACAAATAATTGTTTTGATGGAAGTGTATTTGTTTTGTCTGTCTTAATGGCAAACTGAAAACAGATTAAAGTTATATCAATTTCACAGTGAAATCACATAAAGTCATAATGAGCATCTTAAATTAAACTCTTCGCTCCAAGCACCTGTCTCATAAAATGCAGTGCAGATGTTCAGCAGTTATTTATTTCTTTTACAGTAGAAAAGTGTATACAATGGTGTTTCAATAGGCTCCAAAAGACCATAGGGAATGACTGTCATGCAGCACATTGTGTATGAAATGTCATGTAAACATATGACTCAAGTAAGAAGAGCAACACCAGACTTGTGTTACTCAATACATCAACAATGTATGACAGAAAACCATTGAGAGGAGGAGGAGTATTTCTTTTGATCTTCTGTGGAAGGATCCTGTCAATAAAGTTTGTTACCTCAAAGTTTGATTGCTGGCACCCTGGAATATGTGCATATTTGGCTGACGTGGTGAAATCTAGAAGTGTTTTCATACTGAACACTCATTGCCTGACTCAGAGTCTGTAGCATGGCTGTGAGAAATAAACCCATATTTATTTTATTAGGAGAGAGTCCACTAAGAGAGAAAAGAAAAGCTTTTTGACTGTGCAGCCATTTGGTTTGCTACTTTCTTACACTCTGTGCTGCTCATCAGCCAATCCAGCGTTATATAATGAACCTCTGTCTTTACTGATGGGTGTAGAAAACCAGCGAACCACAGACCGATGAAAATCTTCTGTTTGCCAATTCTCATTCAGTTCCCAGTTGCTTTTTTCCCTCAAGCAGCCACTATTACTAAACGTGCTGTACTTAAGCATGAACATAATGTATAATGATATACAACATTGGGAGCCTGTTAGTTTTTGATTACTGGGACAAAGTGTAGAAAGAGCCTAAAGTTTCTTTTTGTATTTTTTTTTGACTTAGCTACTCAATACTGACTTGGCAAGAAAGTGTTTAGAAATTTATGAGTAACTGAGTGCTGTTAAATAAATTGTCCCAGTCTGCAGTATGTGCTAGTCTTTTTTTTTTTGCATTTGGCTGGATTTCAAAGAGCAGAAAAGAAAGTGAAAAATAGTTTAAGGAATTATAAAGTAGGTCTCTGTGATTTTTGGCTTACACTGTGAGCACACCTTACGCGTTCAGTAACGGAAATTTGAAGACCATAATTAAAGCTTGAGAAGCGAGGTGTTGGAGGTGCCATGGAAGCAAAGTGTCAGAGTGTCCCCAGAATAATGTGACTTTTATTTGATCAGGATTAGTTATTTTTTGCATTGAACCGAGCTATTATGGCGTTTAAAAAATATGACATTCGTTTGAGTTGTATTTACAACCCTTGTTAAATTAAAGTGGCTACATCACCACTGTTGAGTCCTTTCAGGGCATGCCAAGGTCTCTCTCAGCTCCCTTCATAAACACTGCTTCAGGTCCAGTTGTCTAGACGTTTGGGGTTTAATGTGAGGAGAGAAAGTTAGAGAGCTAATAAACTTGCCATTATTCAATTTAGTCATTACAATACAATTGCCCTCGTAATGACATCAGTTGAAGATTGATGTGTGAAAGACAGGGTATAAGGTGACATGAAGTCAGTCAGGAGTGCTTTATTGCATGGCTACTAAAGGCTATTTCATATTGATTATAGGCCTACTCATCAATTATATGAGATAGATGTGGAGAAGTGGAGAAAAAGTTATATGTGATGTTAATAGTTTGATATTTTTGGAAGATTCTCCTATTTATTTTCCTCCCGATTGTAAGATTTAGGTGGGTAATGGTAATGCTGCAGTAGCAGTAGCCTAATTAATTAGAAGTCTTGAAACAAGGGGAAACAGCTAGCTTTGCTCTTTCCAAAGTAGAATAAAAATAGTCTCCCAGCATGCCAGCACATTGTATCTGATTGATTCAACCTGTGTTAATGCTAGAGTCTAAACGATTCATTGTGGTTGAATGGGAGGTTACGTGCCAGACCAGGTGAACTGGCTGCTGATGGTATCTTCATATTTGTGGTATCAGTCTTCCAGCTAACTCCCAGACCGAGGAAACAGTTTTCCCAAAGTATTCCTGTAACACGAAGGAGAAAGCTTAGGCAATAAACATTATAAATGAAGAACACATTCCTGAACCAACATCCCCACAAGAGTAATTTAATTAAACTTAGTTAGAAATACTGCGGTTTTACTGGGACCTCCTCCTGTGCATGATCATATGAATCAGATTCAGAGCAAACCTCAGACAAAAATATGCAGTCACCTAAAATTTTTTAACTATGTATCTGTTAGTCGTTACCAACATACCAACCTACATGCCTGCTGCTTGTTCCACCTTCAGGGGGAGTTTTCCCAGAAGATTTCTCCATCCTGTTTACCATCAAGCCCAAGGCTGGCCTCCAGTCCTTCCTGCTGTCTGTGTACAACAAGCAAGGCATCCAGCAGCTTGGCGTGGAGGTGGGCCGTGCCCCCGTCTTCCTCTACGAGGACCAGCATGGCAAGCCTGCCCCAGAGGAGTACCCCTTGTTTCGCTCCATCAACCTCGCTGACGGCAAGTAAGTGACTGACCCGTTCTCAAGAGCACTGGAGCAGGATGTGGGTGGTAGACTTTGTGCATCCGTGCTTTTCTGAATGCCATCATGAGATGATTTTTACATTCTCTCTTTGTTGTGAAGCTTGTGCAAGTGGCTCAAAAGCAAAGCTGCATGTTTAGTTGCTCATCTTGTGCATTGTGTTTAGATTTATAGGTTAAATTTTTTGGCTAAACAAAACAAATCTGCTTAATGCATTTTGTCAAGCACTCAGAGCATATTTAACTCTTCAAGCCTGGTAAACTGACACACAACCCTGGGGATTTATTATCATCATATGTTTGTTCCGTTATTATTACCATATGTAACGAGCCAGATGGAAATGGCAAATAAATTGCTCACAGCAATTTGATGACAGTCTTTTCTTTTCCAGATTATTTACAACAGTACCAATACACAATAATGGGTAGGGTCATCATGTTGCCATCTGATAATTCTGAGACAATAAATAATAATAAAGCTGCCATCAAGTTCCACAAATGCTAACAGGAATGTCTGGAAATGATTTCAGATGAGGTTGTTTGTCTGTAATGCATGGGAAAAAATGCAGCGATACAGGGAGAAAATGGTGTAAATATGCAGTGTAATCTTTACATTCAATTTAGCACAACTCCCAGCTTGCAGTAGTGGGCAAATTTAATACATTTTGACACAGTGGAAATGTACTTCAAGTTTCCAAATTCACACGAACAGAGCCGTCTCTATACGTAGGAACAGACCCAACCCAAACCAGGGGTTTGTCAAATATCATTATCCTTTAAAATAGATTGGATTTCTATAGGATTTCTCTGATTCTCTTTGACTTACCGTATCATTTAATCTAAGTACATTTCCCGACATACATCTTAAGGTATGGGACCTGTAGACATTTAAAGAAATAGACAGACATTTTTCAAAATATACTTGCTCTCTTGCCCTGAGCCATATGGAAGAATTGGAAACACCCTTTCTGTACATTCGCTAAATTATAACAGTCAGCGGCTTCCTATCATGAAACCTGGAAGCAAGGCATGTTTTTGTAGGTTCTTGAAAGCAACACTGCCCCATACAGAAATAGTTACCGGTAGGCCTATGTAAAAAAAAAAAGAAAAAAAAAAGACAATTATCAGTATTATAGATTTTAATTTCTTGACAAATAGGCTAGCTGTTCCACTTGCTAGGATAAACTACGCTAACCAGCTGCTAGCTGTATCTTTATGCCAGGTGGGGCAACTTTTCTTAACGGCTTTCTAAGTAAGAGGATGATCGAATCCCTGACCTCTTTCTTCTGTATGTTGCTCTCGTGCTGCACAGGTGGCATCGTGTCGCCATCAGCGTGGAGAAGAAGAGTGTCACCATCATTGTGGACTGTAAGAAGAAGGTGACCAGGCCGCTCGGCAGAAGCGACCGGGCCGTCATCAACACAGAAGGCATCACCGTCTTTGGCACCAGAATCCTGGATGAGGAGGTCTTTGAGGTAAGGCGGCCATATTGAATCCCCGTGCTTATGTGGATCAAGCTAGCAAGCTGCTTTGTGATGGTTATAGTATGACTTTTTTACATTTTTTGGAAATACATTTATTTGCTGGGAGTAGTACAGACCTAAACAATAAGGTTTGGACATAATTAATGAGCTTTAGAGGTGTTTATAGATGTGTTTCAGAACTTAGAGAAAGACATGCTAGTAGTTTTAAATTTTAAGCTAAGTAATCCCTCTCTAGCTCTAGCTGTCCACTTACGTGCTGATATTTTCAACATTTATATCTTGGCAAAACAGCAAATATTTTCCAATTCGTTGCACTATTGCTGTCATTTCCCCCCGGATTGCATCAGTGCAGAAATCTTCAATCTTTCTTCATCAGTTTTTTGGATATGCCCTTTTTGTAAAAACAATTCACTCATGATATTATGGCAAAAAGGCAGCTTTAAACATGTCTCTATTATTTTACTGTCTTTCACAAATACAATGCAGGCTTTCACCACTAGACTGGAGTGATTATGTTTTGAGGAAGTTTGGACAGGGTACCTTAGATGCAGGCGATTTCTCCACTCTAAGTATGGATGTAATTGAAAACATATTGTGTATCTTACTCTCAATGAATCTCATTTACCATTGTGGAAAAGGACAATTTTAGTGTCTAATGTCTTAAGTGCATACGCTCTAAGGCCGACATTTTATTTGTCTTTCATTAACTCGTGCATACAGTAAATGGTAAATTTTATTGTCCAGAACAACAATATTGGCTTTGTGTACTTGGCAAGAGCCATGGGCAGTGTCTGTGGAAAGGCTTCTTACTCAGTGTGCTGTTCAAAGAGCTTTTTTTTTCTCATTCTCAGCACTGGTTGGATTTGATTGAATAATTGACTTAATCAAAGAAAGGCTTTGTCCCAATGGACTTCAGTTGTTCATATTGGACAGTGCGCTATTTAAGAGGCTTGAATTTTACAGCTGTTTGTGAGATGACTTTTTTCCCCTATAATTCCTTTAATGACCGTGGCTATTAGAAATGGGAATAACAACAGTTAGTGAGGTAGCAATTATAAACTGGAGGCCCCAAGTGAACCAGGTTTAGCACAGGTAGCTTTGTGCTGAGTGGAAAATGCGAGTTGAACGCTAGCTCAGAAGACAATAGCATCTCTTTGATGTCTGCATGAGGAATGCTTGCTAAGTAGAACAGGCTGCAAAATGTTTGCCTCCAGGTCAGAGATGACTTTCCACAGAGGAGACACTTGGGTGCCGCTCTTATTCACTCATAGGTCTTTTATTGCTTAATATAGACAAAAACATAGTTAGCCTAAGCCAAGGCCATGATTAGAGGAGTCTATGTAATTTTTTAGAATAATTTTTTACATTTGACATTCACTGTAGCTGAAGCACACAGTGAGCACAGTCATAGTGAATTAGTTTATGGCAGGAACAACAGTTAAGCATGCGAGAGTGAAAGCCACAGTGATTAAAGTTGAGATTGTAATTAAGGTAATTAAGGGCAGAGTAAGGGGGATACAAGTAGCCCAAGCACATTCATGAAGTCTTTTCTATTTTTAATGCTCATTCGAGAGCAGCCATTTGGCTATTTTGCGAGTGAGCTTTGTTTGAACACACATTACGCTAAATGGTGTTGAATTACTGAATAATTTGTTTTGTTCTTTTCTTAAAAACCTAAACAAGAGAGAATGGCTCCTTCCTGTGCCAAGAGTTGAGGCTTGTTGCACGTTGAAGGGGTGGTTTCAATCAGTGTATCACACCATAGAAATGCTGTGGTGACCCAGCTCAAAATGCAACCATATCTTGGTAGCTGTCATTATTTCCACTTCAAGTTTAATAATCTCAGCGATGGTGTTTGCAAACTGACTACTTGTTTTCAACGCTCCTAATGGGGGAAAAAAAATCTTATTGCCTGCTAAGGTGTTGGTCAATTATTGAATCGTTTCCCATGCTTAAAAAAAAAAACATTTGCAATGTAAATGTAAGACATGTGTTTGGTTTAAGGTTCGCTCATACTTTGGCGCCCACTCTACAGCTGTTGAAGGTATACAACAATCAGTAAGGCTGTGGAAACTGATAGGACACCGCTGGCTGCGTTTTCACGATGAATCCTCCAAATCTCAATCATCTCTGCTCAGGGTTGTGAGAGAAGTTCATCCAAGAACCATTTGGACAGAGATTAACTTAAATATAATACATTAGCTATAAGTCGAAGCAGTCTTGTCCAGCTTGATTGTTTGATCTAGGTTCAAGTAGAGGACAGCATGTCACCTTGACATCCAATTATTGACATTAGGGATATAGGAGGTGATTAGTTTAGGACCACAGCAGTAACATCTACTGTAACCTGGCCAAGTTGAAACTTAACCAACCACCAAGGCAAGCACATCTCTGCGACAACACAACGCATCCATCTGCCAAGATATGACAATGAAATATTCAATAGTGAGTTTTAGAAGTGTATTTTTGCCCTTTTGCAATACTCAGGCTCCCCTCATGCCCCCTCAGTCTTTTAACATTTCTTTAGGATTTCATTATGCTAATCCCTCATCACCAAAGGATGGCTCATGACAATATTTGTCCCACCCCAGAATTTCCCTTTGACTAATATGTTGGTTAATGATAATGTAAGCTGACTGTGAGCTTACCACCTTAAACCGCCCTGTCCTGTGAGTACACGGCTACCTTACTGCAGTAGAGTGCATAAGCAGGTGTCAAAGCTGGAAGCACGGGGAAGAGTGAAGGCTAGAGGAAAATATGATCAGTGTGTGCTTAGTCTTGGCTCACATTTCACAGCTGTTTAAGAGATATGCTCACTGACCGGGCCTCCACATGCGTTTTCTTTTCTCCCCCCTCCCTCCCGTTTTTTCCTCTCTTTTCTTCTTTTTAATAAAAGCCACAAGATATTGAAGTGAAATCATCTCTTTTTTTTTCATTTTTATGCAAATCTATTGTGTAGACTGAGCAGGACTCTTTGTTTGGGATGCATCTCAGCACGTGTGTTTACATGTGTATTGTTAGGTTTGTGCACGTTTGCCTGAAAGTGTGTATATGTGTGTGTGTGAGGAAGGCAGAGGGAGAAAAGAGGAGAGGATGGTTTGTTTATGTGTCTGTCATTACTACATAGGAGATCGTTCCAAAATGCTGTCCCTCAAGCAGGACGAGTATTTGGCAGAGGACGCTAACGAGGCTCTGATGGGCTCTGGGCCTTAAAGTGAATCATTGTTTATGGTTGAGTTGGCAGCAGGAGAAATTCTCTGACTGTTTCTCATCTGCCTCAGTCACTTTTCACCCTCCAGTACCTGTCACAAAAAGTTTTGGTAAGAGTCGCATAATGGGAATATAATGATTAATTCATATTTGATCGGCTGTTCGGTGCATGCAAGGTATATTCAGCGTTGAATGGGGCACGCAGAAGAGCAGAAAGTGCCTCTCCACGGTGCAACCTGTCCTTAAGATGTCAGATTGTAAATATCTGACCCTGTTGTCCCGTGTGCTGTGACCCCCACCAACTGGTCTCAGCACAGCCAGGAAGTAATGGACCCAAGGTGCTTCTTAAAAGCTTTTTTTGCGATGGAAAAGAGCAGGAGAACTGGTGGGGGGAAAAAGAGACAGAGAGGGAAGTAAAGAAAGGGCGTGCAGACAAGTAAGCAGATGGTTCAAACAGTTCAACAGCTTTGCGAGCTACTGGCAAGAGAAATGTTTTAATATTCGGAGGGTGCAAGACATTTGTATGCCCCCAGTGCTTGAAAAGAAACCGTATCCCTGCACTGACCACAAAGGCTGCATTTGATAAAATGCTTGGAGAAATCTGGAGAGTGTTATACATTTTTTCCTCTTTCTCTGCTTCTTTGGTTAATTGTTGTCCTTGTACAGTTTTGAAATTCCATCTGTCTATTTGTTCTTTCAAGATGTGCTGCCCTCCCAGAGTTTGGAAAGGAGAGGTTTTTTTTCTAAACAATAAGTGTGTCAAGTTTGTGCAAAGGTGAGGTGAAGAGATCAAACAGAGAAAATACAGAAGTAAGTTATTATCGCTGCAAATGTTTTTACAATATACATTTGGGGAATATAGATTTGGAAAGAGAAAACATCCGAGACTGAGCCGAAGGTTCAGTGTCAGTCAGGTCACAGTGACGTCATTTAAGGTTTTATTTGAGCTTCTTTTTTGAGTCAGAGCAACTTAGATATTGCGGGATGTAAATTTGCACCTGTACTGTCGTCTTCTATCTGCAGTCATCGCCTGTTGAGAGCTTCACAAAAAAGGATGGATGCGTTCACATATATGCACATGCTCACACATAAGTATAATCTTCTTCCTCCGGCCCAGCTCTGCCTGTTTGCATTTGTGTTTTACTGGGTCAGACAGCAGATGCTTTGAGTATATTTCCAAGTGTGTGTTCTAGGTGCATTAATATCCTCCAGCTGTTTGTGCAGGCAACGTCTCCTGCCGCACCTGGCCACGGACAGGAACCTCTCCACCGTCTAACTGTGCACTTACTTACACATTGTTCTGTGGACATTCGAGAAAACTGCAGTCTGTTTTATATCATTTTAAGACTTCAAAATTGGATTATTTTCATTACTTATTAATTTGCCAGATTCTTTTTTATTTTTGTCCTAAACATTAAAGGAGCTAAAAGCAGTGAATTTTTCATGCAGATTAGTCTTAATCTTTCAGTTTTGCTTTGGTGGAAACTGGATGCACATGCAAATGAAAGAAATTGCAGCTGTGAAAGTCTGAGCTGCACAAACAGTTGAGATAAACAGGTCACTTCTGATCTGATTTTGACGTTTCAGCCTCGGACATATGCGCACAAGTAGAAACATATGCAGGTGAATGCAGATATTTGAATCTGAACCAAATGCTAAACTATTGCTGCATTTTTTTTTACATTAAACTCCTGGGCTGCACTTTATCTAAGGATTTGTACTCCTCGAAACAACAGTCAATGAACGGCATTAGATACTTAAAGGATCACATTTTAAAAGAACTGTGTTTAAAGCAGGAGTATGCATTGGTTTTCTTTGCCAACCCTGGCAAGATGAGGCAGGATTTGGGTGCAGCCTGTGAAGAAGCCTGTAAGGCATAAATCAGGGCTAAATATCCACAGGCCCTGGAAGAAAAGAAGAAAAAAAAAAACTGCTAAGCTGAGGTTTGGTACTCTTCCAGAAATTGACACTCTGCTGTTGATAAAGTTTCAAAATCATGGTACGACCTTAATTTTGTATAGACAAACACAGACTACATCTTTGTTTATGTCTCTAAATTAGTCCAACAAACGCAGGATGGAGGAAAACCCCCCGTGCCTCCTGTCAGCTCTGATCCAGCGCCAGCACGAGCTATCTGCATCTAATCAGAGTCGCGTCTTGATTCCCAAAGTCCGTTATATGCATGAAGCTGCTATGTGTGCTACAGTAATAATCTCTTGTCAGCTACTTTGCTCGGTCTCTGTCCTCAGCCGTGTTCCTTCTGAGCGACATCCTGCTCTTGATGCCGACACCAAGGACAGATTTCACGGTCTGCTGAAGACCTGTGGGTCCACCCACCCACTATTAGGTGATCGTCCATCTGCCAGTTATTTTCCTGAAGTGGCTTCTGCATCGGGAGGGGATGTTCTTCACAAGCAGACGTCAGGGTCACCTAGTGCAGGGAAAATCCAGTGGTGTCTCCCGCTTGAGGAAACAACAGCGGCGTGTTTATTTGCAGGATGCTTTTGCTCATCCTCTGTTCTTTAAGAAAAAAACAAGCAATGCGGGTCTTCTGGCGTAAACTGGTTTGCCTATGGGTGAAATGTAGATGGAGGGATAATTCCAGCTTCCTCTCTTGTCTTTGATCAGGCAGTCTCATCCTTTTATGTAGGCCTACCTTTCCTTTTATCCCCCCCTGTCCGTGCACGAATACTTGTTGTTACCGTGTGAGAGGAAGGTCAACATGTGTGGAGCCATGCTGAGTTTACACGCACGCATGCACGTTGTACACAGAGCTAATTAAAAGACAGATCGTAGTGCAAGCCCCCAGACACATGATTTATCCCATTGGGTCTGTGTCAGCTCCGAGGAGCGCCAGGGCATGGCCGTAGATCACTGCAGGAATTCTGAGGAGGAACCTCGGCAGATGCCAGAGAAGATGTGCAGCGCAATCCAGACAATAACATCAACAACAGCACCGAGATGCAGATGAGGAGGACGCGGATGAAGAGCGAGGGAGAAAGTCTTTCGGGGAGCGATTGAATCACTGCCCGGCTTTAGAAATGGGCCAAGTGTGTGTGGTCTCCCGACAAGGCCTGTGTGATGTTTTCTCTCTCCTGCATATTTTCTTGTTTACTGAACACGTTGTTGTTTTTTTAATCCACTTTATTTGATTACTGAACACACACATGAAGTATTTTTAAGAAAAAAGACTAGGAGAGGGATGAGGAATGACAATGAAAAGTTACTGTCCATGGACACAGGAAGACAGAGAGGAGGAAGGAGACGGAGATCCTGCCAAATGCAGCGTGTCTGCGTTTTTAACTGTCCTCTCTCCTCTTTCTGGCTTTGGGTTCAGAGCCACTTGTGCTAAATCCTCAGAAGAACATACAGTATGCTGCTGCTGCTGAGGCTGCGGTGCAGTCATTAACTCGAGACCTTCTGTTTGTCATTGTCGTTTTGGTTCGTCGTGGAGGAGGTTCACAAAGTGCAGGGTGAACTCGTGTGAGAAGGATATTCGCTCTTGAGTGTAGGTTCAATAAGCAGAAAACGCCCTGCCGCACACATTTACACCTGGAAGCTGCCCAGTACAACCACAGTCTGATCTTGTTGGCCCCCACTTGGGCATTTAATGCCTTGCTCGAGGGAAGGGTGAGAACTATTTTCACTTTACCCACCCAGATTTATTTTGCAGTCTTGGGATTGAACTGGCAACCTGTCAGTCGCGAGTTAGCAGCCATGCATTGTATTGTATTGTATAGCACTGCTCTTGTTTTTCATATTCCCTACACAGACAGGATGGAAACTGACTGTGACTGCGGGTATTTCTGCTTGAAACATGTGTGTAATTTTGTTTTAGTCTTTTACCAAGTATATTTTTTGTTTAGTTTTTTGCAATGAGATCTCTGAACTCTGTTTCACTCAAGATCTTGTGACCCCTGATACCTCACTGGGCTGGAGGACGGTGCAAGAAACTTCACACAGGGGTGTGCTGCGAAATGACACACGCGTATAAAATCGATTATGTATGTGTCTTACTATTACGAGAAGGGACGGAACCTGCGAGCCAGTGATAACCAAAAGCAGTAAGAGCAACAGATGGGATGAAATACTCTGAGCGGCGATGTGTTATTCCACATATAAAACCTCTTTTGTGATGTTGTTGTTCTAGTCGGTTTGGGTTGTTCACTACCCCGTTGAGATCCACCGGTCACATATAATGACGGGAGCGTTGGGGGCCGTGTATATCAAATGTGTTCCAGAGCGGTCTAAGCTTGTACAGATGTTGCCTTCTGTAATTTAATGCAATCTTCATGTATGTGCTGCCTCTTTCGGGGGGCCACCCTGATTGAGGCCTCCTTCCACCGTCACCTTCACCTCGGCCTTCACACACCACTTAGGTTACAGTATTTGTCCCCATTGATTTGTCCTTAGTTTCCTACTCCAGGTGGATTCTGGTATAAAAAAAAAAAGGTCAGCTGAGGTGAGGTGCCCGTATGCTCGGCTGGTATAGATAACATTCCCTACATCAGTGGCATAGCAGCTCCAGGTTTAGAAATTCCTTCAGAGACGATCATGGAAAAAGAGCCTTTGGCTGATGGAAGGTTTGGGAGCGGGGATCTAATTTCCTTTTCCAAAGGCTCATGAAAAACAGACGGCCTTAGATAAGTACAGACTTTGGTTATTTATCTGCTGTGTAAGGGGACTTGCTGTCCCTAATGGCAGAGCGAGAGGGACCATACAATAGTTCTTTCTTAAAGCCTACAGACTCCCCTAAAGCGCTGATTTATTCCATAAGACTTATATGTAATTACCAGCCAAGAGACGAGTGCCTCTGGTGCTCCACAACATCTGTCTCATTGTTTTATTGTCACATCATATTATCACTTCATTGGTGCAAACCTGGCGCAGTCAGGCGATGAGGAGTTTGTCATGGACGTTCACATTTGGTTCCTATTTGAAATTGTGGAAAAAAAACAAAACAAGTAAGAGACAGACAGGGTGATTGGTGTCTAGAAAAGAAAGCTTTCAGATTGGGAGATGATCAGAGTGATTTTGGGGTATAAGCCACAGGAAGCAAAAGTCACGTCCATTTTTTTTATTATTCACATGGACAGTTTTTTTTTAGCGATTGACAGTTGGAGCGTGTCCAAGGATTATAGGGACATAAAGCTTGGAATGAGCTATAGATTGGCAACAATGTCGTCAAATATTTGTCTCTTTAATTGTGCATGTGAAAATGTGAGGAAGGAAAGTCAAACCACATGTCCTACAGTCAGAGAAATCACAGCTTCATTGAATTCGCTCTCTGACTCTGACTGAATTATGTTTTTTGGTGAATTTGACAAACAGAGATACCGATCAGCTTTGCTTCAGATTCTTGCCACAGATAGGTTTTACTTCTTCAGCAGCAGTGAGCTGTGGCTGTTGGCGATTGGAGCAGATCGCCAAACCAAACTGGAAAGAAAAACGTGATTTCTCTGAAAGAAAGTTGAATTAAATAAAACTGATGGCCCTAACATACACGTATATAGCACTGTGAATTATCCAGCAGTCGGACTCCCCCTGATTTTAGGCTGAGTAAAATTGAGGATGAAAGGAAACCCCTGGCCTGGGATTTTGCAGCAGGGATGAATAATTCCCACTGCATGACTCTATAGTCTGTGAAATTTGTTGACATGGCTTCTGCTGATTTTCTTTTCCTTCTTCCAGGGCGACATCCAGCAGCTGCTGATAGTGGCAGACCCCAGGGCAGCCCATGACTACTGTGAACACTACAGCCCTGACTGTGAAACCCCCAACCACCACGACACCCCCCAGGCTCAGGAACCTGAGGACGAGGTCAGTATCTTGGATGGATTTAGGAGTAGAGCTCGGGGAGGGGAGGAGTGGTTATCCAGAGGGAGTGGGAGGACGGGAGGAGGGGAGGAGGGCTGGTTGTAGCAAGGGAGAAGGTGGGAGGGAAGCAGGGAGGAAGAGTTAACGTGATCTTGAGAATAGGGATGATAACAGGAATTTGGAAAGACAACTGTGAACTTGGGTGATGTTGTAAATGTAACAAAGCAAAAAAGATTAAGCCAGGCAATAAAACAAAATGTTTGGATTGGTATAAATGAAGTGGCTCAAAATTAAAAACAGGCTGACGTAAGGCCAGGAAATAATGCTGGTTAAGCTACTGTGCATTTTTCTTTTCTTTTTCTTTTTTGCAAGAGGTTAAAACATCTCTGTCTTTGGATATATTTGTGGGAGCAATGTTTGTTTGGACAGTGTGCTAGACCAGTGAAACCGATCCAGTTCCCTTGTTTTTATGAACAGAAACAGAGCAGCGCCATTCACAATGGTCTGTGACAGCTGGTCACGTAGTAATGGTCGATAACTCAATTCTAGTCTATTTTTATTGGTGGAAACATGCTGATATATCAAAATAGTGTTGAGTTTGAATTCGTTTTGAAATCGAAATTGTCACACTGTCTCCAAAACATCTCCCGTCGCCTCTTCAGCCAGATCTCTCCATTGACATACAGTACTTTCTGTCAAGGACCTTTTTTTTTTTTTGTTATTATGCTGGTTCAAGTCTTTCTGTCGGCTGACATTTTCCTTCAGTATTTCACTAAATAACTGATGAGCTCACTCTGGAAACTTTTCCTTTTCCCTGCCACGAAGTCTGAGCCCACTTTGGAGTGGCCCCGTGATTTATATCACTAACGAGTTCTGCAGGCTCTGCCCAGACTCCCAGGGAAATTTAAGCTTTTCCTTCCCCCAGCTAGACTCCCAGTACCTGGAAAAGTAGACTTTAGATCCCTGGTTAAAAGAAAAAAGCTATACTCTATTCGAAAATATTGGCTGTACAGTCGGTACCATGTCCTGGAAAATATTGTTTCGTCATCAGGTTCTTCTTCAGCGCCAACACAAGGAGCTCCTCGCTCCTAAATAGACAGCAGGGAACAGTTTGGATTCAAGAACATTGTAAATCTGGTCGACTCCTGTACAGTTATAACAGGAATGTTTTTCCGACATTCCAACTTAGTATAAAGAATTTGTTTCCTCCTACACAACAGAAAAATATGTTTTCTAAATGACAAATCGCTGTTGTACAACTTTGAAACCCAACAGAACAATTTCATGATGAAAAAAATAAAGCAGATTTTGTGTGCTCTTAGCTCTGAACTTCAATTCCCAAGTGTTTTTTTTTTTTAAGCGAATCCTCTGCTATTCTATAAAAGCCCAGAGCACGGCTTTGACCTTAGCCTCTGAAGATGCTCCTTGACCTGTAGCACGCTGGCTCTGCAGTCGTGAGCCACATGTCTGCAGCAGCTGGATTAAAAGAGGAAGAGAGAGTGATGCAAGAGGAAGAGGGAGCTTTTTTTTCTTTCTTTTCTTCTTTTTTTTTTTTTTTTACGAGC
Organism: Decapterus maruadsi; assembly: GCA_030347415.2. Classification (NCBI taxonomy): domain Eukaryota; kingdom Metazoa; phylum Chordata; class Actinopteri; order Carangiformes; family Carangidae; genus Decapterus; species Decapterus maruadsi. The sequence goes on from CM064906.1 coordinate 23,640,239, forward strand.
ACACTTTAGTATTTATGTGTTTCATCCAAGCCAGTTGGTGGAGACCTTCAGCTTTGGTGAAGCTCTTCAGCACCATAAATCTTGACAGATCCTTCCTTCGTTCTCTATCTTTCTCTACACGTCTCTCTGACCATCTCCTTCTCGCTGTCAGTCACTGCGAGCGGATCTTGCCAGGGCTTCTCTCTCTTGTATGACCCCTCGCTCCCTCTCTCGTGGCCGCTGAATGGAGGCCAAGCCAGCATTGCAGCAGGCCGTGGATCTTGTATTATTTTTATGAGCTTAGCAGTTGTCCAGGGACCCATATTTTTCCCCACGCTGATAGAGCATTGCATATCAGTCGTTGGTCTGTTAACTTAATCTACCCTGCCTCTGTTTTGACAGAAAAGGGAGAATTAAATGGAAAAATGCAATCGCAAGAGTTTTTTACAAGGGGCTGAAGTGGTTAAGTGACAAAGTTACATAATATTGGATGAGATTTTGGCAGTGCGCCAATAGATATCTGTGAACACTGATGATTTAAAGCAACAGTTTTACCGTTTGGGAATTTACCAAACAGCAACCTTTGGGACTGAAAAATGAAGCTAACACGGAAAGGCCAGAAAACTGTAGTTCCTCGAATGGCTCCTTGGGGCTGGCTTCACAAGTGAGTCAATCACAATCCAACTTCACAGCAGAAATGAACATGTTGAGTGAATTATGACATTACTCACATGTTAACTTTTCATTAAGGCTTAAAGTATTGCATAATAGGGGATGTGGAGCTTTGAGTTATGGGTGACCGTACAGATAAGCATGTACCAAAGTTGTTGCTCCACACGTTCCATTTGTTCCCCCACTTTTGGATTAGCCGAGAGTGGGGCGATGCCAAGATGGCGGCAGTGGAGCAGCCCGCTCTGAGCTACAGTATAAAACAGGGTGATTTTACCAAGTTTATGTCCATCTTTGTTTACAATCTATGCAAATAATGTGTTTGCATTCTTTGCTGAGACTTGGATGAGAAGATTTAAACTGCTGTGATGTCTTTCTTGTTGATATGAAGCAGGAGCCATGAAGCCGTTAGCCTAGTTTAGCACTTTGAAGCATGGTGGAAACAGCTAGCCTGGCTCTGTAACACCGCTGCGTTTCTACACGTCAAATTTTGTACAGATGAAATGAATGAAATATAACATGTTTATAAAATTATCTTTGTTTTAACTCGGTCTGGCTGTTTCTGTCTGCGTTCAGTCTTTACTGTAAGCTAAGCTAACTGCCTCCTGGCTCCAGATTCATGTTTATCAGACAGACTTTGACTTTCAATGCTAAAGATGCTAATAAGCATATTTAGGCTACCCAAATGTTGAATTATTCCCTTAAATGAAAAAGTACATCTAACCCACTTCGGTCCTGTGTCGCTAAATGTTTAGTATTATGTTTCCTCTCGGGTGGGTCAGGTTGAAATAATTGCTGTAGAGTAAATAAACAGCGACATACTACACCAAACAGACTGTATTATAATTAGGGGAATGTTTTAAAGATCCAAACCAAAAATCTTCCGTTTAAAAAAAAAGAAAAGAAAAAAAGAAACTGAACACATGTTGTCTTTGCAGAGACTTTTTTAATTCCCTGGGATTTTTTAAAGAGTGGTTTTACCCCCTGCTACTGTATTCTCCCTGCTCCCCATAATTTACCAGCATGCAATGAGTCAGGGTGCTCTGTTTTAAAAGGCCCATTAATGAAAGCCCGGAGCAATTGTTGGCACACAGAACGAAGCAGTTGAGGCAGATAAGTTTTCACTGGCATCACAGTAACCCTCTAACATCCTGTCGTAAGCAAACAACAATCTTAATTCGTTTTATTATAGGCATGAATCGCTCAGTAGGTTCATGTGAGGCTCTGGGGTGTTTGGGTAGAAGGAGATGAAGAAACTACTGCTGTCATCCATATGCTGATAAAGTTCAGTCGCCTAATATGGATGTGATGTTTTCATTATTTTACGCCATGTTATCTAAAAAATAACATGAAAGCACCTTATTATTAACTGTTGTAAGAATGACATGCACCTTTTTTTGCCATGTAAATAATGTACACAAGTCTGTGTGACATTGTGCTGCCTTATTTACATGATGACCATGATTAACCGACTGCCCTCCTCATTCCTTTTTCCCTACAGTACACTAACTATGACTATGGTGAGTTCTATGACTACACTGAAGAAGCGGTAACCACTGACGCTCCCCCGCCTGAAGCGGCCAAGCCTGAGGTAACACTCGACTAATATAATAAGTACTGTTATCATGGCCGTCACCATGATTAACACAACATACAACCACTAATTTCTCCCTGCCGACCGCCACAGTCTTTTATTGTCTTTCTCTTGTCCTCTCTTTCTTTGGTGATATTAAAGGGATATTTCAACATTTTGGCAAAATCAGCTAGTGTTCTGCCGAAAAGAGACTCTTTTCTAAAAAAACGGCTGGCCCGACGGGAACGTGCATCGGCAGCTTTGCATTTACCCATGCATTTGCCTCGAAAACAACTCTGTCTCGTAACCTTCTATTATTATCTTATAGCGTGGTGAATGTGCAGGTCACAACTTGTCCACGAGAGTGTTTTGGAGTTGTTGGATTGTGTACAGTATTTGTTGCATTTTGAGGGAAAGCCCGGAAATGCTATGAGCCTCCGTGGCGTTAGCTGAGCAGCTCGCATCTCTGCCTGGCCGGTCTCAAAATAAGAAATAAGACTATAGGGATTATGACGATGGGCGAATTTGCCAAAATGTTGAACTATCCCTTTAACCATTTTAGCACAAATATATGCAAAATAAGTCCACTATTATGTATACATAACACAAAGACTCCACCAATGTATGCATAATATTACCCTACCTTCTTGTATTGCATTAAAAGAAGCTCTAAAATGCAACTTATGGACTGAGTTTACCAAATGTGTAATGGTTCACTTTGTTCTGTTTTCAGACAAATGTGGGTGGGGACTACTATGGGGGTGAGTATGACTACACCACAGTGGATGGAAGTCAGCCTGAGACCCCCACTGAGACTGGAGGACCAGGACAGGTAACTAAAAATAGTTTAGTATCTTACTTGTGTTTATGAGCCACAGATATTTTGATGATTAAGCTGGGGTAAAATCCTAAGGATATTTCATATGGAGTTTATAATACAAGTGCTTGTTTGAATATTTCAGCTACTACAATCTGTAGAGGCACAGAGACGTAATAGAGACTGTTTTCTACACATCAAATATCCAAATTGGCATGTCATGATATATATTAAATTTGGCAATTTTCCACTGCACTCTACCCATTTAGCAGCAGATGTTTAGGATCTTTGGAAAATGATGTGGTGAAGGCGCGATGACAATTCCTGGACCGTACAGCAAGTTTGTAGGAAAACATGTTAACAGCTGTGATTAACTGGTCCTTGGTTGACAACCCTGTTTGGCATTTTAACGAAGCGTTATCTATATACTTGATCTTACAAAGGTTTGTTACCACAATTATTGGTTCAAACTTTCCCCACTTTTTATTATTGCGGAAAATTCTCTGTGACTTGACTCATCGACTTGACGATTAACATCCAAATTCCTGTTTTAAAATTCCTGCTTTACTGCTTTGAAATTGGTTTTCGAAATTTCAATAAAACCGTAGGGAATCAACAACGACAAAAAATATTTTTATGATCGCCTTGGAGGCTGAAACCCAACAAGGCGTCACTAACATCAAACAGCTCGCTCCCCTCCTTGATTTCCACGAGGAACCGCCGCCATCAAATAGAGTCTGGATAAAGACCGAAGCAGGAAAACTTGGTCATTTAATGAACCGTAACCAATGGAAAATCAGTAGACGGACGCATCCCCCTATGTTTCTGCCATATCCTGAATTTGGCAGATCCTGTCTTAATTTGTGCTAAACCATCACATAAAACACAACATAATGGGGAACATTTGGGTTAAACTAAAACAATACGGCTGGGTGCTCCGCCAGCCAAATGTCTGCCAATTGTGCTGTGATGTACCTTGAGGTGGATAACACAGCTTCACTCAGCTTGAGACATTGCATTCATTTAAAATGACAGGCCGGAGGTGCAGCGGAGCACAGCAACTACACATGTGCTGAACCATGCTGGAACACTTTTCTGGCGACCGACACCTGTGATGCGCCTGAAAACCTTTTTTAGACAATGTCATGGGGTCAAATTGCCCCAAGACCAAAGTACAGTCAGTGGATGCTTTTAATGAAAGTGCGTTTTCAGTGGGTGGGTGTTTGTATTTCTGCCATGTTCCACAGTCTGTGCACGTATTTATAGTTTTATTGTCCTTTTTGGGGGGATTTTCTCTTTCTATTAGAGCCTTCTGGTAAAGCCTGTCGCCTAAAATGTTACCAACTATTTAGGTCACACCTAAATATAGCCATGGGTCGTGGTTTTGTCGGATGCCCAATAAATGTACCATGGAATAAATAAGATTGCAGTGATTGGCCAGTTGGCTGAAATAAGTAGAAAAGAAACGTTTAAGCTCCGTTTCTGTAAATCTTCAAAAAGCTGCTTGATTCATTACCTGTTAAAACATTGAGGCAATTCTTACAGGCTATTTAAGCTCTAGTAATTCCACCTATGCTGTCTGGATAAGATCCCATAGAGCAGTTTTACTTTCCTGGGCTGCACTTTAAATGCAGGTTGTTTCGCAAAGATTGCACAGGCCGTGCTGCAACTTGGACATTCACAAAAACAATAATTGCATGAAAGGTTGTTCGTCTTCATACTCTGACAAAGACAAAGACAGTGTCAGTATAGTTTAATGCTTCATCTGTGTTTTAACACATTGACATCTTTCAACAATCTGAGCACAGTCGGATTTACAAGGCAACGCTTGTAAAAGTGCAATCTCATTTCCTCAGTGATTTTGAACAAACACGCGACTATTTCCCTTTTTAGTTTAGTTTAGCTTTCAAGCAGGACTGCTCTTTGTTTGTTTTTTCAAATTCAGCCCTGATTTTTACTTGGTTGGATCATGAACTGCTCGGCAGGATTTATTTTCCGCATGTGTTATATTTGCATTTGATCTTTTGACTAAGATTGAAATGTTTAAGATTATGCTGTCTTAAGTGACCACATAGTCTGTCATACTTTAATTTTACAGCATGAAAATGTACATATGTATATACATATTGTGACATATTTTACTGTTTGTATTTTCAAGCATCAATGTGTCAGTTGTTTGGGACATCAGAATATATAATGATTTTAGATGTTAATGTTAATGCGTGCTGACAAAAAACACATGTGTACTTTCACATGTGTTGAATTTGGATGCCGTCCCAAATTAGACACATGGATGTTGAAAGCTCCTTAATGGAGTATATTATATAGTTGTTGTCCATTACTGAGTGCATTTAACCAAAGTGTTACATGCAACACTTGTTATAACAACACATGTGAATCATTCAAGTTGTTCACATGGTTTCATTTCACTAACCAAACCTTCATCTTCCCTCCTGTCTTAACAACCCCTGCCGCCTCTTTGCGACGCCTGGATTGATCACAGAGCTACGATGGCGAAATAGTGGATGATTACATCACCGGCGTGGAACAGGTTGGGGTGGATGGGGTGGACCCCACGGCAGCTGTGGAAACCGCTGCCGCCCCAGTGGACGCCCACAAGACTGCGGACCCTGCCCCCGACGCGTACGAGTTTAAGGAGTACGACCTGAAGGAATATGGCAACAAAGAGATTGTAGATAAGCCGTACGAATATGGTGACTATGGCGACTACGGCCCCACCGACGCCAAGCCTACGTCCGCAACATACGACGAAGTGTTTGGTGCTGGTGTTGCAGCGGAGACGGAAATCGGTGTAAGTAGTTAGGGGGGTAATGCTAGAAGGAGGGGGTTGGGGTGGGTGGGTGGGGTTGTTGCACAGAGGTGGTGGATAATACGGATGTGGTGGTCAGGAATGTGGAAAGATGGAGAAGATGCTGGTGGCATTTGTTTGATGGGGTGTTTGCAGTACCCTTTTTGTTTGTTGTTCCTAATGGTATCGGGTTCTAGCTTGGAGCAACTCACCAAACACACACACACACACACACACACCAGCATGCACAAACACACACCTTGTCTATCTAAGGCTCCGAGAGATAAACAGATGTCAACCCAGCTGTCAGTGCAGACACGCCCTCCATAACCTCCTGATCCCTGTGACCTCTGCTGTTTATCAAAGACATGCTTCTCCCTGGTTATCACACCACTGATCTGTGTGGATTACCCGATGACAAACCCAAGTTTTCAGCAAGCTTTTTTTTTTTATTTTATTTATTTTTTATTATTCATCTCATGCAGATCAATATCCAAAAAGCAGACAGAAATATCTGCTGAGCCAGTGTCTATCGTGGCTTGTTTCCAGCCCCCTTCCTTGCCTCAGGATCCAGATTTTGAGAGGCAGGAAGTGACACAGTCCCTGTCTGGATGTTGGCTTGAGATCTGTCTGCTTCGGGTTAATCTGCACTGCACTATTAGTCCTCTCAACTCCACAATCTGAGGACACCACAGCCCTCAAAAAGAGTTTCATCTTCAGGCTTAACTGTACAATCTAGCGGTTTCTGGACACACCGCTGTAGGTGGTTTGTGAATTCTTCTCATGTGAAGTCATTGTATGGATAGTGTCAGGTAACGACCTCTGCATTTGTGCACAGTTGGGGTCTTTTTTTTTCTTTTTTTTTGCACTCCCTGGCTTTTAGGAAGCTTAATAAATAGGAGACAGACCAAAGTCTAAATTATAGCTTCTTGCAAAATGATTCTTGAGGTTTATTTTTCCAGCAGGCAGAGAAAAAAAACCTGCTTTTTTGCCTTGAGAACTACCTAAATCCTTCTAAGCATGCAGAACACCAGTCAGCATTTTGCTGAGCTTTTCTTTGCAGTTTTGTTGGAGTCAAGTGACCTCAATGAAAGAAAAGACACCCAGAGCATCAGACAGGGCATCTGCTGCTCATTGGTCTCACATTTTCCATTTTTGGTCTTTAAACCGTGGGCACCGCCTTCATGCATCAGTGTCTGGCCTGTGACTGCGTAAAACGCTCACCTGGTCTGTCTTATGTCCATAGGTGGGTGGAGGTCAAAGTTACCTCGGGGAGAAAGGAGAGAAGGGTGAACCTGCTGTCATCGAGCCAGTAAGTGAAGTGTTAATTAATATTCATGTGTCTTAGCCCTGAAATAATTGATATGATTTTTTCCCCCTCATGCTAATTTGGAGTCCCAGAAAAGTCTTATTTTGGAAAGTCAAGAATGGATGAACACTTTTAGCTAAATAGCAGGATATTAGCCTGCTAATGCTAATGCTAAAGCTACAGCACTAAGTTGCTAACTAGTTAGCACGCTAACAGACTTCAAATTCATGCAGCTGCAAAGGCTAATTAGTTTACCACTCAACTTCTACACCATCTATTTTCTTAGCTGTCTAGTTTAGCAGCAATCCCTCTGTTTTAAGTTCAGCTAAATGTTCGGATAGATTCATTGCATTTTTCAGAAGTAGTGTTGACTTGGCTTTCAAATCAACTCAGAGTTTCCAACTGTTGCACACAAAGATTTATAAGTCTATAAAGGCTTGAATCAGATTCTCTGCATATTTTCTGAAGAATATATGGTTTCTTTCATCAGTCATCTCCAACAGATAATCACTTTCATATGTGATTTACTCTCTTATATAGCCTACACATGTTTATTTCACATTTCATCCCCTCAACTTTAGGTCCTTGTTTACTTTACAGCCTTGTACCAAGATGAGCTACACTTCTGATGAGATTTAACTCTTGTCTTTGGTCTCTAGACACAAACAACCGCTGTCTACACAAAACGCCACAGTGCATAAGTTCCTCCGAGAGCTCATCCTACACAATTTACCGCTGCAGCCTAAACATTGACTAAAATAGCAGCTTCAGCTAATGTCTCTCCTCCTCCCAGACCATCTGTACCACCACAGGCTCCCGTCCAAAATCTTCCACCACACACACATTATAGCACAGAACATCAGATAGCTGTAGCATTGTTAACGTAGCTATAAGTAAACTCAACCCAACCTCAAACCCAAAGCACCCACTTGGCTCGCTTTTCTTCCCCTCTTCTCCGCTGCCTGCGTGCGGATTTACAGGCTGCCCCATAATGCTACTGTATCCACTTTTTCCTTTTTCAGGGGATGCTTGTAGAAGGACCCCAAGGAGCCCCCGGCCAAGCAGTGAGTATCACGTTCTCCCACACTCCTGTCTGCCTTCCACAGATGGAGAACAGCTAAAGAGGGAAAAAATGTCTTTATGGAAAGAGCGTCAGTCCTGATCGCCAGTGAAGCTTGAGTTGGGAGAGACAGTCAAAATGTGAATTTTTGCATGTGTGTGTGTGTGAGCACAAGAGGGAGAAAGAAGGGGGTTGGGGGCTGTTTTATTTTGAGGCTTATTTCCTTTTGAACCAATGTCTTTTCCTCTGTCTTTGTTGGCCTATAGGAGCATTAGAAGTATTGGATAGACTGGGGCTGTGGTGGGATTGCTGGTTAGCAGCAGTTTGGGATATAATATGCTAAGAGCGTGTGTGTCTGTGTGTGTCCGTGTGCGTCTGTGTGTGTGTGTGTGGTTTCAGGGTGTTCCTGGTACCCCAGGATTGCAGGGTCCCCCAGGTCCCCCAGGAGATCATGGTGAGAGGGTGAGTAAAGGCTGGTTTCATTTGCACAGCGGATTACAGATGTTTTTGGGGGGAAAACTCTGGCCCCCGTTCTGTCTCTTATCACAATGGTTCAAATTTATCAACAGGTATATATTTTTTAACGTAAAGAAGAAGAAAAACCATTCACACACACAGTCTGTTGAGATTTAACATAAGCACCATATCAACTAAGACACACACAACTGATTTACTAACTTTAACCATAGCCATTCATCTTACTTGAGAGAAATTATGGGAGTCAGCGTCAACACAAACGCCCCCTGAATTTGTTTTCCTGCTGTCTCACCCTTTATTTGAAAGCTGTGAAATACGTGTTTCAATGCCAGGGAATGAATAATACAATTAGACACAGCTTGCTACTGCAGCAGTTGGGGCAGATTACTGAGAAGTGGGGCAAGGAAATGAGATGCCCATAAACTGTCAATATACAAAGAGAAGTTCTGAGAAACAGCTGTATGGGTTTGCTACAGAACTGAGAAGTTCAAGGAGTTTGCTGTAAAATATGTAGAAGTCTAAACTTTTCTCAGAGAGCTTTTTTTTTTTTTTCTTTTTTTTTCCTCAGCACTGTGGGATTCCACTCATTTATGTGATTGATTGGATGACACAGTGTAAGTGCCTGTCCCCTCCAGAAGGCTGGATCTTGGGCTTGTTTTTCCCAAATGTGGTGATTGCCCCCACCCCTCTTTCATCACCCTTTTTTGCAGATCTATTCTGTCTGTGGAGGGTTAACCCTTTCTTCGCCAGCTACAAAGTACCCTCAAACGCACCTTCGTACAAAAGGCTCATTGTTCCACTGGGTCAAAGTGATCAAAAAAAACATTTTGTCCAAATGTCTGCCCAACCTCCTCCACCCCCTCCTTCCCTTCATTTCCTCCCGTGAGAAACAGTCTCGCTCAGGATTGACAGAGGGATTAAAAGTGACTCGTTTTCTGTATAGGCTTGCGGTTTTCCGTTGCGCAGTATCCGCCTGGACGCGACGTTTGATTGGCTCGTTTCTCTCTCATGATCACCATCTCTCTTCTTTCCACTAAAATACCACTTTCCCAGCCATGGAGCAACGTCATTAACACTAGATGCCGCTATGCTTACTCTAAGGGCAGTGGATGGAGAGTATTTACCACCTCTGGGGGAAAGGCAGATGGGAACACATGGCATCAATTTGAGCCGGCAGTCTGAGATTGTGGCACATGACGGGACTGCTAAATAGATCCCGGTCTCTTTGGAAACACTGGGTACTACTTAGGCTTGATCTGAGTTATGATAAGTTTTTTTTTTGTTGTTGTCTATTACGAAATCAAAATCTTGTCACGTTATAATTTAACGGCCTCATGTTACTATAATTACTCATTGTGACCAGCGTTTACGTCAGCGTTTTGCCTCAAAATAGTTTTTGTCCACATGGTCCAAGAATCTGAGAGTGAAATGTCTCAACCATTTTTGGACAGACAGACAGACAGACAGACATGGTCCACAGAGGATGAATCCCCATGACTTCTATAATCCCCATACTTTTCACCTGGCAACCAAAGATGCTTTTGCACCTGTTCCACACTTTCAAACTAAGGGCTATATCCTTATTATGAACTGTATTTTGAGTTTTAATGCTAACATGGCATGCTAACACTTCAAACTGCCCACATTATAAGCAAGTTTGCATGTTAGCACACTAATGTTAGCATTATGCTCAAAGCACAGACTGCAGTGTCGCAGATCACGGCTTCATGATAACAAATCACAGTTTACCTACGTCTGACAAACTAAGATTTCCTAGGAAAGCCACTGTACAAAGAAACAATCCCTTTTTAATTAAATCTGTAACAATATATTCCCTTCTGGTGCCACACAAAGGCCAAATAAATATCTATTTTTTGGCACACTTTGTGCTACTGAGCAGTTTATTTTCAGGAATCTAATGGGTATTACAACCTCACAGGGCCACGTCTGTGGATTTTTTTAGCCTCGTTATAAAGTCGATGTTCTCCTGAAGGCTATATCCCTGGGCCAGCCTAATGAAAATACATGCTTTGTCTCGAGATTGAATTCCCAGTCCTATTCTTCTCTGTAGGATTAGTCAATTATCTGTTTGGAATAAACGACAACAGTGCAGACTGGAGCAAAGGACCTTCCCGTTGAAAATATTGTTGTAGATAAAGCGAGCGGTTTTCTGTGCTGTATAGATTAGTTAGTTGTTTTTTTTAAGAGTCTCTGCTGTGTTACTGTTGTTGCTACTGCTGTTGTTTGTTAGCGCCCTTATCAGTTGTTTTTCTTCTTCTTTTCAATTTACAGAGCACCTCCAGGGTGTTATAGAGGAATGGCAGCATAATCATGTTATCTCATGGGAAAGTGTATGGCCCGCTTATTAACCACATCTAATTAATTGCTCACATTATGTAAACACTATGTGCTGATGTGCTAGTCAATAAAACACCAGCTGACTTCAGTTCGCTCCTTATGTCAAGAACAAATGCTATAAAGTCTGTATTGAGTAGCAAGAGAGATTTTACATCCCTCTGTCTGGTCGTTGACCTCATCTCCAGCTGTATTACACATTGATCTCCCGGTGCTTAACCTCTGTCTCCGTCCTCTGTCTCTCCAGGGTCCTCCAGGGCGTCCCGGCATCCCCGGTTCAGACGGTGTCCCTGGGCCTCCAGGTACCGTCCTGATGCTCCCAGTAAGTCCTGCCGTCCGCCACGTGCCCACCGGCGCTCTGATGCATATCGCTCAACACACTGTGCACCCTCCGTCTCAGGCATTAGTCCGTGAACTCACCTCATTTAGTGCGTTTACCTCATAGCATCACCAGCGGGCCAAAGGAGCACAACCTTCTTTTTTTTTTTTGGGCTACAAATCACTTTACTTGTAAATGTCAGCCGGTGCAATGGAGTGGAACCAGTGACTGAGGCTTTGAAAGGCTTGGTGACACATATTTGTGTTTGTGTGTCTGTGCACATCTGTGAGCGAGCTGTGTGTGAATGTGTATGTATGTATGTGTGAAAGTTTGTGTGTGTGGCATGGTGACAGCTTTATTGGTTTAGCTGAACACAGCAAAGATTTGAACACACTCACTGGGGGAGGCCATTAGATACCTCACTCTGTTTAAAGAGACAAGTCTCTTTGGTTTTAACTGTGTTTCTTCTTTGTCTTGTGTCCGACAGTTCCGTGCAGGCGGTGAAGCTCACAAGGGACCCGTGGTTACCGCTCAGGAAGCTCAGGCTCAGGCCATCCTCTCTCAGGCCAGGGTGAGTATCCGTGGTAAATGGTGACCTCTGTGCACCCTGCTCAGTCTGGAGGACACTTAAACTGCATCTCTCTGTGTTGAGTTATTCTAATTAGCTGCTCGGTTCAAAGGATATACGTTTAAATGACCATGAATGTGCTGTAAATAAGAAAAACTATCACTATTCATAAGTTCCCTGCATCCTGTCTGAATTCCAAAATATGGATCTGCGTCAGGTTAGGTTTGACATAAAGCCACAACAGATGTTCACACCCACTCAGGAGGTCCTGATAACCATAACGGTGTTGAAAAACAGGTTGAAATATGCAGCTATACAATGGCGCGACCTATGGTAGAACACATGGAGGCTATTAAATGTGGTACAAACACTAAATATTCACACATTCACAACACTCTATGGAGCTGGAGGGCTGCCATAGCTGGTGTTTAGTAACATCTAGAAAGCACTTGTCACCTTCCTTTACTCGTCTTTTGTGCCAAACGTTTGGCCTCAGGAAGGAAAAAGAGAAAAAAAAAACGACAGGAATGTAGTGAAAGTGAATTATAGGGGACAAAGTCGTAAGTTGTTGGGGTTTTTTTCTAGGTATTTGCAGTCTGCTAATGTTTCCTATTAATTTGTTTACCACAATGAGCATATGCTAATGTGTGATTTAGTCTTAGTGTAATGTCGGGCATGAGTTGCTTCAGTAATCAGGCTGCAAATACATTCCAGACAACTTTTTGGCAGCATGACGCTGTGGTCAACCATGAACAGAAACAAAGAGCAGAGTGGTAAACTGCGAACAAGAACAAAGTAAAGTTTGCACACTTTAAGGTTCAATCCTGTACAGATGCTGAATAGGAAGCTTTTTTTATGGCTCTTTTCTTTATTATTTACAGACCCCAATGTTCAGTCAATGTCAATATCACAGATTTCTGCTTTATTACAAGCGGTTAAATGCAGCATGTGAACAACCGTGCCAATTCTAGTCGGAAATATTAGAATAAACAAACAAAATAATCATAATCTTCACCTTGAGAATAATAAAAGAAAGAGCATGAACAGATGCTTTCACAACCGCTTTCCTGAACGCTAAAAAGAACCAACGGCCATGAGAAGCTAATAATAGGCGCACATGGCTGCACTCCTAATGCAGAACATACATCATCTTAATGTCTACTGTTTGAGAAAGAAATATTATTTTTGGACTTGTCCGATTGTGTCAACACTGTCCGGTGATCAGTGGTTTTATGAGTTGTTTCTGTCTGATCCACAGCTGGCTATGAGAGGGCCTCCAGGGCCAGCGGGCATGACAGGAAGATCTGGTCCTGTGGTGAGTGGCTTTTTACACACACACACCGCTGATCTACTTACCATCCACTCATTTTTTACAAGTGATGAGAAACACATTGGGTGATTAGAGCTACCTCATGTGAAGGGTTCAAGCATCTATCATTTCCCTCGACACATGTATTCACTCCTCATCTGCTTGTGAGGTGATTTTTATTTTATTCCCACAACTACCTGAGAAGCAGATTGATAGACCGGTAACAAATAAAAACTGATTTCCTGATTCTTTAAGCACAATATAGGCTAAAACATTGTCTTACTGAGCTCCTGCTCTGGTTTCAGGTGTGTCAATCCTGTAATTCTTGAAAAAGGCAATATTTTGTGCTCCTGAACGTTTTATTCCATCCTAGATTGCATTTCTTTTTAAGACAAATGATGAATGAATGAGTATTTGTCTTAAGTAAATGTGTATGTCTGTGTTTGACAGGGAGGTCCTGGTGCTCCTGGACTTAAAGGTGACAGCGGTGACTCTGGACCACAGGTGAGAAAAGCAAAATATTAAATAGGGATGCACGATATATCGGCATTAATATCGGTATCGGCCGATGTTTGTCATTTTTTAACATATCGGTATCGGTCCGATGAGTAAAATTGGGCCGATATATATCGGCCGATATATATTCGTATGCAAAACCTACAAAGTTGAGGAAATGCGAGGAGGATGGTAGTCTGTAACCTTGTTATTTGGAAGTAAAATACATTCTGAAAATAAAGGAAGACATTCAAAAATTCAGTTTGTATGATTTTCAGTCTGTACAAAAATTTATCATCTCAGAAACTTAAAAAAAAACCAACACATATCGATATCGGTAAATATCGATTATCGGCCATAACAGAAAAATTGGATCGGATATCGGTATCGGCCAAAATTTTCATATTTTCCCTAATATTGTAGTCTTTGTTTTCATGAATAATGACCCTGTATATCCATTGTTTCATTGGGGAAATGTTCAGTAAGCTTTTGTTTGTCCTCTTTTAACCTCCACTACTGTTTTACATTTACTCTCCATAGGGACCTAGAGGTCTTCAAGGTGCAACTGGGCCTCCAGGAAAATCAGGAAAGAGGGTAGGAATACTTTCTTTTTTTTTAAACGCGGAATCTATGAGGAGGTTCTTGAAGTCTACAGTCATTGATTCATCTCCTCCAGGGCGAAACATATTGAAACAGTAGAAATAAGTTTAAAATCCAAAATTTCTCATATTTCTGACAAACAGGAGTCCAAGCGTCAGTGCTTCTACAATACCCCAAAAAAAGAAGAGCCAATATAGTTTCAAACATGGCCTCCTTTCAAATAAGTCAGCTGCACTCAATAATCATCTCTGTGTGTTGAGTCAATTCATAGAGTCATGTTTATTTAACTATGAGCTAGTTAGAAAAATGATAGCATCTTCCCTGTGTTTATGCTCCACGACCATTCAAAGATAATTGAATATTTTTCTTCTAATGTGATTTCCATGTGGCCTGACATGATATTTGCATGTCCTCCAGGGTCGTAATGGAGCTGATGGTGCTCGAGGAATGCCAGGAGAGGCAGGGCCCAAGGTAAAGTACGCACCAGGTTGTAAAAAATTTAAAAAAACTGTGTCTATTGGCTGGTTTTTGAAGAGTGCGTATAGGAAAAAGTGATTCCTGCCATTTTTGATTGATGGCATTAACCATTTCTCTGTGTGCTTTTTTGTCAGGGTGACCGCGGTTTCGACGGCCTCCCTGGTCTTCCCGGAGAGAAGGGACACAGAGTAAGTACAGTATGACGGCGGACGACTTTGCATCTTTCAAAAGAACAAGGTCAGAAGACCAGGACAGATGTCATCAAAAGGCCTCGATCTGCACTCCAAAAATAAGATCCTGCAGCCTCTTATTTCTCCTCATTGATCACAGTCGTTGCTGCTCCGCAACCCTGTCCTTACAGCAGCGTCGGGCCTGATTGGTAGTTCAAACGCCACCTCCCATCCATCTCACGCACGCCCCAGTGTTGACAGATATGTATTCTGAAGCAGTGGAACTCATTAGGGCATTGACCCAGTTACGGGAGGTGGGACCGACTCCAGAACCACTTTGGCTGCCTCTAACCAGGCCTGGAGGCGAGTGAGTGAGGAGTGCTGAGCTTGGTGTTTGTGGAATTTGGGCCTGCGTAGAGAGAGAGTCAAAAGGGAGAGGACGGAGATCACAGAGGGGTATTTCTAGACACGCTTTCATGCCTTATCCTATACTGAGTAATTACAGGGCCACCAGAAGTCCACCATTGCTTATAGAGAACTATAAATACTAAAAAACCATATAGGTCCATGCCAATTGTGGTGACCATTCTCACTGTAGATTAAAGGCACTTTTGTTGCCCATTTTTGTTACATGCTTTTTAAGCGTCGTCTGTAGGTTTGTCTGAAATTTTGACCCATATATTTTGCCCATAAGTAAGAATTTAGGAGGCTTTTAACACTTTGAGCTGCTCTTCTGTGACCCCGCCACTCCCACTCTTTGTTGATGTTCCTTTTCCTGTGATCTTTTCTCTCCAGGGAGAACAGGGTCCTACAGGTCCTCCAGGACCTCACGGAGAGGATGGCCCAAGAGTGAGTAGCACCTCAGTCACCTCAGGCTTTAACCGTCTTCTCAAAAGTCTTTAATTCAAATGTAAAGCCTTCATTTCTCTGCATTCCTTAATAAATCAACATGTTCTTTCTCATCCATAGGGTGAAGATGGCCAGGTCGGACAGAGAGGTGTGGCTGGAGATAGTGTAAGTACTTTTATCATCTGATAACACGGTCTTAAACTGCAGCTCGTGGTAAAAAAAACAAGAATATACTGAAAATATGACAGTCATGTTACTCCTTCCTCTGCTACCACAGGCCTCACCCCCTCATTCCTTCCCCTGTATTAATTTTAGCAATTATTTAAACACATAACCTCAACCCTCCACTCCTCTTGCAGTTGTAGCGACATTCCTGTCTGCAAGGACCATTGCGTTTGTAATCTCGACCTCGCCAAGACCGAATGGCTCTGAATAATAGATCAGAAAATAGAACAGGGGAAAACGTGTTGTTCTGTCATTATCCGTGAGAAGCTGCCACATGCTGCCTAGTTCAGTCCAAATGGACCATAGAGCTGCATGAAAAATGATGTGCGCCCCGTCATAGCCGGAACAACGCTGTCCTTTTATAGAAATGGTTGCACACTATTTCATCACACACTGTCCATAAGATAAAGGAGCAACAGTAAGTGTGTTGATTTCAAGTGCACGGCTTCAGAATCTGAGATAAGAAAAGATGTAATTGCTCATTCCTTGAATTGCACCTGCAGTTACCACGCATGACCTCATGGGGTCAGTATTTTACACTCACAGGTCAATTCAAGGATTTCCAGTCCGTCTTGTGTAGTGTACTGTGGTGTGCCTTTTTCGTTGCCACCATTCATCTAAATGCAAAACACAGTTTCGCTCATCTCTACATGAATGGATTTACATTCAGCATCATTGTCTTAAACTTGTAATTGTCTTAATTCACAGGGTCCTAGAGGTTTGCTCGGCCCCAGAGGGTCTCCGGGTCCTGGAGGACAGCGCGTAAGCACATCTCTTATATCGATTAACACTCTACTACTACACATCATTTGTGTTCTACCTTAATGAGATGTCGACTTGTCTCATCTTATGCTTGTCTCTTTAGGGTCTTCCTGGACTTGATGGACAAGCTGGTCCCAAAGGAAACATGGTGAGAAATATTAATGTTTTGCTAATTTGTGGTATTAGAAAGAGAAAGGAGAAAGGGAGTTTGTTTTTTTTCTCCATCAAGACCACCTAAGCAATCAGTTACTCAATCAGTCATTTGCCCTGCCTGAGGCTGATTGGAGGTCAGTGACCTTTTAACCCCAAAGTAACATCATAAGAACGGAGGTCATGAGGCTCATTTGCTAATTAGAGATGGCGAATGGTAATGGCAGCGTCTCATCGTACTCCCCCGACCTCCACAACACAAATTCTGCTTGAACAGGCTCTGTGATGAAGGAGGCTTAAGATTTAGTAGGGGTAATACAGAGCAGCCCGAGTCTGCTTGTGGTCCCATCATGCATTCAGCTTCCCGGAGGGTCCCAGTGGGACGTTTCCACCGAGGGCAGCCGGTCACTGGTCAAGACAGTTGGACAAGCCCACACATTGTCTGTGGCCACTGAGTCACTGAGCCGAGGAAATAAACAGCTGTTTAAAAGGGCATAAAACAATAGACAGTTGGTTTGTTTGTCATTAATTGCTCTAGACTTTTTTTATTGATTTCGGCCTTTTTCCGAAAATCAAAGCAGAGGACACTTGAAAGTTTCCAAAGCAGTAGAGTTTCCCAAGGAGTTTGTGATCTCCTACGGTGCAAGCCTGCAACATATGGATGTTTTTTAAGGCATCTGCTACAAGTGAAGCGCCAAAATGTTTTTACTAACGACATTTGGATCCTTCATTTAAGCTCAGTTTTTTAAAAGCCTTTGTAAGAATCACAGTTAAGCAGCCTAAGATTTTTCTGAGTCCAGCATTTGTATGTAGTGTTTGTTGTAACAGCTGCAGCGGGCCGTCTAACAAGGGTCTTTTCTGTTTTTGTATATGTTTGGTTTGTAACACACCAAATCTCAGCAGGGATACCAAACAGCCCACAGTTTCCAGTTAGCCCTATTAGTGTTAATCTGCACCCAGATGTCTGTGCAGCTCCGCAGCACGTATTTGGAGAAAGCATTTCATCACCAAAGTCAAATTCCCACCAGTTACTTGATTTTTTTTTGATTATTTTTTTTTTACACGGCTTTGATAGGAACTAAACACAAGTTTGGATAAAGCCAGGAAACTGGACAGCTCTGCCTGATGAGCCAGCGTATCACATTTCTCACATTTCTTCCCTTCTATCTTCTTGTTACACAATCTTGACACGGATTGGATGAAGCCAACTCATCCAGACAGTCACCTATTGTCTTCAGTTATTCCAGTGCCACGTTGTGATGCGGGAAAAAACTACATTTGCAATTGATTTCACATGAAGACAGTTCTTAAAATCCGCTGAGGTCGAGCAAAAGACGAGATGCACCTAATGACTTTCCAAGCTTAGCTATCGTTTGCCTTTATACATGAATTTTATTAGTTGTTTGTTGTATTTCTTTAATCCTATTTAATGTTTTATTATCTTTACAGTCTTTTTGATGACTTTGTGAATTGAAGGAGAATCAGCTGCAGCAATTAGGAATATTAATTGCATCATCTGCTTTTTCTCTGTTGTGTGTAGGGTCCACAAGGAGAGCCCGGGCCTCCTGGTCAGCAGGGTCTGCCTGGTCCACATGTAAGTTTCTTTGCTTTCCTCTCTTCCCCTTTTTGGTCCAACCACTCTGTCTCTGTTGCTCTGTCTCCCACTCTTTCTTTTTTCATCTTGTCTTCCTTTCATGCTTCAGATCTTTCACTTTTAATACTCCTGTCTGCTCAGGTGATCTCTCACTGTCCTGTTTTCTTAATCAAATGTTCGGAGACATGATATTTTTGAGATTTTTTTTGTATTCTGCTCTCCATCCTCTCTCTTCTCTCTGTCCATCCTTCACTCCCTTAAACGGCCACCGCTCTGTGAGGCATTCCTCAAAATTCACACCAAATTAGAGCAAAAACCTTTGACTAACATTGTTTCTCTGTTGCCATGAAGAAGAAAAACATCCCCTCTGTCCTGCTGAGGGGAGACATGTTGTACTCATTTGATAGCACTTAACCCGATTACACTGTCCAGTTGGTGGCACAGTGAAAAATATTCCGTTTTATAGTCATCTTTAATACAAAACAGCACACCCAATATTGTAGCCAGGGGTAAATGACCATTGCCAGGTGAGATTTTCAGTCCTGCTGACGCTCACAGCCCGGACAGGATGCCGTCATCCCCCTGGAAAGTATTAGTAGGAACGTATCCTGATGGTATACAGGTTGAATAAATAACTTGTTCTCGTTTCTCTTTCTCGTTATACCTGGCCAAAGGCGGATTGATGCTTTCCAGTGAAGGCAATAGAGCGTAGAAAAATAACACAGGTCTCTTATTTTAGGTGTTAACAACTCTCTTTTTATTCTTCATGGGGGGAGTTCTCGACCTCTTTAAGATGTGTGACTTTAAAATAAATCGTAGAAAATAATGGAACTCCCTTTAAATGAGCAGGATCTGGAATAGGCAGCGTGGAGTAGCCAAGCAGCGATAACAATGGTTGGAAAGAAGGTGAACGCTTTACAAGATAACCAGATTACAAACACAGCACGAAGCAGGCGCTCACAGTTCATTTTACATATCATGCATTCCCTCTTATGAGAAATGGCTTTCTGGCTCTAATAAAAGGTCTATTTCCAATGTCTTTCAGGGTCTTATTGGTCCTCAAGGTCCAATCGGGGGTCCTGGTGAAAAAGTGAGTAGAGTCCTCCTCCCTGCAGTTCTCCCACCACAACGCTGCTGCTGCTGCTGTCTCCTCGAGCTAATGTTTCAGTGAAGATCTCTTAAGTGATTCTACAGACTCGCTGCTGTCGGAGCTATAGGCCTTTTCTGGCTCCTGCACAGCACTGATGGATTAAACACACACACAAACATCCAACACCCACACACACACACACACAGACAGACAGACAGACAGACAGACACACACTTTATAGATTTTGCTCTATGAGACCTTCTGCATAAACAATTACTTTGTCTAACAGAAAGTATTTATTGGTGATTTTATATCCTCTCAGTAGGTAATACTGGTCTGGTCTGTCTTTTTAGGGACCTCAAGGTAAACAGGGATTGGCTGGCCTTGCTGGTGCTGATGGCCCTCCTGTAAGTAACTTAACCTGATTCCCTTTTTTTTTAAAGTTATATATGATTGAAGACAAAGCACCAACTGGCAGCATGCTCACCTCTTGATGAATAACCTCTCTGACTCTTCCAGGGTCACCCAGGAAAAGAAGGTCCTGCAGGCGAGAAAGGAGGAGCGGTAAATATCCTGTAGTTTAAGCCTTTACAGTACAGTATATAATTACACAGTGGCTGTTCAAGTTAAATTAAGCATTTGTTTAGCATTCGCAGTGTTGCCAAATAGGTCAGGTTTAATACAACCAAGACCATTTAGATACCATCAGGTATGTTGTTTCAGAAATAGAGGGAGTTTTTTATTATAATTATCTTAATTTTAGTTAATTTAGTGTGAAATATGAGCTCATGTTGTACAGTCAAAAACATGCTGCTCAGTTATTCTTAATGCATACATCACATGAGGCACAGGAAGTGTGGCTTAATAGAGTTGGAATCAAGTTATCCATGTTTTTTTCTGCTTTTTGGGAAAAAAAGATATTATATTAACCAGATTTACTGTAGGTAATATGAGTTATCATTGTCAGAATTGATCTTAAAATACTTTTGCTCTTGTTATGTGTAACCACTGGGCATCAGATGGTGCTGTCCATTTACTTAAATCCATTTGCTTTGGCTTTAGTCTTTAGTCACATTATGTCTTTGTGGGTTCATTGTGAAATAAAATGTGGGGAAAAAAATGTTGAGTGAACATTGTGTAATACAACAGAGACAAATCTCCCAGTAAAGGTGGATCCCAGCTACAGTGATACTCACTTCACCTCACCGATCACATGACTGTGGTTTTAACCTTTTCAGGGTCCTCCCGGTCCTATGGGATCCATCGGTTACCCCGGACCTCGTGGTGTGAAAGTAAGTCATGCAGTACCACCTATGCCATGTTAACTTTCCCCTTTTCCCCGTGAATGTCAATCTTGACTCCATTTTTTTTTTGTTGCCCTCTCTTTCCAGGGGGCTGAGGGCATCCGAGGCCTTAAAGGTGGCAAAGGAGAAAAGGTAAACACGCCTCCTTGTCTCCTCTTTCTATTCAGCATTGTTGACAAATGCCATCCCTCTTATAAGTGAATCCATCAGGGTAGTAATTCCCTTTCAAATGAGACTCCCTTTGAATCCAGCGAGTGGAAAGAAAAAAAAAAAACTCTTGAAAAGCCCCTCACACTGGCAGTTAAGTCATCATGCCACTGAGCTGTAATGGAGTGTGGAACATTAAACTAGAATGAGGCTGTTTGCAGGGTAGTTTTCAGTGGAGATTGATCTGGTGCCATTGTTTTCTTGGATTGCTGTGGTTGAACGTAGCCTGTTGCTACCTCGGTGCCACTCGGTGCAGACTTTCCACTCAATAGTCAGGAAATTGGAGCTCTTCAGAGATTACATTAAAAATAAACTGAATATGCTGTATAATGCTACTTCTACGCTGATACTTTCTGTCTCATGTATCCTGTCCTACCCTGTGGGACGACCTCTAAAGATTACACTTTAAAACTCTTACACATCATATTTTTTTTATTATATTGCTCCATAAATTCTCCAGTGGCTTCATGTATAAAATGTTTCAAAGGAATTATAACAGTATAATATACAACATGCATATTTATCAGAGACTGTAGCACTTGGAAAAAGCTGAAAACTGCATTCTCAACTTGAACCACCAGATGTCAGTAGAAGAACACGCAGCTTTAAAACTGCTCATGTGAATGCTTCAGGGCCGCGGCCACTAGATGTCAGCATTAATCCGCCTAAAGGAGTTTCTACGTCTCTGTCAGCAAAACCAAAACAGCCACCCAACTATTGCAACAGTCATGATAGAGTTTTTTTTAAGTTATTTATCACAATAACTGTTGCGTTGTCACTTAAACGGTCAATCAGGATCCCACAGTTTAGCAGTGTAAAGTATATCTGAGCTGATCTGTTTTACTGATGTGTAATCGTTTGGTCTCTGTGGTGCTGGATAACGACTCTCACCTCTGAACAATAATACTTTTTGTCTCTTTCATCTTCAGGGAGAAGATGGATTCCCCGGCTTCAAAGGAGACATGGGTCTCAAGGGTGACAAGGTGAATCATCGTCTCTAAAGATAAAAGTGCTGCTTGTGGAAGAAACCGCGGCAATGATAAAGAAATAAAGAGAGAATCACCTTGGTGACTTTTTTGTTTTCCTTGCATCCAGGGTGAGGGCGGCGTACTAGGACCCAGAGGAGAGGACGGTCCCGAGGGCCCCAAGGGCAAGTCGGGACCCGGCGGAGAAGCTGGACCCATTGGATTAGCTGGAGAGAAGGTAAAAATAAAATAAAAAATCAATACCTGCAAAGACGTTTCCCTTATTTCTTCAATTGATTTATGTGTTTCATTGACCTTCTGGAGCACTTTCAAGTACAAATTCTTACAAATGCGGTTCAAAGTGCCGTAAAGCATGTACACAGTATACAGACAGTCACTCATATATAACTAGATGTTGGGATATGAGTGCGGTGGGGGTTAGAAAATACACCAGAGTAAAGATGGTTCTCGTCTTACAGTAATGGGAATGTCTGAAATGAACTGAGCTGGAAAGACGCAGGTCTGGGGGAGAAACTGTTCACCACAGTTTTGTAGCTATTTTGATCATTTGAAGTTTTGATTTTTCTCCTCCACCTCCCCTCAGCTCTGCAAAAGTCCCATTTTAATTGGCTCGTGTTGACGGTTCTCCACGGAGCTTATCTTGCCTCCGAATATCCTGCTTCATTGTGGCGCAGCGTTCATACCATAACACATTAGTGTGAGAGTGTATAACAAGCTATACATTTGCGGCTATAAATTTAATAATGCCAGATGAGAATAACTGTGCTATCAGCGACTGTAGATATGAAAAAATGGAAAACAATTAGAATGAATGTGAAAACAGAGGAATATTTTCGCCTCTAAATTTTATCAGCCGGGTTATCTTAGTCATTTTTTCCCTACATTGAAATCAACATTTGCTACTTGGAACGATCTGATCCAATTAATAACGTTCTCAATGATGCATTGGCTACTAATATTTTAAGATTTATGTATCAATAAATTTCAGAACCGCTGACGTCAGGTTAAGTTGTTCAAAACTGGTGAGACATTAAAGCAGGAGTACACATTACCAACACTGAAGAGAGGAGTAATGGAGTCACCGTCAGATCTGTGTAAAAATATACGACTTGACCTTTTTTTTTAAAAGCACACGGGACAGTTACATCACATTCAGCGCGATCCCTAATGACCATAAGCCCCGTGAAATGGCGCTGATGGACCAAAATGAATTCACATAAACGGGTGAAAAGCAGAAAGGAACTCTGCACGGATGATGTCATGTTCATAAACGTGGTATTAAAAAAATTTCTCACACCAGAAGTAAAACTTTACGGTCATAAGTTTATTGCTTTTTGCCGTGCTCCTGTGAACTTTACTGCAGTCTCTGGTGACACAATGAGAATTTTTGAGAGTTTTTTTTTTTGCTTTTCTTTGCTTCTTGCTAGGGAAAACTTGGAGTCCCCGGTTTGCCTGGGTATCCTGGAAGACAAGGCCCCAAGGTATGTGATGAACTGAATTCAAATTGTTCAACGTGGAGAAATTCTTGTCGAGCATAATCCACTGGGAGGTCAGAGATCAGGGCCGGCTGAATGCAGATTCATTGTCTCGGTCAAGGGCAAAGAAGCAGAGAAGCTGTTTGCTGCCACAGTGATGTGAACAGCTGAAGGGCTCTGTCTGTTTCTGCCTCTCCGTGTCAGATTATGCTCATGTGCATGTGTACGTGTTACTCATGT
The DNA here is from genome assembly GCA_030347415.2 of Decapterus maruadsi. Taxonomy (NCBI): domain Eukaryota; kingdom Metazoa; phylum Chordata; class Actinopteri; order Carangiformes; family Carangidae; genus Decapterus; species Decapterus maruadsi. Next base: position 23,664,107 of record CM064906.1, read on the forward strand.
GTGAATGATTACTCGTCTTCTGTATCGATTCTCTCAGTGACTCTGTGATCTTTTCAAGCAGCTCTGTCTGATCAGCATTCGCTCATATCTAAATTATGCTCCCACGTGCCTTCCTCTGACACTCGCCGATTTGCTGACTAACCCTGACTCACGCGAAACACAAACCCGAGCAGACATCCGCTGTAGTCTCTTCCCGCGACTCTTATGAGGAGCTTAACTTGCACGGTCACCTGCTGGAGTCATCAGCTGTCCTCCTTCCTTAAACTCTCCCAAGCCATTATCTAACAGTTTGGCATTCCTCGCACTGTAGCGCTGACCGACCATCGTGCCACAGCTTCACTATCGAGATGTGCTGCTGCAAGCTGGTTCCTCTCTCTCTGCTGCTGTCAGCACTGACAGCTTGGCACTGATATGACGGGTCAGATACACCTACTCTCACAACATCCCAGATAGGCAAGTCTCCTGCTCTGTGTGTTAATGTCAGCAGCATCCGAGCCAGGCGTGGCGCCCACATTAATAAGAGGCTCAAGGCAAATTACTCAAAGTGGTGGAGGGGGGAAACGCAGAAGAATTTAGATGAGACAATTTTCCCTCTATTTGTTCCAGTGATTTGAAATCAGTTGTTCCACTTTGTTTAATTACTGGATATTTCACAATTGAATAAAACTGCTCACAAGTGGGGTGAGTGTAATGAATATGTAGTGAAAGCCTGGAGAAACAGAAAATATAAGAAAAGCACAAAGGAAGCTCTTTTGTTTGTCTCCATAAATAATTTTTAACAGAGACTGCCCACAAAGGTTCCCAGCAGAGTCCAGGATCAGATCTTCCTTTAGACTCTGTATGCTTCAAAAAAGTGTTTTTTTTTTTGGCGAGAGAGACAGAGAGAGAGAAACAGCATAAAGGCGTCTTGACTCTGGCATGGCACAAACACTGCCACAGTCTCTTCTTCTCTTCCAGAAAAAAATGATATCCAGCTTTTTAAGCTTCTTGTAAGTGAAAACAAAGTTTGAAACTCTCTGTGGTAACTTATAATGAGATCGCTTTCATGGACCAAATTCTGTGTCGTTTTAAAGATGCTTTACTGTTTGTTTGGTAGGATCTTAAAAGCCTTAAACAGAGATGAGGTGCTTTTAATTCCTTTGCACAGCCCACAGTCCCCCCCTGCACAGTATGTACACACAAGTTTTATACATTTGCATCGACTCATTTGGCCGGCGCTTTTATGCAAAGCGACTGAACAAGTGCTGGGACAGTGTTGAAATGTCACATCGTCCTCATGAGCAGGTTCAGGGTCAAAGTCCTGGCTCTATCCCCCTCAATCAGCCTGTGTACGAGTCCCTCCACTGGCTGTGTTTTTGGCTGCTGCACCCCATCACTCTGTGTTAACAGCTTTCCCACACCGTTAATTCTGGATGCCATTTGCAATAGCTTCAGTGGCCTGTCTTATCTCTGTGGCACAAGTCAGGCTTGTCCAGTACCAGCTCTCCTTTCAGTTTGCCATAACTGCACCTCTGTGGAAAAACAAATTAAGCAGCATAGATCTCCCATTTCTGCTGTCTCCACAGCGTTAGGCTGTTTACTTCTTGCAATTCTGCCCACGCCACCTTGTCGAGTTGCCCTTGGTTCTACAGCGCTGTATTATGCCGTGTATACATATGCATGCGAGCCGTAATGAGCTCTATAGTTGTGCATTGCATCAGAGATGCTTTGAAAAACAAAACACCAAGACAAAGCAGAGACAAAGAAACATTTCTCTTTTAGTAGATACAACATTGGTCCGACCTAATGCTGCATAACGTGAGGCTGGGATGGTAGGCTGCCTGACACTCCCTTTTATTCATCCCGTAGTGATTGTCTTCCCACTATTTGTTTGACAGGCGCCATCATGACTATCAGAGGGCACAGCCTGCGAAAGCCCAATCATTAAATTGCTGATGGGTATCAAAGGGGAGCAGCTGCTGTTTCCCCTTCCTTTGTCTTTATTTGCTTCCCCCCGACTTTCCTACTTTGCCTCATAACTATGCTAACAAGCTAACGTCACCTCTGTCTGTCTGTCTGTCTGTCTGTCTGTCTGTCTGTCTGTCTAGAAAGTCTTAAGTGGTGAGGAGGAGACTTTCCTCTTCAGTTAAAGAGACTGCTCATTTATCTGTGGGAACTCACAAACTATAAACTGTAACACAATGATAAGAATCAGCCACTTACAGTATGTTAGGACTTTTAATTAGCCTCGGTCAGTAAAGCGCAAAAGGAATTCTGCTAAATCCTCCTCAGCCTTTGTAACATTGTTACTGCAGGGATCTCTTTATTTTGTACCCTCCAGCTCTCTAATGTATTCCCCCTATCTGTCGCTCCTTTTTTCGCTCTCTCACTTCTTTTTTTTTTTTTCTTTCACTTGTCTTGCAGGGCTCCAACGGCTTCCCTGGATTCCCCGGGGCCAACGGCGAGAAGGGAGCAAGGGTGAGCCATGAAATTCATTACACTCTCTCCTTTATGAAAGACATGTACACTCAGTCGCTGAGGGCTTTACTGTTTGGCAAAGGGAGGTAATGGCAGATAGCGCTGAATACTGAAACGCATCAGTTGAAGACACTTATTGTAATTAAGTCGTTGCTGCTTTGAGTCCAACCGAGGACGCAGGAAGAAGCAGGAAATACTATAAAGCATCTTCTGCTTTCTGTAGTGCAACATAGATGTAGGATTTCTATGCCACTGTTTTTCTAACCCAGCTTTGTATGAACTAAAAAAATATGTAAATACCGAACTTGTGATTGTGTTGAATATTCCAACACCACTGGCAACGTTATGCTGCTCTAACAGTCTCCACTCTTGGGAAGACTGGCTGCAGGGATTTTCTTCCATTCAGTCACAGTAGCATTAGCGAGGTCTGGTAAGCAATATGGCCTGTCGTTCCAGTTCTTCCCAAAGGCTTTGGATGATGTTGAGGTCAGACCTCTGTGTGTGTGCAGCCCAGTCAAGTTCTTCCGCAACAAACTGGAGGAGGAAAAAAAAATCTATTTATTCACCTCGCACTGTCATTTAGAAACAGGAAGGACCCTTTCCAAAAATAAAATAAAAGGTGAAAGCACACTATTGTGGAATAGCTGTGGCAACAAGATTTCCCTTAACTGTAACCAAGGAGCGAAGCCAAAACCATGAAAAACATCGTGTGAAAAACAGGGATGTCCACATAGTTTTGGTACGTGATGTAATCAGGCCTTCGCACTCGAGGGAGGACTGACAGCTATATTCAGCTCTGTGAATTTTACCTCAGAATGGGTCCAGTTGAAAAGGGTTAGAGAAGGTGGATTAGAGGGAGGGTAAGGGGGAGGGGGTTATTATTGACGAGACAAGCTCCTGTCCACTCAGACAGGCATTGAGAGGCAAACACCCTTGGCCCTATAGTGCTCAAACTGACAGGTAGTTCAAGCTGTCAGGTGCCTCTGGGTAACCATTTACCACAGCAATTTGATTATTTATTTTTGTCCAAGGATGCTCAGATGGTTCTATTTCATCTCTCACTCGGCTCAACCCCCTTTAGCATTTGTGTGTGTGTTATGTTTGAGTGCATTTGTTATTATAGAGCTGCTTTAGCCCAAACTTCTTAAAAGAGATGAAAAAGTACTCCTATCGGTTGATGGTACAAGGAATGATTTTGTCCTAAATCAAAGCCTTTGTTTTTCTTTTTCAGGGAATTGCTGGCAAAGCTGGCCCTAGAGGGCAACGCGGCCCAACGGTAGGCAATTCAGCTGTCTGCCAACGCAGACAGAACCATCCACATAAATGATTTATTGTGTTGAAATGAAAATCTCTTCCTTTGTGTAGTTGTGTATTGGCTGTATTTTCCTTTTCGTCTTGAGGAGATATGCACTGGACGGCAAATTGTATAGACAGGCAGAGAGGGCCCTAGATATTGATTATCTGTCCTTAAAGCTATTACTTTCTGTTTTTTCACTCTTTTATTATTATATTTTTCATTATAGAACAAAAAAGAGAAAAGGGCATTTCTTTTAACTTGTCATTACTGTAATGCTTTGTATACCATGTATTTAGGGTCCACGTGGAGGCCGTGGTGCAAGAGGACCAACTGGAAAACCAGGTGCAAAGGTGAGAGAAAGGGTTTAATTACTGCATCTAAATGCTCAGCATCTCCCAGAGTTAAAGGAAACAGAGCATTAACACAGACTGGCTTGACTATTTTGATATAACTGATCAGAATTTATGATTGACTACTGTGAACTGTATGAATTGTTGGTTTATTTTAATCGTAGGTAGAGTGGTGTGCCACAGGGAACCAACTTAGGACCACTGACCTTTTCAGATTTTACTCATGTGTTTTAGCTGCTAAGTGCATTTTCATTATTGCCATCAGTGGTTTATCATCAACTCTTTAATGTATTGTGTTTACTTCAAAACATAAGTTATTGCACAAGTGCCAAAGTTCATACTAATTATTTTTATAGGATTTGATCAAAATAGATAAACAAAAAGAAAGAAAAAAGAAAGTAATTGTGGTCCTCCAGTAATGTGATATTGATGAAGGGAGCCAGCCATGGTGACTTATCTGTGATCAGAGGATGTAAGTTGCTTTATTGATTACTTCAGGTCTCCAAGAGGCAACGCAATTATGTAGGGTTATCCTTTGTGCTATGCACTGGGTTCTGAATTACTGTGTAGTTTAATCTCTGTTTGTGTTTAGCTTTGTTGAGGCGTATGGTTTGTTTGAATGCCAGATATTATGTGTTGTGTGTTGTTTTTTACTTATGTGATAACAGTAGGCAATGAGGATGTAAATGAATGTATAAAACAGAAACAGACATGTATAAACATCCAAAAAAGTTAAAAATATAGATATATTTCTGTGCATCACATGAATAATTGATGCAAAATTACATATAAATCATATGAAACAATAACACTTGAGCCAAATCTTATAGAAATACACATTTGCAAATAGGCTTCCTGTATAACCTCTGTGCCAGTGCTTCACATAACTTTCACTCACACTGACAGTTTTGACAGAGTTGACAACATTTCTTTGTGCCTTCTCTTGTTCCACAGGGCACCTCAGGCAATGATGGACCTCCCGGCCCACCAGGAGAGAGGGTCAGTCCCAGATATTCTTTGATCAATATCTCTTGAAATGTTGAAAGTTTTGTGCACAGTGAGTGACAGGAAAAAGTATATACCAGGTTCACTGTGCTTGAATCTTATCTCGGAGTGAATTACAGCTATTTGTCACATCAGAATCAAAAGGTGGATAAAGCCTTTGCTCTAGCTACTGACTCCATTGGTTAACTAATCTCATTCCTAATTTGTGCAGCTGAAACCCTTAACATCTATAATGAAAAGTTAATGAAAGTTATTTCTCAATTACAATGGTAAGAAAGCTAAATTTGCCAACTAAAATCCAATTAAATTCCAATTCCAAGTTGAAGCCATGTTGTGTTTCTCATCTCTTCTCTCTGCGCAGTCCATTAATTTTCTTTTTCATTCAAGGGACCTGGAGGACCACAGGGACCTGTCGGTTTCCCCGGACCCAAAGGACCCAATGTAAGTAGCTGCTGTCAAACAGTCCGTGAGTCACCACCGTGCACAACAAGTCAACGTTGTGACTTTTCACATTAGCTTTTTAAAATATTAATACACATTTACAACCAGACGTCTTTTTTCTTAATGAGATGTCTACCTTTCTGACCCCCAGGGCCCACCAGGAAAAGATGGGCTGCCTGGTCATCCCGGACAGAGAGGAGAGACGGTGAGTGGGTAGATTTGTCCTCGAACGTATTGTGTTGAGCCATTTGACCCTGAACACTTGCACATCAGCGCCCACTCTCCCTCGTCTCAGCCTTTCACTCAGTCGTATAGGTTATTCAAAACGTAAAGTATGGATGAAGAGAGCTGAAATAGCATACAAAATGTGTTTGTGGGGTGAAAGTGAAGCAGAAGATGTGACATTGAAGCGCAGCAGTACAGCTGAAGCGATATGATGTTTTGTCGTCAGAGCTTATTGAGCTCTGTACTGATACCACAACAGTAGATACAGAAACATTTATATGTCTTTGCTTGTACTCGGGATTTAAGTTAAGTTGTTTAGTGTGCTTTTATTAGGACATATGCATCAATGACAAAACTATTTTTGAAATTGTCTATACATAAATGCAGTCACATAATTGTAAGGTAAATAAATATACGACAAAAATATCTCAGATTCTCTTGCAAAACAAAAAACAATGATAAAAACATTTTAATTTGTATTAATGCAGGAGAAAGGACAGCACTGTTGGTATTGATACTTTGTGAATGAGTATCCAATCCAGTAGATCAAGATACTTTGTCATTATTCACGTGTGTACAATGAAATTACTGTAAGGCGCACAGTCGAGGAATGGACTTATAAAAAAAGAGAGAATAAAATAGAATAAATAACTAAAACAGTCACATCACTCACACGACAACATCCAATCACTGATTCACACAGTCATTGAAAGCATCATTAGTATCAATCTGAGACAATCCTACATACAGCACAAATAAACTTGACACCTCAAGGTTTTTTTTGGTTTTTTTGTCTAGTATGGCTCAGGTTCTTTGTTTAATGTACTGCAGAAAGTTGACAGGCACATACTATACAATATAACCCGACCCGATATTGCACTGTCAACAATATCTCTCTGTTTCCCCTCCTCAGGGCTTCCAAGGAAAGACAGGACCTCCAGGACCTGGGGGGGTGGTTGGACCTCAGGTACATGCACAGCACATTTCACGACTGTGGTTTTGAGGAGCTGCTTCCCTTCTTATCCTTCATGTCTGACATTCGCAGCACATACCTGTTACAACTGAATCAAAAACCCACACACACAGATTGTACCTCTACCTGAGATGCATTAGGAGCCTTTTGGAGGCCTCAGGTAATGACGAATGGGCTGGAGATAAATTATTCCAACTCATCAATAGCTCCTTTCACTGAGGGGAGTGAAGTATGCTTTGTTTACCAGCATCACCGCAGGTATCTTAAACTCTGATCCCACATGCTGTTACTGTATCAGTCTCATATCTACGATAGGAGACAGGTGAAGATGAATTATGTAAAAACACACTGACTTTTATACATCTCACGTCCTTGACAGGGACCAACTGGAGAGACGGGACCCAGCGGAGAGCGAGGACACCCCGGATCTCCCGGTCCACCCGGTGAGCAAGGTCTACCCGGAGCTGCTGGAAAGGAGGGTGGAAAGGTAAATGAGCTTTTGTTTTTGTGTTTTGTGTGTGCATTATAAACACACAGCGCAACAGTGATGAGTATTTACATGTGTTTCAGCTAGTGTTTTTGTTCATCTTGTTTTTTTTCTCCCTGCCCTGTGTGTTCGGGTTTCTTTGTTTTTGCCCTTAGAGGTTGTTGCGGTTGTTTGTTTCTCTTTATCTCGACACTCGAGCTTCTCGTTGCATTTTAATGTAACCGACTTCTTCTAATATTATATATGGGCTAAAACAAGGAAAATAAAGGAAAACTACTTTAGTTTGTGGCCAAGGCTGCAATAATTACATTATATTGTGCTAGAAAATCAACAACAGTCATGTCAGCTTCTATAGTGATGTCGAAAAATGTATTTGTATTCACTGAAATTTAATTAACAATCATTGTTATTTAAACAACATATGACTTCTAGCTTGTTTTTAAGACAGTTTTCAAGCTCTTTAAGATTGCATACACCCCTATTGTTAACAATGAACATTTACAAAAGATACAATCAGCAGGAGGTCTTAGTCTCCACAATCTGAAATAATGGTATAATTGGAAAATTGAAGTACAATGGGACAAGCATAAAGAAGTCGCCGTAGTGGCTTTGTTTAATATCAGAAATTGGCACGTCCCTCCAATTTTGCCATTGCTTCTAAATCACTTAATCAGTGTTTTCACCCATAATGAGGTGTAATTTCAGCTTTTTGTTCTCTTTCACATTCAGCTCTCTTCATTGTTTTCACTCTAAAATAATTCTGTGTTTAACGGCTCCCTGGCAGGTTATCAGATGTCTGTAAAGTGGGTATTATTTAATTTTCCTCTCTAGGGTGATCCAGGTTCCCAGGGCCCTGGCGGCAAGGCAGGACCTGCAGGCCTGAGGGGCTTCCAGGGAGCGAGAGGTCTTCCAGGGGCCAATGTAAGAACACACAGACCACCCACACTTTTCAGACAACACCACTCAGACAAAACACACTCACACGTGCACATACTGTAGCAGTGTTTTTGTCCCACATCCTGAGCACACACCGGGTTGAATTGAGCTCCAAACTCCAATTACCAGGCTAACAACCTGCTGTTAAACCAAATGTCAGGCTTGGCTCTGGACCCGACTAGAAGGTGCAGAGCTGGCCTGCACAGACGTAATGGAGAGGACTAGTCCAGACACAATATTAACTCACTTTATCATCATTTATCTCAGCAAGGTTGAAGTAGGTTAAAGTGTGTCGTAAATGGGGCTTTGGCAAAGCATTTTAGCCAGTAAATGTCTCTGTAATCAGCTGTGGTCTGTGCATTTTAGAGGCATTTAAAGCAGTGCTGGTCTCGGGGCATTTTCGAGGAGGATTTCCTATTTTGTTTTCAATCGAAGGGTGAGTCAAAGCCCCCTGATTCTGATCCAAGCCCACGACTTTGCGAGCATGCTACGCAGCCTGCAGAGTATCCCAAATTAATTCTCAAAAGGAGTGGGTGTGGGTGAGGAAAAGTTCAAGGTGAGAGAAGAAGAAGAAGACGACGGCGGCTTTTAGAGGCTGGAGCTCATTTCAAGGCCGACCATTAAGAGAGCGACACGACAGACAGGCACTGTCCAGACTTATTACCAGTGTTATGTTTGTCCTGTGTGTGCAAGGATGGAGGTGGGGTGGATTTCTCCTCATAACAGCAGCACCCACACACACACACACACACACACACTCCCACTCTGTCTTAGTGATTCCATCCAGCAACACACAGACACAAACACACATGAAGGCGCACACCTGTTGTATGAGCAAGAGCATGAAAAGATAATCTCATCCTGTTTGCTGACACAGTGCAGTGCAGGTACAAAGAGTTTGGACTGGCACACAAACACACACACACACACATACACACACTCTTTATCCTGTCCCTCAGTCTTGGGGAAAGGCACAGTAGCGATATACAAGCCAATAAATAACTTTTTGTGTGTCCAGCAAAGAAAGATCCTTCCAGCCCTCTAATGCACCGTGGTAAAATGTGGAAGCCAGAGAGGTGGAGAGTCTGCTTGGCAGCTTCCGCTCCCCCCCCTGGCTCTGCTGGAGCCTGTAAATTAGTTATTATAATGAAAGTCTTTACTGCCTCTGGTGAACTGTGTTTTCCATACGCAGCCTCCTGGTGTTCTGCTCCAGCGGCACACAGGCATTGCCATTCAGGGCCAGAGATGTGGAGGAAGTGAGTCCAGAGATAGATGCACTTCACCTGAACCTGTGACCCACTGTGGGCCTTGATCCCTCCTCTGTTTCATTTCCCTTTTAAGCACATTTAATGCCACCTTTTGCATTAATAATATAAATTCGCCCACAGATGAGGATTTATCATAACTTTTTTTTTTTTTTTTTTAAATTGAGCTGCAGCCAGAGCTGATGCCTAAGATTTCAGACAAATAAGAATTCCCTCCCACTAATCTTGTTAACAGTATGTGGCCAGGAATGGCTGATTGCTTTAATAGCCAGGTTAGCTGTTTTCTCTTCCAAAAAACTTGCTTCCTCTCTTTAGACCTTCATTTGTTAATTTATGAATTAGGTAATCACCAGAAAATGAGTCGCTAAAAGTATTTACATAATGAATTCATCACTTAAAGTACTTTTTTTTCCAGCAGAAATACCAAAAAAATGCTGATTTCAACTTAACTGATTTTCATTTTTTTGCTGTATATTTTTAAATTGAATAGTTTTAAACGTTTGCTTTTGTCCAGCCAGTAGAAAACACAAAGATCACTGCCATGTTGCATTGTTTCTGGATATTTTATGAACAAAATAACTCGTATAATAGGAAAAAAAAACTCCAGAGATGAATCAATAATGAAAAGAACCTCCTGGTGTAATAACCATGAGGACAGCTCTGAATTCATGTGCCTGGGTTTCAACACGTACTACGTCTCCTCTGGTGAAGTGGATTTCATTTGTGCTGCTCAGAGTGTTAAAAGAAATCAGCTGCAACACCTTTATCCAGGAGCAGCGTCTGATTTTCTCTGGTTAGTCCACAGACCTCACTGTGAGCAGGAAAGTAGTCGTCCAATGAAATCACTGCTGCTGGATGTTTAAAATGTCATTTTTCTTCACCACAACTCAAAAGCCTTTCAGCTCTATGTGATTGGGGTGAAAGAAGGAAAATCTCAGACTGATACTACAAAACCTGGACAAATAAAAGCCAAACGGAGAGTAGTTTTTTTTATATTTTTCAGTAGAGTTGACCTTTTATTGACCTGCTATCTCACAACATGGGGAGAGAATGACATGTCAATTGTGAGTACGAATAGAATAAAATAAATCATCAGAGGCAAAAAGCATAAATCCAAAAAACATGCTATTAGTAGGGTTAGAAAACATGAGAGTTACTTTATTTAGTCTGGGTCCTAGTAGTGCACATGCTCATACACAGGTACAGTACACACACACGCACACACACATCCACGCACGCCGAAACATTTAAAGGCCCATTTGACAGCTGTGATTACTGCTCTTTGAATGGCATTGAGTGGCGGCCCGCAGCGGGTGAGATCTAACCCTCTCCTGTCCTTTTTTTTTTTTGCTTTCAGGGTCCAGGTGGCTTAAAGGGAGGAGAAGGGCCTCAGGGTCCCCCCGGCCCCATCGTAAGTAGCCCGTTGCTATGGTAACCCCGTCTCTCCTGCCACAGAGATTGCAGTGAAAAGTGACTTGTGCTTTCGGAAACACAAGAGTTGCACATGCTGCGAGCGGCCGGTCGGTGATACGGCTGTAAACGCATTATAAACTGCATGCAGCATAGAGGTGGGTGCAGCAGCAGCAGAACAGGGCGCTTAGTTAGTCAGATATATTGAGGAGAGGGGGGGGGGGGCAATTAATGCATTTTTTTAAAACAAATATATCTCAGTTTGCATCATATCTTGTTTATATTCTAATGTGTGGAGTCGTGTAGGACGCTCAATATGCACAACTCTGCTTAAATGTTTATTGTGTTCCTGTTCCACCAGCGAATTACGGAGGATAAACACTGTAGTTTCATAATGATGAAGTTTTTAGCAGCCTTATGAAAGTTCACACCACAGTTCGGCGAAAGCAATATGCTGCTTGAGTTGTGGTGTTTGTGCCTCATCAGCGAAGAGATATTCTAAGGAAGGAAATTAAAGGGCCAACAACAACATAACTCTGAAGCATGGTCTAATCATTGCTTAATTGCCTAAGTGAACGCAGTAAGTTGATTGGTCTGCGCTGTTTTTCCACTTAACATTTAGTCGTTACTGTAGCAACTGCTGCCTGGACGGATGGGAGGAGGTTGCGTCTTATTGTCTTCCTTTATTATTTTCACATTAGCACATTTTTTTCACTCAGTTTATCAGTTGGCGTCTTCGGCATCGCTGATTAACCTAAATCTCAGTTATGGCAATGCTTTCACTAGATTCACACATTGCACTGTGTCAAATCCAAACCCGCTCTTACATAGTTTAGGCCCCTGCAAAGGAGCAGGAGTGGCAGGGTAATCCATAAATAAGTGGGGCACTTTTTTCCCTGCCTTTGTCTCTGCACCCAGCCTTAGGAGCTCTGGCGGTGAATCTGTACAGAAAAGCTGAGTGACAGGCAGCTTTGAACTGTCTGACATTTTGTTCAAGCGTTAAACGCAGGCTCCCGATAATTGCCCCTGCTCACCAGCGACAGAGCAACACCAGATTAGATGACAGCGGATATGCAGAGCACGGATGAAAAGATGATGAAAGTGAGAAGAGGCGCATTCTCTGAAAGAGTGGAAACCATTTCCACTGCGAAATGAGATAGTTTTTCTTAAATTGGCTTGAAAGTGAGCCATTGGCTGAAAACATGTGATAGACTGTTTTGGTGGTGTTTGGAAAAAAAACTTCCTTTAAGAAAAAAAAAAAAAAAAAAGGTGTGGGGTGGGTGGGGGCGCAGCAATGCCCACGCACACTAGAGATCTGATATTTTCCTCCATCGATTTCCTGCCAGAGATTGAGCTGCTGTTGTGCAGTGGGAAAGTTTGTGAGTGCGTGTGTGTTTGCTGCAGTTTCATAGCCTTGTGTGTGTGTTTTGAGAGAGAGACAGACAACACACAATAGAAAAGGATGAATGCGACAAGTTGAAAGACAAACTTTGGTCGTGTTGTTGTCGTGTCATGCATGATGTTTTCGTCGCAGTTTTTGATTTGTAGCTGCAGAGTAGCCACATGTGTGGGAGAAAGAAATGAGGCTAAATGAGAGGGAGGGAAACAGACAGACACGAGCTCAAGTTGTGTGTGTGTGTGTGTGTGTGTGTGTGTGTGTGTGTGTGTGTGTGTGTGTGTGTGTGTGTGTGAGTGTGAGTGAGTGTCCTGGCGAACAGGTTGGCAGGCTGAGGTTGACAGTTTGGAGCTGTGTGTGTGTGTGTGCAATTGTATGTGTGTGTGTATGTCACCAGCAATGTCTGTCATAAAATGGGCCAAGGCATATGAGTGCCAGGTGGCAGCTCACATCAGCAGCTGAATCAGAGTGTGTGTGTGTGTGTTTGTGTGTCTGTGTGTGTGAGTCAGGGTGAGTCTTTTGGCCTGGTAGGAGGAGGATGCCACAATGACAAGCTGATCAAAAAATGTAGTCACAGTTTACGTGATCTGAGCCACCGCGACAGAGATGAGCACCCACCTGTGCAGGGTGAAGAGCGGGGTAATAAGACACGCTAATGTGGGAAAAAAGAAGAAGAAAAGAAAGTGGAGACCTTCCGCGAGGCCTTGGCAGAGAGAAGCAGCTGAATCCTATTAGTCAGATAAGAGTTTACTCATCAGCAGTTCTTATCCAAATGAAGCTCGGAGGCTGACGGCGGCTGTTGTTACCAGTTTATGATTTTATTTCTCCTAAATCAGCTCCTCGTAAATCAATTATGACAATAATAATCAAATATAAACACGTTTTCTGTTCTATTTATTTTTACAGACACTTGTTATATTTTATCTAAACCTCGGGAAACAGTAGAATAAACACACTAATCTTGGTCAAGACAACGATGCACAATGATTCGCATCATAGTGGCTCTAGTCAGTGAAAGGGGTATTTCTTTAATTTTTTCTTAATTAAAGTGGCCTCGCTAATGAATTCAGACTTTTCATGGTTCAACTTAGACCAAACACATTTCCTGTGTCTTTCATCTGCGCCGCGCTGTTCCCTCACAGCAGGAAATTGACTTTTCTCGTTAGCCGCCGCCGCGCCTAACACAGCTGTGAGTGATGGGCCTTTGTTCTTCGGTGACAGGGTTCTCCTGGAGAGAGAGGTGCTGCTGGCCCCGGAGGTCCCATCGGTCTGACAGGACGCAACGGCCCCCAAGGACCGCCCGGCCCAGCTGGAGAGAAAGGAGGCCCGGTGAGTTTCTTTTCTGTCCGTCTCTCGTCCAATCAAACGCTCCTTTGACTCTTTGTGACAGTGTTTGGGACAGTGATGGTTTGAGCGACGGCGATGGTGACACCGCCTTATGATTGTTATCAATGTCATGTTCAGGGAGAGAAAGGTCCCATGGGCCCCGCCGGCCGTGATGGAATCCAAGGTCCCGTCGGTCTCCCTGGTCCAGCTGGTCCTCAGGGTCCCCCCGGAGAGGACGGTGACAAGGTGGGACAATGTTGTATAAATATTAGAATAGATATCTACCTCTATATAGAATTAGATCATTTTCAAAATAAAAGCACAAACTGTGAGGTTGGTTAAGGTTAAGAAATAGTTGAGTTGAACTTCAAAATCTGTAAGAATCAGCTCCTGAGATCAAGACATTATAGAAAAAGTGTACTACAAGAAACATAATCTTTATAATATCAAAGAAGACACGATCCGTCTGCAGCCGGTAGCGTCTAATCAGAGATGTAAGGATGTCATAAGCGTTTCTCTTCATACCTTCTCACATTCCTTCTTTGGTCTATCATTGATTATAATTATATATGATGCACCATGGCTATTTCAGAGGGTCATGACACATTATATATATGCAGACTATGCTGCAAATAGAAAATGCAAGATTAGAAATGCAAGATAACACATATACCACACATTAAAAAAACAAACATGCTCTCTCTTATACGTGTCACCTGAATAGCAGAGATAGCAGAGTGTTGAACGCCTTACAGTGGCAAGAAAAGGTAGATCAACCATTTGCACTCACCTGGATCTGGGTCTCTGTGTTAATTTTTAAGTCACATTTACTGAAAAAAATCAATGTACTTAAGTGAATATCACATTAACAGTTATAATAAGTGGTTAAACCCTTCACAGATTAGTCCTGCACAACGTTGAGTAGGAACTCTTCATCAGATGTTAGACACGCTCTCAGGATGTGAAAGTTTGCCTTCGGGTCTTTCACCCCAACAGGTAGATGTCCTTAGTTTGAAGTCATTCTGCAATAGATTGACTTTGATGTTTAAGGTCATTTTTTCTTTGTCTTCTTCACAAACAATTCAACAAAGATTTTCAAAAACATTTCCCAGTAGCTTTTGTCAAGAGTGAGAGTCAAGGTTTTTGCTAAACTTCATGCACACTGCAGTTTTTATACTTCATTCCTCCGTTGTGTCCTGCTATGGCCACCATGGTTCATGCATACTATACTATACATGCGCTGGGATTTGCATGTGGTCGACTCATGAATGCAGATACTGGATCAACCAGCTCCATTCATTTCTTTAAGGTTTAAGCTGTTACGCTGAGCTTCTTTTCTTTTCTTTTCTTTTTTTCACTGATCATTCTGCATTGTGCCTCTGGAGTCATCTTAGCTGGACGCCCACTTCAAGGCAGAGCAGACACAGACCTAAATCAACTCTATTTATAGACAGTTTCTCTGACTGTGGACTGATGAATAGCTAAACTCTTTGAGAAGACTCTGTAACCCTTTCTGCTTTATTCAAGTCTACTTCTTTTTTTACCAATCACAGTTCACAGCAGCAGATGTTTCCTGTGAATGACAAACTCAGTATGTTTGAATATTTTCACAAGTCAAAGTAGCTCCAACTCACACCCACATAGCAAAATATATTTCGCTGATGTCATTAACCTCAGGGTTCATATACATTTTCCAACCTACACTCTGAAAGTTTCAATGATTTTTATTTTCCTTATGGACCAGAACGGCACAGTGATTTGTGTGTCCACGGTCAAAAGAGGAAGGACAAATGAGCGCATAAACGCAGGTTGAGTTGCCTTTTTTCCTCGCTCCTGTATACAGATAAACAAATATGTACCGAACGAGCCAACGCTCTCCCGCACCCTGTTTACCCTCAGGCCAGAAAATCCCTCATCAACAGCTGATACACTGAACCACGGCAGCGCGCCTTTTTCTACATTTGTAACCATCGCGCCTCTCCCGCCGATCCCAGTCACATCTTCCATCACGCTGTTTTTCGTCAATCACGGTGCCAGTGGGGTTAGAGAGGGAGCCAATCAATTAATTGCGAAACACTCACCCCAAGGTCTTTGCGGGCCAATCAAATTAGAATCTCTTGAGAAATATTTACTGCCCAGTCATGGTAAAGGTGACACTTTAAGATATTGGACTTTGACTAAACATGGGAGCCAAGAGCCTGTTCAGACGAAGCCGAGCGATGTGATGTGAGCTCTGTTTGTTTGTATTGCACCACAGGGAGAAGTCGGCGGACCTGGACAGAAGGGAAGCAAAGGAGACAAGGGTGAACTTGTGAGTCTTTTTTTCTCTTTTATTACTTTTCATCTAACTTTTTTTTAATATACGGCGCCGGGTGGTGAATGATAATCCATACTAACGGAGGGAGGGAGGAACACTAATCTTAGTTGCTGAATCCTCAAGTGAACTGAATAAATTGCAGAAACATAGGTTACTTGGCAGTGACTCATCTTAGGTTACCTTGCTCTAAACAGCCTGCAGCATATAAAATATTAACTGGAGTGCTGTTGTGTTTCCTAAATGGTAGCTTGGTTTATAATATAAAAAAATAAAAATAAAAAAAACAACATGCCCTATGTGTCTTATTTTTTTTAACTGACGTTGGTTTTTAGTCACAAATACATTAAATATTGAAATATATTCTCCACCACAGTGAAGTGTTATTCCCCTCAGGTAGACAGTTTGTATGAGGAGCAACAGCTTCCCTGTGCAAATCTTTTCAATAACTTTCTGTTGCCGTCTGGCAAGAAAATGAATGGGAACGGTCTGAGGTCTCAGAGTGCACATCTCATTGTTCGTTGTGTTTTCAGGGTCCACCTGGTCCAAGTGGTCTTCAGGGTGTGGTGGGAGCGCCTGGCCCAGCTGTGAGTATCACTTCCTCCTCCCAGCCATCTTGATGTCAACTTCTTTTTTTTTTTCCCCTCATGAAATATTATCATGCACTTTTATTAAAGGATGATTTATTCAGGGATCAGCCGTGAAATGAAGAGAGTGCCACGACTTGCACACAAATATCCTCTTCAAATGTCACTGTTAAGACATTTTTATAACCTTTATCCGGCAAGACAGTGAGTTTCTGTTTAAATTCTTTGGTTTCTAACATTTCAGATGCCTTAAAAAAACAGAAAGAAAGAAAAAGTAGTTGTCATTGTTCTGATTTTAGTCCCATGGTGAGTTCTGCGTCATCACAGTGAAATGGCAAATCAAGTTGTACAATATTTGTTCCAATTCTAGGCCTTGTAAAGACAGATAAGGTGATGATTCCCAATCAGGAAATGGACCAAAAAGCCTGTGGGCAGTGGTTGTTCTGTTTTAAACTCTAGACCTTGCAGCCCTCTAATGAAATGACAGAACTGAGCCTGTTTCTGTCAGACTGCACAGACCCTGTGGTTTCCAACCCAATGCTGTTAAGAGCAATGTGCAGCGAGTTTCTGTGCGTTTTTTATTCTTGCTGATGGTCCGACAATCAGGTAAATTGTATTCTGTTTTCAGTGTTTGGATAGATTGGGGAAAAAACTGCACACTTGGCTCTTAATGGTGCATAGTTAGAGACCCCTGTTAGAATAAGTTGGCCCGATTTAGAAAAAAACAATGTTTTATTCCTCAAATGGTCAGACATTTAGTGCCGTTCCAGCCGGGTCAGAGATACATTATGTGAGCACTATTGCTTTTTTATTGTTGCCTCTGCAGTCCAAAAACCTCTTGGCTGCAGTTCCTCCTCATTAAAATAATAAAAAAAAAAAACATCATCTCATCAAAGGAATGGTACGCTAGAGTAATATAGTTGAAGTATAAGTAATGTAATATATTATATTATTATTATCAGGGTATCCCGGCAGGAGATGTGTCAAGCACCCACTCATTAATTAAGCTGCAATTACAGATTTACATTTTGCTTTGCTTTGTGATTCTTACATAGGGAAATACACTTATGGCCCCTCCGTTCTCACAAACCACAATGCTACCGCAACCTGCCAATCACCTCTAAGTATAATGCTGCGGAAAATGCTGCTTGAATGCTGCAAAACATCCTCCACTCATCCATCTCATTAGCGCAACAGGATAAGTCCTGCTTCTACAATGGCTGATGGCCACGGGGCAACTACCAGCTCATTGCTGTAAATTATCAGGCCTTAACAACCATTCTAGCAAAAAATTCAGCATCTGCAGGGCTCAGTGGGGGCTAGAATAGACCCGGTGAGACGGATTGCCGTGAGCAGGTAGCGCACCCAAGCTGAATAACAAATTATTTAACAGTTGTTTGTCCTGGTGAGTCAGTCTGCTCATGTGTATTCATAGCTTCATAACGGAGTCCTGACTCGTGCTGCGCAGTTCTCAACATTAGCTGCCCTCTTTTTTTCTTTTTTTTTTCTATCGCAGAACATCCTAATGCCGTTATCACATTCGGCTATATCTACCTCTCACCCCTCAAGTCCAGGAGAAATGCTGGTGCTTTGTAGGCTAAATGAATGAACCAATTTCCTCCTCAGCGAAAGGCTTAACAAGGTTTACAACAGCTCCGTCTTCGAGATGCAGCTAAGGTGAAGCATTAGGACTGAAAGTCTATAGAAGGGCAGTATTGATCTTCATCAGGATGTGGTAAACAACCCCTGATACAAATCAAGTCATTTTTTATTTGGCTGTATCTAATGAAAAAAGACAGATCATTTCTGAAATGTCACTTGAGTGGAGGAAACACATTTGCTTGATGTAAAAGTCTGTGCTAACGAAACACGAGGCGATCAGAAATCCTAAAAAAAAAAAAAAAGCCACTCATGCAACAGAAACATATATCGAGTTAGATCCACTTCGGGTGACTCATAAATTCCACCTGCCTGAGCACATGTGTGATGCCCCCAGGCCTGAGCATCTCTCTCATACCCAGAGGTATCATGCAGGAGGCTGCGCTGAATCATATCTCAGTCAATTAAATCAGCTGCACTTCAGATTTCAGATGCCAACATTAATACTAAAACCTAAACACGTCAAACCTCCACAGTTTGCAAATGCTAATGCTTAAAAAAAAAAAAGATTAAAGCCTCTAAGAAAGTATTTGTCCAATAAGATCCTTAGCAGTTGTTGGCTGTAGCTGTTTTACAGAATAAATTTGTCAAGAAGAAGAAGAAGAAGCCCACTGGACTGTGGATGAGTTGGACAAGGCGTCACGACAGAGGAAACATAACTTTAACATATTTTCCTCTAGAGTTATCGCGCCGGTTTGGATGTTTTATTGCTTAAAACCCACTTCCACCCATTATCTCGGGGCTTTGCTGCTCATAATCCCATAAATACTTCACATTCTCCACCGTTGGCCCGTTTCACTAATCACGCTCAGCAAACCAAGCCTCGTATTTTGGTGATGATAACTGTTCCCGGCTGTCGGCCATGTTGTCTTGGAGGTTTCTTTCCAATTCCATCACAGGGTGGAGACACTCTGCCAAGACTGTGGCGCAGGTTTTGCACCGAGCCAGACACATTTCCGATTCCACTCCCTGTTGGGGATTTTTTTTTTTTTTTTTTTTTTTCCTGTTTGTTTTTTAAAATCTCTCTAAACTTTAGTCCGTTTTGTCACAGACTCTTTAGTTCAAAGCTGCACTCGTGCTACCTGTAATCACCTAACGTTTCCTTCTCAACTGCTCTGCATTCAGAACCAGCACCTGAGGCTGCCTACATGTCCCAGGGCTCAGTGAGAGCTCCTCCAGCTCTTTCAACTGCTGACATGCGTTTGAACTGAAAACTCCCGGTTTGTCAGCACTTCACTCTTTCCCTGTAGTCTCCCCCGTTTCCATCCTCTGAAGCCCCGTGCGCCTCTTGACTTCACAGATGAAGTCAGCATCTTTCACATGCGCTGTTTACCATAACCCCGTGGCAGTGCTGTGTGCTTCATCCTCGGTCGGTAGAGATGGCTGCCGTCTCCCCAGGTGGCCTGGCAGCACCACCGGCTCGGACAGCTGCCTCACCCTTGTCCTTTTGAAAATGTCCTCCATGCGTTTTTCCTCTCAAAAGATTGAACTTTCAATGGGCTAAAATCAGAACGAGCGACTGAGTCTGAGTTGTGGACGATTGGCTTGTCCAGAGTTCATGGTGAGAGAAGCTGAGCAGGGATGTGTGTGGGTGTAGAAGTGATGGATAGATAATATTGCCATGAAATGACCTTCAGAAAAAGCAGAAGGGAAACTGTCCATCCTCAGCCTGTGCATGAACATGAGCAGCAGACCTACACTCCACCGACTGAGCTCGTATACACTCGCTAACCTTGAAAAGGATTAGGAGGGCCCAAGAAGTCCCTTAAGGGAAAAGCCACACGGATGATGAGTGTTTGTGGTCTTGCATTTGCTAAAGCTCCAGCTAATGGAAATCAGAATAAAAATGTTTGCGCTGTGTGAACTTTGACCTCCCGCAGGGCAGCGACGGTGAGTCTGGACCGAGAGGACAGCAGGGTATGTTTGGCCAGAAAGGAGACGAAGGACCCAGAGGATTCCCAGGTCTACCAGGACCCATCGGGCTGCAGGTGAGTCTGAGCGTGCATCCTCTATATAAACACACCCGGAACACTCTGTAGGTAAACACAACGCCCCCCTCCTCCCCCTCTCTCCAGCCAGCCAGCCGGCGGAGAGCGAGCTCCTCCATACCCTATAAACCGAGAGCCTTTCATTTCTCCTTACATCATTTACATCAAAACACAGCATAATTTATTAATGCAGCCTTGGCGCCTAATAACACTTTGTATTGCTCCTGGGCAAATAATGCGTTTTCGCCCTCAAGGACTGTCCTTAGTATAGACATTGCAAAAAAAAAAAAATCCATCACCATTGCTACCGTTTTGCATTTGGCATTTTGCCGCAGCGTTAATGGCGGAGGGGAGGCTGCTGTTGGGGTTTTTCTCCTCTCAGTCTGCATCATTATCGTACAGCAAACTGCTCCCCTGCAGCGCTTCCAGGCCCAAATAAGAGACCAGCTGCCGGAGCAGCTCGTGTTTGATCGGATATTTTTAATCAATGTATAGCGATAAATTCATTTATCTTCTGCAAATATGTCTCTCGTTAGGTCAAATTACAATACATACAGCATTTATCGCCCAGAAGATTTAGCGACCAGGCAGTGGGGATGTAGTTCAGAGCTGTTCAGACCTTGGATATTACAAATATCCTGTCAAGATACTAAGACTCCCTTTCAACAGATAAAATATAATCAATACTACTCACCTGCAGTTTTATATTCCTCCTTAAAGTCACGTTGACCTATGACTGTTTATCTAAGTTTTCATTGATTTATGGATAAATGATTTTCTTGGAATCACACGAGTTCACATCATCTTCGAAATAACAAATAATAAAACACAACCTGCCTTAGTTAAATGCACTCAGGGGTTTTTCAGACACAAGCTTACTTAGTGAAGTGTGATGAAGTGAAGCTTATGTTGCCTAATGTTGGAAACATGTAGGTGGATATTGACATCAATGAGTCAGTTCACTAATGACTGTTTTGACATTATTGCTGTAACATCTCTCTCTCTCTCTTTCAGTTGTCACTTGAGTTTGTTGTTTATA
Organism: Decapterus maruadsi; assembly: GCA_030347415.2. Lineage (NCBI taxonomy): Eukaryota > Metazoa > Chordata > Actinopteri > Carangiformes > Carangidae > Decapterus > Decapterus maruadsi. The sequence continues at coordinate 23,685,262 of CM064906.1, forward strand.
TGAGTTTCACAGCTGCAGTTACTGTATATTTTCTGTGTTTGCTTTACAACCATATGTCAGGTGTCAAGAAAATCATCCCAAGAGGATGTGACAGTAGAACTGGGGCTGAATTTTACGTTAGTGCTGCATCACTACGCCGCTCCATTCAGCTCTCTTTTCCTCAAAACTGTGACAATGACATAAAAAAAAAAAAAGAAAAGAAAGAAAAAAGCCAAAGCATTTAAAGCCCAAAGAGCTCCAGTGGAAGAAACTTGCTTTGGTGGCAATGAATAAAGAAACAGCATACTTGAGAATATCTCAAAGTCAATTATCCAAGGAGTCACTGAGGATGAAATTAGGGCGAAACCCCGCTGGTCAATAGGGCCAGATAACAGAGTTATTAAGTGCAATTGGCTTTTAATTGGGCATAATGCACTCCATCTCCACTCTTTTAATTATGTTTGGCTAAGCTGCCCTTCAGTAGATGGCAGCAGCCACTGCAAGCTCAGCGCTTCAATGCAATTATCTGTAGCATTAATGATTTTTGACTATGGGGAATGAATGGCTTCGTTCTGAAAGCCCTCCGTCACTCGGGGGGCTGTGTTTGTTGTGGAGGATCCGAGGAGTCGCTCGCTCTGAGAGGCTGAATGCCGCAGAGCGAGGGGTTAAGATGTGGACGTAGGAATCAGATGTGATTACTCTAAGTAGTTGGAGACCAGCAGTGTGTGGGAAATGAAGGAAAACGCCACATCATGAGTAAACATTTATTGATTAGCTCCGATATGTTTACAGATATAAATGAGAGCCGTGTGCGTTTATGTTAATTTAAGCCACAAAACGCTTCTTTTATTCTCCAGCCTTTCTGATCCATTAGTGCATATATTTTATAAACAAGCCCCTACAAGCCCGACGCTGATCAAGAGCCCGTCACATCCGCACATTATACATGAAAAAAGTTGATGCTTCATTTATTTTTCCATTCTTTCTCGCCTCCTGCTTTATTACGGTGACTAAAAGTCCCAGTCAGAATCGGTTATAAATTAGCCGTCTCCGCCGTCGCAGGTACAGTAAATCAACAAAATGGAACGAAACAACACACATGTGATCCCCGAGTGATCGATATCCGCGTCATTTCGGCTTTACAGTAACTTATCATTACCGCCGCTTTCCACCCACCTATTGATTACATGTGCTCCATCATCTGCGTTAAACCAACACAGCAAACAATGACTGCAATTATGCACGCGGACAATAAGCCACAATAGCAAAGTGAGAGCTCCTTCATTTTCGTCGCAGATACACACCTTCCTAAGATGTATTCAAACTGTTTTAGTCAAGCATGATTGAATCCAAAAACTGGATAATATGCACCGCCTGCACTGTCCCCTTTGTTTCCACTTTCCCGCGGACATAGATGGATGGAGCTCCCACCCTGTAATTTACACAGGCTGATTATACCCAAGCCTCCCATACCCTTTAATTACAATAGGTGTCCTGTTTGACTAATTGTGTGTTTACACTCAGAGGCTCCGCTCGTGTTAATGCATTCTCCATCACATTGCATCCGAAAGCCCACTATTCAATACACATCATCTGAAAGTACCTGTTAATGAGCAGCTGAAATGTATTTATGCTCCTGTTTGTGTTCATTTTGCACATGTGTAGTTTTCCTCTCAGGTGCCTCGCATGAACTTTTTTCTCTCTCTGAGTAATATTTTGTTTTTCTTCTCAGGGTTTGCCCGGCCCTCCTGGTGAGAAGGGAGAGAATGGAGACGTCGGCGCGATGGTGAGCAGCACACCTCTTTCAGTTTTTTTTTTTTCTCTGTTAAGGTGATTCGCATTGTTTTCACGTACAACCCGGCGAGGTGGGAAATTGTTCTGAAGTTCTGGCTCCTGGCAGAGTTTGGCAAATCCACCAGACACTTGGCAGATGTTTTTTTGAAGTCTGTTGAAGATGTTTTACACAGAAAAATCTGCTGGTGAAAACTTTGCATCCAAAGTAGTACAATCTTTTTTTTTTCACAGTTTTTTTTATTTATTCGACGACAATAAAAGCGCTGTCAATGAGGGTCTGAGGGTTCAGCCAGAGACTCATCAGAACAGACAAGTATTATGTACAGATATTGTATGGGGGTTTGATTTTCTGACATACCTTCACACCAGCGCTCGAGCGCGACGAGCACAGACACGTCGCAGCCTGTGTTTCTGTCTCTCTGCCCAGCCGCGTCCCACTGTGTTCACAAAGTCACATTTTTTTTGGACTCGTCTTTGCTACGCCGAGCCACATCTCACCATTATGACCGTGTCCCTGGTCCAATGTGTTGACGGGGAAGCACACAGTCCGTCATTCACAACCCTGGCTTTCCTATTTTTCAGCCAGTGGCGTCAAACAGTGTGTTTGTCGAGATAATCAAATCTGCATTTGGTTACTTCAGAATATTATTGCGGCGCTACCTTATACAGCTGCTGTGTTTTGATACAGGAGTATCTACTTCAAAAAACTAAGATACAGAATAACGCCAGCCAATATATGAAATAGGCTGCTGTCTGTTTTTCTGAAGATATGCTATACGTTGTATGTTTTCTGCACATTTCCCACAGGATCACAAGTGTCATACCCACTAGAAGAAGAAAAAACACTACACACCTGGTGATTGTTTTGGATTTATTTGTAAGGTAGTGCATATATTTAACATCTGTTCTCTCCGATAGGGTCCACCTGGTCCTCCTGGCCCCAGAGGTCCTCAGGGCAACAGCGGAGCCAGCGTAAGTTTGATACCCAAGTGTTTTTGTGGGGTTTTTTTGTCAATGAATCGTATTTTCTTTGGATGTTTAAATGAACTAATGCCACTGTAATTGATCCACAGGGTGCACAAGGACCCCCTGGTAGTATCGGTTCAATGGGAGGTGTTGGTGAGAAGGTACGAGAACAAAGCTTCCTCTTCTTCTGCTATGTTTTTCTATGACATAAGTGAATTATGCAGTGTTTCTTTTTTTCTTTTAACTACTTAAAAATGTTGTTTTTGAAATGGATTGTTTACTGCAAGTGTTATAATGCAAGTTTTCTCTGTTCACAGGGAGAAACCGGTGAGGCTGGAAACCCAGGATCACCCGGAGAGCCCGGTATCGGCGTAAGTACAGTTTCATGCTGAAGAACTCCTGATCTCATGAGAGTTTTTATTGTTTCAAAAACAAAGGAATTGACAATTTCTACATGTGTAAACGTTACTTAAGATGCACGACAAGTAGCAAGACACGCTGCAACCCAGCAGTGTGTACAGTTTTGACTGTTTGAAGGATGTGACTGCGAATATAGATGAGTGCAGCTTATTATGCTCATTACTGTATTTGACACTTAAGCTATGGTGCCTCCTCCACCTCGTGAGTATTTCACCTCAGATTACTGTTGGCTGATGTGCAGAAGCGCTCACAACCTGAGGGCTTCTCAGCAGATAATTAGCTCGGGCACATTTGGATACGTCCACTGCTGCTGGTGTCATTAATCTAACCTCCTGCACCAGGCTCTTATTAGAGACCCAAGTCAATTTTAGACACAAGAGCACCACAGCAGTGCATTATGTGTTGTACACAATAGCAATTTTATTGTTTGATGTCTTCAAAAATGATGGTGATTGCCTTCCCATCAACATCACATTTCTACACTGCATCAATCTACATGTCATGCACAAAATCTGTCTCATGATGCAGCATACGGTGTGTGTCTTCTCAGTGGTATAAATCAGAGTAAGTTATTTGCAGTAGGCATCCTGATGTTAAATGTCTCCAAGCAGAGCAGTGCCATCAATCCAGGCTAAGCAGGAGAAAGCTGCTGTTACCAAAGAGGCTTCACCTGAGTTATAAAAATAATAATAATAGTAAACTTAATTTATACAGCCTTTCATGCATGAAATGTAGCTCAATGTCGCTCTACGAGAAGGGATGTTAAATCAAGACAGCAGATACTTAGAGACCGGACATAACACGGCAATAAAATGCTGAAAAAAATCAGAACAGATAGGATCATGGACAGATTATGGCTGCGAGCCAGTCGCCCTCCCCGAGTCTGAGTCCATCAGCTTGATGTATCCGTCTCCTGCTGAGCATCAGTTTGCGGTGACAGATCGAGGTGGTGTTGCACGTCGCATCGAGGTCAATTTCTGAGGTGCCGATCTGGCATCGACTGGAGAGGTGCTCGGCTCTAATAGGCCAACTAACGATTCGGGGCTTGTAATTATGCCTCAGCTGCTGCTGTGAGTCACAGCCAACACTTTAAGACACCGCCTGCTGCCGCTACATATAGGTAAGATAAGGTTTATTTAGTGCAAGCGTTTAGTAGATCAGACTGATTTAAAAATTTATCTGTGCAGCAGAAGCTCTTTTTTTCATCTCTGCAGACTCTCTCTGAGTTCTTAGAGGTGGTTTGGCGACTGCTGATGCAAGCCGAAGTGACAGATGTGATAACACACTCGTCTCGTGCTTTATTTAGCATGCTATTGTCATCGTGTCATGTATCGTTCACGCTGACGAGGCTGTGATGCGTTCTTCCTCAGGGCCCCAGAGGAGAGACTGGTGAGAAGGGAGAAACCGGCCCACCAGGAGCTGCCGGACCCCCCGGTGGTCGTGGACCCTCTGGAGATGACGGTCCCAAGGGTAACCCTGTACGTCAACGCCGCTGAGACACACGCAGACACACACATACACACAGACAGGCAGCTATGACTGATGCAATATTAGATATGCCAGAGCTGCTGTTGACACACTGTCAAGAATATGAGTCAAGATGAGTCTCTGAGTGTCTCGATCTGTCTGCAGGGTCCTGTCGGCTTCCCTGGAGACCCTGGTCCCCCTGGTGAGCCTGGTGCTGCTGTAAGTTCTACATTTATCCCTCAATATAAGTAACATTAGAAACAAAGTGAAAACAGCAAATACGTCTTCATTTTTCTCATTTCTGTGTTACAGTCTAGATTTGCATTTTGTGTAGGAGGATTTTGTTTTTGTTTTAGCAACTTTTAATTATTTGTGTGAGAGGAAATACTTCAGACTTTTGTTGAATTGAATCCAATGTTTGACTCACTTGTGTGTTTTCCTTCAGGGTGTTGACGGTTTAGCAGGTGACAAAGGAGATGACGGAGAGGCCGGTGCACCTGTAAGTCCCACATAATCTGAAATTGTAAAACGTTGCCAAGTGAACGTACTGAAAATATGAGCTCAGTGGTTTGTCTTGAATAATTTGCATTAATAGATGCTACTCAATTCATTTTGTGTTTTCCTCAAAATGAAAAATAAAGAAAAAAGGAGATTAAAACTCTATTAGTCAAATCATATTTTAAATTCAGTGCTACTTGAATGTATAATACTGACAGTGAAGCAAACGTAGTAACAGTGTGGCGGTGCAGTCTGCAGAAGAGCCTAATTGAGTCTGTTATGTGAAATCGCTTTGTACAAATGAGGCGATATCTCATTATATAGCAAAACTCTTCAGTTTTTGTGAAGTGTTGTGTCTGTTCAACTTTAGGGCCCTGCGGGTCCATCTGGTGAAGCTGGAGTACCAGGACCTCCTGGCAAAAGGGTGAGTACATCTCCAAAATGATGCATGAGATGATACTTCTGTTCAGCTCTTTGGATCTTCTCTATTTTTAGACTCGCGCTGCTGTTAAAGGGCTCCAATCTATTAGCCACTGTATTTCTGACCATATGTGTAGATATGACTGAACTGATAGTCTTTGCTCTTGATGGGAAATGATGTCCATTAGTTAAACTGACATCAGTCTGTAAGAGAATAATGACATAGTGTGAGTTTGACTGGCAGTAATGTGAAAGCAGTAATACCGCTGCTGCTCCTGCTAATGTCGGGAAATTATCTTGTCACTTGAGTTTCTGGCACTCGGTGACCTTTCTCTAACATCAGACTTGAAATGAGATTATTTCATTTCACGAGCATAGCAATTTCACGATGCCTTCCATTTACAGTATTTTTTTTTTATAGTTGATAATAAAGCATGCCATTAATGTACTGAATTATAGGCTGGCATAATATATTATAGCGTAAGAGCAGAGAGATTGATATTCACACTGATTTTGTGCTGTTTTGTGTACTTCAGCAAAGACGATGCTCAGTGAATTCTGACTTATTCTCCAGGGCATCGCCATCAGCCGGCTTTGCTACTATCTCTACATATTAATACAAACACTGTCCACAGTACATGTATATAGAGTCTAGACAATACAATACATCTCCTCTAAGTCAGAGAAGCAGACAGTAAATAGTAAATAAACAGTGTTTTGTGTAGAAGTGGGAAGTAACCAAGTCATGCACTCTACTAAGTTCATATTTGTACTTTCTATTTGCTTTACTTCTACCTGCTTTGGTGCATATTAGAGGAAAATAGCATTTTACGACTCTATATTCGCTTATTTTTAAAGCTGTAACGCTTCCTTTTTTGATTATTATTTTTCTTTGACCACAGCATTGGCTTATATGAATATATGATTTTAAATTATTGAATTAAAATACACTGTTATCTGAGGATTAAATCAGTGGTTGAGGCCCCTCACTCTGTTTCAAGTGCCTGTGAGTTATTACCACTCTCACTACAGAGACCTTATTCTCCTAATAAAGTCCTATGAAGGTTTTCTTACATAATAATTTTTCAACAAGGTAAGAAAAATCTAATATTTAAAAGAAGGAAAAAGCAAAGACTAAAGAAAAGCATTAAGCATAACTGTGTTTTTCTGCTTTTGTACTTAAGCGTTAGCCTGACTCTCGCCAGATCCTTGTATTCCGCAAAGCTACGCTGAGCTCCACACAAGGGTCTGGGACTGCTCCATAGGCGATGTATTTCAGAAGGTGGGGCCTTGTAAAAAAAATCCTTGCATGTGATTGGATAAACCACTTGCCACTTCCCGGTCGGAAGAAGAGCGAAAACATCCTTGCCACCAATAAATGTCTTTAAAACAGTTCTCTGTTCGTCTTTAAAAGAATTAATATTCGCATTGAAATAGCAGAATCAATGCTGTGTTTTTGTTTGAATCGAAAGTCCCGCCCGGCGATCCTTTGGTTCATTATTTTCTGCTCCCGTGCACCCCTCGGTCCAGACCCTGTGTGAGCTGAACTCTGCTGGAGCTTTGCGGAACTACAAGGGTCTGGCGAGAGTCAGGCTACTTAAGCGTGACCCCTCAGTTAAAAACCACTGAGCTGAACTCCTTAGTGTTATCACTGCTGTTTTGCTCACCGTACAGAATTAAACATGTGTCAGCTTGTCGTTTGGCCACACCGTCTGTGTGATGATAGAGTCCTGCAGGTTTATCTGATATAAAAGGTTTAAAAATATATCTCTCTTTTTGGCCTCTCAGCCAAAAGCGCTCTTTGTCCAGCGCTTGATTCTCTTGTTTGCATGCGTTCGATGCAACTCTGTGGCTTCATTGGAAATGCAGGCTCGGACGCTTGATTGTACATTTTAAATTCGCCGGTAAGCACTTTTTGGCCCAGAATTTGTATTCCGAGTGTTAGCGTCCAGGTGATAGAGGCTGGAGAACAAATTAGACCCCAGTTCCATGTCCATATTAATGGACTTTGCGATATGATTTTTCATCCCTCACCATTAATGCTGGGTTAGCCTCTTTCCCAATATCTCTTCGAAAATTGACTCAGGTTCGGTGCTCATTGATGCGTGCGGCCGCTTGACTACATTAGCGCACATGCACGCACGGGTGCACACAAGCATGCCTGCGTACGCACACTTTCAACACACACACACATCCTCTAATGCACATACACAGTTGCCAGGGCTCATAACCTACATTGAAGACTGGTGGCTTTTGTTTGGTCTGTTTGATTATGGTTTCTAATGGCAAATGACAGCCCACTTACAAGGTTTTGACCGCAGGCTGTTTGGTGGAAATGCTGATGTGCTTTTAGCTCAGTGTGTTTGAAATGTAGGGCAATTTCTTCGCACTGATGTCGCGTGGCCCCGAATAACCTTCCCTCTTTAAAGAGGCTCAAGGTGAGAGATGGTTCAGCTAGACAGTTAGTGTGTAACATGACACTACTGCTTGTCAGCAAATGTGAGAGACTAATTCCCCTTGGAGAGAATAACTTCCTTTTTTTTTATGCACAAATTTCTAACTGCATGTGATTCTTCCTTTTAGGGACCTGTTGGAAAAACGGGTCAAGAGGGCAGACAAGGAGAAAAGGGATCCAAGGTAAGGTCACCAAGTTTTTTAAGTTTTATCAATTACAATATCAGAGATGTACTTTGATTCTTGCTCATATCAGGATAAATATACAGAAGCAAAGGAGGAGCTACGATCAATACGTTTGTGATGACAGCATATCAAATGCATCCAGTGCTTCACAGGAAGTTTTAGCTTTTTGTCTGGGTACCTGGCGGACATTTTTACTGTCTCGCTATCGCTGCTTTCATGGCTTTATTTTAATCCAAACCAGGCAGCTGTTTTCAGTAAATGAGCTCTAAGACCCCACTGTACACGACCTCCTCAGCAGAAAACTGCAGACGCAGTTAGCAACAGTTAGCTTGTAAACACAGTGAAGCCAGCTGTTTCCCTAATAAGCAGTTGGTGGAGACCCAATCTGGAGCTAAAAGAGTGTGAATATGTGATTGAAGGGTTCATCAAGTCTAGTGTCCAAAATTTTAAAAAGCTGTTTTCAAGTTGCTCAAATTGGAAAGCCCACACTCTAACATTCACACTTTATCAGATTAGGTTTAGTGCCATTTGATCCCAGAGTGGAAAGTTTGGACAGGTGGTTGGACATTTTCCTGTTTATATCATTACATCTTTTATATAATACAACTAGAAAACATGAAAATCAATGCCTTATTTTAGAATTTCCTCACCGTCAATAATTTCTCATGACAAGAACAATGTAATTCAGTATTATGAAGAGGCAAAAATGATAAATTGGTACACATCTAATTATTAAGTGTGTTGCTTGCTTGCTTGCATAATTTTGGAGGCAGTGCACAGCAGGTTGGCTGAACAGGACAAACAGGAAGCTTGCAATTTTATTCACTTCGGTGATGAATAAATGAATAAAATATTACATTTGTTTAAATTGAGCTTTTCCATTGCTATTTTCCCGACAATCAGTATTGAAATTGATTTATTTCCAAGGGGGTTTTAAGAGCTTACAAAACTATTTACAAAAAAGTTAAACTGAAAAATATTTTAATTGCTTTACATTCATTAGTATCTACATTACAACACTGAACACTCAGTAGTGGTTTGATTTCAGAAGTTGGCATTAAGTTGCTTATAAAAGTTCTAACTTCTTTCTTTCCCCTCATGAAATCCTCGGCCTGAAGGTGTTATAAAACACACATAAACATACAATAAAATGTCCATGAGGACAGATGTGTGGTTGATAATGTGAAGGGGAAGAGCCCATTCAAACGTTTTCCTCCGCGTGCGTCCAGGTGTATAGTTATTGACGAATTTGTCTCACAGAAGCAGCAGTTGGGTTTCTGGAGGCGAGCCGCAGCTTTGATTACTTTGTTAAAATCCATAAGATGCGAGCGTCTAAAGAAATTGTTTGTCTCCAAGTCGGATGAAAAAGAAATGTACAGACAGAAAACCTGACAAACGCCTGATGTGGCCTCGCTCCTTTCTTCTGCTCGTTGTCATCCTGCACGTCTTTATTTCTCCTCCTCACAAGCGCACGCTGTCGGACAGACGCGCACATACATGAGGTGCACATTCTCTCCGCACTGAGGTAAAGGATTAGAGCTGATTTGATGGAGACGAGACAAAGCCTGCTTGGTGATCCTTGAGTGTCAACTCCAGGCCTAATTGGTTGTCAGAAGAATTTAATCCCCCCTCCTCCTCCTCCTCCTCCTCCTGTCATCCCAGTCGATATGACATCTTTGAAACTTCAATACATGAAAACTTGCTGTTCCCGCTCAAAGACAATAGACCAGCTCTGGTAACATTTGATCTGTGTGGATGATACAAATCCCCGAATCCTCCCAGTCTGACGCTTTGAGGGGGGAAAACGTTGTAGAATATTGAACAATGTGACTTTCAGATGTGACTTTGCTTTAATTATCAAGTTGGATGAAAGTGCTGCTGTCATATTTGACTTTTTTAGCATGAAAAGGAAATCATTGCTAATGTGCTTTATTTTTTTCTACAGGGAGAGGCTGGAGCAGAGGGACCGGTTGGAAAGACCGGACCTGTGGGACCTCAGGGTCCCTCTGGAAAGCCTGGTCCTGAGGGTCTACGTGGAATCCCCGGCCCTGTTGTGAGTAGAATTTGGTGCTATTAGTGAAGTTATATATACAGTATATAAACATAATACTGTTCTACTACTATCAGCACATTATGGGCACTATTTGTTCTCATGATATTTGCTGAATACGACAATAATGCATTCCTTTTTTTCAGGGTGAGCAAGGTCTCCCTGGCGCCTCTGGTCAAGACGGCCCTCCTGGACCTCTGGTAGGATATTTCCTTCCACCTTCATAATAAAACAACTTAATCTGCATGCAGTATTGACTCATTGTATAAATATTGAATGTACAGTGTGATACAGCAGGACCACTCGTCTGTGCCTTATGAAAACTGTCTGTCTGTGTGTTGCATGCTCTTTTGTATTGCATTGTTTATAGTAGGTGTTTGAGTAGCACTGCAGAGTGGTCACCATGAATGCAGAGCTCTGGCCACGACTGTTAAATATTGTGAATTCATATCACTGTGATTTATGCTTGACAAACTGATTCTGTCCCTCCGCAGGGACCCCCTGGACTTCCTGGTATGAAAGGTGACTCTGGATCCAAGGGAGAAAAGGCAAGACGTTATTATGATGCTAATCTCAAATTGCTTTACTGTGTATTTCTCATATCTCCTTATGCGCCTTATCTGAAGCCTCCAAAGTAAGCAAACATCTCGGCCTGTTGCCTCTCTATCTCATTGTTCGCTCTCGCCCGGCGAGATGATGAAAAGCTCGGCTCTGCGAGGAGTTTTCACACCGTGATTTAATGCAGGGGATGAATATGTATAAGTTCAATAATACCATCTTTGTAATGGTCATTGGTGTGATGCCAGCATGCAGTAGTCAGAAACAGATGGTCATAACTCTGGCCAGCAGCAGGTGCCGAGACAGACCACCATTGTTAAAAATGACGACCACAGTAAACACACTAATCATTTATAGGCAGAAATAAGACAGTGCTGATGTGGTTTTGTCAGGACTTTGTGCATAAAGATGCAGGTGAATTAGCATATTTGTTTCACTCTCTTTTTGAGAAAAAAAACTCTTTATTTCTGCTTGTGATAAATGAGCAGAAATTAAACTTTAGTAGATATGAAATTACTTTATGTCAAATGGATAATTAGTGCATATATTGCTTTGGTGGCTGAATTTATTCCAATGATCTCTTTATCTCACTTTTTGTTCTTTATTTCCTCTCTGCAGGGTCATCCAGGTCTAATCGGTCTGATCGGACCCCCTGGCGAGCCCGGAGAGAAGGGAGATAGAGGTTTGCCTGGGCCTCAAGGCACTGGAGGTGGCAAGGGTGATTCTGTAAGTCAATCTCTGTGTCAGGCGGACTATGGTTTCTTAAAATAATGCATGGTCCCACTTCTCTCCACAGGAATGTGAGTCGCATAAATGTTTATGTAAAGTGTGACTCCTGGAGTTGGAGGAAAGAGAAGCCTACCGATGCTAAAACATTCATAGTCATGGAAATCTGTAGGGCTGGGTTTATCTCTACTGATTTCAAACATATAGAATAAATATTACTGTATTGCACTTAATTTAAATACAAGTCGAGATAATGAGTTCTCTTGTAATGCTTGAGGAGATTGTCATAATGTGATATATAATAATAAGAATGAAATTTGCATCACTTGTTACTCGCGTTTGTGTTTATATAAGATCTCCATTCGCTGCACCCCCACTAATGTCGTCTGTTATCTGCTCTAAGGGTGCTACCGGTACCCAAGGTCCTCTCGGCCCCCCGGGTCCTCCTGGTATTTCTGTGAGTTCAACTTCCACACAGATTTTTTGCACTCAGTCCCATCATGGCTCTTGTTAATCCATCCATCTATGCTGCTTTGTCAACAGGGCGCTCAGGGACAGAAGGGATCCAAGGGATCAACTGTAAGTCCTGTTTCCATCCTCTCCATGTGTTTGGATGCATGAAAATCTGGCAACGTGGTGTCTGTTTGGTCATTGTTTTGTAATTATGGGAACTGTGGCTTGTGTTTTCGTCAGGGTTCAGCTGGTCAGAAGGGAGACCCTGGATTGATTGGACCACCTGGACCCCCTGTAAGTCACATGGTCATTCTTCTTAAATTGGACCGGGACTATGGAGAATTCTCTAAATAACATTGTGTTTGGAAAGTGTTGTACTCACTAGAGCTGAGATAATTGGAAAATTAGTTGATTAGGAAATCACCAGAAAATGTTTTTTTTTTATTCATTTTGCTCCATCATTGTAAATTGAATATTTCTGGATTTGGACAGAATAACCCTTTTTTTGCTTATTCTGACCAAATAATTAATTGATTAATTGAGAAAATAATTGGCAGATTAATTAATCACTAAGATAATTATTGTAGTAATGATCATTGTAGGCCTTTCCTGTCCTAGGACACTTATTAACACTTACCTGTTTTTTTTACCGTGTTCCCTCAGGGTCCACCTGGCGACGTCATCCAGCCGCTGCCCATCCAGCAGGTCAACAGAAAGACCAGGCGGCAGGCCGACATGCAGGGAGACGAGGCGATGTCCGACTACGGCGTTGACGGCGTGGGTATGGAGGGAATGGAAGACGTCTTCGGTTCCCTCAACAACCTCAAACAAGACATCGAGCGCATGAAGTTCCCCATGGGCACCCAGGACAATCCCGCCAGGACCTGCAACGACCTGCACCTCAGCCAGCCTGAGTTCCCAGATGGTAAGATGGAGACGTCTTGTAACAGCGGAGACAGACTGCCAACTGTCCGTCTGCCAAAATTCAGAGAGACAGGGAGAGAGGAGCTGATAAAAATGTTCATATACTCATCTGAGTCACCTTCATCTCTCATGAGCTCACAGCAATTAAGCTTTGAAAGCAGCAGCGAGTGATGTTGCAGTACGTTTTTGTGCCCAGGGCTTTGCCTCTCAGGCTAGACACAAGCTGCCCTGTCAAAATATTCAATTTACCATGATGTAAGATGAGGAGGAGAAGCCAGTGCTTACATTTCAAAACCCATAACCATCAAATATTTGCTCAGAAAATGACCTAAGATATTATTTAATTATCAAAACAGTCGGTGATTAATTATATTTCACTCAGCTAAGCAGCTGTTAACCAAAGATAATCTATTGTAAGAATAAATAACATTTTAAACTTCCCTGTCGAAGTCGTTCTGGGTGAAAACCAGAGGCGTCTCATCGGGGCTGATGTGAACATTAAGAAGCAGCGGTAGTCTCAGCTGTGTGCAGGAGGCCAACGCTGTGTTTCACACCGCACCGCCTCCTCTAACTGTGTCTCAAACTGTGTCTCTCTCTCTCTCTCAGGTGAATACTGGATTGATCCAAACCAGGGCTGCATAGGAGACTCCATCAAAGTGTTCTGTAATTTCACAGCAGGCGGAGAAACGTGCATCCACCCAGATAAGAAATCCACAGGAGTAAGTCCCCGCCATTGTTAACACTTTGATAAATGAGTCGAATGGTATTGTATTAAAATAAACTTGAGTCCGTCATGTTTTTGATTTGCGATCTGAATCCTCTAAAGGTGTTTAAAAGGCACCGTTCAGTGTTTTGTCATTAATCCTTTGTTTGTTGCTCATTGTAGGTTAGAATATCCAACTGGCCCAAGGAGTCTCCAGGTTCATGGTTCAGCGAGTTTAAACGTGGCAAAATCGTGAGTCAACCCCTGCAACCTCTTCTCTTTTTTCTCCAACCTTTTCTTTGTCTTTTTTGTCTCTTACCCCCCAGGAGACGGTCACATCCATTTCAGAAGCTTTTCTATTTTGCTGCCTTGTCACTTTGTCTCATTTACAGTAACTCTCTCCCACCAATCTCTCCTCCTCTCCACATCGACTTCCTCTGTCATACATCTTTGTGTCTCAACTGTTTCATTCTCTCTTTTCTTAATTTCCTCTTCCCTTCACTCCAACCTTCCTACCTCACTACATCCTCTTGATTACACACTCTTTCTTTGTTTCTTTTTCTCCTCGCTCCTTGCTTCATTTTTCTCTCTGTGTGTGTCCCCAGTTGAACTACGTTGACATGGGAGAAAACACCATCAACATGGTGCAGATGACCTTCCTGAAGCTGCTCAGCTCCTCCGCACGGCAGAACTTCACCTACATCTGTCATCAGTCCGTGGCCTGGTACGACGCCAAGGCTGACAACTACGACAAGGCGCTGCGCTTCCTGGGCTCCAACGATGAGGAGATGTCTTACGACAATAATCCCTTCATCAAGCCACTGACGGATGGCTGCTCGGTAAACACTCATTTTCTAACTTTCACGTTAGCAATTAAACTTTTCGCTATAGCCCATGAAATCCTATTAATCCTCACAAATATGTAGACTGTTGTCAGAAAATGTCATATGACGATGTTTGTACAGCTACAGGCCTGACGACTCAAGGGATCAAAAGTAGAGTCTGACTTTGGATGGGCCTTTTTTCTTTTTCTTTTTTTTTTTGCTTTGGCAGGTCCGCTTTGATTTACAGTATTTAATAGTTTGTAATTACTGTGGAGAGTAGAGCTGATATGATTAGATGATTAACCAGATGGCCAATCAGCAGAAAATGAATCTGCAACTTTTCCAGCTTCTCTAATGTGAATATTTGCTGAAGTTTTATAATGTTACATCAGATTTCTTTTAATCATAGACTCTTGTGTAACCTAAGAGTTTGGGAAAGTAATGGGCACTTTTCTTTTATTGTATGACATTTTATGGGTCGAGAAAATAATCATCAAATAAGAATATATGTAAAACAAGAGAAATGCCTTCAGTATAGAGTCAGGTTTTGTTTCTCTCACATTTAGACAAGAGGCAAATAAAGGGTTAGACGACTTTTAAATGAACTGCTTGGTTTGTAAAATGTTAGGAAATAGTGTCATCACAGCTTTCCAGAGTTCAGGGTGACATCTTAAAATGTCAAAAGTATTAGACATTAATTTGACACACTAAACCATGTTATTAGATCTCTGCTTCTTGAAGACAAACATAAGGAACTGTACGCTACCTCCACCATCCATTATCTGTACCTGCTCTTTCAAGGTCATTGGGATGGATCATTTTTCTTCCTCGCATAAAATATTAAAGAACTCTCAGATTTTCTTAGTCTTTATAAAAAAAATAAAAATAAAAAAACATACTTGGACCACATTATTAAATACCTGCGCTCTCGTTTCCCCTCTGTGTTTGCAGCTGAAGCAGGGCTATTCAAAGTCAGTGATGGAGATCAACACTCCCCGCATCGACCAGTTGCCCATCATTGACGTCATGCTGAATGACTTTGGGGACTCCAACCAGAGGTTTGGCTTCGAGGTCGGCCCCGTCTGTTTCCTCGGCTAGACACGCCCCTACTCCCCGCTGAAGGACAGGGTCAGAGGGTACATATTAACACCCGCACGCTGAGATCCGACAACCTTTACCTTCTCTCCCTGCCAAGCAAAAAAAAAAAAAAAAACCCTGTGTTTTTCTTTTGTTGCCAAGAAGATCCACTCAAGCCAGGAGAAGAAGAGTGTGCCCCCCCAGGCCCTGTCATGGAAGCGCTGACCAGGGGAATCTACTCCTCGCCCTTGTAGGGCCAGAATCACATGACTTTAACGTAGTAATGGGAGTGACATCAGGAAAAGGACATTTGATGCCGTGGCGGACAGTGGCGCACTTTCAGCAACAGAGAGAGGATCCACTCACCCCAAGCCCCATCCTCCCTCGTCCTTCCCCTCCCACCAAGCCTCCCTCTCTGGATGCTCCAGGTGCTGCTCTGAATACAACCACAGAGGTGCTTTTGTGCAGAATCACAAAACACTCAAGGTGCTACAAAAAGTGCTTTTTGATAAAAAACTGTAATTATTATTATTATTTTGTACAATATTGTTCCTTTCCGAATCCACTCTAAAAAACTTGCATGTGCCCCCAGCTCTTAAAGTTTAAGTAAATATTCGGTTAACTATATAAGATAAATAAATCCTATAAATACATTTGATGTGTGCTAAGGACAAATTTGATGAGATATATTATGTCTTTGAAAACATTTATGACATAATTTGACAAAAGCTCCAATTTGTAAGTATAAAATAATCATTTTGTAAATAATATAACTTTCATTATTTGACTTTTATGAGACAATCAAACCTGGATTATGACTCTTAAACTCAAAAAGCATTTTGTTTTTTCTTCATGTCATACCAGCGCGTATGCCCATTAGGAAATTAAGCCATAATAAGATGAGATAGTAATATAAATATTGTAAGAAAGGGCTTATTTTCCAGACAGACTTTATTCACCCAGATGTTATACCTCAGTATTTGGCTCCTCGACCATGTTTAACATTATATGTGGTGGCTAATTTACAAAGAGAAAAGATTTATGTGTAGTTAAATTTGTCCAGTTGTTTTTTTTTTGTTTTGTTTTTAATTCACAAAAAGAAAAAAACCTGTTGATTTTCTTCTTTGTAACGATGAACAAAATGTCTTCATGTGCCTTGAATCAAAAAATATTAAAACTGGATTCTGAAAAGTGTCGGGTTGAACGTCTGTATTGTTGGCTATGGGTGCAAAACTGATAATTACTCTTTTTTGTGTGTGATTCTGCGCTGCCTTATACATATTACCATCCTTCGCCATGATAATTTAAGATCAGGAGGATTAGTGGTTCCAAGTGTTTGGGTTCATGTCATTGAATCTGCCGAGCCCAGGCACTGTGATCTCCTCCACTTTCTTTCTCTGACTCAGATTTGACTTTGATCAAGATCTGTTTGCATCTCCACCTCCTTAGCTTTCAGCTATGATAGCATAGACTCCAGAGCCGCTTTCCAACCTGTGTAATTACAGTATGTTTACATCCTATGTACAACTGAAATAAATGTTTGGTGCTTTGCCAAATGCACATTGCAATGGTTTGCATTCACTTGCAGATTTATCTTAACAGTGGGGGAGTTACAGTACAGTAATTAGAACCAGCGTGTTAAGGGTGAGGAGTGGTTGTACAATGCATGTGTCCTGAAATCATCTCTGGCCTCACTGCATGACAGCAACACTCCTTGTGCTTCCTAATTGTGCTACTGGCTTCAGTCAAACCCACGTGGCAGACAAACTGACTCCACACTGCTACCCTCCACTCAGAAAAATGCCATTTTCCAGGCCAATTATCCAAATTATCCAACATTGTTGATATTCTGTTAAGGATTTTGAGAGGCTACAGTCAAGAACTCTCTGTGCCACCTCTCTGTGAACAAACCCTGCCAACACTTAGCTCCAATTCAAAGCAAAAGAGCCACCAAATCTCCCACTTTCTCTCTGAGACATCCTGCACTAACACCAGAGACGGCATGTGTACATTTCGTGATGTTTTATGTGATTTCTTGATTCCCATTCCTTGAAGGAAGTGTAATTTACAACATAATAACAGCCCACAGTGTTTTTGTCTGTGCTACCAAAGAGTCTGCATATGCAAATTCACTGTGATTATGTTTTCTTCCCGTTTCAGTTTGGTATTATATCAGTATGAGGAGGAACGAGTAACATTGATAGTGATAGTGAAGCATGCAAACCATCAGATTTTAGCAAATATGAGACAGAAAAGTAAATATGAACTGGTATGTTCCTTGTGCATGTTTTCCTATGGCAATAATGAAAGCCCTGAGAAATATGAAGGGCTTTATTTTTGAGAGTTATGTGAACAGTTTAGATCACAACAAAGAGGCAAATTTAAAAATTATCTCAACATTAAAAAGTTTGTATGCAGTAGGCAAATACTCAAAGTGAACCGCAGACTAAATTTCTTTCATTTTTACCAATTATATTTCCAACTGCAGTAAAATTGGTCTTTGAAAACTCTTACATGTCTCTGACAAATAAAAATAAGACACAAAATCAATGTCTACTGTTTGTCACTCACTACTCTCTTTAAAGCCAAATAAGATAGGCTAATTACAGACTTCAGACACTATCAGCTCAGCATTAAAAATGTATGTCGGAAAGTTGTGAAACAGCCAGAAACAGTGTGCATAATGACATTTTAAGCCGTTTTATCCGTATGTGTCTTCAAAAAGACAAAAAATTTCTATGCTCTGTGGTTTTGTAGGTTTATCTCATCTTGCTGGAATTTCACTTTTCTTTGATAAAACAACAAGTCTTGGGTGTAGATGAGACATGCTGAGACAGTTTAATATCTTGGATTTGGCATCTCAGCATTAAAAAACACAGAAATCTCTATTTATCTTCCGCAGTAATTACTGTGCTCTCATAATAAAAGATAACATTTCATCTGTCTAGTCTGCCAGGTCTCAGCAATTCCTTAAACCTATTCAGAAGAAACGGTGGCTCTCGGTGAGGTCTGTTTAGTTTTTGGCAGTCGAATTCCAAAACTGTTTTCATTCAGCTTTATGAATCATTAAATCTGTTTGCAGCAGTCTCTGTGTACTTCTTGAAACCTGCATGCTGTTGTCCCGTTCGGTCAGGGGAAAGCACATATGGTGATGAGTAATCACAACGTCTGTGTGCCTGACAATTTTTTTCTTGGGCTCATGGCCACTTTTGCCAGTCATCATTATTTTTTCTTGTTAAATTAATACAGGGCCACCTGTTTTCCATCTCTGAAGGCAGAAGATGAAACAGAACATGTTTTGCTGTTGGGTTCAAAATTGGTTGCAGAATCCAAACAGTGAAAGGAAAACAAGGCTGCAGTCACAGGAGGATGTTTGCTGCTTGCTGACAGTCGACCCATCCACTCCAAACTGCAGATTGACCAGCTACTAGTCAAAGTCGATCTGCTGGGACGGCTACTTTGCTCATCATGACAAAGAAACTCTGTTATAAGTCTAGGGGCTGCCAACTCACGTCTGAAGAGTGGCAGTTTCCAGAGAAGAGGTTTTTTTTTGTTCTTTTTGTCTATTCAGTGGAAGAGTTAAACTCTCCCATCACTATTCTTACACATTTTCTCTACCCATTTAATCCTTTCCAGGGTCGTGAAGGGTTGGACCATATCACAATGTGAATTAAGCCAGAGGACAAGAACATACTGTGGGAAGTTTCCATTCTGTCTGAGGACTAACATGAAGAGACAGACAATCACATTTACGGCAATGGACAATTCAAGTCTGTGATATTAGGCCCTACAGGATTCTACAAAAGAGCCCCTACTACACAAAGACAAACAAAACACACTTTGATTGTTTTATTATTGTTTATGCTTTGATCGCCCAAAAAATGTATGAAACATTTTCTATTCTCTTCTTTATTATAGTTTCACAGGGGCCTCTCTTTCACTAGGCTATTAAACAATACAATGACAACATTATTTTGGGATTGTAGGCTAGTGCATCAGATGTTAGTTTTGGCAGGTTTTCTGTCTCTAAATATCAACTTCAAAATAGCTAATTACCAAGTTAAAACCAATAGCTTAAATGAGCAAATTTAATGACCGATCTATAAGCTATTGTCTCAAAGTGATATTGTCCAAAGATACTCATCAAAAAATTGTCCGGACCTAACCATCTATACAGCTAACATAGGGGAAATGCACAATTTGTTATGTTTGCTAGATAATTAGCATGGCACCTAATTATGACAGTTAGGCTATCTAAATTTAGTATAATACAAGTGGTCTGTTAGCATTTGGTAGCCTATAGGTTTTTATTCTCCTGCTGTAACAATAGGATTGTTGTTGTTGTTATAAGTAGCGCCTTCCCAGGCAACATTGTAAATGGAACACCATGCTTTGCCAGGTTACAGTATCACCGGTAACAGCTGATCTGTGAACATTCTATCTGTCAGTTATGATCGTCAGTTGATGATAAAAAGAAGTACCGGGTAAGCAAATTTGTGCTTTAACCGTACATCCTGTAGTTGATTATTGAAGACAACAGGACAGGATGAAACACCTGGCCATGTTGATCCATCATGAATTTTTTAGGGGCCCACTCAGCAGGGCTAGCTGGTTAGCATGCTAACTTCGGAGCTACTGAAATCACAACGTTTCTTCTAGTTTGGTAAGTAGAGGCGGATTTACCGGTATTGATTTATTTACCTTTTGGCTGGAGCTGTCTCTGGAAATGTGTCAGTGTTAACTGTAGATTTAAAAGAAACGCAAGAGAAATAGGCAGTGTAACTGTTAGCAGTCAAGTAACGTTACTTGTTTAGCATCACGTGTGTTGTTAGCATTACATTACATTCATGCTTGTTAGCAGCTTGGCAAGTTAAGCTAAGAAGCATCAAAGTAGAGTGATACAATACTGTATTATTATTTTGTTGTTGTTGTTGTTGTTGTTGTTGTTGTCTCCAGATGAAGAAAGGATGACAGCAGTTAGGCTATGAGTTAACTGAGCTAAACAACAACAAACAAACCCAACGTTTATAAACACAACAAAGAATATGTTTTTTATTGAGAATCTGTCTTTTTCTTTTGGTCTGTGAACCTCAACATTACAATTGCCACCCTCTTGCTGATGATTTTTTTTGTTTGTTTGTTTTAATGAACTAACATGTCAATACTGACAAAGTTTTTAAAACAAAGTTTTCTTTGTGCTGTTGCTACATTGCTTTGCACAAGCTTTCAATTAGTTACAAGCAAACAGATGGGTCTTAAGAAAGATTAGTTCCATCAGTTGTATTTTGTGCTCCATCTGTGTAAGCATCATGTAAAAAAAAAAAGAAAAAAGAAAAATGCAAAAACAACAAAATTGTTGACTGACATACATTGGTCATGAGCCAGGACCAGAATGAGAGACAGATTTTCTGTTTGGAAACATAACATGACAGTCAGACTGAGGGAGAACAAGAGGTCTCCTTCTATCTCTATGCCCTGTTTTAATAGTCTAACCTGTAATATTGATCCTCTATGGATTTGATTGTTGAAAAAACAGGACAAAATGTGCCCCACACTGTCTTTCTCTTTAATTTCACTGATAAAAACATTAGATATTTGAATTGTATATTGTCCGCCCTAGTCTGGTCACCTTATAAAAAAAAATCTGGTTGTTGCAGCAGTGATAATATCAGTGATTAATGATAGTTGCCCTTTCATTATGTGTGTCCATGGGCAGTTAAATCTAACTTTCACAGACAATTTGCAGCTTAAGTTAATTTTGTTTGAGTAGCCCAAGTTACAAATCACACACTAAACTATAGCTTAATTTAGATGTACAACCTGCAGAAGTCCTCATAGTGATACTATAACAGTACAAGTCTGAGTTGAGGCAAACTGTGGACAGCTAACTTGACATAAGCTGTTTTTACCAAGGCATTTATACTTCAACTTCTTCAGCAAAACTGCGAGCAGGAAACTAGGCTGTTATGCTGAAAAGATAATGGGTGTAAAACTTCGTAATTGAGGCAAAAGAACAAAGAGTGTTCTTCGTCGTGGATAAAGGAAGATAAAGATGACTTGTTTAAAATAACCGATGTACTTTTCAGCCTTTTGGAGAGGAACATGAGAAACGGCGCGTATTGACTGCTGTCTCTTTTGTAGCAAGATAATTGCTTGTTATCTCAGTTTTCTGGAAGAACAAAATTCCTACAGACACAATAGAGCTGTGTTTACAGCATTAACATTTTCAGTCGTTTGTTGATTTTCCCCCTCCACCTCTTCTGTAAATACATTTTTGAAGCGATGTTTAAAGTCTATTTGAACTGCAAAAAGATACCCCAGGCTCATCATCATAGTGTCATAACCAATTTGAACTGGAATCAGCCACAAAGTAAGCACAAGCCACGGTTATAGCTGGAGAGAAATTAATCAGGAATGCAGGTCATGGCTTACAAAAAACCCTTTGTTCAAGTGCGCCAAGAAACTTCTGTCTCCTCCTGTCAAAGACACTCCTTGAGTTCAAGTATTCCCTGTTCAAACAGTTTCACTGGGAAACGCTCCAAAACTACTGTGCCTCGTTGCCCAACCCATCACTTCATCCTAACCTGCTGCTGACTGCTGATCTAGAGAGGCCATGGGGACACCCCTCATCCTCAGGTCTCCAGTTTGTACTTGCTGCCCAGAAAAAATAAAAGCTTGATCACCCCAGCCAGATCTCTGAAACAATATCTATCCCTGCTGTTTTTTTTCCAATGTTTAAACAAACGCAAAAAGAAAGGGTGATTGGCATAAAGTAGATGGCGTCCCACCAGGATGAAGGTGACTCCTACAGTCAAGGACATGCTCTGGCTGTGGCTGCAGTCTGTGAATGGCCTCTAGGGGAGGGTCTGAATGGCAGTCCGAGTGCAGAAGCCATAGCTGCGGGCCTAATTAACCCGAGAGCTGTTTAGATTCAGCCATGTGAGAGAAAAGATAAATCTTAGGAGGATCTGCCCAGAGGTTTCCAAAACTGTGAGGGTGGCCTCATGGAGTCAGGTGAGGCAGAGGGCAGAGAGAGACATGAGGTAACAAAAAAAAAAAAAAAAAAAAAAAGGTACAGTGTTCCAGCGCAAGTTATTGTATTTCTGCTATTGATTTCTCCAGCTTATCAACAGGGTCAGCGGTTTAAGCTGCTGAAGGATGTGACACACTGCTCACAGAGACAGTTAACACCCCGACACTGCCCAATAGGCCTCGATATCTGTGCTTCTCCGAGTCATAACTGTCAAATTTCAACAAGGGAACATAATACATTTATCTTTTTGAATTTTTATCCATCATCAATCAAACAATTTGTTGGATGAAAAGGTACAGATTTGGAAAACTATAGAATGATAAGATCTAAAAGACTTTTTGCCAATACAATGTTTTTATAAACTGGGTCATCTCATTGTTATGGACTACAGTATGTAACCTCGCTACTTCCTAATGGCTGTGTCGCTTCTTTAAATGCTGATGAAAGTATTCATAATTAACAATGGGGGGCACTGGAAAGAAATTAAATAAATGACAAACAATAGCTTGATGCAGTTATTAAAAAAAAAAAAAGCATATTTCCAGTCTTCAAGAGTCTCAAGCCTTATGCTCACACAAAAGTAAGCCAGTCATCTCAACGGAAGTGAAACAGCTTGAGCTCCAAAGATGAATAAACAGCCGAGTGTCTTCTACCCCGGCACAAACTGTGAACCCTATTTGTATGCATCGTGGGTGCTCCACACTGTGTTTAATACCTCATCTCATTTTTTAAACACTGATAAAAACATTGTTTCATACATATGAGAGTATAATGGCTTTGGCCTCAGAGGGACATTAAAATTACAGAAAGCTTAGGGTCATTTGTTTCAATAAAACGACGGATCCGATTTGTTATTTTCCAGGTCTTTTTAGAAATCAAGACACATTCAGCTCATTCAAAATATAGAACTTTTTTTTCCCGCTTACCTCACATTGGTGTTATCTAGCCATGCAGTAGGTCTGTCTGTTTTGTTTGTGAAGGTTTTGAGAGATTTCAGTCTGAGATGTCTGCTGCCACCCGAATACAGTGGAGGTGAAGGGTATTTTTGTTCGAGGCAACCACAGCATTGAAAAATGTCATTTAAACTTTTTGCAATCTCCATCTTCCCAGACACCCCCCTTATCCTCAGACCTAGCTGTAAAATTGTTTTCATACAGATATATATCTTTTGTGTACAGCTCCAACCAAAACAGCAAAGGTCTGTTGTATAAAAAGCTTATTTCCGCCAGGAAAAGAAATAAAAATGTAGAAGAATGAATTTTCATGTCCATGACAAGAAGGGGTTAAATGTCAAAAAGAGCGAAATAAAAAAAACTTGTAAGTATTAGATATAAAGTCAGGATTTTGACTTTTTAAGCAGCTGTAACCAGTTTTTTATTTACTCAGTGTTATCACCTGAACGTGCAGCTCACCTTGACCTAGCAAGCGTTTATCTCATTATTTCACTGTCCAACGTGTTTTCAGCTGCAAAAGAAATCACTGTATCCAGATATAGATGAGCTGGTGAACAGAGTGCAGCATTAAGGGAATAAAGAGTCAAGATATTTCTTCCAGGAGTTGGTATAGGGAGCAAAAACGGAGCTAAAAGAGAGTACGACAGTGTTTCATAACAGTTGTTTCACACTGATGTTACACTGATGTGATTGTGTGACGTTGGTGAATAAACTCACTGGTTTTCTTGTTCGGTGTGATGACATTTAGGGTGTATTCAGACCTTATTTGTTTCTGAAACAAGGAGTGTTTCCTCCCAAAGATCGCTTAGTTTGGCCAGATGTAAACTCAGCAATCGCGCCGTGATGTGGGATAAAACAAGCAAGCAAGAAGGTGGAGGTCTCGGCTCGCCTCCATTCGAGCCCTGGAGCAGTGACAGTCCATTTGCCGTGAGAATATACTGTAATCGACCCAGCAACCAACACAACTGACTCAAAAAACAAACTATCCAACCACTCTGCTGATGTTCATCCTGCTGGGTAAGATTTCTGACCAATGAGAGAACAGTTGGCTCCCATTTGTTTACAACTTTGGACATTTTGGGACGATGACCTTGTGAACACAAACGACCCAAAAGAAGATGGTTTTCGCCCCTGAATCAGAACAAAGGAAACAAGCTCTTAACGTCCCATTTAACCTCTTGTTTAAACAAGTTTTATCAAACAAAGAAGATGAAGAAGCTTGGAAAAGTCACAACTAGTATATTTAATGTAAAAATGCCTTGAGCTTGTGTTAATTTCAGACCTATAACCAACAACTCTGATGAGGGAACCTTATGTGCACAGATGCTATACCGGTAACTAATGTCTGGGTTGGTAAATACTTGTTCCTGCAGCGCTGTATTGATCCACTGAACTAAACAATAGAGGCAGATGAATTATTGACAGGAAGTGACTGTGTCTTGCATTGTTTCACACAGATATGAATGTAAAGTGAATGTCAATGTGACTGCATCATTAAAATGAAATGAGATTTAATTGACTGAGACGAAGTTGGAGCTCTGATTGGCTGGACCCCTTTCAACACCTGGCAAATGACCAACTGAAGCTTTAGCTGCTGATTATTGATGTACAGTAAGTCCAGTATGTTTAATTTATATCGTTGATATTTGCTTTGGTATTTTGTAATGTAAATAATATATTATTTTTCTCATATCTCCAAACTTTTCTTGGCACAGGTGGGCTTCTATAGGCTACAGACCACTTGAGGTGAGCTACACAACATTTTTCTTTTTCCTTTTTTAAGTTGGGTGAATTTACCCTTCAATGTTCATAAACATTAAAATAGATCTCTAAAATTAAACACTTTCTTTTCCAAATCTTGTTCACTCAGAAGAAGAAAAAAAAAACCTCGACATCCTCTCGCGCCCTTTCTCTCTTTCTCTGCGCGTGCACTCTGGCACAAAAACGCAGCAGCGGCACCAGCAGCAGCTCCGATCCGACGCCTCTCTACCTTCTTATTTCCCAGTGAATACTGCCAGCTGCAACTTTTGTCACCGCACAGCTGCCGGTGGTTCCTCCTCACGCACATTACGAAGCTGGATTCATTAAAAGTCAAGAGAGGCAGCTGGATGATGTCACATCCGTGAAGAAGGCTCCCTATAACCCCTGAACGCGGCTCCGGATTTTCGCTGCATGCATGACCACAAACTTTTTCTACCCCCCTTTTTTTCTTTTTTTTTCTCGTTGCAGTGACGAGAGGTTTCTCCCCGCTGCCCACATGGCATGCGTAACGGGGACGAGTGGATGGATGATGTGCCCCCCTCCTCTTCCTCCTCCTCCTCCTCGTCAGGAAGCCACGGTTTTTACCAGCGCGTAGTGGACGTGGTGGTGGTGCGAGGAGCACAGGGGCAGAAACTTGCGTTAAAAGAAAAAAGAAGAAAAAAAAATCTTGTTCCCGTCGCGGCGGAGGAGGCGGAGGAGGGAAGCATCGCAGCAGCGGCAGCCGGCAGGATGTGGTCGCTCTCCGTGGTACTGAACCCGCTGCTGTTCCTGCTGCTGTTCGGTTACTGCCCTTCTGTGGTGAGTTTCCCTTAACACTGCCTTGTTTTTTGCTATTTCTCTGAGAAAGACACATAGTTTAAGTTGAGCAGCAGCTCTCGCTCTGCCATGTAACATTAGTGCTGTAAAGTTCACATCATTGGGGATGTAATTAATTAGGGTGGAGCATTGCACAACTGTCTGTGAATGACCAAAACCCACAGAATGAGTCATTTCTGTTTCCTGCCATTGCTGCTTATTTTGTCGATTCTTTGCTATTATAGTGGTCAATATATAGACTATTGTGGTGTAAGCAATAACTGACACTGAGGATATGAAAAAATAATCTGGAATAAAAAAGAAACATACTGAATGTAAAGTAGTGATGGAGGAAGAGGCACCCTCACAGCACTCATGTTTATTGCCTACATCAACCACATAGCACTGATATTGATCCTGGAGTATTGCCAAGCATATAACTCACTTTTAAGGGAGAGTTCAGTCATTGTAAAAAAATATATATAAATAAATAAATAAAGCTTTGCTGCTGTGGATTACATCCAAATCCCCTCCCAGACGGAAGAAGCAGAGCTAAACATCTTGAATCTTGATACAGGCAAATTGAGACTTAACAGACTTAAACTGAGACGATCTGTTCGTTTTCTGATGCAGTTCTTTTTCGTGCTGCCTCTGTGTTTTTAAAATGTGAGGTTTACTGGCAGGATAAAACATTTCCTTTTTCAATTTGAGCTTTCCGAAAACGACAATGCAATTGGGAGCATTATCGCAAATTAGGGGGAGCATCTTGCAGATCACCAAGCCATTTGGACCAGAGCAGTGGTCGATTAGGTTCATCCCAGCCATGCAGAGTGCTATCCCTGTGCCAGTATGTTGGTTGCAAAGCAAAGCAAAGCAGTGTCATCCCATAGCATCACCTGGAAAAGTGGTATGCAGAATTAATGTAGCTATAGGGGGAACAGGAAAATGTTGACAGGCTTGAGTCTGTGTGCTCCAAACTGTATTCAGATCTGTCAGAAAGTCAAAACGAACGCCCAAAACAAAAGAGGACCCAGCTGTCTGAATTATTTAATGAGTGAAAAACTCTTTGTGCAGAGTTCCCCACAAAAAAACCCTAGTTGGAGAGTGCATCTGGCTTGGCTGAGCTACAGATTCATTTTAATATGAGGAAATGTACAAGTGAAGAAGAGAGGAGGGGAAAGGATGTGCGTCACTCAAGAGACAGTAGAGAAAGACCGTTTTAACAGATTAGTGAAACTGGCTTCTTTTTAGGAGGCTTTCAAAGCAAAGTAAGGGGAAAAAAGGGGCTGAGGATGTGTTTTTTCTCCCTCTTTTATCCCATTCAGCTATGATGATGCTGAGGGAGGCTGATTTCAGCTACAGTCATGGTGCACCAAGCCTTCTAGTCTCCCTAATAATTTCATAGACTACCACAATGTACCAGACATGACCTCCAGATATTTCAGTTCAGCATCACTTTTTCCTCTGCTGCTTCCCTCCGTGCTGCTGAGCTGAGGAGCTCAGAGCAGAAACATACCATAGAATTAAAAAAAAAAAAAAAGATCACAGGGAAGTTGTTATATTCTACTTTCAAGGCTCTGATAATCAGATAATCGCATTAGGAGCAGCTTTGCATCGGGGCATCGGCAGAATAAGCCTTAATTCCTAGATTACAAACTTTACAAGCAACCAGTAGAAAGGTGGACAAAGATCAAGGCTGCGGTGCTTTGATAATACCAGAAACAATTTCTTTACAATCTGATAACGGTAACGTGAGAGATGAGATGAGCTGGGGAGAAGAATGAAAGCTCAGGGGACTTGAGATCATAGAGCGTGTTTTCATTCATTTATTTACTGACAGAAAATGTGTCAGGATGCAAAATGTTAAGAAGCAACACGGCAACAATGTAAATACAATCCTGCATCACAATATGGCATTGAAAAGAATGGGCAAGTGTTTCATTCCCATGTTTTTATAACAGTATAAACTAAGCTCAATGTTGTTGTTTTTACACCTGCAGAAAGCAGACTCTCTGTAGGTGACAATGATGATGAGTCAAAGCCTGCTCTTTCTCCTTGGCGTGACGTCTTTGCCTACTCAGAGGGGACATGATCTTTCATGGCTGATTCCTAACGCTCTTTAAACTGCTCAGGCTGACAGGCAGCGAGGATGAATTGGGCGGAGGAAGGAACGCCCGCACTATAAACAGGGCACTTTCATAATTCTTCTGTCCACCCTCTCCAAAGACTTCAAAAAACATGTTTCACACGTTTCTTTTCCTCCCTACAGGTAGAGCATAAAACAGAAATTGTGGCTGGTTTTGTGCCGAAGGCGGGCTGGTGGTAGTGCGGAGGAATTTACCACCACCTGCAGTCAAAGGTTGCCAGTCTTTGGCTTGGAGGCATGTGTTAATTTCCCAGGCCGACATCTCACGGCAGTATTGTTTAAATACGTACTCCCTTCCCGTGACTGATGGCCATCAACTTTTCCTGCACTACTTGAGGACGCGTTGATCAATATTTGGAGTAAAACTAGTTTTTACTGTGTGCACTCTTTGACAGTGGTTGATGGCGTGGCATTAAAATATGCTGTATTGGCTTGATGGTGCATAACTTAATGTTCTTAAGGTTTTATACTCCGAAGCTGTGGAGCATATTGAATGTAATAAAGAACGGGAAAAGCCCCCCACAAATCAGGTTTATCTGCGACTTCCAGCAGGACTTTTAGTTAAAGCATTGGAAGGCCTGGTGAGGAGAAACAGAGGAATCTCACCACTTGGGTTATTCATCAAGGCCAAGGAAACACTGTTTATTGTTGAAGAGGAAATTCACTAGAGACCATATACTGTGAGTGGAGGAATATCTTACCAGCAAAGGCAGTTTGTTCTTTCAAAGCTCAGACTTTTTATAAGTCAGTGGAATTGGTTGGTGTCAGAGCTTTGGGGGCACGCGGCAGAAAAATGGATGACCCACGAGGGGGGAGAAAAATAAGGAAACCATAACTACTGTGTGCTGCAATTTCATGATGGCGATGTCATCGGGGTTCACTCTATTTTATGTGTCTCTCTGTAGATGTGTGTGCTGCGTATTTGCCGCCTGTGCCTGACTGTGCTTCTGTATGCAGACCATCAGGCCAAAGGAAGGGTGGCAGGTGTACAGCTCGGCTCAGGATGCAGATGGGCGTTGTATCTGCACAGTGGTGGCACCTGAACAGAATCTGTGCTCCAGAGATGCCAAAGGCAGACAGCTCCGCCAGCTCCTGGAGAAGGTGTGTGCAACACAGCCACACACACACACAGCCACACACACATTCCTGTTTATGCAACAACACACAGTCTCTCTCTCTCATGCACATTTACAGTAAGCACCTGCATTCATAAAGACATATCACATCGATTTCTATCGTTATTTGTGCTTCTTTG
Source organism: Decapterus maruadsi (assembly GCA_030347415.2). Taxonomy (NCBI): domain Eukaryota; kingdom Metazoa; phylum Chordata; class Actinopteri; order Carangiformes; family Carangidae; genus Decapterus; species Decapterus maruadsi. Next base: position 23,714,704 of record CM064906.1, read on the forward strand.
TTGCTCTAATCCTCAGAGAGATTGCACCAGCCAGGTCCATAACCCTATTTTCCACTCCTGCATATATTACATGGGTGACATCAGCTGAATGGCTGCTTGTAAAGATGAGAACGCTCTCCATCTCACCTTAACACAACTGGAGTGCAACAAACCACTGAGGGTTAATTCCAGCCTTTGGACTGTAGCATTATCAGGGTCGACATGTCTAAGTGGGAATGTTATTCCTGACAGGAAGTGGACTGTTTCTCAGCCTTGGAAGAGTTTTTTTTTTCACATTTTCCACCACTGGATTTAGTTGTTTTTCTTGTTAAATAAAGTGTTCATTTTGGATTCATCTCCTAAAATTAGCTCTGAACACAACAGACAAGATTGTGAACTGAAGTAGAAACATCAAATTTTAAATCAAATCTTAGTTGTTGTTGTTGTTTTCCCTCACCATGACAGTGGGGATTTAATGCATTATCTCCAAATAAACAAACAAACATGCGAGCACGGCACTGGAGTCACTTTCCTAAATTAGTATGCCATATAAGGAAACACTGCTGTAGCCTACATTTTAATGTTGTATGCCAAAGGCTGTTCTCTGTCATTCATTGGGGCCTTTGACACTAATGTACTAAGCTGCCGCAGGGCTTCAGTGAGGCCATTTTAGGATCCCTGCGCCAGAGACAGAAAAGTATGCAGAACACAATGTGTGAGTGTTGTGCCACTTTGCTAGTGATGTGCTCCAGTAATGCTGGTTGGTTGCAATTATAGTCAAAGGGAGAGAGGAGAGAGGGGGGTCATATTTCTTCTTCTTGCTCAGACGCCCAGTAAAACCTTGTGAGCTTTTGTCAAACAGAGAGAGACACTGTCAGGCCTCTGTGTCATCTCAAAGCTTTGAAATACATCACCAACCCAGCAGATTCCAGAATTTATGTTATATTGAAACTACTAAATATACTTTTCAAGACAGATCAACAGTCTCATGTCTGTGTAAAATTAATCTTAAAGCCCTATTCAGCTCACACATGGACGGTTAAGAGACAATCACGCTGGAGGTCAGAGTGTTGATTTATTCCTTGGGACGTTGGAGCATGGCAGGCTACTGAACGGCTGAACATGGAGGACATTTTAATCCCACGGCGGATGGAAAAATCAATGCCGCGCTGTTTCATTCTTTTCAAAAGGTGCAGAACATGTCGCAGTCAATCGAGGTGCTGAACCTGCGGACGCAGAGGGACTTTCAGTACATCATGAGGATGGAGAGCCAGATCAAAGGCCTGCGGTCAAAGTTCCGACAGATCGAATCGGACAGGAAGACGCTCGTCAACAAAAACTTTCAGGTATAGTTTTTGTTTTATGTTTATGCCTGCAAGAGACATCACAGGAGCCGACGAAAAAGGGATTTCTTCTGAAGATGCCTGAGAAGCATCAGAACCGATAAAGTTCCTGACGAGACAAGAGTGCAAGTCTGCCACTGTCCGGCCAAGGACGAGGTTGTTTTAAGAGCGAGACGGGATGCAGAGGCAGTGTCTGTCCAGCATAGAAAACAGCGGGAGTGACAACACCTCCTGATTGCTTAGTGGAGTAGATTCATTATCTATTTGTTTAAAGGATAAAAGCAGTGACTGAGCAGAATAGTTGAGTGAGTTAGAAACTTCAGCGGCACTGTAGTTGCAACAAGAGGAGTCTTCTGCCACATGTGTCCATCCTCTGAAGACATCTGTAAAACAAAAAAGTAAAGAAATGATGAAAGTTGACAGTGAAAGCCAGTTCAGGAAGTGCAGCAGGATAGAGGGTAGAGGGCCTCTACATGATCTGACGTTGTATAATCAACATTGCTTTTACATAACAATAATAAATGGAGCAATTACTATAATAATTATCTCTAGTATCATCTATCAAGCAAATGTGTTTATTCTTACCAGACCCTCTCCTCTTTCCTCCGCCCCTCTGTTTCGTTTCGTTACAGCTCTGTGTGCTCTTCATCTAGATAAACTTTTTAATGTAATGGTTTTTTGTGTGTTAGAAAACAAAATTATGCTGTTTTCCCTCAAGCAGTAGTATTTTTTACAATAATGAATTCGTAAGAAGCTGACAAAGAGTTTGCTTTTTGTGCAACACAATTGTGGAACACTTTATTTTTATCAGCTATTGACTCACTCCTATAATGAGATGCAGGTATCACAGTCTCTATTGTATGTATTTGGCATTGATCTGCCTATCCCTAGATTCTCGTAGTTGTAGAAACTTAATTTTCTTACATGAGTGAAAACAAGCCCAAGAGGTGAGGCAGTTTTCCTGGATAGTACAGTACAGTCTGCTTCAAATGATGTCGGCCTTGTTAGTTTGAAACTTCCTGAAACTGCTGCACTGAAAACAAACTGAATCTTTCCTCCAGATTGTGAGAGTTGTTACAGCAGTTCCTCTATCGCACCGACGTGTTCTTGGTGTTTTTCTAGGAACTAAAAGGAAAGATGGAGTCCCTGCAGCCACTCATCCCCGTCCTGGAGCAGTACAAGACAGACGCCAAACTCATCTCTCAGTTCAAAGAGGAGATCAGAAACCTGTCCGCCGTGTTGATGGGCATCCAGGAGGAGATGGGAGCCTACGACTATGAGGAGCTGCAACAGAGGGTCTTAAACCTGGAAAATCGCCTCCGCAACTGTATGAGCAAACTCAGTAAGTCTGCTGCAGGAAAAAAATAACAGTGGGGCACGGTCAGCCAAAGATTAGACTATTGAGAAGAGAGGGATCATCAGGCACTTTTTTTTTTGCAGCAACCAGCAGATGGGTATTTTAGATACAGGGAAAAGGGACAGAGCAGAATATCTATTTATAGTCCCATGAAAAGGTAAATGATGGTAGCAACCATAAGCTTGGTACCGCTAAGTGAAAAAGTGCAACCCTTGGCTTATCAGAAGTCACGATCAATACATTTATTTCATGTTTGTTTGTTTTTTTTCCTCCACGTGAATCCCTCTGGTTCCTTCTTATGGCCATTTGCGGTCAGACACTGAAAAGCTGTGGTTTTCGTTGCTCCATCCATTTAAGTCAAACTTGAGGCTAATAAGATCAATTCTGCCTCCGGAGCAGCTTTGCCTCTGATAAAGGTTTGCATAACCAAAGCCCCAATTTGCCAACTGCCAGGTTATCAACATTGATGGGGCCTGTCAAAGTGTCAGCCTAAATAGCTAACATGTGAATGCTAATAGGATGTGGCTGGAAATCTGTCTGAGGCGGGCGATGATTACTCAAGCATTCGTTGCGCTTGAGCTTTGATTGAGTAAAATAGCAGTTAAACACTTAATAGGGGAACTTGGAAGCTTAAGTGCAGGTGATAGCCGGCTGTCATTTGGCACAATTAAAGTGTCTGGCAAGATGAATAAAGTGCAGCTCAGACTACTTTCAAAGATCAAACCATATGGGATCGATGTCCGACGGTGTTTTTTTAACAAGTTTGTTATATTGTGGCATTTTCTTTCATTATCGAGAAAAAAAGCATGTTGTGGTGCACAGATGCTGCTCCACAACAAAAAAAAAACCTTTTGATTGAAAAATGAGCCGCTACCAAAGATTTAAGCACTCCAGCACTTTGAGATCCATTCCAGTTTATTCCAACTCTAACAACATTTTGTGCGATGTGTGATGTGTTTTGCAGCATGTGGCAAGCTGATGAAGATCACTGGGCCGCTGACGGTGAAAACGTCGGGGACCAGATTTGGAGCCTGGATGACCGACCCACAGGCGTCTCCCAAAAACAACCGGGTGAGCCCACTTTATGCGCCTTTTCTTTATGTTGCAACGCTTTGAAGCCACACCGAGGGGGGGTTTAATAATTTACATACAACTGCATCCCTGCTGTTGTTCAGCTGGTGAAAGATGTTGTTGTGTTAGAACAACACACTCCCTAAAGGCTTTTCATTCATTTAATGTTTAGAGTTCAAATATAAAACTTCACTCATGGAAAAAGAAACACATCATGAACCAAAATATTGGATGTCTGCACTCTGTTTGCTCAACACAAGGCCTTCAGTGCTGTACTTTACAGAACCAGTAAAAGCCAGTGTAGAGATCTGTGGCACTTTGTCAATTAAAACATGTTGTTATTTTTTGGTTTACAGAGCATCCAGGGTTATTCATCAGAATAAACTGTGTAGATCCTTGAGACCGAACAAACTTGTTAAACGCATTTGCCTCCCCATAAAAGCATTTGCAAAGCCATTTTTTTTAATACTGCAGAGGCCAAGTGGCAGTTTCCCATGCAGTAAATCCACAAACACGCTGCTCCTCAAGTTGAAAATAATTTTTTTTTTAAAAACAGAGTCTCAGAGAAGAAAAAGCTCTTATTTAGTCAGGCAAAACAACACAGACATTATGTAGGAGTATGTAACTTTCCTCTTTTTGCTTTGAACATTTTCCATTTTGAAAATGTCTTTCTTTGCACGCATGTGTGCTCCCTAATGAACTCGTATTATTTTTTCATAAAACAATGTCACTGCTCTCAACATGTACCGTCGTAGCCTCCAAGCTCTGTGTATATTTTGTGTGTTTGCTGTGTGTTTGCTGTGTGGTTGTGATGAAAAAGACAAGAATTAGCATCTTGCCTAGGACTCCCCAGCAGAAGAGATATTGTATCTCAGCAGGACATTCCTGGTTCAATAAAGGACAAAATAGAAATATTACCACCACTATCATCCAGTGTCGTACCATGAAGCAGCAATTTGTACTGCCTTGCCCGCCTGCTGGTACACACACACACACACACACACACACACACACACAGTATACAGACACAAAAAGGTAGAAACACACGTAGGCCTGGTTCCTTACACTATGAAGTTCAGCTCACTCCGGGTAAAACTGGGTTTCACTGAACTTAAAGGGATAGTTCAACATTTTGGCGAATTGGACCATTACCATAATCCCTATAGTCATAGCAGTAGGTTTGTTACCTTTAATTTTCGCTGCAAGCTGTTTTTAGAACAGCAGAGCAGAGCCACGAGCTGCTCAGAGCAACGCTACGGAGGCTAATGGGATTTCTTGGTTTCCCTCATCAAACTCATCAAATACACAATCCAACAACTCCAAAACTATGCTATGAGATAATAACAGAATGTTACCAGACAGAGTTGTTTTAGAGGTAAATACAGAGACTGCTTGATGAAAAACTGCCTCTGACGAGAACGCGCATCAGCGGTTTTGCATGAATTCACCTCTAAAACAACTCTGTCTTGTAATACTACGTTATTATCTCATAGTGTGGTGAATGTGCAGGTCACAACTTGTCCATGAGAGCGTTTTAGAGTTGTTGGATTGTGTATTTGATGAGTTTGATGAGGGAAACCAAGAAATCCCATGAGCCTCCGTAGTGTAGCTCTGAGCAGCTCACGGCTCTGCTCCGCCATTCTAAAAATAGCTTGCACCGGCAATAAAAGGGAACAAACCTACTGCTAAAACTATAGGAATTATGGCAATGGGCCAATTTGCCAAAATGTTGAACTATCCCTTTACCATTGGTCAACCAGTATAACAAACCAATTATCAACTGACTAGGCCACCTCAGGTGATAATTATGTTGTGTTCATATGGTAACTAGAATTTCTGAATACGTTTTTACTGGAGACATTAGAAGAATCTCATCGCTCCATTTGTTCAAAATGTAAAAGCCCTGGATCAGATCCAACTGATCCATAAGAAAATCCACTGCTCTTCCTTAGTCAACACCTTATTGGAAACTCTTTTGTCAGGATCCTGTAGGAGTGAGTATTCCTTGTTTCCAGTGATCTGATTGATCGGGGTTTGATCTGATCCTCTGCTGCAGTGCAGGTTGGTTAGCCATGTCGCAGAGGTCACCATAGAGATCAATCCTACCTGAAGGTGGTTAGACGTACTGTACAGTGCTGTACTGTACTGTACTGTACTGTACTGTACTGTACTGTAGGCCTCATGACAGCAGAAAAAACCTGAATTAAGCCTAAACATAGCTCGATACAAGCGGCATGACTCCTTTTCAAAACATTGCTCTGTAGCACCATAAGTGGTCAAAAACTATTCAATACAAACAATAAAAAACTATGAAAAAACTCTAAAAAAAACTCTTTTACTAAATAATAATAAAAGCCCTCAAATACTAAAATCCTTTGTCTCACTTAGGAGCTGTATTCTGAGATAATCAATCCAAATTCACTCTGTTTCCCGGGGTGGTTAAAGTTGTCCTTCAGTTCTATTTGGTAGAGAATAAAAGTCCATCATTCATGGTTTTTGCTTTAAATAAATGTTTGGCTTGCTCTTTTATTCTGCTTTAAAATGAAAGGCACAGAATTGTTGTGTGTTTGTGTTCATTTGTCACCAGGTCTGGTACATGGACAGCTACACCAACAACAAGATCGTGAAAGAGTACAAATCCGTGGCCGATTTCGTGGCAGGGGTCGAGTCGAGAACGTACAACCTTCCTTTCAAATGGGCCGGGACCAACCACGTGGTGTACAACGGCTCTCTGTACTACAACAAGATGCAGAGCAACATCATAGTGCGGTACAGCTTCGAGACGGGCCGCGTGGTCACGCAGCGCGCGCTGGAGTCGGCGGGCTTCCATAATGTGTACCCTTACACCTGGGGAGGCTTTTCAGACATCGACCTGATGGCGGACGAGCTGGGCCTGTGGGCCGTGTACGCCACCAACCAGAACGCGGGGAACATTGTCATCAGCCAGCTGAACCCCGACACGCTCCAGATCCTCAACACGTGGAACACAGAATACTCAAAGAGGAATGCCGGCGAGTCTTTTATGATCTGCGGGACGCTCTACATCACTAACTCCCACCTCACCGGCGCCAAAGTGTACTACGCCTACTCCACTAAAACCTCCACCTACGAGTACACAGACATTCCCTTTCACAACCAGTACTTCCACATGTCGATGCTGGACTACAACGCCAGGGACCGCACCCTGTACGGCTGGAACAACGGCCACCAGGTCCTGTTCAACGTCACACTTTTCCACATTATTAAAACGGAGGACACCTCTTAAAGCAGAGGAGCAAGATGGAAACGATGGAGGAAAAAAATGTATGAAATGGATGGTTTCACCTGAATGTTCTGATTAACTCTATTTATTTATTTATTTATTTATTTATTTCATTTCCCTGATTAGTTTTGTGCATTTTATATAAATTAAGCTAATGACATCTCGTTATTTTGCCTGCTGATTCATGGAGAAATTCCCCCCAGTGTGGGAATGTGAAACTCTCCATAAAAATAAATGACAGCACAAATTAAGACAAGTTCATTACATTATATGGAACACACTGCAGACGCACATTTTGGACTAAATAATGGCACTTTTACTTAGCAACTTTCAGAAAATCCCGAACAATGAACCGCGGGTAATTTCTGCCGTTTCTCCTTTTCTCTCCGAAAATGAAAGCTTTCTCCCCAAAATGAAGTCCTCGTATTTATAATGATTTCCTCTCTCCGTATTGCATTTATTCATGCCTCCCTAATTTATTCATATTTTGACTGTGTTCACTAATTGTTCGTTTTGTTTCCATTCTTCCCCTGCCATTTATTCATCATCATCTGCTAATTTATTCCTGCCTTTCACCAACTCCACTTAGCTTTCAATTTGTCTTTGTACTTTTTCCCTTTCAAAAAGTTTGACCTTGTACAAGACAATGAGAAATGTGGTGAACCATAATGAACCTGTATAGTTATTGCACTTGGCTTTTTTTGTGTCCATGAAGATTCTCAGTCACCCAGGTCATAAGGATATCTGTAAGTACTAAGTCGAAGTACTAATGGCCAACAGCGAACGTGGTTGCCTTTAACTTAGTACTTTGAGATATGAGCTTTTTTGTATCTTCAGCAACAGTTTGTATGCCTTATTCAGTGCGGTACGTTCTGTAAGCCCAAGGATAACAGCTCTCGTGCATGAATGTTGGCTATCCTAATAGCATTTTTACTGTAACTGTACATCTGTGTATTTTGTATTTGCACAGCATCCCATTCTCCTGCTCTCTAGCTATAGTTATGGTTAAAAAAAACAAAAACAATCAGTTTATACAGACAGCAGTAGATAACTTCAATCATTTGTTTGTGTAAATAAGAAGTTATACATAAGCTAAATAAAAGTATTGTTTTCAATAAAAGCAGTGTTTTTGTGTGTGTTTTGTGTTCGCAGGATGAGACTTTGGTTTTCTTTCTCTCCTCTCTGCAGCCAAAAGAGGGAGAAAAAACACTGAAATACGTCAAAAGTGAGGTAACGTCGCACTACGTATAATTTAATGTGAGGTCACAGTGAACTCATAGACATGAGCGCAGCTCTGCCAAAAACTGTCCTCTATAAGCCAGAGTGGCTTTTCTCATTTCCTGCACTGCTTTACCCATTTCACATCACTGCTGCTGTTTCTTAGAGCTTTAATCACATTAGGATATGTGCCTTTTTCCCCCTGGTTACTCTTCAGTGAGGGACGGCATCCTTGTACATTTAATGACGGCAGCTCGTGTTTCACTTTGGGCGTTTTTTTGTTTTTTTTACATTGATCTACAGGGTTTTGACTGTTGACTGTAACTCTATCTGCTCTACTCCTTCAGATTAAAAAGGAAAGTTTGTACAATATCAGTGTAAGCAACATGTCACAGCCTTTATATAATTAGGTATATTGGTTTAAAACAGTGACTTATTTAAAGTTTGAGATGCAGATGGATAATAGAGCCTCAAATAAACAACTCTGTGACATAATTAAATTACAAACATACAAAATATAACATTCCTGTCAGCATAATTACTTCAGAAGAGAAATGTGTAATCTGTTTCCTTTCTACAAACTGAGTGAGTTTATTTGTCGAACCAAAAAAACAACACGTTTCATTATTTTTGAGGAAATGGAACAAAGATTTTCAGTTAGGCTGGGATTTCGACTGAAGTGAGTGAAAGAGAGTCAAGTGAGAGGTTTTAGAGGTTTCTGAAAGCAGCAGGTGAAAGCAGCCTATTAAAGTATCTAAAAGTAGTGGCACATGCACTGTAGCAGAAAAGCAGCGAGTGGTGTGATTTGTGAACAAAAGCTGATTTATTTCAGAGTTTATTAAGCTCCACTAGTAAAGGTGTGTTTTCTTTGCTGTCTGGAGCAGAGTGAGACATGAATACAGACGACGTTAGCAATGTGTGAAATTAGCTTTTAGGGTTGTTTTTGTTAAGCAGGTTACTTGAACTTCAAGAGGGATGCAACAGTCTCTAAATCCTTGTATAAGTCCTTAAAGGGATAGTTCATCCAAAATTCAAAATGTATCCATATAATGGTTGTGAATGGATACCACTTTTCTTCTTCCAAAAAGACACACCTAAAAACATCCAAATACCTCCATAATGCTCGTCTGTAATGTCCCTCTTGTATTGAAGCCCCGACATGAGAAATTGTTCCACCGGTGACACAGGAAGAGCAGTGAACCGAGACACTGGGAGCTTCTGCTAAAAACAAGCTTAAAATAAGACTTATTTAATTTTTTTTGCAATAATTTCTCATGTCTAGGCTTCAATACAAGAGGGACATTACAGACAAGCAGTATGGAGGTATTTGGATGTTTTTTGGTGTGTCTTTTTGGACCAAGAAAAGTGGTATCCATTCACAACCATCATATGAGTGAAATTTGAATTTTGGGTGAACTATCCCTTGAATTATTCTAAAAGCCATTGCAGAGATCAATTAAGTGTTAGTGTGGTTAATATAAGGACTGACAAAAAAAAAAAGTCCATCAAGAGATATAAGGGGAGGCATAAATGGGTGCAAACTCATATACCAGATAATAAAGCCATCTTACCAATAATGCAGGGGCCATTAACCGCAGGCAGACAGACTCAGAAGTATGAGTTACACCTTTAATTGGCAGCCTGTTAACGACCGACTGAGCTCCTCACTCGGGTGGATGAAAACCGAACGTGTGCAAATTTAACAACAACAAGAAGACCGAATATAAGAAGTTTCACGTCCTGTCAGAATCCACTCATGCTGAAATAAACATGATAATTAGTGTTAGAAGAAGGAATTAGTGCGATATGAATCTGACAAGAATTCACTGGCAAACTCTGAGATTTTTCAAACATTCATTTAGTGGGAGCATTGAAATCCAAGAATAGAAATTAATTATGGAGCAAACACACACAATTGTCAAGCAGTTACATTTGACCCCATCTATTCTTGTAAGGTTAATGAGGGAGGCAGATCTCTTTTTTTTTTTACAGTGTAAAAATGTGCAAGTTTCCAAGCAAATTAACGTCAGCGAGTCTGAAAATAAATCTTTACTTCCGAGATCATTATATTGTAAACCACGGCTGGTAGTGAATGGCGTTGCATATAATACGACGCTGACTAATAAGCGCCACTATACTGAGGGATTGTTAAAAGAGAGGCTGATTTTTATGACTCCAAACAGACAGACCTTGTTAAGATTCACACTTTTTTGCAGTGCTGCTGTGTTGCCTCGTGTGTGTTGACTCATTTTCTGTTGGGCGAGGAGGTGTGATTTCACGGTGTGTGTGCGCGATGGCCTTGAGGACTTTTTTTTTTAGCCATCCACTGTTACAGTACACACACATGCATGCACAAACACACAACAGTGTAAGGACACCAACTGACAGCAGCGTCTGTGCTGAAACTCTCACCCCCCCTCCCCGAGGTCAGATCAGATCAATGCAGGTCATGCCAGACAGGAAGCATCTCAAAGGTCAGGGAAACAGTCACGCCAACCAAGATATCGATCCCTGGAGGGCGCCAATGTTAAGCACTTTCCCTATGCATCAAGTCGTAGTACGCCTCTGTGCAGCATCGTGCAGCACTGGATTCTTGAATATAATAAAAACTTCAAGCATGGTACAAGTGTGACAGTCGCACAGCAGATCAGTCAGAGTTGTGGTGAATCTCTAAAGGAGATGAAACCCAATACTGAGTACCATCTCCTTCAAGCAAGAGCGCTCTGAACCGCAACCCTGCCAACCCACTGACTCCGCCACTGGCCAACATTTTTTTTTTCTATTATTAGTCTACTCGATTCAGTGGAGCACACACTCATATTCACTCATGTTTCACTTCTTTATTCAAGTGATTGCTTTTGTTCAACACACTCTTACTCAGTTGAGTTTTTCCCCTTCTCACTGATACAGAGAACAGAGTTTTCTATGTGGATCCACAATGAGAAATAAGACAGCACAGCACTAGGCAAGAAAAGACACCATGTACTAAGAAATCTGTTAGGGATGCACCGATATGAAAATTTTGGCTGATACCGATATCCAATATGAATTTTTCTGTTATGGCCGATAATTGATATTTACCGATATCGATATGTGTTGTTTTTTTTAAGTTTCTGAGATGATAAATTGTTGTGCAGACTGAAAATCATGCAAACTTCCTTTATTTTCAGAATGTATTTTACTTCCAAATAACAAGGTTACAGGATACCATCCTCCTCAGATTACCTCAACTTTGCAGGTGTTGCATACGGATACACATCGGTTGTGCATATCGGCCCAATTTTACTCATCGGACCGATACCGATATGTTAAAGGAGTCATCACCCGGAAATCGCAATTTCTCTTGTTAAAACATGCATATTGGTGTTTGACCTCAGTTGAAACTTGCCTGAAAAGCTGGAGTTTGAAAGTGGCGCCGTTTTTTCGCTTCGGCTCTTTTTCCAAACAGGAATAACACACAATGGTGTGCCTTCCTAAAGCACGAGATTTTGATTCTGCTCCTACGGTGACCTCACCGTAGGCTATACTTGCCTCTTTCACCACCCAACCCCGGCCCGTCCGCATTGAAATCGCTCAAGGGGGCTGTTTATGTTTTGGAGTCTGCATGCAGGCAAGTCCCCCCCGGCTCTGTCCTTCCTGCGGCGAATCAACGCGCGCCTCATTACATATTATACAGTGCACATCCGGACCAGTCAAAACCTCGCACGTAATCTCGCGTGATAAAGTCGCGGTACGAAAAAGGGTCAGAACAAGCTCAATGTTTGATTAAATTTTTTTTTTTTTTTTCTAATAAGTTTTACGAATTGATCCAAAGCGATCCAAGGGGGGCTGGATACGTAAAAAAACCAGGTTATGACTCCTTTAAAAAATGACGAACATCAGCCGATACCGATATTAATGCTGATATATTATGCATCCCTAGAATCTGTGGTTACTCCCATGTTTTTCCTACTTAAAATCATTGATCCACTACATCTCAAACACAATTCTCAACCAGAGCCACTTCATATTTCTTAGAGTGTCCTTTTCTTTTCTTTTTTTTTTCAAATGTCTCATTAGTGCCAAGTCTTGAGACAGCACAATGGGCCCCATGCATCGTGAGGCTGTAACACTTTTTAATGTCATCCGGCTGCTAGTATTAATCAAAACTCACACCACCACCACCCACAAATATTGAACCAAAGTGGATATTATGTACTCTAATTTAATTGATTTTTTTACAATTTTATTCATAATTCTTTAATAAGACAGCTGGTTTCCTGAGAAGCCCTCACACAAAGAAGCCTAAATATTAAGATGTGACAAATCGCTGTGAAAAAAAAAAAACCTCTTGTAGTGTAACACCTGCGATGCACACATCAACATTAATTCTGCTTGTGCATGAATTAGCAAATCTGTGTAGTTAGATGTTATGGGTATGGCACTGTGGTTGTCATCTAATATAATACAGCGTGTCATAGATGCAATAACAGAATGTGAAGCACTAGCAAATGAAATCAATTTAGTTAAATATTTAAAGAGGGAGGCTAGTGACAAGTTCAAAGCCGACAACGACGACAACAACAACAACAAAACTGAACAGTGATGGGGTGTTAACATTAAGGATAATCCCGTTCCCGTTCATTGGATTTGTGTTGCTAGGTAACAGCTTGGGGGTTTCACTTTATTTCCTGTCAGCGTTTGATATTAACAAACACCGTAACAGGAAATAAAAACAGGCTGCTGACTGTGAAGCAGTCTACAGAAATGGAAACAGAGGCCGCATTTAACGCTCGCTGCAACTTTCCTGCTGCAAGCCAACCCATCACCAAAAATGTAATTACTGTGGTCCATTTGATGCCGTGCACCGGAAACCTTTATTTGTCATTATTACAGCATAAACATTAACATCCGTTTGACTAAAAGTGTGGATGACTTTAGCTGTCAGCTCAGCTTTGCCAGGGCGGAAGGAAGGACTGGAATAAAATCAAACGTGTACTGTAAGCACAAGAAGAAGAAGAAGTGTTGGTTTTCTGAGTTTGAGCTGAATTACAAAGTCTGTGTATGATAATAAACGATAACATGTGAGCCTACAAATCATCCTGACAGCTGGGAAATAATGCTTTAAAGCGTGGGAGATCAAGCCGTGTCACCTTAAAAAAAAAAAAAATCAAATTGTGTTTGTTAAGATCATATTCACACATTTCTTTGACGGATTTTACACAACCACAAGAGACAGGAAACACAGAAGTGTAATAAAAGCAGAGATATTTCCACTTTGAGATGGATGTGGAGGGAAAAAATACTGTAGGGGGGGAGGGAACAGAAAAATTGACATTCAATAGTTTTTTGTTGTTGTTGTTGTTGGTTTTTCAAAAGCAGTTTTTTCAGTTCCTGTGCCAATTTCCACCTTGGGTGAGAAAAGAAAACATCAATTCAGTTTCGATTGTGTCAGGTGTTTTCTTATGCAACCGAGGCACGTTCGAGGGCAGCGGGAAACAGTTTGAGCTCGAGATAGAGCTGCAGACCGACGTCTCTAAAACAAGTCAACTGTGGTGATTGAAGTCATTAAAGTTAACTGCTATTGGCGGAAGAGAACACTTAGACTTTACATTTAAAGCAGGACTATAACAAGACAAGATTTAGTCTCTATCAGGGGCCTGAGTAAAAGTGGAAATTTTATTGTGATTGCTGTAATACTTTAGCAAATGATATTGTTGCCTTTAGAATGAGAATGGACTGATTCTGGTTCAGTATAATGTTGTTTTTGGTTGTAAAATCCTAATAAATTTGAACATTTATTACAGTTTTTTAGTATCTATAACGGTGGAGTTCACCGAGTTGCCTCTAACAGAGAAATTACAGAATTGAGTTCACATAAAAGCATGTAAGTGGTACTTTAAAAGAGAAAATTGTATTTTGAAGTCTTTTGTATTGTGCAACTTGCAAATAGAGAAGGTCGTACTGTACTGTGTGGGCACGGGGCCCAGTAACTGTCAGTAGCTCGTCTTATTTATGGTTTTGGCTTTTACATCTTTCATTAATAATATTGAAATGTACATTTCTACATTCTATTCTGTTAACTTTTGATAACTTTCTCTCCCAAAAAGTTGTTAAGTTGAGCTTGCTGGGAAATCCAAAGTACAGGCAAAGACGTTTAAGATGAAGCAATGTACTGTTATCTGTGTGGTGTACTATTTGCTGGTGTGCCATGGTTTGTGATGAATGAATATGATTGTCACAGGAGGTTAGAAACAATATGATATGAAGGAGGAACTACTGTATGCAGGACTTTTACCTTAACTATGCTACAGTTTTACCTTAATTAAACAGCTTCTGAGTAATTGAGATGGTTAATTAAATGACAAATAACTTTTAACAGGGAGAATGGAGGAGTCTCTTGGCCTCCGACCCGATATCCCAGCTCTCGTCTCAGTGGTACCACAACACAAAATGCGTCCCATAATCTGTTGTTTATGAAAGATAAGACGGTAACACTTTACAATAAGGGTCCCTTAATTAACATTAGTTAGTATATTATTAAGCATTAATTAACTGTTTACAGATATATTAACAATGAGTATCATGTATTACTTAGGGTTAGGAAACACATTAATTAATGTAGCCTAGTAATAAGCAGTTAATTAATGTTCACTACTCAAAGTTAGTTCATAAATGTAAAAAGTTGAATAATGTAATTAGTTATCATTGTGTATGCATTACTCAGCATTAATTAACACATTAGTACATGTAATGCTTAGTAATGTACTAACGTTAATTAAGGGACCCTTGTAAAGTGTTACCGATAAGACTACATAGATATACACATTGTAATGTGTATATAATAAATGACGTTAACCACTGATTGCTACCTCGCTGACTTTGTTAAAAACAAATGCACATGTTCAGGAGGAGGGTTAGAAAAACTGCGGAAAAGCGACCGGATTTGCATAGTTCTCCTTTAAGCCTCGAAGAGACAAATCCTCATATGTATTTTTTTTCCTCCTTACAATCATTCAGCTCTATAGGATAAAAATTGTCACATTTCAGTGTTCATCAGTTGATAAGTCTATAAATATTCAAACACAAAGTTAAAACAAACCCGAAGGACTTTCAAGTAATGCGCTCTCACAGCTCTCATCACAAACATTAATTGTTGCAGTTGTTTGCCCCTCATCTAGTGAAAAATACCTGACACTGAGGACAGGAAGTGATAGTCGTGTTGTTGTTATTAGTTATAGACCAGATAAAATCACTTGTGCTATCTGAATAACTATTACTATGACTATTTGCCTGGGTTTTTTTGAGATCAAGTTTGCAAAGGCCTTTACAGTAGGGGGGGCACATCTTGATAGGAGTGCTGTCAGATATTGCCCCGCCCTCTATTTGATCTGAAAGGAGGCTCCCATTCCCTTGTGTTTTACACTGCTGATTTGTATCATCAGAACAGACATGTCCTGGGATTTTCAGGACAAACCATGGTATGAGGATGGTTGTTTTCTGTCTTCTCTAAGAAGTTCCCTACTCTACCTTTAAATTGTTTTTTTGTGGCTTTCAGTCCGGCTTTTCTGCATTTTTTTCTGATTATGCTCTGAAAACCCTAAATTCAGAGTACACTGTAGGACATCTCTTATCTTGGTTCTCTACAAAATATTCTTTGTCAGTGGTTTGGTTTTAGCATTAATTCAAACTAACTGTCTTTCCCAAGCAAGTTTGACAACCACCTCTGGAAATACTGTAGCAATGCTGCTTTTACATTGTAATGCTTTGTCTATATTCGTTTTAAACACCACAGGCCAATCCACTTTGTATTAACAATGATTTGATTATAAATGTCGGCACCGAAATTCTGCACGGATCCCACTTTAACTGAATTATAACAGTTGGAGACAGTTGTATCCCTCACGGAGCAAATAGTTTCTAACTTTTAATGCATGAGTCACCACAGTTGGAATCGGCTCACTAGTCTGTCTTCAAAGTTTCAGACGTGCTGTAACAAATAGGAACACACAACACACATTAAAAGATCCAGAACAGCAGCAACATTTCTGTAGATTCTGTACAACACCTCTCATTTCTCCACAACAACCCTCTGTAATTCCTCCAACAGCAATTATTGACAAAAAAAAAAAAACATGTACTTGTAAGCAGGGAAGATGTCACATCCCTCCAAGCTGTTTCAGATGATCAAAGTTACTGTAACTTCTGTGCTGTCCACACCAGACCAAATTGCTGCGCCCCCGAGGCGAGAATTACCATCTGAGATTTGTGGATATTTCACGGAGGAGGATAAAAAAGAGGATGAGGGATAACTTGCGCTTCCTTGTGCTGAATTTATTTTAGTTTTTTTTGTGTGAGACCTTAACTTCTGACATTTCTGTCAATGGGTGGGAACAGAAGCAAGAGGACTTAGATACAAAGATAGCGTGAGATCTTTGTCCTTCACGCCGCCGCTGCTGCTTCTCGCCGACCGTGTTCATTTTGAATGTCACTTGTTCTCAGGTTTGCATTTCTGTATTTGGCTGCACTCCTCTGCAATCATCCCTTATCTGTGTGCACAGCAGCTAAGGGTTCCTCTCCCTGAATGAATGGGCTCAATAAACCTGTCACAGCCCAGACTTGTTGACTCTGTACTGACTCAGGTTACGGGGATCCATCCTTTTTATTGGCTTCAGTTTGGCTACGGATTTACAACGTGACGTTCTGCTCGCACCTGACACCGCCATGAAAACATCCAGTCACTTAATATAATTCACTTGTTTGTTGTCCTGCTCAGTTGTTGTTGTTGTTGCTGCTTTCACCAGTTTGAGCTGATACAGTAGCTCTCTCAAACCAGATACTATGGCGTAACTGTTAAAATATTTTCATATAGCAAGGACGTAAAGAAACTACATTATATAAATAATATGTTGTTGTGTATGAATTGGTTCTTTGGATTTTTCAGTTGTTCTGTCACTGTCATGTTGCAATATTGAACTTTACATCAAATTATAAAGTGCTTATTTATATTTAAACTCATACTCTTTCATTTGCATAGGGATGAGGGTGTCAGCTTTAAAGTGTAAAGTACTGGTATTGGTATCTTTAATATTTTCAGTACTGTAAGTTAAACCACGTAACAATGCCTTCATTGTGTGATACTTGTGTAATTGTTATTCATTGCATTTCTCTTGCATCATCGTGTGGTGACAGCATTGTCACAGCGCATCAACGTGGCTTTGAACTTTGCAGTGCTGCACAGTGGTATTGATTGCTTTTAACATTGATTTATGTGCACTAATGTGGCGTCTGACCCCAGAGACCTGCCGACACATAACAACAGACTAAACAGTAACTGGTGCTTCTGGTCTGTGCATTGGATTTTTGTTTTACTCACAGACACACGGCATATTTCAAATGAAGAGAGATCACAAAAAGGAACTAAAGAAATTGATCATCTGTAAGGTGGAATATCATATACAGTAGCACCTATTTCACGCTCCATAGTACATGCTTTAAAATTCGCTCAAGGTGTGTGGTGTCAGTTAAACGTCTATACAATATAAATGTGAAACCTACAGCAGAGTAGAAGTCGCAGATATTTATCACCATCCAGGTTTTCAACAGAATATTTAATGGGCTCGGCGGACGATAAGGAGATGAGGGTCATCAGGGATGTTAGCTCTTGCTGCTGTCAGGACAGGTGCACACGCGCGGGGATCTTTGACTGACAGCTGCGCATGTCGAGGCATAGACGAACAGGCCCGTCTTCCAGATTAACTTTCCACTGCTCAAGCCTCAGAGATTGATCTGTGCCAAGGACTGGCAAAGCCTTGGTGTGGGTATTGTAAAAGGAGATTGGATGTGTTCTCTCAAGGAAAGAGCTCCCAAGGTTGTGAGAGGGAGAGAGAGAGGGAGCATGATAAAAGAAATATGGAGCTTTTATTAAATCACTTACAATCATTGCTGAGGATGTACTCATCACACACATAGAATCACACGTTTTCAGGGTCACTCACTCTACTTTCGTTTTATATAGTCGATTTCTTTTAAAACTCAAAAACCCTGAATCAGTTGGGGAAGTTATTGTTGTATTGAAGTAAACGTACTGTAAACAGACACCAATACATTTCACTAGATGAAATGTTATGTATACAGTATAATTGCATTGAAATAGCAGAATCTATTGGTAACTTAAGACTTGCAAACTTGTGAACCTGATTGTACACTGTTTGTATTTGCAGATACTTTCTGTATTGATATGGTTGTCTCTTTAATCATTTGGCGCTTTAACTGCTTGAGCTCCGTTGAGCATAATTCAAAGGAGCAGTTGCTGATTTCAATATGTGATTTTTCACTTTGTTGTGTGCTATGGAGCTACAGCTTTGATTAGACTGGACAGACGGTGCAGCAGCTATCTTAGCTCTCTGGTGAAAAGTCTCTTTTGCTAAGAAGGATCACAGAGTAAAACTTTATCACTGCTGATTTATCCAGAACCTATATTATGCACAGTTATTTTAGGTATTAGACATATTTTTTTTCTTTTGCTTGCTGTTAACATTTGTTTCCAGCCTGTGTGCTGAGCTAAGATAATTACCTCATGGTTCCAGCTTTAGATTTGATAGCTATTTTCTCAGTTTGCCAAACGTGTGAATTAACAGGGCAATCCAAGCGTATGGTTTGTTTTTGTCACTGGTGGCATTATTAATGGAACCAGGGAAATCATTTTCTATGTCCTGGCGAAAAGCTGACAGTGACCTGCAATAAGCTGCAATAGGTGTGACTGCAGACAGCCTCCCTTATTGCCAATGACATTAATGGGCTAACAGTGGGGATGGGATCACCTGCAGCAGGTGAGCTGGGGCAAATCTGTCCGCCTGCTTTTACATCAGTACAAATTGAAGCAGGCTGTGTACATGAGCTATCTCTATGAACAGCAGTCGTGGATTGTGTTTAACTGTAGCCTATAGTCTCAAAAGCTGAAATCACATTACTGTGTGATGTTAATACCAGGAGCCCGTAGCACTGTGAATGTACATTTTCAGCCTAATGGAACTTGTTCTGACTTTCTCCTTTTTAATGGCCTGAAATCAAATAAATTAGACATTCATAAGAGAACTGTATGTATTCTCCCAGCAAATGATTCAATTATGTTCTGTAAACGAGGCATGACTGACCTTTTTAAAGAGAAGCTATTCATAGTTCACTTTCCAGAATTGCCTCTGTGGTTCAGCCAATCTATTTAGCATTTCCTGATGCGTTAAATAGGGCTTACAATATCAGGACATTTCAAATTGTGTCAGGTGACAACATATTCTTTAAAAAAAAAACTATTATAGTTGATATAGTGCAGATTTTTTTGCAGATATGTTGGATTTAATCAAATGTTCAGGAACAGTAGTTAAAAGGTGGTTGTACAGTACTGCTTCAATAGGAATACTTGAGTTGATCTTTCAAAACTACAATCTGCTTGCACAATGCATTGCAGGAGGACTTTTGTATTGCATAGTTAATCTGGTCTCCTAATTATCACTGTCTTGATGCCGGGCTTTGTAATGTCCCGTCAAAGTCAGTGATGTATAGTTTTTTGTTTACACTGCTTTGCATCCATCCACTGTCCATTTTTTAGTGTTTACAGTCCAACTCAGAAGCAGCAGCAGCTCCCAGGTGGATCAGTCGTTACAATCTTATCTAGTATTCTTCAAACCTGCAGAGCTGTAGTTTAAATTCTGTTGAGGATCCCAAAGTTTTCCAAAAAAAATCTATCATATATGCCAAGAAGAATATGAAATATGTTGAGGAATGTGTGCAAAATATGGGAGAAAATATTGTCGGAGAGTAATGATTAAAATTTCCCCCTATAATCTTAAACCTTGTTCATATAGGCTAATTAGCCATCGAGGTTTTTTATCTCTAAGAGGAATAAAAGGCTTCTTTTCCCCTGATCTTTTTGTCTCAGAGGCTTGAGAGGGGTGTGTTGTTGTTGTGTGGCTTTGATTGATAGCAGTTGGAAAGCTCAACGCCGACGTGGGGAACAACGAGAGGAAAAGTTTTGCAAATTTGCACCTGTAGCTTTCGAGACACTGGCCAACAGCGTCTTTGTTGGAAGATTAAAGACCACATCAGCATCAAAGAGGAACCCAAGTGATAATTGGAGGTAAACTGGCGAGCGGTTTAATCTGCTGTGGTTGAGCAGCGACTGGCCTGCAGGCTGAGGCACCAGCAGCACACGTTTTAACCCTGTGAATGATTGTTTTACGGGGTTTGTTTGATAATGTGAAGGTGCAAGATGTGAATTCATGTTTGTCACTTAGCAGGCACGACAAAGTGGTCATTGTAAAAAGTTGTTGCATCTGTTTATTTATTCAAAATACGTTTATTGCTTCTTGTTTTGTTTGGTTTAAATTGAAAAGATCTGATTGACTTTGCAGAATCAACTTATCCATGGAGAAATAAATGCAGATCAAGGCACCTTTGCGAGGTGAGTGGGTCATATTTATATTGATTTTGATAACATAAACTGACAGTAAAATGAATTAGTGTTGCAATATGACATTTAATACAGGCAGATTAGATATAAATACAGCCCCCTCAATTAAAACTATAAATGAGCAGCACAATATCCATTATAGATGCAAAGATTCGAGGCTCTAAAAGTAAAGTGAAAAACAATGCCGTCACCAGCTTGTGCCACAAACAGCATGAATCTATTCAATCTCAGTGTCTCTGCATGTAATCTCAGACTGACGCCATGAGGTTGAGATCAGGGCTCTGCGGGCTCCAGACCACATGTTGCAGGACTCCTTGTTCTTGTTGCTCAAACAGCTCCTCCTCATGACTCTGGGCTCTGGGGCCTGTGTTTTCGGGGTTGAAGTCGGGATCAGTCAGACGCCTCACTGATGGACAACAATGCAAAACATCTGAAGCTCCTGAAAAGTTTTTGCACAGTGCTGCAATTATGGCTAAATCAATATCCACTGAAAAAGCTCCATTATGTCTTTTAGAATAACAATAACCCAACTATTAGTCATCAATATGAGCCATCATGAAACCCCCCGAAAATATAAAAATTCAGACTTTGACGCCTTTTTGTTCAGAAGAAGGAAATTTGATTCACAGAACAGATACAGTATGTTAGAGCAGGAAACAGAGCAACACTTTTTTTGTTCAGTTTGACTTTTGTGGAAGTGTGAAACTGAATTTTAAAGTCATAGAGAAGAGATTCCTCAAAAAGATGTGAGATCAGGTACGTCTCTTGTGTTCAAATTTTCCATTTACTTCCATTTGATGATTTTTCCAAAGAGATCAGAATGAGTCATCAGCACTGAACCAACGACACATAGAAGAATAGGCTAAATACAGTACAATTTCTGCAGCTTTATTGTGAAGCACTTTTTTTTTAATAGCAAAGGCAACTTTTGTAGACCTGCAGTAAAGATGAATTATTCTGCTTCAACTTCTTCACTGAAAAGTCAATGTGCAAACTGCAGCGCGGTGCAGACATCGCAGCTTTGACATCAGCATTTGAAAAGTCTTCACGCCCGTTCCGTCTTTATTCCTGCGACCTGTAGCCGAGGCAAAACAACCCCCGCCATCCATGTCTGACATCTTTCATAATCATAATCAATAGGCCAAGAATAGCACTTGAAGTTCAGCTATGTCGATCCATCCATCCTTCTCAATCGTCTTTTCCCTCTTATTTCCCCCCGCAGGGTCGATACCACTGGCTTTAGAGGCAGCAACAAAGTTATTCACATTTCTGCCCCAGGGGAGTAACAGCGTGGAGCTGAGGTGCGCTGAGGAGGCTAATGAATGTATTTGTCATATCTCTAATGGCTCACTATATCACCACAGCACCTTGGCTTGAGATTTATGGCGAATGCAAATGCAGTCTGCGTCGTAGGATTTTCAGTTTTTTGTGTATGTGTGTGTTTCCTGATGAGACGCTGAGGGAGAAACATTAAATTGACGACACCGGAGTCTTTTCTGAGCCAAACTTGTGAGACTGTTGACAGAGTGGCGTGATAAATGATAAACACACAGAGGTCTGCGGGGAAGTTGGTATTCACACCAACAAGGGTGCTAGAATGGCAAACTAATGATGAGTCAATTCTACTATTGATTAGGGCGAGCTGGTTTCGGTCCCTCGAGGGCGCGCGCGCGCACGCACACAAGCCCACACATAGGCTACACGCAACAGCAGTATCAGCTTACTCTAAAGTTACACCGAGATGTCTTTTACAGATACCAACTCTAGAAACTTTCTCTCACCGTACCCCCTTTTTTTATGCTGCACAAATCTTACACACCAGCAGAACTTCATCTTCTTCCATTTAGTCCCAAGTGACTTCATTTTGAGGCTGTATTTTTTTTTTATCTATAGTATGCACTCTAAATGCAAATGACCAAGTGTCTAGAGTTGGGGCATGTACTGTAGGCTACAGAGCACAGCTGAGGAAGACGGCGCCAAAGAGAAGTGTTCACAATCCTAAGAAATATATTAACATTGATTTAAGAAATGAAAGTAATTAGTCCATGAATTACCTTTTTATTTTTATTTTCCACAGCTCTGTCTGTGATCAATTTGCTTTCAAATCTGAATCTACGGTGGGCCCCCGAGAGCTCAGTGTACTGCAACTTCAAGAAAACACATGCGATGACAAACACCCTGCAAATCCAGTCAACATCCTCATCGATCCTCTTTCTCTCTCTCCCTGACTTTTCTCTCTTGTCATTGAAAAATTGAGGCAAAAAAGAAAAGAAAATGATGGACATGCTATAAGGCACTTGTTAATCAATGCTTTTAATAACAATAATAATAATAAACTTTATTGTATCGCTCCGTTCGTGCATCACAAATTTCTTTACAAGAAAGAAAAGACAAGTGAAAAGAAAAAAATTTAATTTACTTTTACACCACAGCTACAGTTACAGTTACCAAGTTACAGTGTGTTTGGCTCTTAAGGGCCACCGTACCAATTAGAGTTTGTCAAAAAAAAAATTATCCTGTGAAATAAGTTGTGACCTGTTGACCTGCACCTCAAAGAATCGGAATCGAGAATCGGAATCGTTAAAATCCAAAGTTATTCCTCACCTATACTGACTCCAGAGCTAAAAGCGTGAACAGTGAAGGTTTTAGCCAGCAGCGTATTTCATTGGTTCATTGGTGTGTTTGTGAGTTTCACGAGCAACATTTTTTATGTAGCACGATTGAATAACTGGTGTGTGGGTGTGAGAAGTATTTGCTCAATATTTCTCAAGGGGCGGCGGCGGCGGTGGCGGCTCCTGCAGCTTCTGTGGAGACAAGAGCTCACACAGAGACGTTAGAGTCAGGAAGACGACGACACAGGCTGCGGCGGCTGCTGCTGCTGCTGCACGCAGTCGCCGCACTTTAAAAGCACACTTGATCAGCAATTCCTTCTATGAGCCCACACATCCCTCAGACTTCAAAAGACACTTCTCTGAAGGTTCGGGGCAGGAGCTGAGTGGATCACAGAGGGATGCCTCAGCAGAGCCACCTTATTTTGTTGACAGAAGACATTACTGGGTTATGGTTATAACAAACCTACTGTCCCCTTAAGTGACTGGTTCTAGGTCAAAAAAAACATTTTCAAAACAACACAAAAGCTTTTAACGTCTCATGCATAAAACACACACTCATCACCTGCTGAATGTTAGATATAGAAGATAAAACAATAATCCTGCAGCTTTTCTACTGTTAAACTATGTAGGCTACAACCTGAACTTCCATTCAGTCAGCACAGATCGATCAGCAACAAATGATTGATGATCCCACCCTTCCCAGGGAAAACGCCATGATTAAGGTAATTTGGGAAACAGCTGAGCTTTTGCTCGGTACTGACTTTTATCGACAACCGCGTTCTTTAACCTCTCTGAGTCTCTAACAGTGTGGACCTGTGAGCTGTAGATGGCTCTCTGAAAGAAAGGATTTGTCTCAACCACACCATATCAAACTATTATTACTGCTTGAATGGCAAATATAGATATATTAGGCTCTAAAGGAGCATTAAAAGTATAGTATATGTTTTGTAGAACCGAACCAAGGTCTCCAGTTGTATTTATTGGCTCGAATACTTTTCCTCTTTTCATGCTTTTCTCCCATCAGTCGTCTCATGGTGCATTTAGATGATTGTGCTTCTACAGTAGATAATGCGGCAAACATCTATGGAAAGCTGCCTGAATGCACCGTGATTTAGCCGAGGCTGAATGTGGAGTCAGAGAGTGACAGTTGTGTGGTCCCCTGATCCAGTGACGTCATGCAATCACCATCTTCTCCTGTCATTATACCTGTGATTCTCTGTCGTTCTCCTTCTTTGTACATTTCTGTCTCATTCTCCCACACAGCACGAGGCAGTAGAGTAGAACGAGTACAACAACCTTGACACACAGTTCTCCTCCGTTAGAAACTTTCTCTGTCATCATCCAGGAGTTTACTTTTAATATTCTGTTTTATAATGTTTTAAGTATAATTTTTGCATACTGTCATGTCTGTCAACACAGATACACCAATAATCTTCCTCGACTCCATCCGTCAACCGTGCCCTCAATTAAACTCATGACCCAAAATATCCGCTCCGCTCTGGCTCACAAGCTTAAAAAAAAGGGGGACGTTAAATGCTGTGTCTCAAAGAGAAAGCAGACATATTCTGTCTCAAATGACGCATTAAAAGTCAAACGAAGCAGTCTATGCAAACTAAAAACTTGCAAACAATAAAATAAGGACGTCTCGTCTGCTAAAAACATGAAAGAGACTAATTCACATCATTCTCCATGATCCGACATTGACAATCATTACAACTTGGCACCTGATCATTGCTCCTAATTTTCATCAAGTGCGGATGTCATCATGATTTTACACTTGTGAAACTGGTCTTCCGTATAATCACCAGTCAGACTTGGTTTGACACCGATAAACCTTAAAATCCTTTAGAAAGTGAAATTATTGTGACCTTGGCTATAAGAGATTTTCCTTATTTCCACTTAGAATAACCTTGTGTTGAAAATCTCCACTCAATCCACAAATCAGAGGGTGTCTGTCTTGTGATCTGATTTTCTGAGACTGAAGCATATACAGTAGTAAAATATCAACAATATCAATATTAAATACATAGGTGTCTTGAAAACTTGAAGTTACTCCAGTGATTCAGTTGCTTCAGAAAGGAGAGAAACTTTTAAATTAGACTTTGGACTTTCACATTATGGTCCTACATCCCATAATAGGCTACATCTTTTGCTTAATTAACACCCACATACATTCATGTTGATGTTGTGTAACCTATCTGTACCCTGGATTTTTATTTATTTACAGTATTTATTTACCTCTTTTCATGAAATGATTGTGAAAATGTCATTATTTAAGTGTATCTTCTTAAAACTTTATTGATCAATCCCTTCCAAACATATCACTGTGAAAAATAAACCACAGTTAATGTTTATAATATAGGAATAAAAAGAGGAATGTGTCTGTGTTTAGTAAATTGACATGTAAAATTGGAGGAATGGCCCTTTAACACGCACACACAGTAAGTGCCTCATATTTCATCATCACAAAGGCTGTTTGATATCATAAATACAGTGTTTTTACACATTTTAATAGTTCCATTAGAGACCTCCAGTAGGAATAGCTGTTCATAAGGTATTTGTCAGATGTGAGAATCATTCGTCGAATCACAGAGGAACATTTTGTTGTTTGTCATGAAAGCACCAGAACATTTTAATTGGAGACCACCAAGGTCTGTACATCAAGCTAAAGAGACAGACTTATAAAGTTCAGGACAGTTTTATTAGTATTGGAATCACTGCAATGTAGAATGGATTTTGTAATAAATGCAGTTCATCACATAATTAACCTCATATGTATTGATTGAGGGGCAGGACGCCTTGGATCAATACCTGGTATGTATGTGATTAAGAGAGACTGATGTACCACTGAGGCTGTGCAGCGCTTATTAAGCCGGTAGCCGCTGGTCCTGTCGACTCCCGTGGGGTCGCTTTCTTCTCTCTGCTCTGCAATACCAGTGATGAAGTTTGTCTGACTAGATTACATTATGTGCCATATGGCATCTGAAAAAACATGAGAATCTATGTGTGAGGGAGTTTCTATCTGTCAGCGAATGAAAGGAAAACTTTAGGATGTTGAGATATGATCACAATATTAAAAGAAAAAGAAAAAAACATTTCATATTCTGTGTCATATCACCAGGGGTCTGCAGCTTCACCCATCACCCACTGTGCACAGCAGCAGGTGAGTCGGACCACGAAGTATTTCATCTCAAGACAGCAGTATAACAAGCCTTTCACAGCGTGCTATATTTGTATTAATGTAAATCAGGGGATTTTCCACACATTTTAAGTTCCTTAAACTTCACTGAATTCAAACTTCAGGCAAATGTCTTAAAAACATGGCAGAGATTTGTCGAATTAAAACAATATGAGATATTTTGTGGGTTTGTTGTTGACTTTGACTTCATTGCCACAAATGAGAGAAAGCTTTAATAAGAGCAACAACTGTGTGCTGATGATGTGACCTGATCCCAAACATATTGGTGACACTTCTCATCTCTCGTCACACAGGGAGGATATTTCCATCATTTTAATAACTGTCTCCCAGTTGTGTCATGGCAACAGGGATTCTGGCAGAAAAGTATTTCTGACTCATCCATCCTTATGCTATGTTTAATATTCTTTTTTATTACTAGGCCTATATGGAGCTATACATTTATACTTAATTTCATATGAGATAATATAAAGTAGCTCTGTAAAAAGCTTGTGATATATCAGTGTGAATCACATTAATGTTATTGTAAACAAACGCATTAATGTTGTTTTAACCCCTTCCTGTTTCTTAAATCAAAAACTTATTTGTGCTCAATGATTTCATTTTTTAAGTCACAGGAACAAAATCAACAAGAGAAGGGAGTTCAATGTCAGTCCACAGCTGAAGTCAAAGTACTACTGTAGATGGGTCCTGAACTTAAATGATCTAGCCTAGAAATCTAGACGCACCCTAGCGGCAGCAAAAGTATTTGCTCCGTAATTTTAATGATATAGTCTGGCTTGTCAGGCTATAAATGATCGTATTTATCCTTTAATACCAGTCTAATACTTTTATTCTATTTGCATCAGAACAGTTGCTGATAATTCTTTATAGATTTAGTCCTTTGAATGTTTTATACTTGTTTAAAGTCGTTGATAGTTGATGTACTTGTCACAAATCCGGTGGAGCTAAAAACAACAGTGTTTTCCCTCTGAAACATTGTGGTATAAAGTATAAAGCAGCATAAAATAGAAATACTTCCTTTTTTCGTTCTCAAGTACAGTTCATAAAAATAACTAGTTTCCATTGCTGTCCACAATGTTTTTTAATAAAAATGTGTGTTAAATTGACATTGGTTTTGGTAACAGTGTTTGTTTTTTTCAGTTTTCTTGTCTCAGCAAGCTCTAAATTAGCCTTTTTCAGTATTCGGCCGCATACGAGCAGTCACATTTCACACCCTGTTACAGTATGACTTGTTTGGCCTCCCACGGCGGCACTATTCATGCTCATCAGCTCCATCCAGATGACCATCTGGGCAGGAGAGGTGCATGAGATCCACACCAGAGAATTCATTAGCAGCCACAGTGCCATCATCCCTCTGTTTCTTTGAGGGTAGCCAATGAAATCCAGGTTAGTGGGCGGCCTGAGGCGATGACACCATCCACTTGCGGCAGAAGAGCAGTAATTGGACTGTGTGTCAGATAGATTCGAGTTGTGACAGGCCACTCTGCACACAGCGTTGCCTTGGCCACGGTGCAAAGCTATCTCGGAGCCACTCTGCTGCTGACCGGCGTCTTAGCTTTTCAGCGAAGGTCACGGGATGCATTGTGGGTCAAGCCTTTCAACAAAAGGCTGAAATATTTAATGACAATTTACTGCACTTCTTCACATTTACCTTAGGAAACTCTGGACTGTTTTATTTGGGTTTGACGACGCAGTACAAATCAGCTTGACAAGACTGCACACAGCATAAAGTATAAAGCATGTTTAAGGTTTATTTGGCCAAATACAAAATAGAATTCCTCTTTATTTACATCTACATTCAGCTAACGGCTCTTTGTTTTCCTTTTTCTTCTTTGACATCAAATGTAATCCTCCGAGAGGAAAGCGTCATGCTATTTTGTACTGACACCGGGGAGCAACATGACAGGCAATGTATGAAACACAACAGTGAGTGACTGAAAAGAAGAGAAGTGATAGTAAACATGTTTTGTATTCACACAGTTGAGATAAACAAACAACATGAAATGACACTTAATTTAAACGCTGTAAATAAAGTTGAGGTGTGTATGTGTGTGAGCGTGTGTCAGTCAATGTTGACGTCTTTTAAAAATACTGCTAAGGTGCTTAAGTATTCATTACACATACAATATGTACATATTTATACAAGTCAGTCAGTATAAACACAAGCATCATTCTTTCCCATAAGGAGCTCACATCATTTCAAGTAAATAATTCAATCAAACATGTTTTGTTTTGTTTTTTTGATGACTGTTCTACCAGTGACGCCCAGTCTTGTCTCTGTCCTGTAAAAAGTATATTTGGCTAGTGAAGGGGAAAAGGAGAAGGAAAGTTACAGTCGTTTACCAGTAATTAAACCTCTACCTTTGTGTCTCTTTGTGTATTTTTTACAGATGTTTTTTTCTTTTTCATGTTTTCCTCTTCACTGGTGAAATCTTGATGTCTTTTCTTCCTCCTCCCATTCGTCTTTGTAACGTCACGTCCTCGTCCTCTCCCGTCTGTTGCTTGGCAAAGTTGACAAACACCTGAAAGGCAGGAAGAAAATTGAGTTAACTGATTTAGTTAAAGGCATAAAAACATGTTTTATAAGCTTTTTTTTTTTTACTCACTCATGTCACAAATGTACTTATCTGCTAGTTATTTCTGGCATGGTGTTAAAGCTACATTGGATCTAATCTTTTTTGCATGTACCTGGTCCAGTGTTGTCTGAGAAACGGAGTAGTCTTCGATGCTGAGTCGCTCTTTATTTGCCACCACCAGCTGAAATATCCTGGCTAGCGAGGACGAGGCGATCTCGTACTGCAGCGTGTTGTAGTGCTTCTCCCGCTGAACGCAGCCGGGGAAGGAGCTCTCCATGAAGCTCTCGACGGGCTCCAGCTCGGGGGACATGCCGGCCTTAGCTGCCTTGATCTTCATGGTCACTACGTAGCCGTCTCCAAATCTAGATGAGGGGAAACAGCGGAGTTTGTTTTTGAAGTTGTCGTACAAACAAAAGTTTGCACGTGTCTTTCAATTTGTTCAAAGTTTGGAAGTTTTCTCTTATGCCAGATGTGGTTTCTTTCTAGAAGCAGGTGGTGGTGATTGTTGTGATTGTTGCTTGACAAGAGCTTCAGCCATTGTTGCGTTTACATAATAAGAGTTTATTATAATAGACGGATAATATCAGGAAGTGAGGCAGGCTGGGACTAGCTGGTTAGCATAAAAAGAAAAAACATTTACATTAACGTTACTTTCCACCTCCACAGCTGTGGGCGAGTAAAGTGTGGTGCAAAATTTGTGGCGTTTTGTCTACATTAGAAACTAAACATCTGTGAATGCTAACACTAGCTGTGGAGCAATAACAATACATACACATGGCTGTGTAAGTTTGCCTTTTTATGGAATATACTGTATCTCTAATAACATGAATTGTCTGTCCCATAGAGTCTGTGATAAAACATCCAACGCCTCTTACTTGTATTTGAGATGCTGGATGGTTCCCAAACACTTGAAGGTCCCATTGACCATGATGGCCAGTCGAGTGCAGAGGGCCTCGCACTCCTCCATGCTGGTGGGAGAACAACAACAATAATCCATTTTTATTGCTGCTGTTACGTGTTTGTGAGCAGTGAATCATAATTTCACAGATCTCTGCAGTAAAAACGATGCACACCCATCTAGTCATGATTTCATCTTTAAAAAAAAACTTCTTGGCAGAACAGCGAAGTGTGTTTGGTCGTCTGCTACAGCAGATGTGTGCAGTGGATTAATTAATTTCATTATTAGATAGATACTGAACCTGTGTGATGTCAGCACCACCGCCCTGCCGTCCCGGATGACGCTCATGATGGCGTTCCACAGGAAGCGGCGAGAGTGCGGGTCCATCCCTGTCGTGGGCTCATCCTTTAACACACACACACAAACATAAACAAACAAACTTGACTCTCCTAGCGAACGAGAGAGCGTGTGAGCAGAGACCAAATCCTTATCTCTATCAGCATATGGCAAAGATCTTAGATTTATGCCAACTTGAATTGAACCGAGCTGTTGCCTGCCAGCGTATAAAACATTCGGGGCCAGGCTTGACTGAACCCATATGGCTTCCCATCTGGAGCCATATACCATTTTATTGATAAATCCCTGCATAAAACCCAAAAACCCAAATAATGGGCTCATGAGCCGCTCGTCATTGGCCGACTCACCAGCAGCACCAGCGCCGGGCAGCCAATCATCGCGATAGCTGTGGAGAGTTTGCGCTTGTTGCCTCCGCTGTAGGTCCCTGCACAGCGGCCGGCGTACTCTGTCAGCCCCAGCTTCTGGATACCCCACTCTGCCACCTACAGTGCATAAATAACAAGGGGAAGTGGAGAAGTGTTTGGAGGGTGCTTCTACCCAGAGTGCTTTGCTGTATACATGTTTAGGGCCACTCCATAACAACACTACTGCAAAATTAAAAAGGACAAAACAAACATTAGCAAATACACAGAGCAACAGTATAAAGGGGGAGATGCACAAAACAGCATTAATTAAAGGGATAGTTCACCCAAAATTCAAATTTCACTCATTATCTCCTCCCCCTCATGTCGACTAAGAGCTGTGAGAATTTTCAGAGTCCTTCGTTCCTTCTCTGAGTTACGGGGGGGTTCACGCACCAGTATTTGTCCATATAATGGTTGTCAATGGACACCAGGGTTCTTCGTCCAAAAAGACACACCAAAAAACATTCAAATACCTCCATACTGCTCGTCTGTAATGTCCCTCTTGTGTTGAAGCCCAGACATGAGAAATAAGTCTATATTTTAAGCTTGTTTGTAACGGAAGCTCCCAGTGTCTCAGTTCACTGCTCTTCCTGTGTCACTGCAATTCTCACGTGATTTGTACTGACCGGCGGAACAATTTCTCATGTCGGGGCTTCAATACAAGAGGGACATTACAGACAAGCAGTATGGAGGTATTTGGATGTTTTTTGGTGTGTCTTTTTGGACGAAGAAACCCTGGTGTCCATTGACAACCATTATATGGACAAATACTGCTGTGCAGACCCCCCGTAACTCAGAGAAGGAACGGAGGACTCTGAAAATTCTCACAGCTCTTAGTCGACATGAGGGGGAGGAGATAATGAGTGAAATTTGAATTTTGGGTGAACTATCCCTTTAATTAACAAAGCCGATGAGCTCTCTGTCTGACGCTCAGCCAAACATTAGCTTCGTGGGAGGATGAGACACGGCGAGGCGGCAGAAGATGCGACGCAGCTGCTGGGAGTCCTACTCACTCGAGAGATCTCTGACTCGGGAACCCCTCTGAGACGAGCGTAGAGGTAGAGATGCTCCCTGCCGGTGAGGAGCTCATCGATGGCGTCAAACTGAGGGCAGTAGCCCATGTTCTGGTGCACGTCAAGAATCTCTGTCACGATGCTGGGAAAATAAGACACAACAAGGTGCGAGTGAACACACAGCTGCATAACGCTGTAGGAGGAATAACAAACTATCGATCAAACAAACCGCGTGTGTGGTTTTGCACTGATAATGTCTGTATTTAAAACATGTCACGTACTGTAGGGCTCAGAGTGTCCTGATTCATTTTCTTATCAGCTGAATTCATTTATTTAATGGACAAATTTTGTTTTTTGTCACTAATTAAAGCCAAGTGTGTGTGTGATGGTTTCCAGTGTTCCTCTATCCCTGTGGGGACACTTAGCTGACACAAAGCAGTCTCCAGCCTGAGCCATTAAAATAATACCCAACATTAAAACCTCAAAAATTCAATTCTCCTCCTGTCGGGGGGTGGGTTCTTAATTTTTGTCCCCATGGTCGCCACATGTACTGAGGTTAAAGTCGCCGCTGAGATACAACAACAAGAATGTGGTGATGCTTTCGCTGCCTCGAGGAAAAATATGCTCATGACTCACATCCACACTGAGGCTGAAGCTTTGAAGAGAGGTCACAGTGTAGTCTAAACTCACTTGACTGAAAAGTCAAGAGCCGCTGTAATTAGTAGTTGTTTTTACTAGCACTTAATCAGGACTTTTATTAATATGGGTTTAAGCGTTTAAGTGTCTCAAATTGCTGTTTGAGAGCATTTCTAGTGTTTCCTCTCAGTGGATGCAGGTACTTTCACACAGAATTAGGCTTCTGGCTCCACTTCACCTTCGTCCAAGGTGAACAGAGGGAGGAAAAGAGTTCAAAAGAGGTCAAAACCGGAGCAACTTTACAACTTAATTTGACCAAATACAGCACAATAGTGCTCTTTTGTTTGCTGCAGTTGTTGCAGGAGCATCTCTGACCTCTTTGTACTCTCAGAATAGTTGGCATGAGAATATTTTTTATTAGAGAAAACTGGCACCAACTGCATTCGCTCACTGATAGAATTTGATTTGGGATTTGAAAAACTTAATTGTCAATCAATCCTCCTTTTGCCTGTTTTGGAGAAACACTTTTTTTTTTTTTTAGTCACAGGATGGAAATTAAGTTTGAACGACCTTCTGGGTCCTCCGACTCTCTAAATAACTGAACTGTTTCCAGCAGCTTTTCATCTGGAACAGATTTTATTCTTTAACACCAGCCCATCCAGCCCTGCAGAGGGTTTATGTCTGATCGTCCGGGGGACCGTTCTGACTGATCTCTACGTACCTGTACCCAGCCACGGTCGCCTCCCCAGAGCTGACATCGGTGTCACCAGTCAGCATTTTGAAGGTCGTCGTCTTTCCAGCTCCATTAACTCCCAGGAGCCCAAAGCACTAACAGTACAAAAGACGATCATTGCGTCAACACAAGAGCACATTCAGCCGAGATACTGAAAGTGAAGTGAGGTTATGACTGACTGATGTCCTTATGCATCTAATAATCTATTAGTTTTCATGAGACGTCTCTCAAAAGGTTCATGTATAATATAAATACATCCAACACACCCAGACAAAAATAAGACCTTAGATAAACAGACTTCATTATGTTGCCTGCTGATGGTAAATGCATTTCCATCTCCAAGTGTGTGGCTAAAAGCTTAGTCGGTGTGGGTTTACTTTAGCAAACACGAGAAGACAAAACTTGAGAATCAGAATTTAAAAGACAGAAAAAGAAAGAAAGAATTAGTAGCTCTCAATGAACTCAGTGACTTCACCTCTCCTGCAGGGACTCCCACACAAATCCGGTCCACAGCTGCCCTCTTCCTGCCCACATACGTCTGTGCAGAGAAGCCATGGAAACAGTAATAACTCAGTTTGTTTATGCAGTTATATTTGTGCATCCGCGTACATTTCATTATAAGTGACAATTAGCAGATAATTGTGTTTTCTTTATCACAATGCAATAATCTGTGTCACTGTGTATGCACCCTCTTTAGTATTTGTTTTATCCATTACATACAGTAGTCTATGTGATACTCAGGTACACTCAGTATAAAATGCATTAATATTTCAGTATACGACCCACTACAATAAAACTATATCTAACTATAGTCTATGTGAGACAGGTATGAACAGTGTTACTCACCTAAAAAGCAGTACACCCACTACAACATTAGACTACACCACTGACACAGCGTGTGATTTATTTATATATTACAAGTGTCTTTTCTATCTTTTTCTTTTATCTGTTGTTATTTGCTACAGTTCATACTAATGTGTATTGATGATATGTTATGCACTGTCTGGCTTGTTAAGAAATTGCCGTATTGTTTTGTCTGTATTGTTGTATCCATCCCATTGCTTTTTATATTTTTTTTTCCAAAATTTCTTTTTCATGTGCCAACTCAGGTTGTTTTTTTAATATCTAACCATCTTACTGAGGTTTTGTCAGTATATATTGTATGATGGTAATGTATAAACTCTTTCTGCTCCTTGGTCTGAAATCCAATTCAGCTGTATGAATATTTATATATTTATGAATATATGGATAAATGAAATAAAGCTGAAGTGAAACTAATCAGTACAACCAGATTTTAGAATAGCCATATAGAAAACAAGGAGTGCAGTGTCAGTACAGTGAGAGCAAGTTATGTTTAGTCATGGATGTCTCTGAGTCAGTGATTTTTTTTTTTTTTGTACCTTTGACAGGTCTCTGATCTGCAGGATGTCTGTCTTGCTCCCTCCTTCATAAATCCTCTGCCTCTCTGCAGCAACATCGTCATCTTCATCGACTGTTGAAGTCTGTCTGTACTCTGATAACCTGAGGGTACAAAAAGAAAAAACACATCAGATGTGTGGTACAAGAGATGAACTTTTATCTGTAAACAACAACAAAGTTTCAGTGGAAAGGTGAAGATGCTGTGTATGTAAACCTGTTAATACTAATAATACATGTAATACTGATCGGTATTAACCCCGTCTCTTACCAGTGGTCCATGAAGAACCGGTACTGGATGAGAAGATTGAGAACAAAGTACACGAAGCCCTCCATGGCCATGAAAGTAACATTTTTCCCCACAAAGTCCCACCGGAAAGGGTCCATGGTGTGCTCCTCACCTGCAAACAGAGAAAGTAGAGATCGGCTCTGAAAATCCACCCTTTGTTCAGTGGGTAGAAAGTAAAAAAAAAAAAAACTCAGATGGTTTTATTTTATGTAACTCAGAGGCTGTTCAAACATTATTTGTCCTGAATGAGAGGACAGTGATACCTCAAAAATCTGACATAACAAAGGTTATTTCTTTATGCTGATTCCTAAAGGTTCCAATTTTGCAAAGCTGCCTTTTTTCTTCCCATTGGAGACTTGCACACTGGGCTTTTCTCACCAAATGTAGTTGTCACTGTTAAAGACCAATAATTCAAATGGCAGCTTTTTTTATGATGACTCATGTAAGTGTTGGGTAAGTTTGCCAAGTCAAACGAGCCTCCCGACCAAAACCCTTTAATAAAAAATGAGTCGGCAGTACTTACCGAACCTGGCGTAAACATCAGTGACGGCCTGGTTCATGGCCATATCTATCAGACCTCGCCCAAGGCAGAAGTGAGGGAACACCAACAGGCCTTTCTTCAGCCACTCATTGAACATCAGCAAAGACTGAAAACACAAAAACACATAAACTCGATTCAGTTCGCATTTACAACACTTACATCAGACCGAGTTTATTCACTCAGTGTCACGGGAGAGCTGTCTGCGTCTAAATATCTGACATCTACAACCACATAAAAATAAAAAATCTTCATTGGCATCATGTTTACTGAAACATTGCAATATCTAAGCATGAAATAGCTGCAGTTTTTGTCAAATAAAAGAGTTTTTTTTTTTTTCCATGTTTTATCATCTGTGTTTTTTTGTACTTACGCGGTTGTTTTCAAAAAGCTCCAGGATGAAGGTGATGGCGCTGCTGTTGATGCCGATGAACAGGTTGATGCAGGACAGAGAGACGTACGCTGTGCTCGGGATGTTAAATATGTAGGACATGGGATACATCATCGGTGTCACTGACCATCTGTGAGGCAAAGGAGCCAGAGAAAAGAGGAAAAAAATACTTCAAAACTATTTCCCATCGTCAAGAGTTTTCATCCATTTCCTGCCCGTTTCGGTTTATTTCACCTCCCTTTCATGCAATTTCTGCAATTTGTTCTTGTTCCCTGGATTTCCTCGCTGGTGAATCAGCTCGTTATCCACTTCCTCTTGTCTCATTTAGTCACACATTCGTCTTTTTTTTTTTTTTTTACTTTAGAGGTGAGACATCCTAATGAAGCCCTTTGGGAACTCTTACAGTAAACCACCACCTCACCTACACAATCTGAGGCAAATGAAATTTAGCAAAGTCTTACCCATATAGCAGAAGCAGTGCAACCAGTGCTGGCAGGTTGGACGGTGATGTGTAACACTTTTTGTTGAAAGCCATGAAAATGCCTACAACCATGGCAGCGCTGAGGGAGTAGTTAATCTGGGAAATGGAGGAAACAGTATTTCATTATAAGATGATAAAAACAGAAATTAACTATAAAACAAAGGTAATAAGATGTACAACAGCATGAATCTACCGGTATGATACATGAATTAAAGAGATAGTTCATCATTTTGGCAAATTGGCCCATTGCCATAATCCCTATAGTCATAGCAGTAGGTTCGTTACCTTTAATTGTCGGTGCAAGCTATTTTTAGAACGGCGGAGCAGAGCGGCGAGCTGCTCAGAGCTACGCTATGGAAGCTAATGGGATTTCTTGGTTTCCCTCATCAAACGCTCCGGTAGACAAGTTGTGACCTGCACATTCACCACGCTATGAGATAATAACAGAATGTTACGAGAGTTGTTTTCGAGGTAAATGCAGAGACTGCTTGCTGAAAAATTGCCCCTGATGTGAATCAGCGGTTTTGCATGAATTTCCCTCTAAAACAACTCTGTCTTGTAACGTTCTGTTATTATCTCATAGCATGGTGAATGTGCAGGTCACAACTTGTCCACCAGAGCATTTTGGAGTTGTTGGTTTGTGTATTTGTTGAGTTTAATGAGGGAAAACAAGAAATCCCATGAGCCTCCGTAGCGTAGCTCTGAGCAGCTCACGGCTCTGCTCCGCCGTTCTAAAAATAGTTTGCACCGACAATTAAAGGTAACGAAACTACTGCAAAACTATAAGGATTATGGCAATGGGCCAATTTGCCAAAATGTTGAACTGTCCCTTTAAAGCCTTAAATGACTTATAAACTAAATAAATTGTCTGAGATAAACAAACAAGAACTCCTCATATTCATCCGCTCACCATGTCCCAGAAGAAGTTGGACACCCAGTAAACCAGAGGGCTGACCCCGCTGACAAACTGCAGGTGCTTGGCCTTGGTCACACGCTCCTGGATGAGGTAGAGGACGAAGCTGGCAGGGATGAAGGACATGGCGAAAATAACACAGATCGCGACGACGGCGTCCACTGAGGTTTTCAACCTGAAAGGAAGAGGTCAGTAGAGTCAGTACGGTTCACTCTGGTCTGGAAATTTAACTTCAGATATTTGAAACGCAACAGCACCTTCCAGAAACAGATGTGTTTACTGAGTTAATTAAAGGATCGATAGTCGGTTATGAAAAAAAAGAAGAAACAAAACATGTAATTTATGATAAATTTGTAAATACAACTTGAGCAAATCCATAAAAACAACTGTTAAACCGTAAGTCAAACAACACATAATACAAATAAGAAATGCAGATCAATATGTGGTTATTTTACTAAGATTCGATCATGTAAACCGGTTTCCAATAATGATTTGATTTATTTATGTCAATTTATTTTAGAGATGGGCCCGGTGGTGAAATGTCAGGGTAAGAGCAGGTGTTGCAGCTGCTCAGCGTAGCAAGAAATCAATAAAACTAAATTAAATGTCAGCACAATGCAGATGTCTCTTTACAGCAATAAAACCCAGACAACTGGATGAGAAATGCTTGTTTTATATCCACAGGCTTGTTTTTTTTTCTTCCTTTGTTGCATGTTTTTGTTTTTACCTCGCCGTCTGTTTTCTATCCGATCATTATTAAGCTATGTTTGTTTTTACTTTAATACAATGAAGCTTATTTTTCTATGTTTGGGTGGGGGGCAGCTGTTCCGCAGGAGGCAGAGTGGCTCGTAGCTACGCTCATCTGAAGGTCGTTGGTTTGAACCCTGGCTCCTCCTGTCTCTATGTTGAAGTGCTGCAAGATACTGTACCCTGAATTGAGTGAGCGACTGAATGTGTGAGTGAGTGAGTGAGTGGGTGACTGTGTCTTATTGTGTAGTGAAGCACTTTGAGCGGTCGATGAGAGCATAAAAAGCATTTACGTGCAGTCCATTTACTACTTTCCCACAGTTTTTAGAAATCTGTTTGTGAAAGCTTTTCCTCCTCTGCACAAGCCTTTGTTTAATTAGTTGTAAAATATACTGTAGCAATGTGTAGTAAAGTAAAAGTACACTATATGGTTCAATATGAAGGTTTTCCTTTATTTTATTTCTATTATTATTATTATTACAAATAAATAAATAAAACCAAAAAAAGTATATAAATATCCACACTCACACAGTGACTTCAGAGAGCTGCTCCTTGGTGAGGTTCAGTGGGTGGTTGATGGCGGTGATGCCAAACTCGGCAGGTTTGGCAGACGGAGGAAGGAAGGCCCGCAAGATGGCGTTATTGGCCACGTTCATGAAGGCCACCATGGCGTGCCAGCCTTTATTATTATACCAAACCTGACATCAGAGAGCACAGTTAATTGAATACATCTCGCAGCCGTCTGACTCGGTAATTACAGTCCTGATCTACGCTTGTGGACTTGCCAGTTGACCTTCTTTACATAAAAAAAAAAACCTTCATTACTTTAAGTGGGAAGCAGAGCTATTGAAGCCAGCACTTACAGCCATCAGTCAGCATCCTTGTGGTTATGACACATTTTATAAATTGAAAAGTTTGTAATATGAAAGCAAAGCTCCGGAGGTAGACATCAAAGAAATGTTTCTGCTGAGTAGCTGAACTTCACCCACCTTTACATTGAATTCACTCTCCATGTATCGTAGGAAAGGACCGATCTCCCGCAGCGCGAACTCAGAATTGTAACCCTGCAAAACACAACAGTCAAGTGTAAGCGGACATAAAGGGATAGTTCAACATTTTTGGTAAATTGGCAATAGGTTCGTTACCTTTATTTGTCAGTGCAAGCTATTTTTAGAACGGTGGAGCAGAGACGCGAGCTGCTCAGAGCTACGCCACGGAGGCTCATGGTAGATAAGTTGTGACCTGCACCCATTCACCACACTATGAGATAATAACAGAACGTTACGAGGCAGAGTTGTTTTCAAGGTAAATTCATGCAAAACCACTGATGCAAGTGTCCGTCGGGGGCAGTTTTCATTCAAGCAGTCTCTGTATTTGCCTCTAAAAATCTCATAGCGTTGTGGTTGTGCAGGTCACAACTTGTCCACCAGAGCGTTTTGGAGTTGTTGGATTGTGTATTTGGATGAGTTTGATGAGAGAAACCAAGAAATCCCATCAGCCTCTGTAGCGTAGCTCTGAGCAGCTCACGGCTCTGCTCCGCCGTTCTAAAAACAGCTTGCACCTACCATTAAAGGTAACGAACCTACTGCTATATAGGAATTATGGCAATGGGCCAATTTGCCAAAATGTTGAACTATCCTTTTAAGTGTACTTAGTGTACTGTAGCCTCGTGTCTGTAAATGAACACCAAACCAGTATTCACCCCTGTGATGTTGAGCATTCGCCCCAACTGGTGGAAAAAGCTCTGGATTTCTTTGGGGTCCACATCGAGGATGGGAAGTTGCCCCCCTACGGACAGACCTCCATATCTGAAGAGAGACAGACACATTTACACTCATGGTTAGTCTCTAAAGTGTTGTAATGAATAATATACACAGGAGGGAGCGTAAGACTGATGGGTACAGAGAGAGGCTGACAGCAATGAAGTGAAAATTATTACCTTTGTTCATTCACCCAGTATTTGCTTTTCAAACTGTGGATTGAAAATAAAGAGTTTGATTCAGACAAGTTGGGTTAAAGAAGTCATCAAACAAAATGATTTACAGAGCAAATCACAGCCTGTTAACGGCATTATTATAAACTTCAATCAGATGTTTTCCATATTTCTCATCAACGCACCTGGTTCGGATGAGACTTGGATATGTTTTCACCAGGTAGTCGGAGATGTTGCGCTCGGTCAGGTCCAGCATCGTGTCTCCCGTGGCTTCGATGCGCTGCCGAGGGGGGAGGCCTCCGGCGCCGATGGGGCAGATGGGCATCATGGTCAGCTTCTTACTGGTGCTGCACTGGCAGGACGGAGACGGGTTCCTCTCGTTCCACGCAGGACTCTGCAGGATGTTGGCGACGAGAGGGGAGTCAGGGTTCTCCCACTCTGTTGTGCTGTTACTGCAGGGCATCCTGGAGGAGGGAGGGCGATGGCCGTTTAGAGGTTACATATGTATGTACCTGCTCAGGTGTCAGTATGTTTTTCAGGCATAAGAAACTGCTAATGATCCAGTAGGTCTAATATGTGTTTGTCTAACTCATCTCATCCTGTCTGGTCTTGTTTGCGGTCCTGATACTCACTCCAGTGGTTCTCCCTCCATGCAGCGCGTCCCCAGGCCTGGTCGGTTTAACAACCGCTCTTTGAAGCGTTTCATGTTGGGGTCGAACGGCTGCTCGTTACTAAACAGAGAGGAGGAAAAGCAAAGACAGGAAATCAGGTTTCATTGTATCTAAAATAGTCAAGTGTCTCTGCATCTATTACTGCCAATAATACTGATTATTGATCATTTACACACCTATTATAAACTTATTTCATTTTTCTAATCTGTCATTGTGAATCATCATCCTAGCCTGGCATGTTTTTACCCATCTATGGTTTTTAAAGCAACATTGCGGAGTTTAGCAGCCTTAAAATAATGTTTCCAGACTCATTACAATGGTAGAATAATGGTTAATAGGATGAATGGTGCAATAGCGCTTCCCAACCAGATGGTGGAAGCACTGAGCTGAAACTCCGCAATGTTGCATTAATATGATAATGGTGCCAAATTCAGCTAAAAGTGCAGCCTTGGGTTGATTTACACTTAATATTCAAAGTGATGTAGTATGGAGTGGGATACTGAAATAAACCAATACATAAGGCTGTAAACACATCATTTGCTTTTTTACTTAACAGGAATGTGCAACAACAATTTGAAGTTCAACAACAACAAAGTTTCGCACCATAGTTTTAAAAAGTGAACTGCTCTTTGGGGCCCCCTAGTGTTCACTTGGCCCTAAGCAGGTTGCGTCAGCCTTGGGCCGGCTATGCAGACACTTAATAAAAGTAAAATCCATCCGATCCGTACTGACCTGATGAAGGTGAACTGCTGTCCGTACATCCAGGGCGTCAGAGTCAAACTGGGATATTCTCCAAACGGGGGGACGATTACGGTGAAGACCAGAGCGATGAGGACGAAACTGGCAGGAAGCACGATCTGAAACCACGCATGGATACACCGGTCACAACGAGCTGGAAGTCGTCATCATAAGAACCTCTCCGCCCGTCTACTATCATTGAGTTAAGTGTGTCGTCGACAGCACAGACCTGAGCCAGGAAGTCTTTCTGGCTTCTCGTGGCGTGGTGAAGCCTCTTCACCAGCAGCGCGTGGAACTGCTTCAGGATCAGAAAAGCACCTTTCACCTGCCGGGTGCCTTTTCCTGCGCTGCTGTCTGATTCAACATGGGCAGTGCCATTCACACCGTTCTGTTCTGTGGTCGGAAAGAAACACGTACAGTAGAGTATCACTATTTAATAATACACATACAGTAAAGGACAAAACATTTGCAGCAAGCTGGAGAAGCACTTGTTCAAGCGTGCGTCAGGTTTCTGAGCTTTGTGTGAAGACAAAGCAGCAAAACTTTACTGAAAGCTTCCTGATGTTTATTGAATCTTCACAGACCTGGATCACTTGAAAAATGAGACTTAATCGAGTCGTAAAAAAAAGTTTTTTTGGTCCATCAGAATATTGTATCTATTACGTCTATCTACACACTGAAAAACTAAATGTAACCAGTGGAAACCCAGGTCCAGTAGATTCAACAAAGAAAAGCTTTTATATTGCCAGAGCTTTGTGGAGTGGCTCTCGAGTCTCTGACCTTCATCTCCCTCTACACCGACATTGTCGTTTTTTCTCCGCTGTAACATCCACTGCTCTAGAGGTGGGAGTGCGACACAAAAGTGAGACACAAAATACACACACAAAACACACACAGAAAACTAGAGGGTGAAAACTGACAAATGTGAACTGTAGCTACTGACAAAGAAGACAGTTGGGGGGTGTGGACAGGGTAATAAAAACAGGT
The DNA here is from genome assembly GCA_030347415.2 of Decapterus maruadsi. Classification (NCBI taxonomy): domain Eukaryota; kingdom Metazoa; phylum Chordata; class Actinopteri; order Carangiformes; family Carangidae; genus Decapterus; species Decapterus maruadsi. The sequence continues at coordinate 23,756,914 of CM064906.1, forward strand.
GAGGGGGCAAACGACTTAACAGCACGTTAGAGAAACACGACCACGGGTCAGAAATTCAATTCTGGGTAAAGGCCACGAAGAAGATCAGTGGTGGTATTTACCAGGAGTGGTGGCGTTATTCGCTGCCTCTCCATCTGCAGTGACCTTTATGAATATCTGAGAATCAAGAGAACAATAAAAATCACCCTCCAAACTTTTTAAAAACTTAGCACAAACTCAATAAAAACACAGGAAGTTTATTTTCGTGACTCTGATTTTCCAAACTAAGACACTTAGAGAAAAGTACATGATGCCTAATTAAAGACTTTAGTGTCAAATGCTGAATAAATGGTTAAGAAGCCTTTATATCCTTGGTTTTTTCCATTATTAGAGTTTCAACTTAATCATTTAAAACTCAACAGCGGGCATTTATCTCTTGGTCGGTGGCTTAATTAGCAAAAATCTGTGTTTACTTGAAGGTTGATGGTTCATTCATGACAGAAGCGGCCACCTGGCGTCACTTTGATACAGTGGAAATGCAAAATTAACCACACTGACGCCAGTGGGTAAAGTGCTCAAAAGTGCTGAAATAGTACCTAAATCCTTCTATCAATGAAATGTAATTAAATTAAGCAAGGCACGAGCGGTTGTTCTGCAGTAAAATACACAGTATAATATATCATATCACTTAATTAATAGATTATTAGCTGTGATATTTACACAGGACAAGGAGTTAATGTGCTGTAATGCATTGGATTTTTTAAAGCTTATTATATATGAAAATCTCATTCTGAAAAGTAAAGTCTCACCACAATTGTTGGATAAATGTGGTGGAGTTTAAAAAAAAAAGAGTTGAAATATTTCTCTCTAAAGTATAAAAACGGCTGCACCATGCGGAGCTCCTCAGCAGAGAGAGCGGAGACGCCTAACCCTACCTCCTCCAGTGACGTGTCAGAGATGCCGAAGCTGCTGAGGCCCATGTCGGCCAGAGTCTCCTCCAGCTCCCTGAACAGACTGGCGTACGCCCGGTGCTTGAAGCCTTTATTGGGGAGCAGGTAGGTCAGCTCCTGGCCGATGGTCTCTATCAGCTTGGCCTCTGGGACGTGGTGGTGGATGAGGCTGGAGATGCTGTCTATGTCCCCTGGGGTGGGGTGGGGGGGGGGGCAGAAAGAGAGAAACTGCTTATTATGTCCTCAGAACAGAAAACAAACACTATTATTCAAGTGGTAAAATGCAGAATGAGTAATTTGTGCTTAGACAACTTCATGGCACTGTGAATGTGTCCTCAGGCAGAGTTAAGAGGAAAACGACTTCTGGGTCAATATCGCCGCTAAATTTAGAGTGTGGGAAAACACTTTTGTTTCTGTAGTTGTTTTACAACATCAGCACACACAGATACACACTCATCCCTGCAGGTGACACACACACATGACGCCCTGAAAATAACTAGTTAAAACTAGTAAGTAAAACTGGTTACTATTAGCAATTTAGCAGATAAACCTGTGAGGGGTTAAAGTTCTTTATTTACTCCAAGAAATGTAATATACAGCATCACCTGTGAAGGCATATGTATACAGTATACACACACATATAGTATACTGTATCCATATGCATATGTATCAGTAACTTCAGTATATAAATATATATTTCATTTAGGCCTACATACAGTATGAGGTGATTATAAATACCTCATCAGGAAAACCAACCATGCCCAAACCCACATTTTTATATTAAGCTTAACTCAAACCTGAATTCCACATTAATCCAAACACCAATTCAGGATTATCCAACAGGTATTTAACCTATGAGATCTGTATTTCAAATGAATCCTCCATAATAATGTTGCAGGAGAGCAGGTGCATAACCAGCAGAGGAGGAGCAGCTCATCAGTATGCAGCCGTGCGCGGTAAAATAAACACACGGTGTTGTTCACTTACCATCCAGAACTCTTTCTAGTTGATGAAACTGGTTCTGAGACTGATCTTTGTATCTGGTGCATATGGAGCAGGAGCAGGAGCAGTCGGAGGCACAGTCGCAGTCGTTCTGAGAAAAAAAAACAACAAAAGATAAGAGAATCTTTAAGTAGACAAAAAAAAACCTGCCAGGAACATGAACCTTTGCTCATTGAAGAGAAAAGCAGGTCAAGTGTGCATCTACATTAGAAGCACATACGATTTCCAAGGCAGAGAGAACAGACAGGGAGGAGGAGGAAGGAGGAAGGAGGAGGTGCTGCAGGTGGTTGACTGAGTGTGAAAAGGTGTGAAACCTCACCTCCCTCTTCCTCAGGTCCTTCATGCGCCGCACCAGAGTCAGGTAGAAACCCACGCCGAAACAGTTCTTGAGGAAGAGCGGCGACCCGCAGCAGTGCAGCTGTCCCTGGGAGATGATGGCGATGCGGTCGCTCAGCAGGTCGGCCTCGTCCATGTGGTGGGTGGACAGGATCACTGTGCGGCCTGGACAGACGGGAGGAGGAGGAGGAGGAGGGAAACTTTCAACCAGGTCCTTTAATGCTGAATCAAAAGGAAATTTCAGTCTCTGCTAATTGTCAAAAAAAGAAAAGAAACGTGGTTAACCGTGGCTTTCAAGTGCTTTTGTCAACAGATTCTGAACCACGTTGATTTTATGATGACACTCTTTTTGCTTTTGTTGCAACTGTGTAGCTGAATTTTTCCGTTTGATCATTTCAGCTACTTAATTCCAGCGCCTGCGGAGACGTGAGAAGACGCAAAAGATTTTGGTTTCATTCCTCACTGTCTCGAATATACAACACATAGCGAGGGATAACATGATGTCCTGCAGGTGTAAACGATGCATTCACACGGAAGGAACATGGAGCTAAAGGGGGGAAAACGTGGATTTCTTCTTTTTTTTTTGTTTTGTTTTGTTTTGTACCAGTTCTGTATTTCAGCAGCAGGTCCCAGATAGATCTCCTGGAATAGGGGTCGACTCCCGAGGTGGGCTCATCCAAGATGACGACTTTTGACCCTCCAACAAACGCCATGGCAACAGACAGTTTCCTCTGCATGCCGCCTGTGGAATAATAATAATAAATAAATGCATTTAAATAAATAAATAAATAAATAAAACGGTAAAATTCAATTATCTCTGTGCTGCAGACGCGGCGGGAACAAGAGGTCGACCTGAGAGGTTCTGAGCCTCGTCGTCTCTCTTGTGAGGCAGCCCCAGGTCCACCAGCATGTCCTCGACCTCCCTCTCCGCCTCCGCCTGGGTCCGACCCTTCAGCAGCGAGTAGAACAGGATGTGCTCCTCCACCGTGAGACTGCAACAAAAACAGTGCAGCGGTAATGACGAGTGTGAAATTGTTGACAGTTTTGTTTTTTTTCTCTCGACATGTGAATGTGTTTTCTTTTTTTTTTATAAGTCTGGATGGGAACAAAATCAGTGACTCAGGCTTTCAACGTCTAACTGCTGTCAACGCCGCCGTCTTTGTGTTTTACAGAATGTGGACTGATTTCAGCAAAATGTTCCTCGGCTGAATACAGACTGAACTTTCTAAAGTTTAGTTTAGCAATTATCAACTTTTAACAAACACAATGTGATAAACACAAAATGTGTCTCTTCAGAATAAATGTTGCTTTTTTTTCTCTTTTGTTGCTTTAAAAACCATGTGCAAGTTATTTCGTTCTCTTAGACACACTGAACTGAGTTGAATATCTGAAATGTCACGTACTGTTTGAAGAGGATGTTGTATTGAGGACACATCCCCATGGAGGACCGGATGGTGTCCATCTCCGTCCTAATGTCTCTTCCGTAAACGTATGCCGTGCCGGACGTAGGAGGGAACAGACCAGTCAGGATGGACCTGGGGGAAAAAAGTATCAGCTCCATCATGACACATAATCAACACAGACATATAATATGAGATTCATGAGTTATGAAATCCGAGCTCACATAGTCGTGGTTTTTCCCGCCCCGTTGTGTCCCAGGAAGGACGTGATCTGTCCCTCGAAGAAGTTGATGTTGAGATAGTTCACGGCGGGACGAGAGCTCCCGGAGAAGATCTTCACCAGGTCCTGGATCTGGACTCCCAGCACCAGGCTCGCCGGGTCGGACTCAAAGAACAACTGACCTGTGATGGAGAACATGCATAAAAAGAACAATTAACACATTCTTATTCATTATAACGTTAATCTAAACTCTGTATAAAGTCAAGTCAAGTCAAGTCAGCTCTATTTTTAGAGCACATTTAAAAACAACATGTTGAACAAATTACAATTATGTGCAAAACCAAGAACAACAATGAAAATATAACAATTTAAAACAGTGGGTATAATAAAATAAAGTCGGGGGACTATAGAGTATTAGTACTACGCCGAATCAAATGCTAAGGAAAAGACATGAGCGTTCTGAAGATATGAATGGAGGGTTAAGAACTGAATGAGGTAAAATATTCCACAGTTTCCGACTGAAAAGTGTAAAGCAAAGCAGAGATTTATATAAATCTATAAAGAAATGAGTTGTGTTGTGAGATGTCTGTCCCTCACATCCTGCAGGTGTCATCGACTGCTCAGGTAAATCCTCACCTTCCTGACACTCCTCCTCTTGATTCGGAGCTTCCTGTTGTTGCTTCAGCAGCTCCTTCTCTCTCTCCAGTCGTTCCCTCTTACTTTGGTGCTTGCAGGTTTTCCTGCTGCCTGAGCCGTTGCAGGTGTACATCTCCGGCGTGCCCCTGCTCTCCACGTCCTTCTCCACGTTGTCTGATTCAGGTTTCTCAGCATCTATAGCATGCAGATTGTACAGTTTAGTGGCTGTGGTGTATGTGTGTGTCAACTCATCACTGTGTAATCATCAGGAAAACAACAATTCTTCAAAGATAGACCTTTGTTTTAGATCAGATTCTGTTTCAGCTGTGGGTTTTCCTTGTGGAAACCGGTCTAACAAGTTTTTCATGGAGAAATCAGTTCAAAACAAAGGGTGAAATCATATAATCACTCCTCCAGCTCAGGCTTTAGTTGCAAATCCTAGAATAAACATACAGCGGTGGGAGGCAGAGACAGTGCCACTAACCTGGATCGGCCATATCTGCCCGGGAGGGGGTCGGTCTCTGCCAGTACGAGGGCTGGAATGGGAAGTAGAAAGGCTGACCGATGCCGTACTGTCCTGTGGAGGAGAAATTTGATTAAAAATCAGAAATTCTTTGCTTTTCAATAACTCAAACTGTATTTTATCAGCCTGACCTGGGAAGACGGTGTCCAGATACCAGGCCAGGACGCCGTAGAGGAAGCCGTCAAAGACCATCATGAGGATGGAGGTGAGGAAGGAGTAGGAGTCCTTCTCTAAAGGGCTGGTCTGGATGTTGTCCCACTGCAGACCCAAACCCTGCTCCTCGTACCGGGACAGGTACTCGGTCCCGAAGCCAAAGGCCACAGGAGACAACAAGCTCTGAAACAGCAAAGAGGTTCGTTGACAAAGTGTAAATTAAACTAGAAAGAGCATTTCCCAAAGGAAAATGCGTGTGAATGCTGAAAGCCATCACTGAAGCCGTGCTGGATTAGCAGAAGAAATTGACAAGAGAGCAAGTACAGGAATGACATGCATGGTAGGAATCAAACCCACAACCTCATGATAAGTCATCAACCTCTCAGCCACAGACCACCGATGTTAGAGAAGTAAAATTTGACCTGAAACCGCCCGCCAAATTCATGAATGAACATTTACTATTTGCCATCTTAATAACTTAACTTATAAAAACTTTAAAATAAAAAAAAAGTAACAATAACTATAAAAGTGTGAATGAAAAACAACAACGTACTGCAGCCATCTTCATGGGGGTGGTGATGCGGTCCTGCCAGGCGAAGCAGAGGATGTGAGGCAGGTAGAGGGTGAAGTAGATGATGCCGCTGCAGGCCGCCGCCAGGTTGGCCTTGTTGAAGAAGACGCTCATGAGGAAACACTGCATGATGGTGGTGACGGTGAAAGTCAGCAGGAAGAAGAAGACGAGGATGGGGTCACTGTAGTTCAGCACCTTCCCCCCCTGAGAGGACGGGAAAAAAGAAAGATAGAGAGTCAGACAGACAGAGAACCACTGGATGTGTCATAAATAGTTTTTTAAATAATCCACTAGAGGGCAGCAGAGCACACGGTAAAACATGAAGCAGCCAAACCTGACCCTAAGTTCCTTCTTCCTTCTTTCACCCTCTTTATGTGTCTGTTTCTATTCCTCACCATGATGATGGAGGTGAGCAGAGCCGTGCTCGCCGTCATCATGACGAAGCTGTCGATGAACCACGTGTACCAGATGGCGCCGTTGTCCACCCCCATGGTTTTCAGGGTCTCCTTGAGCCGCAGCTCCTTCTCCAGCACGATGCTCTTCACCGTCATGGACACGGAGTAGATCCAGGCCAGCACCATGAACATGGGGAAGCAGCGGTTCAGGGTGATCATGAAGCTGGAGGAGGAGGAAGAGGAGGACAGAGAGTTTATTAACTCCATGCTGCTGTTTCCCCTCAGCGTTAATATACAGTACCATTTATTTTCATGATTTCACTCATTCCAGTTGCTGGTGAGAAGATGAAAAGAAACACATTGACTGTCGCTTGACAAACTGAATCACTCACACAAGCATCAATCAATCAATGTCAGTGTGTATTAAATTACAGTTTCACATTAACAGAAGTTCACAAATGTGTCCTGAATATTCACACAAACACATTTTGGTTCAGTCTGATGCAGACGGGAGAAAATGGTGCTGATTTGACATTTTAAAAACATCATGTGTTGAACCAAGTGTTTTTTTTTATCTAATGTTTGTTATTTGACTGGATTCATAAAGACTGTGTACATCAAAATAATGTGGTAACACTTTATAATAAGTACACACCTTTATGCATTAGTTAAGCATTAATAAATACTGAATTCTTCATTTACAACCTTTATACAGTCTATGTTTATAACGCATGAATACTATGATTAGTATGTAGTTTATAAATACAGTTAGTGCTTATTAATGATGAGTAAAACATTTTTAACTGTGTTTATAAACTACATACTAATGAGTATTCATGAAGAATTCACTATTTAATGCTTAATTCATGCTTAATAGTGTGTACTTATTATAAAGTGTTACCATATATGTTGTATTTCTGATGCCGCTGCTGTCTGAGCGACCACTTTACTCACAGATCGTCGACGTAACAGGGGTAGGGCATCTGCTGGACGTAGACCCCCAGCAGCCAGTCGTGGCCCGTGTGCAGCTTGATGATGCCGTGTTCGATCATGTCCTGCAGGTACGCAAAGCCCCCCCAGATGTACCTCTGGTCCTCCATGGGGTCTGCTCTGGGACCGGGGTCCCAGTACCTGAGGAGGGAGGGAGGACAACAGTGTCTGGAGTCATTATATTTACGTACTGATATAACTGAATTATTGAGGTTTTTCCTGCTGTTGTTGTCTATTCAAAACATTGTCGTACTAATATAAAGCATCTCGAAGCCAAAGTCTGAGGAGCTGCACACACTTCACACACTCCACATGTACACTCCTTTTACTTAAGAGGATAAGTCTCAAGCAAAGCCCTCTTACAATCTGATTATTCAGTTGTGTGGAGGCAGAGCTCCCACTGGGTCCATTACACCCTGTTGCTGCGCTGCAAACAGCTAAAAAGTGCTCGTTCACCCCGAGGCCTATTGACAAACTGTGTGTTTATGAATGGGAGATCAAAGGCAAAAGGAAAATGCATGTGTGAGCCTCACATATGGATGAAAGAGCAGGTATTGAGTTAATACAGAGCTACCAGGAAACACAATAGGGCCGGCTGGAGAGGTCTTTCTTTTCCCTCCTTTGAGGAATGCGATAAATCCATATGCACTGCCTCATTAATACGGCACTAACGACATAGGAAAAAAAATGTTGGGACCGCAGGTTGGGGGTTAAAAGTTGTTCCTTATACACACACAGTGGGCTGCAGTGTAGTGTGTTTGAAAGTACCTGTGATTAACTTCCTTTTCTTTGCCAATAAAACATTTAAACCCCATTTATTTTGCCCAACGGCCCGGAGGGATTGGGGATCAAGAGCCCTTCAAAGCAAAAATAAAGGTTCACAGCTTGATGGGACTGGGTTAGGAAATAAGAAATGACACATAGATTTTTTTTCCCCAGCTGTGTGAAATAAATGACTGTTTTCACTGTTTTTCACTCTTCGGTTAAAGAAGAAATCACAAATCACAGACAACACTGTGAACATTTCCAGCTTCATTTATACTCACTAAATACTTTCTACACAAATGTAAATTCTCAAAAACGACCCCACGTTTCTACTCTTTTTTTAAAAGAACTGCACCTTTACTTTGATTGATTAAAACTTATGAAATCAAAGAAAGTCCTATTGCTGTATGACAGTGTATCAACTTTTACTTTTGATTGATCCCTTTAGGAATTTTTTTAAATTTCTTTTCTATTGCTTTACTTTCTATTGTTGTTCTGTTTATATCCTATTCTTTTTGAATGTAAGAAATGCTACGCTCAGTTCGGAAAGCAACAACTTTCATAATTGCATTTTGATTGATTGATTGATCGATTGAAGTGTTTATTTCGAATATGAAAATAAAATAATAAAAAAAGAGAATAAGACAAAACATTTAACCATGAGATATAGATATTTGACAAGGAGTGAGAAGAAATAAAACTTATAAACTCCCAGCACCTCTCCTGTTATGACTAAGATCCTTGTCTAAACATATCTTATGTTACGAAATCATGAATATAATTCACTTATATACGCTAATTATACATACATACATATACATTTGAATATGTATGCATGTATTTTGCACTTTGCAATAAAAAAGGGGGCTCAGAAACAGAAACATCAGTCCTTGTAGCTAAACATCGGCTCTCACTGACCTGTCCTTGATCTTGTTGGTCCGCTCCACTGCGTCAATGTCCATGCGGATCTTGTACCTGACGTGCGGCGGTACGCTGGTGCTCCAGGGGTACATGTCCATGAAGACCACGCCGGCCCAGAACTTGTTCTCCTCCAGCAGATACAGAGCCTGGTGGGTCATCTGGTCTTCATCCGTGTGGGCCACAAACTTATCCAGACTGATGCACTGCAACCAGAGGGCCGACATTCAGCTTCAATGTGTTCAGTTAACTTTGTTTGTTTGTGCTGTAAGAGCCTTGTAAACAGAGATGTGTTTAGGGGTTTCCGACTGACTAAAGAAGCATAATCTATACAAAGTGCGTGTTAGTCTTACAGTGTGTGCCTGTGTCTAAATGAGTGAGTGTTTAGGTGCAATTTAATTGTGCACTGGATTAAGTGCATGTGGTGTTTGCTGTATTTAGACAGTGAACGCTCTCAGTCTCCAGCACTGACTATAAAAAACCTAAAATAAAGCTCTGTACACTCACTTTCTATTCTAATTTAAACTAAAAAGGTTTTTCATGGTCACAATATATCAAAGTTGAAGCGTCGCCAGGAATATTGTATATAATATATTGGAATACAAACATTTTACACATACTGTCATAATATGAGGAGAAAGAATACAATATTGCAGTGATACAGTAAATAAAAAGAAAACTGAGTGAAGTAAAATGTCAAAAGTAACTTTGGGTCAGTAATTAAACTCCCATTATTGTCGTGGCACCAGAGCTGGAAAAAAAAAAATGTAAACAACATCCACCACTAACAATCCTGTCAGGACGGAGTGAATTAGCATTCATCATGTCTTTCACTGAAGTGATCTGATGACATGGGAAAACCTCAGTTACTATATTCACTCTGCACACACACACACACACACAAATGCCTGCACACATAAAAGGCATAAATGTGCACACACATATTTAAAGACGCACAACCACACAACCCATCCCTGGAGCTCACATTGTCATTTTGTCACATGCACACACAGACACACACTCTCTCTGTGTAATTGCCATGTGAAACTCCCATTCTACACACACACACACACATGCATACATGCAAACACACACACACACAATTACACAGCCCCCCCTCCTCCTCCTCCTCCTCACACACCTCTGTGCACGGCGTGTCTAATGTCTCCATTCACGCTACTGTATAAAAAAAACCCTGAGAGCGCTCGCAGAAAGACGAGAGAGAGCACTTCCCATTCATCTTTAGGGGGAGCCGCCATACATCCAGCAGCACAATGACGCTCGCTCCTCGGAGACGGGGACCAGAGGACAGACCCTCGCTGATACACATGTTCCAGTGGGACTTTCAGTGTGAGAAACACGGCCCCCTGACGGAGCGAGGGGACCCCACGCTAACCACCTCTGACCCGCTGCTCAACAGAGAGCTATATCTAATTGACTAAATCGCCGGGGTTTGTTTGTGAGGCTCTGGAGGGTCTCGGCGCTGAACTTGGAAAACAAAGGAAAGATTGAGATGCAAACTCCCAAACTGTTTAAGGGCAGCACATGTTGGAATAGTCTCCCAACCCCGATTAGAGACAGTCCTGCTTTTTATTGCATTTGTGCAATTATTTTAATGTTTGTTTGTTTTTTGTTTTTTTTGTTTTTTTCCTCCATATTTCTTGATCTTTGTTTCTGTTGCCTTGTCTATTTCCATTATTTTATCTTATGCCTGTTCACTTCACTTTCTAATTGCTTTATTTTCTCAATGATATTGTATTTGTATTTTGTGAAGCACGTTGTAACCTTGGTTTTGAAAGGTGCTATAGAAATAAAGTTTATCATTATTATTATTATTATGCATTCAAAAACAGCTTAAAGAATGGTTACTATCTCTCCAAACCTGCACCCATGAATGAATGAAATATTGACTAGCACTATAATACAGTACTACTGTAGGCCTTATTTCTTACCGTATCTTATCCTGTATTGTAATTTCATTGTGAATCTGCTGCTAATATTCTGTTTTTTCTTATATTTATTGTTATCTGTTTTCTTATTTCTTACTGATATAAATGCTGCTACGTATAGTTCTCTCTCCTCTTTTATATTCATGCAGGTTGCTATCTGTTGTCTTATTGTTGTAACTGCTGCTACAGTAATACTATGTTTTTTCATACTTACGCAGGCAGCTTCCTGCTGTTATCTTTTTGTATGGGATGTCCGTCCGTCCTTAAATGTGAGGACTATGGATGGAAATTAGCTCTGAGCTAAATCCGTCTTATTTACATGGCGTGATGTGCACGTCACAAATTGTTCATTAATGTGCACTGTCCTTGTCAAATAAACAATACCAACCCCACCCCCCCACCACCCTTTGAAGGATGGATGGAGTGATTTGCCCTGTTTCATTCCACAGGCACACACAGTCTGTTTCAATGTGGAGCCGTACACTTAAACAGCATTGAGCTCATGAGGAGGGGAGGGGAGGGGAGGGGGGGACGACTCACTCCCACCTAACTCTCCCACTTTATCACCGGCCCCCACAATGGAGGCGGAGGTGGGGGGTGACAGCAGGCTTGTTCTCCCCACCTTTCAGCCTCCTGGACGGGGACGGCGGCTCTATAGCAGCGCTAAGTGGCCCTGCTACGTCTCAAAGGGGCCGAGGGGGCGGGAGGGGGAAAGACGTGGAAGACGGATGCCCCTGTCTGGAGAGCAGAGGGTCTCACAAAATGAGTCCTGGGAATACGCAACAAACAGGGACTCACCTCTCCGTACTGGTTGAACATGCGTATGAGCTGGTCGGCGATGTTAAAAACGCTCCTCCAGTCGAAGTTTGGCATCCCGGCATCCCGTTGGTCGTCATGGCTGTTGTGCAGGAAGTTGAGGATGTCTCTGGTGGAGAAGTCCGTGTCCTCCAGACTGCTGTCCACGAAGTGCATCACTGTGGGGTTCCTCAGAGTGTCCTGCAGGGACGGCGACACAGATATTCTATGTGTTGTCTATCGTCCATTTGTGTCATTTTGTATGGTAGTTTGTGGTCTGCATTTTCTGTGCATTTTTTATGTTATACTGTATGTTGGGACTGCAGATGGAAATTAGCTGCGAGCTGAATCTGGTGCAACCATCTCTTCATTTTCTGCAAATGATTAATGTCATTGCACACTGTCACTGTCCCTTAATAAACTAAATGAACTAAACTAATATATATGTCATTACCTATGTCTAGGCTGCTCCCTTTGCACTTGTAGTGTATATTTTATTGTTTTAGACATTGTAGGATTATATTTATTTTTCATGAATTTCTGTCTCTTTGAGGTTGTTTCCTATTTCTTTTAGCTTTGTTTTTGGTCTCTATCTGCTCCTGTCTGACTATTTAAAGGGCATTTCCAGTTGTAATCTAGAAGTTCAATTTTAATGATTTAATCCTTCAGGAAACAAGAATAAAACATTAAGTGACTTCCTCCATATTGTTCATCATAGTTATCAAGTTGTTATATTTCCAAACATTATATAGACACATAATTTCTCTTTTGACATTGCAATATGCAATATATCTATACACTTATATTATAATTGTCCTACAATCTGACCTGCTGTGGTCTCAGGTTTTGTTGCTGAGGACATTTTAGGTCAAGTTGTTTTCATTCCTAAACTTTCAGGTCATGTGAATTTGTAACGTTGCCTCTAAGTCATTAAACCTCCAGACCGACTCATGAGTGAAAGATTTTCTGCCTGGATGTTTTGAGCTGTTATTGCTCTGGATCTGTGGATTTATTCTACACCCTCAAATATTATCATTGGCATCTTTTAAAGCGATGACAGTTCTCTCTCTTGCTTTTCTTTTGCCAAACTGAATTAGGTACGCACGGAGCTGCGATCAAGTCAGACGGCGTGAGAACGTGCAGCGTGTGTGTGTGTGTGTGTCAGTGTGTGTGTGTGTTTGTACATCCACAGAAGATTAAAACACTTCGTACCCTGATCATATTCATCTGGACGCTGCTGTTGAAAAACGCCCAGAGCTGAGGTCCCACCTCCTCCCAGGCCTTGGCCATGTGCTGCAGCCTCTCCAGCTCCTCGAAGGTTGTGTTGGCCTGGACGCACAAACAAACAAACATACACACAAGTTAGTGTAAAGAATGAATAAAAAGTTCACAAATATGAAGCTACACCGGTAACAAAGGGGGCGACGTATGGCACTGGTGTTGTGTGCTGGGAATATTAACGTCCATAATGAGTAATGAAGGGCTTTGTATTTCATGAGAATTGGACAGATGACGCAGATGAGTTGTGCGAAGTCCAGCTGAGATTAGTTTTTTTGTGTGTGAAGCGCGATGAATACGACGTGACAAAACGCAGAAGATTCTGCTTTTTTTTTTTTTCTTTTACACTCCCATCGCCGCCACAGCCTCACAAGCAATTTATTGTTTAATCCTTCCCCTCCTCTTCTTCTCTTCTTCTCTTCTCTGTCCTCACACCCCTTTGCTTCAGTAGTCAGCTCATTCCTGAGAGGGGTGGGGGTGGAGGGGGGAGTTTGGACGCACATAAACAGATTCTGAGGGTGTTGAAAGAAGCAGGGAAGAGAGACAGAGAGAGAGCGGAGAGGTGAGGGGTCGGGCTGGAGGTGGTCTCCCCTTACACTCTTTAATATCTTGCGGACGGCAGGGGAGTCGGGGGTGTACAGGATCTTTCCCATCAGCAGGGGCTTGACTGAATTCCACACGATTTTGGTGATGGGGTTGGACTCCAGGGTTTGCATGAGGTCGTTGCAGAAAGGAGCTGTGGGTGGGGAAAAAACAAATGCAAACATAAATATATATATAGTTCATAACAACTTAGAATAAAGAGACCAAAAAATACAAAAAGACAAATACATGAGCTTCATATATAGAGAGTCAGAAGACAAAGATATTTAATTACAGTGAAGAATCATCACCGCAGCTTTTTGTGTCTCGAACTGCAAACTAACTCCAGCTGGGTTTATGACACATGCGGTGAAGGAAAGTGATTAAAAAACAAGTGAACTCAGCGATGTCACACACAGACGAGATATGATTAATTATTTTAACTCTGCTGTTGCTGGAGGGTTTTTTTTACAGCTGCAGAGGAACTGGAAGGAGATGCACACAGCTGGAGGAACAGCAGCTCCAGGATCGGCCCTGAAGTAATTATTCAAGTATTATCGCTGAAGGAAAACCTTTTGTTAAATAAAAATAAAATAACAGGAGTTTTGTTGAAAAATAAATAAATAAATCACAGTTTGATTCTGCCTTGTCATCGTTTCTCATCCTTGACAACTGGATGAAGATCATGTGGTGTGATGAAAAGCTCCAAAACAGCTACTAAATAGAGAAATGTCTGAAGTTTTTAAAGTGCTCAGAAAAGTGTTAGTGTTGTCTTGTATACTTTATGGTAAGACATTGTATTTAATTTATTAATTTATTGCATTTTCAAAAGCAAAAACAGTGTAAGATGAATTGTTTCTATCGTGTGCACTATGTATCTTGATGAATGGTTTTATAATGAACTAGGTCAAAAGGACAACAACAACAAAAGGACATTTCCGTCTCTGGACTCACTGGCGGTGTCGTCGTAGACGTAGTTGTGGTTCTTGGAGCCGTTGACGCCCAGAAACACCTTGTAGTTGTTGTCCTCGTACCAGTTGAAGGACAGGACCCTGGAGCCGCCGCCCTCCGGGTACCCACAGAACAGGCTCGACACGCTGGACATCAGCTGGGTGAAGGAGGGGGGGCCGCCGGCCCTGAACAGGGAGGACGCCGCGCCGAGGAGCTCCTTGGAGCTGTCCCGCTCCATCAGCTGCGGAGGAGACACACAGAGAGGGGACGGAGGGACAGAGACGCTCTCAGCTTCGTTTTCACTGGACCGGACAGAAACATGAACATCCAAGAAACCCTGAGGAGAATTTGAAGTATGTTTCATAGATGGATGGATGTTTTTAGCACTTTATGCAGCTGTTTTTGTACTGTTTTGTCTCGTTGTGTTGCAGCAAATCTCTCCCACGGGAGACCAACAAAATGACTTGGACTTTGTATGATGGTAAATATTTCATAGTAATCAGAGTAACTGTAGGCCTATAATAACTATATGAACTGAGCAGTTATTTTGTTCTGTATAAAAAAACCTGAATGACACATATATTATACAGTACATATCAAATATAAAAACCCTCAAAGATATTTTGTTTCATTTGATAGAAAAAAAAAACATTTTTATTTGACTTTTTTTTAATATTTGACTGTGTTGTTTTGTGTCTGTGTTCATTTACAACTTCCTTTACTGTCTTGGTTTGTTGCACACTGGACACGCTGATATATTCTCAGTACACACGTTGTTTTGCAACATTTCTGAGGAAATTTCATCATCAACCTGCTCTTTTAGAAAACAATAAAGCGAGTCCAGACTCGTCTGCTCATGAGTCATTACACACGACGATGACCCTCGAACTAGTTCCTGCTGTTTACTGGATTTGCAGGATGGAGTTACACAGAAAAACTCTCTCTGATCCTGGGATGGAGGCGGGAAATGATGTGGAAGCAACAGGTGATGCCTCGCTCTCTGACCCACATGTGGTCGTCAGGTGCCGCCACCGCCGCCTCAGACAGGATGAGTGAGCTCCGCTGCGTGCTGCTGGGAAGTGATAATAACGAGCTCGGAGCACTGGCGTGACCTCTCCGTCAGATAATTATATACAATAATCCAGGGGATATTGACGTTCTTCATATTCATTCATAATATGCGAATTTCAGAGCATAAACGGTGGCTGCTAGAAAACAATAGTTTGGAAGATGTTGGACGGACGCCTGTGGTCACATGACCCACGAGGACAGCCCTGGAGGGACTAAATATCCTCCAATTGATGAAACCGAAATAACTTCATCTCCCCGGAGTGGATCCCTTCCTTTCTGAAGAAACAGGGAGGAGGTTGACCGAAAAATTTGGGGTGGGTGGGTGGGGTTCATGTTTGGGAAGGTGGAGAAAGCTGCTGCTCCAGAGATGTAATCAGGTGATACTGTGATAATGAAATCAATCTGGTGCTGCAGCGTAACTGGATCAGATCAGGATGAGATCACGGGGAGGGGGGGTTGGGGTGGGGGGGGGGGGGTCGGGTTTTGGGTGGAGTTCACTTGGACCAGAAATGTTTCCTCATAATCCTCCATATTTATCCACCTGGCCCTGTGAGCCCCTCCAACCCCCGCCCCCCGACGACTCACCTCTGCATAACATCAGGGACGACTGATGAACATGACTCACATCTTTTCTATGTCCTTATACTCACAGCTAAAATGCTACGTGTGAACATGAACACACACACATATACACACACATACACATATACACACACAGACCCCAGCGTTTGTTTCACACTCACTCCCTTTTCCTCCCTCCTCTCTTTATTTATTATTTCACACAAACTGCTGCTAAAGAGGGAGGAAGGAGAGGTGGGTAATGGGAGCGTTTGGCTCGCCTTTCTGTCACCACGGTGATACGACGGTCCCACCTACAGGATGTGTCACCTCGCAGGAATGTCTTTCTCCCCAACTCCCTCCCTCCCCCCACTACACACCCCCTCCCCTCCTCTCTCGCTCTCTCACCCACGGTCAAGGTGATGATGGGATACGCTGCCCCCAGGGACACGGAGTGAACGTGCAGAAACACTCATTCTGTCTGCTTTAGTGTTTGTGTGTGTTATTATATCTTTCATGTATTTCATCCTATTCAGTCATTTATTACATAGTATATATATTATATACAGTATATATTCATAGTAATATATTATTTTGTTACTCAGCCTCAATACCCATTCTATTCTATTCTATTCTATTCTATTCTATTCTATAATATATTGACGTGTTTGTCAATTTTGCCTCCGTTTCTATTTTGTTATGACAAAGTATCTGTTTTATATACTGTATTTCTATTTATACTCTATTTTAATGTTCTATTTTATTTTGTTGAGGTCTATTCTATTCTATTCTATTCTATCAGTTATAGCATATTCTATCCTTCCTGTCATATGTTGTAGACCAGTTTTCTGTTTGTTTCTATTTCTGTATGTGTCTATTAAATTCTGATATTTTTCCTTTCAATTTTGTTTAAGTTTCTATTATATTCTATTTGATGACCTCAAAGTATCTGTTTTGAACTGTCTATTATATCAACATATCTCTAATCTGTTTTTCCTCTGTTCTGTTTTCATGTTCTATTCTATTCTGTTGTCTTATGCATGTTTTGTTATTTTATTTCTGTTCTGTTTTGTTCTGTGTTATTCTATTCTACATCTCATTTACCTCTCAAAGGAATTTTAAATCGAAAGCAACTGGACTTGGTTATTTGTCTAGGATTTGTCTATTTTCCTAGACAAATAACCAAGTCCAGTTGCTTTCGATTTAAAATTCCTTTGAGATACTATGACCTGGACAAATGAGAACATGATTTACCTCATTTACTCATTTACCTCTATTCTCACTGTATATTTCTATTCTATTCTAATCTGTTTCGCTCTTTTCACTTGTTTTTCCATAATGTCTAACAATTCTAATATATACATATACATGTAGTAATCATACTGCATCCTATTTGTATTTAATTTGTATATAAAATTGACCCCAGTGGCATCAGGCAGTTGAACTCACACATTTACTGACCTGTTGCTGCTCTGATTGCACTTTAGAGGACTGTGCAACATATTTACGTACAGTAACTGTTTCCTTTACTGTTGTGCATGTGTTTTCTTTACCTTCACTGTCTCTTTTAACCACATTACAATTTTAATTTAGTTTGTACCACTGATATAAATGACAATAAAGGCATTAAATTCTTACATTCTTTACATTTTCAATTTCAATAATATAAATCTAAGTAATAAAGTGATGAACACGTGCACATCTCTAGACAGTCTGTCTATGCATACACATGATTACGTGAAAGCACACACATATTACAAACACACACACACCCATGTATCACATGTGAATTTGCACATGCAGCTGCTTGTGAACACACACATGCAGAGCCCACATTGTTGAGGCCATCACTCAGCCTCCTCTTCTGTGAGCCATTCTCAACCTGGGGGCAGGAAGAGGTGAGTTTCCTGCAGGGCTAAAAATACTGCAGATCCTGCAGGACTGAGCTGGGAGAAGAGGAGCAGGAGCAGGAGCAGGGGGAATTGATTGACTCTAGAGCACTTACAACTTGGATCTTCTCCGACGCCGCCTTAAGAACCCGACCCCAGAAGTGCAGGTCAATCCCTTGCGAGCTGCTGTCCATAACCTGAGGCATCTGGGGATATAGAGTCACAGGAGGCATCAGTCAGTCAAGTGACCAACATCCATTCACTGCTTTGTAACAACAATGTTTTCTTTTGTGTTAAAAGCATTAGCTGCTTCTTTTTTTTTTTAACGTCATGTCCCGTAGTGACCTGGGGCAGATAAACACACTCGTTTCCATCCTTAAATGACTGGAAACTGTTTCCAAGTAATGTTTGTTATTGAGAAGAGGAAACTATTTTTTTTCCTGTCACACTTTCTCCATGCAGACTTTAGAGTAATTAAAAACAAACATCCAACATCTGTTTTGTCTTTTTTGTCACACAATCTGCATCTAACATGTGTTCAACGAGGCTCCGAGGAGCTTTAGTGAACCTGTAGCAAACATGAAACCCATCACTTATTTTTTTTTTATAAAGGCACAAACACGATTCCTACGAAAACCTCCTTAATAGACTTTATCTTTCTGAGAAGCCATTAGCAGTAGGTGTTAGAAAACGACTGGTCAGGGTGCTGAGGGCTACGGAAACCCCGCACGCCAAGAAAAACACATGAGATATCCTTCCTCTCACATTCCTCGTGCCTGCATTTCAATGAAAGAAGGAAGGAGGGAGGAGGGAGGAGGAGGTACAGTGCTGCGGTGGGGGAAAGAGGGAGAAAGCGAGGGGATAGGAAGGGGAGGGTGTTGAGTGGTTGATGGGAGAGGAGAAGTGGAGTCCGGAGCGTAAACGAAGGGAGGAGAGTAGTCGTTGCAAGGCAGAGGTCACTGTGGTAATGGGCTTTGAGCTTAATAGAGCTAATGGGTTAAATGCACAGATCGCTGCTAAGATGCTACTGCGCTGCTAAGATAAACAAAGGAGCACATGAGCTTCTTAAGTGTGTCAGGAAACTGACTCTCCATTTTTCACAATGAATGTGAATATGTGTTTACACAGTGGCTATGGGTGAATGATTTAAGGTGATTTTGTATAATTTTGTGACAACATCTGAATTTACAGAAATGTTTCCACACACACAGGATGTTTAGTTCTGAATTTGTTTTGCTTTAAAGGCCCCAAGAGATGGTTTTCTTTATCAATTTCCTAGTTTGGGTGATTGGATCGTACACAAACATTCAACTTTATACTTTTAAACTTTGGTGATTAAATCATTATTTTAAAAAAAATAAAGGTTAAAGAGGTGTTTTCCTGTTTTGTTTTGTTTTGTTTTGTTGTAGTTATTTTACCGTATATTTGAAGCCTTTTTGCATTCTTATAATATAAAAAATATGTAATATTTGATCATTTCTGCGGTAGTCTTTTGCGAAAAGTGTTTTTATTAAAGAAAATGTAATTAATATGTTTAAAAAGAAGAGAGGCAGAAAAAAATATACATAGTGTATATATTTCTAAAACAGTTCATTATTCTTAAATAGATATTTTTATATTCTTAATAATAACATCTCATAATATTTGGTTAATAATAATTTTTCTATTAATACATCATCAAAAATATTTATGAAGGCTGCAGCATTTTAATATAACTCCTAAAAATTGTTAAGTCAATTTTCCATTCAGTGTTGTTAAACTATGTGTGTCTTGTCCAAACATCTTCAATCCACTTGTTGACAGTCTTGGTCTGTATACGCACTGCAACCCCATCACGTTCCCTCTGTTTGACGCCTATGCAGCAGGTTTACTCGCTGCAACCAGGTAACCAGGTGTGTTGGCAGCGACGCAGCGATGGCGGACGCACGGCACATGTTGGTAAAGTATTTATACGAGATGCAGCATCACGTCTTATAGAATACCTCTCAGGCTGTTGGTTGGGGGGGGGGGGGCGTGGCCACGCTAAGCCCATTAGAAAAACAGGCCAAGAGGGATAATGCTATACGCGCTCCCTGAGCCCATCACCTGACTCACTCAGCCTGAACCTGAACACATGTAGTAAAGAAAATGGAGGGTGTCAAAAGAAAAAAAAAGATGAGATATATTATACATGTATGATTTATTTATTTTTATCTTAAATTTGCTGTGATTTATCTTCTTATTTATCACAAATGAATTCAAATAAATAACAGATTAAATGTCTTTTTCTCGCATTAAAAGTGACTGGAGGAAACAGAGAAAGGCTCTCTTGTGAAGCAGACTACTGCCCTTGTTTCTTGTTCTGGTAAATACTGTACATGAGTAAACAGTTTGGACTAGAGCCCATTGTTTATTCTAAGCCGCTATTAAAGCCACAGACTGAGTGAACAGGTTTGGCAAACGTCACCTGCAAACTAAAGTCAGCCACTTGGCCTCACATGCAGCACTGGAATAACTACCGGTTCTATATACAGTAAAACCAACGCGTCATCCCACCGTTCACATTAATATGTCCTCAACTCGGAAAAACCAACCATCGTCCCACTATTCACATAAATATGTTCTCTACAAAACACAAATAACACAATATTAACTTTGCTGGTCCAGGTGCAGGTCTGTTGAGGTGAGTCGACTTCTAGATAAGCACATGAGTTCAGTGCCAACAGTATTAACAGTGGCTACACAACACACAAAAACTGTGTTTAGTGGATGATTTCATGTTGTAAACAAACGTCCACTCTGCCCTGCAGGTCACACCGAGTTTGTCCGGTGACACTTTGGCCCAAAACGATGCTCAATCTGGAGATTTTTTATTTCAAATTTTCACAGAAATCTACTCGTCATCTTTATACTCACAGACTGGTTTGTGTGATTCACTTACACAAACATAGATATTTTAGTTTGTTTTTAAATGTTGTGTGTTGATAGGGTGTTGATTGACCACTATCTAATTTATGTATGTATATGTATGATGGTTGGTTTTGTATTTATTCTCCCTTCTGTTTTATTAGTATTTCTATTATTATTTTATTGTGTATTTAAGTTCCTTTCTTTCTTTAGTTATTTTTATTTATTTATTTGTGTTGTTGTTTTGTTGTTACAGTATGTCTTGGTTGTGATTTGATGGATACAGTATGAGTTTTGCGTGGTTTGGGGCAGGAGTTTTGAGTCTCAGTGGTTATATGTATGTGTTATGTCTGGAAATAAAGATATTGTTGGAAATTTAAAATAAAAAAATTTAAAAAAAATGTTTTTTGATATATATTTATATACAATAAGAACTATAAAGTGAAATAACATCTCAGCAGCCAGATGATTAAATCCTGTGACATTAGGAACTGAACTGGAAGCTTCCACGGCCTTCATTGTGAAGACAGGAAGAGGATCATGATTTTTCCAGCAAGTGCAGCTGTCCGGAGGATTTCACTGGAAATAATGACTGGTATGTCAACGAGAAAACATAAAAATCACTATAAACGCAGGGGATGAGGTTGGGGAGCAGAGGATGTAAAGAACAAGAGGCTCTACGCAGCAGCAGGAAGCGCTGAGGATCACTGCATGTGACGTTTTTTTAAAAGAAAAAAAAACA
Organism: Decapterus maruadsi; assembly: GCA_030347415.2. Lineage (NCBI taxonomy): Eukaryota > Metazoa > Chordata > Actinopteri > Carangiformes > Carangidae > Decapterus > Decapterus maruadsi. The sequence goes on from CM064906.1 coordinate 23,778,453, forward strand.
CACTGACCAGCCTGAACATCTTGAAGAAGTCCAGGTTGGCGTAGAGGACGTCCTCTATCTTCTGCAGCCTCGGCTGGCTGAGGGCGCACATGGCATTGCGGACCCCGTGGAGTCCCATCCGACTGGGGAAGATGATGAAGCGCTCCAGCAAAGCCTGACTGCACGCGATGTCTTTCAGCTGCAGGTCTGGGATACCAAACGCAAACTATGGACGTTGGAAAAGAAATGGAAAAATGTGAAAAAGTTGTAGAAAATGTTGTTATGTTTGCAAAAAAATTTCAAACTGCAGTCGCACCTGCTCTAGTCTTAATTCTGCATTGATGAGCTGATAGACGATTGAGTCCGAAAGGGCAGCGTCACGCAACAGGAAGGCTGTGAGGACCTCATCGTCTTTCAGGATGTCCTCTACCTTCAGCCCACGGCCTGCATCAAAAATCAGAGAAAGTGAAAGTAAAAGGTCAGAAGCAGTAAAAAAAAAAAAACAGAACTGACCCGACTGGCAGATTGGTGAGGATTTGTTAAAAGGCAGCAAACGTTAAAGATTATCTCTGCTAAAGCAACGTTTCTACATCGAACGACCGTGTGCATCTGAATGAGCAGGTGAATAAATGAAAGCTCCATCAGAAGAGAAGAGCATGTAGAAAAATGCACCTTTATCCTGGATAATCTCAGTGCAGCTGTCACTGAAGCAACTGAACTGTGTCTTATCTTAGTTTTGCATCCAACTGTTAAAATGTGGCATGTAGCTTCTCTAATGAGGATTGAATCGCTGGATTGTGAACAAACGACTTTACAGAAATGAGACTGAAGCACAGGAGGCAGACAGAGAATTACTAAAAACAAAACAGAAAGCGATGTAAACAAGACAGAGGCTACAGACAGAAAGACCTTGTTAAGACAACAAGAGAATATAGATTAGAGAGAAGTGTTAAAAGGAGAGTTTTCAAGTCATTAACAGAGTGGGCAGAAAAAGAAAACAATCAATCCATGGTTGTATAATTATTTTTTTGTACTTGTAGCCTGTGAATTAGTTTCTATGGCCATCTTTTATGTTGTTGCTGCCTTTTTTAACTATTCAACACAAACGAAAGGCTGAAAAGTGCTATAAATACAATATGACAGTAATCGATGTATTACACAATGCTGTCTGAATCATTTATCATTCTAAATGTTCTATTTACCCGACACCCGAGACGGGTTGGTGCGTAACGTGTCCATGAAGTTTGAGAAGGATGACATTTCGCTCCAGAGTCGCCTGAACTGTTGAACCTCGGTGTCATTGAGCAGAAGCTCCTGGGCGTCGACGTAGAACCGCGCCAGTCTAGGGGGAAAAAAAGCCATAAAAAAAACACTGCATTCGTCTGTTTTATAACTATTCTATTATAGATAATACAGGGTGGTGGTGTTAATGTTTTAAAGATTTAAAATTTTACACTTTTCCTAGTATTTTATTTACAGTAAAGTATTGATCCATGATTGTGGTTTTAAGAACAAAGGATCATCTCCTCTAGCAATAGCTCGATCAACCAATCAGAAGAGAGGAGGCCCTGATTGGCTAACGGTTTTCTGAGTGATCAAATAAAAAATACAGCAGATTTTAGGTAAAACTCCCAAAAGAAACCACATCCGGATGGTGCGTCCAGGTGGGCGGGGCTTGGTGACTGCTTTGTTGTGACATCATACAGTTACATACAGTCCTAACAGCTCATTTTAACACAGAATACAGGCTGTGTTTCTTTCTCTGCAGTCTGTTCCTTTGATTTAATCACAGCATCAATATAGAACATGGACTTGGATATTTAATCAAAAGAAAAGGTCATCTCACACCATACAATATGGGACCTTTAAATGTTTAACTTTCTTTGACGTTAATTAAAAGACAGTGGACATTTCATAAGGTTTGACGCTGTGGCTTACACTGAGTTGTTGTAGTTGGAGACGACGCCAGGAGACTCTCCTCTGGTGGGGTATCTGAAGCAGGGGTTGTTGGCGTTGCAGAAGATGCCCTGGATCCAGGGCAGGATCCCTGCAGAGGGCATGGCCTTGTTGGGGAAATGACCTGAAGAAAATGGAAGAACACATGTGAGGTCATAGGAAGTGAGTTGCAAAGAGTAAATGTGATATTCTTCCAATGAAAGAAACTCGATTTCAATATGAATTTATTCCTACATTCATGTTGTTGGTAGAGTGGGTTGGCCTTCCTCAGCCACACCAGACCAATGAATAACAACACAGGCCAGCAGATCTCCACCAGGAAGCGGATCTGGACAGAAAGAGATGAAGTCAGTGAAATACCAGAAACAGGAACAGTGCTACACTACACGCTACACTCTGAGTTTATCACGGAGGTTGTCAGCAGGTTTTGTCCAATTATTTCGTACCTTCTGTCTCTTGCGGAGAGTCCAGTTCTTCCACAGCAACAGGCGGATTTGGGAGCCTGTATTCATTGCTCCGCAGCTCAACCCCTGGAGGGGGTCATCAGACTGTGATAAACCTACAGGTGCACAAACACCAATAGTGATGACCAACAGTCATTATGTACATACATAGATGTTGGACAAGTCACATCACATGAAGAGAGATGTGCCAATTGCAGATGCAATTATTTTTTCATTTCACAGAGGAACATATTTTATTGCAAATGGTGCAGTGTTAAATCTTTTGTGTAATTTCGACTTTTGTGTGCTTCTGCTTTGTAAAATGCACAGTGTAATGGTGCTGAAACATTTATATCCTTCTGCTAAATCCTTTGTTGAGGCGTGAAAAAGAGAAGTCGGACAGTAAAGAGAATTTTACTCATCTACTCTATTCATAAACTTATTATTTTTAGAATAGGAAAGGCACATTGTTATTATTAGAGAGACCGTTAGTCACGGCCTTGAAATTGGTCTTGAATTTTTTTTTCCTGGTCTTGGCTTTGACCTGACATTTACTGAAACTTTACTGTGTCTGGCTTTAGGAAGCAGGTGGACGGTATAATTGGAAAGCATACATCCCTCTGAAGTGCTGCTGAGCATGAACACTACCAGCTTTAAGATTAAATGTGTAGTCGTGCTGAAAGAGGGAATACCTCTAGAGGAAAATACAATCCGATATAAAACTTTAAATAACTTATACACACATGAGTTATACATGAGAGTGTGGGTCTGATTATGAAATGTGGTTTGTACCTACTACTACGCTATAATGCAGACTTATTCCAAAAGACAAAAATTCATCTTTAGAGTTCATGAAAATAATTAAAAAAAAACTCAAATGCCAATCACATCTGCAGGTTACGTGCAGATGGCCGCGGAGAATGTCAGACATGAAGTGTAATTTGTTCAGTGACATGTCCAATAGATTACTGCAGAGCGCCAGACTGAGGGTGCAGGGACATAAACACTTGTCTTAGACAAAAAAACAAAAGGACAGTGGGGGCGAAAACAGCAGAGTAAAGACTATTATTAAGGTGTCTGACTTCTCTGAATTCACCTTATTACTCAAACAGTCAGAAGGTGATTACACATGACAGCTCTGCCTTATGCAAGACTGATGGAAATGTGTAGAAATGTTGTGGCTCTGGAGATTAGTCGGAAAAAAAAGAAAAAAGAAAAAGTACCAGAGAGCAAAAGATTCATATAAACAGACGTGTAATAAACAACGCAGCAGGATCTGACACCACATTACATTACAATCTGAAAGAGTAATTAGCGACAATGCACCTGTCAGCTCTGCCGCACGTCTGATTCTGTCAACAACGGGGATTAAAAAGAGTAAAAAAATAAAAATAGAAAGCAGATTCTTACCTTTTACAGAACGATTTAAAAGTTGTTGTTCGACATCTAGGAGAAAGATGTTCACAAACAGGCTGAAGTAACGGGAAACATTATTACACAAGCAAGGTAGAAGAGCTCCGTATGAATCCTCGCTGCCCACTATACCTCCTTCTCTCTCTCCCTCGTCTCCCTCCCCTCCCTCCCTCCCTCCCGCTCCTCTGCCTGCAGGTCAGCAGCACTCCTAATCTGATTGCTCTAATCTCCCAGCTCAACATGGGCAGGCAGAAAAAGACAAGTCATCCATTTTGAGGCAGAATTAGGGGGATATCTGAGCCTGAGAGGAGAGGATGGGTGGACTCCTGCTGGAGAAAAAGAAAAGGCATCCTGCTGTGTGGAGGGAGGGAGGGAGAGAGGGATGGAAGGATGGGGGAGAGGGGGTTTGTCAAAGTGTCCATGTGTGACATTTACCTGCAGAGTCACTGTGAGTCACTGTGCATGTTGAGTCCACACACTAAATGATTCACTTTTGACTCAGACTCACTGGCGTTTGCAGGTATTTGTGTCTCGACGAACGACTTGAGGGCAGTCGCAGGCAGCTACGACAAGGTGGAGGTGCCGGTGCAGGTGACACGGGTCGTTAGGTCGGGAGAATGTGAGCGAGGCCTCGACAGCAGCAGCAGCAGCAGCAGCACCGTACAACCACTCCACTCACAACCTGCTGTGAACTACAATGCACACGACGGCAACACACGGCTAAACTCTGAGGTGAAAATCAAGGCTGGACCAAACGACGAGCGCTGGCGGCTCAGGAAGCTGCCAGCTTCTCTCAGTTGACATTAATAGCAGCAAAACACAGACGCTAATCTGACGGTCAGGGGTTACAGGGTAGAAACACACCAGAGGCTGCAAGGCAACAAAAAGCACAGAAAACACACAGGAAGTGAACTGAGGTACGTCCATGAGGCCACAGAGGAAGAAGGAGAAGCTGTCAAATCAATTAATGGGCACAAAAAAATCAACAGGCAACCAATTAATTCATATTTTCAGTCGTTTTTCAAGCAAAAACTCAAAATATTCTCAGTCTTCAGATTCTCAAATGTGACTCATAACAAACTCATAATTTCACTGGCCTATGCATGTCTTTTAAAAGAAACTATCAGTAACTATGTAATACACATGTAAAGGCTATATGCAAAAATGTGACAATCTGTCTTCACATATATAAATACAGTTTTAGTGAATTTCTAATAAAGAAGGAATGTTTTCTTGGTGTTTCACTACTATTACATTCAACCAAGAGTTTCTGAAGAAGTCTGAAACAGTAAAATTGAGTTTTGCCTTTCGTTTTATATCTCAACAAACTGAATACCTTCCCGTTTTGGGCTCTTGATCAGACAGAGTAATACATTTGAAGATGTGACCTTGGTCTCGTCGATTACATGGATAAATCGAGCAAATATTTGGCAAATAAATCAACACTGAAAATCATTGTAAGCTGCCCTGAAACGGTTTCACTACATCTTTTCCCTCAGTTTGTCCAATACAACAAAATAAAACCAATAATCTGATTGGATATAAAAGAGAAAAAACACACAACGAGATGCCAACAACGTCAACATGTGTCCACAACTGGCTTCAAAAGAAACAAATCACATCTATAACCCATGATTTCCTTGAAGCACTGAACAGAAAGATGTTAAAAGAAATAGTCGACTGGAGCAGAAGTAAAAGTTTAAACTATATATATTTTTTAATTCGCAGCAATTTGCAACTGTTGCATGTCATTTTTCTTCTGTATAGTCACAATATTGCGATGAGACAAAGTTACCGTGACGAACATGCGGTATGTAAGTATGAATATAAAAAAGACGTAAACAGATACATAAGGCTTACATACTGAGAAAAAATGTACCAATCACAGGTTACGATAGGAAATTCAATAAGGTAAAAAAAAAAAAAAAAATTGAATTTTTTATAATTAAGAACCTCATGTTAAAAATACTTCAATCAATTCCTTGTGGAATAAAATATAAAATTGAGCAAAGTTTAACAATAAAGGCAACATTAGAATTTGAACCTGTATTAAGTGCATTGTGTGATTAACAATAAAATATAATTTTGGAACAAAATCAAATAAACAAACAAATTAAACACAGACAATGATAGGCTTATAATTCTTTACAGACAGATAAAAACCTTTTTTGTGGTTGGTAAATTAATTTTCTTTGACATAAAAACAAGACTATTCACATATTTGTTCTTTAAAATCAAGAACGTGAGACTAAACATTCGTGTCGACGCCGCTCTGCTTGTTTTGAACGTTTAGACTGACCGCTGCTGACTTCGATGTGTCAAAGAGAATATATTAGTACTTATAACACTTTCATGGTTTATTTTCACAGGCCTTTATATTCTCCCACTCGCAGCTCATTGATAAAAATGTTTCCCCCGGTATAAACTATGGCACAGATACATTAATATTTACAGATATAACATGTTTTTTTCTTTTCTGTTGTTTTTTGGCATCAGACAAAATGAGCCTCTCTGTGTTCGAGCTCCTGCAGCCGCCGAGGTCGCAGTCTTTGGTAGACGGGTTTCGTCTCGCTGGGGCTGAGGTCGTCGGGGCTGCTCGGGGGCGGGGACTGCGGGGGCGAGAGGGTGGCGGAGGTCGAGCCCCCGGGGTCGATGGCGCTGTCGGTGGAGTCCTGCGTCTGGAGCCGAGTCTGTGGGGGGCTCGTAGGGGCAGGGGACGGGGACGGGGCGGCTACTACCTGTCCGTGGCTGGTGAGCGGCGAGGAGGAGGAGGAGGGGGTGGAGGTGGTGGTGACGGTGGTGACAGTAGTAGTCCAGTTTGGTATTGTCCTCGCTCTGCTGTTTATGGAAACGGGGGGCTTGTAGAAAGTCCCGGGAGGGGGCTGCAGAGTCCGCGGCGGCCTGAGGGTCAGAGGGAGGTTTGGCGAGCTGCTGCTGCTGGATTCGCTGACTGAACCGTCTGCGTCGTTTTCCCTTTTAGACGTCCAGGAGGGCCTCACCGACACCGCGTACGGGCTGGAGGAGAACATGGTGCTCACGGTGGACGTGGTGGAGGCGGTGGTGGTGGTGGTGGTGGTGGTCGCGAGCGGCGTTGCCTTTATGGGCTGCACGCCGGCGCTGGCCGACGGCAGGTTGGCGACGATCATAGCAGTCCTGGGTGTGACGTCATAGTGCTTGTACTTCCTGTCCCACGTCCTCCTCTGCATCGTCTGTGTGTCGATAAACGGCGTGATGTAGTAGGTGCTGACTCTGGAGGAGCCGTACTGCCGCGCCCGCTCCGGCTCCGGCATCTCCTGGATGGTTTCGGACAGGACGTCCCGCTCCGAGGAGGAGGAGGAGGGGTCAGCGTTAGCAGCAGTGTTTCGATTATTCCTCTCGCTGATCTGAGCCGGCGTGGGCAGACGTTCCAGCGGCATGCTGATCGGTCGGGACGCGGTTCTGGTGCGCTGCGTGCGGAGCTGGACCTTCGGAGCCGCGCTGGTGGCGGGAGGGTTGGTGGTGCTGGGGCGGCCGAACACTAAGGTCGACCTCTGGACGTCTCCTTCGCTGGATGTCGGGATCCCGTTGACGCCGTCCACGACCGAGACCTCGGTTCTGTCGGCGCCCGGCTGGACCTCCCGCACCTCGTTCAGGATGTGTGAGGATGGGATGACTGAAGAGTATCGTTTGTACACCTTGGCGCTCTGGAGGGACACAAACAGTTTGTCTGAGCGTCGTGTAGAAGTCACATGACCAGGAAACTTATTTTACTCCAACAGTAAAGAAGGATTAAATCCAAGCTTTTTACGTCTCATTTTCAAAAATTTAAAGGGATAGTTCAACATTTTGGCAAATTGGCCGATTGCCATAATCTCTATAGTTTTAGGAAAAGGTTCGTTACCTTTAATTGTCGGTGCAAGCTATTTTTAGAACGGCAGAGCAGAGCCGCGAGCTGCTCAGACCTACTAATAATGGGATTTCAGAACTCATCAAATATGAGACAGAGTTAGTTTTACAGGGACCTGCACATTCACCAAGCTATGAGATAATAACGGAACGTTACGAGACGAGTTGTTTTGGAGGGAAATTCAGAGACTGCTTGCTGAAAAACTGCCCCCCGATGGAAACGAGCATCAGTGGTTTTGCATGAATTTACCTCTAAAACAACTCTGTCTGGTAACGCTCTGTTATTATCTCAAAGCGTGGTGAATGTGCAGGTCACAACTTGTCCACCAGAGCGTTTTGGAGTTGTTAGATTGTGTATATGAGGGAAACCAAGAAATCCCATTAGCCTCCGTAGCATCGCTCTGAGCAGCTCACGGCTCTGCTCTGCCGTTCTAAAAATAGCTTGCACCGACAATAAAAGTAACAAACCAACTGTTATGACTATAGGGATTATGGCAATGGGCCAATTTCCTAAAATACTGAACTATCCCTTTAACAGAATTACAACCCTGTCTCACCTCTTTGATGTCCATCAGGGAGGCGGAGTGTCTGCTGAGCCGCTGCACCTTCTCCTGAGGGGTGAGTCTGGGCGACCCGTGTCCGGTGGTGGCGAGGTCGGAGCCAGGCTGAGGCGAGACGTCGAAGACCTTGCGGTAGTGTCTCACCAGCAGCTCCACCATCAACGCCTGGTAGGGGTAGTCCACCAGGGAGGACAGAGACACCTCCGCGTCTATCTGCCGCGGCTTCACCAGCGTCGGGCCGAAGATGATGCCCAGGTTACTCGCCGTCATCTTGTTCTCCTCCGCCTGCTCCGTCACCCTGAGTGAGCAGAGAGAGAGGGAGGTCGTTAGCCTGATTGACAGACACTCTGCAGATCAATACCATCCCCTTTAACAGGCGAGAGGCGGGAAATGATGAAACCTGCCTGGAGAGGCTGCTAACACGTACGCATTCAAAAATAATCAGGAACATCAATAACCGCATGATGACAGCAATTTGGTGGCGTGTTTACACATTAACGTGATATAAGCAGAGTCTATACTTGTGTCAGATTAGAAAACTAAAAAACACCCAAAATAAGCTATAAATAGAGGATGACTGTAATGTTCTCTGTACAAGTTCCTCTGTGCTATGAGGAAGTGTCCGTTCACCTTTTTTGTCTTTTGGGGAAGTTTGAGTATCTGCGTTCTTGTGCAGAATAAAAAAAGACAGAAGTCCTAACAGGCGTCTGACTGCAGGTTTAACTGTCCAGAGCCGGTACCTGTTCAGGTGAGCGATCAGGAAGCACAGCGTCCTGTAGTTGGCCGTCGGCAGCTGGCGGAACAGATCGCGGATCTTGAAGATGACTCTGTTGAGCTGCGGGCTCGGACCGGCCTTCTCCTCCGTCTGCGTGGTCTGATGCTTGTCGGCGTCTTCCACTATCACTCTCTGACACTCTTTGGACAGGCCAATGACGTCGTTGTAGTATCGATACAGGATCAGTGGCTCCGGTAACTGTTACGATAAACAGCGGCGTGGTTTATTTTAAGAAGATTGATTTGTTTATTGTGCAATACCCGTGACAAACATTCAGCAAACATAAAGACATGACACAGCACACGACAGGAAAGACATGACACCGCAACACAGCAGGCAAAAAAGTAAATGGATTGACGTAAATTGTGATAAGGAGCAAAACAAGAAAACAAGAGAAAAAATAAGTCAATAAAAATCGGTCAATCAATCAATTCAATCAAGGAAGAAAGTGTCTGAAGATTGATTTCAGACGGGATGAGATGTTTCTTTAAAATCAGCATAAATACAAATCAAAGCAAAAAAGGATGGGCGACGACGTCCCCAGTTTAAGACAAAATGAAGGAATGAGTAAAAAAAAAACCTTTAATTTCCAAATTTAGAATGACAAATTAAACTTAATCAAAACTAAAACATCAACCATGCACATAATTAAATAAATACTGACATAAGGAACTTTCTAACTTTCTAACTTTCTCCCTGTGGAGTCAGTATTTGAGGCTCACCTGTCTCAGGTAGAGTTTGAGGACGTTGCTGATGTCGTGAGGTGAGAGGTCAGACAGTTCAACCAGGTCCTTCCCATTTTCAAACGCCTGACAGAGCTTCTCGACGCGGGATTTGGCTCCGTTGACACGATAGATTCCCTGTGGAGAAAGAAGAACAGGTACGTGGATCAGAACATTTTCTTACAATGAGGCAAAATAACAGAAAGGATTTTTATCTACAACATAATCCAAATGAGAGCCTGCGAGGTACGATATCAGGTGACGAATAAAAACAACTCCACCAAAAACCTTACCTTGATGTTGAGGGCTCGACTCTCGATCTCAGACGTGCACTTCTTGATGATAAAGGGAACGCCATCGGGGCTGTTTTTTGCTGCCTGGGTGAAGTCGATACCAAACAGGTGTAGTCTGCCCTGCAGCTTTTTATGGCCACACTGAATCGCAAGAGTCTCTAGACACTTTTTATGGCAGGCCAGGGAGCACTGGTGGAGGAAACAAGACACAGACACCGATACGTATGAGACATCAGAGGCTGAGTAGGTTTCATCATCCGCTCATATTTAGTATAAACAAAGTGTGTGTACTCTACCTCCTCGCACTCGGCTCCATGGAAAACCACCAGACTGTCACACTCTCTGCATTTTGAAGGCGCTCGCAGTTTCCTCAGCTTGTGTGTTTGAGCAGCTTTAGACATCTGAGCGTTTCGGAAAGGACCCGGAGAACTGGCCGTCTCTGTCACCATCTCGGCCAGACCTGAAAAAATGAAAATCGCATCAGCTGATGAGGGAACTAACTGGTTCACAGAAACAAAGCCTGAACCTCAACTCGGGAATTTAGAGAAGTGATGAAGTTTCATTAATTATGACAAAAAGAAGTGGAGCAGATTTGCTTCTTCAGCTTCAAATTGTTCACACATTGATCAGATAAGAAATTAATTAAATTAAGATGTGATAATAAAGATTACATTTCCAGTTTGTTTTGTTTTTTTAGAGGACAGTGTACAGTATTCAGCATTCCCTTCAAAGGGGGTGTGGCTTTAACCAAATGCAGCCTGTTAAAACCCCTTGATTATCTTGATTATAATTAACTAAATGACCATTCTCTTCTAAAAAAAGAACAATAGATATTATTTTAATATGCATAACACACACAATTACATGATTATTTCTCAAATAAATGTGAAATAAAATAGATAGTCAGAAACATAGTCAGCTGCTTCGATTCACAATGAGGCCATAACCACATGCACTGACTGGAAGCCTTAACCATCGATACAGGAAGTGTAAGTAGAGGCTATATGTCAAAACTAACTCGACCTCTTTCTGCAGAGCTCTGTCGAGTGAAAAAGAAAAAAAAGAAGAAAAAAAAAACATTTGACGCAAGTGAAATTCACCACAGCCTCGAGCAGGTGAGTTAGTGCTGTATAGTTGTGTTGCTGCAGGCAGCAGCCGCAGATTCATGACACACAATATCATGCATCTTCCTGTGCAGACACACACACACACACACACACACACACACTAACCATTGTCTGAGGGCGATGGCGGCTCCCGCTCGTCCAAGTCATCAGCAGAGGACATTGTCCCAGTAGAGGGAGTCCTGGGCAGACGTCTCTTGAAGTCGCCTTCACAAACAAAAACAAAGACATTTTCACATAAACACCAACATGGCTGCACAGAGCAGCGCTCGTGTCCAGTTTCAGCATCGACGACATCACGGTGCTTGAACTAGAGCGCAGCAGCTGTGATGATGCTCTACATGAGTGTACATTATATTTCGTGTGCGGCGGTGAGGCAGTTTCGGTCACAGAGGGAAGAGCAGCGCGAGGTGAGTAGTTTGTGGGTTTTCATGTAAAATGAACATCCTGAGCGACTTGATCCTCCTCTAGCTTTGTTGTGATTTGGATATCAAAACCAAAAGTCATACGATTCGGGTGCTTTCCAGTGGAATTTCTTGCTCTCATCTGCAAGTGTGGAGTCTTTTTGCTGTTTCAGTATATTTTTTTTCCATTAAAAACCAATTCCAAGAGAAGGCTGTTGTTAAATCCTGCTACCTGGACTGGCGGTGGGGGAGTCCATGGACCTGGACTCGCTGCTGCCGCCTGCGCTCTCCGAGTCGCTGCACATCCCGCCCTGGCTTCCCTGACTGCTGGAGGCCCAGGCTCTCAGCGGCGCCTGGCTTCTCAGCGCTGCAAGAACAAAAACATCCCAAACACCGGTCACACTCAAGCAGAGGAACAAGAACAACAACGAGAGGAGTGCAGCTACATGACAGCTACCAGCTTAGAGATATTCTTAGCGACTGTTTTGGTTATTTTCAGGAGCTGAGAGGACACTCAGATACTCCAGACTCATGGTGAGTAATCAGCACACAACTGGAACTGTTTTGACTTCAGTCCTGACTGAGATCATTTCCATGACTCAGATTTAACAGATTTAAAAGGTAAAGTCCCTGAGAGACTCATACGAAGAGACACCTGAATAGTACACGTCCATGTCGGCGAGAGAAGAACTTCCTTTGCTCAAACGCTTAAAGAGTTTGTGTTTGTACTCGCATTATAAAAGAGGCAGCTTCTGTGACGTCTGCTGATATCCAGAGCAGTTGCACAAACACAAAGGCTCTCCTTGTTTGGCTTGTGATCAACGCCACATGACCACCTTTCGCTGCAACCCATGTATATGACTGAGAGAGTGCACCTTGTATGTCTGTGCTGCTGTTGGACCTCCGCTCGCTGATCCTGGCCGGCCGGTGTAAGGGATTGTCCACTTCGTCCCCGCTCAGCACGTCGCAGGAGGTGATGGATGCCTGCGACAGGTTGCCGTGGGACGAGTGAGTGCTGCCGACCGACCTTTTGAACACGAACCTGGGGGAAATAAAGTCGAGGTTATCCTGTGATGAATTTCACCAGATTCCGACCGTCTCGACCGTCCCCCAAAACCCGACGGTTTTATTACATTACAGCGTGTCCGCAGCGGGTTGATTGACTCCAGTGGCGCAGCCTTCACTTCACTAAGCAACGGAGACTTTGGGCTTTTATTTTTCTAGCATATAATCTGTTTCGCCAACGCCTTTTAGCAGCAGCATGAGCAATTTACATACTTACAGATGGAGCTCAGTGTTATTAAGTCTTAACACCCCGGTACTCTTACTGTAGTTGCACCGTGTCATCAGGTTTATGGAGAGAGTCTAAAGGTCCACGTTACAATAAACTCACTAATAAGTCCTCTGTTCAAATGGTAAGATGTGACCTCTCTCTGTTTCTGTCCACTTAGCAGCAAAGCACTTTTTAAATTAAGTTTTGAAAAGAGACATATACATAAAGTTTATTATTGTAATTATTACTACGATTAAACAACTACTACTACTAAAGTGCTGAAATGCAAAATGGCTGTTGTGATTTGTTATGTGTAACTACCAGTGCTGGTATATCATTCATCTTAGCATTCTGTGTGTGTGTTTCTGTGTGTGTAGAAGCTGAATCTGATAGTGCTTTGACAATCTGAGTCTTAGGGACAACTCTAAACCAGAGCCAAACTCTCACGCTCACAATCTCCCCTGCTGCATTCAGCCTGCGCCACAGATATTTCCTGAGGAAGGGCAACAAATTCAACACGCACTCTGTCTCTCCTTGGTTCCCTCTCTCTCGCTTCCTCCCACACTGACTCACTGTTACCTTTGCTGAAAGGAGAACTAAAGGAATTAAAGGAACTTGTAAATGGGCAGGAGCGACTTCAAGATATTTAGAAACGACTGTTCTCTAAAAGCTCAATTTTAATCCAAAATGACCTGAAACTACACACAAAGGCTGGACAAATACAAATAGATGACTTCAAACAATACACACTGTCTCATGTTGTGCATCATGGCTGCGTCTGTAACGATCGTCCCTGTGACTAAAGTGTTTAAACTGCTGTAAACAGTCACACCAGGGTGTAGCAAGCAGGTTGCATAATACTTGCACAAAGCTGAGAAGCTTTTAAGCCTAACTTTGGAAATAATGATTTCATGCTTTGCATAGCAGCTTCAAAGCCACGGTCTTCGGTACCTGGTGTTGTCGGAGGAGATGGAGTCAGAGTGCAGACGCTCCTTTGGCAGATTCTTGGGCAGATTACGGACGAACTCGGCGTAGCATTCGCCCGGTTCGTACAGCTTGGCGGTGTCGCTCTGGGCCTGGTAGTGGGCGGGGAGCGAGACGGTCTGCGTCTGCTGCATCTGAAACCAGTTCACCGTCACCTGTAGGGTCAGGAGAGGGTCAGGGTCAACACTGACGGTTGAGACGAGAGTCACTGAATGATGTATGATTTTATGATGTAGATTTTAAAACAAAACGAGAATAAAAAACTATTGCATGTAATATACGTTACATTCTCCCCGTTCAGTTTATAAACAGGACAACAGATGATGTAATTATTTGTCATTTTGCTCAGTTAATCAATATATACACTGATTTAGAGCAACAGTGAATGGCTTCCTCTGCCATTAGTAATGGCTATAATTGCCTATTTTTAATTTGACCTTCAAAGAAAAGCACAGCACTTACAAGTACACATTCTGCAATCAGGAAGTTTGAGTTATATATATATTTTTAAAAAAGCACTTTGTGTTTCTTAAATTGTCATCACAGGATTGCTTCGTCGTTTATAAATCATCATATTAAAATATTAAAAACACACAGGAGATTGAGTGTTAGCCCGTGTGGCAAAAGCAAATATGGTAACACTTTATAGTAAGTACACATTATTAAGCATACTGAATTAATCATTTATAACAAATTAATATAATAGTATGTAGTTTATAAACACAGTTAAAGTTGTAATTAATAAGCTCTAACTGTGTTTATAAACTACATACTAATGAGTATTCATGCGTTATAAATGAAGAATTCAGTATTCATTAATGCTTAACTAATGTTTTATAGTGTGTACTTATTATAAAGTGTTACTGGTGCAAATATTAGGTTCCTTGTGTTTTTACCTCAGGTCAAGGGACGACTCATTTGCAGACAACTGCATCCACTTTATGATATTTGCACACAAAGCTAGACAATTTTAGGAACTGCAACTTTACTTTCTAGGTTCAACGAGTTGTTCTCAGTCTAATAATATCACTCACAGCTTTGAGTGTGAGGTCACACTGAAAGACCATCTCTCTGATCTGTGCGAGGATGGTGCTCTTGGCGTTGGCCAGATCCATCTTCCTGACGCCTGCGTCAGCCATACAGCTCTGGTACTGGTCCTGGGCCTCCTCCGCCTGACCGGAACAAATGATGCATTCAGAAAGCGGTGTGAGGATGAGGAAGAAGAAGAAGCACTAAACTGCCAGGACAATATATGTGCAAGAATCCAGCTGCAATGCTCTGCTGTAAAGACGGACAGCAGTGAGACTGATCGTGTTCCCATCTGTTATCTCACCTTCTGCAGAGCCTCCTCCTCCAGCCTCCTCTTCTTCTCCAGCTGTTTGTTACCAGTATTATTAGACTGCTCCTCCTGGGAGCGGTTGGCAGATGAGTGGGCTTTCTGGTACTCCTCTCTCCTCTGGGCCTTCAGTGCTCGTGCCTTACGCAAGACTGCCTCTGCCTCTTGCTGCCAAAACCACAAAGATCAGCCACATAAGCCCATGTGTTCACTGCGACACGGGTGTGAAACCGTTATCTACGATTTCATCAGACACACCTACTTGGGCTGATCAACAATGCATATGAGAACGCGTGAGAAATTATAGAGTAAAATCTGTAAACAACCAGAGCACTGAGAAACTCTCTCATTTCTTTTTCTTTTGCCAAGTTGGCATGACTTTAACCATGTTGACATTAACGTATCTGAAAATCCCCCGGCTGGCTGACGACATTACAGCATGTAATGTGGAGTTCTGATTAGTCAGATTAGTCAAAGCACAGAGAGCAGTTTGAGCTGAGAGGTTGAGGTGACTGTAGTTTCTAACAGTATGTAACTCCTCAGGGAATCTTTACGTACCATTTTCTTTTGTTCCCTCTGCCACTGCTCCTTGAGGTCTTTCCTCAGCTTGTCCAGGTCGTTCTTACGAGCCAGAAGAGGCTGCAGACAGACGGAAAGGACAACAATTAAAATGAGAATTTGTTTGTGATCAGGTTTTGTCCTAAAAAGCTGAGGATGATAATTATTATTCTGTTGATTAGGTGCTTTCAGGGAAACAAGGAGATTCAAGAAAGTCAACAAATTAATCTAAGTCTAACTAAGACACACGTATATGTAATGAATTTAAATAGCAACCTACAGTTTTTCCCCAACAAAAAAAGTGACAGATATTAAGGAGCAAGGCAAGTTAATAGACTCTGTGACTCTCACCTGTATGAATTTATTGGTCTGAAGAGCCATTGCAGTTTGCATGAGCAGCTGGTTGTATTCAATGTCCTTCTTGAATGTGGAAACGTAGATATCACTGAATGGCATGTAGTCCTTGGAGAAATGAAATAAATAAATAAATATCAACAATGTGATTTTCTTTATCATCGAAGAATTACATACAGTATCACCAATGCAGGTAATGTTTCTTTAAGGAATAGCTCTTTTACCTGTAGACTGGCCAGCGTCTTCGCAGACTCGGCCATTTTGGCATAATTTTTAGCATACTCAATATCTGAAAGAGAAGAAAATTGCACAAGAGGGTGAGAAATCATTTACAGACATAAACATAACAATGTATCTCATCTAACTGCACAATGATCGCCCCGAGCAAGCAGAAACTCCACATCTAAGTGATGCAGGGACTGATAAGAGCTGTTACATTACTCTTGTGACATTGCAGATGATGTATCGCAAATACACGGGACAAAATTAAACCAGCAATGCAAAGTGGTAAATAGTTTCAGCACAGACTGAAAAAAATAGCTACAGGTTCTCATTAAATGTATGTGAGTGGGGGCGACTGAGATCCCAGAGAAGTCGCAGCCCTCTGAAGGCATGTTAAGCTACACAGTCTGCTTATTAATATAATCAGATAAAGCCGAGGCTTATAATTACTGAGGGGTCTTTTTCTCTCTCTAGTTGCCTCAGCCTCGAGCCAAGCAGAGACAACTCCGTCGTATCTTAACTGCATACAACAGGAAATTGGGTGAAGTTTTTAAACCACAAAACTGTAGTTACCAATAATCCTGTCCTATCTCATTACATCTAGTGTGCAGCGTCTAAATTTAGTAACCCCTCTGTTGGCAAACAAGGGGCCCTGCCAGATGTCTGAGATGTCTCACCCATGGCCATCCTTTTCTCCATCCAGGCCAAAAGGTCTTTGATATACTTGGACCAGGCCTTGGCGTAGAGAAGAGCAGACTCCACCCCGCTGTCATTCTTCAGCAGGGTCAGGTCAACCTCTTCCTCCCGTGACAGCGGCACCTCGGGGCCTGTGGAGTCAGCAGCAGAGAGAGAGAGACAGACGCTCATATCAAAACAAGACGAATCGAAACTTATGAATTTCCAAGTACTGGACCGATGCGCCTCGGTTCGACTATCCCTACAGATGTGTGTGGGCGGTAACAGAAAAAAACGGTAATTGAAGGTGACAGTGTAGGAGGATGTAAAAGTGCTGGGTATCCTCAGAAATAGTCCGACAGCATTATTTTGTTTTTATTGGTTCGACCGTGATACACCTCTCGCAGCAGCAGCCCGCCATCTGATTCAACAGGAGCCCCATGTGTTTCCCATCCCACATGGAACTACAGCTTAACAGGCGAGGAATGTCAGATATGTGGACGGAGAGGGAGAAAACGAGCAGCTAGTATGAAAAAAGCTGCAGAAATAACAGGGGTGGAAGCAGAGGTTTAGGGCGGGTCTACCTCAGGCATTCAAGGGTCCGGAGCCTAAATCACTTGAGCTAACTCACAGACTGACACTCTCGGGGCCGTCCTGGCCTACGAAGCAACCGTGAAAATGTTTTGTGTGAGAGAGAGAGCCGTTAATGGCTGTTACATCTGAGAACGAATACATTTTACAGCCACTTTGCTCAGAGGTAATTGAAAAATTGTGAGTAACACTTACCCACAAGGTCACTTTTCTCTGAAACATATCCCTCAGGATCCACAGAGAGGTTGTCGTAGGACTGTGAAAAAGGCATTTGAGATTAAAAGGAGGGGGATAAGAGACGTACAATCAAAGTCACAGACTTCACAAGCAGCTGGGCTCTCAGCACCCCCAATTAAGTGCAGAAAGCAAAGTCTTTGAGGCTTTTTTTAAATGGAGACATGGTAAAATTGCCTCTTTAAGTGCAGCCTTTTGAAAAATTGTCATGTTTCAAAACAAAGCTTTAAAAAAAAGAAAAAAAGAAAAAAGGGCTGGGTTTGGAAGCTAAGGAAAATGAAAGATAAGTGTCTCACCCTGCTTCTCCTGGTCTGGGGGATCCCCAACCCTGAGCCGTTGTCCACATCTCCCATAAGGAAGTCAGAAACTCTGAGGGGCAAAAGTGTAGAGGCAGATAATATATGAATAAAAAAACTGCAGCCTATTCAGTCAAGAGGGGCCTGTGGATATGCAACACTTCAGTATTATGTTAGTCCAACTGATGATTCAGGCAAAGGAAATGACTCAATCCTTAGATATAGACCCAAAAAGATTAAGTCTGACAAAAGTAGAGAGCTTAAATCTGTTTGCTGAGATCTCACAAACACTTCTCTTGCCCACTAAATAAAAAAAAAAACCCCAGCAGTGTTGAAAAGGCAAACAAACCCATGTACTTACACATTGCCGAACGTGAAAGCCAAAGTGTCAATGGATGCGTGTATCTCGCCAAATATAGCTGTTTTGTTTTCTGGGTTCACTTCCTTGAAGTTAACGCCTGCAGAGAGTGATAAAGTACACAAGAGCGTCAGCCAGAATAAAACAGTGTTACCAACCAGTTTATGCATGCTCAATCTTTCAACAAAGGTATTTACACAACTCGGCCTTTATGTTGGTGGGCGATGACGTTTTCACCACGGATGTCATAAAGACACGGTCAATGGAGCAAATAAATGTCATGCAAGTGGGGGAAAAAAGAGCTTAATTTCATTTCCAAATCTCAAAACAATGCAAACTGGATGCATGTTATTTGCCCCAAAGTGTTGTCTTAATCAGCTCTTGCTGCCATCACAATCATCCAGACCATTTTTAACCATTTACACTCTGCGGTTAGTGGTTTATCGCCTCTACAGGGGCTGTTGTTGTTCAAGCAAGTGTTAACACGCTCCTCAATGACAGAGCAAAAGTCAATCCCCCTAAGGCACTAAGGCAGTGACGCAGGGTCAAGGGTTTTAGAGAAAATGCGATGAAAACCGCTTAAAAAACCCACATCCGTGACTTGTACCAACGGGACGTCTTCCTACCAAAACAAAAACGGTCTTCAAGGATCTTCGAGGATGGACAAGCTCAGAAACAATCCCAAATTTTTCCTCCTTCGTTCCAACATGATGCAGCTCCACTGATCATCTTTCATGTTCATCGTGCAGACGTCCAGCGATTTCTCGAGCCGTTAGAGCCGCGAGGCCATCGATGTTTGACAAATTTCCGTAAATGCGTACACACTCTCACACTCACAAGACGCTTTCCTCCTCTAAAAACAGTTTACTCAGCAAGAGGACATTTGCAGAAAGTAGTCAGAGGAACCAAAGACAGGCAGTGAAATCCGACTACTTCCTGTCTGCCCTGCCACAGGAAACACTCACACAGCTTGAGCTCTGTGACACGTAACGTTACACAGAGTTGTTAGGAGCCTTACCTTTTCTCTCTGTGTGTCACCTGGCATCAACGTCGTCTAGTAACCGAGACGAGAAAACCTCAACAACGTGGGAAAAAAAAACCCCCAAAAACCCTCAACAACTCTAGCCCGTCCCAGTTTCAAGACTGCTTTCTAGTTTTTGTGCTTCCATTTTCTCTTCATGAGCACAAAGTCGATCCGTATCAACGGCGGCTGGGTGACGGTAAACTCCCAACCTATGAAGAAGTGCAGAAAGGTCATGGCATCCTGGGGTTGGGGAGGCGACCCCCGCGTTCCAGGGAGACACCGAGACAAGAGAGGAGATGCAGTGGTGCGAGCCTCCCTGGCCCCGAGTGCTCGCGTACAACTCTGCGCTGACTTCTTCCTCAGGACATCCTGTAGGTCCCATAACAATGATTCCCGAGCTCTGCCCCCCTTGTCACAATTGAAATATGGAAACTGCATCATTCAAGCGCAGGGGGCCATTGTTTTCTCACGCTTGAGCCAAAACTGGGACAATTAACCCTTGAAAAATACCTCGAGTGAGTTAAAAAATGTCTGATTTCTACAGGACGTCCCATTTAATTACTGCCGTAGGTTGTTTTTTTTAGCAAAAGAAACTGAAACATATATTTCAAATGCCTGGAAAACCATTATCACAGAGGAGCGTGCTCTTCTAAGATCAATTACACAAACCCACAACAGGTTTATCTACATAGAGATGTAAAAATAATAATTTGCATGCACCCAGACGACTGTAAACAAATGCACTTCCTCTGTCTTCTAGTATCTTCTCCAGACAAAGAGGGACAGAAATAAGTTGAGCATGTTGACACTTTTATTGCACAGTGTTTGTGCAGCTTTTCAGTCAGAAGACAGGAGAATGAGCGTTTGCTTCAAGTGTGACGTGATGGTGATAGCCGTGTCTGGGTCTGGTTTGGGCCTTTGCACAGATCCTATCTTTGATGACACATAAACTGAGGAGGAGGTGGGGCGACACAACAATAGCTGTTTCTGTCTGTCTGTCTGAGCGGACCTCAAACGTGTCTTCAGTGTGTTTCAAGGTTTATTAAAATGTGTCAACTGTGTCAAATTAACAAAAAACAATGGAAGGGAAACGGCCTGACTGTATGACACCGACACACGTACAGTGAATGGTATTTGAAACTGGTTAGGCAACCATGTGTTTGAAGAGGGAGGGGGAGGTGAGGGGGTGAGTTTTTTTTTTTTTTTTTTTTTTCCAGTACGGTCTGGCAGCTGTCCAAATGCTTTGAGTGTCATGACCAGGCATCAAAGAGCAACATGAATGAAAAGACAACACGCTCTGAAGACAGAGAGACGCACAAGACCTGTTATCATCCAAACCTTTGAGTCTCCATCTCTGACGTCTCACTGATTCACTCCACTATCAGTCGGCTTTTCACTCGTCCCCTGGCTTCCTCCGCCGCCCCCCAGCGTTATGTTACCTATGCTGGCCATTAGGGACAAGTCCAGCCACGGACTGAGGCGATTGTGAAGCACCCCCTTGTGGTCAGGCACATTCCCAAGTCCCTACTTGTCAACTGGACAACCATGTATGTGCAGCAGGACTAAAAAGACCAAGTTCTTTCTCTTCTTAGCGCAGGAATGCTCTGATTGCTGTTATATACAGAAGCACCATCATTTCATCTATGTGCAATATCGTATATATCCCAATTAGACTGAATCTGGAAGTAATAATATTGTCATGTTCTTGAAATTGTCAAAAACCTTGAGTGACATATTCTTTTTTTTTCGAATGTGGGGAAGTATTCATTCAATATTTTCTATCACAGTTCCACCTCAGCTGATACCGAGCACTGACTGGATAAGGATGTTCTCCTTTTCCCCGAATTTAAAACCTCATTAGAGTCATGAGTTGACAACACATGACGTCTGGGTGTCTGTCACACTTCAAAATGAAACGACAGCTGGCCACAACTGCATGAGCGTGACTGACAGCAGGAAAACGAGTGCTGTTTTAATGTGCATCGGTATTTGTAGTATCAAAATTTGCTTTGAGACCTATTTCAAGGCTTCCAGACTAACGTTATTTACAAGGAGCACAGAGGGAGGCCCCTAACTTCAAAATTTTAGGAGCTCAGGCAGGAAATTTAGGAGCTTACAAACCGTAAATTAACTTGCAAGGCAAATATTCGCAATTCCTTTTCATTTATGATCCTGAAACATTGGCCTGCGACCTGTAATGACAGATACCAGATACTCTGAGTCGCCCCTCCCATGTTTTACCAGTGTTGAAAAAAACAAAACAGCTAATTTACTGGTTGCACATGCACAAATAGATTTTTAAAAAATTCCTTGCACTAAAATCTTATCTGAAATTTTAGGGCCTGTGTTTACAGGACCCGTATTAGGAACTGCAGCACTCAACATGTCGTATAATAGACACCTACGGGTTAATGTTTTCCACCCTGTCACTGACATTACAGTCTGTGCTATTTCAGTTTGTCACAACAACGTCGCTGTCATTCCTTTGTCGCATCTAAAGCTGGATCTCAGTTTGTTTCCCTTTTGCATTCTAGACATATTCACAGCACCACTCAGCGTGCTGCGGATCGCCTAACATGCATTCTGGGGCATTCCTGAGGAGTAGGTCGCAAACTTTCAAGAGATATACTGAGACGACGGGGTGGGGTGGGGTGGGGTGGGGTGCGGGGGCAGGTGAGCTATGGTGACGACCTTCACCTCACGAGTCGCGGGAGGAGAAAGAATGAAGAGACGTGGATGTGCTCGGCTGACGAGCCGCCCGCCGAGGGGCCTCCGCTCCCGCTGAAATATGGAATGCAAATTACAGCCGTGTAGAGATTCTTGTGTGCAAGTCAAGTGAAGAATTACCCTCGCGGTGGATCGCATTTCTAGCAGATCGACTCGCGGGTTGAGATTCCTTTTGTTTGTATTCATTCAGGGGACGGGAGGGGGGGATCTGCTGTTGAGGGAATAATAACCTCTCACACGGTGAATTTCTTCACAAACACACCTCTAGCTGAGCAGAAATCAACAACAAACTCTGGATTGACAGACTGACGTCGACCCCTCAGCCCGAACCGGTAGCGCCAGGTTTCATGCCAGGACATTTGAGAATGATCTGGGCGCCCGTGTTTACCTGCATGTCTGTGTGCGCCCATGCATGCCGGCGAGTTAAGCACTGACCTTTGACCTTGGCAATGACCGTGCCGGCTGCTCCCAGGATGTCCACGGAGTTCAGGGTCTGGTGTTTGCCGATGACAGCCTTGAGGACGCGGAGCAGCTCGGCCAGACGTTCCTGCACCACCTGCTGAAGACCGTCCAGGTTTTCTGACCAGCAACGGAAAAAAAAAACACAAAGTGTCATTTGAGTTTAAGTCTTATGAGGATGACGACATAACAAAAGCCTCAGTCATCAGAAACCCACACTACCATCAGTTTCATCTATTAGTCAAAGTCACCACCGTCACGCTGCGCTTTTGAGTCACAGGTTATCCAGTGTCAAATTAATTCTTGGCATTCCTTCTGCCGCCGCTGCCACACACACACTCATCAGCTGGCAAATAAGAGTCATTTTGAAACTATGAAGCTATGTTGTCACCTTTTGTCTAATCTCCACGATTTCCTGCAGGGCAAATAAAAAGACAAGCACACGCTCTGTTGCGTCTTCTAAGTGTGTGTGCGGTTGTAGACGGAGACAGTTGTGGGTGAGAGACAGTTGCATGAAAACAACTGTGGTGCAACTTTTCTTCTTTTTCTTTTTGGCTTCCTCTGGGCAGAGCGTGACACCTTGCACACTTAATAAGGCGGCCTTTAATAATTACAAACAAGTTACAATGTCTCCATCACGTTACTGCATTCCTACATAGTAGAGGATGATTATGAGTATGGAAATGATGACGCGCTGTTGCTTCTGCGGTCACAGGAGAGGCTCGACATATAGCAAAGCGCATCCCTGTCGCTGGATGATACACTTAAATGTCATATTTGTCTACTGACTGCTTTAAGCGCCGAGTAAACACAAGTGCGACACAATGTCTGCGTGTGCATGTATACGGTTTGTAAGAGGCAGCCGAGCTTAAGACGGAGAAATTAGATTTTAGAGGCGACTAACATGGCACACATGGTAACTATTATGCAAGCCTAATTTCTCCTGCAGCGATCAGATCAGAGGCAGACAGTGTGAGGGGCGAGATGAAGAAGCTGAGGGAGATCGGGATCTTGGGCGCTTCTGTTATAATGGAGGTTGAAGAGGAAAAGAACATACAAAATGCATTCAGATCACTCCTCTCCCTTTAGTTTTTCTGACCGTATCAGATTCATCAGTGATTCTGCTATGAAAGGCATGTAGTTCCTGTACGACCAGGAGAAGGAGTGAAGAAGAACATGATCACATGAACTTTTTTATATAACGAAAAGGTTTTCCAAACTTCAAAGCTCTTATATATGGATGGGGTTTTTTTTCCAGGAGAATCCCTGCAGCTCTTCCTGAAACAGTGTTGCTGTGTGTTTTACAGAAAATTAAGCTCCTGGGGTTTGGGGGAAGAATAAAAAAGGAAAAAAAAAAAAAAAAAAAGCTGACGGGAAAGGAAAATACAAATAGAGACATGATGGATTTTCTCCAGTCAACAGGAAGACGGCCTGTGTCAGGGTCTGATGCAGGTTAATCAGCAGAGCCACTGCGAGTTGGCAGCAGACAGTAGGTGAGTTCATGTCTAACTCGCTGTTTTTGGAAGAAGCGAGGGCACCGGCTGGAAACAGAGAAGCCATCTGTTTTTCATCAAGGCCGTTCCACCAGGCAGCAGCAGCAGCAGGGTGAGATGAGAGACTGGATTTATTGGAACGTTAAAAGGAATTACAGAGGGAATGAAAATGAGCGCCTAAGAGTGTGTGTGTGTGTGTGTTTATGTGTATGTGTGTGTTCCTCTCTTATTCATATTGGCTGGTGTAAAACAGATGAGACTTAATCCACAATTGACACATAAACCGAGACCATGTGTGACGCTATTTCACAGGCTCGGGGTGTTTCTTGAGGACAGTCCATGAAGATAAAAGTTTATAAAACTTAAATAACAACCTATATAACAGCATTTATCTATGGAAGGATCTAACCAACCCTGATCCTCCTCCTCACCGTCCTCCCCTGCAGGATTAGAGACGAAGCAACGAAGCATCCTGAAGAGCAGAGGGCTCACCTGCTCCCCTGCCCCGGGGGGCGAGAGGTCCCCGACCCTGCAGCACACACTTTGAAGTCCCCGCACCCTCCGACACCGACAATGGGCCTTCATTAAGCTCCGTTCCCCCCCTTTACTTTTAACCTCCTTCTCAGTTGTGGTCACTGCACTGGGGGTATCTACCCTTCGTTAGCTCGCTGCGGCTGTTTGAAGATTTTCTTATCAAAGACGAGTTCGTCTATTAGCATGAGCTGCACACCTGAGGATTTTCCCCTCTTTGCATGACAGAAGGTGCAGCGGCGGTGTGTGCAGGTTAAGATCACTCATTTCCCTTTCCTTTGAAATGGAAAGAATTTAATTAGACTAATCTGTTCTGCAGAGAGGCGAATGGGATACAGATTGCGGGGAAATGACAATGGCTGTGATGTTGTGGCAACAAAGACAGAGGGATGTCCTGATCTGATCTGCTGCTGCTGGACCACTACCAATCTTTTTTTTCCATGGATTCATTAGGGGGGGTAGTAGTGGATGTTTCCTCTGTTGACTGCCACACGCTGACAGCTGTCACACAAATGTGCAGGTTTTACACAAACAACTAAAAAAAAAGGGGCAGCCAGCAATTTTAATTAAGGATCCATTCCACACACACAGTGACAGAGCGAACAAAGAGTGTCCACACAGTAATGACAGCACAGCTTCTTCTTACATCTCTATACTCCACCAAAACATTTTTACACCACACCTCAAAACGGGCCTGGGAACAGGGAGCTGTCTAAAAACAAAAAACACAGTGCTAATTTCCTGCAACACTTCATTAGAGGCTGTCTTTCTTTAGTGCAGAGCTGTCAAACCTATTCCAAAGGCTTTTTTTCCTCACTCTAATGTCATGTAATGTGTGTTTTGCTGCTGTAATGACAGAAAATAAAAATGAATCAGGACATAAACAAGCAGATACTGAATTTTTATGGACCAAAAAAGCCAAAAAGTTGAGACTATATTGTTACAGCTGCCTAATAATTTGGGTTTTTTTTGCAAGTGTGAACAAGACTTGACCCTCCAGATTAGGCTACTCAGATCATCGTTAATTCTTCACCCGGATTAAAAAATTCAAACAAAAGAAATCAATTTATCCATCAGTAATGGGAATAAAGTTATCAAAACAAGGTCAAATGTGGTGTGACAGCTCATACCGATCGCAAACGGCAACGTACGCGAGGGGGATCTGCGCTCAGTGTGGCGTGAGACGTCCCGAGAGAAAGAAAGCCGGTTCAAAAAAATCAGCGCTGAGTGGTTTTGTCACAACAATGGCATCAAAACAGCGCGCTGGAAATGTGTGGCTGATTGTGGGGACCACGCCATTGTTTTGGTAGAGATAACAGCGCTGGAGCATGGAGCTGGGCCATATTGTTTGAAGGAAGACCCCCCGCCGACGCCGACGCAGCTCAAGGCCGCCGCGTCTTTTCTTTTACAGTGGTGGGATGAGCCGGTGTTCCCAGCCACGCTTCACGCTCGGTCTGCTTCGTTTAGCTCTGACACGATCAGGACCTCCCCCACTTTTAGGAAAATAACAATTACTATAACAAGTGGTTCAAGTAGATGACTTCTATCTGTAAAGGATAGATAACTCAATGGATTTAATGGGATTTTTCCATAACTATGCCATAAAACACGGAAAAGATTATTTATAATCAACTATTGAAGGTTTCACCTGTGATGCTGCAGCAGAGCCACGTGCCTCATGTTCCCCTCCCTCTCTTTGTTGTTGTTGTTGTTGTTTTACACACACAACTCCTGACAGCCGTGTGTTAAAAATACAATTATGGTTAAGTGGATTAAGCTCTAACTGTACAGATAACTTTGTTAATTTAATTTAAAATTAAAAAGTCACCAGGCTCGAGGTCCCCCAAGTTTACTGTCCTGGGCCTGTGTCATCTCCATTCAATTACCATTTGAACTTTTTATCTACAGTATGTGCTGCTCCTTATGTAGTCGACACATTAAAGAGAAGCACGGAGCAAGTAAAGCCTTCCCTTAACTGCGTACAGATGAGCCTCTTTGCGCTCCACAATAAAACTATGATTTTTAAATAATTCAGAAGTTTACGAATGAGGTCGTTCAAGCCAAACATCACTTGAAATATATCATTCTTCAGCCCGTAACCACAAAAAGGTTGTTAAAGTGAAGTCTTTCCAGTCCTAATGAATTCCACTAGTGGCCTTTTTTTCCCAAAAGAAAATTCATAGGAACCATCCTCATCCGAGTTTTTCCAAAAAAAATAACCACTTGTCTGCTCTCAATCTGAGAGCCGAGTGCGTTACAAATACCGACGCCTCCGCCAAATCCCTGCAGGTGACTCAAGTGGTGACTCAAGTGGTGACTCAACCTCAGCCCAATACTGCAATTCAAACGTTTGCCTTTTAAATTAATGTCACCCCTTAAATTAAGTGAGTGAGTGTGTGTGTGTGTGGGTTTGTGGGTGTGTGTGTGTGTGTGTGTCTGCCATTGTGTCTAACAAAGCTCATTGTGTGTCTGGTGCGGAGAGGGACCAATCTAATCCAGATCTTCAGGTGGTCTGACAGAGGTTACAGCCTCCGCTCCCCCCACTGATAACAACAGGCAATCAACTGGCCTGTCTGGACACGCGATCGGCCCGACATGAAACAAGCCTCGGCAGCTCTGGTGACACAGTGCTGCTTGGGAAACAGCCACAGGGCTTTTCTTTTTTTTTACACTGGGAGGCCAGGGAGGCTGCATTTCTCCTGCAGCATCCCTCCTCCCTCCATCTCCCCCTCCCTCCCCCATGCATGCGCCTCTTCTTGCAAGTATGCAGGAGGGTGACAGATTTACACCCACGGAGGCAGATGATGATTTTCAGATTTTCTTTTAGATCGGTCCACCTCATTCCAGGATGGTGACGTGCTGCTCTCTGTGCGAACTCTCAACCGTGACCCCGAATGCACCACCGAATGGAAAACCGATGCTTTTTCTTTTCTTTTTTTTTCCCCAGTCAGAGAAGGTGGAGACTAAATAAACTGAGCTTCAATCACAAAACGACGAGGCTAGAAAACATTAAACACTCACTGTAACGGACTCTCAGAGCTGACCGACTGCAACCTGATCTGCGACAGGTGGAACTGTTTGGTCAGGACTCCGTCTCCAAACACTAATTTCCCCCTCTGTCCAAACAAGCGCTGCATTGCTGGGTGCCTCTCTGTCTTTCCCAGGCCTTGTTTGGAGACAGAGCAGGCCCCAGACATCACACAGACAGTAAACAGCAGGCAGTCCATAAACAGCTACCTGCTCTCGGCCTATTAGTGAACTAACACTATCTGTGGGGTCCGAGGGGCTTCACCGGTCAGGCTAATTCTTTAAACGCTTCATTGCACGTTTGGGGGACTGTGGAGCAGGTGCGAAACAAGACGGCGTTCTCAAATCAACACGTCTATTTGATACACTAGAAGACCAGGAAAGGAAAACAGGAAATAGAGGCACATTACACATTAACCCCTGCTCAGTTTCTTATTTTATAAAACCAGATAAAGAAATATCGTATTGAACTGATGAGCACATAAAAAGAAAAACTCCCTGTTAAGTTGCTTTGGATAAAAGCGTCTGCCAAACGAGTGAACGTAAAAACAGCAAATCTTCACATTTGACAAGATGGAAACAGACAATAGTTGGAGTCTTGTTTGAAAAATGACAGACAAAATTAACTCGAACTGCTACCAGGAACAAGGAAAAGTGTTGTTTGTCTTTTTCCATCAGTGCGCAGACTGAGGATGACTTCACCTCAGAGTTGGCAGGACAAGGTTTTGCAAATAAATCCCCCACCCACCTGAATTAATTATGACCCTGGATACAGTTTAGTGAGTGAGTTAGAGACGACTGCATGAGGCGAGAGGGAGATGAATCTTTCCGAAATGAGGATTTGTCAGGACAGGCATAATTGTTGTTTTTGTTGCGTCTCTTCATTCACAGCCGGGTAGACATAACGCTGTCAACCCCTTTTTTTTTTTTTGGTTTTCTACAAAGAAAAACAACGGCCTGACTCACAAAGCAGCATCACAACAAGCCTCATGATGCACAGTTGTAAATTTCAGCACGTCTTGCCGGGTCGCCAGCGAGTGACGTCTCTCCCCCCGCTCCTGCGCCGCCTACTAGCGGGAGCTCCACTGGCCAATCCGCCGCTCGCCATGACCAATCTCCTACACAAACATCTAGGGCCCATAACCATAAATCCCACCCCAGGAAACACACCCCGACCACAAGCTTGCACAAAAACATCCTTCAGCATCACAGGGGAAAGTTACTGCCCAACAAATCTCTCCTTTCTTTCTCCCTAAGAGCGGCAGGCCATTAAACTATTATGTGCTAGAATTCGGCTTTTCTCCTGATTGAAGGCGCCACCCGCGAGTGGCCACTTCAGCTGGCACAGGGGGCACTTGTGTGAGAAAGGGGAGATATTTGCGGCGGCTATTGCTGGGTATATTCTGAATAGGTTAATGGTGTTTTTTTTTTTATGGCCGCTGCTAAACTGAGGCTCAAACCTGAAAATTGGCCTCATTCGATAAAATGAGGTTATAAGCAAGTCAATTCTGACATTAACGCTAATAAGCCCAATTAAAGGACATAACTTCAATCTCTTTGGCTCATTTATTGGCACAACTAACATGCCCAATTACCATACAACTGCAATTCAAAGTCTCTTGAGGCGGAGAAAAACACGTCCATGAATAAAGAGCTAAACGAGTCTCTGTGTTAAACTTCAACCAGAGCGTTTTTACCTTGCTCAAAAAGAGGAGTCGGCCCTCCCGACAGCCAACACACCAGGAACACTGACTGAACAATGCATTTTACCTGGAGTACAGCCAGATCTTATCAGGGTGTCACGATGACACCGACAGATGAGGAAAGCCACAGTCTTCATAGTGAAACACAGACTGAGTGAGTCAGATCGACGTGTTCCTCCTCATCCTCAGACATCGGATGCCTCCTCTCTCAACACTGCACTGTTTGAAGAAAGTTTTTTTTTTTTCTGTTGCATTAATGGGAGGCAACATGTCTGCATTATCTGCAGTAAAACAAACCATACAATGCACACCATACGTTGAGTAAATAAGCTTTTAGTTTCGTGCTGTGAGGTGTTTGTTCTACCTCGTAGTGGAACTGTAAAAGCGTCGGTGTTAAACCCGCGGCTGAAATGACGGGAGCGCAGTGACCCAGTGAGCAAAGAAACAAACGTTCAAGGAAATAGAAAGTCTGTCCTCGGTGTCCTGATGGCTATCTCCATTTAAAGTTTAAAAAGCCTCACCCTGTTCAGCCCTGCTGTCTTTGTACTGAGCTGCTTGCAACTATGTGGGAAATGTCAAGACATTTTGTAAAAAGAAAATGCCTTTTTTTTTTCTTCTTTTTTTTTGAGAGGATGGATTTGTAGTTGCTCCATTCCCGTGTTGTCACTAAAAATAAAAGCAAAACAAAGATGTGAAATAGTGACGCAACAGGACTTTCTATGTCAGCTTGTGCAACTGTGGCATTTTGTAAAAAAAAAAAATGTAGTCTTATTTGTCCTGTAGAGTCTTTCTCCTGTATGCATTACGTGACTGCTGCTGTGTTTACTCAAAAAAATATACTTTGCATGTTGAATCTGTTTCAAGAACTGCAGCTGTTCCCCCGAGATATTTCCTTGAATTCCATAGAAACGGGAACGATTTCTCCACTTTCCTTCCATGACGTATAAATGAAAGATGTTTTCTGTGTTTTTTTGTTGTTTTTTTTCCCCCAAATATGTCCACAAATCCGAAGTGAATTTATTTCAGGAGAGTTTTCATAGTCAATCGGCTTCACACCTACCATTAGTCTATTGAAGGCACTATAGCTACAAGTGAACATTTGTTCTAAAGGAATGCCGAGTATGCAGGAGAGTGGGGGGATGGGAGGGGGACAGCAGCTCGGCTCTGTGTGTGTGGAGGACTCCTTTTTCATACTGATTAAAACCATTAAACCAACTTGTCGTCTGCTACAGACTCAAATAAAAACTTCAGGGTGAGGAAAACACACTGACATTTTTATTAGATTTCTTTACTCTTCCTTTTTTTTTTACTACACAGAGCCTGGAGTGCTGCGCAAATTACAGCTATAAAATGCTTGTAATGCCGGGGGGATGTGAGTGCGCTTCAGCTGGAGATGGTCCAACTACAGAATATGTTTTATGTAATTGTTAACAGCAATTACACACGGATCCCAAAGGAATGCGCTAAGTGGCTTCCTATACAATTATGCAGCACGATGCCTCCCTTGTCGTCATTTCGGTATCATGCACGGAGGTGACGGCCTGAGGTTCACTGATGTGTGATGATGATGATGATGCCACGTGCAAGTGGACAGAGATCGTCTCGGGACAACAGCGAGGCGGGGACAGGGGTCACCTGCTCAGTCAAAACTCGAGCGGCCTCGCATTCTTCTCCCGGGTTACATTCTTTGACAGCTCGCCTATTGTTGGGCAACAATTCCTGTGACTCCCTATGAGAGAAAGTGTAAATCTACACCGCAATCTGACCCCGGGGGGAACCTACAGGTGTGAAGCTGTGGGTGTGAACGCGGTGGGTCCGCTTGACTAAAAAGCTTCACAGTCACTCGTCGAGTTCCCCTGTGGGTTTCCATCGGCCAGGCGGACAGACAGACAGACAGACAGAGGGACGAACGTGCTGCGCGCAGGCTCTGCCTCCAGCTAAAACCTGGCAGGTGCCCTTGAGAGGAACAATGAGCATCTTCCAGAGCTAAAGCCTCCACAAAGTCCTCTCTGTATGAGGAGCTATGTGACACACACCGAGTCAAACCTGCCTCTGTGCGAGCCTGCCAGATCTCAACAGGGAGCACGCCTATCAGCGAAAAAAAGGAAAAAAAAAAAAAAAAAAAGCATTATGTCGGTTTCTCACAGTGCTCCAGTGACAGCGCTTCCCAAGTATGAAAAGAACAACACAA
Organism: Decapterus maruadsi; assembly: GCA_030347415.2. NCBI lineage: Eukaryota > Metazoa > Chordata > Actinopteri > Carangiformes > Carangidae > Decapterus > Decapterus maruadsi. Next base: position 23,810,043 of record CM064906.1, read on the forward strand.
GAGCTGGCATGTGCCTCGCTAACCTCCTCCTCACTTCGCTCGCTCGCCTCGTTTTTCTGCAGCTTTCCTCAGCGCTCAGTTTTTTCAAGCAAAAAGGCAATCACGTGCTATTTTACTGACATGATTACCAAATGATTTCTTGTATTATTTGTTGTATTTCTTGCATGAAACAGGCAGTTCAAACAGAGTTAACTGGAGCCTTGTGTGGGTATGTGGGTTGTGGGTCACTGCGATCTATTTGTGAGACGACAACAAACGTCTGTCAAATTGAATTATTCTGAAGCAGTAAATTACAGTAAACGGTAATGGATAGTTCACTGTTGTGTTGTGCATCTAATGTCCCGATACTACAAACACAAGTTATATAGAGCCTTATTGTATAAGAAAGAAGAAAACAGGAAGAAGAAAACAGGCATCGACTGTTGCTATTCCAGACTGTGTAACCTCTCAACCCCTCAAGACAAAAACAGACAAGTCATCAATCCAATCTAATTATGGATGCACACACACACACACACGCACACACAGGACAAGATGTAGCCATTATATAGATAATTAAATCACAATTATGCTGAATGCAGTTAAGTTTATGTTGTTGCTTCTTTAAATAAAACACTTAATGAAAGTTCATGTGAATCTCTTCTATAAGACTATGGATAGCATTCAGACATTAAGATTACATGAGTCTATTTCCACATAAAAAGCTCCAAACTGTCAGTTTCTCAGAGATGTTTTTCCTGCTTATTCAGTGTTATTGCCAGGCTCGGATCACAGTGTGTATTTAAAACTGGGAGGACTGTTGACAAAACACATTTTCTTAAACTATGGCCATCTCCCACCGCTCTTTGTTACCCATTAATAAAGAAAATGACTCAGTGTTTGCTTCTGACCGGCCGGGAAAAACCACATTATAGTAGCAGTTACCCCACTGTGTCATTTGTGTGGACGTCTCCGAGAAAAGAAAAACAAAAATAAAACCGCTAATCTAGCTGACAAATAGCTGAATGACATTATAGGGTCATATGGTATGATTTCATAACCCCCCTCCCCTCCCTCGCCACCTGCTGAATAAGAGCCGTTGTAAAAAACGGGGAGGCAGATATCCCAAATGTTTTTGTGATGGCTCAGAACAACACTCAGCGTGACGCAAGCCAAAGCTCGCTCACTCACTCACAGAGGCCTCACTCCTCCAGCCAGAGGAATTGCTAAACAACTCACTCCCACTGCCAGAGCTTCAGCCGGACCCCAGTGTGTGCAGCAGCGTGTTTGTGTGTGAAGGTATGTGTCTTTTAGCAGGACAGTAGGAGCAATAATAGTAGCTGCACCCGTGGCTGTGTGAATTGTTGAGTAAATAACTTAAGTCAATTAATAATTAACAGGCACTAAAATGCAAATTCAGTGATGTGTTGATATAAAATGTGCTATAAACATATAATATTAGTGCTTAAATTGTTTAAAAATATTTTAAATTCCACCATTTTTTATGATAAATCAAATGACACAATCACATAAGTAAGTGTTTAACCCTGTGTGGGCAGACTGTACGTGACTACAAACAAGTGCCAAGCCATCAAAACCAAGTGAGAAAAACAGCTTAAAAAGTCAGCAGCCTCTGTCTGCGCTGCTCTATACGCGTGCACTCAGGTGTTGTGGTTAAGTGCGGCTGTTAAGACGCCAAACAACAGTGCAGCAGGCGCTCTAGTGTGTGAGCGTGAGCAGCAAAGCTGTTATCACACCATGCACTAAACACTTCACAGACGGTTCTCGCCGTATGTCACAATGGCAAACGTATCGGCAACAACAGGGTAATTACAGGTCTGGTATGTACGTGTGTGATATATACCCATACCTATGAGTCACACTGTTTGTACCCTTCATGTGACACTGTTTGAAAAAGCTTAAGGTGTGTTTACACATTAGTATTCATTATTCCTGTGGGCCACTGGTCAAACAAACACAACACGACTTTCTGTCAATACATTCCCAGTATATCTAAGGGATAGGAATTTTTCTGGATAGGAATTTCAACTATCTACCATAGCGATCATTGGTAAACATCAGGTTTTAATGTAAGAATGTAAAAAACGCCTCAACACAAAGAGCGAGGGCTTCTTTCAGCAAATAGGAGAAATGTGTAATAGAAGAGATAAAGATAAGTAACACAGTAGCCTCTCTGGACCAGAAGGGAACAGACGTGTCTGATGTTATTTCAAGAACTTACACAACTTTAAGAAAGGAGAAAAAAAAAGTCTAACTTTCATGCTCTTATCAGGTTTGGATGTTTTTCTCAGAACAATCACCTGAATGCAACACATTCCCCTCTTTCTGGGACACACGTTAAACTCCATATATGTGCACTGAGTGAGTAACAATAATCCAAAGATGAGGTTTTCTTACTTCTATTATGTCATTTTATCATGCTCCAACTTCACAACCCCCTCTACTGCTGCACAAACTCCCCCACATTCCTGCTCCCCCCTGAACTCACCTTTACATTGGAAAGCATCCTTGAGGTTGAGCAGCACATCAGCGAACCACCGCACGTCATTCACCAGCTTCATCACATACTCCGGGTCCACTCCCGGCGCCCCCACCAGCCGGGACGACAGCCCCATGCTGCTCAGGGGGTTGGGGTTCCTCGAGCTGCGGCCCATGTCCAAGGTCCTGGCGGATCCGGCCGACAGAGATCCCGTGAGGGGTTTGGAGAGGTGTCGCGGCCGTGGCAGACCCTGGGTGTGCTTCGTCGTCCCACTGCCGCTGCTGCTGCTGACTCCACCGCTGCTGCTGCTCTTCCGAAGCATCCCAGCAGCAGCCGGTGCAGCTGCCACCCTTTACAGGGGGAGCAGCCCTGGTCCCTGGATGGCTGAGCGGAGACACACAGAGGATGATGCGTGTGATTGATTGATTGTGAGTCTGTCTGCAAGTATGTGTGTGGGTAGCTGGCTGTGTGGGTGGGGGGTCCCCTCCTTAAAACCCCATGAATCTGTACTGTTAAACTGTTAAACATCTGTCCCGTGTAGTAAACCCCAGGATGATGTCATTGTTTTTACAGAAATAACGTTTAACATTAAGCACTGAGTTTACAGTAAGCACGACTAACTGTCAACTCCCACAGATGATATTTAACGTCTCATCATAATGAAATCTACATGTAAAGGACTTTCCTAGATTTTGCTTTCACTTAAACTTTTTTTTTTAACTGTGACTGTTACATTGAACAACTTGATGTAATGTTTGTGAGATAGCAGTTAACTCTCATTACATCGAACCACTATCTTCGTAAGAAAAAAGCAAAATACAAATGAAAACAAACACGTTAGACAATGTAAAATCACGGATAGTTTTTCCAACAAAAACACGTTTTTCGTTTTCCGGACAGTTCACAGTGAAAAGTGATGCTGCTGCTGTCCGGGTGAAAACAATCGACTCGGGTCATAAACTGCTTTGCTGGCACAGCCAAAAAAAAAAACGGTATTTAAACTCACCTGCTCGGCAGTTTACTGACATAATGGCCACGATATCCAAACAACACTTTGTTTTTAAGTGTGCCGGTGAAAACCCGACTGCATTTCCGTTAAGAAAACAAACTCCAGCAAAGGCGAAGAGAACAGAAAAAGTTGTCCGCTGTGTGTCACTGTACATCGAGAAGTGGCCGACTATCGGCAAAACTCTCAAGTCAATTGTAATTTTACTAGTTGGGTTATCACGTGACCGCCACGGAGCGTTTTGATTGGCCAGACGGAACGGAGCCGTGGTGCCTTCAGGTGCTGGTTGACGTGTTGGAATTATGAATGATTCTCAAAAATAAACATTATAACAATGATATAAACAGCTCAGTCTCTACAAATTGACGGTAAATGTTATCGACATTGTTAACGTATATGTATTTATTATTATTGACGGGGTATACTTTTAAATGTGTGTTATAGTACTGTGCAAAAGTTTTAGTAAGTTTATTGTGGGGAAAAAAATGCTGTAAACTAAGAATGGGGTAATAGTTTATTTTCATCAATTAACAAAATGCAGTGAATGAACAGAAGATCAATTAATCAATTAACAATTACAGCATTTGTTTTTTCAAACCTGCCCTAAACTTTTGCACAGTGCTGTATTGTTTACAATGAACACATTATTTGATGTACGGATGTGGCTGCAGATTATGTTGCCGATGTGCCTCTGGGGGTTGTCTTATGACATGAGGGTTGAGGGTATCTCACTCTGGGCTGCAATGCTTACCTGGGCTACACATGTGGGAGTCAGGTGCACTGGAACCCCTTGATGTCAAGATCGATCCAGACCCTTGGCTTTTGTGACCAATACCAGGCCTTGGGGGGGCCGCTCCAACCACCACCACCACCACAGAGGCCCCCCGTGGTCATCACCTTTCTGGATGCTGCTGCTGGTGTCCTCCCCGCATTCTCAAGCTGCTGGACAAGTACAAAGCCAGGATAATGTCCACCGTCAGCTCTATCTTGAAAATTGATTCAACCAAGAAAGAAAGTATAGTATTATATTCATACCGTCATTAAAAGCTCATTCTTTGAACAGACACCAATGTTATACCAGTGAGCAGAGACCTTCCCTCAGAGGTGAAGACAGCTGAGTATCTGAGTCTATAGTGTCCCCTCTTTGAGCTATTTTATATCATATCACATGGAAATATTTTGAATACTTTCTTTGAAAACGTGATCATTACTGATGAGTAATTTTGTAGAATATAAGATAGTATAATAACCTATACACCTCAGGGCCATTGAGGATGAGGAATTACCTTTGCCTGATGGTTCACAGACTTGATTTTCTCTCAAATCTATAATGTGTGTGTAACATACAAGATATACTGCATATGAAAATGAAGTGACGTTTTGAATCTCTAAGTAATTCTAATTAATTTGTATTTGTAAATATTAGCATTTTACCTCAATAGCTTCCAGGTCATGGCCTCTCCACTGGCTGCATACCTTGTTTTTACAGATATGTTCACAATTTTTATATATTTGCATTTTTTGCTCTAAACACCGCTAAATGTCTCACATTTGTATTTTTTAAAAAGGAAGTTGTTGTCGCCTTCTTCTCCGTGTGTTTAGCTAGCCTACTGTTGGGAGTGGCTTGCGAATAGAGTCTAGCTAGCCCCATGTGTGTCTGACTGAAATGAAAACATCAGGCTTTTTTACACAGTCTAATGAAGATGGTGCGATATTGATAAATGAGGAGTAGCATTTGGTACGGACCGTAGGCTACAGACCAAACGTCGTTTAAGAATCATCTTATTTGAGTTGCCATACCCAGGCCTACCTTGTTCCTGTTTCTGGAGACCCACCGGAACTCACCTTTATATTTGCGGAGACTTTACCACAGAGTGCAGGTGTGCAGGTGTCCTGCAGGGGGCGCTCGCTGCATGTCGGTCGAGAGAAGAATGAAGAGACCGCTGCAAAGGGAGACCAGACAGAGGATGATGAATCCCTGGTCGCGGGTTCGAACCCCGGCCCCGGTTAAAAGCAGAGGACATGTTTGTGTACTGGATTGTGATTAATAAAGTATATCCTTAGTCATGCAAGAATAAAGTAGTATGCAAGTTTATCATTCAAAATAAACCTACCTAACATATAGGCTATGCAAACCATAATTTCAATCCAATGTCTCATAACACGGCACTTAAACTCAACACATTTCAACAAAACCCATGTATGTGTCACATCAAAGTGTAGTGTGACTTTGAGAAACAGCAAACGTGTGGGCTATGCAATTAAATTCTAAATATAAGTCATTAGGCTACATCTTTGCTTTGATTTAGTAGGCTATCTTATAATTTTGACTTCATTTCTCATAACTTTGTTATCATCACATTATTTTTGAGTGATTATATATTTCTTTTTTTCATCAAGTGGTGGGATGATGGGCTTCCAACCGTTTTTACCTGAGATGTGTAGTAGCTCGGTGGTGTCCAGCAGGTGGCGCTCGCTGCATGTCGAGTCTACCCATAGGGAATCTACCACTTGACCACACCAGAAACCCGTGACAGAGTTTAAGCATGAATGAAGACACAATTTTTTAGGCCAGTTTTCTGAGTGGCTGATGAAGTATTACTTTACACTCCACTAAATTACTAAATCTCTTCAACAGCTCGCCGACCCCAGAATGAGGAGTGCTGTTGTAGCTACTACTGATGATAAGTGAGTGTCATCAATAGGTGAAGCTGTCATGCAGGCTAATGATAAAATGATAATCATGTTAATTAAGACATAGAATAATATAATTCATTAATTAACTATTAGAAAAATAAATGAAATCATGCACACCTATAATATGAGATATTTAAAACTACTTGTGCTTGCTTGAATCATTGTCACCTGCTTTAGAGTCCTCATCTCCTGGATTTGGAAGATGCCACTTTGTACTATCAATGTGATGATTATCATGAAATAGTTGATCAATGTGATAAATATCACTCTCTGAAATAAAATAGGACATTTGGTGAATTTATTTTTGGCCTATTAAATGAATTAAATGTTAATATGTTGGTTCCTCCTCCCACCAGAGGACGCCCACGGGAGCTCAGAGGTTTGTGTAAAGAGGAGGGTGATCAACAGAGATGAATGGAAGAGACCCCCACCCCCCTCCCCTGTCAGATGATCACAGATCTGTCAGATCAGACCCAGAGCAGAGATCAATGACAGGTAGCCAGTCAAGCCTTGGCTCTGTCACACATTCCCGCCAGATGAGCAGTTACCTCCTGCAGCTTTACAGGGGGTGGGGGCAGGAGGGGGGGGGGGGGTCTCTTCCACTCATCTCTGTTGATCACTCTCTTTTTCTCTTTTTTTCCCTTGTGAATAGACCAAGACTGTGAGGAGTCACCGTCCTCAACGACCCATCAACGACCCAGGAGATGTGTGGCAGCTCCCGTGGCCTGACAGTGACACCCCCACAAGATCAATGACAGGCATCATCCTGTGTGTGTGTGTGTGTGTCTGTGTGTCTGTGTGTGTGTGTGTGTGTGTGTGTGTGTGTGTGTGTGTGTGTGTGTGTGTGTGTGTGTGTGTGTGTGTGTGTGTGTGTGTGTGTGTGTGTGTGTGTGTGTGTGTGTCTGTGTGTGTGTGTGTGTGTGTGTGTGTGTCTGTGTGTGTAGGTGACATAGTAATAAGCACACGACAAGCTGAGCTCTAACTATTTTAATAAAACACACAAGAAAGTAATTGCACTAGTCTAAGTACACACAAATTTTAAAAGTGAGGACGACAAATTGAACAAATTGTTCGTCCGCTACGTCCATGGCTGTGTCCTGGCCTCGTCTTTCAAGGTTTATCTTGACTGGTGACCCCCGCACGGACTTCCGTCAACCACTGCTCCACCGTCCGGTGCTGCGGGTCGGAGCGTTCACAGAAAGTTTGTCTTGTTTTGTGGTGGATGCTGTGACCCGTTGCCCTCACCATGTGTTGGCCACACCGAGGGCAGGTCCTGGTTCTGGGGGGCTTGGGGACCACAGGGGCCTCCTGGTTTTTCTTCCTCCTCCATGCGGTTGTGCGGGGAACCTGCAGTCTGGTACGTTGATGACTGGACGTCCCTGGTTGTGGTTGCGGTTGGCTCTCCGGCTGGGGCTGTGTGGCTCTGTCTGAAGAGGAGAAGGTCAGAGTTATGATGAGTGTTTAGCTCATTGACATCACTCTCAGGTGATTAAACAATCAGTATGTTTACATGACATCTGACTATAATTACATAACTGAAATGCATGTAAATGTTGGTCCAACTAATACCAGACTTCTACAAATCCAACTCAAACTGTTTTCTTCTGCGTATACACTTTCATAACAAGCGCCTGGGCCCAGTTGTCCAAAGGTGATCTGATTGGATTTTAGATAATGGATTGGATCCCATCTTGAAAAGGGGTTGTTCAAAACTAAAAACAGATTCTGAGATCCGTTTAGATCATGTAACCCAATCTTGGTTTTAATCTGGATCAAACCCTCAGTTTGTTTTGTTCAAAACTTTTTAGTAGGATCAGGAAAACAAGGCTACTGATCCCAGCAGGCAGACAAACATTGTTTATATTATAGTATTTATTGATTGATATTTTGCACTGATTTTTAAACCATGACAGTGATTAAGTAGAAGTTAACTTTTGATTATTAATTGAAGAACTTTTCCTCAACTACTGGATAATTTAATGAAATTTGGTAATCATGAAAAGTTTGAATCTGGATCAGACTGATCCAATCCAACTTTGTATTGAACAACTGAGTCAAAAGTAAAACGGATTACATGATCCTGGATTATCAAAAAACAAATAAACAAAGGATTTCAAAATCGGACTAATTATGATCCAGATTAAACCTTTTGAACAAACCGATTCAGTGCATTTCACAACAGGGCAACCAACGAGAAGAAGTGAAGATGCTATGAGACGCTCGCCTATAGTTAGATTTAGCAGACTGACCTTCATTTGTGGGGGGGTCATCTCCCTTCTTCCTCCGCAGCAGCCTCTTCTCGCTTGGGCTTGACGTGGTTTTGGTTTGGTCTGACATCGCAGGTGACAAGAAAGCAGTAGATGCAAACAGCAGACACAGCAGCAGTGAACTCCTGAGTGACCTGTGTTTTTCTCCTTCAGCTTCTCTTCATACATCTCCGGCCGCGCGAGGGGGGCGGGTCCCACTCATCTCCGTTGACACCCCCCCCCCCCCCCAACTGTTACCTGTAGCCTAACTTTTTTCTTTCAACCAGGGTCCATATTTTGTAATCAGGCATAGGCTACAATGCTTCTGACCATTTGTGCTTTTTGATGTGCTGTTCTGCACCAATGGTTCCTCTTGCTCATTAAATAAAATAAAATAAAATAAAATAAAATTCTGAGCAACACAGTCAATGACATGACAACAGACTAGCCTGTCGCTCCCGTTAAATCATCATCAATAATGATTGGTGATCATTAATACTGAATATGTGATATGTTTTTCAATTCTATGTTTCAATGATTATGCACTTTGGACCCCAGGAAGACTAGGGGATCCTTTTAAATAAATAAATCGTCATATTTACACTGTCAGGACTCCCAGTCAACATTTAATTTAATCGACTTATGTTTGGAGTTTGAACAGATCGTCTTCTTCTCTGTTTTTGGTGTTTGTGTGTGGCAGCAGCTCCACACAGGCCTGAACCACAGTGTTTTCACCGGATCCCCCATCCGGATATTTCTGGAAACTTTAAAGAGATTTTTTTTCCAGACGAACAAGAAAAAGATCGTTTTGGTTGAAGCTTTGCGTTTCCGTGTGGACAACGGGGCCGAAAGCAGACTTTGCTGCTGCGCACCCCTGAGGTGACTGATGATGACTGACTGACAGATAGGCTACACTACAGCATGCAAAAGTTTGGACACCCCTTTCTGTTAATGTGAATACTTGAGCAAGTGCATGAAATGATTTCTGGAAGTCATAAAAGTTAAATGTGAAACACTCTATTTTCAATATTTTAAGCAATACCAATGCAGTATTTTTGTTTTCTATTGTTTTATAGTGGAAAGGGGAAACAAAGCAAAAAAAGAAAGAGGAAGGGGATCTGTCAGGGAGCTCAGATAACTTTGACCAAGATGTTTTCAAAGAGGAGGCTACCAGCCACTGACCAGGGGCCCAAACCTTTGCTGTGGGCCCTTGTGTCATTTTGGAAATATTTTTATTTATAAAACTGAAAAGAAAGAAAGAGAAAACAAAAATACTGCATTGGTATTGCTTAAAATATTGAAAACACCGTTAATATCCGGATGAAAGAAAGAAAGAAAAATGAGAGTTTCTGCAGACTTGGATGAAATGCAGGTTTCAGTATTTTAATAGACAAGCATTTGGAAGATGCCACTTTCTACTATCAATTGTGTGATCAATGTAATTATCATGAAATAATTGACCAATGTGATAAATAGATTACTTTATAAAATAAAATGAGATGTTTGGTGAATTTATTTTGGGCGAATTAAATGTTAATAGGTGTTACTATTATCTGTAGCTACTTGTTTTGTTGTCCACAGCAGCTCCTCCAGCCTCCTGTCAGATGATCACAGATCTGTCAGATCAGACCCAGAGCAGAGGTCAATGACAGGTAGCCTTGGCTTTGTCACACATTCCCGCCAGATGAGCAGTTACCTCCTGAGGGGGGTGGGGGTTTGGGGTTCTTCCACTCATCTCTGTTGATCACCCACTTTACTCTGTGAATAGACCCAGACTCTGCTGAGGAGCCACCACCCTCAACGACCCATCAACGACCCATCAACGACCCAGGAGATGTGTGACAGCTGCCGTGGCCTGACAGTGACACCCACACAACATCAATGAACAGCACATATCCACAAACTGTCAAGACTCCTCAACACTTCAGAAACATTATTTTAGAGGCAGGTTTTGTTTTGTGCCATATTTATTTATCTAGGCTTTTATTATTGATTGATGGTCCACTGGATGGACAGGGTATTGTTTTAATGTGCCTTTTTTAATTAAATTTATTTTAAAAAAAATTATTGAGTATCTATTTATTACTTTGTGCACTTTATTTGGTTTTATCATGTATTGTAATGGCTGCATGTTGTGTTTTTGTTGTGTGTGTGTGTGTGTGTGTGTGTGTGAAGGTGACAAAGTAACAATAAGCACATGACAATGTAACTGAGCTTAAACTCTATTTTAATAAAACATGCAAGAAAGTATAAAACACACAAGAAATTGTGTATGTATTAACATATTATTTATTTACTTTTACTTAATTTACTTTTATTTACTTTGCCTGCCTCTTTTCGGCAAGCCAGACCAAGGGCAGCCGTCCTCCTTCGAGGGCGCAGAAACGCTGCGCTTTTAACTGGCAGTGGCCGTACTCTATGCGCCGTGGCAGTCCACAGAACTGGCAAGTGTATACTTTTCTTGCTGCCGCATCTTTTCGGGGTTTTACCACCTGCTCCTTCAGCCAGGCTTTGGCCGTCTTCCCCCCAGCCAAGGAGGAGCAGAAGAATTGGTCTTTGAAGAAAGCGTGGCCCTTGTCGAGAGACCGATCCAGGCCGCAGTGACGACACGGTTCACCTGGCGACCCGAAGGAGCCGAAGCCAGTGGCCTGATGTCTCTCCAGCAGGTCCTTGTCTTCCTCGGCCTGCTTTCTCTGCCTCCACAGAGTCATTCGGGACGGGGTCCTGGTCGGCTGTGTTGCGCTGCTGGGCCCTTCTCCAGGACTGTCGGGGTCGGGGCGGGGGGTGTCTGGCTTCCCCGAAAGATCTGGAAAAAGACACAGGCACATGTAGTAGGATCAGTCTGGGGGTCAGAGGTCACCAGAGAGCAGGGAAAGAGCAGTGACTGTGACAATACTCACCAAGGATCTCAACATCGGAGCTGCTCTCCTCATCCTCCAGCACAGACGGTGCTGGCATGACACGATCTAGGAAAAACACACAGATAAAGGGGATCAGTGCTGAGGTCTTTGCAGCTCCAGAGAAAGAGAAAGATTTTTCAGTTTGTTTGCCAACACTCCATTACAAGTAAAAGTAGCTCAGTCGACATGTTAGGCTACTCGAGTCAAAGTTTTTTTAAAAAAGTACTTGCTTTTAAAGGTACTTAAGTATCCAAAAGTGCATCCCTTGAGGAGCACCTTGAGCTAGTCCCCCCCCAACACACCTCTTTTTACATTTGACCTTTGTAGCACTTACCTTCTCCTATTCTTTTGTGCATGCTTTTAAATTTACTTTAGAGTCATAGTAAATTTCTTATTTTTCACATCAATGAATTAGGCTAGCCTACTATATATTTTTTCTAAATGAATTTAAGGACCTTTTAATTCTTGTTTCTGGGAATTACCTCTTTGAAACCACCTGCAATTATGCGCTGTTTTTCGGGGTTAGGGTTTCCTTCTTTGACAAACACAGCTTGTGTCCAACAGTATTTTAGACAAAAAAAAGAGAGCAGATCTGAAAGTAACAGGTATTTTTCTGCCTTTCTAGAAATTAACTTGAGTAAAAGTAAAAATGCAATCTATCTAAATTAACTCCGTCACTGTCCACCACTGGTACTCACCCTGCTCCTCCTCCCTCCTGCTCCTCTTGCTGCTGCTGCTCTCCTCCCGGTCGGCCATTATGGTGCGGTAGAGAGTCGTAGTTGTAAGAAAGGTGAAAAAGTGGCGAACTAAACTTCTCCCACTGTTCTGATGGGGGTCCCACGACAGCAGTGGGTGGGGGGCGGGCACACCTGAGGGAGGCCAGGGCAGGCTGGGAAAAGGGAAGCCAGGGCACTAAGCTAGGGTGCACTACACCCCCCCGCCCCCCTTGACCTGGTAGCTGCTAGGTAGGTTTAATGAAATTTGAGGGAAAGTTTTCACAGTGTGTTTGTTATACACTTTGAGTGAGCTCATGCTGCTATTTTGTTTTTTGTTTTGTTTTTTGTCTAGAGCACTCATTATCTGAATTTGTTAATCATGAAAAGTTTTTCTGGATCAGACTGATCCAATCCAACTTTGTATTGAAGAACTGGATCAAATTTAAGACGGATTACATGATCCTGGATTATCAAAAAACAAATTTCAAAATCGGACCAATATGATCCATGAACCTTTTGAACAAGCAGGCCACGGCTGATGTGCCAGCGCCGATTCAGATTCAGTGCATTTCACAGTGCAACGAGAAGAAGTGAAGATGTGATGAGACGCTCAAACCAATAGCTACAGTTTGATTTAGCAAGATTACTTCATTTGTGGGGGGGTCATCTCCCTTCTTCCTCCGCAGCCGCCTCTTCTTGCTTAGGCTGGACGCGGTTTTGGTTTTGTCAGACATCGCAGTAGACCATCTAGACATCATCTACAGGTGGCAAGAAAGCAGTAGAAACTGTTAAGCCTAACTTTTTTTTTAAAACCCGGGTCTATATTTTTAGGCATACAATCCTTCTGACCATTGTGCTTTTTGATGTGCCCTTTCTAATCTGCACCAATAGTTCATCTTGCTCATTGAATAAAATAAAATAAAATCCCGAGCCACAATAACTTTCATAATCACTGGCGCAACCTGTCATGATTTATATGCAGTTCCCAACATGTGTCACAAGGTGGCAGTGTAGGACCTTGAATTGGCTCCCTCTACTTTTTTTGGCCACAGCCACACTCCCACCTCCTTTCTACGTTTACTTTTTACGCACTCTGATTGGCCGAATCTGCTTTGGAGGCCACGCCCCCAAGGTAAAACCGAGAGGTTGGCGTTGCCCGGAGACATTCTCCTTCACTGCAAGTAGCGATTTGGCAGAGACTACGATTATGTGAGTACAAGAAATGTGAAGTGTTTTTCTCCGGTTAACGGGTTCCGTTACCGTAGCATCGATCGTGTGGGCGGCGCTCGTTCGGCAAAACCGCGCAGCTGCCTGGTGATTCGGTCGAGATTCAGGCTAGTCAGCGGCTGTGGTCGTAAGTCCGTCCGAATTTTAAAATATATCTTTAACTTTAACAGAATTACGCCATCGCTATGGCAACATATTATGTGTATTGTTTTTGCCGTTCTGTCAGACCGTTTGTCACGTTCTGTTCCGTGGCTGTGTAGTCCGTTTGCTGAGATTACCTCCTCTCCACCACCACATCCCCTCCACCATCATCATGATCACCATCATCACCAGAGAGAGAGATTACCTCCTCTCCACCATCATCATGATCACCACATCCCCTCCTCCATCATCATCGTCATCATCATCACCCCCACCACTAGAGAGACATTACCTCTTCTTGACCACCACATCTCCTCCTCCTCCTCTGTCGTCGTCATCATCATCACCACCACCACCAGAGAGAGAGATTACCTCCTCTCCACCACCACATCTTATTTCATCATCATCATCATCATCATCATCATCACCATCATCAGAGATCTTCAGCCGACAGGGCCAGCAGATCAACAGCCTGACACTTCCACAGTCATGTGACCCACCACCCTGTCACAGATCAGTCACAGGCAGCCAATCAGTATTTCAAAAGGTAAACATATGTTTGTATCATATTTTTCACCCACAAATAATCCACAATTTTAAAAGATTGCAACGGAGGGGGTACATAGACCGTGCAGTGACGTGTTGCTGCTTGCGTGTTATTGAGGAAAAACACATGTTCTGAAATTGGAACGATACAGAGAAGATCACAGCGGTGTGTACTGCTCTGTATCGTTCCAATTTCAAATGTGTTGTTCCACAATAACATCCCTAACCCTTATTTCTGTCTTTTGCAGTAGAGTCAGACCTCCACAGCGTCATCATCATCATTATCATCGTCACCACCACCACCATCATCATCATCACCAGAGAGAGGTTACCTCCTCCCCCCCACCATCATCATCATCACCACCATCAGAGATCTTCTCCTCCACCACTAATAACAGCCGACAGGGCCAGCAGATCAACAGCCTGACACTTCCACAGTCATGTGACCCACCACCCTGTCACAGATCAGTGACCTGTCCTGTTGCACGATGCACCAGAGGGCATGACACCAGGGCCTGGTACTCCAAAAGGTAAATATGTTTGTATCATATTTGTCACCCACAAATAATCCACAATTTTAAAAATAAATAAAAGATGATACTACATTTGTCTTTGTTTTTTGCAGCACAAATCATTATGTCATCTTTTTGGGGATTGTCCCTTCAGTCAAATCTTCTGGGTCGACCTCAACCTTTTTTTTAAACGGAAAATTAGATACCTGTTTTAAAATAAAAAATGTAATGTATTTTATTTGGTGTTTTTATAAGAAAATACCTTCAAAGAAAGTGTTTATTATCAACCTTTTTACTCTATCAGCAAAATTCCATATAATATAATATGTAAACACTAGCACGTAACCCAACTTTTTTGTCTTCAAACAAAAACATATTGACACACAATGTGGGGGGGTGATTGCAACGGAAGGGGCACATAGACCGTGCAGTGACGTGTTGCTGCTTGCGTGTTATTGAGGAAAAACACATGTGCTGAAATTGGAACGATACAGAGAAGATCACAGCGGTGTGCACTTCGGCTCTGCATCGTTCCAATTTCAAATGTGTTGTTCCACAATAAGATCTTGTGAAAATGTTTAACACAATGACTCTTGATGCTCCACCACTGACATGACTGTTATTTCTGTCTTTTGCAGTAGAGTCAGACCTTCACCTCCTCCACAGCGTCCTCATCATCACCATCATCATCATCACCACCATCATCATCATCTTCATCACCAGAGAGAACTTACCTCCTCCCCACCATCACATCACCAGAGAGAGACTACCTCCTCCCTACCATCATGATCATCATCATCACCACCATCACCACCATCAGAGATCTTCCCCTCCACCACTAGTGACAGGTGACAGGGCCAGCAGATCAACAGCCTGACACTTCCACAGTCATGTGACCCACCACCCTGTCACAGATCAGTCACAGGCCGCCAATCAGTACTTCAAAAGGTAAACATATGTTTGTATCATATTTTTCACCCACAAATAATCCACAATTAAAATAAATAAATAAATAAAAGATTGTACTACATTTGTCTTTGTTTTTTGCAGCACGAATCATTATGTCATCTTTTTGGGGATTGTCCCTTCAGTCAAATCTTCTGGGTTGAACTCAACCTTTTTTTAAACGGAAAATTAGATACCTGTTTTAAAATAGCAAATGAATGTATTTTATTTGGTGTTTTTGATAAGAAAATACCTTCAAAGAAACTGTTTATTATCAACCTTTTTACTCTATCAGTAAAATTCCATATGTAAACACTAGCAAGTTTACTAAACAGTAACCCAACTTTTTTTGTCTTCAAACAAAAACATGGGGGGGTGATTGCAACGGAGGGGGTACATAGACCGTGCAGTGACGTGCTGGTGCTTGCATGTTATTTGGAAAAACACACATGCTAAAATTGGAACGATACAGAGAAGATCACAGCGGTGTGTTCTTCTCTGTATCGTTCCAATTTCAAATGTGTTGGTCCACAATAACATCTTGTGAAAATGTTTAACACAATGACTCTTTATGCTCCACCACTGACACGACTGTTATTTCTGTCTTTTGCAGTAGAGTCAGACCTCCACCTCCTCCACAGCGTCCTCAGGCCCCTCATCCGCCCAGAGACAACCGTCCCGTTTTCACGGGAAGGCAGGATATTTTCCCATGTGTTTTGAATTTGAACTTCAAAATTCAAAATTCAATTTTCATTAATCCAGTAGTTAGGGAAAGTCCCCCCCCCCTAAATAATGTACTATACTGTAAATGTGTTTTACCAATTTGAATTGAATTTAAATCACATTTTGTTCTTGAAATCCCCTTGAAACCACCAAACCGCTGGGATCAGAGTAATCCTGTTTTTTTGTATTTTTTATCTTTTTTATCTTTATCTCAGGATCTGTTTTTAGTTTTCAACAATCCAGATTTGATCCTTTATCCTTGACCAGATTCCAGGTATGTTAACTTCTGAACAACTGGGCCCAGAGCAGTGGCTGGAGGAGCAGCAGAGGAGGGGCATAGACGATGCCAGCTCCGTCTCCAGGACCACGGCCTGGGGGATGAAACTGTTTCGAGGCACAGGAGGAAGAGGAACAAGGAGAAGTGGAAAAAAATGGAAAAACGTCAAATGCTGTGGACAGCCTGCCACTAAAGACTATACAACATGTTACAAAAAAAACAACAATTCCACTGTGCTGTATGTGAGGGCATTCCTGTGGACCTCTGGCCCAGAGGAGGAAAGAGGATGGCCAACAACACTGACTCAGTATATATGGCTATATATTTTGTGTTTTAGGGTTTTGTTTTACTTTTGTTGTTCTTCTAATAAACAATGGTGAAAATGACAGCCTTTTTTTTCTGATATTGTATCATAAATCCATCACAAACCATATTTCTAGAGTGCTTCTCATGCATGAAAAAAAAGTAGCCTACACATTTTAACGTTCAACGTGCCGGCCGGCTGTTTGTTCAGACAGATGAGAGAGAAATTGAGGTTTTTCAATGATAAGGTCTCACACACTTGCACATGACTTAAAGGCTAGGTAGGCAGCTTTTTTTTCTTTTTTTTTCTTTTTTTTTTACAGTATTACGCAAAACACACACTAACCTTGGGGATAATGTAAATGAAGTGATGTAAAAAAAAAAAAAAAAAAAAAGGTCAGACGTCTGCACAGAGCAGCAGCCCTTATTCGTATTATTTGGACGTTTTAAAACGTAAGACAGTAACGTTTTTCTCTACGCGCTTCTCTGGCTGAAGGGATGAGAATCGTGTGGACTCAACTCAAAGCTTTTCTCTAGATTTCTGCCTCCTTGCCTTTAAATCTTGCATGAATTAGGTTATAATCTAATCATCACTAGCCTGTAAGATCGAACCAGGCTCAGAGCAAGAGACTGTCCGTGATAATGCCTAACTGAGTCCACACTATGAACTGTTTATTTTCTGTAATATAATGTATGTCTACACCCTGATAATGTCATTTAATCGAGTCCTTCTCTGTGTATCGTTCCAATTTCCGTAAATGTGTGTTCCAAAATTCTACATCTTGCTCCACGTTCTGCTTTAGATGCATTCTGATTGGTCGATTCGACCTCAGAGGCCACGCCCCATTCTCTTTCCCAAGCCGAAAGACCAGACTCCGCTCCCCCATGTTTCCCTACACACAGCTGAGCTACAGAAGAGAGGAGAAACTGACTTTATTCTTTATCAATATTTTGACCCAAGTTACTACTGTAGGCTATGTCCAGGCTGTAGCCACAGTCCTCTGTCCCTGTCGGTAGTGGAAACCTATTTCAGCTGAATTTCTGGGCAACAAATTGAATCGAAGGCAACTGGACCTGTATCTTTCTAGGAAGACGTTTTGCCTCTTGTCCAAGCGGCTGGGTGAGGGTGTTTACTTCGTAGAGTTTCATTTGACCAGTGTTGGAGTCTCTGATGAACCACAGTCGTTATAGTCAAGTGAGGTTGAGATGTTCAGTCTCCTGGGTAGAGATGAAAGAGCAGCGTTATGAATGGGAGATACGTGGAGGATGAATGAGAATATCCACAGACATTAACGTCAATGATAGTGAGCATTGTGAGCTGCTGTAACTTCTTCAGCACACTGTTGTGCAGCACATATGTTGGATTTGATCTTGTTTTTTTGTTTTTTTTATGTTACTTCTGTTTTGATGGATTTATTTAGTTATTAAGTTGTTTAGGCGTGTAAATGATGGAGAAAGAGTCACTCGCTAACGCATTAAACAAGCGTTTAAAGTCTCTACTCGAACCGTAACAACACGTTTTTCCTCACTTCCTGTTTACCGTAAGTAGTGACGTAAACGCGCAGGCGCATTTGGGCTGCTGACAAGTTATAGGCGCATTTCCAGTGCAGCAACCAGGACCATCTCCAGAAACTTACTGCCTCAGAGGGAAAGCCGTGATATAAGCAGCATTTTAAAAAAAACCTCTTGTGAACTTTCTATATATTATACTTGATCGGGTGTATTTCTCATATGAATAAATACTATCATAAGGAGAAAGCTATTAAAGCCCCACTATGTAACTTAAATAAAAATGAAAAAATAAATAAAAGTAGCCATAAAGTCACCTCTACAAATGACAGACATTCATCTTTATTTATTACTCACAGGTGTGGGAGCCGCAGACCCAGAGCTGACAGACTCTGAGCTCGCTGCTGCTGCCATGGAGATCTCTGACCGTGAGTGAGCACACACACAATTGAATGTACACATCACACATCTCTGCTTTAACAGAGAGACGACTAACTGAGTCTGTGTTTAACAGTGAGCTGGAGCTGCAGCAGCAGCGGCAGCGACGCCCCTCCAAGCCCCTCCTTCGCGCCCGCCTCCTTCTCCTCTTCAGCTCCGTCAGATGGAGACTCCTCCACAGACGCCTCCTCTGACGACACTGCTTGTGCCCTCACCACTGCCTGGCAGAGGAAGACAACGGTAGAGCAGCAGTCCACTCCTACACGCTGCACCATCTATCGACGGAGGCTGCAGGCTAAGAAGGACAGGGAGCTGCTGGCCCGGGGCCGAGGCCAGCAGTCACGACCTGGGGCTCCCTGCGATGTCTGTGGGAAGCCCAGACACATAGACTTTGGTCATGCATTTTTCAAGGGCCAGTACTTCTGTAGCGTTGGTGACAAGCCGGACATGAGGTCACCCCAGCAGTGGCTGATGGAGCAGCAGGCCACCGACGGCCCTGTTCCTGTGCCACGCACAACCGCGTTAAGGCGTAAGAAGAAGGAGGAGAAACCCCCGACCCATAAAACGAGACCAAGATATGCCACCAGAATATGCCAACGTTGTGGCCAACCATCCCTTAAAGAATATGGCCACAGCCAGTTGAACGGTAAAGAAAAAAGACATAATTGCTGTGCTCTCTATGAGGGAATTGATGTTGACCTGTGGCTGGCACAGAGGAGGCAGGAGGACAGGCAGCAACAGGAGGAGGAGGTGGAGGTAGAGGTGGAGGTGGAGGAGGAAGAGGAGTACAGCCAGCAACAGGTGGAGGTGAAGCAGGAGGAGGATGAAGGAGTGAGTACATCTCAGTCTGTTGTCCTGTATAATCCTGTCAATCAGTCCTTAGTGCTTACATCATCGGGCACTAGCAATACATAGTATTAAGGAGGGGAATTCATTTAACGAATCGCTATGATCTAGTTACTATGTAGTAACTATCTGGTTAGAATACTCAATGCCTACACCACATATGCAGTAACTTGACTCTGTCACAGGATGTAAGAGGACCAGACTGCAACGGATGGGACGATCCCACCGTCCACCTGGCCTGCGCCCTCGTGGAGCTGCGTCACCAGACCTTCTTGACACAGCAACAGGTGGCGGAGATCACTGTGTTGTGGGAGAAGCTGTCCGACCAGGACAAGGCGGCGGCGGCGGCCTCCTTCCCCCGGTCAGTGTAGTTAACAAAATGCTTTGCTGTCGGTGTGATTGCAGCGTGGGACGCAGAGCCTCACTCTCTCCTGTCTGTCTTCTCTCTCTCTACAGTATGTACCTGGTCGGCAAGAGTGCGGCCCAGTCTCCAGGCGCCTCCCGGTTGGTGGAGGTCATCTTTCTGGAGCTGTGCCGCATTCACAGCAATGACTGCACCATCGCAGGAGTCAACCTCAGCCGCTGGTCGGCCATCACGAGTGACTACATGCTCATCAGAGACAACGTGTTAAACTGTAAGGAGTTACTGGCAGCCGTCCCCATCCAGCTGTTTGAGGTCAACCAGCGGACGCTCCTGCAGTGGTGAGAACCATGTGTTTGTGTCTCAGCGACTCGTGTTGGTGTCAAATAGTGGTGGTGAAACCTAACCTTTCTGAGCCACTGAATCACTTTGACATAGTTGCCCCGAATGAGTTTACAGGAGGAAATGTTTGTGCAACCAGGGCAGTGATCAGTGTGAGGCAAGGATTCCATTACTGGTCTGGGGCGATACAAACTCCCTTTCAAAGCATTGAGATATTGACAAGTCCAGCCCACTCAAAATCACAGCGAAGGAGCCGCTCAACACGGTCTGACAGAACGAGGCCTCATTTGGAACGGTCACATGATTTTTGACGTACTGAAGCAGCGATCGAAACACCACCTGCCGACACTTCCGCTTCATTATGGTCGAATTGGTGTTGAGCGTAACATCACTAACGTCAAACATAAGAGGAGTATATTGACAAGTTAGTTTCATTTGTTTCCATCAGGTACAAAGCAACGAGGACCAGCACGGTGCCTGCAGCTCTGCAGACAGGCTACCTCCTTCCTCCCCCTGGACCAGCCGGCGACGGAGGAGACAATCCCACCGTCCGTCTGGCCTGCGCCCTCGTGAAGCTGCGTCACCAGACCTTTGTGACGCAACAACAGGTGACGAAAATCACTGCGCTGTGGCAGAAGCTGTCTGACCAGGACAGGGCGGCGGCCTCCTCCACCACCCGGTGAGTGTAGTTAACAAAATGCTTTGCTGTCGGTGTGATTGCAGTGTGGGACGACATGGGTTTTTTAAACGCAGGTCGACCCACTAACAATCGGCATTTGGCCCCTTTCCCATTGACCAAAATAAGCCAAGTCTGACCCTCCGCGGGGAGATCAGACAGAGCAACCATCCCCACTCTCATCTGTGGTGCGAGAAGCACTTTCATGCCACAGCCGCCTGCAGTGGAGGTCTGTCGGCCAAGGCAGACGAGACATCTGGCCGACCTGCAGAGCACCTGGACCACGGAGGAGAGCGAGTCTGCCGGTTCGAGTCCCACGTTGGGCACCATTTGCTGCGTGTCATTCCCCCCTCTCTGCTTCCCCGTTTCCTGTCTGTCTCAACTGTGCAGGCAAAAATGCCCAAAATATACACTTAATACAGGTTCTATCTGCATTTAACCATTTCCAAATTTTATAGGATTTTAATATTTTACATTTAGAACACACTTCAGGTGTCTATAATTCCAGTGTATAAAACAAACTTGTTCCACGTATCAGTTTTGCTATTTAGTATGCAAAAACTTTAAGCCTCTCAAATCTGGTCAGAGTGCAGATTGAACATTATAATTCCAAGGGGACGCGATGTGAACATGCCGTCACTCTGCCCTCTTTGTCTTCTCTCTCTCTACAGTTTGTCAAAGGGTCAAGACATGAGTGAAGCCCAGTCTCCAGGTGCCTTCCGGCCGGTGGAGACCATCTTTCTGGAGCTGTGCCGCATTCACAACAAGGACTACAAAATCGCAGGAATCTGCTTCAGCCGTTGGTCGGCCATCGGGAAGGACTACCGTCTCATCAGACACAACATGTTCAACTGTAAGGAGTTACAGGCAGCCGTCCCCATCAAGCTGTTCGAGGTCAACCTGCAGACGCTCCTGAAGTGGTGAGAGCCGTGTGTTTGTGTCTCAGTGACTGTGAGAGTGTTGGTGTCAAATAGTGGTGGTGAAACCGAAATTTCGCAAAGCACTGAATCACTTTGACAGAGTTGCGCTGAATGGGTTAATAGGAGAAAATGTTTAAGCAACCAAGACAGTGAACAGTCTGAGACGAGCCTTTGTGTAACATTTAAAGATTTTTATTTATGAAACATATCATTTGCACTGGTCTACGATACAATAAACTTTACTGTTCCGTTCAGGGAAATTTGTCTTGGACACTGTAGCTGCGCCATAAATGCCTTGATGGCTACAATGACAAAAACAAAACAACAAAAGAACAACACACCTCAGCCATATCAATCCAACAACATTACACATATTGTACAAATCCCACAAATATACACCTCATAAATTCACCATGGTAAGAGCACTATAAGAATTATTGCACCGACTCGTTAAGAAATTTGATAGATGTATGGTCTGGGGCGATACAAACTCCCTTTCAAGGCATTGAGATATTGACAAGCCCAGCCCACTCAAAATCACCGCGAAGCCGCGCCACACGGTCTGACGGAACGAGGTCTCGTTTGGAGCGATCGCAACACTGCCCGCTGACACTTCCGCTTCATTATGCTCGAATCGTTGTCGAACGCAACATCACTAGTGTCAAACATAAGAGGAGTATATTGACAAGGGATTCTTATTTGTTTCCATCAGGTACAAAGCAAAGAGGACCAGTATGGTGCCTGCAGCTCTGCCGCAGGTCAAGGCTGTGGAGACGGGCTACCGCCCTCCTTCCCAGCCTGGACCAGCCGCCACCGACGTAGATGATTCACCGCCGCCTCTGACCTCTAGCGCTCTGGCCTCGTCCTCCCAGTTGGCCCCTGATCCAGATCCAACACCGATAAAGCAGGAGGAGGATGAATGCGTGAGTTCACCTCAGTCTGGTGTCTGTGAGCAGCAGTGGCGGCGGTGGTTCAGTGCGAGTGCATGCTAACACATTTGATTCTGTCACAGGATGTAAGAGGACCAGACGGCGATGGAGGGGACGATCCCACCGTCCACCTGGCCTGTGCCCTTGTGGAGCTGCGTCACCAGACCTTCTTGACGCAGCAACAGGTGGAGGAGATCACTGCGCTGTGGGAGAAGCTGTCCGACCAGGACAAGGCGGCGGCCTCCTTCCCCCGGTGAGTGTAGTTAACGAAATGCTTTGGCGTCGGTGTGATTGCAGCGTGGGACGCAGAGCCTCACTCTCTCCTGTCTGTCTTCTCTCTCTCTACAGTATGTTCCTGGTCGGCAAGAGTGCGGCCCAGTCTCCAGGCGCCTCCCTGCTGGTGGAGGTCATCTTTCTGGAGCTGTGCCGCATTCACAGCAATGACCGCACCATCGCAGGAGTCAACCTCAGCCGCTGGTCGGCCATCACGAGTGACTACATGCTCATCAGAGACAATGTGTTAAACTGTAAGGAGTTACTGGCAGCCGTCCCCATCCAGCTGTTTGAGGTCAACCAGCGGACGCTCCAGGAGTGGTGAGAGCCGTGTGTTTGTGTCTCAGCGACTCGTGTTGGTGTCAAATAGTGGTGGTGAAACCAAAGCTTTCTGAAGCATTGAATCACTTTGACACAGTTGCCCTGAATGAGTTTATAGGAGGAAATGTTTGTGCAACCAGGGCAGTGATCAGTGTGAGACCAGGTTTTATGTAACATTTAAAGATTTATATTTATGAAACGTATCATTTGTACTGGTCTGGGGCGATACAAACTCCTTTTCAAAGCATTGAGATATTGACAAGCCCAACCCACTCAAAATCACAGCGAAGGAGCCGCTCAACACGGTCTGACAGAATGAGGCCTCGTTTGGAACGGTCACAGGATTTTTGACGTACTGAAGCAGCGATCGAAACACCACCTGCCGACACTTCCGCTTCATTATGCTCGAATCGGTGTTTGACATTTTTCATTTGTTTCCATCAGGTACAAAGTAACAAGGACCAGCACGGTGCCTGCAGCTCTGCAGACAGGCTACCTCCTTCCTCCCCCTGGACCAGCCGGCGACGGAGGAGACAATCCCACCGTCCGTCTGGCCTGTGCCCTCGTGGAGCTGCGTCACCAGACCTTTGTGACGCAACAACAGGTGACGGAAATCACTGCGCTGTGGCAGAAGCTGTCTGGCCAGGACAGGATGGCGGCCTCCTTCCCCCCGTGAGTGTAGTTAACAAAATGCGTTGCTGTTGGTGTGATTGCAGTGTGGGACGCAGAACTTCAGGCCGGGTTCACACCGGACCCTGAAGCACCGTAAATAGCCGCGGAACGGAGTGTAGTTCAGACCAGACGCGCCGCGACCACTCGTGCTGTGCAGCGATCATTTCGGTGTCTGTTCTATTTTGTGCGCGAACCGTGAGCGATCGCATTAATCTTGGCCAGAAGTCACTCATGAAACAACGCAAGAAAATAGGTCAATTTTCAAAATAAAATACAGTGATTGACAAATGCTATCGTATTTATATATGTCAGACTCAACAGAAGCCATTTTCCCACTAAAATTACAATCAGCATGGGAAAGGGGCCAACACCAATTTAATATTTTACATACTTCAGGTGTCTATAATTCAGTATATAAAACAAACTTGTTCCACATATCAGTTTTGCTATTTAGTATGCAAAAACTTTAAGCCTCTCAAATCTGGTCAGAGTGCAGATTGAACATTATAATTCCAAGGGGACGCGGTGTGAACATGCCGTCACTCTGCCCTCTTTGTCTTCTCTCTCTCTACAGTTTGTTAAAGGGTCAAGACATGAGTGCAGCCCAGTCTCCAGGCGCCTCCCGGCCGGTGGAGACCATCTTTCTGGAGCTGTGCCGCATTCACAACAAGGACTACAAAATCGCAGGAATCCGCTTCAGCCGTTGGTTGGCCATCGGAAAGGACTACTGTCTCATCAGACACAACATGTTCAACTGTAAGGAGTTACTGGCAGCCGTCCCCATCCAGCTGTTCGAGGTCAACCAGCAGACGCTCCGGAAGTGGTGAGAGCCATGTGTTTGTGTCTCAGTGACTGTGAGAGTGTTGGTGTCAAATAGTGGTGGTGAAACCGAAATTTCGCAAAGCACTGAATCACTTTGACACAGTTGCCCTGAATGGGTTAATAGGAGGAAATGTTTCAGGGAACTTTGTCTTGTAGCTGCACCATAAATGCCTTGATGGCTACAATGACAAAAACAAAACAACAAAAGAACAACACACCTCAGCCATATCAATCTAACAACATATTGCGCACACATCCCACAAATAGCACATACATACACCTCATAAATTCACCATGGTAAGAGCACTATAAGAATTATTGCACCGACTTGTTAAGAAATTTGATAGATGTATGGTCTGGGGCGATACAAACTCCCTTTCAAGGCATTGAGATATTGACAAGCCCAGCACACTCAAAATCACCGCGAAGCCGCGCCACACGGTCTGACAGAACGAGGTCTCGTTTGGAGCGGTCACATGATATTTGGCGTGCTGGAGCAGCGATCGCAACACCGCCCACTGACACTTCCGCTTCATTATGCTCGAATCGTTGTCGAACGCAACATCACTAGTGTCAAACATAAGAGGAGTATATTGACGAGATTTTTATTTGTTTCCATCAGGTACAAAGCAAAGAGGACCAGTATGGTGCCTGCAGCTCTGCCGCAGGTCAAGGCTGTGGAGACGGGCTACCTCCCTCCTCCCCATGGACCAGCCGCCACCGACGTAGATGATTCACCGCCGCCTCTGACCTCTGGCGCTCTGGCCTCGTCCTCCCAGTTGGCCCCTGATCCAGATCCAACACCGATAAAGCAGGAGGAGGATGAATGCGTGAGTTCACTTCAGTCTGGTGTCTGTGAGCAGCAGTGGCGGCGGTGGCTCAATGTGAGTGCGTGCTAACACATTTGATTCTGTCACAGGATGTAAGAGGACCTGCAGACCCTCATGGATCCAACCACATCAAGGCAGAGAGGAGGAGCCTGGACCAGTCACCGCGTGAGTTCACCTCTGGTCTGGCCTGTCCTCCCAGTTGGCCCCTGCAGATCCCAGTAAAGGAGGAGGAGGAGGATGAAGGCCTGGTGGACTCTGTCACAGGATGTAAGAGGACCAGTGCTAACCAGCTCATTCTGATTCTGTCACAGGATGAGGAGGAGGATGGACCAGACTGGAGGTGGAGGGGCGTGAGTGAGCACACACACATTTGAGTCCACATCATTTAACAGAGAGACAACTGACTATGAGTCTGTGTTTACCAGTCAGCAGCAGCCCCAGCCTGCACCAGCCCTCCTCCCCAGCCTGGACCAGTCACCGCTGCCGTAGGCAATGCACCGCTGCCTCTGACCTCTGGCGCTCTGGCCTCGTCCTCCCAGTTGGCCCCTGATCCAGATCCCACACCGATAAAGGAGGAGGAGGAGGATGAAGGCCTGAGTACATTGACTCTGTCACAGGATGTAAGAGGACCAGACGTAGGGGACCAGCTCACCGTCCATCTGGCCTATGCCCTCGTGGATCCAACGCTGATAAAGAAGGAAGAGGAGGAGGATGGAGCCATGGAGGTCGACTCTCAGCGTGAGTGAGCACACACACATTTGAGTGTACGTGTCACATCTCTGATTTAACAGAGAGACAACTGACTATGAGTCTGTGTTTACCAGTTTGCAGCAGCAGCAGCAGCGACACCCCTCCAGCACCAGCCCTCCCTCCTCCCCAACCTGAACCAGCCGCCACCACCGTAGATGATTCACCGCCGCCTCTGACCTCTGGCGCTCTGGCCTCGTCCTCCCAGTTGACCCCTGATCCAGATCCAACACCGATAAAGGAGGAGGAGGAGGATGAAGGCCTGAGTACATTGACTCTGTCACAGGATGTAAGAGGACCAGACAGCGACGTAGGGGACCAGCTCACCGTCCGTCAGGTCTGCCCCCTCGTGGATCCAACACTGATAAAGAAGGAAGAGGAGGAGGATGGAGCCATGGAGGTCGACTCTCAGCGTGAGTGAGCACACACACATTTGAATGTATGCGTCACATCTCTGCTCTAACAGAGAGACAACTGACTGTGAGTCTGTGTTTACCAGTGTACAGCAGCAGCAGCAGCAGCAGCAGCAGCAACGCCCCTCCAGCACCAGCCCTCCCTCCTCCCCAGCCTGAACCAGCCACCACCGCTGTAGACGATGCACCGCCACCTCCGACCTCTGGCGCTCTGGATCCAGATCCAGAGCCGATAAAGAAAGAAGAGGAGAAGGATGAAGGCGTGAGTTCACTTCAGTCTGTTGTCGTGTATAATCGTGTTTGTGAGCAGCAGCGGCGGCGGTGGCTCAGTGTGAGTGCGTGCTGACGTTTAACACGTTTGTCACAGGATGTAAGAGGACCAGACGGCGATGGAGGAGAAGATCCCACCGTCCGTCTGGCCTGTGCCCTCGTGGAGCTGCGTCACAAGACCATCGTGACGCAGCAACAGGTGGAGGAGATCACTGCGCTGTGGGAGAAGCTGTCCGACCAGGACAAGGCAGCGGCCTCCTTCCCCCGGTGAGTGTAGTTAACCAAATGCTTTGCTGTCGGTGTGATTGCAACGTGGGACGCAGAGCCTCACTCTCTCCTCTCCGTCTTCTCTCTCTCTACAGTTTGGTCCCGGTTAAAAGCAAGAGGATGGCCCAGTTTCCCAGCGCCTCCCGGCTGGTGGAGGCCATCTTTCTGGGGCTGTGTCGCATTCACAAGAGCCGCACCATCTTAGGAGTCCACATCAGCCGCTGGTTGGCCGTCGGGAGGGACTACATGGTCATCAAACACAACTGTAAGGAGTTCCTGGCGGCCGTCCCCATCCAGCTGTTTCAGGTCAACCAACAGACGTTCAATAAGTGGTGAGAGCCGTGTGTGTGTGTCTCAGCGACTGTTGGAGTGTTGGTGTCAAACATAAGAGTACAGTATGTCGACGGTCAAAATGGTTTTCACTTGTTTCTATCAGGCACAGGGCATTGAGGGCCAGGACGGTGCCTGCAGCTCTGCCGCAGGTCAAGGCCGCGGAGATGGGCTACCTCCCTCCCCCCCAACCTGAACCAGCCGCCACCACCGTAAATGATGTAAGAGGACCAGACGGCAACGGAGGGCATGGTCCCACCGTCCGTCTGGCCTGCGCCCTCGTGGAGCTGCGTCGCCAGACCTTTGTGACGCAGCAACAGGTGGAGGAGATCACTGCGCTGTGGGAGAAGCTGTCCGACCAGGACAAGGCGGCGGCCTCCTTCCCCCGGTGAGTGTAGTTAACGAAATGCGTTGCTGTTGGTGTGATTGCAGCGTGGGACGCAGAGCCTCACACCGAGTCCTCCTGTGCAGGCACATCCGCCTCAAAAACTCCTCCATTCCTCTGTCAATTAAACTTATGAATGAGCAGCATGTGTGATGATGTGTATGTGTCTGTACATCTGCCACTATCTATTGTCTGAGGCATATTGCACTTGAATGATTTGTATGTTTTTAGTATGTTTTTGTCTTGTTGTGAAGCAGCACTGCTCTCTGTCCGAGGGAAACTTCTCCCATGGGAGACAAATAAATGATTTTGAATATATTTTGAAATGACTTTGACTCTCTCCGTCTTCCCTCTCTCTCTACAGTTTGGTCCCGATAGACAAGAGTGAGGCTCAGTCTCCAGGCGCCTCCCTGCTGGTGGAGGTCATCTTTCTGGAGCTGTGTCGCATTCACACAAAGGGCCACTTGTTCGCAGGAGTCCACCTCAAGCGCAGGGTGGCCATTGTGGAGGACTACATGCTCATCAGACACAACGTGTTAAACTGTAAGGAGTTACTGGCAGCCGTCCCCATCCAGCTGTTTGAGGTCAACTACTGGACGCTCCAGCAGTGGTGAGAGCCGTGTGTTTGTATCTCAGCGACTGTGAGAGTGTTGGTGTCAAATAGTGGTGGTGAAACCAAGGGGGCAGTTGTCGGGCTGAGAAGTGAAGCTCACTTCCGCGTTCTGCAATCCCCACGGCTTCCTCTGGGGGCTGGTGTCAGAAAACAACATGTCTCCATTGACCCCCATGTTAAAATCAGCGTTTTTACATCCTCAATTAACATGATCAAAGCCTGGTATCAAGACGTTTTTTGGTCTCAATCGATAGTTTCTACCCCCACACACACTCTGAGGGGGGTGGGTTTTTCTTTAACTCAACTGTTTTACTGTTATTAGGTTAAAGCCCCAGTATGTGACATTTACCCCCATCTAGCGGTGCGGTTGCATGTCGGCACGTATTCTTGCTGTTGCGTTTACATAAACTCGGGCAGAAGTCAGAAAAACAACAGACGCTGCATGTAACAGGATAAAGAAGCCTCTATGTAAACAAACGGTTGTCATGGTGATGTCGTATTGTTTACCTGACCCACGTTTTACCATCTTTCTCTCGTCGAGTAAAATAACATCCAGTTGGTTTGCCGACGGCGTCACTCATGGCGTCATTCAGGTGTCTGACTGCACCTGAAGGCAACACTAGCGCCTCCGTCCTTCCTCACACCAGCTACACGGTGGTGACAGTTTTAACAGGCGCCGTCTGGAAAACTTTCACCCCGAGCCGAGAAGCTCCCGCGGCCCGAGTTTGTGGTTACTGACGGCCACGGTGACACTGAACGTAAAACATGGCGATTCAACATGGCAGAGAAGGTTCGGTGAACCCCCCCCTGTATGTTTGTTCCGACTTGTAACAACTCATTCTACGGTACGAGAAAGCGCTCGTTTGTATGCGGGCGTGATTCCACTTCATTGAAATCCGTATTTATGAAAGCGATATTTGATTTTTGTCAATAAAAAGCCAATAAAGTCCCATACTGTCCCTTTAAGATTCTGGCCAATTAGGGCGTGGAAACGTTCAGTGACAGGTCCGGAGCAGTCCGGAGACAGGCTGCTTTGAGGCCAGGGGGCGGGTTTTTGGCCAGCCAATCAATGGGTGACGTCACGGATAGGGATGGGCATTTCGAGCTTCCATCAAGATTCCGAGCTGGTCGGCTAATCAAGTACTGTAATAAACATAAAATGCAGAAAACAGAGCCAGCCGGTGATAATGTAGTCTGTCCATCAGACAGTCTGCATTACTGACACACAGCGTCGTCACACACGATATCAGGTGGATAATAAGAGTAGAGACTGGGGTTTAAGATGCACATACGGGGCAGATGTGGGACAAGCCGCGCATCAACATCATCTTGCGGCCCGGCCTGGAGTACTCGGGTAACCGTGCACATCCCTAGTCACGGATGCTACGTCCATTCTTTTTACAGTCTATGGGTGAAACTGAAGCTTTCTGAGCCACTGAATCACTTTGACACAGTTGCTCCGAATGGGTTTATGGGTTAATAGGAGGCAATGTTTATGCATAAGAGGAGTATGTCGTCAAGTGATTTTCATTTGTTTCCATCAGGCACATAACGAGAACCAGCACGGTGCTGCAGGTCAAGGCAGAGGAGACGGGCGACCACGATCCTACTCCTACTCCTTCTACTCCTCCTCAGCTCTACCGAGTGCAGCCTCGTCCTCCTCCTCCTCCTCCTCCTCCTACTCCTACTACTACTACTCTGCTCTACCTGGTGCAGCCTCCTCCTCCTCCTCCTACGACTACTACTCCTACTACTCCTCCTGCTCCTCAGCTCTACCTGGTGCAGCATCCTCCTCCTCCTCTTCCTCAGCTCTACCTAGTGCAGCCTCCTCCTCCTCCTCCTCCTCCTACGACTACTACTCCTACTACTCCTCCTCCTCCTCCTCAGCTCTACCTGGTGCAACCTCCTCCTCCTCCACAGACGCCTCCTCTGCCACGGCAACTCCTGCTCCCACCATCGCCTCACAGAGGAAAAAGAAGGAAGGCTCCAACCGCCACGGAAAGTGTTCGCCATGTTCGACTACCGACGCTGTAGTCAGCATAAGAGCAGGGAGTGAAAAAAGACAGTTATCTCAGTGTCCTACAGCTGAGGCACCTCAGAGCCTCTCGTCCTCTCCGGGACACCGTCACCATCCGCCTGTACTCCTACACACTGCACCGTCGACCAACAGAAGCTGCGGGCGGAGAAGGACAGGGAGTCACAACCTGGGGCTCCCTGCGATGTCTGTGGGGAGCCCAGACACACAGACACTGGTCACAAGTTTTACAAGGAGCAGGAGGAGCAGGAGGAAGACAGCCAGCGTCAAGAGGAGCCGAAGGAGGTCCTAAACACACACACACACACACACAGCCTGTGTGTGTGTGTGTGTGTGTGTTTAGATTTTAATTAATTTTTTAAAATAAATCTCTAGTGAAAATAAATTCTGGATCATTCATCACTCAATCAATCCAATTGTCACAAATCATGTTTATAGAGCATTTTTTACAGACACAAATAGCACGGGAAGTGTATGGCCTATATATACTGTATAGTCATGGAAAAAAATAAGAGACCACTTTCACAAGTGTTTCTTAAAAGCATATCTACATGTATTACAGTCGTTCTTTTCTTTTTTAAATATCAACACAAACACAACTCATTCTACTTAATGAGTTGCTGATGAGGTCTTTACCTGAACCACATCTGGTTTTATAGGAAGATTATAAAAAAACACTGCTGGGATTAAACATTGACATCATCCCACAAAAACTGATTTATAAACTCTTTTTCCAATGATAAGGTCTCAAACATTTGCACATGACTTAATTCTTGCAGTCGCCTCAGAGTTAGGTTATACCAGAGACGTTCTAATATTGAGTTATTCTCTATTCATCACAAGCCGGTAAAATCAAGCCCAGAGCAAAGGACTACGTGATAATGTGTAACTGAGTCCACACTATGAACTGTTTATATTTTCTGTAATATACATAATGAATTCTACACCCCTTTAATCATTTAATCGAGTTCCTCTATGTATCGTTCCAATTTCAGTAAATGTGTGTTCCAAAATTACATCTTGCTCCACGTTCTGCTTTAGACTCATGTTTGGATCATATTTGCAGCACGAATCATTATGTCATCTTTTGGGGATTGTCCCTTCAGTCAAATCTTCTGGGTTGATGGGTTGTTGCTTGCGTGTTATTGTGGAAAAACACACATGCTGAAATTGGAACGATACAGAGAAGATCACAGCGTTCCCGTTTCAAAATTCTACATCTTGCCCCACATTCTGCTTTAGACTCATTCTGATTCGACCTCAGAGGCCACGCCCCCTTCTCTTTCCCAAGCCGATGGACCAGACTCCCCTCCCCCATGTTTCCCTACACACACAGCTGAGCTGAGAGAAGCTGATTAACCACGTGAGTAATTTTGTTCTTTATCAATATTTTTTGACCCAAGTTACTACTGTAGGCTACGTCCGGGCTGTAGCTGCAGTCCTCTGTCCCTGTCGGTATTGGAAACCTATTTCAGCTGAATTTCTGAGCAACAAATTGAATCGAAGGCAACTGGACCTGTATCTTTCTAGGAAGACGTTTTGCCTCTTGTCCAAGCGGCTGGGTGAGGGTGTTTACTTCGTAGAGTTTCATTTGACCAGTGTTGGAGTCTCTGATGAACCACAGTCGTTATAGTCAAGTGAGGTTGAGATGTTCAGTCTCCTGGTTGGAGATGAAAGAGCAGCGTTATGAATGGGAGATAGGTGGAGGATGAATGAATAATATCCACAGACATTAACGTGAATGATAGTGAGCATTAGAGTTGCTGTAACTTCTTCAGCACACTGTTGTGCAGCACATATGTTGGATTTTGATCGTGTTTCTTCTGTTTTGATGGGTTTATTTAATTCAGTTGTTTATGCGTGTAAATGATGGAGAAAGATCACTCGGGTATCTTCAGCAAGCTTTTAATGGTCGCTACTCGAACCCATGGATGTATTAGCTCGAACCGTAACAACACGTTTCCCTCACTTCCTGTTTACCGTACGTAGTGACGTAAACGCGCAGGCGCATTGGCTGCTACCGTACATGACAAGTTATAGGCGCATTTCCACTGCAGCAACCAGGACCATCTCCAGGAACTTTTACTGCCTCGGTTTAGGTCGGTCTGGTCAAAAAGCAGGATGTGACGCAGAGGGAAAGCCGTGATATAAGCAGCATTTTAAAAAACCTCGTGAACTTTTTAGCTAAACTTTATCAATGGGCTTTAGTTGATGTTATTTGGTACCTAACATTAGTGTGATTAGCCTACGTCTTGTAACCAAGATAAAGACATTTCTGTAAACACAACTAAAGGTAGATGATAAAGTATGTTTCTATTCTATTCCACTTGATTGGGTGTACTTCTCACATGAGTAAATTAGACTACTAAACCAAAGAGAAAACTATTAAAGCCCCACTATGTAAATTAAATAAAAATGGATAGATAAATAAAAGTAGCCATAAAGTCACCTCTACAAATCACAGACATTCATCTTTATTTATTACACACAGGTGCTGCAGACCCAGAGCTGACAGACTCTGAGCTCGCTGCCGCTGCCATGGAGGGCAACTTTGAGTGTGAGTGAGCACACACACATTTGAATGTACACATCACACATCTCTGCTTTAACAGAGAGACAACTAACTGAGGCTGTGTTTAACAGTGAGCTGGAGCGGCAGCAGCAGCGGCAGCGACGCCCCCTCAAGCCCCACCTCCTCCGTCTTCTCTTCCTTCTCCATGTCCTTCTCCTCCTCCTCCTCCTCCTCCTCGGATCTGTCAGATGCAGACTCCTCCACAGACTTTGCCGACACTACTCTCACCCCTGCTCCCACCACTGCCTGGCAGAGGAAGAAGAGGGTAGAGCAGCGGCCCACTCCTTCAAATATTACCATGTGTCGACAGAGGCTGCTGGCGAAGAAGGACAGGGAGCTGCTGGCCCAGGGCCGAGGCCAGCAGTCACAACCTGGGGCTCCCTGCGATGTCTGTGGGAAGCCCAGACGCATAAACTGTGGTCACGCGTTTTACAAGGGCCAGTACTTCTGCAGCGTGGACGACAAGCCGGACATGAGGTCCCCACGGGAGTGGCTGATGGAGCAGCAGGCCGCCAACGGCCCTGCTCCTGTGCCACGCACAACAGCGTGGAGGCGTAAGAAGAAGGAGGGACCCCTGACCCAACAAAAGAGATCAAATTGTGCCACCAGAATATGCCTACAATGTGGCCAACCATCCACTAAAGAATATGGCCACAGCCAGTTCACCGGTAAAGACAAAAGACATTATTACTGTGCTCTCTACGAGGGAATTGCTCTTGACCTGTGGCTGGCACAGAGGAGGCAGGAGGACAGGCAGCAACAGGAGGAGGAGGAGGAGGAGGAGGAAGAAGAGGAAGAGGAGTACAGCCAGCAACAGGAGGTGAAGCAGCAACAGGAGGAGGAAGAGGAAGAGGAGGAGGAGGAAGAAGAGGAAGAGGAGTACAGCCAGCAACAGGAGGTGAAGCAGCAGCAGCAGGAGGAGGAAGAGTACAGCCAGCAACAGGAGGAGGAGGAGGAGGAGGAAGAGGAGGAAGAGGAGTACAGCCAGCAACAGGAAGAGGAGGAGGACATCCAGCAACAGGTGGAGCAGGTGGAGGTGGAGGTGGAAGTGGAGGAGGAGGAGGAGTACAGCCAGCAACAGGAGGTGAAGCAGCAGCAGGAGGAGGAAGAGGAGTACAGCCAACAACAGGAGGTGAAACAGGAGGAGGAGCAGGTGGAGGTGAAGCAGCAGGAGGAGGTGAAACAGGAGGAGGAGCAGGTGGAGGTGAAGCAGCAGGAGGAGGAGGAGTACAGTCAGCAACAGGTGGAGCAGGAGGAGGTGAAGCAGGAGGAAGAGGAGGAGGAGGCGGAGGAGTATATCCAGCAACGGGAGGTGAAACAGGAGGAGGAGGAGCAGGACATCCAGCAGGTGGAGGTGAAGCAGGAGGATGATAAAGGAGTGAGTACATCTCAGTCTGTTGTTGTGTATCCACAAGTTTCTTTAGAACGGAAGCCAGTTTTGCCGGTTTGGTGGAATTGTACGTTTACGTTTCCAAGGTTTTCAGTCGATGTCATAGTTGTGGTAAACGCATGGATCTATTAATGCTGGCTTTTAACACGGATGTCAATTTGTGTGATATCCACTGTTAAAAGCTGGTGTAATGATCCATGCGTTTTACAGATTTTCATTGAAGAAAAAAAAAAAGAACTTCCGAAACCATGGAAACGTAAACATAAAATTCCACCGGAAGAGCAAAACTGACAAAACAGGCTTACGTTTTTGACGTTTGGAAAAAGGTGGATAATGTTTGTGAGCAGCAGCGGTGGCTCAGTGTGAGTGCGTGCTAACAAACACGTTTGACTCTGTCACAGGATGTAAGAGGACCAGACGGCGATGGAGGGGTCAACCATCAGTGGTGAGAGCCGTGTGTTTGTGTCTCAGCGACTGTGAGAGTGTTGGTGTCAAACATAAGAGGAGTATGTCGACGGTCAAAATGGTTTTTATTTGTTTCCATCAGGCACAAAGCAACGATGACCAGCACGGTGCCTGCAGCTCTGCCGCAGGTCAAGGCAGAGGAGACGGGCTACCTCCTGCTTGATGATGCCTCAGGTTTGGCCGTGGCACCGGAGAAGCACAAGCTCCTCTCCGACCCACTGCAGCCTCCTCCTCCTCCTCCACAGGCGCCTCCTCAGCCACCGCCTGGCAGAGGAAGAAGACACATTTCTGTGCCATGCACAACAGCATGGAGGAAAAGGAAGGGGGAGGAGTGGGGGAAGAACGGGGAAGAAAACCCCCAAAAATCAAAAATCAGAATATGCCAGTGCTGTGGCCAACCATCTTCTAAAGAAAGTGGCCACAGCCAGTCCAACGCTAAAGACAAAGGACATTATTACTGTGCTCTCTATGAGGGAACTGCTTTTGGCATGTGGCTGTCACAGAGGATGCAGGAGGACAGACAACAACAGGAGAAGGAGGATGAAGGAGTGAGTACATTTCAGTCTGTTGTCGTGTATAATCGAGTCTGTGAGCAGCAGCCGCGGCCAGCCGTTTCTCTCATCTAGGCTCAGTGTCAGTGTCAGTCAGTCAGTCAGTGCGTGCTCACACGTTTGACTCTTTCACAGGATGTGAGAGGACCACACGGCAACGGAGAGGACCCGCCCAACGTCCGTCTGGACCGCACCCCCGTGACGCAGAAACAGGTGACAGATATCACTGCGCTGTGGAAGACGCTGTCCGACCGGGAGAAAGCAGCGGCCTTCTGCCCCCGGTGAGTGTAGTTAACTGCCAGTGCTGTGGCCAACCATCTGCTAAAGAATGTGGCCACAGCCAGTCCAACGCTAAAGACAAAAGACATTATTACTGTGCTCTCTATGAGGGAACTGCTTTTGGCATGTGGCTGTCACAGAGGATGCAGGAGGAGCAGAAGCAGCGACTGTGAGTGTTGGTGTCTAAGGGTGCTTTCACACCTGTTTAGTGCGCCCCCTGGTGCGGACCAAATGTTAAAATGATACATTGTTTCATTTTTCAGTTAGTGCGGTTCAGAGCGATGTTTTTCTATCGCTCTGGTGCGGTTGCTTTCACACCAGCTTTTTGTCACTTGGGACCAGTTCAGGACCAAACGCCGCTGTAGACTGGAGAGCGTCATGTCTCCATGACATCTGGTTGAAATCTGGAAGCGCTGATTGATACTTTTCTAGTTTGGTACTTCTGGCTGGTTTCCGGTTGCGCTCACCCAGCTCGGTCGCATTAGTTCCCGGTTAAACGTTAAACACTGGCGGACCTCTGCTGCTCGGTAATCAGCTGCTCCGCGGACACAAGGGACGGAGCCGCCGACCTGTCCGGTGTCTGAGCGGACTCAGCGGACACGCACCGACCGGCCCTAACATTAGAGGAGTATGTCGACGGTCAAAATGATTTTCATTTGTTTCCATCAGGTATGAAGCAAAGAGGACCAGTACAGTGCCACAAAGACCAGCCACGAAGACGGGCTACCTCCCTCCTCCCCAGCCGAGACCAGCCGCCACCACCGTAGATGATGCACCGGCACCTCTGATCTCTGGTGCTCTGGCCTCGTCCTCCCAGTTGGCCCCTGATCCAGATCCAACACCGATAAAGAAGGTTGAAGACGTAAGTTCAAATCAGTCTGTTGTCGTGTATAACACCCTGTCCTGACATACAGCGATGCGACAGTGACACGAGCGAGGAAAAGTGATTAGAATGCGTACTTTTCAGTCAGCCTGTCCTGACGTTCCTGATGTCGCTCAACCCTGTTATTATCGCTCGCGTTGTCTCTATTTGGATGACATTTCGTGGCGGTGTCCCGCCCCTAAACACTTCTTATTGGTTGAAAAGTACACAGTGCTTTCTGTTAACAAGCAAGTTATCAGAGAGAGGAGAATATGAGAGGAAAAAACACTCAACGATGTGAAAAGCGGTGACCAGGAAATGACAGGAATCTCAAAATAGCACGGCAAGTTTGTGTACGTCCCTTTATAATTTGATTGCTTTGAATTCTGAACCGATAGAATGTACTCGCGACAAAATCGTCACGCTGCATATCAGGACACCTTCGCCCGAGTTTTCGTCGCCGTTTCGCTCGCTGTATGTCAGGACGAGGTGTAATCGTGTCTGTGAGCAGCAGCAGCGGTGGCTCAATGTGAGTGCGTACTAACAAACATGTTTGACTCTGTCACAGGATGTAAGAGGACCAGACTGCAACGGAGGGGACGATCCCACCGTCCACCTGGCCTGTGCCCTCGTGGAGCTGCGTCACCAGACCTTCTTGACGCAGCAACAGGTGATGGAAATCACTGCGCTGTGGCAGAAGCTGTCCGACCAGGACAAGGCAGCGGCCTCCTTCCCCCAGTGAGTGTAGTTAACGAAATACTTTGCTGGAGGTGTGATTTCAGCGGGGGACGCAGAACCTCACTCTCTCCTCTCTTG
This sequence comes from Decapterus maruadsi, assembly GCA_030347415.2. Taxonomy (NCBI): domain Eukaryota; kingdom Metazoa; phylum Chordata; class Actinopteri; order Carangiformes; family Carangidae; genus Decapterus; species Decapterus maruadsi. The sequence continues at coordinate 23,847,695 of CM064906.1, forward strand.
TCTTCTCTACAGTTTGATCCTGAGAGGCAATAGTCTAGCTTACTCTCCAGGCGCCTCCTGGCTGGTGGAGGTCATGTTTCTCGAGCTGTGTCGCATTCACAACAATGACCGCACCATCCGAGCAGTCCTCCTCGGCGACTGGTCGGACATCACGAGGGACTACATGCTCATCAGAGACAACTTGTTAAACTGTAAGGAGTTACTGGCAGCCGTCCCCATCCAGCTGTTTGAGGTCGATGAGCGGAGGCTCCAGCAGTGGTGAGAGCTGTATGTTTGTGTCTCAGCGACTCGTGGTGGTGAAACTTATTATTTGTACTGGTCTGGGGCGATACAAACTCCCTTTCAAAGCATTGAGATATTGACAAGTCCAGCCCACTCAAAATCACAGCGAAGGAGCCGCTCAACACGGTCTGACAGAACGAGGCCTCATTTGGAGCAGTCACATGATTTTTGGTGTGCTGAAGCAGAAACATCGCCCGCCAACACTTCCGCTTCATTATGCTCGAATTGGTGTCAAGTGATTTTCATTTGTTTCCATCAGGTACAAAGCAACGAGGACCAGCACGATGCCTGCAGCTCTGCCGCAGGTCAAGGCCGCGGAGACGGGCTACCTCCCTCCTCCCCCTGGACCATCTGGCGACGAAGGTCACAATGCCACCGTCCGTCTGTCCTGCGCCCTCGTGGAGCTGCGTCACCAGACCTTCGTGACACAGCAACAGGTGACGGAGATCACTGCGCTGTGGCAGAAGCTGTCCGACCAGGACAAGGCCTCCTTCCCCCGGTGAGTGTAGTTAATGAAATGCTTTGCTGTAGGTGTGATTGCAGCGTGGGACGCAGAGCCTCACTCTCTCCTCTCCGTCGTCTCTCTCTCTATATAGTTTGATCCCGTTTCAAGACATGAGTCTGGCTCAGTCTCCAGGCGCCTCCCGGCTGGTGGAGGTCATCTTTCTGGAGCTGTGTCGCATTCACAACAAGGACTGCACAATTGCAGGAGTCAACCTCAGCCGCTGGTCGGCCATCATGAAGGACTACCGTCTCATCAGACACAACGTGTTCAACTGTAAGGAGTTACTGGCAGCCGTCCCCATCCAGCTGTTTGAGGTCAACCAGCAGACGCTCCCGCAGTGGTGAGAGCCGTGTGTTTGTGTCTCAGCGACTGTGAGAGTGTTGGTGTCAAATAGTAATGGTGAAACCAAAGATTTCTGAAGCACTGAATCACTTTGACACAGTTGCCCCGAATGGGTTAATAGGAGTATGCCGTCAAGTGCTTTTCATTTGTTTCCGTCAGGCACAAAGCAATGATGCCCAGCACGGGGCCTGCAGCTCTGCCGCAGGTCAAGACCACGGATACGGGCTACCTCTACCTGGTGCAGCCTCCTCCTCCTACTACAACTGCTACTACTACTACTCCTACTCCTACTCAGCTCTACCTGGTGCAGCCTCCTCCTCCTACTACAACTGCTACTACTACTACTCCTACTCCTACTCGGCTCTACCTGGTGCAGCCTCCTCCTCCTACAACTGCTACTCCTACTCAGCTCTACCTGGTGCAGCCTCCTCCTCCTACAACTGCTACTACTGCTACTCGTACTCAGCTCTACCTGGTGCAGCCTCCTCCTCCTACTACAACTGCTACTACTACTACTCCTACTCCTACTCAGCTCTACCTGGTGCAGCGTCCTCCTCCACAGACTCTTCCTCAGCCGCGGTGACTCGTGCTCCCACCACCGCCTCGCAGAAGAAGAAGAAGAAGAAGAAGGAAGAGAAGAGGAACAAAGTGCTCTGCTCCGACCGCCACGCAAAGTGTTCGCCAAGTGCGACTACCGACGCTGTAGTCAGCATAAGAGCAGGGAGTGAAAAAAGACTCAGTTATTATTTTTCAGAGCCTCTCCTCCTCTCCGGGAACACCGTCCACATCCGCCTGTAGGCTACTCCGGGAGGAGGAGGAGGAGGTGGTGGTGGTGAAGCAGGAGGAGGTGAAGAGTGTATGTGTGTGTGAGCACAAGTGTCTTTAGATTTTAATTTATTTTTTTAAATAAATCTCTAGTGAAAATACATTCTGGATCATTCATCACTCAATCAATCCAATGGTCACAAATCATGTTTATAGAGCATTTTTACAGTCACAAATGGATATAGCCTAGCTAGCCAGTAGATGACAGATCTCATTTCTATTACAGCTATATAGTATAAACATGTAGAGGGGTTTCCAGTCTACGACACAGACGTTCTACTGCGCATGTCGCTTGCAGACAGAGAGCAGTTATTATGTGATAAAAAATAACAAAACTGACAAATTTTACAGAAAACGTCAACTCGCACCCCTTTCAAGGCAAACGAGACAGAAAGAGTGCATTGTCGATTCATTGCAAGCAATATAACGCGTTAGATACGTTGGTGAATGGTGATGAAGCTAAATGCCCACAGGCACAGCTGGAACTGCAGCGAATGAGTTGTGAAATGTTTACTACGACAGTAACCGAAGACGAGGTCATGTACTAATGGAAAGCAGTTAGATTAGAGTAATTAACGGTAAGCTTTATTGTTTTACATTACCGGTACATACGCAGCCATGCACGTCACGTTACAGTTGGGCTCAGATGCTGTTGTTCCAGACTTTAGACAGGTCCGCCCTCTTCCCTCGTCTCAGACCAGGCAGCACCTCAGTCCTCACAACCACAGAGTTTTGTAATCGTGAGTGTTTTCCTGAACATTATTGTCTGATAAATAGCTGTAGGTAACGTTGGGGATGCACAGTGTTGTTTTTGTTGTTGTTGTTTTTTTTTACCGATAACCGACGCGTCTGTGGCTTGACCCGTAGCCGAGTTGTTGCCGCGGTACAAACTCGATCCTCCGTCCTGACGTTTTGTTTTTTTCCCCCTGCCATTATAAAAGCTACAGTCTATGTATAAAATACACACTACATCAGTGTGTGATAAACTGTTGTAGTGGGCTGATAACATCGCTAGCTAGCTAACACCGCTTTGACTAACGTTACACTAGATCCATGGAGGTAACCATGACAACCGGTTCTTTCTGCAGTCAGGCTGCGCACAGCACGCATCCTGATTTGTTGGTAAACACAGAGCGATAGAAAAACATCTGGGTAAACAGGTAATCCCCTAATCCCTCTATATGTTGGATGACAGATCTCATTGATATAGCCTAGTAGATATAAACTTACATGTTCTAGATGACAGGTCACAGATAATATGATTAAATACGACAAACAAGAGAATAAGGCAGCGTTTGTGTCGCGGTGCCACCGAGAGAGACGAAAGCTGTGACAGCGGTACCGATCGAGGCTCTGATCAGCAGGTTTGATTTTCAACCACGATGCGTGGATGGATCCTCCACTGTCCATGTAACAAGTTACAAGTCATTTGTCTAACATCACAATCAGTCTGAAGCCGATTAATCAAGGTTGAACGATGTGTATGCAGATATCTGCTCCTGATCAGGGCAGTGCAGTTGAGAAGATTGCGCATGCGCTGTACACTCCTTTATTGGTAACGGTAACATTCCCCCTAACCTGTGAAAACAATAGTGTAAAATGACTGCAGCCTTTTTTTTCCTGATACTGTATCATCAATCTATCACAAACCATATGTCTAGAGTGCTTTTCATGATAAATTACACAGTTGAAAGTTCAACGTGCCATAACACTGAGTTGCTCTTTGTTCCGACAGATGAGAGATAAATAGTAGGGTTTTTTTCAATGATGAGGTCTCAAACACTTGCACATGACTTGCATGAGTAACGTCTCTGGTTATACTCCATTCATCACAAGTCGGCAAGATCGAGCCCGGAGCAAAGGACTGTATGTGATCATGTTTAGCTGAGTCTACACTATGAACTGTTTATATTTTCGGTAGACCTAATATATATAACGAATTCTACACCCCATAAGATAATTTTAATCATTAATCGAGTGCTTCTCTGTGTATCGTTCCAATTTCAGCAAATGTGTGTTCCAAAATTACATCTTGCTCCACGTTCTGCTTTAGACTCATTCTGATTGGTCGATTCGACCTCGGAGGCCACGCCCCCTTCTCTTTCCCAATCCGAAGGACCAGATTCTCCCCTCCCCCATGTTTCTCTACACACAGCTGAGCTACAGAAGAGAGGAGCAACTGATTAACTACGTGAGTAATTTTGTTCTCTATCAATATATTGACCCAAGTTACTACTGTATGTCCGTGCTGTAGATACAGTCCTCTGTCCCTGTCGGTTGTGGACACCTATTTCAGATGAATTTCTGGGCAACAAATTGAATTGAAGGCAACTGGACCTGTATTTGTCTAGGAAGACGTTTTGCCTCTTGTCCAAGCGGCTGGGTGAGGGTGTTTACCTCGTAGAGTTTCACTTGACCAGTGTTGGAGTCTCTGATGAACCACAGTCGTTATAGTCAAGTGAGGTTGAGATGTTCAGTCTCCTGGTTGGAGATGAAAGAGCAGCGTTATGAATGGGAGATACGTGGAGGATGAATGAATAATATCCACAGACATTAACGTGAATGATAAGCAAGTAAAGAAAGTAACTTCTTCGGCACACTGTTGTGCAGCACATATATTGGATTTGATCTTGTTTTTAATGTTACTTCCGTTTTGATTGGTTTATTTAGTTATTAGGGTTAGGTTAGTTGTTTAGGCGTGTAAATGATGGAGAAAGAGTCACTCGGGTATCTTCAGCAAGCTTTTAATGGTCTCCACTCGAACCGTAACAACAACACGTTTTCCCTCACTTCCTGTTTACCGTAAGTAGTGACGTAAACGCGCAGGGTATTTGGGCTGCTACCATAGGCTACTGACAAGTTATAGGCGCGTTTCCCCTGCAGCAACCAGGACCATCTCTAGGAACTTTTACTGCCTCGGTTTAGGTCGGTCTGGTCAAAAAGCAGGATGTGACACAGAGGGAAAGCCGTGATATAAGCAGCATTTTAAAAACCTCTTGTGAACTTTTTATCTAAACTTTATCAAGGGGTTTTAGTTGATGTTATTTGGTGCCTAACATTATGTCTTGTCAGGCGAGCTAATGACACATTTCTATTCTATTCTAATTGATCGGGTGTATTTCTCATATGAATAAATTAAACTACTATCCCAAGGAGAAAACTATTAAAGCCCCACTATGTAACTTAAATAAAAATGGAAAAAATAAATAAAAGTAGCCATAAAGTCACCTCTACAAATGACAGACATTCATCTTTATTTTTTACACACAGATATCGGAGCCGCAGACCCAGAGCTGACAGACTCTGAGCTCGCTGCCGCTGCCATGGAGATTGACTCTGAGCGTGAGTGAGCACACACACATTTGAATGTACACATCACACATCTGCTTTAACAGAGAGACAACTAACTGAGTCTTTGTTTAACAGTGAGCTGGAGCGGCAGCAGCAGCGGCAGCGACGCCCCTTCAAGCCCTGCCTTCTCCACCGCCTCCTTCTCCTCCTCCTCTTCAGCTCTGTCAGATGGAGACTCCTCCACAGACGCCTCCTCTGACGACACTACTTCTGCCTTCACTTGTGCCCTCACCACTGCCTGGCAGAGGAGGACGAGGGTAGAGCAGCAGTCCACTCCTTCAAAGATGACCATGTATCGACGGAGGCTGCTGGCGAAGAAGGACAGGAAGCTGCTGGCCCAGGGCCGAGGCCAGCAGTCACAACCTGGGGCTTCCTGCGATGTCTGTAGGAAGCCCAGACACATAGACTCTGGCCATGCATTTTACAAGGGCCAGTACTTCTGCAGCGTGGGCGACGAACCGTACATGAGGTCGCCCCAGCAGTGGCTTATGGAGCAGCAGGCCGCCGCCGGTCCTGCTCCTGTGCCACGCACAACAGTGTGGAGGCGTAAGAAGAAGGAGGAGGAACCCCCGACCCAAAAAACGAGATCAATATATGCCACCAGAATATGCCAACGTTGTGGCCAACCATCCCTTAAAGAATATGGCCACAGCCAGTTCAACGCTAAAGAAAAAAAACATAATTATTGTGCTCTCTATGAGGGAATTACTGTTGACCTGTGGCTGGCACAGAGGAGACAGGAGGACAGGCAGCAACAGGAGGAGGAGGTGGAGGTAGAGGTGGAGGTGGAGGAGGAAGAGGAGTACAGCCAGCAACAGGTGGAGGAGGTGGAGGTAGAGGTGGAGGTGGAGGAGGAAGAGGAGGAGGTGTACAGCCAGCAACAGGTGGAGGTGAAGCAGGAGGAGGAGGAGCAGGACATCCAGCAGGTGGAGGTGAAGCAGGAGGAGGATGAAGGAGTGAGTACATCTCAGTCTGTTGTCCTGTATAATGTCTGTGAGCAACAGCAGCAGCGGTGGCTCAGTGCGTGCTAACAAACACGTTTGACTCTGTCACAGGATGTAAGAGGACCAGACGGCGATGGAGGGGTCAACCAGCAGTGGTGAGAGCCGTGTGTTTGTGTCTCAGCGACTGAGAGAGTGTTGGTGTCAAACATAAGAGGAGTATGTCGACGGTCAAAATGGTTTTTATTTGTTTCCATCAGGCACAAGGCAGCGATGACCAGCACGGTGCCTGCAGCTCTGCCGCAGGTCAAGGCAGAGGAGACGGGCTACCACCTGCCTGACGACGCCTCAGGTTTGGCCGTGGCACCGGAGAAGCACAAGCTCCTCTCCGACCCACTGCAGCCTCCTCCTCCTCCTCCTCCACAGGCGCCACTCCTGCCCCCACCACCGCCTGGCAGAGGAAGAAGACACATTTCTGTGCCATGCACAACAGCATGGAGGAAAAGGAAGGGGGAGGAGTGGGGGAAGAAGGGGGAAGAAAACCCCCAAAAATCAACAATCAGAATATGCCAGTGCTGTGGCCAACCATCTTCTAAAGAATGTGGCCACAGCCAGTCCAACGCTAAAGACAAAGGACATTATTACTGTGCTCTCTATGAGGGAACTGCTTTTGGCATGTGGCTGTCACAGAGGATGCAGGAGGACAGGCAGCAACAGGAGAAGGAGGATGAAGGAGTGAGTACATTTCAGTCTGTTGTCGTGTATAATCGAGTCTGTGAGCAGCAGCGGCGGCCAGCCGTTTCTCTCATCTAGGCTCAGTGTCAGTGCATGCTCACACGTTTGACTCTTTCACAGGATGTGAGAGGACCACACGGCAACGGAGAGGACCCGCCCACCGTCCGTCTGGAACGCACCCCCGTGGAGCTGCGTCATAACACTTTTGTGACGCAGAAACAGGTGACAGAAATCACTGCGCTGTGGAAGAAGCTGTCCGACCGGGAAAAAGCAGCGGCCTTCTGCCCCCGGTGAGTGTAGTTAACTGTTTGAGGTCAACCAGCAGACGCTCTTGCAGTAGTGAGAGCCGTGTGTTTGTGTCTCAGCGACTGTGAGTGTTGGTGTCAAACATAAGAGGAGTATGTCGACGGTCAAAATTATTTTCATTTGTTTCCATCAGGCACAAAGCAACGATGACCAGCACGGTGCCTGCAGCTCTGCCCCAGGTCAAGGCCACGGAGACAGGCTACCACCCTCCTCCCCAGCCTGGACCAGCCATCACCGCCGTAGACGATGCATCGCCGCCTCTGACCTCTGGCGCTCTGGCCTCGTCCTCCCAGTTGACCGCCGATCCAGATCCAACACCTATAGAGGAGGAGAAGGATGAAGGCGTGAGTACATTTCAGTCTGTTGTCGTGTATAATCCTGTCAATCAGTTCTTAGTGCTTACATCATAGGGCATTAGTAATACATAGTATTAAGGAGGGGAATTCATTAAACGAAGCGCGATGACTATCTAGTTACTATGTAGTAACTATCTGGTTAGTACAAATAGGAACAGAATACTCAATGCCTACACCACATATGCAGTAACTTGACTCTGTCACAGGATGTAAGAGGACCAGACTGCAACGGATGGGACGATCCCACCGTCCACCTGGCCTGCGCCCTCGTGGAGCTGCGTCACCAGACCTTCTTGACGCAGCAACAGGTGGTGGAAATCACTGCGTTGTGGCAGAAGCTGTCCGACCAGGACAAGGCAGCGGCCTCCTTCCCCCGGTCAGTGTAGTTAACGAAATGCTTTGCCGTCGGTGTGATTGCAGCGTGGGATGCAGAGCCTCACTCTCTCCTGTCTGTCTTCTCTCTTCTCAGGATGTACCTGGTCGGCAAGAGTGCGGCCCAGTCTCCAGGCGCCTCCCTGCTGGTGGAGGTCATGTTTCTGGAGCTGTGCCGCATTCACAACAATGACCATACCATCGCAGCAGTCCTCCTTAGCCGCTGGTCGGCCATCACGAGTGACTACATGCTCATCAGAGACAACGTGTTAAACTGTAAGGAGTTACTGGCAGCCGTCCCCATCCAGCTGTTTGAGGTCAACCAGCGGACGCTCCTGCAATGGTGAGAGCCGTGTGTTTGTGTCTCAGCGACTCGTGTTGGTGTCAAATAGTGGTGGTGAAACCGAACCTCTCTGAGCCACTGAATCACTTTGACACAGTTGCCCCGAATGTGTTAATAGGAGGAAATGTTTGCTTTAGGCTTTATGTAACATTTAAAACATTTTATTTATGAAACGTATCATTTATACTGGTCTGGGGCGATACAAACTCCTTTTCAAAGCGTTGAGATATTGACAAGCCCAGTCCGTTCAAAATCACCACAACCACAACCGGTTGGAACCTCATTCTAGTTCATTCCTTCCTCCAGAGGCTGCGTATCCTGGATAATCATTACGTAAGCAACCTGATAAAAAAGGGCAGACATCCAGAAATCGTCTTTGCCCCAGGTGGTTGTATTAGCTTGCCTCGTAGTTCCACAACCGGTCGGAACTTTCTCCTCCAGAGGCTGTGCTACCTCTGAGAATCTCTTTACCCCAGGTGGCAAGTTCAGAGGGACAGGAGGAACTAGAGGAGAGATCCCCCCCTTCCCTCGGTGACAGGCTCCCATGGGTCGGGTGTTGATTCGCCTCAGCAGCATCAACACACTGCCCGCTGTGGTTCTCCCTCTCGGAACCAACCAGCCCATTGGGGCAGGATGCTCTGGCTCACTCCTGGCCAGACCGCCTCCTGTATGCCTTTCCTCCAGTCCCGCTGCTCATGTTGACACTTCACAGGATAGTCAGGAGCAATCACTCAGTGCTACTGGTGTCAAACATAAGATGAGTATGTCAACAAGTGATTTTCATTTGTTTCCATCAGGTACAAAGCAACAATGACCAGCACAGGGCCTGCAGCTCTGCCGCAGGTCAAGGCCGCAGAGACAGGCTACCTCCCTCCTCCCCAGCCGGGACTAGCCGGCGACGAAGGTGACAATCCCACCGTCCGTCTGGCCTGCGCCCTCGTGGTGCTGCGTCACCAGACCTTTGTGACGCTGCAACAGGTGAAGAAAATCACTGCGCTGTGGCAGAAGCTGTCCGACCAGGACAAGGTGGCGGCCTCCTCCACCCGGTGAGTGTAGTTCACGAAATGCTTTGCTGTCGGTGTGATTGCAGCGTGGGACGCAGAGCCTCACGCTGCGTTCACACACCGGATACGGAACACACCGGATACGGAAGCGTCGCGAATAGCCGCGGAGCGGAGTCCGCTTCCATTCGGCGTCTTTGTTAACAGATGTTGTAGTTCAGACCAGACACTGAGCGTTGTGATGCTCCGTGGCCGGCTCGCACCATGAAGCGGCCGTTTCGGCGTCTGTTCTATTTTGTGCGCGAGCCGCGGCCAATCACATCAATCTTGGCAGGAAGTCACACATCATAGAATCCGGTCAATTTTCAAAATAAACACACAAACAGGAAAAGACTGAGAGAGAGGAGGCAGAGACAAGTTGTTGTCAAGTGAAGGATGGTGTGAAATTAATCTTGGAAGTAGAGGGAGTTGTTTGATCCACAGCACACAGCATTATAATTATATGAGGTTATTTAGTTATCCATGATGTAAAAAAAAAAACGTTCTGTAAACAACAACTGAGGAGCAGGTGCCCTTGCGACCGCTGAGGAGAGATCAGCGTCGGGTGTGAACTGGAGGGACGTGGCTGACACGCGATATCAGGAGCTGTGGTGCTACGGCGTCCAGTGTGAACCCACCGTCACTCTGTTCTCTCCGTCTTTTCTCTCTCTACAGTTTGATCCTGTTTAAAGGTATGAGTGTGGCCCACTCTCCAGGCGCCTCCCGGCTGGTGGAGGTCATCTTTGTGGAGCTGTGCCGCATTCACAACAAGGACTGCACCATCGCAGGAATCCGCTTCAGCCGATGGTCGGCCATCAGGAAGGACTACCGTCTCATCAGACACAACGTGTTCAACTGTAAAGAGTTACTGGCAGCCGTCCCCATCCAGCTGTTTGAGGTCAACCACTGGACGCTCCTGAAGTGGTGAGAGCCGTGTGTGTGTGTCTCAGCAACTTGTGTTGGTGTCAAATAGTGGTGGTGAAACCGAAGGTTCGCGAAGCACTGAATCACTTTGACACAGTTGCCCCGAATGGGTTAATAGGAGGAAATGTTTATGCAACCAGGGCAGTGATCAGTGTGAGACAAGGCTTTGTGTAACATTTAATTCATGAAACAAATCATTTGTACTGGTCTGGGGCGATACAAATTCCCTTTCAAAGCATTGAGATATTGACAAGTCCAGCCCGCTCAAAATCACAGAACAGAACAAGGCCTCGTTTGGAGCTGTCACATGATTTCTGGCGTCCTGAAGCAGCGATTGAAACACTGCCTGTCGACACTTTCGCTTCATTACGCTCAAATCATTTTCGAGCAAGAGGAGTATCGACAAATTATTTTCATTTATTTCCATCAGGCACAAAGCAACGATGACCAGCACGGTGCCTGCAGCTCTGCCGCAGGTCAGGGCAGAGGAGACGGGCTACCTCCCTCCTCCCCAGCCTGGACCAGTCACCACCACCGTAGACGATGCACCGCCGCCTCTGACCTCTGGCGCTCTGGCCTTGTCCTCCCAGTTGGCCCCAGATCCAGGTCCAACACCGATAAAGGAGGAGGAGAATGAAAGCGTGAGTACATTGACTGCAGACAGCGACGTAGGGGACCAGCTCACCGTCCGTCTGGCCTGCGCTCTCATGGATCCAACGCTGATAAAGAAGGAAGAGGATGAAGCCATGGAGGTCCTCTCAGCGTGAGTGGACACATTTGAATGTACGCGTCACATCTCTGCTTTAACAGAGAGACAACTGACTGTGAGTCTGTGTTTACCAGTGTACAGCAGCAGCGGCGACGCCCCTCCAGCACCAGCTCTTCCTCCTCCCCAGCCTGAACCAGCCGCCACCGCCGTAGATGATGCACTGCCACCTCTGGCCTCGTCCTGCCAGTCGACCCCACATCCAGATCCAACACCAATAGAGGAGAAGGATAAAAGCGTGAGTACACTTCAGTCTGGTGTCTGTGAGCAGCAGCAGCGGCGGTGGCTCAGTGTGAGTGCATGCTAACACATTTGACTCTATCACAGGATGTAAGAGGACCAGACGGCGACGGAGGGCACGGTCCCATCGTCCGTCTGGCCTGTGCCCTCGTGGAGCTGCGTCGCCAGACCTTCGTGACGCAGCAACAGGTGGAGGAGATCACTGCGCTGTGGGAGAAGCTGTCCGACCAGGACAAGGCGGCGGCCTCCTTCCCCGAGTGAGTGTAGTTAACAAAATGCTTTGCTATCGCAGCGTGGGACGCAGAACCTCACACCGAGTCCTCCTATGCAGGCACAACTGCCTCAAAAACTCCTTCATTCCTCTGTCGATTAAACTTATGAACGAGCAGCATGTGTGATGATGTGTATGTGTCTGTACATCTGCCACTATCTATTGTCTGAGGCATATTGCACTTGAATGATTTTATTGTATGTTTTTAGTACTTGTTTTTGTCTTGTTGTGAAGCAGCACTGCTCTCTGTCCGAGGGAAATTTCTCCCATGGGAGACTACAGTAATAAATGATTTTGACTTTGACTCTCTCCTCTCCGTCTTCCCTCTCTCTCTACAGTTTGGTCCCGATAGACAAGAGTGAGGCTCAGTCTCCAGGCGCCTCCCTGCTGGTGGAGGTCATCTTTCTGGAGCTGTGTCGCATTCACACTAAGGGCCGCTTGTTCACAAGAGTTCACCTCAAGCGCAGGGCGGTCATCGTGGCGGACTACATGCTCATCAGACACAACGTGTTAAACTGTAAGGAGTTACTGGCAGCCGTCCCCATCCAGCTGTTTGTGGTCAACTACTGGACGCTCCAGCAGTGGTGAGAGCCGTGTGTTTGTGTCTCAGCGACTGTAAGAGTGTTTGTGTCAAATTGTGGTGGTGAAACCAAGGGGGCAGTTGTCAGTCTGAGAAGTGAAGCTCACTTCCGCGTTCCAAAAACTGCAATCCCCGCGGCTTCCTCTGGGGGCTGGTGTCAGAAAACAACATGTCTCCTAGAGATGCGCGGATTGTGGACACATAATTTATCCGCAGGTCGGGCGGGTGACATGACGAAAAAATATATTTTAGTCAACACTTTGGAAATAACAATACAGTGGAATCACCATACAGTAGCTTCCTCTGGGGGAATCTGGTGTCAAGAAATTGTCTCCAAAACTAGACCCCCATTTTATTAAAATCCCTTTGATGCGGCTTTACATCCTCAAGAACATGATCAAAGCCTGGTGTCAAGACGTTTTTTGGTCTCAATCGATTTTGTGATGCGGTTGTTTCTCTAATGTCTCCATAGACCACCATGTTAAAATTGCACACCTCTCTGATCAAAGGGTGTGAATTTTTTGGTCTCAATTCAACTGAGGGGGTTTTTTTTACAACTTTTTTATTTAGGTTAAGATTCTGGCCAATTAGGGCACGGAAACTTTGAGTGACAGGTCCAGAGCGGTCCGGAGACGGGCTGCTTCGAGGTCAGTGGGCGGGTTTTTGGCCGGCCAATCCAACATGGCACTGTTCAGGCCCCAAAACCAATGTGTGACGTCACGGATGCTACGTCCATTCTTTTTACAGTCTATGGGTGAAACCGGAGCTTTCTGAGCCACTGAATCACTTTGACTCAGTTGCTCCGAATGGGCTTATGGATTAATAGGAGGCAATGTTTAAGAGGAGTATGTTGTCAAGTGATTTTCATCTGTTTCCATCAGGCACATAACGAGAACCAGCACGGTGCTTGACGCTCTGCTGCAGGTCAAGGCTGCGGAGTCAAGGCCTACTCCTACTCCCTCTCAGCTCTACCAGCGTCCTCCTCCTCCTCCTCCTCCTCCTCCTCCTCCTCGTCCTCCTCCTCCTACTACTACTACTACTACTACTACTACTCTGCTCTACCTGGTGCAGCCTCCTCCTCCTACGACTACTATTCCTACTCCTTCTGCTCCGTGGATCTACCTGGTGCAGCGTCCTCCTCCTCAGCTCTACCTGGTGCAGCCTCCTCCTCCTCCACAGACGCCTCCTCTTCCACGGCGACTGCTGCTCGCACCACCACCTCACAGAGGAGGAAGAAGGAAGAGAAGAGGAACAAAGTGCTCTGCTCCGACCGCCACGCAAAGTGTTCGCCAAGTTCGACTGCCGACCCTATAGCCAGCCAAACAGCAGGCGCCTCTGTGTCCTACAGCTGAGGTACCTCAGAGCCTCTCCTCCTCTCCGGGACACTGTCACCATCCGCCTGTGCTCCTACACGCTGCACCGTCTACCAACAGATTTTAATTTATTTTTTTAAATAAATCTCTAGTGAAAATAAATTCTGGATCATTCATCACTCAATCAATCCAATTGTCACAAATCATGTTTATAGAGCATTTTTGACAGACACAAATAGCACAGGAAGTGCTTTATTGTAGATATGGCTTATATATATATAGAGAGAGAGAGAGAGTCATGGAAAACCACTTTCACAAGTGTTTCTTAAAAGCATATCTACATGTATTACAGTCGTTCTTTTCTTTTCTTTTTTAAATATCAACACAAACACAACTCCTGACGCTGATGAGGTCTTTACCTGAAACACATCTGGTTTTATAGGAAGATTATAAAAACCACTGCTGGGATTAAACATTGACATCATCCCACAAAACTGATTTATAAACTCTTTTTTCAATGATAAGGTCTCAAACACTTGCACATGACTTAATTCTTACATGAGTTAGGTTATACTCAATTCATCACAAGCTGGTAAGATCGAGCCCAGAGCAAAGGACTGTACATGATAATGTGTAACTGAGTCCACACTATGAAATGTTTATATTTTCTGAAATATACATAATGAATTCTACACCCCTTTAATCATTTAATCGCGTTCCTCTGTGCATCGTTCCAATTTCAGTAAATGTGTGTTCCAAAATTACATCTTGCTTAATCATTTTCTGCCTCTGTGCATCGTTCAATTTCAGACTCATTTTGGTTCTGCTTTAGACTCATGTTTGGATCATATTTGCAGCACGAATCATTATGTCATATTTTGGGGATTGTCCCTTCAGTCAAATCTTCTGGGTTGATGGGTTGTTGCTTACATGTTATTGTGGAAAAACACACATGCTGAAATTGAAACGATACAGAGAAGATCACAGCGGTTCAGCACAGGAGTTTTACCACAATAACACGCAAGCAACAACCCATCAACCCAGAAGATTTGACTGAAGGGACAATCCCCAAAAGATGACATAATGATTCGTGCTGCAAATATGATCCAAACATATGAGTCTGAAGCAGAACGTGGAGCAAGATGTAATTTTGGAACACACATTTACTGGAATTAAAACGATGCACAGAGGAACTCGATTAAATGATTAAAGGGGTGTAGAATTCATTATAGAAAATATAAACAGTTCATAGAGTGGACTCAGCTAAACATTATCATGTACAGTCCTTTGCTGGGCTCGCGGCTTGTGATGAATAGAGTATAACTGATGCAAGAATTAAAGCAGACATCAGCGGAATGTTTTTGTTAATATAAGTCCTAAATAGTCCTATTTTCCGCCATCAATCACTTACATGGAGTGCTTCAGCCGAAACACGAGTCTCTCCATCACTCTGCCCTGCTGTAAACCAGGAGAAAATTTTCCTTGTGGGATACAAGCGTTATCCAATGAGGAGAGAGAACGGCATGAAGGGCTGTGTGTGCAGCCCGGTGCAGCCAAGGGATGCGCGTGAATGTGGTGACGTAGGGACGAGGACCAATAGATGCCTGACGAGGGCGGGGGCTGCTAACTCATGGTGCGTTCAAAGAAACTCGTAACTTGTGTTTTTCCTTCCTGTGAAGTCGTACCAGTTCGATCTGGTACAAGTTCACGGGTCGGAAGTTACGAGTGGCCGTTATAGTGCATTTTCACAGGCAACAGGACGGTAAAAACAGTTACGGGTTGCCTGGAACGCTACAAAGTCGTAGTCGTGACTTGAAGCTGTACGGTTACAAAAGCCTGCCTGGAACGCAGCATTAGCTAAAACGACCGGTCCAGACCGCTAGCTTTAAGTCATGTGCAAGTGCAAGAGACCTTATTGGAAAAAAAAACATACTGTTTATCTTTCATCTGCCTTTATTCTGCCATAATTATTCAAGGTCTTTCAGACCTGAATTATTCTTTCAGACCTTAATTATTCAAGGTCTGAAAGACCTTGAATAATAATAATAATTCTAAGAAAACATCCTAAAGAACACAGCAGGAATATTTTAACTCAGGAAAAGTTTATATCTGTTTTTGTAGGATGATGTCAATGTTTAATCCCAGCAGTGGTTTTTATAATCTAATAAAAGAAAATGTGTGGAGGGAAACATGGAGGAGGGGAGTCTGGTCCTTTGGCTTGGGGAAAGAGAAGGGGGCGTGGCCTCCGAGGTCGAATCGACCAATCAGAATGAGCCTAAAGCAGAACGTGGAGCAACACACATTTACGGAAATTGGAACGATGCTCCGTGCTGAAATTGGAACGATACAGAGAAGATCACAGTATTGTACATCTTGCTTCAGGTTGTGCTTTAGACTCATTCTGATTGGTCGATTCGACCTCGGAGACCACGCCCCCTTGTCTTTCCCAAGCAAAGGACCAGATCCCCTCCCCCACGTTTCCCGACACACACAGCTGAGCTGAGAGGAGCTGATTAACCATAACCATTAACCAGCCATAATTATTCAAGGTCTTTAGACCTGAATTATTCTTTCAGACCTTAATTATTCAAGGTCTGAAAGACCTTGAATAATAATAATAATTCATTCAGGAACACTCTCGTCATGATTAAAACCATTTATAGCCACAAATGGAATACAGTTCGGCTTGGCGCTGAAGCTCCACGCTGGGAGCTCCCTGGATGGACAAGCGCATGCTATGTCGCTCCAGGGAGACAATTTAAACCCCCCGAGTGGAAGAAAGCACTGAGACACTGAGAAGGTGGAGGCTGGGGTGGAGGAGGCAAGCTTTTCCAGCGCAGCAATGCGCAGTGATCAGAGCGGTGTCGAGGGGGAAATCAGTGTGACAGCCTACATTTAAATAGACCGCCTATGGTAGGAGCATGAATGTGATTGGACAAAGACTAATGGGCAGGTTGTCAGCTGACTACAGCTGGGGCTGGCGACTTCCGTGTCCAGCATGAATTTACGCAGGCTTCATTTCTAAGAAAACATCCTAAAGAACACAGCAGGAATATTTTAACTCAGGAAAAGTTTATATCTGTTTTTGTAGGATGATGTCAATGTTTAATCCCAGCAGTGGTTTTTATAATCTAATAAAATAAAATGTGTGGAGGGAAACATGGAGGAGGGGAGTCTGGTCCTTTGGCTTGGGGAAAGAGAAGGGGGCGTGGCCTCCGAGGTCGAATCGACCAATCAGAATGAGCCTAAAGCAGAACGTGGAGCAACACACATTTACGGAAATTGGAACGATGCTCCGTGCTGAAATTGGAACGATACAGAGAAGATCACAGTATTGTACCAACACACATTTACGGAAATTGGAACGATGCTCCGTGCTGAAATTGGAACGATACTGAGAAGATCACAGTATTGTACATCTTGCCCCAGGTTGTGCTTTAGACTCATTCTGATTGGTCGATTCGACCTCGGAGACCACGCCCCCTTGTCTTTCCCAAGCAAAGGACCAGACTCCCCTCCCCCACGTTTCCCGACACACACAGCTGAGCTGAGAGGAGCTGATTAACCATAACCATTAACCAGCCATAATTATTCAAGGTCTTTAGACCTGAATTATTCTTTCAGACCTTAATTATTCAAGGTCTGAAAGACCTTGAATAATAATAATAATTCTAAGAAAACATCCTAAAGAACACAGCAGGAATATTTTAACTCAGGAAAAGTTTATATCTGTTTTTGTAGGATGATGTCAATGTTTAATCCCAGCAGTGGTTTTTATAATCTAATAAAATAAAATGTGTGGAGGGAAACATGGAGGAGGGGAGTCTGGTCCTTTGGCTTGGGGAAAGAGAAGGGGGCGTGGCCTCCGAGGTCGAATCGACCAATCAGAATGAGCCTAAAGCAGAACGTGGAGCAACACACATTTACGGAAATTGGAACGATGCTCCGTGCTGAAATTGGAACGATACAGAGAAGATCACAGTACATCATGCCCCAGGTTGTGCTTTAGACTCATTCTGATTGGTCGATTCGACCTCGGAGACCACGCCCCCTTGTCTTTCCCAAGCAAAGGACCAGACTCCCCTCCCCCACGTTTCCCGACACACACAGCTGAGCTGAGAGGAGCTGATTAACCACGTGAGTAATTTTGTTCTTTATCAATATTTTACTACTGTAGGCTATGTCCGGGCTGTAGCTGCAGTCCTCTGTTCCTTTCGGTAGTGTAAACCTATTTCAGCTGAATTTCTGAGCAACAAATTAAATCGAAGGCAACTGGACATCTTTCTAGGAAGACGTTTTGCCTCTTAACCAAGCGGCTGGGTGAGGGTGTTTACCTCGTAGAGTTTCACTTGACCAGTGTTGGAGTCTCTGATGAACCACAGTCGTTATAGTCAAGTGAGGTTGAGATGTTCAGTCTCCTGGGTGGAGATGAAAGAGCAGCGTTATAAATGGGAGATACGTGGTGAATGAATGGGAATATCCACCGACATTAACGTGACTGATGGTGAATATTGTGAGCTGCTGTAACTTCTTCAGCACACTGTTGTGCAGCACATATGTTGGATTTGATCTTGTTTTTTTAATGTTGCATCTGTTTTGGTGGATTTATTTAGTTAAGAAGTTGTTTAGGCGTGTAAATAATGGAGAAAGAGTCACTCGGGTATCTTCAGCAAGCTTTTAATGGTCTCTACTCGAACCGTAACAACAACACGTTTCCCCTCACTTCCTGTTTACCGTAAGTAGTGACGTAAACGCGCAGGCGCATTTGGCTGCTACCGTACATGACAAGTTGTAGGTGCATTTCCACTGCAGCAACCAGGACCATCTCTAGGAACTTTTACTACCTCGGTTTAGGTCGGTCTGGTCAAAAAGCAGGATGTGACGCAGAAGGAAAGCCGTGATATAAGCAGCATTTTTAAAACCTCTTGTGAACTTTTTATATAAACTTTATCAATGGGTTTTAGTTATTATGTTTTAGTGTGAATGCGTCATGTAGCCTACTATACAAGCTAATTAGACACATTTCAGTCCAAACAAAACTAAAGGTAGATGATTAAGTATGTTTCTATTCTATTGTAGTTGATCGGGTGCATTTTTCATATGAATAAGTCATACTACTATCCCAACAGACATAGGTATCACAAAGGAGAAAACTATTAAAGCCCCACTAAAACAAAACAGGTAAAAGTAGCCATAAAGTCACCTCTAGAAATGACAGACATTAATCTTTATTTATTACACACAGGTGTCGGAGCCGCAGACCCAGAGCTGACGGACTCTGAGCTCGCTGCTGCTGCCATGGAGGTCGACTCTGAGCGTGAGTGAGCACACACACATTTGAATGTACACATCACACATCTCTGCTTTAACAGAGAGACAACTAACTGAGTCTGTGTTTAACAGTGAGCTTCGGCAGCAGCAGCGGCAGCGACGCCCCTCCAAGCCCCTCCTTCTCCGCCTCCTCCTCGGCCTCCTCCTCCTCATCCTCATCCTCGTCCTCCTCCTCCTCCTCCTCCTCCTCAGATGAAGACTCCTCCACAGACACCTCTGACGACAATACTTCTGCCATCACTCGTGTCCTCAATCGTGCTCTCACTGCCGCCTGGCAGAGGATGACGAGAGAAGAGCAGCAGTCCACTGCTACACGGGGCACCATCTATCGACGGAGGCGGCAGGCGAAGAAGGACAGGGAGCTGCTGGCCCAGGGCCGAGGCCAACAGTCACAACCTGGGGCTCCCTGCAATATCTGTAGGAAGCCCAGACACATAGACTCTGGTCACGCGTTTTTCAAGGGCCAGTACTTCTGCAGCGTGGACGACAAGCCGGACATGAGGTCGCCCCAGCAGTGGCTGATGGCGCAGCAGGCCGCCGCCGGCCCTGCTCCTGTGCCACGCACAACAGCGTGGAGGAAAAGGAAGAAGGAGGAGGGACCCCCCCCCAAAAGAAAGATATCAGAATATGCCACCAGAAAATGCCTGCGCTGTGGCCAACCATCCACTAAAGAATATGGCCACAGCCAGTTCACCGGTAAAGACAAAAGACATAATTACTGTGCTCTCTATGAGGGAATTGCTGTTGACCTGTGGCTGGCACAGAGGAGGCAGGAGGACAGGCAGCAACAGGAGGAGGAGGAGGAGGAGGAAGAAGAGGAGGAAGAGGAGTACAGCCAGCAACAGGAAGAGGAGGAGGAGGAGGAAGAGGAGGAGGACATCCAGCAACAGGTGGAGCAGGTGGAGGTGAAGCAGGAGGAGGAGGAGCAGGACATCCAGCAACAGGTGGAGCAGGTGGAGGTGAAGCAGGAGGAGGAGGAGCAGGACATCCAGCAACAGGAGGTGAAGCAGGAGGAGGAGTACAGTCAGCAAGAGGAGGAGCAGGTGGAAGTAAAGCAGGAGGAACAGGATGAAGGAGTGAGTACATCACAGTCTATTGTCATGTATAATGTCTGGGGTTGCAAAATTCCGCGAATTTTCAAGTTGGAAACTTTCCATGGGAATTAACGGGAATAAATCGGAAATTTACTAAATTTGGCCCTTAAAAGGGAAATTAAATATAGTTGGAGATTTAATGCAAACAACTTGAATATCTATGCTATTCCATGCACACTGCGTACTGCAGGGCTGTTAGGCCACGCCCCCTACATGCACTGTGCATTCCTCCATCACATGGACAGATGATCCTTGAACCCTGGAGGCCACACTTTTGAGCCCAAAGCACAATAGGAGGGCTCCTTTCATTTAAAGGGACAACCAGGAGTTTTTGAAAGCAATATTCCTCAATATTCATGTTTTTGTTGTTCAGTAAAATAATTAATTGTTCAAACAAGAATTAAAACTTGACAAAGTTCTATATCTGTCATGTTTTTTAATTGTATTTTTGTAAAACAAAAATATTTACATTTATGTGTGGACATGATACAGTTTGTTTCAATGACCCCCGATTTCTAGTTAATTCCCATAAATTCCCAAAATTCCTGTGGAAAGTTTCCAATTTGTAATATTTCCAAAATTCCCCAGCTTAACTTCCCATGGAAATTTACCGTAAATTTATCGGAAATTCTCCACCCTTTGCAACCCTAATAATGTCTGTGACCAGCAGCAGCGGTGGCTCAGTGCGTGCTAACAAACACGTTTGACTCTGTCACAGGATGTAAGAGGACCAGACGGCGATGGAGGGGTCAACCAGCAGTGGTGAGAGCCGTGTGTTTCTCAGCGACTGTGAGAGTGTTGGTGTCCAACATAAGTGTATGTCGACGGTCAAAATGGTTTTCATTTGTTTCCATCAGGTACAAAGCAACGATGACCAGCACGGTGCCTGCAGCTCTGCCGCAGGTCAAGGCCATGGAGACGGGCTACCACTCTCCTCCCCAGCCGGAATCAGCCATCGCCATAGACGATGCACCGCCGGTGGCCGTGGCGCCGGAGAAGCACAAGTTCCTCTCCGAGCCACTGCAGCTTCCTCCTCCTCGGCTCTACCTGGTGCAGCCTGCTCCTCCTCAGCTCTACCGGGTGCAGCCTCCTCCTCCTCCTCCTCCTCCACAGGCGCCTCCTCTGCCACCGCCACTCCTGCCCCCATCACCACCTGGCAGAGGAAGGAGACACATTTCTGTCTCAATGACTATTTCTGCTCCAACACTGTCAACGCAGTGTCCTACAGCTGAGGAACCTCAGAGCCTCTCCTCCTCTCCTGGGACACCATCCTCATCCGCTTGTGCTCGCTGCACCGTCGACCAACAGAAGCTGCAGGCGGAGATGGACAGGGAGCTGCTGGCCCAGGGCCGTGGCCAGCAGCTACAACCTGGGGCTCCCTGCGATGTCTGTGGGGAGCCCAGACACATAGACTCTGGCCACGCGTTTTACAAGGGCTTCTACTTCTGCAGCGTGGAAGACGAGCCGGACATGAGGTCGCCCCAGGAGTGGCTGATGGACCAGCAGGCCATCAATGGCCCTGCTCTGAGGAAAAGGAAGAAGAAGAAGGAGGAGGAGGGGGATGAAAACCCCCCCAAATTGAAATCAAGAATCAGAATGTGCCTGCGCTGTGGCCAACCAGCTGGTAAAGAATATGGCCACAGCCACTTCAACGCTAAAGACAAAAGACATTATTACTGTGCTCTCTATGAGGGAACTGCTTTTGGCCTGTGGCTGTCACAGAAGATGCAGGAGGACAGGCAGAAACGGGTGGAGGTGAAGCAGCAGCAGCAGCAGCAGCAGGAGGAGGACATCCAGCAGGTGGAGGTGAAGCAGGAGGAGGATGAAGGAGTGAGTACATCTCACTCTGTTCTCGTGTATAATGTCTGTCAGCAGCGGCGGCGGTTCAGTGCAAGTGCGTGCTAACAAACACGCTTGACTCTGTCACAGGATGTAAGAGGACCAGACGGTGACGTAGGGGATCCAATGCTGATAAAGAAGGAAGAGGAGGAGGATGAAGCCATGGAGGTCGACTCTCAGCGTGAGTGAGCACACACACATTTGAATGTACGCAACACATCTCTGCTTTAACAGAGAGACAACTGACTGTGAGTCTGTGTTTACCAGTGTGCAGCAGCAGCAGCGACGCCCCTCCAGCACCAGCCCTCCCTCCTCCCCAACCTGAACCAGCCGCCATAGACGATGCACCGCCACCTCCGACCTCTGGCGCTCTGGCCTCGTCCTCCCAGTTGGTCCCACATCCAGATCCAGCACAGATAGAGGAGGAGGAGGATGAAAGCGTGAGTACGTTTCAGCCTGTGGCGGTGTTGGCTCAGTGAGTGCGTGCTAACACGTTTGACTCTGTCACAGGATGTAAAAGGACCAGACGGCAACGGAGGCGATCAGTCCACCGTTCGTCTGGCCCGCAATCTCGTGGAGCTGCATCACCAGACCTTCGCAACGCAACAGCAGGTGACGGAAATCACTGCGCTGTGGAAGAAGCTCTCCGACCGGGACAAGGCGGCGGCCTTCTGCCCCCGGTGAGTGTAGTTAACTGTTTTGAGTTTGAGGTCAACCAGCAGACGCTCCTGCAGTAATGAGAGCCGTGTGTTTGTGTCTCAGCAACTCGTGTTTGTGTCAAACATAAGAGGAGTATGTCGACGGTCAAAATGATTTTCATTTGTTTCCATCAGGTACAAAGCAACGATGACCAGCACGGTGCCTGCAGCTCTGCCGCAGGTCAAGGCCGCAGAGACGGGCTACCTCCCTCCTCCCCCTGGACCAGCCAGCGACGAAGGTGACAATCCCACCGTCCATCTGGCCTGCGCCCTCGTGGAGCTGCGTCACCAGACCTTCTTGACGCAGCAACAGGTGACGAAAATCACTGCGCTGTGGCAGAAGCTGTCCGACCAGGACAAGGCAGCGGCCTCCTTCCCCCGGTGAGTGTAGTTAAAGAAATGCTTTGTTGTCGATGTGATTGCAGCGTGGGACGCAGAGCCTCACTCTCTCCTCTCCGTCTTCTCTCTCTACAGTTTGGTCCTGATAGGCAAGAGTGTGGCTCAGTGTCCAAGTGCCTCCCTGCTGGTGGAGGTCATCTTTCTGGAGCTGTGCCGCATTCACACTAAGGGCCGCATGCTTGCAGGAGTCCACCACAGGCGCTGGTCGGCCATCATGAGGGACTACCGTCTCATCAGAGACAACGTGTTAAACTGTAAGGAGTTACTGGCAGCCGTCCCCATCCAGCTGTTTGAGGTCAACCAGTGGACGCTCCGGGAGTGGTGAGAGCCGTGTGTTTGTGTCTCAGCGACTGTGAGAGTGTTGGTGTCATAAGTGGTGGTGAAACCAAAGATTTCTGAAGCACTGAATCACTTTGACACAGTGAACAGTGTGAGGCAAGGCTTTGTGTAACATTTAAAGATTTTTATGCATGAAACGTATCATTTGTACTGGTCTGGGGCGATACAAACTCCCTTTCAAAGCATTGAGATATTGACAAGCCCGCTCAAAATCACCACGAAGGAGCCGCTCAACACGGTCTGACAGAACGAGGCCCCGTTTAGAGCGATCACATAAAGCAGCGATTGAAACACCACCCCCGACACTTCCGCTTCATTACGCTCAAATCGTTTTCGAGCGTAATATCACTAGCGTCAAACATAAGAGGAGTATCGACAATTAATTTTTATTTGTTTCCATCAGGCACAAAGCAAAGAGGACCAGTATGGTGCCTGCAGCTCTGCTGCAGGTCAAGGCTGTGGAGACGGGCTACCTCCCTCCTCCCCATGGACCAGCCGCCACCGCCATAGATGATGCACGGCCACCTCTGACCTCTGGCGCTCTGGCCTCGTCCTCCCAGTTGGT
This sequence comes from Decapterus maruadsi, assembly GCA_030347415.2. Classification (NCBI taxonomy): domain Eukaryota; kingdom Metazoa; phylum Chordata; class Actinopteri; order Carangiformes; family Carangidae; genus Decapterus; species Decapterus maruadsi. The sequence continues at coordinate 23,871,452 of CM064906.1, forward strand.
CCCCGATCCAGATCCAACACCGATAAAGAAGAAGGAGGATGAAAGTGTGAGTTCACTTCAGTCTGTTGTCGTGTATAATCCTGTCTGTGAGCAGCAGCAGCAGCGGTGGCTCAGTGTGATTGCACGCTAACACATTTGACTATCACAGGATGTAAGCGGACCAGACAGTGACGGAGAGGACGATCCCACCGTCCACCTGGCCTGCGCCCTCGTGGAGCTGCGTCACCAGTCCTTCGTGACGCAGCAACAGGTGGCGGAGATCACTGCGCTGTGGCAGAAGCTGTCCGACCAGGACAAGGCGGCGGCCTCCTTCCCCCGGTGAGTGTAGTTAAGGAAATACTTTGCTATTGCATCGTGGGACGCAGAGCCTCACTCTCTCCTCTCCATTGTCTCTCTCTACAGTTTGTTACCGGGTCAAGACATGAATGAAGCCCAGTCTCCAGGCGCCTCCCGGCTGGTGGAGGTCATCTTTCTGGTGCTGTGTCGCATTCACAATGAGGACTGCACCAACGCAGGAGTCCACCTCAGGCGCTGGTGGGCCATCAGGAAGGACTACTGTGTCATCAGACACAACATGTTAAACTGTAAAGAGTTACTGGCAGCCGTCCCCATCCAGCTGTTTGAGGTCAACCAGCGGACGCTCCAGCAGTGGTGAGAGCCGTGTGTTTGTGTCTCAGCGACTCGTGTCGGTGTCAAATAGTGGTGGTGAAACCGGAGCTTTCTGAGCCACTGAATCACTTTGACACAGTTGCCCCGAATGGGGTAATAGGAGGAAATGTTTATGCAAGGAGGAGTATATTGACAAATGATTTTCATTTGTTTTCATCAGGCACAAAGCAACGAGGACCAGCACGGTGCAGGCACCTCCTCCTACTACTACTCCTCTGCTCTACCTGGTGCAGCAGCCTCCTCCTCCTACTACTACTACTACTCCTACTACTACTCCTACTGCTACTTCTACTCCTGTGCTCTACCTGGTGCAGCCTCCTCCTCCTCCTCCTACTACTACTCCTATTACTACTTCTACTCCTCTACTCTACCTGGTGCAGCCTCCTCCTCCTACTACTCCTACTACTACTCCTCCTCCTCCTCCTCCTCGGCTCTACCTGGTGCAGCCTCCTCCTCCTACAACTACTACCCCTACTCCTACTCCTACTACTCCTCCTCAGCTCTACCTGGTGAAGCCTCCTCCTCCTCCACAGACGCCTCCTCTGCCACGGCGACTCCCACCACCGCCTCGCAGAAGAAAAAGAAGAAGGAAGAGAAGAGGAACAAAGCGCTCTGCTCCGACCGCCACGCAAAGTGTTCGCCAAGTTAAACTGCGGACACTGTTGCCAGCTAAACCCCAGGGAGTGAAAGAAGATACAGTTATCTCTGTGTCCCACACCTGAGGCACCTCAGAGCCTCTCCTCCTCTCCGGGACACCGTCCCCATCCATCCGTGCTCCTACACGCTGCACCGTCGACCAACAGAAGGACAGGGAGCTGCTGTGTGTAGATTTTAATTTATTTTTAAAAATAAATCTCAAATGAAAATTACTTCTGTCTTGTATGATTCTATCATTAATCACTCAATCAACCCAATTGACACAAATCATGTGTATAGAGCATTTTTACAGACACAAATAGCACAGGAAGTGTTTAGAGATTGTAGATATTAAAGATCTCATTTCTATTACAGATATAGATGTATATTGATCATTGATATATAAACGTGCATGTTTTAGATGACAGGTCACATATTATGATTAAATACGACATACGACAAGAGAATAGGCTACGCCAGCGTTTGTGTCGCGGTTGATAATATAATACATCCATGGTCGCGGTGCCGCCCACCCAGAGAGCTGTGACAGAAGGTCCGAGGCTCTAATAAGCAGGTTTGATTTTCAGCCACGATGTGGATGGAGCCTCCACTTTCCGTGTAAGTCATTTGTCTAATATCACAATCAGTCTGAAGCCGATTAATCAAGGTAAAAACGACGCATAAGGTAGATATCCCATATATCTGCTCCCCTGACCAGAGCAATGCCCCTAGCAACGGCCGAGTATATTGCGCATGCGCCTATCATGTGTCTGGTAGAACGTTGAGGAGGGGAGAGGAATGAAAAACTTGCTCACGTTCTACTTTAGACTCATTCTGATTGGTCGATTTTACTTCGGAGGCCACGCCCCCTTCCCTTTTCCAAGTCAAAGGACCAGGACCAGACCCCCCTCCCCCATGTTTCCCTGCACACAGCGAAGCTGCAGAAGAGAGGAGCAACTAACTAGTGACTATGTGAGTAACTTTGTTCTTTTTTGAATATTTTGACCGTTTCTGTTAGTATTAATGTCCAGACAGTAACTGCAGTCCTCTGTCCCCGTCGGTAGTGGAAACTTATTTCAACTGTTTGTTGATAACGTGATTTTTTTCTGGGCAACAAATTGAATCGAAGGCAACTGGACTTGTGTAGGAAGACGTTTCGCCTCTTGTCCAAGCGGCTTCACCAGGTCGTAGTATAGTCGTGGACTCTGACAAACAGTGTGGAGTGACCCAGGTATTTAAGCTCTGTGAGGGTGTTTAACCGAGCACAAATACTTGATAGAGTTTCACTTGACCGTTGGTGAAGTCTGATGAACCAGAGTCAAGTTGAGTTGTTTACTACTGGTTGAAGGTGAAAGAGCAGCGCTATAAATGGGAAATACTGTAACTTAGGTGAAGGAGAATATCCACAGACATTAACATGAATGAGTGAGCACGTGCTGTTACAACATATATTTCAGCACACTGAAAATATATTGTATGTTGGATTTGATCTTGTTTCAACGTTGCTTCTGTTGATGGATTTATTTAGTTAATAAGCCGGTTAGGTGTGTAATGGAGAAAGAGTCACTCGGGTATCTTCACCAAGCTTCTAATGCTTTCTACTCGTACTGTACAAACAACACGTTTTCCCCGGTTTTCCACAACTTCCTGCTTTCCGTAAGTAGTAACGTAAACGCGCAGGCGCATCTGGCTGCTACCGTATATGAAGTGCGTTTCCATTGCAGCAACCAGGACCATCTCTAGGAACCTTTACTGCCTCGGTGTAGGTCGATCTGGTCAAAAAGCAGGAAGTGACGCCGAGGGAAAGCCGTGATATAAGCAGCATTTTAAAAACCTCTTGTGGACTTTTTATAAAAACTTAATTGATGGGTTTTAGTTGATGTTATTTGTATCTATGTTTTAGTGTAAATATGTCTTTTCATGCAAGACACATTTCTGTCTTCTGGATGCAAGAGGTAGACAACAAAGTATGTTTCTACTCTAGTTGATTGGGTGCATTTCTCATATGAATAAATTAGACTACAATCCCAAAAGACATGTCACATACATGTCAAGGTATCACAAAGGAGAAAACAATTAAAGACAGGTGTGTCATAGTGTGATTCAGAGTCGTATTAAATGTAAACCCACTGACACTAAAGGAACACAGCTGTTAATTTATTTCTCTATTCTGACTCTTTTTTCAGGATGGATTTCCGTCCAACTTTAAGAGTGCAGCCTTCGTCCTCTGACCTCATCCTCCAGCCATCGCCCGACGCCTATGGGCTGGCCAGAGCGTACAGAGGGTCAGCGGTGAAGAAGCCCGAGGTGGTGAGGGAGGAGGCGAAGGTTCGCATCCGGGAGGCGGGTGGAGACCCCCGGTGCTGGCGGCTGGTGCTCAGTGAGAGTGAGCTCCAGTTTGGCCAGTACTGGGGTCAGACCTTTAGGTGGCTGCTGAGCCACGATGTGGGATACGCGGCGGCCGTCGTGGCGTCCCACCAGAAGGAGAGAGAGGGCGGAGACGCCTCCCGGTCGCCCCTCGCTGTCCACAAAGACGCCCTCGCCTCCTACGTCCAGCTGTTCCCTGAGGTGGTGGCGGCGGTGCAGTGGACCAGGAGGCGCGAGGGCTCCCTGTCGGTGAGGGACGTGGACCAGGAGCTGGTGGGGTTCGGCGCTCACGCCACAGAGACATACCGGTCCCTGTACGAGTCGGCGAGCAGCGAGTGTCGAAGGTGAGTGATTGCAAACACCAGTGCTGGAGGGGTTGTGTCCTGATGGGTCAGCTGACTCTGTCTTGTCCCCGTGTCTCTCTGTAGTTATGTGCAATGGGTGAGGACGGCGTCCGTCCAGCCCGGGTCCAAGCGCCACAACCTGCAGGTCTACGTGCTGGGTCGGGACCGAGAGGCCGACGCCGCTCCTCCCTCGGCTCAGCCTGGAGCACGTAAGTTCACACAATGTAGCCATGAAGTCACCTCTACAAATGACAGACAGACATTCAGACATCTTTATTTATTACACACAGGTGTCGGAGCCACGGACCCAGAGCTGACGGACTCCGAGCTCGCCGCTGCTGCTATGGAGGTCGACTCTCAGGGTGAGTGAGCACACACACATTTGAATGTACACATCACATCTCTGCTTTAACAGAGAGACAACTGACTGAGTCTGTGTTTACCAGTGAGCAGCAGCAGCGATGCCCCTCCAGCACCAGCCCTCCCTCCTCCCCAGCCGGAACCAGCCGCCGCCGCCGTAGACAATGCACCGCCACCTCTGACGTCTGGCGCTCTGGCCTCGTCCTCCCAGTTGGTCCCAGATCCAGATCCAACGTTGATAACGAAGGAAGAGGAGGAGGAGGATGAAGGAGTGAGTACATCTCAGTCTGTTGTCGTGTATAATCGTGTTTGGCTCAGTGTTGATGCCCAATTCTGACTTGTTGCCTTATCTGATTTTTTGGGACTGTCTATTTACATGTTCTATTAGAAGTAACCCATATCGGATATTTGCATTTACACCTGCTTTGCATGTATGAAACAACCCACTGGAAATAAACTAGTGATTTTTTTTCTCCATCTCTGCACTCTGTGTTCTGTCAGTTACAGCACTCAGCACTAAAACATCACATAACACATGATTACTACTTCTATTCATTCTTTTAATCACTCAAGCATTCATTATCTGAACATTTCCTACACACAGGATGTAAGAGGACCAGACGGGGACGGACGGGAGCAGCTCACCATCCGTCTGGTCTGCCCCCTCGTGGATCCAACGCCGATAAAGAAGGAAGAGGAGGAGGATGAAGCCATGGAGGTCGACTCTCAGTGTGAGTGAACACACACACATTTGAATGTACGTGTCACATCTCTGCTTTAATAGAGAGACAACTGACTGTGAGTCTGTGTTTACCAGTTTGCAGCAGTAGCAGCGACGCTCCTCAAACTGAACCAGCCGCTGTAGATGATGCACCGCCACCTCTGACCTCTGGCGCTCTGGCCTCGTCCTGCCAGTCGACCCCACATCCAGATTCAACACCAATAGAGGAGGAGGATAAAAGCGTGAGTACACTTCAGTCTGGTGTCTGTGAGCAGTAGCAGCGGCGGTGGCTCAGTGTGAGTGCGTGCTAACACATTTGACTCTATCACAGGATGTAAGAGGACCAGACGGTGACGGAGGGGACGATCCCACTGTCCACCTGGCCTGTGCCCTCGTGGAGCTGCGTCACAAGACTTTCATGACGCAGCAACAGGTGGAGGAGATCACTGCGCTGTGGGAGAAGCTGTCCGACCAGGACAAGGCGGCGGCCTCCTTCCCCCGGTGAGTGTAGTTAACGAAATTCTTCTCCATCGGTGTGATTGCAGCGTGGGACGCAGAGCCTCACTCTCTCCTCTCCGTCTTCTCTCTCTCTACAGTTTGGTCCCGGGTAAAAGCGACAGGATGGCCCGGTCTCCCAGCGCCTCCCGGCTGGTGGAGGCCATCTTTCTGGAGCTGTGTCGCATTCGCAAAAAACGCGCCATATTAGGAGTCCGCTTCAGCCGCTGGTTGGCCATCAGGAGGGACTACATGGTCATCAAACACAACTGTAAGGAGTTCCTGGCGGCCGTCCCCATCCAGCTGTTTGAGGTCAACCACCAGTCGCTCCAGCAGTGGTGAGAGCCGTGTGTTTGTGTCTCAGCGACTGTTGGAGTGTTGGTGTCAAACATAAGAGGGGTATGTCGACGGTCAAAATGGTTTTCACTTGTTTCCATCAGGCACAAGGCAGTGAGGGCCAGGACGGTGCCTGCAGCTCTGCCGCAGGTCAAGCTCCTCTCCGACACCAGAGCCCCTGCAGCTTCCTCCTCCTCCTCCTCCTCGGCTCTACCTGGTGCAGCCTCCTCCTCTGCCTCCATCGCTGCTGCTGCTGCCGCCACTCCTGCCCTCACTCCTGCCCCCACCACGGCCTGGCAGAGGAAGAAGAGGGAAGAGCAGCGGCGCAGGGCGGAGGAACAAGGTCTTCTGCTGCGACCGCCACGGAAGGTGTTCACCACGTTCGACTGCCGACTCTGTTCCCGGCCTAAGACCAGGGCGTACGGCCACAGCCGCTATAGACTGGAGCACTACTGCGCCCAAGCTGGAGGCAGATCGGTGGAGGAATGGCTGCAGGAGAAGAGAGCAGCAGATCCCCGACGGGTTTGTCTTCTTTTTACCACAGTGTCTTCTACCATAAAGTTACATTCATATTTTATCTGTCTTTCTGACACCCTTTTCCCACCACTTTTTCCCCCAGACCCAGCCTCGCCCCATGCGAAATCTTCCTTCTGTTGGTGCAAGATTACGGATGATACTTCCCAAAATCCCCCCCAAAGCAGCTCTTCCTCTCTCCCCCCCTTAAAAAGCGACGGCCGACGAGAGCCAAACATCACAGGCTTTTTGTTTTTCTTTTTTTTAATATATATATATTTTTTTGGCGTTTTTGCCTTTATTTGATAGATCAGTAGAGATAGACAGGAAAGGTGGAGGCAGAGAGAGGGGGTATGACATGCAGGAAAGGTCTGCCCGACACGGGACTTTAACCAGGGACGCCTGCGTTGAGGACTGTAGCCTCTACATGGGGCGGCCGCCACGCACCGTCTCATCACAGGCCGTTTCATCTCAGGTCGGGTCACAATAGAAAAAGATGGTCCAAAGAAAACATTTACATTTAAGACACAAACAATGACACTTTGTGCTGGATTACTAATATGACTGTTATTTTTACCTCTTGCAGGTGAGCCGGGCCAGAGCTCCTCCACCACCGGCTCCGTCTGCCTCAGGCTCGGACTCCTCATTCACCCAGAGAGCAGCAGGACGGTCTGTTTGTGAAGCCTCGAGTTTGGCTTGCAGGGCGTCGCCATTATCCACCATTTTTGAATTTTGCAGCCAGAAGAAACCATATTTGGCGGAGCTAAGGAGGGTCGAGGGGGCGGGTCGGACCCGTGTCTCCGAGGCTGCTAATCTATCCAGCAACACCGACTTACTGACCGCTCTGCCCGCTTAGGGGAGGCCAAGTGACTCGACATCCAGTATGAGGTCAAAGAAGGGCCTGAGGGCAGGACGCCACAGCAGAGGAGCAGAGAGGATTCATGGAGCACCTTCCTCAGGATCACAGACAGGAGGAAAAAACTGTTTTGCAGGTGAAAGACCAAACTGTGGTCTGCCTCCAAATGCAAAGACTTTGGCCACATTGAACTCAAGTTAGCCCGTTTTCAGTGGCTCTGTGTGCATGCAGATATTTCTTCCGTGTTTATGGAAATGTTTTTGGTGAAGTTGCGTTTTCATGTGGATAGGGCCTCAGATGCTGATTAAGTAATAATAAGCACATGACAGTGTAATTGAGCATAAAGTATTTTTAATATAAGAAATTCCAAACAAATATAAAAATCACACATAAAAACCACTGCAAAACAAACCGACACACATTTACAGCAGACTGTTTCTAGACTCTTCAGCTTTCATCCAAAGATGAATCCCAGAGCAGCTTCATGTTTCACTCTTACCACTGAGACAGCGTTCTGGATCTCGGTCTGAGCCATCAGCCTCGGGTTGGCCAGCACTACCTCTCTGATGGCCACGTAGTTGGTCAGGATGAGGGACCACCTGGTCTTGGTGACCCCTCCGACCCGTGTGGCTGCGGCGCGGAGACTGCAGCGCCAGTTCCCTGCAGCAGCAGAGCCACTTCCCTCTCCTTCAGGCATCGAGACAACCTGAAGCAGGTTCATGTTTCACTCTAAACACTCAGACAGCGTCCTCTGATTGAGCTCAAAGAGCTGAATCTGGGTCTGAGCCATCAGCCTCGAGCTGGCCAGCACTGTCTCTCTGATGTCCACGGCCATGATGAGGGACCACCTGGTCTTGGTGACCCCTCCGACCCGCCAGGCGACTGGTGCTGGGCCAATTTGCAGGACCAGAGTGTGTCAGCTGAGCGGAGATTGGGATTAGTGCATTAATGTCCAGCAGATGTTCACCAGAGGAAATCATGATGTTGTTGATGACACTCACCGTTGGAGACTCTGCTTCCCAAAGCAAGAGGTGTCCTTCCCCTTCGCTGCCTTGAGCTGCCCCTCCCGGTGTCTGGGAGGGTAGACGACTCGCTGCTTGTCGCTCTCAGGCAAGCGATGCCAGAGAGCCATGAGTCGGTCTACCCTCGTGTCGGAAAGCCCCTGAAGGCTGCGAGCCTCCAGCAGGGCCTTGGCCAGCTTCAGGACATGCTGGTATCCAGGCTGGCCATCAGGAACCTGTGTCTGTTCCTGAGGACAGACAAGACACAAGGAAGACATCAGCAAAGAGCCAGGAAGCTTCATCACATCTACACTACTAGTATTGTTAAATTGAATCGGAGTCTGAGGAGGCAGCCTGACCTTCAGGGGCCTTAGGAGGGGGCAGCTGGACTGGATGGCTCAGACCCGGGTGTGTCAGCTGGATGACCTGACTGGGCTGCTGGCATGATGGTGGGGTCCTCCTCGTCCGCCACGATACCCTTGTCGTCGTCGCCGATAGTGTCGACGGCAGCAGCCTCATCCGGAGCGTCAGGGTCCAAGCTGACATCCTCAAGCACCCGTTGGTCTGCTGCTACAGGTACTCAACCCTGATGAGCTCCCCTGTCACAGCAACAACCACAAAACTAAGGCTTGGACAAATGCTAGATGTTTTTTAGTTTTCTTTTACATTCATGATGTGAGACTGAACTCAAAGTGGTTGGAGCTCCTACCTGTGTACGCAGCTGGTTTGGTGAAGTCCTGACCCATTTGAAGGCCGAGCACCCACTGGCTCTCTCTCTCTCTCAATTTAGTTACCAGCGTTTTAAACATGAATGGCTGTGTGTTGAGTTATTTTGAGGAGCTAGCAAATTTGCACTGTTATACAAGCTGTACACTGACTACTTTACATTGTGCCATACCTTCAGTGTTGTCCCATGAAAAGGTATAATAAAATATTTACAAAAATGTGACGTGTGTACTCACTTGATACTATATATCCAGTGGTTCAAAAACTCTTTGGCTCATGCCATCTTAAGAATAAAAAGAATAATTTTGTTTGAATGTTTCAACTACTGTGTTTAAGTTGTTGACATTTACACTAAAAGGACTATTCCCAGTTTGAAATAAGTTTTTACAGCCTAAATAAACCTCGCCTCATGCATCAACAAAAATCAAAAATGCACAACTTGAACGTTTTAATTACCTACTTTCATTATCAATCACAGCTGCAGCAGCTGTGGTTGTTTTGCAGGCGACCAGGTCCCACCCCCAACAAGGTTTGGCAAATCAGCTCTCAGGCTCAGCCAATCAGGTTGCTGGTCTGGATTTGTCCCATTTTCGAGAATCCAACTTTTGGCAACCAATAGGAGAGCTGGAAATTATTGGTTCTCTCAAGAACAGGCAGGGGGTCGTGAATGTACAAAGGGCCTCCAATGAGCAAGTTTACACAGGGGGAGCAGGAGCAGGACACACCTCATCTCACCTGAGCTGATCTGATGTTCAGAAAGAGTACAACCACGTTTGTTTATTTTGTGATATAAATGTGAATATAAATAAATACATGTTTCTTATTCTTTTTGCTTATTGCTATAGATGCTTCATTATGTTCACCAGCCAGTCTGCAACTAACTGTGGGTAGCCTAATACAGTGGTTTTTATTTTTTTTAAAACACTCATTACCAATTTTTCCCGGTTAAATGGTTTTTCTATGGAGTTTTTCCTCAGTCGATGTCAGGGTCTAAGGGCAGAGGATGTTGTTATGAAGCCCTTTGAGACAAACTGTTTGTAAAAAAAAGAAAAAAGGGTCTATACAAATAAAATTGCCTTGCCTTCCCTTGCTGTTGATCACCCCTCTACAATATGAATAGACCAAAACTGTGCTGCTTGAATGGAGGAGCCACCACGCTCTCCTCCCACTCAACGACCGAGGAGATGGGCTGCTAACCCACCCAGGATTCAATGCAGGTACTAAGTGCGTGCGTGGGGGTGTGTGTGTGTGAGAGAGAGAGATGCTGTTAAAGTAACAATAAGCACATGACAGTGTAATTCAGTTGAACAAAACTTTAATATGAAAATACACACCCACACACCTAATAAAAATGCACACACCTCTATTAAAACACTATCTGCAAAACTCTGCAACACATCTGCAAAAAAAACCAACTGCAAATCTGCAACACACAATATCTGCAACAATCTGTAACTCACTGCTGCTCTTTTCTTGCAGCCACAACGAGGGAGCTGTCACCCGTCTCCTGGTCAAGGGTGCGGTGGTTCAACAGACACACACAGAGATTGTGATGCCCCTGTGGTGGTGGTGGCGGGTGGGGGATCAGGGAGAGTACTTAAGCCCTCGATATACTTGCTGTAAAGTACGCGAACGTGAACGCATCATGGCTGCCACGCGTATCCTGCGTCGGTTTGATGCATCGTGCGACCGAACGCACATATCGATGCGATGCAGGATACGCGTGGTTTATTTTTCTGCGTTGCGTTCGCGTAGTTTACAGCAAGTATATCGAGGGCTTTACTCACCTGAGGGTTTGGGACCTTTTGGTCTGAGGAAGTAGCCACGGTGCAGGGGTGCTGGGTGGTGGGCTGCTAGTGGGTGGCAGCTGGGTCGGGGGGCAGCAGGGTGGTGGGAGGCTCACCTGCGGCGGCAGCATGGGCTGTGGCGGCTGCGGCAGCGCGGCTGGCGGTGGCTGCGGTGGCTGCGGCGGCTACCACAGCGCGGGTGGCGGTGGCAGCGCAGGCTGTGGTGGCCTTGTACCTGATGGAAACAAATGAAAACCATTTTGACCGTCGACATACTCCTCTTATGTCTGACACCAACATTCTCACAGTCGCTGAGACACAAACACATGGCTCTCACCACCGCATGAGCGTCCGCCTGTTGACTTCAAACAGGCGGATAGGGGCGGCCGCCAGGAACCAAGGACGGATCACCACGTTCCGTTTGATGCGTTTGTAGTCCCTCATGATGGCCGTCCAGCTCCTGCGGCGGACTCCTGCGACGGTGCGGTCCTTAATGTGAATGCGACACAGCTGGAGAAAGATGGCCTCCACCAGCCGGGAGGCACATGGAGACCGGCCCGTCCTTGTGGTTTTACCATGGAAACTGTAGAGAGAGAGACAACAGGGAGGAGAGAGTGAGGCTCTGCGTCCCACGCTGCAATCACACAGACAGCGAAGCATTTTGTTAACTACACTCACTTGATGAAGGAGGCCGCTGCCTTCTCCTGGTCGGATAGTTTCTGCCACAGCGCAGTGATCTCCATCATCTGTCGCCGCTTAATGAAGTCGTGACGCAGCTCCACGAGGGCGCAGGCCAGACGGACAGTGGGATCGTCCCCTCCATCACCGTCTGGTCCTCTTACATCCTGTGATAGAGTCAAACGTGTTAGCACGCACTCGCACTGAGCCACCGCTGTTGCTGCTCACAGACAGGATTATACACGACAACAGACTGAAGTGAACTCACGCTTTCATCCTCCTCCTCTATCGGTGTTGGATCTAGGCCTAGGGCCAACTGGGAGGACGAGGCCAGAGCGCCAGAGGTCAAGGGTGGCGGTGTATCGTCTACGGCGGCGGTGACGGCTGGTCCAGGCTGGGGAGGGAGGGCTGCTGCTGGGGCGTTGCTGCTGCTGCTGCTGCTCACTGTAAAAACATAATCACATTTGTTGCTTTGACTGACATATCTCTCCTTTTCTGACAACAGTAGTGTGTGTGTGGAGCTCAGAGTTTGTCAGCTCTGGGCCCGCTGCTAGTTACAGGTCGGTCTGTCTGTCTGTCAATCGTTAAGTGACTTCCTGGCTTCATGGAGTGCATTTCATGGTGTGAAATTACCAGAGCCTGCAGGCTGTGGGGCTCCAGGCTGGGCCGCAGGGGCAGCAGCACCACCACTGGCCTCTCGATCCCGGCTCAGCACATACACCTGTAGGCTGTGCAACTTGCACCCAGGGTTGAAACTCTGGCTCCTCAACCATTGCACATAGCTACAGAGAGAGACGGGGGCAGGACAGAGTCGGCTGACTGATCAACAAACAAACACACACACCAGTGACTGGGATACTCACGTTAGACACTTCACGCTGGTAGATTCATATAGGGACCTATAGGTCTCCCTGGCGTGAGGCCCGAATCCTACCGTTTGATTGTCCATGCCCTTCACCGACAAAGACACAGAAGCAACGTTAAAATTATCAATTCAATCAGATGCAAATATTTCATGGGCATAAAATGCAGGTTATATCTCCACTCTGACCATATTTGAGATATTGAGGCATAACATTAAAGTTGTATTAAGTTTTGCAGATCAAATGACCAAAAATGCATTTAAAAAAAACCAAACCCAATGAGTAGTAGGCTACCAGAACTGGAATATGCCAATAACATTACCTATTATCTCTGCCCTTAGACCCTCACATTGACTGCAGAAAAACTCAATGGAAAACCCTTTTAACATGGAAAACCAGGACCTGAACCAGGCCCTGAGCAGCAGAGTGTAAAATAAAATAGAGAGATATAACCATTATAATTTAAAGCTCACAATGCGCTGGCTTTAAAGGATGGGGAAGAAATAATAGAGGGAAAAACTACCGTGAACTTCTACCAGACTTTCTACCAGACCGCCGGGCGGCGGAGACCCGCATGTCAACCGGCTAACGACCCCCCACACACTACCGTACTAAGGTGGCGCGTCAACGCTAATTAACCAGATTTTTTTTTTTTTTAACTTACTTACTTACTTACTTTTTTATTATTATTATTATTATTGTTTTTTTTACTTTTGCTTCGTTCTTCGTTTGTTGGTTTTACCTTTTTCCACAAAGCTGTTGGGGCTAGCTGAAGCTTGCTCTTGATAGCTGAACGCTGCTGTCGCGGCCTGTCAGTGCAGGGGGCGTGGTCGTGGTGCAAGTGTGTTGGGCCAATGGGTGAGCAGCTGGGCGGGGCTCCGTAACTGTACCAGCCAATCGGAGCATGAGGTATCAGGCATCAGCCAATGAGAGACACATTCGGTCGGGGGGGGGGGGGGGGGGGGGGGGGGACACACCAAATAAACAACAACAAAAAAAAAACAGCAGCAGCAGATTCAGAGAACAAAAAAAAAACTTTTTTTTTTTTTAGCCTATTTACACCAGAAATCTGTAAAACCAAAGTTGAGTCGTTTTGACCAAGGAAATGAGATACATAGTTTAAAAAAAAGCTTTAGGCTATTGAAAACAATTGTCTATGCAAAGAATAATTCAAAAAGTGTTATTCAAATTGCAAATTTCATTATTTATCCATTTATAGGTTAAACTACATTCATGTCACATTACAAAATATTTGTAATATTATTTTGTATTATTATCTTACAGTAGAAACAACAACAACAACAACAACAAAAGCATACCACCAAATCTCATTTATTTATTATTTTTGTTTATTGGAAGTTGTTGGGAACTACCAAATAGCTTTATTCATGTTTGGTGGCATTCCAAAGGAAAACGGAACAGTGACGCAAATAATAAGAAATCTATCAAAACATTTGCACATCATTCGTGTTCTTTATTGTATTTATTTGTTTGCGACAATAACACTTCTTAATAGGCCTAATGGAAAAATGATTCACGTTCCCGTCGGAACTTCAGAGTGTGACACCCAGCGGAAGTTAAAGCCCGCCCCCTGGAAGCGTCTGCCTTTATTCAAAGACGGTTTATCTTTGCTGTATTGTCGTGTGGAGTCGGTTTGCAAGTGGCCGCCGGTGTGGTCGCATCTCAGAGAAACATTACAGTGTGGAAGAAGCAACGATGTCTTCGGTTGATTCTCTACGAGACTTTGTCGCCGAGCGACTAAATGCTGCTGCTGAAGAAATATTCAGAGTTTTTAAACAGACTGTCGTCGAGTATGAGGAGGAGATCGACCGTCAGCGCAGACTGTTGCATGTCGTCCTAAAACCAGAGATAAAGCTGCACAGGACAGGTCAGTAAAACCAGAGGGTAAACAAAGTGGCTGGGAACATCCAGGTGTAATGTTGAAGCTGTTTCTGTGCCAGTGTTGTTTTTGGCAGGCATTTAAGATTTAGGCTTTTGTACTAAAATACTTCCTATTAGTTTTAGTCAATTTTAGTCATTTACATGTGATAATTTTTGTCTACTTTTAGTCGAAAACGCAAGGTTGTAGTCTAGTTTTAGTCGACAAAAACTCAAAAAAAGTTTTAAGTTAGTCTAGTTTTAGTCGGTTTCAGAAAAAAACAAACACAAAACAACACTATTGGAGATTGCTGTTGGGCAGAAACCTTTGATCTCCATTTCAACTGATGTTTTTTGTTGTTGTTGCCTGGCCTCCTTTTCCAAGAGTGTCCCAGCTAAATAGCAGAAGAGTTCAACACATTGCAACACATTGTGAATATGTAGATAGAGATAATGGGGAGAATAGCCTAATTACAATAATAAAGGAATGGTTTTACACATATGTTTCCACCCAATGGCAAATACTTTCTGGTAAAAGGATTATGCATTAGTCTGCTCTGCCCCCCAGCTGGCTTCACTTGCCGCTCACCTGGTCCAAACCCACACCAGTCGGGTGCAGAAAAGCAAAGGGAAGGAATACACCGAAATAAATTCACAAATTAATTTATTTTAACAAGTGATATTCATCAGCCATTTCAATGTTTCATCACACATGTCAGAATTGACAGTAGAAAATCATATTTACCAAATCCATCAATCCAAGAAGGTGAAGTGATAGTGAATAGCAGATTTAAATGCCTCAGTTTCGTTTCATTTGATTATTTTTTCATTAATTTTATAATTTTAATGTTTTTAATAGGCTTTTTTTAAATATGAATTTCATTATTTTATATCCATCGTTTTATCATTACCTAACTACATGATAGTGAGTGTGTAAAAACGCCAGCAGAACTGTCTTTTGGACATTTTTTGAACATAAATAGAGTTGATCTTCACCTTAAACCTGCTCCAGACTAACACAGTGATGTGACTCATGTAGGATCCTGATCAGGACTCTGTCCACATTTAAAGGCCACAGCCAGTGTTTTTGTTCACTAACCTTTTTTATTTAATGTTTGGAAAAGTTTGGTATGAGTGAGTTGCTTTAGAACAAAATAAAAACATAACATAATGATTTAATTCTCATGTCTCTTTGTCCTTCCAGCGCTCCCACAACAGAAGTCTATTGAGGAAGAGAGGGAGTTGTTTCTCTCCATTGTGGAGCAGCAGCAGGAGCAGCCAGAGCCTCCACACATTAAAGAGGAAGTGAAGGAGTTCTGCAGCAGTCAGGACACCTTGATGTTGACTCCTACTCGTGAGGGAAGTGACCACAGAGAACCAGCAGCACCAACCAGCTACCAGCAGCTCCTCTCTCCCAGATCTGACAGTGAAACTCAGACAGGTAAAAAAAAAAAAAGTCTTTACATTGTTGGACTAGTCTAAGATTTGAAGTGGAAGTATCTATTGACCTTCTTTCTTTGTTGTCATAAATACACCAGTCCCTTACATCGATTTAAGCGATTTCTGAACATTTTAAAATGGAAATTGATTTTTGTTGTGTTTCTAACTTTGACCTTTAATGCATTTAGGGCATATCCACACAACCTTTCTTCTAAATAATATAATAAAGACACAAATTATGTAAAAAATTGTTTTAAGATACAGGTGTTGTATTATTGCAAAAAGCAAATTACACGCATTTGAGCCCAGACTTACTTTCTTGCATGGTCAGATATTTATGAAAAAACAAACATACACATTGCATGTCTCTTGTTGTTCCAGAGTTCCCACAGCAACATGTCTTTAAGGAGGAGTTTGTTTTCTCCAGTCCGGAGGTACTGAAGCAGGAGACTGATACCTTTAGGTTGACTCTAACCGATGAGGGAAGTGACCACGGAGAACCAGAACCAACCAGTGACCAGCAGCTCCTCTCTCAAAGCTCTGCTGTAGCTGAGAGCCAGCGTCAGGAAGGAAGTGGACATGTAGACCCAGAACAACCTGGAAATACAGAGACACGACCACGGAAGAGACGTTGCAAAAACGCAAGTGACGGTGTACGTAGTCACACAGGGGAGAGGCCTTATTTGCGCGTAAAATTTCAGAAAGGTTTTGTGCATCAAATAAACTCGGAAGACAACCATAAGAGAACGCATGCAGGCAAGAAGCCGTACACCTGCAAAACTTGTCGGAAAAAGTTTACCAAGAAGATGGGTCTGGCTAATCATATGAGAATACACACAGATGAGAGGCCTTTTTCTTGTGAAACATGTGGGCAAAGGTTTGTAAGCAATGCAAGTCTGGGATGTCACAGAAGAACCCACACAGGCGAGCGGCCTTATTCTTGTGAAACATGTGGGAAAACGTACAAGAACTATTCAAACCTGGAGGTTCACAGAAGAACCCACACAGGCGAGCGGCCTTATTCTTGTGAAACATGTGGGAAAACGTACAAGAACTCTTCAAACCTGGAGGTTCACAGAAGAAACCACACAGGTGAGAGGCCGTACCCCTGCACTGTTTGTAGGAAAACGTTTGCTGTCCGGGCACATTTGATCAGGCATACAAGAATCCACACTGGTGAGAAGCTTTATCCTTGTGACATATGTGGGGAAAGATTCAGTTATCCGTACCAAGCCGCGGCCCATAGGAAAACACATGAAGACGGAAAACTATAAATCTGGAACACCTGTAGTGAAAATTTGTAGAGAACAATCAGTACTAAGTAGGTTTATTTAAAAACCACACAGGTGAGAAGCGAGTATGTCATCAGCCACGGCACAAACTAATAAAGAAGTTCATCATAGCACAAACAGAGGTACAGATTCAAAATTACTCTTTCATTTTCTTCCCACTTCCAAAACAAACCAAGAACACCAAGTGTCCAACACAGCAGAAACCATACACCTGCAACACTTGTATTAAATGTTGTACTCGGTCAGATTTGACTAAACATGAAAGAACCCACAAAGGGAAGAAGTTGTTTACTTGTGTACAATGTAAGAAAGGTTTTAAATCTGGTGTTGCACATGAGAAACCATGCTGGTGGAGAAGCCTTTTTCTTGCGACGTATGTGATTTAAGATTTTACCTGTATTTCGTATGCCCACATGAGAACCCGCACAGGTGAGAAGTGGTTATGTCATCAGCCACGACTGATAATGAATAAAGAAGTTCATCATAGCTCATACAGAGGTAGAGATTCAAAAATACTCTTTTTTTCTTCTCACCACCAAACCAAACCATTAAACTGACCAGAACACAAAGTGTTCAATTGACCTATGGCTAAGCCGGCATATAGAACTTGCACTTGTAATAGAAGATGGATGTTGATATTAGACAATTGTGTGTAACGTTAAATGTTGTTGGGTTTTTGGGTTTTTTTTTTAAAGTGAGTTCAGTGACTGTCTGAATTCTCACAACATTGCATGACCTCTAAAATGTCATTGTCAGAATTACTGTGTCTAGTCCATACTTGGTGACAACTGTTTTTATGAAACATTTGTTTTGCTGGTTAATCATTAAACCACTTGTTCTTGAATGATTTTTTAAAAATAAGGTTTCTTCCTTAAACAAGCATAGTCATAATCATTTCATTTTCTTTGCAGTATTGTACCTTGAATTTTTTTCTCTTTTTTTTTTCAAGTGTATTTGCAAAGTAAATAAACACTGAAATGAACAGACACACAATGCGTTACTTTACTTTATTTATTTGGTTTGGACAATGCACATTAATGGACATATAAAAACATGTAAATGTGCCAGATTGTAGCAGCAGCAGTGCTAGTTTCCATCCAGAGCCCCAGAACATAAAAACAATACAGTGACAGAACAACAACATATTATTATAAAAGACATAATTCAGATAACGACAAACAACTTTAACGAGATGAAACATTTTAACAACACTTATTCTACACTAGAATACTATTCTATTCTATTCTATTCTATTCTATTCTATTCTATTCTATAACACTTCTATTTGCATGGGGACCAGAAGAGTTTCTAAGGGATTGAAGGATAAAGTGCAAAAGTGCACTTTTTCAATGTATGTTTTCTGAAGCACTCTGGATTTATATGCACGACTGGCTACACACAAAGATTCAACTTGAACCCTTTTCCCAAAAATACATGGTGCTATTATGAACAACAATGATTTGGACTTTCTAATAAACATACTCATCCTTGGAAAAATTTTCATCCACAAGTGTAAATACACGAAAGTAAAACCAAGATTTTATGTGTTTCATAATGATTTTTCTTTCTTTCATGAAACTGTTAATGTATTTGAAAAATATGCTCTGCAAGAAAAGCCCGAGCTAAAATTGTTTACATTATTTTATTTATTTCTTCTGTACTATGTGCACCTGCACCTTAGAAATGTTAAAGGGATAGTTCACCCAAAATTCAAATTTCTCATCATTTACTCACCCTCATGTCGACTTTGTCCAAAAAGACACACCAAGAAACATTCAAATACCTCCACACTGCTCATCTGTAATGTCCCTCTTGTATTGAAGATTTGCACTGACACAGGAAGAGCAGTGAACTGAGACACTGGGAGCTTCTGCTACAAACAAGCTTCCGCTACAAACAAGCTTCCGCTACAAACAAGCTTCAAATATAGACTTCTCTAACTTTTTTGGGAACAATTTCTCATGTTGGGGCTACAATACAAGAGGGGCATTACAGACAAGCAGTATGGAGGTATTTGGATGTTTTTTGGTGTGTCTTTTTGGACAAAGAAACCTGGGCCCGTATTCCTAAAGATTCTTAGTGCAAAGAGTTGCTCCTAGTGGCCAAATTCTAAGAAAATTCTTAGAATCATGATGTTTTCTTAGAATTTCCTCCAAAAGTTAAGAGTAGCTCCTAGTAAAGATAAAAGCTATTCCTAAAGCATCCTAGCTCTTAAGAGAGCTCCTAAGGTGGGATCTGTTAAGAGTGGCGAAGAGGACTTTTAGTGGCTTAGGAGTTCCCTAAGCAGAGGACAACATGGTGGACAGAAGAGGCAGGAGAGATATTCTCCAAACACTGGATGACAGTGAAATAATGAAACGCTACAGATTGTTCCTGTTCCTCTGTCCAGTTGGGTTTCCTTGTTCTTTTCTTCTCCATTACTGGGTTGTGGTAGATTTCAAAGCCAACCAACATTGCTTCTTAACGGCCGGTCAGCGATCACAGACACTGATGAAAGCTGAACCATTTTACCCTCGTTAAATTGAGTTGAAATGTTGAAAGTTAAAAAATTACTAGAAGGCAATAAATATAAGCAAATAAATATAAGTTTCACTGTGTGAATACTATGCAAGTTTTCACACATTTTGTACGATAATTTAAAAGTATAGCTCACTATTCAATTAAAAGATATTTTCTTTTACGTGAATTTTTTTTTTTTACAATTACACAGTCTGATAACATTAGAATATATGATTATTGATTGGAGGGTCTATCCTTTGTAGTAGTATGACCAAAGGAGGCAGAAAGAGGGGGAATGCCATGCAGGATAGGACTGCTCTACCAACTGAGCTAAACACCGCCTCTTTATCTAACTTTTCAGGATCAACCAATCACAGCGTTTGAAATGATGACTCATCCCTAGCAACGGGGGTCAACCACACCTCCTCACTAAGATAGGAGTTTCTGTCCACTCCTTGCTAAGAGTTCTCTGAGAGTGTCCTGGAATCACTCCTAAGCTAAGATTCCTTGCTAGGAATTTTTAGGTTAAGATAGGAGCTCTTTGAGAGGATTCTTAGAACCTTTAGGAATACGGGCCCAGGTGTCCATTGAAAACCATTATGGACAAATACGGCTGCGAGGACCCCCCGTAACTCAGAGAAGGAACGGAGGACTCTGAAAATTCTCACAGTTCTTAGTCGACATGAAGGTGAGTAGATAATGAGTGAAATTTGAATTTTGGGTGAACTATCCCTTTAATGAATCCATACTTTTGCAATAAAGTTTGGAGAAAAAAAAACTTTTGGATTTGTTCCAATTCTCCGCCATGTTTTCTGCACCGCTCCGACCGCTGCTGTCATTCTGCCTTCAGACTTGACATGAGAATATTGGTAAGTGTAAAAATCACTATCTCTTATCTCTAAATCACTAACTTATCTACAATGCTTCATTTATTAGCCGAATATTATTAATATATTAAGATCTAATTTTGCTTACCTTTTTTTTGTTGCTTCTCATTATTCCACCTTAACTTTATTGCTAACGGAGGCTTTGCCTAGAAGCGGCTGTTACTTGTGAAGTGCACATAATGTCTTTTTTCCCTATCAGTTAAATTAGTTAAATTTTACATGTGTTATTAATAGCGACGGCTGATAGCTGATAATATGGTATGATGATATGGCAGGCGCCTGTAAAACCATGTAAAAAAAAAAAAAATCAATGAATATTTCTAAAAACTTTATTATTGATTTCCAATAAGAACATTCAAAACACATTGACATACCACACAAGTTGCACAATGAAATGCTGGAAGAAGATTAACACTAACAAACAATAGGCTACATATGAAAATTAAATAAAATTGTCACTCAATTCATGAGTTTCCAATGTAGTCCTACACCTGCCATGTTGAGGACCGACACAGGTGTTTCAGATTGGAGTTGGACCAATTAATTAGTTTGAAACACCTGTGGGTCCTCAACATGGCAGGTTGTAGGACAACATTTGAAACTCATGGATAGCCCTACAGGTACATAGATATAATCTATTGTTGCTTGAGAAAGTCAATTAAGGGTGCCCACACCTCTTCAAATTCTAGTACCTGACCCCTGATTACATAGGTTAGCTTCAAGTTAAAGAGTTTAAGAAGTTTTATTGTCGCATAGATGTACAAGTACATACATTGTGAGAAGCTTGAGTTGGGTGGAGGCTCCACAATATCCATGATAAAATAAAAAAAAGATACAAATAAATTACAATACTAAAACCTAAAAAGTTTAAAAGGATTAAAGGGAAGTTAAAAAAAAAGCCACAGTCCTTTTGGATTTATTGTTGGGTTGGTTTGTTTATTAGTCTTAATAGGCTTAGGGCGGCTTTTCTAATGTAACAGATTGCCATCTCTCTAATCCAGGATTGTGTAGAGGATACCTCAGCACTTCTCACACACCCAGTGACACTTACAAGAGAAAAGAAATGAGTACAACTGAACACTAGCACTACAAGTACTACATGTTGTGTTTTCATCACTGTAACGATCCCAGGTCAGTTTATAGTTTTGCATTACAGGTATTGAAGAGACGGTCAGTAGATTTTGTTTGTTTAATGTCGTTTCATCCTATCCCTCAACACCATAAGAGCTGCACACAAAATATACACAAATTAATATAAAAATCAGACGACACAATCACGAAAACATAAGAATAAATAGACTATACCTTGTGCTCAAAAATATTTACATTAATATGCAGAGTATACTCTTTTTCCTTTTTATGTAGCCTACTCTGCTGTTTTTCTCTGCCGTTACTGTACCTCCGTCATTATGACAACAAATTTATGAACATTCGAAATGAAAATAGAATTATGATTTTCCTATGACTAATGATAATAATAACGATTATGCATAGTAGCCTAAATAAAACCATATATTGCTTATGAAATGCAAATGGTGATTGTAAAAGACATAACTGTACTTGGACTCGTCATAAAGCTGATGTTAATTTGCTTTGCTGCTTAGATGGAACACCCCACATTCAGGAGAGCTCCAAACGGGACCCTCCTTTTAAAGGCCTCGGCTGAGGCCCTGGTCGTGATCCCCCCCAGCCTGGGGGCTACAGAGCTAAGAAAAAAGAGGAGGTGGATGCAGAGGCCACGGCCCACGTCGCCTCAGATGGTGGCGACACATCGAACGCCAGCCTCGTCCTGAGTCGGTGGAAGGTCCAGTTTGGTAAATACCAGGGCAAGATCCTCCACCGGCTCCTGGAGAACAACGTGGGCTACACCATCAACCTGGTCGCCTCACAGTTATAAGAGTGGTGAGAGCTTTTACTTCTATGTGCAGGGGTCGACAATATAAATGGCCCGGTGGCCCAGACGTACTTTTCAAACCGTCAGGGCCACCAGAAAGCAGGATTTGTCCATTCTTACAGCTCTTAGTAGACATGAGGGTGAGTAGATAATGAGTGAAATTTGAATTTCGGGTGAACTATCCCTTTAAATAAAGTAGCCTGATGAATTTAGAAGCACTTTTTTGTCCTTCTTAAATCGAATCGTGGTATTGAATAAGTATCAAGAATCGTGGAAATTTACTAGTATTGTTATTAGTATAAGAAAGTTCCAGCCTCGATGGCGAAACTGCAGGAATTGGCTTGAATATGTTGTTTTTTGTTAATATGGGGATCGATGCGTGTTGTCCTGGGCCAGTGGTTCGAATGGCGGGGCCAGTGATCTTCAAAAGCCACTGGCCCTCTGGGCCAGTGGCAAAAATCCCTTATTGTCTACCCCTGATGTGAGTTTACAGGATGCCATTGTCCGCTACTCCTCGGCGTACCCTGACTTTGTGGAGGCAGTCAGATTCCATGGTATGTTTGAGGAGGCGCGGGCAAAGTCCCTCCAGCCCAGTCTGGAGGGACAGGCACTTGTTGGCTTCGGGGACTTCAAGTACGAGACCCTGGAGAGCCTGTACGAGTCGGAGGACAAGCAGAAAGTCAGGTAAAATGTAACAACATGTGAATAGTTGTGTAGCTCCAGTGGTGATTAGATTCCTCTAACGAGCTCGCTGATTGGCTCAGGTTCGCCAACTACCTCCGGAGGAAGGCCCCAGCTCCTGGGTCCCAGATGGAGAACGCCGTCCTGTACGTAAAAAAGAGGGACAGACAGTCTGCCATCCTGGAGGTAACGGACGAGGAGATGCTGCAGGCTACCCAGGAGGAGCACTGTGTTGGTGGGACGGGGACAGTCCTTCTCCTTCGTCCCTGAGGAGCCAGGGTCTGCCGCCTCCTCCTCCTCTTGTGCTCTCCAGATCAACAGCCTACAGGAGGAGGAAGGCAGCTGAGGCTGCTGGTGGAGGGTACCAGGACTCGCAACCTGGGGGCAAAACCCGGCGGCCGGTCACACAGTTCACCTGCAGCCAATGTGGCCAACGGGAGAGGCTGGACACTGGTCACACTCGCATGGCTGCTGGGCGTACTGTGTGGCCGTTGGGAGAAAGACAGTAGGAGGAGCCTTCGGACGAAGAGCTGGTCAAGGCGGTAGTTGACCTGGAAGAGTGCAAGTAGTGTTAGATGTGGAATAGTGTTCATCTCTTCTTCTTCACATGTCGGCTGTTCCTGTGGATGCCACACAGGATCTGGGGTCTGCAGCTGACATGCCCCCAGCCTTTCTGCACTGGGTCACTCACAAAGGCTGGGCTCTACAGGACCGTCCGGAGGGTCCTGGACACCCATCTGGCTGCTGACGGTCTTCGGGTACGACGTCCTGACGCGGCTGGTTGAGTTCAAGGCCAGGATCACTTCCACCTTCGGATCCATCTTGAAGACGGCAAGTTGTGTCTCACAATTTCATATTTTACATTACAGCTCCGTCTGCTGCTGCTACAGACCCTGAGCCCAGAGCTAAGAAACCAGAGGAGGTGGATGCAGAGGCCACGGCCCACGTCGCCTCTGATGGTGGCGACGCATCAAACGCCAGCCTCGTCCTGAGTCGGTGGAAGGTCCAGTTTGGGAAATACCAGGGAAAGATCCTCCACTGGCTCCTGGAGAACGACGTGGGCTACACCATCAACCTGGTCGCCTCCCACCAGAAAGAGAGAGAGAGGGGCCAACAAGGTAGAGTCAGAGCGTTCTGTCTGATTTTTATACAACATTTAAGAGTGGTTTTCTTCTGTGTGAGGTTTACAGGATGCCATTGTCCGCTACTCCTCGGCATACGCTGACTTTGTGGAGGCAGTCAGGTTTCATAGTATGTTCGTGCAGGCGCGGGCAAAGTCCCTCCAGCCCGGTCTGGAGGAACAGGCACTTGTTGGCTTCGGGGACTTCAAGTACGAGACCCTGCCTGGTCCATTGCCTGTATGACCCTGACTTTGGAGGAGTCAGAATTTGAAAGTCCCAGCCCGGTCTGGAGGGACATGTAACAACATGTGAATAGTTGTGCACTGGGTCTCCAGTGGTGATTAGATTCCTCCTGGACATCGAGCTCGCTGATGCTCAGGCCACTGAGTACCTGGAGCGCCATGGAGCTGAAGTCTCGCACTCTGGGCAACAGTGCCAACCGACTGTTCAACACCCTGCCTTTGTGCACTGGGTCACTCACAAAGGCTGGGCTGTGCAGAAGTTCCTGGCCCTGAGGGGTCCCACCACCGCCCGAAATGCCCTCCGTATCTCATCACCCATCTGGCTGCTGACGGTCTTCGGCTACGACGTCCTGACGCGGCTGGATGAGTTCAAGGCCAGGATCACTTCCACCTTCGGATCCATCTTGAAGATGGATTCCACCAAGCGCCATGGAGCAATTTCAAGTTTACACCACAGCTCACTGTCTCTGGGCAACAGTGCCATTAACATCTGAAATCTGTTCAACACCCAGGTGCAGGAGCAACACACTGACACAGCCTGGGTGACAAACGGAAAGCCATCAACTCCTCGGAGTGTCACGTTCCTGGCCCTGAGGGGTCATTTTCCACCACCGCCCCCAAGACAACTGCCCCCTCTGCCATCACCTATGGGGCTGCTGACGGTCTTCATCCTCCGTCTGGCCAGGCCTGACCAATCTGGAAAAAGACTGGATGAGTTTTCAATCGGTTCAGGATCAAACACCACACAGTTCAGGATCCATCTCAAAATTATGGAGTTCCACCAAAATGCATCTTTATTATTTATTATATTTGTTTGTGATTATTTCATTTAAATAGCTTTATTTTCCTCTGTCTGTGTGAGAGTGCATTTTTACACTAACAAGTTTAATAAACTATTTTAATTACAGATATCAGCGCCACTATCAGGTTTAGAGCTATATAAGAGACTGTGGTTGCCGCCTCAGACACAGCCGCCTGGGTGACAAACGTCGGCAACGAGCACGGGCAGGTCCTCATGAGTGTCCTCACGTGCTCCGAGGGCTCTGACGGGGTCCAGAGGTCAGCTTATCCCCAAAATCAGACTCAAAAAATGACTGCTGCAATAAACAGACCAATGAGTTTATCCAAGACAAATGGAGGCGGCATCATCTTCCTCGGACGAGGGGGAAGAGACAGTGACGGTAAATCTGGAAAAAGACACGTGGACAATCAGTTTTCAATCAGTTCAGAATTGTGAAACACACACACACAGTTCAGGATAAAGGGCAATGTCAAAATTATGTGAGTTAAAAATGCATCTTTATTATTTATTATATTTGGTTTGTGATTATTTCATTTAAATAGTTTTATTTTCCTTTTACCTGTGAGTGCGCATTTTTACGTTCATAACAAGTTTAATAAACTATTTTAAGTTACAGATATCAGCGCCACTCGGCTGCCTTGTTTAGAGCTATATATAGAGACTGTGGTTCTACATATGTGTGTCGTGAGACAAAAAGATGGATGATGACGTTTTGTATCTGAAGAGAATCCTTCTCGTGCCGACCCACCACGGTTACATTTGCTGCCGACACTTATTAAAGGATGCTTCCCTCCTCTGTCACAATGTTTTTCTGCTCTCACTCTGTTTTAGGATGGATTTCAGACCTGTATTAAGGCATTATACACAACAACAGACTGAAATGTACTCACTCCTTCATCCTCCTCCTCCTTCTTTATCAGCGTTGGATCTGGATAGGGGGTCGACTGGGAGGACGAAGCCAGAGGTCAGAGGTGGCGGTGCATCGTCTACAGCAGTGGCGGCTGGTTCAGGTTGGGGAGGAGGGAGGGCTGGTGCTGGAGGAGCGTCGCTGCTGCTCACTGGTAAACACAGACTCACAGTCAGTCGTCTCTCTGTTAAAGCATAGATGTGACACGTACATTCAAATGTGTGTGCGCTCACTCACGCTGTGTGTCAAGTGTATTTTTCCCAGGTCAAGCTTCCCCACACTTGAAAGGGGAGGGCCTCACACTTCGTGGAAAACGGGACTTCACTCAGTCCTTTTAGTTGTGGCTTTTTTATTTTCTCACAGTTTGCACAGTTCGCAGGTGAAAAACCTTTAACAAATCAAACAGAAGATAGAATTATATTCACAAACATTATTAACAGAAATTCACAGAAAAAAGGGATTTTAGCAGTAGTTTTTTAACTGCATCAGGTGTTTTAACTTAAATGTTTCTCATTTTTTACCAGGATTTTTAACTCAGCATCCACAGGTCATGATTTTAGGTGCATTTTAACTCAAAAGATTTGTAAGGTGATCAATTAATCAAACTGTTTTTTACCACACCACATGATCATTTTTTAGAATATATATATTTTTTAACTTAAATGTTTTTACAGTATACGAATCATACATTATTACTCTAACTGGCACACACGGCATGAACGAAAGCATGAATGACTTGACACGTGACCCAGCAACAAATAATAAACAATGACCGGCAGACACACAAGCTCATAGAGTCAAGCATTATATTATTTTACCAGCAGTCCTTTTGGAGTTTTCTTGAGTCCTTTCTCTGGCAGTGCATACACCAAAGGCCCGCTGCGCTCCACCGCTTGGGGAATTATTGTTAATTCGCTTCACCTGCGGGCAGGCTCGCCGCCGGCACCTGTGTGTAATAAATAAAGATGAATGTCTGTCTGTCATTTGTGGAGGTGACTTAATGGCTACATTGTGTGAACTTACGTGCTCCAGGCTGAGCCGAGGGAGGAGCGGCGTCAGCCTCTCGGTCCTGACCCAGCACGTAGACCTGCAGGTTGTGGGGCTTGGCCTCAAACCTCCTCCTGGTCCTTGCCCCTCACTGACGTGCCATTGTCCGCTGAACGACCACCACCACCTGTAGAGTAGAAAACATACAAATACTTTATCCTCCCTGGAGGGAACATCAAGTTGTCCAGCAGCTGTCAAGAACCAAAGTGCTTACATCCCATCCTCCACCATCTCCATTCTCCAGCCTCGGGGAACAAGACGGACATAATAGGCCAGGGCGTCCTCGTGAGCAGTGAGGGGGCGCGCGCCTTCCCCGCCCTGTCTCTCCTTCCGGTGGGAGGCCACGATGGCCGCTGCATAGCCGACATCGCTGGCCAGCAGCCACCTGAAAGTCTGACCCCGGCACTGGCCCAACAGAGAGTAAAATTACTGTATAACCACCACACAGTATTGTACTGGTCAGTCCGGCATATACAGCAACATGGCAGGCATATTTTCTCTCTTTTTCTCACTTAACGCTAGACTTGGTTAAACTTTGTCCACCAACAGTGGTGACAGTAAAGTAACGTTAGCCGTCTAATTGTTGGCCATGTTGAACATAAACACATCAATAAGATATTCACCGCACATTTTAGCGGACACACACACATTTCTGATGTTTTCGACCAGGACCCGCTAACAAGTTACCGGACCACCGCATGGCGGTGACCCGAGCACGGAGCGGTGTTTGACGGTTCACGACCGTCCACACGACCGGTGCTACGGTAACGAAGCTGCTAACCGGAATAAAACATATATTTATTCTTCTATTGTTGTAATGCAGTATTTTTTCCACTTACTCTGTTTCACACGTGCTGTCTCTTTGAAGGAAAATGGCTGTCTCCGCTCTGAGTGGCGTGTTTAGGCTCGGCCAATCAGCTTACGGAGAAGGTGGGCGGTGGCCGGGGCTTCGAACCAGAACGAGCCAATGGGAGCGGTGGTCGCTTCTGCCCCATGCATTCTCTATGGAATTTCAGGAGCCAATGAAAGTAGGCCAAATCGCCTGTGAGCCAATGAGAGTGAGCCAA
The DNA here is from genome assembly GCA_030347415.2 of Decapterus maruadsi. NCBI lineage: Eukaryota > Metazoa > Chordata > Actinopteri > Carangiformes > Carangidae > Decapterus > Decapterus maruadsi. The sequence continues at coordinate 23,899,561 of CM064906.1, forward strand.
AAGTAGAACCAAAGTAGAACTGAATGCTACCTTTATGTCTTGATTGTTTGGTCTATTGTTGTGGTCTTTTATTTCTTGTTTTTATGAAGTGAGATTTCTCTTCTAAACCCCTCTTTAATCTCGCCTGCACATCTGGTTTGCTGGTTTTTCTTGCTTGTCAAATTGTGCAAATAAATTAAAACTAAAACTAAAAAAAAAAAAACCTTGTTAATGTCGTATTTAATCATATTATCTATGTGACCTGTCATCTAGTCAACACCTGTCAACATATAAGTTTATATCTTCCTGGGGTCCACATTTAAAACCAGTACATTTAAACTTAAATCTACAATCACAACAGAAGAAATACAGTCAACAAATACATTACATGTCAACATATAAGTTTATATCTACTATATCAATGAGATCTGTCATCCAACATGTTACATCTAGATTCTAGAGAAATGTGAGGTATATATATCTGTAATAGAAATTAGATCTGCCATCTATATGTTCATAATATAATAGGCTATATCTACAATCTCTTAAGGCCCATCCAATCCACAGTTGGATTGATTGAGTGATGGATGATACAGAATCACAGAATCATAGAAGACATAGAGGTAAGTTTCACTTGAGATTTATTTAAAAAATAAATTAAAATAAATAAATAAAAACACAATTTTCAAATTTTTCAGTCTGTTTTTCAGTAGCACAGCTACCACTGGCTGTCCTCCTCCTGCTTCACCACCACCTGCTCCTCCTGTTGCTGGCTGTCATCCTCCTCTAGCATCACCTCCACCTCCGCCTGCTCCTCTTCCTCCTCCAGCTTCACCTCTACCTCTACCTCCTCCACCTGTTGCTGGCTGTCCTCCTCCTCCTCCTGCTCCTCCTGTTGCTGCCTGTCCTCCTGCCTCCTCTGTGCCAGCCACAGGTCAACAGCAATTCCCTCATAGAGAGCACAGTAATAATGTTTTTTGTCTTTAGCGTTGAACTGGCTGTGGCCATATTCTTTAGCAGATGGTTGGCCACAGCGCTGGCATATTCTGATTTTTGATTTCTTTCTTTTTTTGGAGTTTCCCTCCCCATTCCCCTCCCCCTCCTCCTCCCCCTCCTCCTCCTTCTTCCTTTTCCTCCACGCTGTTGTGCGTGGCACAGGAGCAGGGCCGTCGGCGGCCTGCTGCGCCATCAGCCACTCCTGGGGCGACCTCATATCCGGCTCGTCTTCCACGCTGCAGAAGTACTGGCCCTTGTAAAACGCGTGACCAGTGTCTATGTGTCTGGGCTCCCCACAGACATTGCAGGAAGCCCCAGGTTGTGACTGCTGGCCACAGCCCTGGGCCAGCAGCTCCCTGTCCTTCTTTGCTCGCAGCTTCCGTCGATAGACGGTGCAGCGTGTAGGAGCATAGGCGGATGGGGACGGTGTCCCCGGAGAGGAGGAGAGGCTCTGAGGTACCCCAGCTGTAGGACACAGAAATGACAGTGTTGGAGCAGAAATGGTCATTGAGACAGAAATGTGTCTTTCTTTACTCCCTGGTGTTAGGCTGGCTACAGCGTCGGCAGTCAAACTTTGCGAACAGCTTCCGTGGTGGTCGGAGCAGAGCACCATGTTCCTTTGCTCTGTGTCGCTGCTCTCCCCTCTTCTTCCTCTGCCAGGTGAGGGCGGCAGAGGAGGTGCCAGGTAGAGCCGAGGAGGAGGAGGCTGCTGGGGGATGAAGAGGAGCTTGTGCTTCTCCGGCGCCACGGCCAAACCCAAGGCGCCGTCAAGCAGGTGGTAGCCCGTCTCCTCTGCCTTGACCTGCGGCAGAGCTGCAGGCCCCGTGCTGGTCATCGTTGCTTTGTGCCTGATGGAAACAAATAAAAACCATTTTGACCGTCGACATACTTCTCTTATGTTTGACACCTACACTCTCACAGTCACTGAGACACAAACACACGGCTCTCACCACTGCAGGAGCGTCTGCTGGTTGACCCCTCCATCGACGTCTGGTCCTCTCACATCCTGTGACAGAGTCAAACGTGTGTGTTAGCACGCACTCGGGGCCACTGGGCCACTGCCACTGCTTGCAGACATTATACACGACAACAGACTGAGATGTACTCACTCCTTCATCCTCCTCCTCCTCTTCCTTCTTTATCAGCATTGGATCTAGCATGAGGGCCGACTGGAAGGACGAGGCCTGAGCGCCAGAGGTCAGCGGTGGCGGTGCATCATCATAAGAACAATGTATTAATAGATAATTAGATAAAGAATGCTTGGGTGATTAAAAGAATGAATAGAAGTAGTAATCATGTGTGATGTGACATTTTAGTGCTGAGGGCTGTAACTCTTTGAAAGAACAGCGTGAAATAAACAACTTCTTATGAGGATAACTCATCTCAGGGTGCTGCAGAAGAAGTGGTGAGGGAAGCAGAACAGGATGTTATCTCTCTTTTTCTCTTGCAGAATGACCAAAGCTGATACGGAGGCAACAGTGGAGTCAAATAATACGAGGATGACAGCATCATGGACCGATCAGAAAGACTCGGTTTGGCCCAGAGCGCTGTAAAACCATCCTTTTACTCTTGTTTGCTTATTGTTAATTCTAGTTTCGTATATTGTTTGGCTTTTTGCCTTCATTTGATAGCCCTCAGTAGAGATAGACAGGAAGGGGGTGGCGAACTCAACATGTCAACACACTCAACACAATTTTTCACGACAACAGACTGAAATGTACTCACGCCTTCACCCTCCTCCTCCTCCTTCTTTATTAGTGTTGCATCTGGATATGGGGCTAACTCGGAGGACGAGGTCAGAGGTGGCGGTGCATCGTTTACGGCGGCGGCGGCTGGTCCCAGCTTGAGTGGAGGGAGGGCTGGTGCTGGAGGGGCGTTGCTGCTGCTGCTGCACACTGGTAAACACAGACTCACAGTCAGTTGTCTCTCTGTTAAAGCAGAGATGTGACGTGTAGTTTCAAACGTGTGTGCTCACTCACGCTGAGAGTCGACCTCCATGGCAGCGGCAGCGAGCTCGGAGTCCGTCAGCTCTGGGTCCACAGCTCCAACACCTGTGTGTAATAAATAAAGATGAATGTCTGTCTGTCATTTGTACATGCGACGTTATGCCTACATTGTGTGAACTTACATGCTCAGACAGAGAACAGAGAAGCCGTGTTTTTTTAAGTGTCAGTGGGTTTACATTTAATACGACCCTGGATCACACTGTGACACACCTGTCTTCAATAGTTTTCTCCTTGTGATACCCTGTCATGTACATGTGACATCTATGTCTTTTGGGATAGTAGTATGATTTTTTTAATAGGGGAAATGCACCCGATCAACTAGAATAGAAACACTTTATCATCTACCTTTTACATCCATTAGTCAGAAATGTGTCTTAAGCTTGCAAGACACATTTACACTAACACATAATGTAAATAACATCAACTTAAACCCATCAATATAAAAAATTCACAAGAGGTTTTTAAAATGCTGCTTATATCATGGCTTTCTACATCCTGCTTTTTGACCCCATGTCCAGTCAGTACAGAGTAAATCTCGAGCCCCACAGGGAGTTTTTCAGGACCGACCTACACCGAGGCAGTAAAAGTTCCTGGAGATGGTCCTGGTTGCTGCAGTGGAAACGCGCCTGCGGCCAGATGCGCCTGCGCGTTCACGTCACTACTTACGGTAAACAGGAAGTGAGGGAAAACATGTTACGGTTCGACCATGGATGTATTAGGGTTCGGCTAGTGAACATTAAAAGCTTGTTGAAGATACCCGAGTGACTCTTTCTCCATCAAAACAGTGGCAACATTAAAAAACAAGATCAAATCCAACATGTGTTCAGTGTGCTGAAGTAGCTACAACACACATGTTCACTATCATTCACGTTAATGTCTGTGGATATTCTCATTCAAACACCACCTACAGTATCTCCCATTCATAACGCTGCTGTTTCATCTCCAACCAGGAGACTAAACATCTCAACCTCACTTGACTATAACGACTGTGGTACATCAGAGACTCCAACAATGGTCAAACTCTACCAAATACGTGTGTTAGCTAAACACCCTCACCCAGACGCTTGGATAAGAGGCGAAACGTTTCCATTTACCGTCAGGGACAAAGGGCTGTAGCTACTGTCCGGACATACAGTAGTAAAGAACAAAATAACTCACGTAAAGTTAGTTAGTTGCTCCTCTCTTTTGGAGTTTCGCTGTGTGTATTTCTGAATTCAACCCCCGGATCCGACACAGACCCGTTGCCCTTGAGATCGCCGTCATCACCGGCAATCCCACGGGGTTATAGCTGTATTCCTTCGCAAAAAAAAAGTCGACGTAATTCTTTAAATAATGAAAGCAGGACACTTCAGCCTTTACACTGATCCCATCGGTGTGTTTGTAGCTTACCCGGAAGCCGAGCAGTCAAGCCATCCAGGCTAAAATCCAATGGGAAAGCTGTGAGTGGTCACGTGAGCAGCCAAAGATCGTTTATTTACATCAAGATGGTTGCTCTGTTTTTGCCATCTCCCGAATCATTATATCAACACCTGATGAAGCCGCTTGGACAAGAGGCGAAACCTTCCAAGATAAACACTAGTCCAGTTGCCTTCGATGCAATTTTTTGCCCAGAAATCATGTCAATCATCATCAAACAGCTGAAAGTTGATGACACACCCAGGCTAGTTTATACGACATGCGGGGGCCTGACGGTGCAGGAGCGAGTGGAGCGTGGATGCAAGTCAATCTCCTTCAACCATGCACGTAAAAGGGGAGAAAATAAAAGTTTTTTCTAATTTTATTAAGAAACAATGCCTAGGCCAGCAGGTCTAAAACGTCTCATGTCGTCGCATTTCTTGGAAAACAAGAGCTGGCATTTCGAGGACATGATGAAAACAAAGATTATTGGAGTTACTGGAGTTTTTGGCACTGTCCAGGACTTCTTCTGGAGCTCAAGTCAATGGACAAACTTTACGACGCTGCCATTGATTTCGTTTTCATGTAGGCCCACTGAATGTCACTTGACCCGAATAATTGATCACTTGAAATAATAATCGGTGGTTTGTGACATAGCTATAGGCCTAGGCGCTATTGCAGAGTTTGTCTGTAACATTTCCAGCGCAAATTGCCTTTAATTCAATATAAAAGAAGTGTCACGGGGTAACATTCTGGGTGTCCTTTTCCAGATTTTGGCATATTGTTAGGATATTTAACGTAGTCTAAATGGTCTCCAGTTTTATGAAGTTAATGTTGAGAATGTTTCATGTTGCGAGAATGTCATTAATGTTGGTCCACTTGTTTATATCCTTGTCATCATCGTTAAAGGATTGTGTTAAATGCTTTCGTCATCCCCACTGTCTTTTTTCCCCCGCAATGATTTCTTTTCTCAGCAATGTCCTGAGGTGAAGGCCCAGATTTGTATATATTTTGTTTATGGTAATCTTACAGCATGACGATAGTGTAGCGGGGGGTTAGGGATTAACCAAACGACTGAACACCAACAACGCCTCATCACTGATACACAGCGCCCCTCACTTCACAAACTGGTCTTACACTGCCGCCTTGTGACAAAAGTTGGGAACTGCAGTTGAATCAGATACTCTACTTCTATCAAGATAAACCATGACAAGCTCCGAGTCAGAACTTTTGCGAACGTTAGTTGTCGTTTCCAATGAGATCTATGCCTGAAATCTCGCAAGAGTGTGTTGTTGAGACAGAGACAGATCTTGTTTATTATCAAGTTTATTTTCTCCTGATTTGTCCGTCTGAAATTTGCCATTTTAGTGTGAGATGTGGCTTGTGAAAAATGACTCCAACATTTTTACTTCTGTGACTCTGGAGCAAAAGAATCGACCATAATCTTACTAGTCCGCTGAAGGGGGCGGAGTCGGGTAACCCACGTGACAGAGATACCGGAAGCTGGATCGTCATGGGGCGTCTTGTTTCTTAACCGTCTTTGTTTGAATGTTTTTAAAGGGAGAATGCAACAAGAAGAGATTTTCCCTCCGTTAACTATCCTTGAATGTAACGAATCGAATCAGTATGGTATTTTGTGACGACAAACATCAAAGGTGAAAATAAAGCCACAGTATGCGAAGTTTTTCCTCTCGGACTGATGGTGGGCGTGGTTAAAGGGGCAAAAATTTCCCATCAGCCCCTTCGGTTCGTGAGAAGATCGATATAGATAAACATAAATACACCAAATTAAAAAGCTAATAATAAATCAACAGAATCATATGCAGTGAATTTAACACATTATTGTAAACTTTGTGTAGTGCATTTTCTGACTTTTGTTAATGTTATATGAACCGAAATATTGACCATAACGTCACAGGCGGCCGACACCATCCCGGAAACATGCTGCTACTGTAGAGGTATAAATACTACACAGTAACAGGGTACTTTCGTGTTACTTCGGTAACACATATACTAAAATTGGAACGATACAGAGAAGATTAGCATGGCCCCTGCGCAAGGATGACACGCAAATTCGTGAAGCGTTCCTCATTTAGTTTTTTTTTTAATTATTATTTTTTTTTTAAGAAAACTTTTTTAATTTTTTTTTAAATTTTTTTTTTTTTTTTTTTACTTTTTTAAAAATGATTTGACACATTACACAAACATGACATCATACAAACATGAAGCTAACCCTAAATCTAACCCAAACCAGAGTATTGAGTCATAAACTTGGCTAAATACAGACTTTCATATAGCAGCCATGTTTCTTGTGAGCCAGCGCCAATACCGTCGGCCTCCAGCAGGTGGCTTCTAACATTACAAATCACATTATGAGCACCACCGTGACAGACATTCAGATAATATCCAAGCCCCCTCCCTGCCCAGTCCTTTCACCTGGTCAAAAAAACAAAGCACCGAGGCTACTTAACATGATGTGACCTGTTGATACAAACATAACCACAGTAATCGGAGACAGGCTCATCCCTGCCCGGCCCGGGGATTGAACACGCAGTCTTCTGCTCCACACCAAAATCTCCCCCTGCTCCGCCAAAACATTCTTCTCTGAAACATTGTGTGTCAGAGTTGACACAATCACGGCTCCTGATTGGCTGTGAAACATTGTGTGAAACATTGTGTGTCAGGACCAATCAGGGAGCCGTAATTGTTTCACATTGTGTGTCAGACACAATCACGGCTCCTGATTGGCTGTGAAACATTGTGTGTCAGGGCCAATCAGGAGCCGTGATTGTGTCAAATCTGAATCTGACACACAATGTGAAACAATTACGGCTCCCTGATTGGTCCTGACACACAATGTTTCAGGGCCTTTTGGCGACCAATCAGAAGCCGTATTTGTGTCAGGCGTCCGCCATGTTTTCTGCTCCGCTTCGCCGCCGTCATTCTGCCGCGACTGGACAGGAGGATTTCTGGTGAGTGTAAAAGTCATCTAATACTTATTTACAGTGCTTTATTTATTAGCCGAATGTTAGACCGTGTAAAGTTGAAAACATACATGTCATTTTTGTTCCCCGTTGTTTAGTTTGTTTCTTATTTTCCCGACTTCACTCCTAAAGTGCCTTCTAACTACCGGCGGTTTTGCCGCTATCGGCGGCGGCTCGGACCTGCTGTTACTTGTAAAGTGGACAAAAATATATTTCTCCCATCAGTTAAATGAGCTTAGTAATTCATGATGACATGTGTTTTTTTTAACGAATTCATTAATAACGGCCGCTAACGGTGTTTATGGAAGAGAGGCCGGGCTTCATTTTGACTGCTCTTCATATTTGGGCCCTAAAGCAAAAACTAAAAAACATCTAGCATTATGTCCAAGCCTTAGTTTTGTGGTTGTTGCTGAGACAGGGGAGTTCATCGGAGTTGAGTACCTGTCCCAGCACCCGGGTCTGAGCCATCTGGTCCAGCTGCCCCCGACCAACAGCCCCTCCTAAGGCCCCTGAAGGTGAGGCTGCCTCCTCAGACTCTGAGGTAAGTTCACTGATTCAATTTAACAATACTAGTAGTGTAAATGTGATAAAGCTTCCTGGCTCTTTGCTGATGTCTTCCTTGTGTCTTGTCTGTCCTCAGGAGGAGATGCAGGGTCCTGATGGCCAGCCAGGCTAAGGCAGGGGAAGGACACCCCTGGGAAGCAGAGTCTCCAACGGTGAGTGTCGTCAACAACATCATGGTTTCCTCTGGTGAACATCTGCTGGACATTAATGCACTACTCTCAATCTCCGCTCAGCTGACGCACTCTGGCTTTGCAAGTTGGCCCAGCACCAGTCGCCTGGTGGAGCCCATTTGCAGCCATCTCTGCCGTCTCCACGCCGCAGCCACGTGGGTCGGAGGGATCACCAAGACCAGGTGGTCCCTCATCCTGGCCGAAAACGTGGCCATCTCAGAGAGGCAGTGCTGGCCAGCTTGAGGCTGATGGCTCAGACCGAGATTCACGCTGTCTCAGTGGTAAGAGTGAAACATGAAGCTGCTCTGTGATTGGTCTGTGGATGGAAGCTGAAGAGTCTAACAACAGTCTGTGTTTGTCTTCAGGTTGTCTCGACGCCTGAAGGAAAGGAAGGTGGCTGTGCTGCTGCAGAGAACTCGGGTCATCCCTGCAGCAGCCGTTGCCCAACAGCCCTTCTCCGTCGTCCCTGAGGAGCCAGGTCTACCACCTCCTCATCCCCATCCTCCAGCTGCTGCTGTTCCTCCTCCTCCTCCTCCTCCTCCTCCTGTGCTCTCCAGATCAACAGCCTACAGGAGGAGGAAGGCAGCTGAGGCCGCTGGTGGGGGGTACCAGGACCCACAGCCCGGGGGGGAAAACCTCGCAGCCGGGGGCACAGTTCGCCTGCAGCCAGTGTGGCCAGCTGAAAAGGCTGGACAATAAAACAAGTGGCATAATTGTGCCACTTGTTTTATTGTCTTGTTTTATTTTGTTGACAGAGTCTTAATTTTTTACAGAGGAGTTTTGTTTTGTTTATTTTTCTATCTATTCTATTTTTCTATTATTGTTATTGTCAATCTGGGATATCTTGCCTTAATAAAAATAAATAAATAAATAATAATAACGCTTGGTGTTTTTTTTTGCTTATTGCTATTGATGCTTTGCTATGTTCACCAGCAGTCTGCAGCTAACTGGCTATTACGCAGTGTTTTTTATTGAAAAAGATCACAGAAAAGATAGATAAATATTTTATTGCCAATGCACTGATAAAACAATACAACAAAACTTTGTTCACCAACAACTTTCCCAAAAAAAAAAAAAAAGCAGCAGAAACTACATGACATTAATCTACCAATACATCAGCTTATAACACATTCAGAGCTTACAACAAATTTAGACAGACAGACAGACAGACAGACAGATACTTTATTATCATTGCACCCATAAAACAATACAACAGAGGTCAGGTCCTGAGTCTGTGGAGCAGCTCCGTCTCACCACCACTTCATGCAGTGGAGGAGGCCGCTGCTGTCAGCCAGCATTGTCTTATCCTTGCCCGGCCCTGGGATTGAACACGCAGTCTTCTGCTCGACATCACAATCCCCCCTCCCCCCCTCCCCCCTCGGCTCCTGGCAAAGCATTTTTCTCTGACACATTTTGTGTGCCAGATTTGAGACAATTACGGCTCCTGATTGGCTGTGACACATTGTGTGTCAGGACCAATCAGGGAGCCGTAATTGTTTCACATTGTGTGTCAGATTTGACACAATCACGGCTCCTGATTGGCCCTGACAGGACCAATGTTTCAGGGAGCCGTAATTGTTTCACATTGTGTGTCAGATTTGACCAATCAGAAGCCGTATTTGTGTCAAATCTGACACACAATGTGAAACAATTACGGCTCCCTGATTGGTCCTGACACACAATGTTTCACAGCCAATCAGGAGCCGTAATTGTGTCAAATCTGACACAGTGTCAGAGAAAAATGCTTTGCCAGGAGCCGAGGGGGGAGGGGGGAGGGGGGATTGTGATGTCGAGCAGAAGACTGCGTGTTCAATCCCCGGGCCGGGCAAGGATAAGACAATGCTGGCTGACAGCAGCGGCCTCCTCCACTGCATGAAGTGGTGGTGAGACGGAGCTGCTCCACAGACTCAGGACCTGACCTCTGTTGCATTGTTTTATGGGTGCAATGATAATAAAGTATCTGTCTGTCTGTCTGTCTAAATTTGTTGTAAGCTCTGAATGTGTTACAAGCTGATGTATTGGTAGATTAATGTCATGTAGTTTCTGCTGCTATTTTTTTTTTTTTTTTTGGAAAGTTGTTGGTGAACAAAGTTTTGTTGTATTGTTTTATCAGTGCATTGGCAATAAAGTATTTATCTATCTTATCTGTGATCTTTTTCAATAAAAAACACTGTGTAATAGCCAGTTAGCTGCAGACTGCTGGTGAACATAGCAAAGCATCAATAGCAATAAGCAAAAAAAAAACACCAAGCGTTATTATTATTTATATTTTATTTTTTTATTAAGGCAAGATATCCCAGATTGACAATAACAATAATAGAAAAATAGAATAGATAGAAAAATAAACAAAACAAAACTCCTCCTCTGTAAAAAAATGAAGACAATAAAACAAGTGGCACAATTATGCCACTTGTTTTATTGTCCAGCCTTTTCAGCTGGCCACACTGGCTGCAGGCGAACTGTGCCCCCGGCTGCGAGGTTTTCCCCCCCGGGCTGTGGGTCCTGGTACCCCCCACCAGCGGCCTCAGCTGCCTTCCTCCTCCTGTAGGCTGTTGATCTGGGGAGCACAGGAGGAGGAGGAGGAACAGCAGCAGCTGGAGGATGGGGATGAGGAGGTGGTAGACCTGGCTCCTCAGGGACGACGGAGAAGGGCTGTTGGGCAACGGCTGCTGCAGGGATGACCCCAGTTCTCTGCAGCAGCACAGCCACCTTCCTTTCCTTCAGGCGTCGAGACAACCTGAAGACAAACACAGACTGTTGTTAGACTCTTCAGCTTCCATCCACAGACCAATCACAGAGCAGCTTCATGTTTCACTCTTACCACTGAGACAGCGTGAATCTCAGTCTGAGCCATCAGCCTCAAGCTGGCCAGCACTGCCTCTCTGAGATGGCCACGTTTTCGGCCAGGATGAGGGACCACCTGGTCTTGGTGACCCCTCCGACCCACATGGCTGCAGCGTGGAGACGGCAGAGATGGCTGCAAATGGCCTCCACCAGGCGACTGGTGCTGGGCCAACTTGCAAAGCCAGAGTGCGTCAGCTGAGCGGAGATTGGGAGTAGTGCATTAATGTCCAGCAGATGTTCACCAGAGGAAACCATGATGTTGTTGACGACACTCACCGTTGGAGACTCTGCTTCCCAGGGCAAGAGGTGTCCTTCCCCTGCCTTAGCCTGGCTGGCCATCAGGACCCTGCATCTCCTCCTGAGGACAGACAAGACACAAGGAAGACATCAGCAAAGAGCCAGGAAGCTTTATCACATTTACACTACTAGTATTGTTAAATTGAATCAGTGAACTTACCTCAGTCTGAGGAGGCAGCCTCACCTTCAGGGGCCTTAGGAGGGGCTGTTGGTCGGGGGCAGCTGGACCAGATGGCTCAGACCCGGGTGCTGGGACAGGTACTCAACTCCGATGAACTCCCCTGTCTCAGCAACAACCACAAAACTAAGGCTTGGACATAATGCTAGATGTTTTTTAGTTTTTGCTTTAGGGGCCAAATATGAAGAGCAGTCAAAATGAAGCCCGGCCTCTCTTCCATAAACACCGTTAGCGGCCGTTATTAATGAATCCGTTAAAAAAACACATGTCATCATGAATTACTAAGCTCATTTAACTGATGGGAGAAATATATTTTTGTCCACTTTACAAGTAACAGCAGGTCCGAGCCGCCGCCGATAGCGGCAAAACCGCCGGTAGTTAGAGGGCACTTTAGGAGTGAAGTCGGGAAAATAAGAAACAAACTAAACAACGGGGAACAAAAATGACATGTTTTCAACTTTACACGGTCTAACATTCGGCTAATAAATAAAGCACTGTAAATAAGTATTAGATGACTTTTACACTCACCAGAAATCCTCCTGTCCAGTCGCGGCAGAATGACGGCGGCGAAGCGGAGCAGAAAACATGGCGGACGCCTGACACAAATACGGCTTCTGATTGGTCGCCAAAAGGCCCTGAAACATTGTGTGTCAGGACCAATCAGGGAGCCGTAATTGTTTCACATTGTGTGTCAGATTCAGATTTGACACAATCACGGCTCCTGATTGGCCCTGACACACAATGTTTCACAGCCAATCAGGAGCCGTGATTGTGTCTGACACACAATGTGAAACAATTACGGCTCCCTGATTGGTCCTGACACACAATGTTTCACACAATGTTTCACACAATGTTTCACAGCCAATCAGGAGCCGTGATTGTGTCAAATCTGACACACAATGTTTCAGAGAAGAATGTTTTGGCGGAGCAGGGGGAGATTTTGGTGTGGAGCAGAAGACTGCGTGTTCAATCCCCGGGCCGGGCAGGGATGAGCCTGTCTCCGATTACTGTGGTTATGTTTGTATCAGGTCACATCATGTTAAGTAGCCTCGGTGCTTTGTTTTTTTGACCAGGTGAAAGGACTGGGCAGGGAGGGGGCTTGGATATTATCTGAATGTCTGCCACGGTGGTGCTCATAATGTGATTTGTAATGTTAGAAGCCACCTGCTGGAGGCCGACGGTAGTGGCGCTGGCTCACAGGAAACATGGCTGCTATATGAAAGTCTGTATTTAGCCAAGTTTATGACTCAATACTCTGGTTTGGGTTAGATTTAGGGTTAGCTTCATGTTTGTATGATGTCATGTTTGTGTAATGTGTCAAATCATTTTTAAAAAAGTTTTCTTAAAAAAAAATTAATTAAAAAAAAAACTAAATGAGGAACGCTTCACGAATTTGCGTGTCATCCTTGCGCCTCCGGCAAAACCTTCTACTCTGACACACAATGTTTCACCATGACACAATCACGGCTTCTGATTGGTCGAGAGAGGGCCGTGAAACATTGTGTGTCATGGCCAATCAGAAGCCCGTATTTGTTTCAAGCCTGACACACAATGTTTCACCATGACACAATCACGGCTTCTGATTGGTCGAGAGAGGGCCGTGAAACATTGTGTGTCATGGCCAATCAGAAGCCCGTATTTGTTTCAAGCCTGACACACAATGTTTCACCATGACACAATCACGGCTTCTGATTGGTCGAGAGAGGGCCGTGAAACATTGTGTGTCATGGCCAATCAGAAGCCCGTATTTGTTTCATGCGTCCGCCATCTTGTCTGCCCCGCTTCCCTGCCGTCATTCTGCCACTGACTCAGGACAGGAGGATTTCTGGTGAGTGTAAAAGTCACTTTATACTTATTTACAGTGCTTTATTTATTAGCCGAATGTTAGACCGTGTAAAGTTGTGAACATACATGTCATTTTTGTTCGCCGTTGTGTAGTTTGTTTCTTATTTTGCTGCCTTCACTCCTAAAGTGCCTTCTAACTACCGGAGGTTTTGCCGCCATCGGCGGCGGCTCGGACCTGCTGTTACTTGTAAAGTGGACAAAAATGTCCTTCTCCCATCAGTTACATGAGCTTAGTAATTCATGTTTACATGTGTTTTTTTTAACGGATTCATTAATAACGGCCGCTAACGGCGACCGTGTCGACACACACAGACACACAGACGCCAAGACAGGTACCAGTACTGTTAACCCTGTAAAAAAAAAAAAAATCAGTGCATCTCTCGGTCTGGTTCAGACCTGCTATTACTTGTAAAGTGGACAAAAATGTCCTTCTTCCATCAGTTAAATGAGCCAATAGCGATCGCCGTTGCCGTGTAAAGAATCAGTGCATCTCACATCAGTCCTCTAGAGACATTATCAGACCTGTAGAAACCTGTGTTGTGAGTTGTGTTACTTTCACAAACACATAACCATACAGCACTTTTCACTCACACACACGCACACACACACACTAATGTGACTGTTGTCTTCTTGTCTTATACAGATCATTTTTGCAAGTAGTTTGCCAGTGAAACTGTAAGTCTTGGACACGAGGGGCTGGTACTTCATGGGAACTCATCGGGGTTGAGTATCTGTACTCGCAGACGGGCAACGTGCTGCAGGAAGATCTGGGGGATCCCGACGCTCCGGATGGGACGGACGAGGCCGAAGACGAGTGGGAGGAGGACCAGCTGGAGGCAGAGGACGAGGGGTATGAGGGAGACCTGGTCCTGGACCAGGACCTGCAGGACCTTCTTTTCCCACAGGAGCCCCAGCCCCAGCAGCCTCAGGCCTCGTCGTCCCAGTCGGATCCCACGGTGGAGCCCATGGAGGAGGAGGGAGCCGTAAGTATTTCTTTCAGTGCAAGTGTATCGTCTGTGGGTGCCTTAACACATTGTTTGTTTGTGTGTGTGTGTGTGTGTGTGTGTGTGCATTAGTTAGTTAACACTTTTGTCCCTCTCCCAGGATGCTGAAGGGCCAGACGGACACGGGGGATACCAGCACACCATCCGTCTGGCCGAGGCCCTCGTGAGACTGCGTCACCACGCGTATGTGACGCAGTCTCAAGCCAGGGAGATAGTCGCCCTGTGGGACAAGCTGTCCGACAGGGACAAGGCGGCTGTCTCCCACCCCCCGCGCCACCAGAGACGCCTCGTGCTGGGCCGCTACAGGAACAGGCGGCCCCACAATGCAGCGGCGGGTGCAGAGAGCGCGTCTCGGTGAGTGGAGCGTTGCTGCCTGGCCATGTCTCTTTCTCACCCATTGACAGCTAGAGGACAGAGCCTCACTCCCTCCCCCTCTCCCCGTCCCTCTCCCTCTCTCTCTCTGTGCAGTTTGTTCCTGGGTAAAGGCGCGGGGGCGGCACAGTCTCCAGCTGCCACCAGGCTAATGGAAGCCATCTTCCTGGAGCTGTGCAGCATCCACGACGAGGGCCGCAGCATCGCGGGGGTCCACTTCAGCCGCTGGTCAGCTGTCAGGAGGGACTACAGCCGCATCAGGAACAACCTGTACACCTGCAGGCTCCTCCAGACAGCTGCACCCATCCAGCTGTTTGAGGTCAACAAACGGACCCTCGGGCATTGGTAAGAGCCGTGTGTTTGACACCAACACTCTGACGGTCCCACGGACAAGCAGCGTGTCCACGGTCTGATGTCTGTCATGTGTTTCCATCAGGCACATGAAGAGGAGCGAAAGGGTGGAGAACACCGAGGTGGCTGTGGTTATGCCACCGGTCACGGCCCAGGAAACGGCAGCAGAGTCTTTCCAGAGGCCGGCCCAGACTCTGTTGCCGGAGCAGGTGGAGCCCAGCAGACCCCTGCTTCTCACGGACCCACCTGACACCTCTGGCCTGGCCGTGACCCGCCGCGGACCCGTCGCCCCGCAGCTTCACCAGCTCCTCTCCGACCCCGGTGCCACTGCAGCTTCCTCCTCCTCCACATCCACGGCTGCAGCCGCTGCCTCCGCTGAACCCTCCCTTGCCTCCACCTCCACCACCACCACCACCAGCGCCTCTGCCCCCACTGCCGCCGCCACCGCCGCCACGCCACCCACCATCGCTGCAGGTGGACCTCCTACCAGCGCCTCTGCCCCCACCGCCACCGCCACCACCACCACGGCAGTGGAACAGGAGCAGAGGCGCCAACAGTTGTTTGAACTGGCCCACTCAGACAAGCCTGCAGCAAAACCCAAGGAGAAGGGGAAGAGGGAGTTCTCCAGCTTCAACTGCCGGCACTGTGGCCAAAGAAAGACAAAAGAGTTTGGTCACACCCGGCACGGCAACGAGAGCTTCTGTGCGAAGGTTGGAGGCAAGTCAGCGGAGGAGTGGCTGCAGGAGAAGAGGGCAGCAGCTGCTGCAGCTAAGGTACGTCCTCTTCTCTTTGTCCACAATGATGTGTCTCCATCCACAGCTGAGCTCTTCTTTATGACGCCATCTTTCCTCCTTTTATTCCACAGCGGACCCAGCAGCGAGCCAGCCAGCTGGCCCCCCCTCCCCTGGCCCCCACCCAGCAGCAGCAGCAGCAGCAGCAGCAGCAGCTAACCACCTTGCTGCCAGCCCACACCCTACTGCCCCCCACCCAACAGCAGCTCACCACCCTACTGCCCCTAACCCAGCAGTACATCACCCTGCAGCAAGCCAGCCAGCTCGCCCACCCTCTCCTGGCCCCCATCCAGCAGCAGCAGCAGCTCACCACCCTGCTGCCCCCCACCCAGCAGCAGTTCACCACCCTGTTGCCCCTCACCCAGCAGCAGCAGCAGCAGCAGCAGCAACAGGCCACCCAGCTGGCCCCCCCTCTCCTGGCCCCCATCCAGCTGCCCAACATCCGGCCGCCCCCCCAGCAGCAGCAGCCCCCACCCACCACTTATCGGAGCATCAGACCAAAACGCTCCGGTAAGTGAGTCCCCAAACCTCAACTTCCCACCACCACAGGTGGACTGACCCACTCTGCCACTCCACCTCCGCCACGCCGATCACCACCACCACCACCACCACCACCACCTCCTCCACCACCTCTGATCACCACCATCATCACCATCACCTCCTCTTCCACCACCACCTCTGATCACCACAACAACAACTCTCCCATCACCTCTTCAGAGATCATCTCCATCCCACCACCACATCAGAGGTGATGTCATCCAACATCAGAGGTGATGTCATCCAACATCAGAGGTGATGTCATCCAACATCAGAGGTGATGTCATCCAACATCAGAGGTGACTGGACTGACTGCTGATCATCACAATCTGTGTGTGTGTGTGTGTGTGTGTGTGTGTGTGTTGAACCACTGCACCTTGGCCTGGAGATGTGTGACAGCTCCCACAACCTGACACTGACAGGTCACATGTCACTGCCAGGTGAGTGCTGAGAAAACTTCATTTGGGAGGGAGGGAGGGAGGGAGGGGAGTACTCACTGTTGACGACACACTCATTAACTGTTGACCACCCCTTTTAGCATCTCAACAGGAGAAGACATCCTGCCTGAATGGAGGAGCCCCCACTCTTACGCCCACTCACTCAACGACCCAGGAGGTGGTGAGGTGCTAACCCACACAACAACCAACCCCACCCACCCAGGATCCAATGCAGGTACAATGTTAAAGCCATAGTGAGCTCATTCAGTTAAACAATACTTGAATATAAAAACTATTCAAAGACATGTCAAAAATGTCACAAGTCACTGAGTGCTGCTCTTTCCTTGCAGCCGCTGCTGGACATCTCTCAGGACGGACATGTGACCTCACTTTCCTCACCTGTCTGCCTCTCTGCCTGTCTGACAGACAGCCAAGCACATGTACTGCTGCTGCTGCTGGAGGTGAGTGTTTGTACAAACATCTCAACTCTGATTGCTTTTCTTCTTCCTCCATTTCACTCGTTCTCAGGCCTTCTTTCCTCTCTTTCTTTGCAGGATGTTGGCGGAAGGCAAAGACCAAGGAGAGGAAGAAGGAGGACGGTGAGTAAGAAAATGTTGATGTTTCAGATCACTCTACAAGAAATCAGTTTGACACTGAAACCTTCTGGCTGTTTATTTACTGTTATGTAGTACATGTAATAGTTGTTGAAGAGGGTTCTTGATTTTACAAATCTTATCCCTCCCTCCACCACCACCAAGTTTTTGCTGTCTCCATGGATCCGATCAGATCATCCAAGTGACAGCTGACAGCTCTGATCAGACCAGGTCACAAGAGGGGCAACCTGCTCCTGATCCACCCCCCCCCCCCTCCCCCCTCCCCCCCTTCCTGTGTAAACTGGGTACAAGGACTTCAGAGACACCTTGCAACTTCAGAGGAACTGAGGGGCTTCACCCAAGATCAGAGTCCCTTTGGAGGTAACGAGCCTGCTCCCGTTCTCGGGAGAGCTGATCGGCCGAAGCCTTTTGGGGCGGTGACACCTAGTCCCCTCTAATGTACCTGCCCAGAAGTTTCTCACTACTAGATTCTGCAAGGAGCTGACAGGTAAAGACCTTTCTCTGCATTGGAGGACTCTTTTCTTCTCTTTTTGTAGTTTAACTCAAATCTTTTTCCTCTGGTTGCAGGATGGCTAAAACTGGAAAGAAGTCAGGAGAAGAGGAGAAGCCAGGTTGGGTTTTTCCTGTATTTATTTCACACATTTACAACAAATCCAAGTTTCTTTCTCTGTGTTTACTTGTGCTTTAACACTTGGGATTTCTGTTTCCTGCAGCTGAGGCACCAAACAACTCCTCCACGCCGTCCACCACCACGCTGTCCACCACCACGCCGTCCACCACCACGCCGTCCACCTCAACACCATCCACCTCAACGCCATCCACCTCAACGCCGTCCACCTCTGGAAAGAGGAAGAGGAAGCAGAAGCATGGTAAGAAAACATCTTAAACCCATGACACGTTGGAAGAGAAAAATCCATGTTTCTTTCTCTGTGATTACTTGTGCTTTAACACTTGTGATTTCTGTCTCTTGCAGCTGAGGAACCTCAAAACACATAGAAAAGAAAAGAAAACCAGCACCCTCCAATCAGCTCCTTTTCACTTTTTATTGCAGGACAGGCAGGCACGACACAGACGTTTCGACCGAAGTCTTTTTCAATGTAAACACACAGGTGCCTGAGGTGGGAGATAAATACCAGGCTAATTAAACCAGGTGTGTGACCCACATTCATTACGACCTCCTCACAAAATACACACACATAAGGCCCGCAGGGCAAAACATCAGAAAACGAAGGGCTGTAAAATACCCTCCAATGTACAATAATATAAAAATATATACATTAAATATTTAATATTAGAAAAATTTAATATTAGAAAAAATGTCAAGGCACCAGAGCCACCATGGAGCCTTACATAACATGAAGCTTAGTGACACTTACAATGAAAAACAAGGACATAAGGGCAACAGTGTCTCATGTTAATAAATAAATATCTGACCACCTCCACATTAAGTGAAGGAAGGGGTACTCAAAAAAAGCCTCGACACAGAGACCACAAAACAGACCCAAATAAGCCCCAAAAAACCTCAAAACACCTCCACGCCGTCCACCTCTAGAAGGAGGAAGGAGAAACATGGTAAGAAAAAAATCGTTTTACATGTAGAACTTCTTTTTTTTTTTTAAAGGAAAAAGTTTCACACACTGTTTGAGCTCCACCACTGACATGGCTTTTGTCTCCTGCAGCCGAGCCAGACCAAGACCAGGATGAGTCCACATCATCCGGTCCCACCTTCAGCTCCCCCAGCGGCTCCCCCTCCAACTACTCTCCCTCCTCAACCCCCTCCTCCTCACCCACACGGCACACAGAGGCCATGAGGAAGGGGAAGGCGCAGAAGAAGAAACATGGTAAGAAGAAAGTGTTATACATTTAAAGGGATAGTTCAACAAAATTTCACTCATTATCTACTCATCCTTATGTCGACACCTTGGAAGAGAAAAATACATGTTTCTTTCTAGTGATTACTTGTGATTTAACACTGTCATTTCTGTTTCCTGCAGCTGAGACACCTCAAAACCCCTCCACCACCACGCCGTCCTCCTCCACGCCGTCCTCCTCTGGAAAGAGGAAGAGGAAGCAGAAGCATGGTAAGACAACATCTTAAACCCATGACACGTTGGAAGAGAAAAATCCATGTTTCTTTCTCTGTGATTACTTGTGCTTTAACACTTGTGATTTCTGTCTCTTGCAGCTGAGGAACCTCAAAACACCTCCACGCCGTCCACCTCCAGGACCCCAACACGCCTAACACTATACCGGCGTAGGTTGCGGGCAGAGAAGGACAAGGAGCTGCTGGGCCAGGTTAGTGGCCCGCTGCCACAACCTGGGACTCCCTGCACTGAATGTGGGGAGGCCAGGCACCTCGATAACGGACATGCCTTCTACAAGGGCCAGCACTTCTGCAGCATGTCGGATGGTCCTGCTCAGAGGACATCAAAAGAGTGGCTGATGGAGGAGGTCACTGACGTGTCTGTGCCACGCACGACGGCGTGGAGGAAGAAGGGGAAGATGGCGCAGCAGCAGCAGCAGAAGAAGGGGGCAGAGGAGGGCGACAACCCGAAAAAAAGGAAAACACACAAACTGAGGATCTGCCAGCGCTGCGGCCAGCCGGCCACAAAAGACTTTGGCCACAGCCAGTTTGTGGCAAAGACAGCCAAACTTAGCTACTGCGCCCTCTACCACTGCATCCCAGTGGACCTCTGGCTGGCGCTGAGGAGACAGGAGGACAGCCAGCAGCAGCAGCAGCAGCAGCAGCAGGAGGAAGAGGAGGAAGAGGAGGAGGAGGAGGAGGAGCAGCAGGAGGAGGAAGAGGAGTAAAAAGACTTGTGTTTTGTTTTTGTTTTTTTGCTTTTTTTTTTTAGTAGGTTCCTGCTACGTAAAGACTTTGTGTTTGTGTGTTTCTTGTGTGTTTTGCACAAAGTAATTTTTTAAAATAAATATCTTGTGGAAATTACTTCTATGCCTATGTCTTCTATGATTCTGCATCATGCATCACTCACTCAATGAGTGTTGAAGAATGACACATCTCATTGCTATAATATAGGCTATGATATGTCGCTGCTGCTGATTGATCACATTGATATTAATATTATGGATCTAAGAAGCCTGATGGAGTCGAACCACACGTTGGACGACTTGGATCTCGCAGACAGACAGACTAGGTCTAGGTCATAGACCAGTACGACGAGCAGAGGGGAGGGGGTGAGGATGAGAGGAGCGCAGAGATTTATATTGACAATATAGGCGATCGATAGATAGGGCCTTCTCCTCCGGTGGCCGCGTGGCTCATTTCCATATGAAAACGTGGAGGAAATGGAACGAAGATGCCGGTACCGGGCGTATGGTTCCATTTCCCCCCAAAGTGTCTGAGAGCGGTAGGGAACTTATGGCGCGTTTCCACTAGCACGGTACGGTACGGTACGGCACGGCACGGCGCGCTATTTGCGTGTTTCCACTAGCCCTAGTACTGGTACCAGGTCCCATTTTTCGTACCTCCTCGGCCCTGGTTCCAAGCGAGCCGAAGCGTTACTATAACGTGACGTCATCCGACTGCCTCCGCGGATTGGGCAGAGAGTCAGCGCGAGCACGACGTCGGACATGAGAATCAAACCCGGAAATTTCAAAAACATTGCGGCAACAGCGCCAGCTGATCTGTATCGAGACTGTTGTTATTCCTTCACCTGAGGAAACTGTTGCTGTGTGTAAATCCACACTGTGGTCTGTTAACGAGGTGCAGACCAGTGAGTTTGGAGCTGACGAGCGGATCGAAAAAAGAGAGACAGACAATGCGATCTCCGCGTTCACCCCCGTGCCGACCCCGCCCCCGCTGAGGAGTTACTAGAGAACTCAGCTGTAATGGAAACACAACCAAACCGAGCCGTGCCGTGCCGTGCCGTGCCGTACCGTGCCGTACCGTGCTAGTGGAAACGCGCCAGTAGTCCAGAGGCGGCCGCGGGATCCGCCGACCAGGATTCAACGGTCCCGTGGGGTGTTAAAAACAACCGTACGTGAACCAGGGGCGGCCGCGCTTCGCGCGCGGCCGGGCTTTCCTAGAAGATCGCGGGGGTTTCTCTCGGCTCCTGGCAAAGCATTTTTCTCTGACACATTGTGCGTCAGATTTGACACAATTACGGCTCCTGATTGGCTGTGACACATTGTGTGTCAGGACCAATCAGGGAGCCGTAATTGTTTCACATTGTGTGTCAGATTTGACACAATTACGGCTCCTGATTGGCTGTGAAACATTGTGTGTCAGGACCAATCAGGGAGCCGTAATTGTTTCACATTGTGTGTCAGATTTGACACAAATACGGCTTCTGATTGGTCGCCAAAAGGCCCTGAAACATTGTGTGTCAGGGCCAATCAGGAGCCGTGATTGTGTCAAATCTGACACACAATGTGAAACAATTACGGCTCCCTGATTGGTCCTGACACACAATGTTTCAGGGCCTTTTGGCGACCAATCAGAAGCCGTATTTGTGTCAGGCGTCCGCCATGTTTTCTGCTCCGCTTCGCCGCCGTCATTCTGCCGTAAAGATCGGACAGAAGGATTTCTGCTGAGTGTAAAAGTCACTTTATACTTATTTACAGTGCTTTATTTATTAGCCGAATGTTAGACCGTGTGAAGTTGAAAACATACATGTCATTTTTGTTCCCCGTTGTTTAGTTTGTTTCTTATTTTCCCGACTTCACTCCTAAAGTGCCTTCTAACTACCGGCGGTTTTGCCGCTATCGGCGGCGGCTCGGACCTGCTGTTACTTGTAAAGTGGACAAAAATATATTTCTCCCATCAGTTAAATGAGCTTAGTAATTAATGTTGACATGTGTTTTTTTTAACAGGTTCATTAATAACGGCCGCTAACGGCGAATGTCTCGACACACACAGACACACAGACGCCAAGACAGGTACCAGTACTGTTAACCCTGTAAAAAAAAAAAAAATCAGTGCATCTCTCGGTCTGGTTCAGACCTGCTATTACTTGTAAAGTGGACAAAAATGTCCTTCTTCCATCAGTTAAATGAGCCAATAGCGATCGCCGTTGCCGTGTAAAGAATCAGTGCATCTCACATCAGTCCTCTAGAGACATTATCAGACCTGTAGAAACCTGTGTTGTGAGTTGTGTTACTTTCACAAACACATAACCATACAGCACTTTTCACTCACACACACGCACACACACACACACTAATGTGACTGTTGTCTTCTTGTCTTATACAGATCATTTTTGCAAGTAGTTTGCCAGTGAAACTGTAAGTCTTGGACACGAGGGGCTGGTACTTCATGGGCACGGAGTACAAGGTCTGCAAGGACCTTCAGGGCAAGGTCTGCAGTGGAGGGTACAGACAGGTCGAGGCTGCTCTGCCACAGTGCCCGCCTGCAGCACGTTTTCAACCAGCTGACCCAAGAGCTCATGGGTCTGACGCTGGTTGAAAATTACACCAAGCCCAACGAGTACACGGGTGAGCTGAGGGGGAGCAGTGGGGGGGGGGGGGTGCACCTGCAAGCTCATCAAGCTCATCAACTCATCAAATGTCTCTGTCTCTTTTGTTCAGGAGAACTCATCGGGGTTGAGTATCTGTACTCGCAGACGGGCAACGTGCTGCAGGAAGATCTGGGGGATCCCGACGCTCCGGATGGGACGGACGAGGCCGAAGACGAGTGGGAGGAGGACCAGCTGGAGGCAGAGGACGAGGGGTATGAGGGAGACCTGGTCCTGGACCAGGACCTGCAGGACCTTCTTTTCCCACAGGAGCCCCAGCCCCAGCAGCCTCAGGCCTCGTCGTCCCAGTCGGATCCCACGGTGGAGCCCATGGAGGAGGAGGAAGCCGTAAGTATTTCTTTCAGTGCAAGTGTATCGTCTGTGGGTGCCTTAACACATTGTTTGTTTGTGTGTGTGTGTGTGTGTGTGTGTGTGTGTGCATTAGTTAGTTAACACTTTTG
This sequence comes from Decapterus maruadsi, assembly GCA_030347415.2. Lineage (NCBI taxonomy): Eukaryota > Metazoa > Chordata > Actinopteri > Carangiformes > Carangidae > Decapterus > Decapterus maruadsi. Next base: position 23,922,860 of record CM064906.1, read on the forward strand.
TCCCTCTCCCAGGATGCTGAAGGGCCAGACGGACACGGGGGATACCAGCACACCATCCGTCTGGCCGAGGCCCTCGTGAGACTGCGTCACCACGCGTATGTGACGCAGTCTCAAGCCAGGGAGATAGTCGCCCTGTGGGACAAGCTGTCCGACAGGGACAAGGCGGCTGTCTCCCACCCCCCGCGCCACCAGAGACGCCTCATGCTGGGCTGCTACAGGAACAGGCGGCCCCACAATGCAGCGGCGGGTGCAGAGAGCGCGTCTCGGTGAGTGGAGCGTTGCTGCCTGGCCATGTCTCTTTCTCACCCATTGACAGCTAGAGGACAGAGCCTCACTCCCTCCCCCTCTCCCCGTCCCTCTCCCTCTCTCTCTCTGTGCAGTTTGTTCCTGGGTAAAGGCGCGGGGGCGGCACAGTCTCCAGCTGCCACCAGGCTAATGGAAGCCATCTTCCTGGAGCTGTGCAGCATCCACGACGAGGGCCGCAGCATCGCGGGGGTCCACTTCAGCCGCTGGTCAGCTGTCAGGAGGGACTACAGCCGCATCAGGAACAACCTGTACACCTGCAGGCTCCTCCAGACAGCTGCACCCATCCAGCTGTTTGAGGTCAACAGACGGACCCTCGGGCATTGGTAAGAGCCGTGTGTTTGACACCAACACTCTGACGGTCCCACGGACAAGCAGCGTGTCCACGGTCTGATGTCTGTCATGTGTTTCCATCAGGCACATGAAGAGGAGCGAAAGGGTGGAGAACACCGAGGTGGCTGTGGTTATGCCACCGGTCACGGCCCAGGAAACGGCAGCAGAGTCTTTCCAGAGGCCAGCCCAGACTCTGTTGCCGGAGCAGGTGGAGCCCAGCAGACCCCTGCTTCTCACGGACCCACCTGACACCTCTGGCCTGGCCGTGACCCGCCGCGGACCCGTCGCCCCGCAGCTTCACCAGCTCCTCTCCGACCCCGGTGCCACTGCAGCTTCCTCCTCCTCCACATCCACGGCTGCAGCCGCTGCCTCCGCTGAACCCTCCCTTGCCTCCACCTCCACCACCACCACCACCAGCGCCTCTGCCCCCACTGCCGCCGCCACCGCCGCCACGCCACCCACCATCGCTGCAGGTGGACCTCCCACCAGCGCCTCTGCCCCCACCACCACCGCCACCACCACCACGGCAGTGGAACGGGAGCAGAGGCGCCAACAGTTGTTTGAACTGGCCCACACAGACAAACCTGCTGCAAAACCGAAGGAGAAGGGGAAGAGGGAGTTCTCAAGCTTCAACTGCCGGCACTGTGGCCAAAGAAAGACAAAAGAGTTTGGTCACACCCGGCACGGCAATGAGAGCTTCTGCGCGAAGGTTGGAGGCAAGTCAGCGGAGGAGTGGCTGCAGGAGAAGAGGGCAGCAGCTGCTGCAGCTAAGGTACGTCCTCTTCTCTTTGTCCACAATGATGTGTCTCCATCCACAGCTGAGCTCTTCTTTATGACGCCATCTTTCCTCCTTTTATTCCACAGCGGACCCAGCAGTGAGCCAGCCAGCTGGCCCCCCCTCTCCTGGCCCCCATCCAGCTGCCCAACATGACCTCACCAGAGGCTGCAGGTGGAGGTGCTCCAGGCTGGGCCGGGGGGGGGACAGCACCACTTCTGGCCTCTTGGTCCCGGCCCTGCACATACACCTGCATGGCGTGTAGGTTGGTCCCAGGCTTTGACACGAAGCTCCTCAACCACTTCACGTAGCTACAGAGACACACGGGGGCAACAGGACAGAGTCAGCGGACCGGTCAACACACACACACACACAAACACACACACACACACACACACACACCAGTGACTGGGATACTCACGATCGACACTCCTTGCTGGTAGCCTCGTAGAGGGACTTGAACGTCATGCCGGCATGAACGCCCAACCCCACCAGCTGACTGTCCATGCCCCTCACCGACAGAGCCCCCTCACGCTGCCTTGCCCGCTGAACCACCTCCACCACCTGTAGAGTAGAGATACAACAATACTTTAGCCCCCCCTGAGCCGCCCGGCAGCTGGACAGTAAGAAACAGCCACAATCATATTCTCACCTCGGGGAACTGACGGACGTAGGTGGTGAGGGCGTCCTTCTGCACGGCGAGGAGCGACTGGGACGTGTCACCGCCCTCCTTCTCTTTCAGGTGGGAGGCCACGATGGCCGCCGTGTAGCCCACGTCGTTGGCCAGGAGCCACCTGAAAGTTTGCCCCCGGTACTGGCCAAACTGGAGCTCGCTCTCACTGAGCACCAGATTGGGGCACCGGGGGTCCCCGCCTGCCTCCTCCACCCTGGCGCTGGCCTCGGCTGCCACCACCTCCGGCTTCTTGACCCGGATGGCCGAGGCAGGCCCCTGCCGGTAGGCCCGGGCCAGCCGGACGGCCTCCGACGAGGCCTGCAGGGTCAGCTCGGAGGTGGTGGGCTGCAGCCTGAAAACTGGACGGTAATCCATTCTGAAAAAGAGTGAGAGCATGACAATGAGATGAGATGAGGTGACCAATATATGATGCAGTTATACATAATGCATGGCTTTATTAGGTCATAGGTTTTAGTGTACTGTATTGTTGTTGCACCTTTTGCTGCTGACTTATATTGATTACAGCATGTTGTTAATGAGCCTCTCATTAACACATACTGCTGGGACACTAACTCATAATATCTTACTGTACAGAAATATGAAACATGAACGCATCACAACAGAATCAGGAGAAACGAGAGGGTTGAGTAACACAGTGACGTAACGTTACCTAATATGCATTAACGTCGACATTACTGGAATAAGGCAAAGAGTAAAATAAAACACAGATGAAAACTTATATAGGCTAACTTTACTGTACACGGCGCTGGGTTGAAATTGACCAAATCTTTCACCACCGGGTAGCCGCGGCTGCGAGACCCGCACACGGAGCCGTATCGCCCGGGTAACAAGCGGACACACGACCGGTGTCACAGGGTTGACGCTCGTTAGCCGGTGAAAAACACTTAAAATACACATATATATATGTTTATATTTTTTAAAATACTTACTTCGTTCGTTCGTGTTTTTATTTTTAATTCCTGACTTCGCTCGCTCGGCTCGCTGTCTAGGAATGGATCGACGGAGCGCTGCTCCGCTGGGTAGGTCTTGTCAGTCCGGGCGGGCGGGGCCGCGTTGCAGGTGTTTGGGCCAATGGGAAAGCTTCCCAATTTGCGCCCCATTATTGTGTATGTGGAGCGCCACAAGTGGGTTAGCCAATCCAATGTGTTCGGTTCGACCAATGGGAGCACACCCCCGGGAGAGAGCAGGGAGAGGGAGGGGGAGAACATGGCTGTCCACGAGGCGCAAGGATGACACGCAAATTCGTGAAGCGAACGTTCCTCATTTAGTTTTTTTTTTTTTTCATTAAATTTTTTTTTTAGAAAACTTTTTAAAAATGATTTGAGACATTACACAAACATGACATCATACAAACATGAAGCTAACCCTAAATCTAACCCAAACCAGAGTATTGAGTCATAAACTTGGCTAAATACAGACTTTCATATAGCAGCCATGTTTCCTGTGAGCCAGCGCCAATACCGTCGGCCTCCAGCAGGTGGCTTCTAACATTACAAATCACATTATGAGCACCACCGTGGCAGACATTCAGGTAATATCCAAGCTCCCTCCCTGCCCAGTCCTTTCACCTGGTCAAAAAAACAAAGCACCGAGGCTACTTAACATGTTGTGACCTGTTGATACAAACATAACCACAGTAATCGGAGACAGGCTCATCCCTGCCCGGCCCGGGGATTGAACACGCAGTCTTCTGCTCCACACCAAAATCTCCCCCTGCTCCGCCAAAACATTCTTCTCTGAAACATTGTGTGTCAGATTTGACACAATCACGGCTCCTGATTGGCTGTGAAACATTGTGTGAAACATTGTGTGTCAGGACCAATCAGGAGCCGTGATTGTGTCAAATCTGACACACAATGTTTCAAGGCCTTTTGGCGACCAATCAGAAGCCGTATTTGTGTCAGGCGTCCGCCATGTTTTCTGCCCCGCTTCGCCGCCGTCATTCTGCCGCTAAGACTGGACAGGAGGATTTCTGGTGAGTGTAAAAGTCATCTAATACGTATTTACAATGCTTTATTTATTTAATAGTGTTTATGGAAGAGAGGCCGGGCTTCATTTTGACTGCTCTTCATATTTGGCCGCTAAAGCAAAAACTAAAAAACATCTAGCATTATGTCCAAGCCTTAGTTTTGTGGTTGTTGCTGAGACAGGGGAGTTCATCGGAGTTGAGTACCTGTCCCAGCACCCGGGTCTGAGCCATCTGGTCCAGCTGCCCCCGACCAACAGCCCCTTCTACGGCCCCTGAAGGTGAGGCTGCCTCCTCAGACTCTTCAATTCAATTCAATTCAATTCAATTCTTTCAGTGCAAGTGTATCGTCTGTGGGTGCCTTAACACGTTGTTTGTGTGTGTGTGTGTGTGTGTGTGTGCGTGTGTGCGTGCATTAGTTAGTTAACACTTTTGTCCCTCTCCCAGGATGCTGTAGGGCCAGACGGACACGGGGGATACCAGCACACCATCCGTCTGGCCGAGGCCCTCGTGAGACTGCGTCACCACGCCTATGTGACGCAGTCTCAAGCCAGGGAGATAGTCGCCCTGTGGTACAAGCTGTCCGACAGGGACAAGGCGGCTGTCTCCCACCCCCCGCGCCACCAGAGACGCCTTGTGCTGGGCCGCTACAGGAACAGGCGGCCCCACAATGCAGCGGCGGGTGCAGAGAGCGCGTCTCGGTGAGTGGAGCGTTGCTGCCTGGCCATGTCTCTTTCTCACCCATTGACAGCTAGAGGACAGAGCCTCACTCCCTCCCCCTCTCCCCCTCCCTCTCCCTCTCTCTCTCTGTGCAGTTTGTCACGGCCCAGGAAACGGCAGCAGAGTCTTTCCAGAGGCCAGCCCAGACTCTGTTGCCGGAGCAGGTGGAGCCCAGCAGACCCCTGCTTCTCACGGACCCACCTGACACCTCTGGCCTGGCCGTGACCCGCCGCGGACCCGTCGCCCCGCAGCTTCACCAGCTCCTCTCCGACCCCGGTGCCACTGCAGCTTCCTCCTCCTCCACGTCCACGGCTGCAGCCGCTGCCTCCGCTGAACCCTCCCTTGCCTCCACCTCCACCACCACCACCACCAGCGCCTCTGCCCCCACTGCCGCCGCCACCACCGCCGCCACCACCACGGCAGTGGAACGGGAGCAGAGGCGCCAACAGTTGTTTGAACTGGCCCACTCAGACAAGCCTGCAGCAAAACCCAAGGAGAAGGGGAAGAGGGAGTTCTCCAGCTTCAACTGCCGGCACTGTGGCCAAAGAAAGACAAAAGAGTTTGGTCACACCCGGCACGGCAACGAGAGCTTCTGCGCGAAGGTTGGAGGCAAGTCAGCGGAGGAGTGGCTGCAGGAGAAGAGGGCAGCAGCTGCTGCAGCTAAGGTACGTCCTCTTCTCTTTGTCCACAATGATGTGTCTCCATCCACAGCTGAGCTCTTCTTTATGACGCCATCTTTCCTCCTTTTATTCCACAGCGGACCCAGCAGCGAGCCAGCCAGCTGGCCCCCCCTCCCCTGGCCCCCACCCAGCAGCAGCAGCAGCAGCAGCAGCAGCAGCAGCAGCAGCAGCAGCAGCAGCAGCAGCAGCAGCAGCAGCAGCTCACCACCTTGCTGCCAGCCCACACCCTACTGCCCCCCACCCAGCAGCAGCTCACCACCCTACTGCCCCTAACCCAGCAGTACATCACCCTGCAGCAAGCCAGCCAGCTGCCCCCCCCTCTCCTGGCCCCCATCCAGCAGCAGCAGCAGCAGCAGCAGCAGCAGCAGCAGCAGCAGCTCACCACCCTGCTGCCCCCCACCCTGTTGCCCCCCACCCAGCAGCAGTTCACCACCCTGTTGCCCCCCACCCAGCAGCAGCTCACCACCCTGCTGCCCCCCACCCTGTTGCCCCCCACCCAGCAGCAGTTCACCACCCTGTTGCCCCCCACCCAGCAGCAGCAGCAGCAGCAGCAGCAGCAGCAGCTCACCACCCTGCTGCCCCCCACCCTGTTGCCCCCCACCCAGCAGCAGTTCACCACCCTGTTGCCCCCCACCCAGCAGCAGCTCACCACCCTGCTGCCCCCCACCCTGTTGCCCCCCACCCAGCAGCAGTTCACCACCCTGTTGCCCCCCACCCAGCAGCAGTTCACCACCCTGTTGCCCCTCACCCAGCAGCAGCAGCAGCAGCAGCAACAACCCACCCAGCTGGCCCCCCCTCTCCTGGCCCCCATCCAGCTGCCCAACATGACCTCACCAGAGGCTGCAGGTGGAGGACAGAAGGATATCTGGTGAGTGTAAAAGTCACTTAATACTTATTTACAGTGCTTTATTTATTAGCCGAATGTTAGACCGTGTAAAGTTGAAAACATACATGTCAATTTTTTCCCCCGTTGTTTAGTTTGTTTCTTATTTTGCCGACTTCACTCCTAAAGTGCCTTCTAACTACCGGCGGTTTTGCCGCTATCGGCGGCGGCTCGGACCTGCTGTTACTTGTAAAGTGGACAAAAATATATTTCTCCCATCAGTTAAATGAGCTTAGTAATTAATGTTGACATGTGTTTTTTTTAACGGGTTCATTAATAACGGCCGCTAACGGCGACCGTCTCGACACACACAGACGCCAAGACAGATACCAGTACTGTTAACCCTGTAAAAAAAAAAAATCAGTGCATCTAATACAGTGCATTATGTCAGCGGTCTGGTTCAGACCTGCTATTACTTGTAAAGTGGACAAAGATGTCCTTCTTCCATCAGTTAAATGAGCCAATAGCGATCGCCGTTGCCGTGTAAAGAATCAGTGCATCTCACATCAGTCTCTAGAGACATTATCAGACCTGTAGAAACCTGTGTTGTGAGTTGTGTTACTTTCACAAACACATAACCATACAGCACTTTTAACTCACACACACGCACACACACTAATGTGACTGTTGTCTTCTTGTCTTATACAGATCATTTTTGCAAGTAGTTTGCCAGTGAAACTGTAAGTATCTGACTACATGTCATGTTTTAATGCCCATTTGCATTTCATATCTGTACTTAGACTCATCATAAAGCTGATGTTAATTTGCTTTGCTGCTTAGATGGAACATCCCACTTTTCGGAGAGCCCCTAATGGGACTCTCCTCCTAAAGGCCTCTGCAGAGGCCCTGGCCCTGGCCCCACAGCCTGGTCCATTGTCTGCTACTCCTCGGCGCACCCTGACTTTGTGGAGGCAGTCAGGTTCCAGCGTACGTTCGAGGAGGCGCGGGCAAAGTCCCTCCAGCCCGGTCTGGAGGGACTTTGCCTGTCCCTCTGTGTGGATCCTCTGCAGCCTCCTCCAGACCAGCTCTTCCCTCACCATCAGCATCGTCTGAGGAGCCTTCAGACGAAGAGCTGGTCAAGGCGGTAGTTGACCTGGAAGAGTGTAAGTAGTACAAACAAAGTGCTAGATGTGGAATAGTGTTCATGAAAAAGAGGCTGGGGTTCATTCTGACTGCTCTTCATATTTTGCTCTTTACTCTGTAAATATTTGAGATGATTGAACTTGTTTTAAAAGTAATTAACTGGTTTGTACCGTTGAGTCCCTTGTATATTGATAAACAACAGTAAAAGTTGCTGCTGTCTGGTTTCTTCATCTCACTGAAACACTGTTTTTCTCTTTAAGCCTCCCAAGTACAGGCACCTCTCTCTCTCCGACCGCTGCATCCACCTCCTGCCGCCGCTGCAGCCACCGCCACCGCCGCCGCTGCAGCCCATGCCGTCCTGGAGGTGACTGACGAGGAGCTACTGCAGGCCGCCCAGGAAGAGGAGCCTCACCCCCCCATGGACCCTCCTGCAGCCCCTGCAGCTCCCTCCGCACCACCACTGCAGGGAACTGGCGTCATCCCTGCAGCAGCCGTTGCCCAACAGCCCCTCTCTGTAGCAAAAGGGCTGTCCTCTGTGTTGGTGGGACTAGGACAGCCCTTCTCCGTCGTCCCTGAGGAGCCAGGTCTACCACCTCCTCATCCCCATCCTCCAGCTGCTGCTGATCCTCCTCCTCCTCCTCCTCCTGTGCTCTCCAGATCAACAGCGTACAGGAGGAGGAAGGCAGCTGAGGCCGCTGGTCGGGGGTACCAGGACCCACAGCCTGGGGGGAAAATCCAGCGGCCGGTCGCACAGTACGCCTGCAGCCAGTGTAGCCGAACAGGCTGGACACTGGCCACACTCACGTGACACATAACTGTGCCACTTGTTTCATTGTCTTGTTTTATTTTGTTGACATATTAGAGCAGGGTTCCCCAATTCTGGTCCTCGAGGGGCACTTCCTTGCATGTTTTAGAAGTTTCCTGCTACAACACACCTGATTCAAATGATTCAAATGATCAGCTCGTCATCAAGCTCTGCAGTGGCCTGATAACGAGCCACTCATTTGAATCAGGTGTGTTGTAGCAGGAAACTTCTAAACATACAAGGCAGTGGCCTTCGAGGAACTGGGGAACCCTGTATAGTCTTTAGTTTTTACAGAGGAGGAGTTTTGTTTTGTTTATTGTTCTATCTATTCTATTTTTCTATTATTGTTATTGTCAATCTGGGATGACTTGCCCAAATAAAAAATAAAATAAAAATAACATGTTGTGTTCTTTTTGCTTATTGCTATTGTTGCTTTGCTATGTTCACCAGCAGTCTGCAGCTAACTGGCTATTATACAGTGTGTTTATCACAGATAAGATAGATAAATACTTTATTGCCATTGCACTTATAAAACAATACAACAAAACTTAGTTCAGCAACAACTCAAAAAAAATAGCAGAAACTACATGACATTAAGCTACCAATATATCAGCAGAGCTTATCACACATTCAGATCGTGTAACACATTCATTTAGACAGACAGACAGACAGACAGATATACTTTATTGTCATTGCACCCATAAAACAATACAACAGAGGTCAGGTCCTGAGTCTGTGGAGCAGCTTCTCTGTCCCATCACCATTTCATGCAGTGGAGGCTGCTGTCCTGTCAGCCACCATTGTCTCATTCTTGCCCGGCCCGGGGATTGAACACGCAATCTTCTGCACCACACCAAAATCTCCCCTACCGGCAAAGCGTTTGACACATTCTGTGTCAGAGAGGACCAATCAGGAGCCGTAATTGGAGATACAGATTAAAAACAACAAAACATTGGCTCAAATTGGATGATAAGAGAATAATATTGTGACAGTTACAATGACCCACTTAATGAACATCTTTCTCTCTTTTAAGCACTAGGGAATCAATAAATACATCTTTGAATAGGCTACTTTTGCCTTTGTCCCATTAATCTCCGGCTGGAAAACCGTGAATTTGCAGGATCGTAAATATGTGCATGACTTCATTACTAGATGTTTAGATCAAGAAAAAAAAACAAAGCACCGAGGCTACTTAACATGATGTGACCTGTTGATACAAACATAACCACAGTAGGCCTAATCGGAGACAGGCTCATCTCTGCCCGGTCCGGGGATTGAACACGCAGTCTTCTGCTCCACACCAAAATCTCCCCCTGCTCCGCCAAAACATTCTTCTCTGAAACATTGTGTGTCAGATTTGACACAATCACGGCTCCTGATTGGCTGTGAAACATTGTGTGAAACATTGTGTGTCAGGGCCAATCAGGAGCCGTGATTGTGTCAAATCTGACACACAATGTGAAACAATTACGGCTCCCTGATTGGTCCTGACACACAATGTTTCAGGGCCTTTTGGCGACCAATCAGAAGCCGTATTTGTGTCAGACGTCCGCCGTGTTTTCTGCTCCGCTTCGCCGCCGTCATTCCGCCGTTAAGATCGGACAGAAGGATATCTGGTGAGTGTAAAAGTCACTTTATACTTATTTACACTGTTTTATTTATTAGCCGAATGTTAGACCGTGTAAAGTTGAAAACATACATGTCATTTTTGTTCTCCGTTGTTTAGTTTGTTTCCTATTTTCCCGACTTCACTCCTTAAGTACCGTTAACCCTGTAAAAAAAAAATTAGTGCATCTAATACAGTGCATTATGTCAGCGGTCTGGTTCAGACCTGCTGTTATTTGTAAAGTGGACAAAAATGTCCTTAAATGAGCCAATAGCGATCGCCATTGCCGTATAAATTCATAAGCTAATGTGATTGTTGTTTTCTTGTCTTATACAGATCATTTTGCAAGTAGTTTGCCAGTGAAACTGTAAGTATCTGACTACATGTCATGTTTTAATCCTCATTTGCATTTCATATCTGTACTTGGACTCATCATAAAGCTGATGTTAATTTGCTTTGCTGCTTAGATGGAACACCCCACATTCAGGAGAGCTCCAAATGGGACTCTCATCTTGAAGGCCTCTGCAGAGGCCCTGGCCCCCCAGCCTGGGGGCTACAGGGCCAAGAAGGAGAAGGAGGTGGATGCAGAGGCCACGGCCCACGTCGCCTCCGAGGGTGGCGACACATCGAACGCCACCCTCGTCCTGAGCCGGTGGAGGGTCCAGTTCGGCAAATACCAGGGCAAGACCTTCCACTGGCTCCTGGAGAATGACATGGGCTACACCATCCACCTGGTCACCTCCCAGGGTCTCAGTCCCCCCTGATGGCCAACAAGGTACAGTCACAGTCTTCAGTTTCATATTCATACAACACAGCTATAAGAGTAGAATCACAGTTATCAGTTTAATATTCAAGCTCCTGTGATGATGAGCTTCTTCTAACGAGTTCTCTGATTGGCACAGATTTGTCAACTACCTCCGGAGGAAGGCCCCTGCTCCTGGGTCCCAGATGGAGAACGCCGTCCTGGACGTGAAGAAGAGGGACAGACAAGAGAGCTGCTCCTGCTGCTGCTGGATCCGCCGCGGCCGCCGCCACAACCGCCACGGCCACCGCACCAGCAGCAGCAGCAGGACAGCCTCTGTCTTGGCTGAAAAGAGCAAGGCCACGTATGTGTTATAAGCTGTGATGTTAGTTAAAAATGAATAGATGCACTCTCTGCAGAAAAGTATTTTATACATGCTGTTGTGTGTCATTTCTTGTCATTGTAGGCCTCTGGCCCCCGCCATCAGGACTTTTCTCTCTGGACGGCGTTCTCTGTCTGGGGTGGAAATGCACTGCAGGCCAAGGTGCAGAAACTCTGTAAACCTGCATTCCAGGCAAGTCAAGTTCAGTGCAGTCTGACTCTAAATCACATAACAGAGTTCAACTGGACTGTTTTTCTCATGTTCACTCTCTGTGAAGAAGTACTGATGAGACCTCTGAATGAAGGTTAAAGGGACAACGAGGAGTTTTGGAGAAGCGAAGTGTTTTCAGTCTGACTCCTCCAAATCACATATTCATCAGATTAAAGTTTCAACTGGACTGTTTTTTCTCATTTGCGTTCAAACTCTGGTCTGTGATAGAGACAAAACGATATATTGATCGAAAATGGAGCCATTAACAAGTGCGGGTAGCGTAGATTCATCCACATTAACGTGAGACTGTTTTATAACCGAATAGAAACTCCTCGTTGGCCCTTTAACTGATTCTTTTCTGATTGTTTAACTGCGATCTCCACAGGGTGTCCTGCCAGAACACATGTGATGATGTCTGATGATAATGTCAGTCAATGATCCACACACTTATTTCCATGCCACTCATTTATTTCTCTGATGATTGAATTGTGTGATTGTGGTTTCTACAGAGAATTAAAAGAAACATAAATAGAAATGAATTATGCATAATTATAAACATAAAATGTGGCATAAGCATACACAATATATAATATCAATAAAAGAATATTGATACAGAAAATGTATGCATTTATTTAACACAATGCAATTATTAACACATCCCTGAAAGCAATGCACGCTGAAAAGGCATGCAACAATTGAGTGACGGTCCCTTAATCTCCGTGCATTATTGATTATCCCTAGCAGGCGGCAAATATAAACAATTAACTCTAGCGACGCCGTCACATATTAATAAACGGCCCGGCGGATATTAATCACCACATAACTTACGTCCTCAACAGTAAACAAAACAACTTGAACACTTAACAGTCTCATGGACGCACAATCTGAATGAAAGATAGTTGAATGAATGAGTCCCGACGATGACGGCTCCTCCGCTGCTCTTCCTCTGCGAGCAGCAGCGATCAATAGCTCAGGCAGGTGATCAGCGACCTGATTGGTTCAGAACACCGCGGCATCACGTGAACACTACATGCTGATCATGAGTGAGCTGGGTGACCTTCTGCACACTCTCCATGCGTTGACTGTGTGACTGCAGCCTCCTCCAGACCAGCTCCTCCCTCAGCAAGGACAGGACAAAGTAGACGAGGAGTGGGGATCATAATTGTGTGCCACTTTCTAAATTTTGTTTTATTTTGTTGACACGTTAAAGTCAGAAGTTTTTACAGAAGGATTTTCGATGTCTCTTTTCATCACTCTGTAAATGAGGAAATACTGTCACCAACCCTTAAACATCTAATGTCTCCATGTTTTTAGTAATAAAATGTTGTATACACGAGGCTGTGAATGATAATCAACAGTTCCCTGTGTAAAAACCGATCAATTTGGGAGGTTTGGTGTCTGTAAGTGCTGCTGAAGTGGAGATTTCTAACTCAGAGCCTTAGTCTAAAAAACTCTTTCTGAGAAAACGGCCTTGGACTGTAAAATTACATACCGTACATATGTAATCGAGATATTTTCCCTTCTTATGCTCCCTGTCTTCAGGCTGCATGCCGTGCACAATTACGGTATATAAATATCTATTTCTCTTTTATAAAGAAGCATTTTATGGAGCTAATTTATTTCCTCTGGGGAAGATGCACTGCTTGTGGAGATGTGTTTTGTTTATTTTTCCACATACATTATTGTTATTGTCAATCCTACTTTACCGTTGGTTGCTGATACAAAGAAAATGACAATTTTTGGGCCCACATCATCAGACAACAGTGTGTCACATAGCTGTTAACTTTTGGTGAATTTAGGCTGGGATGCCTTGCCTTAATAAAATAAATAATAATGTTTCTTGTTTTGTTTTTTGTTCTGCAGATTCTTTCTTTTAGACCTAATATATAACATATAGTTGAATTTGCCTGGAATAGTCATGTGCAAGTGCGTGAGACATGTGTCTGAACAAAGAAAAAAAGGCTGCATTCATTTAAACTTCTAAAATGTTTTATTAAAAAAAACAATAAAATAAAACAACAAAACACACAAAATCAAGCTAGTCATCCTCCTCCTCCTCCTCCTCCTGCTGCCCTCTGTCCTCCCTCCTCCTCGCGGCCAACCAGTAGCTGACGGGGATGCCGTCGTATAAGGCACAGTACATTGCCCTTTTTTTGTCTTTTTCTTTAAAATCGTAGTGGCTGTGGCCGTATTCTTTTGTTTTTGGCTGGTCACACCACTGACAAATCCTCGGCTTGTATGGTTTTTTTTCTCTCTGCACACCTTGCTCCATCTCTTTCTTCTTCCTCCAAGCAGTGGTCCTCGGAAGAGTGGTGGGGTTCTCCGCGATCTGCTCATCCAGCCACTGCTGCGGTGACCGCTGCTCCGGTCCATCCGAGGCCTGACAGTATTCCTCCCCGTTATAGAAGGCGTGGCCACACTCCAGTCTTTTGGGCATCCCGCAGTCTTCACAGGGATCCCCCGGTGCTGGAAAGACGAAGCCCATGGAGAGGAGCTGCTCGTCTACTACCGCCTGTACCTTCCGGCGGTTCACAGTGGACTGGGAAGGCTGTCTCTGGGAAGGCTGTCTCTGGGAAGGCTGTGTCTGGGAAGGCTGTCTCTGGGAAGGCGAGGGGCCTGAGGCGGGCGGCACTATGGAGGAGGAGGAGGAGGAGGTGGTGATGGAGGTGGACGGAGCCTGGTCTGGCTCTACTGCAAGAGACAGACAGAGACGACAGTAATGTCAGTGGTGGAGCACAGCACAGACAGTCAGTGTGTGAAACATTTGCACATTTTTTGTAAAGCTTTTAAAGGGATAGGTCACCCTAAATTCAAATTTCACTCATCTACGAGTCCCAGTGGCGGCCGGTCAATAGGGGGCGCTAGGGCGCCGCCCCCATCAAAATTTCAGGGATAAAGTGTTATCACAGTAAACGTAAATAACATAATAAAAAGTAATTACCATATCTGTTCAGTGTTCACTCATACAATGGGTTTTACTTTGAAATTTGTGAGCCTTTCCATTCAATACTGAGTTTATTCTGGGTTGTTTTATACATTTCAACAGCGAGGGACGCCGGCCACATGAGTGTGTATGTGGGCTCTTAAACTTTTGGCTTCCATGTGACTTCATGCTGGTCTCTAATTGGTTACTCCAAGATTCTCCTCCGGGCGCAGCTCTGGAGGTATTTGGAATCAGCGCGTTTGGGTTCATTTTTTATCCAATCGGATTGATTGATGATAGGCTAGCTGTCAATCAAAGTCACTCCCCTGGCAGCGGAGCCTCCGGTCACTCAAACAGCTACAGACGCACGCGGGTGCACACGGAGCAGACAGACAACAACAACAACAAGACAGCTAGCTAAATGTATAATGCTTTCTTCTTAAAAATTAGTTGTTTGCTTACCCCATTGCCCTAATCCTTTCACGAGGCGTTCGCTGGAGTGTTTAAAAAAAAAAAAAAGGCAAGTGACCGTGGACGGAGTGTTGTGTAACTCCGAGTTACACAACACTTTTCCCGTCTTTGTCATGCCAAACACAGTTAGCTGGATGTGAAGTCAGCAATGCTTTTTATTTATCTTATTTATCTGACGCCCCCCCAATTTATTTTAGCACCAGCCGCCACTGACGAGTCCTCTGTCCCTTCTCTGACTTACGGGGGGGTCAGCGCAGCAGTACTTGTCCATATTATGGTTGTCAATGAATACCAACTTTCTTCATCCAAAAAGACACACCAAAAAACATCAAAATACCTCCATACTGCTCGTCTGTAATGTCCCTCTTGTACTTGGAACAATTTCTCATGTCAGGGCTTCAATACAAGAGGGACATTATAGACGAGCAGTATGGAGGTATTTGGATGTTTTTTGGTGTGTCTTTTTGGACGAAGAAACCTGGTGTCCATTGACAACCATTATATGAACAAATACTGCTGCGTGAACCCCCCCATAACTCAGAGAAGGCACGGAGGACTCTGAAAATTCTCACAGCTCTTAGTCGACATGAGGGTGAGTAGATAATGAGTGAAATTTGAATTTTGGGTGAACTATCCCTTTAAATGTATAATGCTTTCTTCTTACCATGTTTCTTTTTCTGTTGCCTCTTATACCCCATCGCCTCTGTGTGCCATGTGGGTGAGGAGGAGGGGGTTGAGAAGGGGGAGCTGCTGGAGGAGCTGAAGGTGGTGCTGTAGGACGTGGAGGCAGCCTGGTCTGGCTCGACTGCAGAAGTCAAGACAACACTCATGTCAGTGGTGGAGCACAAACAGTGTGTGAAACAATTTCCCTTTTTTTTTCTCCAAAGGTTTTAAATCTAAAAAGCTTTTTTCTTACTATGTTTCTCCTTCCTCTGCCTCTTCCTCCCTGGTACTGTAGGAGTGGAGGAGGTGGTGGTGGTGGATGAGGCAGCCTGGCCGGGCTCTACAGCAGGAGACAAGAGTCATGTCAGTGGTGGAGCACCAAGAAAGTCAGTGTGTGAAAGATTTTCACTTTTAAGTATAAAATATAAAACTTTTTTTCCCCCTACCAGGCATCCTCTCCTCGTTTGCCTCTCTCTGTCCCTCTGTGTAGCTCTCCATCCTGCAAAGAAAGATTGGGAAATCAGGTGAATAGAAATGAAAGAAAAGGCCACAAAGTCTCACAAACCAGAGTCATGAAAAAACACTTACTTGTACGATATATCTCTTCTCTCTCTTTCTGTCTGTGGTTGTGATTGAGACACTTCACACAGTGACTTTACAGGTGACCAGGTCCCACCCTCAAGAACCGTTGGCCAATCAACTGCCCCGGGAACAGGCAGAGGGTCGTCATGTACAAAGGGCCTGTGATGTTCCCTTAAGTGTCTTGATGTCTCCGGAGATCCTAGGTGTATCTGAAGTTCCTATTTGCATTTTGACACAGGGGGGAGCAGGAGCAGGAGGAGGCCACACCTCCTCCCATGACCTGACCTGATCAGATCTGTCAGCTGTCACTTGGATGAGGAGGAGGTACATGATCTGATCTGCTGAGATTTTATAATAGCAGTGACTCGATTGTAGATCGTATAGTTAGTCGTGTCAGGTAGTCTACTCTCTACCCGAACCTTCCTGCCGTCTCCTTTTGTCCCTGCTGCTCTCTGGGCGGATGAGGGGTCTGAGCCTGAGGCAGACGTCGTGGTGGTGAAAGAGGAGCTCTGGCCCGGCTCACCTGCAAGAGATAAAAAATAACAGTCACATCAGTAATCCAGCACAAAGTGTCGTTGTTTGTGTCTTAAATGTAAATATTTTCCTCGTACCATCCTTTTCTATTGTGACGAAGAGCCACTTTGGGGGGGGGGGGGGGTTGGGTCTGGGGTTGGGTCTGGGTCTGGGTCTGGGGGAAAAAGTGGTGGGAAAACGGTGTCAGAAAGAAAGCTAAAATATGAATGTAATGTTAAAATAAAACTCAATTTGTAACCTGTCTCCGATTACTGTGGTTATGTTTGTATCACAATTCTGACACAATGACTGTCAGAGAAGAATGTTTTGGCGGAGCAGGGGGAGATTTTGGTGTGGAGCAGAAGACTGCGTGTTCAATCCCCGGGCCGGACAGGGATGAGCCTGTCTCCGATTACTGTTTGTATCAACAGGTCACATCATGTTAAGTAGCCTCGGTGCTTTGTTTCTTTCTTAATCTAAACATTTCGTAATGAAGTCATGCACACTACATTCCTGCAAATTCACGGTTTTCCAGCCAGAGATTAATGGGACGAAGGCAAAAAATAGCCTATTCAAATATTTATTCAATAATAATAATAATAATAATAATAAGAAACAAACAAAACATCGGGTAACAAAAATGACTTGTATGTTTTCTACTTTACACGGTCTAACATTCGGCTAATAAATAAACCACTGTAAATAAGTATAAAGTGACTTTTACACTCACCAGAGATTCTCCTGTCGGGTTTTGACGGCAGAATGACAGCGGCAGCAGAGCAGAGCGGGGCAGAAAACATGGCGGACGCCTGACACAAATACGGCCTCTGATTGGTCGCCAAAAGGCCCTGAAACATTGTGTGTCAGGGCCAATCAGGGAGCCGTAATTGTTTCACATTGTGTGTCAGAGTCAGATTTGACACAATCACGGCTCCTGATTGGCCCTGACACACAATGTTTCACACAATGTTTCACAGCCAATCAGGAGCCGTGATTGTGTCAAATCTGACACACAATGTTTCAGAGAAGAATGTTTGGGCGGAGCAGGGGGAGATTTTGGTGTGGAGCAGAAGACTGCGTGTTCAATCCCCGGGCCGGGCAGGGATGAGCCTGTCTCCGATTACTGTGGTTATGTTTGTATCAACAGGTCACAACATGTTAAGTAGCCTCGGTGCTTTGTTTTTTTGACCAGGTGAAAGGACTGGGAAGGGAGGGAGCTATCTGAATGTCTGCCACGGTGGTGCTCATAATGTGATTTGTAATGTTAGAAGCCACCTGCTGGAGGCCGACGGTAGTGGCGCTGGCTCACAGGAAACATGGCTGCTATATGAAAGTCTGTATTTATCTAAGTTTATGAAGTACTTTGGTTTGGGTTAGATTTAGGGTTAGCTTCATGTTTGTATGATGTCATGTTTGTGTAATGTCTCAAATCATTTAAAAAAAGTTTTCTAAAAAATAAAAATAAAAAAAATAAAAACTAAATGAGGAACGCTTCACGAATTTGCGTGTCATCCTTGCGCAGGGGCCATGCTAATCTTCTCTGTATCGTTCCAATTTTAGTATATGTGTTACCGAAGTAACACGAAAGTACCCTGTTACTGTGTAGTATTTGTACCTCTACAGTAGCAGCATGTTTCCGGCATGGTGTCGGCCGCCTGTGACGTTATGGTCAATATTTCGGTTCATATAACATTAACAAAAGTCAGAAAATGCACTACACAAAGTTTACAATAATGTGTTAAATTCACTACATATGATTCTGTTGATTTATTATTAGCACTTTAATTTAGTGTATTTATGTTTATCTATATCGATCTTCTCACGAACCGAAGGGGCTGATGGGAAATTTATGCCCCTTTAACCACACCCACCATCAGTCCGAGAGGAAAAACTTCGCATACTGTGGCTTTATTTTCACCTTTGATGTTTGTGTCGTCACAAAATACTATACTGATTCGATTCGTTACATTCAAGGATAGTTAACGGAGGGAAAATCTCTTCTTGTTGCATTCTTCCTTTAAAAACATTAAAACAAAGACGGTTTAGAAACAAGACACCCCATGACGAGTCAGCTTCCGGTATCTGTGTCACGTGGGTTTCCCCGACTCCGCCCCCTTCAGCGGACTAGCAAGATTATGGTCGATTCTTTTGCTCCAGAGTCACGGAAGTAAAAATGTTGGAATCATTTTTCACAATCCACATCTCACACTAAAATGGCAAATTTTAGACGGACAAATCAAGAGAAAATAAACTTTGTTCAAGACCTGTCTCTGTCTCAACAACACACTCTTGCATAGATCTCGTTGAAAACGACAACTAACGTTCGCCAAAGTTCTGACTGTTCGCTGTTCACAGTTTGTCATGGATTATCTTGATAGAAGTAGAGTATCTGATTCAACTGCAGTTCCCAACTTTTGCCACAAGGTGGCAGTGTAAGACCACTCTGTGGAGTGAGGGGCGCTGTGTAACACAGTAGTATCAGTGATGAGGCGTTGTTGGTGTTCAGCCGTTTGGTTAATACCTATGGTTAATGCATTCCTAGCCCCCCGCTACACCATCGTCAAGCCGTAAGAGCTTTCCATAAACAAAAACATATAAAAATCAATAATTGTAGCTACAAGTCACGAATACAAGCAACTCTAGTGGCGAACCGTGAACACTACAGCTGGGCCTTCACCTCAGCCCTCATTGCTGAGAAAAGAAAAAAAAAAAGTACGGTAATGAATTGAAAGCGTTTAATTAAGGATGACAAGGATGTTGACAAATAGACCATAACATTCTGCAACAAGAAACATTCTCAACATTAACTTAATAAAACTGGAGACCATTTAGGCTACGTTAAATAAACAATAGACATAGCCTACTCTAATGCCAACATCTGGAAATAGAAACAACCCCATACACTTCTGAATTAAGGGCAATTAGCGCTGGAAATGTTACAAACTCAGCAATAAATACAAATTACTGAATGTCCACTATTGGCCCGAATTAATCACTTGAAATAATAATCAGGTGGTTTGTAACCTGTTTGTAACACAGGCCACTTTACATGAAAACGAAATCAATGGAAGCGTCGTGAAGTTGGTCCAGCTGGTAACTCTGCCAGCTTTTGATTTCCAAGAAATGTGACGACATTGATGAGACATTTCAGGATCTCTCCTTTCTGCCTTGTTGTGGGTCGTAGGCCTAGTATGATTACGCTGCTCATCTAGCTGATGCGTCCCGTCGCGTGCACAGGTGCACAGGTGAATCTTGATGTCGGTGGGCTGACAAATCCGCAGGTGCATGAAAGTAAACAACTCCAGCAGTACAGCCTGTTTGTTTTCTTACAACCTGTCATCCATGATGCTGCTTGTATGTAATGTCCGTCTTGTATTGAAGCCCCGAAATGCGAAATCGTCCCCCCAAAAATTAAATAAGCCCATATTTCAAGCTTGTTTACAGAAGAAGCTAGTCTTCCTGGTTCACCAAAATCTCGCGAGATTTGCATCGATTAACTGACGCCGACGCGTTAATTGACGTGAGGGTGAGTAGCCTTAATAGCCTAATGAATTAAATATCCTTTTCGAGTGAACTTTTAACTGTCTCTCAACCGCTTTAGGTTTACAAGATATGTGTAGCCTAATCCTGTGTGGAAAAAAACATTTGAATAGCCTAGCTGAGTGAAGATTGGCTTTAACTGATTGAGATTTCTGCAGACAAAACAGACATTACATTGTAATTGGTATGTATGATATTGTAATCTACTAAGCATTCAATCATGCACACACACCCCAAAAAGAAAAACTATCAAAGCAGTTCATTATCATGGTTAATCAGTGTTTGTCTTTATTTCAATATACAAAAAGATGGATGTATTCTCATCTAGTTTATATTTCTAAGCATTTCAACTCACAGATAAAGTTTTCATTCGTACTGTTATAGTGAAACCATCCAACATACACTTCACACACACACGCGCACGCACACACTCTCACACACAGTTCACATAAACAGGGAGGGTCACACAGATCAGTCCAACATCCATTCACGCTACAAGAAATGAACAATATGTTGACTGTAAATCAAAATAAAAAGGCTTTGCTTTCACAGGATTCACACATGAAAAGGAAGAAACCCTTTACATTTTGTCAAGTAAATATATACACGATAATTGATACTTTCCTTTTTTTTTTTCGTTTTTTTTTTATTTTAATGTTTTTGTTGGTTTTTTTTCTTTGTTTTTGAAGATGAGACTGACTCCATGTTAGTGTTACTAACGAAGTACTGCATGAGGTAACTGGTTTTTCTGTTCAGAAGAGCTGGGTGTTGAAGACAGCATTTTGGAGGTTACCACTGATCCCAGCAGTGTTTTCCTACACGATCGTTGTTTTTTTCTGGCACATTACGTGAAAACACCTGGCTCAACGTACAGCTCACACACATAAAGAGATGAATCAGAACATGATCCAGGTGGATGTATGTGTGTGGTGAGATGTACGTCATTGATCCGCAGAAGAAAACTGCTAAGTCACAGCTGAGTTTAATGACTTGAACTACGAGATTCAAATATTGCTGTATAATAAATATTGCTGGACCCTTGGACCACACGCATGCCACTGTTTACATTAGTCCTAATGGGGCTGCATTATCAAACGTCAATCAATGTGGTTATAGACACGTCAAATGATTCCCAAACACTCAAAACATTGTTCTGTATTGATGCAGCTGCTGTTGTTGTTGTTGGTTTCTTGTATTTTTTTGTTATTTTTTTGTTTTGTTCCACGTGTTCTTTACCAAAAAACTGCACAGGCAAGCGTTTACAGACCACGGTCAAAAAAATTCACCATCTTTCCACAGCACTAATCAAAGCACAACAGATGAGCCTGTGTGTCGTCCAACGTGGCTAAACTATCACTGAACAGGTCTGAACGTCACATCAGCGGGTTAATATTGAGGTAATACTGTTCAAACTGGCATTACAAACAAGTGGACAATCACAGAAGCCACCTGCCCCCCAAACCATTAGGATTTTTTTCTTATTTTTAATTTTTTAATCTGTCTTTTATTTCTATTTTATTTGGGGATGATACTAAGATTTGTGATGCGAGTGCTACCTACACAGCTTCTGATCCAGACGACTGATGATACCATTATCCATAATAAATCATAATATATCTCACAGGGCGAAGTTTAAAATATGTAGAGGTGGAACTGAGGAATCCCTTTCTGTTTCTGTGACATGAGAACTGTAATGCCCTGATTTCGCTTTTTTTTTTTGTTTCTTTTTTTTAATGTTTGTTTTTAATAATAAAACAGATTAGTGTTCTGAAACTGTGTATGTGCACGTCTATTTACAAGAATCTGCCTCTCTTCTTTTAGGTTTGTACAGCATTAACACCGTGACAACTGGTCAGGCTCTATTCGAGAAAAAAAAAAGAAAAAAAAGAAAGAAAAAGAAAAATCTCCACAGACACAGAGGCCCAACCGGCAATAAAATATCTCAACTACTAAAAACACAATAAAATACATAACACAACTTGATATACATGTAGAAAAAGCCTGAGGTACTTGTCAGAATATCTGAGGTCAGTCTGGAGGAGTAAGCAGCTGAGGGCTTACCCAGTCAAAAAACACAAAAACAGAATATTAGCCTCACATAATATCATGGATAGTTATCACATGTTAGCGTTATATTAACAAAGAATACATGTACATCTACAAATCCTTGAGTATCCTGGAATAGTCACAGCAGCATAACGGACATTCAATGTATGGTATTCATGTTATGGTACAACTTATGGCATTGCATTTGAGACAAAGGCAACCATTTGAGCTCTCCTTGCATGACGTACAGTGACTGAGGTATCTGGGGGACTGGTGTCCGGTTGAGTCAACTGAACAAACACCCATGAAAATTAAAAAAAAACAAAACAAAAACAAAAAAAACAGACATGTTGCTTACTCAAGTATGGCCCTCGCAAGGATAAAGCCCAAATACCTGTCCATGATTCTTACACTCGCTATCCATTTCAATTCATTTAAGTCTTCAATTCTGGCACACACACGCACACACTCACACAAACACACACGCACGCTTCAAACACAGTTAAAAATCAAGAATGTGTAACATTGCAACTCCAGACAGCATCCGTCAATGCCCCTGGCACTGGCAAAGGAGTAACTCTGAATTTTTTTTTTTACAATTTAAAAACGAACAAACAAACAGAAAAAAAAAAAAAAAATCCAGGAATATGTCCATGATAGCTAGCTGGATAGCTTGCCTCTCAAATTAGAGAAAATATTTCAAAGAAGCTTACTGGATACCTGAGAGGTAGTTCCCCGGGGAGGGGGGTGGTGGGGGGCGAAACGAAACAAGACGCTCGTCCCAAAAAATCTTCAAAGAGTTCAAAATGTCCAGTTACGACCGCGTTCGGCTTCCGTTTTCCGCTCGCTCCCTTGGGATAAAACAGCTGTGCTCCAATGTTTTTGATCTTATTTTTCCCCCATTCTGAGGCATTCATGAGTTTAAAAACAAGGGAGGACACTCGAGTTGAGAAAGAAAAAAAGAAAAAAAAGAAAAAAATAATAATTCAGAGAAGCTTCGACCCCTGAGGAAGATGAAATATATTTTTCTAACAGTCTCAAAAACGGTTCCTCCGAGGTGTGCAGCACGTCGTCTGAGGTTTGGAGCAGAGATTCATTTCATTTGGCCGCAGACGAACATGACCAAGACAGGAAAACGAAAACAAGAACAACTCATGAGGTAATTAAAAAAAAAAAAAAAAAAATCACACACACAGACTAACACAAACAAAATACATGAGGTAATGACAACACTTAAGATTTGACACATGGGTGTTATCAGATGTGCCCATCGCATAGCTTATTACTACTTCAAAACTACAGCAGATGGATGTGTTAGTAAGATCTGACTTTAAAAACACTGAAGACATTAAAAACACGGGCGAGAGGGGGAGGGGGGAAAGAAAATACCAGTATTGGGTTTAAAATAGCAGCTGCATTCAAGTTGCTAGTTGTTTTCGTTAAATAATCACGGAGATCCGCTGAGTTTGGGTTTTGAAAAAATTAAAAAGTCAGGAGCTCAGGTGAGAGGAGGAGGAGGATGGTTGTCACCCGTTCAGGTGCTGGACTCTTTGGGAGGTAGGTCCTCGTTGGTGAGAGACGTCACTATGGAGACGGGGCTGTCTGAGGTAGTGCTGCTGATCATCCTGGCGATTTGGCCGATGCGCTCCTCCACGCAGCCGGCCGACAATCGTGCCTCGGCGTCGTGGTCCCAGCATTCCTCGATGGTCTCGCTCATCTGGCTCAAACCCTGTGTGGAGACAAAAACCCAGAAATTAGTTTCATCGTTTCAGACAGTTAGGCTAGCTACGTTCCCATTACTGGTTTTTGCAGATAAATAAAAGCGATATTTCTGAAATTTTGAAAAAACCTACAATTGTTATTTACAAGTATTTCCATTGAACAGTGTTTTGCGATTGAGCTGCAACTAGGGATGCACCGATACCGATACTGGCATCAGGTATCAGCCCCGATACTGTTGTAATATACTCGTATCGGTATCTGTGAACTTTACTGATACCAAGAACCGATACCAGTGCATGCAATTGCTCTGCATGAAGACCACGATCAGAGGGTGGCTTTGCATCTCTGTTGTATTTTTTAATAAAACTTGTCTTCCAATTCATTGCATTTTGCCTAACTGTTTATTTTATTGTTGTGGTAGAAGGGTTAGCATCGGTACTCGGTATCAGCAAGTACTCAGATCCAAGTATCGGTATCGTATCGGTTTGAAAAAAAGTGGTATCGGTGCATCCCTAGCTGCAACTCTTGTAAAGTCGAGTCTTGCAATATCCCATAATTCTCTTCAATTCTCGTCCCGCGAGACTTTACTTTTGAGGAAAACGGACATAAGCGCCTTGTGTTTTCATGATGTTGGGACAGCGATCTCAGCTGTTATTGTATTGTTTTAATAAGGGCTTATTGTAACTAAAGATGTCACAGATGAACTACGGATACAAAATTTCAAGATCAACTGAATTGAAACAAGTGTTTCCATAACACTTTCGCGATACACTTTTATATATACACGTCAGAAAAACCACCTCATGAGAGCGTTAAAAATGTTTTAGCGATATTTGAGAGGTTTTTATAAGCGTTTCCATAACCATTTTTTTATCGCGATATTTAGGTTTTGCGCATTTCTAGGGGTAATGGAAACACATCTTCTGTAGAAAAAAACAAACAAAAACGTGGCGTCCTGTTGAAACTGAAGGAGCTACTTTTTTTTTTCTACAGTTAACTCACGGGATGTTTGAGCCAGCACTCCTTGATGACTGGACGCATCTTCTTGTGCACGACCACATCCTGCAGATCCTCCAGAGAGGGATGCTGGCCGATTTCGTCCTCGAACGGCAGCATGTACTCGCCAACGGTACCTGAGGAGAGGCAAGGGGGAGGGGAAGGGAGGAGCGTTACAAAAAGAAGTATTTGTATTTAAACAGAAACTTCAGCCCCGTTTGCACCTTTGACCTTTGATCGGATGGCTTTCCCAGACAAAAAAAAAAAAAAACGAAAACTAATCCTTTGTTTATTAGGTCAGCCTGAAGCACAGTGACCTTATCACCCGAGGGCGAAGCCGCATTCCTGCGCCGTTTGACTCACTCACCGTCGGCCTCTGAGCAGCGGGACACCAGCTCCCACAGCACCAAGCCCATGGCGTACATGTCTATCCTCAGGAAGGAGTCTCGCTGGAAGTTGATGGCTCCCTCCAGCACCTCTGGAGCCATGTAGCGCCTCGTACCCACCTGGAGGGACAGCGGAGGGAGAGCGTGCATGAGCAGCCATGTATATATTTAACACCTACGTCAGGTTTGTGGCTTTTGCTTGTTCTGAAACTTCCCTTATTACCCCTGGACATTTAACATCATGTAACCACAAGCCAAATAAAGCAATGTGAAAAACCCTTAGCATCAGATTTGCTCCTGGGTATTAACT
Source organism: Decapterus maruadsi (assembly GCA_030347415.2). Taxonomy (NCBI): domain Eukaryota; kingdom Metazoa; phylum Chordata; class Actinopteri; order Carangiformes; family Carangidae; genus Decapterus; species Decapterus maruadsi. The sequence continues at coordinate 23,948,194 of CM064906.1, forward strand.
GGCTCTACTTAAAGCTGCAGCCTGCAAACTTATCCCGTTCCTCTGTTGCCAGGTTTAAATACTTTTCCTGATGAATCATTAACCGCTACAACAGGAAACGGTCCCTGTGTGCTTTATTCATGACTCCTGCTTTCTGCAGAAACACTGACTCAATCATGTGTTTTGAATCTCTGTGTCTCTTAATTTGACACAAGGGAAATGATGATTCAATTTGCAGAAATATTTCACTCCTTACTGGATGGAGAAGGTGTAAATTGGAAAAAGCTGTGTGACACCTGAATGTGAACGTATCAGCAAAAAAACCCACTCAAAAAACAAAACAAGTTGACAGTTAGACGTTACTTCATTACCTGGCCATGGGTATCTCCTGGAGGTTTTCCTGGTTCAAATCGTACGGCGAGTCCAAAGTCTCCAATGATGGCGGTTAAATCATCTCGAATCATCACATTCTTACTCTTGAAGTCCCTGGGAAAAATCATTTTAGACGTTATTACAATCCTGTAATTATAGAAGCGGTGAGTCACAAATTAGCCCGTGAATTTTCCAAGGTGAGAAGACTAAATGCAGCACAACCAGAAAAAAAAGGCTAGAGCTAAAATTAAATACAGGCTGCTTTTCAGGTTTACACATGTTTCTCCTACCTGTGTGCAATAGTGGGTTTTGGCCCCTCCCCCTTGTAGCTGGGAATGTCCTCGTGGAGGTAGGCCAAGCCGCGGGACATGGTCTCTGCTATGTGACACAGCTCAGTCCAGGTCACAGTGTTACCCTTCAGGTGGTCCGTCAGCGAGCCCTGCACACACACACAGACACACACACAAGAGAGCAGCAATTAATATCTGCACATTATTCTAATTTTGAATCAGTGTCATGGGAGATTTGTTTTGCATTTGTGTTTTCCTAAAGAGAAACTATGGAAGTCTGGTCGCTTTTCCTCTGATTTGCTAACCCTCGGCCGAAACTCAGCCCCTCCTCTTGGGCTCAACTGTGCAGCCTCCTGCCAGACGCAGCAGTTGTCAGGACCGTGTGCCCATCAGCAACCCGACCCTCGATTAAGAGGACGATCAATTTTTTTTTGCCGTTGTTGTGATGCACATCATGAGCATGTGCACATGAGAATCGGAATAGGAATCGTGAGACACCCAAAGATTCGCATCTCTAGTAAAAATGTAGCATAACCACAGGGAACAGCCTAATTAGTTCCTCTTTAAAGGGATAGTTCAAGATTTTGGCCCATTGCCATAATCCCTATAGTCATAGTAGGAGGTTTGTTACCTTTAATTGTGGGTGCAAGATATTTTTAGAACGGTGGAGCAGAGCCGTGAGCTGCTCAGAGTTACGCTACGGAGGCTAATGGGATTTCTTGGTTTCCCTCATCAAACTCATCACAATACAACAACTCCAAAACGCTCTGGTGGACAAGTTGTGACCTGCACATTCACCACGCTATGAGATAAAAACGTAACGTTACGAGACAGAGCTGTTTTAGAGGTAAATTCATGCAAAATGATGGGCATTCCCGTCAGGGGGCAGTTTTTCGGCAAGCAGTCTCTGCATTTGCCTATAAAACAACTCCGTCTCGTAATGTTCTGTAAGGCCTGGGCAAAAGAAAAAAAATGGAAAGGGACTCCCATATTGTCACATTTTGTAATGACTATAAAGCCACATAAACCCTCTGTAAAGGCACCGCGCAGCATAACATAACACTGCTCCCAAAGAGAGACATTACCAACACAGTGTTTACTATACATAGACTCTACTTGGGTGGCTGCCCAGTTAGATTCATGTAGATACAATCACACCACTCCAGTTCTGCCTTGAGTAAATCTCACATTAGAAACCAATATTTGGCCACACACCTGTCTCCTGCAGTGAGTAGGTGGGACTACAGGCTTTGAAGGCTCTGCCTACATCTGCATAAGGCATTTAGAGGACATGTGTAAAATGTAGTTACATGCAAATCCTGTATCTATGACAAACAATGCAACATCTCTAGTGATTATTCCCGATTTGCTGTCGTGTGCATGTTATTTATCAATTGATAATAAATAATGACCCACAATGGACCAAATGAGACATGAAGCCTTGAAACTCATTGCACAAATATGCTACAGCAGCTCTTGTTGTAGCTTTTATTATCCAAGACAAGGTTTTCTAACGGTCTTATAGTGTCATTTTCAAATCTTGTAGTATGTGACATAAGTGCCTGTATTATTGTTTTTACGCCACATGCTTAAAAACAAAATGAGCTATCTCTTTAAAGCATGCTGGGAACAACAGGCCAACCATAAGTAATAAAATCCCGTCTTTAATAAAAGCTGTGGGGGTCTTTTGTTGAGGTAAATAAACTGACCTATGTCTTTATTGGAAAGCTCTCCTGGTCAACACTGCAGCCCTATAACCTCACCATGGTTCTGCTATATGTGGGTATATAAGGTTGTGTAAGACGAGACGTGTCCTCACCCTCTCGTGAAACTCTGTGATGAGCCACAGCTCCGTCTCCAGGTTGCTGCCGTGCTTTTCTGCAGCGATGTAGCGCAGGATGTTTTCATGCCGCATCCCAGGAGTTATGAAAATGTCCCGCTCGTTCTGCCATGACTGCTTATCCTACACGAACACACGTAGACGCACACAAATCAGTTATGTTTAGGTCTCCGTGACTCACACAAGCAATTTAGAAAACAACAGGCTCCACTCTCGTGTTTATGTTACACAGAACAATCGACTACACAAGCAGCTATTGTGATTTCAATGTGAATGGTTATATTAACTTTCATTTTCACTTAATAAATATAAAGTTAATGATGTGATTTTTGTTTGTCTTGTCCCTTTACATCTTGACAATATGACTAGTTGGACAGATCGTCTCAGTAGCAGCAACATTTATGGTGCTGACAATGCTTAACAATGTGGTGGGTGACACATTTTACCTTCAAAAAACAAAATTGCATCGTGTGAGAGTTGGATATTGCAGTTGGCCATGGTGCAATTTTGCATTACACTGCAATTAACTGTGTAGCCTCAACTGAAAGGAAATTATCCTTTATAATCAAAAACATCTAACAATATTAATAATTCTGGAAACCTCACACCCAGAACTCATAGAAGGCAAAATCTAAAATCAATGAAAAATACTATTTCTGGTGTGTAACTATGGTAGTGCCCAGAAATTATAGAGTGCATTTAGACTATAAGATGTATTGTAACTATATATTTTCATGCTATTTTCCAATATTTTATAGTTGCATACAAAATAAACTGTTTGCATGTTTTATAACTGCTGTAAGTGTCTTGTTTTTTGCAGGATACAGATGTTTCTTAACACTGTGTTTGTCAAACATAATGTGAAAACATGAGAGGCACGAGCTGAGGCTATAAAAACAGTAATAAAAAAGATAAAGACACATCACATGTATATGTCTTGGGTTATTGTTGCTTCATACCTGAACAGGGAAGATCTTTACGGCGACATATTCGCTCATCAGCTGGGCCTTCCACACGCAACCAAAACGCCCCCTGGCTTTGATTTCCAGCAGCTGCAGCGGTTTCAGACCCACCAGGGGCGACGGAGGAGTGGGCCCTGGATCCTAAACAACAGAAAAAGAAAAAAAAAACTGTCATTCTTCTGCCACAGACACAGGTGGGCTGCTTCAGATGGGGGTCAGAGTTTAGCGTGTTTGTTTGTGTCCTCCCGTCTCACCTCGCTAAGGTCTACGTGGCCGTAGGGAGGTTTGCGGTGGCGGTACATCCACAAGGCCAGGACGAGCGCCAGGGACAGCACGCAGAGAGGCAGCAGGGAGTAGACCAGCACGTTGAGCAGCGACGGCACTCTGGGTGGAGGCCGGATTTTCACTGTGGAGGAGGAACAGAGTAATTACAGCCTGTCAGCGTTACCAGCATGTGGGTTATTAGGAGCAACACAGATATCCCTCAGATGTGTTTTAAAAAGTCATATTTTATCAAGTTTTCCGACCTTCACGCTTGACTGACAAATGACTGGACTCTATGAGATAAACTGGAAAGTGGCAGCGTTGTTTTGTCAAATAATCATGTGTTAATGGCAACTCATTTTCCACTGAGGCCATTTTGAATAATAAAAACAACTTATAGCTAAGCAGTAAAATGTTCAGCCCTTAAAGGGACTATGAGAAGTTTCAGACCGGCGCAAGACGGACCAAAGCGAAAACATTTGCCAAGAATGTTTTCATTGATCAAGAACGAAAGACGAAAGATGATCAGATACCGTCGTAGTTCCGACCATGAGCGATGCCAACCAGCGATCCGGTGGCGTTATTCCCAGGAAACCAAAAGTAGGAAATGCTGGGCGAGCCGACCACTAACTAATATCAAAATAACGATAAAGACACAACTATATATTTATTGAAAATGGAAAGTGTGGGTAATGTAGATTCATCCACATTAATGAGACTCTTTCATGACCAGAAACAAACTCCTCGGTGTCTCTTTAAATACACGTTTGCCACAAGAGTTTGAACCATATTTTAGCAATCCTTGCAAAAAAACATGTGCTTATGTAAACACAAGGAATATTGGCTTATTGATTGGTTGATAGGAACTCCCCTCATGTCGGTAGGTATCCATATCGGTCAGGCCATCGCTCCAACATGTCTGCTTGTTCCCACACAGTCACAATAATAACTGCTTTTGACTTCCAGTCTGTAACATTTATCCTTTTCAGGGTCATCATTATGTTTTTTTAATGTAATATTTTCTGCAAACGTAGCACAAATTAGCTGAAAATGCCCGGGGCCCAGACTATTTCCTGATGCCTCCCCCTCCTCCTCCTCCTAAAATATACATTTAAATCATATATTCTTTTTACAAATAGTTGCCTAACGGCTCACGGTAACGGCGGGTCATTACATTTTGTTTATTCACTACTAGACGCAGGCCTAACCTCAAGCTCTCACTACTCAGAGGGGGGGAAAAAGGCAAAGAGCCATTTTTGTGTTTGTACTGTATGTAGGATGCATTTGCTGCTCACCTCGGTTGCCACTGCCAATCATGTCAGGAAGGTGGGTGAATCGTTCATTGCAGTAGTTTCCCTCGCAGCAGCAGAAGAAGACCTGAGGGTTTTCCTCCATGGAGACACACTCTTGCCTAAAAAAAACCAAAAAAAAAACCAGCAGATGAGACACAAACGCACACACACTCCACATTATTGCTCCGATAAACCAACAACACACACAAATACACGTCAAAGCTGCTTTAATAATTAAAAATAAAGCCAAAACATCATGACAGTAAAAAACAGACGCAGCGTTTTTAGGATGTTGACTTCAACTTGAGGGACCAAGTAAAACTCTTCTGCTTCTGTTGTTGATGAAATATTGAAGCGTACAGTAACAGTTTGACTTCGGAGATGGAGATGATGTCACATCTGAGTTGGTAACAAGTCAGAAACTCAGGCCTTTTGTTACATAATGATGTTGCTATGATTGTCAGCTAATACCAGCCGATTGCGTGAAAGCAACACAACATGTCTACAGGTAGAAGTTGCACAGTTCTCCCAATCGGACTAATTTAATGACACAAAACCAAGACTAAGAGGCTGATAAACAGTGAAATATTCATCTTATATTCACTGTTGATGCATGGAGCAGCCACCTTGCATTACAAACTCTGGATAACCCAACTTCAGAGGGAGTTTTTGACGACATAGCCGACTAGATACTCAGAAAATCTAACTTTTGAGATGTAGATGAGCCATATTTATTCTGTGAATTCACTTAAACCTTTCATTATTTGATGATGGATCTATGTTAGCACATAATATTAACATAAAAGACTCGATTTACAGCCCAGTCCTGTGTGATTAAATGTACTTCTTTAGAATATACAACAATCAAATACAACATTAAAGCTGCATGCGACTGCATCTGTGAGACGTTTTAAAGGTTTCAAATGTAATTTAATCTGAAACCTAATTTGTAGTTTTAATTATTTTCCACGACTTCTTGGCTTCCCGCAGGAAAAAAAAATACACACAGATCAATCACAACATTAAAACCAGTCACCTGCTTTCATATTATGGCCGGTTGGTTTATTACCTCATTACTTCCAAGTCAGAAAATGTTCCCAAATCCAGTCATTGGGAACGCTGGATCTCCAACACACAGCACATCCCGGCTCTTTAATACCACAATTAATCTTTGTGACACTGTCTCTTAACTTGCGGAGACCTGCCCACCTGTTCATCGCCTTTCTTTTTCTTTTTTTTTACAGAGCTTTCTCTCAGATTGAACTGACCAGGAGCAAATTTACTTCCCCGGTTCCCATTATATTCCCTCTGTGTAATTACAGCCAACAGCACTTCAAGCCAGAGCAATTTCCCTGGAAACCGTCAACATATTTTGCAGCTGCGTCCAAAGTAACCTACAATTTATATGCGTTCACGCTCGCTCTCTCTTAAACCTGCTTTTGATTTAATGCAGTCACATGCTGATCATCATCAAAAAGCCACCGACTGCAATGAAAACAGCCGTCACTTAACCGCTATTCAACAACTCCAGTCTTGACCCTGAAATACTCAAGACGCCGCGCGGGCCAATCTCACAACTACTTTTTTTACATTTAGCACTAGAAAAGCTGCCAAGTGCTGCACAGAAAAAGAGCTATTTTATGCACAGCTGTGTCGTCTAAGATCCATTATTGCGGCTCTCTTTTCTCCGGCTCGCCTTCGAAAAACGAGCCACCAGAGGTCTCCAGGCTTGTTCAGAAAAACGCTGTGGCTGGAATATTAAAAAACTAAGATAAGTCTGATTGTGACACACCAGTCTGCACAGGCTGCTGATAAAAAAAGGGTTTTTGAAATTCTCCTCCCGACTTTACTTAAATCCTGAGCGAGCGGTCTCGCTGGTGCCGCCGTATCTGTGTCTATCTGCCGTCACTGGACTGTGGACACTGAGCAGCAAACTAGCCGGTTATTTCCAGAGAGAATAAATGGGAGCCGCGCTGGTTTGCACAGCGTTTTCCCTACTTGTGGGAACCTCCTCCTCAATCTGTCTCCATTTTATATCAAGATTGGGAACTTAACTTCAACCTGTTGTACATTTATAAGTGTATTCATATGTTGTGTAGACGCAGTAAGCTCTGTGCTTTGTCTGCTTTTATGCACGAAGCAATTATCGGATTCATAGAGCAGCAGAAAATTAAAATGAATCAATAGCTATTTCTTTTGTTATTGTTGCTCTTAGCGACTCTGCAAGTAAAAATTGAACAGATTTGCTTGTATCAGCTTCTCTAATTTGCATAATTTCTACTTTTCTGTGTTGTATATCATTGTAAATAGATTATCCGTGAGGTTTGGAGAATTGATCACACACTTTTACAGTCAAACTGATGAAAACAATCACTAGTTGCAGTCCCCGTATCATTGCGTCCGCAGCTTAATGTGCATATTTACACTGCGTGATGTGTATTGGGACTAATGTCTGAGATAAAAGGGACTGTAAATAAGCCTCTCAGTCAATATGTTAATGGGCCACACAGTTAATCTGGTAATGTGCATATCCTGCATCTCATTGTTATGGGGCCATTGTTTTCTGCTCGGCTGGGATGTTTTTACAAGCAAAGTGAGAACTGCTGCTCCCTCAGCGTGAGATGACAGAGCTGTGTCCGACCCCTTGGTGAAAACCTATAGACATTCAAATGCTGAAAAGGGAGGGGGGAAACAGCTCAATTGTCACATCTGAGTAGCTGCAAAGTGCAAATGTTTCTTTTTTTTTCTAATTTTTCCACTTGATTGGCAAACTGACAAATTGTTTTCTGTGTTGGAGCTGCTATTTGTGGCCCTGAGGACGCCCCAGGTCATAGGAATAAAGATGCACTAGATGGCTGTTGGCTGTTGTTGCGCTCGCTGCCTGCCTGCCTGCCAGTCGCTCTCTGGGTGTGAGCCAGAAACCTGAAACATAAAAAATGTTAGAAATCACATGGCGGAGACGACCTCGCTCAGCGACCCGACCTGTCATAGCAGTTGAAGTCGTCCAGCCAGCAGCCTTTCTTCACCAGCTTGATGGTCCCTGAGGAGTTGAGCCAGGAGGCGTAACAGTGCAGTCGCTTGTCCTTCTCCCCCTCGCAGCGCTCGAAGCCGCTCTGGTTGGTCCTCTCCGTACGCCAGTTATCATTGTAGTACACGCACTCCCGCGTCTCTGCTTCGCCCAGACTGTACCCTGAGATGGACAGAAGGCCTCAGTCAGATCACAACGTAATGAATTGAACCTCAGAGGGGCGGAAACAGAGACATATGGCGCAGGATCCGTTCAGTCAGTGGCACGAAAGAAACATCTCTCCGTGCAGAGCCTCTCTATCATCATTCTGGCACATGGCCAAGTTTGGGAGCTCTCTGTAGTAAAAAAAAAAAAAGGGAGTTCCTCTGGGCTAAGAAATTGTTGCTGAATAGTAGCTCAGCATAATACCATTCACGGAAAAAAATCTTTTCAGAGGCTAACAAGTGGAAAAAAAGAGGAAAATGACAGGATTTAATTGGCAGTGGAAGAACAATGATCTGCCCTGCTGTGGTATAGAAACACCACACACACACTTTCTCACACACACACAGAGCGAGAACATGCTACGTCTGATAGATAAGGGACTCGTGCATCCTCCTGAAGTATGACACATCTGGAAGGACAGATAAGACCTTCTTCTTTAAGAGGAAACCAAGCCCAAATGTGACAATAGCTGTCAGTCTCCTGATGTTGAACGTTTCCTTACAGGGAGAAGAAGAAGAAGAAGGGGGAAAAAATTTTTAAAAAGCCTTTTATTATCCCTCTTAGTGGATTTAATGCTGGACGCACTGACGGGGGGCAAATGGGAGACATGTTCCTGATGAACAGTAAAGCAGATAACACGGAGCGTGAGTGTCATTCACAACATCTTATGGACATTCAAGCCTAATCTTTGTTCACAGGGGGAAAAAAAATAGTGCCTGTCTCTTTAAATCCCTGCCTATAGGAGGCTGCCCATCCCCCAGTGTTACCCCCACCAACCCATTACACACACACACACACATATACACACACTCACACAGGCACACATCCACTTACACATCCATGCATTTAGCTGTCCGGCAGCAGCATACAATGGACTTCATTATGGTGATATGGGGATGTAGCCTATGTAATAACCAAACATGGTGCTCATTATTAAAGGAAGTCAGGTTGTAAGGACAAATAACGCAAATGTATACACACACACACATACACACACAGAGCAGTGATGCTCAATGCTCCATTGAGCCGAGATGGCATTTCTGATATCTGTGGTCACATGATCCGGGAGGACTTTTACTACAAGATCATTCCCTAACCCCCCACCACCATCACCACCACCATCACCCCCCCCCCTCCCTCTGTCACTTACTGAGGCTTACACCACAACAACATGAATTCTGGAGAAGCAGCTTATACACTATAGCTACACTCCCCGAGTCCTAATCTATAAACCATAAAGGCATTAAACCACTGAGCTATTTGCCACACAGGAGACAGCTGTGCCTCAATGAAAATTTTATTATTGTTCGAGGAAAACATGAAAAAAGAGAAAAAAAAGGGGAAATCATTTCACCAACAGGAGCAAAGGAGGATGATATTGTTTGTAAAAATAGCCTAACTGTGGTGTCATTTTAAACTAGGCTAGATGTGTATTCATGTTAATGTGTAAGCTAAAAAAAAAAAAGACAACAGTCTCCCATATGAGTTGCAAAACAAAAGAAAAACAAGCCTCATGCTCAATTTCACGTGGCAGGCTTTGGAAATGGGAGCCGAGTGTGTGTAACAGTAACCTGAATTCACAGCTGATGTCTCATCTTGCAAATCAAACCACATTGATTTTTTGGTTGATTTCAAACAAATAAACCAACAACAACAACAACAACAGAAAGAAAACAAATCAAAACAAAAGGAGGAAGTGTGTGTATCCCCCTCCTCTTGTTCAGGCTGTAACCACAAAACAAGAGTGCAGAGCTGAGATGTAGCCTATAAGGTTTCAGGATGTTGATGCAGCTGCTGCCTTCTATTTCTGCCACTGTTAAGAAAGGCGAGGGGGGCGGGGGGGCGCAACAGTTCTACATTTGGATATAAATATATATATTTTAAATGTTTCACAGCGCTAAAACGACATATTTAACGACAATTGGATGTATATGTTTAATGTAACATAAAAAACACAGCAGCTATTGCTTTAATAATTCTCCAGGGAGGGGAAAATATATGTGTTTAAGCGACAAACAGAGAAAAGCCGATTATGGTGGAGAGAATAAACCCCAACCTCACCACAGCTGAACGACAAGCATCCACTGCCAACAAACTTTAACACAACCTACTGCACAACAAAACGTAGAAAAAGCGAACTCGCGCGCGGGGTTTGGGAAGCCACACGCGCACACAGCAAACGGACCCAGCTCGCGACAATGTAACAAATTAAGAGAGAAGAGGGGGGAAAAGAGAAGAGGAGGAGATCACACTGTAGCGATTTCAGGAAAAGCTTACCTGCGCACAAAGTTCCCAGAAGAAGTGAACAAGTCAGCCATGAAAAAGACATGTTCCGTGTTAAATACAGCACAGAGATTTCCCCCCGCTTTCCGTCGCGAACATTTAATAAAACTCAGCTTGTCCAAAACATGAGTCCAGCGGGGATCAAAACGACCACAGGCCTCCGGTCCCTCCAGCAGTCCGACCACGACCACCACCACCACCACCAACCAGGAGCAGCACCAACACCAACACCAACACCTCCTCCTCTTCTTCTTCTTCCTCTTCTTCCTCCACCACTACCTCCAACACCACCGCCACAGCGCGTGTCAATAGCCGCGACGGTGCAACAATGTTGCAAAGGAAGAAGAAGAAAAAAACACACACAAAAAAAAGAAAAACAGGAGCGATTAATGGACCGTCGGGCTCTTTCAGTCCATCACCAAACGCGGCGTTTCTCTTCGCAAACCGGATCCAAACACCGAGTGGGAAGCAGCAAAACCATCCGAGACGAAACCCCGGCGCTGTTTTCTCTGTTTTTTCCTTTTTTCTTCCTCTTCTTTGAGGTTATTCACTTGAGTAGTAGCACCGCTGCGTCGGGAGGTCGGTCGGGGTTTACATGCATGTTACTGATCTGTGTCCAAAATGGCTTCTAAATGGGGAATGGGCTGCAAACAGGGAAACCCGGATGTGTAAACACAAAGAGGGGAATTCAGGCAGCCAGCGAGTGACCTTAACGCGACACCGTAGATACACGCCTGAATTGACTTTATTCCAGCCTCGTGTCGATAATTATCACATTATTTTAATCGTATAAAGCCCGTCATCATCCCACCCCCCTTTTAGACCGACAACAGCAGCAAGCAACAACAACAAAGAGGGAATACGCGGTCGGAGAGGGGGGAAATAATGTGGTGTTTGCCACGTTGGTTGGTGTTTGTCCCGACTCCTCCAGCTGATTTAACACTTACACTTTCTGTCGTCAGAGTTGGTTTTATACAATCTAGCTCCACTTTGTCGCTGCTTATCATTAAATTTATAGTTTTTAATCCAGCTCCTAATGAATTTAGCGCTTAAACGCGGAGAAAAGTGACGTGTTTCGCTTCTTTATGAGTTAAAAAAAAACCTCAGTGTGACTGAAGTAATGTGCAGTACAGCTACAAAGCCAAAAACAGGCTATAAATAGATCATATACTGTTATTTTAATTTAAATTGCACCAATAGAGAAGCTGCATTTCCAAATGAAACATCTAAATTAGCCCACACCACATGTAGGCAATATAACATAGGATATATAACGGGCTATACAATAAATAAATAAAGATGTATATTATATAATAAGATATAGCTTTCCCCCGTCTTTGTCAATGTTATAAATATCTCTCACCAAGTATCTGTGATAAATTCTTAGGTGTTTTTTCTTCTTCTTCCCCTATCTGAATGATCTTTTATGCATAAGTGGCAGTGCTAAAAATAGCTGACCTAATTTGGAGTAACAGGATACAATAAATGCTATTTAAAATTTATTCGTTCTAATTACTGATTTCACCACAGCGCAGGGTTAAATAAAAAAAAAAAAGGATCTCACACACTAAAATACAAAAAAAAGCAAAAGCCATGGATCATAATTTTATACTCGTTATGAAACAGGAAATGTAAGTTATTACAGCAATATCCCGCTAATTTTCATGTATGGTGTGCTTTTAATAGTCTGTGATGTTTAATGAAAACAAGAAAATCATCTCAACCAGTCTCTAAGTCAACAGAGAAATATTCCCCTTTGTAATTTATTTTCCCTCCTGCTATGGTTGGACATGTTTCTCTTTTATAATTACTTCTCTTAAGGTGCTAAAGCTTGTCTCTGAAGTCTAGTTGCCTGCAATTATAAAGTATCCTGGCACATAGTTGTCTTTGTCACATTCAAGACACATTCTTTCTGAAAAACTTCAGTCCCTTTGTGTAAGAATAACGAATCCCATCACTGCAGAAAATCAACAGTGACATTGTTAAGATGCCATTAAAAGCCTCGCTCTCAGCCCTCTCTGTCTTTCTCATCTTCGACGTCCAGACTAATAGCACGCTGGGTGACACCCGGCCAATCTGTGCAGCAAATGGCCGAGGAATAAGGTTAGCCATAGGTAATCGCCGTTAAACTAGTGCCATTGAGTGTAACCCAAGACAAAGCATTTCCTCATTAAGCCGTCCCATATTGACCCTGTAACTCAATAGAGGCCACGAGTGAAACCTTGTAAAGATAGATGGTCTGTTGTCATGACAGTCGGAAGCGAAAAGCACTGGTACTCATTAAAGGTCCAACCGTGATGTGACATCCACAGAAGAAAAGAGACATGGGGGTGAAGAAGTGATGCAGTGGCAGTGAAAACAAACATGAAACTATGCCCCTGATGTCAGTAAACGCAACACATGGCAGCCAGTCTTCACTTATTCTGCATTATACAACTCAATGCATGTGATAAAAGCTGAATATATACAGTAGGGGTGGATAAACACCATGTAGAGCTTCATCCATCCACGACTGATTCAAACTTTGTGCTCCCGTGCATCAGCTTCCTCCTCCTCCTCCTCTTGTATCTGGAGCGTTCCTGTATTTTTTCATGTGTTTGTGTCTCTGCAGCTGAAAAAAAAGAGTCTCCTTTGTGCTCCCTCTTTTGAAAACCCTGAGGTGAGCGTCACGACTTCACAGTAAAATAGATAAATGACACTAGGTGGTAGCAGAGCTCCCTAGGGCAGGTGCCGATACACTGCTTCAACCTGTGCAATATGTCTCTTTCACTCTTGATTTATACACTGTATATATACACTGACTACACAGCGAGAGGACACACACTCTCTTTTGTGCACTGCTGAATACCAAAGATTCATTTGTATGAGTCTGCTGAAAAGACCGACGGCTGACCGCCTTTTAAGTCCTTGTAAGTTTTGTTTTGTGTTTGCATTTTGCTCTGTTGATTATGTTTCTTTAATATCAACACATTTAATTTATCTCCTGGGTGAATAAAATGCCCATCAATCCATTTGATAATCCGTGTTCAGTGTTATTCACAACGCTCTCACTTTGTATAACCCAGTAATGAATCCATTAGTATGTGGAAAAGCACTTAAAAAGGTTTTGTAGTTACGGCGTATGACAGAAAGCAATTACCTGAATCACAGCCTGCAGCCATTTCTACAGTGTAATGCGATGGTTGAGTTGGAAAGTTTCACAGACTGAACATAAAAAAAGGAGAGAGAGAGAGAAAAAAAAAGGAAATTGAAGATATTGTAAAGATCGCTACTTTATTTCAGCCTTTGAATAATTCAGTACAAAAATAAATCAACAAACAATGTCAAACATTTTATTCATCTTTTATTATTATCATTTCTTTTTACAGCCTCACAGAGTCAGAATGAGATTACTCTACAGTGTTTTTTTTATTTATTTTTTTTATTTTTCTTTATCCTCATCGCACCGTGTGACAGACACACTGAGACGGTTTTAGAAGTAGTTGGCCACCCTGCGGACAGACTGGATGTTGGGGTTCTCCGCCTGCCACTCCATGTGGGTGCAGTAGCTTCCTCTCTCCACGATGTACATGCGGCCGCGGTAGTTGGGCTCCTCGTACAGCACCCAGCTGTTTGGGGGGAAAATATTCAGTGTCAAAGAGGAGATGATGAAGAAAGCCAAAGGTTTGTGTATGTGGCAAAATATGTTAATAAGGCACCTTCTGAAACCTACAAATTAATTTTATGATAATATATGAGAGTATTCCTCCTCTTGTGGGTTGTTTACATCTAAAATAGATGTTTATACTGTAAAGGGCAAGTACAACACATTGTCTCACCTACCTTTTTGTAGTCGTGCAGATTGTTTTGGTTCACCTGTGAGATTTTTTTCCTTTCTTTATAAATAAAACATACAATATTTCGGGGATGATTTATGTTTTCAGTGCGGTTCATGGTCATCAGCACCTTAAAACACAGTCCAACTTGGAGGTGTTTACTGTAACGCAATCAGGATCGATCAAAGGGATTGTGTTTGTGCCTCTAAAACCATTAGAAAAATAAAATTTCATTTCATTCAAAAGTTTATTCTGTTGTCTCACCTGAAGTTATTAGGACAGGTATTTAGCTTCTTACCTGTCAGATAGTGTGCTTGTATATTGTAAATGTCTGTTTATATACCATATCTTTTATTATAACAGTATTTTTCTTGTGTGCGACAAACATCATTTCATCTGATTTAATCCTAGTTAAGGACCCTTATATTCCCTGCTTCCCTTTTAGTCCCACGTAACGAAGGGAAAAACTTAATTAGTAAAATTTTTCAAGAGCTTTCTGGCACCACAGACAAAATTAATTTGTCCTCACAGCTGGACGTGCCCTATATTAAACCACCTGCACGGTTAAATACCAAACGAGGCACGTGAGAAATTACGGCGACCTTTTAACGGTTCATGGGGTCACACAAAGTTGGTATAAGTTCACCGAAGTTCATCCACCACCAGTGAAGAAGAAGAAGAAGAAGAATAGACCCGACATATTCTAGAGGATGCTTTGTGTGTTTTGTATGTGTGTTTTGTGTGTCCTTTGTGTTGAAATCAAACACTCGCTGTACAGAGACACGTACGCTCCGTCTCCGTAAACCCTGAGGGAGTTGACGCAGTTCTTGGTCAGGCCTCGTGCCTGCAGGAACGGGCAGTCGTCGCACAGCTCCACACACTGGCCGCCGAAGTTGTCAGCCTCGAACAGCTCCATCCTGTAGTGCTCTCCATGCTGTGGGGGGGAGAGAGAGGGAGGGAGGGTGGGGGTGAGGATGAGGGGGGTAGGGAGGATAATGACATGCCAGCTTGCTGAGTCATAGCAACAGTGTTTGGCTTCACCTCACTGCAAAGAAGAAGAAGAAAAAACAACAACCCCAAGGCCTCGTCCTTGATGTGATGGGGGGCGGGGTAACATTTACACCTATAGAAATCGAAAAGTTCTGTATGTATAGCTCACCATCTGCTTTTCTTTCAGCCGAGTATGACGACGACGGCGGCATAAATACGTCGTGATGTGAGAAGCTGCCAGTTGCTGATGAGCCTCGGGGCTGTACCACTAACTTCATGCACGAGCCCTGACTTTGATTTGTCTAAATAACAGGTGTGCAACAAATGAGGCCACACATGTGCCAGTCTGCTGCTGCCTTTTTTTTTTTAAACCAACCAAATATTTGTCTGTCCCTGGGGTCTTTCTCTGTCTCACACACAGACAAGACACACAGACAGTCTCTTACCATCCTGATTGGCCTGCAGGAGCCCATGTGATCGTTATGGGCATTCCAGCGCTGGAATTCCGGGTACTCTCCGTGTTCCAGAATGTACTGCTGGCCCTTGAAGTCTGGGTGGTCGAAGCAGACGAAGGCCCCGCTCTCCACACGGACAGAGTTGACCCTGTTCATGAAGCCTCGGTCCTGGAAGTTGTCGCAGTCGCTGCAGATCTCCAGCTTCCTCCCAGTGAAACATTTCCCCTCATAGAACACGATCTGTTTTGAAGATTAACGTTTTTTTTTTTTCTCGTTCCTTGTCACAGGAAAATTTCTGACACATACACACACACACAATCAGAAAGTGTAATATCTGAGGTCAGACATCTACATCACTGTCTTTTTGTGTTTGACTTTTTTTTTTTGGTTTTTGGGAAACACTCTCAAGCCGTCTGTGGCTGCATCCTTGTTGTTGTTGTTTGTTGTTGTTGGTGGTGATGTGATAGATACTCACCTTTCCTGAGTACTGAGACATTTTTCCACAGTTTGCTGTTTTCCCAAACTACTCACAACTGTATAAGCGCTGAAAAATTTTGGACACCCACATATATATGGCCGACGGAGAGCGCGGTGGTATCGCGAGGCCGCCGCAACAAAGGCACAACAATGGGGGGTTTAGACATTTTGCCACATGGACACTTTCCCTTACATGTGCCAGTGCTGATATTGGACTTTGGCTCTAGACGGCGAAACAATGGATGGGAGAGAGATTTTGCTTTGATTGGGGCTTTGAGGGTGATGGTGCACCGAGTCGAGGCTGCAGAGTAATATTTGGGTCGGGTCCAAGATGAGGTGGAGGCGAGGAGCGAAAACAAACACAGGGAGGGGAAAGTGTAAATAAAATGGGGAAATGTGTGGGGAAAAAAAGGAGGAAAGGCGTTGATCTACAGTGGATTTAACGCTACTTACTGTATCCACGTCTGGGTTTATAATGGCAGAGACAGATATTATACTCACCTACAAAGCAGATTTGCTTTCTCTCTGTTGTTGTTGTTGTTGTTGTTGTTGTTTATCTGCAGCTGATCCAGTTAGGATGGCCGGATCCTGAAAATCTGGGAGGAGACTCTTTGTTACAACATTACACAGCAAAATAGATTTGAGGTCAAGCAGGTGGAGCAGGACACAAAAAGAGATAAAACCTGTTTTTCGTGTCCAGAGGCAGAGATAAAACTCAGTGAGGTGGAGTTTAAGAGATTAGACAATTTGTTTGTTGTATTTTTCGTCTTTTTTTGTGTCTTTTTTAAACTTTTACACTGCAGGAGATTCACCTGAGGAGGTAAAGAGATGTTTTATTCTCTTTCATTTCTTTCATTCAACTCTATGCTTTGTATTTGTCTGTTCATATCTGGTGTGAATGTTAGTTAAATCCAACTAAGCCAAAGGTTATTATACAGTATACCTCGTATCGATCAGACGTAATCCACCTAAAGCAAACATTACTGTACCTTTGACTAATATCCACTTGTCCTCTTAAGGTATAAATCCCACTAGTATAAATCTTTCTTTCAGTCTGTGACAATCGCACGCATTAATATTTACAAAAGTCTCATAAATTATGTACAGTAGTTGACAAAGGGCGGACGGCCGTTGCATAATGCAAGAATCTGAACATTGGGAAACTCTAACCCCTGCACACAGTGTACCCAGGGTGAGTGAGGTGCTAAGCATATAGACTTAACAGAGATACACCAATTAATGGGAGTTGCCATGACAGAACAAAGCGGGAATAGGTATAAAAAGAGAGAGAGTCGATAAGTGAGTCTCAGTCATTGACAGAAACCAAGACAGACAAATCAAACAGGTATGTGCACATAGAACGACAGGTTTTCTCTTATTCTGTGTGTTTAACCTTTTAAGGTGCTGTTTTTATTCTTTTTAATTTAATATAAGTCATAGCAATCAATAAAATGAAACAATGAAATGCTAATACCACACTGAATTTGTGTCAAATATTTAAATTCAGTTATGTAAAAATATGTAAAATCATATTATGTTGCTATGTTTGAGACTTGTACGCAACAGAGGACGTGTGCAGGTGAAATAAGCTGCATTCAAAGGTACAGTACGTATTGTTTTATCAAATCTGTGCTTTATCTCTTGCAGGCTACCTTACTGAACAGAACAATGAAGCTGTTGGTCTTGGCTTTAACCGTCGCCCTGCTGTTTGCAGCTGGTGAGTCTGTCACTGATTCTCCACTGAACAAACACAAACCTGAGCTGGGAGACATGATTTTTTTTTTTTTTTTTTACACTTTTTGCACAGGAGCACAATCACTGCAGACCAGACGGGTCTTATCTCAGAAGTGAAAGTAATTATGTATAAAAGTCGACAGGCAGTTGACAAGACGAACAATGCGTCTCAATCCTCTTCTAGGAATGACTCAAACCATAAAAACGTGCAAACATGTTTAAAGAACTAGACGAGAATCCCTGAGACCATTAATAAAAATGACGTGAATGTTTTCTTTCTGCTTTTCTTTTGCAGGTGAGGCCCTAACCTGCCGCCGCTGCGTCCCCAAAAGGGCCGGAGGCGACTGTGTGGAGAGCGTGGAGACGTGCAAACCAGGAAAGGATGCCTGTGCTACCGCCAACTTCCTCAGAGAGCCATGTACGTACTATACACCATCTCCTGTGCAAAACCTAAAAAATATCTTTGCTGTGAGCTCTTGTTAAGTTACGGCTGAGAGGAGGCAGTGAAAACTCAATTTTCACTGCTGCATAGCCAGTAAGAGTTGACAACAACTTCTGTAAGTCAGAAACTAAATGTTTCTTACATAATAAAAGGACATTATTTCAATTTGAAGAAAAAACCCCAAACCTTTTCCTTTCTTTCTGTTTCTAGATGGCCACTACCAGAAATGCATGGCTATGTCAGACTGCGAAATGCTGAGGATGAACTCCTACATTAAAATGAAGTGTTGTACTGAAGACATGTGCAACACCCTTTAAGGTTTTTAACCATAAAGAAAAATCAAAGGACATTACAATCTGTTGGAGTAGGCGCACGTTCACGGAGGAATTCACCCCCTTGTGACTTCTGCAGGCTGCGAGCGACTTCCTGGTGTGAGCACATGTACAAATTCAGCAGCTATATTAAAAACAACAACAAAAAAAGAAAAGAAAAAAGAAATAAACACTGTAAACCTGTTATCCTGATGAATAAAGGAGTCTGAAAAACTGCTTATGTTTGAAACTCTTTCACTTTCTTTTTAACCACCGCATCAGGTCAGCGACTGAATCTGGCTGTCATGATCATGGGAAATAGCAGTTTAAGACCAAAATATATCTTTGATTATCTTCAAGTACAATGAAAACCACCATTAAGCGTTCAATAACACGACAGAGCTCGATCAAACTTCCAGGAATCAAGATGATAAGCGTCAGCGTGCCGATTAAAAGTGGCTGAAATCTCTCCACGATATCAAGCTCGAGAGTTTCTGTTCAAGCAGCAGAGGGAGTAGGAGGATCGCTCCAGAGTTTTGACGTTTTGGGTTGGATCCTGAGGGCCTGTGGGTGAATGTTGAAGTTCAACACTCAAGGCAAATTTGTTTTTTTTTTTACAATCTCCTGGGAAAAAAAAAGGTCAGTCGTCAGGCCAAATAGCTGATGGTGTTGGAGTTCTCCTTGGAAGATGCTCAATGTGGATGAGTTTGAACCTTGTGAGGCTCAGTGTATATATACAGTACAGACAGTATGCGTCTATATGGGAGTGAATCTACTATAGCACATGCCTCCCTCTGGTGTTTAAAAAAAAAAAAAAAAGAGTTGAGCAGGAGTTCTTGGAGGTTTCGACTCTTTCCATCGGACTCAAAAAGTTAACGAACCTCACAGGGACCAATCCCACGACCCCGCAGCTACTGAAGTCCTCCAACACCCTGAGCTTGAACCAGCAAAAATGCAACTCTCTACGTCTTCCAACCTTCGAGTCTTTCCTCTGGGTGTGAGATTTCCAAACACAACCAGTTTCCTCAGGATCGAACCTACAAGGCTAAAACTTCTGAATGAACCTGCTACTTGTACGTCTTCTTGACCACCGACGTCATCTGACATGGCTTGTCCGAACTTTTTGTAGCCCAAATGCTTAGAAGTGTATGAGGTTCGATCGTATGAGGTTCTGTGAATCCTGAAGACCGAACGTCATCTTGGTGAATTTTAAAGTCCGACATCCAGAGAGGGAACAGCTCAAAGGATCATTGAGATGTTTTAAGGTGAAGGGTGCGATCGAAGCGTGCCATACTCACTAAATACTGCAATCCAATGCCAAAGAGCTGCTGGATGTTAAGAGGACAATGCACCCGAAGAAAACATAAAAAACAGCTCTAACAAATGTCTTTTTCAGAGAGTTAGAGGAGCTCTTGGAAGTTTTGAGGATGTGGGTTCGATCCCTCTCAGTCTCGCTGCATTCTGGAGACCGACATTCAAAAGACTCGGAGAAAAACAACTCTGAAGTGTCAGAACAAACGCCTCAGGGTAACCAACCCAACCCGGCTCTGAAGTTTTGAGGTTGCGGCTTCAAGCCTCGGTGAATTTTGAAAAATGTTTGAACACACAGATGAAATATTGAAGGATTCTTAAGAAAGATGTCACGTTGTCTTTAACCAAAATGACACGGCACGGTCGAACCGAGGATGTGGGTTTGATGCCTCCTCCTCCTCCTGTTTTTGATGTCAAATGAGTTAATTACTAATGTGCTGGGTTAGTTTTTTAGTGCCTGGTGTGTAAAAACCAGTCGTGTTGTTTGTAATTAGCAACAACAATGTTTATTTTCTATGTTATTTCACTAAATCAAAACTTAAAATGCCAGAAGCTATTCCAAACTTACTGATTATAGAAGCACTAATTAAAAATGTATTGGTAGAACATTTTGCTGAAGTTACCTCGTGCTTCTTCTCCAGTAAGGCCTTTGTTTACAGTATTGAACTGGCTCATTAAATCCCTCCCTGCGTTGCACTCTCTTTAATCTATTTTAAACTTTTTTAATTTGAGCATTGTCTGTATTTATCCCCTTCGTCTTTCTACTGCTCCCGCGAAAGCACATTGAATTATTTCTGCTTCTAAAATAAACAAACATCAGCAAAACTAATGATCCACACTCAGGCCTGCTTTACATAACCACTTTTTGCTTTAATGATTACAATCAAAAACATTTGTACAACATTTTCAACATTAGAAAATGGATGCAGATTTCTTTTTTTTTTCTCTTTTTTTTTTTGGCTGACAGTAACCGCTATGAAAACAAAAACTTGAGGGACAGAGAGGTGGATACTGCGTGGAGATGAAGTAGAAAAAGAGCTGTATATTGGAGGGACCAAACAGCTGGTGATGTATCAGAAGAAACGTTCGTGTTTACTTTACCATTTTCAGAGCGTATGCATGGCAGACGTGACATTTCTTGTCGTCTTCTCCTATCTTGTGTTATTTAAACAGATAAGGGCTTGTCGTTGGCCCGTATGGGAGCGGCATAATGAGAAGCTAAGATGCATCAAGCCATTACTGTCTTCTGGCCTTACGCTTGTCGTTCATTACTGTGCACCGGAAAACATTTTTTTCTGATACACCCAAATGATGTTCTATGTTTTGCATCAGTGCTGAGCACAGAGATGGAGGAGGGGTGGTGGACCGAGGGACATATTAGACAAGGGGAACCACCACTCATCCTTCTTTTATCAAACACACAAAGAAAACCAAGGATGACAAAAGGGAAGAAGAGGAAATACTGATAAATAACAGTGGATTCAGAGCCATAAATAGACAGTATTGGATATTTAGGACCCTGGGGGGGGGGAGGAGGGTGGAGTCAGCTGAGGTGGAGGAGAACTGGCAGCTAGCCTTCAAGTAACGGGATATCCCAGTGCAGTGTCCTGTGTGTTGATTGGGCGGCTCTACATCATGGAGCAGGATGTTTTTCCTGGCTGCACGCCGCCGTCCATCTTCTCTGCCTCCAGGATCATCCTCCGGAAAACCTCCACGGCCGTCTGAGGAGAAAAACGACACACACACAAACGCACACATTCAAGAGGCTGTCACATGTCTCGATCACACCACTTTGAATTTTCCAGCAGTGCAGACCACTACGTCCGTCGGATCCTCGCTGGTTTTACGTACAACAGAGCAGGCGTTGTTTTTGTAGCTGAGCAATACTGCTGGCTAACTTGATTTGAGGCAGATTAGCTGACTTCCTGCATGGGAACGGGAGTTGCGGAGGGACATACACCCGTCGGAGCATGGACAGAAGATTTCAGAAATCGATTTCTGTTTGCACGTGTTGTTGTTGACTATGAGCTTTTGTCGGTGACTCTTCCTCAATGTCAATAAATGGTATCCAAAATAAAAACAATGTGCTTCATCCAGGCGGACAAACTTTCTGACCGTTGTTACAGCTGCATTTTTAGCCACTTGGGGGCAGCGTATCAAGCTGTATTATCACGCCAACATACAGGGTCATTCTAGTTTAATGTTGAGAAACAGCGGCTGATTTAAACACAGAGGAGAGTTCACTTCTGAGGTAAATAATCTGTCTCTTCAGCTGGTAGTGCTCCACAATTTTCACATGCTGGTGAAGTAACTCTGTATGTTTGTTGCCGGGAAGCTAGCTAGTGCGTACTGAGTGAAAACATTGCTAAGATGCTTCACAGATCTGAGGCAGGCTGCAGAGCTGGATAGAGATACCTCTCTATGGGTTCATCACACTATGACAATATTGATTAGTGCAGCTTAAAAAAATAAATTTATAGCCTTTTAATATCTCAGTTCTGGCTGATTTGCGACACCTGCAGTTATTAGAGGCGAGTGCAGGTCTGTCTAAATAACACTGGCTCCATATTTTCACTCGATATGACACGTTTATCGACTGCTGGGGTCAGCGGTGTGAGAAATGCAACTGAAGAAGAGCGACTCGTATCGGTTTGCAGCACACACACACAAATAGTTTCATTAAAGTATATACTGTATGTGCGTGCACCGGTTGAATCCAGTATGGGATCCCACACAAAATAACTTTATAGAAAGGTAACAATGGTCAAACTTTTAAAAAAAAATAGAGGCAGAGATATCCTGACCTTCATTCCCATGTTGAGATCAAGTTATAAAAAATGGTACCTATTACACCTCCTACACCCATAAGGCAACTTGATATCTGGTAAAGGTGGTTTGATCTCAATGTCCTCACAATGTAAGACAGGTTTTCTGTTACAAATGTGTAGTCTCCAAGTCTCCCTGTGCTTTTATTTTTAGACATAGGAAAACTCCCTTCAGAGCCGCAGAAGACACAATATAGCCGTTCACTGCTTCTTTATCAACTCCCTACATCCACCTAAAGGATTATTAGTTCATAACGTGAGGCTGAGGCCTTTTGTCACACCCGGTCCATCCATCCATCTATCTATTGGCCATGTTTGGATCCGATCCAGGCCGACACAAGGTGAAGAGGTAAGGGCGCACCGTTGGACGGGTTGCCAGGCAATCACAGGGTCTGACACAGAGAGTCAGACAGCCATTCATGCTCACATTCACACCTACGGGCAATTTAGAGCTGCCAGTCAACCTGACCTCAATGTCTTTGGACTGTGGGAGGCCACCCACACAACTACAGAGAGAACATGTATAGTCCACAATGAAAGGCCACAGCTGCCTGACAGGTCTGAACCCTCCTACTGTGAGGCGACACTGCTAACCAGCGTATATTATTAAGTCATTTTGAGCCACAAATGCTCATATATATATATTTATTTATTTATATATAAGCAGATGAAAAAGGTTTGATAACAATCACAATAGGCTATTTACCTGTACGGGCTCGGCTCTTACCTGGTTCTCTTTAGCTGAGGACTCCATGAAGGCAGCGTTCCAGGATTCGGCTAATGCTTTTCCCTCTTCACAACTGATTACTCTAAAGAAAAAAGAGAAGAAAAAAAAAGCCCACAGACAGCAGGCCGGTCAGGATGGAGCACATAAATATTTCACAGCTAGGCTGCAGTGCAGGCTACGACAAACCCACAGTGAAATTCCTCGAAGATCCACTCTTGTAACTGATTCTGATGACCCGGTATTTGAACGACTGCACAAAACGTACAGAGACCAGCTCTAACATGCTATAGCTTGGTGCAAATGGCTGCTGCATTTTTTTATTTAGGTCATCCCTGAACCAAATATTAACATCTGCTCTGCAGTTTTGTTTTGGTCTCATATGTGAGAAATGTGGAGTTTTGCTCGTTTTTTTTTGCCTCTGGGAGCCTTTGAAGTGATGAGAAACCAAACAGAAACGATGATTAAAAACAGGCTAATGCTTTTTCCCCGTGTGTTTACATACTGTACAGAAGACATAATGTGCAATATGTATATAAGTGCGCATTAGGACATACCGCTCCATATGTAGGTCGTTCTTGTTTCCAACGAGCATAATTGGTACTCTGCGTTGGAGAGAAAGTAAATGGCACAACGTCATTTACGGATGATATGTTACATACTGCGTTTCTTAGACTGCATTAGTTGGTAAAAGGAGAACTGGGGCAACACTCACTGAACTTTTCCCACCATATCCAACAGTTTTTCATGGATAACCTGTACAACTTCAAAGCTGGAAGAGATGAGAGGAAAATTTCAGCTTCAACATTCATGAAATCAGTGCAGTCTGATTTATTATACAGAATGAAATAGATATTAGATGTAGTTTTTTTTTTTTTTTAAATGGTAGATGTTTACCTTTTATTAGATGTAACTGAATAGACCAGAATGTAACCGTTTATATCTATGGAGTAAGTCTGTGGGAAGATGGAGTACTCATCCTGCAGAGACAGAGAGAGAGAGTTGAAGAAATCAGACGTCATGAAGCAAATTAACTCCAAAATTATGAAACACAAACACATATTTACACAGAAATCAATAAAGCCCTGACAGGCTACTAAAAAAAAAAGCACGATATCCTACCTGTCCTGCTGTGTCTACCAGCTGAAGATGGTACTCTTGTCCATTTATTGTGATCATTTTGGTAAACGCTGCAGTCGAGAGAAAAGACAAATTACAAATGAATCAATTGGAATAACAAAATAACATATTAATGGATGGAGAACAGGAAAGAGACAAAGCCAAGAGCTACAAATAACAGAGTAACAAAACGTCATAGGCTCTTCAGCCTTCGTTCATTACTCCTGTGTTTTCACTCTGCAGATATCGAGATGCACAAGAAGACACAACCCCGTTACGTTATGGATCCATTTTGGTTTGCATGGGACCACTGAGTTCATTCGGCACAGGAATGTCAATATCTGCCTGGAGACGGGTCATATTATCTACAGTGGGACTGAGGGATAGCGCTGCCTGCAGCATCTCGCTGATAAAGCTGATACTTCACTTTATGTTAACCATCCATGGATTATTTATAGACGCAGACCACACGGTCGACAGCGAGAGATGCGGGGTGGTATGTGAGCATGAACATGTTGGCGAAAAGGAGAAAGCGCCTACAGGTAAAAGTTTACTCAAGTCTCCAGAGAGTCTGGGAATACTGTATATGTGTTTAGGAGGTTGATGGATTACTATACGTTCCCCTCCTTCAGCAAAATGTAATATGTAAATACCTTCGAGCAAGATCCCTGTCTAAGCCAGGGGTGTCCGTGCATGCACCAATCAGAGAGTCAGCAGGGTTTAATTTCGACGAAAAACTATTTCAGCTGAAGTTTTCTTGAAAGAAAGTTTGTTTGTCTGACTGACTGACCGAGAGAGTGTGAAAACTGGTGAAATCAGCTGGTGTGGTGTTTGGACACATTTGTTTAGAGGGAACATTGTGCTCTTCTGGGAAACAACTCAAATTAAATCAAACCATAGAGTTTAAATGATGTCAGATGTCTACTGAGAAACAAAAAGGCAACAAATAAGCAGAATGTGGAATAAAAAGAAGTTACTAGTCTGAATTTTTCTATCTGGCACCACACTTTTAATCCATTAATCAGTTTAAGTTTAATCAATTAAGTTACAGAATGACATATCAGTGCCAAAATAATAATATGATGATATAGCACATAAGACTTACAATTAATCAATAAATTAATTATACTGTATGTAATGTTTTTTGAAATTTTGACTATTGGTAAGACAGAATAATAAGTATTGTGTAGGAATTTGCTCAAATTAGTTATTTTTTGTCTACTCTCTCACATTTCATCATCAATTAACCAAGAAAGTAATCAAGGATGAGAATAATTGTCGGTTGCCGCCCTATACTGTAAAAATTTAAAGTGAACATGACGATATTTAACCACCTGATATCATGTGACCACAATAACATACTTGGGTCATGTGATAACAACTGAGGCATCTCCATGGCAACTGAGTCCAGGCCACCATGTTTAATTGTTGTTGTTGAGGCTTTGACCAACAGCTTGATAATAAAACACATTACCACACATTAATATATTATGAATGGTTTAAGAGTCCAAGGACATTACAGCCTAAACCTCACATGAGAGCTGATAGGACGATGAAATTAATTGATTTGCGGGCTGAAATATTAATGATAACATTCAATTTTGAAATTAATGAACTGATAATGTAATGTTTGAGGCAAAATGTCAAACATCAACACGTTTCCAGTTACTCAAGTGTTAAAATATTTTGTCTTTTTCTTTGTCCTGTATGATAATATATTGATTTATTTTTTATTTATGTTTATTTCCGACACTTTGAAGACTATTGAACTAATTAGTTAATCAAATAAAAGTGTCAGGCTAGATGTTCTCAGCTGCCAGTTTATTAGGTTCACCTCACAGTGGATAAACCCATCATTCATTAAGGGTCAAATTTTTTTTGTTTTCTTTTAAATCTTACTTTAAATTTTTTTTCAATAGTATGAAAAAAAGCAAAGTGTTCCTAATAAAGTGGCAACTGAGTGCATGTAACACTCATTACCAAGATATTAGTCAGTGTTTCCCACAGTGTTTCATAGCAGAGGTGCTAAACATTTAGGAAACGCAACATGAACCTTTCAACCTTTCACAGCGCCATGTTGTTGTTGTTGAGGCAACAACTCCACCAGATGAGATTCACAGCATCTGGGTGGTTCATCATCACCTCAGCAGAACGGCTTCCTGGGGGAAACCCTGCTCATGTATCAAGGTGCAATAGGCCACTCAATCCTCACTTACTGTTTTCTATTGTTGGGTCATAGGAGTCAACAAACTGGCCCTCCACAAACTGAATTGTCAAGGAGGACTTTCCTGCAAAATAAACAAAGAATGATTAGAAACAGGGACTAAAGCTTAAGTTTTATATAAATATGTCACGTTATGTTCAGTGGCTCAGGTGAATATTCAGGAAAAAAGATGAAAAATAAGGAATGAGCAGAGATAATTATGACAATAATCCATACAATTCACATTAAAATACCAGTAAAGCTATAAAAGTCCCATAATGCACCATCACAGAGCTCTAACTGTAACACTATACTATGGGATCTGTTTACAAATTGCACAGAGATTATATCAGATCACTATAGATTAGGCAGCACTGAACACAATACAAGTCTCCATGGGAATATTACACGTTTTTTTTTTTTCTCCGTGTGTGTCAGTGCTGGCATGCTGACTGGGCCTCCAGTCGTGGTGCTGCTATCTGTGTGTGCCATCTTGCCGCCCTGAACATCCCTTTTTACCGCAGACAAATTGCGCTTCTCCAGGTTTCAGATGGCGATAAAATAAACTGCACAGTAATGCGTCAAATCCGGTGGTCCTCCTGGTCCTTGCAGGCCTTTCACGGGGCATGGCACCACCAACTTACGCAGCTAAAGGGGGTTACGGTTCATTGATGGCAACGTATCAATTATAAGATGCGCTATCGTGGACAATCTGATCATGTAGTAGGAGGCTACACATCATGGGAGGCCCCATGTGATAATAAATCACAAGGCCATCCATGTCTCACCTGGTGGCGCTCATTCGCCCGCTCAGAGATGTTGCGTGACAGATCATACTCCCTATAATTTAAGTCTATTATAGGAGGCGTAAACCGTTCTCATAATGGACTTAAATTGACCCGAAAGGCCGCTGAAATAAAGCCCCAGCGTCGCGTCGGAGGCCGTTCAGGTGCAATTCATCCCACACTCCGTCTGAGTCGGAAACTCACCTACGGATCTGTACCCGAGGATGGCGATTTTTCGTGATTTCGGCTGCGGCATATCTCGTCCTGGTTATCGCATCTAGTCCTCGGGGTCTTCCGCAACCTCCAACCGGAATGGCATCCAAAATTTCAGGAGGAGCAGAGATTCGACATACAGACCTCCAGACGAAGAGCAGGAATCCTTCTTATTTCCTGTGTTTATGAGGAAATTTACGTCCAGACTTTGGGGGAAAAATGTTATTTCAGGTCATATGAAAAAGCATGGAGTATCTATAGATCTACAATAACTGCGTCACTCCCCTTTGCAATGTAATGAATTAGTAATTACTGCTGCGCATTGATTGGCCGAGCGCCGACTGAAGGCGGGGGTTCGTGTGTCTTGTAAGACTCTGATTGGACGAGGCGGCTGCTCGTCTGGTAACAGTGCAAAGATTCTGGAATGTGATTGGCCGTCGCGTGCATTGTGACGTGCTGGGGTGGTCGGCTGCAATGTCATTCATATGTTTAGGGTCAGGGGGCAGGAAAACCGTCGACATTTCTTTCATATACTGACACAGGGCGGTAAATATGTAATGAAAAATACAACACAGGTCTGTGTAATCACATTACCTATGCATCAGAGTGGCTACATTGTGGCTAAAACAGGGTTAAATAAATATAAACTCACCCAGCATCATTGGAAACATGTGATGTTCATTTATAAGTAGCTACAACAACACTAAGAATATTGATAATAAGACAATTATGGGTGATAACCCATATTACTTACCACTAGAATATATAACATGGTTACACATTACTTGAATATTTCTGTATTATGCTACTTTCTTGTTCACTAAAACACAGTTTTCAGTATTTCATTACACAGCAATTTATTTTTTGATGGTTTTTCTCTCTGTAGCCTAATTATGTAAGACATACTTTACCCTTGAGATGATGTACAATATTTTCTATATAGCCTATAGTGTGTTCAGACCAACACAAATAACTATGGTTTTAAAAATTAAAGATTTAACATTCAAAACAAATGACATTTTACAGTTCAAACTACCTGACAGTAATCTGGTTAACCCCTGGGTCTCTTATTGTTTAATAGTTTTATAGCTTTTAAAGCATTTGGTCACATTTGTAATAACTTATGGACTTCTCATATGTCATCTTAAAAGTACCATGGAGAGTTAACATTAATGCAACGTCATTTCACTGAACTGAGTAAATTTTGCTGATGTACTATCAACTTTAAGAGTTTATTGTCAAAACTAAAATGCTTTCTGCATAAATACATTTTCTGAAAGGAACCATTATGCAATGTATACGCCTTTTACTTTTCATAGGCTACTTTGACTACGCTGCATCACAATGGGCTCTTTGACTTGCATTACTTTTACTACACTTTGGTATTGTTCCATTTACTAAAGAAGAGGAGCAGATTATGACCACTATAGGATCACAGGTACACAATAAATGCAAATATGAATGTTACTGCGGGTCATGGAAAAACACAACACACTGGAGTGAGGACAGAGATGTCGAGTACTTTGTATTGTTTCAGGAAATATGATGTGGTTTTAACAACCCAAGGAGCAATTTCCATATTCCATAATCAAACATAAATCACACATGCTAATTCCAATATAATTAAAACTAAATGTCTTAAAAATTCACCAGATATTTAAAAATGTTTCTACTAGAATTGGATCCTGACAGTGTGAGTAAGGTCTTGAAATATCATTTAATCTATCGTTTACTGAGATAATTACCATAAAACAGAACATTTCAATATATCAATAAAATGAGGGAAGATTGTGAGAATAAATAGCAGACTGTTCACAGCTAACTAGAAATTTCTCAGTTTCTGCTGTTATGTAGACCATGCTACAATCCTGGATGCTACAGAAAAGGTCACTAGTGCTGGAGCAGCGTTGCATACATTACATAGGAATAATTAGAAGAGAAATACAGAACAAGCACAATTAATTCATACCACAACACACACAGTACATGCTGTACATGTGCTAATCCCTAGAAGCATATTATCATCAGGCTACTGCTGCCAGATGAATCAAAGGTACAGGCTGTTCACTTGTCCCAACACTAACCAGTAGATGTCCCCATAACACCATTTATACCTCACACCGAACCCGCACACAGAACCATAGACCTGTCTGTAAGTGCTCAATCAACTATCATGAGCCCATAGAAACACAACCGACTAATTGCTGTTTATTTCCATCTCTTGTTTTTGGTTCAGACTCAGGAATGCACGGAGGTACATTTCTCAATCTGTGCATCACAATTAGACATCCTTCCTCGACAACCTCACGCATAAATCAGGCGACACAGATCCTTGATTGTCTTAAGATGATGATGGTGTATTCTGTATAATATTACAGAAGTTAAAATACCCGGGTCCTAATATAACTGAGGCCCTTAAACCAAACCACAGGCATGTGGCAATACCATAGGAACTAAAGCCACAATTAGTGGGTTAAGCCTATAGGCAGACGCTGGAATTCAAGGCAGGCGTGGTGAAGGTGGTGAAATGATGAGAGTCCTCTTCCCTGTTCAACTCTAATGTTACTTATGCATGTCAATCATTTCGCATGTAGTACAACAAAACACAAGTGATATTGCATTTTCTTGTCAGCGGTCTTACAATTGCTGATTTTTTTTTTTGCATTTTCTCACACATTAAATATCAGTTTAGAGAGTTTTGGTAGCAAAACTCTTGCAATAATTATATGCTCTCTCTAAAATAGCTCCATATGCCCAAGGGTGTGCAGTTTTTTTTCCCTGCCCTCTATGACCAACAAAATCCCCCGCTTCCCTGTCACGTCCCGGGCCATTACTACTTAATCACAGAAATGTCCAACCTCCCCGTCAGTAAGACCCAACTGTTTTGCCTCCACATACACTTCTCAGCACGGGAGACAAGAAATCACTGGTGTCAGCAATAGGCGATTTGTTCTGCATGACATTGGATGTCAAAAAAAAAAAAAAAGCTCAACTGAAATGGCTGAAGGGTGCCTGCAATCTGGATGAACACACACACAGATACACACTTGTGTGCATGGACCACTATCACTTTCCCTCTCCCTCTTTTTCACACACATATACACGCGCACACATGCACACACACACCCATACATGCTCTCGGGAAATTACGGTGACCAAGAATAGGTCACATTGGTAATACAGCCATGTTCTAGCCAGGGATTACAGTGCGCTGACATAGGCCAACAATAAATACCCCCTGTAAGAACAACAGGTGTCTGACAAGATTGTTTCACTTTAATAAAAGGCTTACACAGGCCTCAGAGAAATAATACATTAAGCTCTTTTAGACATGTCAGCCTTTTATTGCTTCATCCCTTGTGATTGGAAAATTTCGTTTTTTTTCCTCTTCTTCTTCACCCCAACAATTAATCTCACACGGTCTGGCGTGCAACAAGTCACAGATGCGATTGAGATGTCGTTGGCGTTATGCATGATTGCTAATGTCACAAGATCAATATTCCTGCCACGAAACCATGTTGCAGGTTTAAAAAATACACTTTTAGGTTTCCAGTCTTTTAATTCCTTTTGGCTATATGTGAGCGAGTGGACATGCAGCTGGAGCCCGCGTCTCTGAACCCTGGGTGTGTGGCTCCGGCGCCAGCCTCTTTCAACTCACTGTGAAAGCACCCCTGGCTCTGTTAGTATGCCAGCCTGAGCGCCAGTGGAGCGAGTCAGCCACATCCTCCAGCTGGGCCTGTGCCACCAACGGGCACCTGGACCCACTCGCAAACCCCATGAAATGGAATGCATATTTAACTCAGAGGAATGCATTTGTGCAGCATCTTTCACCAGGGAGTCTATATATATATGTGTGTGGTGCGTGAGGACATCCAGCACACCTTTATTTGCGCTGCTTTCAGACTTTTACCTATTTATTGGATGCAACATGGCCTTTTTAACTGGCAAATTCACACTTCAGACTCTGCCTCAGCTGCTGGACCGTGTCCAGAGTCACACAGGCCTGAAAGACAGCCATCGTTATCCAACTCTCACAAGGTGTCATTGTAGGGATCCAATGATTACCATATCAGCACCACATGAAACATTTATGGCTTGTTGGCAGTGATGGTCTGGCAAGCATCCTAATTTCTCGAACAGAGCTTGTCAGATGCTATTGTCCCTACTTCTGGTGGCATGAACATAAAAATCATCAGCCCACAATGAGAACTTTGTAACATAAGTGTCTCCTCTGCACCTGACACACCACCACGGCCTCGTTCAAGCAGACAACTCATGTATTATATGTCCAACACACCCACCCAAGGTGGCTTGTTCATACTGGCAGAGCTACTTCCTCACTCTTGCCCTGCTGTCCTGCTGCTCCACTGCCGTGGTTGCTCTATAATGCCAACACTTACAGTACTGCAACCGCTACACCGTCTGGAGCATTTCACAGCCTCTGATTGGCCTGGATTAACATTAACTCCACTGAGACCAGGCTGCACCTGCTATATGAAGCACACCTATGATGTCTGAGTTTCTAATTTCCTAAAAATAATTTGACCATTGTTGCAATGGTGGCAAATTGAAAAACATTAACCAGCTATAACTGACCATGTGATCAAATATTTGATTGACACCATGAATTAAATAGGCTAAACAACAGGACTTTATTAAAATGCTACTTGATGAATTCCTTACAGTAAATGAATGGAAATTGGCCTAGTTTGTAATTTCATGTAGGGTTACCTCCTCATGTAGTAGAAGTACCGGTAGTTGTATGCTGATGTACTGTAGTCCGCCATGGCTTTCTTATATAAAACGGTCCGGATGCTCATGATCAGATGTCAAACTACGGTAGACCACTTTCATGTCGGCTACAACTTCCGGCCTCACATTGGCCACACACCCGTGTCTCTTCTTTTAAGTTCTCAGTCAGAAAGATATTGTGAAGGCCAGTGAAAGCAGTTACTAAACACACAACAAGTCACTCGAGTGGATAAAGTTTCCCTGTGTTCAGTATAAACAAATAGAAAATAATTTGCAACATCCGTCGTTAGTCTGTGCTAGCATTCCTGATGCAATGCTAACTGTTAGCCACCTAGCATAGTTACAGAAAACAAACTTCAGTGACAGTTCGCGAGTGGAACGTTCGCTGGGTTACCGTGGTCACAGCTGGTCACCAGGGAGACAGACATTCTGCAGTTACTCACATGATGGAGAAGAAGAAGCGGCTTAGCTTAGCTAGTCCCCGAGGAGATGGTGGGCTTCTACATCTCGGCTAACGAATCCGACCTCCACTGCTGGACCGGGAAGAAATTCAATTCATCTTTGAGCTGACTCCGACAAAGCAGGTACAGACTTTTTTTCTTTAATAAAACTTGTTGATGTTTTGACGGTTGACCCCTGGATTTGAGCCGGTAGTCTTCATTACCAGCGTACCTGAGCTGCTGTGCACCTGTGGTCTGGTCTGGTGTGGTCTGGCCTCAGGCCTGTGATTGTTGGAGGCCTTTGGTGGAGGACGTTTATTGGTCGTTTTCACCCTCAACACTGTATCGGCATACTGCTGTTGTTAGCCTTAAAATGAAGTTATTAACTGAGAAATAATTCTGTGCTTTCAACTACGTTTCTTTCCTCTTCCCTTTTTTAAATGGAAATATATCATGGTGAAGACAGATTGGTTCAGATGCTGGATAAAGGTAGCTCTTCTTCTATTCAATAAAAGGGTAGCCTACCGTTGTCATCAACAAAATACATAAATGCCCCTAAGCAGGCCCCAACCAAAGCAATATGAGCTCATGTTAATAGGCTATATTAAATCTGAAACCCACCACCCCATCTCATAGGACGACAACTTATAGGCTACCTATGGACAAACACATTAGAAAATGATATTGACATTAATCCTGTATATTTTTCCTTGGCTTGTAATGCATTTTCTATTCTATTAAGGTCATCACAGTCTTATTGTAAATACTATATCATATTATATTAGTGCTTACTCTTGGTGGGTTAATAATAAAGGAAGAACCTGAACTTAGACTGTAAAGTGCCTTGTTATGTAGCTACATTATGAATTGACCCTGTACAAACAACAATTGAACTGAAAAATCAGAAATTGGACAGAACAATAATGTAAATAAACTTGGCTTAATTGAATACAACAAGGACAAAATAAAAATATTTAGCTTTATTTTTTTCAATCTTGGGGTGAAGCTGGAGAATTTGGTCGGTTTTTGGATTTGGCATTGTATTGAGAGGAATGGTTATAATTTATTAATCCTTTATATGACACTGGGACTGGAGGAAGAATGAGAGTTAACACTGAAAGGCCATTGTGCTGAGAAAAGCCCGATCAACACCTGAATATATGACTGATTGGATCAACCTTGTCTTCAGCCAGAGACTGTTGTCCTTTTGTTTGCCTGATTGTATATAAAGCAAGACACTCTGAAAGGCCTGTCAGAGAGCAACCATGCTAAGGTTTTCTCTGAATGGAGGGAATTTGATTCAACACATTCAGTCGCGTCGGAGAGCTATAGCAACTCTCGATATTGAAGAATAATTTTCTTTTCAAGGTCAACACAGGGTGATTGAAAGTGAGCTGCCACTCTTGCTAGCACATGTGTTTGGAGAAGAACTACATCATGCCGCAAGGTCCCATGATTTTGCTAGAATATTTCAACATGACTTTTAATTTCAAGTAAATCCATGCCATTATCTGGAACGTCCTTGGTGAGTTATTATAGAGACATGTTTCCTTAGTGGTCTGTGGGGCCTTGCAGTGGAGTGGCGGCTCGTGCCTGGCCCACTCACGCTATTGGCACCGTATTGCTCTGTCTCTAATGCAGCTTTGGAAAATAAGTTTATTATCTCTTGTAGGTGGGTGGCTGCAGAGAGGTTGCATGAAATGATGAGGCCAGAGCCTGGCCTACGGATCAATCAATCAGTCAATCTTGTTGCCATCCCGAAGCACTGGGAGTTCATCTCGTCGTGATTACTGTGCAACAGTGCTCGATGTGTGCGACTGTATTGTTTAGCACTCGGTAGCCTATAGCAGCCAGTCGCTGTGAGCAGGTGAGACCCAGATAGGCTGCTCGGCGGTACTTCATCACCCTGCTTGTTGTTGTCACAGCCACAATTGGTTTGTACTCCCCATCTGCTGCATCAGCAAAGTCAGGACTGATTTGGTCACTTTGGAGCCCTGTTAGCTTTGCTCACCGCACTTCCCTGTTGATTCCAGCCATCATTACAAATGGTATCTTTATGCGGTGGAGTTAACCCGGATAGTGCTCTCCCCTGGGTGCCTTTATTATCTATTCATCATGTTGTCCCAGTTTATCTCAAGATGAATCTGCTTCGCTACAGATCTAAGTACAGATACCTGGCGTGTGGCCTGGGGAAAGAGATTAGTAGATTACAAGATACTCAGCAGAGGTGCGTCACGTAGAGTTGATAAGAAGGTGAAAAATATTCTAAGGAGATGTAGACTGGTTATGAATATGTGTTTGTGCTCTTTCGGCACTGATTTGTCTTCAAAATAGTCTTGTATGCTGAAACCAGCTTGATATACAGTAATTGCATGGTGATGACTCGCACCGGCAGCCTGGGGCAACGTCAGTGTGTCCAATCTGGTAAATAAGTGAACATTTGAAACATTGAAATGAAATGTTCTTGGCCTAGCGCTCAGCCTCCGAGCTGACTTTTTGGACACTCCCTCAAATTTCCTCGCTGCTAATTTGCATTGCTGAGTAGTTCCTTTGTGTCACCTGGAGGTTCGGGCCGAGCAGTGTTGCAGCCAATTTCCAGATGGCAATTCGAATCTGTGACATATCCTCGTTTTTTTTTTTTTAGGAAAATGCACAGCCACTTCCACCGACTCCATTAGCCGACGGGACGTGCGCACGCGTTCATGCACAAATGGAAAGTGTCCAGTGGTGTGAATATTCACATCTGCACCTGCTGAATAATAGACGATTATCAGCTCAGGTGGCTCGCCATCCACCCATGTTCATAAGCTCTCTCCCTTTTCATGGGGCTAATTTTGTCTGGAATACTCAATGGGCTCGCAAAAATGCATATTTCTTGTCTCCCGTACTTGATCTTGTCTTGTATCCTGTCTTAAGAGGGAACATATTCCTCAATAAGAGCGCTGGCTCCAGGGAGTAATGTGTCTGCAATATAGACTCTAAAGAGCCTCAGGTCTTGGCAGGTACTCCTTACATTTCAACGGGACAGAGACACCTACGGCAGATACTGTGGCAGCGAGGCCATATATCATCTGTCATCGCCAGAAGCCTCCACAGTAATGAACAAGTAATAATGGTATATATCTTGAACTTGAGTCTCTAAAGGTAGCTCATCCAGAGTCATTATTGTGCCACATAACCAGATGAGCTTTCTCAAATGAGATCATTTTTGTCACCCTGAGGACTGGAGGGTGTAACTGTTCTCAGAGTGAATAACTCATCCTCATTTGGTGCTAATGGGACTCTGTATTAAGGTGTTGTGCGAATGCAAGAGGAATGGTAAATCCCATTTTCTTGTAATTTAAATCTCAAGCTGTTTCCACACATGTTCCTCCGGTGGAAATGAGGGAGGAAAAAAAAAAGCACGCACAGGATAAAAAAAAAGAGCATTTAATGAAGATTCATGCCTCATAAGATTATGACGAAGTGATAGACGATGGTGTGTTATGGAGAGGTATGTCATGATGACATCTCTCTGTCGCAGAAATGATTCCCTTTGCCCATTCATCCACCTACCCATCCATCCAGCATCCATCCCACTCCCTCCCTCCGTCTGTCCGTCCATCTCGGCTTCATCCAGGTATTGCGATGCTACAGTTAACCCATAATGAGGGGATATGCATATGAAGCCAAGCTTTTTTTTTTCCCTGCATATTTGACAGCATGTGTTCTCAGCCTCGTGTTGCCACTCTGTGGATATGCTTGCATATGGGGGTGGGTGGGTGGGTGAGTGAGGGGAGGGGGGTGGTGGTGGGCTCTCTGACGGTTACAGCTGAGGTGTCATTTTTCATGTAAATAGAGGATGGCAGGATATAGCAATCCTGCTGTTTGTGAAATTAGCTGTGGCACACATATACACAAAAACAGTGGCACAGCTCTCCCCCTTAAAACTGAACGACTGTGATTAAATGTGGGTAATGCTGCCTGCTACCACACACATACACACACACACAAGAAATGCACCAGTCAGACACAAAGTGACTGTGATGCCAAGGTATTATCCTTTACTAAAAAAATGTCCAGATGAGACATGCTGCACAAGCAACTGGCTGAATGGGCAACACACCCCAATAGCCATATCTCCAGTGTCCAATTCAGCACCCGTCATTTATAAGTGCTGATGCAGCCATGCTCAGAGAAGAGCCACCAGGTCCCCAGAGTTGGATATCACTGCTAACTGTCATCCGAGTACTTTGATTACCGGACTGGGAGAAGAATGATGACTAAGGCCACTCTAAGTCCTGGTCAGACTCTGCAAGGCTGTCGAGGAAAGTGGATCAAGTCCAAGGACCAATTTACACCCCTAACGTTTTTTTATTATGTGTTCGCAGCTCGTGAGTGCAGACCTCTCTTGTTTCAGAAACCATTTAAATCATTTGAGTGACACATGTCTTAAAAAAGAAATTAAAAACTGATGCCAATTTTAAAAAAATGATAAAAATAGTTTATTTTGACAAATGAAAGTCTGTTTTTTTGCTGTTGTTGAGAAAGTAGCAATGTATTTATGCATTTAGTTTGCACCATAAAAAATAAAGACAATTACAAAAACAGAAATGAAACAAAAATAGTAAGAGATTAGAAACCCTATATGGGCTTATAAAAACCACCAAAATATGCAAAAATTCAAAAATAATTTAACAACAACAAAAGAGAAAGCAACAAACAACAACAAAACAGAAGCAATACAAGTGGATATTTATAACAAAAACAGTCAAATAAAAAAATGTTCTCATGACAAGTAAAAAACATTCAGACATCATAATAAACAAAACAAAAAATAAGATCAATGGATGTGAAAATAAAGCAGTGCTCCACTGAGAGCTCAGCAGGAACTGGACATACGCATTGGCAATGTGGCTATCAGCTATCAGCTCATTGTACATGCTGTGCTGTGCTTGTAGTACATTTGTCACATGTCTATCCTGACAGAGGTATCTCTCTGCTGTTTCTCTTCCTAAGATTTTTCACATTTTCTCCCCTGTGAAAAGGATTTTTCATGAAGCTTTCTCATATGTATCGGTGATCAAAGGATAGAGTGTGGCAAATACTGTATAGACTATAAAGCCCTTTGGAGCAAACTTGTGAAGAGTAGCACACTGTTGGCTCACAGCGGGAAGGCCCTGAGTGCAAACTGGCGAGCTATGCTTTTTTTATGAGGAGTCTGAATGTTCTCTTATGTCTGTGTGGGTTTCCTCCAGATACTTCATTTTCCTCCTGCAGTCCAAAAAACAAGCAGATTGTGTGAAATGCACACTGGTGGATGAAGTTTTCACAGCCTTCACCTACATCACAAAGTTCTTTTTGTTTGTTGGTTGTTTGCTGTGTTTGTTTTTGGCCACTTTGTGCAAGTTGGTCACAGCATTGCTCCGGCCACATGCTGAATTTAAGTGCAAAATACTCTTTTAGCTCTGTGTTTGGTCGCTACCTCCTGGGGGTGATGCCAGGCTCAGCCTCTTTCACTGACTTTGTCTGTTGGTTGTTTTGCCCTTAACAGATAGTTAAGTTAGTTTCTTCCAATGACCTCTGTGTCTGATATATTATATATTGTATGGCTGGACTATAAAATCTCACTCTGGTAAAAACAAAAACAAGAAAAAAATGCGATCAAATGCGTATAGCTGCCTAGTTAAGTAAAAAGCAA
The DNA here is from genome assembly GCA_030347415.2 of Decapterus maruadsi. Lineage (NCBI taxonomy): Eukaryota > Metazoa > Chordata > Actinopteri > Carangiformes > Carangidae > Decapterus > Decapterus maruadsi. The sequence continues at coordinate 23,986,984 of CM064906.1, forward strand.
CATTTTAAGTATATTTCATTGAGTTCATAAGTGAGCCTTAAATGCCATGATATGGAAATCTCTAATGTACCTTAAATACATGTAGAGATAGCTGGCCTGCCCTACAACTTTGAAGCACAAGACTATTCACACAAATCAAAGTAAATATTATATTTTTTTCCTCTTTTCATTCAAAGGAAGTGGGACAAATAGCTTTCAGTGCGGCAACGCTCGAAAGAAACTCTTTAGGGGAAAAGCATTAAGCGCTTTTTCCCCCCTCAGCGTGTATGTTGCTGGGGGGAAAGACAGTCTAAAATGTAAATGCACTACAGTATATTCTCTCACATAAAGACAGCTTTGCCCCTCTGGGACGCTCGAGTGAAGTGTTGAACCGCGGAAGAGTTTTCCAGGAACGTACCGGAGTATTCCATGTCCTTTTGCACTTGAGATTAAACCACCGCATGTCTGTGCATAAGGTTTCCACTAATTCCTCCAAGAACTGTTACTTTTTTGAGAGATGATACTGTGTTTTCACGGCTGTCGGCTAGGTGCCACATTTAAGTTTAGACAAGGGGAACAATGCAGAAAGTGTGAAGAGATTATCAGGCATGTCAAAAATGGTATGTCAAATATCTGAATCATTTCAAATGCAGAGTCTCATTAAAAACATAGACGGCGTAGGTGACAGAATGGACATGGTTGTGTACCAAGTGTGACAGTGTTTTTGAGCACCGGTGTATTTCTGTGTGTTCGGCTATGAGATCATCGCAGTGACCTCAGCTGATTGAGCTCACACAGCATCCTATCCCCGGTCCTCCCCTCCTGGAGTGGGTGGGGAGCATAGTGCTATCTGTGGACTTGCAAAGTGACAGGACCAGCTGGGGAATGAAATCCAGTAAGACCAGGCAGTTGGTCTGGGAGACCAACTGCTGCTCAGTTACAACAGCGTCCAACTCCACTCGGAAAAACCAAGCCAGGACTCCGTGACTGCTGCCAAACATCAGGAGCTCTACAACAACCAGACACCACAGTGCCACTGGAGCTGATCATGTGCTGTGTGCCATGTTCAAGAACCCTGGAGATCAATCAGCAGCCATTATCTTTAGCAACCCTCTCAATGCTCCAAGTGCCGGTGATTCAGTTAATCGCATGCTGACATCTCGTCATAGGCGATAGAATCAACATTACTGTGAGGACGATGGGTGGGAAGCAATCTCGCAGTTTTTCCAACAAGGAGTTGAATGAGGTGAATGCGAGTCAAAGGAGGAAGAGTGCTTCGAGAGACGATCAGCCCAGCCTGTCCTCGGCTGCTGAGAGGATCCGCAGACACGCCACGGTGCACTTTGGTTACAGCACCCTGAGTTTAGCCATGCGGGGGCTCGACGAAACCCCAGCTGAGCTGTGGGAGCTCCGGGAGCTTCAGAAGCTAAACTTGTCCATGAACTGCCTGTGCTCCCTGCCCCCTGCCCTGGCTACTCTGGACAATCTCGTGATCCTCAACCTGTGGGGCAACAACCTCTCCAGCCTCCCGCCTGAGATCGGCCTCCTGAAGAAGCTGCGTGTGCTCTTCGCCTGTCGCAACCGCCTGAGCGAGGTCCCCGAGGAGCTGGGCTCCTGCACCTGTTTGGAGGTGCTCAGTCTGGCCAACAACCAGATCACAGGCCTCCCTGGCAGCTTGGCAGCCATGCACAGTCTGACCAAACTTAACCTCAGCCACAACCGCATCGCTCACATCCCCACCTGTGTCTACAACATGAAAGGCCTGGTCTTCCTCCACCTGGCCTGCAACCGTCTGGAGACAATTGCGGACCAGATCCAGGACTTGGTGAACCTGAAGATCCTCATCGTGGAGGGAAACAGTATCCACTCACTGCCCAAGACACTGTGTTTTCTGGAGTCTTTAGAGCTCCTCAATGTTGACTTCAATGACCTGCAAAATGTACCGGTGGAACTGTATCTACTGAGCCGGCTCGGCAGGTTGGCCTGCCACCCGCTGGATAAAGGACTTCATATTATCCACAACCCCCTCCTCAAACCTATTCAGGAGGTGCTGCAAGGAGGGCTCAGCGCCCTCTATAACTACCTCAAACCCACGTGAGGGACTACCGCTGTGTCTGTGTGTGTCTAAAAGAGTGTGTCGTAATGGGATGTTGGCACAAATCTGACCCGCGGCACGTGGTAGTCATGCTCCGAGTCCTCTGATAACACAAACTGTCTGACAGAGATAGTACGATGCAAGACAGGATATCTTAGATAGATTTTTTCATATTATATGTAATATAAAGGTTTGGATATAAATAAAGGATGTGGAACTGCTGTGTTATGTCTAAACATTTGTTAATCCACAGTGAAAGGGTCAGGATAGGTGACACAAACACAAAAAAAGAAAAAGGAAAATGACAGGCTTACATTTGTTGGCTGATTACTAATCAGTTGATCTTGTTTGGCTCCGTGACAGTGAGGAAGTTCAGCTACAGCTCACCACTCTGTTTGTTGCGTTCAGGACATCAGGATCAGGTGGGAAAGGTCAGTGGAAAGAACAGTGTAGTGGGCAGGGGGGGCTTAAGATCTGCAGAAATATAAAACAAAACACAACAGGGACTTAGACTGATTAAATCCTGTTCCACTACCAACAGATCAGAGCAGGGTTACAGGATGGCAACTCATCTGAGGCTGTAACGCCAACTGTTTGAAAGCATTTATGGAAAAACAATTGTTATGCTTTGTGAGACCAAGATGACTTTAGGTAAACTTTACGTTTAATTAAAGCTGAGAAAAACTTTAAAGTCAACCTTTGAGTTTGGATTATTTTTGTTATGTAGTTAATACAAATGCATACCTGCCTTGACTGCAGCAACAAAAAGAAGCAAGATTAACAATTCAATACATTTCCCATTGCCTCCATGTTTGTTTTTTTGTAGCTCTAGCGGCTGATGTGAAATCTAATTAAACTGCAAATGTTTTGTAATGTGCAACAAGGTTGTATGGATAAACACATGCATAGACAAAACATCTTCAACTGCTTTAAAGGCTACAATACAATAACCCCCCAAAATGATATGATCGAACATTAATTTCTTTAATGACATCCATGCAAACTGAAGTTTCAGGTAAAAGCTTTTTTTTTTTTTAAAGGATTAAAGTTTTTTAATTGTTCTAGTAGTCGTTGTTGTACAGAATCGGGTTTATTCTGAAAAATGTGTTATCCCTGTTTATCCAAAATAAGAGTGTCTTTGGTAAAATAAATTATGGATGGTTGTAAATCTAGAGCTGCAACCGTAGAGCAGCTTTATGACATCATGTGTGATGGTTACCTTAGTGTATCACTGGACAATCAATGTGTAATCTGTTACCACCGGGGTTGTCCCTGTGGCCTCTGTCTTCTGTGTTTGTGCTTGGACATCAGTGAGCTTCACATGTGTGTGTGTGTGTGTGTGTGTGTGTCTGCACCTTTTGAGAAGGTCGTGTACATTTTTAACCAGTCTCACTGAAGATTGAACGTGTTGTAGAAAAGATGATAAAAGTGACCTCTGTTGGTTTGTACCTGGTACTGCATGAGCCAAAGTCAATGCTGAGATCTCCACATACGCACACACATGGACACACACACACACTATCTCTCTCTCTCTTTCTCACACTCACACACTAACACGCTCACATGCAGGCATTCATGATGGATGAACCCCTCCTGAATAAGTCTTTGTCCCAGATAGTGATCATGGGACATGTTGTCAAATAAAGCACCTATAAAGATATTGCCTCAGTGTGAGTCAGATGACCTGAATTCAGGTATTAGTGCTCTGTGGTGATGTTACTATTCTAGTGATAAAACAGTATACAAGGACTTTGACTTACTTGTGTCACTTATTTAAGAGGACCTACAGTAAAAACGCACACTTTCTGTCTATATATAGATAGCCTATAGAAGGAGACATTTCCTTCAAGCAACCAAACTTAACTTTACTTAACAGAACTTATTTGTAATTGGGGGAAGAAGAAGAAGAAAAAAACAAAGCGGTGTTTGGGGTCTCCTGTGCACAGTCAAGTAAAACACACTTTAACCACTATGACAATTAATTAAAGTGATCCTTTGCTGTGTGGCAGACAGTCAGCCGCTTTGCAGTGAACAGTGCTCACTCACTGGTGGTCAGCTGTGCACCCTTGACTGCAGTTATACCAGGCTTTGTAGAAATTCCTGATCTTATTTAATTGCTGTGTGCTCTGATAACTTTCGCTTTATAATGAGACGCTGTGCGAGATATAACCAGTGGGTGAACACACACACACAGCACAGACAGACGGCACCCGTGTGCTTTGCTTCATTCAGCGGTGGCTATTATTCGTTTATAAGCCCGAAGCTTTAGAAAACAGTTTAGCATCACTAGCGGCGAGTAACTTCCCATAATGAAGGACAGCTAATCAATGGCGTATTGAGCTTGTGACAATCAAGGCACAGGATAATCACAATGGAATTAAATGACAAAATCACTGTTGTCGGGCAGCCACACGAGGAGAGACTTAATAAGTCTTCCTTTTGTAGTGCAGTTTAAGTTGTGCGATTAATTCAGTCACACTGAGACTCCTCACGTTAAGGTGAGGCTATTGGCATTTATTGACAAACGGCATTCCACTGCCACTCGTGTCAATTGCTACAAAAGGTTATTTATCTCATCTTTCTTATACGTCTAGCTGATTGAAACCACCCCTGCAGGGAGAAATATGAAGGAGAATAGATCTGTTCGTCCTCTGCTGGTGGCGGCCCTCCACGACGAAATGTCAATATCACCTATTCAGCGGTGGCTCGGGATGTTGTTCAGAAATCAGAAACTGTGAGTCACCGAGCCACTGTCACAACCTTTGAGGCCTAAATGTGGGACTCTTTTGATGCTGGTCTGATCCTCTCCATCCAATCAGTGGAATGTCAAAGCTTTGAGGATGTGATGGAGAGGAAGCTATGTTACTAGCTTAAAATACCATAAGGCCGCCATGAGGTGTTTTCAATAATGTGAGTGGTTCAGAGGCTTGTTGTTGTTGTTGCACAGTCGCCACAGTGATTCCCTCACCAGCAGCTGTCTGGGCTTCCTTATTTGACAGAATGCAAAGTCTAGATGAACATAACAGATATGTAGATAACAAAAAAGATAGATAGATAGATAAACTGATGGATATGAGTTAGCCAAAATGGAAAATAGTTGAAATTGACAGCTAAAAGTGATAAATGGTCGGAGCCAGTGAAGGGTGTTATTGTGATTTATTTCTTGAACATGACTTTAGGACTGTGTTTATGGAGAACCTACCCCTCAATCATACACTCACTCACTCTCTCTCTCTGTCTGTCTCTCTCTGCAGACAATGATGTTATCCATTCATTCCTCTGCATCCAATCGGAGTCAGTTACATTCTGTCCAATTCCCGTGACAGCTCTGCTCAGACTGGTATTCATGCATTCCTGCCAACACAACTGCCGAAGCTGAGACAATACCCAAAGACCACAAAGAGACGTGAGGCGTTTCTGTGAAATGCCTCCGACATTGTTTGGCTTATACTTGTCTGTTGTGTCGTATAAGAAGCACCCGAGCCACATGCACGTACCCTTGATACATAACAGGAGGTCATTCTGAAACTAAATGTGGAGCCATGTCAATCTGGCTGCATTTTAATTAGCCATGAAAACTGCTGGTACAAGTGAAATGGCCACATGTGTTTATGCATGCAAAAACAATAAGGGAGTGACATTGGTTGACTTTGTCATTAGTTGCCTCTCCATCTCAGTGTTTGATGATTGCTGCGAGGAAAATACCCCGGTGCTGTTTGCACTTACCGTCTCAGATGAAGCAAATTTTGAACAAATATTTGCATAAATTAAAATAAGCAATCATTACTGATTTATCGAAGCAGAAAAAGAAAGCAAACAAGACAAAACAAGAAGACTTGATGATGTGGTCTTGTTTGGCCAGGTCACCTGATGAGGTCCTCTTGAATGTCGCCCATCATGGATCAATGTGTGAATTTGATCGGAGAGGACGCACAGGGTCAACTATGATTGGTAATCCAGCTGGCAAAGATCTTAAAATTAGAAATATATAAAGTTCATAAATGAAGGTGTCAAGATCAGCATGAAAAGGAGTCATGTGATTTGAAGCTACGAGGTGATGTCAATCGTCCATATTTACCAAAATGTAAAATCTTTATGACCACTATCAGCCTTTATTATTGTATCTGACCACATTATAATGAATGGACATCACATTACATTGATGACCATTGGTAAATTCACTAAATATCCACTAAATGATACAGTATGATCATTGATTCATTTTCATTTGTTTTTTTCCTTTCAAATATGTGATTTTCTGAAAGTAGTGCATCCATATTGGTGAAGAGATTATCACTATAGTTTAACCAGATTAAAAACGAGGATGCACCAGAGATCCATGCCTCCCAGTTTGTATCATCTTATACGATCACAGCTGTGTGAACCCAAGTTCCCAGTCCTATACAACCCGGCTCAAACTGTTGATCCATGATAAACACGTAATGAACTGAAGACACGATATCCGAGTCTGCTGCAGAAAGCGACACAGTGCTGCTGATGAACATGGCTAAATGCAGTGAATGATTTGACTGGTGCTGATGTTGAGTCCTCATGGTTCCTCTGTTTAGGACTCACGTTGTAACAGCTCCTTCATGTTTGAGGACTATGGCTGATCCGTCTTCATGTAGGTTAACGCACTGCAAATGAAAGAAAATTAGTTCATATTTTCTCATAGGCTCCATATGCCATATGGAACATATAAAACATAATCAATATTTAACTTATTTGGTGCTTTTCAGTATTTTATACCAAAAGGTTGAATACCCTTTAACATATTTGGTTTTCGTAGCCCAAACATAAATTGTAATATAATTGATCCTATGAAAAATGATCCTATGATGATCACAAATTAGTGATTGAGTAATTAATTACCACCTTAATTGAGTGATGACTGACTGAACTGGAGGAGCAGCCCACTGATTTTTCTGCTCGGCCCGGAGTCACTACACCTCAACTAATTTCAGTCTCCACAGCTGGTCCAAATAAACGCCAATAGAGTCACAGTTAGAGGCAGGAGGAGCAGGAGCACGAGGAGGAGGAGGTGGAGGAGGAGGAGGAGGAGGAGGGGACACCTCCGCCTGTCCTCTCGCTCACAAGCGGGGGCTCAGACGTGCCCTCTACCGGCCAGACAGCGCGCTCGCACGCAGCCGCCGCCGCTCTCCTGGAGCTGCCGGACCAACTCAATCCAGGCGTAATTCAGGAATCAGGACTCACTCACACATTCCTCCTCCAAGTGTGGGAGCAAGCCGGCAAAGGAGCAGCCGTGTCGGCGACAGTTGTCCTCTCACCTCCCCTTCCCCCGGACAGCACGGAGGGCAGGACGAAGACTTTAGATTTTTTACAACACCTCACCTAAAAGTGTTGGTAGGATTCAAGTTGCTGTAAAAGAAAAAAGAAGAGTTGCCAGTTAACCCCGCGGCTGGGGGGGTTAACGCTACGACGGCCGCTGTCGACATGGATAAAGTTATCAATTGCTTGTTTGCTGCGATAACCCTGCTGCTGTCCGCGCGAGGGGAAGTTTTTAAAGGTAAGAACATTTTTTATTTTTTACCTGGAGATGTTTGAACGCACGGGGGTTTGATTTGATAGCCTCCGTGCACAGGCTTGTTTTTGTGGCGAAGTGGAGGGAGACTGCGCTTCAACTCAGTTTGGCCACTATCAAGTCTCATCCTAGTTTACTCGCAATTTTTACGCATTTCAGATGGTGTTTGTGGGCTTAGACGTGGCACCGTGAACGAGAGGGTGACATTTTTCTTGGCAGACAGAAGTTAAAGCGTGAATTTCTTTTCACCTGCATTATATTTGCAGGTGATTCAGGTGATAGTCTGAGCCGTGTGGCAGTCATTCATCAGTGGTTAGAGGTATCCCACCTTCGGCTGTGCGTGTGCGCAACAACGAGCAGGTGGCACCGGAGCTGCTCCGCTGGCTGCTCCACTCCCGCTCCTCTCGCTGTCAGTGCCTCGAATACTATATGACCGCAAGTTAACGGAGTTCAGTGTTGGTGTCTAACTTTATCTTGATAAGTTGCTGTCTAATGTGATTAACCTCAAGCAGATTCACGCACAGAGTGTCACCGCGCGCTGCTGTTGCTGCTGGTTGTAGTGCATATAGGCGATACGACGGCGAGGTGATAAGCCAAGTAAGACCCACTGTCGTTATACCACCGTGAACTCTGGGCGAACTTCATCCCTATAACGATCACCGTGTGCAGGGCAGGCACGCGGGGACGGCGGCCCCGGAGTCCGGTTCTCGTGCAGCCTTATGAACCCCAGTGTGAATTATGCAAGTTTGATCTTTATTGCTGTTTCAGCTGAGATGCAGAAACAATTCAACTTTTTGTATAGAGCACTGAATTCCTAATGTCCTACTGAAGGGTATGCACAGCAGCTTATTGGCATATTTTAATTATTTTCCCCCTCCATCACTCTTTTTCCTTCACCACTAATTCTTACAGAATGAATAGTTTTATTAAATATAGCCTACTTTGCATTTTGTAGATCTGCTCTGTGCCCTGTTTTTAATGAGCTTAAATGTTAACAATCAGCCTCTCCATCTTTTCAATGGAACTGTTTCATTGTGCACTGGGATGTTTCAGAAAAGTGTTATAGTTTTCTTTTTTTTTTGACAGATTTGTTGTCTAACTCTATGACAGGTTGTTGATGCATGAAGACACAAACACAGCACTCCCACTCAGATTAAAGCTTTTTCATATGCATGGGCAACTTCATTTTGTGCTAAGTCTGTTCAGGGCTTTGTGGAGAGAGCGGAAAAAAAAAAAGTTCAAGGATTAGTGCCATATAGTGATTTGACTTATTAGAATTACTCACATAATAGTGCAGACTTTCACCTTCACTGGTAATGGCTGCAGATTGCCTAAAGGGGACTTAACATTCAGAGTCTAATTTAGCCCCTGAAGGGGTAATTTCTGCTGTCTCGACCATGATGGCATTATATGTAGGAGGGGAGGGGGGAAAAAAGGCACATTAGCCTATATTCATGCCAATCAATGGCTGTCCGGTCTGAAGGTGATCCATACTGCCAATGCAATTAGAGCTGCACTTTAATAAAAAAAAAGAAATCATAAAACTATGAAAATGTACTGGCTCCATATGCTCCGACTCTGGGGAGGTGGAGTGAGGTGTGAGTTGTAGTTGTGGTTGGGATGTGTGGGCTTCAGCTCTGGAGTCGGATGCTGTGGGACTCAACAAGGTGCATTTTCCAGAGAGCCTGTAGGGGGCAGCATGGCACACATATAACATGATAACCCAGATGATGGAAGTTAAGCTGCTCAGGAGTAGTGGAGCACCACAAGTCACACTCATGGATCAGAACTCGGATGCACCGTTCTGTTGTTGCTTCGTCTTTGTCGTCGCTGTGGCAGAATCGCAGCTTGATCACAACACTGGAGGCAACAAAACAAAACAACTTTGCCACCAGAAGAAAATTACCTTTTTATATGTTGTTTATGTGCCCCCACCCCCCCCTCCCTTTTCGGCCGATCTCTCTCCAATCTGCTCCTGTCCCTAGCAGGGATCTGACTTATTCACATCTACAGGATATGCTTTTATAAAAAAAAAGAAAAAGTGATGAATAAATAGCATTTATCAAGTAGTTTGAATGCCATGGGTCAATTTTTTGCGACTGAGAGAACACTCACACCCCGGAGCTCAAAGTATTCCCAGTCCATTTTTGTGTGAAGCTTATCAGTCTTGCCCGCTGGCAGCCTCAGGACCGGGAGATTTATTGGAGTGGGCCGCTCTGCAGGGCTCCCAGTGGTGCCGAAACTGTCGATAAATGTGCTCCTAATTGCATGAGTGTGTGTGTAAATATGTAAACCAGGAAGAAATCAATTGGATGTGTTTTACTCTCTGAGGCTAGGTGACAGGATTAGCCACACACGGTTGGATGGATGGATGGATGGAGGAGGTGGTACGGGGGCTAAATATGAGGTTGCATGCACGCCCTGGCCCCAGACATTTGTTATGGAGAGTATGTGCTAACAGCTCATGTTGATAATTAGATCACTGAGGTAACCAGAGCGGCAGTCCACTTGAGTGCACAGTATCAGCACCTTGTGACTGTTGCTGCCTCAATTCAATCACAGAGAGCAGCAGCAGCAGTCCTTTTGGAAGTCTTTTAATTTACGCATTTAAAAAAAAAACCCAAAACCGACTCCGTAATCAGCAGCATCACACTGGATCGGTTTCACCCTCTTCTTCCCTTGTGAACTTGTAAATGCAGCTGCTGTGTGCTCTGCTCCCCCCTCCCCTCCCCTCTCCACCTCCCTCTGCATTCACTTGGATGCTTCAGGTCCAGAGAGAAAAGTTAAAAGAAGAAGGAAAAAAAGAAATCAACATTATAAATCACTTGTTGTGTACGGCTAGTGCTTCTGTTTTCCACATTATGAGGACAAGCTTTTGTTTTTTTTAGTGTTTTTTTTTTTTTTGAGGGGCCCGGCCTTTGATATCTATACTCTGTCTTTTGACCGAGCACATTAAATTCCAGGGAGCTGTGCGCTTTGTTATGTTTACCACCTTTTCCAGCAGCCATAAAACCTGCCTTGTTTTCTGATAGGGGTGAGCCGTGTGTTGAGAATAATGCCCATGCTCCGGAGCGCAGAGCCGCAGTTTGTCATTGCAGAGTGACTGCTGCTGATAGCGTCCTGGTTGACCGATCCTGATTGCCATCCAAGCTGTGACTAAGGAGTAAAAACAACACGTTGGGGCTGCTTGGGAAGATAAAGAGCACTTCATTTGAAGTCTGGCAATAATTTAGATAGTTCTTCACTCATGAAATGTTTCTTTTTTTTCCCCTTCCCTCCTTTTGTTTTCTACCAGCTGACTCAGATTTAATAGAGACTTTTCCGAAAGGTGTCCTGATGGGTGGCAGTTCCTTTTGTGTGAGCCAGTGGAGAATGAAATTAAATATGCATGTGATTTTTTTTTTCTTATACGATGGCTTCAACCAATGTTGTAGGAGAAGAAGAAAAAAAAAAAGCTTCATGGTGATTGATGATAGTACAAAGGAGAAAGTGAGGTGTCTACATTCTTCTGTAACTTTGCTTTTCAGACACTTTTTATTATGATGATAATGAAGGCAGTGGAAACACAAGGATTTACTGAAGCTGTTCAAACACTGCGGGTACATGTGTGACTTCCTCGAAAAGGGTCCGCCGAGTTTGTCAGCAAGGCTGTCTCAAGACCAATCATGGCTGGTAGATTTTGAGAGAAAGAGGAGGAGGAAGGAGGAGGGAGAAGGGGGGTTGTCAGTTTAAAAAATGAACATTAAGAACCAGCAAATATGAAGTGCTGCTGTGTAGACCCAGACCGTTTTGTTTGAAGTGTCTAGACTGACAGCAGGTCTAATGATTTCCAACGTGTCTTCATGCAGGACTCCAGCGCACCCTGTTATCCAAACCATGTGGCCCATGTAATGTCAGTATCAGTGTATTTTGGGTGGATTTTTTTTAAACAGTGCGGCTCTTAAAGGAAAATTACACCTTTCACACTTTTTGCAGAACAGCCATCAGCGATGTTCCTCGTCGAGGTCCTTTTCTTCTTTTGCACAGATCACTGATCAAACACAGACAGCGTGATGTCACATCAAGCTCTTTCTAAGGCCGTCCACATTTTCAAAATAATAAAAAACCTCACTATCTGAAACATTAGCATCAAAGGTCGCTGCGGAATTAAAGATCATCATCGTCGTCGTCATCACCGAAGAGTTCGTACCAGGAGGACGCCATCGTGTTAGAGAAGGTTATCTAACAGTTTGCTATCCCCCATTAGACTTATTATAACAGAATAACAAAACATGTTGCGTTGTGAGGAAAGGTCGCACAGCTTGACACATTATTCAGCTGTGTGTTCATGGGGAAAAGTCAGCATCTGCTCTCTGGAAGTTGCCACCAGGGCTTCAAGGAAATTACTGAGTGAGGGAGAAGATGAAGGGAGGTTGAGGCAAAATGAACACACCGGGGGAAAAAAAAAAAAGTAAACATGTCATCAAATAACTCCTTAGCAGCCTGGTGATGCATTGCAGTGCACGACTGAGCGTTAAGTGGACTTTTCTGTTAAGTAGCAAGTGACACGACTAGTGCAGAGATTCATGGTCATTTGATTGATCCTTCCATTGTTTCTCCACTTTTGTCACACCAGCAGTGATATTTAACTGCTGTGACAACAAACTGAAAAGTTAATAAAAGCGGTATTACAGCTAGGCTTAAGGAGGTGACGGCAAGCGCAGCCCCGTGTTTGCACAACGACAGGTTTTTGTTTTGTTGGCTTCGTACTCCCGCACAATAGATCTAAGATCAAACAGCCAGAGCGAGGTTCAGGTCTTGACTTTCACCTCTTTTTTTTTTTCCTTTTTCTTTAATTTGCATGTTTTTAAATCCACTTAAAGATCAACAGTGTGGAAACTGTAGCTCTTTTAAGACACAGACGCCAGTTTTAGAGCACAGCGAGCAACATGAACTTCAATAAAGTCGTCGCACTTAATCCTCCAAATACAAGATAAATGCAAAGACCAAACACTAAGTCTGTTCCCTGCACGAGGGAATAATGTCAGTTGTTTTATGAAGCTCCTGCAAATCATAACTGACTTTTCTTTATATTTGGTGTTGGACCCTTCCCAAGAAAAGCCCTGTGTCATCCGTGTGGTGCAGCTATCTTCAATCCCTGCTTGTTTGTGCTTGTTGTTGTTGCTGCTCTGTTTCACATGACAATTTGTACTGAGTCATATGATTGACCTGGCCGCTCACGAGCATTCCTCTGTTTGACCATAAAAAGCTCTCTGGTTGTTTTGATGCGTTTTGTTTAGGATCATTTTGCACTGTCCTGAAAATTGGACAATGCAAAATGATTTAGAATAATATATATTTACCATAATGGCTGCATCTTGAATTAACCTTTAAAGCCAACTTTACAGTTGAAAACACTCAAACATGTGACGATGATGATGACGACCATGAGGTGCATGAGGGGAGTCGACACAACAAAAAGCATGTGACTCCACTGTGCAGCGTCGGTCTATCACGAGCACTTTGCGGCAAAAAAGAAAGTGGGTATAATCTCGGAGACGCCAAGTCTGCCAATACGGTTCATCATCATCTTCACGTCCCTGGAGTGGCACTCCACATTCAATCATTAGCTGCTGATTTGCAAGCGATTTTATTTACATTCTTGAGAGGTAGTAATAGTTTGAAGTTCATTCTCGAAGGCGGCTGATGTGGCGATGTTATCCGGGAGCTCTGCAGTGGAATGATAATTGGCCTTGAGATGTGACTGTGTGAAGGATGCTGGACAAACAGAGATGCTCTAATTATACACAGCTCCTTCTTCAAATGAAGAGGATAAAAGCTAATGAATCGCACACAGGCCAGCACAGGGGCTGCCTAATGAAGAGAGAGTGAGAGACAGAGAGGGAGAAGGGAGGAAGAGGAGGAGGAGTGGGGGGTGTTTGTAAGAGAGATTGTGTGTTTGTGTGTGTTTGGCATGCTCGAACAATTCAGTGATCTCATCACCATGTCTTAAAAAAAAAAAAAAAAAAAAAAAGTGGGGAAAAAAATATCCTCGGTACAAAAACAACTTACTATGCAGCGGATCATGTTTACAGAAGTCTGCATTCGTTGTAGGTGGCTCAGAGAGTCCAGGCACACAGGAAGAATTTCACTAATTAATGCTCCAAGGGTCTCAATTGTTATTAATGGTGACGAGAAGGAGGAGGGGAAGCGGGGAGGAGTGGGCGAAGCGGTTTAAATCAGGACATTACTGTACAGTGAGTCTAGGCTGCTCCCATTGATCGTTAGGCCTCCCCTCCCAACGCCGCGGTGCATGTCGCCTCACTTGTACTCACATTTTATTCTGTCTCTCTGTCTCTTTTTTTATTTTTTTATTATTCAAATCGTTCACGCCTGCTATCTTGAGAATTAAATCAGTATCGGTGACCGACGACTGGCAGCCGCGCAGATGTTTTTTTATTTTTTTTTATAACGCTCAGATTGAATTGACCCCGACCCTGGCACATTCCTCTTCAGAACCTGCTGTTCAATCAGCTGCTTTCTGTTCAGCATTGTCGCCTATAACCCACGGGTTATTATGTGAATTGAAATTGATTCTGATAGAGCCCACTTTGATATTTGGTTCATGTGAGCATGCAGCCTTGACCTGAAGTAGAAGAGAGGGGCGGGGGGCTTAATTTGAAATCTGTCACATAAAAAAAAACCCTGCAACAACCCACCGCCGCCGCTGCCACCTCTTTGTGACGCTGCAGTTGACGAGGCTGAAAGTTTTTTCGGTGGGTTTTAATGAAAAGCTCAAGTTGCCTCTTTTCGTGGGACAAGTGCTCTTGCTAACTTATAGAGGAGACTCTGTTTCATGCCAAAAGGCTGTCAGTATAGGCTGCTGCTGCTCGCACAACTCGTGTAGGTGGTGGAACCGGTGGGGAGGGGGGAGGGGGGGTGGTGGGCCGCTGCTTCTGCTGTTTCACCTTGTCTCCTGTTATTTATTAAGCTTCTGTCAAGGCTCAGGCAGCAGGCAGGTGTACATCCCCCCTCCTCCTCCTCCTCCTCCTCTTCCTCCTCTCCCCCCCCACCCGTCCTCCGCCTCTCCCAATCCGGGCCTTATGAGTATAACCAGGGGCAAAATTCTCCATTACTGTCAGTCTGAATCTGTTGCCGTCACATTAGCGCACGTCATCCAGTCATTAATGCATTAGGCCTTGTTTGAGTGCCAGTTATTTGAATTGGCTTTTACACTGTCTATTTGCCCTTGTGCTAAAAGCTGCCTTGGCTGAACCTGTTGACCATTTAACTGTTCAATAATGAAGCGATCCCCGAGGATGAATTAGGCCCTGGCGGTGTTGTTGAATAAAGATTATAAGCATGTGGGGGAAAAAAAAAAAAAAAAATCATGATATACATTTTGCATGGCCTTTTAATGGAGGGTGCGGAGCAAGTTTGCACTTTTATTTACCGACTGTACTTTATGTTTTTAAAGCAGCTGTGTTCCTGTAGCATGTGATCTCACTGCTAACAGTCGAGTACACTATTACCCGCCCTTATCCTCCACTTCTTCCTCCCAAAGCAGTATGTACCTGATTATACTCCTATCGGTCACACTCTGGCGCCTATTTGGAGGCTGTTATCTGTTTGTGGTGGAGACTCCTCGGGGAAGCATGCAGCCGATAAGAGACTGTTGTTCTGTAAACAGCCCTCTGACCTCCCCAGGCTGGGCTTGGCTCCTTTTCAAATGGGCCTCTTTTTGTATTGGCCCTGAGCTCAAACCTCCGCGTGACTGATTCCCCAGGGGGAGGTTTAATGGCATTACTGTACGCTCCGCACCGCGCAGGGTGGTCACTCTCTGGAGCTGACAGAGCCAGAGGAGGAGGAGGAGGAGGAGGAGGAGGAGGAGAGGAGGGGGAGTTTTGTCCGTGCCTTCAGAAGCAGAGGGAGGCAGGGAGAGAGGAAGACGGTGCTGAAGGAAAAAGATGAACTGTTGTCTCTTGCGTAACATTCGGAAAATGAGGATGGTGAAGTGAACGACCCCTTCATGCCCTTAAACTCGAAGGAAGCTTGTGGGGGGAAAGGAAGTTATCACATGGTCCAGAAAGTGTTTTCCTTTACTGTCAATCACAATTTTAGTCTTTAACCAAGTGGCAAACCTCTTATCACAACATGAGTTATATTCTCGCTCGTGTTTTTTTTTCTTCCCTTCACCCTGTGACAGTCTGTTAACTCGCTGAGATCTGACATGAGTCACGTACATTAATGGCTCTTCTGGGGGACAACTTGGCTATAACTGCTGGACCGTCCACTATCAGAGACAATCAGTCGGCACCACCGATGTCTGCAACACTTCCAAACAGATTCCTTGTTTAATTTGCCAGCATGCCTGAGCAAACAATGCATTGAAAATCAGTTGCCATGGGCTGTATTGCAGCAAACCGTTGTACCAAATCACTTCGGCGTTAAACACTGCTTCATCGAAACAGCTATTGAGACACACAGCTGCAGGGCCCGTGTTAAAGACGGAGCAAACACAAAACAATAACTGGAAAAGATGATGCTTGGCTTGAAGCTTGACTCCCACCCTGTAATCAGAGTTTGCCACGCTAAAGAAATTACAGGGCACGGGAGTCATTAGAAGTGTGGGTGCAGCTCCGCATTGCAAACGGAAACAAAGTTGAAAACACATGTTTTTGGAATAATGCACATCTGAATAAACAAACCGGTGCAAACCTGACAAGTTGATTGCAATGATAGTGCACTACATAGTGCCCGCCAGGAAGATAAATTCACTTGGATGCGAGACTTCTTCTTGGTATCGGGGCGTAAGGAGGAGTAATTAATGTGGAAAGCCTGGAGCAGCGACACCAACGTTATCATCAGTCCCGCCGCCTCAGCTTCACACATCATGACAAATAGCAACCGACTTAAACAAGGTGGAGTAGAATTAACTTGACATGATTGTTATACTTCTTTAGACACTATCGCATTAAAGTGAAACAGCCTCACTTTGTTGGCGTTTCAGTTCTAAAGCAGTTTTGTCCAGTTGTCTTTCTGCTCCTCGCTGTAGCCCCGCGGAGAGCTGCATCTAAAATGCTCTGAACACAATGTGAATATTTTTTTCTGTAGTCTGAATATCATTACCCGCTGCCGAAGCTAAGGTTTGCAAACATATCTTTTCCCTGTCCTACTAAGTCTTTGAGCAAGTCCCAAGGCTAACCGAGGATTTCCCTATTGCCGTTCCCAGATCTCTAAATGGGGCATTATTCATAATAGGATCCCTGCTGAAGGTAGGCTGTAGAAACTCTTATAAAAGGAGGCAGGGACAAGACAAAAATCCTGAGCTGCTGGATTCAGAACAGAACTGTATATTTTATCTCTTTTCCAGTTTTCTCATCTTTGTGCATTTTATCTCCTAATACTTTTCATTGTGTTGGCTGGCTGAACTCCTGACCATTTACACAATTTGTAGCCTTTATGCAGTGAAGAAAGCTGCGGCTGGTAATAGATGCTGCCAACCTGCAAGTTAGCATCACCCTGGTTCCCTCGACAAAAAGCCAATGGGATTTTAACGTTGGCTTTTAGATTAGTGCACAACAAAAAGCTCTGTGAAAAAAAAAAAAGTTAATGATGCTTGCTTCTTTTGTTCAGCACAATAATATTAAATGAAAACTACCTCTGATTCTCGAAGCTATAACTGGAAGAAGTGCAAGCAAATTGGTCAGTAAACAACAAATATTATGCTACGTGAATTTCACCACTTAACTTTCAGCTTTATTGAACTCTTATTCTACAAAATCCTTTTCTCTCACAAGTTCTAGTTTGTTTAAGTATAAACACAACAAGGCTGTTAAAGTGGACTAGTAGGTAGATTGTTTTTCAGGATGATGCTAACTGTCTGTGACAACCTTTATTGTCTAAGCCACTTGTTAGCAACCGGCCTTCTCTAAGGCTCATACATTTTATAGGCTACCGAGGCTATAGAAAGAAAAAAAGTTAGAATATCTCTAGCTCTTGTTGACCTTATCTCAGCCATATAACCAAAAAACAATTCTAAAGAACCAATAAACTTTGTGTCAAGGGAACCAGAAGCTTAATTCCTGAGCTCTGTTAGCTCTTTGCAAGCTAAAATACCTAATTTTACTCTAAATCTAAATATTGGCCAGTGTATTTATAATTTTAACAGCCATTCCTTTGTATTTTGTTCATTAATTTGGTATCATTACTATCTAATATAAGCAAGCTGAGCAGTTTTATGCTACTTGGCTTGATTTTTTTAGTGAAGTTAGCATGCTAACCAGGTAGCCCCAGCCCGTCTCGTCACTTTCTGATGGTGTTGTAGGCTCCATCTTCCTTTAATAACACATAGCTCACCTCAGTGGCCGTTTCACACATTTTGGATAAAAAAGGACGACAATGGCCACCAAAGCTCTTGTTGAGTCACCGCCACCACCAGCTCCCGGTAAGAAAACCCTGTTCTGCGGGCGCCGAAACCTCCAAACAGCCTCTTTAGCAACAAGTTGACCTTTTCACACTAATTAAAAAATATCAATTTGTCTCTCATTTCCCATTTGTTTCTTGTCACTATAGTGCGAGTAATTTAATAAATTGCTTGTGTTTCCTTTCATAGCTGGCACTGTTTCTGAGCATGTATTTCACTCCATTCTGCATCACATTTGTCGAAGCCAAGATATGAAGACGAAGGTGAATCGTTTCAGTGCCAGAACTTATATCCAACCTACTCATGTCCTTGTCAGCCTCACGACTTAATTAATTTATTACTTAAATAATCCTACGTCTGGAGTCAGAACGGGTAGGAAAAAAATCTCATAGCCTATAGGTTATTTGTCTTGTTTTATGCCTTGTGAACCACATTGAATAGATGTTGCTGCGTTTATTGCTGCATCTTTTTGAGAAAAAAGTAGGAGAAACTTAGTTTTTCTCATGTTCATGTGTGCAAAAAACTTATAAGCGTGTGAATTTTCCCCCCATACCACTCAGTCCTCCCATGGACAGGCCGGTGGCTCATCTCCAGAGCAGCTCCACAGCCCCATTTAGTCTGTGGGAAGGTGCAGCAGCATCAAACAGTGCAGATCAGGATTGCAGTGGCCTGGTGAGGCAGAGGCACGCTGGCTGGGTTCAGAGGATGAATAATTCACTCCCATGAGCCCAGACTTCTTGCCACAAGACTAATATTCAGCAGCACCTGTGTGTCTGAAAATCTCCCCCCTTCAACCCACAGGTTCCTCTCCCTGGGGAAAACCTCACCCCTGCATCACCCCAGCTGTGCTTTCTCCAAACTGTCAGAATAGCATCGCTGTGGCTGAAATACTGTGATGGGAGGACAGAAATGTACAGAGGAAATGTAGTTTCAGTCCACAGTAGGCTGCTGTGTGACTGGACTTGGAAATACCGAGAAAAGTTTGGATATAATTAGGACTTGGTATCAAACCTCAAGGTTGTCTTTTTCTTTTTTTTCTTCTTTTTTTTGGTATCCTCAACTGAATATTGGAAAATAACAAAAGCTGGCATTGGATGTTTGCTTATTTTTATTTGACCATGCAACTATTTCCAAGATTTATTTAGTAAATTGCATCCCCGTCCACAACAGCATAATTTTTTTAATGTTGCCTCATCAATTATCATCTGTATTGGTTAAACATGTAAGATGTGGTTCATGCCATGTGACCAAAAGCTCCAAAAACAGCTACTAAATAGATCAGGTGGTGAAATTGTTGACTGTTGTTTTGAAGGTTGAGCCTTCAGCTTTTCCAATATTAGATAAAGGTTATGTTATATAGTTTAAACTCTTGTAGAGGTGTTTTTTTTTTTGCAGTGTTTTGGTATCATCAATAAAATGCAGCGAGCCTATTTGGTATTGACTCAACTGCTGAGGTTGATCTGTTGATTCTTGGACTCTGTATCCAGGTGTTAAAGTTGTATCATCTCGTTACTTGATGCTTGACGATGGCAAAACTGACACGACTCTCATTTTGAGAGCATCTTCTTCCTCCAGTCATTCTGCATTTTCATCCCTCAGCCTTCATTTCTATAATTATCTCAACAAAAGACGCCCGAGCGCTGACGGTTCAACTGCGTCCAAGCGTGCGCGTGTGTAGGCGTTTGTGCACATAAACATGTGGACAGTGTTTATAGTGTGTGAATCTCGCGACGATGGCCACTTTCCATAAAGTGTGCACTTTTGATAGCGGCTCAGGCTGGTGTCTGCGTGTCTCCTGTGTGCGTTCGTGCATGTGCACTTGTGTATTTTTTCCTTCCTCCTCACCCTCCTCCCCCCTGTGTGTCAGGTAGCAGACCCATCTCAGGCTTATTATCAGGGATGTGACAGAAGGCGGCAGGCAGCAGCGCCGATGCCTTAATGAAACCCGGGCCCTGGCTAATTGGTGACACCGTGGCGCGAGGGAACGAGAGAGGCAGTATCCAGACTGGCAGGACGAAAGGAGAGGACAGCGGGTCCGGCCCTCACACCAGTGAATTAAGCCCGTCATGTTCATTTGTAGAACATGCGGGAGGAAGAAACACCTACACTCTTCTCATCAAAAATCCTGCACTCCCCACTGTTGACCAAAGATAGCCTCACTAACCACATTTTCCACCCGGCGCAGTTTTTCCCTTTTCAATCTTCTCCTGTTCATTATGTCTCGTTGAGTCATTCTCTTAAGCTGCCACTTTTCAAAGAGTCTGGATTGACTGGGATGAACCTTTGTCCCTTTTCTTCTTGTTGGCCGGGTTTTTATCACAGACTGGCATGCGCCTAAGTAAAATAATCAAATAGAGTTGCGCTTATAACAAAGGTGCTTGGATTTAAAGTGTGTAAAGACCATGCATTCATAAGCTATATTAAAGGGACAACCAGGAGTTTGTGTTTGGTTATAAAAGAGTCTCATATTAATGTGGATGAATCTACGTTACCCACTTGTTAATGGGTCCATTTTCTATAAATATATCCTTCTGTCTTTATCGTTATTTAGTGGTCGACTTACCCAGCATTTCCTACTTTAGGATTCGCGGATGCTGCCCGGCGAGTCATGGGAATAACACCGCCGGATCGCCGTTTATGGTTGGAACTACGGTGGTATCTGATCGCCTTCGAACCTCCGAATTTCATTCTTGATGAATGAAAACATTCTTGGCAAATGTTTTCGCTTTCGTCCGTCTTGTGCCGGTCCAAGAATTTCACCGTGCGTGCGGAGGCTCATGGGAAATGTAGTGTGAAAACACTTAGCTTTCCAAAACTCCTCGTAGTCCCTTTAATATTACAGCAGTAAAACTCTTGGTATAATCAGTAACTTATGGTGGCTAATATTAGGCAGTAATGCTCTATAACATTCAGCACTGACTCAGTTCAGTGACTTTATGGCTCTTTTGCACTTGTGCTACAGTACATTTTAACATGTACTATCAATTCCCACAAGCAGCTTGCATTTGGCTTGTATTAAATCTATTAAAAAAAAAGAAATTTTCTCACACCTAATCTAGGAGCCAGGCAGGAAGTGTTTGTACTTTTTGCAGGTTTGTCCACCTCTGATATTTCTCCTGCCTCCTCAGTACAGTGGGGGGATGGATAAAAATGTATTTGTGCGCACAAAAATCTGCAGCAAAGTGTCTTTCTAGAAACAATTTCCTCATTAATCCGCAGACCCTCGCTGTGAGACGGTGATAAGAAATCAGTTCCTGTGCAGACGTTTCATGCAGATATCTAAAAAAAAAGAAAAAACCCTTTGCAAATAAATGTAATGTCACCTGCACAGTCAGATACCAGGAGTTGCATGTGAGTAACTGCGGTGTTTCTTTTGTAATTCGGTTAAAAAGCCCCCTTTAGGCTCAGGCTAGGAGTGGAGCGGCGGACGTGCCCGAGGCTGTCGGTAGCTCTTCCTGGGCTTGTTGTCTGACCGCTCTGCCCCACGGTAAAGCCAGTTTAGCTCCCTTATGTCCACCAGAGCTGGAGGGGTCCTTCCAGCGTGTCAGGGCTGACCTTTCTCTGTTGGTAGGAGGAGCAGCATACAGCCCGGCCTCTATCTGTCATGCTCCCAGCTGTGTTTATGCCTCAGAAAGTACCACGGGGGCCGACTCTCATGTTATGTCGGAGTAATGGCAAATGAGGTACAGTATGAGTTGTGTTGCTCGGCTGGGCTCATACTGATGGCTGCTATTTGCCCCATTTATTTCTATCGCCAATCATTATCTGCCATTGAAATTCAGAATTATATGGGCCATTTTACAGTTCATTACGAAGGGCCGACTTACTCCGACGTATAGCCAGCATTTCATTAAGTTAAAGAGCTGTATAAAGAAGTGATTGCATTGCAGCTTAGGAAAGATTAATCCTGAGACTAAAAGGTGTTCAAATCCCCGTCTATCCTCCATCTTCACCGCTTCACATCTGAGGCTAATCTCGCTCGTCCCAGAAGATGGGGGATAAAAGATCCGGGGCGGTTTGACCATGTTGTTTTAAGACCCTGCATGTAATGACCTGATCAAACATCTTCTGTGCTCACGGGCTGACAAACATCACAACAAATCAGATTTCCTTCCACTTCACTTCTCTCCTTCTGACTCGAGTGACAGATCTAGCCCAAGTCTGTGATCTGGCTGTCCTCGACTACACGCCGAGATCAAACAAGGCAAAAAAAAAAAAGAAGAAACATTTACATAAAAGATTATGTATGAGTCGTAATTAGTGCCTGCCTCAGCAGTGACAACAGAAAAATATGTGATTTGGGCTGAGAGATGAAACGAAGGTGGGATGAGATTTATAATAACCAGGTCTGAGCTTTAGTGTCACATTTTTAATTGAAGAAATCCCCAGAGATTGTCCAGCTTTTCCAGGAGCACCTGACTCTGGAAAAAAAGGTAGATTAGGATTAGTCTTATTAATTTTTGTTAATGTATTCATGCAAATTCATTTTATCCAAGATAATTACGTATTTTTCTTTGATGGCTGGCCTCATAATATCATATACCCATGTGTACTGCTGCTAAAAATATATATATATGTCTAAAACACATTCCTAACAAACTCCATCCTGTAAAAATGAGGTAATTTTATCCTCTGGATCCAATTCAAAATCACATGTAGTTGTCATATTACATCAGGGTACCACATTGTGATTGAGAATGAGTGATGCAAGATCGTGGCTGCAGGCAAAGATGGATTTTTTGCTACTCTGCTGCAGTGGTTAACCGTATTTATTGCATCTGGAGAATTTTTTCTGAGGATGTGTCAATTGGCAAAGCTGTAAGAGAAATCTTTTTAATATGTCTGTGCTACAGCATGTCATTAGAGGCAATTTCCATGCCACAAAGAGGGTCAGCAGACGAGGTCACATTGTTTTGTGTGCTCATTGGACTATTATCTCGAATTGCGGAAGACGACAATTTTTGAGAATTTCATTCTAATCGTTGTAAGTAGCCCGGCGAGGTGGAAGTTCATCTTGAACAGTTGTAAAAAGGGTACTATTTTCAGAAATTAAATGGGACGCCCTCGTTCGCACCTTATCTTGCACTAATACACTTGCACGCGCACTCGTGGAGCAGCAACGGTGGCGAGGCACAGAGGCTTATCCTCCTGTGGGAGGAGCTGACATTTACTCTGAAAATTCACCTTTGGTTTCTGCCTCTGGATTTACGATATCACTCTTATCTAGATTCCATCACAGTTTTTCATTACTGTTGTACTCTAGCAGCGTGTGACTTTGTGTCATGCCTTGTAAGGTTTGCCCACAGTGAGTGAAAAATGAGTTGTCTGAAAGACTCGGTCTTGCATCGCTGATGTTTCTTAAAATGCAATCATCTTGAAGATATGCATTGACATTTCAGACGCGTGCATTAGGGCCTGCACCGTGGCCTCTTGCCATGTCGTTGGACTGGATACCAGACGGACCGCTGGCTGCAGCGGTGCTACAGTCAAACCCTGCGTTTTAATTAATGTTTCGCCTGAGTTGCTCCAATTCTGTCAATCCCTAATTCCAGGAGGGATATTATCCTTTGCCCGCTAATAAGTTTTTAAACATCTTTTCAATTTACTTGGGAATATGTAGAGATTTGCTTAACATGTTTAATATATCTACAGTATTGCTCTCTTAGGAGAAAGTCAACAGCAGCTGTCTCGCAGACTTGGTTTTCCAGGAGCATTTTCTTAGCTGTCAAATCTTGTCCTTGATTTGTGTGTGTTTGTTTTTGTGTGTTGTTGAATCAGAAAATATTGAAAAGCCCCTGTCCTTGGATAGAAGTGCTCCCTGAATCTGAGGATATGGTTTCAATCTGGTTTAGAGTCTGACGAGAGACAAACCTGACCCTGGCCCATGGGTTTGTCTAATTTCTTGAAATGAGTGTCATGTAAAACAGCTCCCAGTTTCGGCTCCAGAGCCGGGCTCGATTCCACCCCAGCTGGCATGTATGATGGTAATGCTCCTTAATATCTGGCAGGACACAGTTTGATACTGAATATAATGAGGACAACTCCTGAAATGCAGATAATTCCACCGAATACGCAACGCTCTATCAGACGGATCGCATTTTATTGTTCCTCAGCGTGACGTCCGTGTTGACCAAGTGACATAATGGCTCGCAATCTTTTAAATGATACCAGGCAAAGACAAACAGGGAGCAATTACCCTGTTTCTTGTACCTAATTCATTACCCGCAGTATAAATTGAACATTAATCAAGTTTTCCAACCCAGTCGTCTTGTTTTTCTCTGAGTATGGGTCATTATGTGATAAAAATAATGACACTTTCAGAGCCAGAAGTCAACCATAGAGCTTTGAAAACATCAAATTGATTAACTGAAATTAATTTGTGCCCCAAAACACAATTTTCTGGCAACCTTCATCCTCAGAGCTGCTTCAATAAAGGAACTTTCTCTATGAAAACAATTATTTGGATCAATATTGGACTGTCATTTGAGCAAAGGTTTAAAGGTCACCTACTACCTTTTTCCAGCGCTTTCCATGCTACCTTTTTTTTTTTGAAAAGTGGAAGTTTTTCTCGACTACAACGGTTTTGAAAGTATATTTTAGTGGAAAATAGTTCTTGTTTTGACTGACGATCAGCACACCAGCCCTTATTATGGAGCTTCTGGTCCAGCCTGTGATGTCAATGTGTCGGGGGGGAAAAACCAGCTGCAGCCCACTCGTGTTCCCTGCGTGCTCCCCTCATGATGTTGTTTCCGTAGCCTGAGGACGTGATGCGGGCCTCCGGAGACGAGGTATCTCCGGAGCAAGAGAGCCTATCTGCACAGACAGGGAGCACTTGGGAAGACGGATACCTCGGCCAGGCGCCTGCTGCCATTTAACAGTCTCGCCCTGCTCTGAACTGACAGTTCTGTTTTACCATCTCCCGTCCGACTCGTCGCCCCCGCTCTGCTGCTGTCGCCACAAACTTGTGTACAGAAGAGAAACACAGGGCTCTGGATGCGATAGCGTGGAGAGGAGGAGGGTGGGGGGGGTGGCGGTGGGGGCTTATTCTTGAGCACAAACAGAACCTGTAGCCTCACAGTATACAACATGTCTTTGAATTGTCCTTCTGCAGCAGTCAGCCAGGCTTGGGATGGCGAGGAAAAACGTGCGAATGCAGCTCTTTGCTCCCAAGGGAGACCGGTGAGCCTGATGAGCTCCGGGCCAGGTGCTTTTCCTTTTTGGAGTCACGGGGGGGCGGGGGGGCGGCGCAAAGATCCCGTGGTGCCAGGGGAGGGAGGATTGACACGATAACACATCCTACCAACTCCCTGTGCCACCCGGCAGCACGACCACACAGCTTAATCCTCTCTCCGCGAGGGCAGAGCTGAAACACTCGTTCCCCTCCTCGCTCAATCCTCTGTCAAAACAAGGGGGTTTTGTCAGCCATGAGGGGTGTTGCATCCCTCTCAGTCCCTGCCAACGGAAGCGCTATTACTGCCTGCCAATGCCCCGAGAAAAAAAAAGAATACCCAATATGCATATTATTCTAATACCAGCCGTCAGTGCCTGGAATTACTCGGCATGATAGCATAATGAATGCGGTGCCTTGTAGGTTTCTACATAAAGCTGTTTTGCCACTCGGATGAATAATTCATAGTGGCCCAGAGGCAATGGATCATCGAGGCAAGAACTAAGAAAATTAACTACCAATTAGTGTTTATTTATGGGGATGGTGTGTTTTTTACCCTTAATCTTAATGCCAAAAAAATATACATGTTAAGTAAAGTTTTGCTGACCTTCCTGACCTTGTGAATGCAAATGAGGAGAAGGAGCGAGAGGGAAAAGAGGGTTTGACTGGACAGTTGCATGAATCAGATGATGACCCCCATCCTCATGCCTCCTCCCCCCTTGCCTCCCTCCCTCCCTCTTTCAGTTGTGTTATTGGACTCCCTGACTCCCTGACTCCTGTCTCCGCCGGCCTCCAGACATACAGTATCAGAGTCAGCCTCTCAAAGCAGATTGATTTCATCTCTCGGCACATGATGTGTAAGGGACTTTGTTGACTGAAGGGATGTGATGTGAGGTTTTGATGCTGCCACTGGTGAGCTAAAACCTCTGTCTCCTTGGAGCGTGCGGTCCCACCCCCACCACCACCACCTCCGCCATCTCCTGCTCTCCCCCTCCTCCTCCTCCTCCTCCTCCCAACCTTCCTCTCCCCCCCTCTGGCTGTTCCTAACCCAGCGCACTGGCAGCCTGCCCGGATACATTGGTAGTCGTTAGTTGTCACTGGAACGATGTGACACGTCGCTCTGATTCGCGGGGACTGTTGTTGAAAGTGATCGTTGCTGCCAAGGAGAAGCCCTCACCACGGATAAATGGACACTGAACAGCATGTGAACAGAGAGATAAAAATGGCAGAGAGAAAATAAACTAGTCAGCCTCGGAGTCTGGGCTGGCTTCTCGACACCACTATCTTTGGGGCTGGTGAGCTTTGCAGAGAGGTTTTTCAGAGAAAGGCAGATGGAGAATTTGTACACCTCCCATTCTTCATCTTTGATTTTCCAATTATTTCTCCCTTGTGTTTAAAAAAAGAAATAAATATTTGCCTTAAGTTGAATACTTGAAATGCATGAAGATTTTAAAAAACTCTTAGTTTGTTTCTCAAGGTCAACGAGTGGATAAGATATCTCCAGCCAATTCAATGAAAGACAAACAGACATGAGTGACGGATGGGTTTTATAAGAATCAGACAAGCTGTCGGTGGGAGGATAAAGAAGGAAAAAAAAAAAAAAAAGCCCTGCCAGAGATTCATGAGGATAACTCTCCAGCGTCTGCGCTCTCCTTTTCTTCCTTTGTAAAGCTTTGATTGTGAAGAAATATGCTGCTGTGGATGTCTTGTCCAAAAAAAAAAAACGCTTTTCATGATGAGCTCCAAAAGTTTCGGCGCCGCAATGAGTCACACATTGTGTTGGGCAGAAGATAAGGGAGGCCAGGTGACAGACAATGTTTCAGCCTCCTGTAACTTGTGGGATCCGAGCGAGCTAGCTGTTCATGTCAGGCTTCTCGCTTTGGTTTTTACATGAATGGGCTGAAAGGAAGTGAGACCAGTTTAAAGACTCCTAACCACAGTTAGAGACAAAACGCAATTTCTATGAACCGCAATTCTTTCACTGTATATAGTCAAACCCACACACTGGTCTCCTGGCTGAATGCCGTAGCTGCTAAATGGCCACTGTGAATGTGGATGTACATATTGATGCGACTGTGAAGTTAGAGACCACTCTTGAACAGAAAGTTGTTTGAATAAAACCATATATATACATTTGACATCGCCTCTGGCACGTCTTAGTGAGCTGTCCAACTGCCGCCTCGTCAGTGCCAAACTCCGCCCAAATTCTGGCTAATCCCAAAAGAGGTGGGGCGCAAACGAAGCCAAGACTTCATTGCATACCAGTTTGTGGCAGGAATACACACCTGTCACCCATTTGTCACTCAAAGCAGTTCAGAGTTGTAGTCTATAAAAATTCACCCCCCCATGCAATTGCTATGAAGGTGTACATTAGCTATCTAGCTAGCCAGATAAAGCAAAAAACAGCTACAGTATGTAAACAATGTTCCTTTTTTATATAAACTAAACAAACCATGAATGATTTATTTGTACCAGGCTGTAAACATGTTTATTTTCTGCCATTTTAATGCTTTTAAGTCTACACGGGATTGAATCACTTTTGAAGTGTGCTTCAAGTGGTCATTTGAAGAACTACAGGTTTTGGCATTTACTTGTAAGTGTAATTTTTCAGCCCCAGGATGTTACTGCTTTGGGTTAAACCTTGCCTGTCCACCTATTCTGTTTTTTTTATTATGTTAAAGTTATGGTTGGTAATTGTGTTAAACGCTTTTTGTTATAGCTTACTGGGTGAAATGGTCCTTTTATCCTGAGAGTGGTCAATACATTATGTATTTATTCACCTTCACCTATATGTCCGTGGAAAAGCCACACTCCAGTCTGATGGGTGGCGCGATGCGCGTTGGTGTCTTCACCTACATCCGTGGACAGGTGAAGGTGTGGCTTCAGAGTCTGAGGAAAGGGGCTGCGACTTTTGACTTGTGTATTTTCAAAATGCGGCCTGCTAGAACCGTTTTTCCGGGATTTCTAACCCTACCTTTATTGCCAGTGTTAAAACTAAGTCCACCACTTTGCTTGAGGATTAAGTATCTTGTGTGGATTTGCCCTGAGGTGTTGTACAGTGATTCATGATGCTAAGGGGATGAATCCTCCTGGCTTACTTTACTATTACTACTGCTACACGAAGCTTATATTTGTGACATTAGTGTGAATATGACAAGTATTGGGCGAATTGTCAAATTTGATTCAGACATTTAGAAAATTTAACGACCGAATACCTCAAATAAACATGCATGCTATCATTTGCTACTTGGCACTAAACACAACACAGCACTAAAGTTGTTTAAGTTGTTAATGTTGTACCTGCTGTGCATTAGCATGCAGACGTTGGCTATGGCTGACATTAGTATTTAGCTCAGTGCAGCCTCACTTAGGGGGTGCAAGGAGGGGGAGCGATCAGAGGTGACTTGACTTGACTATACCTTGTTGGTTGCAGGTCGACTTGTTTTTTTTCTGTGGACGCGAGGCTGCACATAATACTGGGATATTCTGGCGACCAGCGAAGACCCAGTTGTAGGGACTCAAAGGCTCCCGTAAACAGATTAACTGAAATAAGACCATAGCGTGTGGCTGTGTGGCTCGCAGCCAGTTTACTCAGTGTGAATATAGTGCAACCATGCTGCTGCTGCACCTGCATCATCACCACCGCAACAGTTTCTGTGTGTGGATTTCTTGAGCGTGCTGATTAAAACGATTCTAAATTGTGACTTGTTCCTGGTGTTTGAGCCGTTCGCTGTCAGATCCGCTCCCCCAGCTTAGTTGTAGTAAACTTGTCAAATGATTTCAGTGTCCTTGTGTCATCTTCCATGCTATGGAGATGATGTGATTCTGTTATGAGTCATGAATTACTGTGCTATCATGTCTTCTCCTGAAACTCCAGGGAGGACAGCTCTTGTCACAAACCATTGTGGTTTGTTCCATCAGACTGATGTCTAAGTGCCTATGTTGTGTTCTCAGCCAGTAATTAGCCACGGCCCTACAACCCCAGTAATGCAATTATATCGGGGGGCTGCTGCTTCCCCCCCACACCCACAGCAATAATGAATGAACTCCAGGTTAATGAAATGTGTGTGTGAAATGGAAGATGCTTCTCGAAAAGTTTCACACATTTAATTCATTTACGAGCCGAAGCCAGAGGCACAATCCACAAAAATGATCCGGTGCTAAATTTACCACTTACTTTGCAACTTCGCACCTTAATCATTAGAAAATGAAAGCTTGTGAATGTCAGAATGAGGCACAGCTTGTTAATTTTATGCACAAGATGGATAATGCATTTATGCACAAATCCTTTTGGAAATACAGCTGAATGTTCAGATTTTCCTTTTAAGGAGCAAAATGCTTCCCGGGCGCCAGTTATCATCATATTCAGATTTGTCGTGTGGAAGCTGTGGGAAGTTTGCCAACTCTCAATCTGCTGGATAAGTTTGTGTTTTGTGCATTGTTTGTTTGTGTATGCATATGGTTTATCCCAAGTGCCGCAGTGTTAGTTAAAAGTTTCCAATGTTTGTGCTTCACAGAATCCCATGTTTGTATTTTGAATAAGTGCAGTTTTAATTGCTGGAAATGCAAATTCAGATGCTTTCAAAGCCAGAAGCTTTTTTCTTTTCTTTTTTTTTTTCCGCCGGTAATGTCAGGTCAGCACTACAGATGGTCATAGTGTAAAATTCCTTGTCGGCTTTTCACTTAAACATCTGGATGCTGGAGTAACATCAACTGACCAGATTTTGTGTAATCACAGCATGTACTTTTCTCAGATTCACTTTGCCATATGGAAGTGGGCTACGCAAGGTCAAATGAAAAAGCTTCCAATTTACTTTCGGTAGTCACGAGTGGGGAAAACAACTTTCTGGTTTCCTTCCTCCATGTACAGTAAATATTCAACACAGTAAAATCCAGGAATGTGAAACCGTCTTTTATTTATTTATTTATTTTTATTATTGTTCTCTCTTTACCCAGGCCATCTGATGATTATTATCACTGGTATATACATAATAAGATACACAGCAGGACCATCTGTACAGTACCTTGTGTTTGTGTGACTTACAAAGCCAGCCTATAAAAAAAAAGGCATAAATTGAAGCGCACAACTTTCTCAAATGACACAAAATCTAATAAAAACCGATGATGAGTGGCAAATTGAAAGGAAAAACCAACATGAAGTGTGTGAGTAAGATGTCGGGGCCCCAGTTTGAGTCTCTCATGGATCATCATTAACTCTCCGGTGACAGAAATCAGCATCTGAATTCTTCCAGATTACACAAAAAATCCATCAGGTAATGATTTATTTTGGAGGAAAATCTCAGCTCTGTGACTCGAATGACATGGTGACACCGCACGAGCTCCTTCACAAATAAAACAACTCTGGTCAGATTGGATGAATCACATCACGGGTCGAGATCTGGTGATGGTGAAGGTCACAGCAGATGATTCACTTTGTTTTGTGAAACTCATCATCACACAACATTTGCACATTTTTTTCCTGCTCATTTATTCATATTTTTCCTCTTTTTTTTTGGGACTTGTCACCAGTTTCAGTCTCTTTGTGCCGTATCTTCCTGCTCTCTGTCTTAATGGATTCATCTTCATGTATAAATGAGAGCGATCGTGTGCGTCTGTCTTGTGTTTCTCTGTGTATTAGCATCGAAGGCGATAGATACCCTGTGGTTGCGGTCGATTCTTCAGCAGTCTTGGAGCTAGCTTTTTTTTTTTTGTAGGATCGAGCGACCCTCCCACCCCCACCCCCGCTCCCACCCACTTTTCCCTGTCTTTATCCTCCCTCTACCCCCCTTTTCCTCCTCTCTCCCTCTCTCTCTCCCACTCTCTCACTAATCTCACATTGCCTGGAGGCACTTTTGTGTGTTTTGCGGTTTAGTTCAATTTGTTGATCTGTGCTACAGTGAGATTCCCTCAAAGGGATCATTTCATTCACGATGCTGGATTAGCAGCATTTGATGTAAACCTGACTGGAGACCACGTTGCTGGGTTCATACCAAACGAAACTTTTCTGCTTGTTATTGCTTCTGCAATTAATAGTTTCTGTCATAAAATATTTTATCATGTCTTTATCATCTTTAAACACCTCCTGTCTCATCCTTTTTTTTTTCTTCTTTTTTTCTCCAGCTCAAATTCATGACAGCTACTCGCCCCTCGGCATTTGCGCGCTGTCCCTGCTGATGTCCGTGACATTTCTGAGACCACGTCAAAATAGCCTAAACATGGCAGTGAGCGCCGCAGTGTTGGGGTGTGAAAGAACGCTTTGGCAGCTCTCCTGGTCTTGTGATTGATTTGGCTCCTCTGGCCAAACCAATATAGGCCGAGAGGCCTCTGGGATGGTCAAGCAGAGCAGACGGCTCAACGTGATGTTTGACTGGATCCGACGTTTTCCTCAAATGTACCAGTATCATGGGTGTCACGACCTTTGTGGTCATTCAGACGATGACAGGTTTTCTGAGGGACCGATGGGATCGCACGGACAGATTGACACATGTCATAGTTTTTGTGATTAATTGGCTTCCAGACGCTGCAGATAAAAGTTGAGTTTTTTTTGTTGTTGTCTGTGCTTATATTTTTACTGAGCGATCCACCACGCACCGTTATGGAAAATAACTGCATTCACTAAATTACACAAGTGATATTTAAAGCAGCAACAACATAAAGTGACTGATGACTAACATCCTTCGCTCAGCTTCTTGCCCGCTCACCTATACATGCAGCCTATACAGCGCTATGTAATTATGGACACTGAGTCTCACAGTATTTTTCTTTCTCGCAGAGCCAGGCAGCGCTCGTGACATGTCGACTAGGAGCTCTGTTCAGCATGCCACATTAAACCGAGCGAATGTAAATGTCACAGAAATGTGTCTGTTGACTTACACTTCCAAAGCAGATACTTTGTCGCCTTTATCACTTAGCGTACTTGACAAAGCTCCTTTTTTTTTTTTCTCCTGATCTGAGAGACGCTTTCAACAAATGACAGATCCTTCAAAATGCCGTGCAGCACATGTGCTGACCAGACACAGAAGAAGAAGAAAGTGCGCGTTACATCTATTTTTAAGTCTCTTTGTTGCTTGGCTGTAACTTTTAGAGTGTAAGCTTTTGTTGTGCCATGAATTAGCACTTGAATATGTGACTATTTTAGGTTATGTAGCTTTACAGTACCTTTTAGACTTCAGACTTTTACCTCAGCATCGACCTGTCAAGTGTTTCCACGGACCGGGACCCAGACTGGTAGGAAAATTGTGTTTTTTTTTTTGGTTTCTTTTGGGTGATTGCAGTACTCAAAGCATCATTCTTAAACACACTTGACACTTTAAAATGCAATCTAACCACGTCGCCTTTCTGCTTCCTTATCCGCACGGTGAATCAGACTGATTTGACCTTTTCAACACAGACTTGACATGGCTATGGGTGGGCACATTTACAGATGTGTTGTTGCATACATGTACTGTATGACCTTTTTAGAAGGAATACAGGTTTATTCCTGTAGTTGAAGACGATGAAACTGCTGTCTTATAATGGATACAGAAGTTTCCATTGCGTTGAAGCAGCACACTTTATATGGCTTATTTTCATCACTGGGTAATGGTCTTTATTTTTTTTATTTCACCATTTTCTCTGTAAAGTTGCCAGAGAAAGAGTAAAAACCCACTTTCAAGAGCAGTGTTTACGATATAAATCAAAGAAGCCCAAATACCAGTATTCAAGCGGCTGTTAAATGGAGAGGACAAAGATACAGAATATTGCCCTAGTGCTGATTTAATCTATTTTATTGATTGAGATTTATTAAGATTGTAACATCTCCAGAACAACTATGGTTTGCTGTGTGGTGGCAACCATAACCCTAACCCCCCTAACCCACATAAAAGAAGCAATTAAACACATTTGGATCATACTGGCCTGGATTGTTGTACTGTAGATGAGTATGTAGTATCAATATTGTGAATTTCATGGTCAAGAAAGAGCAGCAGAAGTTATTTATAGTGCTCCTTCTCTCCTGTTCATGTTTCAAACAGCCTTTTTTATTCATACACTGAGCCGATCAGATTATCTTGCACAGTAACTCTGACTTGTGTTCACACCGGCTCAGTGTAAGTTCCCTCCTCTCCCAGAATGTGCTTGCACTGTGACTTTATACGGACGTTTGTCACGCTGTTAATGAAAAAACCTGCAGTGTAACGAGAGATCAGAGAGGTGCTGGGCCTTGGAAGTTTGTGTGCGCCGCACTAATACCTGTGATAATTCACCTGGATGTTACAGTAGGTAGATCATAATATTCTCCTGCAGGGGACACGGCAGAATGGCGGCCGAGCCTGGATACCCAAAATCTCCCAATGGGAAGAACCTGCAGGAGCCGGAGAGTCATTGGAAAACCTTTAAGGTTTCTCTCCACTCGGTGATGTGTGAGGTTTTGATAGGACACTTAAATCAGAAAATAGGTCACGAGCCATCATACAATAATTGGATTTAAAAATTAATAATATTAATGAGACTCAGGGAATTCCTTTGTTTCCTTGACTTATTCATACCACTTTACTGTCAGAATTGATAACAAACCGGCTGAAAAGTCTCATTTGTCTCACGGTAGTCTGTCACTCACTGCACAGAGGTGACCTGCACATTATTATCATATTAAAAGTAGGTTAGCAGCCAAGGCTCATGCAGAATATGTATATTTCATTCATTCGTCTGAGCTGTTTAATGTTTTCCTATATTGTGCTACTGTGAGTAAAGTCATTATTACCATTATTTAATATAGAGTAATCAAGGTTTCTGCAGGGTTCACTGAAATAATGTCACACAATGCATTTTAATCCCAGTTCAGCTTCCACTGGAAACCAGTTGGGACATTATGGACTACAATTATTTATAACTACAATATCGCATATCAGTGTTTCAATGCAACAAAGACCCAGATGTATAAAAAATGAAATAAATACAGCCTTTTACATTTATTATTACTGTACAGTACAATAGGGCCGTCATCTGGGAGACAGTTTTCAGTCTTTATGATAAGCTAAGCTAACCAGCTGCAGCCTGTTACAGCTTCATAATGACTCTTAATGAATATCAGTTGTGTTCATTTGTTAATGGTGCTCCGCCAGTCCAAGTGCCGCAGCTTCCCCCGGCCTCATGTCACCTTCCTCAGCAGGGATGTCGATGAGTTTCACACATTTTAGGTGAACAGATCTTAAAACTAGTAAAATACCCAAAGCTGGAATGTGGGAATCTGTTCTTGGGGAGGAAAGCTGTTAAATTAAACTCACATTTTGTTGTATTTACACATAACTTGTGCATTTTGACAGTCTTGGTAGTGCATGCCTAATTACTGCCAATCAGCTGTGATACTGGGCAGCGTTTTGACACAGTGGAAATGAAGTGTAATGTCAGTTTCAGACATGACTTCAGGCTACAAGAGGGAAAAAAAGAAAAAAAAAAGTCGTGTGGATGATGATGATTGTGTCAGCTGCTTTACATAAGCGAGAAATGTCATGACAAATGCCGTTGATGAACTTCATTGGCGTAATTATCTGCATTGTCTTAAAATGCCATGGCTGTGAAGAGCGGAGGCTGTAGTTGAGAACACAGGGAGATGAGACCCCTCCCTCCTCACTGACCAGTCTCCAGCCTCTCCTGTTGCCAAGCACAACCAGAGCACATGCTGTAAATTTGAAAGCGAGGCCTCGTATGCCTCCAGCCTTCCAAACGCCGGCTCCCCGCCCGACCCCGGAGGATTAAGCATGGCCACGGGTTTTTTTTTTTCTCCCTTTCAGGTAACTGATTTATGAGGCTTCGGCAGAGAAACAAAGGGTCTGAGCGCGTTTGAAGTGCGCAGGTGAAGACCCTAAGACGGCACCTTTTTGAAAAAGCTCCCACTGGGATTGAAATCTCTTCAGCCACACCTGTCAAGTCGACGCTCAGATCAGCACCGTAACCTCTCACCTGGGCCCGGATTCCAGCCTCCACCTGGTGCTCCGGCGCTCCCAACCCAACGTGTCGGTCAGACTTGCCAAGCTGGATCACGGCCGACCGTCCGTCCGTCTACGTGGGCGAGGGATGAAACGCACCGCCTGTGCGTGATGGACGATATGTCACGACACCAAAAGCAAAGTAATGATATTTCATCAAGCTGATAATTCTGCCTTGAATGCGCAAGCGTCGCCTCGTGGCCTAGATTTTTCTCTCCTTCTCAGGAGGGATTGATTCAACCTTTCTTCTATTCTTCTACATTTTCTAATTAGCTTTAGCGATCTCCTAATTCTTTGACATTCAACCTTGAATTATTCCCTCCTCCACACATAAAAACATGCATTTGTTCCACTTCTGGAAAACCAACAAAGCATGTTAATGTTCTTGTTTATTCTCTGATCAAACATAATCATTCTCTCCTCTGGAGGAAATCTCCCTTTGGGCTAATTTCTGGCATTGTTACTCGCATGTTTGACAAATTAGACTCTGGGAAACTCAGAGGGGTAAAGCTACTGATACTGACATTAGCATTTCATCCCCTCTTTGTTTCACTCCTTCAGGCAGAATTCAAAGGTTTGTTGACTTAGCAGATTCTGAGAGGATTGAAGTGGTTCAAGTCTGAAGGGTCATCCACTGTGGAATAGGGATGTTGTTTTCTGTTGGAGTGAGCCAAGGGGGTTTAAGCCCAGGCTAAAGGCCTTTATTCCTTTTTCTCTTTCCCCCCGTCCAGGTCTGGGTCTACAGTATCTTCCACCGGAAACCAGAGCGTTTTTTCCCCCTCTCTTATACTGCCTGTCATTGATTGAAGCTCAGGCCAGTGGCTCATCACACCTGGATCAAATGTAAAAAAAAAAAAAAACCAAGCTGGAGGAAGTTTAAATTTCCAGTCCAGCAGCATTGAGCTACGTTGTGAATCAATGCGGAGGATTATTTCCACTTTAAACCGTGTTCATGAGCTGATTCTGCAGCAGGGGATGCACATCAACAGCAGCGGGGGCGTTCAGACGCACGCGGGATATTTCTTTGTTTTTCATTTAGGATGTTTGACAAGTGAAGTCTTAGCGTTTTCCACAGCTTTTCCTCACATCAGTGAACACAACGCATCTTCTCCTCAGTTGCAGTTTTAACTTGTGCAACAAATAAACAGTGATTTTAATAGAGTGCCTTTTATGCTCAGTCACCATATCATTTCAGGAGAGGAGGGGGGGGTGCAGGAAAATGGGAAGCCAAACAAGCCTATTTCCCTCTGCCATTCAGTGTATCAACAGGCACTAAGCTGAATAGGAAACAGCCTTATTTTCTCGCTCCCTCGCTCTCAGGAGGGCGACGACACTGAGAGACAGACTGTAGCTCTCTCTGCGGATGGAGACAAGAACGAGGATGCTGGGAACAATAGAGGAAAAAGCCATTGTTAACCAGGCTTGTTGCTGTCAAGTCAGGATGCGCACGAGCCACCTCTGCAAACAGAATCACTGAAATTGATTAAATCTGACCTTCAGCATTTGAGAGCACTCTCTTTTTGGGGGGTGCGTAAATCATCTACAAAATTTGAGCTTGAATTCACAGAAAATCTAAATTAAAATGAAAAACCGTCATGACAGGATAATAATAGTTATATTAATAATCTACGTACGTCGCCAATAAATGGCGCTGTGCAGACAAAACCTGTAGACCTAATTTTTTTTATTACCTAGAGAAGAAATGACAATAAGGATCTCCCATGTCTCCGAGTTAGATTCCATATTCATCTTAATTGGTGCCTGGCAGGTTATACCGAATGGAGATGGATTTGAAGTCATTTACTGGAAGTTCTTGACAGGCACGGTAGAAGGAGAACGTCAAGCTCGGTGCTGGCGTACGGAGCTTCAAAATCATCTGTCAAAATTTAGCATATCTAAGGAGAAGTCTGCCTGTCATCTTCGATGTACATCTAACCGCGCACAAGGGTGGATTTGATCAGGAACTATGTTGTACTCCTGATGTAAAGCACATTCATCAAGTTGATATTTGGCTGACAAGACAAAAAAAAAAAGAGTCCTGGAAAGGCAAAAGGGGGTTGTTATAATGAGAAGGTTTTGAACTAAATATAGTGCCAAAGGGGTTTTTTTTAATAATGAATTTGTGCGTGGTGTTTTAAAAACAAAATATTCATAGCTTCATACATCATAAGCCATATTCCTCCGTCTTAACTTGAAAATGTGACATTCTTGCTCTCTCTTTTTTTTTTTTTTTTTGCCCTGATTTGGTTCTGTTACGCTATAGATGTGGTTTGTCGGTTTTGTTTTGCAAAACATTGCTGACAAGTGCATGGCTCAGCCAGGCAGATTATCAGTGGAAATCTCCACTCCAACTTCTTTATTTCGCCTCGAATCAATGTGGTGAACAGCAAGACGTGATTGATAATGATATTGAGATTGATTGTCTAAATCCCTTCCCACAGTTCAAAGTCCCCAAACAGATAGTATATATACATGCAATTCAGTACAGAGATAGGACTTGGCAGGAGCTGCCAATAGATAAGTGAAATAGGGCCAGAGTGAAAAGGCCTATCAGTCCCTAAGGGGCTTAGCTGCAGGATTTTGAAGCTCTAAACTGGCCGTGGTGGAGGGAGATAGTCGACATTGGTTTTAAATTACCCAAGATTGCCTTGTGGTTTCAGTCTGCGGGGACGCCGGCAGACAAGATGTTTGTTAAAACAAGTGCAGACGTGGAGGCAGATTGGGGCGAAGAGCAGACCTGCGATTTCCTAGCCAGACAGAGCAGGTTGGATGGCTGGTAATTGCAGAATTGGCAGAGGGGCTAAGGAGGTCTTGCAGCAATGATATCTGCCACTGGGACTGAAGCAGCGGTGATGCTGGAAAAGGGCTCGGTTTCCTCCCTCAGAGGATAGTCTCTCTCTGATGCCACTGAAGCTGCAGCGCACTCCACATTAATGGCACCGCCGTTCATCTGCTTGCTTTGTAATATGTCAAATGTAACTCAAAATTACTGGGTAGGAAATGACCAGTAATTGCTGTATGTCGGAGCTCGTATCTGTCGTGCAGATGCGCTTGTGGAGAAGGTGCCAGCCGCCGCTTCTGTACTTTATAAGTCACGAGTTGATCCTCTGCCTATAGAAACTTTCCGCCTCTGCATTAGGTCGTGTCAAATGGAAAACACATTAAAGGTATATTGAAAGTTGGTTGCATGCAAACATGTTATAATGTGTTAATCAGTGAGCATAAGAAGAAGACACCACTGTTTCTGTCTTGATGCAAGGCTAACTGGCTGTAAATGCATGCCCTATAATAAATAAGAGAGGGGCATCATCTAGAGAGCGAGCTGAAGATTTGAACCAACTGTTGCTTTTAGATGTGCGCCTCTGAAATGGATGTTGAATAACCACAATTTTCTCTGAAATCTATTTAATGAAAATAACCAAATTAGGAGAGCATTTTCAAAAGTGAAGAACCTGAACATTTTTTTTTTTTTTTTTAAAGAAATCCTTTCATTCGATATCTAACCACATGTCTGCTTTTTACAACATCACATCATTTGCAGCCACACAAACCCTCCCACACTAGAATCCATGCTACTTGCGCGGCACCGCACCACAGTAACCAAACTTCTACACACACACACGCGCAGCTTTTAATGCTGAAAGTTTACTTTTGTTACAGGTACAATAACAAAGGGCCTTTTAAGTCTGACTTGAAAATCTTTAGGAGAAATTGGCTCCAGCATTGAGGGGTTGAGGTATTGATTCTGGCCTCTGGCTCAGTCCAGGAAAAGATGGATAGATTTCTTTGAAATGCACTCTGCGTGAGAATATAAAGAGTATTGTGTGTTCTCACTCAGGAATAAATTGTTTCATGACATATCTGGGGCCACCTTTTTAGCTAAAGCTGTCTGCCTCTCATGAAAGGGGAATGTTGACAGGGTGGAGCACATTCATCTGTACTCCCAGACTACCCACACCTCATAGCAGCTTTTATTGAAAGTTAAATCTCCTTCAGAGAGTTGGCAGCCTCTCGTTGGGATATCTATTTCAGCAGCTGTCGGAGCTGATTATATGGGGGTTGTGCCACACACTGGCAGCGATATAAACCTCCTACAGAGAGAAGGACTATTATGATGCTATTGATTGATGCGTTCATCTGCATGCATGTGTACTTCTCTAACCCGTCTCTTGACTTAAGAAGCTGCAGTTTGTATGGATGGCGTGCAACATGTGATTGGTGAAGTCACACATTTGAGAAAACTAGAATGCTTGTATGTTTACCTCCAGTTCAAAACAGTTCAATTGCAGATCGATGGCAAGTTGAAGGCACTATTGGAGAATTCCCCAATACAGGAATCTGATACCAAGAGCCTTGTGTACCAATCAAAGCAATGCAAATTGATTTATTGCTTGTTCACACCATGTTGCCCTGTCTTTATGGTCACTCGGTGTTCCCATCTAGTATTGGCGTTGTTTCAGCATCTAGCATTACAATTTGCTACAGGTTTGGTGAAAGGAGCGAATAAAGCTCCTTTAAAGCAACATATTCGTTATGTGTAATATTCATAATGTATTTTTTGCTAATCTCTTTTTGCCTCCAACTGAAAATCTATGCAAGTGAAACCTAAATGTTTCTTCTTAATGTCTTTATTATTCAAATTACCTCAGAAACAAGAGAATCATTAATAGAGCCGATCTGTTAATGATGTCTTTTGAAGGGATGAGGTTTCAAATTGAGACCTCACCCCCTCTCATTTTCCTGATTTATTATTGAACACAGAGTTGACATTTAAAAGAAAAAAAAAAAAATTAAACCCCTCAAAATTAAACAAGAAATGGGCTCTGCTTTATGCATATTCTTTCTGATGGCTTTTTTTTTTCTTCCACTTCAGCATTCAAAATTCTCCCATCACCCACTGAGTCAGAATCCATTTCGCTCCTCCATCGATTTGAATATCAAACACCAATAAAAGCCACCTCTTTGGGTTTGTTTGAGCTCCACCACGCTGTGAGAGGAAGGTGGGCGGCACGGGGCTATGGATCTTGGAACTATTGAGTCAAAATATTGATGGAACGGAGCCAGTCCCTGTGACGCCGCAGCCAAAGACTCATGTTAATGTTCCCCATGTTACATCTTCTTGGTACGTCTTGGCAACACAGAGATTTTTATTTATTTAGAGAGGAGGAAGCTGACTGAGCATGAAGTACAAGCTCTTTTTCAGCGCCGCCTTCATGTGCCTACAGTTTCATAGTCACTTCAGGGAGGTTGGTGGGGAGTCGGTCCACACTGGTGGCCGCCGTTCAGCTCCAACTTAGGAGTCGTGTTGAAGGCCATGTTGATGGTAATTGAGTTAGTCTTATTGGGAATGAGTTTCAGGCCACCTGTTTCTGCTGCTTTACATTTAACCAACAATTAACATCACAGGTTGTACAGGCTGTGTATTATGCTGTTATGCGGTGGGCGGATCCATTGTTTAGCTTCCTCCACAGAACTCGCACCCAATTATACAATGGCACACGACAGCTGCTAAAAAATGCTAATGAGCTCAGCAACATAGCTTGGAGGGAAAACATAACTATTGTAGCCTGTATGGATATGAAGGCTGTATAGAGATAAATCACATTTACATTGTAGCCTATGTTGAACCTGCAAGGTAACCAACAACTAAAATGCTAAAAATAGATTAAATGGAGTGGAGATATAAAGTTGCCTTCAGTTTAATTACTACAAGTAGCCTACTTACAGAGTAAGTAAACTGTAATACTGTATGTTTTCAAAACAACACTATAAAAGTTGAAGTAAATGCCACTTATAGGTCAGTTCCACCACTGCAAATATTCAGTAATAGCCTATATCGATATAAAGTAGTCAGAATAGGCTAATCTTAAAACTTGAAGTTAATATGAAGATATGCCCATAGCCTATGATTTTATTGAAACAATGAGCTATGAAACTGCCCAAAGAAACAGATAACGAGTCACTTGAAATAACAATAGG
This sequence comes from Decapterus maruadsi, assembly GCA_030347415.2. NCBI lineage: Eukaryota > Metazoa > Chordata > Actinopteri > Carangiformes > Carangidae > Decapterus > Decapterus maruadsi. The sequence goes on from CM064906.1 coordinate 24,028,117, forward strand.
CTATAATAAATCATAACAACACTTAAGTGACACTAAGTGATAATATGCATTATCGCTGTCAACCATTGCAGACATACTGTAGAGCCAACAGCACAGGTTTTTACTAATAACATTAACGTTATTAAACTGCTCCAGGAAACCATGACAGCCATCGTTAATGTTGTGATGCTGTGACAACTACCCATTGTGTGTTAATTTGTTTCACATGTTTTTCAAATTGTTGCTAACAGGCCGAGAATAGCTACAACACGTTAGCTGCTTCTTCAGAGTAGTGGGCCGTGTGGAGGAGATTTTTGGAGACTGAAGTCTAATAATCAGTTAATTGTATCAATATTTGACCGTATGGGTGGAAGTCGCACTCAAACAGACTCACCACAGTGAGCTTTTAGCATGTCTAACATGTTGGCGTAGCACTGTTTACTTTTAGCATTAGCCGCCCTAAACAGAGCTCTCTGAACTCTTTGTGTGTTAAATCCAAGTCAGTTATTCTAGTTCATGAAATGAATCTTTGCTCTTTATTTTTGGCTCTGTCACTTGTTAGCTTCTCCCCTATGTTTCACACGTTAGCACTTACCTTAGCCACACTGACGCGCATGGTGCAGTTAGCGAACTTGCTAACAAGTTGCCATGGTGACGTCACGTGTTATAGCGACGGAGCCAATCGAATATTTCTGCACAAACTCTCAACAGTTCCTCAACCTTTATACCTGCGATACTTTGGCAATCACTCCAGTTTCTATGTCCACCCCCTCGAAAAACAGACAAAGCAGCAAATATATCATTAGCAGCTGCCCTATGGAGCTGGATATTAATTATCCTGTGTTCTCCTCGTTTGGCCACTCATTTGCACTTGTACTGTAAATGTCACCGGAGAGATAAATGGGAAAACAAAAACCCCGGCTCGTAGCCTTTATGCAGCAGAATGTCAGAGGGAGCTTGTAAGAGATGAGATATTGGTTTTGGCCTGGCACAGATTCTGGCGCAAAGGACATTCCCAGAGGCAATAAAATTTGTATGTCATCTGTGTTTAGAAATTTATTAGCAATATGCAAGCAAACATTTTCAAAATCACTCCTTTTGGATTAATTTTTGGGCACATATGCTGCGCATCTGTTATGAAACAAAAATAAATAAAAACACATGTATAAACATGTATTTGAGGCTTTACATGTTTTGTCCATTTCTCCTCTAAGTCACCTGGCTTCTCTGAAAACGACCTCCCACAGTGTAAAAGCGACCTTTACGTTTTACATTTATTTTCTTTGTACAGACTCCTTTCCAGCCACATATTGTTTTGACATGCCTTTTTTTTTGTAGATTTATGAGTGGACTGAAAAGCACTTTGGGGGGAGAAAAAAAAAGCTCAACTCTCACATTCTCTGTGTGGCCTTTAAGGTGTGAGGAATAAAGGGGTATTTGTATTAATCGATCACACGCCAAGCCTGGTTGAAGCCTGGCCTTAATGGTTGCTTGCTGTCATTTTGCAAGCAGCTTGTAAAAAGGATTAGAGTGGCTCTGTGGAGTAAGGGCGCATGAACGGCAAAGTTCTGGGGCCGCAAAGGAAAATAAATCAGTTTATCCCTGATGGTTGTGCAGTTTGGGAACATAATGCGTAACGATGATGGAGTTTGGACACTTCATACTTGTCATTGTGAAATTGGACTGCCGTGTTGCTAATGATGGTAATGTATGTTGTGCCTCGCCTACTACAGTAATCCTTCACTCTGTCTCACTTAAATGCATCTCATTGTCTGGCATATTGCATTATGAATACCACTGGGGAAAAAAAAGAGGAGAATTTAATTTATTCATTCATTTGAGCTGCAAGTTAATGGAAAAAATGTATAACCATATAAATTTCTTCCTTTTGTCGCAGGCGATTGTAACTTTGAGAAGCCGCTGGCAGCGTGTGGATACAGCCAAGGCAGAGACGATGACCTTGACTGGGAGCAGGGCAACACTAGAGAGAAACCTTCATCAGATCCATGGATGCCCTCAGGTAAGGACGGTGACACCGGCTCAGTGAAAAGGAGAAATGATGATTCTGTCTGTCACTATACAGAGAATACATCACTGAAGTAGTCTGCACCTTTTGACATAGTCTGTTTTCATTACTCTGCCCCTTAACAAAGTGACTTTTTACATACAGGAATATTTTTCCATGCTTATTCAAAACAGCATTCTTCTCCCAAATTTTAACTCCTTTGAATGTTTGTTTCAGGGTAAGTTAATATTTCTCCAAAAATGATAATCAATAATGCAAACATGCAACTAATTTGACAGAACATTTACTTGACAGTTTTTTATCCGTCCTATGGCATGAAATTCATCATGGAGTGGCCCGTTCAGCCTGCTGATGTACAGCCTCACATGGTACATTTTTTCTAATGATGCTATAAATCTGACTGTAATTGGAAAATACAGTAAGTCTCCACGTAAGCAACGTTAGTTTCTGAGACTGATAAATATGGATCACAGCTTATATGTTCACGTTCTACTATTAAATCGTGTGAGACACATATTCTTCTTCCTCTTCGAGCAGTACAAACGCTGTTTTATTTTCCTTCTCCTTTTTTGTTTTGATGCAACTTCTTTCCAGGATCTTTTCACAAGAACTGAGACAAAGGCAGCATTCGATATCAAAACACTCAGATCCATTTTAATTAAAGAAGTCTTTCCATCAGCCTCATATTGAAATTAATTAAAATGCCTTTCCCTGCATTTTGTGTCTGTCGCACACAATTTGTCTCTTTAATGTTCCATTGATCGCTTTTCATTTCATTTGAAATGCAGAGATATCACCACCACCGAGCAGAAGGTACCTAAGGAATTAGACTAATGGAATGACGTTTCTTTTCTCTTTTTTCTGTTTTTTGTTTTCATGTTATAACAAAGGTAGCGTTGCAAACTAATGGATATTGTTTTCCTCCTCTATCTGACGCCTAATCTCACAAAGGCTGCATCACAGATAGATTGCACCAGCCCCCCCCACGCCCCCACCCCAGTGACAGAGGGGGAATTAATTAGCAGGCCCTCACTAATTTTAAGCAGCCAATGCCCAGACCTGTTTGCGTGTGCATCAGGATGATGTGTGGTGAACCGCCCCGGAGAAATTACTTTCCATGGAGGGGGAAGTGTCGACTTTTTTCCATTGCAATTGATTAATGTCAGGACACATAGAGTCTGGGCAAAGGTTACAGCGAAATCTGGAAAAGCCTTGACCTACAAATTAACACATCGCACATGTTCTAAATTTAACATATCTGATTAAAAACCCATGTCTGGTAAAGAGGCCTCCCTGATTGTGCCTCCCAGCCTGAGTACACTTCAGAAAGGCTTGTTTTCTACCTGTGCATCTTGAATTGCGCGTAATTAACAGGTTGCAGCTCTTTCTCCATTTCTCAGCGCGAGCACTCAACCTGCCACGCGAAATTGTAATCTCTCCTCTTTGACCGCATTGAAAGGGATGTGAAATGTAGAGTACTTGACGGCTGAAATTGTTTTAGGGCTACTGGAGAGGGGGTTGATGGGTAGAAATGCATTTAGGTTGAAAGCCACACTGGTGGGGGGAAAAAAAGCTATCACACCTTTGATTGCTGCCTCACTCTCAACCTGTACTTATGAATCTTCACAAAACGACCTTATCATACTCGGGGAACAGATTGTTATCCTACCTGCTGTACCGGGATGGAAATGGAAACGAAACGGGCTCCAAACAGACGGTCCTTCTGCCTCAAACCTCCTTTTCTTTTCTTTTTTTTAAAAAATTGGCTCCAGACAGTGGCCGTCCAAAAACACTATAAGAGCTCTTTATGTCAATGTGAATGTTAAACGATGGAAAAAACAAAAAAAAACCTGGCTGTGTTTTCACAGCTAATGGGAAAAAATCTTTTACATCTACCACTTAGAGTATGTAAACTCCCAGCCCCAATATCGCTAAAAATTAGATCTATATTGGACAATTCTACACCTAATATTTTACATCCATTACCTACAGTACATTCAATGCCAATACCAGCCGTAATGTGCTCTGTGTAAGTGGATGTGCAACAACCTGACACCTCTGATTGTTTCTGTCGCTGCCTTTTTTTCCCTTTTTTTTAAATATATCAACCAGAACCACAATCTTTCCTGAGATGCAGCAAAATCTAGTTTTCTAACCTAAACCTTACCTCTAGCTATAGTTTATTGTTATAGCCACAGTCTTTCCCAACCATTACCATACCATAGCTGCCATGCACAGATATTGTTAAAAAGTGGGAACTATAAAAAAGTCAAATAAAGAAAAGAGCTCTGAACTTTAAAGATGAGTTTTCAAAGGGTATAACTACTGTAATCTTTGATAAAAAATAAAAAAAAACGTTAAGTCTTACCCTGAAATAAAATGTCAAGTTCAATATGCAGCAATTTGATTTCTTCATTTTATTAAAAGTTAGAGTTGAAGTCAGCTGCTCACTGTCTGGACTATGTCTGTTAAAAAAAAAAAGTATCAAAGTCTTGTGAAATCAATAGGAAACATCCTGAATTAAGATGCTGTGTCAGTGTGGTGAGTGTACAGGATTGACTCATGAGAGGCCTTGAGCAGAGTTTGATGTCAGCCCACTGAGGACTCGCCTTCATCCTACACAAACTCACACTGCAACCAAAGACCAGACTGGCCCGATTCCATCTAAACATGTAAATAAAAGAGCAGCAAAACGCGAAAAGTGAAATGAAAACACAACAGGGGAAAACAACAAGCCTTCTGGTCGCATGAAAAAGAAGAAGAAGAAGAAGAAGAGACGAGCAGCGCCTAAAAAACTCCTGGTTGTTTACGATGATCCTCTCCCAACCTAATTGCTACGTCTGGACAGAGAGCGGCCGTGTTTATGCCTGTGCGCGGCTCTGATTGCATGCTTTGGCTCCTTCAGGGAGGCTCAGCCCAGTTCTGAGGCTCTGCATGTCTGCCTGGGCACTCCCCGGCGTGTTCCCTCCCCCCAAGCCAACTGGAGAAACCCCCGGCTGAACTGTCACTATCGGTCCCGTTATAAACCAACCAAGCCTCATCTGTCCTGGGCAATGATAATAGAAACATCTCAGCCAAGACAACACTCGTTCTGCCTTGGAGGATGGAGCTGGACGCACTTCTGTCGGAATCAGATATTGGCTTTGATTGCATGTTATTTGATGAGCAAATTACCACACTTCAGTCAAAGACACTTTATATCATGCCATAAGAAAAAAAACAAAAAAAAAATCAACAAACTGTTTTGATTTCTGTAGTTCCCGCCCTTCTCTGTGTTGTCTGAGTTCCCCCAATGTGGTGTAGCACTCTACAACAGTGGCTGAAGCTGCACGCATGGGGAAGTTTGCAGTGTGCTGCTGCTGCTGCTGCTGCTGCAGGGGGGCTGGGGGTGGTTGTCCAGCTGCCATTATGGAGGAAGCTGTTTTTAGTGTGGCCCAGCTGGTGCAGAGGCTGCCTCTCCTCTGATAGTGTCATGGATGTTGCCAGCAGTAGGCCGCCGCTCTCTGACTCTCCCTTGAGACTCGTTCTGGGGAATAATGGCAAGAGTAGGAGGAGAAAGAAGGTCCTCTAACTGAGATTAATTAGTGTTGTTGTATTATGCTAGGCACAATGGCAAGTGCAGCTCAGGCTAGATTACTTATTGTTTTATTCTTAATGTCTGCGCTAAATATGTTGCAGGGGAGAAATTGAATGTTTTTGTCTCCCTGTTGCACGAGGCCTGTTGTTTTGATTTGCACGCCCTTGGGTCGATAAAGACACCTAGACAATAGTGAAGCGCTGGCTAGAAGGAGGTTGTTCATAGGGGTAACGGTGATCTTCTCTCTCCCTGGTTCTTTCTTGTCAGGCTCATAATGCGCTCATGCAAATGCAGCTCACTCTTGAACCTAAGACGGGCGCCTTTCTTTAGAGGGCGGCTGCTACATATGGATAAGCCGGATCGTTTTAAAAGGCAAACCGTTCACCTTTTTTGACCATTTCAATCAGGAGGTAATGAATTGACAAAGCTCCTCCGCCTCACCTGGACCAACCAGCCTTGTTTACGGCGCCGTTCAGATGAAGGAGGCGAAGGAAGCTATAGCCACTTGAGTGGAGAGAGAGAGAGAGCGAGCGAGCACCCACTGACTGAAGGACGTGAGAAATTTAATCAGAATTTAAATCACATCAGCAAAAGATGAGATTTACCGTTGAGGAGGGAGGGGCGCCGCGTCGTGAAAATAAGCTAATTGCTTTTGAGCCATTCACAACTTTGTGTGAAAATCACACCTTGCGCGGCGTTGGCAAGGTTACGGGGTTAAGGAGAAACCCCATTATATGATTAGGGGGACGAAAAGGAACAACAAATTACAATGTCTGATCAATTCATGAATTAATTCCTTGGGCGGGTTGACGGACCGTGATTTTTCAATTTAGCAAGTTTTGTTGGTCCCGTGGTCCGAGTAAACAGGATTTTTTTTTTTGCCATTACTATAAACAGGATTATGACAGCACACTGTCCTGTTATGATGGAGGACATATTTGTATACTGTATCTTTTTCCATTAGTGTGCATGGTATGTGCAATTAAGGCTAATGATGCAGCGAGGTGACTCACGTGAAAACGCTGCGTGTTGTGTAATGGGTTTGTATCAGGCAAATGGGCCATTATATGACCCATTTATTGCAGTGGAGCGCCACCAGTGCGCACCGCATATTAAGATGACATATTAAGCCATTAAGAATTTGCCGCTGATTGACATGCACCAACAAAGGATGCTGCCAGGGAACATAATAAGGGTCAGTTGTCCCCCCCCCTGATGAAAATGACAGGGCTGGAACGTGTTGCGCATGATGGATGGTTTCAGGTGAATCCATTTGACACTGTCAAAAGAAACCTGCCAGGTCCTTCATATGGAGAGCCCAAACTTATTCAGTGTTATTTTATCAGACCCCTTTCATGTTTCAAAGGACACTGGGAAAGTTCTGGGAAATTGAGTGGAGGCCACGGATGTTCACATTAACAGCCTAACCCTCACAGCGAGAGCATTTTTGATTGGTGGCAGACAGTGAGAATAGCCCTGTCTTCATTGACATTTCCGAAGCAGCCGCCGTGCTTTTTCTGCGGCGGTGACCTCTGTGAATTTTATTAGCAAATGAGACCTTGAGGGTTTGGGTTTAAAGAGCGCCCCTTCATTCTGATTTCCCCCACATAATGATTTTCACAGAGTTCAGGACCTGAATGGAGGAGAAATAATGAGCGCTAGTCATTATTGCAAATTATATCCTCCGCTCAGACCATCACTCAACTCATAATTAATCTAAATACCTTCAACCTATAGACTTTGATGCTCAGGATTAGACAGCACCCTATGTGCGTGAACTAAATTATATCAGACTTTATCTCAATTAAAAAGACTTTGCTCTCTTTTTAAGAAAAACTGCTCATATATGCAAATACGCAGTCATGTAGGCACTTAGAAGCTCAGGTTATTTTGCCTAACCCTCTGTGTGGTGCATTTTATCAGGATCCGTAACGTCTAAAAGGAAAATCTGATTTGCACATTGGAAGCTGGTTAACCTTTTTGGTTTGTCTGCACAGTTTTTTCCATTCCTATACAGTCGAACCAGGAAGTATGAATTCGACAGAAAGGGGTTAATAGGATTCATCTGACATTTGTCTCGGGTCTCTGTCTGCCTCTCCACCAGCCCTGAACCTCCTCCTGCTTCCAACAATGACTTTAAAATAAATAAAAAAAAGACAGAGCGAGAGAAAAGAAACGACAGCCTCTAAAGACACGGGCAGAGAAAGATAAAATTAGGATGTGGTGCTGTCACATTGTTGTAATCCTGAAAAGCTGTCATTTCTAAATTGAGTTTGATTGTTTTGTAAAAGACTTTGTTAGTCTTTCAAAGGATTATGGTCATTACCCTTTGCCTGTTTCCTCCGGATAATGTCAGAGTAGTTATCCTCAGATAAATAGACTTTAATGTACAAGACCCATTGCCTCGACAGAAAGGACCAGCGTGGCCACCGAAAAAAGTTATTTTATTGAATGATTAGGTGCTAAAAACCCATGAAATTAAAGCGTTTAGTCCTTTTAGTCATTACCAGTTTGTCACCATGCTTCCGGTCTTAGCCGAAGGGACTTTTCTTCCCATATGGACTGACACAAGCTGCCACCAACTCCCAGCTGCTCTGCCAGTGTGAGTGACCTGACAGGGTGGAGGATTAACCTGATGGAAGAAGCCTTCCCCTGCAGTATGTCCACGGTTCCCTCTCAATGGCTCATGATACTATTAAAACCACCGAGGCTGTTATTCTGGCTTACTTAACGTCCAGCTGAACCTGAACATTTGTGGGCTCGCACTCGCTGGAAGAGACTTGGTAGAAAGCTTGTGTCGGATATTTGTCAGTTTTTTAGACGTTTAGAGAAAATACAGCCTTTGTTTTAGTGTAGATGCTGTTTCTTAATGATTTAGCATAACATGATGCAGCATAACCAAAGATAATGTCCATTTTTATTCCACTCATTCCTCTGTTTTGTCAAAACAGGGTTCCTACAAACCGTCAGTTTCAGTCTGACATTCAGGTGTGTTAACCTCACGTCTTCGTAACCATGCACGTCCTGATCTGTATGCAGTATATGTGCTCGTTATATATGTGTATAGAATGGGTGGAATTTTCCTTTTCATTAAAATAAAACACTTGACTCAATGACAGACATTTACAGAAATTGGCGCGAGACCAAATGTGAAACACTTTATTTTCAAACCAACCTTTTGAATTGTGGGCTCGGCCACAGTCAGACAGTCTGATGATAATCAATGCATGGTTTATGTTTTATTTGTGCAGCGGCAACCATTATTTATGCACACACGCTGTCCTTGTTAATAATGTCTAAAAGATCTCAGGGTGATGAAGAACAACTTGAGTACATGTAGCATCTGCAACAGGAGCGTCTCCCCCTTTTTACTAATTCATTCCTCTCATGTTCTCCATCTACAGCAATCACTATAATTTAAGGTGAAGTTGGCCTACATTGAAATAATAATAAATCTGTTCTCCTGAATACCTCAGAGCCCTGGCCTTTGCAGAGTTGCAGAGACGGGCCTTGAGTGTGCCGAGAGCTCTCTATTTTTAATTGGTCTTGAACGCACCATTGTTTGGGCACAAGAAATAGAGAAAGAGGAAGAGAGATGGAGAGAGGGAGGGGGGGAAAAAAACCCTTGTGCATCACTAGCACATTAGCACAGCACTAACACAGTGTCATTATAATTTGCTCTTAGTCTCGCTGGCTAATTAGTTTGTCATGGTGCAGCAGGTCCTGCACAGTATGTGGTCATTAGGCTCAGAGAGCATAGAAACTGAATGACAATCACTGTTCCCCTGTCATCTTTTGTTAGACGGTGACAATAGCAGCACGATGAGGCGTCACACTGTCACTTGAAATGCTGTATTCTTATGTTTTATGGTGGTCAATAATTGAGGGAAGGAGAGACTTTTTCCCCCTGTTGTGTTTGGGTTCACTGACCCAAATCAAGACGATTTACAGGCTTCAAATTCGGTGACAAGAATTTCACGGCCTCGCAGCCGCAGCTCTGCAGCCCGTCTGACAGTCGGGGAAGAAATAGTCTAATATTTACGCGTATCCCCATCAAGTATGTGCATTTAAATACCAACAACATCTGCTTTTTTTTTTTAACAAGAAGTGACTACACACTGAAGGTGCCTATTGTTTTATTTCAGTTTCATTAGCATGGTAGTAAAAAAGCAATACGAGTGCTGCTTGAGGGATCTGATGTTTTCATCTCTAATTACCAACGAAAAGCAGCGCTGTCACAATGTGGCAGTTTGAAACCAATAGTAATCCACCTGTTTAATTCCTCAAATGCAGCAGTGATGCCGGCGTCTTAGTCATCTACAACCGAACAATTCATCAACTGATTATTAGTGCTGGTTCGCATCACTCCCAGAGTTGCTGATGTTTCAAAGAGGCAAAACAGTCCTGAGCACCAGAGCAGATGGTCTGAATGTTATTAAAGAGACCTCGGAGCCCTCGCATTGAAGCACCTGATCGAGGTTGGACAAACAAGTGTCTGAAAGTCGACTCATCTCCTGCCCTTCTAGGCTACAGTACGTGTACGTTACACAACTTTCCCGCGTAGCCTCAGAAATAATTAGGGCCCAGCACTTGAATCGGAGACAAACTAAAGGTGAATAATACATTAAAAAGCACGGAGAGAACAGCAGTTGTGCCGCTCACAATGGTGGATCACGCTGTGCAGGAAAATCTGTAACACAGAAAAACCAACCGTCATAAATAGCTAATCACAACTTGAAAAGGTGCCTGTTATTACGGTAAACACAGGGAGATATTATTAATGTCTCCGTGTGACAGTTGAACATCGAAATCCAGTGAATCACAAACATACGAGTGAAAATACAAGAAGTTACATACAAATATAAACTATTTATCACATTAATATTTGATTAGATCATGTACAGTAGCTTATTTATCCCATGTCGTCTTCTCCTGGGGATGGAGATGGCTCAGTTGTCATGGCGATGTCTTGGTTGACATCATGTGATGCCAGCGGAACGTTGTCATAGAGACAGTTTCGTGATGGCTTTACTGTAGGTCATGTGATGACAACTGAGATATCTCCATGACAACTCCATGAGCGTGCTTCATTCACCCTCTCACGCAGCCACACAGATCAATCATGTCCGAAATTATAACCACGACAGACGCTCAACAGGTTATCGACAAGTCGTGTGACATCATCATCATCATCATCAACTGCACATTCATGCACTTCTACTACAGCCATAAAAAAGAAGCATTGCATTGTGGGTTGTGCAATGAAAACGCACACAGTCAAGTGTAAATGTATTCACTATGTATCGTGATACATTATTTTCTTCTAACAATCCCATAATGCAATGCTCTACATATTATGATATTGGCTAAGATGATGAGAAATGATGGTTACAAAGTGTTGAGTGTCCTATATATAGGAAATTGCAATTGGATTTTGACTGATTGATGATTTTAGACACAGATTATCACAGTTTGAATGAGTTGGTGGTACAGAAAGTGGAACTTAAGTCAAAATATTATGAATTTATGAATCTTGTTTTGGTTTTGTTACCTGTTAGAACTGATCAGAGACCAGTTTAAGCCTTGGTTTATTATTGATCCGCAGCAAAAAGCTCTGTGGCTCCACACACTCTGTATTCCAGGTGTGATCCCTGAGTTCCCTGCGAACACAAACAAACACTAAAGTGGGATCACGTACTTTCACCACACGATTCCGGTGGTTAAACTGGTCTGTGTTTTGCATGAGAGCGACATTAAGAGTTTATAGTCTCTCTCTCCTCTAAGATATAATGTTCATTATAAAGCAACAGCTCAATTGTACCTTGACAAACAAACCCAACGAGGCTGACTCTGTGTCATCTCAACTCACTCCTCCTCCTCCTGCTGCTCCTGCTCTGCTCCCTCTCCTCCTGTTTCATTGTGTAAACATGACAGAGCCCCCCCACTCGTTATCTGAAGCTGGAGACAGATGGAATTGGTGAGCGTTACAAGTGCAGCACAACAAGACAAGTGGGCAAGCTCGAGTCATTGATGGAACAAATAGGGTTTTGTGAGAGGCTGTCTGGCTGACACGCTCGGGGACCGAACCCCGCCGATTTACTTGACGTTATTTACCCTCCCTCCTCCTCCTCCCTCCTCCTCCTCCTCCTTCACAACACACTCCCCCCTAATTTTTTTTTTAATGCCACATTTGAATGAATCGCCAGATGTTAAATTTATTGACAAACATTCACATCCTCTGCGGGTTCGGCTCTACTTCACTTGAAGGAGAGCGGAGCTTCTCGTCTACAGGTTGTTTGTCTCACCTCAGCGCGAAAATGTGCTTTCAAGTTATTACAAAAAAGAAAAAAACATGTATTTCAACATGAACTGAGTCTCTCTTGGCTGTGGCTCAAATGCTGTTACCATTTGTGCCATCTCATTACCAAGCCAAGTTAAATAGGATGATGACGAATAGAATGTGTTCTGCGTCTCCTTGAAAGTTTGCCAATATAATAATTCTCACTTGTGTTTCATTGGCAAGAGGGGAGAGAATTAGATTAACCTTTAATATTGAACCAAAGCGATAAAATTTAAATGGGGCTTGCTCGGCAAATAGATTTTAACTTATTGATTTCTCATCATTTCCCTTCTCTCTATCATTTAGGGGAGGAAAAAAGGTCTCAAATATCCAGCGTTTTTAGGACGAGTCTTTCTCTGTCCTGCTATTTTGATGAATGATAATGATTAGAGAGTCTCCATCAATCCAATGATAGGAGTGTTTCCTCATTAAGGGTCACATGCTTACAATCCTCAGTGCTAATAGTAAAGGTCTCAGCGCAGTCATTTACCTGCTCGCTGCCCACTCTTATAAGATTAGGGCTTTTGTTTAGTTTCTATTCAACCTGAGGATTTGATTGCTGCTAATAATCTGCTTCTTGTCTGTGACATTTTTCTGCTCTATTATTAACAAGTCGCATTGAAAACCAACAGAATCAGATGCAATAATGATAACATAGCCTCCATTGTACCACAGAGTTTTTGCAAGTCTTGTGTAACTTATGAAATAACACTATTGTAATCCTCATAGACTAGTGTTTGATGTCTTATTATAAAGATGATTTAGTGATGTTGAGTTTTTGAAATGCAGAATCAAAAATGTGGAATGTAGGCTATGGTTGTTGGTAATTAACCACTTAACTTATAACAGTGTTAATGGTTAAAACCTCTGGGATATAGGGTACTATTAAAGGGATAGTTCAACTATTTGTCAAATTGGCCCATTGCCATAATCCCTATAGTCATAGCAGTAGGTTTGTTACCTTTATTTGTTGGTGCAAGCTATTTTTAGAATGGCGGAGCAGAGCCACGAGCTGCTCAGAGCTACACTACGGAGGCTAATGGGATTTCTTGGTTTCTCTCATCAAATACACAGTCCAACAACCCCAAAAAGCTCTGGTGGACAAGTTGTGACATTCACCATGCAATGAGATAATAACAGAACGTTACAAGACAGAGTTGTTTTAGAGGTAAATGCAGCGACTGCTTGCTGAAAAACTGCCCCTGACGGGAACGTGCATCAGCAGTTTTGCATTAATTTGCTTCAAACAACTCCTTCTAGTAACGTTCCTTTATTATCTCATAGTGTGGTGAAGGTGAAGGTGCAGGTCAGAGCCTTTTGGAGTTTTTAACAATATTTGCAACCTTGTTTTGTAGCCCAGGAACTGGGTTTGCAGTTATACACTGGCACATTGTATATAACTGCATCAGTGAGGCGGATTAAACCCGCTCAGCTCATGACATTACTGTGCGCCTCTTGTTTGCGTTGCAGGTTCAGCCTTCATGATGGTGAACACCTCGGGGCGGTTCGCGGGGCAGAAGGCCTTACTGCTGACGCCGCAGCTGAAGGAGAACGACACTCACTGCGTCATCTTCCACTACTACATCGGAGGCAGAGACAACAGCCACCCGGGTCACCTGAACGTCTACATCAAAGAAAACAACAGCCCCATGGGGATGCCCGTCTGGAACGTGTCCGGTCCAGCCACGCGCTCCTGGGCACAGGTGGAGCTCGCCATCAGCACCTACTGGCCCAACTTCTACCAGGTGAGGACGGGGGAAAAAAGAAATGAACCGTGCTGTGGATCCAGCTGTCTTTTTCATAATGTCTCATTACAAAACTAGGTTAGGCATTGTAAGCCAACCTTTATAGCTGAGCCAAAGTCATTAAAGCCTGTTCACTGGGTGGAGCAAGACAAATTTATTATTTGAGAGGGTCCAAACAATCACACAATGGCTCATTCAAAACACCTAAGATTATTGATTTCTGCAGCTACCGCGGTATCCTTGGTAATCTGCGCTCTCTCCCCTCCATCTGAGCCACTTCTCTTTTTCCAATTCTGAAAACTCATTTTCACTTACCAATGCACATGACTGCTGGCCGGGGCAAGGTGATTTCACACTTGCCTGGCTATTAGTCTTCACTGGGCTTGTTCCACGAGTCCACCAAATGTTAATTGATGCAGGGCAACCCCTTCACCTCCCAATGGGAGACCGTCCCTCGGTGAATTATTTCATTATGGCCTGGCAGAGCCGGTCCACAACTGGAGCCGAGGGGTGTCCCTCCTGCCTGCTCATCACAGCCGCCCTGATAACTTAGTTAACAAGGCAGGCACACCGCTGAGCTCTCTCACTCCCGAATGCGAGGCAGGAGGTTTAATGAGCGGCGCACGGACAAAAGACAGACAGAAGAAGAGTTGAGGAGGTGCAAGATGAGCTACTGTCTGCAGGCTGGTGACCCCTGTGTGACATAATGATGCAAAGCCAGTCTGGTCAGATGTTTTCAGTTCGCTTCAAGATACTTAAAGACTGACTGAGTTTATTTGACACATCTCGCTCCGGCTGGATCCATAACTCGGTTTTGAAATTTTAAGAAATAAAACTACTTTCCCAGCTTTTCTCTCTGTGAACTTCAGACTTTCTGACTTGCCCCCCCCCTTTAAACAGAGCCGTGCGTTGCTTTTTTAAATCCTCAATACCATAGCGAACATTTTGACATGCTGTTTGTGGCGAGCGTTTCGACCCCAAATGACGTGTTATGCTTTCCAGTGTGTGTTCAGGGAAACTCCCAGCATCTGTTGCCTTTGAAACCTCAGAGGAAGGTTTGTCTCCGCTTTGTAATTGTTCCAGAGCCGATGTGACAACACGGGTAAATGTGAGGATGCTAATGATCCTAGCTCTGCTCTCAGTCAAGAAAAGAAAGACCAATGCTTGAAATTGTCACTAATTAACAACATGGCACTAATTATAGGTATCTTTAATTGCATAGTAACCTACGCAATTGTCAAAGGGAAGCCACCTGATACTTGGAAATTATTTTTTAATTACCGGTACGGCTTTTAGTCATCATGAGCCTTTCAGCCCTTGATAATTACTCTTCTGTCAGGTCATCCCTAAAACTTTTAATTGAGATTGTCATGCTTTCCCCCCAAAAAAACAACAACAAAAAAAAGAAACTGCTGCTCGCTGTGATAAACACTTACAATTTTCAGCAAATCCATTGCATGCTCTGCATATGTCCTGCACATGATATTCAAAATATACTCTGCACATAAGATGAAAAGCCATTATTTATCATGGTACGCAGCAGAGCAGCGTAGAGAAAGAAAAACCCTAATGTCCTCATCTATCTTGATTTCAATACAGTACAGCCTATGGCAGAGCTAATCAATCCTGCTGTAATGTAGTACTTATCCAAGTCCCCGAGGGCTCGCCACCATGGTGATGTAGACATTGAATGTTGGGTTCACTGTCTGTCTCTCTGACAAATGAGAACGGTGAACTTTCCCGTGACATCAACAGCTTTCGTCCCATGTGAATATTTTCACTCTGTGGGTCAGGCCCAATTATGCACTGCACTATCATTGATGTTGGAATCAATTATATCACAGCTATTAGGCAGGCTGACTGATGTCTGTTGCACAAACAAAGGATTTCAATTAGAGAGTGGGGGCCAGTTCATTTGTCTGGTGGCGATATATGGAGTGGTTGCCCTTTTAATTTCCTTTAAATTAGCCTGTAATGAGGCCATAATTGGCACCCAAGACATTCACTTTCATATTTCATGAGACAAAAAAAGAAAATTTATAATTAGACAGCCTTATCTGAAGGCATCCTGCCTCCCAGATGACAATGGTAACTATCTCTGCCTCCACATTCATAGGCTACAAAAGGAATCTCAGATGCATGCGCGTGTGCAGCAGCTTCAGCTACAGCTGGCAGGACATACGTTTCTGGGCGCCGCCATATACGGAACATGTCCATTAATATATATACCATTTGTCAGTCAGATATATGCTTATATTTAGGCAATAATGGCATGCGAGACATGTGTAGCAGCAGCAATGTGTGTGGTGTAATGGGTCTCCGCACCACGCCCTGGGTTTGGGAAGGGACTGACATTCTGTTTCCCTTTTTATCACACTACAGACGCTCGAGTACATAACTCTGACATTCTGCCGGGACACGCCCTCTGTCACGGCTCAGGACCATTTGTTTTGCAGGAGAGCTCGCGCCTTCCCCTTAAAATAGCATCTTGTTCAACCCTGCTAAGCACAGTTGCACTTGATTTCAGGTTTTTTTTTTTTTGCCTCGTCAGAAAAGGCAACAAACATGTCAAGCGAGTAACACTTGATACGGAGCAACTGTGAAATGCAACAGCAGCAGCGTCTTTTTTTAAGATATGCAGGGAATAAAAGCACATGTTCACACACTGGTGGCATCTACACTAAGCATGCAGATAGATTTTTATAAGGACTATTTATTAAATGGAAAAAATTACAAACAGTTTAAAGTACCCAGGCGCCACTGGCAGCAGATAATCTTAATCCTAATTTATGCATCACTGAATTAAACAGTCTGCACCACACTTGTTCGCGGGGATAGAGTAGTTGTTACCAAATATTTACACCCAGGAGCTGCCAAGTGTAACACGAGCTCGCCAACGTACGACCTTTTTAGAAGTGAAGTAACAGAATATGGTCGACACTTTTGACCTCGCGTTGACTCTTGATTAAATGTATTTAATTAGGGTGTGAACTGAAAATCAGATATGCTGCTGCCAATGATGCATTAGATTTAAGGATAGAATCAGCGTTTTACACCCAATTTGTTAATAGGTTCTATCTGTTTCACTCTATTTGCATATATGGTCAAAATTAAAGGGATAGTTCACCCAAAATTCAAATTTCACTCATTATCTACTCACCCTCATGTCGACTAAGAACTAAGAAACTAAGAAAAATTTTTCAGAGTCCTCCATTCCTTCTCTGAGTTACGGGGGGGTCCACGCAGATAATGAGTGAAACTTGAATTTTGGGTGAACTATCCCTTTAAGCAACATCTTCATAATATGAGATTTAATTAACTGTTCATTTGAAAGTTATGTAACAGGTTTTGATGCTTCAACTGTTTTTAATTTATAGAAGCCACAGATGTTTCTCACTAACCAACTAAATTAATGCACTTTAACCTGCATTGCAATTGAATGAAGGCTGCAACACATATAACAAAAAACCTGCACAGATTAAATCAAAAGCCTGCGAGACAGAAAACGTGTTTTATTTTGAATTATGTTGACTTGACCCTTCAGACATTGTTTAGCATGTTGAGTGTTTCACCTCCCAAACACTACGTGCTTGTCACAGTCTGTGTGCTAATCGTCTCAAGGCTCAAACTTAATTTAACACTTGCATGTCATAACACCTATCAGCCGTGACATATTGTGGAAATAATGTCAGTGGCCCGCAGCTGTGTGACCAGCTGCGGCTCGGGCCGCCGCCGCGAGAGCAGATCACATTAGCGGGGGGGGCTTGGACTTCTCTGTGCAGCCTCACTCAAGTGCCATTTGAAGACACGCGCCCATTTATCACCGATGTTATGAGTCTCCTTTCTCCTCCTCAGATTGTGTTTGAAGCCGTAACCTCAGGGCAGCGTGGCATGCTGGCCATCAAAGACGTCGTGGTCCAGGGCCACCAGTGCAGTAAGTCCTTTTTTCTCCTCACCATAAAAGAATATCATCAAACAGTCATTGTCCTTTCCATGACACTCTCCCAAATACCTGCATCGTTGTTCTGCTCAAGGCCTCCGAGTCAAACAAAAGGCCTTCAAAGAGTATCCTACAGTCAATCCAAAGTGTAAACCTCCCTCCCTCCCTCCTACCTCCCTGAAGATTTATGAGCACACAGTTGACAGGCTGGAGTGTGCTCGGGATATAATGTTGGAGTGGCTGCGTTAAATCTCTCCTATGAGAGATGGGAGGAAAAGTGCCCCAAAAAAAAAGAAGATAAAAAAACAAATACCACCGTACAGTACTGTATGCTGCTGTTTGTGTTTGTGTTTGGGTTCCTCCATCTCTCTCCTCCCCCCCTGAAGGATGTTCAGGAAAGCATCTTGTCTCTCAGATGTTTGGAGTTCTGCTGCTGAATAGAAGTACAAGCACTTGAGAGCGCACTGCAGAACAAATTAACATGTAATCGCTGGCATATTTAAAATTTCTCCGCTTCAGCTTTTTTGCGATCGGCCGCTGCTGTGGGAGTATGAGATGAGGGCTCTTCAGGATTCCTCGAATCTATCTGTGCTTTTGAGTGCTGGGAGTCACGTTAGTCCATATGGCGCTCCTTAAGTTTATACTGAGAGGTTTTTACACCCCTCAGTCTAAGTCTAAATCAATACCACACGGGTTTTCACCAATTGATTTATACTTTACTCCTCCACTCATAGCTTAAGTATCAAGCCCTGATTGTTAGGAGCTAATGACCTGGTAACCATTTGAAAAGCAGCTGAATTCCTACAAATGTTACGTCAATACGATGGATTTATATAGCGATAGGTGTTGCATATGAATGTATCTGTAGTAAATCGATGAGGCCTTGTGACGTGATCAATGTTTAAATGTGTAAAAAAGTGCGGGCGGATCGATAGCCCACTCAGTGGCAATTGGGTTCCTCCTCTGAGTGATAAGCAAAGTGATCGGAGCGACTCCTCGGCGGAGACGCAGCCAATTAATTTTCTATTTATACGACCGTGTGGAATATTTAGCACAAAGGTGTGATTATGCCACTGGGTGGTCTGCCGCCGCTGTTGCCGCCGCCACCGCTGTCGTCATTAAAGAAGACAACGTTGGCAATGGGGGGAAAATAGATTTGTCTTTTTCAGCGCTGGGCGGATTGACAGGACAAAGTTACAGAGGAGAGGAGGTATAGTTCGAAGATGAGGTTATGAAATATTAAGTAGAAGTGAAAGTCTCGATGATGAAAGTGATAGAATTAGCTTTTGCCAAGTCTTTAGAGATTTGGTTATGTTTCGAATCAAGGTCGCTCCACTGAATTGCCCTATTTTCTTATGCAGAATAGCGGTACTAATCAAAAATGTTCTACATAAGTTACTTTCTGTGGACTATCCCAGTCAGTGAGCACACTGATAATGAGCACAGTTAGAAAGAGAATAATGCTTTTGGAAGAAAAAAAAAAAGAAAAAGAAAAAAACCCTGGCTCAATCAATGAAAGGATGCAGTTAAGAGACAGCAGAAATTGGGTTTTCGGTAGGTGCAAGTCTGGCCTCAGGTGTCTCATTTTAAAGACGGAGTTGAAATATACCTTACAAAGTGATGTCGGTATTCGGCGCCGTGGGGTATTAGACGGCGAGGAAAAGAGCAGTATCCGTTCAAGGCGCCGTCTTCTTCTATTCTCCAATTTTACATACAAATCGTGGCACAAGAGAAACGAAGTGGGTGACGGAGAGTTATGAGGACACAGCAGGATAAATTGGTGGATTTTTGATGTGGGCGTTGAGGGGGGGGGCTACTCTCACCCTCCGCGCTGGTGATTCACTCTGGTACAAAGACAAGAAGCTGAACTCTATTGATGTTATTGAACCTATCTGCCACTGCCTGATGAATATTACCCCCCACACTCTTTGTCTTTTTCCCCCCAGTGAACACACCTCACTTCCTGACTATAAAGGGAGTGGAGGTCAACGCCGGACAGACCGCCTCCTTCCACTGCACCGTCAACGGGCGCAAGAGGGACAACTTCCGCCTGTGGCTCCAGGTGAGGAGGAGGAGGAGGAGGAGGAGGAGGAGGAAGCGCGAGCAGAACCCGGGTCATTTGTAAATGAATTTGCTCTGACTTGAACAGATGTAGTCGTCTGATCTGGAGTCAGTGGTGCACCTGTCGTGCCAGCAGGTATTTGAGCCCTGCAGGCCGGCGTCTTCCTTTAATCAAACAGGTTCTCCAGTTGTTTTTCAAAGCAGAGAGAGAGTGCAAAGATGAAGCAAAGGCATTTTCATCCAGGTGAAATC
Organism: Decapterus maruadsi; assembly: GCA_030347415.2. Taxonomy (NCBI): domain Eukaryota; kingdom Metazoa; phylum Chordata; class Actinopteri; order Carangiformes; family Carangidae; genus Decapterus; species Decapterus maruadsi. Next base: position 24,048,037 of record CM064906.1, read on the forward strand.
AGACTGGAAACCAAACAAATCACAGAGTTACTTATAACTGATGATACCGCTGAGATTGTTTGAGAAAATAACAGTAACCATTGGTTAAACCTACTATGGTCTAACATACTGGAAATAATGTCCTTGATCTAAGGGCCACGGTGCAGAGGCGAAGAAAGCTATTAAAGGAAGTCCAGCTCAAAAAATGAAATTCAGTCATTGTTGACTCACCCTCATGCTGATGAATACTCCGGAGCAGTTTTTTATTCCTCAAAGTGCATCTGGAGACCCGAGAGGACGGTTCGTAGTCCAACAAAACCCTTATATGACAGTCAATAGCGCCCGACATAAAAAGGTCCATAAAACTACACAAAAACCCTGTAATCTTCCTCCACACTGTTCATCCGCTGCAATCCAAATGTCCTGAAGGGATATAGCCCATAGTTTACTCTGTCATTTAGGACATTTTTACAGCCTAAACAGTTCTGTATTGAATTTGCCTGGGGCGCGCTTTCACATTCACGCATGTGAACATCAGACTTTACAGGACTGTTTACTGTAGGCTGTAAAAATGTCCTAAATGACGTCGCTTCAAGTAAACTCTGGACTATATCCCTTCAGGACACATGGATTTCAGTGGACGAGCAGTATGGAGGAAGATTACAAGGTTTTTGTGTAGTTTTATATTATACTTTTTGTGTCGGGTGCTAGTGATTCTCATATAAGGATTTTATGAACCGGCTTCCTGGTTATTCATCAACATGAGGGTCAATAATGACTGAATTTCATTTTTTGGTGAACTATTCCTTTAATGTGCTTTTCTTTTCTTTTTTTAATATCATATATAAAACTTGTGCTTGTTTTCCTGTCTACCACCTCACAAGTTATTAATTCTCTGTATAAATTAACTCTGAAATCATCACACGTTTCCTTTGTGTTTAATATTTCACCTGCTCGCCACGTGTTTTTTTTTTTCTTTTCTTTTTTTTTCCGGCGGCCTCTGCGTCTGGAAAGCAGGGGATTACAGGTCTCTCAGATCACCGCAGTATGGTCTTAACCTATATAGATGTCGGCTCTGTGGATACTGTGTACTATATCCGGCACAAGCGAGTTGCGCAGCAGTCTTCAATTGACCTTGTTCGGAGCAGCGAAGGTAGTGCATCTGGCAGACATAACCCTGCCGGCTCTGCTGCTAAGCACACTGTCACACGTGTGATCAGTGGGAGCATGACGCCGAGTAAAGGTCCTCTGCCAGGTACTCCATCATTTTAACAAACACGTCCTCATTAGCACAGGAGCTGGAAAACAAACATTAAGTGAAGTCCCCCGATGACAGTAATGAAGAAATATTTCTAATGAGCAAATGTCCCCCATCTGCCTGCTGTGAGGGGTGACAGCTGGGGAGAGCCCACTGTGCGTTCGTGCCGGTGTGTGTCTGTGTGTGCGTGCGTGCATCCTGGTGTGATAAATGTTTCCCTACTATCAGCCACCGATGGGAACGATAGGACACAAACAAACACGCGCAACAGCAGACAACAAGTACACTCGTGCAGAGTTTCTGAAACACACAAGGTCAGGCCACTTTGCTTATTAAACCCTTTTTTTTCCCCCACTCCGGAGGCTCACGCTGCTGCTGCTGTGTCTGTGTTTGTGTTTTGTCCCGGGTCCAAAAAAACAGGGAATCGCTGGACGGGAGGCCCCGATGAAAGCCACTAAACCTTGGAACAACCGGCGCTTCATAGGCACTTTCGATGTGGAGAACACGACCAAGGGCGACTCGGGTCGCTACCGCTGCATTGTCCACTCCGACAAAGGGGTTGGAGTGTCCAATTATGGGGAGCTGACCATAAAACGTAAGTACCGGACCTCCGCAAAAAACACACACACACACACAGTCTGAATGAATGAACGCCCAGCCCAAGACGGCGCAAAAAACCCGCTCCCCATCCGCATGACCTCCACGTGCACGGCAATGTCAACAGGAGATAAACAGGAAACCATTGCATGTTTTTTGGTAGATGAAAACGTCCTCTCAGGGCGATGCTAAAAATACTAGCTTTTTATGTTGATTTGTTATCCAGAGGACTTTAATACTTCCGCTGTGAAGAGGCTCGTCCTTGACTGAGCACAATTCCCCCCAAAAAGATCACAAAGGCAAGAGGCACCAGGGTTTACAGTAACCTCCCTGATATTTCACTCCTGCAGTCATTTGATATGAATTTATGGAGTCGTCTGAAACTAAATCCTGCAAGGCCTCACTTTCCTACAGCCCTATAGCCCGGTAATGGCCTTCTATATTTCTTCACCTCAATTTTCTCCCTGTGCTCTCAATTGAATTTACTGCTCCGATTTTTTTTTCATCTTTTTTTTTTTCTCATCGTCTTCTTCTTCTTTTTCTTTTTTTTTTGTCTCCAAGCTTTATGTGATTGATAGGTTTAATCCTGGCTGTCCAGATCGAGGTCTGTCAATCATGCGGGAATGGCCGGGCCCAGACATAGCGAGAGTGAAGAGGGAGATAAAGTCTCTCTGCCCAAGTGTATCAGTGGGTTTCAGTGGTGTACTCAAAGAAAATTTACTGACACACTGGAGGCTTTCTAAACCACACTCGTGCATAAATTCAGCAAGACAATCACACGCACTTACACGTACTCACTAGACTGCAATATTTTTTGCTGATCGTTGCTTTCAATTTGTTACTTGATGGAATATTTATATATATATTTCAATCCAAGTCCGAGCAGTTTAGTGTAAAGTGCTTTATCATAAATATTTAAAATGCAGTAATTGTCTAGATTTAGGAATCCATTGACTTTTGTAATGCAAGCCTCTTTAAATTCAGCAGAGGCTTCACACCTCAGCGACTCCGACATAAGCTAAGTCGTCGGAGGAAGAAAAGAGGCGTTTTCACGGTTATAAGTGTCACACATAAAAAAAAAGCTGATATCTCCTCTTATCGCAGCAGTCGTAAAACAAGAGCTTAACCCTCCTCGCGTCGTGTCTGAGTCGTAAATCCTCCTTTAAATGTGTATTCGCCGCGTAACCGTGACTCGCTTTTTTGGGAGGAGTGACCATGGAGCGATTCTGTGGATTATGAGGCTGCTACAGTCACACGCTGCCCCCCCTACCTCCCTACTACCCCACCCCACTCTCCTCTCCTCTCCTCTCCCTCCTCTCATTACCATACACTGCCTTTTTCTTCAACATGAGGAGAGTGAATGCTTGATTATCCCAGATAATCACTTCTGCTTTCATGCCAGTATTCAGTCAGATTTATGTGCCTATGTGGAAGTGCGCTGCATGTATTTCCAGAGCGTTGTACCGATTGGCCGAGCCCCCCTACCCCTCTATCCTCCGAACCCCTGTGATGTGCTCTCCTGTAGTGCAGCCAGTGGTTCTGAAAAGGTGTGGGGGGGGTAATTACTCCCCGTCCGAGCGCTGACTCTTTTTCTTTTTCTTTTTCTCGGCCTGGTTGGAATCACCTGGAGCCCACAAAGCCGTATTCTGGGCCACGCCATCAACTCAAGGCTGCGGCCGTTGTCAGCGCTAATGAGAATAGCCATGGAAAATCGAAGGCCAGTTGGTCGGTCGGTCGTCTTCTCATGGCCGCCACCTCCTCTTCCTCCTCTTCTTCTTCTTCTCATATGGGGGAGTGGATCAATTCTTTCCCCACAGCAGCCCAATTAGAAGAGCGCACGACGTAATGAGGACCCTGTGCATCTTAACAAGAGGAGCTCAGTGGATGTAACAGGCAAATGAAAGGAAGACTTATAAACAGTCAGGTCTAACTAATCTAACAACACGGCAGAGTGGCAGCTCTTATTATCGCTCCCTGTGTTCTGAATAGCAAATGGGCGGCAAGGTGTGTGCGTCGCCGTCGAGGCTTTGTAACTGAGCCGAAGCAAGTAGCTGGAAAAGAATTAAATAACAATTTAGAAATTAATGACACTTTAGTGAAACTGTTAATAATTTAAGGAGCAAAAACATAAAAATAAAACCCCAAAAAGCAAAGATGAAGAGGTCCCATCTTGCAGAGTTGTGGAAGGAGGAGGAGATGAACTGATGATGGAAACAATCAATGCAGCTGCAGCTTGAGTTTGTTTTTCTACTCAGTTCGTCATTTGCTGTCGGGTCCATCGGTATGCCAGAGTGTGTGTGCATGTGTGTGTGCTGTTTCATGCACATTAGTAGTGCTTTTTCGTGTGATTGCGTTCTGGCAGGCGGGCAGGTGCTGTGGTAGAGGAGGACGCAGCTGTCCGCCAGGGCCCCCAGTCTGGTCAACATCAGGACAACAGCTGCTCGCTGACCCCTGCGCCTGGCCTCCGCCGCCGTCATCTGCTCGCAGTCGCGCCCCCCTTCGAAAACTCCAGGGCTCGGTTCGGCGCCGCTGCCTGTCGCCTCCAGGACCCCGGCGCTGCCTCGTGAGGCTTAAACAGTGGGAATTGAGTTGTTAATATCCTAAAGTGTTCCAGCACTTGAGTGTATTTCACCGCGGTAATCCGTCTGCTGTGGCTGCTGAACAGGGGGATTGCTGCACCTACAGGAATTATTTCATCACCGTAACCTGCTGTTGCTTTTGTGAAGCAGTAACTCTTCAAAGTTAAATGAAATGCTTATTGCTGTAATATGTCATGCTCCTTTAGTCATATTGTTGCAGAAACGGTCTCAGGTGATAACGGCAAAATATGGGATTGAACAGCAGCAGCAGCAGCGGTGGTGGCGTCCGTGCATCACAGTAGCAGAGTTTAAAGGGCATTTCCAGTCGTAGTCAATGTTTTCCTCAGATATCAGGTCACCTATGATCAGTTCATTTCATACCATCCATACTCCCAACTGCAGCGTGTGGACGTTTATACTTGTTTCTATTCAAGAATCTTTCAATCTTTATTAATGGGCTCCGGACTAATTTTAAAATTGTTCTGTGGTCGTTTTCCAGGTCAGAGAACACAACAGTAAAGGGGCGTTTGTTCTCTGACCCAGAAAGGAACAATCCAAATATTGATTTAATTTAATTGTAAAGCGAATTTTTAAATTTAAAGCAGATATCAGTGGAATGTTTTTGTTAATATAAGTCCTAAATAGTCCTATTTTCCATCAGCAATCACTTACATGGAGTGTTTCGGCCGAAACACGAGTCTCTCCGTCACTCTGCTCTGCTGTAAACCGAGGAGAAAATTTTCCTTGTGGGATACAAGTGTTATCCAATGAGGAGAGAGAACGGCATGAAGGGCTGTGTGTGCAGCCAAGGGATGCGCGTGAATGTGGTGACGTAGCACGAGGACCAATAGATGCCTGACGAGGGCGGGGGCTGCTAACTCATGGTGCGTTCAAGGAAACTCGTAACTTGTGTTTTTCCTTCCTGTGAAGTCATACCAGTTCGATCTGGTGCGAGTACACGGGTTGGAAGTTACGAGAGGCCGTTATAGTGAACTTTCACAGGCAACAGGACGGTAAAAACACGAGTTACAGGTAGCCTGGAACGCTACAAAGTCGTAGTTGTGACTTCAAGCTGTAACTTACGGTTTCAAAAGCCTGCCTTGAACGCAGCATTAGCCGAAACAGCCGTGCCGCTGATATGCTTTAAATGATGAACACTGAAAAAACGACAGATTCTTGAACAAAAACGATTATAAACATCCACACGCTGCAGTTGGGAGTATGGATGGTATGAAATGAACTGACCATAGGTGACCTGATATCTGAGGTAAACATAGATCACGACTGGAAACGCCCTTTAAAGACTGATTGAATGGCCGGAGAGTCCTGCAGTCGGACAGCGTCCCGGAGGAAATGGACAATAACAAGCATCATAACTCGTGTAGGTACGAGTTGGTTGAATCTGTCATCCTGCGAAGTCGTGAATCAGTCACGACTGAGTCAGCAGCGAGAAACTTAGTCATAGTTCGAAAGCCATTTGGTCCCCGTGCATCACAGGGCGTCGTCTTGGCAAAGAGTCCGTCCAGTCTGTTGATGAACGTGTCAATAAAACCTGGTGGGAACCTTCACTACACTTTTTCTCCTCAGAAGTTGGACTGTATTTATTTTTTTTCATAAAAAACAAACAACGGTGCTAATTTATTCATATTTCTCATTTCTACTTTAACTAAGATCCTTTATTAACTTCTTACTTTTAATTTGGTTCTTTAATGAATAAAGACATTTATTGAGATATAAATTACATCTGTTCCTTTAATTGTACTTGCCATCTGCTCTTCTCAAGAGAAGAAAATAAAAGCCAGAGAACATCGGAGTTATCTGCTCTGAAGAACCAGCACAGGTTGATGCATTTAAGCCCAATTCTTAGCTTCAAGATATTATAAACGCCAAGCACCATTACAGTATCAATATTTCGTGATCCACAGCCGTACAGCACCAGGAGGGACGACATCCCAGAACTGAGCCTGTTGTTGTATTCTGTCCTGAACCGGGGCATATTGCCTCTTAACTCAGTTAAACCCCTTTTAAGACATAATAAGAGACTTCAGTATAAAAGACCATCAAAACAAGCCTGTTGTTCAAACCAGATTTGGGATCACCTCCCCCGTCCTGTCTGGCTCCAGCAGCCCAGACCGCTGCGGCGAGGCGGCGTGTGAGTGCAGGTCGAGGACCCGCTGGATTAGCCGGTTCGCTTTAGGTGATGTTTGACAGCGACGCTGGAAGCTTGGATTAGTGGGAGTTTAGGGACCTGCGAGAGGAGGTCACCGTGGGGTAACCATCTGCTGAGGGAGAGCCTCCAATTCTCCGTCAGACACCTCGGCCCCTGCTCTCCCTCTCTTCCTCTCTCTCTGTGTCTCTCTCTAATGCGCCAGGAGGCATCTCCCTCTCCATGACAACTCCTGCAGAAGCAGCTAGGCGACTAATGGCATTACTCTGTTACATGTGTGTGCTCATTAGAGCTACTCGCCGCGGCCTCTGGGAACACGTAACTATTGTAGTACGTGACAAGGGCAGATTCCTAAGCAATGCTTCAGCTGTGGGGTCGCAGCTCTTTGTTGGCAGTGGCAAGTTTTGCGGTTTCACCAGGAGACGGTGTCTGAAGCATGAAAGACATCCAGGTGAGATAGAGGAGGTTGGAGGACTTGTTTTGTTGTCGCCACAAACTGGAACAAAACAGAACATGGACGGATGAATAAAGAGACTTTGTGTGTAGAGAAAGTCGCTGCGAGCCGCTACATGTATGACTGTCTTTGTTCTTAAAGATGAATCTATTAACACCTTTTCAAGTGTTGCTGCGTTGTCCCCACATCACGTTATATAATAATGATAATAATAATACGAACCTGAAAATATCCCGCAGTTGAAATAACATGTCTGACATTTCAAGAAGCCTCATTAAAATCACAAATGGCACAAGGTTCGGACAAAGATTAGACAAATATTGGTCATAACGGTGGAGAGAGGGGAAAAAAAATCGAGGTCAGCTTCAAGGATGACGAGGAACACCACATTTATCTGAAAGAGATGAACTTCTAGAAGAAGAGAAAAACTTTGCAGAAGAATCCAAACAAATGCATCGAATGCTGATGAGGACTCGGAACAGATTCAGTCAGATGTAATTCGTTTCATTTTTGAAGAGAGGATGCTTTTACTTTCATTAAGAACCTGAGGAATAGAAGCAAGAAAACTCATTTCTAAATTTCTAAATCTTATTTCCGAGCACCATTTGAAGCCGTCCTCACAGCGCGACCCTGTAGAGTGAACAAGTGCAAGACGCTCGGAAACAATTTCTCAGTTCCTCTTGAGTTATTTCACCATGTTGTTTGAATTATTATAATCGTTTGTCTCAAAAATTGACCTGCTTTTGAACAGTGGTGGTCGAAGATAACAAAGTAAGCTTTAGCTCTTCTCAATACCTTAGATGTAACAAGTGGTTATTTGCGTTTTTATCAGCGTGGACCAGTCTGATCACTGACCTCAAGTCCTGTTGGTCCTAATTTCTGCTGATGACTGGATATTTTCTCTTTTCCGACTGTTCTCTGAGACTCTACTCAGTCTGGCGCCAACAACCACGCTGCGTTCAAAGACGCTTAAATCATCTTTCTTCTATGTTCTGATGCCCAGTTTGAATTTCTGGAGATCATCTCGACTCATATCTACAGGTCTGAATACGCTGAGTTGCTGCCATGTGATTAATCTGTTACATATTTGCATTAGCACGCAATTGAGCAGGTGTGTCTGCAGGATTCACAGTGTAAAAACCTTATTATTGTTATTAAATGGCTGTTTGGTTCATTTTAGAACCAACATTAACTTGAAATTCTCACGTTACGGTTGTGCAACACTGACATTTTTCCTCCATTGAGCACTTTTTTGCCAACAATACTGATAATGCATTCCTCTACTTGAGTCTCACTATCAATGCAGAACTTCATAATGGGGAGAGCGTGTGAGCAGTGTCAGTGTGCGACATGGATATTTGTAGCAAAAGGAAGAAGAGATGAATGTTTCCTCCGTCGCTGGTGGATTGGTCTCTTTCACATCTCTTCAGATCAGTAGATCAGTATGTCCAAAGAAATGCTTTGTTCTTCACAGGAAGTGGGATTTTGCACCAGAAACCAGCGCAGAGTGTGAACGCACATGGACTGAATATGAATCTATCCGTCTATGTTCGGCCATGTTGTATCAGCAGTTCAGTTTTGACCACAAATCAGTGCATTATATTTCACGGAGGATTCATACGGTGCCAAAAAATATAGTAACACTAAAGCCTTTATTCTTGTCCAGTAAAGGTGAGAATAGTTAACAAACTCTGGAGTTTTATTTTTTCCTCTCAAGCTTTTTGGCTTCAAAATAAATGAGAAATTCTGCCTCAGTCGTGAGTTGAGAGATTAAACCAACTCCTGATTGAAAGAAAAGAAAAAAGAGAGAGACGACAAGTAGCCTACAGTAACTGTCAATTACAACGAGCTTTTTCTATACAAGGTCTCTGATGGAAATCAATACGTTGTTCAATGGGAGCAGCATTTTGCCAAGTGACTTCGTTCACACCTCTGGTTCACGTTGCCGTCACTTTTTTTTTTTTTTTTTTTTTCAAAATGTGCCTGCGTGATTACACGACTCAGTCCGTGTACGGCGGCAGCGGATGATGATGGTGATGAGAGATTCCATTCACCAGGCTGGAACTATTGATTACTGCATGGATCTCCTTGAATACCTTGTTTACTGGAAAACATGAAGATACTCCTCGCGGGGCCTTGGGAGGACTCTGATGTGGTTGATTGCCTAAAAGAACAAATTGATTTTTAGGATCTTGTTTTCTTGCTACAAACATTTACTGTATCTCCACTTATTTCTTTCTCTTTTTTTTTTCACAAATTAAAAATACATAATTGTCTTCTGTATTGTGAAGACTCTCCGCATTTCACTGTGGTTTATCAAACACAATCAAAAATGTTTTGTTTTGTTTTGTTTCCCCTCTACTCAGAGCCCCCCGTGCCGATTGCTCCGCCGCAGCTGACCGCCGTCGGCGCCACCTACCTGTGGATCCAGCTGAACGCCAACTCCATCAACGGGGACGGCCCGATCATCGACAGGGAGGTGGAGTACCGCACGGTGTCGGGCACCATGTACGACCTGCAGCCCGTCGACAAGACCACGCACAAGATCGGCCACCTGGACCCAGACACCGAGTACGAGATCAGCGTTCTGCTGACCAGACCTCTGGAGGGAGGCACCGGCGCCCCGGGACCCCCCCTCAGGGCCAGGACCAGATGTGCAGGTGAGTCCAAAACCACAACTTACTAACGGAGCACCAGTGGGAGTTTGGGAAATAACACATTTTGTTGTTTTCTAACCTCACATGAACAGATTCAAAAAGATTTTCCTCAGGCTTTGTCACATATTCAGCTAAAACCAAACCTGAAGTGTCTTTGTGAGTTAGTCCAACACTCATGAACATATAAACATAGTTACCTTGAACTGTGATGAAAAGCTCCTCAAGTTTTATTGTGAAATCAAAGACATATAACGCAAACTACTGCAGCACCTTGACTGTGCAGCGTTTACATAAAAATGAAAAGCAATTTTTTTAAAAGGACAAAGAGCGAAAACACTGAGTTGTACTTTAATATTATCCTAAATGTTTCCAGCACTGCTCAAACCAAGAGGAATAAGTGGTTTTAATCATGCTAAGTTAATTACATCACATGCATTAGCATCATGGTTCCCCACAAGAAGAGGTCCACATTGATGTTTACATCCAGCTCTGAGCAACATTTTTGAAGCACTTTTTGCACCTTGTTTGTTTTCAACTCCAGACCAGATGCAGAATCAGATATCTGGATCTGAAGTTGTTTGAGAGAGAGTCTCCACCAGACAGTGTCGGAGATTCACTGACTTTATTCAGTGTTTTATGTTTAATCCCCCGGTCTTGTGGATAATTCAGGGAATCAAAACAAGGAGAAGACTGCTGCTGGCCGGCGTCACAGCAGCGATGAAAAAAACTTGGCTATACCTCACGACGCCGTGTATCACTAAACCCACGCTCACGGAGGACGTTCGCTTTGTTCAGTACAGCTTTACACCTGAAACAAAGACAACAGCTCTGTTAAAGCTAATGGAGCTAACAGCTGTAAAATAAATAAATAAATAAATAATACGAGGTTCACTTTCACTGTCGGCTATTTGCACGGCTCCGACACAATGACAGTCTGATACAAACAGAGAACAAAAAGTCCTCCCCACTTCAATAGATGGAGAAAGAGATACTGAAATTTACAACAATCGTGTGAAAAAGAGTGGTCAAAGCAGTTCAAGCTGTCTATTCATTCAGCTTTAAAAAAAAAAGAAGAAAAAAAAAGAAATTATTACTGCTGCCTTGGGCTTGTTGGGTTTGAGTTTGCACTGCTCCTAATTTACTCTTACAAACAAAACATTTCAAAAAAGATTCGTGTTTTTATTGCAAATCACCCCCTGCGTGCAATAAATAGCCATCAGGGCTCCATTGTTGCTAAAGCTGCATTGTGTTTTCTCTTGAAAAAAAAACAAACTCCTTGCACATGAAGCAAGACAACAATTGCCCAACATATATCATCGGCAGATTACTTGGGTAATTATTTCTCCATAGTAGACAAAAGCCCACTCACTATACTTCCATTGTCTGTACCTTATAGATCTTCATTAAGACGTTTGGCAGATGGACATAAATCGTCTCGTTTTCCGCAGTTTGCACCTGGAACAATTAGAGCTGTGTTTACTTTTTGAGCTTAACATGCAACAGAGAAACTGATATTTAAAAAAAAACAAAACAACAATAACTATTGGACCATTGGTAAACAACAACGGTTTTTAACTCCTAACTTTTCTTTGGAACAGCTGCGTGTCAGAATAATTGATATGATTTATAGTTGGATGAAAACTGCGCCCGCCACATGGTTAACTTTTATAACTACTCGTTTATTCAGCCTAATTCTTATTCCAAATGCCCCGTGAGCTTCTTAATCCATCAGCAACGCAGATTGATATCATGTGTGAAGCAGAGTGGCACCTTATATTTGGATCATTACATTGCCTCTATACGTGTACTGCGGGCCCCGTTCAAACTCAAACATGTACATAAACACTTTGAGAACGCCTGATGATATTGTACAAATTGCCCTTCTCACAACATTAACCAGCTAAATTCCCATGCTGTACTAGGATGCCAACTCGGGGAACAAAACAAACCCGGTGCTCAGCAGTTTCCCAGGCTAATGCTGTTTGGTGTCCAGAGAAAATGCTGATGAAAATGAGATTTTTCTCCCTTCCCTGCCCAGGGTGCAACCCCCCCTCTTCCCACTGTGAAGGTCATGAGCTTATTCATTTTTAGTCCGGCTGATAGGGATGAATGGCCCCTACCTGTGTGTGCAGCCTTCGGAGCCTGGGCCCGGCTTCAGTGGGGGTCCTGCCCCCCCTGGCCACCCCGCCGGTCACAGTCGGGGGAGATTGATGGCCTCGGCTCCTGAAGTGTGTTTGAGGAAGCAGCTCTTGATCTTGTCCGACTCTCTGCTGGTCTTCCCCACTGACAGGCCGGGCCTCAGCAGAGGCTCCTAATTGAACGGTTAAGACTCACAGGGCTGTGTGATACATCACTGTTGATACAGACAGGCCCTCGGCCCGGCGTCCCCCCCTCCTCCTCCTTCTCCTTCTCGCTGCACCGCTGTCTGGAGGCGCTAATGAAAATCTGTGGCCACTTTACGGCACCGTCTCTCCAATAATTATTCATAGCCATGTCTTGGTCACTTCGCAAACTGAGCAATGTTTCTGATGACAAAGGATGTTTTAATTCAATCTTCTGTAAAATGGGGAATGTATAATGCAAGGACGCCACCAATTCAATTCAGAAAGCAGGAGGAAGAAAGGGGAAGCCTTGAAAGGTTTCCGTTCCCATGAAGCACTTTCATTACTTTCCCCGCGAACATCAAAAGAATGTCTTATCCAAGGCTCTGTGATTGCTTTCGGGGGTTATTTGTGGGTTTCAAGGGTTTTGCAGAATGATTCAAACAACATTTTTTTGCTTTTGCATATCGTCATGTCTCCGGACCGCCGTCGATGTCGGATTTCACAACCTGTTACGATTTGTTATTTCCACTCGCCAAAATGACTCGCCAAATGTTTTTTTTTTTCTACAGCGAAAGAGAGAAAAGCATTTTGCTAACCGCGCTCCCTCTCCATGTGAAATTTGTGTCTGTGTGAAGTTGTTTACCACTTCAGAGCGCTCCACGCTTGGTAAGTGCTACTTGAAGGAAGACACCATAATATCAGGTGATGCCCTGGGATCACAGCGGGGTGCTCTGCATTTCAGCAACACTATTGAGAGTCCATCTCACACAGAGAAACCATTTCCAGCCCACACTAGGACGGCAGATGGGCAACCTTTTTAAACAACTACTCCTCTGTAGTCTGAGCTGTGCTTCATGTCCGCGTGTAAGAGCATTTGCCGTCTTCACATCGAAGACAAGACAATCGCAGACGTGTTGATTGTCGGCTTGTTGCGGCAACACTGTGTACATCTGGGGTACTTTGTTACTCCAATTATTACAGTTATTCTCAGACCCGTCTATTCAGCCCACGTCAGCCGACGACGGTTCGTTTAGTCACTTTAACAAAGACCGAATCAATCAACTCTCACTTGATGATGTCGCACAGCCTCTGCACAGCGTGTGCCTTTCCACACAGCGCTTGTTTACCTTTCAGACTGAGATAATTTCATACTAGTTTCCATGGTGGGAGAACAGTCTGTCCTGTGTGCTTCGTCCCTCCACCCCGTGGCCTCTGATGTCCCCCCGGCTCTCGAGCGCTTTTTAAAAAATGGCAGCACACGACGTCCATGCTGGGTCCAAACACCTGCTCAGACTGCGGCTTCTGCCAACTCCACATCTCCATCTATAAGTTGTCTCCATCTGCGCTCGGGGCGCCACGTGGGTGTAGTCTCATCTGTTTGTTTCTACTTTGCCATTCTGTTGCACTGAGTGCTATTAAACACGAGGGAATCAGCGTTAATCAGGGATCAGCCCTCGTTTAAACAGTCGTTTATAACAGCGGAGGGAAGGGAGGAGCTGCGCAATTAATGTGCACCCACACCAAGGTTGGTTATTTGCATTTAGCCTCCTGGTTAATTTGCGATAGACCAGGTCTGTTTTGATGCAAATAAGAAACGTGTCAACAACAACAACATGGAGAAGCTACAGCTGATAGAGTCACTGCACAGTCTTTTTTTCCCCTGTGACACTAATGCAGCAACATGACATCTTGAAACGTGAATTTTAAACAGGGTTTTCATATCTTTGACCATTAGAAATGATTACATATAACATTACTGGCTTTAGCTTGTGCACTAAGGCCAGTATACGTGTTTTCTTTAATCTCCTATTGCTTGTTTGTGACATCGAACTGTAAAAGCTGGAAGTAACATGCTCACTTAAACAGTGTGGTAATATTAAATAAACACATCATATACTGTAGAGTCTGGAAAAGGGACTTCTAAGGTTAAAGAACAGCCCCCCCAAAACCCCCCCTCACCATACGCTCATGCACACATACGTGCACACGCATAAAAGACAATATACATGGGCAAGTGCAATAGTGATGGCACATCTGATCCAATCTGATCCAGTATTTTCATTATTATTTACGACATGACTTCATAACGTGACTTGCCTTTGCTGTATATTTTGTATTTCACATTTTAATATTGCTGATATTTAATTATTTATTGACCCTTGGTGCCCTTTATGTTTCTAACTTTTTAATTGTTTTGCTGCTCCAGGAGACTGCCAAACAAAATTTCATTATATGCTCTTATGCAATGACAACAAATAAACTAAACAAACATAAACATGGCCAGAAAGAGAAAGGAAAAGGTGTTTTAATCTGACAGATACAGTATGTATTTAAAGCTTCTGATTCACCACACAGATGCTGACAGAGTTGCTATAATAAAACATGCATTGTTGGCCAGTGTGCTGAACACACCTGAGCTGTCTTGTGCATTAAAAGCTTTTATAACAATGACATGCTCAGCTATTGCTAACACCCTACATGGTAATATCTGGTCCTGCTTTTTGGCTAAAAGTGTGTTTTTTTTATATATATAGTGAAAGTGATCTCAAATAAAACTTAACTTGCAAAAATATTATTAAAAAAGCAATCAAAAGCATTTTTTTATGTTCATGAAAATAAAAAATGCTGCCAGAATGCCTTGGACTAAGAGTTAACACTAAGCAAAGGCGAGAAGGTTGCTTTGGAGTTGTCCTTTAAAGCATTCCTCTCCTCCATACTGAAGGTACATTAACCATATTATGAAAGTGCTGCTGTTGTGTGTAGATCCTATTATAGAAAAGTAAAACTTCCATCTGAACAATGCAATTACTGGCAGACCTTGTAAAGTTTCTGAACCCCACACAAACACTAGAAACAAGTATTGTTGTCATAATAAATGTCCCATAAGCTGCACAGTGAATCGTCCAACGCCGGAAAATGAACTGTTCCTGAACTGTTCATGAACTGTCCTCTGCTTTTAAAGCTCACAAAGTGGTGAATAATGATCGGACTGATTAACACAACTTAAAGCCTTTCCTTTTGCTGTATTTTTCACCCATTGTTCACCTGTCAAAGAGCGCTTTAAAAAAAGTACCATCTACACTTAATTTGTCAAGAAACCCTTCACTCTGACTGACAAGAAAATCGACTTGACGTAGACGTTCAGGGCTCGGTACCACTCACATAAAGTTTGCAAATGTTCTTTTCCACCCAAGAACTTTTAGCCAGGTTTGGTCGAGGCCAGATTTAGATTTAGAAAACTGAGGAGGAGTCTTTCAGATGGAGTGACGGCAAAGGCGTTACAGACCATTAGTTTAGGTAGGAGTGATGGCGTATCTGTACTAAAGCCCTTTTTTGATGAATAAAATCGTTGGAGTCAGAGCGATGCCGCATAGTTTAACTGACGGACAGAAATAGGACACGTGTTGTTAGCCCTGCTGCCAACTGCTAACCTGTTAACCATCAGTTTACATTTCTCCCAGGTGCACTTGAATGTGTCGTTAGCTGTGTCCCAATTCAGATGTTGCATTGAAGACCGATTGACTGTCCCATTTTTAGAGGCTCCCCTTTAAAATGCAACCTTGTTTCATGGTCAACGAAGCCTCAGACAGGTGGATCCTTCATGGTCCTCCTGACCAATCCCAAAATGCATTGCTGACAGACAATATGGCTGACACATTTACAGCCTGAGGTTTCTGCTTTAAAGAGGAACTATGCAGGATTTGTAACCTAGCTATGCTACATTTTTACCATAATTAAACAGCTTTGGAGTAATTGTGATGTTTTCATTTCATGTAGTTTTTATTCAACCAGAAATATATATTAGCCCCACTATGAAGTATTTAGTAGCCGTGGTATGCACTCATTATATCACATTAAACAACCAACCAGATTGCCGGATTTCACCTTTCCGTTTTATAAGACAGATTAAACTATACAAATATACACGTCCCAACATCATATACGATATATAACATTATCTACCACTCTATAGATTGCTTTCTCGTCAGCTTCGTTGTACTTTAAACCAATGCACATGGCTAGGACAAGGGTTAGCAACACAGTGGAAAAGCGATTGGACTTCCTCTTTAAAATGTTAGTATTTACAGATAATGGTACAACAGTGAAAACCAAAGTAGAACTCATACAGAAATCATGTGTTGTTCAGGTTGTTATGCAGCAGGCGCCATCCTGCGTCCCATTTCTGTTCAGCCTTCGTGATCTATGACGCCCTACAAAGGCCTACACCTTCATTCGACCCTGGTTATATTGCAGCCGGCTAATTCTTGTCTCACCAAGCCTTAACATTTGGTCATCAAAGGGAGAATTACGGCCTGTCAGCTCCATCTACAGTTTAAACCCTCTATCTCATCATGCACGTCTGTCTCGGTGAGGTCTAACCCTTAATGACAGTCGCTACTTCTTTTTTGTTGTTTTTTTTCCCCCCTCCTCTCAAAAGCTGAGATGGAGCTGATCTGTCTCTCCGGGTCTAAAGGGACGGGACATTGTTTGCAGGATTTGATGTCTCTAATTAATGCCATTGTCGCCTCGAGCCGTGAATAGAGCCTCACCTCTTCACCTCACTATCTCAGATAACATTGGTCTGGTTCGCCACCCACAATAGCCGGCGGTCATGTGACCCAAAGGGTTTATATATCGCCCATGGCGCGGCAAATGAAAAGCATTGGTTCGAGGCCCCCATTGAATTTGTGTTCCATTGTCAGTCGGAGAAAAACAGGCTAGATTGAGTTTGTGGTGTGCAGGAAGGTTATAGGAGGACCACAATAAAAGTCCTTTTTATTGCAGGCGGTTGGAAGTAGAATGGCGAATTGTGTTCTATGATATTGGCGCCGCAAAAGGCAATTTGTGTTCTTCTCAAGGACACATCCTCAGACGACTGCGGTTGGAAAAAGGGGAAAAAGATAAAGACAAGAGCAAGAGAGAGACACTCTGCATTTATAGCTGTTTCATTATTGTTATTTTACTCCATATCTCCGTCACTCCATCCATGCGTTGGCTCAAACGCTGAGGAATTGACACACTTGAAAAAAACAAAAACACCACTTCTGGTGACATGCACATAAACTTGGTGTCGTCTTCTTATTGCAAAGCCGCCTCACAAACAGTAGTCATCATCACAGAGGTTGTTTGCATCCTCATCTCTTAAGCCTCGGGAGAGTGATAAATAGCAGTAGAGTTTAGTCGGATAAGATCTTTTTCTTTTTTTTTCTGGTGTTTTTTTCTTCAAAATTTGAACTGAAAAGCCTCTCAAGGTCTTTAAATGTTTCTATTCTCCGCGTTTAATTATTCATGGTCTATCTGCTGTAATTTTTGTCACAGATTTCCTCCATCCTTTTGCTGAATTATAGATGCCCCCCCACCCGCACCCACACCCACACCCCCCCCCCTTTTTGCTTAGGCGTCCAGGAAGCACTCATTCAGTCGGGTTGTATAACTCTTAACTCAAGAACATTCTGCATCTCCTCCTTCGCTAAAGGACGGGAACGTCAGGACGGCTGCGATTTATTCCCCATAATTCCTAACCCCCCCTTTCCCTTACCACCTCCTCCCCCCACATAGATAGCTAGATCTTAGCCCTCGTATATCTCCTAAGTAGGTGGCTCAGAAAACACAGCAGCCATTTCACAAAGTCAAGCGCTTCACTTTGATTTACACTCTAGGTAACACCCTGAGTTGAGCGCGACACATGCAGCAGGGTTTTTTTTTTTTTTTTTTTGGGAGGGGTGGTGGGGGGGGCGATAAATGACAATGCCACGCGGGGCCATCTGGGGAGCGTTGAAGTTGAAGAATCACCTTGATAACCTCCCACTGCTCCTGTAGAGATTGTGTCCTCCGTCGGTAAATGAGGGCTTGTGTTCTTTTCCCGTTTGTAAACCCGGACCCTGCAGGCACTTTTTTCCCCCCCCGCCATGGATACAACCTGAAACATACTATAGCAGAGACAAAGCCCTGGGCCTGTGACAGTAGAGATGGCTTCTCTGTGGGCGTGTATATGTGTTAAGACAGATGGAGGATGAGGAGGCGGGCGGGTGGGTGGGAGGGAGGGTGAGTGGCGATTGTGATGGTGGTCATTCTACCTGTCACTCTGACCCCAATCACTGCACGGCATATTGGTGGAAACGAAATGAAAGATTGATTTAACCAGTTCCACCTCCTCTGCCTCTGCTCTTCCCATCAACTGGCTGCCCATTTGTTTTCATCTGTTCGGTCGTGGACTTGCACTTCCCGTCACCTTTTGCCCCCGAGACACACTCACTAGGCCCGTTCTTTGTAATCCCTCTAAATGGTCCCTGATGGAAAAGACGACGCTCCCTCCTGACATTTTGTACCCAGCTATAATTTATTTATTCCTCATCTAAGAAGATTCAACCAACATGTTCAACTTTCTTTTTTTTTTTCTACGTCTTCTAGCAGCAGGTGCTTGCTTGGTGTTTGAATGAAGCGAATATCACCTCAAGGGTTTCGCAGTTGCGGAGTAGCACTTCATTGAATCACAATGACTTAACTGTAGAGCCGCTTTTAGCTGCAGCGCACTTTAAACGACTGCAGTAACCAGTATATTACAAAACATGATGGTAGAGTAGTAAGTAACCATTATTAATTCATGAAATTACAATTTCCATGGAAATATTCAACATATGTGGACTATCAGGCGGGATTCACAGTGAGTGGTGTGATTATAAATGCAGGAAACAGAACCTACTCATTTTTATGAGCCGGATTCATGCATTTTTATGAAGTATAAATGTATATACAGTAGTGACACTTTTCTTTTTATTCTGAGTGTCTCAAATCAAGTGGGGATTCAAAACAACAACACTGGTGTAATCCGTTGTTATTCTATTAGTTAATAAGCCTCTCTCCATTATCCACTCATCATAAACCTTCATTAACCTATTTAGAGATTATTTTATCCCACAATCATCCAATGTAAATATCTTGATTAGTAACGAATCGTTGTTTTGGTGTCTGTACTGTACTGTATGTTCATGTTAGCGTGAGTTTCTGAGGTCTGAGGTAAAGAAACATCACTCAGTATCTTCACTTAAAGCCAGACATAAACATGGGTTGATAGGAAGAGGTTTGAATGCCAAGCGAAAACACAAAGGGTTAAATGTTGCAAACATAAAAATTGTACATAAATATAATTATAAGCTATTGCAATATATGATTCTTTTCAAATTTCATACCCGCACGGTTGTTTGTTTGCTTTGAAAGGCGCCATAGGTCGGTCATTCATGAGCAGAGACGAGCACCTACACACAGCGACGGCTCGTCTCATGCTTTCACTCGCCCTCTTTATTTCTGTTCTCAATTCAATTCAGTTCAGTTTCATTTGTATAGCATCAAATCATCGCTGTATTATCTCAAGGCACTTCATGCAGAGGAAGGACGAGACCTTAAAGTGAACGCAACAGAAACACAACGACAGAAGAAGAAAAAACTCCTTTAATAAGAAGCAAACTCCAACAGAAGTGGACTCGGGGTGGGAGGCCGTCTGTCTCGAGCAGTTGGGTTTGAGAAGAGAGAAATGGAGGGAGGGAGGGAGGGAGACGGAAGAAAGAGTGAGTGAGAGAGTGAGAGACCAGGAAGGCAGTCACCCATTCATCTCCACCTCTACAGCTTCAGGGCGTTCATCAGACAAGGTGGCAGCGCGGCCCGGTCCGGCAGACCGCGGCTCATTCTGCTGGTTGCAATTCGATCCAGCGTGTTGGAGAGAAGGCGGAGGGTGAGGGGGGGGGTGGGATGTGGGGATGTGGGGGTGAGGGGGGGGGCGCCGCTGCTGCTGCCCCTCCGCCCCTCATCCTCATCCTCACCCATCGTGGCAGTGCCATTTATCACAAGGCCTATAAAGAAGGACTTGATAGAGTGAGTAGCGACCACCACCATTCAATAAATCCTTGTGATTATCCACGCCTCCGAGGTGTTCGGGCAAAGTGCCTGCGTCTCCGTGTGTGTGTGTGTGCGTGTCCATCTGTGTGTATATGTGTGTGTGTGCAAGTGTAAGTGTGTCTAAGTGTGTGTGTTGGTGTCCTGAGCCTGTGGGCATTTGTCTCTGACTGTGTAATGGGTGTAGAGGGTGACGTTGGAACACAAGAGGTCCGTGTACGGTGCCTTTTAAGTGCTATCAATTATATCATGTGTACACGCACGACCCCCCCCCCCTCAACACACACACACACACACACACACACATACACACCAATAGGGGTAACAGTGGACCTGTCGCTCAAACCTGCTAAGAGGGGTATTTCGTTTACGCTATGTTGAAAAAACAAAAATGGAATATAAAATTCACTTTTGAGGTGTTTTACCATCGGTATTGCTGAAAATGTGACTTTTAATCATTTTTAAAGATACTGCCAAGAGGGGACTTAGAGCTCTGAGCGACATTTACCTATCAAAGAGGGGACCTCCACATACTGCAGTGGAGCTGTCTGTACCCATTCATTCACCTAATGACCCATTCATTGACCTAATGAGTCTTTGTTTACAACAATGACTTTCTCAGTTTCTTTTAAAAATGCATAATATAACTTTAGAGTTACCATTACTTATTTCAAAGTCTCTGTAATAGAAGTTTTATATAAAAACATATATATAAATAATAATGGCCACATTTAAGAGTAAATTATTCTTATTGAACTACATGCAAATCAGAAGTAACATGGCTGCATGCACTAATATCAAGTTCTGCAATATAAACAACAACATTTACTTTAAAACAGCTTTAACATAGATTAAGATTGATTAAGATAATTTGCTCGTCTGTCTTTACCCATCCATAAATGTGTTGCCTTTTTCATTCTTAGCAGTCCAAGAATGGACCTACTATCATCTCAGTTTTATATAGTTAAAATGCTCTAGACATTTGGTTTCAACCAATTATTAGGAAATAGGAATGCATTTTATTTATTGTTTTGCATTGGAGAAAAAAGGTCCACACTTGGTTTATGTGGAATGACAAAGGTCCACCATTGGCTGGTATATAATGACACAAGTTCCCACTGAGATAGCACGGAGCGACATACACACCCACGCATGGGTGAATAAGCAGAAATTAGATAAATTGCTAAATTTTAATTTTGAATCTAATCTAAATTTAACTCAAACATTTGTAACTATTACTATTCATACTGTTAATTACTACTAATCCACACAAAACACACTTACAGTAAAGTAGCACTGGTAAAGTTGTGATTGTGTTTTGTTTTGTTTTTTAAACATGGGGTGTGCTGTGAAAACTCATGGGCAATCTATCGTGACACTTAGTTGATTTACATTGTATAAAAAGGTCCACACTTGGTTTATATGGAGTGACAGGGGCCCACTGTTGGTTGGTGCACAATGACACAAGTTCCCACTTAGTTAGCATGGAGTGACATATACACTCCATCATGTATGAATAAGAAAGAAATAAGCAAAAGTGATAGTTTTTAAGAGATTTTTTTCATCAAAACTTAACACAAACATTTCTAATAAAGTAGCACCAATAATGTTGTAATTATTTTTAAATGTACGGTGTACTACTGCAACACACATCTCTACAGTCTTTATTTTCCTTGACTGCATTGTTGTTCTAGGAAAAATACTTGAATTAAAACTAAGGGTTTTACGTCATTTTAATGTACTTGCATCATGAATCTGTATTCATAAGGATGTATTTTATTTGCTGTTTTACATTACAGTAAAAGGTCCACACTTGGTCTATATGGAATGACAGGGGTCCACTGTTGGCTGGTACATAATGACACAGGTTCCCACTGAGATAGCACGGAGTGACATACACACTCCAGCATGGGTGGATAAGCAGAAATTAGATAAATGTATACGTTTTAAGATACATTTTAATCAAAATTAACAAACATGTGTAATTATTAATACACAACACAAACTCGCAAACACACA
Source organism: Decapterus maruadsi (assembly GCA_030347415.2). NCBI lineage: Eukaryota > Metazoa > Chordata > Actinopteri > Carangiformes > Carangidae > Decapterus > Decapterus maruadsi. Next base: position 24,069,961 of record CM064906.1, read on the forward strand.
TAAAGTAGCACTGGTAAAGTTGTCCTTGTAGTTTTTTGTTAACATGGAGTGCACTGTGAAAACTCAATGGCAACCTATCATGATACTTAAGGGAATATTTCAGTTATTGACATTTATGGATCAACAATAAAACATGTATGGGAAAATAAAGGAGGAGCTGAGGGGTCATCAGCTTGTCTGAGATACAAGGGATAATTCTTCTAGAGGATGGATTAACCTGATTACGTAATATGATAAACTACTGCAGCACATTTTTCTACAGTCTATCAAGTTTTCTGATCTACTGCAGTTTCACTCCTTGACTGCATTCTTGTCATGAGAAAACTACTTTAAATAACTCAACTCAGGATTCAACACGGTGTGATGGCCTAGAGCCACAAAGTGTTATTCTGTGGTCACCTAATATCCCATGTAGCCTACTGTAGATGACGCTCTATGAGGGCCACAGACTTCTACTTTTTAAAAGCGCATGGTTTCAATCAATTTGAAAGTACTTGCATCCTAAATCTATATTAATAGGAATGCATTTTACTTATTGTTTTGCCTCGCAGAAGAAAATGTCCACTCTTGGTTTATATGAAATGACAGGGGTCCACCGTTGGCTGGTACATAATGACACAGGTTCCCACTGAGATAGCACGGAGCGACATACACACTCCAGCATGGGTGGATAAGCAGAAATTAGATAAATGTATACGTTTTAAGATACATTTTAATCTAAATTAACAAACATTTGGAATTATTAATACACAACACAAACTCGCAAACACACATAAAGTAGCACTGGTAAAGTTGTCATTGTAGTTTTTTGTTAACATGGAGTGCACTGTGAAAACTCAATGGCAACCTATCATGATACTTAAGGGAATATTTCAGTTATTGACATTTATGGATCAACAATAAAACATGTATGGGAAAATAAAGGAGGAGCTGAGGGGTCATCAGCTTGTCTGAGATACAAGGGATAATTCTTCTAGAGGATGGATTAACCTGATTACGTAATATGATAAACTACTGCAGCACATTTTTCTACAGTCTATCAAGTTTTCTGATCTACTGCAGTTTCACTCCTTGACTGCATTCTTGTCATGAGAAAACTACTTTAAATAACTCAACTCAGGATTCAACACGGTGTGATGGCCTAGAGCCACAAAGTGTTATTCTGTGGTCACCTAATATCCCATACAGCCTACTGTAGATGACGCTCTATGAGGGCCAAATTGTCAGACTTCTACTTTTTAAAAGCGCATGGTTTCAATCAATTTGAATGTACTTGCATCCTAAATCTATATTAATAGGAATGCATTTTAGTTATTGTTTTGCCTCACAGAAGAAAATGTCCACTCTTGGTTTGTATGAAATGACAGGGGTCCACCGTTGGCTGGTACAAAATGACACAAGTTCCCACTGAGTTAGCACGGAGTGACATACACACTCCAGCATGGGTGAATAAAGAAGAAATAAGATAATTGAATGGCAGAAGAAAATGGTCTAATCTAAATACAATCTAATCTGTAGTGTTATTTCTTTTAGCAAAGTGGAAATGTTGACGTTAACTTTTTGAAATGTGGGAATACAATAAGGAAAGCAATACTGTACTATCATCCTAGAGGATTGATTAACTTAACAAAGAATAAGGAGATAAGTCTGCTAGTGGATGGAATAACCCCAAAAAGACCACTTTTGAACTACACTGTCTGTCCAAAAAAAAGTCACCATTTAATAGGTCAGAGCCTCCAATTACTGCATGTATGATTATGTTTTAGCTATGATTCAACTTATTTAACCCTAACTGATGCAGTCTCATTTCCTAAACAACCATGTCAGAAAACGCATCCTGTGGTAGAGAAGATGTTATTCTGTTTCACAAGGGTCAAATTATAGACGTTCATCAAGCAAATAAAACTATCTAAAGAGATTGCTGAGACTAACATTGCTTTAAGAACTGTCAAACACATAATTTAAAACTGGAAGGATAGTGGGGAACCATCATCTTCAAAGAAGAAATGTGGTCCAATGTGACCACAGATATAAAGTGTGTGACTTTTTTTTGGACGGGCAGTGTATATTGCAACCCAAATTTCTACTCACCAAAGTATTAGCTCTACTTGAGTTCATGAATACCTGTCTTCGTTTTTGTCGTGGGCAAAAATATGCAAACTAAAGCTTTATTTGTGGGGGGGGTTCTGAATATTACACACTGCATCACACAGTCATACATGTTTATTAGGGGTGTAACGATACACAAAAGTCACGGTTCGGTACGTACCTCGGTTTTGAGGTCTCGGTTCGGTTCATTTTCGGTACAGTAAGAGAACCAAATGCAAAACATAATTTTGCTTATTGTTTATTAGGATTTTTTCTAAACCAAATGTATGTTTTAGTCAAATGTAATTCTTTTACTCACCTACTAATGTTATGTGCATTGTCCCTGATACAAATAAACTTAAACTTATTAAACTTAACTGCATGAATAAAATATAAAGCTACTTAAACCATTATACAAAATATGAAAAAAATGTACTGTTGTAAAGTGCTGCCTAATAAGTTCAATACATTATTCTCAAATTAACATAAAATGTGAATTAGAAAAATTCTCACACATTTTTTTTTTTTTTTTTTTTTGTGTGAACGGACTGACCATAGGGCAATGTGGGCAAATGCCACAACAGCTGCCTGACGATGCAACCGTTTGGCCGCAAAAAAAATAAATGAATGAATGAATAACGCGGATCATCACAATGGCACAGTGCGTAGTGGCCTGCTGTTACCGCATCTGCAGCAGCAGATCCACAGGTGCCGGGAGCTCATGGACACAGCCAGACAGAGAGAGAGAGACGGGCGGGTGGACGGACGGAGGGACAGGTAGACAGATAGAGGGGAGAGAGGAGCCACAGCCCTCACCTCCACTCTTCCTACAAGCAGGAAGGCTCTTCAAGTCTGTTTACTCGCTAGCGGTAGCATTAATATTAGCAGTAGCATTAGCGATAGCCACCATCGGGCGGCACGTGTAGCTGCAGGCAGACTGTAAACACAGACAACTTCTGTACCGAATCTCAACGCTGTGCCGAACCGAACGCCCCGTACCGAATCGGTTCAATACGAATACATGTACCGTTACACCACTAATGTTTATAGATCAAATTGGTGTGGAAGTATAATTGAAGCTTGTCAAAAGGTATTGTTACAAAGGACTAGCGAGTTTACATTAAGTGGAAAGCACACAATAAATCTACAAATAGTAGAATGTCATTCTGATTCAGTAATTAATTTGTTACACATTTTGGTTGCTTCCTAATGATTTTTTAAATGTTTCAGTACCCAGCTAATATATAAAAGCTATATTCCTTACTATCTATGTATATACCTTGTAGGCACTTGCAAGTGTGTATACACAGTGTTTTATAAATCTGAATGTTTTTTGTCACATCACATCCACCCCGACACTTTAGAGAGCTTCTGTCCTGATGCCGTGTTTGCTTGTTCTGACCCGAAAACAAAATGTGTTGTTTGGGTCAGAAACATGCTCATTTACAAAGGAAAAAAAGCTAAATCGGTTAGCAGAATCATTAAGCAGGCCCGCACACGATCCCAAGGAAATGATCAAGTGGGAACCAGTTCTGAAGAGGAACCGGTTCTCGATTCCCACCCCTAGACTTCAGTCTATGATGTGGACACAAAAACAGTCCTCTCCATTGAAGTAGTGAAGTCATCAACACTTGTATTTCACAGATCCTAACTCTACCTATACTCTCCACTCTAAATGTGGAACTGGCTTCTGAGAAGTGAGTGAATGGGTTTTAAATCTGTGCCAGACGACTTGTGTCAGTCCTTGACTGTCGGCAGTGTGGGGGATGGTTTCTTGTAGCTGACGATGGTCGTTAGCAACTCTGAGGCACAACCTGGAAAAGACTAACATCCTTCAGCCAAGATCTTATGTTCCAAATCAGACTAAGAGAGACATTGGAATTCCCTAGTCTTAGGTTGGCCATGTAAAGAATGGGTGACCCAGCAATAATCTACCATGTCAAGTATTTGATGAGTTTTGTAAAGGTGTGTGATGCCTTGTGATAAATGTAATATTTGGATCTACCATTGTGTGCCAGTAGAAATATTGTCTGGGAACAACAACTAAACATGGCAGCAGAAATTAATATTAATCAGATTGGCAGAGATACAGGTGATAAATCAGATGGATGGAATAACCCCAAAATACCCACTGTTGAACTACTGCAAAATTTGTACTCTCCAAACTATAAGCTCTACTGGAGTTCATGTATACCTGTCTGAATGTTTTTGGTCCACAACAAAAATGAAAAGCTAAATTTATGGTTTATGGGTTTTTTTTCCTGTATATTATAGACTGTATCACATAGTCATACACATCTATAGATGGAATTGGTGTACACATTGAAACCTAGTTTAAAGTTCTCAAAAGGTACAGGACTGGCACAGAATCAGAAAGTTTACATTAAGTGGGAAGTACACAATAAAAGTTGTATTCAGTTCACACTGGTACAGAAATAGGTCTGACTGCTTTCAGGATGTGTGGATTGTACATTCAACAACCTTATTCATAGTATATGAGTGAAATATAAACTAATTCATTGAATTGTGTTCAGAAGATGGCAAAACGTGTTACCTAATTGTTTATTTTTTAAGTGACTCATTTGTTACACATTTTAGTTATTTCCTAATGATTCTTTTTTTGTTTCAGTACCCAGACACAAGTGTGTACGTTCCTTACTATTTATGTATAACCTTGTGCATGTTGTAGGAAGCAAAGCAACTTCATTGCATTTACACACAGTTTTCTAAGTAGTGTTAAACATATGGGGTTTCGGTCTACAATGTGGACACAAAAAACATTCCTCCACATTGAAATAGTTAAGTCACCAGGACTCATGTATGTCACAGATCCTAACTTTAAGGTAGAGTTGTTGAACAGGGATCTGAGAAGTGAGTGAATGGAGTAAGGGGTTTAAATCTGTGCCAGATGACCTGTGTCAGTCCTTGAGTGTAGGCAGTGTGGGGGATGGTTTGTCGTAGCTGACGATGGTCGTTAGGCATTTTCAGGTTGGGCTCCACAGTTTCTACCTTCTTTCAGCCAACATCTTATACCCAAATCAGACCGACTGAGACACAAGCATTCCCAGGTCCCAGGTTGTCCATGTGCTACCCACGAACCTATGGCCTTTGGTGACTCAACTTCTCTGGCAACTGTTAAGAGTGGGTGTACCAGCAATATTCCATTTTGTGTAAAGAATCGTCAGTTCTTTGATGAGTTTTGTGAAGGTGTGTAATGCCCTGTTATAATATTTTGTGACAGGGCCTTTATATGAGCTACCATTGTCTGCTAGTATGCTGTCTGGAAACAACACCTTAACATGGAATAAGAAATTAGGATTCATCACATTGTCAGAGATACAGGGAATAAGTCAGTGTATGGATGAAATAACCCCCAAAAGATCTACCATTCTCTGCCAGAAAACATTTCTAAGACCTTGGTCATTTCCAGGTTGGGCTTCAGAGTTGCTAATGACCATCATCAGCTACAAGACACCATCCCCCACGCTGCCGCCAAGGACTGACACAAGTCGTCTAGCACAGATTCCCTCACTCCGTTCACTCACTTCTCACAGAAGCCAGTTCTACATACAGTTAGGATCATAAAGAGAAGTGCAAATGCAACTTCATTAGAAATGTTTGTATTAAGTCTTAATGAAAGTTTCCCCATTAGAGCTATCAATTTTTCTTATTTTTTCTCATTTATACATACTGGAGGGTGTATGTCGCTCCATGCTTGATTGAAATCACATGCTTTTCTCAGTGAAAAATTAATAGACTGTAGCAATGTGTGTGGCAATAGTTTAATATAGGGACTTTGTGAGATTAATCCATCCTCTCAATGAAGTATCCCTTGTATCTCTGACTAACTGATGATTCTCCATTCCCTCTGTATTTTCCCATGGATATCAAATTGTCATATATCAGTACCACTTTGATTGCAGTGTTGGGAAGATTACTTTGGAAATATAGTTGGTTACAATTACAAGTTACCCTGTTGAAAATGTAATAGTAGGGTAAGTTAAATATTTCAATTATTTCATCAAAGTAATGTAACTAATTACATTCGATTACATTTTAATTACTCTTCTTAATTTTGAATGAATGCTCTCAACTTTTAACAATTGTCACACTTTCAGTCCTAACGGTTAAGCTTTCAGCAGTACTTAAGACAACATCAAGACAATATAATGATAGACTCCACAAGATACCTCTTTTTACTGTGAGAACAACTGTATTATACTTAACATTAGGCCTATAGCCACATAAGGTCAGGGTATAGCTGTAACTCTTCAGATTCGACATTGACAGTTTAGATGTCAACAACATCTCCATGGCTGGCAAACACTCTTTGTACCACACCAGTGTTCCCCAATAGTATGATATTCACAACAACAAGCAATTAGCCTAATAACAGTACAGCAAGAGGCAAACAGCTATGCATGGCATCAATACCATTAGTACAGATTTTTAAACCCATCTGCAAAATGTATTAAATTTAACTGGAGTGTGGATGTCGCTCCGTGCTATCTAATGGTGCGTTTCCACTAGCACAGTACAACAATGTGGCCCTCATAGAGCGTCATCTACTGTATATGGGATATTAGGTGACCACGGAATAACACATGGCTCTGGGCCATCACACCATGTTGAATCCATAAATGTCAATAACTGAAATATTCCCTTAAGTATCATGACAGGTTGCCATTGAGTTTTCCCTTTTCCCGAGTTTGTGTTGTGTATTAACAATTACAAATGTTTGTATTAAATTTAGATTAAAATGTATCTTAAAACTTATACATTAATCTAATGTCTGCTTATCCACCCATGCTGGAGTGTGTATGTCACTCTGTGCTAACTCAGTGGGAACTTGTGTCATTTTGTACCAGCCAACGGTGGACCCCTGTCATTTCATACAAACCAAGAGTGGACATTTTCTTCTGTGAGGCAAAACAATAAGTAAAATGCATTCCTATTAATATAGATTTAGGATGCAAGTACATTCAAATTGATTGAAACCATGCGCTTTTAAAAAGTAGAAGTCTGTGGCCCTCATAGAGCGTCATCTTCAGTAGGCTATATGGGATATTAGGTGACCACAGAATAACACTTTGTGGCTCTAGGCCATCACACCATGTTGAATCCTGAGTTGAGTTATTTAAAGTAGTTTTCCCATGACAACAATGCAGTCAAGAAGTATGAAACTGCAGTAGATCAGAAAACTTAATAGATTGTAGAAAAGTGTGCTGCAGTAGCTAATCATATTACTTAGTCAGGTTAATCCATCCTCTAGAAGAATTATTCCTTGTATCTCAGACAAGCTGATGACCCCTCAGCTCCTCCTTTATTTTCCCATACATGTTTTATTATCGATCCATAAATATCAATAACTGAAATATTCCCTTAAGTATCATGACAGGTTGCCATTGAGTTTTCCCTCCATGTTTAAAAAAAACTATAATGACAACTTTACCAGTGCTACTTTATGTGTGTTTGCGAGTTTGTGTTGTGTATTAATAATTACAAATGCTTGTATTAAATTTAGATTAAAATGTATCTTAAAACTTATACATTAATCTAATGTCTGCTTATCCACCCATGCTGGAGTGTGTATGTCGCTCCGTGCTATCTCAGTGGGAACCTGTGTCATTATGTACCAGCCAACAGTGGACCCCTGTCATTCCATATGGACCAAGTGTGGACCTTCTACTGTAATGTAAAACAGCAAATAAAATACATCCTTATGAATACAGATTCATGATGCAAGTACATTAAAATGACCTAAAACCCTTAGCTTTAATTCAAGTATTTTTCCTAGAACAACAATGCAGTCAAGGAAAATAAAGACTGTAGAGATGTGTGTTGCAGTAGTACACCGTACATTTAAAAATAATTACAACATTATTGGTGCTACTTTATTAGAAATGTTTGTGTTAAGTTTTGATGAAAAAATCTCTTAAGAACTATCACTTCTGCTTATTTCTTTCTTATTCATACATGATGGAGTGTGTATGTCACTCCATGCTAACTAAGTGGGAACTTGTGTCATTATGCACCAACCAACAGTGGGCCCCTGTCATTCCATATGGACCAAGTGTGGACCTTTTTCTGTAATGTAAAACAGCTAATAAAATACATCCTTATGAATACAAATTTATGATGCGAGTACATTAAGATTACCATAAACCCTAAAACCCTCTATTAAAAGAATTGCAGACAGTAGAAATGTGTGTTGCAGTAGTACACCCTACATTTAAAAAATAATTACAACATTATTGGTGCCATTTTATTAGAAATGTTTGTGTTAAGTTTTGATGAAAAAAATCTCTTAAGAACTATCACTTTTATTTTTCTATAAAATTTTTATTTATTTATTTTCTATTTCTTTCTTATTCATACATGATGGAGTGTGTATGTCACTCCATGCTAACTAAGTGGGAACTTGTGTCATTGTGCACCAACCAACAGTGGGCCCCTGTCATTCCATATAAACCAAGTGTGGACCTTTTTCTGCAATGTAAATCAACTAATAATTCCTATCAATACAGATTGAGAACACATTGTAAAATTGAAACCCTGTGCTCAAAAAAACTGAACAAGCAACAATAGCAAGGTCAATTATTGTTAATGTTTGATCAGAATTCAACAGAAATGATCTAAATGACTATCTTAATTCTAACATAGTTATGGATGTTAAATTGTTTCAATATTTTAAAATTTCTATTATACCTAATACAGTAGTGACTTTAAACTTAAGACATCAATGAAAACAGAACCATTATATTTTGTTACAAAGAATAACAAATAATGTTTCAAGGTAGTGGTTTGTGCACTAAGGAGCCTGTTTGATAGCCTCTCTACAGTCTGAAAGGCTGCTGGGTCTGCAAGTCGTTCACACCTTGGTGGAGTGTAAGAAACGACGTGTGTGAATGGTGTGTGAATGAGCCATTAAAAACCCTGCTCCAGCCTGCCGGGGCACTGCTGAATATGGTATTTTACACACACACACACTCAGGTCCCCTCTTGGCAAAAGTTGAAAAAATTAACCAGAAGGGTTTTCACATGATTTTAACTTGATTTAAAGCATGTCAAACAGGGGACCTAAAAAATGTCCCCTGTTTGCTGCACGGTCCCCTGTTGGTGAATGTGTAACGACGCCGAAGTCCCCTCATAGATAGTAACAACAGTGCACACACACACACACACACACACACACAGACACACGCCCGCCCCCTCCCTCTGGTTTGACTTGTTGCATTAAATGGCAGCAAAAACTTCGGCACCTCCGCCTCTTGAGTCCTTAGCTCTGTGTCTCTCCACCCTGCCAACCCCTCCCTCTGCACCCGCCCACCCACCCATCCACCCACTCATGACTCCCTCCACCTCTCCCTCTTAACCCCCTCCCTCCTCTCTTTGTCTTCCTCCAGAGGATTGCACGGAGGAGCACTCTAGGAGGGTGATGGAGCTTTGATTGTCGGTTATCAAAAGCTATCATTACAGCTCGCTTCTGCGGGATATGAAAATGATTTCCTAAGTGTAAAACCCATGTCATTACCTCAATGGCCTCAGTGCTATCACGGAGATGTAATAGAAAGAGGCAAACAAATGTGTTCGCCCCCCCCTCGCCCGCCGCCGCCGCCCCGCTCAAACAGAACAGGGGGAGAAAACACACAGCAATGTGAGAGAGAGACAGAGAGATAAGTGATGGCAATACCAGGCCTCGGTGCCTGGGAAAGGAACACTTTACATGACAACAGCACCTCCGACCAGGATTTAATCTTCGCCGCCGTCGTCATGTTGTTTTGGTTCTGTCTTCCACGAAGGCGCCTCTGTGTGTGTGCGCGTGTGTGTGTGTGTGACAAACCTCCGCTGACGTTCTCCAAACCTGACAGTCTACATGCCATCCCGTGGAAGTTGAGGCGTTTCTCCTCCAACTGAGACGGCGGCTGAGCTCGGGGGCCACATCGACGTGCCGTGGGGTTTCTAATCACTAGGGAAGTAGTTGCCCCCCCCTCCCCTCCCATCAACCACCACCCCTCCCCTCCCCTCCCTCCCCTTTCCTCCCTCCTGGTTGTGTTTGTACTGTAGAGCAGGGAGATGGAAGTGCCAACACCAGCCTTTTTTTTTGTTGTTTTTGTTCTTAATCGATGCCGATCTGATAAAGATCCTGGCTTTCCGAATGACTACGCATAAGACCGTAAACACGCTAGGAAACACACAACCCCCCCGTTATATATATATACACACACATTCACACACACAAATACACACACGCGTGGCACACACTTGTCTCACATAAAAGTGCCTGCGCTCCGGACATGCCCAATTTGTTTCCTTTCATCCAGGACTAATGTCTCGCTCTACCCAGGGGCTAAGTGCACCATTTGAAGCCCCCTCTAGGACAGACGGCTGCAACATGCGGTTATTTGTTGTTGTTGTTGTTGTCTTGTCTTTTTTTTGTGTGTGCAGTTTCACATTTTTTGGGGAAATTCATGCTCATGGCTGCAGCCATGCATCATGGTGGCGCGAGCAGTTCAAATTAACAAGAGGCAATAATGTGCTGATGATTTAAAAAAAACATTATTTAAATGTCACGCCGTAATGATGAAAAAAAAATCACTAATAGTTCAATGTAAATGTCAAATTTTAAATTATTCAATTACATCAGCGAGTGCGGGGCAGGTGATAATTTGTCCAGCGCTTGGAATACCAATCTGGCTCTGACTGGAGCTCATCTGTGCCCTGGCGTAAGATAGACCTCAGTAATTTCCTGCTCCAAGGGATGCTTTCATGGCCATTATTATAACTCTATTCCACTAGAAATATCTGCCATACTGGAGAGATATTAGAGTCATATTTTCAGCACTTTCACCCGAATGTCGCCCCCGGTGTGCGATCGCTTGTGAAAAGTGTTAAGAATAAAAAAAAACAAAAAAAACAAAACAAATGGTACTGAGTTCAAGAGGCAGCCCTTGTTATTCCTTGTTATGATTTGTGTTTGTGCTTTTGTTACTGAGCCTCTTACTGCTCGGTCAATAAAACACAACTACAGCGGCCGCCGCAGCAGGCTGGTGTAAATAAGCTCATCTCATCAGCTGTCATTCATGGGCCTCTATGAAAATGGCTGCACAGCCTCCCCATCCACGCACAAAGGGATTTTTTTTAAACGGATGCACAACCGTTCAGCACGACCTGTTCGTTTCAGATTAAGCAGGAGAGGAGGGCACAGGGTGTTTTATCTGTCTTTCTTTCTCTTTCTCTTTCTCTCTATCTTCTCCTCTTTCTTCAAAGTCAACCATGACCAGGCACTGAAATGGATGAGGCACCTTGTTGTTCATGCAAACAGATGATGTCATTCTGACTCATGAGGTACAAGTTGTGATTGGGCGTCCGCCACAGATCCTCACATTTTTACTGCCTCCCTCAGACAGCTGGCATTTGCACTACAGGGAGCCAATGGGGCAACAAACAATTAGCCTTTTCTCCACAAAACTCCAGGGAGAGGCTATAGAATTATTCATAGGAGCCGTTTTACGAAATTGGCCAATATTTCTTTATGTACCTCCACTATTACTGTTGGTGCACCAGCCAAAATGTGTCTAATGTTCTTAGCACATGCCAATAAAAGACACATTTTGCATTTACATATGAATATAAGGCTTCCTCTTTTTGAATTTCCCTTTTTTATGTGCTACGGTCCACCTCTCCTCACAATCCCATTTCTCCCCCCAAGTGCTTTCCCCCCATTCTCGTTGTTGGCGTCGTCTTCGTGTCTCCGTCGGCCAGCGTTTTGGGGCGCAGCCGACCTGAGGAATCTGCGGATCTGCGATGCTCCACAAAGATGGGAGTGTGACAGTCTCCTCCTTTTTTCTCCATGAAAAAGAGACTTCCCTGGCTGGCGGCCCCCGGTGCTCGTGCACGTCTGCTCGAGATTCACACTTTGGTGCATTTGTCACTTTGAGAGCATCTGGTTTAATTTGATTTCTGTGCCTGGCCACCCTGCAATTCTCTGTGCTTTTAGTGTAACCGTTTGCCTACTGAGTGCGGCCAACAGATAGTTCCGCAAATAAAGGGGTTTAAACTTCTATTTTCTGGATGGCTTTCCCAACATCGCAACCGATTTGAAAAGGCCTGTTTGCCTTCGCCAGATTCTGCCAAGTCCTGCCTTAGATTCCCTCTTTCTTTTTTTTTTTTAGTGTTGCTCTGATTAGTTTTAAATGATGGACCGCTTTGTGAATTATTACATTCAACACGGTGGAGCCGGGTAACTTATTGTCTGTTAGCGCTTCCTACTCTGAATGTTTGACTTTGCAGCCAATCACTTTGAAGGCAGATGTCTTACATACCAGTCTGCACCAAAGATGAACATTTCTTTTGAATTTTTTTTACAATCGCAGAAGGTCAGCGCTGCCAGGAGCCTCTTTTATCGAATGTGACACACAAATTCAAAGAAGTACTCTTAACACTGCAATTCAGAGGAGGAACATAAAGCACCTTTTCTTTTGCAAGACCTAACGTCCCGATCACCTCTCAATCAGCCAAAAAATTATATATTTCCTTCAGCTATTGTCTTATTTTTTCATAAAAGCTGATTGACACACGTGCTCCGTCTTGGATTTTTAGTGACTTGTTGCACTCTGCTTAAACCTGCAGCGACAAATCCGTCTTAAACAGAAGCTAATTACCACTGCAGCTTCCTTTTTACCAAAGCCTTGTTTCCATTTTCCTCACTGTATATTATCATTTGTAGACTTTTGTGCGCTGCATGCTGCACATTGCCATCCCATCCCCCGTCTGTCTTTAACAGCTCTTGCTCTGCTCTCTCTCAGGCCCTTATAATGCTATTTCATCTGCTCTATGAAAGCGCAGGAGAGATCACATCTGTTGTTTCTGTACGTGAAATCCAAGCGTTCCATCTTTCATTCAACTAGCAGGTCGCCTTTATTTCTCTCGCTCTCTCTCTCTCTCGCTGTGTTTTCTTCCTGCTGTATCCTACCTAACGTGTACAAAACCTCTGCCATGTGTCATGTCATGACCCAATTTCATGAAAAGACATTCATTTCTACCTTGTAGCATCTCTATATAGGATTTAATCTTGTGTTCCTCTAAGTTATTTAAAGGAGAATTCCAGTAATTTTCTAAGTGACACTCTTCAGCTCTACTGTAGGTCTCCGAGTGTGACCGTAGGAAAAAATCAGAGAAAAACATGTGCAGAGCTCCTGCTAGCTGCGCTACACTGTAGTTACACAGTAAAGTAATGGGGGCACTTCTTCTAACCGCGACTTTGGCCTCTATATAATGCTCCAAATATCACTACAAATGCTTTGCAACATCCACCAGTTGCTTACCGCATAACTCTGTTAATATGAGAGAGCAGTGTTAACATGTGTTTTTATCACATACCTCTGTTTACTCTACTGTAGCTTCCTGAGTAGACTTTTATTTACTAGTCAACTGTCGAGCTCGGGACTGTTTCCATCAACAAAGAGAGAAACGCGTGGAAAACATGGATTTAGGAGGGAAAAAAAAGATTTTGGATGAGGAAAAAGGCAGTTATTGATGCTTTTTTCTCCCCCATCCTTTTTCCCTTTCATCCTTTTTTCCCATCCAAAATATATCAGCAGGTATCTGGACTGTGTGTGGATGTAGGAGCATCACATGAGTGTTGTTTGCAGACTTGTGCTTGTTTGTCGTGTCCTTTGCACAGTCGGAAGAAAATGAACAAGCATGCTGAAACTCCAGTCCGACCCCCCCCACGAACCCCTCCACACCACGACCCCCCCACCCCCCCCTCTGGCCATGCACCTCCAGAATGTTAAACATGGCTGCCGTGGCTGCCTCTGAATCGCTGGACTGTGTCTCCTGGGGAACGGGGAAATTGAGCCCTGGCTCTTCCTAATAGGTGGTAAAGTGTTAAGTTCCAGAGAAATGGACTGCGAATTTAACCTGGAATGGAAATTGATCCCATTACCTTGTGCTTGGGCTGCTTTCCTCCCGTAGGAAAGAGAGAGAGAGAGCGAGAGAGTGAGGAGAAAATAGATGGATGGGTGGGGTGGGGTGGGGGGGCAGAGAGAGGAGATGAGGTGAAAGAGAAAGAAGGAGAGAGAGAGAGAGGGTGGAAATAGAAAATGGGGAAGCCACAGCGAAAGATGGACAGGGAGAGGAAATGGAGAGAAGAGACGCAGGAAGAGAGAGAGAAGGAGAGAAGGTGGATGGAGGGAGAGAGAAAATCGAGAAAATAGAAGAGAAAAGGCAAGGAGACACAGTGTATGTGATTAGAGGTGATAGGATGGCGGTGGGGGTTGTCTCCTGCCTGGATGGACAGGCTGGCTGACTCTGTATCAGTGTGGTGCTAATAGCTGACCGCCACTGGGCGAGATGGAAAAAGAGGGAGAGAGAGAGAGAAGAGAGAGAAAGAGAGAGCGAGGAGCGGTGGGGGGAAAAAGGCAGAGGACAAGGTAGAAGGAGCAGAGGAACGGCACGCTCTGAAGGGATGATACACCTCCTGCTGAGGGTTTCCACCAACAGACCTGTGGCGTCTCGGTGTGTGCAGCTGCTGTTGGAACCAGTTAGCAACGGTGATGGGATGTGGCAACGCTCAGTATCCGGCTGCGGCTTTGAAATTTAAAGAAATATTTTCTGGTGGTAAAGAAACTCCAAATAGAGGGAAATACAGCTCGAGACCACTCCAAAAATGTTCTTAATAAATCAGCTTCTCTTCTCTACATGTACGGCAGCCATCGATTCCAGTGTCTATTGAACTCCAATACAAGCACACCTCACTCCACTTAGCTGACCTGAACCAAATCATATTTAATGAGGAAGAAAGATTATAAATAATTAAAAAAAATAGGGATTATTCCACCAATGTTGATTTTCTAAACTCTTACTAAGTTTAAAAAGTGGTGTTGTGTTGCTTTAAAATGAATATTTTTAGAATAGTTTTCTTTGCATTATACAAGGTCTGAAAACACTAGAAACTTTTTGTTATTTTGTCCTGTTGCAATTTTCTGCGAATAAATGACAATATTTTTATTTCCAATTTGGGAGAAATTTTGTTAGTAGGTTATAGAATGAAACAAAAGTGTTCATTTTATTCAACCACAGAGGAACTGATGTATTACAATATGAATAAAAAAAAAAAGTATTGACCTGGTCTCAAGTGTTTTTTTTTAACCTAAAGAAACACGGCCGTCTCTGTGCCGCGGCATAGACCTCAGTCATTTCCCTGATTTTATTGAAACTATCTTGTACTATCTGTCATTTCATACGGCCTAATTGATTATTTTGATGTATGCTCACTCTCCGCCGCCTGTGTCCGCCCTGACAGAGCCCATGCACGGCCCCCAAAGGCTGGAAGTGGTGGACATCCAGTCCAAGCAGGTGACGGTGCGCTGGGAGCCTCTGGGCTACAACGTGACCCGTTGCCACAGCTACAACCTGACCGTCCAGTACCGCTCCAGAGTGGCCGGCAAGGACGAGACCCGCGAGGAGGTGTGTTACGACACCCAGAGCCGCGACCCTCAGCACACCATCCACAACCTGACGCCCTTCACCAACCTCAGCGTCAAGCTGGTGCTGCGCAATCCGGAGGGGGTCAAGGAGAGCACGGAGCTGGAGGTTCAGACCGATGAGGACGGTGAGTGTGTTGGACGGCTGCTCTGTGCACGGCACTTTATATTTGTCTATTGTATTTGTTTTTATAAGACCGAAATAAACACTGAACTAACTAACATGAAACACACGGTACAGATGTACTAACCTGAAATTAGCTCAGTTTGACAGTGAATAAAGTGAAACACAAACACTAACCCCAACAAACAAATAATCAAACTAAAGGATAATATTGAAAATAATAAATTATAATTGCCTTACTGACATATTTATTGCATTTAATCAATCTTAATTAAGAAATGCCATTAATTTCAACACATCTATGAGTTTTAAAGTTGTAGTTGAAGGATTTGTACATATTCATAAATGAATATTTGATAGCTTGCATATTCATTTGTGTAATTATACATGATGACAGCTATGTAAGATCATGTTATCAAATATTCATTTGCTGGTTAGACTCCAGTCATGGCAGCTCAACAGAGGTTGGTGACAAATGCAAATGTTCTGTAAATATGTAATAAACCATGCATTAAGTGCCCGAATATAGTGTAACCTAAAATTCAATAGGGAAATATTAAGCTAATTGAAATGATATTATCAAGCCCAGTTGTACGTAGTTCCTCGAATGGCCACTAGAGTCTGTTTCCAACAGTGAGTCAGTCCCCATAGACTCCCATGTTAAAATGTCCAGCTCTAAAACAGAAATAAACATATTCACAGCCTCGTAGAAACAAACAGTTTCGGTCTCTTAGGCTAATTTCCTCCTACGTGACAACTGAATAACAAATATTTGTTTAAATTTCAATCAAGGTTTCAAAATGGCGTTGGGAGAAGTTGTAGAGAAGCTACGTCCATCTTTATTTACAGTCTACGTCAAAGTGAAACTGCTAGCTAACATAAAGCAAATGTAAACAAATAACAAAGTTTCAAAGTTGTGACATTTACGTCTGTGTGTTAAAGCGTCACCTGATCACAAACAACAAGCTCGTAGCCACTCGTGACAGTTTTTGGGGGGATTTTCCAAATATTTTTCAAGAGAGCGCATGCAGCAGAAGTCATGCAGACATCAAGCCTTTCTGTGTTGTATCGTTGTTTCACCTCCTCCAAAGATGAAAGATGGTGTGTGTTGCCTCAGCAGACACAGGAAATGAACTCTATAGAAGTCTCAAGGAACCCCGGCCGCCAGATAACAAACAGGCTCAGCTGACGAAAAGAGGGTCTTGTCATGTCTGGCTCAGATATCTCTGGTTGGAAACTTGAAAGTGGCAACTGTTTCCCACTGTCTGTGTGTGTGTGTGTCTGTCGAATCTGTGTGTTTAAGGTCCCATGGGAAAAAGTGTACAGACAGGGGTGTAGCTGTAGTTGCATTCTTGAAGATAACTCCTGGAGAAAAAGAAAGAAAAAGACGACATCTCTACATCATTCTGTTTCACTTACAGAATGAAAGCAATTCGCACGAGGGGTTAAAGGAGCAGATCTCTGTGGCGGCGGCGTCTCGGTACAAGTAAACATTGCAGAAAGATTAAGATTTCCACTATTCCCGTGGGCTTACTAGTTCATCTTTGTAACACATTCCTTATCTGTGTGAAACGTGCTCAGTTTCGCTGTTGAACACGTTTCACGTTGTGTGTTATTTTTGTGTGTTTTTCTCACACAGCGACGGCGACGGCGGCATCAAATAATCTCACATATTCCTATGATGATGTGTTTGACTTTGGCTCATGGCCATTTGTGTACTGTAGGTCCTTGAAAAGCTCTTTTGTTTATTGTTTTATGCACATCAGCGTGAGGTGCTGGGCTGGGTAAATCATAAATAGAGGAGAAAATAAATAAATAAACGAAGAATCTAAGTCGGAACAGCTTTCATCCAATTTGTATTGACAACATTTTTAACTTTGGAAACAACAGATGGAAGATGGAAAAGAATGAAAATCGAAAAATAAGTATCAAGGACATCCTGCTGTTTAGACTTTTTTTTTACTTTCTTGCCTTGGAAAATCGCCGCTCTGCTTCAGGTTGAATTGTTTATTAAGAAACAAATGTGTTTTGTGTGATAATTTCCCACAGTGCCAGGTGCTGTTCCTCTGGACTCCATTCAGGGCAGCGCCTACGAGGAGAAAATCATCCTGAAGTGGAGGGAACCAGCGCAAACCTACGGGATCATCACTCAGTACGAGGTACACAGCAAAAACCCAGTTAGAGATATTGATCAATCAGTTAAGTTGTTTGTTTTTTTTTAGTCCTGTTGAAGCTGAGATGGACAGCGCTGTGCAGAAAAATGTTCTTATTGATTTATTTCTATCATGCGAATCACTTTGTGTTCTTAAGCTTGGGAATGTTTGCATCTGCCCACGCAACAAAGGCGCATCATAGAGAGAGATTATGAATTAAACCCCCTTAAGTCCAGTGTTTGTTTGTTTATTTACTTGTTTGCAGGCATTTCTGCAGAGTTGTCAGGCTCAGGTTCACCTCAGGATAAAAGAGAGAGTTCCTCCTCTGTGTAACACCTGACCCAGAGGTGGCCAGAGGTGGCCCCGAGGGGCATCAGCCGTCCACCAGTGACCCCGTATCAAAGGAGATGCAAGACATCTCTAAAACAACAAAGGGTTTATTTCACATAAAAATGCAAAAAAAAAGAAAGAAAGAAAGAAAGAAAAAAGCCCTGGATACCAAAGGCCGAGGGGCAACAACAAGAAGCCTCTTCCCTCTGATGCTGGCGCCCAGAGGTTTTAACCTTTTCTTCTCAGGCCAGGTGATGTAATCAGGAAGAGCCAGAGGTGGAGCTAAAGGTGAAGCAGGACAGAGACAAAAATAACAGAGAAAAAGCTGCTGTAAAAATCTTTATATAGCCTATACCATAAGATCATCCTGATAGACTGTAATACAATACATTGGTAGATGGGTAAATGGAACAGAATACAGTAGGTAGGGTTTAAAGGAGACGTGTTATGACCCCTTTCCACAAATTAAAATAGTTCCCAGGTGTCTTAAAAACATGTCTGTGACATGCTGTGGTCAAAATACCCCAAGGATCAAACATCTCATTTCTTTTCATCCTCTCAAAACAGCTCTGTTTAGAACGGCTGCTTTCAGTGCCTGTCCCTTTAAATGCAAATTAACTCCTGCTTGCCCCGCCCCTTCTACCGGTACCAGGTAGGGGTGGTATTATGCAAATTATAAAACTAGTTACATCACTGGAAGACAACTGAGGGAACAGCTCATAAAACCCCATGGATTTCAACCTGGAGCCTGCACATTGCATTTTTTTTTTGTCAGTTTTCACATTTCGTGGGCCAGAAGGCAAGACAAACACCCAAATATATGTTAAAGAGCCTTCAAAAAGTGATATTTCCATGATATGTCCCCTTTAAGATAGGATGAGATAAGATTAAGCTTTATTTACAGCTCAAACTCAAATTAAAAATAGCTTTTCAATGAATACATTAAATAATAGTTTAATAGTTATTACATTAACACCATGGTTTTGCTTCACTTAGTAGCATCAGAGGTTCATAGTGTCTTTGTCCTCATAGCGGCCTTTTCCCTTTTCCCTGTAATATTTTCAGTCAGGTCTGTGGCTCTAGGGACGCCAACGTCCCAGACGCTCGGCTCGGTCCACGTTCACGTCTCCCTCAGGATGAACCGTGATTTCTGTTCCTCCAGCGCCATCCTCACATCCACACCACTCAGTCACGACCTTCCCATGAGCCTCCGCTGTACTCTGTGTTTCATGTTAATTAGCAAACACTAGCCATGTTGACATGTTAAACTAACACAGTAAACATTATACCTGCTGCTCAACATCAACATTGTTGTTGGTAACATTGTCATCGTAGGCCTCGCATTAGCATTTAGCTCAAAGCACCGACTGTGCCACATCACAGTCTCACTTAGCTGCTGGCGCGGCTGCAGACCTGCTTCTCTGCTGTAATGGATGCTGAATATCTACATGGCCATAAGCACCATTAAGCACCATTCAACAGTCAAGGTATAATTATCCTGACTTAACTAAACCAGGCTTTAGACGCATTAATTCATTTATCTTGGTCTCTTTTTTCCATCTCCTGTATGAAATACCATGCAGGTATTTTAGTATAAGTATATTTGTAGTATACTGTAATTTGCTGCTGTTTTACCAGGAGAGATGGATGCTCTTGTGTTTCAAATACAAACAACAGACCGGGGGTTTTGGCACCGGGCGCCAGGTTCCTCGAGCACCTGCTCGTTTTTGTATTCTCCATGAAAGATTGAAACAAAGTAATATTGTTTCAGGATGTCAATCAAAGGTCCATCGGAGTAAAGCAGGAATCTCATTTTGCAGGAGGTTATTAAAGCAATGCATTGCAACTTAACAAGTTTCTCCAAACATGTAGATGCTGCTCCGACTTTGATTTATTCGGTGCATTTTTATACATTTTTAATAGTTATACTTATTTAGTTCACTTAATTATTTATCAC
The DNA here is from genome assembly GCA_030347415.2 of Decapterus maruadsi. Lineage (NCBI taxonomy): Eukaryota > Metazoa > Chordata > Actinopteri > Carangiformes > Carangidae > Decapterus > Decapterus maruadsi. Next base: position 24,090,103 of record CM064906.1, read on the forward strand.
CTCTTTTGTACTGTTCTCGTATTGTATTGTGCTTCAGGTGCTCTTCCCTTCATCCTGCTCCTCCTCTCTATATCTCGGAGTGCAGTGTGAATGACAATGTAGGAATTTGAATCTTGAATCAACTGCACATCACTGTCGTCTTCTGTCCTTTGACACGCGTGCGACCTCTAAAAGAAACTCTCCAAGTCTGTGAAACACACCTCGAACACACATCACGATTCGACTCCAAGCAAATGTTGACATAAGGCTCCACGCCAGCCCTGCCGGTCTTGTCTGGGAGCTGGGTTGAGTCTTCAGTAATAGAAACAGACTCCACATACACACACATGCACACACACACATACACACAGGATGTATATACACATTGATCTTAACCTTCTTAAGGTGGAAGTAATCCTCCAGCCTTTTCCCACAGATTGATTCTCCTCTGTTGATTCTCCCTCTTGTCACCGTTTGCTCACGCTTGGTATTTTGAGTAGGTTAGCCGTCATTGACAGGGCCGCGCCTCACACACAATGAGGAGGAGAAGGAGCAGATTGAATAGTAAAAGCAACGCAACCCCTAACGTGGCTCCATCCTCTGCCCGGCTGTGACATCAGGTGACCGAAAGTGAATGAAATATAGAAATGGATATTCTCCCGGCGCTGAGCCGCCGAGACGTTTCAATCGAAGCCGGAGGATCATAATACCGCCGCTGTTTATTCAGGCGTGTGGTGTGCAGAGCCGGCGTTGTTTCCTGTGGCACTTAAAAAGGTGCAGGAAAAACACTGCCCATAAAAAAAACGGTGGGTTTTAGTGCCCACTTAATCACTTTTACAGCAACTTGTTTTAGTTGTTGATCTTTTTAAAATTTCATGCTACAAGTAAAAAGCATTCGGGGCAAACGCTGCAGCGTGCGTTGTTGCTGCTTTGTCACGTTCTTTCATATTTATGTTGAGAGGCAAATGTGTTTCACTTTAAAATGCCCACCTCTGGGTGTTGTATTCATACGCTGCAGCAATTACTTCTCTCCGTCTAGAAAGCTGTAACGGTATACTAATGTATCTCGTTAGAATAAGCTATAACTCACTGACATCCAGGTGTTTGCAGATTTCTACAGCTTCAGTTCTGGATTAATATACTGTGTATATATAGACAGATATAGATATGGTATTACTGTAATATTCGTGTTACTCTCTTGAAGGGATAGTTCAACATTTTGGCGAATTGGACCATTGCCATAATCCCTATAGTTTTAGCAGTAGGTTTGTTACCTTTATTTGTCGTTGCAAGCTATTTTTAGAACGGCGGAGCAGAGCGGCGAGCTGCTCAGAGCTACAGTATGCTACCCAGGTTAACTGGATTTCTTGGTTTCCCTCATCAAACTCATCAAATACACAATCCAACAACTCCAAAACGCTTTCATGGACAAGTTGTGACCTGCACATTCACCACGCTATGAGATAATAACAGAACGTTATGAGACGGAGATGTTTTAGAGGTAATTTCATGGAGAACAGCTGATCCGTGTTGCGTTCAGGGACAATTTTTCAGCAAGCAGTCTCTGTATTTAACAGCTGCGTTTCGTAATGTTCCATTTTTATCTCATAGCGTGGTGAATGTGCAGGTCACAACTTGTCCTGAGTGTTTTGGAGTTGTTGGATTGTGTATTTGATGAGTTTGATGAGGGAAACCAAGAAATCCCATGAGCCTCCGTAGCGTAGCTCTGAGCAGCTCACAGCTCTGCTCCGCTGTTCTAAAATTTAGCTTGCACCAACAATAAAAGGTAACAAACCTACTGCTATGACTATAAGGATTATGGCAATGGGCCAATTTGCCAAAATGTTGAACTATCCCTTTAAACATGGGACAGATGAGGAGAAGCTAACAAACTTGCAGCTCGCTCCAGGTGTCCTCCCTCCTCCTCCTCCTCCTCCTCCTCTCACACCGATCCAGTCTGACTCTGATTTAAGAGAGTAACCCACCATGTATTCTGGTGGTATTCCCCCAGAAGTTACTCCTTATAAGTCAGGACGTTGCTTTGAATTGACATTATCAAAGGACTCCATGTGAAATGCGTCTGACAAGGCCTGATATCAAAGAGATTTCAGCTCCGCTCCTTTTTGACCGAGCTCTGTTGAATGCCATTTAACTGACAACCTCTCAGACAGACATGAACCAGCATGCTTTGAAGCCATACAGCAGATCCTCCGTCTATTTCCTGTTCATCAGCCATGTTTAGCAATACAAATTAATTCTGAAGCTGCATCTCTTGTTTATTGAATAAAAGCTCTGAATCCCATTACCTTTTTCCCAGAAAAATAGCCTGTATTATTTAAAAATAAATAAATAAATTTCCAGAATACTATTAAGTAAAACTTTAAAAATGGCTATTCTCATAAAACCTGCAGTCTATTTGATTCGTTTGATATTTACCGTAGGTATGGATAAGATGGTTATAACCTATCTGCAAATAATCTGCTCTTCTATGCTATAACAGGAAAACAATATACAGCAGCTAAAGGTGCAGGGGATTAAACAGGCATATTATTTTATGAACACTTCATTGACATTTACAGAAAAAAGGGAAACCAATGCAATATTTAAAAAAAAAAGAAAGAAAAAATCTTAATACTTCAGGTGGAGTAATAGTTCCAAGCAAGCCCAAATTAATTTGCTCAAATGTCCGCTATTATCTTTCCCGTCAGTTCCATTATAATTGTAAACGCCCGTCCATGTGCCCAGTTTTGACAAGTCATTTCCAATTCCTCCGTCTGAAATGTTATGATATAGGATTTGGCATCACAGACTCATTTCTCAGACAAAGACTAAATGAGAAGGCCTCGAAGCATTTCCAAAGTTGATGGACACAAATTATGTAGTACTCCAAACTCCCTTTGTGTTCCTTAATTGGAATTATAATGGAGGTTTTCCTGTACGAGCACAGGCATTTCCTTAAAGTGGGACTTTAGAGTTATTCAAAATGGATATTAGCAAAAACACTCACCTTAATGCTTCTCTCCAGAGCTCCCTGTGTGTTTATTAATGGAGACTGAATACATTAAGAGTGTTTCTGCTCTCCTTGAAACACCACAAGCTTTGCATCAGCTTGGTTTGACAAATGGGCTACCTGCGCTTTTTACAGATGGATCTAACCCCGGCTAGCAGACGCTCCCTCTCTGCAGCGTTTGTGTATCTCACTAATTTTGGAAATGCCTGGTTGACATAAAAGTCAGATGCTCCCACATTACAGGAGAGAGAGAGAGAGAACAAATTACTTTTTAATATATTGTTTTGTGGCTCCATTTGGAAGTGCAGAGCGGATAGTTTGTTAATGTTGTGAGCTGACGGGCCCAGATACGTGGAGCCCAAGTCCGCCTGGCGACAACAACGTCTACATCCATCACTGTAGAGACACTGCAACAGCATCTTTTATACATGTTGATGCTTGTATTTGTTTTGCAAGTTGCATTTGCTTCCAGGATGTTTGATGAGAACAAAGAATACATTATATATCAAACTGTATGACGTTCTTCAGGTTGACTTTGACATTAAGATTCCTCTCTATCTTCAAGACACCAAAGTTTTAACATGACGTGCCTCATGTTTCTACTAACTCTGTCTTAAACAAACATTTAACACTTTTTAAATTTTAGTCAAATATTGTTGTTGTTTTTAATTTGCTGCCTCGTGTAGAAGCACTTTCACATTTTAAAACACACTCCATAAAAACAGTATCATTATATTGGTATTGTAATATGATTATTATGATGTAGAAGATGGCCGTCTCGCCCTGGCCTTAATCATGTGCTTTGATTGTCTAAATACAAAAAACAAAACTTTAATTATGTTTTAATAGCTATGCACATTAGTAAACATTCTGCAAATAGGCTCAGTATCACTTTAATTAACATTTACTAATTGTTTTGCTTCTAAACAGAATTCGAGCAACTCTTGTTTCCTGTTTATTTACATCTCAAAACCTTTTATATTGGTGTTTCTGACTATATAAGGTGATTATACTGTAATATACAGCAGAACATGGTTATGCATAATAGGTTAAACATACTGTACAATAGTTTTCTATATATTTACACACTGCAGGGATGTTTGTACTGTAAATGCAATGGCAGACAAACCCTAAACGCCACGAGTACTGTACAGTATCTGCTCCAGCTCTCTGAGCCACTCCAATGTCTCCAACATGAAACGGTTTCATTGCATGAATACAAATCCTCCTCCGGCAGAAGAGAGACGGAGCTTAAATTTGTACCAGAGGCCGCCATCAGAATATTCATCTCTCTCCCTCCTAGATCTCCTACAAGGCTGTGAGCTCCTTTGACCCTGAGCTGGACCTCTCCAACCAGAGTGGGAAGGTAGTGAAGCTGGGCAACGAGACCACCCACATGTTCACAGGCCTCTACCCGGGCTCCACGTACTCCTTCACCCTGCGCGCCAGCACAGCCAAGGGCTACGGCCCGCCTGTCATCACCCAGTTCACCACCAAGATTTCAGGTCAGCAGGGGTCAACGGCATGGACAAGTCTGTGTGTGTGGATCATGTGTGGAGCGCCTCACATCCAAATGTGTGAATGAAATGAAATCTGCTTCGTACGGAGCCTCACTGTCGTCGCTCCTCCTGAATTCTTACTTTTTGTAAGCGAAGATTATTCAAACGCTGATCCACTGAGGTGTTTTTGTAAATCTGGCTATTACATTAGATTTCGCAGAATTTCCCTTTTGGTCACAGGCAAAATGCTTTTTTAGTTTGCAGAAACCCTGAGACAGATATAGACGATGACCACGAGGCAGGTCTGCATTTTTTTTCTTGCTCTGCTCGGTTTTTATTCTGATGTGTGCGTGTGCATGTGTGCGTGCACCACTTTAAAGACTTTCTCTCAGCCAGATACTTTTGTGACAGCAGCTAATGTCTCGCTGCTCTGTTATTGCTACACTTAATGATTAAATTATGTCGGTACAAAGGCAAAAACAGAAAAAAGAAAAGCGCTCAGTGGAAAAATGAGAAAACTAGGTTTGCTTTCTTTTCTATTTATTGCCGAGCCGAATGAGTCACAAGGCGAGAACACGGATAAGAACTGAACTGAACTGCGCTGCTAACTTGTCGTTCCTCAGCTCCCTCCATGCCGGCGTACGACCAGGAGACCTCGATGAACCAGACGGACAGCACGGTGACTGTCCTGCTGAAACCTGCGCAGAGCAGAGGTGCACCAGTGAGGTAGGCCGTCACAATAAGGACACACACACATTCACATTCACAAAGCAACAAAACAGTGAATCAAAATACCAGGAACCGCCATCAGCAACAAAAAATTTATCAAAGAGATTGTGTTTATCGATACCCCACCGTGAAGGAAAGTTGCGAGGGGGATCCAACACCTTACTGTATGTATCTCATTTTCTGAGCTTTATTTGTTTGTGGATTTTTGATCCTGCAAAGAGGAAGAAGAAGAAGAAGAAGAAGCGTAGCCTTTGAAGTTGAGAACAAAGCTCTGGTGCAGCCAAGGCTAGCTTCAGGATCTCTTGCCTTTTACCGTGTCTTTTATGTCCTAGGCTGCCCACCCCGATCCAACCGCGGGCTTCTGGTGGTGGGGGGGGGAGCGGAGGAATTCTGCCTCTGCTTGATGCTGCATTTGTTAGTCATTATTAGGGAAGCAGTGCAGCTGTTCTGTTTAAATGCCAAGTTGTTGTGCACAAGTCATCGTTTTGGTTTACTCAAGGCCGCTGTGGGCTTCTGGCAGGAGCTCTGCTGCTGGTTGGATGGTGTTTTTGTTGGTCATTATCAGTCGTTGGGTTGTTCAGTTAATGCAGTTTTAATAAAACTAAGCTCATTTGTTTGTGCTTTTTATCAGATCATTCCCTAACTAGGTTTAAAAGAAGGCAGAAAGTTGATTAACTGTTTAAGTTTAGATTTCTATTTTCAGTGATGAAAACAATAGTATTATCATTTTGCATGTTATTTTGAGTAATTGGATGAGAAAATTGATAACTTGTTCACATACAGTAAGATACGAAGCTACCACTTGGAGACCATTAGCGTAGCTTAGCTATACTCAATCAGCAAGAAATCGACAGTTTCGCCAAACTTGTCAATTTAGCTATAGAAAAATCAAGGCTTCAAGAATGCACAGTAACCTTGAATACATTTTCTATCAAATAACAGAAGGTGAATAAACATTTTAAATTAAAATTATCTTTTCATCTTCCTTAACTCTGTCCACCTGGAAGGCACGAGCAATCAATCTCAAACATGGCTGATCAGCAGATCAGAGGCATTTTTAACTTAAAAACCAATGAAAAACAATGAATGCTCACCTTTTTAATCAATCTTTACTATGAAGTATGATATTTAGCTCATATTTTCCCATTCATTCGTCTTTTGCACTCATCATTATTACGCAATAACCATTATGACCATGACACTAGCCCATCAACACATGTCTAGTGTATGGACCAACACTAATGAGGTATAACGTGCTTATTTGTTTATTTTCATGGGCACTGGTTGACTGATGTGGCGTCATATCTAATGCACAGACACGAGTTTGACGTTTAGATTCTTCTTCTCTCTGCAAAGCTGCAAATACACACATTTACATAAATGTCAAAGCACTCCATGAAATAACTGTCGTTCATTGGGCCGCCGCGGAGAAAATGCATTTGAGGTGAATTACAGTAAAGGTTGGTCTCGCTCGGCCCTGTGCGCCCCAATCGAAAACAAACAAAACAAAAAAAAACAGTCGCAGTGGGAAGCCAGTGAGGGATTGCATCCATAGGAGCAGCACTTATAGCTCCCGCTGGCACTTTCAGGAATTAGTCTCATCCATAGAGCATCGCCATGCATTGCAGGTTAGAAGAAGAGCTGTCACCTTAATTTATATCTGAGGAGACAAGTGCCTTTCTACCTCCTTTCTAGGCCAGCAGTGGGAGTTAGCCGTGCGTACTGAATTGCCCATTCCAATATTTAAAAAGGGTCTATTTTATGAGTTGTTTTATGTTCTTGGCCTACGACAGCTTGTGCTTTTCAGTCACCGGGACCCTGAGAGAGTGGGTTAACTTCTCCGTACGAGGAGCGATAAACACTTGTTCTCGCTGTAAAACTCAATTTTACACTATCAACTCATCTGAGTCCTTTAAAGATTACAGCCTGGAGATCTTTAGTCAGGCTTGTCAGCTCATGTTTACTGTATGTGCAGCTGCCCAGATTAATGCGCCCGGTGCCGAACGGAGAGGCCTGAGCAAGAAAGACAGCGTGATCGGTTTTTAATCTTCTCGCAGGTACAATTCAGAAGGCCTTACTCTGCCTGCCATTCTTTCAGTGGGCTAATTACAAACCCCTAATTATAATTAACAGAGCGCCGTGAATCTGAGCTTCCATTAATTAGCATGCTGGGCTCCTCTTTTGTTTATTGTTGGAAAGCATGCTCACCTCAGGAGCAGATGAAAGTGATTGGGAGAGATTTGGAGATATAAACTTTGGTTTGAGACCCACGTAATCCTTTTCTTTTAGAGGCTGAGTGCTTGTTAGAAAAAGAGAAAAAAAAATAGTGTGTTTTGATACAGGCGTTTAGTTTTTAAGGAGTCATATATGTTTAATGAGTCTCTGAAGTTTATCCATTAAAAGAATTCATCGCCATTCATCAGCGGAGTCCAGTACATGGCACAACCACACCTCACAGCTAATTGAAGCATCCTTTGATCACTGCAGAGCCTCTCCATGTCTGAACTTTTGGAGGTTTTCAGGTGCATGTTACTTCATCCCCACCCTCCTCACTTTCTCTCAAGTCTCGCAGGACACAAAGGCCGCTGTACCGCCTTCATGTGTGTTGCCCCGGTGTCTCTGAAAAATATGAATTGCAAAGGAAAAGGAGGCGGCGGAGGGGCCGGCGAACAGGCGGGAGATTACGATGCAGGCCCCGAGACGAGATATGGCAGGCTTTTTGAAGGTGTTTTCCCACCTCCAACCCCGAGTGACACAAGATGCCTTTGAAAATTTAAGGTGACTATAAAGTAGCACCCATTCAGGGGGAGAGGAGCCAGGCGGTGTGTTGGGGATCTGCTGTCTGGCCAGTTATGATAAATGTAGTCATGTGAATTTTCCCGGGCAACAACATCTCTAATCTGTTTCTGCGTTTGAGTGTTGAGATGCATGACTAAGTGACATTTGCAGCTGCAGTCAAGGCGCACATACAGTATTTAAGGGATGATTTTTTTCCAAAAGCGTTCAGGACCTGGAGCCCTGGAAAGTTAAGTGAACATAGCTGATCCAGTCAAACGATTGAAGAGTTTGCATTTCGTCCACCAACGACTTGAAATTTGACACCGCAGGTAGTGTAGATCGAGATGTGTGCTGCTGCTGCTCATGTTGCAAGACCAAGCCATCACTTCTGTGCAGCGGTGGGTAGCTCATTTTGGAATTGAATACTTTAGGAAATCAGTTTTAAAGCCCCCTACGAAACGGGGATTTGACAAGGGAGAACACACAGCACTACAGAGTGCAGCAGCATGAAGCTTGATTTGATAAGGCAGTCTTGCACGCTGATTGGGTTTGGGAGGTAATAGAGATCCAGACATTTGAGTTTCAAACAGCAGCTGTTTTGCTGTAATACAGGAAAGGGATGCGCGCTGGAAGATGACACGATAGTGCTGGTTCATTTGAAAAAAAAAAAAAAAAAGCAAGACATAACAGACAACAAATGTCCGTTTCACTCGCGCGCCCTGCGGTCATGCTGAAGTCAAATCACATTTCAGACAGATCTGGGCAGACGTTGTCACTGCTGAGGGAGGCAGTCAATTTGTCATATTTGTGTAATTGCTAATCAGTATAACATTTCCAACTTGGATTTGGCTTCTAATCTCTGGGGACGACACGCGTAGCCGGGAACAGTTTTTACCAGAGGGGACACTGTTCCTTTAAGAGGATTAGTGAACTGTCTATCAGTCATGTCGCGTTAAACTAATGTTTGCAATGGGCCCCCTCGTCAGGGCCAGAATATACGCCTCCTCACTCCGTAGCATCGAAATAAATGTTTACATGCCTCTGCAGAAAATAAACGATTCGAGATGCTTTTCCTTATCATTCAAACCACCAAATCAGCCCCTTCTCTCTCTCTCTCTCCATCTCCCTCTTCCTGCCGTAACCTTTGCCTTGAGCGCAACTCGCACACATGTACGTAAACAGGAGAAGCTATAAAATACAGCAGTTTTGTAGCCTTTTAAGTATCATGTTGAGGAAAGTGGAGTTCCAGTGGCGCTGCTTCCCTGTAGCATCAGATTATCTGTGCTCAACCACGGTCTGAAATCAGTTAAGTGATTTTCTACAGTTCTAAAATAAGCACTAACTTTCTTTGATCACGGCATAGCAAACGCTAATAGCTGTGCCTAAACGTGACACAACTCAATGCTTTTTACGATTTAATGGCGAATGTAATCTATGGCGCCTTCTAATTTGTTTGCTTTATAGCTCCGTGGACACCGGGGAAATATAAAGAGCAAAGAGGGGGTAGAGGCTAGGAGGAAGGATGCTGGGTCAGGAGAAGTGTGTTACTTACAACCGCTCTTAAATCAGACATATAGGCATATAGAGCCAACCGATTAGCATGAGAGAGAGAGAGGGAGAGGGAGGGAGACAGTGATTGAAATGCTCCCCATACCCCTTCCCTCATCTGCTCAAACAGCCTGCAGTCCTCCCCCTATCAGCCCACATGAAAAATAAATCTGAGTTTCAGGTCACAATCCAGTCGATTCCGAGTCAATCCGCCATAATTGGTTGGCGTCACATGGCGGCAGAGCTGAAATCTATCGGGCAGCGAGGCTGGAGGAGGCCTAATTGGTGTCAGCTCAGGTTGCAGCGCTACTGCAGGAATACAGGTCTGCTCCGTCGGCCCCTCTGGCGGAGCACTTTTAACAGCTTACACCATCCGTACCGTGCAGCATCTGCCTTCATTCCTCTTTCTCTCCGTGTCTTCTCCATCATCATCTTCTTCTCAGGCAGAGACGCTGAGGACTGCAGCAGCAGCAGCAGCGTGGTGGTGGTGGTGGTGGTGGTGGGGATTATGTTTGCCATTAAATGTTGTGCAGCTCAATATTTCAACTCCAATAGTTTCTGAAACAAACAATGCACTACTGTTTATGTCACTGTGTACATTTCACAGCTTGTATTGAAGGTTTTAAAGCCCTGTGATGAACTGGTGGACCTGCAGGGGCGGATCACCATCATAGATTAGATGATCAATTATTATAGATATGATAACAATAGTAGGCCTACTACAATAGATAAACTAATACTAACAACATTTGCAGACTGTTCACATTAATTCCACCTTAAACAATAACCTTCAAAGCACAGAATTATGCATTGATAATAATGATAATATACTATAATGTAGCACTGATTCAATATTTTTTCCCATCGCTTTTTACAGTTATTAATATAATATGGCATAATATCTAATAATATTTCATTGTGATTAATTGCATGTGTGCATAGTTGATTGCAGTTAATTGCAAATGCATCATAAGCTTTTTTATTCACTCAAAATGAACTTTAAAGGGAATTGTTTTCAACTGGTTAATTAAGACCCGATAAACCTGTGAATTTCCGACTTGAAAGATTTTTTGTCATTGTCCATTGCAGCGCTAACTGTGCTAACTGTTAGCAGAGGCGGTTTAGTTTGCGACTGCGGGCGGATTCATTTCCAGAAACTATTGCTCGACCCGATGGCCAGTAGAACAGAACATGCGTTAACTGCACATCCAAAAAGAAATGGTGACATGAAGAGGAATTAGCATCAATCTAGACAGCTCTATTGCTAATACTTAGACACTTTAAGTTTAAATTCACAGTATTTCTGCTCTTGGTTCTGTTACTCATCTGAATCTTTCCTCTGTCACTAGATAACCATCATCAATATGAATGCGAGTATTGTATCCTCCAATTCTCGGGCTCAGATCAGATCAAGCAGCAGCTACCAGGGAGTTTTGTTCTTGCTATGAAGCCGTGGTCGTTCATCTGTTGTTTTGTTGTTATTCTGCTGCTCATTCGTGTCAAATTAAATCAAGAATATGACTAAATCACTCTGGTCTGTCAAAATGACTCATACTGTAAATCGTGAACTCGGCATGAGGTGACAAGGTGTCAGCTGCTCAAAGGCACATTAACATGACAGCAGTAATTATGGAAAAATAAAGGAATCGATGCATTTTCAAATCATGAGTCAAGTTTAGCATTTTCTAAGCAGCAGCCAGGAGGAGGTGAAGACAGTAGTATATTTCCCAGACGCAGAGGAATGGTGGCCCTTTAATATTTTATAAGCATACAGCAACTTACTGCTGAAAAATACTTGTGAAAACCAGTAAAGTAGATATTACAGTCTCTATCGCTTCCAAAGACAAGCAAAACACTTTTTTTTATTAAATTGCAAATTTATTGTACGCAAGTTTTTTAAGTTTCCGTTGCTGCAGTAAATATTCTGCAGAAGCGCAGCAGTGGTTTAGATTTCCACATTACAAGAGCTCTTACCCTTGGAGCCTCATCGCCGTTGGCACTTGGTATTTTGCCTGAGGAAAGGAAACCAGGCCCATTCATACTGTGTCTGTCATTAAGTCATGGCACAGCCACATCATCATATCATAAGGAGCCACCCGCGGGGAGCCGGCTCTTGTTTTTATTTCACTATCTGCAGATTGATTTGGAATATAAAGTACCAATATGGGCAAGATGCGAGTGTGGCGAACGTTTCTGCAGCAAAGTGAAAACAAAACAATTGTTAGTCACTCTGTGTGTTATTGTGGCCACAAGTTATACAGTAGCAGATTGAATGGATTTATCAACTCTAGAAAAGATCTGCTGTCATTTTTTTTCATCCTCGGTTTACATCCTGAAGTGATACTTATTGTCACACTCATGAAACCCGATGACATCAGATCTGCAGTGTTTTGGCTCGGGCCTCCTCGCTCGCCTCATCACTCATTTCTCTGCTGCTCTGGAGCTACTTAAGTGGCTCCGTGCACCGTCTCCTCCTGCCCTTTGACCTCTGCTCTCAGTGGGGAACAGTAATTAAAGGCTGATTTCTCCTGCAGACTCTCCGCTGGATTAAATATTTCATCACCTCCCAACCCGGCGCTAAACAGGAGAGCTCTGAGGAATTGGGACACACCCAATGAGGAGCAAAGGGGGGATTTTCTAATGACACTGCAAGCATCTTATGATAAACTATAGGGTTAAAGAGCATATGCTGTACACACAAGGGGGACAGTTAATCATCCAGTACCAACCGCAGGGAACAATTGATCATCTCTGGGGTTGTTTGTACTGCCACAGCACAGCTTAAGTGTACAGCCAATACACTGCAGATTTAGCAGACAAAGTTTTTTTTTTGTTTTTTTCTCCCACTTGTTGTTCTGATAATGTTTAATAACAGCAAATGTTCAGGGTCATCCAGGCTCCACGTCCTGCCCGGCCTTGCCCACTCATTTTTATATTAGATGGTTATGAATGCTCCACAATGGCTGGGAAATTGTTGTTTTTCAAAAAACAGATGAATAAACTGGCAAAAAATTATTTTAAGGACACAGATTCACAAAGAGAGCAATGTACATGCGCGTGATTTCATTTATTTTCTTGTTCGGTATGGCCTTAGTTTGTCATCATCTATTTTTCCTGGTCATAGTTTCCTAGAAATGTAGTTGAACAAGATTTTATCCAATTTGGCACCAATGATGAGGGAAATAGTGGTTGCTAAGTTAACGAATATCTGCTCATAATATTCGTTTTTCGAAGAGAAATCCAGGAAATCATGGAGTAGGTAAGGACTCAAACTGATGTTAACATGCATTGGAGATTCAAATCTTTATTTTTTATTTTTTAATTCATCATCATAGCTTTGAACTGCCATACATTATACAGTAGATCCATGAGAGCATGAGTGATACAGAGTGCATGGATCCTCATCATGAGCGGCACATTGAGCCTGTTTGCTCGGTCATGAGGGATGAGCTTGCCGAGTCATGTCAAACTCCGCTGCTCTAATAATATCTTGTACAGCAGCTGAGAACCTGAGGTGACCACAATAACAAAACAAAAGTCCATCCATCACAATAAAAATGATTGAAGTATACATGAAACAAGTAAATACTGGTCGTCTCATGCACGTGCATTAGGATTAGTGCTGCTTTGAGCAATTTATCTTTTTATTATTTTTTTATTCTGAGGATCATGGAAAAGAAAATTGCTCCAAACACAACAATCAACTCTGCAGAACTGGGGCACCGGAGCATGTTGCATCGTAGTATTCATTCATTCCCTCACACGCTTCTTCATGCATTCGTTCAGCGAGCAGTGTAACTTCTGTGATAATAACTTGTTGTGTTTGCGACTCTTTTGGAGATGGAACACTAGTCCCCAATCATGGCTGCTTATTCTCCGTGGCAGCTGTAAACAGACTCTTTGTCACTCAGCGACTCAATAGATTTAACAGGTGGATGCGAGATGCATACTAACATGAACGCCTATAAGACAGTCAGTCTCCCCCTCCAGCTAAGTGGTCGGCGCGGAGACAATGTCATCTCTGTCAGAGGCACAGAGGGCTGCAGTTTTGATCTAGCTAAACACAGGGCTCGGCCGGAGAGGAAATGGAAAGAGCCGTTAACCTTTTCAGTTGTTGAATAATGAAAAAGCAAATAATGTCAGGCCCTGTCCCGCATCCCTGCCCAGTTCTCCTGCACTGTAGTTTTGAGTTCATCCTGAAAACTGAATTTTTTATTTGTTAATTTGAGGAAGATAAGCCGCTTGTGACCTCAAGTGTTGACATGCACATTTATTTACCTTCCAGTGCAGCTCTAACAAACAAACTTCATCTGGTCAGTTCTGGGATGTTACGACTTCAAGCTTGTAGTTGTTTTCTTACTTCCATTCATCTATTAGCTGCACCACCACTTATCAATGCACACGGTTGCAGGGGGGGCTGGAGCCAATTCCAGCAGACAGAGGGCGAGGACAGGGTACACCTGGACAGGTTGCACACATCGAGACAAACAACACTCACACAGTCTCACATCAACACCTACTGTACAGTCAATTTAGAGTCACCACTCAATGTAGTCCCAGAGAGAGAAGCCACACAGACACAGGTGGAACATGCAAGCTCCACATATAAAGAGCCATAGACTGGGAATCGAACCCAGAACCTGTGATATGACTATGACCCTGTTTTCTAATTTAAACATTTTTGGCAAATTGGCCCATTCCCACCCCTATAGTCATTTTTGTTAACTTTAATTGTCATTTTTTAGAACGCAAATTGAGCCCAGCCCCAGAATCCCTATAGTCAGAGGCTCATGGGATTTCTTGGTTTCCCTCAACAAACTTATCAAATACACAATCCTACAACTGAAAAAAGTTGAACTATCCCTTTAAATACACCAAAACATATTAAACTCACATGCATCAGACATAACATCAAAACAAGTGACTGTTTTTTAATGATGTAACCCACAGCCATTCAGACCCTCAATGCACTTTATCTTCTTATCATACGTTTTAATTTAACCCTGCATAATTAATTATTTATTATTTACACACTTTGTTTGCATTTCTATGTGTATGGGTGGGTTCTTTTTATGTTTGAGGCTACTGCACCTGTCACATGGAGACCACCCATTTCCTTGTTTTTACACACTGACAATAAAGTCTATTTATTTTTGACTGATTTAAAACATGGATCTGTGGCAAAGAAATGAAACAACAAATTTAGTTTTAAATCAAATCACTAATGAGTCAGAATAAAGGATTCAGCAGCAATGACTCACAACAGTAACAACAGTCTTTTACTATCAAGACTGATTGGTGTTTATTAAATAGCATAATCATGATCATGTGTTGTATTAAATCTTAGTGCTTTCATTTCCTCCGCCTCACATCTAGATACAGATTAGTCTCTTTCTGTGTCTGTTGTATAGAAACTAGAAGCTCTGCCACCATCGGCAACAGCAGCGGGAGTCTGTTAACACTGTTTGCGTCCTGTGTCTGCAGCGCCTACCAGGTGGTGGTGGAGGAGGAACGTCCACGCAGGGCACGCGGCACAGCGGAGATCCTGCGCTGTTACCCGGTTCCCATTCACTTCCAGAACGCCACGCTGCTCAACTCGCAGTATTACTTCACCGCTCAGTTCCCCGCCGGCGGCATCCACTCGCCGCAGCCCTTCACGGTGGGGGACAACAAGACCTACAACGGCTACTGGAACGCCCCTCTGCTGCCCCAGAAGAGCTACAGCATCTATTACCAGGCTGTCAGCACCGCCAACGGGGTGGGTGTTCCTCAACTCCTCTTGTTTTCACTCAGAAGCTTCTTCGTGGCTACAAATGAGAAAAATCTGTCCAGTCTGTTTTCAGTGTAGAAAATAACTCAATAACTCAACATCAAATGTGTTACTTTATACTTGATCTCCACTACATTTCACTTCACTTTTTTGTACTTGTACTGTCAAACAAATGTAGTAGAGGAACTACGCATGATCATCTTTCCCCTCGTAGGCCGCTGTTTATGTTCCTCTCTCTTACATGAGACATTATAGAGTCACTTGTGTTGTTGCCATAGTTACACCAGCTGCTTTTCTTATTGTATTTTCCATTTGGCTCATTTAGCTGCCATGTTCGTGAGCTGTAATAGTACGCAACATCCGGTTGGTGATCTGCTCGATCTCATCGGCTAAAAAGTGGATGTTTCCATCAGAGGCAGCCTGATCTTAATGTGTAAATATAAAACATGTACTGTATTTATGACTTGATATCGGAGGCTCCAACTTGATTTGGAGCACGATTTCAATCGTGAAGAGCATCAGTGCATATTTAAACAGGATAAATACAAGATAAATATAGATAAATACAAATGTTAAGATCTTAAAAATACAAAACAAATGTTAAAAACAGAAAGACACTCACACCCTAACTAGCATACACTAACTTCAACATTTTTGGCAAATTGGCCCATTGCCATAATCCCTATAGCAGTACTGTAGGTTTGTTACCTTTAATTGTCAATACATTTTTAGAGATAAATATAGATAAATTTCTTGGTTTCCCTCAACAAACTTATCAAATACATAATCCAACAACTGAAAAAAAGTTGAACTATCCCTTTAAATACAACAAAACATATTAAACTCAGAGACACTCACACCCTAGCCAGACCAGATCAGCTGTTCAATAATCTGTTCGATGAAGGTACAAAACTAGTCATGGCTCTCGTGGTTTTAAAAATAAGGGATCGTCAAACACTAGTTTGTTTATTTTATCACTTATCAAAGAAGTTAAAAAGATGCAACATGTAGGATCCAAGACAATGTGAGGGAGAAATGTCGAAAAAACCCTCCAGGGATTGTGGGATGGCGTACTCCGACTGCAGTTCTAGGCTACTGTGCAAAGATTTGTGCAGTACAAGAACCTTTTACAGACTTGAGGATTACTTGGACAAGTAATCATTTGCAAAAAGCATCAAATTGGGCTCAAAATCTTCTTAATCAGGCCTCAAATCACACCCAACATGGCTGTGGTTGTGCAGACGGCCTCGGTGACACAGGAACTGAAGTGTAGAGAGTGAGTGCAGAGCTCCCTGACTCTCCACAGCAACTGAGCTCACAGACGCATGCACACAGCGGCGTGTGGCCTCTGGTTGGCGTGTCAGTCCTCCAGTGGCGGTGGTGGTGGTGGTGGTGGTGGTGCACCAACACCACTGTCTGCACTCTTAATAGGCTGCAGCAGGGTCGAGCCTGGGATGTGCTGCTCTATGCAGTGACATGCTCTTTCCCTTCCTCCTCTCTCCTCCTGCCTTTTCCAATGGAGCTTTATGCCAAATGCCAGACGAGGCTTTGATCAACGGCATTTAAGAGAGGCGGTCGACCCGGAGGCGGCTAAGTGTGGGAGGCAGGCGACAACAACAGGGTTACCGATCGCGCAGGTCGCAGCCTCTGTCATCGAGTGGCACTCGGCCGCGGCCCCTCCTCCCGCACAGACAGCTCAGCGGCCGCTTGGAGAGCTCCCACCGACTGTGGTCCTGAATGAGAATCACCATAAACAGCCTCCTTGAGAAACACCAGCACGTCCTTAAGGAGGCAACAGGAGCGACACGTGAGGCAGGGGCCCCGATGCAATTAGTGAGTTCTGCTCTTGAGAGTAAAAGCAGCGGCGGCGGTGTGAAACTTTCCCGGGGGCCGATGGGTGAGTGGTATGAATCGTGTTGATAATACTCTCCCTTGAACAAACAAAAAAAAAAAAAGAAAGAGTCCCTGGTTGACGCAGCATAAAGCTCCGTCTCAGTGATGGAGACATTATTTCCAGACCCAGTGTTTTGATTTACAGTGGCCGAATGCATTCTCTTTCATTAAGCCATCACTGTCAATGGATAAAACTGCAGGCTTTAATTAATGTCTAATGATGTTGGAGTGCTTTGTTTGGGCCTCTTAAACAAAATTAGCACTTAGAGAAGGTGAGTGCCATCCATACCTCGTTTTTTTTTTTTTTTTTTTTTTGATCCCTTTATTCAAATAAAAATCTAATATGACTTCTTGTAAAGCCGCTCCGAACAAAAGGACCATCTGACAGCTTAAAAGCTGCAGTAATGGGAATGCACATGCACCCTGGATCACATTGAGCGCTGGATGTTTTGTTTTTTTCCTCTCCTCCTCCTCCTTTCTTCTCTTCATTATTGCCTCCCATGGTCTCTAAACGCCGTCTCTCTCTCATGCGTGTGCAGCTCGCCGCTCGATGGACGGCTCGGCCCGGGTCAAACACAGGGGCAACGGCGCTCATGTCTTTTGTGTTGTGCTACTCACCGCCTCCCTGTTCCTGTCTGCGTCCTTTTTCCTGTTCACTAGACCATTGTTGACAAGAAACTTCTCTGACAACAGCACGAGACGCATACGTGTGTGTCTCCGTGTGTGTGTGTGTGTGTTGTTGAAGGCTGAGACTCCATTACATATTCAGAAAGCCTCCCTGACGTGTCGTTTTGGAGCCCCGCATGCTGGGCTGGTGTCGCCTGTCACAGGGCTCTGGTTTCTCCACAGTGGCTGACCACCTTGAGCCGCAGGCAGCCGACAGATCGCTGTTGGCTGACAAATCAGCAGCTCAGCACCACTAATCTGTGCTATGGGCCCTCTCGCCTAACTGCGTTTTGTGTCACAGTCGTTGAGCTCAACACATGATAGGGGACAGCATGGAGCTGGTCGAGCTGTTTTTGTTGTAACCACGGGTTCTTAGATAGGTGTTGTTGCCGCTGCAAGTGTGCCTTTGCCTTTGTGTATCTAACGTCTGTCTCCTTTTCTTTCCCCTGTC
Source organism: Decapterus maruadsi (assembly GCA_030347415.2). Lineage (NCBI taxonomy): Eukaryota > Metazoa > Chordata > Actinopteri > Carangiformes > Carangidae > Decapterus > Decapterus maruadsi. The sequence goes on from CM064906.1 coordinate 24,108,426, forward strand.
TTCTTCATTTCTTGTCTTTGCAACAGGAGACCAAGATCGACTGTGTTCGAGTGGCCACCAAAGGTAGGACCGGATCAGACGGTTGTGAATGAGGACGTTTCTAACATCGGCCGCGTTTTTGATTTTCTGAGAACTTAACAAAATGAGCATGTTTCCAGACCGAGAGTGTGAAACCCACGCATACTTGACAACACAGCCTCACCCTTCATTGAATAAAACAGCAGAAACGGCTCCGGCTTCACATGCAGTCGTCTTCAAGTAGTGGGTGCTATGCTCTTCACGTGAACTTGGTCAATAGATTGATCAAGAACATGTGTTTTTCCATGACTGGGAGGCAGCGTGCGCGCCCACCGAGGTCTGTAGGTACTTAGCTATGCTGCCTGCGCATCCTGCTCCACACATTAGGGGTGATGAAGTCTAAGCACCATTGATCGGGGAGCAGAATTGATAAGGCCAGAGGGAGCCCTAGTCACACTCTGTTCTGAGCCGTGGGAGGTCCTGTCACACGCCCCAACAATCTCGTATATTGTGGAGTTTGCATGCAGCTCCGCTATGGATTTCTGCCGCGGACTTCCAGATATCTCCATCTGCATGGCTCGATAGCCCCGAGTCAAATAGCATATACGAGAAGTGGAAGGATCATAGGATCAATCTATCACCTGGAGGGACACTTTTTTTTTTTTTTATGCACCATATTAAGCCCACAGATGTAAAAAGAAAAAGTTTGTGTGTGACTTGACTTGACTTGACTGAAGAGATGCTGTGTTAATACTGTAACAGTTGTCTTTCCTCTGCCTCAGTGTTGCATGATGATTGGTGTGGCCTCTCTCTCTCTCTCTCTCTGTCTCTCTCTACTGCATGCCGTCCTGGATCCACTGACCCTACTCAGCTGCCATACTCGTGACTCAGCTCACGACGCCGTACATCCGCATCGCCCCGGCAGCCGGCGACAACCAGCTAACAGGTCAGACCCTATAGTCTCTCTCTGCATATCATAGCCTTGCGTCACTAGACTCTTCAGAGAGGAGAAGAGCCTGGTTCACTGCAAAAACTCAAAATCAAGCAAAGAATATGTCTTATTTCTTGTCAAAATGTCTAATTTCTAGTCAAAACTAATCTCATCACCTAAAAATTAACTTGTTTTCAGATAATTTTCACTTGTTTCAAACAAATTTTCACTTGAAAAATCTGCCAATGGAGCAAGTTTTTCAAAAAACTGATGTTTCTACTTATTTCAAGTGAAATTTATCTGAAAAGAAGTTAATTTTTAGGTGATGAGATTAGTTTTGACCAGAAATGAGACATTTTGACAAGAAATAAGAAATATTCTTTGCTTGATTTTGAGTTTTTGCAGTGTTGCTGTTTACTCTGCATTCTGGTTCCCATCTTCTAGCGTATCCAGAAATCACCAAATTCACCAAAATAAAAGTGTTCACCAACATAAAAACTTATAAAACAGACATTATCTTGAAATATAATAAAAGAAAAAGGTTAACTTAATGGCTCTGGGATTTTCTTGTAAATTTAATCCCTTAAATTAAAAAGTTTCACCGCATTTTATTAGCTTGGGGCTTTTATTTTGGCAGAAAGGCCTGTCTCTCTCGCCCTTACCAAGACAGCCCCAGACTATGCATAGTTGTCAGTCTCTGACCATCTCAGTAGCTCCGCCCACAACCTGTGGCGGCCATACTGCTGATTCTGCTCAAGATGAAAACAAAAGCAGAAGATTATTGCATGCGTGTGTGATTTTTTTTTTCTTTTTTTGTTTGTTTATTGTCTTGCTATTTGCATATAGTCAGTGAGATTGAATCAAAGCCTTTGCAGACGTCGTCTTCCTACCTTCATCTTCTCAGCATTACCGGACATGAAAGACCTGTTTGAGGTGCAATTGTCATTTGATGTGTCAATGTTGGAGATTTCTGACAGGAGTTAATCCTCTTTCATGAATATTTCTCATTATTTCTGGGGGGAGATTAAGTGGTTGGTTGTGACAACTGTAAACACACAAAAAGGCGGGGATGCCGGAGTGCTCGCCGTGAAGATCTGGAGGATTTCCAGGAGTGCAGCGTCCCCCAACTATCAAAAAGTTTTCTCAGCTTTGAATGGAGGAATATTGAACACAGACCTCTGCACACTTTAATGTAGATTAGTCTCTGTAAGATTATCCTGTATCAGTATATTGAGACAAAACCAACTCCCATCAATCCAGATTAGGGTTGTCACAAGAACCGATACTTCGGTACCAATTCGATGCCGAGACGAAAAAAACAAACAATCGATACTTGCTTTTTTACTTTTCTCTCTGTGAGTCGTGTCGATTCTTGCCGGTCGGGTTTTACAGTTATTGCACGTTTATCAGAAATAAACACAGTAGATGAGGTGGGTACTACTGATGGTATTGAGGCGGGCGGGGGGGGCTTCCTTGGTCGACTATATGGGGGCAGTCCTATTAAACTCTGTGCAAAAAGATGTTGAAGCACAGTTAGAGTTAAATACTTGACAGTTTGAAACAGTTTTCAACAAAGTAGAGAATTTAAAAGTACATGAGTTCTGTTTTTCTTTTTCGTGGTATCGAATCACAGTAATATCGAGAATCGTGGAAATTCACAGGTTGGTATCGACTAGGGATGTCACGATTATAGATTTTCTTGATCACGGTTATTCTGCATCAATAAATTTCACTATGAATGTGTAAAATTAAAATATAGTCAAAATATAATTACTTTACTAAACTCTTAATATAGGGCCAGTTATTAATCCCCCGGGGGAAGTGTTTGAAATATTTAAATGCGCAAATGTTTACATTTATTTTCATCTTCCTTTACTTTGCCGCCATATCTGCCAATACGGTTTCGTCATTATCTTTTTCGGAAAGTGACGGTATTTAGGAATTTTTACGATCAATTACAGTAATTGTGGCGTTTAATACCGCGATTAATTGTGAAAACAAGTAATCGTGACATCCCTAAATATTGTCTACTGAAATTCTGGTATTGTGACAACCCTAGTCCACATGTGATTGTTACAGTAATGTGTCGCCACCACTCTGCCTTTAGGAAAAAAAAACAGAACAACAACATGTAAATAATTAAAGGCGTGACTGTTGATAGCGACACCACAGCGTAGGAACAATATGTCACCACCACCACCACCCTGGGATGGATATTTACCTTTTGTTGATAGGGAGAGGAAATGGCAACGGCGAGGAGAGTGAAGGAAGCCCAGTCGAACAGATTTGTCTGACATAACAATTCATCATTCTAAATTTACCCCTGGTGACAAGGAATAATGGTGTTGTTGAGGTGGACAGTTGTGATTCCAGCGACGTCGTCTTCCTCAGAGTGCTTCTTATCACTTCTCAGGGAGCAGATGCTGTTAAAACAAGCTGCTCTGTTTTATCCCAACCCCCCCTCTGCCCCCACCTCCCCATCCCTCTCTCTCCTCTTTTCTCTCGTTGTTGGGCTATCTCCGCCAGAGCTGATATTTAATGTTTTAGTTATTTCAGGCTTTTTTATCTTCCTGGGTATTATCTCCTCCGCTCTGCAACCTACATTTTTCTACAGCCCGGCAAACCATTTGCCCCAAACATGATTAACCAAGGGTAAAGATGGTGCAACACTTATCTCCCCGAGTGCAGTTCCATCCACGGAGCGCTGATGCCCACTAAGGACGGAGCTAAAGGTGGAGTCTGCGGGACAATAGGGGAGTCTCTCGTGTTCAGAAATAAATATTACTCTGAGCCAATAAATGCGTATTGATATTCCCGCTCCACAGAATGCCACAGAATATCAGCGTATTGATTAATCAGCCTCAGTCGTCCACCCAGTCAGAATCAATACGAGGAAATCCTGAAAATATAGACGTCTTGTTCGTCTTCGTCTTCTTCAGCTGTTTGTTTCCTGCAGAACAATAGCAAACAGTCAAACAGCCTTAATTACTCTGTGCATGTGTTTGATCTGGCGATGTGTTTGTTGTGATGTTTTTCCAGGAGCAGCCACTCACAAACCCGACGCGGTGGAGCCGGAGAAACAAACCGACCACACGGTGAAGATCGCCGGGGTCATCGCCGGCATCCTCCTCTTCGTCATCATCTTCCTGGGAGTGGTGCTCCTCATGAAGAAGAGGTAAGCCTTCTTTCTCTTACTCTGCTGAAATAAATCACTAAAATTCACATTTTGCGGAAGAGGAGGTTGAACTTTTAGTCGCAGAGTGCTCACAAATATCCAGTTTTTCCTGTTCTGTCACTTTGCACATTCCTCCCTCAAACGGTAGTATTGTCAGCGTCGTGGTAAATAATTAATTTGATTATGTTGATACGCCCCATTAAGGCTGTTTACAGCCATGAGATACAGTGTGCCATGAAAAATTAATCCCTTTCCACGGCGCCCTCAAACAAATGCGCAGCGCTTCAACGACATCGGAATGGGAATAGGAAAGAAATGTTTTTGAGGCCTGTGGTATATGGTGCTGAGGAAGAGGGGAGATAAGAAAGAAAATATGATGAAAGGCTCCAAAAGAAAAGAGGATGGCCGCGTAGCTGAAGGCTAAGTTTACATTAGCCCCGGACCCCATGCTGGAGAGAGGTGCTCTGTACATATCCCAGCAATCAGAGGAGCTAAAGCTCAGCAAATATCAACCCCCCCGTTTGTCTACACCAAGGCTTGGAATAATACAGTGGCAGCTTCTGCAGAGATTTATTTTATTTATTTATATATCTATATATATTGTTGGGCACAAGGTCCTTTTAATATCTCGATTTTTCAAACACTAAGATAAAAAAAGAAAAGAAGAAGAAGAAAGTCTCAGTGTGTGTTAGCCGCACTTTACCGTACTTTCTCCTCTTTTTTTTTTAAATTTCCGATTGATTGTCTTGAAATGAAAAGTAAAGGTCAGTGCAGCAGATGAAGAGGTAGACGTAGCTGTGAGTGGGAAGGCTTAGTTGTGTACTAATAAGATCACTATGTTCCGTGTTTATTTTTGACAGTAATATATGATTCTTCATTTTCTGCAGCAGTGGGGGGGGGGTGGAGGTGGGGTTGAGGAGGGGGGGTGGGGGGGGGTGGTCTTGTCTGGGTAGCACAGCACAGCCGTCAGTGGGTGGGTGCGAGGAATCAGCACGCACTAATGGAATTGTTTTCAATTAGCCTTAATCAAACCAGAGATGGAGATGACTTCATTGGTTGAATTTTCTCGTAATTTATTGTCACCAACAGGGAATCAGGAGTTGTGTGTAGACATTCAAACCGCTCATTAAGTTTCAGCCTCGCAGGTCAGATATGGTAATTTTTTTTTATTTTTTTTTTATAGGTGGATAGAATGATGCGTTCATAAGAGACAGAAAGTGGGAAGCGGAGGGGGGTTGTTTAGCGACAGTCTGGGTTGTGTCTAATTTCCAATCTCATGATGCAGACTAGCTCCATATGTATTTGATTAGAGTTCTTCGTGTCGTACATGTGCGTTACTTTACTGAGGCCCCTCCCCCTCGCCCCCCTCCGCCCCCCCCACTTCCTCCTATACTCGCAAAAAGCATGACATGACTCCAAGCGATCACCTTTTTTCCCTCACGATCACTAGTTTACCTCCACGTATGCCACCATATCTGATTTTGTTCATTTCTACTCTTTTTTCAAACATTAATATATTTTTACTTTTTCTTTCCTTTTCATTCCATCCCCTCCCCCCTCCTCCACTGCTTAAATCCTACCACCACCCCACTCGGCAGAAGAACCTATCACTCCTACACTTACTACCTGTAAGTAACCACTTTGTGTAATGTTAGTGCCATGCTTCTTTCTCACCCACACGCTGTTTTTTCCCCCATGCATGCAAAGAGCCATGTCATCCTCCTCCTTCCCCGGCCAGAGCTATTACAGAGGCCCCAACTGTAATCTCTGCTGGGGGAAAACCGGAGGAACACGCCACCACCGCGGTGCCACATCTCTCCACGCGATGAGCGCATCACACTGTATGTCACATTGGCACGACTTCTGACGAAAAGCAGACAGACGCAGCTGCACCCCCGCCAAATCTGAACTGTCAAGTGAGACGCAAGAAACACAGAAGCATGTTAGTTACTGCAGACGTAATTTCTGCTGCAAGACTTTTTTTTTTTAAAGAAGGGGGGGGGGGGGTTTGTTTATCAAATGATGTACTAAACTGCCTTAATGATTGTACGGCTGCCAAACTCATCTTGTGAAAAGGCAAAAAAAAAAAAAAAAATCAATGCAGCAGCTACTGCATTTTTACTGAGTGTGAATTTTTCATTCGCCTCCAATGATTCCATCTCTGTTGACTTGTCAAAGTTAGATTTTTTTGAAGTGCCTATCACTGTGCATCTACGCTTTAGTTGTGCCCTGAACCTCAATGAGGTAGTTCAAGTACACTCATGTATCACATTCTCTGCAAATGCTCAAAAAAAAAAAGAAACTATGCAATCAATAGCTGCGCAGCATTGACCACAGTTCAGTTATCGGTATTACGCTGAAAATTTAAAGCATGAGCTCACATGTTGACCCTCCCGATCTGGCTCCATATGCATGTGGTAATTTCAAGTCTGTTTCTACCCCTGCTCCATCTTCTCACTATGTCATCAAACCACCTCACGCTCTCTCTTTCTATCTCTCTCTGCTTTTTTTTTCTTCTTTTTTCTTTTCCCTGAGCATGTTTTTTGGGTCTCTGCACGTCCATCCCATTGATTCTATGGTGATGGTGGAGTTGTGTCTTTAGCTGATAAGACGTTTGCATCACGTACCGACCAAGCTAATGTGATCACAGACTAGCCTCCTTTTCTATTTAGATGTCTCCAACATCATAAAACAATAGCCGTGGCGCTTGCTTGTTTCGCTCTTAATATAACAGACGCCTTGCACATCACACCTCTGAATGGTAAAGAAGCTTATTCTGCAGCTCTGCCTTCTCCGCTGTAGCTCATAGGCTCCCTCTGTACGCTCTTTGTGAAGGATGCCAACTAATCTGTCTTGAGATGACTGTGATCAGAGGAGAGAATGGAGGCTGCCTCGCATCAAAGCACATCTTCGAATACACCTGGAGATAATACTACTCTGAATACTCAGCGTGTCACTCATATTAGATCACAGCTGTCTTGAATGGAAAGCCCGATGACTTAGAGGGGTGGTGTCATCCAAGCTGTGAACACACATTGGCCGAGCTCGGCAGGGAAAGAAGGAGACGTCGGTGAAATAATCAAAAATATAGTTTTTTTTTGTTATTTTAATTATTACATGTGTGTCAGAGAGTGTGCATGTGCGTGTGCGACAGAAATGCATTAATGTAGTGTAGTTTTTGTAGCTGGCTCCAAAACAGACAGTGGGAAAAAGCCCAATATCCTGTGCACGAGTCAATACATTATCCCCCATTATGGCTGTTTTCTATTTTTCCATTAACGGGACATTCAGTTCCATGTTTCGGAGGCGTGCATGCTTTGATTGACAGGGTTTCAGGTCGGATGTTCCAGCTCCAAACAATCGACAGTAAGGTTTTGATTTGCAATAGTAGCCTCGGCAGCAGCAGCAGCCAGCCACGTCGTCCACGCGTCTCCACAGTCTGATGTGTCAAAATGAATTGAGGGTTTTGCTGTTTAGATTTAAAAAGAAGGGAACCACAGAGCCGTAACTGTTGTGACTCCTCTCCAAAGCTGACAAGATAACTACATAATATACAGCCAGATAAGGATGAAGGATTAATGATCCTCCCCGTGTGGAAATGTGCCACGACAGCAGCAAATACTAATAGATAATAAAACACACTTTGGGAATATGGGGAGTAAATAAAACCGGAGAAAAGTCTGGATGAACAGATAGGAGGAGAAGAAAAAAAGGGGCAATCGCTGCAACAAGTCACACCGACCCCCTGGTTAACCGCTGTAATGGAAAATCTGCCACGGCCCTGTTACATTTTCATGCATGATGTCTGTTCATTTACATATTTATGAATGGCTAGAAGGAGTAATGCATTATTTCAACCGCCAGAACCCACTCCACAATGATTTTAAATGATGATTTGATTGATTCGTATTCACCTAGTCCTCCCACTGTAGCTGCTTGTTGCTAGTTGTACAGACTCATCAGGCACAGTGCGCATACATTGTTTCATATATGTTCTACTTGCCATCTAATTTGCACTTCTGTCATGTTTTGTCGGAGTAAATTGATTAAAAAACTATGAGTGTAATGAAAACATTTCACCTGGAGGCGTCAGGATATTCAATTCTAGGCTTGTGCTGCCAAGTAAAAACCAAAATACTTTCCTGGGAGGTCACTAAGAGGTGGCATCAAGTTGTGCATCAAGTGACGCTACATTCAATAATAGAAAAAATCCCCTTTCCTGACATTTTTCTCCCTCTATCTGTCCCTGGGGTGGAAACACAGAGGCATGTCGGCTAGTTTGGAAGTTCCCCCGACTTTCACTTTGGAAGATCGTGGATGTTTAGTCCTTTTCCTCTTCCCTGATACTGTACCACTCCACCAAGAGTCTTAGCGCAGCCCAAGTAACTAATATTCTGCGTATATCCAAAGTTTATATTGTCATATTAATTATGGACCGCATCCTTAAGAAGCTCTTCTCTCTGAAGTGTTCATCTGCAGCTCCTGTGACAGCCTCGCTCGCCGGCCATGAGATTACAACACCTCCATGATTGATGAGCCCTATTAATGCTCTCATGCATTCATCAAAGTCATTTTTTAAGGCATGAGAACATCATGCAGTCGCCAAAATATGCACTTTAGGTACACTGCCAGAGGTGGCTGCGGGGGTTATCGCGCCACACAACATCAGTCAGCGCGCTCATTAGGGATGCGGTTACATGTGTGATCAAATATATGACCGCTCTTTAATCAGGTGGCTGTACCGGCCGGCGCTGCTGCTGCTGCTGCTGCTGCTGCTGCTGGGGACGAGGGGGAGATCAATTGGCACAGGGCAAAGGGTTGCGATTGGGTCTTTGTTCCCGAGAGAGTCGGATTCATCCATCAAGCAGTGGGCGTGTTAAGTAGAAACACACTTAGCGTATGTGGTTCTGACTTGATCTGTCAGACTTGCCAAACCTCAGGTATGTGATGTGAATGACTAGATTTCTCCTAATACATAACGTAACACACAGTCCATGCTTATTTTATCATAATGAACGAGTCTCTCAGTGAAAAACCTGCAGTATAAACATAAATACCGAAAGTTTCTTCAGAACAGCAACGAGACTAAAACTTAAATAAGTTAATGCAAGTAAATTAGTCTTGATGTTTATCTTCTTCTTCATATCAACATTTTACACATCTCTGTTTTCTATAGCAACCGATACAGAAGAAAATAGCAAAACAGTCATTTTAATTTGCATGTGTATTTGTTTTAATTTCTTTATTTGAAAGCTTCGTTATTAATATATTTTCATTAACAATGGATTACGGTAATTGCTACTGTATGTCAAACATGTGAATAGGACTGTGTATCTTGATCTCTCTACAGTTCTTTGCAAATCTGCAGAGCTTTTTTTTTTGTAGCAAGTTTAAGCTCGACTTAGGCTTCATGTATAACCTGAACGTCATGGCTCAGGCTCAGAGAAGGATCTGTACTTCATGTACTCTACATGAAGTCATATATTAAACACCACCTACCCAGCATCAATCAGCAGACACACACATATATTGCAGCAGCAGATAGCAGTTTAAAGGACTGATAGTTTGCTGAGGAGTCGGTGGAGACCAAAATTGAGCTAAAAGGACTGAGCACATTGTCAAGTCGTCAGAAACATTAGCTTTGCCAACTTTATGAGCTGCCGTACAACAACCAAAACATTAATAATGCTTTGAATGATCTTATTTGAAATCATTATAATGATTTATGTATAGTATGTGCTTGTCATCTGTTATTTTGAAGCCTGAAAGTTAAACGTCCAATTCCGTTTTAAAATGACAACACAGCAGCAACACGACATGACATCAGATAAAATCTGAAGACTTGTATGAACTGTGTGGTGATGAATTCAGCCTATAAATATTGTTGTCATGTCTTATGTTTCTGCCGGAGGTTTTTATTGTATCGGCTCATAAAAACACACAAACAAATCCCCTCCCCCGACACTATTCAGGAGTGACATGTTCCATTTCCGTCTGACAGGTGGTCACTTATATCGTAAATCCCTTAAGGTATGAGGAGTGCATACGTTTTACAGAGTAGCCCGAAAGGTAAACACATCTGCATGCTGATAGTGTGTGTGTGTCTGCGGCAAGAGAAGCCGAGAAAAGCCAAAATAGAATCAGCCCCTCTTTGTGTTTATAATTAACTTTTAAATATCTAAATAGCTTTTCTCCATTGTTGAACCAAGAAACACACATAAAGACAGAAATATGAATCACCGCCACCACCACTCTGTAGAAATCTTACTTTTCATAATCAGCTCTATTGCACTCAGTGTCAGAATGGGAGGCCTACTAAATGTACCATGTATAACACAATGTGCTCAGGGCAAACACCTTGATTAAACCTTACAAGCCGAACATGCAGCAAGAATCACATTAATTGGTACAAGCCTTGCAGATTTTTTTGCACCTACGAGCTCTGCATGTTGATGAGGGAGGGGAGAGGAGGAAGAGCAGCTCGAGCAGGGCGGAGGGATGTCATGCACAGAATAATGAAGTTTAAATAGATATATTTTAAAAATTATGTTTGGCTCAATTCACAGTTGCACTCATCACCAGCCTCTTACTTAACTACATATCATGTTTATTTGGCGCCGTGCAGACAGCAACGCTACTTGGTATCTTAAAGTCTCACATGAAACATTGAAAATGACTGTATAAGGTTTTATGATGTTAGGCTAGAATTGGATATATGTAATAACTTAAAGGGATAGTTCAACATTTTGGCAAATTGGCCCATTGCCTATAGTTTTAGGAGTAGGTTTGTTACCTTTAATTGTCGGTGCAAGCTATTTTTAGAACGGCGGAGCAGAGCGGCGAGCTGCTCAGAGCTACGCTATGGAGGCTAATGGGATTTCTTGGTTTCCCTCATCAAACTCATCAAATACACAATCCAACAACTCCAAAACGCTCTGGTGGACAAGTTGTGACCTGCACATTCACCACGCTATGAGATAATAACAGAACGTTACCAGACAGAGTTGTTTTAGAGGTAAATTCAGAGATTGCTTGCTGAAAAACTGCTTCCGACAGGAACGCGCATCAGCGGTTTTGCATGAATTTACCTCGAAAACAACTCTAAGCAGCTCGCGACTCTGCTCCGCCGTTCTAAAAATATCTTGCACCGACAATTAAAGGTAACAAACCTACTCTTAAAACTACTGTATAGGGATTATGGCAATCGGTCAATATGCCAACAAGGTGGTACTACAGTATGTAGACTATAGAATAGTACCAATAAGAGACAATATATTACATAAAATATATACATATTTTATACCATTGGTTATTTTTTGGCGCTTTTTGTGTCTTTATTTGACAGTGGAAGTGAAGATGAACCAGAAAATCAGGGTAGAAGTTGTGTAGGAGAGCAGTAACGCCCTTGTTTAGTGCACCCTAATCATTCAGTCCCCATTGTTGCAAAGCTTTTACTACTTTCTTTTAGTTTAACTTCTTCAGTCCTAAATCTCGTGGCTCCTTCTGTTTCTTACGGTAAAGTTATGAGGGACAATCTTCATTTTATTGTGTGCTAAAAAATACACTGTTTTACTAAATCAATGAAAGCAATCATTTTATCAGATAAACAGTTATTGTGCGTCGCTGAATCTGCAATGAGAAATAGTTTTTCAGCTTTTTCTGTTGTTTTGACTTCTAAAGTGAGTAAACAGATGAGGGGCTGCACTGACAACCTCGTGGAGGAAAGTGTTAAAGACGGAGACAAGTTTGAAATGAGACCGAGTGCAAACAACTACTGAAATGCCCCCACTGGGTTAATCAAAGACGCTTCTGTTGCCCCTCCCAGCTGGATGTCAGTCATCTACCGTGCGCACACACCGCAGATGTGTGTGGATCCTCTAATGAAGCCTCCTTTGTCCCAATGTCACAAGGTTTAGGCTGCTCCGGTGCTGAAATGAGGCCCACCATGCTGAGCCTGAGGTTTTTGAAGCTCTTGTTTTAGAAGCTGCAGCAGCGTCACCTCCCACAGAACAGACATTCTGGCAAACACGCTCAGACGTTACAATCTGAGCAGCTTCCCCTTTTTTGTTGTAGCTGAACTGGTGGAGTCGGGGAGCTCTGCTCACTTAGATCCCAGATATGCCGGTTCCTGTCATGTACTGAACTGCAGACAAAATCTCTAATGAGAGTTGCCTGTTATAGATACCTGGCATGTTAGCTCACTCTTTGCTTCAGACGTCTCTGCCATCTGTCTGTCTCGCCCCCTTAATATGCACGTTCAGAGGAAATTTTTGTGATTTTATTGTGGGGCATGCCTGCGAGCAATCAGTTCTACACATTTTTTTCGCTGGGATGTTTCCATATGACGCTAACTATCCGGGGATATGATAAATGGTCACATTCATCAACGCGCACAAACACGCTACTGTACACTTTCTTGTACTATCTCCCAGCGCATCAGATCCTGTAATATAGTCATCTATCATTAAATTTTCCCGTCTTACAAATGAGGAGAGAATAGTGTGCCAATTAATCTTCATCTAACACCCACCGTGCCTAGCAAACATCCCAGTATTGCTGGTGCTTTCCTCATTTTTGGCACTGGTTGTCTGTGCAGCCTCGTTTATCTCCGGCGCTCCGACTTCAGCTGTTACCCCGGCCAGGAAAGAGGGAATCCAAGTCTCAGCAGATGCAGAAATAAGACCAGTGATACAGTATTAAAACCAGGAATATAGTGGCTCTGAACAGTCTTCCTCGTGAGTTCACACAGAGCCGAATCATTGCCTGAGGTATACCCCTCCTCCCCACTTTACCCTCCTCACTCCTTATTACAATATGAAGCAATAATGAAAAAGAGAGAAAAAAAAAACAGAGACAAGATTGCCATTTTGTTCCTGACTCTAATTGCAGATTAAAGACAAAAAGTGGGTCCGGCAGATGAAAATGTCACTACTTTGTCACTTTCCTTTCTGAAGAACGGCTCCACTATTAGCCTCACGTCGCGGCCTTCAGAGCAAATGACTGTTTGAAGGCAGCGGGGGCCTGTTGCCATATGGCACAAGACAGCGACGGAATTGAATAAACAGAGGAGATTTGCGAAAACAAAGCAGCAGGAGTGCGTCATTAGACAGCAGTTGTCCGTGAGAGAGACTGCAATTCAAATAGGCAGAGGGGTCACACAGAGAGTAACAAAGTGCGAGGATCAGTGTGAGGACTGCCATAGTTAATTTTTACACCGCTTGCTCCCCCTCCAGCTACAGAGCAGCAGCAGCCATCACATACAGCTATAGCTATACACTATGTTCCCACTCAAGCTGTTTGCCTTTTTTTTTCCTATAGCGCAACCTTTACGGAAGTACAGGAGGGTTAACTCCTCCGAGTGATAATGTGATGCATTATGTATCGCCAGAGGGAAATCCTCTTAATGCGAGTGGCTCCGTCCTCCAGGAGGTCAGAGGCCGGGGTGAGCGTAGCGTCAGAGTGACACACCTTCAGGGAATCGGAGCCGTACTTATAGGACACTTGAGCAAAGTTAGTGAAGGAGGAGAGTTTTAAGGTCTCGTGTGGTGCACGTTCATTTACAATGCGGCAGTCGGACAAAATCCTCACTGCAGTTTAAGGCCTTCCTTAGTTCACAGGTTCAGGGATTTTCAGTGTCCAGCTGTTTTTTTTAAAAAGTTGATGGAGTCAGGACAAAGTTATGCAACAAAAAAGTTCCACACCAGACACAAAAGACAGAAGACGAGTAGCCCATCAAAAGAAAAATAAAACAATAATATTACATTTACAGAAGTTGTTTAGGAAAGTCACGTTTTTATTCTTATTGTTTATGTTTTACAGCCCTGCTAGCAGCTCATTGACGCTGTAGAGAGCAGTGCTATGGGATAATGGCAGAATGCGAACATGGTGCAATGCTTAGCATGTTTACCATCTTAATCTAGCATGTTAGGATGCCCCTGACGGCAACACGCATCAGTGGTTTTGCATGAATTTCCCTCTAAAACAACTCTGTCTGGTAACTTTCTGTTATTATCTCATAGCGTGGTGAATGTGCAGGTCACAACTTGTCCACCAGAGCGTTTTGGAGTTGTTGGATTGTGTATTTGATGAGTTTTATGAGGGAAACCAAGAAATCCCATGAGCCTCCGTAGCGTAGCTCTGAGCAGCTCACGGCTCTGCTCCACTGTTCTAAAGATAGCTTGCACTGACAGTTAAAGGTAACAAACCTACTGTTATTACTATAGGGATTATGGTAATTAAAAATGTTGAACTATCCCTTTAAAGTCAATCCACAGAAAGACTTGTCCCCAAAATGATCACTTGGACAAACAACATTTTTGGTTTGAGTCAAGGAATCCTGAAAGTCATCGATTTCATCCTCTGGGGACTGATAATAGTATTGCTACTTTATTTCAGCCAGAACAAAAGCAACACATGACACTTACTGTAAAGTCGGCACTAAAACTCGAATTTCATGAAAGGATCCTCTGTTCAGGACACTGTTTTGGCCCCGACGTCACAGGAGCAAACACTCACGACCTTTAGTTCTGAGCTTTGACAACAACCCCTGGTCACAACATCTGTAGTACGTATCTAATGAATGCATGTCGGGTGTTGACTGTGAACGGTCTCATGTGTGAACTCAAGACAAGTGGAATGTGATCTGCTTTTACAATAAGCGTCCCTCTCCTGACAGTGTGTGTGTGTGTTTGTGTGCGTGGTACATGTGAAGTGTATGAGTGCGTGTCTGCGTGTTGACTCGATGCTTTAATGGTGTTTGATTAGGAACAGATTGCTTGTAGGCTCCAGCGCATCAACTCCCAAGTAGGTCAATAAAAGCAGGTTGACTGTTTCAGTTCACCGTTCACAACTCTAATTCTTCCAGCCCCCCAAATACTATAAGCTAATTTTAAATCATCAGGGCCTCCTGATGTATTTGGGTTAGGGTGTCACACCTTTCCACATCCTCAAGGATTTATATATCACTGCTTCAAAAAGCATCTGGAGCCCTAATAAAACCCTAATGTGACCAAAACCAGGGGCACATTAGCTCCGCCATCTCATTACATCTATGAGTCATCGCTGCCAGTATCATATCAGATCAATTCAAGCGCAGTCATTGTTGGCTTTTGTCTGATTGTTTGTTTTTTTATGTCCCCCCCCTCCCTCCCCACCCTTGTGAAAGGAAATTGGCTAAGAAGCGTAAGGAGACACTGAACAGCACCCGCCAGGAAATGACAGTGATGGTCAACTCGATGGACAAGAGCTACACGGAGCAGGGCACCAACTGTGACGAGGCGCTCTCCTTCATGGACACACACAACCACACGCTGAACACCCGCAGCGAGTGTGCGCTCACACTCAACGGCCGCAGCGAGTGTACCCTCACGCTCAACGGCCGAGGTAAGACAGGTCAGCATCAGCCCTATACCTGCCTCTTTTTTCTTTTTTTTCTTTTTCTTTTTCTTTTTTCTACAGTCACACACGCCGAGCAGGCTGGAAGCAATTTATTTGGTTTGGTCAGGTGAGAAAGAAATCAGACTTGGCTGCACAGGACACACTGTAGTCGCACTGGGCAGGCTGATGAAAATGTGAATCTTGGTCTTCTTCCAAGTCAAGCGTGGAGTTAGGAACATTTTTTTTTTTAAAGTAAAATAACAACAACTCATTCTTGCATTTAAAATTTCAACATTTGAACAGACGTGTCCTGGTAACATAATTGTTTTGACTTCCTGCTACACAAAATCTCAAATTTTGCAGAACAATGGGAATCAAAACTCTAGGTGTTTTTGTTTCTTTTCTCTTTTTTTTTTATCACTTACCACAACTAGTTGCATAAATTAGTTTTGAAAATGGATTTTTAATGAACAACTGTCTTCACATCCCTTTGTTTTTCTGTTTTTCTTTGCCTTGTTCCACCCAAGACTTTTATTCAGTGCGTGCAAATGATTTGACAGTAATTTTGTCGCTTTTGAAAAACTACCCGTTGTTACCAGCGCTCGTGGTAGTCAGCAGGGAAACTGCTTCTTCAATACAGCTGAAGAGAATTTACTTTCGTTTGACAGAAAATACTTTGATATGATTTTGGGAGAGATTGTTTCATTTTTATTTTTTTTTCATCCTTCTTCACAAGCCCTGAAGGGTTTGTTCTACCCTTTTTACATATTCTGCTTTTAAATTTCTTTAGTTTCTCTAATTATTTTTTTGTCAAATTAGGTAAAAGTAAACTTAAATTGGCATTATTAATAATTAACGTGAAGGATCCAGTTGCTGATACTCACACCATAACTGGACAGCTGTGGAAATGTTTGTGGAAATGCTTGTTAGTAGTCAGAGGAGGGTCTGCAATTCTGATTAATAAGACATCTTGAATACCTAAAACTGGCCTCAAAGCCTCTCAAATAAAAAATGAGCTCTACTAACAGTCTGTCATGAGGTGCTAAACTCCTGTTCTGTTTTCAACTCACGGTGGAAATACACAACACATACTAGACGACGTGCTGCGGTGCGATAACCTTTTAATTTTCTCCGTCCCAGGTTAAAGTTAATACTTGGTTGATAGACAGCTCGGCTAAGTCTGCACCCAGGGCTTGACCTGGTATAATCCCAGGCAAAACCATCAGATTAAAACTCTGCAGCAGCTTCTGTCTCTGCACCCCTGCAGGGGATGAGCCCCAAAGATGCTCTGACCTTGATTAACTGTCTGTTAGTATAGGATGCTCAAATCTGTCTGCCAGCGTAAATGATTTAAATGCATTACTCTGCACCCGGCCTGTCAGTGTAATGTCTTCTATATTGTATTCTAAGATCGGGCGCGCTCGCCATGACCTTACATGACTGTCAATAGTGTCACTTTGGCTCAAAACATCATGGCTGGCAGATTTAAGCTTACTCCTGAACAACCTGCACTCATAACCCAAACCCTGTTATTGACAGTTGGCTCTGTTGAGATTGTACAAAAAGCTCTTATTTTGTTGTGCGACCAGGTGACACCTCAGGTTGCCAAAAGGCCAAATGGGCATTTGCTCTCTTGTCCATATGAAAACTGCTCTGCTCTGGCACAGCAAAAAGCAGAACTGGGATATCTTTGAGGTTATTGAACTACTACTTTTGTTTTATATTCTAATGCACAATGTTGTGCACCAACTTTAGAGTTAGCCGTTATTTTGCAGATCAAGTTTTTACATAAATCGTAATGTAGTTCTGGTGAAGCTATGGTGCTACACTGCAAAAACTCAAACTCTTTCCAAGAATATTTGTCTTATTTATTGTCAAAATGTCTCATTTCTAGTCAAAACTAATCTCATCACCTAAAAATTAACTTGTTTTCAGATAATTTTCACTTGTTTCAAACAAATTTTCACTTGAAATAAGTAGAAAAATCTGCCAATGGAACAAGTTTTTGGCAGATTTTTCTACTTATTTCAAGTGAAAATTATCTGAAAACAAGTTCATTTTTAGGTGATGAGATTAGTTTTGACTAGAAATTAGACATTTTGACAAGAAATAAGACAAATGTTATTGGAAAGATTTTGAGTTTTTGCAGTGTATAATGAAGCTATGGTGCTAAACAAAGACAAAAATTGACGGTGTATTAATAATCTGGATTCCTGAGGCCTGAGTTAAATTTTTTACTCCTTATATACTTCTGTATTTTTATTGGAATGGTCCATTCACCTGAATCACAAAGAAACACATTTCTGTCCAACCTCCAAGCAAAGTAGTTTAATTTGCTCAAGGTCTCAGAGATATCAGCTGCCACTGCCGCACAATGCAGTTGAATGGATTTTTGTTTTGTTTGGCTTTTTTTTTTTTAAAAACAAGAAAAAAAGAGATGCAGTTTGCCCCTGGGTGTCTGTAAACATGTTTTTTTTTGTTGTTGTCATTTTGGTGAAGTTTTAGTAATATCGAAAGCAGTAATACAAAGAGTATTCTTGTACGTAGGGTGGTATTTTTTTCCTTTAAGTTGATTTTCTGAATACGCCATGAAATATTGAGCAATGCTATTGACTATTGATGCCTCGTCGTTGTGTTCTTTGGTTTTCATCTGTAGCCGGATCATCACCTTCCTCCTTCACGCTGCCAAAAGCCAACACGCTCAGTACCTCCATCCCCACCAACTCCTACTACCCAGGTAAACACACGCTGCTGTGCACTATTTCCTCACGCTTATCCTGTGTGTCAACAAAGAAGTGCTTAGTTCATGTGCAGCGATGTTGAGTGAAACCAGAAGGTGTGAAATCCAGTCAGCATGAAACCTGCAGAAGTAGCGGCATAGATTAACAAGAGGCGATATTTTCAAACAAGTATTAATTAGTTGAACATTAAAGGCTGTAATGTGCGGTATAATTTTACCTAATAGAGTTCATATGTGCTTTAGAAATTAAACGACGATTTCACAAATGAGGAGGTAGATAAATTGACTTTAGATGGGTTTTGCACCCCGCTACATCTCTGGTTATGACACAAAAATGTTTTCTATCGCTTTGCTGAGATGAAATTTAGCTGTTCAATTATGACTTTCAATTTCTCCCGATAATATCTGTAATTGTGTGTCTTATGTAATCATATCACAGCTCATTGATTAGATGGAGTAAAGGGCAGCTAGATTCATAATCAACTCCAACTTACTGTATAATTAGCTTGTTTTTGGAGAAAATATAAGTTTTTTGTCACGCAGCTCGGCAAGAAACCAGAAAACTGTCCGTTATTATTCTCTATTGTTGTTGTTTTTTCATTTTTTTGTGAACTTATGTTGACTTTTTTTATTTATTGCAACTCTCTTTCCTCCTCCAACTTCTGCACTTGTTATGGGGGTATGAGCAGATCCCTTTGTGCCAACTGCTATCTTAGGTGAGACACATTTTCTTTTCCCATTGCTGTTGATTATTTATTCTTACTTCGATGTCAAAGAGAATTACAGTACATTACATTCATAAGATGGCTGCTTGGAGACGTAACTGTGAGGACAAAACAAAACAAAACAAAAAAAAAAGCACAGACTTTTTTTTTCCATTTTTGGTTTTGGTTGGCTCTTTTTTACTAAAGATGGCTTCCTCACCTTCATACCTGCCTGCTGCTTCTCTCCCTCCTCCTCCTCCTCTTCCTCCTTCTCCTCCTCCCCCCTCCTCTTCCTCCTTCCTCTCCCTCCCCCGTCAAACGAGGAGGGGGCAGGGGGGGGGCTTTCCTCTCCTCCTCTCCCGGGCTGAGGCTGGCTTCACTCCATCCCATCCGCATTGCGTGTCGTGCGTGTGATGTCACATACGTGTTTGACCTCTCATATGCATGGACAGACATGTGGACTGGATGTGGGGGAGTGTCGAAGGGGGGGCACTGGGGGGGGAGGGGAGTTTTTTGGGGGGGGGCGGCGGCAGTTTGCCCCAGCGCCAAGGCTGTATAGTAGTGTGCTGAAGCCATAGCAGCTGCACCGAGACACAAACACAAAATCTCTAAGCCCCCGCCCCTCAACCCCTCACCAAAAAAATTTCCAAAAAAAAAACGGGTTGCGTTCGGTCTAAACATGTAAAGTCTAGCATTAGCTGTGCTGCCCTCCCCTCCCTCCCCCCTCTCACTCTCTCTCTCTCCTCACTACGCATTTAACTCCCCTCCCTCCCTCCAAAACAACAACCTTTTCTATTATTCTTTTTAATGTCGCTCCCCCCCTGCCTTTGGCTAACTGCTAGTGACCTACTTGTTTTTGTTTTGGTTTTTGCCAGTGTTTATTCATCCTGTTCAGTGATAAAATAGAATTATAAAAAAGCATTTTGTTCTTCTGTTAATTATTACTGGCCTTTGTTGAATATGCAGAGCAGCCCAAAGTGCAGCAGCGTCTTATATGAGCAGATGCTTTTCCTACCAGCGGAGCACATAATGTTGCTACTAAGTGGGGCACTAGAACCGTAATAATTTAATACTCAAGGCCAAGAAGAAAGATGCAATAAGCAACTCTACCACAAGCACCATAACTTCATTTATAAGTACACCAACTTACAGTTAGGGCGTATTTCCTTTCTTTTCTTTTACTTTTTTTTTTCTTTCTCCACATTAGTGCAACTTGAAGCAGCGTCTTTCATCATCGCTGTCGTGACAGCTGCTTATGTTAGTTCCACATTTAATAAAGCATGAAACAATTAACATGAAATTACAGCAGCCAGAAAAGGTTACATGCTTTCAGTTGTGACACATTCAGTCACAGCATTGTCTCATCAGTCGAGGTTAATGATCAAAACTGATTAGATCATAGCGGATTGGTAATGTTTTTTGATTTCGTAGCGCATTTCTTTTTTGTTTAAAAAAAAAAAAAAAAAAAGAAGGCATAAAAACAGGTGTCACCACTAGCACATGTAAATATAATTATAGCAATTAGAGGAAGAAATTCAAAATGTCAGAATACTCAAAAAATAATTGGCATCATTAGAATGTGCAAGTTACAGATCGGAAACAATTAGCGCTTATTCCAAAGACGGCCAGTATTTCACCATTACTTTCCCCCTTGAAATCCATGACTTCCTTGTTATTTATTTATTTTTTTGTTCTTTTACTTTTGTCTTGCACTGTTGAAATTGCCCCATCCATCCACTCAACATCCCCCCCTCCCCCCTCCTCCCCTTGACTAGGCTTTCTACCGAGGCAGTTTGGACTATATAGGGAAGGCATGTGATCTTGCCTTTTTTTTAATAGCGTAGCTCTAAAGCGACTACACTACTGTGACAGGTTCTCATGCTGTATTGTTGCTTATCCCCTCTCTCCTCTCTCTTCTCCTCTCTCTTTCTTTACATACGTAACCTCTTATGTATCTGCTATCTAAAAAGTGCCCATTAATGGTAAGTTTTTCCAAGTGGGCCCTGGGTTTGGGGGGAAAAGGAGGTGGTGTTTTACTCAGAAAGCGAGCCGAAAGTGAGAGGCTGCTTCTGACATGGACATTACGACATTTTTTTATTGCATGACCAGTGGACATGTTAGCATTTCACCACCCTCCGTCCGTACCGTGCCACCAAGCCGCCACCATTAGCCTAGCATGGTCAAAGTATACGTACAGTGCCCCATGGCAGCATCACCCCATGCATTCTCCTCCCATCTCCGCTTCCCTCCTGGGTTGTTTTCTTTCTTTCTTTCTTTTTGTTTTTATTTTTAACTTTCTTTTTTTTAGGTTTAAATTATTTTTCTTTTCGTTTTTTGGTGGGTTGGCGGGGAAGAATGGGTGGCAGGGGTCAAATTCACGCTGTGTCTGTGTGATGCTTCTGACGGTGCCTGCTGCAACATGCTCACTGTGGCCCACCACACCCCCTCACATCCTCCTCCTCCTCCTCCTCCTCCTCCTCCTCCTCCATGTTTATGGACACCCTCCATCGTCCGCTGGCTCCCCACAGCATCTGTGCCTCATGTCTGCCACTGACTGGATTACAGTATGAAAGAGCTGGAGTGGACTCTGACTCGCAAATATGAGCTGTAGCCCAACCCGGCATATTGTATTGCCAGTGAACAACAATAAAAAAATAAAATAAAAAAAGGAAAAAGAAAAGTAAACTTGTTGTTTTACAGCATCTTCATGTGAATTTTTTTTTACGACCGCTCTTCACTGTTTCTTGCAGTTGAGGGCTCACTGGTGCTTTTTATTTTGACAGTAGCCATATTAAAGGGATAGTTCAACATTTTGGCAAATTGGCCCATTGCCATAATCGCTATAGTCATAGCAGTAGTTTCATTACCTTTAATTGTCGGTGCAAGCTGTTTTTAGAACGGCAGAGCAGAGCCGTGAGCTGCTCAGGGCTATGCTATGGAGGCTAAGGGAATTTCTTGGTTTCCCTCATCAAATACAAAATCCCCAAACTCCAAAACGCGTGGACAAGTTGTGACCTGCACAACCACCACGCTATGAGACAATAATGGAATGTTATGAAACTTAGCCATTTTCGAGGTAAATACAGGGTAAATGCAGAGACTGCTTGCTGAAAAACTGTCCCTGAACGCAACGCGCATCAGGGACATGCATGAATTTACCTCTAAAACAACTCTGTCTCGTAATGTTCCATTATTATCTCATAGTGTGGTGAATGTGCAGGTCACAACGTGTCCACAACAGCATTTTGGAGTTGTTGGATTGTGTGTTTGATGAGTTTGATGAGGGAAACCAAGAAATTCCCTTAGCCTCCATAGAGTAGCCCTGAGCAGCTCGCCGCTCTGCTCCGCCGTTCTAAAAACAGCTTGCACCGACAATTAAAGGTAACTAACCTACTACTATGACTATAGCGATTATGGCAATGGGCCAATTTGCCAAAAATGTTGAACTATCCCTCTAAACACTTGTAGTGTACACAGTAAGAGCCTCATATTGAAATGGCTATAATATACTTTTGTACAGGACAGTATGGCCTGTGATGTTGAACATTTTCCAGCCACACACTGAGACAGATGGACCTGAACCTTCTCACCACATGACTCATCATATTACTCAATGATGTTGTGTTGTTATGACCATCCATAACAAACAGATTACTAGCTGAGAGTTGTTTGTCAATCTGGAGGGCGGTGACATAATGCTCAACAGTAAATGAGGTAATGGTGCCATCTGTTAATGGAGACGGTCTCAAAGTGAGATACGGACCGGTGTATATAGAAAGATTGACAACGCCAAGAGAGCTTATCTCGGGTCTTACATGACAATAGAGTCATAAAACACCACTGACATTTACTGCTTGGAGCATTATGTCACCAGTACATGTCTTATTATAACATGTCTACTAATATTAAAGCCATGCCAGGTGAGCTCCTGCCTCTCCATCCTGACCTGCTCTGGCCTGTCCCTGTGTTTTCTTGCCCCCCTCCCCCACCCCCACCCCCTTCCCCCCCTTCTCCACCTTCGCAGACGAGAGCCAGAACATGGGCAGCGACACCAGCAGCCTGGTGCAGTCGCACACTCACTCCCTCCGGAAGCGGGAGCCGGTGGACGTGCCGTACCAGACGGGTCAGCTGCACCCGGCCATCCGCGTGGCCGACCTCCTGCAGCACATCACCCAGATGAAGTGCGCCGAGGGATACGGCTTCAAGGAGGAGTACGAGGTAGGACGCAAGCAACCCCCGAGTTGTCACCACTACCCCCCCTCACCCACCCCCACCGCCACCACCGCCCTGAAGCTATAAAGGTTGGAAACGCAAATAAAGCCCGGTGATAGACTCGTCGTAACGTCTCCATGGAGATTCTTTAGTGGAGATGTTTATCAGTCTTAATACGAGGCTTCATCTGTGTTGCTTTCTCTGTCTCTGTCTCTGTCTCTCTCTCTCTCTCTTTCTCTTCCTCTCTTTATTTCTCTCTCTCTCTGTTTTGCACCGCACAGCAGAACTGTTTTGTTTCTCCCCAGATGCACTTTTATGATAAATTGTTAATGTAGCCCGTCTCAGTGTGTTTACGGTGTGATTCGTTTTGTTGTTCATCTGTTCCATGTTGTTTGCAGCGACTGTGCATTTTCACGTCCTTGTGTTTGTGTGTGTGTTTGTGTGTGTTTGTGTGCGTGTCAAATGCTCTTGCCCCAGTTCCCCTCTGAATCTCAGCCACAGACTAAAAAAGGGGGCCTGCTCCTCCAAAAAGGTGAGAGGAAGCTCCATGTTAGTCCGCGCCCCCCCACCACCACCACCACTTTCCCTCCTTTGTCTGAATCAAGTCTGATAAAGCATCCGGCGATGGCAGCCCACTTGCTCTCCTAGGACTGTTGTCACACAACAGCATCCATAATCTGACACCAAAACAAAACACCCCCCCCCCCCCCCCTCACCACTACCACCACCACCTCCCGCCCCAATAGAGCATCACTCTCATTTCCTCTCATTAAGTGTGGGGGAGGCTGGCAGGGGTTTGGCGGCTCTCCAGCCTCTCCTCGCCGCCCGTCCCTCAGCACCACACCAGACCAGACAGCTCCGTCTCACCCCCCCCCCTCCTCGATGCCAATGGCTTCAAGCTATACTTTCTAAACCCTTCTTCTTCTTCTTCTTTTTTTTTTTTTACCTCTATCGCTTCAGTTCCGTCTTTCTCACATCACACTGACCCTTTCCACTGATCGCGTTGCCTCTCTCATATCTTCGTCCATCTTTATCAGCGCTCCCCATCCTCACCTTCTCTCTTTTTAACTTGCATCAGATCTCTCTCCACCTTCCTCTCCACTTACCTCTCTTGTGCCCTCCCTCCCTCCTTTGCTTTTATTTCTTCTTCTGCAGCTTACTTATCCACACATCTCCGCATCCCCCTCCTCTTTCCTGCCCTTCATCTCCCTTCCTCCCTGCTTAGTTTTACTATGTGTGGGCCAGATTTATCAGTAATTAACTCCCCACTTTCCCCCTCATGACTGCAGAATTAAATAATGCAGCCTCCACATTGCTACCTGTAGCATCAGATCATTGAAGGGCTGGAGTGCTTTGGGCTGCCCTCCAGGCCTAATCCATTATGGATAAAGGTGTTTTGGGTTCACGCGGGCCCGAACGTATAACAGTCAATCAAGAGGAAGCAACGCCATGACGAACCATTGGCCTCTCTGTCCCTTCACCCTGCTGTCACCGAGCTGTCCACAGCCTGCTGCAAAGAGAAACAAAAAAAGCCCTGTGGGATCTTTTTAGAGTTTATAATGGAGCTCATTCTCTCTTGGCTGGAGCGATTCATTTGTATGTTGTGTTTCGCTGCTTGTCTTTTCTACATCAATCTGTCCTGAGGTTAATGCCCTTTTTAACCTTTTTTTATTTTTGATGATAAGATTGGAGCCTCGTGCACCTCTAAACCTGTTGACTTACACTGTACTATATCTCTCTCTGACCCATGCTTCTTGTTATTCTGTACGTTAACTTTGGATCAGATAAACGAGGTAAGCCAATACTTTTGGTTATTTGTCAGTTTCTTTTTTTTCTTCTTCTTAGACTTGTAGATGATATCACAAACCTGACAGATTGATGGTGCTTGTTGGCTGTTTTTTTTAATTTTTTTTTATTATTATAGGGCCCTGTGGGATTAAAACATCTCACACATATATGATCACATCTGAAAAGGGCATTTACCAACAGAAGCTATGTGCAGTAAAACTGTTTGACAGTGTTGAGATGATGAAATGTGTGAAATGTGTGTGTCTATGAAGTCTTTTTTTTTTTCTCTCTCTCAATCAGGAACGGTGAGATCCATAAATGCTCCGAGACTTTACTCAGATGTTGCTTTACAAAGCTTTTCAAAAGCAGACCTACGTTAACTTACAAATGTAAAAAACTTGTGGATTTGGGGGAAATAATGACTCGAAACCAGCAAATTATGACGCTCAACTCAACAGATAAGGAGCAGCCAAACCAAACCAGTTTGGACTAGCAGCTCTGATAGCGGTGATTGGTAACTGGAAAAACCCAAATCACATTTTGCAAACTCAACAACGTGTATAGTTTTTAAAAAGCTTTATGAAGCCATGTTTGATATAAAGATATTTCTGCATGTCCAAAGTCTTTTGCACATTGATGCACAGTTTGATTGAGCAAATAGGAAGCAGAAAACAACTGCATTGAAAATGTAATGCTGTCATTGTGTTTGTTTTACCACTGAAGGTCCAACTAACAAATGAACACTCGTCAGTTTGAATGAGTCTCCTTATCTCACTCACCTGAGGATTAATTGATTCATAAGAAACACCACACCATTTTTTCTATTGGTATTCTCTTTTTTTATTAACTTTTCCACGTTGTGTACGTCAAGTGTTCCGTTTTCGCCTTATGTGCTGTAGCTTTTTTTCCCACCATATGCAGAGAAAGCAATGTTGCTTTACTCTCCCAGTAAGTACTGTAGTCACGGACAAAGAAACGGCAATGCAGACAAACTGTGCTGGGACTGAAGTACAGCAGGTAGCCTGTAATTAAAAACGCACTAAGTTGGATCGGGGCCAATGGGAATAATTTGAGGATGGTGAAAAACTACCTGCAGATGCAATGAAGTGAAAAACACATCGTAGGCCTTTACCACCAGGTTTTTTTTTTTAGTTTTTTTTTTTACACACAGAGCCATCCGTTGTTTTTCTATCGCTATCTGGTGAATTTCACGTAGCCAATTATTCCCAGTGTGGGTGTGTTAGTTAGCCCTCAAATTTAAAACCATCATATAATTCCTGTCTCTGCAGATACAAACTACTTCATCGCTGTGATTATATCCTCCCCCCTTCCTCCTCTCTGAGTTTAGGATTCAAACAGCTGGAGGAATGAGACTGTAGCATCCGAGACAGGCAGGGTCACTCAGTCTAAAAGAGAACGATTATAAAGTTGCCAGGTAACGCCTTTCAGCTTGAAGATGATTTGTCTTCGGATGCTTAATACCAGACCTGTATCCTTCAGAGTGACAGGGAGAACGACATTGGCCCGCGCATTTACTCAAGACATACTGCCACAGGAGGAGAGGCTTATGTAATCTGTCTCTGAGACATGCTTCCATCTTCACTTTGGAGGGGACGGGACGTATTTTTAGCATATTAAAGCTGTTTCTCAGTGAAATCACTAATCCTTAGGACTTAATACAGGAATATGTCCTTGTGTGGTGTCTGAAAGGCCTTTATTTGCGAGACAAATGGCCCGCTGCCTGCCACGCCGCCGAGATGAATGAAACCATCAAGTCCTAGAGCAGTGATGATTGAAGACAGTGCATCCAGCTCCCTCAGACTGGCTAATCACACTAAAAGAACCCTCCAAACAATCCGTTTAACCTTCGATAAATGCTCCCAGATCTGCATCCGGATGCAGCTGCTGACTTCTCAAATGTGCATTATCTGACTGTATATTTAAAAACAGAACAATAACATGTTTTTTTTGTCCAGACTAGTCTGCTTGGAGCCAAAAAACCAAACCCCAGTCAGTCGCCCATCCGCCCGCCCCTGCCAAACAGCGGTGGACTGGCACTGGAGATGTATTTTTGATAATTTGGCTTAATTGTGCCTAGTGTGCCATCAGAATGGAAATCTCCCCAGCGAGGGATGATAAATATTTCATGAGGGTAATCTGAGCGGAGCAGTTTTGATCTGTAGACGATGAGCTGGCTTTTTTTTTTTTTTCCGGGCGACGAGCTGATTGAGTCCTTCAGATGAGCCAGACAGACAGACAGACAGACAGACAGACTCACTCTACTGCGGTGGCGCAGGGGCTGAGGTTTGAGTGTGACTCCCGCCGCCTCTGCCCTAATGGCACTCACTGTTTGACACACAGCTTCCCCGGGATCCACCGCCCTCCCTGTGCTTCATGTCTAATAACTATGTGAATATCTCTCTCTCTCTCTGTGTGCGTACGTCTTCCTTTCTGTTGCAATGATCCCTTCATAATTTTATTTTTTGGAGCTGCAAGAGGAAGACTGTGTTCTTTAGCCTGGTTATCATTTACAGTGCTCACACATGACACCATGTTTCACCCCCCTCCTCCTCTCTCTTCTGTTTTCTTCTGTCTTTTCAGAGCTTTTTTGAAGGACAGTCAGCGCCATGGGACTCTGCCAAGAAGGATGAGAACCGCATGAAGAACCGATATGGGAATATTATTGCATGTGTGTACAAAGCACCTCCTCAGCGCTCATGAATTTTTGTGTGCCGTTCCCATTCTTCTGCCTGATTTATTGGCCGGTCTTGTGACTGGATAACTATAAGCTGCTCAAACAGAGTTTTATTATCAGCCAACGAGAGCAGCTTTGACCTTTCCAATCTACTTTTATATTCATCTTTCCCGCAGTGTCTTTCTCGGTTATGAGAAATGAGCTGTGCGGCATATGGCACATAACATGTAGCCGCAGCAGTGTTTGTGAAAATGTAAAAAATTTGATTTCACAATTACTACACTAATCCAAACCTGATGGAAGTTTCTCAATTAATGCTGATTGGAAATGTCACTTCAGCTCGCCTTCAGCTTTCATCGCTGCTGTCACTTTAAAACGTTGAAAATCAACTTTCAGTCATTACTCACGGCTTTATAGTAGTATTAGGAAACAGATTTGGGTTTGAAATAGGGTTAGGTCTGCATTGGTCCATGCACATATTTATTGTGCATGTGGTGCAGTTCATTATAATGCATTGGAGTTATGCTCACACGTTTATAATTACAACTTAATTACAGTTTTTTGGTCTTGATTTGGTGCAGATCATCAAGGTTTTAAACTGACAGCAGCCTCATTGTGTTTGTTGCTCCTTCTCAGTCACATGATGGCAGCCATGTTGCTTTTCCACAGCTCCACCACAGTTTTGGTCGTTCCCCCAAATCGTCCATGGCCACTTTCCCTCTCTTTGCTGCCATGTCTTTTTTTATTTTTTACTGTCTGTCTCTCCGTCCCTCGCCCCCTTCACTTCTCCTGATGCCCTCGTTAATATGATTAATTCAATGCTGGTTTCTTCCTCTCTGCCTCTCTTCCAGATGATCACTCCCGTGTCAGGCTGCAGGCCCTGGAGGGGGAACAGAGCTCCGATTACATTAATGCAAATTACGTTGATGTAAGTACACACACCAGCCAGCGCCACCGACGCAAAGGTCACTGCGCTTCCTCTCAGGGAGAGAGAGGGCGCTGGTGCCGCCATCACGGGGGGAGCCTAAGGGAGCACGCATCCCCTGCTGCCTGCCCATCACAAGCACACACATGCACGCACAGACAGGGACGACACACACGCACAGTGGCTTTATATTCAACTTTAGAGGGCTGCTGTACCAGTCTATTCAATGGATATATTAAGAGGAATAAAGATCAGAGGCTGACAGCGCTGGGTGAGAGGAAAGGCGAACCAGCACACAGGGGGAAACTGAGGTTATAGTTTGGGATTTTTGCTTTGAACAACAGCACGGACACATTTTGAGAACCAAAAATGAGAAGAAGATGGAAAAAAAGGGGGGAGAGAAGTGTCACGGATGATTAATTAGCAGAGTTATAACGATGGGTGAAAACTGAAACAAGAACACAAGACGCACAAAGAGAACACAATACGTTGCTTTGAACATCACAGAAACAAAGAACAAACGCAGACAGAGCCGTTCAAAATCACGAGAGCAGCCATTACAACTGATCTGCCGCTTTATTGTATCATCAATCTTTGATAAATGTGTATCTTATCAAATAGAATTCAACAGCTCCTCGTACCTAAAACAAACAAACCGATAGATAAACAGACTCCACGGTCGCAGTATGAGGTTCCTCTGACCCCACGACTCCATGTTGAACCAGGTTTTGGTGAAGTTTAGGGAACTTAAATCGCTTCGTCGAGGCGTTGGAAGAGTTGTGGTCCTGGTTTAACGACGGCGCGAGGAACTGCGATGCAAACTGTGATCTCTGGTGACAAAGACAGACTATTTGTGCGCCCTAGCTGTCCTCCCACTCCTCCTTCCTCAGATGTCTTGCTGCACAATAACAAAGTCGCGCCTCTACTCCGTCAGCCTCAGCCTCTTGCAGCGGTTCGGTAGTTCCTGTTAAGAAAAATGTAAACACGGGTCATTTTAAACATTTCAACAAACAGCGTTGTCATTTTTTTCTTCCCCCGGCGAGGGCGAGGGCACTCCGTAAAATAGATTGCGGAGCGAGGATGTGCGTATCGGCATCACTTCTGCCTCACATCTATATCAGGCAGCTGCCTCCTCCTCCTCCTCCTCCAACTGCAAAACCTCTTCAGCCGAGCAGTGAATCAAACCAGATGCAGCAGTTTATCTCCCGTATGGAGATTTACTTCTCCTCCTTACCACGGGAGGCTACTTGCAAGCACGGCTTCTTACATGCACGTCAGCGACACAGCATGCCTTTACAGTAAGTAAAAGTCGTTAAAAAGTGGCGTGAGACAAGCCTCCCCTTTGAAAACAGATCTAACTCACTTAGCTCAGACAATATGGAACCTCCTGATCTGACCTGATTTGCTGTTAATAGCAGTGTTAGTAGCAGGATGTGACCAATCGCAGCAGCTCATTGGCCTCTTTGAGCAGATGCTTCCACTCCATGTGTAATGGGCTGGTGATGTACCTGACTCCCTAAGTGGTTTTCTTGCTTAGGAGAGAACTCTCACTCCCGTCTCCCATCTTCTCCCCCCCCCACCCTCGCAACCCTCCTCCCTACCACCCCGCCCCTCTAATGTGGTAATTTGTAATCTCTTGTTACGCCTTCAAACATAAATTCATAATGCAAGGTGTGCCACAGCAAATGCAGGGGGCTTAAATTATTTACCTTTCCTACTATTCAGTTTATGGTCCATTATGCTGCGAAAAGGGATGCTGCGGAGGAGACTCTCACAATAAAGAGCGCCCCATTATAAGATAAGAATATACGCATATTAAAGAGGATGGAGGAAGGAAAAAAAAGAAAGGATTTGCACTGCTCTACCGGCTTCATTGGGAAAAGTACTTAGTAGAAATGCAGGCAGATGGGTAATGATGTTTTTGCTCTTCAGAAAGCCTTTTAACCCATCTAAAAGCTTGTCCTGCCCAATAAACTCTTATGTGTAGAACATTTCCCACAGTGTTTGTTATTGTACTCTATTATACTGCCGACTATTTCGAGTCATGTATGAGTAAGCAGAGGCAGCTGGGTGTGTTTTCTGCTCTCCTCAGCTGATTGAGTATTTTCATAAACATTCGGGAGCCGAGGAAACATGGCGTAATGGCCTGTTCTCTTTGTGCGCGCAAAGAAGTGTTTGCTTGTTGAGGGTTGTGTGTGTGTCATGCAGCGAGGTAATGCACGGAAATCAAGTCACTCACGCACCCGCCTCCCCCCTCCCGAGCCCCCCACCATGTCTCACGCTCATGCTCGTTTACACCTAATTTGCATCAGGCAGATATGCTTCATTGATAATGTAAAACCCATCCAGATTACGTGTTTCATCAACACGATGAGGGAACGCGTTTTATTTGTTTTCCTTTTTTAAATAGCCGGTCCCGGCCAACGACGAGGTCTCGGGTCTTGGTTTTAATATTCCAAACGCACAACACACAGGACGCAGGACACACACACACCTCGGTCCTGCTCTTTCTCCACCCGACCATCACCTCCTCTGGTGAGATTAATCCAACCTGGAGCCCTGCAGCAAAAACCGAGCCCCCGCTGACTCGCTGCTTCTGGTTTATTTGGTTAAACACAGTTTTATTGAGTGATGTGCAGCATGTAAATTCTGACCCACAGAACCTCCACAGCAGTGTTTTCATGTATTTATTTATTTAGCTCACTTGGGTTGCTGCCCCTTTAAACAAATCTCTGTTTACTAGAAAAACCTCTTGTCGCAGAGTTTGACCTGGAGATTTCAGGATTCAACCTATGATGGATTTGTCTGCTCTATTTACAGGAAAAGATTTTTTAAAAAGTAAATAAAAATCAGAAGAATTAAACAGAAATGCAAGAATTTTATCTTAATAGACCTTTAACTGATCATGGAATTTATCTTGGGAACCACTGCGACTCAAGATGGAAGACAATAAGCCAAGACCCACACTAAGGCCCTTTGCAATAGTGTGCTTGTTATGCTAATTGCAATACATTAAAACTAGATTTTTTAATACATTTATTACCCCTTGAGATGAACCATCTCGTTTTCAAAGAGGTTCTTCACCAAACAAGATCGCACAGATCTGCCCTGAAGGTTATGGGGCCTCAGGGAAGACGCTCGTGCTGCCATGTTAGTAATCTGGCCTTATAATCTTCTCTACGACTTTAATGTAGCACCGTGTAACGATCAAACATCGGCAGCTGAGATGGTGGAGACAGGAACCACTTATTTGTTTTCTTGTGAATGTATCCGGGAAGGCAAATAAGTGCTATATAAATTAATTTTCCAGGTGATGCTGGTTGGCACACCGCACTCACAGAAGTGGGCTGTCTAATGATATTCAAACTGAAAATACAAATTCGTGCCCACGGGCGCAAAAACTTCACACTGCATATTTTAGACATTCAACATCCCACTGTTACTGGAAAGAATGAATGTAAATGATAATTGTAATAACCAATGCAGCGAAATACAAAGAGCAGAACACATATTTGATTCCCCTTTAGTAATTTACACATCCCTGGAAACAAATC
The DNA here is from genome assembly GCA_030347415.2 of Decapterus maruadsi. Classification (NCBI taxonomy): domain Eukaryota; kingdom Metazoa; phylum Chordata; class Actinopteri; order Carangiformes; family Carangidae; genus Decapterus; species Decapterus maruadsi. The sequence goes on from CM064906.1 coordinate 24,140,544, forward strand.
TCGTTCAATTAATAATCCCAACACTGACATTTCTGCATTTATCTCTGTTCTCTCGTACATAATGTAACACGCTTAGAAAAAAGAAACAGAGCCATAAGTCAGTTTATAGCACGCTCTACTCACCTGACAGTCACTGTCAGGGCCCTTGCTTCCTCTCTAATCCGACGCCGTACTGGGCCTCCACTTTACTTGACAGAACATACATGAAAGCACAAACAAATCTCCTCCTCAGTCCAGAGATAAAGAAGTCATTAAAAATGGAGGACAGCTGAATAGCTGAAGGAGCCCTGTGGATGAGAGAGAGTGAGAGAGGAAAATATCCTTTGTGTCTTTCTCCCCTTCATTGGAGGAGCGTTAATCACAGTCCAAGTTAAATTGAATATGAGTGAGATAAGCAGAGCAGCAGGGGTGGGTGTGGGGAGATGGGGTGGTGGTGGTGGTAGTGGAGGTGGGGGGGGGCGGACAATCAAGAAGAGACAGGGCCGGGGAAGAGCCTTTAAGTCCTAATGTTTTGTTTCCTGCCTCATATCTCTGGAGAGAAGACAAGGAATTGCACAAATAAAAACTTGAAGGGATTAGAGTAATCCGTGAGACTAGGGGCCTGTTGTGAAGATCAGTGCTGTTAGTTGTATCTTGGGGATTATCAACACTTTGGCTGCTCACTCCAGAGGTGCGCTGCATGTAGAGAAGAGAGAGTGTGCGTGATGGAGAGTGTTTATGCATCCAGCATCCGGCAGCAGCAGCATCCATCACGAGCTCTTACTGTAGTTGTGCAATTTTTTTTGCTGCTTTTTCCTCTCACCAGAGTCAGATATGTGTTGAAATGAAAAAAACAAAGAAGTGAATGGATGTGCAGCAGCAGCAGCAGCAGCAGGCAGACAGCTGGCAGGCCGACTGTGCACAGTATTTGTGTTTTAGCGAGAAACATTTCTCACAGGGATCCCATACAGTTCAGATCTGCTGTGCTAAGTGACACAAAGGGTGTTCGAAATCATCAAAGTCATACATTTCTGAGATAAATGACCTCTGGTGTTTGTACGAGCACGACACTCACTGTTTTCTTTTTGTCTTGTGTTCTCAGGGCTACCACCGGCCGAACCACTACATCGCCACTCAAGGTGAGAGCGAGAGAAAAAGTTTTCTAAGTGAAAATATGCAAAGGTGCTCTGGGTTTGAATGTGTGGGGGAGAATTTAAGGTTGTTGTGCTTGTTTGGTGGAGGGAGGAGGGAGGGAGTGGGGGAGTGGATGTGTGCAGGTGTTCACGAATATCTCTCTGAACATCCCCATCGCTGTTTACATACGCTCTTGCAAACTACTCTTTGATGCTCAGTCAAGTGTGTGTTCAGGGGAAAGCTGTTGCCGCTCGGTGCGCACACACACATACACACACAATAAACACACACACACCTCTGAACAAGCACAGCAGCATGTTGTCTCTCTCCCTCTCTCCCTCCATCGGCAGTGTGGGAGCGATTAATCAGGCAGTCTGGGAGAAAGCTGAATAAATAAATGGATTAGCTGACATGTACAGGCACATTTTGTCACTGTGTTAATCTGGCCGGCAGATTCGCAGGGAAGAGGAGCACTTACCATGACCCCAGAGGTTAAGTCTGATTGATGGTTAATTGTTATGAATTTTTTTGCGTCGAGGGCCTTGCCCCCCCCCCTCCTCCTTCTTTCCACACACAAGAGGCCTGCTTTGCTGCATGCATGGAGATTTTTGCGTACCACTTTAGAAAAAATAAAAAAAATAAAAAATAAAAAACCAGTGAAGGGGGGAGCAGAAAAAAAAAAAGGAAGAGGCGTTTTTGCGAAGAGGCTTTAATGGATTCACAATCTGCTTTGGCGGAGCTGGGAGTTGCATAATTACCTGTTTATTAGTGCATTGCTTCTCTTCCTCAGTGTCTCAATTAAAACAACCCTCTGTTTGCTCTTACTTCAGAAAGAGACGGCATACCAATCAGGCGGCGGGCGGCGGGCCGCTCGGTTCGTCTGTCTGCTTGTATGCGCGGTGGCACCTGCTACAGTACGCGCTGACCACCAAAGAGTCAAACACTCAAAACGAAGCCGTCTGTCAAGTGCCGGCTCTCGCGCTCCTGCGGGGCCCGTCGGTTCACGAGCACAAGCGGCTCCAGCGCTGAGAGGATTTCAGATGGATTATTATGACTCCTACAACCGTCCTAACAGTCATTAAGGGGCGGCGTATATTTCATTCAAAAATATGCTTATGGAGTTTAGCAGTCAAAGAAACACTGCAAACAAGAAACCCTCTCCGAGATGAAAAGCTCAAGAAGCCAAACGTGTTTCCGTTCAAGTTAATTAGACCCTGCTTCCTCATTGAGCTTGCATAATAAGTCCTCATTTTTCCATTGACTGTATCGTAAGCGCGATAAGGCTTTTTTTTTTCACTGCGTAGACTAGAGCCATCCAGTGCGAAGGAATGGGTTGGAGGCATGTGTGTGCGTGCATGCGCGTGTGTGCATGGAAACATCTGTATTCTCCAGGAGAGCAGGCCCCTTTTATAATTCATCATCAGCTCCGGCAGACTGACAGGAAGGAAGGCTCTGTCTGCTGACACCGAGGCAAAGAGCAGCCAGAGATGATAGGAAAGCCAGACACAGACCTGTCTCTCTCAGTCAGACAAACTGCATACTGTAGCACCTGAAAAGAGCACCTGGGCATTGGCACCGATGCCTGGAAATAAGGGGGGTGGGGAGTCTGTTCTCTCTCTCTTTCTCCCCACAGTAAAGTTTTTCAGAGAGTGACACTTTCCACTCAAGTCCGCCGGGACCGGCAGGAGCTCGGGAAAAGTGATGAGGCCCCGCAGTAGTGCTGGATAAGCTAAAAAATCGTTGTCATAAATTGGCTGCGGAGGTGGTTGAGGGTGCGCTTAATATGACAGACGTGTGGGATAACGTTGTCCCCCGTTCTCTTATGCTATAAACTACAATGGCGCTCATTAGCTGGGGGGTTTATTGACGAGTCCCTTTGCTCCGTCAAGGTGACAATGGCAGGTAGAACAGCTGTCACTCCATAAAAGCCTCATCACCCAAGCTATGCTCGTCATTATGTAGGTCATTCTCTCATCCAGGACTCTTTTTTTTTTTTTGCTGCAGCACTACAACAACAGACTCCCAGTGATGCACCGACACCAACAGCAGCTCGCCTACTTAGCAGATTGAGTGCATGCATGCGGCGCTGCCCTCCAATAAGTTAGCCGCTTTTTGCCTCCGTCCATTTCCATTTCCATGTCCCGCGGATCGTTTTTTTTAAATACCGATCAGACATGAGCTTCTTCTTCCTGGTGGAGACTGTGAATTGCACTGAAGTAGCGGGGTACAAACGGCTCTGATAAGTGCCTGCATCCTCCCGGTGATGTGGAAAATATTCATGATGCAGGAAGGGGTTCAATTTCATCAAGCTCGAGCCCCTCCAGCCGTCTCTGCTCTTCCCTCCCCTCCTTCACAAGCAGCAAATGTCACCAGCAGCGCAAAAGTTTTATTATTTACAGGTTAACATCAGCAGCGTAGAGAGTGGGGGGTTGGGGGGAGAGGGTTGGCAGATAGAATGAGAGAGAGAGCAAATCAATGATAAGTGAGTGTACATTATGCCAAAGTCTGCTCCATGTAATATTAATGGGCAAGAGGGGATCGTATCCCATGTTTGCCTGTGAGTGTGTACGCACGAGCGTTCATCAGGAGCGTGTGTATACCTGGCTGGGGGATTTCTACAGCTGTCACACTCCTCGCTGCTTAACGGAGGAACAGGCCCGGTCCCTAAACACAGAGTCGGCTGCAGCAGCAGCATTAGCTCTGTGACAGCTGGAAGTGAAGCTCCTACTGGTGTTCTTCCTCTCTGAAGTGACTCCTCCAAACTTCTCCAACTCGGCTCCACATCGTACTCTCCTTGTAGCTCCCTCCAATAACCTGTGGCTCCAGTCGTTGACACTATGAGCTGACACCCAGCAAGGGCTCTTTGTTGTCAACCAATACATGTGTTGTTAAAGGGATAGTTCAACATTTTTGGCAAATTAACCTATTGCCATAATCCCTATAGTCATAGCAGTAGGTTCATTACCTTTAATTATCGGTGCATGTTGTTTTGAGATCAGCGGGGCAGAGATGTGAGCTGCTCTACGAACACAATGGAGGTGAACGGTACAGATCCCCTGTTCCTCATCAAATACACAATCCAACAACTCCAAAACGCTCTCGTGGAGAAGTCCGGACCTGCACATTCACCACGCTATGAGATAATAATGAAACGTTACAAGAGTTGTTGTCAAATGATCTTAAACGCACAAGTAGTTCCAGGTATTTGCTTCATGTGTCGTAATGTTACATGATTATCTCATAGCGTGGTGAATGTGCAGGTCACAACTTCTCCACAAGAGCGTTTTGGAGTTGTTGGATTGTGTATTTGATGAGTTTGATGAGGGACAGGGGACCTGTACCATTCACCTCCATTGTGTTCGTTGAGCAGTTCACGTCTCTGCCCCGCTGATCTCAAAACAACATGCACCGATTATTAAAGGTATGAACCAACTCTTATGACTATAGGGATTATGGCAGTAGGAGAATTTGTATCCTTTTAAACCTTACATTATATCATCACCATCATATACAAGGGCATAGCCACCAATGAAAGTTTGAACAGTGAGGGTCTCAAACATCCCAACCTTAAGCAACCATTTGGGTTATTTTGCAGGAAGGGTTAGCAAAAGAAACCCAAAAACCTTGTCAGAACAAAGAGCCAGACTTTTGCATCAGCACAACCACTTACACTGCTTCAGTCGTTGCCAGTAGGAAGGTAACAAGCTCGAGAAAAAGAAAAAAAATAACTAAAACCACTGGGATCAGATCAGGGACGGATCATGATCACAGTTTAAAAAAAAACACTCAACCTTCAATGAGAGCAGCAGTCTCCAAGTTACACACTTCTTTCCACCCAACCATCTGGTTTTGTGGCACTACCACAACATTATACCGTCTGCTGATAGATAGAAAAGATAAAGATAAAAGAAGATGAAAATGCAGATTGTTTTAAGAGTCTAACAATCAGTCAATTCTCTGTTTCTACGCTGCTTTCATGCATTATTACAGTTTTTAGAATCTAATCAATAATGATCACATGGTTAACTGTGATCAGTGTCAGTTTGCAGCATCAACTTCGGTGCAAACGTCCAGACCAAAATTGATCTAAAATTGAGCTTTCTGAAGATTGGTAAAAAGATTTGTAGAAATCCAAAGTGGAAGTGATAAAACCTCCCTCTGCCACAAAGACTATTGTTTATCACTAATCGTTCATTCTTCCTTTTGAGTGCTATCAAGTTCAGCGCAGCCCGAGCACCTCCTCCTCACCTATTCTCCAGCTCCGCATGCATATGGAAACATAAATTGGCCGGCTGAGGCCTTTGGCGCGCGTCTCCCCATTGGACGATTTACCATATAATGCCAAGTGTTATTGTGTTACTGAAGTCCTACACACCAGCTGTCCTGCTTCTCGGTCTTCCTTCTCTCAAACTTCTCAGCAGTGTGTATCCTCCCTCGGGGACAAGTGTAGGAGGCAGCAGAGTGGGCGGCTCAATCAGGTTGGGTAGTTACTGGAGAGAATGGAAGTGACTGGAATTGGAGATTGAGGTCCTGCAGTTAAAATCAAGACGAACCACCACATGCATAGCCGAGGAAGCGAGGGGAATACAAAATGGAAGATATTGAGGAGTTTTGTTCCAAATTTCTAGCTATCCAATTGGGAAGTCAGCAGAAGTTCATTTCTCAATTTTTCACAAATGCAACTATTATACTCTGCAAAAATGTTCTTGTTTCCCGAGGAGAGACGCACGAACAGGCTGGCAACAGAAACATGATTGTACAAATGATGGCTCATTTTGAATCTTTTTTTTTTTTCTTTCTTGCCAAAAAAAAAAAAAAAAAGTCTCCTGAATTTCATTGTGCAGTTTGTGACAAATAGAAGTGATTTTAAACTCTTGTCACACGAGGCTGCATTTGAGCACAATTAGAGGCAAGACAAGACAAGAGCTGTTTATGCATCACAGAGAGCGGATCAAACAGGGCTTGATCAATCAACTGAGTAAAATGTTGATGACACTTCCCTGATGCCCTGAGGGAAATTAGGTTGTTGCAGAAGACACAAACCAATAAAGAGCACAAACAAGGGATTCAGAGGTTGATGCAACTGGTGTCTACTTGTTTCGTCTACAACTTCTTCTATAAACAAATACATTAATTTTATATGGAGTATGGATATGGAGAGATCAGACATTTATTTGAAAACAAAATGTGTTCCTTTCCCGTCCACGAAGCGAGCGACGCCACAAACACAAGAAATTAATGATTTATAGAAAATAGATGTAGAATTAGTTTTGGCAGGAAAGGTTTTGAGGGAGCTGTCATCTGAGCAGCAACAAAGACTAGAGAACTAATCCTCCTTAATGAAGGTGCATGAATCTCAGATAAACCAACAATGCTGAAGTGAAGCAGTAGGAAAACAGGTTGGTGCGGACGCAACAGCGAACAGCACCATGCAGTGTTCACCTGCATGACTGTGATTGGATACCTTGTTGAACAGTCAAACCTCAGTGCTTTATTTCTCAGATCAATATAAGCATTGATTGACTGGAGTAATTTCTTTAGGAATGTGTTTCTTTTAAATTGGCTGTCTTTTGGTCAGTTTGGTATTTGCAAAACTAAGATTTCAAAGCAAATAATCCCTGATTGTCCTTTGATTTGACAATGAACCCTCTGATGGCCGAGCCGTTGCCTTGTAAGGCGGCTGCCGCAAGCTGCGACTGTCTGATAGCATTGTCTCTGCAGAATCTGCAACATTTTTACTTGGCCTTGTCTCGGTCTCAGTCAAGCTGGACTCAGAATTTTTTTCTCAAGACCAGTCAAGAAAGACCACAACTGCAGTGACTGCACATGTCTCTCTCTGTCACTAGCTCAGTTTGATTTATGTAATGCAATTCAATACAAATGTTTATGCTTGTGTAACCATCTGAAAAACTTGGTTGCACCAGTGTCAAAGTGGGAAGAGACTTCAGCAGGTTCTTCTGTTCAATCCCAACTTTGTGGTTTGGAATTACATGAAATTTTCTTTTCCTTTTAGCCGAGCAATAATGTAAATATCAAGCCAGATGATTATTATGAGTACTGGCACTGAATACAGTAGGTTAATGGTCTTGATTCTTATAGTCTTGCATTGGTCTGGTCTTGGTCTTGGACTTGGATTAGATGGTCTTGACCATAACACTACTGACTACTGACTGCTCTGGTTGTGAGTACATGTACACATATTCAACAATAACCGCTATTCAGTTTTGTGCTAAAGGTAGAATAACAAATACTACGATTACAACACGTGTAGTTTAGTTTGTCGCTCTCTCAACTGTCCACTATCACACAGAAACAGGAATGCTTGAAAAAAAAAAAGCTAAATATTTCCTATATCAGTGTTGAGTCGGACATGAAGGCGACCAGGTGTCGGCTCTGGCGCTGTGACTGTTGTGACACGACCTGTTTTTATAACAGACCTGCATGTCCTAAGGCTTTTTCAATTCACCAAATATATAAATGAAAAGTAAAACAAACACTAATGGTTTGTGTCTGTGCCATGTTGTGTCGCCAGCCTGTGTGTGTGTGTTGTGCATAAATTGTCATGTCTCCAGGTAATTCGGGGCCAACGCAGGAAAATGCACAACTGCCTAGATTTGCATTTACTAATTAATTTGTCAGAGGCAATTTTTTTTTTTTTTTTCCCCCACTTGGTGCTTGATTAAAACTAATATTAATAATTTTAATTAACCAGAATAATAATTAAATTCTCATCAATCCACAATTATTGCTCAGTGAAGTTTTAAATATTAGAGGCATTGAACGGCTTTCTGCTCATTTATTTCGATGTTCACCAGACACATTCGGGTCCGGTTCGGTGGAAAGGTTGGTGTTGAACAGATGAGGTGTAGTGGTAATTACTTTGAGCTCTGCCACACACACACAGTCACACTCACACAGTCACACTCACACATAAAGGCGTTGGCTTTAGCCTTATCTTGAAATTTGTGATTAATTCGGACTCTCTTGTTTTTAAGCTTTCTGCTGTGGACTAAGCACTTTGCGATGAACCGGTTGTAGAGAAAGTTCTATAAATAAATCTGACTTGACGTGTTTTTCAGCTCCTCGATCCGAGGAGCGAAAAATGGAGGAGAAAATACCCTATAAACTGCATTGTTGCTGTAGGACTGTAATACCTCCAAATCCCCCGTGTTTATATTGTGTATGAGTTGATCTGACAGTCGCTCTGCCTCCGAAAACACAGACAGAAGCTTTATTGGCGTGATGCGATGATGAAAAAGCATGTTGCTACAGCACGCACATGGACAGAGTAAAGTAGATTAAGAAGAATGTGGTGATGAATATCACACTGAATTAAACAGATACACTCACTCGTACAAATCAGAAATAAATATGTTGAGACAGATGCAGAATTAGAGGAAGACCGATGGAAATCATTATTGTGTGTTACAGTGTTTAAAATGAATCTATTAAATCCACTGTCCCGACGTAATGCAGGTCTTTTCACAATCTGAGTTACATGTAAATGCCCATTGACATTCACTATACAATATGTAATGGAAAGTAGTTAAAAGTGTTCAGATATTTTTTAGCAGTTCAGCAGTTGTTTTTGCCATGAGGGTTAAACTGGTGATATTTCAGATACAATAACAATCTCTCAGCTTCCCCTTCTCTTGAAGTTCCCCTGTGTCTTAACATTGGGGCACAAAACCAGGTCTGTAAAGAAATGTTTTTTTTCCTAACTGGGCTCCACAGAACCACAGGCTTCACCGCCACCGTTACCTTTGTGATCATGAACTGCAACGCCAACTCTTGAGTTCACCAAACATCAGTGTCCAAATAGCGCTGATGCTCTTGAGGCTCAGTCCCAAAACTTTGTGGACAAAATCTCTGCAAAGAAGTGACGGCTGTTACGGCAGCAAACACCAGTGCGTTATGCACAGCTCCACTACTTCCTGAACTTAAACAAGCTCCTTTCATTATTGGTCAAACTGATTAATTTATTTGTAAATTTATTTATTTATTTAGAAGAGTCAGGACAGTGCACATTAATAAAAACATGTACCGTAGTACCTGTAAATGTGCCAGATTGTAGCCCGAAGGCTAATTTCCATCTGGAGTCCTCTAGGCAGGTTGATGTTACAATACAAAACAAGGTTAAGAAACAGTAGATGCTAGCATAAAACATACAATAATACAACACAATACAAAATACATGTTAATCAGTACAGTGAAAGCATGTGGCCAGGGCATTAAAAATGATCACAAGTTATCCAGGTGTGTTATCCAGGTTAATCCAGGTGTGTCTGTGACTCTGACCTCAATAATCACAACGATGGTCGGACACACCTGGATTAATCAGTGTATCCTATAATGTAAAACAGGAAATAAAGGAGCTGGTTTAAGTTCAGGAAGTAGTGGAGCTGTGCATAAAGCCTATTCATTTGGTCGTCCACATACTTTTGGCCACAAAGTTGATGTATTATTAATAACAATGGTAAATATTTAAGTTGCTCTTTGCAGCACATGAAATGTTACTTTTTATAGATTTAATTCAAACTGACACCTGAGACTTTTCAGATAAACTATAAAATGCAACAGTGTGAAATAAAACAACACGTGTGATACGTGTTGATCGATGGTATTGATAGAACAGACTCTTTTCTCTCTTTTCTTTTGGTTGGTCCTTGGTGCTACAATTCAAGAATAACTTTTGTTTGACACCCTCATCCAGGTGCTGCGCCCTGCTTGATGGAGTATAACAATAAACGCTTTAAATATATGTAATGAATGTAACGTAATGAATCCTGAAAACTTAATGTCCAGATTTATTACGAGGCTCCGCCGACAAAAACGTTGAAAAAACGTGTTAAATGTTAAAGGGAAGCCATGCCTGGCTTTATGACGAGCAGTTATATATTCTCCTGACAGTTTCTGCCTGATGAACGGTTTCATCAGGAGACGTTTGAATGTGCGGCTCGGCTCGGAAAATGTTAAGAGTAAAAAATTCACTCTCTCCGTCTCTCTCTGTCTCTCGAAGGCCCCATGCAGGAGACGGTGTTCGACTTCTGGAGGATGGTGTGGCAGGAGAACACGGCGGCCATCGTCATGGTGACCAACCTGGTGGAAGTGGGCAGGGTGGGTATGAAATCCGCGTCGACTGTAACTGCGGATCTCAAATAAGATTACTAGCTCACCCCCGAGTCGTCCGCTGGCGGTCTGATCGTATCTCAAGGCAAACGGAGCCATCTTTTTTTTTTTCATCTTTGAACATCAGCAGTGCCCAGATGTTTTTGTGTGTATGTGTGTGTGTGTTGTGGCTTAGTGAGGCGTGGGGTCTCGCGTGCCGCCAGCTCTTTTTTCCCCATCTATCTGATCAGTGAGAAGTGAGAAGAAACTGATTGATGGCCTTCATTACCAGAGAGGCATCCAGGCGACTGACTACTGTTTCATCTGAGTGGCTCTATAACAGGAGATTACACCGCGCTGCAGCCGCCGCCGCCGCCGCCGCCGCCGCCGCCGCCGCCAGCTCCTACCAGGCTCCTCTGAGCAGAAACATCTCTTAATATTGTCCTCATTGGACAAAGGGGGACTGTTATTGAGTGGTGGTGTGGCTGGTTCATAATGTTCAAACTAATGGCCGAGCCTTGACTTTCTTTTCTTTTCTTTTTCTTTTCTGCACACTACAGCATGTGGCCTAACTCTGGGAGCGAAGAAGAAGAAAAAAAAAACTCCCACAGCTCTACTTCAGTCCTAATTTGTTCCACTTAACTCACACTGTAGTTCCTCCTGGTTAGGTTATAATCAAGAGAAAATGAAGGTCTTAACATACAGTGTAATGCTTTGACTGCCAGGGGATTTTCTCTAAGAATTTTAAACACATTCACACTGGAAGCCCTTTAAACACAGGCACACCTTGATTTCGCTGATGTGCATTTTTTTTTTTTTTTGGGAGAGGCTTAAATGTAGCAGAGCTGATAATGATTCATGGGCCCCATCTCTAGGTACCTCATTAGGCCGTTCCTCTACAGTAGCTGAGCTCTAGCCCGCCCCGCCCCACACCTTCTCCACACCTGCTTAGCTGCGGTGCCGTCCTCGGCGGGCGCCCCCGGCCCCCAAACCGTCTGTTATATGATCCTTGTCCAATGGCGGGCGGTAGGCACAGTTGGTCACAGTGGCGGCGGCTCCACAGAGGGCCCCATAAAATCACTCCGCCATATCACAGTGGGCCATCTGCTCGGCACAGTTGCTGATGAACTCTGGGAAATCCTGGCGCACACACACACACACATATACATACAGAGACACACACATACATAGACACACACACGTAGAGTGACTCTGTCCTGCTGGTTTCACGCACGGGGGCGGCGCTCGGCACACTTTGATGTATGAGAGATTTGGTTTAGAAGGTGGCGGTGCTGCTGATGTGTGTGATGAGGTGATGCTACGTCGGCTTCTTCTCCATACTCTTCTTTTTTTATGCATTTGACAGGCAAAAGTACATACAATGAGAAATAAGGACTTTTTCCTTATTCCCTCCCACCCACAACCCCTCCCACTCCCACAAAATTAGGATCTTAGAATTATAGGGTTCTATCTCCGTTTTGGGTAGTTCCGAGATAGTAAGCATCAAAGTTTAGTTTAGTTTAGTTTAATAAGTTTATTTGTATCAGGGACAATGTACAAAATAACATTAGTCTCAAGATGAGAAAAGATGCTTTATACCAGATTTAGCTTACTAGCTTCTTTCCATCCATAGTTCCAACTCGGCTTGTGTTTTGGTTCACAGAACCTTTTTATTTTATGAATAACTAATTGAAAAATGTTGAAAATTAAAAGAATAACACCACACCGGCAATAACAGACCACTAATGGATGATATTATGCAAAAAACTCAATTTTGCCAAAAAGATAGAACTTTATAACTCTAAGCTCACGAAATGTTGTTACAGATCAGTAATAACACACATCCTTCCTTCTTACCGTAAACAGACAAGCAAATGTAAAAGTACACAGACAATTAAGAGAGAATAAAAATAAATAAATAAGAAAGACACAACAAAACAAAACTGAGAAGTAATATTTTCAGTGGATTGACATGAGGCAAGGAGAAAAAAGAAATAGTCAAAAGTCAGAGGTGAACATTTCATTTGTCCTGTAGTGTCTTTAATTTAGCTACAGTATGTTACTGTAGGAGCGAGTGAGTTCAAGAGCTGTGAGCTGTGCAAAAGAACATCTGTGTATATGCTGGAATAATTTAGCCCAAAGGCTAATTCCCCCTCCGATCCCCCCCCCCTCCCCCCCACCACCACCACCACCAAACCAGGCGCCTGATTCAGAGTGATCTAATAAGGTAATGGCTTTTGCCTAATTCAATCTGGCTGGAAGCGGACGGTGGATTTGTGATTGTCATCGGGGATTAGTCATCGGGGGTGTCAGAGAGAGAGGGACCTGAGAGTCATCGTCGTCGTCGCCCCCCCCCACCCCCCCCACCCCTCCACCCTCCCCGCTTTCTGTCTGTGTCACTCCACAAACCAAAATCTCATTTCATTCCTAATCAGCGCATAGACTCCAGAAATGAAAATTGAATCAAGTTGTGGCTGATGTTGCATTTATCCCTCATCAAAAATTATCATTCTCTGATATACCTCCATGATCTCAGTCTCTATTACCACCAGCCTTACTCCCTCACTATCAACAGTTTAATTGAACTAGGGGGAGAAGGGAGGAGGGGTGGGGGTAATTTTGCTCTCTTATGATACCTAATACAAGTAATATTTTCAGTGGGGTGTTTTAGATTTCTGTGGGGAAATCTGTTTTAAATAGCTGAGGGTTTATTATTTCATATCATTATTGGATTGTCATTATACGTCCCTCGTCCAATTGTGGTGCACTGTTTTTTTTTAATGTTTTGTCCTATTTCTCTGCACCGGTACTCAAAAATTTTAAGGTGGTGAAATCTTACACCCCCTCTGTGCCCTCCCTGCTCTGCTCCAGGTTTCTTTACAGACTACCTTTACACCCATTTTCACATTATCGACGTGAGAATGAAAAAGCAATAATGTGAGAATGAGCTCTCCATCGATACATAAGATTCCCATTTACTGCAGATCTTTGACCGCCGGCCGAAACTAATACGAAGCGAATCTCATTTTGACTTGAAAGAAACGCTTCAGAAACTGAAATATCAGGTGGCAAATGGGAGGTAACGTGATGTGACAATTACCTTTTTATTGGAGGTAAAAAAAAAAGAAAAAAAAGTGATGGCTTAGCAACTTGCAGACGTTGCAGCGGTTTGTATGACGTTGCAAAAGAAAGCATTTTGAATGTAAATGCAGTTGCATCATGTTGCACGTGGTTGTAAAACGCTCGCTTTTGTCACTCCCCAGGTGAAGTGCTGTAAGTACTGGCCCGATGACACTGAGATCTACAGAGACATCAAGGTGACGCTGATAGAGACCGAGCTGCTGTCGGAGTACGTCATCAGGACATTCGCAGTAGAGAAGGTAGTGCACACTCTCACTTTTTAATTCATTTAAACAGCATGCACGCTTCTCTCAGCATCAGCGGCCTGCTGCGCTCTCACAGCCGGGAGACCGAAGAAGCTCCGGGTTATATAAGGACAATGATGGTTGCTGTGGTACAGGAGGAAAGTGCGTGGTCCTTGGCAACATGATGGAGGATTATTCGGTTTCAGGTTTTCACATATTTGCACTTTAAAGGGATAGTTCAACATTTTGGCAAATTGGCCCATTGACATAATCCCTATAGTCATACTGTAGCAGTAGGTTCGTTACCTTTATTGTCGGTGCAAGCTATTTTTAGAATGGCAGAGCAGAGCCGTGAGCTGCTCAGAGCTACACTACGGAGGCTCATGGGATTTCTTGGTTTTCCTCATCAAACTCATCAAATACACAATCCAACAACTCCAAAACACTCTGGTGGACAAGTTGTGACCTGCATATTCACCACACTATGAGTTAATAACACAACGTTACCAGACAGAGTTGTTTTAGAGGCAAAAGCAGAGACTGCTTGCCCGACGGGAACGTGCATCAGCAGTTTTGCATGAATTTACCTCAAAAACAACTCTTCCTCATCATGTTCTGTTATTATCTCATAGCGTGGTGAATGTGCAGGTCACAACTTGTCCACCAGAGTGTTTTGGAGTTGTTGGATTGTGTATTTGATGAGTTTGATGAGGGGAAACCAAGAAATCCTATGAGCCTCCTTAGCGTAGCTCTGAGCAGCTCACGACTCTGCTCCGCCATTCTAAAAATAGCTTGCGCCAAAATAACAAACGTGCTCCTAAAACTATAGGGATTATGGCAATGGGCCAATTCGCCAAAATGTTGAACTATCCCATTAAGCTTCAATTTGTTGTAGTATTGTACAATAAATAGTGACATATTCTGCCAGGATCATATGAAATATAAAAATGTGAAAAGGAAGTAATTTCTAAGAGGATCTAAACAGGAACAGAAGATGTAATCAGTCATTATCTGATGCATTTCTCAGCAGTGCAGTACCCCCACCACTGCTGCTGAGGAAGGAGAGGACATACCGTTCTCCCAGCAGAGCCCTCTCCAGCCATTACATTCCCCCCTGTTTAACTTTTAAATGTTGGCTAATTAATGTTGAAGAACAAACTGCTAGTGATTTAGGGTTACCGTGACATTTGAAGTTATTACCCGTAGCAACAGATAACGGGGTCCACCCTTAGAAAATAAACTTCAATTGCAACCTGCTAGGAACTAAATCCACAGATAATTCAGAGGCTGTTTTATGGTGGTGTCACACGCAAGCTGCCACAACATGTTCGCCTGCTGGTCCATGACTCAGACCACATCCATCTTCAAAACATGGCTTTTTATTTTGATCTCAACCTCACATCTGGAAAGTTTGGTGACGACGGCATCTTCAATGGCTGCCTGCGACTCTATTAGTTGGACAAAATGTCCTGATGGAGAGCTCAAACCTGCCTCTGTGGCAGTTCTGCTGCAGTATAGGACCACATTTTGCCATCACACAACCTGCACACACACAGACTCACAAGGAGGAAACCAATACTAATAATCCTGTGTCCCTGTAAGGACCCGGTAAGACTGACAAGTGTCACAGGAGGTAAAGAAATACGGGCACGGCAGCCTTGGACATCCAGTTTGCTGTGAGATAATAGAAACTTTGCTCAACCCTCCTCCCTGACCTTGTCCATGAAGTGAGTGTTTGCATTCAATCCAGCTCTGTATTTGCTTCGGAACGACCTCTCGCTGCACCCTCTCCCCGACATCTCCTCGCCACATCCCAGTCGTGCGTCTCTGCTGCTGCTGCTCTGTTAACACGATGACTCCTGTTGTTCCTCAGAGGGGAGCTCATGAGATCCGGGAGATTCGACAGTTTCACTTCACGGGCTGGCCGGACCACGGCGTGCCCTATCACGCCACCGGCCTGCTGGGATTCATTAGGAGAGTCAAGTCCAAGACCCTGACCAACGCCGGGCCGATGGTGGTTCACTGCAGGTTGGTTAACCAGGTTCTGCAGATATACAAACAAAAAATAATCATCAGAACATTTTTTAGCAGACAAATAATCCCAAAGAGAAAAAAACAGATTGTTCTGAGAAGCTGGAAAAGTAATTTTTTTCCCCCCTCATTGCTGTTAAGGCTGCGAATAAAATCCCATTTGCTTCCAGTGTATTAAAGCAGCGGCAGAAATCTCAGAGGCAGATACCTTCAAGTGAGGCTGTGTAACCTTTGCTTAACAGGGGCCACACCGACCCAAGCCAGACTGCAGCTGCAGAGAATTACCCATGAGTTCAACTTCTTATTTGTAGGAGAAGAATATGATATTCAAACTTTTAAAAGTTACATAGTGCTACTTTAAATTCAAGGCAAAGAAAACTCCAAATCTTACACTTAGACGTAACTTATAAAATGTCTTAGAGTTGAAAATGTGGTTGTTAAAGGCATAAAAGCATATTAACCTTTAACCCTGTACAATAATATGAATAATCTAGTGAATAATAACAACAAAAAAACACATTTTATTATTCTGCACTTCCTCTGAAGCTAATAATTTGTGTGTTTGTCCGCAGTGCTGGGGCCGGGCGGACGGGCTGCTTCATCGTCATCGACATCATGCTGGACATGGCGGAGCGAGAGGGCGTGGTCGACATCTACAACTGCGTGAGGGAGCTGCGGTCGCGGAGGGTCAACATGGTCCAGACTGAGGTACGGCCAAGTCTGATCCCACGGTAGCCTCAGCAGACCTGGGATCAGTCCTCAGAGCCTCCGCAGTAAAAAAACACGGAAGAGTGGGGAGGGTGGTGGGGGACGCAGCTCGACAGGCTGTTGTCATCAAAGGTGGATTAACTAGTATCTGCAAGTAATTCTTAGCATAAGCCCCACTTCTCTGGTTCTCCAAAACAAATGCTCCGATTTAATAGCGCAGAAGAAGAAGACAGAACTTTTAACCAAAAACATGTATTGTTTTGGGGAGAAATAAATCATTGCTTGTCATTTATTAGTCATTAATTCTGCAGCTTAGGTGATCCAGGAGCTAAAGGTTGTTAATCACTGTGCCAGTGACTGATGATGCCCATTATCTTTTAAAATGCAGCGTAATTAATTTTATTTTTTTCGCTGTCACTCGCAAGCTCCAGTTCAAGTCTTGCATATTTCAAACAGTGGCATTACATTAAATTATGTAACAAAAGAATCAAAAATGTTAATGAAGCTCTGTGTGGCCAGTGTTAGTATGTTCAGCTTTGATTTGATGATGATGATGATGATGATGCAGTCGTCATTCAGGCCCTCCTTTTACATTTTGACTGATAAAAGATATTTACTGTTGTCCACACCCTAGCTATTTCCCAAGGTGCTAAACACACATACTTGGCAACACACGCCATAATAAAAGGGTTTAGAGGCTTGTAACTGACAGTGTTTAGCTCATAGCGACGGCTGGAAACATCCCCGGCTCATCCTCCAGCTTTATGCCAGTGTGGACTACCGACTAGGACTTTGCGCTTTTCTGAACACCGGCCATCTGGAGGTGTCCATAGTCTCGTTGAATGCATCATTTCACCGTAATTCCCTTTAAATCACAAGCGTCATTGGACTTAATGGGCAAATGTTTCATTGTTGACGTCCGGATTGGGATTCGAGTAACTGGAGACCAAATGTTGTTCACCCTGAGTCACTCTCCTCAAGTTCAGTGACCTTCAAAGTGTGTGTATGTGTGCGCTTTTTTCCCTCGCAGGTGTTCAGGCTCGTTGGCACGGCTCCTCGGCTCAGCCCCGCGGCCAGACACCAGCTCTCAGACGTGCTTTAATCTGTCGGCAGAAATGAAATGAAAAGCGCTTGTCGTTGTTGTTGTTGTTGTTTACAGTTTATGAGCTCAGATAATTTCTGTCAGTCTCTGGGGTTGTTGGTGCGACCGCCTTAATTCAACCGCCGACCTGCTGACCCAGCCCGGGTCAACAGTTCGCAGACCCGGGTTACTAGACTTAACGAAATGGCAACACATGTTTCTGTGTAAATCTGCAAATCAGTGACCCCTGTGAATGTGTGCGGATTTTGGTCCGAAGTGACAGGGGAGTGTCAGCTGAAAATGTCACTTCAGAAGAGATTTACATCAAGCCTCAAGCCGTGTCACCATGTCGACTGCTTGACTGACTGATGTGAAGAGGAGGAGGAGGAGGAGGAGGAGGAGGAGGAGGAGGAGGAGGAGGAAACGTGTCGCGATTTCCTGTTTCACTCTGCAGCAGCAGCAGCGAGGAGGATTGTCTTTGTTGTTCAGACATCAACCTTGTTCATGCCTTGATCCTGACAACAATGATGATGAAATCTCAACCTTGCTGGGGTCATTGGGTTTTATAGACTCATTGCAAACCTGAAAAAGGCCAAGGAGTTTAAGAATATACCTTTTTTTTGTTTGTTTTTTGTTTTCTCAAGCCTCTTTATTGTGTAAGGTTTTTTCAAAATGTCATGGATTGTAAGAAAATCAAATCAGCTTTGAACCAAAAAAAATGCAAAAATATGTAATGTAACCTTTGAACATGGACAATGACAAATATTAGTCATAGAAACTGCCATGGGACTAAAGAATAATCATGTTAAGGTTGCTGAAAGGTCACTGAATTCTCCCAGCAAAAAAATACTGGCTCGTGTACTGTATCTCTGCTAAAAAAACCCCACAATGTTGTATTCTGCAAGCGTTGTCCGCTGTGACAAGTTGAGCAGGTTTGACAGATTCGCAATGAGGATGCTGTTTTTTGCAGGAGCAGTATGTCTTCATCCATGATGCCATCTTGGAGGCATGCCTCTGTGGCGACACCACCATACCTGCCAGTCAACTCCGCTCTGTGTACTATGACATGAACCGTCTGGATCCGCAGACCAACTCCAGCCCCATCAAGGAGGAGTTCAGGGTAAGGACATGTTCATTTATTAAAAAGTCTCTGTATGTGAATCCCTAACGGAGCATTAATCTGAAGTGCAGGATAAGTTCACAACAACAGTAAACATGTTGTCTCTTGATGAATGGCACAGTCCCCCTCTGGGCCAATCAGGAGCAAATATATCACTTAAATCTGTAATAGTAGCACCCCTCCTCGGACCAATCAGTGCGACATGTCCCACTAAGTTTCATCACGGTCGCATCAGGGGAGTCGGAGCTATCACTAACATAACTGATTAAAGAATTGCATTGTTAATTACCATATCTGGAGATAATTAGCACACTCGACGGCGCCTACTGTACGTGCATACCTTCCAGTGCCGATGTGACGCCGTATAATCATTCTGCTTCAACCCCCCGACAGACTCTGAACATGGTGACTCCCACGCTGCGGGTGGAGGACTGCAGCATCGCCCTGTTGCCCAGGAACCACGAGAAGAACCGCTGCATGGACGTCCTGCCCCCGGACCGCTGCCTCCCCTTCCTCATCACCATCGATGGGGAAAGCTCCAATTACATCAATGCTGCACTCATGGATGTAAGAGTCACAAAAAAAAGAAGTCGTCAAATTTTAAAGGAATAGTTCACCAAAAAATGAAAGTGCATCTGGAGATCCAGGACGGGCATTCAAAACTTTATATGAGAGTCATAGCGCCCGACACAAAAACGGGAATGCAGGAAAACAGGCTTAAAGGAATAGTTCACCAAAAAATGAAATTCAGTAGTTTTTTTAGGGGTTTATACTGTATGACAGTCAATAGGGCTCGACACCAAGACATCCATAAAACAACACAAAAACCCTGTAGCATTCCTCCATGCTCCTCTTCCACTGCAATTTAAGTGTCCTGAAGGGATATAGTCCAGAGTTTACTCGAAACAACGTCATTTAGGACATTTTTACAGCCTAAACAGTCCTGTATTGAATTTGCCTGTGGCGCGCTCTCGAGGTGCATCATGCCCGACACAAATAGGTCCATAAAACTACACAAAAACCTTGAAATATTCCTCCACACTGCTCAGTTGCTGCAATCCAAGGGTCCTAAAGCGATATAGTTCAGAGTTTACCCGAAACGACGTCATTCAGGCAAGTCCGGTCACGTCCGTGTGCATCGCATGCAACGCAAGAGTGCAAGAGCATGCACCAGGCAAATACAATACAGGACTGTTGAGGCTGTAAAAATGTCCTAATTGACGTTTCAAGTAAACTCTGGACTATATCCCTTCAGGACACTTGGATTGCAGCAGACGAGGAGCGTGGAGGAATATTAAATGGTTTTTGTGTAGTTTTATGGATGTTTTTGTGTCAGGGCCCTATTGACTCTCATATAAACCCCTAAAAAAACTACTCAACAATGACTGAATTTCATTTTTTGGTGAACTATTCCTTTAAGCCTGTTTTCCCTCATTCCTGAGCAGGGACACTGAAAGGAGCGTGATCTGGATTCTCCCTAATTGCATCACTGTAATTCAAAGTGGTTTAACGGACAAGAAGTTGCAGCTGCACCGTCTCTGTTGCTTTTTCTGTCAAACACTTATCAGAAGTGTCAGAGTAGGTACAAGGAAAAACATCACAATTATACTGTGAGCTGTGTCCATTATACAACATTCATTCTTCTACATGTCCCCAGTTTAATGCCTTTAATTCAATTCAACATGACTTTTGGTTGCCACGGTCAAAGAGGTTTTGATACAGCTCTGTTTCATTATCAAGGTCATCGTTTGCACCGGGCTGAGTTGTATGTGTTTCTAAAATCCTAATAATCCATCCATGGTGTGGGCAGAAAAAACTAGGTGTCTCATTATTATGAAGTTTAGTTCAGAACCACTGCTAACGACTGCAGCGATACACATCGTAGCTCGAGTGTCAATTAAACATTGTTAACTCGGTGTGAGATCGATTGCATTTGGCTTTATGTTAAAACAGAACAATTACCTTGATACTGAACCTTCAGTCCCCTGTGAAAGCAAAACCATTCAGTCTCAGGTAAAAGTTTATTCTCCACTTTTGTAACAGCAGCTGACAAAATCTACTCACTTCAAGGTCCAGTAGCCGTTTTAAAGCTTTGGATCATTTCACATCGTTGTCATAGAGCTGTAGATTTTAAAAATTGCGTTTCTTTCTTTTTCTTTTTTCTTTTTTTTCCATTTCAGTTGTCAGCATTCAGCCCTGAAATACTTCCCTCCAGGCCTTCAAGGACTTACTGTACTTGAGACTTGACTCGAATTGCTCCAACAGACTTGCCCCGCAAATACTTAAACACACCTCTGTCTCGCGCTCAGGTTAAATTGTCTGTGGTTGTATATGTCACAATAACTAAAAGGCAGCACAAGACAACAGAAAATGCAATGTATAGCAATTTTCGCGTGATAAATTTATTCAGGGTGGACCTAACAAAGAACACCTTGACAAGTGATGGACTTTTTGGCTCTCGCCTGGATTGAGTCGGTGACCTTTTACAGGATCCTTTCCGTTAATACGGGCTACCTCCGGGAGCCAGAAAGCACATTAAAAGAGCAGCATCCTAATATAATCTCCCTAACATGGAATCTCCATTAGAAAACAACACTCACTGAGAGGCGGGTCAAAGGATGGAGGTCATTCTATATGTGGTTATAGTTTTATTTTAAGTCATCAGCTTACATGCTGTATAATATGCATGAGATGTATTCAGTGATATGTTTATATAACCAGTTCCTTTTCCCCCGTTTTTTGTTTTTTTTCGTCTTCTCTTTTTCCTCCAGAGTTACAAGCAGCCATCTGCATTCATTGTGACCCAGCACCCGCTGCCGAACACAGTAAAGGACTTCTGGAGATTGGTGCTGGACTACCACTGCACCTCCATAGTAATGCTCAACGACGTCGACCCAGCCCAGGTAAACCCGACCTGATACATGTGCACCAAACACACTCGCTGCACAAAGAATATACAAAATAATCCTCCGGGGATATTGCCGGAGGTAGGCTCACAAACAGACGACACCCGGAGCAGTTCCTTTCATCACAAGTCTGTATCTAATAAAGTTACACAAACAGCGTGGGAACTGGATTCAGAGAAAGATTGCTTTTTTTTTTTCCCTCACTCTCCTCCCCCCCCAAGTATGAACCCAAGGATGTATCCGCGCCGGCAAACACATATATATATGTGTACACAGAATATGTTTGAAATGAGGTAGATGCTGCCGAGTGGAAGAGGACTTGCCATGAAAGCGCGGGGTAGATGGAGAGACGGGCCTGTGGAAGAGACTCTCCAGATTTCTCAGCCTGAGGCTCTGTCATAACACCCGGGGATCAAAGCCTGAAGCCAGGCTGCTCTCCCCATCCAAATCCCCTTTCCCTCGGTGGCTGACTGACTGGCTGACTGGCTGGGTAGAAAAGGCCTTTCATTCAATATTCTCACTGTAGGCAGCCAGTCAGCCAGCCAAGGAAACAGCACAGGTGGGATGGGAGGAAGGCGGGAAGGCGCGGATAGAGGCGAGGCAGGTGGTGGTGGTGGTGGTGTACTATCTCCTCCATCAACTCCTTTGTTTTTGCATCTGTTGAATTTGTCAGGTTTTGACGCACTCTCAAAGGAAGCCGGGGAGAGACGCTTTAGCTGTCACACAGACTGTATATGTGTTTGTGCTATTTTGCATGTTAGAGAAAGAAA
Organism: Decapterus maruadsi; assembly: GCA_030347415.2. Classification (NCBI taxonomy): domain Eukaryota; kingdom Metazoa; phylum Chordata; class Actinopteri; order Carangiformes; family Carangidae; genus Decapterus; species Decapterus maruadsi. The sequence goes on from CM064906.1 coordinate 24,162,746, forward strand.
GAAAGAAAGACAGTGAGCATATATTTGTTTGTCCATCTGTATGCATGTACCCAGGCCTGTTATTTGTCTTCTTTTCAAGTTCAGTCTCTCTCTGTTTTTATCCTCTGTGTTTGTTCATGACTGTGTGACTGCATGTGGGCATGTGTGTTGGTCAGAATTTGTTCATTTGCTGTGTGTACACTTCCAGCAGTCTGATTTAGTGCGATGAGGCTGGCAGTGTGCTCGGCAGGTGCATGTTCTTAACTGGGCTTCTCTCCTGAGGAGCAGAAATAGGGGAGATTTTGCTGTTCTTATGAAGATGTCCCAGGGGTTTATTTCTCCTGCTGTATTTTTCATCACTGTTGCCAGTCCGTAACACTGCCTGTCAAAAGGCTACCTGCTTCTTAATACTTTTAATTAAGGATAGAGCTACCACATATCTGTATTTTTTACCAACTGTATTCTTAAATCCAATGGGGGCAATTAAAATAATTTGCATTTAGCACTATAAAAATCAGTCATAAGTAATGACTTTACAATAATGTAAAAAGAAAATTGCCAATTTGTTCAGGGCTACAATTGACAGTGTGAGAAAATTTGTTAGGGAGCAAATAGAGAAATAATGGGGAGAGTAATGAGTAAGAAGTGGTTGAAATAGCTACCTGCTGTAATGAATTGGCAGTTCAAATGGTTAGCTACTGTAGTGTGAAATGGTTGAAATAGTCAATAGCTTTATTACAAATAAACAGTTGTTTACAATTCTGGCTAATTATTTCAACAGTTTTGACAAGCCATTGAAATAGCTGGATAATCTTTGTCTGCTGCTTTTTGCAAACTTTCAGTCGTTTTTAAGGCGGCTACTTAAAACTATTTGAACTGTTTCTGACAAACAGTTGAAAATTAGTGAAGAATAGCAAAGAGTTTATTATAAGCTTCAACTTTATAGTAAAAAGGATACCTCTTATACCAGCGGTCTTCAACAGGGGGTCCGTGACCCCCAGGAGGTCCGCTGAGGTACTGCAGGGGGGGGTCATGAAATTTTGGGTTATTTAGAATTTTTTTTAATATTTTTTGATTTTCACATTATGGTTCAAATAAAAATGCCAATTTGAATAGCTTGTATGTGTGGTTATCATGCAATTAACAGACATTGCTGATATTGGCATTGTCGCTTACAACATCTGTGGCACGGCCGCCCAACTCACTGTAGCCTGTTTAATATATAATTGGGGGTATTATTTGAATAGTTTCATATTGAATGCACAAAACCACGGAACATTTATACATGGAACTAGCCCCTGTTTAACATAAAACATAAACATTTTATACAATATATAGTAGGGGGTCCCTGCTCCATCTCTCCATCAGTTTAGGGGTTCATGGCCTGAAAAACATTGAAGACCCCTGTTTTATACATGTATATGGGTTAGCTTACTTCTATTTATTTCAACGGTTTCTGACCATTTCCAGAAGGTAACCTAAGAAATAGCAGACTAACACTGTTTTAACTATTAGTTATTTCATTTTTTTCCCACTATAGTTTTAGCTAACTCTCTGATAGCAAATAGCTAAAATTCGCCTTTGCTAAACAGCTGAAATAGCTGATTAAAAACAATGGATTAACTGAACGTAGCAGACCGTTTCTGACAAACTATTGAAAATAGTTAAAGCTGAAAGTAGCAGAGAAAGACATCCACTGTGTTAAACTAGATATATCAGCTGTTTATCAGAAATTACTGAAATATTTAGCTAAAAGTAGCAGATGAAATGTCACCATTAGCCGATTATTTCAACTGTGAATCAGCTAAAGCATGAGCTTAAACAGATATTGTTATCTAGACTAGAGTTAATGGATAGAGTACAGAGTGGTTGAAATGTCTGAAGGCAAACTTTACTAAACCAACCTTAATAATAATAGTTTGACTTTGTGCAAAGTCTCTTCTAACAATATCCACTTTTTATATTCGTAGTCGATATTAAATGACATTCCGTTTAAATGAGCACATTTGGAAAATGGGTGCAGGAGTTCATGTAACTCTGCGGATTGGGAACAATAACTTAAATTATTAACCTTTTATCAACTTATCTTTATTAGGTTTTTCTTCATAGAGACAGTTTTCAGGATTTATGTCAGTCTGAAAAATATAGTTAAAACAAAAAGAAATGAAATGAAACCCACTTTTGCTGAAGAGGTGCAAACAATTAGCCAAGGTTTTTGAGGAATTTCTGTTTGATTTGTTGTGCAAAGCGCCAGATGATTAGTAGAAAGCTCTCGTACTTGCGCCACATCTGTGTCTGGTTTTTTTGGGGGCAGATCAGAAATTCCAGCTGTTCTTTGAATGTTCTCCACTGAAGAAGCAATTCATCATACTTTAAAAAGAAAGCACTTCACTCTTGCACGTAATTCATCTTCTTTCTTTCTACCTCTTGTGCCTCATCATCGGTGTCCTCGAACTTTGTAATCCCATGTAAACCTCTCAAACGCGTTTAAATGAATGTCACTGGATCGCTCTGCGTCGTTCTCGTTCCAACACTAATGAATCCTTCTGTTCTCTTTGTTTTTCTTGTGTGTTTTTCTTTCCTCCCTGTGTGTGCGCGTGTGTGTTTTAATGTGCGTGTGCTGGTATACCTGTATGTTATCTGTGTGCGAATGGACGTGTGTGTGTGTGTGTACATGCCTATTTTGTTTAGTTGTGCCCACAGTACTGGCCAGAAAACGGAGTCCACCGCCACGGACCTATCCAGGTTGAATTCGTCTCCGCCGACTTAGAGGAAGACATCATCAGCAGAATATTTAGGATCTACAATGCAGCACGGGTACGGTGACACAGTAGGGTCATGCTTCAAACAGAAAAAAACTACTTGTTTAGAGGAAAAGAACAATCACTTCACTTATGTGCGGAGGTTGACACATAGTTTTTCTGCTCTGCTGCCTTTTTTTTTAACTTGTCTTTCTTCCCTGCGGGTGATCACAACAGCCAGTTTACTCTGTGACTGCACACCTCACACATCCCACTCATATGCTGGTCCGTCCATTCAAGCTGTGCAGTGGCAATCATTATGTTCCTTACTGTAATGCCTCGGCACCAGTGCTCGGACTGAGGTGTGATTGCCACGAGTCACGTGTCTTTTCGGCAGCTTATTTTCAAGTTTTCACATCTACTGTAGTTAAAAAGGTTTTTAAAAAAAACAAGTTGAACTTTCTGAGTTTTCCCTCAATCAACACCTTTTACTGTAGGTACAGCAGGGATGTGTCTCCAAGGGTTGTTTCACCCAAATTACAAAAAAAAGGAACATTTTCTCTTCTCAAGAGAGCTTAAATCTAGATGTGTAAATTATTTCAGTTTTACATATACCTATAATGCACAATGAACAAGTTGTGTTGTGAAAAAAGGGTCACAATGATGATTAATGGCATTGAAAGGGAGTTGTATTTCTAACTTTCCTTCTGTTCAGTAATTGATAGTTTTACACTTTCAGGACTCCATACTTTTTGGTTTTCCACTGCCAGAATTGAGGCCGTGACTCCTTATAACCCCTGATCACAAGTTAAGGCTTTCAGTTGTGTAATGAGCATGACTGGTGAGCAGTTCAGCCAAATTGTCCTTTTGTCCGGTGGTTTAATTTTAATTACATTTAGCAGCCTGAAAGAATGAATATATGTGTGTCTTTAATCATCCTGTGACCCCCCCTCAGATTTATCTTGGGACCCCATGGGGAGCCCTGACCTCCTGGTGGGGGGGCCACTGCTCTAGATAATCTAAATGCTGGAACTAGTTTATGAAGGAGGAGTCCTTATGATGTTGTGTGGAAGATCCAGACAAGCAAAATGAGCTGATTGTGATCTAACAATAAGTAGTTAAACAAGTCTCTTATGTCAGTTTACAAATTCAGTGCACATACTGTTTAATGAATGGAGGAACAAAGACATGGGCGTCTCACAGCTTGGGTAAATCAAATCAAAAATATCTTATTTAGACACTTTATCAGTGCAAGTCTGGTCCAGATTTTTGTGATTTGGGTGAACTGACCCTTTAACATTGAGCTACAGACAGGATCCTGACCCGCACTGGCGTAACCTGCACTCACCTTCGCTCACCTGTGCTCACCTACGTAAGCTCCTTACCTCAACAGTCTGCCTCAGGTTGTCAATAATCGCTCATCAACATTTACATGTCGCATTTGGCGGCCGGCAGAGGCGCCAGCGGCCAGCAGCATGTTAAAGTGCGGTACAGTCTAATCACACATGATCACGGACAAGTGTTATTGATCAATATGTCCGAGTGTGATTTAGAGAGTCTGTATCTCAGATTGCTTATCTATCCGTCTCCAGCAGTAACTGTGCTCATCTATCAACCCGTCTATCTCCTCCGTTCATCTCATCAGCGACTCCTCTTGCCCTTATCCATCTCCTGTCCTAGTTGTCGCCATCGAGGCTTATAGCTCAGCCCTGCATCTTTACAGTCAGATTGCATCTTTGCACACACAAAGCGATTAACGCCCCCGCCCCCCCCTCCACCTTGTCTATGTGTGTTAACCTGGGATAACCGGTGTTGTGTGGTGTCCTTCCCCTCCAGCCTCAGGACGGCTACCGGATGGTGCAGCAGTTCCAGTTCCTGGGCTGGCCCATGTACAGAGACACGCCCATGTCCAAGCGCTCCTTCCTCAAGCTGATCCGGCAGGTGGACAAATGGCAGGAGGAGTACGACGGGGGAGAGGGACGCACTGTGGTCCACTGTCTGTAAGTTTCCCCCTCCATGCAACAACACTCACAAGTGCAGGGAGAAGTTCACTCACGCGATGCTGCCATTAAAAATGAAACATCTCCACCTACTGACTGAAAAGCTTCACTGCAGCAAAAATAGAAACTCAACTCTGCAACTCCTCAGTGCAACATGAGCTTTTCTCTCTCAGACCTAAACCTTCGATATCAAACTTCAAATTTTCTGTAACTCACTTTAGATCAGATTTCATTCTCTAATGCTCGACTCCTCTGTCCTAACCGCAGGAACGGTGGCGGCCGCAGCGGAACATTTTGTGCCATCAGCATCGTTTGTGAGATGCTTCAGCACCAGCGCTCTGTGGATGTTTTCCACGCCGTCAAAACACTGAGGAACAATAAACCCAACATGGTGGACCTACTGGTGAGAAGCCCTTTCAACAGTCTTTTTCAGAGATGGCTTTCGTAAAAAAAATATTGTTAATGTGATTATTGATTAAAGGGCTTCTTTCAATAATTCATGAAAGTGGTGTTCTTGTTGTAAAATGGGGCTTCAGGATTTGATTCCCTCCATAGTTGAGTATTGAAAATTAAACGAAAAATGTTATATTTTTCTGGATAATGGAGACTGAACATATACTTAGAGTTTATCTGCAGGGCGTTCAGGTCGGCTACAGCTTTAAGTCTCTTGTTGGACCTTTTTTACCCTTCATTTTCTGTCAGCTGTCTTCTATACTCCATCCAATGAAGGCATTACAGAACAAAATGATGACTTTCAAATGGCTATCTGCAAGTTTTTTTTTGTTATTTGCTTCAAAATTGTTTTTTATTATGCTTTGATTAAAGAAAAGCCGACATCTAGCCCGAGGCACCACAGCCTCAGCTTCACTGTTGTTGTAATTTGATTATGTGTAACTGTTGTAATATGGAAATATGCACCACTAAAGCACAATATCAGCTCACGTGATATGTGTTGAATGTAGATTTAAGGCCCGTGATTTCAGTTCATATTGTGTATCTGTGATTGATATTCATAAGATAATACTTAATCTAGTCACCATGCAGCAAACCTCGAGTCAGATTGTTCATCTTCTCTAATCATTCCTCTCTTTCCCTCTTGTTTTCCAGGACCAGTACAAGTTTTGCTACGAGGTGGCGCTGGAGTACTTGAACTCTGGGTAACTCAGAGTTACCGAGCACCTTCAGAGACTTAAAAAGTTTGGGACTTTTCAGACGACTGCAGCTCTCACATGTGTGCATTGTGCTAAGCGTGTTTGTGTGTCATCAGCTCGACAGGAACGAGGTACACACAACGACGACAACCATACGAGCAGCTCCACCTTCGACCAGCTCCTTTTCTTCTTTCTGGTCTTCGGTTGGCGTAGATGGGGAAAGGTAGCAGAGTTGTACAGTGTTAAATATCGCAGCCTGTTTCTGTCCGTACCGGCGAAGGAAGCCAGCAGGAGCACAGTCAGTTTTTTTTTTATTTCATTTTTTTTTTAAATTCCTCTGCAGTGAGTCGCCTCCTCTCTGGATCCCTCTATCTCTCTGTCTCTATCGCTCTCAGCCGCCTGTAGTCCCGTGGTTGTTGCCTTGATCCTCATTGGAAGATGAGCATTAAAAATACTCTCCAGTTTTCTGTGGAATGCGATACACTGTACATAATGTAATGTGTTCATTTTACTCTGATCTGATTTCTGTTTGTTTTTTTAATTATTATTTTTGTTCTGCTCATTATTAAAAAGTCATTAAATGCAGGAGCTCAAAGCCTAAATGTTACTAAATGTCCTGTAAATTTATGACTTCTAGATAATTATTGCTTCATACTGTATGTTGGGGACAGCTGGCTCAGTCTACATCTGCTTTCCTTATTTCCTGTACAGGGATCCAAAGCTTTATTTGCACTCCCATTGAATTCTTGTTGTGCATATTGTACATATTTCTGTAGATTATTTATTCACAGTATGTACTTTTTTGTGACTCTCAGTAAGTGACAATCATATGTTCTATAGGTTTGGGTTATTGACTGTATTGTGTGCTTTTTTTTTTTTTCTTTTTGGTCATCTCGTATGACGGATCAATTCCATTGTAAAGAAAAAAAGATATTATATAAATGTATCTACAATATAAACATTGGATTATGTTTTTCTGACTCTTTTTTAAGTGGAGCTGGAAAATATGATATTAGGGCGACATCTGTTGGAGAGATGAGGGAAAACACAACCACCTCTTTGCTCAGAGCTTTTAATGGTGCTATAGTATCACTTTTCATGAATGTTTCTTCCATTGTACTTTCTTAAGATGACAATAATGATTTTTTTTTTGCAGTAATACCAATGCATTTGTTTCGTTCGAAGCAGGTTTGTTAAATAAGAAGTCAATACAAGCTGAGAAGTCATGATGCAGAAGTGTCATTTAGAAGATAACATCAGTTCAGAAAGTTAATATGGCCCTTAAATGTCATAGTATAAATGCTAGGTTGCAGCTGACTGTTGAAAAGAAAATCTTATTTCACTTTTAGTAATTGTGTAAGGTGGTCGGACATAATAATCTGAACACGTGCAACCCAATAAATAGCCTATATTTAATTTTCATATGTTAGAAAGATGTTGCTTTAACTTTTTTTTAAACCGTAAGCAAGGCTGTATTGTATTGGGATGCATTATGATTAGAAAGTTTTTTTATTTGGGGAAAAAATAACCTTCTTAACCTTCTTTTCACTTCACCCATCTGTGCACTCTTTCAAAAAAAAAAAATTCCTTCAACTCTACAAATCGTAAAACAGAAAAAACCTGAACTTGAAGGGCTAATTTGATGATTGTTCACTGTCACACGTTTTGCGCCATCAAGAAATGGTGACGTGCAGACATTTCTTATGTACCGACCGCAAATATCTTGTGAGAGCTAAACTCAATTTTTTCACAACAAAATCTAATATTCTCCCCCAGAGGAGTTTGTTAACCTTCTCCCAGAATAACTCACACACTGCCAAGACTGAAAGGACGATTCATTGTGACAAAACATTTAATATTCTGCTCAGTTACACTGATGCATGTGACTGTGCTCAAGACAATTTGTATGAGGCCAGAGTTATTATTAGTAGCTTTTACAACTAAATGGGTGAGTGGGCCAGTAACATTGAATTGAATACAACTGTGTTAGTAGCAAAGTGTAAATCGGTCCTTGTGCAGCTGAAAAGGTTGTAAAGTCTGAATAAAGATCAACCTTTCCCACCAAGGACAGCTACAGCCTGCTATCAGATATATTCATGTTAGAGTTAATGAAAAGAGGATTTTCAGCCAAAAACTAATGAAAAGGGTGAAAAAAAAGACTCAAATTATGTCCTCATACTTCCAGTCACTGCTCCAAAAATGTCAAAGCTCAGCTGTGTCACATTATGACCATTTTTATGCATCTGTCCATTTTAGTACTGTGTCTAGTGACCTCATTATGGGCATGAGGACTATTGATAATGAAATGGGAAAATGTTATTGACCATGGGCCATCAGTGCAAAACAAAACAAGGCTGAGAGTGAACTATAAAAGAAAAAATCTAATAGAAGAAGTGAATGGAAGCAATATCTCATCATGTAGCTAATGTGACAGTCAGCTTGATTTCTGGCCTCCTTCGGTGGTGTGACACCAGAATAACCAAAAACATGGGGGACCGGGTCAAACTTTGCATTCAAAGTGCTTCACATGAGGCATAAAAACATTACAAATGGCACAACAAGCATTTTAAAATAATGAAAAAGATCAAATCGAAGAGAAATAAAAACATGAATTTACTGTGTTCCACAACATCAGCATCAGGTGAAGAGAGAATTGGACAGCCTAAAAAAAAAAGGGATAAGTGGCTGGTCCTGATGGTTTTAGTACCAGACTTCTTCTTCTTGTGCTCAAGTCGGCTGTGCAACATCCTCTTCAATCAGAACAAAAGGTCCACAAACTATGGAAAACGCCCTCACTTCTCACATCACGAAGACACTGGAGAGGCTGGTCCTCTCCTATCTAAGACCCAGGCGGAGAACGCTCATGGATCCACTACAGTTTGCATACCAACCCAATATCGGTACCCTTGGCTCTCCTCTTAGGATCATGACCTTTGACTTCTTGAGTGTCTTCAATATAATTCAGCTGGGAACGTGAGAAGATGAGGATACTACAGGTTGAGCCAGCAAGCACTACTTGACTCGCAGCCAAGCCACAGTTTGTGCGACTGAAGAACTGTGTCTCCAGCACACTCCTGAGTAGCACAGGAGCCCCAGGGACTGTCTTGTCCCCTTTTCCTCTTCACAGTTTGCACATCAGACTTCCAATACAACTCCGATGCTTGCTTTCTCCAGAAGTTCTCTGGTGACTCGGTGATCGTCGGCTGTATCAGAGGAAGACAAACTGATTAAGAGAGCCAGCTCCACCATCAGCGCTGAGATGGACTCAGTCCAGCAGGTCAGGTGGTCAAAGTGAGGATGCTCAGGAAACTGGACTCCATCCTAAGCAATGCTTCATCCACTGCATGAGCTGGAGGTGTTTCATAGACTGATACCGCCAAGGTGCAAGACTGAAAGGAGCAGGAAGTCTTTCCTGCCAGCAGCCATCAGACTCTGCAACAAAGAATAAGTTAGGCTATTACCTGCACTTCTACATAACATTACATTGCACAATTGTTCATCCTGCAATTAACTGAGTTACTGTAGACTATATTTTATGTCTCCGTACAGTACGCAGATTTCACTGTTTCCTCCTATTATAGCCTAAGTTACTCTATTCTATACTATTGTATCTTTTTCCTATTCCATCAGAGCTGCTGTCACACAATAATTTCCTGCAAAGACTATTCTACTCTATTCTATTAGCCTATTCTGTCTGCGTAAGTAGCTCTTGCACAGGTGAAGAGTCAGACAATCGATTCTTGGAGAAGTCAGGTAGATTTTTTTTTTCTCAGAAGAGTGGGAGCTCCGACCTCAGGTGGCGTTTTGGCATTGCAGTTTTTCAAGTGGCCTACAGTAGGAGGTCGAAAAAGTGGTTCCGTGTTGTCTCGGACGCAGCAAGAACGGCTGGAATTTCGAATTTGCGCGTGCGCATTTTTGCAAGCCCAGTTCCGACTTCCGAGATCTGTGGAAACTCCAACACAACAGAAGCAGGTACTACGAAAGCAATCAAATTACACTGATTCAGCATTGCTGTAAAAGTTCGGGACATGATATTGTCACAGGAGTACAGCAGCTCCTTTCAGGACCGGCTCGGTTCGTCGGTTATACGGTTAGAGGCCGAGAGAGAGAGAGAGCTAGCACTTCACCTAGCCCAGTTAGCATAACGAGCTAACTGCTAGTTGCTTTTTGTTTGAACGTAAAATGTGCGTATGTTCACTTTAGCCTCTTTTTTGCTACAACTCTTGAAGACCCAGGTGCCTGCTCTGCTTAGCTTGGCTCTACTTGTCTCTATCTCTCTGTGAGTCACCCATCACTACTGCTATATAGCCTATTGCATATTTTATAAACATATAATGTGTTATGGGTTCAGTAGCTAGTGCTCTATGTAAAGTAAAGGGTCTACATTATAGATGGTGTGAGTTCATGCAAAAAAAATAACAGTAACATTTAAACACTACAAACATCTATAGCACAAGTTTGACATCTCCAATCATGATTATGTTTTTTTTTCTCTCAAAAAACCATTGTGGAGTGAAGTCCTCATTTACAAGTCTGGGGCTCAGATTTACAACTGGAGGTGCACAGCTTCAATTCACTTCAGTGCTTTTATCGTCATTGCACAGTGTAGAATGAAATTACGTTTCTCCAGTGGTTCATAAGATGAGGAAAACGAAGACATGAACATAAAAGACTATAAAAATAAGTGTAAAAGTAGTGTAAAACAAAGTTAAACACAAACAATAAGTTGGCAGAGTGAAAGAGTTGAGGAGTCTTAGTCAAGGACACATCATTGGAAGACATGAGAAAACAGCAGGTTACTCATGCAGTTGAACACACAGATCGATCCTGCCGGTCTATGGATTGTAGTGATACCTAATGGTTTGTAATGAAACACCAACGCCGATTGAATAACGTTAGCTCCTTCTGCTGTTTCTACTGCGGGTAGCTCACACAGAATTGGATGTTTGGCAGCAGATGCGCCAGACTTGTTGATAAACATTGCTGAAGGGCACATCAGCATCAGTTATGAGCAGTGAATCGCTGATCTTTTGGTTAATTCATCAGATACTTTACATCTTTAGTCCAAAGAGACACAACAACAGCAACCCTCATGTCACACTCTCGCATAAAGCCTTCAGACTGCTGTTTTAAAAATAAAACTGTGTTTCTTTCTTACACTCCTGTGGGCAGGCTTGAGAATCCAGAATGAACAACTGACCTGTGTCTGTGATGGATCAGGTCAGCGCTGTGGGGCTTTGAGTAAGGTTAAATGTAAAACCAATTGTTTGTTTTGTTCTTTCTGCAGCCATGGAGGAGTTCAGGTCACTGTCAGGTGGGTTACAGCCAGGGGCGTCTTACAGGACCACATGCTGCGGCAGAGTTGACGTTTCCAACCACAAGAGGTCAGTAAATGATGGTTTTCAGTTTTAATTCTGCCTTTCTGTCCATAATTGAGTGTACATTATGCAAACACTATGCATCTCTTGGCAGTTCTCCTGTTATTAGGCACAAAAATATGGGCCCGGACTTCAACAGCTAATTAGCAAATCACTATGTACACAATTTCCATATTTGCCTGCATTACTGTGGATTCAGAGAAAAGACAGAGAAACAGCTCCCAGCATCCCCATTCCTAAATCCTGATATGATGGATATTCTTTACTTTTATTGGCTCTTCCTCATTCGTTCATGTGTCTCTGACTCTCTGCTAGCTGCAGCAGTGCCTTGTAGACTCAGCAGGACAGGAGGAAGGAGTGCCTGGCACAGCTTCATGGAAGCTGGAGGTCTCATCTTTTCCCTTTACTGACTGTTCCATCTGGTCAAAGCTACAGGCGCTGTGGCACCAGGGATGGTTTCATATTTCAATGCAATGGCGCTAGTGAATTATTCCTCTGTTCACACATGGGGACCAGGGGAGCCAATGAGTCAGAGTGTAGGGAAGGGAAGGGGAGATATAGAGGAGGCAAGGAGCAGCTCCTGCCGCTTATTCTTGATGTGAGTTGAGCTACAGGGAGAGTCCACAGCAGATGTTCCCTGAGTTAAAGTCCAGAAGCACAGACAGGGACGACATATGGACACGTAAACACATGCGCAGAGCTCGCGACTAATTTATGTCCGATGCAATCGTCAACAGAGATTTGTACCACTCAGAAGTAAGTAATTCTAGCACGTTTCACAGAAAGACACTGCTTCATAAAGTTAAGTTATTAATAATGACACCATAAAAGTAGTAAAGACATAAAGTAAAATAGAAGAAACAAAGACATCACAATGCACAAGAATAAAAACAAGACTGCCCAAGGTCATTTTTAATAAATGAGCCAATCCAAGAAAATGAGCCATTAGATAACTGGTCTCGGAGTCTACCTATCATTCATCTGGGCTATGTGCATAAATACAAAAAATACAAATCAAATTTATTTTCTGAATGGCATCTTCATTGATAATATAAATAGATTACATGTTTGCATGAGTGGCATACTGAGCAGGCCTACCAGCCGTATGTAGTGCAGTGTGTAGCAGAGGGCGGTAATGTCTGCACAGACGAGTGTCTGCAAAACAACCACAGATACAATCAACCACAAGAAGTCTGAAAATGACCGAAGGGGCTTAGAAGTACTATGAAGAGACCCTAATAGGCGGCAAGAGACTCACAATTACCACAGAGACGGAGAGTGCCTTCAGAAAGTATCCAACCTACTTAACAGAGAAGAGATTCAAATTGCTAAACAACCCCTGAACATTTTCAGAATAACTGCAACAAGATAGACAATGACTCAGGGCAAGGAGAAGGAACTGCAACAAAGGCCACAAAGAAACACAAAGCAACCACAACGAGTCTCAAAAAAAGAAGAAATAGAACAAATACGATTACAAAAAGATGTAAAATGAATACAACTTGACCTTAAATAAATACAAATTGATGTAAAATCTCCTAAAATAACCACAAAAAAAAACCTACACAAAGTTCAAAATATGCTGAAACTGATTGATAGCCATAGATTTAAACCACAACCTCATTAGATTTGACAGTGAGTCTAACTTTCAAGAATCAAGTTTCCAAAATGGTAGCCATTACATTTAGGGGATGAATTTTTCATGAGCTGCAATCGAGAAGAGCAGCAGAGGTTTGTTGCTGCTGCTGCTGCTGCTGCTGCTGCTGCGGATGCACCGGCCTTGAGAGCTGCGTTTGAGGCCCGTGTGTGTCCAGGAGATGGCGGTGTAGAGCAGGCAACGCTCTCAGCCTTGTCAGTGTCAGCAAAAGTCAATAGCAGCTTGTGTAGAGCACTCTTCACCCTGTTCCAGACTCAATTTACCTTCAGCCCTCACTTACATTCAGCCCAGATCATTAACGCGCCAGCCGCCAAACTCAATATGTCAAAGCGATGTGATGGAATTTAAATCGGTAGTTCATTTTCACAATGACCCGACTACGATGATGATGATGATGAGAGCTAGTGTATCAGGTTTATATTGACAACAGTGATTCAGCACTGCAGCATCTGGATGGATGGACAGTGTGATATCTTTGTTTTTGTAGGACATCATCCAGCTATTTTCCTCACTGCGCATAATATTGACCATGATATCTTCTCATACTCAGTCTCCTCTGCACTGATGTAACAATGTAATGAATAAACTCAATGAATAATTAATCACCCTGCAATTGCCAATGAAGAAGTAAGTGTTGTGTTTTCTCATAACCAAGATGCCCGCTGAACTGCAGGCAAGCATCCTTGCAGCACTCGTTGCATACATGTACATTGCTGCAGATCCTTATGCACACGTGCACGCACACATGCATCGCAGATCCACACACAGGTCAAAGGGTAGCTGAAGCAACTGGAGCACAACAGCCTGTTTCCATCTCCAGGGACTGGATTATTCTCTCTCATTCTCCCTGCCTTCATCATCACCTCCCCCCCTCCCCCCTCCCCTCCTCCTTCCTTTGCTTTTTCTACCACAAATGATTGCACAGACTGGACTGTAAATCTCTATGAGAGCAGAAGTGGCAATCATCTTCAGATGCCCCCCCCCCCCTCCCTCCTGTGGCTCTTCATCCTGCATATTTTAATTGGCTGCAACAGAGTGGTCTTCATGTGCAAATGTGAATTGCCACTGACGCGGATACATCAAGTTTTGTCAGTGATCTCTAACATTTTTAAAAGCTGCTAATCGCTCCTGTGCCCTTGTTATTCTTCGGGGGAGTGATGCCGCAGCTGTTTTGAGCTGACTTCCAATAATTCAGCGTATTTCCTTTCGGTTCGCAGTTCTGCCATCGAGCCGTTTGCCAAGCGGGGGGAGGGAGGGAGCGATCAATCAGTGGACCAGCTCAACATACAAAAAGCGCCCCTGTTGAGCTCTCACATCTGAGGCAAATCCATATCTCATATTTCCTCCATTTTCATGCAGATGGAGGGTAGACAGGGGGAGAGTAAGATGTCTCTGCTCTCTTGACATCGTTTCAATCCCCCTGACACTTTGATGTGATTGCATTGTCAGCCTTCTGAGTTCTGCTGGTGCTGTAGTGCTCCTGGTTTTTTGCGGGTGGATGTGAGGGGGCTGGAGAAACAGTGTTCCTGGGCACAGACGTGGCATACATATTTCAGTAGTTTGAGACTACATATTTTAGAAGTTGCAAGCTTAGTGTCAACCCACAAGTGGATAGCCTAGTTTGGTGTATGCCGAGCATATTGCATCACTTTTTTTGTGGGTCCAACACACCAAAATGCATTCACACACACACACTACGTTCAGTACAGTAAACGCTAATGGCGTAACAGTAATCTCCATCATGTCAAAAACCCTTAAGACACAAGCCAATATTGGGAATTTGCCCGAGGTCAAGTCCTCATCAAAGTCAATCTAATTTCCTGCAACTCAGGGGGAAACTGACGACTTAGCCCCCATGCTGCCGTGGCAGCCAACAGCCCCTCTCTGCATATGATCAGTCTGTTGCCATAGCAGCCCCGTGGAGCTTTCCTGCCAGTCAGTCTAGCAGAGAAGATGAGTGAACCAGCGGTGCCCCCATCCAGAGAGGCCTGCATGTCTTCATCTGTTGCCATGGCACCGTAATAGCGTTGTGGATAGATTTGGCATGGCAGGGAGTCAGTTCCTTTATCTTCCAACGCATTATATCGAGCCGAGCCTTGCCTGTGTTCAGCGCTCGCAACATGGTGAGCAGACAAAGGGAGCTGAAGGGGGGAGAAGGTAGATGTCAAGATAGTGTATCTATATTGAGATCCGGAGCGGCGGTGCACTTAGATGTGCGGTTTGCTCAGAGGGTGCTAATTAGGAGCTAACATGGAGATTGGCGAATGTTAGCGAGACGTGCTCGACAAGGTAACCCGGAGTGGACTCTCCACATGACTCATTTTGTTTTAAAATGAGTGGATGTGTGCAGTCATATAGTGCACTCACAGTGATGAGGTACTGAACCAAGTCAAATGTGTGCAAAGCAACAAGGAAGCCAGAAAGCCAAGCATTTCCACTTTAAAGCCCTAACCCTAACTATAATCAAAATTTTATAGGATCAAGATGACAAATGTGAAGGAGCTTGTGGTAATGAAACTACAGTGAATTATAAGCTTATATAAAAAAAAATCACTGAGAATCTACTGTGTTAGCTGCTCAGCATGAAGCAGCAGGAACATAGTGAAACATTTATCAGCTGAAGAGCCAAAGCGTTGCTTCCAGCAGGACTTGGACGTTTTTCCAGCACGGTAGGTCCCATAACCGCTGGACGTGTAAATAAGCACCTGTTTGCCAACGGTCTTAATCTAAAAAGATCGATATTGTTTCGTCAATATTGTGCTCGAGTCATCAGAATGTGAGTTATTGTCGGTTTTATAATGCAATGAAAACGAGCAGAACAGTTTTGTTTGGATCTGCTCTCCGTTGGAGACGAATCTGCCAATGACATGTATATATCGAGTTCTGGGGATTATACGGATTAACTGTGGCGCCGTTTTTTGGAGGGAGATGAAGCTTTTTAATTTTTCATACTGTATGTAATTTTTTAATGCTTGGAGCACCGTAAAAGATATTCTTATCCCCTCCCTTTGTATCAGGGCGGAGACAGATATTTCCCAAACCTCAACAAATAAACGGAAAGAAAATCCATCTCCGTCTCCTTTAAAAAATGTATATTTTCGCAATTTAGACCTTTTTCGACCTGCTAATGTTTTTTTTTTCTCAACAGATGAAAAAGATGAGCCATGAAAAGAGGCTTTGAGCTTTAATTGGTGATGGACAAAGCACTCAAAGAACATTACATAACTTCACCTTGGGATGAAGAGTGCTGTTTTTTTTTTTTTTTGCAAGTGTACTTTTTCATCTCATCGCTTTGATGCATCTCAGCAATCAACATTACCCCATGCAACCTTATGGAGCCTGCCTCTTGTGTACTGCTGTACAATGGATTCCCTGTCACATCCTTCGCCATTCTTCTGCTCCCCAGCTAGTACAAATACCCAAGGATGTCTGTATAATCTGCCCCATTCTGCTTGCTCCCTGCCAGACTGTGAGGACTGCCAGGTTTTTTGCCTGTGGTGAGATGATGGCAGTGCTGGGACTACATCCATTCCTCCCACCATTTGGTAATCACGCTGTGAGGACAAAGTGGTTGAGAGTGGTGAATCATGTTTGGCTCCTCTGACCCCTACCCGGACCAACTGCCGAGGCTGCTGCTTACTATTTCGGAGAAGAAGCAGCACAACTCTGTCTTGCTCTGTACTGTAGAGCTGGGTAACACAAGAGTTGCCTCAGGCTGCAAGAGCGATATCTTTGTATGCTCAAAGGATGTCGTATACTCCCCCTGTTGAAGTGCCTACTCCTCCAGGTCCAATGCGAGATACAGTATTTGTTAGATGTTTTTGGTGTGGAAAGCAGGCTATTGCTTACTCTCATAAGATGCACTAGTTTGGAGCATGTGCTTGTGTCACGACAACAACCTTTCTCTCGGTTCTGCAGACAGTTAAGTACAAACTACTGTTAGCACAAAGGTTATTATCCCTCTGTGGATACCTGTTGGATACAAACTAAATGTCAGACCTCAACATGAGTCATTAGTGTTTGCTACCCATTTCCTGCTACGAAGAGTCAAACTCAGGATCTTTAACAATGATGTGGAGTTCCCTAACAAGTGGTTGGTATCGTAACCATGATGATGAATCCCCTAACCTTAAAGAAGTACTTCGTTTGAACCCAAAACACAATCCTTCCCAAAATGTAAACCACTGTTTTCAGACTAACCAGGCCTTTACCATAGTGGCGTCTCATTTTGAACGTCTTTTTTTGTCTTTTTATTTGTAGGACTCGATGGTCATGAGAGCTACAGTTGGACTTCCTTGTCAGTTTCTGTTTCCGTTAGTGTCTTCTACTTTTCCTGAAAAAGAGGCCTTAGAGAAGAGTAGGAAATCATCCTCTATTTCAGCCTGAGCATGGATGGACCCTGAGGGCGCTTCTTATCATATTCATGAAAACTTCTCTCTGCTTTCCTTGTTGTCAATCTGATCTCCATGTGTATCTACATCCATCCATCATTAGAACCTGTGGGGCTAAATCTGACACATCCCATTATCACGTACGGTCAGCAATCTGTTCTTGTCATGTCAGGGTTTGGGGAGGGAGGGGGCGTCTGTCCTTGGGCCATTCTGTCTTGTAGCATCTCTTTCCAGATGTTGGCGCCAAGGCACCTCTGCTCCTCCATGGGAGATGCCCTCGGGAACTCCTCTCTGTCTGAAAGGAGCCCTTTAATCCCTTGGGGACAAATCATCTGTCACCAGTGGATGAACTGCAGCACCAGACCCGGTCTCACCCTTAACAACACATAGATAAAGCCATATTGGCAGCACCGGTCGCTAAGACAGGACAGCTGAGTGGAAAACATTTAGGTGGTGTGATGAATTACAGTACAAGCCACGGGATGTTGATGTCAGGGTGGCAATTTGCTAGTAACAGTATGAACCAATTGATCCATTCAGCCTTGTGTCAAGCGTACAGGCTTTTGACTGTTGTATAATAGCTTTTCTTGGCACATAGTTGGCCCGTCAGTAACAACTCTGCATTATTTGAATGCAGCTTTTATGAAGTTGCCTGTTGACTGAGTGTGTGCCTTTCATTAATGGGGGGAATCGGGAACATGACAGTGACTGAATTTCATTTATTTAATTCATTTTTAATTCAAAGCATCACTGAGATTAGATGTAAAAGAGGGAGCTAGACTCGCTGCATTAATTTACTGCTGGAAAAATCTGCAGGATGTCAGTGATGCTATCAAATCAGGCATTTCAGGCACTATACAGTATCCAAAACAATTCAAGATGGTCTGAATTCCAGCACAATCGTGATAATATCTCAGAAAAAATACAAGATTAAGAGCAATCTGACCCTGTTTCAGTGGTTTTAGGGTTGAAATAAGGCACAAACTAAAATAAAATAAGGTCAGAAATCTCACAAACAAACAAAAAACAGCATGTATAGCATAGCCTATATTCCCAGTGACTTGCTGCACCTGAAAACTGACTGTGACAGCTCACCAGAGTGTATTGCATAACCAATATGTGTAACGCTGTTTCCTCATTGATTTTTTTATACAAAACATCCATTGTTATGGTGAAGAGTTGACGATGCACAACGAGGGAGGTTGTGCGCATAAAGCAAAGTCGGAGCACATAAGCAACTGTTAAGCACTGACCTGCCTCTGTCGATAATGTAGTTAAAACAAAGGAGGCCATCAGTCACTGTCCTGCCACACTCGGCTGCTCTCAGTGCAGTTTCAGACACAGAGGAAAGTGATGAGTAGGCGCTCTCGCTGGACAGTTTGGTCTTTGGCCAACGTACACTCTGCTTTGTTGTTGTGTTTTTCCTTTTCTCTCCATTTTTCCTCCTCTCCCACTCATGCTCTCCGCAGCAGCAGAAGGTGATGATGGTTGAGCGTACAGTATGTCTGAGTGATTTTACACAACATGTTCTGCAGCCTGCCTGCCCTCACAGTGCTAGGAGGCTTTTTGGCAGTGTACGATATTTACTATAATGAGCAGAACTGTGACGAAATGCACTTTTTTTTTTCTCCATTTGGCTTTGTTTCCAGTGTATTATGATGATGAAGTTTTCCACCAAGGTCAGACGTCTGCGCGTTAGTGTTGATTGGGTCCACAGCCGGGTCACCACTGCACGTGCACAGCCTCAATAGCTGCTCTACTTAAGCACAACAGTGAGGTAAACGCTAACATCAGCATGTTATAGTAGCATGTTCATATTGACAAGAAAATGCACCTCAGCTGTCAATGAAAGGATAATGGGGCTTACAGGTGTATGGTCATAAATTAACATATTAGACAAGTCCAAACTTTTACTTGAGGATGGTGCTAATTAGTCATGACAGTCCGTCCAATCTGTCCACTATAAATTGAAAGATTTGTTGATTAAAGAGACCCCGAGGAGTTTGCTTTTGGTTACAAAAGAGTCTCATATTAATGTGGATGAATCTGCATTACCCACAATAATGGGTGCATTTTGCGATAAATATATCGTTTTGTCGTTATAGTTATTTTGATATTATTTAATGGCCCAGCATTCCTAGTTTTGGTTTTGTGGACTAAAACTAACTAAACGACGGTATCTGATCTTCTTTGAACCTCCGACTTTGGTTCTTGATTAATGAAAACATTAGTGGCAAATGCTTTCACTTTTGTTCGTCTTGCGCCGGTCCAAGAATTTCACCGTGTGTGTGGAGTGTCACTGGAAATGAAGTGCTTCCCGAAAGTCCTCATAGACCCTTTAATCTCTTGTTGTATGTGCTATTGCAACTGGCTCCTTACTGGTCTGCTCAAAATCAAAATGCTGAGGGCTAAGTGCAGATAATTCAAAATGCCAGTGCCAGAGTCCTAACATAAAAAGAGCTATTTTCGTCTCATCACACCTGTTCTCAGATCTCTGCATAGACTTCTGTTTAATATTAAAATTAAAAATTAAAATGGTGCTTGCTTCTTGTTGGTAGTACCTTGCATAACTAAGCTCTACAGTACTTCTCCATCCTGCTCATTGAATATTAACGTAGATCTTGGGTTTAATCAAAAGTTGTTGACATTGATGTTGTTTTTATATGATTATAACTTAAGTACCAATTTTTCCAGATTGCATTCACAGCCCTTCAACACTGAGGCTGCTTTAATCAGTATCTTTTATATTAACAATGGATCAAATACTAAAAGGGGTCACGCATAGTAATAAAACCTACTGATAATTTATCATCTGACTCAGCTCCACACAGTTCTGTGAAGCTTTAGTTTTACTGCCTGAATCTGTTTTGGCTCAGATGCAGCAGCCAGGTGTTTTTTATATATTAAAAAAAAAACTAATAAAAACACTGCTTGAGACAGGCTAAGCACCAAACCATATAGACAGACAAAGATACTAGCTAACTTGTCGTCATGGTGGGAGCGACTCGCACCTAAATATCCAGTTATTTCCCTAGGGAGACACTGCAAACCAATAACAGAGCTAGACTGAGTGAAGAGTGAATATTGGACTTACTTTTCATCAGGTGGCCAGAAACACGACTCCAAGTAACAGCTATTTATACTTAGTATCTGCAGGATGTTAAAATAGGCAACTGTTTGCTGAAACATTCACTGAATCAACTTTTCAAGGTGGTGATATCTCAGTGTTTTGTTTGCAGCTTGTTGTGTGTTTCCCAAGTGGTAGAAAAATAATAATAATAATGTGGATTATGTGGGTTACTTTTCCTGCTTCCTATAATGTTGTTTCTCTGTGAAGCACATTGTATCTCCACTGGAATGAAATGTCCTATATAAGTTTTCTTTTCTTGCTCTTTGATCAAAGTTTAACTTCTCTCCGCTTTGCTTTCTGTCTCGTCTTGGCCGTTATTTCCTTGTTATGTCACTTTTTTTAATGCACATTGGTGACGGAGCAGGAACCATCACCTCATCTGAACTTCAGATTTATGAAAATAATACATCAGTATTGGCCATATTGCTGCCAGTGTATTACACTGAGGTCTGAATCATTCCCTCTTGATGATTTATGGTGGAAAAGGAGTCTAAATAGGTCAGTGTATTTTGGATTTGAGCTTGAAACTGAATTCCCAATCAAAATACACCCACAGTAATACGCCCTTACTCTATTCATAGCGTTTTGTCTGCAGGAGGGGAACAAACATCTATTGAATGCTCTCGGACAGTTGGGATTTTCAACTGTCCTTCCAGCAGCAAAGGTTAATTTGCCCGATAACACAAATGAGTCGCAGCCCAGGGAAAGCTTAATTCACTGGGAGATGTTGATTAAAACATTTGCATATGAAAAGATGAATGACCTCAAAGATACTCCGGATAAAAGCAGTCAAAAGTGGTCGTGTGAGGTCGACCACCAAGATGAAACCCCCTTTTGATTGGATTATGTTTTTCCAGCAGTTGCTATACACACACAACTGGCAACACAGCGTGATTAGGGCGCTAAGTATACCGATTGTAAAAGTTGTGTTGTAGAGTGAATGAGTCAATCACTCTTGGAGAGAGTCCACGTTGTCAAGTTTACAGCGTGCTCCATTCTTGAGAGAGGGGAATAATATAATGACGTTTCCCCTCCCGGCAGTTATATCTGTCCATCATTTATTGATGTCTTTGTGTCACTCGCTCTGGTGACTCAGTGTGGAGCCTTTTAACGTGATTAACAAGCTTATCCAAGGGAATAAAACACTGTGCTTGTTGGTCTGCCATCGCAGCATCTAGTCTAACATAAAGTAGAGGTAACGCCTCGTGTCACACGACTGAAAATAGAAAAAGTGGAGTGAAGCTGTGACAAAAGACAAAATGGCCACAATAGCTCACAGTGCACAAGTGATGAATGACTGTTTTTCTGCCGTACACTACATGTCTCTAAGCCTTTGTGTACGTTTGTTTTCAGACTCAGTGTTCTTGTTGTGAGGGAACAATTGTTGTTGTTCAGTTTTGCATTGCACCTCTAATCAATTAATGCTTAAAGGGATAGTTCAACATTTTGGCAAATTGGCTCATTGCCATAATCCCTATAGTCATAGCAGTAGGTTCGTTACCTTTAATTGTCAGTGCAAGCTGTTTTTAGATCTGCGGAGCAGAGCCGTGAGCTGCTCAGAGCTACGCTACAGAGGCTCATCATGGGATTTCTTGGTTTCCTTCATCAAACTCATCAAATACACAATCCAACAACTCCAAAACACTCTGGTGGACAAGTTGTGATCTGCACATTCACCACGCTATGAGATAATAACAGAACGTTATGAGATGGAGTTGATTTAGAGGTAAATTCATGCAAAACCACTGATGTGCGTTCCTGCATTTGCCTCGAAAACAACCTTTGTCTCGTAACGTTCTGTTATTATCTCATAGCGTGGTGAATGTACAGGTCACAACTTGTCCACCAGGGCGTTTTGGAGTCGTTGGATTGTGTATTTTATGAGTTTGATGAGGGAAACCAAGAAATTCCATTAGCCTCTGTAGTGTAGCTCTGAGCAGCTCTGCTCTGCCGTTCTAAAAATAGCTTGCACCTACAATTAAAGGTAACAAACCTAGTCATAAAACTATAGGGATTATGGCAATGGGCTATTTTGCCAAAATGTTGAACTATCCCTTTAAGCTATTCACTTTATAAATATATGTAAACACACTTCTGTATATCCACTTCTGTATATGAGAAGTATCAACCCTTTTGCCTCCTCACTCTGCAGCCTTTGACTGTTCTGAGAAGCGCTGACGTAAGTTGAAGGTCATGGATCCTCGTGCAGCCAACGCCAAGGCGCCGCATTCCTTCTGCTTGATCTACCTGCTCAGGTAATATTGTATGACTGCTGCTGTATCCATGGCAATGAACACCTGCAGATGCCCTCGACCTAGGCTCCTCCGACAAGCTGATTAGCATGCATGGATGAGGCCCGGAGCTTTTCCCTGATTGGCCCTCTAAGCTCCTGGCATGGGCACTCGCTTACCCCTGCAGAAGACCCAGCTGGCCGTGTGCCCCCCTCCCATCATGCTCACGCCTGCTGTATTCCACATGACTGGACTTGTCCTCCGAACCTGGAGCCCGTGCTCGTGCACAGCGAGTCTTTAAGCCTCAGTCACATGCAGTGATAGTGGTCGCGCTATGCATCTGCCACATATAGAAAATACTGTAAATCTTTAAACCTGCAACCGGGTGGAGGTTTTCTTCAGGATGTCGGGCTTCGCTATGAGAAACTGATTTATTCCTATGTCATCATATTTCCTGTGGTCCTTCAGCATGAGCTCTTTTCATTATTTTCCCATATCTGATGCATTTTTGCAAGCCACACCTTTTGAGAGGGAGGGAGAGAGGGAGAAAGAGAGGAGGGAGAGAGGGGGGGTTGGATTACAAATGCATCAGCTGAAAAAGGAAAACATTTGATGCACAACCCCGTCAGCCGTCACTTTTGCCCTCTGGTTTGATTCTCCGCTGGCTCTGTCCCAGCCCTGCAGCCCAGATAAAAAGGATCCTCTTCTAAGGTGTTTCGCAAGGCATTATAAAACAGTTGCCATGGATACCCACTCTGAACAAGCTGCACATCCAGGCAGCAGAGTAGGAAATGACAGATGCAATATTTCACTTTTTTTTTTTTTAAATTGCCCTTTTTTTCCCCCCTGTCAGCAGCTCAAGAGCTGTTGTAGCGTTGTGTTACAGATGCCAAAGATCAAGACCTGTAAATAGGTCTGTGGGGCTAATGGCCGCCGCGGTCAGTGCGGCTGCATTTCAGGGGCTATTTGCTTCTCGTTCCACAGAGGTGGGCTGAACGGTTATTTTCCGTCTCATTTGGTCTTTGTTGTTTCTCCCTGAAGAGATGACCTATATTATCTGGGATGGGAGATCAAAGAAGGCTTCCTCACTGTGATCCCATGAAGCTTGCATCTTACAAGCCCCGAGATTCAGCCCCTTGTTGCGCAACTGCACTGGAAAATGTGGCCGTGAAGCTAAACATTGGGGGGAGCAGCTTCTTTGTAGCTGCTCAGCCTACAGGATTCATGATCCCGCAGTTTAGGAGGAGCAGAGCTTTTGATGTTGAGGATTGTAATTACTGTCTTTTCTTGAGATAATGCACGCTCGGCTCAACGCTGTTTATTCTCCACTTCATAACCATATTCAGAGAAAGTGGTGGTTAAAAAGAGAATAAGAAGATAGTTTTTACACATTGTTTCATTCTGCTCAGTACAAAAAGCTAAAAGAGTTGTCTTGAGTTTCCTATCTAGGGCTGTGTTCCATTACAGGCGGGATTACCTCCATATTTTACCCACGAATTCCCATTAGTGCTACCAGCCGATGATATGTGGCCTCTATTTGCGTTCGGGTCCTCGGTTGCCTATTCATCAGCCATTTATCCTGTGGAAATGAAACAGGGTCACCAGTGGGAACCAGCTACCTGCTGTGGGGGAGCAAGTGTTCACCTGCTGCTCCCTCCACTCCCACCCTCCTCCTCCTGCACTCCCACGATCCCTCTCTCCACGGTAAGCCACAGCTACAGCGCCGGGCCCTCCGTCGTCTCGCACAACTGGGTGTCTCGTTCCATTCCCAGCGCTCCCCGTGATGTCAGAGACATATGGCTAGCCCAACATAGAAATGAACGGGCCAGAAATGCCCATATGTCTCCATGACCCGTATCAGTCGCTACGCTGTCACGCATCTCATTAGCCACAACCAGAAACTGCGGACGGACCCTATTGGTCATTCATCAAACGAAGGTCTTCTCTCTATCTTCTCCCTGCAGTGCCTATACTACCAGCAGACAATGGTGCAGGTGATGGTTAGTGTGGGGAAACTCTGGTGTGATTTATGAGGAGGTTCTCTTGAGTTTCCACTGAGCAAGATAATGAACGCGTTGTAGCTTTTGTCCAAAACTGAAGGTCAACAGACTGATTGATGTGTTTGGCTTTAATTGTTATTAATTGCACTTTGGTTTTGGGAAGAAGTATAACTCTGGCATCATCTCTTCATGCCTCTGTTTGTTTGGTACACACTGATAGCATCTGTAGAGATTTGCATATAAGGCAGGGAGTTAAATCCTCAAGGGGTTTTTAATAGATAATCAGGTTATAAAATGGGCCAGATGTAAAATAAAAAAAATTAAAAAACATCATTAACATTATTAAAAGAGCAATAACCAATTGAATCGCTCCTACTAACAAGCGTGGCCTATATACATATAGCGTAACTGGTAAATAGCTTAATTATCTGCTCCATAGATTTCTATTGTTGTCCATAAACTACTATCACAGGACTGTTGCACTCAGCAACAAATTTTTCTCTGCTTTGTGTTTTATTTTGAGTCCACTTTACTGCTTTAGCACTAAATGTGTATCAGTCCGCAGCTGAAAATAGTCCTCAGCAATTGTGCTGCCTTATTCCTGAAAACTACAGTTCCCATTCAGCTGTTTTTAGGAAATTTTGGAGCACATTTTTAAAGATTTATGGTTCTAGCCAGAACCAGTGTATCTGGGTTAGCAAAGACAGACTAGCTGCGTTTCCATTACAGATTTTCGCAAAATAAAAGCGATATTTCTGAAATTTCGAAAAAGTGCAATCGCTATTTGCGGGTGTTTCCATTGAAAGGTGTTTTGCGAATGAGCCGTAATGCGTCTTGCGTTTCTATGGCGACGGCACAGCGATCCCAGCTGCCTACAGCTGTTGCTGTTATTGTTTTTAACAAAAAACGAAAACAGCGCTTGATTGCTGAAAGGCAAAGCCCGTGTGGCGCTGCAGCGGCCACAAGGACGCACTCACACTTGGGCCAGTTGCTCTGTACCGTGCTGAGGCCATGGATGTAGGCTATAATATAATACATCAATGGCTGAAGCACGAATGCCCCCCTCCTCTGTCCCCGCTGGCCCGCACTCACACACCTCGAACCCAAGCATGCAAGCACGGTTGCCTCCGACACACGTTGATATAGAGGGATTATTAGTTTATTTGTTTACCAACACGGCGGATGTGCTGACTTTTTTAACAACAACGGTGATGAGGTGCCGAGTCCGACAGTAGTAGGCTATAGGTGGTTGTGTCCACACACTCATACTGGTTTCATGACATTATAGCGCAGGAGGGAGTGGGAGGGATGCGAGCATCTCCTTCAACCATGCACGGAAAAGGGGAATGATAGGAAACGCGAATTTATTGAGAAACAATGCCCAGGTCAGCAATGCATGACAAAAACATGTGGTTCATTCGTCCCCCTAAGCCACATAAACCAACACAATGTGGACACACACAACTCCGGTGACGCCGCGGTGACGTGTAGAAAAGCGAAAAAAGTGTTTCCATTACACTTTTGCGAAACACATTTGTATCGATACGTCTCAAAAACCACCTCATGAGAGCGCAAAAACTTTTTTGCGATATTTGAGAGTTTTTTCGAAATGTAGGTGTTTCCATTACCAGTTTCTCATTTCGATATTTAGGTTTTGCGCATTTCAAGGGGTAATGGAAACGCACCTACTGTCACGTCATTAATTTCAGTCTTTTCATAGGATTTGCTGATTAGGAAAATCTAGAATAATGCCAGCTTCATATTTTAAGCGCTGATTGTGTGTCTAACCCAGACAGCATAGGCAGCTTCCTCACTCCTCGGCGACTCGGAGCAGTTGTTTTTCGGTGTAATTGA
Source organism: Decapterus maruadsi (assembly GCA_030347415.2). NCBI lineage: Eukaryota > Metazoa > Chordata > Actinopteri > Carangiformes > Carangidae > Decapterus > Decapterus maruadsi. The sequence goes on from CM064906.1 coordinate 24,189,258, forward strand.
TGACCCTTCATTTCCCTCAAATCTCTAAAACACTCTTCAGCTACCGCGCCTTCCTTTCCAAGGCCTCAGAAGGCGGCGTGGCTTTTATCTCTCCCCGCTGCGAAAGCCCTCTGACTCCTGCAGCAACTACAGCGGTAATGATGACAACGTTTTCCTGGAGGGAGTTGATCTCTCACTGAGCCCCTCGTATATTCCAAGTTTCCACATTCCCAATTAGACGGCAGAGCCTGATCTTAAGAAATGAAATGAGCCCCCCGCAGCTCCCTGATGCCGCTACAGACAGGAGCTGTTAACTAGGGTATTACAGAAAGAAAAAGAAAGTCTTGACAAGCAAAGGAAGCGAGGAGAGGACAAAGTGTGAATTGTCCTTTTCCGTGGCGGTTGCAGGGAGGTGAGCCGCGGTGCAACTATTTTCGACACTATACAGTACAGGTGAGCCCCACCACCGCTGCCGTCGTGCACAGCACTTGTGTGTCTCCCGGGACGCCGAGATGTGATGTGAGGGATGATCTATTTTTTGATAAGCATCAGAAAATGGTATATAGGAGCAGCAGAGTCTTGATCCAAGCTTGAATAGGAGGACTGCGTGTAGGAGCCACATCAGCCAGGATGGGAAAGATGGGTGTGTGAAATAACTGTGACAGACATGATATGATCGCTGGGGACTAAATTGAATTATTTAATTACTGCTGCAGGATAGATGGGAACGCCCCTCCCAAAGATGAAAACCTCCTGCATTAGGAGAGAGTAACATCACGAAAGCTCATCATCTATCTGGTCCTTCCTCCTCTGCCTGTCATTCCCCTGCTCTTCTCATTCTCAAATTCTCTTTGTGACATTGAGACCCCCCTCTAATTTATCTAGGTGAGTTTAATTACCTGGGAATGTCTCGATAGATAAAAAAGAGTAAGTATGTGAGGAAGGAAAAGCCATTAGGGGGAATAATGTACATTTTTGCAGCTTCTGCAATCTGTTCTTCCACCGGTGGGTTACGGAGCCCCCCATTACATTTCTCAGCTCTGCAGCACTGTGTTAAAAACTAATGAATTCAAGTTTGTTTTCTCTACTTTAATATATTTAATTAATTAGGCAGAACAGGTACTGACAAGTCTTTGGCACAGAGCGCATTAAGCCACCGTCAACACAGATCCATGTGCGGGAGCTCACGGTGAATCCCAGACCTCGTTTTGTTGGGTATAGAGCAGCAAAAGCAGGAACTGGGGCACGTTTCTGTGTGAAGTTGTTGTTAAAAAAAAAAAAAATCTGAGAGTTGGATCTCCAGCTGATTGCTGATTGGAATCGAGAGTCGTTGAGGCGCAGAGTAAGAGTCAGCAACCAGAAAGATGAGCAGGTGGTGGTGTGAGGAGTTGGTTTCCAATTTTATATAGGAAGTCGTCTATAAGACTTTTTTTAGTATATTTTTAGCAATGAGTTGCTCATCCACACTTGGAATAACGAGAACACTTGGACAGGCTGATGAAGCCTCCACCTGTGCCCCAGCAGGAGAGACAGCAGCTCTCCGTCATTAGGCCTCTATTCAAGTTAAGTGCTACCTTGATTTTCGTCTTGTTTCTTCACACTGATAAGGTGCACCGAGGCCAGTGATGATTCTGCACGACACTAGCTTCTGTCTTTCTTACTTCAGCAGCAGTTTAGTTTTTTTTTGCAGTGCACTCACACACACAGTTCTAAGATGTTATAAGCCTTTAGAAACATCTGTTGTGTCACTGTATCTTCCCATCCAGCACGAGCTTAGAGCTTCGCTGAAAGCTGGCCTCGGACCTCCAGACCTCCAGTGCACCGGGTTTTACACCACGGATTAAAGACAGCGCTTTAAACCTTCCCTCCCCATCCCATCACTGCTTTGGATTATGTCCCATGTCCGTGTATACATTGACTCTGACTGCGGTATGCACGCTGGAGCCCTCGCTGTTCCCTCCTTTAATTTATGCCATAAACAAAACACATTTCTGGGTCATAAATTCACAGTCAACTCTCTGGAGCATCAGCACCACGCTTTGTTATTCACCCCCCCTCTCCTTCCCTCTTCATCCTCCTCCTCTTCCTCCTCCTGCCCAGTGTATAGCTGCTGCTGCTGCCTCTTGTCTCCAGTCTCACATCACTGAAACACATCTGGACTCTGTCATAATTCATTTTGTTGAACATGGGGGTGCAGCATATCAGCAATTATGAAAATGTAAGCCGAGGGGAGAAGGTAACAGTCACAGGCTGCAAGGAGATGATGAATCTGCTGTGTTTAAATCTCTGACTTCACCTCACACTTGTGCAATTTCAATCCCTTAACAGCATTTCCCCCCTCCATGCATTGTATTTTTAACCTATTTATCACTGGTGTGCACATGGAAATAAGTAGCCTGTGTTTACCATTTGTCATAGTTAGCATGAAAATTCCCACGCCATTGTGCAAAAAGAAACAGACTGCATGGCAAAAATACACATCTGGCTTATGAGTTATATCATAAACCACCAAGTGCAGTCCTGCATTGCTGGGGTTTTGTGTGTCTGTGTGGAAAATGAAGTGGGGGGGGAAACATCTGGAAGTGTTTGGAGTGTATAGCTATAACGTGCAGTATGATAGATGTCCTGAGCAGCTCTCGTTTCTTTTCACGTTGCCCAATAATCACCACCAATGGAAATGCAGTCGTCCCGCCCCCTTGCCGGTCTATTGTGAATCCGCGTTCAAGTGGAAACCACTCTTCCAGCCTTGGCACCAAAGTGGCGCACCACGACATGCGGAGCTGAGCGAGCGAGCAGTGCGCCTTTGAAGATGCTTGATTATCAAGCCACGATTTCTGGTAAGAGACGCGCTGATTTTTTTTTTTTTAAATATACCATCCTTTTATTTTATTTTATCATCTAATCATTCGTTTCACCATCACTTCCTCCTGCGCCTCAACCTCCAGCTGAACACCCGAGCTTCTTCTTTTGTGTCTTTTTATAGTCGCATCCGATTCCTCGCAGACTCCCCGAGCTTAGAAGTCAAAGGAGAGGTTTGAGTCTGTTTTTATTAATAATATAGTGACAAGACGGGTTGAGTTGTTGGAGAGCGTTTTCTTTTATTTTTTTTTATCTGGAATAAATCGACGGACAAGAGTTTTGATGTCAGGGAGGCGTCGGACTTGAAGCATTACGCACTCTCCCTAGTCTAGTCCCTCCACTTTTCCCCGTGAGATTAAAAAAATACAGCATTTTAATGCAGATGCATCGGTTTATGTGGTGTCTTATCTGTCACATTAGTGATGGACATGTGGTAAATAGACGCAGCAGGATGAAAACACGTCTATGTTTCAACCGCAGCTCTGATTTAATCCTGTTAAACTTTTTATTATTATTATCGTTTTATGGCTGCGATGCTGCCATCAGACGCTCATTTCTAATAACTTACTGTCACTGGTTTATACAGCTGGTTTAATTATCGCCACGCAGCTCTGAGTTGTAGTGTCACTAGTGGAAGCATGGGCTTCGTCAGGCCGTGGCAGAGGTGTGGATGTTTGTCATCTGTCTGCACCTTGCGAGGGGAAAAAACGCACAGTGTTTGGGCTTTGTGTTTGAGCGCGATGCGTCGCTGTGGCTCTGGACATTTTCACGGCACCTCCAGCTCCACACGGCACCTTATGTTATTAGTAATTTTTTTTTTTTTACTCTGCTTCACGGGATTTTTTTTTCCTTCCAGCAGAAGGGAAACAGATGCGCCGTAATGTCAACAGTCGATTACTCATGCAACATTGCGCGAAATTATGCGCCCCCGCAGCACGGAGCTTGGACCGAGCGCGGTTGAAGCCAAACCCTCACCCTCCACCGCCACTACCTCCTCTTCTTCCTCCTCTCTCATCCTCTTCCTCTTCTCCATCCTCCCTAACCCGCCAGACGTGCAGCTTTTCGTGGGAGAGGAACAAAAAAAAAAAACCGAGCAGCTTCCTGTTCAGCACCGCAGACAGAGACACAACCCGACTTGTCCACACCCACTCCTGGTTCCACGTTACCGCTGCCCTTCTCTTCCCAAACACACATACACACACAGACAGATCCTCCCACGCTTTATCAGCGTTAGTGCACGTTGACTTGCTCTCACCCGGGAGGCATTTGAGTGGTTATTGGATGTGATACACACTGATCGCCGCTATAAACAGCAGCTGAGCACCGGTGTGTTGTTTGCAGAAGCTCAGGTGCAGAGCTCCGTGTTCTGTATTTCACTTTTTTTTCTGCTTGTAATAACTTGGATCATAAAGGGATTTCAAGGCGCCTTCGCCATCATTATCGTGACCCAGAGCAACCTTTTGGAAATCTCTTATTAATTGCTGCTCTGAATGGAATTTGTGGAATAAGTTATTCATGAGGCTATAAGCTCTAAGTCATACACAATTAGGCCTGATTAGTCAAATTGAATACATAGCTACCAGCACAATCAAGCCAGACCCCTGTCTCATTCATCAGCCTTATCCTTTGATTATTATTCCCCACATGTGGCTGGAACTCATCAGCAGATGTCTGTAATCACGATAAGTGCTGCATGGTGGACCACATGCAGCAGTGACTGGCCTGTGTGCATGCAGCGTAATCATGAAAAACCTGAAGAAAAAAAAAAATCCACCGACATCCATGTGTTTGTGTGTCAGAGACGTTGTTGGTGTGTAAACAAACGGCTAATAGTTCTCTTATTTTAAAATTTGGCCTCCGTGAAGCTGCTGCATGTGAGGGATGCTGTCATCTCGAGGCACAGCTGCGTCGGTTGACGGCGAGAAGGATTTGGGTGGAAGGCAGGAGGGAGAGCGTTGGTGGGAGAGAGAGAGAGAGAGGCAGGAAGAGGAGGGGGCAAAAAGAGAGTGAGGAATCAAGGGGTGAGGTGGGAGAGAACATGCCTGCTGGCCTCCTGTCTGGACACATTACATTTTCATAGGCTGATATCGCACCGGCACGGCTGAATATAGATAAATAGCACTCCTTGTTCTCTGCTGTCAACTTGGGTATTTGTCTCTGTTTCGCTTACATCATCGTATTTATAGATTCAGCGGCGGCAGCGGCAGCAGATGGATGTTATCTGCTGGTTTAGTGTCCATCTGATGACTAATATTGCATCTGCCTTCCGCTGGATTTGTGCAAAGAAGAAGAAGAAGCAGTGTTTGCTCTACCTGTGGGGTAATCTCCGACACGGGGCTGGACGGATCGACCCACCGTAGCATCCTGTGGGGTAGCATCTCCAGCTCATATTCCTACAAATATTTCTCTTACAGGCCCCTAAAAATAAAAACATAGCTTCAAATCAGTTCAAAGTCTTACTCTGTGTAACATTAGTCACAGCTGAAAGAGCAAACTAAAGTTAGAAAGGAAAAAAACATCATTGGCTATATTTGATCTAACACTCAAATCAGGACTGTGTGGGTGTGGTTTGATCAGATACTCTCTTTTATCCTGAGAAGTGCCCAGAAATATGTTAGATAATCTTCCCTGAGTCCTGACCACTTTAAAGATCACAGAGGAATCAGAAGTACAGATACTGTGCTGTGCAAAATTGGAGATAGAAACATGTGTTTTCATGTCATAACTCGATTTGTAAAGTAGTTTTTTGACCTTTTTAAAAGGTGTAGAAGCGAGTTGTCACACCTTAAGACCTTTGTGTTTTAATGGTGCACGCAGTAAAGAAGTCCCGAAGGGTTAGATGCTTGGTGGATAATCCAGTGCTGCATGTATACGTATTAAATCTGGATTACATGTGTAATCTCTCATGGAATGAACATATTTCGTCTCCGTGCGCCGAAACCTTCTGCTTCTCATGCGTATCATTAACCTAACGCTCGCTCTCTATTCTCTGCTTTGTGTCCTGCCAGGTTGAGTGACGAGCCTGCTGTCCCATCACCGCCATGATCGCCACCGGGGGCCTGCTGCGCATGAACCGGCGCCAGGATTCCCTCCGCTCCAAGAACCGAGCGGAAAACAAAAGGAAGCGGAAATCCAAGAAGAAGAAGAAGAACGACGTGGTGGTGGTGAAGGGGAAGCTCAACCTGTGCTCCCCGGCCGGTTTGGTGGCCGGCGTCGGCGTCGTCGTGCTCATGGTGGGGATTTCTATGGCGGTGCTGGGATACTGGCCCAGCCAGAGCCAGCAGCAGTACCAGGAGCGCCGCAGGACCGGAGGATACCACAACAGGGTGAGCTTCTCAAAGAGTCCGCCCGTTCCCTCCAACGCCACCCACGGGGCGAACGTATCCAACCAGAGCCATGCGAACAGCAGCGCCCCCAACCCCTCCCCTCACTGTGGCTTCCTCTGTGACTTCCTGGATAATTACCTGTACTCGGACAATCTGAAAGTCTTCGGACCGCTGGTGATGGGAATCGGGATTTTCCTCTTCATCTGCGCCAACGCGGTGCTGCACGAAAACCGAGACAAGAAGACGAAGATCATCAACCTGCGGGACATCTACTCCACGGTGATCGACCTGCACAGCATCCGCTCCAAGGAGTACTCGCCCCTGAACGGCTTGGTGAACTACACTCAGGCGAGGAGCGCCGAGGGCCCGTCCGGCTCCTTCCCCGCCAGCGGGATGCTCAGCCGCAGCTCCTGGCCGTCCACCGGACTCGGTTTCCAGGGCGAGCTGGGCGGCGATGAGGTGTTCAGGCACCCGTCTCTATCCAGCAGGCCGCGTAGCTGGTCCAGAGACGTCCAGACCTTCACAGACACTGTCTACAGCATCTACAAAGACTACAGCAATAGCGGCAAGCAGGCGCCGCAGCCCCGCCAGTGGGAGACGACCTCCATCGTCACCTCCTCCGTGAACGCCTTCACCCTCCCCGTGATCAAACTGAACAACTGTGAGGTGGAGGAGTCGGAGAGGGCGGCGGCGGAGGCGGCGCAGGAGGGGCGCTCGGGGGAAGGGGTCGTCATCGAGGCCGCTGCTGAGGCCGCTGCTGAGGCAGGGCGGGCCGGCGGCGGCGGCCAGACGGACGAGACCGACGCCATGGAGATAGACATCCTGACGACAGACCCCTCCCCTCCCCATCAGAGCCATGAGGACATAACCACAGACACGGCTGACCGAGAGGGGGCGATGCAGCCGCAGCCGCAGCCTCCTCAGCCTCCGCCACAGTGGACCCAGCTGTTTCCTCCATCACCTGTTGCCAGGGCGATGGGGTCACGGCTGTCGCTCAACTCCCTCACGGATCAGCCCAGGTCTGCGCGGCGCTGCAGCCTGTCTGTGTCTGTGTGTAGTCAAGGCGACAGAGCGAGGCGCTTCAGCTGCCCCCGTCTGGAGCGCACCAACAGTAAGGGCTACATCAAACTGACTGATCTCGCGGGCGAGTCCTTCGAAGCCCCCGACACAGACGCTTCTTTAGTGGCCACCGGACAGGAAGTAGCAATGGACGCAGCGGCGGCGGCGGCGGAGGAAGAAGAAGAAGAAGCTCAGGGAGAGGACGACCTGGTGACACCCAGCACCTCTGCAGAATACTAGACTTTTATTTCTCCTTTTTTTTTTCTTTTTTGCTGATGAGCCTCTTAAAACTCTTTGATGTCTTGTTCTCTGTTTCGTACCGTTTTCTCCGACTGCTGATGTGAAGCTGGCCGTTACAGACGAGAGGCGGCGGCGGCGGCGTGGTCGCTGCAGCGCGAGCAGCTAAGGACTATAGAAACATAGCCATGAACACTCAAGAGCAAGAGTCTTTATAAATACCACATCCACAAGCTTAATATTCAGATGTAATTTTTCTATTTTTTTCAATGTAGCAAGAGCAATACTAAAGACTTGTAAGAAGATTTAGTAAAGATTTGTACAAAAGAAAAAGGGAAAAAAAAAAGCAAAGAGAATCAGATCTGAAGAGTTTTAACTTTTCTTTTGTAGGACAAAAAAACATTGTAGCTTGTAGAATTTGCCAAAACCGTCACTGAGAACTACTGTCGGACATGTCGTACTGTAGCATTCATACATGCCACAGAAAACAGAAAAATAGTCTAGATTTATTTCTCTACATTGTTGTGTGAATACCACGTGAATAGATGAGCTGAATTGAATCTCAGGTAGACGTTTGGTTTAGGATCTGGACCTTGAGGACAAGGTCCTTCCCTATGTGCACACTTGTTTATATGAAACATTCATGGTTGAATAAACTTGACTGTAACACCTTCTGCTGGGTCCTTGTGTGGCGTTAGGTTGGGTACGGAGATTTTTTTTATTTTTATTTTAAGAAAAATTAAAGATTATAAAGAAAACAGAACCCTAAGCCTGTACATATAGATTCAGTTTTCCTGCACGCAGAGTTTCTCATTAACAGACAGGACTGCAGTGGTATTGACGGTGCTCATCTGTGTTAACTCAACTGAGACCAATAACCTATAAGTGACCTTTGCAACAGTCTTTTTTAATAACTGGCTTTGCCATTAAGGAGGAAATTAGCAGCGTCCTATCTGCTGATTTCGATGGTTGATAAATGGGAAAAGAAACACCAATATGAAAAATGCCTCTTTTTTTCTTCTTCTTCACATAAAATATCTCATTATGTGCTGTGTTGATGATGATGTCGGTGGGAAGACAAAAGGCTCCCAATGGTGTTCAAAGGTTGTTTTCATTATCATCAACCCATTCAGCGACTCCGATACCCGAGGGGAAGAGTCTGGATGCTCATTTACTTCCTGTAGTTTAATAAACACATGTTCTGTATGTGTTTATTACATTACTTTATGAATGTTTTGATTGAATACTCGCCACAGCTCCATAGCTTTCTACCTCACAGAGTGGTCATTTACTCATATGCATATTTCCATTTTAATGCTGGTTTGTACATTTTCCAAACAACATTTCAGAAGACAATGTTGTACTTTTTGATTCTTTAACTTTCACTAGTTATTTCAAGGGTTAAGATTTGACATGTAAAATTTACCAACAGTTTTGTGTTGCGGGTTGAATTGTATTGCGTAATACAGAGAGTTGTCTTCTGTTATTTATTCAGCAGACGCTCACTGATGTAAATGGGTCTAACAGAATAATAGCAACACCCTGTCGTCGTTACGCAATCCGGCTCGACAGCACCGACAAACTTCTGCCTCTGTAATGATCATAAAAGTGAATCAACTCCCCCGATACGGTTTAATGAAAAACTGAACATTATAACCTTATTTTCATGAAGGGAGGGGAGGGGAGGGGGGTTTTATTGCAGACTAATTCCATCACGATGTAACAAAACAAAAAAAAAGTTTATGAGATGATATCATCTTAAAGTATATGAGGAGTTTTATAGACTTAAACTATCATATAGCCTATAAATAGCTGGAAATGGCTCCACTGTGGTAATTCTATATTATTAAAATGCTGCTCATACATCAATAAAGATTATAGAAAATAATATCACACTCATAGGAATCATTCTGCTGCATAATGAAGATGTTTGCTTTTGGTGTTTTTAAGTTTTCCCCCACATCTTCATGCTTTCACAGAGATGTGCAGATGTTCTTCTGGTCTAACTTTATATTTAAATATTTTAACTTTTATTTACAGGATCTCACTCAGTAAAAAACAGCAGCAGCAACAACAAACGTCCCCTTTTATGGTCTTGTTGGTTTGCACATTTATCACAACAGCATCTAACGTGGCCATCTAGTGGTCACATGACGACGCACAGATCATTATCACCACCTCACGCGCCGCAGGCCGCCGGCAGGGGGCGCTGGGTTAATGCCGGTTGGCTTGACCTGTCCTCGTGGGCGTGTCCGTTTAACGAGGACAATGTGGGGGGCGTTTTTTTTTTTTTTTGGAGTAGGCGGAGGGAGGGGCGGGGCTAACAGTGCGGGGACAGCAGCTCTGCGAGGGTTTGCCAAAGCAGGCGCTTACAGGTGTCCGGTCCTTTTTACACCGCGGACGAGCCCCCGCGACGGGATTCCTGCTGCCCGGTGTCACACACACACAGAGACACACACATACACACAGGTCGGAGCCGGTGTTGAGGAAGTGTCTGCCTCCGCTCGCGCGCCTCAGGTAAAGTGTGCTGCCTTGTTTCTGCGTGCGGAGTTCAACTCCAACACTAAACAGTGCGCGAAGTGTGTTTTCTGCACAGTTTCTCTCGAGTTTCCTCCAGTTAGAGCTCAATAACATCTGGCAGAGTCGTTTCTACAATGTGACACAATGTGTTTTCACTCTGAACGTTTATTCATGTCTTTGTTTCATTTTTCATTTGTCTCTATGTGTCTGTGTCTGTGCAAACCAACCGGGCTTCCCCCCCCTCGACGCAACTGTCTGTGACCTGCCAACTCGTGAAATGTGAAATGGTGAGTACTTTACTACCTGCAACGAGCTCTCGTTGACAAAAGGGGGAAGTAAGACACATGACACTTAACACACAATAGACTTGAACACATGTTGTGTGACAGATATGAAGAGATGTCCTGCAGGAGGTCAAACACAAAGCCAAGAGGTCACTAAAGGTTAAGAGGAGGCTCTTGCACATAAAGTGTGTGGCGTAGAAGCAGAACTTCTTATTTCCTTTCACATGTCTGGTGTCTGAGCCGCAATATTTTCTGTGTCACACTTTGCTGTGAGGCCTAGATCTGAACGTGCTGACTGTCCTCTCTGTGTCATACTCCTGACATACCCTCAGACCTCCTCATCAGCATTTTCCTCTGGCTGTGCCTTCACTCGGTTCTTCTCATAACCGCTGAGCCAGCACAGCTTGTTTTCCCTGACACACACACAGACACAGACACACACACCTGATCAAAAGTTTTTCTTTTTTTTGCCTGGGCACAGACAGGCAGTTCGGAAATGGGAAGTTCTCGCAGCATGTGTTTCCGTTTAGGTTCTCCCCAGAATAGAAACGTGAATGAATCAAAGAAGGAAGAGCTCTTTGTTGTTGTTCCACTCTCTTTCATGGACCCTGAAGTGCACATTTAGGACTTAATGAGATTCAATTTTTTTCACATATGGCTGTAACTTTCATTGGATATGTAGTGTGTCAGACATTTGGACTATAGCCGTAGTTTTACCTGGTTTATGGGGGTGAATGATGAAGGTGAACGTACAAGACCAGGGGGGAGATAAGGCCGGGCAAAGTCTGTTGGATACCGGTCTAGTTCATTGGCCGATGGTGACGTGTACAGTCCTGCACGTTTTACCCTGAGCTTCATTCATTGATTCATTCATGCACAATCGGAAGTTCGTTCTTCTGATCTGGGGGGTTTTGCTGAGATATGCCACACGGTTGCATGTGTAGGGGAGACAGATAAGTGTTATGTCATCATCCCATAGCTGGCTTATGTAATTCACCGTTGCCTGTTGCCTGTTGGGAGCCCAGACCAGACCAGAGGCTGCGGATTCCCAGAAAGCAAAAGTGTCGGGTTACTCCTTGCAGACGAACTGCAGCGTAGTTAAAAAGAAATCAAAGCCACAAAATAAACAAAGAAAGCTCGCGTGCTGCTTTCTGCATCCGACACCTCAACTTAAATCCTGAATGACTGATTGTTTTGTGCAGTATGAAAGCTCACCACACTGACTTATCATCACCTCTCGAGTTGATATAACAGTTGCTTATTTACACATTCAACAGTTATGTATCAAAATTGTCAATCACTCACTCAGAGTTGAGTTTTGTGGCCTCGCAGGGGGAAACGTCTGGCTCTTTAGCTGCTAAACGCCTGTTACTATCTGTGAGTAAGTGCTATTTGCAGGTCGCTGCTGCTGCTGAACCAGTGCAGCCAAGTTAAAAAAAAAAAAAGAAGCCAAACATGAATCATGTCCGATCCTTTCACTCATAGTCAGAAGCTGAGCGAGGGGAGGGGAGAAGGAAAAAATGTTCAGCACCGTCTAAAGCGGAATTCCATTCAGGAAACTCGGGCATCATTTCCAAACAAGAGGTTTTCCAAGATGATGTCTCACAGCACATAAACCAGAAAGCTGCTGCTCGAATGTCATAAAAAACACGACTTAAAACTCAATAAGGGGAAGCTGCACTTCCAGAGGAGCTAGTAAACATTGTCTGTACTGTACTGTGTGTGTGTGTGTGTGTGTGCTGTAAAATATGAGAGGGAAAGTGTATTTAAATTTTGTGGGTGACCTTGTTTCTTTGCCTGGTTTTTCCAAGCGAGGCCACTGGAGCACAGGAAGGTTGTAATTATGGTCGAGCAGAGGGGAATTTCCAAATTCAGACGTTGACTGGAATGCAGCGTTATGTATGAAAAACTGTAAGTCTCATCAGGTGTTGGGAGTCTGGACGCGGTGCTTTACTGTAGGTAGCTGCTCGTCTTGTGACCTCCTGTGACCTTTGCTCAGGAGGAGAAAACGGATCTATCGCGAGAAATCATCCTTGCATGGTGCAGTTTTTTCTTTCTCTTACATTCCTAGAGGACGTAACAAGACTAAATCTTAATTTCTAAGTCATTCTTGCTCACAACTGTTGCTTCTGCTCCTGCTGCAGACGTGTGAGGGGCTCTGTGTGATAAAGACTATTATCTCCCACTGTTCAATCTCAGGAATTCAAATCAATGTTTAGTTGATGATGAATTGCAGTGGCGACTGTGCTGCAGGAGGGCGAGGTGGAGTCAGAAATAAGAGGTTAAAGGTTAAAAAAAAAGAAAAAAGTCTGCAGATCTCTCTCGGTCTTTATCGTGATTCGGTGATAAGGCATGCAAAGGTTGGAGTAAAGTAATATCTGTGGACATGCTTTGAAATAAAAAAAAAGGCTGAGCCAAGTGTTTGAGTTATTACATTACACCCACAGATTTCCCACAGACTGTCGGCAAGAGGGAGGAATAAAATATTACTTTTTAACTGCTCGGTTCAGAAGATTCGGCTCCAAGTTTCCTCAAACTTAGTATTTTCTTCAAATTTCGCATGGAAACAACATTATTTTGCATCATGTTGAACAGAATATTTCGCATTTTGTCCTTAAAATGTTCCAAAAAATTCCCAATATCCCTATGTTGTTTTATCTAATCTATTAACACACAACAAACAAAAGCATCAAATCCCCTCATCAAAGAAAGTGAACTTTGCCTTTTCTTCTTGAGAAGTAAAATAAATATATTGATTATCATAATAGTAACTGGTTAATTTTCTCCTAACTGTCTTTAACCAGCTCTGAGATCAATAGTTTTCATGTGTTATTCCACTTCCTGTGAGACGACCGACACATCATGTTTCCATCCTAATAACTAATTAGTTTAGTTTAATTTGATTAAACAGAGGAAATTAGTCCACGATTGATCAAAAATAATTGCAGATCCATAATTTTCTGCTAGAATAATCTGCTCTTCTTGGCTTGAGCCTTAGGTTTTTGCAATGCACGTTTGAGTTTTGACATTTCTCACACTCAGTTGACAGCAGCAGTTGAACTAATAACTAATCGCCATGTGATTGCAGGGTTAATCAATAATAAAGATGATTGGCAGCTGCTGCCACAGTGAGACTTTCTGAACAGGAAATCATTTGAACACACACGACGACGACCTTCAACATTTTAGGAGCTTCTGCCTGAGGCCTCAACAGATTTATTTATTTATTTTTTTTACTCTATGGTTCAGTCAGTTGACGCGAGCCACCGAAGCCGACACGTGAGCAGTGCCGCTGCTGCTTGTGATCACCAAAGCCTTCGGGGGCTGGAGGAGATAACACGTATGACTCAATCTTGTTGAGTGGAAGAGATAAGCTTGTTGGGAGCCTTGTTATCTCCCAGCGATTCCTGATCACTTGAGAGCGGTGTGTGGGGCTGCCTTTACCTTATAAAGCTGCTGCTGCTGCTGCTGCTGATGGGATGGCACCTTGGCGGTCACATGGTATATTTATAGTGGAGAGTCCGGGGTTAGTCTCACGCTGCGTGGGCTCCATCTGAAGTCCTCTTCTTCAAATGCACCATTGTGTCGCAGGAGCGTTTGGTGTCGCTGCCAAATACCGTGTTGTGCTGCTTCCAGTTCATTCCCTCAGTGTGTTGTTGCTGTGATGGCTGTGGCTCAGACGCTAAACTGTCCTCGAAACACCGTGTGTCCCCTCGCATTTTGATTGTTACTAAGACATGCATACATACAGCAGATACATCTGGATTATCTTTTACTGTCTCTTTGTCTTGTGTTAATATGCATTCTGCAGAGAAAGAGACATGATGAAGTGAAATCGATGAGTTGACGTCACTGCTCGGCCATCACTCAGCTTTAATTCTTCTCCCTAAGATGAAATATCGATATCTAAAGAAAACTGTTTTTTTAAAAAAAGGGGGAAGAGTGACTCTAAACGCTGTTTTCTTTTCAACCACATGTTCCTTGTCTCTCAAGAAGAAGAAAAAAATGGTCCTCGTCTGCAGTAACTTAAAGGACACGATCATTAGCCTGTCACTTTCCAAAGGTTAGGAATTACAAATGGCATTTATGAGTCTTGAAGATAAGATGTGCTTCAAAAAAGAAAAAAAAGATGGGAGTGGCTGTCATCACTCAGGTTTTCTTACAGTGAGATGAAAGGCGTGCACGAGGTAACGGTGCCGGTTCGGCCCAGTTTTGGAGTGTCAGAATCAGACAGTAATTTGGTTTGTGTGCTCGCTGACCTGCAGCGCCTCTGGGAGTGAAGGCATTCACAGCTGAGTGGAGCTGGATGGCACAGGGAGGAGTAGTAGCTTTGGTTGAGAGGTGAAGTACAGAATTACAGAATAAGAGCCTCATGCTCTGCGATAAGCTCGCAGTAATAACCATAAAGACTCAATTGTTTTAGATTAAAAAAAACCTGAAAGTGCTTCAACTGGAAATCATTTTATGTAAATGAGTATAAAATGCAGCGCAGTGGTGTAAACTCAGTGATTATGTATGTGTGTGTGTGGGAAAGCCTGGAGACAAAATGAAAATGTGAGTTCATGATGTCTTTTTTTATATCAGCAATTACTCCCCCCCCCCAGAGGCTGCTGCTGAACACTGGTCAAGACTTGTTTTTTTTTGTTTTTTTTGGCTAATTGGATCACATGGGTGGTTTGCCATGTATTGTGAGGGACATGCTGCAATGTAATTATGTATTGATGAAGTGCCAGCTTGCTTGTTCTGACTGCAGCCTGTAAATTGGATTGCTCTGATGAGGTGCATAAGGTTACCGGTTTTAGAGACTTGGCAAATCCACATATTCATACACACTTACCAGGTTTAGCTGTGTACAACCCCTGACTGTCAGCAGCAGCATGATAATCTTTTTAAATAAATACTATTTCTGAAATGAATTCATTGAATTAAAAGTAAATCTGTCCTACCTGTGCAAAGTTTTACAATCAAGTAGTTCATGCTGTGCGAGAAGGAGAACGCCGCCTTATGTTCCCAATTTATGCTAATGCTTGTGAATTATGGGTAAAAAAGGCGTTTGGATTCAAGGTTAATGAAGTTCAAGGTTAAGGCTCCGCAGCAGATGAGCTACACAGGAAGTAAGAGTCCGTGCACAGCAGAAAAAAAGTGAAGACTTAAGCAGCCACATAAGCTAAGTAGAGTCCAGAGATCACATGTTGTTTGTCTCGGGTGGTTTTAATCATTCTGCCGAGTCGACCAACGGCTGCTCTGGACGCCGTGAGGAGTCATACGTCTGCACTCACACTTATCTTTAAAACTCGTAGTCAGTAGAAATTCAGGTTATACAGCATTAGTAATACTTAACCAAACTCCCACTTGGTCATCTGTAAGTCAAGCCAAATGGGAGACAATGTGGATTAAATGTTACCTGCTGGGAATAAAATAGTAACTTACAATGATTTAAAAAGGAAAACAGGTTGTTTAATACCTTTTTACCTTTTTTAGATTGTTGTTAGTTATCAACTGTGTGTTTTCTGCCATAACTTCCATATTTCACTAGTTATGGTGAAATAGAAAGTGGAGGAGTGACGTGTTTTTAATTCCTTTTCTGAACTACATGATGACTCAAAATAAGAATTGAAAGTGTAACCTCAGCTTACTTTTCATGCAGTCTCTCCCTGTGATAATGAATCATAACATGAAGTCAAATGCGTCTTGGTTTTTGTGACAGCTCTGGCAAAACCAAAAACAGTAGAATTAAAGTTGAGATAATTTTCTCATGAAACCTAAAAAAGACATTAGAGCTATAAATGTAACAGGTGAACAATAAAGAGTCTCAGCAGAAGCCCGTGTTGTTCTGTTTTTAGCCCGTAAACGCAATTGAAAACCAGAAAGGCTAAAAAAACTCATGTGCTTTTTTTTAATTTTTTTTTTTTATAACACAATGATGGCTTTAACAATCCAAATACATGCTGCGGAGTTAGCCTCTTAGCTCAGAGCTTGTTTGTGAGTCGTTCGCCCCTCTAGTGGCCAGAACTGACTTCCTGCAGCTTTAAAGGGGGAAAAAAAAAAATCCACTTTGAGGTTAAGGACATCCATGTGTCCATGAAGTTTGTCATGGTCTAGATTAGAAGAACCTGTATCTGCAACTAGTTAAAAAACTTCACGTTACAAGTGCAACGACCCTCTTCACCTCCCTGGAGTTAGATCTTATCCTCAGACGGAGGATAAAGGTTGATGGTATCAAATGCACTCGACTGGTTGGTGAGGCAGGCCTGCAGGTTCATGCTGCTTCTTCAGTCATGTGCTTTGGTTTTCCTGCCTCATACTGTTGCATTCAGTTTATATTAAAATCAGGAACAGCACATTAAAGCTCCTTTGAAACATGCTTTTAAAGGGACTATGAGGAGTTTCGGAAAGTGGAGTGTTTTTAACTACATTTCCCAATTCTTGGATCAACGCAAGTCGCACGAAAGCAAAAGCATTTGCCGAGAATGTTTTCATTAATCAAGAATTAAAGTCAGAGGTTTGAAGACGATCAGATGCCGTCGTAGTTCTGACCATAAACGATGCCAACTAGCGATCCGGCTGCGATATTCCCATTAACTATAAAGACAAAACGCTATATTTATCGCAAATGGATCCAAGTGTGGGTAATGTAGATTCATCCACATTAATATGAGACTCTGTTATAACCAAAAACAAACTCCTCGGTCTCTTTAAATCTCCCTGAAACGAGCTTTTATGACGAAACTGTCCCGATGTGCAGTCTGGTCTGCAGGGGGTCAAAAACAGTGCAAATATTTTTGCTCATCATAACAATGCATGCATTTATAGACTGATGCTTCCTCTGCAGACGGGCTACTATGTAAACCCCCTGACTTCTAATTTAGGATTGTTTACTGCATTACAGGAGCGTAGTCACCGCCCACCGGCCAGACAGGGCCCTGATGAGCAATGTCTGAGACGATCAGTCGGACGATGACTCCACTGTGCCAGACTCCACCTGCTCTAAATGTAGATTACTATTGTTTGGCTGAGCAGAGGGAGCAGACGTCCCAGTTGGTCGTTGCTGCCTCTCTCTACAGCTCAGTTGTCATGACGTATGTGGTTGACGATTGCAATAGTAGTCGTGCTTTGAAAAACAAACAAGAAATGAAGGAGGAAGTGAAAGATAAATCTGGAGAAATGAAAGAATTACAGTGACATTACAAAGCTACACAGCAGTGAATCATTGATGTGCATGAAATGCTGCACATCCTTGGAGTTTTTTTTTTAATGGGTTTTCATGGTTAACGGTGGTTTCACATTTAAGGCCGAAGCTGACGGCTCGATAAGTTATTACAGTGCAGGAGATCACAACGTGGAAAGTGTCCTTTTAACGGCCTCCCTCAGCTTTTACTTCTCCTCCCGGCGCTGAAGGTTACAGGAATATTCTGTTACATCTATTGTCAGCCCGCTGTAGCTCCAACAAACAGCCTCGCTCCTCCTTATTGCTGG
Source organism: Decapterus maruadsi (assembly GCA_030347415.2). Lineage (NCBI taxonomy): Eukaryota > Metazoa > Chordata > Actinopteri > Carangiformes > Carangidae > Decapterus > Decapterus maruadsi. The sequence continues at coordinate 24,206,998 of CM064906.1, forward strand.
TTGTGCGTGTGTGGTTGGTGTGTAGGAATTTAAACTTGCACATAAAGCCACCGAATCGCCATTTATTCTAATGTGAATTACACTTCTTCCATGTAAAACATTCATTGTTGTTGTCATTGAGCTTGTTTTACGAGCTGCGCTACAATTAGCTAACGGCTGAATGAGAAGCCAGCTGTCTGGCTGCCGTACATAAGAGCTGCACTGTGTATGTGTGTGTTACTGTGTGTGTGTGTGCGTGTGTGCATGTGTGTGTTATTATATTTACCCTCCACTGTCTGCAAAGCATGCCCGCCATGTCTCCGTCACTATTTAGGGAATCCGTGTGCAACTGCAGCAGCAAATTCTCTGGACATGTAGCATAGCTGTGCGTTTTTTGGGTTGTTTTGTTTTTGTATGTTTGCGTAGTGTACGGTAAAGTGCTGGCGTGCGGTGCACTACACAGAGCATGAGAGCAATTAGATGAAATAAAAGTCAAATGGGTGACCGAGTTGGGTCAAGTTCCCACTGGGAGGAGGCAAAACCCTCAAATCCCCAGAGGGAACACAACCCAGACAGTAATTAAAAACTTGTATCTCTGCACATACTATACATATAAGTGCCTATAGGAGGACCACAAATGTTTGTGTGCGTGCGTGTGTGAGCCATTTTTAATATGTCCTGGATTATGTTTTCCAATATGGAGCATATCATGAAGTGCTCTCAGGAAATCTGGTTGAAATTCACCTGTTTTGTATTCAGGACAGCGATGGAAGAAGTTCATATTAAGATCTTTTAGTGAAGCAGAAGTAGCGACATGAGATGCAGAATAACAAAGTAAAAGCTCTTTATCTCAGAAGCATCACGACGGAGCAACATGAACTGGATGAATGAGAAATAAAAGTGCTCATTACAGACCATAATGCCTCGTGACAGTGTTAGATTACATCACTGGATTGTTGTTATTGTCACTTTAACACATGATTACTGTGACCAGGCTAATTTTAACTATACTAAATATATGAACATTGCATCATATTTTTGCTTTATGTTGTTAAACTATATTTTGTAGTGTTGTTTTTGATCCAACAGTGACGTCTCTAAACCTGAACATAAGCTTTAAGTTAGTATGTTAGTATGGATGGAGACTGAGACAGTTACCACTTGAACGAAGCCGTCATGTTTTTATTTGAGCCTGTTATCTTTATGCCTAATGCAGTGAAGCCGTTTGGGGTTTTCTTGACAATATTTGTCTCTGTTGGTTAATGTGCAATTAAGTTACAAAACAAACATATTTTTGAAGACTAATAACCCTAAACGTGCAATCAATTTCTGATTAATCACGATTAACTACAGACACCAATTACAATTGCATATTTGAATCAATTAACAACCTTGTACAAAGCCAATGAAATGCAATCAGTGTCTAACCAGAAGTGCAAAAATAGTTTTATTTACAGATAAGTGCAGGTAAATAAAAAAAAGTGATGCTCTATCTTACAGTGCAGAACCTACTGTATAAGTTTGTCTCCTATGTTAAACTTAGGTGCAGAATTGAAGTAAATGTACTTAGTTACATTCCTCCGCTGATTCTCTTTCATTTAATCACATTTCTCTCACACAGACTTCAGTCGCGGTGGCTTTTCTCAGTACAACAACAAACCTTGTGTCGCTAATTGCCATGCTGTGTGTGGGTGTGTGTGCGCGCGCGCGCTTGTGCTTGTGTATTTGTATGTGTGTTAAGTGATGGGGTAAGGGGAGGGTGCGCTTTTAAAATAATGCCCCGGCTGTCCCTGATATCCCACAATCCTGCTCTCAGCTGCATAGTGGAGTTGGCTAGGCTGGTGGAGAGGGGAACTGCAGCAGCAGCAGCAGCGGCAGCAGCAGAGTGGAGGAGCACCGCTGTCAGGAAACACAAGAAGCCCACCACGAATGCGAGTCGTAGGCTACAGGCAGCTGAACGAGGACGGTTCATACCTGGTAAAAAATAACCAAACCAAAATCCTTCTTTTCTCTGTTTATTGAGCGCTCAGGCTTCATGTAGAGGAAGATGCACTCGGCTGTGTTTGTGTTGTGTTGTCCTCCCTCTCTGTCTCGTGTCTTCTCTCTGTTTTTTGACATGCTCGCCTCCTCGGACTACAACACCCGCGGCTCCATGACAGATAATTAACACGTTTGGAAATGTATTTTAAATGGAGCTAACACACTAATGCTGCAGGCAGCCGCTCGTTGGTGGTGGTGGGGAAAGTCGGGGTGGACGTGGCTAACCGTGTTCAACCCCTGTGTTGTAGCGTTGTGTATAGGTTAATGTTGTTTTTGCTGAATGAGCTTCCTGCAGCGGTGGATGTGGAGGAGGAGGAGGAGGTGTTGGTGGTGTTTGTCCTGCAGCTACAAGCCAAAAGGTTGGACACAAATATTTCAAAGGAACTCCCAGCTTTCTCGGTACAGGGAGCTAACATGCTCCGGCTTCGAGGCAGAAAGTGGGTGAAATAGAAAAGCGGCGCTTTTCTATCTGGATGCAGCTGTGGGGGTTTATTCTCCAAGCGGTGAAGGGCAGCGCTGAGTCACCGGTGTTTGAGGAGCGATCGGCGGATTAGAAATCGTTACATTGTCGCCGCCGTCTTGAGACGACATACTTTTTTGGTGTTTTTGATCTGCAGTGCGGTGGGCGTGGTTTAAAGGCAGCTGGATGACACGGATCTGGATCTCCCTAGTTTTAGCATCATCCTCAACATCCCCGTATAGGCTCGGCTCGGTATGCAATGCAATGCAATGGCCGGGGTCTGACTTGACAATTTAATTAAGATGCACAGTAAGCTGTTGGTGCAGTAGCAGCAGACAGTGTGGTGGTGGTGGGCCTGGCTTCATAGGTTTAGTGACTGAGTGGGGGGAGTGCAACCGGTACTTAATGTCAACTTGTTTAACCTGTCTATCCCATCATTATACAGAAAGACTGCTGACATCTTTAATATACATTACAGGGACCATCCATCAGCAGGGTTTAATATCTTAAGGAAACGCCCTGAACGTGTGATTAATTCAGTGTAAACTTTGCAGAGACACAACTGGGTCATCAGGAGTCTCACACAGCAGCAACAGCTTATTTATCTGCAGAAGGTCAACCAGGGTGATGTAGGCTATGTGTATTTTTAGCTTAAAATGCTATAAAAAGGAAAACAAAACAGTGTTATCATCCAAACTGAACTAACACAGGCCCCAGTAGAAAACTATATCATGTGTTTAGAGTTCTCCAGCTTCTGTAATGGGAGCATTTCCTGCTTTTTAACTTCCTGCATCATTGCAAAACTGAATTTTTTTTTTTTTGCTTGAATAAGATGTGCAACTTTATGACATCAACTTAATGACCTTGGCATATGAATGACGTGTATTTTCCAGGCCGAACTATTAACTGAGAACATCCTCATCAGATTAATCAAATAAGGGAAAACTAAAGAGTAGAGGTTTTTATCAAAGCAAATAGCAACAACTTGTTTTGATTCGTTCTGTCCTATACAGTACATTTTCACAATGCAATTTAACATCTACTAAGATGTAACCTAACTGCTCTTTGCAGGGACGAATAGGCCCCAGCTGAAATTCACATAATCTAATTTAAGTGAATATATTTTAATGACATTATGGCTCAGGCTGAAGTATTTTCCAGTGATGCCAGCAAACCAGAAGGTTCATTTTAAAGCTACAATATGCACAATGTGGAAATCTAGCTCAGAGGCAAAGCACTCTCCTGCTGCTCCTCCTCCACCCAGCCCTTCACCTACATCCACGCTGCATTCACTGTCCTACTTAATGGAGGAAATTAAGCGCTTGCTAGCCATATGAGTCAGACATACTGTAGTTACTGTTTCCCTTCCTGCGGCTGACGTTAGCTTAAAGCCTCACGGTGGTCGTCGTCGACCCGATCGCTCTGATTGGTCAGAAGAGGCGGGGCTCCCACAGACTCTGAGCTTCCACTAAAAACATATCACACATTTCTTTTGACCCTTGTTTTCCGCTCGACGGCCGACGACGTTATTGCTAATGAAGTTACATCTGATTTGCTGATTACCTGTAGCTAATCTCATAAAATGCTTAATCCCCACTGGCCAGTCACAGTTTCTGTATAAGACGTTATTAGCTTCTCATCAAGCTCCCGAGATTTGGGTCTAATCTTTTCCATTAATAGGGGATTTTCCCCCTTTTGTCCAAGGAGCAGAGCAGTGCAGCAGCAGGATTGAGCTCTCGACGCCACACACAAACGTCTATATTAGGAGTCGCTTTTCTTTCCCGGGCCACGTCGGTGTCATTTGAAGACGCGCTGATAGTGTCGTAGTAGTAAGTTCTCTGGTGCGTCTGCTGGATCCCTGAAGTGTCTCTGTGCTAGAGACAGTCATGCTAAGAATGTAAACGCAGCAGGCTGACAGGATTTATGGCCTCCTCAGCAAAAAAAAAAAAGCTCTCAGCTCGGAGTCACCTTGGTGTGACCAGCCCTTCTTCCTCTCATTCTGCTGTTGCATGGTGGAGCGTGTCCAGTTCAGTTTGGGTCCATTATGGAAATGAGAAAAAAAGTGAAATTTGATATTAGTAGCGAACGAAACGCCTCAGTGACGGCAGGTTAAAGACTTTTTAGTTTCAGCTTTCAGTTTGTTATGAAGCTGTTTACATAGAAATCTCATTTAGCTTAGTTTTTCAGTGTATTAGCGACATTGTGCTAATGCTAACACACGCTACAGAGAGATATTACTGTTATTAGTCCATTAGATGTCAACACAGTGGATGAAATAACCTACAACACATGTCAGTGCAACAACTCTGAGTTCAACAACACCCTGAACTACATCCTCCGTAACGATCTGTGGAGTAGCAGACCTGCATTAGTTCAAGCTTTGGTGTTTGTAATAAATTGTCAGCTGAGTGTTTAGGCCACAAATGCCACTAATCATCGGCCGTGTGATGTTTTTTTTCTTTTGCAGAGTCACTGATGTAACAGTCCATGTTTAGTTTGTGTCTCCATCAGAGCTGGAGAACGTCATTCGCTAGAAAACAGACCCGAGTTGTTTGAATTCTTGACTCGTCCAGGACACGACGAGGACATGACTCGCTGCTGCTGCTGCTGCGAAATGCGACATGTTGTTGAGAAACATTTTGCAGATGCCTCGTGTCACATTTTAGATGTGGTGGACATTTGTTGCTGCTCCTTGTTGTTTACAAGGTGAGAGCGTCCCCACCAGAGCCAGGTAAACAGTCAGAGTGGTTCCTCGTGCTGCTTGTTACACCAGTTTAGTTTGGGTGGACGGACAATCAGGTAAACACACACACACACTCACACACACAGCAGTGTCGAAGCCGTTCCTTCCGCTGTGTGGCACAGAGTAGTTTCAGCTCTGTCCGTCCAGTCTTTCTTGTTTTACAAAAGACTCTTTGGTTCTTTGGAGAAGACGCTAAAGAACATGTTTGACAGAAGTTTATGAAATCACAGGGCGGGAACTGAGGATTGTTTTCATTTTCAGTTTCATCCAGAGGTTTTTTCAGTCACTTAGCGTATGGATATCACTTTATTGCGATAAGTGACTTCAGCTATTACGGATTATTATTTGATCAACGATCTAAAACCCTAAAAGATTCATTCAACCATTATTCAACCTATTCCTCACATTGGAAAAGCTGGAAATCTATTAAGTTGTTGTAACAGTTTCTGATTCATTGTTTTTTCAATTAGTCACTTCAGCTCTCAGAAATCAAATGCATTTTCTTCTTCTGTTATTGTGACAGTGCAGCTTCTAACTGGTTTCCATTTATGGTGGCGCTCTGTGCACGCAGAGCTGAATATAATGTTGCATCTATTATAAGTCAGCAGTGAACAGTGGTAAATGAGTGGCTTAATAAGACTGGTAAACGCTGAATGAAAGTAAAAAATTAAGGATTATATTATATAGCCCCGCCCCCTCCCGAGAGGTGACGTCACAATCATGACGACATGTATCAATAACTGTGTTTGTTGTGCTGGAGTCAGGACAGATATAAAAACCCTTTGGGGGATCACAGGGAGTGAGCAGAGGAGGAGGAGGAGGAGGAGGAGGAGGAGGAGGAGGTGTCGAGGCTGAGTGGCCGGACCAGCTACGTGGTATCCCGTTACAGTAGCTTGGGGTTTTTCTGTGTGACAGCTGTCAGCCCTGCAGCCGTGCAGGAGAAGAGGGTCGCATCATGTACAGGACGGGCCTGGACGTGTCAGAAAAACGCCAACCATTCCCCTCCGTGTAACCTCCACAAGCCCCCGGGGAGGGTAATGGGTGTGTGGAGGTGGGGGGTGGGGGGTGGCAGGCCCAGCTGTGGTGCACTCTGGCTAATAGCACTCGGCACAGATGGCAGGCCTCATCCTCCTCCTCCTGTGTGTGTGTGTGTGTGAGTGTGACTTTCCAACAGTGTGCCTTACAATCACAAATGGACCTTAAAATGGGAGATTTGCCTCCACGGGGGCATCAGCAGAGCATTTAGTGTCAGTGATCAATTATGTAATGTAGACTAGCTACATACTGATAAGCCTCGGAGCTTTTAGCACGGACGTGAACCATCCGCACCGCGATGGGGGCGACTCTCTGCTGCTTCATGCCTGAATGTGATTTGTCTCCTGATTTAATTAGTAGGTTTTGCTTCTGGAGGGAGGGATGGATGGATGGTGTCTACTTAGCCGCCACATTACTGAGAATATCTGCAAATAACAGAGGAACGCGTGCTCCTCATCAGGCCACAGTTGACTTACAATCCGATCTCCTGGGTGGTAACGTGAGGAGCCGCCTTTTGATGACGTCGCTGACACCTGGTGCTCGCTGTTTGATTGTTCCTTTCGTTCCGTCAGCTTTCTTTTCATCAGTCTGTTCAGTTGCTCACTTCCCCTTCCCCCTTTTTTTTTAAACATTTTTATTAATTCCTCAGCTTCACTGATGCAGGAAGCCATACGCATAACTTCATTAGCGATGAGGTTTGAGTGACGGACACCGCTTCGGAGCTGGTTCCTGGCCAAGAAAATAGCCAGATTCATTAAGCTCAGACGCTGACGAATCTCTTATTAAACTCACTCCTGTGTTGTTTTTTTTATTAGCTGGAAACACGAAGGCAACAGCTTGTCAGTTTTTTTGTTTTTTGTTTTTACATTTGGACATTAATAAGCCTGCTTGTTAAAAATTGTGTTTTTTCTGCCAACAAAAGATGATTAGATGTGAGAACTGCGTGGGATTTTTTAATTTTTTGGCCTTTAGTTAATTACAAATGTTACAATTTGTACCGTTTTTATTATTATAATTATCACCATGGGACTCAGCATTGTGGATTTGATTAAAAAAGATCCTGCTTCCTGAGGATTTTCCTGATAAAGACCTTTGCCAAACAGCAACGTTTACAACTCCACGTGTAAAAGCCATCATGACCCCGGGACACTGAATGAATCCCTGTTACGTAAGACTAATCAGCAACGGAGCGGCAAAGCATTTATTTATTTGAAGGTATCACAGATGATTAGATTAAAAAGAAACGACTCCAGTGAAATCTCATACTCTACTCTAGTACGATACGATAAGGCTGGTGCAATCGTGAGCCGCCTCCTGTATATGAGGAGTAATCCATGCAGGGCGCTAAGTGAGTTGTGAATACAGCTTTCTGAATGCATAATGTATGTGCCAGTCCAATGGTGAGGGTCACACACAAGGCTACTGTGTGGGCTGTTGTGTGGGCCTGTGAAGAGTGCCTGTCACCAGTGACTGAACGTATTCTTCCTCCATTTCTATGGTGCTAAGATGTTCCTCTCTTCTTCTTCTTCTTCGTCTTCTTCTTCCCCCCCTCCCTGCTATAGTTCCTGTTTCATAGAGGGCGGCGGCGGTGGTGGGGGGTGGTGGTTAAAGAGAAGCAAAGGTTAGCTGTGCTGTGCAGCCATTGTCTGTCAGCTGATCACTGAGCCACTCCTCAGCTTCCCCACACGGCGCAGGAAGAGTCACAAGAGACGTTTTGATCAGACTCTGGGTTGTTTTTTTTAAAAGCCAGGTTCGGACTTATGATCTTGTGAACACATTACTTTATTCACACTGCTGCGACTCAGGCCTGTAATCTGGGTTTAGTCATCTTTATAGCCTTTTTTTTATTGCACTTAAAGTTAGTGGAGGTGAAGGTTCGACCGGCACGTCACGCTTCAACCCGACGCTCCTGTCCTGACCCGACGTCTTTGAACGTGAGATGCAGAAAGAGAGAGTGAGAGGGAAAAAAAAGAAAAAATAAAACTGTAAAGACTTCCAACTGCTCAGTCCAGACTTTTAACATCACTCTGACCCATTTAATAAAATAAAAAAAAGTTTATTTTTTTGTGACTTGGCAAAGCCTGATTTGACTTTTATGTTGTAATTCCTTTTTAAGTGCTTCCATGTGAATTCAAACCCACTGCTCATTAGCAGAGATGAATTACCCTTTGGCATCCAGGAAAGCTATTCCCCTCCTTATTATTACAGTAAGTGGTGATACCTAATGATGGAGAATCAGGAGGCTTTTTTTTTCTTTCTTTTTTCTTCTTCTTCTTCTTCTTCTTTTATTGTTTGTTTCTGCACAGTAGTAGTTGCAACATTCAGTGTTTTTTAAAGCAATGCGTCTGTCACAAGGTGCAAGATGAACAAAACAAGGAGGGCATGGGCTCCAGCTGCTCGCAGCGGGACACACGGAGCATGTGGGCCAGATTTAGTTCTTGAAAAGGCCTCCGTCAATTTAAGCTTTCTGACTTGAGACAGATCTCTTATTCCAGATTGTAAACTATGTCGCCCCCCCCCTCTCCCCTACCCCTCCTCCTCCTCTTCAGAAGCCTTGTGGCGTTTACCGATAATCAATCCCTGGTGTTTCTCCTTTCTGTGCATTAGTCTGCTGCCGGAGCGTTGTGCCTGTTTGGAAGTTTTTTGGGGGATCACCTCGGCCCGCAGCGTTGGCTTTTTGTTGATCCGGAGGCTGCTGCTGCTGCTGCTGTCCCCAGCCGCAGATCATCCCAGCAGCCCGGAGTAAACACGGCCCTATAAATAGAGCTCAGGGGAGAGGCAAGCCAGCAGCAGAATGACAGGCATCCGTACTACACACCACACACTCACACTCTCGCTCTCGGCAAAGGCCCAAAGCGCCGGCCCCGCATTAAAAAGAAAAAAGAAGAAAAAAAAAAAAACGCCCTCCAAAAAGCCAGGGCCAGCATGCGGCCCCCCCGGTGTGATCTGTCCTATCTGTCATCTGTGTTTGGCAGAGCCGGCCATTAGATGTTTCCTCTCATTACCCAGTTTTGGGCTCCTGGGACCTCCGTCTGTTGGTATGCTGCTGCAATCCACCCAGGGAGAAGGTCATGCTATCAAAGACGCAGATACTTCGGATGCTTGTGTGTAAATACTCCACACAGAGTAACCGGGGGAACCACCGAGCAACAACAACGCCACTCTGGTTATTTACATCCGTGTCCCCGCGTAAACTGATTAGTGTTTGTTACATTTGCAAAAGCAAAAACATTATTTGTGACAATTTGATGCTTTTTTTTTCTCTATGACGATTTGATGCTTTTTTTTTCTCTATAAACTGAACATTTAGTTTTAGACAGATCGAGACGCCTGATCAAGAACAAGAATTGACATTTTTCACTATTTCCTTTATATCTTACAGATAAATAAATAATCAAATAATCCAAAAAAAAAGCCATAAGAATAATCAAAAGTTAAAATAATCAGTCGTAGCAGCCATAAAGGGTTGAGTCTCTATGTGTGGTCAGATTTTCTGGTTATGGATCTTCACGTTTTTTCATTTGGAAAATTACCTTAAAATGAATAAAGTGATCTCATTCTCTCAGTTAATTTCCTCTTTTTCATGAAATCGGTTAAACGATGAATTAATGAGCTCATAGTTTCTGTAGTATCTGTTTTTATAATGGTACCATTGAACTCCTCTAGTTATCACAGTGTTTTGAACCGGAGGGGGAGAGACCAGACCAGAGCTCAGGAATGTCAACAGATTAACTAGTAATGAAAAAACGCTCCTCTGGATCAAGTCGTTTCAAACCAGATGAATCCATCTTTCAGGATTCGTGTCTTAGAATAAGTGAGGAGAGAAGGGACCAGACTTCACCTAAACCTCCTAAACCTTCATTTGTGTTTTTTATTCTGCTGTCAGACCTCATCCACACAGGCCAGTTAGGCAGGAACTCCTCGGAGCGCCGCGGCCTGAGGAGCAGCCATACATCACAATTCATGCGAGCAAGTCAGATGACTCATCTCTTTCTCCTCTTCCTCTCCTCTCTAGTGTGATTTACCATGACGACTGAATCGGGCGCAGACTCGGAGGCCAAGCAGCCGCAGGAGAATAAGGAGGGGAAAGCCAAAGCAGCGTCGCAGCCCAGCCAGGAGGCCGCCGCCGAGCCCAGCTTCCCACATAGCCCCCCGGACCAGCTTCCCGCCGCCGCCGGTCACAGCACCCCGGCCCGGAAAGAACAGGTCAGCCTCTTCACCGCCACGCTCACTCACCTCCGTCTCGTTATAGACCTTCAAAACATCTAGACGATCGTCACGGACATCTGGAATTTAACAAAATATCCATCCAGCATAATGATCGCTTTAACGTCTCTCCACATGTTTTAGCATATTTATAAGATCCTCGGTAGTATTTTGATTCCGGGGCGAATTATCAGGGTGTAAACACTGGAAAAAACGAACAAAAACAAAAACAATACACAGCATTCATCCCCCCTCCTCAATGAATTGTATCATTGTGTGAAAAATGGAAATGAACATTTGTAGGGGACGAGACCACATGGCCTCTGTGTCTTCAATGGCGGTTACGACCCCGCAACAAATCCATCTATTGACAAACAGGACTAGCTGCGACAGTGGCGCGCACAGACTTTTTGAAGGGCAGGGGCGAAAAGGAACCCCCCCCCCCCCCCCTGCAAGAGGGCACGTTAGCATGCGTTTTGGCTCCTATAGGTCACTTTAAGGTACGTTTTGGCTCCTATAGGGCACTTTGGCAGTGGTTTTGTCTCCTATAATGCACTTTAGCACGCGTTTTGGCTCCTATAATGCACTTCAGCATTGGTTTTGTCTCCTATAGGGCACTTTAGCATTCGTTTTGGCTCCTATAGGGCACTTTAATGCACGTTTTGGCTCCTATAGGGCACTTTAGCATTGGTTTTGTTTCCTATAGGGCACTTTAGCACGCGTTTTGGCTCCTATAGGGCACTTTAATGCACGTTTTGGCTCCTATAGGGCACTTTAGCACGCGTTTTGGCTCTTATAGGGCACTTTAGCATGCGTTTTGTTTCCTATAGGGCACTTTAGCATGAGTTTTGGCTCTCAGGAGGCCCCCCTGTGCACGCCACTGAACTCCTATCAGCGCTCTGTGCTTTTATTTTGGAAGTGTATTTTGGTGGGGGTGAAACCACAGCAGCAAAGCGTGGATGTTTTCATCGCCGTGGTCACGTCCGCTGATTATAGTGATTAGCATGACCTCACACAGCTGTGGGGACGACGCGTAAAACCCAACCAGCAGCAGTTGATTGAAAGAGGAAACCTCTTTTCGGCTCTAATCGATTGGACGACGGCAGCAGCAGCGAAACAGAAGAAGAATCCACGACGGAACAAAACAAACCTTTTTATAGAGCATCTGTCGTTTCCAAATCGGATCACAGGCTGTAAATGGCGCATTTTTATTTTAAGATAGCGGATCTTAAAATTCCCATTTATCTCATCACATAAACGATATTTGCAATGTTGAGGTGATTATCTGCTGCTTAAATTTAATGAGCAAAAATATAAATAAAACATCCCTTTCCATCAGGCTTTGTCAGGTATTTTTATATTCTGTTGCAGAAAAGATGGAAAAACAAGGCTCTGTGTTTCCTCTCTTGTTATGAATAAAAGTGCAGCCTGTGGCGCGTCCATGTTATAGACAGACTCACACGGCCCAGGTAGCCTTCGATGTTATCTCAACACTAAGTGCTTGTCTGCAGATTCTGGCCTGAAACAACCTCCCGGGCTCCCCATCCAGTCGATTTCATAGATTGAATTTCCAATGCTGCTGCAGTCTCAGACAGATTCCTGCCTCTTCCCTAATTTACTACTTGAAAGGGAGGGGAAAAAAAAACCTTTTGGCCTGCTCTGCTTTGCAAACAGATTCAGTCTTCTCTGTTCGGTGTTAGAGGGGGTGTGAGGGGGGGGTAGCCGGCCGCCTCTGCAGTCACAAATTTGTTTCTGATGGAGAAGAAGGCACTGCTTCATCTGAAATAAATCACTTACAATTGAAGTCTGAGTCGCCCGCAGCACTCCAGACTTGAAGTATCTCCCTGATGTGTTGCATTCAAGAACCCCCTTGTGAAATAAAACAAGTTTACTTGCAGGATGTGTTTGTTTTTTTAAAAGTTGGAGCAGAGAAAATATTTTCAAAATCTAAACGAGAAAAGGTCGTAAGAGCTTTGATCGATGTTCGGTGTGTGTGTGTGTGTGTAAATTCTCAGACCGCCGCAGAGCCGGGGATTAGCTCCGAGCTGTCCTCTCTTATTATTTTTGCTTTGACGTGACATTGCGGGCATGTAACCGATTGTGTTATCTGACTCCAACACTGGATTAAACTCTAAGCTCGTGGATGTCTGTCGTTTTACAAGAAGCCAATACTAAGGAGAGGTCAAAAGGTCAAAAGTTTATCACGGCCGGCCAGATGCGCTGCAGTCGTTCAGGACCAGGAAGTGAGGCTGGTGTCACATGATGTGGAAAAAAACGGAGGTGTTGAAATGAGCCGTTTTGATGGAGAGAAGAAGTAGAGCATGAGGTTTAGACGTGAATGATAATGAGCTGTGATGAGAGCGCAGCGGAGCAGAGGTGATGATGGGATGGGTTCATTTTGTCCCAGACGGGCCAGTGGTGCAAAGAAAAAATGTTAATATTTGATTGTTAAAAGCTACACTTGCATGACCCGGGCCTGGCCTGATGATGATGATGATGATGATGATGATGATGATGATGATGTTGCTACTTGAGATTCAATCAGTTGTTGCCCTGATGATGTGAGTACACTGAAGTAACTACAGGATGAATGACCACTGCATGGTCGGATATGATCGAATTTCTCTCCATTTTTAATCAAATTTCCAAGAAAATTTTCCATATCAAGATGTAACAACATTGCACTATAAAATTACTCATATCATTTAACAGTTTTGCTGAGTCTTGTGCAGAACAAACAGCAGCCAAAGAGCTCAGGTTTCTCCTTGATGCACATTTATTATGAGTGATAATAAAAACAAGACCATGCTAACGGCTCTGTGAGACTCACAGTGACGATGCTGAAATGTGGATGTGAGGAGGATGATGATGATGATGAATGATTTTCTATGATTTTAATTGATTTTTGGCCCATCCAATTTTTAAATAATAATTGGAAGTAATTAGTAAAAACTGATTTATCACTCGGCTCTAGGCAGGTTGGCTTCCCATATTCACCATGTTAATTTGTTAGCATAACCATGCTAACATTTGCTAATTGGCTTTGTCATAGGAAATTTAAGCTGATGATTATCTAAGTTATAAAATTGCATCATCTTGGACCATGCTATAATAATCTATGCACATTTCTTTGTAGTGCAATAATCCAATAATTGAGATTCCCGTCGGGATTGGACAACACACTGACACACTGACCCTTCACAGACTTTTTCCAACCGTACCACTGACACTAGTTTCTTGCTTCCTACTATTTCCCTTCGAAATCCATTCGTCAGGGCCGCGCCGCCGCCCTCATGTCACTGTGAGGGTGATGGATGACGCTCCGCCATTGTCAGACCGGTGTGAATTAGCAGAAACATGGCTGAGAGAAGTCACAGCTCTCTGATATAACAACATGCATCCGTCTCTGCTTCGAGGAGACGCGTATGAATGAATGAAGAGGCGTCTGTTCCAGTTTCCCCTGCTGTGTGTTTTATACATTTGTACTCTGTCATTCACAAATCACCCTTAAATGTTTGGAAAGTAAATTAAATCTAAATTATGGTGTCACTTTACATTCCATATTTTCTCGTCTGGTTGCGCCTGATTGGGTCCAAGGACGGGGAGGAGGAGGGCTGTAGGGACGGTGTGAAGCGTTTCGCCTGAAAAACAAGATGAGAATTTTCAATATAGGAATAAAAAAAGGGGCATTAAACCCATTTTGTGAGTGAGTTAGTAGGAAAACTGTCTCAGAGCCATGAAGTCAGTCAGGAAGGCTTTGTTTTCAGCCAAGTGGAAAATTGGATTTTCTCCGTTTAAGACAAAATGGCGGTACACCTCTAGTTCTTCTCAGTGGGACTTGATTACATTCACTCACGGTCCCGGCCTTTATTTTTAGGTTTCAGACATGTGACAGAACTGGTGGTTCAGTCAAAAGACGACCCCGTTAAGTAAGTGACATGCAGGGGCAGTCTGGGGCAGTTAGGTAAGGAAATGATGCACAGAGAAGGTGTTTTATCATTTCACACTGAATTCTTAAAGGGATAGTTCAACGTTTTGGCAAATTGGCCCATTGCCATAATCCCTATTGTCATAGCAGTAGGTTTGTAATTGTTACCTTTTAATTGTCAGTGCAAGCTTTTTTTAGAACGGCGGAGCAGAGCCGTGAGCTGCTCAGAGCTACGCTACAGAGGCTCATGGGATTTCTTGTTTTCCCTCATCAAATACACAATCCAACAACTCCAAAATGCTCTTGTGGACAAGTTGTGACCTGCACATTCACCACGCTATGAGATTAATGTTAGGAGACTGTTTGCCGAAAAACTGCCCCCGACGGGAACGGGCATCAGCAGTTTTGCATGAATTTCCCTCTAAAACAACTCTGTCTGGTAACGTTGTGTTATTATCTCATAGCGTGGTGAATGTGCAGGTCACAACTTGTCCACCAGAGCGTTGTGGAGTTGTTGGATTGTGTATTTGATGAGTTTGATGAGGGAAACCAAGAAATCCCGAGCAGCTCATGGCTCTGCTCCACCGTTCTAAAAATAGCTTGCACCGACGATTAAAGGTACCAAACCTACTGCTATGACTATCGGGATTATGGCAATGGGCCAATTTGCCAAAATGTTGAACTATCCTTTAATCGTCCCTAATGACGTCTCACTCCTCCACTTCTCGCTACGGATAGAAATTCACGGTTGTTTTTGTTATTTTCTGGTTCCAGGAGCAGCAGGAAGAGGACCAGGTCTCCCACAGGTCGTCCACCAGTCGTCTGTCCAGGTCGCCTCTGAGAGGAGTGAAGAAGGTGAAGATCATGCAGTGTAAAGTCACCCTGCTGGACGGCTCCGACTACACGCTCAACGTGGAGGTGAGGATTCACGCGGCGCTTTAACACAACACACAATTTTCACCTAACACGAGTTTCCTGCAGCTTCTCTCAACTGCACGGCTACTTCGCCCCCCGTCGTGTTACAGCAGCGCGTTAGTCAGAGGGAGATGAAACGCTGCAAAGCATTTAGAAGAAAAATGTATTGTTAAAGGTTAATTAGTGCTATTTCATCATGAACAGGGAGTTGAATTAAACTGCCACTGCTGTGTCGCTCTGTCTTTTTCTATTGCCCCGCAGCAGAGCAGCAGCTCTAATGATATTTGCATTATATCAGCTTATAATAGATATAACTGAATTAACTTGATCTACAGACTTTAAAGTGACTTGTTTTGTCTTGATGGCATCTCTACGGGATCGTAGGTTTTACTTGTGTGCATTGAACAGGTTATGACACGCAAAGGAAGAAAGCAACACATTCAATGTATATTGAAGGGCGTCGGTCGTTTGTATTTGAGTTTGAAAAGCCAAAACCAAAGAGTTTTTACTGCAGCACAGATGAAATAACTTACATTGAGGTCTGATGTGTGCTGTTGTATTTACAATGGCAGACTGAAGCCATAGGCATGTTTCTTTGCCAAAAAAATAGGGGAGCATCAGGGTTCATGGAAAAGTTATCTTCAGTTCAATAAACAACTACCGCACAACATGTGGCTCCATTCAAGCCTGTGGTCCGAAATGTTAAAATTATGGTCCACAGAGGACGACGACTTCTCTACTGTGTGTGTGTGTGTGTGTGTGTGTGTGTGTGTGTGTGTGTGTGTGTGTGTGTGTGTGTGTGTGTGTGCGTGTGCGTGTGCGTGTGCGTGTGCGTGTGCGTGTGCGTGTGCGTGTGCGTTAATATTTAAATATAAAAGTGCGTCGCACAAAGAGTTTATTATTAGGAGCTGGAAGTGAGAGTCTGTGTTTGAGTCTTGTGAAACACGGCCTGCTGTCATAAAATAGAATTATTTTTTTTTAAGTGCTATTCTGGCAAACCTTCTTAGAAATAGGGATTTCATGGGCTTCACTGTGCATTTACATTTGCATTGTGTTAAATTGCTTTGGGGAATTTGTTTTTTTTCTTCTTCTCCCCTCCCCTCCACCCCTCTAAAGCTTCTTCTCCTCTCTCTGTAGTCATAAGAGAAAGAAGTAATTCACATAACACTTTTTTAAATGTTTACATCTGACTTCAAAGCTCAGGAATAAACCCCCCCAAGGGGAGGGAGGGTGAGAGAGTGAAAAACATGTGTCTTTTGTGTTGTAAAGCTGGTGAAGCCGCTTCATTTCCAGCAGTTTGACTTTTTAATCATCATGTGGGAAAATTAAATATGGAGGTGGGTGTTTGGTGAAGAGGAGGAGGAGGAGGAGAACTAGAGCATGAGTGGGTTTTTAATTATGATGGGTTAGAGTGAGACGGGGGAGAAGGTGTTGGATGGATTCATTATTTTCTGGACAATGTAGCGTAAAGGTAAAAATGTTCAATTGACCAGGACTAAGTCGGGACGAAGCTCCGTGTCCTGCGTCTCGTACGGCTGTGATGGATTCCACTCCACATTTACATCCAGTCTGCGTTGTTGTGTCAGATGTGCTGCGTAAGGTTGTTTCTTTCCCCAAAGCAGCTTTTGACGAGAACAATTATTCTGTTTTCACAAATAAGCCGGCGATAATAGCTGCTTTCTGCCTGCAGACAGTCGCTCTTTTCTTCCAACGTTATGAATTTGAATCGGAGCAGTGAACCTACCTGACATTTCACCCCCTCCCTCTCTCGCATATTTCCCTCCCTAATAAAACAAAGTTAAGCCTTTTTCTCAAACTTATAAGACTTTCTTCTTTGTACTTTTTCCCCAAAATGTGTGCGAAGGAAAGAACCAGATCCCCCCCCTCCTTATTTTTTTTTTTTCTCCCGCAAATCTCCTCTGAGCAGATTCCTCCACACCAGGGGTTTGGACAGAGGGATTAGCCGAGTGTTTGGGTGGTGGCGGTGGAGAGGTGAAGGGGCTCTGACCGTGAAATGGGAGCATTTGTTGGAGGGAATCAGTGTCATTGACTCTGTGCGTGGCCGTGATTACTGGACGTCCCGCTGCGGGCGAAGGAGGATTCAGAAAGGACGGTGATGTGGAAGAAGTAGTAGCAGGCCGGCGGGGCGGGCGTCGGTCTGGACCCAGGAGGAGACAGACTGAGAGAGTTTCTGTGTTTTTTAGAAGTGGAGCTCATCCTCTGACAGACTCAACACAGCAGAAGACTGAGTGTTTGCTTTAATATAAGATATTAGACTTTTATCTGAACACGGTATTTAAGTGTTAGTCGCAACCAAAAACTTTGCAACGCTCTCCGTATTTCAATAAAGCTGCAAGATGCTGCTTCTTTTTTGTCAAAATTAATGCAGCAAAAATCAGTAATGCACATTTATTTTCCAGTCAATCTCCTACTTTCTACCCACAATGCACTGTGGAGGTGTATTTTCACTAGTCCTTTAGACATTTCACAAAAATATTATTTCATGCTGACAGCTTTTTCCTCTTTTTTATCGAGGTTTACACACGAAATGACATATAGAGGTGGAAAAAGACATTCACAACAGTATGTCGACAGCTTTTTCCTCTTAATTACCTTGTTTTTGTTTTGTGGGGGAAAAAAAGATACTGAGCCAAAGATTAAATAACTCTCATAACACAAAGGGCTGAGTATTTGTATTAGTGAATATTGATGAGATGTGATGGGAAAACACCAAAATAAATAAACAGAAAATGAGTGAACACTTCACTCAGGTCTGTGTTATTATATTCAAACACTTAAAGTGGGATTCTTCAGTTTTCCCTGTGGTTATGCTCTTGTATGGTCGGAACGGAAAATCAATAATTAGCCTTTTGGTCGCCTCTAGTCAGTTCATTTTCTAGGAAAACGTACTTCTCAGAAAGAAAGCTGATTAATTATCCTGTGGATAAAAAGTGTAAATGTCATTTCATTACATTATATACACTACAGTGGAGTTTCTACAGTTTCCATAACAGCCTTTCTAATTATTAGTTAATCTATCGAACCCCCCCCCTCCTCCTCCCCCCTCCCTGGAAGCCAGATTATACCTCTCTGGGGGTTTATCCTTTATATAATAAATCTGATTAATCTCTGGTAATGTGTGAGTGTTACAAAAACACACACACAGAGGGAATCTGAACGTCGCCGGCGTGCGTCTACGCTGTGTGTGTCTGAGGTGTTGAATCGCCATCTGGTCACTATCCTGTAATCTCCAGCCCTCACCCCCTGCCAGGACGCCCTCGGTCTCACCCCCCCCCTCAACTCGACGTCACCGCGTCCAGACACCTACACCCATTAGTCGAGGAACACTTAGAGCTGACGTGGGATTAGAGCGGGAGCCAAAGGTACTGGCAGAGAAACAGTTTGTCTGGCCAACAACACTAACATGTCAATTAAGAGCTATAAATACACCCCCAGCTCATCAAGCAAACATGACAAACACCAACCTTTTATTATTATTACTATCAAGATGGTTGCTGATCAGTTTATTTTATTAGATTATTATTATTATCATCAAAATCGTTGCTTATTAATTTATTTTATAAGAAAAGTGGGAAATTAAAGGTATAGAGGTTAATGGGTAAAGAACAGGGAATTGGTACAATAACAAAAGTATAAAACTATAAACTAAGTTTCCGAACGTGGTCTATGACATAACTGGAAGCCGGTTTTGCCAGTTTTAGTGGTATGATTTATGGTTTTCAGTCGTTGTCATAGTTGCGGTAAACGCATGGATCTATTAACGCTGGCTTTTAACACGGATGCCAATATGTGTGATGTCCATTGTTAAAAGGTGATGTGATGATCCATGCCTTTAACAGATTTTCATTGGGGAAAAAAAAAAATCCATGCATTTACCGTGACTACCGAAACCATGGAAACGTAAACATAAAATTCCACCGGAAGAGCTTCCGTTTTTGACGTTTGGAAAAAGGTGGATAGGAAACATATTGGAGAAAAAAAAATATTGTTTAGTATAAAAGTGTAAGTGTAGTGTAAAGTATGAAGATTTATATCTTTATAAACTTGAATACAAAAGAAAACATGAATATAAAAAGTTCCTGTAGATTTTTTTTTATTAACCTTTATTTATACAGGTGAAATCTCATTGACACCAAGGGCCTCATTTACAAGAGAGACCGGTTCTGGGTCGGCGGCAGCAGCAATGAACGAAAATGATGAAAATGAACGTTGCATCAGGTTTCATAATATTATGCAATAATATGAAAAAGGCTTCATTTTGCCAAAAAAAACCCAAAGCAAACATCATAACTGAGCCGAACGTTACGGCTCGGTGCCGAACATCTGAGGACTCGTTGGCTGTTTGTGTGAGTTAGTTACACAACGACGTCTGCCTGTCACGACTCACCACAACGCTTTCTGATACTTACTGAGAGGAGGTTCATTAAAGAAACATCCATCACAATAATACACACTGTTTAGTTGCTCCTTCCTCCCCAGAGGAGTTGTCATAGCAACAAGTAGCTGAAGTGTGTAAAAAAAAAAGAAAAACGTGTATGAAAATTGTGAGCGAGTGTTGACATGAGCTACACGACAGGTCGGCTCAGGGTGTTTGACACAGTGATGCAATGGAGGTCAGAGGATCCTCAGATAATTACCAGAGTCCTCATCATCATCCCCCCCCCCCTCCTCCTCCCATCCTCCTCCCACACACACACACACACAATCCCATTTTAAAAACCCAGAATGTCAAGATTTGACATTTTTATCCTCCTGACCTTGTAGTTTTCCGGCTCAACTCAATTTTCTCCTCTGGGGAGAAATGTCTGCTGCACTAATCGTTTCCTATCATTTTCTGTGGCGCGGAGCCGCTGAACCTCCTCCACCTCACTTCACAGGGTGTTATGTCTCAGTGGAGAGGGTGGAGAGGGGGGGGGGGGGGGGGGGCTTGTCCCACATTTCACTTTTGTTGTTGTTATGAATCACAGCCACGCTTTTGAAAATCCTACATGACAGTGCATGTTAAAAATAAGTCTTTTAGAGTCGTCATGTTCGGGTTTTAAGGGAAAACGACTGTGCAGAAAAACCTCCTGTGTGGTTTTTATTTGATCGTACAGTTAATTTCTTTCAGTTTTTATATTATGGGTTGAGTAAAACTTAACATCTGGATTCATAAAGGACTTAACAAGAAAATTAAAACACATTTTTCACTTATTTTATAAACTAAAAGACCGATCGAGATTAAAGTGAATCAGCAATAAAACATATTGTTTGCTGTAGACCGACTTCTAATACGTCCTTTGATGATGTAAATTCCACATTGCTCATAAAATCATTATGAAACCGATCTCTGCTTTCCTTCCCGTTTCTCTGTAACTGCCCCTCAGAGGGCAAGAAGAGCACATGCCAGATCAGTCAAGCTGCATCTGCTGCACCACTGACACCGTATTTGCTCTGGTTTCCACACCACTCATATCTGTTGGATCGTTATGGGACCGAAGCCCTGAACAGAGGCTCGTAGATCATAATCTGTGTGTGAGTGTGTGTGTGTGTGTGTGTGTGTGCGTGTGCAGGGCTCTGTGAGGAAAGCCAGGGGTTAAGTGTTGCATGGAGAAGCGCGGCTGCAACGGTCTGACATGACTCCGCTAATTCCCCCTGAGATCTGCTGATGGGATTAACTCTCTGCCGCCTGCAGCTTCGTGGCTCGCACCAACACCGGGCTTTTTCCTCATAAACAGGATGTGTGTGTGTGTGTGCACTCCACTCGTGTTTACAGTATGTGTGTGAAGTCTGTATCGCTGCATCTTGTCTCACACACCTGCCAGATGTGTGTTTATATGCATGTGGGCCTTCATCTGATAGAGTATGTGGGCGATACTCGGCCTGTATGTGAATCCCCACAGATGCACAGACGAGCGTGTTGTGACTCCTGCTGCTGTAACGCGGCAGTGGCTGGAAAATAAGGATTGAACACATCAATAGACTTACATGGTGAACATGCATAGAGGCCATGGCGGTTAAATGCATTACTCATTCACCTGCTCGCAGCTCTCTCTAAAGTTCTCCGTCAGTCTCCTGGACGACTCTCCATAGTTTTCTTTTGACTTCTTTTTAGTTCTGGATAACGGCACTAACTAATAATAATACGGTGCATTCAGACACGTCTGCAACCATTGCATCAGTTTGTTCTGCAACATCAGTTTCTGAAGGATCTTGAGAAGCTCTTTGCTGTTCCCCATCATGAGACGCTTCTTGTGACACTTTGGTGATGAGAAACCTTTCTATAGGCGTCAACTGGACTAAACCGGCTGATATATTACTTTGCACTGAGAGGAGACAAATACTGACAGACTCCAGCTGCTTTCTTGTCTTTCCAAACCTTTTTGCACCTCCTCCTCTTCATGTGTTCAACACCTATTCCTTGTGTTATTTCACTTTATTACACATTGCTTAATATATGGACATAAATGTTTGGATGTCTTTGTTTGTGTGCACTACTTGTGTTGATGAAAATTTCATGTCAATAGCTCGATTAGAAATATGTGTTGTGGCAACTAGGGCCTTAAAATATCCATGTGAGCCGGGGCCAAATGAGTCCGAAGAACGGGATGGGTTGGTGAGTGGATGACGGAGCTCCAGATGATGACATGACATCCGACACTCGGTTAAGGATGTGCGATCGATCGGCGTCGAGCCCTCGCGTAGCTGACGTTCACCTTGAGCTCACGTATTTGAGGTCTATCTATAAAGCTTCAGAGGGAATCGATTCAAGAGTTTCATCGAACACCAGCAGCTCCAGTGTGTGTGTGGAGGGTTTAGTTTGTCCGCGAGTGCAGGAAGAGGCGCCATCATCACGGAACTGTGTGTAATGTGCTGTGTCATCATGCTGTTGTTGTAATTGAAAAATGGCACTTTGCTGCTCTAGAGAAAATGAGTTTGGAGTTCATTTTCACTTAATTACCTCAAGATGAATGGGAAATATGTTGCACCAGCAAATTCAGGAGCCTGAGATTTCTAATATCTTTCTTCTTGTGTAATTTTTCTTCTTTTTTAATGTAATTTATATAATGTTGATACATTACGTTCTCTGCAAGTTCTCACAGTCAGTTTAAGATTTAACAGTCCTCGATCTTGACATGAAATTATCCAAAAGAAAAAGCACAAGACACAATTAAACTCTGTTTCTCATGCGAAACAAGGACTTCATTCAATTCAGGAATTTCTTAAACAACACTTTCACTTTCCAATTCACTGAATTCTTGTTTTTTTTTCTTTGTTTTTTTTCTTGTTCTCACAGAAACGAGCCAGAGGACACGTGCTCTTTGATAAAGTGTGCGACCACCTCAATCTGCTGGAGAAGGATTACTTCGGCATCACATACAGAGATGTAGAGAACCAGAAGGTAATCTTTAAACAACGACAACTACAGTATGAATCACGTGCCAATAATCGTCTTACTTGTCGTTTTTAAAATGTCCAGTGGTCGTTACGTAAGATTTTCATTACAAGATGATTCTGTTAAACATGGCTACCGCTAAACATCTTCACAAAGACAAATTAATTTCCTGGATTTTCTGTCCTCGGACACGGAGATGTTCTACTTTAGGAGCCACGATGCGCTTGTTACAAATCGGTGATGATTAATTCTTTTCATGTGTGGTTGTTTGATGCAGAATTGGCTGGACCCGTCCAAGGAGCTCAAGAAGCAGATTAGGAGTAAGTCCCACATCCCATCGGAGCGAATCGAGCATTCCTTTTGTCCTCGTTTTTATAAAAGGCTAAAATGAGGTGTGTTCAACAGAAAAATGCTGCTTTTTAATGACTAAATGTTTTTTCTACGTCTCAGCCGGTCCCTGGAACTTTGCATTCAACGTAAAGTTTTACCCCCCAGACCCCTCCCAGCTGACCGAGGACATCACGAGGTGAGTTTGCAACGATTGGTTTGCTGTTCTTCAGTCTTTATTATCAGCTGAATGCTTCACAATGTAGTTAAATGCATGTTTATGAAATTACATTAAAGGGATAGTTCAACATTTGAGCAAATTGGGTCATAGCAGTAGGTTTGTTACAAATTGTCATTTTTTAGAACAGCGGAGCAGAGGCGTGAGCTGCTCAGAGCTACACTATGGCTGTGTCCGAAATCACCCACTAACCACTATATAGTGCACTATATAGTGAATACGCCATTTTGTAGTGGTGTCCGAATGTTTAGTGATGATTACATACTCACTATATAGTGCACTGAATCTATCCCACAATTCACCGCGAAATGTAGTGAGCATCCGATGGTCACTAACCGGAGTAAGATATCCCATCATGCATTGCGGTCGCAGATCGCCGCTACCCCACCAGCCCAGAGCTACCATGGATGTATGAGAGCAACCGGTGTAGCTACCAAATAAATACAAGTAGTGCAGCAGCAACCTCTTAATAAATGTGTCCAGGCTGCCAGAGTTGTCCGGTCGCGGCTTCCACAGACTACCAAAACAAACGCCAGAGCAAATAGCGAGGCTAATCTCTGTTAGCCCGTCTATGGGCTTTTGCATTATACGTTAGCATTAAGCTAGCATTAGCGGCGGTTTATGCTTTGTTGTGACACACTGGCTGTGTGTGCTCTGAACGTTGTTTGTGTCTGTGTGGGTCTGATTGAACATTTTTTATGCTTAAATATATAAGTTGCCACTTAATATATTGCTTTTATAGTGGTAGTATGCACACGTAGGTCTATGCTACACCGGCTGTTACCATGGTTGTATCCATGGTACCTGAACCAACGTTATGATCGCGGTAGGAACGCTTTAATTACGCGACGTAGTACGTCATTAACTGTGAGTAGTGTCCGAAAGTGTTTTTTTATTTGACCAGTGAGTCCACTATATAGTCCACTATATTGAACTCACTATATAGTGAGTAGGCAGTAGGGAATGAGTGAGTGATTTCGGACACAACCTATGAGTTTGATGAGGAAAACCAAGAAATCCCATGAGCCTCTGTAGCGTAGCTCTGAGAAGCTGGCGGCTCTGCTCTGCCGTTCTAAAAATAGCTTGCACCAACAATTAAAGGTAACAAACTTCCTGCTATGACTATAGGGATCATGGGCCAATTTGCCAAAATGTTGAACTATCCCTTTAAACAAGAAATAGCAAAATTTCAGATGAAATGATTGGACGCCGTCTCCTCTCCGTCTCTCAGGTACTACCTGTGCCTGCAGCTCAGAGATGACGTGGTTTCGGGTCGTCTGCCCTGCTCCTTCGCCACCCACACGGTGCTGGGCTCCTACACGGTGCAGTCTGAACTGGGAGACTACGACCCAGAGGAACTGGGCAGCGACTACATCAGCGAACTCCGCTTCGCACCCAACCAGACCAAAGAGCTAGAGGAGAAGGTCATGGAGCTCCACAAGACCTACAAGTCAGTCTGCACTTGATTTATAATCTCCATTTTCACACTGAGGTTGAGATTCAGAGCTCAGGTTTTTATTCTGAGCAGGAGTTTGGAGAGATTTCTGGGAATTGTAGGGAAGTAAAGGAGTACTTCCAGTACACTGTGACTCATCTCAATTATGGCAAATAAACTGCTTTTGAGTCATTTTTCTGCAGGACATCATTTCACTCTGGCTTTCTCACTACGGCTTACATAATGGTTAAAGCCTAAACAAATTTATTTACCAAAAAAATCATCATCTAACTCAAAAATTTCTCTCTAAGTGTCAATACAGCCAAAATCTCATTTGCCATTGGTGACATATTTAGATTTATCTGTGTAATTATATTGTAGTTTCTGTTATGGCTGTGCAACCTTTCTTTTAAAACTTTAGAAAATCATCATTATTATTTCAATTGTAAGTTATTTTCTCAAACATTCAACAGTAAACATTCATAACCTAAAGCGTCATGATGACAGCGCAACCACAACATGTTTTTACCGAGCATAGTGTGAAGCTGAGGAGGTTTTCATCCGTCAGTGAGTCAGGCTACCTGAGTGCTCATAATATCCATCCATTGGACGTGTGTTGCCTATAAATGGCTCTGGCTGTCTGTGCTTTTGTCTGAGCCCCTCTGTTCGCTCCGTATCTCGGTGATTTGGGTGTAATTCGATGCGATGCTGCCTCGCCCAGTGGGTGGAGCGAGGCGATGACATTGCCAGGATAAGGGTCTCTCTGAAGGCCAGGCAGCTATGCTAAAAATGGATGCACTCATGCTACTCTCAGTTAAAAGCAGCCATAAAAACAACCATTTCCTCCCCAAAAAAAGCTTTTAATGCAATAAATCTGTGAATTATCTCTGAGGTCTTTGCATATTCACATTGGTCTGAAAGCATCAGATCTTCATCAGGTCTTCTGCTTTTTGCTCATACTCGTCGACCCTGTTTTATATCTGAGCTGTGCCGTCCCTTACAGGGGGATTACACCAGCCGAGGCCGAGATGCACTTCCTGGAAAACGCCAAGAAGCTGTCCATGTACGGCGTGGACCTCCACCACGCCAAGGTAACAAGTCACAGAGTCACCTGTAACTCCTCCAGTGGAGTTTGAAGCTTGGAGTCTGCAGTAGTCAGTGTTTTGTTAGCTTGTCTCCTTGCACAAATATAGTTTAGTTCAGTTTCCAGCCTGTATGCTGAGCTAAGCTAACAAACTAATGTGTGTAGCTTTATATTCACTGCACATTTTCTTCTCTAACTCTTAGAAGGTGCATCAAACTCTAAATATTAATCGTTTTGCCTGTGTCTCCAGTAACGGTGGGTGTCTCCATGATGAAGTAGGAAGCATTCAAGGGTTAAATATTATAATGTTTTACAAAATCCAAACCTTACCTACCACATGCCAGTCATGCAGTCAAATAGTGATGCTTGCCACCACGACACCGCTGCTTCAGAAACATCATGGCTGCCACAGAAACGCCTCAGTTCAACATGCCTCCGCTGCACCGCTGACTTGACATTATATCACCGCTGCCTCCGTGGATGTGGGGCCGAAGTGGGAGCAGGGAATGATGAGACAGGATGGGCAGAGAGGGAGGGTGTGTGTGTGTGTGTCTGTGTGTGTGTTGGGTGGGAGGTGGGGTGTGGGTCTGCAGCCCAGCTTTACTTGAATGATGTATGTTTCTTTTATTTTGTAATCCACGAGGCCAGATGGGATCAAACGCATCATTAGAGCGAAGAAAGAGCTGGAGTTCGTACAGTACGACGGCTGTCGTCGTAAAAAACAAAAAACAAAATTAACAGTCATCAGTCCCGATATGAATCCAGTTATCAAAAGCGCTTTGAAAGTCAAAATGGGATCCGGATAGGATGCGAGCGATGGGGGAGGATATTGCCTTTGCGGATTTAGATCAGAATAGAGGAGATGACAGAGATGAGGAAGCGGCCTTGATCAAACCGAGCAGACATCAATTGCTCCGTGTTGGTTCTGTGAGTCATAGTTTCATATGTACATATCAGACCAGCATCCCTCTTTTTGTCTTCTCTCCTCTCTCATTAAATGCAAAGTTGGTAGGGAGTCTCTATGAATGCTTGGCTCCAGCTGAGGGAGAGGTAAGAGGCTGCATCACATGTTGCTTACCTGAGTGTGCGTGTGCGTGTGTGTGGTTTGTAGTCGTGCATGATTACATTACATCACACATTATTGTTGTTTACACTTGGCTGTTCCTGCTTCGGACCAGCGCTCCCCCCCTCTCCAGTCGTCATCGCCATAAATCGCCATCATTGGTTTCTTTCCACCTGCTCATCTCGTGCTTTGTGCAGTGCAGCAGTGAAGAGCATCGTCTCGTGCTTCATCCACCATTTTTTAACCCCTTCCTCCCCTCTCTGAGACTTCACTGTGGCTTCTCCCACTCTCACTCACCTCATCGTATCCCCCCTCTTTTTTATCGAGCCATCATTGTTCCACGTCGACAACAGCCTGCTGCGTACACACGATTACAGTTTGCCTGACTCCACTCTCCACCTGCCTGCTTCTACCCTGTTATTACCACACACCTGACTCCTGTTAGTCGACTTTACCCTGCTGTGCACTGGCTCCCGTAGACTTTACAGAGTTGTTTTTTGTTTTTTTTTGCAGAAGAGGAAGCGCTTAGCAGCTTCTACTTTTGACATTGTCAGGGTTTCTGTGTTGCTCTGCCAAAGTGACACAAGAGATTTCATAAGTTTCGTTTCAAGAAAGTTTCTTATTTTGTGGTTTTTCTTTAGTTGTTTCTTGATATATTTGCGTGTGTGTGATGTTCCCAGGACTCCGAGGGCGTGGAGATCATGCTGGGAGTTTGTGCAAGCGGCCTCCTCATCTACAGAGACAGGTTGCGGATCAACAGGTTCGCCTGGCCCAAAATCCTCAAGATCTCCTACAAGAGGAACAACTTCTACATCAAAATCCGGCCCGGCGAGGTGGGTGATAAATATAGAAAAAAAGAAGATAAATGATTATATATTTATTTATAGGGCTGCTGTGCAGAGCCGATCTGCTGGGTCAGTTTTCCGTAAAAAAAAACAACCTCAGCTCCATCTCTCATCCCTTTTTTTTTTTGCTCCCCCGTTACACACCGTGCTCTCGACACGGCAGCTGTCAGATTCCCTCGGTTTCAGCAACATTTCACGAGCTGCAAAGACTTAGTGCTGCTGTTGGTTTAAAGTTGTGACTGAAAGTTCAGAACTTTGTTGAGATGAAGAGAAGTCGTCCTACTCCTGTCTAAAACATCCCAACCCCACATATCTGCACTGATCCCCCCTCTCTTCGCTGACATGACATCAAGGGGAAACTGTAGCGCAGCAGTGTTTCTGTTCTGTAGAGCTGTCAAACATCTTTTGTAAACTGGAGCGTGAAGCTGCACGTTGGGGAAAATAGGAATATTGGTTTAGGATGTGGAATCAGGAGATGATTACATTTCATTTTCTAAGGATTTCTGACAAAGTTGCACAAATAACTTGTAAATTCTGAGCAATTAGCACAGTGTTTTTCCCCATCCCATGTGGGGTCGCCTGAAATTGAAGTGGGGTCACCTGAAATGTCTAGTAATTGATAAAAAATAAACATTAATAAAAATATTTCTCAACTAATTATTATTCATTCACAACTGTATTCTATACTTTCACTTTCCTGAGTATAAATCAAGTTCAAATGAAATGCAGCATATAAAAATAGTGATCGCGGGGTCAAAATGGGGTCGGGAACCACTGAATTAGCAGCACAACATACATTAATAGAGAGAATATTTAAAATATATTATTCACCAGGATTCATTTACCTCTATAATGAATCTCTACAGTGAGTCTGACCACATCTGTTTTGTCTGTTACAGTTTGAGCAGTTTGAAAGCACGATCGGTTTCAAGCTCCCAAATCACCGTGCTGCCAAACGGCTGTGGAAAGTCTGCGTTGAACACCACACCTTCTTCAGGTGAGTTTTATAAGAGAGGAGCTTTATATCTGTGACAGGAAGTGGGTTTTCACTTTTTATTGATTTTTAACGGTACAACAAAAAGACAAACATACATGAACATAACAACATGACTTGGAAAACAACAACAAAAATATCTCCACCTTATTGTTCAGTCTGAATATCAGTTGTTCGTAACTGGCAATTTTATTCATTTCTTCCAGCTATTCATTAAATTGCATACTATTTTTTGTTTTCCGGTGTCTTAGAGCAATCCCACACCCAGTAGTAAGGGCCAAAATACATAGGACTGGGCTCTGATATAAATCTATCCTGAATACTTTGTAAAAGAATAATATTATATTATTATTTTCCCATAAGTTTTGTGTCTTTTCACGTTCATACAACATGTGTAAAAGTGTTCAGGAAGTGGGTTTTTAATTAGCTGTATGCCTTATAATTTGTAACAAAATCTAAATCTAAAGAGCAAAAACCACAGAGAACGATTTTGTCTTTGCTCCAAACAATGAGTGATGATTGAAAATCAGTGTTTGTGACACACAGGGAGGGTGTTTTGTCCTCTCCAAACACAAGCTACTCTGATTATAATTGAACACAGTTGAGTTTACTGATAATCACATCCAATGATTTCTTTGAAGTGAAACAGCGTTGCAGACGCTTTAGTTTGCGTTGCCATTTGGAAAACAGGCAAAGTCCCCTCGTGAGCATAAAAACACACGTTCTCCTGGGTTCTCCGGTGCAGCGAGCCAGGCCCGCGGCCTCTCCAGAGACTAATCAAATGAGTCGGCGTTCTCATTTTCTTTTTCTAATTTTTTTTTTTTACAGTGCAAAGCTTAAGTCTGTGTTTTGCGTTTGTGCTGTGATTAATGCGAGCTTGTGTGACTTGCGACAGGCTGGTATCCCCCGAGGCGCCGCCGAAGAAGTTCCTGAGCCTCGGCTCCAAGTTTCGCTACAGCGGCAGAACGCAGGCTCAGACCCGCAGGGCCAGCTCTCAGATCATCAGACCCGCTCCCTTGTTTGAGCGCTCCGCCAGCAAACGCTACAACATGTCCCGCAGCTTAGACGGAGGTGAGGCAGCAGCGTTGGGGTTGTGACACATGGCCGCCACCCAGTTGAAGTGCTGTTTTATCCTTGTTCTAACCAGTTTGCGTCATGCACTATTTTTTCCTTTTATGCATGCCTCATTTTAAATATGCCAGAATGATGGACTCATAAGTTATACACTACTCACAAAAAGTTAGGGATATTTGACAAGAATATCCCTTTAAAAGGTTTGTGCTACACTGATATGCTATCATGAAAGCCTTTTAAGTAGAAGGATGCAATGGTCATTTCTTCATCTCAAACAAAAGCTAACAACAGTGGTGGCTATAGCACAACAAAAATCCGTATAGAAATTGTGTAAAAATAAATAAATAAAATAAAGGGAAAAACATTTAGTGGTCCACTAAATCTGAACCACTACATCTGACAGTTTTTGTGATTTTTGTGGTTAGAGAACAGCATGTTATTCAATAAGTACTGAAATGTGGAACAATTGGACGTGTGCATTCAATTAAGTTCACCTGTAAAGGTTATAGTGCATTTAAGGTGCATTCTGAAATTTAATCCAAAAGCCAAACATCCCTAACTTTTTGGAAATTTCTTTCTGTTATGAAGATTTTTACTATACTGTAAATCAAACTATTCTAAATAAGACAAAAAAAGAGAAGAAAAAGCTGAGCAGTTCTGGCGCTGCTTTTAACAACAGGAAATTTCTTTTGTTAGAAGTTGTTTTGTTTTGTCCCTGTTTCTTTCAAGAGGGAGAAAAATGCATTTGCTACAGTATGTAAAAGCTGGCAAAGCTGAAGTGTCTGGCACATACTGTAACGCCAGTGCAGTGACGAAGACACAGTGGATCCAAAAATGTGCAGGAACAAGACAAGCCTTTAATTTTAGATGTTCACAAAGTGAAAAAAAACCCCCAAAAACAACGCAGCCTCCCGTCCCTCACGTCTCTTCTGTCCTCAGCTCCCATCATGGAGAACCACGAGACCCTGATGAAGGACAGCTCAGCGGACGGCGCGGCCAAAGTCATCGCCAAGGGAGACATCATCACCACGGTGACGACGGAGAAGAAAGCGGAGGAAGAGAAGGCGGCGCAGGAGGACACCCAGACCAACACCGCGGCGGAGACGCCGGAGGCCACCGACGCCACGACGCCGCTCAGACACGACACAAAGGTAAAGAAAGCGCCGTCCACGGAGTCGCACCTGCGTTTTTAATTTGGATAAAAAAAGAAGCTTTGATGTTGTTGTTTTTTTTATGTTTGGTTCAAAGAGAGGTCGTTCGTATAAACACGGCACTGGGTTTTTTCAAAGAAATGGATGTTTTCTGCTCCGTCGTTGTCATTTTAGTCCTTTTTTTTGTTTGTTTTCTTTCCTGATGAAGTTTCTTTCTCAATAACTTCTTAATGGCTGATGAGAATTTCCCAGTTGCTTTCAGCTTAACCCTCTGCATTAGACTAGGCCTGAGTGCTTTCATCTTGTGTGCGCTTTACTAATTAGCGTTTCTTTTCTTGTCCTTCCTTTGACCCCACACTATACTCGTGTGTGTGTGTGTGTTCATGCGTATTTGCCTCCCTCCTTCCCTCCTCCCCCTTCGCCTCCTCTCCATTCACACACACACACGTCATCCCCTTTTCGTTTGACACGCCTCCTCCATCAGAACTCCCCTCTTGTATACACGACCGACCCCCTCCGCTCCGAGCTCTCACTCCCCTCATCTCCCGTCTCATCCACCAAAGTGCGGCGGCGGCGCAGGGAGAACGCGCGCAAACGGGCCTCGTCGGTCAGCCCGGCCAAGAGCAGCGCCGGGTGCCGCCGGCGGCAGGCCCACGCCGACCGCAAGGCCGCGCTGCTGGAGGAGCAGGCGCTGCTGCTCACGGCCCGCAAGCAGCGGCTGGAGCAGGGCAAGGGCCGCGGCGGCACGCTCTTCTCCTTCTCCCTGCACCTGCCCGACCTGTCCTCCTTCCTGGACGACGACGGCTACATCACGTTCCCCGACCTGTCGGAGATGCGCTTCCTCCCCGAGTGCGCGCAGAACTTCCTCCCCATTAAGTCACCCTCGCTCATCCCCTGCTTCCTCTTCATCTTCTTCTTCCTGCTCACCACCTCCTTCTCCGTCCCGTACGCCCTCACCCTCTCCTTCCCCCTGGCGCTGTGCCTCTGCTACCTGGAGCCCAAGGCTGCCTCCCTGACCGCCTCCATAGCCCAGGGCTACCATGACCATGACAGTTCAGAGGAAGAGGAGGTGTGTGTGCCTTTATGTTCCAGTCCGCCCCCCCCCACCACCGCCTCTGGCTTTAGAAACGACAGTTCAGTATGACGGTTAACCCCTCTTATCCTGTCCTGTATCTCGCTCTGCTGTTCCACCAGTCCAGAGCCGACCTGGAGACTGTGTCTTGTCCCAGTGTCTGTCAGTTCTCCTACTTTCAGAGCCTCATCTCTGCCTCAGTCTCACTCTCATCCTGTAGAACCACATCTCCATCTACATCAGCAGTGCACAGAGATGAACCTGCAAGTTTCAACCATTTCATATTTTTGATTGGCTCGTATGTGCTTCACCTTTTTTAACGAGAGGGTTAGACACAAACAATGAGACTAACTGTCACTAACAAATTATCATCAACAATATTTCACAAAAGTTTCATCTAAATATTCAAATATTTGACTAAACGTGTTCATGAGAGATAACGAGGACCTGTCTTCATTTAGCCACTAATCCCTTCATTTTTTTTGAAAACACAGCTTTGTGCCTAACCCATCTCAGTGATATCATCCACATTCATGTCTCCGTAGTGTCGAAAAAGTGAGTGTTACAAGATCAACACCAGCTGCATGGAAACACTTCCCATAACTCATCTTAAGCTCTCGTAGTCTCTCTGCGGCGCCGCGTGACTCAAGCAAAGCAGCAGAGGTTTTAAATGAATCATTTAAACAGATCCTCTGCTGAGAAAAGCTTCCTAGAGTCTGATCTTTTTCCCCTCCAGAACATAAATCCATAACACGTTGTAGGCTACGTACGCCGTGATGCAGAGAGACTGAGACACTTAAAACGCATCCAGTGTCGACATGCATGGAGAGGAGGGGGAGGTGCCTGAAAGTCAGGTTACTGTTCGGCAACAAACTCGTCAAAACCAAATTATTACATGTGCTTTTTTGTTTTTTTGCACAGTGAAATATAAATCTACCTGGACTGAGTTTTTAGTGTCATTAGATTGTTGCACCACCACATATCAAATCAAAGCAGAAGGCAAATTTGAATGACAATTTCCTCAAAGTGACTGACCGAAGGTTTCAACTTCCTCTGAGTCTGTTTTGCTTGCTTACTTTTGCATTTGCTTTTTATTGATTTAATTTTTCTTTTTTGTTCTCCTTCTGCTAACCTTCTCTGTAGCGTTGTCTGATACTGTCGAACGTGAAGCCCCACAGAAACAAAAAAAAAAGCAGTGCATTTTCCATTCGTTCCATTTGTGGTGATGAAGAATTTCTCTGTTGATGTTGTTGTTGTTGAGTGATGCTTTGTTTCACGGGGTTTGTTGTTTTTTTTTTACAAGTTGGGTTCTTTGTTTCACTTTCTTTGCCCGCCTCTCGGAACGGTTTCGGTCTGTGTGCGAAAAAAAACAGACCGACAGCGAACAAACTGACTTTGCCTTTGACGGAGAGATGACGGCCACAGAGGTTTGTACATCAGGGAGCGGTGTCACGTTTAAGGCATGAATGAAAAGACGTGTAGCCTATAGTGTTTGTGAGGAGGAAGACGATGATGAAGGATCAGAGGTGGAATGAGAAGCATTCAGAGGATTTTGTGCAAGAAGATCTGCATGTTGTGTCTGTGCTGCATCCTGTCAGTTCTTATTGTGTCTCTATTTTGTTGTTAATGCACTTTAAATGATCACAATCTGCCTTTTCCTCCATAACGGTATCTCCACAACTGGAAACATTTCTGACTGTTTGCTAAGCCCCGCCTCCTGTCAAGGTTTTCATACTTGCATGTCTCATAATACAAATTAAAAATAGTTGCATTGGCAGATTTACGTCTCAAATTTGGTAGATGAAAGAGAGATAGATTACTTTATTAATCCCCGAGGGGAAATTTAAAATGTTAGCGGCTGAATGAAATAGGCTACATGGCACAAAGACAAAAAACATAAAACATAACAACAATAAATCATGGAAATATATAAAATATAGGCTACATGAAACACAAAGACACCCCGCCCCACCCACTGCCTACAGCGCTGCTAGTAATAGAATATGAAACAGCAGGTCTTGGATGTCAAACATGCATCCATCAGCTAGCCTTGTTGGCTAACTAAAACTAGCCTTGTTGGCTAACTAAAACTAGCCTTGTTGGCTAACTAAAACTAGCCTTGTTGGCTAACTAAAACTAGCCTTCTTGCCTAACTCTGGCCCAATTACAGTGTCTTTCTCTTAACACTATTGATTAGTGCACTGTCCCTATGAAATAAACTAATAAAATAAAATAAAATAAAAATAGACAGATCACCAGCCTGTCACACAGCTCACATATAGACAAACAACCTCACACCCTCAAAGGCAGCGTAGATTTAGAGATTGTGTCCAGTCCAGGTAGTGAAAACATGCAAAGTCTAAACAAAAAGGCAGTAAAAAGCCTTCTTGCTATTTGTTTTAATATATACTCAGGTTTCTCCTTTCTAGACAGAACTGAATGTGTTAAATTGCAGAGTTTATAACGGCGCTAATAGAGCAGCTAATTAAGATAATTCGCTAGCTAGCTAAATGTTGTGTTAGATCATGAGTGCTGATACCTGGGTCGACTTTAGCACAAGAATTGAAAAATGCATCTTTGTAGTGAAAGGGGGGGAAAACAATGTAAAGTGTTTTCAGGATGAGGGCTAACCAGTGTCTGTGGCCAATGGATTAGCATTATCCTAAAAAGCAGGACAGAGCCGATAACAGTCGGCTAAACCCTGACAGCGTCCAGGAGCAGCTTTGACACAGTCACAGCGGACGTGCTGGCTGTGAAAATAGCTGCTGCTTTTCTTTTCTTTTTTTTTACTCCAAACAAAACCAGTGACCCCTGAACGCAGCACAGGAGCACAGCATAGTGGACTCAAAAGGAGGCAGCTGTTCGCTCGAATGAAAATTGTTTGCCCGAGTAAAAATATTTTGCGTTTCCCCGCTGACCCCAGGAGCGTTACACAAATAAATAAAAAGCTGTGTTAGCTGGACGTGTTACTGTCTGCAGCTCACTCAGCCTCTCACAGCGTTTACATCTGCACAGTGTCAACATAACGTGGACAGAGACACATCCACATCCTGTCACCGGCCTGCTGCTGTGTCCAGTTTATGGTTGCCAAGCTACAGTGCGACTGGACACAAAGAGGGTTTAGCAAACAGTCGGTTCCTCTCTCTCTGTCGTCCGTCTGTCTGCTTGCAGTTTGTCGCTCCATTTTCTTCCCCCTCTTTGCTTGACTTGTCCCCCCCTCTTCCATGCATCTCGTCTCTTTAACAGCTCCTCTCCTCCTTCCTTGTCTCACCTGCTCTCTGTCCTCTTCCCTCTTTTACTTGCCGTCAGTCGGAAGCGGATGAGGACTCTGAGATGCGGACTCAGGTACACAGGGCTCGCTTCATGGCCCTGCTCAGTGCATCACGCCATCATCGCCATCACCACCACCAGATGCACTGAGCCTCAAACCATCATTCACTTTGTGCTGTTCGCCCTCCGTCTCGGCTTTGCCTGCTGCTGCTGCTGCTGCTGCCGCTGTTGACACTCGCTATCACACACCACACAGCAGACTGACCACTCAGTCTCGCCTGAACACACAGACCCACAGACTGTTGCAGCTCAGCTCTCAAGTGCTTTTGTTTGTAAACGGTGGCGTCATGTTCACATATTTCTGTTCCCGCTGCTGCCTGCACCCTCAGATTCCACAGTTTTCCATTTTCTATTCCTGTGACTTTTGCCATCTTCATGTCATCCACAGCCGTGTCTTAAGAAGTCAAAGCTCCCAGCTCTCTAAATTTAACATTACGCCATAGCAACCTTAACTCCAGCTCCTCTCCCCTCTTTTTTTTTCCTTTACAGTATAGTTTCATAAGACGAGCAAAAGGGGAAAACGTTTTTATCAGGCATAGTAATCTGATGCTAGAGGTTGGTAAGATAAAAGAAAATGCATGACTGAAATGTGCATGCAGGTGCTTTTATACCATGAGGGAGTGACAGGATTTATAACAATAATCTCTAACCTGCCAGTGTTTTCTGGAGTTCCTGTGTGAATGGGAATTATTATGACACTTTAGTCTAACAAAGTTTTTTTGCAGTGAGCATCAATTGTTTTATTTTGTGAGAATTAAAGCAACAGAAATTAAACTGAATGAAGAGATTTTAACTTCTAATGAGCTTTGGGAGTGTTGTTCTTAATTAAACCTGCAGAACTAAATCTGTGAAAATAAATGCATGACGCCATTTTTTTGTTTTATTTTCCATTGAATTAAAAGCTGGTCCTAAATGCTCCTGTAGCATTTAAGTGCAAGCTGCTCCTCTCTTGGTTACAGCTGCCATGTTGGTTTGCTGTTATTTTTGGATGGGAAATCATGTGCATAAATGCAACTGGTTTTGGTCTGCAGCTTTTTGCATTTTCCGTGCAGACCTTTTTCAGAGTTGCATTTTTATGCCACTTTATTTTGGGTAATTCGCTGGATATGCAAGCTACCGTTGCCGTTTTCCATAAAGCATGGCCTTCGTTCGTTCCCTCCCTCCCTCCGTGTTACTGCACCCGGCCCCTCATCATCTCTCTGTGTCATGGTTGACCGGCTACTGCAGGACATCGAGACTCCGGCGGGGATGGTCAAGCATCAAACGAACATCAGCGAACTGAAGCGCTCCTTCCTCGAGACCGGCGGCGGCAGCACGCCGGGCCTGACGGAGTGGGAGAAGAGGCTGTCCTCGTCCCCCGCGCGCTCGCCCAGAGCCGACGAAGCGCCAATGATAGTGCCTCTGGAGCTGGAGGATGTAAGCTGCAGCGCACGGCTAAACTGAGTGACGGCGTGTGCATGTGTGAGGCATGATGACATCACCCAGGAGGTTGTTTTTTATATCAACAAAGACGTCAATCTTGAGGAGTTATTGGTTAATGAGTCACAGTGCAGTAAATTCAATATTCATAACGGAGTCAAGAGTCAAGTCTTTTAACATGAGGATGAGTCCGGTGCTGTATATTTATGACAGGATAATGTGGGAAAAGGGAATTAGTTCGTAAAGTCATTCAAAGTTAGTGCGTCAATAAAGTGTCACATTTAATCCAGTGGGTGTGTTTCTCATCAGCAGCTCATTAACATATTAATCTGTCTCTGTAATGGATGAAGTCATTAATCAATACTGCGCTCGGTGACATCACTGTGAGGTTTCTCTCCTTTCTACCTCTGTGGTTTTGGTTGTGGTTGTTGTAACACGATGTGGTGAACTCAGGCAGGACCGGGCGGGCGCTAAGCGAAGCCTCTGAAGACTAATCACTGACATCAAACGCGTCTGACTGAGTGAAAATGAAAGGAGGCTGTTTCTGCCGAGCGAGTGAGCGGCGGCGGCGGCTGCGGGACCCTGATCTCGCCTTGTTTTTGAACATGCAGTGAAGTCGCGCCCGTCATGTCGCCTCTCTTGTGCTTGTCTCTCTCTGTTGGTGACATTTCAATTCTTGTTTCTCTTGCAGACTACAGATGAGCAGCCTGCGGGAGGTGAGACAAAGGACGAAGGGGAACCAAAAGCCACTGAGGTAAATGTTACTTCCAGTTAATTTGTCACACTCGTAGAAAAGGTGTGTGTGTGTGTGTGTGTTTGTTGCTGTTTGTGTTGAATTGGCTCCTGATGCAAGAACAGTGTTTGATATTTTTGCTCTTCCTACTGCAAATACAGACACAGTGGAGAAAAAATAAGTATTTGATCCCCTGCTGGTTTTTGCCCTTGTTTCACTTGATCAAATTCAAATTCATTTATAATCTTCATATGATGATATTATTTCTGGATATTTTGTTGATATTCTGTCTCTGTTAAAATAGATTCACCATAAAAACAATAGACTGTCCATTTCTTTGTGGGGAAAAAAAACTTACAAAATCAAATACTTTTTTTCCCACTGTATGCAGGAATCTACCATTTTCATCGTAGCTCTGATATTAAAGGGATAGTTCAACATTTTGGCAAATTGGCCCATTGCCATAATCCCTATAGTCATAGCAGTAGGTTTATTACCTTCAATTGTTGGTGCAAGCTATTTTTAGAACGGTGGAGCAGAGCCATGAGCTGCTCAGAGCTACGCTACGGAGGCTAATGGGATTTCTTGGTTTCCCTCATCAAACTCATCAAATACACAATCCAACAACTCCAAAACGCTCTCGTGGACAAATTGTGACCTGCACATTCACCACGCTATGAGATAATAACAGAATGTTACAAGACGGAGTTGGTTCATGCAAAACCGCTAGTTTTCCTGTTGAGGGCAGTTTTTCGGCAAGCAGTCTCTGCATTTGCCTCTAAAAGCGTAGCTCTGAACCGTTCTAAAATATCTTGCACCGACAATTAAAGGTAACAAACCTACCGCTATGACTATAGGGATTATGGCAATGGACCAATTTGCTGAAATGTTGAACTATCCCTTTAACATTAAAGCAACTTCAGACAAATATCTGGCATAAATTCAACATCAGTCTTCACTTAAACAGTTACGTAAATGATGATGCTGCCATGTCTGTGCTTTCCCGATTTCCCAACGGTGCTCCTGTGTGATTCCCTGTATTTATTAACTTGAACGATCCGTTTCCAATAAGCCAAGTGTCTCCCCAGGCCAAAGGATATCTGGTGAAATACGTGATGGATAGTATGGTAACCGATGCGGCCTCCTCCTCGGGGCCTCACGGCATTAGTCTGTCGACCACTATGGACGACGACGTCTTCATGGACGGGACCCTCAGAGAGGTGGCGGAGGAGGAGGAGGACGAGGAGGAGGAGGTGGAGAAGACGCCCGAATCCCACGACGAGGTGTCGGAGAGGTCGATGCAGAAGGTCAGCCCCGGCACCGTCAGAGAGGAAGTGTCCCAGGCCATCATTGACAAGAAGGGGACACTCATTATCCTGAAGGATTCAGAGGATAAAGTAGACAGTGAGGGCAAAGAGGATGAACAAGAGGAGCCGGAGGAGGCCGACGCTGAGGAGGATGAATTGCTGTCTGCTCCCAGAGAGACAGAAACTCTCAAATACGATGCTGCTGTTGGTTTAGAAGTAGTCAAGACTCTGAGTCCGAAGATCGGGATAAAAACCGACGACGGGCCTCAGATCAAAGGCATCGGCTCGCCTAAAAAGGCCATGGCGTCGTGGATCTCCGAGGAGGCGAAGCCCGAGGCGTCGGAGGTCGTCAGCTTGTCCGTGAAGGAGGTCCGAGAGATGAAGACGGACGGCGGCCTCTTCACCTTTGAAGAAGTCCAGAGCAAACAGTCCAAGATCACGCTCTCTGAATCTTCAACCTCATCCTTAGCAGTGGTACTGTATGAAAAAAGCAACAACATGGCCGCCTCCCTCCATATCTCCACCACCACCACCACCACCACCGCCGCCACCACCCGCAGCCTACTCCCATCGCCCTCCCCTCCCTGCGCAGCGGCCGAACCAGTCTAACCAGTGTAACGGAGCGCTGTGCATGGCTAACGGCCCCTTAACACCCAGCGTTTACTCACTGATTTATGTTGCAGTCAAACCCGCAGCTTCTTTTTCTTTTTATTTCTTTTCTTTTTTTTCATTCAACTGTATCCGATTTTGTTTTTCAGTTTGTTGTTAACACGACTTAACACCGACCTTAACAGCTGCCGCGCTCAGCTGATAAGGAGGAAATGTTTGTTGTTTTTTGTTTTGCTCAGCTGCACCATTATTTCTTTCAGCTCTGGTATCAGTTTTCTGAACGCCATAGCGACTTCATAGGCTCCGTGCCATCGCTGCAGCTTCCCCTCCTCCTCCCCTCATGCCTCTCAGTCCCCACCCGAAAAAAAAAAAACCTGCTTCAAGTAATGAGTCAGGAGGAAAAACAAATGTATGGGTCTACCTGGAAAAGAGATTTCACTGCTCTGAGGGAAAAGTTTCCACAAGCAGACAAAAACAAACATTCTTTTTCACTTTTTGAGGTTTTTCGGAAGAGATTCGTCCGATTTTAATGAGATTTCTAACGGTATTCCATACATTCAATATAACATTTCTTCTTCAGACCTTTTCATTTCACCTCCCTCTCTCCCTTCGCTCTGTGTCTCCTTGTGCTCACTGTGACTTTTGACTTTCCTCTCTTGTCCTTTCTCTTTCTGTCCTCGTGTCCGTCCATCCTTCTGTCCCATCAAGTCTACGCTGGGATGGGTTTCCTCCTCTCACAAGGTGACCCCTCCTCTCTGGTCCTCATTGAATTAGCTTGTTATGTTTTAACCTGTGGATGTTTTAGTCAGGAAACGCTAACCAACATTGTTTTTTTCTCTTATCAGGTTTGATGTGAAACTACCCTGTTGTTGTTGTTATTATGTGATCATAATACAAAAAAAAAATCCATTTTAATGGTACAATTATCATTCACAGACACCGGCTGAGCCAGAGGAGAAAGCGGTGGTTGCCACGGAGACGGAGGCAGAGCCAGAGCCCGAGGCAGAGCCGGAGCTGGCGCCGGCCGAGTCGACAGGGCCAACGGTGAATATCCAGACGGCAGAGGCTGCAAAGGCCGAGCCGGCGCACGCTACAGCGGAGCTCGCAGTCAAAACGATGTCAGCAGAGCCGGCGGAGGGGAGGCCCGGCCGCGTAGTAGAGTTACACGGGGATATCGGTGACAATAGCGCAGGAGATCCACCGGCTGACTCTGTTAATCGTGAAAACTCTGTCAGCCCCGGCCCGACACCATCTTTAGAGCAAGTTCCGCAGCGTGCGTCCGTGAAAGCAGAAGAAGTGCAGCCGGCAGCAGAAAAAACCACTCTGCAGTCTGCAGGGTTGAACTCAGCAGCCGAGAAGGGAAGTGAGGAAGAAATAGATGAGGAGGGAGACGATGCAGGTGTCGGGGGGGAGGAGGCGCCGCCGGTGGTGTCGAGAAACGAAGGCAGTGTTTTCAGTTTCACTGTAAATCCTGTGTTGGTCGGAGGCAGTGAAAGGGAAGAGGAGCAGTCGGCAGCAGAGGAAGCAGAAGTAGAGAGATGTTTAAAGGCTCTGGAGGATGAACTGACAGGGAGCAAGGAACCTGCAAGGGAGGGAAAGCAGAAAGAAACAACAGACGGCAAGAGAGTCCAGTTCTCCGATCAGGTGGAGTTTTTCCAGGAAGAAGAGATTCCCAGAGAGTTAGAAGGTGGCATCGAGGAGGTGGACGAAGAGATGGATGAAGAGGAAGACGACGACGGACAGAAGGCCAGGAAACCTTCGCCCTTTGAAAAAGAGAAGTACCACCATGAACAGATGGACAGCTCCGAGGAGGACGAGGAGGAAGACATGAGTGCAGACGGAGAAGGAGAAGAAGAAGAGAGAGAGAATAATTGTTGTGATGTCGTTGCATCAGAAGAAGATGATTTGAAGAGCAGCCCGTGCGACGACGTGACTCAGGCCCCGGCTCAGTCGGAGGTAACCCCGCGGAGGCCCGACACCTCGGCCCCCTGTAACACCACCACCACCATCACCGCCACCCTCCTCCTCACTCCTGCTGACACAATCTGCTGCTAATAATCAAGGGGGCAAAAAAAACCTCCGCCCAAAAGCATGGACGTGCATCTCCGAGTGCTAACTAAACCGTTTGTCACGGAGCAGATCAGGGGACCTGTAATAATATGATGTGGTGCTGCACACACTTGATCCAAACCTTGTGATTTGCATTCTCCGGTATCTTCTCCCTCTCACTGGATTAGGGACTCTTAATGCATGACTGCATGCTCGTTGATACATTTAAGCCCCTTCAATGACGGTCTTTTGGTTTAGTCTATTAGCAAAATTGTGTTAATTCAATTCCGTGTACGACGTTGCGGTGCCGTTTTAAGAACAAAGACGCACAGTTAACGGTTGAACACCTACAGCAGTTTGTTTCTGTCATGACATCTAATTAACTTAAGAGGAGCTCCACCAACACCCACCACCCCCTCCTCCCCCCTTCCCTCACCCCTACATACGTATATTTATTATCTGTTGTTGCCTTGTTTCTTGTTTCGTCCTCCAGAGCCTCGAGGTCAGTGAGGGGGGAACCAAAGAGATGCCTGTGGTCCACACGGAGACAAAAACCATCACCTACGAGGCTGCAGAGGTAAAGTTTAGCAGTGTCTTTTTAGACCAGCAGGGGGCAGCGGAAGTAAACACAGCAATTAAAGCTGGAAAGGCAATAACTTGTCCCAAAAAAAAAGATGCACACTCTAATATTTCATTGCACCACCACCTTACAGCATGCATTTGCTGTGGCATCGTTTCAATAAGCTTCTGCAATGTCACAACATTTATTTCCGTCTATAGTTGCATTCATTTTTCAAAGTTTCTCATTGGGGTTAAGCTAAGGTCTGGGCTCACATTGGACCACGTTTCATCCTTGAAGATGATGGTTCCCCACTCTCCTTCCAGTTTTTAATAATGTTGGACAGTTCTTAACCCAGTTTTAGTCTCAGCGATATCCTTAGATGTTTTATTTGCTTGACGACAATAATCTGACCCTTCTGAAACAGATTAACATCTCCATGACCACAGGATGTGGTGGGGGGGCGGTGTACGTAACAGCAGTCTGATGTTCACTCTTCCTTTTAGCTCTGTTTTTAGGTCGCCGCCAACTTTTCAGGGAAATGTTGTGCTCCTTTACATGCTAGTTTCTGGTTTCTGAGTTTATTTGCTGATTGGTTTTTGGAAATAAAGTTGGTGAGAGCGATGATGGTCCATGTGCAAGTGAGATAAAACCTAAACAGAGCTGAAAAATACTGTAAATATTGTGTTTTTTTGCCTTTTGTTGCTTGTTTTGGGGAA
Source organism: Decapterus maruadsi (assembly GCA_030347415.2). Taxonomy (NCBI): domain Eukaryota; kingdom Metazoa; phylum Chordata; class Actinopteri; order Carangiformes; family Carangidae; genus Decapterus; species Decapterus maruadsi. The sequence continues at coordinate 24,249,708 of CM064906.1, forward strand.
TTTGAAAGCTGCAAGTTACTGTAGCCCCTAGCCCACAACAGTCAGGTATAACCCGTAGAAAAAAGCTCTTCTGGTGCAGAAAGTGTTGCAGTTAAAGAGACAGATATTTCCCCTCTGGAGTTGAATTCAGCAGGTGGACACAAACACATCTTTAAATCAATGCTAATGCTGTTATCTAATACTTCAGCTGCAACAGCATCCATATGTCAGATGTTTGTTGAGCTGGTCTGCCCCCCGGTGGTCGATGAAATCTATTCCTGCACCTTTAAGTCGACTGTAATGTTTGATAAAGATTTGTTTAATCGACCGTAGCGACTACTTTTTTTATTATTTAAACAGCGCAAAACATTAAACCTCATCCCAGAAATGTGCCTTTTTCTTATCAGCAGGTCGACACTAATGGTGACGCAGACCCCGGGGTGTTGCTGAGCGCCCAGACCATCACCTCGGAAACCACCAGCACCACGACGACAACACACATCACAAAGGTCAGCGTCCATCTATTGTCCCGTTGGCCTCTTCACACTTCAAGTGTTAGACGTCCATCTTTCTCTCGCTCTTTCTTTCTCCTTCTTTCTCACATTTAAAGGTTTTTATTGTGAAGTCTAACCAGTCGACGTGAGATGACGTTATAGAATTATGTGTATTTATATTCTTATCATACTTTGATTAGTTAAGTTAAATAAAAAATAGTTGAGTTTTCACTGATACATCACGTTATCTTGAATATTATTTTAATTCTCAATTAATCTCCTGAAAAACCCAAGTGATTAATCCATTATAAGAATAATTGACTAATGTTCTGTCAATCATCCCATTGTTTAATCTCTTCAGGACTTTAGATAATAATTAATTACATAAGATATGTAAGACACAGTATTTAATCAGCTCTGTATTTCAATTTAAGTTCACTAAATGTGAGGATTTAAACTGATGTTTCACTGGTTCCTTCATGTTTTTATAGTTAAACATCAATAATATGTTGAATTAAACTTAATTAACTCGTTATTCGCTGCATGTTTTCATATGAACTCAGACCGTGAAAGGAGGAATATCAGAGACGAGAATCGAGAAGAGGATCGTCATCACAGGAGACGCAGACATCGACCACGATCAGGTCTCTTAAAGTTTTTTTATCTTTTCATTCTGTTGTTCAGTTTTGTTGTTTGTTTGGTTTGGTTTGTTTTTTTTTCTTTGGCTATTGAATTGGACCACAGATAAGTAAAGCTGTGACCTTAGCGATCCCCCCGGCGGGACCTTTGTTCAGCCAGATGACACACCGTGGTCTAATAAGCATGTGACATTTTAAACAGCATTAACTCGTGATGTGACCTTTAACAAATACTGAAAATATGACAAAAGTGTAACTGAAAGTGACTTCCCTGTTGGCAACACTGACTGACACTGCAACATCCCCGCTCCCCTCCCCGCCCCTTCCCCGTTCTCTGTCTCCCCCTGGTGATCCCTCCCGGCACTGCACTCCCGTACATAGGCTCTGGCTCAGGCCATAAAGGAGGCAAAAGAACAGCACCCTGACATGTCAGTGACCAAAGTAGTGGTACATAAAGAGACAGAGATCACGCCAGAGGAGGGGGAGGACTGACCCAGGTAAGACAACGAGGGCCCAGTCCTGGTTTCCAACCGGTACTGTCCGGTTTAGTCTGGTCTGGTTTTTTTTTTTTTTTTTTTTAAATCTAGTTTGGAACTGGTCTCCATACTCGGGCATGCTGCTTTCCCATCAGCACTTCTTCTCACTGCCACAGACAGCACCCTGCTTCTGTAGCACTTACAGCTAATGCATCATGCTGTTGTCATCCCAGCTCCACTAGCCCACCACCACCACCACCACCGCCACCACCACCACCACCAGGGAAAAGGTCGGCTGGTGCGTGTGTGCACCCAGAACGGATATTATGGTCTCAGCTCGTAATGACAAGGCTTAAAACCCTCTGCAGTAGCTCTGCTGGCCGTCTCATGCAATCTCGTGCAATTTGGCTGCTGCACCACCCCCCCCTGCTGGAGAGAGGCACACAAACCCCCCCTTTATAGCTGCTATTTGCACCCTAAGTAACACGGATACAAAAACAAATCCTCACAGCTACGCTCTTGGAAAGTTTCCAACATGTTTAAACTTTCCTGTTCATAAAATTCCAAGTAGGAACGAGATGTTTTTAAAGCGCAGAACCAACACAAGCTGCTGGAACAGCTCAGCCTTCACGCCACGCGATGTTCTGTAAAAAGCATTTCCATGCATTGTTGTGTCTACATTATGAAATCTCACAAAGGACGCTGGCAGTGATGAGCGATTAAATACCGGCTCGACCGGCTTCTGCTCCTCAAGAGTGCTCAGTCTGCGCTCGGAGCGTTACCCGTACAGACTGAAATCTGATCTCCAGCACACACAGATGTGCTCCACTCCATTTTCTACTCTGTTCACACACGAACAATGATGTAGTTTAACTTTATGGCTCATTTTATGCAAGTAGTGTGTTAAAAAAAATGAATTATTTGTGCAGAAAATGGTTTTGTTTGTGTGAAAAAACAAAGTAGCCTCAGATTTATACAATAAAAAATGAATGTGAATAGGAAAAAAATACATTCAAAAGCAGTTTTTAATTCTTTTATAGGTTGAAAAGTGAATCTTGCATCAGTGAAATGTTAAATCTGTGTTTCTGGGACGCTTATGTTTGCTGCTTCTCAGTTGCACTCTTCCTGTCAGTGTATGTGTGTTTGTATGAGGTGGGGGTAGCAGGGTGGAGGGGGGGGTGGAGGGGGTGGTGGAGGGGGGGGTAAATGGGTCAGCGGTCCTCGGGGCAGCGTCTCGAACGAACTTCACAAATGCAGCCATTTGTGTTGAAACTTGTCGGGGCTGCGTGCGTCAGGTGTGGAGCCTCCTCTTCATCTCATCGTACCACAGCATGTCCTCTTTAACTCAACACAACTCAACACCTCTCACTCAAAAAAAAAGAAAAAAAAAAAAAAAGAAGCATCGTCTTCTTTTTTTATTTGTCTCTGGAAACGACGCTTTGTCTTAATTCAACCTCTCGGCTCTGGAGTTCCTCGTTTCACTGAGCGATCCCAGGGCGCAGGGCGTGGGGATGAGCGGAGCGGAGCGTGCATGTGTGTACTTGTGGGACTCACCAGATGGGAATGCTTGGCTTTTGTTTCTGCAGCCTTGCCCTATGTGCGTATGTATATACGTGCGTGTGCGAATGCCGTCTTAATACCTGTCTAAGACTGTCTCTTGCTTCTGGGTAGCACTGTTAACACGATACTAAATGTTTTCTCTGTGGGTCTTTTGGATGCTCGTCTCTCGCCACCGTAGATACACACAAACAGTTGTTTTGATCGAAATCTGGGAAAATCAAGACGCTTTGTACACATTTAAAACTCTCCTCCAGTGCACCACGCTGTATCCTCCACACCACGTCTTCTGTACGAGCTCTCTTCAGCTTTTATCTATTACCAGTCTTTGATTACAGAGCAACATCCCCGTCTTAAGAGCATTACCTTTTACATCTACCGTCTTCTAGCGCCGAGTCATAAAAGGTTTGATATCCGTTCTTCAGTCAAGAGGCACCAAACGGATCCTTTCAACCTTATTATTCAGATTTTAATATTTCATAACACAGTCTAATAATCTAATTCCTTCCATCACTTAACATTTATGAATAAGCCAAACTCATTTCACAGCCCATCTGCGTTTGACCTCAACACATTCATCCGTGGACTAAATTTCCAATTGTTCCTGTTATTTGAGCTCGGATATAATTCAGGAGACTCTGCAGAAAAAAAAATGGCTTCAAGTCTTAATTCCTCATTGAACCCTTGGGGGAGCTTAAAGTGCCCAATTTAGAAACTGAGAGTGGCTCCGTCTTAAAGGAGCAGTTCTCCAGATCTTCCTCTCCCTCCCTTTCTCTCTGTGTGATGAAGGCGTAGCGTGTAAAGCGTGGTGCACTGGAAAGGAGTTTTTTATTTAAAACCACATGGATGCAGATTGGATGATGTGTTAAAGTTAAAGCCAAGTGCTCACAAAGCCTGTGTGTATCTATGTTGTGTATTTTGCATCAGCAAAGTCCTTCAGTGCATCTTTTTACAGAGATAAAAAGCTGCCATAACTGTTACATCAGGCTCATTTTCAGTCTTTTTGTCAGGTTGCATTATTATTATTATTATATTATTTTACCACTCACTCAGTATGTGACAGGATGCTCTAACTGCTCTTCCCTCCCTCTGCTCTTGCAGGAGTAACACTGAGGGGCTGTTTGTGTTCAACCTCCCACAAATCCAACATCCAGAACTCCTCTTCCTCCTCCTCCTCCTCCTCCTCTTCCTCCTCCTCATGTTAACGCCGGGGACTCTCAGAAGACTAGAAAGGCTCCTTACTCTCCAAATGCTGCAGCTCGCCGCTAGTCGCAAAAAAAAAACCATCACCTGCAAAATAAACAAAAGCATTTTGCATGAGAAAGGACGCAAATGTTGCATTATCAAACAAATGGCAAAAGATTATACTGAAAAACCGTACGATTTTAAAAAATGGTTCTCGATCCCCATCTGCACGCCGAATCCCTGTGTGCAGCAAGCAAAACCGTTTTTTGCTTTCACTGCCTTATGACTTTGATGCATTTTTATGATTATTGAGAATAATTATTGTAGCAAAACGTTTTATTTATGAAATAAAGCCATCACTCCACTCCAGAAACTTTAAATCGCCCTAGGCTGTATATGTTAGAGAGCATTACACTATTTAACCTTGCTGTAGAAGTGCCAACCTCATTTTTGCCAGCAAGCATCACCTCACTCACTCATTCATTCATTCACTCGTCACTCACTCACTCTATCACTCAAACAAAAGCCCATGATTTTTCCGTGAGGTGAAGAAATCACTACAGCCCAGAAACTGTACATATCAAAGCTTCCTTAGGAAAATAGCAAATTATCTTTCACAGTTGATTTATCGTCATGTCTACTTGAATTGTTTTTTGTTCCTTTTTATGATCATTTCAGTATTTTATTGTTTCTCATCAACTGATTCCACCACTTGCAACATCGTTTTTTTGTTTTTCTGGAGGAGGTTTATTAAAAAGAAAATTTAAAAAAGAAAAAAAAGAAAGAAAGAAAACAAAAACGCCAAGGAATCCTGATTTCTGTGCAAGAAATAGATTTTAATGTGCCTGTGCAGGCTTTGAATGTTTCCCAGGGTAAGATGATCGGCTGCAGCACAAGTCCCAGGTCGCTGTGACTGTGAGGCCGAAAGGGCTCCGACTGATGCAAAGCCAAAAGAGATCTGTTGACCCCCCCACCACCACCACCACCACCACCACCACACTCACACGCCTCCCCTGCCCCCACTCCTCCCCCTCCCACCTCCTCCTGATCATGTCAGCTGTTTGCCTCCCTCCTCATCTGTTTTAACTGTATCTGAATAACTAACTATTGTTCATGTACAGCCATGTTTTCCCTAAAAATGAAAAATGGTGGAATAAAAATGGCAAATGCGTTTGTTTTTAATTTGCTGTTTTCTTCTCTAATAATAAAATGTCGACCACAGTAATGAAACTTGATTGAGTGTTGTTGAACTGGGTCTGGGGGGGAAAAAAACGAGGTTTTGCTGAGTTTACAATTACTTCCTATAATAAAACATTAATTATCCTGAGGTTTGAATCATAAAAATCTGGTGTGCAACAATCTGAACTTCTCATTCATAGATAAGGAGGTTATGTTCAATTTAATTTGCTGAATTCAGTTTAATTCGTTCAGTCTTAATTGAAAGATTAATTAAGATTAATAATCAGCCATTATGTAAAACTCGATGCACCTGAGCTGTGAGAGGAAACGCATCTGATGCCCTCAGGAACAAGCAGTGATTATGAAAAGCTTAATGCTCCAACACCGGTTATAAAGAGAAGTAGATGTATCAATGGGAGTGAATTGGATCTGTAACTGTAGCTGATCAATTATTCATTAAACCAAACGCCCTAAACTCTTAATTGATCTGTTAATAGGAGCACCCGTGGGTAATTAAGGCAGGATCTTTACTGCAGCTGGTAATTATGGGGAATACACGGAGGCCCGGGAAACCCCGCCCCCCGCTGGAAATGTGTGCGTGCAACTCAGAGATGGGTGAGAAAAGAAGCGACGTCTCACTCTGTCCCTGTTGCTGGGCGTAGAGAAGGGAGCGGCTCAGCTTGGGATCAAACACGTTGTTGTCAATTGATAGCCTTTTAAGCTTATTCTTGTATTTAACATAATGAATATTTGGCCTGTATTTGAAGTAAATATTTTAAATACAAAATTAGAAGAAAAAAAATCAACAGAGACAGAAATAGGCCTACATCTTTAAAAAGGACAAGGTACTTCAGGCTGTTGCATATGTTTGTTTTTACAGTGTGAACAAAATTGGGAAATAATTAGGCTCAGACACACCAGAAATAATCACATCTGTCCAAGATAACAGGTAAAAAATAAAATAAAAGTGCAATGCATCATTACAACAAATTCTTATTTTTAATATTAGTTTTTTTTTCTCACCCTGAGAAACCACTACTCTGTGTCAAACTCTGGTTTCTGTGTCAAATACATAAACTGTGGGTCTATATGAAAAGATCAACATAAAATAACTCACAGACAAAGCTCCATCACTGCAGACCTACGGCTGCAACCAGCATACATTAGTCACTCACTATACTGACAATTAGACCATTGTCTCCAATAATCGGCTCATTGTTCAGAAGGTAGCCGGTCGGTGCTGGAGTTGAAGGCAACTGGACTTTGAGATGTTTCCGCTTCATCCAAGAGGCTTCTTCAGTTCTGAAGACCAACGTGAGAAACCTCAAGTATCTAATCTTAAGTGGTAACAACACCTTTAACAACATAATGACTACAATGACCTGGATGATTGAACCTTCACAGACATTCAGGAAGTAGTGAAAACATCACTCCCTGAAGCGTTTTAGTTGCTTTTGCCTGACCACCACAGCATGTCATAAAACACTGGTAAACATTAATATCTGGGGGAAACTGCTATGGTTTAATATTTGATAGTTTTGCTTACAATGAAATAGTAGGGGTTTCAATTAAAAAGGAGAATAATTTACTTTCAACTGAAGTCCATCAGTGTTTTCCAAACTGGTGGTCAGCGAAGGTATGACACATGGGTGGGCCGGCAAATAATTTGCAAAACATGACAACTGTGGTGTAAGGATGTTTTTAAATGTTTTAAATGGATTGAATAATGTTTTTGAAGTTCCCTCTTTCTTCAATGTATCAAAATGAAAAGCTGGTTGGCCACAGGAAGAATTAAAGGGAAAGAAACAGATTTTGAATCAACAAGTGATTTATTCAACAGAGAAGAAAATTGAATTGAATTGAAGAAAATCTATCTATCTATCTATCTATCTATCTATCTATCTATCTATCTATCTATCTATCTATCTATCTATCTATCTATCTATCTATCTATCTATCTATCTATCTATCTATCTATCTATCTATCTATCTATCTATCTATCTATCTATCTATCTATCTATCTATCTATCTATCTATCTATCTATCTATCTATCTAATCTTATCACTGGGGTTGTGATTTGCAGCGGAGTGGCTCCTCCTCGCGCCCACAGAGGATCTGGGAGTCGTACCTGCTCCGGTGCTGTAGGTGGCAGCAGAACAATGCGGCATTTCCTGTGGAGCAACCAACAGTCACAACAAGAAGAGGAAGAGGAAAAACGACAGCTCTGTGGATCGTCGTCGACTGCCTTGCGTGACAACACCAGGGATCGCGTTCAGGCTTCGGGTATTAACATTTTTTTATTTTCTCTTTGTCGCCGCGGACCGCGCAGAAAAACGACGCGGCGTTCGTCGGCGTCGCAGGTTCCGCCTCGCTCGCCCTCGTCGTCTTCTTCTCCGCTGTTTGCGAACTGCTTTTAAAGGCACCAAGAAACATGCCAATGGAGGCTTGCTGACCAAAATGGCTGGGCGCAGTGAAATGTGAAATATTCTTGCTAAGGTTATCCTTTCTGCACGCAACGCGACTGTCACGCGAACGCGGCGGCGAAAACGCGCTTGTGAAGTTGCGGGTCGGAAAGTGTGTCCTGTTTGTTGTTTGCGCTGCTGTTTGGATTTTTATTATTCACGTTGCTGCGGCTCTCGTATCGCTGACGGGGCCCGGCCGTATCTTTTTTTTTTCCTAAGGCTTTCTGCATGATTGATTTGGCCACTTTTTGTTTACTCTTACACATTTCGCGCCACTCGGATCTGTAGGTAGGAAAAATAATAAAAACACAACGTGAGAATTGCGATTTTCTGCTGCAAGCTACTCCTAAAAGTGTTCGTGCATGTGTGCTGCAGAGTCTTGCCTGTGTTTATTATCATATGATGCATGCAAATACACAGAGCTCCACCCTCTGCTTTGCACTAAACATGAAATGTTTTATTTATTGTGGGGGCAATCCAGAGATCTGACCGCTGGCTGTTGTTTTTCTCATCTCTTTTGCAGGTTGCTCCTTTTTGACCTGCAACATGTCTGATTTACTGAGATATATCGACTATGACCACAAAGCCACCTTCCTGAAGATGCTCAACCAACAGAGGATGGAAGGTGAGCACTGTGATGTGGTGGTGGTGGTGGAAAACATAGAGTTCAGGGCTCACCGCTGCGTCTTGGCGGCCTGCAGCAACTACTTCAAAAAGCTCTTCAAGAAACAGAGCGATGAAGACAACTCCATCGTGGAGCTGGACTTCATCCGCTCCGACATTTTCGAGGAGGTGCTCAACTATATGTACACGGCCCGGCTCGCCGTCAGGAAGAAGGACATCAACATGATGATGTCGTCCGGGCAGATCCTGGGCATCAACTTCCTGGACAACCTGTGCACCCAGAAGCGGGAGCTGACCAACATGAAGACGCGGGAGAACCAGGCGCCGGGCGACCACGGGATGAGGGCTCAGGACGCCATCCTGAAGGAGCTGGCCATGGAGGAGGTGAGGAAGAACAGCTTCTACGACCAGGGGATGGACGGCATGGGACCCGGCGGCTCGCACGTGTCCCAGCCGCACAACTACAACACCAACATGGGGAAAGACCCACACAGCCACGGCTGGGGCTCCTCCTCCTCCAGCGACATGAAGCTGGAGTACCTGCTGTACGGCCACCGCGACCACGGCTCCTGCCAGAGCACGGGAGCCAAGCCCATGGACCACAACGCCAAAAAGGAGCGGCTGCTCACGGCCAACCGCCCGTACGGCTGCGAGCACTGCCCCAAAGCCTTCACCACCGCCGCCCACCTCAAGGAGCACCTGAAGATCCACTCGGGCTTCAAGCCTCACCGCTGCGTCGTGTGCGGCAAGGCCTTCATCCGGGGGCCCGACCTGAAGCGGCACGAGAGGGTTCACAGCAACGAGCGGCCCTTCGCCTGCCAGATGTGCGAAAAGGCCTTCAAGCACAAGTCCCACCTGAAAGACCACGAACGGCAGCACCGGGGCGAGCGGCCGTTCAACTGCGGCTCCTGCGACAAAGCCTTCATCAAAGCGTCGGATCTGAAGCGCCACTGGAACACCATGCACAGCGGAAACCCCCGCAGACAGATGTCCCTGTCCCCCGCCGCCTCCCAGCACGGCCAGGCAGACGCCGCCGACCAGAGAGACTGGAAAATGGAGACCGGGCCACACTCGCACAACTCTGGGGACTGTTGAGCCCAAACACACACACATATATACACACACAAAACACACAACACACACACATAACACTGACATGCACACCTAAAACATGTAAACACACTGACACAACCACGAGCCTGTGACGGCCCGACGTCACACGGGACGGTGATCGGAGTGAGTAACGAGAGACCATAGCATGTTCATAAGACTGTGGGGCTGTATTATTATTATTCTAAAAAAAAAAAAAAGTTATGTCAAAATGTTTTCTTTCCACCTGTAAAATCATGTAAATGTTTAGTTCACTCTACTATACATATATTTTTCACAAAAAGCATCGTTGCTATCTAGACGGGGGGTTCTCATAACATTATCCTCTTTTACTTTTATGAAATATGTAACATTTAAATGTTTGTTTAACCTTTACTGGATTTTATGGAGATTAAAGAGAGAAAGACGCAGAAGGGGGAGGGGGCGGGGGAGGAAAAAAAAGAAGATTTTTCTGCATAACATTTGTTGCATTGAGTATATTCATGTGGATGTTTTTAATGGATGTGTTTAGTTGTATTGATTGATATTACACTGTAAGAGTAAGAGTCACCATTTTGCATTTGAACGCAGATGATACCAAAGTCTTGGGCCTCGCGACGGATCGTCTCTGTCAGAAGACGGTCCTGCCCAAGCAACCGGCCAACTAGATTTACTGTTATACAGTATAACTGTCATCCAGCTATCAACAGTCAATGATAGATGTCTGTATATACTGTAGCTTAGTTTGTTGCACAATTAGAGTACACAATATGACTTATGCACATATAACATTGTCCTACTCCTACACTTTGACAATAAACACCATTTGCTGTGTTTTATTGCTTTTTTTGCAAAGTTTGGTTTTTGTTCATTGCGTTTGTGTCCCTTTAAAACCCCTCGACGCGTGTGGCGGTTTCACTGTAATTAGTAGAAAGCAAATTTCCTGTTAAAATATCAGTGGTTATGTTGAGATTTGAGGTCTGTGTGTGTCTGTGTGTGTTTGCGCGCTGCAGGTGCCACAGCTCGAGCGTTGATGTGGTTGGTTTGTTGTGGTCGCAGTGAAACGGATCATTGACCTTAATTTATGCACTAAATTATCTAGATGTGACACTCGATGTGTCTGGTTTGGCAATAACAATGAGAGTAAAACCGCAGTTGAAACAAAGCAAACTTTTCCTCACTGTTGTTGTTGTCGACGCTGTCGGTCCGTTAGCGGTCAAACGGGCTACACGTGTTTCACCCACCTGCTCTTATTTGACCCGTTTTGTAAACGTCAAAGTGTTGGAAAAAGTAAAACAATCTTAAATTGTTCAATCTTAAACATCTGCTCATGACGGGGCTGAAGTTAATGATGTAATGTTGATTCTTTTTGATTGAAAGAAAATTTCACAATTGGTTTCTATGATAAATATTATGGTGAGAAAAATGTGTCATCTTAATCTTGCAGAGATTTAATTTAAAAAGCAAATGCAAAAACTGGCAAGACAAGACAATTTTATGTGTAGAGCCCATTTTTTACAAACATTTTGTCTCATAACAACATCCTCTGCCCTTAGACCCTCACATCGACCCCCAGGAAAACCCTTAAACAGGGAAAAACTGGAGAAACCTCAGTGAGCAACAGACAAATTGATCAATCAACCAATCACTGCAGCTCTTTTCATAATAATAATAACAAAAGGTACTGAAAGGATAACCTGGTTGTGGACTCTTGGGTTACAGCTGAAACTTTCCCCTCCAGCCACAGATGTAACAGAGCTGCAGGCTGTGGTTTGTTGATGAGCCTGATCTATGCAAACAATCACAACTCCCTCCCTGTGCCCCTCCCCCTCCTCCCAACCCCTGATGTCCGTCCACTTCTGCACCTTTCAGTCCGTCTACACCTCTTTCCCTTTGACTCTGACATAAAAACTCACCTCTCTGCGACCTCAAAAAACACACACATACACATTACACACTGATCCGCCCAACATGGCTGTTGCTGCTGCTGCTGCTTCACGCCGGTTCAAACTTCCCAGCAGCAGCAGCAGCAGCAGCAGCAGCAGCAGCAGCAGCAGTAGTAGTTCCTCTCCCATACTCTGCCTGCAACACTAGATGGTGCCCTGTTCATAGTGACTGACCTGTTGCTGCCCAATCTGACCTGCCTCAGCCTCACGCTGACGACCCAGGACAGACAGCAGCAGGAGGAGGAGGCTCTGATGACACCAGTGGAACCAGTACAGAAGAAGAAGAAGTTACTGGAGGTTTTGGTGTTTTTTTCATGTGCAGATGCAGAAGGCGAAGACTCAGTGAGGAGCTACATGTGGCTGAGTTAAATGTATGCGCTCTCACACCTCGGTGTTTTACATATGTTTATGTACATCTGACTCCAAGTGGTTGGAGTGAAGCCAGTGTGGAGGATCACACACAGTCTCCACAGTGTGTGTATATTTGTGTGTTGTCATGTATACCTCTGAAGACGGTTTGACCACACAGTGCGGAGGGGACGGGGCCGTCGTCTCCGTCCACACAGGAAGAGTTTGATCTGCTGTAATTTGGGGTGAAACAGTTTTGTGGAAAAGTGACGTCAGTGTCTAATGGAAAAGGCGGACCCTCGTCTCACTGATGTCAGTAGATGCCTGAGATCTGTTTTCTGCATTTCCTGGCCCTGCTGCACTCTGTGTGTGTCTGTGTGTGCGTATGTGTGTGCATTACACACAGTGAATGATGCAGGATATGGGTTTTTATCACACTGTTGGATTGACTGGGGCTGGGTGTGTGTGAGAGAGATTGTGAAGAAGGTTTGAAATGTAATGTGTGTGTGCTGTGGGATTTGAGTGATGAGGGCTTATTGTGTGCGTGCGTGTGTGTCTGCGTGTGTGCTCAAGCATGTGCCTAAGCGCATTTATATGGGTGTGCATGCATGTGTGCGTGTGTATGCATGTGTAATGACTGGGAGCAGGAGGGGGCGTTGTGTGGAAGGGGGGTGGGGGTGGGTACTCATGCGTGTGTGTGCGTGCATAGGAGAGTGTTTGTATGTTTGTGTGCATACGAGCGGTGTATGCATGCACAATGAGCTCTGTGTTTGCGCACGCACATCCGTGTGTGAGTGACAGGCGGCGAGCGAGAGTGCAATCATGCATGCGCTGCTCTGCGTGTACTCATCCGTGCCTGTGCGTGTGGATTGTGTATCAGTATGGAGGACGAGGTGTGCGTTTTTGTGTGTGTGTGCGTGCTAGTGCTTATTTGTTTTATGTATGCATGAGCTTGCACGCATGCATGTGCATGCAAATGCACACATCATCACTATTTAGGGAATTTACGTGTCAGCAGGCTGGATTCTATAATGCAGGTAGTCACATGAATGCATTTGAATATAATATGTGTGAGTGAGTGAGAGTGTGCGTGCATGTGTGCGTGCGTGTGTAGAAGGCTGTATTAGTAGCCTATAGTGGGGGCTGTGCATTCACATTCATGTCTGCATAAGTTTATGTGGCCCTCTCTCTGTATATTCCCCTCTTCAGCTTTGGTTTGTGTGTGTGGGCGCGGGTGCATGTGTATGAGCCTGTGCATGCCTGTGTGTGTGTGTGCGTGTGCGTGTGTGTGTGTGTTTGCATGTATGTGTATATGTGTACAGTGAACACCCGGTTTCCATTACCCCGGCCGGCGTGGTTCCCTCCGCCAGACCACAAACCTCCTGTCTCCACTCTGGCTCCACCCAGCGCTGCCACAGGCTTCCCAGAAAAGAACAGCGTCTAATTAAAAAACTTTAATTACATTCATCTCATCTCTCCCTCTCTCTCACACACACACACAGACACACACGCATAGACACACACACACAGAGAATAAAACAACTGTATACAAACAATTCCATGTGATAAATGGGCATGAAAGGCGAAGCCAGCAGTTTTTTTTCTCCCTCTCTCTCAGTGGAACGGCTTTTAATCAGAGTTGTTGACATGGACGAGCCCGACCGTCTCCTGTGATGTCGTCGTCCTCCACTTAAGGGCCTCGTGATCACGGTGTCTCTGCTGCGCTCCGCTGTCTTTTTATGTCCTCCATTTGATCTCCAAGGCGTCGTAAAGCCAACAAAAGGCACAAATCATCTGCATATATGTGGACACATTAAAGGAGGCATCGGGCCCCTGGGCAGAGACTCCACGAGGCCCCTGGCTCTCTGACACAGAAACACACTTTTATTTCACTGTATGTCTCATTGTGTAGCCGTTGTGTTTTTCTGTCTCCATTTCATAGTTTTGTGTCTTTTTGTCGTCATCGTGTTTGTGTTTATTGGTTTTTTTGTATCTTTTTGGTCTTTTCTGTCTCTTTTTGCATCTTGTTTTGTGTCTTTCTCGTAGTTTCAGGTATCTTAGTGTCTCTGTGTAAGGTCTTTATGTTTCTTTTTGGTCATTTTGTTATTTTTTGTCTCTTTTCTGTAGATCTATGTGTCTTTGGGGGTTTCTTTTTGTCATTTTGTGTCTCCTTATGTTTTTTTTAATGTCCTTTTAGTCATGTGTGTCTCTTTTTGCATCTTTTTGTAGTTGTTTTATATCTTTTCTCTGTGTCTCTTTGTGTCTTTTCACTCATTTTGCATCCCTTTGCATCTTTTTTTGTGTATCTTCAGGTCTCTGTGTGTTTGATTTGCGTCTCTGTGCAATACTTTCATGGTCATTTTGTGTTGTTTTTTCTGTCTTTAGTTGTTCCACGTCTCCTTGTTTAACCTTTGTATTTTTTTTGTCTCTTCTCAGTGTCTCCTTGTGTCTTTTTGTGGTTGTTTTATGTCTTTTTTATAGTCCTCATCTTTGGCTTTATGGTTGTTTGGTATCTTTGTGTCTCTCGTGCATCTTTCTTTTATGTCTTTCTGGTCATCTTGCCGTCCTATTTCTCTGTGGTCATCTTGTTTTGTTGTAGATCTGTGGGGTCATTTTGTGTCTCTGAAGTCTCTAGTCTCTAGTCTCGCCATTTTGTCCATCTTTTCTCATAGGTCTGTGTGTATTTAGCTAATTGTGTGTCTTTTTGTAGTCATTTTGCGTCTCTTCGTTGTGATTTTGTTTGAGTTTGTTTCAGTTTTGCCGTCTCTTCTTCGCGGCCCATCTGTTGCCTGATGGGCTCATTAAGTAAACCACCCATGTGAATATTTCCAGTTACTGTATAAACACACACTCAGGCTATTAAACTGATTTGTGAGGCAGCACTTAAAATATGACACTGCAGTTAAATAACACTCGATTAACGGCTCATCATCGGAGAGATCGTCACATTAATTAATGCAGAGATGATCTCTAAGGAATGTCTATGTGGGGGTGGAGCTGGTGGTGGGGGGGGGGGGGTCACTCACCACCTTAAACACAGGAGCTCCTATCTGACCGGCTTCCTCCTCCTCTCCCATCAGGCCACATAGAGGCAGGTTTATTAACTGTGACCCGGTGTGTGTCCGCGCGCACACAAGGTCTGTCTTTGTTGACGTGTGCGGTGCTGACCTGCGGAGTCGGACTGGAGAAGGAGAAGGAGGAGGAGGAGGAGGAGGAGGAGGAGGAGGAGTGGGTTATCACAGCATCTCCACAGGTCCAGCAGAGCCGGGCTGGATCGCTGCGATCGGCCCGCAGCTCTCATTATTCAGGGCCGGGCCAGATGTTCCAGCTGAGAGATTACAATCATATCACTCCTCAGCGCTCACCCTCTCCCCATCATGTCACTGTATCTCACTCCTCCTCCTCTTGTCTTGTGTCTATTTTACCTGTCTGCTCCTCCTCTCCTCTTATCTCTCCACCTTCACCACCTGCCCTGTTTCCATGACATCTTTGTCCTCTCTCCTTTCCTTCCTCATCATCTCCCATCTGTGTCTTTCTCTCCTCCCTCCTTTTTTTCTCCTCCACCCCTCCCTTTGTCCTTCCTTCTCGTCTCCTTCTTCTACCTCACCTGTCACCTCCTCTTCTTCCTTCATGACTCCACCATCTCCCTTTTCTTCCAATCTTTCCTTTCCTTTTCATTCCTTTCCTTTCCTTTCCTTTGCATTCCTCCTTTCTTTTCCTTTCCTTTCCTTTTCTTTCCTTACCTTTCCTTTTCATTCCTTTCCTTTTCATTCCTTCCCTTTCCTTTGCATTCCTCCTTTCTTTTCCTTTCCTTTCCTTCCCTTTCCATTCCTTTCCTTTCCGGTCCTTACCTTTCCTTTCCTTTCCTTCCCTTTCCTTGCCATTCCTTACATTTCTCCTCCTTTCCTTTCCTTACATACAGTATCTGCTCCTTTCCTTTCCTGTCATCCATTCTTTCCCTCCTCCCCCCTCACATCATCTCATTCCCCCTCTTTATTTTCATCTAGCCACCATCCATCTCCTCATTTTTTAATCTCATCCTCCCCTCCTCTCTGCCCTCACCTTGCCTCCTCCTCTCCTCCTCTCCCTCCAGCAGAGATAACAACTGAGGGCTGTCTTTGGTCAAACACAGTGTGCGCTGTTCTCTTCCCTCCCCTCTTCCCTCCTCCTCCTCCCTCCTCCCTCCTCCTCTGCTCTTATCAGTCTCATCCAGGGAGGTCTCACTCTAATGAAATTCCCCCGCTGATCACAGTGACGGATCTAAAGGCAGCGCTTGTTGTGGGAGAACACATCTGGGGAGTAGCTGAGGGCATGAAAAGGAAAAGCAGCTGTAATCAGATGATAAAAAAATGTTACCTGTAATCTGTCCCGATCTGGAATCTGTTGCTCAGACGAAAACATTTAGACGATTGCGATACATTTGTGCACTCTGAGGTCATGTCCTCTGTGTCTGTGTCTTGAGCTCCAGCAAACTTGGCATGTTCAGCAATTTAAAACAAGTTACACATGATACACGGAGAGTTTTATTTATGTTAATTTTCTTTTTGACTGGAGGCGGTGTAATAAAGAGATAGACAAAGTATTCATCGTTTCGCTAAGAGTTTTAAATTACATTCATTACAGCGACAGCTACATCCTAATTTATGATAAAAAAAAAGAATTACATTGGTCTTTAAGAAAGTTAGTGCAAACAAAATTATAGGCTTCACAAATTACAGCAGAGATAATCTTTGCTTTTTGATGAGAAAAGGTCTGGTACTACAGAATAAAACGTGGTTTATTTATTTAATTCTCCCTCATTTACCTAGATTAAAAAAAACAACCGTGAGATTAAAATCTTTTTCAAGAGAGTTGAGCCCGTATATTTAGAAACCCATGTAGATCTAATCACACTGCACTGTCAGACTGTGTACATTCATTTCTAAAAATGGTGTTGAAACGATGCTATCAGATCCTCCATATGAAAAATCAGATGTACTTTCGCAAATTTAATCTCATCCACGCCCTGTTTGACCTTATACAGTAATTATGTTCTTGCAGATCTTAGAAATAAAGGTGTGACAAGTCGTTCTTCACAGCTTGTATAGGTTTTATAGCCAAAGGAGAATATCAGTGTCAAAACTATTTTAGGTGAAACAGAGAAAGAATCAGAGATGAATCGTGTTTAACTTGAACCATAAACACAGTGAGTTTCACCAGTGATGCAGGGATTTGAGCGATTGCCCCTGCGACCTCGCACTGCAGTCTGCTGTGAACGACGGTGCAGACGACCTTGATTTATTCGCATGACATAAGAAATTATACAAATAGCATTTCACTTAAAAGGCTTTTGAAAATGTCAGATCCATTTCCAAATCAGCTTTGTAATCACTGCCAGACGAAACCCAGGGGAAAGGAGCTCACACTCTCGTCTTCTTCCACCTCCTAGATAATAACTTGGCCATAATAAATTATCCTGTGATTTTTTTTATTTATTTTTTTGCTGTTTTTTTTTCCCCCCGCTGAGGAGAACAGGCCCCGGTCTTTAAGGTGAAATCAACCTGTGTGTTATTCTGGGCCCCTGCATTTACCCTGATGCCCCCTGTTTATGATTCAGATGTGTGTCTCTGCACGTCAACCTGGACAATATTATCATAATGGTCTGTTAGAGCGGAGACAGAGGTGAAGCAAACATCACACTCAGCTGAATGTTAAGTGCATCCTCAGAGAACAATAGCCGTGTTAAAACATCGCTGTATGTGAGTTGGCCTGGAGTCTAGAGCCTCGCCGCCGTGTCCTTTGCTCAGCAGGTGTTCAAATATCAATTATCAGCGGCTGTTTCCTCGGTCCGTGTCTCCAGGACTGCTTTTTTGTTTTGATGTTTAATCTGAGGACGTCCCCACTGAGGGAAAATAAATGATTAAAGGTATCGCTTCGATCTTTTTTCCGCTTGGCCGCTCTGTGTCTTGTCTGTGTCTAAAGCATGAAGGGGAAACTTTGATGTGAGTCTGGGTTCATGAGAGGGGCCTCTGTTTTCTCCTGCCAGACGCCCAGACCACAGGACCCTCACTGGGCAACACACAAGGTCAAAGGGAGTCCTTGCAAATAATAGTGACCATTACAAAAACTTGTGTTTGACGTAGGATCTACATGTTTCTTTCAATGGAATTGAATAGACAATTTAAAGTAACGTTTCTGCCTGCATTGGCTCTTAAGCATGTCTATTTTAATGAGCATTTATAGGCTATAGCTATAACAGGTTGTAGATAATCAATCTCTGCAATAAGGCATAAGCATTTTTTTCCAAAATGAAATCTCATTTTAAAATATTTTGGACATGATGTCACAAAAAATGGATCAATGGCCAAACATCAATTATTCTTTCATGCGCTTCCATTATGCAAAAAGGAACCATATCCCTAAGGATTCTGCTCCACCTGATGTGTTCAGAAACCAAAAATAAAGTGGGATGGAGATGGGATGAGAGCTCATTGATCATTGTTCAGATCAAAGGTAAAAGAGCTACAAACCCGTTTTCCTTTCTATCTGACCTTCTCACCTCTGAGGAAATAAAATGGCAGCTTTTACCCGGTTAGCTTTAGAAGTGCTGCTGTTTTTCCCCTTATTACAGAGTCTGTTGCAGCACGGCTTTGGACCATTGGTTCATTTTTATAAAAAAATAAAAATAAAATCCAAGCAGGAAAGTCAGAGAGTTCAAAGAGAAACTCAATGTCATTTTCATTCATTCCATACATTTCCATTTTGGACACTCTTTATCGGATGTTCGCATAAAAACAAGTGATTTGATTCAAACTCTGGAATCAGTTTCAATGCCCTCTCCAGGAAAGAAATTATTTTTCTTTCCTCCCTCATTTATTCCTTGTTTTAGAGGTGAACAGCCAAAGACCGGATCATCTAAGGAAATACAAAATGTTCAGAAGGAAAAAGACACAGCTAGCGGCACTGGCTTCACTTCCTTGTCATAAAAAAATTGAGTCATAACCTCCAAAACAAGTCACCTTCACATTTAAAAATGTAATTTATGAATCTTTTACCGTCATCGTCAACTTTATGCTTTGGCTATAAAACCCGACTGAAAGTAGCTAATGAGCTGAAAGCTGCTAACAAACAACTGCTGTTAACTTTAGCTTGTAAAGTTGTTTTGTTTTTGAATATCTGGCTGACACAAATAAATATTTATGTGTCTTTTATCTCTGATTTGCTTTACATTAACCCCTGAGGGAAACATCTGGCTCATTAGCTGCTAGGCTACATGCTCGTTAGCTAGCAAGATGCTATAACTTTGCTAACAGTAGCATCTGCTGCAGCTAAAACAGTGAGAGGAAAAGCTCTGTGGAGGAACACAGCTAAAGGATTTGTTATGGCTTAAACACCTTTTGGGTAAGGTAAATGTGCTTATTGAATCTCTTAATATAAAAAGATTGATTTAGTGCAGCTTTAAATGATGATAACTTTATAAAATAGGCCTACACCTAATGTGCACCTGTTAGCCTACCTAACAAATGTGTTGTTTACAAATTATCTTGGCTTGTGAACAAATCTTAATTATTTAGAAATTGCCTGTTTTTTCCTAGTTTTTCTACATTAAAACATGTCATTCCTACAGGAAATAAAGTAACAGTGGGAAGTATAAAAAAGAAAAAGACACACACACACATTAGCACCATGTAACGCCACAGATGTCACAAAAATTGAAGCAATGCGAAACCAGGAGATTACCACTTTAAACCTCACCCTCGGTGCGTCGGCTTTCATCCTCTCACACATGACTCAAATCAGAGCGAGGCCGGCGTTATCAGCAGCTGTGGCCTCCTCCAGTCGGCCGCCCGCGATCCACGCAGAGAGCTGCATGCTCCGTGAACAGTGGAGGCCTTGTCTCCAAAACCATCACAAGTGGTCAACGGCACCGCAGCCAAAGGTTCTGAACTCTCTATCTGGCAGCGAGCGCCTGACATCATGTAATGTTGGCGGTCGAGTGGGGACTGATGTTTTCAAAGGAAATCTCCTCATTTTTAAGGTGGTTCACTGCCAGACCACTGAACGATTGAAAGATAGTATAGCGGAGAGATACGAGCAGTTTGCACATAGTTCCTAGGAAATCATCTGAAGCAGCATTTATCTACATCAAAGAAGAAAGTGCCTCTAAGTTCTTAACACTTACAGGCTCAACTGGAGATGAAAAGTGAACATTTCTTCAACATATTCCCACAATCTAAGATTTCAAACCGAGGGCTTAGCGATGGTATAGGGCCTCCAGCCGAGGAATGAAGCCGCTGTTTCACAATTGAGGATGGGATCAGGCGGAGGGAGAGGGAGAGGGGGGGGGGTCACATAGCTCAAGTGCCTAAAATCCAACCTGCTGCCATAAACACCTCGTAGGCAGAAGGTCGGCGGGCGGCTTTCAGAGCGACTTCAATCCCCCTCCAGCGCAGCAGTTGCTGCTTTGGCACAAAATGGAAACACTGTTCAGGGAACAGGTGGAGGGACGGTGACGATGCCTTTGCAGGAGGCGAAAAGTCAGCGAGGCAGGGGGGCGTGAGGGGTGGGGTGTTTGGGGGTCATGTGCTCAATATAGTGACCTATTTTTCTACACATCTGCAAAACTGTCGGTTGAAGATAATGCCCCTTAAAGGGATAGTTCAACATTTTGGCAAACTGGCCCATTGCCATAATCCCAATAGTCATAGCAGTAGGTTCGTTAACTTTAATGGTGGGTGCAAGCTATTTTTAGAACGGCGGAGCAGAGCCGCGAGCTGCTCAGAGCTACACTACGGAGGCTAATGGGATTTCTTGGTTTCTTAGATTTGATGAGTTTGATGAGACCCAAGAAAATCCCACAAGCCTTATAGCTCTGAGCAGCTCGCGTCTCTGCTCCGCCATTCTAAAAATAGCTTGCCCCGACAATTGAAGGTAATGAACCTACTGCTATGACTATAGGGATTATGGCAATGGGCCAATTTGCCAAAAATGTTGAACTATTGCTTTAAGAGCAACAAAACCACTGCGGACGTTAGCGTTGACTTATACCGGACTGCAAACCGGGGCGGCTTATGGGAGTGGAGCGTGTGAATGTAAACAGGATACGGCGCTGACTCTAATTCTATACACACACACTCACTTAGCGCATGCCTTTCCCTCCAGTGTACACACACCTATGACACGGACCTGTTGGCTGCCAGGCGGAGCAACATTGATTAAAAGGTTCCTTCTGTGAATAATTCACCAGCTCGATAAAAGTTGATACGAGTTAAGGGCCCGAAACTTAAAGGAGGAGGAGGAGGCGGAGGAGGAGGGGCTGGATAAACTTTGAATGTGAACTTCCTGCTCACCCATCAACAACGGCCTCTATAGGCTACACACACACACGCACACACATAAGCTAAACATGTGCATAGGTGTTGGGCAACGGGTCTGATATCTGACATACTTTAAACATAAACACGTGATCTCAAGTGTTTCCTATGCATCATGTCATGCAGGCGAGAGTGGAGAGCGGAGCGCGGAGGAAGGGATGTGATTTATTGACAAGCCCTTTATGACTCTCCACACCTTCACCATTTCAGATGTTAAACTATTGTTTTTTTTCTTTTTTTTTCTTTTTTTTTCTTTCTTCCAAGGTATAGGGGTTGAAAGAAAATGACTTTCCCAGAGATCAGAGCGATTAATCTCTTTGACTTTGACACCAACAGATTAGTTTGCTGTCACGAGGAACGGCTGGTCATTGTAACTGAAGGCGAGCTGGTTAATGGATAAATATCATTAATTATTATTGTGTTACTTCTTTAACCCGCCGTCATCCATCACTGCCCATTAGCAGCAGCAGTTTTCATTTACAGTTGTAGGTTTTTTTTTATACGTCGATGGACTCTTTGTGTATATTTAGTAGATTAATGACAGTGTAGGACTTCATATAGAAACTCACTGTCTGTCTTCTACTGGCGATACTGGTTTCTTCCAGCTGGGTCAGCTTGTACTTTATAGTGAATCTAATTTCATTGTTACTCAACCAAGTGGTTTTTATATGTCTGTCTAATCTGATTCATGAAAGATGCGATGCAATCTTTATCAAATAGCTGTGCACATATGCTGTAAAATGGGCCTAATAAAATCTTGATCACTATCTGTCTGAGGGAGATAAAATTTTTTGAGGTATAACGGTGATCACACTGCTATAAAAAGACTCATGTCAGCCATCTGCTCTATTCTGAAAGTGCAATAAAACAAACATTTGCTTTGGCTAACAGGCTTGTGCATTTTTGTTTCGTAATATATTCTTCAGAAGTGCATTGCAATCTTGGAATAACGTTTTGCAGTGACAATCCAAGATTTCACAACGTTGTTCTGTAATCCTTTGCCTTTGGACGGCTAAATTTAGTTCGGTGCTCTGCGCCTTAGCTTCGACATTGTTTCTTTTTTTCTTTTTGTTGTGCTCAATTTTAATTTCATTGTATTAGAATTGCTGCATTAGTTTGAGAACAATCTCATATCCTTTGCAGATACAATCAAAACTATTTCTAGAAAAGATCGACCTATCTCGTTGAGAAAAAGATATATATATTTTCCAGTGATTTGTAAAAACTGACCCTTTTGTGGATTGATTTAATTTATCTGTAACTTGCCTCATTGTGCAACCCCCCCCCCTGCAACACATCCTGTTACATCCAGCGTTGAACCCATTCAGACACACTGAAAACATTAAGTGTTTGAGCCCCCTTTTTTCTTTTTTGTTTCACTTTTCTGAAGAGGCTTCGAAAAAAGCGAGCGAACGCCCACTCCAATCTGCATCTGTGGGCTGCTGGTTCGCATTCAGGCGGGCGTCTAATGAGAAGCATTCCTGCCTGAGAAAGAAAGAGGAAAAGATGGCCGGTCTGCAAGTCCTTTAATTTTCAAGATTTGTACCTTTGATTTTGGCTTCCCCCTAATCACCACACTCCAACAACACCAGGTTGCCTTGCATGTGTGTGTGTGTGTGTGTGTGTGTGTGAGGGGGTGGGGGATTCACACATGTGGTTTCGGGTAGCCTTCAAGGGCAGGCCACATGTTACTGGAGTTGCTATCTGCTTGGCAAAGGTGGTGCAGCAGATGAAATGTGATAGGAGCTCCTTTTTTCTGCCGCTGTCCCACAGTGAGGAATGCAGGCGGTTCGGTTGGAGATATATGTCATTACTCCCAAACGGAGAGGAATCTAATGTTGCCCCAACTGATGTCAGCGATGTCTGGCTCCCGTGTGTCATGTCCTATGATCACAGACAGGTCGATTTAGGGCAGAATTGGAAAAAAAAACAAACTGTATGGTTTCTCTGGGTTTTAATGATAATGCACACTCACACAACAGGAGCAAAGATAATGTTAAAACATTCAAATACATGAACTGAAGCCAAATATCTTGTTGTCACCACATGCAGTGTTTTGATATTAATTTTCAGTTTATAAAAATAATAATAATCATATTGTTTCAAGTAAAGGGGGTAAAATCAGTTCAGCACCTACATTTTTATTTAACATGAAGTAACTGTCCAAAGGTAAGTTTGCATTTGTGTTGTTATATATCGCAAACATTTCATTATTCATCGTCATTCTTAGGTTATCTGTTTAAATATGTGATGCTTTCTGTCTTTTCTTTTTGACCTCAGACCAAGTTCACTTCCCTGAATGGATAGCCTACATTTCCCAGAATGCATATCTTCCATTTCCCAGAATGCATTTTTGCTCCAGATTTGCTCCAGGTTAGCAGCAGCTGTGATGCTACCACAGGTGTTTTGGGAGGTTTTCCAATCCAACCACACGCTTGGTTACGCAACATAAACCCTGCGGCTGCACTTTGTCAAGGTAGGCCTAAATATCAAGTTTTAAACCGTCAGTTTTGTTTTTGAGTTGCTGAATGTGTTAAATGCAAAATGTTGAGATAGTAGAGAAGTAGGTTGGCTGTTGTCCTGTTTGCTGTTTGACTTGACAATGATGCATCAGCCACTAAATGTTTTGTCCACTGCTGTTTATTACGTAATATATTTCTAAACCTACTATATTATTGATTGAACTTTGACAAAACAATCCCAACTCAAGATCCATATCATGCAAGCTCTTTATTAGACTTTAATTGTGTCACATGGTTTTCATCAGCCCGTACAGTTTGTCCAGTTGTCATGGAAATGGGTCTGTGTCTGAGTTGATAATAATAATATTATGTGCTGGCTTAAAGGTTTTTCAGCACATCAATCAGTCTTCATCAGTGAATGTAAAAAAATATTTAGCTATCAGCGGCTACTGAGCTTACATGTCAACAGATGAACAGATGAACACCATGTGAAATTTGGAAAGTTGGAAAGTGAAACAATAGTGCCAGTTAATATCCTTTAATATTTAATTGCTGGTGTCAGTGGATCTGAACAGCTTCAGCTCTGTCTCATTAAAAAAAAGCCCAATACCTGCTCTGTGCCGTGTGAGGATGAACATCTGGGCTCCGTTGTCCAGCATCTGCCTGTAGAGCTTTGTCAGGGCAGGTCTCATCATCACTGACGCTGATCCAGATGTTGGACATTGTGCAGCCTGGTTTTATGCAAACTTTTGACTGCGTCTCTGTTTTGTTTATCCAGATTAAGGAATTAGGTTATTGAGGCTTTTTTTTTTTTAAGGCGTAGGACTTCAAAGTTTGTGTGGTTGTGTTTGAACAAAAGCTCTGAACTCTTCACCTGATGTTTTGACTTTGTAGTGTGAGCTTTGTTGCACAATTTAAATGTGTGAAAATGAGGCTTTGTATGTAGTTTAGCTGCAGATGAGTGAAAACATAAAGCCGAATCAGATCAGAGATATACTCGCTTTTTAGGATCTTTCAGCTCTTTTTTTTTTTTTTTTTTGTAGCTTCAAACATTCATTAACAAAGAAACAATTCCTCTAAAAACCCACCTCCTCAACAACTTAGTGAAGCATTTAGCAGCTTTGTTTGGAGGCCAGACAAACACACATCCAAAATGAACGCTATTGTTATTTGGTGTTCACTGGATGTTATAATTGGCAACAGTTTTGCAAAAAACGTTCACCGTATCAACTTTATGAGGTGATAATATCTCAGGGTTACACTTACTCCTCATTGTGCTGCTGACAAACAAACGCTGCTTCAGGCTGGAAATGAAGAATAATTTCTGTTTATGTTCAAGTGAGAGAGCTGTAATTTGAAACATGACAAACTAAACATAAAATAAACCAATAAATGAATAATTGTATTATATTGTTTAAGCAACGGAGGTTACTTCACATCAACTTTGGCAAAAATAATAAGTGAAATATTACTTGATGACCTCTTGGGTTGAACTGTAAAATGAGGTAGTGCTTCTGGTTTGAACTGAAATACTCCTCTGACATTCGCCTGACAAGAGTCTCGTAAAATCAGATTATTTGGAAGGAATCGGTCTCCACAACCTCCAAGTGACACTTTATCTCTGCATGTGGGTCTGTCAACAAAATTCACCAGCGCGTCTTCGTCCAAACACCGAGGAGCAATAATTTTAACAGTGTTTGGGTTTACTGTTGAGGCAGCGAGCAGCGCGGGACTCCTGCAGGTCAGAAGCCTTCGGAGCTGTGGAACAGATGCACACGATTAACTCGGGCTACTTCAGATTAGTCGCCTTTTGAAGTTCAAGTTCCTTTTTTGTGACATTTTCTTTTGGAGACCAGCGATGCCTTGTAACCCGAGACGCAAGGGAGGGTTTGGGTGAGCCGAGATGCAAGGAGGGGGGGAGGAGGAGGGGTGGTGGTGGTGGTGGTGGTGTGGGGGTCTTTTTGGGTGGTCCGCCCCAGAAAGAGGAATGCTGAGAGTTTGCCTTTGAGCTCATACAGATTTCTGTGTCGCTCCGTATCTGATTTGGCCCCTAAAGCCTAAACCTCGCCACCTGCAATCTTAAGTGTTGAACCTTCAAGCTGTTCAAAAATACATAAATGAACCTGTTTATACTCATAGTGCTTTTTGCCTCATTGTCCTTTAATTTGCTTTAGTGTTGTTTGCAAAAAAAGGAGGTCAAAGTGAAGATTTTGGAGAAAAAAAGAAATATTCAATATATTTTTCTTTCTTTTTTGACACATTTCTTATTATAAGTGACTATTAAAAGGTGATGATTTAACAAATTGTTAATACATACAGGAAATAATTGACATTTTAGTCTAAAATAAGTGCCTGAAATCAAGTTTTCTAAACTTTGTATCTCTAATAATAATGGTATTGTGTGGAGAACATTTTTTTGAGATACTGATGCAGGAATTTCAGTGATTTGCATGTATGTTTCTGCAGGCCTGAAATGACACCACATGCCTTCCACCCCCCCCACTTGAATCATTTCACCTGCCACTGCTGTTACTGCACCAGGGAAATCAACACATGTTGATGACAATCGCCCCAGAAATAAAGCATGATGACAGGTTTGAAGCTGTTCCAGCGTCTGTTCCAGTATGTGAACTCATGCTGGAGTCAGGGCGTGTTCGCAGCGCTGGGTGGCTGAAAGAGCAGCCTTTAGTTTAGACTGTGTCACACACAAGCGCTTAAAGTGGAGCTCCTCTGGTTTTTACACATTAAAGTTTATAATTGGACCCCAGAAAGAACGAATTGCCTCTGAACTGATGGAGAAACTGAACGGGGGGCGACTGACTGTGTGATCAGGTGATTAAACACATCTCTGTTTGAGCTCTGACATATTTTTAATGATTAAATATAATGTAAAGCGATGTGTCCTTAAAACCCTCTTGTTGTCCTCCTGGGCCAAGGAAGGAAGGAAGGACAGACGGACGGAAAGAAGGAAGTAAAGAAAGAAGGGAGGAAGGGCGAAGGGAAAGAAGGAAGGATGAAGGGAAAGATGGGAGGAAAGAGGAAGGGAGGATGAAGGAAAGAAGGAAGAAAATAAAGAATGAAGGAAGGACGAAGGTAAGGAAGGAAGAAAAGAAAGAGGGAAGGAAGGAAGGAAGGAAAGAAAGACAGAAAGAAAGAAGGATGAAGGGAAAGATGGGAGGAAAGGAAGGGTGGATGAAGGAAAGAAGGAAGAAAATAATGAATGAAGGAAGGACGAAGAAAAGAAAGAGGGAAGGAAGGAAAGAAAGAAAGACAGAAAGAAAGAAGGATGAAGGGAAAGATGGGAGGAAAGAGGAAGGAAGGACGAAGGAAAGGAAGGAAGAAAAAAGAAAGAAAGAGGGAAGGAAGGAAAGAAAGACAGAAAGAAAGAAGGATGAAGGGAAAGATGGGAGGAAAGAGGAAGGGAGGATGAAGGAAAGAAGGAAGAAAATAAAGAATGAAGGGAAAGAAGGAAGGACAAAGGAAGAGATGGGAGGAAAGAGGAAGGGGAAAAGGAAGGCACGATAGAAGGACGGAGGGAACAGATGAAGGGGAAAAGGATAAAAAGAAAGATGGAAGGAAGGAACAGATCAGGTCAATTGGATCAAATGAGGAAGGAAGAAGAAATGAGGATGAAGGAAAGAAGGAAAGGAAAAAGGATTGTGGAAAGAAGGAAGGCTGGAGGAAGGGAACGGATTGGGTGAATTTGACCCAGAAGGATAATAGGAGGGTTAAATGAACATTGCAAAACTGAAAAATACTGAATGATGTCTGTCAGTAGCAGGAAGCAGTAGCACAGGGTGTAGCCTACGTAGCTGTGTTTGTGACTTTCACGTTGCATCCCAGATGTCAAAATAAAATCCCTTGATCACATAAACGCAGCATCAAACAGAGCAGCCGTGGGTGGAAAGCACCGAGTTTACCTGAATCAAGTGAACGCCTCAGGAAACTCTGGGCCGTGATAAAATCTTTACAACTGCTATAAAATATGAACGCACTTCTATGTTAATAGTGAGTTTTCTTTTTTTAACAATCTCAGAACATAAAACCCTTCTTAAGCTGATCTCTCGCTGCCAGTTCCTCCTCCTGCAGCTTTTGTTTACACGGGCGGAGGTGAGATGAGGGTCTGACGGCAGGTGGTGGGTGCAGCGCCTTGCTCAATGACACCAAGGCAGAGATGAACATGTCATCGTTGGTTGGCATTGACACACAGGAGATGAGCATTGGACTTTATTTAAACGTCAGTGTTAAAGGGATAGTTCAACATTTTTGGCAAATTGGCCCATTGCCATAATCCCTATAGTCATAGCAGTAGGTTCGTTACCTTTAATTGTCGGTGCAAGCTGTTTTTAGAACGGCGGAGCAGAGCCGCGAGCTGCTCAGAGCTACACTACGGAGGCTCATGGGATTTCTTGGTTTCCCTCATCAAACTCATCAAATACACAATCCAACAACTCCAAAACGCTCAGGTGGACAAGTTGTGACCTGCACATTCACCACGCTATGAGATAATAACAGAATGTTACCAGACAGAGTTGTTTTAGAGGCAAATTCATGCAAAACCACTGATGCACGTTCCCGTCGGGGACAGTTTTTCTGCAAGCTGCATTTGCCTTGAATACAACTCGGTCTTGTAACGTAATTCCGTTATTATCTCATAGCGTGGTGAATGTGCAGGTCACAACTGATGAGAGAAACCAAGAAATCCCATGAGCCTCCGTAGCGTAGCTCTGAGCAGCTCACGGCTCTGCTCCACCATTCTAAAAATAGCTTGCACCGACAATTAAAGGCAATGAACCTACTCCTAAAACTATAGGGATTATGGCAATGGGCCAATTTGCCAAAATGTTGAACTATCCCTTTAACTCTTGTCTTTTTCCACATGCTTTCTTCTACTGAAGTTAGCATGCGAGGCCCGGCCTCAGCCCAGCTTGGGCGAGCTGGTAGTGACTCACTCATCTCGGAGGACGTATTATCACCTCTTTTTATTATAAAAAACAACAACGTTCAAAGCTCCTGTCAAGTGAGAATCACCAACACGTCCCACTTCCGACACAAAACCACACTCAGCAGCAGAGAAAACTGACAAAAAAAGTTTGTTTTATCCTGCCAAACTCTTTGAAAAAGTCTCTCCAGCTCATACAGTTGCTAAATAATGCAAAACCCGTCAGACCATCCTCAAAATAACAGGCTCAGGTATAATCGGCATTTTTAGGGTTTCCACTTTATCCTGCGCCTGAAGTTCCTGCACCAGTGTTGCATCAGTCATGGAGATAAACTGGGTGCAGAAGAGTATAATAAACACTGAATACATTTTGGATTGTAAGAATAAACGTCTGCAAATAAACATGAAGGAGCACGTCTAATGAACAGAACTGCTTGGAAATGAAACTGCATTGTGTTCTTGATTCACAAAGCCTTTGGAGGGAGACTGACAGTGACAGGGGGGAGGGGGCGGCACTCAGTTGTGCTTTACATCAATCTGATATGCATTTATTAAATAGAAACCAAATGTGTGTAAATGATGAATTACTTGGCTTCGGTCACTCGCATATGTGTCGCAGAATTGGATAAATGCGTTCCCTTCTCCCGCGTTGTGCAACAAACAGCATGTGAGAGGGAGAGAAGAAGAAAAAAAGAAAGCGTATTTAACACTAAACAGTCATGTCTTTATCTGCATGGCACTGGATAAGCTTTGTAAATTAAAGGGCAAAAAAAGTGAGGGATAATGATGGAAAGCCGCATGAAAATAATAACACCAGTTCTCCATAAAACTTGATGGAAACATGACTGTGTCCATTCAAAGCAGCCAAAGGGAATTTTCTGATGGTGCCCACTTCTTCTGAGGAACTCTCTCCCTCTTTCTTTCACTCTCTTTAAAAAGCAGTAAATAGAAAAATTGTGAGGGGATTGTTTTTGCTTTACAGTAATGATTGTGTGGTTTAGCTGGGCTGAAATTGTATTAATCTAATTCTGTTTACTTATTTTAAACCCTAACATTCACATAGTTTTGCTGCAAAAACAGCGATTTCCTCATTTAGATCTGCAGAGGACAAACTTTTTTTTTTAAATAGCTCTGAAAAGACGCCGACTATCAGGAGTATGTTGTGTTTACTCAGATCTGCAGCTGCAATTGTTGAGATTTCTTTACAGATTGCAGATCGCAGGCGCTCTGACAGATTATGAGGCAAGTGTTCGAGATAGTTTAGATATTGTATGACATTTTCCTCGGTCGCTCCTCCATCTGTTTCCAACCTGCTGCAGGGACCAGACAAAAAAAAAAGAAAGACAGAAAGAAAGAAAAAGAAAACAGCCCCTTGCCAAGAGATGGAGTCAGTGAAATGTTTGAAAATCCATTGCCTCGCAACTCATCAGTAATGAAGTGTTTGAAACAGTGCGGGTTGGAGACGAGGAGGAGGAGGAGGAGGAGGAGGAGGAGGAGGAGGAGGAGGAGGGAGGAATGAGGCGGTTTCAGGCCCGGTGACAAATCCTCTGCAGGTTTCTAATGGCTCAAAGAGTCAGACAACACTTTGGTCGGACCATTAATAAACTCTGAAGCTCAGAGACACTTTTCATAATCAGTGACTTCCAATGTGACGGCATGTGACTGTACGCAATACTTCACTCTAGACGGTGACATGGAGCGAATCACATCTGGACTCTCTGGTGGGTGGACAGATTCCCGCCCTGGATGAAACGCTGTTGTCTCATATATATATATATATATTTCCGTTTCCAACAACAACTGAGAGTTTAGACAAAGTCTGAGCTCAGTGACTAGTACTATTTTTGAATTGGTGATTTTTATGGCTTCATATTTATTATTAATAAGCTTTTTAAAGTCCCAATATGTAACTCATTTGGCTTTTTATTAGCAAAAATCAAATATTGCTTTCATAAATACGTATTTCACTAAATTGGAATCACACCCGCATGCAAATGAAAGCTTTCTTGTACCTTAGAATGAGTTGTTACAAGTCGTTACAAATATACAAGGAGGGGTGCACGGAACCGAGGCGGCCATGTTGCACCGCCATGTTTTACGTTCAGTGGCAGCGTGACCGTAGGTAACCACGGAAACTCAGCGGAGCTGTCGGGTCGGGGAGTTTTCACGCTGTTTGTCACCACTGAGTGAGGAAGGAAGGAGGCAGGTGTACATCAACATACATTTAAAAACAAAATGCCAATGTACCCAAGTGCACCTGTTTGTGAGAAGGAAATACAAGGCACTGATGTTGCATTCAGGTGCATATTGTCAGGCCTGCATTGTTTTGCCTCGTGCTGGCGGACCACTTCTTTACATAGACGCTTGTTTATCCTGTTACATGCAGCGTCTGTTGTCTGTCTGAGGTCTGCTCGAGTTTACGTGAATGCAACATCCAGAATATGTTCCGATGTGCAACGGCACCGCTAGATGGGGGTAATTCCTACATATTATACCTTTAAAACAGAATTAAGCGATGTGGTCGTTTTGGCTAACTTCCTGTCAGCAGATGGAGTTAACAGTTCCCGCCCTCGTCCCTACGTCACCACATGCACGCACATCCCTTGGCTACACGCAGAGAGGACCGCCCCTTTATGCTGTTCTCTCTCCTCATTGGATAAAGGTTGAAGGATACAAGGAAAGTTCCTCCTCGGCTCAGAGCAGAGCAGAGTGACTGACAGGTCCGTAAGTGATTGCTGTCGGAAGATATACTTTTAACACAAACATTCGGCTTACTTCTGCGTTAATATTTAAAACATATGATGTTTGGTGGGGTAACAAAGTTATCTGATCTCAGTGGTCCACTTACTGAATTTCAGCAGAATCTCATGTTTTTTATTAGGGAATGAAACGGGTCCATTTAATACCACATGGACAAAGATCTGTTCAGTGATCGGCTCGGAGCTGATCAGCGATGACGCTCCAGTTCCTGGTTATTCAGTCTTTTGTCCACGTTACTACTTCGTGTTCCAGTTTGCTTCTCTGGTGTGTTCGTGCTTTTGGTTTTTGCACCGGCAGATTTTTCAACATAGTGAACGGCCTGTGGTGAAAACTGTCTCCGTAGGACTTGAAAACTCTGGTGAAATGTTCTGACAGTTGAGTCGAGTTAAAGTTAAAGAAAGATCGTGGTCATGGTGAAAAGACACGGACGTGGACAGTTGGTGGACGCCAGATTGGATGATTTTCTGCAGTTAGATGTTGTTGGACTGTACTTTTTGTTCCAGTTTACACCAGTTAGGTTTCCCTCTCGTCTCAGGGTTGACATTTCTGTAAACAAGCTTAACAAATAACAGTGATTATTCTGTCAAACATCTGTGATACTGTAAATAGTTTAATTTCATTGAATGACTATTGGGATACATTTTTCATCATAAACCATGATTGTTTCTGTTTTTGCTGTTGTTTTGAAATATATATATATATTTTTTAGGCCTTTAATTGATAGGACAGCTGTGGGTGAACCTGGGCCGCCGCGGCGAGGACTATAGCTTCTGCTCAACCACTGAGCAGGTTTTTATTCTGTTTTTCCAAATAAACTTTAGCAGAATACCTTATTATACCCACCTTATTTTCATCAGTCAATACAGGAGTCAATGTTAGAAAATCAAGGCTCAACAGGCTTGACGTGCTCACTCCAGGTGCCAGTCCAAAAAATAGTTGTGCAGAAAACTGACAGCACTCTCAAATAAGTTACTGTAAATACTTATTTTTTTTAATGCAAAAAGCACAGCAGCAGTCACAGGGACGTGTTTCATTTGCATTAACTTTTTTGAGAGTGCTGTCGGAAAATCAAGGCTATGTTTTAACTTGCTATAATTTTTCTGCTGCTCCCCTAGCATCTGCTTTAGCTGCTTTAGCTGCTTTAGCTAACTCTTCAGTGGTTTTTTAGCAAGTCTGTGGCCAATTTGTCATGGTGGCTTAATATTTATAAAGTAACCAAGTCATTAATGAAGGGCCATGAGTCTCTCGTGTTATGATAAGCAATTAAGGGTGTGGTTATTATAGATATCAATATAGGTCAATAATAACGAACTGTGGTTTCACCAGGATGGATGAAAGCACTGGGATGGAAAAGCAAAGGGATGTTTTATATTTTAATGTTGTCATTATCGGTAAAGTATTGCTAACCGTGTTAAATCTGATTTACAAACCTAATATGTCAAAAGGTGGCACTAAGTGAAATATTGCTTGCTAGCATTAATGCTAAAAGGGAAAAAAAGACAATGGATTTAACATATAAACAATAAATGTTGTCATTTGGTGATCTAATCATCATATTATAGCCATTACACTACATAAAAATGACTAAAAGTGGCACTAAATATGTACTCATGGTGAAATCAAAAGCTTTGCACCTACAAAAAAAATTTAAAAGAAGCATAAAAAACAAAAGAATTTGTGGAGTCAATTTGATCAAGCTCACAAATGAGGTTCATATTTGATGTCGCCTATAGACACCGACTGTTTCTGCTTCACATTCGGCGTTCAGGGGCCCAGATTACCACATATACCCCACAGCTAAGTATTAAAAGAATGGGGTATTATTATCTTTTCAATTTACCCAGCTCTTGATGTTACACAAACAAGATGGAGTGGAGAGAGGGAAAAAATCCGGTTAAGTTGGACACGATGAAATCTGTTTCTTCAAGCGAGAAGAGCGAGATCTGTCAGGTTTTAAGTCCTAATGTGCTGCAGCTGATCCCCGCAGCTTTCACGGCCTCATTCCATCTTTCAATCATAAGATTATAACAGATTCTTAATGGGATACAGACTCCGCATTCCCCGAGTCCTGCGAAGGCCTTACGGGCATCCAAATCATATTGTTCACATTTGGCTCGAAACTGAAATGAAGATGACAAGAAGCCTGCGACACACACACATACAGTACACACAAATATTCACATCCACACACTGTTCTCATCAGGCCATGGCCGGGAGGAGCGTGAGGCGATGATCTGCAGATTGCGCTCACAAGCTCCACTGGTGACTGCGAAACCTTTAAGGAGCAGAAAGGAGCTGCTGGACAGACAGACAGACGGACGGGGACGTTATACTGTAGGTTGTGATCTCTGGTCGGAAACGTACCCCGAGGAAATTAAGTTAGATCTACTGGAAACTTTAGATGAGATTGCTCACGAGGCTTTCCATCCAATTTAGTCTGTTGGTTACCTGAGAGAGAGAGGGAGTGAGTGAGTGATCGCCTGCCTGTCCAAATTTAGAGAGTATTTTACAAATTCTCTAAATCTGCCTCCCCAGACAGAGTCTCCTTGTTTCCTTTGACCCACAGCAAAAGGAAAAGAAACCTGTAAAACATACACAACAACCAGTGGTGGACAGTAGCAGAGTACTGTACTTAAGCACATAGAGGATTTGTACTTACTTGAATATTAGATTTCTTTGGTACGTAGAATACATTTCTAAGACAAATATTTTTACATTTCTATAAAGGCCGAAAAGTACTCGTTACTTTCAGGTCTGCTCTTTTTTTCTTCTACTATTGGACACAAGCTGTGTTTGTCAAAGGAGGAAAGTAGGGATGCACCAATACTGATACTGGTATCGGGTATCGGTCCGATACTGTTGTATACTGATATCGGTATCAGTGAAATTTAGCGAGTACAAGAACCGATACCAGTGCATGCAATTGATCTGCATGAAGACCACGATCAGAGGGTGGCTTTGCATCTTTGTTGTGTTTTTAGTTTGTATCGGCAAGTACTCAGATCCAAGTATCGGTATCGTATCGGTTTGAAAAAAAAGTGGTATCGTGCATCCCCAGAGGAAACCCTAACCACCTTCTGTGGTGATGCTTTTGTTGTTATTTACTTGTGTGATGTTGGTATGATGTTTGTGTTTTTATGTATCTTGTGAAGCACTTTGTGAGTCTTCTCTGTGAGAAGTACTATATAAATACATTTTTTACTTACTTTACTTACTAACCCCTAAAAGCAAACACGTCAGTGCAGGTGGTTTCAAAGAGTTAATTTTCCTTAAATGAATTTAGAAAACATTATAGTAATTCATTGATGTGAAAAATAAGAAATTTATTCTTACTCTTACTTTTATTTTTACTTTTAGTACATGTACTTTTGGATGCTTAAGTACCTTTAAAAGCAAGTACTTCTTTACTCTTACTTAAGTAACATGTCGACTGAGCTACTTTTACTTGTAACGGAGTTTGACCAGTAGTATTTGTACTCTTACTCAGGTACTGTGGTTGAGTACTCTGTCCATCTCTGACAACAACTGGGGCTGAAATACTGAATTGATCAGTTGCTCTGGTTTTGATTTCCTTGGGGTGAGTGGAGTTTGTTCCCCGACACTTTTTACAGCGTAGTGGAGGCAGATGGGCTCTCTTTATGGCTGGTGTGGAGAAGATGAATGATAGCAGTGACTCAGACCATGTGGTATGTGAGTATTACACTGAGATGGACTTGGAAAAAAAAATTGAAGCTATCCTTTAAACTGTCACTATATTTCAAACGAAGAGCTTGTTGGATTATCAAACAGCTTCTGAACACAGCACCCCACCCCTGGGAGGATTGTGCCTGAGATTTTATTTTATATATACTATATATATATATGAAGGTTTGAACTTTGAACTTTCATTTTTCATTCTTTACATAACCACTTCCATCACTTTTAAAGGCAACCATGTGCCACACCTTGAACTCTTTGAAAACTACCAGCGTTATTCTCATCAGAACAAACACTATCGTCAGATCTCCATATGAATATGATGCAAATTTGAATCCAATTTCTGTATAATCTGAAAAAAAAAAACAGTTTAACAGGGAACTATGCAAGTCCAATCACTTGACTGCTGTTTTTTTTCCACCCTCCTCAGGGCCAGGTGAGTATGTTTTTCGATGAAGCCGGCAAGAAAGCAGTCCATGGAAGGGATGTTATTTAACATGTATGATTTACAATAGGTGGGATTACTGTACGTGGACACTTTTACCTCTTTCTGACTGAATTAATTCCGAATGAGTCTTTCGGGATAAAATGTTTACATGTGATATCCGATTGAGTGTTTACATGTGCCACTGCATTTATTCTTAACAGGTGTGTACAACCCAGCAAGACGCATTGGTTCGGGCGGTTTTCGGCCGAAATTTAATAATCTTTTGTTTTTTTTGGCAGAGTTCGGGCTGAGAATTAAAGCTACAGTTGGTCCGTTGACGAAAGTGAAAGTGAAGTCCACGACTTTGTCGAAAATTCAAGATGATGCACCGTCAGGTCCTTCCCTGAACCTCTTCCTTTCTGGCCAAGAGATGCTACGTCACGTCAGAGAGATTTCATCCTCTCTGCAACAAGGTACAAGTAAATTATTTAAACATCACAATTACTCTAAAGCTTTTTAATTAAAAATGTAGCACAGTTAAACTAAAAAAATCTTGCATAGTTCCTCTTTAAGTGCATATTAGCAGCTGGGTGTGTTGAGATAATAGTGAGATGACATAATTATAAGGGCAATTCAAGTCTTTAATGAATGAAAACGTTGTAGAAAATGTGTTGCATGTATTCCTTTCCTTTGTTCCTTTGAATGTTTTGTCTCCTATCATGACTTTCACATTGTTTTCTTTTATGTGCGAACTTTTTTGAGTGGCCATTTTGGAGACATTTTTTCTTTGAGAAGTTTTAATAACAAACCTGTTAGTTTAAAACATGCTGAACCATTTTGTTTGGTGTAATTTTCATCATTCAAAAGTCATAAACCTTCTCATCATATGCATAAAAATCATTGGTAAGGTTTTGTAAGAGCAGCATCACAGACTTAGTCAGACTTTTCCATAAGAAGATATTGATGACGTGATAAGTCCTCCTCTCGTCTTTGAGCCAAAGAAAAAAAGGCTCAGTCTTAGTTTCTAATCCTGTGTTGGGCAAACATGGTGGGTTCTGCAGTGACCTAAGAACGCAGCATTATAAAA
Organism: Decapterus maruadsi; assembly: GCA_030347415.2. NCBI lineage: Eukaryota > Metazoa > Chordata > Actinopteri > Carangiformes > Carangidae > Decapterus > Decapterus maruadsi. The sequence continues at coordinate 24,286,414 of CM064906.1, forward strand.
TGTTTTCTGGGTCACTGAAGCTGAACTCAACACTCTCACTTCACACACACACACACACACACCTGAGGATAAAAAGAAGGGGCTGCAGAGATCGTGTGTCGCTCTGCAACGAGTAGATTTCTACCGATGTGCCGTCATGCACGAACACATGCAGGAGAAAAATGAGAAAAGGTTTCTTGTTTTGCGGAGTTGAATTACACACAAATCCAAACAAGCTTTTGCGCGTACACACGTATACACACACACACGGGCTTGTGTGCGAGTCGGACACTGCTGAGTGGTTGCATTGTTGATGACAAGGGCCCGTGAAGGAAGGACGGGCTTCCTGTCTGTGATCTTGTTGTCGTGGAGACAGCAGGCCCCAGTCAAACAGATTACCCCGAGATGCTTTGATCTTTAAGAGGGAAACCAAAGAGGATCCTTAAATTGGCACCACTTTTCCACATAAAACAAGCCACTGGCATAGTTTAGGAGCTTTTCACTCAACGACTTTCGTCTCCGACTTGATGTTCGCAGGAGAAATCTGCATTTTTAAACTTCTTTAACCAGCACTTTACTTTGTAGATTTAGAAACACAATGATTTGTTTGAGGCCTTGTCCACATGTATATGGGTATTAATTAAAAAAAGGAGGAGGGAAGGGGGGAGATTTCTTCCCGTCCACATAAACTCTGTTTCTAAAAAATATCCGTCCACATGAAAACGCTTAAACAATAGCTGTCAAGAGGATGACGAACAACTGGCAGCAACACCCTTCACAAACAAAATTCCTCTTGCCTTTTTCAGAGTCGGGTGTAGCAGCGAACTCAGCGGCTCATTCTGGTTCTGACGCCTTCGTACCTCAAGACAAACTGTATATTTATGTGTAAATATGTCAGACTTACTGTCGTACAAGCCAAAAACCTCTGATCTACATGTCAACACTGAGAACAGAGTTTCTGAACATCTTCTTCCTGAATAAGTTTTTGTTTTCGTCGACCTCAGCTGCAGTTCACATGTGGACAAACTGGTCAAAATGCACAGATGCACTTTCTATTTGGACACGTTACTTACCTGACCAGGTTGAAGAAAAGCTATAAGGAACTGGATATAGATTAACTACTGTACATCCTTCTCTGCACAGGTGTAGATTAATGTAGCTACAGGCTGCATTATTCTCAGCACAGTGTTTTTCAACCCTGGGGTCGGGACCGTACGTGGGGTCGCCTGGAATTCAAATGGGGTCACCTGAAATGTCTATTAAAAAAATGAATGATAAAATATTGTTTAAACTAATTGTTATTCTTTTTAAAATGCAGCATCTGAGCTGATGCCTGATTGGCCGCCTCGATCACATGACTTGCACGTGATCGAGGGTTGCTAGAAATTTGTGGTGTCAAAATGGGGTCACGAGCCAAAAATGGTTAGGAACCACTGGTCTAACACAGTTTAAAAGCTATATGAGGATTGACACCATTCACACACAGTATATTCAGCATAAATAGTGGAAGAAATAGAGCCTTTTAAAAACGCTGTGAAATAAGCATTTAGTGTGCAGTAAGGGCTGCAGAAACAGATTTTTGGATACACCTTGATGTTGTGGTGCCGCCATCTGCTCTCCTACTGTCGACATAGCAGTTATGTCCTGCTGCCACTGACCAGGGAGACCAGATTTTAAAAAGGGAACAGGTAAAGAGGCATGTAAGGGAACAAAGTTATTCATCTCTACCCCTATAACTCCTGCTGTGGTTTTGTTCAGCTTCATCTCACCCATTCAGATGACCTGTACCTGCAGAGCACGGCTGCTTCCATGTTGTACAGTGTCACAGTTATCTTGCATATAGACCATAGCTCGCTGTGTCCGTCCCCATTCGGAGGCTGCATGCATCCTTCGAGGCCTGCACATCAAAGCTCCGTTGCATCACAACAGTGAGACTAGACTGTCCCATTTCCTTTGAATGTGTCCTCCTTTTCCTGACCACTACCCAAGATTCATTGGTGACAGAAAAGCAAACACCAGCAAAGAGACACTTTTAATGTGTTTCAGCTCAGTTCAACTACCACCACCACTGCAACCTTTAAAAACCATGAGCCTTAAAACCTCAAGTTATTATTAGCTGGGTCTCAGTTCAGGAGGATGTGGTCTGTGTGGTCTGTGAAGGCTTTGTCCTCATTAGACCAAAACAGTTCACATCAAATCGTAGACTACGTGGACCAGAACAGATCACTGGTAAATGAGATGGTCCAGTTTCCAGCATGGCTCCCGTAACGGTGTCTATAGCAACCTGAACAGCTGCAGCTCATTCAGCTCATTATCACTGGGAACCGTCCTCCAGACGAGAGCATCACATTTACAAACCACACAAATTGAAACGAATCCTTCAGTTTACATTTTCTCCACCGCTATCTCCGCACACAAATGGAAGCGGTCGAAATGCGTTGTGGGATATACGTAGCTTCGGCGAAGTTTATATCCTTCACATTCGGGAGGTGAAGGCTGTGTTTCTCAGCCACATTTTGGAGGAACCTTAGAAATTGTTCGCCAATGGTTGCTGTGATGCATTCAGTCTTCAAATAGAGGATACTTGCCCCTGAATAGGCTCTATGCGCAGCTCCACTACTTCCTGAACTTAAGGCAGCTCCTTTATTTCAACAAACTGATTAATCCAGGTGTGTCTGACCATTGCGACTGCTCAGACACACCTGGATTAATCACTTTGTCCAATAATGTAAGACAGGAAATAAAGGAGCAATCTTAAGTTCAGGAAGTAGTGGAGCTGTGCATACTGCAGGAAAAAGTTTCCTATGGTCAAATGGCCCTTTTCCACCAGTGCTACAGTATAGCCTACTTGGCTCGAATCAACTTCTTCAACCTCATTGGAAGAGTACAAAAGAATCAAACCTGCTATTTTTTAAAACCACACCAGCAACAGCGACGCTGATCTGTTCTGCGACTGGTGTTATTCTGTTATTCTAATGGCTGTTGTGCAGAAAACCACACTGTAGTCCGTCGATGAGGTGCAGACGATTGTGTTTAGTGGCTGATGAGAGGAGCAAGACCGAGACAGTCGTGCAATGACAACTATGAACTCCTCAGTTGTAGAGGACAATGACCTAAACCGGGTCGAGTAGAGCTAAGTACAGTAAAGGCCAAACGTCTCTCAGGAGCAGGAAGTCCGTTTTGCAACCAGTAACGACAGGCTGGGCAGCTGCAGACGGCCACACTGTTCCCCGACGACAGGCCTCTGAACTACAACACAGCTGACGTCCTGTTGTCCTCCAGCTTCTATTGTACATTTATCGGATGTAAATTCACCTCCGCTCCGTCATCACAAAGACAAACTCTGCTCTGTTTGTTGTTCTTGACGATTAAAGCGACTCTGATCCTGCAGCAGCAGCAGCAGACTCAAACACTGTCACTCAGGGAAACGCTCTCACTATTTGTCTTCATCTCTAATAAACAAAATCAACTCTGTGTTGTTTTTGTTCGCCGGCTCCGATTGCCTCCCAATCAAAACACTCGGCTCCCTCCATTGTGCTTCCTAACATGTCGCATCCATTACCCTGCCATTGTATCGGCCTGCTTTGGTTTTCTGCATAAACAGTTATCTGACATGTAAGACAAACACTTCATGTCATGTTTGCCTCACCCACACGGAGAAACACCGGATCAGAAAGAAGAGGAAGCCGAGGGAGAGTGGGATGATGGAAAGAGTGAGTTTTTCTCTGCTACAGTCTAATCCTTCCTTCCTCCACCGAGCAGACTGAAATGGGAAAACGTCATTATAAAGAGGTCAGATTAATCTTTCTGTCTGTAGCTTTCATTTCTTTTCAAGTCCTCGCAGCTACATTATCGTCCACCTCGGCGACCGGCGGCGACCCAGGGGAAGCTCTTAATGCACGTCTTTATGTTTTTTGCGGTGCAGCTTCGTCCGTCGGCCTCCCTCCTGCCAGACTCCATACGGTGTCACATGGGGGTCATAAATCAAAACTATTGTGAGGTTTTTTTGCGTAATGGTACGGTATGGGCAGTCGTGGAAGAGGCAGGTTTTTGATTGAGCTTGTGCTGCTGCTGATGCTGGTGTGGTTGTCGGCGGCCCGGTGGTCAGACAGACTGTCCGTCAAAGCTGTGTTGAAATCCTGCTGCATCAGCAAAACACTCAGACTGCTGCAGTGCACTCAAAGGGAAAAAAAGTCAGCATGGGAAAATGCACTCTGCTGATTGACTAACCCAAACTTTAATTGTTTTGTAGTGCGGGCTACTTGTTGGGCAAATGTACATATATGATCATGTTGTTTCCATATTCTCCAGCTAATGATGAAGTTCGATACTAGAATTATTCCCAATTATCTTTCGTCTAAATTTGTAAAACTCCAGGCTTCGGTTTCCTTCTGGTGATTCACTGAATGACGTAATGAGATGCAACTGCCTCCACAGACTGCAGCGAATCCACTGTACGCAGCTTTACACGCCCCTTGTGAGAGAAAGATTGGACTTTCTATGCCACTAAATCTATTTATACTAAGACAAACTACCAGAAATATAGAAAATATTTAAAACTACACTGACTTTGAAATGCTGTTTGCAAAGGTGCCAAGAATAACAGCAAATACATATTATGCATTAATATTCTGCATTAATTCTCACTTCAACAGATGATAAAAGTGTATACAGAGGCTACACCTTCACTTTTAAAAGTGTAGTAGATTGAATTTTGTGATTTTTGTCCCTTACTCTACACTCGATAATCCAAGCGAGCTACAGCTTCACTCCCACTCTATCTATCTACACTTAAAGCTTTGCACACCTGGATTCGAGCAGCTCATCCCACTCTTCCTGCCAAATCCTCTCCGGCTCCGTCACACTGGATGGGAAGCGCCTGTGAACTGAATCTCCAGGTCTCTCCACAGATGTTCTTCTGTGTGAGGTTTTTTTTTAAGTCTCGGCTTTGCCTCGGACACTCGAGGACAAAGATTTGTCCTGAAGCCGCTCCACCGTGGTCGACCCTGCAGTCTCAGGCCGCAGCTTCTCTTCAAGGACCTCCTCCCCTCTGTATTTGGCCGTGTTCAGTCTCACCTGCCTCCATGATGTCGCTGTCACCGAGAAGCCCCCCACCTTCCTCCCATCTGTCGACTGAGATGCTGTTGGCTTATTAGCTTAACCCTCACAATAATAACCAACTATAGTCAGAGCAGTGGCTCCACAATTCATTTGTTAATTACTGAGGCCACTGTGTTTTGATTTGGGACTTTACATACAAAGGTGTGTATCTCTGTAAACTATCCAATCAATTCAGTTTCCCACAGGTGAACTCAAATTGTGTAAATGCATCAAAACCATTAAAGCACACAGGGTGACTGAGCACAGTTTGGACAGATGCTGCAAAGTTTTAATACTTTTTTATATGAGATATTTAAATTTTTGATCTTTGTTTTGAGAGCAGATTGATGGGAAATAATGTGCAATGTATTTAAAATTAGATGTACAACAAAAAGCCTTCAAAAAGTAGTATATCCAATATAATTAGTTTATATGGTGAAATAAAGTGAAAGTAAAGTTTTAATGACAGAGTTTCTTTTCCTTTATTTCAAACATTTTAATTTTACATGTGGTATTTCCACTTTTGTTTAAGTAAAAGATCAGAGTGCTTCCTCCTCCTCTGATCTCCATGTACTTAGACAGTCCGTTTGTGCAGCGAAGCCACAACAAAACAACAAAACATGCTTTAGTGCAGCAGTTTAGTTTTTTGACCAGAATAACTCACTCGCCGTCTCGGCTTTTACTGCAGCCGCCCGCCCGCCTGCCACACCACTCCCTCCACCTACACAGCTGAAAGAAGCAAGTTCAGGCATGTTCACCAGAGAGTGTCGTCACAACAAGTCATTCTGGGAAATGTAGGAAACCACTAACTGAAGTAAAACATTTTTAAAAAAAGTTAAAAGGATTAATGGTTATAGGAGGAGAAAGTACGTAAAACACAACAGTCAGAGATGTAAATGTCTCGGTCACAGTCTGGTGATTTGGAGCTGGACGTTACCTTCCTCATTAAATCACAGTGCTGGATATTAAACACAACAGTTTTCCTCAATAAAAAACCTCTTTGTGTCTCTGAGTCCGACTGATGAATATGACTCACAGCTCCATGAATCTGATTCATTTGTTTTTGTGGTGAGAGACACTATCTGCTTTTTATTGTCAGCTCTTAAGTCATATCCAGAAATTTCATTTGACAAAGAAAAAAAAAAAGTTACATCAGCAAGTCGTGTCCTGCACTGTCAATATTAGTCAAATTTGTTTTGACCGCAGCTGCGTTAAGCACCAAATAAATACTGCAATCACATTAAATTTTATTAGCAGTGCTCGTGTGTCCTAATGCAGCGAAGCCAACGAGCGGCTAAAGAGTTTCTGGCTCCGAGTTTTTTGCGAACAAAGAAATTAACGGCTGGAAACACATTTTCACATCAGATCTTCATTTAGTGCAACTTTGCATGACCATCACCCAGAAAAGAACATCTTTCCATTCAAAAAACAACTGGTAAATGTATAATTAAGTTATATTTGAATGATTAAACGCTTGAAAAATGTCTTTTAAGGCACATTTTGAGCAGTAAATGGTGATAAACTATGGGCACTAATGCAGTTGATCATTATTTAATATGTCAGTCAATTGACATGTTGAATACAACGCGTTTTCTATTTACACAGAGAAAAGTCAGGGATGGATGGATGGATGGATGGATGGATGGATAGATTGATGGCTAGGTAGGTAGATGGATGGATGAATGGATAGATGGATAGATTGATGGATGGATGGATAGATTGATGGCTAGGTAGATGGATGGATAGATGATAGATTGATGGATGAATGGATGGATGGATAGATTGATGGATGGATGATATTGATGGCTAGGTAGATGGATGGGTGATAGATTGATGGATGAATGGATGGATAGATTGATGGCTAGGTAGATGGATGGATGATAGACTGATGGATGGATGGATGGATGGATGGATAGATTGATGGCTAGGTAGATGGATGAATGGATGGATGGATAGATTGATGGCTAGGTAGATGGATGGATGATAGATTGATGGATGAATGGATGGATGGATGATAGATGGATGGATTGATGATAGATAGATGGATGGATGGATGATAGATTGATGGATGGATGGATAGATTGATGGCTAGGTAGATGGATGGATGATAGATTGATGGATGAATGGATGGATGGATAGATTGATGGCTAGGTAGATGGATGGATGAATGGATGGATGGATGGATAGATTGATGGCTAGGTAGATGGATGGATGATAGATTGATGGATGAATGGATGGATGGATAGATTGATGGCTAGGTAGATGGATGGATGATAGATTGATTGATGAATGGATGGATGGATGGATAGATTGATGGCTAGGTAGATGGTTGGATGATAGATAGATAGATAGATAGATAGATAGATAGATAGATAGATAGATAGATAGATAGATAGATAGATAGATAGATAGATAGATAGATAGATAGATAGATAGATAGACAGACAGACAGACAGACAGACGTGCCTGGAGAACAGAAACGTCTGTCTGGCCTTGAATGCATCATGTGACTGTGTCAATATGAATGTGGCCACTATGTTCACAGTCTGAGGCTTAGGCTGCTGCTGCTGCTGCTGCTGCTGCTGCTGCTGCTGCTGCTGCTGCTGCTGCCGCTGCTGCCGCTGCTGCCGCTGCTGCTGCTGCTGCTGCTGCTGCTGCCGCTGCTGCTCCTTCTCTGGGGCTTGAGCCCAAAATACTCTGAGGATGACTTGATGTTTTCCTGCTTCACACCCCCTGACGTGATCAGTCACCATTGTTGTTGCTTCACTTCGTCTCTACAGACAGTGTCACTGTGTCTGTACCCACACACACACCGTCTGTGTTGGTGCAGAGACAAACTTTACAGTAAACTCATCTGGCACAGACTCAGCCCTCCCTCCCTCTCTCTCTTCCTCCAGCCCTGTGCCCATCTTCCCCGTCTCTCTCTCTCTTTTTTTTATTTATTTATATACATATATGTGCCTCTCCACCACAAGCCAGTCCAAAGAGCATCTGGTTCCTCTTGGGCCTGCGGTCACAACACTGAGAGAGCGCCACATCAAAGCTCCCTCCATCCAGCCCGCAGAAAAGAGAGGAGAGTAAAGAGGGAGGAAGAAGGAAAAGGAGAAGGAGAAAAAGAAGAAGAAGAAGAGAGGAAATCTGGGACAAATTCTGTTTCACACACACACAGACACACACCACAGATCTGTCTCTGCTCATGGAAAAATTGCAGCGCATCAGTCGTGTTGCGTTCAGGATCCATCAATCTCCGCGTCCCGGCCACTTCACTTGCACAGATCAGTCTGACTGTGGCTCCCACGCTCATCCTCACCCGCCTGCTTGAGAGGCTTTAAGTTTTTTTTATTTATTTATTTATTTAATTAATTTCTTTTTTTAAGTTGTGTTGTATTAGTGTTGCATCATTGACATCAATGAGGCGTTGATGGCTGGAGACTTGGAGATCAACACCAGAACAAACAAAAGCGGTGTTTGTGAGAAATGACAGCGGTGATTGATCAAAAATCCTCTTGATGCTTTTTTTTTTTCCTTTCTTCAGGCTGGGACATGTACACACACTCAGACACACACAGACAGACACACACACATATGCACCTAAGAAGATCAAATGTTGAGGGGGTGTGACGGTGAGGTTTTGAAATGTGACCTTCCAGTGATTTGCGCCTCACTCAAAGGCACCAAAACACAAACATGAGTGTACCTGCCGCTTCCTGTCGCTCTGTGTGTGTGTGTGTGTGTGTGTGTGTGTGTGTGTGTGTGTGCGTGTGTGTGTGTCTGACTGACAGCCGAGACCTCAAAGCAGCAATTTTCTCTCTGCACAGACTTGTTTTGACAAGTGATGTGAGCGGTAATGAATTACCGTTAAATTGCATTTAGTCGCTGCTCGGAGGCGGTTATATTAGCACCAGATGAAGGTGCTGTGGGCCAGCGGCGCGGAGGAGTCGCTCAGTGCAGGGCAGACCAGACCAAACCAGAGGTGGAGAAAACGCTATTGGTTATCAGAGCAGAGGTGATGTGATGTGATCTTCCTGCTCAGCGACGCAGATCTCATGTATTTCAGTCATTTAATAATCTCTCACCATTTTGTGCACAAGTCCAGAAATAACAATCCTTCAATCCCCGAAGCCGCCTCTCGTCTCTTCTGATTAGTAACTTGGAGTTTAGTCTCAAGAAAATGTGGTCAAATGTCACTTTCCGTTTTTTTTTTAAAATCGTGGTTGCAGTGATGCTGGATTCTCACATTTAGAGGCTTTCGAAATATGCTGTTGAATAATTTATAGTTCCTAGAATCGATTCAGAATCCGCTTTTATAGCCAAGTAGTTGTTAAACTTTAAAGGAATTTGACACGGTGAATTTGTGCAACAAACAAGACAAGTACAAAAACACGACAAGACACGAGACAAGATAAGTAAAGTTATACTGTAGAAAGTATGTGCACCATACAGTATATAAACATAGTGAATGAGGATGAGCAAGTAGACACAGTTGCAATGAAAGTGAAGATCTGTTATTGATCATTCAAAGAGTTTTTAAAAAGTGTTTCATTATCATTTGAACAATAGTTATTTTGTCTGTTTCTGGTCCAGTTTAATATAATGATATTAAGTGTTTTTCTGGTTGGTGAGATGAGGTGTTTTTGGTCTTCCTGTTCCCTTTTTACACAACCTCCAACAACACGAGGCCTGAACTCTGTGGCTTTTAAACAGTGTGTTGCACCAGAACGTGATGAAAACACAAGATTGTTTCTTCTCTTGCAGCTGCAGAGCTGTGGCGTGAAATAAACACACCGGCCACCCAGCATCAGCACAGAGTGACCTCATCGCTCTGAAAAAGCCAATGAAAGGTCACGATCCCTCTTGAACCCCCCGCCCGGAGAGGAAGCGAGTGCAGAGGTCAAATCCACCTGTCAGGTCTCAGACCGAGTAGATGAAGCTCAGAAGACACGGGAAGCGCCTGATTGATACCAAAATGAAAGCTCACATCACTTCATAAAAGGTAACATACTCACCATCTACATATTAATCTGACATATAGGCTGAAGCTTCGCTGAGAATCACATGAGCATCACGCAGCAGCTGCTCTTTACGTTCCCCGGAGCACAACATACAACATTTCTGTGGTTGCACCATCCGTCGTTAAACCTCCAGTCAGTCATGAGGCAACAAACAGCCCCATATATAGACATCAAACAGATTATATATTCAGCAACATCACTAATAACTGATGATTTATCGGCTCCTTTAAAGTCCAGCTCTTTAGTTTAACCATATTGGGTAGTAGGTCACTCTGTGGACGTATTAAACTTTATCCATGACCTTTAATGTGATAAGTTCAGTTTTGAGACTCTTAACTTTCGACAAAAAGGAGTTAAAGAGGAACTATGCAGGATTATTTACCTTAATTAAACAGCTTCAAAGTAATTGTGATGGTTAAATAAATGACTTGTAACTTGTTACGAGGGAGAATGGAGGCTCTGTGCTTTCCACCTTGCGTCTCTTGGCTGGAAACCAACCTTGTAAAATCAAAGCCACATCACAAACGCGCCCTGTAACCTTTTGTTTATGACAGATAAGACTACACAAACATACGCATTGTAACATGTAACAACTTTGGCGTCGTTGTAAAAAAAAAAAAAAATGCACATGGCCAGGAGGAGTGTTAGAAAAATTGCATAGTTCCCCTTTAAAGTCCAGTCTCAACTATGTGAAGCAAGAATTTCTCAGTGTTTATCTGTGACATCCAGGAAACTCCCTCCGATTATGAGAAAGTTTGTGTGATTTGACCAAAGAAGCTGCTGAACACCAGCGATAAGTCGTTTCGATAACACACTGTAACTGTTTCTTGTATTATTTTTTTTTAATACTGCATCTGTTGTGCAAATGCTAAAACCTTCATAAACAAGCTTTAACTCATATGAAAAGCTCTTTTCATGACTTTAAAAACTTCCATCATCAGCAGTATAATGTCATCGACTTGTCTGGTTTTAAAAAAAGAAGAGCTTTAAATAAAACTTGTATGAACTTTAAAGTGACGGCTCGTTGGCTCGACTTGAAAAGGCGATGACGGATTCGTCCTTGGCCTCGGCTCCGAGCGTCACTGTTCACTGTCGTCCTCTTGCTGCTCGTTCTGCAGTCGTCTTCCTGCTGCCACCTGTGAGCAGACGGCCAGGAAGTGTTTCACAGCTTCGGGTTCCTCCTCCTCCTCCTCCTCCTCCTCCTCCTCCTCGGTCTCACGCCAGAGCGTTTGGTGCATGCAGCTGCCTGTCACACCCAGGGGAAAACCACTTGGACAGAAATAAAATTCAATCTCTATATCTGAGTTCGTGGCAGCCCTTCAATAGAACTGTTCATTATTGTTGCTTTTTTTTATTTTTATCCTTTTCTTTTCACTTTTGTTTTGTTCACAAGTGGCCAACTGGTGCCGCTCTGCCCTGCAAAACATTGGTACTTTGGGGGGAAATGCCATCAATGTGTGATGAAGTAGGAGCGCGATGAAGCTGGGGACAGGAACTACTATCAAAACAGATGTTGTAATAATGTGAACATTTTGTCCCAGTCCTTTAAAAAAAAAAAAAAAGCCCCTTGGACACAAAGTCGACTCTAAATCAGCGTGCTACGACTTGGAGTAGTAATCCAACACAGTCTTCGTGGAAAATGGGAAAATTCTGTCGGGAATCAATAGAACATGTCCGCTACATCAAATGTTACCAAAAATATTGCAGCGAAATCAAATAAGACAGTAATCAACTTTGCCTCCATTAGTCAGACACATGAAGAAAACCGTTTCAGCGCAAATGAACTCCGTATTTAAACTGTTTCGACCTCAGACTTTAACCCTGTCTCCGTCCTGGTCGACCTGAGCGCACAGCGGCATTTTAGGCCGACGATGAAATCCTCATCAATCATCTGGAGAGGTCTTCGTGATTGATTCCAAATATGCATCAAAGAGTGAAAGTCTTTCAGCAGCAAGACATCTGCTGTTTTTTCTTATTTATCTTTTAATACGTTTTGCATTTCACACACAGTAAATACAACTTTTTACATTTACATGCACATTTTACCACATTTTACCGCCACTTGCATTGTTTTTCTACTAGTTTGAGTAACACATGCAAATGCATCCTGAATTCAACCTGGGGCACTTTGTTATGTATCATCTTCTTCCTCTTTTGCCCTGTCCTTACATATTTTAAGAAGTTATAACTTAAAAAGTAAAAAACAAGAGTGGTAGGCATTTCCTATTTAGTTGCTTTTAACTTCAAAAGTCCCAACAAGTCACTTTCATGTTCAACACCATTTTCTTTTATCCCCTGGAAACACTTCTGTTGTGTTTATTATTATGGGACTGAACTTGCAGTTTCCATGTGTTGTGATTTTATTTTTATTTTTGCACCACATGTGTTGTCATTTTTATGAGGATGGGTTTTTATTTTTTTCTGAATTTGCAGCTTGTTTGTGTCCTTGCATGCATGTGTTTTCTTAGTTTGCAGTGTGTTGAGCTCTCAGGGCCACCGTAGATGTTTTGACCTGTTGATGCGTGTCAGTGACACCTTGAAGACGATCAAGGTTTTCAAGTTGCACATAAAGCGGAAACACCGGAAATGATGGGAAAAAGTCAAAATATGACGCAATCATTGGTGGATTAATTAAAGATGTGACTTTTGAAGCAGCTGTAGATGGAAACATCAGGTCGGTCTGAAGGCTTTAACCTTCCTCACGTTTTTTTCTTTGTGTTTGTTCAAAGTTAAACAGTTTTAATGACATGGTCGTCGATCTTCTGTCAAGGTTTAACAGCAACATGACTGAAGAGTTAGCTACGCTGCTGTTCTTTGATAGCCTGGTTATACCCATGCTGCCTTGTGCACAATTTTAGGGAGCCAATCACAGAACAGGGCAGCAAGACGATGACGACACACTGAAGCGACTTTGTTGATAGCGTGTTGATCCAACATGGTGGAAGACGCTTTACCTTTCGATGCAGCGTTAGAAAGTGTTTTAAGTAGTTTAGACTGCAAGTTTATGTTTCCGCATCGGATTTCTGTCACTCTACATACGTCATCAGGTATGACTGATACGACTAGCTATAAGCTACGTACAGACATATACAGTAAACAGCTCTGGGCTTTCGAAAACCATGCCGCAAATACAAAAAAAATGAACGTGTGGTTCCCAGACCGAATCTCAATCTACATTGAGTTGAGGTCTGGTGTTAGCCAGGCTGGTTCCTTGATGCAATAGTGGATGGAAATGCACGTTGATTAGCATTTAGCCGATTGTGTGGAAATAAGTTTCGCAAATGAGAAAAGCGCTGGAGAGTCTCGCTTCTGCACAGCGTGATGTGGATGTTGCAGAAACTGTCGGACATTTAGTTGGAAATCTGGTGGGAGGAGGGGGAGTTCCTGAAGCTGTTCACTCACAGCTTCTTTTAAAAAAATCTTGTACATATGTTACATTTTCAGGCTCCTGGTCCGTCATGTATATTCTGCGGTCGTGGTCGCGCTGTTTGCATATAAATCAGCGCAGCTCCAGCTGAGGCCGAGGAGGACCGGCCTCGATCTGCTTCCTCTGGCCGCTTCAGACAGGACAGGACGGTGCCGAGTCAGCCTGTGTGTTCACAGAGCAGCTGGCACCGCTGAGGACAAACAGGGGCCTGTCAGAGGAGGCCAGAGTCCACAAAAACCACAAGAATCCTGAGTCTGGCACGGCGGAGCAGCAGCTCAGGCCTCGCTCTTTCAGGGGCAAAGCTAGAAGGAGACAGGAACACGCTGCATCATCATGCTTTTTCTGTTCCTTTTCAAAGGTTTTCATCTTTGATTTGGTGTCTGCCTGTGATTATTCCCCCCTCTCTCTCCCCATTGTCCTCACTTTTGTTGTTTCTCCTGAGCTGGAGTCATTTGCTGCAGCTTGTTCTTGTCCGCTGTGCAAAAAAAAAAAAAAAAAAATCAACCTCAGCGAGTCCTGAAAATCGCCCAAGGTAAACAATCCATCACCGAAAACACGACAGCTTATGGGTTCTGTCAGTGTTTCCGCTTTATCGTTATTCCTGGGAGCCGGGGCGGAGGGGGTTTCCCTATCAGCGCTGCATTAGATTACGCTCTGCTCGCTGTCAATCACCTCACGCCCACAGGAGGAAGACCTGCGGGTCTCCTGAAGCTTCTTGTTTCTCTAATGTTACTGTAACAGTAGTGATTTATTTCAAACTCCTGCAGGTCGGACATGAAAATCTGGTGATATGAATGCTGATGCTTGAACATTTTCTTCCTCATTATTGTCTTGTTGTTCCTCGGACTTTTTCTTTTTTGTTAGTTAGTTAGCGAAGGGACAATTTCACCTTGACCCTCCAGGCCTCCTCCTCCACAATGGGACCTCTCATCCCATTGCACATGGGAGTATTTACCAATGCAATGCGGATGAAAAGACCTCCCCTCCTTCCTCTCCTCCTCTCTCTCTGTGTCTCTGTTTCCCGCTCCCAGTCTGGATTGATTTAACTGTACCGTTTCAACTGTCTGTGCAGCAGCAGCAGCAGCAGCAGCAGCAGCAGATGTCGGCCATACTGAAAACCCAACTTGGAGCGGCGCCTTCACGCCCGGGCTCAGGGCCGCTGCCTCACATGTTTGACTCATTGTTTGGCCGGAGGGAGGGAAACGGAGCGGAGGAGGTGGTGGTGCAGGATCACCATTCTGCATTTGGAGTCAGTGTTTGCAAATATATTTTACACGTTTTATCGCACAAGATCGTTTTACTCCTGATGAAAGGCTCCACCCGGCCGATGAAAACAGTTGTTTAACGAGTTTTCTGCAGTCCGACAAACATAAAATCGTCTTCAGGGTCGTGTCAGTGAGGAGGGTTTCAAAGTTTTACTGTGAATATCTGTCTGGGCTCACAACAAGCTACGCTACAGTGTAGGTGAGGTCCAACACTGGGAAATGTGGGAGGCCGCTGTTTTTAGGAGTTTAACTCAGACCAGGGGCCAAGTGTCAGGATATCTCAGCTTCTGCTGCACAGATTTAGTCTCTGAACAGAACTGAAGTTTGATAGACGGGACGAAAAAGAGAAAATAAAACATCACACATTGGACAAAAAACAGTCCAAGTCCAAGTAAAAAGTTAAGTGTTTCCGTTGGGATGTTTTTAGTACCACAACGAGCCAACATGTCATGTACAGCAATGTGAAATTGCTCTTACACTGTCTTATGAACAGAAATGACAACAGAGCGTCATTGATTTAGGAATTAAAGGCTCAAACCGTAGGGAAAGTGCTTCTCAAAGGAAAGAAGAAGGAAGATGGGAGCGATAGTAAGAAGACTGAGGCGGCAACAACAACCACACTGCCATGTTTTCATTTAAAAACTCATCTCTTTTGATGAAACGACTACATTTGGAAACACTGCTGACCCTGTTTTAGTTTGCAAACTCACTGAAGTCAAGAGACCCTTAAAAACAATGACGATTTGGTTTTATCAGTCTTGCGGAACCAGTGGGGAAAGCAACTTGTATAACAAATTACAAGTATTACTGAGCTTGTTTCTTTCTCTTGCAGCTCAGCAGACTTCAATTCTGCATTTTTTAACACTGCGACTGTTTTGCTGAGAAACTAATCAACAGCAGAGTAAAGAATCTGCTTCCTATCTGCTTCTCGTTTACACTGTTTACTAATGATAACATGGACGGAGTCAGAGAGGAGCCACGAAGCAGCTTGTCAGTGGCGTAGGAGGTAGAGCGGGTCGGCCAGTAACCAGAGAGATGGCGGTTGGCGTGTCCTTTGTCCTTCGTTAACACGTCTTCACCCTGTTTGCCACGTATGAATGTTTGGTGGTGGTTGGGGCGACCGTTCGTTTGGCGACCACATTAGCAGCCGAGCTTCTGTTAGTCTGTCTCAGCTTACTACCACCACCGGTGTGAATGTGGTAGAAATTACAAGATACGATACCCAAGCACTTATCATGAAAAAGCTTTGTATAAATCCAAGCTGTTTTTAAAGGGGCTACGAGGAGTTTCGGAAAGCGAAGTCGGACGAAAGCGAAAGCATTTGCCGAGAATGTTTTCATTCATCAAGAACGAAAAGTCGGAGGTTTGAAGACGATCAGATAAGGTCGTAGTTCCGACCATAATGGCATCTATATGCGAGATAGCGTCAGCCTACACCTTTTCAATCTATTTATGAACTAGTTGAACGAATGATGGTATTACGGAACTGACTGCGATTGATGCTCAACTGTAAATAATTTTGTGTTAAAGATCGAATAAACTACTACTACTATTCTACATAAACGATGCCAACTAGCGATCCGGCATCGTTATTCCCTTGACCCGTCGGGCAGCATCGGGGAAACTGAAAGTAGGAAATGCTGGGCGAGTCGACCACTAAATGATAATATCTAGGGATGCACGATACCACTTTTTTTCAAACCGATACGATACCGATACTTGGATCTGAGTACTTGCCGATACCGAGTACCGATGCCGATCCTTCTACCACAACAAAAAAACAAACAATTAGGCAAAATGCAATGAATTGGAAGACAAGTTTTATTTTCTTCTCTGCTTGTTACAACAAAATTTGTTGTAACAAGCCTCTGATCTAAAAAAAAAAAATACAACAAAGATGCAAAGCCGCCCTCTGATCGTGGTCTTCATGCAGAGCAATTGCATGCACTGGTATCGGTTCTTGGTATCGGTAAAGTTAACCGATACGGATACAAGTATATTACAACAGTATCGGGCCGATACCAGTATCGGTATCGGTGCATCCCTAATAATATCAAAATGAGACAAAACGCTATATTTATCGAAAACGGACCCATTAACAAGTGAGTAACGTAGATTCATCCACATTAATATGAGACTCTTTTATAACTGAAAGCAAACTCCTCTGGGTCTCTTTAATCTTACTGGATTTCAGTCAGGCCTGTAGGTTTGTGCTTTCAGTGAGGATGCTCTCAATCCCAATAAAACTGCATCACACCTCCCTGTGATGGTGAAAACCCAGCAGGGGCTGTGAAAACCTCTTCAGCAACTCTGAAGAAAAAAAGTCTAAAGTTTCAGCTCCTCATCAAACCCACAGTACGAGGCGGTTACACTGAATGAAATATTTAAAGATATGAATTTCCCCAGAAGTCGTGCATGCCTGATTGATTTATTTGGTCTATTTAGCAGTTATTTAAAATTAAACTCTGTTGCTGTTGAGTAAAGTTTGGCTGCAGTGCACACAGCATCGATCTGGAAGTTCAACACGTCGCCGTTGCAGTCAGTAACGACTCCTCTCTCTGGCCCGATGTACAGTAACAAACAATCAACAGTCGAACAATTAACATCCCATAACTCAGTGTGAGGTTTGTGTTTCATTGTGCACCACTCCCTCCTCGCTCAGTCAAGTCTTGACTTTTTTACAGCACCCTGTAGAAATGACACAAACGTCTACGGGGAGACTCGGAGGGAGGGAGGCAAACAGAAAAACAGAGCAGTCATCCAGATCTTCAGTACACGGCTTTAATCAGGACCAGGCAGACAGCCACTTTGAAATGTCCCCACTCACATTCATCTGCTCTGACATGTTTAGGGACACAGATGATAAAGGCTTAACGCAAAAAACATGTCAGCCAGAAAGAAAGAAAGAAAGAAAGCAAGGAGAAAAAAAAAGAGGACCAGGAGTTTTTCAGTGTTTACAGGCAAAAAAAAAGAAATCATCATTGTGTCGCACAGTGATGTATTTTTATAGAATAATATCACCACGTCCAACAGGAAACTCAAGAGCAAAAAATAACTCAGACGCACGTTTTCACTGGTTTTTTCTGGTTTTTACTGTCTCACTGAGCCTTTTGACAATCGAAGAGAAGCGGCCTTATTTCACATTCCTGCCGAGACACAAAGAAAGTGCACTGGTGCTTTGATTAGCCACACAGGACACAACACAGGGGTCAACACCCCAGAACAAGCCCTCCCAGTTTCACCTCCTTGCCTCCAGCCCCTCTCTACCCCCCGCCCCCCCCCTCACCCCCAACTCTCTCTATACAGCCACCCTTAATAATAATAAGCCTTCCGGGGGCTTCTTCTTCCAAATCCCATCAGTCTGTTTGTCCGGATCTCGCTCTGCGGCTTTTTCCGGATCCCGAGAGAAGGAAAGAAAGAAAGAAAGAAAGGAAGGAAGAAAGAAAGAAGGAATTGAGTCGAGGGAGAGAGACAGAGGAGGGCTGGAGTCACTCTCGCAGATCGTGGATCCTGCAGGATTAGGTGGAAAAGAGCAAATTCCACGGAGGAGTACAGAGGGAGGCAGCAGCGAGGGTTAAGACCACAAACAATAGAAATTAATTAGAGCTCCCTCCGTGGAGCATTGCTCTGCTGATTAAGGATTGGAGGATTATTGGATAAGCACATGAAACAGTGCTTTTTTTTGTGTGTATGTGTGTGCGTGTGTGGTGCATGGGGCCTCCCTCACTATCACCTCTTTCCATGTGTGTGAAAGCATGGATGCAAACTTCTTTTTACGCTGCAAGGAGCACAGGAGGATTTTAAAACATATGCTCACTTGACGCCCGGCCAGTTTGAAGTTCTGGCTGTAAATCAGAGCTGAACACTTAAAGTTTAAGTCTGTAATCCTGTTTCCAACTAAGTTTCCCTCCTTTTTTTCTCTTTTTCTTTAAAGGTTGACAAAAAAAAAAAATTGTTCCACACTGACTGATAATATTCAACAGACAAGTAGTCGACCGACAGAAAACCACGTCGATTATCAAGTAAAAAAAAACCTCTGAATATGAATCCGCTCCAACTATTTCATTGTAAAATTTCACTGCGTTTCCATGTGTTATATCGAATATCACAGGGTCAGGGCATCAGTTTGTACTCTGGGAGCTTGTGGCGGGAATTTTCCACCATTTTATAGACTAATTAATCAATCAGATGATTCACAGATGAGTCAATAGTCAATATGCAGCCTGTGTGCAAGTTGGCAGCATCTTATGCATCAGCAGACTCTCCCTGTAATGTTTCATATCAGTGGAGATGTTGACCTCTATATGCAGAGCTAGGAGTTTATTTATCTGTTAACAAGAGCGGTCGCTACTGTGTATGTAAAAAAAAACAAAAAAACAGTTGTGTAAATGATGTCACTTGAGGGGCGGAAAAGCTGCAAGTTTAAAAATGAAACAAGTCTGAGGGTGTGGCGTTAAAAAGAAGTAGAAGAAGGAAGAAGAAGTAGTGGTTTGCCAGACCTCTGCGGCCTGCTCCTCATCTCCGCTGCGATCCAGCACTCTGACACTACACAATGGCCTCGATTTACATTACACGCCCAACTCTCCAAAACCAAAGTGTCAGTGGTCAAGTTGCACTGAAGCGTGAACAGGATCTGAATTCATTAAAGCAAGAGAGGAGTAACTCTCACAACAAGGCGGACATTATGTTGGGTTTCTTTTCCACTATTTAAATCTAAGTGAAAGTCGAGTGAATGCGAGTCGAAAAATTGACTAAAAATATAAATATTATGAGGCTTTAGAGGAGAATCGGTGTTCAAAGGCTTCGTCTGGATGAAAGAGGAGGAGCTGCAGTCAGAGTCGCCTGAGGGTCAAAAGATCAGAGAGAAAAGAGCAAAGACTCATAAGTTGAATGGAGGCAGAAACTCAAGGCCAAGGTCTCTCTCCGTCTCGCACACAGAGACACACACACAGACACACAACAGGTGTCGCTGAGCCTCTGTTGTTCTTCCCCCCGGGCAGACACACTACGATGATGAGAGGGTGGATAATTTGAGAGGCCACGGTCGAGGAAAAACGTCCAGCATCCATCATCAGTGATAACAAGGTGGATGTTGTGATGGTCGTTCCGTTTGGTCTCAGCACAAATTAACCACCTGTTAATCCCTCACCCCCTCCTCCCCCCAAAACCCACATGTTTAATCTGATGTCTTGACCCCTTCTGCAACCTATAAACCACTTTAACTCAGTGTTGCTGCTTATTTTGCGACAAGACAGAACAAAAATCCTTCATTTTACCCTGTTTGTGCCTCAATTTTGTGAATAATTAAACTAATTCTGATGTTTTTTTTAATATAACCCCCAAAAATGTGTCTTGATGATCCGTTTGCTTAAAAACAACATTATTAATATAAAATATTGATTAAAAAACCAAATGAAAACATATGGAGAGGGAGATTTACAGCTTTGAAGTAGTGACAGAGAAGTTGTTTGAATTTATCTCCAGACTCAAAAAGCATCTCCAGGTTCTGCATCTGACTAACACACCTTCTGCACGTGGGCGTTTAGTGCAGTGTGCAGTCAGTGCACCTAACGGGACAAAACTTCAACACACACACTCACACACTCCACGCCCACAAAGTCTGTAGGCTACAGAGGGGAGGAGGAGGAGGAGGAGGGAGAAGAGGAGGGGGGTGTTCAATCCAGTCTGGTGTCTGAACACACGTACAAACACTCCTCCGAGGCGCAGGACGCACGGAGGACGCACGAAGAAACGACCGAGCGGCAGCATTACCACGCTGCAGCGATACAAACAAAGTTTAATCAGATTTTATTTTAATTTTTTTTTAAAGTTTGGACTTTGCGTTTTGGTGATTCTTTGTTTTGAAGCTCAGATTCGGCGGGATTTTTCTTCTTCTTGCCTCTCTCTCTTTCTCTGTGTTTCTTTCTATCCAACCAAACCAAACCAACCAAGCGGAGGTGTGTTTCTTAGGATGCGCAGACATCACGGGAGTGTGTGCTGTGTCTCCACGCTTTGGATCCATAATGTGAGGATTTGTGTCGGAATAAACAAGGACGCTGCGTAAAAGGGAAAACAAAACAACCTCTACCACCGGTGAAGCTTCGTTTCAGTCCCCCAATCCTTCACTCCCTCCCCAGCAGCTCAAAGAGTCCGGAATGGGGCCGTCATCATCTGCGCTGCTGCTGCTGCTGCTCATCGCTGCTCTGGGTAAGAAACTTTTTTTTTTCTTCCATGTTTTGCAAGATTGATTATTATTCATTCAGTGTGTGGCGGCGCAACAAGTGTGGAGGATTGTCGGGAGTTGATGCGTCCAACAACTGGAGCATGTTTCACTCCACGTGTGCATGGAAAACCCGAATGTACAAACAGCCCCTGAAAGCACCTTTGTTGCTTTGATATGAAAAAAAAAAAAAAAGACATCAGTGAATGTTATGTAGAAACTCCTGTGGGCTTTTATGTGTTCACTTCCTCCCTGCAGCCTGCATGTGTCAGGTGAAGCCCACCGCCCCCCATTCAGCTCTGCACACCTGTTAACCATCATGGCTGTGTGTTTGTGTCTGTGAGCACTCATCATAATAATATTTCCTTATGCCAGTCTGAGGTAAATGTTTGAAGGCTATAGATAGAGCCCAATAAAAAGCTTCCTCCCTCCTTCCCCGGGGGGTAAAGTGGGCAGATGAAAGCAACCGGGAGAGTTAAGAGCCACTTAAAACACCCCATTCTTGATGAAAAACCCTGTCAGAGCAGCAGCAGAGGATTATGGGACTGCAGTTTCTGACCCGATCCATCTGCTGCCAGTGACAGTGGCAGGGAACATTTGGCTGCATCTTTCCACTTATCCTTAAGTGTGTTTAAGTGAATGTAACGTTCAATTAAGTGGTGTGTGTATGTGTATGTGTGTGTGCAATGGAAACGCACTGTCAGCTGAGATTAGTGTGTGCTGTAAATCCACATGAGGAGGGGGGAAACTCTCATTGTGGAGAGTGAAACAGCAAAAGTTTGAAAAAGACTCAGAAGTGGACTCTGTGATCTTCTCAATGCGACCTTTTAGTTTCATTGTTTATTCAGTTATTTTTATGACATGTATTGAACTGTTTTCTTTCTGTGTTCAGCTTGTTGTTGTTTTTTCTTCTTCTTCTTTTCCTTCCTTCCTTTTGGTGGCAGAGTTGGAAAAATGAAGCGTTTTTAGAGTCAAAGTTTGCTCATTACAGCCCAGAAAATATACAAACCGCCGGACTGTGGCAGCAAAAAGAGGAAAAACACCTCATACACAAGGTTTTCAACCACTTCAAACACAATAACAAGCAGGAACTCGACGGATATGTCATCTCTGAGGCCAAAACAGGTCCTGATGTTTGAGAGCTAAATTGGGGGGGGAAGTCCGTTTTTTTTTTTTTATACTGTAACTCAAACAACAAACAGAACGAGACATTTTTAGCAACGTGTAGGCTACTCACGTTTTAAAAAGTGCGAAGACTAAGGCAGGATGTTTAACAAAATAGCAAAACTTTACTGTAAGATGTGACAGAAACATCAAATATGAGAGATCAAGGCATCTTCACCAGAAATGATTGCACCGTATGGAAGTATCACATAATTTTGATGTTGGTAAAGAATATTTTAAACCCAGACTGAGAGGAATATGTGTAAAAAAATACACATTAAATGCACTGCATTCATCCATTAGAGGTTATTTAAACACAAACTGTATTGGGTTGCATGTATGAACAAGACACAGAAACAGACTGCTCATGAATGCATCTCAACAAAAAGAGACTTCTTATTCATAAAAACATGCAACAATGTTTGTGATAGACCCTGAACAATATCGTCTCACATTGTTTTTAAGTTATTTTTCCACATTGAATTCCAGTTACCAACATCAATCCATCAATCAGCTGTTGAAGTTGAACTGGAAATCGAACTAACAAAGCTCCGGCTCCAACCGACCAGGCCAAGTAATCAGAGCTGTGATTAGAGAGGCATCAGTGAGAAACTGGCAAAGTCGTTTAACGTCAAGTCAGACGAGTCTAATTCACAGTGATGTCAGAAATAAACCCAAACAGAGCAGAGACAGATGGAGCCGAGCTTGAGAGCAGTTGTCGCTCAATCGCACCTCAAGCTCGTTGCATTAACTGTCCTCCATCAGTAGATGGAGTTGACCCGTCGTCATGGAGATACAGATGTTCATTTTTCCACCTCAGGCTATTACTTTCATTTCTTTTTTTTATTTGTTTGAAAGCTTCGGAGCGTGCGTGAAATCGTTGCTCGGTGAACATGTGGCCCATGTGAGTGTGTTTTCACTCTGAATCAATCAAAACTCTGTCATGAAGCTGAAAACATGAGTTATTTCCAGACTTCATGAGCGCCGGGCGCACGCTACGCTATGCTATGCTATGCTATAGCCTAGCGTGGCGACGTCGTCTCGGCTGCTCAGATGGGCTGAGATCACCTGTTATTGTCGTTTTAGTGATCTTGGATGATGAGACCCGATTGTGTCAAATTTTAAAGATTAACAGCGTCATCGTGGACACGTTAGCTTGTTTTTGGACTATAACATGTAGCGTCTCAGAGGAGCTAGCATAGCTAAAGCAGCGTTTTATGACCTTTTTAAAATCCTAATCTGGACAAACTGACTCACAGCTGCAGCTGTCGGATGCATGTGGAACAAAAAGTACAATAATATTTTCGAGACAAAGAGTTTTAAAAAAATAAATTAATAAAAAAATACCCCCCTAAAAAAACCAGCACCATCTTTTACAGCTGCTCTGCTGCACTTCAGTCGTTTCCCACCTCTGGATTCAGTCATTTGGACGTGTGGTGTGTTGTGTTATTTTCTTTACCCCCTTTCATTTGGTCTTGCAGTAACGGTCACTGCCAAACTCTGAGATAACACAAAGAACAAGTCCTTTGTCTGGTCTCTGCTGCTCTGGCACTTCTGTTTTTTTTTCTTGCCTCCTCCTCTTCTTCTTCTCCTTCTTCCTCTTCTTCTTCTTCTTCTTCTTCTTCCCATAAACGATGTGGAGTCTCTGCTTGTCAGGGGTCCCAGTGCTGTTACCTCACCAGTGGGATCAGGCCAACTGGAAATGTTCTCGGTGGTTTTGGGCTCTGGGAGTTTTGTGGGCGCTTTGATTCAGATAGAGAGCAGCAGTTTGGGAAAGCAGCAGTCAGTAGGAGCAGCAGCAGCAGCATGGAGGGACCAGGAGGTTCGAGTCGAGCCTTTCTGATGATCGCCCTAATGAGGGAGGAGTTTTTTGGGGTTTTTTTTTTTTTTTTGCACAGAGAGAGAGAAGGCTCATGGAAGAAACTCCCACCGCTCACACATTCAACTCTCGTTAAAGTGTCGACACAAAGAGATGTATGACGCTTCCTCTTAAAAAGTAATTTTACAAACAAGGCTACACACAACCTCCTTTTAATCATTTTCCCATTTATTTCCCTGTAAGCCTGTTTCCCATTCCGAGCTGGTTCGCCCTCTTGGCTTTGATGTCGTGTAACTCCTTAGTGAAAAAAAAAAGATTTGTAACTGTGTTTAAAACCGTTCTAAATAAAGCTCATGTTTCATTATGATTCAGATATTTTCACCAAGCCACAAGTGATTCTTAAACAAGTGCTCGGTCCGACGACGACAATGCAGCCGCCGCAGCCGCCACTGCTGCTGACTCTGGATCAGGTCATTCGTTGCTATACACAGTATCATTGGTTTTCTATCAAAAACAGATAAATCATGATAATGATGATGTTTTTTTCAGCTTTTTCAATGTCTTTTTAAGTGAAGTGAAGAAAGAAAGAGTCTGCAGCTTGAATGGTGGGAAAGGATTTAATGAAATATTGGATTTCAGCTTTTCTGGATCTTTTCAGAGTCAGACTTTACTGAGCAGCATGAGCCAGGGCCTCTCCAAAACCCTTCAGCTTTATTCAAATCGCTTCACAGTATCTCTGTTATCTGCATTACTCAGGATCTATGGAAGCTGCAGGGAAACATCAGGTGATCATTCAACATCCTAAAACTTCTGTTGTAAAGAAAGCGTCGCTTTTCTGGATTCTGGGTTTTTTTATTTGCAGAGTTACCTGCTTCATCTTTGGCTTTCCAGCTCCTCTTATTCACATTTAGACCAAAATCCGATTCCTCACAGTTGTTCATTGAAACAAAATGTCAAATATTCCCCAAACTGAAAAATCAAATATCAAAAGAATCTGGGCGTAATTGACTTTATTCAGAGTTTAGCTGTCCGCACAGCTGCTATGACCGCAAATAGCCTATAGTAGGCTATATCAAAATGATATAAAAAAATCTGATTTAGCTCTGTAATGACATTAAAACGTCTTTAACTGACGTCAACGAGCTCCACCTCCCTCGTAGATACGTCGTCCTGTCGTCATGTGCCTGAAGCTCCAAACTCAGATCACATGAAGGCGACTCCAGCTGCTGAACATAGACCAGATGTTGCTACAGTTATTTTAATTATTGATTAGTCCAATCAGTTGATTACTATAAGGCAGTAAAACATCTGTTAATAGTGAGAAGAAAACCCACAGCAGCCTCTGACTGAGACTCCAAATGGATCTGAAGATACTAAACAGACATTAATAATCAACTCTGAGCAGCAGATATTCATATTTGAGAAGCAGGAACTAGTTGATTTTCTGGTGTTCCTGATCAAAAAAAGACTAAATTATTGAGATTACTGTCAAAAACATTGTTTTGTAACAGTATGAACATATATAGGATGTTAATTAATTCACAATATTGATCATTTTTACATAGTATCCAGCCCTAGTTTTTCATTTTTGTCCAAAGTGCATCTATTCCATTTATACAGCTACATCATTTTGTGTATTGTGTGTTTGTGTGTGTTTGTGTTGCCCTGAGCTTCACCTGCCATTAAACCTGTGTTGGTATTTGAGCGGCGGAAACGTCAGTGATGTTTTAAAGTGTGTTTGTATTGCACATCTCACCAGGTTTCCCTTTTTAAACTCACACACACACACACACACACGCTGGTAGTTTCTGCTCTCCTCATTGTGAAAACAAGCTGTTGGCAGCCGCTCAGGAGCCGACTGCAGGTGCAAAACACACACGCACGCACACAGACACACACACATTTAACATGCAGCAAACTCTGAGGCCTTTTCTTTGATTTCCAACAGAGCAGCATTACTAATGCCACCAGCTGAGTCGAGGGATCAACTGTCCAGTGTTTCCACTGAGCAGCGCTGTGATGTGGTGATTTGCACACAAGCCCGGGCTGTAACACTCGTACAGTCGCTGCTTCGCTGGGTGTAAAACAGCTGGATAAATCTCTGCTCTCCTCGGAGCTTTTTGGCTTCTCTTAATCAGATGTTTGTGTTCCTCCGTCGGACGTTTATTAGCCTCAAATTAAAAGCGCGCAGGCGACCGCAGCGGCATTCCTCTGGCCTGGCGTTAAACGATATTGCCAGGCCGGTTAGGTCTGATAGGGAGGAATTTAATGCAAAGTCTTCATATTTCAAGGTAGATTTTGATGATATTAGAGTATTACATGGAATAAATCCTCCCAGGAATGTGAGCTTCAAGGCTTTTCTTTGGCTCCGGGCTTTGAAAATGCTTTCATTTCCGATATTTTATCCCCCTGTAAGCTGGGCTCATTGTTGAAGGTATTGTTGTTTCATGTGGTGCATCGAGGGGTATACGTATGTGCAGATAGGAATGGGAGCTGAGAGAGAGAGCCTTTGAATCTCCAGGCTGCTCACGTCCCTTTTAACTCTGTTTACAGAACAGATGTCAGAGTTTGTTGTGGTGTCTGATGCAAGAGCAGAAAGTCACCTGTTAGATCCTCAACTTTTGGCATCAAAGATTTGTCTTTTCATCACATGATCAGCTCGTATTAACTCCTGAAGAGTCCACTCATGCCAGCTGCTCGAGGTCACTGATAAAGCTGTGTAATCCCAGGGTGATATGTGAAAATGATTTAATTAAACCCTCTAAACACTTCAGAGAGAGCTGACTTCAAACTGAAAAGCTGCTGCTTTTTCTCCTTGATCTAAGTGTAATTAAGTTTCTTTATTAGCTGCTTTGAAACGAGTTGAACTTCATTTAATGGGATGTTGAGATCTGACAGAAAAAGCTCAGGGAAAAAAACACAACTTAAACCAATTCTTTAGTTGTTTAAGATTTCAACCTGGAGAAAAAAACAGCTGAGGTTGAAACATTGAACCCGAATGGCACGACGCCATGTTTGTGGTTTCGCCATCTCTCATGCTTCTTCACTGAGAGTTTCTCACTTTTCTTTGAAGCCTGAAATTTTCCCATGAAACCAAAAAGTCTCACGGACGAAATCTGCTGATGTTTTCAGTAATCATCCCTTTTTTTTCTAAAAAAAGAAACATGAAAATGAAAGATCTCCATTCCACTGAGTGACACCATCCTTTTCTCATCGCTGTTATGTTCCCACAGGCTGGGCGCAAATGACTGGGCACTCCAGTCGTCTCTCCCTGGAGAAAACCTTCGGCCGCGCGGTCAAAGACTCCCAGTGCCATCACATGCTGAAGCACCTTCACAACGGAGCCAGGATCACGGTGCAGATGCCTCCAAACGTAGAGGGGCACTGGGTGTCCACCAGGTAAACCACTAGGGACTCATTTTGTCTGTGCACCCAATAGGTTTTCACATGAATTTACATTATATATACAATCTAATGCAACTGTTGCTATACGTTTAGACATGAGCATAAAAACATGGTTTGTATCTCATAAATATCTGCAGGTCATCCAGATATTTTTGCATGTTCAGGGTTATCATAACAAACTTTCTTTCTTTTCAAATACAATTAATTTCAAAGGCCAAGGTTGCTGTAACTACAGAAAACCTTAAAGCTGTAACTTAAGATATAATATTTGCACAAATCATACTTATTTTAAATGTCTCTTGATGAACAGGGATTGTAATGAGTGATGGAGGTAATTTTTAGTTCTTTTTTTCCCATAAAAGCCATAACTTGTAAACCCAGCGCTTCGCTTCAGCTAAGCATTAAATCTTGAATATCTGAGGTTCTTTGAATGCACCACAGAGCAGCATATTTCAGACTGGCCCCTGCTGGCAACAGGAAAGACTGTGATAACTAACACACAGACATGCAGTAGATTACAGTGATCTCTGAGAAGGTTTTAATTCTCTGCAAAGTGATTTTCCTCCTGTGTAAAAATAAAAGAGGCAGTCTGGAAGGTAAAAACAAAACCACACTCATAAATCTAATGATTTGCTCTAATTAATGGAAGCGCGATGTGAAATCAACAGGCGAAAACATACAAACCGCCACAAAGCTGAGTAAGATACTTAAAGGGATAGTTCAACATTTTGACAAATTGGCCCATTGCTATAATCCCTATAGTCTAAGCTGTAGGTCTGTTACCTTTATTTGTCGGTGCAAGCTATTTTTAGAACAGTGGAGCAGAGCCGTGAGCTGCTCAGAGCTACGTTATGGAATTGTTGGATTGTGTATTTGATGAGTTTGATGAGGGAAACCAAGAAATCCCATTAGCCTCTGTAGCGTAGCTTTGAGCAGCTTGCGGCTCTGCTCTGCTGTTCTAAAAATAGCTTGCACCAACAATTAAAGGTAACAAACCTACAGCTATGACTATAGCGATTATGGCAATAGGCCAATTTTCCAAAATTTTGAACTATCCCTTTAATAAAGACTAAACTAAAACTGTTTCTGTTTGCGGTTGCAGCTGTGAGGTGAGACCGGGCCCAGAGTTTCTGACGCGCTCCTACAGTTTCTACCCCAACAACACCTTCCAGGCTCACCAGTTCTACTACGAGGACAACCACTGCACCAAACCCACCTACACGCTGGTCATCCGGGGTCGCCTGCGCCTACGCCAGGCCTCCTGGATCATCCGCGGGGGCACGGAGGCAGAGTACCACTACCACCGCGTCCAGATGGTTTGTCACACAGCCACCGTGGCCAAAGAGCTCGGCCAGAGGCTCAACCACAGCTGCCGGGGGGCGACGAAGGGCCCCTGGGAGCCCAACGTGATCTACGAGCTGTGGAGCGAGGGGGGAGGCTATGACTGCTCCAGGGAGCTTAACTTCGCCATGCACGAGCTGCAGCTGCTCAGGGTGGAGAAGCAGTACCTGCATCACAACCTGGACCACCTGGTGGAGGAGCTGTTCCTGGGAGACATCCACACCGAGCCGTCGCAGAGGCTGTACTACAAACCGTCCAGCTACCAGACCGCCCTGCAGAACGCCAAGGTCAGACACTCCTTCACGTCATCTCTGTGTTTCTCTTTGTAGGACAAAAACTACAGTTTATTTAATTCAATTTAATTCAAATATATGTATATGCTGTAGCACCATATCATGCAGAAGCAGTTCAGAGTGCTAGGACAACATATTAAAGAAGTAAACAGCAATAGATACTAAGACACACAGAAGTTCATACACACAGAGACATTTAAGGAAATGCGTAGCTAAACTGAAAAGTCTTAAGTTTGGCTTTGAAGGAGCACGACATTTCTGCTTTCTCATGTGGTATTTAGAGCTACTGAACTGGTGTAGATCCTTGGTCTCCATCCTGCAAGATGAAGAGATGTAAAGCTTGTAAAATGATCATGATTAGTGGAGAAAATGAAATTCTGCAGCACAAATCTGGCATTTTTTTTCTTGACTTTTCTCCACTTTTTACTTTATTGTTAAAGGCTGATTATTATGAATTCCACTCATTCAAACAAATAATAAACCATCCAAACAAAATGGTACGAGGGCGGGAATATAGACTGGAAACAGAGCTGCAAATACAGGATTTACTTACACATGTGATTCATGCATTTCCTAATTTATAGAGGACTGTTTTTCTCAATCCATTTTTTGAGTTGCTGTCTTTTTTCCTCTTTGTCTTTGTTATTTGGTACAGTTTTGACATCCAAATGTCCAAATTAGGCATGCACTCTTTGAAACCATTGCTCTACAGCGCCCCTAGTGGTCAAAAACTCCACAATGCACCTTTAAGTTTCAGGGACTGCAGAGTTTGTGATTGTTTTTGAGGCAGAGAACTTTCACTAAATCAAGGTTAATTATTTGTTTTTTTTGCAAATTAAAACAGCTGCACATGACAATCAATGCAATCAGAGTAAATTCTTGACCTGAGAGTCAAGTTTGTTTGGCTGTAGAAGAGTGTGTATATAGTGCAACAAGTCTACGAGCAGGATGAGGGTCCTCGGCGCTCCTCAAACTGTCTTCTGTGTTTGTTGGAGCACATGACCGGGGCCGGAGACAGACCTCTGTATTCTGTCCTATATGTGTGCGGCTCAGTGAGTAACCTGTTGAACTTCACTCCCACTGTGCTGAGCCCTCCACGCGGCGGAGAGAGAGACCACACACACCAGAAAGGGGCTTAAACTGAGCCTGAAAACATTTTTTATGGGAGTTTATCTTAAGTAGGACAGCTGGGTGAAAAAAAATATTTGAAAGGAATTCTCAGAAATCATTAATTCCCAACAAGTGTAGACGGCTCCAGTGTCAATTTATTATAATCTTCTGGGATAATTGAAAATTTGAGATCTGTAATCTCCAACAACTTGTTGCACGGAGAAGATTAAAACACACCAAATTTTAACTGCACTCTGATGGAAATCTGATTGAAGGATCAGTGTGAGAATTACGCCCTTAAACCCTCATACGCTAAACATTTGCACTCATAGAAACCAGAAACTATGCACGCGCACATTTCATCTCCCAAATCTCATCTTAGTAGAAAGAGCTCTTTCTTCCCTCCTCTGTGCTTACGGTGTGTAATTTCTGTATTTACTCTGCTGAGCAGCAGTTTCCTCGCTGGCTGAAACCCTAGAGTGATGTTTTCACTGTCACCCTCCACAGAGATTACAATGAAATCCTGTTCGGGTCCGCTGTCTAAATAAACATCCATTTGTACAGGGATGACGGGGCTTGGTGTTGCTGATCAGAATGTAAACAGAGTGTGGAGTGAGGAGCTGTGATCAGACGAGCTCCCCCGTGGCGCTGTAATGACCACAGCTTCTCTCTTTAAGCCCCTCTGGCCCGCAGAGGCGCAATGTGAAACCGTGGCCTATCTCTGGGAGCGATCAACATGTGGTATTCCTAGAATTTGGATTCATGCGGCCATATGAATTATTCCAGCGAGCGCATACCAGGTCTGATTTCATGCATGCCTGAGGCTCAAGTCAAAAGTGTTGCATGTGCTCTCCGTCTTTCTCCTCCTCCATCTTTTCTGAATAAAGGGGAAGACGAGGTGTCGGTGGAGCTGAAGTTAAAACACGCTCGCACAGCTTTGACTTAAAGGGTCAGTTCACCCAAATTAGGAATAATCTCCTCTTCTACTCTTTATTCAAGTAAATGCTTGACTTAGTATTTCCATTTTCCACTTTTACTCCACTGCATTTCAGGTAGAAATATGTGTTTGTTGATCTAACCATATTTCTAAAATGGCACTAGCTGCATCACATATTACACTGCAGATCACAAGTAAAAAAAAACAAAAACGGGTTCATTCATTCATATACAAACGACTATAACAAAAATTCAACAAAGCAAAATGTGACCATGTGATCATAAAAGTGTCAGTAATAATCCAATATATTCCAGTCTTGCCTGGGTTAAGTCATAAACCTGCGGAAAATAGATGAAATAACAAATGAAGTTACAAAAATCTAATGATTCTGATTTAATTTTCAAAACAGACCTTTGATACACACCAACCCGTCACAAGACTAGAAACAATCAACTGTTTAATGTAACAGCTTATCAGTGTTTTACATGACACTCATTATTGTACCTTTTTTGCCAGTGAAACTGTAAATAAAACATTTTACTCACTAATAATGTAAGTGTAGGTGGTTCAGGATTAATTTATGAAACATATACATGTGAATGAAATTCCCCTTGTGTTGGTCACAGTGTTTCAAAACTACTTTTTTTGTTTATTTGTTTTTTTTTAACCAACAACAGCAACGCCCCTTTTCCAGGAACAGCGTCTCCCTCGTTGTGGATAATCAGACGAGCATGCTGTTAACAGCTTTCATTGGACAATTACTTTGGCCCACAGCAGTCTTAGTACTTCCAGTCTAAACTGTTCATTGTGTTTTTTTCTATCAACAGTAACTGGGATGTTGTTTCTGGAGGGAGATTCTGCTATTGATTTTTTTTTTTTATTTCCCCTGCAAAGCTGCCTTTATCAATATTTTTATATAAACAAAGGCTCAAATAAGGTTTTTGTGCTTTGACAAATTCACATCATTTTGAGCCAACTCTACAGCTCCCCTCAGCTCAATGGAGCCTTTTAGCTTCTTTCAGCTATTTGTTTTGGTTTTATAACAATGTTTCTGTTCAGTTTCATCAACCTCGTTAGGCAGAAAGTATCAGGGAACTAGTCTGTGGTATAATTGTTGCTCTGTACCCAGTAAAAAGTAACATGTAGGACTAAAGAGCTAGATTTTTGCCTCAGGATTTGGTGGTGGAGACCAAAAATGGAGCAAATAGAAAGTGAAAATTGTATCTTAGACGACCTAAACATATAAATGGTAACTTTGTGTCTCAGTAACTAAGCTGTGTTTGACTGGTAAACTTTATAAGGTGATGCATTATGTCACTTACAGCTCATTGTGTTGCCCCCAGGTGGTAAAAATGTTAATATATACATTAAATATGCTGTGAGTAACTAACTAAATTAAATATATAACCCTCCATTGTATTTACATGGAAAAAGACATTTCTAACATAGATAACCTCAGCACATTAAATCACAGCAGTGATCAGTGAAGAAATGTTTTGAACTATAATTTGGTTGCACTAACCCTTTAAGCGTGGTAAAATGTGCTTCCATGATAATCCAAGCCTGAATTATAGACATTTTTTAACATCCTAAATGTTGAGTAGTTTTATAGTTTTGGTCAGTTTTGGGCCCAGTCGGTCATCAACTCATCACATACTGTGAATTAGGTTTTAAAATCTATATTTTTCTGGTGAACATCAAGAGAAAATACCTCGTCCCCTCCGAAACACACAGCGCTGAAAACTTGACCAATGCTTGAGGTTGTAATGGTTTCTTTCCAGGGATTTTTTTTTATTTTTTTATTGCCATGGTGACTATCCCAATCCATTAATCTTACAATGTGTACCCCGCGCTGGTCCCGGTCCAGAACATTTGCCGGTGTCAGCAATTTGTGGTTATTGGGCAGACCTCAGCGGTGATGCAAGAGCAAGGCAGCACTAAACTTTGTTTTTTAAGTTTTTCTGGGTCTTTTTTTTTTTAGCTGCTGCTGCTGCGTCACCGAGGCAGAGTAATCACCACGTGATAATGACCCTTGTTCTGTGTTTTTATACTGCTGTTGTTAACGTGTGTCAGTGTTTGACATGTTTTTTTTTACGCATATCCCACAAGTAGAGATGCATCACGCTCCACTGAGTCTGGTCTGCGTGTGTTATGTTTTTCTTTTGCATCTTTGTGACCCCGTAAGCCGCAGAAATACATTTTAACCTAAAGCAATAAAGCCAGCGAGTCTGAGATAAGACTCTTATTATGGATTCCTGTTGGGGTCATCCTCCAGGAGAGATGCTTCATCCAGCTTTTTAAGGGTACCCACTTAGAAAAACATGGGCGTAGTAGTGTTTATGCTATCAGCGACAGGCCTCTAAAGAAACACTGCAGAGCCTGACGTGGTTTCTGGTCCTCGTAAAAAGTTGGCTTTGGGACTTATAGGCAGTAATCCCCGAAATGTCCAAATGAAACATGGCTGCCAAACAAAGTGAAATTAACTTGTAATTCTCCTTGATCTGTTGCGGTTTGGATAGTACCTCATTCAGACAAAAGCCTCTGCCCGATGTAGTAAAAAATGAAATGAATGAATGTAATTTATATGAAGCAAATGCAGTAATATCCTCCCTCATATCCTCCATGTTTCTTCACTTACAGTAAGATTATGAAGCGCTTTTCTCACAGCAAAAAAAACAGAGTCCAACAAGTTACAGCAACAACAGCTTGTGCAAGTTTGACACTGTTGGCGTGACTTATGATTTTCCGATTAAATATTAAGTTTGTGACCCATAGTTTGTTCATTTGCAATACAACTATGAGTGTATACGTGTTTTAAATCCATTCAAAAGTTTGTTTGTTTATCCGTTTTATAGCCATGAAATGATAAAACAACCGATGTCAGTTCAAAATTAATACGTTTGGCAGCTTTGGATAATTTTCTTTGTCTTAATTAATAGTAAACTGCTTATATTTAGGTTTCTAGGGACTTGTTTGGTAATCAAACAATTGACCGACACCTGTTGTAAGTTTTTCATGGAAAATTTTCACAATTTTCTGGCCTGTAAACCGAACAATTGATTATTCAGAGGAATACTCAGCAGACTAATCATTAATAAAAAAAAAAAATATTGTAGTAATTGCTTTGCACTTATTTTACATCACTGGCTACTGAAGGAAAAATGTCGTACTTAATGTGAAACTGATTGCAAGCCTAGAGTTCAGTCCATCAAAAAAAAGAGAAAAACATATTTGAGCTTCTAGATGGAGCTGAGATGATGTAAGGAAATTGCAACCACCGTGGCCAAAAGTTGAAGCATAAGATTTTTTAACCAAGGCCGTAACACACCCGTCTGAAACCTTTAAGATATAATTAGACATTTTGGGGGAATTCGCTCCAAGGCGAAGTCCCTGATGAGAGTGAGACCAGACGATGAAAACCACCTTCATGTGCTTGTTAAATACAAAACAAAAACATAAAGTCAAGAAATATGTAAAATTTTGACAGAAAAAATGTGTGTAATCACTTCTGTTCAGAGGCAATCACTTGAAAAAACAAGTTAGATTTACATTTTAAGAGAAGTTTATTGTCTTTCTTTTAATATCTTTTAGTTTTACTTTAATACAGATTGACTGAAGATGTATTTAAACTAGTCTAGAGTCTGGTGGCTCTTTTTTAAATGACAAGCTTAGTATTTGTTCAGAGAGTTCAAAGTTTGCCTTTTAGATAAATAGATAAATTAATTCTCACTGTTTAATTAATATCTGAAGTGTTCACAGTGTTGGTTTGGTCTGTACGCCCTCAGTCTGCTAAGTTTGTGTCCAGCAGAGACTTTTGGTGTTTTATCATTAGGCATTTAGCTTTGCAGTTAAAAAGAAAAAGACAAAAGAAAAACATATTTATTCACTTGATAATTGATAATGAAGACCATGTTTTCTATTGTTATTGCAGCACTTTGTGTAGTGAGATGAAAATACATATTGATGTCATAAATATGGATGTAGCCCTTAGAAAAAGACCTCACACATACGCACATATTATTCATAGCCTGAGATGATCATCATCATCCATACAACAAGGACATGGTCCAACTACGATCATGTCCTCCGCTCAGACAAACTGTCTGTGTTTTATGGGACCAGAGTTCCTGCAAATGTTTCCAGAAAGTCAGAAAAGTTCAGGTCACCAAAAAGTGAAAAAACATGTAAATTTCATGGATGAAGTAGCTAAATGGTTCCCAGAGATCTTGAAAGTTGATACAAACAATAAGTACAAACTGTTTGTACAAAGACAGCGAGTTTACTACGCACCCCGATGCTTTATTAGAACAACTCGGTGGTGTGTTATTATCAGAGGAGTGAGATTAAAGCAGCAGTGCTGGGATGAACTTTCTGATCAATATTTGTTTTCTCTCATAAAAGAAGAAAAATGGGTTGTCAGAAAAAAAACAGATAACTTAGAGGCTTCTGTGATTCCTTGTTCTTAAAACTTCCAGTTGTTTTAATGACAAATTAAGTCAGTTTAAACACCTGCATGTGCAAAAATGTGTTTTTCCCCTCTATATATTACATTTCCCGCTCATTCAAATAAACACTGAGATGCACACCATTGTGTAGAAATGCTCTTCACGCTCTCTCGGGGTCTGGCCTCTCCTCCAGTCGTCCCATTAACCTCTCACTCTGAGGGTTTGAAGCACTGCACTGGGATTATCTCATCTGTAGGATGTAGTGATACTCCTGCCCCGTCTTTTTTCTTTTCTTTTCTTTTCTTTTTTTTCCCCTTCCTCTTTTTCAAACTCTATAAATCTCCTGCAGGCATAATGTTGTCTGGGAAAAAGAGTGATTGGGTCAGGGAGGTTAGGTCTTAAATTTTGACCACCCTCAAATAACAAAAACTCCACCGCCTCCCTGGAGTTCGGCCTTTTTTGGAAGACGTTTTGTGGGATTACAGTGTGAAGGCTTCCAGCTCCGAATCCACCAGGACCCTCGAGTCTTTTCTGCAGCCAGAGACGCCACAGCTGTCCCGTCTGTGGATCCTGTGATCACATGCTGCTGCTGCTGCTGCTCTGAGGCTCCGCTTAAAACCAGAAACGATGTGAAGTGAATATGATTAATAGACGTCTGTGGATTTGAAAAGCCCTGGTTTGTCAGTAACGGGGTGAATAAAGGATTCTCAGTGTTGTTTGTAAGGAGCATGAAAGCTGGACAGGCTGTTTCCTGTGTCACGGCTTTTGTTCGAGGAGACA
This sequence comes from Decapterus maruadsi, assembly GCA_030347415.2. Lineage (NCBI taxonomy): Eukaryota > Metazoa > Chordata > Actinopteri > Carangiformes > Carangidae > Decapterus > Decapterus maruadsi. The sequence continues at coordinate 24,322,711 of CM064906.1, forward strand.
TCTGTCTTTTACTGTAAGATGATGTGATCACTCTGAGAAAATGCTGGAACCTTGTCTGGCTTCCAACGCTCCATAAGGTTCAGACCCGGGGAAATAGTTTTTCCTCCTTCACCTCTGAACCGACGCCAGCCGACCTTTATGTGAGTTTCATGACACAATATAGTGATGATGGATGGAGAGGACGTCCAGCGCCGACAGGTTTCACTGAACACGCTGGACTAGTGGGTTCATCTCTAAACCTCAGGTCCCTCAGCTTTTATGAACTGACTTCTCTCTTGTCCATTCAAGCCAAATATAGAGACATACATGTGTTGAGGCTGTCAAGGTTCATGTGATAATGACGCATTAATGATGCAAATAACATGTTGTGGTAGATTAACCGGCCTTGTAGGGTTTCTAGGGGCAATATTTCTGGTTGAGTTACATTTAAAGCAGTATATTTGTCCATTATTACATCTTGAAAAATATTCCCTAAAGTACATTTATAACAAATGACTGTTTACATTGTAATTCTTTTGGTAACTTATTTTGGAGGTTTATTTTTCACAGTATAATCTGGTTTATACCATATTCTTGCTATATATTATAATATGTTAATTGATTAAATTGTATTGTTATAACAGATTTGGTAAAGCTAAAGCTAAAATTGTTGATAATCTGATAACAACACAACATTCAATAGTTATAAAGACACTATATGACATTTTTTCAACATATTTTCTACACATAGCAACTCTAATCTCTTATAATCTCCTGCTAGTCACATTGCATTGATAGTTTTAGTGAAAACTATGCAAGATTTTTTTTACAGTACCTTAGACAGTTTAATTGTGATGGTTTGATGACGAGAGACAGTAGAAGCGTCTCTTTGCCAGAAACCAATCTTGCCAAGATCAGAGCCTCTGACCTGGTGTGTTGCAGTTCTCAACTCGACAGCACCATGATACAAACATGTCCCTGTAATCCGTAATTTCTTGTTTATGACAAATAAGACTACACAAATATTCACCTTATAAGACGTATATGATATATAACGTTATCTATCGCTCAATGGATTGCCAAATGCACATGGCTGGGAGGAGGGTTAGCAAACACCTAAAAAAGCGACCAGACTTGCAGAGTTCCACTTTAACAGTTAAACTGACCAGTCCTTTTTAATTCAGTCTCAGTTTTTTGACTTATTAACTCCTGTTTGTTTCTTATTTTTTCGCCATAGTGGTTTGTTTTCATTCATTTTTAACTTTTTGATTTGTTTTTCTGCATTTAATTGATGCCACCACAAGGGGGCGCCAAAGCTGGAGATGTTCAAATTTGCCACACAGCAGCTTTAATGCTCTGCTTACACATTGTATCAATGTTTTTAGTCTTAAAAATATGCTAAAACCCATTCAAACTCCTCTGTTTTTCATTTTAACACCTTCCCCTCCCTCTTTACCTCCAGAACCACGACCACGGCTGCATCGCCTGTCGCATCATCTACCGCTCCGACGAGCTCCACCCTCCCATCCTGCCGCCGCGGGCTGACCTCACCGTGGGGTTGTACGGCCAGTGGGTGAGTCAGCGCTGCGAGGTCCGCCCTGAGGTCCTCTTCCTCACCCGCCACTTCATCTTCCATGACAACAACCACACGTGGGAGGGTCACTACTACCACTACTCTGACCCCGTCTGCAAACACCCCACCTTCACCATCTACGCCCGTGGACGCTACAGCCGGGGGCTTCACTCCACACGAGTCATGGGCGGGACGGACTTTGTCTTCAAAGGTAACTGAGAGACACTGAGGTTGTTTTCCTATTAGCTGAAAACAAACACAGACATTGCATTTCTATTGACAGGAACATTTAAAGCTTTGTGCTTCTCTGTTTTCTTAAGTTTAATAACAATAACAACTCGGGTAATAATCTACAATGAAACCCAAATGCACCATCAGTTATTTCCCCCTCAGGATGCAGCAGCTGCATCATTACCTCACCTATTCTAATGTCACTTTTTATCACCTGTGCTCATAACAAGCTGTTACTGCTGAAACCACTTTCTGCACAGTAAATCTGAGGAAACAGAAAAGAGAAGTGTCCACGACAGGGCCGTGCAGAGACCTTTGGAAGGGCAGGTGCTCAAAGTTAAAAAGGGGCACGTTGAGCACAGATTTGAAACACGGTACAGAAGTATACCTTGCAATATAAACCGTTGAATTTTAGCGACCCTTATTCATAAAGAAGGGAACACAGAATGACAACATACCATATCATTGAAATATTCCTTTATTTGTTAGAGGCCGCAAATGCAAAGCAAAATATGTGTCTTTTTTACCTCATGGGTACAACATTGGACACCTTTAGTTGAGGAGATTGGTGAGGAGGCTACTGCTGCTGATATCGCTGGAGGTGGGCTAGAAAAAACATGGAGGAGATATAGCTGATTAGTGATTATACAAGTGTATGCATTATACTTATATTTATAGGATATATTTCTCATAGGCCTGAAGCATAATTTCTTCATGCCTTGCATCACTTTTGAGTACACACACAGCCGTTCTCTCTCCTCATTGGATAACACTTGTATCCTACAAGAAAAATTTTCTCCTTGGGTTGCAGCAGAGCAGAGTGAAGGAGAGACTCGTGTTACGGTGGAAACACTCCATGTAAGTGATTGCTGACGGAAAATAGGACTATTTAGGACTTATATGAACAAAAACATTCCACTGATATCTGCTTTAAACTTCCACAGCTGCTGGTTCTGCTGTTTCCTTGTTTCCAGTCATGATTTAACAAAGTCAGCCATTTCCTGGTTGTACATGATGGTTCATATTGATCAATTGCTTTAACTGGTATGATGATGAGTCAGGAAAACAGCTGGTTATGAGCACTGAGCACAGCCTCACTCTACTGTTGGACCCCTGTTAAAGGGATAGTTCAACATTTTGGCAAATAATTGGCCCATTGCCATGACCCCTATAGTCATAGCAGTAGGTTCGTTACCTTTAATTGTCAGTGCAAGCTATTTTTAGAACGGCGGTGCAGAGCCGTGAGCTGCTCAGAGCTACGCTACAGAGGCTCATGGGATTTCTTGGTTTCCCCTCATCAAACTCATCAAATACACAATCCAACAACTCCAAAACGCTCTGGTGGACAAATTGTGACCTGCACATTCACCACGCTATGAGATACTGTAATAACACAACGTTACCAGACAGAGTTGTTTCAGAGGTAAATTCATGTAAAACCACTGATGTGTGTTCCTCTCAGGGGCAGTTTTTCGGCAGCAGTCTCTGCACTTACCTCTAAAACAATTCTGTTTAAAACTCATCTGACCACTTGAGTTCCTTATGAGACAAACCTCTAGAGAAAACAAAAGTGTCTTAAACTGTTTGTTTGACCACTTCACTTTCTTGTCTATTATACGTTTCCAAATCTCTGAAAACTTAATGAATGTTGCTAAAATCAGGTTTTCTTTATCATTTCGTTGACTTCCCATGTTTTAAAGTTTCATGTTCCTGCGTCTTCATGTCTCCTTGTGTCCTCCTTCCTCTAGTGAACCACATGAGGGTGACGCCCATGGACTTGGCCACCACGTCCCTCCTCAACGTCTTCAACGGTAACGAGTGTGGAGCGCAGGGATCCTGGCAGGTTGGGGTGGAGCAGGACGTCACCATCACCAACGGCTGCGTGGCGCTGGGCATCCGCCTCCCCCACACGGAGTACGAGCTCTTCCGCATGGAGCAGGACGCCCACGGACGCTACCTGCTCTACAACGGCCAGCGGCCCAGCGACGGCTCCAGCCCCGACCGGCCGGAGAAGCGGGCCACGTCCTACCAGATGCCGCTGGTCCAGTGCTCGGCGAGCAGCCAGACGCCCGACTACGGCCAGAGGGACGACGGCTTCAGGCCTCTGCCGCACCACAACGACTGCACGGGGTGGCACAGAGGCAGCGAGAAACACGTCACTGTGGCTTTGGCTGCGCTTGTCACGTCTGTGCTGGTTTTCTGGCAGAGCTAGAAGAAGCAGTTTGAGCTCGTTCTACACACAAAAAAGACACAAAACAAGAGTGTGGATTACAAGAGCAGACTGGGAGACTGCTTTTTAAAAAAACAACAACATATGTAAACTTTTAACTGTCCCTCTTTGATGATGAGGAGGAGGAGGAGGATGAAGACTGGTGCCCCTGCGCCTCTGAACTCCTCCCCGGCTACCAAAGACTCCCGACACTGCTGCACCACAGAAACTGCACTTTACAGTGGAACCAAAGACTGACTGTGTTTTTCCACAAATATACAAAGATGTCTATATATCCACAGACCTACGTTTTATACCGCGTATTTACCTGCAGTCACGTCGTCTTCTTTGGTTTGGTACCACGACAGAAAAGAACTATTCGATGCGTGGAAACGTTTTCTACATTGAACTCTTTGACAATAAGCTCCTTGTCTGGAGGAGATATGCTTGTGAGTCACTGTTTACAGTAAAAAAGAAAAAGGAACCACCGTACATATGTTAAAGCAGTTTGTTTAAATATAGCCTAAACCGAACAGAAGTTTTCTGTCGTCTGTTCCACATAAAGCTCGTGCTGTGTTACTCTGGACACAATAAAAACTCGTTCATCTCTGGCTCAGAGCTGCATCTTCTCCGCTCCACACCTGACCTGTTTCCACTGCAGCTGCTTCCAAATCACGTCCCGCTCCGATCGGGAAACTGAACCTGGAAAATTGGCTTTTAAATCTGTAGTTTCCACAACTGACGGCCTGAAGGGTTTTGACAATTACAACAATATTTTACCTATAATTATGACTGGCCAATAAAATGGTAATAAATCTGTGATAAATGGGTTCAAAACCACATGAAATACTCAAAAGTTTTAAAGTACAAATGATTTACATTCACATATCCTACAATCCACAGGAGAGTATTGAATCATTCGGTGCTTTATGTCCATAACTGGTACGTGGTTTAACTATGACAGTGAAGTTTTGTTTTCATAAATTCTGAAAAAATAAATCAGTTTTAAATGTAGCAATTTGTTTTTCCTCATTTATACTGATATACAATCATTTATTTCTTATAAATGACCGACCACTGGATCAAACCAATGTCTCTTCAATTGTTTGTTTCATGCAGAATATTTTCAGCGTTTTATCTCAGCATGAAAAGAGCACTTTCTTTTTCTACTGCATTATTTTTAAGTGGTTCAAGGACAAGCCTGCAGTTACCTCACGTCACCACACGTGTCTCCACAAACAGCCTATTTAGATTGTGACTACCGTAAATATGACACTCTGGTTAAAAGGGGGAAACCTTCAGACATCTCAAAAACTGAATGATTTCTGTATTGAATCAGTATCAAAACAGTCTGGTAATGAAGTGTACGGTCGGTCGCATGCAAGTATTACCTGTCCAGATGTCCAGATGTGTGGCCCCAATGAATCCCACAGTGTTACAGTGACAGGAAATAAGAACAGATTTAGTGCTTTTTGCTCCTCCAGGTGGTTTCTGAATCCGAGGAAATAAATTCAAAAATACCTCCAGTGAGAAGAAGAAGAAAAAGGAGGAAGAGGAGGAGGTCATCATCAGCTTGTGGTACAGGATCAACACTCACAGAGGTCACAGGCAGGGTTTGGGAAGTTCTCGCTCACAGAAAACTTTCACCACAACATCCAACTGGAGACATGTAGAAGATTAAAAACACTATTATAACCTGTCCCTGTTCCTACTGTACATGCTTAACAGCGTTCACCAGAAAACTATATTTTCCTGTTAATCCCTTTATGAGATTTTATGGCGCCCGATGGAGCATTTAGAGCGTTTTTTTTGTTTTGTTTTTATAGATTAGGGGAGTAGCTGTTTGAGGGAGTTGCAGCAGGTGGAAGCTGCCAAGAACAATCATCCCCCAGCGCCGGTCGGAGGCCACCGAGCAGCTCGACGGGAGCAGCTGAAGACAACGCCAGTCTTCACGCTGCCAACACCTTCCACGTAGCATCCCATCAGTCTGCTGGGTTTTGCTTTCTCTTCTCAGGCTGCCACCGCTGCTTCACTCACCGATGTATCACTTTTATTTGATCCGACATCCTGCTGAGTTCACTGCCGGTGGATCTGCTCGCTCTGGTTATTAACACAGAGGATATCAAAAAGGAGAATATTAAAAATAACAGCTGTGCAGGAGGAGACAGAGAAAAACCCAGGTGGGCTTATCAGCTTCCTCCTCGATGGGAAATAAACAGAAAGAGCAGAAATAGCTAAATGAATTAAAATAAATCTGTTTGGAAACAACAAAAGCTCGAGTGGAGGCAGTTAGGGGGAGGGGGATTTCAGGATTTCTGCTCCACAGTGGTGGCACACAGCATTAAAAAAAAATATAAAAACATATTTTTTTCTAATATTTACCATCTTTATCTCCTGCAGCTGTGAGGAAATTACTGTGACAAAATATTAAATTGCTTTTTCCAGCATGTGGGGTGATCACACTGTTGTAATACGACAGAGACACTACAGACTAAATGTTTTAACACAGTGGTTTCCAGCTCACATCCGACCCCATGACAACGAGGCGAATGAATAAATCCTCAGAGCACTTTTCATTTGAAAGGAAACGACTGAACAAACTCCACTCTTTCATGTTGCTAACCAGCTCATACTGTGATGTTGTTGTGTGATACCAGACTGATATGAATGAGTTTTGATGTGTCACAGTGATAGGCCTTAAAACAAGAAGGAAAAACAGATCATTTTTTGTTTTAAATCATTTATACTTTATGTTTAGATTTCTTTTTTTTATCATTACATCCAAAATTGCACTGTTTTTTTTTTTTACAAATGATTCTTCAGCTGACCTGCTGGACCTCCAACAGCCCCAAACGCTGTCTTTATGCGTCGCTGTAAAACGGTGAAGTGCGTTGAGTTTTAACCTTGGAAGCATTTTTTGTACTTGAACAGTATAGTTAAGATTTTAGGAGAAGCCAAAAGTCTGGGCAGTTATTCACATGAAAATATCCAAAAGGCAATTAAATGAAAGATCAATAACAGCCCCCACCCCGCCCCTCAATCCCTCTCAAAGGAGTCCGTATAAATCATATAACTTTACGCTTTGATAAAATGATTGTAGGCTTCACTTTTAAGGAAAATTTTACCGTTTTTTTGTATTTGACTCATCAGGATGAAATGAGTTATGTTTAGGGGCCAAATGACCACAGCGTATTTTCTCCAACCAGAACGCCATCATGAGGAAAAAAAAACTGTATGAAATTACCCTTTAAGAGCAGCCAAGCTTAAAAACTCAGTGTCGGCTCAAATCACCGACACGCATTCCTTCTAAACTTTTAACTAAATTTAATTAAGTATCACCAGCCAAACTATATCAAAACGTCCACCTTGATTCATCTGCATTAAAAACAACAACTGTTCACTGAACAAACTTCATTTCAAGCTCATAAAAAAAACAGATGCCTGACATTCAGATGCACTTTTTTTCCCCCTTCTCCTTTCTCCTTTGTGACTCTTGGCAACTTATAACTGAAAAACCAAATAATCGTAATAACAACCGAAAAAGTCAAACGCTATCCTCTACAGATCCTGGCCGCCACGCTGATTGGGGAGGGAGGGAGGGGGACGGGGGGTCGTCGTGGCACAGAATCAATGTGCGCTGACTTTATGGCACGATGAAATGAATTTTTGAGGTGTATCATTGAAGAGAGACACAGGAAAAGACGGCTATCAAAACCACATTTTTTCATTTTTATTTCTTCAATGCTTAATACCATGGGACAGGATTTTAAGAATGGAGACCTTATTTCAGTCAATATTTGCCTCAGAAGGAATATATGATTTGTATAATAATAATATTAATATAAATCATAAAGTAATAATATTAATAATAATAATAATAATAATAATATAAAGTCTGCATTGGTGTCGTGAGGAAAAGGAAAAGATAGAAATGTACAAGGAGGAGGCACCTTTATCCCCAGCTGGACCTGACCATTCGGAACAATCCAAGACGAGAAGTAGAAATTACAAACCGAACAAAATTTACTTCAGAGGAAATCCAGCAACAGGTAGCAATGTCATTTTGATGGAAGTTTGTTTCCTTTCTTTGTTTAAAAGGATTTAAAACAACATTTACAAGACACCTAACGTTCCATTCAATTCCTATTAAAAACAACAGAGAGAGAGAGAGAAAAAAATCTAATCTTTTTTGACTGCTTCGTTTTGCCCCACGATTCGTTCTAGGCGCACCTTTCCATGTCGACTGATAGTATACATCTTTCATTGTCCCGCCACATTACCTGTATCATCCAGCCATCGGAAAAAAAACAAAACAAAACAAAAAGAAATGAAAATTAACAAATAAAACAAAAAAAAAAAAAAGGAGGAAGAGGGGAGGAGCAATCATTTTGTTTGTCGCCGTTCTTTTCTCATCTGTGTGTGTACTAACCGTGTGAGATTGTAAAAAGGCGACGCCTTCGAATGATGCTGTACAGATGTGTTCACTGTAGGCCACACTACCAATGATATGGCAAAGTCAACAGAAAGACTTGTTGGTTTTTTCCAGGCCTTTTTTACTATTCCGGAGCTGGGGCGGGTGATACGGCTGGCATGCATCTCCCAGTCTACAAGATGAACTTCCCTAGGAAGAAACCGATGAAGATGGCTGCTATGACGACGACGAGGGAGGGCAGGGAGGTGGTGGCTTCTCGGCCGAGGAGGCTGGTTGAGTTTGATGTCATGTGGTCCGAGCGGGGTGCCTTTCTCATTCTGATGCCATCGTCCTGAAACACACATGAAAGTACATGAAGACTGAGGAGCAGGGAGGGAAAAAAAAAAGATCAATGCTGTGATGTCGCAAATATGTTAATGCTCAGATGAGAGAATAGAGATCAAACACAAGGATGAACTGAAATACATCACAGACACAAAGACACATATAGACCCTATTTACACCTGCTGTTAACATGTGATTTGTAGAAAGAAAACAACATTGACCATATTCACAGCGTCGCCATCTTTCCTTACGTCATCACAAACCGTATAACTGCTGCGCCCCTAAACATCCGGAGTCTGATTAACTGCTTTCCTTTCATCACTTCCTGGGTTGTTAACGTCCAAAGGGACATCGGGGCATATTTAAAAATAAGACGACATTTGGGTTAAACTGATTTAAGTTAGCCGGCATTAGCGGTAACGTGACGGTGTTGAATCTTCCCACCCTGAGTGATGACGTAAGCAAAGATGGCGACGCTGTGAATATGACTAATGGCAGGTGTGGATCTTCTCATAAAGCACTGGGATCATTTCAGGTGTCTTGTCTCAGTGTGTGAGTGGGTTTCAGGCTTTTCAATCTGAATTCAATCAGACTTGTTGACATCTCCACCTGGCGACAAGTGGAAAAGTAAATTCTCTCTCAAACACTTTTTAAATCACTGCTTTCATCACTTTTCATTCATTGTGGATCATCCCTCTATGACAGGAGACTTGTGTGTGTCTGTGGAACAGGGATTCATACTCATACGGCTTCTGGCTGTGGTCATATGATGTGGCGTGGGGTCTATTTTGTTTCAGTTCATTCATAATCTGAGTTTAGACTTCCTGTAGTATGAGTAATGCAGCTCTAGTCAGGAAGCCTGCGGGCGCCACGGGCCACGTCTGTCCCCTCACATGACTTTCCTCCTTCGCTTCACTCTGGTTCTTCACTAACAGTTTTCCAGGCCGACAGCCTTTGACCTCAGACCGGCTGCTGTGCCGACCTCGTTAGCGGACTGGGATCCAATTAAGCACAAATTGAACTGAATATAATTAATGTGTTGACACCTATTATTTTTAAACTGCTGCTTTCCTAGATATTGTGGATAACATCACATTACCGTGTGTAAACAGGGTCAAAAAGTTTAGAGGACACATCCTCACTGCATACCAGTGATATTGTGTGTCATTAAAACTTCAACACATCGTATAGCTCTCTCACACACCACAAAGATCAGCTTCCTCTGCACTGAGCTGTACAACTCCCTCTTTAGCTTATTGGTATTGATAATAAATCAAGATTCAAAGACACTCAAAGGTGTCATGCATAAAGAAATAATATTTTGAGCAACTTGTTTTTTTCAAAGGTCTTTATCCTATTTGTTATATTAATTATAAGGGATTGTTCGACTATTTTGACTATTTTGTTGTCTTTAAACGGACCCCAGGAAGAATAGTCCTCACCAAAGTGACGACTAATGGGGATCTAAATAAACAAAATAAATAAAGTGGTTTCCTGGTTGATATGATCTTGTGTAAAAAGTATTTGAATGTAAAGTACAGGACATTATAAAATGTTAGTTTTCTGCACGTCTCACCTTTAGTTGCCGGTTTTCCTCGGCCAGCTTGCTCATCTCGGCCTGCAGCCTCTTGCACTTCTCCAGCACCTTCTTCATCTCCGTGTCGTCCAGCGAGGCGGTGGAGGCGGACACCATTCCCGCTGCTGGGTCGGACTTTGCAGAGTTCATCACCGGGGCCGCTTTGGTCGCCTCCACGTCATTCTGCCCCGACAAAGAGAGGGAGAGAGGGAGAGTGAACCGCTGAAGTGAAATCCAGCGTGGCCCGAGCTAAGTAGGGAGGTTAGCCTCGAGACGGGAGCCGGTGCCAAAAGAAAGGCAGCGTTGTCCCGAGGCCCAGAGGCTCACAGTGGCAGATCAAAGAGACCAGGGAGGAAATGCATCCCTCCAGAAGTCGTGTTTGATGTGGCTTTGTTCTGTGGGGCAGACAACGTGACGGCACGAGGGAACCAGGGGGCTTTGTAATAAAAATACAACAACTGTACTGTTGATGCAGGACGACAATCAGCACGCAGACGGTGTGTAAAGATACTTTCCCCTTTGTGCCTTGAACCGAGGAAGGAATTTATAAATACATGTGATTTCAATGACTAAATGACTCTATATATAGCAGGCAGGCAGGCAGGCAAACGTCAGGATGTTCAATCATAAATGAACAGGACTGTGTGTACCAGACACATTCAACAGTTTTCTTTTCTGCCTGATAGACGAGTGGGTGAGTTTGTTTGATGCACCTGATGCATCTCCTCTGCTTCCTGCTGCAGGCGCCACAGTTTGTGATACTTGAGCTATGACACCAACTTGATACTTCACCTTTTTTTGTTTTGAAGGTGACATATTATGGAAATATCACTTTTTGAAGGCTCTTTAACATATATCTGGGTGTTTGTCTTGCCTTCCGGCCCCCAAAATGTGAGAATTGACAAAAAAAAAAAAAAAAAAAACGTAATTAAATGTGCAAGTTGAAATCCATGTGGTTTTACGAGCTGCTCCCTTAGTTATCTTTCAGTGATGTAACCAGTTTTTGAATTTGCATAATCCCACCGCTACCTGATACCAGAAGAAGGGGTGGGGAGGGGCAATCAGTGGTTCATTTGTCTTTAAGACACCTGGGAACTATTTTAATTTGTGGAAAGGGGGCAGAATATGTCTCCTTTAACACTACAAAAAAAATTGCACCGCAACCTGAATTTCAACAATATAATATTACAACTGACCATACATCTCCATGGTCTAAGGTTGCTTTAGTTTACACGGTGTGCATTGCGTGCATGCTACACGTGCCACAGCGGAGAGCAGACACCGCGCTGACTCAGCGGTCCACGGATCCGCCCTGTGGCGGCCGAGTGGAAGCTAAATCTGTCCGGTCGTGGTGGCACTTCACCTGAACTGTGAGGCCCTGCTTATCCTAAATCCTGATTACAGCGAGGGTCCCGTTCATACAGTGGCCCCCGTGTCCACAGCCGACTTAAAAGCTAACGCCATCAAACATAATAGCTCTGTTTGTGAGGCTTATAATGTAACATATTCAGGTATTTATTCAGCTGTATGGTCATTTTGAAGTTAGTTGAAGTGTTGTCTTGGAAACACTAACACTTAATACCAAAACACTACAAAACACTTTGCGAAATAGCAAAGAAATGCACAAAATAAAGAAAAAATGATTGAGCTTCTGTTTTTATATCCTTTTTTTTCTTCTCCACACCACATGACGAATTGGACGCTTTAATTTCACATTATGGCTGTGAATGTTTTCTAATGTTTTTCATTTCAACGGAAAGCCATGCTATTTTATTCAACAAAATGAAACCTCAGGTTTACGATTAAAGTGATGTGGAAATGAGCCATTTTTCGACGTTCAGCGGCGCCTCTTACCACTTTATCGTTTTCAGAAGGCAGCTCGAAGACACATCTCAGCTTGGAATCCATGAGATCATCGGGTTTTGCATCTTTCCACTGGTGGAGATGAAAAATGGGCATGTTATTCATCAAGTCAAACTGCTAACAGCTGGAATCTATCCACACACACCCATAGACTTCAACCTACTCCATACTGTTCATACGCAATGCAGCTTTGAATCTACAGAAATTACATAAACATAAAACATGCACAGCTTCATTTAAATGCAGTTATAACCTCAGACACATTTTCCTACAAAAGAATCGCCACAGACAGACTGAAGCTGACTTTTTTTCCCCCCCTTTTGGTTTTAGGTCTGCATTTTTAAAATGACAAATTTCCATAAAGTCAGCTCCCTGACTCTGAGACATGTGATTTTATACACACTGTGACAAATGTGTTTGTAATAAAAAGTGCTCATAAAAGCACAGAATTGCTTAATGGCCGAGTAAAAGTACAACACAAAGCGTACAGCAGCGCTATGGAAGGAATTTATCTGACTCAGATCAGTGACCTTGCTGGATTCCTGCTCACTTATCAGGGCCAGTCAGACCTTTGTTCTTCCACACTTCCTGGATTTTACTTCTCATTCAAGACAAGCCAGTTCATGAACAGGACTGCAGGGTATCTGTATGTTATGTGTGTGTGAGTGTGTGTGTGTTTTATTGACTGACTGAGCCTTTGCTGTCCTCCAGTGGTCGACATGAGAATGCAACTCAATGTATTAAACACTCGGCCAAAACTGTTCTCAGATTGGTTAAATACCTCAGCTGAATTCAATCCAATTCAATTCAAACCCTCTATTGTCATCGTACAGGTGCATGATGTAATTGCAGTTCCTGAACGGTGCATAAAACAACAAGAAAGGTCTGTATAAGAATTAAAGAATTAAAAATTGAATGTCAATATTCCCATCAAAGTCACAGATCAACTTCCAATATCTGTTTTTCATTGATTTGTATTTAGAATATAATTAACGCTGGGATTAATGGGATTAACATTTGATCATGCCCATTTTAATCAACCAAAAGGTATATGATACCAAATCCTTTTGAAAATGTATCATATTCTTTGCTCCTCACTTAAACACGCTGAGCAGCTCATGCTACAACAGTGTGTAGTGTTCTTTAATCAAGGTTTATTTATTGAAGATTTTCACGATCTATTAAATACAACAATACAACACTCCATTCAGTCTAATGCCAACTACCCAAACACCCACACACTGAATTTAAGTCAGTTGGAGGCAGAAACTAATATAATGGGGTTACGACTCCCTGCCTAATTGCACAGACTCTCAGAGCAGCAGACTGTTGGAGGAAATATCTTATCATATCTAACCTAACATATTGCATAACATCTTTGATCCAATGAGAAAACATAGGGGGCAGAAAGGGTCACTCCTTCTCGACAGTATGAACTGCCTGGCTGACAAAGTGCAGAGGGCTGGCGTGTTGCACTGCTCAGACGTGCACCCTGTGGTGCAACACAAGAAGAGGAATGAGAGTGGTGGATCCTTTGGTATTTTAAAGAGTATTAAAAATTTACTGCCAGGGCTGATAGACATGTAGTAGTGACGGACATGTCCAGAACATATGTAATAGGCTTGCAGTGGTTTGCTTGCATCTGTCAGATCTAGCTTTTGCTGTAATTCTAGACAATCTGAACTTTGAGCAGTCAACAGCAACACAGTGGCAAATTCATGATGCATCTGGAATATGATATGTCCATTTAAATCCTCTTCCTATTTATTTTTAATTTGATCTGAAAGTGTCAAGTTGCACATGAACTGTGTCTTTTTGCAGAGTAAAATACAAATACTGCTGTTGTGGGTTATCTAATTTTTCACCACAAATTATGCACAATGATGACTGACACGCAGAGTATGATCGTTGAAGACAGTTTCATGGAGTTAATTAAAGAAAGACTTACCAGTGCATCCATGTCAGGGACATTTGATGGGGCAAAAATTGTCTGCACCATAAATTTGTGTTTACTTTTCTCATTGGGGTCATAGTCAAAGGGCTGCAGCATGACTGTGAATGAAAGATAAAAAATGATGTTAGGACACTGAAGCAAAGGCAAAGATACACAACCATGGATTTAGAGTGAATGAAAACTTTTAGACTCAACCCACTCCATGTAAAAAGTTACATTTGTATAAATCAAAGCCTATTCACTCCTGTACTCTCCAACTTGCATGAATTGAAGCTGTTGCTTGAGGGAAACTAATTCTAAACAAAGGAATCATTTAAGCTCAATACCTTCACACAATTTGCAGGACAACTGTCCTGAATAAGAGTCCATTATGAACCATAAACCAAGTTACAGTAGCAAGAATTGGGGTTAATTTGACCTTAAAAAGCTGAATGGAAACCTAATTTGCCAGCAGCTATATTTACATGCAAACAATCAAATAATCTCCACTAATTAGGGGAAGGCAGTGCTCCAATTAAGACATTTTCCCTGGGTCAGGGTTACAGTGTAGCTGCGTTTAACCTTAAATCCAATACTTCAGTGATGTCATGTGTTAGGACCTTGTGGTCGCGTTTGTGTGACTGCTGCGACTAGAATTAGCACCTCGTGGTTGAATGCCTCCACCAACCAGTGCAGTTGCGTTTAATTAAGACTCGTGGCCAGAAAACATGTCGTGACCCTGACCTTTTCACTATCGAAATCTAATCACTTCATCTTCCAGTCCAAGTGAATGTTTGTGCCAAATCTGAAGAAAACTTTCCTCCGGCCATTCCTGCAATCATGTCTTCTCAGAGCCAAAAACATGTTTTGTAGGATTAATGTGACGTCCACCTTTGACCATCAAAATAATGTACTCGATCTAGCCCCGAGTCCAAGTTAACCTTTATGCAAAATTAAAAAGACATTTTGTTTCTGAGATATTGCTCTCTTGAGAATTGGTAAGTACTTTAAGTCAAATTCCTTACCTGAGTAAGGAAACTGGCTACTATTCTACTTGCCTGATGCCTTTATGACAGTACAGCTGTACATACTGTAAATAACCTTCCAAAATGTATTTCTCAGCTGTTTTGTCTCTGACATTTATGATTTTTCCTCTCAAGTCTATTCTAATTATTGTAAAAATGCAAATCCTACAACAACTGTCTTTGCCAAGGAGCCTTGTCTATATGTCTCTTCTGTAAATAATGTAAAACCAATGTTGATAGTTGCAGCCTACTGTTGGAGAGGTTAGCTAGCCTAGCTCACATTCAATATGTCCACCACGTCACAAGGACGGTGAAAACTGCCTCCACAGATCACAGCTTGGGTCTTTCACGCCTCAGCTTCAACTCAGTGGACACATTGGATTGTGAACTGCTGGTCTTTTATATTCAGAGGCTTCGACTTCACACATGGTTGTGTTGAATTGTGACAAAATTGAGCGGCATCTCCCTGAACCAGTTTGCCTCTCCAACTCTAACTATACAGATATGGACAGTGATAAAGTGTTCTTAAAAACTTACCAGAGATGTTGACAGCTGCGCCGGCATCGATGATGCCACTGTTTGGCCGTACACAGTACCTGCGCGGCGCCGTCGTCTTCACTTTGAAACACACTTTTTTGTCAGAAGGGTTCTTCAGTTTGAGGTTGGTGGTGACTACATCTGTGAAAGGACCTGAGGACAAAACAAAGTGGATGGTTATTTCTGTTTTCAAGTACACTCTGTCCCTGGCTGCACCAAAAAATGAAAATAAAAATATGAAAGCAGCAAAAAATAATCTTGAAGCCAAATTTCTCTTCAAGAAAACACAAAGCAGTTCAGTGCTTCACTTTAACTGGTATGTCTTGACTATGATTAAGCGCTGAATTAGCATTTAAGGAAACATCCTGGACTAGTTGCACCACAACCGGGCTGAAAGTTTCATGCCGCAGCAAAAATTTGCACGTTAACACAATTTTTCAGTGAATTGGTTGCATTTAGAAGAGCAGACAATGTTGGCCGTGACCATGTCTAGTGTCTAGACTCCAGAGTGAAATTGCAGAAATGAAAGAATTTCCATGTTTCATGTTACACCTGGAAGATAGAGAGGCCTACAGTGTTGTGGTGCTACAGTTCAAAAAGAAGGATGGAAAGATTGAGTTAAAAAATACTGTCGGGCTGTAACTCAATTAGGCCCACATAATTAAGAAGCTTAATCGAATAGTGAGTTCCTTGGCTTGAAGCTGGATTACAGTTTTATTGTAAATATTCTAAAATTGGCATATATGAATTCCCCAACATATGAATAGGAATTAATTTATTAATCCCTAAAGGGAAATTACACATTGACATATCTACTGCAGCTATACAACTGATTCAATTACGGTATGGCTTCAAGTTTTACAAAATTATTTTCCTAGTGTTTGAAAAAGTTATCTCTCAAGATGAATTTTTCAGATATTCCAGTTATTCCCATTTGTAAGACAAACCATGCATATTTTCAAGAGCAAGAGGCGCAAAGCTTGAGATGTTCATGAGAATTGGTATCTACGAAGCCTCCCCCCCCAACATGCGCATCGTCCTCCCTCCAGGAGGATCGGGCCAAACCACCTGAATGAATTAAGATTTTCCCCCAGACGGCTAATTTCATATAGACGTCCCATGTTCATATTGGAAATTAGGGTCCTGTCCCAGTCAGGTCATATATCAGGAGATCAATAGCTGGGTCTCCATCTTGTGACAGAGCTGGCTTCAAATTAGGTCCCTAACCATGGTCAGCACCATCCAGCTTTGATGAGCCATGACATGTCGAAAACACAAGTGGACGCCAAGTCAGAGGTACCCTAAATTTGATCAGCACAATTAGCCTGGGAGCCTGGAAAAAAAAACAAAAAAAACATGTCCCATGATGCATGGTGATCCCACATCACACCATGCTATAGGTGAGGTCTACTGATGTTACCGGCATCACCATCTCTAAGGTTCAAATCAATGCTTGATGGACAATTGACAAATTGTAAGTAAAACGTGGGTTTCATGGATCCTTCGGACACTGATACGATGATCTGATTTCAGGGGGTGAGTTATGGTTATGCTTCATTTCCGTATCACACTCTTATGGGATGTATCCGATACAAACTCTTGGAAGAAAATATTCGTTTTTTCATTTGCATCACGCACATTCTTGGATTATGTGGCATTGAAATGGATTGGTTGAGTTTAATAAAGTTTGGTTTTGATTTTGTGCCGCGACATGTAAATTAGCTGGTAGCTAAATCTAGTACAAAGCATCTTTCCTTCTTCTGAGATTAATATTTGGTACATGGTCCCTCATATAAATAAATTTAATAAAAAGATATGAGGTTATACTCTGGCCTTTCTACCTTGGAAAACACCCTAGATGTATTTTAAGTTTTTTTATGAATGGAAAATGATTCGTTCCATTGTTAGCCAAATCATAAATTTTGTGCAAAACAACTATAAAATATTAAAAGGTCAGGCCGCTCCACCTAGCAAGGCTCCAATTCCTTTTCTCATTTAATCTCATTTCACGATACTTCAAAATGAATGCTTTCGTACTAAATCATGATCAGGTGTCTTTTGTGTCCTGTGGCCTTTGGGAGTAGTACAAAAATCTTAATCCATAACACAGACAGTTTATTTAGTTATTTGTTCAGGGTAAAACACTATATGGAGGTGATTTGCCCAAAAGAGTTCCTATCCAGCTTGGTTTGGTTTAAGCACTGGAGTTCACAAAGCCTACATTCAACCTTTCTTCAACAACCAGTGCTTGGAGAGATAAGAAGCAGTGCGTGGCCAGATTGGAGCGGCTCCACCCAGCTAAAGCTAACATGTACATGTAGCTTTACGATGATGACTGGGGCGTTGTTTTCAGCTCAGGTGCGTCACCAAAACATTCCTGGAAACCTGAAAAACCTTGTCACTGGTGGTACTGCATTTGCCACATCTCTCACATCTACCAGCAACCTCTGTACCAAATACCTTAGTTGTGTTTGTACAGTATTTATGAGGGGGTGAACTTTGTGTTTACAACTTTGTGTTAACAATGTTTTTGTTTAGGATGCATTGTTTTATCCATTATCATCCTTTATCTAGTGAACATAAATTGAAGATAAGCAGCAGCTCTGATGTATAGAAATCAATATCCATATCACCAATCAGGAATCCATTGTGTTGGTAATCAGCTGTTTCTCCTGACCTATGCAACATGCCTCAAGTCTTCCTGCAGTCTTGTACCTGCTGGTGTGACAAAGAGGAAACAGGGCTTTTTGGATAACACACCACACATCACCTGCTCCAGAAATGAGACTAATGAGATAAAAATACTGACTCTGCTTACTCATCAGACCTTCCTCTGTTACACACACTCTACAAAGACACACAGACTAAAGCCTTACTGTAATGCTACTACAAAAATCAGGTTGACTGAGATGGATTTCTACACTGTACTAAAACCAAGGCTGAGGCAGATAAAACACTGAAGAGCAGTTGTGCGCATCGGATGTACGCCCACATCGCCTGCATCCATTGCCTAACTCCGAGATGCCACCTTTTCTCAGGCAGCGTTAGTACAGTTTCTCTCATCTTGTTGCATGTGTGCTGAGTTAGGGTCCCCCAGGCCAGTCCTGCGCTAAAAATACCAGCCAAGGAAAGGAGGGCTGCCCCCTCTAGCTTGCTGGAGGAATCCCAGCAGAGGCTCTAAAACAGACCAGCTCTCAGATACATGCGGACCGATTTAGCTCCGTCTCTGTGACAGCAAAGGAGCGGTGGTCATCTCTTCCTTCTCCTCATATTGCCTCTCGAAAGACCACACAGGAACCATTTCATTTCCCTGCGTGTTCCTGTGCAAACGCCACGATCCGCTCTCTTTCAATTTAGCGGTTTGGATTGGATTTGATTACTCTCACATTTCATTTCATGCTGGATCATACCGCGGGTAAACAATAAGTCTGAGCCAAAAGGGCAAACACCAAAGCCTTCGCATAACATGCTGCATCCACACTAAAGGCTGCAAACACAACAAGTGGTTAAAACCAGGAGAATTCAAATTGTTCTGGAGATTGGTAGGATAAGTTGAAAGTTATCCTCCTACTAAGTAGAAATACCAATATATTTGCAACTGTTTTGCATTTTGATTTACATATTGACCTGTTGTTGTGTCTAAAAAGGCAGCCATTCCTATTCCTTGAACATTATATCATACAAATTCTGATGACGGTGCAATATGGGTGGTTTATTAATGTGTATCAGCATTAACATTGTCATAACTTTGCAATTTAGCCTTGCATCCAATCCAGTACACAACGGGCTAAAAGTTTAATCTGATGATGAGGGAAAATGTAAACCGTGTGACTGATCGGTAATCAGAAATTTCTTCAATCAGGTAAAATGAGGAGGTTCGTGATCAGATTATGATGAACCATGTCTCTGCCATCAGACTGTCAATATCAATTTGAAGTTCAGTTAAAGGACAAACATCCTTTTATGTGATATGGTTGAACTCTTGACCCCCCCCTTAAAATATTTATGCCTCGAATACAAACTGATTGAGGCAACCTCTAAAAAAAGTCCCTGTTGAATCACAAGCAACCTGTTCCACAAGCTAAAGGCGAGCTTGATCAGATGTTTGCAGTCAGCACTTGTGACTGCTACATTTTAACTTGATATGAGTTTCATGTATTTTCACCATCAATTTCAGTCAGCGCCTGCATGTCAAACACCTTTCACTCCACTGATGTCACAGGTCTGATGTTAAGTCAAGTCAAGTCAGTTTTATGTCAATTTCTTCACATGTACTAGACATACAAAGGGATCGAAATTGCGTTTCCCACTATCCCATGCAGACAAGTATCAAGACAGGACAAACAAAGTGCACAAGCACAACAGGACATAATATTTGATAAATAAAGTGCAAAAAGGCTTATACTTTTACTAGTGCTAAAAAACTAAAAACTAAAAAATGCAGGATAAAGCATGTGCGCTGACCATGATCCAGTCGGACAAGTTTTAGGATTATTCTTGGTGTTGCTTCCTTAATGTTGGCTACAACGGTTGATAACGCACTAGGAGGTATGTGACTGCAGCATCTTGTCACACAGATATTCAAGATGAACAGGAATCTGATTGCAACTGAAGACAGAAGTGCTAACAGTGTATTGCGACAGCTTTCACTTCTATTGGTGCACAGAGCAGCCATATTGGATTGAGGCTCTTTGGACTTGACAAGTCACAAATCTGACCTCAGGAGATGTTCCAGAAGTTTCCTACTGAGAACATGGAAAGTCTGATGTTCCTGTTCAAATAGAAGGCATCTATTCATCACCCAAGATCTGACATCTTATGACACAGCCATAGAAATAACAAGAGGCAGAACTAAACATTACTCCTGATTCAAGCCAACCTGACCAGTTTAATTAAGTCAGGATTAAAAAAAACATGTTTCCTTTTTAGAATCTATTTTGCTTCTTAGCCTGTGGCCAAGTTTAGGATCCATAGTGGGCAACGGTGTATTAAGGTGTGACAGATCAGTTTCATAGAGTACACCTCATCACCAAAACATGACAATGACTAGGCTATACCCCACCCGAAACTATCCTGCGGGCCAGGTATTTGTACGAGTGACCTTTGTAACAATCCTGTCAAGTATAGGCTACAACCCGTCCCGTACCCACCCATACCTAGTGGTTACTACTAACAATCAGCCTCTCAGAGTCAGCAAGACAATAGGCTGTAAGACTCCTGCTTCTAAGTAAGACAGTGGTACATTCAGCAAAAACAAAACAGTGCCTTCAGGCAATAATGTCTGCAGCACAGACATAGATTACTAACTGGGACAAATTTTTAAAAATGCTGAGAGGAATTCTGGGTCAAAATGAATAATGGCTGTCACAAATAGACCAGCTGCTGGGATAGTCTGTTTAAAAAAAATACTACTTACTAGCTGCACTGAAACTTATAGACAACATACATCAGCATAATTTAGTTTTAGCCTTCCCCCAATGACTTGAAATGGTCAGTTAGTTAACAACAGTGACAACAGCAACAGTAGGAGTTTATAAATGTCACAAACTTAAAGTAACTTCATCTGTGAGTTTCTACAGTGATGATACAGGATAATAGGAACTCAATGTCAAAATGAATAATGGTTATCACAAAAAGACCAGCTGCTGGGATAGTTTTTTAAAATGCTACTAGCTACACCAAAACTTGTAGACTACATACATCAGCATAATTTAGTGTTAGCCTTCCCCCAATCACTTGAAATGGTCAGGAAAGCTAATAACAACAGCAACAGTTGGGAGCATATAAATGTGACAAACTTAAAGTAACTTCATCTGTGGATTTCTACAGTGGATGATAGGTGGATAATAGGTCTGTAACATGCAAAAAAGGACAGTTTATTGATGGAGAGTAACCAGAAATGTAGCTAGTTAAGACCTCAACTTTTGCATTAGCATTAGCAAGGCTAGCCTAGCTACAGTTGGCCAACGAAGGAATGACACATCGCTGAACAGCGTTTTATCACTTCCAGGCTATCAGCTGCCCTCGAATATTTTTGAATCACTTTGGCTTCTTATACATATAAAAAATAACAACCACCACCACAACATCGTGTCCAATTACAAAGTGTACATATTTTGTTGAGTATTTACACAGCTAACCAAACGTTAGCAACATAGGCTACTGCATCTATAAACGTTCCAATATCTGACGGTTATACAATGAACGTTCCAATATCTGACGTTTAAACATAAACATTCCGGTGTCTGACGGTAACGTTAAGCCAAACGTTCTAATATCTAACGGTTAAACATACACGTTTCAATATCTGACAGTTTGCCAAACGTTGGGACTGTGGCTCGTTAACATTACGTTACAACGTTTAACGCTGGTTGGCCAAGTTTGTCATCCCTTTGCTTGTCATGTCAGTCACTACAACAGTTTGACATGGCAAAGTGTGTGTATGGTGGTGGTGGAGGTGTGTCAAGTTATACGCTTCATCTGTCGCTAAAAAAAATAACAATTTCCTTCCATTTTTCACGTCCGGGTTAGGTTATATGATGAGCAGTCACTGGGCATTTTCTCAAGGAACAGCCAGAGAGAGCTTCCAAGAAAACAACAACAACAGTTTGCTGCTGCTGCTGCTGCTAAACAGTTAAACAGCAACAACATTAGCTCCTGCTGCAGTTCAACTGACGTTATTGGTGACCACTTTTTTATTATAAGTATTCCGTTTTACACCCACAGGCAGCTGCCCCCACATTCTTCCACCACTTTGCTTTGCTAGGTGTTGTCATAAAACGGGAGACCGTCCAGCTGCACGCCACGCCGGCTTATCCACGTCACTACAGCGCCAGGCTAACAGCGGCCCTACTCGTCCCTGGCTAACTTAAAATGGCGGTGAATGCTAGCTGGCTAGTTAGCAACGAAATTCGCTTGAGGGAGTGTGAAATCGTTTACTCCCCAACTTCATTCAAGAGGTTTTTTTCCCCAATCCACCTACCTTTAAATTTGAGGTCGAAGGCAGGGTCAAGGACAAGGATCTGTTCCAACTTTGACATTTTCTAAGATGAGGGGGGGGATGCACTTGATGATGTCGGTATCGGGGAGTAAACTGACAAGTGGAAATCCTGGATCCCCTGCTGCCACCACTGAGTCAAATGCTGACTGAGCTCTGCTGCGAACGAGCATGTGGGTACAAATACTTGAACGCGCGGGTGCACAGCCCTGTTGCGCGCCCTCGTGGCTCAGATGTGATTATAGTACAGTAAACTAATTACACATCATGTAGAAGTCTGAAACACGTAAGAGGGGGGAAAAACACTTGATTATTTTTATATTTTTTAATGGTTTTGTGTCCCATTTCTCTTTTCAAGTAGGCTATCAACAAGCAATACAGCTGATGTTTATTTTCAAATTTGTATCTCAGGTGGCCCACAAAAACTCAAGATCAATATAAAGTAGGTCTGGACGATTTGATTAAGTCATTAGTCATTTGTTATTATAAACAATTTAACCAATTTCTTGGAATTTCTCTGGGTAATCTATCCCAAGTGAACTGGTTTAGAAATTGTTTCAATATTGATTTTTTTTTGTGTGTAAAATTGTGTTTGCCTCCATTTATTTTTCATCAGAAAATCAACACTAGGTTGAATTGTTTCAAACTTAAAGGCTAGATAATTCCTACAACCAGCAATTATCTGCTTTACGCTGTAATAATCAATTGTTTAATTAATATTAACTGGCAAGATCAGTTCAATCATTATTCCTTGGCACTCAAATTAACTATTCAAATATTTACATTTTGTCTGAGTAACTGTCAACAACCACTCAAACTATGAGTTTACCATCCATAAAAAAAGGAGGGGAAACTAATCAACTCTTTGTGTATTGATCAATCAACTAATCAGTTCAGCTCTAGAGTCGGCCTACTAGTGTGTCTGGGGAAATAATGAGGCATCCGTCTACAGTGGGGGGTTGCTGTAGGACCAAGAGGTTAATCCGAGCATGCTTAGTTCAAGTATGATGGCTGGATTAACGAATAAGGCAAAGTGTGTTACTGCTGAGGGGGCCTCACATCCTCAAGGGCCCCGAGGGACCCAAAAGTTTTCTCTATATAATTCGGGTCAGCAGGTTTAATTACATTCGTCATGAATCAAATTTTTGTTGACTGGCTCGATACATAGCCAAGCTGAGGCATCGGGGGCCTCTGCTGGTCCAGGGCCAGTTGGTAAACCGGCTCTGGTCTGTGTTTGTTGTTTAAATAGCAACTATGAAGCTATTTTATACACAAGCTAACACATGGGACTTATTATCTCCTTTCATTTTCACTTTATATCACATGCTGTCAAT
Organism: Decapterus maruadsi; assembly: GCA_030347415.2. Classification (NCBI taxonomy): domain Eukaryota; kingdom Metazoa; phylum Chordata; class Actinopteri; order Carangiformes; family Carangidae; genus Decapterus; species Decapterus maruadsi. Next base: position 24,346,724 of record CM064906.1, read on the forward strand.
AACTGTAAATTATCTTATATTGTTAACACTTCACTGTAAGTCCCTTGTTAACCACATAAAGACCATATAAACCCTATAACACACTATAACGCTGCAAGTTTATTCTTGGACAATTCATAGGGTTTGTCGATGTACAGATTTAACAATTATAATTTTCATTAGGACATTTATTATACAGAGCTGCAATGATTAGTCGAAGGTTGATTTCTGGCATAACCCACCATCAAAGAATGAAATACATGTAGTGTTTACATTTATTTACTTGACATAAATTTTAAGAGCCATGAGCACGATTTACCACATTAGGTAAACATGGTTTCTATTCTTCTCTCCCACACTTGACTATTATTATCTCAGTTTACCCCTCTGAGAAGAGCAAGAGACATGTTGTCAATCAGTTACGCCAACATTCAACACATTCACTCTTCAAAGACGCACATAATGTTGGACCCACCAGCAAACACTTAAATGACTGTCTATGTACTTGACAGAGCCGGATAATACCCCAAAACATATATAATTTGTGACTTTAAGGACTTACATTAGAGTTGCAAACAAGTATATTACCACAGCTGAGCAGGTCAAACTATAAGATCAGTTTCACAAGATACAATTCCTCAAATGAGCGCTAGTGGCTGGCTGTAAAAACCAGTTTTATGATGCTGATGATAGAAGTTGTCACCTTTATGAGAAAAACAGGAAAGAAAAAAAGGGCATGTCAACTGTTTATGAAGAGGAATCCTGATGTGTGTTTTCTCAGTTTGGACTATTTATATCCCACTTTACTGTCTTGGACACTGATGTTGTTAAATCCATCTTCGTGACAAGTGTAGCCTTCCCCTCTAAGCTGCTGAAGGTGTAATCCACTGCAGTGTTGTGAGAGGCAGCATGTGGAAAAGGCTGTTCTGTAAGTAATATGTGCTATCTGGGCTCATGGTGCACATACAGTATCAGTCATACATTGAATGTGCAGAAAATAACACTTAATTCAATTTCATTGAATTTGAGACTATCGTGTTAAGTGTTTTTTCTATTTTGGGAATGAAGCTAAAAGGTAGTGGGAGAATGACATGAGTGAGGTAAGGAAAGTTTAAAATTGAGGCTGTTCTGGGTGTGGTGAATAAAGCAGGGCTTTCTTTTTCACATAATGTGGTTTGCGGTGCGTGGAAGTGAAGGCTCCTGTTACACCATGCGACCAGTTTGTGTCACTTTCAGCTGTTTGGGTTTCTGAGGTGTGAAGGTGTGTTAAGTGGAAATGCATCATCAAGTCAAGTGATGTTTGGTTGGTGAGAGGAACCCAGCTGTTTTCCCTCTGTAAACAAATCTAAAATAATGCATTCTGACGTCTTTGATGCACACTTCAAAACATATATTTTTTTTATCTTTCCGGTGGAGAAAGTAACACAATACTGAGGCACAAATTGGAATAATTACTACTTTATTACATGGATTAATATACAAAAGTTAATCTGGTCTACAGAGGATACAGGGAAGCATGACTAAGGCATACAGTATAAAGTTTGCTGCAGGTAACTGGTAGTTTCAAAGTCGATTGTTATGCGTACAGTTAATCTGTACAGATTTAGACTAGTAATTCATGCATTATTCTAACAGTATGCACTTTTTAGCCATGTCATACATTGGTTTAGAAAAACATAGAAAAAAGGCTCCTTCTGTGGTGACACGTAATACTTATCGGCAATGGCAACACGAAACCTCTAATAATATTGACTTTCTCAGTACGTCATTGTCTCTTGCGTGGAGGCAGTGTCAGGCCAGACTCCATTGAAAGGTCTGTTTTTGTTTTTGTTGTTTTTTTATGGGCATCTCTCTAAAATTTGATATGCTGTGCTGTACATTTGGCTCACTGTGCATCTCCTAATTCAGTTTAAGTTAATCACTGCCCCACAGTCTGGCAGAAGACTGCAGTCATATGGTGGTACAGTATGTGTGCCACAGGACAACCACAGGATTAAAAATAAAGTTGGTTTACATCACAGTCTGGGAGAAATCTACTGTATCGTTTTTTGTCTTTAATGGAGTCTGGTGTGACTTTCCTAACAGAGACCAGTACCTATCAACAAAATTAGACTATAATTGCATTGTAAAATACGCTTCATTAACCCACAGGCGTGGATAAAACTGTACATTATTTAACCACGGAAGAACAAGTGTAAACATGGTTTTTCGTCTTGTTTTTTTTTTTTTACACAATGGAAATGTGGAACTAGAATACCGTTAATATAGAAACCATGTTGTCTCACTACTGAAGTTAACTTTCATGTCTGTTTTTGTACTGTAAGGATTTTTTTTGACATTTAAAAAGTCACTCATGACTAAAACTGTGTTCAAAGTGCCGTTACCAAATGTCGTAAGTGGTCAATTCCATGTGTACCGCTGCCAAAGAATCAGCAGCAAACTCAATTCATAATCTCATTTTACACGACTGGGCTGAGGACCGTGCAGCTTAGAGCTCGGGTTTCTCAAGGTTTTTTGGAAATGTAACAGCTGGAGACATGTTCAGAGTGAAACACATGCAGGTCTTTTCTCTTCTAATAGTTATGAATGAAACTCTCTCTCAGGTAAAAAACAAAATACCTCTCATGCTTGGCAGTCATATCATATACAGCCGTTCCCTGTAGTGAAATCTCAGACAATACATTTCAGCATGTAGAAAACATCTTCAACAAATCACTATGTAAACAACTCTAGTATTGGTCACAGTGTTTCAACAGGGGGGAGGTTATTATCATACCGTAATTATAATTTTAGGCCTCTTAGCTGTTGGTTCTGCAGCATTACAGTTAAACCCTTTTGCCTTATGCAGCAAACGTGTGTGTGAAAACACAAGACGCAGTGGAATGTAAAGCTGCAGCTCTACTGTACAACTGAATGCTTGTCTAAAGCTTCGATCTTAACCTTTCTTTCAAATATTCAAGAAATTCAATAGTGACGTGTACATGAACACAAAAGCTCCAGAGGGAAAAGGGTACTCTTGATAAAAATGAATATTAAAAAAAACCCGAAGAGCCGCAGTGCAATGAAACTCTACAAAGCAGGCGACTCTTACAGTGAAAATGTAATTGCATCTAGATCCAGATTTCTTATTAATTTGTGCTTGGTTTCAAAATTACTTTAGATAGTGGGATGAAACTGCCTTTTCAGACTGCTACAATTAAATGAAATGAACGTCCACTGACCCATATAATACTGTTGGCAGTTTTTGTTGCAGGTAAACCACATGTGCAAGCTGACATCTGTCTGTCCACTGTCTTGTCTTTCCCTGCAGGAAGACACTGTGTGCATTGTGGACTGTGTGTGCTGTGCTGGTCGCTGCGGTCCCTGCTGCTGCTGGAGGAAGTCATCTCATCTGCCTCCGGTGGTACTAGCAGCATCTCCTGGTGGTCAGAGGCGGCTGCCGGGTCAGTTTAAAGGACTCGTTGCTGTCGACCTCTGGATTTTCAAGGGGTGGGATCTGTTTACCTAAACATATACACAGACACAGCACACGGTCATTTACAAAGCAGTAAATAGTAATTGGTTAAAGGATTTATTCTATCCCTTAGTTATTTGGCAGTGCATTGCCATGACAACCAATACAAGCATACAGAAACAAATAAGACTAGCTCAAAGCCTAGTAAAACAGCTGCCGGACCATTTATAGTGAATGTGTTAAATTGGGGAAGTGGTAAAAAAAAACAAAAAAAACTGATGTCATGGTGTCCTATTTGAATTCTTCCTGGCGTTAACCACTTTCAGATTTATTTATTTTTTAATACGTTTGCCTCTCTGCTGCTCTCTGTGCTCACACGTGCAGCCAAATTAGCAATTAATCTCATTTTTATGTTTCCCTGTTTCTTTTGTCAGACACCAGAACAAGATTCAAACAGAGACCAAAGCACAGCTCTTTAAAAAAAACTGTTAATTTACAAGCTGCTGCTGCTAAAATCCTGATTTTCTTCTAACTGCAACATGGCTTGACACACTAAAACTCTCTGCCTCCACTCAACTGGGGGCTTAAATTGTGCACAGTGTTTGTGATCAAAGGGAATCAATATCACAAAGTCATTTAACTTTTATGTTGAAAAAAACTCAATGATTAATCCAGACGGAGCTCATTTGCATTTCCTAAAACATGTGTAGAGGGAAGCAGTTTCAATAGTGGCCCTGCATTACAGACTGTGAGTGGAGCGGACACTAAGGAGGCAGAGAGGAAACGCACTGCTGAGTTGCATTAGGGGAAATGTGGGATCCAGCACTTTTAGGGCTTGACCCGAAGTAGAAGCAGAAGTGAGGACATGTTTCTGCATCGTATGCTAATCTTTTTTTAATCTGTCTCTAAAGGTTCCCCCTATATCATAAAAGTCAGTTTATTACTTATTTAAAAATCGCCACTCTGAGAGTAAACATGCCCGTTCCTCCAGTAGCACAGACTGCTCTCTTTTACCCTCAATCAATACGCTCACTGACACAAATTATATATAGGCACAACGTAAAAGCATGAAACCTACTGATTTTCTGAAAGAGCTCCTCGACGTTGACAGCATTCCTGGCACTAGTCTCGATGAAAATAGCTGCAATTGATTCAGCAAACTCCTTGGCTTCCTTCATAGGAACTTCCCTGTGGGAGAGACGGACACCAACGTTAGTGTGGAGTCCACAGCTACAGGTCCTGTGGAAAATCTGAATTCTCATCAATGACTTTCACTGCGTCCATCTCTAACTAGTTTACTCTGGACGAATGCTGGAGGAGAAGAAGAAGAAGAAAGAGGAGGAGGAGGAAGAGGAGGAGGAGGAGTTGAAGTCGAGGTGTTTCTGAAAAGATGAGACTACAAATAGTGCTACTCCTGAGTCCTGCCGCTGCATGGCAATTCATGAAGTATCTTGACGTTATCGTTACACTCTCCCGTCTTTGATATTTGTAGAGTCATAAGACATGATAAGATACAAATAAGGGACTGTCAAAATGTCTAATTTCTAGTCAAATCCAAAAATCAACTTGTTTTCAGTGCTTCTTATTACAAGATTTTTTCCTAACTCAAGCTGGTGAATTAGTTTTGGCCAGGAGGGACAATAGTCAAATAATGCAATATTGCTCTTTTTAAGAACTTTAAACTGTATCTAAATTTTGCTTTTTATGGCCAGGAGGGACAATAGTCAAATAATGCAATATTGCTCTTTTTAAGAACTTTAAACTTTATCTATTTTATTTTTATTTGTTTTTAGTGTTTGTTTGTTTTAATTCTGTTTTATGCTTCTCTTTTTGTCTTTATGTAAAGCACATTGAGCTGCCTTGGTATGAAATGCGCTATATAAATAAAGATGCCTTGCCTTGCAAAAGAAGAAATTATACTTTCTTTCAAAAAGATAGAGGAAGACAGTGAGGTGCATGACTTTTATCCGTGTTAAATTAGATACGATGTGCTGGAGTCAAAAGTCTGCAACAGAACTAAAAAGAAATGTTGCTGAAAAAAAACAACCCAATATGATATATAATATAAAATTATGCATGTTTTTGCATGTCGTATAGTTTAACAGTTCCAGTTTTGTTTGTTCTGACCCGCTTTTTTAACACGTTTCATCAATATTGAGAAAAAATAAACTAAAAACTAATCTTCAGTACAGTAGTAGTGTGTAGGATAAATCACTGCTAAAGACTGTTGCAGCACACAGCATTAGTCTGTTCCCGTGGTCTTCCTATGGTCTCATTCATGAGCTACATAACAGGTATAGCAAGAAGGAGGCTTCATTGTTTTGTTCACAACAGTGAGCCTTTGTTATGAACAAATACACAGACGCTTCATTCACTAAACCTAAATGTGTTTGTGCGTTGCCTGGGGCGCCTTAAAGCAGGTGATGCAGTAGGTGGGTGTGTGTGTGTCGTGTCGTTTGAGTGTATTTAGTGTTAAATTTCTCCTAAAAAGCAGCGCTCTTTAGTGTCGCCAGCCTGAGAAAGAAAGCAACCCACCTGATGTCTCCTAAATCATTCTTGTTTCCTGCTATGGCTACAACAATGTCCTCTGGACCGTGCTCCTTCAGCTCCTTCACCCACTTCTTCAGTGTCTGGAAAGAGTCCTGAACAGCAAGAACACACACACACACACACACACCATGGTCAACTGTGGGAGAGGTACTTTGTGGGAATGTGCCCCACATTTTCTTCGAGTGGTGTCACATATTCATTTCATTAGATGGGAGTTTTTTTTATTTTTTTTTAGCCAACTTTCCATTAACCGACCAGGAAAGAATGACATTTGTAGTCATGGAAGCAAAGCGTCCTGGACTGATGGAAAAGTAATTGAATTTTACATCAAGCTCTTAGTGTCAAACTGGCTTCTTCAGTTACACACACATTTCTAACACACCAGGAAGTTGGTGAACACATCAGCGGCTCCACTGGTGCAGTCGGCAGTGAAGAGGCCTTGTGGACTTTAAAGGGATAATTCAACATTTTGGCAAAACGGCCAATTGCCATAATCCCTATAGTGTTAGGAGTAGGTTCGTTACCTTTAATTGTCGGTGCAAGCTATTTTAGAACGGTGGAGCAGAGCCGCGAGCTGCTCAGAGCTACACTATGGAGGCTAATGGGATTTCTTGGTTTCCCTCATCAAACTCATCAAATACACAATCCAACAACTCCAAAACGCTCTGGTGGACAAGTTGTGACCTATACATTCACCACGCTATGAGATAATAACAGAACGTTACGAGACTGAGTTGTTAATTATGCAGAGACAAGAGCGTTTTGGAGTTTTTGGATTGTGTATTTGATGAGTTTGATGAGGGAAACCAAGAAATCCCATGAGCCTCCGTAGCATAGCTCTGAGCAGCTCACGGCTCTGCTCCACCGTTCTAAAAATAGCTTGCACCGACAATTAAAGGTAACGAACCTACTCTAAAACGATAGTGATTATGGCAAAGGGCCAATTTGCCAAAACGTTGAACTATCCCTTTAAACCACTAACCATATCACCACGACGTAACCCTTGTTTAATCAAGATGATGACAGATGATGACTGTGGTGTTATTCTTACCAGTTTAGTTATGTCATAGACAATGACAGCAGCAGCCGATCCTCTGTAGTACATAGGAGCTAATGAGTGAAACTGAAAAAAGAGAAAGAGCACATTTTAACACCACATCTCACTTCCATGGCAGAGTCATATCACACAACTGCATCTACCTGGATACAACAATTCAAAACCTATAAAAAAACTACTCTAACATGTGAAACTGACTCAAAACTAATATAATGTTTTGTACTTTCAGTATACTGTGCCTTTACATTAGTCATTGAACATCTTAAAGTCACTCTGCAGGTTGCTCCACAGACTTTTATCCTGCCTCATGGTCAGCGCATTCATTCATTTCATTTAATTTATTGTTTATTTGTGACGGGACTTTGCATATTAATGAACATCATAAAAAAATGTAAATACACCAGATTTAGCTCTAGGCTCTAGGCTAATTTCCATCTGTATATATATGCATATAAATACCATAGTAAAAACATCTCTAACATAATTCTATCATACATTTAATTTCTATGATTATGATCTGTATTTTTATTACTCTTTATAATTAGGCTCTTTTGCACCTAAACAAATCCTGTTTATATGAAAAAGTAGTTGACAATAAATCAGATACTGACTGTAGTTTAGTGTACATTAAATACTGATTCTAAAATAGTTCAGGTTACAAAATATTCACCACTTTCCACCCAAATTTACCCTTCAAAATCAAGTGAAATTCATTAATCTCCGCTTGAAACCTTCAAAAACCGTGTTTAATGGTTGTTAAGTCTGTTAAACCAGACACGATCTGCTTAATGCAGACGCATGCACATCAATGAGAATGTCAGCTGATATCTGCAGTAAAGACATGACTAGCGTGGAGAGCCGTTTAAAACTGTGCCCCTGTTACAGAGTTTTCCCACCAGAGGGCGCTACCAGCGGTCAAAACCTACACAGCTCCTTTACGCTGCATCCTGTCAGAGATCATAATAACATCATCTTTGTTAATGACCAGCTGTGACATCATTCCTTAAAATATCCCCGACAGATAAAGACAACATCGAACGCTGGTAACGGAGGTTTCAAGGTATTATTTTCACACACAGGCAGGAAATACTTGCACTAGTTTTTTCCATGCAGTAAGCAAGTCTGGCAAGCCTCAACCACACACACACACACATATACCAACCAACCGACCAACCCCCTCCTTCCAATGAATCACTATGAAGACACCAGTCCCATGACCTTTGAACCCATGTGATTCATCCTGTTTCACGCCTAATAATAACTCCGTGTCATGAGGACCCCCTGACAGTGAAGCGATTGTGTCATTTTGAGCTTCCTGATGCAAAATGCAACAGAAAATTAACTTTTTTTTTAAACTTAAAAGAAACGTGATTCAGAGAGTCATGTGTGTGTAAACTTCAATCTCATTAGTAAGTAAATGAAGAGTCGCACTCACCCGTTCCTGTCCGGCTGTATCCCAGATCAGAAATTTGTGTAATTCATTTCCACACGGCACTGTCTTGGTCAGGAACGACGCTCTGTGGATGATATACGTAATGCATTTCAGTTTGTTTTTTTTTGTCTGTAAGCATGTTTTTCTTTCAAAGGCACAGGAAACAAGTCTGTGCAGGTCAGCAGCAGGAGACCTGTAACCCTGAGAACAAAGAGGTTCAATCCTGCTGCACTGCACATGAACACAAACACACGTCACTGACCATTAAAACTAGACTGAAGGCGTCACCTCTGCTGCATTATGTCACATTATCTCTGAGGAATCTGATTGCAGGTATGTTTTACATTTTGTAACTCAAACTAACATCCTTTGAATCCTCAAGCTTGTGCAGTAAACTCATTTGTGTTTTACTACATGTCTACTTTTTGTATAACACTGCTCCCTACAGGCCAGGTACTGGAGTCTTGCTTGTACAGTATTGACCCAGAGGGTGTTAAAGAGAAAAGAGTAGGATTTCATTCTCTGTAGTGGTCAATGTTGTAATTACAGAGAGAGAGAAAAATATGCAATATTTTTGGGTTAAATTGAACAAACACATTCATTCTCCTGTAAACTGAGGGGATTTTTTTCTGACATTTGACTTAATACTAACTTCTCTCCATGAAGCAAACTGATTAGTTGATTAGAGGCTCTCAGTGTGGCGTTTAAGTCTGACAGACAGATTTCTCAAATGGCTATAATCGGCCGTGGTAGGTCTAGCACTGGTGTTATATATAATTTAATCTGACACAAATATTCACTGGCAGATAATGACTTCAGCCGTGTCTTGATATCATGAGAGTAGGTTTACATATGGACAGTAAGGACATGTCTCTGCTAATATCTGACTGAACTTATTCACATTTTTTGAAATGAAGACATCAGATGATTTGAATGTGTCCTCACAGAGATCTACACGACAGAGACATCTCATGTTTATCAGATAGGAGAAAACTTTGATTTAATTTTCATGTCGTTTATGTTATTATTTTCACTCAGTGCTATTTGATGAAATTCTCAGCCCAGGGCATCGATGGCCGTAACACTGGTAGGCCCGCTGAAACCAAAATTGTTGATGTCAGACTCCAAATTTTGTTAGTCTTTTCCATTAACAAGTAATTTCCTTGTTAGGATCTGTGATGTAAACACATCTTCTATAAACAATTGGCTGACAACATTAAACTGTCCTCTTTGTTTGAGAGGGTTTGGATGTTTTGTCCCTGCCAACGTTCAGATCAAACCTACTCTCTTCTTTGATATCAGACCTTATTGTCTAATTTTGGTGCTTCAAAAAGTCTTGAACAAATATAGTCAATTCCCTGCTGGCTTGGTCTTTCACGGTTTTCGTACTGCGATGTTCTTACCCTATTGTGGGACTAATGTTGTGGTCAAAATGATCCTGAACGAACCGGCAGACAATACTGGATTTTCCAACTCCAGTGTCCTGAAAACAAAAGGGTTACACATCATTCACAGCTCTCTAAAACAAACACTTTAACAGAGCCAGAGCTCACCATTGACCACTCCTGATTATCTGGTCACATGCCTTCCACATCAGATAGTCCATGAATCCTGCAACTGACCCATAGTATTCATAGTGGATACAATCTATTTGTTCAAGACAACTTAGTATATCAATCACTGACAAAACAAGTTAATGAACTAAAAACGGGTTAACATCTACAGCCTTTTTATTTTATTTATCAGTTTGAGTTTGTCCTGAGATACAAACATACAATACATGACACATGACATGACAATCACTGTCTTGGGCATTTTTCATTATCAGCACAGTCCAAAATGCAATAGTCCATTATTATTGATTATACCTAATCTATCAACAGAAGAATGTCTGACAATATCTCAGTCAGTTTTTTTTAAAGTCTGGATGTAGGCCCATATCACGTTCTTGTAGAATAACACGCCACTGAATGAATAAACTGTGTATGATGTCAATGGTCTCACTTGTCAGTAGGAATAATTCACTGGATAAATGTGTCCTGTTGCTCAGAGAGAAGAACTATTTAAAGTTAGTCGGCTAGCATACCATAAATTGGGCCTTGGACTATTATTGTACCAATAACTTTTTATTGTTTCACCTTCACTTTATGTTTGCAGCATGATCATATGATCCAATGAATGGCAGCTCTCATTTCTTTTTGATAAAGCATACAGTAGTTTGGGATCTGAGAATGTCGACACAATAAAATAAAAAATCTATCATTTCTTTGGCTTTAAATCAGGCTAACTTTTACTTTTTATCACAGTTTTTTTTGTATGAAAGATGCTATATAAATAAAGTTATTATTATGGCTCAGTACAAGCATACATGAGTAACAAAAGATGGGTTAATAAGATATGTGTTGGTGAGCTTGTCAGTGGCCTGCAGAAAGTGCACAGGCCTGGTAAAACAGGCTTTTCCCAAGTTGCCAGTTCCGCTTCACTGTCATTTATTAAAAGTGCCAGTTTACTGCAACGTAAACGTCTCTGTGTCTGCTGCTGAAAAAGCACAGTACAGAAGCTTTTGCCCCTTAACTGTTGCCAGTCTCCCTGTCATTTCCCCGAACACAGTGCCAAGTTTCACTCTGCACCGTAAACCAAGGTCTTCTAATCCTCTCCCCACACACAGCACCCTGTCACCTCCCTCGTCTAAACACAGAAGAGACCGACATCATGAGAAGAAAAAAGAAATGTTTGCTAACGCAGCAGGAAACTAACGGCTGACTTGTAGCGGTTGGTCTGACGATGACGTAATAGATGATAGAATGTTACAACTGTTAAAATGAATTTAGGGGAAAAACACCCACACAAACTAACACAACAAAAAGCAAAGGGTCAATCGGTTTTAAAGGTGGACATTAGACGCAGACGATGAGAAAAACAAAGCTTAAACCGACTGCTGCTGCTGCTGCGCCCACCGGTCGCTGTTGAGTTTTCAGCCAACAAACTAGCACATCAACATTTTAGTCAACATTTCCAAGTTTCCCAACAACAAACAACACGGTGAAGTAACGTTAAACGGTTTGACTGAAACATACGTGACGTTGACAGCGTCGGTTAGAGACGTTAACTTCTACTAACGTCAAAATGTTATCGGTTAATTGGTTACACTCGCAGCAGCAGCAACAGCAGACTAAAGGAATTTTACCCCAAAATGGATCAACAGTAAAAACATCCGCAACTTACCCCTAAAAGGCAAACTTTGAGCTCCCTTATAGCCATGGTGAGTTGTTAAAGTCTTTTAAATCATTATTTGTCAATGACTCAGTCAGTGTCTTTGTCTCGTCATGCTTGAAACTCTGATTTTTTTTCCTCCCCTCTCTTCTTGGATAGAGGAGAAACCAAACCCAGCCCCTCAAACGGACACACTGACCATCTTTTCTAAACGCCAGTCAAACGCTTTCACTGGAAAAACACAACATCCGGCGACGACTTTCAAAATAAAAGTCGAATTCCCATTGATATCTATCTATCTATCTATCTATCTATCTATCTATCTATCTATCTATCTATCTATCTATCTATCTATCTATCTATCTCCATCAATTTTAGTTTTTGTTTACAAATTGCAATTACAATATTCCTGTACACTTGTAAATTACCTTATGTAGCTACTCTTGAAATAATTTGGCACATACAGTAACTGTATGTCTCTCGCTCTTTCTCTTTGTGTTTTTATATTTATAATTGTTTGTTTTGTATCGTTTTATTTCTATATTTGCATATTTGTCTATTTCTTTCTTTTATTAAAAAAATCTTGTATGCTACAATGCTAGGCTACTGTAACAACCAAATTTTCTGTGGATAAACAAGCAGTCTTATGTCTTCAGCAGAGCAGTTGCAGTTTAGTTGATATTAAGTTAATTCCATCATGCAAAAACACTGGTACAACTGAAATAAACTGTTTGCATTACTTTCCTAAAAAGCAGTGCTTTAATTTTTAAGAAATCATTAGTATTGAGCCACTGAAGATAGCAAGGGAGAAAACACCAAGTCATTTGAACACCAGAAATGCCATTACTGTAAGTGTGCTTTTATTTTGAAAGATTTACCGATATCCGGTCTCTCTTTAGTAGATTTTTTCCCACTTGATGCGTTCAATTTCCAAATCGGAAACCAGTAAAAGCAGTGACACAAAAAAAGTCGGGTGGTTCCACTATCTCTTAAACACTGAAACCTTGACTCCGAGTGTGATCTCACCCATGACACAACTCACTTCATCAAAATGGATGCAAAGGTTTTATTCTCGGCCTCAGTAGGATGCGAGAGACAGAAGTATTCAAAGAATGTGTCATGGAAAATGGGAAGCACACTAAATATGGACTCCACTTCCAGTTAAACATAGTTGAGTAAAAAGGTAAACGCTGGGCTTTGTGTCAAAGAAAAAGAGCGAGAGATTCAGAGGAATTATTTGGATTGACACTTTATTCTTCACAGCATTATTCTGTCTGCAACAATAAGCTACAAAAGCTTGGAACCATATGAAAATAACCTTATGAGAAGCTTCTGAGCCCAATCTAGCATTTATCTGTTTCAGTCACAGGATTAATAAACACAATGAATCATGAGTCCAGATGAGATTGCTTCGATTTACCCGTGACCAAAGCAGACGCAGTCACACTAGCATAGTTCATACTGGTCATTAATAGAAAAAAAACAAAACAAACACACACACAAAAAAAAACATATGACAAAACATATGAGGCTGAAAATACAGTATGTTTGCAATTTTACAATAATATACAGACATGGTAAGTTAAGTCAGGCCATGCTACTGACAGCACTTTCGCAATAGTCATGGATCAGTTGTGTAATGAAATGATTGACGAATGTTGCGTTCACTTACTGCCAACTGATTCCATGAATTACAACTCCACACACCGAGAGTTAAAAAAACAAAACAAAGAAACAAACAAGATCAAACACAACAAAACTAAATGAGCCTCCTCCCGCGTCGTGTCTCTGCACACGTTGTGGAGACAAAAGTCATCACTGTAGATTTGTTATGCCGTCATGAAACACGGGGAGAAATGTCACTTCTCGTGTTTCCTTGTTTGTGCGGGAGGCAGAGACAACAGGGAGGACGATTGCACGACACAGGAAGACGCCTCCAGTTGACGATGCTGACGATGATACTTTTATTTACTTTTGTTTTCAACCACTGGTCAGCTGCAACGTACAACACCCCTGCTGTTCAAAGAAAAGAAAGCATCTGCAATATATTTATACATATATTCATATATTACTAAAAAAAGAAAAGAAAAAAAAAGGTGTAATTTAAAATCAATGTATTTCTTGAATAGGCTTTTGTATTCTTCAGAATACTACTTAAATATATAATATATAGATAGACCAATCATAAATTCTTCATTTTTCAAAGAGCTTTTTTTTGTTGTTGTTGTTGTTGTAATAGTGGTTCTCTGGGGAGACTTGTCCAGTCTGGCATCGTCGGGTATTGGCACAGTGGTCTCGAGCCTAACATGAAAAAACTTGCATCTAAGGTAGAAGAGGACGAAAAAAAAAAGCAAATTGCAAGGACTGAGATTATATCTAATGATTATTTCTCCAGTCCTAAAAACCTGTGAAAAATAAACTTTCTGTAATCTATATCCCCCCCTTCATGCCTCGTTCCCCCTCCTCCTCCTCCTCCTCCTCCTCGTCCTTCTTACAGGCTTGGCACTGTGGATTTGAAGATATGGTCCCTCCTCGTCTCTCTCGCTAGGAGCCAGTTGTCCACTACAGCAGTTTGTCTGTTTCTACATCTTTTATGTTTGTGTTTCGTATGAAGAGTGTGGGGAAATGATGTATTTGATTTGTGCTGACAAGAGTCGGGACGCCAAAGACATAAGATATGAGATTTCTTCTTCTTTTTTTTTGTTTGTTTTTTTACACGGCTGCCACTTGGTGGAAACATTCACTAACGAACTCACAGATCCAACAACGAGAATCTCCAGTGGATAACGAGTGACACTGCAGGACAACTGACCGGCGGCCACGCACACAGCCGCCAAACGCTCTCACATGTTGGTGTCTCTCCTGTCCTTGTTTGGTGACGGCTTCGAAGGATCCTTAGCTGCCTTCCCATTGGCCGAGGCAGCCGTGTCGGTAGCGGCGGCGGAGGAGGCGGCGGCGGCGACGGCAACACCGGCGGTGGCAGAAACAGCAGCAGCAGAGGCGGCGGCGGCGGTGGCAGCTGTCACTGTGGTGACAACGGAGCGTTTGGTTTGCTCATCGCTGCGCGCCTCGGGGCTGGGCTGCGGGGGCGGGGCCTGCTCGGCCGGCGGCTGCACAGTCAGTTCCTGCTGCAGCTTGTGGCTCTGCAGGAGGCGGAGCTGGACGCGCAGCTCCAGGATGGCTTCCTGCTCCTCGTGGATGGCCTGGTTCAGGTGCGTGTTCTTGTTCTGCAGGACGACAGACAGAGGCAGCGCTCAGGACAGCTACACGGACATCTTTTCATTTTCATAAAGAGAATAAACACGGACGGGAGGGACGATGAGGTGCAGGGGGAAACTTGAGAAAAAAGTCTGGAATTAAGACTTTTAGTAACTTCAATTTTAATCTGAAAGTTTGTACATTTCTATTTATGTTTAAGTATATTTTTTTTATGCTTTTATGCCTTTAATGGTAACACTTTATAATAAGTACACACTATTAAGCATTTATAACAAATGAATACTCATTAGTATGTAGTTTATAAACACAGTTAAAAATGTTTCACCTATCATTGATAAGCACTAATTGTATTTATAAACTACATACTAAATGAGTAGTCGTGCGTTATAAATGAAGAATTCAGTATCTATTAATGCTTAACAGTGTGTACTTATTATAAAGTGTTACCTTTTAATTGATGGGACAGCTGTAGAGAGACAGATAGAGACGGACTGACATGCAGGAAGGGGCCACCGGTGGAATCGAACTGCCACTGTGGTGAGGAGGACTATTATATCCTATCCTAGCGTATGAGCGGCGCCCCCAATTTTTAATTGTTTTTATGTCTTGTACATTAAACTGAAGCATTTGAATAGTTCAATATTTTATCCAGTCTATTTTTCAAATGAGGTATTTGTACATATTGTTATTGCTACGGAGCCAAACTTAACATGAACAGCTGTTCCCAGTCCAGAGGACTATTATCTCAAATTCAGGATCAAACTTCACCAAACAGCTGTGTAAATCAATCCTTTTGTTTTCCATCCATTTCTATAGCTTCTTTTCTTTAATCAAAGTCTAAATTAAACAGTTAGTTACTCTCCCATATGGAGGCACTGCAGGTCCAGTCTGCTCTGTACAATAATTACTACCTCTTGTATTGTAAATGTTATGATTATTACCCTGGTGTTAAAGTTAATGTACTGTGTGTAGCAATAACGAAACTCACAAATAGCTCCTTTGACATTTCTCCTTCTGTTAACAATGTGCCTTCAGGGTTAATAGGAGTTTTATTATGCTACTTTCCATGCATAATCGATGGCATCATGCTTCTTTATTATGCCACTGAAAAATAATTCACCCTTATTTTGCAAATTAGATGTTATCATGAAATTGTAAAAGAAATATATGACTGAGAATATATGAACAATTGTATTCCAAGTTATCAACCATAATAATTATATTCTACATGTGTGTCATTGGCGTGGTTTCTAGTAGTTTTCAGTTTCAGAGCTTGATACTTAATGACCAGTGACTTCTGGATGTTTCTCTCACCTCCAGTTCCTCGTTCTGCTTCTGCAGATCCTCCAAAATCATCTGCAGCTCTTCCTCATCTTCGCTCTCACTTTCACTATCTGATGAATATTCCTCCGTCTCGCTGCGACCCTGCTGCCGACTGAGGAAAACAATGATGGAGTTCAGTCAGACAGGGAAAGCTGTGTTCACTGTGAGTCACATTACAACTCATTTTATTCTGTAAAAAGGATCCCGTTCTTCTCTTCTCACCTCTGTATATCTGCGATCTCAGCTCGCAGTCTCTCGATTTCTTCTTTCTCAGTAGCTATTTGTCGACGAAGCACCTGCTCCAGAGAGATCAGCTCCTCCTGCTCCGTCAGGATCTCGTTTTCCTGGATACGGAGCAAAAACATTATTCAGTCTCCCACGGCGCTTTCAGGCCGGGTTTCTCTGAGAGTGCATTCTTTATGAATACGCTCTGCTCTGTTGTGTTCATGTGAATGACTCACTCACCTGTGTCAAGAGGAGGTTGATAACTTCCTCCTCGTTCTCGGTCATTTCCTCTTTTGAAACATCTTCCTTCGACAGGCTCGCTATCTCCTGGGCTATTTTGCTCTCACACTCCTGAAGGCCAGAAGAGGAAACACACAGAAAGATAACAACATTACAGACTGTCTTTGACAACTACCTGAAGCTTAATTCTGATAAAACAGAATCATTAATTATTGTGATCAGGATGTGATCAGATCAGATTGGTGGTGTTATGCTGGAGCAGCACTCCAGACAATTAACTAGAAACTGCTTTTTCCATCTGAGGAACGTTGCAAAATGAAGTGATATGGTGTCAAAAGCTGAACCGGAGATGGTCATTCATGCTTCTATTTCTGCCGTAACAAGAAAGAGTTTGACCGTCTCCAGAGTCCAGACTGAGAACAGAATGCAGCTTTTAACTTAACTCACTAAAGAGCACACATCAACCCTGTTTTAGCTTCCCTGCATTGGTTTCCAGTGCATTTTACAATCAATTATAAGTTTCTGGCTTTTACTTTTAGAGCCTTGCATGGTCAAGCAGCCCCTTACATCTCTGACCTGATTAATCTTCATGTACCTGCCCGTACTATGAGCTCGTCAGGTCAGAGATTGATGGTGGTTTGTTTTGATGACTCAGAAAGTTCTCCGAACCCTTCCTTGGCATGACGGTGAGTAGAAAAATGGTGAGTTATTGATTTTGGGTGAAGTATCCCTTAAAGCAGGTGTGTTAAAGTGTGTTTTACTCATTGTATTTTTTATGTTTTTACTGTTGTATTTTATTTTATTGTAAAGCGATTTGTATTTTTTATCTGAGAAAGTATATAAATAAACCTTATTACTTTCCCTCTTTGGGTTAAATAGTCATTTCTGTCTTTTTCAGCTTCATTAGGTCAAAGTTTCCAGCAAAGAATTTCCACAGTGTTGCAGGACTCCTCCAAAATAAGCATCACTGAGCACTACTTTTATTTGCTCAGCGTGTCTCACATGCAGAACCAGCACCTGAAGTTAATATTAGTCACTCGTCAACTGAACAGGCAGCCGCTCCTGTAAACACACACAACATCCAGACACGACTCACCTGCCGTTTGGCCTCCCTCAGTTTGCGCTTCAGAGCCGTCAGGATTCGCTGAACCTCCCACAGCCGCTCCTCCTTGGACAAATCCTTCACCCCGGCCTGCAGGTCCCGGTGCAGGCAGTTCAACAGGAACTCCTAACACACACACACGCGCTTATGTTACAATTTAAATGCTGTAATCACATCATTAAGCAAGTATGTTGTTGGATTAAGATAACGTGGAGTCAATGTTTGTTTTTATTGTATTATCAAACATGAGTTGGTGTAAACAAACAAACTAAAACAGTATCAAGTCCCGGCACGTCGCGAAACTGAGGCAAAGATAAAGATTTGTGCTCCTGACAAGATGATGCACTACAAACAAAATAATCTCACTTGGCTAAATTCCTGTCGCATTTCTATGTTTCCACCCTGTCACACTTGAATCGCTGCTGCAAATGATAAGAATTCATCGTCTACTTACTTATAAATAAGACACGCAAATGTTTTCATCGTCACATTTCTCTCAAGATGTAAGAGCCAATGAACAAATTAATTGAGCGTCTTGTTCGAGATTGGATTCAAAGCCTCCAACTAGAGATTACACTCACTGTCATGCATCATTTATAAGATTAAAGGAATAGTTCAACATTTTGGAAATAATCCCTATAGTCATAGCAGTAGGTTCGTTACGTTTTATTGTCGGTGCAAGCTATTTTTAGTACGGCGGAGCAGAGCAGCAGGCTGCTCAGGGCTATGCTATGGAGGCTAATGGAATTTCTTGGTTTCCCTCATCAAACTCATCAAATACACAACCCAACAACTCAAAAGTGCTGTCGTGGACACGTTGTGAGCTGCACATTCACCACGCTCAAGAGGTTAATTCATGCAAAACCACTGATTATGGCAATGGGCCAATTTGCCAAAATCTTGAACTATTCCTTTAATAAGTCTAAAATTGACTGAAAATAAGTTCTGAATATGTGTAAATAGCTCAAAATACAGTTTGAAAGACAAAAATAATTGAATTTATAATGATATAAAAACAGAAAAAGAATAATTCCTGACATTTGATAATAAATGTGCAGCAATTCTAACCGAGACACTCACCAAACTTAATTTAAAGGTATAATTTCATATCCCTCCCATATCTGTGTGTTCAATAGAAGCTGGAGCTGCTTGTATCCAAGGTCCAGAATGAAAAAACAAACAAAAAAAACATGCCTCCTAGCTGCCTCAAATCATTTAGATCAACATGTTATATCTGGTTTGTTTAATCTGTACAACAAACAAAGTGTAAAATCGACAAATTGTGGTTTTACAGCGGGTTTTGTGCAGAGGCTATTTCTTTTTCTTTTTTTTTCAAATCTCTGGTTCTGTTTCACATTAAAACACACATGAGAGAGTTTATTTCTCTTGGCAAGAAATAAAATGAGGAACTACTGCATATTCACAACTGGACTCACCTGTCGTCTGATCTCCTCCTTGATGCTCTCCTGGGTCTCGGGCAGCGCCGGCATCGTGGCCATGTTGGACCAGCGCAGCGGCCGCACCACCGGCTTCAGCAGCACGTCTCCGAACAGCTCCCGCACGTGTGTGAAGAACATGTAGAGAACGCGGTTCCCGATCTAGACACAAGGCGAGAACATGAGTGAATGCAGATACAGAGGACGTGAAGTAGTTGTTGTTGTGATGTGTGCGTCAGATCGCAGAGTGAATTCCTGCGTATTCATTAAACTCAGTCTGGACCCCACTCATTTATTGAAGGAAGTGTTTATCTAACGACGCTGCTGCTGCTGCTGCTGCTGCTGCTGTCGGTTGGTGCTTCACAATAAGTGGAGCAGCTACAGAGATTTTACCCTGTGGGAATAAATTAGCTTCACTAAACTGGGGCAGAGTTTCTGAGATGAACTGACGGTTTGATCCAGTAAAATCTCTCTCGGTTCGTTGCTAAGGGGCTGTTGTTGTTTTATTTTTCATCGTTAAGGTGCAGTTGAGCCTCAGCCAAATTAAAATTTTCTCTATTTGATGTTGAGTTTGCCTGTTGCTGCTGAATTACTGCTCTCCGTGCAACGTTTCATCACCTTCTTTGTTATTTTTTTATCCCCTATTTAATCTCCGTCTCTGACCTGTATGGTCGGGTTGAGGACGATGGAGATGTTCTGGATGTTCATCTTGGTGTCGGCCTCCCTGGCGATGACGTGGTCCATGTGCGTGACGAGCCAGGAGAGGAGGAGCCGGCTGTCCGACGGCACCTCGGTCAGCAGCCTCTGGAACTCCGTCACCTTCTCCGCCTCCACCTGCCGGCCGCAGGCGTCCTCGAAGCGCTGCGCCAGGTCTCGGCCCAGCAGGTTCTCGGGCAGCTCGCGGAGGTACTGCTTCAGCAGGCTGGCCACCGTGTGGGGGTCGTACTCCTCCAGGCAGGGGCACTCCTCGCGGTCGTACGCCGCCTTCAGCTCATCCACCTTGGACTTCATACCTTCATCAGTCACACAGACAAATAAATACTTGTTTTAACCTTTTGACCTTCAAGCAAAATGGTTTTAACACATTTATTCTGTGTTTTTTATTGTTGTTTGTCTTGCTATTGATCTTTCGACTTATTTGTTATTTTTTTGCAAAGCATGTTTTGAAGGGATATTCAAATAAATCTTGATTGATTGATTTTGAATATACAAAAAACTTTTTTTTTCCTAAAAAAATTACATTTCTGTTTACTTTTCATATCATCTTGTATCATATCATGGCTATATAAGCTGCTGGATGATCTGAATTCCCCTCCCAGGGATTAATAAAGTATTTTCTATTCTATTACAATATTAAAAGTTTCTCTACCTGAGACCCGGTAGATGCCCTCACACTTCATGCCGTAATTTTCGATGTAGTCCACGCACTCCCTGAAGACGGCCGGCAGCTGGATGCAGTCGTACAGACTCGTCCTCTTGACGGCTTCAGCCAGAGGAGCTCCGAAGATCGGCCTGAAGGTGGGGGTCTCCACCGGGACCGGCTCCGCTTCCGTCGTCGGTTTCTTCTTCTTCTTCTTCTCCTTCCACTGCTTCACCACGTCCGCGGCCGTCAGGTCCTTCGACTTCTTGTCCTTGGCCTTGTCCTCCTTGGGGCCCTTCTCCTTCACCTTGAAGTCCTTTTCCTTTTTCTTGGAGAAGCTCGGCTTCTTGAACACATGGATTCCTTTGGAGCGCTTCATCTTGGACGGGCTCTCGGCTTCATCTGCTGAGCTGTCCTCCTGGAAGGCGGCGTAGCCCTCCGCTGTGAACGTAGAGAAAGAGTGAGAAGAGGTGTTAGGTGAGTAGATGAGAGGAGAAAAACGACCCCTGTTTTTCTTCTCCTCCTCTCACGACAGAACTATGATAGCAGTGAAATAGTAACAGGAAGAGAGATGTGTGAGAGAAAGACGATAGCAGAGGAGGGGGAGAACGGGGACTTGGAAAAGAGGTCAGCCACCGATTTAGCATCGCTCCCACTGCACCTTACGCCTCTCCTCTCCAGAACCGGCTCCATTTAAATATTTTTCCTCAGAGCAAACAGCTGCAGCGCCGTGTCAAAGACAGTTAATGGCCTCTTTGCTGGTTTTTTTTTCTCCTCGCGTTATCTCTTACTCTGGGTTTCCCCCTCAGAACAGCCACTGTGTATCACAGACACACCTTCACAGAGCTCCCTGGGTGTGCCCTCAAACCACGTCTCTTCCTCTCTCCCTCTCTCCCACCGTACGCTGGTGTGGGAGCTAAATGCAGACACGGAAAAATCCTGATAACAACGTGGACAAAAGGGACTGAAAAACATTTTCTCACTGCTAACAGGGCGACAACAAAAAACAGGATGGACACATGGCAGACTCTTCCTCTGCCGAGTCATCATAAATCCCTCATTAATGAAGTGTGTCCAAGCTAAAGTAGTAATAAATAGTAATGTAGTAACAGTTTGTATAAATTAAATTCAACCTTTATTCCCACACTGTGCAGCCTAGCCATTACACAATACATAAGTTTCATCCATTCAATAATTTTACGTATTCTTCATGAAATTCTTCCAACAGAAATTTGCTTGGACACACTTTAAAACCAAAACATGGAGCTTTACTCTTTACTCACAGACTAAAAACTCACTTGTTTCCAAAGAAATTTGAGCAATATTGCAAAGTTCAAGACTAAATCTCCATTAGGTTTTGAACATAACCTTAAAGGGATAGTTCAACATTTTGGCAAATTGACCCATTGCCATAATCGCTATAGTTATAGCAGTAGGTTTGTTACCTTTAATTGTTGGTGGAAGCTATTTTTAGAACAGCGGAGCAGAGCCGCCAGCTGTTCAGAGCTACGCTACAGAAGCTCATGGGATTTCTTGGTTTCCTTCATCAAACACAGAATCCAACAACAACTCTAGCTCTGAGCAGCTCACGGCTCTGCTCCGCCGTTCTAAAAATAGCTTGCACCGACAATTAAAGGCAACAACCTACTGCTGCTAAACTATAGGGATTATGGCAATGGGCCAATTTGCCAAAAATGTTGAACTATCCCTTTAAACATTCAAGGTCAAATCATTACAGGATCGGTTTCTTACTCCTTTTCTCCTTCTTCTTGAACTTGTTCTTCTTCTTGCTGTGCTCTTTGTCGTCATCCGAGACGTAGGCGTCCGGCGCCTCGTGATGATGGCCATCGTGAGGGGGCGACGGCTCTCCGGTGCGGTACAACCCGGGGAACTTGGTGGGGCTGATCTCCTCGGAGCTGGGGGTGCGGGCCACGCCCCCCGGGTGCTCGGCCCGGCGCTGCTCAGCGGGGCTGCTGCTGGGGGGCAGGAAGCACTCGGTCATGGCTGCTCTGGCCTGTTCACTCCTCTGGCTGCGGGCGCATCACGTCTCCATCACTCCTGCAGGGAGGGAGCAGGAACATAAGAGCCTTGTAATCTGGTCTTTTTTCTTTTGTTTTCAAGTTTTAACTTAAAATTAATAGCCGTTTCCTTTATTTTATTCTATTTTGCATTATTTTGTTTGAAATGCTATGACTTTAGAGATGAGACAACACTTTCAGTTCCCCTGTCGAGCATTTATGAGCAGTATATAAACACCTTATAAATGCTGCAAGACACACTGTGATGCAATAGGAGGCTGCTGTCAAACATCATCAAGTACAAATAGTAAATCGCAGTATGAGATGTGACTTCACAGGAGAGTTTGCGATTGTTGGCAAATGCTCAAGATTAATAAACACAAATGTCCACGTCTGTACTTTACAATGTGTTGCTATACATTACACTGTTTTATATACTGCTAATAAATGGGGTTGTATTGCTCAACATGTCAGACCAAGAGGAGAAAGTAGAACAAGCTCTAAAACAATTGAAAGAATGAGTCGTTTTAGGTTTAAAGATATGTGCCATATGTTGATATTATCTCTGCAGAGAAGCTGTGATCATCTCTGCAAAACAAAACCATTTCCAGTCCAAACTAAGCAAAACAAAAACGAGCTGTGGTCCTTTGCTGCTCGTAGATCTAAGATTTACTAAGTGAAATTTTTTCAATACCTTCCTCTAAATTAACAATTTATATAATTTTACAGTATATGTCAGTACTCTGCTTCACTGACAACACATTTAATAATACTGCTGCTGGCTATTTTATTATATCGCCTCTTAAGAAATTATTATTATCAGACTCATTACTATCTTGTTAAATGTTTTAATCCAAGTCACATTGTTTTGTTTTTTTGTTTTTCAACAGTGCTGAAATGAAATCAATAAAATAAAGAAAATTCTCTCCTGATTCTTGTATGTTGATGATGACTGCACAAACACAACAACTGCAGCGATAAAGTCCACCCACCAGATGGGGCTCTGCCATATCAACAATCTCATCTTCCTGCTACTGACACCCACAGTCAGCACCAACTAAACTACAGTTCACCTCAAAACTGACTGATCACAACCAGCTACGCAGATATGAACACATCTGATCAGTTGGAGTGTATCAATTATGTTACATAATTATATTATATTAGTTATATAATTATATATATTTTTTAAAAACCTACGAGTCTGACTTGTGAAAGAAAACATAAATGGGAAGTCTCCACACATTTGCACAACATTTGTCCATGAACACATTTAAATGAGACTATATTTCCAAGGAAATCCAAGAACATACTGTATATAAATAAATCTAAGATTACATGTGTTATTGCACTAATGTATTATTGCCTTTCTTTTCAGTGCATTAGATTAACCCAGCTTTAACTAAGTTTCTATTTCAATCTAGGCTACTGCATCAGTTTGTTATGTTTAATCCACAGAGAAAGTTACAATTTAAGAGACAATTGATACAATTGTGTAGGTAATAGCGATCTGTGGGCGTGGCATCCAGATATTCAGTTGACTTCTGGATACACATTATGGTTTATTTATCGATATTGCGTCGGTATTACGTGTTTTTCAAAGTTAAATTAAGCAAAACGGAACTGTAGAGCTGTGGTGCTGCAGTCTCCATGTTTTAGGAAGTAGATGGAGTCATGCTATCACATGTTTGTGACTGGGTTGACAAGTATAAACATTAACTTGCCCTCCTGTTGACTGTAAAGTGTCTGTGTGAGTGACAGCAGGCTGCAGATCTCCTTCTCCTTATTGATACTAGAAACAACAACTCTTTAAGTTCAAGTGGCCATGATGAACTGGACTGACTGCAAAGAAGATGGGTGTGGTGGTAGCTGGTGCAAAACAACCATAACAACAACGATACACTCACTTACACTGTCTTTTACTCAAATCCAAAGAATATGAATATTAATAATCTTCAAATAAAGTGTAAATAAAGTCTCTTTGTCTCTGTGATATCTTAATCTTCCTTCGCTGTGGGCAGATTATCCTCACCATTTTCTCGCTCTGTCCTCTTTCCAGGGGAAAACTACCCAAATACAACCCATCACATTTCATCCACCTACTGTTAAAATACTCCGTTTGGTCTGTATGATATTGAATTTGATCATATTTAGACTAAAAACCTGTCATAAAGCAGCAGCTGCTCTCTGAATGGACGGGCCCATATGCTAGCGTTACTGCAGCTAGCCGCTAAGCTAGCCGATTAGCCTTCCCTATCCGTCACGTTTAAAAGCGCCAGGTCGTGCAAACGAAACCAACGCGGGAAACACAGCTAGCTACAGGTGCCGGGCTCTATTTTGCGACCGCTGTACTGTCGCGGAACGAGCAAAACACAAAAGACAAGAAACTTTACCCCCGCACTATCCCCGTCCGGTCAGTTTCAGAGTGGAGCTTCCGGCTGTCTGTATTCCAAATAAACGCGTCTGCGCATGCGCGGCAGCAGCGGGGAACTCTGGGGGATGTAGTTCAGGCTTTTATTTATTTATTTATTTCAGGGCCCAAGGCTAACTTCAAAAAAAGAAAAGAAAGGAGCACAGTGGCCTCTAACTTAACATTTTAGGAGTGCAAACAGCTAATGTAAGGGACATTTAAATAATCATTCAGAGCTTTTTAGTGACTTGTGTCTAATGTTTTTTTTTTTTTAATACATTTTCCATCTTTCATACCAATTGAATGTGGTGGTGGATTTCTATTTTAAATTCCTGAATCCTTGGCCTTTTTTGAGGACAATTTACATCTTTGAATGAAGCCCAGTATTTCCTGTTAAAAAAAAAAAAAAATCTTGCCTTTTCTCATCATATAGAAGAATTTAATCTTTTGGGTTTTTTTAAGTTCAAGCCCTATACCAGTTATAGTTTCAAACAAATGTCCAACGGCTAACAGAGCTGTCAGCGCACATGTTGGATGTAGCTGCAGTGTGAAGGTTTTTTTTGGCCTGATCTGGAGTTAATGAGCGATGTTTAGGCTGTGGAGTCGTTTTATTCCTAACCACAAGTTCAGTGTTACACGAAGACACGAGAAACTGTCAAACAGTGTTGTGAAAAGCAACTATAATCTAAATTTGGTGAAACCACTTGTTATTCTGGATCATGTGTACTTTCTGAAAACGCTGTGGTCGGTTGCACCCAGAGGACCGGTGGTCATCATCCATCCCAACATGTGAAACACATTAGTCCTCTACAGCGGTGCAACAGCTGGCTCACCTTAGTACCTTAGTATTGAAGTTGAAGTACCTTACATGGGTATACATTTGTGTTTTTACATCTTATTTTATTTAATTTTTGAATAAAGAAACGTAAAAGCAAGCAGGCTACATTTCTCCAACTTCTCTTACTTTTATTATCTGTTATTATTATTTCATCATCATTAAAATATACTTTGAATCCTCGGCTTTTAACACCGTTTAAGACCCAAACACTTCAGCTTTTATGTTTTTATTGTTGTTTTCTTTTTTAATTGCTTTTTATTTGGTGTGTTCTTTTATGTTTATGTCTGTGTAAAGCACTTTGGTCAACTTCTATAAATAAAAATGGATTGGATTGTATCATGCTGTTTCTTACTGCTTTCATTTTGGAAGCCTTTACTTGTTTATTATTATTTTTATGTCATTCTGTGCTTCATGTTGTTTTAGCGTTATGACCTCGTCTTATTTCTATCTCACCTAATTGTTCACATCATTTCTTGACGTCTTATGAGTTTTATGTCACTGTTGTTGCATTCCGCTACATTTATTACTGTCTGCTTTTATGCCAAAGCACTTAACCTTTTTTGTGGTATGTAAAAAAAATAAATTAATATTAAAATATCATTATAATATGTGTATATGAGATCACATCTCAGCTTGAGCAGCCACAAATATGTTTACTTTGATATTAAAAGTGCATTAAATGGGTTACTTCATGCAGAACCTGTTTGTGTATTGTGTGGTATTTTTTTTTGCATCACTGAATTAGTACTTCTACTTGATGAAAAGGATTTGAATGTTTTATTTTTCCACCGCTGCTCCTCTGATCTTTGTTGGCACAGTTCGCTCCAAACCCACAGCTGCAGTAGCAAAATGAGGTTGTGACTCAATATCATAAAAAAAAAAAAAAAAAAGACAAACAAGGTCTCATTGTGTGTCTGGTACATTAGTCTGTGCAAACTGCTGTTGCATGCCAATTGGGAACAGAATCAGTGATAGGGCATCCCGCTGCCTTTTGAAAATGCACTGGCATAACAAAGAGCATTTGTGTGTTGGTGGTGAGAGATTGGCATCAGCAAACGTTCCCTTTTCCCCCTCTGCTCGCATGAGACGGTCACTGAGCACTGGAACACCTGTGGACCAGAATGGTATAATAACAACTTTGTTTCCCCAGGAAATGATGTGTTTCCTGAGTCAGGCAACACTGGGCTAAGATTAGAGCAGGAGACGGGCGACGGAGAGAGGACAAACATTTACTATTCCACTCCATGCTGTGCGTCTTTTACTCTTATTCTTTAACAAAATATGGCAAAAGGAAGAGAGTAGAAAGATATTTGGAAAACCTGCTGCGAGACAAAGCAAAGCCCACGTCACCAAACATTTTCTTTATTTGGCATGAGACTGGGATTTAGCAGATCCGTAATTGTAAAAATACATTATTCATATACACCTCTAGTAAAAAACACTATTGAAAACATATCTAAAAATATACAGTGAAATATAACAGCAGAATAAAAACAATTTGCAGGGGGTGTGGGGAGGCGAGGGTGGGGTTCGGGGGGTGTATTTTACAAGGTAACCGAGGAATGCTAACACATAACAGCCATCGTTTCCTCTTGCCCTCAGTCCTCCAGACATTTGGTACCAACATGTCCCCGCCGGCTTCAGAAGAGACAGTTCATGCACTTCACAGCCTTGCTGCCGTAGTCCACGCACTCGGGCCCGATGCACTGGCAGCAGGCGTTGTGAAACCAGCGGTACTTGGATCCTCCCATTGACTCGCAGTAAACTTTACACTGACGGATGGACACGCAGTCGTCGAAGTAAACCACCGTGCACATGTTTTCTGAAGAGTACAAAAAGCAAAAGGGGGAGAAAAAAAAGAAGACGAAGACGTGAGTCACAAACCCAGTAA
Organism: Decapterus maruadsi; assembly: GCA_030347415.2. Lineage (NCBI taxonomy): Eukaryota > Metazoa > Chordata > Actinopteri > Carangiformes > Carangidae > Decapterus > Decapterus maruadsi. The sequence goes on from CM064906.1 coordinate 24,374,471, forward strand.
ATGTGGTTTTTGAAAACAAGCAACATTTTAAAGTAATTACTTTTAACCCTCGATGTTCCTGCCTTTTTTTTTCTGTCTTAACTTCAGGGATGAAATGAATTTGCTGCAGCTAAGTACGACCATATGTTTTGGTGAGCTTAATGAGTTAACTGCTCAGCTCTGTGGGAAACGCTTCTATTATGAGCGTGTCTTTATAGCAAATAGTTTCAGGAGAAAGCGCAGCCAAAACAGCCACAAATGAGAGAAAAAAAAAATGGCAGCGGAACAACACTTTCAACCCAGTTAACATTTCTCTAAACTGGAGACTTTCTGGCAGCGCCGTCCAGCTAGCTCAGCTGAAACCATGAGAAGTCTGACCCAACCCAAACTGGTCCCATGAAGACTTTGTAGTCCACTTCAGCCTGATTTTATTAGCATGGTGTGGGCACTGATGCAAATGAAAACTCTGACTGGACCTGACAGGACCAGAAAACTATGTAATAACGAGAAGTGTTGAGTAAAAAAAACAAAAAAGAAAGCCTAAATGTTCTCATGTAGTGTAACTCATTCAAAAACTTTATTAGTCATGCGGATTTGACGCGAGCAGTGATGCAAGCGCTCCAAACCAAAATGAGGCAGCACATCGTCACATGGGGAGCGACAAACCGCGCTCCCTTGTTAACGTTCATTTCATAAAATGTTGAACAACGTCCATGAAAATTCAATTCAATTTATTGTCACTTTCATGACAAATCTTTGTTTAACATGGGAGAGAGAAGCCGTTCTCCCTGTCGTGTAGTTTGCAAAATAAAAAGGAGACACATTTAAAACAAGACAAGAATTCTAAAGAAGAGACAAGAGACAGTTTTGTTAAGTAAAATAAAAAATAAATAAGAATGTAGCTGAAGTTAGAATCTACTGTTGGTTAATCAAAAAACAAAACCATTAAAGGGATAGTAGCATTTTTTAAAAGTGGGGGTTTTTTTCCGGGTAAAACCTGTTTTAGGTCACGAAAATAGGCTGTTTCTTTGGGTCCATTCACAACAATGTACTGTATGTTGTAAGTCTCTGGGCAGGGCTATTATGGGCTGGCGTTGCTAACGGGAGAGTGTAGAAAGTCTTCTACTACAATCAAAGTACTTAGGGGCTAACAGTAGATCACACAACCCCACTTTTTAAAAAAATGATACTATCCCTTTAATGAGCCTGATCATTGTTACCTTGAGTGTCGTAGCTGGCGTGGATGCTGTTGCCGGGCACGGACACGTTCTGCTGCTGGCTGTCGAGCGACTCCAAGAAGGACACCAGGTTCTCGTGATGCGAGAGCTCCTCTGCGACGGGGAAGGACACGACCATCATGTTGATCGGCGCGTCGCCTTCCGTGAGGGCGCGGAACAGCGAGGGGATGGGGCGGTGGAGCTCCTCCACGGTGCTCTTCGACGTCGCCGGGGAGTCGCTGTAGTTCTTGGGGTTACACATCCCTGACACGGAAAGAGGTGGAGGAAGACGGAGAGATCAATATCAACACTCCTACTCAAATAGAATGAAATAAATACACATAAAGTGATAATATATGATTAAATATACCATGCATGTGTAACAAAATAGACAAAAAATTGGTTTGTGTTGCTCACACCACTGAAAAAAATGCATTTTAAAATATGAAACATCCATTCCCAGGAACACTGTCACTATTGCTCTGTTGCAAAGCATAAGTTTTTCCAAATGAGAGACAATAGGCCCAATAAAAACACTGAAATAGATAAATCTTTCTGCATAGAGCACTAAAAAACAGATTCCATTTACTCCCACTGCACTGAGGTCAGATCTGCAGCGAGTACTTTGAAATACTGAGGCTATCAATTACCAACTAAACTATAAATTTAAAATTAATACACATTTTTTTTTACACATTTATTTATTCATTTAACTGTCTGTTGTTACTTTCACTACATTATTGTGTTCTCCACACTGCAGGTTTGTCTTCAGCTGAACAACAATACATTGCAATGTTTCATTTTTTGAGACATTTATTCTGAAAATTGTCAGAATCAGGTTTTAAAAACACAACATGTATGAACTTAAACATGGATCTTGTACCCCTTTCACACTGGCCAAAAAACCCGTTTAAACCCGCTAACAATCGCCATTTGGTGGCAGTGTGAAAGGCGCACTGACCCGCGTCGACGCGGGTCAAACGACTTTAAAATCGCCTTTAATCGCCTCGGCTCGGCTCGGCTCAGTGGGAAAGCCAGACCCGGGTCAACCCGCTAATTTACGTGACGACGTTGAGTGTTACGTGACGCCAATCATTTTTCTCATAGCAGAAAGCTCTGCTCGCATCCGAGACTGGGATTAAAAGATCAAACAACACTGACCGAAAACAATTGAAACAAAATACAGTGTGTTTAACTCATAGATATAGAAGGGTTTAACTGACGTGTTGTGCTGCGGACGAGCCGTCATATGGCCGTGGCGGACACGCTCTGTAGGGCGGCCAGACGCCTCGTCTGCCTCGGCCGACAGACCTCCGCTGCGGGCGGCTGTGGCATGACCCAAGGGCATGACAGTGCTTCTCGCACCGCGGATGAGAGCGGGGCAACAACATGGCTGCTCTGTCTGATTCCCCCGCGGGGGGTCAGACTCGGCTTATTGTGGTCAATGTGAAAGGGGCCAAATGCCGATTGTTAGCGGGTCGACCCGCGTTTAAAAAACCCGCGTCGACCCGCTAATTTCAGTGTGAAAAGGGCTTTGGTCTCCTCTGTGCTCACTCCTGCCCTCGCCTCGACTTATTTTAGTAATTTGGTGCGAGGGAGTTTATTTTGAAAATCGTAGCCGCGCTGAAAACCCTCAGGTTTAGACAGTGAAATAGTTTCACACAGAGCAGCTCGGTCGAACCGCAGCGCTGTCAGAGCATCTCGTCTCAATCAGGGCCTTTTTAACACTTCATTTAATTTCCAAATACAGTAGTAATCACATGACACAGTCCCCACATCCTCAGATATGATCTTTCTAACCCTTTAAACGAGTCAAAGTGAATTACAGCTAATGGGTAAATCATTTAATGGGGAGCGGAGTTTGACAGAGGAATTGGATTACAAACCAGTGCGAACGGCAAGAGCCAGAGCAGCTGTTTTAGATAAAGCACACACATGGGTCCTCCCTCCGTGTCCTCCCTCCTTCCTCTAAAATACAAACTGTCCTCTCCCCTCCTTTGCTCTCCTCTGCTCTCCACCGAGTCGCTGTAACCGCTCACAAACACACACACACTCCAAAAGCAGCCGGCGTTTGGCTCAGAGAGGGAAGTTCTTTATAAAGTCGTAAGGCTGCAAGATACAGGATTGTCTTCAGTCCGGTGTGTTGGGAGCAGGAGGAAAACCCCTCCCTCTAACATAACATGTGTGCAGCAGCAGCAGCAGCAGCAGCAGCAGCAGCAGCAGCAGCAGCAGCAGCAGCAGCAGCAGCAGCAGCAGCAGCGAGTTCAGCGCCCCGAGTCAGATGTTGCACATGAAAGAGCTTTAATAAAGCCGCCCTGTCGGCACGTAGGGAAATATCTGTCTGTCAAAGCTGATCTGAGAGCCTGTTGATTTGCAGGGGCAGGCCCAGAGGGGCTGGGGTTGGGGCTGGGTGGGGCCACCCCGGCCCCCACAGCCCCCTTAAAACTACCAGAGTCAAAAGGGTGACAGGTATTTGGCTCGTTGGGATCAATGGGTCAAACAGCGAACAGGACCAGAGTCTCTGAGCAACGGCGTAGAAACGCAAAATAACAAAAGGGAGAGGTGAACAACAACAAGTTGCACAAAGAACATACGCAAATCTACAACGACCACAAAACCACCACAAAGAGACATTAAACAACCACAGATGACTGCAAACACAAACATAAACAAAAAAAAAGACAATAGACAGAGGCAAAATGTTAAATGCACACAGCACATGTTACATGATGTGTGTAGAACTAAAAGTAGCTGTAGCAGACGATGAAGAAACATAAAAATGACCAGATAATTGTGCACAGAAAAACCAAAAATTCAACTTCAACCAACTCAAAAAATGAGAGAAACCAACTTAAATTGACACAAACCAACAAATACCAAAACAAACTGATGCAAAATGTAAAAAAAATAAATAAATAAAACCTCTCTTTTTGAAAATAAAGATGCAGATGTTTTATGAGGTCACAGTGACCTTTGACCTCTGACTGCCAAAGTCAAATGAGTTCATCCTTCGAGTCTAGTTCACCAGCCAAGAGTTTTCCTGTTTCACAAATCCAGTTGTTTTGGATCCTGGGTATATCTACACCCCCACTGCACCCTGGGAAGAGGCTGAAAGTCAAAGTTCATTTCAGAGGGGTTACTTACAACCCCCCTCCTCACTCCGCCCAGGACCACCCCCCGACTCCTTCATCCTTTGATCTCCTATAAAACCCTGAGAGCGGCCGTACATGTGTGTAGGTGTCGCTTTAGCGGGGACTTGATTCCTTTAATTTCCTCGGGATCCGGCGCCTCCTGTTTCACATCAACCTCCGCGCCGTCACCGCTCGGTATCTGGCTTCGCTCACCTCACACTCATCTCGTATCGGAGCAGCAAACACTCGCAACAAACCCGAGTCCTCTTTTAAACCTGTGCACTTATCACCCGCCAAGTGCATTAAAGCCACGGCCTCGTATTTCACAGGCTTTTTTATTTTTTTGTTTCCTCCACAGATTTGATCAGCAGAACGTACGGAGAGAGATTAGAGCCAAAATGAATCTGTTCTCCTGTCCTGTGTTTTCATTCAGCTTCTTTAATTTGTTGGAGTAGCTGCAGTTAAACAAGAAGTTGAGCAACACAGAAGAATTTTATTAGACTGATGTATTTCAGCTTGCCGTCCTCATCAGGGACTCTGTCTCTTCTAAGGAGGTTTGTCTCTAAAATTTGTCACTAGGACGTTTTGTGGCTCCTTGCACCATGTTGGTGTCATTACTAGCTATAAATGAGCTGCTAATAGAGACTTAACGCTTCTTATTGAAAGAGCAACGACCAACGGGGACAGTCTAACTATTTCACTGACCAACGGAACTACAGTATGATTACTAAACTCTATCACTCACTCACTCAGTCAGTGAGTCTTGGGGATTCATGATTATAGGACCAGCCCTGTCTACAAAAGGCTTACAATATGTTTAAACATAAAGAAGTGTTGGCATAATAAAGAATGGGTTCCCAGATAATTGAGATTTCTGTTTAAAAGATTATTCTTAGGACCAGCCCTGTCTACAAAAGGCTTACAATGTGTTTAAATATAAAGAAGTGTTGGGATAATAAAGATCGAGTTCCCAGATAATTGAGATTTCTGTTTAAAAGGTCAGTAAATTAGTACATTCTTTTAAAGCATCTGTAAAAAGCGTAAAGTTCTGGTTTGCAAACAATATAACTTACAATTTAGTACAAAGCAAATCTAATGTTAGAGCTGCATACTGGATTATTTGAAGTTTAAATATGAACAAATACTCTATGAAAAAGCGACAGTCCAATACAAGTCTGCCACATTCTGGCTTCTGCAATCTGAATGTATTTTAGGCACTAATGTCTTTCACAGCTGCTCGGCTCTGCAGTGCAGCCGCGTTGTGTGTCCTGGTGATCCTGCTCAGTCACTGAACGTCAGCGTGGACGTGAGCATGTGAGGTTTTTCAGAGAGCAGAATTATGCTGACCTCTTTACCACCGTCAGCTACGAGCAGAACGAGTCGTGCACTCACCCACGCAGTCGCAGCACTCCTCCCAGAGGTTCCCCAGACACAGCATGCACTCCTTACAGCAGGAGCAGTTCCCGTCGGACGGGCGACACTGGCACAGCTCCTGCAGGACACAAAGGTGCATCAGCAAACAGATCATCGCCGCTGATCCTCAACACTTCTGTTATCAATAATGCACAGCAGCCAGATAAGTATGTTTGTGTCACTTCATCACTGTTTTGAATTTCTTGAAAATGGCCACAGATCCCCTTGTCCTCTTGCAAAATTAGTTTTTCCTTGAAATCTTTTAATTTCTTATAAATGTATTTAATCCCAATCTAAATAATCATATAAGTGGTGATTCCTGTTTGAACGAACTCTGGTAAGTCTTATTGAAATAGTACAAAACAAGCCATCAGGACTTCTGTAACTTTGTGATGTCACAACTGTACAGTCACTCTCATCCAAGCATCAAGCTCCGAACACCTGCACCCACCACACTTGCAGTTATTTGGTTTCTCTGGGTGTTTGACCTGAAATTTACACTATTTTTTGAATGGATCACTTAGAAAATGGTCAACCAATCAGAAGAGAGAATGAAAGCCTCCTCTCCTCTAATTGGCTGATGGACCTGCTCCAGAGAGAAGCCTGAGAAAGGAGATGTAAATATTCACCGAGATGGTTTTTTTGCATCTTAAAAACAACAAATATACCAATATCAGAACAGTTAAGATTATACAAATAATATTTTCAACAATAAAAAAGACCCAGTTGTGAAAGGTGCAGTAGTAAAAACATATCACACAGCAGGCAGAGAGCAACATGTCGATGTACTGTACAAACAGCAGACGTACCATTAACACAAGAGCAGAGAGAACAACAGCAGGTTTGCTTCACGTACAGTAACTATTACACACAAGCCGTTACAAGACGGAGCAACCGTACACCGCACGTGACGGCGGTGGTATTTCTCTCCAAGCGCGTCATCGCATCCACAAAACTGTACTTCTATTCACAAACGGAGCGCGTTCAGACACGTTAAGAGTCTAAACCTTTTTAGTGTATTTTTTGAATGGTTTTACAGTGCAGCAGACGGATGTCTACAGGGTGTCAGATGTTGGTTTTTCAGGTTTGAATGCAAACTATTAAAATGACAGGTTGTTTGAATGTCTTCCATTCATAACTATGTGAATAGTGTTTTTACATGAAGACACCTAATAACAAGATGTGCAGCTATAACAGGCCTGCCCACTGCCACTGTGTTTATCTATTATTGGCACATTATTTTAAAGGGTCATTGCAAAGTCTAGTAAGTAAAACATAAATGTGATGTTTCAAATGTCTTAAATAATCTCATCTGCCAACCATGGCCGGGGTTAACATGCTTAGGGGCCCCGGGGCAACATTTGTTATTGGGCCCCACAGAGCCAACCACTGAATGATTAGTCCATTAAATTAATTAGTCCACTGCAAAACAATATATTGACAAGTGACAAACTCATTAAATTATTTATTTTGTTGATTGCAAAACTTTGACTTTTGTTTGGACTACATAATAATGATGCACTTTTGAAATAAGTGATTGATTAAGAGAAAATATCTGACAGACATTTATAATGGAAACCATTTCAATGGATCAATGAATGAGCTTGAGCATGCATGTGCTGATGAATCAAATGAACTATTTAATTAATAGGCCCCACAGAAGACCCGCCATCCGAGTGGATTAAACTTCACTGATGCAAATTTAAAATCACATGTGCAATTCATAAAAGTCTGGAGAGCCATGATATGTATGGTAATTGAGCCATAAACAAAAGTAGTGACAAACATGTGGAGTGATTTAAAACTATTACAGTTATTAGATGGAGAGAAAAAAAAAAGTTATTTCCATGAACAATATGTTTATAGTTTTCTCTGTTATGTGAAGAGGAGAAGTGCCAGAGAATCTTTGGCATTTGTGTGAAATTAAATCCTTTTTAGCGTATTAATTCTTGTCTCCGTGACCTTCACTTTTGACCTTTGACCACTGGAAAAAATCTAATCAGCTCATCCTTAAGTCCAAGTGAAAGTTTGAGCCAAATCCAAGGACGTTCCCTGCAGGCGATCCTGAGATATCGTGTTCACGAGACTGGGACGAATGGAAAACATAAAGCTTCAGGCCCTGGGCTGCCTGTCGCCGGCGCAGAGACATAAAAATGTAGTTTCATTTTAGTGGATTTATGAGAAACATTTGTGATAATAATCTGGTTCATTGGGTTCAACTTTCCTTCGTGGACACACACTACACACTACACACTACACAACACAACACACACACATCTCGTGTTGCTTTTTATGGAAGGAAGGTATTATTATTACAAGGGCTTCTGCAAACATCCAAAAACACAACCCCAGCTCCGCCGCCGATCCCACGACTCTTCTACAAACACCACGGAGGAGAACGACGGCCTCATTCCTCGGCCTCGGTCGCTGCTCGTCTTTCTCTCTTGGGGACGGAGACGAATAAGGAGGCAAAACTGAAACGTGTAGGTGGGATTGAAAAGTGGGTGAGACTGCCAGAGGAGTTCCTCTTTCTTCCTTTCTTTCTTTCTCTCTCCCCCCCTGAACAGGGAGCACATTCCTCCAAGTCAAGGTCACTGCGATGGGGGGAGGCGGCCGGGGGAGAAACAGGAGGAGGGAGGAGGGAGAAGAAAACACCTGGAGAACAGAACACGACCCCCCCCCACCACCACCTCCAACCACACACTTTCCCCCTCCCTTTCTCCCTCCGTCCAGTCTTTCTCCTCCTCCCTGTCTTTTATACTCACTCCCTTTTAAATTTCTTCTTCCCCCGCTCCTCTATTATATCTTTGCACAAGTCGTCTCCCACACGTAAACAGTCCCAGCGATGATAAAAGACTCTCCAGTGACTCACCAGTGAGGGATTGCAAAACCACACACAGCTCCACTTAATCACCAGCCTCTCAATCCCCAAACCTCTGATCAAGATCTGATCCCATGAGTAATTATGACTCTCAAAGGTGGAATTATAAGAAACTAAACAGCTGCCCAGGGGGAAAAAACAGGCAGCTCGTATTTCACAAAATCAGAACAAAAAAAATGTACTTTTTTTAAAACACAGTCTTGATCGTGGAAACACAATTTGTTTTATCAGACATGGAGCTGGTGGAGCCGCGAGTGAGGCTGTTAGCTGTTTTAAAAACGACCAGGCTAGGCTAGCTGTTTTTACAAAACATAACGAGGGCTTGTGCGTTAGCTTAGCTTAGCATTGTAAGAAAATAAACAGCTGCACAGGGGATAAACAGGCAGCTTATTGCACAAATCTGGAAAAAAAAAAGTATTTTCTAAACAGTCTCATGGAAACACACACAGAGAGACTGTTAGCCTTTATTTTAGCTTAGCTTAGCATTATAACTCTAAAAGCTAGAATCAGATGTAAATAAATACATTATAGCTCATATTTCACATCATTTTATAAACATAGATGTACTTTTTTTTTTAACTCAAGGAGATAAACTGATTTATCATGGAGATGGAGCTTGGCCAAGATAAACTAACTGTTTTAAAACTGGAAGTTAAACAGTGGACAGTTCAGATTTCATAAATCAGGGAGAGAAAAAAAAAGTCTCATCTCATGGAAAGAAAATTTGTTTCATCATGAGGTTGTTAGTTAGTGCCACTTTCACCTGCTAGGCTATGCTAACTGTTAGCACTTATCTTAGCTTAGAAACGGGGAAAGGCATCGTCCATAAATAAATAGTAGGCTACCGGTATAGACTATTGAACAGGCTGCCTGGGCTCTTGTGCAGGGGCTATGGGGCCCAAACACCAAAAGGTGATAAAGAGACATCCATATGAACCGAGACACAAACACAAAGATGTAAAACTAACCACATATCTGTCACTTTGACTCTGTTGTTGGTTTGGTCTCATGTAGTAGTGGTGAAGAGGCCTCGACACGCCTGTGCCTATAGGGCCCATTTAGACGTGTTACTATGTTCCTTTCTTAAATTCAGGACAGAGCCATGCAGGCTGGCTGCTTCCTGTATTTCTCCACTGTCTTGTTTTGTATGTCTCGTTGCTTTTGCAGCAATGACAAACTACTCTGACCCTGACTTGATATAAAAGTACTTTTGAGAGGGAAACTCTCCTGTGAACTTTGTTAGATATTTGTTCTCGACTGTCAGAGCCCTGGAGGAGATTCCACAAAATCCAACTAAAACTAAATCAATCGAATCTAAACAAAAACAGCGGAGGAGCCAAAACTCTGAGTCACAAGATGCAGCAACCAAAAAAACGCTTCGGCCTGCAAATGACTGAAAACTATGGCCGGATCAACAGCAGCTTTGACTAATTATAAACCAAAAAAATCCAACATTCACTACATCCATCGTCTTTATGGCTTTTCTTCACCTCAAATGACTGCAAGTTGAACATATTTTTGGTTTTTTTTGTGATTTTCAAACTTGTGACGGGGCCCTTTTTCTGACATCCAACTAATCGACAGACTAATTGTAATCATCTTTAAGCTGCAACCTCGCTAACAACCGTGTCGTCAGCGAGATGGATGAGGTTATCTTCGCGACCACTTCAACAGCTCCTATTAGGCTCCCTGTGCTGCAGAGAGGAAACCGCTGTAATCAGTCAAAAACCCAGCTGCAGCCAGACAAAAGGACTCTGGAGGGAGAAAGTGAACATGTGCCGAGCAACCGCTGCTGCCGCCGCCGCCGCCACCAACAACACTGCTGCTGCTGCTGCTGTATGTATGACTATGTGTGTGCATGAGTGTGTATACATGTGTGTTGTTGTGTGTTCATTGTGAAATCTGCTGCCCCACCCTGCAGCTTGGACACGGACACAGCTTGTGGCTTGTGAATGTGGATCTCTGCAAAAACTTAAAATCTTTCCAAGAATATTTGTCTTATTTCTTGTCAAAATGTCTCATTTCTAGTCAAAACTAAACTCTTTTCACTTAAAATAAGACTCATCACATTAAAAAATGAACTTGTTTTTAGACACTTTTTACTTCTTTCAAGCGTATTTCCACTTGAAATAAGTAGAAAAATCTAATAAGAAAGAAAAACTTGATCCACTATCAGATTTTTCTACTTATTTCAAGTGAAAATATGCGTGAAAGAAGTAAACAAGTTACCTTTTAATGTGATGAGTCATGTTTTAAATATAATGAGATCTGTTTTGATTAAAATTTTCATTTTTGACTAGAAATAAGACAAATATTCTTGGTAAGATTTTGAGTTTTTGCAGTGCAGGACTTCACAGGTTCCCAACTGTATGTTTCCTCCTCAGCCATCCTCCCCCCACAGACGCACACATTATATACACACACAGACACACACACACACCTCCTCCTGACCTTAGCCTCCCCTCCCTCCCTCATCCTTCTACTCCCTCCCTCCCTCCTCTCATGTTCTCCCACCCTCATGGGTTTTGGGGAATTCGGACAAATGACTTGAGATGGCAGCAGAGCGTAAAAAAAAAAAAAAAAAAAGAAGAAGAAGAAAAAAAGAAAAAAGAAAAGAAGAAGAAGGCGAGCGAGCGTCGGACAGCAGGTCCCACTAATCACAAGCAACATGGAGCTTCCAGAAGGCGGAAAAGTTTTCTCCTTCACGGCACACGCACCATCGCTCTCGGCCCTGACAGCTAGCGAGTTGGTGTCGGCGGGGTCGCAGCAGCTACAGAGCTAAGTTGTCCTGAGCAATGATTCACATCAGGAGAAATAAGCCACCTGGAAGTAAAGGAGGAGGAGGAGGAGGAGGAAAAAGTGTTCTGTTGATAACAGGATGTTTTAATCTGCACAGAAATAATTGAGGCCAGGAGGAGCAGATGTTGATCGTTTGGGAGGAATAACTTTAGGAGGGAAAAAAGAAACTGAGAATATAGATATAAGCAACTATTTTTGATAATCCACTGATTATTTTGATGAGAAAAAAATACATTTGTTGCTTTTAGCTTTTCTAAAATCATTGTGCATTAAAAAAAATCCAAAAACCTTGGCTGATGACTCAGTAGTAACACAATCATCGGCTGCAGCGCCAGGATTTTTTTGCAGGTCACATCTGCAGCACAGCAGGACCCAGGTGCATTATGGGCCGTCAAAAAAATCAGAGCACCTGAGATTTAGATTTTTACCCTGAAGACAAAATAAAATAAAATAAAGCCACAGATACAACAGATTCTCCTGTAACTCCGCTTGTTACATTGTCTGATGTTGCAACCCCGAGTTCTTCTCTTTTCATGTATTGATTTATCGTCTGTCTGGGCTCCTGACTGTAATAATTAAAGTTAATTTATGTGCAGCAGCCTGATGTTGTAACGTCGTCGTCAATGGCTGCTGCAGCTGCGAGGCCGGTCTCTCTTAAAGCGATACACAGTTCAGCTCAGACAGTTTCCCCTCAGAACAAGGCGACTGGGAAAATGTAGGTAAGTGTCTCCAGGAGGGTTAGCCAAAGCATGAAGGGCCGGATCCAGTCTAGTGTTAATGCTTTAGTATATGAAGCTGCAGAAAATAATGAAAAAAAATACAGATTCAGTTTTAGTGAACCCTTAAAAAACAGGCCGCAGACCAGCCACAACATTAAAAACCAGTCACGTGTTCACTGTAACAGCTGATCGGAGCACTGTATGACAGCATGAACCAAACCGCCACAATAAAAGCCCAACATTAACACCTCAAACATGAGAGCCACAGAAATGAATGTAGTTCTCAACTCTTCTACTAAAAATGAAACCATGTTGGTGCAGCCCAAGTCTTAAATATATAAAATCCACCAAGAAAAGCAGCAGATTCGTTTTCTGTCCAGCAGCCGTTAAAACTTTTCATCGCTTCTCAATATTTTCCTAAAACAAAAAAATGCTCCTTCACATTAAGAGCGCGCGCATGCAGCTTCCTGTGTGGAGCCTCTGACCTACTTAAAGCTCCTTCGACCCCGACTACCTGCAAAACACAGAGCGAGGTCGCACAGGTGAAACGGCCACCGAGGTTAAAGACAGTGTTTTAAAAGATGTTAATGAGAGAGGAGGGGCCGCCCAACACACACACACACATAGAGGCCAAGCAGCAGCTCAGATTTAACTTGACAGGTGGGGGAAAGACAGGCCAACACCTTTTTTTTCCAGCTTTTCCTCAAAATAACACGAGCATACATGACAGAGTGTGTGTTAACTCAGAGGGCAGCACCTCCTCCGCCCCCCCCCTCGGCCCCTCAGCTCTTCACCCACCAGGAGGGAAAATGTGACACAGAAGGAGTGATGTTAGAAAGTCAAAGAAATTAAAAAACTACAACTACATCTACAACGGTGCTGCAGGAGTGAGAGCGACCAGGACAGGTAGGACAGTGTGCGTCATGCAATGTAATGTAGTGTTATGTGTAAAAAGCAGGACACACGCTATAAGGATGAATCCACGTCTCGGCTCGTCTGCCGCTCGCTCTAGGGAAAAAAAAAAGAAAAAAAAAACCTTCCTTCCAGACGTTTCTTGGCTTATCGGAGGAATGTATCTGCATTCTTCACAACAGATTCAATCTTTGTTCTGGCTCCAAAAAATCCATCGTGTTCTGAACTCTGGAAGATTTTAACTCCACTTTGGCTCCTGCAGAACATTTGTTTTAACGTCAAGTATTTGTACGAAGCTGGCACCGAGGTTTAAAAAGAAGAAGGAGCAGCCAGGTTAAAGACGCACAAGATATAAAAAAAAAGTTAACACAAACTAAAAAAAAACAATAACTCTTAAGTGGAGGTAGACTTCAGCTGCAGACAGCATTTCATTCGTGACTCTTCCAGTCTGTGTTTACACTAAAACAGCTGTAACGCTGTCGGATGAGGAGCCTGAACTTGGATGCGATTCACGTAGAGATCTTGCAGCTTTAATCTTAACAGAGAACATCACACGCGCTCATGGACCGTGTCCAGCCTCTCTGCACAGATTATCTGTCTGCAAACACAGAGTGAAGGTGAAGCCGGATGCAGGCGGAATAGAAAACACGGACTTCTGAAGGTGAAGACCAAAAGTTTTATGAAGTTTGAAAACAAGCAGAGAGATAAGAAATAAGTTAATTTATATGGGTTGTGTTTGTTTGTGGTGCGAGAGTTGTGTAGTTTCAGTGTGTCTGAGGCCTCTCACCTGTATGAGGCACTTGCTGACGTCGCTGGCGCAGAGCGCTTTGTTGCAGCCGGACGTCAGAGACAGTCCTGACAGGAGGAAGAGGAGAGCGGCGGCGGCGGCGAAGGCAGAGATGGAGGTGGATGAAGAGGTGGAGGAAAAGGAGGAGGTGGAGGAGGAGGGGCGGATCAGCTGACCAGGCCTCATCCTGACGGCTCACCAGCACGACACTGGAAACACCTACAACAACAACAACAATAACACAAGAGAAGATCAGAGGCAAATACACCAAAACCTCGTCTGTGAAGCTCCACAAGAAGAAGAAGAGACGGAGCAGGAGGAGCTGAGGGAGGTGACATCATCACTGTGAGGAGGTGAAACAGAGCAGAGAGTTTCCACCGAGGAGAAGAAGAAGATGGAAAAAACTTAAGACTTGTGCAGATTCATCTTTAATTTTAAACATCATCAAAATCTTATTAAAAGCTTTTTCACTGTGTGTGTATGTGTGTGTTGCAACACCAGCAGCATCATGTGTCGGCCATAGTGTCAGTGTGACGTGAAACACACACACACAGCTTACAAACACACACACACACATACATACATAGATATAGTGCACCTTGGCTGCAACAGCAAATGAAAATGTGCAAAAGAAAAACTTTTGTAAACACTATGTATCACATTTCATTCAACAGCAGCTGCTCTCTGCACAACACACACACATACATGCACATGCACATACACGCACACACAACACATCTGGCAACATCAGCTTCCTTCACCTAGTTTTTCTCCTCCACTGCTTCAACAAACCGTCCTGATGTGGATCTGGATGTTTCAGTCTCTGCTGCTGCTGCTGCACGTTGCTGTTGCTTCACTTCACATGACGGAGTGAGAACATGTGAGGAACATTAGCTCCCTCACTCACTCATGAACGCGTTTCTTCACCTCCTTTCTCCCCCACTTCTTTTTTTTTTAACTCATCGCCAACTCCAAAAAAAAAAAAACTTAGTTTCACTCGAACGCAGCCTGAACCGCAGCACCGAGCGCAAAAACAAAACACTTTAACGCACACAGAGAGAGAAAAAAACAAACATGCGGAAGATAAAGCGAGGCTGTAACTTACCTCAGCGCTGAGAACAAGTTCACGACTTTTCTTTTTCTGGACGGGGCTGAGGCTGTTTTCTCTTTGAACTTCTCCAGGATGGTGTTCTGCCGCCGCTCAAGTGTCCACTGTGTCCAGAGGGCGTCAGTCTCTCCGCAGCACAAAGCGACAGGCAGTCGGGCGCCTTAAAGGCACACACTCCATTTTCTACCCAAACCTCTGTGGAGGAGGAAAACACCGGGCCTCAGGTCACACTCACACACACACTCACTCACACTTGCACACGCTTGATATCTTGCTGCACGGCACCGCGGGCGTGAACAAAAAGGTGAATTGTTATTAGTGAGATGACGAAGCTGCAGCCGCTTGGATCTGTGCGTAAAACAGTCTTGTGCGTAAAATCCAAAAGCAGCCAAGGATCCTGTGGCCTGTTGGTATCCGACCCATGTGAGGTCTAGTCTGCAAGGCTTCTCCTGCTCCTGCACAGCCAGACCACATCCAACCCCCCCTTCCTCCTCCTCCTTCCTCCTCCTCCCTCCTCTCACTCCATTAAACACCCTCCTTTGTCTGCAGCCTTATCAGCGGCCTCATTAGGTGAGAAAAGGCCGGTTCGGAAGCCGTGGAGCAGCGCGGACTTCCCGCTGAGCCGCGGCCGCCCTCCCCTCACCTCCTCCCGGCGCTCATTTGTAGCAGCAGCTTCGCCGTCAGCACAAAACGCTCTGATGGGTCGTTTTTTCTTTTCTTTTCTGTTTAGCTCCACAGGTGTTTTTTACACGTGTTTTCATAAGGAGCTCATCATCAAAGCAGCGACATCAGTCAGAGCCGCCTGTTGTTGCCCCCAGAGGGCAGGAAGGTCGGAGGGGGACACACAGACAGACACACAACACAGGCCTTCAGCCGGGGAGAGGACATTTTAATGGTTATCACGATCAGGAAGTGATTGGGTTTTTTATCAAAGGAAGCGACTGTCACGTGATTTCAACATGACAGCCTATATATGCAGCACGCACATGTGGAAATAATTAGCATATTCAAATAATTATTATCATTAAAGTCATTATGTTCAAGATAGCCTCGAGACAAATGAGTCATAAACTTGATTTATCTGTATGAATGCAGTTATGGTGAAGTCTGGTGGTGTTTTCTGACCTCATCAGAAAGAGAAACATGTGTTTATCCACCCAGTTGAAGTTTTATAATGTTCAGTTTGTGATGGAGATGTCATTGATCCAACTGTCTGCTCATTTGGAAGCTTTGTCTTTGTCTCTAATATTTAGTATTTTGATTAACAGGGGTATAAGTGATTTAGCTCAAATGTCAAAAGTCAAGTGGTTTAATCTGAATTAAATACTTAATATCAATGCAAATGCACTGGATGCTGTAAATGTTTCATAGTGTATCTACATACAGTAGTGTCATACAAACCAATTAGTGTTTGATATGCAAATGTTTATATTCAGATAAAATCATCACAAACTTGTGCAATACACCGAGGCACTTTACTTATTTACCTGCCTGTTTTATTTTCCTTTACATAGTTTTTTCCCCCTAGTTTATTTGCACATTTTAATGTTTTATTCCCTACTTGCTGCATACGGTGCTCCCTTGTCTGAGAATGTAGATGTGTATAAATGTTTGTCTCGTTAAGTTGGTGACTGTAAGACCTGAACTGCCCTTCTGTGACAAATAAAGCATCTGAATCTGACTGTGACTCTGATAAGAACTGATGCTGTTCTCCAGGTTTCAGGTTTGATTTGTTCTTATTCTTTTGTCTCACTGTGAAAACAATAAACAATCTTTACCACCAGTGCATCTGTGCATCATGAAACCCACTCACCACCTGACACCAGTGCATTAAAACCCACATCACATCAGTCACCTTGTTCTACCGAGCTGCAGTCTGTGCAGCGCTGCATCAAGCGACATCTACTGGACGAGGGCAGAACTGCACAGGACAAACCTGGAACACAGTTCAACCTTCATCCATCATGTAGTTTGTTAGAAAACTGAAAACGTAATGTAATTATCTCACACAATGTCTAAATTTTAATATTTTGTAGACTAATCTATTGATGTGTTTTGATGGTTTGACTCACTTTAATTCATAAAATTGGAAAAATGAAACTACAACTACAAAACTGACTAATTAATTAATCAACATGTTATTTTAGCTACCGCTCTTTTGGAGTGTTAAAGTAAATTACACCAAAAGCAAGATTTGTAATTTCACAACAAATAAAATTTATTCAATTATATATTACAAATATGTACAAGTCATGTAACAAGTAAATATTAAAATAGACATTTTTTAGAACTATCGTTCAAAAGGCATTATGTTGAAAAAATAGGATTTGTTGTGATCTCACATTGAAACTGTAAAAGTATGTTGTTTTTTTTATTTTCCTTGGAAGCCACAACAGACTTTAAATGTGCGCAAGACACAATGGACAACACATGAGGAGTGAAGCCGCAAAAAGGACATAACACAATGGCGCAAAAAAAAGAGAAAAAGAAAATGAGAGGGAGGAAAAAAAACCAAAAAAAACAGGAGAGAAGCTGGAACACTTCAGTAAACCTCACGATTAAGTCCACAGTACAGCTCTTCAGGAAAAAAGTACAAACAACGCAACGCATGCACAGCATTTAATTGCCAAAAAGTCAAAAAACACCAGCTGTGGCGTGGAGCTCCAGATGAGGAAGGAGGAAGAAGAAGAAGAAGAAACGGTATAAAACAAAAAACACAACAGAAGCCAACACATGCTTAAGATTTTAAGCCAACAACAACAAGAACATCACAGACAGAGAGAGAGAGAGAGAGGACACTCGATATAAAAACCAACTTTGGTCCATTAAAACATGAGACAGAACGAGTTTACAATCAAAATATCTATTATTTTTTGTTTTTACAAGTTTAAAACAATAATTACATGGCTATTTACAAATGCACAATTTTTTTTTATGTATAAAATAAGTTAAAAAATTAAGAGCACAATCTGTACACAATGTATGAACACGCAACTTTTGAAAACAATTGAAATCTTTCGGCTGCGCGATGAGGAGCAGCCGCCGCCGCCGCCGCGGCCGCTTCTCTGCTGCAGCTCCTGGCCCAGCGTTTGGTCTCTGCTCTTCATCTGGGCTTCATCTCCTCTTCTGCTTCCTGGTCGGCCCACGATCCCCCGCCGCCGCCGCCGCCATCCTCGTCGTGGTGGCGTTTGGACTTTGTAAGAGCTCTGGAGTTAAAGCGTCTGTTTCTAAGTGCTCCTCTGTGTAACCGACACAATCTAAGTGCTTCAACGTTTATTTTTTTTCTTCTTCTTCTTTCTGTTCCCCCTCTTTCTTTCCCCGTTTTCGAAATGCGCCGGGGGGCGTCATCCGTCCGCTCGTGTGTGATATGGCCGCTGCATTGGCAAAAAAAAAAGAAAAAAAAGAAAAAAAGAAAGAAGCGTTGTCTGTCCCATACAGTTCAGTTCATCATATCGGGGTGAGGTCAAAGTCGTCGTTGACCTCCACGAGCGGGATGTAGAACTCGGGGATCTCGAAGATGCTGGTGGACTTGTAGGTGGCCGGGTCCAGCTCCTGCAGTTTGAGCTGCCACTCCAGACGCTGCACGGCGTTCAGGGCCGCCGCCTCGTGCTGCTGCCGCATCAGGAGACACGTCTGCAGACGAGAGGAGAGGAAATGCATATTGTTGTTTTAATCCAGCCAGATGTTCTCGTTTAGATCAAGGAAACATAGATACAAGAATTTGTATCTAATCTCTAAGAGTTAACCTGATCAATGTGACAATAATCTATCAACACCTACTGGATTCCTTCTATCATTAGGACGATTTAAATCCATAACTGCATCTTATTTTACCTCCAACTTGCTCCTGTTTTTAACTCTCTGTTTTCAATTTATCTTGGTTATTTTACTTTTTGGTTTTTCTTATTTTGGATCGGCTTGTGTGCTTCAAACGTTTTGTGTTGTGTCTTGTCCTCACATGTTTTGTTGTTTTGTCTCAGCTATATTGCAAATGAGGTTGCTCCTCAATATATTTCCGAGTTTAAATAAAGGTTATACATAAATATAAAGAAAGAAAGGCAATGACTAAAATCTTTTTTTATTATGTTCTGACAGAAGAAGAAGAGTCACCTTCACTATTAAACAAGGACACTGTCGCATTTCGTTCTGGATCAATACGAGGGCAGTGAGGACGTTTGTTTTAACTCTTTCTTCTGTGAAATATATAACAAAAAACGAGGCCTGGTTTCTGATACAGATTCATTATTTTCGACTTTAGTGGGAGAAATAACCTGAAACTGCTCGGAGATATACAGTATACTCAATAGTTGAGTCGTTTTTGATTAATCCAAACATTTAATAACTAATAGTTCTTTAACAGTAAGTAGTGAAGTTATGGCAGCTCCAATTTCCCTCAGGCCGAGTCTAGATGACGTCAACCAACGCCTCAAAACCTCAAGTAATCAATGAACTGACTCATCCGTTAATCGACTCAAACTCAAAACATTTTCTTTGACATTAATTAATAAAAACATGTTGAACAGATGCAGTGGAGAACCGACCGCAGCGATCATCTTACCTTCAGTTTATCAAACTTGTCGTCAACATCTTGTAACCAGGACATAAACTGCCGAGCGTTGAATCTGTCTCTGACGGACGTTTTGCCATCGTCGCTCTGCGAAACAAAAAACACAGTCATTTAACTAAACACACACACATACTAAAGATAAAAGTATCGTATGGAAACTGAGAGAAGAAATCAAGCTTTGGCAGGTCAACACACACCCCACTCACCTGGACGTCCTGAGGCATGTTGTACACTTCGGCGTCCAGTAGAACCGTGCAGGCACTGAAGGGCAGCGTCTGATTGGCTAGTGTTCTCGCCGCCCGGTAATGGACTCGTAGGACTTCCTGCTCGTTTGAGACAATCAGCTTTTCCTGAGAGAAGAAGAAGATAAAAGTCAAAAAATCAATACTGTAAATCCAATCTTCGAGTATGTGTGTGTGTAACTGGAAGTGGAGCAATAATAATAAAATAAAAAAAAGCATTGGCGAGCATCTATAAAGATGCAGCCTCAGCACAGACGTCCTCCGTACCCTTTCGATGCTGTGTTGCAGCCTCAGCTTCATGCGGACGACCTCTTGCTGTTTGAACATCTCCTTCAGCTGCTCAGGTAACGACGGAGGCGGAGTTATCTGCATGACAACGGAGACACAAACAGCTCAAAACACTTCACTTCACCAACCTGCAAAGTTATCAGAACATATCAGAGTTTTGTTTACTTTTCTATAACGGCACGTTAGCACGACATCAAATGAACCGCTCATGACTCACAGTGAAGCTCAAAAACAGACCTGACAACACCAGAAGCTTCATTAATAATATTCAGCTTTCAATATTTAAACTTTTTAGATGACTTTTTGCAATTGCAACTTAAGTTTTGAGCAGTTTTCAGCCTGAAAATAGCATCAGATAAGAAATGTTGATTAAACAGAGTTCACGTAACAACAGCTGCTGCAGCCTTAATCTAATGAATTTCACAAGCTTTGATCCAAACGCTGCAGATCCTGGTTCAATGTTTACATTAAATACTGATGCGATGGCACAAAGGTTTAAACTGGGAGTTTCTTATAAAACCAGTTTCATCATGATTCGCATTTTCTCTAGAGATGAGTCTCTGCTGTGCGTGGGCAGTGTTGGATTCTTTAGTAATATGAGCTTAAATAAATATCACAGCAGGATGTCTAATATCTAACACTTCTTTTATGCACGTGTGTGAACACACAGCAGTGTATTACGCCACAGATTAGCTTGTGTGTGGTTTTTAACGGTTGAGAAATTGTTGTTTCAAATGAAAAGGCTGTTTAACGGCAAGATGAAGACGTGATAAAGTTAAAGATGAAGCAAACTGCCTCACAGAAATTAAACTGTGTCAGTGGCTAAAACATGTTTGGGGATAAACTGGGAGGAAGCAGATCTGAACCTACTGCACCACTTATAGGATGAAGTAAATAACCAGAACTATCCCTTTAATACTGACAAACCAGTAATGTATTAATCTAAATACTTCAGCACAGATCTATATGATAGGGATGCCCTGATCGATCGGTTTCCACAAAAAGTTCATTAATTGATACTTTCTAAATGCTGAAAACTGACACTTGTGTTGAGTTGGGTGTGTGCGTGTTTCAGTGTGTGTGTGGAGCAGACGGCTCAATGCATGTGATTGTTTACTTGCACTTTTTGCATTGATAATTTATTGTATCTGTATCGTAATTACTTGTTGTGAAGCACTGAGTTGCCTTGTGCACGAAATTAGCTTTTTAAATTGAACTGAACTTTTTGCTGCTGCTTCTTGTTTGTTGTCATTTCATGCAACATCTGGAATACGTGCCAAAATGGACGTCACTCAGACAAACGGTGATGACATCATCATCATCCTGACTGTAAGTTTTGCATCAAATACGACAAGTAGGGATGAAACCACGCTGCACAACGAGGGGCCGTCGGCTCTGCGGAGACACAGACACGACAAAGACGGGATGAGACTCACGGTTGGGATGCACAGCTTGCTGAGCGGGTTCCCGTCGAGGAGGTAGGATCCGTTGAAGGTCACGTATTCGTCGTAATACTGCGGCGGTTGCGGGGTGACGCTGCACAGCACTTTGCGTTTCTCCTCGATCTTCTTCCTGATGTGCAGGTACTCGTAGTACGGGTTGGCGCGCTCCGTCTGGTACGGCTCGATCTCCTCCAGCTTCACCGAGTCCACGATGGCGGCCAGGGACTGCTGGCCGCGCTCCTTGTCCTGCTGGGCGCCGGCGCCGGCGGAGCACGGCTGCGAGCTCGACACTTTGGGCATCTTCCTCTTGCGCGGATGCGGGACGTGCATGTCCACGTCCTCGTCGGCAGAGCGGACCTTGACCCTGGCGCCCGACGAGTCCGAGTCCCGGTCTCCGGACTGCGGGGAGGAGCTGCCTGAGGAGTTGCCGCTGACGTCGCTCTGAGCCGCCGGCTGGACGGAGCTTTGGCTCGGCTCCTCGCCGCCCGAGGACGACTCCGGTTTCTCGTCGTAGGGCGTCACCTCCATCGGCTCGGAGGAGGAGGAGGAGGAGGAATAGGAGGAGAAGGAGGAGGACGACTCCGGTTTAGAGTCGGACGAGCCCTCGGTGGCCACGCCGCCCTCAGTGGACGAAGTGTCTGTGGCGGCGGGAACAGCGGCGCCACTGCTGCTATCGGAGCTCGGCGGGACGTCGGCCGTCTCCTCGGCCTTGTCTTCAGGGCTCACGCAGGGCGCGGCGTCCTTCTGCTCCGTTTGCACGTCGATACATGGAGCTGCTGCTGCTGCCGCCGCCGCGGCGTTGGCGTCGCTGGAAGGTTTTGATTTCTTGCAGTCGTGGTAACTCGTGTCCATGTCCTCCGGAGAACATCTGGACTCGGCGTTAATTTTGCCGAGACCCGGCAGAGACTCCACGGCGGTGGAGCTGGGAATGTGCGAGCTGGTGGACGGTACGGGGCTTCCCATCCCCTCCGGTCTGAAGCCCTCGGAGACGGTCTCCGTGCTCTCTTCTTCTGGTCCGTCTGTGTTCTCAGGAAGTTTCTCTTTGTGCTCGGAAACCTGCGGCGTTCCCGTCTCCGTCTGCTGCTGCTGCTGCTGCTGCTGCTCCACGGCCGAGGAGGACGGCGGCGCCGGCGGTGGTGGCGGAAGAAGCGCTTCTCTCTGCTGGAGGGTTTTTGAGTTTGTGTTTGTGGGCGCAGACGGTTCAGCAGATACAGAAGACGCTGTCGTCACCGGCGCCGGCTGATCCGGATCCTTGTTGCTACATTCTGCCTGTGCGGTTTCCGTCGCCGGACACTGGACGTCCTTGACAACGGGAGGTTCAGAGGAAGGAGGCGCTTTCTGCTCCGTTGCGCCACTGACCTGCGAGACGCTCGACTGTGGGTTCAGGTTTTTATTCTGAGGATCTTTGTTTGACGTCTGCGGCGTCGGGCAGCCGGCGGCGCTCCCTTCTCTCTCCGCCAGCGAATCCGCCGCTGAATTCACGCACTGCTGACCGCCGGCGCTCTCCTCCGCTTCCGCCGCCGGGGTCTCCTTCGCCCTCGGGTCCTCGCTCGGCAAGCTGGGCTTTGGCGGGTTCTCAACAGCTTTGCCTTCCGTCGACGAGTTGGCGTCCTCGTCCAGGATGGCCCTGAGGTAGGGAGACTCGTGTCGGGCGGCAGCGGGAAGCGTCCGGTTGCTCTGCGGCGCGTCTGGAAGACTGTTGCACTCTTTGTCGTGGACAGACGGCGAGCGCGTGGCCTGGATGACGAGGGAAGACTGGAGGAACGCGGGCTGGGAGTCGGAGGCTTCCAGGTTCATGTCCGAGTCGTACTCGACGTGTCTGGGCGTCAGAGTCGTGGCCTGACACGAGTCCTCCGAGCTGGCGACGGAGACTAACGACACGGAGCGGGACATGAGGCCGCAGCGGTCGCTCTCCGGCCTCGGCGACCTGTTGAGACAGTTCTCCACGGCCGACATGACCTTGGCGCTGATGGCGGGCAGCGTCTTCCCGTCCAGAGACATCGTCCTGGGGCTGGCGCCGTCCTTCAGCGGTTTGTCTCTGCCGTGGGCGTCGGAGGC
This sequence comes from Decapterus maruadsi, assembly GCA_030347415.2. Lineage (NCBI taxonomy): Eukaryota > Metazoa > Chordata > Actinopteri > Carangiformes > Carangidae > Decapterus > Decapterus maruadsi. Next base: position 24,398,014 of record CM064906.1, read on the forward strand.
CTCGGAGCTTTTCGAGCGCATCAGCTCCTTGCTCAGACACGGCTCCGTCGGCTTCGTGCGGTCTTTGGGCCGCGGCTTGGCGGCGGGGTCGGCCAGCGGTCGCTGTTTGAGCCTCTCGCGCTCCTTCTGCTTGATCTTCTCCAGATGTTTCCGGTGCCACTGCTCGATCTCCTGGTCCTTCAGGCTGAGCATGCGCTCGAAGCTGGTCTGCATCAGGTCGTCGTTCACGAGCCTCTTCTCTTTCGGCTTGGCGTCCCGCGGCGCTGGCGAGGCTTTCGACTTGGCCTTGTCCGCGTCCGCCTCGCTGGATTTCACTTTGCTGATCTTGGCCTGCTGAGAGCGGTCTTTGTGCCTGTCTTTATCCTTGTCCTTGTGTCTGTCCGAGTCTCTGTCGCGGTCTCGCCGGTCGCGGTCCTTCTCCGGCGTCCTCACGACCTCGTCCTTTGATTTTGCGGATAAGGACTTGCTGCTCTCGGACAGATAGCCCTTCTTCTCCTCTAAGAGTAATTTCAGATTGGAGCTCGAGGAAAGAGTGCCATCTTTTACTTTATCTCTCTTCTTCCTGTCACAGTCCCGTTCTTTGGAGCGATCAGATTTACTGTGATCCGCCGTCTTCTCCAGAGGTTTTCCTTTCTTATCAGAGGTCGTGCGATCCTTCTCTCTGTGATCCCCGACGCTGTACTCTCTGTCCTGCTTCTCCCTGTCGGACCGCTTGTCGAACTTATCTTTATTTTTCCTGCTGTCGTCGTGCTTTTTTGTTGTGGATAAAGATTTCAGTTTTTCATTCTCTTTGTAGTTTTTATCTCCAGGCGAGTGGGAAGAAATGGCTCCCGCTCTCTCTTTTTCCTTCCAACGATCCACTGAATTCTGCGGTTCAGCTTTGTCAGAGTGCTCAGTTTTAATCTTTTTTTCCTTGTCAGGATGCCTTTTTTCCATTTTTTCGGAATCCTTCTCCTTTCCTGGGAGCCTCTTGTCAGTTTTTTCGCGTGAGCCCTTTTCAGAGGGCTCCAGCTGTTCTTGATCAGCTGTGATCCCACTTATGGGTTTCTCCTCTGTCTCTTCTTTCATGCTGTTGCTCTGCAGCGACTCCTCAGGAATCCGCCCTGAGCTGTGGCAGTCCACCCTCTCCTCACGCTCGCTCGGCTTCGAATCCTTTACCTTCTCCTCTTTACCGGCGGCGGCGGCCTCCTTCCGCTCCTTCTTCACGGCCTTGTCCTTCTCCCGCTCCTCCCTCGGCCTCTTCTCCTTACTGCTCGAGTGTTTCTCCTTTGCGTTTCTCTCATCTTTGACGGGAGAGGAATCCGAGGTCTTCTGGAGCGTGCTCGTGTCTTCACCTTCCTTTTTCACTGGCAGAGGTTCATCCGTCTCATCACTTTTGAAAAAATTTTCTTTCCAGAACTCTCTGTCGAACTCCAAATTCCTGTGGCCGTCTTTCCTGGCCTCCTTCTGCCTGTGGCGGCTCCGTTCTGCCTCGTATTCCCTCCTGTGTTTGTCTTTCTCCTTGTGTTTGAGTTTATGCTTCTTCACGACTTTGCCGTCTAAGTCGGTCTTCCGTAAGGCACCTTCCGCGCTGTCCACGCTGTTTCCTATGCTGCCGTCTTTGTACGGGCTGGAGCGGCCGTCGTCCCCGTCCACGCTGGAGTCCTTCTGTTGATGTTTGCTCTTCTCCTTGTGCTTGCATCCCTTGGTGCTGGAGCCTTCGGTGCAGTAGTCTGCGTCCGTGTAGTGGTTGTATTTGACACCGTCCACCGGACACGAGCTGTCGCTGATGGAAACGCACATCTTAGTATTTTCTTGCTTGAGTGGTGTTTGTTTATCTGTCAGGCTGTGGTTCAGTTTAGGGGATTTGATGGATGACAAATGAAAGAGGTGGACGGATGAGTCGTCTTTAGGGCTGAAGGACATCTTGAAGGAGTCCTCCTCCCGGCCTTTCTCTGTGCTCTCGGACACGGTCGCCAGAGAGAGGACCAGGGTTTTGCTGTTCTCTTTCCCGTCCTCCTGGTTCTCCTTGTTTTTATTCTGACTCTTGCTCTTCCTCTTGACTTTGCCCTTGTCCTTTTGCTCAGCATTGTCCTTTTTAGACCTCGTGTCCGCCGCCTTGAGGCTGTCTGAGCTCTGGGAGCAGGTGGGCGAGTTCCTTTTCTCCGGCAGGCTCTCCATTTCATCGCTGGAAGTGTCCGAGCTGCAGTGGACGCGAGGAGTCTTCTGCTTTTTAGACTTGGAGGATGAATCCCCCTTGCCGCTTTGCTTCCCTGCCACATGATTCCTATCTTTCTCCTCTTTCTCCCGCTGCCGCAGCTCCCTCCGGAGGATGTGTCTGTCGTTCAGGGCTTTACTGAGATCCTCCTCCTCCTCCTCGTCCTTGAACTCGTACTCATCCAGCCCCGGCATGGACGACGACGCTTTCGTGGTCGGTTTGCCATCCGAGTCCTTTTCCGTGTCAGAGTCTTCCATGTTGTCATCCACGCTGGATGGATTAACAGACGGTGGGTCTTCAGACTCTGTGGAGAGAGGAACAATAATATTAACACTGGGAAAACAGCCCTTTATTCTTTCTTACACAAAAACAGAAATTGATTTAATTTGATTTATTTTTGTGCAATTGCATGTTTGTATTCATTGTTCTGTAGTTTAATCCTGTAAAGCACTTTGTGAGTTTCTCCCTGTGAGAAGTGCTATACAAATAAATGTTATTAACAGATTACATGATGAATATAAAAATGATTAAAAATGTTCTATTGATCTTCAATTTAAGCTTCTTTACTTTCAACTCAGTGAAGAAAAACATCTATCAGAGTATGAAATCTAAATATACTGTAGAACTGCCAATAACATGACTGTATTTACTGTAAGTCCTTGATCGACTCTGACATTTCATTTTAAACCCCATCTATAGTGCAATTACATGTACACATGGGCTATAAGGTGTAATGCAAGAGAAAGACCAAGGATGTTGATGTGTGACTAAAAATCAAAAAAGGATTAATGAGTTCAAATAGCCGCAATTATATTAAGCCCTTAAATTATGCATAAAATGTTTTATGGCTGAGGAGAGGATGCTTGTAATGTGTATGTGTAATGTTCACAACACTTGTACCATAGCAGGTGCCTTCGTTAATGGAGCACAGGTCTACATATTTTATATAACTACATGTATGTAAATACAAGTGTATGTGTATGTAAGAAAATGTTAATAAATATATTGTTTAAAAGAAACAAACAAAACAAAAGGGTTCATCGAAGCAGAGCAGCGTCGTCTACACACCTGAGGAACTGTCGTCTTGGTCCGACAGTGGCACTTCTCCCTTCAGCAGCTGCTCCAGCTCCTGGGAGTCGGCCACGTCCACTGGGCGCTCCCCGCGCTTGTTGGCCTGGAAGGCGTTTCCACCGTGACGTAGTAGCAGCTTCACAATCTACACAAAACATCACAGAAACAATGAAACTATTGAGTGTGTTTGTAGGAAAAGCTCATTAAATCACAGTTTATCACTGATTTGTTGTGACAACTGCTGCTGTTCATCCAGGTAACTAATATAACAACCTGTCTGGATCAATTAAATACTGGGGAATCAACATAAAACAGTTTATGTCTATATCTGCAAACTCTGCTTTGTAACTTTGCTCTGCTTTCTAAATTTATTCAACACATGTACAAAAGACCTTGACTACAGATCGTAAGCGTAAATAATCTTTCAAGTCCTACATTATTACGGCAGGACAACCTTCAGGCTTAGCTCTTACATCTTTATGCCCGCTGCTGGAAGCATCGTGGAGCGGCGTGTCGTCATCCAGGCCCTGCGTGTTCACCTCCGCCCCCGCTGCTATTAAGACCTTGGCCACGTCGTAGTAACCCAGATTACAGGCTTCGTGGAGCGGGGTCCAACCTGACGAGGGCGGAAAAACAGAAACAAACTTCAGAGGCTTGAAAAATTCATAGGATTTTTTTATTTTTCTTCGATAGGTCACGTGTTAGCAGCAGTGGCGATCTGTGTGAGGAAATCAGGCAGATGAAGGCAAAATGGAAAAAATAAATAATGACAGTTAAACTATGATAAAAAACTACAACATGTGCACAGAGGGTAATAATCTGCAGTCTGTTTTTGATACAGTAATCCCATCATGAGATATTAACGGTGAATCATTAGCTCGTCAGCTTCATGTCATTAATAGCTGCCACACAGATGCGATGAAAGCCGTCTGAATATCAACCTCCCGGGGCGTCGTCGTACCTGCAAAGTCTTTGACGTTTACATCGGCTCCCAAGCTAATGAGCTCTTTAACTTGCTTGGCGTCTCCCCGGATGGCTGCCATGTGCAGGGGCGTCTCCCCTCGCTCGTTCCTCTTGTTGACCTTGTCCTTCTGCCGGGATGAGGCGCTGCTGGGGACTTTCTTCTGCACGGGGGTTGTTTGAGAGGGGTGACTGGGCGTGGAGTCTGTGCACAGGCAGAGAGAGAGAGAGAGAAAGACTTAATTGATGCTTAGAGCTAAAAGCCTGCTGCATGCTGAGAGAAAACCTGCACGGGCAAAAAACCGCCGGATTGAATTGAGCAATCACACTGAAACTCATTTTTCTGAGGAAACTGAAAGTGTTCTCGATGCATTAAAGAAGGTGCTGGTGAGGAGTTAGACGAGTATCTTTATACCAAATGTGTTGATGATCTGCAGAGTCACGTACAGCGCTCCAGACTGCGACCAGTTACTGATAATTTAAGAAGATTTTTGGAGACAGTGCTTTGAATTTTAATAACCAGCGCGACATGCAAACGTTCTCCCACTTTTATAAGATCTATTTATCTTTTAAAAATCATCATGCACTAGAGAGAAAGATTTAATTAAAGTAAAGGGAATAAAAAACTTAAACATCATCATACTGAAGGTGTGTCACTGTAAATATAAAATACATTATCGTTCATTCATTTATTTATCTATTTATTTGGTTTAGAGAGACTACTTAATGAGACTACTGCACCAGGGAGCTGGGTTTCTTCACTTCTCCGCTGTGTTAACAAGCTTACTGACAGATTAAATCATGGTTTGGTGGAAGATCAACAGGCGCTTTTCCACACACACACACACCCAACTTGATTATACAGTAAAAACATTTGAATTGATTAGTCATCTTATGCCTCGGTGCTTTCAGAACTGGGTGTGACACCGATGTGACTCAACAGGAGCATCGGTCCATGAAGACGTGGACTGGGAGATGACGCTAATCGCCGACCCCTGCTGCTCTGATTACAAAGCACAACCCAGGTCCTCGCTGCGTTTCATCATAAATTATGTTTTCTCCATGAGTTCAAAGCTGAAATATTCTTCTCCTACTCTTTCTCGTGCACAGAGGAGGATTAAATCTGATGTCAGATGGTCCCTGCATGTGGACTCGGTGGACGAGCTGATTAGAAGGAGTCAAGAGGGAACGAGCTTGGAGGAGTTTGATGACAAGGAGGTTGTGCAGATGTGGTTCAGTCGGGGTAAGAGACAGAGGCCCGACTAGCAGCACTGAGAGGAAGCATAGGCTTATACGGAGTTCCTTGTTTACAACAATGCACTGACCCCATGTCTTGTGTTTACATTATTTGGTGTCTCTCTAGTTTTCTTGTGGCTTGTCTCAAATTCTCACTGTTAAATGTTGTTTGATGTTTTTATGTAAAGCACATTGAGTTTCCCCTTGGTATGAAATGTGCTACATAAATAAAGCTGCCTTGCCTAAAAAACACAGTTTAACTTAAATATATCTGCTCTTAAAAGGGATAGTTCAGCATTTTGGGCAAATTGGCCCATTGCCATAATCCCTATAGTTTTAGCAGTAGGTTCGTTACCTTTAATTGTCGGTGCAAGCTATTTTTAGAACGGCGGAGCAGAGCCGTGAGCTGCTCAGAGCTACGCTACGGAGGCTCATGGGATTTCTTGGTTTCCCTCATTAAACTCATCAAATACACAATCCAACAACTCCAAAACGCTCTGGTGGACAAGTTGTGACCTGCACATTCACCACGCTATGAGATAATAACAGAACGTTGCAAGATGGAGCTGTGTTCGAGGTAAATGCAGAGACTGCTTGCTGAAAATGAATGCATGAATTTACCCTTGCATGAACCAATGGGCCAATTTGCCAAAATGTTGAACTTCTCTTTAAATTTCTTAAATCTCTTTAAATTTGTGACTCTCATTCAAAGTGAAATCAGTACAAAGAATTCATCAGTAATACAGTCATGATGGGGAAAACTACGAATATGTTTGTGCTGCACACCGTTTCAAATCGACGCTTATAAATTTTGTCCTGGCGTTCCTAAAAGCACCAGTGGTATTCGTGGAAAAAGTCACGGTTAACAGAGCTGACACACGTGCAGCCAATAAGCAGAGAGGAAGACAAAGAAGCTGCAGTGCTCAAAGGTCAAACAATTACTAACTTGGAAATGTCTCAGACTTTCTGGAGCTCGATAAAACAGCTGAGAGAAGTATCATGTTTCATGATGTGCAAGAAACCTGCGCCGCTGCCAACAGGAAACACAACAAACCTTGCCCTCCATTTAAAAAGGGGAACTTTACCATCCCAAAATACTGAGTCTACAGGAAGCCAAAGTCTACAGTTGTCTCAAACTGTTCCTTTAACAAGCATGGCACGAGATTGAGCAACCGCTCCAAGACAGGTTTTACTAGAAACCTAATAACATGTGCGAACTCGTGCCTGTTTATTTCCAGCAGCTATTAATCACCGACTTACAACTACTGAGAACATCTCATTTATAAGAAAAGTAAATAACCTGAGTCATTAAGCCTGGTTTGATATTGGAAAGCAACAACGCAGTAACTGTAAAAAAGATTTTAAAAATAGCAGCAGCAGCAGCAGCTTTTCTCCGTAGCTGAGCCGCTACATTAAATATTAGACATTGCCCTATTCTCAACCTTGAAATATTACGGCGTAAGCTTGTTGAAAACATTCGGGAGCATGACTCATCCGACAGTAAATATTCCCTGAGCCATGTTGAGGATGTGGTCGAGGTGAGAGGGCAGACCAGACGCACACACACAAACACACACACAAACCTGGACTGTTGGCAGTCATCTGCATTAGGAGAGCCATCTGTTTGCGCTCTGACAGAGGATACCCAAACAAAAGGTTGGGAGCCTGGGACTTCTTGCCCCCAGCCTCCTTTTTCACCTTCTTCTTGTCTGGTCCATCTTTATCTGCAAGAAAAACCAAGGAAGATATATTTTTTGTTTAGAGAAAGGTCCAAAGAAAGAAAGAAAAGACACACATTTCTAGCAGCAGTTTGATCATCGGCACAGCCACATTTTTCCTCCTCCCCTTGTATCTGTTGAGCTCGTGAAGAAACAGATGACAAGCATGAGGTTCGAAAGAGAGACAAAAAAATAAATAAAATAATTTTTTAAAAGAAGAAGAAGAAGAAGGAGAGACAGCATTCTCTTAAGCCAGCCAAGTGCAGACGCCACCTCCCCTCCCCTCCCCATGCCCCCTACAGTCTCCGTCGGTCAGTTGTTACCAAACACAGACATGCGTGAGCTGTAACAGGGGCAGATGCATAAGAAGAAGAAGAAAAAAAAACAACACACACACGTGCATGTGTGTATGTGTGTGTGTTTACAGCGGCAAAAAAAAAAAAAAAAAAGTGGGTGATGAGACTTGAAGAGGACACGAGGGGGGAGGGGGGGCCGGGGATCGGGCTGCAGCGATTACCTGCGTATATCCTGCAGGGAGGCACTAATCTCTCTCCCCAGGTCTCACTCGACTGGCCTGGGTCTGAGTCATCTACAGTGCAAAGCAGAGAGGAGGGGGAGAGGAGGGGGGAGGAGGAGGAGGAGGAGGAGGAGGGAGTGGAAGGGTGGGAAAGCACTGCATTAACGCTCACTCTCTCTCTCGCTCGCTCGCTTTCTCTCTCTCTCACCCTCCGCATCTCGCATGTACTGAAAATACAGACAGGCACAAAGGCAGACTCTCACTCCACGCACAGATTATGAGTCATGGCAACAACAACAAGAGACGGAGAGAGAAGATCCTGTCTGAGGTGGTGGTCAGTCAGCGGACTCGTTACTTCCCTTCTGCCTACAGACAGGACGCCAGAGGCAATATGGGACCAAAAAAATAAAAATAAAAAAGCTGCAAAAACCACCCTCCATGCTAGTTTAAGGTTTACAACCTGTGTGCGACATAAATTATACTCGTGAATTGGAAATTGATGGTTTTGTCTGTTAAAATGACGCAGGAGGACCACACAATGAAAATCATTACGTTGAGCTTTTTTTTCCTCTGCAGAGGGAGATGAAGGCAAACATGCAGCCTGTGGAACGCATTACTGTGTTTCATATACTGTAATTACGTCTTGCACGACCAAATAAACTATTTTCAGGTCTCAGATCTGATGTAAACATACAGAGAAACATCCAACTAGATGATGAAAGCAACAACAAAAAAAGTCTATTTATATAAATAAAAAGAGGTCAGACGAAGGCGCGACGTCCCCGACGTGGAGCTGAGCACTTAAGAGACGCAGTTAATCTCACACAGAGCTGTTATTATAGCACGTCGGACATCAACTGAAAGGATACTATCAGGTTTTAAAAGGAGAAGGACAATGTATTCAAGTTTTACTTCTGTCCAGAAATTCCACTAAAAAGATCAAAACCAAAAATATTTCTCAGTATTTCCCCATCGAGGTTCCCCTGACCAGCAATCCTAAATGTGTGAATTTACTGAGGTCAATAATTTGGCATCGGTGGACGAGAGGGTATTTACAGCAGGACGGTCTGAGAGGAATTGGACATAAACGATGTTTTATGCATTGTGATAAAAGGAGCGAGTCATTGCAGCTCACTAATGTGTTTCTAGACGACAGTGGCACTCAAGGATGCACAAATACTACGAGTCCGTACGGATCAATTCATTTGGATTTAAATATCACAAACCTAAATGATTTGGAAGCTCAAGTAAAAAATAAATACATAAAACAAAATATTTATTCCTTCTTATTCCACAAAAACCGGCCACAACTTCATCAGCTCGATCAGGCTGCCAACAGATCTAAACCCAGTGACCCTATGGACGCTGCGTATAGGACGAGGCTGAACATCAGGCCACCAGGGGGCACTGCGAGGACATGGCAGAGAGCCAGCAGCATGGCTGTTGAAGGAGGAGGAGGAGGAGGAGGAGGAGGGAGGAGGAGCGTCGTCGACAGTCCTTACCGGTGTCTGAGTCTCGCTCCTCTGTCCGGGGCGGACTGGTGGTGAAGGAGAGCTTGCGCTTCATGGAAGACTTGGCTTTCCCTTCCTTCCCCAGCAACTCACTCCGGTCCAGCTTCGGAGTTTTGGTGAAAGGGGACAACTTGTCTTTGCTCTGTCGGAGAGAGACGACACGACAATAAGACACGACAACAATTAGACATGACATGCAAAAAAAAAAAAAGCAAAAGGTGTGGCCATGAGGGGTGTGTGTGCATGTGTGTAAACAAGACAGTCACAAAAAGAGGCAGCTGTATGCACGAGAGCAGATCCGTCGTGTTTAGCATGTGGGCAGTTATTTCAGAAACACGACACTAACATAAAGTGCACACGACTACATTACAGGCTGCGTTGTGTCCCTGCAACATATTGTCTCGGTCCTGCAGGCAGCAGGTTTTTTGCCGGGATGACTCACTAAAATCCTAGTCCCTAGGCAGGGTCTCTGCCCAGTGAAGAGTAAAAGATCAGCAGCGACTTTCTCTGCTTAAACACAGAGATAAAAACATGTGAGAGAAAGAAGTCGATGCTGCGCTGTAACAATTATCACACGTAGATGTTAAAATACAAAACAAGACTTCAGATCCTCAGCTGTAGAAGTAAAAAAAAAAAGCAAGTCTGACAGCACTCAAGACTCTCACGTAACGGTTGATTAGATTAAATAAAAAAAGGCCTGAAAATGATTAATGACAACACCAAGTGCGGCCACATTAAGGTTTGCTCCATTTCTCTTGCTGACCAAAGCCTGGGTCTTATAATTAAGATGAAAACAGTCCCACTTCAGAAAACACAGAGGATGTTACATTTTGGTTTCTCCCTCTTGCAGCTGCAGTTTCCTTTCATGAGTACAACTTATTTTCATGGCAACATTTCAAATTAGTTTTGCATGTGCATGGAGGAGGTTATCTGGATTCAACAGAAAATCCTGAAATGATGATGGCAGCAGCAGCAGCAGCAGCAGTGGTGAGTGAGTGAGGAGGGAAATACTCCAGTGCTTGAATTTGCATCAAAGCAACACCGGTCTATCTGTTCGACCACAGTGTCTTACAGTTCCACTTATTGAGCTCTCGCGCCCCTGATCTGCATACAAAGCTTTTACAGTACCCATTACTTTTTTTTTTAAGTGAGCTGCACTTTTAGTGTAGGAAAATACATTTCTGGCAAGAGGAAAAATGTCTGCAGTGTGGCGCTGCTTTGATCTCGGTGAAGCAATGTGCCAGCTGTGCAAAGCTGGAGTGTCTGGCGGTGTTGAAAGTGGAGGAGAGTTAGGATGAGAGGCACTTCGGCCTTAAAAATAAAAGCAGATGTAGATTGTCTCTCTCATTTATAGAGATAAAGATAGTCAAGCAGTGTCTGGGGGTGGGAGGGGAGCGGAGGGGAGGGGAGGGGGATTAAAACAAACTCGGTTGTTTTATGTCAAGCCAGGACAGCGCATGAAAAAAGTCAATATTTAATGAACGGTCCTCTTCGGTTAGTTTGCTCGTTGCATCAAAAAAAAAAAAAAAAAAGACAGACAATAAGCACGAGTCCACCCCGAGCAGATTTATACTCTTAAATTATCTTATCAAATCGCAGTTGTTTGTCAGCAACATACATGCCTCTCAGACTGAAAGTGCCCGAGTGATTGTATCTAAAAAAAAAAAACTCCTATGCAAATGTTTGTGCAAGAAAAGCTTGGTCACTATGACGAAGCAAAGGAGTGACCAGGTGCAGAAAGACGCAAAAACAAAAAATACACACTGACAAAATCAGCTATTTTTTCCACTGAGGGATGTACAGAAAAAACAAAAACATAAGGAGTGATTAAGCAAAAACTCCTGAAGTGATCACATGACGCTGCCTCTGAAGGACGCTGGTACATTCACTCATTAGTATTGCTCGCACTTGATGACTGAAGCACTCAAATGTAAGTCACATGTGCGATGGTTTGGGATCCCGAGCCTCAAAGGGAGACTGTCCTACCACCTGCTGTTTTCAAAGTCGAAAATTAACGATCACGCTAATGCAGACCAAACAGTTTCTAAATGGAGGGTGACAGGGAATCGTCATGGTTTCAAAACTGCGCGTGAACTCTTGAACTTGTGAAAACTTTGAAACATGTCCTCGAATACAGCTTCAAACATTTTTTATCTGTCTCCAGGGTGAAGGGATGTGGTTTTTCCCTGGAGAGGATGTTTAGAGGGGGAAAAAAGCATCTTAAACTTGTCTTTTTAAACGGTGACAGTATTAGGACAACATTTCTACAGAGAGTGTTGCATTATGGGTCGCTTGTAGTGCGAATGCTGCTAGACCACTAGTGTCTTTCAAGCCTGTTTGGTTTGCCCAGCATCACCTGCTGCAGGAGTTTCAGACGGCTGCTGCTGCTGCTGCTGCTGTTCGGTTGTTTTGCAGCCATGGAGGAAATTATGAAAAAGAAAAAAAAAAGTGAAAACAACCTCGCAGCATCTCTGACGTCTCTACTGCAAAAATGAAGCCGGGATAAAATCTGTCAAACCACCAAGAATTACAGCTGAGACAGATCTGAGACGGTCTGAAGAACGCTCACCGTCAAGAGGAGATGATGTCGACCGCTTCAGCAGTCTGGCAGGAGAGCGGCAGTCTGTGTCTGATAAGACAAGATGCACTAATGTGGGGTTTGCATATTACTGTGTTTCATGTTTCACTCATACCAGAGAGAGAGAGAAAAAAAAGGCTTGAATGAGCAGGAGGGTGGAAGTGCTTCCGTCAGAAAGTCCTTTTCTTAAAAAGCACCTGCTGGAATAGCAGACGTCATCTTGTAATCGGAGTCGTTCTATATCTGAGTAAGACGGCGTTTCACTGCAGTGTTTTAAAATTTACAAATTAAAAAGCCGTCGTTCGTGTCCACAGAAAAACACCACACTACAAATGACAACAAGAATGACCTTTTGGATCTCAGTCTGTACCCGATACCTAAGTGTCCAACCACGACGAATAAAAATAAGATGGAGGAGAAACATGTGAGCGCAAGAACTTCCAAGTGGATGCGTTTTGTTTTTTTCTCTCTCCTACCTTCTTCCCCGCCTGCTTATCCACCATGGCTCCATCTCTGTCGCTCCCAGGTTTGGCCATGGTGCGGCACCTGACTAGCTGTGACAGCTACAGCACAGTACGGTCATCATGCACCTGGAGGAGACGAGACAAGACAACACAGGACCAATGAGAAGGGCTTTTTGTCTCAAAGGAATTTACATGGCATCATAACAACATCCTCTGCCCTTACGGCGCTCGGTTTATCAATGAACAACGTCAACAAGGTTATTATTATTATTATAGCCCATAAGTTCAACACCACATGTAAGTTTTTGTTTATAATCTCTTCCCTTCAGCGCTGGCGTCGTCACTACACGCTGGTCTGTTGTTGACAATATCCAGGACGGTGGCGGCCGACGCTGCACGTTAAATTATCCCACGTTTTGCAACAAACTTTGTAGATTTTGGCGTCAAGTTTTCCATTTCTACTCTGAGGTTTATGGATATGATCTCCCACCAGACCCAGAGACGTTGGCTGATCCCAGAGTCTCAACAGCTCGAGACTCTGGGCCACTGGAAGGAAGGGTCTGTCTGTCAACACAGTATGGGATGGTTACTGCTAAGAAAATTATTCTTAAAGTCTGGAACAAAAGATATATCCCCGAGGTTTGAAGCCTGGCTCTCAAATGCCTTAAATGTGGAAAACAATAGATTTGAGTTGTGAGGGACATCAGACAGATTCCGTCAGATATGGCAACCATTTCTTGATCTTATCACGCAGCGGAGAGGACGCTCAGGACACCTCGAGATCCTGATTATGTTTGAATATTTATTTGTCTGAAGTGTTATTTCATTACAGTCACGGATGTCCATCGAAACTAGGGATGCACCGATATGAAAATTTTGGCCGATACCGATATGAATTTTTCTGTTATGGCCGATAATCGATGATAATCGATATTTACCGATATCGATATGTGTTGGTTTTTTTTAAAGTTTCTGAGATGATACATTTTTGTACAGACTGAAAATCATGCAAACTGAATTTTTGAATGTCTTCCTTTATTTTCAGAATGTATTTTACTTCCAAATAACAAGGTTACAGGTTACACATGGCCAAATCCCCCTCCTTCTCCCTCTCCCGAAACAGCAACTAGACGGATATACATCGGTTGTGCATATCAGCCCAATTTTACTCATCGGACCGATAATGATATTAATGCCGATATATCGTGCATCCCTAATAGAAACCGTCGTTATAGAGTACAGCTTTCACCATTTTTGTTTTCTCTCCAACCTGCTTTGGGGCTGAGAAGGTTATGTACCTTGATATTTTGAAAATGAAGAAAAAAAAAAAAAAAATCCGACATTTCATCAAGGTGTTTTCTTATTGCTCTGGTGTGTGCGTGTGTGTGTTTTTAAAAAAATCCCAGAGGAAGCAGTGAACTGTGCCACATCACAGTCTGGGTGAAGCACCAGCAGCAGCAGCAGCAGCAGCAGTCTGGCGTTTCCTCAGACTTGGTGTAAACAGGTGGCGTGGTGGAGGCACCAGACGCTGGGCGGACTTTTTTTTTTAAATACAGGTGAAACGATGGAAATGACAATCCCTCACAGACGCTGGTGTTTACACGGCTGGGAGTTTTTGGGCGAACGTCAGTGTCTGCACTCTGCATCACGGGAGGAAACCAGAGCTACAGCGTCGTGTTTAGAAGAAAGTCACCTCTCGGCTCCCCAGAGAGGAGTCACGGTGTCTGAAAACGGTACGAACTTACTAACAAAGTGGAACTCAGCTGCGTCTCATGATGTAGGTTGAGTGGATCAGTAATCAGGGATTTTTTTTTTTTTTAAATGAAATTTCCATTCCACTTGAGCGCGACCTTTTAATCTAAACAGGCAGGAAACAACTACACAAGGCAGCATGAATCACAGCTTTAGGGACTCTTCAAAAGTTCCTCGCCCCTCCTGCATGTTGTCACTCCGGCCTACTCATCAGTGTAACCAGGCTTCCCTCTGATGTGGTTTGAGTCAGTGTAGTAACACATGCGGCGGCAGCGTCGACGGGGGGCACTGTGTGTGTGGACGGACGGATGCCTGCAGTGCAGTGGAGCCGAGAAAAGTAACGCTCAGCTGAAAAAAAAAAAAATACGCGCTCTGGTTGTTGAAGCCGACATCATGGCATGTGTCACTCGGTTATCTCGTCACATGAAGGTTTTCAGTCATAAGACCCTCTTCCAGAGAAGTGTCTGCGCTCCGGTTCAACCGAAACAGCTTCTCTCTCTCTCTCTGCCCGATGAAAGTCCCCGAGTTCACTCACTATTAAGAGATCTGAGAGCCACTGATAAGGTGTCATGCTGCCTGAGTGCCTGCCACCGAAATGAATGGGACGGCCCCATTACTCACAATCATGCATTCAATATACCACCTATAACTAACAATTTATAATAATAGTAAATGTTCAAACTACCAAGAAGTCCTGTTCACTTCTACCTTGCGGCTCAAATTTTCCTGAACATTTCTGGGTATTTCTTCCAAGCTGCTGCAGGTTGTTGTTTCCTTCATCAGACACGAGGACCGGTTTGACAAACTGATTTTTAACAGATATTACTTCTGCTGCCAGGGATAACGTGATGCCCCTTTGCTGGAATTTTATGAATGTAACTGGATTGTATCACAGTCTGCTACGCATACAAAGATCCAACTAGTCAAAATACTACTATAAATCCTCAGATCGATATTTTTATGTTATTAGTTAGTTATGAAATATGAAATTAAATATGAAACTGTACAGAAGAGTTGCACTGTTAAACTCTTCTGGAGTGGTTCATGTTAAATAAATGTGCATAATGTGACTGCTTTTGGGTCAACCTTTAATGTAGCCTAAACATTAATATTATCAATAATGCACCAGGTAAGAGAGATCATTCCTTGTACGATTTGCTGCATTAGTTCGGTGAATCTCTTTAAAAAAACCATGCAAAATATGGGACTAAAACTGAGATTACTTGAATCAGGACCTTGTGAATCGGTATCGAATCGATTTAGTAAATCAGTAGCGATACCGCAGCCCTCGATCCAACACATGTTCTGAGAGTTTCCATCCTCGGATCTCACTTTGTTGATGAGCGGAGGCTTCTCAAAATGATGATATTTTCTTATCTGCTACGATAATAAATGAAATATCTGACCTTGGACGGTAGGCTGGGCTAAGTAAACAACTAAATTTATGCTTGAAGTTGCAGTACATATGGCTGTATATTTTTACTTCATAGTGGTGTCGATCCTTTCCCATTCAGATACAAAAAAAGTCACAATAAGTTATGACTCTTCAAAAATTGACATTTATTATTGTTTCAAATCAACTTGGAGGGCAAACGGACTGAAAACGAGCAAAATCTAGGCAGTGTTGGCTCATTATAATTGGCTCTATTGACGTTATCTGTGTATTTTGGCCAACATCAGTCCGATAATTATCCTTACTGACAGTTATTGTGCATGGACATTTATCATTTTGTCAAATGTTGGACATTTTTGCTTGGAACATAAAACACTGGCTTGTTTAAAAACACATCAGTGGCTTGTTTCCAGACGAGAGTGTGTGTGCATCATTCACAAGCTGCGTTTGTGTCCATGCAGGCAGCCGTCCTGTCATTTAGGTCTTTGTGCGGCTACAAAGCCATAATCCTGTGCAGTTAAGCTACACACCATACTACCTTGTGTGTGCAGCACATGCAGAGTTAGCAAGAGGTCTGGTATGTTGACCAACCAGGGATGTGGAAGTGGGTTTAGAAAGAGAAAAAAAAAGACACAAATGTGAGCGGCTTCCTTTCAATTTCAAGTTCAACAATTTCAACTCAATCCACGATCTACAATCGATGCATGACGCAAAACTGAAAACATACCACCACTACCACCACCACCACCACCGCTGCTGCAGCTAAATGGATCATGACAAACTGTAAGCCTTCAATTAACCAGACGTCGACCTGACAGCAGGCACGGTCCAGCATTTCATATTCATCACTACCATGTGGGACGATTACGTGGCCTGCGGAGGACACGGTGACCTTGACCTCTCAGTTCATCCTTGTGTCATAAGCAAGTTTGTTAATTGCAGCGGCCTCTAACGAGTCTCCACGTAGCGTCACATCCTCCTTGTGACCCTTGTGTAGCCTCTCAGATGGAGACGATCGGATATTGTAATTATTGATGAACTGTCACTTAACTTTCATTGGTTTCAGTTTCTTAATGATGATGAATTTCTGCTCTTCTCTATTCGTCACCAATACAAATTAAATATCATAGGGATTTAAAGTAGTAGTTGGTTGTTACCTTGAGGATTAAGAAATTTTAATGCCTTTCTTTTTTTAGATAATTAGTCGACATAACAACAAATCAAAGGGGGAAAAAATCAGCTAATTAATCTATAATGAAAACATCTGTAAGGTGTACCCCTGCTGTGTTTCATGTTAATTCACTTTGTGACTAAACATGCAGTTAATCATGGCTTTGGGGATTCAAATATACATAAACATTACCTTACTATTAAATTATTGAAACTTCATTAGACAGCAGGGCACATTTAAATCACACGGACAGAGCTCAGTCAGTCGACTTGTTACTCGTTTTCAGCTCTAAATCACAAATAATAAAAAGGAAACCCAACGTTTTGTTTCTGTCTTTCTTTGGATACCTTCACAACCTCTGCTGATCCCAAGTAAATGGCACAGTGTTGACAGGTATCGTTTTTCCAACACCGCTGCACAGCTGAGGCCAGTGAGAGGTCCGTCATTAGTCAGCAGATCGCCAGCATGCAGCAGCATTGTCATTCAGCCAGCTGAAAGGGGAGAATTGAGCAGCCCACAGCGAGCACGGCGGTGTAAAAAGGGGGCGAGTGTATCGGGGGTATTAAAGCGGTATGGACAGCCCGGGACCAGACCAGAAAACAAACGCTGACAGGACTCCAATCTGGCCCGGAGACGAGGCGAGGAGGGTGTGACTATAATTACAGAGGTATTTGGGCACTCGCCAGTTCAGGCATTCACATTCACTGCGTTTCATGAGCAGCTCAGGGCTGCATAAGCCTCTGCGAGCTCTGCCATTAACCTTGGGCTGTTTCAAGTCGAGCTCAAACCCCCTGCGCCTTGATGACTACTGGAGTTCACAGAGACTAAAGCCCGGATTAGTTTGGCATGGGATCCTCCTGTCTCCTCTCCTGTACAACGTTAAAAAAACTGAGTGATAGCAACAATTATCTAACCCACTTAACACCGATGAAGGAGACCATCGAACTGCAGAATCACGACTGCAAAAAAAAAGGTTTAGAGATGTGCTACAGAGAGAGATGTGACACTAGAGACACCGACGGTGACATAGCGAGAGAGAGGAACCCCACATTAGTGACACTGGCTGCTTCCCTCAGTCTAAACATCAGCAATGTGGTAAATAATTCAGCAGCCGTGGTGAAGACACTAGAGAGAAAAACACTAAATATACGGGCAGGACTGCCACTAATGATTATTTTCATTATCGAATCAACTGCCAATTCTTTCTTCAACTGAGATAATAAACTTTTTTTTCTACAAAACATGAGAAAATATTGAAAACTTGTCTGTTATAATGCAAAATCTCACTTGGCTGAAATAATTTCTGCATGATCTTCTACACAGCATCAATGTATCAGCAGGCAGGTATGAGTATGAGTATAAGTAAATGATTAACACACTATAATAATTAATGCATCGATTCATATTATTTACATGATTTTTCAACCCAATTCTTCAGCTCCAACTCTGAGTTGTTTTCCTTTTCTTTTCATATATAATAGCAGGTTTAAAAATGTAATTGTTGGTTGGACAAAACAAGACAATTCAGATATAAAAAAGTCACAATTAAACACCCCTGAAGGGAAAATACATAGACTAACTTAAGGTGAGAGGTGAGGGACAGCAGCTTATTCCAGTATTCATTAAGGATGCACAATAATCGATAAGTCCCAGCTTCTCATAACCGATGCTGATGACATTTTTAATAGTTTATAGACAAGAAAAGCTACGCTATAGTGAGTAAATATAAATTTAACATTGTTGCTCTGCCTCTGACTTAACAAAATAATAACTGACATTACTACTGTAACCTCAACAAAGACAGTTAAACAGTTATGGCGCTGTGCTGCTGGGTTATGGGATAATATGAGTTGGCTATCATTAGATCAAAGGATGATTAAAATAACCACTGGTTCAAGCCTTAATTAACAGACAGGAGGAACTCGGTGTATATTTATATATATTTAGGGCTGAAATCAATCTGAGTGACTGAAACCATGTTGTGGCCACATTATTGTGACAGTTTTAGTGGATGATGAAAACATGGCGGTTATCAGGGTCTTGGAGGTCAAACCTATCAATGACAGTCTATAAATTATTATCCTATATGCATTTCACCTGCGCTAACTGATGAGTTACAATGAGCTGGCTGCTGCTGCTGCTGCTGCTGCGTCGTCGTTGCCGCTGCTGCTGGTCCGTCTGAGAAGCAGATGTCCCTGTATTTATTTATAACCTGGTGTTCCTGCACTTTAACTCCACTGGTTCCTGACTAACAACAATAACAACCATTTCCCTGTAGTGCTGGACCGTGTTGGCCCTGACAGCCGAGCAGAGCCGAGCTGAGCGGCTGCAGCTCCACTGTCTGCCCCTCTGTGTGTGTGTGCGTGAGTGAAGCAGTTTGGAGGTTTGAGGAGCGAGGTGGGGTGGGGTTGGGGTTGGGGTTGGGTGGGGGCTGCTGGCTGGCTGGCTGGCTGGCTGGGGGTGCAGCATGTGTGTGTATCTGAAATGGATGAAAAGCACACACAGTACGGTAACCTGATCCACTGACTGCAGGATGGGACAGGGAGGGAAGAGGGCTAAGAATAGAACTGAGCCTGACACACCGAGTACGCCGCCGCCGCCGCCGCCACCGCCAACGTCACCTCCACCACCAACAGCAACAGCAGCAGCAGCAGCAGCAGCAGCAGCAGAAGCAGCAGCGTTTTACTCCAGCTTCCAGAGTCGGAGCACTGCCTGCTGTGAGCTCTCAGACACACCATGTGGAAAATACATGTGATTTTCCCCCTGGTCTCCCATGTGGCTGCACTTACGACTGCACACACACACACACACACACACACTCACACATGCACACACAAAGGAGGCTACTGAAAAACAAGCTCTGAGCATTATTTCTCCGTTTCAAAAAAAAAAAAGGTGCAGAAGAGACAAATAATTACCGGTTGTGAATTATTAACAAGAGCATCTGAAATCCACAATAAAAGCTGGAGTCAGTCAATCCCTCCCCCCACCTCTCCCTCCCTCCTCCTCCTCCTCCTCCTCCTCTTCTCCCCCTCTTCCTCGACAGATATCGTGTATTAATGCGCTCAAAAGAGACGCGCTACACTTGCTGCGACAGTAAACAGCCGGTCACGTGGTTGTGGTCCTGCATGGCGTCAGGTTAAATGATGGGGGAGGTCTCTCCCTCAGCTGCGCATCCACTCTCCCGTCTCCTCCTCCTCCTCCTCCTCCTCCCTAATGAGGAGCAGGACAAAGCCCGGCGCAAAGGCCCGACTACAGAGGAGAGGGGCAGAGGAGGCAACAATAACCAGCGAGGAGCCAGTGTGATCTCACACACACACACGACAAACAGTTTAACACGTTTATATTATTACGCACCTATTTACATGCCAGCAAACAAAATAAATGCCCTACTACGCTTTGTTTCCCCCAAATGTGTTTTGTGCCCTGGAAATGTCTGGTCCGATTATTTATTTCCTGTAGACAAAAGGAAACCCCTATTCCTCCAACATATCAGAAACCCACAATATTGTATTATTATTGTATTAATTGTTGTAAAATTATGTAACACTGATCAGCCCCATTGCTGATTGTTGAATTATTCATTTGATTTATTACATTTGTTAAAAATAAATATATGCTGCTTGAGTTTATTTATATATGAATGTCTTTACATATTAAACACAGGGGAGACAGGCAGCAGACCATCTTTGAATGTTTTGGTTGTTATATTTCATTGAGCAAATGAAAGTAACAAAGGGTTAATAATATGAATAGCGAGCCAAGTCGGTTCCTGTTGTTGTTTTGGTGTGTGTAGTAGTGCAGACTGATTACTAGTGTGAAATGCCATATGACAAGTGCCCATAATACATACATGGCTGCAAAATACTTCTAAAAAAATATGTGATAAAAAATAAAACAAACAGGCCGTTATCTCGTTGTGTTCTTTGGCTGCATTCATGCAATCCATCTCTAAATCTAACTGTGAAACCAAATTCAAAAAAGGCATAAAAATTTCCAGCAGAAAACAAAATAAAAGTGCATTTCCTCCCTCCTTCCTCCTTCCTCCTCCTCCCGTCACTGGTCTGTCTGAACTGAAGGCATATTTCGACATGGACAAACAAACAGCAAGTGACACTGGATCCCTCAAGGCGTCGGTTCACCTCTCTCTACCCTAACCCCAGACAGACAAAACATGCCTCCTCCAAACCAGAGTGTCTGGCCTTCGTTACAGTTGTTGTTGTTGTCGTTGGGTTGCATAAACGCGTCGGTCAGAGATTTGGTTCATCCTCTTCCACATGGGAAAAGCTGCTATTGCCAGTTAAGGTGAGAAAAGCAGACACTGGTGAATTGCTGCCAAGGTTTTTTTGTTTTTTTTATAAAGGCTGACACATTTTTATCAAGCTGCCAGCTTCTCTCACAGGTTAAAATCTTACTTTTTCTGGCTCCAAATTAAACTGGCTAGTAAAGGAGGGCGCTACCTGTTGTAGTAATAGATGAAAAATTACACATTCCTATATTTCATCCCAGGATGCAAAAAAATGTCTAGCTTAATTCATAATAATCCAAGCATTAAGCTGTTGTAAGACCCAGACATAATGTACTCTATGTGTCCTAAATATGTATTCTTATGTAAGATTGAGTGCTGAACTCTTCCACGGCCTCATCCATCACTTAAAAGCTTCCATAAAAAAAACAGGAATAGCCCTACATTTTTACAAGGGAGAGGCTCGGGTGCATGGCTCAGTCGCACACAAATCAAAAGCCTCATAAAACAGCCCTAATGTTTGTATGCAAGAGGCGTCAATAGGGTTAACTTTACTGGCAGGAGAGTACGGCTCGGCTCGGGGCTCACTCCAACACGCCCATTAAACTGGTCTGAGAGTCTGAGAGCCTTAAGAAGCCTACCGCCACCGCTCTGTATGTAGGTTAATGATCAGATACCCAAGCAGCGGACAAGAACAATGAAGCCTTTACTGCCGATTATGGGTTAAAAAGGGGAGGGGAAGGGAGGGAGGGGGGGTGAGGGAGGGAGGGAGGGATTAGAGCAAAGGTTAGGACCTAGGCGTGGATCTTGTTCTTATTTCCACCGCAGCGTCGAGCTCACATGACCGGACAAAACACTGGACAACTGTTCCTACTTTCAAGGAAACGTGAGGATTCAAGAAAGCAAAAATCGGTGAAATATTCAATCAGACACCGATTATAGCGAGCTGCAAATGACATGATAAATGATACAGCCCTATTAATAAAAACTGCTTTGTCATCTCCAGACCCATTTACCTCCCCGCCGTAACGCAACACCCGGCCCACTTTCCTTTCAACAGAGGACAACAGCAAGGAAGTGTTTGAAGCTCCTGGAGGCAGAAAAGCCCCCTCGATGACAATAACATAAAACATCAGCTGCTAACAAGGTGTCACACAAGCACAAGAAGAAGAAAAAAAAAAAAACCCACGTCCAACTGCGCTTCATATGAGCAACGAGCAGGCCTCTCGGTCTGAAAAATAAACAATAAGGGAAATGTTGTGTCACTCTTCATTATGTCATTCAAGACATGACTCCATCTACACCTGCCGCGTCCTATTAGGCCTGACGAGACGTCGATCCGATCACACACAAGCCCGACACATGGCTGCCCGAGCTGGTGCCAAAACCGCAGCTTTGCAGCGCCAGAGAAAGCGTCGGGCAATAGATAGATAGACAGATAGATAGGGGCCAGTCAGTGTGTAAAGGTTGACACAGCATCTCCGTCATCTCTGCGCACCGGGAGACTGTGTGTGTGTGTGTGGACCCGACTGTGTGAAGTCGGGCTTTTGATTATCGACCGTGCAGCATGAAGAGAAGCAGCAGTTTCCTTTAGGGGTATTCGCCACAGAGGCTTAAAGATGGTGCAGATAAACAAGTCCTACTGTCTGCAGAAAAACCCTCAGCAGGTTAACAACTACTTCCTTATTGTGCACATTAATAATACAAAAAAAAAAACCTTCCCCTGTGTGCGCTTGTTGCACAATAGCACACTGACCAAAATGATTACGCTCACACTACTAAGGGAGGAAAACAAAAGGCAAAGAGAGCTGGTGAAAAACACAACACCACCCCTTCCTGCATGGCTTAAAGATTTACTGAAACTAACAAATATCAGGACTGTGACTAATGATTGTTATAATTACTGCACTACAATCCAAGTAATTCACCTTTCCAAATCCCAAGGTGTCATATTTACATAGCACGTTTTGTCCTGCGACTTGCCCAAGCCAGTTTATGGCCATGAGAGACTGAGGCCCTGTTTACACGACAATGCCCAATGGGTGAAAACGACAAAATATTTTATCTGATGTGCCTTTCGTATAGACGGCGATGGCGTTTTGGGAGCTTTAAAATGCAAAAAAGTGAAAGCCGCCACCGTAGCGTCTGCTCCGATCTGCCAGTACAGGAAAACAACAACAAACATGTGCGATTCAACAAACTTTTGTGCCACCATATGCACGCAGATTTCCCTCCAAAAAAACGCTTGTCAAAACGCAGAATATAAAATTGAGAACGCAACTACTTTTGCACTTTCTGTTTAGATTGTTTCCAATTTAAATAAAGAGTGACAAAGTGACAACGATAAAAGGATATCAACCCAACACACTGATTAATCATCCAGTCATTTCAGGTAAGTATGAGTTACAGCTCTAATCATGTCTTTTATTTGAAACATGCACAGCAAAAATGAAAACACAGCCTTTGCCTAGAGGTCACGACTCATTCACAGCAATCATTTCCAGCCATGAAAACATTTTCAAGTTCATGTATTTCTATAGTAAGTGCTGATTCAGGAGGAGCACAGTCATATCACTTTCTCCACACTGACTGGTATTCTTGAGTGCTGCATTTAAAAATCTGTGCGGGGGCTAAAGGACATGACACGAGTCACTGCTGTATCCGGGCTATCAGCCTTTTGTCTTCTTGTTACTATTTTAAAGCACTTTGCAACAGAACAGCTTGAGCGTTATTTATCCCAGCTGCTATCGCTAAACTTCACACTGCAGACTACAGACAGCTGATACCGACCTCACATCAACACCTGCATGCACAGACGATTTACAGAAAAGCAATATCCTACTTTGTGATTTTAGACTGAACCTCTAAATGACACAGGAACTGTTGGCAGCACAAGACGGTTTTTAGCTATGAAGCAGCTGCAGGCCCGAGAGATATCAAATTGATAAGTAAACAGAGCCACAAAGGGCTAGTGGAGTTATATGTTTTTCAATACCTTTAGGTCAACGAGAGCTGGTTAGAAAGAGAAAGATGAACAACTGACCAGCAACGGACCTTCTCCCACCTTCAATGAAACTAGGCTATGACATTGTTTCAGTGTCAATGATACGAACTTGAATGCAAACATGAGCAGTTGGGTAAAAATGTAATCTATCTACATATTATGGTAGGAGAAAAAAAAAGGCACCTGAAAAGGACTAGCAAAAACATCAGGGCCAGCGAGGTCAACATTAATCCCCAGGATCCTCCGATAGGAAAGAGTAATGTTACTAAGGTGAAGCGGCAGTTCACAGACGAGCTCCATGCCAAGTGGCTCGGACTGTATCTGTGGATCGGATTTAGCGATGGCGAAATGAGCTGCTTGAGTTTCTTTTTTTAATAAAAATGCACAAGCTTGGCCCTTTTAAAAGAGCAATTTTAACTTTTTCATTGCCAAAGACGCCATTAAGAGGAAAGAGATGAAGAGAGGAGACGAAGAATAACGCATGGATCCAAGAGGAAGCCACCAAAAAGACACAACTGATGCAGCTACGACAAGTGCACATGCGTTTACACACATGCATAAGTCGACCATGACTGACCACGCGATCAAATGTTACACTGACAGTATGAATAGTTTCATCATACGGAGAATATTACGAGCAAGCTTTTATTTCCAGCAGCGCTGTGGATGCAGCAGCACGAGCTGTCCCAAGTTTAATAGGCTGCCTTTGTAATGCTTCTTTGCGAATGCATCACAAATAAAGAAACCGTCAGAAGCATGCTTGCCTTTTCATCTTTCACTGCCTTTTATCTGTACTAATTAACGATAGCTAGGTGGAAAAAATAATTTACTTCACTGTGCTGCTTAAAGGCTACCGGCAGCTTGTGGCAGCAACTTTTAAGACTGAATGTTTTTCACCTTGCTTTTTGTGAATCAATCAATACATCTCTTTTCATTGGCCGGGCTGCATCTAAAATGACATGCTTTAATGATGATTAGATTTTCAAGTGCTTAGAAAAAACATTATAATATCATGACATGACATGGATCACATTTCTTCAATTGTAGAAAAGAAAAGGGCAGCATGCTCGTGAGTGAGACTGAAGGTCTGTTTTTATTTGTCTCCGTGTGCATTGTGGCCTTTCTGACGTTGAATGCAGGATGCTGGCTGTCAGAGTAAATATAAATAAGTAATAAAAATCCATCTGACTTAATGTTATCTGGTTAAGTAGTGCAAGTGCAACTTGATGACGCTGCAGCTGCAGCAGCAGCAGCAGCAGCAGCTGTTAAGCCTCGGTGGCACACCACAGCAGCAGGTTTATGGTAAACACCAAAATACAGTAACGTCTGTACTTCAGGGAATCACTTAAATTGGAGGAGGGTTAAACTACAATCTTGAGTGAGTAAGAACAGGGGAAGTAAGAACTACAGGTGAACTCACGAGTGGGACTCCCACCTTTCAAAAAGTGTGCAATCCCCCTGTATGTGAAGCACATGAGTGAATGGGGGAATTCCCCCCACATTTAAAAAAAAAAAAGAGTTTCCGGCCCTGGGATACGAGACCATGTAATACCAGCTGTGAAACAAGTACACCTACATTATGACAGAATCGTTCTCAGCAGTGCTAAATACCGTTTCATGGTTACATCAATGCTGATATCATCTAATAGTGGAGCGCCATTGCTTTGTGCACTGGAACGACAATATAAACAACGATTTAAGAAAATACTCTGAAGCTGCG
The DNA here is from genome assembly GCA_030347415.2 of Decapterus maruadsi. Lineage (NCBI taxonomy): Eukaryota > Metazoa > Chordata > Actinopteri > Carangiformes > Carangidae > Decapterus > Decapterus maruadsi. The sequence goes on from CM064906.1 coordinate 24,423,552, forward strand.
GCTGAGATCTGTCAACGTTGTGCAGGATACAGAACTAATTCACACGGCTGAACTAGTCCAAGTGAAAACATGTTTGCTCCTGTATTAAATGATGAGACATTAAGCCCAGACCAATCTACTCCCCAAACAAGTTTCATTGAAGCAGTCCCTTTGTTTGAGTAAACTACATGTCACTTTAATAGTATACGCAAATGAACTATTCATAGATGTGGTCGTGTTGTTTATATCTTAGCTCTGAACCTATGCAAACGGAAGCAAGCACAGGCATGTATAACACTGAAGCAGCATCAACACTAAACCATACCACTGTCGATGATTAACTAAATTTGACCACATTTCTGAAAAGAGTTCAGGGTTAAGTGGTAATAGTGTGTTTAATTCTACACAAAAAACGGAGCTGCAGCAAAAACCAATCATGAAGAAACTGTCTTTTGTTCATGAAATTCCTCGTTCACCTATTTTACTGGAGGATCCTCCGGCCTCAGAAACCATGGTCACTGACGGAGCCAGAGTAAACAGGATATGACCGCTTTCTTTGGCATTGGTAAAATGAAAGTATCCCAGCAATAAAGAATGCAACCCATACGCCCATTGTCAAATTGTCTTCTCTATCAACAGACACTGTTATCTCTCCGACTGCTCATTCATAAAGGGAAACTCAAACTGCTCGTATTTCATTAAAAACCATGAATGTTGTCGTTTTACAACCGGGCCCTTTTTTCTTCCCACTTCTGCCTTGTCATGCTGTATTCAAATTCCTGCAGAAAGGTCACAGGAAGCTCAAATTGACAGTTTCTTTTTTCTTCTTTTTTTTTTTTTAAAGCACATGTTGGATTATCAACGCCATCAGCCGTTACACACAGACAGATACTGCACTCAACGTACCAAACAAAAACAACGCTCTGCACACATTCAGCTGCTGGCAAAGGCTAGCACATGTTGTGTAATCAGGAGGCTCCACCCTCTTCACACACAAATACACACACATGCACTAACGCACGCTTGCTGGGCCTCTCGAAGACACAGATACTCCGCCGACGGAGCCAACTACAGATCAGGCTCGGGCCCACGTAGAAGCACCTCATATCATAAACGGCACCAGTGCTTTTTTTTCACAGTCTTGTTTGAACTCCAATACAATAAATGTGGGTGACAACTTGAAGTGAAAGTGATACAAAGCAGATTGTTAAGCCGTCTGGAAGAGTGGAAGTAGAAGAATTTCGCCTTTGGCTCTCTTGTGTTTGGGATTTTTCCATTTAATAAAACCTTCCCAAAGTTTCTCTCGACCTCCCGGGCCAATTTACCTTCAATATGATCATGACAGAATGATTCTTTAACAACCATTAATGGTCAATAGCAGCAAACTGAGAGCGCACAAAGGGCACTGGTCTGCACTTCGCCAGTGTGCTTAGAAGAGTAAAATGAAAACTGGCCGTTTTTAGGGGGGTTTCCCTAAAGATACAGCCCCGGTGTGATCACTCAAAACAAAAAGAAAAAGAGGAACTGCATTCATTGGGTTTGAGTAAAAAGGCCAATATGCTTGCAGTAATTTCATAACTTCACTTGAGCCGGACTTAATAACATCTCAGCGTTACCGGTGGTGACATAAAAACTGGACGTCAGAGACAAGACTCCAAACATCTCACAGCCAGCTGGGCTAAGCCTCTCAGGAGATGAGTCTCATACACAAAGGGCACCACCTGGACCGACTGCTCTTATGGTTCATGTAAAACTCAGCCTATGAGCTGCAGTGAGTGAACTCTCGCAGTGGAGGCTTTAGTTCATCTTTACAGACCATAACATGTGATAAGCATTTGTATCTTTTCCATACAGAATAATAATAAGTGCTTAACCGTTGTCTCTTCCATTGCACTGATCTGCATAAATACCCCACCATCTCCCTCCGGTTGTGATGGTCTATCTTCCCTCTTTGCCACCTTTTGGTTGAATTTTCTTCAGTTAACGATACATGCCTTCAAAACAAAACAAAAGCATGATGTATACAACTTTGAACAGGGTCATATTCATCACTGTGTTAAGGTATGATGAATTTTGAAGTCTGTTTTTTGTTGGGATCCATGTTGCAAATCCATATGACGTAAGAACAGGATGGCAACGCATGCGTCCATTCATCCTGCCACATTAAGAAAAATAAATCTTAAGATGGACATTTCTGGGAATACTGTATGTCCTTACATAATTGTTCCTGCTGTTCAGCACCTTGGTCAATATCCTATTCTCTAAGAGGCTTAAAGGCTACGGCAGCCATGGTATGGTTTTCTAGTTGCACATACTGTAGAGATTCGTTCAGGAAACCTTCAAATGGTTTCAAAATCTTTGTTTTTAAATGTGTAACTACACATGAGGTTGTGAAGAAGACTGTATCAATGGTGCATTAAATGATTCAAATCAAACTGTCCATTATCCATGAGGTTGTATTTCTTTTGCTTTGCCCCCCGCTCTGCTTTATGAACATCTGAGTGAGAGACTGCACGTGTAAAATTGATGTGACTGCAGACCCTCCCTCATCTGAATTTCATGATCTGGCAGGATTTAAAGGGGAATTTGATTTTTTTTTTGCACTCAGACCTGTCACTCAATATATGCAAGAATCATCGCAGGGTGAACGTTGGCAGTAACGTTGCCAAGAGAAACACGAGAAGATAATAACCGACCAAATCCCTGCCTGAATGTTTTGATTTGCTTCTGATCAGCACCACACAAGCACAAACAATTTATCCATCTGTTTACATTATAGTTTCATTTATCATGTTCAGCTATTGATTAATTACTGGGCAAAACTTTTGCTACAATATGAAATGACACTGATTAGCAAGCTAACTAAATGTCATGTAGCAAAAAAAAGCTCTTAGTTTAATTGAAGCAGCAGCAGGGAAATATTTTTCTTTTTAACCCGATCAACTAACAAATTATTGAATTAGTTTTATCTGCAATGCACCATGGATTATAGCATAGTACATCGTAAAAACCGAGTTAAATATGAAGAGGAATTCCTGCCAACCACATTTTGGAGGAAACGTGTAACATATTGAGTAGCTGATTAAGTTCCCTTTCGTTTTAAAATCTCAATTTTCATTCTGCAGCTCGTACAAGACAATTGCAGAGCATCTGTGCTCCTGGAAAAAAAAAATCCTTCCATCAAATCAAATGCTCAAAATCTTTCTCCAATTTGCACAAAACAAATCACAAGACTGTTGCACAGGCATTGTGGGTAGTAAATTTTGGAGAAATAGTTGATGGGTAATAATGAAAGAAAAAGCTTTGAAGGAGCAACAAATACCTTCAAAATGACTCAGCCAAGGAAACGCTGAGGAGGAAATTGACTTATCCAACATCAAACTAAGACACACAACTGCACATAAGGTTGCACTCTATTGTGGGAACACGTTGGAGGAATTGCCGGTCATCAGTCAGTGTCAATCAATTTAGACACAGGCTGTTATATCCACGTGTGGTGTACGTGAGGTTTTTAAGCTGGCATTGGTCATTTTCCTTGAATAACATTACTTTAAAATACAATACGATGAAGTTATCATGGCTGCTGTTCAGAGAGAGTTACCTTTTGTAGTTTGACCGAATAAATATCATCTATTATGACATATAGCATTAGCCTCCCAGATTAAATGGATAAAGCCTCATGTCTGGGAACAGCTTCCATCTGGCTATGTGTGAGCTGTGGATCCTAGAGCTGAAACAATTAGCCGATTAGTCAGTCAACAGGAAACTAATTGCTAACTATTTTGATCAAAAGAATCATTCATAAGTTTTTGCAGAAGTGGCACGTTCTCTATTTCCAGCTTCTCAATTGTGAATTCTTAATGGTGTTCATTGTCCTATTGAATATTAAACTGTATTTTTAGATCAGAGTGTTGGTCTATGAAAACATACAATTTGACTGTAGGCCTCGGTTAAATGTGATCAGTATTATTTACTATTAGTAATGTGCTGCGATCAACTCACTCTAGAGAATAAACAATGAAAATAGTTGTTAGCTGCAGGCGTAATGTGCTCTAGTATTAAATAGGATGTGCATAGGTTACCAAAACCCACCGATTCAATCCCTTGATATAGTCCTCGTCTGAAAAAGGAATGACATTTAAGAAACGGTAATAAGCAGGGCTGACAACTGAACACTAATAATTGAACCTTTTGGGTCGGCTGTAGACAGAGCAATGCAAGACCAGAACAACAATATGGAAGACTATGAACCTTCACCAAGAGAGACTCTTTTCAAGATCAAAAGTTCACTGTGATTTATTAGGGTGGCAGGAAATACTGACAACGTTTGTTTGTTTATTATTATACGGATCCCCATTAGCTGCGGCATAGTCGCAGCTATTCTTCCTGGGGTCCAACAGTGTCAAAGATACATTCAACGTGACATGTTTGTGTTCATGATTACAGTGCTCCGGTGCCAAAAGCGACAAAATTGGCTATACTACATTTGACACAAGCTCCTCTAAACAATTATGGTCATCGTTACTACAAATGTAATACAGATACTTTTGGTTATTTGGGTTATAAACTCGTGGTAGAGCAAGACACCTGGATGTGTCATCTGTGACACCGTATATAAGAAATTAAATCTATAAATGCGCCTTTATTGCCCAATAACAGTTTTTACACTGCAGTAATGTGTATATTGGCAAAAAAAATTGAGTTTAATATGAACTCAAAAACACATATTAAAAAAAAGGAATCAACATATAATTTATACACTGTTCTTTGAGATCTTTCAGTTCAGCAGAGACTCACATGATGAAATGTTACCTTTTCTACGCTCAAGGCAACACAAACACATGTGCCGTCATTTCAATGTCACACATCTATAAACTGGCACAAGAGCTTTAACGCCAGAGAGCAAAGCATCTCAGTGACACAACAGAAAATGAACTGCGGTACCAATGCCAGGATATCCGTAACAAATTGCAAGAAAAATGTCTACTGTTATAATGCGACTGTCAACTATCAACTATAATGTCATTCAGAGCACACACCTCTGCCAACGGCTGACAATACGACGCGTCTCTTATTCTCAAGTATAGCTTGCTGACAGTTAATAATTCATATATTGAATGTGTAATGTAGATTCACCAGTTTCTTTTGCTAGATCTGGATTACTGTCTGAATCTGCACCAAACTGCCCAATAGTACTGGTCCATCCCTATACCTAGCTTTGTAGATCTGTGGGATCTGATGCTACTTACACGAATAGGCCCTTCATCCATCTTCAAGTTGTCTTTTTTTTTGGCTATTGTCAATACTACGATATTAGCACAACCTATCACAGGACATAAAGCACCACCTACCTTAGGCGACCCATAAAGCATGTTCGACAAAGTGAGCGAATCTGATTACACTGGCACATCAACGAAAAGCCCACTAATCTCACCTCATACAATTAACTACAAACTGGCGGTGCAGACAATCAACCCTGGCAGCACACACCATGCTTACACCTGAACACCATTACGCTAATAGGAAAGGATAAGCCTATATCCACACTAATGTACTTTAGCTTTGAAACCATCACTTTTGCTATATTTATGTTGGCGTCCATATTACTCCAGTCCAGCGTCTTCTAACCCCTAAAATGGAAACCTTTAGCAAATGCTGCTCGGCCTGTTTTATTTTGAAGACTCCGGGATTGTGTTTAAATCTTTACGGGCAGAAAATGAGTCCTTGGGAAATTATGACAAACACCCATATTTTATTCCTAATGGGGGGCTTATCAGTCACGACATATCCTTCCCTGATTCGTCACGCTCCTATCACATGACCCTTTTCTGGAGTAAAGCAAACAGTACGGTCATTCTCTCTGACATGTAGCTAAAACACTTGACTGGATGGAGACAGGTTTTGTTTTAATATGCCACTATAAAATGAAGATCCATTACCACAGGTGTAGCATGACATACGATGATACAAATCAGATATCCTTCTTGCACAGCAACGGATAGTAGTATTTAATAAATGTCAAATTAATATGATTAATTCTTAAGCAGTTTGTAATAATTGCGCATATGGATTCCCCCGTCATCATGTACTATATGATTAGTAATTCCTGTGGCTTAATATCAAAACATTACGTCTCAAGTGTGCAGGTTGTCATTCAAAAGCAGCAGCAAATGGCCATATGCTGGTTTGCACTTGTGAATGTAAATTTTCAGAAGCCAATTCGCAGTTTTCCTTTGAACGTATTTAGACGATCTGTATTTGTTTAGAAGAACGCTCTGATGTCAGTATAACAAGCTTGTTTACTTGATATTATTGACTTAATGAAATACTAATTGACAAAACTGATCATCTTTAGCACAATTATTTTGTAATCACAAACAGTAATCATTACTGAAAATGGTGAAATGTTTTCTTGTAGTCACAAAAGGAAAAATAATAAATGTTGACAAATCAACAGCACTGTTTAATGTAAATAGAAGAATATGTATAAAATGTGTTTCCTTCCTCTTCCTGCAAATGCCAGCATGTACATTTTAGGCTCTTCTTGCCTTTTCCTTAGAGAGCCTCCTTCATTTATTTAACAACCTATGCTGGGTGAATTGAGTGTCTATACACTGACATATGTATGTACAATCAGCTGCACGGTACAGCACTGTTTTCCTATTCAAACATATTCATAAATGTGTACCTAAGGCCAGAATAGCTCTTAATATACTGGTAATAATACACCAATTATGCGTCTTTTGTGCTGTAATAATGGTATCCTGTTTCAAATAAGTGTGAATGCAAGTTGTCTGTACAAACCAGCACTTTAAACTGAGGTTGATTAAATTTTAGGCTGACGTTTTGTTGGTTCAGATCGGTCGTTGCACGGACAGCCATCTAAAAACAGGCAGCTTTTGTATCAGGCAACACACCCCCAAGATGTCACAGCCACTGGCTGGGAGGCGCAAAAGCTCCTGGTTATTCAAGCTATGCTAGTTCCTTGTATGTATTCGCAATCAAAAGGATATATTTTCGACTAAATTTGATTTGATATTGTGGCTAAAAAACTGTGCGAGGTGTAAATAAACTGTGCTGCGCTGGCTAGATCATTGCAGACAACACCACCCACCTCACGGTAATGTCGCTCGTGTTTGCCTTCAATACACAGCCAGCAATATGTTGTTGAGCGCTAAAAATTTCCAACTTAGCTACGGGTAGTAAACATTAGGATTTCATTTATTTTATGTTCTGGACCGGGTTCCCCGAGTAGATATTACATTTGGTGCCACAATGTGGAAACAAACCAGGTTTACGTTTTATGTTTTAATGGCAATATTCAACGCAAGAGCACCGTACAGGCTGAGACAAAAGCCCACTGCAGCCCCTCCACTGCCCTCACATCGTCCCCCCTCCCCAGCGCCTAATAGCTAGCTAGCTCGCTCCCAGCCCTACACAGCCTCGCTGGCTGGCTGGGTGGCAGACAGGCACTGTTGTAGTGGGTATGCTGCTTTTAAGGTGGCTACGCTGCTCATACCCGTATCACACAGACTATAGTTGGATAGTTTTGTTGTAGTGGGTATACTGAAATATTGATGCATTTTCAGTGGGTATACCGAGTGTACCTGAGTATCACATTGACTACACCACTGCTGGCAGTCAGACTACTGAGGCTAAAACAGCTCGCTCTGCTTCGCCCCGACATTTTCCTATCGGCTCTCGCTCTACTCTCGTTTCCTAAACGGCAGCTATTTATTTTATAAAAGCCAGTATCGGTCAAATAAAATAAAAATAAAAAATCAGGTGGCGCAGAGAAACTACCCAATGTGTGTAACAACGCACGTGGCGGGCAACTATACCGAACCCACGCAAACACATAACATTCCATTTTCGAACGCAGTTTACGTCAAGTTAGCCGAACGTTAGCCTGCTCGCGCTGTAGCCAGATGGCTAACGTTAATTTTTTCTTACCACCTATGATCCGACGCAGTCTAACAACAAAACCTTTGCATTGCACTTACCTTTAAACGGGGGTTACACGTTCCCGCCGACTCATTCGGGTTAACCTATATATAAAATATTGCGCAATATAAACAGTTATTTCCTAAATTATTGGACGTTAACCGTAGCCTACGGCTGTGTGACGTTCATCGCTGGTTTGAAAACATCCCAGCCGTTCGTCGCTCGCCCGTCCTCTCCGAGAAGAACCCAGCAAAACATGCAAGCTTCGTTCTGATTGGCCGAGAGGAGTCACGTGACCCGCCTGAGCCCCACCGAGCTTATAAGGTCTCCGTCTGCTGGATAGACTTGTAGATGGGTATGTGTTAAACGATTTAACTCTCTTTTTGCAGTGCTATGAGTAAAACCCGAGGTTTTAATGTTGAGGATATTCTCTGTGCTGTCATATTTTTGTCAGCTTAGCGGCGTGTGTGACGTACAGACGGCGTTTTTACTGTGTAGTTTTTTTTTAGCCTGAAAGAAAGGGACAGGAGAGGAGAGGGAGAGCAGTAATGGGCACTTGACGTCATCTTTTCCGTTGCTGTGTTGTTGCGGTCAGTGCGAACTTTCTCGAAGATCAATGGCTTGGAGATTATGGGCGAAATGGCGGTTGCCTTATTTCTAAGGTCATGGCGAGAGGCCACAGTTGCACTTTACATTTTTTTTAGTTTTGGTTCACCCCTTTTTAAACCCGCCAATTCCTTGTGTAGGCCTGCTTTGAATCGGTTGCGCAGTGACATTTGCATCATGGTGGATGGTTACTACGCGCATGCGTCATGGTGCATAATGTTATATGTTGCAGAGCAGGCTTGAAAGTCGCAAGAGGAAACCGGAGTGGGGGAGGGGCACCGGCGAGACACGAAAACGCCACCGGGGCGGGATGGAAATGACAGAGGCTGTTGTAGAAAGGGAGCTGTGTTGTTGAATGCAATGCAAGAGGGTTTATCATATAAAGGCCTGAGCGGATTAACTGTAAACGTATCTGCAGCCCTTAAAGAAACACTCAATGCATTGATTCAATGTATAGATTTTCATTTAACAAAGATTTGATTTACTTTTGACATTAAGTTGTGGCCTCAGTTTAATGGAAGCCACAATTTAATGTTGACGTGTAAATATCTTCATTTAAATCAGAAGTGGCTGAAGCACACATTCAAGAATTGTCCAGTTTAGTTCTGATTAGGAGGAATTTACACTTATTTACAACAAGGAGCATGTTTTGGTTATGGAAACCTACAACTACGATATTCATTGGTAACAGTAATGTGTATGATTTCAGCTCAGAGTCTAGCTAATGTATGGATAGAGCTGCAAGAATTCCTCTTCATTTATCATGAGCAAAATTATAAACATTGTTATACAAACTGATGTCATATCTGAGTGTAGACTGAATATTTTTGTGTCCTGCATTATCATCTGCATCATCTTGGTCTTCAAGAAATCACAAATGATATTTTCACCAATTAATCAAAACAAAAAAAGAGAGACAACTTTTACTGTGGCCCTGTATGGTATAATGGTTTGATGTAATGTGTAGCAATTCTGACAACTGAAAATGTAACTGAATACCCTTTGTGTGACCAAGATTTCATGGGTTTCATGTGAGCCAGAGTTGCAGAGGACAGAAACAAATGGGAAAAATATATTTGGCCACATCTTGAATTATTACTTGTTTTTTTGTGTGTGAGCTGATATTGAATAATTCTGACTGATCCCATTGTTAAAAATAACTCTTAAATGTCTATTTGGGCACATGGTGCCATCATTGCTTGCCAAGGAAGGCTCTTACTAATGTGGCATTGACAATGGAAACTGTGACATAACCCTTTTCCTTTCTATAGCATCATGTGTAAAAGCTTGATTATATTTAGCTAACTAAATAAAAATATTTTTTACCTTAATCACATTATGTTACAGTATTTTGAAGACTATGTTTGGTCAGATACAGATACAAACAGACTCACAATGGAAAGACAAAAGAATAACACTTCTTCTGAAACATACCAGATTATAAATTATATTATCCGGTCTGCCTGATAGATCCTGTAGTTATTGTCGTAGAACAAAATATTAATAAATAAACCATTACATCAGTGTGAAGCAACAGTACATTCTCCATGTTATAATCCCTGTTAAGTGACACACTGACACCTAGAGCACAGGTACATGAACAATTTATTTACACAATATGTTTGCGTCAAATATAATATCTGCTTCAGGGACGATTTGCCTCGAAGAAAAGCAAATAATAGCCGAAAAACGTCTACAGGTCCGCTCTTACACCGAAGCCTGGTCCTGTAGGAGGCTCTGTCAGAGAAGTCAAGCCTCCTGCAGGCTCACAGGAGAAGCGGCCGTTCCTGTAGAGAAAAGGAAAAGAAGATATGTCTTAATGTGCAGCCAGTGTCGATATAACTGCGTCAATGAGATAAAAAATATATTAATTATCTGCACCTGGGTCCTGGTGGAGGGACTCTGCCTGCTTTGAGTTCATCGATGATATGGTCGATGTCCTTAGGTGTGAGGTCCTCCTGAAAACAAGAGGAAAGCAGGATGCATGAAGAAAAGCAGCTTTTCGTTTCTAGTATTAAGATTCTTTATTTTACATCCTCTGATTTGGTTGAAGACTTATGTTATAACTATTCAATTAAATCCTATAGACAAAGAGGGGGTAATTTAGAAACGTTCCTATATTTTAAATGTTACCTCAACAATTAAAAAGCATTCAAGATGCTTCCAGCCTATTATTTAACCACGGTCATTTTGACTGTCAGTGTTCTTAAAATAGCAGAAGTTAAATTTAACCTTAGGGATAATAGGTCACCAAAGGCCTCACAATACTTTGAAATAGATCATTTCCTATTGTTGATTTTAACAGGTGCATTGGTAGCTGTTTTCACTTTCACATTTATTGTTAGCTTCTTGTTAGTTATCTGTGAATTACGTGTTACCTCTGTGCTCCGTACTAAAGATAATTAAACAGGCTTGCTCATCTCATGAGTAAATGAACAGACAAATTAGTTTTTAAGCTACACAACCAAAGTATGTCTTCCTTATGGATAATTCTGAATTAATATTTCTCACTTAACATAATGAACACTAGGTAGTTATTGAATTATTAATGTAAATTCTTATCTAACAACACAGATGTGGAAGCCATTAACAATCTGACACATGTTGCAAGTACCTTGTTGCTGCGCTGTGCCATCTTATATAAAATTAACCATATTCATCTAATAATCAAACTTCTGAGTGGGAGCTATTCATATAAAATGCTTAACCCGGTAATGCCTCAGTTTTTGCTGTTAAGACATTTTTACCTTTTCTGCTTGTAATGATAATATCTCAGCAATTTGCAGAGTTAAGAGAAAATTTCGCCCTTCTCAGTCACATTTACTTTAATTGGGTCATTCACTTGTGCTCAACTTGCAATAAGTGAATTTCCCATGGCTATTAAGTGCAGAATTAGTTTCAGATAATGTTCAACCACAAATCTATAAACCAAGCTTTTTAAGATCACATCTGACTCATAAAGTTAATCCATTTTCAAACCGAGGTCATGGATGAGACAACATTGTTATCCCAGCCATATTATTATTAATTTAAGATGGATTATTGTTCGGTCATGGTTTCCATTTCCTGCTGTTCATTTTATTTTAAGCCTGTGCATTTGTTGAGTGTACCACACCTACATTAACTTCCACATTAAGGGAAGGAAGAAAAAAAAGTTTGGATTCCAGAAACGGCGATGAAAGATAAATTCTTTTCGGACATTCTTTGCAAAACTCATTTCAGGCTTTAACCTAATTTTGCTAATTTAGTTATAATATTCAGTAAGAAGGCCATTTCCACTCACATAATAGTTGTCGTTGATCTGGACCATCGGAGCATTCACGCAGGCACCTAGGCATTCGACTTCTATTAGCGAGAACATCTTGTCAGGAGTCGTCTCTCCGACCTTGATACCTGTAGAGAAACAAATGAGGGCATCTTATGTATGTAGCTCATCTCCTGATAAAAACAGCACATAAACTGAACTCCAGCATTACTCGCTGATAATACACAGCTGTAACACTAAAACCTCACGAGTCGAAAGAACTAACAAATGAGAATATGCCACACACATTGCAGCGTATGTCTGGCTCGGTTTCAGTCTTGCAGCTTGTAGCCTCAGTCTGCTACAGCTTGCTGTTGTTTGGATAACACTGTCAACTGTATATTTACATGTTTGTTCCCATCTTTGTTTATCTCAAATATAAACAATTAAAAAATGGAGAAAAAAAAATCTGCATTGTCATCTCTTCATTGGTGTTCCGCTGTAAAAATGGAAAATGTCTCTCACCCAGTTTTGTTTGGATGGCCTCCAGGATGCTGTCGGAGTTGCAGAGCATGCAGGGTGTTGTTGTGCAGATCTGAATGAAGTATTTTCCCACGGGCTGACGCAGGAACATCGTATAGAACGTCGCTACTTCATACACTCTCATCGGAGGGACTTCCAGCACCTCGGCGACCTGAAAGAAAGAGAACGAGTAACAAACAAACAGTTCAGTGAGGTTCCTCTAGTGTGACACAAAAAGACCCTGGTGTTGTATTGGTCCTTCATAAATCTGTTATATAACTGGTTTTTCTAAAGGAAAGTTTTCATCACACAGCTGTGAAACAAATTCCAGAAGCATCCTCTTCTGCGAACCTTGTTCATAACGTTGATGGGGAGCCATCCATGTTGCCTCTGGGCTAAATCCAGCACGGGGATGGTGGCTGCCTGCTTGTGTCCTTCGGGGTACATCGAAATAATCGCCTCGATCCTCTACAGGGGAAATAAAACAGAGGTTTGAATAAATTACTATACATTTTATTGTATTTGTTTACCATCTATATTTACTATAGATAAATCAGCTTTACCAATAAGATGAACTTGAACACAATATAATTCTTGTTACATACTAGTGACAATGCTGAGGGCCTCATGTTAAGAAAATATGAATATTCAGCCCCAGAATAATGTTTGTAAGACAAAAAAGAATAAAATCTGTCTTGAAAACAAAACAAAAAACACTATTATTATTAGTAGTAGTAGCATTTAAAGAAAACAAAATGGGTGTATCTGAAATCTGTATCGGGCACCTCCACAAAAATGCATATTTGGACTCGGCAAATTCAAGAGGGAATTACTGGAAATAAATTTGAATTAGTGCCTGAAGGCTGTTTGCCTCTGCCAACCAGTGCAGTTGCAGTTAATTAGCATGTGAATCCTCCAGTTACGGCCAAAAACGTGTTGCGAGTGCTCTCAGTGACCTTGACCTTTCATTACCAAAAATCAAATCTGTTCATCTCTGGGTCCAAATTTAATGCTTGTGCTAAATTTGTCGAGATCGCCTCATGGAGGTTCCTGAGACGCTGAAGTCACAGGGTCAAAAAAACATATTTTTCAGGGTCACACTGATCTTTGACATCCAAATACTAATCAGTTCTTTCTTAATTTCAGGACCATGTTTGTGCCAGATTTGTGGGGATTCCCTCAGGGCGCTCACTCATTCATAAGGTCACCAGCCCAAAACACGGTTTGAGAGGTCACAGTCATCTTGACCTTTGACCCGAAAAATCAATCAATTCATCACCGACTCCAAGTGGAAGTTTAAACCAAATTTTAAGAAATTGCCTCAAGCTGAGATATCATGTTCACAGGAATTGGACTAGCAGTTGGAAAACTTGTAAACACGCCGCCGCCGCTGGCCTGACCACAGCTGGGGGGGGAATTAATCTATAATGAAAACAACTGTACGGTGCAGCCCCGCTGTTTTTACATGTTATTCTACTTTGTGACTAAACATGGAAGTGAACCGTGCCTCTGGTGTTACACTACAACACTATTAGACTTCATTAGACAACAGCAGGGGCACATTTAAATAGTCACACATACCACTCGTATTTTCCCAGACAGAACACAGTTGTGCTTGTTTGCGGCAACGAAACGAGACAACCAGGCCTTTTAAAAGGGAATCCAACATATTGTTTCCTTTGGATATCTTTACAACCTTTGCTGATCCCGAGTAATAGCACACTGACTGTTGACATGTATCGTTTTTCCGCGGTAGAGCCGTGCTGCAGCAGATAGCCAGTACACTGCAGCAATGTATGTTATTGCATTGGCAGGCAGAGGGATAACGCAAAAAAAAAAAAAACAATAGCATAAGAGCATAAAAACACATCAGTGTATTCCTCATACACGCACACACTGCTCAGGGGAGATGTCTTACCTTTTTGTTCTCCTCGGTGAACTCAAAGGGAATATCAGGGTTGTTGTCGGGAGTATCTCTGTGCTAAAACACAAAGAAACATCATAGCGTTAAAGGAGGTTAATGAATATTATTTACACCAGATATTTAATTATTCTTAGTTATCTTTGAATAACATTAATCAGTCAATCAGTTCATCAAAACTGTGAAGATGCTTTTAGAGATTATTGGTTACACAATTACCACTTTCGTGTGTGAGTAAACCGGCTTCTGAGCAGCATCTAATAGTATCTGTTTAAATATGAATAACATCATGTGAGCCCAAGGGGGAAACTGGTGCTTCGTTTAGACCACGGAGAAGACTCACACACACATGTGGATAACATGTCTGTACACACTGCCCCCTTGTGAACAGCAAATATTTTTTTGTCCAATGGCAGATCAAAAACATCTTTATTATCCAGAGAGTATGAAACCATGGTGCGTTTCCGTTAGACGACAATATCGCATGTGATGTTTTTGTTGCACTGCACGGACCTAACAGGCTGTAACGGCGGCTCGGAAAGTAGAAACCTTTGGGATTACTTAAGGAAGAATGGAAATATAGTTAAATTTACAGGCTAATTGGTTTTGATCACAGGTGAATAAGAGGTGAAAACTTTTATTTATTTATTTTATGTTATGACTTTCACATTGTGTTGGTCAAATATTTGTGTTATGTTGTTTATGACGGTATAGTGTGTTGACACTGAAGTAAAAATGCCTTATTTCATACCAAATAACCAAATCAAACACCTCAGTTCCCCAAATAGGGAGAGATTAATGTAATTTAATATGCACCAGCTGTTTAATCTTGTTTCATATCAACTAGCTAACGGTCTGCTCAAGTCAATAATCAGGACAATTAGCTGTGATACAGATGTAGACAATACTGGATATTATTATTGTGAATGTATTAAACCTCGCTAAGAAAAATTCACAGGAGACCTTTGGTGCCAATTTATTATCTATCTGACAAACAGAATTGAAAAAGAAAATTTAGGATGACTTATATTTAACAAATGTTGGCTGATATTGACAAATGACAATAAAGAATATAACAACTTTAACAGCAGTTGTCCTCATTACACAGGCTCAACTCCCTGACCTGCAGAACGGAAAGATCCAGGAAATCTTTTCTTCCCGTTGCCACCGTAATGCACAGCGCCATTTGTTAGGCCATGCACTTTTACTTTCATTGCATTTGTATCATTTTAGGTTATTTATTGTTCTGAACGTGTATAGAGTCTTATCTTTTTTAGTCACGTGTTTTTGTAAGCTGCTGGACAACTTGAATTTCCCTCCAGGGGGATGAATTAAACGTTTTTCTATTCTTTTTTTTTTAGCTGTTCATCCATTGTAACCTTCTATGTCTAGTTCATCTCTGTGTGAGGTGTTATTCCTAATAACAATCTCTGGTGCACACTTTGCACATGGACACTGTAACTCACCACAAAGATGCCACCGGCTCCAGCGCGTGCAGCTGACCGATGCAGACCCCTGATCTGCCTGGCCTGAAAACACAGAGAGAGAGAGAGAAGACATGAGTTACCTGGTAGTGTGAGAATAATAATAACCTGAACTATGTAAGAGACAGATTTTGGCACAAAGTTACAATACATGAAACCACCTGAAAGGACGAGCAAATAGATAAGTTACAGAGAAAGAATAAAAGCTGATAGTATACACCAGATATTCAAAATCAGCTCAGGGCCTGTTGTTTGCCTGTTGAACTCCTTTCTTCCTTTAAATGCGAACTTAATACATATCTTTTAATTAGTATTTTGCTTGTTTAATTTATTTTAGTTTTTTGTTATTTTTACATAATTGACTTTTGTTTTAATATGCACTTCTCAGATATTGCCATCTTGCTTTTATCTTGAAGCACATTGAGTTTATGTTTATGCTATGTCATATGAAATGTGCTATATAAATAAAGTTGACATTGACATTGATACAGTCACAGTTTGCAATAGAGAAATATCCTAAATTTTGCACAAATATGTAAAATGCAGGTATGAAATAGTGCAGGTGACTTTCCAGTCATGTAAACAGCTGCATCAAGTGAGATACGTTTCAACATATAATTTATACTTTTAACGGCCATATCTCTTATCATTGCCAAAGCCAGTGTCAGTGTAGTGAAGTTACCTCCAATATAAAAATGTTTAAACCCAGAGAGACGCTTTGGTATCGATCATTTGTCTATTATCACCTTGTGAGCGGTTGACAGCGTGAAGCTAACCTGTTAGCATGGTAGCGTTACCCAACGTAGCGGCCTGCTCCGCTGCTTGTCCTTGTGAGAAGTCAAAGCGATTTCTCTCCAAATAACCAAACACAGCATTTAAACTTTTACCCAGAATAGTAAGGAATAACACAAACATACCGTCTGCGATACTGCAGAGCGAACAGCAGCAGACAGAAACATCTTGGGGCTCGAAGCTTGGTCCCGGTTTGTTAAGAAATGGACGGGACAGCGGCAGCAGCGGACATCAACACAAGCGTGATCGCCGCTCGATTAGTCTGGTCTGACGTCGCGTCAGTCGCTGCGTCACTCAATCGATCCCAGATAGGACTTGGAATGGATAGGATCGGATTGGAAAACAAAAATGATGCCAACAGCCATTTGGACGTTTCTTCGGTGTGTTACGTAACCTAAATCATAGTTCACGTTGCTTGATCACCTGCTGGGGACAGATGATCCATAGTTTCAATAGCAAATATTTGTTTTTATAATATTCTCTTACATTATAGCCTATCATAATAATGGAATTCAAAAATGATAACTTTTGTTTTGTGCTTATCGGTAAAGATAGGATGGAGTCCAAATAATGAGATAAAATGAGATGTGCTTAACTTTATCAAAATAGATTGCATTGTTTTAGAAAAAGGAATGTGATAGACCAATGAAAACATTCAAAGATAGTCCTTTATCTACAGGTTGTTTTTGAATTGTACAGAGTAAAAATACAACTTCTTCTTCAAAGGTTTGGCTATTATTAGGTAAAATAGCCTAATTACTTCCTTCTTATTTCTTTTCTTTTTTTAAATAGCTATTGAATTGTTTCCAGTAACAATACATTTCAGTCTAATGTATGTAATGTGTTAACTAACAAAACTAAAATGTGACACTGAAGAAAGCTTTGCAAAAAATAATTAATACCAAACGTGTGACAATCATGTATTTGTTTGTTTGTTATTTATTTATTTTTTAATGATTATTGAATTTTTGGAATGAAAATTATGTAATGTGTAAACTAATGAAATGCTGTAGCCTGACAAAAGAAAAAAATCCAGATGCTGGCAGAGTCGGAGGGTAAAAGTTAAACAATGGTTAAAGGCCTGTTTAATATAAAGCAATATGATCATATGATAAACAAACTGCAGTCTATGCAGTAAAAAAAAAGAAAAAGAAAAAAAGAGTTTGGTGGACTTTGTTTGCTAGATGTGACCTCTTCTTTCTGAGAACACCCATCGCCCTCCTCTGTCAAATCAAACCACCCCGTTCCTGCCTGCAGCCCAAGCATTCATCAGACTGCACACCTCCTCTCCCCAATCCTCCTCCACCTCCTTGCTTGGAAAAATAATGCTATCAACAGGCCAGGGAGGGCTGATCCAATGAAAAAGTGGGAGTGCCGCAACCTGCAAGCCGATTGGCTGCCCTGGCACTAAGCAGACTGGGGAGAGCCTCCAGCGCAGGGATTAGAGGTGGATCTTTATGTGCATGCTGAATTGTGTTGCCTCTCTGCAGAAGGCCTTATACTGCTCTTACCTTACCCAGGAGGATCCAGACAGATCAGCAGTGACTCCAGATTAACCCATTTCTTTTAACTCGACCTCAGATGCTATAGACCTGTGTACATTTGTTCTTCCACAATGGTTGTTCCTGAATCTCAGGACAAAATGTACCACCCTTCTGATGACCTGCAGAGGGATGCTCATGTGCCTGATTTTAACTCTTATCTGGCACTGTACAGGAAGTCTCTTGAGAATCCAGAAGGTAGGTCAAACACATCTGTATTTTTAGCGCAATACTTGCAGTGTTTCCTCGCAGTGTTGCATTTCATCTACCCCAGAGCCTGTCTGTCTGGAGCAGCAGTGTTTATCTGCCCTGTCTGCAGCTTCTTAACACTGCTCTCACTTTAATTTCAGCTTTTTGGAAAGAGGTTGCTGATGAATTCTTTTGGAAAAAGCCGCCAACGGGGCCAGTGCTGCAGTACAACTTTGATGTGACAAAGGGGAACATATATGTCAAATGCATGGAAGGGGCCAAAACCAACATGTGCTATAATGTCCTGGACAGGCATGTGAGGGAGGGGAACCTCAGTGAAAAGGTTGCCTATTACTGGTAAGCAACAGCGCGTGTCCCCGAGTGAATGATGGCTTTGATGGGAAATTCTGCCTGGAGTTATGCCAGGTATTCCAGTCAATAACAACTGCTGTGTCCCCAGTTGCAACCCCAGTGCACCAAAACAAACCACAGTCAGAGCAACACAATGTCAGTGTTTGAGTCTTTCTGCTGCCAGGTAAAAAAGAAAAGAGAAAAGACAGTGTTTAACTGGACTTGTTGTGAAATTTTCCCAGAATTCACGATTTGGGTGGAACCCACTTCTCATTCTGGGAATACAGCAGATTGTAAAACTCCTGCAAGACTCATAAAGCAAAGTTTGGGTGTTTTGTTTAAATGCAAAGCCTGTCTTGTTTACAGCCTCTCTGCAGTTGCACATTTGATCTTTGTTTATTTATGACCAAAGGAATCTCACATCCTCAACAGATTACCTTAAACACTCTGCTTTATGTTTTCTGGCTTTATTCTAGAGTACAAAGTGTATCTGTCGTGTCAAATGAAGAATCTTAGCAAACAGGACGTAGTTGTTCTGCAAACTCAGCGGTAATAGGGGTTCAATGAAACCGGGCGCAGTCTGGAGGACTCACCATCGCCCGCATGTCACGGTGTCTTCACACTGTTTGCACTACATCAAAGAACTTATGCAATATATCTGTTGAAGTGTTCAACATTTCTGTTTGTGATGAGGATATACAGGAGGGTGTCAGCTGTGTTGATTCTGTATTTATACAACCGTTGTCACCGACCAGATGGTTGGGTTTGGCCTGTTGAATACTTTTTTATGACTGTTATAAACAAATAGCATCTGAAATGATGTAACACTGTGAAAAATTACACACACAAAGATGGAAAATTAAAGTCCAACAGTTGACTTTACTCAATACAACTGCAACTGACACTGGTTGTTACCTGCAGCTGCCAGAGTCAACTTGATAAAACAGGCTGATGCTATGAAAACAATACATTTCTAAAAGCGCCACAAATAGAAATTAGAAACGAGCTTCTTAAAAAAAAAAAAAAAAAGGTTTTTTACTTTGTATTGTGACTAAAGCATCAAATCAAAGGGATTATGCAAATCAAACCACCAATTAAAATGCATCAAAACGTAATCCCTTCCACAAAGCTTCTCTAAACAACTGTTGCTTTTGTCTTAAATGATATCCATTGTTTTTAATCCTGGAGATGATGATTATATCTGGTTTACAAATGCTATAAAGTAGTAGCAACAAATGGTTTAAATGTCAAATATGCTCAACCGGATTTGTTCTGTTTCAGTGGGTGAGAAAGTAGCAAAAAGAGAAACATCGTGCATCAATCGCAGTCTAAACCTTTAAAGTTTTCTCTCTTAGGCAAGAAAAGGTAAAGCAATAATAATGTATACAGAAGATAAAACATAATTTATTTGGACTAAAAGTGAATGAATGAGATAAAGCAAGCCAAAGAAAGAAAGAACATGAAGGTGTATTAAAGCAATGACAAATACATTACATCTCGAGATTTGATATCACTGTAACTGAGTCATGTCTGAGGTATTCTGGACTTTGTTCAAACATCTGCAGCACAGTAGTTAAAGGCAGCTTCCCCATGTTTGGATGTAATGGCACATGACCTCAAAAACATGTCAATGTAATGTACTCAGCCTCACTGGTCTTTGTTCTTAAGCAGCAGCATTATGAATGAGCAGCAGCTGTCAAAGAGAAGGTTTTTTTTTAGACGGACCTAAAGAAATCCTATTATAGAGGTCGGGCCTACTTGAGAAAAAGGCTTGGATTAGGTTTACTAAATCTTGTTTGTAGGTCAATTCTCTAATTGATGCTATATTTTAAGGTAGTAATGGGTTACTTTGATATTTCTCCAACATGACTATATATTTCATGGCTAAACCAAGACTTTCAGTTTTCAGCAGCAGAGAATAATGATGATCACTGACTTTCAGTCTTTTACTTTAGCCCCCAAAATTAAAACCAACAAATTTTTCTTACATAAACGTAGATCAATTTTCTCAGTGCATTTATTCAGGCAGTTTATGGGGCCACACATTTGTTGCTGTAAGTTTGAGCGTCATCAGCAACATTATGGAGCGTGTAGCTGTAGTTAAATAAAAGAAGTTCAAGGCTTGACCTGTTGGGGAATTTCCCAGGTAATTTTAGTCTGAGGTAATCCTTAACCCAGTTCAGTTCAGACCAGGTCAGCTCGGTTCAGGTCGTTTTTTCAAAATCTGTACAAGACACTGCTCAACACCACTTAGCAACAATAAAACGAGGACTTTAATTTTGACAGTCAACAAGAGCGAAACCTGATAAGAGCAGTCTGGGACCAAAATCAAAATCTAGATAGGAAATTAGTTTCATCAGAGTAATCATTTATTTCACCATGCCTGCTTTGCGATAAGGTTGTTGCCAGGTTGTTGCAAGTGTTTCAGCTTCAGTCTGACACTAGAAGCTTGCTACAGCTACAATGCCGTCTGCTGCCCTGTGAGACATTGTGTCACATAGTCCTGTCAGACATCCAAACCCAATATAGACACAGGAACAGGTTATCTCTGCAATGAACTGCATGCTATCTGAAAAAGGTGCTGTCTGTCGGGTGAAGCAGTGCATATTAAAAAAAAAGAAACACATACAGAGGAAGCGCCTGACAGATGTTTTGACATGAATAATGACAGATTTTGTTTTGTTTTTTTCTTCTCTTTTATTTCAGGGAGGGAAACTCACCCGACCACCACATGACCATCACCTACAGCCAGCTGCTGAGCCAGGTGTGCCGCTGTGCTAATGTCCTCAAGCAAATGGGTGAGAACCTGAAGAGATGAGATGAGTTGATAAAAAGCATTAAAGGTCCAGTGCGTAATAATTGGCAAGGTTTATCTGCAAAATCTGAATATACTACCCATGAATATATTAAGTGTATTATCGCAAAAAAAGTAAAATTTGTTTGGTTTTTGTAGCCTTATAATTACTCTTTAGAAGAGAGTGTCGCCATCTTACGCCGCCATGTTTGTACGGCAGCCTGAATGGAAAATCCAGCCAACCAGAGAGCACGATTCGAGAGTTATGTTCATAATTAAACCAACGAAGAAACGGCAGACATGTTGTAAAATGGTTTAGACCTTCACTTCATCGCTCCATGCTCCTGAAATACTCCCAGTTTGTCCCAGTCGTGGTAAACTAACGTTTTTTTGTTCTCAGAGGCCACCATCACTTTGCCGACTGGAGGGGTGAGTGCGAGCGAACGAGTGAGCGCTAGGTGTCACAGTTTTACCCCCATTTTACACACTGGACCTTTAATAAAGATCTACCTTCCCATGAAGTTAAAGTTAAAATAAAGTTAGAGGAATCTTTTGTACAAGGGAGTAAGTGCCAACATTGAAGAGCGCCTCCCTGACCTTGATTATTAAAATAGCATTATTATTAGTGTTTCATTCTCGTCAGTCTATGGATTGAATTTCCTGACACGGCATGATACAGCACTGGCATTGTTGTCTGGATCCTCACCAACATGCCACACGCTACGAATTCTGGCACTGTCCAGTCGTGTCCAATGCACCTGTCGCCTATCGAACATACTGGACTCACTAAACGTGTTGAAACTCATCCTAAAGCAGATGTCCTTTTGTCCTTGGTCCAGGTGTGAAGAAGGGGGACAGGGTGTCTATCTACCTTCCCATGATCCCAGAGCTGGTCTACGCTATGCTAGCCTGTGCCAGGATAGGTGCTGTTCACTCTATTGTGGTGAGTCACTGGTTTGATGAAGCACCACGCATGTCACTCGTTTCACAGAATCTGATTTATTACATTCATTTGGAAGAATCAGAACCAGAATCAGGTTTGTTGCTTCATTAGGTTTGCTTTGGTTTTTCAAGGCCTGACAGCAAACGCAGAGGAAAAGTGCATTTTGCCTGCATTCAGAGTGAAAACTGGTGCATCCTTGTGAAACTAAAGAACTGTAGTTTGGTTTGTTTTCAACTACTTGAAGCAGCAGATCAATCAAGTTTGCTTCATCCCATGCGTCTTGTCTCATAAGCAGCCTAAATTCAGTCAATCAACATGTTTTGTTGTTGCTCTGACCCTTTTTTTTCTCTGGGAAAACATCTGCTCAACCTGAGCTCCTGCCTCTGTTTAGTCCAGACGTTATCAGCTGTCGTCGGTGTGAACACTCCAACACCTGCACTCAATATATGGGTCACACATTTACTGGCTGCATCCAGCTTTGCCATCAGAGTCTGTGCGGTTTTGCATGCAAGCCAGCAACATTGAGCCTTTCCCATCTATGCATAGGCTGGGAGCCTCGTTAAAAATATCACCGGGCTGCTCCAAGGTGGGTTCACTTTTATAGCTCGCCGAGGCCTGTTTTTGGCAGACTTGAGGGTAAATGACCTTGTCTCTGCTCGGTCATTGTTGTATATTTCCCTGTATTTCCCCCTTTTTTTTAAAACCAGAATTCATTATGAACACCACTTAGCACCATAACAATTGCTGGGGTGTTTTTTTTTTAGTTTCTCGTGCAACTATATTAATCATAAATTAGCCTGGCGTTGAGTTCATACAGTGATAGCCAAACAGCGCTGCCAATGCGGTGACATTTTGCTGAGTCCAGAGTCCTCAGTGACCTGATTCATAAAGGCTGAAACTTTACACTCTGTGAACTGCTAACCTTGGCCAGAGCCTGTCTGGCAGGAGATGCAGAATGACAATCACATAAAAGAGCAATTATAAATGTCTGGTTCATTATGTAATATACTGAGCAAAGTGACCTCTCCACACATGGTGACGAGATGGGAGCCGCTTGAATTATCTACGGGTCTGAACTTTAAAGGAAACCTGTGCTTGTTGTTGATTTAAGGTAGTGTTAGCCCTGGTGCTAACTTTGCAGCCATATTAACAAGTATTAAATTAGCTCTTTTTTTTGTTATGTTACATATTTTAAACTTAGTAAAATATGAACTAAGCTACACAGTCGACCTATAAATCTTAATATCGAACTGAATAAATAATGTGGATTAGCGAAGTGATAGACAACCTCTAGGTGAGCTAATGGCTGCTAAATCTGGTTAGCTTTACATTATTTGGAAGATTTAAAAAAAGAAGAAGACATTATTACTCAAACTCGAACATCAGTGATCAATCAGTTATCAATAACATTAACAATAACAAAAACATAGTTTGTAATATATTCTCTCTTTGGTTTTTACCAATACATAAAGAATTGTTATGTTCCTATACTGCTTCTCTTTAAGTCTGTTTCTGGTTATTTTTTGTCTCTTTGCAGTTGTTTTGTTTCTCTTTTGTTGGTTATTTTGTGTCTTTTTGCTCTTTTGCATAATTTTATAACTCTTTCTGACCGCAAAACAAGCGATTTAAAGCCATGAAAACAAGACAGAGGCTGTGATGAACTATCGGAGAAACTCTTAATACCATAAGTTCCACTATTACCTCCTCCTTTCAACTCTTATTTTGCGTCTCTCTCTCTCTTACGTTCACAGTTTGCAGGTTT
Organism: Decapterus maruadsi; assembly: GCA_030347415.2. Lineage (NCBI taxonomy): Eukaryota > Metazoa > Chordata > Actinopteri > Carangiformes > Carangidae > Decapterus > Decapterus maruadsi. The sequence continues at coordinate 24,447,624 of CM064906.1, forward strand.
CTCCTCTGACTCTCTGTGCGAGAGGATCATGGATGCCCAGAGCAGCGTCCTGGTGACAGCAGGTAGGTGATGTGTCGTAGTCGAGCTTCAGCAGCTGTAAAGATGATGCCCGAGTTGTAAAAGTGCCTCAGTGTTTAAACACCTTCTTTGCCCGCTGCTGGTCGACACACCTCTCTATCCATCTATTTATCATCTGTCTGTCTGTCCCTCTCTCCTTTTGTAATACACAGATGGTGTTTACAGAGGGGAGAAGCTGATCAACCTGAAGCAGATTGCGGACGAGGCTCTGGAGAAGTGCCGGGAAAAGTAGGTCCTATATACGCACAGTTTCCCTTTCCTCAGCAAATCACCCCTTGTTTGCTCTGGTTGGTGCTGGTAATGGGATCAACCCCTAGCGTACGAGTCACTGGACACACACACACACACACACACACACACACACACGCTGCAAAGCAAAGCACTATCAGCTGTTATCAGGTACATTGAGGAAACCGGTTTCCAAGGTTCAAGGTTGCTGGGCAACACTCAGATTCACCAGGGAAGCCCAAGCTGCTTGTCTCTCATGGCAACATGAGCCTGGGTGGGATGAGAGCTGGGAAACAAAGCATGCTGGGAATAAGTATGAACGCAGACATGTTTATGGGGTATCATTTCAACATAAATAATATATAATATTTACGTTATGTGAAAGGGATAGTTCAACATTTTGGCAGATTGGCCCATTGCCATAATCCCTATAGTCATAGCAATAGGTTCGTTACCTTTAATTGTTGGTGCAAGCCTTTTTTTTAGAACGGCAGAGCAGAGCCGTGAGCTGCTCAGAGCTACGCTACAGAGGCTCATGGGATTTCTTGGTTTCCCTCATCAAACTCATCAAATATACAATCCGACAACTCCAAAACGCTCTGGTGGACAAATTGTGACCTGCACATTCACCACGCTATGAGATAATAACGCAACGTTACGAGATGGAATCGTTTTCGAGGTAAATTCATGCAAAACCACTGAGTCTCTGCATTTGCCTCGAAAAGCGTAGCTCTGAGCAGCTCGCGGCTCTGCTCTGCCATTCTAAAAATAGCTTGCACTGACAATTAAAGGTAACAAACTTACTGCATGACTAATAGGGATTAGGACAGTGGGTCAATTTGCCAAAATATTGAACTATCCCTTTAACTCATCAAATCAATCAAATCAAATGTGTGACTCAGTGTTTCTTCTTCTGGCTGTAAATCTAAGTTTCAAGTCTTTTTGATGTTAGAGGAAGGGTGCATACTCATACCATATACTGCATAAATAAAATAAATAAAAGTATAATTTTATCCCATGTGAGAACCAGCACACGCCCCATGGGCTCACATGATCCAGATTTTTCACAGAATCTTCGAAAGTGGGGCAACACAACCGCTCTGTAGCCATGACATGAGGTTTTTATGCCGTTCACCGCTGCTCACCATGTTTTTTTGTTGTCTTTTTTTCCCCCTCACAGAGTGTCATCTAGTGTCGCTAAATGCCTCGTGGTCAAGCACCATGCGCTGAGGACAAAAAATGGAGCTGCATGCAACAAACTACAGGTAAGAACTGCAAAACTAGCAACTCAAATACTATTGTTTGCACCTGTATTGTGTTCAATGTAGAACTGTTGTCCTGTCTACATTAATATAGAGTAAAAGGTTTATTTCATTACAATGCTGTCCCACATAAAGAATCTCCATCCTAACAGACAGAAATCTGGTATTTCACTTTAGGTATTTTAAAATGATCCATACATTTGACAAATAATGCTATAATAAGAATAAAGATGCAAAAATGTAAATGAAATGCCATGAAATGACATGAAAACCATAACTGTTTATTTAATAATTTCCAATTCTGCAGTCTTTTTAAAAGTGCATAGCAGTAAAAACCCCACCAGACTGTCTGAGAGGCTTGAGATCAGTGTCACAGGGCAGAACTGCATTGTTTTATTTATGTATGCATTTGTATATTTAAGAGAAACTAGAAACACCAGCTGAAATGAGATTTATCCCTTGTCATAGTTATGTGACACCTTGTATCTCCCAGTTTCCCACAGACTAAAAGAAACAAACACCTACATTTGAGCTTTTTAGCATTTAAGATGTTGAAGGTTGAAGGCGTCCTTAAGCCCTCAACCATACATTGAACATAAAAAGTCCTCAGCCCACAAAGGATCATATAATCCATCATGCGAGGCTAAAACAAAAACAAATATAACCCCCCAAAAAACATGGGTTCTTTCATATTTTGGAAACAGAATTTGCCTCCAAGGGACACAGTAGATTACAGTCGGTGACACTGACATGGCGTGTAGCTGCCTGTGCTTCTGGCACACGATGTGAGCAGATGTAACGAGTGGTTTCATGCGTTTGGATTCGTTCAGACCCCCTGGGACTCGGAGTGCGATGTGTGGTGGGACGAGGCGATGAGAGACTCCCCCGAAGAGTGTGAACCTGAGTGGCTGGACGCTGAGGACCCGCTGTTTATCCTCTACACCAGCGGCTCCACGGGCAAACCCAAAGTAAGACTGCAGGCTGCAGGTTAGGAACCAGATTCATGGCAGGAAACACACAATTCTTCTGGCTTATAGTAAAATTACATGCTGTTCATTTTTTGTTTTTCTCCATGCTTTCAAAATGCTCCCTGAAACCACGTCTTTTACAACAAATCACAGCATCTATTTTCTACTCTGATAAGCCTGTAATGATGTTAACCATGCTGGCTTTGACATAATCTGCTGTCTTTAGAGAGAATTTGTGTTTTTTTCTGATGCTAAGAGGCATAAATACAATCCTTAGAAAGTTATCTGCTCTCTGAAAACACCACATCTGCATTGCTGTTTTGTATATTACTCTATTTTTTATGAATTATATGTTATTATTTAACAAAAACAAAACACTGAGAGCATCAAATTATATGAAATTGTTTCTTTTTTTCTCGTACTTATACACATACATAGGTTTTAAGCCCTAAAATGTAATGTTTTTCTTTTCTTTTTTTTACCCACAGTCCCCACTTTCCAGCATTTAGAGCCAGTCTGCTGTCTTTGTGTTGACCAATTATCTCCTCATTCATGTTCCTGTCTCCGTGTTCGGTACAGGGTGTCCTCCACACTGTCGGCGGCTATCTGCTCTACACATCACTGACCTTCAAGTATGTTTTTGATCATCACCACGACGACGTGTACTGGTGCACGGCCGATATCGGCTGGATCACCGGCCACTCCTACATCACCTACGGACCCCTCGCGAACGGCGCCACAGGAGTTCTCGTGAGTGGGGAAACAAAGAACTTAGTTTCCTTTTATTCTGATTAATGTGAGACACTACAGGTGAAATTTAACAGATATCACCATGAAACCTCCTCAATTTATTACTTACAGTAAGACAAATATTGTTTGTATTTCAAATTTTATGTTTAAATATGTAAATGAGGCAATATCTAATTAAATATGCACTAATTTGCATACATTTCCAGAACACATATCTCTTTGTATCACTCTGTAAATGAGAAAATACTGTCACCAGCCCTAAAAGAATCAAATTTCGCCCTGATTTTAGGAATAAAATGTTGCATAAATCAGGCTGTGAATGATAACAACAAACTCCTCTGTAAAAACCTCCAGGATATACAGTAGAAAGGGATCAAACTGGAAGGTTTTGTGTCTGTCAGTGCTGCTGAAGTGGAGATTTCTAGCTCAGAAAAAACTAATTTTGAGAAAACTTATACTGTACAACTGCATAGATTGTAAATGTAAATCATACTTTTACGATTGGTTACTGATGCGGAGGAAATTACAGTTTTTCTGAGCCTACATTATTGTGCAGGGGAGCGAGAGCTTTACAATGATACAGTAGCATGTGTTAACTTTTGGTGAATTTGGGAGAAATTTACTGACGAAAGAGACAAAATGAAGTAAAATAACTACTATAATGTGGATTTCTACCATTTCTTCCCACTATTCTGTAAGAAGACATGCTAAGGAGGTGAAATAGCCCAAAATCTCAAAATTGAAATGTTTTTGCCTGTAGTGTCTCGCCTTAAAAAATACCACCAAGACGCCCCAATATCAACCCCTCTTAGAGACACAAGTGTTGTTTTTTTTGCATTTGTTTGTTTTACAGTTTGAAGGTGTTCCTGTGCATCCTCACGTGGGCCGGTTCTGGGAGATTATAGAGAAGTACAAAGTGACCAAGTTCTACACGGCGCCGACTGCCATCCGCCTCCTGATGAAGTACGGACGAGAGCCGCTGCAGAAGTAAGAAGCTGCATCTGCTGGAATCACAGCAGCACAGAGAAGTCCTTCATTCTCTAAAGAGGTTTCTCCAACAGCTACAGGAGTCAGGAGTCTGACTTTCAAAGCTCAGCTCCACCTGAGAGGTGTCTCTTGTGTATTTTTTTTTTGCATCTGGGTTTCCCAGCTTTCATATGGAAATTTCACCTCAGATTTTCAAAGAACTCACCTCTTATGTAACGTTTTCTGCTCAGCGGCAAAGAAACCAAATTGTAAGAGTAATGATATGACTGGAACCGTGCGAATATGCATTTCTTATGGTGAATTTGCAGTAATTCTCCTGCTACAGAATAGGGTTATCTGTCAAAAGCAGATGCAGGAACTTCAGGTTTTCTTTTTTTAAAACGTCAACACTGACTACAAAGTGTGTCACCTGTAACTCAGAGGTAGAAACCGTTTGAACCTCATCGTGTAAGCTTCACAGTGGAGACAGAGAGGACGTTATCCCTTGACTGACAGTTTCCGAGAGGCTGAAGTTACATCAGCCTGTCAGCATAAAACAAAACAAAACAAAACAAAACATAAAGTTACCTGAATATAAAACTGGAAACAGCGGGCAGAGCTAGCCTGGCGATTTTATTTCCCTTTCCTCCAAACCTTTATGCTAAACAGTGGCATCGATGTTCAACTCTCAACAAGGTAAATGAACCACAGTGGGATTTAAAACATCACAGGAGCGCTGATGAATCCCTGTCGTCGTCAGGTACGACCTCTCCTCCCTGAGGATTCTGGGTACGGTGGGCGAGCCGATCAACCCCGAGGCGTGGCACTGGTACCGCGAGGTGGTCGGTCAGGGCAGATGTCCCGTGGTCGACACGTTCTGGCAGACAGAGACGGTAAATGTATATGTATGGGTGCGTGTGTATAAGTATTGTGTATGAAAATATGGATCTATAATATAATATAAAGAGAATATATGGCTGTATTTAAGGTGCTGATATGTAATCGAGGAGTGAGGAAGCAAAAAAACCTCACCATTGTAATTGGTTTGTTTGGTTTGTTTTAGGTTGTGTTGTTGTTTTGTTTTGTTTTTATTTTTTGATTATGAACTGATGTTTTTATTTTTTGGTTTTTGCTTATTTATTGTATTCTAAATATATGTAATTCTGTCGGACCCCAGGAAGAATAGCTGTAGTTTTGCTGCAGCTATTGGGGATCTTAATAATAAACAATAATGTGCACTCATCACAAACAAACACTCATCAGCTCCTATAACGTCCGTCTTTGTCTCTCTGTAGGGAGGTCACGTTCTGACGCCTCTGCCCGCCGCCACGCCGCTGAAGCCCGGCTCTGCTGTAAGTGAACACATAAATCTCCCTCAACACTGTCGACCTCAGTCTCCGTTGAGTATGTGCTGCTTTTAAACAAGAGGGTTCAGGTTGCGATGCGGAGTAAACGTTGTTATTAAATGTCTCTCGTCTTTATTTCAGACCTTTCCTTTCTTCGGGGTGGAGCCGACCATCCTCAACGAGCACGGAGAGGAGCTGGAGGGCGAAGCTGAGGGGTATCTGGTACGTCTTAAGTATGAAGCAGCTCATACAACAACAGATCACACATCACATTTATTTGATGGATGGATGGCATCTTTGCTTTTTTGTATTGTTTATTTTATTAGATTCCTTTCATTATCAGCATTTTTATTTACTTTAGCTCAATGACAAGTCAAATTAATTGTGTTTCTGAATGGATTTAATCATGATAACTGTCACGTCTAGCTTTTCTGTGGAAAGGTGCTGTGTAAATAAAGTTCAATATTCAGTTTCATATCGAAGCAGCAGCAGTTCAACTTCTCTTACACTCTGTGTGTTGTTGTTGTTGTTGTTGTTGCAGGTATTCAGGAGACCCTGGCCTGGAATAATGCGCACTCTGTACCAAAACCACGAACGCTTTGAAAACACCTACTTCAAGAAATTCCCAGGCTTTTATGTGACCGGTGATGGTAAGACACACACACACACACACACACACACACACACACAGACACACACACACAGACACACACACACTCTGTTATCAAGCAGATTGCGTGTCAGTCTGGATTAAGCGACAGTCTGAGCACCAAAAATCTGCATCTCGATCTCTCAGTAAAACACCAAAGAGCCTCTTGACAGAGAGAAGAAATGAGCTAGAAAAACTCTTGTGGGGGTTATGCAACTTGTCGTCTCTTCTGTCAGGCTGCCGGCGGGATAAAGACGGCTATTACTGGATCACAGGGAGAATGGACGACATGCTGAACGTGTCAGGTACCGGCGCTGTGCTCATAATGTCTGATAATGCAGCTGCTTCCAAAATAACTTGAGCTGAGTTATTTTTACTCTGTTATGTAATATCACAACTGGCGGCCTTTCCTCAAAACCCTTTGTTGAATTCATCTTTTACACATCCGTGAATTAACAGCATTGAAACTCCTGACTCATATGTGTATGTGTGTGTGTTTTCAGGACACCTGATGAGCACAGCGGAGGTGGAGGCGGCTCTGACCGAGCACCCGGCTGTGGCGGAGGCCGCAGCGGTCAGCCGGCCGCACACGGTGAAGGGCGAGTGTCTCTACTGCTTCGTCACCCTCAAAGACAGCAAGGAGTTCAACCGCACAACGGTGGAGGAGCTCAAGAGACTGGGTGAGACTCAAACGTCGTATTTAAAGGTTCAATATTGAGATTTACACGTCTTGTTTGATTATTATAGATCAGATCTGGGTTCTATAGATGTGTGTGTGTCTGAATTTAAAGGTCTCGTTTCATATAAAGTGAGTTGCTTGTCTGTTTTTGTGGTTGTAGATCAGGTCATGGTTATATTTTTATACAGTGAAAGGATCAAAGTCCACAGAGAAATAAACACAGCGTGGATTCAGAAACTGAGCCTTAAAATGAGCTGTTGTGATTTTGTGATGTCACAACACAGCAGTCACTAAGCCCCGCCCACCTGGAGCCACCATCCAACACTTGCAGGATGTGTTGAAACCTGAAATCTTCTTTATTTTTATTTGATCAATGAGAATATAAATCAGCCAATCAGAAGAGGATCAGAGCCAGATGTTGAAAATAATACAGTCCATAACAAATTAAAGAGAAAACAGCAAGAAAAAAATGAAAATACAGTGAGAAAATAAAATCAGAAAATCTTAAAATAAGGGAAGAAACAAAAAGAAATTCAATATATTTTAAGCCTCAAATATAAACAGGTTTCTAGTCGTCTCATCTTGTACCAACGAACAGAGAAATAAATCCTGCTTCAGTGCAGTTTGAGAAGATGATGCAGCAGCTGCTTCATTGTTCACAAACTGGCTCATCCAGGCGCCTCTGAGTGGAGGCCGCCAGGTTAAAGCTCCCTGGGAGGAGAGAGAAACCCACAGTGGAGTTTTAGTTTCAGGCCAAAGTCTGACTTCATCTTTCTCTTCTGTCTCTTTTTATCAGTGCGAGAGAAAATCGGTCCAATCGCCACGCCAGACTTCATCCAGAATGCCCCAGCTCTCCCAAAAACTCGTTCAGGTAAGTAGTTCAACACCTCCTGACACCAACATCTCCTCCTCCTCCTCCTCCTCCTCCTCTTCATCCTCTTCATCCTCTTCATCCATCCTCTCTTCCTCCGTCTCTAGGGAAGATCATGAGGCGAATCCTCCGGCAGATCGCCCGCAACGAGAAGGACCTCGGCGACCTTTCCACGCTGGCCGACCCGAAAGTGGTGGAGGTGCTGTTCAGCCAGAGGTGTGAAGCTGCAGCCTGAACAAAAACAAAACAAAACAACAACAACAACATACCACTTCTTTTCCTCTTCCTCTAACGATGCAACAACAGTACAGATGGAGACAAACTGCTGGTCCTGGATCAGCATCAGTGAGAATCAGTAAAGCTGAAAGAAATGAAGTAGTGAATGGTTTCATGTAGATGTAGTGATACGGGGCTGTTTGGGCCAAAAAAAATTAAAAAATAAAACACAGAATTATCTTTTATATTTTCTTATGAAAAATCTTTTTATGTCTCTTATTATTGGACCGGGTTGTGAATCCCTCTTGAAATAGTGAGTCAGCTTTGCACATGCAGCTTTGTTTCTGACTGACGACTGATGTATATTTTCAATCTGTGACACATTTCTATGACCTTAAAATAAAAAGTGTTTAATCTGTTTTGTTGCTCCTTCTTTTTTTTTTTCTTAAATGTGTGTCCTTGCACCTTGATGCAGAGCAGCCATTGGACGCCCTCATGTGGCAGGAATCGAGCTCTGCGGCTGCCGTCTGATGCCTTCACTGTTTACTGTATAAAAGCCTCTTTTTCCTTTTTTTTTTTCTCTACCTCTCCTGCAGAGGCTTTCCGCCTTTTGTCATCTAATGATGCACGGAGCACAAACACACACGGCTTTGATGATGTGATCAGTGCAGCAGGGAGCAGCAATTATCGCAGACAAGAGAAACGCGGGTTGTTTTATCTTAAGTGCACTGGATTCTTTTGAAATTACAAACGCCAATGATCTTGAACAGGGGAAACAAAGGCAGCTATAATCTGTTTTTTCTTTTTTTTTCTTTCCTTTTTTAAAAAAAAAGAGATTATAGCAGCACGTTGCTCAGAGGGACTGCGACTCTTATCACACTGTTAATGCTGGGTCATGTAAAGTCAGTGGGCTTCCTTTGTTCCTGCCTCTCGGTCTCCACCACAACACACTGCACGTCACATGCATGCAGCGGTGTGTGTGTGTGTGTGTGTGTAGGTGGGGAGGATGAGGAGGAGAAAAGAGCCCAGAAACGCAGCAATGGGCAGCGTGTTACATCATCAACCCCAACAGCAGAGGAGTGGTTACCATGACAACCCCCCACCACCACCACCCCCTACCCTCTATCTTATCCTCCTCCTCCTCCTCTTCCTCTTCCATCTTCCTCTGGTCACAACAGCAGTCTGCAGATGTTTTGTAAATCAGACGTTGCCGACCATGAAATAAATTAAAATGTTTCAGCTATAAAATATATTTGCATCTAAAGACCTTTAAAGTTTTTTCAACTGATGACGTCGACATCAATAAGTGCTCAAAGCTGGTTCAATTCAATTTAACTTCTATAAAGAAGAAGTAGAAAATAGATAAATAAAGAGACACAGGTGTTCAGCGAGGTAAAAATCTCAGTAAGAAGTAAAGAAGTAAGTAAAATAGTAAGAAACAAAGGTTTGAACAAGGAGTTAGGAATTTATTTATTTAAATCAGAGACAATGCACAAAAACTTGTGAGACAAGAGAAGATGCTTTGAGCTAGGTTGTAGCAACATTAGCTAATTTCCACCTGTAGTCCCTGCAGGTAAGAGACAGACAGATAACAATTAAGATCGTTGATATAAAACTGATATGATCTGGTATAATAATAGGCTATTTGAAAATAAATAGACAAAATAAACTAGCATAAGCAGGGAACAAGAAGGTGACGCTGGCTGCTCACCAGAAACTGGGTGATGCACCTGGACAAATATAACTAAGAGAAGGAGGAATAAGGCCAGTGGGTTTACTACTGCAGAGCCAAGGAAGCTTTGGTCATTAGTGTAATTTCAAGGTTGGTCTCAGTGTTTATCTACAAAGCCCTTACAGGGAAATTGGCAACATATATCACACTTCACACTCCTAGTTTGGTCATTAGTGACGGCCTATTTGCTGTAATCGGTAGCACAACGTTTCAGTTATATGACAGACATTATTAACGTGTGTTATCAGGAAGTGTAATGTTAGATAATAATAAAAAAGAAGGTGGAGCAGAAAGAGAGGTCAATGCATCTCAGTGGGTTAGACCAGGCTGTGGGTTTGAATCCCACACGTTTAACTTGTTGCATTCGCCAACAACATTTGCAAAAGAAAAGCTTTGTCTCTTATAATGAATAGATGTGAAAAGTATACGACAAACTAATTGTCTGAGTGAAGCCAGTCCTGCCCTTCTACTCCAATACAAAACTTTGAGGTGATTTCAGAAGAAAAGCAGAAGTGCATCTTTCTTTTCTTTTACTTATTTATTTTTCTAACATGGTCAAAAAACATTTTTCCTCCAGTTTGACTATTTACTCCTGACAGAAATCACATTGTCCCCTGAGGCAGCAGCGCCCCCTGAGGCTCTCACAAGTTTTTATTTTCTGGTTTGTCTTTATGTTTCTGGTGCAGTTTATTAATAATTCAGTGTCTTGTTGTTTAGAGTCTGATCAGCTGCCGGCCGGTCGGTATCTATCCAGCTGACTGTCACTTTGTCGGGCTGCTCTGTCAGCAGCCATCAGCTCCGTCTTCCAGCCACCAACCATTTTAAAGTCAGAGTTTGTGAAATTCAATCTCCCTGATTCAGTTACAAACACAAAACCACCAGCTCTGTAAAACGGATATCTGAGGGTAATATTTGAAAGCCAAACATCAATAAATTGCTTTCTGTGATACTGTGATATTTACTTTTTTCCCCCTTTTTTTGTGGATGGATTTGGATTTGTTTGATTATATAATTAATGTGTTTTCTGTCAATATCAGGCTTCATCGGCCCTGAGACTAAAAGATGATAATATGTTATTATAATAGTGACGAACTTAGCATGCGAAGAATAATGAACTGGCAAATGTACAAATAAAACATGTATGTAGAAGCAACACATGGATAATTCTGAATGTCTGTTAAAGGGATAGTGCTACATTTTGGCAAATTGACCCATTGCCATAATCCTTATAGTTTTAGCAGTAGGTTTGTTACCTTTATTTGTCGGTGCAAGCTATTTTAAGAACGGCGGAGCAGAGTCGTGAGCTGCTCAGAGCTACGCTACGGAGGCTAATTCACCACGCTATGAGATAACAGAACATTACCAGACAGAGTTGTTTTAGAAGTAAATGCAGAGACTGCTTGCTGAAAAACTGCCTCCTATGGGAACACACAACAGCGCTTTTGCATGAATTTCCCTCTAAAACAACTCCGTCTTGTAATGTTCTGTTATTATCTCATTTTGGAGAGCATTTTGGAGTTGTTGGATTGTGTATTTGATGAGTTTGATGAGGGAAACCAAGAAATCCCATTAGCCTCCATAGCGTAGCTCTGAGCAGCTCGCAGCTCATAAAGGGATTATGGCAATGGGCCAATTGGCCAAAATGTTGAACTATCCCTTTAAGGTTTTGCTAATGTAAACTGTAAATACAGTCACTGCAAGGCTGCATGGGTGTGTGAACAGTACTGTTCGTCATTTCTCGACCCCAACGATTATGAACCTGAGTCCTCTGTGATTGTTTTCGATATGTTATCACACCAACAGCCTCAGATACTGTGTGAGGCTTCAGTTCATCACTATACATCGCAGCCAGTGTGGAGGCAGAGGCCCACTGAGAGAGACACAAAGATGGGAGTCCTCCTGTATGTGTGTGTGTGCATGTGTGTGTGTTTGTGCCAGTGCCATGAAGAAGACTGGGCACGTCCAAAGGAAATTATGGGAACAAAAGAGGAATCAAAGAGGCACCAAATGAATGGCATCTTTTTGTTTTTGCTCCTCAAAAGACAGACAGATGGTGTAACTGAACTTTAAGCCTGTAGGACATTTTTCCATAAAAAAAAAAGAAAGAAAGAAAAGTATGTTGAAGAAGCTGAAAAATTAAGTTTGTATTTGCTCAAAGTGTCACAGTGATGTGATTTAATTCCTGTGCATTTTAACCTGTTGTAGAAAAGTAATTACATTTTCTTACTGAATTTAAGTACAGTTTTGTGGCTTACTTTAACCATATTTATCTGGTAATTCAGTTACTTTGCAGCAGATTCATGGAAAAGTTCAAAATACAGTTGGAAAAACAAAAAACAAAACAAGTTAGTTGTGACTGTAGGTTGAAACTTTATTGATCGCTGGTACAAATATTAACTCCCCATGTATACACAATATTAAAATTACCTCTACCAGCTGCATCATTAAAGTTTGGTTCTTGAAGTAACTTTAAGCATCAAAAGTAAAAGGAGGAGCTCAACCCTCAAATTGGAAACATGAGATTAAATGTTGAATGTTTTTTTTGGATGTGTTTGTTGCACGTTTGCTACTTGCTGTGAAACAAATTGCTCGTATAGGGGATAATAAAGACTCTTGAACCTTGAATCTTAAACTATAAGATTGTATAAAAACGAATTCAATTTATGTGATAAAAAACATTTTTCTGCAAAACCTTCAATACTGAAAGTTAATTTTTTATCATAATGCACACTTTAGATTGTTATATGCATTTGCTGAAGCAGCATAATTAGACTGTTTCTATACATCCCATGTTGTGCTTGTTGTTGTATGTTTTCCTGTATGCTGAACGTGTTGGTGCTGGTATTCGTGGCCCTGCAGCCTGAGCGACTGACGGCCTGATGCTGCTTCAGTTGAAAGTTCAACTGGTCGTCACACTTCCACACACACAATGGGACGGCCTGTTTACTGGCACAATGGTGTATTTCTTGTGGAGCTAAAATTCCCTCTCCCCCTCTCTCTCTCCTCCAAAAAAACTGCCTCTCCACGCTGTTTCCCCAGCTTGAACACACTGGTAGCCGTCGCCGCCGCGGCCGCCGCCACCGTTCTGGTCATCGAACACCCACAGGAGCCTCAGGAGCAGGACGGCCTTTTTCTTTTTTTTCCCCTCTCACATGAATAATGATGTAACAGAAAGTGGAGAGAAATAAAGGGCCTCCGGCTAAAGCTCTCTCTTTCTCAATATGAATTCTCCTCGGGGCCAAAACCTTTTTGCCTGGGCCGAGAGGGGATTTCTTCTTTTTTTTTTGTAACGTTGGCATGACAACCTCTCAGCTAATGGCACAGCCGGGCCCATTGTGTTGCTCATTGTCTGTTTGAGGCCTTTTGCACACAGCTGCAGGCATGTGCAGTTTAGGGTCCAGTTTTTTGACAGATTGCACGCCGGACGAGGCGGCGTGGAGCCTCCGGAGGTTAATTCTGTCAGCAGGACACATGGAGAACGAAGGCACTTCAGCAAAACTGATTAAAAATGCGTCTTTATCCCCGTCAGACTGTGTAGCCTCTACACGCTGCTACTTAACCGTCTTGACAGCAGGTTTCAACCCGTGAACAAAGACACATTCACTCACTGCTCTCAGAGGATTCATGACTCCTTGTTCAGTTTGGAGCATGTTTTTAAAAGGAAATGCTTTACAACGTGTAAATAATGAGTTATTAGTGACGGCTGGTATCAATAGAAAAGCAATAAGCCATTAGAAACAGGTGATATTTAAAGTTGACAGCCTGTCAGACTATAAATATCTCTTTAATGCCTCATTACTGGTTTATTACTAACCATTAATACACTGTTAATTACAGCATTAAAACTTTACCTGTATCATTAGGCAGCACTAGAACCAATGAAGCATGAGAGTTTGCACTTGACCTCCGAGGTAGAAGTTGAACTCAAGTTTAATGAGCTTAAGGACGAATGGACAAACCCCACGACTCAGTGGTTTCCCTCAGGGTTTTTATCTTCACCGTAGCTACTGGTGATAGTGGAGGGACGGACTGGGACCGAGGGGGAGGAGAGGGGTGCACTGTGTTGGGTTTTTTTTAATTATCTTTGTCAGTGCCAGTAATTTGAATTTACATAGAAACAAACAAGAAGTTTCACTCTTTGGCCACTTCACGCTCTGGAGGCGTGGCTTCAGAGAGGAGTCTGAGGAAAGGGGCTTGGACTGTTGACGTGTGTATTTTCACAATGTGGCCTGCTAAATCCATTTTTCTCCAAACCTTCCTTTAAGTTTTAGAAGTTGCATGGTGTTAATAACATCCTGGATACTGAGATCGTTCTGAAGTCTAACAATGAGGAGGAGACTCACATCCTCATTGTGGAGGGCCAATGTGCTGAACTGATTGTGGGAAGGTGAAGAGGGCCTTGGCGGGGATAGAACCCACACCTCCCGGTTAAGAGTCATGCGCGCTTGCCAGTCAGCACATGATCAATTGGAGGCATAGTGACAGGAACCTCAACTGTCACATCTCTCCTGCTCTTTTCACAAGCAATTAGGAATCCTACCCACCCCTAGTGCTACATGGATCCTGGTGAAGAAGGCCCGGGCAGGCATTGAACCCACACCTCCCAAGTAAGAGTCATGCGTGCTTACCAGTCAGCCAAAGGGACATCCCCTTGGCCAAGTTGCCAGGGCACATGATCAATTGGAGGCATAGTGACAGGAACATCAATTGTCACATGATGTTTCTTTATTTCCATCCTGTAATAATGTAAAAAGATGAGGTGCTCAAGGAACTACGCCTCCCTGGTCTGTTTGATGGTGCATGTGTCTGAAACACAAGAACTGAGCAGCAACAAATGCTAATTCTGAAAAGTTAGAAGAAACGTTTTCTCTGCAGATGAATGGGATTTCTTCAGTGGATGGTTTTGATGATCACTTGAAAGATTGTTGTCAAAAAGTGTCAGCGTTGTTTCATTTTGTGTGCCAACTACAGATGACAGAGACAAGAGTCGACGCTGTTGCTGTTGACGCTCTTCACTTTCATATCTTAATATGTTTTTGTGGTGCAAAAGCAGCAACAAAAACTTTGTGTGTCATCTCAGTAAAGTCACACTTTGGTTTCAGGTGCACAGTGTGGCGTGGGAGCGGGAGTTGGGGGTGTGGGCTTCTTTTCTCATCTGCAGCCTCATTTTAGGTGATTTAGAAAAATCAAGATTCAAAACAACTCCACTTACACAAATGCACATCTGCAAGAGCAAACATCTGTGTGCCTCTCCCTGTGAGCTCAGCTTATCGTCCGTGGTGCGATACCCACTGGATTTAAACTCTCTCCATCAACCCACAGCGTTCAGATGTGACAGTCGGCTTTTAGTCCTCCGACGGCAAAACTCTGAAGACAAAACAAGGCGAGCAGAGAAAACAACAGGCTCGTCTCATCTGTTTAGTCGAACACGCTGAGATTTGGGAACAGGAGGGGGGATGAGGGGGGACACTGCACTAAAACAATCTGACAGAGATGCCCAGACAGCCACTGCTGCATTATTCATCACAGCTGCGGAGGAGAAACGTGGCTCTTTTTATCTTTTTCAATCACAGTCACACGTCAAAGCAACAAAAAAAACTGAAATGCAGATTAATTTGAAGAGACGCCTCAAAACTGAGAGAAGTTAGGACGTGCAAATTCAATTTACTTCAAAAATCCACACCTGACCTGAACTATTTGTCACAATGTTTTGGTCAGAGAATATTAGATTGTAATTTTGTTTTGTCCCATCAAAGACAAAACCATCTCTCCTGTTGCATCAGCAAGTATCCCGTATCCCGTCTGATTTATTCCCACTTATCTGTTAATTGGATCTGTTACAAGTGAAGTGTAATTTCCGAGGTGAGAGGGGCTGAACTGTGCAGGTGAGATGTCAGACGTAAATCGCCAACATAATCCTGTTTTTATTCGACATTGAATGGAGGTTTGATGCATTTTTCAATTCAGGAGGAATATAATACATTATGAAAAGGAGGTGATGACATCAAACTGAAAATCTTCTTAGGAGTTCAACGCACAGGGTCAATGTGATGCCAGCACTTTATCCTCCATATAATCAGGAAGGCTCTCTTTTGAAATGGATATTATGGCATAAAAATGTTGGAAACGGTGGCATGCGAAGAGCCGAGCGTAAAGACAATCATGTCAAGCTATCGGGAAAACATAAAAAACACTGGCAGTAATCAAATTGTTCACAGATTTACATGCATTTTCTTGGTCTGGTTTCATAGACACGGGTTAATTATCAGACTGGAGAAAGAAACCACTTCAAACTGCTCAGCTCCTTTGCTGCAGGAGAAAAATATTTGTCCTCACAGACACATTTTCAACAAAGAAAAAAAGGTTAAATCCTCTCTTTCTTTTTTCTCCCACTACAAACAAAGCTAGAGAAGTTTTTCCTCAGCAGGCGTCACTGAAACAATCTCACGTCTCACTTTTCCTGTGGGACACTAACCAACCAAGTCAGTCTTTATTTGTTGTGAAACTGTCCAACTTGCATCAGACTAGGTAACAAACCAAAAAAGAAAACCGAGGGGACATCAAGTCTGCAGCAGACGACGGCAGCACATTTAGTGTTGAAAGCACTTTGGAGGCTGGAGGGTCCCGCAGGTGGGATCATGTGCGTATAAAAGGTTAAGTCTGAGCTCATCAGATCGGTCTGATATTTTCATGAGGCCTCTGAGGACACGGTGCGTTGAGCTCACTCAGACAGACGACAATGAGCTCGGTTCATCTGCATCTGAGCAGCAGCAGCAGCAGCAGAGTGTGGACCAGAGCCGAGGCCGAGGGCAACGTTTGTAGACCGGGAGCTGATGAGGTCATTGGGAGCAGGTGTGCAGGTGAGTGTGGAGCTCAGGTGATGATGAACGACCAGGATGAAGTCGTTGTTGTTTCGACTGTGAAGTTAAAGTGAAATAAAATCTGTGTCAGACTTTCTGATTTTTAATCCTCTTTACACTTGGATGATCGACTTCTGTTGCATTGAATGAACGTGATCAGGAAAATAAAGAAAAACCTCTTTACGTGATTATTTTTCTTTATTTGCCTCCTTTTTTTTAGGGAGGTCATCATGTCGTCAGTTGAAAAAATTTTGTTTTTTCAGCCACTTTCCCCTTTTTATTCCTATTTTACACATCAATAATCACCTCCGACCAGGTGCAATGATTACATACTGAGTCCCAGTTACACAGGTGAAATTAATTCATTCGAAAGACGTTCTTATGCTTGAAATCTCCTCAAATATGTGTTTCTGTTAAACTGACCAAGGTTGAAAAATTAAAACAAAGAACTCAATCCTATTCAATTCCCCCCAATATTGCTTTTAAGCCTTAATTGTGGTTTAATTTTCACAGTGATGTGTTTGGAAGAGATTGATCAATAAAGTTTTTAAGAAGATATACACTTTATTTATCAAGAATAAATCACATCATCACAATAATTGCACAAGAATGGGCAACATCCTCATGTATTCACTATGGGAACACAAAAACTGAATGACACTGTTTTCCTGCAGCAAAGTGTGAATGAGCTGTCTGATTCATCATTTTCAGCAGCAGAGATTGGTTTGTGATGATGAAGTGTGCGTCTGTGTGTGTGTGTGTGTTCAGCCCGAGTCATCTATTCTGCACCAACTCCAACTTCACAGCTTCACTTTAAAGTGGAAAAGATTTGTCCTTCTGCGTCTTTGAGCTTCAGGACGTCCACTGCACTCAGGTGAGACTCCTTCTCTCAGAGAGGGCGCCGTGTTCTGGCTGCAGACACGTTAAAGCAGAGTCCACTGTTTGGAGAGTGTGTGTAGGATACTGAATATGTGTGTGTATGTGTGTGTGTGTGTGTGTGTGTCTTCAGGGCCTGGTGTAAATTATTCAGAAGTGGTGGGTTTCTCTCAGGGCAGATGAAAGTAAAAGCAGAGCATCTTCTTCTTCTTCCTCCTCCCTGCGCTGACCCACTCTGTGCCATCAGCAGTCGGGCTGCATTAATGATTCATGGTTAGAGCTGTGAAAGGTATACGGACCGAGGCTTCAGCTCTGCCTCGGCCTCGTTAACGCTCTCTCTCCCTCTCTCACCGGCAGCAACAGACCCAGTAAACGCTCTGAGTCCTGCGGTGAAAGCCGACAGCTTTAAAACGTGCAGATTGAATTTCTGCTCAAGTGTTTTTTCTGTTAAAAGGAAAAAAAAAGTTGAGTCAAATAACCAGGAGGGAGATTGTGGTGTTTGTCTCTATTAGCTGGCAGCCTATGCACAATTTATACTGTTGTTTGTTTTTAAAAGGGCAGTTCAACTAAATTACATAAAATACTTTTTTTTAATTTAATCATGGTTTTCTTTAGCTGTGTAGATAGTTGAATTCAACCAAGAGGATTTTCAACTATTTAACATGAGAAAGCACAGACATAAGGACAATTTAAACTGACTCGTCATTATCTTCCAACACGCACACCTGGTGCGGCCTCAGCCGTTAGAATTAGTGACAATTAAACACACCTGAGTGAAGGCCAGACTGTGAACCTGAGTGAGTGTCATTGTAACATATTTGACTTCATCCACACTATACAGGACTGTCTCAGAAAGTTAGAATATTGTGATAAAGTTCTTTATTTTCTGTAATGCAATTAAAAAACCCAAAAATGTCATACATTCTGGATTCATTACAAATCAACTGAAATATTGCAAGCCTTTTATTATTTTAATATTGCTGATTATGGCTAAAATCTCAGAAAATAAAGAACTTTATCACAATATTCTAATTTTCTGAGACAGTCCTGTATATACATTAAATATAAGTGAAACTTTAACTCACGCATGATTTTCTGTTAAGTTGCAAAACGTACATGAATCAAATTGTATTCATTGATTTGTTTTGACAAGCCAGCTTTAGTGTTGTCTCTTATTTCTCAGTAGATTTTGTACACATGCATTTATCAAGTAAATTTAAATATAAAATTGTTAAATCTCTGACAAACATATGGGAATCACTGTGATTTGATTCAACATAAATCAACTCTGTCGCTGTTAAACCAGATCACAGTCTTTCCATGACCTGTACTCACTCACACAACAAGAAAAAGTGAATTTTATTGTGCATGCATTCAGTGTCAACATGACTTTCTAACATATCCTTCAATATGATATTTATTTTTGTCTCCTTAGAAGTAATTTATTGTTGCAAATACCTGTACAGTATAAAAGTAATTTCTATGAGACGTTTAAGGTTCATTCTGCATTGCTGTAAATTGAAAATAAATTCAGATATAATTGATATAAAATACTCATGGAGTTGTGTTGACATAACGAGTGGAAAGTGAAGTCCGTTTCCCCAGAGCTTTAAAGCGAACCCGTGGCGCAGGGTTTTATGACGGCTCTTTATCTTGCGTGACAAGCAGCGAAACATGAGTAAGGTGGCACATGTATGACTGACCGTGATGCAAGAGGATTTGACTTCTGGGAGGACACAATCTTCTTACTCACATTCACTGTGTGTGTGCGTTTGTGTGTCTGTCCCCCCTGACCCACTGTAATCCTGTGGTCTGCACTGTAATCCACACACACACACACACACACACACTGACACACACTAATGTTCAGCATCCGTCTCTGCCAAGAGCACAAACTCAGGTCTGGTGAAAAGAGTGTACACAGTATAATCTATCATAAAAACATGAGCGCACACAGGAGGAGCAGATCTTGTAAATACACATTCATGTTTATTACCATTTATTATTTACAGAAGACTATAGATCGTTAGACTTTTTGACATAGACTTTTCATTTAAAACATTCATTTTTTTTTCTCCACGGTCCCTTTTTCTTGTCAAAAGAAAAAGTTATTCATATCCAATAGTAACAACTATACAAAGACAGTCTGGTAGGTACAATAATTTACTTAAAAACTGTTTTTTTTCTTCTTTTTTTTATATTTCCGTTGTTGCAAATCATGTGACAACAAAAACAACAGCTCAAGAAGTTCCCATCACGACACTTTTTTTTCTTTCCCACCCCCACGCACTAAACGGCGGAGCTGAGTGATCACGAATGACTAGAGCTTCATATGTACATGCTAGTGTTCAAAAGGCATGCAAATATTGGACTGATATTTGTACAACTGCCTTCCAAATATGCATAAGGTTAAAGTTTTTGTCGTCACCCGCCACCGTCTCTACATGTTTACACAGCCAGACAGACAGACATTCATCATCCCAAGGTAGAAATAAATAATAAGGACGTTAGCATCAGAAATGACATCATGTGTCTCTGCTTCAGACCCGATGAAGCAGAAGTTTGTTTTTTTAGTTTTTTTGTCTGTTTCTGTGTATGTGTTTGTTTGTTTCAGAGGATGGCAACAAAAAAATGAACATATGCTCTTTAAAAAAAGCAAAAAAAACAAAAAAGTTTGAGCATAAACTGATGCAGGACGACATACATAGAAAAAAAACGTAGAAACAGATGAGAAAAAAAATGGTGTAAACTTGATACAAATGCAGAACAGCAGAACTACAGTTACTAAAGTTACTAAAATATATATATATATGTATTAAATACATATATACACACATGTGGGGTAATGATTAACTCAAGTGTGTGCAGGCACCTCTTATGGAAATGTGTTTTTTATGTCTTTTTGATGAGTTACAGTACATTCCAGGTTCTTCTATCGAGAGAGAAGATCTGGTTCCCCGATGGTCAGCTGGTGCTACTGGGTGGATCCCTACCGCCCCCCCTTCAGGCTCCGAGTCTTAGGGAGTCTCTATGTTAAAGGGGGGAGGGGGTTTCTGAGGTACTGGGTCTTTTTAGGCTGAGGTGGAAGAGGGTGAGAGGAGGTAGAGGACGTACGGAACGTTACGGACTCACGCCGGCTCCTCGCCCTCCAGGATGGTCTTCCGGTGTCCCGGCGGCGGAAAGGTGAACCTCCTCTTCGTGCCCTCGCTCCACTTGGGGGAGGAGGAGGGAGAGCGGGCGGCCCAGCGCGAGGGGGGTCTGCGGTTGGCCGGGCGGGCCGGTCTCAGGAAGCAGGAGTCCAGGGGCGGAGCCACCGGAGAGCGAGGCAGGTCCTGCCAATGACAAGGAGCCGTCAGAGAGGAGGGGGGAGCAGCCGAGCAGGAGAACAGACTTATACGTGGATGAGAAACATGGATGAAAGGAAGCGAGAAAAGCGCAAGAAAATGACAAATGTATGAAATAAAAGGATGAATGTTTCACTTTGAGCACGGAAAATGATTTAAAAGAGGATGCTCCGTAAAGTTTGGTTCAACCTCAGGTGTAATGAGACCTTAATGAACTGATGCAGCAAAGAAAGAGTTAATGGAGCGTCGCTTTATTTTGAAAGGTCTATTTTAAAATCAATAATCTCTGCATTATATTCATATTCTTTGTTGCTTCTATTAATGATATCACGGCCAGTTGTTCTACAGAGCAGGACAGTTACTCATTGAATTTTCTGAACACAATTTAAAGGGATAGTTCAACATTTTGGCAAATTGGCCCATTGCCATAATCCCTATAGTCATAGCAGTAGGTTTGTTATCTTTAATTGTCGGTGCAAGCTGTTTTTAGAACGGCAGAGCAGAGCCGCGAGCTGCTCAGAGCTAAGCTACAGGGCAGTTTTTCATCAAGCAGACTCTGTGTTTACCTCTAAAACAACTCTGTCTCGTAACATTCTGTTATTATCTCATAGCGTGGTGAATGTGCAGGTCACAACTTGTCCACCAAAGCGTTTTGGAGTTGTTGGATTGTGTATTTGATGAGTTTGATGAGGGAAACCAAGAAATCCCATGAGCCTCCGTAGCGTAGCTCTGAGCAGCTCACGGCTCTGCTCCACCGTTCTAAAAATAGCTTGCACTGACAATTAAAGGTAACGAACCTACTGCTGTGACTATAGGGATTATGGCAATGGGCCAATTTGCCAAAATGTTGAACTATCCCTTTAATAAAGTTATGTTACTGGCCTCACATCAAACTCACTGCAGCATTAACATTTTGTTTAAGAGTTAATGTGATTGTTGTTTTGACAGAATTTGACTGACGATATCTTCGGGTTGTAGTTAAACGTGTTGCATGCTGGGAAAATAGTTGAGATTGTGTTAAAACAACTTGATGAAACAAAACCCCTGCAGAAATGTGGGTTAGGGTTGTTGACATGGAGCTAAAGAAACAAATAAAACAACTCAAAATTGGTGCAAAACAAACAACAAATGAGCCTCACAGCCTCATGTTCTCTCCTAACACAACAACAACAACAACAACTGGGACTTTAACTCCTCTCCCGACTGCAGCCTCCCATTAAAACACAACCACTCAATTAATAAACACAAGTGTAACTGTCAACATCTCTCTTCGAGGTGAGCTCCTTCCTGCTGTTTCACCCGCTCCCTCACTGTCGCTGCTTCCTTGATGAAACCATCATTAATGAATTAGTTTCTCCTGCTATGACAGGTACAAATGGCAGCAGTGGAAAAAAAAAGAAAAAAAAGAAGATCCTCAGTGTGTCTGATCCTCAGCTCTCCCTCCACAACCTGACGGTGCTTAATCTCTCGGAGCCTCTGAATCACTCACACCTGACTGACACAAGCAGCACGACACTAAAACCCATTTAACACATCACACCCGCAGGGAACACAAGTAAAACTACGCACTGCACACAAACTTCTTTTCTGTTGTTTCTATAAATCAACTAATAAATTACTTTAGTGGCCTGACAGGAACATTAGATGAAGCTGAACAACTTTTCTACCCACAGACGTCACATGTCAGTCGAAGTCCATTGCTCGAGATAATTCGTACAAGATTTTTTGTTTTTAAAGGGATAGTTTGGAGTTTTTGATTCAGAAAACTGCTCAAAATATTCAACATGAAAGAATACTGACCCGACCCACAGACCGGCAGAGTGTCTTAAAAAAAAGAAAAGTCCTCCGAGACAATCCGACATTTGTTTTAAATGTTTGCTGTGGGAAAACAACACTTTCCTTTGGCTGCACTACATTTCCTCAACCACTGAACTATTTCTACTCCTGTGCACCGAGGGCCCGTTTTTAAAAGCGTCTGAAACACGATTTCCTCTCATGGTCCCGTGCACAACAACGTGTCGGCTCTCTGAGCTGCCATCACGCTGAAGGTGGTGATGCACCAACTGTTCATGAGGAGCTCACACAACCACCACGTGTCAAACCTGGACTCTCTCTTCTTCAATGTTTAATGTAAATGCACAGGATTTTTTTTTTTAATACAACCATCTTGAGATGTCTCTACCATCCATCCCACTGACAGACTGCCCCAGCTACGACCTCGTACATCACGATACAGCTGAATCTACTCTTCTCTGTCAGTGTCGATCTACAGGTGCACAGACGCCTATAGGTGCGTCTCAATAAAAAAGAATATCACGGAAAAGTCCATTTCCAGTAGTTCAAGTCAAACAGTATTGAGTGCATAGAGATGGACAGACTTTTCAGAAGGGCAGGCCAACATTTCCATATTAAAAACCTTTTTTTCAAATTGGTCTTTTGTAGCATTCACATGTTTTTGAGATACTGAACTTTAGGTCTTCATTAAATGTGAGCCATAATTATTACAATTAAAAGAAATTATAAAAAAATATAAAGTATTAGTTTCACTTTCTTGAATTGAATTACTGACATAAATAAACTTTTCCACGATATTCAAATTTATTTAGATGCACCTGTATGTTTTATTGCTAGTAAAGGGATAGTTCAACATTTTGGCAAATTGGCCCATTGCCATAATCCTTGTAGTTTTAGCAGTAGGTTCGTTACCTTTAATTGTCGGTGCAAGCTATTTTTAGAACAGCGGAACAGAGCATCTCGTAACGCTCTGTTATTATCTCATAGCGTGGTGAATGTGCAGGTCACAACTTGTCCACCAGAGCGTTTTGGAGTTGTTGGATTGTGTATTTGATGAGTTTGATGAGGGAAACCAAGAAATCCCATGAGCCTCCGTAGCGTTGCTCTGAGCAGCTCACGGCTCTGCTCTGCCGTTCTAAAAATAGCTTGAACCAACAATTAAAGGTAACAAACCTACTGCTGTGACTATAGGGATTATGGCAATGGGCCAATTTGCCAAAAATGTTGAACTATCCCTTTAAAGGACACACAGCCGATGTCCTGCTCTAACATCTAAACATAGATCCATCCACATGTATTTATGTATATTTACACGTGGGCACAACTTCATGATGACGCTATGTGTGCATATTTATTTCCACAGAAGTCGAAACCACAGAGAGTTGTTTTTTTTTTTGTTTTTTTTTACACATCTGTCCCCTGGATGGTGAGTTTCTTCTCCCACCATTCAGAGTGATGTCAGACTGGGCGACTGAGCGATCACACCACACCACGCCACGCCACACCACTGGCCCCGATTTATAAATAGTTCATCTCCAGGCGTTAGGTTTTGGCTGAAGGATGGGGGGGACGCCGCTGAGCCCACAAAGCAACGATCTAGTTCTGCTAAAAATACCCGGCAGTCAGGCTGCGGTGGCGTGAGACGATGAGACGGAGGGAAAAATAAGTCAGATGGATGGACGGATGGGCTCCACCAGTGACTGATGTGTTACACAACCTGCAGGAAGTTGTTCTTTTTTTATGAACTGGCAGGAAAACAAGTCAAAGAGGATGGATCAGAGGCGCCTCCATCAATAAATCATAGTGTACAACACCGGAAATACAGTACAGTCGTCAGTTTAATGGGCGGCTTTGTGGGTTAATACAACATTTCCTCACGTGGTGCTAATAATACATGAAGTCACACAAACACCACAGATCATGCAGCAGTAATGTGAACAGGAAGTCAGTGTGCAGCAGACAAGAGTGGCTACTGAGAAACAGCAACGTGAGACCAATTCACCAAATCAACCCTGACTTCCCTGTGGATGCTTCGGCCTTAGAGGAAAAATCCACCTTAAGACACTTTGACTCCCTTTTTAAAACCAGTTTTCTGTTTAAATTGTGTTGAGATTTAAGTCAATTTGAGTCTTTGACTGTTTTGTAAAATATCAGAATAGCTAAAGAATATTGTTGAAGGTCAGATTTTGCTTTATATAATTTGTTTGTTTGCACTACAAAAATGTTTGTAACTGTTGCTTCCTCGTCAATAACCTAAACCCACAGACTTTTCTGTGCTTCTTTCTATAACTTTGAGGATGTTCTTCGAAAGAGACTTAAGCTACGGTGGCCCTGAGGGGTCAATGCACGGCAGACAAAAGAGAAAAACACATAGCAAATACTCACAACACAAGAAAATACGAAGAGCCAAGTTTTTGTGAGTTTTGCATGTGTTTTCTTACATTTAGTTGCAGTGTGTCGAGCCCTCTGGGTCAAAATAAGAAGATGGTTTTACCCATCATACTTCCACAATACTGCGCTTCAGGAAGCGGCTGCGTGCGCTTTATTGTTTCCAAAGGTTTTGTTTTCACTCATCCTGACGACGACGCAGCCTCACGGTTTTCAAACCAAAGTGATTGTTTCCAAAAGTCTCGGTTTTTGGTGTTTGAATGAAAACAGCGGAGCAGTGTGGACAGGAGGGGAAAATGAAGCCTTTGAAAACAAAAATATGGTAGTACTGAATAAATAACTGCTGTCTAGAGAAATACAAACAATAATTTGCATTTAAAACCTGGCTGGAGCTCTGCTATTTATGTAATCTACAACTTAAAGCAAGTGCAGATTTTCTCAGATTTTTTCAAAGGCATTCTGGGAAATCAGAATCAGCGAGCGGGACCATGAGAAAACTAATTTCTAACACTTTCTACCCCCGAAAACAGCTCCTGGCTTATTTCAAGACGGCGAGGATGTAGCTGCATAAAAAAAGCGTCTCCCAAGGTGTATTTTTCCTCTAAGCATGCAAAGTGCACCAGAGTATTTGAGTTAATCTCCACCAGACATCATCACACACAAACTGAGAGAGGGTGAGAGTGCACAGGAAGTGATGAGTGTTAGCAGCCGTCTTCACCGGTTAATCTTTAGAGTCTGGTTAGTGTGAGAGGAGATGGCGAGTGGGGAGGGGCGCGGGGGGGGGGCTGTAAGAAGAGGGAAGAAAGCACTGTGTGGACAGATAAGTGGAAATTAAGAAAATAAGAAGAACAACATCACAAGAAAAACATCCACAGTTCATCCAGTCGCACACACGTGGACAAAAAGGAGGAGGAGGACCTGCTAGAAACACAGTGTTAGCTTCAAAATCCAGAGGACGCGGCTGAACCGACGTCACGCAGTCCAAAAAGACAACCGTCGTCCTGCGCCGAGGAGCGTGTCAAACATCCGAGAGTTGTCTTTTCTGTGAGTTTGCTTTAAAGGACCATACCGGTGGTTTTACAGGATATATTCACACAAACTTTAAACTTATACTGTACAAGCAGTCGCCAGGTTTTGATGTTTGTTGCTGATTTTGTCCAAGTTAATTTGACATCACAGTGTCTCACATTGATCCAGAAAAGCAGGAAGCAGGAAAAGAAATACACTGAATTTTGATTACACTTGGATTTAGTGTGTTCATTGGACAATATCGCATTAATGTCTCGCTAACAAGAAACTGAAATACACATTATTTTGTCACAGTGTTGATGTTTACTCAATGTTTGTCTCCAGTTACAAGCTGTTAGCATCCGCTCAGGTGATATTTAATGTTATCTGTTTTTTCTCAGTTGGTAATCAATGAAATCGCTGATATTCAGTAATAAGTAAACTCCGACATATTAAATGGGAATTATTTTTACAGAGAGACGAGAGCTGGGAAAGTTTGGGAAAAAGTTTAAATATCACAAAAGTTTTTAACACTTGTATCTGAGATGGAAAACAGCAAATAAACCGTGATATTTCTGACAGGATGCAAGATGGAAACATCAGATCTGCTCTGCACTGGGTCGTTGGGGATTTTCTAATATTTCTAAATTGATTAACGAACCAAATCCAGTTTTTTTCCCCGTATTATATGTTTGTTTGCCGTTTGACCAAGTGCTCTTTTAATGACGTCATGTTGTTTCACTATAGGCTGCAGCAGAAAGTCCTAATACTCTGCTATATTAATATTTATGTGACATAAATTTGCATCATCTTTTGTTTATGTTTGCACTAAATTGGAAACGATTAGCGTCTGAAAATGGCGGACTTACAGCTAAATAAAAGATTGCTGTGATTTCTCATGCAAATTTGTTGTGTGTGCTTTTCATACCATATTCACAGAAATTTAATTGTAAAATTAAATCGATCTATAAATGTATGGTATGGTACTGGATCATAGTAGATGTGGTTTATGGTTTATGGACTAAAAAAAACATGCAAAAATACCAGTATGGTCCTTTAAAAAAAAACAAAAAAACAGATGGTCTACGACGTAGATCAAATAAATTGAGCATGCGCACATTAACACAACGAAACAGATGCATGACCATCCACCACTCCGACGGCTTCACACACTGTCACTCTGCTGTCCTGTGAAGCATGCATTAATGAAGAGGGTGAGGAGGAGGAGGAGGAGGAGGGAGGAGGAGGAGGAGGAGGAGCTGGAGGTGAGAGGTCCGTGTGGTTGGTGAAGCCACCGCCAAAGGTCGTAGAGGAAGAGGAGGAGGAAGAGGAGGAACTTACATCACGGAGACAAGCAGAGTTAGAGTCCCCAAGGAGTTGTTAGTATGACAGTGTGGTTCTGGATCAGAGCACAGCGGACAGGGCGGAGGAGGAGGAGGAGGAGGAGGAGGAGGAGGAGGAGGAGGAGGAAGACGTAAAGCCCAGAGGGGGAGGAGAAGAGAGAGAGAGAGAGAGGGGGGGAGATAGAGCGGGAAATGTTAATCGGTAAAATCGGGCAAAGAGGAAGAGGAGATACACGATAAGTCAAAGGCAGAGAGAGGTCGACCAGGAGAAACGAGGCGGCTGAGTTCAGCCTGCAGATCAAACACACACACATACACACACACAGAGCAGAGAGTACACACCCATTCACCTGAGACCTGGATACACACAGGTCGGCCAGGTGGGGATGGACATCATCAGTCATTTTAGTCTGAGGAGCCGAAACATTCAAACCAAGGTCGGGCCTGGGCAATATGACCTCTGTGATGTGATGGAGGTCACAGGGTCGGACTCTGATGAAGCACCTTGACTGAGGTATTTCATTCATGCAAAGGCTTGATCAGCTGATTGATCGGTCATGCCAGGTAAGGTTATGATGCTGGAGCATAAAACCAGCAGAGATGAAAAAAAAAAGGTAAAATATTTCTGGTTCTACTGTTTCTCTCTGTTTTATATGACTGTAAATGGAGAACCTCAGGGTTTTGGAAATGAAAATGAAAAATGCAAATGTGTAAAATATAAAAAAAAATTGTGTTAGATATTGCTTCTCACAATTTTCTTATGTTTTAAATGGAAAACGATTAAGAATATCTTAGATTTGCAAAACTAATAGTGTCATATTTTCATCTTAATACCATACAAATATGGGATCAATAAAGTAAATGTATCTATCTACAGTTTTTTATTTATTTATTTATTTTTTGAAGTTGATGCAGCAGAATCTGCAACGTCATGTTTATCTTCCTTGTTGAAATCTGGCATCAGCCTCAGACCCAATCACTGACTGTGTTGTTGGCGGCTAATTGAGCTGCTCGTCCTAGGTTTAGCACAGGCTTTGCACAGGCCTTTTATATGTGGATCAGTACTTACTTCTAACACCTGTAAATAAACTCTGATGTGTAGAATCGGTGCAACATACTCAGATAAATTTCTGGTTGCAGCCCAGATTCAGTGAATTACAGCAGTTGAAACAGGCCTGTTTCTCAATTGGATTTCTAGTATCTACTATATATAATCATGACATACAGTCATTGACAAAAGTCTTGCAATAACTTGGCTTGTAGGCGATCTATTGGAATTAGAAATGGCTCAAGCCCTCTAGCATATTTTTATTTCACCAGAATAAAGTTTTATCATTTAATTAGGACAGAAAGTCTTGTCTCATACAAAAATAATGTCGAAATTCATATTTTGACTTTTGTCAATGACTGTATAATGTGATATTAAATGACATACATCATCATATATGGTTTATGTCATATGGCCCATCCCTGAACCATCCTGAATAATTTACTTTCTGTGTGTATCCATCCATTCAAAGCACAGGAAACTGAAGTCAAATATGATCCAAACCCAGGTCTATGTTACAATACCGACATGTAGCATGCTTTGCTAACATCACAGTACATTGCTCTGCTCTGGTCGAGCCGTGACCGTCGTCCACACGAGTCACAGCAGCATCAAGACTATAGGATACACACTCTCCACTAAAAAAAACACAAATCACATACCAGACTCTAATCTTACTGTCTGTGCTGCAGATCAGTGAACAGCAGCTGGTGCAAACTTCATGTTAGTGGGCATATTAATCAGCACATGTGGGATTAATGCTGCCTGCTGCACATGTACTGGTTTTAAATATACACTTTGTCTGGGGTGGTACATTGTTTTAATGTACGGCTTTAGCTTAGACATACTTTTAATCTCTATGGACGGCCAAATAAGAGCAGACAGGCTGCAGGACAGGCTGCAGCTGAGTGCAGTTTTCTTTCTGTTTCATCATTTAAACATGACCAGAAAGATGGTTGGGATGTATCTATCATTTATTTGTCCCACAGGTCAGCTGAATGGGTGGTCTGGAAGAAAAATAAAAAAAAAAAAAAAAAAGGGGGGGGGCCCGACCGACGCTGATTTCATCAAGTAAAATTAGCGCTTTTTTTTTTAGTTTAGCAGAGGGAAAATCAGTTCGCCCTCAAAAAAAAGAAAAAGAAACGAGGTCCCACTTAAAATTCTGATTGAACAATTGAAACAGAGGAGGAAGCTGACGAGAGGATGATTAAATATGCAGCTTCGTAACTATGACTCCACTCGGATCATTACTGTGAGATCATTAAAGTTCGCCGCCGCTGCAGCAGCGATGTAAAACGGGTTCGGTCGGGCC
The DNA here is from genome assembly GCA_030347415.2 of Decapterus maruadsi. Lineage (NCBI taxonomy): Eukaryota > Metazoa > Chordata > Actinopteri > Carangiformes > Carangidae > Decapterus > Decapterus maruadsi. The sequence goes on from CM064906.1 coordinate 24,477,342, forward strand.
TCGGCGGTAATTGAAAAGCACAGAAATGAAAGGCAAGCTATAACAAGGAGGTCACATCAGTAAAGAGAGGAGAGAGAAGAAGAAGAAGAAGAGGAAACCTTTAAGAGTCTATGCAGAGCTGAAGAAAAGTTCAGTATCGCTGAAGAGGGTTAAATATTTTAACGTTACCATGGCATCAGTCAGTGCTTTCGATCTGAGAAAGAAGCATGAACATTTTAGTGATCTGGCACAATAATGAAATGCAGCTCATTTCTTTGCTTAGCGGTTTTTTGTTTTTTTTTCAATCAAACATCCTTTTAAAAGTTTGTCGTCACGCCAACCATCACACTGTATCATTGCGTCATAAAACATCGGCGCCAGATCAAATGAGCGACGAAGCGGCGGATCCAGTGCGTCTGCATATTTACCTCCATACATCCAGACTGTCCTCTGTCTGCGTCGGGCTGCCGGCTGTTGTCTCTGCCGCCGCCGCCGCCGCCGCCGCCGCTCGCCGCTCCGCCCTGCAGCCGCCGCTCCTCCCGGAAGTTCTGCTCCTGCAGCTTCTTGTTGAGGATGCGCGCGGCGTTCTCCGCCAGCGTGTAGCCCGGCGGCGCCGACAGGTCCTGCCGTATGCTCATCACCACCTCCGGGTTCTTGTCGCCCTGCGTCTCCACTATCAGCTGCACGGGGCTCGGCGAGCGCCCTCGAGCCGTCCGCAAGCAGCACTCCTGCTGCGTGGCGTTCCGTGGCCCGGGGTCCGTGGCGGAGGCGGTGGTGGTGGTGGCGGTGGTGAGGGCGCCGTGGGCGGGGCTGGGCTCGGTGGTGGAGGGCGGCGTGGGCCGGGAGCGGCTGGGCGACTTGTTGAACTTCTGCATGGCGTCGTAGACCACGGGCGTGTGGTCGATGATGTTGAAGAGGCTGGAGAGGCCGTCGTTGATGGTGGTGTGGACGGGGCTGTCGCGCGTGGTCGTGGAGCGCGCCCACGCCGACTCGCTGTTGCCCTTCTGCGGCGTGGTGGGCGTCGGGGCGCGGCCGGCGTTGGGGAGGTCGGTCTTGCTGGACGTGGACAGTTTGCGCTGGAGTTTGGGCGAGCCGTACTTTGGCGAGCAGCAGGGTCGCTCGAACTTGCTCTGGACGACGGGCGAGTACTGGACCTTCCTCAGGCTGCGGGACGGCGAGGAGATGGGCGTGCCGCCGCCCTTCGGGGTGAGGCAGCGGTGCGGGCTGCTGGTCAGGTTCCGCAGCAGGTCGGTCTGCAGACCCACGCTGATGGTCTGGGTGGTCTGCGTGCCGCGCGTCGTGAAGCCGTTGGTCTGGCACGCCGTGTCCCGGACGACTGGGCCCGGCGGCGAGCGGATGGCGTTCCTCACGGAGATGGCGACCTCCTTCATGTCGTCGCTCATGTTCCTGGCGAGCTGCAGCTCCAGCGAGGCGGCGTAGCCCACCGTGGGGCAGATGGGAGACTGACTAGGGGAAGTCCTCAGCCCGCCGCCCTCCAGCAGCCCGCACGGCCACCGCCCGCCGCCGCCGCCAAACACCTCGTCTGGCCCGCTGGCGCCCACCCCGGCCTCTCCTCCTCCTCCGCCGCCGCCGCCGCCCCTCGCTTTGGTCCCCTTGGCGTACAGAAAGTCCGGGTCTTGGGCAGTAGGGCGCTCAGCCGCCCCGGGTCGGGTGGGGCTGTGCAGCAGGTGCATCCCATAATGCTCCACCGTCGCCCCGGCGCCGTTGCCCCTCAGCGGCGACTTGTGGCAGTGCTCGGGGCTGCTCAGGGTGCTGGTGGTCAACGTGGCGCTGGTGGTGAGGAACCAGGCGGCCGGCTGGAATGGATCAGGCCCCTCCCCTCCCTGCGGCGCCTCCGAGGGTCTGTCCGACCACGCTTCGCGGGCGGGATGACCGGGACCGGGAATGGCGGCGCCGGGGCCGGAGGCGGACGATGGGAAGTCCCAGCCCTTGTTGTTGAACTCCTCGATGTACTTGAGGTCGTCCGGGGACAGAGGCGGCGTGACGTCGTCCTGGCTGTGATCCTCGTGGCGAGTTTTATCGGGCAGGAACGGCGAGCTGTCCATTAGCCGCTTGAAGTCGCTCATGGAGCAGATGGACTTGGCTCTGCAGACACACACAGAAACACAAACGCACACACATTAAAGGGATAGTGCATAACTTCTACGTGTCTGTAAATATCCGTTTCACCCAAGCCGCTACAAGAGGAGACGATACAACGTTGGCGACATTCCCGCGCCGGCGAACAGGAAATAATGGTGCGTTCCAGGCATCCAGTTTGATCTGGTAAGAGTTCACGGGTCGGATAGTTACAAATGGCCGTTATAGTGCACTTTCACGGGTAACAGGTCGAAAAAACACGGGTCATATTGCGGTGCCGGCTGTATTGTTGTAATAACGCAGAAATCCTGTAGGGGGCGATAGAAGTTACGCACTACAGCTTTAAAAACCTGAAAAACAACAACAGACGTTACAACTCAATCACGATCTCATCCCCGCTATATTCCCACTGCAGAGAGAATCCACCTCTTTATTTTTTCCCGAAGCAGCTCATTGTGTTTTAATGTTGTAAGAGTGTGTGAATTATTTATCAGCACAGTTGAGTGAGAGCCGGATCACTTCCTCACCACGAGAGAAACTTTCACAGAAAAAAAAAAAACACCCGAGGGGGTAAAGTCACCGTCACTTCAAGTAACAGTTAATAAGAAACAACAGCCGATTCCTCAGGAGGGCTGGATGATCTGTGACGACGCAGCTGCTTTTCTCTGAATTTTAAATTCAGAGTTTGTCCGTGATCGGACTCTTTGAACAGAGTTTGACTTAAAGGGATACTTCACCCAGAATCAATAATTCACCAATTTTCTATTCACCGTCATACCAAGGAAGGGTTTGGAGAACTTTCTGAGTCATCGAAACGCTTGAGGAGTTCCAGGGGGGGCCGGCTGGCAACGGGATTTTCATATAATGGCAGTGGATGGAGTTACAGTAACTTTTGAATCGTTCAAAACACGAACTATGAAACCAATGGTTTTACAATGACGAACGAACATCTCACAGCAAATCTTGCGCATGTGCACAAAGATCAACAGAGCCACTTGAAGCTACGGCTACAACAAGGATAAAAACAGAGATCAAATTATTTTTTTCCAAACAACTTTTTCATGTGGCGGCTTCAGGACACTTGGGTCAGTACAGACGAGCAGTATGGAGGTAACTGGATGTTTCATAGTGTGTGTTTTGGACGATTCAAAAGAACTCTATCCGCCGCCATTATATGAAAATATGTTGCCAGCCGGACCTCCCCTGGAACTACAAAAGCGTTGATGACTGAAAGTTTTCTGAACCCTTCCTTGGCATGACGGTGAGTAGAAAATTGGTGAATTATCGATTTTGGGTGAAGTATTCCTTTAAACTTTTTTTTTTCTTTTGGCAGAGAGTTACCTGAGCAGACTCCCGCCGCCCATCTCGTCCTCTGGATATGCAGGATCGGCTTCTCTCTCCGAAATCTCATTCAGAGCCTTGAACACAACACAAACAAACAAACAACAGTTCAGTCCTGTAGAAAAAAGCTGCAGATGTTATTTATGTGTTGCAGCCTCTGGAAGGAAAAATAATAATTACCAGCTTTTTTCTAAAGTGAGAGTTTGCAATTTGAAAACCAGGAAACCCATTAACGCTAAATTAAAAGGAATTATCTCAAATTACATCATAGCTTTTTGGTTCTACTCCTTTTAGATGAATAATACGTTTCACAGTGATTTATTTTTGTGCCTCAGTTTTTAATATTCTCATAATAAAACTCCTTAAACTTTCTTCTAAGTGTTTCTCAGAGCTCAGTTGGCTACTGAGATTCATTTTGGTGAGAAAAATAAAATAAGAAGAGATAAAACTTGCTATATAATGAATATACAATTAGTAATGAAGCCATTTCCCTCGGCTGGGACTAAAACACGGTGTTGGGCATCTGTTCCAAAGTGAACACATTTAAATTGAAATTTACATTTAGATGAATTTCCATTAAGAGGATGACTTTCCACCTGAGCACTTACAGTAATAGTCACTTTTCCCCACAGTCAAACCACATGGATATAAAAAAAAAGAAGACCCGATTAAGCTTTTTCTGGAGAAATGTTACAGACATTTTCTGCTCCCTTGAAGAAGCACAGGCCCTCAGCTACAAAACCGTCGGGCGGACGGAGGCAAACGGAGGTCAGAGTTACACGTACACATGTTCATCATCTTTTCACTGAGTGGTCTGAACTAACTAATGAACCTGTCGTTAGTTATTGACTGATCGAGATGAATCCATTCATCACTTTGTCTGTGAAATGTCACAAAATGATGAAAAACTGCCTTTACCTCCATGACACAACAGTCACTGAGCAACACCAGTCATTTATCTGCTCGACACTCCCAAAAATATTAACTTAATTTTCATGTATGATGAAGAAAAGCATCATCATTCAAACGACTGAGACTGAGAGCCTAAGGTCGAGTTTGTGACTCAGTGAGGCTGCAGCTAAAGTCAGTGCTCGGGTTTAATCCGAAGTGATGAAGCGATCAACAAAGTTATTTCTTGACTCTAGTTTTAACATACTCTTCTCATCTTGGTTTAAAGGGATAGTTCAACATTTTTGGTAATTCCGCATATCATCATAATCCCTATAGTCATAGCAGTAGGTTCATTACCTTTACTTGTGGGTGCATGTTGTTTTGAGATCAGCGGGGCAGAGACGTGAGCTGCTCAGTGAACACAATGGAGGTGAATGGTACAGCTCCCCTGTCCCCTATCAAACTCATCAAATACACAATCCAGCAACTCCAAAATGCTCTCATGGAGAAGTTGTGACCTGCACATTTGCCACGCTATGAAATAATCATGTATAATTATGTAACATTACGACACATTAAGCAAATACAAATCACTCCGCCCAGCAGCCGTGTCTTGAATGTAGTTCCAGCTACGCATTTATCTTGAAAACAACTCTGTCTCGTAATGTTACACTATTATCTCATAGTGTGACGAATGAGCAGCTCACGTCTCTGCCCCGCCGATCTCAAAACAACTTGCACCGATAATTAAAAGTAATGAACCTACTGTATGACTATAGGGATTATGACAATAGGCGAGTTTACTAAAATGTTGAACTATCCCTTTAATGTGCTGCATTAATGCCTGATGTGTGTGTGTTACCTCCTTCATGCAGGGGAACCTCTTCTCACTCTCCAGTCTGCAGGGTGGGGGGACCTCCAGGCCGCTGACGGCGTCCAGAGTGAGCGCGTCCAGGAACAGGTTCTCGGTCGGGCCCTTCAGCCTCATGGCGGCGCCCTGGCCCTCCAGCATGGCCTCCGAGTCGGAGTGGGAGCGCGTGGGAGGGGCCAGGACGGGGGTGGACGTACAGGGGGAGCGCGGGGAGCGAGGCGACCGGGGGGCGGCGGCGCAGGGACTGTCCTGAGGAGAGAACATGCCCCTGTGGACCGAGCTGCCGTCTTTGACGTCGATGCCTTCGCCGCGCCGGGAGTTGAGCTCTCTCTGCATCTGCAGGAAGAACCACAGAGAGACAATGAGTTATAATCAGAGGACAGCAATTCAAACATATCCAGACTTTAACAGACTGTCGGTTAAAGTAGTTTTAAATGGACGATTACTTGTGAGGAGGACGTCTTGACATTTAGATAACTGCAGACATTCAATCTGACAGTCTGCGTTAGATCTATAATGAAGTCATTCAGTATCTTTAAGTCGTGACAGTGACGTCTGTCTCAGTGGAAGAAGAAGATGCTCCACCACTTTGGTCTGGAGTCTGGACTGACTCGTCACAAAAACAACTACTGGACAAATCTCAATTAAATTTAGTTAAATCCCCTTAAGGTTGAAGTGTAGTTTAGCTTTCATTTATACACAAACTGTAACACAATGGTTCTCAAAGTGGAGCCTGGGGGAGGGTTGAAGGGGGTCCCCAACTTTTTCTCAAAATTTTACCACATTCTTCCCCAGAAATATATATATTTTTTCCAGAAATTTTCCCAAAATTCATGCCATTGGCAGTAATTAGGATGTACTGCAAAAGTAATGTTATTCAGTCTCAGAACAAATATTTGTGTGTCCTGTGATTTTTCTTGTTAACTTGTTGACATAAACAACAATTCACAATAAGTTAATAAGGTCCACCGACCGGCCTGGAGAAGCTCTGGAGATTTACACAACATTTCAATTAAACAGCAGCAGCAGCAGCAGCAGGAAGAGGAAGAGGAGGAGGTTTATGCCAAATATGCTTCACTCTGCTTTCCTGGAATTAAACTGACACACAAACTGTATTCATGCGCTTTCATCGACACTCTGCGACTGCAGCCGGCGACGTCCGGGGTTAAGCTCCTTGCTTAAGGTTAAAGGAGTGAAGCCGCATTACTCATTCACTTTCACCCTGTCAGTGTGAGCTGCTGCTCAGCCGGTGACCTGCGCTTTGTAGTTTGCTGCACCATTGCTGAATAATGCATCTGTGCTTCCTGCTGCTGCTGCTGCTGCTGCTGCTGTGTGAGACTTCATTCAGAGGTGCATCAGCAGTTTTTTTTCTGAGCCGGTAAACGTGAGCTGAGTCCATAAAGACATGTTGTATGACTTCACTCTCACACTCATATTAACCAGTGCATGTCCTCACTTCCTGCCCCGAACATCACACACACACGCACAAACACAAACTAGATGAGTCACTGCAGTTCAGCTAATTAAATCTCACAAGGGACATTAATTATTAATTATGCAGTCGTCCTCCTCAGAGTCTCGTCTTCACAAACAACGAGACGTTCACATTAGGTCACCGATTCTCTCTTACACTCACAAAATGACAAAAAAAAATTAAAATCTCATTAATAAAAATTAATAACTTAACATAAATTATTTGTTTGATCACATCAGTAACAACCCCCCCTCCCAAAAAAAACTGTAGAAATGAAATTCTTTGGGTTGAAGTCGCCGCTGTCGACTAAGTAATTAATCTGATATTGGCGGATTATTTTCAATAAGCATAATCATTGTAGCTCTCAAATCTAAAATTGATTGATCGATTTTCACTAACGACCTTGAAAACAGCAGCGCAAACTTTTTTCTTTCAAAGTTTTTCATCCATGTTTGCTCAAAGGTTTGATCTTCATCACAGAAACAGACGATCACAGTGTGAAACGGTGTAAAGCTCCAGAACAGCTACTCAACGGCTCTTGTGTTGAAATTGTTTTGTCAGCGTCTGTTTCTAAGGTCAAGTAGGACATTTTAACTTTTAACCTCCTCTTACATACGAAGTTTGTAGATGTGCAGCAGCTGAATCAACCCTTTGTGTTTTTAACCCTTCCCTCACCCTCTCCATCTTGCGGTGCAGCTCTCTCATGCTGCCGTCCCACTCCTGGCGCTCCCGGTCGAAGCGCTCCAGCAGCTCCGCCCGCTCGCGGCCCCACCTCTTCTCCCCGTGCTGCAGCTTCCAGCGCAGGTCCAGCGAGGTGCTGTGGCTCTCGGCCAGCAGGCGCCGGTGCTCCTCGCGCTCCTGCACCATGGCCCACTCAGGGTCTCGGGCAGGTTCCCCCTCGTCTCCCTGCGCTTCACCTCGCACCCTGACTCCTGCCTCCTCCTCCAGCTGCACACAGAGCAGAGACAAGGAGAGGGTGAGTTGATTATTTACATAATATATTACAAAGTGATAATATATAATCAATAAAAAGCAAGGGAAGATATATAAAAAATCAAACTTGCTGCTCCCAAATTATAATTTCTACCACATATAAAGTATGCATAAAGAGAAAAACATTGTTTCTGCAGTTGTTAAATCGGTAGCACTTTATAATAAGTACACACTATTAAGCATTAGTTACAGTTAGTAGCATGAAATACTGAATTCATCATTTATAACACATAAATACTCGTTAGTATGTAGTTTATAAACAGTTAAAATGCTTTATTCATCATTAATAAGCACTAACTATATTTATAAACTACATACTAATGAGTATTCATGCGTTATAAATGAAGAATTCAGTTCAGTATTAATGTTTAACTAATGCTTAATAGTGTGAACTTAATATAAAGTGTTACCGTTAAATCCTTTAAATGTAATATCTGAGAATGAATTCATTTGGTGTCCTATTTTTGGTAAACTTTGGTGGAACAATAAATAAAAAATAAAAGACATAAGAGTAAACAGATTTTTGTTGTTGTTGTTGTTTTCCCGAAGATGATGAAAGAGCCTCGAAGAAACTTGTTTTGATCAGTTTCTGTCTCTCCCACCAACCGATCAATATGTTTTTGATGAATGATCAAAGTAAGGCATCACTTCATACAGAGCAGTGGATTTATATAGGCTACTGTACAAGATCTTTTCTGTCTTGTCATGTCTTAGCATCTTATTTATTTATTTTAGTCTTAATCAAAAAAGAGAATAGTGATGAAAGAAATGAATACAAAAATCAAACCAAGTGCTCACACGCCCACAATAAGTGAATATTGAAACAAAGTCAGACAAACATACATTGAACTGACCTTCTCATATTGTAAATCATCACTGTGAGCTCACATGGACTGATCAGTGTGGATTTAATAAAGCTGTATTCAAAACTAATCAATCTGTCTGTGTCTCTCTGTGACATCATGAGTGATGGATGAACAAACAAAATACAACCAAAACACATTTAAAGAAGATTAATCCAGAGCGGAGTTTTGATTTGTTTTTGTTTGTTTTGTTTGTGGGGAAAAAGAACTACGCACATCACAATCAATATTGAAGCAGGCGGCCGGTGACTCAGTCTTTACAAACTTGTGCTGTTTTTCTGTCTGTATTTTGTTCAAACAAACAAAACTTTATCTGTAACTCCAGAGGAAAATCCAACAGTCCCCAAAGACGTTGAATCTGTCGGGTTGAATTTTAGGGGAAATGTGTCTTTATGAATGATGCATGACATGAGGCTCATTTTCTGAATCTTAAGTTGGAGCATTTTGTTCAGTTTCACTCGTCACTTTAGGTTTATTGACGGGACGGAAGATGAGACAGAATGACAGAGACACGGTGTGGAGTTAGAGATAAAAGGGTTTTTGTGTATTGTATCCTATTAAAACAAATGGAGTACATCATGCTCCACTGAAATGTGATTATTTGTTTACTGAGAGTCAGATCTGTGCATTTAATATGAAGCTTGGACCTGGTGGCAGTTAGCTTAGCTTAGCTTAGCTTAGCATAAAGACTGTAAACAGGAGGGAACTGGTAACTGTTAAGATAAGCTAACATGCTAAAGCTCACTAGACCTTGCTATTCTGTCTTGTTCTTAAAAAAAAAAGAAAATTCAAATCTAAAAACAACAATTTGTTGATTTACAGTTATGTTTTGACATTTCAGAAGTCATACAATGTAGATTATTGATCTTAGAGGAACTGGACAGAGGCTAGCTCTAAGATACAGTAGCTTAGCTGTTTCCCTTTGTTTCCATTAGGCCTATTTACAATAAGCTAAGCTAACTGCTAGTTAATATAGCCTATCGTACAAACACAAACTTTCTGCAGGAAACTGAGTGAATTTCATTAAAAAAACAACAACAACAAAAAAGTAAGTCAACAGGCTATAGGCTAGGCTAGCGGAAACAAAGGGTGAAAAAAGGGGCTGACTGATTTCAAGCAAAGTCAAGTAGCCTAGATTAAGAATTTACCACAATGTGAGATGAAGTTTTGCAAGTTTTGGCACAGGTTAATAACTTGAGCCCTCCCTCGAAAATGAACCACTACTGTATGTTTAAAACTGAACTCAATGTTTCAGAAATCTTCAAAGCTGCAGAAGCACAAGAGGGAAACCACTAGTTGTTTTGCAGACACAGGTTAATAACTTGAGGAGGGGGGGCTGCCCTCCCTCACTAAAATGTAGGAGGCACTACTGTAGCCTATGTTTAAACCTGAACTCAATGTGGGGATTCAGAAATCTTCAAAGCTGCAGAGCGACAAGATGGAAACCACCCTGACTGAACAGACCATTGTAATCTTCAGACGAGCTTTTCATCCCACAACATAACATGGTACAAACTAGACTGTGCGTGTGTGTTTGTGTGTGTGCGAAGACAAAGTCACACACATAGGCTACACACTCTGCCTTCAAACATCATCTTACATAATCTCCCATTCACAAATGTTTGTCTCGTCTCATTTTGTCTTGGGTTTTAAAAACGTCCTGATTACACACTGGAGGTGGTGACGTGAGCAGAAATAGCTGCTGACTGAAGAAGAGACAAGACGTGAGACATTATAAATATAGCCTAGATGCTGGTTATTTACAGTCGGACCTCGAAACATGAGGCAGCCTGAGCAACAACATGAACATCTGTTAAAAGTGTCACTACCGAAATCTACATATAACAGAGTTCCTGCACCATTTTCCATTTTAGAAATCTAAATCAACCCTTTTTAAGACTCTTTACTTTGTATACATTTAATTCTAAATACATTAAAAAGAGCAATTCAAACAACCAACACTGTTTTATAATTGAATAAAGTGAAGCGGAGAATTCATTCATGCTTGTCGTGGGAGCTCAGAAGCAAATAAATGAGAAACAAAGCAATAATAAGATCTAAACACCTGCAGCAGCTGTATTTAAAGAACCTCACCATTCATTTTGCATTTTAATATAATTAACTTTTACTTCTTAACATTAAATATAACAAAAATCAGATGAAAACAACTTTATTTTTTTAGTTCTCATCTCTTCTTCTCTTATTAAAAATGACCTAATAATAATAGTGTAGTTTTATGTCAAACTCTTAATAAAATTCACATTGTCTATTAACAAAAACAGACCCCAGCATGAGACAGATGACGTGAAACTACAATATTATGGTTATTATTGACTTATTTCTCTGCAAGTTGAACACCTACGACATATTTACAGTAAATACTAAGATATCTTAAGATGTTATTTTCTTTCAAACTTTCTCAGACTTTCAGACTTTTTTATTAATGACGCGTGGGAACTCTTTATAAATACACAGATGAGGTGTAATTCCCATTCCTGCTCCGCCGGCTCTGCTCTGCTGAGCCGGGTAAACAGCAAATTTGGAGCATATTTTTTGAAGTCTTAATCAGAGCGGAGCAAGGCGGCGGCGGAGGAAAAAGGGAAAGAAGCCGGCGTGTTGGTATTATCAGAAGAAACTGAGTAAATTAGTTGAAGGCCCTGAGCGACCTTTGCTCTGTGGACGGATATGAACCATGTAAGAGCTCCACAGATTAAAAGCATGAGAGATAAAGAGATAATCTTCCTCCTATAACTCAGACCTCTTAATTGGTTCCCAAAGCTGCAGTTTCCTTTTATATCAGATGAAGCGGAGACGAGAAGCAGGTCTGACCGTGCAGTGAACACACAAGACACTGACTGACTGACTCACTGACTGTCCATCTGAACAACTTAGTAACACAAACATCATTCACCAATGATAAACGGTTTTAGACCAAACTTTACCTTTAGACCTAACGATTATTTTCATTATTGATTAATCTGTTGACTATTTAAACGATTAATTGATTAGTCCTTTTGTCAATAAAATGTTAAAAAATGTTGAAAAATGTCAGTCAGCGTTTCCCAAACCACAAGATGACGTCCTCAAATGTCTTGTTTTGTCAACAAAGCAAAGAGATATTCATTTTATTGTCATAAAAAAACAAAGAAACCAGACATATTCACATTTAAGAAGCTGAAATCAGAAATTTTTTACTTTTTTCCTTAAAAAAACAACTCAAACCGATTATTTGATGATCAAACTAGTTGACGATTAATTTAATAATCGATTATTGTTCAATTAATGGATATTTGTTGCAGCTCTAAGGATGTGGTGTACGGTGCTGTTGAGTTGTTACGCTTTATACACTGAGAAGTGTTTTTAATATTTTAACACCCAGATTCGTATTAGTGCGGACAGAGACACGTCTAAAACTAATCTGGCAACTGAGTGTGAAAATGAATAAACGACCCAAACAATGTAAACGTGCAATAACATTTAAGTCAAAAGCCACAATCTGCACCATTTGGATTTGGTTGCCCCCAAAAGACGCCGGTAGCCGCTCTCATGTCTCTTACTGACAGAAATATACAACATGAAAACACACTGTGGCTTTAACAATGCTCTCCTCCTGAGAAGCAGTTCTTCGAGCGGCCCGCGAGAAGAGGAGAGTCGAATGGGAAGGCAACAGGATCTCCTTCTTTCAGGATCTTTCTCAAGATGTGCTTCAGCAACGAAGGAAGTTTGACATGGTAAAGAAACAGCTCCAGGAGCGGGGGATGTCATACTCCATGGCGTATCCAGCGACTCTGAAAGTCTCTGTAAACAACAGGTTCTACACCTTCACCTCGCCAGATGCAGCAGCTGACTTCCTCACAACACAGGGCTAAATATCAGAGAATATAGGACTGTGCTTTGGGTTGAAAGTCATGATGGCCAATATAGGTATGTTTATTTGTTATTCTTCTGGGTGTTTATTATAAAGCACCAGATTCAGTGCGTTACTTCCACACCTGTCTCCAGAGAGGACTATACACAGACTTTGAGAAAGACTTGCACTTACATGGACAAATACACGCTATTGGCATGTTATTATTTTTTTAATAGACATGTATATTTACAGGAAGTGAATATAGAGCCATTTTGGTTATTATTTTGAGTAGCCTATGCGTGTATAGAATGTGCTTTTTTTTTTTCTTTTCTTTTTTTTTTTCTTTTTAACTCATGATTTTTTATGCGTTTTTATTCAATTTTCCTCCTGGAAGACATAATATTCTGCTGTGGTTAACTAGTTATTATGGATCAAACATATGAAAAGCACATCTATATGATGAATGGGAAGAAGAGAAGGGGGGAAAGAGGAAAAAAAAAGAGGGGAGGAAAGATAGGGGAAAGGGGCGGAGGGGGAGCCGGGGCAGGCCAGGTGACCCTTTCACGCGGATGCATTATTGCAGCTTAGTTAGAGCAGGAGAGCCTCAAGTTCTTTTTTGGCTCACAGTTGTTTTTTGTGTTAGGGCTTTGTTAATAAGTGTTGAGTTTTATGTAAGTTTAGTCGTTTCACAGGGGAGAGATCAGACAGGACAGGAAATCTGTAAATATCTTCGGATAAATGTTTATGTGTGCTTAAGTACTGGTTTCATTTTACATTTAATAACAAACTATGGGTGAATTAGTTAAACTGACATCATTGAACGTTAAGGGTGCAAACTCAGCCATCAAAAGGAGAAAAATTATTTCATATCTTAAACAGAAAAACCCAGATCTGGTCTTTCTACAGGAGACTCATTTGGAAAAGAATGATTCGCTATTACTGCAAAGGGACTGGGTAGGTAAAGTTCTTTATAGTGCCGGGAGCTCTAGTCAGAGGGGAGTTGCTATTCTAATTCGTAAGAATTTTAATATCAAAATACTCAAACAACAGTCAGATGAAGAAGGTAGATGGGTAGCAATGGAGGCTGAACTTTTTGGGATTAGGTGTACTTTTATGAACATATATGCTCCAACAGCAGACCTGCCAGGTTTCTTTGTAGATATCAGTAATGCAATTACACAGTTTGGAAATTCATATATAATATTGGGTGGAGACTTTAACAAAGTTAGAGATTCTGAGGTTGATAAAACTTACAAATGGGGTATTTCCCGACCCTCACAGGCACGAAAAGCAATTGATACACTGGAAGAGGAGCTAGATTTAGTAGATGCTTGGAGATTTTTTCACCCTTCAGACAAAGAATTTACTTTTTATTCCCATCCTCATACTTCTTATTCAAGAATAGATTATTTTCTGATTTCAAAATCATTACTTTCCATTACTGAACAAACAACGATAGGTACTATTTTAATATCCGACCATGCACCGGTTGGCACTTTTTGGGTCAGTTACCAAAGAGCCGGCCCACAAGGTGGAGATTTAATTCATCTCTACTCAGGAATGAACAGTCAGTGGAATTTATCAAAAGCGAGATACTGGATTATTGGTTGAACAATGAAGGCTCAGTGTTAAATTCAGCCGTGGAGTGGGATGCTTTTAAGGCGGTTATCAGAGGGCGACTCATCCAACACTGTTCATACTTGAAGAAGAAATCTGTTCAACGTCTCCATGAGCTAGAGTTGAATATAAAAAAAATGGAAAATATGCACTCCACTCAATTTGACCACTCCATGCTTCTGGAACTAAACAAATTAAAAGTAGAATACAATTCTATATTACAGAGGAAAGTGGAATATACATTATTCAGAACTAAACAAAAATATTATGAACAAGGGGAGAGAACAGGGAGGTTTCTTGCTCAGAGAGCAAAGCAGCAGTACACTCAATCAATTATATCTGGGGTGCAGAATGATAAAGGTGAACTGAAAACAGATGACATGGACATAAATGCTATATTCGCAACATTTTACCAAAGTCTTTATAAATCAGACAACCCTAATACACAAGATATCACTTCCTTTTTAACTAATGTGAATTGTCCAACTCTATCACAGGAGGAGCGAGATCAAATTGGAGCAGATATTACATTGGAAGAGGTTAAAAGGGCTATACAGGACCTGCAGGGTGGGAAATCTCCAGGCGAAGACGGCCTTCCAGCTGAATTCTATAAGGCCTTTTCAGATATTCTTGCCCCAAAACTGCACAGAGTCTTTAAGGACGCCTTAGAGAAAGGTTCTCTCCCAGATAGTATGCAGACAGCTATAATAACTTTAATATATAAAAAAGACAGGGACCCACAACAATGTGGCAACTACCGCCCTGTATCACTTATTAATGTCGACGCTAAGTTGCTTGCCAAGATTTTAGCATCCAGATTGGAAGTTTTTCTACCAAAACTCATTCATCCAGACCAGGTCGGCTTCATTAAGAATAGGACATCTTCTGATAATTTACGCAGGCTGCTTCACCTTATGTGGCAAGCTGGAAATGAAACAGACATAACAGTAGCTTTTTCGCTGGATGCTGAAAAAGCATTCGATAGGGTGGAGTGGGCGTTCCTTTTTCAGGCATTAGAAAAATTTGGTGTTGGTTCCTCTTTTATTAACTGGGTTAGACTATTGTATTTTAGCCCCAAGGCATCTGTAGTAACAAATGGCAGGAAATCTCCTTCTTTTCAGCTTCATAGGGGGACAAGGCAGGGTTGCCCTCTGTCCCCCTTATTATTTGCTCTGGTTCTCGAACCATTAGCAATTGCGATTAGGCAAAATAATAATATAATTGGCATTAAGGCTGGTGGCAAGGAGCACAAATTACTTTTATATGATGATATTTTATTACTCTGCAGGCGTCCATCAACAACTATACCTCATATCCTCACTCTGATCGACTCATTTTCAGGTGTTTCAGGTTATAAAATAAACTGGTCAAAGTCTGAAGCAATGCCCCTATCAAGAATTTGTCCACCTAGTATCAGGCAAGGATGGCCATTTTCATGGCAGCCAGCTGGCCTGACATATTTGGGTATAAAGATCACTCCACGGCTGGATAGTATTATGACAATTAACCTTCTCCCTCTAATTCAAAAAATTGAGCTTATATTACAAAATTGGACAAAATTAGGACTGTCACTGCTAGGTAAAATTAATATTTTAAAAATGGTAATAGTCCCCAAAATTAATTACATAAGTAATAATACCATTAAAATAATGTATTATTGAAATATAATGAAGCTGTATACAACTTCTTATGGGCAGGTAAAAAACCATATGTAAATCAAACAAAACTTTATGCCGCTGTGGAAGATGGAGGCCTAGGCCTCCCTCAAAGCCTGGTATCATTATGCTTTCTGTCTCAAACAACTGTCAAAATTATATATGTCAGCTGAGCAAGCGCCTTCCATAGAGAAGGAACTTTACCCGACTCAGGCCTTTATTACTCAAACTAGTGGTATGATCCCCTAACAACCCAATCACAGGAGACATGGAAAGCCTCACAAAATCATAGGCTTAAATCCTAATTTTACAACCAAAACTTCCTTGTGGTACAATAAAAGTCTTAAGATAGGTAAAAAAGTATTTTCATGGGCTGGTTGGGTTAAGTTGGGAATTGTTTATATTGGGGATTTATTTGATGGAGACCACTTTTTTCTTTTGAACAATTGAGAGGGAAGTATAAACTCTCAAACAAAGATTTTTGGAAATATCTCCAGCTACGGAGTTGTATCTTGTCACATCTTAAAAATTACCACTTACATCTAGAACTGAAATACAAGCCAGACTGGAACAGGATGGGCACTTTAAGAGGAAATCAGCATGCTTTTACAACCTAATGAGGGGGTCTCAGTCACCCAGTTATGAAGGTCTTAAGAGATGCTGGGAGAGGGACATAGAGGAAGAGATATCGGGTGAAACATGGGTGCAAATTGTCGAATCATGGTTTAAAGTATCAAGGGAAATGCAGACCCGTTTGATTAATTATAAAATAATTAATAGAACTTACTGGACCCCATGTAAAATGGCACGGTTGGGACTTAGAAATTCTGACTTGTGTTGGAGATGTGATTCTTTTCGTGGTACTTTTGTTCATATGTTGTATTCATGCCCCATGATAGACTCACTATGGTCTGAGATAATCTCCTTTATTAACACTGTAATGTCTTCTACTCTGGTACAACAACAGCTTTGTTTACTAGGTGTGTTACCAAAGGGTGGTCTAACTGTCCACCAGATGATATGGTGTAGAACAGCACTTATTACTGGTTGCAGGATAATACTGCGACACTGGAAAACACAGGAAGTCTTACGGATGAGGGAGTGGCTTGATGAGATGGCCAAGATTGCTTCCTATGAACGTCTTAGTTATAGGTTGCAAGAAAAAGAAGATTTATATATGAAAATATGGGGCCCTTATACAATCCTAATATAATAATAGCGGGTTGCACCCTTAGGCTAACTTCTGTCACCAGTCATCATCTGTATGCACATACTCATAGTCGTGTAGGTCCATTGTCTCTGTCAGACTCCCTTTGTGTGTTTGTATTTGCTCTTTTTGTTTTTTTTTGTTTTTTTTTGTTTGTTTTTGGAGGCTCAGTTGGAGCTTTGTTCGACCAGCATATGTCTGGTGTGTCTGTATTTTCTTGCTGAAAATTAATAAATTGTGAATTACAAAAAAAAAAAAAAAAAAAAAACAATGCTCTCCTCCTATCCCAGAGTTTCTTCTGGCTCTGAGTGAATGAGCTGCCCTTTAAAGCGCCGTGTTCAGACAGACACTGTGTAAAAATGTATGAGTATCATTTATTCATTTCAAGCAGACTGTTGTGTTGCCACGGAGCAGCTGTGCCGTCACAGGAAGAAAGAAAAGAAAAGAAACAAAGAATCCACACGCTGCTGGGTCGTCTAGTAAAAGTTCACCCAGGCTTAACTTTTGCAGCATCATCCCTGCAGCACGCACACTCCTGTCAGATTACGTTGTAACACGAACAGGTTTATTCGCCTTGTTGAGTCGCAGAAATCACATCCAGCTGCATCGTAAAGTCATGTATCTGTTACTCGACCCGGCCTCTGTGGACCCGTGCAACATCAGCTCGGCCCCATGCGTGCGTTTGTGATGTCGTGAACGCTCTTTTAGGACAACAATTTCAATCTGTGAGGCTTTTATTTTGAAATGAAAACCTTCCTCATGATGACAAACAGCCTGTGTGCGACAGCGGCTGCTTATCAGCTCGTATCAGACGAGACGAACGCAGCTGATCTGTGAAGTATTTACGGCACCACTAGGAATATGAGAGAGCGGCGTCGTAACGGCTGCTGTCCTCGTTGCAGTAAGAAATGCTTATGTTGAATTAATTAGACAGAATCTGCGCACCATAAAGTGCCAGGGAAGTGATTCATTGTTATTTACTTGGATGCCGTTCTTTCAATTTAACGGCTGCACTGTGATTACAATTTGAATCCTGTCCATTTGTTTGACACAACGTTGAGCTGCTACTCGTGTTGTTGTTACATATTTTTTTCCCTATATATGACACTGATTGGCCCGGGGAGGGAGCTAGAAAATGACTGCTTGTCGTTTTGTGTTTTGTTATTTTTCTGTTGCCCTGAGCGGGAGGCAATGTGTTCCCTGTCGTCTCGCTGCTTATCGAATGCACCGCTCCACTCCCTTCCCCACCTTAACGCCAGATTGTGTCCTGTCCCCTTTAAAGGTGTAGCGCTGAGCCGCCATCTGTACCTGTGCAACCTGGCACTTCATCTCTGCCCACTTGACCTCCCAGGCGGCTTTGTCATTGGCGTAGGACTGCTGCAGTTGCCACCGTCGCGTCTCCTCCTCTCGCAGCTCCTCCCGGAACTCCTCCAGCAGCGTCCTGAGGGCCTGCAGCACCCGCCGGCTCTCCCCGAACTGCACGGATCAACAACAACATGGAGGAAAAAAGGTTAAAGCAACAGACTTGAAGTCCCCTTTCTTTATCTTGATACTTGAGATGAGCTTTTGTCCTTAGTGTCTCTCTGTGTTTCTCCTTAAAGCACTCTGGGATCAACCTGCTTTGTTAAGTGCTTTATAAATCAATTTGACTTTAACTTCCTGTCTCCCTTCTGCTCGTCCTTTCCCATCTATCCCATCTCAGCTTCAGGCTTAGAAGAGAAAGTATGCACACAGTAAACATCTGAGGGATGCCATGAAGCTGCAAGGAGGAAAAAAACCCTGTAATTCATTGATGCAGGCAGCTCAAACCGTTTCAACAATCACACCTTTAGTCCCAGGTTTGGACTCATGAGGCCGGAGGGTGTGTGATCGAGAGAAGAACAGTGTGTTATCCCTGCTCAGAGAGCTGTGTGTGTATTAGTGTGTGTGTGTGGAGGGTTGTTCGCCTCTGGTGGCCCTGCTGTGGAGAGTCTTCAGGTTTTTGGCAGGAGGCAGCGAAGCACAAAGGAGCCGGAGAGTAAAACATCCCCTGCAGGTAGCTACGAGCGCGGCGGTGGCGGTGGAGCTGCTGCTGCTGGCTGCGAGCTGGCAGCCGCAGTCGAGAACATGATCTGAGCTCAGCAGCTAAAAGGCCAAAACACGCCAGGCCAGTGCTGCCAGGAGAGAAGTGGGAACTTACAAGGTGTTTTACTTTTCTTTTTTTTTCATAACAAGACAGACGCTTAAAGCTCTTTGTTGTTGCAAGTTTGTCATATTCAGAGTCTCTGCTACAGACATGACGACGACCTTCCTGAATATCTTTATCACATTTTATCACTGTAGCATTATTATCATCATGACATATTGTCATCAACATTATTACTAATATTATGCTATTTATATATGAAATGATTGTGACAATATGATTTATTCTTGATAGATTAAGTGTATATCTTTTCAAAACTTTATTAATCAATCTCTTCCAATTATGTCACTGTGAAAATTAAACCACAAATAACCTTTATAATAGGAATAAAAAGAGGAATTAAATATGCCTATGGGCAACCATGATGTGTACAGGTACATTGCAGTTACTGTAGCACAACATGAATGGTTATCATTATAATTATTATGACTAATATCGTTCTTATTATCATTACCTATGATTATTATTGTATACAATGTGTTTATTAGAGCATCCTATCACACGCACACACTCACCTCTACTTTCCTGCAGACTGTGTTTTACCATGTTTAAGTTATTTCACTAATAATGATATAAAAAAGTTCCTTATGAAGCAAAGCTCATGCTGATAGATAGCCTGACCAACAGCCTTGCATGTCTGCTCTTTGTTGGAGCTTTTCTACACGTTGCATGAACAGCGGTCAGATCTCCACCTGGGACCTTTGATTTAAGGTGGAAATAAGAAACATCACGATAAAAGCAAAGCTGTGGTGTGTTACATCAAAGCACAACAAGTGTTCACACACTCACATCAGCTGGATACTTCCTTTCATTCAGTTATAAGGGAAAGAAAGAACCTGATGATTGAAACTACTGTAAAGGAAATTGATCTGAGTGTTTCACTGAGACGTTATGTGGACGAGACACTCGGCACTGCAGGATGGACAGGTGAGCTCCTAATGCCTTACATGCATGTGTCGGCTTCCTGTTCCATCTAAATTTATGTCTTTTAATCTGCTATTATTTATTGTATTGACAAATTTTTACTTAGCCTATGTGCTGTGCTTTAAATTTTATTGGTTTTATATAGTGTTATTTTAATGAATTTTATTTGTATTGTTTTTATTTTTTATGTATTATGGTGATTGTATATTTTAGGTTAAAATGACAGCACTTTGGTCAACTGGGTTTTTAAAGTGCTTTATAAATAAAGTTGGTATGATATGGTATGTTCAATGACAGTGCTGATCCTGTGGGTCACTGAGACGCCCGGGTTCATTACTTTCCTGCTAAATTCAGGCTTCTTTTGACATTTTCAGGCTGATCTGAGAGCTGCTGCTGCTGCTGCTGCTGCTGCTGCTGTCACTGTGAAATCCTCCTCGTTACCCTACAGGAATAACACAGTGTAACATGGACCGAGGAGAGTGAGTTCTCTGCAGCAAAATGTGATAAAAGTTTAACAACTACTGTGAGAAGAAGAAGAAGAAGAAAAACATTCTATCTACTACTGTACAGTACTTAGCGTATCTAAATACAGTTAAACACCTCAGCAGTATCAGACACAGGCAGACCTGAGAGGAATGAATCAGGATTTTCCTTCAGCACTTTGTCCCTAAATACTCAAGTAGGAAACTTTCAACGACCTCCTCGGGACTTAACTCACTATTATCTCACTTGGGCTGCAGGAATTATCATCTGTGCTCTGCTCTGCTGTGGTGTGTGGCCATGTGTGCAAATGCTTACTATAGCAAAGTCTTGTTCTCTCGTGCATCAAGCTTAATGTAGTCGACCGGGCATGTAGTGCCTTGTTAAAGAAAGAAAAAAAGAAAAAGAATATATATCTATAAACTGCTCACGGAGTATAGCAGCAATGTCAGATCACCGCACAGGCCGTTTTTATGATGTTGTGGAAAAATCAAAACACAAGACAAAGTAGAGCACTTAGGGCTGTTTAATAATGCATCCCACCCAAAATTCTTTACTTTAAGAGAGAGAGCAAAGTGGTCGACTGAGGAACTGAAAGCTGATCTCAACAACACACGACGCTGCTGCTGCCGCCGCCGCATCGTGATGGGGAAAAACGCTCGGCAACACAGCTCCTTTTGTCTCTTTCCAAATGTAACCGAGCGTCTGCGTCTTTCTTTGAATAACAAGCACGAAAAACTGGCGGTACACACAAAATAATTACTGCCTGTAGTCTAAATAGTTATCTGGGTCAAATTTCTCATCTGCATACCACTCCAAACAGCTCTAATGAACGCCTGCCAAACTGTCATTTGTGCACAGAGAAAATGAACGAGAGGCGTAATTAAAGGCATAAATGTCCAAACCCACTAAATAAATCAATTTAATGGAGTAAACACACGTTAAGTATCACATGCACTCGGCAGCCACTTTATTAGGGACACCTAAAGCCAACATCTAATGGTCCAATCACATGGCAGCACCTCAGTACATTCAGTCACGTAGAGACACGGTCGAGACGATCTGCTGCGGTTCAAACCCAGAATCACGACACGGAAGAGACTGATTTAAGTGACTTTGAACGCAGCGCGGTTGTTAGTAGCTGACGTGCGCTGGTTCTGAATTAAAAAAAATTGTTCATCTACTGTGATTTCACGCAAAATCGTCTCTGGGATTCACAGAGAAGAGTCTGAAAAAGAGGAAATATCCAGTCAGCAGCAGCTGTCTGGGTGAAAACCACCTCGCTCATGTCATTAGAACTTAACAAGACTGCAGAAACACAGCCTGCTCTGATGAGACTCATCAACATCAACACTTCAGGAACATATTTGCACCATCTTTGCTGTTTGCACATTATTGCTGCCTGATACAGTATTGCACTACCGTGTTACGTAATTGTCTTATCGTTGTCTTTATGATCATCCTTACATCAATTTCTAATGTGTCATGATGTTCTATGTCAATTTCATTTTTAAAACATGGATGTGCGTTGTTTTTTCCCTAACGATGTGAAATGTTGATGTGCACCTTAGGAGCAGCATCTCAAATCTTGTTGTACTACTTTACTACTTTGCCTTATTGCTCCACTTGGGTGCATTAGGCCGTCAACAAATGTCCTCCACACTTCACACGGTTCTTGGCAATTCTTTCGAGGTCACCCCAGTTGAGCCCACTCCTTGACATTTCTGCCTCCACACTTCTTCTCCAGCTGTTCCTGGGGCGACCTCCTTCCCTTTTCCCTTGGGGTTTTCCATCGCAGGGCTTGTCGGGTTATGTTTGTGGCAGGTTTTCTTAGGGTGGGCCAACCCAGCTCTCTCGCTTTCTCCTTCCAATTTGTCAAGTCAATGGGATCCTGTTGTACTAATGCAACGACAATAAAGACTTCTATTCTATTCATCACCTGCTGGTCGAGTCGGGTCAGACCTTAGCCTGAACAAACATGAAAGCATGGAGTGATGGTGTGAGGACCCCGTCGACCCTTTACGACCACAGTTTACTCATCTTTTAATGGCTGCCTCCGGTGTAACAGAGCTCAAAACATCTCATTTCGTGAACATGATGATGAGTTCACTGGACTCCAACAACCTCCACAATCTCCAGACTTCAGTCTAGTAGAGGTTTGACCTTAAAGAGGAGATTCACAACAAAATCTGCACCAACTGTGATGCTGTTGAATCAATATGAACCAAACGTCTCCAACATCTTGTTGAATCTAAACCACCAAAAACCAACATGGTACCAGCTGGGTGTCCTTAATAAAGTGGCCAGTGAGTTTCTATCTATCCATATAATGTTTTTCTTCAATGCAGCATAGTTTTCTACCCTGCTATAATTACTGAGGTGTTTTATTGTATTTCATATCACAGCATGGGCTCAGGTTAATGAGTTCATCTGCCTGAAGGCTTACACAGGGCTTAAGCCACAGAAGTTGGATTCAGTTGAAGTGTTTTTTCCCCACCTTAAGGCCAGTGAGGATGATGTAGAAGTAATTTCATACCTGTCTTTGATGCTGCAGGTGCTGATCGGGCGAGGGCAGGGGGATGACGGGCACCGGATCCGGGACGTCCCCTGGAGTCTGAGGTAAACACAGTCTGTCGTCTCGATCCGCCTCTCCCTCCGCCTGCTCCGTTATCACTCCCAGCTCTGGGATGCCCTCCAATTTCTCAAACTGGAACAGATGATACAGCCATGAGGAGCCGTGTTTCCAAATCATGCACTCATTTTTTTTATTTTTTTTTCGCCCTGTACCATCACATTTTGTTCCAGGCTCACAGTCAGCGAGCCTCTCCCAGCATGCAATGGGTAAAAAGGCAGAGCAACGCCCTGGATGAGTTTCCAGTCTTTTTTTTCCCAGTCCATCACAGAGCTGAGTCCAGCAGGGAGGAGGAGGAAAAGGAGGAGGAGGAGGACATCTGAACTGAGCTTTGCTTTCTTGTTTTCTCAAAAACTAATTCAAACGCTCTGCTTCCAAATATGAGCCTTGTGAAGCACTTTCACTTTTAAAAATAAACTTGAGCTGAGAAAATGTTCTGCTGGGACTCGGTGTCAAGTCAAGGATGTGTGGTGAATCTACAGCAAAGTGCACGTGGATCCTCTCCGCTGCTGCTGCTGCATCACCTGCACAAAGGTCTCCTGACTCGATACTGCATGAATAAACTGATGAGTCAGGGCCGAAGCAAGAAATATGACACGAAGTCGCAACTCAGTTTGTGAATAAATATTATGCAACAAAGCAAACCGACGGGTTATTGCAGTTTGATTTAGCATAAACTGGGCGACAGCGTGAGCGGTGATTTCGAGCACAGCGGAGAGAAGATCAGTAATTACAGAAACTGTGTCCGTCAACGGGAAAATCACCGCGGGTCAAAACAATCCAACGGGACATGAAACTCACGAATTACAAGTTTAGTCAACCAGAAGAAGACAACACACACACACACACACACTAAAAGGAGAGAGTTTTGCAATCGACCGGCGGATCAACAAGCCGGACAACAGATGGAGTTGCTCAATCAGCCGCGCAGCGAGCTGACTGGACTATCAATCAGGACCTGCAGTGGTACCTGCAGCCTGGTGGGGAGTCCGCACCTCAGACCGAGAGGGAGCAGGAAGTGGAAGTGATTCAGGATGAGTCGCCGGTTTTGTTGCCATTTTCACAGTCGCATCCATAATGATGGACTCGCAGTTTAACGTGACACGCTCCGCGGTGTCGTCTCTGCACCGTACGGGCTAATAGTCGTCATTTGTAAACTCAGCTGCCTGTTTATCACAGTACATCCAGCCTTAAACATTATGCACTGCTATAGAAAACTCAAGTAGGAGGTGTTTCTGTTTGTATGATAGATGAGTTAGTAGATGATAGTGGGAAACAATCTCTTTTACAGTTAAAAAGTCTTTATTTCTATGGTCTGGTCATGTTTAACCTTAAAAACTCCTACGTGTTTCAGTGAACAAGCGTCCAAATGGAAGTTAAGTTTTCAAACCACCAATCAGGAGCCTCCACTTGGCAGAAGTTAGTTATTTAAGTTTGAACAAACACTTTAAAGTGGTAAAACCTTCATTACAGGAGGGTTTGATAGAGGAGAAACGTATTAGATTTAGCTCTGTACCTAATAAACTGAAAGTATCCGCGAACTGTGCATATCAGCCCGATTCTTAACAGAAGAAGCAAATAACCAGAAATTACATCCTAGAAGAAGTTCATACATTATTCAATATACTACCTCAAGTGAAAACTGGGGAAACCAAGTGATTATTATGAGGACGAAGTGAAACAGTGAGCAGCACAAACCCGGCGATTCAATATGAAACACGACTGATGTCGGAGCCTCACATCTTTCTGTGTTCACACTTCTCCTTCTGCAGATTTTGCTCATTTTTGAACCATGATTTCTCAAGCTAGATGTGTTTGAACACAGAGAAAAATCCAATTTACCCCCCAAAAAAGGAAGGAAGTCATGCAAAGAATCAGCTGCAACAAAATGGAAATGAAGCCATCAGTCTTTTTTCTCTCAGGTTTTTCATTCATGTTTCTGTTTGTGAATTTCTTATATTTCTTTCCACCTTTGATTTACTCCTCTCTCCAGCTTCAGCTTCCCACGCTGCCTGAGTTCGTCTCATTCACTAATTCTTACATCATCACATCTGACCAGATGAGCTCCTTCCTTTTCCTGAGTCGATGCACCTGTCGATACGACTCTGCCTGTATGGAAGCGTATCTGCACCTTTATTCAAATAGCAATGCAGTTTGTAAAACGGCAATTCAATGTGCAATTTGGAACTGAATGGCTAAATTGCACATTGAATTGCTATTCTGCAAACTTAATTGCCATTTGAATTAAGGTGCAAAAACGCCATGGCAATATGACATTTGACTAATTCCATCTGAATTCCTCATTTTCATCGAGATTATCAAAACTTTATTTAGGATTGCATTGGCACTTCGCATATTGAATTGTAAACTGCCAAGTACACTTTCAAATTGCATTACAAAATTGCACGTTGAATTGCCATTTTGCAAAATGCACTGGCATTTGAATAAAGGTGCAGATACGCTTCCATGTGCTTCTTCTCAATGAACTAACTGAGCTGCTGAATTTCTTCTTTCTTGTGCGATCAAACCTGGCTCTGACTCACCTCTGCGTGCGTCGTCTCCTCCGCGGAGTCGCCCTTGCGGCTGAGCCTCCAGTGCATGAGGATCCACCTGAGCTTCATGTAGAAGATGATAGTGTTGCGTCTGAACAGTCGGACCTCCTGCTGCAGCGTGGCCCTCTCCTGGGTCCAGGGAGCGTCGTGACTTTGCAGCCCCTGCAGCTCCAGGCCGCCGCGCTGGGCCTCCAAACGCAGAAGTTCATCTTCCTGATGAGGAACAGATCAGGGAGCAAACTGAGGAACATGGTCTAACACTATTTAACTGTTGGCTTTAGTTGTCTAAGTCACATTAAATAAGTGACATGTGAATAATGTATCCTGTCATTTTAATAATTCATACACATCCATAATTTTAAATATGCTGTGTCGGATTATTGGATTTAGAGAAGCTTATACTTATCATTACTATATTCTATAATAAAAATGTAGCTTTCATTTTAAGTTCCTATAAATATTATGTACAATGTCAGATGTATACTGATTCATCATTAAATCTATTACATGTCACAGTAGAAAATGTCTATGACAAGTTCATTTCTAGATTTGTTCACAGACATATCTAAATTTAATATCAATAGGTTGAAAAAAATGAGATAGTATTTTCATTTAGGCAAAACCGTCTAGCAATCTTTCCTAAAAAATCAACAAAACCCAGACAGTTAAAAAAACTGTTGTTGATTGACCGATGATGCTTTTCTTTTTGTGGAATATGCAGAGACCCACACTTTCAGTTTCTTTTAAAAACTTTCTATTTTCAGTATCACTTCGTAAGAATAGCTGTCATGTTAATCATGTATCAAATCTCATGCTGCAAGAACAAAACAGCGTTTGTACCGAAATTGCTTATGTCAGATTGAAGACAGCGTAATTTAAACCCCCTCCCCCGTCTAAAACAGATTACAGGTATGAATATCAAAGCTGAAATCCAAAACTTTCCTCCCTCCCAAGTGGAAGACTTAATTAAAAGTATGTTCCAACTCCAGCGTTAAGATAGCAGAGCCGGCGAAGTGTGATACTGCAGGGCTTTTTATTATGCTCGAAACTCAACCACCGTGGCGTCGTGACTGAGTGACTGTGTGATGTAGTCGTAGCTTCTCGTACCTGAGGCAGAGACACGACGGCCTCGCGCTCCTCCGTCGCCGCCCTCAGCCTTCGCTCGTGATCCAGACGGAACTGGATGTCAGAAGCAGGCGTGTCCCGGAGCTGAACCCACACAACAGCACGGTCCACAGTCACTTTACCAGCACTTTGGATTAAGTCACATCATCACATACACATAACTGATATCTCACTACTACACAAGCAAGAGGGGGAGGGGAAGGGGTTTGTGTATGAGACGATTCGCTCTCTTCATTTGCCGCAGATACACAAGAAAGAAAAGAGAAACAAAATCACAGCAGGATGGAAAAAAACCCTCAAATGAGCAGATTTCAAGCTGGACCAAATATTGTATATAAAATATAATTCTAACTTGCGAGTTTGGGAAATAATATGTTTATTTACTGTTGTTTTGAGAATTAGATTATTATACAGAATATGCCTGTTGACTAAATATTGTAGACGTAGCCACCTGTTTGTTAGCTTAGCGTAGAGACTGGAAACAGATGCTAAAATCGTACAACAAACCCAAGTGTAAGGACAAGACTTCACCATTTTTGTTTTCCAGTCTTTATTCTAAGTTAACTTTGACCTTTGACCTTTTTATATAATCACACTTCCCAAAATGTCTCATCTCTGGCCTTTTCTGCATTAAAAGTTATTCTAATTTGTTGGAATTTAACTCTGTATTATGGAACTGCATCATTCTGACAAGACATATCCAGCATTTACTGCAGCTTTAAAACTTTGCCCCACCAAATATCATGTAGATAAAAGTTATAAGACATCATTCATAATAGAATTTATCTCTTAGTATCTCCAAAAAATGCACTAAATTGATTTAAAAAAAGTCTTGGATGCCAAATGCAACAACTGAAGTGGGAAGTTAAGGGATGTTGTCGGGTTTGATCGTTTCTACTACAGGTGAAAAAATGCTCAAAGGGAAATGAGATGCTCATGTTTATGGTTTTGTAATGTAATGACACTTCTTTCAGTCGTCAGCTTGGTTAAGAAGAAGACATCCCTAGAGCGTCTTTATTTCCTGACAATAAAAAAAAAAGGTGCAGATTCACAGTCTAAAAACGGCAGCTTACAGTTTATAACATGGTTTCTCTCTCTGCTCTCTCCAACAGTAAGTTGAGCCGTGCAGCGTGTGCTGACCCTGGATCACCTCGCTGTCAGCCCAATGTCAAATGCAAATCGCACAGGCCTACGGTGCCGCGCTAATCCTGCCATATCCAAGCTGCTGCCACCCCCCCCCCCCTCCCTCCCTTCCCATTCATTAATTTCACCTCACAGATTACACTGCGGCAGGAAGGCATGGGGAAGAAGGAACCCACATGAATGTGCTGTAACTGTAACTGTAATAGTTATGTGTCACATCACCACTGCCAGCGCTCTGCATTACATAACAGCGGGCAGTTTCTCTATGAAAACAAGCATGAGGCAGCGATTATGAATCACAGTGTCCTGCCATTACACAGCCGGTTTATTAAACCGCCGAGTCACTCAAGGGTTTAACAGACCTGCAGCAACATTACCACTCGCCTGTTAGATTTCCTCTGTGTGTGAGCGTGAGTGAGTTTAAAGCGTGTCCGACTCCTCACACTTTGTGTTTAAATTGTGCTGAGTCAGGGCATCTGTGTGCAGACGCAGCTCTGTGAGACACTGAGTGCATTACAGTCGATTCATCTGCAACTGTTCTGACATGGGAATAATCATTATTGTCATTTTTGATGCAGAATATTCAATATGACCCTCTGGCTTCACCTTGAGGTCGTGGCTAATTTCTGGATTTCTATATAAAAACTAATTGATCTATTGACTTTAAAGAAGAATTGGCACATGAATCAATAAAGAGATCATTGGCTGCAGCCTTGAAATAATAAATAAGCCTCAAAAGTCCATACACTGTAGCTGTGCATGGCTGCTGACTCACTGTTACAGACGCAACACTGCATGTACCAGCACTGCAGATGAGTTTTTTTTTAAAAACACAACACACATTTGACAAATTATGAACGATAAAGTTTCAATAAAGTGGTACAACACAGGTAACGCTCTTAACTCTGAGGTAATATATGCAATCGACTTTCTCCTTCAAAGAAGTAAATCAATCAAAAAATGTCCAGGGGCACATGGTAGAAACAAAACAACCAAAAAACATTAAAAGAAAAAAAAACAAAAGAGCAAGAAGAAAATGCTAAATCAAAGTTGAAATTAAACACCAGTGGCTGTGGGAGTGGATATTTAGTGTGGAGGTAGAGCGAGTGGATGAAGTGAAATCGTGTTCAGCATCAAAAAGTGACTCGTGGCTGCTGGAGCGTCACTAGACATGCTGGACTGAGCGTGAAAGTTACATCCACTACACCTTGTGGCGTTTTCATCGAGATAATCGTCACTTTCAGATTTTATTTTGAAAAGCATGCATGCATTTTTTTTTTCTTTTTTCTTGTGTAATTAATAATAATAAATACCTGCAAATGCTATTGATAGCTTTACTAATGAGCAACAATTCTGTCTTGATTGCAACTGGAGAAACAAACTCTCCAAAAATAAACCCCAGAGCATGAACTCAGTGCTGGGACTAGCAGGGATGCACTGAGACTTTCCACTGTATTAAATACACCAGCGTCATTATAAAAGTTCAGCTTCTCTGCTGCTATCTGCTGCACCCAGTCCCTCATGGTGGGCGACCGATTTCAGCACCACAGCAGTCTGCGGCCTCATGTTACCTGAGATAAAAATAACCCTGAGGAGCCCACGCATGTTTTTTAAACTGATTTTTAAAAAAAAAACATTTTTACTGTATAATGCCGAGAGCTGAGGCGCTGGAATCGATACTGGAAGAGGTGAAAGTCAAATGGCTATGGCATCCCTAGTCGATCAGTATGCATGCAGCATCGGTGTGTTAAAAAAATAAATAAAAAATAAAAATGACATGCTCCAGTTAAGTTTTGGGGTTGATTTTTGGAGGGTCCGTTCACCCTGTGGAGCTGCGTTTCTTGTTGCTCGACTGTTCAGAAAGTGAGAAGTGTTTTTTGGCTGGAGGGAGGTGAGAGAATATCAATATCGTCCAGATTGGTTACAGGTTGCTCTACACAGAAGAAGGCCCATATATATAATATTATATATATACGTATATATAGGAGGCTCACAGTGGAGCCCGTGTTAACTCAGTCCCACAGGTGGAAAGGGGGGAGATGGAGGAGGGAGGAGGCACTGACCTCTGCTCTTAAAGCCAGGGGCCTGTGGTACCTAGTGAGTCCCGTGGCTCCCCTGCTCTGGGCCTGGCCCCCACCCTGGCTCTGGCTCTGGGGCTCCACGCCTCGCTCCTGTCCTAGACGCCACTCCAGCTCATCCCTCTGACCGGACTGTGAGTGACGTGGGGGGGAGGGGGTAGTGGGGGGGGGGTGAGGGGGAGGGAGGGGAGGGAGATGAGTGTGGACGATGGGTGTTGAAGGATTAGGGGGGGATGGGTGCGGGGCACAAGGGGTTGCAGGTGGTAATAGTCATGGCGGGTGGTGGTGGTGGCGGTGGTGGTTTGAGATGCGTGAGGTGGATCGTGGACAAAACAGACAGAAGACGACGAATGGAGAGGGGGGGCGTGGTGAGGGGGGGCGAGGAAAGAAAGTGGGCGGGGGGAAAAACAAACAAAAAAATAAAACAGAAAATGGGTAAAGAATATAAGCAGAGCGGAGGGGAAAAATTAACTAACAAGACTACACGGTGTGGAGAAGAACAAACGGACTAGAGTACGAAGAAAAGCGCAAAGAGAAAGACCAACTTAAAGATGACGGCGTATGAGAGAGATGAGAAGAGAACGAGAATGAGGATGAACAAAATCATGGGCTGAAACATCTGGCGGGAACACAAAGAGGAACAAAGAGAGGGAGTCGGGGAGGAAAAGAATGCAAAACACTTGTTATGAAGCGCATGCAATGAGGGATACATGAGTCCAAACCAACAGCTGAGAGATACCACGGCAAACTGCAGAGCGAGAGCTAGCACGCTAAAAAGGTTTTCAACACATGCCCGTGCACAGCCGTGTGTGTTGTAGAAGCAGTTGACTAAAGAAAAGTTCAATCTTGAGCCTGTATGATGCACATTGGTTTGTTGTTGTTGTTGTTTTTTTCAGACAACACAGCATTTACAAAATTCACTGGAGGCTTCAGTTCAGCTTGAAGCTAGCGCCGCCATGCTAGCTGCTCCCCCTTCGCAGCAGTGCCCACATTTCCTCCCAGCTAGCAGAACTTACATCTATTATGTCAAAGAAATAAATACAAAAGTGTTTAACAGTCACTAAAGGAAAAAAAAGGGATGTTTTCTCTTCTAATTTTGACCTCTGTAGATGATTATGAGAAATTACTAACTGTTTTTGACACTTTTATCTCATAATTACGATGGACTGAAGATTTTTGGACAAAA
Source organism: Decapterus maruadsi (assembly GCA_030347415.2). NCBI lineage: Eukaryota > Metazoa > Chordata > Actinopteri > Carangiformes > Carangidae > Decapterus > Decapterus maruadsi. The sequence goes on from CM064906.1 coordinate 24,508,488, forward strand.
AAAAAAATCTATAAATGTGAATGTATAAATATTAGGGATGTTTTTCTAAAGATATGATTATGACAAGCTATTTTGTCATTATAACATAATCGCCTGTAGAATATTTCAAACTTACAATATCTTATGATTTTAAGACAGATATTGTATTTTTATCAATGAAATTTCCCTAACTTGTGCACAAGATATTATTAACTCCAACATATGTGATTATAATTTAAGTCTAATCTAATAATAAGAAGTATCCCATGCTTTATGAGATGATAACACAACAAAAATCTCATTATTAGAGCCCACACATGTTTTTAAAATAAACATATCACCTCATAATCACAAGATGCTAGGACATTATTACAAGATTAAGAACTCATCATTGTCAGTTCTCAAAGTCCTTAATATTGAAATTTAACGATAAAAATCTTGTAGAGTATGAGAAGTCATAATCATAGGAATAATGTGGTAGTAATTATGAGATATAACATATCTTAACAATAATTACCAGATAAAGATACATCTTATAAACACAAACATCTTATAATAACAAGAAGCAGAAGAGATCGTGTCAAAATTAGGAGAGAACATCTCTGTTTTTCTTTCTTTTGTGAATGAGCTTCCATACAGTAGCCTACACAGTGTCTTCCTCTTACTGCTGCAGGACCCTACTCTTTGCTGCTGCAGTGCGGCCTTTCACATGTAAAACACTCGACAACTGTGTTCGACTTCTTCCCTCAACAACTCTCGCCGGACGAAGGCCTTGTTGCTTTAAAAACAGGAGTGCGTCCTTAGTGCAAGTGGCTACAGTAGCTGTGACTAAACCACCCAGCTTCACCCAGACTAACCAGTGAGTCCTACAGGCGGAGGAGCAAAGCAGAAACAGGTCATTGGATAGAATGAGCATGGAGGCAGCTTCAGTCTATTATCTCTACAAAGCAGCCTGGGGTCTTGAGTTGAGAAATGTTTGAGGAGCTGTTTGTTTCATTTCCATACGACAGACTTTCTGATCGGAGAAGACATCCAAGATGTCTGCCTGATCATGCAGCACAGAGATAATGGACCTGCGTTGGGAGAGTACACAGTATGTTGACATGTTGACTTTACACTAAGCTGCTATAGAGAACAAGGACAGAAAGCAGGATGCCAGCCAGCGAGGTTCTTCCACAGGCAACAACTCACACAGCGCCATGCAACTCCTTTTTTTTTTGTAGAACAGAGGTTATTTTAGTCATTGCACACATTTTTTTGGCTCGTTTCCTTGGCAACACCATGGAGTAACCGATCCCAAGTGTGTGTGTGTATGTGTGTGTGTGATGATATGTTGTGCAAACATTACAGCTACACCATTAATGTGTCATAATGAGTCATACAAGTGATAGCATGGTGTAGCTCGGCTGCAAAGGGAAAAATATTTACTTCATCATGCAACAATTCACTATGTCAAGATTTTTTATTTTTTTTTTAAATCAAGCCAAATGGAAGAAGCTGCCATAACTTTCCTTTATAGTACTTACTCCATTCACACCAAGCACCCTTTCAAGCACCCTCCTATAAGCACCCTTTCCAGGCCCTGGCTGACTGGAAGCAGGGCGGCTGCAGACAGTGAGTGCAGGGGGCGGGAGGCAGGCAGGGCTGCTGGCTATGAGGATGTGCATGGAGATGCAGATGTGAATGTGGCGGCAGCAGCAGCAGCAGCAGCAGGAAGCGATGGCAGTGGTCGGTGGTTCAAGGGGAGAGGGGGGTGTGGGGGTTGGCGGCGGTGGCGGTGGCGGTGGCGGTGGTGCCAGTGTGGTAGAGCTGGGTGGCTCATGGTGGAGCAGTGGGGGGCCTGACATGTCACCCTGTACTGGCACTGGACGTCTGGTGGTGGGGAGAGGGAGGAGGGCAGAGGTGGTGGTGTTGGGGGGAGGGGGTGGCTACTGTATGGGATCTCTCAAACTCTTTTTTTTTCAGTTTAGGCTTTAAAGGATGAGTTCAGACTTTTTTTCTTCCAGTCACTGGGTTGTATTTGTATAAAAACCAAAACCTGATGTAGTGAAACTCTTCTCGTATCGGTGCAAAAACACAGTCTTAAGTTTAAACAAAGCTAAATATAAACTCTGGTAAGAAACAGCAAAGAGACACTGTCTTAGGTATTGTGTATTTTGTATATAATCTATCTATCTTTATTGTGTTCTGCTTAATTCTATTGTAAATAAATGCTAAACTCTATATGTGTATTTTTTGCACTAGAATATTAGATAACACTTCATAATAAGTGCACACTATTAAGCATTAGTTAAGCATTAATAAATACTGAATTTTTCATTTATAATGCATGAATACTGATTAGATTATACACAGTTAGAGTAAAACAATTTAACTGTGTTTATAAACTACATAACTAATGAGTATTCATGTGTTTTAAATGATTTCACTATTTAATGCTTAACTAATGCTTACTGAATTCTTTTTTATTTTATTGCTACTATTTTTTTTGTACCTTTTGTATTTGCACCTGACACCACATCAAGTTCCTTGCACTGTAAAGTGAACTTTACTGCTCTTGGCAATAAAAGGTTTTCTGACTGAGGAAAAAAGACTGCAGTATACGAACTTGAAATCAATGCAGCAGAACCAGAGATAGTGTCTTTAAACCTGATGCTTATCTTACCCAAAATGCACCTTGACTACAGTTCAGTCAGAGATTCAGGTGTTATGCTGTAGGTAGTACAGTAGCAGCTGATCTCCAGGGGTCTGGTAACTCACTCATGACTTCTTGGTGACTTCTTTCTTTCAAACATCTTTTGTTGCCACAAGAAGTTTATTCCACATCTGTCACAGAGCTGTAAAAACAGACTTTGATGGGTAAAATCAGTGCACTTCCCCTTTAAGAGAACTTTTTTTGCACTGGACAAGGACTGTCAATTTTGTCCTGTCACACTACAGCGAGTACTGGAGGGGAGGACAGATTACAGTGACCTATAACTCTCTCAACATACATATTATATTAAGACAGACTTGGAGCAAAAGAAAAACTCTGAACTCATCCTTTAAGACAACTTAATGAGATTCCCACTGACAGGCGGCCTGGCTGTGGACAGTGTGTGTGCACTACAGACGTACGGCGCTGCCACTTTTTTCTCTTTTTTTTTAATTAGAGCCGATTTTTTTTACACATAATGCTGACTTAGGATCTCATTTAGTTTATTTTGGCCTTAAATGGTCCACTAATGACTGCACACTTAGGGCCATTAAATCAAACCTAAATGAACTCTCACATTTATAAATACACCAGTGGGTTTACTCATGGCGACCTCATTGTCTGAATTATGTCGACTACTTAACATGATCTTGAAAACAGTTTCACTTTGCCAACTGCTGCTATAAAGCAATAAAGCCATCTGGCTCCATGGGCTTTTTTTTTTTCTTGTCTTCAGTATTTCTTTCCTGCAGCATGATATCGTCCGGACACCCAGGTGGGATCATTTTAAGGTTGAATGTTAAAGGGATAGTTCAACATTTTGGCAAACTGGCCCTTTGCCATAATCCCTGTAGTTTTAGCAGTAGGTTCGTTACCTTTAATCGTCGGTGCAAGCTACTTTAAGAACGGCGGAGCAGAGCCGTGAGCTGCTCAGAGCTACGCTACGGAGGCTCATGGGATTTCTTGGTTTCCCTTATGAAATACACAATCCAACAACTTCAAAACGCTCTAATGGACAAGTTGTGACCTGCACATTCACCACGCCATGAAATAATAACTGAATGAGACAGAGTTGTTTTCAAGGCAAATGCAGAGACTGCCTGCCAAAAAACTGCCCCTGAAGGCAACACGCATCAGCGGTTTTGCATGAATTTACCTCTAAAACAACTCTGTCTGGTAACGTTGTGTTATTATCTCATAGCGTGGTGAATGTGCAGGTCACAACTTGTCCACCAGAGTGTTTTGGAGTTGTTGGATTGTGTATTTGATGAGTTTGATGAGGGAAACCAAGAAATCCCATTAGCCTCCATAGCGTAGCTCTGGAGTGAAACACTAAAGATAATGAACCTACTGCTAAAACTACAGTGTAGGGATTATGGCAATGGGCCAATTTGCCAAAATGTTGAACTATCCCTTTAATCAGTGTTATGCAAGATCCTTCAAGAACATCCTGTTTGCAATGGCCGTAAGAAAAGTACTGACTCTCTCTCCTCCATCATGGCTAACTAACAAGCTGTCTCTACCTGCAGGAGGTTCACGATGCACTGGACTTACCTGGAAGTCCGTCACCAGGTCTCGCCCAAATGTTCCGATGGGAGAGTCTCGGGACATGGAGGTGACGGTGGACAGGAAGCTGCTGGACTCTGTGAGGTTCGGCATGGGCGACAGGTCGTCGGTCCTTTCCCTCAGCCCCTCGCCGACGTGGTCCAGCTTCTCCATGAAGATGTGCAGCTCGGTGCGGAACGCCTTCATGCGCGTGTTGATGGAGTCGAGGACCTGGGCGTCCGGTTTGGCCCCTCCCTCCAGGCTCTCTCCGGTCGTCACCAGCAGCCTGCCCTCGAAGATCAAACTGTCGGTGTCCGTGATCAGCCGGTCGACCGTCTTCCCGAGCCGCTCCGCCTCTCGCTTCACGTTGCTGAACGACTCCCGCTCCTCTCTCCTGCGATTGGCCAGCTCGGTGGCGCTGAGCTCGCTGCCGTCCGACGGTTTGATGCTTCCGAACCCTGAGGTGGTTGTTGTTTTCTCGAACATGTCTTCAGAGTCGCTCTCGCCTCCGATGGGGCCCTCTCGCTTCGGGTGGAGAAGAAGAAGCCGTCCCGCCTCCTCGTCCTCGGCGGCTTCTCTCCGGCCGGCGTCGCTCTCCGCGTCGCTGTCTCGCGGGCTGCCGGTGCGGAGCCCGAGGTGCGCGGCCAGGTCGCACCGCTGGACGTTGGACATGAGGACGCGGTTCTCGTACTGCAGCTTCATCACCTTCCCGCTGAGCTCGTTGATCTGCATCCGGGCCGATTTCAGCTCCTCCATCATCATCCCGCCACTGGAGCCGTTTCCGTTCCCTCCGTTCCCGGGTTTAAACAACCCTCCTTCGCTTCCCTCCTCGCCGATCGCCGCCGAGCTGCTGCTGCTGCTGCTGGGCCCGAACTTGAAGCGGTTGAGTTCGGATGTCAGCTGCCTGTTGTGGTCTTCGATCTCTGAGATGGAGCGGCGCAGCAGCTCGGCCTCCTCCTCCACGAACTGGAGATGGCGACGCAGCTCGCTCGCCGACTCCAGCGCGTCGCCACCGTACGGCGAGGAGGGCATGCTGGAGAAGGGTTCCCGTCCGAAGCAGTCTCTCTCGTACTGACACCGGATGTCTTCGTTCTCCGCCCTCAGGCTGCGGTTCTCCACCTCCAGCTCCACAATCTTGCGGCCCAGGATGTTGGCTTCCTCCTCCACCAGCTTCAGCCGCAGTCGCAGCTCCGCCTCTCGGGTGGTGTGCGGGCCGCCGCCGGAACACTCGGCCAGAGGAAGAGGACTGTCCACGTCCCCGTAAATGGACTTGTACTTTTGCAGCTCCTGCTCCAGCTCGTCCTTCTCCCGGCCAAGCTTCGCCATCTTTTTCCTCATCAGGCCGGACTCCTCCTTGGCAAACTGGAGCTGGCACCTGAGGTCCGCGCTGTCCTCCTGGCGTGAGAACGACACAACACAACATTTTAAACCTGCAGCAAATGATTTTTAGCCAGCGAGAAGAAGTTGTGAACGCCTACATATCGTCTTTTAAAGGGGACAGATTATGGAAATGTCACTTTTTGAAGGCTCTTTAATATATATTTGTGTCTTTGTCTTGCCTTTTGGCCTCCAAAATCTGAGAATTCATTGACAAAAAAAATCTGTAATTTTCAGGCTCTGTAGGTTGAAATCCAAGTGGTTTTATGAGCTGTTCCCTCAGTTGTCTGACAATGATGTAACTAGGATTCAAATTTGCATAACCCCACCCCTACCTGGTTCCGGTAGAAGGGGCGGGGCAATGGTGGTTCATTTGCATTTAAAGGGACAGGCACTGAAACCAGCCGTTCTGAACAGGGCTGTTTTCAGAGGATGAAAAGAGCTGTGATGTTTGATCCTTGGGGGATTTTGACCAAAGCATGTCACAGACATGTCTTTAAGACACCTGGGAACTATTTTGATTTGTGGAAATGGGGCCTTATATGTCTCCTTTAAGTTGCTTTGATTAACTTATTTACACATTTTTCGGAAATGTAGCAACATTATCATTAATTTGGAGTAAATCTGGTAACCTGGTGAATTGCAGTCCCATATTCACTCCGTTTTGGTTCAGTATTTGGCCCCTATCGGCTCCCGAGGGAAATATCTGGCTTATTTGTGTTCACCAGCTCATCTCCGAATGTCTGTTTGCTGTTTGGTGCTGGGCAGGTGTTGCACAATGGATTTTTGACGAAAAAAAAAAAGCTGCTTGTTGCAGCCAAAAATGCTGCTATGAGAGCAGAGAATGAATCACAAACACAGTAAAAAAGCTGCAGGCCAGATACCTAAACAATGAGCTGCAAACTCACTACGGAGCCTCGTAGAATCGGGCGCAGCTGCAGATTCGGATAACAACAGAGTCGGTGAGTTCATCTCTACATGTGAAATCTTTAATAAACAGGTCACAGATTTATTAGTTAAAACAGGAGCAAATGGTGGATTCGCACGAGGAGGACTGTTGTCAGACGGGGATTAATACACATTTGATGCTCTAGTGAGCATTTGTGACAGCGGGCTGATGTAAAGTGGGTTCGAGTCAAGAGCCCACGATGATAGTAATGAAGGAGGATGTCACTGAGCGCAACAGTGGTGTAACCTTCAAAATAAAAATACTCAATAATACAGAAATTGAGCAAAATATGTTCAGAAGGTCTTTTACCTGACTGGAGGATTTCTTGTCTTTGAACGTTTCCCTGCTTCCTCGTCTCCTCAGAGCCGTCTGTGAGAGAGCAGAGAAGAAGAAAGCTGTGAAACATGTAACAGCGCACAAACACCTCACACAGGATCTTCAAATATCAATTCCCCTCCAACAATTGCTGCTGTCACTGCATGATGGAGAGGGAAAATTAAAAACGCCAACAATGTTATAATACACTGATTAAAGCTATAAAAGAGGCTGTGAATGCAATGATGAGGACCTCTGCAGTTTTAAAAATGCTATTGATGCTTACATACATCATATAGCCAGAGTTTATACAGGCATGTGCAATAACTGGCAATATACCATAATAGGGTCCTTAATTAGTTTAGTTCATTCAGTCGTTTCATTCATTAAAAAAAATATAATAAAAACAGTTTAAAACAAAAAAAATAATGGAACTCCTGAATGAAAGGGGGCAGAAAGAAGTGAACTACGCCTTTTTCAAGAAATCCTTTACAAATGAGATGTATCAAAACGAAAGAAGAGGGAAAAAAAAAATTAAAATAATAACTGCAATACAGTGGCTTACATATATGAAGCCAAAAGGCCAGAGGAACATTAATCTATGTGGACGTCTTATGTAACATTTCCATCAGGTGGGAAGCGTCTACTGTAAAACAGGGCAGTGGCCAACATCTGGCCACCATGTGAGTCTTATTTCCATGTGAGTGAGTGGCAGATTGTACGGACACTGGATGTGATGTAAGTAAATTCTGCTCCGTATTGTAAGTTTGGAGAAAAATTCTGATGATGCTGATGATGAAGATGTTGTGTCATCATGTCTTTTGTTGTGTGATGCAGCGGGACGCTCCAGATCCCATTGAGAGCTCGGTGTGACAGACGTCTTATCCCGGCTCAGATTCAGTGACACATGGCGCTTCCACGGCGCTCGGAGGGAAAGCATCTGCCTGTCCAGTGGGGAAATCTGTCCTGTAGCTAATACTGCAGTCGGCGACTCGGCGTCGCACGCAAAGCCTGGATAAAACAGGGCCCTCTGCATGCCAGCTTAGCCTCTCACCCACCAAATACAATCATTCATTTTTATCAGGGCTTTTTCTTACAACATCAGCTGCAGCGCTGTGAGACCGCGACAAGATAGACAGGCAGGGAGCAAGAAGGGAGGGAGGAAATAGAAGGAGAAGAAGAAATCCCCTTCTCTAAAAGCAGAGCTCCAGGAACAGATCGCTGCCCCGGCACAGTTATTTAAAGGTACTGATGATAAGTTAAGTCACAGCCGAGCTCCTTTCTAAGAAGCATAATTTGATATTAATATTTCCGATCTCAGACTCGCGTCATATTTCAAAGTCGCCACACTTCATGAGGAAAATCCACAAGCCACAGTCCAGATATATTCAATTTACACATGAAGAAAAGAAATTAAGAGTCTCTGAACTTTGCTTTACTTTAAAAGCACTTCACTTTAAACTTTAAATCCTCGTTTAAAGCAAGTTACTGCCTTTTTTATTTGATATGTGAATCATACTGTGTGGAAGTCAACATGTTGCAGCGACCACGTTGGTATTATCTTATTTAAATATAAAATATAATCTACAGTAGTTGCACATATGTTATCCTTCAAAATGTCTTTGCTGAACTTTTTGCATGTTGTCCTTAAAACAAAGAAATGCAAACCATCTAATACAGGATGCACCTCAAATACCATTATCCAAGAGGAACATTGTTTTCACTTCAAATATCCCATTTTGCCACCGTTAATACAAAATAATACAACAATATATCAGAGAAAAACTGGTACATCAGCACCAATGACAAGGTTATTTGATTTACTCAAAAGCTTGAAATATAAAAGGTCTCTCTAGTAAAAACTGTATTCTGTTGAAATAATGAATCTCTGAGGAAACATTTTTATCTCTCCTGCAGAAACAAAACATCTCAAACCATCAACCAAATGCCTCCAAATAATAAACAATGACAATAAATAAATAAACCGCTGCATCACTGGATGAAAAGCTTAATAAAAACAAACCAAGATGGGACTAATTGCTGGTCAGCAGGTGGGAAAAAAAAGCTGTGTTTGTATCACCTCATAAAAATATTTTATGTCGTCATAAAAGTGTTTCCGGGACATATTTACATTGTCAACAGTCTGGTCCGGTTCGTCTTTAGGAATGAGGATAAAGTCGTATTTTATCACCAGCACCAGAACCGCAGCGGGACGGACGCTGTGGGACATTAAAGGCTCGATCTCCTCTCTACAGCTCCTGTCAGAGGAGCGAGTGAGACGGAGCAGCACCTCTGTATGGACGCTGGCGGTCACAGCTGTCTGGTAACCGCTGCAGTCGCTCCTGCGCTTTTCTACATTTTTCCTTTTGAAAGCATATTATCATACAGTATCAATGCAAATGCACAGTTGGTGAGTTTCTAGTGTTTGCAAAACCCACTTGACTCAAACTGCCACTCGAGGAAGAACAATTCATTTTGAATTGGTTTCAGTTTGGGGTTTTTTTTGCAAGTGAAGAACAGAATATTATTCATCACTGTTTCACACAAACGCTCCTCTTCTACTTCCACACTCATCGTCGTTCGTTTCTACTCAAACACAACACAAAGCGAACTCTCCTCCTCACGCTGTTCAAGCCGTTTCCAGCCAAAACAGGACCAGTCGAGTCGACCAGCGTGAATCATTCATGGCCAGACGGCTGGAAAGTGTGAGGGTGAACCTGTTTTGCCCGGAGCTGGGACCGACTTTGACTCAGTCTCTGGCTCGGTGACAGACGGGGGGAGGGGGGGGAGGGAAGCGCCTGCTTAGAGACGGGAACCAAAACATGAACATAACCAGAGTGTGGGCAGTGAGAGTCGCAGAGAGAGAGAGAAAGAGATTCTGTGTCCAACTTCATGACTGATTTTCCATCTATTTTTGAGGATGTAGCAGTGAATCATGTTTCCTGACTCAGTTCTCTGCTAATGATCAGTGTTTTCTACAGGAGTTTATTGTATTTTCTGGCTGAAACCATGAAGAGCTCTCATGGTTTTACTGAAATAATGAATTAAAGGGCAGGCATTTATAAACTGGAGAGCTTCAGTCTACGCCTATTCAATCTATTTATGAACTATAAGGATTGTATTATGGAAGGTTGACTGATTGTGATGGATGCTCGACTCTAAACAATTTGTGCACAAAATCGAACAAACAAACTCCCGTCTCCCCTCTCGTTGCCTTTACAGTTTGTTATAAATCTGTGTCAGAGCCTCAAACAGCCCGCTCTCTGCTTTGAGCTGAACGAAGAGGTTCGATAGTGCACCGAGTCTTTCTGGGCAACGACTTGCCTCGTAGCTATTGTGTGATGTGTTTGACGTTGTTGTTGTTGTTTAAAAAGAGTTACAGGATAAAACAGACCGGTTTTCCACCACAAAGTAAAGCAAATAGATTGTTTATCCCCGTATTTATCCAGTCACATTTGATTTCACGTCAAAATAAACTGAGTGACGTTGTTCAACTTGTGCAAACCGTCCTGTTATCCCTTCATCTCTAACTGCAGGAATCCTCTGTAATTCACTGCTTATACTCATGTTATTCACAGCTACATGTGAATCCACACACGTCGTGGTTCAATCCCAGCTCCCCCTCCCCCCCTCCCCGGGCCGGTATCTCCATCACCAGTCGTTGTTTAATTCCCAGCCCTCGGTGACAGAGCTAATCTCTCCGGGGAGACGGCGGATTAGACGACATCTTGCGCAAAGCTCCTCTGAACCCCAGACCGCCACGACCAGGGATCCCTGTTGACTGTGTTAACTTAACGGGAGTCGATCTGAGGCTCAGACAGACAACAACAGCCAGATCAAAGTCACACTGATCACACGCTGTCGTCAGTCTGAGCCATTAACCTACAAACACAAACTCGATTTTTAAGTGCCAGTTAGCGTTCATTTGATAGGGAACTCATTACTACACTCACATTCTCTGATGTTCAACAAATGTGCCTTCAGGCGGGAGTTACCTTTTTAATGTTGGTATTAATTATAGTTATTATCATCAGTGCTACCACTTGTACACTCCTCATGAAGTTAAAGGGCAACTACGCAAGTCCAGTCCGCTTTTTCATCTGTTTTGCTAACCCTCCTCCCGGCCATGTGCATTTGTTTACAACAAAGTCGGCGAGATATCAATCAACAGAGCGGTACACAACGTTATACGATGTTACGATGTGTATATTTGCGTAGTCTTATCCGTCATAAACAAGAGATTATGGCTCATGGGTTGGTTTGTGCCGCGGTGCTGCAGAGACGAGAGCTGAGACACCAGGTCGGAGGCTCTGATTTTGCAAAGTTGGTTTTCGGCCAAGAGACGCTATACGTTCAAAGCAGAGAGGCTCCGTTCTCCCTGCAACAAGTTACTTGTCATTTATTAAACCATCACAATTACTCCAAAGCTGTTTAATTAAGGTACAAATGTAGCATTGTTAAGCTAAAAATCCTGCATACAGTAGTTCCTCTTTAAACATCAGCTACGGCTAGAAACTCCTATTTGGCAGGAGCATGAGCCTGCAAACAGTAAGGCAAGGGCTGTGTGTTTTAGTGGAGGGACGCACTTATGTGTCCATAATCATAATCCTAATAGTCCAGTCTGTACAGGATCAATAAGATTAGCATCGTACAAAGCAAGGTCACACAAACAGTGCAGCAGGAGTCAGAGCAGAGACACACAGAGGTCGTGACTGCGGGTCACGGTTTTTATCCCCGCAGCAGATGGTGCAGCTCCGAACTGAAGCATCCTCAAGCTCGACACTGAGCCTCGGCCTCCTCCCGAGTCTCTCTCAGACGTCGGCCTCTGACACCTGCTGCACAGTCAGATACAAACAGTGTGTGTGTCTGTGTGTCACTGGTGTTGCTTTCTCTCTTTTTAGTACAGTCTCACTGAAAGGATCAAAGCTGATGAGCAGAACTAGAGACGTCATGTTCCTCTTCCTGCCTACATCACCCACAATGCAACTGGTCCATTCATTATGCTATTTACACTGTACATAAACAGTATACGTACTTGAACACATTTGCAACATATTAACTATTAAAAATTGACGATTGCATTTCTTAAATTAAAAGTAATGATTTGTTTTGGAAAAAAACCTCAATATATTTTATATATAATGAAGTAATTTATGAAAAAACTAAACTAATCATCTAAATTGCTTATAAATCAATTTTTGACTGTATTTTCTTCTTGAAAACTGAATATGTGAGAGTTTTGAGAACTGTTGATTGGATAAAAGAAAGAATCTGGAGAAAAAAAAGAACAGATTAATCATTATTGAATTTACTTTAACTGAAGTTATTTTTTCCTTCTGAATGTCACCACATTTAAATAAAAGCCTTGGTCTGCGACACAGACACACACACACTCCACATTCTCTTTGTGTGATTGTATTTCTTCCACTTAAACACACTCATGCACACACTGATGCACAAACACACACTAGCATCAGTCAGTCAGTCAGTCAGTCAGTGGTGCAGGCTGTTGCTGCTGCAGCTGGTGTGGAGCTGGTTGTGTGACTGGTGTGGCTGGTTTTACCCCCCTGGGCATCTGCCAGCCGGCGGGATTAGCAGATTGTAGTTACACAGTCGTTACCCTGCTGGGACGAGCGAGGCCGGCCGGCGCTGTGGGCTCCTCTCTCTCTCTCTCTCTGAGTGATGGGTGACAGTCTGTGTGTCACTGACCTCCTCCTGCACCTCCCACCTGGACCCTGCATCCCTTTTTTTTTTTTTACTCTCTTCACTCTTCACTCCTCCCTCCGTCTCCTCTCTCCTCTTTCTATCTCCCGCTTGTCCTTCCTCTTTACTCCGGCCTCACACACGTCACCCGTGAAGGACATGTGAAATGCAGGGGACGGCTAATGTGAGCTCTCTCTCTCTCTCTCTGTGTTGTTCTATCCCTGTGAGACCCAGCTGGACTTCAGACCATCAGAACGAGGTCATTCAGCCTCTAAAAAAAACACCTTCAAAGGCCTAAATTTGAAGGTTTCGGATTATAGATGGAGGTGAAGATGAGAATCAGGGTTTAAAGCGGAAAGTAGGAACCAATGGAGTCGACTGCGCAAAAAGAGATTTGGATTTGGCTTAAAAAAAAACAAAGGTTAGCGTTAAGATGAGGTTTAGGACTGGATATTGATTCAGTGTCATTTCATGGCAAAAGATTTAGGTTGGTTAGAAGTTTAAGGGTTTGAGCAGATATCGCCTCATCTCTTCCTCCTGCAAAGCTGTGACACGAGAATCACGTCATGAATCGTTTGCATGTGTTTTCTTTTCTTAAACTGCAGTGAGCTTAAGGGTGTCTGCATGGCTAGACAACAATAAAACAAGTTGTGACAATAGGCGAGTCAGGTGCATATTCAGGTTTAACTGGGTGATGTTTTGTTTTTTTGCATAATCCTCCCTCTGTACCAGTGCAGCAGCTTCACAGAAAAAGCTAAATTTAGATGCAGGATTATAGATTTTGGCTGCAAAAGTGTTGAGTTTAGTAAATTCATGGTCATTTTTTTTGTTTTTAAGATGATTTTGAATATCAGTATTAGAGTTTGGTTTGGTTTGGTTCATAATTAGATCAGGATTCATCAGTTTGTGCAGGTCAGGATGAATCAATTAAAATTCCTCACAAATCCAAAATGTGCAACAGCTTCTCTCCGCCCTCCGTGCCACCGTCAGTGAGGCGTCAGCAGGAGCCATTACAGTGTGTTTAGAGTCTCAGGGGGAAACTATATATTCAACAGATGAGTAAAAGCAAATGGCTCAATAGGCAACATTTGCACAGTGGAGCTCTGACACGGCGGCTGCTGCTGCTGCTGCTGCTGCTGCTGAACTCACACTCTCATTGGAAAAACTGGTGCGTGGTTCACAGGGGAAACTGAGAATATTGTGTACTCTGACACGCCTGTTTGCGTAAGACACTGAGACATTTTTTTGGAACAGGCGCCGGATGACATCGTGCTGTGACATCACAAAAAAAAAGAAAAAAAAATCCCAAAGGGAGAGGGAGGAATAAAATATTTTGGGGGTGGAGGATGTGTAAGAATGGGAACACGACGAGTGTATTTTCAGCAGCATCTGTACTCAACAGCTTGGCCTATTTACGTTTTTTTTTTTTTACTGAAAGACTGTAATACAGTGCAGAGGGTGGCGTCTGGCTCTGGTAATGGGATTTAACAGGGAAGTGTGGTGTGACCAGCGAAAAGGGGGCGTCGGATTGGAGGGGATGGATGGATGTGAGGATGGGGTGGGCTTTTTTCATCGAGGATGTGGAGGGGGGGGGATTGGAGCACAAAAGGAGCTGCGACGGCCGCTGGATGCAGATAAACCCCCTTCTCAACCCTGACAGAGGAGCCTAAGTCTCCAACACAACAGAATAAATATCGCTCACCCGGCGGGAGAGCTCAGGGAGATAAGTCGCTGTGAAATGTTTAGAGGCAGATTATATTAGTGAGATCTGGATGAATGAGCCCTCAATCTGGACTGTAATCCGTTTCAATAAATTAATTAATGCAGCGGCACACACGCACACGCACACTTGTCTGAATGCATAGAAGAAGTCCGACACTCTTTGAGTTGTTTAATTCAATTTCAAATCTTCCGTCCAAGGACGCGTTCTTCTTCTGAGGCACACGATGCACGAGTTTTCTTTTAAAGCTGCTGCTGCAACATGATTTACAGGCACCGTGTTATTTTTATAAGGACGATCAATCTTTGGCTCGTAGCACCTGCAGTGCTCTAAATATACTTCCACTGGATATGCTCCATCAGCCAAATATGAACCATGCAACCCACTGAAATTGAATTTGCTGCTGAAAATGGTGCACAACCCCCCCTCTCACCTCCCACCACTACCACCACCACAGGTCGCTGCAGCGAAGCTACTGCTGCTGCATTTTTCCAGAGAGCCCTAAACCAATCAAAGCTGACTGAATTAGAGTAATCCAGTAGAGAGCGCTGCGCTGCTCAGACAATGTGCACACGTGTGGCAGCGTGTACACTGTGTGTGTGTCTCTATCTGCACTATCATCATCAGTCCCCCCCCCCACATGTGTCTGAGAACGTGTGTGGGTGCATTTTGTGTGGTGCATTTTGTGTCCTGCTGCCTCATGTGTGTGTGGGGTTCACGCGTTTATTTGGCAGCGAGACGGGCGGGATGCAGCAGTCTGAGCCGAGGTCGCTCCAATGTCAGGCCAGCCCACCAGTGGATGCGAGTGAGCATCTTGTAAACAGACTCTGGGCGTCTCTATCGCTCCTGCGTCTTGACATCAATAGCTGTCCGGAGAACGCTCTTCTTCACCTCGGTGGTGAAATATGAAATCCTCGCTGTTAGAAACCGGAGAGGAGGAGGAGGAGGAGGTTGTTGCAAAATGTTGTGCATTTGGTGAAACAGACGATGCATGGGCCTGTTTGACATGAAGCACAGCAGTGGTTAAAAGGAGACATCACAGACACGTGATCTTAAAGCTGCACTTATCAATATTTTTGCATTAATAATGGATCAAATGACTGCGTGATGCTGCTTTTAGTGGTTTTATCATCATGAACCCTGCAGTTCTGCTCACTCCAGAGTGTTTCAGCGTCTTTCCGCTCATTGTTTCGTGATGGAGAAGTTGCTTTAAGACTTCTGGCATGAACGCCGCTGAGAAACCTGGGATGAGAATAATCACTCAGATTTAAGTGAATCGATGAATTCCCTTTAGCTCTCACGCTGCGTGAGGTTTTAAATGAAAGTAAGAATTCATATGTCATTCAGCTACTTATCTATTTCTCCTCTTTATCTTTCTTCCTCTTCTTCATCTCTTGACTGCAATAATAGTTTTATCAAATAGAGGTGTGTAAATATACATATATGTTATGACTTTAAGTGTATATAGATGCATAATGTGCATGAGATTAGTTTTTCTTCAGCGTGTTTGCTCTAAATGTCAAAAGCAGAGAGGTGATGAGAATCATTTAGGTTGTGTATCACATGCACAGCTTTACCTTAATTCCAAATATAAACTAAAAACAAGGACATAGAAGACGTCCTTGGTGTCAGGACCGTCTCCTGCTCTGTTGTTATGCACGCAGCATAACATTATGGCTTTAAATGCGATTGCCATGTAACCCAGGAAATCCTTGATCCATATCGTTTCAAAAAAAAAAAAAAAAAATCAAATTAACTGATTATTGGACTGAAGACCATCTGTCCACTTTGTCTCAAACAAATCAAATTACACATTTTCCAGTCATCTTCTTAAAGAGGAAGAAAGGCTTAAGAAGCATATTTGTATTGTAATAAAACCTGTTAGTGCTTTTGCAATAAACCTGTGGTGTATGAGGTGTCGACAGTGCTGCTGCTCCCCGCGGCCCCGTGGAGACGTGTGCGTCCTGCAGCAGCAGCAGCCTATAGATCGGGAGACACAGTAATGCTCTCAGGCATCGACATTGGTAGTTATAGAGACCTACGCTGACACGCAGAGGGTATACATCACCCTGTGCAGCAGCATGAGCACAGTATGCCTGTATCCCTCTGTGTTTGTGTATGTGTGTATGTGCGTGTCTGCAGGAGGTTGCGTGTGAGCAGCCGAGGGTCACTCTCTTACTGTTCACCCTTCGCTGAGCCGCGGCCGTGACCTCAGTCTGAGCCCCAACGTGCATTAAAGAGAAGCACAATGGAGCTTTCACGGGGCGTGTCACTCTCCACTCTCACTCACGCTTTACAAATCTCTCCCCAACAACCCGACGGCGCTGGCATGCTGCGCGCACGAGGCCGCGCTGCCAACTGGCACAAACCGAAAGACACAAGGTTGAGACGACTTTTTAGATGAAACAAGAAATTCCCTAGGAGTTTTTTTTTTCTTTTTCTTTTCTTTCTGCTAATCCCTTGTCCAGTACGGAGCAATGTTATCATCGCCTCACGCTGATTCCAACTAAAACAACAGTTGGTAATTAACTGCTTCTAACAATTACACATTTTTTCTTTAATTAGAGGAGAAAGGCTAAACAAATTTAGCAAATTATAAATAAGTGGGTGCAAACAGAATCACAGGTTTCACACTGGAGCAGCAGCAGCAGCAGCAGCAGCAGCAGCCTGGTGGTGACAAATCAATCAACTGTGCATGTGTGTGCGCTTGTTGCATGTGCAAGCCAGCAGGTTCTTGCATGCCTCCAGTGTGTAATGCTGAATCTGCAGATCCCACGGTAAGAAGGCAGCAGGAGAGAGAGGGAGAGAGGAGCAGCTTCAGCTCCACCTCAGGGTCTCTTCATGATACACAGGCTGGTCGCACTCATTTGTCTTTAGTGTGTCTTCCAGCTGCAGCATAAAGGCTTCACATTAGGGATGTCACGATTATAGATTTTCTTGGTACGATTATTGTCAGAGAAATAAGCACCATTATCACAATTATTACGATTAACAACACTATTAATGTGCAAAATGAAATATCACCAAAGTATAATTGCATTACCAATTATATAGGAACAAATAATTTAAAGTATCTATTAATATAGGACCAATTATTAATCCTTAAGAGGAAATGTTAAACTTTTTTTTATTACAATTGAAGAAATAACATTCCAACATAATCTTTTTTGGAAAGTGACGATATTTAAGAACCTTTACGATTAAACAATTGTGGCGTTTAATACCACGATTAATTGTGAAAACAAGTAATCGTGACATCCCTACTTCACATGTCCAGCGACAGTTCTCTGTGCTCATGCTCCTTCAGCCTTAATATTTGCAAACCCGTTATTTTAATCCCAATATCTGACTGTGTGGCATTAAATAAAGTAAAGGAGGAGTGTGAGCGAGGACTCTGCTGTGTTATCTTTGTCAAGATAAGAGCATATTAAAGCAGATAAGACGGAGGCCATGTAGAGTGTGTGTCGTACAGCATCAGTGCGACCTGAACACACACACACACACACACACGACTCGGCCTCCACCGGGGGAAAAGGAAACGTCTGCTTCTACGAACACTGTAGTGACATTATTCATGGATTATTCACGGCCTAATTTATAAGGAACAAGTTGAACAGAGAAAAACTGATTAAAAATATAAGTGGATTGAATTTGAAAACAGATGGATGGAATTATAATTGTATTATGTCTAAAGGAAGAAGGTCGTCTCTCTTCATGTAGTCAAGGAGCCGACCGGCTCTGACCTCCTGCTCTGTCACTGAACCAGTAAAAATGTTTGTTTTCTATAAATTCACTGAATGCTGAGTTATCTTTACTGTTATATATAACTTTTTTTCCACTTTCATTTTCTGTATTAGTCAAGTTAGGCTCCACGTGTGAGAATTAACCATAATAATCACATAAACCATAAATTAGCTTTCTGTGTGAAGTCCGACAGTGGCCCTTTTAACACTTATTACATTTCTGACTTTAAGATTTTGAGACCTGGAGAAGTTTAAGTTATGCAGTTTTCACCAAAAACAAGAAAATATTTAGATAAAATGCTGTATTTTATATTTCAGAGCCTGTTTTTGTTTTATTTCCTGCCCTTTGAATCACAGTGAGATCACCTCAGGTTTACATTGTGCCCTTTGAAACAACCACTGATCTCTACCAGCTTCGACATTCGCGCGTCTCACTTTTGTTTGATGCTCGATGATGTTTCACTTCTGCTGATTTGGAGTCTGACAACAATTAAAACCTGTTTCAATCTATTACGGATTCTTTTGATCTTGGATCTGCTCTGTTGCCGTGTGAACAGTCAACGAAAAAAAAAAAAAACAGGAGCTCTTCTCTCACTGTAATTAAAGCAGAAGTAAGTGATATATTTGTGTTAATATAAGTCTTAAATAGTTATATCTTCCGACAGCAATCACTTACATAGAGTGTTTGGACCAAAACACGGGTCTGTCAGTCACTCTGCTCTGCTCTGAGCCGAGGAGAAAACATTTATCGTATCCTACAGTTTTTATCCAATGAGGAGAAAGAACAGGGCTGTGTGTGCAGCCATGAATGTGGCGAACGGATGGTTTGACCGTGAAGTGGTACCAGTTCGATCTGGTACGAGACCGGTCGGAAAAAGTCTTTCACCTGGAAAACACGAGTGGGTTGCCTGGAACGAAAACTTGAAGCTGTAATTTACGATTTCAAAAGCCTGCCTGGAACGCAGCATTAGCGAAAACGACCGGACCACTTACATCTGCTTTAATGACCCGACGCCTGGCGAAGCTGGGCTGTCCATCACTTGGTGCCATGGTAACGGATGGTTTGAGACGGACAGATTGAAAAAATGTGACCTGGAAATAGAAAAGACTGAGACGAAGAACACGGAGATTCTTTACCACCGAGGACTGAGCCATTGATTTAACATCGCGGCTGCAGACTAAAAACTTTAAAAATAATGAACATTTTACTCAACTCAAGGACCCCTAAATTGACACAAATTAGACCCCTATTGGACAAAATCTTGAAGCAAACACCAGAAATACACAATATTTTGTTGTTTTGTTACTTTTTTAGTCAATGCACATTCAAATTAGGACAAAAAAAAAAGTGGTAAATTTCCCCCCCCCAAAAAAAAAAATTCAGAGGGAAAAAGAAAATTAAAAAAATTCTATCAAAAATGGAAACATTTCTAAAAATAAAATAAAATGAAAATAAATTCTCCAAAAAGAAAAAAAAAAAGTTAAAAAATTCTAGAAAAAAGTGGTAAAATTTCAAGAAAATTTTGGGGACCCCCTTGAACCCTCTCAAGGACCCCTGGGGGTCCTCAAACCTCACTTTGAGAACCATTGCTTTAGATTATCAGTGACGGGCAGCTGCCTGCAGCCCCTCCCTCCCCCCCGCTCCCCCCCCTCCCTCTGAGCTTCTGCTGCTGTTATTAATCATTTCTGCGCTGCTTGCAATATGTTGTCTCATAAAACATTGTGGCTTGGAAGAGAAAGCTGACAGACTGGACGCAGCCGTGATAAACAGTGAGTTGCTGAGGGCCAGGTTTAGCCCCCCCCCCCCCCTCCCCTCACTGATGTGGAGGGGTGACAAGTTCAGCTCCCCCCACCCACCCACCCAGCCAGCAGCCAGCCAGCCCACTCCCCATGGCTCTCTGCGAGGGGGCTGCGTGGAGTCCAACAGGGAGACAGGTCCTCCACCGCTGCAGGCCAGAAGGGGGAAGTGGTGATTGATATTTCTGTTATAAAAGGGACACGAGAGGCCGACCGGGCACGATGAGCCCACATCACTGAGCAACAGCCCTGAGACCGCTCCACAAGCCTTTTATTATTCTGTTATAAAATGTTTTTGTTTTGTTTTGTTTTGTTTGTATCACATGGGTTTGTTGCAATGTGACAGTGGACAGTCGGTGTAACCTTGAAGCTGCAGTAACAGAGACTATAAAAGCTCAGTTCCTGCAATCAGGGAAAAGTCAACTTGGCAGCATGACGTCAAGCGACCACGTAAACAAGAGTTCAAACTAGAAAAGTATTAATTGTGTCCAAACCAAAAGTATAGACAGCACATTTGCAACTGCAGAGTAAAGAGTTATTGCAGGTATAAAGGACTTGACCTCTGTGATGACGACTGGCTTGGCGATGAGTTTCATGTTTTGTTTGAGTGCAAGAATACATGTATAACACATCTCAGAGAAAAATATCTTCCTAAATATTATGTTTGTCGTCCATCCATGTAAGTTTGTTACTACTGTACAGTCTGATAAAACAAAAGTTATCTATAAGTTACTGTAGGTGCCTTTCTGAAAGTGAAAGTGAAAGTGAAGTGAACGCTCACTAATTAGTACCAAATATCTTTCCAAAAACAGACTATATAAACAGATGAATGTGTTTTTTAAGGGCTTAATTAAGATATTTCTGAACTGAAATTGTTAAATTGCTGCAGATTATTGTTAAATATTAAAATTCAAATGAATAGTTTTCATGGCAAACTACACAAACAGATGGAAAAACCTCTGCACCACTGTTTCCAAAGATGTCCTATCATATTTACACCACTCAGAGGCTGCTGAGCATTATTATATAACAGTTTAATCCATTATGTTTGTTAATCTACACATTATTTATTATAATGACTAGGACCAAGAATTATTAAAACCTCCAGGTAAAAACCAAAATGAGAGGAAAAACAAGGTGTGTGCGTCTGTGTGTGTGGCGTCGGCTGGTGAGCGTCTACACTCACCGACCTGTCACTGAAAGTGTCAAACCCTCAATTACATTGAAGATGGCTTTAATAGAATTTAAAATGGGCGAGTTATAGGAAGATTCAGCCCTGGTGCAGCTGTCATGACGGAGGAAATTGAGGCCAAAAAACTAATTTCTTTTGCTTTAAAGCTGGACGTGTATGAACATGGGCGTCTGTGGGGATGTAACCGGCCTCAAGAGGCCGGTCGACCTCTGAGCTGGCTTCATGTTTCTGCCCCGGAGCCACGACTGGAAACCCAGGGACAATTACTCGCTCGTTAAAACTCTTGGAGATGAATTAAAATATTTATGACCTGACTCATCATTTCAGGTGGAAAAACAAGACAGATTCACTCTTTTTTTTTAAAAAATACGGGAGCGTGTGGTATTGTTCATTTTACTGGCGAGTACAACACGAACAATAAAAGCGTGGGAGGAGGTTAGATATGTATTTGTTTTGAGTGCAAATCTGAGCGATGAGCGATGAGGAGACGCAGCGGGCAGGTCCCAGGTGAGGATGTGTGTAAATGTTGAAATGAGCTGCAGGACGGGAGCTTTAAAAAGAGCGTGCAACCTCAGCAGAACCGAACCCCCCCTCCTCCTCCTCTTCCCTCCTCCTCCCCTGAGGGACACGTAGGTGACCAAAAGAGGCCAATATATCTCTAAAGTGCATTTACTCTGCTGCTCTGTCCTGTCTGGAGGTCGTCGACTAACGCACTCTGAAAAAGCCTGAGCTCTCAATGACAGCTCACACCCGAGAGTTAAAAAAAAAAAAAAAAAAAAGAGAAAGGAAGAAAGAAATCAATGTGTCATAGAAAGCGTCCCATTCGTGCAGCAACACTAACCGCTATAAATGACAGCGTGGCTCAGACAGGCCAGGAGGAGGGAAGAGCTGCCATGTCATCTGCCTGCCTGCTGCAAAACTCCTCAGCAGGTCCGCCGAGTATTCTGGGACGGCAGGCTGGCGGCGTGCCAGTCGTGTGTAATGTGCACAGATAAGAGAGGGAAGGAGGGAAAGAGGGAGGGAGGGGGAGAAGGAGGGAGGGAGGGCAGGGCAAGGCAGGCAAATGTCGCTCTGCACTCATCATGATGTACAGAGGAGACGGATAAGATGGGAGAGCTGCACTTGACTGTAACCCTCCGCTCCTCCTCCTCCTCCGCCTCAGGCGATATAATGCTGACGGATCATAAAAAGGAAAGAGATACTGCGTTTCCCATGCTGTCGCTGCCACAACAAATACCACCGAGTCACACACGTTAAAAAAAACAAAACAAAAATACAAAACAAACACTTTGCATCTGGAGAAACTGAGATTCTACAGTGAAGATAGAGGAGATCAGTTTGATAAAACATGGCACTGAATTACCTTAAATATGTGAGTCCATAGACACTGGATATTGTACAAAACCTCACAGCAAACAAATGAGTATATGGTTTTGCATGTCTACTACTAACTTAACTTCTCTGCTCTTATATGTTTTCTGTCTATACTCATCTTATAATGACCATGAAATATCGTTGTAATGCTAGATGTTCTGTCCTTTTTTCTATATTGAAAATCAATAAATATTTTTTTTTTAAACAAAAAAAAACAGGGATTGTTTTGTTATTATCTGACGTAACCTGTTGTCGACCAGTTGGTCCGGCTGAGATTAAGAGTTTCCATTTCAGAGGAGACTTAAAGGATCAACCTGGTGTCACTTCATCCATTCATTCACATCATGAATCTCTTTGTTGCTCTCAACATGAAAAGACCAAAACTTTTCATTCAATATTCACCTGAACATGAGGAAAAGTGAGATATTCAATGTTTCTGACTGAGTGAGTCTCAGATCGTTGATTCGCTGCTGATGCATTCAAGTGCCGAGTGGTTTTCAGGCTTTTCCTATTTGAAGTTTTTTTTTTGGCAGGTAGCACTCGCACCTGTCCCGAGCAACAGGGTGCGTTGATGCGATTAGCAAAGCGAGCTACGGGAAGCTTTGCTAACAACAGTTGCATCATCATCAGCTTATTTCTCTCTTTACCTGAGACTTAACGTTCATGATCAGCCGTCAACACGAAGAACTCAGATCATGGGAAGCTTCTCGTCTGTTTCAAGCCGGGCCGTTTGCTTCAGTGGGAGTTGTTTGTAAAAAATAAAACTATGCATAGTCACTCAGATGTGCTTATTGAAGAGTAAACAATTATTGTTCTCTTCCTGAGTGGAAAAACAGAAGAACAGGGAGATTGTGCTGCAAAAAAAACCCTCGACCCACCTTCTGCAGTTGGGACGTGACACTGAAGAAGCTAAAACCGCCCTCGGTTTACAACGAGAAGCAGCGAAATGAGCTAAGAGTTGCATCTTTTGTCTTTATTTTTGAAATATGTCGTGGAGGTGACAGGAAATGAATAGAGAGCGGAAGGTGGGATGACAGGAACATAAAAGCCAAAGCACAGATAAAAGCGCTGCAGACATGCTCATATAGGGAAACCGGGGCCGCCTGTGGATTTTTAATGCAGGAAAGCACCTCGGTGGAATCACAAAGATCCCGACAATTGAATTCAAAGAGTCAAATCTTATTCTAGTGTTACAGCGAAAAACACAATAACTTTAGTTAGTTCCTGTAAACAGCCTCCTAAAGATGGCTGCAGGGCTGTGATCAAGCCTTTATCAGCAGCTCATTGTCCTTCAGCCCGCGATAATCATCAGTCATGAGAGCGAAGGCACTGCAGACACTTGCAGCATCCTCTGCTATTCACGATTTAAGCACAAGCCCAGTAGTTTTTCAAGAGTTTTTCTTTCATTCTCTCTTTTTAAGGGTCTGGATTTGTTGTTTAATAAGCCACAGATAATCAAACCTTATAATCCTGCGATCATAGGCTTGTGTCAGTCTATCCGGGGCTCGGTGGAGAGCCAAGTTTCCTCCGCTCGCTAATGGGAACCAGACAACAGATTCTCATTATTCCTATTTGTGAGTGGAGCGTGGACGGGAGGAGGAGGAGGGTGAGGGTGAGGGATGGGGGGTGAGGGTTTAAAAGGGGAGAGCAAGTGGACGACGGGGGCCGTCCAGCTGGCCGATAATGAGGTCGTCTTCACCCCCGCGCCACTTTCTGCCACTCAGTATTTCACTGTCCCCCTTGTGTGTGTCAAATGGCTCACAATGGGCTGGTAATCAGAGGGAGGGGGGCCTTCGCCTCGCCACACATGCCGTCTTTGTGGCCTGAAAAGGGGGTGGGAGGGGCGCCAATAAAGGAGGGAAGTGAGATTTGAAATATTGTGTTATTATCAGATCCCGGCAGACGAGCTGGGCGGCCACAGAGCGGTTGTAAAGAGATAACGAAATCTGAGCTCAGGTGGCGGCGGAGGCCCACGGCAATCTGGAGGAGCGCGAGACCTGTTGTCGGCCCGGAGGGGGGTCCACGTCGGGGGGCTCTGTGAGTACAGCAGCTGCTAAAGTGGATTTTAACGCAAATGAAATGGAGCTGAGCTAGAAATGATGTCCACGATTTACTTAATAGTTCTGGCAAAACACAAGGGCTGCACACCAGGGGCAGAACTCATTTGTTATCGTCACTGTTATGCGTGACGTTTCGGGTACACAAGCCCCTTCTTCTTCAGACATGAACCAGTCTCACTGGACGTAGGACATAGGACCGTGTGAACAGACATGCATAGAGTGGTGAGACAAGAGGCTGCAAGATAAGAAGGATACGGCTCCCAGATGTGGGCCTGCAAATATCTAAGTGGAAATACAACGTGCAGAATCATTATGAGAAAACAGATCTTCTTAAAGTGCACGATAGAAAGTTTTGTGCATAAATTGTTTGTCTACCGAGTTGGACAGACAGACAGAACCTGGAGTCTGCCTGTAAACAAATATCCAACAATGGAAACCAAGTGCAATTTCAAATTCAAATTCATTAATGGATCAAACAAAACAGGTGCTTCAATTGTGTTGTCGCAACATGCAAATACTGGCGCAGTCATACCTACAGTACTGTATTACCTAACGATGACCTCTACTGTAAGTCAGTCACACAAAGTTACGCTCCTTCTCTCGTGTGGTGGAACAAATCAGAGCAGAGTCGCTTCTTTTTCTCTCTCTCTGTTTCACACTCTCTTGAAGATTTATCTCTTCCACGAGCGCCTCCTCTCTCCGACACCTCTAACTGATACTTACCGTGCACTTTCCATGCACTTTGTTACCTCATCTCCTGGCACTTTGCTTTAATGAACAGATTTCCAGACGTAACTTCAAGGTAATGCACTGAAGCTTTAGTGATTGTCCCCCATTTGTAAGTCACCGCGGATAAAAGCGTCTGCTACAGTACTCGAGTAAATGAAAAGGATCTTTTATAGTTTCCCATACATTTATGCTTTAGCGACCCCGGTCTTTTACTTTGGAGGATTAATGCTCTGATTTTATGACACATGCTACCGAGTGTTAGAGATCAGATTCAAGTTTTGAACCAACTGTGCAGGAACGTCTCTGTCTTTCTTGCTGAGGTCATCAGTTAATCATGAGTGTTTATATGCAACGTACAGAGTATCCAGACAGCCTTCATCTGCCCTCCGCTGCTTCTTCTTCTTCTCATCCTCTATAACAGAAGTGCACCTCTCTTCAAACAGCACTAACTTCTCCTCTATAGGGGTCCAGGGTACTTAAACACAGTACAAGCTGCATGCTGCATCTTCTTTATGGAGAATATACTCAGGGGGGTTTTGCTCACGCAGCCTCAAAGACCAGTATACTGCCCAAAATAGAGCACTCTGGATATGACAGCGTGCACAAAGAGAGGCTGTGAGTTGGACCACGCACAACTATGGACCTCATCAAAGACCTTATGAGCTCTTGAATTAGAAGAAGTTAAATAATCGGTGATGTTTTTCCAATTTTCCTCTCATAACAAGGGCAAAAAATAAATACTTTGGAGTAGTTTTTATTCCTCAAAGTGCATCTGGAGACCCGGGAGGCCAGTTTGTAGTCTAATGAAATCCAATGAAGTCAATGGCGCCAGGCACAAAAAGTCCATAAAACTACACGAAAACAGTCCTGTATTGAATTTGCCTGGGGT
Organism: Decapterus maruadsi; assembly: GCA_030347415.2. Taxonomy (NCBI): domain Eukaryota; kingdom Metazoa; phylum Chordata; class Actinopteri; order Carangiformes; family Carangidae; genus Decapterus; species Decapterus maruadsi. The sequence goes on from CM064906.1 coordinate 24,534,555, forward strand.
GCATGAACATAGAGCACAATACAGGATTGTTTAGGCTGTAAAAATGTCCTAAATGACGTTGTTTTGTGTAAACTCTGGACTATATCACTTCAGGACAGTTGGATTGCAGCGGATGAGCAGTAAGGAGGAATATTATGAGGACCGTTTTGTGTCGGGTGCTATTGAGTATTCATTTTTAGGTGAACTATTCCTTTAAAAGCATCTCAAGTTATAAGAAAATAACATTTTTTACAAGATAAATATCTATATTTTCAAGCTATGACTTCTTCTGCATGCAAAGCAATATTCATCCAAGCAGCAAAGTTTAGCCCAGCAGGCGAAAAAGATCTAAAACCCAACTGCGCCCCACCTACGTATCTCCAGTTAACCTGATGTGCATGTCTTTGGGCTGTGGGAGGAAGCCAGGGAGAAAACACACTACACAGAAAAGCACCAGGGGTCGAATCTGTCTTTTCAATAACGCTGCTCTGTTTGGTGAATAGTTGCAAAACAAATTCAGTATTTCAAACAGTCAGTGTTGAGTTTGCAGCTCATGTCTTCTTCTCCAAAGTGTCACAAACTGTTGCCGGTTCTCAGTTCGTCACTGCTCTTAGTTCAGTGTCCAGTTCAGCGCCCCTGTGTGCAGCCTGTACTCTTCTGACAAACTTGATGATATGTTACTGAACCAGACGACACACACGCGCCCGGGCTCTTGTGCTTCACCTCTGTGAGGCAGCGCTGCATCACCCTGCTGCTGCTGGGCGGCCCTCTGTGACTCCCACAGCCTCCGACCCCTGCCACATCAGATGAACTCTTTTAGTCCGTCAGGCTACAGTGACTGACTCGGTGACTCCACACACAAACTCAAACTCTCACACACGCCCTGTAGTCTCATCTATGAACACAGTTTTTGACACAGAGATCGACTGCAGGCTAAAGGAGAACATGTGACCGGGCCTGGATGGTTTTTGGAGAGGTCAGAACCGGTGATTACATCGGAGAAGTTTGGAAATGAAAGGAAGCTGCTGAGATCTCTCACAAGATGCAACACACTTCACAAATATGAACCAATCAGCTGTTTGCCAAGCATTTGCCATTTCCAGACACTCAAACGAAATCATTTCCTGCTTTTTTTGGACTTATGTTACTGCTTTTCTAATATTTGGCAAAAGCGAATCCAATAATAAGGTCTGAAATTAATAATTATCAATGCAGTCTGCAGATTATTTTCTCAATTAACTGATTAATTGTTTGTTTTTTTCATAAACTGTCCAAATATACAGATTATTTCACCTTCATTCCTCCACAACTCCCAGTAATGTATACTCATATCTACCATATTTACATAATCTTTAAGAAAAAAAAGTCAGAAGGCTGGGACCAGTAAAAAATACCACAATGATGCACTGATTATTGACCAATCATTGTTTTTTGGCAACTCTGGAGCATTAAAAAAAATCCAGAAAAACCTGACAAAAAATGCACATTTTCTGCCCAAACAGCAACAAGATTGAAGCATGAAACAAATAAATAAATGCTAGAAAGTGCAATTCCTTCAATGGCCACTAGAGTTTGGCTCCAAAAGCGAGTCGGTCCCAATAGACTCCCATGTTAAATGTCCAACTCCGCAGCCAAAAATAAACATGTTTAAAGTCTGGTACAGAAACTCCTGTGCTCTCTGTAGTCTTGGCTGATCACCTCGCTCCTGCTCACTGCCTTTCTTTTCTTTTTTTTGGATTAGCCGGGGAGTTAGGCAGAGCTGGACACGGCCAAGATGGTTACGACAGAGCCGGCCACCGTCCTGCTGAAGCCCGTTGGTGATGAGAGACTCTGTCCATCCTTTATGCAATCTATGCTCCTGATATACTGTATATGTACTATATATATATATATATATGTCACCTTGTGTGAGTGTTACAGCTGCTGTAACGGCTGCTGTCCCGTTTCCGTCTGATGAATGTCAGTCGGTCGGTGTCAGACTGCTGCTCAGACGCACGTATAAATCCAAGACGCTGTGTGATAATTATCCGTGGGTTTATTTACGAGTGACCCCTGTCACATTACACTTGGTCATCTGATTCATTGTTGATATAAAAATATTGATTAATTCAGCTTCATTAGAATCACGCCCCGTATTATTGCACCTCGTCTTTTGGCAGAAGTCCCGACGGCTTGGAGGTGAATCCAAAATCCTTCCTCACATACAGTATATCTATATATACTGTATATATACACACAACTCAGCTGCATGACAGAGATCCAGATCCTCTCCCTCTGTTCAACCTTTGGCAGCACCAAAAACTCTTTTGTTGAGGACTGCTCCCCTCAGGGCTGCGGCCCCCATCTTACCACCACTGGGGGACCAGTTTTTTTTCTGAAGCTCTGTGTCTGTTCCTCGTGTTTGGACGAGAAGTGAGAAACACAATGACTCAGCCTGAGTTACAGCCTGCCAAGCTGCTGTCAACCTGCCTAAATATAACCGCTAATACCATTTGTTGCAGTGGAGAAGAGCAGCACAGGATGGGAACCGTGTTATGTTCCTCTTTTTCAGATCTAGGTTAAGCTGAGCAGCAAACTGTGGGATGAAGATGAGAGGAGGATGTTTTCCCAAAATGTCCTTTCAGACTGTATTCTTACTACAGCCGACCGCTTCACGGAAAGAGTCTATCCAAAAACTACTGCATCGCCTCAAGTTCTGTACACGGTCGATTCCACGGCACCAAATGGGATTTTTAATCGTGTTTTTTCTAGATACGATTCATCTTCCTGCAGCAGATTAAATATGCATAATCCAAAATAATTATTTGGTAGCTAGGATGTTGGATTAATTTGCCTTCACTGGGATTTTTTTTTTCCTCATTTTGTGCTTCGACGCCACAAAAAGAAATATGCTTTGTGTCCCACCAGCAGGTTGATGATGCAGAAAGCAGCTCCCATGTGTTTCCTGCCGTCACAAATAATGATTTAATCAAACATATTTACTGTAATTGAGCAGTTTTAATATTGTTGTTGCTTAAAAGACAAATATCCAGACTTGTCTTTTCTGGATAATGCATTAAAAAAAACTGCTTCTGCTGCTTCAAATCAAAACTGAAAACACAAGTCTGGTCTCATCATTTTCTAAAAAATGCTTTAATAAAAAAAATTTAAGACGTCTTTGATCGCTGTGAATGCTTCGGGATGTTTTATGATTATAAAGCAGCAGCACTACAGTCGCAAATCAGGTTTGTATGCAGGAAAAAAAAGCATCAACATGGCAGAAATTTAATTTTTTCATTGGGTTTTAAACTTCAGAAGATGCAGCTTCACAATTACAACACATGCCTCCAGGGGTTTCCTGCAGAACTGATGATTTCTCTGTTTGTGCTTTGTGTCGGTCCTGTTCGGTCGCAACATCACTGCAGCTACATTTTCAAATGCAGCTCCACTTTAGGATCTATATCATTATTATTGACATATATAAGATAGATACAGTGTAGATAGATCATTTTACTTTACTTTCTATGTCAGGTTATGTTTCTACTTCCCTGTCACAGGTCTGTTCTTTTCATCTTAGTCAGGTGAACATCAGCTGATCCAGAGTACAGTGTGTCGTCTCCACCTTGATACAGTACAGTACTACCGTGTTGTGTTTTTTTTGGGGCTGTTCGTGATGTAAATGGAGAAGCTTTATATGGATGTGTGTCACTGCAGCAGAATTCGACTTACAGCAGAGTCCCTACGCTACTCCTCTCCTCTCCTCACGCCCGCTCTCCTTCCCATTGGTGCAGTCAGACACAAGATATTAAATAGGTCAATGAGATTCCTTCACACTCCTCCAACAGGGAAGCACAGCAGAGGAGGAGAAGACGAGGGCGGGTGGGCGTGTGGGGGGGGGGCGTTATGAAGGAGAGGTGAAAAGCAAGAGATGAGAAGTGAAGAAGAGGAATGAGGAGATTCTTCAAAGCCAACGTTTCTTCTGCTGAGATCTTGTGGGGAAGGCGCTGCAGCTCCGACATGAAACAACGAAACGTCTGCAGCGACTCTGGCTCCGGCTTTGTTGACGACACTTATTAACAATGCAGGCATTCCCCTCTCAAACCGCTGTAGTAGGCGACACGCTGCAACAAAACACTCAGGGTTGCAGACACTCTTGGATACGGATGATTCCTGCTTTTTTTTTTTTTTTTTTTTTACATGTCTGCAAAAATGTAAATATTGTCGACACAGACTGAGGCAAAGTTGCTCTATAATGTTTTGAATGTTCAGCAGACAGGTACATTCAGATCCAGGAGGTACTGAGCCGTATTTTCACTGACTAACCTTATCAAAATCTTCCTGTCAAAATAATTGATCGCTTCAGCTCTGTTCTGTCTTAAAAACATCTCCTTTCCTCTGCTGCTGTGACAAAATAAGCGTCAAGATTGTGTTTCTATATTTCCTGCTATATTATAAATTTTAAAAATATCATCAGAAATGAATGTAACCTCTATTTGACATCCTGTAACATACTGCGTGCAGGTTTCCAGACCTCGGCCTCCACTGCAGTGCAACAGCGAGTGGACTTCACTTGTGGTACCTACACAAAAAAAACAATGACATTTATAAATGTCACCGACAATGTGGGGTTTCTAGTAACACTGTCCGGTTTGTTCAGTATCATGCACGCAGACCACGCTGTGAACATCTGGTGAACTATCCCTTTAAAGAATAAGTATTAATGTCCATGTGTGATGGTGCAATCAATCACATGGGTTCGCTCAGGAAAACACCTTCATCGTCCACTAAGGATGCACATCTAACAAAATATGTTGTATAATATATTGTGTTTTTTTTCCCTGCACATTGTCCTCGTGAGACGCTTCGGTGTGTCAGCGGAGGAAACCTGACAGGAGACATACCTGCTGCTCGCCGAGGAGGAAAAGCTGAGCACAAAAGGATCTGAATGTTGCCGTAATGAAAGATGAGTTTATCACGAGGGACCGGGAACACCTAATAAATCACCTGATGCTCATGTTATGCACGTTGACGTTTCATTAGTTCCATTTCATTACTCGTATCAGCGGCTCTTTTCTTCAAATGTCACACGAATGAAAAATCTCCGGACCGGGCCGCCGCTCGCCGCTGCAATGACCACACACACAGGAAGCAGCAGGCGTCATTTTCTCCTCGGGGGCCAATACTGTAACGACAAGAAGGGTCCGGGCGAGCAGCTCTGCTAAACTGTTTAATATCTGCTGCTGCTGCTGCTGAGCTGCAGCACTCACTCTGCCCGTCTGTCTCTTTGCCTTCTCCTCCTCCCCTCCTCTCCCCGCCCATCAGAGTGTATGAAAACACGCCAGGCTGTTTTATAACAGGCCTTCTTGTTGGATTTATCTGTGCACGGATGCCAATCTCTGGGCTAGAGTGTCTCTGTCTGTGCAGCCTCTGATAGCAGAGAGCGGGCACGGACACACAGGAGGAGGAGGAGGAGACGGGCTTTAAAGGCCAGAGACGCTCAAACTATCAGAGGTCAGTTCAGCTGGCCTTTTTACCGCCGTGGTAGAAAAAAAAAAAGTTTCAAAGGATGATTATTCAAAACAGACTGGAGTGAAAATGTTCCTCCATATAGTCCCTAAATGACCACCATCATCATGGTGTCTGATAAGATGATAACTGAACCATTAATGGACCAAGTTTCCACATTATCTTTTCAATCAAACCAAAGGTCATAACGCACCATTAGTGAAGCAGCGTGGCGCTACAACGGCCGAGCACAAATCATTTTATCCAGACACACAGGAACATCCTGGTTCGGTGCAACGCCCAAAACAACCAACATCAGCATCATTTATTATCATTTTTGAATGAAAATAAAAAGAGAAATAACCGTTTTGACTCACATTGTAACTCATTGCAACATCTGCCATAATATTGCAATATAAATTTTATTGTGTTTCTTTGAGACTTTGAATTCATTAGTCATCATTTCCAGTGACTTGTTCTGACTGATTATTTGCTTGTTAAGTTATGTTCATGCCTGGCATCGCTTCATCTCTTCATCACCGCTGTGGTATTCCTTCTTAAGTTCACTTGGGTTGGGCGCTTTGCACGTGGATGGATGACATGATAAATAACTAACAAATTCACAAGGACGGTGCCAACATCTTGTTTCCTTGTGAAATCTTACGAAAGCTTGTTTTTGGTATCGACATGTCGGCGGTAAAGGAGCCGGGAAAAGATTGTTTCTTGAAAGGAGACAAAAGGAGCGTGGAGGATTCAGTGCTTTCCCCTGTATTACATTACAACTGGGTGAAAACGTACAAGCTCTAATTAAAGCTGAAAAGGGAAAGAGGAACTATTCAGTCCAGCTGAACTACATTCTTATCACCGAGCCTGCTCCTCCTCTCTCCTCTCTACCTGATGTTTATCTCTGTGACGGAGTAACTCCGAGAGCAGAGGGCAGATTGTCAGATTCATTCAGCTTGGATTCACCCCCCAACTACATGCCCTTAGTGTGTTAATAAACACCCTTATCTTCCTATTTTTATCTACAATAACAAAGAATAAATGGGTTTGCAGTGTGAGTTGTGAATTTCATGGGAATTAAAGACTTTCACGAAAAGAGTAAAAGAAAAAAAAAAGCCTTCGATGCAACCAAATTAAAATATTGGGGAGCAACATAAAAAAAAAAGATGGGAGGAGGGAGAGGAAGAGAAATGGCGTCACAAGATATTGAGGTTCAGATTCAGAGACGGTTTTTGTTTTTCTGGGACAAAGCTCGGGGGATAGCAAGTAAAAAAACAACAAAAAACAACCAAAAATTGCAATCATTTGAAGCAGCAGCCCCCCTATACTCTACTCCCCCCTCCTCCTCCTCACTATGTCTGTGTGTACAAGAAAGCCTGTGTCATCCTGTGGTCACATGTGCCACAATCCATGCAGCCCGACACCAGCGCTGTTAACTGCTGTGCAATGGAGAAAAACCCCTTATGTGCAGTGTCCTCCTCTCTCGCTGCAGCCACCGATGCAAAGCTATGGCAACATAAACTGGAGTTTGTATTTGCTGCATTTGCACATTCAAGACTAAACATGGATTTTTCTGTCTCCGTCCCTGCACATGCAGCTCGGTCAGGCGCTGATAAGTCACCTTATGAAAACAACAATGCTGCAAGCGCCGACACTTTACGGCTCCAGAATATAGATTTAAAAGAGGCACACCACACACACGGCCGGTCTGTATGGCGACGCTGCAACAGTGGAAAGAAAGAAAGAAAGAAAGAAAAATGGTGTCATCCAGTTGCCAAGAGAAAGCCCTGTCTCTGTACCGACTGGAGGGGTATTAGCCTACTTTCTCTGTGTTGCCAGACGGCATGTTACCTGCTGCTGTCAGAATCGATTAGTCTAAGCAGCTGAACTTGAGCAGCACTGAGAATAGCCTCCGCTCATCTTATTACCTGTGAGAAGACCTTATTCCACTTCTATCAAAGCAAATATTCTCTCCACAGAGCAACATGAGAGTCATGGTGACACAAAACTTCACAGAGTGCAGTCTGAGCTGAAACAACCTCCAGCCCTTTTTATGCATTTATCATTTAAAGGCCCCGTTTTGGAGAAAGTGACATCTCCATGTCTCTTTTTATTATAAATCAGCTCTCGGTCCTGTATTAATACTGTCCAAGTATCAAAGCCTCAGGTCCACAGAGAGACACACACAGCCTGTTTTCAGAAATGAGCCGCAAGCACTTCTGTAACTTTATGATGTCACACTGAAGCAGCAATGCCTTAAGCCCCGCCCACCTGGACCCACCATGCTGCAACCTTACAGGCTTTGTTTCCCCCTGAAATCTGCTGTATTTTTTATTCAATCGGTCGAGAAACAGTGAGCCAATCAGAAGAGGGTATCAGAGTCTCCTCTCTTCTGATTGGCTGACAGCGAGCTCCAGAGAGAAGCCTTTAAAACAACACTAAACCACACTTTTTGGTTCTTAAAAGCGCAAATGTATCTCGCAAACGAAAACAATATGAATCTGAGAGGAGTCTTCTCTACTTCTACAATGACAGAGAGTCATTGGAGTCGAACCAGAATGTAAATAATATGCAAATACACCGAGGACAGATTTAACTATGAACTGAGCCAAAGCACGAAGGGAGCTTTGGTGCCACATTCCTCCAAATAACAAAGAGAAAAACATGAATATTAACTTCTTGTCCATCAACAAATCGCGTGTATTTTCTGGCAGCACTGAACCTCCATGACTCCTGTAGCAGTGACACACTCCTTTTGACTGTACAAGGGGGGGGAAATACCAGAAGTCTGAGAATAACGACATATGACAGGCCCGGGTGGAGACGCGTAGTGACTGTGACATCAGGCGGTAAATAAAGGGAGTCCCGCCCCAGCAGCGACAGCTCGAGGCGCAGACAGACGACTGTTTACACAGCTTAAAAACTGTAAAGGACCTGGGCTGAACTGGCTGATTTAGATCGGCCTTGGGGAGGGAGCCACTGCTGGAAGAAGAAGCTGCACAGCCTCGTTCCCTCACCGTTACTGGATTTTCATCTTTTTTTTTTCTTTTTTTTTGGCCTGGAGGCTGTGAAAGCACCTGAGTTGTACTAAATATGAGTGAATCAGCAGTGTGGAGGTAGCAGCACTGGGCCAGATGGTTGAAAATAGTGATTAACACGATTAAATAAAGGTCTAAAAAGTGACAAAGCTGTGAACTCAGGTTGCTCCGATCAGTCAGCAGATGTTTTGAAGGCAGCAACCAGGGAGCAGTTAAAGCTATTGATGGGATTAATTCACAGCAATGATCGAGCTGATCAGGCCGATAGCCAGCATTATCATCATCATCACCCTCCTCCTCCTCCTCTTACCTCTTTGGTCCTCTCCAGCTCGTTGTGCAGCGCCTGTTTGGAGATCTCCACCTCGATGATCTTCTGTCTCAGCAGCTCGTTCTCGTCCTCGGCTCGGCTGCGCTTGTCCTCCACGCTCTCCAGCTCGTTGTGCAGACGCACCGACACGTCTTTGGCCACCTGAGAAAGAGTGTATGTGGATGAATATACAAATATTTAATGTGTGGATGTGCCCCTCGACACACATTAGGATGACACAAGTTTAAAATCACTAAAGCAAACAACCACAAGTGCTGAACTGATGAATCAATAATTGTAAACTGAATATCTTTGGGTTTTGGACTATTGATCTGACAGAACAAGCTATTTCTAAACAGGAAAACGGGAAAAAATACCATTTTTCTTTTTCTTTTTTTTGACATTTTTGAGATTAAAGTGATTATTTCTTCTGAATATTTATTTATCTCAAATTCATTTGATCTATTTTCTCATAAAATCCAGTAATTTTCTAATTTGCTGCTTTGTAAGGAGTGTAATAATACTGTCGTGCATATTATTGTTAATAAAAGAATAAACAGATTTATTGGTAATGATTATAATTGTAAGATGCAGCCCGAGTCAGCAGATTTCATCCCTCAGTTGGATATATTGCAAATCAATTATCCATTTTGAGTCACACTGGTCCCTGTGGCTCAGTAAACAATGAAAGGCCGCTATAGATCGCTAGTGTAGACCATTTACAACTAGGACTCATCAGTCTGAGTTCACTGAAGAGCTTCAGCGTAATGACAACATTTTTAGGGAATAGTGGCAGGAATCTGAAAACTACAAAATAAAAGCAATAATAACCAATAACCAATACAAAATACAAAGATACAAAACCCAGACACAGACCTTCAGGTCCTGCTCCAGACTCCGCAGCATCTCCCCGTCCACGTGGCCGGTCTGTGCCACCCGCAGGCTCTTCTGCTCGGCCTTTCGCAGGCGGTATTGCAGGATGCGGCAGTTCTTGTTGGACCGGTCCAGTTCCCTGCGCAGCTCCTGGAGCTGGTAGACCTCCTCCTCCAGGTAGCTGTCCCGCATCTCCTCCATCTCCGCTCGCAGCTCGTCCACTTCATCCTGACAGACGGAGAGGAGACAGGACTCAGCTGGTGATATCCAGCGCTCACTCATGTCAAATGGCTTTTAGTGCATGAAAATCAACATCATGCATGTTGTCAATGTTATTGTTTCTCTTTGCAAACAGCAGCAGGTGCTTTAGACTGTCTGTGTATGAAGGTTAAAGGGATAGTTCAACATTTTGGCCCGTTGCCATAATCCCTATAGCTTTAGCAGTAAGTTCATTACCTTTAATTGCCGGTGCAAGCTATTTTTAGAACGGCGGAGCAGAGCCGTGAGCTGCTGAGAGTTGTTTTCGAGGCAAGTGCAGAGACTGCCTCCGACGGGAACGCGCATCAGCGGTTTTGCATGAATTTACCTCTAAAACAACTCTGTCCCGTAACATTCTGTTATTATCTCATAGCGTGGTGAATGCGCAGGTCACAACTTGTTCACCAGAGCGTTTTGGAGTTGTTGGAATTGTGTATTTGATGAATTTGATGATGGCAATTCAAGGTAACAAACCTACTCCTAAAACTATAGGGATTATGGCAATGGGCCAATTTGCCAAAATGTTGAACTGTCCCTTTAAAGGTGATGGGTTGCATTTAGGGTGAAACTTTTAAATCATACTGCTGTAAAAGACAAACTGTCCAGATCGGCAGAAAGAGAGGCAATGGTTCATCCTCTGAGGAGCAAGGATGAGCCAATTAAACACCACATCATTCTGAGCATTTGGTCTGGATGTCTAATATTTTAAAAAACAGCTTTTTCAGAAATTACAGGACAAATCAAAGATTTATCCCCTGAGCATCGCAAAGGTTCACAGGAAATTTCACATGACTCAGACAATCATGTGAAGCCCTGCACAAAACCAATTAAAGTCATTAGTTTTCACCGACCGAGCCTGAAAAGGACAAACGGGAGTTTTAAGAGCTGCAGAGGCCGTTAAACCTTTTGGAGGCAAATTGGCGATTTTATCATTTTTGAAGCACATGAATGAACCGACTTGACCAGAGAGTGACATGAAATGAGACTGAGAGCAGTAATAACAGAACAACAGATGTGAGGCTGGTGATGATGGCTCCGACAGAAAGACAGACGTTGTTATACCGCCATTTTTTTTATGGCTCTATTTCAAAGTTTAATTTTCCAGAGCAGTGATTTTAGCACTGAATATTCAATAAGAGCAGATGGATGATTTATTTACATTTGTTCCACAACAATCAGGTTTTTTAGAGGTTTCAGGTATAAAAGCTCTTAGAATAAAAAAAAATACACCTTTTGCCCATGATGCTAATACTCTCATATGATTACACATGAGCTCCAGTAATGTAGGGACTTTTAATGCTGATGATGTAACATTACCAGTTGGCTCTAAGCACCTTATCTGTTGGATTGGATGCATTCATATTCCCCAGCTCCCATCAACGGGACGCAACACAGATTTACGCCACACTACCAACAGTATTTTGTCAGTAACCTCTGGGGAAAGAGGTTTTTTTTTTTTAGGGGGTGGGGGGCTCAGTTTGCTCAGCAGATTTCCCCCGAGGATGGATGCTCCTTGACTGGCACCTGATGAAAAGACAATCAGATACTGAAAAGGGAGGAGTGAGGAGAGGAGAGGAGTGTGTCAATTAATGAAAACTAAATCTATCCTCATTTGGAAAGACTCGGGGCCCCATTGTTATCTGTTACCCCCTCACCCCCCGCCCCCCCTGGAGGACGGGGCCGATGACCTCGCACAGGGTCGGCCGGATCAATAGTCAGGTTAAAAGCAGCTGCATCCTGGGAGCAGGTATTATTTAGAGGAGACCGCTGCTGATCTTTACGGACAGCGTGCAGCCGAGTCATCGCCAGCACTTACAGTCGTCGTCTCTTTAAGGACGTTAAGTGTGGTTATCTTTACCGAGCAGCCGCTGGAGCTAATGAGAAAATTAATATTTTTTTGGCTCCTGAGCTCCAGCTGTAATCGTGGCACGAGACAGAGCAGGCAGCTCGTAATGCTCTATCATCACACAGGGGATCATGTTTATTTATTTATTTATTTATTTTAATCTCAACTCAATCGATTATTTATTATTTGCTGAATTCAACAGACACAGTCATGTTAAGTGGGAAAAAAGTGGTAAATCTTCCCAACGTAAGAGGCTGACAATGAATTTTGTGTCTGTTCGAACTAATCTATTAGAAATCAAACATCAACATGTGGGAAAATCTGTCAACCTGAGACAAGCTCGTTAATCTGTTAATTAACTGACAGGGAGAAGTGGAGATAAATGTGATGATTAATTAGTGAAGTGGTTGCTCAAGACAAAAAAAATCCCACATTTTTCTACCTCTAACTCCTCAGTTTTGTGTAATTTTATACCCATTTGAAACTAAAACTGAACATGTTTAGTTTGCTTATGACACTCCATTGTCCAGACAATTGATTCATTGATTAAAAAGATATCAGTTTCTCTGCATCATCCTGTTATTGTGATGTGATTCAATAACAGAGGTTTAGCTCATGACCTTTGTCTCACATCACATCACACCTCTGTCTCCGTCTTAGCTCATAAAAACACCTGAAATACAGGTAAGACTGGAACAGAACAGTAAAATCAAACATAGAGGTGTCGAGCAGGGACTCCCAAACGATTTGGGATGTGATGACAGGGGTTGGGGGTGGTGGGATAGCGGCGTAGCGGGGTAGCAGGGTAGTGGGGGTTGTTTTTGGGAGTCCACCTCAGAGAGACAGAAAGAGAGAGGGAGAGCTCCCCAGCTGGCAGCCTGACAGCGAGGCAGGAGGACGCCTGAACCCCGCACACATGGGACATCTGACTGTTATCAAGTCCTGTGGGATAAAGCCATTACAGCGAGAGCCAGTAAAGCTGATTAACTCTCTTGTGTTTTCAACCGAGCCAAAAGAGAGAGACCCAGACATGCGTGCTGCTGCTGGTGGTGGTGGTGGTCAAGTTTGAAATAATACTCAACTACAGCAACATGGAAAATACAGTAATAATAAACCTGCAAAGATTTGTTTGCCGCATTATCTGTTTGCCTCCTACCACCACCCCCTCCCCAACTTATGGGGGGAGGTAGCCTACTTATAGACAGGGGGGAGGGGAGGGGGGGATCCTGCATGAAATCTTCAAGCAGGATCTTCATGCATAAATACAACACAACGACGGTGGTGGATCCCTTTGAAAACGACCCGTATCTGTAGATTTCAGCTCCTCGTGCAGATTACACATCAAACTTCAAACTGTTCCGTCGCCTCAAAGGAGTTTCAATCAGTAAAAAAACCAACCAAATGTTAAATCTGTGTCATATGGAGACGGCGGTGGCGGTGGCGTGTCCCCGGTGTCTTTCTGTCAAAACAACCATCAGGTCTTTGGTGACTTGACATGCAGTCGGCTATACAACAATTGAAGAAATGATATCAAATTAAAAGGACACACAAGGAGAAGTCACTATCAATAAAAAATTAAAAAGAAAGAAAGAAAAAAAAAACTCCCATCAATAAAAGGTCAAATCCGTGGGGATGCCCCGGGAAGGTTAAAAAAGACGACATGATGGATGGAGAGTGGAGTGGACACCGTCTACATGGGGGATGACAGCTGGCTTCAAAGGGGAGCTGTGTTTAGATTGTGGTAATGAATTCAGTGAGATTATGTGTTCAATTATTGAGCAGGTGCACGTTGTTCAAGGACATTTCAGAAACAAAATAATAAATGGTGAAGAAGAGGAGGACTGGACACTTGGACTGTCCTGAACCGGGACAGACTTTAGAAACCAGCTGCTCCTGTTATTATAGGAGATGAAATCATCATTTTTCAAGTATAAATCTGAACTAGGTTGTTTTTTTATGCAACAAATAAGCATCACTACTTGTTGTCTTACCTTGAGGTAGTCGTTTTCAGATCTCAAATCCTCTATTTCCCTCAGCAGGTCCTCCTCGGGTACATCCTTGGTGCCTGGCAGTTTGAATTGTGCGCTTGTTGAGGGTTTCTCCTGCTTGTGTTTCTCTCCGTGCGCCCCCGGAGCGGGCTGAGCCTGAGACATGCTTCCCTTGGCGGAGGAAGCCTCTGTTGTGCGCAACGGAGCAGCAGCAGCAGCAGCGGCGGTGGTGGTGGTGGTGGATGTGGTGGTGGGAGCGGCGGCGGCAGCAGCTCCGGTAGCTTCTGCCCGCAGGGGATTATCCGCTCCCAGCTGATCCCGGTCACTGGAGCCGGTACCGGACTCTGCGTCGCTACTAGCGGCCGCTGCCAGCCTCTGCTCGTCCGACAGCGGCTCGGACGGACAGTCTGACAGGTCTGAGCTGCTGTCGGTCTGGCTGACGCGGCCGAGGGGCGCTCCGGTCGGCACCCGGATCGGGGATCCATGGGTGTGAGGGCCCGGGGACCCCGAGGCTAGTTTCCCCTTCTTGCCTTTGGCGAGAGTCGGACTGCTGGTGCTGTCCGCTCTGGTGCTGCTGCTGCTGCCGGAGGCGGCTTTGGGCTCAGCTGCTGCTGCTGTTGCTGTTGCATGTTGTGGCACCTTTATGGGCTTTTTCACGACAGTAGACTTGGTGTTACTTTTTACCGTGGCAGGTTTCTCCTTGGCCCCGGTGGTGTTGCGTCTGGAGCTGCGGTTCGGATGGGCTAAGGACACTGAGGCAGACTGATGATGCTGCTGCTGCTGCTGCTTGTTGAGTTTGGGGGATTTGGGGACGATGGCAGGTGGTTTGGCGGAGCGGGAGTGCACATCCTTGAGGAAAGGTCTGGCCGGGGAAGGCGCTCGGTTCAGTCGCTTCTTCTCCAACTGGTGGTTCTGCGGTTTGGTGTCGCTGCCAGAGCCATTGGAGCTCTCCATTATACACCGACACCGGCGGCAGCAAGAAGAGGAGGAGGAGGAGGAGGAGGAGGGCGTTGAAGGAAACGATCAATCCACAGCACCGCGGAAAATCTCTGACATGCGACACCAGGAAAACAGCAGCCAGGTTTCTCTACCTTCTTCTTCCTTGTCGGGCTGGGGATGCGCATCCTGCGTTGTGCTGCTGGCCGGCTGGATGTTTTCACTCCATCCCGTCTGCTGCACATTCACCAGGTTGTCATTGTAGTCCCCTCTGCCTGCGGAGCGGAGCGCGGAGCCCCCCTTTGGAGGAAAAAGCTGCAATACAAACGGGGATTAGGCTGCCGGGACGGGCAGGTTGCATCTGCAGACACCACCGGGGTTGTAAAGGCTCAAGTTGGGCACACAGAGAGAGAAGGAGAGTCAGTCCGAGTCACGTCAGCCCTCTTCCTCCTCTGCACGCCGGCTCTCCATCCCTCTGCTTCACCCGCGTCTCGTACCCCCTTCCCACTCCTTCCTATCTGACATGTAAGATCTGCAATCGCTGCGGTGTGAGGCTCGACGGCCGTGATTTCTTCTTTTTTTTTTTCGTTGGAGCGCATGCGCTGCTGCCTCACAAGTACTAACCCAAGCACACCCCTTGTTTTCTCTGGGACCAGGCGGGACCAGGTCTGACACGCTTTGGTGCGCATGCCCTAATGGCACACACACACATTCGTACAGTACACACACACACACACACACACACACACACACACACACACACACACACACACACACACACACACACACACACACACACACACACACACACACACACACACACACACACACACACACACACACACACACACACACACACACACACACACACACACATTGGCTATTGAACAGGCTCACATGAGATGCAAGGATGCACTCAGGAGGAAGCAATAACCTTCTCCCTTCCTCCTTTGGAAAATCAGATGTCACTGCAAAAACTCTGAATCTTACCAAGAATATTTGTCTTTTTTCTAGTCAAAGCAAATCTCATTATACGTAAAATTTGTATATTTGTACATATACATACTTTTTACTTATTTCAAGTCTATTTTCATTTGAAATAAGTAGAAAATTCTGATAGTGGAGCAAGTTTTTCTTTCTTACAAGCACAAACTTACTACTACTACTTATTTCAAGTAAAAATTAGTTTGAAACAAGTGAAAATCATCTAAAAACAAGTTAATTTTTAGGTGATGAGTCTCCTTTAAAGTGTGATTCGTTCTGACTAGTAATAAGACAAATATTCTTGGAAAGATTGTGAGTTTTTGCAGTGCATCTGTAGTCTGTATGTTAAATCACTTCTACATGATGCCATTTGAAAACACAGTCATGTTGCAAATCAAGACCATAATCAGGTAATAAATATAGATATCTTTAATTGCATTTCATTAGTTCAAGAATGCCACAAGTTATAAATACCACAAATCTGCTTTGAACATGCCAAAACTTCCCAAAAGACTTAAAACAGGTTTAATACAAAGTAGGTACAGTCTTCCATCTTAAAAGGATACACATTTCAAAATAAAAGCTTCTTTTTTTCTTTTCTTCGTTTTTTAAATGTATAGTTTTTAAAAACACAGAGTAGCATAAGGCTTGGCTGCTAAAACAAAGCCCACAGGGTTAGTGGCAAATGCTAAAAGTCAGAGGGAGGGGTCGAAGAAACAACGTCAGGAGAAATGCTCACCGCTTTTCCAAAAACACAAGTGATCAAACTTCAAAGTCGGACACATTTTGTATGTGAAGGTTGTTGTGCTCTTCATGTTCTGTTTGGCAGACGTCTCGCATTTTCCTTTTGATGTGTTAGAAGATAATAATGTGCCATTTTTTTTAAAGTCCACAAAAGCCCTGACCTTAACATAAACCTTCAGCAAAAAAAAAGACAAAATAAAACAAAATGAACCTACAGAAAGTTCGGTGTGATTAATTCTATAATCTCGTCCTTCCTCGGCCTCAAGACTTCAGCTTTGACTTCAACGTGTAACAACGAGACAGAAACATCCGCAGCAGTGCTACGTTTCTCCTTATTAATTACTGCATTAACTCCACAACAAAAGATGGAAGAAATTATAACTGTGATCGATTTCTATGAACGAACGAAGGAGGGCTGAAAATGTGCATTATCTTCTCCATACTGGTCCATAACAAACTGCCAAATCCTCAAAATTCAAAGCCGCTATCCTCCTCTATGAAACACAAACGTCCCCTTCAAGCAGGGTTTTTTATGATGTTTTTTTAAATGTATGTATTCGGAGCAAATCCGCAATAAAACACCAGACAAAACTGAGCTTCCTGAGTCATTCAAATACTACGCAAAACCTTCTTGCACTTCTTCTTTCTCCTCTCCTCCTCCTCACACAGGGAGTCTCACACATTGCTCGTCTAAAGTGTATCTGAATTTCAAAGGAAAAACGTCAGAACAAAAAAAAAAACATTTAGAAATGTTCAAATGAAGGCAAAAACCATGTGTCTGTAGCTTTTTACTGTCTCTATTTCCCTCTGAAATGCCAGTAGGACACATGGAGAAAACAAAAAAAAGAAAATGTCCCTGTGAAAAACACCAATCCCTCAAAGACTACATTACCCATCTCTCCTTGCATCTCCATCCCACTTCATAACAGGATGTGGAGTTCGATCTCTATTAGTGCTTAACTACTAAAGTCGCCGTGGACTCTTCTTCTACTGCATGTCAGCTTCTTAAACTAGTTTTTTTTAGATGGATTGTAGTGCAAAACATTACAATTTATACAAATGTTAAAAGAGCCGTTCCAGCCACTTTTAATACTTTAAGGCAAAAAGGAAAAAACAAACTTGATATGATCACCACCACAAAACCCACCTTCTGCCGGCCGCAGAAAAATCTGCACCTTGTCCAGTCGTCATTACAGCAACACACCGTATTTACATCATGTGCTTTTGTTTGTTTACCTCAAGTCAACTCGTAGCTTGGTAATAAAACCTATTAATAAGAACATCTAACTACTGTACCAGACCCAGATTTTAACCTAAAAAAAGCTGAAGAGACATACCGTTATCCCTTTTCCGTGAGCTAGAAAATGCCGGTAACAGAAACATCGGGGGCGACTCAGACAAAAACGTCAAACACAGAGTGCAGTATGCGTACGTGCGTGCGGTGAGTGAAAACAGGAAGAGAACAAGCTGTAAAGGCCCTCGATTTATCCTCCTCCATAGAAAATGTGCAACTGCTACCAGAGGGCTCTCGAGCTTGAAGGCACCTGTGGGGGGGCGAGGGGAGGGGGGGGGGGGGGGGCACGGCTAGCCTAAACGGTCCGAGGAAATGAGGTAGTCTGGGTCAAGTGTAGACAGAAAGGTGGTAGGAAGTGGGTGATTCGCCAGGCCAAAGTGTTAGTGTGGCACATGTCAGAGTGAACAGTTACAAAAAACAGAGGAGAAGAAGAAGAAGAAACAGGGGAAAAGATAACACTGGTGGTTAAAGGAAAGAGTCCATGCATTTGAACAGCTGCTGCAGCGGTCAATAGTTTCCAAACTGCTGCTGTGTCCTGCCCCCTAGTGGCCAGATTGATGCTCTGCATGTGAGAGCTGTACTGTATAATGTGTGTATTTATGTGTGTGTTTGTGTGTGTGTGCGTGTGTGTGTGTAGGATGTGTGTAGGGACTACTCTGAGTCTCAGCAACAGCGCATGCGAGGTGGAGGCAACTCCGGAGGCACTTCCGGTTCAGGCTGCAGAGACAGGACGCTGTTGGAAAGCTCCTTGTTGGGAACCTCCAGAGGCATCTGTTGTATCAGGATAAGACAGGATGGAGGAGAGATAAACGTCAGAAAACACAGGGTTAATGTGCTGCTCCACGTCCAGACAGCAGGTGACTTCATTTTGTGCAGAGAAAGTCTCATTGTGTCGATAACAAAGTTAAAATCTTCCAGCTACTGTAGCCGGAGCAGCTACAGATTATCAAGATCTGCTGCTATGTGTCTTGCAGTATTGTTATTTAAAAGGTGTAAATAGCTGTATATAATCACCTAACTACCAAAATAGCATCAAAACATGATAATAAAAAGGATAGACATTTGAAATCTCATCATTTACAATAATGTCGACCTTTCAGTGAGGAACATTATGACAGAAGAGTTGTGTTGTGCTTGTGTCCTACTGAAGTGACTCATTATAAACTGAGTGAAACACAGTGAACACAGTAATTATCTCTGCCTGTAAAAGGTCTTGTTTTGTATTGTTTTCCACTTGTTTGTCATTATCAGACATTAGGTTGAGTTACGTGTCCATGTTTCTGTCTAATGAATGTGTTACCGGTCGGTCTGTGGGTCAATTCCTATTCCTATCTTCACCCTCAATCTCAAAAATGCTGCACACTCCCGCAAAATGCTTGTTCTGTCCCGATTCTACGAATGTTAAGTTGAGGGACAACATGGGAGCAAGGCTACCCAGAATGCAGTGTTTTCTTTGTTAGTAGACATATAAATATTACAAAAACCATTGTATTATCTTAGTTTAGGCCCATTTTATGGATATTTACCTCATTGTTGCATAACATTTATTTTTTATTTTACAATCTTTTGTCAATAGCCATTTGCTATTGTTTGGTTACAAAATGGTCATTTTTCTCAGTGGTAATTTAATTGTTAAGTTGTTTTTTTAAGATACAGCCTACATAAAATGTTAGCACCGATAATGTTACAAGATGACCAGGCTCATGTCGTCTCCCGTAGCCGCAGTTATCCAACAATAGTGACAGCTGGTGTTTACTGTACCTTTCAATAAGCTGTAGTATGCAGTGACTTTCAGCTGAATATGTCTGTCGTTGTGGTATTTATACAGATTATCTGTCTGAATATCAGTTTATAACTACCAGTAACTCAATTATAGGCTACAAAAAAACAAATAACCGACAGATAGTCCACAACAATTTAAAAAACATGGACCTGATGGACTCGTTGATGATAGATGTGTTTGTGGCTTATGATTAAACTGGCAGGGTTAATAGGGCAAATATAAAAAAAATAAACTAATGTCAAACCCCCCACAGTCTGAAGACATATCTGCATTTAAGAGGTGTCCCTTTTCTAATTCACAAAATAACCCTTTACACTTGGTTTTGAGATTAAAGGTTGAGCTTGAGGGTTAAGACAGGAACTGTGATTCACCCTTAGAGTGGCAATGTGTCGGAGACAGTGTTAAGATGGATTTAATCTATTTTTCATCAGACAAATTGTGTGAAACTTAAAGATACTGCAGACAAAGACAAAGTTGAACCAGGTGCAGCCGTAATAACCACGGGTAACATCCTTCAGTCTCAGTGTTTACAGAAAACACAGCGGACGTGAAAACACACCGACCTTGCTAAGAATGTCGTCCACAAGCTTCAGGAAGATCTCGTCCACGTTAAAGTTATCCTTGGCGCTGGCTTCGCAGAAGCGCATACCACTTATTCGAGAGGCAAACTGTAACACAATAAAGTGTGAAATTAGCAGGCGAGAACAACGGCAGCGTTTCATAGCAGCAGAAATATAATTAGGAGGAAAGTGGAGTCTCACAGTCCAGTGTATTAATATCTAAGGGTTTTATCTACAGTAATGTGATCACGTCTGTGGATTGTGCTGGAAACAAGAGGCAGCTGAGTTAAACCTCATGTCACATACTGTATCTCTGTGCTTTGACCCGTTTCAATCTATAGAAAACACAGATGTGGTTCTGTGATAAGGTGAAAGTCTGCAGCTGTGTGTTGTGTTGTGTTGTATGTGTTGTGTGTGTTGGACGCACCCTCTCTCCCTGCTGTCTGGTGATGATACGATCGGTCTCACAGTCCAGCTTGTTCCCGACCAGGAGGAGCTCCGCTTCCTCCGAGGCGTACTGACACAAAACAGAGCAGAGAGGAGACGCGTCAGGAAACCATCAAGCTGCCACTTTATAAAAGTCAAACCAGATGAAAACTGTCCGGCTCAATGACTGTGATGAAACAACCAAAGGAGAGCATCACTGTAACTAATGACACTTATCAACAGCTGCACAACACCTGACAACAACACAACTCTCCTGGGAATCACAGGCACCATCACTATTCATCATCATTGTTGTTTTTATCTGATTTTATTTAATTATTCCGTTTGTTTTATTGTTATTATTATTATCATCATCCTTGTTTTCAGGACTAATTGTTCCTTGCTGATGATGGTTCTTTGCTTTTATCCTGACTGTTTTATCTCACTCAGATAAGGTTTTTGGTTTTATGTTTTTTGATTTGATGACTGTGTTATTCTTACTTTGTAACTGTGTTTTGAAAGGTAATAATAAGCTATAATAAAGTTTACCATTATTATTATTATTATTATTATCATTATCACTGAATCCAAGCCTCAGATCTACCAGGCTCTGTCTGAGTAGAGTCCGACCATTGGTAGTTCAATAATGTTGCTACTGACGTGTATGTCAGCTGATAAATAACACAAACCTGAAGCACAGAAATATCAAAGATATGTTTTGAATTATACTGTCACCTTTATGTGATTATGTCATTATTATGTAATTAGTCCTTCACAGAGCTGCAACAAGTTTATCATCCAGGAGTAAAATGCAGCTCAGTTTTCACTTTTTGGTCACAATTGTTGGGCAAAACAAGGCTCGGCATCTTTATTTATATAGCACATTTTATACCAAGACGACTCAATGCGCTTTAATAAGCAAATTAAAAGAGAAATAATGTTAATGTTTTTAAAGAAATGACAGGAATCCTAATCAAAATGTTAATGAGTATTGAAACACTGTAACAGGAAACTGAGCATCAGACTCAGACACCCAGTGTTTCTGCAGAGCGACACCTTCAAACACACCTGCAGTACTGACGCATGTTCACAGCGTTGTTCCCATTAGTGGGTTAAACGTTTATGTGAACATTAGTGCCAGATACACAGCAGAACCCAGACAGCAGTTTTATCATTGTCTAGGACAAACAGGTGCTGTCCGACACAGGAACAAACACACACACCCAAGGACAACAGTGAGTTTCATCAACAGACGAGACGTTTTTAGAGAAACCAGCCGGTCCACAGTTTGTTTACCTTGTCTATCATTTTCATCCATTTGGGAAGGTCGTCAAAGGTCTCCTGCTTGGTGATGTCATACACCAGCACGATCCCCTTGGCGCCTCTGTAGTAGGCTGAGGTGATGCTGTTGAACCGCTCCTGGCCAGCCGTGTCCCTGATGATAAAGAAACCACGCCCAGTAAGAGTCAGTCAACATCATTAACATCGACATTAACTGATCAACAGAGTCACAGCAGTGAAGTGAATCTGAAATGACAGACTGATTTAAAGCATTTTCATACAACAAAGATTAATAATATGATTTGATTTTAAAAAAGGAGGTATCAATTTATTCGCCATTCATTCTTAAATACTCAATCTCTTTATTAGCACCAATAATCATCATCATCATTTTGTATCTAGCTGTGAAAATTTGAATCTGAAGACTTTTTTCCCAATGTGAGATAATCTACAGAAACATGCAGTGATGTCATGATTGTTAACTTTATTGTAACACTTGACAAACTGATTCTCACACTGTAATCGTAGCTGTAAACAGATCTAATAAGGTTAATAAAGCTTCTTGTAGGCACCGTAGCTCACGACTGGGATATAAACAGACAATTAACAACACTACTGTATATCGTAGTAAACACAACTGTAATTAATATTAAATGAGCTTTAACAGCAGAAGTTGCTGCATAGTTATTGAAAATCCTGCATTATATCAGACACACTGTAAATTACAGCTACACCAGAGTGAGTTATGAGCTGTTTATCAAATGTTACCAACGACTTAAATTAAATAGTTTTTCCAGTAATAGCCATGATGACAGGTTGATAAGTAACAATCAGACACCTGAGATCAGATTAAAACAATCCGATTATGATTATTTTGGGATTAATTCTTCATTTAAAGATATAAAAAAATGTCTGTGTGGCTTTTTTTTGCAGGATTTATTATGATGATTCAGTTGATCATGTGAGTCGGCATCGTGACAAGCGGTTGGAGCTCCACTCCCAGAGCAGTGTTACTGTACCTTCAGCCAGCTTAGTGTCTCTCTCTCCCCGTTTCCCCCTGTGAGTCACAGTCAGGCTTATGAGCAGGAGAGCAGACAGAGACACAGCAGCAGCAGCAGCAGCAGCAGCAGCACAGTGTCAGGGTTAGGTGATGGAGGAGCTTGATGCGAGCAGTTCGGCATGAGAGACAAGACACAGTGAGGAGGAGGACGGCCTTCCTTGATCGGACAGGAGGTCGGGGACGGGACGGGACACAAAATGGGCAGATGTGATGATGTGGAGGAAGGGAGGGTGGGCGGGATGGGGACGGGACGGGGTGTTAGTGAAGAAGTTTCAGATGTGTTAGTGAAATAAGCAACGGCGTTCCCACAGCTTCATCCCCAAACGCTCACACAGACACACAAAAGGCTCAGCAGCTTTCCTGACTGTAATCTGAGGCATGTTAATCAGTCTGTCGACCGCTGGACGAGAGCACTGACTGGATGTTTCCCAAAATCTTGTTAAAGCATAGTTAGAGTCACAAGACACAACAAGCGAAGGGCACGGCCGGATCAAATAACATCACTGGTCTGGGTCGGGACTTCTGAACTGCTGCACAGATTCTCAGCAAAGTGAATAATACTTTGAGGGCTGCAACTAACAATTATTTTAATTATCGATTAACGTGTTGATTATTTAAACGATTAATCGATCAGTTGTTTGGTCAATAAAATGTAAAAAAAATGTTGAAAAATGTCAGTGTGCATTAGTAAATATTTAATGACATTTTAAAGAATGTGGACACTGAAACCACAAAGAGAAGTATGTTGATAACTTATTAGTCTTTTAAAGGACAATTGCAGGCAAATTCAACCTGGGGCTGTTGTTTCTTAATATTTTCGGCCTAAAAGAATGAATCTCAAGATCTTCTTTTTAATGTCTCCTGTCCTGCAGTAGCAGTAGCATCGCCACAGCAGCGTTTAATGGGAGCGGACAGATCTTAGGCTGTTTACATCCTACAAAATTCACACATACACCGAGGAGTTTGTTTACTTCAAGAAATACAAAGTCTCGTGGAGTCTTGAGCGAGAGTCAAGTTGACGGCTCACTTTGTTTACTTTTTTGTTTTATCAACTCGGAGGCACAACGAGAGGAGATTCATTTTCTTTTAGACCATAAATATTAGGAAACTACAACCCCGGGTTGAAATTGCCTGGAATTGTCCTTTAAATAATCTTTGTATGTTGTTAGTGTGTATTTTGGACCATGCAGGTGTAAAAGATCAGAAGTTCCTTATGAACGATTGTCCTCATGGACCTCTGGTGAACCTGCTGGGGGGTTCGCTGGGCGTGGGAATCCCCCCCACCAGCTTCCCTCCCACCAACACTGCTGTGTTACTACTGATCTGGTTTCAATGCAGAACCAAGCCACGGGCCTGGTACTGCTACCTGTGTCTGGACGACTGCAGCGTTCAGTTTCAGTTCAGTTAAATCAACATTTCACAGCTGATGTTTGTGTTGCTGCTGAAATGCAACGTGTTACACAGAAGGATGATTGTGTTATTTAGGCCATCCACATTGAAATAGACACACTATTATAACCTTAATGAAGGACGATTTAAAGCAGGACTGTTACCAGGTATTAGACTGCATTCATTTTAGCAACTAGGTATGTATTTATAAATCATTATAAAACTACAGGTGATGTAGATGTGACGGGAACAAAACCACCATCACCTGTTGACAACATGACAAGCGTGGGTGAGTATGAGTGTGAGTCCTTAAAGTTTGATTCTCACTGAAACAACATGCTGTTTGGATAAAATAGCTGACAAGTTTTTGTGTTTTGCATGTTTCAAAAATGCAAAACAATAATGCGCTATATCTGGACATGCCTCACCTACTAAACAAAGCCGAGATGCACCCAGCGCTAAGCCACCAGTAGCTTTGTGTTAGAGCAGTTTGCAGCATGACAGAGGACAGACTGAGGAAACGCTCCGTGATAAGACAGACGGAGGAAATGAACGATGTATGTCGGGGAGTAAAGGAACTGGAGTCTTGTGTACAATTACTCACCATATCTGTAGCCTGATCTTCTTCCCTCTCAGCTCGACGGTCTTGATTTTGAAGTCGACTCCTGAGAGCGAAAGGGAATCAAAAACACACACGTGAAGATGAACATTTCTCAGGATTTCATGTGTTGTTTTGACAGAACGACCAGTGTCAGTACAATTTTTAATTACTACCTTGGTTTTACATTTCACTGCATGAAGAGATCTGACTTCCCTTCTTGCAATTAAAGGCAAATTATAATTCTGTCCTGGTTCTTCTGGTTTTACTATATTTCTATTTGAGAAGGGCAGGTTTCCTTGGTGACGTACTGTAGCTGCTAAACAATGACTGAGGAAGTCGCTCATACTTGGGTCAGACTTTTAAAAGCTGTGCAGGATGATAGCACGTCGTTAACCACCACCTATGATCTCTTAGGAGACAACGCTTTAATCCAGACGTTCAAAACACTCCCTTCGTTATCTGTGAGCAAAGGTGCACACACACACACACACACACAAATTTAGCAACGTGCAGCTCACACAACCGGTGAGATGACAGGCACAAAATGGAGCTCTGCCACGGCAGCTGCCCGTGTGTGCGTGTGTGCAACTATTTTTGGGATTGGACACTATGGCAGTGTGCTGTACTGGTCACAGGGCTGTTTACCCAGTCCCACACACAAACAAACCTCATGTATTTTAAGATAAGAGCATCAATAACCGCAGCACGACAACTTTAAACAAGGCGCCGTTGTTGTTTTCAAAAGTGTTACGGTACGACTGATCCATAAGTTACAGTGGTACCGGTTGTCGTATTTCTGTTATAGAAGTATGTAGTGTGTCTGTGACATATGAAAAATCGCTGTTCAGAGATGGCATCCGATGGGGCATAACTATATCCTCATCTAATTACACAAACAGGGTCACCAGTTGTAAATTAGATTACACCATTACAGAACAGCTGCAGATCCTGTGCCATGATAGTAACATGCTGCCAAGTCTCTTCATTTGCAGCAGCTCCTATCTATCTACTTAGATTCACAGATAGTGACAGCTCAGAAACCCTCTGTGTAAAATATGTGGACAACTGTTATTAATTATCTGAGAAAAAACCTTGATATTATGGGATTAGGCTACCTCCATCATCTCCATATAGCTTCTCCTAGCCTGCACTTTTAACACCTGGTTCCTCCTCAAGCACAGACCATTTTCAAGTCCATTACTGTATTTAGTGCCAGTACTCGTAATAATCACGTGGCTTGACATTTACATACAGCTAAAAATATGTTAGTTTTATATAAAATCTATACCATATTTCATTGAAACAAAGTTTGGATTGAGCAGAAGAACCTGCTGAAGTCTCCTCCCAATGTTGACACTGGTGCAACCAAGTTTTTCAGAGGGTTTAAACACAAGCATATATACTTTTGTTGATCAATTCAAATTATCTTAAAGTTATTGAATTACATTACATAAATCAAAGTGAGCTAGTGACAGAGAGACATTTGTGGTTAAAAAAAAAAAAAATGTCACTGCAGCTGTGGTCTTGAGACAACCAAGACCGGACCAAGTACTGCAGGCCTGCAAGACCATGAAAATGAGGTCTTAGTCTGTTTCACTGTTTTTATTGTTTCCCTTATTTGTTTAAGTTGAGATGCATACTAAAAGACATATAAATGTATCGTAATTTTAAACAGAACAATGCATAGTCCCGTGTTTACCTGCTCTCCGTGTTTGTTTTCAATAAAATAGAATAAATACATTTTTGTTGGACATTGAAGTCCTTCATCTAGCAGCCTAAAATAAACAACAGTCTACACCTCAAACTTCTGTTGTGTTGTGTCAAATTATATATCCTATATTATATAAACTCGTATTATATCCTCTGTTCAGTCCCATTACAGTGTGAAATGAAGGACAGTGTGTTCACAACGTCTCTCCCAAGGGAGTTTAGTCATCCTCCGTCCAGTAAATAGACGGAGCCCTGCTGCTGTATGTCAATACAAAGTTGCTACACACAAAAAAGAAAAGAAAGAAAAAAACACGTCCCGTAAACGCCTCCTGTCCTCACCTACTGTCGACTTGCAAGCTTCGCAGAAAGTGTCGTCAGTGTATCTCTCCATGAGGCTGGTTTTACCGACACCACGGGAGCCGATGATGATAATTTGAAGTTTAAAGTCAGCGGGCCTGGGAGGCATCTTCCTGCGGCGCGACTGAGCCCCCAGAGCGGGAGACGAGTTCGCGGAGCCCCCGCCGCCGCCGCCACCACCAGCGGCCCTCCGCGGTATGTCATATCTGGGATCCATCAGTTAAAATCCGACATTTGTCACGACAACGAGAGGAAAAGACAGCAACAACACGACTTTAAAGGTGTTATTCAGTCGAAACGAGGCGCCACTTCCTTCCAACTTTGTTTCGTCTCTGTGGAAGTTTGTGAAAGTTTGTCTCTCGCCGACAGTTGTTGTTGTTCAGCCATTAGACACCGGAGCCGTCATGACGTCACCCACCACGCTATAAAACACTTCCGTTTCCGCCGCAAACTCTTATAAACATATAATTTTTATTTAGGCTGTATATTTTTTTGTGTTAGCCCACTTATTTGATGATATATTGACTTTTAAAAAAATGACTGTGGGTAAAAGAATAGCAAGTAAAACGTCAACTGTTCAAAAATCACTGCTCCTCACTCTTGAGGGACCCCACTCCAACTCCCCTCATCACAATCACAAACCAGTTAGCCTATTCCAAACTTCATTAAATTATCTGTGGATATTGATTTTGCTTTGTTTTTCAGCTCTGCATACATGGTTGCATACATGCCTAAAAGTGATGCAAGACGCTGCAATCAAAAGTTTTTTGTTTTGTTTTTTTAAAGGGTACTTTATTTAATATTTTCCTCTGAACATCTAAGCGTAAATGCAGGTTTATGTTATCAGCAGACAGCAAAATCTATGAAATGAGGGTATAAAATATGACTGAGTTTGAACTCACAAACATTAGGGGCTACATTCTGCATAATCTGCTGTTATGTGCTTTGTTCATTACTTATAGTCTTGTGAATTCTTCTTTTAGCTCTTTTACATTCAAGATTTGAGATTTTGTGTTTGCATTTTAATTATTTTGTCCATGTCCTATTTACAGTAATGCTCATGTTCTTTAGAAAATTAATTTACTGAGTTGAGAGAACTCGTGCCAAACCATAGTTAGAAGAACACAGGGTCTGAAAATTAACTTTTTCATAGACATTTTCATTGAATTAGTTTGAAACTAATAAAGTGATGTACTATTAACTATGTGTCACTGTTCACTATCAGCCAGGAATAAGCTTCAACATGTCAGCTGTACTTGGAAGTACCAGAAAAAGACAACAAAATTGCTTTTGTGATATACTATCTTTATGCCCACTATAAGAGATATACTGGTAAATGGCTTTAATGAAAACAAATGTGCATATATGAAAGATTAACCAATACTTAAAATCCTGTGTGGTGTTTTGTTGTAATATTTCATGTAAGTTACAAGATAAAGCCATGGGGGGAATTAAAAAAACAAAACAAAAGAGGGGGAAGAAACAAGTTCCATAAGTAGAATAACAACAGCACATACATACTGTACAAGAGAGGAATAAATAAAACAATCAAAGTAAAACAGGCACTAAGTAATATGTGCTCTATTTATTAATTGTGCCACTGCCAAACAAACAAAGGGCTTTAACTTTTTTGTTCCTGCACCTGCATCTGTTTCTGTTGGTTTATTCATTCGCGCTGTCGCCACCTTTTTGTCCTCGGCGGCGCCCGTAGCCTGCGCAATCGTGTGACGTCGCGGCTCGAGGAGGAGGAGTCAGTTCCGTGTTAATCCAAAAACACCGAGAGGCAACAACATCATTTAGCGATTTAGCGACAACAAATTCATTATTATCCCGTCGACTTCAGCGACAGCATGGCCGCTCAGAAGATAAACGAAGCCCACGAGCACATGGCTAAAGCGGAAAAATGGTGAGTTAACGTTAAAAACGCCGTTTATTTCCTGACAGTTTCACCCACTGGTGGTTAGCTGGATATAAGGCCACTGAGGCTTTTCCTCCAGGAAGGTGATGCGACACAAACCACGTTAGCTAATATTGTGTTACTATCCCATAAATGACAATAAATGTACAACGTTTCTGCTTGTGTCTGCTGTTTATAATTCATATAATGAAATGTTTTCGTAGCTTAAAGACGAGTCTGACAAAGTGGAAGCCCGATTTTGACAGTGCTGCATCAGAATACGCCAAAGCAGGTACCATAAATCAATGTTTTGCTCTACGGTAATCAATGAATTGAACTGTTATCCTCCATTTTACTCATTGCTTACTGATTTTATCATTCTTATTTTATATATAGCTGTGTGCTTCAAGAATGCCAAGCAGTACGAGCAGGCAAAGGATGCCTATCTGAAGGAAGCTGAATATCACACAGAAAACAAGACGTATCCTCTCTGTGCTTCACCCTAAAGCCCCAAAACAAGATGTTAAACGATGTTTGAGTCAGTCTTTAATTTCCTTAACTTTCCCTTCAGACTTTTTCATGCTGCCAAGTACGTACATCTATGTTATAACCCTGATATTAAAATTAGCAGCAAAAACAGCACTTGTGTTTATTCTAACTCCTCTCCTTCCTCTTCCTCAGGGCTATCGAACAGGCAGGTATGATGATGAAGGTGAGCGCTCTGTCTGTGTTAACAACGCTGAGGTTGTTGACGTCAGGTAGATGGAGCAGATTGATTGGTAACTTGTCTTGTGTTTGCACTGCAACAGGAGCAAAAGAAGATGCCGGAGGCCATCCAGTACATAGAGAAAGCCTGTATGATGTACATGGAGAACGGGACCCCGGACACTGCAGCGATGGCTCTGGACCGGGCTGGAAAGTAAAGAAAAACGACATTTATACTGCACATTGAGGCTTTAAATCAAGCAGCCAACATATCTTTCTTTTGTATATTCTGTGAATTGACTGCAATCATATTTCTTTCTCCTCAGACTGATCGAGCCAATAAATCTGGAGAAAGCTGTGGACTTGTATCAGAAAGCAGCCGGTGTCTTCGAGGTAACAATGAGCCACTGACAATAACCGAATCATTTACTGCTGCTTTAATATCATTGAATTAAATACGTCCTTGTTTTTCTGTCTGAAGAACGAGGATCGTCTGCGTCAGGCCGTTGAACTGCTGGGCAAAGCCTCCAGACTGCTGGTCAGGTTAAAAAGGTAAAGACAACGACAGAGGAGGGAGTTCACGTTAATCACCATGTGCTGCCAAAGAGCAGGTGGTGGCTTTTGATCAGATACGGTGAATGTTATTATTATAGTAATTATTAATGAGGCAAGCGCTGGTGTAGGAAGCAGAACTTTAGTTTAGAAATGTTGTCACATGAGATAAAAGGTATTTTGGATGATGAGCTTGGTAATTTTAATGCTGTTTATTCTTTTCAGTCATAAGAATAGTTTTAATTTGAGTTGGCATTTAACTAAAGAATAAATCATTACAAATGAATAAAGTTTCTTTGATGAATTAAGATCAAACAATGTGCAGACATTTTCAAAATATCCTATATCCTTTTTCAATGTTTAATATTTGCATATATATTTAGATATTTGGTTTTTACATAATTGCATGTGACTGCAGTTCATGCGCCTCGTCTTCATTCCTCTCTCTGTCTCTATCCGTCCATCCAGGTTGGATGAAGCAGCAGTTGCTCTGCAGAAAGAGAAGAACATGTACAAAGAGATCGAGAACTTCCCCATGTGTTTCAAGGTGCCTCAACAAGTAGTTTTTAATATTAAGTTTAATTAAATTCTCATTGAAAATTAATCAAAATGTAATGTGTCACTGCAGCATTTTTAGTGTCATGAACAGCCGGAGTAGTTTAGTGTCTCGTGGCAGCAGAGATTGAAAAAATGCTTCTGTGACGATGCAACAAAATAAACTGCACAGTCATCAGAAAGCAAGCCAAGTGAGCGCACAGCAAATATCTGTCAGTTGGATGTATCATCATCGAGCAGCAGCAGCAGACTGGAGTGTTAAACAGCCAAAGGACATGGGTTCATATCCAGATTAAACAGCATTTTGTTCTCTGAACTTCTACGGATGGAGACAAGACACGTTTATGGAGCTTGTATCAAATTTACATGTTGGTGCGTTTCTCTCTTTCCTCAGAAAACAACTGCCCAGGTGTTGATTCATCTTCACAGAGGAGACTACGTAGCAGCTGATAAATGTGTCAGAGAAAGTTACAGGTATGAGACTGAAAACTAACCGACTTTAGTTACTGATGACATAACGTAACATAACGTTAACACCCCTGCTGCCGCTCACACTGAGGGTCGTGACACGAAGCGCTGTTTGATCTCCTCCACCAGTCTGCCCGGCTACAGCGGAAGCGAAGATTGCATTGCCATGGAGACGCTACTGCAGGGCTACGACGAGCAGGACGAGGACCAGGTCTACCGCGTGTGCAACTCGCCTTTACTGAAGTATATGGACAACGACGTGAGTGCTGTTTATGTTTTTTTATTCCTCCGAGGCGAGTTGTCCATTCGTCTGTCCTCCTACTCTTCTGGACACGATATCACTGTAACTGTTACAGTGTAACACTTTGTTCTTCAGGTTTAGCAGAAACGTTCCCTTTGTCTCAACGTTAGGGGTCAAAGGTTCAAGGTCACTGTTTTATTTATTATTTAAAAGGAGACATATTATGACCCTTTTCCCCAAATTAAATTAGTTCCCAGGTGTCCTAAAGACATGTTAAAGAGCCTTCAAAAAGTGATATTTCCATAATACGTCCCCTTTAACCCTTATTTTAACAAGGTAGTCCATTGAGAACAAGCTCTATTTCAAGGACACCATGCAACAAAAAAAAACATAATGCAAAACACAGGTTACAATACGTCAATGCAATACAGTGAGTACAGAAATTTGAAGTGCAAATAATAATAATAGAGTACCAGACTAAAAGTAGCAGGAACAAGGCTGAATACAAACTCATGACAAAAATTGTTACACTACTGTTCAATAATATAAAATGATTTTGTGCCCAAGTGGTCGACTTCATTGTGACATCATAACGTCACGCTTCTGGACATGATTCAGTGCTGTAACTTCAGGAAGAGGAGATGGTGACCGTATATCATCGGCTTGTTGGCGGAGGGATACGACCCATGAGGCGGTAAATCTAGTCCTGGTTTTATTCTATCAACAGAGTGTCACGGAGCTGGCGTCAGTCTGAAAACACACTTCAGTTTTATATGTTAGATGGTTTATTAACACATCGAGGTCTGTATTTATGGTCTGTTGAATCGGAGTCTCAACAAACTCGTCTCGACTGGTGGCTAGTCTGTCCCGGTCTCTCCAGGGACATTTGCTATAAATGTGAATTTGGATTCAACGATGAGCTAATGAGATTTTGGTGGCAGTGCGTCGTCGAAGGTCACTTCTTTTGACCCAAAACACATTTTTGGCCTTAACGCAAGAATTCATAAGACCATTAAAGGAGAATTACGGTCATTTTCTAAGTACCCGAATGCGACCATAGGAAGAAATGTGATTTTTTCCCCATCCAAAACCTTTTTTTTCCTCCCAAATCCATGTTTTCCTCGCGTAGATCTGAAGAGCATTACTTAAAAAATGACTGTAATTCTCCTTTAATGACACTAGCGTTGAATAAGAGAAAACGTGATACTGTATACGTATTTATCTTCATATAGAAGAAAACATTAAACTGTATTGCATTGTGAAATATATTTGACAACTGGTCCAAGTGGATGATTTAGGTTTCCTATAAGATTTGGCCCCTGTTTCTGGTTTAAACCGGTACTCAGCTACTGGCCATCTTGTTTCGCGTCTGGTGGATTGATTTTAGGGCGGTGGGTTCACACTTATTATAACGAGCGCTTCAGTGTTAATGTTGCTGCACTAAGAGCTGGTTGTTGTCTCTGTTTTCTACTCTATTTATATTATATTTTGGTTTGTTTGTTGGTGTCTTATGTGTGACCGTGTTTCATGTGGATGTGATTTATCCCTCTGGTCCTCTGGTGTGTACCCTAACCCTTCTGTTCTAGTGCCGTCTGCCTGTTTTTGTATTTACAGTCAGATTTGATCAAAGCAAACATCCCCTATGGCTCTTATTAGATTTTGATGTGAAAGTTTCTGGACTGCAGCACGGAAATACGGCGTCACCTTTTTCCCAAACAGAGTCTCACAAAACGACAAAAACTCAGTGAGACGCCGCCTCTGAAACTGTGGTCTCTGTTATTCACAGCAACAAACCGACTGAGAAAATAAGTTTTGAGTTTGTTTGCTTTTTTTTTTTGAATATCTAAAATCTGATGACACATTTTATCCTCACAGTACGCCAAGCTGGCCATCTCCCTGCGGGTACCCGGAGGAGGAGGAAAGAAGAAGAAGGCTGCCGCTGCTCCACAGGGTGGTGCTAGTGGGGCGCCGGCCGCTAAGGAGGAGGAGGACGATTATGAGGGCGGGCTGTGTTAGCCTCCAGCCTCCAGGCTCCAGGCTGCGGCGCGCTGACTCGACCCACCTCCTGCTCCACCACTGCACCCTCTGTGTACGAGTCACAAACCTCGACAAAAAACCCCTCTGAGCTGTGAAGCCCGGGCGGGCGACGGTTTTGATCTTTATTGTGCAAAAAAATTAATGGTGAAACCCCCCCTAAAAGTTACAGTCGGTGTTGCAGAAGAGTCTAAACAGCCTTTTAATTTGAGTTTCTTTGAGGTGGATCCTCAGTGTAATGGGAAAAAAAACACTCTTCAATGTTCAATAATGTATGAAAGCCTGTTGTATGTAAATGTTCTCTTATTTCTTGTCTCTGTGAAGCTGTACATTTTGCTGTTGTTGCCTGTAGAGAATTTACTATAGTTATATTCAAAGCAGAAATACTTTAAGAAATATGTCTAATGAGTTGATCGGTGTATAGGTGTTTTATTTGTACTGGGTTAATTTATTCAGTATTAATGGCTACAGTCAGTACTGGAACAATATGCAGCCTGTTAATGCATGTTTTGGATTAATGAAATGGTTCATGAGAACCAGTGCTGGTTCATATTACTGCTTTAAAACTGAGTCACTCTCGTCTACTTCAACGTAAAGCGCTTATTCATGACAACTGGAGAAAAAAAAAAGGATCGACTCCTTGGTGACGCAGCTTGTAGCCAAATCGTAGACCGTTTTCATTCGTCTACCTCGAGGTGTGTGTCGTCTCCACCTTAAAAAAACAACAACCTGTCATCGTGGCTGTGTCTTAATTTATTTACAATCCCCACAGTACAATCCTCAAATTAAAGCAACTATAACACGAAAAAAGGGACCATGCAGTGATTTCTTCTCTCTGTTCAACGCTGACTTTGTGTATCAGTGGTTCATGTGAGGCGCCTCCTCTCTATGAAAGAGAAGATTTAAATGCCAATTAAAAAATATTCTCATATCACTAAAGAGTAATAAAAAGGGACTGTTTACATTTATTTATCTGTGCTGCTGCCCACTTCTTGTTTATTCCTCCAAAAAGCAAATCTCCAAACTTTGCACATGCATCAATAAACATTTCCATCGTGTGGCATTTTATGGTGTCTGTACATTTTCTTAAACGAGTTAGCAGACAGTTTCCACATCAGCAAGACGTCTGCACCGCACCGACCGGCCTCCCACAGACACGAGATGGCTGTGTAGCTTCCTCAGGCCGATTTATCTTTGATGAGCCTAATGCTCTCTCTGTCTTTCTCTGTTGAGCGATATTTAATGTGCACACATTGGTGCTGCTGTTGTGTTGCCCTCCCACTCAGTGACTCTGCAGAGCCGCTGTGCATCAACAAGAATGTGGACTTTACTAAAACTAAACCTCTGAGCTGCTCCATGTGTCAGCTATTAACCGTAAATATCCTTTATGGAAGATGCAAGGAATCTCTTCTTTATAAAGGTTCACAATACAGTAGTTAAGTCATAAAATAGAGCTCAATATAAATAACTGAACTTGTTTGACTCAGCATTTTGACCTGAAGAGATGAGTTGACTAGAATGAGACTCACTGACATTTTTATGAAATATAAGTATATTTGTTTAGCTGCTATGGTTCAAATTGCTAAATTATGAAGGTGGGGTCCTCTGATTACCATTTCAATACAATGTGACCTACTCTACACTCTTAAATCAGAAGTACTAAAACATTTTACTCCAGTAAAACCAAGTGAGACACTGTAGAAACACTCCCACTTAATTGCTTCCAGGAATTATTTAAACTTCTTCACTTTTTATGTTTAAGACTTGTGCTGAAATAACTGTAATCTTAATTTACGGCTCCTTAAGAACAAACTCAAAGCTGAATTTTATAGTTTAGTTTTAATAATTAAAACTAAATCCATGTGTACTGCTGGGACGTCCTCAGACTCTTTGTTCAGAAGCTTCACTCACCTGGATTTGTGGATTTTCTGCTGCTCTTCATGTTGGACGACCGACCGACCGTCAGTAGAGAGCGTCTGCAGGTCTTTGCTCTTTGATTGACCTCACCTCACACAGGTGTGTGTCATTCCCAATTATCTCCAATCAGATGAAGTGACCTCAGCTGGGCCACAAACACGACAAATGGGAGGAGCCTGAGCTACAGCTCCAGTGTCTGAACTCTTGAAGTTTCAGTTTATAATTTTTTAAAGGGGAGGATCTATAAAATTGTTCTCTGTTATCATGAGCTATTGATAGAAGACTGATGGGATGGAAAAATACATTTATATGATTTTAAAGGCTTATGGCTGCAGCATAAGATGTAAATATGAAAACAATGAAGGTGTAAAGCATTTTTTTTTAATACATTTCCTTCTGGTCTTTCACTTTATTTCACTTTGTCTCTCTGCTGCTCTGTTTTCAGTGACAGAAATATCTCTGTTAAAAATATTGTATATTTAGTATGCATACAGTTCTTGCTTTTTTGCTTCATAAATTAATTTTGTAACAATAATGTCTAAGAAAGTTAAGACAATTTGTGTGCAATTGTTTATGCACAGGTCAAACTTTTCACTTGAATCTCTGGATTATGTTTGATGAGAGACAGCATTGATGACCTCTGGTGAAAAGTTTTGCCTTTGCAACAGAGTTTGACTTTGAGTTTGAGTTACATGTACAAATCTACAAAAACTACATCTTATGGGAAACACAGTAAATGTAAATAAGATATAAGTTTTAAAAAGCCGTTGATGCAGTTGTGTTGGTTTATGGTTTGCGGTCTCAGGTCGTCTCCCTCTGACTCTCCACCTGCTCGTTCACAGGCAAACAGCAGCACAATAGAAGAACTCAACACCTTTCCAGATGTTTTATTTGCAGACCTCTGGACCTCCGTCACACCACATCACCTTAAACATACAGGTAACAAGTTTCACATTTCATTCCCCCCGCGCGACACATCCTGTCTCCCCCCCTTTAAACTTGAATGTACATGTAATGAAAATTAATAATGTAAGTTTCTCTTTTCATGCTACAGTGTCCTCTAATGCATAGTTTAGTTTGGACCAAAGAGCTTCACGTTGCAGCCCTTCATGTGAGGAATCTTTTTTTTTTTTTTCCATGTGTATGTGTGTGTGTGTGTGTCTTTTTTAATGTTCATCTCGATGATCTTGATGCACAGCTGCGGGCGCCACAGTGTTCATGAGTGTCAATGTTTAAAAACAGCGAGAGGTTCACAAGTGTTGTGCAGGAGTCGACCACCTGATGCACGTTACCCTGATTCAGAAGCAGCCCTCTGCTGGTTTCTACGACTCGAGCCAACCTGCAAGATGATCCAGAAACAGGGACGATTGGCAATTAATCTCATTCTGCGTTGTCCACGGCGACACTCTCTCTCGACCTCCTTAAAAAAAAAAACTGCGTCCCTCCCTGTGCAGTATCAGTCCATCTGAATGATATCCACGATAAATTTCATGCCATTTAAATAGTTGTCGTCTTTTCTACAATCTTCTTTTTAAATCCCATCAAAGCCTACATATCGTAACATAGAACTCATACATGAATATCTGTGGAGACAGCTCTTCCTGAGAAAGATATGTAGTCGATAAAGAGTTTCAGTTCTCATACAAACAAAAAGAAAAAATAAGGCAAGTAAAGATTGTTTTTTTTCTGCATTGTGTCTCTGGAGACGTCGTGGTGCCTCCGATGTTTTAAAAATAAAAACGGTGGGGCTGTGTGTTGTGTGTTCGTGTGTCTTGGTCAGAAGCGGCCTCCTCCTCCTCCTCCTCTTCCTCTTCCTCCTCTTCCTCCTCTCAGCCCACGTGGCGAAAACGACAGCTCGATATTGCACAGTCCCACGATCAAAGTGTTCCAGTTGGAGGAGATTGTGCTCATGTGATGTGGTCGTTGTGGTTGTTTGTTTGTCGATGGGAAGCCCTTAAAAGTAAGTGAAGTAAATGTTGCAGCCAGTTCGAGCTTCTCTTTTTTTGAAAAAATCTAACTTTAAACGTCCCAAAAGGTTTTCTTCTTCCACCTCCGACTGAACCTGAACACCGGCCGCCTGCTTCAGTCGGTCTGAGCCAGGTTTTTGCAAGATAAATACAGCACCGGCAAATTTTGTGCTCAATTGTTGTTAATATGACTGTGACGTGTTGTTTTTCATCGGTTGAGAGTAAAAAATACCAGTTTATTAAGTGTTCTCGTGTGTCACTGCCGTCAGAGCTCAGTGGAGGAGGAGGACAGGGTTGGTCCTCGGATGCTTTGTGCTCCCTCAGCTGGTAAATGGGCTGAAACAGCGGCTCGTGCCAACAGAGCGACCACCCCCCCCCAGCGTCTCTGCACAAACTAACGAACAAACGAAAGAAAGAAGACGAAAAGCTTCAACTTTGCCGTCATGAGTCAACGTCGTCGTCGTCCCCCCTGGCGACGGAGTTTCACTGAGTTTTCTCCCGCGTCCACTTGATCATAGTCTCTGGCGAGCGGTAGAGGAAGATGAGTTTGGAGTACATGTCCTCCTCCAGGTCCAGCTCCCCCGTCTCTCGCACCAGGAAGATGTCGGTGCACAGCTTGAGGATGCGGTCCACGTTGGGCAGCTCCTCGAACATGATGGTGTGGGAAATACCGCTGAAGAACTCGCGCACAAACTTGCCGATGACCAGAACCACCGAGGCGTAAAGGCCCATGATCCTGGACACAGGAGGAAGAGAGGAAGATTTTAGATTCTTTATAATTTAAAGGGATAGTTCAACATTTTTGGCAAATTGGCCCATTGCCATAATCCATATAGTCATAGCAGTAGGTTCGTTACCTTTAATTGTTGGTGCATGCTATTTTCAGAAAAGCAGAGCAGAGCCGTGAGCTGCTCAGAGCTACGCTACGGAGGCTAATGGATTTCTTGGTTTGCCTCATCAAACACACAATCCAACAACTCCAAAACGCTCTGGTGGACAAGTTGTGACCTGCACATTCACCACGCTATGAGATAATAACACAACGTTATGAGTTGTTTTTGAGGTAAATTCATGCAAAACCACTGATGCATGTTCCCGTTGGGGGCAGTTTTTCAGCAACCAGTCTCTAAATTTGCCTCTAAAACAACTCTGTCTGGTAACGTTCTGTTATTATCTCATAGCGTGGTGAATGTGCAGGTCACAACTTGTCCACCAGAGCGTTTTGGAGTTGTTGGATTGTGTATTTGATGAGTTTGATGAGGGAAACCAAGAAATCCCATGAGCCTCCTTAGCATAGCTCTGAGCAGCTCATGGCTCTGCTCCACTGTTCTAAAAATAGCTTGCACCGACAATTAAAGGTAACAAACCTACTGCTATGACTATAGGGATTATGGCAATGGGCCAATTGGCCAAAATGTTGAACCATTCCTTTAACTTCTAATACCTTGAATATTAAACACCTAAATAAGACGCATCGATCACAACTCACCCGTATCCAGCCAGGAAGCCGAGACTGGGCGGGCTGACCTGGTCGCTGAATATGTAGACCTCCAGACCTCCGTCGTACTTGTACTGCGGATTCCTCTTGACTATGGGGCCGGGCTTCGTCTGGCTGACCG
Source organism: Decapterus maruadsi (assembly GCA_030347415.2). Classification (NCBI taxonomy): domain Eukaryota; kingdom Metazoa; phylum Chordata; class Actinopteri; order Carangiformes; family Carangidae; genus Decapterus; species Decapterus maruadsi. The sequence goes on from CM064906.1 coordinate 24,573,411, forward strand.
TCCACCACTCCTGGATCTGACCCGACGTATTCTTATTTCGCATTAACTTCACGTTTATGTCCAACTTCTTGTCCTCAGCTACAAGGGCAGGAGGGGAAAAAGGAAGTAAAGATGATCATCATTCTGTATATGTACATCAGGCTGAGTAACTGTTCCTCATGGTTCTTGTTGAGCTCTTGCAACCGTTTCTACTGCAAATAGCAAATAAACTGACTCTGACTCCACTGCATGACCTAATATTTTCTTTCCATTTAAAAAAAAACACTGGATTTTACTGTGGGGTAAGATTTTACAGTAATATTAAACTCTTTCAGATCATTCTGGTGGTGGTTTGCGGTGGCTCGGTGTCACAGGAGCAGCCCCAGTCTGAAGAAATGTTCAAAGTCTGAACACAGTCGCTTCAAATTATGGTGTAAAGATCATTCAGTGCTTTATAATAAAAAAAATATTGTGGGTACTACAGTAAGTTTCAGTTTTCCGAGGTGTTCACCTTCATACAGCGGGTCGGCAGGACTGGCCTCCGAGTCACTGGGGGCTCGGATGAAACGTGGGAAGATGTTTGTCAGTGTTCTGCAGAGGAGAAGACGCTGTTACTGCAGCACAGTTTGTCAAGCTCTTCATCTCTCAGTGTGAAAAAGATGAACAGTCAAAGATTAAAGATCTGATATTATAGCGGATCGTAGTTCTCATGTACTCACACTTCTTTGGCGCTGACATCCCGAACGTCGACGTTCAGCATTTTTATCAGTTCTTGTTTGATATTTTGTTCAAGAGGCTTCACCAGTTTTCCAGACGCTGTTTCAGACTTGGCACCAAGAGTGAGGTTTCTGAGATAATAATAATGACATTTCAAATGTTAACAAGTTATTTTTATCTGTGCAAGGGTCAATGATGTGATGCAACCCAATGTCAAGCAGTGTATGTACGAACCTTTGCACAGACCAGGCCACAGTGACGGGGAAGTCCTCGGTGGAGTTCAACATGTCGATCAGACTGGTTCTGCTGGGCGGGCTGATGGTCCACAGGGAGTTGGAGCTGCCTTTCAGCTCCGCGATGATCAGGTCCTCTGCCGTGTAGCGCTCCAGCCACTGCAGCGCCTCCTGCGTCCACCAACACAAAAACACTGAGTCACTCAGAGAACTGAGATCTGACTGAACCAGTTTTGATGGATTAGACAGTATTGGTAACACTTAATGATGAATGCACACTTTAAAGCACTAGTTAACCATCATTAAATATATGAAACATAATTTATAAACCATCATTTCTAACGTTAATGCAAGCAGTATGTAATTTACTGGCGAAGAGAGTGACAAACGGTAGCGGTGGGGAGGGGAGGGGCGGGTTACACCGGGCCATATTGAGGTGCCGGCTGTATCGTTGTAATAACGCAGAAATCCTTTAGGGGGCGATAGAAGTTACGCACTATAGCTTTAAAAATAAAGCATGGAGGTTGTTTTCATTCAGTCACATTCATGTGACTATCTTAGTCAATCTGTGAAGAGATGGACTTGATAATGATAATGATCTTTATAATGTAAACTCTCTTGTCTTCTTCATCACATGTTTGTTGCTCAGAATTGCCTAAATGTGATAAAAACAGCCCGGACCCGACCCATCGCTACATTTCTTGTACTTACATCGTTCTTTGAGTAGTTCATTACAAATTTTTTAAATTCGTCCGGCGTCACGTTCTGCAGCTGTTTCTGCTGAGCGCTCATGGTGAAGATGGGCTGTGAGAAGACAGAAGAGGAGATTAAATAAAAGAAAACAAAGAATAAAAGTCTCGTTCAGACTGAATGTATATACAGTACATGAAATCTGTGCAACACTCAGCCTAGAAACTTCACCACATCCGTCTGGTTTCTCTCTCCCGTCCGAGGCCACCAGCTCCTGATAAAACTGCTCTAAAAACTTCTTCTGCTTCGAGACGTTGAGATAAAACTCTGGGCTCCTGCCGCAGAGTGACTCACTGATTTATTCGCTTCATCAAAATCTGCTTGAACCCGTCCCAGACGGAGCAGGCAGCGGCAGAGTTTCTTGTCATATTAAAAGGCTTTGGCTTTGGCCGGAGCATCTCTTTGGTTCTGCTTGGCCGTGTCTGTTTCTCAGTAAAGCCCCTTTATTTTTGGCGAGCTTGTTTTTTTGTTTTTTTTGTTGCTATAAACGATCTGATGAAAGAAACAGCGTCCACACCTGAAAGCCGGCCAGGGTGATTTCGAACGAGACGTCCAGCGGCGGGTTGACGACTCCGGCTACGGATTTTACAAGGGACATGAAGAGCAGAGGGAACCAGACGATGCAGATCAGCAGCGCCACGATCATCCCTCCCATCCCGTACTTCACCACCTTCTTCTTCTTCTGGCCTCGGGGCTGCGGGTACCTCTGCAGACCGATCACACACACAAACACACACACAGTAAAGAGCAGTTTTTTCCACAGGCTGTGTGATTTTTAATACCAAGACTGTTTTGAAAATCCATGAGAAAAAGTCAGTTCACTGGATCTCGCTGAGTAAAGATAAAACAAAAACTGAACTACAACTTCAATACCACTATTTACAGTAGAGAGAGACATTTTTATCGTGCTTTTGGGAATATTGGGCACCGCAGATATAATATATCTCTGCTATTTAATACCAGGGTCCATATATTTCTGCTTTGTGCCTTCACCCGGCCAACGTGGATCACGCAGCAACAAACACAAGCATGAGAGAGCGGTAGAGAAAAAAAAGCAAAGAGATCTACTTTAACAATGATAAATATCCAGACTGAATTCCAACATGACAGGATTTGGCTCCGAGGTCAACTCTTTTTTAACGCCACGATGAAAAATACCTTCTCAGACTCTCTCCAGCATTTGAGGATGAAGATGTGAGCGTAGATGTCCTCCACGCAAATCCAGCTGGACAGAGACAGAGACGTGTCCGTCCAAACCCAGTCCATCACGGCCCGCAGCTCCGTCAGGAACGGCACCAGGCGGAAGCTGGAGAAACGACAAAATCAAATCTCAGTGAAACCTGTGTTATTTAGTTAAAACGGCTGCACATGCACTGATGTATTCATTTAGGAGTTATAAAGTGTATGGCTGGTAATCATTGTGTGCTTGTGTGAAAACCGTTTCTCCTCTTTTGCCTCAACAGAAATGTAATAATCTAACAGCTGAAGGAGCAGCGGAGATAAAGGTCACAGATCTGCTTTCCAAGATTTAACAATCTCAACTTATTCTGTGACATTTTTTCCAACGACCTTCGACCCAAAGCAGAAGTTTTGTTTAAAATCCTAAACTCAATCAAATCATCACTAACTTTGATCACTCTCTTTACACATTTTTGTTAAATTAATCTTCTTTCCCCCTCTTTAAAACAGACACAGGACTGAGGACTATAACTTGTCTGTTTTGTCGGTCACAAACCAAAACCCACATCAACGCATTTCAGCCTTAGACACAACAATACACAGTGGCATCATGCAAAAGTTTGATCAAAATGTCTGTTAATGTGTACAGCTCAGGAAGTGGAAGATGAAATGATCTCCAAAAGTCTTAAAGTTGAACTTGAAACACTGTTTTGCAATATTTTAAGTAAATGACAGCGTATTATTTTTGTTTTGTACAATTTTAGAGTGAAAAGCAGCATCCTGCAAAAGAACAGGAAACCCATGAGACTTGAGCTCTCAGATAACTTTGACCAATGTGTCAGACAAGATATTTACTATTTACATGCTGGGATAGTTTCCAAAGCGGGGGCTACTAGGTACTAACTATGCAGGGTGACCAAACCTTTCCTGCAGGCCCTTTTTTTGGAAACGTAAAAGATGAAAATAAAATATATACATATGCATATTGTTTAAAATGTAAAGGGAATGTGTCATATGTTCATCTTCCACTTCCTTAACTGTTCACATTAACAGCAGTTTTGACCAGGGGTGCCCAAACTTTTGTACGAGCTGAGCATAGACGTAAACAGAAGAACAACAGTTGAAATCGCTGACTCATCTCCTCTGACGAGCATTTTGTTCACACGTCTTACAGAGCGGTGAGTCCAGGTGTCCATTTCTGCAGCAGCTGTCTGACTCGTCCTGACATGACCCGGGCCTCCGACCTGTTTGCCCAGCTGGAAGAAATGATACCCCCCCTCCTCCTCCCTCCTCACCCTCCTCACCCGGTGCGTCACTCACCCTTGAAACAGGAAGAGGTTGACATAATTGTAGCTCTTGGTGAGGAAGTTTCCCAGGACGCGGGTGGGATAACCGCAGCGGATCTGATAGGCCGACAGCCCGAAGTAAATGCACTTGACAAAATACCACATCTGAACGACCGTGTTCTCGCTGAATCGCCTGCGAGGGGAAGAGAAAACAGAAACACACTGTGTCAACACGAATGAAGAATGAGCTTTTTACTTTTCTTTAAACCACAGATGGAATTTACAGACGCACAAAAAAACCTCCAGACGAAACCTTCAGATCTTTTCTTCTCTTCACCAGACCGTAAAACACTTTTCAACCATAATAGATAATAAATGAATTCGTTTTCTAATGATTTCTTTCATTGTTGATCTTTTCCAACTTTTTTTTTTGGTTGACATTTTTGCCATTATTCGATACGGCAGTGAGGTATGGCAGCAAATGTGTGCTGTCTAACCACTCACAGCCCATTTTGCTGTGTTTTTTTTTTTTAATGTATCAATTTGCCCAAAATATGTCCAAAAAATGGTGAATATGTGCATCACAAGGGCTTCGAATGAGTGATTTAACAGTCAATACACAAATTTTGCCAGGAGATGAAACCAGGCAAAGCCGGCAGGTGTTTGATGCCTCGTATTATGTGCTGCTGGGATCATACAGTATTTGTACTGTTTACATAGTTTTGTGCTGTTCTGAGCCTTATTTGTGGCTGTGAGTGGCTTTTTTGATCACAGTTTCCTCTTGACTCAACAGGCAGCAGTATTTTTCTATGTGGCTGTCTGTGCTGAAGTCGCTGGAATTAGACGTCACGACAGGTTAAATTTACACCGGAATATCCCGTTAATGACCTCAGATTGAAAACTGAATGCATCAAGTCTGAGGTGAGCTCAGGTTCTTACTTCTTGGTGACATGCGGCAGGATGAAGAACATCCAGCAGTGGATGCCAAAGACCAGGATGACCTGGAAGATGACCTTTCCCATGACAGACTTCCTGAGGTAGAGGGCCCGGTCCACCACCATCGTCCCGAACTGGATCAGCACCATGACCAGGAACGGTCCCGGCACCTGATCCTCCGACAGGGACGAGGTGATGTCTGCTGCTGAGTTTTTCTACCAAGAGGGAGGAGGGAAACATATTTTACTTTGATTTAAAGAATAATTCATCTCCATCTAAACAAAAATAAAATAAAAAAAACTTACACCGAACGCCCAGAATCCAAACACGATGATGATGAAGTCGACGGTGTCAGCGAGGAACATCAGCACATAGACGTCCGTGACGGCGCTGTACTCTGGGTGGATCAGGTTGTAGAAGAACTGCCTCATGGGAAGGTAGACCTCCAGGAACCTGCAGCAGGCCACAGTTCAAACAGGTGAGAATGATCCAGCGCATTGGAAATAAATTGCTTTTATGTATCACATCCTGTTTGTGGAAATCGGGACGTTTCCATTACGTCCATGTTTTCAGCCAGCCTTTGCGTTTTAGTCGCTGATTTCGACGTAATATCTCAGAAACCACTTGTTCCTCTGTGATTAAATTTAGAGCAATAACATTTTTGAATCATCTGTGGCAGCACTTACAAAAATTACACTGACTGGTCTGACGGGAACGCTGTAATTAAAGGTCTAAATCTGGACCTTTGAGAGGTTTTCAGCCGGTGTCTCCCTGATGTGATTTTCCACTGTGCATCCTCCATTATTCATCCAGAATATTTGCTGAGCACACTTCTCATCAGTGGCCTCATAAAGTTACACAATTTGTTTCTCATGCAGCAGCTGTGGGGAGAAGTTCTCAGAGACGGCGGCCAGCGTGTTTCATCGTACCGCTTTATAATGAAGGCTTTTCCTTTGTACAGCTGCTCTCTCAGCTTCTCCATAATCATCTGCTTGCGGGTCTTCTGGTGGACGCTGGCCTCGCTGCCATCCTTGCGGCTGCTGTTGTGGGAGGTGGTACTTCCTGTGGAAACAATTTACATTTCAAGCTCTAAATGAACCGTGAGTCACTGATACAGACGCGCACACACACACACAATCCAACAGTGACTAGACAGAGAGGACAACAGACTGTTGCTCTGTGTAATATAAGTGCTTCTGTTTGATTTGTAGGTTATATTATATTCCATATATTATGGGTTCAAAACACTGTTAAAGGTGAACTATGCAAGACAAAGCTGCCTTTTTTCCACTGTTTTGCTAACCCTCCTCCCGGCCATGTGCATTTGTTTTCAACAAAGTCATGGAGAAAGCAATCACCAGAGCGGTGGATAACGTTATATATCATATATGCGTGTATATTTGTGTAGTCTAATCTGTCATAAACAAGAGATTACAGGTTACAGGGCGCGTTTGTGTTACAGGTCATTTATTTAACCATCACAATTACTCCACAGCTGATTAATTAAGGTAAAAATGGAGCATAGTTCCTCTTCAAACAGTCTCTTCAATATTTCATGAATTTTTATTTCTTTATGTCTGACCAAATAGTATTATTTTTCATGAAATGTAATGTAAAATATTGTCACATATTATATATTGAGTTATTATTTTCATATTGATGTTTTCCTATATGACATATCTGAATCTCAACTTTTGCAGGTGAACTACTGTCTGTTGGATCAGCAAGAAAGTAAAGTGATTATATAGTAGGTGCATCTCAATAAATTATAATATCATGCAAAAGTCATTTTCCTGTAGTTCAAGTCCAATAGCTTCAACCAAGTAATGTTGCATATATATGGACATACTTTTCAGAGGGCCACATAATCATTATAATTAAAAGAAATTCAATAAATAAAAACACAGAATGTTTCATTCTGTGTGTAATGGATCTATATAATGTATTAGTTTCACTTTTTGGATTGAATTACTGACATAACTCAACTTTTCCATGATATTCTAATTTACTGAGATGCACCTGTACATATCAGACGTTACGCATTCCTTTCAGTCTTAAATGTTGATGTTGCCCAGTTATGTTCGAACCAGGTGACCAGAGACTTGCTCACCTCTCTTCGACCGCGCAGAGGAGTGAAGAGACCGGTGAGAGATGTGCGAGCCTCCGCTGGAGCTCTTGCGGCGCTGGTAGGTCTGCTGCTGCGGGAAGTGAACCTGGACGTGTCCTGAATCGATGGAGGTCCCAAAGTTCATGGACTTCAAGGTGTGAGTGGAGCCTCTGGTCTCACTGATGACAGAGGAGGTCGCTTCAGACCCCTTCTCACTCCCCTCCTTCTCCTTCTCCTTCTCCTTCTCCCTGTCTCTTCCCTCGTCCTCGGACTCGCTCTGACGGGCGGCCTCCTTCTTGTCTTTGGGGTCGTCCTCGTCCCACAGACCGTGGCACTGCAAAGACGGAGACGTAAACGTGCAGATGAAGTTTCACAGCATGTCTCAGACCAGCGAGAGTCGCAGTGCTCGTCCCGTAAAGAGGTAACACTGCACTTCATTTGCTGAGAAAGAAGGAAAACTTCCAGAAATAGACGGAGAGAAATGATTCAATCTGAGGGCAGCAGGGACAAAACTTTGATTCAATACTGGGAATAAGGTGTTACACATGGTGTTTGTTGTCAGTGCTGCAACGAATACAAAATCTGCATCTCTTTCTGCAAATTTTCACATTTTCTGTGGGATGAAGTTTCCTGTGAAGAAATTCCCAATTAATTCTAAAAGCTGTGTTGTGTTGCAGAGTTTGCAATGCATGCAAACAACACGATATTCAACTCATTGGAGTTATCTTTCAACCTCGTCATAATCTAGCTGTCAAGACATAATTTCACAAACAGCTGCATGCTGCATTTAAAGATACTAAATATGAGCACATGAATAATTTAGGTGATACTAAATGGAGCAGCACGACAATTATTCTTACTCTTGACAAAAAACAAACATCAAAGCTTATGGTGCTTAGCTTTGTCTCAACACTTTGCATCTGCCCTGTTGTTTTCCAGCAGAAGTTACTCAAACAGGGATAAACAGTATTTGTTGGGAACTGTTTTCAGCTGTGGTTTGAAGCACAAATGGTGTTTTAGTGAGTTTACATCAGCAGGGATGACGTATGTGTCCTCGGCTGGTAAAATAAACTTCCTCGTGCAACAGCTGCGGCGGCTCACTCATGTGTTTTAATAGTTTCTGGACAACAAAGGAGGTCAACGACGACACAATACTGGCTGCAGGCTCTCCTGGCTCTTCCCGTGGTATTTTGTTGACAATAAAGAAAAGAACTGACTCAAAACAGACAGATCTGGTAAACAGGTTGGCTCTGTACCTTCAGGATGGATCTGTGGAAGAAGAGCGCCAGTAGCTGCACCAGGTCGTAGTGGACGTAGCCGTCCTTCTTCTCCACGCCGATGATGTTGGGAGGGTGATACGGTTTGTTCTTGTCCATCTTGTTCTGGTTGAAGGGGAAGAAGCCAAACTGGAAGAAGTACTTGATGACGATGGTGACCTAGAGTTGGAAAAAAAACAGCATCAATGTCAACGAAGCTTTCCAGACTTATAGACCGAGGTGAAGATCTGCAGTGAAACCCGAGAGAGAGAAATCGTTGTATAAATATCGATAGCACTGAATGTGATGTTACTGTAAGATGGTGATGTAATTATCTTTCTGTTTTCATGTTTTATGCTCAATCTGAGCATTAAAATGACACAAATTAATCTTTATACTTTATATGAATATTTAATCTAAAGGGATAGTTCAACATTTTGGCAAATTGGCCCATTGCCATAATCCCTTTAGTCTTAGGCGTAGGTTCATTACCTTTATTTGTCAAACTCATCAAATACACAATCCAACAACTCCAAAACGCTCTGATGGACAAGTTGTGACCTGCACATTCACCACGCTATGAGATAACAACATAACGTTACCAGACAGAGTTGTTTTAGAGGGAAATTCATGCAAAACCGCTGATGCATGTTCCCATTGGGGACAGTTTTTCGGCAAGCAGTCTCTGCATTTACCTCGAAAACAGCTCTGTCTGGTAACGTTCTGTTATTATCTCATAGCGTGGTGAATGTGTAGGTCACAACTTGTCCACCATAGCGTTTTGGAGTTGTTGGATTGTGTATTTGATGAGTTTGATGAGGGAAACCAAGAAATCCCATGAGCCTCCGTAGCGTAGCTCTGAGCAGCTCACGGCTCTGCTCCACTGTTCTAAAAATATCTTGCACCGACTATTAACGGTGATGAACCTACTGCTATGACTATAGAGATTATGACAATGGGCCAATTTGCCAAAATGTTGAACTATCCCTTTAATGATTTCATACTGTTTTTTAGACCCATGTCCGACTGTACCTCGGTGTAGACGATGGCGGTCATCCAGTAGCGTTTGCTGGGCCGCGGCACGGACAGCATGGCCCACAGGAAGATGGTGATGGGGAGGACCAGGGTGACGCAGGAGGCCGACACCATGTTGTTGATGATGATGACCAGGTAGCACACCATCTCCGAGTGGGCCACCAGCATGTTGTAGAGCGCGTAGCAGAGCTGCAGGATCAGAGGCTGGCTTTGGTAGAACTTATCCGACTGCTCCAGCTCCTCATCATAAAACATCCTGCACAGACACAGAGAGAGACAGTTTGATCGGTGACGGATTAGTTTTCTGATTTGGGTGTCAAATGTATGGCTTGTGGGCCAAAACTGGCCTGCTAGAGGAATTTGCCAAGTTTGAAAGTTACAAGACAGAAGAGGCATAATATTGGTGAAAACTGCAAGAAATTTCAGGTGTACATGTTTTGTAAAAGGATAGTTTCTCAAACATCTTAATAATGTTATGCAAACACGGTGCAAACACATGAATGATGCAAAACACAAAAACAGACAAACACATAAAACAAATGCAACAGAAAAACACTGCAACAGAGAAACGCTGCAATCTCAGAAATGATGCAGAAGCAAAAACATGCAAACCCACGAAACAAATGTTTTTGCTTTTGCATCGTTACTGTGATTGCAGCGTTTCTCTGTTGCATTTGTTTTAAATGTGTTTGTGTGTTCTTGGTTTTGCTTCATTCCTGTGTTTGCAGTGTTTGGCCGTTTGCACTGTGTTTGCCCTTGTCGGCCACCACATATTTGTTCTTCTTTGCACTAAAACAAAGTGAGAATATAACTTTTTTTATTATTTATTGGTTTTTATGCTATTATTTTACTGGTCCAGCCAACTTGAAGTCAAATTGCGCTGTATGTGGCCCCTGAACTAAAATGAGTTTAGCATCCCTGTTCTAGAGTATGCACGTATTTATATATCATATTGTTGTATGTTGTCAGTGAACAGATTCAGATTCTCTTTTCATATCAACATTGGTTTAAAATGAAATAGTAAAAATGTTGATGTTGTGATGTAATTGTACAAAGCAGGAAGTAAAGTAGCACAACACAAACTTTAATAGTAAACTTGGTGTTATTTATAAGATGATCAAGAAGAATCTACATGGTTTCACGCTGAAGAGGCTTCAGGTGTTTTTGAACTCACTTGTTGAGCAGCAGTTCGCTGGCGGTCAGCTCGGTGGTCATCGACGGCAGCATGATGTCCGACCTGCTGTCCGAGTGGCTGTCGGAGGTCATGAGCATGCGCCTCTTCCTGCCGCAGGTGCTCTCGTCGTCGCTGAGCTCCAGCCGGTCGAAGCTGACCGCCTTGCTGTAGCTGGGAGGAACGTCGGCGTCGGACGTCTTGGAGGCGTCGGTGTCGGGGGTGTAGAGCACGCCGGCCCGCCCCTCCGTCTGCATGAAGTCCCGCTGTCCTCCGTCCTCGCTCTCGGTGATGAAGTCCTTGTCCTGAGCGGAGGAGGAGGGGGGTCGGGCCTCCTCCGCCCTGCAGGAGGGGCCCTCGCCGGGGCCGAACGAGTCCCAGGGAGCCTCCTCTTCCCTCCCCTCGTCCTTCGCTACCTCTAACTCCCCTTCCTCCCCTTCCTCACCCTCCAGCCCCTTCAGCCTCTCCCATCTCTCCAGTCTCTCCATCCCTCCCTGCTCCTCGCTATCCCCCTCCTCCTCCTCCGCCTCTTCCTCCTCTTTCTCCCTTGATTCCCGGTCGCTCCATGAGCCGCCCTCGGCCCCCTCGGCCCCCTCGCTGTCGTCCAGCTGCTGAGACTCCCAGGGCGCGTGCTGCGCGTCCTCCTCTTGATCGTGCTCGTCCTCGACTTCTTCTATGGTGTCCGCGGTGGCCTGTCTGGAGTAGAGCGTGATGCACTGCGTCGCTTCGCTGCAGGGAAACAGAAAAAACGCACAATGAGTAGGGATGTCACGATTACTGGTTTTCAAAAAAAGCAAAACAAAACAAAGAATGATTAAAATAAACGTAAACATTTGGTATAGATGACAATTCATGTCCAGAATATTTCAAACATTTCCCCTGGGGATTAAGAATTGGTCATATATTAATAGATACTTGAAATATTTTGTGTAAACAATGAGTAATGTAATTATATTTTGACTATATTTGATTTTACAATTAATGCATAATAATCGTGATAATCGTAATACTGTGATTATTTCTCGGACAATAATTAGACCAAGAAATTGTATAATTGTGACATCCCTAACACTGAAACACTCAATCTGAGCCGAATCAGTCTCAGTTTGTGCAGAATAAATAAAAAAATAATCTGCCTGCTTGCTTCCCTCCTGTTGCATTAAAGGGTATTTATTAAAGGGTTTTTATTTTTAACAGTCGACCTAACTGTCTGCTTCTACTGACCACCATTTACACATGACTTGAGGAGCACTATTAGTGTTTATTAGTCCTTTAATAAACAGAAACACCAGCGGTATATAAAGAGCATATAAATGGTTTTACACAGAAATAAAGCTATATTTAAGTGTTTAATAATGAAGACATATTCTATATATAAAATAATCAACTTATAACTCCTCTAAAGAGTTGTAAAATACTTGTAAATGCTTGGCTATAGTGTATAAAGAGCTCAAACACTTTGTGACTCAAACAGAACTGCACCATATATTGTTTATTATTTATTACCTTTATCAAAAAAGCTGCACCTACTGAAATTTGGATTGGCCATACTATACTAATTCAAATTTTGATTTATACTAATACAATATTATATATCTAACAGAGAGACAAATGCTGACAAGAGACAGATTTATAAATTATAAAACCACTTTTCACGTCACCATCATTGTGTGAAAATCTCAAAATGAAAAAGCAACATGCATTTGTCAGATTATTTCTAGTGTTTTAAACACGATGTAGTAAACAAAGGGTTATTATTATATAAAGTCATGCAATGACTGAGCTGAAGTTAGACATCAACAGAAATAAACACGAGTCAGGAGAAGGGCGGATATTAATCATGTCAGTGGTACAGGTGTGTGTATGGGTGATGCAGAGAGGCCAGGCACCTGGATATGAAGCTGCTGGCACTGTCCATTGATGAATTGGACACGTCCAGGCCGTACATCTTACTCAGTTTGGGCCTGGCGCGCTCGCTGGTTTTGGGAATAAAGTCTGGCATCGGATCGAGATCTTCCAGCGTGGATTCGCGAGAAAACAGCGTGGTGGCCTCAGTGAAGGCACTGAGAGGTGGTGAGAGTGACAGATGGAGTGAGCGGTGGTGAGAGGGATGAGATGGGATCAGTGTTAGGTGACACAGACAGGAAGGAAGTTCCCCAACGTCTGTGCAATAAAAAACATTTAAACTTTAACATTAAAAAATAAAAAAAAAATTAGCAGGAAAACGATTCTCTGAAATGAAAAAGAGCATAAAGGCTGAATCCAGATGTGATGACACTGATGTCTTTCCTGCTGTGACATCACGTCTGAGAGGTGATGAAAAGCACAAAGACCTCATGTGTTTCCATGGAGATGAAAGTCCTGAACCTGCAACTTCTTTCATTAAACTTTACACAGTAGCTGTAACTGATCTGGTCTGAATGAAAGTGAAATTCTCCTTTTGCAAGACAGTTCTGCAGATTCTAACAAACCTAAATTATTAAGCCTATTAATACTGTGGGAAATTGAAACTTTACAACTGTAACAAAAACTGCAAAAAAGAAAAAAAGAAAAAAAAAAGGTGAATTACCACTAACTGACATCACTGCTAAATTAAATCCCAGTCTGCATGAGAGGCGACGTCTGAACATCTGGATTCAGCCAAAGAATGTGAATGTAATGACTTCATGTGATGAAATCAACGAGATGCTGATGTTGTTGTTGTTGTTCTGCAACCTTAAGTTACTGCCGTCAGTCACTGCTGTGTACATCTTAAAGGGTCAGTTCACACAAGTTATAAATAACTTTTTTTTTTCCTCACTAACGTAACCTCATCATGATAAACGTCTCATCTCAAAACCCCACATAAAGTTAAAGTTAAATAAAAACTGTCTAGTAATTATGATGAACTGGCCCTTTAACGTGTGGATCATGGCTCATACACTGTTATGTGAATTTAGTAGGAACTATGGTAATGTGTATTAGTATATTAGTACATTAAATTATTTTACAACAAAAGTACAGACTGAAGTTTCACTGCTTTTCCTTCATTATAACCAACTTCTCAATGAAAAATGTGAATCTAATGTCTTTACTTGACACTTTATAAACATTAATTGATTGCATTAAAGTTACTAAAAGAGAAAAGGGTAAAGAAGCCATGACGGTAGAGCGTCCGTCAGGCTCTGCGTACCTGGACATGCTGTCTCTGGACGCTGACGAGTCCTGGCTCTCCATCTGACCCCCTTGCCGCCTCCTGCGGACCCTGCTGGAGACGGAGACCATCTCGTCGTCGCTGAGCACGTCCAGGCTGCTCTGCCGGGACATGTTGAGCCGCATGGCCTTCTGGTAGTAGACGTGGATGCTCTCTCTGGACGGCACGTTGCCCTGGTGGGACGAGAGCCGAGTTCATCACTTTCTCTTTCTGTACTTCCACCGCTACTAAAGGACAACGTCGACAAGATATCATGCTTACAGTATGTTTCAGCAGCTAAGATCTTCAATATCCACCTGCTAACATTTGCTACTGTAATTGTGTAACCCTTCAATTTTCAGGCCACTAATCACATGATAATGTCAAGAAATAACAATTAATTGCATAGAAATGTCAATTTCCTAGTAATGCCATGTTTTTCTTAAAGGCAGATTACACATGCTTTCATGCATTGGATTTTTTGGGAACAGACTTTTTCTCCACCAAGTCCTTGCAATTGATCGTTATTTCTGGGCTATTTCTACACATTCAAATGTTATTTCATGGCATTACTACTGTATGACATTGACAGTTATTCCTAAGCTATTTCTAGACATTATGATACAATTAATAGTTAATTCTTGACGTATTTCTTGATTATCATGTAATTAGCAGCCTGTAAATTAAAGGGTTACCACTAATATTCATATAGATGTTTAGAAAATGGGTGAAAACTTCCAATATACTCCCTGGTTGTGCTGTATGAACACTCAAAGCCTCAGCGTGGAGGCTCATGTACCTTTTTGACCTCTCGCGTCAGCATGCAGCGCTCCAGACGCAGCACGGTGGAGATGTCGATGTACTCTCTGCACATGTCGTTCATCCACTTGGTGAAGCTGTCCACTGTGGTCTTGGACAGCACCCAGGTGAACTTGATGATGTTGAACACTCGTTTAATGATGTTGTCTGTGGAAGAGAAAAAAAAAACACAGGAATAAGAGGCTTTAGGGGGAAAGAATTTAAGACGTTCAACTCCATTGCATATTTTTTATTTTAATTCTTCAGTAAACTGATATTCGCTGGCGTTTCCAGTTTGGATTCAAGTGTTTAAAATTCAAGAGGTAAAACTAAACAATAAAAAGTTAGGCCAACTTTTCTTTCAGGATCTCATAAAACAATAATACTGAGGAGAAACCAACCCTGACCACTCGACTGCTTGCCCCCTTCTCCCTTCTCCTGCCCATCCGACAGCTCACCGACCTCAATGGCCACGTGACCTGCAGGCGGACAGTGAAGACAGTTTACTACAAGATAAAACAACAGAAGAAGAAATTCATCCACACACATAACTAATTTTGCTGCATCTTAATCTCTTGAATGAGCTCACCATCTTTTTTATTTTTCTTGCGTCTCACTCCTTTGGTGTATTTCTTCCAAAATTTGCGTTTCTCTTTGCCTCGCGCCCTCAGCGCTGCTTTGGGGTCTGTGATCCAGGCGTGGTAAAGAAACTGGAGGACGGAGATGCAGCGGTTTAGCAGCGGTGAAACGATGGAGGAGGAGGAGTGACAGCATGCATGTTTCTCACCAACCTTCCTAAAGACACTGTTGCTAAAATATTTCTCTGCACTTTTGAGGTTACAAATGGTTTCAGCTCATGTGAGAGTGAAAATCAATGTGCAGATGCTTCAAATTTATAACAGTTAACTCTACTTTAATCACATTTATATCAGTTTTTGGGGGGGTTTCAGACTGTCATACAGTATATAACATGTCGGAGCGTCCTTGAATGCACCAACCGTCCTCAATCACACCTGCATAATCACATGAAGTTGAACCAAACCAAACCAAACATGAGGCATTTTTACATCTGCATGTTGATTTTTACCAATATGAATTAGATAGATCAATACAAAGAATATTACATAGTGCACCAAGGAAAATAGTCTGCAATAAAAGCATTCATAATGTTTTATAAAAGCTCTGAACCATGCAGGACCACACTAAACACACTGACACACTATATCCTATGTCTCTTATCTGTCAACTTCATACAATTGAGAACAAACAGACAGGAAACACCAACACATCTCTAGAGTTTCAGATTAAAGCTCCAGTTCATGCAGGATACTTCAAGGCAATTAGTCGTACAATAAGAATATGCTGTATTAAAAAAAAAAAAAAAAAAGAAAGTAAGAAAGGAGCAAATGTCAAAGCATTTCCAATCCAAGTCAGGTTTTATGGCTTATGTCAAATTAGTCTCCTTTATTATGTGGAACAATCTGTTTATTAGTATCAGAGCGAAGCACCAGACATGAGCTGGAAAGTGGAGCGTGATGCGGTGTTAGTTTTTACTGGAGTTGGCAGAAAGAAAGATACAGAAAGAAAGAAAGAAAGAAAGAAAGGCTGGTGGTGTTAGTGCTGTTGGTGAGTACCTTGCCCGCCTTCACTACATAGTGCAGAATAGTTTTAGGCAGCTTTAAGATAGACCTGGGCAGAGCCAGGACGGCAGAGACAAACTTCCCAATAGCTCGCTACAGAGAGGGAACAGAGTGGGAGTGGGGTTAGTGGAGGAAAATCACAAAACATCTCGTACTGTTAGAGACATCAGCAGTTTGTGTTAGGACGCAGTGAACAGGAGGATTTAGTGGTGCAGGTTAAACATACAGACTGTCATTAAACACATCCACCTGAATGTTAGTGTTCAAAACATTCACTTATTCACCACAAAATGCAAAATAATTCATTAAAAGTCACAATTTGTAAAACTCAAGAAAAGAAGAATTAACAGTAAAATGGATTAAAGCATCAAATTTAACTTCTTACATTGATTTGTCGTCTACATGTAAGTTGTGTCCAATTCAATCTGTTTTATTCTATTAGTTTATTATACATTTACATGTTTAGTATAAAGTTTCAACCTGCTTAAAGGGATAGTTCAACATTTTGGCAAATTGGCCCATTGCCAGAATCCATAGCAGTAGGTTCATTACCATCAGTCATTTTGCACGAATTTGCTTTGAAAACAACTCTGTGTGGTAACGTTGTGTTATTATCTCATAGCGTGGTGAATGTGCAGGTCACAACTTGTCCACCAGAGCGTTTTGGAGTTGTTGGATTGTGTATTTGATGAGTTTGATGAAGAAAACCAAGAAATCCCATGAGCCTCCGTAGCGTAGCTCTGAGCAGCTCACGGCTCTGCTCCGCCGTTCTAAAAACAGCTTGCACCGACAATTAAAGGTAACAAACCTACTGCTATGACTATAGGGATTATGGCAATGGACCAATTTGCCAAATGTTGAACTATCCCTTTAACATTAGTAACTGCAATCATCAGAAAGTACCAGGGAAAGAAAGAAACTCAGTGTATTTACACTAAATTGTGCACTTTTGCTCCACCACATTTATCTGGTAGCTGCAGACTAAAGACATGTACTTTATATTTTAAAGACCGCATATGAACAGCTTATGAAATACTGTTAAAATTAAATCAATTCCACTAAAACTATCTTTGTGTATCACAACTTTTCTATACTTTCCTCTCCCATTAATCATCTCACCTCCCCTCAAATTTCACACAACTGGACTCCAGTAGTTAAACCTAAAAAAAACCCCAACTTTGACCAGCTTTAAATAACGAAATGCTGATGAAACTGATAAAATAGTACTATAATCTAATAATTTCACATCAGAAATGTTCCTGCACAATCAGCACTTTTTACATTTGGCTGATAATACCGCTCCACTTCTACATAAATAAGCAGGACGTGAAAGTTAACCTGAAACGCCGACTTCTTTGGCGGCTCCTCGTCTTTTTTCTCCTCCTCCTCCTCCTCTTCTTCCTCACTGTCAGTTTCAAACAAGTAATAGTCTCCACTTCTCACCACTGAGGGGCAGAGGGCAGAGCGTCGTCACGTTCAGTCAAACAAACACAGGCTGTAAAGTCAGTGATAATGTTTTCACAGTAACAGAAACACAACAGTGAAGTTTCCCTGCTGAGAAAAAAGAAGAAGCAGGAAAATCAAACCACACGTTTTTATATTATAATATCTATCTATTCGACATTCAACTAAATATATGGCAGCACATGAGAGAGACAAACATTTAAAGTCATGAGAGGATGAAGCAGAAAACACACACACACATAGATTAAAAATGTTAGTATGACTGATATTAACTATGAGCACAAGTCACAATGAAGAATTGTTTATTCCAGTATATGCACAGTCGCCTTTAAGCTACTTGACAGAGCAAGTGACTCCAGACTCCAGTGGTTAAGTGTTAGAAGCATTGGGATAGACACGGCTGACTTATGTCCTTGAACAGAACCACAGTGGGTGGGAGGTGAGGGGAGGATGCTGGGAAATGGAGACGAAACATCAAATGACAAAGAGATAAAAATGGAGAAATAATTTGAAAATGTCATGTGGGGATGGAGTATACGATAAGAAAGAGACATGAGTTCAAACCAAACAGGCCACAACCGCTGTATTGACTGACTCACAGCAGCGAGAGAGAGAGAGAGAGAGACGCTGCTATTTTTGTATTTACCACAAAGTGACGGTAAAGGTCGTCGTTTTAAATGCTCGATTCACTGGCTCCTGATGGGTTTTTTTTTTTTTTTAATAAACTCCTGTCCTGTTTGGTGCATCATGTCTGCCGGCAAAGAATGAACGAAACCCTTTCCTCCTTTATTCCAGTACTGAGAATAAAGGCGAGTCGACTTCATGTCTTTGCGTGGAAAATGTTACATAGTGATTCTCTACTGTGGGCTCGTCAGGTGAGGTTCGTGTTTTATTAAACAACGTCCAACCAGTCGTTAGTCATTTTCTCTTTCTCTTCCATTGTGTCTATTTAAGGAAACCCCCTGCACCCGAACTGACACGGTTTTATAGATCATCTTAAAACTGAAGTGGCTCAGCTGCAGGTGACAGGAGGAGACCTTAAATAGAGACAGAAAAGGACTAAAGTCTGGATGGAGCGCCTGCATGTGCTGCCTTCAGAGCCCAGGGGCAGTATGGGAATCTTCAGCGTTCTGGTCAAGGACACAAGGGCCAATCAGAGTGGAGGAATAATAAAGAGGAATAAGAGGAGTTGTGGGGGGTCAACCTACTGGAAGCATGGTCAACCCACGGCCTCCACCACTGCTTTTTTTTGGTCTTGGTTTTCGTTCGCTGTGCTCCTATAAATTTCACAAATACATCAGTTCAACATTTCATAAGAAACTTCAAACTTCATGTTCATCTACTGTTCAGTATGAAGCTTTGATCTGCTGTACTCAGGCTCTGGTTTTGCGCTAATAGGCAAGGCTT
The DNA here is from genome assembly GCA_030347415.2 of Decapterus maruadsi. Classification (NCBI taxonomy): domain Eukaryota; kingdom Metazoa; phylum Chordata; class Actinopteri; order Carangiformes; family Carangidae; genus Decapterus; species Decapterus maruadsi. The sequence continues at coordinate 24,592,541 of CM064906.1, forward strand.
CGTCATACCGTCGTCGTCGTCATCATCCTCGGGCTGGACGAGGTTCTGTCCCTCGCCGGACTCCTGTGCCAAGCTCAGCATCTTCTCCTTGCCCCGCTTAAACTTTTGCTGCCTCACTTTAATGCGCTCCATCCTGATTAGATCAGAGAGACGGTGAAGAGACAGAAAAGTACATCGACACCGCGAGCAAACGTCACAACCCCCCCCCTCCTCGACCTGTAAACATCTCTCCGGGCTTCATGTGGAAATTAGCGTTATGTTGTTGTGTAACGGCGGAGTGCTCATTAGAGCGGGAGAGTGGGAACCATCAGAGCTCATGAGCAACTCCTGAGCTCCGTGTAAGTGGTTGAAACACACTGCGTTTATGTGGCATGATACACTGAGAGCTGACTGACAGGAAGCAATAAAGACCGAGGCAGACGCCGCCTCTGGTCCAGAGGAAGTTTTACATCGTCTCAGTCGTGTTTTCTTTTACTTGAAGGGATACTGCACCCAAAAATCGATAATTCACCAATAGTCTACTCACCGTCATGCCACGGAAGGGTTTGGAGAACTTTTGGAGTCGTCAAAATTTTGTAGTTCGGCTGGCAACGGGTTTTCATATAATGGCCAGTGGCGGTGCTAAATGCACCAGATTTCCTGCGAGATGTTTTTCCATGTTGTACATCATACATCCAATGTTTTACAACAACGAACGAACATCTTGCAGCAAATCTCAGAGACCACTGGGAGCTGCTGCTACAACAAGGCTAAAAACAGAGATCAAATTCATTTTTTCCTAACAACTTTTTCATGTGGCGGCTTCAGGACACTTGGCTCAGTACAGACGAGCAGTACGGAGGTATCTGGATGTTTCATAGTGTGTGTTTTGGACGATTCAAAAGTGAAATCCTGTTGCCAGCCGGACCCTCCCTGGAACTCCAAAAGCATTTTGATGCTGATCCTTCCTTGGCATGATGGTGAGTAAAAAATTGGTGAATTATCGATTTTGGGTGAAGTATCCCTTTAATGGCTTTGTTTTTACTTTATGAAACTATATGTTCTACTTATTGTCAACAAATTCCATAGAAAGAGCAACATCAGTTTATATCAAACCCAACCACATGGATTAAAACACAGTAGTGAGTCACATTGGAAGAAACACACATCAATGTGTATTCATCCACGACTGGAAATAGTCCCATACAACCGGTGCTGTTGTTGTTGTTGTTGTTGTTGTAGGTGGTGTTTTTTTTTTTTCAAGGGATTTATAGACAATACATAAAAAAAATAGAATAATACCATCCTAATCCTTTCAATGAAAGAAAACCCACCTTCAATTACAAATACTGCAGCAGGAAACATGATATATTGTTCTCCTCATTACTGAAACCATTTCCCTCCACAGTGTGAACAATAAACAATAAAGATCCTAAATAAAACCTTCTTGACAAACCAGAAAACCATTAATCATACTGTGTCTTGCCTCTCTTTTTAAAATAAATTGTACGGAAAAACTCTGATTGATCGAATTCTGCAGAATGTTTTGGAAATGATATGTATGTACCTTTCAAATTTGTTATGCGTTTGTATCAGAGCTTCCTCTAATATTTCATATTGCACATAAAAACCCAAACATCAGGATTAAACCACGAGGAGTAGGTTAAATATTTAGAGTCTCACTGTCTCTTCAGCTGCTCCACAGACTTGCGCTCCTCCTCCAGTCGGGCCCTCACCGCCTTCACTATAGTGGCCTGGAAAAGCTCAGCTCCTCTGAAACACAGACACACAGAATCAGATACTTAAAAAAAACAAAAAAAAACATTATTTCACCAAGAGAATCTGTGACCAACACTTTTCACTTTTCATTTGTGTGTTATTTTGCTTTGTGAATAAATCTTATTTATAGACCTTTTCCACAGACAGACTTTTTGAGCTATTGCTGTAAAAGTGCAGGTGGAACTAATAACTTTAAAGACTTTATTCTGGAAATAACTTCAATCCAATGCAACAGCTCAACATACAGTACATAAAAAAAAAATCAGACATTTTCAGCCTTAGCTCATTTCACTTTTACTTGTTTTTCCAAAATATCCCACAGAAACACGCACGGATAAGTTCAGGGGATGTGAATATGAAAAAATCCCCAATCCCCGTCCTACGTAGTATCAAAGCTGCTGTGATCCCGCTACTGGTCCCAGCGTCTCCGTACCTGGACGCGAGGATCTGCGACGCTCTGATGTCAGCCACCACGTGCAGGAAGTAGTAGCTCATGAAGACCCGTCGCTGCAGCAGCAGGAAGGCGAAGCAGATGCTGTCCCAGATGATGCCGGCCTCGTTGCTGGGCAGCTCACATTGCTTTAGAGGGTCTGGAGCAGGACACAGACGCACAGCACAAGATCTAATTTCATATCTAATTAAATGACTTTGACGCCACGATAGATTAATTAGTAGCTGCTCTAAAGCCGATAATCAGCAGCGTGAATGTGAGCATAGAAGAATGATTTTGCATGTTGAGTTCACTCACCCACGTCGGTCTGGCTGCTGATTTTATACTCTTTAATGGTGCAGGCCAGACTGAGCACCTGGATCAACCAGCAGTTGTTCTTCATCAGGGTGTTGATGTAGCCACAAGCCAGGATCTACATATAAAATAATTGTATATAGAATTTATAAGAACTTTTGACATATCTTGCAGATAGTTAAAGGGATAGTTCAACATTTTGGCAAATTGGCCCGTTGCCATAATCCCTATAGTCATAGCAGTAGGTTTGTTACCTTTAATTGTCGGTGCAGGCCATTTTTAGAACGGCGGAGCAGAGCCGTGAGCTGCTCAGAGCTACGCTACGGAGGCTACGGAGTTGTTGGATTGTGTATTTGATGAGTTTGATGAGGGAAACCAAGAAATCCCAATAGCCTCCGTAGCGTAGCTCTGAGCAGCTCACGGCTCTGCTCCGCCGTTCTAAAAATAGCTTGCACCGACAATTAAAGGTAACAAACCCACTGCTAAAACTATAGGGATTCTGGCAATGGGCCAAATTTGCCAAAATGTTGAACTATCCCTTTAAAATCTAAAGTCATTTAATTCAGAGTGATAAAAGGGTTAAAGTTTGACTCCTCACAGACAAGATGTTCTTCATGGTGATGACAAAGATGTTGTAGGCGATGAGGAAGTCCCAGTAGTGCAGGATCTTTTTGATCGGCTTGAGCAGCAGCTCTCCGCCGAACAGCAGGAAGTAGAAGCAGGCGACCAGGTATCCCATGCAGAACACGCTGATGCGCGTGGTTCCCGTGATGAAGATGATGGTGAGGACGAACCAGAACAGGTAACTGAACATGATGACCTTCAGCATGTCGAGGTACGACCTGCAGGACGGAGGAGGGGGGGCAGATGTTTGGTGATGCAATCAGTTAAACAAACTTAGGCAAAATAAACTTAGGCTAAATAAAATGATTTTACTCATTGCGCTTATTCATTCATTCATTCATTCACATATCTATTTAAAAGAAAAAAAAGAAGAAAAAACATTAATGTAACAACATTAGGTTTTGCATTTACATTATGTGAAAAATTATATTTATATTACCTTATATTAACAGGAAGTGGAAAAAAAATGAGCACATACTAAAGGTTTGTAACTTGCCTTATGCTACCTAAATTGAGATTTCATGTCATTTACAATACAGAAATGTATTCATTTTTGGTTGTTTCCTTGTATAAATTATTTTGTGCACAATAGATAAAGACTATGATTATTACATATAATGATTTCATTTGATATAATATTTCCCTTCTTGTATCTATTTTACGTTAAAATGTCACTGACGGTGTCCGTGACACTTCTAGTTTTACCTTGTTGTTATCTGTGTTGTACAGTATTGACCCGACCTGTGTTTACTGTCTACGTGACAAAACATGGATGTAGTTCCAACTCTCTGTTCCCATTTACAAATATTGGATATTTCCTTCTGTAAATGTTGGCAGGAACTGATAGAAATAATGTCCATTCAAGGTTAAGTTATAAGCTATTTTGCAAAAGTTTGGTGTTGGTGACAAATAAAAACACACTTTGGTTACTGGTGATGACAACAGAACTCCATGACACCTGAGCATAAGCCAGAGTGTAAAATCTATGTTACAAAAAAACTTAGTAAGTTTTGTTCCCAAGTCTGATAAAGACGCTCAAAAACATGATGATTTTGTTGAATGTGTAACATCACATCGATGCGTAACATTTCTGCAGAAACAGGAAAGATGCAACATGTCAGTAAGTGTATACAGTATCTGTGCCTTATGTATATTTGTGTGTGTATATACAGTAAGCCATAACAGCGACGCCAGCCTGCTGAGCTAAGCTGCTAATAAGGATGCATGTTTACCACATAATAAAAGTCAAAACAACATTTCAGTTCATTTTGTTGCTGCACGTCTAATCTGCCCATCAGTCACACTTAGTGTATCACTTAGCGTCAGGACACCGGTAAGAGTCGAATCAATGAATGGGAACCAGAGCTGAAACCCGACTCCTGTCACTCAGCAGCACAGGTAGGCTATACACTGCTGCTGCATGTCCTGTATGTGTGTGTGTATGTGTGTGCATATGTGTTTGTGTCTGACATGCTAAAAACATGTGTATGGATCCTACAGCATGTTATCCTTTAAAGTGATGAGTGCACGGTGTAAACATAAGGAAGCAACCGGCGCTAATGTGATATGATGGACCTGTGGGGGAGGTGGGGGGGTGCATGGGACCACAACAACAGCTGCACCGTTGAGGAAGCAGCTCTGATGAAGTGGGTTCGGATCGGACGACGCGTTGATGGGGCGGAATAGCTGAGTGAGAGTCCTTCTTCATCAGGGGGAGAAAATACCTTTTCCATACTTAAAAGCTATTTATTGAGTTAGAGTACAGGGCAAAAGCGTCTGAGTCGCGGAGTGACGGACAGAGTGTTTTTGTGGATTATGGATTTCTCCTCCACCTCCCTCCTCCTCCTCCTCCCCGTATCCGTAATTCGATCCTGGAGGGAAACGATGGAATAAGTGCAGAGCTGCTGCTGCGGCGTGGACAGACGGGCTGTACAGCGGCGCTCTCTCTCTCGACTAGGGGGCTTGTTGATGGACACAGAGTGCGTTAATAAAAGACTTGTCCACTTTGCACATCAAAACAGTGGAATGTGAAGAGCACATAATCAATGACTGTGGACAGGTCAGGATGCTCTCGCTGTCTTTTTCCTAACTCGCTCGACTCTCAAAACCCTCCGTTCGGCCCAGTTTTTTTCGACGCGCGGAGTCAAAGTGTGTTTAGTTCGGTTCAGCAGCTCTTGTGGATCCAAAAACGCTGGACGTCGGCCAGAGAAAGTCTGAATTATGTATACAGTGGATATTCAATAACGGCTCTGATTGAGGCTACTGTCATATCTGTCTGTTTTTTCTTACCTTTATTTATCCAGGATAAAGGATTTGCTGAGCGAGTGTGTTCTTGTTCAGCAACACCCCACTTTACATTTCTACAGTTACACAGTTCGCAGCCAAGTTCAACAGCAGCAGCAGCAGCAGCAGCAGCAGCAGGTTTCTACAGAGCAGAGACGTGGCTGCACAGTGAACGTCTCTACTCTAAAACAACTCACTGGGTTTTTTCTATCAAATTTACCCAATAAGTTTGTTTTCACTATTTATTTATATGTTCTGCAGACACCAAATATTAACCCCCAAGGTCCCATACGAGTCGACAACACTTCTACAAGCAACACACAACAGCTGGACTAGATTAGAAAGACATAATATCCATACATCTACATGCTATAAGGAAATACAAGAATATATAAGATGAGGAGACACCAAAACGGTGCGATACGGATCTGTTGCACTGCTGATGCTGTCATATATACAGTACAAAGAATTAAACACCAACATTAAAAACTTCAATAAAATTGGTCTACTCGGATTTTTTTTTTTTTTTTTAAATATATCCTATACAGTAATGTATTTTTTTTTAAAACCTTTTGATGTCTGACACAATGGTGGATTCATATTGTTCCAGTTTTTGGTGCTATATAAGATTTTGATAATAAATACTGTCAATGATGTCTGTATGTTTTTACTAAAAAGTAGTTACTGAACTGCTTTTCGTTCTATCTATCTATCTATCTATCTATCTGTCTATCTATCTATCTATCTATCTATCTATCTATCTATCTATCTATCTATCTATCTATCTATCTATCTATCTATCTATCTATCTATCTATCTATCTATCTAACTATCTATCTATCTATCTATCCATCTATCCATCAATCTATTCATCTATCCAATAGAATAAAGAGAGGGTATTCCAGCCCTGCCAAAACCTTTGACCCCTGTACTGAAGTGAGCAAACAACATGACAAAATAAATATATCGGAAGAAGATGAATGAGTCCACGCACCAAAAAGCTCCCTTTGATAAGGATTTATTTGCGAAGTGATGTTTTGAGCAGTACGCTAGCGCAGCAGTTTGAGAAAGAGCGTCCTGCTCGAAATGCCACTTTGCAAATAAATCCTTATCTCATTCATCTTCTTTAGTGTTCCCTTTTTTTGATCCAGCACCCACCCCAACTGGGCTTTTTTTTGATGTGCGTGTTTTTCTCGAAGTTTCTCTAAAATAAATATATCGCACAGACCAGAAAAATCACGTATAACTCAACAAAACACATGATATCACATGTTCATTTTACGTATTATTATCAGAGCAGTTGGAAGTTGTGAAGTGTTGACTGATAACACAGATCCTGAAGGCTGAATACGCTGCTGTGCGTATATTTGATTATCTATTCTATTTTTACATCGAGTGATCTGTATATAATAATATACACACAAACAGATTTTTAATAGCTTTGCTTGTTTTGTCTACATTTCAGTTCTGGCCTTATTGTAACCGTCTAACATCGTTAAGCATCAATTAAGCCGGCTGCTTCACTTCCGCTCCATCTCTGTGTTAATGCTGCTCCAAAAATTATAACAATTTTTCCAAGTGAATCTAATAATAAAAAAAAATCTAATTTAATGGCTGAGACACAAGGACGGGATCTATTGTCATATACTGTGTCCATACAGGAACGACTCAGGCTCGTGACGCTTGGTGCTGCAGGGTGGAAGTGCAGTAACACATATTGTAATGAGTGTGGGGGTCGTCGTTAGTTACCTGCAATGGATGAAGTCGGGGACGGGGTTGTGGACGCTGAAGGAGGCGGCGTCCAGGTCTCTGCAGATCTCCACGTTGTCTCCGGCCATGAGGCGAACGGCCGCCTGGTTCTCCTCGTCAAACACCTGCCTCTGCAGCGCGGCGCACAGCAGCAGCATGAAGTCGTCTGGAGGGAGAGGACGAGGAGTAACGTTAAAGTATCTTAAATTCGTTGAACAGTTAATTCAACAATATGTTTTTGTCAATTTAGCCCAAACGGCATTATCACTTTGCAATTAAATGAAAATGAGCTCAGTTATTTTTTAGCGTTTAGTTTATATACACTATCTTGACTTTTGTACTATATCACACTTTTACACAATTTTGTGACGAATATTAAACTGCCTTTTACACCAGTGGACACAAGTTACTTGACAGATTAAGATGCATATAAAACAAATAATGATGTCATATTAAACTGTTAAAAATGAGATCCATCATGCTCAAAAACAACATTGAAAGGCTTGTTCCACATTTATGCATTAGCAATTGACCGTTTTACATGTGTATTTTAATACTCATATTGTTTAATTCATATTTCCAAACACTTTTCCTTCAGACTAATCTCCTGTTTGATCCAGACACCTACAGATGAGGAAGGACGGGTTCGGCTTGGTGTGGAAATCGGGAACATAGAGCCACTTGACGACGTTGGAGTCTGTAGTGGAGTTGGGAAACCTCCAGGGGTAGTCTGAAATGAAAACGTGCACCATTACCATCAGACATAAACAACATAAAAATGTCGGATTTATTTGTGGAGCACTTAGAAAAAAGGAGGAGGGGGGTGGGGGGGGCAGAGATGGGTAATAACGAGCGTTGACATGGTAACAAATAAAGCAGACTGACAGCGTTTCTGTGACGTCCTGTTGACGTCCTCATAGAAGAAAACAACTGGACTGAGATACAGTATCTACAGCTTAAACAGTAAATCAGATTTTAATCTACTGTATTATAAGTAATCTGCACCTAATAGTGAGACTTTCACATAAAAAACAGTTGTCAATGATTGTGGAGCTAAATAAAGAGCTGATGAACAGAAAATTATCAGCTATTTATGAACATTTATCTAATTTGTCAAGCAATACATACTTCTTACATGTCAGGATTGGATGCTTTTTAACTAATTTAACCATTTAGATAATAATAATATTATAATAAACTTTATTTCTATAGCACCTTTCAAAACCAGGGTTACAAGGTGCTTCACAAAAAACAAAATACAATATTATTGAGATAATAAAGCAATTAATACAAAAATTAACAGAACAGAAAACAGTGAACAAGCATAAGATAAAATAATGGAAATAAATAAAACAATAGAAACTTTTAACATCTGATTTTCAGTTTTATAACACACAACAAGCTATTTGAAGTATAATAACAACTCCATGAAATGAAGAAGAAATGATCCTGACGACGGACCTTTGCAGGCGGCCGGTGGGATGCCGATGCAGATGAAGTACTGTAAGGTCAGCATGCAGGCCAGGAAGCAGCAGTACTTGGGCCAGATCTCAGCGATGGCTTTCCTCCTTCGCCTGTACATCACCACTATCAGGGCGAAGGCGTGAAGCATGGCGTAGAAGTCCATACGCTGCCCGATCACGTTCACCACCAGCAGCAGGCACGTCTGACGGAAACACACACACACACACACACACAGAATTAACACACGATGTGATGGAGTCTGAGACGACTCCTCCTCCAAACGACCCCTACTGTACCTCCAGTCCAAACTTGTAGAAGAAGTAATTGATGAAGTATTTGACGAAGCTGACGATGCCGATGTCCAGGTGCTGCCGCGTGATGTCGTGGAAGATGATGCGGGCGGCTGGAGTCTGCAGCTTGTTCCGCAGCCTGAAGAACTCCTGGTGGCGGTAGATGGTCACCTCGAACGCCAAGATCGCCAACATCAAGAGGTTGTTCTGCACGGACGGTGACGGAGAGAAGACAAACAACCGGTCACACACACAGTAACAGTGGAGTGGTGGCAGCTGCAGTGCATAATGTAAATAGTGTAAAAAAAACACACGCATGGGGAACATGGGGCATCTTGATGAAGTTCTTACATCCAGGCTATTTATTCTCTCTGTCATACCTTGACAGTTTTGACTGGATCACAAAAAGAATATAAGAACTTCACCAAGATAAGAAAAAAGGAGGCTAGATGAACTTATTTGGACAAACACGGGTCCATTTGGTCCATGAGCATAGAAAAGAGTGTAGTCTTGTTGTTGTTGTTGATTTTAATGCTTTATTGCTCTCGGTGTTTTGTTAGTGTTTCTGGTTTCTGTAGCACTGTAGCACTACAAATTAAATGTATTGTTATTATTGTTAAATTATTGACATGTCAACAAATAAAAAAGTGATTTAAGGTGTTAAGTCAAATAAAAACATTTATTTTAAGTTTTCACGGGTAAATATGATGAGTTGTTGTTGAATAAGTTTAGTGAACAGTTTTCAATCATCACTTGTGCGTTCAGTGGAATAATCATAACAAAATGTTCATATACTGTATCAAAATAACATCTGACGAACAAAATACACTTTTCTTTTGTTTCTATTTCAAGTTTGTGTTTTCTTGAAATGCCGTCGTGGAGCTGACGACGTCTCCTCACCCTCAGGTAGGCCAGCAGGTCCTCAGCCTTATTCAAACCAACCCAGTTGGCCGGATCCACAGGATCCTTATACAGCAGAGAGTTGTTCAGCTCGGCCTCCTGTTCCAGCGTGTAGCCCGGCGGCTGCGGACAGAGACGATGATAAGCGCTGATTTAGAGGATGTACGAACAAAATGATAATTATATATACAGTAGCAGTTTATAGTCATAGGGTTTGGAAATATTTCCTAATTCTATTCACCATGATGCAGCGCTTGGATTGGGGGTTGATGGACTTCAGCTGGTACAACATCTTACATACGATGATGACACACGTCCACACGGTGCAAATACTGGAGGCAAGCGGCCGATACTGACTGTAGGGCAGTGCGAACGCCCAGCACGCCAGGAACACGTAGTTGAACAAAGACACCTGCACGGGAGATAATAACAGGTGATGAGGACTAAAAAAACAGCTCAGGTGACATAAATCCTTTTTCCACCGATCTCCTCAACCGGAGCTTTTGCCTACAACATATTTGTGTTTCCACATGTGTAGAAACCTCAGCTGTTATGGCCTGCTGCTGCGTTCTTTGGACATCATACAGACACAGAGCCCGCGAGTCAGACAGGAACTGGGCAAAAAGGCTTTTAAATTTTCTGCCCCGTCTACCAAGGACGATGTGCAGCAGGACTTGAAATGGACACATCTTGTACGTCTCAGGGAATTCAAGTCAATTATAAAAGACAGAGAAATGAGCTCAATCGGATCTTGTGATTGCATTGTGCAATCATTTAACCACACTCTAGTTTTCCTGTAATGTGTGATTGTATTTCATTTGTGTCTTGTGTGTTTGGTTTAACCACTGTGCTTTTGTACTGCTCTGGGAAAAGAGGTTTTAAATCTCAATTAGTTTTTTACCTGGTGAAATAAAGGATATTGACTGATTGATGAGTATGACAAGTCGTCATTCTGTGTTATTTAAAAGCACAATTACATGTGGCTTGTAAGACATAAATAAAAACTAGGTGCAAATAAAAAAAACCTGGAGGTCTAGATTTATAATTTTGAAAAAAAAGCTACAATACGAGCATATTGTAATAATGAGAATATAACTGAGGCTGAAATCCTCTCAATCCCTGTTGGCTCAACTTGGCTCAAGTGATCAACTTTTTTCAGCATCTTATTCAGAAACTGGTTTTCGTGGTGCCAGTGTATGAGTAAAAACACTGGCTCAAACTTCTTATACTTGCAAAAAAAAGTGCAGAGAAAAGGAAAAAAGCTCCAGGAACCCTTTAAGTTTAACAACAACTCTAAACACAAAATAAAACGTCTCAGAAACACGTCATTAAAAACACTTTCTTCCACATATCTGTTTTTCAGATGCTCTCACTCTCTCCATCTAGAAGATTTATTTTATTAATGTAAAGTCAAGATTTTAAAGAGTTGGAGCGTGTTGCTGCACATCGTGACCTGACTCTCCAAGTCGAGCTTTCCTACCTCTTTGACAGAGACCAGGACGATGTAGCAGGCCACGATCTTGATGATGTGGATCTCCAGCAGCCACCAGATGAACAGCTGCAGTTTGTGAAAATACTCCAGGAACTTGAGGAAGAGCACGGTCAGACGGTCGACCACCAGGTGCCACTTGTTCTTCAGATCTGGAGGAGAAGGAGGAGGAGGAGGAGATGAGACACAAACCAGACCACACTCTGAACGGAAAGAAAAAAAAAAAAAACAGGAGCGAAGAGGTGCAAATGGAAATCGTTTCCAGGTTTTCTCACGCTGCAATTACAAGTACAGCAGGGTGTCGTCTGTTTTAAACACCGTCATGCAGCTCCTGGCATTTTGCTTATGCGTCTTCTTAAAGATGGGACAGACTGATAATGTGATCGACTCTTTACACTCGAGGAACTCGTCTGGAGATGTTCACTTGTTTCCTACTGTCAAGTTTCTGGGCAGCTTCCTCACTCGACAGCAACGGATGAATCCACGTGAATGTTTGGTCACTGGATTTGAAATGAAATTACCTTTATCACATTTTTATTTTGAAAGGTCACACAGCTCAGTTTGATCCATTTATTGGTCATTGGTCAATTAGTAAGTCAATTTGTAGACAGAACATCACAGGGTAGCACTTTATAATAAGTACACACTATTAAGCATTAGTTAAGCATTAATAAATACTGAATTCATCATTTATAACACATGAATACTCATTAGTATGTAGTTTATAAACACAGTTAAAAATGTTTTACTCATCATTGATAAGCACTAACTGTATTTATAAACTACATACTAATGAGTATTCATGTGTTATAAATGAAGAATTCAGTATTTATTAATGCTTAACTAATGCTTAATAGTGTGTACTGCACTTATTATAAAGTGTTACCCATCACTGCTCATATGATTTGTTAATAATGTGGATAAAGCTCATTGAAATATGATGTAATATACAATATCTTATTCCTCTGTTCAATAGAGGGTTATAGCATTAAGTGACTGTTATTTAAATAAAGTAAAGTACCTAAAGTGTAAGTTAATTTATTATACTACCGATAGCACAGCTGCATTGAATACGTATGAATCGACGGCTGTAATGCACAATGTTGTTCTTTTTTGGACGGTCTTTTCCAATTTTTCATTTCACCACCATTTTTTGTCATTTGCAAAAATAACAAAAAAAACAAAAATTCACAGAACAAATGATCCGAGTATTCAAGAAATGGAATAAGAAAAAAAAAAGAAATGAACCTGTGCATTAATCAATAGCAGAACCGATCCTTAGCTGCAGCCTGTAATTCAAAAACACTTAATAAAAAAGAGTGCACATGGAAAGTAACTCCAACGACTGAACATGGAAATCAGGTAAGAAATTAAATATTGACTGTGTTACAGGAAAAATAAATTACGACAGCGTATGTGTATAATTTCACCACTGTTACACATAACAGGGGTCAATGTAAAAAGCCAAACATGTGTTTTATAGAGATCCTGAAACTGTTAAAGGTTTTTTTTGGTTTTGTTTTTTTCAGGGTGGATGGAAACATAGGCTAAAATCTGAAAGTGTTGCTTTCATTACCTGAGAATGAAGACTTGATATTTGGTTTTATATTCTCATTAAGGATATAAAACCTCCAGCACAGTTCGGTCGTGGGCGTATGTTTCTTTTTTTTTTTACAAAAGCCATATTATCTTTAATAGAGGCCTCATTGTTTGGACAAGAGACACTGAGAGCATATAGCTCACATACCCAGCAGCTCATTATTAACGGAGAGGCCGTGCAGGGCCGTGTTTTATCACCTATTTTATTCTCTGTGTATATAAACAACAGTTTTAATTTAAGACCAGTGTGACCGTCTGTGTAAATATGCTAATGCCGCAGCTTTGGTTGGCGTTAGCACAGAGATGTTAAAGGGTGAAAGTGAGCACTTGAGCTACGCGCCGTGTCACGACAGAAAGCCGGAGATAAATCTCACTGAGCCCAAAAAATGTGCAATGCAACACATTTTTACTACTCGGCCTGAGATGATTCATGGGCGGCTGGTGAGCGAGCAGGCAGCAGATCCTCGGGGCGGCAGACCGAGCTTCTTCACCAGCGCCTCGACCTTTAAAGATCGTATGTAACTGAAGAGGAGCTGCAGGCCGAGGGAGATCTGAGAGAGACGTCTGTGAAGTTCTCAATGGGACATGTGAGAGGGAGAAAACATGGCCGACAGTGTGGGAAAAGGTCACACGGGACCGTTTAACAGCTTCTAGATGAATCATAACTTCATCTTTACTTTTCCAACGCGGGTTAGTTACAAGTCAATTAAACCATCAGGGTTTATTAGTGACACATTTACAGGTGGTGCAATAAAGAGCCACTGTTCAGAACCACCGCGTGTTGTGTTGGAGGTCTGCACCGTACTGCACTGGAAAAACACTGCAGCTATTAAACATCACATTTCTCTATATTTATTGCACTTCTGACCAGGGCTGCCCCCAAATAGTCGACCATCAACCGACCAAAATTTCATTGGTCGATTGGTTGCAGGAAACAAAAAAACAAACAAACATTTGCAGCCGTGTCTTGTCAAAATTAAAGGGACAACAAAAAAGCAAAGTTTCACTGAGCCTCGATTGGTTCCTCCACCGGAAACAATTCATCAAATTAAAGTCAAACATTTTGTAGTCCCAACCATAACGCCGTTATTCTCATTCGCGTCCGCAAAACCGAAAGTAAGGAAATGCTGGTCGGCTCGCCCAGCATTTCCAGCATCACTAATAATAACAAAATAACGATAGAGACAAAACGATGTATTGATCGAAAATGGAGCCATTAACAAGTGTGGGTAGCGTAGATTCATCCACATTAACGTGAAACTGATTATAACCTCGCCATAAAATGACAACTATTGGTTGACCATGAAAATCTTTGATCGGGGTCAGCCCTACTTTGATGTAGCCTATTAGCATATAGATAGCATTTTACTATAAAGGTAAAGGTAATTGATTGACTTCATATACTATTAATTTTTTTATAAGAACATTATGTGCTTTCTGTGTTAATTCTTGACCAGAAAAGTAATCAATAGCTATAAATACTATAACATAATACTACAGTGAACTGCTGCAAGTTCAAGTAATATTTGAATTAATTGCTCTAACAATAAAGGTTCAAGTAATATTATTATTAAGCTGATTTCTTGTTTGCAACCTGTCTACTTCTTAGAATTATTTATTGATCTGTGACACAGAAACAGATTTTATATGAGATGGTCTGATTGATTGACACAGCAACAGTAACAGATACCGAGGTGGCTCAAACTTCTTTTGTCAAACCTTGATCAACTGTATCTCCAATTTTTTTTTTCAGGATTGAATAATTCCAGATTTCCATGAGGTTAAAGTGAGTGGGGATGAGGTGTTAGGTGTAGATGGGATTGTGTGTTAGTTGATTAATAATAACTGATCGATCACTTGAGTTCTTGAAGCAGGAACTTATTTTGTAGCATCAAGTGAGGATTTAGACCTTTCACTTTCTTCACCAACAGATTAATCAACGAGGCGTCAACAACAGGTTCATCAATAATAAAAGCAGTGCTATAGTTTTTTTTCCCTGCTGCATCGTCAGCGCGGCGGTACCTGAGCTCTGCTCCGTGCTCGGCTCTGGCTCCGTCCCTGCACTGCAGTGGTGGCTCGTCTCCTCTGCGCTGGACGGCCGCGGGTCGGAGAAGCTCCTGGGCTTCTCGCCAGTCGAGTCGGCGTCATCCATCACCACCACCAGGGCCTGGTTCTTCTCCTTCTCCGTCCCCCACTCCCCCCGCTCCTCCAGCTTCTCCTGCGGCTCCTCCTCCTCCTGCTTCTTCTTCTTCTTCATCATCCCCTCCTCGTCTTCCTCCCCCTCCTCCTTCTCCTCTCTGGGCAGCGCTGCGTCCACCGAGACGGCGCTCAGCATGGTGAGGTCAGCCAGACTGTCCGGGTGCACCAGTCTGAAGACGGAGGAGAAGGTGTTACACACAGACACACAGGCAGACTCACACACCGGTGTGTTTCTACACATGTGAGGACTTGGACTTAATGGTGTTTGTTGGCTAAAATAGAAGCTTTTTTGAGGCTTTTAATAATAAAACACAGAGAGTTGGCTCAGGTGTTGGAAATGGAAATGTAGAGGCTCAAACTTTCAGATTTTAAATAAATAAAACTTAGAAACACATTTGCATAGCCTGTTTCCTATTACATTCACTTTATTTACTGTTAATTGGCAAAATTCTTGTTTAATATGTTAATTATAAAGTTTTGGCAGAACACATATGTCGTGAAAATTAATTATTTTTACTGATTTAACTTGTTTTGTTTTTTGGGGTTTATTTTTTCAATCATTCAAGGTAACGATAACTTCCCATTGTCTAAAAAACTAACCAAAAAAATGACATTGAGGTCATGCTTGACTCAGCTGGTTAGTTACCGTCATCTCAGTGGCTTATTCGCCGGTGACTTAGCAACACCCAGTCACATTCCCACATTTGTACCCAGCAGCCTTTATAAAGTCACAGATTAGGTGCAGAGACCAGCGTGGGACTCCAGAAATGCATGAAATATAATGTGAACAGGTGAATTAATTGGTGTATTCCTAAACTTCATGGGGTTTTGGACGTAACTCTTTAACATTAGGACTGTTCCCTACATTTCTGAAGGCCTCACTGCTACGTCTATAAACCTCCCATGCTTTAATTTGCCCTAAATATGACATTTTCTTTGTCATTTTGTCTTGAAGCATCACTTTCTAAAGTCCTTTGAGACAAACTAGTTTGTAAAAATGGGCCGTACAAATAAACCTGTCTTGTCTTGTCTTGTCTTAAACGGCATGTGCGTCAAACTGACTGTGAGACATTTCTATTTCTGCTAAAGTGTTTGAACGGCGTCTGTTATATCTGACTTGACTGACGTTGAGTGACGGATTTAGGCTGTGATGTATCCATGTTTGATGAGCACTTCTGCATTATTAATTCAGACTGATCCTAAATCCTAATCCAAGCACAGGATGACTGTCAGGTTTTTCTTTCTTTTTTTAAAAAAACACCATGAGCTCGCAATGACAATAAATGAATTAAATTAAATTGAAATTGATTCGTTTTGTCTTTTTCTTTCTGCAGACGTTTTGTCCTCACACGTATACAAACGCAACACTACACATAAACACGGTCCAGGTGATTCTCTCAAGAGGCTCCGGTGCAAACATTCAGATGGAAACCATAAACTCTGTGTCTCAGAGTAGCAGAGCGTTTCATCAGGCATTGTAACCGAAAAGCAAAGTGCACATTCCTTCTGCATTCTTTAAAACAATCTTTGATTTTGTAGTTTTTGGTTTTTTTTTGGTATCTGGCAGTAGATAAATGGTTATAGCTGAAAAAGGGAGGCATTAACCCTTTAAAATCTTCTCAGGCAAATGGAGCAAAGGACAAAGGTTCGGGTTTGGGGCTTGCATGAATCGGCTGCACATCCAGGCAGGCATCTCATTATTTATCCAGTGCTCATACTGTACTTACTTGCTCTGACCAGAGGGAATTTTTTGCTTGATGCTGCTCAGAACAATAAAGTTACACAAGAAGTTAAGATGAACAGTGAGGAGAGGCTGCAACAAATTAAAAGAAGAAGTCTTCCTGTGGTTCAGGGGGGAGACAAGCTTGTGTTCAGGAAAGGGAGGTCGGTGCACAGAGAGGAGGGTGAAGAAGAGCATCGGCATAGTTTTTATGTATTGAAACATGCTCAAGAGAGAGAAGTTGTCGTCACACAGGCTGGAAAGTTTGTGAAACTACTGGAGAGAGGAAAAAAGTGGGAGGTTAAAGGTCCAGAAACAGGAAAACAGAGAAGATAAGAAGAAGAGAGGGCGACAGGCAAAATAATACAACACTGTACAAAACCTGAAAAAGAACATAATTCATGTGAGAGGCAGGAATGAAAGTATTTCCTAGACGATCGTCAACGTATTGTGTTTCGCAAAAGGGTTAAAAAAGTGTGAGGGGCGGAGGGAGGAGGAGGAGGAGGAGGTTCAGACTCCGAGGTGGACCAGGGGGGAGAGGAGGGGGAGTTGTGGTTGGATGCCTGAGAAAGCGAGCAGGTACCCACCTATTCATGATCACATAGACACGCTCACTGACTTTAGCATGGCTGTGAGAACGCGGCGGAGGAGGAGGAGAGGAGAGAGAGACGGCAGCATGAAGGTCACGGGGAGAAGCAGAGCGAGCGGCGGCGAAATGATGGAACGTTCACAACAACAACAGCAACAATAACAACAATAAGACGATGAAGTTAGACTCAGGACACCACAGACTGCTGACATGTGAATGATGTAAGACGGAGCACACAGAGACAGATGCATGATGGGAACAGTGGTTATAATGGGTGTGATGATGAGACGGGATGAATCGATGCTGGATTTGAGTGATGGGCATTCTTGGGCGATAACGATATTAATAACAATAATTATCAATATTATTAGCTATAATCCGTGTGTGGAGTCACTTTATTATGATAAAACCTCAGTTTGTGTTTCTCATGTGAGACCAAAATTGAGTTTTATTGTGTTGTATATGATAGAGATGAGATTTGATTCTTCTAAAAATCTGAACGAGGATAAATATTCTGTTTGAGAAAGATTTCTTTTATTATTTCTCAAGTTGTTACCTACGTCCGCTGGTGTTCAAGTGTCTTTATTTCCTGAAACACAAACTGATACACGGGTGATTCCCACTTTACCCGACTGGTGATCCACCTTTAGTCTGATCTTCTGCACAACAGCACAACGAGGAACTTCAGTTTTAGTATTTTATATGTGATGTTTCCATATTGTGAAATATATTTATCTGATAGTGACTTTGATTAAAACTCTCAGCACGTGCTGCAGTGATTTGAAGGGATAAAGATGAACTCTAACCCTAACTGAGTTTATTTTTGTAATAAAATTTCTCTGGTGCCAGTTCCCCACATGTGAATGTGTTGATTTCCCTTTACCTTCTATGCAAAACTAAGATTTAAGAGTTTCTGATACATTCATACCAGATGCAACATTTTGCAGAGTAAAAAAGTGACTGCAGTTACATTTAACTTCCGATCATAACTTTCTATTTCACTTTCTATTTGAAACTTTGTAATTCACTCATTTGAGCTTCACCCTACCTGGTACAACAGACTCCTCAATGATAAATGAAGAGCGTGCGTCTCGTCTCACCTGTAGATCGTGCTCTGCTCTTTGGCCACGGCGGCCTGGAGGTCGGTGAGCTGCAGGAAGCGGTCGTGGAAGTAGTGCAGATGGAGGATGCACGCCAGCAGGAAGGAAGTGGGAATGAAAATCCTGGTGAACAGCTCCGACACAGAGAACTCCTCCAGGCCCAGGTCCTTCAGGCTGCAGAGATGGAAACGAAAACAAGGAAAAAGAAACCAAGACTTGAGGTTACATTACATTAGTGTGTCTGTTGGATCTGTGGGCGAGGAGGCCGCGCTCGGATATGAACCTTTACGACAGTTGTTCACAGCTGTTAAAAGTAACGAGGGGATCAAATGCTTTTCTTCTTTCTGCCACCGTGGCAGAAGAAGGATATCTGATTCACACCGTATAAAACAATGCACTGGTTTTTTACTGTTTATTTATAAAAATCAATATTTATTATCAGATAGTAAGTTCTGGATCGCATCACAACCTGTATCCACTTTGTTTTTTAAAGTAAATCTATTCAACCTTTCCTTTTTTCTTTTGTGTTTTTCACTAATAATACTAAAAAAAAAGTGTTAAATACCTAAAAAGCCAATTTTCAAGCTTTTTACTGAGTCAAACATGTTGCTTTTACACGTGGGAGGATGGAAACATTATCTATAAACTGTGTGTTGGAGCAAAAACTCTTGTTAAGACAATACCAGAATTTTCATTAAAACACATTTTCCTTTATCTTTAATGTGGGCAGAGTTTTGGATATTGACAGGACGTAGAGAACAGATGTTCCTGCTCCTCACCCCTCCTCGTCCATCCCCGTCATGTTGGACCAGAAGGTCTTGGAGCTTTTAAACTGGAAGGTGTAGACGAGGGTGAGGACCAGCATGGTGTACATCACCACCGACATCCAGAAGTACTTCAGGATCCTTCGCCACCACTCATAGTGCACCTGCGTAGAAATAATTGCGGTAATTGTTTTACGGAGGGTGGTTTGATTTATCTGACATTAACAGGTATAATCCATTAAACTGCACGCAGCAGCCAGAGGACGTCTGGATTTAGGGACACTGCTCCTTTGTGTTGTGGTTGTGGTTGTGGGAGTTATAAAACAGAATACACCAGAGATTATGAGTCTGCTCTGCACAGACTTTATGACAGTATAAAATTGTCGGCACCTTCTGTTTTTTGGGGGGGGAATTGAATTTGGAAGTTTAACAGCATCATACTCTTATAAATAAGATTAGGAATGAAAAACTCTTTTCATAGGCCACGAGGCCGAGGCGAGCTGGTCGGCTGGCTGGCGTGCTACCTGATAGAGCGCCACGCAGGAGAGGAACATCATCATGTAGATGATCTTGTACATGACGATGGTTCCCTCGAAGCTGACGAAGAAGAACATCCCGCCGCAGATGTAGATCCAGTACTTGACCAGCATGGCCATGACCATGTTGCCCAGCACCTGCATGATGTCCTGCTCGCCGCCCTCCTCAGACTCCTCCTCCTCTATAAAACACAGCAGCCAATCAGAACGCAGCACCAACACCACCGTCTAGTACTGTAGGTCGGTGGTCAAGTCAGTCGTCAACTCAGACTTTATTAAAATAACAAAATAAAACTCACAAAAACGCGTTGAATAAAACATTTACATTGGGATCAACTGCCCTTAAGAATTATGTTTGTGTTTTTCAACATCAATTATTAAATTAATCAAGAAAATAATCAGCAGATGATTTCACAACTAAAGAAATAGTCAATCAGCAGGATACACAAACCATCTTGTCCAGGTAAAAAGGGTTTTTAAAGGGATAGTTCAACATTTTGGCCCATTGCCATAGTTTTAGGTTCGTTACTTTTAATTGTCGGTGCAAGCTGTTTTAAGAACGGTGGAGCAGAGCCGTGAGCTGCTCAGAGCTACGCTATGGAGGCTGATGGGATTTCTTGTTTTCCCTCATCAAACTCATCAAATACACAATCCAACAACTCCACAACGCTCTGGTGGACAAGTTGTGACCTGCACATTCACCACGCTATGAGATAATAACAGAACGTTACCAGACGGAGTTGTTTTAGAGGGAAATTCATGCAAAACCACTGATGTGCGTTGCCTTCAGGGGCAGTTTTTCTGCAAGCAGTCTCTGAATTTACCTCTAAAACAACTTGTTACTGCTATGACTATAGGGATTATGGCAATGGGCCAATTTGCCAAAATGTTGAACTATCCCTTTAAGTGTTTAATAATGTGGATTAATTATTATTATTATATTACACATTATTACAGCTGTGTTTTATTATACTGTCATTCTTTATCCATGCTTATAGGCCAGTCTGTGTATCCACACGAGGAGTTATACTATGGATGTTCATTAATAAACTCTTTTATGTGCTTACAGCCACATTATAGTGAGATATAAACTCCATCACATGTTTACACACGGCTTACAACACAAGATCATCTTCGACAAAACAGTGCCTCCGTATGTAAACGCTGGAAGGTGAAGCTGCTTAGACGGCCTGGTGTGAGTACTGTACTGTATGAATGAATAACTATTTGTTTGAAAAGTTAAGTAATCAATCCCTTTTTTTCACTGGGGTACTGAAGTGGATCGATTACAAACCAGCGTCCACATTCCTCCCTCCTCGCTGTGAAATTAAACCAGAAGGTATAATGTGTCAAGTGTAAACAAACAAACTCAGATAATCCTGAAGGCAAAAAAAACAACAACTCTCCTCTGTGTATAAATATTGATAAGCGCCAAAAGTCTCCAGCCCTTTTATGTCTCAGTTCAGATACTTGTACATAATAGTTGTGGTTTGTAGAATCTATGTATTTACCGACCAAAATATGATTTTTAGAGGACGTGTGGTGGTAACAGCTGGTTGTAATTTCCCCAAAATGACTATTATACTATATAGTATAATCTAAACACACTAAGAGCGCGGGGCGAGGGGCTTACCCTTCTTCTCCTGATCCTCCACATGAACGTCTGAGAGGCCGGCGCTGTCCTCCTTTTGTTTTTCCACTCTCTCCGTGAGCGTCTGTCTCAGCAGCAGCCAGAAGCTCAGCAGACACAGGACCTAAAGCGAGCAAAGAAGAAGAGATGAACCAACAAATCATTTGCATTTACTTTAAAGCCGCGTCGACGGTGTCAGCGACGGTACAGATGCAGCGCATGTATATACAGTAAATCAGATCTGAGCTTCTGACGTTAAAGCGAATTGTCTAAACCTTCGGACGTGCGTCGCATCCATCTGGGGCTTAGGATAAACTTTAAGATGCAGTTTGACCCAGGTGTGAAATGTAATTGCACCTTTGCTTCTGAAGGGAAGGGAACGTATGCGCTGTTTAATAAAACAGCAGAAGGTCGGCGGTTACCTTCCAATATCTTTACCTACTCACGAATACAACACGACACGAGAGGGAAACAACTTAGAAATGGAAAGAAACAGAAACTGAAATGTAAAAGTCTTAGCTTGACTGTTAAAAGACCAAGAGACCAAAGAGACTAAAACAAAAACTGCTGTTGAAATATGTTTAATTCAAGCTTGGGCTGCTGTATTTTGCTTCATGCACCTGTGCCTGATGTGTTGTTATTGTGTTAAACTTTATACTCTTTGCATTTGTGGTTAGGATTAGGTTAGATTATAGGTAGAAATAGGAATAGTTTTCATTATTGTATTGTTGTTTTTCATAAGATACAGATAGCTTCGGTTCTGTTGTATGCTAAAAATTGAAGTTGTACTATATTTTGGATTTTAAAATGATTTGTAAATAAAAAAAACGAACAAACGAAAATGTTTTCTAGACACGAGAAGCTTCAGCAGCTGCAAACCTCAACGTGTTTCTCTGAGGTGCTGACCAACCTTGGAGGAAAGCGAGTGGAAGGGGTTTTGCTTCTTGAGGAAGAACCCCGGGACTTCGTCCACGTTCTCGAAGCTGAAGATGTACTGCAGGACGATGAGCAGGTTGCCGTACGCCACCATGAAGGGGGACGACAGCATGGCGTAACGCCGCCGGTCCCTCACCATCCACAGCATGCACGACCACAGGAGGAAGACGAACGTCAGCCAGCTGACGTACGTGATGCTCCACGCCTGAGGAGACACAAAACATAAGGAATTACGTTTTTTACAGAGGAGCAACATGACTGATGAGGCAGCTGGTGGCGCGTCATATATTCATGTTTACTTTGGTTTCACGTCTTAATCTCCAACTGTCTGTCCATGAATGCACAGAGGAGATTTTAAATTTCATGGATTTTTACGCCATTAAGTCCGACTGTTTTTCTTTTTGTAATGACTTTGGCGCTTCACGTCCAATCATGCCATCCAGCTACCATTCATTCAGAGTTAGCTGCTTCCTAAGGAAATTGTTAGGACGTTATGTCTACCTGTTAAATGAAGCACAACCGATATATTTCTCAAAATTAGAGCCTAATTATCTACTTTCCATGCTGCTGGGAATGAAAACGCAGCTCCAGACACAGTGAATAATTGCAGAGAGATACCAGGTCAAAAAATAAAAACTGGAATAGATACTGGAAAAGAAAAAGGAGTCGACATGTCATTGCACAGGTCAGCTATTTCCTAATATTTCCTTGAAGCTTGCAGTTTGGTGTTAATTGCAGGAAAAATGGAGACAAAGGTCGGAGGCTGTTATTTTAGTTACTTTGATGAGTTGTGAGTGACTTCCAGATGAATTTCCATGAGAGAAATTGCTCCTTTTCAGCCGCAGTGAATCTTCATTGTTCGTTATAAGTTGAGTGGAAACTGTATTCTTCATTAATGCTGAACTGTTTGTTTGTTTGTTTGAAGACACGTTTCACTTTGTGCACGTTCAGCTCGTCTTCAACTTGTGCTAGCTTAGCGTTTAGTGATGACTGGAAGAGCACCAACTCATCACTCTCTGCTCTATCACCCTCAGGAGATTATATGGAAATAAACTGGACTTTACAGACGCGTAAAATAAAGCAATAGGTTTTTTTTGTAACAATAAAACTCCCATAATTCCCCTTGTTTAAAGCCTGACCTGACTCAAACATGAACCCAGTGTCCTCATTACTCTTTATGAGACTCAGGACTCTGAGGAGAAGGGATTCACATTTATTTATCGCTGCTATATTCATTCATATACAGTATTACTCATCTGCTTTTACCTACACTGTTGCCCATAAAGTTGGAATAATTTTTGTTTTCAGACACATTTCTCTTTTTATTCCTATTAAATAGGTTAATTGTGGATTGTGTTTAATTTTCACAGTGATCTGTTTGGAAGAGATTGATCAATAAAGTTTTCAGAAGATAATACACTTTATATATCAAAATAAATCACATTGTCATGATCATTTCATGAGAAAGGTGAAAAAAGAAATTTTGTTTCAACTTTTTGGGCAACAGTGTAGCTAGTTTTAGATTTGTATTTGGGTTCGGATTCGGGTTTTTAAAAAAAACTTTGGATTCATCATTCTATTTGGGAATAAACCGGAAGTGGGCGTGATGTACAGTAACTTAAACGGAAATCGTAAAAATCATGCTCAAAACACGCGTCCAAACGTTTCTTTTTCTTTAGAAAAAAGCTCCCGTATAATGAGGAGAAACTTATTAAAATTATTCGGGATCAAAGCATTATTTGTGCACTTCCGAATAACGTATTCGGGTTCGGGTGCATCCCTAGTAGCTATAGATACAGTTTATATGTTTATTCACATGCTATAATATTTTTTATTGGCTGCTTTCTGGTCCTGTGTACACATCAAACTCTGCATTACATTGTACAGTACATTAGTACAAGAATCAATCATTTCAATAAGTATGTTGTGTTTTTTTCTAGAAAAATAAAGTTTTGTATTTGGATGTGATGCATCATTTATAGCAAAATGCATCAGGCCGGTGGTACAGTAGCTACTGGCTCCTTTGGTCTTCCTCCATATTCATGGAATTCACAAATGACTGAATTGATTTGAGATGTTTTTCCTTCCCGACATCCAACAAAATTTGTTGGATTTGTTGAACAAATACTGAACACAAACGCAGCCGAGGCGACTTTCTGTAGGACATTGTGCTACGTCGCCACCGCCACCGGCGCCGCCCCCGCCACCACACCTGTGGGCTGCGTTACTCACCATCATGGCTATGAGAGCACAGATGTAGCTCTGTTTCATGATGAAGTGAAAGACTTTGACCATCGCGCCGACTCCTCTTTTCTTCATGCCGTCCTCGCCTCCCTCAGACTTCTCCTCTCCTCCGTCCAACACCGAATCCTCCGGGGGCAGACACACTTCATACACACACTCGTTCTTCTTCTCTGGGTTGGACACAGAAACACAGGAGTGCAGCAGCGTGTTAGCGAGGTAGTTACAGTTACAGGGCCGCTCTCATCTCGTCCATTAGGTTTGGCCCTCCTGTGATTTGGTCTTGTTCTCTGGGGGCGTTTGCGAGAGTCCAATTTTAAATAAAAAAAAAAAGAATACAAGAAACTGAGAAGCCCTGGTTTCAACTAAGCCTAAAAAAACATTGGATCTTTTTTGGATCACATTCTTCAAACTGCACACACACACACACAGACACACACACACCCAGTTTATAACACAGGTCTTTTGTTGAAGAAGCTGCGGCCTCCAAACCAAACAAGTCGGATTCTCAGACTTTTCAAAGCTAATCCCGAGCTGCAGCAGAGATCCACCAACGCTGTACTGTATATATTATATTATATATGACCCTGCTGCTTCTCATTTACTCTATAGAAATGTGAATTACCAGAATTGCCTTAGAGCAAATTCATTATTTGACTCTCGATCCTTGAAAGTATCATCGTATTTTTATACTGTACTTCTGGTGCTATATAAATAAAGTTATTAATCTCTCAAGAAACCTAGAAAACAAACTTTATTTATCCACCTGGCTTCAGAGGAAATTCCTCAACATGAGTCTCAGACATTGTATCAACCAACAAAGAACAACACTTTGATTTAAATTAGCTAAAAATTAGCTAAAAACTAAAAACATGCAATTAATTACAATTTGGCACAATTTGTTATATTATACCTAACACTTGTTATTTTATAGCAGTTCTGCAACTGTAGTAGATCTGCTCAGGATTGAAATACTTTTATTATTATTATTTAGCATCAGTGGTGGACAAACATGGAATAGACACACTTTAATGTGGTTGTAAGAAGCTATAACATCTGTTTTCTTCATTATAATTTGCTACTGACCACTTACTAAAAGTGTATAAATGTTTTTAAATCTCTCACCGGTGCCGTCACCGGGCTGGTCCATTTTGTACTGGGGGGTGGAGTACAGGTCCAGGCAGACTGGTCCGTTCTCGGCTGTGACAAAGTCAAACGACGTCCCGTTGGATGTCGGCACAACCTGTAGATCATCATCATTAACAATTATTACACATCACATTTCTACGACTGTGGTGCTGATGTGTTCAGGGACCACACATCTGTACAGCTTTCTTCCCCACAAAGACAAAAGGGAGTAACTCGTGTTTGATTGAATGATTCACTTGCTGGAAATTTTTGCTTACTGTAAGTCTCAGTAGCGACTTTGTTACAACCCTTTATCTTTGTGGGGAGGTAGAGGGAGAATTGTTCTACTTTTCACACTGCACATTTTGTTTCTGAGCTGCAAAGCATTTCATAATAACATCGTCATCCAAAGGGAATCGCTTTGATATTTACTTTCGCCTTTCTGCGCTTAAAAAAAAAAAATACTGGACAGCTACAGTTTGTGCGGGTGCAGTGTGAAAAGCACTTTGTTTGCAGCGATTCCTTTCTCTTGCAGCAGAGCTGAAGACCAGGGGGAGGAAAAAGGGGGTAAAAAAAAAAGAAAAAGATGCACAAGACTTTAGAGACACATCCAGAGCAGCCCCCACCTCAGTTGTACTGATGACTTCCTGGGTGGCGAGGAGCTACAGTAGGAGGGAGGAGAAGAAAAGAGCATACAAAGACAAGGTGTGTTATCGATGAGCTGCTGGAGTCAAAGGCCTCCTTGTTCTTTATAGTCGCTGATAAGCAGGAACAAAGCCGGGCAGCACCACTCTGTAAATCGAGCCCATCACTCATCCGTGTGTCTGCACACCCTAAAAGCTTTTAAACCTCAGGAGGTGGCCGGCCGGCCGGCGCAGGCAGACTACGGACCTTAATATAGGAACAAGGTCAGTGATGTGCATGTGCATTTCCAGCTGAAATCTTCCCAGGGATGAGTCTTATTATTATGAAGGTGAGAGCTCGAGGTAAAAAAGAAAAAAACACCACAGATGCCAGCTTGTGAACAGCCACAGCTCCAGTTTACAGTGCAACAAAGAGTGAGTTTCCTGTTGTTTTCAACTTTTTGCTACGCTAAAATATTACAGCATTTTCCCCCTTTCCACTCTATTGTTGTTTAATAGCTCGGCCGAATCAAACTGTGAGATTGGAAACATTAGTTATTGTTTGTGAGAATAAGGAGGAAATGTGTTATTTGGGTTATTAGCGGCCAAAGCTCGTTGAAAGAAGTTCAACACTTTAGAAGCTGAAGAAAAATATTAAGCAGATCTTAGAGATAATGTTCAAGGCTGTTTGGATTTCCAGCATGTGCTTCCTCAAACAATGGATTCCTGTTTTTCGTTGTTTTTTTTTAACAATGGGATCAGTGTTGTGTAAAGGTTTTCTCAGCCAAAGGATGATCACTACAGTACAGTAACTTTTCTTAGTCATGTGTGAGTTGACCTCCCTTCACATACGTTTTTCTCATCGGTGCCCTGGCGGGATTCCCACCACAGCTGCCTCTTCCTGTTGGCCGAGTTACTCGTTCTGTTTCCGACCAGGTCCTCGTCCTCGCACACATCGCTGTCCTTGTCGTCCTGGAAAAACATAGATTAGAGACAGTCGGGGAGGGAGGATGGATACTGTATGAGATGATACCCTGAAGGAGAAGAACGAGGTTTTTATTGAACAATGTTTTACAGTGTAGGAGTTCTGTATCTGAGCAGGAGGAGTGACCTTTGAAAAACAGGACATTACATAGTTGTACTGTAAATTATCAGCATTTCCTACCAGTGATTCTCTGTATTCTCATCACAGCTGACAGAGTATCAGCTTCATATGTAACTAAATAAAGACAAAACGGCTGCACAATTACTCACAATATCATCAAAAACTCAACATGTCCAAGAGCAATACCCAATAATAGGAGCTGCTTTTTTTCTTTTCTTCCTCTTTTTTTTTTATAAAAGTGAAAATATGTCACAATAGTGTTGTGTTGCTACAGAAATGTCAAATCACATTCTCAAGAAAGTTCATATCACAATATCTGCCCTTGTTATCGCAATATGACACTTTTTTTGGAAACTGTGAAGCAAGAGGTCATGATGAACTCTCTGAGCAGCGCTGTGTCTGAGGCCGAAACTGAGTCACTGTCAGGGAGTGAAAAAAAACACGCCAGCCAGGCTAACTGGTTGACAAGCTAACTCTAGTGGAATATAAGACATGATAAAGACAAGAGAGAGACGAAGCTCGGTGAATAAAAGACTTAAGTTTGATGCTGAACTCACAATGTTTCCTGCAGACTGGAGAGTAAAACAGCTGCTAATGCTAACGACAGCTATGGGGCAATAGAAAAAAACGTACAAATGTCTTATTTAAGAAACAGTTTCAATTGTCTCCAATGCATTTCACAAATTCAAATGTTTGTCTTGCACTAGAAAATTAATCTTGATCCAAATAATTATTGAAAATATCTAATTTTTGAAAATCCATCTACAGTAGGCCTACACACAGCAGGTTAATGCAACAACAACTCATGAGGAGGAATTCCAGTTTGCACTATTACTGTAGTTGTCTGCTGTGTTTGTAGTGAAGTGGAGCTGATATGAACACTTGAAATGATCATTACAGTGGTGCTACTGTGTGATTGTCAGTTTTTCCGAGTTTTCATGTCTCGTTCCTGGCGATACTTGTTTGTTCCTCTGTATTTCACAGTTTTTTATCACCTTGGTGAACAAATGCTGAACAGACGCCGGCGATGAGCTACAAGTCGGGCGTTTAATTAACTGAGAAATAGTGACAGCGCAGCCAGATTCCTCTTGTCTTTTTTTGGCGGAGATGAATCCATCATAATCATCGAACAAACCCGTCAGCTGCTGATTTATGTGGTAATCACGTTTTATTATTAGCGTCTGCTAAAGTGTAAGAGTAGGTGAAAACACACACATATACCCTCTGCGGTGGGATCAATAATGCATACAGCCCCACAGGTTTACAGGGAAGTATTGACCCCTCTATAAAAACACTAATCTATAACTCCATTACAGGACAGAGGAGCTGAGCCTCGAGGTCTGAGGTGAAGGAGGATGGGGCGAATTCTGGAGTGGGGGTCTTGCATAAGAGAGTTTGTATCAAAAAAAAAAAAAAAAAATGTTTGTGTGGATAGTTTTGGATTTATTTGCCTGTTTTTGTTCTATTATGGGCCACACAACATTAAAAACAAACATCTCAGAAAAATCAAATACAAAAACTTTTGATGTCATGCTTTGTCCTTTGGGTGAACTTACCCTTTAATTTCAATGGAAATTCAGCAGTAACGCAGTTCTGCTCTTAGGTCAATCAATGACAGTGCATTTAACCCCCAAATTCTGCATACTGTCAATAACTTGTACACACTGCATTTAAAAACAGTGTCACATTATTATCAGTCTTAAAATGACAGTAATGGAATAATAATGTACTCAAAAAACATATTCATTAAAAGGTGGAGTCTGTAAGGTATACATGTTACAATGAGGATCACCTTTATACTTTCTGAATCAAATCTACATTATAAATGAGAGTTTTTATTTTTATTTATCTTATTTTATTATATTTATTTATTTATAAGTGTGTTATTATTGTTTATGTTCCTTTTGATTTGTCTTTGTTATTATTATGTCCCTGTTTGTATCAAAATTAAGGAAACAGCAGATAATATGATGTATATGATTCCTTAAACTTAACTAAAAAGGTGCCATTATGAACATGGAAACAGATTGTAATCACTTTAAATGATCCAGCATCTGTGTTAAAGATAAAACATGAAAAGAAAAAAAGAAAAAGTGAGTTGACCCAGTTGATCCTCCAACGTTTTATCTCAGCCGTCCGAGTGGGATCAATCATTTCCAACCAACATCACTGAGGAGGTGCAGAGGAAATGTGCGATAATACACCATTAATTCATAATTAATCAAATCAAGAAGCAGTGGTTTCTTTCCTCGCAGGCAGCGCTGTAACTGTGCAAACTGCATCCTCCCCTCACGCCTCGTCAAACTGTAAACCGACAGTTTCTCAGATGACACCGGCCTGCGCTCCGCTCCGTGCAGCCGACAGATGCAGCCAGCGATCGATCGTGCTGGAATCTTCCATCGATACCGTTTCTCTGATCACGAGGCCACGTGGCTGCGCTTTTTTAATTCAATCTGGATCTATTTCAGTTCGCTGTCTGGAATCTACTGTGTGTGAGTGTGACGGAGCTGTCGTGTGTTGATCCTCGACTAAACATCTCTGACACCAGCAGGAGGCAACTGGTGCAAAAGTCTGTGATTAAAACACATGCAGGAGATTTTATTTGATCATCTAGACTCATTCTCCGCGTTTCATCCCTTTTTTTTTAACTTTAGGGACGTAAATCAGAGAATAATTATGGATGTAATAAAAGTTTTGGCTCCAAGTTTGTTATCAGGTGTCATGATTTACTCTCCTTCACTTTGTTGTCTTGTCTGTTTCTGTCTAATTCTCACATTGTTTCCTACAGCTCCCAGAATCCCCAGAGACGATTGGCTCTCCTCTGATCAATAACTGATTTATAAATTGCAAGATGGACAAATCGGATCAATATAATTAATACGTTGGCTGGAATAATTACAGGATCTGGCAGGTGGTTTGTCTCATTTACCTCTGTGTGTCTGTGTGTAGCTCTATTACTCTGTAGGTCATGAATGATGCAAATTAGAGAACTACAAAAAGACCTGGTGCATATAATATATAATTTATAATCTATAATATATAATGTAATGATGTTGATTCTGTGGATAACATGATGTCTGGTTAAAATGTTGTTTGTTTCTGACAGAAAATAAGATTTGAACCAAGTGTCAAAGAAAAAATGACAGAAAAAGTCTTAATATTTAACATTTAAACATACAGGTAGACATTAAATACATTATTAGTCCTTTTCTTTTTAAGGCAAAGTAACTCAGTCATTTCAAGCCCTACAAATACGGCCACGGCGCTCACCGTCAGCTGGTCGATGGGCTCCTGCAGCCAGAGGCGGATGAGCGTGGCCAGAGTGTAGTAGAGGATCAGCAGCATGATGGGATTCACAAAGTGGTACCACTTCCGCTCCGGGTGCACGATGAGCTTCCACGTGTACGAGCAGTTGCTCTGGACGATGGGGGAGATGCCGAACGTGCTGCAGAGACAGGAAGACAGACAGACAGAGAGAGACAGGTGGGTGAGGATGGGAACAGCTGCAGGGACACTGATCATGAACCAATCTTAACCCTCTACAACTCCTAAAGCTGTCGTATATGATCACAACAGCTACAGAAACAAATATATCTTTGTTTCTGTATCTTGAGCCATTTTTAGAGCTGCATATACGAGACGAACGCTGTCCCTGGTAGACAATATTTTGTGCGACCGGACACATGTTTTATAGCTAGATTAAATAGACTGATGAACTCTGTTATTCCTCAGTCTGTTGAAGTGTTGAATGAGTTGGGTTCCAGAATGAATGCTGTTAGAGACAGGAAGACAGACAGGTGGGTGATGATGGGAACAGCTGCAGGGACACTGATCATGAACCAACTTCTAAACAACTCCTAGATATATATAGATAGATAGATAGATAGATAGATAGATAGATAGATAGATAGATAGATAGATAGATAGATAGATAGATAGATAGATAGATAGATAGATAGATAGATAGATAGATAGATAGATAGATAGATAGATAGATAGATAGATAGATAGATAGATAGATAGAGACAGACTGGAACGTCATCTGTTCTCATTGAGACGAGAGTGTGTCGTTCGGTTCATTACTCTCGATTCAGCGTTGGCGTCCTTGGATACTTAATCTCTTAAAAACTAATTATCGATTTTCCAGAAACAAAGCTGGTGATGGACGAGATGATGTAAACGTTACAATAGAACTGGTGGAGGTGGTGGGGGGAGTGCAGCGTCACAGTGTCGCAGCAGATACAGATACAGGGCAAGAAGGTATTGGGAAATGATGACTCAATGTCAACTGGCCTTTCTCAACCATTTCTAAAGCAGACTCCTCCTCCTCCTCCTCCTCCTCCTCCTCCTCCTCGTTTTACCGCTACAGCTCCTTCTTACTCATCTTCCACTTGTTTCTCGTCTTTGTCAGCCTCAACTTCCCATAATTTGCCCAAATGGCCAAACTCTCTGTAAACAAGTGTAAACAAACGATGGTTTCAGTCTGATCCAAACCAAAACCACTTTTTTTTTCTGCTTGGATTGTTTTGGATTCTCAGATCCAGACCACGGTTTGACAACACCTGCTACATACAGTAACACCCTGACAGTCCATTAAACAGGACAATACAGTGTCAAAAACAATACTGTTTTGACCCTTTTGCATTAGTTTTATATAATTTTTAAATGATGTATTGCACTCAAATTATGTAGCACAGTATTTAACCTATGTCTAGGTTGCTCCCTTTGCACTTATAGCGTATCTATCTATCTATCTATCTATCTATCTATCTATCTATCTATCTATCTATCTATCTATCTATCTATCTATCTATCTATCTATCTATCTATCTATCTATCTATCTATCTATCTATCTATCTATCTATCTATCGTCAGAGACTTTCAGATCAACAGCTGACCAGTGCTTCGAGCATTTCCTCCACCTCTGTTGATGCTAAATGACACACTTGGACCAGACCATCAACACAAACGCAGGAATCTGGACAATGCATTGACGGTTAAAGAAACCTGTTTGTTTGTGCCACACAGAGGCGGAGGATGTGTCATATGATTCAGTGCTGCGCAGAACAAAGGTCAGCGACTCAACAGGAACCACTCTGACGTCTCCCAGTGACAGCGCCGCAGATTTACCAGCCTCACGAGTCTCTTTTTTTTTTTCCTGTGCCATGATGAGGAGGAGCGAGCTCTGACCCCGGCTCCACTTCCTGCATGGTTTCTTCTTACAGCCAGGGAAGGCCCGGCCGCCGGTCACATGACCAACTGGGGACTTCCATTGTAAAAGGCGGGGAGGCAGGAAGTAAGAGTGGAAGTCAGGGCACTCAACGGTCTCACTCAGCGCCAGCCGCGCAGCAAGGCCGTGTCACTGTCAACAAGCACAATTAGGGCAGGCTCCGCGGCGGCCTATTGTCCAATGGGGGAGCGTTGTACGTCCAGTATTTACAGCTGTAAGAGATTCCCTCTGAGGGCGAGGAGAGGAAACAGACCAGGGTCCAGGAGAACGTCTCACTTTTATCTTCGCATTCGGCTTCAGTTTTCTCGCAGCAGGAATCGAAAGTCGAAACGAACATCAACAGATGATGAAATAGTCGGACTGTTCATGTGAAGAGCTACCAAACAGGAATTAGAGCTGTGGTAAACTCTCCAAATCCAAGTCCTCAGATACACAAACAAAGAACTTCTTTCCAAAAATTAGACATCGACTGTTTCTGTTGGCAGCTACAAACTAAATAAGGCAATGAATTGGTATTAAAGAGTCATCTTTGGTGAAAACTGAGCTCTAGTTTGGTAGAAATTGTGTTATATTTTTATTCTAGAGCCCAAATAAGTTAAAATAAACAACTCTAAACATATTTAAAAGCCCCAAAAGGCAAAACAACATAGCATTTTACAAATTATAAAGTCTTAAAGGAGACATATTGTGGAGATATCATAAGCCTTCTGGCCTCCAAAATGTGAGAATTTACTAAAAAAATCTGTAATGTGCAAGCTCCCTATAGGTTGATATCCACTAGGTTTTACGAACTGTTCCCTCAGTTGTCTTCCAGTGATGTAACTAGGATTCAAATTTTCATAACTCCACCCCTACCTGGGGCCGGTAAAGGGGGCGGGGCAAGCAGTGGTTAATTTGCATTTAAAGGGACAGGATGACAGGCACTGAAACCAGCCGTTCTGAATAGGGCTGTTTTGAGAGGATGAAAAGAGCTGTGATGTTTGATCCTTGGGGTATTTTGACCAACGCATGTCACAGACACGTCTTTAAGACGCCTGGGAACTATTTTAATTTGTGGAAAAGGAGGCATAGCATGTCTACTTTAAAGGGGAACTATGCAAGTCTGGTCACTGTTCTGCTGTTTTGGTGGCTTTTTTTTCTCTACAGATCTCCCGCTATACAGTTGTGGAGGGTGTTTTTTCACTGTCATAAAAACTCACAGCTAATCATAGTCATTTAACCATCACAGTATCTGTTTAATTAGGGTGAAAATCTTGCATATGTCCTCTTTAACGGCCAAAAACAGGAAAGCATACAACATTTTACTGATTTACCAATATAATTTTTAGTTTTTAGAGGTTAAAGTTTTTTTTTCTCCCTACAATCATTTCACTGACTTCTCCTGGTCATTACAGCGTGCACGCTATTACTGCCGGTGCAGATGGTGCAACAAGAGTCCATTGATTCTAATGAGTTTGCTTCTTCGAACGAGAAAACCTGTCAGTGCGACGCCCGGCCCGCGTCCACACTTTATCTGCCATCGGAGGCAGGAGAGGGATGAGAGTTACACAAGGTTTGTCCAAGGCAGCCTCGGCTATACATAGCTGTAAATAGCCTCGGTCCCTGACACGCAGCAGCACAGCGTTCAAATGAGAAACCGTGAGATCGATAAAAGCCTGCAACACCAAGGGCACCGAGACAACAGCTACGGCTCCACAATGGCCACTAGTGAGTTATTACAGAGACGTGATGAGAAATAAATGTCATAATAGTGATTATTGCACAATTTTCTCATGAATACATGTGTAACGGTTGCCCATTAAGTTGGAATAATTTCGCTTTTAGACACATTTATTCAAATTATAAAGGTTAATTGTGGTTTAATTTTCACATTGATATGTTTAGAAGAGATTGATGAATAGAGTTTTGAGATAGATATGCATTTAATCTATCAAGAATAAATCACATTGTCAAAATTATTTCATGAGAAGAGGTAAAGAATATTTGATTTCATTTTTTTTTGGCAACACGTGTGCAAAATGAGGCAGATTTAGACCAAAATAAAGACAAAAAATGTGTCAAAAAGCAATATTAAATTTACACTGCAATAAGCGTTTGAGTAGTAATTCATTTGACTTTTATAAGGACACCATACAGGCCCATTTTCTTGTACTTTCATGAGAAAATGTCAGTTAAAAACATCAATTTATGGCTGTTTGTCATCTTAAATAATCAAACCTTTATAAAATCTCACGCAGGAAGCCGTCGGCCAGGGTCGCAGCCTTGATGTTTACTTTAAATAACAGTAAATAAACAGCATTCTTGGCATTCCTGGTTGTCAATCAAACACAATGAGCTCAGTGACCCAGGTATGTGGCACTGCTACTGAGTCTTCATTCATCACATCTGTGACTAACATGTGTTGGCAAGATGTTGCAGCGTTGTGGCTTCTCTCCAACCACAAGGTTTTCAGCGCTGCAGCCACAGACAGCTGATTGTCTCCTCTCTCATGCATAATAAAACAACACTGGTTGTAGCGAGGAGCCTAAAAGCTCTGCTTCTGATATTGATGTGCTGTGAGTAGGAGTTTGATATATCGCCCCTTCAGCCGGCTTTGCCTTTTCCTTTGCCTTCTTGTTTGCAACAACAGTAAATATTTATTAACGTTTAAACAATCTCGCCCCGAGCGCAATAAATATTGTTGAGTCAGAGGAGCTCTGGCCTCACGTCGTGTATTTTTCACATTATTGAGGAGTCAGATAGTGTTAGTGTTGGGTTGTTGTGTTTAACCAGGGAAGTGTCATTTCCAAAAACACACCAGTGTGATGACAGGCGGTTTAGTTTGGGAAGATTTTGTTATATTTTGTTATTGAGTTTTGATTCCTATCTGTCTGTGGGAAGAGCGGTGGTCAAGTGTACCAATAAAGTTTAGTTTAGACTCATCAACCCAAGAGATTAAACACTTATTGATTTAGATTATTGAAAATATAAAATTTGACATCTACAAATACAAAACAGACCTACTGAATTATTACAGAATATTAAAATATATTTTGTAAATATTAGAAAATAAAAGTGTTTTGGGAAATAATACGTGAACTGTTACACAAAGTACAAGATCCTTATGAGTTGTAATGTACTGTATCTTTGTAGGTCAATGTGAGAGCGTGTGTGGAGAAGAAGTTTTCTTGTTAGTAGTAAAATACTGTTGTTAGCAGATAAAATAAATAAATAAACTATGAAGGAAATTTCCAAAATGGAAAAACTTTCAGATTACAAGAAGTAGGCTACAACTAGATTAAAAAAAACATGGAGGAAAGCTACAAAACTGGCAACGTGTAAATCTAAAAAGGACAGTGATGGATTAACGCCTTCCCAAAGCATTGTTTGTAATATGTTTTGTTTTGTTTTTTGCTCTCATGTGAATAAAGGTTTAAATTGAAAAGCTCGAGTTGAGCAGAGCTGCTCATGTGTCTGACCTGATGTAGCTGTCTGCCGGTGGGATGCTCTCCTGGAAGAACTGGAACTGGTAGAGGTAGAGGACGATGATGTGCCCGGCACTGAAGATGGCCATCAGGACGCACATGCAGCTGAAGATGAGCGTGTCGAAGTTGCGGCGCAGCGACCACCAGGTGCACAGGAAGAGGAAGATGAAGAAGTAAACGGCCGAGGTCAACGAGGGCAGCATGATGCCTGCAGAGAGAAAAAACACAAAGCCAGAGGAGCGTGGTTTCATCATCTGAGCAGGATTTTACTTGGTAACACTTTATAATAAGCAACACTATTAAGCATTAGTTAAGCATGAATAAATACTGAATTCTTCATTTTAAAAACTAAAGTACACACTAATGAGCATTCATGTGTTATAAATGAAGAATTTAGCATTTAATGCTTAAAGGGATAGTTCAACATTTTGGCAAATTGGCCCATTGCCATAATCCCTACAGTTTCCCTCATCAAACTCATCAAATACACAATCCAACAACTCCAAAACGCTCTGGTGGACAAGTTGTGACTTGCACATTCACCACGCTATGAGATAATAACAGAACGTTACCAGACAAGAGTTGTTTTAGAGGGAAATGCAGAGACGGTATCACGAAGAACTGCCCCCTCTAAAATAACTCTGTCTTATAACGTTCTGTTATTATCTCATAGCGTGGTGAATGTGCAGGTCACAACTTGTCCACCAGAGCGTTGTGGAGTTGTTGGATTGTGTATTTGATGAGTTTGATGAGGGAAACCAGGAAACCCAGAAATCCCATGAGCTTCCGTAACGTAGCTCTGAGCAGCTCACGGCTCTGCTCCGCCGTTCTAAAAATAGCTTGCACCGACAATTAAAGGTAACGAACCTACTGCTAAATCTATTGGGATTATGGCAATGGGCAAATTTGCCAAAATGTTGAACTATCCCTTTAACTAATGCTTAATAGTTTACTTCATAACATCTGATCACATCAGTTTCCGCCCACCTGTCATGCCCAGCAGGATGGTGACCACCACCTTCCCCGCGGTCGTGATCAAGTTCCCGATGATCTCCTTCACTTTGGTCGCGACCTCCGCCAGGATTCGCAGGATCTTCATCTTTGTGCTCTCCTTTTCTTCCTCCTCCTCCTCCTCTTCCTCCTCCTCTTCTTCCTCCTCCTCTTCATCATCCAGCTCCTCGTCCTCCTCGGCCTCGTACCCGGCCTCGAAGTCCTCCTCGAGCAGGATGTTGTCGTCCAGGCTCAGCTTCTCCTCTTCCTCCTGAGTGACACAAAACACATTCCTGAGTCGGGTTATGACGATGATGATGATGAAGGATGATGATGATGAATGGTGCAGTTTGGAGGTCAGCGCTCTCCATGGTGCTGAAAACTGTTTCCCCCACAGGTAGAACAACCACAACAGCCCCCATGTGAGTCGTCAACTATCATCTGCGGGTGAGTGTTTCCTGCCTCTGTTTGCAGCTGAGAGTGTGTTTTCACAGATTTAACATGTAGCACATCACATCTACTCATACATGACGTGCTGCTCGAGACGTTATTAGCCACTGTTGCCAGATGTTTTCCCCTGGAAACACATGTTGGCTTGAAATCTAATCCAGTCAGTTCTTCCTTGGCTGCTGCTGCTGCTGCTGCTGCTGCCTCCGACTCACTACGCATCCATCTCCCCTCCCGCCGCTCTTTTCCAACACTCTCAGTAAAGTGGAGAAAACAATAACAAGAAGAGGCCGCTCACCGTGATTTATATGTGACACATGAGGCATCAGACAAAGAAAACAGCGGGTGCTACAAGTTTGCTTTGAATGAAACGACAGCTAGAGCTCAGATTGATCCTTTTTTTGTTTTTTTAAAGGAATAAAAAGCTGCAGGCACGGGCTCTGTGGATGAATTTTCTGGTGGTTTCTTCTCAGTAATGGTGAGCGATGCCATCTGTGCCAGCGTAAGCAGCACAGTCGAAGTGAAAGTGAATGTGGATTTAATTAACACTGAGTCATAAAGAGAAGCGCGGACTTTGCCAAAAGGGGATGGGGGCAGTAGTCCAAGTCATCAACACTCACAGGGAACTCTCTATTCAGACGCCTGCTCTGCTGCTCCACTGTGAGCTGAATGTGCAGAGAGACTGACCGCTCTATGGAGCCACTTCAGTGGGTTAACAAACATTTCTGGAGCTGCTGAAAGAAAAAAAAAGTCACTATGTTTACTAATCTGACAAATACTGGTCCCCAAAGGGAAGTAGTTTCTGTGTGACTGCATCAAATGTCAGACTGGCTGAATTAAATGTCATCTGTTAGGACTGTGAACCAAACTGGTGTCTGGAAACGTTGACAGGCTTCTGGTGTGAAAAAGAGTTCATGAGGCTTTTTCCTCGTCCAGAAGTGTCAAATCAGCGCGTGTGAAGACATTTACACCAGCCGAGGTGTCGGGAAGACGTCTTTATGTTTATTAAAAAATGTGACATTTTCTGAGCCCACCGTTTAGTTTTATGGACATCAATTACGTCGTACCCACATCTGACAGTCTGCACATTGACCTTGACCTCTTACCCGACAAAATCTAATCTGGTTCATTCCTGAGTAACACTAGAGACACTGTTTTCTGGACGCTGCACATCAACCACCACCAGACGAGTCGACACCCACTTGTTCCTCTGCTTCGAAGTCAGCGTTGTACTGGGCCATGTCCTCAGGCGGCCTCTTCTGGACCAGACTGCGACACAGCAGCCAGATGGCCAAGCCGACCACGAACATGCCGATGTCGGGGATGAACACCCGGATGCCGTTCCCCGCATCTGCGCCGATCACACTGGAGGGAGGGAGGCAGAGGGGGCAAGAGGGGGGGGCAGGAGATCAGATGGTATACATTGACAGAAAGCAGACGCTCATTTCCAGAAAGTGCAGATGAATCCCAATATCCCCGACAATTGTAATTTGGAGCAATCTCGCAGGCGAGGATCACGACAAAATGATGGAAACTGGGACGGAGTACAACAAACTTGAAACTGCTAGTGGCCCTAATGTGAAACAGTTTCTCTGAAAGAGAAAGTCCAGGGGAATCGTTCAATCCGCTTGGACGCGGCCCAACGAAACGCCTCGCGCTTGAATCTGGTCACATCATGTCACCTCTTTATGTCTGTCCCCTGCTGAACGCATTTGTCTTCATCTCTGTCTTTGTTCAAATTGTGTTTTTTTTATGTATCCTAGTATTTTATTGCTATTTAAATGGTAAATGTTCTGTATTTGCAATGATCCCCAAGGTGCTTTTATTTATTTATTTTATGTAAAGCACCTTGGTCAACCTCGGTTTATCATAAGGTGCTGTATAAATGAACGTGTCGATCTTTTAGCCTATAATAAACATTTGAGGAGCTTCACCCTTTTTCAAAAAAGTCTACTTGTTTGTTCGTCCTGCACCTGTAATAGCCCTACTTTGGTTGTGCATGCTCTATCTATCCCAATATTGTATAAATGAGCCTGACCTTGACCTTGAGCCGTCAACAAATCGTGCACCACTGACTCTCATTCATTCATGCAACGTGTGAACTGCAAATCAAAAACTCATGGGAATTAGATATTAACGGCAGTGATTATATCTCTCAGAGAAAAAAAAAAACTACCTGTTCACATGAACACATGGGAATCTGGATTTTTCCGTTTCTCAAGTGTTCTTTTAATACGTGTTGTTGTGTTGAACGCTGCAGCTTTTATATGGCGTACCACCCACTTTAATGAAATCAGGCTTGCCGGCTTTAAATGTATTGCTGTTAACAAGTGAGTGAAATTCCATTCAAACAAAAAAGACCATGAGAGAGTGTGGTCATTTTTTTCTTCTTCTTCTTCTTCTTTTTTTTAACCGAACTGTGAAAAACATGTTTACTCCCTTGAGAATAGCAACCTTTGTTCATAATAAGGTGGTGTAAACAATTAGCCCTGTTTTCTAATTCAAGTGCAGAAAATAAAGTTGAAAAGAACTGAAGCTAGTTAAGATTTAACAGATTTAATGTGTTGCCTAATTCCTTGATGACTGGTGTTTGTGTGCGCGATTAAGATGAAACACAAAGCACATCAGCGTAATGTTACACAACAACGATCTGAAATGAATACATCTTCATCCAGGCTCGCTGGGCAAACACGAGCGCTGTGTGTTTTTCATTAATCCGCTTAAATGTGACATCATTTGAAGTAGTGTTGTTACATCTCCGCGGGCAAACAAAGCTTTTGTAACGTTTGCGATTCGACTGTTTGCTCACCTCTGACTAAATACCAGAAGGTTTTTGTTCAAACAGGAAGCTCAACAATGGCGGACGGCGGTTACCTTGACAGCTACGGTTCTCCCCCAATGATCCGGTGTGATCATGTATTTGTGTTGCCTGAGGACGAGCTTTATGAGGTGCAATGATTATTAGTACAATTAAAGCAAATAAAAACTGTCCTTGAAATAGCTAACAGGTTTGAAAAACCCCTTTAAAACTCGCTTTTATCATCCAAAAACGATTTCAATTCTCCATTTTTTTCTTCAGACTGCATCCTGTGTTTGGCCACCTCGGCGTTTTCTTTACATTTCATGCTGAGCTCAAAGTGTAATTAAACTGTTTACAATAAACAAAACATACTGAGTGATTCCTCAGCAGCAGGAAGAAAAAAAAGGAGAGAAAAAAAAGAGCTGACCAAATGTTTGGACAGAGATATAAAACAACTGCTTCTTTCTAACAGAACCAATCTCATTGTGGCCTTGAGTGGATATAAAGCTTATAAAAGGTAACAAGTTTCAAAACCGAGTGCTAATCAAAGACGATGGAAAACCCACACTCGGATAAATAGTTGGGGCCTCTGGCTGCTGTTGGCGAGTTTAATCTAATCAAGGACGTCTGTTTCCATGCGCTTTTATTGTTGTGAAGCTTCGTGCATCCTCACATGGATGAAAGAGATGGAAACCGTCAGAGCCAGACGAGGCCGAGCCAGCGGCTTTAATGACTCCCACTTTCCCCCTGCTTATCATGTGAGAGAGTTACAGCAGCGAGGTCTGTCCTCGCCGCCTCACAGGAGCGCGATACTCCCAACCATGCTGTAAATATTTGGTATTTATTAGAAAAATGTTGAAAAAGGTCACACTTGAGGAAAATACACATCACAGCTCTGACTTCTCTTCTTCAGGACATCTACATTGTCCACCACACAGGCAGTAAAAAGCTCCTGTAAACACTCACGCTATATACACCACCACCGCGTATATGGCTCTCGACACAAACAGGTAAATGGAGGCGGGATAAAATGTTTACGGCTCGACTTCCGCCACTTACAGCGTTACTATCCACCAAAGGGCCGCTGAGTACTGGAAAAAGGACGTGGCTGAGTTCGGACATTCCCGTACTTAGGGAAAACCGCATCTAATACGATCACAGAGGAGGAGGAGAGGAGGTGGGGTGATGGAGGGTGGAGGGGTGTGAGGAGACAGACGCAGCGGCAAAAGCTTTGAAAAAT
The DNA here is from genome assembly GCA_030347415.2 of Decapterus maruadsi. Classification (NCBI taxonomy): domain Eukaryota; kingdom Metazoa; phylum Chordata; class Actinopteri; order Carangiformes; family Carangidae; genus Decapterus; species Decapterus maruadsi. The sequence goes on from CM064906.1 coordinate 24,634,185, forward strand.
AAGCCTGTCAACTGATTGTCAGACGTAAATGGGTTTAAGCGTTCATCATGAATCCACACGGGGACAGCTGCAGGTTCAGGAGCGTTTATGAAAAAGTGCTGTTTAATCTTATTGTGTTGCTGCCATGTTTAGGACACACTGCAAAAAAAGAAACAATGCACCTACTTATTTGTAAAAGAAATAGAGGATAAGAAGTGCATGTATAAAATTTGATGGACTTTAAATGAAAAAGACACCAAACTACCATTAAAGGCAGCTTCATGTTTTGTTGGATAAAGACCTATAATATTTGCTGACACTGCGTTTTCTCAGCCAACAGCCACTGAGCTGAGTCCTATCACCTCCTCAAGAAGAGAGATGGATGCTCAGTTAAACAAAATCCACACCTGCATATTTCATGCTGCATGATCGTCAAGAGAAATGTGACTAAAATTAAAATAAATATACTGTAAAAAAAAAAAAAAAACTACGTTAGAGCACCATTATCACTCGCACGCACAGTATGACTTGAATGAATGTGGTGTTTGTGAGAAGTGCTGAGTTTGTCTCCATCTCACCTCTCAAAGCCGATTTGTCTTATGGATTTCTCCCACGTGGAACCTGGACGGAAAAATAAGAAGTGCTTTAGTGGATACAGATACTGTCAGGCAGATAAATACATCTTTAAGAAACACTGTTATCAGTCATTAAAGGGATAGTTCAACATTTCCCTACCTGAGGAAGGGGGAAGGGAGGGAGGGAGGAAGGGAAAGGGGGGGGGTGGGGGGGGGAGTGGAGTTTGTTTTTCTGGAGTTTGTTTTTCAGATGTTTGTATATATTTTGTTTCTGTCTTTTTTTTGTTGTTTGTTGTTGTCTTATTCTGTTCTCCTCCTCTTTCCATGGTGCGTGTTTGTGTTTGTCTTGTCTTTATTTTTATTAACTGTTGTTTTCACCTTACTGGATTGATAGATTTATTTAAAAAAAAAAATGAAATAAAAAATTGATGACAAAAAAAACATTTCCCTATAGTTTTAGCATTAGGTTCGTTACCTTTAATTGTCGGTGCAAGCTAGTTTTTAGAACGGCGGAGCAGAGCCGTGAGCTGCTCAAAGCTACGCTACGGAGGCTGATGGGATTTCTTGGTTTCCCTCATCAAACTCATCAAATACACAATCCAGCAACTCCAAAACGCTCTGGTGGACAAGTTGTGACCTGCACATTCACCACGCTATGAGATAATAACAGAACGTTACCAGACAGAGTTGTTTTAGAGGTAAATGCAGAGACTGCTTGTTGAAAAACTGTCCCTGACGACAGCGTGCATCAGCATCGTGCGTCAATTTGTCAAAATGTTGAACTATCCCTTTAAAAACAGTGAATGAATAGACAATAATCACAGTTGTTGGAGTGAACTTTCACACAACTTAGACGAGATCATCTCCATCACTACATCCTGCTTTAAATCAATGACTTATTTTAGTTTTCACTGATGTTTTGTAAAGTAAATAAAGACATTTCATGCCAGCTCTCAGCTCAGACCGGTTCCTGTGTGTCACTCCAGCTCTCAGACGGATTTACAGACACTGAACTCACAGCGATCAGAGCAAAACAAACGCAGCCTCTTGTTTGTGACTCGAGGATCTGGACTCGGTGACATATTGCGATGAGTACGTGCGGCTCGTTCTGTTGTTGCGTCGGGAGACTAATTAGCTGCTGCGCTGCTGAAGTTCAGGAAGTTTATGGAGCACGAAGACGTTAAACACACTTCGACAGCGCTCAACTCCGTATATAAGTCAACACATGCGGCAAAACAGAGCACTTCATTAGACAGATTTTATCTACTGTGTCACCTGAATGTGTGTGTGTGCAAGCTGCAGCTACTTTTAGGAGGTTGTTAAGGTTATAAACTGCTTCGCTTGTTAAAACAGTGGGTGGATAATATTCAGTTTTAAAGTGGCGCAAGTCGATTTTAGAGAGAGAAAACACAGGAACCCAGTACTTTGGGATGAGGGATCAATAACTTCTGAAACATGAAATTCAGACCTGAGAACTAAAGTGTTGTTAACCCTTAACAAGTTTCATCTGAGAGTGTGTAGGTGTCGCTTTGGATTGAACATCTTCATTTGTGAATGGATGCAAATAAATGCAGAAATATCATAATGTAAATGCAATAAAACCACGCATACATGTGCACAAGTGTCTGCTCGTGTACATGTATGTGTGAAAATGTATGTTTGTATGGGTTTATATGCTGATATTGGTGTTTATATGTGTATACTGCATGTAGCATGTCAACACATCATGTACTACTTAATTTATGCCACTTTTTGTTGTAATAAATGTTGTTTGTTGATGTTTTTCTTCTTCTACTTCCATTTCTTCTTTGCTTGGATGTATTTTGTCTGATTTGTGAATTGATTCTTTGTAACAAGGGGTAGATAATAATAAAAATTTGCTTCTTTCTGCCCCCTTTCATTCAAAAGTTACAGTATTTTATTTCATGTTTGCTTTTATGCTCGATAAATGAATGAAATAAATTAATAAACTAAACGTAAAACTAAAAATAACCTGTTTTCTCCTACAGTAAATGACACATACACACACATGCGTGCACCAAGGATCCAGTAAAGAAGTGAGTCACACTACAGTATTAGCCGCTCTGTCAGAAACAGGAAACCGCCTTTGAATTCCAGTCAAGGTGGATAAAACAGAGATGAACTGTCATCAGCACAGATCTCTCTTTCTCTCTCTTACGCAAACAGCTGCAAGAACAGCTTCACTGTCCCAGATGTTGTGTGTCTGTCTGTGTGAAGGTGCTGGTGGTGGGATGTGGTTGGATGCAGAAGAGACAGAGAGGAGTGTGGTGGTGGCTGTGTGGAGAGAAAGATGAACAAAACATCTGTGATGGGGAGGAACCGTCGTGACTAACTCCTGAACCCGACCTCACGTGACCTCTGACATCTTAATGCTTCACCCACAACAGCCCGCCGCCCTCGCTCTGAAATGTTAAGACGCCGGACTCATCGGTCAAACCTCCACACGACGTCACATCCTGCTCAGTGATGGACGGATGGACGGGCAGCAGACGACGCCCTGTAAAGGCCACAAAACAAGGACACACCTAATGCAAAGCAGCGATTGTTGTTGTGTTGTGATGCGACCGATTGTGATATTATAGAGAAAGGTAGAGTTACAATATCACAATGAGTTTACAAAAGGAGCTCGATAACAGTATATCAAAATACACATTGTCCTTAAGCATCAATGCTTTATTGTATTGTATACTTGATTGCATGTTAGTAACAGCTATATTATGCATATTTTACACCTACAGAGAAGTTCTGCACAATTTTTAGCTTCAAAAACTCCTTAGTTGGTTCCAAAATCCAGATTTTCAGCCGTTATAACATTTTTCTGTAAAAATGCATGTTTGTTAAACTGTTTAGATCAGACTGGACTACCGAGGAGTGTGTTCTGAGTTTAGAGTGACATCTTTTGTTCAGATGTTTATCGTTGTTTAAAGTTAAATCAGCAACAGAAAGCAACAGATGGGAGGAAAAGCTTCGTTGAGACCTGGTGTCGCTACTCAAAGTGAACGATTATGTAATAGCTACTACACGGCTGCTCATAAGTTACAATGATTTTGTTTTCATACATATTCCTGTTTTTATTCCTATTATAAAGGTTAATTGTGGCCACAGTCGTGTGTTTGGAAGAGGTTGATCAATAGAGTTTTGAGACAGATATATGCTATCAATCAAGAATAAATCACTTCAATCATTTCATGAGAAGAGCTTAAAAAATGTATGGTTATTATTGTTTTCTTCTCTTTCTTTTGTGTTGTGTTTTGTTTATTTAGGAGAACTGTGTATATTATGTATTCCATATCTTTATGTGAAATGTTTATGTACTTAATCAGCCTTTAAAAAAAAAACCCAACAACTTATAAATTCATGAAACTTCACATGCTGCTTTTCCTCGGGAGTTGGTTGAGACCAAACCGGAGGTTAAAGGAGTCATAACCTGGTTTTTTACGTATCTAGCCCCCCTTGGATCGCTTTGGATCAATTCGTAAAACTTATTAGAAAAAAAATAAATAATTTTAATCAAACATTGAGCTTGTTCTGACCCTTTTTCCTACCGCAACTTTATCACGCGAGATTACGCGCGAGGTTTTGACTGGTCCGGATGTGCACTGTATGAGGCACGCGTTGATTCGCCGCAGGAAGGACAGAGCCGGGGGGGGCTTGCCTGCATGCAGACTCCAAAACATAAACAGCCCCCTGATACCGCTTCGGCGATTTCAGGTAGCGGACGGGCCGGGTTGGGTGGTGAAAGAGGCAAGTAGCCTCCGCCGGTGAGGTCACCGTAGGAGCAGAATCAAAATCTCGTGCTTTAGGAAGGCACACTATTGTGTGCTATTCCTGTTCGGAAAAAGAGCCGAAGCGAAAAAACGGCGCCGCTTTCAAAGTGCAGCTTTTCAGGCAAGTTTCAACTGAGGTCAAACACCAATATGCATGTTTTAACAAGAGAAATTGCGATTTCCGGGTGATGACTCCTTTAAAAAAAAAGAAAGAAAAAAGCTCAGTTTATAAAGACACTTAAATTCTTGAGGTCACAGGAAACACAACTTCTGTGGGAATTGTGTTGCACTGAGTCGGCTGGACGTTTCATGCGTTGTCTGTTTACTAACATGTCAGCTCAATGACTTGATAAAACCACTGGCATCGGGCCGAGTTTCACTGACTCACCAGGTCTGAGGGATTCTTGGCATATCAGGAAATGTTTTGAATTCCAGTCTTCACATTACGTTTTTTTTTTTTTCCCTAGTTCTCCAGTCTAATTATCAGGCCACCGGTCTGTGTCTATCTCCAGTGGACAGGATGCAGGGCCGAGCCAGAGACTCACACAGGAGGAGATAAAAGTCCACCGATGTCGTTGTGATCCCTAATAATGGGTTGATATAGTTTGTAGATTACTCAACGCCCCATTTGATTCCTCAAATAGAAACTGTTTGGCTTAAAATACCAGAGCCCAGTGACCAGAGGCAAAAACAAAGAGTGTGAGTGTTTCACAGTGATTTCCCCCTCTCCAAACATCTGCAACACCTATAACTTCACCTCGTCCAAGCTGAGCCCGGAGGAAGCCCGGCATGTGAGATCATACACGAGGAATGCCTGAGTTAGAGGTGAAGTGAGGCCAGTTCTGATCCGACGAGGGGGTGAAGAGATGAACATTACGTAATGCAGCATGTGGGGCTAACTTCCTGTCGAGCCAAGGCCGCTTTTTTTCGCTTTGCACCCCAGCTGCGCACCAAAAATACCTGTCCTCCTCCTCAGACTTTATGTGAACGTCATAAAACATCCTTTGTACTTGCTGGGCCGTTAACCTCGGTGTTTCTTTACTCTCTCTCTCTGTCTTCTATCTCCTCGGCCCTAAAGCCAGACGCCCTTCTCCACAGAGACATGGCGATATGCAGCGTCAGCGTTTCGGCACGTCACACTGTAACTACTATCAGAGCATCTGTAACGGAAGTAAACGTCACTAAACATCTCCTATTTGTGGGAATGACAGACCGGATACGTGTGTTAATGAGGAGTCTCCGCCGAGGACGGAGCTCGTCACTAAACAGCCATTCAACAGGCAGTTTAGTCTTGAGGAGCTGGTGAATCATCCACTACCACCAGATATGGGCCAAATCTGACTCTAACTTCTTCTTTTTTTAACTGTGTTGTAAAGGGATAGTTTTGGCAAATTGGTCCTTTGCCATAATCTCTATAGTTTTAGGAGTAGATTCATTATCTTTAATTGTCGGTGCAAGCTATTTTTAGAACGGAGGAGCAGAGCCGTGAGCTGCTCAGAGCTACGCTACAGAGGCTAATGGGATTTCTTGGTTTCCCTCATCAAACTCATCAAATACACAATCCAACAACTCCAAAATGCTGTTTTCGAGGCAAATGCAGAGACTGCTTGCTTGCTGTTTTGCATGAATTTAACAACTCTGTCTGGTAACGTTGTGTTATTATCTCATAGCGTGGTGAATGTGCAGGTCACAACTTGTCCACCAAAGCGTTTTGGAGTTGTTGGATTGTGTATTTGATGAGGTTGATGAGGGAAACCAAGAAATCCCATTAGCCTCCATAGCGTATCTCTGAGCAGCTCACGGCTCTGCTCCGCCGTTCTAAAAACAGCTTGCACCGACAATTAAAGGTAACAAACCTACTGCTATGATTATAGAGATTATGGCAATGGGCCAATTTGCCTAAATGTTGAACTATCCCTTTAACCTACTTGGTCGTGAACAGATGGGTGGGGGTTTGTCAGGGAGGACAATGACTGCCAAGGGCGTTCATACAATCACAGGAAAGTATTTGAAAGTCGGAGCAGTGTATATTTTTCTGTCACTATCTGGGAGTTCAGCTGATAATACCGTATGGGCTCCGCCCCGCTGACAGCTAACACAAACTCTCTCTCAGCAGCTAATGTCATGTAAATGTAAATATAAATGCAGCTCCACACACCGAGTTGAGTCAGCACAGAGGAATGATGACGGATGACTCCAAAGGAAGCCGGCGCCCATGCAGCTCCCGGCTCATCTGGTGACCAGTCAGTGACCTGCTCCAACAGCTGGACATGTTCGGCCTTTTTGGAAATGTTTTCTCATTCATACTCAACTCAGTTTACTTCTCTAATGGTGCATTTGGCTACAGCGAATAGAGGAAATTATATGAGGTTATCCAGAGGGGGGAGGAGGAGGAGGATAACCGCCTCACCGCGAAAGGAGGACTCCTTGTTTACACTTGGCTGCCAAAAGGAAAAGGGTGTCGAGGGGCTAAACACCAGATATAGAAACCTGAGATAAGGCATTTTCTCAGAACGTAGGCGGCGGATCAAGCAGGCAATGAGTAATGTCTGATTTCCTGTCGTATATGTGGCCCAAAGAAATAAAAAATAAGAATAGAGTAGCATTATCTTCAGGAAGTAAAAATCCCCAACAATGTGTACACAAATCATCAGAGTGGAGCAAAAAAATCAAACGTCTCCAGATGTATAAGTGCTAAAATAGCATCCTGCTTCTCTCCAAAAATGTGTTGTATTCACTTTTCAGCTCCATATTAAGTTCATCACCATGAGTGCGTGACGTTATATCCCTCCACCCCGTGCCTCATTAATTGTCAAATAAAAGCCAGGATCCACCAGCTGTTCACTGAGAGGCCATTGTGAGGAGTCCAGCGCTCGTACACAGGGACGCCACTGTTTAATACTGCAGATAATAACAACTCAGCGTGTTATGCATTCAAGCGCCAATAGGCCTTTAATGATATGAAGTCTGAGACAAGAAACGTACACACGACCGTATTCCTCCTTACTCAGCGTGTTTGTTACACCGGGAACAGGCTGCTCCAACTTTCAAGCTCACAGCGTAAATAAATCGGACACAAAGTGAAACAGTCACAAATTGTCCAAAAACCACAAAGTTGATTTCCAGTTCAAGGTTATTTCCTTCTCATGCTGCAGAAGGTTTGTTGATGCCAGTATTGTGTGTATTTATTTAAACAGAGTCTACGACGAGTCTGGTGATATTCTTTATTTCACTATTGTCAACAAACATGTCTGTTGTACTCAACCACAAACCTGTTTTTGCTCCAGACAAAGTAAACTGATCATTTATTTACTATAAAGAGCACCAGATTCCCTCCACCACATTATTTATATGTTTGAAATCAGAGCAAGCAACTTTAAATGGGTAGCCTCCATGACTTGCACTTTCATTTATGCATTTTCTGAATTTATCTATGACCAAGTGAAGTAAAGTAGTGTTTAAAGGGGAAAAATATATCACATTTTGAAGGCTCTTTAACATATACCTGGGTGTTTGTCTTGCCTTCTGGCCTCCAAAATGCATGAATTGACAAAACAAATCTGTAATTTTCAGGCTCCCTGGGTTAAAATCCACGTGGTTTCACGAGCTGTTCCCTCAGTTGTCTTCCAGTGATGTAACTAGCTTTCTAATTTGCATAATAGATATTAGCACCCCTACCTGGTACCGGTAAAATGGGCGGGGCAAGCAGTGGTTCATTTGCATTTAAAGGGACAGACTCTGAAACCAGTCGTTCTGAACAGAGCTGTTTGAGAGGATGAAAAGAGCTGTGAGGTTTGATCCTTGGGGTATTTTGACCACAGTGTGTCACAGACATGTCTTTAAGACACCTGGGAACTATTTTAATTTGTGGAAAAGGGGGCAGAATATGTCTCCTTTAACAGGTTAAGCTGTCATGTTATGCTCTCACTGACAATGCTAAAATGCTAAGTGGCTACTCAACGAGTTGCTGCTGCTGCAGGAAACATCGGTAGGGTTCATCATCTGGGAACCATGAACATCTGACAACTCATCAAAGTAGCTGTTGATATTCTTCAGCCTGAACCACAGTGGTCAACAGACACACAGACACACTAAAAAAAACCTCATACACACTCATAATTTCCTGAAACAGCTGCATACTGTCATTTTTAGCAAAACGTTACATAAACAGAAGAAGACAGTGTATTGTGTAGTGACTATTTTCAGCTGTGGATTAATACACGCTGGCCGCTTTCTTGAGTATTTACAGTATTAGGACAGTGACCAAGGGGTTGACTCTAAAATAGCGTCTGTTCATGTTAATGGAGAACCATTTCAACAGTGAGGCTCATTCATGTGTTTCTAATAGTTTTTGGGGACAACAATGATGCATTATAGTACAGAGGAGATGATACAGTATATATGACAACAGCTGTTTAGTTTAGTTTAGTCATTTCCTGAGAAGAATCCAAGCAGGCGTATTCCCTAAAAAGCTTTATTATGCTTAAATTCCTCATGTTTTTTAATGTTTTTGAAAAAAAAATTTAAAGGGTAATATTGTTATGCATTGTTATACATTGAGTTTTATATGTTATTATGACCTATATATATATAAATCAGTGAACCAGCCAATCAACCACAGGCTTAACTGGCTGTAATGAAGATGTTTAAAGTACAAATCATCCAACAAAATATGTTAATTTGTTTCACAGTTTCCAACTCCTGTTAATAGAAGTGACCATGGTTGAAATGAACAGACAGATCAATAGACGGAGGGATGGATAACACCGACACAGGAGACTGTGGAGAATTTACAGGTCTCATCACACCAGGGTTTGATCTGCCAAAAAAAACAAAAACAAAATCCCTCCAGCCCTCAAGACCTCGGTAATAAAGATTTCCTTGAGTGAATATTTAGTCTGCCCGTCGCTGAATGGCTCTGTGTGTTGCTGCCCGAGGCGATAAGGTTCGTTCTGCCTGCTGAGCAAAGTTGGCTGGACTTCGACAGTGGAAAGCGACTTGTTCTCTCTCCATTAGAGGGAGAGAGAACAAGTCATTACAACACAGGGTCAAGGTCTGTCCTGTCTAGACACATTCAAATTTAACGGTTTGATACTGAGTTTCATGAGAAGCCCAACGCCAAAGTATTAACGCCTTCCTCGCTCTTGTTTTCTTTTCTGGCAGCAGCAGCAGCCTCCCTCTATGTCTCTCTGTGTGTGTCATGAAGCTAATTACATTAAGCAGTGGATTAGATTCATAAATCTTCACGATGTGACAAAACGCAGTGAGAGTGAGAGAGATGTGTCGAGAGCGTTGAGTTATTATGGGAGGGTAAATTTTACCTGCTCCTGTAAATGGAGCGTGTCTTCACTTTGGTTTCTCTTGGACGGAAACTTCGCCTCAGGCCGTGAAAAAGCTACACTTTCCTCTTTTTCTCAGTGGTGATATACAACCCCGCGACACCGAATCAATGGCTCAGGTCAGAGTTTAAGCAAAGAGCTGGAGGGGGGGGGGTCTCAAGGTGGACGGACTGTTGTCTTTCAGAGGCCAAAGTTGTTCCAGTTTTATTCCAGGTTTGAGTCTATTTTGGCTGTTTTTTAAAATCTTTTTATTTTGCCTTGATACACGACATAGAAAAAATGTTGAACATGCCCATACTTGGTATTTTTCTTCTCAACACAACTTCATCTACATGATCTGAGAATTATTTTTTTCACTTCCACTAATATATTAGTCATCAAGTCATCAAATCAGAATCCTGATCCATGTCAGACGTGCTCTGGTTTATTCGCCACGTATCAGTAAAGTATCAGATGATTCCACCACTTTTTCCCAGATATATGGAAAGAAATGCAACGCCTGCCCTTCCCTTCCCATCCCAAACCCCCCAAATAAAGTTAAATAAAAACTATAGGAGAGTTTAAAATCCGCACTTTCGAGTGAAGTTGACAGCAGAGCTCCAAGTTTCTTTTTTACGGCACCTTGAAATGATCACGCCGCCGTGTTCATAGACCTCAGAGGGTTTAACCACCTTAGAAACCATAATATACAATATCTCGCCTGCCATTGTGCTTTAGGTTTTATGTCGTTGCTTTGACACACCGAGAGGATGTGGTTATTTTCTTTTGAACACAAATAGAGAGAACTAGAAGCTCATATATTTTTTGTTGACCATCATTTCACTTTTCCATCCCACCATTATCATTATTATTATTCATTGAACTGCACGTACAGTATTATTTTCCCCTTTTGCTATAACTGCATGTTGGCTCTTTTTGATTTTTGGATTTTTGTTACAATAAACACTTTAAACCGATCAGGGACCTTTTGGAGTTTTTGGACACGTCACAAAAAGAGCTTTAAGTTTGTTGCAAGACTCTCTCTGTATCTACTTTCCACCCCTGTCCTCTATAAAGAAATCATATATATGAAACTGAAACAGCAAATTACAGGGTTTATTGTGGCTTTAGTCAACCTCCCTCTAAAGAGACACAAACCTACAGTAACAAAGCTGTCCAACCTTCAGACTACAAAGGGGCTGCAGTCGGTGGCGTGCATGTGTACTCACAGTTGAAGTCGGATGTGATGGAGTTCCCGGCCAGGAGGCTGTTGACGGTAATCTGATAGATGATGTGGAGCAGCAGGAAGGACATACTGGTGAAGCAGAGGGACTGCAGCAGACGCCCTGTGTGGCCTGCAGAGAGGAGAGAACAGCCACAGTGAGTTCACCACCACCACCACCACCACTGGCTCTCAGTTTAAGGATTTCCACATGTTATTTTTGCACTCAGACACAGATAAAGTTCTCCACGTCTAAAAAAGAAAGAGAGATGCTGAACACACAAGTGATATTTAGAGTTGGGCTGCTTTAAAAATAACCTCCGATGAACGAACACAAGCATGGACAGCTGTTTTCTGTGGAGAAACTCTGGTTCATCTATCGGCTGTGGAGCTGCATGTGTTTCGTAGGAACTGGTGAAATAAGGTGGAGGTGACTGGGCGAGCACCCAAAGAGGGGCTTTTCTGTGGATCAACGATACATATCCTGGTTAAACGCTGCCAACACCAGCACAGAGCGACGCTTATTTTTGGTTGAAAAAGTCAAATAAACATTCTGGCGGACCACAAGACCTCTAATTCTCTCTAAGGCCTTTTCGATTCGTCGAACAGAGAAGGAAGCGGAGCCAGACGCGTCTCTCTCTCTTTCTCTCTCTCTCTCTCTGCTTTGAGGAGTTATTCAAGTCCACAAATGAAGACTCATAAATGCAACATAAAGGCACTGGCTGACCCGGTGTCCTCCTTTAATGTAGGTTAAGCCCACAGCTGTCAGAGGACATTACTGATCCAGGGAGCGATGGATGAGAAGCGTCTGAGGAGCTGCCACAGCTGTTCAACACATGGCCTTTTTATAGCGCACCTACAGGTATTTGGGATAATTTCAGTAGTTGTTATGGTGATCATTCTCTACAATAGGACTTTTTTCTGTCATCCTCTTGTTATGAAAATTTAAAAAAAAGGTTCATCCTCAGGGAAGGATGAGCTTTCTAAGATGATAAATTAACAGTAACATCCTCATCTCTGATTAAACTGTCCCGTATAGATCTCCACCAGCCGTTTGGTCCACTGGTTCCTCCACGGAGCAACATCTCCATCTCATTAAATTTACTGCATCCTTGCAGGGGGAACACATAACTGTTTTACTGTAGTATGGCATAATGTCCTGGCTCAGGTGAAGCACGGCTGCTGCTGCTGCTGCTGCTGTTTCTGCTCCTGTTGCTGAGCCTCGGGGCCGCCGAGGACGAACCTTATCAAGTGTGAGCAACAGCGCACCGTGGCAGAGCTTATTAAATGTTGAAGTAAAAACAATTTGTGCTAATTTCCCATTGCAATTCCCCGGGCTTTCACAAAGAGGGAGAAGAATGCTTGTAAATATGAGGAATGAGGACTGTTACAGCCAGCTCCTGCATCCAAATTGGTGCAAAAGCCTCTGGACAATGCAACTGCTTTGGCTCCGTACCCCTGTTTTTCTGTTTTTTTTTCCTATTAAATGGAGCATTTTTGTTGTCTGACAGCCACCTATCTCGCTTTCCTGACGCTCATCTTGAATAAGCACTTTGCTTCGCGTCATTATTGGGTCTCAAAACGCCGTCCCAAGAGCGCTTTTTATTAAAACGCTCCCAAACACAAAAAAGGCATTGTTCGAATTTAACAGTGACGGCTTTTTTTTTCCATTAATCAATCAGAATTGCATCCATTTGACAACATTAAAAAAGCTGATTTATAGTCTCAGAGAAAAGCCAGTTAAAGTGCTTGAAAAGGAAGCATGCGCCAGACTCAACAGACGAGGAGAGAAAAGTGTCCCAGGTCTTAAAAAAGGTGCGATAAAGACGGGCCAAACTCAAGAGACGCCGCGTTAAAGCCAGGCGCCCTCTGTTAGAAGTCTACCAGCTAAAACATAAACCTGATAAATCATCCATAACATCAAATATTTATATAGACTCATGCAACAGTCCTAAAAGAGTTCCCCCCGAAGGGAAACTGTCATGTCAGGGCCCATTCAACAAGGCATATGGCACCTATTGCAAAAGCCTCTTAAAGCGCCTGCTACCCATAACAAGTAATAGTTTAGACTTTGTTCACCTCCACTGAGAGTTGAATGCCTTCAAGGGGAGTGGAGCCAATTACTGCCAATTACAACGTTAGGGAGAGTAAATCACAAACAACAACAACAACTTTGACTGCAGGATGGGATGTCGTATCCTCAGGTTCACTTCTTTTTCTTTAAAGCAAATTACACGCGTTGAATTATTCATGCCGGACATTTGGTTTACATTAACTCTTAACTGATTTTGCTGCAGCAGTGTCCTTTACTGTAAGTCTGAACGACACAAAATGAAACAGACCATCAAAACAAAGCGGCGAATTCAGCCAAATGCCCATTTCCTACAATTATTTTGAAGAATTGTACTTTTTGCCTCAAGTTCTGCACAATAATATGTGTTTTTATTTGTTTGTGGTGTTTGAATGAGGAGATAAATGACATGTTTCACCTCCACAGACTGTGATTATCTGTTTAAGATTATCACACGGTATCACATTGAAGTAATTATTCTTAATGGGCAGTTGAAACGGTGCAGTACAAATTAGTCTTCGCAGCATGTTCACAGTCAACCGGCTATAATTTGAGATTTTACAAGGATGTGCAAAGTCTAGGTTATATAGATGTTTACCTCAAAGTAACCCGTTTATTCTGCAAAGACTACAGTTTCCAGTCGAACATAATCCTGTAATTTATAAACCCTGTTTTGTGGCAACTGCTCCTCCTCCTCCTCCTTCTCTGTGGTGACAGACGTGTAAAGCAGACAGATGGGATTCATGTCCTGGCAGGTGTTAAACTAAGAGGAATATTTCATGCTATCTCACGCCTGTGGCTATTTACTTCTCTTCTTTTGTTCACTTGCTTTTTGTCTTTTTGTCACGTCGTCTTCCATTGATGCACAATGCCCGGTTGAAGGTTAGATAAACTGTTATCATTAGGATTTCATTTGACGAGCTGGAAATAAAAAAAAGAGCTTGAACGCGTAATTAGATCTTGATAAGCATTTACTCACACCTGTGTCACATTTGTAAGCTTTGCATGGAAAGTAACTTGCTCCTGGCGAACAAGGAGCGGCCTAATTCAAAGCGCTTACACTGTTTATTATGGTTATTACTATTACAGACACAACAGTCTTTTAATAATAAGCATAGAAGGGTTTTCTGAGGTGAACTCACTCACTCGCCGATCAGGAAGCACCTGCTGGGAGCTTCAGGGCACAACAACAATGCTTTCATCTGAATGATGACCTGCAAAATTGTGATGATGAATGCATTGAGTCATGCATTCTCAGGGTCCGCATGCAATCCTTAGGTTGTGCGGCTAAAAAGCACCGTGAATTATGAGAAGCCCCTGCAGAACGGAGCTGTTCGCTTGAGAAATAAATTATTTCCCTTGCACACAATGCAACACTTTATTTTTACGCTGCCTGAAACAGCACCAACAAAAACAGCAGACTGGGACCACAAAATGTATAAAGTACCTCTAAAGAGTGATGAAGTGTTTTTATGAACGGATCACAGGAAGATGTATGATGAGCAAAACCAGATCCAACGAAACAACTCGCCAAAGTGTGATTTACATCATTTGTTATTTTCGCTTTTTGTTTAGGTTGTTTCTTCATATTGTGACTTTAATCCTATAGGAGTCATTTGTCACTGTTCTTTATGTGCTGTTTGTTCTCTACACCTTTAATTACCATGTTCAAGAAAATAAAGTAAAATCACACGGTGGCTTTGACTTGAAATGGGAGAATGAATGGGATGTAGAACTAGAATAAATTTGTTTCTACAATATACACAGCAACACAACTTATAATGCCAAAAAATATTTGTTCCTACTATTCAGGCAGATTTATTGTTTTCTGTTTCCTATCATCAGATGATAGATGATCAAAGAGAGCAGGATATACGACTCTGTAAGCAGTTAAATGAGAAAATGATCAGCTGAATGAAAACGCCCATTAGTTGCAGCTTTGTGCGTAACCTATAAAAACTCTTTATCACTACGATTAAAAAGAAGTTGAAATGTTTTAATTACAATATGCCTCCAGAGGGGACTGTGAGGTGCAGTTCAGACGTAGCCACGTAGCCACAAAACTCCCTGACTGTTAAGTTAACAACCCCGATTAGAGACAGTCCCACTTTTACTGCATTCAGAAAACAGCTAAAAGAATGTGATGGTTAATGTCCCACCAAACCTGCACCCATGAATGAAATGCTGACCAGCACTTTAACACAGTACTGTAGCCCTTATTTCTTACTGTATCATATTCTTTATTGTAATGTCTTGTGCAACTGCTGCTACTGTAATATTTATATATATCTATATTTCTTACTGTTATAACTGCTGCTAGTACTCTGTCCTCTCTTATGCAGGTTGTTATCTGTTTTCCTTTTGTTGTAACTGTTTTTTTCTGCACAGGTAGCTTCCTATCCTTATCTGTTTTTATTGTATGTCTGTCTGTCTTTAAATCTGAGGCCGACGGATGGAAATTAGCTTTGAGCTAAATCCGGCACATTTACACCACGTCATGTGTGCATCACCAATTGTTCATTAATGTGCATGTGCATGTGCAAAAATATATATATTGTTATTAATACTGGTGTCAAAGTATCTATAATCAAATGAGTAATTTGAGGAAACCTACAGGACAGTTGGATTCTCGTCATCGTTCAGGATCTTTCATAAAAACTAACCCATTGACACAACTGTTGAAGTCAACATCCATCAGATCCATGAACGCTGAGCTTTACTAGAAGATTTCTCTCTTTAACTATTGATGAGAGTGTAAGTGGTCCACTTTCTTCCCTCCCTCCTCTTTCCTCTCCTCTCTCTTCCTCCTTTACTTCCTGATTGTTATTTCAGCTGGAGACGAGCAGAGACGACGACTGGATGTTGTTCCCTCGGCCAATATGGGCTGATGTATTATTAAACGCCGCATGTGGTCTCCTGCAGGAGCCCCATACTGTTGTTAAGAGGTGTGCTGTTTAGTATTTTTGCGGTGAGGTCAGTGCACGAAGGCGTGGCTCGACTCGGAGACCGCAAACCCCACATTCATCATCACCATCACCCTGCTGCTGTTGAGGAGGAGGAGGAGGAACGTTCGCCTCGGTCACTTCTCATAAAACCTCAGACGTCCGTTGTGATTGACATGTGTTTACAGGACGAGCGGCCGCCGTGTGGTCACTGAAGGACGGTGTGGCTGCTGAGAGTGGCTTTCATTTACTCAACTCTTATTTTTCTTTCAAACCAAAGAGCTTTAAACACCGAGCTGCGCCTCAAACCTCACGTCGGCCGAATTAAGTAATACTTGTCAAACACACGCAGATCATTGTGTCACCTAATGACACTTGAATCTTATAGGAGCTACTTTTATATTCTCCCCCACAAGTCTGATAACTGAAGTGGTTTCCTCTTTATTGAAACCAGGCTTCACTCTGTGTCTCTGTGGGTCGATTTCACTGAACTGCACAGCTTGTTACTTCACTTTTCTTCTCTTTTGGGTCTTTTTTTCTTGTTTATTTACACAGATTATCTGTGTAAACAGACCAAACCTAAGCCCCCAAATGATCATATTCATTAAAAGGACATGAGATCCAGGCCTGACGCACTGTAGCTTTCAATGAATACTTTTTTTTATTTTTTATTATTACAGATGGATTCATGAACGCGCTAACTGATATTACCTTTCATGGACTGAGCTATGTGCCAAATCCATCCTCATCTCAAGGAAATTCAAGTCCCCTGGAGAAGGGCTGGTTTGTATTACTGAGAACAATATTGCAATTCAAAGTGGAGGCTGTTTTTTTTTTTTTTTTGGAGGGAGGGGGGAAAAAAAGTCATACAGATTCTCCTCCCAAGGCGATGGATGGAGGGCAACGGCGGCGAGATCTTACCCTGCATGGACGTGCTCGTGGGCTCGGCGAAGAGAGGGATGAGCAGGAGGTAGATGAGGTAGATGAAGGACAGGGCATTGTACCTGAACAGGCAAGCTGAAAGAAAACAAACACACAGATCCAAGAGTTAAACAACAAATCAACAACAACAACAAAAGTCCATTTAAACACCAACACCAGTGCTGTAAGAGGATATCTATAGCTCGGCGTGTAATGGCGCATTACATAACTCTTAACAACAAATATAAAAAAAACGCTGAATCTGGCAGTGGCAACAAGCTGCTTGGTCAGGAGTCGTCGCCGAGATCAACGAAACACAGATTTGAGAGAAACATGTGGTGAGAGAGAGTCGTTAAAATGTTCCTGGTGTAGAAAAGCTGCTCATACCAATAAAAAGCCAGAACATTCCTTTAACCAGAGCTTAAACACTCACAAGTCTCATTATCTGTTCATCTGGGCTGCATCATAACAAGATTAATTCAGTCATTTAGGGGAGGGAGGGAGGGGGGAGGGGAGGGGGCTGACATTTGTTTTGAAGTATACAATAATCACCCGATAGTTTCTTGGGTGTTAAGAGGGGACAATTAGGCGACTGTGCTGCCGGCGCTCGGATCCGCCTCCTCCTCCGTTTGCCCGTCGTTTTTTAAAAAAGCCTCACAGAGTGCAGCTTTGTATCACATGTGACGATCTCATTTTGCAGGAATCCCGCAGCGTTTCATGGACTTGTGAGCGTTATTGAAACTGGATCATTTTTCTCCTATGATCGAAATCTGGGAAAAGAAGTTAACGTATCAGAAGAAGAGGAGGAGGGGGGGCGGGGGGGGATCTCAGCGGAGCGCCGTCAGGCAGCAGATGCCCCTAAAACGCTTGATGTAGCACAGAGGTTTCGGGAAAACAGGAAAATAACTTTTGGTTGCCAGAAACTTTGGATGAAATCACAGAGACGTGGAACATGAAGAGAGTGAAATGTCATGAGAAGTGACTGCAAGAGTCTGGTTTCAGTCTTTTTATTTTTTATTTTAAATAATTGTATCACTTATAACTTATATTTTACATGCATTTCATATGAATTCATCTTGACAGCTGATTAATTGTTCAACCAAGCTATTTAACAGTTACTGTAATGTTGCTTTCACTTCATTGTAAATTGTGTATTTTTGTATTTAAGACTGTGCGATGCTATAGTTTCATTGTTTTCTGATGTTTTACTGCTGCTGCTTAATAGATTAACCAAGGACATAATCAGTATATAAACTGAGAATGAAAATAAGCTTAAATTTAATGCACTGTTTGACTGTTTTGGGATGTGTAACCACACAAGAGACCGGATTATGTAACTCTGCACACTCACCCTTTCCCGAACGCTCTCCCCCGACAGACACATAAACGCCCCGTCCGAGCGCATGAAGGAAGTCTTTGGAGCTCATGATGAAAGTTAAAACACTTAAGTGCAAACATGACTTCCAAAAACCATTAATTGATGTATTGATCCCGAAACCGCACCTCGTTTCCCATGCAGAGTCGCGCTGACTGACTGACCATCTGTCCTGATTGTGGCTTTTACCAGTTAAACAGCTCCACATCAACCTTGCACAACCGAACGTCAATTAAAGGCTCCAAAATTGAGCCACACAGTAGTAAACACCATTTCAGTGCTGCAGCTTCAAGTATGGATTCAGTTTAAAGTACTGTACATCTGTGGGATCAGCTCTAGTAATAAGCTGCATTAATTCTTATACTTCTTTAATAATAATAATACATTTAATCTAAAAAGCACTTTTCAAGCCACTCAAGGACACTTTACAGAGGAGTTTCTTTTCTGGGCAAACTGAATCATGGGAAATTGGGCTTGTATTTGTCTGGGAAGACGTTTCGCCTCTTATCCAAGTGGCTTCATCTAGCAATGCACGATACCACTTTTTTTTCAAACTGATACGATACCGATACTTGGATCTGAGTACTTGCCGATACCGAGTACCGATGCCGATCCTTCTACCACAACCAAAAAACAAACGATTAGGCAAAATGCAATGAATTGGAAGACAAATTTTATTTTCTTCTCTGCTTGTTACAACAAAATTTGTTCTAACAAGCCTCTGATCTAAAAAATAAATACAACAAAGATGCAAAGCCACCCTCTGATCGTGGTCTTCATGCAGAGCAATTGCATGCACTAGTATTGGTAAAGTTCACCGATACCGATACAATTATATTACAACAGGATCAGACCTAGCTTCATCAGTTCGTCCGCACCAGCTGGACAAAGAAATACAAGTCCAGTTGCCTACGATTCAATTTGCCCAGAAAAGAACGATGACCTGGATGAATGAGAATGTCCATAGACATGTTTATAGAGGAGTGCATCAAATAAAATCGTCAAAAATGACATCCGAACACAAGAAACATACAATAAACAACATTCAAAACATCAGTAGAATAAAAATGAGCAACTATTAAATGTACAACAGTGAATAAAACTGTTGGAGTTACGGGTGGTGGAGTGGGTAAGCGATTTTAAACAGGTGGGTTTTGAGTCTTGCTCTGAATATGTGTAGGTCAGTAGGTGGTGGAGCACAGAGGAGAGCACACACACACACAGCGAGTCTGACCTCCCAGGTTTCTTCTCTCTTGCAGTTAAATCAACATGCACAAAGTTTACAACCTGGTCGACCTGTATAGAGATCAGACCCTCTGAGCTACTGGTCGACTGAACTAGCGAAAAATTACACTTAACTGCTGAAAATGGTGCTTCTATTTATCTTTGCACACTCAAAGGAGCCATTCATCGACATATGACTTAGTTGGCGGTGGCTTTTCCCCAAGCTGGAGCTCTACAGTAGTTAGAAGCGAACCATGCTGGTTTCTCAGTATCCGGACCAATCAAAACTAACAACTCCTATGGGTGCTGTCATCTCCGACTCTGGGAAAAGCATAAATAATCCGAAAATTATACTTTGATTGAGTTTCAAGTATGTATGAATGTTTTTGACAGGTCGGACAGATAAATATACAAATATGATGACAGAAAAAAAACATACACGTCTTCATTATTGTTCATCATTTGTCAAATGTTCTGAACAACTAGGTGAGAGGTTTTCAGTCCAAGTCTGTTGAGTGAATAAGGAGGGAATGACTCACAATCTTCACTTTTTTTTTTTTTTTTGGGTCTCACACTGCAGCATTTCTATCCCCACCCACTTCATTTCATCTCTGTGAAATGTTGCATTAAATGAGCTCCAAAACCTGCCTGTTTTTTACCCAGGTTGCCCAAAGTCTGGATGGGGCTGCGACCATTATTCATCTGCTCGGTTACAAATTTAATGCAGTCATTCTGTATCTATACAGCGTGCGGAGATGATCTATCTATCTATCTGTATCTGCAGGGCTCCGCTCCAGCTGCTGTAGCCTGCAGACACTCGACCGCAGTCTTCCTGACCATTTGCCTCCTCTGTATGACTCACCAGCTGAGGATTTTTTTTTTACACAGGGTATGAAAATAAACTGCCGTTGTTTTCAGACATCAGATTACTGTAAAAATCCCCATTCACGGGGCGAATCAGGCTTTTGTCTTCCCCAATAAAAGCTATTATTATTACAGACACACAAAGCCTCTTGCTCACTAGAGAAGCTTACCCGGCCTTAAACGTGAAGTCGGAGCCAACCGACTTCAGAGTTTGAGCCCAAAAACATAAATGTGGTGATAGAAGATAAGGTGGTGGTGCAGTGCCTGGCCAGGCCGAGCACGGGGGAGATAACACAGGAATTTAAAGCCCTCTGAAAAAAATTATAGACAGCATACCACATCAAGTCTATATCGCCACTGTGCAGTGCAGAGGTTTATTCCTTTCATCAAAGCAGAAGTTAACTTTTTTACAGTCAAAGTCAAGATAGTTGATAGAGGCTTCATCTAAATCTAGATTTAGGCAGCTAATCCACTGTTTATTATGATTTTTATCAGATTAAAGCTGTCAAATATACCAGCAGTTATTACTTTGTCGATTCATTTTGTACAATGAACCTGTTAATTTGGTCAATCAGTGTCAAAATTAGCCTTAATTTAACACAAACAGAATCACTTTGCATCACAAAGTTTGTGTAAACACATCTTTCCCCCCCATTTCATTATTTTCTCAAAAGTAAAGGACGTAAACATGCAAATGATGAGTCCGTCAGCAAAAAAATCTATTTTGATAAATCAGCTATTTCTTGCAGTTTGGCGACAGTAAGATGACCATAACAGCTAATTTTGGCCAAACAAATGACAGTTTCAGTGATTGATAAATCCTACAACGAGCCCCACAGAGACATTAAATCAACATGCTGACTCAGTAATGTGTAATGTAGGCTACTGTAAGTGATATTAGTAAGATGACATCGGAATATTTCTCACAGTTTTGCTTTTAGCTGCTAGTTTACCACAACTTAACTAGCCTGGGTTATCAATCACCATGGTAACTGAAGACACAGTGATGTCACAGTAAAAGATATTCTCGGTACTACTTCTACAAAGTCTCTCCTTTCATTTATCATCACGTCTCTTCTACCAGTGTTGTTCAATCTGTCAAATCTGAATTTGTTTTTTGCCAACAATGTAAAACTGTTTTCAGCTCGATACCAAAAACCCTGCAATAATAATTATAATATATCACATCATTTAGGTTTGAATGTATTTTGGATACCACCCAAGCCTTGTGTTAAACTCTGCTTCACTGTTGCATAATCAGGAGCTTCTCCTTTGCATTAAGAGCACATAAAAATGAAATATTCTTATACCCAACAGCATCATTAGAAAAAGCTTGATTCATTGATTTTAAACAGAAATTCACATTTTCTGAGATGATTGTTGTGTTTCTGCTGAGACAGAGCACAGCCTATAGGTCTGATTGAAAGGTTTATCCTACTGTATGTATTTGCATGAAAGTGATTGTGGACTAGGCCTAATCTCATTGTATTAAAACCATTAGTTCTGCAGCCAGTTCTCCTCTGAACCACCATGATGCCACCAGCTGTGCCTGCTCCTAGATTTGTGAAGCACCCGTAAGCTGCAGCAGCATCTACGTGGCAGTCTCAGTCTGTGTGGGCAGGGAAATTGATTTTGTCTTCTTATTACATTAAAAACTCAAACAGAAAATGAGCATCATGGTTCCAGTGATGCCCACTACGGCGGCTCGGCATCTGCACGTCCACGTCCACTGCCGAACCTGCTCCGTCCGTACATACATCCACACAACAACAACAACAACATGTTCGATATCAGATAAGACATTTGGGGAAAGTGCAAGCTCACGATCGTGTTGTTCACACTCCAAACTCTGCCAGTAAACACATAAACGGCGGCCTGTTTGATCAGCGAAACTATAACTGTGTGCAAAATGTGTGTGTGTGTGTGTGGTGGCAGGAGGGACTGTGTACACATGGGCCCAGCAGTTCTGTGCTTTTCAATAGAGGTGCTGTCAGATGGCCAACAGGAAACACAGACTATGTAACGTCAGCGGACAAGTCTGTCACTATAGGACACGAGAGCAGCACGGATCTGCAACGTATATTACACCACTGAACGTGTATATGGCTGCAGAAGGAGGCATGTAGGTGTTTGTGAGTCAGACATCTGCTCTGCTGTTCATTCAGCACTAAGAGGATGAAAAAAATACACTTCATTATCATGTTTCACCATAAAACACATGACATTAAAGCTAAAACTGGAAGAATTTGGACCGAAACAAGAGTCAAACGAGGTGAACTTTGCTACAACACAATTATCAGCAGCACGTTGTTTGCTGCTGGTTGTTAAATGATATCAAATGGATCAGTTTCTGTTTATAAGAAGAGGTCTTTGGTTGACAAAAACAGAGACAGATAGATAAATAAATAAAAGACACAGCTACTATCAGATGCTGACACAAACACAAATACCTTCTCTCATCTCTAACGCCTGCCGTCTGCACCCCGACCCGCACTACGTTTTCCACTTTACATTTCCTCCATCCTGTCAGTCACTCTGCACAGCTGCTGAATGACAAGTGCTCATTTGCACTTTGAAAAAACATAAAATATTAAAAGGTATGTTTACGATAAAAGGGAAAGCAATTCTTCTCTCCCCCTCGCAACCGCATTACTAATTCATACTGTTAAAACGACTTTCCACGAATTAATGGAGACAATGCATGGCCTCGCAATTGCTTTTGGAAATAAAGGGGGGGGGGGGCGTCGGGCTGTCAGGTGATGCATTACGGTGGTACTGAGTGGGTCTTATCTGTAGAAAGCATGCTGTTAGCTTTAAAAGTACACCCACCAGTAATAAGTCTTACAGAGTGGAGACCTCGGTGGTAGTTTTTAGACTGCTAATCATTTTTCACTTGCGGCCTACCACAAAATTACAGCTTTAAACACAAAGTAAACTACATTTAATGGAGTCAGCATCCGAGGTGTGATCATGATCCGGCCTCCCTCCAGCATCTTGCGCTGAAGCCTTGTTGCCCCACTTTGTCAGTGAAACTTGAAATATTAGAGCTCTGTGGGGATACATTTAAAAAAAAAAAAAAGTCTTAAAGGCTTAAAGCTGCTGAAAGTGACTAAACAAGCTGCCACGTTCCAGGATGAATCACCTCCATGTGCAAACGCAACAGAGTGGACCAAGAAAAACATTCGGCAAGACTGCAACAATAACTCTTTTCTCAACAAACAACGTGCAGCTCTGACACTCTCGAGGCTATATCAATGTTAATTAATAACATTAACACTATGGGCATGTTCTCAATGTCCAGTCAGCAGCTCGACAATCAATAACACCACTGATGATTCATTAATAGC
Source organism: Decapterus maruadsi (assembly GCA_030347415.2). Taxonomy (NCBI): domain Eukaryota; kingdom Metazoa; phylum Chordata; class Actinopteri; order Carangiformes; family Carangidae; genus Decapterus; species Decapterus maruadsi. The sequence continues at coordinate 24,657,811 of CM064906.1, forward strand.
CATTCAAGCAAAACCACAACAGAAACCAAGGATTTAAATCACCAATACTACAGTGTAAACACATGTGTATTTAATTACTACTGCAGTACAGTGTGTGGAAATGTGTATTTGTGCAACTTCTGTGCACTAGAATGAACTTTTCTGCTTCCATCAGAGTGAAATAAACCCAGTTAGAATAAAAAACATAGAAAATAAAACTCTTATTTGGTAATTTTAGTGTCAAACACTGGAGACGTCTGCAGACTGACAGATAAACATGTGCAGACTAGAGTGCAGTGACTCCAAAAGGTTGCCTTTGACGCACACTCTGTAGTGACAGTCGGCTGTGTTTCCTTTACTAAATCCAATTTTTTAAAAAAAAGGGTAACAGGTCATATGAGGAATAGCACTGAACTGCTGCACTGTTAGCTCCTGGTTTTATGATTTATATTATAGCTGATGCATGACTGTGTGTGTGTGTGTGCATCCTATTTTGGGTTCAGTGTGAGAGCACATGTAGGTCTCAGCAGCGAAGAGGAGGGTGAACTGTGACCTCCAGCATCATGAGGTCACTCATAGATTTCTATTTAATTTTCCACAGGATCATAAATCTGATCAGAAATCACATGAAGCTATGAGGTTTTGAATTTATGCCATAGATTATTTATATCAGTGCACAAAAGTGGGAAAATACTTTTTTTTTTTCAAAATAAAAGCAAAATTAATTACAATTAATTATAATGTTAGAATAAAGTCTTCCTTTAAAGTTACTGTAAGTAGCAGGAAATGTGCAGGAAAGAAAGTTCCAGATGATAACTGATCGATCACGTGCCAACAGCCCCGATACAGATGTGTCAAAATTGTGGCTGAAGTAAAAAATAATTGAAACTCACCAGCTGCGAGACACACTGGCAGCAGTAACCTGAAGACCAGTCCGCACACCACCTCAGAGGCCATGGCTCTGGGCAGCCCGTGTTGAATCCAGGTGAAAGTAGCGGGGGATTGTCTCTCTAAGGTTTCTCTTGCATCCCAAACTCCTGCGCTCTGTCAAATCCCAGCAGGCGTCAGACTGGAGGAGCGCTCCTCCAGACGGACACATCAGCTCTCCCCGGTGATGACACCTGGACTCCGGTGCTTATTCCACAGCGAGAGACTGCGCATTTACCGAGGCTCAGCACAACAACAAGCATGTCACCGGCTGGTGCTGTCACCATCACAGTTCAGAGGCTCAGAGGCTTTAAAGTCATGTTGAGCAGCAGCAGCGGCAGCAGCAGCAGCAGCGGACTCAGGTGCGCAGGCAGCTGCGCTGGCACAGCGCGCAAAAATGCCGGAGAAATGAGCCAACAAGTCCTGAAGTCCAATTAACCTCCTTTTTAAGACAAGCAAACAATAAAACTTCTCAAGCACAGACACAAAAAAACACGTTCAGAAAACTGAAGAGTCAGATTCCACTTGTGTCCTGTGAGACGTGATGGGATCAGTCAGACTAACCGGATAAATGAACGCTTCCCCTTTTGTGCCCTTGGTGAAATTTGACTTTCTGACTTCTGGTGTGGACCGAATTCGCCAACAGGAGGCTACAGGACGGAGGCTGTGATTGACACCTGATCCGGCCAATCAGAAGTCTTCCTCTGGCAACCGGTCCGGCTCTCTGAGATAATTGGAGGCAAAGAGGTGGGACGGCGGTAGATGGATGCGAATACCACACAAGAACTAAAAGATAACGTGTCAGTAAAACTGCTTTTTGATTTTCTCTGATTTATTTCACAGTTTAATATTTTATCTGAAGATTTGGATCTAAAAACATTAAAGTAAAAACCGGACCTCCTCCAGGAAGAGCTCCTGAATCCCCAGTCTCTCTCCACTGCACCTCTCCAGGTCTGGCATCCAGCTGTTGAATGGAGAGAAGCAGCGACACCTACCGGCGTGACACCAGCCCGCACCGAGCACCACATCCTCCTCAGTCCAGTGCGTGCCACCACAAAACAGGCCTGTCACATTTGTGCTCGCAGGCTGGAAAAAATAATTTTACCAAAATGTTTTCACTTCTTGAAATAATTACAGAGTCTGTATCAAAAGCATCTTCTCTGATTACACTTAATCCAGTTGTTGTTTGCTGTGCTGCGTAAACAAGACAAAAAACCGTGACTCAAACCTCAACCCTGGAGTCCTCCGATATGTTGGTGAATTTTTTCCAAAATATCGCCCATTAGAAATGTTGAGGACACGGAGGAGGTTGATTTGTATCGTTGTGGTGTGTGTTGTCAGTTATGTAAGAAACACACAACTTCACTATCAGCTCCAAGACTGTCTGACCTTTTGACCCCAGACGACAGAGAGACATGTCTGTTTCAGGTTATTACCGAGATTAAACATATTAATGTTTAGATTAGACAATTAGAGCCTTAAAATGAATTGATTGACCTGGTGTGCACACAGGAGACAGCTGATATGGTGATATAACACCAACTGCACTTAATAATTACCGCTATTATGGACTAAATTGTTGAGTATTTATCAGATTGGCCCATTGTTTGTTTAGTTTGTGTTGGGGGGGAAATAAAAAAAGTCCATCATAATTACCCAGAGTGCTTTGTTTTGTCCAAACAAAAGCAGCACAGTTGAGAAATTGGACTCTTGAGATGTTCAATAATGATAATGATCAAAATAGGTTCTGATTAATTTCACTACTCATTTTCTAAGTAGTTCATCTATTACAAAAAACATCGGGTAACACTTTATAAGTACACACTATTGAGCATTAGTTAAGCATGAATAAATACTGAATTCTTCAAATATAAGGCATGAATACTCATTAGTACGTAGTTTATAAATACAGCTCATCAATGATGCGTAAAACATTTTAACTGTGTTTATAAACTACATTCTAATGAGTATTTAATGCTTAAATAATCATAGTGTGTACTTATAAAGTGTTACCAAACATAATTTTCTATAAGATTTTGACACTTTGATGTGGAAAAAATCTTTTAAGAGGAAAGTATCATGTACAATAAAGCATAGTGACAGTGTATATCATATCAAATGTCACTTTTTAGACTCATTAAACAAACTGTGTACAGTCGGGTCATTGATAATATGGAAGAAAAAACCTCCCAAGATAGAAAAAAAACTATTTAGATATCTAACTCTGAAACTAGAAATTAACTGAGCCTGAGTTTTGTTATAAATCGTTGAGCATGGAAATAAGTGCATTCACCGCTCATTTGTTAAGTTCTGGGTCATTAATGAGTCACTTGGGTGGTTGGTTGAAGGTAAAATGTCACGAAGAGAGATGCCTGGAGCCGCTCCACCACTCTGCACTGGAAACTGGTGTTGACTCATAAAACATTTGCTGGAGTCTGTGTGAGCTTCATTTTTCAAATAATGGCAAGAGTTATGTTCCACATTTCTCTGGGTCTGAATATAATTCTTTCCTCATTTCAAGTCCATTTTCATTAAAGCTCTCCATTAGCATATAACATCAGAGTAATGTTTGATGGTTACTCCTCTGCGTTGGGAAAATAAATTCATCCTCCCACTTAAAAAGAAAAAAAAAAGAAAAAGTTTTGATTCAGTACAAATGTATGCGTTTGATCGGCTTAATGAGCATTTAAGGAGCAGTAAAAGACATTTTATAGGAACATCCACTCATTTTAACTATAACAACAATGTCACAAAGGGGAAATATGTATACGTGTAAAGATAACTGTAACTGTTTCCCCTTAATTCCCAATAAAAAAACACTTAAAACTTCACTTAAGTGTGTTTATCACTGCTATAAACAAAAAAGAAAGTGCGTTTAAGAACAAGCTGAGGAGCGCTGACCTCGTGTTTACTTGTTTTGTATGGATAAAAAAAAAAAGAGCAGCCAAGTTTTTACTGAGGCATTAACATATGATAAAAAACCAATCAATCGAGCATTGCTTTGATATATTTAACAGCCGTATTGACGAGGAAATGATCTGTGCTGTTGTTTCCTCTCAAGTGCATTAGGCAGGAGAGAGGAGAAGGAGCAAGGTTTGATGGGAGTCGTCGTCAGTCCTCTCCAGCGCCGCGTGGAAACACAGGGCACTTAAAGCAGCAGAGGTCCAGCTCGTGATGCGATGAATCATCGTTTGGCCTAATCACCAACATGGATTCAGTTTATGAAAATGAGAAAAACAAACAAGCTCAGTGCCGCTGAGGGAAAAGCTGACTTTGGGAGACCATCAAAAAGAGTGACGGCCCACCCTCCACCCTTTTCCCCCCACAGATTCACTCCTCCCTGGAAATCCGGCCCGGGCTGCAGCAGCGTGGTGTCGTATGGAGCAGCCAGAGAGTCACCGCGAGGCCCCTGAACCGCAGCCAGCGGTGATCAATAACCAGCCTCAAAACATGTCAGCCCCTTGATTTGTCTCTGCTGTTTGAAGTCCAGACCTGCTGATCTAATCCCCTCAGATGGATGTGAGTTTTAAGTAACATTTCTCTTTGATCCATTATTCATCCGATTCTTCAGAGGGAAGAAAGTTATTGATAAAGCTCCCGGGCCAAACGGGCACAGCAGGTTTTTAACGCTGCTGTAAAACAGTGGAGGTCCAGGTCAGTAGCTCCTGACTCACCTGCTGCACATTCATCACCTGAACTGATGAGCAGCGTAAAATCAACTGGAGCTAGATGTGTTTTTAAAGGGGACATATTATGGAAATATCACTTTTTGGAGGCTCTTTAACATTTATTTGGGTGTTTGTTTTGCCTTCCAGCTTCCAAAATGTGAGAATTGACAAAAGTTTCAGGCTCCCTAGATTGAAATCCATGTGGTTTTGCGAGCTATTCCCTCAGCTGTCTTCCAGTGAGATTCGAATTTGCATGATACCACCTCTACCTGGGACCAGTAGAAGGGGCGGAGCCTAATGAGCAGTGGTTCATTTGCATTTAAAGGGACAGGCACTGAAACCAGCCGTTCTAAACAGGGCTGTTTTGAAAGGATAAAAAGAGCTGTGATGTTTGATACTTGAGGGTTTTTGACTGCATGTCACAGATATGTCTTTAAGACACCTGGGAACTATTTTAATTTGTGGAAAAGGGGCATAATACGTCTCCTTTAACAGTTGAACCTCTCCCTCCTGAGGCGTCCTAGAGGTGTTGACGGTGATTAATTTAGTGCAATCATGTCAGCACACAGGGAACAGTGTGATGTTCATACTGAAACTAACATGGCAATATGACAGACGCCCCATTTCACAATGCACTGGGGGAAAAAAATCCTGGATCTGGTGCAAAAAAATAATGGGTTCTGTCTTGGCTCACATATCCTCCACTGAATTGGTTCAGCACTTTCTATAAGACAAATAAACATACTCTGAAAACACAACCTGCCCAGAGCAGCAGGTAATGACAACAACAGTCTGCAGCAGCTCATGCAGGGACAGCATTGCATTTTTGCAATGGTTTTTGGTCCTTAACCAAACTCTGACCTGATAATCCACCAAAGCAAAGTCAAGAGGATCACCATGGTAACCACGAGCCATCCTCAGAGGAACACGAATGTCTGCACCAAATTTCCCACTGGTTCACTTAAACCTGTCAAGGTGGCGCTACAGGAGATTAACAAAGAACTGATCGGCTGATAAACTGATATTGTTGCTGGCATGGCAAAAATCTCTATAAATGAGATAAACAAATATATATCGTTATTATTATTATATGAATAAAGTAATTTGTGTTGTATCATATTAAGACACTGATTAAGGTGGGGAAAAATCCATGTTTACTAAGCTACAAGAAATCTGAAATAAAATCACCTCTAGTTTGTTGAGTGACTGGTGTCTATATTTTTAATAGTTGAGCTCATGGCAGATAAACACTAAAGGATAAAAGTATATGTGACACTGGCATCGTGCTTAGCCGCAAATTTGTGAAGAGAGACATGTTAATGCTGCAGCAGGCGGAGAAATTCCTGCTTGATGTGCCAACGAATTGGAAAAGGACCCATGTTCCAGTCAGTGTACAAGTCACAGTTTGTCCAGTTAGGTTGTTAGATTTAATTTGTTACATAGATATGAGAGGTTGTATTTTATCAGGTTTCACAAATGCATATCATGCAAACTTCCAAAACTGTTCCTTTCAGTTCAGTCCATCGTAACAGATACTTATGAATGCAGAAAACAATGTGGACAAATGTATGAATTATATGTACAGAGCATATTGATTATCTTCCTAAAATCTAATTGTGCAGATCTCCAGTCTGCTTCAAACATTCACGTGAGCTGAAATTCTTGTAATTTCGCTGAAGAGCCCGCTGCTGCCCGTCTCCGGCAGCGTTCGCCCCGAGAAGAAAAAACACAAGTGCAAATGAGATTAACGTCCAGATTGCTTCAATATCGATCGGCGAGAGAAATCCAAACTCTGCGTGTGTGAGTGTGTTCAATATTCACATGGATGCACTTTCCATGCACTCTAAAGGTGCTGCTGCTGCTGCTGCTGCTTAAGTGGGCTTTTTACTGTCTTTCTGTGGTGGCTGTGGGCAGATTGTCTCTTTAGGAATTTAGACAGATATATAGCCCATCTGTGCTGTCATATAAAAACCTGATAACCCTAAAAATAAATCATAGACTGGATTTTTTTAAAAAGATGGACAAACAAATATATGTTAATCAATCTGTAAACAAGGCTGCAAACATTAGAAATGATCCAAATGGGCAGAGCTGAAATCACAGAACAGCATTGACGTTATGATTGTCTCTAATAAAATGTAAGAGAGGCTTCAGATGATGTTTGTGTTTTTATTCTTGCAAACTGATGCAGGATAATGGCTCATTAACCAGTGACTGAAGTGGTGTCATGGAGGCCTCTATCGTTCAGGAAGATGCTCATGTTAATGCACATATACCCAGGATGTGGACCTCATCATCATAAAGAAGTGAAGCTGACAAACATCTCGTTTTAGCTCTGAGCCGTTTCTAACATTACATTGCATTGCATTACTCAGACTGAAGGGCTGCCTTATGGGCTGTTATCGGCCGAGCAGCACTAAATGAAGATTGTGTGGGGAAGAAGAGCTGAGCTTTTTTAACACAACAACTATGACCTCAGGGGTCAAACGTCATCGGGACTCTGGATCCTCTGCAGACAAGAGAGTCTCTATGTTGCCAAACACAATGGACTTCTTAGGAGGAGTGGGCGATGTCGTGTCGGCTCTCAGACAAGACAGAATAAGTGACTTGAAGAGGAGGAACGCAGAGTGCGTTTGTGTCTGTGATTAAAATGCACTGGAATTTCAGTCAATAAGATTCAGTCTGAGAGGAGTGAACTGTTATTATCTTAACTTTTCATCTAGTTTCAAGTTTGATCGCTACACGTTTTGTTTTTTTAGGCGCTTTAAATCCAGACTAATAAATGATCCGAGGTTAGCCACCCCTTCTGGGAACAACCCTCCAGCCCCGGCTGCCACATATATCATCATTATCCGATGTTCGCTGCCATGATTCAGTATTTACTTTATGACAAAGTGCCGGTTATATCATCGTTGTAACTTTACCTCAACCTCTCTCAAAAGACCCACGATACCGTGACCAGCGATTTACCAGAATCACTTCAAACGTCCTCCTGAATCAACAGTTGTCTCAAAGAAAGCAGCAGAAAATTGAGATGCTCAAGTAAAGCACCTCAAGATCGGACTTTACTAGAAAGAGGAGCTCCTCGACACAACAGGTGAGAGGATGAGCAGAAATCAAAAAGATACCTAATTATTACTGATCAGAATCTGCTAGAAAATACTAATTTTGCAAGATATTTAAGGCAATACGGCCACAATCTACATATTCTGTAATCTGGTCTTTTTGTATTTAAATGAGGCAGCTGCAGACTAATATGCAAACTGGCTAGTTACATAAACTTGCGTCACACAGGTGAGCTGTGGTGTTTACCCACAGAGCCCTGCACTCCTGGCGAGGTGAGGTCACATCATTCCCAGCATTCCTCCACAGTTTTCACTTGACTGGAGATCTAATCAGCAGGAGTGATTGGAAACACCTGGCTGAGGGTGCAGAGCATTTACTTTGCAATGCAACCACATCTGTTCAATATATTTAAAGGCATACTACTGTAGGTATATTTATTTATTACACACAAGGAGCTCAAATGTTATATTTAGTACTGTGTAGTATTGAGCACCTCTATTAGTGTGTTTTACTACTACAAGACATAACATGTACTGGTCTTTGTTCTTTCTGTGCACTTTTTACATAAACATGGTGCAAAATGGAAATTCTTGTTTTTTGATATTATGTTTTTATTATACTTATGCATGCATGTGTGAATGTGAGTATTGTTTTTGGAGGCTGCACAAGTACATTTCATTGTCTATCTATCTATCTTAAAAGAAAAGAATCAAATGATACATGACATATTTAATTTTTACTTTTTTTCATCTTCATCATTTGTGTGTCTGCAAATCACTGACATTTTATGTTTACAAAACTGTAATTTGCAAATAGAGGAAAGTCACTGCTGTGAGTGAAGTCACTGGAGTGTAAGTGTAATGATGTAATGATGATGAAGTGAAGTGATGGTGAGGTAACATGCTCTCCTCCCTGCTGTATCAAGTTTTTACATTGCCCAAACAACCAATGATCACATGGAGATAAATAAACTTTGATTATTTGATTTTTTTTATTTTTTTATTTTATAATGTTTTGGATGAGGAGGAGGGATGGTTTGTTTTGGGGCCCTGGAGCCGTGTGACGTGAACACGCTTTCCTGTTAACTCCTGGACAGCTTTTAGATGAGCTGTCCAACTTCATCATCGGGAGAAAGACCACAGACTGAAGATGGATTACACAACAAACAACGACTGGTGAGTGATTTATCTCATGTTCCTGCTGAGGGTTCATTAGGTGCCTAATGCACATCTAATCAGATTCGGGATTAATCATTAAAAGCACAAACAATAATGCTTCCCCCTCTCAAAAACAGAGCCTGATTGAAGTTGAGCCTCATTCTGTAATATAATAAGCTTATAATAACCCAACCAATCATCAGGTACTGCATTAGGTGTAATAGGCTAATGTGATTGTAACTGGGAACTGACTGTGTTGTATAAAAGTTTCCTGCTGAGTCGGCAAAACCTACTCTGCTGTTTTTATTTAGAAGGAGGTTTTATATTGATCACTGTGGTGAGAAGCACAAAGGGTCAGCACAGGAAAGGGATAGATAGCAACAATGTAAGTGAACAAACAAATCAAAACAAAATAATGAACATGGTGAGGGGGGAGAGTACCTTTGTAATTTGAGGACTGGAATATTATTTGTTTGTGCATGTGAATGTATAAATGTACATCTACAGCAGAGATGAAAAGACAAGTAGCATTACATTTTCTTTTAGTCCAGCTCCGCCTCCACACTAAATGCAGTTATGAAACATTTCTAGTACCTACTCAAAACACTTCCAGAAAATTGAAATGTATAGACTGGAGAAATTCATGTGAATAAATACAGAACAACAAACATTATTCTAACTACTTCACTTTTATGCATTTATGAACAATGAACCAGCCACATCTTTTGTGCACAGTAGAACAAAGGACATCCAATGCTTTTTACATACTGTCCTTGCTTTAGTTAGACATGTGTGATGATTATGCATGGCTTCTTATTTCATATCCTCTTCTATGTAGATATATAAATGTTTTTATTTTATTGTCTTTTATTGTCTGTTGTGGCTTGTGGACGTGTACAGGAGGAGTTTCAGCTGCCAGATCTATTTTTGGAGCATTTGTCATTGGCCTAGATGTCGTATAAGGATCAATAACGTATCCTGATTCTGACTGTGACTCTACAAATGTTTATGTCCTGCTTATACTGACATGACCCACTCATCTGATCTGCTACTAGTCAAATACAGTTCCTCGAGTTTGTACAAATATCGGTAAAACTGCCTTTTCTCATGAAAGCTCATAAACGCACTCCAACACATCCTGAAGTTGGACGCACTCCCTTCACTTACAGAGTTTAGGACCTTAATCTCTGATGACTTTGTTTGTAATTGTAAATGTTTTAAATGATTTTCTTCTTTATAAAATGTATTGTGTTTGTAATCATCATTGTCAATGTTTTAATTGTGCCCGTTAACTCAACAACATTGAAATTTAGGGTAACCTCAATGTATAAATAAATAAAGGTTAATACTACTACTACTACTACTACTACTACTACTACTACTACTACTACATAAAGGGTCTTAAAATGAAGTACAAATTATATTTGCTGTAACAGTAATATGTTTATGTTTATGTTATCATTGCTCAGCTCTGTTGTCATTGTTTTTGTTGTATTCTCATGTTCCTGTGCTGCGGAGTAGAGGCTGAACTCAACGACTTTGAAAATGAAGGTAACCTCAATGTCCTTCGAGAATAAATAAAGGTTATTAATAATAATAATTTGTCATGTATTTTATGGATATTTATATATATTATATAGCTCTTATTATTTATTGTTCTCCACAGAAACGAAATGTAGGCTATTTATTATTCTCCACAAAAATTCTTTCATACATTCACTGCTATGTTTTTTTTAATGACAAATATAAAATAATCTCTAAGAAGAAGAAAAAGAAGAATATATCATATATGAAGGGTCTTAAAATGAAGTGCAAACTATACTTACTGTAATAGTCATAGGCTATATTTATGTTTATTATTGATCATTGCTTATCTCTGTGTTTTGCTGTATCCTCCTGTACCTGTGCTGCTGAGTGGGGGCTGTAATGTCCGCTGCGGTCGACAGGGGGCGCTCTGTGCGTGTGTGCGTCACTGACGAGTGGTGGGAGGAGGCGTTGAGCCAACATGGCGGCTGCTACAACTGTGCCACTACTGTCTTGTTTAGCATCGTTTTTCTTGCAAATTAGCTGCTCCAGACTTCTGACGGAGCCGTGTTACAAACCCATCACAGACGACAGACCGCGCTCTGTCCGGTAAGTGACGAAGTAACGTTAACTTTTAACTGACAGCGACGTGTTTCGGGGTTTTTTCTTTTGTTATTGTTTCCTGTGAGTGAACTATTGTCATCATCATCATCATCATCATCAACAACAACAATCATCGTCATCACTCCGGAGCTGCGGTTGAAAACGTTTTAGCGTCTTCATCAACACAACAGTCAACCGTTCAAATAATGTTGATGAAATCTTAATAGACGTGTTTGTACGTAGGAATGAGTCTGTGCAATGATTTAATTACAACAGTTAGTAACTCAGTCTGTTGTTATTAGGCAGGCCTACTGTATTGTCACTGGTGGTGGCTGCTGACTACCTTTTTTTTATTTCCATCATCATCATCATCATCATCATCATCATCATCATCATCATCATCATCATCATCATCATCATCAGGAGCACGGTGCCCCTTATAGCAAGCTGAATATTTAGGGCACACACTGTAAATTGACTTGCAAAACACAACAAAACACAAATTACTACTAATACTTATACACTGTCTCACTTTTTAGGGGCAAAATGCCCCAAATGATGGGCAGTCTGGAGCCCTGCATATTCACTAGCATGTATTGATGGGTCAGTGGGTGGATTGTGATTCTCGCCTGTGTAGATAATAAGAATAGTTACAAACTTTTATTTAGGCTACAAAAGTAAACGGTCTAGTTGCAAGTTTTTGTTCTTGTTCTCTTTTGGGTTTTTTTGTGACACAATTATGATTATCATATTCGGAGTAACGTTTTATTCAGTTTTTAACATTTTATGCACAAATCTTATCTTGAAAACCTCACAACCTCAAAACAGACGAAGCTCTCTGGACCCCTGAGATCTCTGGCGCCCCCCTGAGGGACCCAGACCCCAGGTTGGGAAGCAGTGGATTAAGAGATAACCTACCTGGCCTTCCCACACACGACCCTCTGACTGACTTTTGTCCTTTTTTGAGTAGTTAGTTACACACGTGTGACTACTAGGCTGTGTGTTCTTTATGTATGACTTCTTTTTTCTTATCCTCTCCTATAAAGATGTATTAAGTAAAATGTTTTATATCTTCAATTTATATAGCACCTTCCAAGAAATTAATTAAGTTAAAAAATAAATGAATAAAGGAGAGAACTAAATGATTAACTTAGTATAATACTCATAATACTACATTGTCTTTTATTGTCCACTGGGACACCAGGGATCTCATCTTTTTTTCTGGTAATTTAGTGGGTCTTGTAACATAGCTCTGACTATGCAACAGGAAATATTAACACTTCATGCTTCATGCAGGGGCCCCACAAGGTCAAATGGGCCCTCAGCCTGTCTACTGTTCAGTTATCCAATCATGGTTTTTAGATCTGACTTCAACCATACAACTCTCCAGTGAGTGGGTTAATAAAACTGGTCTCACGCTGTTGGATCAAATATCTGACCACACAGTCCTCAGGGGAGGTGTAATCAGTCCCACACAGTTTATTTTAAACATTGCAACTAGATAATAATAATCTTGTTCTTCACTTACTGCAGGACTGGGCCGCGGCCACATGAGTACGTGAAGGTGTCAGACCTCCCTCCGTCCTGGGACTGGAGGAACATCCAGGGGAAGAACTATGTGAGCACCACAAGGAACCAACACATCCCCCAGTACTGTGGCTCCTGCTGGGCCATGGGAGCCACCAGCGCATTAGCCGGTAACCATGACAACGGCGCGAGTAAAACAGGAGGGCTAGAGGGAGGAAACAACAGAGGGATGGATTGAATAAATATGATATAAACTAAAACCTAGAAATACATCTTGGTTATATTTGTTATATTATTTTTTGTTCCCAAGATCGGATCAACATCAAACGCGGAGGAGCGTGGCCGTCGGCGTACCTGTCAGTCCAGAACGTCATCGACTGCGGGAGGGCGGGCTCTTGTTTCGGCGGTGACCACATGGGAGTCTACGCCTACGCCCACAAGATGGGAATCCCTGATGAGACCTGCAACAACTACCAAGCCAAAAACCAAAGTAAGAAATACACAGGTTCTCCCCTGGTCACCGTGTCAGCTGTTAAAGTTAACATAGATACTTAAAGGGATAGTTCAACATTTTGGGAAATTGGCCCATTGCCATAATCCTTATAGTTTTAGGAGTAGGTTTGTTTTGTGACCTTCAGGGTTAGGGTTCTTTAATGTCGGGGATTGTCCATTTGTTAGTTTTAATTTAAGGAAATTGTAAATAAACTATTATAATAACATGAAAGACCACAGTTTACCAGTTACCACCCTGACAATGCAATGGGTTCGGGGTTAGTTTTCCCAGTTCGGTCTGGTAAGAAGTTGATTGTCGTACACAGAGCCATGATTTCAGTCCATTCAAACACCTTTGGGGGTGAAGCGTGACACCTATTGTGAGCGAGGCCTCTCCATCCATCATCAATCGCTCATTGCACTAATGCTCTTGCGGCTAAAATAGGAGCAAATCCCTGCAGCACAGTTCCTAAATCCGGAAACCAGAGAAAGTGGAAGGCAGCTATAGCAGAATATTAATACAAAGACTTAAAGGGATAGTTCAACATTTTGGCAAATTGGCCCATTGGCATAATTCCTTTAGTATTAGTGGTAGATTTGTTACCTTTAATAGTCGGTGCAAGTTATTTTTAGAACGGCAGAGCAGAGCTGCGAGCTGCTCAGAGCTACGCTACGGGAACTCATGGCTCTGTGCAGGTCACGGCTCTGCTCCACTGTTCCAAAAATAGCTTTGCCAAAATGTTGAACTATCCCTTTAAGAGTGAGACATCCAGCATGTATCCAATTTAGTGGTCAAACTTCCACTCTAACATTACCTAGTGTTACAGAGACTCCCCTTTATAGTCTAAATTCACTAAGAAGTTATGGGCTCGGTTGTATAATGAATTTTGCTCTAAATAATTAATAAACAGTCTTGTTCCTTTTATTCCTGGTGGTGCGCAGAGTGTGAGCTGTTTAACCAGTGCGGCACCTGCTCCTTCTTCGAGTCGTGCGCCGTGGTGAAGAACTACACCGTGTGGAAAGTGGGAGACTACGGAGAAGTTTCTGGAAGAGACCGGATGAAAGCTGAAATTTACACCAACGGGCCCATCAGGTAGTGTAAGTCATCCTCCGTCCCCAGTCATTTCTAATTATTCATCCACCTACATCCTCTGTGTGAAGGAGGAGATTCAGCCTAAACGTTTCACACAGCAGTTCTTAGTCATCGTCCGTTTTTATTAGATATGTAAATTTAATAATATTAAAACCTATGAGGAGATTTTACAGCGCAGAGTGTAGTTTTATTAAGTATTAAAATACAGGGAATTATATGAATTTAAATCTGCAACATATTGAAATGATCATAAACAGATGGCTCTGGTTTTTATGATTTATTTGTTTTAATAAAACCTTTATGTCACTGTTGTTCCCGTATACAGTATAATTTAAACAGCCTGAACAAGCTGTGATTCTTTTAAGTCAAAGTTTGGCAGCTTTATATTGTATTTAAATTAATTCCATGCAGTATTAACAAGGTCGTTTCTATTACCTGCAGATATGAGAGATCAAACTTTTCAAGAACTTGTGATATATGGGCTCAAGGACCGCGAAGATTTTGAATTTATGGATTTAATACGCCTTTAGTTTCACCTCCTGTAAACCTGTAAGAAAACATTGCCTGAGAAGTTTCAGTTTGTGAACATGTTTGTTTTTTATTGAGTTTTGTTCTTTTTCCTTTAACCAAAAAAAAAAAAGAGCTCCAACAAACACATAAATAAATGATAAGGATGAAAACATATTGAAACACTCCCTTTAGGTGGTAGTTGTAGTAAAAATGTCTAAATAAATCAAATCATACTCGACCAACACAGAGTTATAAGCAGATCTGCTTTAGTGAACACACGAGAGCAGCTTCAAGGCAGAAACTGATGTGTGAAAAGAGTTCCCACACTGGACACGACACATTTGAGGCACAGAACAAATTGTGGCTCGCACAGCCAAAAATAAAAAAAGCTCAATTTTGACCCTTCTTTGACCCTGTAGAAATGTTCTGAGATTTATCACAGCGTTTTACTTATTAAAGAGACATGATGAAGAAGCGACTAACAAAAAAAAAAACGTTTTTGAAGAACTTCTGAGCCTCTCCTCACTTTCAGCTGTGCCCTGATGGCCACCGACGGCCTGGAGAAATACTCTGGAGGGATTTTCTCAGAGTTTCACCCGCTCTCTTTACCAAATCACATCGTGTCTGTGGCTGGATGGGGAGTGGCCGAGGACGGCACCGAGTACTGGGCGGTCAGGAACTCCTGGGGAGAGTTTTGGGTTGGTTTTCCACTCTTGTGTGCACCACACCCTAGCGTCTGCTCTGCTTTTAGTCTGCAGCTAAAACTTTACTCTCACGCTTCTTGTCTCCTTGAGTCAGTCCTCATGTAGAAAAGTTTCAGGGAAGAGCAGTCAATGCTGTTGTAGAGGTGACTGTACAATGACAGTAAAGCCAATTTAATCTAATCTAATTTAATTTAATCTAATCTCTCTGACATTGTGCTTGTTGCTTGCAGAGTCAATAATCCTGTGCTGTCTTTGTTTTCAGGGGGAACATGGATGGGCGAGAATAGTCACTAGTGCCTATAAAGGAGGAAAAGGAAACTGGTTCAACCTGGGTGTTGAGAAAAACTGTGCATATGGAGATCCTATTGTTGAAAAGACACTTTAATAAACTTGATACACTCCAGTTTTGTCACGGTGGGTTTATTTCAATACCTCCAGGTGATATGGTTGCATGTAAAATTAAAGGAATAGTTATAGGCCGAACCCTTTTTATGAAAGAAGTGTGTTTTCTTGCTGAGTGTAAAATGCCAGTTTGCTGTTTTACTTGCCAAACTGTTTCTTGGCTTGGAGAAGTAAATTTTGTGCAATTTCAACTGGTTCAAGCCAAAAATTAAAAAAAAAAATAGTCAGGCACACAGCTGCCAGTAAAACCACAACATGCTGCTTTTACACTTTGGTTTTTGGTTTTAATGAGAGAGCTTTAGATTTGCCTGTAGGTATTGATTTTTTTCTTCTTCTTTGCTTTCAGACTGATTGAGGCTAACAGTTTCCCCCCGTTTCCAGTCTTTGTGCTAAGCTAAGCTAAGGGAAAAACCTCCTTGCTTTAGCCTCACCCAGCTATACCATAGACGTGACAGTTGTGTCAAGCTTGTTAACACACTGCAGAAAGCGAATACGCCTATTTCAGTGAACGTCCAACTTGAAGTTATTGGAGGAAAGATTAGTTTCACTTTGATGTTCACTGATGCGTTAGACACATTCATTTTTCATAATTTATAGAAACACATGGACAGCCTTTTTGAGAGTTTAACTACTGTCAAAACTCATTATCAAGTCGAGCATAGAGTCAGAACATAAATTGCCCACTCCCCCTGCCAGAAAAAAAAGCAGCCCAAACAGATGACCAGCTCCTGGATTCAGCTTTAAATTTGATCCGTCTGCAAAAAAAAAACAAAAAAAAGTGCAGGTTCTTCACCTCAGATCTACCATCACATCTGTAGAGAAACTATTCCTGTGAACGAACGACAGGCGAGCTGAGTCACTGGCATTTAAATTCACCTGTGGTGAAACAGCGTTGGCAGGCCTGAAGAGACGGGAACTTACAGTTACCCCCCCCCTCCCACCAGCACCACCACCACCCCCCTTCATACTGCATAACATCTGCAGAAACTGCTTCTAATGAGCGTCTGGAGGCCGAGCAGCTCGACTAATGTAACATGAATCAAATCTGGTTTGACACAGAATCAGAGAAGCAGCACATACTGCGAGCAGCTCCTGCGAACGCCAACAGGATGCTTCTCTCTCTCTCTAATATGCTAATGACAGTCACATGGAAATTGTCCTTTTGTCGCCGTCGTTTGGGAGGTTAACGACTCCGTGGTTTCTCAACATTTGAAGAAAAGGCGCCTTTGAGTCGACCAAGGTCACGTCCTCGGCATTTATTATCCGATTATGGAGGTTTTTTTGGCAACTTCACACTCTCTACAATTAAAAAGCACCACTCTTGAGGAATATTTTTAGACTCTCAGAGTATTTAAATTTTAAATTCATACTACCTCTAGGCTGAGGGGAGTGAAAAATGATGAAACGATTCAACCTTTTACTCTACTTCTCAGCAGAGTGGAGCTTTTTAAAACTTTAAAAAATATTGATCATGCTGAGAAGATGTGGGCGTCAAGTGTAAAAAAGCCACAGCTTTTATTTAAACGGACAATGTTTTTGATCCCAGTTTGTTCAACAGCCGACAGACTCCATGAAAACGAGGGCATCTGAGATGATTGTTCCCATCGAGCTGCAGTATAATCCAGCCTGTGAACAGTTAAATGTCGTCTGTGACCCTGGAGGAAGCCAATACAATTATTTAATAAGTCAACATTGAAAAATATTATGGGTAAATTGAATTCATGGTCCGGTATCTTTTGGAGTTCAACCAGAGCCCTCGCCTTCAGCTGCACAGACTTTTTTTATTACTACTAAATGTCAATCATTAAGAGGAGTTCTCCCTCATTATCGAACAAACTTACCACTGAAGTACATTAAAAACACATAAAAGCGGAAGCGTAAGGGTGCCGTCACAACAAAATTAGTTTTACGCCACTTCAAACACTGTATCCGACTAAACTTACACCCAGCATCTTTTCCCGTTAATAAACACTAACGTAAATGTATGTTAGCAATCAACCCAACGCTTTACCATAAATCTGAACCGCTGAGATGGATGTTGTGCATTGAATTGCATTATCCATATTGCATATTTCATCATTGTGTCTGCTCCTCCTACACTTTCTGGACCGATTCACCTCTCACTCAGGAATCGGTGTCGGTGTGTGTGTGTGTGTGTGTGTGTGTGTGCAGGCGTTCGCTTTGTCAGTAGCCCTGCACCTACACATGATGTGTTTGTACTCACACACCTCTGAGCAACATTCATAAGTAATGACATCCTTCAACAGGGAAATGAATGAAAGATATGTACTGTATGGAACAAGTATATCCACCTGTCTAACAGCTCTCCCTCCCTATCCATTTTCAAGAGGAAATTAAAAGATCACCTGTTTTCCATGGGATTATCTTAATACTATGTTGTTTTTTGTTGGTGTTGTTTTAACAGTTGGCACGGTAACCCATTTTTTGTTTTTTCTCTTAATTTGTTAGATTCATTTCATTTTATTTCACTTTTGATTCACTGCTTAATTATTATTCTGATTATTTTGTTTCATTTTTTTCTTTCTCTCATTAATGCATTTGTTATTTTATTTCGACAATAAATATTTAATTTTATTTATTTATTTTATGGTGAGGTTCTCGATAAGCCCTCCCAGGGTTTCTAACCTCTCCAGCACTGTTTCACTGTGATTTTTGTGCAGTATATTTTCTTTTCTTTTTCATTTATGTGATGTATTCCTTGTTAGTAATATTTTGTCAAGTGCAAACAATAAACTAAACTAAACTATGTATCGTTCAATAATCTCATAGACATCAGTTTCAGTGTTTTTTTGCTGGTTACATATGTCAAACCCAACTACAGATTTCCAGATACTGACCAACCAAGGCTGAGCTGACCACACAAAGGGATCCCAGACCTCCAGAGGGAAATGACGACAAAAGGCTCCTAATAAATGTTGCCCCGGGGGGGACGGGGGGTTTGCCCCCTGTAGGAGGTCAGTGCAGCCCCGACCCTGGCTGTGAGTGGAGGCAGGATTTGTAACATAAAGGATTGTAAATTGTGTTTCTTTGTTGTTTTCGCCTAAAGAAGATCAGCTCTAAATAAAGAAATGCAACTCATTGTTGGTTAGTTTTTTGTGGTGTGGTGGTTTGGTGTTTCTGAAAAACTCTCTGGGCATTTTCCTTTTGGCCTGAACGCCAAGGCAAGGGTATATAGTATAAGCAGAGAACAGCTGCGTTGTTAAAGCTTTAAAGGTTTAAAGGTGAGAGCGAGTTGAAGACTTTTTAATGCAGGTTAAAATTTAAAGGCTGTGTTGTCAAACTGGTTGAATGGAGCGAACCCATCGTGCACATCTGGGGTGCAGAGGAGTTTTCGAGACTCCACCCTTTTGGCTCTGACATAGCGAGATGCCTTTCTCTTGAATCAGGCTGCTGTGCTTCAATTTCCCTTTGTGCTGCTGCAGTGCTCTACTTTCTCTCCTTCAGCTTCCTGTCTCTGGATGGATGAGTCAAATCATCATACTATGAAATATGTCTGGAATTGGGGTGTGAAAGTCACAACACAAAAAAATTCTTGTCCTTGAGCATGCAGACGTGATGCACGGGCACTGCAACCCAACTGGTTCAGCAGGTAACTCTACTCTGTGGCCATAATTAGCACGGTCCTGTTAGAGAGGTTTTTTTCTGTGTGAAACTCCTCAGTGGTTCAAGTGCCTGCACACGCACACACACACACACACACGCACACACACACACGCACACACACACCCCCATCGTGATTAGATTTCTGCTCTTAATCACTTAATCTCATTTGTCCCATAGTCGTTGGCACCCTTCCCTCTGTCAGTGTTTGTACGTTTGTGTGGGCTGATGCCGGCTTTACTGGTCACTGATCGGATTTATCAATACTGGTAGGACTTAGTAAGAATAATAATAATAACAATAGTCAGGCTGATAACACGGTCATTTCATAAGTTGGAGTTCAAGTACTTTGAGTTTCCTCATATGGCATCCCATACATTTCCTTCCTAAATGCCTGAAAGAAAGGAGGGAGAAAAAAAAGTCAAGCTCGTAGTTGTGAGCAAGAATAAGACAGGAAGTTGCTGTTTTTGCTCTTGAGTTGAGTTACATTTGCCATGGCTGAAAAAAAAACTGTGACTAAAACAAAACAAATTGAAGCGCTGATAGAAAATTAATACGTAAACAGATGTTTAATTATACCTAACTATTTCAGGACACTATTTATAAGTATATCCATATTGCTTATTATTTAGTTATCTTATTTAATAATCAAGTAGAGTAAGATTATCTTGTTTTTCATTTTTGCCCCCTAAAAGGAATCAATGTCTTTATAGCATCTCAAAAGTTTTAAACATCTGCTTTGGGGCCCAAGAAGCTTACTCTCTATAGGCCTATTACTGTCCTAATGTTTTGAATCATCATTTTTCATCAAGTCATTTTTGATGCAAAAGCCTTGACATTAGACATGGTTACAGCTTCCCAAATGTCACTAGCCTACTCTTGTTGTTAGTATGCAAACCATTTATTCATTTTTAATTGCAAGTTAAATGTGGATTGGCTGGATGAACGAAATAAGCATTGTGAATATCTCAGTCTGGATTTCTTGCTATTTTCAGATTTAAAAAAATACCAAACAATCAGAATAATGTAAATCATTGAGCTGCAGTTATACTATCAACCAAAATAAAATCGACTAGATGCAACACTTTATTAAAAAAAAAAAAAAAACCGCAATTACGTCTATAGTGTAGTGTTATTATTATGGTAAAACGCCGTTACAAAGTGCGTCTACTATTTTATTTTGAAAACCCAGCAGCGGAAGTGTTGACTCTAACTTGACCACAGTGAGCGGAGCGGTGCTGTGATTGTGAAACAGCGGCAGCCGACGGTTCCCCCGGTTCTCTCTCTCTCTCTCTCTCTCTGGGAGCAGAGGACCATCCTCAGCCTTTTCTCTCACGTCCCATCTCGTCCCCCTTTTTGGACTCCTGAGCTTTTGTTTCTTTTATCCTCACTGTGTCAACCTGCCATGAGCATCATCCAGCAGCCGGAGACCTGAGCAGTCGGGTCTGGTGGTGGAAGAGGTGAAGATGCCTCATGGACCGCTCCATCGCCACCAGTGCGCCAGTTCAGGGCATCCCAAACGCCGAATAACAAAGAAATGCCGAGGTTTAGCGTCAGATGGATGGTTGCGGTGGTGCTGATCCTGGTGGTCGGCGGCGCCTTCTTCTTCTGCGAGTATCTCATCTACTTCCCGACCATCCTCAAGTGCGCCTGGCCGAAGATCAGCCATGCTGCCCGGGGCGGAGAGGGCATCGACGGCGGCGGGCCAGTGGTGGACTCGGCGGTCCGCGCTATGGTGCTGTCGGACACGCACCTCCTGGGAGCCGTCGGGGGACACTGGTTCGACAAGCTCCGGAGGTAATGACAATGTTTATTTCTATTTTTAGGGGCATGCACGCGGGTATATCTCCCCCCCCTCTCCTTCCCTCCCTCCTCCTGTGTCCGTCCGTCCGCCCGGTCTGGGGCTCGATTTGCAGGAGCTCCGGTTTGTAAACAAAAACAAAAAAGACATAACGCTGACTTGTGTTATCCAAACGCGCAGGGAATGGCAGATGGAGCGGGCTTTCCAGACGGCTCTGTGGCTGCTCAGGCCCGAAGTAGTCTTTATTCTCGGGGACATCTTCGACGAAGGAAAGTGGAGCTCACAAAAGGTAACGTACTGCTGCTGCTTCTTTTTTTTCATGCTTCTTGGTGTGTCTGCAAAACCACAGTGCTCATAATGGTGGTGATGCTTTGAGAGACAACAGGGATGGATGTGGAAGAGAGGAGCAGAGGCCAGTGCTCTCCGGTCAGCACCACCACCATCATGATCTTGAAGCATCCAGGCCAGAGAGGATGCAGGATGCAGGAGCAGCAACAACAACAACAGCAGCAGCAGCAACAGTCTCGCTGCAGCCTGCATCCTCTCATCATCAGCCCCTCATCATCTCATCCTGCTTTAGGGAGAAAAAAAAAATCCCCCTGGGAATTCACACATCTCTCACTTGGATTGTCAAAAAGGATCCATCAAGACGAGCAAGTGCAGCACAGAGAGAGAGAGCCTCATTAAATAAGGAAACAGAGCTGGCAGGCTAGAAAATCTTCACTAATCTACTATGTTCCCCCTTCAGCTGCCTTCACTCATCGGTTTGCATCTCGTCTAATTTTGCATTCTGAGGAGTTTTCCCTCAAATCTTTTAATTTCCAGAGAGAGAGGGAGGTAGAGAGAGATGCGGAAAGCAGAGCTGCAACTGGTGATTGTTTTCATTATGACTCAATCTGTCCATTATTCTCTGGACTAATCCTTTTATTGTTTGGTCGACGTGTCACAGTGAGAAATAACGACTCTAGAGTTACCAACAGTCAAACCGGCAATAATGATGGCTGCTTTGTCTGAAACCAAGAAAATATTTCCAGTATTGATCACGCCTCTTAATTATTTTCTCAATAATGAAAGACGTCAATCTGAAAAAGCCGGAGGGGATTTGACTTGATGATTCTCATTGGTTAATCATCCTCAGCTTCCTCATGCCTCTGTCTGAACCCGGATGCATCCCTTTTTAAATAAGATTGAAGAGGCATTTTTGAACCTGAAACCAACAAATACTTCACATTTTGCCTGATAATGACTTTAAAAGGTTGATCAGTGATAGTTAGGGTTCGGATCCTAAATAAAAAGCAGAAGATTCTCACGGTTGAGAAGCTGAAGGAAGCAAACATTTGGTGTTTTTTGCTTGATAAATGTCTTGATGAATTGAAGATTTAGATGATCAATGACGGATTAAGTGCAGTGTCGGAGAGTCACATCATCAGTGTGGAGGACATGTAAACCCACAGCACTGATGAAGAGTTAATTAAAGAGATCCCTATGTGCAGCTTCAGCCCCTGTAGGTGCAAAATTGAATCCGAGGTCTGAATCAAAGCAGCCGGGGTCACCCACAGGGGGCCCCCCCATGACCCCCAGAGACCCCATTAACTCTCACGAACTTCCTTAATGACTGACTCTGATGTTTGTGTGGTGGTGGTTGTGTTGTTGTGTCTCCACAGCACTGGGAGGACGACGTGCGGCGCTTCCACAGGATGTTCAGACACTCCACTGACACAGAACTGGTTGTACTGGTCGGGAACCATGACATCGGTTTCCACTATGAGTAAGAACCGGATTTGCAACGTTTTTTTGTTGTCGTATGATATGTCGCCTTTGTGCAGAGACGCCGACCGATCCAGGCGAGAGTTCAGGGACAGATCAAACCGACCTTGATTTCACTACCTATCAGTCCTCAGAATCCCTCCTCGGCCTGATGAGGATGATGTTTTTAACGTTATTCTTTGCCCTACTTACAAAAATATCTGATAACAGACAGTCTATTCATGTTTTCTTGTCTCTTTTTTTTTTGGACTCAGGAAGTTTTTGTAAGTAAAGAAGGCACTGCCAGGAAAATGTCAATAAAAAGCCTCTCACTGTTACATCGCAGAGGCAGCCGGTGGTTTTAATGGAAGGACTTTGTCCACGTTGCATAACCTTCGAAACATTTTGGTTTTGAGCCAGTCAGAGGGAAAGCAGCTGAGATTCATGAGGGGTGGGATGGATGCAGTGAAAAAAAAAAACTAAAAAGAAAAATGCAGGCAAAGCTGGAAATTTAGGGCTTGGCATTATTTTACAAATTTGTCAACAAATCCCATGATGAGATTAACAACAATGGAATAATGAATGGAGCAAACACTGCTGCTGCTACTGTGCATCTCACTACTAGAGCACCGTTATATCCCATAATTATACGTCAGTGACCCACACAGTTGCACCGGGTGAAAAATACAGACCATAATGAGTGCGTTTACATCCTCAACCTTAGATTCATTCAGTCAAGTCGATGTAAATAAATATTCACCGCTATATCAAAACCTGTATTAGTCACATCCCCCAACCCTTTTCATATGACCCATGTGTGTCCTTTAAATAGCGCCCATTAGTTGTTGTCACGGTTACGTTAATAGCACAGGAGAGAGGCGTACAGTAGTACTGTTTGTCACCGTGGTTACAGTCAGTCATGGTTTGGATAGATTGAAGAAGAAAATCCTGATTTAGGTTAATTTAAGCACTTCCTCAACATTACATGATCTTTGTTGTCAGGGCTGCGACGACAGTGCAGCTGCCGTACCTTTTCCCTTCATCCGCGTTACGGCCACTAGATGTCGCCTGGCAACAAAATATAACTTTGGGTCATAATAACCTGAAATGAAAACGAAAGATTTTGTATTAATCTGGTGAAAATAGTTCAGACAAACACGCCATTTAGTGATCAACAATTTTACTTAAAGGGATAATTGTTAGTGCATTGTTTTTAGAACCATAAATTTAGGCTCAGAGTAAGTTCAATTTTCTTGGTTTCCCTCATCAAACTCATCAAATACACAATCCAAAAACTCCAAAACGCTCTGGTGGACAAGTTGTGACCTGCACATTCACCACGCTATGAGATAATAACAGAACGTTATGAGACAGTAGTTGTTTTAGATGTAAATTCATGCAAAAGCGCTGATGTGCCTTCCCGTCGGGACTCTAGGTCTCTGGGATTTCTTGGTTTAACCCACAACTCAAATGCAGAGACTGATTGCTGAAAAACTGTTCCCGTCGGGACTCTGGGTCTCTGTATTTACTGCTAAAACAACTCTGTCTGGTAACGTTCTGTTATTATCTCATAGCGTGGTGAATGTGCAGGTCACAACTTGTCCACCAGAGCGTTGTGGAGTTGTTGGATTGTGTATTTGATGAGTTTGATGAGGGAAACCAAAAAATCCCATTAGTCTCCGTAACGTAGCTCTGAGCAGCTCACAGCTCTGCTCCACCGTTCTAAAAACAGCTTGCACTGACAATTAAAAGGTAATGAATTTACTCCTAAAACTACAGGGATTATGGCAATAGGCCAATTTGCCAAAATGTTGAACTATCTCTTTAACACACACGTGCCCAGATGCTGCAGGAAATTAAGTTTTCTTCTAAAGATTGATCATATAAGTGATCATTAGTTGCCTACGATAATGTTGAGAGACCAACAGATTGCGGTTTTTGGTCCTTTCATGGGATTTGTTAACAGTTCCATTTAAAAACCCACACCAGTCTGATCCTTTAAAGACCTGAGGAGGAGTTTACACTCCTGTGGTTACATAAAAACTCAACTTGTTGTCACAGCACAGGGAGAGAGGAGCCAAACAGAGAGCGAGAGAGAGAGGCAGGCAGATCCAGCCGAGCTGTCTTTAATAAATGAAGATAAGCTCACAGGAAGACAGGTGGATGAAGGTGAGTAGCTGAGCTGGCAGGCAAATCAGTAGGAACAGATAAGAGGAAGAGCGAGAAAAAAAAACACTCTGGTGACTGACACAAAGGGAAGACACCAGGAAACAAAAATCAGGCAGCAGATGCAGAAGGAAACACCAGGGAACAAAGTGACAGAGGGAAACAACACACAGACTAAACGCACGAGGAAGGCGAAGCTAATTGAAAACAGGTGAAACTAATCGAGGCAGATCACAAGTCCAATCACAGGTAAGTTCAAAATAAAGCGAGGCAGACCGTGCAGTTTTCAAGACTAATCCTGATCATTTTTGGGAGATTTGGTCTCAAATCTCAAGTCTCAAAATTGACTCATTACAGTATAAACAAAAACACAATAACACAAAGTAATTGTTTTGCAATCCACTAGATGCGACTGGTAAGAGTTTGCTGTGCCAGTTATTGTTCAGTTCTGTCAGGCTTTTTTTTTCTGTTGGGGCCTTTGTGAACCTTTAAAAACAAAACAAAACAAAACAATAAAAGAAAGTCACCTCTCGTTCTCTCAAAAGTTACACGTTCCTTTTATCTCGGAACATAATTTGAATAACTTTTGTTACCAGAAATTACAGATAATTGAATGAGACTGAACAAAAAAGGCTTTTGGTCTTTTAAATCGGTGATCTACTCTCAACTCTTCACATTCAGCTTGTGACCTGTCTGCGGCGTCCAGACCTCAAGGTTGGACACCATTTAATTGAATAATCATATAAGGAGGCAGCATTTAATGAATTATGTAACTAAATAATGATATAGAAATTAAGACACTGAAAAAAACATGTATAGAAGCTTTCCTTGATTTGATCTGTCATATGCGGTTGACCTATATATAAAACTATGGTGCAGATGTATTTATGGTAATTTCTAAAGTCTTTATGTTTGTGTAGCTGAATTAGATTTCACTTTATTGCAGAGATGTTGCGTTCACGGTGTCCACCCCCTGTGTGTGCACCAGTGTTTTTTTTGGAAGAGCAGCGTTATCGCTAATTTCTCAGGGGAAGCAGTGAAAGCAAAAAAGGAGATGCATGGAGCCGTCCCACAGTTCAGTTTTTGATGCCTGCGTGACTCAGAAATGTGGGATTATGCAGACATGCAGCGACTCATATGTGCTTTGATTTGACTTGCGCAGCAGCAGGAAGTGACACCCTTATGTAACAGCGTGTGACAGACAGACGTGACAGACTGAGCACCAGGTTTTTTTGTGTGTGTTTGTGTTGTGTCTCTCTGCCAGGATGGACTGGTTCAAGCTGCAGCGCTTTGAGAAGGTCTTCAACGCTTCCTCCACCAGGATCGTCACCAAAAAGGGAGTGAAGTGAGTGGCGGGCGGAGGGACACGAGCTGCAGGGCACACATGTGACACAGCAGCGGCTGAGAGGTCACGAGTTTAATCCTCTGAGTCAGTCTGTGCCAAAAAAAAATAAGTGCCTATATAACAGGACAACAGACATTTGTAGAGACGTTGTGGTCTGGAGTACACTGAAACAATAGTAGTAGTAAAGTATATAGTAAGTATATAGTAATACGCTATTTCTTCATGCTATTTATATGCTTGTGTATCAGTATGGACTCTCAAATTTGAAGAAATCTCCTTTTTATTGGGCTGTTTATAAATCCTTTAAATCAGCGGAATGTTTAATTTTACTTTTTAATACAAAACATTTTTTTGTAACAATTTAAGATAAAGTAAATATTAAAATTACTACACAGGAAACCATAATATAATTGTGATGGCAGATCTTTCGTGCATGAGTTCATTTGGTTGCCTAGTTTAAAAAAAGGGACCATTATTATTATAGATTATAATAGATACTGCAATATTATTGTGAATTCTGTCTTCCACAATAATTGCGTGGTGAAAATGGGATATTAAGGCAGTCCTATTTTATAACAAAAATATTTATGATACATTTTATGAATAATATTTGCTGTAAATACTTTTGATCCTTTTGTTTAAAAACATCTTATAGGACTTTCTTCCTGTAGTGACATATGACAAAAATGTGTATTTATATGAGCTGAACAGTGTGTAATTCTATCATGGTGCACTCCATATTAAGAGGAAGTGACCTTAAACACATACAGTAGGTGAACTAGTTGCTTATCATTTGACTTTGACTTGTGTCCCTGAGGAGAAAATCTTTTTCCATAGCACTGCTCTTGTTTGAGCAAATGCAACAAGACGATAACGATATAGACTTAACAATACTTAAACACAGCATTCTTGCTACTTTATGGCTAGGTGTGTTCATACATGTTAGCTACTGTATGCCTTAGTTTCCTCCATCCAGGACCGAGAAGCCGCATTAAAAACACAGTGACATGCTGCGTCTCTGCTGCGGCACCGAAGCACCGTGTGTGTTTTTCACAGTGGAGTCCCTGAGATTGTTTTTCCTCTCCTCCTCAGTTTTCTGCTGGTGAACAGCGTGGCCCTGCACGGCGACGGGTGTCCCATCTGCCAGTCGGTGGAGAAGGAGCTGATCAAACTCTCCAGGGACCTCAACTGTTCTCTTCAGGTGGGAGGACATTTTTTGGGGGGGGGACGTCGTCGGTGGCACATTTTCACACTGTCAGCACCTCGAACACACTCTGCTGCTGCTGCTGCTGCTGCTGCTCATAGAGTGTGAACAAGTGAAGTCATGTGAGCAAGATTGAGAAAAAAAAACACACCTCAGCCATTTTCATATCCAAAGCTCAGTCGTACGCTGTCGGAGCAGGTGTTTTGTTCCTCTCACTCTCATGCAGTGTTTGTGAACGCACATTTAAAGCAGCAGTTGATTGCTCCTCTCCTTTTCTGCATTCAAATTCTCTCAAAACAGAAGGACGGGAGAGATATCCGAGTGTTTACTGATGTTTGAGGAGACGTCAAGAGCTTGTGGAGAAGACAGCCGATGAATTCTTTATGTTGTCTCTCCTGCAGAACTCGCAGTCGGGCAGCGGCGTGATGGACAGCTGTGAAGGCTCGCAGCTCTATCCCCCCACGTCCCCCATCATGTTACAGGTAAACTGCAGGTGTCCTCTTTGAATGAACTCCTTTATGTCTGAAAACTTGACATCATCCTGCATGGGAATCTGCAAGACGCAAAAAAAAAAAAGTCTTTAAAGTGTTGAATTCACTTTCCAAAGAGCGGTTTTAAAGCCTTGAAATTCAGCTCACAAAGACGGTGGATTTTTCTTCTTCCCTGTCGTAGATGTCGTCTTTTTGTGTTTGTTTGTTCTCCGTGGTCATTTTACATCTCTCTTTGATACTTTTATGTTGTATTTGTTTCGGTTTTGTGTCGCTTTGTTCATTTTGTGGCTGTTTGTGTCCACTTTTTGTCCCTTTATGATAATTTTTTAGTCTCCTTGTAATATTTCAGTGTCTCTATGGGATGGTAGGGGGAAGAAAAACAGGCAGGAGAAGAAAAAGTACTAAAATGATTAATCAATTACAACAGCGTTTCCTATCAAAGGGATTATAACACACCAAGATGTCCCAAGGGTAAATCTGAAGAGTTGCGCGATGACAAAGATTCAGAAACAATAGATTTTTACTAAACAAAGGCCTTTTTGCTTGTGACATGGTAATTAATTGAACAGATGACACATTGATATTCACTTTGAGGTTTCACAAGCCGAATGGTTTGGGAACTATTGTACTACTTTACTTTTAGCCTACATGAAAGAGTTATTTATACTATTAATCATTCATCTATTTGGTTTTATAGGCTGGCAGCAGTTTAAGCAACTGAGATTCATGCGTCAAAGTATTATTACAAAGAGTCATAATCTGGCAGGGTCCCAAAATCTGAAATGTGAAGTTTTGCAGGCTTTTGGAAATGTCAAAGAGTTTGGGAACTTGCTCACACACTGTCAGCACCACGTTTATATAAAATACATCATTTCAAAAGGAAAACTGCACTGCGACCAAGTGGTTGAGGAAGCATCAAGGAGGTTCAATTTTTTTTTTTGCATTATTAAATTTTATCTGAACAAGCTGTTCATTGTGCAGAAATTAATTTACTATTTGTTTCTTTTAGACCAACACTCAAACCAACTCATTTCCTGATACCTGATAAAGGCTACATTTCCCTGAAGTTTCGAGATCTTGTGGCCATTAGAATAGTTGAGGGCCTAAAAGTACAAAAACATGACTCATGAAAGTGTTTAAACAATAAGTAGGCTAACTTACTTATTTACCTTCTCTTTTCGTCCCCCATTTTCTTTCTTGCCTCACACAAACAATGTAATTAAGGGTAATTAAGGAAGTGGGACAAGTGCTTTATTCATGATTTGTGAAAAACTGGTTTGATTCAATAAGCACAGCTTCTTCTCGCTTCTTTTCAAAAGCCTGTGATTATCCTTTTGTGTTTTTTTGTTCTTCGACTTGTTTATGTTCTTTACAAACTAAGGAACAAACTGAAATTGTGCCTTATTTTGTTTCACTTGTTTGAAATAAAGTAAAATTGAGAAAGTAAAAAAATTAAATAAAGTAAATAGTTCTAATGACCACTAGATGTCGCATTCGACCACTAGCAAACAAACGCTTCGTTAGCCACAACTTCCGGTCTCCGTTTTGCTACAACTTTCTACTTTTCCTTCACGCCACCACCAAAGTGTCACTGAAACCTGAGGCGGACGCGACCTGACCTGACTCTCAACAAGAAGCACAGGTGAATAGACTTCACCTGTAGACATCATAGTCAGTCAACAAATCACCGACAACCGTTAAACCGTTAGCATTAGCCGCAGTATCGCTGTTAGCAGCCATAGATTAGCAGCAGCCAGCCATGTCAGTTGGAAGCAGAAGTTACTACAGTAGCCGCTCATTAATGAAAACAGGTGTGTGACATCATGTCGCAGTTAAATTACTCACCTGTTAAGGAGATGGACAACAAGTTGGGAGAGGATCTGCGGTTGCTGAGCATCGTGTATGGGTTTCCATTTCGGTAAAACCGGAGCAAAACTGGACTCGGCCGAGGTCTGACGCTGACACGACCGTTATAAATGTTATGGATGTTTGCCATGGTTACTCTAACGACTGGCATTTGTGCTGCAGCACCTGTATCAGTCCACCTGCACTAATCTGGACTCACCTCTGTCTTTATCGGAGGCCTTTTCACAAAACGTGGTTTCTTCGGCGGTAGATAGCCTATTGTAAAAGACGCGACCACCTGAACGCTGCGCTGCACGTGACATCTCACCTGTGGGCGGTCCCTATCTCACGTGCACTAACATGCACTGCAGCTACTCCAGTATCGGTATCAGTCTTCAGTTAGAAAAAGTTGTTTACTACATTTTTACTGCCAAAATCCATTTATAGAACATTGAATATTCATTTAGTGGGCTACATTGATAAAAGTGAAACTATCACAGAATTAAATTATCAAATGGAGATGGAGCTCTGAAAGTTTTAATAACATCCTAAAAATGACTGATCCACCACTGGGTTTCATTAAATACTCATGCTGCGTCCACAGCTGGAACCCACAGATTTTTATTCAGGTAGTAAAAATCCAAATGTTTTTAAAGAAACCAAATATTTCTGACTGAACTCTGAGGAAATGTGTAGGCTATCTAGTGTGCATCTAAAATGTAATGTAATGTAATGTAATTGTGCAGCCGCTAAAAAGACTTAAACAAATAGAGTTCAAAAGCTCTCTCTCATAATTAATCTGCTTTTTTTATTTAACTCATTAATCATTTGGTTCTTAATGTGTTCGACAACTGTGAAAAACAGTAAATAAAGTTGTCAGATTGCAGTTAATTCAAGCAGAAATTGAAAACCTTAAAATATTTAATTTTCCTGCACAACATTTAGACTGTAAACCGTCTCAGGACCTGTGCTGCACATCACCAGTCTTTCCTGTTCATTCTTTGAGATGTAAAATACACCAAAGTATAATTAATGATTTAAAAAACCACTAAAATCTGGATGAGGACTGTAATAGTCATGTTTCTCTCCCTGACTGACTGACTGACTGTGTTGCTCTCCTCTCCAGCACTATCCTCTGTACAGGGTGAGTGACGCCGGCTGCACAGGACAGGACGCTGCACCACCTGAAGAGCGACACCTGTTGTTCAGAGAGAAATATGACGTGCTGTCGAAGGAGGCCTCACAGAGGGTGAGCAGCAGTCTGCAGTCTCGTCGTCACACCACCTCTGTGTGTTTGTTCTGTATTTCCGACCCCGTTTGGGCCCGTTATGATACAGTAGAGCAGCCAGCCAGCTGTCGGACAGACAGTTGTGTAGAAACAGCGGGAGGCGATGATGGTGATGCTGAGGGCCGGTGATGATGATGTAAGCCGGCAGCAACCGCTCGCTTGCTCGCTCTCTCTCTTTCTCTCTCTGAGCTGGATGTGGATTTGTCTCCTCAGCTGCTGCAGTGGTTTAAGCCCCGCCTCATCCTGAGCGGACACACCCACAGCGGATGTGAGGTTCTCCATGACAACAAGTACCCAGAGATCAGCGTGCCATCCTTCAGCTGGAGGAACAGGAACAACCCCAGCTTCATCCTGGTGAGTAACAATGACTGATGCTCAGTGACGCCGATGTCGATCAGCAGCTCTGGTCCTGTCACACTGTAGAAATGTATTATTTTTTATGTCTATTTGTTTTGGTTTGATATTTCACAGTTTTACACACAAAGTGGAAGACATCTGAGGTTTGTTATACTAGAGATGATGTAAAAATCTGAATCTTTAAAGCAGCTATAACAGCTCTGTATGTGGACTTCATGGTCATAGTCAGTCCCGTTAGACTCTTCTTTATTGTCTTTATTGACAATAACATCTTTACTGTTTTATGTCTGTTTGTTTTGGTTTGGTATTTTATAGTTTTGCATTAAAGGAATAGTTCAACGTTTTGGCAAACTGACCCATTGCCATAATCCCTATAGTCATAGCAGTAGGTTTGTTACCTTTATTTGTCTGTGCAAGCTATTTTTAGAATGGCAGAGCAGAGCCGTGAGCTGCTCAGAGCTACGCTACGGAGGCTAATGGAATCTCTTGGTTTCCCTCATCAAACTCATCAAATACACAATCCAACAACCCCAAAACACTCTGGTGGACAAGTTGTGACCTGCACATTCATCACGCTATGAGATAATAACAGAACGTTACCAGAGTTGTTTTCAAGGCAAATACAGAGACTGCTTGCTGAAAAACTGCCCTCGACAGGAACGCGCATCAGCAGTTCTGCATGAATTTACGTCTACAACAACTCTGTCTCATAACATTTCATTATTATCTCATAGCGTGGTGAATGTGCAGGTCGCAACTTATCCACCAGAGCATTTTGGAGTTGTTGGATTGTGTGTTTGATGAGGGAAACCAATAAATCCTATTAGCCTCTGTAGCATAGCTCTGAGCAGCTCACGGTTCGGCTCCGCTGCTCTAAAAATATCTTGCACCTACAATTAAAGGTAACGAAACTACTGCTATGACTATAGGGATTATGGCAATGGGACCAAAATGTTGAACTATCCCTTTAAAGCAGTTATAATCAGTATTACCATAATAATAGCATAAATGACAATGTGAGAATGTAAAATGAGGTTAATTCTCACGACTTTAATCTTAATCTCACTGTTAAACTGGGTGGCTGCAACTTTTCTTGTTCACTCACTAGACAATCAGAGACGAGCTGGTGAAAACCACTGGTTGAGACCAAAACCAGAGCTAAAAGACCGCGAGGGTCGATAATGTTGCTCCACATCTGTTAGATGAGTGTCGCAGCTGTTCATCACATCAAGTCACAAAGATGATGATGACGACAACGATGATGATTCATCAGTGTCGTGTGTCCACAGCTCGTCTCTGCCGCCCCCAAGTGGCCACAGGAGTCACTGCAGAATTAAATCAACAAGTTTTTGTTTTCCTGTTATGGTCATTCAGATTATACTTTGAGCTAAAAAATAAGTCAAAAATAAAGGAGTAACGTCTTCTAAACTCCTGAATTTGTTAATATTATTATACAATTACATATGATACCAAGACATAGGCTTAATATGATGGCATGAACAGCCACTAAATTTACCTCTTTTTTGGCTATAGTAACTAAGGTGCAGGAAATTCTTAATTCCTCCTGCCATTAAAATGCACATTGCCTGCATGTTTTACTTTTTATATCATTTTATATAATTTATATCACATTATTTTAGGTTAAATAAGCTGCTGGACGATCTGAATTTCCCTCCTAGGGATTAATACAGTATTTTCTATTCTATTCTAAATTACAGATGCATCTCAATAAATTAGAATATCAGGGAAAAGTTCATTTTTATCAGTATTTCCATTCAAAAAGTGAAACTAATACATTATATAGATTCATTAAATACACTTTACTTAATTTCTTCTAATTGTATTGATGATGGCTTAAAAGACCAATTAAAAAAAGTATTTTTCAATATGAAAATATGCACTCATTACTCAGTTGGGGCTTTTTGACTTGAACTACTGATGCACCTGTACATGTCCTGTTTGTTGTTAATATATAATATCTCCCTCCGTCCTCCAGGCGTCAGTGTCACCTGGCAGTTACGCTCTGTCCAAGTGTTTCCTGCCGGAGGAGAGCACGGTGATCGGCGTGTACTGCTCGGCCGGCGCCTGCCTGCTGCTGCTGGTCCTGGCCCACTGCCTGTGGATGAAGGGCCTGCTGCAGTGCTTCAGCCTCTGCCTGCTGGGGAAGCACAAGTCTCTGTGAACTACGTTACCCAGAGTGCACCGCGTTCCCGGACCGACCGAGGCCATCATTGAAATAAAAGGGGGCGGGGTTTGGTTTCGTTTTTGTTTTCCTGATGCGAGGATTTGACAAATGGGACTCTCCTCTTCCTCCTGCTGAAGGGGCCAAAAAAAATCTGTTCATACAACCTCAAATTTTGTTTGTCCTGATGTTTTACGGCACTGTGACGGACCGGAGTATATATTTTAAATGTCTTTGAGGGACTCAAAAAGTTTTATCACTGGTGATGATGATGATGCTGTGGTT
Organism: Decapterus maruadsi; assembly: GCA_030347415.2. Classification (NCBI taxonomy): domain Eukaryota; kingdom Metazoa; phylum Chordata; class Actinopteri; order Carangiformes; family Carangidae; genus Decapterus; species Decapterus maruadsi. The sequence goes on from CM064906.1 coordinate 24,691,794, forward strand.
GTTACCTGTGGTCACAAAGCAGATGTGGGCCAAACTGTTACGTTTTATTTATCACAAGTTTTACCTCCCAGACGGGTGAAGTTGTCCCACGACATGTGAATTATTAGAAATTACACACGTGCAGCGTAAAAGTTAAGACAAATCAACCGAGTACATAATGTAAATAGTAACTACTGTCCCTGATCTGATTGAAGGTGGTGAAGTGAAGTCGGGTGTAAGCTGGTGGTCGACGCCGCCTCACTCACTCACTGATGTTTAATTGTGATCTGACGTGTTAGTTTCTGTTGTCGTCGTCTCTTCATCCATCCAGGTTGATCTCGTTGTTTTTAAATGATGCATATCTGAAAATAATATATTTACTGCAGACTTTCTGTGCCAAATGTTTGTGAGGGTTTTTGCCACATTGTTGAAACGTTTCTGATGAACTGCACATAATAAACCAGAATCTTAAGGTGTGTTTTTGAGTCATATAGTGTGTGTGTGTGTGTGTGTGTGTGTGTGTTGGTATTTCTGTGTGACTGAAAAGCAAAATGTCACAGCAGGACGGTCAAATGTCATGGCAACCAAAAGAAATTAAGATAATATAAAATAAAATTAATGCAAAAGATAGAAGATCTCAAATTTTTATCTCAGATACAGTTAAACAAAATATTATTTATCTATACTGTCATCGCTGTTTATTTACATCTAGGTCATCGCTGTGTTGCATCACAATCATACTTATACTGACAAATTACCTCAGTCTGTCAGGTATCTAATTTATAAGATCAATTGGTCATCAACTAATTTATTGATTTTTTTTTAAGAAGAACTTGCTTATTATTTAATCCATGAAACGTCCAAGAAAAATTGTGAGATCTTCAAATTGTCTTGGTTGAGCAACAGCCAGAAAGTTAATTTTAAGTGATACAAAACCAGAATCCTCTCATTTGAGATGCAGCATTCAACATTTCTGCACAAAATTATTTCCTATTAATTGACAAATTGATTGATTAAAGAATAAAAATTGCTTTAACGCCACTCCACTTATCCAATTCATTTCAGCAAATAAACCTCATGAGATCTAAAATATGTATTATGTAGAGCTATACATATATCATGTATTCTGTGTTACAGCAATACATACACTATAATTACTGTATTTGAGGTTTATAATATATATTACACAATTGAACTATTATTTTTTCATATATCAGACCTCATTTTGTAAAAACTGTTGTTCGTGTTTACAGCCTTAACACCTGGTACAGTAACAGGAAACCTGCTCAGGTGATTTAAATCATAAGTTGTGTCCTTTTTCTCGTTCTACACACCAATACTGTACAGTACACAGTATTATGTACCAATTAATTACACACCATACCAACCAAACCAATCATGTTTTCTACAAGGAAACTGAAAATGATACCAGTAAAAACCTGTCAAATGTTAAAAAGACTAGTTTCCTGGGTTTCTCCTGCAGCTGTTGATGATCTTCCAAAGAGTTCACCTGTGAGGCTGCGCTGAGGGCTGCACACACCCAGACTCACTGTGGTGGATCATAACTCTTCACCTGGATTCAGTTCATCAATGCAAATAATGTTCTTATGTTATATAATTGTATTTCAATCAAATCTCATTTTGTGCATGCCCACTGATTGTGTGTTTTCATTCATTCAACTTTTATTCCCCAGCAGGCACTGGACTTAAAGGGATAGTTCACCCAAAATTCAAATTTCACTCATTATCTACTCACCCTCATGTCGACTAAGAGCTGTGACAATTTTCAGAGTCCTCAGTTATATATATAATGATATATGATATATATATATAATGATTGTGAATGGACACCACATTTCTTCGTCCAAAAAGACACACCAAAAAACATCCAAATACCTCCACACTGCTCGTCTGTAATGTCCCTCTTGTATTGAAGCCCCGACATGAGAAATTGTTCCACCGGACACAGGAAGAGCAGTGAACTGAGACACTGGGAGCTTCTGCTACAAACAAGCTTAAAATATAGACTTATTTAATTTTTTTGAGAACAATTTCTCATGTCTGGCCTTCAATACAAGAGGGACATTACAGGCGAGCAGTATGGAGGTGGATGTTTTTTGGTGTGTCTTTTTGGACGAAGAAAAGTGAGAAGGAACGGAGGACTCTGAAACTTCTCCCAACCCTTAGTCGACATGAGGGTGAGTAGATAATGAGTGAAATTTGAATTTTGGATAAACTATCCCTTTAAATCCATGACCATGTGACACTGGAGCTGTTCAACTGAATTTTAGTGTGATTTATTTCTTAATCCGGAGCTTTTTTCTGCTGTGACTTCAACACGAGCTGTGGTTCAAACAACAATCATATGTGTGTGTGTGTGTGTGAGTCTGGGACACTGTGAATTGTGATATCTCAATATTACAGCATGAAATTCTGATGAAACACATTAAAGATCTTTTTCCACCTAATGCAACAGTCCTGCAATAAACTCCCCTCTTGAATATTACACCGTTGTGTTTGTGTGGTGTTGTGCATGTTGGAGGCTGGTGCAGTGCAGCTACAGGTTGTGGCGGCGACACTCACACCTGTCGTACAGTTACACAGCAACACAGACGGACGACTTCCTCCTCCACAGTGAGAAAAAAAAAAAAAAAAAAACGGAGCAGTGCGACCTCGGTGAACCTCGACCGACTGGACCGCCAGGATCAGATTGCTGTTATTTTTAGCTCGGTGTACCTAACAAACTGGCAACCCGGGGGCCGTGTGAAGTGAACCCTCCGCATTTAAATACCACCGCAGCACCACCACATAGGAAAAAAACAAAAAAAAAACAAACAAATATATATATATATAAGAAATTTAAAAAGAAAACAAAAACAACAGCAACACAAAAAAAGGGACAATCAATCATCACCTCATCAGTGACAAATCTGGACACAACTGGACACCAAGATGGAAATAAAGCAAAGTCCTCTAATGTGCCTCTTTATTTAAAGAAAATAAAAATGTCATTTAATCATCCTCCCAGGCCAAACAAGGTTTTTGCACCTCCAGTCAGTTCACTCTCTTTTGGGGATAGACGTGTACTGTAGCAGAAGAAAAGGCTGATGCTGTTTGTACAAGGAGAAGAGCTTGTCTTGTTGGGTGCTGCTCACACATTCATAGTGCCTGTGCCATTGGGTATGGCTCCAAAGGACCAAAGAATTACTAATATTGCACGCTCTCATTTATTCATCTCCATTCTAAACATGCTTTCCTATGTGTGTATGTATACATATTTACCGTATACATACATAGGTATGTACACCTAGGCACACACATAATTAAACATGTATAATTGTACATATATATTTATATAGACCTATAAATTTACATGTACATACATTTATAAAATTTTACACACAACGCACATTCGCCCTCAAACACGCACACACACAATGCGTCTGTGAGTCTATGTTTGTTTTATGTACACATGCGCACAGGCACGCACATCAGTACAGATCTCAGACACACTTCATCATCATATCGAAAAAACGTTGGTTCCTATTAAAACAACACCAGGTTGCAATTTGGACACTTTCAATGAATTTCCAATGTTTGTTTAAAGCTGTGAAATTCAAAAAAAAAAATTAAAATAAAATAAAATAAAATAAAAAGGAGGAAAAAATAAAAACCAATAAAAGAAAAAACAAAACAAAAATCAAAAAAAAAAAAAGGCATGGCGCTGCAACATCTGGTCTTCACTGCAGGTAAGTGGTTAATTTGCATAATGTATACAGGTTTTTAGGATTTTTTCCCTATTTTTTATTTTTTACTAAACAGCATTTCCTTTTTTTTTATAAACCAGAAAAAACTAAACTCTACAGAGAAAGTCCCCTACCCGCAGTCTTCCGCTGCCGATAGAGTTTGACATCAAGCTGTACAGCGCAGTCGAAAACATACTTACATCTGAGCTCATTTACAGGTACAGCCATAATCAAGGCACAAAGATCTACAAGTAGATTTGTTTTTCTTTCAATTAAGTTGTACAAAATAATATTACATTTTACAGTCTGTACAGGATAATTCAACCTTGCACAGTGTACAAGTTAACAAAAAAAACAAAACCGAAAAAAATAAAATAATAAAGAAAAACAAAAAAAGAAAACAAAAAAAAAGAACAATACATTTTTCTCTCCCCTCCCGCCCCACCCCGCCCTCCCCTCCCATCAGTATCTCTAAGCTAAAAGGATGGTTTGTGTGGAGAACAAAAAAAAAACAAAAAACAAAAAAAAGGAGGCAGGTCCGAGTCCGTGGAGGCAGCAGGGCTAAGGTGCAGAGAGCTCAGTCCCCTTTTCCTTCATTTTTAAATCCTTCTTTACGTCCTTCCGTGTCGTTTTACGCGTTATAACGTCGCGTTTTTAAAATCGCTTTCGCTCCACTTGTGTGTGTGTCTCTCTCTCGGCTGCTCGGTCCGGTCCACCCTCTGCAGCTCGGCAAGCTAACATCGTGACAGGGTAATAAATATTGTGATGCTACATTGTGTGTATGCTTCCTCTGGAGAAAAAACAACAACAACAACAACAACAACAACAAAGCAAAAAAAAAAAAGAAAATTTGAAAAATTGAAAAATGAAAAAAAAAAAAAAGTTATTAAGGAACCTGATGCAAAGTGCATTTATCTCTTCATCAACTCGGTTTTTCACCCTCCGTCCTCTCTCTTCCCCTCCCTTCTCTCTGCTTTCTTCAGCGTCCAGTCGTCTTCAACGCGTGGGAGAAGAAGAAGTAGAAGAAGAAGAAGAAGAAGAAGCAGGTCGGAGGGGGTGATGGGGCAAAAAAAAGAAAAAAGAAGAAGAAGAAGAAGAAAGGGGGGCAAAGGTCATGGTGGTGACGCCGGCTTTTAACCGGCAGGTGACACACAAACAAACACACACATACACGCACTCGCTCACATGGCATCCCTCCTACTCTTCAACACACACACACACAGACACACACACACGCTGCCTCTACACTGAGGTCCTGTAGGTGTGTTTCTTATGTATCCACACACCCACCACTTAAGGTCCAATGACAAAAGCCAAAAAACAGAAGGACACGAAGGGGCAAAAAAAAAAGAAAAAGAAAAAGAAAAAGAAGGAGGTAGCCCAAGGCTTAGTGGAATGACAAAAATCAAGGCATTCAAAAGGAAGGAGTTAAAGAAAAAGAGAAAAAAATAATAATAATTCAGAAGCGGCACGCAACAACTTTGTTCCCCAACCTTCCTTTTACATCGGTGAAATGGGGATGAATCTGTCTCAGAGAAAAAAAAACAAAAAAAAAGAAGAAGAAGAAGAAGAAGTACAAAAAGCTAAGAAGTTAAGAAGAGGAAGAGGATTTGACACACTTCAGTAGTACTTCATAGTCCTCGACAGGAGGGGTGGTCAGGGGGTCGGTTGTTGAGGGTGGGAGGAGGAGAAGGGGTGAAGTTTCAGGGACGAGGAAGAGGAGGAGGAGGAGGAGGAGCAGGAAGGAGGAAGGTTTTTTTCGTCAAGGATGCAGAATGGTGGAGAAAAAAAAACAAAAAACAAAAAAACAAAACAAAAAAAAACACAGAAGGCTGACGGCGGCGGCGGTCTCCCATCACAAGAGTTCGTACTGCCGCAGGTGCATTCTCTGGATGATGTCCCGGCAGTCGTTGAACACCCGCCGGATGTTCTCTGTGTCCACGGCACAGGTGAAGTGGGGGTAGCAGTAGTGTCTGCCGTCGCCGCTCGCAGTGCTGATCCGCTGAGGACGGACAGAGAGAGGAGACACCGATCAGAGGAGGAGCGACTATGTGAATTATTATTATTATCATATTTTTATTTATTCTTCTTTTTATCTTTAATTTCTGTTCTTATTCTGCTTTTATTTTAGGAATAATATTTGTATTTATGTATTTATATCTCACTTTGTGTTGATTTCTCTTACTACTCTCTATGAATCCGATATCACCTGAGGAGTCGGGGCTCAAACTCCACGACCCTGACTCTGACTCTGACCCTTCAGCTCAGCTTCACTCCCTTCCCTCTGTACTGGACACCTGATAGTCTCAGACGTCGTCACGGCTACAGTATGGTTAGTTGGCACTGTTGCCTCACAGCAAAAGGGGGTTCTGGGTTTGAACCCTTCTGTGTGGAGTTTGCATGTTCTCCCCGTGCATGTGTGAGTGCGCAGGCTTCCTCCCACAGACATGCAAGTTTGGATTAATTAGCAACTAAACTAAATAGTTGTCTGTCTCTGCATACAGTATGTTATCCCTATATGATTGACTGGTGACCTGTCCGGGATGCACCCCGTCACCCTAGTGAGGATAATAAGCTGTACAGAAGCTAATTTATGCACTTGGTAGTTCTAACTAAACTAAAGACACTGATTTGATTTCAGTAGGGGTCAGAGGAACAAAAAAACAACAACTAAGCACAGTGTTGTGATATACATACAGGTAGCAACTTTCTATCTTTCCATCCAGCAGCTCCGCGGTCTCGGCCAGTGACTAAGGATGACCGAGCCCCCAAAACTGTGGAGCCGCTTCCAGTTGAAATAAAACCGGCCAATAGCGTCTTTTAAAACTTTCTTGTACGGACAAGCCTTGACTATGCATGTGACAAATAGAGAATCTTGAATATGTTATTCTTGATTGTTTGCACTTGCACTCTTTTTGTTTATATATGATTGTTTACTTGCACTTTTTTTGTTGTTGTTTTCTATGTGATTTATAATTGATTTTTTATACCTGTTGTGAAGTTTCTGCAGTTTTATAAATAAAGTTGAATTGAATTGAATTGAATTGAATTGAATTGAATTGAATTGAATTGAATTCTATGCTGCATATGTGAATTTTAAGTTTCTCAGTTTTATGTATGAGTTGGTCAGCCGGTCTAACTTGACAGTCCCACTCCCACTCTCATGAGACAAACAGACTGAGAACTTCATCTCAAAACAGATGTTGACACAGTTTTCTCTTTGGGACAAAGACTGGAGCTGCAAAAAGGTCACACATCTCTACTCTATGGGTCAGATGTAACTGCAACACCCAGAAAATTGTGCCTGAAACCAGTAAATTTGCAGTTGTTTCTTTTTAACCCTGGTGAAACATCAAAGACTCTGGACCTAAATTTTTGAAGTTAGGGTCCACTGTGATGCGCTTAGTACATAAAGTTAGTGATAATATCCTATTGCAATCATGTCATACCGAAGATTCAACGTAGAAAACTGCACCGGGGTCTGTGTGACTTTTTAGTGTAACGCAGCAGCAAACAACTCCAGTTAATAAGTTAATGAGTGGACCTTGAGTTCAGAAGCTGCTCACTGTATGGAGTTTCTTTAATCAGTCGCAGGCAGGTCACTGAGCGTGGTTTATCGTGCTCTACATGAAACACACAGCTGCTGCATGTGTGTGTGTGTGTGTGTGTGTGTGTGTGTGTGTGTAGCGCTGGCTCGACTCCAGCCTCGCCGAGAGCCCAGTTATGAATTAACAGGACGAGGCTGTTGGTGGCTGGACACTCATTAACCCCCGGCTCGCTTCCAATGGGCCACACATACTTACAAGGAACTCATCCCGGATGAAGAACTTAGCTCTCGTCACTCTCGGGTCTTCGCCGGGTTCGGGAGTTGCTGAGGAGGGAAACGACACGGACACGTTGACCGCTACACAAACACACAGACGTTGGTGTCGCACAGTGAAAAACAACAAACTGGGATGTCTGCGTGTCTGCTCGGGAGTCTGGGAGCGGCACAAACCTTCATTTGGTATGGTGTAGCGAGCATATTCAGGGAAGTAGTCTTCAATTTTGGATTTTCCAGCTAATACTTTCTCAGCCAGCATGTCCTGCTTGTTCAGGAATAATATGACCGATATAGTGCGTAACCATCTGGAAAACACACACACAAACACACACAGGGTTAGAGGAGAAACAGCAGCACTGGGGTCAAACACAGGCTCTGAATGTTAAAGCAGCAGCTTCCTGTTCCAACAAGCTCTCGCTGTTTGACTGAGAGAAAGTCAAACTGATGCTGTGAACATTATTTAAGTTTTAAACATTTGTGACCCGCTCTTGATAATGATGTTCTATTTTTAGATAATCATTTAAAATCAATAAAAAATCGTTTTTTTTCTTTTTAGCTAATTTCAAAGTTTGGCATTCAAAAACATTCTCCCAAAGTTTCACAGTCCAGATAATTGAGAAAAGGCAGTAAATGATGATTAAAGTTGATTTTTAAACCCTCTGAAAATGGAGAAAAACATGAATTATCTTCGGATCCATTTGTGAAGAGACGGCTGTAAACTGCATGTGATTCATTCTCCGCTTTCCGACGGTCATGGAATGTTTTATAAGCCCAAAAACAGATCAAGATGTTGCTCATTTAAAACTTCGATGCTAAATCGAACGTCTTATTTTACAAAACATCAACAAAACATCACAACTTCTGAACCGTTTATGACATCTGAATTGTTTTCTGCTTTCCGAGTCATTGAATGTTTTTGTTGTCAATCAAGTGGGGAACAGACAGGTCTGAAACTTTGAATGGAATTTTCTCAGGTATTAGAACAGAATAAGAGAGGAGGAGTATCTGTTCACAAAACTATAAAATGTATTACTTTGACTAGGGTTTCATTTTAAAGCTCATTTTCTAATCTTTCCATTGATACCAAAATCTCAACTTTGACATTTGGGTCACTGTGACTCATTTTGCTGGATCGGGTCACATTTTATAATGATGTATTCATTTAAATTAAAGTCTGTTTGTCCAGTTTTATTCCTAACAATTCATTTTTAAGGAGAAAACGTCAACAAAAGGGGAGTGTGCATGTCTTGGACTGTTTTATGCCCAAATCAAGATGTTGCTCATTTAAAACTTCCCCTCTTCTCTTTGACAGTTTTCAGTCTGTGTTTTTGTTGTCAGTGGGACACAGGCTGAGATGAAGTATCTGTATCTGTTCACAGGAGACTCATCAGCTGAATAGACATCGAGATCCTTTTCATAGGAGCAGCAGATCTGAATTCAGCCTCGATTTAAAGATAATAATTGTTTTATTGGCTGAAACCCCTGCACCTCACTGGACTTTTATTCTTTATTTAAACACTAAGACAAGAGGGGACAATTAGGAAACTATTGGTTTAGATTGATTGAATTAAAACCAAAAGGAGAAAAAGAAAGTCTTTTTAATTCCAGCTGCTCTGGACACGGTGCCACCTGGATGGATGGATGTGTGTTTGTTTGTTTGTTTGCGTCTCACCTGTTGTTCCAAATACTGCGGAAGAGGTCCAGGGCTTCCCGTAGCCTGTTGGTGTTATTGTCTTCCCTTATTACCATGTTGTAGCTGCTGCTGGCCACCACGAAGATGATAGCAGTGACGTCTGGAGGGAAGAGAGCACAGGCACCAACATCAGGACCAGAGTTCATCAAACTGATTTTAGGAGCGAATCAACTCCTGAATTTAAGAATAAAAACTAATGACGCAACTTCTGTTGATTTAAAAGTAATAACAAGAATACCATCACAAAACCACACTTTCTGGGGGGTATTTATCAGTGGTGCAAACAAACGTAATATAATATATCACATACTAGTTTTACAGTATTTGCATCTTCATTGTTTCTTTGTTTCTATTTGAGGTCATTTCCTTTTGTTTTATCTCTATTTAGACATTTACAGATTATTGGTGCCATCTGAGACATTTAAAGATCTCAGAGAGGAAAAATAAACTTTAAAAAACTGTGAATAATTGACTGTACTTGCATAATATATATATGACACAGACATGTGGTTAGTCTGCACCTGACTGTAAGTAACAGCAGAGGATAAATGTCTTTTAATCATCACGGCGATAGATAGAAATGATGAAGAGTGAGAGACGAGAGAGGTGACGATGAAGCTGTAAGGAAGCTAACAGGACGATGAGGTGTGTGATGGGAGGAGACGGTTCGAGGACGGACAGTGTGTGTGTGTGTGTGTTTGGAGGAAGACGGGAACACAAGAGCAGAGAGAAGAAGAGTCTCACCGTTAAAGCACTGGATCCATTTTCTCCTTTCATCTCTCTGGCCCCCAACATCAAACATGCTGTGGAGGAGAAAAAAAAGAAAAAAAAAATACTGGGTCACACTCAGACACAACAACAAGGCGCCTCTCTGCCGCCCTCCGGTGGCCGCCGCCGCCGCCATGTCTCTGTGCTGGGACGGGGCTGAGGATGTCAGGTACATACTGTACTGCAGTTAACAGCAGCACAGGAGGAACTCCACACGCCAGTTTTTATTTTGACGACTGTTTTGTTTCAGGTTTTTTTTAGCTCGCCACAAAAAAAAACAACAACAACAGAGGATGCGTTTTCTGGCTTCATCCGGCTCCTGATCTCAGGTCTGTGTTGGCGAGAGGAGATTGTGTTGATCTTAATGGAACCAGTCTGGACACATGAATAATCCATTAATGAATAAATAACATGGGGAGCAGTATTTGCACAGACTCGGTACCCTGCGTGACCCTGGCTGGATGTTTTGGGAGAGTCATGGTCGCAGATGAATAATGTAAAAAGCGACCCGGAGCTTTTCTATCAATCATGTTGGGGGATGATATAATTTGATACAAAGGCCTGTTTCACATGGTAGAATAAAGTCTGTTGTGTCTGTGTGGCAGTGGAAATGGGGTCATCATCTCGTCCGACGTTATCAAAGCAGTTACGGAACATTTACTCCTCCAACTTTTATCGGCAGCTCCTCCGACTGCGAGCGGCGGCCGGTCAATACGTTGGAGCTGCCTCAGAGATCACGCCGGCCGACCGCAGACCGACCGTCTGGGTTTTTTTGTTTTTTTTTGACGACCGATCGACGGCTCGGAGTGAAATCTTTTCATTCATCCATTCGTTTGTGTTTTTGACCTTGCCTGCTCGGATTTGTGTTTTGTTTTTTTTCCCCCTTTGTAAAATAATCATGGTCCTCAACGGGACGATTCTGAATCAATGCAGTTATTTATGTCACATCGACTTTTAAATTCATATAATTTATTCAAGTTTAATGATTTATTTTATTTTAAAGCACAATGCCAAGATTTATATTTTGTTTTTGAAAAATTAACAAGTGCACCTTTAAGTAGGCTATAGGCCTTTTCTTTTTCTTTGTGTGTTCAGACTCCAAGGAAGCTGCTGCATTGTGGAAATGCATTTAAATGATACGTTCCATTTTATTTTATATAAATAAAAAGTTATAATATCTATCTATCTGACTATTTGTGTTAAATAATGAAAAAGCCATCGGAACTTGAGGATGTGATGCATCGTATGAACGAATCGAACCGAATCGTAGACCGGTGAATCGTAATCGAATTGAATCGTGAAGAAAGTAAAGATGCACAACACTAATGTAAAGACTCCTTACTGTTGCGTCGTGCTCTCTGTATGTGTATATCTCATTTCTTAACCCAGAAATTGCAAAGTATATACTCCATTTGTCCAAACTGAAATAGGTAAAATGTCTTTCTCAGCTGTTCAAAGGTCTCATTTCTGACGTCGTCTTATTGTAACTGTTTTCAGCTCCACTACAACTTATCTGTTTTATTCATCGTTTTATTTCTTCCCAATACTTTCTTTTATTCATTTCTTGTTTTTAACTAATATTGTTTTATGTCTCGTTGTGTTGCTGTGAATCTGCTCGACGCCGTTGTAAATAAAGACTCCTCCTCGATGGTCTTTTGAGATAATTTAAAGGTTTGGGAACCGACCGCTCTTCTTCTTCTCCTCCTCAGCTTCCAGCAGCCGAGGAGGTTTCGGCTTCTGTGTTTTTTGCGAAGAGGACAAACTGCTGTTACGGGACACAGACTTATGACATTTCAGGCTCTTAACACGAGGCCAAGGTAAATATAGCGATAACACCCAAGGGGGGAATTCTTAAAACTGGGATTATTGGTGCAACAGTGATGCAATACGGACGTACTGAGAAATGTTTAAAAAAAGGCAAATCATTCGCAGAAAGCTGAAAGCGCCTGGAGAGCCTCCTCTACAGGACTGGGTGACGAGCTGCTGCATAAGAATGAACGTGGTGCCGGATGTGGACAGGACAGAAAAACTTTTGTGGTGTGCGTGTGTGTGTGTTTTTTTTTTTCTTCTTTTCTTTTAATGTGGAGGGATGATTGTGGGAGCACACTGACATGATTTCCATGTGGGAGTTATTTATGGACTTATTTGTTCTTTCTGCAGGGTTTGACCGAGTGAAACATATAACTTTTGAAGATGTGTTTTAATACCGCATAGCTGGCTCTAATATTCGTTTTTAAAAAAGTTGAATGAAAAAAAAACAAACCAAACAGTGCAGATGATTCGACCCATCTGATTCATTCTCTTTTTGTCGGTGTTTTCCAGCCGTATGTAACAATCATTTCTAATATCATTAATTAACCGTTAAACATGACTCAGACCTTGATGAGTAGCAAAAAAAAATAAAAAAATGAATTGAAAAATCCACCGACTAATGGAAAAATGAGCAGCACAGAAACATCTGAAATAACAGCGTAGCCTCTTTCTAATTCCTTCTAAGGCCGTGTGAAGTCCCTCGGTGTGTGTTTGGTGGGAGCTCTGTGTTTGTAAACAGGCCTTACAGGATTTAAATCAGGTTTCATTTGCTTCCAGAGTTAGATGCTAGCATGATGCAAGCATGTCAAAGCGTTGTGTGTGTGTGTGTGTCACTTACTGAAAGTTCACTTTGTCTACTTGGAACCTCGTCTCGAAAATCCCTGAAGTTAACACTCGGCAGCGTAACAGGTCCTGTGAAACACGGGAGAGCAGAGACAGAAGAGATCGTGTTCAGGACAAAAGATTGTGGATTTGTGTTTTTTTTCTTTTTTTCCTTTCAGGCTCTGATAGTGAAGACTGACCTGGTCCGTTGGTGTGTAGTCGCTCTGTCTTACAGAGTCGATTCTGTCCAGGAAACTGCAACGAGACAAACAGAACAGACTCAGATTTAGGGTACTTTAACAGTTTCTGTGCAGGCTGCTGCAAGGACAGCAAAGTTTTTAACATTCAAGAGGATTTAAAAAAAAAAAAAAAAAAACAGGACATAAATAACATCTGTCTCCATAAATAGTGACTCCACAGCCGTAAACAGTGAGAAAGTTCATCTGGGATAAACCCAAAGCCACTTTCATGCTAAAACCGACCCATAAACAAACAGATCCACTTCTATCAACACATCCCTGAGCTGCTTCTGTACCACACACCTTCAAAACCTGATCACATCACACAATGCAGCAACGCCACTTATTTCAATCCATCCCTTGTGCAGCAGAAACAGCAGCAGCAGCAGCAAGAAGTGAATATTTAGCCCCGTGTTCATGTGAGCCACAGTGACAAGAGGCAGCAGCAGCCGCCGCCATGTCTGACTCCCTGTCGAGGCTCCACAGGCCGGTGCTGAGGCAGATGGTTACCACAAGAGGGCAGGGCTGCTCAGTCTGAGCTATTTTGGTCTGTCTCTAGCCAGAGTGATTACATAAGGCGGTTATTGTGGAGGTTAGACAGCTTGCTGTTGCCTTCCCTTCACTACTGAGAGAGCATGTGCAGCAGCAGCAGCAGCTGGGCCTCTCTGCAGCACAGCAGGCAGGCTCAGGACACCGAGGCTGGGGGACACACGGTCACTCAGGCCCCTGGATGATGGTCTGGATCTCACAGCACCGATCCAACAAAGGCCAGACACCGAACCAGAGTTATAAAGCGTCTAGGGCTGAACCAAACCAAACCGAACCAAACCAAAAGACTGTTAACACAGCTGTGGAAACCGCTCTTAGAAAGGTATTTGATGTGACTGCTCATGTATACACCGTTCAAAGAGGCCTTTAACGTTCAATAGGTCTCTTCAGTACAGTTTAGGTTTAGGTACATTTAGCTTCTCCTTGACTGGCTCGATACGGGGGCGACAGTGGACCACACCGGGGGTAGAAACCAAAGTAAAACACCCCGGGAGAACACTGGTGGTGTGATTATGTCTGGAAATGTGGTAACAGACGACAAGATTTGCTCTTTTTATCGCTGTAAACCAATGATTTTGAAGGGAGGAATTTGGTCTAGAGGCAGAAACAGAACAAGAGGAGATGGGATTAGACTAAATTATCTATTAAAAATCATTTCTTGCAGCTTTAACTTGTTGTTTAACCTGCTGACATCCCAACATCCAGGAAGTAAAACACCCCTGAAGATACAGATGGTGTGATTATGTCTGGAAATGTGGAACAGTCTTAAAAGGCAGTCTCTCTATTGCAAAGGATTCAATACTACAGATAATTGATCAGTGGATGAACAGAAATGTATTATTAGAGGTTCTAAAGTTTCCATTTCCTCCTTGTATTTAAGCATTGGTCATGTTTTATGTTTTAAAAAATGCAAATAGTTGTATATTCTGCACTTTATTTAATTCTGACAGGTAAATCTGGATGTCTGAAGAAGAGCTGCGTACCCGAAACGTCACATAAAGGTGATAATAAAACGTAACTTAAGAGTAGCTTTACCATTTTGATACATTTTATGGATGCTTGGCTGCTTCTATAGTTTTCAGTCAGATCTATTCATTCCTGAATTACCTCTAATTTAAAATAATTCAGAGCAGGAAATAAAAGAGCAGCAGTGCAGGAGGCGGCCATGTTGGTTGGTGACCTGGCAGCAACACTGTCAGGTTTTTTATTTTTTTTGCATGAGAGTAAATAAAGTAAAGAGACGGAGCCGCAGGAGAGACGAGGAGGGCGTGTCAGGTGTTTCTTGAGGAGAAGTTGGTACAGTATGTAGGACACAAATGTGGACCAAACAGCCCGGGCGCCGGCACTGCATCTCGCCGTCCGTCCATAACCCGAACCGTCTGGAGGCTCCAGACGCCACAAGACGACGCAAACTGCAGCACACGCACAGGATTAGTCGTCAGTGGGGTTTGTGTTTCTATTGGGATAGTCCAGTCGTCTTTTTTTATTTATTTTTTTATTTTTTGCCCCACCTCTCACACACACACACCCATCCAGGATGAAATGAGTGAGAATGAATGCTCCATTATGAAGCATTAGATAACAGAGACACCGCTCATGTGCTCTGACAACAATGTTTTCATCACAGCGACTCGCACAAAAGGAGAAGTAAGGCTATTTCTGAAAGAGCACTCGACTTTCTCACACACACGGTTCATGTTCGTATGCAGCAGATGCAGCTCCTGCGTTTCCCAGACACAACACACACACACACACACAGAGAGAGGAGAGGGGGGGGAGGAAGGAAGCATGTAACCTAAATATGAACGACAACGTGTCTGATACCGAAAACTACACGTACGCCATTACATCATTTTTATTTCCTCTTATTTAATCTTTGAACTGTGACAGAAATGACGAGGCCATGCCAGCTTTTAGAAAGACATCTAAAAATGGCTCCTTTATTATTTTAGGACACATTACACTATGTACTTATTAACCAGACCAGATACGTGTCGTAGGGGCCGAGTCATCTCTACAGATCTAATCTAAAACATTCCCATTCTTCTCCTCTGGCCTCAGACAAGGAGTTCAAAGCTTTAACCTCCACCCACGACCTTCGAACTGCTGATAGTTTTTGGCCCGAGCTGCAAAAATGAACCTGAACTTTGACGTCTCCTCTGTACAGACACACACACACACACACACACACACACACACCCCGAACCTGGAGATTAAAACACAATGTGCTGATGAACAGGTGCTCGTCTTGGTTTGTTTTATCTCTGATAAGGTGATGAGGTAGTAAAGGAAGTTGTGGAAACTTTGATACAAGTTTGAAGAGATTTCTCAAAATAAAATATATAAAAAGGAAGAAACAAAGACTATATATGTCAAATTTTCTAATTTATCTAATATATAATTTCATATAGTTCTGCAATTGATTGACTAGTCAGTTGACAGAACAACAATTAAGTATCTCGACTGAAGAATCTCGATCAATTATTTGTTTCTAATGAAAACAGACGATAAGATTTGCTCTTTTTAATCGCTGTAAACCAAAGATTTTTGGGAGTTTTGGTCTAGAGACAGAAACAGAACAAGACGTGAAGAACAAGAGGAGCTGGGATTCGACTAAATGATTTATTCAAAATCATTTCTTGCAGCTTTAACTTGTTGTTTAACCTGCTGACATCCCAACATCCAGGTCAGGAACCTCAGCTCTCTAACAGACAGACAGGAAGCTGATGAAATCTATTGTCCTTCTTCATTACATTAGAGCTATAATTGATATTTTTCCCATTTATATTATCGATTTCTCTTCTGATCAAGTTCCTCAACTAATTGTGTGATGTCACAAAATACTCAATCGTGTCCAAAAACCACAGTTGATCATCACATAGACAAAACTCGACACGCGACCTCAGCAACCAGTGGGTCTGTGCTTTGTGTTTGTACAATAAGTAACACATTTAGCAAACGACATCAGATTTCTTCTTCTTCTTCTTCTTCCTCAATTAGTGCTTCTCTGGAACCAAAGCAACCAGCAAAACCCATCTGACTGCGTTTGAAAAGACACAGGAGAAGAGTTTCACACACACACACACACACAGCAACAGACACACACTCCTCTCGCCTGAGCAGACACAGACACGTATTCACACACAGGAACAGGCAAAAAAAAAAAAAAAAAAAACCACCAAAAAACCTCCAGCTTTTTACCCCATCACTCCAACAATGTGGGAGTATTTTTAGCCGAGCCTTCCTTGCAGAAACCTAGCTAGGTTATAATTACTGAGCGCTTTGTGACTGCCATGTGACAGAAGTACTATTGGTAGAGCAGTGCAGAGCCAAATATAGTCCCTGTACCCAGCAAGCAAAAAAAAAAAGAAAAGAAAGAAAGATAGAAAGAATGAAAGAAAGAAATGATCCTGGATTTATGAAATAGGCTGTAAAAAGATATTATAACACTGATGAGCGAGTGTCTGTCCACATCGTCTGCACTCAATCAAAAGCTTTAGGTGCAGTTTCTCAGTGAGTCCAGCTGTTCTGGTCCGGCGCTACGAGACGCGCTGCGTTTCAGGTCCAAGGAAATCTGTGGTGTGTTTTTTCTCTTTTTTTTTTTTCCCCCAGTTTCCTCCCAGAACTGTTTCCAGATCATTATGTGATGTGATGTGGTCGCTCTGGGTAAACGAGGAGGATTTGAGGGAATGAAAAAGGGCCGGTCGGTCGGTTTGTTTTCAGTATATCTCACTCTACCTGCATGGAAAAATTATTTTGTTATGATTTTTTTTTCTTTTTCTCCCCTTTACTCTTGAAGTCTTGTGTGCGACAGCTGCAAGTTCTCACTTTTTATCTTTTTTATCCAACCCCCCCTCCTCGCCCCCTCCCTCCTCACTTTTACTATTTCATAACAGTTTGTTCTGAATTGGCAGGTTACATTTATAAAAAGCCCACTTACTATCTAGTCTATTACAGTCCCTCTGTCTCTGTCTGCGGGGCTGGGGTGTCTCTGTATTTAGCCAAAACACATTGTACTCGTCCTGCGGGCCAGTCTGTGTTGCTATGTATAGGCTTTGTTGTGGACAGTATCACTTGACTTGGCCTGGTCTTTCTGTGTTGTCGGCCTCATCTTTCCATAAAACACAGACACAAGCATGACTACACACACACACACAGACACACACACACACACACACCGATATGTTGAGGGACAGTTGATGCTGGGGGGCCTCAGGCTTCAGCCCCCACGTGGTCCAGGTCACATGTTGCTGCCCATTGAGCAGAAAAGGGGGTAGAGGGGAAGGGAAGATGGTGGTGGTGGTGGTGGTGGTGGTACATAAACCCATATAAACTCTCATACCATTAGGGTTCGGCTTCCGCAGAAACCACAACAAACAAACACACAAAGAAAGAAACAAACAAGGACTAAATACAAAATAAAGCCACAAACAAGATCGCGTAGCCGACTGGAAAACACCGCAACCGACTCAAACTTGTGCCAGAATAAACAGGGTATAGGCTATACAGGAGTCTTCAAGTTAATTCTAATACTTGAAGACTTTTTCAAGACCTTCTCAATATTTTTCAATACCTCGCCGCCACTTCAAGCTGTAACCATTTACATCAGCGACACTTATAACTTAACACTTTTAGTATAATAGATAACAGAATTCAAAACAGGCTAGGATAATAAATCAAAGGCAAAGTATATTAAAAAAAAACAACAACAAAAAAACATTGCTCCACTCTCAAAAAGCAAAAACAACAATCTTCTTTTCTTTTTTATGCACCGGTTCATCTTTGTTTTTTAATAAAATGAATAAATTCACACACTTTTACAATGTTTTTTAGGATTCAAACCCTTGGACAGCTGCTGTAATTCTGAAAAAATACCTTCATAAAGTCGTGAAAAGACTTTTTAATACTTTTTAAGGGTCTTAATTTTCCCCAAATCGATCACCTTTTAATACTTTTCAAGACCCCGCGTATACCCTTGATCTACACGACAGCATACGTTTCAGTGAAAAATAAACTAAAGAAACACTGATGAGCGATAAAAGACGGAGAAAAGTTGAAAACAAAGCTGGGAGTGGACGGCGGCTGGAAACAAAGAGTCCCCTGCAACAGACAGTCAACCTTCACACCAACCAGCCAGTGCCCCGGCCTCATGTGCTCATTTGATAATTGGGTTGACTTTTTACAAATAGTGGACCATCTTTAATTAGCAGAGCAGAGGATCCGATCAATAGTTTCCATATTTTGAGCCGCTCGGGCCCGGCATAATGGACTTTCACTTTAGTCTCCAACTGGCTGGTGACAGCGCTTTAAAACTCTCTGCTGGACGGGAGCGAAGCAGCAGCAGCAGCAGCAGCATCAGCATCACACTGCAGAGGCTTTTATACTTTATCATCCACTGTAACCAAAGAGAAACATGTAAAGTGACGAATCATGACGCTTGTGTGTGGAATTAATTGGGAGAACAAAAGCAGCGTGAAGTGAGAGAGAGGGAGGAGGGGTCTAAAGTGACACAAAGTTCATTTGCAGGAAATCGACGACTAGCAGCATCACTGCTCCCACCGCACTTTGTTTGACAAACAAATGATGTCTGGGAAATGCAAAAGAAGCAGGAACATGACAGCGACAGCAGCGACCGCTCATCCCTTAACACGACACTACAGGAGGGAGATACGAAACAAAAAGACAATAAAAAAGTTGCTGCCTTGATTAATATGTTGTCGATTGCTGTTTGTTTGGTTT
This sequence comes from Decapterus maruadsi, assembly GCA_030347415.2. Classification (NCBI taxonomy): domain Eukaryota; kingdom Metazoa; phylum Chordata; class Actinopteri; order Carangiformes; family Carangidae; genus Decapterus; species Decapterus maruadsi. Next base: position 24,710,964 of record CM064906.1, read on the forward strand.
TTTTGTCCTTTTTGTTGTATTATTTTTTCTTACTTTCTTGAAAAGACCAAAAAAAAGAAACTCTTGACTGTTAATTTCTCTGTTTCTTTCCCAATAAAGATATTTGAAAGATTAACAGTAAAATGTCTGAAAATAATAAAAACTACTACATCTTACATTAAAATATAACATAATCCCCCATTTCTTCTCCCATAATCCTCACATTTGGTGCCTTTTCCTCCCACAAATTATAAAAACTTTTCCGATGGGCGCGGCGTTTATCTCAGTTGGTAGAAGAGCACCCGCCCCATGTGTTGAGGCTATAGTCCTCACTGCAGGCGACCCCGGTTCGAATCCCGCGCCGAGCAGCCCTATCCTGAGTGTCATGCCCCCCTCCCCCCCCGTTTTCCTCCCATTTCCTGTCTCTCTCTCGACTCTCCTGTCATTAAAGGTGTTCAAAAATGGCCGTTTGTCCTGTTTGTCACACCTCCTTCTACGAGTTTCCACGAATTTGATTGGTCGTTCTCGAGCAGGCGCCATACTCAATGTGACGGATGACGGATCCAATATCAGCAGCGTGACGCATAATTTGTGCACCTGCATTATCCAATGCGTAAAAAAAAAACTACCCCACTGTCATCCTGGATCTACTCGAAAAAAGAATTTTGCACGAAGTTTGGCCTAAATCGTCTGATAGATGAGTTATTACACTAGTTTCATGACCCAGAATGGGCTCAAAAATCTAAATTTTCTTTTCTATACAGTTTTAAAACGCGAAAAAGCCCCCAAAAATATACTTAAAAGAAACGTTTTCCGATTAATCAATCACCAGACTAATCATTCTCCTGCTTCATGATCGGCCGAACTGAACCGGCTGCACAGCTCAGCTCATCTCATCACGTAACGCTCGGCCTGTCTGAGGTATCGAGCTGGTACAAGCGCACTAACGCCACGTGCAGATGGACGGTGGATGGATGGACGGACGAGGGGCAAAGGTGGAGCGGCGCAGAGAAAGAGAGAGAGAGAGATCCCCTCCTGGTCACCTGGTGGAAAGATCTGAGCCCCGGGTTCAACTCATCCATCCAAACAGGAACACTGTGCAGTCTGGGGAGATGGATCTGAAACTAGACAAATCCATCAACGGCTCAGTGGGTACTTCCTAAATATAGGAGCGAGAACGGAGACACTCCTGAAAGTCAAACCAAATCTTGTGTAAACAAAAGTGCCTGCTTTATCTCAAGGCAGCCAATTCGCCTTCCAGGGCCGCATCAAGTCATGGTTTTGAAAGGTGTTGTATAAAAATGTAAAATACATTGTAATGCCCTTTTGTCTCTGCTCAGTGTCGACGTGGAACCATTACATTACCTCGGCTCAAAATAGACTCAGCTCCCCCCAAAAAATCCAGCGTTTCAGCCGAGCGCTCCTCAGTGGGGACTCGGGCCTGAGCCGCGTCCCATGCGGAGCTCCCGGGCCGCGGTTCTCACAGTCAGATTGACTTATGGGTTCCTCTAAATAATATTGAAGCCCAACATCGATATACTATCTGTCAGCTACTGAATTAGTCTGCGCCAAAAATAGAAAACCCGAGTAAAAATAGTCTGATCAACAATATCGAGCAGGTTTCTATTCTCTCGCCCGCAAACAACCGCAGCCTCCCATGTCAGATCAGTTGTTCCGCCAGGAAGTCGTCAACCGGTGACCCAGTGAAAATGAGCTTTTCCTCTTTTCCCCCCTAATCAAAACTCAATAACCAGCGACTAATATCAGTGGGTGGGACGGCGGGTGGGGGGTCCGACAGTATCTGTGCACATTGTATAAGCCGAGCTGTGAGGGGCTGCTGGTCAGAAATCACGACGTAATGACATAAGACAATAAAATAAATCCTCAGTAAATACATAAATAAAGTTCATTTCTTCTATTTAAATGATGTTGTGAGAGTTTAAACATGTAGTGGATGTGAGTTAGTAGGAGAGGTGGCGCTGTGCAGGCCTGTGATGAGAAACCAGCCATAATGACACAGAAATTACAATAAATCCTCAGTAAAAACATAAATAAAGTCAATTTCTTTCTTTTCTTTTCTTTTAAATCATGTTGTGAGAGTTGAAACATGTAGATTGTGTGGATGCAAGTCACTTAAAGGCCTGTATGAAGTGGCCGGTGATCAGAAACCAGCCGTAATGCCACAGAAAATAAAATAAAAACTCAGTAAATACATAAATAAAGTTGATTTCTTCTGATTTAAATCATGTTTCGATAGATTAAATATGTAGATTGTGTGGGTGCAAGTCAGTAAAAGTGGTGGCGCTGTGCAGGCCTGTGTGAAGTAGTGGTCGGTGATCAGAAACCAGCAGAAAAAATAAAATGAAAACTCAGTAAATACATAGTAAATAAAGTTAATTTCTTCTATTTAACTCATGTTTTGATAGTTTTGACATGCAGATAGTGTGGATGTAAGTCAGTCAACTCAGTTTAAAAAAAAAAGAAAAAAAAGAGGTGGAGCTGTGCAGGCGTGTGTGCTGTTTGTGTAGTTCACAATCCGGCCTCCGGGTGGCATCCCTTCGCTCCTCCTGCTGCTTCTGCTGCTTCTGCTGCTGCTGCACACAGTCTCTCTCTCTTCCACACTGACCCTGCCTGCTTTTAGCAGCTGGGTTCCCATGGCAACCCCAGTCAGTCCATACCACTCCTCTCTCTCTTTCTCTCTCTCTCTCTCTCTCTATCCCCCTGTCTCTTCCTAAGCCAGGCTGCACTTGTATCCTTCCATTCCCAGACTCTCCCATACATCAACACAAAGCAGAACCATGCTCTGTGTGTGCTCGCTTTCTGCACTGTGTGTGTGTGTCTGTGTGTGTGTCTGTGTGTGTGTGTGTGGTGGGAGGGCACAGCAAATTTAGGCTTATGAAGACAGATTATTTTAGTTGAGTGTCACCGTTTTTTTAAAGCACACACACACAACCAAAAATAAGAGTCTCATTTTTTGAGGAGGAGGAGACGAAGGCAAGTACGGGACTTGTTGTAAATGTTGTTTGTGTGTCTTTAAAAAGTTTGAATCCCTGTCAGAAACCTGCTGGCAGACGGCGTGTCAGTTGTGACAAATTAGATGCACAGGGTTATACGAGTTGAGAGCAGAACTGTGGGGATAATTGATAAGGATGTTACAAGTCACGGAGCGAGTCAATAGGAGTCCCGTGAGACGAGGGCCTGGCCACGGTCACACACGCTGGAAAATGACCCTTCATGGCCGAGTGGTGACTGTTGTCATGTTGTGATGGGGAATGGGATGGAACAACCCCAAATCAAAAACTCACGGCAGCTTTAAAAAATAAATAAACGCGACTCTATTGTGTGTGTGATTTGATGTGTTGGTGATTAGTGGGATGTGTGTACGGCGTGATGAGTGAAACGGTGTCATTATACGAGGTCGGAGCGAGGACCCACAGGATACCGCGGATTATTTCAGCGCTTCATTGTAAAAACAATATTAATCACATTGCAACTGTTCAGTAAAATTAGATCCTTTGTTGACATTTTTTTTTCTGGATACGCTGGACTAGAGCTGGAACAATCAGGAGATTAATCGATTGGTTGGTCAGAAAATCAAGTCAAACTATTCTGAGTATCGTCCTATTTCTAGCAACACTGTCAAAATGTACTAAAACCACGCATCCTATCTTTGTCTTATGTGAAACCAAAATGAGTATCTTATGGTTTTGTTCTTTTTTTTGGCAACATTAGCACTCTTTAAGTTTTTCCACACAGCAAAAATATGACTGATTGATCATTAAGGAATTCACTGATTGATAAAAAACAATACTCCATAATGGAGTAGAAAGGGAGATGCAGATGGTACGAGTTGCAAAATACAAGCGCTGCTGTAGTAATTAGTTAGATTCATTGATAAATTGGTCCAAAAAAATGAAGTCCACTATTCTGATTATCAATTGATTGATTTATTACGACCTATTTCAAGCAAAACTGTGAAACACACTCGTGTGGTAAAAACATGCATCATTTCTTTGTCTTATGTGACACTAAGATGAATTTCTTATGGTTTTGTTCTTTTATTCTGACAACATTTGCTATCTTAATCTTTTCTATATAGAGCAAAAAATATAACTGATTGATCAAGGAAGTAAAAATCATTTGCTGCTGATGAACACTAGACAGTGTCTGGAGATGCAGGTGGTATGAGATTTGATGGCACAGTTAGCATTAGCATTAGCATCAGTGCTGCTGTTTTGTGCCTGTTGATAAGTGAAGTGTGTGCATGTTGTAGGTTCACAGGTTTATACATTTATGAAGAAATGTGGGGGAAAAAAAGTTCAAAAAGAGTCTGAGGAGCCACAGAGCGTCGTGTCTGTCATCTCTGTCTCTGTTTGGTGGGTCATCAGTGTCGAGACGCTCCAACAGTCCCAGGTTAAAATAAGAAAAAACAATAAAAGCCGACAACAAACAATAATCTAACCGAAAAACTGCTCAACCAAACCGCGGCTTGTGTGCTGCAGCCGGGTGTTAACTTTAAAAAAAAAAAAAGTTTGCCTATACCGAGCCACCTCCTTCAGGCTGGGGCCCAGGGGCATCAAACGTGCGGCCCGTGGGCCAAATCTGGCCGGGGCAGAGGGTCCGATCGGCCCTCGGGATGGATCTGAGGCATAATATTATTGAAATTGCACATGAAATTTCAGGTTGTTCATAATATGTTTTGTAAAAGGACATCAATATCTTAATAATGCACTAAAACAAAGAGAAGAATTCAAAGTTATAGTTTTATATACATATAGGTTATCGTGCTATTTCTAACTGGTCCGGCCCACTTGAGATTAAGATTGTGCTGTTTGTGAACTAAACTGAGTTTGGGCTAGCCTGATGAAAACAGGGCCCACAGAGGAAACAAACCATCTTGACAGAAAAAAATATAAAAGGTCTCTATAAATAGCCCCCCACCCCCTCCTCCCCCCCTCCTCCTCTCTGTACCCGTACCCGCCCCCGACCACATTCCTCGGGAGGTGAAAGTTGAAGCTTGTTTGACTAGTGGCTGAGGTGGAGGGAGACCTTTTGCCTGGGTGTGGCTGGACGTTGCTGCTAATAACTGTTAGCCTCGGTAGCTCGCCGGCGGCCTGCAGGGCTTCTGCTGCACAACCTCCACAGCTACAGGACACAACCAGGCCAAACTCAAGCAGCAGCAGCAGCAGCAGCAGCAGCAGCAGCAGCAGCAGCAGCAGCAGCAGCCAACCCCCCCCCCTCCTTTCTCTCCCCTCTCTCCCACCCGAGGCAGTCTGAAATCAAACTTAACACAAAACATGCTAATGTCAACGTTACACACACACGTGGTCATGTGCTTTTTGGTGGATTTAGCATGACTCCCAGTCTGCTGCTGCTGCTGCTGCTGCTGCTGCTGCTGCTGCTGCTGCTGCTGCTGCTGACGGTGACAGGCAGAGAGACAGAGACAGAGAGAGGAGCTGGGAGCCCCTGTCATGATTAGACAGCAAAATGTCTCCTCGCGTGTCAAACCCCTGCTTTGATCAATTCACCCTCCCTCCCTCTTTGTCTCTAACAGTAGAAGAAATGCTTGTGTGTGTGTGTGAGAGGAGGAAAAGCATATGGGTGCATTCATACACTCGTGATGATTTGTTTATGTCAGGGCATTAGGAGGAGAGAAGGTATGGCCGTGGCTGTGTGGCGTAGTCGCTCTCTCTCTCTCTGTCTCACACACACACACACACACACACACTCGCACACACACACACACAAAACCAACACAGAGGCGTTTTGTGTCTCACCTTCTGCTACTGACCTTCCCTTTGTTTACAGCGCATTGCCGGGATACTCCCTTTGATTCGGCTGCGCACACGTGACCCTCCGCCAGTTTCTGCTCTGCAGTACTGCTGCTAAAAATAGCCTCAGCTTGCCCTGGCTCCACAGCTAGTTTACATAAGCTCTAAGGGGGTGGGGGGTGGGTTGGGGGGGGGAGGTGGAAGGGGAGGGGGGAGAAGAGGGAGCGACAGAGGGAGGGAGAGAATGAGGGGGAGAGAGCGAGAGAGAGGAGAGGAGGAGGAGGGGAGGAGGGGGGGTCTATGGACGACGACCATTCCACAATCTCTGAGCAGCGAAACCTGCAGCGCCACTGCCGTCCTCCAGCAGTCTGTGCCTTTACACTCCTGGTCAACAGCAGGGTGTGTGTGTGTGTCTGAGAGAGAGAGAGAGAGAGAAAGGTATGTGTATGTGTGTGTGTGTGTGTGTGTGTCTGTGTGTGTGGAGTGAGCACACACAGTAACAGACTCGCAGATATCCGCCATTCACCAGCCTCGCTCTGTGTCTCTCTCTTCTCTTTCCCTCTCTCTCTCTCTCTGTGTGTCTGTCCTTTAAAATGGACGCACATTTTAACCCAAAAATAAAAATCTATTTATAGTCACACAATTCTCCTTCTTTAAGTGGAACATAAATTCCCGTTTTTTGTTGTTTTTGTTGTTGTTGTTGGGTTTTTTCTCCTCCTCTCTTGCCAGGCTGCGCAGGTTTTAAGATCAGAGAGAAAGAAACACGTCGCACAATTAACACCAAACCTACAAAACAATCTTGATCTCAGAGTCTCATACTTCTCATACATTTTTTTTTAATTCCTCTCCTCTCTCTGCGTCGTTTGGGAGCTGTGCGGTTCTTTCTAACGTGATCCAACTCATCGACTGACTGCTGAACACGGTCTGTCAGAGCCTCTGGTCTCTAGAAACAAAATAAAAACACACTGGCAGTGTAGCTAATCTTGTGACATGTAGCATGCTATGCTGAGCAGCTTTAGGCTCTCTCCACTGTTTCCAAATGCCCAGGCAGCAGCAGCAGCAGCGGCAGCAGCAGCAGCGGCAGCGAGCAGCAGCAGGCGGAGAGCGTTCAACGCCGCCGCCGCTGCCGCCACAACTTTAAAAACACACTGACTCCACTAATGGACAGAAAAAAGCCATTAACGACTACACGACTACAGTAACAATGAGTCTCGGAGGCCAACGCTGCTCAACTTGAGGATGTTAAATGTTTAAATGTTGCTGCTGCCCCGTCTCTGAAACACACACACACACACACACACACACACACACACTGTGGAAAAGACTTCATATAGGGAGAGACATGTGTTCTCATGTGTTCTGCAACATCCTCTGCTGCTGTCGCTTTCTGGCCTCAAGAGAGGGCTGAATAGACAGACTGAGAGAGAGAGAGAGAGAGAGAGAGGGAGAGAGAGGGAGAGAGAGAGGGTGGGGGGGGGGGGGTCGGTCCCACAGGGGGCTCTAACAACCTTAAGGACAGTGGTTTGTGTAGATGGAGTCCCACTGAGCTTCCACTGGATCAGATTCTACAGTTCAGCTCAAAACCACTCCTTCCTCTTCCTCAGAAATCATGCACACACACACACACACACAGCTACACACTCACTGATATATTCAAACACACACACAAACACACACACACTTCCATAGTGCCCCCTTTGATTATTTCTCAGTCAGCTGACGACAGGGTCATCTGATTTAAACAAGTGACACAAATGTTTTTGTTAATCTGGATTAAGGCCTTTTATGAATCTTTTTTATGAATAAAGTTTTTTTTTCTTTGTTTGTTTGTTTGTTGTTGTTTTTACAATTAGCATAGCTGTAATTATAATCAGAGTCCAACCAGTAGTAGAGTGAATACTTATTGTTTAAAAAAAAAAAAAAAGGCTAAAAAAGCACAGACACAGGATTAAACTGATATAAATAAAGAGATTCAATTAGCTGAAGTGAAACCATTCAGGCTATTTTTAAGAGTTTGTTTACTGGGAGCGGCTAAAGCACTCAACTATATAGATATAAGCACACCAATATAATAACAATAATAATAATAGATACACAATTATGATAGAAAATCAGATTTTGTATCAGGATTTAAAAATTAAATAAATAAATTCTGTATTGTTTTGGATCTCCTGCTCTTCAGACTTCAGTCCATCTCTGACTCTACAGATCCGGGTCCATACGTTCATATCGCGGCTCCAGATTTGAAAGTTTCAAACCAAGAGCGAAAGCCCTAAAGTGGACAAAACAATACAGCCCATGAAGGTTTAACACAATTTCAAATGCTGCTCTGGCTGCAGTGAGACAAACATCCCAGCGGAAAATCCATTTCTCATGCATTAAAAATAACTTGATAACCAATCTGGAAAAAAAAAAAAAGTTATTACATTGAAATATAAACGCACAGATCAGTTCGGACATGCTAAGAGGAGCAGCCACGGAGCTCAGAAGACGCTCGCAGTCCGCCTCATCCCCTGGTGTTACATGTTTGTACATCGAATCGGCTATTGGTGACACAAAAAAGCGGCGGTGACATGCAGCCGGTGTATAAATATCGCTCTCTCGGGCTCTTCCGTGAACAGAAGAGGCTCCTTATTGAGGAGAGCCACTGTTTGCGAAGCGTAGCCCCTCTGTTTCTGTAGGCCCTTCAGGGGCCAGGGCTGGCTGACAATGCCGGCCATTCTTAGCACTTTACTGCCCCAGATGACTGTGTCAGTGGCCCCCAGGCTGGTGACAGAGTCCCGTGACCAGCACTACACCCCAGCCCCAGCCCCAGCCCCAGCCCCAGCCCCAGCCCAGGCCAGGCCGAGAGAACCAGGCCCATGCAGCCTCGGCTCAGTGGATGGCTGCGTCTATCCACAACCCCGTCCCATCTCCGGGCCCGGGCCGGGACGCAGCCTCGTCCCCGTCCCCAGCTGTGCCTCTCCATCCTGGGGTCGCCCCACGCCGAGCTACCACCCCTCGTCTGCAACCAGGAGTTTCATTCACCGTAAAACAGCTTCAATCTTTAGGAAGTTTCAGCGTTTGTCTACACAATGTCACTTTCATCAGATCAGTTAATGGAAATTAATTCCCCAGAGTTTCTACATCCTGTATTTCACAGCTGATACAGTCGGTTAATACTATTGATTGCTTTGATAATCGATTAATCAGCGACACTGACGTCCCTTTTGGTTCTGAACTCTGTTTCGAGGTTCTCCATTGTCACGATTTGCTGCTTTTCCCCTTCTGGTATCGTTAAGGAGTGAATATATTTAGGTTTCGGAGCGTCTGACAAACTGAACATGTGTCACTTTTATGTTAAAGACTGAACAATGAATCTGTAAAGCGAGAGAGTAATGCTCAGATTAATTGATACTGACAGGGATCAATAGCTGCAGATACAATGTCTCCCAACTTTTTAAGCACGATTTCTAACAGTAAGAGATCGAATCAAGCAACAACTTCACTGTACTTTTACTTTGATCTCCATCCATCCATCCATTATCTATACCGTTTTATCCTTACGGGTCACGGGTGAGCTGGAGCCTATCTCAGCTGACTTCGGGCGAGAGGCGGGGTACACCCTGGACAAGTCGCCAGTCTATCGCAGGGCTAACATATATAGACAGACAACCATTCACACTCTCATTCACGCCTATGGGCAATTTAGAGTCACCAATTAACCTAACCTGCATGTCTTTGGACTGTGGGAGGAAGCCGGAGTACCCGGAGAGAACCCACGCATGCACGGGGAGAACATGCAAACTCGACACAGAAGGGCCCCTGCCCCCTGGGTTCGAACCCAGAACCCTCTTGCTGTGAGGCGACAGTGCTAACCACTGCACCACCGTGCCGCCCTACTCCACCGTGCCGCCCTACTTTACTTTGATCTTTTCGTCTATTTATTTACTCCTCATTTGGATCAATGATCAATGTCTGGAGCAAAAAACAGTTTCCATGTAGGCTTCAGTGGGAAAACAGTAGGACGATCATTTGACTTGATTGGACAATGGTGTATGAGAGTATAGCGAACCGTTGGGTAAAGGTAAGTAAAGGCTGCGACTGACCTCCAACGTTCTTGGAGAATAGATCAATAAAACTTAAAACTGTTCATTAGTTTACTAGAGGTTAAGGTGATATATTCAGTTTTCTGATTTTGTTTGAATAACGGGTCAAAACCTACAGATATCCAACTTACTAACACAACAAAGAGTGAATGATTTCGCTATTCAACTATCGAATAGTCAAATTATTGTTTCACCTTTTACTAATTATAAACTATGGTCATCGTATAGTAGCAGAGGGTCCAGGTTCGATAAAAATACTGTGGTGGCATTGGATTCTCTTAGTTCATGCTGCCAAACACTGAACTACATTGACCACAATGCATTGTGTCCTCAGCAAGAAGTATGGGTGTCTAACTCTAACCCTTTATTTTTAAATCAGTTATCCACTGACCCAGACTGATCAGAGTGAGGCTTTGATTGACCACTCGTTCTGTTTCAGGGGTAGAAAAAAATAAATGAATAATAAAAAATTGATTATACAACAACAACAACTTTTCCAGCCTTCAAAATAAAAGTCCAGCCGCTCCTGCACCGAACCCAGCAGCACCAGCAGCTCCGTCTCCTTCTTGTAGTGGGAATAAACTCCAGCTGTGACACTCAGCTGTTTCATTATAGCCTCATTTTACTTCAGTGACATGTCCAGACTCCAGCACCATCTCCATCCTGCTGCTGCTGCTGCTGCACCAAACACAGGCCGAGAGCTTCACCTCGGCCCGCAAACACCATCCAACACTGAATAACAACCATCCACTATAGTTAGAAAAGAAACACCTTTAATTGATAAACTGTGTCATCATGAATTGTTCCATATCTGCGGTCGTGGGACTTCTGCAACACAAACGCACACTCACTCACCACCACAGGAAAAAAAAAAAAAAAAAGACAGAAAGACAAACCGACAGGCCTGGGAGTTCAGATTTGCGTGTGAAAAAGTGTTTGATTTTGCCGTTGACACATCCAAAGCCGGCATTGCAATGGAACCAGCCCACTGCAGCTGAAAATAGCTCATAATCAATCAACTGGCAGACACATATCTGTGCTCTTAAAACGTATAAATGTGCAATGCAGAGGGCGGATCAATGGGTGACAGGATTCCAAAAGCATCGATATGGACATGCTCTTTGGCATAACAAGCACTCGCCCCATCGGCCCGTACTTATTTCCTGTGCCTTTGTCCAATGGGTCGTCCAGCATTGGGCCCTGCTGGAAAAAAAAAATGCCAGTGGAGCAAGGTCTATGAAGGACAGGAGGTATATATAATCTGCCTGAGTGAAAAAATATATATAAATACGACGAATAGCTGCTGCAATCATGACAATACGTCGACTTGTCTTCCACTGTTAGCATGCTAGGCTGCTGCTGCTGCTGCCTGCCAATCTGTTCCTCCCACAAACAGCAACATGTAGGCCAACTTCCTCTTTAATTCACTCTCAATGCGACTGAAAGCGCTCTTATCGCGTTGTGTGATCCAAGACTTGGCCCCTACATACAACATGAACACTGTGGAAAGTTCAGCACATGAAACAACACACACACAGAGAGAGAAGAGAGAGAAGAGAGAGAGAGAGAGCAGATGTGGGGGGACAAAAATAAAAGATGAACTGACAACTTCCTGGATTGACAATAGGCTTATAAGAGGAGGGCGGGACACAAGAGCACACACAGCCTTATAGTCAAACATGTCTTTGCTGAACTCGGAGGACGACGACACGGCACGACACGGCACGGCAGACGTTCACCAAACAACAAGTAGTAGAAAAAAAAAGAAAAGAAAAGAAAAGAAAAAAAAGAAACAACCAAAACACAGATATGAACTCTGCTCCTTTACTTTCAACCCAGTTGGCTGCTCAGGCCGTCTGCCAGTTGTTTCACTACTTCCAGAGAACAGTTAGTGTAAGTTAAGTGGTCATAACAACAATAGGTATGTGTGTGGGTGGGTGGGGGTGTGTGTGTGTGTGTGTTGGTGGGGAGGGGTCCTTTACACACAGACAGGGCTGCTGCCATGTAGGACAGAGTATCTATGAATGTCCTCCGATCCAACGAGTTCACGCAGAGGTTAAAAACTGAGAGAGGAAGTAAGTGAGAGGCCGTGTAGTCAGACGAATTCCAGATATCAATCAAACACAAGACGCTGACAATGGAGGCACGTTGTGGATGTTTCTACTGAGCAGTGAGCAAACATATGAAGCCTGACCTCAAAATGAAATAAAATATTTTAAAAAAGACAGGTATAGACTGTCTTTCTTTTAATTAAACTGACTCAAACTCAAAGGAGACAACAACAACTTTCATACAACTTGAAGGAGGAAAAAACACAAAAACGTCCTGACATCAACACATGAAGCAGAGAGAAAGAGAGGAAGGGGGGGGGGGGGGGCGTATATTATGATCATTTATCTACTTTACACACCACTAAAATGATGATTTATTGTCCAAACATACAACTGCTCACCAGCTGGGAGCCAATCAGGAGCCGCAACGTAACAGCAAGACAGGCAGCGATAGGACGAGAGCGTGAAGGGCAGCAGAAGCAGAAGAGGAGAGGAGAGAGGGGGGGGGGGTTAAAAAATAAAAAAAAAGAGCAAGAGAAAGGGAATAATATAAAAGAGGAGGGGCTTTAAAGTAATAATTAAGCATCAGTCACTCGGTTCAGTGTTGTTGGGACTGAAGAGAGAAAGATGTGACATGAGAGGAGACGAGAGGAGGACAGGAAGTGGAGCAGAGGAGTCGCATATGAAAAGCAGCAGCGCTCATTTTAAATACTGTACGCTGCTGTTCACTTTTCTCTCTGTTAATGTTTACTCATGTCACAGGACAGCTGCGTTTCAGCGCCGATGTGGTTTTTTTAGTTATTAACAATAGGCTACAGAATGTGGGTTTATTCTGACTTCAGCTTTAAAAAGCTTCCAACGCCTCAAGATGATGTGGTATCATTAGGACGCTGGAATACAAAGACGACTAGATGCTTTTTTTTCTTCTTTCGCATATTGTGCAGTCACACACACTGCGCACACAAACACAGGCAGAGCAGAAAAAGACAAACACACACAGGCCCTGGACTGTAACAGCTCCACCTTACAGATTCATGTGACTCTCCAACCATCACCTGACTGATCTCTCTCCTTTCTATGGAAGAAGCTGCTGCTGCTGCTGCTGCTGCTGCTGCTTCCAGGCGGCGGGGCAACCGGGGGAAGACTTGACCCGACCCGGTCTGAATTTACGCTCAAGGGATGGGAGGATATTCAGGAAGAGACGTGCTGCTGCTGCTGCTATACCTTCTTTAAAACATCTCCCACTCTTGTTCTTTAACACATCTTGCTCACAGATCGCTGACAACAAGACAATATCCCCTCCAAGTCACTGATAAAGTGTGGTGGGAGATAAAGCGAGCCAACCTTTGGGATGGGGAGGGGACAGTTTCCAAGCGGGTTCTTCTGTATGTGCATGTGCATGTTCTCATATTTACATGTGAATCCAGAGGTGAGTCAGAGAGGAAGCAGAAGGAGAGCACTGTAATCAGTGAATCACTTTGCATATCCAAACTTCCTTTTACAGGCAACAGAGGGGCCACTCTGACCGACCGACCAACCGACCGACCGACCGACCTACGGTGGCCCGAAGGTTGCTCCGTGTGGCCGTTCCAAACAATCTGGGCTTCGGTTTCAACTTTTCTGCACCTTGCCACACAGCTGCAGCTATCAGCGTTTCATAACCACAGTTATCTTAGGCACAATTGTATTAAGAAACAACTTTATACAGGTGATATCCAAAATCAGATCATGACCTAAATAACTTTTTGTCCAGCCACACACGCGCTGAAATTTCATCCACTAACTCACTCAACTCTGAAACAGTTGAAAATGATAAACTTTAACGACATCATCACAGCTTCACAAGAGGAGGAGAATAAAAAAAAGCATCAATAATACAATCCACATGAACTCCAAAGCCGGTTTTGCATGTTACCATGGTGGAAGCGTCACGCCGACAGACGTGAGAGACGATATAGTATGTAGGATTTTCCAAAGGACGAATACAAACTGTTGCTTGCCTTTGCCACACCCAGAGTAAACATATCTCCGACACGCTCATGTATGTCATGACACCAGCGCACAACCGCAGAGCTTCCACCTCAAACAACACACAGACACACACGCATAGAGAAAGGACAGACGGAGCCGGGATGTGACAATAGTTTCTACTACAGGGCTGCAAAACATAAAATAAAAACCCCTCCTTCCTCCCGGTGTGGTACAAGCAGCTCCACAGGTACACACACAGGTGAAGGGAAGCAGACACAGGCTCAAAAATCTCACACAACCACCAAACGATGCAGTTTTTTTTAAAAAGTTTGTACTCACTATTGTGCGCAGTCGATGAGCTGGTACTCATTGGACCTCTCAAAGCATGCCTTCACTCCTTCATCGTCCCACAGCTTCTTTGCGTGATCAAAGAACTCCTGAAGGAAAAAGAGAAAAAAACAGAATAAATCATTATGAAACATAACAGCAGACAATCATATATCCTGTAAAACAAAGACTGTGGAAAGGTTAAAGTCACATTCACACTTTTAAAGCACACACTCAGACATTTTGACTCAGGGAAAACCCATGCTCAACTTGCATGGACAGACATCAAAGCACATTTGCTCAAGTAACGTACGACTCCTGGAAGTATAATATTGTATAGTGCTCAGTTGGTGTTTTAAAAGGGAATTTACTGCCCTTCATTTACCCCTTTTACCACAGCACAATGTGATATATATATGTATATATAATAAAAAAGCTGTGCCCTTTACTCGTGCATGTAAATACCTACGCCATGCCCACTCAGCGATCACATTGCCCGTAGACAAGGGTCCTAAGAATTGTTTTTGCTCCACTACCACTACCACCAGCAGCAGCAGCAGCAGCAGCAGCAGGAGCAGAAAAACTAGTATTATTTCCAGACAAACAGGTAACGGGCACAAGGACTGCGCGCTGCTTCCTGGAGTTTTTCAGGCGTCGGTACGATCCAGCCTATTTCCACTGGACGTTAAGTGTACACACACCACCAGCGCACAACCGGGGAGCCTACAGACACACAAGGCCTCATGTGGCAACCTGCACCGACACCATGGGCCAGTGAAACCAGAATATAAATGTTGCTGTATCATTTCTGCTCATGTGTGGATGTAACAAACAAGATGACGTGTGCTGACTGACTGGTGAGCTTTTACAGTAGCGGGTGAAACATTTTCCTCTTCAGGCAGGTTACCAGGATACATGCTAATAAGCTAAGCTATGCTACGCTAAGCTAACCGTGTCCCGTCTCCAGCCTCGCTGCCGAGAGAAACGCATCACAGCATCACAATCTTCTACGATGAACAATGACTTCCATTTCAAGTAATTAAACATTTCCACAAAAATAATAAAAAAGCACAAGACTACTCAATACTGTAAACTGTAATGAGTGGACTTTACACAAACTGTGCAGTGATTAGACAATGAATCAATTACTTTGTTTGAAAGAAACACCCAACTATTTGGATAATCAATTAATCGTTTATGTCATTTTTTAAGTAAATGTGACGGCTCCACATTCCCGCGTGTGAGAATTTGATGCTTTTCTCGCTTGGGGTTGAATATTTCAGGTTGGTCAGACCGACAGACAAGAAGTTTAATGAGCTCATCTGGGAAACAATGAGGGACACTTCTCACTTTCTTCCCTGTGTTTTATACACCAAATGACCGATAAAGGAAATAATAGGCAGATTGATCGTAAATGAGAGTCGTCTTTACACCTCCTGTCATGGCCGTGTTGGAGCACAGGGGAGGTTGATTCACTTCCTCGATACAGGTTTATCCAACAGTTCCTGAATTCAAACTCATGACTTTCTGGTCACAAGCTCTGCTCCCTTTTCTCTTAACTCTGAAGAAAAAAAAAAGGTGCTACACTTGGATGTGTTACAGCTCAACTGCTCAGATCACACGACAAGAGCTGAACAGTAACTGTACAAAAAAAACAAACTTAATTGCATCCTCTAAAATATACAAATACAGCCCAGCACTCCCTGCTGTGCAGAACCCATCCATATAGGCCTAGATGCTGTAAATGACTATACATAGTATCAGCGCTTCAGCTGACTTCCTGCTCCTGGACAATGGGGAGCATTATGAGGGGAGCTCATCTTATCAATGACTTTGAGACATTTCCCAGGACTCTCTCTCTCTCTCTCTTTCTCTCTGTATGCCCCAAACAAAGATGATTGGGCTAATATCCCTCGTCGCCTCCTGTGCACATGTCTTTTCAGATGGGGCTCCTCCTCTCGCCTGCAACCACCACATGACTCTCTGCACTCAGCACTGGCTCTGCGCTCTGTGACTGGGGAAGAGGGTGAAAGTAGCCCCGAACCAAGAGCGAGAGAGGGAGAAGGAGCCTGATAAATGATCACATGCTCCGGGAGAGCTCCTCTCGGCAGATCCGGTGATTAAGTTCAACATGGAGGAAATCCACTCATCTAGTCCACACACAAAGTCGCACACAGAGAGAAAGAGACGTTCATGTTTGTTTACTTTTATATATATATATATTCTCACTCATTAAGCATAAATCTGGATTAACTGCAACACTATGATGCTTTCATGTTACCTAGAAAGTGCTGTCATGTACGGTTCATCCGTAGCGTTTCACCTGCTGCATCGAACTCTTGACTAACACAGAAAATGGGGCCATATTTGCTTTCCAGCCCGTATTTGCTTCCATTTCTGCTACAGTCAAACTTCAACGCCCACCTCCACCAGTATCAATAAGATTCAACAGAGCTGATTACATTCTTCTGCTATTAGTTTTCTCTCCGAAAATTTTTTTTGACACCAGTATAAAACCGGAGGGGGGCCGGGGGGGCCTGAATGTTAAGACCTGGACCGGGTCGAAACGAAAACGAGAGCCAGCAAGTGTTGGTGGGGCTTGATGGAGGGAGGACGAGGGGTAGAGGGGTGGAAGGGGCAGAGAAGGGAGGAAAGAAGAAGAAGAAGAAGAAAAAAAGAAAAAAGCAGAGTATGGTCCTCAGGGCTCTTTTCCACAGAGGCGTGTGACACTGGGCCTTTGAATAAATGCAGTGTGTGCTGCAGTGCCCTACAGAGGAACTGATAACACAGAAAGAGACCAGGAGGGAATTTGTTTTAACACAAGTTTTTTTTTTTTTTTTTTAACTCTTTCCTCTGCTCTTCCCTGTCGAGTCGTTCACCTCCGCTCCCATCATCATCATCATCATCAGATGCTGCTCGCTTGCTGACTCTCTGCTGGTTTTCTTTCGCTCGGACTGATTCTGACAGTCCCAAGCCTTGGAGTTTCAGTGTTAATCAAGCTGGGGTGTGTGTATCTGTGTGTGTGTGTGTGATGTAATATTTCACTTGAATCATATAGGTCAGGCTGACACAGAGAACAAAATGGCCTAAATCTGATTCGACTTAGCAAAAACAAAGTTGTGGAGCGAACGTCTTGCATCTTCTGTCGCAGAAGGACACCAGTGGGATTCCTTTGGGTTCAAGTTTGGCCTCGGAGCAAGAAAAAAACAAAACGTATATAGCGCAACAGCTGATAACCACTAAACCCCTCCATCCATCCATCCATCCATCCATCTATACATACACAAAGCCAGCCAGACAAGCAGCTAGCTCCTCTGTAAACCACCATCATCTCATTTATTGGATTTGAATAGAATATCTGTGTTAGGTAACAGTCGCCCAGCACAGAGAGACCTGACTTCCATGGGTTACCTCAGTTAAAGAGTACAGACAAATTTAGCTAAAAAAAAAAGAGAGACAGAGAGAGCAATAGCAAAAAAGGAGAAAGAGAGAGAGCGACTGTTGGAGACAATTCATCTTTCACAACAAGGATCCACAAACGGAGCGACCCTCCTTTCCACCCTTTGCCCCACATCACAGATCTTGAACTGATCAACTAATTGCAAGCAAAACCAAACTCGTCGGCTAAAAAAACGAGAGAATGAGGTGTAAAAAAAAAAAGAAGAAGCAGAAGAAGAAATCAGGTCAAGTTCTCTAACATAAAGTCATAATTACGGGTCGGCCCGTAAACTGACATCAGACAACACGAAATAAAAGTTTCGCCACAGTTTAAACAACCCATCGGTAACAGTACAGTAACTCTGCACCCGAGCGCAGAAGTAGATCAGCTGAATAAAAGGTGGGGCCGGGCGGCATGGAGCTCACCTTCCACCGCCTATACAACAACCGACTGTAATTCATATCTTCCCAAGCACAGAGCAAACTTTTGTGGACATAATAATCCTCCTCTTTTTTTTTTGTCTGGAGGCTTTACAAGAAACCTTTATAACTAGTCAAATGCTGCTCCGCTTCTACAGTGACCTGCTTGTTTCAGTATCTAAATGGAGAGTGGTACATGTTGGCTTGAACATGTCTGATAGAGAGAAGCTTACATGGTGCAACAACAGTGACCGAGGCTCATTTGAATTTGCTCCACTCCACTTGACAGTCAGTGTTGGGCAGCTAGCACAGCCACCGCACTGGCATTTGTTTCCATTTGCATAGACGACCGTTTGCATCTGTGCTTTTCTTTTCTTTTTTTTTTTCCTTCTGTTATCCCAAGCTGCTGTAGGAAAAAAGTTTTTGAAAAAGGACACACCTTGATGATAAAGAGTTGTGGCCTTTCAATACTAAGCAGGTCAATCGGCACATAGGGGAAGTGATGTGATGTCTCACAAATGTTCCTTCAAACTCTCAGGAAAGATAAATCCACCTTAAATCTACTCTCACATATCAAGATCAATCCTGTTCCTTCTGACTTGACTCATAAAAGATATTTCATGTGATCCAAATCGACAGTAAATGGCGTAAACTTCTATCAACGTACAACAAACATAGTACAGGACGAAATCTGAGGCCGAAACCAACTTTTCCACCGTCCACATCTCCGGTAGATCAGGACGGTGCTCGTCGTCACCTTCTTATTTGAATAACCAGACGTATCACATCATTGTTCTCCCTCAGGCTCCTCTGCGTTCCGTGATTGGAAAAAAAAAAAAAAAAATCTCACTATACTGTCACGTCATATGACCACACAAAATACCAACATATGACACCTGACACGCAGGGAATCGTTATATAATACGGCTTTTAAAAAAATATTTATATATATATATGAGGACACATGGCACAGACTGGACTGGGTCACAATGACACAGCAGTTATAATATAACACATTTATCATGGCAGAAGGTGGAGAACGTTTACTCAGCTGAGACAGACAGAAAACAACTCAAATTGGGCAGAGCTTTAAAACATTTGCGCTCAGGTTTCCGAAAAATATGCAGAACAGAAACTTCAACTTCAATTGAAGCCTGAACTACAACCGTCAGCTGTTAAATTAACTCGACGATTGACAGGAAGTGATTTGCAACTGTTTTGGTGAAATCAATAAATCATCTGAGCCACTGGCGATTTGAGTTCAATATCACTATGAATTGAATCTTCTTTTGGGGACATCTATCTGAAAGACATCATCACCTTGGACTACGCCGGGAAGCTGTGATGGACATACTGTATCTCCAACCAGCTTCTTCACATTTTTTTATTAAACTAAATAGATTTGCCAACCAAACCATCAGCAGATTAATTGATAATGAAAAGAATAACTGCGATAGTCACAGCCCAAGAGAAAATCTCAAACTGGTACATGGTGAGCTATTACCATCACCCTCTCCACCCACCTACACATAGCCTACTGTATACAGCAAGTCATTCAGGGAAATGTAGGAAGTGAAAGATTACTGTCTACTTCTTCTTGTCCATCGCAACACCTTATCACCCAGCAACTAAGATTAATTTCACTGTAACATTGTGTTTCTCAAGAGTTGGCTTTCCCTTTTAGATTAGAAATTAATGAACTTTGCTTCGCCATGATGACATCATCTGTTCAAAAGTTTTCCAGATTTAAAAAAAACAAAACAGTACTTTCGATTTTCAAAATGGTGCCAACAGGTGAAAAGCCAACAGGTTTTGCTGATTGGCCGTGTTCCTGCGCTGCCGTATTGGATGTCATGCCCGGCCGGTGGCACGAAGTGACAATGTAGTGGTGACACCGACGGCACAAGTGAAGCCCGAGACCGATGACAAGCGCAGACACTCCAAACAGAGCCATGTTGTTCCCGTTGGCCCGGCCGAGGCCTGGGAACTCGACGCGGGCTCTCCCAGCGGCCCCGGCGCTCACACAACACAACACAACGCAACACAACGCAACATCACAGCAGCACAAACCACCACTGCCCTGTTGACGCTCACTGTCAGGACATCAACACCATAATCCTTTCTAATGGATAGATTCCTTAGATGTGCCATTAGATACTAGTAAGTTGATAAATAAACAGGCTTTACAGTAGCGATGCAAAAAAACCAGTCCTCCTGTCCTGTATGGACACACAACTGTACTTTGATAGCATGGGTCAAACCTGAGGCCTGCAGGAACCAGAAGAACCAACTGAGGCCTCAGTATCATCCAAGTCCAACTCAATGACCATACGATGGCAAAACCACTTATGAAATCGATTCCACTCCATCTTATCTTAAACGGTGAAGAACTGCAAAGTTTATAAAAGCCTCCTTAAGACAAAACAAGCTGCAGATGCAGACGTTCAGTTTACTGCAAGATTTCGGTCAGTCGACTAATCGACCGGTCGTTTCAGCTGTAGAAACTTTAAAAAAAGTGTTTGGTACCTTAGATAACGCACAACCAGAAAAGGAGTCATTGTCAGCTCCAAAAGATTTAGCCGGTAGCTTGTTGAAACTTGTATGAAGCTGAAGTTGAAGTAAACTAATTAGAAAAGAATTTTAAAAAATAAAAATCTAGACCTCCATGCATGCGTTTATCTTATAGCTCCATATTAATTTGCCATTCCCGTTTGGCAGCTCTGTACAATCAGTGTCAAACAAGGAACACTTTCAAAAATTATGTAAAACATTATCTACATCTCCCAACACATGACCTCGCACTACTGAATGGCCGATCACACACTGAGAAGAACCCCATGCGCTCCAGCTCGCATTCAAATCCACATACAGGACATCTGCTTTGACTCTGAAGGAGGAAATCAAACCATTTAACAAGCACTTGACACTGCTGATTTCATACGGGTAATTTGTCATTTTCATTCTTAACTAAGCTTTGGTCTGTTTACAAAAGAGGAAAAAAAAGCAACATGAGGCCTGTTAAAGCAAAATGACATCTCCTGAGCTTTATCTTTAAGACCAACATTGTTAGCCATCACATACCATCAAACACCCACGCAAACACAAACATACATGAAGACCCAAAAAAAAGCACATTTATCCCGTCCCAACCTTCTCTCAGTGTCTCACACTCATATTCACATCTGCAAACACACAAGAGTGAAACTTAATGCACGTCTTACCTGTGAATAGTCAAAGTCAGAGAGAGGTGCTATGCTTTTGATGTATTCGATTCTGAATTGGTCCTCTGGGTTGGCTAGCGGGACAGGGGGTATTAAAGTGCTCATCGCAGACACTATAGTCTACAAAGCAGAAATTGTGGGAGAAAACAGAAACAAACAAAAAAAACAAGCATTAAGCTGATGATAAATACAGGAGGGAAAAAAATCTGACCGTAAGCCTGTATAATAATCAGTGAAATGGGATTGCAGAGGGATCCAGTGTAACAACAGAGACATTGAGCACATTTTTGGGGAGGGGTGGGGGTGTGTATGTGTGTGTGGGGGGGGTTAATACAGATAAAACTCACCACTATGGCATCCTTCACGTTTTTCCGAATATCTTGGATTTTCTGTTTCTTTTCTCTGCGTTTAAAGTTGGGGAGAGAGAACAAAATGTGTGAGGCAACAGTTACCAAAAACAAGAACCACAACAGACAACAGAAGATTTATCATCCATGTGGTTATGAGTAAGACAGGGGTTACTGGCAGGTTAGCTTGTATTCTTATGCATTTTATACACAGATCTATATATTACAGGTGTCAAGGGCCCAGATTATGTGCCGGTGTACGACAGGAAGCAGAGAAATGCAAGATAAGGTTCATTAAAATGTAAACGTAGCGATAGAATGAGCTGTATTGTAGATATTGTCGTTTTTAAATCTTCAAAATGCCAGATCATGCCTCCATATTCTCTAAAAACCCAACCCCTTCTTTGAAAAAAAAAACAAACAAACACTGAATTTCAACATAAAGATGATTATTTTTATACAGTTACAGGACACTTTACATGTACTGGGCCCTGTTTTAAATAGACCAGTGGTAAGATCAATGCCATGCAAGGCCTTGCAGCAAAACAAATCATCAATAGGCCTGTGTCGATCACAACCTTTCACCCTCTCACATGAAACAGGAAACAGTGAATTATTTGGCATCTGTGTGACACCGAGATCCTCACATATGTATGATAACTGTACATGTACACGAAAAAGGAGAAGAAGAAGAAGACGGAGGAGGAGGAGGAGGAGGAAGAGGAAGAAAAAAAGAGAAAGAGAGAGACAGAGAGAGAGAGAGGGGAAAGATATTAGCTGCTTTGCATGGGATACTGGGCCCAACAGGCGCTGCAGTGCCTGGGGAAAATCCATTCACAGTGCTACA
The DNA here is from genome assembly GCA_030347415.2 of Decapterus maruadsi. Taxonomy (NCBI): domain Eukaryota; kingdom Metazoa; phylum Chordata; class Actinopteri; order Carangiformes; family Carangidae; genus Decapterus; species Decapterus maruadsi. The sequence continues at coordinate 24,733,424 of CM064906.1, forward strand.
TAGGCTACTACTGTGGCCTCGACAGGGTTCTCTTTGCCGTTTTTTTAAAATTTAAAAAGAAGAATTACCGTTAACGTACACATTCGAAACCGTTAACGTTAACGTTGCCGTTAAATACGGAATAAAGAAGCAGAAGAACACTCACTCCGCGTTGAAGCCGTTGACGTGTAGAATCCTCATCTGCTTCACAATGGTGCTTTTTCCGGACTCTCCCGCACCTTCGAAAATAGACCAAAAATAAAATAAAAATACATAAAAATATCACCAAATGCCCCACAAACGAGGATATCCTGGTTAGCGTAAAGGCCCCCCCCCCTCCTCCTCTCTCCAACACCACCACCACCAACCCCCCCACCTCCTTCACCACCACCACCACCTCCTTCACCAACACACCACCACATAACATCTCCTCCCCGACAACAACAACAACAAAATAAAGAAAAATGTTTTGGAAATGAAGCCAGATTATAAATTGTAGGCTCCATCAATATCCAACCACCACCACCCCCCAACCCCCCACCCCCCCCCTCACCATGACATATTATTGCACACGCTGTCAAATGGGGGCTACGTGTTCGGTAAACGAAAAAAGGGGGGATTACGGTGTTAGCTTAGATTTCCGCACATAAAATCAGCCTTACCCAGTAATAAGAGCCTGTGTGTGGCTTTATAAGCTTGTCTTTCCTTTTGCAACTGTTTCTCTATCTTTTTATTAGCCTCTCGTTGTGCCTTTTCGTCGATGCGTTGATCTTCAGTCTTGCTGTTGCCCAAACAACCCATCTTCTTCCGTCGCCCTAACCCTTCTTCCTTGTGTGGAATCGCTAATAGAAAAAAAAATCTATAGAAAAATAACACCAGGGACGACGATGATGATGATGATGATATCGTGGTTTATTAAAAAAAAATTAAAATATATATGTATATAACACAGGGACGAGTCTACGGTAAAATAATAATTAAAAAAAAGGGAGAAGAAGGGGGTAAAATCTCTGCGAGGCTTCTCCGTCGGAGGGAGGAATACGTTCCCCCGTTACAATTCCGCTTCAGCCGCAGCCAACCGTCATCCAAACCGCCCGTTAGTTTACAAACCGACGAAGAATGACGACGACGACGACGACTCGGTTAAACAGAGGAACAAAAAAAACAACAACCCCCCCGCGAAAGAAAACAAAAAAAAAGAAAATACATATAAATAAGGAGACGGAGAGGGAGAGGAGAGGGTTTTTTGTTTCCAATTCAATTCCTGGGAATCCAATCCAGTCAACTGTTCCTATCGCGTCTCCAACCCCTCTCTCTTCTCTTCTCTTCTCTCTCCGTATTTTTTTTTCTATCTGAATTTCTATCAGTATTTCTGTCTCTTTAACTCAGCACTGCCTCTCTCTGTGGCACCAGGAAGTAGCCGTGGTGGTGGAGGAGGAGGAGGTAGAGGAGGAGGTGGAAAACAAACCTCCGTTAAACTGTAACATTAACAACCCGCACTGATAGATAGATAGTTAGATAGATAAAGCATTTTATAACTAGTGTAGCGAAGGGAAGACGAGCCATCAAACTAATCCGCTAAAAGAAAAAGAAAAAAATAGAAAAGTAGAGAGGGAGGGAGACCCGGTCGCCACCATTGTGTGTGCTGCTAGTTAACAGGAGGGGCTGGGTCTCTTCTTCTTCTTCTGCTCCTTCTTCTTCTTCTTCTTCTTCTTCTTCTTCTTCTTTGGCCTCCAGTCAGAGAGGTGGCCCCGGCCCAAACTGGCAACCCGTTTCACACTGTGTTAATGTGTACTAAACTTTAATTATCTGTATGTTTGTTTGTTTGTTTGTTTTTTAAATACAAAGTAGTAGAAGAAGTTTTTTTTTCAGCCCTCTTCTGTCTAAAGATTACAGTGCCCCATTAAAGTTGCAGTTGTGTTTACAATCTGTGGTCTACAGGATAGTTTTAATAGTGCCTAAATTAGACACACATCAGGTGAGAGAACCAGTTTTTCCAAAGAAAGTCATGTAGAAAAAAACTGTACAAACAAATAGCCTATTCAATGTTTTACCTAAGTAAATATAGGCAAAAAATATATAGGCTAATTTAAGTATCAGAAGTTGTCATTATGTGCTCAAGTGTCATGTGTCAAATATACTATTGCATATTTTCCAATTACTACTATATGTGTTTCATACACTGATTATGAGTTTTCAATGTAGCCTACAGTATAATCTATCTATAGTTGTAAAACAAATGTACTGGAGAGCAAGTACAATATGAAATGTACTCTTAAGTAAAGATCAAATACCTCAAAATTATACTTATATTCAGTAGGCTATATGAGTAAATGTTACTGCACACAATTTATAGTTTACTGTATATAAAGAAACTATGACTGTGATATGTTGCATTACTGTCCACACTGCACAAAAAGATATTACCATGGATGGCTACTATCTTCAACATTATTCATCTTTAACATCACCTATTTGCAAAAGTAGGTCAAGAAAAACATATCAACTTGCCCCAAACTGATTGTATTGTTTTTTTGTGTAAATCCTAATCTGCAAAGTAACTGTAGGCTAAGTAGAGCACAAGTACAATACGTCCGATCAAAATACAGTATTCAGTTAGAAGCACTTAGTTACTTTCCACCATAACTTTGTTGTACATGAAGAAATTGTAACTGTACCATGTTAATAAAGCACAATTGTCTCTACTGGAAATTAGTGGATCCAATAGGCTGTCTTTTATAAATTAAACATTATACAATGTCCATGATAAAAAAGTAACTGAGTACATTTACTCCAGTATTGTACCATGTTACAGTTTTAAGGGGCCTATATGTCACATACGTAATCACATTTTATACTTAACACTTTTACTTCACTACATTTATCATGTACTGTACTCAAATACACTTATGTGGAAGCTGCAGTTGGCAACAAGATAGTGGAATTAAATAGAAATATTGTGGTTAAGGACAACAAATTAATGCTAGCAAGAAAGGTTGGGTACATGTACTTATTTACAGTACACTGCACAAAAGTCCTGCATTCAACATATATGATGCATTACTGTAAAATATTTTCTAATATTTCATATTTTAGCACTGAACTATAATTATTGCAATACTGACATGTACATTACGTTATTGCTGTGCCTGGAAAAGGTGAGGGTCATCTTATTTATTGTATGTTATCTTATAAATCTCACCATGAGGATCAAGTAAGACTAATCATAGCCTGTAATCATGCATTGTGATGTATTTCTTGATCATATTTTGTATTATTGATATGACTCTGTAACTAAAAGTAAAAGTAGCAGGAGCAAAAGTACTGCATATAATCAGTACAGTACATTTGCACCTTTCCAGAGTCATTGTGCATTGGAATATATTAGTGTGTGATGTTTTAATCATATGTAAAGTCTTAATGCATCAAGTAATTACTAACTTAAGCTAGCAGATAAGTGTATTTGAGTGAAATATACAACATCTTGCCTTGAAGTAGAAGTATTAACTACCATAAAATGAAAAGTCAAATAAGTTAAGGTAGCCACTGCTTATGCATCCCCAACAAAAGTGAGTTGGATTCAATCACACAAAATGTCATTGTACTGTAAAATAATGAGCCATACACAGTCACAGTCTATCATCTTACTGTAAAACTGTAGCGGCACTATGGGAAATAAAAATAAAAACATTCAGTTTGAGCAGGTCACCATACAGTCATCACTATGGGATAGTGCAGGGATACATTTTCACAAAGTAAAATACCGTTTATTATGATGTGAATTGTCAGTCTTACAGTGAATATACTTGTCTTCCACACGCTGTAAATAAAAGTAATATTAAAGATAAATGATATTTTTTAACACTTCCACCCAGCAGGCCCCACTTTGTCAACTCTGTGCTGTAAAACTCACCTCACTACACTTACAGATCACTACTACAGGACCTCCCATTCTGAAAAAAAAACCTTATATAACACTTTCTATACTGTTCCCAGACTGAGAAATAATGCGCTTGTGACATACGATGAAGCTGTAAAAAAAAATTTAAAAAAATAAAAACATCTCTCTACAACACAGAACAGGTACGGTGCTGCAAGTCTGGCGGTGGCGATGGAAGTTATGGTCATGACATTTAGGAGGAAATAGAAAAACTGTCGCTGTTGTGAGTATTGTCTGACATTTATGTTTAGCTTGCTGTGGCTTCCTCTCCACCAGACCAAAATGGGGTTGTGGATTTGTTACGCTCTGACTTCTCACTATCCAACACTGCACTTTCCATTTAGACTACCATTGTGTTATCTGCAGGTGACAGTTGCACTGACATGACTGACTGTAATACTCCGCCACAAGAGCGACTGGTGAAACTTAACCGAGGCCTTTAAAAAAAACACACACAAAAAAAAAAACACTGAGCTAATGCTAACTTGCTAAATTGCACTGTGCTGCACTGTGGTAAGACAAAAACAATCATTACATAGACTACACACTGTGCTTGTATGCTTATATTACAAACACATTTATAGATCACTCAATAGCATGAGACAACCATGAATGAATTGTTGTGTAACATAATATAACAAGGAGTGTGCTGTTATTATGTCCATTATGCAAACACAATGCAAATACAAGTTTCATGTAGTGAAATGAGTGCAACAAAGTTGTGCAGCATGCAAATAAATCGAGCCTTCACCTATAGTGGTGTGAAAATAGTAGCACCACAACCCCACCCCTGCCAAAAGAGAGAGAGAGAGAGAGAGGGAGAGAAAAAAGAAAAATCCAGTCTCCCCACCTCAGAGAGCAAGGTCAAAACAAGTGACTGGCCCACATCGCCCTCTAGCGGCCAGAGGCAGCGCTGCACACATGGCTGGGACTACTGGCAGTTCCTCATGAATGACACAGAATCAGGTTTTGTTGCATAAATTATCTTTTTTTTTTTTTTTAGGAAGTGGTGTCTGATATGTATATTTAGCTCGCTACGGCTTTCTCTCCACCAAACGTACAGGATGTGTGCGCACTCATCAGCTCGTCAGGGTTTGACCTTTTTCAGCAGTCGAATTTCTTTTTAAATGCTCAAAAAGGGGAGATGGGAGTTTTTAGCTTATTGTTATACCTGTTTCACCTGCATGTTTGAGCTTCACTGAATGTGCAGTTTTATATAATTCAACTGCTGAAGTGGGGTGGAAAGTTTCTCTCTCTGTGTGCTACGCTACCCCTTAAATCTGACTTTAAGACGCCAATAACGTATGAGCAGGATTGTTGTGAGATATAAAACAACTGATTTGGTCCAATACACAGATAACACAACTGTAATGTGAGACTGTACTTTACAGTGGGCGACATCTTGTGTCCAGTGGTCAAACTTTAAAATAAAAAAAAAAGAGAAACAACTGGTCTGTAGAGGAAGCTTTAAACTCTCATTAATATAACATTTGTAGGTAATAAGAGCAGAAATATTCCATTATTAACTCCTCCGTCAGCATGTGTGTGTGTGCAGCGGTTGGGAGACATTTTCAGATCTTCCTCCTAAGTAAACATAGCAATAAGACAATCTAAAAATATTCTGTTTTCAAAGTCTGACAAAGATATTTTTAGTGTTTCCAGGCCGGTAGTGAACCTGTGCAGCAGAACGCCTAACCACGCCGCCGCCGCCGCCAGGGTTTGAGGCTCCTCCGTCTCTCTGGTACATATACTGTATATAGTTGCTTATCAACTCTCGACAATGTAAAGCTGCATTTCAGAGACACAACAGAGGGCTCTGCAAAACCACTGGCCTTTAGTAAAACACATTACATGTAGTCAAATACATGTTTTTTTTTTCTTCTCTCTGGCAGGGTAAAAGATTATAACTGCCAGTGAACTGGTACAATAAATCTAAGAATAACTGACACTTAAAAGTACGAGCTCTTTTCTATGTATAAATCTCCCACACTTATTTACAAGCCCCGACTGTAATTGAAGCATGTACAGTAAAAACGGGGCACACGTCCAAATGATATCCAGCTAAAATTAGGCTCCTTGAATTTTTTTTTTTTTCCTCTCTCTCTCTCTGAGGCCGGAAAGAACTTTAGAGCAGTCTCTTGAGGGACAGAGGCTCTTGATAAAGCAGGAATTATACAGTAAGCAAAACCAGGAGAGAGAGAGAGAGAGAGAGAGCACAGTCCAATGTCCTCTCTAATGTGGTGTGGCTCACTCCGATTTAGCTGACTGGAGTATCAAGACGATTCACATTGCGGCCCTGCTATCAGCATGACAATAATTCATACTCCAGTACCTTCTGTCGGTCATTACATTAACTGGGAACTCTGTGCAGTTAGTAGCAAAGTTCAATGAAGTCAAGTCAATGATAAAACCCATTTAGACAGAAGCAAAGTTCACCCGACTCCACTTGTATTTAAAGGGGGGAGGGAGGGCCGACCGGCCGGCGGGGCTATACCTTCCCCACTGCCAGCCTCTGTGGATGAGTAAGCTTTTCCAAAAAAGAAAAAAAAAATGGTTTCAGGTGCAGGATAGTGGCTTTTAGAAGACAAAGTTTAAAAAAAAAACAAAAAAAACGCACACACGAACCAGACATGACAATCTTGTGACTTCCATCAACCTATTTAATGGCCTACCTGATTCCAGCGATCGCTTGTGTGTGGAGTGTACTACATTGTTAGGAGCCTGTTGTTCAGGCTCATGAAGGCTGATAAGGCTGAGATATGAAACAGCCAGTTAAGGACATCTAGGAAAGCTGTAACAGATATTATCACAGGCCCTGTGCAGAATCTGATCCAAGAGACCTAACAATAAAGTAACTTCCTTTCCAAGAAATAATAGGAACTCGCCTTCCAGTTCCCATCCCTGCGCTCATGGACTAAAATATAAAGTCTGAAGAACTCTATTAAAAGAATCCAGAGTTTCTGAGTCGTCTTCTGGTCGAACCCGTTTCATGGCGACTTTGTTATTGTTTCTGCATTTTTACAGGCAACGGCATCTTAACAAATGTTATTGTGTTGGCTGGAGGAGAGTCTTATAATAACCCCTCTGTTCCAGTGACTCCAGTGATTCATGGCGTAATTAGTGGAAATTTTCTGATATCTTCCCTGACTTCCGAGCTACTTTAAATATATCGTGTGTACTCGACTTCCCATGTTTGAGCCACAAACTTGCGTGTTTGAAGGAAGCTTGATTTCCCGTCACATCACAACAGGGCCTTATTTTGATCAGAGACGAAGATACCAGAGGTCTGGACCGTCAACGAAAGGTTCATTTCTATGACGCTCTGTGTGAGTTACATATAAAAGTGAATACGGGCATTTTCATCATCACATAATTGACTCATTGACCGAAAATGCTCATTGCAATTTCCAGAGAATATGACTGATTACTAGTAAACGACGACTAACTGACTGAAATATGTGCGGTTTAAAAGCTGGAAACGATTAAGTTTTTTGTATCTCTTTTTGTTTAGGCTGTCGGACTGTTTCACTTCAGGAAGTCATAATCAGATAAACTGTGACTGCAACAGAATGAAGCTCTTTTGTTCAATGAGGATTTAAACAATCACTTGATCATCATAGTTTCTGCAGGTGGACTAGTTGTCTTATTGTTGTGTTATAAGACTCTGTGTCTTGTTAACATTTCCATGTTTCCCACATTCTGTGTCATAAACTATAAACTGTTTTCTTGTCTGTAATAACATCTATTGCACGTCTGCCCGTCCTGGGCGTGGGATCCCTCCTCTGTTGCTCACCCTGAGGTTTCTCCGATTTTTCCCTGTTAAAAGGGTTTTCCATGGAGTTTTTCCTCAGTCGATGTGAGGGTGTAAGGGCAGAGGATGTTGTTGTGATGTCATGTAAAGCCCTTTGAGACAAACTGTTTGTAAAAACAGGCTTTACAAATAAAACTGCCTTGCCTTAAGTGAAATAATAAAAAAAAACTTGACTGTAACAATAGCTAATTTAATATACAAGTATCAGATTTAGAAGCTTCAATTCAGCAGGTTTGCTGCACCTGATCTGCAATACATCAGGTGATATTTGTGCTGTTAAGTAACCGCCCCATCTGTTTTCACTATTGCATCACTTCTGCACCTATAAAGCCTTAAAACTAATCAACACAAAACCTTTAATCTAAATTATTTTGATATCTTGTACGGACCATTTCCCACCCCCCTCAAACCCTAAATGCCCTGAATCCTGCAGATTTTTTCCACAGAGTCGTAACTTCGCTCAAAACGATCAGCTGTCAGCCCGTGTCATACCACAGAGCACTGATGAAACACAAAAGTTGAAGTGGCTATAAACACGACTGAAAGTGACGGACTCCAGCTCCGGCTCCTCAACCCCTAACGTGGCAGCTCAGCTCATTCAGGAAAAACTGTTAGTATAAAAAAAAAGAAAAAAAAAAGAAGTTCCTCGTTTGGCTATCGCGGCTCAGCTAAATACCTGCAGCAAATACAAACAGATAAAGTGACCCAGATTAGCTAGCATACGTTGCCTTGAAATGTAACACTATTTGAAAGGTGTCCACTTTCAGAGGAACACAAACCACCTCGGTCCTCTGGCATGCAACAAGAGTCCTACAGGAGACCGACCTGCAGGGTATAAAGTCCCCAAGGCCTCTCAAGAAAAACCCAAAAGTGGCCTGTGGATATGTTTTCTAACAGATATCTCCCCAAAAATAATTGTGACTCGGTGGAGAAAGCCGTCCGAATCCCATAATAACAACGTGCTTGAAACCGCTCACGGTAAAACACAGATCACACATGGTGTAAAGGCTGTCAACAGTGGCTCATGGAAGAATGTATGACACTTCCCTGTGTGACTTCATTAGGATGAGCCATTTCTTCCTGTGTGTAATTAGTGAGGGCTGTTTACTCAGGAAATTAAACTGGTAGCCATTTATTATACAGAGTAATAAAGCATTGCACTGTTTAAAGTAAAGCAAATACGTACAAAAGTGTCACACGTGTGACTGTCACAACTTATTCCCTCACCTTGTTTTTTTATTGTATTGTATTTGATAACTGAAGATCTATGTTATTCTACGTATAATATCTTATGTGTGGTGTAATATAATAACAATAGAAGTGATTGAGCTAAATCTATGGTTGTAAAGTCACCTTAAATGTTTGTTTATGCTAAAAAGCAGCTGTAGAGATAAGTTTGTAAAAGTGGAAGTTACATTTTGGAGCTTATATATGTGTGTTTAACAGTGCACAATGGCTGAAACACATCTATTATGATGTAAATGAATGCGTCATAAACTGTCAACCACAGCCTGGTTCCATGTAATTCTTACATTTCTCTGGAGCGCGTAATAAAACTAATGACCTCAGTTGGGTCACTAACTGATTTATGTGCATGCAAATAAATCAAACTTGACTCTAACAGTGATTGTTTCGCTGTAACTCTTCTGTAAAACAACCTCCGGTCAGATCACCACTGTATTGGAGCTATAAGCGATTCTTTTAACTTCTATTTCAGATCATGATAAATACAAAAAGTAATAAACGCTTTGAAGTTGACATTGAAACTGACACAATAAAATCAGTCTCTCCATTATCTAAGAGTTGTCTGTACTCCAAACTTTATACAATGATTTAATCTAGCACCTCCTAAATTATGCTGTTTATTGTGGTATACTACAAAGGGCTCTTACATACTGTTATCACGAGTGTTTACTGAAAACTTCGCTGTAAATGTATAACACTTGCTGTAGTCAATAGGCTTTTTCATGAACAGATGTGACAACGTGTCACACTATTATAAGTAATAATCCGCAACACTACAACAACACTCCACTGGAAATTACAGTAGAGTCATTTTCTGCATCAAAATGGCTCTTTAAGTACATATAAGGCCTGTTAAACTACTCCATATTACACTAGACAACTTTCTACTGCACTATTCCAGCACATGAGCCACTGCTATACCACACTTTACTATTACCGCTCTTATTATTATCATTATCGGGGGAAAAAACTGACTTCTAATGTGTCATAGTCAAACAAAATGCTATTTTTAATTGTACCTTACATAACACTTGAAATAGTTGTTCCGTAAAAAGACATGATCCACCACAGACAACTACACCATAATACACCACGCCACACTACACCACACTAGTGTTGAGGGTAAACACGGCCCAGAAACTAAAATCCAAATAGTCTCTCTGACATGTTTCCATACTAAAATGCACTCTGCATCACTAAACCACGGGTCACTGTACTACATCGTGCTCTATTTACTGAAACATCTCGCTGTGCATGTAACGCCATTAGTCAAAATGCTGTTGTTTTCTGTTGTCCTCGCTTCACCACAAGCAGCTGTAGCCCACTACACTACACTACACTGCGCTGTGGCAAAAGGGATTTTTCCGCACCTCTGAATACTGAGGTCTGCTGCTGAACCATATCCTATAGGTATTACATATACAACAACACTACAGGCCACTCACTATACAGGCACTCCAGTCCACGGTGCTCGATTATGTAATGAAAAAAAAAAAGCAAATGTAAATGTGCCACATAATAAGTCAATCAAAAGACTATTTTTATTGCAGCCAGACAGACGTCCAACAGGTCAGGTCAAAGGGCCTACCTACTATACTACGTAATACTGCAAACATACACCAGGAAGCAAAGCTAAGTTTACTCTAAGTATCTTTGTATACCTATATAGCCTCCTTAACTTTACATTACACTATAGCTACACACACACATACACCACTGTACTGCATTATATTTAACTATGGGCCACTACACTCTACTACATTTCCAGTCAGTGCCTGGATTACAATACCACAGTAGCCTATATATGCTAATTTACAAATAAACATGGTCTTTCTATATATTTGTATTGTAAGGCTTAATAAAAATGACCTTATACAACACTATGCTACCTTATTCTCTATTATACAACAACACAGACCTATAGTTATGAGTTGAAGAAGATAAATACTGTAACTGGCTATAGCCTACTACTTCCTACTACACCAATTTACTTGAGTTTCCAGGAAGGTGAACCCGTCCCAGTAGCCAAAAGCTAAGTGGAAACCTGTGTAAATCTGGATTATTAGTAGTATTTATTTGAGTTTTTTATTGAAGTTTTTATTGGCTTCCTCAAAATCCCTCATAAGCCTATATAAATGTAGCAGCAGTGACAGGACAGCAGGCCCACTCACTGGAGTCTACACGTCCATCTTCATCGTTTGTCATTGACAGCCGCAGGGGGTAGTCTTCACAGCCAAGCCAAGCCAACAGATGTGGCAATAGGCCTTCGCCAGGGCTGTGTGTATGTGTGTGTATGTGACATAATTTCTGGAAAGGCCGGTACGTTTTTTTGTTTTTTGTTTTTTTTGTTTCTAATAATAAAATCGCCTTGTAGTCCAAAAGCAAACAACAACATCAACACCATAGGGACTAGTGGACCTTACCTAGCAGCAGCAGCCGATGCGTCTGTTTATACTCCCGTTTGAGCTCCTTCAGCGCCCTGTCAATATTCTTACTGACTTTCTTCGCCTCCTTCTCGGCCTCCTTCTCCTCCACCAGCAATTTGTCCCAGTTTTTCTGCTTTTGGGTGCTAGTCTTTTGCAGCAGCTGCAAGCGTCGGCCGCGGTCCTTCCCTGTCCCCTTACCGCCGCTGCCTCCTCCGCCACCGCCGCCACCTCCACCTCCTCCACCGCCGCCTCCGTTTTGTATGAGCACACCGTCGGTGCCGGTGTCTCCACGGCGGTGTTGTTGCTCCCCGGCGGCCGGGAGCCTAGCAGGGTCCCCGGGGCCGCGTAGCGCCGAAGTCTCCCCGCATCCCCCGGTGTCCTCCTGGCGCGCTGCTCCCCCGGCGCGGCTCGGCACGGCGGCGTCCGGAGGCTGGTCGGAGTCCGAGGTAGCGTTGGAGATAGACCCGCTCAGGTCCCCGAAGAGCCGGGGACGCAAACTGTAGCACAGCCCCATGTTGAAACCAATATTTGTCTGTGAATGTGATTTTTCATAAATTAAAAATATCAAAAAAAAAAATCGCAGTCGCGCCACCAAGCCCTAACGAGCCATCGTCACATTGGAGCTCCAGCGGTGCAATTTAAGTCCGAATTTGAGCCGAAAATGTGAATGAATTATGCTCCGACATTTGCTATATGTCATTTTGCATTTTCCCCAGTCAGCCTTCGCTTCGTAGTTAGTGGATCACCTGATCCTTTAGTGGACACTGCGGGTCCACCTTACCGTAAGTAACCAAAAGCACAACCTTGGAGAAAAAACGCGTCTATCCGCTGCGCACACACACAACAATCTGACTGCACAGTTGTTAGGTGCAATGTACGGCACGTCATGTTACTACAGTATGGCCATTTCGAGAATGCTGGTCATGATTTTCATTCCTCACATTTCATGCCTGCATGTCTAAAGACACCTACTGCACTGTAGATAGGGAACCTGCTCTTTATTATTGCATAACATAGCGTGTCTTCCTTTGGCCCATTACCCTTCCCTTTAAACCGTTTGCTGCCCACACAAACCTATTAAAATATATACATACACACACTCACATTTCAGTGAGATAATTTAAGACTTTATTCTGATATCCAGATTTAATAAGGCTTAGTTATACACAGGGCTACTATGGCTATGTTTATATTGACAATTTATTTGTTATACAAAATAGCCTAGGCCTACTCTTTTTTTTTTTCAAAAGTCTCATAATGTAGGACTACAGGATCTAATTTTAGAGTCATCAGCATCTGAAATGTGAGTTATGAGGCCTTTAAGGGACCCTTACTGTGACCCTTAAGAAAAATAAGGTGTTCTTTTGTCTATTTCACATCTGAATCAAACCATACAGTCTGAAATATAAGAATATTTTACTATACCCACTTTATCACAACCCCAGAGTTTTACAGTGGATCAGAAACCAACAACAGAGTGATGTTTTATGGCCACGGATGAATATGTGAATGAAATATTAAATAGATCAGGGTCCTCCTGAGTGAGGCGATGCTACTCAAAGGTCAGAAAAAGTTGGGAACCCCATAGCTTGGTTTACAAGAGCCACTCATCATCAGTCACATGCAGGGGCAGAAGTACACCACTAGATGGAGCACTTATAGCACTTGTAAAATGCATGTAGAGAGATGAACAATTAGCCATAATATTTATTTAATTGTCTAATTCCATATTGAACAAAATTGTACAAGTCTCTATTGTTTCTTATATATAGCCTATATAAAAAATTTGCAGCGTTTTCAGAGTATTATCCTAATACAAGGCTTAAATTCCCGCTCTTACCCTGCAGGTATATAGAGCATCACTTCGCTTTTAGTAATTTTTTTCAGTGACAATTTGTAATTCCTTGTATGATATTGTGTAATACAAGTCTTTATATGAATTTGCACCCTTCTCACAGTAGCTATAATCCTAAATCCCCACTCTTACCCCAGACCTGCTTGGGCCTCAGGTTTACAGAGCATCACTGAGCTTTAAGTAGGCCTAGTCATATTTCTTACAAAGACACTGAAATAAGTGGTTTTATGAACATACAAAACAAGTACAAACTTTGGCCTTTTTTTTTCTTTTTTTCTTTCTTTTGTAGACCTGAATCTGACGGTTTAAGTTTGTTTGTTTGTTTGTTTTGTTGTACCCTAGGGGCCTAAATATTGATAGCAATATTGGTCTTTAGAGTTATAATTTCAGCACATTTTTACATTATCAACTTACATCTTATATATGTGGATCTGTATGGAGATCACAATGTTTTTGTTGTTTTTAATATTTTTATTTCCTGCTCTTTGACGATTTGATTTCATTTTATTTTGGAAGTCTCCGTCCTCCTCGTTGCCTAGGAGACAGGAAGCCGCCCTTAGAAACGGACGGAGCAGCAGCAGCAGCATCTCTCAACACTTCACCGTCTCCGCGTCGTCTTCCTCTTTTACCGGTGTGGAAATGTCTCCTGAGGTAGGTATTATTACTTTATGTTTTGTTTTATTTACCGGTTTGTTGAGTAAAACTGTCTGACGGATGAAATGAGGAGTGGAGGACACGGCGCGTGAGTTTAGCTTTAGTTTGCTCTCGAGCTCCTATGTTTACTTTAAGATTACACTAAAACTAGACTGTTCAAGTTGAATCATGAGCTGCTAAAACAAAAACTCCTTATTATTAAGTAAAACTACCACCACAGTCGACTCATTAATAAACGTATTTAAATAAGGTTGTTGTTATTATAGGAACCAGTGCTGATGGCTAATGGGCTGTGATTTAACCTGATGACTCACATGCAGCAACAGAGATTTCTCTAGAGATGCAATACAGTTAATTGATGTATACATCTATATAGCTAATCACAGAATTATGTTTTGTTTTTTGGGTTGTTGTTGTTTTGTTTTGTTTTTGTTTTTTTACCACATTAGGTAATCAGTGAAAATAAGTTTGTCACAACCCAAGATTTCACTACCTGGGCGCCCAAAAGTTGAGCAGATGTTATAATAACCATTAAATAAAACCACTGGATATGGCTCACAAAGGATTCCTGTTTTAATAGTGGTGGTGGTTTCATTAGATCCAGTTTGAATCCTGATCTAGTTTTCTGTCAATTATCAATACACTATCCCTAAAGTCCTGTGTGACTTGGTGGTCAATCCCATCACACTGGAGTAGGATGAAGTTTTCCTCTGCTTCAAAACAAAAAACAAAAAACAGCCAGGATGAATTTTTGTCCACTAATTCACAATGTTTGGCATCAAAACACATGCTTGGAAAAGTTGCTAGAAGTGTTTTTTACAAAAGCACCAACATCATTCAAGACCACTGGCTCACTTAAAGTGTGTCCTATCTAACTGCTGGACAGAAAGCCACAAAATGTGTCAGTGAGGGCTGTTCTCTCTTACTCAGTGGATTGAAACGGTAAAACCACGTCTCCTGCTTCTCTTGTGAGTCTGTTTCCTGGCACACGTTCTTAAGCTCATGTCCACTTTAATCCCTTTCCCCCTCACAGTGGATCACCTCTGTCTGCAGCGAAGGCTTATCTTAGGAAAGGTGAGGCACAGTGCAACAGGTAGGACTTGCAGACTCGTCTCCACAGGGAAAGGGAAAGGGAGGCTGCTCATGTTTTACGCCCTCAGAGAGAGAGAGAAGAGAGAGAAAGAAAGAGAAAGCGCTGGCACAGTGGCCGTTAAGTCCTTGATCTGTGGCGGGATGTTGCTTTGCTGCGAACAATGACCAACTGTTGGACCGTGTTGGACTGTCCAGGTTTCCCGCCAGTGAAGGAGAGGCAGGGTTGTCTGTGGACGATGAACCGCTACACCACTCTGAAGCAGCTGGGCGATGGCACCTACGGCAGCGTGCTCCTCGGCAAGAGCAACGACACCGGGGAGCTGGTGGCCATAAAGAGGTGAGAGCTGCTCCAGTAAACATAGTATAAATATATATATATACAGTGTTGTTTTGTCTCAAACTGTTAAGCTGATTACACCCTGCGTGGCTGCTGCTGCAACGTGCTTCAAAGCTGTAGACTCAAACGTGTTGTGTCCTCTCATGGCAACACTTGAATAAGATAAAATTTAAAAAAAAAAACAGATTTAGATTGTTTGCATCTTTACAGGAAATAAACTCTTGATATAACCAGGATTAGGATCATTTTGAAGGTGCAAGTTTCCTGTCATTGTACAAGCTGTTTATAAAATGTTATTGTTCTGTCAGAGTTATTTATTTTCACTCTCTTATTCTAAATATATATATGTGGATATATCCTAGTATTATATCTAAAAGATTATGATGCAAGCTCTTATTGAAGACAATGAAAGGAGTGAAAGTGCTGTTATCCCTTTGTAGGCAAAATGTATTATGCAAGTGTAGTGGTAAGAAAATAATGATGCACAATGTAAAATATATATTAAGATACTATTTAATAACAATAATGCATGCATTAGTTTCTGTGTATAGCCATATTGTGGCTTCAAAATTAAAATTAATGTGGTTGTAAACACAAATCAGTGAAAACAGAAAGATACCAGTTGCCCCTAAATGCACCACAGCCATCAGTAAATGAGGTGTAGATGAAAATGTTTAGAGTATATTCATGAAAATATATATTTCTTTAGGATGAAGAGGAAGTTTTATTCCTGGGACGAATGCTTGAATCTGCGAGAAGTAAAGGTGAGAATTATTGTCATTTTAAACCACCAGCGATTTAACCTGCAAAATCCAATATCTACTGTATAGGTTTTGCGACATCTTTCTAGATTAAGACATAATTTCTATAAATGAATAAATTTCCTGGCTGTAAACTACTGTATAAACAAGAACCATTGCAACTTCAAAACGTCATTTTCAGCTCAGCTGCCATCCACAATAATGACTTTACTTGTGAGTGGGAAAGTTTTAAATTTACACATTGACAGTGGGCAGTGTGATAAATTATTTTGGCAGCTTGAACTATTATTGTGTGTATTATGTTTGGGCATTTGAGCTGATTTACTGAAATGATAAGGTGATTTTTTTTCACTGTGTGATTAGTCTCTGAAGAAGCTGAACCACACCAACGTGGTGAAACTGAAGGAGGTCATCAGGGAGAACGACCACCTCTACTTTGTCTTTGAGTACATGAAAGAAAACCTCTACCAGCTCATGAAAGAAAGGTAACAACACACCAGACTTACTCGTGCATCATACGTTATTTAAATTATGTGTGCGGTGATTTCATTAGTTGTGTTTTCATCACCGGTGGGAATGTGAGAGCTATTTGGGTCAGCTTGAGTCATAATGTGTCAGTCTTGGCTTTTTTTTTTTGCAGACACAAGTTGTTCCCTGAGTCAGTCGTCAGAAACATGACATTTCAGATATTACAGGGACTGTTCTTTATTCATGAACATGGTAGGTGACTTCAGCACGGCCTCTCATGGTCCAGACAGAAGAAAATTATTTTCTTTTGACCACTGCTGTCTCTTTCTCTTTCATAAAATGCTGTGTTATCAAACTGTCAGCTCCGCCTCGATAGTTCAACATTTTGGCAAATTTGTCATAATCCCTATAGTCATAGCAGTAGGTTTGTTACCTTTAATTGTCGGTGCAAGCTATTTTTAGAACGGTGGAGCAGAGCTGCGAGCTGCTCAGAGTTACGCTATGGAGGCTCATGGGATTTCTTGGTTTCTCTCATCAAATACACAATCCAACAACTCCAAAACGCTCTGGTGGACAAGCTGTGACCTGCACATTGACGACGCTATGAGATAATAACGAAACGTTACCAGACAGAGTTGTTTTAGAGGTAAATTCATGCAAAACTGCTGATGCACATTCCCATCAGAGGCAGTTTTTCTGCAAGCAGTCTCTGCATTTACCTCTAAAACAACTCTGTCTGGTAACATTCTGTTATTATCTCATAGAGTGGTGAATGTGCAGGTCACAACTTGTCCACAAGAGCGTTTTGGAGTTGTTGGATTGTGTATTTGATGAGAGAAACCAAGAAATCCCATGAGTCTCCGTATAGCTAGCAGCTCTGCTCCACCGTTCTAAAAGTAGCTTGCATCAACAATTAAAGGTAACGAACCTACTTCTAAAACTACAGGGATTATGACAATGGGCCAATTTGCCAAAATGTTGAACTATCCCTTTAACACAGTGAAATAATCAACCTAAGATGTATATATAAATGCTGGACAGTTGATAAGACATCAGGCATCAGGATTTTCTCCAACTAAGAATGACTCACTTCTCTTGTGCTTCAGCGGGAAGAGGAGGTGTGAGAGGCCCGAAGCCTAAACTGAACAAAGTTTTGTTTCTCAGAGAAAAAGAAAAACCAACACTGTTTTTAGTGCACGTGGGTGTTGGTGTTATTCCCACTTCAATAAGGCATGATTGTTTGCATAGTGTTTTGTCTTTTCTTTCCTTTATCCCCTCTTTCTTTTCTTTTTTGTCTTTTACCACCTTGCCGCTGCCAGGGAAGATAAGATGTTTTCTGAAAATGAGATAAGGAACATACTGTTCCAAATATTGTCTGGCTTAGCGTTTGTGCATAAGCACGGTAAGAAACTCCTCCTGTCTTTTTCTCTACGCTTGGCTTGACTGTGTGTTGTCAGGTTCAGGTTAAAACATCTTTTTTTTTGTGCCTGAGATGTTTTAACTCAACATAGAAGTGTGATGTGCATCAGTAGAGAGTCTTGTCTTGGTTGCAGTGGTAGCGTTGGTAGCAGAAGTTAGAGGCAGTAAATATTCGTGCTTACAAGTACAGACAAATATCAGCAATGGCACATGCAGTTTTCATTTGACTCACTCGTGTTTTTCAGGGTATTTCCACCGTGATATGAAACCGGAGAACCTGCTCTGCATGGGCCCAGAGCTGGTGAAGATTGCAGATTTTGGACTGGCGAGGGAAATCCGCTCCCAGCCACCGTACACCGATTACGTCTCCACGCGATGGTGAGACTGACTTTAAACAATAATAATTCCTGTAGATGAAGCACGTACTGCATAATGAGCTGCCAAGGTTGTGCAGTCTGACCCGAATCTTTTGACTCACAGTAACTCCTGCTGTAATATCACTGAGCATGTACCTTTAAAAAGATTATAAGATTTAATTGGTGCTGACAAGGGGGGAGGCAAATCCATTCAGGGGACAGAGAGGAAGACAAACAGACTAGACAGTGGATAATCACTCACTGTTGTGATTAATTTGTCTGATGCCTTCTATTTACGCTACATATGAACTTCCTCTTCAACCCACATGTTCAACATTGATCTTTCTGATAACATAGTACAGTGTATGTCCATGTTTTTATTCCCAAAAGTTTCCTTCTGCTTCTGGTTTCAGTTCCCCTTGGTCGTTCCATTTTTTGTTGTTGTCAGAATTCAGAAAAATTAAAAGAATTAGCAGCAACATCTAATTTCTGGAAATGCTGCACCTGTTAACCTGCAAAATTCAGCCTATTTCTTCATAAAAGTTAAGTAAAGCCTATCAATAGTGCTGTTAAATTTTTTGATTTTATATTTAAGATGTTGTGAGGACACAGGAGAACATTGAAAACCTGAGCTGATTAGAATAAACCAGTGTAAGGGTCAGTGAAAAATTTTTTTTTAATGAATAAAAATAAATAAACGATTTAAAAGCATCAGATTTGTTAAAATATACCTGGGTTTTAAATGGCCTGAATATGTCAAATGGTGAAACCACAAAATAATGAACAATATTAAATATTTGATCCACCTACAGTGAATTAAGGTGAAAATATACCTTCTTCTGAAAATGTTAAATTTTAGTATTTTTTCTACACTTGAATTGTTGCCCTAAAAAATCATCTTTTTCTCTGAATAATGTGAGAAAGTATGTAAAAATTTGTCCAGAAACATAGTTTCAGATTTATTTTCCTGTATATAGTCACATTTTTATGAAAATGTACTGGTTACATCACTTCACATTGGGATGCATCATGTCACTGACCCGTAAATAGATGGACAACCCCAGGGTTTATTGATAAAAGTTCTTTTTGTCTTCGATAATCAGTGCAGTATCTTGGATTAAATGTTCGTAACGTTGGTGAAACGTGACCAGATCAAACAAAAACAGAAATACCTTTCAGTCTTCACGTGCAGATGTTCCATAAACGTCTCCACATGTTGTTGATGTTCAGGTACCGAGCCCCAGAGGTTCTGCTCAAGTCCAGCTCCTACAGCTCGCCCATCGACATCTGGGCCGTGGGCTGCATCATGGCCGAGCTCTACACCCTCAGACCCCTGTTCCCCGGCAACAGCGAGGTGGACGAGATCTTCAAGATCTGCCAGGTGCTGGGGACGATGACGAAGGTGAGCCGTCGCAGCAGGTGTCACACGCACACGCTCCACCACCTCGACGTATGACGACCCTCACCGTCCTGTCCTCCTCCTCTTCCTCCCTCCGTCAGGCGGACTGGCCTGAGGGCTACAACCTGGCCGTCTCCATGAACTTCCGCTTCCCAAAGTGTGTCCCCACCAGCCTCAAATCCCTCATCCCCAACGCCAGCAACGACGCCGTCGCGCTGATGAAAGACATGTTGCAGTGGGATCCCGAGAAACGGCCGAGTGCTGCTCAGGTAGGTGACATGTGAACATAAACAAAACGCACACAAAGGTCAGACTTGAAGGTGTTAGGGTTATCACTGCTGATCACTGCGAGGTCACTCAGGTCCTTTGGCGACAGTGAGCTCACTTATTTTTAGTGTGTCAGGTCCAAGTGGGAATCAATCAGCTTATCTTGTCTGTCACTGTAATACCAGACTTGACTGTGAACACGCTGCAGGCATCGCTGTGAAACTTTTGAACCACTAACGAAGCCCAACAGTCACAGATAATTTGTCTCATTAGTCCTTTAAAAGTAGAAAAATGTAGTTACTTTTCCTGGTAATTAGTTACTTTTATAAGGCAGTAACTTCTGGAAATTAACGAGCAACTATAACTAATGGCTTTTTAAACGTAATGTTCCCAACACCGATTAAGATGCTTCTCATTTTTTAGATTTGGTGAATTAGATGTATTTTTTCTCTGTTGTTTTATGCTGCGTTGAAAGATTCTCACTAACCATAAGCCTAAATTTAACGCTTGAATATGAAAATTTGCAACTGAAAACATTTTACATTTTGTCTCGTTTCTCCTGCAGGCTCTGCGGTATCCGTACTTCCACGTCGGCCAGGCGCTCGGCGCCTCTTTGCGGTACCCGGAGCATCACAGGGCTCAGGTTAAGACGTCCGAGGCGGCTGCAGAACCGAAGCCTCTGTCGCTCTGTAGGACGGACCTGGAGCTGCACACGGCCGGCGAATCTCCGCCGCACCAGCCTCTACAGGAGATCAGCCTTCCTCTGGACAACATGGAGGCAAGCACACGACAAGCAACACCGGGGCAGCAGGAACCTCTCAGCCTGGTGAAACACAGGCAAACAATGAGCTGGCACACTGTAGGTATCACACAGGTACAGCGACTGATATCCCGCCTACAGTACAAAAGCCTTTGAGTTTCATCCTCCTCATTCACACCATGATGATGACGGAATAAATTCTATACGAGTTGTCACAGATTTGATTCTCCACCAGATAAATGTTCATCACTGAATATAGTTTAGTTTCAGCAAAATGAAAACCATCTCCTCGCTTTTCTCTGCATCAGCAATCGGCAGCCGGCGGAGCAGAGGCCGCCGTATCCAGAGTCAGGACGGGGCGGAGGCGATGGGGCCAGGCTTCCTTCAAGTCGGTCGACAGCTGGGACAACGGCGACGACTCAGACGCCGGAGTTTCCATCTCCAAGAAACCCACCATCAGCTGTTTGCAGGACAGGACGCTGGATGGGCACGGCTGTCGGTTAGAGAGCTTCTTTTTTTTTTTACATAAATACGTCTTTGTGATTTGTTTTGGGGAAAGAAAAACAGTAACAGTTTTTGTTTTTTTTGTTGTTTTTTTTGGTCCAGATTCCCAGATTCAAAGAGCAATACACTCCCAAAGTTACAGACCAAGACCGGGCTGAACAGAACCGACTCCACTGCGCTGTCGGCCAAGCAGCACTACCTCCGCCAGTCCAGATACCTGCCAGGTACGAACACACGAAGCAAACCCTCCATTCAGCATCTACGGAGAGATTTTAGGACAAAAGCTTTAGGACGAAGAACAGTAAACAAAAACAGTTCCCAGTGTAAAATTTGGTTTGGCTTCCCCAAGGAGAGTTTAGTTTACATTATAGATTCACAAAGAACACCAACTTAACTTACTGTAAACACTAAAAACTAATGGAAACTCAATAAATCAAAGGACAAGAACAAAACAATGAGGACAGTGATGGGAATTAACAGACTTCTTAGTTGTTCTCAGTCTAAGTTTCCGTGTTAATGTTTTCTAATACAAACAACTTTAAAACTCCAGTGATGTACGAGCTTTCCACATGTGGTTCTCACGCTGCAGGTGCTAAATCTAAATAGCAATGTGTGACAGAGTTTCATCAGACCTGGATCATCCATCAGTGTTTTGTGTCGGTACCTTTCAGGTGTGAATCCAAGAAGCAGCTCTGCAACAAGAAGCCAGGCGGGCGGCAGAAACCTGTGGGACAGAGGACAAGGCCTGGAGTTCCTCCTTCAGCAAGGTCAGAAAACATCTGGGGTGAATATTTGACTTTAAGGCTTTAAAGATACAGTACGTCCTCCTGAGAACCTGAGGTCACCATGGGAGAGCCGGTTTACTTTGTCTGAACACAATTTCACATATACAATTTTTATAAGTCAGTGTTTATCAGTGCCCTTTGTCATATTTTTATGACATGTAAAGATGTAACAAACATCCAGTTTTTAGTTCTTCTCTTGTACTTGTTCATGCTCACAGTGAGGAAACGTTTATTATTCATAAATCACTTGTCTCACAAAAAACACACATGCTGCTTTTCTGCTTTAACATCTCACCTGCTGTTCATCAGACCTCAGGGTTCATCATATCTCCTCCTGCTCAGTGTGATTTACAGTGGTTTCCCTCCTCCTCCTCTTCTTCTCTCTCTGCTGCGATGTTTGTAGACGCTCCTCTTCCTAAACTAACGGAGAAGCCGTCTCTAAGGGAGAAGACCCTGGAGGATCTCGACCTCCCCACAGGTATTAACTCACTCTCACCTGTAAATGCAAGAGGCAGCAGTGATGGAAAAAATTACTCACATACTGTGAGTGCAACCAACGTCTCTGGTGCAACTTGAGTTTTACTTGGGTATTTATAATTCATGTCAATTTCTTGATCGGTCTCTTGGTCTTTTCCAGACTCCTTCAACAACCCAGCCAAGACGTACATGTCACTTTTTCATCAGGCTGAAGCAGGAGCACTGAGGAACAGGATCACACTGGCTCCGATTGAAACTGCCTTTGCCAGTGAGTGATAGCAGAGTGAATAGAGATCGTTTTATCCACCTAAGTTAATTCTTGAAATACAGTACAAACACTGGTTTGGTGAATCAGATGGCATTGAGAAATGACTTATTAGCCCTTTATTCTAAGTTTCCTGTCACTTAAACACTCAAACTAGAGAATACATGTAATTTAAGAAGCCTCCTTTGACTGTATCTTCCACCACATTGTAGCAAAGCGCCCCCTGGAGTTGGAAAAGACTCAGTGTTTTTGTGTTGTTGAGCTTCAGAACCAAGTGTGATGAGTTTTTCCTTCATCTTTCTTTCCTTCTGTGAATCTTGTAGTTGATCTGTCCTCGGCTGCTGATTTGAGAATCGACTCTAAAATCAAAACGTGCAAGAACAAGACCTCTTCAAATAAACCGCCTCCCTCAAATGAAGGTAAAAAAAAAAACACAAAAAAACAAAACATAAGCACAAGAAATGCAGCTTAAGTTTTGCCTAAAAACACTTTTCCTCCAGATCATGAAAGATGGAGGAGCAGATCTCTGAATCCTCCGCTCCCAGGGTCCAGCACCGGCTCCACAGGGAAGAAAACCTTATCGCGGAGCTCAAACACGCAGCCGGTGCACGGACGAGTCGACTGGGCCGCCAAATACGGAGGTCACCGGTAGCACAACGACAGTGTGTGAACTCTGCCACAGACTCCTACTGCACTTTGAAGAGGAAACACAGACTTCAGATTGAGACGTGCTGCAGCAATATTTCCTGCTACCATGTTGTTTTCCATGATATGAAATATCATTCAGTGTTGCAAAAGTTAAGTCATGACTCCTATTATCTGTATTTTTTTTTAAATAACACTAAAAAATGAATTAAAGTAGTACTTTTTTGTATTTATGTGATTGTATTTATTTCTCAGAAGCATAAAAAAGATCAAATATACATCATATTCTACACAAACTGGTTCAATTGATGCTGCACAATCATCACGATTGATTATTTAGTCACAACCCCATAGATTTTACAAACTAAAAATGTTCTTTATTTAGTTGTTTAGATGACATTTTCCTATAAAATCTATAAAAACTAATTATTAGACTGTGACACAAAGCTGCACAGAGAGGAATGTTTGATTTGTCATGTTCAACATATTTACAGAGACACAGAAAAGAGAATATTTAAGTGTTTTCAAGATGTGTGCGGCCTCCTCATCATCCCAGTTACTATCCTCGCCAGCATCAGTCCACTGAAAAGAGACGACAACTTTTATATTAGGATGTGGTTAAAAAAAAAAAAAAAGATGCTCAAGTAATTTAAAACAGGAAACATATTAAAAGTCACAATGATGTGTAATAATGTTTGCTCCCACCTGGCTAAAGTCATTAAACCAGCCGGCATGAACTTCCAGGAGTTGAGGAACCTCAGTCCCATCACGACGGCCAGCGTTCCCGAGGTGCCTGCATTTTCCACAGTGTGGAGGGAGGGAGACAGACGGTCATGTGTTTGTGAAAGCTGCACTCGGACTGTCACAGTTCAACAAACTAAACTTGCTCACCGAGCGAGAGCCAGACATTCTTGGGATTTTGAGATGCCAGATAAGCGCCGACTGCAGCCAACAGGCCGAACAGGAGCCCCGCTGCCAGAGAGGTCACGCTGCCTGGGGAGCAAACACAAACTTTTACTTTGAAATGCAGTGTAACATTAAGTTTGATGGGTCGTCTCTTTATATAAACCTAAAGAAATCTAATATTCTGTCATCCAAGTGTCTGAGATACACTACAGTCAAGATTGGACAGTAACTACACAGTTGTTTAAACTGTTGGCTTTTAGTTGATTGGTTGCCTCACAGATGTTACTGTATCCTATTGGTATGCTTTTATATTTTGAATGTGTTGTATTATGTTATTTTGAATTGCTTTATTTTGCTGCTTTGCACTTTATTGTAAAGCACTTTGGGATTTTATCTATGAAAAGCGCTATAATAAATAAAACTTACATACTTAGCCTACTTAGTACATTTACTATACTGTACTTCAGAATCAGAATCAGTACGTAAATACTTCATTAATCCCCCTTGTGGAAATTGCTGTGTAACACTGCTCCATTTCATATACAATAATAATAATATGACGCCTCCAAATTAAAAATATAAAAATTTACCCTGTCAATAATACACAATATATATACATTGTTAATATTTGCATGCCATTTACAGTCAGTTTATTGAAAGATGATGATTGTGATGTTTTTTGAAAAAAAAAACAACAACTGCTGGATCCTTTTTTAGTATATTTAAAAGCTCCAGTAAAAATGTGAAGATCCATCTGCCTGATATGATGGTTTGCATTGTGTGTTCCTGCTGCCTTATAATGAAGATAAATGTATAAATGTTTTTCCCACCTGCTTTGAAGTAGCCGATGAGTCCTCCTGCTGTCACCAGAGCAGCGTAACTGAACCCAGGCCAGTCCACAGCCATGACCACAAACCACCTGCAGCAGAGGATGAAGATGAGCAGAGCAGGATTTCACATTTCACACTCATTCATTTTCCAGAGTAGGAAACTTTTAGATAGAAGTCAGTTGTTGCAAATGAAGAGATCTCAGGGACAAAATGACACACAAGTGCAACAACATGACGTAAAACCACGTTATAAAAATAAACTCACGGTTTACATACGTGAGAACTTAGTTGTAGGCTAAATGTAAATGTAAACACACAACAAACTCTTTCTGTTCATACCTGAGTCTCTTCCTGAACGGTTACACTTCCGGGGTCGTCTGAAAGAATTTCAAAATAAAAGACGTCTACTGCGCAATCAAAACACAACGGCTTTCACAATAAAAGGGAAAAATGTCTGAATCTCTGCGTTGAAATTTCATAGATAAGACATCTAATAATTTCTCCATTTATTCATTCATGTTTGTTTTCGTGATGGACACAACTTGTTTACCTGAGAGACACTTTAATTAAGATATAATTTGCTTGTATGGTCCATGGAGGATCTAATGTTGTTAAGTGTGTGTTAGAATTGTTTTTTATAAAGGTGCTGCTCCAAGCAAATTTCCATCAGTATGATAAATAGTAATGTTGTGTCAGTATGTATAAATTAAATTCAATAATACGGATGCAAATTTGCTTGGATATACTTTTTTTATGGTTGTTGCTGTTGAATTATTAACAAGTTTAAGAGGACAAGTGTTTCTTAGTTATTTTGCCCACCTTATTCTACAGTATCAGACTGTATTTAGTTTATCTAGGTTGCCAATAAACTAAAAATATAAAAGTTCATATTTTCAAAAATAACAGCATCAGCAGACCGCCACATATCCACTGATCAGTGAGTGCGAGTGAGTCCACCCAAGATTTTAACCGTGTACAAATAACTAACAAAACAACCAGATAATAAAACATTTATTGTTGCCCGTCTGCTTTTCAGTGTTGACAACAAAAATATTTAAACACAAACAAACACTCAGGACTTGAGAGCGGTCAAACTGCTGGTAATCACAACAATAGAAGAAGAAGAAAAAACAGTTCATGGGAAGATTTTTAAAAAATATATCTTTTTACATTTTTTTTTTTATTGCTGCCCATTTTATTTTCCACCCTTTTTCTTCTTCTTGGGTTTGCTCTCGTCCTCCATAATGACTTCTTCTCCTGCCATTCGGACTCTCTTTGTCTTTGAAAGCTCTTGGGCGAGTTCTGTGGACACATGGAAACAGATGGTTGGTGTCAAACAAGACAGAAATAAGTATAAGTATGTGAATTCTTGAGGCTTTGAGTGGGAAACAGCTAAACAAAAACATGTTTTACTGTTTTTTCTATTTGTTTGTTTTGTTTTTAGAAACATCCTCCTTCAGAGACTGGAGGTTTTCCAGTACAGCCAGTTTTCCCACTGTGCACTGTAAATATTTTGGGGGTTATTGCTGCTTTGACTGTAAATATGAACCTCTTCAGCCCACTACAAAGGTTAAGATTGTTTCTGCAGCTGCAAACAACAACAAAACCACACTTCACTTCACCAGCTTTTATCTATTACTGCTCTCTTCTTCATGACAATTAAATAACATTAAATCAGAGTCGGTGTTTGCAGGATGTCACCTCCTGACGTGGTCGCCTCGGCCGCCGGCTCCTCAGCGACCTGCTGCACTGACGACGGCCTCCACACGGCGAGACACGTCAGTCTGGCTGTTGTGTTCACTTCCCCCAGGAGGGTGGGAGGTTCCAGCTCCTGTTGGACGCATCAACCAGATCATCAGCAGCAGCTCAGAAGGAAACAACAGTGTAATTCTCTGTTTATATAAATATATGTAAGTTTTATTCATTTATTTTATTAACTTTACCAGGCAAAATATTAAGAACAAAATTCTTGTTTACAATGTTGGACTGACAAAACACTTGTAGGGGAAGAGGGAGAAAACAAAACACATTAAAACACATTAACCAATGGAAGTGGCTGCAGACAAATCCGCCAAGGAATGACTGGAGCACCACTGTTAATGTAATAAAATGCGTAGAAAACTGATCTTTGTCCCTGTCTGACTAATTCTCTGTCTATTTTTTGTTATTTTGTTATTTTCTTTGTTTTTTATGCTTGTTTGTTTCTTATTGTTGGAAAAAGTACTGGGAAAGGTGGACTTCATATTCTTTGACATGTAACTCATTGAATGAATTGAATTTTGCACTAATGTTTGGCCTTTGTCAACCTGTCTGTTCACTAATTCTCTGTCTATTTTTTGTTCTTTTCTTTGTTTTTTTATGCTTGTTTCTTATTGTTGGAAAAAAGAAATGAAAACTTAACTCTGTTGATTAGTGGTGCACTGTCCCTATGAAATAAACTAATAAAATAAAATAAAAGAAATAAATAAAAGAAAGTTAAAAAAAACAAAATAAAACAAAAAACTGTCAGATTGAGTTAAAACATTTACAGGTGTCTTTCGACGGCCTTTGAATGCTGATATAGAGACAAAACCATCAAGCCTGAGTGTTTTTTGTAAAAGGTTTCAGTCGTTTAAAGCAGCAAATGAGAAGGACAGTTGTCCAAAGCAAGATTTGGTTTTCATTATGACATTATTATGATTATCTAAACAGACCAGTCTTATTTAGTCATTACTGTTAAAGAACTGTTAAGAAATGTTAAAGACATTTTTGAAAACATTTACAGGTGTGTTTAGACAAATATAGAGATAAAACCATCAAGCTATTTTTTTGTAATAACTTGCAGTTGTCCAAAGCAAGATTTGGTTTTCATTATGACATTATTATGATCATCTAAACAGACCAGCCTTATTTAGTCATTACAGTTAAAGAACTGTTAAGAAATGTTAAAGACATTTTTGAAACATTTCAGATGGAGTTTCCACATTTTGATGAATCCGTCATTTGAGGCCGTCACCAGCACACAGTAATCCTCCATGACAAAACTGTCCACTGCTTTCACCCTGGTATCACACACACCATATATTTAAATAAATACCAACACATACATGGAGCTGAATCTGTTAAGTGAAAAAAAAAGACAAAACACATTAAAGTTACCTGGTTTCATGAGCTTTGAACTCACACACCCACTTCTGTTTCCCCAGGTCACATAACCTCACAACTTCATCGTCTCCTGCAACAGCCAGCATGGAGTTCTGGGGAGGAAACCAACACATCTTTAACTTGTTTTATTATTATTTAGTTATTCTTGATATGTTTTCTGCACTCCTTTGGTGAGATTATTAGACAGAGGCAAATAATCACTCAAAAATCATTGTTAATGCAGGTTTATAATCAGAGAACTTACATTTAAGAACTTAATCGACGAGATCCTTTTGGGGTTTGTGAGCGTGCCGGTCACAGACGCCGTCTCCAGGTCGTAGATGTCGACCTTGTCGTCCGCCACCACCACATATTTATCTCCATCTGGAGACCATCTGACTAGGAGTGCATCTGTTAAAAAAGGCAGTGAATAAAATACACAAGAAAATCAGTCAAAGTCATTTCAGACACACAGATAATCTCTACAGGAGCAGACGGTTCACAGTGAGACTCACTCTGTTTTATGTTTTTGATGAAGGCCGATCTTCCATTGGTTAGATTCCACGTTCTTAAAGGATAAAAAGATGCAACAGTCATTTCTCATTCGCTGTTGAATAAAGCATTTGCCTCGATGACTGCAGGGCTGAGCTGTGGGTTTTTACCTGAGAGTTTTATCTGTCCCCACTGAAAGCGCAAGTTTCCCAGACGGATGGACGGACAGCGACGTGACGTGACCTCTGGTGAAAGGATGAAGAGAGAGGAGGAAGCTGGTCACTTAAAATACAAGACGACAAATCAACAACAACAATTGTGCCTCATCACATCTCTGCATGAACTCACTTGTGAGCTTTGATGGACTTGAGGCACTCCCACTTCTTCGTGCTCCACACACACAGGAGTCCGTCCTCCCCTCCGCTCAGTAAATGAGACGATCCGTAGAACTCCAGACAGGTGATGGTGCCTGAGCAGTGACGGACAAGTTCTTTTATGCTGCTAAAGTTTAACCAAACTCTGAACTTGCATTTAATTGTACATCTATTCCACATACAAGTATAAGCTCTACAGCGACAAACTCACCGTCATGATGCAGCAGAGCGCCGTGCTCTATTTTCTTCTTCATGTCGTAAAGCTGAATGGTCTCGTCTTTGCTTCCTGTGACAACAAACCTCTCGCTGGCTGCCACGGCTGATATGGACGCTGTGTGAGCATGATGCGTGAACTTTGCCTTGGCTGTCCATTCCTACAGACACAACACAACAACACAACATAAAGACAAGGAATTGGAAAATATATTTTACAACTTTCTTTATTTAAAATTGTGCATATAAAGACAAAATAAAACAATACACTAAAGGCAAAACCAAGACACATTTTGTCTTAGCAAACCTACAAAAACAGTTCAAGTCCATCAGTGACAGGCTTCTTCCTTATTTATAATTATTTATATACATGCATTGTTTTTATCTTTTCTTGTAGGCTAGGCTATGTAAATTTGTATGTATATTTCTGCAAATGTTGATGGCATTGCATGTGCACTGCTGCTGGGAAAACTGGAATTTCCCTATTGTGGAATAAATAAAAGTATGTCTAATCTAATCTAATCCACTAGGCTCCAGAAATAATAACACAATTGATGTGGATACTGGATATTGCACACAAGTTATTATTGTGAAGGACTCTACATTAATCCCAGTGACAGCTCAGATAAGTTTCCTAAAACAGGGAATCCAATGCAGACGAGACTTAATCAAGGACAGTTCATCACGCAAACTTAAAAACAACTGACTCAAACTTACTTTTTCATCAGTTTTCACTCGGTAACCGAAGGTGATCTGCTCGTAGCTCCCAGCCACCAGCTCCAGTACAGCTGCCATGCTGCCTATGTAGAGCGAAAGCTAGGTTAGCTTGCTCGCTTTATTCAAACTTCAGCTTTTTCTGGTTTAAAATGTGTCGCTTGGTTCTAGCGACTGTTAATAAATGTCCGAACAAACAACTACTGAAAATGTCAGCAGAAATAAACAATATTAACGGCTTGATAAAGTTCTTGAATCAAGACATGTGTTGCTAGTTTTGGCTAAACTCACTCCCACATCAAAAACAACGTGCGCAGCTTCGGCGCGTGCGCAGAACTTTACGTCGACGTCACGTGGTAAGGTGGATTTCAAAATAAAAGCTGGTGTGACGAAGTTTGATTTGATTTCTACTTTCTTTTCATGATAACTTTGTTTTCAAATATGCGCTATATTATATTTACCGATACGACAACTGAACAGTACACTAATTGATCTAATATAGAGCAAATTGAGGAGTTGAGATGTGTTAAAAAAAAAAGTTCAGATCGATTGAATGTTATGTTTTTCTTTACTTTCCTTACACTTTCATGTATTTTTCTGTTTTTAATTTTCATATTTTTAATCATTCTATTTTCTGTTTTGTCTTTTACTGTCTTATTTCTTTCCTTTTCATTTTAAATGTATATTTTTGTTTTGATTTATATGCCTCTGTAGAGCACTTTATTGCCTGGTATGAATTGTGCTATACAAATAAATTTGTCTTGCCTTACTTTTACCCAAAGTTTAGCACACTTAATTCACAGTAACACCAGTTTTTCATTAGCCTACTATTTGATCTCCATAATATAACGAGGGGGGTGGGACTTGGGCGTTTTCGTGTCTTGTCATTGGCTGGTTCTGCTGGAGGACGTCATGATTGACGTCTCAGATAACTGTCTCCGATGAAACGGTGGTTTTTTAAGAGGATGCAGAAGTCAGACTAATATTTTCCACGGAGCGGAATCATGGCAAGAGGGTAAGTAGTACTGAAGTAGTACTGAGAGTCAGGTGAAGGAGAAACTAGAAAAACTTGTCTTCAAAACGTTTTTATTCACTTCTTTTTAATGCATGTTACTTATCGGCGCAGAAGTGACACTTTTAGGGTTTATTTTTCACAAGACACTCCGAAATATTTATGTAAACAATGGCCACATTGTAACGCGACACTATTGAAGGTTTGTGGTCACAAGGTTAAAAAAAAAGTCTTGTTTTTATTTTGACTCGATCGATCTTTTCTCGTGTCTCAGACCAGCAGCTGTTCTCAGTGCAGATTACAGGTTTGGACAGTGAAAAGTACGTGGATGTTGTTTTCTGTGAGAGTACAGACTGATACTTGGGTCTGGTAGTGATTAGCGGTTTTTTTGTGTTATGCAACACAACAACAAAACAGACAGGACATAGTTGAGAAGATCCAGTGAATTTCTGCAGCTGTTCTTTTTGCCTTGTGAGATTCATAACTGTGCCCAAGCTAAATAAAGAACAGAGGAGTTTCTGTGTGAGAGCCCCTTCCTGTCATTTGACTGTTACTCAACTTTTTTCTCCCAATGTGTCACTCATCTGCCATGTTTTATATGACAGGAAGGGTGTGTCAGCGAGATACTTAAAATTTTAATTAAGATCTTTAAAAAAAAGAAAGAAAAGACATTGTGCAGTGTGGTGATACAGAGCAGATGCTAAATGTCAGACCTATCGTGGTTTCACATAACATCCTGAATTACACCATAAATGCAACAGGCGATAGAAAGAAAGAAGAAGAAGAGGAAAAAAAAACCTCAATGGGACCTCGTATTACAAACTATGCATTGAGCCTTCAAGGTGTGACTTAATAATGGGGGCCATGTGTTATCCCCACTGGTCTGTCTGTTGTCTGTGCTGCTGGCTTTGTGTGAGTCCAACAAAAGACAACAGCAGCAGGACTAACAGAAAACAACACAAGGCCTCTATCAGTTTACAGGCTTCAGGCAAAAAGATATAAGTAAGCATTCCCAGATGATTCGTCTGATTTCAATGTAAAGTCAGCTGCATGTTCCTTATATTCACATGTTCCTACCTGCACCAAGATCAATTAGTGATATACTTGGAAATGGAAAAGGTCAAGTGATATGCAGTATGTGCACATGTTGACACTTGTTGTTCAGCTCAGGATTTAACTCTAGGTTCATATAAACTCTGTGTGTAGTCACTTCCTGTCTGGGTTTTGAAGATATTCTGAGAGCATCCAGACACAACTGTGAAGGGTTATCTTTTAGGCGTCCATTGGTTGATGTCAATACTTTCAGATGATGCTACAAACCCAATACGTTCATTGCATTAATAGTTTAAAAATACAAACAAGACACAGGTTTGTTAGACAGCGATGGTTTGGTTTTGTATATTACAGTGACTTCCTGTTAAATGATTATAATGAGTAAATCAAGAAACACAATCTCACACAAAGCTGCCAAGATGAGAGGAAGGGAGAGTGTGTTTGAGTCTCTAACTGCTGAATGAATCAGTGGCAGATAAAAATAAATAGAGAACCATGAAAAAGACACACTTCCCCTTCATCATTAATTCCTCCCAGTGAATAATCTCGTCTAACCTCACTAGTAGATGCTGTGGAGCAACAGTTTATAGAGAAAGAAAGAAGTTCCTGCTGGAAAAGATAAAGCAGGTCAGTTAAGGAAACGACAAAAATCAATAGAGGGATATCACATCCTATAGTTAATCATTTCTAAGTTTATCAACACAATATCTCACTCTCTCTCATCTCAGGTATCAATAAATAATAATAAAAAAATGCTGGCTCACTCTTTTCCATTGTTCATGTCATTAGAAACACCTGTGTTTGTCCTGCAAAGTATCTGCCGTTGTTGTCTCTCTAAAGAAACAACAAAATAATCCCCTTATTGACTTATTTTTATTTATCTCAGAGTACGTTAACTCACTTTGTCCGTTTATTTTTGGCGTCTCTCAGTCAGCAGGCCGACCAGGAGCTCACTGATGTGCTGAACCAGCTGTGGAAGCTGGACTCCAACCGCCTCAGGCCGGGGACCGATTACACCATCTCCCTCCAGGTCAGCACTTGTCTCTAATGCAAAACATACACTCAAAGATAAAGGTGGTAATTTGCAAATCCCATCAGGACCAACAGCCACAGAGCAGCGGCGTCAGAGTCAGAGGAATCGTCCAGACCTTTAGGTGTTCATCCTTTGGGAACCATGAGAACAATTTCATGGGAAACTTTCAGTGGTTGTTGGTTATCATATGATCATTATAACTATTGGATGGGTTTTCTTCTGCTTCTGGTAATCCATTGATTTATACACCAGCTCCGTCAGTAGTTTGACTTTTATTAAAATGGTCATGTAGGATGAATGGATGGATGAATTGCCACCAAATTTTGCATTAACCCACGAGACACCCAGATGATGAATCCTACTAACCTTTGGTGACCTTCTGACTTATCCTAGAGCCACCAGGAGGTTGACATTTGTGGTTTTAAATGTGTAAAATGAGGGGAAAACAGTGACATCTAGCAATCCGATTCTATTATTTATCTATTAAATAATTCTATTGTTTATTTCAAAAATTCTTGGTGGCACTAGATTGGCTGGATTTTCCATTCTAAAACAGACCACAATTACTATATGTACATATAAAAGAAGAATTATAAGGCTAAGAAAACCAAACAGATTTTACTTTATAGCGATTATACACTTATACAAATATAATATACTGTATTCAGATTTTGCCAATAAACCTTGACAAATACTTAAAGGTACTACACTGTACCTTTAAATGAAATTCCTCAACAGCTAATGGATGGATTGGCATGAAACATGGTAACAGATATTCATGGCCCCTTAAAGATGAATCAATTTGACTTTAATAATCCCTTAACTTTCCACCCAGTACCTTGATCATTTCAAGATGGTCTTGAGTTTACGTTTGAAATGACAAAACGACTGAGGCAAAATGACATTTCAGTCGTTCCATAAGTGCTAATTAGCAGGTACGATATCAGGATGGTAGTTTTACCCCCCAAGCAGGAGCATGTCAGGGCTTAACTGAAGTCATCACTGCCTGACAGATGTGGCTGCACAGCTGTAGACTCTTCCTCTCCTTGGGGCTCCAACATGCATGTGCTAGAGTCAGTTTCCATGCCTTATGCGTTCACACTATGTTTCCTGACGGCTGTCTGTCCATGTGTGTTATTCAGGGTCGGGCAGGTTACGTGGCTCAAGGCAGCAACTACGCCAGAGACAGAGCCAGTGCTCCGCTCTTCGCACATGTCAATGAAGACAAACTGAAGGGCATCGAGACGTACGCACGTAAGTATAATGTTTAACAATATTTTTTATTAATTTTTCACTTTTAGAAGTAAAGGGATGGATACAGAATATGGTCCACAGAAATAAAAAGCAAAACAAACAAATAAAAAACAGAACACCAGCTCAGATCTATATAAATAATAGCCAGGGTTAGAAAATTCCTGCATCATGATATTAGATAGTTTAATTAAATAGGGTTCCCAAACTTTATAGAATTGGTCTGTTTATAAATGTAATATACATGTAAGGTAAACTAATGGCACTAGATCAAACACCACTCTTTGCCAGCCTTTAACTGCTGGTATTTTTTCATTGATGCACTACAATAAAATATTCTTCATAAGAAAACAATACAACCTCTTATGTTTTGATGTTAAACACGTCTTTTTATGTGCAGATTTCATCAACTTGCTGGACAACTATGAGATGTCCACAGGCGTGTCGGAGACGGTGACTTCAGAGGAGCTGCAGGAGAACTGGCTGTTCCTCAACTCCATACTGGAGACAGATCTCATGAAGGTGCAGCGACACATCTGTCGTCATAAACTTTAACGCTCAAACACAGTTACAACACAGTGGTCCCGCTCAGCAGCTGTGCACACACACACACACACACCTCTGTGTTGCCTGCTGTTTACTGATGAGCTTGAGGATTTAAAGTTAACGTGAAGGTGACTTCCTACAAGATCTAGTATCATCTGTTTTAAATAGAAAATCAAAGAGTTGACTTGTAATGTTTTAGTTCTGCTAGTCTATATCATTAATTTTTCTTTCAGTTAATATATTCATGAATGACATTTTCAGTCTCAAATTTAAAATGTTTTGGCCTTTCTGATGTTTCTTTGACTACACTTCCTTGACTTTGAAGTCTGAAAAGTCAATAGAAGTTGTTTGTTTTTTCTTCTTTTTTTACAGTGTGCTCACAAGTATCTGGTCGGGAAGGGGCAGTCGCCATCAGATCCGGCACAGTTCAAGAGGCAGCTGTACGACATCTGGTTCCGCCTCTACCACAGAGAGAGAGGTGGAGGGTGAGTTTCACTGTGACAGCAGAGGGAGCCACTGCAGTGCATTCACATGCAGCAGAGAGACAGGGCTTTTAGTTTAGTAAGACACCAGAGCACTGATTTAGTCATCTACATAATGACTCTAATCAGCCTCTGGACTGGTTTTCTACACATGAACCAGCTGATATGGACACTGATGAATTCCCTACACAACAATCAATAGAGAGATGAATGATTAGGTAATTATAAATACTCCACTTATCATTTCTGCAGGCCGAAACCATGCTTTAGGGCTGAAAAGAGAAAAATATGAATATATATAAGGCTGTATAAATATTTGATAAAACTAAATCCAATCCAATTAGTGGATCTCTCTGGAGCTTGTAATTTGCATCTCATACTCATCATGATGAGTTCCTGTAAAATAGTGTGGCTGGGTTAATCTTCACTGGGTGGGATTAATCAATTGTGTTACTTTTATTTTAAATCATTTTTACATTTTAGGTTTGCACATTTTTAATATTTAGTGTTCACTTTTTAGTCATGATGCATGGAGACTAAATGAACCCATAGCTGAACATATGTGTGACTTTATTCTTTGTTACAGTGAAGACTCGTGTGGATTCGAGCATGTGTTTGTTGGAGAAACCAAATATGGCCGGGAGATCACGGGTCTTCACAACTGGGTCCAGTTCTACCTGCAGGAGAAACACGGCCATGTTGACTACAAAGGTTACAAAGCAAGAGACAACAAGGACACAGTAAGAAAACACCCAGTCAGCTTATGCATGTGAAGAACACACTGAACAGTATCAGTTCCTTAATAAAGTTTTTTGGGATTGTTTTATAGCCTGATGAAGACGACCACGTCCTGAATCTGCAGTTCAGCTGGAAGGGTTTGGTCAAACCGGTCGGCGGCTCCTTCATCGGCGTCAGTCCTGAGTTCGAGGTCGCTCTCTTCACCATCATCTTCCTCATTTCGAACTCCAAGATGACGTCTGTGGTGGTGAAAGTGGATGAGTACATGCTGGAGCTGGTGGTGTATCGACACGGCCGATCCATCGGCACATCCTTCCCTAAACTGCTCAGCAGCAACAACAGGGATTTGTAATAGTTCATATCTCCATGTCAGCTGTCCTGTAAAACATTTTAGTTAAACTCAGAGTGATTTTGCATGCAGTAGCTATAATCTCAAAACAAACCAAAGTTGTTGTTTTTTGCACTAAAGGCTTTAACTATTTTTTTTCTTAACAAACAGAAGTTTTAGCCTAATTTATATAAGGAATATAAATGCTATTAGATACATTTGTGGAATAAAATAAAATTCTTTGTTTACAAACTTGTGCTTGTATGTTATTTTTTGGGTGTCTTTGCCCAAACTTTGGTCTGTCAGGTTGACGTCCCTCAGCAGTGAAATGAAACTGAAAGTTGTTGTTTTTAATCAGTTATTCAGCATTTACACAGATATCTGGTATAAATCTAAGACGAAGTAATGAGTTGGCAGAATGACTCACTGACTTACTGTGAAATAACAGATTATTTGAGAAAAGGAAAAGTACTCGTTAGCCTATAACCTTACTATTTTAGCACGTCTCCCCCCTAATTGTTATTGAGTACATTTAGAAATTATTGTAAGAATTGGTGCCCGAAGTAATTTTCTGCAGTGAAGAAACTGTCATGTTTGCCTGTCAGACAAAATTTAGGGCAGCGGGGGGAGTCACTTCCTGGGCGCTCCCTCCCTCGCTCGCTCTGCGCGTGCGTGTTCGAACGGTTCGAACGAGCACGTCGGCCGTGACGTCATCACGTCAGCGCTCAGAGATGAAACAGTTGTTGTGAAAAACTAGTACCAGATGAAGCGTTGACCCGGCAGGTGAGTGGTGGTGGTGACACTCAGGCCTTTTTTATCCAGCACAAAAAACTATCCAACACTTAAGCTCTGACCGCGACAGTCGACTTCCCGCTCACATATAAACTTTTTAAGTTAGCAGCTTGGAGCAATGACGAGCTAACGGCTAGCCGAGCGGCTAACGTAACGTAGCGTGTTAACGTTACCGTCAGTTGGCAACAGCGGCAGCGATGAGCTCGCGGTCTGTTTGGGAGCCACCTGACAACCGCTCACATGATCCAGACCGCTGCGTCCAGCTGCAGCTGACAGGACAGGGCAGGAGAGGACACCGCTTTAATGTGTCTGTGTTTTAGGTGTCGTTTTGGATCAGTGGGGGAGTCGCCGAGGGGCTGTTGAACAAGCCAAAGAAGCAACAACAACAACAACAACAACAACAAGTACTAGCTACAACTACAACTACTACCATAGCAACATGTTTGGTAAAAAGAAGAGGGCACCACAGCCCAGAGGCCAAGGCGCTGCTGCAGCCAAGCAGGTAACAGCATCTCCTCATCATGTACAGGCACTCGTCATCACACATCACTCACATAAGGTAAAATAAAAGCACCACTACACCACTGTAAACACGTTGCATTACCACCATTAAAAGAAAAACTTCTACTGAAACTACATATTGTATCACCATAGCATTCACATAATGTTTATTTAGCATGAGCAGTGTGTACACATTAATACTTCACCTGTAGTTCTTGTGCAGGTAGTTGCAGACATATAGACTACAAGTCAGTTGTGGCAACTAGAACTTTATATCTTACTGCAATAGCAACGTATTTGGTAAAAAGAAGAAGAGGGCACCACAGCCCAGAGGCCAAGGTGCTGCTGCAGCCAAGCAGGTAACAACATCTCTGATTGTGTACGGGCACTAAAAGCACCACTGTAACCACACAACATTAAAAGGAATAACATGCAGGTACCAAAACATTAACATAATGTTTGTTTAGCATGAATAGTGTGTACATATTACACACATTTCACCTGTAGTTCCTGTGCAGGTTGCAGACATCGTGGCAAATAGAAAACTTGATATCTTGAAGCATAGACACGGTAAACCACAACGTGAATATTTGAAACCAAGAGAGAGACAACTGGTTTAACCTCACTGCGAATGGGTTTGTGCAATCACACAGCAAATTTGCAAAAGTTACTGCACTTGCATTGTACTTTAACCTTGCTGATGCTACTGATTAATTAATTTATTTTTACTATCGTATCTTTTTATCGCCACACAGGACCTGAGAAACAGGATTTCTTTCCTTCCATGTAACATTTGGCGGGATGACAAATAAAGTCTTAACATTTTTTGAAACTCTGAACTCCAGAGATGAACAGCAGAAAAACAACGCCATGTTTACAACCAGGAAGTGTGCGCCATCACATACTGTTCTCTCGTAAAAAAATAACTGACATATTAGTTAGTTTAAGAAATTTACAAGCATTATCAACACTGGCTACAGCAACTGAGCGACTGGTTTGCTGGCTCAAAGTTGCAAATGAATGATCTTCTATAATAACATTATCATTAGCCATAAAGAGAAACTGTCAAAAGACTATGAGCTTAACTATATTGTGGTGATTTAAGTACTCTGTATTTTATTTCTTGTCATTCATTTTGAATTCACTATTGCAGTTCTTTAGAGAAAGACTGATGAGTTTGGTGGACGTATAGAGGCAGCTTTTAACTGTTATCAGATACAGTATTGGAGATATTTGAGATCAGTGGTCGGGATCAGAGAGGTCGGACACCATTAAATGGGTCATGAGAATTCAAATAGTTGAGAGTTGATTAATATAGTAGCGGAAAAAACAAAGTTGCAGTATACTCATTTAACCTCTGAAATGTACTTGGATATAAGTATAATGTAGGATAAAATAGACGCATAATTAAAAGTAAAGTACTCAAAGTAGCTCATAATTTTAGCTGAGCACAGTTAAGTGAACAACATGTACTGAAGTTTCTCTTTTGCCTCCTTGGTTCAGATGGGTCTGTTTGTGGACCTGGACCCTGAACAGATGATGATGGGCATGGACGAGAACCTGGACGACCCGGACCTGGAGGCTGAACTCGCTGCTATCACTGGAAATAAACCTGCTGCTAGAGGGAGGGCCAAGCCGAAGGGGAAGAGTGAGTGGAGCAGTTATGATGATTTCTAATCCTAAACGTTCCCCCTTTAAATAAACCCTCAGTATTATTATTTTTTCTTTTTTTCCATGATCGGATTAATATGTGCAAGTTGTATTTTCAGTTGTACCATCCCATCGACAGCACAGGAGCTCAGAGGTCAAGGTCTTTCACATCAAACTTGGCAAACTATCTCTGCTATGGATCTAACTTTGTACATGTGGTGTTAGAAAAAACACTCAAACTCTCTGAGAGCTCCCAGAACTGTTGTCGTTCTTTTTCTCACTTAAAACATTTATTTATTGCCAGATGTGAAGTTTAACATCACATTTGTCGGGTACAAAGTGTGAAGTTTAACATCACATTTGTCGGGTACAAAGTGTGTGTTTGTGAGTCCTTCCTTCGCAAGATGCATTGGACACATGTTTTGTATCCCGATACTTTAAGCTGTATAGTACATTATGTTACTGCTGTGTTGCTAAAAAAATCTCCTGCAACAATGTGGCTCTGCAGATTTATTGTCCCAGGAAAAAGTGGTTGTGCCGGTTTTTTGCCACTGTTGTGTAGTTTAGTATTACATTACTGGTATTACATTATAGTGATAAATCTAACATGTATCATGTGAGATGAGCTGCTGGTGTCACGTTTAAACTCACTCTGGACTTGGTGTGAAATGTGACTGTGTTATTGTTGTTGTTATTGTTATTGTTGCAGGTCCTCTGCCCATGGATGACATTGCCAGAATGGCTGATGCGTGTATGAGGGACGTGGATGAGGACGGAGACGACGATGACGTGGAAGACGATGAAGATCTGCTGGTCGGTGTTTGTTTATATTCATCCCTGTTCTGTGCAAATATGCATTTCAAGGTCCATGACGAGGAGACCGTTTAACAGACAAATATACGAGAAGCAATTAAAGTAGCTGTACAAACTCAGCGCAGGCATTCAACAAATATGAATTATTGATGGTTAATTCCACAGAAATGAAACTGACATGATGAGCTGCAGCAGCATTAACATTTATTCAGTGCAAAGTTGTGCAGAACAGAAGCAGATCTACATGTGTTAAATAGCTGTTGGAAGCGTGATAGGTTCACTTGCACATTTCGGGGTTTACAGAGCTTTTCATTTGTCAGACAGCTGCACGATTTCCTGACTCCGGCTTAATGGAAAACATGTGTCACTCTGTTCTCTGAAATCCAAACCGTAGCTCTTTAAGAGCATTCAAAGCTGGCTGCTGATCAGTTGTTGTATTTTTTTTTTCCTTCATCAGGCCGAGCTGCAGGAAGTGGTGGGGGAAGGGGAAGATGAGGATGTTGCAACTGTTTCCTCCGCATCTTCTGCCACTATTGAATCTCAATCTCAGGCTGAAACCCCAGAGTCCCCACCGCCACAGGTACGACATGTGCTGCCACTGCCGGGCCCGGCCTCCACTTTGAAACCACTATTCATGTCAGGTGGCATTGTTGAGCTTTCTGCTGATGGCAGGAAAAGACAGATGTGTTTGTCCTCTGTCGCTGCTGCTGCTTTACAGCATCACCCACCTCTTTATATCATAATCTCTGCCTTTTTAATCATAACTACCTCAGTGAAAAAGGCCACCACTCATACGTAGGTGGTAGCAAAATACTTAGAAACTTAGAAAGCAACAAAATAGCAACTGTACACTCAAAACACTGTGCATATATCAATTCATTGCAAGCTTTCGGTCATTATGACATGCCCGACGAAGGTCACAGTGACCGAAAGCTTGCAATAAATTGATGCATGCACAGTGTTTTGAGTGTGCAGTTGCTATTTTGATGTTTTCTAAATCACAACTACCTCAAAATGTAATTTACCTGACTAGTAGAATTAATGCACTTGAATATTTTCACTATTGCTGCTGGTAAGTCCGTGCATCACTATAAACATATTGATTCTTTTACCAGCAATGGACTCTATTTTTAACAAGTCATTTAAAGATGAAGATACGTGTGGGTGAAAATGTCACCACTCTCACAGCGAGGATGATGAAGTCAGTATCTCTTAATTCAAGCAGTGCACAGGATCTCACACAAACAAGGTTGTGGGAGAGGAGCTTCCCAAACAAAGAAGTCTCTCAGTATTTAAACACAGTGTATCACCTTGCTAAGCAACAGCCACGTTATCTTCTCAAAACTTTGCTGTATCAAAGCAGGTGGCATACCTCCACTATCTCAAGGCTCTTCTTCTGAACAAAGCCTTCTCACACAACTTCTCTGCAAAACAGGACACAAGTTAAATGAACACATATTTTTCCATCAATACGGTGTGCATGTGCATTTCCTTTTATTATACTGTATATCTCTGACAAATACTTTCCTTTATCAACCCACTGCTTTTGTTTGCTGAGTAATTTCTAGACCAACCACAGATGTACCAGATGTTGTTTTTTTTTTTCAATAGATAATGTTTATTATAGCATCTACCTCTTTGTGCAGAAGCAGGAAGCGAAAAGCCCCTCAGCGGCCCCTGGCAGCCTCCAGCACACCCTGGAGGAGCGGGCGGCCATGTACAAGACAGCCTTGCAAAATGCCAAGAGTGCAGGGGAGACGTCCAAGGCCAGGAGATACGAACGGGGTTTGAAGGTGGGTGAGATGAGTGACTCAAAGAAGAAATAAAAAAAAAGAATCTGTCACTTTAAAAACTGCTAAATTGTGTGAGCAG
This sequence comes from Decapterus maruadsi, assembly GCA_030347415.2. Lineage (NCBI taxonomy): Eukaryota > Metazoa > Chordata > Actinopteri > Carangiformes > Carangidae > Decapterus > Decapterus maruadsi. Next base: position 24,775,592 of record CM064906.1, read on the forward strand.
CATGAAAGAAACAGACAGGCTGGGCTTTGAGTTGAGCTCCCTGAGGGCTCTGTGCTGATTTTCATCTTCAAACTCAGTTCTCATATTCTCATTTCCATTGCATATCACGTTTCATCTAATTATGCGTGCCCACTTAGACACTTAAAGGGGTAATTCTAACATTTTGGCGAACAGAGCCGCGAGCTGCTCAGAGCTAAGCTACGGAGGCTCATGGGATTTCTTGGTTTCCCTCATCAAACTCATCAAATACACAATCCAACAATTCCAAAATGCTCTGGTGGACAAGTTGTGACCTGCACATTCACCACACTATGAGATAATAACAGAACGTTACCAGACAGAGTTGTTTTAGAGGCAGATTCATGCAAAATCGCTGATGCGCATTCCCATTGGGGGCAGTTTTTCAGCAATTAGTCTCTGCATTTGCCTCTAAAACAACTCTGTCTCATAATGTTCTGTTATTTGAGTTGTTGGATTGTGTATTTGATGAGTTTGATGAGGGAAACCAAGAAAACTTCAGTCTCCGTAGCGTAGCTCTGAGCAGCTCGCAGCTCTGCTCTGCCGTTCTAAAAATAGCTTGCGCATCAATTAAAGGTACCGAACCTACTGCTATGACTGATCCCTTTAAACTTTGTCTTTCATTTGTCTGTATTAAATTGCAGTGGAGCTTTATTTATTTAACATTAAGATCTTCTCACTTCAGTTTTCTAAGTTATCCTCTGTTGTTTTCCCTCTTTTTCAGACTTTGCAGACGATGTTAGCTGCTGTGAAGAAGGGGAGGCCGGTGAACGAGGCAGAAATCCCTCCTCCTGTCCCCACCGGAGCCTCCGCCCCCCGACCCGACGTTCCTGCACGACCTCCTCCCCCTGTACCCTCGCGCTCTGCTCCTTCAGATCAGCTGGAGGAGTCGGAGGCCACCACACCACCACCGCCGCCGCCATCAGCCGCTGTGCCAGAGATCATCACACCCACCAGCGAAGAGGAGCAGTCGTTATCCACCGCTGCACCCAGTCTGAGCAGCATCTCGTCCCCAGAGGAGCAGGCGAAGGAGCTGCCACAGAGCAGCGGGACAGATGGTCAGTTTGTCTCGGATCACACGTTCATGTCACTGATAGTTGTGGCCGTTCAGCTTTGGTCTGACAGTTTAAAGGGATAGCTCAACATTTTGTCAAATTCACCTACTGCCACAATCCCTATAGTCATAGCAGTAGGTTCATTACCTTTAATTATCGGTGCAAGTTGTTTTAAGATTTGTGGGGCGGAGACGTGAGCTGCTCAGTGAACACAATGGAGGTGAACGGTACAGGTCCCCTGTCTCTCATCAAACACATCAAATACACAATCCAACAACTCCAAAATGCTCTGGTGGACAAGTTGTGACCTGAACATTCACTACGCTATGAAATAATCATGTAACATCACATGACATGATGCAAATACTCTGAACTACTTTTGCTTTTGAAATCACTCCAACCAGCAGTCGTGTCTGGAATGTCGTTGCGGCTGCATTTGCCTCGAAAACAATTCTGTCTCGTAATTATACGTTACTATCTCTCTACTATACTAAGTGTGGCGAATGTGCAGGTCACAACTTGTTCACCAGTGCGTCGAATTGTGTATTTGATGAGTTTGATGAGGGACAATTCACCTCCATTGTGTTCGCTGAGCAGCTTTGCCTCTCTTCCCCGTGGATCTCAAAACAACATGCACCGATAATTAAAGGTAATGAACCTACTCCTATGACTATAGGGATTAAGGCGATAGGAGAATTTGCCAAAATGTTGAACCATCCCTTTAAAGGACATTTGTTGTCCATGCAAATACAGTGGTCAAAACAAACCAGAACAGCACACAGTCTGTACTGTACGGCCTCAGCCACTTGCCGCCAGGTGGTTAAAAGACGAGCCACATGGGTTTTGCACCGTCACATGTGACCCCTGACAATATTTAATTCTTAGTAACCAGTTCATTAATAAAATGAGAATAAGTCATGAGATAATTAATCAGATTTCTGGCTTTTTTAATCAGTGAAATATTCAGTCACATTTACTGTGTGTAAATATATAATATACAGACTCACTGAGAGGTTTATTCTCCCACATAAATAGATTTCATTCACTTTTCAGTTTTTTTCTTTTACAAAGTTGCCTGTGACTCTCATGAATGCGACCTTTCTCTGTGGTAATCGTTGTGTCTTGTGGCCTCGGCAGCTAATGAGGCGACCAAGGCGATGCTTTTGGAGAGGCAGAAAGAGTACAAGATGGCAGCTCTGAGAGCCAAGAAGCAGGGCGACGTGGAGCAAGCTAAGCAGTACTTCAGGACCAGTAAGGTGAGTTACACTACAATTTACTGTAACCTGTTCAACTTCCTGTGCAGGGAATTTGCATCAGAGGTGTTGTTGCGTTTTGCATACAGGTTATCTGCCGATTTTAAAAAAGTGCTTAAAGGTGTGAATCGATTGGCATGAGAAGTGTTAAAGTATTAAAAAGTCTTAGATTGAACCTTGTAGAATTTGAACTTTGTGGAAAAAATACAATGCATATGCTTTTATTTGTTCTCTGTGAGCTAAATACACAGTATCCCTTCTTTTTCTGCATGTAGCCTGCAAACATATGTTATCAGTAGGATTAAACAGCAGACACTGCTGAGCTGCCACCGCTGATAAAGTAAACAAATGAAATAATTTCCTTGATCCGTCACATTTCATGCACCTTTTTTGTTTGTATCACTCCGAACTAAACGCAGCCTGAGTTTTGCAGCTGCTCGTTCCCATTTTAGGAATCCTCCTCTCAACTATGTGAAACATGCCAACAATCTGGATGCTGACAAAGAGCATCATTATGTGTGACACTGTCGGGATTTGTTGTATTTTTTTGGGTGCAGAGGTTCGACGCTGTGATCGAGGCGTTGGAGAAAGGACAAGCAGTCGACCTGAGTGGCCTTCCTCCTTCTCCAGGACAGGGTGAGGTTTCCTGTTATAACATTAGCTTTTATTTTAGCAACAGGCCAGCAATTAAAACTTTATTTACACTGTTTAAAAAAAGCTGAATTTCTGCTGTGGTTTACATGAAGAATTAAAATGGTTTAAATGCAGGAAATTCATCCTGATCAACAACTATTTTCAAATTTTTAACCATGTGTAACTAATTTTTTACTGGACCAGTGGGGTGCAGTGTTGTGGACAGAAACCTGCAGCATCTCTTTCACGCTTCATGTGTGTCATGCTCATGATGTGTTTGTGCCTCAGGTTCAGGAGGAAGCTCGACTCCAGTGAAGGAAACGCCGCTCACCCAACCGGTCGCAGCGGCTCCAGGTAACAATCATTGTTCCAACATTAGGAAGCCGAAGCACGTGAGCTGTTGAGGCGGCTTCAGTTTCGTTTTGACTTGTCATATCGGGTCGTTTTGAGTCCCCCACCCCCCCCTCTACACTCCACACACACGTCTCCTAACAGTATTTATATCAGTCAGCCAATGTCACCTTGAGGTTTTACATAAGGGGTGAGTTCAAAGACATGGAAACACTCAGTGCTCGTGTGGTGCACAGTGCCGGTGGTGTAGAAGCACGACTAACAGAGACTGTTGAAAACAATTCAACAACAAAAAATGACACTGCAGATCATGAATGATCATGATAATTCGGATAAAAGTGAAAAGAACAGAATGGAAATGACTTGTAGTTTCCCTCACTGCAGAGAGAAGGTGAAAGAGAAAGTAAGAAATAAGAAAAAACAGTTCTCTAATGTGCACGTGACTGTGTTTGTCAGACACAAAAGACCTTAAAGGAATAGTTCACCAAAAAATGAAATTCCTCAAAGTGCATCAGACCTGGATCCCAAATGACGTTATTCCTCCTTACTGCTCGTCTTCTGCAATCCAAGTGTCCTGAAGGGAGTTTACTCAAAATGACGTCATTTAGGACATTTTTACAGCCTAAACAGTCCTGTATTGAAATTGCCTGGGGCGCGTGAATGTCAGAGTGCAATACAGGACTATTTAGGCTGTAAAAATGTCCCAAATTACGTTGTTTCGAGTAAGCTCTGGACTATACCCCTATTTTTGGTGAACTATTCCTTTAATGCTTTTTGAGTTCATGGCCATATAAGTGAGAGTCTTGACTCATTAGTTACTCATCAGTGTCTCTGTCTCAGCCCCTGCAGCTCCCAAAGACGTGCTGGAGGCTCTCGAGCAGAGACGAGCCAAGTATGTGGAGGCGTCGGCTCAGGCTAAAGCCAGCGGAGACGACCGCAAGGCCCGAATGCACGACCGCATCGCTAAGGTACGCAGACACCTGGTGAGCCCTCTGAGGGCTTAAAATAGTTATGAACAAATAAAGTGTACACTGATTTTCTCTCAGAGTTAACAGAGCTTCGGTCTTTAAGATGCTTTAAAGTTCTTGTGCATATGGTGGTTATATTTAAACCTGTTGTTTCAGGGATTTGTCATGTTTATAATGATATTGACCCCTCAAACTATGCATGAATGAGAGCAAACTAAATATTATAACATTACAGCTGCTATTTTTAAACCATTCACAACGTCTCTCTCTCTCCCCTGTGCAGCAATACCAGAGCGCCATCCGAGCTCACAAAGCAGGAAGAGCAGTCGACTTTGATGAGCTGCCAGTTCCCCCCGGTGAGAGTCTTCATTGATTCATGTGTTTTTTGAGTCGACGGAGTAATTTTCAAGTTCACCCGTCGCTCTGTGAAATTGGATTTGCATTGTGTTTACAGCTGCGTGGCCCGGGGCTCTGACTTAAACTATATCACAACACACTGAGTCTCCGTATCAGCGCCACAAGATCTGTGAAGCTTAATCCTGAATTCAGTATTTAAGAACTTCCATGCAACTGAGAATCGTTTCTTTTTTTTTTCTTTTTTATTTCACAGGCTTTCCTCCGATCCCAGGCCACAAGGCGACAGGAGCTGAGCAGGGGTTTGTTGCTGCTCTGGAGGCAGCCAATAAGCTCGCGACCACTGATGCTGATGAGGCTCCAGATGAGGAAGAAGAAGAGGAGAAACAAGACGAGGTGGGCAAATTGTCCCATTGCCATAATCCCTATAGTCATAGCAGTTGGTTTGTTACCTTTAATTGTCGGTGCAAGCTATTTTTAGAACGGCAGAGCAGAGCCGTGAGCTGCTCAGAGGCTCATGGGATTTCTTGGTTTCCCTCATCAAACTCATCAAATACACAATCCAACAACTCCAAAACGCTCTGGTGGACAAGTTGTGACCTGCACATTCACCACGTTATGAGATAATAACACACCTTACCACACAGAGTTGTTTTAGAGGGAAATGCAGAGACTGCTTGCTGAAAAACTGTCCCCGCTCCGAGCGCACATCAGTGGTTTTGCATTAATTTACCTCGAAAACAACTCTGTCTTTGCGCATTTATAATACGCACATACACATACAGAGTGGATACATGAAATAAGGGGACCAATCAAAATAAAGAATAAAATAAAATCGGTAAGGTAATAGGTTGCCCTCCCTCACCCTTCCCATCCCCTTGTGGTTAAGTGTTTGTTACAGCGCCGTGTGTGTGTGCGTGTGTGTGTTGTAGTTGAAGGCTGCTGTTCCAGAGGAACCGAAGAAGCTCCTGTTGGACGTCTCCGCAGCAGCTCAGGGACAGAAAAGGACTCCCTCGGCTTCACCCGAGAGATCAGCTGCTAGAGAAGGACTCTCCCCAACAGGTTGGCCTCAGACGGAGAGCTGCAACAAACACAACACTGATCACCATCTGTCAAGTATGAACAACAAAAGTCCACAACTATGTCTCATTACTAATTTTCTGTCTGTCTTCGTCGTCCAGCGGTTCAGCAGCTGGAGTTCCTGGAGGGTCGGAAGAAGCAGTACATGAAGGCGGCGCTGCAGGCGAAGCAGAAGAACGACATGGAGCAGGCCAAGGTCTTCCTCCGCACCGCCAAGGGCTTCGACCCCATGATCGAGGCGGCTCGCAGCGGGAAACCTGTGGACATCAGCACGGTGAGCAGGAGAACAGATTCTAGAGACTAGTTTGGATGAGAGTTTAGTAGTATTTTTTTTTGCTTATTTTATTGCTCACAAGTTATTACTTGTTTTTGTTTTTGTAATTCAATTAAACTCAGAAAAAACTGATTTGCTCTATTGCAATAATGAAAAATGAGCATTTATTTCACTCAATAGAAATAGGCATTTTTTATACTGAACATGTTAGGAGATGAGGTAACCCTTTAATTTATAGATTTACTGTATAGGCCCCCAATTACATAATAATGTCTAGGAATAACCAAGAAATAACAAGTAATTGCATCATAATTAAATAGCCAAGAAATAACGGTCAATTTCATGTCGAGAAATATCGCCAAGAAATAACGATTGATTGTGTAGAAATAACCCAGAAATAATTGATTTTAATTGACAATTGCAAGGACTTTCTGGCCTTTCCCAAAAAATTAAAAGCATGAAAATCATGTGTGAACTTTTGAAAAACATGACATTACTATGAAATTAACCGTTATTTCTTGGCTTTTTCTTGACATTATCACGTAATAGATCACTGTGGAGACGTCATGTACTGTTGCTTCTCAAAACATGAGTTGAGAGAACGAGTTGTTCTCTGTAGCTGACTGTCTGTCTGTGCTCTCGTCTGGTCTGGTCTGTGCTGCACCCGCAGGTGCCGTCGCCCCCTGGTGACGAGGACGAGGACTTCATCCTGGTTCATCACAGTGACGTTCAGATCTCGGAGAAAGCCGAGCAGGTTTACACACAGCTGGCCAAGATCCTCAAAGAGCAGTACGAGGTAAAACTGCAGGATTCCTCTGGTTACAAGGTCAAAGCTTTTATTTTGAAAGGACACAAACCCAACATTTTGACTCTTTGACCACAGCTCATGTTTGAATTTGATTGTTAAATGTTCACGTTTAAGAATGACAAGAACCAGGAACTGAAACCAAACATTATCATATGCAAAGTAAGATATAAATCACAGCCAGACTGAAATGATTTATTATAACACTTATAGTCTTTAAATATGTGTGTGCATGTTTCCTCTGCATCCTGACAGCTTCCAGTTTAAGACTTTTCCTTTTGCCAGGAGAAACTTGAATCTCTCTAGAACGACACATTTTTAGCTCCGATATATTTAGAAATCTCAAAATTAATTCAGATCCACACAAATCTTCAGCGAGTCTGTTCCTGGTCTGTTTGTGATTCTCCCGACTCTGCTACTTTTTCAGAAATGTATGACTCACTCCAAGCAGTTCACACACCTGGGGAACGTCTCTGAAACTACAAAGTAAGACTCACACTTTTCATTCAGTTCAGGTTTACACACAAATTCCAGGCTCAGTTTCAACACTTTATCTAAAATGTGGAAACACAGGTGGTGTTCACTGACTCCTCTCTGATTGTGGACGTTTGTTTTTTTATCCTTCAGGTTTGAGAAGATGGCGGAGAGCTGTAAGAAGAGTCTGGATGTGCTGAAGCTGGCTCAGTCCAGAGGTCTGCCTCCTCCTAAACATCACTTTGAGGAGCGATCGTTTAACACTGTCAGGTGAGAGCATGACGTTAAACACAGCGTTGTGTCATTTGTTTGATATCTAATCTGCTGGAGGAGTCGAGGAAAACAAGAGGCTTAATATTTGGATAAACCCCTTGAGATGAATAATCTCGTTTTCGACCGGGTCCAAACATATAGACAAACATGGACTCATTGTACAGTATGTACAAACATGTTCTCAACGATACAAAACAATACAACCGTAAGAATATGTTTGACACACAGCACAACTCTTTCAATGAAAGTAAAAGCTAATATTAGGATTAACATTAAAATATTTCTATAGTCTAATGGTGAGTTTAAATCTTTCAACCCAAAAAATCTCTGTACTTTGGCCAGCAGGTGTCCAAACGTTTCCATATTGTAAATCCCATGTCAGAAATATAATTTTAAATGTTTCATGTCAAGACGACTCAAATTTCTGCCATAGTTGTGGATATAAAACAATGAAGAAATGTGACTGTTATTGTTCCTGTTGTAGAATTTGCAGCTCCTAAAACACGAGGATTCTCGGCTCAGATGGACATAATACAACAATTAGTTAACATAAGAATAATAATATGTGGAAGCAGATTTAAAGTTACTAAAAACAGGACCACGTTTCCAGTGATGCTTATTCCAGTGCCCTTAGTTTAAAATTAAAACAGCATGAGATCCTGCTGTAGAGTAAAAATGGAAGTAAAATATCATCAGGCTGTGATTCTTACTAAACTGTAAAATACAGTTTTGTCTCCAGAGCAGATTGACAGATAATCTCTGCTTCATTTTCTCTTTGCTGATGCGGTTTTGTTGCCGTCTGTTCTTCATCACTTATTAATGACTTTTTTTCTTCTTCTTTCGTGTCTTTCTTCCTCCCTTTTCTCCGTTCCTTCCTGTTCCTGCTGTCCCTCCCTGTCAGGATATTTCCAGAGCTGAGCAGCACTGACATGGTCGTTGTCATCGTAAAAGGGATGAATCTTCCTGCACCGAGTGGTAAAATGTCCAGTCCAAACACATCAGCACCGCACAGCGCAACGCGTCCAAACAGCAGTTTACCCTGTTTCCACATCCGTGTAGATAGAGCTGCTGTTTGTTTATCTATATAACTCATTTGTTTTTAGCCTTAAAAGTAGATATTTTCCAGCTTTAGCTTCCTGTAAGACTCTTAAAAAAAAGAGAATTAAAGTCGTGTTTATTTTTAGTTGAAAACTTTGACGTTCGGATGAAGTCTAATCGTTTTTCTTCTTCCCTCAGGAATCCAACCAAACGATCTGGATGCTTATGCCAAGTTTGACTTCCCCTACCCCAGCAACGTACGACACTGCAGTTTTTTTTATTTAAAAAAAAATCCACATATTTTCTGCTTCTACCACAGGCTGCTGACGTGACGCACACCCATGATGTTTCTGTGTTTTGTTTTGTTTTGTCTCGTGTCCACCAGGAGCAGCCGCAGAAACACAAAACATCTGTCATCAAGAACACTAACTCCCCAGGTGAGACTCGGAGACGCATCAGTGTAGAGGAAACTGTGTGTGGTTTTTTTGGATTTATGGGCCTTTTTTTTATTCTGCCCAAAATACTCAGTATGTGTGTGCTGAGTAAACGTTCGCTCTTCATCTCTTCATCTGTTCATCTGACGTCTGTCTGCACCAGAATACAACCAGAGCTTCACGCTGTCAATCAACCGTAACCACCGCGGCTTCAGGAGGGTGGTGACGTCGAAAGGCCTCAAGCTGGAGCTGCTGCACAAAGGGTGAGAGTCGAAACATCCCAGCTCGGGTTCACACAGTGTAAATATGAGGTGTGGTTGTTTCCATTTGTGTGTAAAGTCAAGTTTGTGCGTGTGTGCGTGGGTTTTCTCCATCCACACTATTAATATGTGATCTGATCATATTGTATCAGAAAAACCACAGCTACCAGTGGCTCATGTCTATATAATGGGTCAGTGACAGATAAAAAATTGTAGATAGATAAATTAGATGAATGACGATAAATAAATGATTTAAAAGCACTGGATTTGTTCAAATGTACATTTTGTATTCACATGAAAATGTGAACCCGAAAATGTCAAATGGTGTAACCACAAAAGAATAATGAATATTAAATATCTCATCAACCTCCAGTTGATTTAAGTGTACTTATAAAAAAAAGTATACTTTCTTCTAAAAACATTAAATTGAAATACTGTAAGTGAATTACATTTATTCCACATTTGAGTCCAGATTTATGCAAAAGAAAAATTATTTTGTGGCAACTAGTAAGTGTACAGGCATACCTTTTCTTTTTTCTGGCATTTTTTATGTTATGTGCGTATAAAAACCATTTTTTTTTCCTCAACAAGAAAAACACTCACTCACACCAGTGTAATCAACAATCTGCTGCGTCTCCCGGAGGTTTAAACACACACGAGGACAGAAATGAACCGGTCGTTACAGAAAGTCAAGAGTGAAATAGTAAAACAAAACTTTTTTTTCCAAAACATTAACTGAATTATGTATGTCTCATTTCCTTTCCAAACTTTTTCTTCTTCTTCTAATTATTACCTGACTTCTCTGGAGTGTGAATATCTCCCACTCTGTATCTTCACTTCTTGCCGACTGTGCTGTTACTGCGGCCCCAACGATTAATTGGCTGATTTAATCCAGTATCAGCGTGTGTGTGTGTGTGTCGGCCGATAGGAACTGATGTGAACGCTTTTTTTTGTGTGTGTGGCTTCAAACTTTGCCGGCGAACTGGTCTGGGTTTAATTTAGAAATGGTGTTGTTGCTTTGTTTGATCTACTAGAGGAAAAAATGATGTTTGTTCTTGTTGTTCTGTTTGTGCAAGTGTGCATTTTATTCATCACATGATTTTTGCCCTTTTTGTAGTTTTTTATTTCTTTTATTTACATTTTGCAAGAGTTTACTGCACTGCTGCACTGAGGTAATTTTGAATAATAAGACTGGTTTGTAGTTGTAGCCTCTGATACAGCTTTGTCACAAGTGTGTTGATGTAAACATGAGGAATATCAGCTCATTAATTGGTTATCAGGTTGGTTTTTCAGTGTCAGTGTCGTATGTTACTGTTGCTGGCTTCTTCTCAGTAGGATGTGAAATGTTTATACGAGAAAAAAACAGAAGCAAGGTACTGCAGATCGACACTGAACCACGTCAGACTCAGTGTTACCGTAAATCACGCAGTATGTGTGCAGGAGAAAACACAGAGCCAGATAAAACTGGTGTTATGTCGGAATGAGTTCCTTCATCAAGCTGCTTTACTGTAGATGAACAAATTGTACCAAGCTCGTCTGTGCACAAAATGGCGAAAATAAAGTTCTTGAATCTTGAATCTTGTGTCTCAAACTGCTGTGTGTCTTCTCAACAGAGGTTTCCTGCGGAGCGACAAGCCGATTGGGACGGCGCACGTGAAGCTGGACAAACTGGAGACGCAGAGTGAAATCAGGGAAATCGTAGAGGTGAGCGGCACCCGGGTCGGAAAAACAAAACAAAACAAGAGAAGAGAAAGAAAGAGAGAGAGAGAGATTCATGTTGACCTGTGATCTGACCTGTGTCGTCCTGCTGCAGGTGATGGACGGCCGTAAACACACAGGAGGCCGCATCGAGGTGAAGATCCGGCTGCGGGAGCCTCTGAGCGGCCAGGACACTCAGAAGAGCACGGAGCGCTGGCTGGTGATCGACCACTCACAGGTACAGTAGGAGACGTTTCATCTGAGGAGACGAAGCTGAAGGAAGGAAACATCAAACTCCTGATTGATGGTTTCTGTCTTGTTGTTTGTCTCTGCTCCAAGGCTCTTCTGTAGGACGAGCTGAACCATCGACTGACGAGATACAGGTGATTATTTCTGCTGATTATTTCCTCTCACCATAATCCCTATAGTCTCATAGCAGTAGGTTCATTACCTTTAATTATGGGTGCATGTTGTTTTGAGATCAGCGGGGCAGAGACGTGAGCTGCTCAGTGAACACAATGGAGGTGACATTACAAGACTGAGTTGTTTTCGAGTCAAATGCAGCCGGAACTTCATTCAGACGCGGCTGCTGGGCGGAGTGATTTCCAAAGCACAAGTATTTCAGAGTATTTACTTCATGTCTTGTAATGTTACATGATTATCTCATAGCGTGGTGAATGTGCAGGTCACAACTTGTCCACCAGAGCGTTTTGGAGTTGTTGGATTGTGTATTTGATGAGTTTGATGAGGGACGAGGGACCTGTACCGTTGACTGAGCAGCTCACGTCTCTGCCCCGCTGTTGAGTGAATAACGAACCTACTCCTTTGCCAAAAATGTTGAACTATCCCTTTAAATGTGTGAGTTAATGTGAGTTAAACTCTTTGTCTTGCAGGTAAAAGGCACTAGATGAAAACACTCGGAGGAGAGAGAGGAAGCTCTACGTTCATCTCGGGCTCTGACGTGACGTGACGACCCTCTCAGGGTCTTTGACTTTTTTTTTTTAAAAGAACCTTTTGCACATTTTGCGAGACACAACAGGAGCGGCCTTTGACACGTCGTCGGTCCACCAGGAGGAGACACACACACACACACAGACACACATAGACACACAGAGCAGGTCAGTCATGGACGTCTGTCTGTGTGACATCATCAGAGCGTCTTCCTGGGAGGACGCGGGCGGTGTGTCCTGTGATAACTGTTGAAGGGGCTGAGTGTCGAGCTAACCCGATCCTGCTGCCCCACCCCACCCCTCTCCCCCACCTTTAGACTTTAGTTAATATAATATATAAATTTAAATATATATATAGTATATATATCAAAGAATGTGTACATATTCCTCATGTTATACAGCTCTGGTATCTAGAACTGCACCTATGCACTAATACCAAAGTAATCACTGTTGCTGTAAAAGTCCTGCATATTTGAAGTCGCCTTTAGCTGCCAAAACCCGCTGCGACCACGACCACGACGACTGCGATGGCGGCGGCACGGGAGGAGGAGACGTCAGGGTTTTTTATTCTGTTCTTCTCCAGAACAGTTCATCATCATCATCATCATCTTCATCTGCTTCTCAGTGTGAAACATCAGGCAGATGCAGCGCAGCGCCCTCACACACACACACGTACGTTACAGGAGTAAGCCAAGAAAAAAAATGACGATGCTACACAAGGTACGATGATTATTATAGTAGAGTTATTTTTTAAGACCACACCCCCCTCCCACCTCCCCCACCTCCTTTTTTGTTTTGTTTTTGGCACCTTTCACTTTCACTAAATCCTTAAATCCTTCACTTATTTATCTTGAGGCTTTAGGTGAGTTCAGCCTCGACTTGTTTACACTGAGCAGCACAAAACTGAGCGGGAGAGGAAGCTGAAAGTTCATTTTGATCCAAGAACAGATTCATTATTTCATTTATGTTTAATAGTTCTGAGGAAAAGTTCGACATTTTTCGGGGGAATTCACTTTATTTGATGAGCAGTTAAACTTTAACGTAGCTGAGCTGAGACCGAGTGAATTTTCTGACATGTTAAACTTTCTTTTAAATGTGTGGAGCTATTTTTTTTTATTTTATATCATTATTAAATAAACTATGCATCAGCTCTGAATCTTGGGAGGAAGCCCTCTGTGTTTTAAAGGGTCAGTTCACTCTAATTTTTTACAAAAACACATTTAAAAAAGTGGTTTATATCACATTACACATGGGTGAAAAGACGAAGCTCCACAGTCTTCCACTTATTTAATTTATCATTTAAGATTTTAATCGAAAGGACCAAAGACACTGAACTCGACACTGATTGCACTTGAACAGTTTTGTTCTTCTTCGCTGAAAATAGTAAACTTATATTGTATTAATGGAGTCACATGTCCAGAGCAGAGCACTCGCTTCAACACAGCGCTGGATGAATATTTAAACAAAAGGAGCTGTTGTCTGAGAAGAACAAAAAACAAAGTGCAAGATTTGATTTAAAAATGTTAACGTCCACTGAAAAACAAATTACAAATTGTTGTAGCGACCGGAGCAGCAACAGGGCGATTTAGTGGCTACAGGAGGCAGGAAAGGCCAAAAAAGGTAGTGAACTTTGGGTTTAAATTAGCCCCTAAACTTGCCAAAATAATAAATAATTCAAAGTTTAAACGAGAAAGACAAAATGACATGTTTTTTAAAATAGTAATTAGAGTGAACTGGCCCTTTAAAGTTTTAGCGGCAGCATTTGAAACAGATGCTGCACAAAGAAGCCATATAAAAATAAAAATAAAAACTGAGCCAACGTCATTGATCCCATTTCCAACTGTTTTACCTCAACATCGACTGCAACGTGTTTTAGTTGCCAAACGTTACTGTGGTCACAACATTTGTTTCTCTTCTTCTTCTTTGTTGACAGTTTTTATTCTGTGCTTTTCTTTTCTTTTTGAAAACTGACATCATGTTTACTTATTAGAAACATTGTCCTGCTAACTAATTAAAACACATTGTCACCACCAATCATTTCTATTTGTGTTGTAATGTCTGGATTCACCTACGTGTTTACAAAGATCGATGATGTCACGACGTAAAGTTATTAGAAATAATCTCTGAAATTTATTTTGTTTTAATTGTTGACTGAATTTCTCTTTCTTGCTTCAAAATGTCCCATTAAAAGAAAAGAAAAAAAAAACATTTTCTAATATTTGCTGCTTTCTTTGGATGATAAAATGTTTTTGTTGCCAGAAATTAAAAAAAACACTCATTTCAGTTTTCTATAAGTTTTTATTTTACATATACTACAGTTGTTGTTTTTTCATAAAGACCACTTTTCTTGACATTTGTAGTGTAAAGAAGAAGAAAAAAAAGAGGATATACAGGGTTTTTGGCTTTTCAAACATTTTTGACCAATGTTTGTTTAAAAGAAGAAAAAAAGAGGAGAAAGAAAAAGAAACATTAACAAAAACCCAGTTCATGACAACTGAGACGTGGATGATTTTCTACGTTTCATCCACAAACTGTTAAAATGCAAAGTTGATTTTCTCTCTTCACTGTTTTCAAGCTCATTTCTGTTTTGCATGCAGTGTTATAGGTTTGTAACATCGCACAACTCAAGACAAAGAAAAACACAAAACAAAACAAAAAAAGAAATGCTACTTTCAGTCAGACAAATTGCACCGTTTTGTTTTTTTTTCCTTTCTTTTTTTTGGATCAGGACATATTGCACACGTCAGATAAAATGCCAAAAAAAACAACAATGAACGGAAAAAAGAGGGAGTCTGAAAAATAATCTCCGCTTCATTTATGCTAATTTTATATTTATATATAAAAAAAGAGAAGAGAGAGAACTGCTGAAGGTCACACAGTGAAGACACAGTGATCCAGCGACGCCTGGTACGATCACAGTTAATTAACCCAGAACCCGGTGACCTTTGACCTTTGTTTTGTTTTTTTTTAACTCAGCTCCACTTTAGCAGGACTTTGCTACAGTAAAGCTCCTAAAAAATAAATTAACGGAGAACAAAACCTACAGGTCTAATAATAGTTTCAACGGGAAGCGTCGTCGGCTCTTCTGCAGATTTTTCATGTGATTGTCTGATTGTGTGTTTTGTTTTTCTTTCTCCAATAAAAATGCTTCAACAAAACCTGTTAGTGTACAGTAGCCCCGTGTGGTTTCACATCAGCATGATTCAAAGATACAGAACGAAGCGTCTCCACTCGACAACGGTGGAGTTTTTGGTGATTAATCCGGTCAGAAAATTAAACAAAACCAAACCAAAACAAAAAAAACACATTTTTGCAGATTTGAAGAGAAATGGGGAGGAATACATTCTTTTAATTAAGGTTATTAATTATTTTTTAAATTATCTCCAGGTCCAAGTAGCTGAGCGAGAGCAGAGCAGAGCAGAGAGAGGAGCGGGGGGAGGAGAAGGAGGGGGGGCTGCAGGTCGACCTCTGACCTCCTGTTCTGTTTCATAATAGATGCACTGAACAGTTGAGGCCTTTTCCATGATCTACAGGGTTTCCTACGCAGCTCTGCAGGGTCTGGAGCAGCGTGGTATTAGTGGTGGTGATGGTTGATTCAGGGGTGTTTTTTTGTTTTGTTTTTGATGATCTGTTATAGAAAATGTGACATGAAATACATTCAGCTTCAAGTCGACCTCGCAGGAACCCCGGATCTCTACACAAACACTCGACTTTTATCGATTGGAAAACAAAACAAAAAACAACAAAATAACTTCCAGGACCCAGCGGCAGCAAAACCCCCGACGCTCGCGCTCCTCTCCTCTAATGGCTTAGAATCCAGTGCACTGCTTCTGCAGTTTATATCTCATATATATTTGTATTTATATTTATATATATTTATTTATATATATATCTTTACATCTTCAACAGTTTTTCTCTTTGTATGATTAAAAAGACACCAAAATAACTTGAGGTTTTTCCAACCACTGCTGGACGAAACACTGCACGCTGATGATGATTTTTTTTTTTTTTAACTTGATTGATGAGATTAAAAAGTTTTTCCCTCTTTTTTTTTGTTTTTTGTTTTTCTTCTTTCTCCCGCTCTATGTACAGATTGTTTGAGTTTATTTATCGATAAAGCATTGGAACCTTTTGATCGGCCGTGGAGCTCAAAGGAAAAGGGGGGGCGTCTTTCTGAACCGCGTGTCATTTCATTTCACGGCGGCGGCGACGACAGCGTCACTAATACTGAGTGTGAGTGGACGTGTGGAGGCTACAGATGCTCTTTAGTGTCACGGCTACAAAAATATGTACAAGTCAATGGAGTAAAGCATCTGGTGACTGATGAGTAAAGCTCAAGAGGTGAAGAAGCCGAGATGTGTTTCTGTTTTTGTTTTTTTTTTGTCCTTTTTCCCTTGATGATGAACGGCAGCTGCAGGCACTGAGCACCACGGTGCAAAAACAAACAAAGTAAAATCATCATCACCACAGACAGAAACCTTCTCGCTCCTCGTTTCAGGTGATTTGTCGTTTTTTTCTCCCCCTCGTCGACGTGTCTTCAGGCTTTTCAGAGTGTGTCTGTGCTACAGTGACCAGGAGCTACACCACACCCACGCCACGCCACGCCATGACGTCATCGCAGCAGAGACTGAAGTACCACTGAGTCCAGAAAACGACACAGGGCGACGTGAAGAGTTTCAGCGTCTCTGCTGCTGCTGCTTCTTCAGACGTCGTGACCCTTGACTCCCCCGACAACCTGCTGTTTCCGTAGCAACTGATTCATTCATCCTCTTATTTGATCACACACAGATTAACGTGTTTCCCTGCCCGTTCACTTTAAGTTCTGAGTTGCATTCACGCAAAAATCCTGGTTTTTCCATTTAGAGCCAATGATGAAAGAAAATGAATTATAAAAAAATAACATTTTGACGAAGGATTCATCGTTGGAGTCAGTTTCAGGCAGATGCGTCTTGACCTTTGACCTCTGCTTCATGAGCTCTGGTAAAAACTGTGATGGTTTTCAGTTCGTGAAGAAAATAATAAATCTGATTATTCGACCAGTTGCAGCTTTAGACGAGGAGGCAGAGCTCCGGTTTCTACGACCCAGAGCTGAAAAAAAAAAAAAAAAGGATCTCACAGTTCTTCGCGGTCTGCACTGCGGTCGGACGCCGTCTGTGGCGCCGACGTCTCTGCTGCCGATAAACGGACGCCGCACGCCTCCGATGACTGAACATCCACAGGTTGATTAGTTATCAGTGAATATTGAGCTGTTTGTTCGTCTGTGTGAAGCTGAGACACGTCAGGCCGCTGGCTCCTGCTGGTCGGTGTGTGAACGGCGTGGGGAGGTGGACGGAGCACCTGACTCTGTGTGTATTTGTGTGTAGGGGGGGTGTTAAAGGGATAGTTCAACATTTTGGCAAATTGGCCCATTGCCATAATCCCTATAGTCACAGCAGTAGGTTCGTTACCTTTAATTGTCGGTGCAAGCTATTTTTAGAACGGCAGAGCAGAGCCGTGAGCTGCTCAGAGCTACACCAGAGCGTTTTGGAGTTGTTGGGTGGTGTTTTTGATGAGTTTGATGAGGGAAACCAAGAAATCCCATGAGCCTCCGTAGCGTAGCTCTGAGCAGCTCACGGCTCTGCTCTTCCGTTCTAAAAATAGCTTGCACCGACAATTAAAGGTAACAAACCTACTGCTATGACTATAGGGATTATGGCAATGGGTCAATTTGCCAAAATGTTGAACTATCCCTTTAAAGATGCTGCTAAAGACGACAGGCGACTCCGCTCTGAGCGACCTCTGGATGGTTGGATGCATAGGTTTGACTGGAGGATGCTGCTACTCCGCCTGGCGCCGCACAGTTTTCTGGCTCTTGTTGAAGTGCAAACGGCTGAAGGGACGAGACGGAGGAGGAGACGGCCGCCAGACGATGTCCGAAGGTTTAGAAGGAAACAAACAGAACAAGACGTCGGGAGGTGAAGCTTCAGGTCGGTCGGTGCATGGGGGACGTGTCGGCGTCTCCTACGAGATGATCTCCAGGATGTAGAAGACCAGCTCCATGACGACGGGGCCCTCGCTCAGCTGACACGCGCCGCTGTGGATGATGGGAATCAGAGCGCTGTCCAGGTCGCTCAGGTACTGAGGCAGGAGCGGCTGGCCATTGCTTCCTGCCAGGTAGCCCACCTGCCACGACAGAGAGAGAAAGACGGGTGTCAGACAGATGTTTACAGGCTCAGCACATCTGGGCTGAAAGATATTTATTGTTTCAATCAATTCTGGTCGCGTTTTTTGCCCCTCCCAACACTGGGCGGCCATCTGGAAAACAATTTAGGGGTCAAAAATGGCCGGAATTCTCCTTTAACAGAAATTTTAAAAAAGACCGTCCACACGTCTGCGTCGTACCTGGTCCGAGTCCAGTGTGACCCTCAGCCCCAGCTTGGCCATGCCGTCCTCCTTCAGCAGCTTCAGGTGTGGACACAGCGCCATGCAGAACGCCCGCGCCACGTTCTCCGTCAGCCGGCTGTGGTCGGCCGGGTCGCTCAGGCTGTTGGGTTGGTCCTCGCTCTGCAGGAAGAAGACCTGACCAAACCACACACACACAGACACACGGCGTTCATGGAGGTTTCTGCAGGTGGAGCTGGTTTCAATATTTGATGAGGAGGAGGTGGAGGAAAGAAAACTGAAACGTGTCCTCAAAGTCATTTTGGCTGAATATGAACGTTTATAGGTTTGAATAGATTTCTATATTTTCAGTTTTTATACATATGTGGATAGTAGGATCAAATAAGGTTTTTACTTCGATTTAATTCGAGCATGTGCAGACTGTTGATGAATACGGTATGATTTATTGTTTTTTTTTTCTATTACGTACTATTTTTCTGTGTTTGTTGTTTGCTTTGTCTTCTGTCAGTTTCTTTTATACAACTTTACATGTTTGAAATAAAGGGTTAAAGGTAGGGTTGGAGATCCTATTCTGGAGCTTTTTTTAAATATTTTTTCTATTTTTTTACAAAATTGTTTGAAATCCTCTTCACGCTCCGAGTGCAGCCAATTAATTTAATGCTTTTTCACAACAATGAAAAAAGTCAGTCACCTGTGGGACGGACAATCCTGTAAAAACACCATCCAATCATTGGGAATTTGGAATTGGGAATATTTTTTTTTTACAATTAAAGCTAAACTGTACCATTTACACAGAATCATATCATCATGTTTGTTTACAGTGACTCAACACTCAAAGCTTCATACTGAACCGACTGACTTCAAGCTGTTAATTCTTTTTTCTTTCCCTTTTAAAGGCAGGAAAACGCATCCCGTCAGATATCTTGATGTTTTTCTAACTGGCTCCCAGTAACAGGACCGGTCCGAGTCGTACCTCTGTCCAGCGGATGACTTTGCCGTTGGCTTTGAACTCGGAGCCGTGGAAGATCTTGACGCTGGTGATGGACTCCATCGACTTCCCATCGATCGGACTGATCACACTGGAGGAACAAAACACACAGCGTCAGTGTCGGATTAAACTACGTTTACAGAGTTGGAGCAGAAATGTAGAGCAGAGCAAAAGGAGAAGGAGGAGGTGTGATACGGCCAATCGACGTGCCCTTGAGCAAGGCAGTGACCTGCCAGCTGCTGTGGCCGACATCACAGCCTCTGGCTCCGCTTGTGTTGAGCCAACTGCTTTGACTTCTTTCTCTCTCTTTTTTGTTTTGTTTCAGTCTTTGTCAGTGAGAAGACACACGCTTCAACATCACCGTTTGTTTCCTCTGTGTCTGAGCCAGAATCAGTCGTTTCAGGTCGAATCCCTGTTCATCAAACTTTGTCGTAATTACTGACTGATTTCTTCAGTTACGATTAAAAACCTATTTTGTGCCGTCTCAGTGACCAAGTGAATGTTTTTGTGCCAAATCTGAATCTGACAAAGAACCTCAAAAAAACAACAAAAAAAACACAACGTCTGCAGTTCTGGCGCCGACACAGAGACATAGAGACATTAAGGAAGTGCTAAGTCGGCAGAAGATGAAGACAAACAATACATCAGGAAACTACTTACAGCCAAAAAACATTAAGGCTGTCTTTACACTACGACGTTCAAGTGGCCCAGGTCTGATTTTCTCCTCTCAAGTGGCACAGATTGGATCTATGAATGTGTAAACGGGAAAAAACATGCATATCTGATATTGTCAGATCAGATTCAGGCCCCCGTTAATATGTGAAGATAAATCAGAGACCAATCAGATGCCAATGCGTCTGCAGTCTAAACAGACAGATCGGATATTGCCTTAATCCGACTATAACTAGACAACTGAGTACATGTAATATCGGAGTTTTCCAACTGCGATCACTCCCATGACTGGCGTGTCTGGTTTGGGACTGTAGATGAGAATGTATTATGCTTATTAAGTTTGTATTCAGATTTTTACTCCTTACGCCTGACAGAAAAGTCAACAGGACAGGGGGCCGTATTAACGCATAACGCCGCCTGAGGAGACAGCGTCAGTTGTTCAATTTTCTCTGTTGCATGTAAACTGGGACCAGGACACTGATTGACAGAATTTGTCTGATTTTAGTAGGTGAAGAAATGCTACACGTGTCACCTCTTTTACGTGTAAATCAAATGAAAGGGTCTGATCCAAGACAACAGATTCTTTACCCAATCTTTAGTGTATGGTATCATTGTCAAGGAATAGATTGAAATTGCCAAACTGTGGTCTGTATATCGAGGGTCCAAAGGCCATCATCTCAGTTCAGTAGCAGAAAGTTGGTCGATACGGGTCACTTTAACAGACGTATGTAAACAGACAGACGAAAAAATCGGATACAGGCAGCAAATCTGAATTGGGCATCGAGGCTGTAGTGTAAAGACCTCAAGTGAACCTCATCCCTCTGTTAAGAGCAGGAACTTGATGCAGGATAGAAAATAAAAAACGACAGCCAGAGTGACGCGGCGATAAATGATGCAGCAGTTCACACACCGACGTTACCGTGACATGACGACAGCAGACCTACAGTATGAGGTCACTGACTCGGTGAAGTCAGGGTTAAACCAGCTGCTCTGCTGATGAAGTGATACTCTATCTGGTGGAAGAGCTCAATTATATTTAATGGTGAAGAAGAGTCGCATTTAAACTTTGGAGATTTTATCAGGCTGCTGTAAAATTGATTGCGCTGCTCGGCATCTCAGCGAGAGACACGTCCAACGACATCATTCCACCCCGCTGCTGCTGCTGCTGCCGCCGCCGAGTTTCCTCCTGAGAGATCCCACCGGCGCACACGATGAGGTTTTATAAGCCAAGTGGAGAACGCAGCCATCAGCTCAATTGTCCGTGACATCACTGCGTCTCTCCCCCTCTCTTCCTCCTACCCTCCCCTCCTTCCCTCGCTCCCTCGCTCCTCACCCCTTGTTGAAGTTGTGGTCGTCCTCCGTCCACTGGATGTGGACGAGCTCCTGGTTCTCCTCCTGGTCGGCTTTACCGCACGTGATGGTGAAGTCCTTCATGTCCCTCAGGGCTTGCCGTAGGGAGTCCATGGTCTCGGCTGTGATCTGGATCATCACACCGTCTGAGGGGGTCGGAGGGGTCAATGATGAGCAGTGATCAAATAAATGGTCTGATAAGTAATGACTCGACCTGTCATGTGGAGTTTGATGATCCATATAAATATAAAACTGAAAACCTGTGTTTACAAGTGTGAGGTGCAGGGACGGAGAAATACAACTAATATAGGAACCAGGAAGTTAAAGCTTTAACTGCACAAGGGACAAAAAGTACAAAAACGAAACCCTTTCACCATTTATCGAGCAGAAATAGATTTTGTCATAGATTTTCTGCTTTTAAATATCTTCAAGTTACCGATGGTGTGATTTAACAACTTGAAACTGTTCTAAACATTATTTTAAACAAATAACCTTAAAGGAATACTTCACCAAAAATCAATAATTCACCAATTTTCATGCCAAGGAAGGGTTTGAAAAACACTTTAGGAGTTCCAGGGGGGGTCCAGAGTAGAAAATTGGTAAATTATCCATTTTTGGTGAAGTATCCCTTTAACTAATAATTTCCTACTAATCATTTTAACAGATATTATTTGATTGCTGCATCTACGAGTGGAAAATATGGGTTTAAATCCTCTAATAATAAACACCTGGCAGGTCAAAGCAGTTCAGCCTTTAGAAGCTAAAATCACCCTGACGTCTCTGTCGTGGTTTGTTGTTGTTTACACTTCAAAATAACTAATATTTCAGTATTTTTTTTTACAGCTAACAACGTGTCGTTTTGTTGTCACAGCTCTCACCTTCCACGATGCTGGTCTTGGCTAAGAAGCCCGACGAGGCTTTCAACGCTCCACTGAACACAAAGAAGCAGGCTCCAGTAACTGGGAAAACACACAAACAAACAGAGAAATACAAAAAATAAAAATCACAGCAGTCAGTGGAGGAAGTCTTTATCGTGATGAGCCTCCATGTGTGTGTGTGTGTGCGTGCGGGCACCTTTGCGTGGCTGGTGGTGGATGCTGATGGCCTGGGTCTGATAGTTCCCGTCGTCATTCTGGACGCACACCAGGTGGGAGTCGGCGCGGTCGTTGAAACAGGCGCCCATGGCCAGCACGTGCTCGTTGGACTTGTTCATGGCCTTCATCAGCTGCGAGAACAACACACACACACACAGTACATTACACCCATGTCTGATTAAGCTTATGCCCTTTGAGTGTGTGAGTGCGTGTGCTGGAGAAGAAGAAGAAGAATTGGGTTTAAGTCGCTGTCTGCTTAAGCCTAATTGCGTTGGGCTGGTGGGTGACGTCCTCCAGTTGAACGCTGAGATGACAGATTGCGGCGAAGGAGACACTGAGGCGGGCGGGTATCAATAGTTGAAAGATTCCACATATTAATTCTTCCTAAATCCCCGGCCTCTGCATCTCTTTGAAGCCGTCCCTTTTTCTTTTCTTTTTTTCTTTTTTTTTTATCAAATCAGAAATAAAACTGAAAATCTGGAGGGTTTTAACCACTTGCTGCGCTAAAGGCTCGCCCGCAAGCTGTTGAGAAACGTTCCCCCCACTTCACATTACCGCGTTCCCATCTGTTACTGCGATCGGCAGCCAAACACACTACAACCAGCGCCGCTCTCCATCTCTCTCTCTCTTTCCACCAATGGCTCATTTTCTCAGCCAAATGGTGCTCTCTCTTCTTCTGGTTGGACATTCATTCACACCCTCGAGGCAGCGGCGTTATAACGAGTCGACAGCCCACGCCTAATGTTCAGCTGCAGGGACCCCGGAGAGTTTGTCACGTATCACCTACACACCGATCACATGTGTGTGTGTGTGTGTGTGTTGATGTTCAAGGAGCTTAAAAAGAAGAGAAAAAACTCCTCCGCTGATGTCATTAGTCTGTTGGAGGGTTTTACTGTGTTAACGTCTTCAAAAATGATTTATAATCCAAGAAAACACGCTCAGATGTTCAACACATGAGACTCTGCTCCCTCTCTCTCTCTCTCTCTCTCTCTCTCTCTCTGAGCTGAGAATCCGTTTTCATGCTTCAGTCTGAAGTTCCAGGATGATCCGACACCAAACTAATTAGATGCAGTTCAAATAAACTCTGCTGTGCGTTCGTACTTTTAGACTGGTGGCTTTAGTTTGTGGTGTGAAACAACAACAGCAGGACGCTTGACAGTCACCAAAACCGTCTGAAGCTTCTTATTAACGGCCCCGTTTTGCAGAAATAAAAACAAAAAAATTCTCCAAGTCTGAATGAGCTGACCTCAGTTTTTCACCACTATGTGATGTTGTCGACAGAGTTATGAGAGATGCCGGGCACTCACCTCGTTGTAGCGGTTGCTGGGGACCTTGATGCTCGTCTTCCTCACCTCCATGTCAACGACCAGCCCTTTCACCACCGGCAGCGTGTACTGGTAGTTACGGAAGTCCTAGGACAGACAAGAAGAAAACAAAACCGTAAAAATCATCAACAGTGACGTACAACAAACTGTTGGAATGAACAGATTCTTACAGAATAAGTTACAATATAAATAGAAACTCTAGGTGCTTTGATGATTCACATCCTTATCTGACAAACTCATCTTACTACAGAGTGTCATCTTGTGTTTCACAACAACTGAGCTCAGGAGAGAAGGAGGCACTCACTGCCAGCAGGTTCATGATGGTGTGACCCGTCTCTCCGAAGAGTGGTTTTCTGAAGCGGACGCTGAACAGCGGACAGGGATAAACTGCAAAACAAAAGGTGGATTTATTGATAAAAGTGGCACCAGTGACGAACTTCAGCCAAGTTTTAATTCTGTAACTCTTATTTATCCTCACTTGATTTATGAACTTGTTCTTTCAGCCTCTTAGTTTTGGGTCTTTTTTTGTTTTCGTTCCGTGTCCAGGATTAGCGACATTTATGAACTGCCCAACTTGCTGCTTACAGAGTTTCCCTCATCTTCATCATTCACAAATGCAAATGAACTGAACAAAACAGGCCCCCCACACACACATACACACACACACTGACATCAAATACAGTGAAGTGCGCCTGCAGTTAGGAGGAACGCTCCTAATCCACAAGTGAAAAATAAGGCTGCTTTTTTCTCCAGCAACCAAAGCTCCTTAGATGACTATTTTTAGCCTTATCTCTGCAAACAGCTGGATAGAAGATCTCGCCACAAACTCTCATTAGCAATAAAAACCAATCTCGGCCCCAAACTGCAGTTCGGCCGGCGGGGGATCCGTTCATCTGTGGGTCCGTCGGTGCGCTGCCTCCCTCCCTCCCGGGCCTCCCGACCTCCTCTCCGCCGGGTCACTGTGTGTAACCGTTAAGAGGTGAGGCCACAGAGGAGTGCTGCTGTTTGTGCGGTGGATTAATTTCATGGTAATGCTAACGTTATTTTTGTGTTGAAGAGCTTCGGCTGTATGTGGCTTTTGTTAATGTATTCTATCCCGGCTCACTGGAGGCAGGCGAGAGGCTTAACGGAGCCAGGCGGCGCTCCGTGCTGCTGGCAGGTCTGGCTGTGAGAGACGGGGGATTTGGTGGAGAGGAACCTCGCCGATACAAAAAAAAACCCTCACAAGACGTCGGTGTATAAACACAGGCTGGCGTGAGCTCTCCACGTAAATCTCTCACTCTCTCTTTGCGCTGCCTTTCACCAAATTGAACTAAACGTGTCGTCTTTGTGTCAGACTTCCTCGATGTTTCGCTGAGCAGGTTGTTTAATGACCTTGAAGCCGCGGCGGCTCCGTTCTGCCTCACAGGTAATTCATGCAATCGGCTGGCACAGCGAGCATCTCTTCACTGTTGTTCTCTGCCGCACTAAGCCGCTCATGATGACGGTTTTAAAGTGAGGATGAAAATGTGACACTGGGATAAAAACCTTACGTATATATAAATATATATGAATGTATTAAATGTCAGTGCAGGTAAAGGTCAAGTTACGTCACTCTCTCCTTGCTCCAGCTTCCTCCTGCTGAATCCCATAAATATGTATTTCCTGCGCAGACAAACACGTCGTCCAAAGGTTTTGTTTGTGTCATTCATTTAGCTTCTCGTTTAATCATGTTTACTGCAACATTACACTGCACTACAAACTGCAGCGCTGCTCTCAGACTGATTACACTTACACAGGATCATTTGGATCAATATTTATGCATTAAGCACATCAGAAACACGACACCACAACGTCCTTTTCTGGAGACGTGTGTGTGTGTGTGTGTGATTATGCCTTAAACAGAGGAGCAGCTGCTCTACTACAGGACGGCTGCAGAGACGGAGCCGAGTGTCACATCTCTTTAGAGCTGACCAAAATGTTTCCATGGCAACAAGTATCAATAACTTCTTCACTCTCTCTCCATCAAGTCTTTTCAAAAAAAATGTTTCACACACGGATTTTGGCTAAGCCTTTAATTGGTCATAATGCCAGGAAATGGCCAAGAAACAGCCTAGAATAACAGTCAGTTTCATAGTAATGTCATGTTGTTTATAAAGGCAAAATGTTTGCACATGTTTTTCATACTTTGAATTTTTTGGGAAAGGCCAGAATCTTTTTCCTTACAAGTCCTGACAACTGACCGTTATTTGTGGACTATTTCTGCATAATCGATCGTTATACCTTGGTCAATTTCATAGTAATGTCGAGAAATATCGCTGTTATTTCTAGTCTACTTCTAGAGACATTATTACGCAATTAATTGTTATTTCTTGAAGAAAAAAAACACATTAAAGGGACAATGAGGAGTTTTGGAAAGCAAAGTGTTCTCACACTACATTTTCCATGAGCCTCCATGTGCACGGTGAAATTCGGTGAAAATAAGGAATAAGAATCAGCGTCTATCTGCTGATGAAGACCATGTGACATGACTGAAAGCTCCAGCTGGTGTTTACAGAGAAAACCCAGACTCACATCGGTACTCCGCTCCCAGCCGCAGCATGAGGCGGATGGGGAAGACCTTGGCCCAGGGCGTCTCCCACTTCTGGATCAGGATGCCGAAGAGGTAAGGCGGGTTCGGCAGCAGCAGGTCCTGCAGCGACTGGAAGGAGGGGCTGATGTAGAGGAAGCCGCCGTGCTCCTTACTGCCCAGGAAGCTCTGCGTGAAGAAGGAGTGACTCAGGTGGCTCAGCACGTTGCCTTGAGGAGACGAGGAAGAAGAGGAGAGAGAGGTTAGAAGAGGAGGAGGAGGAGACACAGCAGGGCAGCAAGAGGAGAAATATAATCAGTGTTCTTGAACACAAACAAAAGCAAAAGGAGGAGAAACAAAAAGAGAGAGGGAGGTTTTCATTCTCTGAAACAGGAGAAACATTTGAAAGTCAAAGACTCTGTGTGTATTTCACTGGATTACTGAGGGGATATGGAGCCTGTATCGACTCATACAACAGGGATGAAAAGTTGCCTGCTTGCTCGCCCTACAACCTCAAATTACCAACAAAGGGTTCATGTTACTCATCATCCACGGGAGGGACCGGCCGGCTTTATATGGCAACGTAACACAATAAGCGTAATGACAAAGAGTCGACAAAAGCTCGGTGGCTCGAAGACTTTGCTAAAGCCAGCACTTCTTCCCCGAGCCCTGACTGACGGCGGCTTAATCAGGAGCGACGCGCGCAACATGGCTCCTTTCCACCGGCGCTGAAACGGCTCCGGTGTGAATATGAAAAAGGAAACGGCCCGAGGGGAGCGAGCCGTCAAAGTCACCCGATATTAGTCTTATTTGCTCTGCAGCATATGGAGTTAAAAAGCGCACAGCAAGCGGTGGCGAGGTGTCACGCCTGGAGGGAGGAAGCGCAGACAGCAGGACACTCATACTTGGACCATTTTTCATTTTTTTAGCCAGACACAATGCAGCGGCGGCGGTGGCGGCGGCAGACAGTAACCTGGTTTCTAAATAGAGGACGACACAGTGCACATGTCATCCCTAATGGAAAATAAAAGTAGAGCTGGAACATCTCCCCTTACATTACACGAGGGTTAAGTCGTTTTTAACTGGACGGCGCACAGGTGGACTCACCTGTGAACCCGGAGACACGAATAGTAATCGGCCGCCCCGCGAGGACGGCGACCAGCGACGGAGTTGGACTAGTTTCACACACGGTTCGCCGATTGTTATTCTTACCGCTGAGCGCCTCCTGGTAGAGCTGCACAAAGTGGGTGAAGACATCTTTGGGGATGGTCTTCTCGTCAGGGAGACACTGGAGCAGGATGACGACCTCCGCCTGGCCGACGGCGTGCATGCCTTTAGTCGTCACGTACCAGCACTTCCGGTTCACGTCTGTGGGCGGAGATAGAGAGAGAGCAGAGATCTGAAGATGATGATGATACGTGTGTTGTCGTACGATGCTGTTTCGACACCTGGACTCCTGCATCAATGTCGTCTCTACATTAAAAGCTCTAATTGCAATAAATCTTGAACTTTTATCTGTTTTCTTTCACTTTTTCTAGAAAACTAAAACTAAAAATTTCAAATTTCTGAATCCTGAGACATTGTGGCTTTATAACTTTGCTCAAAGAACAAAATGAAAAGTTCTAATAAAGTGTAAATCTCTAAATTCTTCTCAAAGGAAATCGGTCTTCTCACCGAGCTGCTGTATTGTACATCTGCAGCAATAAGTGGACCAGCTGTCTCTAATTTCAATTATCCCATAACATCTACAGCTCTGCTTCAGATAAAAGATGTGAGCAAACAGGATTTAATGTGAACCCCAACTTGCCGCCCTGTGCCTCTTCACTGTTGGAGACTGTAGGCAGCAGAATTGTGTAATAAAAAGATAAATTAAACTGAAAAATAACTTGGTGAGAAACAATGAAAGAACTTCCTCCTCATCCAAAGTGCTCGTTAATGAAGAAACTTAAAGCTTCAATAGCAAAATAAGTTTTAAAATACATCAGTGATGCAACTTTTGTAGGTGTGGGAAGTGTAAATTTGAGGTTGGCTACAGAACATGAGCTTATAAATGTAAAAGTAGATCTGCACACTCATTCCCATGCAAAGGCAGCAGCTGGGAACTCACAGTTGACCAGCTTGACCATGGCGAGCAGGTTAGCGTTGAGCACGAAGACCAGGGGGTCGGGGCCTCCTTCCTCCAGCTGCTGCATGAGCACGATCTCCGACGGCCGCTCCTCCACTGCGTAGTCTGCAGGCGGGTGAGGGCGGGGTAGAAGAAGAAGAAGAAGGAGAAGAGGAAGTAGACAAGGGTGAAGGAAGGAGGGAAGGAAGGAGTGGAGGTCAGGTTAGATAAACAGAGCAGAGGATGAGAAAGGGTGGAGATGTGAGAGTGAGAACAAGGGGGAGGTGGAGATGGAGAAGTAATTATAAGTGAGGTAGGAGGGGGAAATGACCATCAGACCAAGTTAAAGGACCATTTCAGGCAAATTCAACCTGGGGCTCTGGTTTCCTAATACTTTAAGACAGACAGAACAACTGCAAAACAGAAGACATTAAAAAGAAAATCTTCTGATTCATTCTTTAGACCCAAAATATTAGCAAACTAGAACCTCAGGTTGAATTTGTCTGGAATTGTCCTTTAACTACAGCTAGAGCCCCTCTGACCAAAATGACTCAAAGCATCATCACAGCGTTCCCATGAACAAACAAACCCCGGCCCCTCCCTCTGGTGTCTGCAATGAGTGACCGTAACATGAGCCGTGATATAAAAGCACATGAGAACAACAGGCAGAGACAGACGCAGCGGCTGACGGAGCGATGAGGAGGCAGCAGAATGGTGAGGATGAGGGCAAGCACCTGTGATGTGGCCTCCCGTACCTCCTTTGACTCCGGTGGAGATGAGGATGGGAGGGAGCCCGTCCTCCGGGATCAGGCTGAGGGAGCTGCCCACGGGGCTGCCCACCGGGGCCACGGGGGTATGGGCTGCCTGAGGAGGGTGGAGAGGAGGGGAGGGACAGGGGGAGGAGGAAGGGAGGGGAGGTGGAGGTGCAGGGTTACATGTACTGTAGGTTATAACGCACAATGAGATGTAACTTCATCTGCATGACCTGAAAATTATTTTTTTCCACTTTAACGTACTTTATTAAAATAATAGGCCCAGCGGAGCGCGATCTCTCGCTCTGTACAAATGCTCGGTTCTGATCAAGCTCCACTGGACTTTCAAAGTAAAGGTAAGGTGATGCCGGCTCTAGATGAGTTAAATAGTGAAACTGTGGCGCTTTTATAGACGATTTTAGGATGAAACTCTGAACATAACCTGGAAGGGACCTGGTTTTGAGCCTGGCTTCAGACTCGACATAGCTCGCTAACCCATTCTACTCACTTCATAGCTTCTTAATTTACCTATGTAGGTAAACACTGCTGCCATTTAGAATCACTTTCCCTTGAAGCTACTATATATTTGCATATTAACAAAAGAGAGAAAATTACCGTGCGATTCAAACCCACAGAGAGTTATCATCCAACTCCTGCAGGGAAATCTGAGCCATAAAGCGTCTGAAAGCCGTTGTTTTGTTTTGATGAACACAGTGGAGCAGCTAAAGGAGTTAGCGCCCGCTCTGTCTGGAAGTGAGACTCTGTAAGCACTGGATACAAACTGATGGCTGCTTTACTTTGATCCTAACTGTCTTGTAAGCTGCTTTCAGATTCCGTGCAACACCTTGTAATGCAAGCTTTCATTATAAATTTGTTGCCTGCAAGACAAAGGCGACGTCTCTTTCCTCAGTTTTGATAAAGCTTCTCGTACAACATCACGCAACTGCTCTCACAGTCTGAGCTGAACTCTGTCTGACCAGTAAATTGATTTGGACGCGTACAATTGATTCAGTGGCCCTTTAACATTACTAATGGCCCGAACTGAGAGTTTTGTCGCCTTTGCCCTCATATTATTCATTATAAGATGCTGCACCATGACAACAACAGCTGGAAAAAGCACATTAAGAGACACAGCGTATCAAAGGCTCATCTTCTGACATTGATAAACTAGAGTAGTCGTCTTTCGTGCGCAAAAACTCTCTGGCAGTGAACTCAAATCACGCCCCTGTGTTGATGTCAGTGTGGTCAGTGCGACTGCCACAATCTGAAACTCGAGTTGTGCCTGCATAGCATCAGTGAGCCATCTCAGTCAAAGCCATTTAAAAGCTTCAACAATCACTCTGTTCAACAGGCCATGAATCATCCTGACAGTTGGCATTCAACTCCCAACGAGCGAGGGGCCGCAAACACAGAAACAACCAAACACAGCTCACTCGTCCTGTTACATGCTGTGAGGGGGAAAAAACAGCGTTCTGGTCACTTATGTTGGCTTATACAGCGGATAAAGTATAGTATGTTCCAGTCTGAGCGTCTCAGCCTGCTGGGATTTTTAATTCTGATTATGCACACGAGGAATGTTCCTTTTTGAACTCTGTTTACTGCCCGTTTATTTCAGTCCCCGAGCCAGCGAGTAAATCACCAAGAATCCCACAGAAAGAGTTCTTTGTGGATTCCTTTCGGGCTAATATGACCATACACGCTAACCTAATAGCATTAGCTCTGGGTGAAATGTTTGCCCAGCCTACCTCCGAGGACTCGGAGGCCGAGGATTTGTTGGAACTGGAGGAGATGGCCAGCGACTGGGAGGGGGCTGCGCTGGAAGTCGGAGGTTTGGGGGACTCTGCCGTGTCTCCGTTAGGTAGAACCCCGTCAGCGAACCACACCCTCCTCTGCTCCCGTGAGAGGGAACCTAAACAAAGTAGACACATTGAAATACCAAAAGCTTCAAAAACAAAAACTGCAAACGATTCCCACAAATAACAATAAAAGCAACAATGAAATAATTTTCCAGGACTTTTTCACCTATTACAGTATGACAGACATTTAATCACACCATACACCATCCCTCATCCCATTCATGCTTTTGGAGAAGTGTTTGTACATTTAACCAGTTAGTTTCTATGTTTATTCCTCTCCCACCCCCAGAAGTCTGATTTAGAGATGTGCAGTCTGTGGCTGTAACTTATCTATTAAATAATCTCTTACATGTTTAGAAATGATAACAGATGTATCGTAGAGCAACGCAAACATGTTGTTTTTGTTTTTGTTGTTAAACCACGCCCACAACAGCTCTCTGCCGCTCCTCTGTCTGTCACTCAGCAGAGAAATGTTCTTTGGAAAAGAAATCCTTAGTGTGGTTTGAAAAAGTCTAACAGAGTTCTGGTAGCTGATGTGATAAATTATTTTCCAGGACAACTCAAGCTTTTCCAGGACTCTTGACTTTTTTTTCTTATTTTCCCATGACTGAAAAATTGGTCAACCATTTTCCTGGTTTTCAAGGACGCGGGAACCCTGCAAATGCTGCTTAAAGTAAGTGTGGACGGGATGCTGCGGTAACTGTGAAATATAAAGTGCTAAAGTATGTTTATGCTCGGTAAAGGTTGTACCCTCGTTGCCAGGCTGCTTCAGGACTCCCACAGGCACCATGACGGTGGGAGGGGGGGAGCTGAGCACCCCAGAGGCCTGAGCCTGCTGGAGAGGGGGGATGGTGGAGCAGTACTCTGCTGGATTGTTGGGGTTCGGACTCTGGTTGCTGCCAGTGGAGGCTGGTGGCTCCCATGATTGAACTGGATGACAGAAAGCTAAAAGTTAGACACATATAGAAAGGTGTGTGTGTGTAAAGTCTAAAAATTCCTATACATAACTCATAAAAGTAAATACCAAGGTGCGGGATATCTCTTATCCAGTAAGTAGCCTAGTAAACCTAATGAATGAAATACAGTTGTAGTAGCAGTTGCTTGCACCAGTGCTTTTCTCAGTATGACACGTGAACAGTCTGGAACTGTATTAATTAATGTATTAATGCAGTAGCTAGCGTTTATTACCATGTATGCAATAGGAAAATCATCCTGCTGCTCTACTTCTACTTCTGTCACAATAGTTTTGGTTCTGAAGAACCCTAATACAGTACTTATGATAAGCTTTAAGCTACCGAGATAAATACAATAATAGGGGTGGATTTACAGTAGATTATCCTTTTGTTACTTTATATCTTGGTAAAATACAGGAAACAGTTCGACAGAAGGATAAATACTTATTTAAGATACTTTTGGCAAATAGTAGGAAAGCTATAACACGAAATGGTTGCAACAAAGAAATTTACTGTATGGAGCATGATTTATGTGTAAAAGAATATATTGATTTTAATGCCCATGATGATCTTCTTCTTTGTTTGTCATTTTCATCTAAAAAAAAAAAAAAAAAAAAACCCACTGACAACTGAAATCAACCGAAATGGAGCAGCATCATTGGACAGATTTAAGTCCACATATAAATGTGACCTGTTGTCAGATGGAAAGAAGTGACTTCCTCGTCGATACTCACCACTTGTCAGAGCAGAATGACACGTGACGCAGACTCGAGCCTCTTTCTTGTCCATGTACGTGAGCCTGCACTTCAGGCTGCAGCACGTTGCACAGAACACCTTGAAAAAATAACAAGCAGACGACGCACAGAAACACGTCATTTGTGTCGCATTTGGACAAAAGAGTTGAGTACTAGTGGACGACGATGCTGTGTGACATTTTATTTCAAATCCACCGTAGTAGAGGATTCAAACGGAGAATAAGTGAAAAAGACGTTCTGATTAAATGTGAAGCAAATGTACCATTTTATGGATATCGATTTCCTGTACTTAGCTGGTGCCTTAATGAGCTGCGGCTGTGTACAGGGCTCTTCACTTTCAATGGATTAGCACCTCATTATACATCATTATCCAGTAACATGAATCTAGTAAATGATTAGACTAAGGGTGGTGGATCCTTTTAATTTCAGAGCCTCACAGCAACATAAGCTGGTTTTTGTGGATCTACCACTCTGCTCCGAGGATCCCGCTGTGTCTATTGTTTTTGCGGCCCCACTGCTGGTGTCAGTATTACTGCAGTGCCAGCTCCTCCCTGCTCAAGTGGCAGAGCGTGCGCTTGTTTACCACCGCGGGGGAAATTAAGTAGCAGTCCGGCGATTTCACAGTGCAGTGTCAGCGACCGCATCTTCACTTTAAGGCACTGTGTGTGTGTGCGCGGACGTCCCGCTGCCTGTGTGTGGGCGGTCGTGATGCTAGAAAGCTACCTGCAGAACAAACCGAGTTAATCTGCAAAGAAAAGACCCTAAAAAGAGGAACTCATCTATCAAAAAAGCACTGCACTTAATATAAACCCTAACTCCAGAGAGTCAAACACAGCTTCTACAAGTCACTGGTGAAATATTGTTCTGTAAAAATTTGCAGTTGTTATTGTTTTTGTTCTCATAAGTTTTATGTTTTCACTTCAGTGCAAATTAGTCTTGTTTTGTTGTTGGCATCATCTTCACCACCACGCTGTAAGAGATTTCCACTGCAGCACTCGCCCATAACACTGATGATTCTATATAAGTGTCCATACAGTGAAAGGTTATTTACTCCCAAGAGACACAGTATGGAGGCGTCAGCTGAATGCTTGATTTACTAATACATTGTGGAGAAATGTAAAGAGGGTACGACTGCATCATCCAACACACCCACAAGCTGCAGTAGGTTACTACTACTGTGTTGATTAGAGGGCTCTTTGATGCTGAAATGTTGTAATGCAGGTTTTTCATTCGCCCATTTTTAGCTCAACTTGTCCTGACTTGTCACTTCGATTTGTTTTGCCTCTTTATGTTATAACCACTGTGCACTGGAGTGTCTTATGTATGTTTTTTTGATTTAGGATGATGATTTATACCTATTGCAAATATTTTATGCAAGTTTTCGTTGACTTGTCTTGTCTTATTCATGTTGCAATTGTAAATGTATGTTTTAAATGTACTGTTTTATGTCACTCATCCTAACTGTTGCTGTTGTGTCTGTACCGAGTTTCTTTTATTCTGAAGAGCCGAAATATATCAGTAACAGCACATTGTCTGATTTTGATGACTTATCTCCGTTATTGCTGGTTAGCTATACAGGTGCATCTCAATAAATAAGAATATCATGGAAAAGTCCATCAATAGTTCAAGTCAAACCATTTCATTAAATGTAAATCATATCATTACAATTAAAAGAAATTAAATAAATAAAGACATGAAATGTTTCATTCTGTGTGTACTGGATCTATACAATTATAGTATTATTTTCACTTTCTGAGTTGCATTACTGACATAAATAAACTTTTCCATGATATTCTAATTTATTGAGATGCTCCTGTAATTAGAGAGAAAAAAGAAGACAATCAATCAAACCCAGACATGCGAGGTAAATTGTTCCCATTTGTTTGTGTGTTACTGTGTTTTCCGCTCCAGTGCTGCTCTCACCTTGCCGCAGGCCCTGCAGTGGTGCCTCCTCTTGGTGAAGGTGAACTTGACATCACATTTCATACAGACGGGAGCCTGGGAGTCGGGCACCCACACCGGGGCGACCTCCCCCAGTGAACTGGCGGGCTTCTTGCACAGAGTGCCCAGCTGTCCCGCCTGGAGGTCGTTGTCTGGGCTCTCCGAAGGCATCAGGGAGGGAGAGTGGACGCCGCCGTCTCCGTTCATCCCCAGCGCGGCCTGATCCGTCCCGCTCTGCGTCGTGTCGGACGTCGTGCCTCTCCAACACTGGTTCTCGAGGTTCTTGTTCTTGCTGGCGGCGGACGGGCCGAGCTGGTTCTGGGTCTGGCCCGGCAGCGGCTGAGGGATCTGGAGCTTGAGGCTGACCGGCTGCTTGGGTCGAGCCCCTCCGTAGGGGACGCTGACCGGCTGCAGGCGGTTGTTGAGTTTTGGTTGGACGCCGCCAGACCCCGCCGCTCCCGCTCCTCCCTCGCTGCTCTCCTGCTTGCTCTCCTCCATTTCTTTCTCCTCGGTCACAGAGTCCTCTTTGGACGGGACGGGGGAAGGAGACAAACCCTCCACCACCTCCTCCTCCTCCTCCACCTGTCTCTCTTCTGTGTCTTTCAGCTTGGAGTCACCGCCCCTCTCCTGCTCCAAACCGTTGGGAAGGTTTGTTATTCTGAGGAGCTGCTCCGTGTGTCCGTCTGGACCGCATCTCCTCTCTGTCTCCGCTGCGGGAGGAGATAAACCGTTCTCCTCGGCATCACAACCTGCGTGAACATCTGTTCCCCCATTCAGGACACTTTCTCCCTGCTCCTTGTCAGAGTTTTCAGTTTGTCTCTCTTGACCATAGTCCTGTAAAACAGCTGCACCTTCTGCGATTTGTGTTGCTTGCTCCACATTTGGATGAATCTTCTCAGACGGAGCGTCTTCCTGTCCTAATCCGAGCTCAAAGGTGAAGTGAGTGTGACTTCCTCCTCCTCCTCCTGCTGAGGC
Source organism: Decapterus maruadsi (assembly GCA_030347415.2). Classification (NCBI taxonomy): domain Eukaryota; kingdom Metazoa; phylum Chordata; class Actinopteri; order Carangiformes; family Carangidae; genus Decapterus; species Decapterus maruadsi. Next base: position 24,811,204 of record CM064906.1, read on the forward strand.
AGCGCTCTCCTCCTGATGAGCCGTAGTACCGGCCTGCTCAGAAACATCAGGCCGCGTGTCTGCAGGAGAGCTTACGTCCTTGCTCAGCCCATCGTGTCGCGGGCTCGCTGGGCAACCGTTCTCCACGGCACTACATGCCGTCACGGGGGGCGGCGAGAGGTCGTCCGTTCCCACCAGTTTGCCGATGTTGGGCTGGGGCAGCGGCGGGCTGTGGACGTCTGCCGGCCTCTCCTCCGCCCAGGATGACAGTTCAGGACCGGGGTGTCTTTTGGGGTCGGCCCCCGGGGAGGCGCTGGACGTGGAGTCGGGGAGGTTCTTGAAGGTGAGCGGACTCTCCCGGGGGCTGAGGTCTGCGTGGGCCAGGGCGGGGTTCAGAGAGAGCCGGTGGGTCGGCGGGGCCAGGATCTGGGTCCACTTGGCGTCGGAGAGAATAGGAGTGTCCGTCTCATCTGGAAGACACAGAAGAGTTAGAGCTGCAACGGACAAACAGATGGAGATCATACGTTTAGGTTAGTTGATTATTAAAGGGATAGTTCACCCTAGAATGAAGTTTCGCTCATTATCTACTCACCCTCATGTCGACTAAGGGCTGGAAGAAGTTTCAGAGTCCTCCGTCCCTTCTCTGAGTTACAGGGGGTCTCGGTGTAGCAGTGCATTTCAAGGTAATGGTTGCAAGCGGACACCAGAGGTCTTCACACAGCAAAAAACATCCAAATACTGGGTCCACTTGGCCGTCTTGTACTGGAGAGAAAAAAAGTCCGTAGGTTTGTAGCTCCCAGTGTCCGTCTCATCTGGAAGACACAGAAGAGTTAGAGCTGCAACCGACTAACAGATGGAGATGATACGTTTAGGTTAGTTGATTATTAAACAATAGGAAAGAGTGATCACAACTTCATTTTGTTGGTTTATTCGTTTTGTTCTTTTGTTTCTTTTTATTTATTATCACTCTGATTGTTTATTTGTATGTCCGGTTTTCTTTTTTGTATGACATTATATTTCATTGTTAACTATTAGGGGGAAGCATCTTATAAACTCTTTCAGTTTTCGCCTCTTCCAGGACTGTAAATCATCAAATTGTTTCTTGAACTTGTGTATTTTTAACTGTGCAAAATAAATCTTTATCTAAATCTAAAAAGCCAGAATGGGATTGTTCTTCAATAGTAATTTTTCCTGCACTTATCACTCACATACAAAACTTTTCCCCCTCATTTTGTTGATCAACTTCCAGGTTTCGTATCTCATTCGAGACAGAAATCAAAAACAAGAGGAAACGGCCATAAGCAAACATGATCATGATCCTCAACATGACGACGGGAGGCGTCAGATGAACTGCGCTGCGGAGCGTGAAGATACACGCTCCCAGGTGACCCAAAGAGGCTAAAAATGGCTGAACATATCAGGGGACAAATTGAGAAATGAGGTTGGCATGGAGCGGGAAATTAGTGCATGGATGGACTGGGAAATTCTGAGAAAGTGGGCCAAACGGCTCGGCCGCCCCTGGGAGCCATCAGTCAAGCTGACACATGAATGCTGTGTAATGTGGGCGGAAATTCTTATACTATTTATCCAAAACAACTTTCACACACACACACAGCGGTGGCAGCTACTGTATAGCGCTCCCCTCCCTGGAATTCATGCTAAGCTGTTTTAGTATGTGTGCTGTACTCAGTTCAAACACACACGCAGACACTCACACACACACAGACACACACAGACTTAATCTGCCAAGCTGGATCTCTGGCAGAGGACACACAGATAATCACTCAGCCAAAATACAAACTGAGCTCACAGTACTATCAAAATACATTCTGTGTTTGTGTGTGTGTGTGTGTGTTTTCGGAGGGCCGATATTTTTCTGGGGTCATACACAATAAAACCAGAAAAAAAACAAAAACAAACAGCCTTTCTTCTCTAATAATCTGATGGCTCATACTGCAGAGCTGGAGTCTGCAGGCACGCAGCTCACCAAGCAGTGTTTACTTTATAATTACCATTAATAAACACAGAAAACACAAAGTTTTTAAAGAAAGAAGCCCTAATACATTTACTTTACTCATTGTGAGTATTTAGTGTGAAAAACGACAACCCTCTTTCCGTGCACCAATTACACAGTTTCACCTGAACCCGAGGGAAATGGAAAATCAAATTAGTCCTATTCCCTCTCCGCGCACCCTCAATTACCACCTGTAAGTGTTGCTCAAATTCACTGGGCGGTGGTTGACTGTTGCTGATCCGACGCCTCGACTGCGTTACTCATGTGTTACATAACGTCATCTTTAACCGCAGCTGCTCTCCTGAAACTTCGCAATCCCACTGTTACACCTCGTCTCGTCCATCTTTCTCCTTCTTCTTCTTAAACCGCGCCGGTGACTCACTGTTTGTCCCCGCCTCGTCTCCGCAGTCATTCATTAAAACCTCAGCGCGGCTTGCTCACCTTCGTTCTGCTCGAACTCGTCCAGCACCTTGTCCAGGTTGAAGGCCTCGGCCTGGAAATAATTCTCCATGGGTCAGGAAGCTCCACCCTGCCGACAGCCGTGTGAACCTGGAGGCAGGAAGAGCGAGCGCCGTGTCCTCAATACCAAACCTTTTTCATATTTCCATACAGTATGCAGATGTCTCTAACGGCCTGAATCATATCGCCTTTTTCATATCTTTGTCCTCTACTGGATATAATATGATTTGTTTAAGCAGAAATATCCCCTCCAACTCTCTTTCGCTCTCACTTCTCATTTCCCTTTTAAGCAGTCCTCTCTTTTATGATCACTCTGGGGTCACAGGGATAATAAAAGGGAAGTGAGGTGTGGTCAACAAGTCTATTTGATAAGAGAGATTCCTGACAGAAAACAGAGATGTTTCAGTACTAGGGATGTCACCATTACTGGTTTTTACAATTAACCGCGGTATCAAACGCCACGATTAATTAATTAGGGATAGTTCAACATTTTGGCAAATTGGCCCGTTGCCATAATCCCTACAGTATAGTCATAGCAGTAGGTTTGTTACCTTTAATTGTCGGTGCAAGCTATTTTTAGAACGGCGGAACAGAGCCGCAAGCTGCTCAGAGCTACGCTACAGAGGCTCGTGGGATTTCTTGGTTTCCCTCATCAAACTCATCAAATACACAATCCAACAACTCCAAAACGCTCTCGTGGACGAAGCTGTGACCTGCACATTCACCACGCTATGAGATAATAGCACAACGTTACGAGACAGAGTTGTTTTAGCGGTAGGAGTTTTTCGACAAGCAGTCTCTGAATTTACCTCAAAAACAACTCAGTCTCGTAACGTTCTGTTATTATCTGGGCCAATTCGCCAAAATGTTGAACTGTCCCTTAAAACATTTGGTATAGATGACAATTAATGACTTACACAGTCACAGTTTTGTGAAATTAATTCATGCATAATAATTGTGATACTGTGGTTATTTCTCTGATAATAATTGTACCAAGAAAATCTATAATCGAGACATCCCTTTTCGGCACAATACTGACTACTAACCCTGTATGTTTAATGGCTATTCTGGTTACTAGTACTAAAACCAGTCCCACCACCCCTGGAAATTAAAGCTGCATTAGTGCACACGTTGTCTTTTTTTCCTGGCGGGATTTTCCAGTGCAACATGTCGTCAAAACGCTGACACTTTGCTAATGACCCACGTTAGACTATTTACCAGAAATCAATGCTTCTCCACTGTTAAACAGGAGTCATCACTTCCTGTGCAAGCTTCTGATTTAGAGCAGCAAACAAGAATTGATTCCCAGGAAAGCTGCTGTGGAGCGTGCAACTACGATGTTTATTCATTAATAACATGGTATGTTGTGATCATCAGTGCATACATTTGCATATTTGAGGCATTAATTACAGCTATTAGAGCAGCTCTAGGAATAATTGATCTGGAACAATCCTGCAAAGAGATGGCCATGACAGAAACTTTTCTACAGCTTCTCTAAGAGAATATTTTCTCCATTCTCCCTAATCAAAACAAAAAAATACACTATCGATTCATTTCTAGACTAAGCAATTAGCCTTTAATTGACTTGCTTTGCCTGACACCCACAGATTTCAGAAGAACGGCATATTTGCAAATCATAAATAGATAGATCGCCTTCATTTAAAATTCATTTTGTCAACACTGACATCCAGCCAGCACCTGCTGTCAGTGGATATCTCACCACTAGAACATCCTGCTATAACCCTCTTGGGTTGGGTAGTTTGAATGATATCATTAGGCTAAAGCGTGATGCAAATATTTCCATGGAGGTTATACAAGTGTTCATTCAGTATAGTGAGCTCGAGTCTTCTCTACACTTCTGACTCAGCTACAAAAAGCCTGTAGAAACATTTAGCCATGAGATAATGCTCCTCTCCGTCAGTCCTCACCTGCACACAGGTCCTCCTCAGCAGTCCCAGGCGGTGGTTTTTCTCTCAGCAGGTTTCCCTCTCAGCTATCACTTCACCCAGTCTGGCAAGCGCCCAGCGCCCACACCTGAGGCAGAGAGAGGGGAAACACCGTTCATTAAAGAGCTGCTTTTTCAACCTGCGCCGCTTGTTACACCGCGAGGTGACACTTTGAGTACCATAACAGTGAAATTCCCCACATGCTTACAGTAAAAAGTAAAGCCAGGCAGCTGAGAGCTTTTTTCCAAGCTGAATATTTCACTTTTTGTGGGTGAAGTGTCGGTTCCACTCCCACTTTTAGCAAAGCTTGAGACTGGTATTTCCTCCAATAAAAAATAATGCCTTTAAAACAGGGCTGTACGCTTAGCTTTTTCACTGGGAGCACAGGTGCTCCTAAATGAAAAAATTTAGGAGCACAGAGAAAAATTTAGGAGCACTATTAATTTTCATAAATAACACTTAACAGTCCTTATACATGGCTCTATTTGTCAGTTAGCGTAATGAAAATGTTTAAGTAACATTATTTAACCTTTAAATAATGTTAATTGAAGGTCAAATGTGACCCATTTTTACATTTGAGAACAGTAAAAACACCCTTTTTGTCCCCCTCTGACTTTAGGTTGACTTCTAATGTGAACAAGCATGGGCCACTCATGGAAATATTTCAACTTTATTTTTTTAACTTGTTCTAAAACACTATTTGATCTGAATTGTTTTCTTAGTATAAACTCAATTTAACAACTGTGATTTGTTGAACTCAGCCTGATGTAAACATTACAAGAATGTCCATCTTTTTGAGCTTTATAATAATGAAATGAACCATAAGACTGTGATCACATGTTTGTTCAGCTGCAGCAGAGATAAGACGATTTATTTCAACCAGCGCAATTATCCGGTGTAATTATCAAAGCTTGGTCGCCGTGCTGAGGCACCGCGGGTCGGTGTGAGCTGCGTCTTAACGATGGTGCAGGCTGAGGCCAGGATACAGGTAACAGTCTCTGTTCACCTCCTCTCTCTCTCCCTGTGTGATCAGTGCGCTGCCACTGCGCACACGTTTACACAGAGACATTTTAAACACAGTTACAGTAAATACAAACTTTACCGCAGCGCTTTTCAAATCCGAGCCAACTGATAAAAAAAAAAAGGCCACACAAAGAGTTCTGTGCTGTGCACTTTTAGGCTATGGCTGCAAATTCTACTCTAGCTTGATGCAAACTTTGTCTAGAAAATGCGAATGAAAGGGTTGAAATCCGTAGATGACTGCACAAATTTTTAGGCGCATATGCGAGTAAAATGCTCGCACTGTACAGCCCTGCTTTAAAATAAAAACCCTCATCATTTATACATTTCTCAAAAAAGTTGAGCTCAATGGTAGTAGCCTGTTAGTCAAGCACAAAATGTTCAACCAAGGTCCAATTTTTTAAAATATTATCTGGTTTTCTTAGTCTCCTGTGATTTTAAACTGAATATCTTTGGTTTTTGGGCTGTTTGTCCGACAAGATAAGACATTTATTTTGTAGATGAAAGATTCACTAAATATAAAAATCATTTGGAGGTGAGCCAACAATAAAAAAGCAAAAAGGCCACCACTTTTACTGGCTGCAGTTTCACAAACTGTCAGATGATGGTAAAATTAGTATGCAATGGAAATTTTTACACTTCATAGACAAAACATATGAGTAAAGCGTCAGTAGTAACACTAACCATTAGCTACTGTATAGCCCAGTGTCAACACTATGACACAGCTGTGTTGAAATGAAATCACATGCACACAGTTCAAAGTTAGTGATGAATCAGTGGAGGGCAGTTCATGAACAACACCACCCTGCTGCGACTGATAAGACAGCGGCCGAGCAGCGTCTATCTAACCATGTACTCAGCTCAGAGTGTGTAACTACTGCACATTATCATACATAGTGAGCCATTAGCCACCCGAGCTCGACAAGGCAATCAGAGTCATGACTGGTGAAACGGCTGAAGCCTGAATCACTGTCACAGTAAACCTGCCTCGTCCGTCCTTGCAGATGAGGAGACCTTGGAGAGAGGATGTGATGTGGTGGGGCATGAGGGTGTGTGTGTGACGTGATGGGATAAGGGGGGGGGGGTGTATGCGTGCCGGTGCCTGCCTTGCGCATGTGTGTGTAGGGCTGCAAATGAGTAACAGCCAGGCTGAACTTCAGGGTCACTCACATAAGGACAAGAGCGACCGGGGGATTACACCAGAGACCAGATATTCCGCAGAGCAGAGGCTTCGGAGAAAAGGAGCAGAGTCAACACATTTTCCGCTTAGTTTAAGATGCAAGCATGGGCACGATGTCAGCACAAAAAAAAACTGTGAAGGCACAGGACAGGAAGCTACATGTGTAGCGTTGAGGGGGGGGGTAGAACCATTTCAGTCACAGCAGGAAGCAACGACAGCGGAGGGAGAAGAAGAACCTGCTGCAACCAGAGCTACACGTCTAGTCGGCAGAAACTTCACAGGCTTCTGCAAATTAAGAAAATCCACAAAACTATTAATCCACTAGTGAACGAAACAAATAAACAAGCGCTTTAATTAGAGCGCGCTGCAAGCCCTTTAGGCGAGCACAGTCCAGATGGAGTATCATGATGATGATGATGATTCAGTAGAGGAACAAAACACACCAGTCGTGTGACGTCACTGTGCTCAGTCGATACAGGAGCAAACTTCATTTTATAAATATATATATATAAACATAAACTGTGACAGACACCGGTTAATGAAACCTCACCTTGCCTGTTAGGAAAGTCCAACATATGGATCAGTTCCCACAACACAATATTACTCCCACACATTTCATTTTTTAGTCCCTCAACTTTACCATTTAGATATTTTTTTAAATATTGAGGCAAAAGTATGTCGTACTAGGTAAACTAACAGACAAAACAAGAGGACAGAAAACAATACAGGAAAAGACATGTAGACCTTCATGGGTGGTGCTATAACCTCTAGGCTACCAGGGAACCCAGGAAATCATCCAGATTTTTCATTTCAATCAGAAACTATCTGATCAAAACCTTCTTTACTTCTTCACAATCATTAAAGAACATAATCAAACATAGCAAGTGGCAAGGCTGTATATGTTTTCCAGCTCTCATAATCAGAAAAAAACTAAAATATCACTTAAACATAGGAAGGACGCTCTTCAAAAAGGCACCGAGCTTAAAAAATAACTTGTAAGTGTTTCACCTGGACAGAGCGTGAAAATGAAAACAGACAGTTTTAAGTCTGACAGGGAAAAAACATGAACCTCCCAGTGCAGGATGAGACCCAGTTTGCGTAGAACAAATAACCATCACATCACCTGAACCGACCGATGAACCAGAGCAACATCTACGCTGAACCCTGGAGTTTAACCCTTTACAGCTTCTGCACCTTTTACTACAGCAGAGAGAGGTCCTCCCCATACGCATAAATCATCCAGCACCATAGGAGTCTGCAAAGCTCCAGTGGACGGTGCACTGATGATCACACTCACACACACACACACACACACACACATAAATACATGTGAACAAACACACCGAGACAGACAGACACGCCTCCATGACGACAGGAACCCGTCCCTGATTAAGATTTAATTACTCTGCAGAGGCGCTGAATAATGCATCTTTAGTCAAAGTGCGTGAAGGAGTTGTATTTTTAGACATGTAAACTTGGGAAGATGCTTTAAAGGAGACATATGTGCATGAGAGAGAAAGTGTCAGTCAGAGCTAAAAAAAACAACAAAAAACAGTCCCTTTAGCTACAAAACGTACAAACACGCCTGATGCAACTGCTCCCAACAAACGTGAGCTTCAACTCATGACTAATCTAAACCTACCAGGAGGACAAGCAACCACATGCAGTAACACTAGAAAATCAAGACCGCAGAGTCCTCCCCAAACAAAGATGCACACAACAGCACGTACACACTTATCCTGTTATTCATATTAATCAACTATTAGGTGTTAAAACTCTTTGTTTATAGAAAAAACGCCAAAAGATAACACAATAGGTGCAGAAATCATGAGTCCATCTTTGTGCCATATTGATTTGAATATGCTATGAGGACAGACACATTAAAGAAGCTGCGACCAGAAACTGGTATTGTTAGTTGATGAGTCAGGTGAGCAGTCTTTTTCTATCAATTAACTGATCAATTATTTCACCTCTAATACAACCGTTTGTGGAAGTGAGATTAGATCGATAACGCGGCATAGGACTGGGTCTGAAAAAAAAAAGAAAAGATTTTCTGATTTATATTGATCTTCATTGGAAAGATCAATTTAAAGTCCTTAGATAAATGTAGCCATTGGATATTTTTTTTTAAATAAATGTGCATTAATGTAACTCTTGCTTTTTCAGTCAATTTAATATAAATATATTTGTTTTGTAAAAATCTCTTTCATAACCAAGCAAATTGGTTATTAAAACTGAAATATCTCCAAATGAATAAATATCGAATCGAATCGGGACCACAGCACAGACAGATGGATGATATACAGTATATAGGCTATATGCTTTTCAGAGTAAAACACAGAATATGAAACATAATGCTGGAGGACACATGACTAAAACCCAGAGACTCTATTTTTAATCGAGTTCACTGAAGTTGAACCCACGGTCACTGACGGTCCTGCTCCGGCCTCCAGTCAGCGTAAAGCCAGACATGCTAATAATGAAATGGCCTAACAGACTACTAACACAATAGACTACGCCTGACTGGACGTCCTGGCATCATGGCAGCAGCATAATTAAATAAGACAAGCACATAAACAAGCGTGGAAGCTCGGACGGACGCACTGGGTCGCTGAGGCAGTTCGTTAAGGCCTCTCTGTCAGAACAAGACAGTTTCCTGTTGTTGTTTCCTGTGAGCGAGCTGCACTCACTTCCTCGCCAATCAGCTGGAAATTCCTCAGAGTCATTTGTGTAGTTTGACATTCACATTTAGGGTTATGTAATGCTGCATATACATTTTGTACTTCTGCATGTGTTTAGTTGAGCGAGGCTCCTCTCTTTGTATTCTTTCTTTTTCCAGCTTCTTGTTTCCTTTTGAGTCATTCTAATCATTTCCTGGGACCATTTCCTGCGTGAAAATGGTGCTGATCTTCCCGGTTTTTGGCAGTAGATCTTTGTTCATCTACATTTTCATATGTCACGGCAAGAAAATGACAGACGTAATATGCTAAGTAAAAGGGCATTACTGCATTTAAGTGCACTGGAGCTGCAACAATCAGTCAGCAATCGATTGGTTGAATGTCAGAAAATGAATCGGTGCTCGATCTAATTGTTAAATAATCATTATTCAGCAAGAATACCAAACATTTACTGGGTGTAGCTTCTCAGATGTGAGAACAAAATGATCAATCAATGAACCGATCAAGGGAACAAGAAGGAGATCAATCATTAATGAAAATAACCATTTAACTGCAGGCTTTAAATGCAACATTTCCAGGATTGTTGTAGTGTTCATTCTGACTTGCTGACAAGGCCCCGTAGAGACCACTCATGTCTTTGTCTGTCATAACAACAACATAAAAGCAAACCATTTTATAGTAAAAGCATTTTTTTTTGTGCATCTAAATTTTGAAAAACGACATTGGATTTCCTCTACAAATTATAAATGTCTTGCCTAAATGTTCCTAAGTGCTCAGACCGGACTCAGCTCCTGAAGTATTAAAGAGGGCTCACGAGTGAAGCGTCACCAGCTGATGTCTGCATTACACATATGGAGACAGCGACAACACGCTCACCGAACGACTCAAGATGTTGTGGAAATATGTGACGATGTCAATCACAACAAACAAGCTGACATAAAGTAGAGCTGCGTTGGGACTGCAAATGATCCTCATTTTCCTCACTGTTTAACCTGCAGATTTTATTTTCGATTGAAATGTCAGAAACAAGGTCAAAACAAGGTCCAAAGTGACATCTTCAAACGTCTTGACTCAAATTATAAAGCTTATCCCCTTTACAATGATGAGAGCATCTAAACTTTAAGCATGGCTTTGTTGAAATGTTCAACAAAAACAATCAAAAATCCGTTTTAGAACTGAAATGATTGAAAAAGAGTGGGCAATTATTTCAATATTCACCATTCAAATCATCTCTATACAGGTTTTCAACTGTGAGGGTTAGAAACAACAAAAGTAAAGACACCGTGGGGAAATACAGTGGTGACGGTCCATTTAGAAAGTCCAATTAGTAGTGGACCTGATAATCAAAGTAACTGTTAGATACAGTCCTAATACCTTTTAAGCTGTATATATTTGATGTTCAGTTGTAGTTAAGTTTAAAATACATGGTCACACACTGATGCCAGGGTCAGAAAGTAACTTTCAAAACATAATTTCCGCAGTTTTTCATGTCTAATAGCCTTTAACAGACTCAGCTTAAATCCATCAGATAACATTTCAGCTTCAGCTGGTAATTAGTTTCATGGTTACATACATCTTATCATAAGCTTATTTATTGCGTGCTTTAATATACTGAAGCATTAATGTTAGAGTGAGTGATGAGGAGGATGAGGAGTCAGTTCAGGAGGATTAATCATGACAAGCTGTGCATTAAATCATGATGAATGGGGTGATGAAGGCCTGACGCATGGCGTTGGGAGGCCTGCTATTGGCTGGTGTGTGGAGGGAGGATATTTGACTTCACCAGACTCATTATTTTACACACATTCATTCGTGTCGTTCGCAGTCTGCACTTGAGAATGATTTCTACACTTACATGAAAGTTTTAGTGTCGTTATTGAAAAGTGCCGTGGTTCTTCTTCTAAGAATTGTTTCATTAAAGTTTTATACACGCTGACTTCAGCCAGTGGGATAGGAAATGGGAAAATGAGCATTAAGAGTTATTTTTCTTACTGTATTCTTGTAATACACATCTGCTTAAAGGTCTATAAAATAGTGAGAAAAGCCATTTACATTTTCTCCAAACCCACTATGATGTACTGTTTTTTTCTATTTATTCTCATCTGTGACAAAGAAAACCAGAAAATCATCAAATAAGAGAGGCTGAAACAAGAGGGCGTTTAGTACCGGTATTTCTGCTTGAAAAACATCAAAACTGTTACTTCCAGACAGTTTATCAACAACATTCATATCAAGCAGAGGTGATTTGCTGGTAAACTGAAATTTCTTTTTGTAGCGGCTGTGGTTTGAAACTTAACTTATATACTAATCAGTATATTACCCGATATGACAGTTGATTCAGAAAAAAAAGGCCAAATATCCTGTGGTTGATGTAAACTAGTCATATGTAATGACTCCTTCCTGTTCTCTGTCATAAATGCCATTAAATTAAGTTGAGCTTCTGGGTGGTTGATTGGACAAAACACTATGACACTGGACACTGAGAAAATGTTAACTTAACGCTGTTCTTTCTTATTTATTTATTTTTTGTGCAACAACTGTTGAACAAACCACAGAAGTTAAACACGCAACCTTGGGCGCTTAACGGGGTATTTTTCACAAGTTCATGGTATTTTATAAATGACTGATGATTTTGTAGTTTAGTGGAAACGTCTCTGTGAAAGTGGTAATGGCTGTGAAACTCGTAAAGAGTTCTTCAAGAAATCAAGGCTGCGCGACAAATCTCTGGATTGTTCCTTTTTTCTTTTTTTTCTCTCCCTGGTGCTACAAACTTCCCATGGCCGCGAGCTCACATCCTGACAAACAGTGCTTTTTAGATCCATATGCAGCGCAGCCATGCTCCAGACGCCGTCTGCACAGGGGGAGCACAGGAAACCTCCAAATGATCACTTCCTCTCTTTAAGAATGGACTGACATCACTTTCTAACAACGCCATCGCATGACTGAGTGACACAGCTTTATGTAACGCTTAACGCCCTGACTGGGAGTGCACTGGGACTTCTCCTCCCTGCTCCGCTGAGTTTTGTTTCTCACAGCAATTTCCGAGATCTGTGAGAGATTACAGGAATGAAAGAAACACATATTAAAGAAAAAGATGCCACAGGTTTGTATCCTCCGATTGAAAAAAAAAAAAAGGTCACGCACTTCCTCAGGATTTCTGAAAAGATAATTTCTTTGACAGGGTGGAGGTTGGAGAGGTAAATCCATTGAGGTTTGAAGAAGGAAAGGTAGAGACGAGAGTAGCTGTCCTTCTCCTACAAAGAGCTGCTCTGCTTCACAGCAAGTGTCAAAAGCTATTATGAGCTTCCTTTCTCCTTTATGTTTTGATCTACATTTAACCACCAAGAGACAGAAAAAGAGACAGACCGCCAGGCTGCCATCAGGGGAGAGACTTGTAATACTTTCTGAAAGCATACAGTAACCTACATCTGGGGAGGCTGTGAACACATGAGAGCTCGTCTTCGCATGGAAGCCTGTTGGATCAGTCTGCTCAATCAACCCCCTGGGTTTCAGCACCACTTGAAGATGAGAGTGAGAGTGGGGTGTGCTATCTTCTCTCGGTGTAGGTAAATCTGGATTTCATGGATCATGGTTAGTCAGCCAGTCCAGACTGGAGAGACGCCAAAAAGGACCAGACAAGATGATGATGATGGGTGCAATAAAGCATAAAACTTCGGCGTAATGTGACTGTTATACTGATTTGGCGGAAAATGCACTTGAAATGAAAAAATCTGAATAATTCAAGGTGACATTTTCCAATGTCTTATTTCTCTGATCTTGAATCCACAAAGGATACTTGGATTACAATGATAAATGACCATGATAAGCTGCAGGTCCTGCCATCTGAGAACCTGTGAATGTGCAGAATGTAGTGTGTGAAGTGATTAGTAAATGACTGTTTTTTCTGGCAACCAACTAATTGATTAAACAACTATTAAATCACTCCAGCTGCACTTTAATATTATCTGCTCTGGCCATCCTTCCTGCAACAAATTCATTTCTAATTTATCGCTGGGGGGTGATGATTCTGATGACTATCCAACTTGGCACTGGGATGGGCCCCCACTACTTTATAAATCCACCTCCCTCCAGAGGTTTCTTGACTCGGGCCTGCAGAACTCAAATGATGAGGCAAATGCAAAAAAAAAGAAAAGAAAACACCTGCTACCAATAACGAGCTTCACCAAAAACCCAACTCTGAAGAGCAATATACAGACAGATGACCATTAGCTTGGATTATGCAACCATAAGTGGCACTGTCTGTGGCTGCTGCTGCCTACAGGCCAAACACAGCCCTCAGATGGGTAAATATTGTTCACAGGTAGACTGGATAAGTGGAGAAAACTACTCTGCTATTCAATGCATTGAGTTAAATAAAACGAAATAGCTGCAAAAAAGACACAAACACAAAAAACAAAACCTGCACAGTTGAGATTTTGTTTGCAGCAGAACTTAAACATAGTTGTATTAGCAATATGGGTGCTAGCTGTATCTAACATCCACATAGCACATCAGCGAAAAGGCCGAAGGGAAGTTTTTTTAAAAACATTTATCACCGAATCGACTGAAGAAAACGGTGACAAATTAAGAAATTACACAGCAGCAGGCTGTATCGCGGGGTTAATGGAGGAGCTAGTTAGTGTTAGCTCCTCCACACGGGTTCAGCCAGCGCCGGGCAGTCGTGCAGCCGAGTGACGGCAGCGACTTGCTGCTCTGACGGACACTCACACCGTCACCGACTCGGTGCTGCTGGTGGTGGTGGTGGTGGTGGGCTTCGTGGCCAACGGGCAGTTTTTTTAACGGTTAAGAGGGATTTTGAAAAGCGTTCCATTTGAAAAGCATTCCATTTCCTCCGTTCCATTTCTCTCAGTCATTTGAAAAGTACGTTAACGTCTGCTAACGTTTTTTTTAGTGGCTGCTTAGTTACAGCCGTTGGGGGAGCGTTGTTAACGTGTTGTGTAATTGACGTAAAAAAATATATATAGTGTTACGGTTACACACCACAAGCTAGCGAAGAGACTACACCGTGAAAATACCACAACACAGCACGGCAGCCGTCCACAATGACTCCAGCTGCCGTTTTTATAGACGCAACAGAGCTGTGAAATAATAATAAACAAAATTCAGTCACTCACCGGAGGAATCCTCATCTTTACGTGCGGTCCCGCGGAGCCCCTCCGTTAGTAACCGTCATACCTAATCGCCTTTGAGAGCTATTTTTGAGTTATCCCCGCGTAGACCCTCCACTGCCCGCCCGCCCGACTCTTACAGCACAAGTCGGAAAGTACAGCCCGTAGTCTGCCGTGGTTGTGCGACAGCGCACAAGTATCACCTCCCCTAAGGTTTAATACTGGGAAAAATAAGGAGTAATGTCAAGGTAGCCATGATGTGTATCTGGAACTTCCGGTTGTCGATTTCAAAATAAAATGTATGGCGAGCTCGGGGGGTGTATGTAACTGTGAATTAGCCCTAGATATTTCTTTTTATTTAGTTTAAATGGCCAAATGTGAACACAGAGGAAGGAGAGCAACTTAAATCAGCTTATAACTAACAAATGTATTAAGAGGCAAATGTAATCAGAGACATTAAACCCCATGCATGAAGCAAAACTACACACACATTCATGCAACTATAGACATACATATCATACAAGTAAACAACTAATGTGAGTTATATGGGTCATTCCAAAATAGTCATTTTGAGCCATTGAGTTCGAAATTTAACAAATAACATCTAAAATGTACAATAACATGTAGTTGGAGTTAAGGTCATAATATAATTTTGGATTGCAGTATAAAACAAAACATCATCAAACTGACTAGAAGAGCATTTCTCCTTATGATTGCACAACTAATACAAAGACAACATATTGAAGTTGTGCAAGAGTGAGTATTTAAAATGATATGGAGAACAAATTATTCTTGAAAACACTGGGTTTATTTGCTGAATAATCAGTGTTATTGTAAGTGGATGGTAGGCTACAGTCTGATTTCACACTGTATTTACCCTACATTCATACAAAGGGTTGTTGGCTTTGTAATGCATGTTTCCTTATGTTTTTGGTCACCTGCTTGTTTTCACCCTGGACAACAATCTGATATGATTTTGCTGCAATATAATATCACACCTGAGCAATAAAGAGATACATTTGCACACATGGTGGCTTGTGTTTATGTAAGGACACTACCAAGAGAGCACAACTGTTTTGGAGGGGGGCTTTTATTTTCAAGATGACAACTCATGGTTTCCTGTTTGGATCGAGCTGTTAGTGTCTGACTTGACGCAGTTGAACCGGTTCAGCTCCATCCAGTCCCTGCATGCACTGGGCTCCAGCCGCAGCAGCAGCAGCATCAGGGACATTTTGGCTCAAGTCGGGGTAGTTGAGGCTGGTGTGTGTGGTGTGTCGTGCTCCGGGGCGGGTCCGCAGCCCCCTGTCCCGCTCACGATACGACACCCCAGAGCCAAAATGGCACGTTCATCCCCGGTAACCTTGTCAGACCTCTCTCCTCCTGTTACTACGGAGAGCAGCGGCAGCGGCAGCAGCAGCAGCAGCAGCAGCGGCCCATTGATCAGGTGCATGATGCAGCAGAGCAGCGTCACAGATGATCAATGAAACGGGATGTGACAGTGTTGGCGGGGATGTAGTGATGTGTAAAACCCAGCAAACTCGGTTAACCCCTCCTTATGTACACAGCCAGTTATAATTTAAACAGTGCTTAAATGTAGTGTCATAGTTTACAAATCTGTTTATCTGGTGCAGCAATGTGGAAATGTGCATTAAAGTTTGCAGAACTAAGAGCTGATAAGAGGTCAAATAAAAGGAAAATATGCATTGTCTTGTGAGGCTGTAATACCAACATCTGGGATTTGTATTGTGTAAATGAAGGTTAAGTAAGTTTCTACAGTAGTATTTTCTTTCTACCTCATACGTTTACTCCCTCACATTTAAAAGGGAAATATTGAGCTTCATAAAATCGATCCATATGACAGTTAGTCACTGTTTGCCTTAAGCATATTAAGCATAGTCCCATACTAAATTGTAAAAGTTACAATTAACATTAATACTGGGTAAGATTTGCTCCATTTTGACTACACCCATCATCAAAATTTTGCTAAAACATGAGCGACACTGACAGGATCCACTCTGCTGCACAGTTCAGGATGTTCCGCTGATATTTCTTTCATATTTTAAGTAAATGAGCAGAGCTTTCACTTGTACTGCAGAAGTTATATATATTATTCTGTTGCAACATTGTAACAGGTTGATCATAACCACTGTTTTTTCCTTTCCAATTCATAGAGGAAATTCAAGCAGCAGACAGACAACTTAAACATAGTTTTGCTGCTATGAACTGATAATCTTGATAATTACTTGATAAAGGAAGAGGCTTAACTGTTCTATTTATAAAACGTAGTATTGATAATTACTTGATATGAAGGCGTCGACCATGACTTCAGAGCTGCTCATCAAAGTAAGAAAATACAGCTCATTTGGATTCCCCTACGGTTTTCAAAAAAAAAAATCAAATAAAGAGGAACATTGATAGACCAAAAAAATGTTTTATTAAATTCATAATCACCACTATATGTAAAATGAATTATCCATTCACTTAATTGTAATTTAATAAACAATCTCTTAAATACTAGCCATGTTTAACCATGTAGAAATCTTGTCCCTAAAGTCGTTTGAGTCCTTTGGGTGCTGAGAGTCGCACAGATCCCTCGTTTTCTCGGCGTGTCCACAACATCACCACCTACTGAAATCAAAACCTACTTGTATCTGCATCATGTTTTTATTGTTGTTGTCATTGTTGTTGTCGTTGTCGTGCTGTAGTGGCAGGCTGAACCAAAGCGGTTCACGTCTCCGGAGATGATGCATTGCACCTTTAACAACCGTTTCCCCACAAGAGGAAATGCCCTTTGTGAGTCCGCAAGAGGTAAAAAATACAACGGTTGACGGAGGAAAGAGGAGGATTCATCAGTTTGCTTCGTTCTTTGAGGCTTCGTCGAAGTTCTCCACGAGATCTGAGGGACAGAAAGACGACAAACTGCATCAGGATGTTGTAGCATGATAGAGACCATTTGTGCAAGACAATGATTTAATTCCATATTTAAAACAAACATTTTCCTGCTGAATTGTTGCAACAAATCAAATGCAAACTCTGCAAACTGCTGCATCATTTAAGAAACAAATGCATAACCTGCAAAGATGAGAACTACAAAGAGATGTTTCCTTTAAAACTTAATAATAATCTCCATCTGTACCTGGTACATCGTCATCCTCCTCCTCTGCAGTCTCCTCCTTCACTGCTTTCATGTCCATTGCTGCAAAATATGCAAAGAAAAAGCAACAAGTGAATCCAGAGTTTTTTTTAATGTTTGCATCAATTTCTCCCAGATCTATTTTTGATGTTTTCCAGACCCCAGACTGGATCAGGTCTCAACATGTCAGTGATCTGTCTCTTGTTCTGCTTATAGAAACATGAAGCAACAAGCTGCTGCTCTGTGTGGATGTGAGGTTAGGAAAAGTGCTCAGAAAATTAAAGTGAACATCTGCAAACAGAAAAGCATGTGATATGAAAATGAACCTGAATTTGATTTGGAGTCTCAGTCTGTACACAATTTCAAAAAAAAAAAAAATCACATGATTATTTGTGTTGCAATGTGTAAACACCGAGTCCGGCTGAGTCTGGATAGAGACGATCGGTGAGCTGGACTTTCCTCTGATCTGATTCTGCACCTTTATAAACAGTCCGTCTGGTTTGTCCGTTGCTGTTTTGCGCCTCTTGTTCTCCTCACTTCACCTCGCAGCTACAACCTGTTCCTCCAGGTCACATGTGCGGGTTTAACCTCCGGTTCAGCAGTGATTCAACACAAACAAGACGCTGCTGCTGCGTGTTCACAGGCTGCGTGTTTGACCTGGTCGCACCAGTCAAAGTGTGACACACGAAGCACTCACTTCAACTGAGAGATCTGTTAATCAGTGTTTAAAGAGTGTCCTCCAACATCTAAAACCAATTAAACTGTCCTCTCCTCACTTGGAGCCAGTTTTTATTATTTTAACTGACCTGGTTTTCTTTTTTAACTGATCTACCTCAGCTTCAAGTCTCTGACTAAGGGATTTATTTATTTTTTTACATTCAAGACAGTAATGAGGCCATGAACCTGTTTTCTTTTGTCATTAGTTTGAGAACACGTTACACCGGCCCTCAGTCACGCCCGCAGGTGAAACGGACGAGCAAAGCATTTTTTAAAAGGCAGACTTACTCAGAACGAGTCACCACAAAACGTCTGAAAGCACTCGACAACTTCATGTTAATAACCCACAACTCAAATGCAGGGACTGCTTGCCGAGAAACTGCACCTGACGGGAACGTGCATCAGCGATTTTGCATTAATTTACCTCTAAAACAACTCTGTCTGGTAACGTTGTGTTATCTCATAGCGTGGTGAATGTGCAGGTCACAACTTGTCCACCAGAGTGTTTTGGAGTTGTTGGATTGTGTATTTAATGAGTTTGATGAGGGAAACCAAGAGATTCCATCAGCCTCCGTAGCGTAGCTCTGAGCAGCTCATGGCTCTGCTCCGCCGTTCTAAAAAAAAACCTCACCAACAATTAAAGGTAACGAACCTACTGCTATGACTATAGGGATTATGGCTATAGGCCACTTTGCCAAAATGTTGAACTATCCCTTTAAGGAAAACCCTGTATGTGTCTTTGGCGCTCTTGTTCCCACACTAGAGAACTTGCTCTATGACGCTGCTCTCAACCTGCCAGCTTCATGATGGAATCGTGCATACGTGTCTTTTAGAATAAAATACCTTCGTTCTCAAGAATAAACACTTCTCGTCCTTGAACATAAGACGACTCACAAGTTTTTCATCCATTAAAAAAAAGTCCTACACTCAGGATGATACACTGACACTGTGACAGGGAATGTCTAAGTGTGTGTGTGTGTGTGTGTGTGTGTGTGTGTGTGCACTCACATTGCCGTGGGAACTGCTCGGCCAGCTTGCGCAGGCTGCTGAGGCTGTCGGCTCCCAGCTGGCTCAGGATGCCTGGCAGCATCTCTGTCAGCTGCTTGGTCTCGGCGTGGCCCGTGATGGCGAAGGTGTTGGCGGAGAGAGACGCCTGCACTTTGGGGTTGTTGAAGTGGATCACTGTCCCATCGTCTTTTATCATATTCACCTAAGAGACGGCGGGAGAAAAAATTAATAAATTAATATGTTCATTGGTTTACCGACTTCCCTGGAAAACGCCACAGGTAACCTGAACCACAACATGAATGAATGAAACAAAAATGAGCTCCGTGTGGGTGGGGATCCACTATTTTTCTTATTTTCTTATTTTATTTATCTGAAGCTCTGTGCTGCAACTTGTTGGATAAAAGCAGTCTAAAAATAAACTAGATGATGACATGATGGAGAGCGCTTTGATTAGGCCATCCCTGTCTTTTATCTTCCCTGTGACACAACAACGATAAAAGATTCAGGACTCCAAGAAACGAAAGAAGAAGGAAAAAGAAGAAGAAGAAGAAAAAACCAGGACAGCAGTGACATCAGTTTTCCTTTTAATCTTGTCAGAGACGCCTCACCTCTTCTATCCCCGCGATGTTGTTCACTGCCAGTTTCTTCAGCGAGCCCTGGAGTTTTTTGTCGTCAGCTGTTGCCGTTTTGTGAACAACCTTTTTCTTCCTGCGGGCTGTTCCCTGAGGAGAGAACAGGTGCGAATGCCAGAATGAACCAGGATGTCAAACACAGTTTAGTACCACAGTGTCAAGACTTTTTTTTAATCAATGCGAGACACTGTGGGTTTTCTATTTTACATTTTTGAATGATTTCTGGAGTGCGGTGAAGCAGCGACAAACAGATGCCTGGTTACAACCTGTGATGTGATTAAAGGAGCTTTTGCTCTGTCTAATAAACAGTTCAACTTTAAAATATGTTATTCAAGCTGTGATATTGATATTATGATATGATATAAATTATAAATTTCTCTTTCTTCTTTCATGACTCATGTCCATAAAAGAAAGCTCAGAGGTAACTGCAATGAAAAATAGTAAAGTAGTTGCACCTGATTTACTACTACACAAGAAATATAATCCACAAGAAAAGGGAAGTGGTACTGCTTTGTTGGAGTTTATATAGTTTAATAACTTTCATTGAGAGCACATGAGGTACATGGTTGAAGATGAGACTCTAAAGTTAAACCAAGGAGTTAAAAACAATATCAAACATTATCAAATGTCCAGGATCAGAAAGTCCTGACTGTTTAATAACTGTCTTCACTAGTGCAAGCGACCAACAGTGTGTGAGATGTCATTACTTCTGGTTAAACACAGTTAATATATTTTTACTGTGTGATGACAGTGTGGTGTAATCTAACCAAAGACACTGGGCCTTTGTCAGAGTAAAAAAATAACAAATAACGCCACCTAGTGTGTGGCTGAAGCCGTCACAATAAGTGGGAACAAAGCCACAGAGGCCACAGATGAAGGGGTCGATGCCCCCAGCCTCGGGCTAATAAAGGAAACGCTGAGGTCGGGGGAAACGACCTGACAGATGCTGAATGCCACCACGCTCCTTAAAATGAGCAACAACTGAAGTAACGGCAGGACAAAACTGAGAGAGCTGATTATCGACATCGTCACTCTTGAACTTGGAAATATTGTTTCAGGTTCACTCACAGACAAGCTTTGTCTTCTGCTGTCAACTGTCTCACATGGTCCTCATCAACTAACTGAATTGCAAAATAAAATTTAGAAAATAAAACCATTACAGGCTCCGAGTTCACACTTATAATAAAGGAGATTTGATTCACCTATGATGAAGACAGTGTGGCCACAGCTGAAAGCCCAATTCTTTATCCTATTGTATCCTATTAAATAGCCTATAAATTGTAATAGAATATTTACTTTATTCTGTTTCATCTTATTTCATTTCATTGTATTTTATTTGTGTCTGCACCTGACACCACGTTAAGATCCTTGTGCTGTAAAGTGACCTTTACTGCTCTTGGAAATAAAGACATTTCTAATTCAGATTTTTCCTAAATAACAATAAGTAAGGAATCAATCACAAATCTCAACCAAACCTGTGTGTGACACATAATAAGAAAAACAATAACACAAGTTAAAAAGAAAATAAATTGTGATAAAGGCGCAGACTGTACCTTTCCACCTATCCGGACTTGTGCCTGAAGTTTGGCGAGCTTCTCTTGATTCATAGTGTTCTGTTTAAAAAAAATGAAAAAGAGGGGATTTAACATTGTTTTTCACCATTATTTCACATTAAAGCCAATGACAAAAATATAACAGAAGTCTCCAGAGTTTCAGCTTTTAGGAAGCACATGTGGTTAAAGGTTGTTAACGCAGTGAAGACATCATGAATTAAGCAATAAGTGCTACAATAATCCTCGTTTCCACACGTTAGCACTGCTAGCAGACAGGCTAACGGAGCTGACAGATGGCCCGACATTTACACAGCGACTACACTGAAAAATACAACCCAACGTAAACTAAAAACGATAAAGAAAAGTATCTAGAAGCAGTCGTTAAAGTGACATTTAAGTGCAACATAAATGTAGCTTGTCCGCTGCTAACTTAGCATGCTTGCTAACTTAGCTAAAATTAGCACTGTGGCTAACGCAACAAGATGAGCCAAAGCTAAGCAAACAGCCGAGGTCAACTGTAAATTAAACGATGAAATAGGCCGACACTTGTGTTTACCACAAGATTAAATCGTTATTGTTGTCATTATCTTTATTTTTCGTTACCTTTTGATGAGGAAATTCACTGACAGCCCGTGGAAATGTTCTCGCTGCTGGTGAGTGTGAGGCAGCAGCGCAGCTTAAACCCGCAGTATTACAACACACTTCCGCCCGTGATTTTCACAATAAAACTAGTATCTTGACTTTAACACTACAGAGAAAACATGTTGCCTAACTTTAGAAATTAATCTATTCAAGTCGGGTCGAATGAGTTAAAAACCTGAATATATATATTTTCAAACACAAAAATCTGAAAATATTGAACACAATATTGAAACATGGGAGGGACGACTCAGAGGATCTGGTGTCTGCCATTACAGGTGGCTGGCCAATATGTGTGTAGATCATAAATGAAAAGGAAATGTGAATATTTGCTTTGCAATTTGATTTACACTGTGCACCCCTACATTTTTGCTTGCACTCCTAAAATTTTAAGTTAGGGGGCACTACTAGTAAAACAAAAGTTAGTCTGGAGCCCTGTAGTTAGATTTTCTGTTTATTAATTAATTAATCACCTATATGTTTGAGCTAAGATTTACACAATTATGCTCTTGTTAATTTTACAGAAACACTTTATATGTGCACATTTAATTTTATTTCAGTAAGAATTCATTTACCAATATAGTTGTTCATATGTGTGAAACTACAATAATTACTTTAGATTACTATCTTTCTTTTCAACTTACGCTCAGTGCTCTATAGCCTGATTTTTTTTAATGCCCTGACTACTTCAACCTGAGGACTCAGCATTAGTGCAGCACCATGTTTAGAGATAAACTATTTTTGTCCACCTGACTGCAGCAGTAGACTTCACCATGATGAGCACCTTTCAGAGGCGGTTAGAGTCACTGAGATGTCATTAATATTATTCTAGATACCATAAAAAGTTTAACTTTGGAGGCTTTTGTCTAATATAATGTAAGGTTTACACAAAATAAAAAACAAACTTTTAATCAAAGGCTTTTAATTTTTTGGTTTCGGCTCAGCTTCCGGTCCTGGTCAGACATCCTGTTGTCTAACTTGACTAGCTGAGTTTGCAGATAGGAGCACGCGGTGGTGCTGTAGTGTGGATGTGATGTCATGTGAATAATACCAAACCCCCCCTCCCTCCAGGAAAGAGAATCACTGCTGAAAAAGAGGAGGAGTCCGCCCAATACAAGATTTCACAACTTTATTGAACAGACTTTTATTGTGAAATTTGCAGTTGAACGTCCGGGTCGCTGGTGAAGAAGCAGTCACTGCCATTATTACCCACAAATACCCGCTTCTGCTGCTTCTGCTGCTGCTGCTGAAAGAGAGAAGGCCAGACAAAATGAACACATCTGTAATGAAGATCGCGCTGATCTCGAGCCTGCAGGTTTTCTTATCTCTGACGTGTCTGCAGGACGTCGTGAAGGCGGCGAGCAGCAGAGGTGAGTGGGTTCACTCCGCCGGTGCATCGGTGGACTTAGCAGCAGGATGTGTTTGTGAATATGTGTGTGTGCCGGGTCATTCACAGTGTTACCTCGCTCTCTTTTGTGTGTGTAAGCCTAAATGTGTGTGTTTCCTGGATAGGTAGTTTCCTGAGTGTATGTGTGTATGTGTTTGTGTGTCCTCGAGCATTCATTCATTATTTCCTGTATTTAATACTGGCAACACACTCACTCCCTGCAGTCACACTGTGCCCTCTGAGTTCAATGTGAATGGTTTCTCCACTGAAGGAAAAAAGATATAACTTTATTCATCTGGGAGGTTTATTGTGTCAGAAATAGTCAAGGTAATAGGCTAAAATAAATGTTAAGATTAATCGTGCTCAACATGAATGAATGAATGGAAGTGGAGGAACAAGTTTTTATAATTCACTCTGACTCCATACAGAATATAAAGTGACAGTAAAATCTAGTAATTTCATTTTTTAATTCATTTAAATCCCCCCTTTATAACTATTTACATGTGTGTATATACCCCTGCATCATTTCACATATTTCCTGTATGGATACAAAACTCTTTTTTTTTTAAAGCCCCACTGTTTTTACAGTTTTTCTTCAAATGTAAGCAAAAGATCATTGTATTACAGGCTACATCACACAAACAGGAACAGGGAAGAAGACATGGGGCAACACAGAGCTTTGCTTCAACAGTGGAAGTAGCCTAAACAAAATCTTGAAAGTTGATACAAACTATTTGCACATCTGCCTGTACTTTAGTTGATTATTTACTAAAAACCCTCTGTCTGTGTAAAACAGTTTGTGAAACATGTTTGTTTTTTTACGCCCTCTGAGTAAGGAAGTAGTGCTGTGTATTTTTTCCAGAGCAGTGAGAACAGTCAGACGGATTAGTCAGAGCTTCATCCTGATGATGATGATGATGATGAAGAAGCAAAGCATTAAACTGTTGATGATTAACAACTACAAGCACTTCTGAAACCATACACATTATACATCACATGTGCTGTAAATGTGTTTCAGAATTTTTGTGCATTTCCATACAAACCTCTACAGAGTTCATACCAGGAAATGCAGGTGCCATGATTTAAACCGACTAGACTCAAGCAGTGAGAGGTGACACAGAGCCCTGGGGCCGTAGCCTATTTATCAAACCTCTAAGAATAACTCCTAACAACACTGCTAAGAGTTGACTTATGGCTGAAAGCTGCACTTAAAAGTTAGTTATCAAGCGTCTTACTCACACTTTTAGCGAAGTGGAGGACTGAATTTTAAGTGTCAGTTACGACAGATGACGTCACTTCCAAGTCCCTTTTTTATTATAGAAATATCTCAGAGAATATTTAAATGGCTCATGGAAGTGTAGCCTATATTCAACCGTATTTTGACAACAATCTACAAAATAATACAAAATATATAAAATAAATGTTTGCTAATCTTTCCAATTCATTAATTCAGCATGACGTTGTTGGTGAGATGACGTCCCTTATTGAATCTGTGACAGGGATGATACCCAGGAGTAATGAATAGCTTTTATTGTTAAGTTTTGAGAGTAAATTCCACAAATTCCCAGCACTTACGACTAAAATGTCTTGATAAATCCGGCCTCTGGTCTGAGTCGTCTTTGCTTGATATTGAGTTACAGCTCATCCGGTCGTATCTGCCACCACAGCTCTTTCTGTCGATGCTGTATTTAGGACAGACCCACCCTCCTGTAGAAACGCAACACCATTTGCACAATGCAGGTGCGCTCATTAAATCGTTTCCCCCCCACCTTCCCTCCTCCTCTGCTGCAGGGTTCGGAGATAACATCCACTGGAGGACACTGGACGACGGCAAGAACGAGGCCGAGGCCAGGTGAGTCCACACTGAGAGTGGAAACTACACAGTGTGGAACTGTAACTCTGATATTTTTTACCTTGATTATGTCCTGAAAAGAAAATCTCACTTAAATCAGTTTTTTACAGTAATAAAAAAGTAGTACTCTGATATTCCTGTGCTAAAAACTTCAATTTATATTTGCAAGTTATGTAATAAAAGATCGATACACAGCGTCCATTAATCAATATAATATTTCCACACAAAATATTGTGATACTATCAATCTCTAAACCAGAAATAACTTTTTTTCCCAACACATATGATTATTCACAGCAGTTGTAGTTTACTGTTCTCAGTGTTGTGTGAGTGTTTATTTCTTCATGTGTATTCACAGCAGTTGCTGCCGTTTACTGTTCTCAGTGTTGTGTGAGCCTGCAAAGGTAAAAACAATGTCTCTGGGCTTTAACATTAACATTCGCTACCCTGTGCACCACAGCCACTGATGTACATACTTAGATGATTTTAAATGTTATTATATGTTGTTTTCTAGAGCATTGAATTTATATAATATAAAATAAAGTCAGATCTGAACATGAACTCTCTCTTCCTGTACATATAAACTACACATGGAGGAGACTTCATGCTAAAGATGCAGAGTGAGAGCTGCACTGTGGTGTCGTGAGCAGATCATTCATGATTGTGTTGTTGTTTTTTTATTTCCACCTTTAGCGCTGAAGCCCAAATTTGCTGAATCCAGGGAAATCTCTGAACTTGCACACAACTTTGTGATGGTGAACCTGGAGGTGAGGACGCACTCGTGTCAGGGTTACACTCATCATCTACTGTACAATATACAGTTATTTTCTTTATTCTCTATTTGATTTGGTGCCTTTTTTTTGTAGCTGCAGTTTATCTAATGCACATAGATTCAGTTTTTATCAGTTTTATCACACACTTTAAACACTGGATTCAGCTCCACACCTGTAGAAAAAACTATGTCGTGTGTGAGAGTTCACTGTTTAACCTACACAACTCTCTGGTCACATGATTAAAGGCACTTGCTGTATAGTTACCAACTTAACCACTTTTTTTATGATCAACAAGTATTTGCGTTGTGTAAAAAAAAAAAAAAAAAAATCTTAACTGTGTGTGACTGTGAGTTACTTTATCTCACCGTATGAGCTGTTATCTCTGCTCCCGACCAGGATGAGGAGGAGCCGAAGGACGAAGCCTTCAGCCCCGACGGCGGATACATTCCTCGGATTCTTTTCCTTGGTACGGACGAGGGTCGACTCCTGTAAACACTCATTAAGATTCCTCCAGACGGACCCGTTGCACAGTTGGTCGTCGTCCTGAACAGCGGTTGATTCACTAAGCTCCAGTTGCACAATGCCACTTTTTTTTTTTTGCACATTAGAACAAAACTACTAGAGAATGTGTTCAGGTTGAATTAATGCAATCCATGTGGATAGATGATTATAATAATATAGTTAACAGTGTGTAAAGTTTAAAAGAACAAATCACAGGAATTTATTTTGTAATGTGAAATCTTTAAACTTTTAAAATATTTAGATTTGCAGAGTGAACCTGTTTCAGTTCTGCATGTTTTTTTAATGAGGTAAAACTAGAGCTGAGCAGATAAATCATATGAATGATAGAAATTTAATTAGATTTTCAGCTTTTCTCTTTTATGTGACTGTAAATTTTATATGTTTGGGTTGTTGTGGGTTTTTAGATTGACAGCATTAGACCTTTAATGTTGGGAAACTGCTTTGTCTTTGTACTTATTTCAACATTTTACAGACAAAATGATGAATTAATGATTCAGAAGATACTTCGGTTTCAACCCGTCAGCATCTTGCTTTTGTTGTTTTCCTGGTCTGAAACAAACTACATTAGATGAGGCTGCACAATCTTTCATTTTTAATACAAAATCAACACACCCTCAATGAAAGCAGTTGGATTAAATGTTTTATTTGACTCCTCTTACTCCCCCGCACAGATCCCAGTGGCAAAGTCCATCCTGAAATCACCAACAAGAACGGGAATCCCAACTACAAATACTTCTACAGCAACGCAGAGCAAGGTAACACACAGATTATCATCTTTTATCTCTGCGAAAATATTCGTTTTGAGCTTCCAGCTGCTGCGCTCTTTCACATAACATCTGGGATTAAAAGGGAAAGTCATATTTCAGACCAGACTGGAGGATTTGGACAGTTCAGTTCATTATGTTTTTTCCTCTTCTTCAGGCTTTAAAATAAAAAGTAGATGCCACATTAAAGTGACAAATCTCCGCTTTAAAGGGCCAACGAGGAGTTTCTATTCGGTTATTAAACAGTCTCACGTTAATGTGGATGAATCTACACTACCCACACTTGTTAATGGCTCCATTTTCGATCAATTTATCATTTTGTCTCTATCATTATTTTGTTATTATTAGTGGTGGCAGAAATGCTGGGCGAGCCGACCAGCACTTATTGCTTTCGTGAGAATAACGGCGATTTCTAACTGAACCTCTTTGAACCTCTGACTTTAATCCTTGATGAATGAAAAAATGAGTCATAAATTCTACTTAAAAAACTTGTTGTCCCTTTAAAAAGAGTGGGTTTACCTACGTTTGAGGCAGCAGTTTTTATTCCCATCCACACAAACATAAACTTAAAATTGTCTGTTTGTTTTTTGGCTCATCTGCTTTTCCTCATATCTATGATGAGATTTTTTTAATTTTTTTAACTTGAACTTTCATTGTTTGTCTTTTTTTAATAGAAAAAATGAGACAATACACATGCTTACGTTGCGTACTGATGTAGATATGTAGTAGATTCAGTAAATCTAAAAGCAGTAAATGTATTTTAAGTATCAAATGTAGAAAATCTAAATGTTATTAGATCTGAAAATAAAATGTAGTTCAAGCCATTTATACGATACAGTTGCACATGAAGGAAATGGGTCGTTTATGTCACTTTGTTCCATTATGACATTTATCTGTGAAAACCTTCTTGGCCTGAGCTTCCACCTCTGTCTGTCGTTTTATATATACTGTATATGACAATAAATGCGCTGGAGCTGGATTTGAACCTCATTTAAAAGGGATAGTTCAACATATTGGCAAATTGGCCCATTGCCATAATCCCTATAGTCATAGCAGTAGGTTCGTTACCTTTAATTGTTGTTGCAAGCCGTGTTAAGAACGGTGGAGCAGAGCCGTGAGCTACTCAGAGCTACGCTACGGACTACGGAGGCTCATGGGATGAGCAGCTCACGGCTCTGCTCCGCCGTTCTAAAAATAGCTTGCACCAACAATTTAAGGTAACGAACCTACTGCTATGACTATAGGCCAGTTTGCCAAAATGTTGAACTATCCCTTAAAAGCAGTTTATAATCATTGTGTGTGTGTGTGTTTGCCTCCATCCTGCTCAGTGGTGTCCGGTATGAAGGAGGCTCAGGAGAAGCTGACGGGCGACGCCTTCAAGCGCGGCGGCCACACCGGAGACGAGCTGTGAGGAGGCGGAGACGCGCAACGATCAGGCTGTAAGGGCTACTCTTCCTCCTCACCCCCTTCACTATTTATACTCATACTGACCACGGTGGGCTGCGTCCCGCTGACCAAACCAAGCCAGTCATTCAGAGGCATCGGTGCTTGAGTATTACCTTTTTTTTTCTTTCTTCCGTCTCGTATTGTTTTTTCACCACCTCTTTCTCCCGTCACCGTCGTCTTTTGTTTAAAAAAACCCTGTATATTTGTATAAGGTACTGTTGTTAACTATAAACGCCATATACTGTACTGACTGTCCAGTTAGAGAGGATGCAAAACAACTCAAGCTAGCCAAGTTTAAAAACTGCAGTGTTCACCATTAACTCTTCATCTGTTGTTGGATGCAAAACGTCACATCTTTAATAATATGCCAATTTATTTTTATTTCTTTTTAAATGTGAAACGCCACGAGATGCGAGTCTGATCACATCGTTGATGGTGAAACCAGTAGATTTTCTAATATTTTCACCCAACAGCCACGATGCAGTATTTCTCACTGGTAAAACAATAAACCAACACCTACAGTGATGTGCTTCCAAAGATCCTCTGCGACTATATTCACCCTGCACTACTAGATAGACTCTCTACTCTACTTCTTCTATTTCTATTATCCACTTTCTTAAATGTTATAACGACTCATTTAATCTTGACAATTTAATCTCTACTTACTTATTTAGCTCTATATCTCAATAACTGTTTTTTTTTTGTTTTTTTTTAACTGTTTCTGGGGTTTGTTTTGCTGCTTGTGAAGTGATACTACTGTTTTGTTTTTGGAAACCAGCCTTGTTAAACTCTTTGGATGAGGGATAGAAACATGGAAACATTGGTTAAGTGTCTTGGTGTATTTTATACATGTACACAGCCAAGTGTGCAAATAAAAAGTTTGTTGTATTGAGTAATTTTACATGTGTTGCATCATTCATTCATTCACGACACGGACAGCGTTGTTACAGTATATCAGATTTTTATTGTCTATCCAACAACAATAGTGATCCCTTATGGTTTTGTCAAACAGTCTGTAACCGCTGTGAACAGTTAACACGAGTAGATGACTGGAGTCACTATTTAAATTCAGTTTGACAGTGATTTTAAATAGTGCAGTTACATTAATGAGTGCATTTTTTTCATTTTTTTTTCATTTTTTTATAGTTAAGACATTGGATTGCAATTGATCCCATTCCAGACACGGCCTTCGGAGCCACTTCCTCCTCCTCAGCGTACAAAACGTCATACAGCATTTGATTTTTCATGATAAAATAAATTACAGGGGAGAAAAAAAAAAGATAAAACAGCGTGCCTCTTAAAATCTGCCTTATTTCATGACGTATCATTGGCGCCAACGGACATGAGAAGCACGAGGAATGTGTCTTGGATAAAAAGGCATTTGGAGATAAAAACAAAATAAAAAAATAAATTCTCTTTCTCTGTTTTGCTCAGTCTCTGATGGATGGACGCAAGGCTCAAGCTGAGAGGTTTAAGGGGCAACAGAGAGAAGAGAATCAGATCAAACAAAGTAAACGAACATTAGCAAAGTGAACGTGGTCTTATTATTATTATTATTACCATTGTTACCATGAGGTCATTTTTAAAAGTACTGAGGGAAATAAAAAGAGTTGCTCGAGGGAAGAAGTATTGCTACGATCTCTATAATTACACAACGCTGCTGCTGCTGTAAAAAAATAAGCAGCATTTTCACATATACATATATATATATATATAAAAAAGCCTATAAAAAGCTGTGATACATCTGTATAGTACTCCAAAATTACACAGCTATAAAGTGTGATTAAAACTCAGTGATTGTTTTGTTTTTTTAAAAATTTAAGGTTGTGCACGTACCATTTATAACCAGTGTTAATAGACCACTGTGGACTAGGTGGGCCGCCCCCCTCCCCCCTACCCGACACACTCACACACACAGGAGAGCAGCCTCATGAGCCTAGTTTGAGATGCATGAAGCTGCTGGTGTGAACAACATCTGGAGTTAATCGGTGACGCTTCGGCTCCACAGCTGGAAAACTGACCCAAACCCTGACGTGTGAAATTCCTCATGCAGACTGAACCGGACTTAGAGACTCTCCATCCAGGTGAAGCTACACCTGACGACAAGGTGACGAAGGTGAAGGCAGGAGCGCTTCATTCACCCCTCCCTCCCTCTGTTTGTTTGTAGAACTGGTTGAAGTTTGTCCAGTCGGCTTCAGAGGAGAGTAGAAAGAGGTTGAGATCGGGGGGAAAAGGAAGGATGGATGGAGTGTGTGTGTGTCAGTGTGTGTTTGTGTGTGTGTATGTGTGTGGTTTTTTTTGTAGGAGGCCGGAGCAAACTCTAAAATCTTCCCTGCTTGGCGTCTCCGATGGCGCCCCAGACGTCAAAGACGAACTCGTCGGGGAAGGCGAAGTCTCCCAGGGTCTCGTCCAGCGCCATGGCGAATTCATCCGGGTTCTTCTTGTCGCGGCCGACCTCGACCATCGTCGCAGCTGCAGGAGAGACGGAGAGAGGAACGTCAACAACAACAAGCCCAGCGCAGCATGCTGGATGTTTCCATGTGGTTTAAACAAACGTCTCCATCATATTTAACCTCAATAGAAAGAGACACAACACCTCAAAAGTTAAATTTTATTTGAATAGCACATTTAAAATAACCTCAAACCAAAATCAACAATAACAGTTAAAGGGATAGTTCAACATTTTGGCAAATTGGCCCATCGCCATAATCCCGATAGTCTTAGCAGTAGGTTTGTTTTTAACCTTTAATTGTTGGTGCAAGCTATTTTTAGAACGGCGGAGCAGAGCGGCGAGCTGCTTGGAGCTAATGGGATTTCTTGGTTTCCCTCATCAAACTCATCAAATACACAATCCCACAACTCCAAAATGCTCTCGTGGACAAGTTGTGACCTGCACATTCACCACGCTATGAGATAATAACACAACGTTACCAGACAGAGTTGTTTTAGAGGTAAATTCATGCAAAACCGCTGATGCACGTTCCCGTCGGGGGCAGTTTCTGCATTTGCCTCGAAAACAACTCTGTCTCTTACCGTTCATTATTGTGTATCTAATGATTCTTTATATTTATTTGTGTTTGTTTGGTACCTTCTGAGTTTTAGTCCGTTTTAGTTTTACTTTATATTTTATTTCTCTCTTTTACACCCGCCTCTTCCCCTGTAGACTGCACTGTATTTTTCTTGAAAATGCAACAAATAAAAAAGTTCTTTGGTTTTATTACACCTGGGATTATGAATTTTGATCATATAAAACCCATCTTTGTGTTGCAGAACAATAAAATCAAGGATTAAACCGAGGTTTGACATTTTCATTCACACTATGTTTTATACTTTTTTTGGTTTATTTGTGCTATTATTTCTTATCCAGCAGCAGCTTCATTCTTCAGGGTTTTACTTTGCATATTTTCACATGTGATAAAATAATGGACAAAACATTTAGAAGCTAAAGTTCAAACCCTATATTTCTGCAGCTCCATCCTGCAGAGCCGCAGCTGTTACACAATAAAATAAAGTTTTGTGTTTCCCTCATGTAGGAGACACGATGAGTCTGAGTCATAGAGAAACAGTGAAGTAGCACTAGTGTTGGTGTTACTCGTGTTAGCACCACTCACCGAGTTCAGTGTCTCTGATGCCCATGTAGCTCTCCAGGAGGTCGTCCACTTTCTTCACGGCCTTCTCCTCGAACTCCGTTGGCTGGAAAAAACACAAACAGCAACTCGACTCAGCGCTTCAGTTGATGGTAAATTGTTTTGTCTTCCTGTTTTTATCTTCTGACAAAATATTCCCACCATCAATTAGGTGATCAGCCCAGTTTCCTATTCTCCCAGATTTCAATGGTAAAGGGATCTTTCATTTTCAGAAGTGACAATACAAACCAACTATACACCTACTTGATACATACAAAACAAAAACACATACTTAATACATACAAATACACACAAAACACCCGAGACGACACCGAACATAAAAGTTACAAGCTCCTACGTTGAATCATTACAAAATATTTACTGTGTTTCCTGTGACACATAGATGCCATGACCCACAACTGAAAACAAATACTTAGAACAGACCAAATTTGAACTGATGGTCAAAATTATGAGTTAAATAATAATCGTTTCAGCCAATTAAATATGTGCATCCAAATGAACTGATGTATTATGATGTATTATTAGTATTATGTTAAAAAATGTTGTGTAACATCATTAGGAAGGGCTTTCCACTCCCTCATAGCTCTATTGTTGTGTTTATTTCACCTCATCTGTGTGTGTTTCCTCTTCTTGGACTCAACTCAACAGATCCACAATGGAAACGTCAGAGTGCAGTGATGTGAATGAATGAACACCCGTGTTCCCCATAAACACCCAGAGAGATTTATTTACCTCGTCCTCCACAGTAGCCGGGCCCTTGGAGCGAAGCCTCAGCGTCCCCCTCCCTGTGCCGATCTTGTTGTCGCTGGCGGGTTTGGAGCCTTTCGACCTCGGCTCAAGCATTTCTATCAATCACAGGAGATAAATAAAAAAGTGTTTAAACAACGCAAACATGATGATGATATGATTCTTGTTTGGTTTTGAACCAAACAAACATCTTGAGAATACGATCTGAGTTCACGATGCAGCCGTGATCATAACAGGTTTCATCATCATAACAGCGTCCAGTTGCTCTGCTGACTCATCAATGAACATAAACATGACAGCGACCCAACAGAAACATGTTAATGCTGAGTCAGCGTTGGTGTCGCCTACACACTCTCCTCTCTCTCACTCACCGAAGGCCTTCATGGGCTCCACCAGTTTGAGGGTGAAGGGTCGGTCTCTGGGCAGATCTTTGAGCATGCGAGCGACCTCGTAATGCCGCGTGCCGACGATGTTGCGTCCGTTGATGCACTCCACGTGGTCGCCCACGCAGATCACCTTCACCCCGTCCACGACGCTGCCCTCTTTGATGCGCTGCAGGAAAACAAGACGTCAGTCATCATAACATGAATGTATATATACTGTATATATAGCATTATAAAGACAGTGAAAGTTTAAAGAGCCACATAAAAAAAGGTCAGTTTGAGGTTTGTTGTTTTCTTTCCAGGCGCAGAGATCAAAACAAGAGCGAACAAACAAATGTGTGAGTGTGTATTAGCCAATATAATCTTTCTTTTTCTTGTTTGTAAGTCCACTGCTGTGAAACCGCTCGCCTCAGCAGAACACAAGGTAATATATTATTAAATAAGCTTCAACAGAAAAGCTCAGATGAGATTTATTTGTTGGATTGTTGGATGGGACATGAAAAGCTTTTTTTTCTTTCTTTTTTTTTTTTTAATTTTGTGGGCATTTTTGCCATTAATTAATAGGATAGTATATTATGTCATTATACTATTAGTATTAATTGATAGATAGGAAAGTGGGGAGAGACTATGGGAGTGACACACAGTCCAGATCAGCACAGTCCAATCAGAAATTGATCCTGTGATCACTGCAACACGGGACTCGCTCTTAACCACTCGACCAACGAGAACCCCATTAAAGCTTTTTAACACAATTGTGATGCAAATGCAGCTCAAGAACATCTGCACCACAGACTGAACGGCCGGGGGAGTGTAATATAAAATAAATGATGGTTCATTTCAATACATTTTCTTTATTTTTCCAGTTCAAGATGGAAGCTGCACCTATAAAAGCTTCCTGTACTATCCTATATTTTGCCCTATAATCGTCTTTGGTCAACACTGTGGAGCAGGAGCAGGTGTAAAACGGTATAAATGTGTCAGAGACGTTGCATGAAGCTGGATGATCACAAGGCTGAAGCTACAGAAACTTCACTTCCTGCAGCATCTTTGTCATGTCTCACTTCATTCAACAGCATCACAGCCTTGACCTGAGGCTTTGCTATTGTTGTTGTTGTGTGTGTGTGTCAGGTCGTCAGGATGCAGTGCAGCCTCAGAGTCACATGATGGCACATGTGAGCAGTTTGTCATTTGTTGCTGCACCAGAACAAACCACACACACACACACAACACCTTTGCACTCTGGTAACCCGTGCTAAGCAGCAGCAGCAGCAGCACTCATCGTTATCGTAGATTTATTTATATTTCTACCTAAATTATTCCAATAATGAGTTGCACTGCTGATAAAACATTAATGATGCGGCAGCTTCAGCAGTGCAGGTCAGTTTGTGGCCACATCAAATATTTAAAATGGGTGATTTTCACTGCGTGGCACGATGGTTGTTGGTGCCAGACGGAGCCGAGCGTGGAGCCGCTGATCTCCTGGGATCAGAGCGGATGAATGGAGAGAAACATTTTTATTGATGAGGGACGTCTGAGAGGAATCAACCGACTGGATGGAGCATGACTGAGTGAACTGCTCTCTCTACAGCTGTAATGTCTCTTCAATGCATCAACCAGGGCCAGACCTACACATACTGTTTCTGCACTTATAGGAATACAGCACCTGTCTCTTATTTATTAGTTTATTTGAAAAGGGGACAGTCTACATTAATAAAGCATTGTAAAAACAAATGTAAATGTACCCAAGGTAGCTAAAAGGCTCATTTTCATTGGTAGTTTCTATCTGATAAAAACTTATTTACAAGTTATCATCAAATTAGTGTCAATGTTTATAGTTGTACTGTCCTTTTTATACTTATCTTTCAGTCTTTCTTTCTCAGTTTTTGTTTTGTTGTTTGTTGTGGCTGCTTTGACATTTCAATTTCCCTCTTGGGATTAATAAAGTTTTTCTTATCTGATCTGATTACATCACAGGAAGGATGAATCTTTTGCTATCCGGTGTTAATTTGCAGCAGAACTTCAGTCGAACATCTTGTGAGATCCAAACCACGAAGCCAGAACCAAAGCTTCTTCCCTTTCTTTGTCTCCGTTGAGACGTCCCCTCTGTCCTCCTCACCTTTATGAAAGCGTAGCCCGCTCCGTTGTCGGTGATGGTGAGGCCGAGGGCGTCCTCGGATTTATAAACTTCTACTTCCTTCTTGAGCCCTTTAATGTGGGCGAAGATGAAGTCCTCCAGGCCGATCTGGCCGCCCAGCAGCTTCTCCATGTCGATCTTGTGGGTGTTCAGGGTGCAGAACAGGATCTGTGCACAAGACAAGCAGCAGATGCATGCAGATTAACAGATATGAAGAGAAAAGACAACACATCACAACAACACAATCAAAAGAAGAAGAATGTGTTTTCAGTCTCAGTGTGAAAACAAAGCCGGATTCAAAAAATAGTGCTGCGTCACGGAGCTAAATGCAGGAATCATCTGGGAGCTCTGTCTTGATTGCAGCCTAAGTTATGCAGTTATGTGCTCCTCCACCCCAGGGTGTCACCCGTCTATGTTTGTTTTGTTTTTTTTGGGACAAGACCGGATGGTGGTGATGAAGCCAGCTGGAAGGGGGGGAAACCTTGACCTTTGCTGCTGTGCCAGAAATGCAGAAATCTGGCTTCACACCTTTGCGGCTGCCGTGGCTGGCCGGCCGTCTTCTTGGCAGGTCACGGAGAAGAAGAAGGAAATGCGATCGGGCCAGAACTCGATACACAAGAAGCCAGATTTACCAGCAGCGCTTTAGAACAGAGGGGAGGGAAACCCAGGACGGAGAGGAGCCCGGGCTGGCTGTGAATCATTTATTCAGCTCCAACTCACCTGGACAGGACAGTTACACCACATCAACAGGACGTTTAACAAGCTCCTCTTTAACTGCCATTTATCAAAACGTGCAATTCAAGATTAAAGTCGTGCATCCGACTTCTACATTGTGAAACCAGCGTCCTTAGAAAGGGGCTTTTGAGAAAATACTGAGCCAGGATTATTCCTGCACGTAACTGTCTGACTTCCGGGTGCAGGAGGGATTGTGGGATCGTGCCGCTTCACCAGGAGGACGGTGACCTTTGTGCACCAATCAGGCTCCGTCCGTCCGGCTGGCTGGCTGGCAGCGATCGAGGGGACTGCCTTGTTGTGGGGGGTGGGAGGGTGCTGGTGGTGGTGGTGGTGGTGGGGGCTTTTTATTTTTTCCTGGCGCTGTTTACGGACACACAGTAAGTAGGCCTCATGCGTTGCCTTGGGATACCAGACTCATAAAGAATGGGATTATAATGGAGAGGAGGCCACTGCAGCAGGAGGAGGAGGAGGAGGGAGAAACTGGAGGACAGAGGATGGAGGGGAGGGGAGGGAGAGGGGAGCGGGTTGTACTGTAGCTGCACTGATGGTACTCTCTTCTCTTCCCTTCCTTTTTCCATAACAGACCCTACAAAAAGTAGAAAGGTTGTGCACATCCAATTAAAACGGTGCTGGCCTCAAAAATAAATATAGATAAAGAAAAAGGAAAAGAGAAGTCTGCACACTTAACCTTTTATTTAGCAACTAGATCGTTATGACGGCCAGTATAGGCCTGACTTTGTCTTGATTTAGTTTAAATTCTTTCTAAATTCTTTGTATTTTGACATCTATTGTAGCCTATATGTGTATATTTTCTATGTCCTTTTCTACTTTTCTGCTTACCACAGGGTTTTTACTGGTGATATATTTCCCTGATCATGTGACTCATCATGTGACCCTTCAGGGCAGGTTCAGAAACGTGGCGTCCTGTATGTATGAGTTAGTCTGAAGAAGATAAAAGGAGCTTAAGTGTGCAGTCTCCTCTTTTCTTGTTTCTTTTTCCATAACAGACCCTCCCTCTCCTCCCTCCCTCCCTGCCTTGCCTCTCCCTCTCCACACCAACACCTCCAGGCCAGGGCATTACCCAGGAGTGAGTGGGAGTAACAGCCGTGGACGCCTACACCCGGTTTCCAAGGCGGCCGACTGCACTAAGCCGCTTCTCTGCAACAACGTTCGCAGCTCTCAGCTCTCAGCTCTCCTCTCCTCTCCTCCTCCTGCTGGGCCGACAGCCACAGCGCGTTCAACACAGCCGGGTGTAGCCAAGAGGAGGAGGAGGCGACGGGCAACGACACACAAACACAAACACACACAGACTACTACACCTCCCACTGACGACAACAACACACTGAAGGAAAAAAAAAAAAACCTGATTAGCTACGACACAGACAAGGGCAAGTGAGAGGAGAGGCTCTGCAATCTGTTCAGCAGCATCACCGGTGGCAGAGCAGCAGCAGCAGCTCACGGGTCAGAGCTTCAGAAGGACGAACATAAACACACGACATGAATGTAAATACATAAGTTGAGTATAGAGACGATTATTAGGAAGGTTTAACAAATTGATCTGTTGAAGTAAGAGGAAAGTATTGGGCAACACTTTTATGTAAGGCCGCTAATTATGTGATAATGTCAGGATTTAGCCAATAAATAATAAGAATTAGTTGCGTCATAATGTCTAGAAATAGCCAAGAAATAACGATTGATGTCATAGAAATAGTCCAGAAATATTGGTCAATAGCAAGGACTTGGTGGGAAAAAAAATTCTGGCCTTTCACAAAAAATGTGAAGCATAAAAAGCATGTGTAATCATGAAAAACATGACATTGCCTGTTATTTCTAGGCTGTTTCTTGACTTTATCACGTAATTAATTGATATTTCTTGGATTTTTCTTGTTATCTAATACTTTTCTCTTACTTAAACAGACGATCAATTTGTTAAACCCTCATAATAAGTATGACACTTGATCAATTATAACGTCACGTGCTGAACGAGGGAGGAAACTGTCTACACTGTAATTCACCAACTCCACTGATGATGAGATGTGATAATATATTAGGACTCAGCAGGTGACCATGTGGTTTATCACATCAAACATCAGATGTTTGCTTCACATCAACTTGTCAAAGCTCAGAGGTGATTCTGTAGCACTGTAGGCCTATATTACAACTGTTGCTGTGCACTGTTGTGCTAGTGTGCACAACGACACTCAGGCTGCACTTGTCAAGTCTGTCCCGACTGCTTTTAAATATCCCCTGTGCGCTTGGCCACTTAATATATGTTTGCACACCATATGCAAATGTACGTTGCACCAGCAAAACGTCACTAGAGTGTGTGCGTAACCAAATGTGGAGAAATGGGACAGGGCCAGAAACAAAAGTTAACACTGGTGTTATTCCAGGTGAGTAAAGGACCGACGTTTGATGCCAACTTGTTCACCAAACAGCTGTAAATGCTAACACAGGCTATGCAGCAACAGCAAAACTTCTAAACAGGTCATTTAAAGCAGCTATAATCAATATTTTTTCCTTGTACGTAGTGTTCAGTGCTTTTTTTGATTGACAGTTGAGCTCTGGACGGGAAGGAAGAGGTGGAGACCAACAACAGAGCTAAAAGGAGGTGAATGGTGTTGTAATGAGTCTGAATAAAAGACGATAATGTTCCTTTGTGTGCTGCTCATCATATCAACCCACTGCCCTCTAAAGTGGCCGAACAGTCAGTTACTGCAGGTTTACGAGGACTTTGACTTTAATGGAGTGTATTTTTGCATTGTGGCCTAATTTACAATGCGTTTACATTTACGTAAGCAAATCTGAATACTTCCTGTCAGAGTCAGACTGGTGAGTCCTGTGAACCTCATCTTTGCAAAACCAGTTCCCTGGAGAAAACCAATCCTTTTCCTGATTATAAGGCATCACTCTTTATTTTAAAATAATAATTTTGATGCTTGGCCTCGTTTAACATAACATAACCCTACGTTACATTCATCTGACACAATGAACTTCAGCTCTGTAAAACTATGAGAAACAGCGTTAGTGATTTAGTTATGAATTTAAAAAAATAATTAACAGATTAGTCAATAATTACCAGCCTCATTGCAACCCTACTCAAATTCCAAAGCTGTATTAATTTTTTTTTTTTAAACTAATACTTTCTCACTGCACCAGGGCACAAAGCTACAAAACCACTCAGCTGCAATTACAGATCTGATCCCTGCAGGAAGGAGCACGTAGTTCAGCAGCTCTGAAAAATCATTTGCAGCTCAAACTAAATGAAAGTGATTTGTCAAGCTGGCAATATTATTCATGTGTATATACATATTATTATGCAATATTATACAGGTTCTTCAGCTAAATCTGAGAACACATCGATCTGCCTCTGTGTGTCTGTGTGTAGGCATCAGGTGAAGGTAGATAATTAGAGTGAATTAAAGCAGTGGTGACTAAATACTCGGGAAACCTGTTTCTTTGGCAACTGAGCTGCTTGTCCACTTACAGCCTCTTCAACTGCTCTTTTAAATGTCAGAAAAGAGGGTTGGACGGATTCAACACAATATCGCACACCGAGCACAACAATGATTTCCTCCACTCCTACTGCTGTCGCCTCGTTTCATGTGCTGCGTGCTTCAGCAGGTGACAGGTGCAGTGCTGATGTCAGCGGTGTGTGTTGTGGTGTGACTGACTTTTTTTAAACAGGAAATCAGTATCACATTCATCAGCGTTTAAAACCTGTGTAATCATTTACCTAAGTGCGGATGTGAGACTTTGTGGAATGACAGTGAGTAAAGGTGAGACAGAGAAGAACGGGCTTATTGTGAAGCTGGGATAATCTTTATACACACACTGGTCAGAGCTGCTGGGATCGCCGCATTTAAAAAGCACATACGGCATATTTATTGATACCGTGAAGATATTTAAAAACAATAAGTTAGATCGTAGGGATTCAATAATTGAGATTTATGGAAAAAATGTTAAAGGTATAGTTCAACATTTTGGCAAATTGGCCCATTGCCATAATCCCTATAGTCATAGCAGTAGGTTCGTTACCTTTAATTGTTGGTGCAGGCTAATTTTAGAACGGCGGAGCAGAGCCGTGAGCTGCTCAGAGCTACGCTATGGAGGCTCATGGGATTCTTGGTTTCCTTCATCAAACTCATCAAATACACAATCCAACAACTCCAAAACGCTCTGGTGGACAAGTTGTGACCTGCACATTCACCACGCTATGAGATAATAACGCAACACTGCTGATGCGTGTTCTCATCGGGGGCAGTTTTTCGGTGAGCAGTATCTGCATTTACCTCTAAAACAACTCTGTCTGGTAACGTTGTGTTATTATCAAGGGGGCAGTTGTCGGTCTGAGAAGTGAAGCTCACTTCCGCGTTCAAAAAACTGCAATCCCCGCCGATTCCTGTGGGGGCTGGTACCGGAAGTGAGCAACTCTCCATAGACCCCCATGTTAAAATCGCCGACTTTACAGCTTTCAAAAACATATTTACAGCCTGGTACCAAAACGTTTTTTGGTCTCAATCGATAGTTTCTACCCCCGTTCACACTCTGAGGGGGGTGAATTTTTTTTTAACGCTACCGTTTTGCTGTTATTCGGATAAGATTCTGGCCAATCAGGGCGCGGAAACGTTCAGCTGCAGGTCCGTAGCGGCACAGAGACAGGCTGCTTCGAGGCCAGTGGGCGGGATCTCGGCCGGCCAATCCAACATGGCGCTGTTCAAACCGCCATATTTGAGGCACAAAAACGACTGCACAAAACCAATGGGTGACGTCACGGATGCTACGTCCATTCTTTTTACAGTCTATGGTTATTATCTCATAGCGTGGTGAATGTGCAGGTCACAACTTGTCCACCAGAGCGTTTTGGAGTTGTTGGATTGTGTATTTGATGAGTTTGATGAGGGAAACCAAGAAATCCCATGAGCCTCCGTAGCGTAGCTCTGAGCAGCTCACGGCTCTGCTCTGCCGTTCTAAAAATAGCTTGCACCGACAATTAAAGGTAACAAACCTACTGCTATGACTATAGGGATTATGGCAATGGGCCAATTTGCCAAAATGTTGAACTTTCCCTTTAAGTATCCATTGCAAATGCCTGATCAGAGATCAGCAGTAAACAAGACTTTCGGAGGAAAAAGGCAGTGATTTACTCTGTAACACTGGTTTATCCTGAAAAACTGCACCAGGCTAGTTTGCCAGGATGTGTTTCCATGGTAACATAGTGGTCAGACTCATCAAAACCTCATTTATATCCCTTCTTCGTGAGAATCAAACTTGAAAATATGGATAAACTACTGAATCAAGACCGTTTTACTCTCACAGCAGCCGATCAGATTAGTTTTCTTGTTTGTCTCCATGTCAACCATCGTGTCGACCCGCGGAGAAAACAACGTAAAAACCTGAAATCACTCGGCTGTTGTTGTTCATTGGGCCGTGGCACCGTGGCAACGCTTTCCTCTGCATCACTGCTGGTAAACAACCACTTAAATCACTATAAAACCAGTTGCAGTCCAGTCAGCAATGAACACACACACACACACACACACACACACCTGGGGTCTGTTTCTGCTGCTGCTTCACACATCTGTGTCCTGCAGCTGTGTGGTTCTGCAAACAGGGAAAGTTGATTCTCAATTTCTCTCATCACATGTGTAATAAGTGCAATTACCAGTAAACACACGTTCTGAAACCATGCTGCAGGACACTTTCACAGCATGTTATTAGCCACTTATTTAATACAAGATGGCTTAACACACACTGGCTTGTACACACAAGACAATCAGTGACTCAAAAATCATTGAGATAATGGTTTAAAAAAAAATAATTAAATGAAATCATTTGGTCCAATAGTTTTTCTACCAACTAGGAATATGCCACTATACTGTAAAAACAATAAACCTGGGAAACTACAGGGGGCCTTTTTGATAAAACACCATAATCAACTAATCAACTGACAAATTAATGAGAAAATATTTAATTGACTCGACTGGCCACAAAACTAACCACGTTTAACATCTGAATACTGTCAAAATAATCAAACATGAGAACCTGTGATGGACATTTATTATAGACTTAAACTAAATTCATATAAATGAGCTAATTATGAGATTTGTTTTTGTTGTTTTCATCTGTAAAATGACAAAAGGCTGAATTATA
This sequence comes from Decapterus maruadsi, assembly GCA_030347415.2. NCBI lineage: Eukaryota > Metazoa > Chordata > Actinopteri > Carangiformes > Carangidae > Decapterus > Decapterus maruadsi. The sequence continues at coordinate 24,853,833 of CM064906.1, forward strand.
ATATTGTCCTCTATCAACTCACTTTTTATTATCAGCTCTTTAAAAGTTACGGTCATGTTAATTAATGATTTTCAAGAAATCTTAACTATAAAGAAACAAAATGAACAACTGAAGTCCCCATGTATTACGTGTTATCTCACTTCACTTACAACATCAACGTCGGCCATAAATTCTACCTTTACAAAGACAATGACGTTGAATGACTTTGGTTGACACAGTTAAGGTGGAATTATTAACTGCACATTTATTACAGGTTATTACAGCCATGAGGAGGGAGGAATATTTACACTCTATTCACTAATTCACTGCTGAACTTCATTATTAACTTTGCAACAGGTGGACGAGCCATCACACTGAACTGCATTAGATTGTATAGGTTTATCTATTATTAAACTATACAAACAATTAATTTCTACACTTGGTTTTTGTCTTTGAAGACGCTTCGCCCCTTATCCAAGTGGCTTCATCAGTTCGTGTGCACTTGACTAGTTAGTCTGAAATAAATAAAGCATATCGTTAATGAAAAAGTACAATAAATATTAGACCGTCTGTATGTTTAACGCTTTTTTCTGCTCTTACAAAGAAGACACAGTGATAAAGCTGCAGTGTGCGGCAGTAAACAGCAGCGTGGCCTCAGGTGTAGTTTCACCGGACCCTTTGCTTTGCCTGCTACTTATTTACTCCATCTAGGAAGTGGGCGCAGGAGCTCAGCTAATACAACCGGCCGGCTCAAGCTCCAACAAATGAGATTGTTTCCCCTAATCCCCCCGCCCCACCGCCCATTTAAAAAGAAAAATGCAGCAGCAACATGAAGGCACAAACCGGCCTGAAAGCCTGCAAAACAAAAACAAGTGTGTGTGTGTGTGTGTGTATATGTGTTGTGTGTGTGGCTTGTTAGCACGACCGCAGCCCAGATATTATTCAAACTGTAGGCAAATGGGCGTGCGCTTTCTGTGAGCGGCGAGCAGGTGAACGAGAGGCAAAGTGACTGCAGAGCCACACCTTAAAAAACTCTTGGAGCCGTGGAGACAACAACCAGACTTTGACCTGAGCAGAGAGAGAGAGAGAGACATAAAAACCCTGCAGCACCGTGCACCAGTGTCTCCTGGGTTTACATAACTCATGTCTCTTACCATCCTATATTATCTCTTTAGTATCTTCTAATGCAGGGGTTCTCAACTAGTCTCACTCTGGGACCCACATTTTCCCATGGTCATTAAGTCACAACCCACTTTTATAGAATTCAAACCAAGATTTAAAATGTTTAAAAAGCCTTTAAAAACTAATTTTGCTCTTTATTGATCAAAGTGCATTTCAGAGCACATGAATGAAACTGAGGAGGACCATGACAACTGCATGTAAGTGAATAAAAATATATCAAACTGCAAAATGGAGACCAAAAAAAATGATATATTTGACTTCTAATGCATCTCTGCATTCAGAGCATGTTCACAAAAGTGAATAAATAACAAATTGCACAAAATAAAGACCCACAAAACAAAACAAGGCATTTTCACTGCATTCAGGCCACATTAATAAGAAACTGATATCTTTGCATTCAGAGCAAATAATAAGAAACTGAGGAGGACCATTACAACTGCATGTGTGCAAGTGTCGTGTGCCTTTCAAAATAAGTTATATTTCAAAATAAAAGACATATCCAACATCACATGCGCATTAAATATTTACTTTTTTTGCCCAGCTGTCTGCGACCCATCCAGAACAGGTCCGCGACCCACTTTTGGGTCCCGACCCACCAGTTGAGAACAATGCAAGTCTCTATCATGCACGTTCAAAGGACTGGCTCACACTGCAGGTCCAGTTTTTCTTACTGTGCACCTGCAACCTCTGAACCATCTGAAACTTACCACACTTCTATCATTGGTACAATTTTAATCCATAACTGCTTCTTATTTTACCTCCAACTACTCCTGTTTTTAACTAGACTTCTCTGTTTTCAATTTATCTTTTACTTTTTGGTATTTCGGATATGCTTTTGTACGTTTCAAATGTTTTATGTTTTGTCTCGGTTACTTTGTAAATGAGGTTGCTCCTAAATACATTTCCGAGTTTGAATAAAAGTTGTAATAATATTAATACTGATAATAATCTGTGCTCTTTCTTCCTCAGCCCTTTTACTTTTTACTTGTTGTAAAAAAAATGTGCTGTAATTGTTTCAGTTGCCAGTTATTTCCCCTCAGACAAATTCCTCTCCATCAGCTTTGCTTCCTAAATAAAGCGGCCTGCCTGGAGTTTTTCTGAGGTCTGCTGTCTAATTAGAGAGCCAACAATAGACCCTCAGTTAGACCGAGACACGCTCCCTGGACTCAAAGTGATGTCTTGTTTGAGAGGAAATATGTGACCTCTCAGAGGCGAGGAAGACAACGCCATCGTTAATTACATAATTCCTATCGGGCTCAGCCAAGTACTCATGAAGCATCAGCGTCAACAACAGAGACGCTGGTTTTTACAAACAACACAGTCATGGTTTTTTCTCTTTTTTCCCCTGAGAGAGAAAGATACAGAGAGACTGTTTCATTTTCAGGAGAAGAGACGACTGAGCTGCTGCAGATTAAAGTGTTATGATCTGTATTTACACAGAGGCAGTGTCAGGTTTTAAAACGCTTGCTCTGCTCAGCTGTGTCGTCCACGATTAATAAGAAAAAAACAGCTGTTTTTGACAAGTCGTCTCAGTTTATTCACCAGAGTTTGTAAACAAAGTGACAGAATAAAACACAAGTGAGAATCCAGCAAACTAAAGCCACGGCCGGGTGAAGTGTGAAGAAATATTTTGATCATTTATGTTTATGAATAAAGAAGAGTCTGTGGATTTCATGCTTGTTCCTATTTAGATGTTTAAAGGTATGTATCTTATTCTACATCTTATTTATATTAGATTCTGTTTCTGATCTTATTTCTTTTGTATATTTTTCCTACTTGTGTGTCTTATGGATCAATATCTTTAACTGCTTTAACGGTCTTTTCATTTTAAATTAGACTTCATAGAGTTTATAAGCAATTGGAAATGATTGACAAAGTTTCATGACTGTACGCACAAAAGTTTGTCCAGATGTAAAACACCTGTTAAAGTAAACTGTGTCTCTGTGGTCGTCTCAGCTGCAGCAGCTCCAGTGTCTCCAGGACCACGTTTCAGCCATGATGATAATACAATGGCCTGTCACAATTATTACATAATCGCCTTGTTATTGCCAATTATCTGAGCTGATCGCTATAAATTTGCATAATGGTTAAAAATGTTCGCATTTTCTTCATCTGTATAAACAGCTGGAACAGAAATGTCACATTTCCATCACTGTTTCCTCGTTGTTTTCCACCGTTTGAAGCGTGAATGGTCCTCTTTTAATGACATCATCACATTGCGCCCCCTTCTTCTTCTGTGGTTTAATGACACATGAGTGGAGCTACAAACTGTTTATCATGAGGCACTGTTGCAAAGTCAATAAATGGCTCTTCTTCTTCTTCATATATGTGTATTATTAAACTATGTATTTAGGCTTATACTATAATAGTGGAATAAAATGATCAGAAAGATACAATTAAATCATTAATTTGCAATGAATTTGTTTGGAAATTAATTGTCAATTGAAATTTCATGATGGTGACAGCCATGACTACACCACTGGCAGGTTCTCTCATGCATAAAATATTTTGGTTGCATGTTTTTCCACTGTTTTGATTCTAAACTCCTGTTTCAAAAGACACATGTGATGCTTGCTCTACAACTGGGACTATCGTTACGTCATAAAGATCAAAGTCTGGATGCAACAGCGGTCAGGTATTTGTCTTTTCAGCACATTATAAACTGATTGCATTTGACGGTTAAATAGTAAAAACATCTCTACAGCAGCGGTGCGGTGCGATAAAAAAAAAAAAAAGAAAAAGAAAAAACAAACAAGTCAGTGACACGGAAATAGCTGCAGGCAAACCTTTCCACAAAGGACTGCACTGGACTGCACCGGTCAATAAAATAAACTGAAACTGACCTTTACCTTAAAACTGTGATATGATCAATATATAATATAAAAAAACCTCATTACGCATGAGAGGAAAGACGCTTTTCCTGTAATGTTGTTTGTTTTTCACCTGATAATAGCTGTATTATTATAAGTTATAGACATTTCTGCTCCTGTCTGATCGAGGTCACACCCAGCTGGCGTGGACGCTGCAGCCAGACGGGCACCACGCTGAGGTTGGGTGGTGTTTATGGAGGGAGGGAGGGAGGGTGGAGGCCCCGGGTCCTCGGGGACGAGGCCTGGCCGCGGCTGGGACGGGTTATCTGGTTGGATTGGAGGCTGAGGCTGAGCCGGACGTGAGGGACTTCCTGTGAGTCCGACACTTAACGTTATAGCACATCACACACCCTCGGTCTTTGTCTGTCTCTCTTTCTCTCTGCAGAAATATTTGTGCCACATTTCCAAACACACCACCACACAGCAAAAGGATGCAATGCATACACATGATCTTAACTTGTGTATATTGTCGTGTTTTCTCTGCTACCTGCTTGGCCACCATTCACACATTCTTCGCTGTCAGCAGCACAGCAGCCTATCACTTCACTGACTCCTGTTTTGTTTTGTTTTCTCTTGTAAAACACATCACAGGAAGATCAGAGTTCAAAAACACAAGAGACAAGTGCAACAACAACAACACCTTCTGGAGCTGCAGCCAGAGGATCAGTGGTTCCTGCTCATCGACACTTCAGCAGAGCATGAATGAAGCATAAATTAAGGTTTATTTCAAATGCAAGCTGCTGAAAAAATGATCTAAAATCTGCTGCAGCTCCGTGTGATGATGTGCTCACTCGGCGTTGGGGAAAAGAACATGCCGTAAGCGTGTTTCTGTACTGGAACAGGTCTAGACACAGACAGAAAGTGCTAATGAATGTTACTAACAGACATGATGGAACAAATACCTTTAGGAAAAAAGGCTTGTGTTCAAGTTTGAGCCTCATTAAGGACCTCATTTCTGCAATAACAGAGTCTGAGGCTCTCTATTATTAAATGTTCAAACATCTGAAGTCTTCTGATGTGTCAGTGCAGCCACTGAGACAAGGACATATCTAGTAATTAGACTTCTTGAATGTACAAGCAGGTTGATGACGGCTGCCCTGCCGGACGATCTGGTCATATTCAGGCTGACAAAAGCCAAACATGCCACACAGTCTTTCTCTTTAAAAAGAGAAAAGAAAAGAAAAGAAAAGAAGAGCTTAAGCTCAGTTTGAGGCACTCAGATCAGCTGCTTTTGTTTTCCACCTTCACGTAGTCGTGCAGCTTTGAGCTCGTTTCCCCAAGAGGAATTTAGACTCTAATGGGAAATAACTGTGTCTAAAAATAGACGTAACATTGATTTGTCTGATGTCCCCGTGTGTGACTGAGTTATAAGGATGCACATCATGATATTTCTCAATCATGTTGTTGGGTCAAAGTGTGCAGATGGGGTTGAGAGTTTGCAGGGCGTGCCTTCAGTCACACAAACTAGGTAGCCTACAGTATGACACAAGACGAGGACTCAAAGCTCAAACCGTTTCTGCCTGAGAAGAATCAAACTTCTTTACTCAAGTAGCCCCTACTGTACGTAAGCCTGTGTTACAAAACAACGCAGGTATTTTGAGCAAAACATATAATAACTATTCTGAAAAAAATGTGGAATCTATAATTTTTCTATCAGAGAGTTTTTTGGTTGGAAAGGAGCTACAGTGAAAGATCTCATATATTAGCCTACACAAATAGCATTACATCTGACAGTTGTTATTGATTGATTATTCAGTGCATGAAAAATTAAGAGTTGCAACAATTAGCTGATCGATTGAATAATAATCAGCAAATATTATCGGATAAGTGATTGTTTTGAGTCATATCTTTAAAAGATACGCTAAAATGTAGGTTGCGGGTGAATATTTCCAGTTTTCTCCTGTGTGAATCTTACAGAAAACCTTATAACTTCATAGCCCATCTCTCTGTGGGTTTTGACAGTTTCAGTCAAAACTGGACATTCAACATCTGAGAGACTGGCTGGCGAATCATCTCAGTGATTAATCAGCTGATCATTTCTGTGAGTAGGTAGCTGGTTGGTTTCTGGGTGTAATGAAACTTTAGTCAACAGTAATGGGGGGTGGGGAGGTCAAGAGGGGCCCAACAACAACAACAACACAACAAGTAGCCTATTTGTTAAATCCGGCCCTGAGCACCAAGTTTGAAATGAACACTTCACGTGCATAAGCTACTTTGAGTAAAATCGACCACTAGTCCCTGAACGTCACATGAAATCACGGACGTAGGCTACTGACGTGACCTTTTTCCTTTTTTTTTAATGACAGGTGAGCTCTACAGTTCTTACCTCAGGTGGGCTTATATTAAACGCCTCTGCTATTTTAGAGTACAGCTCCTTGACGTTGGTAAATCCCTCGATCCTGCCGGTGGGACTTCCGTGCGCCAGCTGCGTGTGGAAGACCAGTTTGGGCCGCAGGCTGGCAGGTGGAGGCGGCAGCCCCGCTCCGTTCACGGCGGATTTACTACTCAAGCTCCCGCCGGCACCTGCGTGTCCGACCTCCTCGTTTTCCACCAAATGCTCCTTCGTCGACTTGTTTTTCTTCTTCCATGGTCCCAACGGCATTTTGTCCTCTCTTTTTTGTGTGTTTTTGTTTTGTTTCTCTCCGTGTAAGAAGAACAGAAAAGTCCGAGCCGCTGCTAGAGCATTGAAGTACCTGTTGCGTCCCGAGCCCCGACGGTCGTGTTGTCCTTATTTACTTCCTTCTTTTGCTCCGAGCTTCCCTCAGTTTCTTCCCTCCCTCCTTCCCTCCTTCTTTCCTTCCTTCCTTCCTTCCTTCCGTGAACACCTTTTCCCTTCCTCACCTGCCCGCAGCCGAGGTTTGACTTTGTTCTTCGACGGTGTAAATGTTCAACAACAGGTAGGTGGATGTTGAGTGAGTGAGTGTGGGGATAAACTCTTGACTCAACCTGCTGGCTGCTCCTCGGCTCAACAATAGCTGCTCTGTTTGTCTCCCTCCGCGTGCCGCCGGACGCACGCGCAGTGGGACGGACGGACGGACGGACGGACCGGGGCTGCACCGGACAGGGGGGTCGATCCCGTTGCACCTGTGGATCGCCGGGGGGAGGGGCCAACACTTTCTATTCTTCATCTATGAACACTTTTCATAGGTTAAAGTAGGAAGGAATGATTGTTATTGATTATCTTCAACCACATTCAACCCAGTGTTTAACTTGAGCGATCCTTTTTAACTGAGTATGAGTGAGTGTTTTCTTATGTAGGCTACATTATTTATTAGGCTTGTGCATAATATTATTATGCTAGCCTATGTGTTTGTGTATTTTTGTAAGTACTTTTGTGTGCTTCTTCTGTTGTGAAACAAAGTGCCCCACTGATTAATTGACTGATGGGTTATTGTCATCTGGCAATCACTGTATCACAATCATTGGTAACAACAAGTAGCCTATATCCTGGTAATATATTAGTTGTTTTGAGTCATATTATAAAAATATATGCTAAATTGTAGGCTCCAGCTGAATATTATCAGGTGAATCTGACAGAAAACTTTTAAGTTTAAGTCAAAAATTGACTTTTTCAAGAGGCTAATGTAATCAATTATCAAGCTGATAACTAATTCATTGACCATGAATGAATCATCTCAGTGATTAATCATCTGATCATTTCAGAGTAGGGGGACCAGTGCTTTAAAACAATTACTCTGTTATTAATTTATAAACACTTGCTGCAAAGTAATAGGGAGGGATGATTATTGATTATCTTCAACCATACTCAATCCAGCAGCATTGCATAGTGAGGCATTAAAATAATATTAACACAGTGAAGAAACTTGACTTAGTAAAGCTATGTTTTCTTAACCAGCATCTCAATTCTTCTGTTATGATTTCCTCTGATATTTTGCAAAGTGTGCTGAAGTATTTTGTTTTATATCTTTGCAGTGTCAGTCTGAAACCTGAAACCTTCTACAGGGTGAACAAAATACTGAAACTGGACAAATCATGCGGACATATTTCAAAGGTATCATGTGGATGTCTTTTTTCTTTCTTTTTTTTTAAAGGTGCAGCATTTTTTAAGTAAAATGTCCTAATTGAGTTTTCATAAACAAGGTTTCTCTGTTGAGCTGATGTAGAGAGACAGCTGCACAAGAAAGGTATTTTGTGCTATAAAAAAAAAGGCTGTAATTTTGGAGGACACCAACTTGATTTGTCCAATTCAAATCACTGATGTCTCATGTCAGCTTCAAGTTCACTTTGAAATACTTTTTTTTACACAGATGAAGGGCTGTGGCTCTTGTGCTCCATGACCTAGGGAAGAAACACGAATGTGTAATGGGATAATGTTTCCCTCATCAAACTCATCAAATACACAATCCAACAACTCTAAAACGCTCTGGTGGACAAGTTGTGACCTGCACATTCACCACACTATGAGGTGTTTTCAAGGTAAATTCATGCAAAACCGCTGATGCACGTTCCCGTCGGGGGCAGTTTTTCAGCAAGCAGTCTCTGTATTTACCTCTAAAACAACTCTGTCTCATAACGTTGTGTTATTATCTCATAGCGTGGTGAATGTGCAGGTCACAACTTGTCCACCAGAGCGTTGTGGAGTTGTTGGATTGTGTATTTGATGAGTTTGATGAGGGAAACCAAGAAATTCCATGAGCCTCCGTAGCATAGCTCTGAGCAGCTCACGGCTCTGCTCCGCCGTTCTAAAAATAGCTTGGACTGACAATTAAAGGCAACAAACCTACTCCTAAAACTATGCCAATTTTGCCAAAATGTTGAACTATCCCTTTAAGATGCCCAGAAACCACTGGTTTTTGTAGCAGGTCTTATGCTTTCATTTTAAAGAAATCTCTTAATTCAGAGAAGTAGAAAATTATGAATGTAGTCAGATAAACATAAATACTAAACTACGAAGAGCAAGTTCTTCAAATTTGTACTTCATTAAGGCCTATTAAAATGAAATTGTTACTTTCCACCACTGATCAGAGAGGCATGGTTGTTAATTTGCACAAACTCAGTAGATCTACTGTACCGGTAATTTTCAATGAGTGCATTTAAGGTTTGTGTTTTGTGTTTTACACCCACTGTTTCATCTTCTTGATTAAGTGGGAGATAATAAACATGAGCTAAGCTGAACAGAGGAAAATGCACCTGTGAAATGTTTACATAGTCACTGAAGAAAATAACTTGACATTTAGAAAGTAAGTAGAGCACGTCATTATTACACAAGCAACAACACTTGAGCTGATTAATATGGATATGTATGTGCATTAATGTATGAGTTTGATCTTGTATTAATAGGACACAGTGATCTTCATACAGTGAAGATTCCCATCAGGCGGATAAACTCACACACTGAAGCAGGAGCAGGTGTGTTTACTCTCCTCCCTCCCTCGACAATAGTGACTCATCATTTTCACAAATGTGCATGTAAGTGTTCAGTTCAGGGACGGGCAGCGCCGTTTTAACACAAATCTTTGTCAGTTAGAGGAAGGATTTCTTTCTTTCGTCCCCAGATTACTAGTTAATAAAACCGGGTATCGTCTATAGATCACTGGTGGATATATTCTCATATGTAAGAATATGTGATAAAAACATAAATGTAATGTAAAATGCATCTAATACCAAGCATTATGCAGCTTTAATAGAGGCCACACAGGGTAGAAATAACTGTTTCTACTGCCTCTCTTCCACTCTAGTGCCCCATTGATCCTCCCCTTTGTGGGCCCCCCCACTCCATGATGAGTGATGTGGCGTCCCCTGGTGGGAAAACGTAAAGGCCTCTGTGTTGGCAGCTGAAATCCAGCAGCTGAGACCCCAGCTATATTTACACAGTCATAGTTTTGCCATTAGTAACTTTAAAAGCATTAAATCCAGTTGATATATTTTTAATTTTGATCTGTGAAATGTCACCATATGAGTTTTACTTGTTTACAACGGCAAAATATTCACATCTGACTAGCAAAATATAGTACGGTATTTTCTAAAGAAAGCATGTGATTGATTTCCCGGCACTGCAGAGAACCCATTCAGTGTAATATCGCTATGCAGACTGACTATTAATAGGCCTAAGCAGCAGCATTAGTGGTTTTAAAGTGATTATAGTTAATGCAGTGTTTATTTCACAGAGGAGGAGGAGCTGAATGCCTCTCTCCATGACTGACACGGCTCAAGATCATCAAGCTCATGTGGAAATATTTATTTTAAAATTCAATCTTCAACATGTCGTTAACTATGAGTTTCTAAAAATGCACACATGACGATCCCCAAACGAGTTCACTCAACCACTTTCCGCTCGGATCACTTGTACACAGCTTTAAAGACAGTATCAAAAACTGACGGTTATTAAAATGTCAGAAATGAAGGCTGTCGGATCTGTACATGTAACATTTTGGCACAGCAGCAGCGTCCCCAGGATCGCTGCGACAGGAGGAGACTCCACTCATTCACAACCAGATAACTGAACAAACAAAAGGTTAAAGTGACTGTGGAAAAGACCCACACATACATAAATCGTGTACTTTCAGATATAAACCAGACCCAGACAGTCTTTCACCTGTGTCACCTTGGCAGCATGCACGACGGTATTTATAAAAACACCACATAGCTCAAAAATAGAAATTGCACGGGGGCCATGATCTGTGAGCTGTCATAAACTGTCCCTGTGAGTGTGTGTTTGTGTGTGTGTGTTTGGTAACGAGGGTGAGTGCTGTCATGCGGGTATCTCCCCCTCATCCCCACCCCCTTCATCCCCTCCCCCCTCCTCATCCATTCAAATCCATGTCCTTCTGTTTTCCTAAGTAGGTAAATGCCGTTTCAGGACGTCCTTGGCGTTCCCGGGCAGCGTGTCGGGAAAGTTCACGTCAAACTCCACCACCAGGTCTCCTCTCTGCTCGGGGTTTTTGGGCAGCGGGAGACCCTGCCCGGCGACAGTCTTTCTCAAACCGGGCTTGATGACGTCTGTGATCTTCATGTTGCACGTCTTCCCATCTATCGTCGACACGGTAACCGAGCATCCACACAACGACTGCAAAGACAGAAATATGGATGTAAAGTCAGTTAGTCTCTTAAAAAAATGTATTTCATCACCTCTTAACACATTCAATCTATGAAATTATTTTACAATCTTGTGAAATAGGAATTTTAAAATGTTTTTATCATATTTTGCATCATGTATGACTCAGCTTTTCTTTCCATTGACCATATAGGATAGGGTAGACCTTTCTCAAATGTATTGCACTTGACCTGGTCTTTTTAGATGTGGATACTGTGTTTCTGTCTATGTGTTGTCTATCGTCTATTTGTGTCATTCTATGTATCATCCTTGTATAGTAGTTTGTAGTCAGTGTGTTATTATGTTACATGTTGGGGCTGTAAATGGAAATTAAGTTAAAGCACAAGTCAGCGATCTGGTCATTTTGGCTAATGCTGCTTTTGAAACCGTAATTTACGGCTTCAAGTCACGACTTTGTAGCGTTCATTTCAGGTCGTTTTTACCGTCCTGTTGCCTGTGAAAGTCACTATAACGGCCACTCGTAACTTCCGACCCGTGAACTCATACCAGATCGAACTGGTATGACTTCACAGGTCGGAAAAACACGAGTTACGGGTTGCCTTGAACGCACCATGAGTTAGCAGCCCCCGCCTTGGTCATGGATCTATTGGTCCTCGTCCCTATGTCACCACATTCACGCGCACCCCTTGGCTGCACACACAGCCCTTCATGCCGTTCTCTCTCCTCATTGGATAACACTTGTATCCCACAAGGAAAATTTTCTCCTGGTTTACAGCAGAGCAGAGTGACGTGTTTCGGCCCAAACACTCTATGGAAGTGATCGCTGACAGAAAATAGGACTATTTAGGACTTATATTAACAAAAACATTCCACTGACTTATGCTTTAAATCTGGTGCAACCATCTCTTCATTTTCTGCAAATTAGTTATATTTTTCTTGTGCTCAGACAATGAAATCAACAAAGATGTGACCTGCTTGACAGTTTCGACTGTGACTCCAGTCTTGGTTTCATTGTCTGAACACAAGAAAAATACAACTAGTATACAGTATATGAGAAGACAAAATGAACATAATTAATCTAATTTTCTGAAAATGATTGTCATTGCACATTATCCCTCAATAAACTAAATCAACATCAACAGATCATGTGCCTTCTTGTGAAATAAACAGAACAGAAATAACAAAGCACAATGTAAACAAACATCCCCCGACAAGGATACATTCATTCATCAACCTACAGTGAGAAAACAAAAACAAACCTCAGACGTTGGTACCGCTGGAGAACATTTAATGTGATTAGAAGTTGATTTAATCTAATCTAATATGTGATTTCTCAGCGTGAGTCACGTCGGGCTGAGCTGATCTGCAGCATTGAGATATTCAGAGATGTATTTCTGAGTGTTGAGGAGAGTAGGAGGAACCGTATAAGTACATCTTGCACTGTGTGTGTGTGTGTGAGTGTGACTGTGTGGGCGGCCGCCGCCTCTCTCACCTCCCTGTGCTACAGCTCCTATTTCTCAATGCTGATGATGATCCACGTTACATAAGTCCACATCCACAGAGTGTGTGTTTGAGTGTGTGTGTGTGTAGCTTGGTACCTACTATGCTCATGCATTACGCCTCTACTTTCCAGGGAAAACTTTTGAGGTACACTGACTTGGGTTTATTGATTATGACCGGGTTGTTCAGAGCTTTAAAGTAGCACTTTCTCTCTCTGTGTGTGACTAATCCATCTGTCAGACTCTATTAATAAAAACACACTCAAACACGCTGAAATAGAAAAAAGCAGCTCACCTGTCGCAAGCTCACGCGAACAGGGTACACAATGTTGGACCCTTCCCTCCTGAAGTGAGGGTGTGGCTTGTCCTTGATGACGAACACGATGTCGGCGGGAATGGTGTTCGGCGACTCGTCGCCCTCCCGAGGAAACGTGATCTTGGTTCCTTCCTTCCATCCCCGCTTGATCTCGATGGCGAGGATCTTGTCCTCGTTGCGCATGGTCCTCCCGTCCGGGTTTAGCCTCTTGCGCGAGATCTTCATCCTCTTGGTGCAGCCGTGGAAGACCTCCTCCAGCGAGACCCTCAGCTCGTGGATGATCGCCGGGTCCTGCTTCCGCCGCTGCTGGCCGCCGAGGCCGATGTGGCCGTCCCGGGGGAAGCCGTTCAGGTTGAAGCTGGTGAACGAGCCGAAGGGGTCGTTCCCGTCCACCTCCATGTCCTCGTCGTCCCGGCCGTTGGCTTTGCGCCCGAAGAACATCTCGAAGGGGTTGGAGCCTCCGAAGAAGGTGGCGAAGGTGGCGTGAGGATCCCCGTGGAAGGTGTAGGTGAAGGTGCTGCCCTGTCCGTCGCTGGTGGGTCCGCCTCCTCCCTTGAGACCTGGTGGTGGACATTAGACATGACTCATTAAAGGGGACATATTATGGAAATAGCCTACCACTTTTTGAATCCATGTGGTTTTACGAGCTGTTCCCTCAGTTGTCTTCCAGTGATGTAACTAGTTTTCTAATTTGCATAACCCCACCCCTACCTGGGACCGGTAGAAGGGGGCGGGGCAATGGTGGTTCATTTGCATTTAAAGGGACAGGCACTGAAACCAGCCGTTCTGAACAGGGCTGTTTTGAGAGGATGAAAAGAGCTGTGATGTTTGATCCTTGGGGTATTTTGACCAAAGCATGTCACAGTCAGACATGTCTTTAAGACACCTAGGAACTATTTTAATTTGTGGAAAAGGGGCATAATATGTCTCCTTTAACACTGAACGGTGGGAGACAAGAGCTGGCTACTAAAACACGCACAAATCCAATCTGCAGAACGAACACTGACCTCGTGTTATCAACCTCACCAGTCCACATTCAGTTAATTTATCATCAGAGCTGCAATGATTAGGCAAGTAATCGATGCATTGATCAACAGAATTCTTTTGATGATCAATTCATTTTTGATCTTAATACCAAACGGTTGATGGTACCAGAACAGGTCTTTATTGGGCCTTTTAAAGGATGACCAAGATCTCTAGGTTTTTGGTAGATCAGTTCCCATGACCTCCTTTTTTTGTTGTTATTGTTTGTTACATGGCATCATTATCATGTGAGATACATTTCAGGGACCATATCAACGTTTTACATTACAAATACACCTTTTTTATATACTGACCCTTTCTTGCAGTGTTTCCAGACTGCTTTCTGATGCATCATCAAGGTGACTTCAATTAATTTGCATAAAATCATAATTTGAGTCACCTTTCATTTGAATATGTAGATGATCCGTGTTATTTTCTTACCTTCTTCACATGAGACATGCTTCCCCACCCCGAACCATCTGGACTGATAATTAAACCCTCATGTTCAGATACTTCAGAGGTACCACACAGAACAGAAAGGTCAAACATAATGAAAATGCTAATCTTGTCCATTAAAGCACCCACTTATTTGATTTTTTTAAAAAATCTGTTATGGAAATGATGACAAGCCTTTAATTCTTTATTTATCAGTGGCCTAAAGCTGCATGACGAGACAGTAGCCATGAGGATAATCTTTGAAATATTAAAATGCCCCAAACTGTAGGTCTGCTAAACAGCTGTTTTCTGGGCCTGCTGATGTGCTGATGTGCTGAGTGGGATTTGAGTTTAAGCCAGCTGTGTGTTTCACATCTGGCCATCCAGTTTTTTAGCCTATTGACGGTGAATTAAGGACCGTGACACCAGGTAAAAGATGAGTTTCAGTGCAATAGGAGACACACGCACATACACACGCACACGCACATTACCTTCCTCTCCATACTGATCATAAATCTCCCTTTTCTTCGGGTCGCTCAGGACTTCATATGCCTCAGCGATCTCCTTAAATTTCTCCTCGGCGGCTGCAGACTTGTTTTTATCCGGGTGCCATTTCAGGGCTTGTTTTCTGTAAGCTTTCTTTATATCCTCCTCTGTGGCGCCTTTAGAGATACCCAACGTTTTGTAGTAATCCTTACCCATTTCTCGGCTATCCCAGATGGATAAATAAATAATAAATAAATAAATAAATAAAAGAACCGGACTACTAGTCCTCAGGGGAAGAGCTGATGCTGGTGTGAGTCTGGTCGACGGGAGGGTTGTCACAGCAGTGAAGCGGCCTCAGTCTGGACTAAAACACAATAAGTATCCGCAGACGGACACACGGTGCAGGATGAAGACCATTTAGAGGCGGTTAGTCAACGCCGTGGACCCTCTGTTATTTATCCGTGACTGGATGACCCTCTTTAAATAGCCACGGCTCCCTCCCCTGCATCCACAGCGCCAAAGTCAAGTTAGACACGATAAATACATCTAGATCCGGTTTAGCACAGGAATAAAGGTGCTAAATTCATCTACTTTTAGTTGTGCTTATTTATCAAAATTAAGTGGATAACGTGATAGGAATAAGTTAAATCAGGTTTAAACATTTTAAGATGACAGTATGGCCAGATTTAACTGCTTTAGGCCATGGGGCAAATAAATAGCAGCTGGACACCTGAAGCCCAAAGCCACTAGGCTAATTAATTTTTATTTAAATGCAGATTTCAAATATAGAGGAAGTAGGGCCACGTTGAGCCAAAATAAATAATTTATAATGACACCAATAACTTTAACGTAATCCATCTAAACAGGGGCTGTCACAACTCTATTTGTCATGTTGCTAAATAAAACCACACTTCATGAAATAATGACCAAAAATATAATAAAATAAATAGGAATGGGAAAAATGAAATTAGAGTAATAGGTAGGCTATAAATCTCTTCAGATCCTTTGCACGTAGCCTAAGCACAAAAAAAAAACAAAAAAAAACGAGCTCTCATGGACGAACAAAAACATTATCTTATTTTGAAAGTCCATTTCCGGTTTAGCTCTAGCTAACCAGGTCTAACTCGACGCTCCCGCGCTGGCATCCAGCGGCTCTTTCTAGAAAGCACATTTTGAGAGTCATTTTGGGGCACGTCATTCACTAAACCGGGCTCCTTTACACAGACCCCAGGTGAGAGCATGCAGGGGGACAAAGTCCTGCTGCCCTTTGTGTTTTAGGTAAATTATAAAGATGACAGCATCACATCACATCACACAGCAAACCGACAGCTGCGCCCCCTTCCACTCACTCTTTCCTACCTCCACAGACACATGGCACATTCAGGCTACCTACCGGCCTGAACGCACCATGTCATTTGGGTTTATATAGGCTATGATAATGTCAGGTTTTGCTATTTTTCCTGTTAGAATTTTTTATATTTGATTGTTACTAGTCTATATAAAGTTCACATGTGTCTGTGTGCGTGTGTTTCAGGTCCCTGGTGCACTGTTTTGTTTGTGTTCTGGCCTGCACTATGCAGATTCCAGACCATTCCTATTGTTGGCTCAACACACCACCTAACCCTAAACATGGAAGGTTTAGTTTCACTTTTCATTTTTAAAAGTTACGCACAAGTTATTTAACTTATTATTAATAATTATTCGTGTTTTATTATTATAACAATCTTCTCTCTGTCTCTGGAAACTCTGTCACCAGCTCCACAAATAGTAGCAGAGAGGGCACAGTGATGATTGAGGATGATGATGATGGGGCTGTGGTGGCCTTTTCCTCCTCCTCCTCCTCTCCTGCAGCCACAGCGCCACCTGCTGCTCCACACAGACGGTGAGGGGTTTTGTCTTGGAGCTGCTGATGTTTGCTCTCATACTGCATTGGCTCTGGGCCCTGCCATGAGTCAGCGTCGGTGCACAGCTGCAGGTCAATCATTTCTGTTAGTGCTTTATTATTTCAGGCTGATCAAGCTTCATTTTTTACTCCACACCTTGATTATTATTTTTTCTTAGGAATTGTGACCTGAACCAACCATGGACCAGTTTCGTGGTTTATTTGTCAAATTGGACCAAAACAAAGATGGATTCGTATCTGTGGCAGAGCTCCATGATGAAATGAAGAAGCATGGGATCCTCTCAGCAGACGGCAAGGTCCAGGTAATAATCTGATTATCTCATGTCTCACAGTGTGCAATGCATAGGCTTTGTTTCATTGATTAGCACCTATAGTGAAATAGTTTTTTCTTTTCCCATCCTAGAATATCATTAAGTCTTATGATAAAAACAAAGATGGCCTGTTGGATTATACAGAGTTCCTCAGCTACATGATGGACAGAGAGAAGACGTGGAAAATTCACTTTCATGACCTTGATAAGAACAAGTGTGGTGAGTACAGTCTTAAACTTGCAAATTAATCTTAAAAATGTCTTGTTTCTTTAACTTTAAATAATGTTGTGAAGTAGAACTGAGCTGGTTGAATGCAAATACTCTTTTATATTCATTAATTGTTTTGTTTTTTTGAGAATTATAGCCATAGTTTCGTTTTTCTTTCCATAACATAATGTCTTTTACTATGTAGAAGCTGTGTGTTCCTACTTGTATATTTTATTTTTAAACTACAGTATGTAGCTGTTGATTTATTTTGACAATAAACAATATTTTCAAGGTCACACGGGAACAGCTCACATGCAGACGTCAAAGTTATTTATGGTACACTGACTGAACGGTACTAGAGACTTTGCACTCTGTGACTGTGTGCAGTCATCACTTGACAGTTTGCAGACAATACGTGGAAGAAACAATCCCAGTATCTTGTTTGTAATTTTGTGCATTTCTTCTCTGATCAGGAGTGATTGACCAGGAGGACATCATTTGTTTGTTTAAGGAGTTAGGAGTGGTCATTTCAAAGCCGAATGCAAAAAAAATAATACAAATGTAAGATTTTTCCCCCCCACCATGGATTAATTATTATATCTGAACAAATACTAATTTGTCAAAACAAAAGAAATCTAATTACACAGCCATAGGTTCAGACTGAGTTCAAAACACATTTCACTCATTCACATTCAACACATTAGAGCTGATGTTTGTATCACCTTGTATCACTTTACTTTGTTGTGAAGATATCATTGATTTGTACTTTATTGATGACACAAAATCAAGCTTGATGATCAGTAATAAACATCCTAGTGGTGCTGGATTCCTCTTTGATCAGACTGATGTGGTGGCATCTCTTCTAATTCAGCACTTCTCCCACTAAAAGGAGACAGTGCAGCATCAAAGCCACTGACTAATTACTCACTAACACTTAATTTAAACACAGACTTACTGTAATGGTTCACTTAAGATGGAAAAAGCCCGTTATAAATGAAGGTAAATTTGCTGGAAAATTATAGTAAACTAATCCTTCAATTCGGCCTCACAACCTGATATTATCTCACATAATGGCTTATTAAGAAATCTATTGTTATTGATTATCAATGAAAACATCAGTTTGCAATTTTTGCTTGTATGTATTTCTGTAAAGTGATACTCGGTGATATTTTAGACAATAAGTAAAACAAAAAAGGAGCAACACTATGAATATTTGCTATGTTATTATCATTATTATATGTGTGTTGTTGTGTTTGTTTGCTGACACCAGGATGGACAAGGACAGCTCCATGACAGTGGACTGGGGGGAGTTCCTGCACCACATCATCCTCAACCCTGTGGACAGCATCGGGGAGCTGGTGACCTCATGGAAACACCAGCTGGTAAGAAAACTCTCACATGCTGTGTAATTATAGAGTGATAAAAAAAAAGAAAAAAGATTACACTGCATGATGAATGTGTTCTCCTGCAGGTTTTTGATGTCGGGGAGAGCCGTGCCATGCCCCTCGAGTTCCCCGAGGAGGCGTCCGGTTTTGGAGCGTGGAAGACGTTCGTCCTGGCAGCAGGTCTGGCAGACGGTGTTTCCCGCACCGTGACGGCGCCCATCGACCGCCTGAAGACCCAACTTCAGGTCAGCTCCAAGAACAGGTGCCACTGCTTTAGAGAAATGCATCACTTCATTGCATATAATCTGTGAAATACATGCAAGGATGCTCCAAAAACACTTTATTTACAACTAAGGCTGCGTACTGATACTGATTTAGTCCCCATTCTATTCGATATTGATTCATTTAGAGAGATTTTAGTTTTAATACCAATTTTGGATGGCTATGAAAGAGATTTTCACAGAACTAAAGCTACAACCCCTATTCAGTTCTCACGTTCTTGTGCATTAAGCTTGCAAAAACTTTTCTGGGTTTCCTAGTGCAGCAACTCTTGTATAGTTCATTCGTAGCTTTCAGTTGCAGTAATACAGGTCTGATTACTGACTTCCAGAGCTTACAGCCACGCCTTACACTATAACTTTTACTATTTGCTGAGTAAAGACCATGAGACGCAGGTTAAAGCTCCTGAACCCAGTAAATTGTCCTCACACCTCAGATTATTGTCTTAGATTTAGTGTTCCTTAAGATAAGACGAGATCAAACTCACATAAACAACATTTACTTTAACCTTTGCTCTGATCTCGTGCAGCCTGTTGTTACGTTTCAGAGATAGTTCTCTTGGACTGTCTCAGGGTGTAAAGATAGCCTGATATCAGCCGCCCTATTTTGTTTTACATTATCTGTCTGTTGCTGATAATATATAGAAGATGATTCAGTTTATGGTTCCTACGGCATATCAATCACATGAATGAGAGCGACTAATCATTGATGAGACTTGTCATATCTTTAGTGCTGTTTTTTCAAGTGCTTCACCTTTTTATCTGCTGCAGGATAATTATTCAGGGCATATAGGCCTAGTGATTTTTTACTGTTGCTGACTCTGACCTCACTGATGAAGTATGACATAATTTCCTCTGTCTGTCTCTACACTTGTCTGTTACCTCTGCAGCATGCGGGTGTATCTCTGCTTCACATTGCACATGTATTACAGCTGACTAGGACAGGGATTAAGTTTAAAGGGATAGTTCAACATTTTTGGCAAATTGGCCTATTGCCATAATCCCTATAGTTTTAGGAGTAGGTTTTGTTACTTTTAATTGTCGGTGCAAGCTGTTTTTAGAACGGCGGAGCAGAACCGCGAGCTGCAAAATGCTCTGGTGGACAAATTGTGACCTGCACATTTACCACGCTATGAGATAATAACAGAACGTTACGAGACAAAGTTGTTTTTGAGGCAAATTCATGCAAAACCGCTGATGTGCATTTCCGTCGGGGGCAGGTTTTCTTCTTCTACTTCTGCTACTTCTAAAACAACTCTGTCTTGTGACGTTCTGTTATTATCTCATGGTGAATGTGCAGGTCACAACTTGTCCACCAGAGCGTTTTGGAGTTGTTGGATTGTGTATTTGATGAGTTTGATGAGGGAAACCAAGAAATCCCATGAGCCTCCGTAGCGTAGCTCTGAGCAGCTCACGGCTCTGCTCCACCATTCTAAAAACAGCTTGCACAATTAAAGGTAATGAATGACCCTACGGCTAGAAATCATGGCAATGGGCCAATTTGCCAAAAATGTTGAACTATCCCTTTAAAGTATTTCCCCTGCACCCTGTAGGTTCATGGATCCAAGGCCTTCTCCCAAGGCTTCCAGGAGATGAGAGCAGGCGGTCTGCGGTCGATGTGGCAAGGCAACGCTGTCAATGTGCTGAAAGGGACACCACAGTCGACGCTACAGTGTCTCATCTACGCCCAGGTGAGGCGTTCGTATGGCAGCTCTCAAATTCTCCAGTATGAATTATTGAGGGACCAGTTTCCCGTGTCCTAATCGATATGATGTGCGCGCTCCGGCTCTGTCCAGATGAAGGCGTACACCCAGAACAGAACCCAGGAGACTCTGACGGTGCAGCAGCGTTTCGGGTTGGGCTGCGTCTCCGGTGCCGTTGCCCACGCGGCCTTCTACCCTTTAGAGGTATCAGAGATCAGTGGCAGGTCTGAGTGCTCCAACACTTATGTCCTGTCCTGACCTTTACAGACATAGTGGTTGTCCATTGTTGAAATATATAGATTATTACAGACTTTAAATGTCAGTATGTCATTGTCACATTCATTGTGATGCTTTGGTTTGATTATTGCCAACACATTCTGAGATGTTTTGTAGTTTCTACAGTATCACACACAGGAAATTGCAAACAAACATAATTAAACTCCTCTTTTGCTCTGTTCACATACCTTTATTAACTGAATTAGTTTCTCCTCCTGTGATGTAAAACTGTATCATAACTGACTGTATTGTAAAATCCAATGCATTTACTGTTATTTTCACACCAGTATCTCAAATATTAATGTGAAAATTTTGCATATGCTTTAGAAATCCAATTCCCAGCAGTCTTTCCCAATAACAATATAATAGAGATTTTTTGTATTACTCTGTTGTTACATGGTGCTTTATAAACAGTTTTGACTGTATGTACCAACACTGTCCGTTTATTTTCCTAATCTCTGTCCAATTCGCCCTTCAGGTGTTGAAAGTGAGGCTGAACCTGCAGCAGTCCGGTACATACCACGGTGTGGTGGCCTGCGCCCGGTCCATTTACAGACAGGAGTCTTTGTCCTCGTTCTACAGAGGATTCAAGCCCAGCATCCTCTGCATGATCCCCTACGCAGGAGTGGAGTGTGCAGTTCATCAGGTGAGACGCAACAACAACAACACTCAGGAGATTAAAGAGCTCAGTTCCTCTGGCAGATACCAGTTGTAACTATACTTGTGTTTAATTACAGTCCATCATAAACTGGGCGAAGAGCGATCCGGCCTACAACAGCGACTCCAAGCTGTTTTTCTTCAGTTTTGTGGCCTTTGCATCTGGACAAGTGACCAGTTACCCCCTGGCAGTGATCCGCACCCACCAGCAAGCTCAGGGTAACGTCTCTATTTGGTTTAACATAGTTGCGTTTATTTAAAACAATCTGAAATCATGTTTTCTTCATTACTATTTGTGTGTTTTGCAGCTTTCAGCTCAGACTCGCGGCCAACTTCGGGTGTTTTACAAGGACTCGTTGGGATATATGAAAGACGTGGAATTAGAGGATATTATAATGGCATGGGAGCCAGCTTTGTCAGGGCTGTACCGTGTGCCTTGATAAACTACACTTTAACTAGACAATTTGAAAATATGTTTTCTTCAATAGAGTCTTGAGCCATTGTGAAGAGTTTACTTTCTTAGCATGCTGAACTGTTATCCCTAAGCAATACATTTCAGGGATGTGATCGCCGGGAACATAAAGAAAAATGCAAAAACTGTGAACTCTTATTACCGAGTCACGTCCGCCAGACATGCGCTCTCATGTGATCCACACTGTAATACCTCTTTCTGAAGCATTAAGTGAAAGGTTGACCTCTAAGATCATGAGACGTGGTGACCATTGACCAACAGCTAAACCTCAGAGTGGTGGAAACATTGTGGACTTGAAATTAACACTGTGATGTTAGTGTAACAACTGCCCACTTCAGACTGAACTTTGTAAATAAAGATGTGTGTTTAAGTGTGAGCTGTATAGCCTAATAAACTATAAAATTTTATTTCACAACTGCAACTTTTACATCAAGTGTCAACAGTTGTTTATTTGTTTTGAATGTAACTTTTAGGGGTGTATCTTTCACTGTGAGGTTTTAGGAGTTTATTTCTATCATCAGGCCAAAGGAGCCCGTCTATGACTGAATATCATAATAAAAGACAATTAAGGAAGAGAAGACCAGCTTCATATTACACTTTTTATTATTACCAATTTACTTTTATTATTACTGGATTAGATGAATAAGAAGAGTGTAGAGGCTGTTTAAAAGAGAGTTTCCTATTTGTGAAAGAGAAAAACAGAGAAAGGGTGACCTTAGGTCGAGATCAAAAATCCCGATGTGAACAATGACCTAGTTGTGTAAAACTAATCAAGATTAACATAGAACATATTATGTGTTAATATTTATTTATCTTTATTCCATTTATAATAACATAATCGTATAATTTCTTTACGGATTAGATTTGCCATGGTACTCCAGTTACAACAAAGTGTGTTTTAGTTATCGCGAGATTTGACGTCCGGTCGCGAGTTTTCCCGTCCACATCCCGTGAATGAAACCCGCCATCTTGTCACGCCGAGCAGAAGAAGAAGAAGCAGCAGATATGGCTGACTACAGCAGCGTGGCTCCGCCGTCCTCTAACGCCGGTGGCGGGATGAACGACGCTTTTAAAGACGCTCTGCAGCGAGCACGACAGGTAAGGAGACCCCACTTCATTGTTTTAGTCCGGGAATAATCTCCGAACATCGATAGGAAACGGGGAGTATTTGCGCTTTTCTGCCGTTACACACAGGACCGGGAGCTAAGCTAAGCTAACACAACGGCCAACGCCACGCTGCAAAAAAACGTAGCGAAAACTGAAGCTGGTTTACGTGCTAATACGTGCGAAGTCTCATAAATATGATCAGCTATCAGGTACCCGAAGCTTTATGTGATTAATAGCATGATTTTATGTAGGTTTTATATCGGTCCTTTGTTGGTTCAGACTTCCGGACAGAAGGAGCAAGGCCGCATGCCGCGTGCGCTACGACTATCACGAGCACAGCGGGTGAAGGAAAAGAAACTAAGCCAAACTGCACTAAATGGCGGCCTTTTCTCCTGATTTTTTGTTTCAGATCGCGGCGAAGATCGGTGGTGATGGAGTTGCGGCACCTCCAACAAATGAATTTGGCTACGGAGGCCAGAAAAGGCCCCTGGAGGACGCTGGTGGGTATTTTCCCATGCCTAACCTGAATATCGGTCAGTGGCTCAAATCGATTCAATCAATGCAAGTCTTCACAGTTAATGCCTGCCTGTGTTTGTTTATCTTTTTATTCATTCCTTTTTTTAATCAGAAAAATAAGTTGTTAATCGTAAATGCATAGAGATGTACTTGATCTACAGTAATATTGTTTACATATCAATGTGCATTTGTAACAATCAGCATTAACATCAATACTAATCACATTACTGCAATTCATTGTATTGTGATTTATGTTTTAAGCAGTATGTTAGCTATGGCATGTGGTCTTTTTGTATTTCAATGATAAATTCACCGTCTATCCTCACAGCTGCTCTCAGCCAGTGTCTGGCGAACATGTGTGATTTCATGAGCTCAGTTTATTCAAGCAGATTTAGACCCTGTAGGTTAGAATAATCAGGTGTTAAGATTGTGTATCATCGTGATTATAAACTTTCTCTTGTGTATTAGGATCATGAAGGGTGTAGTAATACTAGAAATAGTCAGTTACATTGTTTTAAAAGGGGTGGTCATGTACCATGGTGCAGTTAAACAGCACCGCAGGGCTTCTGTATTGGTTTTTATGTTACTATGCAGGCTGTTTTGTTGTAGGTGAATATTTTCAACATACCTAACCAGTTGTATTTTGAGCAATTGCCGCTCGAGTCCCTGACAGTAATGTGAGATACGGTTTGATATCAGTTACTTATGCTGGTCATTGTGTTGTGTTGTCGCAGACCAACCAGAGACAAAGAAAGTGGCTACAAACGATGGTAAGTTTCCTGATGATGTAGCTGTAGTTGCAGTAATTACAAGTAATTCCTAGTAATGCTTAATTGAGAAGAAAAAAAAGCATTAATTGGACATTCGGTGCACTGGTTGCTCTTAATGTATATTTTCCCCTTTAAATTTTTCCCCCCAGCCTTTTCAGCAATGGGAGGAATGGGTGGCCCCCCAAGGTAAATACACAAGTTATATTTAAATGTTTACTTTTTGACTTCTGGTCTATTTATGGTGCTGACAGACACTGACTTAATCTTTTCATCCTCAGGTCGACGTCAGAGGAGTTCAAGGTTCCAGATGGGATGGTTGGATTCAGTACGTTTTGTGTTTTCAGAGTAAACAATGAAAGCCCCCTTTTTTTCACAGCAAGAGGCGTTTGGGTCTAAAAGTTTCCCTTTTTTTCTACTTCTAGTTATCGGAAGAGGGGGCGAGCAAATATCACGTCTGCAGCAGGAGTCTGGTTGTAAAATACAGATCGCCCCTGGTAAGTTTAGATTTGGTACACATGTGATTATTTGGTTGTGATTAATCTGATTCAGGGCCTGTTAAAGAGGCAGAAAATATATATTTAAACCAAGGAAATATAACCCAGAACAAGAGAAGAGAGATCCTGTAGTAAAAGCTATTGAGATACAGTTAAAAATGTGGACGGTCAATGATGAAAGCTCATGCACCACGCTGAAGAGCTGATGTATAACTCCCAAACCACAATTTATCTGAGACCTGAACACACATGTAGGATTTTGGAGTCTTATCGGTTTTAAACCTGCCTATTATTATTATTAAACACATTTTATTTTATAGTTACCTAAAGCAGCAGAACAGGAAAAAAAACAATTGAATTTAAATTGAAAGTCACTGAGATGTTTGTGCCGTTGCCTGATTTGTCCTCCGTGTGTTTCAGACAGTGGAGGGATGCCAGAGAGGTCGGTGACACTAACAGGACCACCAGAATCAATCCAGTAAGTAACCGACCCCTTTCTCAACTTCAAACCTTAGATTTAATTTAATTAATTCTGCCCGGTGCATAATGTTGTTGTTTTTCTTTCTCCCTTCAGGACTGCAAAGAGGCTACTAACAGAGATCGTGGAGAAGGGACGCCCAGCTCCAGCGTTTCACCACAACGACGGCCCGGGGATGACTGTTCAGGAGATTATGGTCCCTGCCTCTAAAGCCGGACTCGTCATTGGAAAAGGAGGAGAGACCATCAAAAGCCTACAGGTGAGGGTTGGAGGCCAGACATGAATCATCAGGAGGCGGGTGGTGGTGGCGGCGGCACAGACACATTTACTGAACGTATTTTGTTCTTCTCGTCCTGCAGGAAAGAGCGGGAGTGAAGATGGTAATGATCCAAGACGGACCCCAAAACACAGGCGCAGACAAACCGCTGCGCATTTCAGGAGAACCCTTTAAAGTTCAGGTGGGTCCTCGGTCTCTTCTCTATAACTGGAATCTAATAAAATCAGACATGTATTCATCTTAAAACCCAATAAAGTCCCGCTATGTGCCTCCATGGAGACTGGGATAATAATAACAAAGCTGTCTTTGCTCCTCAGCAAGCCAAAGAGATGGTGATGGAGCTGATCAGAGACCAGGGCTTCAGGGAGCAGAGGGGCGAGTACGGTTCAAGGGTTGGAGGAGGAGGAGGCGGAGGAGGAGACAGCTTGGACGTGAGTGTTTTCAACAAACTGCAACATTTATAAATGTGGAGACAATGTTGTTGTTTTTTTAAGTTTGTGTCCTAATTTAGGTTTTGTTTTCTCTGTCGTCATTCAGGTTCCCGTACCGCGGTTCGCAGTAGGAATTGTTATCGGCAGAAACGGAGAGATGATCAAGAAAATACAGAACGACACAGGCGTCAGGATTCAGTTCAAACCAGGTGAGCGCTCGGGTCACAGGAGGAGCAGAGACTTGATTATTAGATCAATTAGATGCAGGTTAAACGTTGACGGTCAATGATGAAAATTCATGCACCACGCTGAAGCGCTGATGTATAACCCCTAAACCACAATTTATCTGAGACCTAAACAGTGTATTTCTTGTCTTAACTGGTAACAAATTTGTTTTTTGAATATGTTCTCCTTGGGTGAGGCTTTCATATTAGCCCTCTTTTATTTATTTTATTTGTGCAAAATGAAAGAGCAGAAACATGAACCATTGTTTGTTTGATCCCCGTCTCCTCCCTGCAGACGACGGCAGCACGCCAGACAGGATAGCACAGATCATGGGTCCTCCCGACCAGGCTCAGCACGCGGCAGAAATCATATCCGACCTGCTGAGGAGCGTCCAGGCTGGAGGGCCACCGGGACACGGCGGGGGCAGGGGACGCGGGCGCGGGCAGGGCAACTGGAACATGGGGCCCCCTGGTGGCCTGCAGGAGTTCACCTTCACCGTCCCGACCATGAAGACCGGCCTCATCATTGGAAAAGGCAAGTGGCACCAGAGCTTTGTCAAACAACTATGATAATCCTTATGGAAAGAAAATGTGAATTAAAGAGATTAAAAACATATTTAAACCAATAAATTTAATTGACACAGTTAAAATGTGTACGGTCAATGATGAAAGCTCATGCACCACGCTGAGAGCTGATGTATAACCCCAACCACAATTTATCTGAGACCTGAACACATATTATAAAGGATTTAGTGTCTTATCAGTGGAGACTAGTTAGTGTTAATTATTCATAAATGCAAATTATTGATTTTATATCGGCAGCAGAACAGAAAATCCTATGAACCTCGTTGATTAAAGGACACCATCACTTCATCGGAGGCGTTTATTTGGATTTATTTGAAGCTCACATTGATGATCTTTTACCAGGTGGTGAGACGATCAAGGGCATCAGCCAACAGTCTGGAGCCCGGATCGAGCTGCAGAGAAACCCTCCGCCCAACGCTGACCCCAACATCAAGATGTTCACAGTCAGAGGCTCCCCTCAACAGATCGACTACGCCAGGCAGCTGGTGGAGGAGAAGATCGGGGTGAGACACCGACAACACATCTCCTGCAGAGATTTAGTAGTTTCAAGTAAAGGGGCAACAAGTTGACAACAAGCTGTCAAGGAAACAAAACAAAAACCATGTATATAATGTCTAGTGTCTTAAGTTAATGTGTAGCGTCCTCGGTTATTTTGATAAACGCAGTCCATTTCTCCCAATTCCTGGGAAAGTTCACTCCTTTAGATCTGAGAGAGAAAGTCGTCTTTTCCATTTAACACATTTCTTTCACTCTGTCCATCCGTTGGTTTGGAGGTTTGGAGTCTCAGTTTTACGCCAGCACTTGATTATAGCTTTTTAAAAAATGTATTACAGAGATACCAGTCTGTTTTTAATCGCATTTTCATTCAAGACATAAAAATAGAGGACTATCACATTGCTAGGAATTGTGTAGTTAGTTTGAATTTTTGGGCATTGCAGACAGACACTTTTAATCTTTTAAAAAGAGACAAAAAGAAAATGTAACCCAGAACAAATGTAGAGATGCAGTTACAATGTGGACGGTCAATGATGAAAGCTCATGCACCACGCTGAAGAGCTGATGTATAACCCCCAAACCACAACTTATCTGAGACCTGAACACATGCAAATAGTTTGAGTAGTTCGGAGACGTTTAATGTTAAAAATACACTGTTGTTTCAGCTATGAGTAAAATGTTTTTAGAAGTTCAGAGACAGAAACCAGTCTCTAGTCTTAGTTCAGGTGAGGTTTATTTATACAGAGACACTTTAAATCTGCTCTCAGGTTGTAAACTGACTGTTGTTGGTGTGTTTTCAGGGACCAGTCACTCCGATGGGCGGCCCACACGGCCCCCCCGGTCCACATGGAGGCCCAGGCCCACATGGTCCTCCTGGACCGCCCGGACCCCCCGGGGCCCCCATGGGTCCATACAACCCTGGGCCGTACAACCAGGGACCTCCAGGGCCACAGTGAGTGTTTCCTCCTCGTCTTTAAACTCCTTTTGTGTCTGTGAAAACGCTGCATTTGTCCAGGTCAAGTCAACTGGACTTAGTGTTGGTCTTTGAAGACGTTTCGCCCCCGTATCCATAACATCAGACATCAAACCTGCAGCTGAGATACTTCAGTCATGCACCATTTTTTCACAAACTGATGAAGCCACTTTGATACAGGACGAAACATCTTTAAAGACTAAAACGACATCCAGTTGCCTAAAGAAAGTCCACATGAGTGCAGGACGTAGGAAGCTGATCAGTGTTTATTTCTTCTCCTCCTCAGCGGTCCTCCTGCGCCTTACCAGCCTCAGGGATGGGGCAACGGCTACCCACACTGGCAACAGGGACAGCCTGATCCAAGTGAGTACCTGCTGCTAGCTCGAGGAAATGAGAAAGTATCTTATGTGCACAGTCAGGCGAGGACAAAACTTGAACTTCAGTGGTCTAAGTTCCCATGTAACCCAGAACAAATGTTGAGATGCAGTTACAATGTGGACGGTCAATGATGAAAGCTCATGCACCACGCTGAAGAGCTGATGTATAACCCCCAAACCACAACTTATCTGAGACCTGAACACATGCAAATAGTTTGATGAGTAGTTTGGAGACGTTTAATGTTGTATATTGTTGTCTCAGTTATGAGTTAAGCTCCAGAAACAGAAACCAGACCAATGTTTCAAACGTGCCTTTTTATTATTAGATATATATTTTCATGTTTAGATTAAATTTAAGCAGCAGAACAGCAAGTATTTCAGAGGTCTAGTCTTAGTTCAGGTGTGAATTCTTTAACTGGTTGCGCTGTCATAGAGTTGTTCAGTTGCCTTCAGTGCATTGTATTTCACTGTGTTGTCTTCAGTTTTATTCTTGGCGTCCATGTTGTAACCAGACCCGTTTTTTTGTTGTTGTGTTCAGATAAAGCAGCGGCCGACGCCAACGCAGCGGCGTGGGCGGCCTACTATGCTCAGTACAGCCAGCAGCCGCAGGCTCCCATGACCCCGACGAGCGGCGCTCCTGGCACGACTCAAACTAACGGCCAAGGTACCTGAAGTGTTTCTCACTTCCCCCCTCCTGACCCCACCCCCACCCCCCAGTGTCAGAGCAGCAGCAGCAGAAAGAAAAAAACAAACGTAGAGCAGCGTAGTTTACCAGCTTTACTTGCGTAGTGTCCTGGTGGAGACGAGGTGCTTTTATTTTTCTTCTTTTTTTTCTTTTCAAATGACTTTTAAAAGAAAAAACAACTTGTTTTTTTTTTATATTACCCCAGGGACAGGATAGTTTTCCTCCACCATCCCCCAGGCTGACAGCGCGACGCGGGCAGGTGGAGGACAAACTGCTCCGAATGATTCACTAATTACAAGTACCGTTTTTTTTAACAGGTGACCCACAGGCTGCAGGTCAGAGTGGACAGGCAGATTACACCAAGGCCTGGGAGGAATATTACAAGAAAATGGGTATACGAACGTAGTTCCAGTGTACACTTATTGACACAAGTCAGTCTAAACAGCCACTGGGCCTTTCCCCCACAATCAAGCTTCTTTTCCAGGTCTGGGTATTTGTCAGCATTGCTGGCCTGCAGTGGGGCGTGTTCACCGTGCCTCCACTTGGTTTGACATTTTAACGCCTGTGCTGTTTAGACTGCAACACTTTTGACTGTTCACAGGACTGAGCTGTCGACACAGAAAAACCACCTTTTCTCAGCCTAGAGTAGCTTATTACCTAGACTTTTCTTTAGGCTTTATCCACACTGATGGCAGAGTATTTTTTTGCAATGTGCCATGAATGTATTAACTGCTACTGGGGGGAAGGTTGTCATGCATATTAAAAAAAATGTAGGATTATAATGTTAATTACTCTTCTTTTTTTAAAATCTGATTTCACGTGACACCTGAATGCATTGACACATGTTTCCCCCTCTCTGTGCAGGTCAACAGAGTCAACAACCTCAGGACTACACGAAAGCCTGGGAGGAATACTACAAGAAACAAGGTGTGTGAAGTCGACTCAACTTCCTGTTCAGATTATTGCAGATTGCACATTTCAATATCGTTTTGCAATCCGGCTGCTGCTGCTGCATGTGCATGAGGTTGGATTTAAAGTGGCACAGAAGTCGGTAACAAAATGCCTGAGACCGTAATAAACAATCAAGTCATTAGAAGCAGAAGTACTTGGATACAAAGACAGTAATACACCATGTACACTAATGATATTTACAGTTAGTTAACATGTGTATGAATCTTGAAGGCACACAGTTGTAATCAGATTGTATGTCTTTAATATGATTTACTGTGAATTGATTTGTTCACAATCGAATATAAATGTGTTAAAGAGCATATGAAATGCTTTTTGTTGTTTTGGGAAGACTGGAAAATCCTCAGTATTTCATTTCCAGACTGTTTTTGACTTGATGTATTATTCATATGCATCTTCTAAATCAATTATTGATCCATCCATTACCTGCTGCTTAGTCAGGAATTGTGATATTTGGAAGTAGAGACACAGATTTAAATCCATGCATTGTGAGAAATGCATCATTGAGTGTTGGTATGTTGGTATCACAGAGGTTTTAAACTGACCGTGTAGTTGGGTAAATGTAATAGGGAGGCTGCGTTCATTCAGCAGCGCTCTGACAGTGAGTCGCTGCTTCTCCCAGCCGCCCGACAGAAAGGCAGAAGGTTTCTGTCCCGCCACCCTGAGACATCGGTGGTGGGTTCGTTCCCCTTCTTATATGTTTGAAGAAGTAGATAATACTTTATAATAAGTACAGACTATTAAGCATGAATAAATACTGCATTCTTCATTTGTAATGCATGAATACTCAGTATGTAGTTTCTAAATACAGTTAGTGCTTGGGTAAAAATGAAGAATTCAGTATTTATTAATGCTTAACTAATGCCTAATAGTGTGTACTTATTATAAAGTGTAACCAAATGTAGCTTTATTTGACAGACGCCCCCTAGAAATTATAGTTATTGAAAGAATTAAAACCATATAATCTTCTCATCTGTGAAGCTGGAACCATTTTCACACTCACTGGGCATGAAACCAGTTCATGTGCCGACCGTTCCTCGTCGTGCAGCTGGTCTGAGATCTGTCACAGCAGCTGCTGCTGCGCTCGTCTCTCGGCTCTCAAACCTCCACAAACACGTGGTAGTTGCGTCCAAAACCCCCACAAGCTGTGACTGGACACTAGGGATGTATACCGTGGACCGGTACTTTCTGGACCGGACCGTTAATTGGTTCGGTCCAGAGTACCGTTAAGATTCTGGACTAACGGTCCTCTTATCGATACTTTGAACGTCTCCCTAACTGTCACGTAATAATGACACGGCTGCTTGTCACCTCTAAATTTACCCCGGCCCGTCAGCGCCACAGAACCGATACACAGCGGTCACCGCAGCTGATCCCTGCCGCTCTAATCAGCACCTGGACCGGGTGAGCCGCGGCAAATCTTAGCGCAACAGCGCTATCAGATCCGACACGCGGCCTGACGGCGCGTGTGGAGCGAGACGAGTCCGGCCCGGTCCGGGCGTGTTTGAAGCCTCGCATTTGAATATATATAAACTACATGTTGAAGTATCGATAAGAGTATCGATAGGTATCGGTATCGATAAGGAGTATCGTTATGGGTATCGGTATCGATAAAATCCTAACGATATACATCCCTACTGGACACAAGGTTTCATTCATCTGCAGTAAAAATACCAGCTTCACGTGCCTCAGCGGGGCGCGGCCGAGTCCAAGTTTGAGGTTTTTAAAATCTGTGAGCAGTTTATATTTGACCTGTAAATGGTTAAAGCTGCACATACTGAAGCTTATCGATCAGAGACATTGATCGGGCTCTGCTGTACAAGAGTGTGAGTGATGAATCGGCAACAAGTTACAAGAAAAAGTTTGCTGAAATTGTGTTTTTATCCAAGTTTTAATTCCAGAGTTATAGACTTGTGCTTGAATAGAAATATACAATGGCAACAGTATGTAACGTATAAATGAGAAATCCCATGTTATTGATCATCAATGAAATGTATCATCACCAATGTTTTGCAATAATTTCCAAATCTAGAGAAATCCATTATTTTATCTTGATTGACAACATCTCCCATGATCCTATGCTCTTTTGAACAATGTCACCGAAATCCGTCTTGCTTTGTTTTGATTAGGAGACCCCCTAGCAGCTGAAATCAATCAAGGTTCGTAAATTAAAATAAAAAGTGTTAATGATATTATTATATATTATTATTATTATTTGGCTGAGTGATGACGTCACGGTTTCAATAGGAAACGAGCTCAGCACCATCAACTTAAAAGTTCCAAGTTAGTGGCGAGTTTTCCAGAGTTACTAATGAGTTTCATTTGCTTTCACTCCCATCCCCCCC
This sequence comes from Decapterus maruadsi, assembly GCA_030347415.2. Taxonomy (NCBI): domain Eukaryota; kingdom Metazoa; phylum Chordata; class Actinopteri; order Carangiformes; family Carangidae; genus Decapterus; species Decapterus maruadsi. The sequence continues at coordinate 24,886,556 of CM064906.1, forward strand.
TTCCTCCTCCACCTCCTCCTCCTCCTCCTCCTCTTCTTCAGGTCAAGCCGCCCCTCAGGCCACGGCGGCGGCAGCGGCGGCCGCCTCGCAGCCCGGAGGCCAGCCGGACTACAGCGCGGCCTGGGCGGAGTACTACCGGCAGCAGGCCGCGTACTACGGCACGGCCAACCCCCAGACGATGGGCGCAGCGCCACAAGCCCCTCAGGTACACCCCCGATAAGAATCTGTCCTCCTTCCACATTCACTTATTTTTTTTACTCTGTTTTTTGCTGCCGTAACCTCCTTCCGCCCCCCCCACCAGCAGGTTTTCACAGGGCTCCAGTGGCCGCAGCAGCTACACAACACTCATTAACCATTTTTTTAAAAACACACAATTTTCCTCCCTACTACAGGTTTTTTAGCTTTTAATTTTGGGAAGCTGAGTCCACTGTTTCTGCTGTTAACATGCAATGTATCTTCTATGTATTTCTTCTGCACAGGGCCAGTAATGTGAAGTGGACATAAAGTAAATGCTACATTGTCGAAACAAAATCCTTTGTTAAATGTTTGGATGCAGACGCCTTGATGAAGATCTTAAATTTCCTTGGTTTGAAAGTGTTTCACATAGATGGCAGATTTCCCGGCGAACACGTCCTCCTTCCTTTTTTTTTTTTTCTTTTTTTTTGTTTTTTTTGTTCTTGTTTTTGTTTCTCCTTCTCTTGTAAATGCTTTGTTTTTAGTGAGGTAATTATACATATGGTCATTCCAGCCCTGTATCTACATCAAATGTGGTTAGAACTCATGTTTATTGAACTGTTGACATTACCATGTAAATCATCTCAGTTTTAAAAATGCTATTGCCTGTTGTGTTTTTGCAATAAAACAAACTGAAACCTCCTGTGTTGGTAAGTTGGGGTGGTTGGAAAGGAAAAAAAAAAGGCGATAGGGGTTGAGATGAACTTCTGTATGGTTTTGTTTTTTGCTGTGGGTGGGGGGTGGGCGGAGGGTTTTGAATGTCCAACATAAATGACTCAAAGTTGCGCTGTCCTGTCTCTCTCCAACTGTCTATAAGGCTCTTAGATAACATTATGTGCGTGCAATGATCCAGAGTGGTTCAGACCAACAAAACGTCCTCTTGTTGATAGACTTTATTTTGTTCTTATTGCTGCATTATTATTATTTTTTTACGCTTCCTGACTTGTTTCCTGACAACAGCTGTAGACAGATGTGTGTCCTGTAGAGAAAAGAATGGAAAAAAAAAAAGCCGACGGGTATCTGTGTTTATCGTGTGCTCATGCAAATTTTTAACGTGCGTTGTTGCTGTGGCGCTCTCTCTTTTGAAAAGTTTCTGCCTGGTTTGTTGACATTGTCGAGGTTGTAGTATGATGCACTGTGTTTTGCATTTTGATTAGAAACTTCCTCCTCCTCCACAGGCAAGTTTAGAAAAAAAAAGAGCGGTAAGCAAGTTCTTTTCCTAACCTGTTCCTCAGAAAAACGTGGTTGCAAGAAATGTTGCATATTTTTAGTGTTATTATTATTACGCATTATTATTATTACACATTTTTTGTGCTGTTCTTTTTGCAGGACAGTCAGGTAAAAAAAATTGCCACTGTATCGAAAATGCATTGAATCGTTTTGTCTTGCCCATTTCAAGTTGTGAACTAACTCACATGTATAAATTTGTCTTTTTTTATGATTGAAAATGAAAAATGTTTTTTTAATATAAAAACATTGCAAAAAAAAAGAAAAATACCAACAACCAAGAAACGTTTTTTTATTTATTTTTTGTTGCTGTGCCCATTCTGTTAGTGTTTATCCAGTATAAGAACGTAGATGTTGTAGGGTCGGGGGTCGTCATCCATCAGTTGAGCCCTCCTATACTGTAAGTACACAAAACCTGTGATTTGAATTTGAGAGATACACGCCTTTTGATTATTATTGATGCTTTATGAACTGCTAAAGATGTAGTGCATTTGTCAAATCTTGCCATTTCCCCCATGTCTGTGGGTAAGTATCAAATGTCCAGAGGAGAGGCTTTAGTGCTTTTTTTTATTTTATTTTTTAGACTCAACTTTGATTCTTGTACCACCATGTTTCTGAGACGTTTCTATTTGATCATTTCCCTTGTGTGACTCCTCCTGACTGCCATATATATATATAACACTCTTGAGACTCTTGAAAACTTCACAGTGTGTTGTTGACTTTTGTCTGTAGCTTGTCCTTTAGATCTTTGCGTGTAGGTAGCGTGTGTCAGTGCCCAGGTGGGAGAGATCTGAACTGAACTGAGGGCTTGAATGATGGTCAGCTACTCTTTACACTGACTGCTGGTAGGAACTGTTGTTTTTTAAAAGGATGTCCATGGTTTTTTTTAAAAACAAAAAACTCTTCCCTTATTTGCGTTTTACTTTTTTGTCATTTGAATATCTGACCTGCTAAGTGCCATTGTGTAGTTTTTTTGAAAACAAGAAATGCCATTTATTGCATTACACTGCTTTAGAAAAAGTCCTACTGCATAACCTCCAGCATAGCATGCTTTAGGCCTCTTGCTCTTATTTCTTTAATGTCCCATATGAGCATGTGGAATGCTAAGTAGTGGAAAGTGCTTCTGACTTTAGCTCTCAGTATTGATTTATGACATTTTTCTGAATGAGCACTGTTGTTGTTGTTGATGAAAGGCTGTTGATTTTTAAAAGGTCAAACAACATACAAAGCAAAACAATCTTTTTTTGACTGCATTGTTCACTGATGGCAAACAGTGCAATATATCTGATCTTTGCAGTGTCGTCCCAGACCTTGCACCTTAGGTTCTGCTGCAATAACACAGGTAAGCGAAACCTAAGGAAACCCAGTGTTGTTGTTGATATATATATTTGAATATTTTTTCCTTGTCCAGTGACATTGATTGACCCATATATATCCATGCAAAAGAAATGCTTACCTGTGACGTTAACATGCCTCAATGCATTCATGCTTAGTCCAGGATATAAAGTATGAACAGCCCTTTTTTTTATATATACTATGATTATTATTACTATTATTAATAAGATGATCTGCCTCCTTGAATGAAACTGCATGATGTGAGTTGAATAACTTTGCCCAGAACAAGCTGTTGTGATGATGTAGGTTCACTGAGGAAAATGTTGTCACTGTGCTTTCTTAATATCTTTTGGAAAGTAGCCTTTTATGTTTTTGCCTCCTGGTAAGTCTGACAGTGAAATGTTCAATCGATGCTTTAACTTAGACACTGGTGTAACAAAACTTGCATGCCATGCAAACCTGTTGCCAGACGTTAGCAATGTGCTCTGAAGAAAGAAAACGGTGATTTCTTACTTTGATTTCTATAATTTTTTCTTAATTATGTCGTGGTGTGAATCTGCCCTTTTCTAAGTGCAGTGCAAACAAAACAAAATCTGCTATTGAAACGCTGCTGCCTTCACTTCTCGCTCACAGTGTTGGAGGACGCTGCAAGCTTAGGTCGTAGAGTCGTAGGCCCTGTCGTAGTTTGTCTCCCCCCCTCACCCCACACACACAAAAGGAGGAATCCTTTGAGTCAGTGCCACTGCTGAACGTAGACCGTTCAAGAGCTCCAGTGATAAGGTAAAAACTTAAAAAACAAATCTAAAAAGCAACGCATTGAAATTGAAAATTCTGTGATTTGCATTTGTTGGTCTGATACATGTTTTCTGCTGCAGCTCGGATTTGACTGTTTTTTTAGTTAAAATCATGCCATAGTGTTACTTTAGAGTTGTCTGATGGTTGTTTTATCGCTTGATTTGCCTTCATCAGTAACTTTTTAGTCAAACAGGAATGTGCTTTAGAAAGTTGGACGAGGACAGGATCTGATGTTTTTCAATGACATGCACTGTTGTGTGTTTCTTTTTCTTTTTTTTTACTGGCAGTAACTTTGGGGTTTCAGTGATTTTTCTCTCTGTAGTTTATAAAAAGGTCACATACTGTTTGGTTTGAGGCTGTTCACTCTGTACATGTGAGTGCTCAAGTGTTTCAACACAGAGGTCGGTGGGTGTAGAAGACTAAACAAGGAGCATGCCTTAGAGGTAACAAGGTTTCATAATGCTGTGTATATTATCAAATTATTGGTTTCTGTTTTTTTTTTCTCTGAATTAACTGTTCTGACTTTGAGATGTTGCCATGTTCATTAATAAAGTTGTAACAAAGAAACCGGATTCATATACATTTCTTTTTTTAAAACCAAACAGAAAAAACATTTTAAACACATTCAAGTCTTTATTTTTTATTTTTTTTACACAAAAACATGAAGTCACAAATGTTAACTTTTAAAATGTGTGTTGACAAAATGAGAAACTTGAAACAAGAGTTAAAGCCTCTGTTACATAAATCCATTACAATTAAACAGTAAAAACTTGAATCTACTGAATTTCACTTAATTAGTGACGGTAACGATTATAGAAATTGATCAATTTAAAACTAATACATTGATTATCCAAACAGCTCAGTCAGTGTAAGGAGTTGATGTCGACACAGAAGCAGAACTGTGGATTTTTTTTGATCTGATTGACAGGTTCACGTTACAAAAAGCACCATCACTTCGTCTTGAATGATTGACACCGTGCAGCAGCGTTTCACAATTGGACTCGTTTTGTCAACACACACTCAAAAATGAAAACAAAAAAACGGCTGCTCAAAGCGTTAATGTTGTGCATGTTCTGTACACGGCAGTGACGGATTAGCAGAGCAGACATTTATAATATATTAGTACTTTTCCAAACCTTGCATTTCATGAAAATAAACAAAACAGGAGAAAAAAAAAACAGACTTTCACATTCAGTGATGAACACAAGGCTTGAATATGTGCGTTGACAGTATAAGGCTTCTCGTGTGTTTGCCCGCCATGGAAACACAACAGGGACACGGTTGTTAAAACAGCTGGAGAGTTATGAAACCGTGAAGTTTAATCTTTTATTTCCTGTAGCTAATGGGATCGTGAGCCGAATGCGTTCGGATTAATTTAATATTACATAAACCGTTAACAAAAATAAAAAAAAACATTTCCCTTTAAAGTAAATGAAGTAACAACAGGTCTCGATGTGACACAGCTCATTTCATCTCAGTCCCTTTGTTCACATGTGCTCGTAACAAACGCACAAAGTACAGTTAATAGTTTTGCATTGCACATGTTTCTTCAGGAAGTTAAAGTTACATCTTAATAGTTCTCTGTTTTCAAACTACTGCATGTTTGAAGCTGATCACAAAACCATTGATGCGTACAGGCACAACTACGACTTCTAAAAAATAAACCCTGCATTATTTAGACGTATGATAAAATAAATATGGTAAAATATCTTGTTTTCTTCCCCCCTGACACACAAAAATTGCTCTTAACGGCAATAAATACGGCTTAATTTACACAGCTGATGATCGAGGACAGGAAGTCGGTGCCAGGCTCACAGCGAGGCTCTGTTATAAATATTATTGCTCTGATATTTTAAAATATTAACGTGCGCTCTGTCATGGCACAGAGGAGGGAGGGGAGGGGGCGCGTTGTGAGATAATGTGGAGAATGTGTGAAGGCAGAGAGCTGGTGCAACTGGGGAGCGCAGGGCATGATGGGAGATGTGATGAGTGGAGGTCTGATACAGTGTTTTTTTTACAATAAAACTCTTCAGTGAGGAGTCGCGTCGCGTCACACCGACACAGTTTCTCTCTTTGGTCCAATACTTGGTGTGAACACTTGGTAAAATAAATGCTGAGGTTTTTTTTTTTACCCCCCTACTTCCAAGCAGGTTCAATTCCCCTGGTTACTCTCACTGCACTCCGGCCTCCAGCAGAGCGGCAGCGGCGGCGCCGGGCACCAGCTGCATCCGCGGGGAGCTGCAGCCGTTGACGTGGCGCAGGGAGTCGGCGCCCAGGTAGGCCAGCAGCAGCTCGGAGCGGCGGTGCAGCAGGTGCAGCATGTCCTCGGCCAGACTCTCCACCGAGGTGTAGCGCACCTTGTCCAGGTCGAAGATGTCCTTCAGGAAGTGAAACACCTGGTCCTGCAGGAGAGAAGGAGAGAAAGGACTGAACATGAATACGAGGCTTCAGATAGAAAAACACATCCTCACCAGTGTTATACTCCATCTACTTATTATTTAAGGAGATAAATCAAAAGCTTTTTCAATTTCAAGCTGTCTCAGTGGATTTGATTCGTTATTAATGAGCGTCATTTATTAAAATGCACATCTCAATAAAGTAGAAAAGCATGGAGGACAGCTGCTGTCTTCCCCTGATAGTGCAGCTACTGAACCAAACTACAAGTTCATTTAAAGGCTCAGGAAACTTTCAGGGGTGTTTTGAGTTGATTAGATAATCATTGGGTTATAAAAGTGAAGTTTTTCCACTTTATTCTAATTGTTTTACAGAATTTCTGGTTGGCCCATTGCCATAATCCCTATAGTCATCGCAGTGGTTTGTAGGTTTACCTTTAATTGTTGGTGCAAGCTGTTTTTGGAACGGTGGAGCAGAGTCGTGAGCTGCTCAGAGCTACACTAGGGAGGCTAATGGGATTTCTTGATTTTGCTTCCTTTGGTTACCTCTAAAACAACTCCCATCTCTTAAGGTTCTGTTATTATCTCATAGTGTGGTGAATGTGCAGATCACAACTTGCAGCTTGCACCGACAATTAAAGGTAACGAACCTACTGCTGCGACTATAGGGATTATGGCAACGGGCCAATTTGCCAAAATGTTGAACTGGACTGAGACCGACCTTGAAGAAGCAGCAGAAGTCGTGCAGGGAGCTCTTGGGCCCCAGGAAGCCCCAGGCCAGGACGGGGCTGATCTGCTCACACACAGTGTAGAAGTGAGCGATGAAGCCGTCAGGGACCTGAGACGGAAGAGGAGGAGGAGGAAGGAGGAAGGACGTTACAGAGACGATCAGACTGTGAATGATTATTGATGAATGAAGAATGAACACGGTGATGTTGTTGGACTCGTACCTTCATGTGCTGCCTCTTCTGCTTCAGCACCGACCAGCAGCTCGACGCCACGGCCTGAGGAACACACACTGATCAGACTCAACAAAGACAAAATCCGCAAACTGGGACATGCTACGAAATAAAATAAAAACACAGCGTGGAAGCTGTTTTGTCCAGATTTGAACACGGTTTGTAAAGTTTGTACCCACCGTTTCCTTGAAGGAGCTGTTGAGCCATCGGTTGTTGATCACGTTCTGGATGGAGATCGGTGGATTCTCCAGGTCCTCGAAGGAATCCATCAGGATGAAGTCCAGCACTATGTCGTAGAAGTTCAAGTGCTTCACCTGGTGACAGCAAGTGTTAAATATTATTATTATTATATATAAAATAAAGGCGAGTTGGATTGAGGTCGACAGTATTTAACGTCACACTCACTCCTCGTGTGGCGAGCTCCACCTCCGTGTTCTCCCAGTGCTCCGTGTGCTCCAGGAAGGAGATCATCTCCTCAAACACCTCCTCGAACCTCTTTGGGCTCTGGGACAAGGACAGTGACAAGGACAGTGAGGACACAAGGCAAGGCATCTTTATTTATATCGCACATTTCATACCAAGGCAACTCAATGTGCTTTACTGTACATAAAGACAAAACATTTAAAAAGAACAGCATAAAAACAAAAAATGGAAACATGAAACATAGTTAAAAGCAAGAGCAAAGAAGAAAAAAGAAGAAAAGTTCTTAAAAAAGAGCTCAGCCATAAGCACATGAAAAGAGAAATGTGAGTGTGGCTTCACTCTCACCTTCTGAGCTTTAACGATGATGGAGGACAGGATTTTCTTTCCTGTTTCAGCCAGAAACATCCTGGTCGCCCTCTCACACAAGATGAGCTGCAGACAAAAAGACACAAACTGATTCAACTGAGATTAAAATTGAACAACTCTAGATACAGTAAAGGTTGTTTCTAAATGATTTTAATGGTTCCCACTGTGTAACATGAGGTTCCTTCAGTGTGGCGCCACATTATCGTTCAAATGGACAATGTTGACAGAGATGCTTGTATATTTACAGCCGAAACTTTTTCTAATGATGTATGTACTACATGTGATCCAATTAGGATTAATTAATCTTCTTCTAATAATAAAACCTTTAAACTCCACAATATTTCAGAAACCCAGTCACCTCCAGCAGGAACCGTGTTAAACCGCTGGATTTCAGTGTACGAGGCTCGACTGTACCTGAGACGCCTGACGCACACAGTGCAACTTGGCCAAGAAATCCAAGTCACCGAGACACTCCAGCATCTCAGTCCTGACGAGGAAAAAAAACAAGAGTCTGACTCATGAGGTTTAGATTAGTTACAGCCCCAGAATCAACTGTAAACAAAGATGTACAGTCCTTGTTTATTACAGTTCGCACTTTGTCTCCACATTAACTGTCAGTGTTTGTTTAATGACACCTGGTGCAAAAGGTGCAAGGCCGAAGTGTCAATGTTGCTTTAATAACAAACAACACTTCTTCAGTCAGTGTTTGTGTTATCAACAGTACACTCTGCTTTGTTAACGCAGAGGCAGTGAGAGCTGCTGGAGATGAGTTTCAGTTTTAGTCTTCATGCTCTCCGAGGCAGCAGGCAGTGAGGGTCGTTCACGGCGTTTACCTCAGCACTCTGCAGGAGATCTTTCCGTCCTCGGCCAGTTCGAGAGCCTCCTCGTAGAACAAGTGGTGACCGAGAGCGAAGACGCTCCTCAGCTCTCTGTGCTCGGACAGCTAACACACACACACACACAAACACAGAGAAGAGGATGTCAATACTGGTGACTTCAAGACATCGATTTTCAACTTTCTATCTTTGTGAATCTGTTCAGCTTCACTTTATTGTGGATCACATCATTGCATTTTACTGAGCTGCTTTGACCGTGTTGAGGTTTCTCAGTGTTGTTGTAGTAAAACCAGCTGCAGTGAGACAGTTGCACACTAATGGAGGAATGTGGAGGGTCTATATTTAGTGTATGAGTGACCCAGTTTTTCCACTGCGGCGAGCTCCACCTTCCACTCACTGGACAGGAAACGGTGAACAGGTCCGAGGGTTTTAACTAATCTTCATTTTAAGCCTTTATAAATGTGCAGGAATTATCCTTTTAGCCGCGGCCGCTCGCTGAGGTTCACCTGTTCAACACACACGGTCGTCCCGGTGGAGGTTGTTGAACTTGTCTGTGATTCTCCAGCTCCACCGGTTTATTTTTGTTCTTTGTGGGTCAAGTGCAGCAGAGGCGACGGGCGGATACACAGAGCTCAAACCCCCACAGAGACTTAGAGGGTGAAACAAATGAGGTGAAAAGAGTTAAACACCGGGAAGAGGATCAGAGCTATTTGAATCAAACTCCTGCTGTGAAACCTGTCACGGCCGAGATCAACATAGACGCTTGTTTCTATTCAACAGTGACTCACCTGTGGCCGTACAACACCGCCAGCTAAATATTCATTAGGTTCTTTTTTTTTAGCATAGACAAGGTTCTTAAACATTTAAAACCTAGTTTGTTTAAATTGTGTGGCGTCTGTTTTGAAACCACCTCCAACAAATGTCTTAATAACTACACTGTGACTCATTGTTTTTGTTTTATGTTATAACCACTGACATTGTATCAACCAGGCTGTGAGCCACAGTTTCTTTTGATGAAATGTACTTATAAATAAACTGTTAATGGAGACAGATTCACTCAAATCACACACACCTGCTATGTCTGCATCTTTTCTCTTTTTAATATATAATATGGAGGAATATTACAGGATTTTTGTGTAGTTTTATGGATTATATTTATAAAGTTTTGAACGCCCCTCCCAGGTCCCCAGATGCACTTTAAGGAATAAAAAACTACTCCAGAGTATTCATCAGCATGAGGGTGAGTCAATTGAAAGTGAAGTGAATTTCATTTTTTGAGGAACTATTCCTTTAAAATCAGGATCTGACGTCAGCCAATCAGAATCAAGAAGCTGGAACTTTTCTCTAAAACTTTGACTTTTTGCAAACCTGCAGGGAAAAATCACTCAAACCTGCAAAAGGTGCTTGAGGTGTAACCGAGGTGATAATGATGGGATGTACGGCCCGGACCGAGTCGTCTCTTACCTCCGCAGCGGAGACAAAGGAGTCTGTGGAGGCGATGCTCATGCTGTCTCTCAGACACACGTCGTCCAAATCCTCTCTGGACAAGATGTCGGCCATTTTATCTGCGAAGGAGAACGACCGTGTTCATTCAACTGTGGCTTTTAATGGCGTTATATCGTTAAGTGACACTTTAACACCAAGTTACTGCATAGTAGTAGAATGCCATTATACAGGTGGGTCTACTTTTCTGTGCCTCACCCTGGCTGTTGCTGTGGGACGACGGCTCCAACACTCCCTCAAACTCCTCCTGGAGGCGGTACGCCCGCTGCAGCAGAGACTTGAGTCGGTGGACAAACTCTGCACTGATGACGTCCTGTTCACAGAAACACGAAAGATGAATTAAGAGGCAGGTATCTCTGACAGACAGCGCCATTCATTTGTGTATATAGACGAAAATTTGTTTTGAATAGTTGCATACATTTTTTGATCAACCTAAGCTCATTCTTGGGGACGTTGAAGAGGAACTATGCAGGATTTTTATTTATTTATTTACACACAATACACATTAATGAACATCAGTATGTAAATACCAATGTAAATGTGCCGGAGTTAGCAAGCCTGCTAATTTGCATCCACAGTCCCTTAGCTCAACTATGCTACATTTTTACTTTAATTTAACAGTTTTGGAGTAATTGTGATGGTTCAATAAATGACTTCTAACTTGTTACAGGGAGAATTGAGGCTTTCTGCCTTAAACGTAGCGTCTCTTGGCTGAAACACATCTTTGCATTCGCTGTCGCAGCTCTCATCTCTGCGCTACCATGACATAAACGTGCCCTATAGCCTGTAATTTCTTGTTTATGACAGGTAAAACTACGCCAATATACACGTCGTGATATCTTATGTGATATATAACGTTATGTACCGCACTATTGATTGATTTCTTGCCGGCTTCGTTGTAAACAAATGCACATGGCCAGGACGAGGGTTAGCAAAACAGAGGAAAAGCAACTAGATTTAGGTCCACTTTAAGTCTTGTTATCTGTGAAAATCATCATCACCCACTCTTTGCAGCATGAACCTCGCTGCCCCAGACAGTATTGAAGTGTTATGGCAATATACCAGACACTCGCAGAGTGGGGTACTGTCCTCTGCTGAACTCGGATCGCAACATAACACACCTGGTGCCCATGTTTCAAGCCAAAGTGAAACAGGAGAAACCAGTAAATACTTATTTTAAACCACCTCCCTGCTCTGTGTCCTCATCTCTATTATAGTATTGAATCCTTCACAACATGGACAATAAGAAAAAATAGAGATTTTTTTTTTCTCTCAAAAAATACCCTTATTTTTCCACTTCATAGATCTTCGTCGGTTCCTTCGTGAGAAACTCTTTTGACCTCATTTTAAATCACCTTTCTAAAGAGGCCCAACTGTGCGGGGGATCTCCCTGACAGAAGTCTGACTGGACGTCTGTTTGGGTGCCCAGGCTTAACTATTTAACCCGTACTAATCCAAAGCCCTTCAAACCAGGTAGCAGAGCCGACGAGGGAGTCATTACACAATGCACACTCTGTGACACCAGTGGGCTGTCAGTGCTGGTTATTCATATGTGACCTATAAGGCAGCGTTTGTGGGCGAACTTCGTCTGGTATAGAAGGAACACAAAGAAAATCTTGATTCTCAGGTTGAGCGAGTTGCTCTGCAGGTAGTTTATGAGGTGTGAGGGGAAAACGGCTCGTTCCCAGGCTCCTCTGTGACATTATGTGCTTAAAAAACACAATTTCCTGAGTGTTCACCTCCTTGCTCTGCTCAGCGATGGCGTCTCCAGCTCCCGTTTTGACGGAGGCGCAGCTTGCGTCGTCCTCAGCCTGTCTGCTCCTGAAGGTCAGAGCTTCCTCCCACCGCCGCAGAGCCTCCTCAAACAAATCCATACCTGCAAACACAACACGACACACACAATCTGAGTCTCTAAAGCTCCATTTCAAAACAGAGAAACCCTAATCCTCCAAAACAGAAAATCAATATGATAAATTATGGATTGAATATTATCTTAAAGGGATAGTTCAACATTTTGGCAAATTGCCATAATCGCTATAGTCATAGCAGTAGGTTCGTTACCTTTAATTGTCGGTGCAAGCTATTTTTAGAACGGCGGAGCAGAGCCATGAGCTGCTCACAGCTACACTATGGAGGCTAATGGGATTTCTTGGTTTCCCTCATCAAACTCATCAAATACACAATCCAACAACTCTAAAACGCTCTGGTGGACAAGTTGTGACCTGCACATTCACCACGCTATGAGATAATAAAGGAGCGTTACGAGACGGAGGCAAATGCAGAGACTGCTTACATCAGCGGTTTTGCATTTAACATATTTATTATGCATTCCACACGTAATGTGGTGGATAAGTGTTTTTACCCATGAGGTACAGGTTCTCAGGTGTGGCGACCGGTAGGTTGACCACGCTGCAGATGTCGGCGTCACCGACTCGGTCCCAGCAGGTGGACTCATTAGCGCAGGTGCTGCTGCTCGATGAGTTCATGCTTTTCACCTGCGAAACACAGTAAACGTACAAACTTCATTGTTGTGCAGATTTAGGTCTACAGTACAGTTCACAACGGTTTGTGGACTAATAAACTAAACTTCTGTTGCTGCACTTTGACATTTCAGGAGACAAAAGAAGATCAATAACCAGATTCCTCTTAATAAACCAGAGTTTCATTCTCACCGAGGCCAAGCTGAGCAGAGATCCCGACAGCTTCCTGTAGTCTGCTGTGGTGAGGACCAGACCAGAGGGGTAGCCATTCTTGGAGTTGAGGGAGAGCGTGATGTTTTGGCTGGTGTTATCTAAACAGATGAAGACGAGAGTTCGGAAATAAAAAGAGAGAGATGGGTTGTAATGTCATGTTTTTCTTAAAGGCCAAAGATTACACATGCTTTTCATGCTTTGATTTTTTTGGGAAAGGCCAGAATTTTTCTCCTGCACCATTTCTAGACATTATGATGCAATCAATTGTTATTTCTTGGCCATTTCTTGACATTATCACATAATTAACAGCCTGTAAATCAGTTGCGTTCAAAAGGCTGGTGCTAACGGTGGCTAGTAGTATTCGACTCCAGATAATCCTTCATTCCTGTTAATTTCTCTTTAGTACTACTCGGTTGTAAATCTTCCTAAGTGAGATTAAATGAGTTAAAGCATTTATCTGGAGCCTGCTGTTTACAGTTGTAAAGGTAATGCAGGAGCAGACTAGCACGTCAGGCTGATTACATCACCAACCAGCGACCGCGGCTGAGACGCTAAATGGAGATCGATTGAGGCCAGTGAGCTGCTGGTTTAGGGGTAAAAAATATCTCGGAGGCAGGAAGTTCTTACCGTTCCCAGGTGGGACGGGGCAGAAGAACTCGAAGCCGGCCTGCTCCCACTGAGGGGAGAGAGCCCTCTTCCTGCCCTTCCTCCTCTGGAAGCGCCGCGCGAGGAGGAGGAGGGAGACGGCACCAAAGGCAGTGGCGGCCACCAGCTTCTTGGTGCCTGTGCTGACGCTCACCTGCAGGACAGGTGGAGGGAGGAAGAGACAGAGGGGTTAAGAGTTTATACAAGAAGGTATAGTATGTATAATTTGTGCCAATATCAGATCCTTTTTCTCTCTACTCTCTTGGATTTGGACTCACTCGGTATTGGATCTCTAACAAATTCACACAAGGTCGCTCAGTATGGACGATTAAACACTGTTCGACAATTTTGTGAAGAAATGTGTTTATATTTTAAGTATTAGTACAAAAAACCCTGGTATTTTTGGAACCAGAGCAAGAGACATGACACATCGGCTACGTCAGAGTTTAGTAACCCTTATCTAAACCCATCACGGTCAAATGAGCAAAAATCCATCCTGAAACAATTAAACAGAGTTAAAATCTCTACAGATTACATCTTTCTGGGTCATGTTTTGTTTGGTGCCGTTACTCATACTCCAACAGACATGACTGAAATGAAGTGACATTAGATCCAGAGACACGACTGTTAGAGATACGACTGATAATGTGATATATAAAGCTGTAAATATCAGGATCTGACGTCAGCCAATCAGGATCAAGAAGCTGGAACTTCTCTCTAAAACTGGACTTTTGCAAACCTACAGGGAGAAATCAATCAAACCTCAAAAGGAAGATTTGTTCAGGATTGACAGAAAGATTTAGGGTCGCCCATTCACCATACCTGTTGTTACTGTTCTTTAAAGGCAGACAAGAAACTTTTGTGTAATAAATTCATATGAGATTGTTTTTTATGGGTTATTCCCTGTATCCAGTAGGTGGCGCTATGAGTAAAACTTCATTCAAACAGTTGCCTTGATGTCAGAAGGCAGTGTGGGACTGTCCGTCACACCGCATGTGAAGTTTCAGGCAGATTTGGAGCATGTCTGTTTGAATTATTAAAACTTCCTGTTTCATGGCAAAATCATCAGAATCCGCTGCACCGTCCTGAGCAGCAAAATCTCACAGTGTTCACAACAAATCATCATCAAGGTCTTTAGCGTTTTCTGAGCAAAGAAGAGGACGGTCGTTAGCTATAATGGATAAAAACAAACCAATATAAACAGAGAAAGCCTGAGGCACGGTAAGACTGTCAGTCAGACCAGTGATGCAGTATCCAACATCCTTGAAATGCTGCACAAAGATTACTTGAACAGCAGTGACAGTGTGACGACCAAACAGCACAAGAGCTGGAAAAATAAAAAAATAAAACATAAAAATAAGGAAAACATTAAAAACAGCACTTAAAGAATTCGCTTCCTGCCTGGTTTGAGTTCAGCTGAGGATACACAACTGAGAATACAGTGAACAGCGATTACATAACAGACAGAGAACCAGCTACCAGCCTGTCATCTGAATTTTAGGGAATCAATTTCAGATAGCGTGCATAGCTGCCGTCTCTCTATAGATAGCAGCAGTGAATGGCTCCGAGATTATCCACACAGGCCTCGCTCGCTGCTGCACATCCACCAACAAATGAAGATTACATAAACGCTCTGTTTGAAGCAGCCATGACAACGGCCATAATACTGATGCTTTTTTTTTTCTTTTTTTTTGGTGGAGAAGCTACTGAGTGGAAGGGGAAGGGGGGGTGAGGGGGGATTAAATGCTGCAACAGGCCTGCAGTGATCCTGCTCCGACCAGACTCTGCAGGAAACCAGATCCACTACGTGACTCTTCTCATGTACGACTCATAAACACATTAACATGAGGGTCGCTGAGGGGGGAAACAACCTGTTACAGCCTGGAGGACACAAAGAGTAATGAGAGAAATGGAAGAAGCTGAACCATGAAGGTCTGCTGCAGTAATTCTGGAGATTTTTTTTAATTCAATTTCCTGCGTAATTTGAGATGTACTGTCTGGTACTTGATGTTTATTGGCTTATCCAAGCTGTGCTGCTGGCTGCCACCTTTCCATCACACGCCACCTTTAACTAAACTACTAAACTGCGTGGGCAGGTAGTGTAGTAGTACTTCACATCCAAACAGATCAACTATAGGTTAATCTGATCAGCTTTGAGGAAACACTATGAATGGAGCTGGGCCAGATTCAATCAGATCAGACCGTGGAGCAACTTGTGCTCCCAAGACACATGTCTGAAAGGAAAAACAAAAGAATTAACTGATGAAAAAACAGGTTAAAAGAAATTAAAAGATTTTTTTTATGACCAGCAGCACTGGAAAGTTTTGACGAGCAGGTCCAGGTATTTGGTGTTCGTGCTCTACCGGCATGCGCATGAGGACGACCATGAGCTCAGGGGTGAAGGGCTCCAGTTTCCACATCAAAGTGAAGAAATAACCAAAGGTCCATTTCAATAAATCAGGCTTTAGTGAAGTCATGCAACTTCTGTTTACACACCCAACGTGACAGTTTGAGTCTGTGCTCCAGCTCAAAGCTATAAAATATAATTAGCTAATATGGAAAATAAATCTACAAATGTTCATATTTGTATGCAATGGAGACAGTGTGGATGTTTAAATGCACAAAATGATCATCCACATGTTTATGTTATAAAAAGGTCCATGCAAGTATGACAGACTTGCTTCGTCATTAAAATATATAAATAAAGTTTGTGCAAGGGGAGTTATATTTTTCCTTTTTTCCATTGCTATTGTTTGAATTGTTAAGACTATTTTATTGTGCTCAAAAACAGTTGTTTTGTTCTTCAAACAGTAAATTCTTACAACCCACACTATGATACAAAGAAGCCATTTAGATAAAATATTACAAAGATGAAAAACACCCACACACGTGTCATTCCCACTATCTGTTTCGGCGGCCAGCACTGTGACAAATCCGATATTGACATCAACACAGCAGACAGGTGCAAGACAGTCAACAACCTCCGCTGTCAAAACCCAGGGACAGACGGCAGCACCGACTCAGAGCGACACACCTGCCACTTTCAAACATGCCCTCACCTGTGCCAGGGAGCCGTAGACGGACAGCGGTAAGTTAACCATGCGCAGGGCGGCGGCCTGAACAGACAGCTGGGAGTTGGCAAGGGTCTCATGTGTCATTGTGGCGGTCTATCCATGACTTGGCAACTTCCTTTATCCTCTTCACCCGTTCTGCTGGAACTGAACAGGAGGAACAGGAGTGAGTGACATGCAAAGGGTTTAACCTTGGAGGCTCAGGAGGGGATAGAATGACGTTATTACATAAAGCCTCTGACATACAGTATCTGCTCGCAGCCAGGCTTCGGCCCAATCTGTGAAGCTTAGCAACCACGTAGTTGTTCAAATGTTTTAGGGACAAAAAACAAAAATCCTGATTACATAAAATGCTTTAATCCCAATTATTACTTGCATGAGAACTGACAAATATGTGGGTGAGTCACTGAGCTACAGGACAGGCAACACACCCTCTAATAACACACTTTCAAACCAAACTTAATGTTGCATACCTGCCTGAACAAAGTGGCACTTGGAGGCTTTGTCTTCCTGCAAACACAGCGCTGCCTTCTCTAAACACAACTTCACACAGCGCACAACCACATCATCTAGTAGACTAGAGTAAGCTGCTGCTGCTGCTGCTTTGTGTGTGTCCACCTGACAGGACCGCATGCAACATCCAATTAAGTTTGCACAAGAGACGCATGTGGCTCATCACATGGATGATTATCTCCTTCAGAGCCGAGTCTTCGCCTGATAAAACGTTGTATCTTTAGTCAGTTATCATGGCTCATGTGGGAAAAGTTACGTTTTTATGTCTTTTGAAATACCTTTACTGTGACTAACACGGAAGAGGTGGGGAATACATTTGTTCTATTTATCAGTGTCTGCATTAAACCACTGGCAATCTGGGCGGAGGCTTAGTAAGAGTAGTAAGTCTGTAACTAACTTCAACTTGTGAGAATATGAGAGTGAAAAAAAATGAGTAAAATGAGAATTAAAGATGCAAAGTATGAGTAGATTTTAACTTTTCAACCACCATAACTTTTAATTTGACAAATAAAGTCAGTATCTACTGCATCTTTTTTCTGAGGGAACACAACTGCAACACTGATTATTTGATTAGTCCATTGATTATTACCAAATAAAAACATGTCCATAACCAGCTAGTCATTGTAGTCCAGTTAATAACAGGAAAAAGAAGTCAAATACACTTACGTTTCTGTGTTTTTCACGACAACAAACTCTTTCAAACCTGCATGACATGTTTCATACAGATACTAGTCAACACTTACACCTAAATATTTGATGTTATCTTTTGTTTCTATAAGTTTAACATTCAATTTAACATATTTGCTTATATATAATAATAATATATCGGTATGAATATTTTTGGTGTCTGCTAACAGGTCATTATTTAACACTTGCATATAATTTGCTTGCATATAATAATAACAATAATATATCAACGTTTTTTGTGTCTGCTGATAGTTACTAGTTTAATACTTAGTCATTAAATCTGTTTGAGACTGAGATGCCCAAACTTCATTCATACTTTCCACCAGTGATGCACCATCATAATAACAAGCAATTCAGGACTGAAATGGCTGAAATGAGTAAAAAAACGAAATGAAAATAAATAAAAACAGTCCCCTGTCTCTGAACCAGTGTGTCAGGTTGGTTTTATTACTGTAGCACATGGTAAGACACTGTCAGAGCTCTCAGCTGTTACTGGCCTGACTGAACTGAGCAGCTAGAGGCTAACTAAGGAGGCTAATAACGCGGCTAGCACCGTTAGCCTTGTTATTTATAACATGTCATAACAAATAAACACGTCAACTTCCGTGGCTGTCTTCTCACCGAATGTGACTAACGTGTCGTATCGGTAATATCACCCTGAAGTTTTGGAGTTTACCTAGGCGGCAGTTCCCGGTGGTTCCCCGGCTCCTCCAGCTGACCTCAGCGGCGGCAGAGTGAAGGACTCGGGCCACAGCACAGGCGACCATGTGGTTTGATTTTCAAAATAAAAGCACGCTTCTCGTCATCTCAATGGAGTTGCTGCTCCCCCGCGTGGCTTTCTCAATTACTACAAATACACTCACCATGAATTCTAAAATAATGAATTTATTTACTTCTAAATAAACACTTCTTTAACCCCACTTTTACAGACTTGATTTCATGTGATGTCATGTCTTTTATCATCTATTTTATCTCACAGGTTTACTCAGATGCTCTTAGTTTTACTTTACACTTTCTTCCGATTTAACTCTTTTATCCCACCTTTCCTTATCTTATATCTTATCTATTTTCATCATGTAACCCCCCCCCCCCCTCCCTTTTATTTATTTTATTCAATCAAATGCATCCTGAATTTTAATTTGAGTCCTCCACATCTACATTTGTTGTTGGGTTCTTGTATTGCCTGTGTTGCTGTATTTCTTGGGTGGTCCATCTCTAATGGTTTTATGGCATTTGTGACTCGTTGTCTCTTGTTTTGTGAAGCACTTTGTAAACTTGTGTTTGTGCTAAATAGATATTATTTTGTATCATTATTATGTATTATGTATTATCTCCCCTATTGTCACACTTTAATAGAAAGGACCAATTTACCTAATCACTAGGCTCAATATCTGCACTTCTTTGTTAGGAAAAAGTAGCACTTCTTGATCTGTTAATTCTTATTTTCATTTTTGATATACCACTTGGACCAAGACAAACATGTTTAAGACTAAGATAAAGGAAACATCTAAGCATGTACATTTGTGTGTATAGTTGTAATAAACTTGCATAAATAAACAAAATATATATTAATATATTCTTTCAACATGTTACCATTTAAAATGAATATCTAGTCTATTCAATAAATATTCATAGGCTTTATATCCTTATGTTGTCATACAGCTAGATAATGTATATATGTGACGGTTTATTAGGCCTAGTTATCATCATCACTCCTGCCCATTGGATCACATTTCTGTTTGGGTTCAGTCTGGATTTTTCACTGAGGGTGGGGCAGTCATGCCATCTTGGAAATTGAACTTTTTGTATTTAAACACACTTTTCTTTATTTAAAGAATATATAGTGGAAAGACCAATTTAGTCAGTTTTATACAAGTCCTGTTTTATATATTGGCCCTTTGATTACGCCTGACTTGTCACGTAACAAGACTTTTGTTTTGTAAAAAAAACAAAACAAAATTCAAAGAAAACCAGATAATTTACACCAGCATTCAATTCTATACAGATATACAAATTGTTATAAGTATAAAAGCTTTTTACAATAAAAATCGCCTGTAATGTTTACAGTCTGACGGGTTGGGGCTTTTAAATGACTTTTTTATTTTTTAAACCGGAAGTGGGCGGAGTCAGCTGTAACGTTAGCAACCACGCTGAGCGGCAGGGAGGAGGGTTATCGTTCATGTGAAGGATTGCTCTTTGAATTATGTCTCTAAAAACAGATTAAAATCTACTCTCTCGCACTCAGAGTTCAAGTGGATCCGCTGGGGAAGCGTTTTTTCTTCACCATCGCGCCGGTAAGAGCCGATGATAACATTTATATTTGCTGCTAACTCACTGTGGCATCGACGGGTGATCGGGTAATATACAGGAACATTAGCATGCTAACGTTAGCTAGCATGTCTATATGACGAGATGGTTATCATCATTAGCGAACTATACTTGACTCAAATGTTATCTGTTTTATGTAGATAAACCAAAAGCACGATGGGCTTTTATGTGTGCTATTGTTGTTACCAGTGTTGTAGGCTGCTCGTTGCTCGAGACTAAAAAGATTAACAAGATAACCGCGGGTTGTGAGCTAACAAGCTAATGCTAGTGGAGCTGTGACGCTGCTGTCAGAGCCTCGCCTGCTTTTGACACTGACAGCTCAGTGGACAAGGCCAGAGAGCCTCACACATCTGTAACATGCTCCGTCTTTTGTCCACCACAGACTAAGGTGGTCGCTATTTAGCTGTTAAACCTGTTGGAAGTTATTATTTTTTTTGCATTTTACAGCGATGTTTTAACCTTTTATACCGCATCAAACAAACAAACATCATCTGCAAGGTAACATTTCGTTTCAGTATAATGGCTAATCATGAGCTGTTTGCTAACCTGTGCTAACAGGTCGCTTAAATAGACCTTTTTATTGTTACTTCGTTGCTTTAAATTAAAATATAATAACATGGGAATTGGCTGTCAAAGTGGGCTTCATGTGCACTGCCTGCTTTGGGTCAACGCCCCACCCTGACTGTACCTCCTCTTTGTTTAGATTCAAAATCCCCTGCTTTATTATTGCAGCATGCATAGGCCATAGCAATACATATTTATTCGTTTTTATTCTAATCTTCAACGATTCCACTTCAACATTTCAACTTTTCAACTGTTAGCCTACATTTAAACATGCAGGATTTCTAAATTTTCTTATATCTTTTAAACATTTCTACTACTTCACGCCCTTTTCTCAGTTTACAAATTATATTTTGAAGCTTGAGCGTCACCCTTTTTCAACTTGGCTTCAGCAGTTTCTTCACCGCATTGTTTCACTACTCATTCAGCATTGCTTCAGCATGAATTTTCTTCAGGAAAATGCTTGCTCTAGTTTAGATTTTAAACCCCCTGCTTTATTATTGCAGAATTACAGTGTAAGGATGAGGATGGTTTGCAATGATGAAACAACTGAAGACAGTTATCTTTTTCTAGCAATAGCTTTGTGTAGTATCACTGAAGCGCTTCAGGCTTGAGAGTGAAACCACCGGTTAATTTGATTATCCTGGTGCATACTACTGCCTGTTAGGATGGATGGATGAGGAGTGTTAACTCAGGCGCACAGAGTTTGTTGACCTTTTGAACGGATACCTCCAATGTTCAGGGCAATTACATGAAGAGCCTATAAAACAAATAGAGTTGTAGTTGACCTTGAGTCTTTATCAGTTTGTTTATGCATGTGCTCACAGATAACAGTGATTTGATAAGGAAACGAGCATATTGACACTACAAGACTGAACATGAACTTAACTGAGGATCGGCCCTCTTCCTGTCTTCCTACTGATCCCCCAGCTGAGCTGTTGTTAGGATACTGAATGTGCAACTGCTTCTTCTTCCTCTTTACATTGTGGAGCTATATCTGGAGCAGAAGAAAAATCCCCACCACAACAATATAAAGCACAGGGCGATATTTTTAACCTCAGTGTGTTGTCTGACCAACTATTGAAATTCCCTAATATTCACAGCATAATTTAAGAACATGTGCATATAAATATATCGATAATCTATCAGCGTGTTATAACTGCAAACAAGTGTCACCTCTGGACCTGTGAGTATAAATACATCAGGTGGTGGTGTGATGTCCTGTTTGCCACTGTTATGCATCTGCTATTGTCAGGTTTCGACTGTCCTAGAGATGTTTGTCGGCAGGCCAGAGCTGCGGTTGAGAGAAAGTCGGTGTACGCTGCCGCTGTGACACTCACTGAAAGTGGTTCTTACCGTGTAGTTGTGGTTTAAATGTGCTGCATCACGTGCGGCGCTGTAGTTTAGAGAGCTGCGAGCCAGGATCTGCTGTCATCATGCCGCTGACACCCGAACACTCCTCAAAAGTCAGCGTGCAACCTTCAACAAGAGGCACACTTAGTATCCTTGCTACGGGCAAAGTGGGCACACATTAGATCATCTTTTTGTGGGTGACAGACACTCTGAGGTCTCAGGAGGCCTTGCAGCTACAGGCGGTTGCTCATAATGATAAAATGTGTGTTATTACACACTTTACATCAAGAGTTTATTTTCCTGATTCTTGCAATACATCTACTTGTGGGTCAATGCTGCTTTGTACTATTATTTGTGTCATGCAGTAGTAGAGTAAATGTGTACTTTGTCTCTGTCAGGTGCACCTGCTCCCCTGAGAGGAAGTGTCGTAAAACCATTCGTACAAACCGTGTTATGTAATTTGTAGCCTGAGAGAGAAATGTTTCCCACTCACGCTAAGACAGCTGTTTGTTTTATGATGCAACAGTTCCTCAAATACTGTTCACTTAATAGACAGAGCCCGACCAAACCCATACCATGTCCTCTCTGTCACTGTAACAAGCAAATCCCCAGCTCCTCCTCAGGGCCGGAGGAGACAGTGTGTGAGCTTTGTTTGTTTAGTTGAGGAGACAGGACGCCGGCCTGCGCTCCTAAGAAATCTGATTATAGGAAGCAGCAGTGGTTTCTTGTAATCCCAATGAATGTACAGAGTTTATACAACTCGCTGCCCTTCTTCTTTTTCATACACACTGAAAAAAAGAAGCAGAACAGGAGTCTGTTACATCTGTACAGAATTAGAAAGTATCAATCTTACAGAATGTAAAGCGATCTGAGGTGATGTTTTTCTAAAAAGATGATTAAGGGATATTTTGGGAGACACAAAGCTGGCTGAGTGGTAATATTTGCCTTGTGATCGGATCTTTTTATCTCTTCCTGTGAATAATAATCAATACTTACAGCCTGGTAATAATGTAGCGTAATTAATTGAGCATCCCTGTAGAAAATGGACATATCACTCTTGGACAGCACTGCAGAGACCTGGGTTCAAAGTTCAGGAATGTAATTTTGATTTTTTTTTAAGGTAAAAAATTAAAGGGGAATAAAAACTGACTTGCAAAAATGTGTTTATGGGCTGTTGTGGATGAAACTGGACAGTGCTGCTCTACTTTTTTTTCCTCTTAAGTATAAATGGGCTACCAACCAAAGCTAATTAGTGCATTAGTAACCCAGTTTTGTATTTTTAATACCACAACATTTCCACCACCCGCCTTCTCTCCTGACTGAGCGACTGTAGCCGAGGATGAATACAGTTTGTGTTGGACCCTGCAGCGTTTGCTGCTCTGCTGGATTTAACATTGTGAACAGCAGTAATGGGGAAGGAGAGCGGCCATAAAATGTTACGCTCTGTAACATCACTGGTTTGACTTGGTTTTACTTTCGTTTCGTTGTGTTTATTCTCATATGTTTTCATAGTAGCTGCATTTCCATTGCTGGTTTTCACAAAATAAAATCTCGAAAAAAAAAGTACTATTCCTATTTGCAGATGTTTCCATTGAAAGGTGTTTTGCGAATGAGCCGTAATTGTCGTAAAGTGGGTTAAAAGTTGGCGATATTTGAAAGAGTTTTTGAAAGGTGTTTCCTGCAGCCGTTAATTGCGATATTTAGGTTTTATGCATTTCCAGGGTGTGTTTACATGCTTCAGTTTCTGTGCTCTTTCTCAGCTCTGTTGTGAAACCATTGCTTGCATATTTGTTAAAGGCTTGTTTCTGATACCAGGATTCGGTGTTTACATTCATAACACACGGTCAAAAACAGTAGCAGGAATGTAGAGGCACATATTTTCCTCTACACAAACAGAGGTGTCTTCTTTTTGTACGCTGCTGCTGCTGCTGCTGCTGCTGTCAGTGATGACAATTTTACATGTGACCCACATTTGAGAGGTCATTTCCATGTAGGCCTTCCTCTTACTTCTGCTGTAAATCAGGACAGAGTCTCTGCCACATGGAGACGGACGGACTCAGAGGCACTGGCCGCGTTTTGAGCTTCGTCAGCGAGCAGATTTTTCGTCACATTGGCGTCGCTTGCAGAAGATTTAGTGTAGTTTATGTTTATTGTTATTGTATAGGTGTATACAACGAGATTTCGTTGCAGCAGCAAAGAACATTTAAAGAACACAAAGTGCAAGAAGTCAATAAATAATTAAATTAAATATGAACATCAAGACATGCACTACATAATATACAGGAAAAGATTTGCTCCAACCTGTTCTACGCCTAATGGACTGTGTCGTTAAATATTTCTAGTCAAGTCAACCCTTTATGTCCTCGTTGGTCGTTCTCTCATACTCATACAATGCTCATTCCGTGAGTTGTTGACAGCTGTGGCGTGATGTGCTGCTTGACGTGACAGCGGCTGATAATAAGAGGAATCTGTCAGCCGTGTTGCGTGGCGCTGACTCATGTTACTGTAGGCTTTACCTGACTGCTACGCTGTCCCTTCACCTGCTTGTGTGTCAAGTGTCAGATGCGGGGGTTTGATAAGCTTTTTAAAGAGGAAGTCACCTGACATAAAATCTCATCACTTGTTAAAACGTTTTGTCTCCCCCCTCCTCCTCCCCCCTCCCTCCCCCTGGCCTTTTCCCTCTCAGACCTGTGGCTGAGCGATGCCGCTGGTGTCCAGCTGTGACTGCCCCCACCTTGACTGTGTGGGGGAAATCACCAAGGAGGAACTCATTCAGAAATCCCATGTGAGTGACCCTAACCCTCCTGATCCTGTCCGCTTGCCCTACTCATAACTCACTCACTCACTCACTCACCACTCCCTTTATAATCCCATAATACCTCAACTTAACTTGAACGTGACTCTCACCTGAGTATCTTTATGTTTTTTTAGGGCCAGTGCCAAGACTGCAAAGTTGGAGGACCAAATTTGTGGGCGTGTTTGGAGGTGAGTCAGAGCTGTCTGCAACTCCATAAAGAACTAAAAAAAACCCATCGCCTTGACAGTTTGAAATACTACCTTACAACACTTAACACTTCTCACCAGAGGTATGTGATTATTTGGTGTCTGCGTTTTCCCTCCAGAATGGCTGTGCGTACGTAGGATGTGGAGAATCTCACACCGACCACAGCACCGTCCACTCGCAGGTAAGACACCTCAAGGCTACACCGGCGGCCTCTCAGCTGTTAGATGATAATAGACGCATAGAGAGGAAGGAGACAGGGGTGTTACTCAGTACGTTTACATGACTCTTGAGGAAAAACTAATTATTGCCTTAATCTGATTATAACTGGACGACTGAAGTGCATATAGATGCCTTAGTTCGACTAATACTGACTAAAACACCCAGATAATGCCACTGAAAACTGATTTTCTTCTGCATGCAA
Source organism: Decapterus maruadsi (assembly GCA_030347415.2). Taxonomy (NCBI): domain Eukaryota; kingdom Metazoa; phylum Chordata; class Actinopteri; order Carangiformes; family Carangidae; genus Decapterus; species Decapterus maruadsi. Next base: position 24,911,903 of record CM064906.1, read on the forward strand.
ATGCCCTAATCGGACTGAAACTGGACAATGCATGTGTGCATGCGTCACAACAGTAGAGATGGCACAAAATGTAGCATAGAAGCTGGCCAAAAAGAAAAAGAAAAACTGCCAATTCAGTGCATTTCACGTGCAACCAGCAAGAATATGTGTTTTATTAAAAAAGAATCCGGACGGCAACTGTAGTTACTCGTTAGTTATTTATTTTCCAGTTATTTAGTGACAGGAAAGTCAATTGAAAAGTGGTCCTATGTTGAGGAGGACACAGCCAATTATCCGATTTTCCCCGCTGCTTGTAAACTGGTACAAGGACCGAACCGCAACGAGACGCCCAACTGGAGCTATGAGTACACTGAAAGGTCTAGAAGTGTCGCCTGTGAAGCTGAGATGAAAAGATCTAACACAGGGAGGAGTGGTGGAGGTGTGAGAGAGGAGAAGCAGAGGAGGTGGCAGATGGCAGTCCAGGACAGGAGCACCACTCCCTGGTCCCAGGAGCCATGATGCCTTTCAAGCACTCACCTTATTTTTAACATTTTTTATTTCACCACGATCAAACAAGGCTGCGCCGCACGTGCGCCTTTTTAGCTTTTTGAAGCGCATGCATTGTTAAAAACCATCGAGCCAGCTCAGACTGCCTGCCTACATCTCCACATTCAGTGCGGTTTCAGCAGTGGATCATCCATTATTAATTGCCATTCCTCTGGGAAGTGGGGGAGATTCACTGGTACTGTCAGTTGCATGGTTACAGTATCTGCCCCTCCTGGCTGCTCCAGGCTTCACTCAGCCTCCAGTTGTTCACAGCGTTGACTCAGGCTTTTCCTCCAGCACGCAAAGGGCCAACCAGGGTTAGAAGGAGAGGAGGAACACGAAAGCGAACATGCTATTATTCGCTCTGCTGCTTATTGGTATCATATTGCTGCTCAGTCCATTGTTGAGAAAGTGCAAACCGTTTCACAAGTGGAAATCTCCACCCAGGTAAAACATATCGGATACAATGTGCGCTGGTGAAGAAATGTAATAATCGCAGACTGATTTAAAGTGATATCAGCAGGGAATGTGATATCTGTTGCTTTCTATCTGGGACATCAGCCTGTGTAGCTCGTTGGCTGCCTTCTTTTTGTGTTTTCCAGCAGCAGCCATCTTTAAATCCTGTAAGAATGAAGGCCATGCTTAATTAGCGCTCTGAAGGCCCTGAGGGGAGGGAAAATGTGAAAAAAAAGAAAAACTGCTGCTCAGATGCAGTAATGTATGTGAATGAGGACCACTGCTCATCACACACACACAGTGGGAACATCAATATTATGTGTAAATATGAATGAATTGCGCAGCGCTCCTGCTGGGTCAGCTGATTTTCAAAAGTTGAAACTCCACTTTTGTGTGTACTCATGCTAACGGAGTAGGACACATAATTAATGTTTGCACATAGATTGTACTTCAAATATCATTATGCACCAAAAAGAGGCAAATTTAATGAAGGGTAAACTTTGGAAATCCACCAGAGAAAGGATATTAAGGCCAGTTCCAGTTCCAGTTCCGCTCAGGCTTCTTGTTTTCCTCTTCAAACACCAAATTTGAGGATCAGTTCTGCAATTTTACTCGTTCCTGCACAAATACTGCAAATCTGACAGAAGCTCATCAAGACTGATTCTGGCTGCTGGTGTTTCCTGGCCTTATTTCATTTTGCTCGGCTTATTTTGCAAACCCAACCAGCGCCTTATTCAACAGATTTATACCCCGGTCAAAATACTGTGACCATAATATGAGATGCTGCTACGATCGGGTATTTCCTTTTTCTCTAGTATTTTGGACTGTGGTTCACAGGCAGCTGTTTTTTTTGTTGTTTTCTTTTACACAGGAAGCACCCGTGACCTTGTTTTCAAAGTGCTTCTCTCAAGTGCTTATTGTTGCTAGGTTACTGAAATTGTCTTTAGCGCTTCCCATCCCTCCAGTGTTATACACTGCAAATAACTGTGTTGTCAGTGACAACCATCAGGGTCAGTTTTTTTTCCTCTGGACAGCATTTGTTGACAGTGTTGATATTGTAAGCCCCGCCCGCCATCTTGGTTTTGGCCGAGAGAAGTGACATTGATGAGATCAGTGTGTTAAGTGCAAAAGTTTAACTTGCAGAAAAAAAACGCCCCAGCTGCCCCCCAGCTGCATGCAGAGGGTGGTCCTGTGTTGAGCTGAGTGTTGTCAGTGCTCAACTTCACGGGATTTGTGCAGAAACTAGATGTAGGTCCTTATCCTGTGTGTGAGAGTTTGCACAGGCAGGATAATGGATTTGCTTTGCATCAGTGTGACGGTTTAAGTTATGAGCTTTTCATCCAACCAGATGAAACGGCATAAAGTCTCCCTATGAGGGGCTGTAAGCAGTCGCTTGTAATACAAAAAAGTAAAAATAAAATATGGGTTGGAAAAACATCTTCCAGGCTCCATAAATCCAGCTTGTTATTAATGCCCTACCTGCTACTCCTCCCTCCCTCCCTCCCTCCCTTCATGAATGATTTAAACGGGGTAGTTTGATTGTGGTGCTCAGTCTGGCGTGCTCCCTCTGCCGCCCCCTGCTCTGCCCCACTCTGCCCCACTGTGTGTGTGCAGCAGGCTCATGCAGCCCCGATGAATAATGCAGAGTCGGCCGGTCAGCAGCTGCTCACGTTCGGTCTCCTGTCGACCCGCCGGTCTGCCAGCGTTTGTCGGAGCAGCAGTGGGTCAGCAGAACTCGGCCATGTTTCCTCAGCAGCGCAAGGTCCCGCCCCGCTGCTGCAGCGCCGTCCGCCTCCACCTGTAACCTGAGACTCAAACCTGAATCGTGCGGATGAACTCATTGTGATGCAGCCGAAATCTGCAAATGCAGGGTTTGAACTCTGAAGTGCAGCTTTATTTTGTTTACTCATGAGTGCTCTCATAAAAAAAAAACGGGGGGAGAGTAAGTGCTGGTTTTTGTATTTAAGCTCCTAAAGTATCAATAAAAAAAAAATCAATAAAACATCAAGATAGCTGCTGGTCTCATGATTTTTATAGATTTTGAGTTGGGGATTTGTTTCTTTTTTCAAGCACAGACACAAAAATGACCTTGCTCTGGTTTTGTAGTAGGAGATTTTAAACCGTATATCTTCTTCTAGTTTGGACTTTTGTTCAAATAACACAAACAATGAGGAACTTTAGATGAATATTTTTTAAAACATTCAACATCTGATCATTTTATAGACACCAATCTGCAGATTATTGATAATAGCCTTGAAGAATTGCTGCCTTAATACCTTGTTTATTATTATTTACTGCAATAGCTATAAAGAAACAATAATATAAAAATGAAATAGGGTTGCACATCTCTTTGTGATAAACGATTCGATTCGAATCTAGATACACAGATTACGATTCGATTCAAAAACGATACCCTTTTATTACAGACCGATTCGATTCGATTCGATTCAGTGTAGGACGATTTGATTTTCGGTTAATATCTGTTGTAGATCAAGAAGCCAATTCTATGAAAGTGACTACCATTCTACAGTACAATATTTTCTTTTCAAATATATACCCTAAAAGACCACATATCTCCAAGCATTGTTGCTTTAAAGCACTGGCAAAAAAGAAATAAAAAAAGGAAAAAAGAATAACAAGATCACATGTCAATGTATTCATATTTAGACATGGACCAGTATCTGTAAGAGTTTATGTAAATTAGCCATGCGACCCCTTTTCCACCCAGCTGGTTCAGGTGCTGGTTCGGAGCCAGTGCTGCTTAGCACCAGTTCTAGGTTCAGCACCAACTCCTTGCTGTGTCAGAGCGAGGTTACCGTAGCAACAAGACCAGCGCATACAGAGCATAGACTGTATAAAAGGTTATCGCTCCGTTTGTTTATCAATGAAGCCATGTCTCTGATGAAGCTAACAAGCTGAGCTTTGGCTAACAGCAGCTAACGCTCGTCTCACAACATTGCCGTCAAAACGTAGTTGTCGGTCATCGTCACGGCGATCACGGCTGCTTTTTTTCAGCCGAGTTTAGAGTTATCAAAAGTCTATGCTTCCACGTTGGGTCGGGTGTTCAACAGCCGCAGTTTGGAGCAGGTTTTCTGACTGTAGCAGCAGCAGACACAGGAGCAGCTCCTGGATGGGGAGTGTGCTAACCTAACTAGCAGCAGCAGCAAAGCTAACATCAGGACGTCATCTGTTAACCCCCCCTCCCTCCTGTCATCGGATACAACATGAAACTACTCCAGTTAGCGAATCGTGTTGTAACTAAGATATTCGCTGAAAAAAATAGTTTTTATTTGGCCTGCTGATTGATTTATGAGTTATTAAAGAGACCGCTAACGGCTAGGCACTCTAGCCCATAGCGATAACCGATTCATGACGCTACAACCGATTCATCTAGGAATTCATGGCTAATTTGTATCGATTCAGGAGGCTGCTACCGATGCAGCCGAATCTCTCACTTGTTAAACCGAATATCCGGTCGCATCGGTTTATCGTTTACAACCCTAAAATGAAACTGCTTTGACAGTGGGTGTGGAAGTCTTGTATGTTTTTCTTTCTCTCTTTGCACAATATTCATATTTTGTACAGTTTTATGAATATATTTCCCCTCTCCACTGACACCGTGTGACGTGAGATGGTATTTGGGCTGAAAACTTGTTTATGCTCGAGAGGCAGATTTTTCCATATAAGTGTAGTTTGAGCACCACACACTCAAAGACGCCCAGCGAGCAGCGAGCAGCGGACAGGGCACGCCTAGATTTGTTATGTAACAGCCAAACCAACATGTACATATGCTAACGAGATGCTGATTGGTAGATTGGGTTTACGATTACAAAGCATCTTGTGTATATGTAAAAAAACAACAACACACTTCTTGTTTCACTTCTGATGTTTCTGTTCACAATCTGTGTCTCAACCCGAATCAACTTTATGTGCAGGAGACGCGGCACAACCTGACGGTGAACCTGACCACGCTCCGAGTGTGGTGCTACGCCTGCGGCAAGGAGGTTTTCCTGGAGCGTAAACTGGGTCCCCACTCGCCCCACGCCGTCACCAGCAGCAGCGGCAGCGGCAGCAGCAGCAGCAAGCCCCTCCCGTCCTCGCAGAGCGCCGGTCAGGTAGGAACCAGGCCGCCGTCTCTTAGTCATCATGTTTTACTGCACAACACTTTACTCCCTAACTTTTACGGCTACAGCTGCAGAACTGCTGAGTCATAAAGCAGGTTCGATGATACAGGAAATTAAAAAGGAAAAAAAAAAAAGGTTATGGAGTTGAGGAGATGTGAAATACGCCATGAACATTTTCCGTCTGCCAGTCTGTGCTGTTTGAACTGACAGATTTACACGGCGCCTTACAACACTATCGCTTAGTTACATAACCACGCGGCCTCCGGTCGCACTGATTGATGGATCCCACCTCTCTGCCCTCAGCTACAGCTTGAACTACAAGTCAAATTGTGTTGTTACTCATTTACTAGATAAGATTTTTTTTTTCTTTTTTGATGACGAGGTTGGTTTGTGCTTTGCTGTGGCTCCAGGAGAGCGGTGGCGGCGGCGGAGTTGGCAGCAGCAGCAGCAGCAGCAGGGCCCCTGGGAGCCCAACCTCGCTGAGAGTGCCCCCTAATGGAGGCTGTGAAGACCTGGACATGGAGACAGAGGAAGAGGACGATGTGAGAGCCAGAGGTCAGTGTTCATCTCACCACAACAACATGAGTCTCACACATTATTGGATGATTTTAGAGAGTTGGACAGGTCAGTAACAGATATTGTATATTATATATTATAAACCTTTACCTTTGGTAATTGCAGCCAAATGAGAGAGATGCAATAGGTTTTCCTCCTAAACCTAAACGCCAGCTACAAGGTCAAGGAATTTCTTCAGGTTTAAAAAATATTGAAAATGGAGCAGTCATATAAACTACTAAATAAGTACTATTAAAAAAGAGTATTTCTCTTCCTGTTTTATCATTTAGATAATTAAAAGCATTTACTTTTGAAGTCAGAGGAGCGACAAAAAAAAAAAAAAAAATCCAGGTGTGTGTTTTTTTTAATCAGTGTTTGGTTCAGTTCAAAGAGAAGTCTGTGATTGAAATGAAGCTGAGCAGGAAACGGGTGCAACAACAACACCAGCGTTTTTAAAAGGCCTGACTCAACGAGCACGAGCAGACTTCAAAGTAGGAGCATTAGCTGATGTGTCAGGTCTCCTGTTAAAAGTTACACTTGAAAACTTCACTAAGACCTCGCCAACATCTGGAAACATCACTGGAAAGACAAGCAGCTTTTTCTTGAAATAGAGTTGTCGTCACACTGAGCTGCTGATAACAGCTGACTGAGGCCGATGCTGCCAGACACACCACTAAAACATGGGCAGTAGAAAAACCACACGTGACCTGTAAGCACAGACGACTCCCTGCTCCTCAGCGCCGACTGCTTCAGTCCCACTGGAGCCTCCGATGCAAATACTGTTCTCACTCAGTTGAAACTCAGTGACGCACAACCTCTCTCCCTACAAAACGACATATGTTATGTTAAACCTCCTACGGCGGAGCTCACGCTTTGGCACGAGCCGCCGCTTTGGTTATTTCTGTCACAAACACAGACCATGTGATCAGGAGGTGGAGTAATTAGGCTTTGTGAGAGTAGCGTCTGCAGGACGGGCCGGGCATCGTGAGGTTTTCACACTGTGAGGAGGAGGCACCTGCGTGAGAGAGCGATGCTGTATGAGGTGAGGGCGACAGGTGCGACACGTTGCAGTGGGGATGTAGTCGCTGTAGTTTGGCTGATTTGACTCGGTTATCGGCAGCAGCTGTGACACACAGCTCACACAGGCTTTAAGATGTTTCAGTCTGACTGCTGCTTTGTGCATCACTCATAAAATAGACACTATACACATATATGTATTTAGAGTCAGTGTGATGTTCACTGTCTCAAATAAACCTCATAAAGATGCCTAGAAATCAAAACACAAAAGATGCTTTTGAGTACCGGAGGAATCTATTGATAACTGTCAGTGCACTTGCTGATTGCTAATTAGCTTTTATTAGCACTACATGTGCTGAAAAGTCAGAATCATAATCAGAATACCTTTATTGTCATAATACAAAAAGGTGCATGATGAAATTGCAGCAACCGCTAAACGGTGCATAAAGAGATGAAAATAAAAAGAGATGAGGTTGTGAATTTAAATAACAATAAATAACCAGGAAAAATATTCTTCAGCATAGCTGGCATAGGACAACAAAAATAAAAACAGCAGCATTACAGTGAGGAGTTCAGGGTTTTAACAGCGCATGGATAGAAGCTGTTTTTCAGTCCTGCTTTTCAGGGACCTGGCCTGTCTTCCTGATGACGAATAGAAAAAAATCAATAAATAAAACTAAAACTATAAATAAAGTAAACAAATGAAGGTGGAAAAACTGGGATGACGTTCGCCAACAGCTATGGAAACACTACACTTACATGAATATAACAGTAGGAGTGAGAAATCCTTTAATATTAACTGTGTCGTGTGCTGGGTGGGTGGGTGGGGCAGCTGGCTGGTGTTCGTCTAATGGGTTGAGGTGAGGTGAGGTGAGGGGGGGTGGGGGGTGGGGGTCCTACAGAGTCAGACTTTGACAGCCCCCTTGTAGAAGTTGATGAATAAGTTATCGCTGCTTTACACACAGAATGACATCTGAGTCCACCGGCCAGTAGCGGCTGATTTAAAACACACCAGGTGGAGAGACGTCGGTTCTTCTGCTCCCGCTTATCATTTATTCATTCAGAAATGGAGCGGGTCGTCTTAACAACGTGGGGACTTCGCCGCCGCTGCTGTCGTCAAACTGTACATGTGTCTGGATGTGTGTGACTCGGTTTAATCCTCCTGCTCTGCTCCCTCCTCCCCAGGCCTGACGGGGCTGAAGAACATCGGCAACACCTGCTACATGAACGCCGCCCTCCAGGCCCTGTCCAACTGGTGAGACCTTGCCCTCTGTTTACCTGCCCTTTACACCCCCCCCCTCCATCGCCCCTCCCCACATGACCTCTCACTCTGTGACGCTGCATTCAGGGGCTGCGGTGTATACTGTACATCTTTGAACAGGCTTCTTCTCAGCAGCTGCTTACAGTTGTGCTCCCTGCCCGGCTGCTTCTTGTTGACTGTGAGGAATGGCCATGCCCGAGCTCACTTTAGGGGTAGGGTGGGGGGGTGGGGGGGTTGGGGCGGTGGGGCGGCTGAGTGAAAACTGCTGCAGTGCACCATTTGAGATGGCAGAAATGGCCTTTTGTAGATCCCAGTAGGGTCTTCAGTTACAAATGAGCGCCAACTCATTCCCCATCTGCTCTGCCCTTTCTCCTCCTTTCTTTCCCCTTTACCACCCTGTCTCTTTTTTTATGTGTCTCCCTTTTACTATTTTCTCTCCCAGTCGGCCTCATTTAAAAAAAGAAATTGTTTATTGAAATGCCAATCGTCCCAAGTCATTCTTTATGAATGCATTGCTGGTGTGGTCACTTGAATTAGGACTCCGCAGCCGAGCCCCAGGCTGTGCTTTTCCTTAGTTTTTTTTTTTTTAAGCTTTTACTTCTTCTACCCAGGGGCTGGTAAATTTTTTAAAATTAAACCGATGCCTAGGCTGGATACAAGTCCAAATGGGGAAAAAAAGGAAAAAAAAGATGTGGGTCAAAATTTGCAATCTAAATCACATTCCAGAAATAGGAGGAACTGAGTCATGCAGCTGCAGAAGGAGGGAGCGTTTCTGAAAACTTTCCTTTTGATGTCTGTTTGTGTGAACGCTGCTTATTTCAGCTCCTGTCGAGGTCATTATTCAGTTTGAAGGACTTTTCTCTTGCCAAGAGAAGGGAACACACTCTGTGCCTTGTTCATCCTGTAGTCTCTACTCTTCCTCGAAGAATTCCCGAGCACTGTGTATCCATCAAATATATTTTTAAAAAAAACTCCTCAGCTGTTTTTTCTCTCTTTCAGCTGCTTCCAACGTCCTTCAGCCCTCAGCTGTGGGTGGAGTTGTCCTGCATGAGCTAGTACCCTGGGAATTTGTGATATCACTCAACAAGTGAAATAGGAATTTAATGAAGTAGAATAAATCAGAAATACAGGCAGAGGACAGCATTATGTAGAAATACTGCACTCTCAGTTTCCTCTGTAATGTTCTTCTGCTTCATGAGAACTTCTACTAATACAAGCAGCAGATTTTCAGGAATTGAAAATGGATATAGCACAATCTTCCCCAAATTACATCTGCTTCTGTTCGATTCAGTTCAGATTGATGATAATCTAATGAAAAAAGCTTGTTTAGTCCCCACATGTGATGTCGTTCTGTCTCTGTCCACCCGCAGCCCGCCTTTGACACAGTTCTTCCTTGAATGTGGAGGCATGGTGAGGACGGACAAGAAGCCCGCACTCTGCAAAAGCTACCAGAAACTAGTCTCAGACCTGTGGCACAAGAACAGGTTGGTGTCTCTTCATAACAACATCTCACCCCACCAAGCCACAGCTCACTTCAGGGCTTCAGCGACCAGACATTAAGTGGTTTTTTGGGTGTAATCCAGGACCATATCATGTTAAGCTTCCTTATAGTTGTTGTGTACGTCACTGCTTGGTTGAATGAGTTGTGTTTTTCTCACCTCGCAGACCCTCCTATGTCGTCCCAACCAACTTGTTCCAGGGGATCAAAGCCATTAACCCCATGTTCAGAGGATACTCTCAGCAGGTGAGTCACCGTTTGGATGGTGTAACATGTATTTGCATATTCATTATACTCTACAAGCACTGGATGAACATACGACATAGCTGCAACTTTTGTTTCTTACTTTTACTGAAAAGTAATTGTTTGTTATGATGTGAGCACAGGTGGGTTTATTTACTTCTGCCTCTGCCTTTTTGCAAATTAGAAGAAAAAAAAAAAGCGTAATGAGTTTTGTGTCGATTTAACTTTGTACAGTTTGTGGGATGTTCTCATATCCGTAATGATGAGCTCAGATACGTGTGGGTAATGCTTTGGTTTTTGTTTGCACTGCAGTGATTACACTGTAATGCAGTTGCTGTAGCATGAAACACAAACAGGTACAGGTCAACAAACTTTATTCTCTCTTTTTTATTTTGTTTTTTTTACTGAGAAATTCTTTCAGTGTGACTTTATGTTGAGACGAGGTTTTTATGGGTCTGATGGCCAGACTATAAAGTTGTCCCAGATATTATTAACATTTCTCTTTTTCTCCTCTTCCACTCCGTAACCTTCGGTGTTCATCCTTTTACAGAGATTACCTTTGCTCCAACTCAAATCACTCAGCCAGATAAACTGAATCCTCCTCCTCCTCCTCCTTGCAACTATTAACTCTAAAACCACAGACTTTTCCATTCACACACAAATACTCACATTAAACCTAAAAATAAGTTGCTCAATTTCATTCCAGGAGGTGCGTCGATGAAAAGATCCACGCATCATAAACGTAAAGGATTTCGGAGGATGTATTACTGAAGCGCATCTTGTCTTTGTCCAATGTCTGTAAATAAGGGATTTATGTGCCTGAATGGTGAGACGATAAAAGGGCCTGTTTCCTCTCAGCTTGCCAGTGTTTATTCAGAGGAGTTAACTGAGGAATATTCATTTGTCACGCCACGCTGGGCCGCGCAGCCTTGAAATTAGCATCGCTGTGAATGAAGTTAACATTCCAGGTCCTGGGAGAGGAGAGTTCATCTGGCCTGAGAGGGAGATTGGATGTCTGAGGTTCATTAAGTTTGATTACACATTCATGAGCGTTTGCTCTCAGGTTTTGTTATGCAGAATTAGGATAAACGAGGTGAAGTGGTGGTTGTTTGTTATTTTGGGGAGGGAAAAAATGAGCTGTGAGAAGAAAGCTGTGCTGCGTCTGTCAGACTCGATTATATTTAGGAAGAATTAGTGATGTATTATGTTTTAATGTTCTATTCAGGGAAAGGAAATTAGCTATTTTTGACTAATTAAACAAAAATAGCGGCACGAAACTATAATTTTTCAGCCGGTTGGAACTAATGTGCAGCCTCAACTAACATTTAGATAATAATAATACATTTTATTTGCAAGCGCTTTTCCAGATGCTCAAAGAGACTTTACACTGTACAAATTATAAAGTAGAGCAAAGTCAGAATAAGATAAAATTCAAAAACCGCAATAAGCAATAATGAAATGCACAAACTTATACATTAAAAGCTAATTTAAAGAGGTGAGTTTTGAGTCTTAAATGTTGGGAGGTGTGTGCAGATATGGATGGGTTTTGGATTTCTTTTTTGGGATGTCTTTATTTATAAGAGTTTTTTCATATTTATTTCACTGATTCTGTTTCCTTTCCAAGATGAAAGTGAACCTTTTGTTTGTTTGTTTCTTGCGATCTCCAGGACTCCCAGGAGTTTCTGCGCTGCTTGATGGATCAGCTTCACGAGGAGCTGAAGGAGCCGATGCCCGAGCCTTACGACCAGTCCAGCGGCGTCACGGTGGAGGACGGCCCCGAGGAGGACAACCACAGCCAGTCGGACAACGACTTCCAGTCGTGCGAGTCCTGCGGCAGCAGCGAGCGCGCCGACAACGAGGTGCAGGGCGGCAACGTGCACATGGACGACACCAACGAGGCCGAGATGCTGATCCCCGAGCAGGACGAGATTCAGGCCAACAGGGAGTGGCAGAAGGAGAAGAACATGATCAATGACCTTTACCGTGCCGGAGTTCACGGCGTCATGGGCGGAAACTCCGGAGGGACGGACATGGACAAAGACGTCGACACCACCACCGAGACCACGCCCATCATCAGCAGCCAGGGAGCCATCAAGGTTCAGAGCAGAACGTCAGGTAATCACAAACTACAGTCTGTCATAAAAAATGTTCAAACAAGGAGCTCTTCTTTTCTCAATCAGAGGCACTCTTTGATTTGGAGAGGAATGCAGGAGATGTAAAAACAGAGAAAAGTCCAAGGCATTCTCTTTAAATCATTAAAATGCCTTTATTTATCTGGCATTGTCACAATGACATTTAAAATAGCTCCAACGCGTTTCAACATCAAGCCTTCATCAGGGAGTCAAAAGAACTCTGTCATGTTTAATTCTTCTGTAATTTACTTAATTATCTACTAGGCTTTATTTTTGAAGAGGAATTATGCAAGATTTTTACCTTAATTAAACAGCTTTGGAGGACTTGTGATTGTTTAATGACTTGTTAAGTGGATAATGGAGGCTCTCTGCCTTCCACCTAATGTCTCTTGGCCCAACAACTAACCTTGCAAGATCAGCGCTTTGACCCGGTGTCCAAGTTCTCGTCTTTAGAGAAACATGGACTGCTTTACTGCAGCACGACACAAACACGCCCAGTAATCCATAATTTGAGGATATATATGCACTCTGAAAGCGACGACTCCTCAAATTCACTGTATTGAAACCAGGCACTCTGTCCTCTAGATTCCTTCCCAGATATCCAAATGTCCAACATCACAAGACCGCAGAGTCCAGTCCCGATGGAGGGACACATTCCCAAGATGTCCAGCAGCCCGCCCAAAGCTGCCTCCGGCTGGCCCAGCCTCAACCCTGCACACAAGAAAGGTACGTAAGAGAACCAGAGGCCGACAGCTGATACAGTCTGGTTTTTAATAGCGTACTTATATCTTGTATCTTGTCTCTGCAGACTTACTGTAACGCTCTCTTCTCATGTTTCTCTCTCTGCCCTCCCACAGCAGTGACCACATTCTCTCCACCAAAGAACAAGCGTCAGAAGAAATACCGCAGCGTCATCTCGGACGTGTTCGACGGGACCATTGTCAGCTCCGTTCAGTGCCTCACCTGCGATCGGGTTAGTAAACAGATGACAGGATTGCTGAGAGTGTGAAGGGAAACAGTGGTAGAGGAGACAGTAGCTTCGTTTCCATTGCAGGTTTTCCCAAAATAAAAGTGATATTTCTGAAATTTCAAAAAAGTACTATTTGCTATTTGCAGATGTTTCCATTGTCAAGTGTTTTGCGAATGAGCCGTAACTCTCGTAAAGTCTAGTCTTGTAACAGAAGGAACTATTCTGAAAAACCACCTCATGAGAGCGTAAAATCTTTTGCCGATATTTGAGAGGTTTTTACCATCCTGTTTTTTATTGCGATATTTAGGTTTTGCACATTTCTACTCATTTGTACTCCAAGGTCCAAAGAAGATGAATATTCTGGACAGTTTATTTGTTTTGCCTTCTCTTGTGCCACATATTGTGATATTTTGCTGCAGTATTAAACAACAAAATGACTAATCTATAAACCATTAAAAGACATTTTTTCTGTTGACATGTGGTTATTTGCCTGTGCTTGTCCTAAGATTAATCGTTCTGTCTGTGTGTGTGTGCTGTGTCTGGCAGGTGTCTGTAACTCTGGAGAACTTCCAGGATATCTCGTTGCCCATCCCAGGGAAGGAAGACCTGGCCAAGCTCCACTCCTCCACCCACCAGACCTCCATGGTAAAAGCGGGCTCCTGTGGGGAGGCGTATGCGCCACAGGGCTGGATCGCCTTTGTCATGGAATACATCAAGAGGTGCGTGTTTGTGTGTAATGTCAGCACCGTATTTATTTACATTTCACACCAGACACGAGTTAATCTTTGCTTTTTTTCCCTTCCTTTTTTGTTCAAAATGCACTCTGGTCTGTTTCTGTATTTAGTTGGTTCTGGGGTCCCGTAGTCACGCTACAAGATTGTCTTGCGGCTTTCTTTGCCAGAGATGAACTGAAGGGTAAGCACGTGGGTGTGGATCTGTCCTACAAACACAAGCACTCACAGGTTGACGGCTCAATAACTGTGTGTTTGTTGTTTTCTAGGAGACAACATGTACAGCTGTGAAAAATGCAAGAAGTGAGTACTTGATGGATATTAAGCCAGACGACTGATTTCTCATCAGAAACAGTTCTTTTTTTTTAATGATTGCCCGTCTTTTTTTTCTCCTTAGATTACGAAACGGAGTCAAGTTTTGTAAAATGCAAAGTTTGCCAGAGGTATACAGACAAATGTTGTACCTCATGTCATGAATAAACCAAAATATTCATCCCCTGAGCTTCACACCCAGGTTTCTAAAATAATTAAACTTTCTGTTGCTCCAGATTCTCTGCATCCACTTGAAGCGCTTCAGACACGAACTGATGTTCTCCACCAAGATAAGCACTCACGTCTCCTTCCCGCTGGAGGGCCTGGACCTGCAGCCCTTCCTGGCCAAAGACGGCTCCGCCCAGACCACCAACTACGACCTGCTGTCAGTCATCTGTCACCACGGCACTGCCAGCAGTGAGTGGGCACATTCCCAACCCCTCCCCCTTTCTTTTTTTTTTTTTTACATGAGACTGGGGCATCTGCCATCAGTTGGCACTTTAAGAGGGTCCTGCATTCATTAGAACATTTCACATGCACTTGTTAGGTTTATGAATGCTGCTCTAACACATTCCCCACGCGGTCTGCTCCCAGGTGGCCACTACATCGCCTACTGCAGGAACGATGCGAACAATCTGTGGTATGAATTCGATGACCAGAGCGTGACCGAGGTGTCCGAGTCCCTCGTCCAGAACGCAGAAGCTTATGTGCTCTTCTATAAGTAAGACGTCACACTGGACCCCGAACGGTTAACACTCCACTTTACAACAGTTGTAAACAAAGCACAGTCACCCTCGGTAACACTTCCAAGATCTTGCTCTGGCTGCTTCCATGTTCATTACTCACATCTCGCCGTTGATTGGTCTGTTCCCGTCACAGAAAGAGCAACGAGGATGCAGTGAAGGAGCGTAGGAGGGTGTCAGGTTTGTTCAGCATGATGGAGCCCAGCCTGCTGCAGTTCTACATCTCCCGCCAGTGGCTTAACAAGTTCAAGACCTTTGCCGAGCCGGGGCCCATTTCCAATGATGACTTCCTGTGCTCGCATGGAGGTACATACGATCACAATCTTTTTTTTATTTCGTTTTTTTTCTTCTTCTTTCTTTTTTTTTCTTCCTTCCCCCCAAAAACCACACAGAGGTCAAAGCGTCTCTGTGCAGGAATCCTTTCACTTTGCCCCGTGTCCAAACAGTTAGCGGAAAAGCTGTGCTCTGCCCTCCCCTCTCCACACAAGCCTTTTCTTTCATCTTGGCTGGGGATTTTTTTGACTCTGACAAAGACTTGCAGAGTATTCCCCTCACAACACAGCAGACTTCAAAAGAGGGTTTTACATCTCTTTGTACAGATGATCCGTCTTTCTCCTTTTAGTAGCAAAGAGGGGCGGATTCTTAAAGGGTTTGTGCCAATCAGCTGCTTTTCTTCTCCAACCTCTCTCTATTCATGCTGGGAAACGGCGGTATTGAAAATTGAGTTGGAATCATGTAAATTTATGATAAAGCTGTTACAGGCTACAGCGGCTGTAAAGAAGAATGCGTTCGTGGTGTAAATAAGCACCTACCAGTTATCTCCTCCTCCTCCTCTTTCTCCAATGCAGCTGTAAAAACAGCCCAGTCATGTACGTAAGCGGTGATAATATCAGCTCAGTGATTGTCAGTTGTTTAGTTTTCCATGCAAATCCAAAGTATCACAGCTTATTTTCACTTTCCTATTCATAGCCAAGGGGTGTCATCAGAAATGGATAATTGGGTACAGTTCGCAAAGCCTTTTATTAGGGACTCTGTTCCTCCAGGAGAGGTTTTTATTTTCCAGAGAGAGAGGGACATGACGTGGTTGTAAGCCATAGGTTTTTCGAGGAAACAGGACAAAAAAACAAACTGATCTGATTTGTTTGTTTTTATATGTGCAAATCACAGTCCTCTCTCTGTGACTCTGCTTCCCTGCACGCACACATCCTGCTGCATTGTGGTGTCTTTTTCATAATTTCAGGATCTCTCGTACTGTAGCAAGCAAAATGAGGATTTCAGCTGCAGTTCAGTGAATGTCACATCTGGGGACAACAAATCTGTAATCACTTGATAATTCCAGATAATTGAACTTTTCTCATTCATCCATTCACCCACAAATCAGTTTAAATGCGTAGCTGTTTTTGCACTAAAACTGAAGGATCCTCTCTATCGAGTTTAGTTTTTCATTTGTTAAATGTAATGTGTGAATTGTTTCAGAAATATAATGTTGGAGCAGGATTAGAATAATCTAGCTTCAAGGATGAGGAAAGGACAAGGTTTTAAATCCTCGCTGAAACAAAGAATAAAAGCTCTCTGTCCTTTCAACCTTTTTGTCTTGTGAGCCTTGAAAATGAGGCAAAATGTACTAGTGACCCTTTTGTCACAGGTTATGGCTTCAATGTGGAGACGAGCGATTCTTCCTCCTCAGATTGTTTCACTTCAAGAGTTTCAGACGCCTTAAAAAGAGGGACAGTGACCAAAAAATATCACAAGGAAAAAGCAAAAAAAGAATTGGCAGTTTTGTGGAGCAATTTCCTTTTTTCTCTTTTCATTTGGATCGTAATAACATTCAATAATCCTGTGACCGGTCAGATTCTTCTCAGTTTAAGAACCTCCGCTCTAGTGATGAGCTCTGGGGTTGAGGAAGGGTAACAACGTTTCCAACACTGATCTATATTCTATACAACATCCTGACACATTGGAAATGTTACCTCGTTAATGTCTGACGGGTGTTTCATTGTGTTTCATCAGGTGTGCCACCCAACAAAGCCTCATTCATCGACGACCTGGTGATAATGTTGCCGCAGAACGTGTGGGATCACCTTTACAGCAGGTACACACACTGCATACATACACACGGACACTTTGCTCATTGTTCTCCTGAGTGCATTATCATTTTTTCCCCTTTGTGCCGTTGGTTTTTTATCTGTGAGAGAGTTAATGTGGACGGCTTCTCCGCAGGTACGGAGGGGGACCGGCTGTCAACCACCTGTACGTTTGCCACACGTGCCAGATCGAGATAGAAAAACTGGAGAAACGGCGCAAGTCAGAGCTGGACATGTTTGTCCGGGTAAGACCTTTTAAATCATACATTCACCAGGCAAACTGTGAACAGTAAAGGAAAGACAGACAAGCTTCTAGTCATAAACAGTGTAAAAACTGGGTTGAATCTGAGCAGCCAGTAACCGTGAACATGTATAGACTCTATTTTCCAATCTGTTCAGCCAGTTGATAGGCTGCATGTGTTGGTGCTCCTCGCCCAGCAGGAGATGAGAGGTGTGAGTCTGATGAAAGCCTTTACCATTAATGCATTGAGACAGATGCACCTGTCATTTGCTTCAGCAAAGCCAGCAAGAAGTGCAGCGATTGTGTCATTTCCAGGAAAGTAGAAAATGGGTGCAGTGTGGTGTTAAGACTGTCTTCTAATTGGAATAACTACCAGAGAAAATTGATTAGGTTTTTCCATCTCCTCTCCTCTCAATCCTTTCATCCTCACTTAATTTTTCTTTTTTTTGTCTCTCTCCCTCTAAACCCCCTCAATGCCCCCCCCCCCCCCCCCCTCTTCCTCCTCCTCCCATTTCTCCTCCCCATCTGTTTGCGTCCTTTCTCCTCCCTCTTGTCTCTACTGCTCTCTCCTCCCCCATTTCCTCTCTCTCTGGCCTCCCTCTGCTCCCCCCTCTGTAGCTGAACAAGGCGTTCCAGGAGGAGGAGTCTCCAGTGGTCATATACTGCATCAGCATGCAGTGGTTTCGTGAGTGGGAGGGCTTTGTCAAAGGAAAAGACAATGGTAATTGGACAGAAGTCTTGCCTTTCCACCCCCAGCCTGGTTTAAATGTCTTATTAAAGGGCTAAATCTGCACCACATGACATTTGTGTCAAATGTTCAGTATCTGGTGATTGGTTGTGATTTACTATGAGAAACCTGCTGTGATTTTATTTTCTTATCAGATGTTAATTTATCTTATCAAACAAATGTCACATCTATGCATTTTATGGACAGAAGAATAAACCAAACAATCAGCTTTTCTTTTTTTTTTTTTTTAAATAGGACATCCTCTCGCTACCAAAAGCTGCTCATGTTCAAAAGAAGCTGTGAAGTCCCGTTTCTTGTCTTGATTTATCTTCAAAGAGTTTGCGTTAGTCCCCCGAGTCAAGTTTCCCTCTTGCTACAGCATAAATGAAGCATCGAACTATTCTTCTTTTTTATTCCACGTGTTCTCTTTTTTTTGTCTCCACACGCTTTGTATTGTCATATCTATTTATAACAACTTACATCTGGCATGTCTGTTTTCCTCTGACTTCTGCACCTCTAATATTTGTTTTCTCTCTGTAGCAAGTGCAGTGCAGAAACTGCTTTTCATATTGTGACAGAAACATTTGGCATTTAACGTCACTCCTCTTTGAAACAATTAAGACTGAGAATATGTGTCTGAAGAAGAATAAGCACGTGTTATTGTTTATAATTGTGGCAGCTAATTGTCTTTCTTCATCTTTTAAGATCCACCTGGTCCCATTGATAATTCCAAGATTACAGTCAACAAGAATGGCCATTTAACACTCAAACAAGGTACTAATATTATTATTGTGGATGTCATGTTTTATTATTCCTCTGCTGTAGGAAGTTTCAGTTTTTCATCTTTATTGTAAAAAGCATGTTATAAGTAAATTATAGTGAGATATAAATTAATGGTCTTGTAAGTCTCTTTTGCAGATTGTTTTTGTACTTGTGATATGTAAGCGCGTGTGTTTGCATTGACCCTGCAGGAGCTGACTCGGGGCAGATCTCTGAAGAGACGTGGAACTTCCTTCACTCGATCTACGGAGGCGGCCCGCTGGTGACGGTGCGGCCGAACGTCAGCCACCAGGAAGCCGAGTCCTCGCAGTCGGAGGAGAAGATCGAAATGGAGACGCGCTCTCTTTAAGCAAGCACTCTACAGCAAACAATGGGAAAACGTTTCAGAAACTAAAAGCCTTTTTATTTTGCACTTGACTTTTATTTCTAAAGCATTCAAGCAAAGGACCTCATCTTTACCGCTACATGACAGCCTTTGACAGCTGAGGGAATTAACATGTCTTAAAAGGTTTGTCATTTTGTACAAATCTGTATAAAGAGTTCTTCAATTTCTATTAGCACTGTAGTATTCATGTGTCAGGTTGTTTTCTGAACCAAGCATTTAAAGTATGTGCAGCTAAAAATTCCACTGAATGCCATATTTCTTTCTTTTTTTTCTTGACCAAATGAGCACATATTATTTGTCCATGTGTCTTGTGTTGCTGATAATGACGAATCACAATACATCTTGCTGTAGATATATCACACATTTTTCCTGTTATAATGTTGTCCAATGAATGGTAAGGAGAGCAAAATGTGACACTTAAAGTGATGAAAATCATAAGGGTATGAAGGGACTAATTACTGACTAGTCTCAGGAATGAATTTTGTGTTTTGCACTGTTCTTTATACGTACAAATTGGCATGCTCACGCAAATGTCTGGTTTGTATTTGAATGTACCAGTACTGATAGTGACAGTATGTTGGTCAAGATTCAGCACTTGGTTATTTATCACAGAAGGGAGTGATTTAATATGATGTTAATAGGTTTTTTTTTTGTAGAAAATAAGTGGCAGGCAGAGTCTGTTAAGAATGCATGCTTTAACACTCAATCCCAGTTTAACATCACATGTAACTGCATGTAAATGCAAAGCTGCTCATAAAATGTGCACGCAACTCATGATCCGGTTCTATCTTCACTAAACTGTACAGCTATAGGAAGCATATAGCAGTATCTAATCAGCATCATCATCAGCAATCTAATTAATTAAAGGCATTATTTTTGTGTATGGGCATGGTGTTGCTTCATGTGTTGGCTGATAGGCAGTAACAGGATGCTGTACTGTAAGGTTTTGCATATGGATGTCACTTGAGTAAGATCTACGCTGATTTTTGGCTGGCTGACACTATTAAAACTTGACGAAAACATACTGAGCAGTGTGCTTCCATTAATTGTGTCACCCTTTTGCTGATTTCTCCAAACTACAGTGGCTGTTGGGTGCAAAACAAGGAGGTAAATTAGACCCCTCAAAAATAAAAAATAAATCTATTATAGAGTGTATTTACCATTCATTAAAAGTGATAGTAAACAGTCATGAATCAAGAGAGGTTAGTGTGTGACCGACTCACTGCACTTCTGGCAGGGGGGAAAATGTATAGTGTTGCATTTTGACAAGCGCGGCTGAATCGGCTCACACACACTCACTCACACACACACACACCCCGACTAGTTGACTGGACTGAAAAAACATGGCTGCGGCCGAACGTGCAGCAGATTTACGGAAGTGAGGTATGTGTAATTCTTGAGCTACAAAAAGCTATTTTAGAAGTGGACCACCAATTCGGTACTTGT
Source organism: Decapterus maruadsi (assembly GCA_030347415.2). NCBI lineage: Eukaryota > Metazoa > Chordata > Actinopteri > Carangiformes > Carangidae > Decapterus > Decapterus maruadsi. The sequence continues at coordinate 24,932,133 of CM064906.1, forward strand.
AGCACAGCAACATTTTACAAACCCTGAATTTAGTATCCCAAGAAAAAAAGAAAAAGAAAACGCCTACGACCTACCTGCACTGTTTTGTTTTTGCAGTACACACAGATATATCGGCAAAGTTATGCGCGGAACAATCAGCTCAGCTAGCTCGGGTTAGCTAATATTAACCTGCTGCTGCTGCTGCGGCGGCGGCTGTTAGCACGTAGCTGCTAAGCTAAAACGGTTACTAACTGCCGTTGGCTGCTAACCATGCTACTTGTGCCGCTAACCATGCTACTTGTGCTGCTAACCATGCTACTTGTGTCTGTACGCAGCAGTTGAAATGTAAACCTCGGCGAAACATAATGTCAGTAGCGGTTCCCTCCCTTTTTTCTGTTGTTGATGCTAGCTACTATGCACCCGATGTTAGTTAGTAACGTTAGTTAGTAAGAGAGAGAAGAGCTACATCTCAAATCGCCTTAACGGTTTCTGCGGTTAACTGGGTAAAACTAGCCGAGCTAACGTTAGCCAAGTTGGCTAACTAGTCTAGTCGTTCACGAGAATGTAAAAAAAAATCCATTTCACAATTTAATGGGCTGGTTTGAGATTAGATTATATAGTAGTGTACTTGTTAGTTGGTTGGCAGCGTGAAAGATAATGTGAATTTTTATTTTTGACGGGTGCAACAGTCTGCCGTGTTTGGGGGGTCTTAAAGCGTTAATGTTTTATATTAATTAGCCCCTTAGAGCTAACGGTAAGTTTAGTTTGCTGGGGTTAGCTCGCCAAACCGCAAAGCTGTAAGTCAAGTAACGTTTGCTTGGGTTGGAAGTTGTGTTGGTCCATGCTAACGTTTACATTGCTCCTCGAAACCACCTGTGTTTTTTTTTCCTTCTAAACGTGGTGGTTCCGGAGTGTTTTTTTAACGGTAAACTTTATAGAGTTCACCTGACGACAAGCGCAGAAAAATAGTGTTATGTTAACTTGACGTGACCGACATGTGGAGGTTTGAGCGATTCTCGTCGGTATGTACAACAACACGACTGCGTGGATTTTTTGTTGCCAGTAGGCCCTGTGGAAGTGTTGAACTACAGGTCAGCAGCAACAGAGACGAACAGACCAACACGACGGTAAAAACAACTCAAAGCTTATTTGTTTTATCATGAAACAAGATTGAGATTTCTCACTGTGAAACTCAGCTAGCTTAGCTCGTTTGCAAACAACACTAGCCTCTTACACTTCTGCCTGTAAGGAGGTTGTTTACTTATGTCAGGGCTCTAAACTGCTCCTAAATGGGGGCATTTTGCCCCTAAAATTTGATACAGTGCAAGTACAATTTTTCATCTACTTGCGTATGTGCAACCAGCAAATTTGCTGTTTTTTAACACTGGTAAAATGTGGAAGAGGCGACTCAAAGGATGTGGTATCTGTAATCACAGGTGGCAGGTCAATGTGTGTGAGGATCAATGAATGAAAGGGAAATGCGAATATTTGCTTTGCAAGGTGATGTGTGCCGCTAAATGTTCTGCTTGAGCTCCTAGATTTTAAGTTAGGGGCCACTGTGCTCTAGTAAAAAAAATAAAAAGTTAGTCTGGTGCCCTGTATGTAAAGCTGTGGCGTTCACCCCCTTAACATATCAATGAAACCAGTGTTAGGATGGTGTATGAGGGGGCAAACGAGCAATTTGTAAGCACTGGTCTGTCATGATTACAGTAATACAAATAAGCACGTGTTAAACATACTTTCACAACCAAACGCGCTGTAGAGAAGTACAGGAAGTGGTTTGACTCAGAGGTAAATCACACGTGTTCTGTCTTGATCCTTGTGTGTGAGACCAATATCATATTCTGGCTTTGACACTTTTTTTTAATGTGAGGTTAACAGTTTGTTGACAGCTTGTGAGTAGAAGTTGTTCTTTTCTTTTACATACATGGCAGTGTTTTGTGGTAAGACTGTAATGAACTTGCTCAATCCGCTCCACTGCCAAATGAAACTAAGTACTCACATGGTTTACTGGGACAATGGTGTGCTGAGATGTTTCCTTGAAAAATACGCAATTGTGTGATCTTCCATATATTTTATTCATTATTGGTTCAGATAATAAAAAAACACATTTCTTCTTGGCTCAGTAACTCAGGACTGTTCACTGTCATTTACCCACTGATGCTAGAAAGAGAAAGCACCAAACAAATAATGGTCTGTTGTCTAAAGCAGCGGTTCCCAACCTTCTTGGCTTATGACCCCATAAAACACAGCAGTGTCTAGTTGTTGCCCCCGATCAGGCGTTGACATCAGTTACATGCAGTTCAACCAAAAAAAGCCACTCATCTGTAAGAGTGTTTCATTTAGGCACTTTACAGAGGCATGAAGAATGAAAGACGTCAGATTTTTTCCACATCATTTTGTGTAACAGTTTTATTCTGGCTTAGGTACATTTATTCAAATTTTCCTCTAGCGTTTATACCTGTGGAGTGATAATACAGTAGTGTGTGAACGATTTAATGTGAGAGTGCTGCCTTCCAGAAATGAATCAATGAGTAGTTTCTATATAGTAGTTGAGGTCATACAAAGTGCAGTAAAAGAAAGAAAATGTAGCGTTTGCTGCGACCACCCTTTGCTTTTTAAATGCCAACCAGCTCTCCACGGTATACTTGTCATTTTCCCACCCAAGCACTTGGCAAATAGACAGTTACTACAGTTTTTATGTGCATGCAGGTTGTCGCAGTCCCTTCTGTATCTTCATGTAATCCCAGACTGACTCGGTGATGTTGAGATCACGGCTCTGTGGGGGGGCAAATGATTTGTTTCAGCACTCCATGTTCTTCTTGTTGCTGATTGCTCCTTATAACCCTGGTTGTGTGTTTGTTTGGAGTTAGTTACTGCTGCAAAATAAATGTGATGCCTCTCTGATGGTGAGGCCGCACGACGGCTAAGAATCAATACATCTGAATGTGAATGTAAAGCCTCGGCGCCGCACTGTATGTTTTGATGCTGACTCTCTAGATGCTGCACAGCTAAGGAGGCTTTTACTAATGATTAGCCCTCTTTAAAAAAAGTTCTTGCATGCCTACTTTGTAACAGTGTGTGGACTAGGAAAAAAGCAAGCTACATGCACTCTGTATTTTATAACACTGCAGTGATTACACCTCTCGTGTGTTTATTATGTCTCTCCTCGGCGGGGCGGGGTTCTCGCATTGTCCTTCTCTTTTTTTCGATCCGCTCGTCAGCTCCAAACTCACTGGTCTGCACCTCGTTAACAGACCACAGTGTGGATTTACACACAGCAACAGTTTCCTCAGGTGAAGGAATAACAACAGTCTCGATACAGATCAGCTGGCGCTGTTGCCGCAATGTTTTTGAAATTTCCGGGTTTGATTCTCATGTCCGACGTTGCGCTCGCGCTGACTCTCTGCCCAATCCGCGGAAGGCAGTCGGATGACGTCACGTTATAGTAACGCTTCGGCTCGCTTGGAACCAGGGCCGAGGAGGTACGAAAAATGGGACCTGGTACAGGTACTAGGGCTAGTGGAAACACGCAAATAGCGCGCCGTGTCGTGCCGTGCCGTACCGTACCGTGCTAGTGGAAACGCGCCATTAGTCTCTCTGTTCTCCAACTCTCTGTCGTAACCTATACTGTGCTTTATAGCAGCTGAATTCACAGTATAGTTCTCATGCACATGTTTATTTTGTTTTTGTTGTTAGACAATAGAATGAGAGTGAGAGAGAGATTTAATTGCAGCCTGTAAATGCTGCAAGTTAACCAGCAATCATTCTGGATCTGCTGCGCTGATAAAATCCTTATTTTATAATTGGAGCATCATCTAAAAGAAAGTCGAGATAAAAGCAGGTTGATGACAACACCCTTTTTGAGCTTTTGGATATATTGGCAGTTAAAATGAATGATCACAGCCAAGACAAGGGCCGACTAAAGACTTTTCTTAACTTTTTTGGCGAGCAGCCCCTGACCCTCATTGGGCTGGACCGGACTTCATGTGTTTTGATGCTGTTTTTGGAAAAGCTTAGTTGTTGTGAGAGGAAAACAGCGCAGGGAGAAGAGCTGAGACTGAGAGAAAAAGACGTGTTTTCAAATTTAAGTGGCTTAATGTGGATGTAGTCATAGATATGGTATTCACATTTGGTAAGTAATAACAACTCAACTGTATTGTTACCCCAACACAAATCCAATTCCTGCAGGCGCCTGAACGTGACATTAGACCTTTGTGTGTCAGTAGCCTTGCCAGCTATGCCAATTATTAGCATAAGGAAGTGTGAGTTAATTTTTTATCTAGTGATTTAGCCTAACTGTAACCCTGATCATTTAGGAGTAGTGATTACTTTTCTAGTTTTTGAGAGCAGGTCACATGAGCCAGCTTAATTAGTTTTGTCGTGTTGAGTCTAAGGGTGCAGGGCTCAGTCTGAATAACTTGCCCCCTGCTCCCCCCCATTGTGTTTTTCTTTCTCTCTTCTTATTTTATGCATGGACAAATCACATTAGCTTTCTCAGCTGGAGTCTTTACTGGAGTGTGAATAATACGTGCATGTGGTAATGCTTATTTCAGGTGACTATTATGTTATCTCCCTGAAGGAATATTATCAAAATGCATTTGTAGCCAGTGTAGCCTTTGGCTTTGATGTTGCTGTGTTGGCAGTGTGTAGGGGACGGGACTGATTGTCCCAGGCAACAAGGAGCTTTTAAATTAGTTTGGACAGAGGTCGTCCCACAGATTGATGCACTAGGAATTAATGTAAATGAACACCATGTCCGATGCTAATTGATGCAATCATTTCTCTTTTCTACACTGAATGTCTGAGACTATCTCATCCTCTGCAAAAGGGACGCTCGGTGAGATCATCTCCCCCTGAATGTCACTTTAGCGTGACCTTTACCGCATCACATTTTTATTGTCCTCTGTTGTTAGATTTATTAGTTGGAGCCGTGATGTAGAGGATACTTCAATGGCAAGTTTCCTGCGTGTCTTGATTGGGAATGTTCCCAGGAAATGGAGAATAAATACGTGTATCCTGGTCAGGAAAGTATTTTTAATCCCTCTGCTTTAATCTAAAAATTCCCCTTTGTTTTAATTACTGGCATATTTACATACACAGAGATGACTTCATTAGTAATTATTGTATATACTGTATCTAAATATATATTGAGGATTTAAGGTATCATCATGGTTTATAAGTGCAAATTATCCCACTGAAACACTAACATTTCTTGCATTAATACATTGTTTTACGTCTGCTTCCCTCCATGACCTTTAAGAAACAAGAATAAGATGACTTTTTGTATTTTTGTCCGTGTTGATGACTAACCTCACAATGTTAATTAGGCTACATTTGCCTCAATGTGAGTTTAACCTGCCTCCATGATGAGGTAGTGAAATTATCACAGATTGTCTGACCTAGATGACCTGTCATGCATGATGCACAAAGACGGTGCACGATCTGTGAAATGGATTAGTAAATATAGAATAAGATGTACTACTTTGGATAGTGGCAATTTTCTGGTACACGTTGTGACTCAGTATTTTTTCTTTTCTCCAATGTAATGTACTTCATCAGCACTTTTTTTAGGCTTTCTTGTAATTGTGTCAGGATGTTAACCATCGTGTCCTAAGCTTGTATGGTTGTCCACACGTAAAGCCTGCTGTAGGAGTGTTGTTGTTTGAGCATTAAATCCTTCATTTTCTGATAAATTGTAGAAGGAAGGACCGCAGCCTGTTGTTCCTCAGGCACACCTGTTGTACAGAGATAAACAGACTACAGTGTGTGGAGATAAACGCTCACCTGCAGTGTTATCTCCGCTGAATTGGATGTAAGAATTTTAGTGTAGCTCCCGTCAGAAATCAGTCAACCAGTAAAACATATTTATTCTTTTTGTCTGACAGACTAAGCAGTGATCTCTGGCTGCTGGGGGGATGAATACAACCTCACTGAAACACACACATCATGTGAAATGACTTGTCTACAGTTAATGGTTCACCTTTTGTGAAACGTACAGGTTTTTTTCTGAGTGCACTCTAAGTTTCCTTTTACCTCTTGAGTAAGCTTCAAAGCTGTGACATGTGAATTGTTGAAAGGAACAAGTGAGAGTGGTCATTTAGGTCCAAATAAGAGATCCGACCTCGCCGTTTCCTGTTTTGATCAGCCACCTTTTTAAATGTATTTCCTCTGCACAGCCCTGGGATAAGACATCTAGTTTAGCCTGTGGCCAGAAGGTGTTGCTTAGCTACAATGACAGCAGAAATCAATACTCCTTTGGTGTGAGCTGAGAAATGACCCAAGCCGTATTTAACAAAGGCCTTTTGGGGGAGTGGGGGGTGGGGGGTGCTTTTGTTTGAAGCACTTTGGCCGGCCAGCGAAGCCTGTAACTGCTGCAGTATTAGTGCTACAGCGTAACCCTTGAGCTGTAAATGTTTTGCCGTGTTGTTTATTGTAACGCCTTAATGAGGTGTCTGTTTGTGTGTGTGTGTGTGTTTTTGTAGGTGCCCACATTCTGCTGCAGAGGAGCGAGCACCAGGATGAGGAGACTGTAGGCATCCGCCGTAGTATGGCCGCGTCCCGTTCCTCGCGCGTCACAAGGTCATCAGTGGGGCTCAATGGATTGGATGAGAACTTTTGTGGTCGAACCCTCAGGAACCGCAGCATCGCCCAGCCGGAGGAGACCTCGGTGTCTCCGCTGCCGAGGGCCCGCTCGCCCAAGAAGAAGCAGGAGTCGAAGCACGACCCGAAGCAGGACGCCAAGCAGGAGTCGAAGCAAGACGTTAAGCAGGATTCGAAGCAGGACGCTAAACATGACACGAAGCAGGACGCCAAGCAGGACGCCCAGCACGACGGCCAACAGCAGGCCCCGTTGCAGGGAAAGGAAACTGACTCAAACGCTCCCCCGGCCGAGGCGGAGCAGTGGACCAGCTCCAGGAAGCGGGGTGTGTCCTGTTTAGAAAAAGACATTAGTCCAGAGAAGCCTGAGAACTGTGATAGAGGGAAAGGGGCGCGGGATGCCTCTCCTCAAATCAAAAGGGCCAAGCGGTGCTCCCGCTCCGGAGAGCCTCAGGGACATGAAGAGCACCCTGAGCCCCCCAAACCCGAAAGTCCGGCGCCGGTCTCTGCCCCGGAGCCCGGCAAGGACAACAGTTGTGAAGAATTTCCTAGTCAAAACTCTGCTAGTATAACTCCTTCCTCACCTGTCCCAAGTAAAGAGGAGGCGGAGCCGACAGGTGAGAAGGCGGAAGAGGAGGAGGAGGAGGAGGACGGCGGCCATGTGGAGGCCGACGGGGCGCCTCATCAGTCCCCGAACGCTCACAAAGCTTCTAATGGACTCAGAGAGAATAAATCAGAGGACTCGAGCACACTCACTGAAGAGTCCGGTGCAGATGCCGATGCCGCCGCCGCCTCCTCTGCCGCCAACAACAACAACAACAACTGCCCGTCGCTGCTCAACGGCAGCCAGGCGGCGGGGCCCTCGTCCCCCGACCCTGCTGTGCCTTGTAGAAACTCTGTCCCCGGGCAGATGGAGGTTTCGGTCTCTGGCTCAGGGGATTCGCCGGCGCTGGAGGAGGCGGCCGCTCCAGAAGAGGACCCTGTCCCTGAGTTGATCGTGGCCAAGGAGGAGGAGACGGCGACGACGACGACGGCGGCGGAGGAGGTGGAGGTGGACGTGGTGGGCGAGTCCTTGTGTCTGGCCCACGAGGAGCAGGTGACGGAGAGCGAGGGCGACGCCAACGGCCGGCCGCTGACACCAGTGCAAGAAGCTGCTGCCTCCACCTCCTCTTCCTCCTCCTCCTCCTCCTCCTCCTCCTCCACCACCACACCCAACATGAACAGTAGTCCAATCAACAACAACAACAGCAACTCAGGAGAAACTACACCCCCACTAGCAACAACCCCCTCCCCCACAGAGCCAGGGTGCAACAACCCCTCACTATCCAGCACGCCCCCCTCCTTCACCGAGCTCTACGAACACAGATACACCCTACGGACGTCACCCAGGAGGGCCGCCACCGGGGGCAAAGCCACCTCCTCCTCCAAGCCCAGCTCCCCTCCCAGAGACAATGGCCCCCTGAGGGAGGAGGGGGAGGTGGTGGTCGGGCTGGAGGAGGACTGCCCCATGGTGGAGGAAGCCGCCGCCCCCTCAGACTCTATCAGCCCCTCCATCGAGGAGCCCATGTCCGTGGATCCCGGAGACGGAGCGGGCGGCGAGGTCGGCGGCGGCGGGTCTGAGGCCGAGAGCAGCAAGGAGCTCGCGCAGACCCAGGCTGCCGAGGAGGAGGAGGAAGAGGAGGAGCCAGACGTGTATTACTTTGAGTCTGACCACCTGGCTCTGAAACACAATAAAGAGTACGTGGGAGCTCCTCTGGGATTCGGCCTTCCCCCCTCATCCTTTGTTGGTTTAGCTCTCACACATGTTGGTCACTACGTTCTGTGATCATTGCGTTACTTCTGCTCTGTGGGTTTGAATGAATCAGAGATTCACTTCACAGTACATGTGAATTTCTATGAGCTGAGAGTATTTTATATTTTTTTTAAAGTGCTGAACAACTTTTAATCCTGGGTCAGTGGCAGTAACACAAGAGAATCTCATCTTATTGTGTCCAAAATGGCTTTCACTCCTTGCAGACTGAATATGTGAATGAGTTGTGAGCAGACCTCTAAACCTCTTCGTTTCATTTGAATAACTGTAACTGAGGAGTTATTCAGTTATTTATTTATTCATTTGATTAGGACAATGCACATGAATCTACATATCAACAAAAAGCATCAACATAAATTGTTAGCACAGTTGCTAAATTTCATCTGTTGGTCCTAAGGCAGGCATCATAAAAACATACAGACATTATGCCACCATGACTTATAGATACAACGTATAGAAATCTTACACAAACAATGAGTCCCGCTTCACATCAAGGTTAAAAGTCTGTACACAAAATAGAAAAGGTAGAAACTGTGGTGTTTACTCTGGAGGATATTTTTTCTTTATGAAGTCCTGTACTAGTGGAGGGGTTCAAAAAGCCAAGGCCACATTTTCCTCATACCAGTATATAAAGTCAGGAATATAAATCAAAATTTGAGTTATGAAATAGCATTTATCTTCTTTGCTGTCCCTGCTTGATTATCTCACGACCCTGAAGGTTCTTCTTGCAAATAGAGCTGCAACTAACTGATCTGCCATTTAGTTTCTAAATAGTTTGGTCAGTTAAAATGTATGAAAGGAGTGAAAAATACAACTGAAGGTCATATCTTCATGCCTGCTTGTTTTGTCCAGTGACAGTCCAGACGTTAAGTACAAAACATTTTCTGTCATAACCATTATAGAAGCTGCATCCAGAGACATAATTTGACATTTTTTGTGTGAGAATTGACTGAAACTACTAATCAGCTGCTGATTAATTCTTCGCATATCAGCAAATGAATTGACATAATGGTTGCAGCTCCTCTCTCAGCCCTGTGCCTGTCGACAGGCTTTAAGGGCTTTATTCTGCCCACGACCCAGAGGCTTTTTATGTTTCAATAGTTTTGTATTTTATAATAAGTTGAAGGAGTTGTTTCGTTGATTAACAGACTGTGGAAACGCTGTATCTTGGTTTGTTTTGCACCAACAACACATAGACAGAATGTTTAATTATTATCCCGGTTAATTTTAGCGTCTTTTCCTCAGTCGTTGTGGGAATATGGTTGAGAATCTAACTATAGCTCCTGTCTTATTGTTTAGCTTCTTCATGTTTCAGCATTTAATTTTCACCTTCAATCTGCCGCTGCGATTGTGTGAATCTGTTGCCAATTGTCAGATTTCCAAAGCCTGAGGAGAATGGATGTTAAAATTACTCCTCTGATTGCCTCTCTGCTCTCTATCTTGCTCTCTCTGCTCTCTCTACTAAGGGATAAGAGTTTTAGAGGAGAGAGATTTCTCGGTGCAGGGCTTTGTTCCTGGTTTTGTTGTCAGATGTCATGCAAGATTATGTTGATGTTAGCGGACAGGTCTCATGCTGAGCACAGTCGGGCTCTGCTAACTGCACTGTGGCAGGTCAGCTGATTCATGATGCATCTTCATAGGGAGGATGAGGGGGGGTGGAGCGCTTCAGGGGGCTCCGAGAACACCGTCGACCGAGGTCCCTCCGTCTTTGACACCACTATTGGCGAATGTATCAAATTTGGATAGCGGGGCCTTAGAATAAGATTTCACAGGGCTCGTATTGCAGGGTAATTCGATCAAGTTTCTACCGCGCGCCAAGGTTTCGTTACGCAGAGTAAGGAGATTTTTGAAGGCTCAGATCGATGCAGTAAGGAGTCATTTTTAGGGAAGTGTGACTAGGCATTTTTAAGTTTGCTGAATATGGAGAATCGACACCAGCGTGATTGATTATCTGTGCATAGAAAATCTTTTGACAAATTACCCCCCTCACCTACATTGTGTAAATATTAAGAAAAAACTCTTAATCTTAATTATCAGGACTTCAACAAAGCAAAATGATTGTCCTGGCCGCAGCCTTTGGTTTGGCACCGGTGTTTTTGCGAGTGGTCCTCGGGCCCAGTAGGTGGCAACGGAGCACCAGGCTTGTCCCCGGACACCTGGAGCGAGTCCAGAGCGCCGAAGACGAGGAGAGGAGCCAAGTTCTCTACTCATTCCGCTAAAACGGATTAATGCGCATATCGTCTGTTCATCAGAAGAAGTCAGCATGCTCGCTGCTTTCACTTGCAGAGATCTTGCATTTTAATCAGAATCACTCTGTCGTACAGGAAGTGTGCAGCAGTGTATGTGTGTGTGTTTTACTGCCACTGTTGCAGAGCCAGATTTACAGCTTCAGTTGTAGCACCGTTTAAAAAAACAACACAAAAGAACCACTGATGCTTCACAAGGTCAACTGCGCCTCACATCGTCTAAAAGGACGGTGAGTGTGTGTATGACTGCTGAAGGAATATGAGGTTAAACACAGTTGACTTGACTCGATGTTTTTTACATGGAGGATTCTTTTTTAAACACCGGCAGCTATTGAATAAATTGTGTCCTGTGCATTGATTTTCATTCATGTCCTGTTAGGGGGGAGATTGATCCACTCTGCTCCACTGAGCACCTGCATTAGGTTATAGCCGCCGTGTAGGACGCTGTCACGCCACCGTCGATCCCCTCCCAGCTCTGCTCGCACTGTACGGCCTCTGAGTCAGTACCACACTTAGTCACTGACAGCTCAGTTTGCAGTTCTCCTCTTGCCCCAGAGGGTGTTAGCACAAAGGTCAGACCTCCACAGCACTGACGACTCCTCAAGCACCGCAAAAAACCCTCAGTGTTGGTCTTTGCAAAGATTTTGGTATTTGCTGTGAAATCTGACTGATGTTTATAGTTACAGACCAGACCAGTTTATTTGTACATGGATTATACACAACAATCCCTTATAATTAGTACAACAAATTGGATAAAGTGGGTAATAAGTTGCTCAAAATATGATTTCTTTATCTTTCTTGAGTTTCCTTTTGACTCTTTATTCATTATCAATACCAATAAGACAAAGAGGGAGTCTGTTCCAATGTGATGATATAGCTGTATTTTCAAGTGCATTGGATTTTGGCTGAGGTAAAGTGAAATGACCTTTTAAGGCCTGTCTAGTGTTATTATTATGTCTATCAGTGGTCAGCTGCAGCTGTGAATACTGTCTTTTTGCTCTGTGTAAGTTCCAGATGTTGTTTAAATATAAAATAAGGTCACATTTTAGCCATGACAGCTTTGACATTGCAACCACATTGAGCATTTGTTAGAGGAGCAGTGTTATAGGCTATTGTGTAAACCTTTTATTTATAACCACCTGCAGTTCTTGACAATGCACATTTTACAAGCAAAGCAAGACTCAAACACCTGTAAACGCATTTTACACAACAAAAAAGTAGGTGGTAAAGCCTGGAGAAGTCCTTCCTGTCTTGTGCAACTATTAAGGCTGTGAGCACCACGGGTTAAATTATGTATAATCTGGGTTGTGAAAGTTTGATGCACTGCAGCATTGCAAGTGTCAGGTTGAATAATGTAAGCAGTCCGTTCACTCCACTCGTGTCTAAACTCGCTTCCCTTCATGTCAGTTATCAGAGGCTGCTGCAGACCATCGGCGTTCTGGAGGCCCAGCGCACACAGGCCATCCTGGACCTGGAGACGTTAGCGCGTCACCAGAGAGAAGCACTCACCGATCCCATCAGCTTTGTGGAGCAGCTGCAGAAACGGGTAAAAAAAAACAAAAAAAAAAGGAAAAAGAGAGAGAGAATGTGTGATGTTTTAATTTACAAGAAACACCTTAGGTGAATGAGTTGCGCAGAATATTCACAAAACACTGGCAAGCTTGTGTTTTAATAAGTTGTCACTTCCTCTGCATCAGCCCCGCGCTGAGACGTGTAAGATCTTGATTTTGGTTTCTTTTCGCCTCAGGAATACCTCGCTTGTTGAAACGTTACTGGAATAAAAAAAAAAGGAAAGTCTGATAGCTTGTAAAATTCAGGCTGCAGAGTGCTGTTCCTTTACTGCTGTGCTGCTCTGATTTTTATCAACTGGGGCTGGAAAAATCTAGAGGATCTCAAAAGAAATCTGTAAATGAACCAGTGTGGTCGGTTAAATCTGACCAGCAGATACTGTCAGAACACCTGCTGCAGACGTTGAAGCAAAAAGTGATGAAACTTTTTGTTTCTGCTCGATGTATGATCAGATTAGATTGCATTTAAAAGTAGAAATATCAGCTTTTCAGTGTCGACACATCTAACATTGCTGCAGTGATCGTTACAGAAGTCATGTGTGGATCTGTTAATGGATCGTGACTGATGGTTCTTGTGTCCTCAGGTGAATCTGGGCCTGCCGTGTCCTCAGCGGGTCGTCCAGCTTCCCGACGTCGCGTGGGAACAGTACACCTCGGGCCTCGGCGACTTTGAGCGAGAGTTCTGCGACAAGAAACGCAAAACCAGGCGGCTGAAGCTGATCTTCGACCAAGGCACGTGTAAATTTAGAAACGACTGTGGATTTCATTAAGCACGGACGAGTTCTCTTTGTCTCTTTATCTTGTGTTGTGCACAAAGCCGGGGATAACCAGATTGAACCTTTTTTGTCATCTCACAGCTTTCAAAGATTTTTTTTAATACTTAAATACTTTATTGCAAAGCCTCTTACCTCCACAAACATGATCAAAAAATAGAATAAAATAATAATAATAATATACACAGCTTTCAAAGATAATCATTCTTTTTTTTAATCTCCTCCATTCAGGTTTGCCTCTTCGACCAAAAAGTCCAGTTGAGCCTAAGAAAGAGGGCGAGTCCTCCACCATGTACTCCTCTCTGCCCACCAGTGACGCCCCAGAGAACGGGAGACAAGCGCAGGTACAGCTCTTCTCCTTACTGCAATAATCTATACCACACACACACACACACACACGTTGCTGCTGCTGCTGCTGTCGTCGCAGCGGTGCATCATTAGTGCAGCCGCAGCTACATCCATCCATACGCTGCCCTGCAAATCATCAGGTTATTGCCGTCTCCCTCTGACTGGCCTCACCTTCGTTATTCTCACCCGTAAGCACATTTGAGCAGAAAAGATGGTATCTATGGAAACACGAGGGGGACCGCCTCTCTCACACCTCTGATTATGATGTCTTATTCTGGGCCTCTATTGTGTGTGTCTCTGCGGTGTTGTATAAGCAGTAAGGTTTCACTTTTTAATTGATTGTTGGGATTAGACGACACTAAGCATTTAGCAAACAGAGCAAACAACTCCTTGATTATTTCTCTCTCTCCCTGTTTGTGTCGTTGCGTCGAGCACATTTGCATTCCCCAGGACGACGCTGTCTGAATCCTAACAGGATTTTGTTTGTCACTCAAAAGAGTTGCTGTTTTTCTGCCTCTTCCTGACGACACGTCTCAAGTCACATCTGACAGCCGGGCTTTCTCTGTCAAACTGACACATTCAGTGTGCCAGGCAGTTCATATGCATAGATCTCTCCAAATAGCATTTTGCCCCCTTGGTTTTTTTTTTTTTTTTTGCACTGTGTCAGTTTTTCAACATGCCTGTCACTTGTTTTCTTTTGCAGATGATCAGGGGGAGGATTTGTCATCCAAACAAGTCTGACACATTTAACCAGCTGTGGACTGTGGAGGAACAGGTAGGAAGCACAGTGTGAGACGCTGAGCTACATTTATATCAGATTGACATGATTTACCAGGGGAGTGGGTTGATGTTTGGGTTCATTAATACACAAAACAACACAATATGATAAACACAACAAACAACAACCAAGTATCTTTGGTATGCTTATTGGTACTTGCATGTATTGTTATTTATTTGTCTATTATTAATCTATTCCACTGGGCTCTTTTTTGGCTGATGTTTGTCTATTTATGTAAATACTTACATCCCATTGCTTAGTGTAATCAAGCGTGCACCAGGGAGCTTTGTTCTGACACATGTTCACCTTTTCTAGAAAAAACTGGAGCAGCTTCTTGTGAAGTTCCCTCCTGAGGAAGTCGAGTCCAGAAGGTGGCAGAAGATCGCAGACGAGCTCGGCAATCGAACAGCAAAGCAGGTGACAGAGAGTCAGGACTGACATGAGAGAAGTGCATGCTAATGTGACCCACACTTAGTCACTTATCTATAAATCATGATAAACTGACTAATTGTTTGCTTCCAGTTTTCTGTGAACTGTCGAATCATGCTTTTTTTTTTTTCAAGCACGTCATGACATTGAAAAATCTGTGTCTTTTACTATGGCAACAGACTGTAAAATTACAAGTGTACTCTGACTGCTATCATAACTGGACCCCCTGCAAGCGCCTGAATGATGTGTGTGTGCGTGACCTCAATTACTTGAAGCAGCTGCTCCGCTGTTGGAAATAATTAACGCAGCAAATTCTCCTGTTAAAAACTTTCCAGGTTGCCAGTAGGGTTCAAAAGTACTTCATCAAACTGACAAAAGCTGGTATCCCCGTGCCTGGAAGAACACCCAACCTGTGCATGTACACTAAAAAGGTAACCCTCAACTACTAATTTCATTAAAACAAATGGTTTTCTTAATGAATGTTGAAGGGAGGAGGTTAAATGATGTTTGAGGACAGATTAATTTATTCTAGACATTTGAGAAAAGCCATGATGAGATGAAAATGGCTAACAATGTTGTTCAAGCCTTGAGCAGATAATAATGAAAATGAATATTAATAGTACTTAAAATGTCTTTAGGAAAGCACTGATCCACAACAGCAGCTTCAGGACTCGACTAAATGAACACCTTTCATCCAAAAGATATTAACTCATTTGGTGTTTTGATGATGATGATGATGAAAAACGCTGTCTAACGTGTTGGTCCAAAAACTCCCATAGGTGTTCACCTGGCTAGAGATCTGATGAATGTGGAGGTCGTAGCATGATTCACTCCCAACTTTCAACACTCATCAGACATTCAGTGAGGCTTTGAGCCCTGTGGTAGGACGCTCTGTCGTCCTTCCTTTAATCTCTCACCTGCCTGGCTCGAATACTCACACATCACTGTTATGAAGTGATGCCAGGCAAATTGCAATGAGCATTTCAGCACTTTTATGTTTGAAAAATATTTACCTAACACAACACAGTTTATTTTGCTCATCATTATTTGATACATGTTGCATTTATTTATGTATCGTATATGACCATTTAGTAGCCTGGGCGTTTAATATGCTGAATCCACTTGCAGCCCAGGCATTTATAAAAAATCAGGCAGGTATTTGCAACAGGATACTAAATTATTTATTTTTGCAATGACCAGCAGCACCAGACCATTATGTGCAGAGAACAAGGAGGTCACCGTAGGAGCACTGGAACAAAACTAACTCACTGTAACACAACTGTCATCTTCACTGACATCAGCTGCCACCGTCAGCCCACACACCTGGGATACCAATGAACAGCAATCAGCACACAATAACACACACAGAGACACTCACACAGACACACACACTCTGGCTGGTTCCTTGCATTTTGATTTTGACATTGAAGCCCTGAAAGCTTCAATATCACAGATGCAAACCAGTGTGTTTAACTGAACGAGCGTTTCATATGCTGAATGAAGGAGACTATTTGGTCATATACGGTTTATCGATATCAGAAATAACACATTTGATCTCATGGTACTGATTTTACCTGTTCAAAATGATCATGTGCTTTCCTCCTGCTCGTCCACCAGGCATCCAGTAAGAGGCAGCACCACCTTAACAAGCACCTCTACCGGCCGTCCACCTTCCTGACCTCCTACGAGCCTCCGGTCTTCATGGACGACGAGGACGAGCGTGCGGCGTATTACAGCAGCGTGCAGGACCCCTCTGCCGATGACTCGGTCAGTGCTCACACAACATCAGTCACTTGAAGGCCCACAAAGCTCTTTTGTCTTAATTTTGAAGTGTGCTTGTGTGTTTTTACACTGATTATCTAATAACTGAGCTCATTCGCCTCATTTTCTGTCACTGATCACTGCAGCTACTTAATTAAGATAATGGCGAGCTCTTATCCTCTTCTGTCCTTCTCTCTCCTTTGTGCATATAAAAATGGTCTGTAGGATAAACTCTGGTGAAGCTGTGTCTGATCTGCCTTTCAGAGCTTATCGTATACCTGACTTGACTTTTTTTTTTTTTTTTAAATTAGATCCATTTCAGATGAGACAAAATGCCGTCTTGTCTCTTATATCTGTATCTTTTGAGAGCGTCCCTCCGTCTCCTCGCTCCATTTCAACACCTTTGGATGAAATAAGCATTTGGCCCTTGATCATATTCGTCTCCACCCCTCCTTCTCCTCCTCTCTCCGATCGGGCCAGGGTGTGCTGCTGAAAAACTGCTAAATCAGAGCAGGGGGCCCGGCCAGCCTCGCCTCTTTTTCCATTTGAACCGCTCGACTCCCGACGCTCGGCGTTATCCAAGCGCTGACATTTTCTTCCTTCCCCCCTTTGATGGCAGTAACCTTTAAGTAAAACCAGGTTGCTGTGTCCTGCTGAGAACACAGGCTGCTGGCTCCACCAGCGCGTTAACAAAACCTCTGACACCGCCGCTATGAAGTAAAGTCACAAAGATGTTGCCAGCATGGGCCGCGATAATTTCTCACTTCACCAGGTTGTCCTTTACTTTTCGGCCGTGTTTGCAGGTTGAACAGAAAAAGTCTTCTCAGGGCAAGTGTGTCGGCAGCTTAGCAGGACTTTTCACAAAGCCGTTTCCTGTCGTGACCTGGAGGAAAAAGTGATGGGTTTCTGTTGAAAATCAGACTTTGCACTTTGCCGCTTTTTCCAAACTTGTTTTCTCCACTCTATGAGAAGGTGGAGGTTTTATACAGTCTGGACACCCGGTGTCTTTTATGAACGACATCGATACTTTGAGCTGAAAGAGGATCTCTGCTCATGACAGAGGCACTACAACAAATGCTTCTCAGACAGAAAACTAGGGGTGTAATGAACGAGTGCATCAGTACATGGACTAATGAATGTGTCTCAATGAAGCTTGAACCGACCGGTGGCCTGATTACAAAGTTATAAATCGGTTTATGGATGTTGCATCTCCCTCTGTGACCGCATCTCTCTCCCTTTTGCAGCGCTCACTCGAGCTTTTTTTTTTTTAACACTTCTACTCGTGCTTTTAGTCATATTTCACAGCAAAAAGTTACTGACAGTAGGCTATGTGCCAGTTACACAGTTCAGACCCAGTGAAGGAAGATCAGCATAGATAAGATATAGATACAGTACATTACCTGTAACAACGGCGCTGCTATAAAAATAAAAAAAAGAAGCCACGTTTACAACGGCAAAAAAACAGAAGATGATGAACCTTTGCGCAAAAAGAAAGAGTGCAGCAATGCTCTTTGTTATTTCTTTGACTTTAATTTGTGCCAACAAACCTTTAATATTGTTTATTTTTTCATCCAGAAGGGCTTTAGGGAGCTCTTACTTGTTGTTGTTGTTACATGTTACACTAATACACTTGTTCTCTAGTCTTTAATGAATCTTTTTTGAAAGAAATGCTACATTTACAGAAATGACATGTTAAATTATGTTGTAAAATGATTGTCTACTTTCAACAAGGAACTGTCATTGCATCATACTCCCTCGAATTGAGCTGTGCAATATCGAATTGAATCGTATAAAATTGTATTGAAAATCCTACCGAATCAAATGTATCGAGATACGTATGGGATCGTCTTGTATTGGAGAGATTCACACCCCTACAGAACACCTACACTAATGTTCATGGACAGGTAGATTCGACTAAAATTAGACGGATCAATATTGTCAGCAAAATTGTTTGTGGCATTTAAAAAAGATGTAGAGAATGTCACCATGGGATTGGATCGCTGGAGTCATGTGGAGATGTTTTGTGTGTGTCTGGATGCCTGTCACTCACTCCCTCTATCTCCTTCTGTCTGTGTTTGCATGTTTATGTTTGTGTGTGTGTGTGTGTGTGTGTGTTTGCCTGCTTCCTGCACCACCAGGACGACGAGAGCGTACCTGTGGAGTTGAGGAATTTGCCAGAATACAAAGAGCTTTTGGAGCTGAAGCGACTGAAAAAACAGAAGCTGCAGGAGATCCAGGAGGATAAGGTCGGGGTGCGGCACCTGGGATACAAGGTGAAGACATTTCTGCACAACATAAAGACGACACTAAAGCAAGGCTCCTGCATATACAAGTGTGTGAGGGCCGCTGGGAGCAGGTTACCAAGGACAACGATCGTCCTTGTTGTTGCATAATATCCTCCAGCTCCAACAGTGATTGATTATGAAGAATGTGCAGACTGTGCATTGTAGAAAGACTCGATTTTTGACTCTGTGATCAAAAAATATGGAAGGTGGTGGAAAATGTCTCAGGAAAAATCACTGAATCATTAAATATTTAACACATTTATACATTTTCCAATTTGAAATTAACAACACAGAACAGAAGTCACTTATCTTTCAGATTAGAAATATCAACATTACTCAACGGTGTAGTATTTCATGTTTACTTTCCCTGTTATTAAAGATTACAGAAAGTTTTTACCTGCATGAAATAGATGTGTACTAGTGTGACATTGTCTGTGTTCTTACGATATTGTTTGTGTGTGTGTGTGTTTGTTTTGCGCAGTGTGACGTCTGTGGCATGGAGCCGATCCAGGGAGTGCGGTGGCACTGTCAGGACTGTCCGCCAGACAACTCGGTCGATTTCTGCTCCAACTGCTCCGACTGGTGAGTCTGCTGCTCCTCCACCTCCGAGCTGAGCTGAGGCTGCAGCACAGGGACACGACATTCATTTGTCCACCTTCAAATTTCTTCCCTCCAGACTATACGGTATCGGTTAAATGTGAAAAAGCCCCAAAATATACTATAAAAATAAATACATTTCAAAGTCCCATAGAGATTATACAGTGTAAAACTGCACGTGTGTCACCACTGTTGTATAATGATACTGTATTTTTATAAGATTTGCGTCAACAGTCCTGTTGTGTTATTCTATCCATAAACTGTTTTTAAATACATTTTCCAAAAATGCAATCATTGTCATAAAACATATATTTTGTCTGTAGCTGTTGCCTGTCTGTTTGTCTTGAGCATTTGTTTGAGGCGTTGCAGAAACATACCAGGTCATTTTCTAAAGAAGTTCTGAGGAACATTGTAAAATAACAGGACCCATTTAATGAAATGTTACCAGAAACTTCCTCCTAGCTCTTTTTGTACTAGTAGTAAGTACTAATGTTTTAATAAAGAAGAAAATGCAATAATAAGATGGATGATATTAAAACTTTAGATTTTGAGTCCGACAGCCCAAAGGGACAGAGGACAAAATTGTTCAATTACTTTTCCAACACATTTCACCACATTTAGTCTTCACTATGAGTTTTTTTACATACCGTATTTTCCGGACTAAAAGTCGCGCTTTTTTTTTTTTTTTTTTAGTAATTTGGCTGGTCATGTGACCTATATTTCGAAGCGACTTGTATATCAAAAGTCTGAAATTTCAAGACGATACACGGGCACAGTTAGCTCACTGTAACAACAGCGGTCTTCTTCTTCTTACAGACTGATGCGACTTATGTTTATGCTTATGTTTTTTTTACAGATATACTACTACTAAAATATGGTAATTAATGTTTTTTTTTTTCTTTTCTCTCCCCTCTCTCATCTTCCAGCTTGTTCAAGACAGAGACCCACAAGCCGAACCACCACTTGGACCCGGTGTACCAGGCAGACACCTTTCTGGACAGGGACTACTGCCTGCCTCAGAGCACAGGCTACAACTACCTGGACCCTAACTACTTCCCAGCCAACAGATGACAGGGTCCCAGGCGCCCCTAGCTCCAGGCTCTCTCCACATATCCCACAGGCCACTCTGTGCATGGCTCCATCCTCCAAGTCCAAGATAACCGCTTAACCCGCCGCCAGGCAGGAAGGCCAGCAGGCAGACGTGCAGGCAGCCAGACGGGGGCCTCAGAGCAGACCACAGTGCTGCTGCTGGTGGGGGGGTGTGGGGGTAAAACTGGCCTCCCTGACTCGAGCAGAGGGCGGCCGTGTTGGGTTCCCCAAAACAAGGGGGGGAGGGGCCCACCGCTCCACCTCAGCCAGGTTAATCAACGGATCTGTGATTTGAAAACGATACACTATTTTTAAAAACAAACAAACAAACAAAAAAACAACAACGAAGGCACACCGACATTCCCGAGCTCTGTGACTCCAGGAGGGCGGTTCCCGTTCCCCGTTCCCCGTTCCCCGTTCCCCTCGGCCCGTCAGCCAGCGCCCTCCAGTTACCTCCCTGTGCTGCTGCTGCTGCTGCTTCGAAACTGGAGTATTGACGATCAGTCTGGTGAATGGAGATGTGTGAGTGTGACTGAGTGTGTGTGTGTGTGTGGTCGACCAGTGTGTCATAGTGGACTGTGACGTCATCAACACACAGGTGGTTCTGTATGTGCGTATGTGATCTCTCCGTGTTATGCAAGAGTGGAAAAAAAATGTTCTAGCTAGGTATCCGTAGATCGAGTATTTATGAGTCGCAGCCTCCCGTGTGGTGAGAGTCGGGGGGGAGTTGGTGGTCGGTTGATCGGGGGGGAGGCGAGTGGGGGGTGGGGGCCGCTGTGCTGTGAGAGACATCAGACGGACACTGAGGATCGAGGCCGGTGCGTTCTTTTTAAGGCGCTGCGGATCCACACCCCGCTCGCCCTGCAGACGGACCTGTACGCCGTGTTTCAACATGGAGCCGTCAACTACACCACTGTCGCACACAAACGCTGCTCTCTACCCCCCCCTCCCCTCACCTCTCAAACACACACAAACACATGCACGCACGCACACACAAACACAGATGCACACTTTTCATCTCTTATTTCCTTTCCCTTTGCTCTCTCCACTAAAACACGTCTAACAAGGAAGCACTACAGCACGGAGAGCAAAAAATGTTTTTGAAGGCAGGCGAACGGGAACGTACGGGAAAAATACAGAAGACTGTGTTTTTGTTTTTCTTTTCTTTTCTCCTCCCCCAATGTGTGCCGTTGTTGATCATGTTGAGTGTACAAGTATATGGTGAAAAGTAGCCAGTGCTAGTTGCTGTGTGCCATTTTTAAAAAAAAGAAGAAGAAATATTTTTTTTTGTTTTTTCGTTTCCGGGGGGGAATCCCACCTCCGAACTTGGCCACAACTTTTCTCCCTTTTTGCGTGGCACCATCGACCCACATTACCCCACATTATCGATCCAGTCACCATCATCATGCCTCTCTTAGACCTTCTTTAATTTCACAGTCCACTTCAAAAAAAAGGTCCATTTAAAAGATTGTATTTTTATTAATCTATTTAAAAGAAGAAAAAAAGAATTGAGGTAGTGGTTGGTGCCTCCACTGTGGAACAACCCACACAATTTTATACACATAGATTTTGTTGTGCTTGAGTAGACACCATTTTGTATGGTTTTCGTCTCCTTCCCCTCCCCCCTTTGCCCTGCTTCAATATCTGTGTATAACAGTCTGTTCTTATGTAAAAAAATAATTTAAAAAATGTAAAAAAAAACAAAAAAAAAATGCTAGAGGAGAATCGTGGAAATAAAAGTATGTGAAAATAGTGTTTCTACATATGTGGTTCCTGAAGTATTATTACCTTATTTGTGTCTTCGAGGTTACTCCAGGTTTGAGCCAATGAATCGACAAAAAAAGAAGAAAAAGAAAAAAGAAAAAAAAAACAGTTGCAGAAATGTTTCAGTTGCATATTCAGAAATCGGACTTAGAGCTTTTCTGTTTTCCATCATCATGACCTGACGTCTGTGGCTTTTCAACTGTTGGTGGACCAAACAAAAAAAAAAAAGGATTGAATAAGAAACCTGTGACTCATAAAATGTGAAGATAAACAATCAGTTCATAACCTCACTTGTTAAATCAATTAGTTCTTTGTGAAAATAACTTATGCCCAGTGATGGTTTATTTTGCTTCTTTTGTTCAGTTCAAAATCCAATTTATAGGATTCATCAAAGATTCGACTCTTTTTTACTTGATAAGTGATAAATAATAATCAGATTGTTTGTTCCTTTGTTGTTGAGCTAATCAATATCTCTGCTCTATAATCTGCCTGAGATGAATCAACATGGGATTGAAAAAATGCTGAGAGACTGACTCAAGATCTGCAGTGACTGTTTAAAACAAAAACATATACTTGTGTGTTTTTCTATATCTACAAAAGGAAACAGCAGGAAAACGTTGCTTCCCAGAAACAACAAAGTGTCAGCCTGGTTCCCCTTCATCAGCGGAGAGGCCGGGTGAGCGACAGCTAATTTACCACCTCCTCTACCTGCTAAAGTGCTTCTGTCGCGTAAAAACAAGTGTGGGCTTTTTTTTTATAGCATGAGGGCAATTTGAAAAGCTCCAGGTGTTGTCAAAAAAGTGTGAACATCTCCGAGTTCCTCATTTCTTTTGTCTCTTTCCATTTCTGCTGTTTTCGTGTCCCCTCGAGGCCTTCGTCAAACACCCTGAGAGCTGCAGCTAAAGGTCATTTACTGAGGTTGAAGCCGCGTATTGTCGTGTTGCATCAGCATAAATGTAGACACATGAGTTATTGTTATATATTTATTATGAGTATTATCTTAAACAATATGCTAAACCAGTGGTTCCCAACCTTTTTTGGCCCGTGACCCCATTTGTGACATCACAGATTTCTGGCGATCCAATCAAGATGCACCAGCTCAGATATTCGCATTTTATTTGTACTCGATTTATATTCATGAAAGTTGAAGTATAGAATATAGTTGTTTAAGGTTATGTGTGGTGTTTTTAATCATAATTAAAAAAAAAATATTTATCAGTAATTGGTTTTTATCAATTACTAGACATTTCTGGCGACCCCATTTGAATTCCAGGTGACCTTACATGGGGTCCCGAGCCTAAGGTTGAAAACCCCTGTGCTAAACTCTTCTCCTTTCGCCGTTCTTCATGTAATTCCAGCTCCTCTTGTTGTGAGCGTCTCACCAGCAGATGGCGCCATCTGATCAGCTGTGATCTTCTCCACACACAGACACACACACACACAGCACAACAGCAAAGCACACACTCCAGAAATCCTCCTTTTAGCAAATGCACTGTGTTTATTTGAATGTTAAATACCAGACTGGAACAAGCACTTGTGCGATGAGCTCGGAAAAACATACAAATGCAAATATTCTCTCTCTCTTTCTCTCTCTTTTTTTTTTTATATATATTTTATTTTTTAAATACTCTGCTTTTTATTTAATGCACAAAAGGCCGTTGAAGCTTGATTGTAATTCTTGCATGCTTGTTAACAATGTAAAGCATGTTACTGTGCACGAGAGCATGAGCACACGCTGACATTTTCACTTTGTGACACGGCGGGAACCCTCTCTGATCTCCTCCAGGGTGGGGGGTTGGGGACAGGGGAGTGGGAGGAGTGGAGTGGGGGGGGGGGCAAAATGGCAGAGATTTCACATTCAACTGGAAACACGCTCTCAGTCACAGCAGGAAACGCTTTTCTCCGTTTTCTGTACATTTATTGGCCTCAATCCGGCAGTTGGCGTGGAGAAAAAGAGACGATGCAAGAAGAAGAAGAAGAAGGTGAAGCAGGAAGTGACAACCAGGCGCTTCGTCGTCAGTGTCAAAAGCAGAGAGAGGTTTTCACCGATTGCTGCTGTATTTTCCAAAAAAAAAAAACATCAGGTGGGACATGCAGACCACTGGAGTTCATGAGCAGATGTGTGGTGCAGGTGAGAGGAGGAGTGGGTGCGTCTCCTGGGAGCGATGTGGAAGGAGGCCTTCACCTCCTGGAGGAGTGGTGGTGGTGGTGGTGGTGCTGAGGTGAACAGCAGGGATCAGAAGGCGGAGGAGGAGGAGGATGACTCCATCGCCTGGCAGATCTGGGCGAACACGTCCTCTGGAGATTTCTCTGCATCGATCTGCAGACGAAAAAGACAAAGACGGAGACGGTCGAGGCCTTTCGGGGGAGACGTCGGTGTCTTAACGTGTGGTCGAGGGCGACAGTCTGCAGCCGAGCAACTCCTGCCAGCTCACAGCAGACTGATGACCTCGATATGTGTGATGTGGCATTTAAATGTTCAAACAGCTCATTTGAAAGCGACATTCACCCCCGACTAGAAACTGTAATAACCTGCCTCCAAATGTGCAGTGAGTTAAGTCTCTGTAGCCTTTTCAACTCGACTTATATTTAAAGGGGACATATTATGGAAATATCACTTTTTGAAGGCTCTTTAACATATATTTGGGTGTTTGTTTTGCCTTCCGGCCCCAAAATGTGAGAATTGACAAAAAAATCTGTAATTTTCAGGCTCCCTAGGTTAAAATCCATGTGGTTTCACGAGCTGTTCCCTAAGTTATCTTCCAGTGATGTAACAAGTTTGCAAATTTGCATAATCCCACCCCTACCTGGGACCGATAGAAGGGGCGGAGCCTTATGAGCTATGGTTCATTTGCATTTAAAGGGACAGACACTGAAACCAGCCGTTCTGAACAGAGCTGTTTTGAGAGGATGAACAGAGCTGTGCTGTTTGATCCTTGGGATATTTTGACCAAAGCATGTCACAGATATGTCTTTAAGACACCTAGGAACTATTGTAATTTGTGGAAAGGAGGGATAATATGTCTCCTTTAAGACAAAATATTAACCGGTGCATTAATAAATAGGGTCATTGATCATATCAGTAAAGAAACAACTGTAATCAATCCTGTTGTTTATATCAGACACTGAGACATTATAGGGACTGACTCCACCGTCCTCCTTCTGTGCATAACTCCAGTAATACAGTTTATTTAAACCTTATACAGTATGAAACTCTGGGGAAAAGTCTGAGTTTGGCAGTGACAAGTGTTTTTTAGCACAGAGTTTGTTTGCTGAGAATATTTTGTACCAAAAACACAAACTTTGAAAACTCAAAACGCCTCATGACTTGAACTGCTGAAGCCTCATTTCAGGGTAAAATAAAGTTTGGGCTTTAGTTTCTGCACCATCATTTCAGCAAACAAATCCTGCCTCAGTGCTCACACACACATTGGTTTGGCCAATAAAAACAGACTTGATCGTTTGTTAAAGTGTGTCAAAAGACCATTGGGGTTATTTAAACGACCTTGGCCATGTCCACAGAGTCAGAGCTGCTCAGAAGCCAAAGGCCGTCCCAGCATTCACTTAATGCTGAGTTTTTACTTCTTCCCTAAGGTCAAATAAAACCCATATCTAAAAACATTTGTTCCTTCAGCTGTTATTGTTTGTTTTTTAATAATCTGGACTGCAAGGACATTTTAATTAACTACTGTATCTATGGACTGATTTTACTCTTAGCTCTTTGCACTCATGATGATTTGTTAAGTTAAAGTATGTTTTAATGTGTCGTGCATATGTTTTACTGCTTGTTTTTATCATGGTTATTTTGTTGCAAACACAATTGCCCCTTGGGGACAATAAAGCCAATCTATCAATCAACCAGTCAATCAGATGTGAACAGATGTGAACCAGTCCTGTTACTAACTTTGAGTCAGAAGCTTAGAAGAGTAAACAGATGGACCATTTTCATTATCTCCTTTGTGTCCATTTTTTTCTTTTCTAATCAATCTTTATTTCAGAGTCGGTCCATTTAACATACACAACACTTTAACTATAATATGTTTGGTGACACATTGAAGAAAAAAGCTTGTGCAGATATGTGATATGTTGTCAATATGGTGAGTTCACTACATTTTAGTCATTTGATGATGACTTGGATGAATCTTGTGGTTTTTTTTGTTTTTTTTAAATATATTCTTTGACAGCGTAGAGAGACAGGAAAATAAGCAGAATGGGGGAACAACATGTGCAAAGGATTTAACTTCTGTTTAAAAGCACCACTGTGTCTTTCATTTAACTTAATAATCTGGTCACGTAGAAAGATTTAAAGAGCAAAGTTTTGCCACAGTGTAGAAAATAATGTGGAATAATGAGGAGGTAAAAATAATTGGGGACTTTTCTAACCACGGTGCAGCTGATTACATAACACTTTATGAGCCTGTCATGTTTTTGTGGAGATAAGTGTTGGTGTGGACAGTTTCTCCTCTTAGTGTAATTACTTTAAAAGAAGGCTGCAAAGTGTTTGGAGAGCTTATTACAGCAAATGAATTTCAGCTCAGCTAAAGTGGATTAAAAGGAGAGGACGTTAATTCGATGGGGTGAGTTTGTTCCTCGGAGAGCAGTGAGCCTTAACGGGAATCAGACCTGTCACACAACTCACCGTGTGCAGGAGCCTCTTGCGTTCGTAGTGAGCTGCCACCGCCTGGCTGCTGCCGCTGCTGCAGAAGCTCTCGGCCCGTCGGTGCACGGCGCCGTCTCTGTCTGTGGAGGGATGGAGGCCGGAGCTGGAGCCGGAGCCGCAGCTGGAACTGGAGCTGGAGCGGCCGCGACACTGCAGACGACTGGTCATGGTGTCGGGCGAGCAGCTCAGCAGGAGAACAGCACTGGGTTCACCCATCTGACACCGCAGGGGCAGGAAGAAGGGAAGTCAGTGCAGGTAATGGTACTAGTTAGTTATGTAGTAATTACACAGGAATTTCGAGATAGTTCAACATTTTGGCAAATTGGCCCATTGCCATAATCCCTATAGTCATAGCAGTAGGTTTGTTACCTTTAATTGTCGGTGCAAGCTATTTTTACAATGGCGGAGCAGAGCTGCGAGCTGCTCAGAGCTACGCTACAGAGGCTGATGGGATTTCTTGGTTTCCCTCATCAAACTCATCCAATACACAATCCAACAACTCCAAAACACTCTTGTGGACAAGTTGTTTAGTTTAATTTAGTTTATTTCGGTCGATACGTTTCATTAAAAAAATATAGCAGCATAAATATATATGAGCAGCTCACGGCTCTGCTCCACCGTTCTAAAAATAGCTTGCACCGACAATTAAAGGTAACGAATGTCCTGCTAAAACTATAGGGATTATGGCAATGGGCCAATTTGCCAAATGTTGAACTATCCCTTTAACAGATCCAAACAGTATTACAATGATTTCACAGAGTATTGAGTAAATACAGGGCAGTGAAAATGCGGTGCACAAAGCGGGAAACCTGGTCACCCTAGTGTCATTATGATGTCACAGTGACACGTCTCCCCATCTCCTCCTGTTATTTCCACACTTTGTCACTGCTCCATTAACACTGAGTCACATCTAACTGTCGCCGATGTCAAACTACCGCTGACAATCAAACAAGCTCAGAGTTTCTATGACTCCAGTTTGTGGATAACTCCCCTCCCCTCCCCTCCCCACACCTCCACCCCCTCTCTTTTATTCTGTCACCTTGGCTTCGTATTCCTCCGCCTGCCTCAGGTCTCGGGGGAAGCCGCTGATCACAAGGCCTTTCCCCTGCCGTACTGACGACGCCACTGCATCACAGAGCAGCTCCAGCAGTGTGTCCTGGGAATCAAACACACAGTGCCAGCATTAATCACCTGTCATACCTGAAAGAGCAAGGACATGCACACGTTCATATTTAACATGAATGTAATGCATTATTGTAGATGTGTGGTGAGATGGCAGATTCTATTTGCTTTATCTGTTGATTTATTATGAATAAATTGTCAGAAAATAAAATTGAAATCAATTTGAACAAACGTTCACAGCTCTGAGTTTCTCCAGAGACGTTCTTCTCTCACACACAGCTCTGTAATGTATTCAACACTCACAGTGCATCAGGGGCAACTCAGGGTTCAGTATCAAACCCAAGGACACATTGACATGCAGAGTGGAGGAGCTGGGGATTGAACCGCTGACCTGCCGATTAGTGAACGACCCGCTCCAGCTCCTGAGCCACTGCAGGCGCTGGGCTCCATCCATAATCAGTTGGAGAAATGGAGCTTCTCAGCTCATACGTTTGCTCCAGACCCCCTTGTGGGTTTATCAGACCTGTGCACTGGTTTGCATTCATATGTGCTACTTTACTGGACATAAATAACTATATCCTGGTGTGTCCAGTGGCAGATATGTAAGGTATGTGACTGTTGTTGCATTGGACAGATGCCAGATCTTCACAAGCAGCTTCAAAAAGTCAGAAGTTTTTCTTTCTTTCTTTCTTTCTTTCTTTCTTTCTTTCTTTCTTTCTTTCTTTCTTTCTTTCTTTCTTTCTTTCTTTCTTTCTTTCTTTCTTTCTTTCTTTCTTTCTTTCTTTCTTTCTTTCTTTCTTTCTTTCTTTCTTTGTGAAACTTTTCTGGACCAGTGGATCTTGGGCTTTCCTCCTGATGTTGTCTCCTGCTGTTGGCCAGTGGCGTGAGGAGGAGGACCTCCTGCTGTCTCTGAGGACCCCACAGTTGGGAGACCTGGAGTCTCTGGGGGGAAAGGAGGCGTACAGCATCGCCGTGAAGGTGGCGGGCCTGCGCTCTCTGGCCGAGTTGAAGGTGTCGAGGTGGACTGAGTTTTTTGGCAGGGGCTTTTCTCCAGGAGGTTGTTGGCGGTCCCTGTACAAACCCCCCGTTGAAAAACGGACGGGCGACCTCCAGTGGAGGATTGTACATGGGGCCAAACAGGTATCTGGCACACCTTGATCCTAAAGTGTTCCTTCTGCTCTGAGGCTGAGACATTACATCATCTCTTTGTCCAGTGTCCCAACTGGAGCCTCTGTTCAGGTTGCTGCAGGGCTGGTTTCAGGGTTTAGGGGAGCACTTTTCTTTCTGTTTGTTCATCTACGGTCCACGCTACTCAGCAAAGAAGAAGGCAACGCACACACTGATCAACTACATCTCTGGTTTATCAAAGTTAGTCATTTGGAAAACACGTAAGAACAGGGTGAGGGGTCAGGGGTCACAGGAGGTGGTAGCTATGGTAACGGGGATGCTGGCAGCTCGGCTGAGGGTGGAGTTCAGTTTCTACAGGCTGACTGGCCAAACAGAGGGGTTTGTGAAGACCTGGGCTGTTAATGAGGTCTTGTGTTCGGTTCAGGAGGACTCGCTGGTCCTCAAGTTCTGAGTCCTATTCTCTCCTGTTGTTCTCATTTGCTTGTTGATCATGTCCTGGTTCGCTGTGTAGGGATTGTGTGATTGAATTTGATAGAGACTGATAATAAAAGGTTGGTTTTAAAAAAAAAAAAAAAATCTTTCTTTCTTTCTTTCTTTCTTTCTTTCTTTCTTTCTTGGGCCTCCTGCACCACAGCTTCTGTATGAAGTTGGTGTTGTTTCTTATCAGAAACTCAAACAAATGACAACATAAATGAAAAAATACATATTTAAAGTGTCAGCCAATAAATATCCAACAGGATAAACTCCATAGAAGTAACTTTTATTTATTGCAGTGTTTGACTGGACACTGCAGGCGCTCCCTGCTACTCAAATCAAGCGCACCCTCTGTAATGTGCCGGCCTATTTAAAGCTGCAGCTCCACCTGCTCTCTGGCTTCAGCCACCTGAACCAGGAAGTGAAGGTGTAGCGATGTTTGCTCGGATGACACAAACACCTCTGCTGGAGTTGCTGCTTCACCTCAACCGACTCTAAGTAAGTTTTTATGGTTTTTTCCCCCCCTCTGCTCAGTGTTTGTGTGCTCTGCTGCTGCTTGTGTTTGACTCTTGGCTTCTGCTGTCTGTGCTAACGCTGCTAATGATGCTAATGCTGCTAACTGTGTCCTGTGCTGCTGCTGCTTGTGTTTGACTCTTGGCTTGTGCTGTCTGTGCTAACGATGTTAATGCTGCTCACGCTGCTAATGCTGCTAATGCTGCTAATGCTGCTAATGTTGCTAATGCTGCTAACTGTGTCCTGTGCTGCTGCTGCTTGTGTTTGACTCTTGACTTCTGCTGTCTGTGCTAACGCTGCTAATGATGCTAACGGTGCTAACTTCTGCTCCTGTGCTGCTGCTGCCGCTGTGGTTATTTGACATGAGTGTATTGCTGCTGCTGCTGTGGTGGTTTGACATTGTATTGATGCAAGTGATGCTCACTTGCTTTGTAATATGATGTCATTATGTTGCTCTTGTTGTTTAAACCGGCCCAGTTTGGACTTTCATCTCTTGTATTTACAGTGATATTGATCATAAGCTTCATTCATTCTTGTTGAGAGTCTTATTCACATTTTCTCCACTCTCGCTCTATTCAGCACTGGACGTACACAACACAACACAATGTTCAGTTTAAATGCAGCCCTCCTCTAAAGTATGTTCATCCTCATCCTCTGTCCATTCAAGCCCAGAGGTCGGCTCATACACGCACACATAGGCTATTTAATAACACTTTGTATTTTGTTCCCTATAAGTGTTTGCAAATACTTGCTGCTTGTCTTGTCTTGTTATTTATAGGATTAATTTGTGTGGATTTTATTGAATGTCCTTCGGGTGAAGCCGACAAGAGGTGGACGATGACGTGGGTGATTATATGTAATCTGCTGCACTCGTGGATGTTCGTCCCATACATAACTGTCTCGGATTGATTGAAATGTGAATGTCAGCTGGATTTAGATGGTGTAACATCTCTCTGTATCCACTCAGCTGCCAGTTCATTAGGTTCATGAAGGTAAAGTTACTCCAAACTGAACATTGACCGGTCGTAGATAGATCGAAGAGTAGCGACAGGTTGTGCTGAATTACATGCAAACACTGCCCTCTACTACTTTTATAATGTATTCACATAATAAATCTGACCTGTTATTGCTTTTTTTAATACAGCTCAGGGACATTTCAGGAGAGTTGAAATGTTGAAGGTGTATGAGCTTCAGACTGATGATTCTGCTCTTTCTCTTTTAAATATTTGACTAAATCCAAAGATGTTCATGGAGAACTATTGATCAGGTCTGACGCAGTCATCGAAGGTCAGCTAGAGCGAGACGGTCCGTCGATAAGTTCCTGAGGAACATGATTAACTATTAGTTAATGTGCTCGTATCAGGAGGACACACAGCGGAGTGGTAGGTCTTCACTGAGTCATCATGATCGACTCTGCAGCCTGAGCTCAGAGCTGTCAGTCAGAGACTCATCAAACCATGTGCAGCTCTCAGACCCGCAGGACAACGACTACTCCACTGTCGGTAATTAAACACATTAAAGGGTTTTTACTCCTCGGCCTCAACTCAGAATATGAAGCTGAGGGTGAATGTCTTGTTTTGTGAAGTAGGGATATCACGAAATAGGTTATTTGTTATAAGGGAGGATGGAGGCTTTCTGCCTTCCTCTCGTCTCACTTGGCTGAAAACCAACTTTGCAAGATGGGTGCGTGCTCTACCCACTGAGCTAAACGATGCCCCGTGTCATAACTGGAACATTTCCCATTAAGGATTAATAATTGGTTGTTTTTTAATAGCTACTTCAAATTAGTAATGTAATCAAATTTTGACTATTTTTTTGATTTTACACATTGTGAAATCGTAATACCGTGGTTGTTTTTTGTTTTCTTGGCACCACTGAAATATAAATAGTTGAGGCTTAATACATGAGGAGGATTAAAGCTCCATGGCTTCATTTTATTCCTTTTCAGCATAACTATGGACTCTCAAGTTTGATTGAATATAGTCTGGAAGGAAGATCGGCGATGATTCTTTATCGTTTGTTGACTTTTTTTTACTATATTCATGTGCATATTACCAAAATAAACTACTACTACTATTTTCTGACAATAAAAATGTATAATCGTGACATGTGTGAAGTGTGACTTCACCTCTGCTCGGTGAGACTGACACAGTAGTCGATGGCCAAGCGGGGATCAGACCGTCTGCAGCCGGATTACACATGACAGAGAATAATATTAAATTGCCCCGTCTGTGTTGCCAGGCAACTGTACATTAACATTTCACCAGGTCCAACTTTTCATCGACACGTTGATGTTCAGCACCGATCCTCCTCAGACGACGGCGCTTTATCTCACGCCGAGATAAAAACCTGAACAGTGACGTGGGTGTGATTGACTTTATGATGCGCTCTGCACTTCAACAGTCCCAGTGTGGGATTATTCATCGTCACCTCTCCCCATAACTATCTCGCTCACACACATTAAAAAAAAAAGAAAAAAAGAAAGTGTTTGGCACCGACTGTTGGTGAACGCACTGGGACGTGACCTTAATGTGCAGTAAGGAGCTTAGACAGCTGAGCTTTGCTTGAGAGCCACTGGGTTTCTCCACCGAGACGATAGAAAGTTACAGTAAATCTCTGCGTGGGTGTCTTTTTACACGCCTCGCTTTCCGCTCCAGTGAGCCACTTTTTAAAAAAATCTTGAGTTGATGAAAAGCCTGAAAGTGTTTTTTTTACATTGTTGCGTGACGTCTATAGTCTGTGTCGCTCACAAAAAAAGTATGAAATCACAAGTTTTGAGATCATCCATGCACCCATCCATCCATCCATCCATCCATCCATCCATCCATCCATCCATCCATGAGTGAATCTGTGATGAACAACCTCACACACTGTTATTCACACCAGAACAGGATTTAGAGACAACAAACAACTCTAAATATCAATTATCTGACCAGGGAAAATATTGATCAACCATTAAAACGTATCAAATATAATATCCTGTACTAAAAGATCTGTTTTTATTTTCTGTTGTTGAATTATTGAATGCACAGCTGCTCTATCTATTTTAAAAGCATAAAACACAGTGATTTGGGAGAACAAAGAAACTTAAAGCTCAAGAAAACTTTATTCATTCCATATTAAATCTGCAGTTACTGTGTTTTTGTGGAAAGTCAAAAAAGGCTGTAAACACTAGAATGGCCTTGGATTTTTAGCAGATATCTGCTCACATAAATATTGAGCATTTATGAAGCAACATTACTGTAACAACACGTGGAGTTCTGGTTCTGATGAATTCAGTTTCTTTGAACTCTGTTTTTTTTTTAGTCTCCAGCGACCTCTGACCTCGGCATCAGGCTCGTCAGCTGCTGAATGTTTCACAGTGTTAACTAGATAAACGTTAAATTTATCAGTTTGTGTACAACAGGTTGGGATTTTAAAGGGGAACTATGCAAGTCTGGCCACTTTTTACCTGAACATATGAAGCTGATGAGATAACATTATTTATCATATATGTTTTACAATGTATATGTTGATGTCATAAATGAGATTAGAGATTACAGGGTGCATTTGTGTCATGGTGCCACTGGAGGCGCCTCATTACAAGTCATTTAACCATCACAATTACTCTGAAGCTCATTAATTAACGTAAAAGTCTTGCAAAGTTCCTCTTTAAATATTATTTCCTCTATAATCAGCGTCGGCCTGTTCACTATAACACGACACTTCCTCCAGCTTCTATGCTAATGTGCTCATGTTTACACCATCTGCTGGATCCTGAACGCGGCATCTGTGCAGTTTCCTTATAGACAAATAACGTTTGTAGATTCAGTATCGTTCCACCACCACCTCCGAGTGGAAACACCTTTTTATGCTAACGATATCTCGCTAATGTTAATATGTCACCCGAGTTGGCGCTCATCTCAAAGTACAGCTGTGCAGTCATTAGTTTTGTCGCGGACAAGTGGAAATTTTGACCTTTTGTTGTTGACAGTCGCTGCGAGTTATGAGGATTTATCACCTTGAACGTCTGCGGCAGATTTCATGGAAATCCAACCTTTTAGTGGCTGAGATAACCGAGTGTGGGTCTGAACTCACACAGGCTGGCGTGGGTGAAAATGTACGATTATGATAATGAATAAATACCCTCCTCGCCTCCACGCGGCTGTACAGCTGGGTGCTGCTGTCTGAATCCCATCGCATTAATGCTGTATGTTGTTTTATTGGGCTGCAGGATGAAGAACTGTTATTCACCTGCTGCCGCTGCTGCATGACGGAGGGAAAGTTTCTCCCTCCTGCAGGAAGGAAGGGCATTATTAAAACATGTCTTTAACTTCCTCTGTGGGCAGAAGCTCACTTGGAGGATTGTCTGTCTGACTCCAAGTGGCTGCGGTGATTTAAGCAGCAGTGTCAGTTTTCACAGTGTTGTGCGCTTGTTAAAGGAGCTGCAGTGAATTGTGATGAGCGTCAGTGTGGATGTAACTCTCGTCCAACTGTCTGCTTGGATGAATGAAGCCGTCGTGTTTTTGCACACTGGCTTCAGTCCAGCATGTTTACGTCTTCTTACTAAGAATGCATTTTCCCCCCGTCTCTCTCTTTTTTTTTTTTTTTTTTTAAAGTTGTGGATCATTTATCTGGTTTCACACTCGCACAGTCAGTGAATGGATGCTTTCAGCTCTAATCCAGCCTCAGACGGTCGTATCAGCTGAAGAGTAGCTCCAGTGAGTGTAGGAGTGCAGTCTCTGTGAAAGCCTTTATGAGCTGTGGATGTGTAATAGCTCCTCTCTGTTCCTGCTTGTGTGTGTGTTTTATTCCTCCAGGCTCTCTGCAGGAAAACATGTTGTACAGGAGGACGTATAGATGTTTAATTTTGCAGCTTCAACCTCATGAAATAATGATAATATTCTGTACAGCTCTTTTTTGCACAACCTGTCAATCATAAGTGTGGGTGGTGACTCTGTGTCATCTTTATTTAATTCCCTGTTCACTCTCTTTTTATTCTAACGCCAGACAAACCAGTTTTTTTTCTTTTTCCCCGTGACATCCTCTCTCCTCTCCCTCGCACATTTTTCGCAGTTATCAGTAAAATGTCGTCCTTGTAAATGTGTGAAAACGATGTCATCTGCATTTGATCTCTCCGTCTAGTCGCCTGCATTTTTTTTTTTACGAAGCAGAAGTGCAGCCTCTCCAAACGCTCACAGAAGCTCGTCATGTTCTCACAGCAGGTCTGAGTTCAGCTGGATCTCATTTGCTGCCAACTCGACTGCGACAAAAACATATCCAGAGGGCCAAAAACATTTCTCCATAGATTGCTGAGAAGTCTGAAGACACTTGAAACTAGGTCTGTGTGCTATGTGGGGAAAAAAAGATCATACTGTGATCATATGGGTAGATATTGTTGTTGTGATGTTGTCATCTCTGCTTTTCATTTTCACTTAAGAAATACAAGATTTATGATGTTTTTGTTTGGTCTTGTACCAAACTAACATGTCCTGTTTACATTTATGGAGCAGACAAAGATAACTGCACTTGGTGACATTGCAATTAATTATGCAGCTTTAATGTCTGTTTCTTTCTTTTTACGTGTTATACCTTTAAAATGTCTACGGAGCAGCAGCTGTAGCTTTTCTAGCGTGGTAAAGGCGCCTTCAGACTGCGTGATGATAACAACAATAACTGTAGATGTTTTCTATATGTCACACTGTGCTGGAGGGCCAGATAAGATCCTGCAGTCTGTGCAGGACTGTATGACGGCGGTTTGAGGCGTGTTTGTTCCATAGTGTGAGGACGGAGGACAAAAGACGAGAAGCGCCACATCAGCTCAGGTCGTCCATTACTGCAGATGTGCAGATAATTGTGCTGAGTCACGGTTTGATGGGAGGACGACGAAAGTGTGAACTCTCGTTGACGCTTCAAGGGATAGTTCAACATTTTTGGCAAATTGGCCCATGCCATAATCCCTATAGTCATAGCGGTAGGTTCGTGACCTTTAATTGTCGGTGCAAGCTGTTTTTAGAATGGCGGAGCAGAGTCGCGAGCTGCTCAGAGCTATGCTACGGAGGCTCATGGGATTTCTTGGTTTCCCTCATCAAACTCATCAAATACACAATCCAACAACTCCAAAACACTCTGGTGGACAAGTTGTGACCTGCACATTCACCACGCTAAGAGACAGAGTTGATTTAGAGCTCGCGGCTCTGCTCCTCTGTTCTAAAAATAGCTTGCACCGACAATTAAAGGTAACAAACGTACTCCTAAAACTATAGGGATTATGGCAATGGGCCAATTTGCCAAAATGTTGAACTATCCCTTTTATTCTGAAATTGTAAGCAGCAGTTTTCCTTATAACTTACAGAAGATTTTCTCATCTACAAACAAGACCATTTACGCTGTAGATTGGGAGGTAAAAAGTGAAACTTGAAGCTCATGGTTGAAGGTTTAGCTACTAGTTGAACTGACCTGCAGTTTGCTGTTCATTACAATATGAGAGAGCTGTGTGCTGTGTGCTGTGTGCTGGCTGTGACCCCACCGCTCCACACTGACCTCGGGCAGCTGCTCCCCTCTCTCCAGGACGTCCCGCAGGTGGCGCCCTCTGTCGCTCTGACACTGCAGCTCGTGACACAACAGGTCGCCCAGGTTGAGGCGACGCAGGCCGAACCTGTCCTCCATCCGCTCGCTCTGCAGAGACTTCCCCGAGCCCGGACCACCTGAGAACACACACACACACACACATCATAATGTATTCCCAAGCCAGTTTAAGTCAAACCTTAAACATTAAAACTGAAAGCTAAACTCGATCTAAACCTAAACCTTAAACAAACTCAAACTCGATGGATTCAAACCAAAGCACGGCCACAGAGTCGTGTTCACAGATCAGTCCGTCCTCAGCACAGGGTGAGGTGAGGATAAGGATGAGGAGGAGGAAATTGAGAGGTGAAGTAGGAGCATGACAGAGGACAACAATAGGAAGAAAATGTTGTGTGTGTGTGTGTGTGAGAGAGATGTTGGTATTCAGGAGGAGAGAGAAGCGTGGGAGAAGAGCCAGACTTCAAGAGGGCGGACAGAAGAGAGGAAACAGAGCAGCTGGGCAGGTGAACTCTGTGTGTGTGTCTATACCTGCACATCAGAGGTCTGATTCATTGCCAGCGGCTCAGAGCCAAGTTATCGCAGATGATTATCTGAATATATCCGCTCTGTTGCATCAGTTTAACGCACGCGCACACGCACATGCACATACACACATATCCGTATTGGCATAACATTATACTGACTTATATCCACTGTGGACTTAACGTCTCCACGCTTCACGCTCCACCGTTGATGATGTGTATGAGAACAGACGAAATCTCTGGTCTCATTTTCTGCACATTTTCTTTGTAAATTAAAGTAAATCTTTTGCAAATGTCAGATGATTTGAGAGGAGCTTTTATGAGCTAAAGGTCAAACATCTCTATGATGTTGTAGTCGGTGGAGAACAGCTGTGAAGTGATTGGACAGGACTCTGAGCTGCCCTCTACTGGACCTATTAGTCATTCATTAATCAAAACTTTATCTTAACTCGATTATAGGCTACATTTAGGTAATTAAGGATGGATTAAAGGTCCTATAGACACAAATTGTGATGTTGAGTTGAAAGAAAAGAAAGTGTCAAGAAACAAAAACACAATAACCATAAAAGCCAGAAAGCTATTATGAACAAATAAAAGCCTTAACGATAATTGAAATATTAAAATTAGCAAGTACAGATCAGCTCAAACAGGAACACATGGAAGTAAAGTGTGATATAATTTAAGATTTAAAATGTCCTAATGATAAAAGTAAAGAAAGTTTTCGATAGATTTGCATGTGAAGAGTAATAAAAACTGGTTCCATGCCAGTGTAAAGGATGAATGGAAGTGTTGTCACTGTAACAGAAATGAGCCTCAAACTGAACAGTGACCAGTTTATGTCCAACTTTTATAACAAAGCTGGAAGTTTTCAGCTGCTGTTGGGTCACAACTCTTTTTTTGGAGAGGACAACGTCCCCGGCTCTCAGCTCAGCTGCCGTGCCGTGAGGTCTGCAGGTGTTTTATTGCGGGTTAACCACATTACTTGGCCTGGAAGCTGCGCGAGGCGTCGGCGGGCAGGAGGTGATTTATCATCTCCAGCCTTGAGCCCAGTAATAAAACTCAGCATGTGCTTGATATTCATCAGTATGCTGCTCCAGTCGGCGAGGGAGTCGCTGCCCTCCGCCCGCCTTCGAACACAAACGTCCTCACCTCCGTCTCCTCAGAGTTCACACGCAGACACGAGATGCGATCACCCACGGGGAGATCGATGAAGGGTGGAGGAGGAGATATGGATTCATTCATTGTATATTCAGCACATTTACACTGACTTAATGTCTCTCCACGGTTGTTTCACACCTCGGAAGGACAGAGAGTGAAATAATGACCCTCCAGAGCTGAAGCAGGAACCCTGAGACACTCGTTAGTGACTCTGCTAGTTAGTGTAGAGAATAGATCAGCGGCTCTGTGCATGGGTAAAGAGAGTTGCTCTATAGGAGACTGTCTGAAATTTAGATTACCTGACCTTCAGAGTCAGAAGTGAGGACAGGATGAGGTTTTTTATTCTGCTCAAACTCTCCTGGGTTGTGCTTTAAGTTTTCCAATAGAGAAAAACACATGACATCACTGTGAACCACTGAAGAACAGGTGTATGTAGAAACTAATGCAATAATAGAATAAGAAATCAGTAGCGATTTGTTTTGTTTTCCTATATATTCACCTAAAATTCATCCTCCCTGTCATGGATTGATGTCAGTGTAATGTTTTGACGGTTTTCACAATGGACAGATGAAAATTACACTGATGTTGGACTTTGGTTCATTATTGACACAACTTAAAACTTATAAAACAAATGTAAACATCTAATTTTCACATAACCAATTAACCAATGTCAGTAGGTTTTGGCCATAATGTTAGTATTCTATGTCAATATGTTGATGGAATAAAAGATATTGGATTTTGGTTAGTTAACAAAACACAACTGAAAACCAACAAAAATATCAAATCACAATGTGGTATGAATGAATAATGGATTCTATCACCTGCCCCAGAAACTACAGTTGAATATTAGCCAACTGGGCTGAACCGGCATGTTAATTAATGTTCACTGCCTCTGTATATTTTAAACCAATAAACTAAACTGCACTTTGGGTATGTCGTTACAAAAAGCACTATATAATGATGCAACGACTACTGTTGTCAGCATCAGGTTGACGTCAGTGTTGTCCTCATGTTTAATTCTAGACGCCTGACAACTTACATCCAACCAAATATCACTGTCCAATAACGTCAGTGGCCTGTTGGGATATAACTGAGTTAATCAACAGGTGTTTTTGTGGTGCAGGAAAACTGCTACAAATTGACCAAATACAGATTCTTTTAGTAAAAGAAAAACGATCTGCTGCTGTTCTACAGATGTTAGGATTGGTCAAGGTGAACAGCTGGAAGAGCTACGTCTCCAGTCCGGTGCCGTTAGTGCAGAGGATTCACACACTCACATGTTTTACTTTTTCAATTTGCCTAAAATATTGAAAATCTATTTTAATCAGATGTCTTGCAGCTCTGTGTTCATGTTGACCTATTTTTTTGTTTTTTGCATAAAATCTGAAGTGAAAGCGAAACACCTGCTGAGCACCTTCAAGTCTCTTTGGAGATGTTCAGGCTGGTTGAACCTTCCCACACACACAGACACAGACACACAGACACGGGTCTCTCTTTAACCCCTCCCCCCCGTGATGTGAGCAGGTCTGTCACAGCGTTGTCCTTGATTAGAGCCAAAGTGACAGATGAATATGTTGGAGAGCAACAGTGCAGCAGACTGAGATGAAGATGAAACACATGAAACGAGGCAGGGAGGGCAGACGACCACACACGCAGAGCGGGAAAATGGCTCTGCGGTAATTTAATTTGTGTACGTGGCGCTGCTACGTAATTACATTTTTCCTTGAAGTTTCAGCAGGTAATATTTTGATGTAAAAGGAGAAAAAAAAAAGAAAAGTAATAAAAATCGGTCTAAATGACAAATGGGCCGCGGCGGTAACGAGCCTCTCGCCTCGGCTAATTGAGACACCTCGATCGGCTCTGCGGTCGGAGCTGCAGACGTCGACTGGGAGGGAATTCTCCCGGTGAACAGGAAGTGGCAAATCAAAGCCTGAGAGCAAAGATGATGAATGTTCCTGCAAACACAGACCGAGGAGATGGAGAAGCGCTGGGCTCCTGGATGATAATTGAATCTGCTGCTTTGAAAAGATTTTGAAAGACTTTTTTCCATTGTTGACGTCCATGTTTTTTTTTTTTTTTCAAGGTGCTGCTCACTGAGGTCACAGGATGTTGTCAAGGTTTTTCTGCACAGATGTGACAAAGTCTGGGTTCATGATCACTTGCTTGGAGCCCCAACCTCCAGATGTTGATTATGGGATGTCACACGGGCAAAAAGCACAGTTAAATACCCACTACAGTCAGTTGAGATGAACCAATTATTATTTCAGTGGCGGCTGCTGGTCTTTCAAAGAGGGGGATCATTTTCAGCCTACATCATACATCAGCCAACCAAGCCTACAGTAACGAACGAATGAACTGATGCAATTATATTAAACTTGAACAAGGAAATGCAATAACACTGTTTAATCTATAGTGTATGATATGTACAATGGAAATGGGCTGTATCTCCAAGCAAATAGGAAATGAGCTGCAGGTTCTCTTTTGTCTTCGATCGCAGAATCTGCTGTGGGACTGAAAACCAAGACATTTGAATTCACATGAAACATCAGAGCTGAGACCTAGAAATGTTATTTTACTACTTATTTTGTTAATTGGGTCAACCCTTTTGTTTTTTCATCATGTTATTTAATGTCTTATTTTATTGATTATATTGATATGAGGATGATAACGAAGCGTCTTTCTGCAGGGACGTGTTGGTTTTCCATTGTTAATAAAAATCCTTTAACACCAGAAACAGTTTCCACCCAATTTCTCCAAAGTGCTAAATTGCCATGACATCAATTCAGAGCAGCTGACATTACCTCTCTCTCTCGCTACAAGAGCAGCTTATTCGCCATTTTAAATTAAAGTCTGATTACCGGGGTAAAAATGGTAATTTTGTGCAGAGAGGAGGGGAAGAGATGGAAGTAGTGAGAGACGAGCGGCGCGGAGGGACGATGACAACGATGTGAAGAGACGACGAACAGAGACAAAAGAGGAGAAAACCTCGCATTAGCATTTCCCTCAGGCAGAACAGGGCTGCAGCTTCTCCTCCTCCACCACCACCTCTCATGGTCACTGAGGGACTGGACGAGTAAACCCACATTAAAGGAGACACTCCTCCTCTCCACCAACTTTTAATTAGAGCAGTTTGAGAACTTATACACGCAGAGCCTACTATAGTTTCTCCTTTGCAGAGTTTTAATTATCTCAACAAGAGCTCACACAATGTGATTGAATCGACCTGCGTGTGTCGGGTGGAGATGTTTAACAAACAGCGGCAGGTTTAATGACATGTTTAACGACCCGAATCAGTTTGGATGTGACAGAAAACAGGCCAATGCATCTTGATTTAAGGATTGCTTATAAAAAACAGATTTTTCAGTATCTGTTTTCAGTATCTGTGCATCTGTTGGTGCATCTGCAGCTCACTTCTTCATTTTATTCTAGTTTCACTGGAGACTGTGACTCGTCTTGTTCCAACACACTGAGTGCGGACAGTTATAATGCCACTGCTGCAAAGAGACAGAGGAGACTCTGAACTATTTTGTTTTTCGAAAGTGCATTTTTGTCATAATTGTCCTGACAGTTTCTGCAACTTATCGAAAACTTGCTTAGTTTGAATTATTGACTTCTGAAGTGAGAATACTTTTGATTTAAAGTTGCACTGAACAAATATTACAAAGTTAAAGAAAACTATTGCATGATAAAAGGGGTTATATAATATCAAGTAAACACATTTTATTGTTTACAAGATCATTTAAACATCAACTTAAACATAGAAGAATCCCTCGATTTGAATACTGCGAATGATAAAAATGTATCATTAGGAAATAATTATCACCCAAAAACCACAGATAAATCAGATCTTGACATTGATGTCGTTATATTATTTGGTTAAGTCAGATTAAGAGCTATAGGTGGTTAAATTAATCTTTATCTTTAGTTTCAGGTGTGTATCTGTTAAAAATGTTATTGGCATCGGTTATGGGAAGTTATGGCTTATTGGTAAGAGTTATCATACATCTCTGCTTTAAATGCTTTGTTTAAATAGAAGACAAATGTGCAACAACTGTGCAACTATCCACATTCATCCAGTCTCCGTCAGTCCAGCTCTCTGCGAAACGGCTTCTTTCCTGTAAAGACCTTCACACACTTTGCTCTAATCAGCATTTCAGAGCTGAGACAGATTTGTAGGGAGCGACTTTGAGCCGTCTTTCTCCTCCACCTGAGACGGATAACCTGGCTCTGTGCTGAATCAGCAGCACCATCAACGTCAGAAAAAGAGCGACAGGAGGAGACGACGGGGTTGTTGAGAGGACACAGACTTTTTTTTTTTAAATGCAGAAGCGAGGAGTCATCATTGCTGCGTCAGGGAGTCTGGAGACAGTGTGTTCAAAGTCAGGGCTTGGTGTCTGATGATGTGGCAGGAAAGGCAACGTGTCCTCTGAGGTGACGCAGGTACAGGTGCACTCCCTGTTCACATAAATAACTCATAAATCCCG
Source organism: Decapterus maruadsi (assembly GCA_030347415.2). NCBI lineage: Eukaryota > Metazoa > Chordata > Actinopteri > Carangiformes > Carangidae > Decapterus > Decapterus maruadsi. Next base: position 24,974,787 of record CM064906.1, read on the forward strand.
ATTAGTCTCTGATATAAAAGCCCAGGGCTTTAGCTGCTGCTGAAAGTGTAAAAAATGTTGTAAATAAAACAGAATTACCTGGTTCGTATTATGTTTGAATAAATATTACAACAGGGACGATGCTGTGAACGTGTGCACTCTAGCGTCTCTGAAACAGACCTCATTTTGGGCTTTGCATAAATCACTCTGTCCAGTTTTCCCAAAGTTGCAGCTAGAGGAAGTGATGCATTCAAAACACTGACGCTAATGAGCCCATGAACAATTAACAAGGAGGGTGTTCAGCTTAAATTAAAACAAATGGACAAGCTATTCCTGATGGTTGCACCCTGGAGTGTTGAACATAAAGTGAGCCGTTTGGCTGCTTTTGAAGTTAGAGACGTGCTGTTTTTTAAAGCTGCTGTGGTCCAGATGTTTTGTATTAACAGCAGATTAAATGGCTGTGTAATGTCAGGGGGTGATCGCAGTGATGAACAGGAAATTAGCACCGACTCTGCAGCTCTTGGGAGAGTTTAAGCGTCTTCCAGCTGCTGTTTTGGGTTTTGGAGCCTGCAGCTTTGGTTAAAAGTCTCACTTCTCCTGTCAACGTTAAAAAGCTCCACAGGCTGCACCACCTGCTTAGCATCAGTTAGCAACTTAGCTGGCGGACAAAACCCTGCTTTGCACACAAGCAAATGTTTGGCTAAGTGAACGTTGCACTCATAACCACCTGTTAAGATGCTATGTCACATCAAAGGTCAAAAAACAATACCAGTTGCAGAGGAACCCGCCATGGGCCATATCACCTAAGTTTAGGTTGGCTGATGCTAATGGGTGCTAGCTAATAATGTTAGCTGGATGATGTACTGTTTCTGTTTTTGTATTAGGCCTATGCTTTCAATTTGTATTATGCTTTCAATTTCTCATTATCATCACACATTATATCATAGTAGGACTGTTTTAAGCAAATAATAGACCATGTGTTGTGTTCACAGCACAATTAGTTGTAAGTTTTAAGGATGTAGGAGTTAATTTAGCTCATTTTGTACCTAAATTTCCGATTAGTCATAGCCTACTTGAAATTAATAGGAGTCTGATAGCCTATAGCTTGAGTCTTTGAGCATGAAACTCTCCTCCTGTCTTTCAAAGTCAGGCTGGTTAGACAATCTTTGACATGACTGCAAATCCCAAGGTGCAAAACAAGCTGAGAGTTGATTAAACTGCAAACACAACTTGCCGTCATTTTTAAATTCATAGTTGGTAACGTGTTTTCACTCTTAAATGTGAACAAAAAGTAAAAAACACACTTTTCTGTTCATATTCATGTAGGCCTAATAGTTAACATAACACTATCAGTCTGTGAATTGTTGCACACGGTGCTGGCAGCAGTCTGCAGGCAGAACAGCAGGTAGTGAGAGGTGTGACGGAGATCTGAGGAGGACGGTGATGGCTCCAGCAAACATCTGCATGCTGCTGTGTAACGGCTGCTCAGTCAAACACTAGCTGGAGCAGGTCGTCTGATGTTTTGCTCAGGTCTAAGATTAGACATGAAATCCAGAGTGTAAAAAACATGGCAAAACAAAACCTCCCTCTGTCATAATGCGCAGACGGTCTGATCACAGTTTGGGTATAAACAAGAATATAGATCATGAATATGTTGGTGTAAAAGCGCTAGACTTTCATTATATGCTGCAAAATCTGCTCAGGAGACAGATCTGAGTCCAGGTGACAGTTGTTATATATGCAGCTGGCATTTTCCTCCAATTATCCGCTGCTACTGCTGCTGCTGAGGAAAAGCTCTTGGTCCGTCTCCATGTCTGTTTCTCATATAATCAGACAAACTGGTGTTAAAACAGATCAGTGGGGATTTGTCATGTTACTTCCCAGTGAAGGGGATTTTAACGGTAATGCACATAACTGCTCTGTAATCTGTATGGGCGTGAAAGGGAACACGCGCCGCACACAATACTGATGAAATAATCTTTTAATGACTTGTATCCTAAGTGGTTTTTCCACGCTAAGAAAAGTGAATGGTAGTTAATGGAGACTTTGTGCGTCTCAGCTCCCTCATTAACCTTCATCTCTGTGTCCTGTCAATTAGCAGCCTGAGCTGTGCTGCTGCAGCGCCACAGCAGACTAATTAATGACAGAAATGCACCAGAGGAGCCGAGTAAATAAGTACATTTACTCATCTGCTGCACCTGAACACTATTTTTTAGGCGCTGGCGTTTCTTGTGTTTTTATATTTTATCCACTTTCATGTCGCTTCATTTCAGAGAAAAAGTTCTTTTAAAATACACATCAATCTCAAATCTAGTTAGGCTACATCAAACATCTGAGAAGTTCTCACTGTGTTGAAACTTATGTTTTAAATAACAGCAACTACAATTATTTCCATTACCAACTGACCTGTCGACAAATTTCTGTTCCTTAAATGTCTATTAAATGCCAAACAGTGAATAAATGCCTGTCGTACTTCTTCAGGGTTCAAGGGGTCGTCTTCAAAATGCACAATTATGATAAAGAAAGACGGTGAATCTGCAAGTTTAAGAAGCTGAAACCTCCACATAGACTTGTTAAAAAAAAAAAAAAAAAGCATGTCTGCCTGGATATTGTAGACTACAAATCCCTTCCAGACCGTTCTGCCAGTCCGAGACATTGTGAGACCGAGAGACACGAGACCAAGACCAAGACCACAAAAAAGTGGTCTTGAGACCAAGACCGAGATCTCAAGAACTACAAGTCTGCCTCCACATAATGTGTAAGAAAAAAAAAAAAAGTTGCAATATTATGAAAATAATAGTTTATAGTTAAAAAACGTATTTTATTTTGATGCATTTTGAATGTGAAGTTTGAGCAAAGAAACTTAAATTACCTCATTAACTCACTTGTGTGTCTGTGACGTGAGCACGTGACTGAGATACAGCTGAGCAGACAGTAGCTGCTCATTATCACTCTGTGTGTGTGTGTGTGTGTGTGTGTGTGTGTGTGTGTAGGTGAGTGTGTGTGTGTGTGAGCTCCACCACATGTGTACGTACCAATCATGAAGATGACCTTTGGTTTCCTCTGTTCTGTACTGTAACCTGTCAGAGGAGAGAAAATCTGAGTTAAACATGCCGAGTCGATTAGCAGCGCACACACCGAGCATCATGTACATGCACACACAGACACACACATGCCTCTGTTTATCAGTCGCCTGCTCTACTGAGTGCGCCATATGACACAACGCGTGATTCATGTTATAAACGTCACACTGCAAAAACTCAATCTTATTAAGAATATTTGTCCTATTTCTCGTCAAAATGTAATTTCTAGTCAAAACAAACGTAATTGTACCTAAAATATGACTCATCACATAAAACGCAGCTTGTTTTTAGACACTTTTTTTTCAAGCATATTTTCACTTGAAATAAGTAGAAAAATCTGAAAAAGGAGCAAATTTTTCTTTCTTATTACAAGCACAAAAAAATTGCTTTCAGTGGCAGATTTTTCTACTTATGTCAAGTGAAAATTAGTTTAAAACAAGTGAAAATGATCTAAAAACAAGTTAATTTTTAGGTGGTGAGTGGAAAGAGATGACATTTGACTAGAAATGAGACAAAATTTAATATTCTTGGAAAGATGTTGAGTTTTTGCAGTGCAGCCTCCCTACATGCTGACTGAATGCAGGGTATGTTTCCTTTAATAAGACAGGTGCCCCCCCCCTCCCCCCCCCTCCTCCTCCTCCCCCTCCTCCTCCTCCCCCTCCTCTGTCCTGTGCAGTTCGCTGACGAGATAAACATCAGGTCCAAGTGATGACAGTGAGGCTGCAGACGAGGCCTCCGCCCCCTCCATTACACAATCAATAATGTTGATGCAGAGCCATGATGATGAACACACACACACACACACACACACACACACACACACACAGACACACACGCACACACAGTTCCATCTCAGTAAATGCCACATGTCATGTAACCGTTATTCACCAGATCCCTGAATGAGCCTCTGTGTGTGTGTGTGTGAGTGATGAAATGCTGAATGGAGTGTGTAGTTTATAAAGGAAGGCAGGAGGGGACGAATACATGGCTGCTAATAAAAGCCTTGTAGATAAGATAAGGTGCTGTGTGTTTGTGTGTCTCTCCTCCTTTTGACTGTTTTATACAAGACGCTCGATAAAAATCATTAATTTCGTCAACTCACTGTCTGCGGCTCCTTCAGCATACCCGATGTCCTCTTCCTCCTCCTCCTCGGCAACCTGGAAAGACACCAGAGAGTCACATGACCAACTATTCATTCATCGCTGCTCAAAGCTGTCGACTTCTTGTCTCGTTACAGAGACTCATTTCAGGAATTCTGGTTAGATTAAGACTTATACGGACATTTTACTTTGAAAATCCAGCTATGAACGGTGTAATAGTGCAGATTTTACTATCACAGAATCTTAATTTGGCTCAGGATGGTTCAGTGATGATGGAGGTTGGTAACAGTAGGTGAAAGTAGGTCAAAGTTGCATTTTGTTATATAAAGAGACACGAAGCAACAAACAATGAAGCCACATGAATAACCACCAACTTCTGCTATTCTGCTATTTCTGGATCTGTTTTGTTTCTCTCTCTGTGGATGTTTTGAATATTGTTTTTGTCTCTCCAGTTTGTTGCCTCCTTATGGCCATTTTGTTTCTCAGTGCAGATATAATCCATCTCTTTGTGGTTGTTTTGTGTCTCTTTGTGCTGATTTCGCTGTGATTCTCTCTGGTTGCATCTTTTTATGGTCATTTTCCAACACCGTGGGTGTTAGATTTGTGTCTTTCTGGCCACTCTGTGTATGTTTTTTTCTAGTTGTTTGAATATATTTGATTATTTTTTGTCTCTATGACTTTCACACAAGACATATTAAAAGTCCATGTATAGACTTGTCTAAAAATGTTGTAATCCTGCACCATTAAAGAGTCCACTAACTTTTGGCCACAGACAGTAATATTATGGAAATCTAAACGGAGACATTTGGCAGTATTTGGGAAAAGAGCTTCATAGGAATAACAGGGATCAAGACGGAGAGAATAGAGAAGAAGAAGAAGGAGTATTTGAGAAGGACAGAATGAGACTGAGTGTTGTGTAAACCCTCCGTCTCCCCGGAGCAAACACATGGTCTGAGTGTGGAGGAGGACTGAGACTCCCAGCAGCCTCGTCCACTGAATGATGATGATTATACGTCTATGAACACATGTCTCAGCCAAACCGGGTCAGGAAAACCGGCCAAGAGACCGGTCTTCCTCTCACTTTAATTTGTTTCAAGGGAGAATCTGAGTCTTTCAGTTCAAACTGAAATCAATTGCTGCTGAATGCAACGTGTCACTACAGCGCCGGCAAGATGGCCGCCGAGAGCAGGGGTGGTTTGTCAGGCTCCACTCCTCTCTCTTCATTTCGTCTGCAAAACCTTTTCCTTTTTGTATTTTTGGCTCTGCAAACTTCCAACCCTCCAATTCAAGATGCTGGGGCAAAGGATAACCAAGTTTGCAGCCAACCAAGGATATATTCCAAGAACATTCTGGAACCTGCTCCAAACAACTGCTACAGAGGACATGGCTGCACATGGTTCCTTTGTCTATGGGCACTTGCACTTTGTATGGGATCTCTCCAGGTATGCCGCACAACAACACCATTGCCCATTTCTCAACAACGGCATGGAGACAAAAAGACTGTTTATCTCTGGCTTTTGCTCTGTTTATGGCTTCTCTGTGTCCCCCTTAGTCAGTGTTTCATAGCAAATGAGCCACCTACAGGCACCTTTTCAGATGCTAAGTCACAATATATACTGGACATTCCCAAACTTAACTTCTTTGGACACGGACACTTGATCATTTACACCCTATTTTGGCAGAAAGATCACCATCTTTTTGGAGCAAGCAAGGTTAAACAGCAACACACCAAAGGAAAAAATAAGAGATACATTTTGTATTTTTTATTATTCATGCTGTTACTAAGTGGTGATATCCAGCTGAACCCTGGCCCACCAATTAACAACACTGGCCACACAGCAACAATGGGAACTGGCACTTGCCATGGTGTGGACACTCAGTTGAACACCATGAGTGCTGGATCACTGGAATCCTCACTGATCTCAGCAGGTACAAGTGACTGCTTCAATCTAGTTTCTCAGCTGGACTCAATCACTGCAGGGAACCTGATTATCCCCCAAGAAATCAAGCAGAGCAGAAGCCCCTCCCCACAAAAGGACTCAAGCCCAACCCTTCTGCTCAAGACTCAAGCACCTGTATCACCACACCCCCCCCTTCAGCAGGAAAGATTTAAAGAAAAAATGGCTCAGAGCAGAGCAGCTTTCCAGCAAAAAGGTGTGAAATATTTTCAAACAGTAAACCATGCAAAAGTGATTTGGGACTCAAAGAAAAAACTGAAGGGCATTACAGGTGGTCTTCTGAACATACGAAGTATTATACCAAAGAGAGATGAAATTCAGCACCTGTTAACAGACTCTAACTTGGACTTTTTAGCCCTGACTGAAACCTGGCTACAGAACCATATCCCAACAACTATGATTGATGTGCCTGGGTATACCTGCTTCCGCAAAGACAGACTATCAGGAAAAGGAGGAGGAGTATTGATTTATATGAAGGACATTTTTAAATGCACTGAAGTCAACCTGGATACTTATGGATTAGAATGTTTAACTTTAAATGTGGTTTTGTCACCTAAAATGAACTTTAATATAATTGTCTTGTACAATCCACCTAAACATAATGTAACATTCTTTCAAAATTTTGATGATTTGCTTAAAGCATTAAATCATAGATCAGAAAATATAGTACTTGGAGATTTTAATATAAATTGGTTGGACAAAAACTGTAAGCAAAAACTTAAAACAGTTATGTCCAAACATAAATTGCATCAAATAATTAAAGAGCCGACCAGAATCTCCAAGACAAGCAAAACGCTTATAGACCTCATCTTCACAAACAAACCTGACAGAGTGTCAAAAACATATAATTTGTTAACAGGTTTATCAGATCATAATATGATCCTGATAATTAGGAAACTTACTAAAAAACGCCTACAGAGACTTTCCTTCAAACAGAATCATAATTATGTGCCAACAGGAATTCCTAAACAAAAAGTCAATCAATTTGAACATGAACTAAAACATCTAAACTGGGATAATGTCCTGCAAACCAGTGACACAGACATATGTTGCGATAGTCTCACAAATATTATGGTAGAGATAATCCAAAGGTTTACTCGCCCTCTTAAATTGAGGCATAAACCAACTCTGCCATGGATAAATAACGACATTTTGCAGTTGATGAAGAAGCGGGATCATGCATTAAAAATATCACTATCCACAAGATTACACACAGATACCCTTATCTATAAGATGTTACGAAATCGGGTTGTTACTGAATTAAGAAACGCAAAAACAAATTATTTTATGCAATTAATAAATGATTCAGGTGGGAATAGCTCATACCTTTGGAGACATATTAACACACTCCTAAATCATAAACCAAAGCATCATAAAGAAATAAAGGAACTTAGCATCAAAGGAACGATTTCCACTAACATCAAGGAAATAGCTAATGAATTAAATACATATTTTATACAATCTATAGACGAACTTACATCGAATTTCCAAAAAACTCCCAATATAGATGAACTTAACCTAAATTCTCAACAATTTCAAGTCTTTGACAACAATGGTCAGGCTTCCTGCTTTAACATCGAAGAAACTGACCGCATCAAAGTTCAAAAAATTATAATGCAATTAAACAACTCAAAGGCAAAAGATACATTTGGGATCGATGTTTTATTTTTGAAAAAACATAGTGCTATTTTGATAAACCCGCTACTCCACCTGATAAATTTGTCCATTAAAGAAGGGAAATTTCCACAAAGTTTTAAAATGGCCATTATTACCCCAATTTACAAATCTGGTGCACTAATTGAGGCCAGCAATTACAGGCCTATATCAATTCTTCCAGCAATGTCAAAAGTACTTGAAAAGGTTATTGGTAATCAATTAATGACCTATCTTGAAAATAATCGTTTTTATCATTCTAAACAATTTGGATTTCGTAAAAAATGTTCAACTGAGATGGCATTGTGCCATTTCACTGAGAGAATAAAATGTTCCCTTGACAATGGAAATGTGGTTGGTGCAGTGTTTTTGGACTTAAAAAAAGCCTTTGACACTGTAAGTCATGAGATACTAATCAGTAAATTAAGACATGAATTTAACTTCTCTGCTCTTGCTGTTAGTTGGCTAAGCTCATATCTGAATTATCGACAACAGTGTGTTCGTTTACAGAATGTGAAAACATCTTTTCTGAACAGTAAAACTGGTCTGCCACAGGGATCAGTTTTAGGTCCTATTCTTTTTTGTTTATACATAAATGATTTACCTACCATTTGCACAGACACTGAATGTCAGATGTATGCTGACGATACTGTGTTTTATGTGTCAGCAAAGAATCCCTGTCAAGCCTCAGATATCTTAAACAGACAGATGGTTACTGTGTCAGAATGGTTACAAAGGAATCACTTAACACTTAATCACAAAAAAACTGTATCAATGTGTTTCTCAATAAGAAAGAAAGCCTTAGAGAAATTTCACATCACGATTGATAGTAAAGACATTGAAGTGGTAAATGAGTTTAAATATTTAGGTGTAACTTTAGATCCTCAACTTAAATTTGAAGCACATGTAAAGAAGCTGTCTAAAACTGTAAGAACTAGTCTAAACTGTTTTAGACTCATCAGGTCCTGTCTGTCTTTCAGAGCAGCTCATTTATACCTGCATGCTATGGTCCTTTCACATATGTCCTACTGCATCACTGCCTGGGGCCAGGCCACTGACACAGCAACTAGACCTTTACTCTCACTCCACAAACAAGCTTTAAAAATTTTAGATCAGAAGCCACAAAAGTGGCATCACTGTAAAATCATCAAGAAGTATAATTTGTTATCTTTTTCCAACTTTATAAAATTCTCTTTTTGAAAGTCGTTTTTAAGTGTGTCAGCGGACTGGCCCCACAAGCAATGTCACAGATATTTATCAAATCAGACAACTGTGGGACAATGACAAGGAGCATGAGCAACCAAAACTGTAAAATTAGAAGATGCAGGACAACATTTGGTCAGTCATCTCTCTCAGTGCTGGGTACACACCTATGGAATTCTTTACCACCAGAAATAAAGTCGCAAACAGAATTAAAGACGTTTAGTGCCAAAGCTAAACACTGGCTTAAGCAGCAGCAGAAATGTGAACATTAACTTCTCTCAAGTCACTGTCAGTACAGTATTTTATTAATGTTTAATCAATCTGATAATGTATTTAACTTGTGCAATTTTAATTTAAATTTTGTAGCTGTGTGTATTTGTCTATGATATCTGTTCACTGCATTATTCACTGTATTTGTATTATTGTATTTTGTATTCAGTATCTTTTATCTTTCTTTAGCCTGACCAGGGACAAAGACTGCAAATTAGCTGAAGCTAGACGTCTTGTATGCATCACATTTTTCATTCTTTGTGACAATGTTGTATGTATCGTCCCTGTTAAATAAACATTAAAAGTAAAAAAAAAAGTAAAATTAAATTCACATATTTGAGAGGTTTTCCAAAAATACCCCCCCCCAAGTCTCATAGCTGCAGGTTTCCATGGTTATCCTCCTCCTCCTCCTCCTCCTCGGCCATCTGCATCATTTTGGCACAAATGACCTGCTAATGACTGGAGGTGTAGAATAACATTTTTTATTATTTTTTATGATCCAACAGTCTTGCCACAGAAGAAACAAGCAAACATGTAAAACCTGAATGATTGATATTTTACTGTAATAAAGCACAAAATTTAAATGGGGATCAGTGCTGTAACTTTGTGATGTCACAAAGAAGCAGTCACTGCTCTGAGACGTGCTCCAAGCCCCGGCCTAAACTTGATTTAGTCTGAGTGTTTTTCCTGAAATCTATATTTATTTTATTCAATCACTCATAAAAGAGTCAGCCAGCCAGCCAGCCAATCAGAAAAGAGTCTCAGAGCCTCCTCTCTTCTGATTGGCTGAGAGTGACCTGTTGTTCTTAAAACTCCAAATATATACAGTATATATTTTTATGGATCAACCCTTCAAATAAAACAGAAAAAAAAGTAAAATATAAGACACAAAATTTCATAAATGACCATGTTGACAGATTGGAAGATGTTATGAGATAGTGTGGAAAACAATCTGTCATCTCACTACATAACAGTGTCTAAAGGATGTTTAACGTAACAGCCAAATCCATAACATTTGGAGTACCAGAATAATTACTGTAAAACACCACAGCTCTGTAGCATTAAGACAAATTATTGCGAACGCTAATTTATTACAACTAATTTGACAGAATGCATCAAATAAATTGTGGATGCGACGGACTGAAAGATGTTAAAATAATTATACTTTAATTATTTGAATGAGCATCGTGTAAATTGATTTGAGACAATCAATTTACACTTAACGCACCCGGTAGTTAAGTGCTGTCTCATCTCTGTTCGGATAACGACGAAGCAGAGAGAGTTGAAATTTGAAATGTTAATGGATCTTTTTAAATGGCAAACACCGATTTATGGAAGCAGAGAAGGAATAGAGGAGGGTTTTCTATTTTCATTAAGTTTCTCAGCAGCAGCAACGACTTGGATGTTCCTTTAAAAGTGTGATTTTTATGTCATCACTGTTTTGTTTTTTTTTACAAACGGTGTGTTTGGTGTTTGTTGGCTGCAGAAATTATTCATCGATGTGTGAAAGGAGAAGAAAAAAAAACAAGCATCCAACTTCACATTTGAGGGAAATAAAATCACTCTAATGTGCACATAAATACAGTGTGAGGTTTCCGTCTGCAGCTCAGTGCAGATATTAAAACACACACACCTCTTCTCATTGTCAGACACTGAGCCCGAGTGATTTGACTGAATTGATTTTATATTTCACAAATCAAAGCAGTGTACAGATCCAGATATTAGAGAGTATGAGGAAACAGATGCATCACACAACAGAACTGAGTAAAGTCCTGTGTGATGTAACATGATTCGTACTGTATCATCTGAAGCTAACTCTGACCAAGAAATTCCATTAGCCTCCGTAGCGTAGCCCTGAGCAGCCTGCTGCTCTGCTCCGCCGTTCTAAAAATAGCTTGCACCAACAATTAAAGGTAATGAACCTACTGCTATGACTATAGCAATTATGGCAATGGGCCAATTTGCCAAAATGTTGAACTATCCCTTTAATACAGATAGTTTCCCAGAATGCATTTTGTCCCAGATGATGACGATGATAACGAAGACGACAACAACAATAACTCTTGAGTCAAAGCTGAAACTAATTTCACTCCACAACTGTTAAAAATAAATAAATAAATCATGAAGTCAATCAGGTTAAAGACTCCAAATATGTGGACTGTTAACTGAAATTAACTTGGGAATTTGGACATTTTTCCAAATTAATAACATGAGACTGTACCAATATTTGCAGACGGCGCCCCTGAAGATCTAAATATATTTAATAATTTAATTACCAGTACACAGATAAACTAATAAATGCTCTGCATGTGGAGCTGATCAGACGGAGGGAAGGACTTGTTCTGAGGTCAGACTCTACAGATGGCGTCCATGGCAACCGTTTCTCACAAAACTGCAGGATTACACTTACAAAGTGTCGAGACGAGAGACGTCTGATCAAATGAGGGCAGAGTTTTAATCCATTCAGATTAAACCAAAATATGTTTGTGCGTTTGTTTGGACCAGCCGGGGGTTCAGCGTGTTTCTGTTTCTGCATCAGCAGCAGCCTCGATGAATCATGGAGGTCGCAGTGAGGCGATAAGAGGCTGCGTGAGTTTAGAAGGTGCAGCACAGATGGCATTAAACATGTAAATGTGTAAACAGACAGACACTGAGGGAAAAGAGAAGGAGGTCGACAGGAGAGGGGATTTTCTAATGTGACAGTGATCCCAAACACGCAGGTGCTCGTACAGACCAAAAAACCCCACTATAACTATGAGTAAATGACTCCTGACTTGAATCCACTGTGTTTTAAAGCAGAAGATTAGGCAACATACAAAACCCCCTCCAGCAAAGAGCAGCTGAACGATGATAGTGGCAGATAATCTCTCCGCAGATAAGACTCTGTGCCCAGAAGCATCGAATCTGTCGTCAGAAATAAAGGCTGACACACAAAAATGCTACTACTGAAGGGTTTACTGACTTCTACTGCAGTTTATGACTAATTCAACCATAAGGAAAAGTCCAAACGAGTATTTTTCTCAAACTAAATGACTTTTCATTTGGCTTTAGGTTGAAACATATAAACAGACTAAATAATGATATGAACCAGAGGTGACGCAGCTGTACGATGTATTTTTTGTCCCCAGAGGATAAACTCTGATGCCATGCCTTGGATTTTCCTATAGCACCGTTGCATTATTGCTTCCTGTCCTTAAAGGGATAGTTCAACATTTTTGGCAAATTGGCCCATTGCCATAATCTCTATAATCATAGCAGTAGGTTCGTTACCTTTATTTGTTGGCGCAAGCTATTTTTAGAATGGTGGAGCAGAGCCGTGAGCTGCTATGAGATGAGCCGCTATGAGATAATAATGTCACGTTATGAGACGGAGTTGTTTTAGACGTAAATGCAGAGACTGCTTGCTGGAAAACGTTATTATCTCATAGTGTGGTGAATGTGTAGGTCACAACTTGTCCACCAGAGCGTTTTGGAGTTGTTGGATTATGTATTTGATGAGGGGAAACCAAAAAATCCCATTAGCTTCTGTAGCATAGCTCTGAGCAGCTCGCGGCTCTGCACCGCCGTTCTAAAAATAGCTTGCACCAACAATTAAAGGTAATGAACCTAATGCTAAGACTATAGGGATTATGGCAATGGGCCAATTTGCCAAAATGTTGAACTATCCCTTTAATGGTTGCCTTGATTGTAGCTGTGAAATCCGGTGCACACACTCCCCAGAGGATGACTGATATACTGTAATTACTCCCACCACCGTGCACCTCGTCGGCTTTTAAATCTCTGGTCGAAGGTCAAGACAAAGGCCGTGACATTCTCATCAGCTGCACTTTTTTTTTTAAAGACACTAATGAACTCTGTGAACCTGGTAAACATTTCATCTGCAGCCAAACATCAACATGTTAACATTGTTTACACTGTAGAAGCCCGAGTTTAAACAGTGAATTATACTGTAACTAACAACTGTAAACTGCAAATGTAGCCGCCTGGTTGTAATAAATCGCCCATGAAGTGGTTCAACAATATAAATAACATTAGAAATAGGTCTGCTCAGTCCATATATTAGATATTATTTTGTATATAATTAATCAGTGTCGCCATGGTGATTTATCTCACTGGAGCGCTGCTATAACCAATCACTGAATAGCTTTTGTATTACACTGAGCAATTTGCAATCTGTGGAGAGATGGAGCCGACTGTCATCATCAAGGAGACTGATGAAGAACAGGAGAGATGGAAACCCAAAGAAAAATGACCTCGCATGACGTTTTTTTTTTCTTTTTTTTCTCTCATTTAAAAAATCTGATTCCAGCTCTTAACTCCCACCATCACATCCTGACACGGTGTGTGTCTGTGTGGCGGTGTGTGATGGGTCAGAGTGGAGCTGCAGTCAGACACAGTGGAGGAGCAGAACAACAAAGTGGAGCTCAGAGTTAAGTAGCGTCAGTGTGTGTGTCTGTGTGTGTGTGAGGGAGGGTGTCAACACACAGTCTTGGCATGTGGGTACACCAACTGTTGTGATGACTCAGAGAGAGAAACACATCGCCAGCACACACTGCTGACACGTGATGGAGACGACACACACACACAGGAATACAGGAACGAGACTGTTTTTCTAATTCCTGTGAAGTCGATACTGTACTGCATGGTCACCGACACACACTCCTACACTAACACAACAACATCCAAAAAACAACACTTTGACAACAAGGAGTTTAGTAAAACCTGGTTTAACCCTCCTGCTGTCCTCCTGGGGCAAGGAGGGAAGGACAAAGGGAAAAAGGAAGGAAAGAAAGATGGAGGGAGGGAACAGACCAGGTCAACTGGATCAAAAGAGGAAGGAAGAAAAAGTAAGGATGAAGGGAAGGAAGGAAGGAAAGAAGCAAGGGAGAAAGGAAGGATGGAGGACGTGAACAGACAACAGGAGGGTTAAAATGAATTTAATCTAAGACGATAAAGAGGTAAAATCACAGATTAAAACTGCTGACAGATGCTGAGGAGACGACTTTTCTTAGATCTGTTATCACTTTTATCGGGACGGCAGCCGCTCAGATAATCTGTGTCTGGTGCTTGAATATTTTATAACTCAGCCGAACACTGTAGATAAAAGGTGAACCAGTGTTTTTTCCTGTAGCTGCAGCTCTGCATTTATACACAGCGGTGCTTTGATAGACGGTGATAACATCACTAACAGCAAACACGCTGGTGACATGTTGATGTTTAGATACTGATGATGATACTCGCAGGTGTCTGAGAAGTGGAGGTTATGCTCCCTAAAATGTGAAATGTTCACACTGACTTATAATTTGGTCATGGAGTAGACTTTCAGTTATAATATCTAAAAGGTTTGACTGATACTGATAAAAACACAATGATTAATCATGTTCAAGGTCAATGATTAATTAAATTTATAGTGAATATAAAAATATACGTATCTTAATCTGGTTCTAATCTGTACATAATTCATTTTAAGTGGCTTAATTATGTTTATATAGTTCAATATAATTATCTCATAATGTATCAATATCAAGATATCTTTATTGTCCCCAGGGCAATTTACGTTGCAGCCAGCAGCAAAAACAACAATACACAATATAATAAATAAAAGAGTGACAATAGATACCAACAACGTGGGTGACACAACGACACAGGACAACAATAAACATCAATCCAACAAGCAACAAACAAAGTGCAACAGTGCCACAATGAATAAAATAGGATAAAAACAAGGAGTTAGGAGTTGTATTTTTTATGCACAATGCAATAATGCAACAGAGTAATTTAGATTTTCCGATTCTGAAAGTTCTTAAGTTGTGCAATCAACAAAATCATTAGGATCAATACTGTATATAAATATATAAACCGTCCAGCAGAGATCTGAGGAAACAGGACAGTGATGCGTTTAGCAGCAGCGTGCGGCGTCTGTCCGTCTGGATTTCAGAGGAATGATTCCTTCACATGTTTGTCCTGCTGTGAGTCACCTGTGTGATCTAATCAAATGAGCTGTGGCGGCCGCCCTCGACTCATTAAACCTCTGGACCGCTGAGCTCAAATGTCGTGACTCTTAAAAATGAGCCTGGAGTCGCTCCAGCGGTCTGAGCGACTCTGGGAGCAGGAAGCAGCAGCAGAGAGACGTCCTGCACATTTCTGTACTGATGTTCAGATGTCTGTTTACTGAAGCAGAGTGTTTAGATGATTTTTATATCCTCCTCCATCCCAAAATAGTTTTTTAATTCAGGAGATATAAACTGTTGCTTTTCCAGTAAAATGCCAAATACTTCACTTCCAGCAGCTTGAAAGCTTCATGAAGGGAAGTTATGATCAGCAAATCTGAGTGTTTGGAATAAAATAGATAGATACGTAGATTTGATATGATGTGGAGAAAGATCATGGTTTAGGATGGAAATGAACAGTAGTCGACTTCTTGTGATACACTGGTGCAAATATCAATATCTATATTTGCTTATCGTCGACACAGATGTCTTTACATATTATACATGACTGTGTTGCAGTGCATTCAGTTCTTCAGTGTCACAGTTATCGTCTGTACCTAATGTATCATGAGTTACTCTGTTGTTTTTGGAAAAAACTTAAAGGTTCTAGTTCAACATTTTAGCAAATTGGTCCATTGCCATAATCCCTATAGTCATAGCAGTAGGTTTGTTACCTTTAATTGTCGGTGCAAGCTATTTTTAGAACGGAGGAGCAGAGCCGTGAGCTGCTCAGAGCTACGCTGCGGAGGCTCATGGGATTTCTTGGTTTCCCTCATCAAACTCATCAAATACACAATCCAACAACTCCACAATGCTCTGGTGAACAAGTTGTGACCTGTACATTCACCACACTATGAGATAATAACAGAACAGAGTTGTTTTAGAATTCACATTATAATGAGCTGTTTGCACCATGCATGTTTTTGTTGCTTTTGTATAATGGACACTCTTGCTGCAGTGGTTTGACACATTTCGGCTCATTACGTTTGGCTTTTTGTTGTTGTTGTTTGCTTTAAATCAAAGGTCACTCAGGTTAAATCTACTTTCATTCACCCTGTGTTTCACGGTAACCCGAGCGTCGCGTCTGACTGTGTTTCAGCTTCCACCTGACATCCAGTCGGTAATACGACTTAATGAGATGAGTTGTTTGGACGGCCCTGCATCCATGGGGTCAGGCAATAATAACACCACACAGTTATTATGCCTGACCTGGACGCAGTGGAAGTGGGCGCCGCTATAGAAGGTGAATTGGCTGTAATAGCGAAATTGCTGCACGAATAAAATACATTTAATAGGAAAATAAAATAATAAATGTAGTATCTAGTGCACCAAATGTTCCAAAAAAAAATAATGAATGGAGACACACACATCCCCTGTATCTCCAGCAGAGCATGGAGGAGGGCTCAGGTCCACCTGCTAATTAATTACTGATGAGAGAACATCTGCAGCCGACACTGACCTGGATTCAGCTGCAGCTACACGCCATAAAACAGTAAAACTACAAAGTTTTTCAAAGCCACGTAAGGAAAGGTGAGTCAGAAATACATGAATACTGCAGATCTCACACTCCCATCAGGATCATCATGGTAGATGGTGAGTTTTCTGACACCATAGCACCAAAATAACCGCTCCTGCCCTTCCTGTCCCCTCCTTCTGTGGATCAGCAGCACGCTAACAAAATCCATCTCCGTCTCATTTCTTAGGCCACAAATATGGAGTGACAAGGCTGCACAGCGTCTTTGTTCCACCTCACAGAGAAAATGGTCACAGCTCGCCACAGGAAACGGCAGCACAGGAGCGTCTTCACCGAGCTGCCGGTCTCTTTGCTCTTTCTCTTTCTCTTAGAGCTCGAGCCGCTCCGTGTTGTTGTTGTTTTTGTTCTTTTCCCTCTACAAAGATTATCTCAGCGTCGTATCGACAGAGCAGGCTTTACCCTCAGTCTGGATGTGTCTGAATAATGATGAGCAGGTGACAGCCACGTTCAATACCTATCGACCGGCCTCTCTTTAAGTTCACTTTTATTAGTAGATCACAACCGGGTCTGAAGATGAAACATTACCCTCTCTGTAAACACTCACACAGGGACAAAACACATATCGGTGTCAGTCTGAGGTGCATGAACGGGCTTCGACAAGATGAACAGATCTGACCTGCAGCGAAGAATAGTCACAGTGACGATTCAAAGTAATATTATTAGTCAGATTCATCTTAGACTTTGTTGACTGTGTTTTTGTCTCCTGTTCTGCAAATTGGACTGAAATATGAATGTAGGGAGATGGAGCAAACAACACTTAATTAATAATAACAATTAATAGTAACTGATTGATTTCACCAGTTGGGTGCAGCAGGAACTATTTTACAAACACAACACGACATATCATCTCCCTCTGAAGAGGTTATCTTTCACCTTGGCAGCAAACGATGCTTCTTCTTCTTGTCTTTTTTTTTTTTTTTTTACAACTCATCCAACATCATTTATAAACTGGAAAATCTAAGTGAAGCAACCGATCTCTTTTAGCTCTGTTTTTGGTCTCCTCCAACTTAGAAAAAGGTCTAAACGTTCAAGATAAAGATAATTACATTCAATTCTTATAAACTGAAAAAGCACTTGTTTGTGATCAGTGTTTGGTGTCAGCTTATACTTCATATTAACATAGTTGTCAAACTTTACAGCCAAGAGTTTAAGCGTCATGCATCTTTTTAACAGGGATGTGCTTCAGTTATGAGACATTAAACAGGAGACGTGCAGAAACTTTCCTCTTTTGTTGATTTAAAACTCTAGCCCTGACCCATATCATCCCTTTTTAAGACACTTTACACATGCACAGGAGGAAAAGTGTGCAAAATGTGCAGATTGAAAAACGGAGTAGATGCAGCGTAAACTATCACTGAGTAGGTTGAGGAGAGACGGCACGTTAGACAAATGCTATGGAGGAGGTTCATTATGCAACTCCCAGTGAGTTTCTGCCAAAGCAAAAGACCCAAACTTCTCCAGCGCAGCAGAGCAGCCAGGAGTAAACAGATTCAGTTATCAAGAGCAGCTCCCAGGTGTGAATTCAGTGCACTGTATAAATGAAGAGGTGTGCTGCTGCTCAGAGAGCGTTTGTGCCCTGAAAATCAGACTAGTGGGAGAGAAAATAAAAAGTAAAAACCTTAACAACAACAACAACAACGACAAAGAAGAATCTCCATCAGGCAGCAACACTCCCGAGACGAAAAGTAGAGGAGCAGAAACAGAAACAGAGAGAAAGAGAGACAAGCTATTTGTTTCCAGACTCTCGGTGGATGGAAATGCGACTGAGGGGGGGGGGGTCGGGGGTCACGCTTCACTGCAGCGCCGGGATTGTGTGGAGGAACGACGCTCGATGCATCGCTCTGAAAATCTGAATCATTCGGCCTTTTGAAAGGAGTTCACTGTTTGCCATTTCTGAAAAGGTAATTTGCAGATTGTCAGTTATGTTTTGCAGCTGAAGAGAAAGGACGGCGTGAGAGTGAGAGCGAGAGCGCAGGACGTGGACGCTGCTTTGCTTTTTTTTGGCTCGTTAGTGATGATTCACAATTAGATTCATGTGATGGGATAAAGATGAAAAGGGACAATGAGATTGTTATTAAGTTGTGGAGCGACGTTGTTGTGAGGATCGTCGAGGTGGAAAAAGGGCCACGTTGAGATTCGGATCACAAAAACAAACTCGGTCCATCAAAGTGGAAAACTTTCCATATTTACTCGAATGTTCCCGAAGCTTTCAGCCGCGCTCCACTGGCTTCATCACGACTGAAAGCTGCAGGAACACTGAGTTCACAGCGATGAGCCGACACATTAGGATCATTCACAGGTGCAGTGAACAACATCTCTGGGATGTTCTTTCCACACTAAAGGCGTCTTTCCTCCCAAATTCTCTTCACACGTGTGTTTTAAAGCAGTTTCACTGAGAACTTCTCCTTCACAGGGATAATCGTCCTCCTGACAGATGTGGCTGATCGAGACGCCGAGTTATCATTAATACGCTGGGGCTGGTAACGACTAACGGCCACTTTAAAATGTGCAGTTTTTATTTTGTAAGAAAAAAAGACAAGTACTGTAAGTGTCCCTGAGAGCTCGGTGCACAGCAACAGAGACACAAACACGCTGCAAATTTACAGAAGTGATTCCACTGTAAAGTGAAGAACCTGCCTGAGAGTTGTTGTTGTTGTTGTTCAGAGCTGAACTGTGATTATAGATGTTAAAGGCATGGTCTTATAATAGATCCACAGTTAAAGGGACAGTATGGGACTTTACTGGCTTTATATTGACAAAAATCAAATATCGCTTTCATAAATACGTATCTCAATGAAGTGGAATCGCGCCCGCATACAAACGAGCGCTTTCTCGTACCTTAGAATGAGATGTTACAAGTCGTTACAAACATACAGGGGGGGGTTCACCGAACCTGCTCTGCCATGTTGAATCGCCATGTTTTACGTTCAGTGTCACCGTGGCCGTAGGGAACCACGGAAACTTAGTGGAGCTTCTCGGCTCGGGGAGAAAGTTTTCCAGACAGCGCCGGTTAAAACTGTCACCGCCGTGTAGGCTGGTGTGAGGAAGGACGGAGGCACTGGTGTTGCCTTCAGGTGCAGTCAGACACCTGATTGACGCCGTGAGTGACGCCGTCGGCAAACCGACTGGATGTTATTTTACTCGACGAGAGAAAGACGGTAAAACGTGGGTCAGGTAAACAATACGACGTTACCATGACAACATATTGTCACGCCGGTTTTGTTTTGCCTCGTGCTGGCGGACCGTTTGTTTACATAGAGTCTTGTTTATCCTGTTACATGCAGCGTCTGTTGTTTTTCTGACTTCTGCCCGAGTTTACGTAAACGCAACAGCAAGAATACGTGCCGACATGCAACCGCACCGCTAGATGGGGGTAAATGTCACATACTGGGGCTTTAAAGGTGTTGGAAAAACAAGTGCATCCCAGCAGTTGAGAGAGAGACGGAGCGAACCAGCGACGAAATCTTGTGTGAAAATGTCCCGTTGACTCGCTGTTTTGGTAAGCAGCCGGATCCAGGGCGAGAGAGACGGGCCTTTCCGCCAAAATAAAAGCACTAAGCTAATAAAATGCGGTGAAACTTTTTAATTTAAGGAATATAATTTACAAGAAAATCCCGAACCATTAAGTTGACCTTTTCCTTTTATTGTATTTCAAGATAAAGTCTATTTTTTAAGTTTTATGTTGGTAAACACTTTTTTTTCTGATTTCCGGTGATGCAAGAATGCTGTGATAAACAGAAATCACTTCTCTCTGGTGACGATTTTATGCCGCCGGACGATTTTACAAGTATATTCTATTGGTTCAGAATCCAAACTAATCAAATTATCGAGGGACGTAAACAAACTTCTGGGGGTATTTTTTAGATTCCTGACACTTCCTGGTTGTCGTTTTTGACATCTTGGAGTATTTTTTAAATTTTTTTATTTCAATGCAATTCTATCCTATTCTCCTCTCTCTGCTAACTAGCTTGTCAACAGGAAGCAGCAACTCCTTTCAACCAATAAGAAGTGTTTAGGCGCGGGACGCGGCTGCGAAATGTCGTCCAGATAGAGAGTAAGTCAGGTTGGACTTGAATCCACACTTCTGTTGTGTTGCAGTTTGTCTGTTTGCATCTGGTCAGTTCATTTGCAATACGTTGTGCCCATCGTAACGAAGAAATGCAATACTGAACTTTGCAGCTCAGGCTGTTGGATCAGAAACATGCATGGGTGACATTTCTGGTGGTGGGAGGCAGATTGTGCAAAAACTGGGATGTTTTAAACCTCCAGAAAAGTGCTGCAAGCTGCAGCAACGTGAGCAAATGATGATCGATTCAGATTCAGGGACGGACAACCCTCCACTGAACAGGTACAGTAATGATAAATAAATCGTGGTCTTACCTCATCGTACTTGCAGGCGGCGTCTGCCAGGCTGCTGGTTTCACCCAGTAGACTCAAGTCCAGTTCACTGGGACCTGAACACAAACACACACAGAGAGAAAGAAAAACTAAATCCACAACAGCCATCAAACTTGATGTTGTTCAACTTCCTGCGTGAGTCTCTTATTGGGTTTCTTGCTGAGAGTCGCGCGTCAGCATCAGAGTGACTCATGTCTGTGAGTCGAGTGTGGAGCTGGAGGACCAGAGGTGATCAACACTCCTCAAGTCTCTCCTATAGAAGTTCAGCGCCGTCCTGTTGCTGAGACAAACATAATCACTGGCTGGGTTATTTTCAGACGGAGGCTGTTTTCTTTTGTTATTATAAATGACTGAAGCAGAGCATTATAAACCACAGCAGAGTCAAGGGAAGGTGTTCAGGGGCCGATGTGTCTGTCAAGGTTAAGAAAACACTGCAGGTTTTTTATTAAAGGTAAATAAACACGTTCATATCTCACTGTGAGCTTTCCCTGGTTTTGACTGAACCATCTTTCTCTCACCTGAACAAAGTGCTGCTGCTGCTGCTGCCTCCACATAAACACATAAAACTTTAATAACGCGGCCCAAGTGGATTCATTCTGCAGGATCAGACGTACGACGGAAGAGAAAAATAGAAACGTCCCTGCTCCGTCCTATAAACATGGTGACTTCCTAAATATGTGAATTAAGGCCAAACAGCAACCCGAAAATGCCATTTCTTTTTTTTTTTTAGTCATTTTGCCACATTTTCCTTCCTAAACATGTCTTCTTTCAAACTAGTGGCAATAAAACATCAATAACACACAATTAGTTGTTTATTTTACTTCATTTTGCCTCACTGCGTCAGGCTGTTTTCTTACACACCAAGATATAAAATACTAATTTCCCTAAAACCTATACCCACCAAACTTTCCACATTTCTTCATATCTATATCCTGCTTCTTTTTACATAAGGGTTTGTTGATATATCATTCACATCCGGGTGTAAAGTACATTTTATACCAAAAACATGCAGAATTTTTTTTTTTTTTTTTTTTTTAATGACTGTAGACGGTATTTCCAGATGTACTGTATGGACTGATAAGAGGACGTCGCCACAATACCTTCTGTAAAAAGTTTCTTGTGGAATGTGTCAACAAAATGAAACCAAGCTTTTGAATCTGGCATCATACAATGTTGGTGATCTGTTCTTAGCAATATATGCAAATAGTGCATATTTAATGAGGTAACGCCTCATTTGCATATATAGACATACTATTCAGAAAACTTACAATACCCTTTTTCTTAGTTTTTATGCACATAACAAACTGGGAAAGTTTCATAGTGGTATCTATAAAAATATTTTTTTTGCCTATTCACCTATAGGCTGTCTCGCCTTAACTACTAACAGTACTGTACATATCCTCAAAACGTCACAGTTACGTTTCCTTCAAAACATATTTACTGTTGCAAATTAGTTGTACAGAGACATCATTTCTCGGAGACAGGGTTGAGGCGGTTGCCTGGCAATGGTGGCGAGACTCCAGGAAGCCGCTGTGCTCGGCTGTTGTTTGTCAAGGAGCATTTACAGCACATGAGGCCACTGCGAGATCACACAGTGTTGTTTTTACATTATGTCCCTAATTATTCTGCAGCTCCTCACTGAACTCAGAGCAGCACATTTTCCAAAAAATGTTAATTTATTCCTCATGTGAAAGGCAGAAAATCCTCCATTTTTTAAAAGGTTGGAAATAATTTGATTTTCAACAGACGCATTTCATGTCTGGGAAATGTCATTATAAACATAGAATGAACTGAGCTGACTGGTAATGTATTATAAAAACATAATGCTGCTGCCACAACCACTCCATATACTGTATCTAGATGAATGTATGTATATGTATGTATAGATGTATATTGCATGATCTGTGTGCAGCTAATTTTGTCCCTGTGCACCGCAACAGCACGCCAACTTCCAGATGTAGACACACGGCTGCATGCACATCTGCACTTTGGCACAAACACAAACCTGGAGACAGTTTAATCTACGGATTCATCAGGTTAATCTTAACTTCATAAACCCATGGAATCTGAAGCGAAACAGCGCTTTCCTCCTGTCCTTAAGTGAAGCTGCTGAAGGTGACGCTGCGGCCGAGATAAAAAATCTTGCTGCATCTTCATCCTCCATCCTCCATCCTCGGTGGAAATGGGTCGTGAATAACGCGCCCCCCTCGGCAGATCTTTCCTTTCATGCACGCCACACATGCTTCCATCCTGATTAGAGGAACTGGGTTAGAGAATCCGTGAGGATGAAGCTTCAAACATCCAGGCAGATTCCAGAGAGACGGCAGCTGTGAATTCCTTAGATCAGTGCTTCTTCCCAACCTTTTCCCTGCTCATGGCCCACTTTGAAATTCTCAAATCCATCCTTTCTGACCGGGCCTCTGACATAAAAACAACGAAGGTGGTGGTTTTGGTCGACGTTGATGCAAAACGGCATCACACGGATTTGTCGGCAGCACATCCATGTTGTGAATCTCCTGTTCCTCCACATCCTAAAGGTCAGAGCTCTGTGAGACTTGGTGACGGTGGAGGTTGTTTGAGTCCAGTGAACTCATCATCAATGATTTGAGCTCCGTGTTTAAACGATCGGTGCAGACAGGGTCCAAGAAAATGTCCCCAACACCGTCAGCGGCAGTTTGGATCCGTGATGTGTCACACATATGATCCGGGGGGGATTGTGTTGTTTTTGTATAGAGACGGGAGGCTTCTGGAAGGGATTGCTAACATGTTTTGATCCATATCTTGGTCTAATTAAGATATTTGGACCTTTTTGATGTGTTTTGGCCTGTATTCTAATAATTGATGTGATGCTATAATTGTCTTTTTTCCTTTTTGTCGAATTACTGAGCTTCTATTCGGATCTATTTTCTGATTTGGTTGGGATGTTGATGATGGCTCATCTTTTTAGTAAACTATTATGATGCATTATCGAATATATCATTGTTCGAATGATTTATATGAATGTATTTTCTGTCGTAATGAATGATCTGGACGAGCTGGTTCTGTTTAATTGGGAGACACACCCACATGTCAGTGTCGAGGATGGCGCTCTATAAGTGCAATCCCTTACTGTCAATTCTCTACGTACTGAGGCAAACTGAGTGTCACGGTAAAAAAAAAAGAAGACGTATTTCTTTCCTCTATCGTCCAGTTTTGGTGCCCATGTGACTTGTAGCATCATCTTCCTGTTCTCCTGCTGCTTTGGCTCACCTGCATCATGTTGTTGTGTTTTCTCACTTACAACACGTGGTTATTTAAGTTACTGTTACCTTTCTATCAACTCCAACCAATCTCTCCACTTTCCTCTGACCCTTTGACCTTTGGCATCAAAAAGGCATTTCTACTCAGAGAACTGGATATTTTTTCTCCTTTTCCAACTTCCTCTGTGAATCCAGGAGATGGTTGTGCGTGAAAATCCCAGTGGATCAACAACAGACTCAAACCAGCCTGTCTGGTTTTTTTAAACAACCATGCTGTGTTCAAAGTCTCTTAAAATCGCCTTCCTTTCCCCGTTCTGATGCTCAGTTTGAACTTCAGCAGGAGATCTGGACCACATCTACGTGACTAGATGCAGAGAATTGTGATTCAACGATTAGATATTTGTGTTAATGAGCAGTTTCATAAAGTGAGTGTATATTTACTATCTACATTTACTGACAGATGCTTTTATCGTTTCTCCTAAGCGACTTGAGCTTCAGTGTAAATAGTGCCACCTCTTTTCTAATTTTAAGGGGATAGGGTTTGCATTTATGAAACACCTTTGATGTCTTTAAAGGAATAGTTCACCAAAAAATTAAATTCGTTGCACTTTGAGGAATAAAAAATTACTCTGGACTAGTATTCATCAGCATGAGCAAGAGTCAACAATGACTGAATTTCATTTTCTGGTGAAATATTCCTTTAAAGATCATTTCATTCAAAAACATAACTTATATTTTCAGTTTTTTAAAATATACAGTTGTGCATCCTCTCAGGTTGGGAGCCTTAGTTGCTTTACTTGAAAGTGTCGACCAGAACCCACCAGAGAAAACATCAAACGAAAACAAGAAGAAGAAGAACAACAACCAGCACCAGCCCGTGTCCTCTCTGCAGTTCACAACCTAAAGAGTCAGCAGCTCGTCAGGGTGCATCTCGTCCTGAGCGATGACAGCATGGAGGTTTGTTTTTTTGTGTGTCACCGTTTGAGGCCTGTGATGTCAGGTGGCCCATGCAGGCTGCGTTCGTCAGCAGCAGCAACGCTTCCTGCCGGAGCTGCTGCGATAATCACAGCCTGAGGACGGTCGGTCCAGAGATGTGGACACTGGCAGCAGCGGCAGATGGACCTGAAGGCAATCTCTCTCAAAGAACAAGGACTCCCGATCTATTTTTAAATTTCACTTTTTTTCCTTTTGTTGCTTCCTGCAGCTTTTTCCTTCCTCTGTTTCTTCTGCAGTGTAACGACGTCACCTGATCTCTGCGGCCTTTCACTGGTCCTTACAAATTGCTCTCCACTCAGGAGCGCTTGGTTCTTTTTTATTCCACCTATTGTGAAGCTGCATTATGGAAAAACACACGAACATCTCCACAAATGCTCTTAAACACATCTCACAGTCCGAGTTCATGACGAGCGCTGCGTACAGTAAGTGGACCGTCGATGGGAAGCTCTCGCAGCCAATTATCATCCCAAATGAGAAAAAAGATCAATCACTGATGTTCCTCGCTGGAAGGAGAGTGACACATTATCTTAAGAACAATAATAATGATGGTTCAGTGAACATTAATAGGGTTCAGCAGCGTCTCTTCTCCGGCAGCGAGCGATCAGTTAACAGGAGCTTAAACGATTTATTTTTGAGGCTCTGTCACTCAAGTGGAGTAAATGCAGGACAGGATTTATTCTATTTTTTCTCCTCCACTTCCATCTGTTTGGTATTTCTGTGTTTTTGTCATGAAGCTGACTGCTCTAGAGTGTGAGGAGAACAGCAGAAGTGCGTCAGGTAGCTGTCGAGTTGAGCGCGAGCCAATTGCGATGTCAAGGATGTCGGGGAGAGATGTGAAGCTCCATCCTGTTATGTCCTCGGCCTTTATGAACTCTGGAGATGAGCTGAAAAACTTTTTCCATAAATGATCTGCAGGGTTTATTTGACTTTGATATGAATCCGTCAAAGCAGCAAAATGTGCATAATAAGAATAATAGCCTAATATTAAAGCTGCAGTTGTAATAATCTCTGCATGTCCATCATGAGCTTCCTGCAGCTCTCCAACTTCTCGGCCGTATGTTCTCCTGTTCTGATGCTTCACCTCCCGACACAAACTGCTGAGTGAATCTGTCGTGGTGAATCTGCTCGAGACTGTTCCCGACATCGAGAGCGTCAACAAAGCAGTTTGCCATTGTTTTTCCACAGTGAATGGGAATTAAAGATCATTTGACAGGTCATTGAAGCAAAATGGCTGAAAAAGGCTGTGGTACAGGTGTCTCTATAAGTTGAATAGGATTGGAGTTGATCATTTGCTGGTGGTATATGGATCAGTTTTGGACGAGCTGGATGGAGATGGATGAACTTAAAGCGGCATTTTACTCTTTTACTCCACACGTCGTCACGTCGCAGCCACAGCACTTCCTGTTTCCAGGTCACATGTCATCAACCTGACCAATAACAGATGAGGAGGATTTGTGGATGTTCCTTTAACCATACTGTTACCCACACTCTCAAGATATAAACATGTACAGACCTTAGTATAATGTTTAAACATAAATATATTAACATCGAGCATCACTCAGAATCCAAACATTATACAGAAAGCACTAAAAATATTCATTAATTAGTGAGTTTTAGTCATGTTGTTGTTAAGTGGAGGGAGGATAATTGTCTTCCCTTGTTTTAAATGTGTAGAGCTGTTTGTTCATAAACCAGCGCTCAGTTCACAGTTAAACAGACCGACTTATTTTCTGTGTAAACACATTGCAAATAAAGTTTTAACAATTTAATTCATCACCAATGGCCAATAACTTAATGCATGATTGACGTTTTGGAAAACAATCAGTGCACCCTAATTGTCAATAAATGACAACTCTGACTATTATGAGCTCTCTTAGTGATGATCAGATCTTCAAAAGCTTAATAATGTTCATATATTTCAACTGGATACCAATAATACAAACTGTTATTTTACTTCCTCACTTGGTGCGCCGGCAGCTCTAAACCTATTTGCTCTCACAATAAAGCTCTCTTCTAATAAATAAGTTAAACCAGAGTTCCTCTCTGTGCTGTGCAAAGAGAAGCAGCTGCAGCTTTATGTTTTACACACCAACATGAGAGAGGTTTTGATCTTTTCCTCTCTTGAAATTCTCCAACAGAAAATGATTCAGTCTCTTTCCTAAAATGTGTCACTGTTCCTTTAACAACCAAAAAAAAAAAAGTGTGATAAATGATCATACAATAGCCTATATCATGGATCAGATATCAGTCACCAGTCTGTATAACGACATATCTACAAAGTAGAAACATTCATTCAACTTTTCTCCCCCCAGTCGACAGAGAGCAGGAGATATCGCACTGAAAACTGTGCAGAGGACAGGACTCCGCTGTGAGTCTGACTTCACACTTCAAGAGGTTTTTATGCTGTGTAGGCACATTTACAAGTTTATATCATGAAAAGCAAAGGCATATATATTTGCCAGCTCAGTTCTGTTGCCAGCAGTGATATAAATATATATATATATACATATATTTTTTTCCCCCTTTCACTGAAGCCTTTTATAATCGCTATCATTTCTGAAATCCCTGCCGACCGATCATATCTTTTAAAGAGACTTGAGGCTGCCAGACCTCGGCTGAAGGCGATGAACACAAAACTGTCTGGGACAATTTTGAAAATGGGTAAATTATTTATTATTATTTATTTTTCCCTCTCTTTTTTCTTTTTTTTTAATATAGGCTGACACAAACTGGTCGTCTCCATCTGAGGATCAAAGACTCTTTCTAACCTTGTTGAGTCTGTGGTTCTCACAAAGCGTGGCTAACCCTGCTTCACCAGTTGCCATGCCAACTCTTGTGGTAACCAGGGAGCTGGTGGGTGATGTTTTTGGTTTGCACTGTGTGTGTGTGTGTGTGTGTGTGTGTGGGGACTGTTTTGGAGAAGCCCTTCATCACTGTGGCTGTTGAAAGCCAGTAAAATCCTGCTGGTGCTCTTCACTGTGACTGTAGGTGTTTTGATGATGATTGCATCATGTTTCATCATTATTTGGCTCAGAGCTGCTGTCATGAACGTCTTCTACACATACATACTGTATGTAAACACACCTGTTGCAATATTACGCTTTTTCTTTTTTATTTGTTACGGCATCTCAGCAAAATCTTTCTTGTTGCCTGTGTAAATACACTAAGTACTACACAGCGGTGGAAGTGAACAGATCTTTTATAGCAATACTGCACTGCAGAAATATTCTTACAAGTAAAACTCACATTTTAAGTTAAAATCAAAATATATCAGTACTTTATAAAGTGTTGTTTAGTTTGTGCATTTCCAGGGAAGTGCAGTGTTTTTCCTTAAGCTACAACATTTATTGAGTATTTAATGTGTTAGCTACTAATCTAAATCTAAACAGCTACTACAGTAATCAAATAAATGTCATGCAGTAAAAACAACATTTGCATTTGAATTAGTGAGTATTTCCATTTTATGACACTTTACACCGTACTGCACTAATATTATTATGTACTTTACTTCCCATGACTGTTTACAGTTCTACGTATAGTTAATAATTAATCGTGTCTATACACGACATTCATTTACAACTGCACTGCACACAGCCTGTCTTTTTATCAGCATAACAACCAACGTGTGTAAATTGTTTTTCTTTTTTTTATTTCCCACAGTAGGGATATTAGATGATTGTATTATCTACCAATAATATGTCAAACTAAATAAGATGTCTGTTACAAGTCTCCCATAGACAAGAGTAACCTGATTTCCCAGGATAGTTTAACTGAGGTTAAGATGTAAAGTTTTTAAATGTGTTTTGCGTTAATCATATTGAGGTGTTTTATAAAATAAGAGTTGGACCCACCGGCTGCAGGCTCGTTGGAGGGAAACAGCTTGTTGTCCAAAGTCATGCTGATGTCACAGAAAACCTCCTCTTCATCTCGGTCGGCATCCAACTGAAAGAAAAAAAGAACAGGAAAGAGAAATCCTGATATTATCCTCAATCCATTTATTACATAAACTACATATTGTATTACTCTAATTAAATCTGTAACAACTCAAGTGAACTGACATCAAGTCTAAAAGTCCCAGTGAATAAAACAATCCTCAGATTGCCTTTCACTTACTATGAACATTCATTTATGATGATATTTCAAAGAAAAGCAATTTCTGTGTTGCTTTAATGAACTTGTATCTGTAAATGAAATACGTGTTGCTATGAAATCTGGCAGGAACTTGTTATAAATTAAATGACAGACACTTTTTTCACATGAATTACAATGAATCTTTGTTTGGCAGCAGCACGAGTTGAAAAAGGTCAAAAATGAATTCAAATATCTACAATATATAAAGATCTGAGATATAAAAACACTTCTGTACATTATGATAAACAAGTATAGAACAAGTTTAAGTGCTTTTTCCTTTCACAGCAGCCGTCGCCTTGAAGCTGCTGCACGTGTTCATTAGCAGCATCGTGTGAAGGAGGGGATAATGGGAGGGAATGGGTGACGGCGGGTAAATGTGTGTTTGCATGTGGGGGTGTGTGGTATTTCTATTCTAATGGCTGTGTGCATGACGTAGTGTAGCTATTGTATAGATCATACACATTTGCTGCTCTGGTGAAACTGAATTGTATCTTCAAAGTTCGCAGACAGAGGCTTCACAAAAAGCCACGACCTTAACCTTTGACGTCAGAAACAAGACGGACAGTTAAGCCGCTGCGCCGCCCGTCCACGATGAGACTCATTATGAGATCAAACATCAGAGATGAGCTCAGGTCCTGGGAGCTCCACACACTCAGCTCAGGGGTTGTTTTGTATTCAACACACACACACACACACCACCAGCAGCTTTAATAACACCAGATTAATTAGCCTCTCCCTCAGGCGCTCGGTCTCCTTTAGATTATCCGGCGGTCGGCGGCCGTCTCCTCCTTTTGCACGTACGGCGCTGGCAAATTGGCCGTGAAGAATCTGCTTTGTGAATGAAGTAGAAGCTGATTGACTCCTCCTGCCTAATCTGCTCCCTGTCGCCCTTCTGCTTGAACTGAGACCTTGCTCACACACACAAACACACACACACACAATAAAAAAAACCCTGGGTGAATGTAAACAGACTGGACTGTAATTGATCTCCGTCTCAGGTGTGTGATTCTCAGCAGGAAGCTAAAACAAACAAACAAATTAATGTCACCGAGACCGAGTGGAGGTCAAACAAATGTAAAGATAAGGATAGCCCACTGAAACCACTGCCACTTCCTCCAGGGGTTTCCATGGTAACAGCCTTTAAATTAAAAAAAAAGGGCTGGTCCCTCGGGTACACCTGCAGAAAAGGAGCGAACGGGATCAAACTGAGGATTCCCTGGAGAGTTTGGCATTCAGGAAAAAGAAAGGAAAAAAAAAAGGCATCAGTGTAGTCACAGCTCACCTTCACGTCTCAACATGTCAGAGAAAGTGTCTGTGGACTCTTTGTATCATGAATATGCTGCTACGCCGACACAGAAAAGCTCTGTGAAATCCATTTACTCTCACAAGACGCTGCATGAGGAGAGAAGTGTCACTTTCCAAGGACGGATGGGGAAGCTCCGTTGTCGGAGTGAGTCAGTGTCCTCGGCATTAAACAGACCTGTCTTGTCTCCCTTTCCTTCTAATAATCAAAACTGATGCTGCACCACGATGCATCCGGAAATGTTGTGTAGATGTTTTCTACATGGTCACGACAAAACACACACACACATCATCAACACACACTCATGGGAACAGCTGTGCCACATCAGGTTTCTGTGTGTCTGCTCTGCTGCTGCCAGGTGTGGGGGCGGCACGGGGGCTGCAGCGGTCAGCAGCGCTGTCACCGAGTCTGCATGAGAGTCCTCCAACAGTCCAAAGACGAAAAGCACCCATGCACTTCAATCTGTGGCTCCTCATGGCTGTGAATGTGAGGTTGTGTGACCTGATAACAAACTATAAATAAAGAGACGTTGAGGTTCAGAGTAGAGGTTGCACAGACTAGTCGACTTTTCTTCTCCACAATGACGTTTAGAGCTCGATGTCGATTTGCTGAAGTGATTTTGGCAGTAGAAGAGTAGAGGAGCAGCTTGAGTGTGCAGACTGAAACTAATCCGTCACCCTAATTTATTTAAATTGTCTTCTATAGCTGAATGAACGGCCTTGGTAAACTTGGTTATTAATGTTATTCTAGGTGAGGGTCTCCACAGATTGGCATGCAAGTGTTCTAGGGATCGTTGATGGGGGAAAAAAAGTTGTGCGTGTAGATTGCGTGCATTGAAAAAAAACCCACTAGTGCACCCACCATAGCCAAATAAGCAGGCAATTAAACAAATTACAAAAAACAAACTCTTCTCGTATAGGCAGCGTAACGTCGCACACAACAACCAACAACAACAACCAACTAACCAGGATCAAAAACCAAGAACTATGACTGAAACTATGAGTGAGCAAGACTGTGATGGTGACGAGGCCTGTGTTGTCGTTTTTTGTTTAACAGACAGTAGGCGACAGTCATTTCTTTTGCACTTACAAAAAAACCTGATTTACAGCCTGTTGTTTATAAACCTGCTGTTCTGTGGACTAATTTCTGTGCATGAGTTGTCTGTCAGTGAAAGCAGATTGTTGCAAACCGTTTCCCTCCTGCTGTGATTTTATTTAGGACGGGAAAAATATGACTCGACTTCACAACAGTGGAGTCGACTTTAAATAATCTGAAATCATGCAACCCCTATAGTTCAAAGTGGGTCCAACTGTATCTGTGCTCGATGGCGCCAAACTACCGGCTAGAACTAAGAGGAGGGTTCACATATGGAGCTGCAGCTTTGGTGCATGATGCCGGCTTGGGTCACTTAACTAAAAAGCAAACGATGCAAGTCTGGTCCTCTGCATTTGTTTTCAACAAGACGGCAATCCATGGAGTGGATAACGTTAAATATCACATATATTGTGTAGTCTTATCCGTCATAAACAAGAAATTATGCATTACGGTGTTGCAGAGGCCAGATCTGGTCAGAGACGCCAATCCTACAAGGTGGTTGGTACCTGTAGAAGGAAGAGAGCCTCCATTCTCCCTGTAACAAGTCATTTAACCATCACAATTACTCCATAGCTGTTTAATAAATTAATCATTTAAATTTAATAAAGGTAAAAAAAAATCTAGCATAGATCCTCTTTAAGGCCTTAATAAAAGTTAAATGAGCGAGTTGTAGAAAGATTCACCTCTCTACAGCTGCCATGAAGGAGAAAATGAGCCAAAGACATAGAATTAGTCATGCACCAGACTGGAAACACTGAGCTTCTGCAGTTTTTGTTACTTGAGTTTTGGGTTCAGTCTCAGCCTCTTACTGTATGTTGCTGTTTACATGTACAGTATAGATAGATAAATAAGTTTATTGTCTGCCCCCAAAGGGTGGCAGAAATGTGTCTTTTGACAGGGCTCATCACTTACATACACTCAATAAAATCACAATAAAAACACCATATAAGGCAATAAAAAGTATTTACAAAAATAAAAAGCACAATAGCAGCAAGTCAATGGGTTATTTGGTTCTTCTACTGTTGAGGGTTGTGATTGCAGATGGGATGAATGATTTTTTGTGGATGGTTTTCCTGGCCAGGGGGACTTTGTACCTCCTGCAAAGTCCCCCTGGCCAGGAAAACCATCCACAAAAAAGTATCCAAGTATTCCAAGTATTCCAAGTATCCAGACTGATGATGAAAAACAAAACAACAACATATTGTTACGTGAGGATTTCTGAAGGCATTTTGAACAAAATGTGTCGACAGTTGCAGGCTTTTCTGTTTCCTTTCAATCACATATGATCGCGTAGCCACAAAGTCCAGATGAAGCAGATTGACTGAAGTGATTTATCACAACATTGAGCAGATTATGTTTTACTGTGTTGTGTTTTTCTTATGTTTCTCTATTGCAACATAGCTGCATTTCAAATTCCAGTTTCCTATGCAGCTTTGTGCAGGTCAAACTTGTCAGAAAACAGAAGAGATATATAAACAAACAGAGGTATGATACAGACCCACATGGATCAAATTAATATTTAATAACGGCTGAAGGTTGTCTCTTCAAAGATAGATATATAGTATTGTGAAATTTGGATCTTGTTTTTGTTTTGTTGTTGTTTTGACACAAAGACTGATTAGCCGCCTGCGTCTCATGTGTTTTTCAGGAATAATGAACCAATACCTGGAGGACACACAGAGTGAGGTGTATCTGTGTATCCGTGTGGCGTCGCGCAGCATGTGGGGTCGAAGCTGGAGCTGATCTCAATCAGCAGATACTTAATTAGATCGCTGCTTTCTTCCAAGAATGATGAGACGGCTTCGGTCGAGACCACAACAAACAATTATCTCTCCTCGCTGCAGTTTCCGGTTTTAGCTCCACTGTGGAGATGTGTGTTTGTGTTTTTGTGTGTGTTATTTAAAGTTGAGTCAGTGTAGATGATAAACACAAACACGCAGGCCTTTGTTGGAGAGTGCGTCACTTTTTTTCACCCTAAAAACTAAAAT
The DNA here is from genome assembly GCA_030347415.2 of Decapterus maruadsi. Taxonomy (NCBI): domain Eukaryota; kingdom Metazoa; phylum Chordata; class Actinopteri; order Carangiformes; family Carangidae; genus Decapterus; species Decapterus maruadsi. The sequence goes on from CM064906.1 coordinate 25,008,707, forward strand.
GTCAATATTTCACATGCACACAAGAGCTTGGACGTAAAAACGCTGAGAAGCTCAAAGGGTGACATCACGTCGTCACAGCAACAGAGGTATAGGATGAGTTGATATATGATGAATAATAGACCTGCAGACGCGTGCATCGACGATCCGGTCGTTCCAAACCATGCTCAACTTTGTGTCATTGTAATAGTTGTTCCTACGTCTTCCCATATTGAGCCTGACATTTGGAATTAAAGGAGTCCTCTCTCACAAAAGCCGAGTGCAAAAAGCAATTAAGCTGCAGACGTTTATTGGATTCATTAGTCAAGAAAGTATCGAGTCCTTCTCTGGGGACAACTACTGAAGAACACGGGGTAAACAGAAATAATCCAACCTTTAAAATGCGTCTGTCAGAAATCCTATGCATATTATTTATGTTTTCTTTTATATGAGAGACAGAATAATTGGTGTTTTGACAACAGAACGAGAAAGAAAGTTTATACACAAAACATTATTATTATAGTGGCTTCTTGCACGTTTTCGGTGTGAAAACTGTTCATATTTCACACCTTGCTGCAAAACCTGAAACAAAGACACGCTGATAATTTCAAGTGTTGGTGTTACTGGCAATTAAAGGTCCCATATTTTACACTTTTATTTTAAGTTTGGAGCCAAACAACTAGTTACTTGTGGTTTTCAGGGCCAAAAAAACACCTCAGTGTAATTTTACTTCAACAGGTGAGTGTCAGCCAATCAGAGGAGAGGAGTCTCTGAACCTCTCTTCTGATTGGTTGACTGTTCTCTGAAATTAAAGCAGATTTCAGGTGAAACTAATGCTGCGTTCCAGGCAGGCTTTTGAACCCGTAAGTTACGACTTCAAGTCTCAACTCAAAACTTTGTAGCGTTTTTCTTTGGTACTTTGTTGTGACATCACAAAGTTACAGAAATTTTAGTGGCTCGTTCTAAGGCATATCTCTCTGTGCACTGAGCAGATTTTACTTTATAATCAATCCTGATTCATTTCCTCTTGTCCTGTCCTGTCTTAAAGAGACCATGTGTGATGTTTTGAAGGAAAGTTACAGGCATTCTGGTGAATCTTGTCCAATAATATTCTCTTTTAGCTCTGATTTTGGTCTCCACCGATTCCTGACGGAAATATCTGGTTGTTTTTTTTTATTTTTTTTTTAAAGATACATTTCTAGTCTTTTAATGCTTGTGAAAGGTCAGTATGAGAAATCAGGGAGGAGAGAGATGGGGATGAAATGAATCAGAGGGCTGCAAGTCAGATTGAATGCTGTGCCACTAAAGTAAGGCCTTTGCCCCTAAAGTGGGCATTATGGGGTGGAGCCGCCGGTCTTCAGGTGCTGAATACTTCACTGTGTTCACCGACTCGTCTCTAACTCTGTCTGATGTTTGATGACAAGAACCGCCCCGAAATGTTCAGCGCTGACATCAGTTGTCAAGCAGTAGTTGTAGTCGTAGTTGTTGTTGTTTTAATAGCGTGTCAGACTCTGTCAGCTTTTGATTGGGATGACTTGACAAACAAGAGGCCGAGAGTGAAGGGGGAGTGACGCTATGTTTGTCTGAGAGTCCCTGTCGCTGGTGCAAAGAGAGTGTCGACAGCAAGTCACAGAGACGTAGGAGGGGGAGGAGGAGGGGGCTGAGTGTTGCTGAAATTGTGGAGTCAGGTCTGAGTGACACAGCATGTCAGCAGAGTTCAGCGTCCTCGTCTCTGGGTTTCTTTTTTGTATTATAAAATCACACACCGCCGGTCCAATGACAGAACCTGGAGCTGCTCGCTAACAACTGCTCTTTAGAAAGTGAACCTGCTCTTAAAGCTTCGTCCTCCTGGTCTCTCTTCTCTTCTCATGCTGACGATGAATCTCTCTGGTCACCTGCAGACTGTGCACTAGATCTGTATTAACTGTATTAAACTAACTGTGAGAGTCTGTCTGAACAGGAAGTGACAAGTCCAGTTAAACATCACGCCACAAGTCTGTGACACTGCATCTGAACTTCAGTTTTAATCAGCACATCGCTGCTCAGCCGTTAAAGAGGATTAGGCCTGGCCTCATTTTTTTATTTTTTCATAAAGACACTAAATGTTTCTCTTCTCTTGTCTTAATGAAAAAAGCTTCTGACAGGCATTAACTGTTCAGATTCAGCTGCTGGGCTTCAAACTGTATGAGGAAATGGGCTCGTGTTACCTTAACTCCCCCCGTGCTGCCTGTCTGAACGCGTTAGAGTCAGTATTGGGATTCATAAAGTCATCCACGACCACGACACCTGACGTCTACGAAGCTCCAGTCTTTTCTCTTTCGTTCTCTTCTTCTTCGTTCTTTTCCTTCTGTGTTTCTCATATTGTTTCCTTCTGTACTTCTGCTGTACATTGTTTTATAACCTTTGTTGTCAGAGCTCCTTTATAAAGTTTATCATTATAGTGTAGCTTTTCTGAAGTGCATGGACGGAAAAGAAAAAGCGGGGCACAGGAGTCTGAGGCTTCACCTGTGACTGATCTTTACTGCTCAGGTTGTTTTTCATTATTCTGGGTGACACAGATGACTGCTGGGTAATAATATAAAGTGATAATAATAACCATTCAGCAGAGTGTGAATATAGATGTATCTGCTGTCTGAGTCTGAGCGGCTGTGAAGAGTCTGAGAGGGAGCGCACACTGTGAGAACAACTCATTTCTACTGTGAACAGCCAAGATTAAATACTATAATTATAGTAGCTGGGAATACACAAAACACCATATTCAACACGCAAATATCATAAAGACGACAACATTTGCCACAATTTTCATTGCTGGTTATACTTTTATGTACTTTCAAAATAAAAGCACCATCAATTCAGCTGATGTTTCAGACTTGAAACTGTGAATAATTCATGTTTTGGAGAGACATTTGGAGATAACACCTTTTCTTTGTAGCTGTTTTCTGACATTTTATGGAACCGAATAATGAAATGCTTAATGAAAAACTGCCTAAAAGAGGAGACACTTTTTTGCCTCCGCTTCAATTTTAGTCTCAGAAAATCACACTTATGCAATTTTCATATTACACTGAATAATAACTTCTTGTGCCCAAATGAATGACTTTTAGATTTTGACCTCTCACTTTAATACAGAGCTTTAAAAGGTTAAGTGCACGATGATATTTTATGACAAGAAGATTCCCCCCCGGGCTCCTCTATACAGTATTTTTCATAATTTGCCTTTATTCTGACAGGACAATGGAGACTGGGAAGTCAGCGAAAGAGAGAGAGATGAAGGGGAAATGAGATGCAGATTGAACTCAAACTGGCAGCTGCTGCAGTCAGGACTAAGACGATATGTCTTGCTCAGCTACATCCGGCATAATTATGATTTAAATCAGAAACTTGTTGCATCATCAGACATAAAGACGAACAGACAAACTGAGCTGTGACACACAACGCTCCACATCCATCTATGAAATGCAGGTTATCACTTATAAAAAGGCAGATGGGATTAAAAAATCTGCACATTTTTCTTTTTCCTCCCTTCATGAGCGACCTAGATTCACGTGGCCAAGGCTGGACCACAACAATCAGACAGGTAGCAAACAGCAGCATCCACGTGGAGACACAGGTCTGCCCCACATTCCTCCAACAGAGTGAAGAAGACAAAGTCGATTAGCTGAACTAGAAACAAACAAACGCACACAAAAACATGTGCAGCAGTATGAGCCCTCTGACAAATGGGCTTATTGCTGGCTGGCAAACCTTTAACAAGCTAAACAGGAACATTGCAAACATGTATACAGGATCATGAACTGTGACGAAACACGAGAGCAGGAGGGAAAGAGACAAAAGAGACAATCGCACAACGAGCAGATTATGAAAAATAGATGCTTGAGAAGAAGAAACGCTTTTATGCAATACGTAACTATACAGACACATCCTGCTGCATTTTCCTTTTTAAAAAAATCAATGGGAGATTCTCTGGAGATGATCCCGTGTGTGTTTGGTTTTAAAGACGACGTCCTGAGACAACGATCCGCAGCGGCGCAGTAACACAGCGGAGCGGCTCTTTGGTGTTTCCCCTCTGCTGTGAAGAAGACGACGCAGCGCTGAGGCCCAGACGGATCAATGAGGCTCCCGCCGGCAGCGTGGGCCGCCACTTCCTGTTGGCTGCAGGAGTCAATAGCTCTATTAGCACCCGCCTCACACACATACCGCGGGGTAACTCGATGCCCCCTCTGCACCGAGCTACACAATCTAAGAAGATCCCAGCGGCCTCCAATTAACAGCAACGGGACTCTGACTGGCAGCTCGCAAAAAGAAAGCGGCAGCGGAGCGGATACAGTTTGGAAAGACTGGTGTTTTAGTCTGCGCCTCCTCCTGGGGTTTATCTTCAGTTAACGAGACGACCAGTGTCAGACTGGGACAACGACTCAGGCCGAGAATTTGACTCACTTCCAGACCACACAGACCCTGTTTTTTGATCTAACAGTTAAAAACTCTAGTTATAAATTAGGGAACTCTGTTAACTGCGGAGTAGGCTTATCCAAAATATAAAAATCATTGACTTCTTGGCGAAACAGTTTGCATCGTCGCTCACGGTGCAAGAGACCTGAGTTTGAAACCCACTCAGGGCAGGCCGGACAACATTGGTCACACATACACTTTTCCTTTAATTTAATTCAATTTATCAATTGATAGGACGGTTGAGAGAGACAGGAAATGGCGAGGGCAGAGAGGGGGGACCACTGGGGGAACGAGTTCTGTAGCTATACGGCGCCCCGTGACGACTTTTTTTTTTTTTTTTACCAGCAAACTGTAGCATTCTTAAATGCAGCTTATTTGCATCTGTGCAAACTTAACTTTTTTCTCTCCCTCTCTGCCTCACCTTTTTTTTCTTGCAGCTTCCACATAAACACATTGAGCAGCTGCGGATTTAAGACGCCGGCTGTGCTTCACAGAGCGTTGTGGTTACATTGGTTACCAGATAAGTGGATTTGTTTAATCCATCATCTGATTCTGATTCATGCTTTGCTATTATTTTGCCGATGGAAGTCGACTGAAGACTGAAGTCAACCAGAACGACCATCAGGCCACTGGGAAACGTCTCAGTGCTCCTGGTGTGCAGTCGCAGCTGATGATGAAGTATATAGAAAACAACAACAGCCTGTATTGCCCGTTCAATTTAATAGTGTTTTTGTGGTAAATTATTTGTCAGGTAGTTGGTGTTGTGATGTATGTTAGTAATCAGACTGCTGATACATCTTTCCCATCTCTATTTTCCATCGCACATGACGTGAATGCAGTGTAGTGACGGGATCTGACCTCCACAGTCTGGAGACGTACACAGGTGTAATGTAAACATATTCTAGTCCCAGCCTTACCGTCACGATGAGGCCCCTCTCCTGGAAGTATTTGACCAGAGGGATGGTGTTTTGCTTGAAGTTGGTCAGGCGGCGGTCGATGGCCTTGGGGTTGTCGTCGGGTCGTCCCTGCTGCTCGGCTCGTTTCTGCAGCCGCTCCTTCAAGCGGTGGTTGGTGCAGGACAGGAACACCACCAGGTCGGGAGTGCAGATCTGAAGAGAGGAGGGAGAGGACGTCACTACGACACACTCGGCTCAATCTTTTCTTTTTCATTTTCCATTTTGATTCTGATCCAGAGAAAACCAGTGAACCAGCGCAGGGTCAGTCTCATTTTTAAATTCTTTGCACGCAGGTCAAAAATGTCAACACTTCAATTCAAAGAAGAATAAACACTTGGCTCTCAGCAAGGTCTGAAAAGATTGAATATCTTTTTTTTTTTTATTCATAGCAACGTTTACCACCTGAATCAGTGGAGTGAAGAATTCAGATTGAAGCCCTGACGTCAGCTGCAGCTGCTCTGTAGCTTTAATACGGCTGTGACCATAGATATAAAATATTCTATTCTATATCTATTAAATTCTATATCTATGGCTGTGACAGTCAAACACGGCTTCCCTTTGTTTCTGCTGACTCGAGACCACATGAAAAAATTTTAAAATCACTTTATAACAGTAAATGACTTCCTGAAATACGATCACTCACGCTGCCTTTTTCCGTAACTGTGACCAAAGCGTTTCTATTTAGAGATCAAACGTAAAGAAGAAGACGTCACTCAACGGCTCAGGATGTGACATCCCCTCCATTTCATCCGTGTGCGTGAATAATGCAGTGATTACTCATTAGTCTTAGTTGCCAATCAGAAGACTGATTACTTGGCATGTAAATAATTCTTCTCTGGTTTAATTGTTTTTCAGTTTTTCACCTGTTCTGCTGCACAAATGCTCATTTTGAAGCTGGTTCTGCAACAGTTATGAACAATTAATGCATAAAAATAGTTGGGAACCGTTTATGTAGACAAAAATATCTGGACTTTTAGCTGCTGCAGTAGCACTATCATCACCATGTTGCTGGATGGTGAGTTTTTATTACTTATTTAGGCATATTACGCCTGTAAACAAAACTGAGGAGAGCAGTGATAGAAAACCAACACATTAAAGCTGCGAAATGCTGAAATGCCTTGTAAATCAAAGCAGATCTGTAAAATCAAGATAATCTTCTGTTCTGTCACTATAAGCAACACTTTTCATGGTAATTACATTTATTGTGTGGATATGAAAATACATAAATGCAGCTTTAATTAATTTTCACAACTTAATATGCAATTAAATAAATTATCATGTACTGAACATTGTTAAAGAAACTCAATTATAATGATAAAATCTGACAAAAGCTGGAAACATCCCACTGAAGTTTATGAGCTTTGTTCTGCAGAGTGAGTCTGTCTGAACACGTGCAGACAATAATCACACATCAACATCAAACTCAGCGATATTGTTCTGCTAAAGTTAGTCCAATGAGATGGTGATGAAATATCTTTGACAGGTCTACCGCACCTGTTACCAAGGTATTATAGAGGGCAAGTAAACAATTACTGTAGCTATTCTCATTTTACAGGTAAAGGTCAGACAGAAGCAGCAGCACTGACTGATCTGAGTAACAGATTTAATTTGTGCTGCTCCATGAGTTTGACCGCTGCTGTTTTACAAAGTTCAACACACAAAAACATTCTTTATCAGTTCACAAACTGACGCGTGCACTTGGTATTTCAAAGTTAAAGGGACAGTTCAATATTTTGGCAAACTGACCCATTGCCATAATCCCTATAGTCATAGCAGCAGGTTTGTTACCTTTAATTGTCGGTGCAAGCTATTTTTAGAACAGCAGAGCAGAGCCGTGAGCTGCTCAGAGCTACACTACGGAGGCTCATGGGATTTCTTGGTTTCCCTCATCAAGCTCATCAAATACACAATCCAACAACTCTACAACGCTCTGGTGGACAAGTTGTGACCTGCACATTCACCACGCTATGAGATAATAACAGAACGTTACCAGACAGAGTTGTTTTATAGGTAAATTCATGCAAAATTGCTGATGCTCGTTCCTGTCAGGGGCAGTTTTTCATTCAAGCAGTCTCTGTGTTTACCTCTAAAACAACTCTGTCCTGTAACGTTGTGTTATTATCTCACAGTGTGGCGAATGTGCAGGTCACAACTTGTTCACCAGAGCGTTTTGGAGTTGTTGGATTGTGTATTTGATGAGTTTGACGTGAGCCTCTGTAGTGCAGCTCTGAGCAGCTCACGGCTCTGCTCCGCCATTCTAAAAAATAGCTTGCACTGACAATTAAAGGTAACAAACCTACTGCTATGACTATAGGGATTATGGCAATGGGCCAATTTGCCAAAATGTTGAACTATCCCTTAAAGGGACAGTATGGGACTTTACCGGCTTTTTATTGACAAAAATCAAATATCGCTTTCATAAATACGTATTTCACTGAAGTGGAATCGCGCCCGCATGCAAACGAGCGCTTTCTCGTACCTTAGAATGAGTTGTTACAAGTCGTTACAAACATACAGGGGGGGGGTTCACCGAACCTTCTCTGCCATGTTGAATCGCCATGTTTTACGTTCAGTGTCAGCGTGACTGTAGGGAACCACAAACTCCGCTCACCACAGCTGTCCTCTCGGGGAGAAAGTTTTCCAAACGGCGCCTGTTAAAACTGTCACCACCGTGTAGGCTAGTGTGAGGAGGGACGGAGGCACTGGTGTTGCCTTCAGGTGCAGTCAGACACCTGAATGACGCCGTGAGTGACGCCGTCGGCAAACCAACTGGATGTTATTTTACTCGACGAGAGAAAGACGGTAAAACGTGGGTCAGGTAAACAATACGACGTTACCATGACAACATATTGTCACGCCGGTAACCGTTTCTTTACATAGAGGCTTGTTTATCCTGTTACATGCAGCGTCTGTTGTTTTTCTGAAATGCAACAGCAAGAATACGTGCCGACATGCAACCGCACCGCTAGATGGGGGTAAATCTCACATACTGGGGCTTTAAAGTAAAGGATGCAGTGATCAATCTAATGCAAACATGAAAATGAAGTAACTTGGTTTCTACGGCTCTGTAGGTCACAGTGTTTAAAAACTGACATCTGCTCACCCGGTCCACCACCAGCTGGGGCTTTCCTCTATAAAAAGCATCAAAAGTGGTTTATAACTATTCATGCTCTGTCATTTGTTTTGCTCCTGCGTTGGATGAGATGCACATGATGAACACTCGAGAGTCGTCCTGCGTTTGATCTGGAGCTCTGCCAGAGCCAGAAATAGCTCCCATGGTGCTGCTGTTTATTCAGGCGCATGCCACTCCGGCAAACAGGACTCAGTTTTGAGTCGGTCTTTGTAAATGAAAAGTTTCTGTTTCCATAGTAACCACGCTCACTCAGACTATAGCTACTGTATAGTCAGACCCGACAGTTAACCCTAATGAGAATTTCTTAGTTATCAAGGTTTCTTGAGAAATTTACAATCACACGCCCGGTGCTAAATATAGGCTATAAGGCACATAATGAGGCAGGTGTTGAGATTGTCGACCTGATCGCTGTGCCAAGGCTTATTCTGCTACTGTAACTTCTCTCCATCAAAAAAATAAGAAGAAGAAGAAAAAAAAGGAAGCTGAGAAATAAACAGATGGCAGAAGTTCAACAACTCATATACAGAAAAATGTGGCTTCCTGTTGAGCTTCGGAGGAAAGTCAACATCCTTGATAAGCTGCAACCTTAGATACATAATACTGATATGGTACAGCCTGTGTGCGTTCATGCTGTGGGAATCGATCTAAAGCATTTTTGAAAACTTTTTGCCCGTATTTAGTTTAGTGAAACAAGCCTCGTATCGAAGTGGAGCTAATTGTTAAGGAGTTTTCCCCTCATGAATCTGACCTTCTCTGGGGTTCAAAGTAGTTAAAACTATAGGCTGCTACACGATGAAAGACCTGAATGCGGGCATCAATCCAGAGAACTGTTTGCTGTACTGTAGGTTAATTTCGTCCTAAGTGTGTGGCGACTATCCGGCGTCTCAATCTGTCTCCATAACCCCCGGTTTGTAGCTGCATGGACTTGTTTCCTCTCGAGCTGCCGTCCTGGCAGCGGGTCTAATGGAGGACAACAGACTTCCATGTCTCAGATGTCGCAGTGAGGTTTGATCGGCATTAATCTTCCTCGTCCTAACAAACAGAACCAAACCAGTACAGTACATTTACAGTAGACTTCCTCGTACATGCTTGGAGCCAGATACTTGGGCAGGAAGCTGAGCTCACTAATTTTCATTAGCTACTGATCTGTTTTTTAATTTATGAAATAATTGTTTTCTCTAAATCGACTGCCCGTCAGCCTTTTTTTTTTTTTTTTAAAGCCAGAGGCGACAGCTTAAAATGATTTTTACTGTTTAACCAATGGTAAAGAATCCTACATTTCCCTGTCTGTTATAAGACAAAGAAAAGCAGCAAATTCTTTTAACATATAACACAAAACATTTAAAAACCAGGAAAGAAACATAACATTTTTTGTATTTTTGCTTGAAAAAATGACAAACTATTCACTAATTCACTGAAATTAAAAGAGCCTAGTTCTTGATAATTTTATTTTCCTACTTCCCACGCAGCTAAGTCACCAGTAGCCTTCAATATTTCCCTGTTAAAAGGGTTTTCTATGGAGTTTTTCTATGGTCCAAGGGCAGAGGATGTTATGATGACAAACTGTTTGTAAAAACGGGCTATACAAATAAAATGGCCTTGCCTCGCCTTATGGTCCCTGAAGTTGGAATTACAATTTGGAAACCCCGAGGTCACATGCAGTCCAAGATGGCTGCTCTGTGCATTGACAGTGAATAAAAGCTGTAGATTTCACTGTTTATCATCCACTTGTTGTGTCGTTCATATACCAACAGTATAATGCAACTTCTACCAGTAGACATGTTGTCATGTTGCTTTCCTGCTCAAACTATCCCATAGTGTGTTGTTATCGGCTGACAAACAACAGCTAACAAATCAGCAACTTTTCCCACTTCAACTCGGATGTAATGTCTTTCTCCAGGCCTGACCTAAGATTCTCTAATCCACCTTTATTATGAGTATTGAAATGGTTTTGGTTTAATCTGTGTGCTAAGGCCAGTGAAGGATGAGCCTCAGTCTTCATCTGTAAACTCAACAGATTTGGTAAATGTCACTTTCACACCGATTTTCTGCTTATTCATAGCGAAGGCATATCTCGGTGTAACCTCACAGGAAATGAAAGAAGTGAAAAAGCTTTATTTTTTTTTCTCTCTCTCTCTCTGTCTGGTAACGCAGGGAGAGCTTTGTACAAGACGAGTTATATAACATTACTGTCTTTCCCCTTAAGCCTTGAGAAATCTCACAGGAGGAGGTGGTTGAAGCTGTGTGCGCTTGCAATATGCAGTAATTAATTTTAAACTCTTCTCAAAGCGTAATGTGTAATTTCCCTCTTCGCTCTCTGAGAGGAATGTGCAGGGACAGTAATGATGTGCACCTCGATCGCGCTGCAGCACAACAACAGCTGCTCTACTTTTACCACTCTTTCAAAAACCCTTCATGATTGTTATTTACGAGAAACAAGGTGACATATTTCATGCCGCAAACTGATCAATGTCCCAACAGATGAGAAACTCGCTTGTTTTGTCAGACTTAATGACATCAAACTGAGAAAAGCAGCAAGTCCTCGGGAACTGGAGCTGTTTTCCTTGATAAAAGACTCGACGGATGATTATTCAGTTACAAAGATTGATGGATTTGCGTGTGTTGTGAACTCAGAAACCCACACACTGAGACTGACAGACACCTCCATAGTCGATAGCAGTGTTTGTTGAAAGAGCTCGAGGGGGCGGCGAAGGGATAGGCGGTCTCTCTGGGCGGCTATAAAGAGGAGCGGGACGTTTGCTGAGAGGCCCATAGGAGCTGCCTCAGAAATGGCTGCTGTGATGTTGTAAAGGGCAGAATAGCATCATGGAGCGAGGGGAGACTAATGAAAATGGATACCGTGGGTCCTCAGAGGATTTCTCAGTCACCCCCGAGCCTTCACAGCGCTGGGAAATATAGGATCTAAAATAGAGAGGTGAACTTTCCAGGTTATTAGCTGCACTGTCTGACGCTTTAAGGAGAGATATTATGCTGCTTTTCCACAAATTAAAATAGTTCCCAGGTGTCTTAAAGACATATCTGTGACATGCTTCAGTCAAAATACCCCAAGGATCAAACATCACAGCTCTTTTCATCCTCTCAAAACAGAACGGCTGGTTTCCGTGCCTGTCCCTTTAAGTGCAAATTAACCACTTGCCCCGCCCCTTCTACTGATCCCAGGTAGGGGTGGTACTGTGCAAAATTGAAAACTAGTTGCATCATTGTCAGACAACCGAGGGAGCAGCTCGGGAACCTGCATATTTTTTTGTTTGTCAATTCTCACATTTTGGAGACAAACACCCAAATAGCCTATAATAATAATATGTTAAAGAGCCTTCAAAAAGCGATATTTCCATAATATGTCCCCTTTAAAGCAGCAGAGAGTCTGTGTGCAGGTCATTAGAAATTCAGGATTTGGCCCTTTCAAGGGCAATTCTCCCCCCAAAGTTTGGGAATTTAAATTGTGAGCTTTGTCTGCATGATGAGCCTGCATTAGCTTGATGCTACAAACCAGAGAGTGGGCACAGTCCTGAGTCGTCCTTCAGCACACAGATCATTAATCTAACTTCAGCCTGGGCAGCAGTGCAAAACAAGAGTGCAGCAATGACACAGCTGAAGCTCAGACTCCAGGGTTTGACTTGGTAAATTATGTTTTTACAGACTTCAAACAAAAGATGAAGGCATTCTGGATTCATGCACTCGCCTTTTTTTTTTTTTTTTTATTTTTTTTACCCAAGGGCATTAAATGACTCTTTGACCATTTCTGTAATGTCTGCTGAATTTTAATTGTTCCGCAATGACAGGATTTGTTTTTAAGAGACTCATCAGAAAATGAGTTTCCCGAGGGATGAATTCAAAAGCAAATGGACTTGTTTTTGAACGCAGATGAAACCAGTAATGGTTAAAAAGTGTATAAACTGGAATTGTTGTATGAACTAAGAGGCACTTTGTAAATACAGATGATACATAGTCCCTATGATGACATGTCAATCACTAGGATGACTGATATGTTGTATATGCGTAACAAAACGGTCTGAAGCACAGCTTTGATGAAGGCAGGAATACAGAGCAGCGTGTGAAGAGTTTTATTTTTAACTATGATGGACTTAAACTGAGACCTGCGCTGGTCTGCACAGCATTTTGTGTGTTCTTTTGTTTTTTAAAAGATATTATAGTAAAACAAATGTCAGACAGTCAGACACAGGTCCATTAGCTTATCTTGCTGCGAGTCAGGGGTCAGAGCCAAACCCAGCTGACAATGGGCTAGAGGCATGCGACGCCCTTGACAGGTCGCCAGTCTATCACAGGGCTGACATTTAGAGACAAAAAACCATTCATGCTCCCATTCATAACTATACAGGCCTTTGCCAATTTAGACATTGCTGCATGTATATGTGGACGGTGGGAGGAAACCACAGGACACACTGCGTCACCGACCGCGTTGCCAGGTTATAACTCAGTGTTGTGTTGTGTCCAAGCTTCTTTGATTGTGTGAATCAAAAAAAAAAAAACCCTCACAGATCCATGTTGTGAATCATTGGTATTGCCATGTTATGTTGTATTCACTGTCAGTGTCGATCAGACTCTGTCTCTGTCAGCACTAATCTCCCTGCCAGTGCCAGGACTCCAGGCTCCTGCAGCTTCATGTGCCTTCATAAATTTTCCAGACTGTGTGTGACTTTGCAGCCGAATGTGGAACTTTCTGCCTCGGGGGGCCTCCACCTTTAATCACAGCAGCTTCTCCTTCACTGCCCCAGCGTTTCTTCTTCTTCTTCTTCTTCTTCTTCTTCTTCTTCTTCTTCTTCTTCTTCTTCTTCTTCTTCTTCTTCTTCTTCTTCTTCTTCTTCTTCTTCTTCTTCTTCTTCTTCTTCTTCTTCTTCTTCTTCTCCTTCTTCTTCTACTCGTCTCCACTGGTGTTAAGTGTCGTGTTGCTGCTAATGATGAGGAGAAGAGTTGAGAGCCGAGTCTTCAACCAGCTCCCACTGGGACAGTTAACAGCAGGTCTGCTTGCAAAAGGAGCGTCATGCAATGCAGCATTTTTTTTTTTTTTTGTAGACTCAGGTTGAGTTCAGTTGAGATGACATTAGTCAGCCGAAAATTAATCTTGGTGAATCTGCTGATAAGCAATGAATGAACGGAAGTAGTTTTTCTCTATATAATGCTGTATCCTCGCTCTTATATTATATAGATCATATGATTAAGTGCTTATTCAACACAGTATTTGACAGGTTAATCAGTTGGTTTATGGTTTAAATAAACCTGTTATAGGCACTTTCAGTAATGAGAGCTCATAATGTGGTTGCGGTTGCTATATAATTATCTTATTATACAGACAAAATGCATCAATGTGCATAATCACAGCAACATCTTACACTTGGATTATGTAACACGGCTTCTTCTTCTTTAACATTATCAGCTGTAGACAACATGACGTTTGCCCAGATATAATGGCTGATTGGTGCTGGATTCATTGAGCAAGTTTTAAAAAATATTGATTTGTCGATTAGTTTATCAGTGTTTTTCTGTGTATATGCGGTTCACTCGGCTGATTCACAGCCGAGCGGCCTCATCCTTGACAACACCAGGTCTCAGCAGCTTATTTGTCAAAACATACCACCATTATTTTCTCTCCCTGGTGCTGAGCTGAGCTAAAGTCCCTTTAATAACCAGTTGTCACTTAATTCGATTGTAAATCCCAGGGGCTGCGGCATCTGTGCATCACTGGCTAAGTGGTCCTCAGCTCCTGTCCGACCCTCGGTGACTGTGTGAGCTGTTTTCCCCGGCGGTTGCCTGGAAACGATTATAAACACAACTGTATACACGTGTTATCTCTGTGGTTTCATCTCCCGTGAACTTCCTCGGGCCCTTATCTAACCCTGGGGCCCCGTTTGCAACCTGTCATCATCCCTGTTTAATAGCAGCCTTGTTTGTTTTTGTCTTGACGCAATTTGAATAACACTGTGACAATAAATAAAATCTATCGGGCGGAATCAAATTTCTGTGATTACCGATTATGAAATGTAACTTCTCTAATTAGGAGATGAGAGATGCGACAACATTTTCATTATGAGACTTCCAGGGCCCCTGCTGCATGTGAAAATGCCTGTTCTCAAAGGTTCAGCAACAAATTTGAGTTTATCACCACTGTTTACAGCCTCAGCTAATGGGAAAGTATGTTTGTTCACATCTAAACAGCTGGAATTGCTGATTATATCCACAATAATAGCTTCATTGTGAGCTCCATCAAAGGAGAGGGCTGATTGTGTGGTTATAGTCTGGTTAGAAATCTCTCACACACACATATCCTACTGTAGGTACTATATATACTATATATCATCTCTTCTTTGTCTGATGGGGCCGTACTGTACTGAGATGAATCTGTTGTTACGTGAGGTGGACCAGGAGACAGCAACAACAACAACAACCACTTTATGAGCTGTCATTACTGAGACTCGGCCTCTTCAGAAAAACAGGGAGAAAATGTACAATTACTGCAGAGACATGGTGAATATAATGAAGACATGAGGGAGGATTAGCCGTCCACAGCGGCCGGTCAGTTTGATGAAAATACACACACGCCTGAAACAGTTTGCTGCTTAATAGATCAGGCCTGGCTGGAAGTTTGTATCTGTTCTGCTCTAAGTAAATCCTCTATGAGGTTTTTTTTCATTTCAGCCTCTCTAATACCGCGGTCTCTTTGGCACTTGAGATCTAAGGTAAGATGAATCTACCCCAGACCAAAGCTACCTTTACCAGCAAAAACAAACAAACAAAACAAAACCGCATAAAACTAATGCTCATCTCCCTCTGAAATGGACTCATCCAGACTCAATAATCCACAGCAGGATTAATCAAATGTAATATGCAAAGTCAACAGGATGATTAAAACCTAAACTGAAATGCACTCTTCATTCAGGACAGGTGTAGCCTATGTCAGGTGTATCTGTGTGTGTTTCTTTGTGTGCAAATATGAAAGCGTGTAGCCTACCTCTGGATGAGCATATTTGTGTATGCGCCCTTCTACGTTCTCACACCAGTGAAGGACACAGAGATAAGACACCTGGTCAACAAATGTGTAGCAAAAACAGAGACTGACGTCAATGACCTCGACATGAAACTGATTGAAGACAGTATTGTGAGTGATCTGTTTCGACTGTCTGTAACTGGACTGCAGCTCTGTAGCCACTACTATCTGCTCTGCTGTTGTGTCATGTTATGTTGGAAATGTCAAAAGAGACATTTGTGATGAAGAAAATGTATTCTGAAGGTACCGAGGGCGGGACTAGATACGCTTTTGCTTCTACCGCTTTCCCTTTCGGCCATGTTGCTGTATTAGCCTACATTAAGATGATGTGTGATGAAGTCTGATTTAACTAACATGTCCGAAATGAATGAATGAATAAATAAAAATAAAATATGTGCAAAAGTTCCTATATTAACTATATAGCTACGGGAGGCTACTTCATTTTTGGCATGTGATTGCATTGTGTAAAATTATACAAAACAGAAAGCCATTCACTGTTTGCTAACTGAGCTGACTGGAGCGGCCATACAGCCAGCCAGCTGTTGGGCCATGGCCGCCTGCATAAACAGGCCATTCACATGAGTTAACTATAAAGATGACAAGATAAAGCCCGACGCCGTCATTCACTAAATGATACCTCCAGAAGAGCCCCATCTGGTTTTTCCTGCAGGAGCCAACAAACACCCATTTAATAACAATTCAGCGCCGCTGGGGAGCCGCAGTTTGTTTGTTGACGATAATGCAGCTGGATATTTCCTACATCTATGCTCTGCTCCAGTGTTGTGGCATGTTAACAAAACACATGGCCTGTCGATGAGCACACTCACCTCTGCAGTGACTCAGCGAGCCACAACTTTAGTGAAGTGACTGAGTGTGATGAGTGAGCAGGACTTTTATTTTTACCCAGAGAACAAAGATACAAAGTCACTGAAGAAGTACAGCACTGATTTTTTTTGTCTTGTAAAGCCTAACAATGACTGAAACGTGACGAGCAGCCCTCTCATCTATCGCCTAGCTAGCATGCTAACAGTCTCATCTCAGCCTATTCAAACTGACTTATCACTTAAATTTATTTAATAATTTTGTTTTGTAACAGTTGCTGAAACTGCTGGCATTAGGCAACTCTTTGTTGTGTTTCTTCCTTTCTTGTGACCTATTGAAGGTAGCCTGCTAATTAGCTAGCCCCAGCTCAATCAACTGTGCTTGTCGCTTTCAATGCCGCAAGTCACTGACAAAATAGTGCCACTATTCATAATTTTGTCTTGTAAACGTAAAGATCTATCTGTGATAATAACTCCTGTTTTTACTTACACTAAAGTTAGTGTGCTAACTACAGTAGCTAGCCCCAGCTTCGTCAGAAATTGGGGCGGTGGGGCGGTGTTTAGCTCGGTTGGTAGAGCACCCGCCCCATGTGCAGAGGCTATTGGTCAGAAATTCATTCATTCTGCCTCCCATTTCCTGTCACACTCTGAACTGTCCTATCAATAAAGGCATGAAAAGCCAAAAAAAATATACTTAAAAAAAAGAAAGAAAAAAAAAGAAATTCACATTATCTGAATTGGGGCCACTGTGGCTTCAGTCTGCCCTGAATTTGAGGACATATTATAGGCCTATTGCTGACCTCTTGTATTGAAAACAAAACAATAGTTAAAGCTTTTGGCAAGATATGTTCTGGCTATAAAAGTTAAACTTACATTTGATAGTGATCGACAATGTGCAAAAAACACGTCTGACATTTCATTTTGTACAAAGAAAAGTGAACAAACAACTTCCTGAGCTTGTTTGCCAATGCTTTCGTATCAGAGAAATGGAATTGTTTACAAATAATTGGCTACTAATGGGCTACTGATCTTACTAATTTGATAAGGATGTGACACGCTGCCATTGTGATTTCCTTTAAAAACAAAAAAGATCCTAGTCTATAAAAAGACACTGTTTTATTTGGAGACAGCTGCAATACAGATTTGTAAAAGTGAGTTTAGTTCATCTCCACTTGGGACATTAACCCTGTCCAAGTGGGACTTTAGACTCTTATGTCCATCCCTCTTGACCCAACTAAAATTACCAGATTATAATGGCACTGTATGATTGCACTGGCCCACACAGACCCCAGCCTATTAGTCACTGAGTGCTCATTTAAAAGTTGATGAATGTTAAGTGAGTTAAACTGTGATAAGGAAAAGCAATCAATCCTGCTAAAAGCTGTTGTATCACAGAACTGGGCACTCAAATGTAAAGGATATATTTCCATTAGCCTAGACGAAAACTTTGCTATGATTTATACTGTATATCATTACTGTCATATTGTCAGGGTATTATTCTATTATTCCTCCTGTCGGATAAAACTGACAGATAGTACTTAATGGATCCACTGCTGAAAAAAAAAGTCAAAAATATCTGCCAGACAATTTTTAGTGTCGCTCAAGGACACATTAGTTTGGCAGATGCTTCACAACAAAAGCCCTGACCTAGTCTGCCAGTCAAAGGGCAGAGTCCTTGCTCAGAGCTACCGCCTTCGCATTTCAGCAACACTGAGCATCGACTTGGCAGTGAAGTGGAAAACAAGCGGTTCACTGTTGAATAGCTGATCAGCAGGAGGAGCAGCAAGCGGAAACATGCTGATTTAAGACATTGTTAGCATTAATGGTGTGAACCCAGGGTCAGTGCTGCTATGACATACAGACATTACACACTAGATCAGAGCAAACATTCAAACTGACTCTGCCTTCGCACTGATTGGTTTATTGCTCGTGTTTCAGGGAAGAACAACATGTCTAATCCACCACTGTCTCTGTGTTGCATGGCTAATAAATGACATAATAAAACCAAATTCCATCAGTCAGTAAAAAAGAAGATGTGAAATAATCCTAATGGTCCCACTGCAGGATGTGTTGTCTCTGCAGGGACACCACGTATAGGGAAATTGCTGAACCGAAGGCCAATGCTACTATAAGTTATGGCTGTTATAATAAAACTCTATTGTGCACTATTTATTATGTACAGTGCCCTCAGGCAAATATTCCTTGAACATACTGCAACAAATTAATTTTTGTTATTCAGAGCCTATGTTTTATGCAGCATGCCTTCAGTGTTTATTTTGAACTTGGGTGTCTCTGGTCCAAGCCGTACCCAAATATGCCAGTGATCCTTCCATTAATTTTTCTAGTGGACCCAGTTTATTTAACTTGTCAGGGTTTATTTTTCTCAAAATGCAAACTTTAAAAACATTTTGACCCACTTTGTTCATGATAACTTTCAGTCTAAGAGGTAGACTCAGAAATGCACTGGAGTGATGATGGCAGCGTGAACAATACAAATAAAGATTTACAGCCACTTGACATGACAGCATTCATATGCAGATTAGTGTGTGGCTTTTCTATGAATTTTCCCCAGCATGCTTTAGCTGCCTTTGCTCGAACAGTTGGCAACGCAGCCAATGTTAACTGCAGTCAAGACACAGATGCATTAATCTGCCAGCGGTGGTGTTCTCCGCTCCGTTGACAGTCTGTCTCCCAACAACTTCAGCTCTCAAAAGTCACTCAGCATGGAAAACACTCACGCACGAATGTGACACATACTTAGGAAAAAATTACCAAATATGCACAATAGCTGTCATCATAGTTCACATTTCCCCACACAAAAAAACTGAGATTTAAATTTCAGTCAGACTTTAAAAATACAACCCACTGATGGGTACAATGGATGCAGAATCATAGTTATAATTCAGTCTGTATTAGTTTAATTAGCAACAGCTGGAAGATTTCTCATCTGGGGATGAACTTTTTCTATAATTTCATACAACTGATTATGTATTTATGACTTCACAATGCCCTGACAGCGACCTCCAGAGACTGTGCAGCCTCTGATATCAAATAAATCAAACCCAGATGATACAACTCAAACCGCTGGGCAGCCACCTCAGCCATCCTTAGATCTCATGCTCCTGGAGGTGAAGCCTGAAAGATAACAGCTCCAGTGTGCGGTGACTGAGCAAACAAGTCATTTACATAAAGGGCTCGTGGCAGGCGCCAATTGAAAAGCCCTCTGTCGGTCACACAGACAGGAACTGTTGCTGTCTCTACAAACAAACAAATACTGTGACTCTCTGACGCCCGTGTCTGGATGCCATAAAGAGAAACCAGCACGTTCCCATCATGCATTCACAATATAATCGTCTTCTTGTGCGAACAAAGCGTGTGCGTCAAACAAAAGATGTTTTCTAGCCTGGTTTGACTTTAGGCTGAATTTGCCTTCAAAGAAAATCTGTCACAGCTTTGTCACAGAGACAAATCAAGTTTAAGGAAACAGCCCCCTCTCAAATGATGGGAGGTATACTGTAGGTAGCATCTGGAACAAATGTGACAATGCTTTCAGAGGTTATCTTGTGCATTTTCATAAAACTGATGGAAACTCAACTCACCTGGTCCTCGAAGGACAGGGCCTGTCCGACGTCTCGAGGGAACCCATCTATGACGATACCATTGGCGTCAGGGATCTTCATTATCTTCTGCTTAATTTCAGTTATTGTGGTTTCCTGGGGAGGAAAATACAACAACACGATTGTCATCACTGGGTGCCTCAAATTTTAATAGCGTGATAACAACCGATTGCTGGGCAGTTGATAAGATGATTAACTGTTCTTAATTTATCAATTTTAATAGCTCAACAATTAGCTAGATGTTAGATGGCTACAATTTCAGATACAAGTGATAAAGATAAAAAACTTTATAGTTGTAATTATAAGACCATGGAGGGGGAGATTAGCTCTGTGCTGTTGCAATTCCCAGTGTATATTCATCAAGGTTGTAGATTAATTTTGTTACATTAATAATGAGTAGCTCGTTTAAAGTTGTAAAAAAAAAAATGGTGAATGAAAAACAGCACGCTGGAGAATTACACAACATAATTCATGTGTTTATCCAATTGCACTTTAATATTCTTGAAAGCAGCAGGGCCGCTGTCTTGAGAGCACTTGAGGGCAGAGAGTGCCAGCATCTTTCAGCATCGCTGCCGTCCTCGTGGCCGGAGGAGGTCAACATGTTGGAGGTTATCTCTTCAGGCCGAATGCATCATGCGATATGGCAGCGATACATGAGCAATGCCCTGATCTAAAAATAACCACTATGGCTGTCGCTCCGCCCCAGCGTTGACTAACAGGGACATTTCATTTGCTTCCAGCCACAGAATGTGAGCAGTGGCCCAGCAGACTATATACAGAGATTAAACATAATCTCAGTGTCATTGAACAGATTAAAGTACGCATGTGTGTACGATGAAATGAGAAGAGCTAATCTAAGAGAAGCCCTTTGATCCTCTGCATGGCTTCACGTCTGAGCTCCCACTGGAGCGCCAGGTCAGACAAGCATCTGATGCCTAAAGATATACGATCTATCTATAACTCTATAGCAATCACGCAGCAGACAAGCAGCTGGAGGGATTGTCTGTCCCCAATCCCTCTGTATTCCCAATGCATATACATCTGTTGGCTGTGTAGTGAAGCGTGGTTGTAACACTGGCATTTGCATGGTATAGTACTGTATTTCACACTAGCCTATATATAGGGATGCCGAGGCAAAACGGCAGAAAGGTTAGGTCTTATATGGGATTAAAACACCAATGTTCATTGTCTCTTAATCTTAGTGTTTTCTAGATTCATCAATTTGTTGTCTATAAAATATGAAAAACACCAGAACTTGACGATGTCAGAGCGCAAATAAAGTCAATGAACTATAAGTTAGTGAATTAGACACTAATTTAGTGTCATGAAGAGCAAAAAAAATGCCCAGATTTTAAAAATTTTGTAATTTTCTGCTTATATAATTACCGTAATTATTTGTTAATAACAGTGTATGTTAAAATGCTGTGCAAGTAAGTCAAACAACCTTGATGTTTACAGCTGTTAATGCTCGTGCACAGCTCACAGATAGCTTGTGATTGATTGGTTGACTGAGCTGTGAAGAGTTGAAGTGATTGAGGTGTTTTTGTTTTTGTGAGCCACTGAAAACAACTTAGTGTCACAAATTGGAAACATGCATTATTTTTAGTGGAAATGAGCATGAATAATTTACTATGTACTGGTTCTAGGGTCTTCGGCTGGTTTTGAAACATTTTTTCCACTGTCTGAGGATATAAAAAGTACAAAAGTGCTATGAGTTGTTAAATTTAGACCAGACTGTCGAACGTCCAAGAGCCTCTTACTGTAGCTATGAGAAGGCCAGTGGGATTTCTGAGAGAACACGGGGTCAGAAATATACTGAGTCACATGACCTGCAGTGAATTACTGTACAGACAAACCATGAGGACTTCAAGTTGATTTGGTGCTCGCCTAAAGGTCAGAAGTGATGCTGAGTGCTTGTTGCTTTTTGAATAATTGCTCCACAGATGAGCACAGTTATATACTCTCTTGCCAAGAGCGGCGATTGATGCCATGAGCATTTCTGTCTGTTATACATAAAGCTGGATCAACCAGCAACGTTCGTTCCAGGCACTTTCTCCCTGTTTAGAAACAGGGAGAAACAAAGATTAGCGCTGGAGAATCTGCCAACCTGCACATCTAATGCTCATTGCTCAATGCTCCCGCCAAAGTGCAGATGAGATGGATCTTTGTGGGGTAGTTATGTTCCCAACTTTCTTCACAATCATGCTGTGTGTTGTCTAAGCTAAGCTGACCATCTTAGGATAGGAATAGGATAGGGATTTATTTATTTAAAACAGGGACAATGCACAAAAACAGAAATCTCTTGAGACAAGAGAAGATGCCTTGAGCCAGGTTGAAGTCCCTGGGCAGGTAAGAACAGATAAAGAGGCTATATTATATTATATTATATTATATTATATTATATTATATTATATTATATTATATTATATTATATTATATTATATTATATTATATTATATTATATTATATTCTGGCTAAAGCCTCAAGTTAGGGTCAATAGCATAGATCAATCTTCTCATATGTCTCAGTAGAGAGATTAAGTGTATTTCCCAAAATGTGAAACTATTTAATTTGCAGTAAAGTAAACAAGTTAGGGAATAAGTTTATAGCTACCAATTAAAACAAGTTGTGAATCAGTAATAAGTGTCTCGGCAGATCATAAAACACTATTTATGCAGCCGCCAGTTTCTCACCATCAGATACAAAATCATTATTAAGAAACCAAATTTTCATCTGAATTTGATGAAGTAATCATAGCAGGGAATTAAACACCTAACAGCCACAAGTCTTTTTTCCCCCTCCCATATCTAATATGTCTGCAGCTTGGCCTACATTGCTGTTTATCTCCCCGGTTCCCGGTGAACGGCCAGAGGGGAGATGCAGCGTCGTGCCAGACATGCAGCGTCTCGAGGAAAGATGGTGAGACTGTTATTGGAGATAATTCAGGAGGGGACACAAGCTTCAAACTCAAATCACAAAGTCAGGAGGAGGAGGAGGAGGCACTGAACTCCTCTACATGAAGAAACAGGCTTTGTTATTTATCGTCATTGCTTTGGCCCTTCCTTTGCCCTTTGATTACAAATTTTAATTAGGTAAATAATCTTCATTTCATACACAAGTGTGAGGCCTCCTCGTGTGTTTTCTATACCGGGTTTGAGAGAACGGAGAGCACAAACACAACCAGAGGTGGTCTGTGCCCATTGTCTTCTGAGCTAGATTAATGATCCTGCAGAGAAGGACGTTAATAAGACCGAACAACATCCCTCTCTCCAGCGCACTTGTGATATGGATGCTGCTAATTAGACCCTTGTTACATGCACGCTGCGATAATGACCCTGCAAGTGACTGGACTCACTCGGCGCTCATCCATCCTGCTCATATTCTCCCCCTCTTTCATAGAAATGCCCCTGCCCCCCCTCCTCCTTCCTTCTCCGTGTCTCTTGCTACCTGTGGTGCCAGCTCTCCGTTGGTGATGATTTTAGCGATCAGGCTCCACTTTCTGTTGCTGGTGGCGTTGTGGATCATCTTCTTCCTCAGCAGCTCGCCCACGGACACGTACTGGAAGCTGTAGCGCTCAGCGATCTTCAGGCACTGTGTTCCTTTGCCGCTGCCAGGGCCACCTATAGGCACAGAGGGAGGAGAGCTGTTGATGTTTGGGGGGAAATTGTGAAAAAAAGTGTGCGTGTGTGGTGTGTGAGTGTGAAACATTATGCATGTGGGTGTGTTGGCGTAGGCACGCGTGTGTATTAGTGAGAGAATCCCAGACTTTGTGTGCATATTTGCACATGTGTGAGAGGGTGTTTTTGTGACCGTGTGGTGCTGCTTTTGTGTGTTTTGTGCGTGTGCGGGGGAGAAGGGCACATTGGGAAAGGGGAGGGGGGTTGATAGAGAAACAGGTATGTGTGAACCTCCTACATTACCTAACAAATCCTCTTTTTTATTATCTAAATGGAGAAAAGGGACGTGCAGAGGAGTGATGACAAGAGGACACAGCTCCTACAGCTTAAACCTGCATAGTTTGGTAAAAATGACACGTTAGCACCTGTTTTAACATTATTAAAATCAATAATAAAATTAAAATCTGAACATGCAAAGTGGTGTGAGCTTTAAAAACGTGTGAGCGGCCGGTGTTAAAGCCATCTGGCAACCTGAATGCTGCTTTTTGCCTGAGAGACAAACTTGCATTGAATTTCATTTCAGGATTTCTGAAATGCTACCGTTACCATAGAAATGTCAACCGCTCCAAAATCACTGCTGGTTGACAGCCAGGCTGGAGTAAGGGTGAAATTAGTCAGAGAACAAGCTGTGTCATTGGTAATTTATTCCATCATGGCGTCGACTGTCAGAAATGATTTTTTAAGGGATGAGGAGACGAAGGCGCGCCCGAGTGAAGAAAATCATTACAAGTCAGTGATTGTTAATATATCATTTGGTTGGATTTAAATTAGATCATCCATTTCTGACAACCAAGTGTCAGCGAAGTGACGTGTAATGTGGCCCTCTACTGTAAATGGTTTGCTGAGTTCCAAGTAGGCCTATCCTGCAGGTATCCGGGCCAGTGTCCGCCTTACAGCTGGGATTAATACTCAGGATTTACAGGATTTGCAGTTCGGGTTCAGGCCTCTGCATGTTTTGAGCTAAGTGACTGTCAGAGATTGAGTGGGAAAGGGGGGGTCTGGCAGTGTCTGTTGCTCTCTGAAACTGATCATCCATCAGCCGTGGCCACCTTGTTCAGAGGTGTGAAAGTAAGTAAGTAAAGCCTGAGCTCTCTGTTTTCATTCCACCTTCACACAACTATTTCGTTTCAGCACTCCACAAAATTACTTGGACACCATGAATGAGAAGCTGGAAATTGTGTCTAGCTCCTCTTCTCTCTGTGAAGGCAGAGCGGCCTTTGAATGAACGTGGCCTTTTCTAAACACTTCTGTTTTTAGACGTGGGCAGACGACACGTACAGGCCAGTTTGTCTGAAGCATACTAAGGCTTTTAGAGCTGGACCAAGGTCAAGTTCATGGTTGTATCAGTCTGAGGAAAAAGCAGAAAAACTGCTGCTGTGTATTTCTGTTGTATTGAGAGAGCAAGGCTTGCTGCTTTACTATGTTTACAGTGTCTAGGCTTACAGTAGATAAGGGGATAGGGTACCAGCCTTCTCGTGTAGACCTGGTGATATAATTATAAAACTGTGGTGACATGATGCAGAGCTGAGACTGGTTAGCTATAACTGCCACCTGGTCCACATCTGGTTAACCTACTATTTACCAGGTCAGAAATGCAGGCTTGATGCCAAATATGGCCCAGACTTGTGTGCTACAGGCCTGGGCCACATACACTTAACCACAATGGGCTCTGTGTACAGCTCCACTACTTCCTGAATGTAAAGCTGCTCCTTTATTTCCTGTCTTACATTATTGGACAAACTGATTAATCCAGGTGTGTTTGGGTAGTCACACCGGTCAGACACACCTGGACAATTAATCAGTTTGTCTAATAAAGTAAGACAGGAAATAAAGGAGCAGCATTAAGTTCAGGAAGTAGTGGAGCTGTGCATAGAGCCCGTTGGCCCACATTTGGCATGACATCATATAAAAGGTGCCATGATTGCCAGACCGGGCCCACATCTGGTTAACATACTATTTGCCATGCCAGATGTAGGCCAGAGGTGCCGGCTTGATGACCCGTTTGCTATGTGGGCTTGCCAGTTGTAGGCCTGCACTACTTTTCACGCTGCATTGTGGGATATGTAGTATCAATACTCACTCAACATTTGGAGATCTCTACAAAATAGTAGTCAGGACTGAGTGAGTGATGATTGGACACAGCTCTAGTCTGGTTCTGTCTAAAGGCAAAGTATTTGCTTTAGGGTTGTATTTTTGAGAAAGCTAGTTTACCTTCTGCATGTGTAGCGTACAGTTTTTATTCTAAGATAAGCTAAATTAGGCTAAACGATATGCTAACTTTCTCCTGGGTCTAGCTTTTTAACTCACAACAGAGTGCTGACCTCATGTTTACGATTATTATCATAAAACTGTGATTCATTACTAATGAGGTTTTGTTTCAGAGCTGTGATTTGTGTTATTTATAGTTCTTTTTTTTTTTTTTTTTTATCTGAGTGAAATAAATGGGGCATTTTTCACAGCAGACATCTTTGAACCAGCACGCCCAGATGGAGCGCAGCCACTATCATTCATATTAATTACAGCAGTGTTTTTCTATAATAATTCTGTCTGAGAAAGTTTTGCAGAGCAGAGGAGGAGAAAGCGTGGGAGAATAAGAGAGATCTGCGTTCGGCAAAATGTGCACTTTATCTCACATCTGAGTGTTTTGTAACGCTCGGCTCGACGCGCCTGGTCCCCTCCCAGCCTCCTCATGACCACACGTGTCTTTGTCAGTCTGTCTCTCTCTGTGCGAACCTGGCAGACAAAACATTTGCCATGATCCTCCAAAGGGATGACAGCTGCTGTCGTCCTGTTCTCCCTTTTTAAAATAGGGCACAATGTGCTCACAAAGACGAGATAGGAAGTGGCTTTGTGCTGCGAGGACAAATAACTATCATCCCGCATGCAAAGACAGTGCGAACATCCCAGGTACACACCAAAAGCAAAGCACGCTGCAGCAGAAGGCCGTTAGAAGGGTTTTTTAAAAAAGCTTTTCATGGACACCAAAGTCGTTTTGTTGCTTACATACACACCAACCTTCAATAAACTACTTTTAAAAAAGGGTTTTATAAATAGCAGCTCTTTTTTGATCCTGCTCACCCCAATGTCATCATCAGTCTTTCTGTGCAGCTGCCGTGCCTAATTTATAAGATTAATGAATGTATTTGACAGGTTAATGCAAGGCCCATCAAGGAAATCAGATTAGGAGAGCGTGAGTGTCTAACACAGTGAGTGACATGCAACAAGATCTCCGCGGCTGATACAAACAGAGGGAGGTGGGGCGACGTGCAGAATACCAGGAAAAACATACTGCTACTCCACGACTCATAGATTCCCATCCAGGTCATGTATTTTTAGATCATCAGTGAGCTAAATATAAACTTCTATTTTGTATTTTTGTTGATCTTTTTATATACACGGCCAAAACTCTCATCAGAAGCAAAATGAATAGACGCTGGCTGCTTGTTTTACAAATAGCTCTTTACTGCTCCGTCTTATCTAATGGAAAACATGACCCGGGAGAAACTCAGATCAAATCAGTAACATCAGCAGAAGAGACAATAAATAGATTGTGCCTCAGAGTTTCCTCCTTGGGGTGTGTGTATTTATAGTTTTGGTGGTGTTGTGTTGTTGGTGTGTGTCCTTTTTTTTAAATTATTTTTTACCGATGACGAGGATGACTTTGGGTCGGGGTCTCGATGGATCGAACACCTCGTACTCCTCGATGAGCTCCGCCGTCTCCGACAGGTCCGAGTCGCTCTCGATGGAGAACTGGCTGATGGGAGGGAGGCGGTCGTAGCGTCTGTAGGGGAAATTGGGACTGTCGGGCAACACTGTCCCACACACACACACAAACACACAAACAAACACAGACACGTAAAAAGGTTTAGATGAGAACAAACTGCTGTAATTTCATGCTGCCAGTCAGTCGCTCGGTGCAGCTGTCACATCATTTCAGATTCTGCCAGTCAAAATGTTGATTACCGTAGTATAACTGATCTACATTCATTAACTAGTGTGATGACACAATCAGAACTCATACTACAGCTGCCTATTGTGATGTTTTATACTATATTATATATGTAATATAACACATTTGTCACACACAAACATCATCACAGCAATATTTTCTATTTATGCAGTCTTATCTCCAGTTTTTCCCTGTTAAAGGAGTTTTTCCTCAGTCGATATGAGGTTCTAAAGGCAGAGGATGTTGTTATGATGCCATGTAAAGCCCTGACTGCTAGTAAAATGGGCTATACAAATAAAATTGCCTTGCCTTGCCTTATAAATCACAGCGCTAAGAATCACATTGATCATAATAGAGGAAGAGAGAAAATGCCAATAATTTAGAAAAACACTAAAGCTTTCAGGAGTTTGCACAATACCAATCTAATACTGCACCACCTGCCTTAATCTAAGGGCTCACTTTTGCCCCACAGACATTTCAAACTCATAAATCGAATGAAAAAAAAAAAACTTTTAGGAAGTTGGAGCAGGATTTCCTTCCAGCGAGCATTTTAAAACATGAAAGATCTGAGCTTCATGCAGCTATCGCTCGAGACCGAATCACAGCAGAGGGGAAATCTCTAACCCTTAATTAGGCTGCAGTTGCCAGCAGCTAAACTCTGCAGCTGGCAAAGTTAACAGGCGCCTTGGCCACAATATTTAAAGAAGCAAGACAAATCTGAACTTCCAAAAGCACGGTCCTGTCCTGAATGCATCTCGAATCATCTTTCTGGCTGTGGATGCTTCTGTTTTTATAAATATTGACCCTGTATATCTGTGAGTAGCGCATTAAAATGTCCCCTGCACACACTTGACTGCTTTCTATTTCTCATGCTCAGAGACTGTATACACTGATGCCTCACATTACCAAACAAAGAAGTGAATGTCTGAATTTGAAGTGGACGTGACAACTCGATGCAAATGCGGGGGAAAAACCCTCGTTAAAATACGAGAACTTTGCTTTGCAAATTCAAAGTTTGCATCTGTGGTGCCTCCAGTTAAACCTGTGAGAAAGTTTTTGGTATCCTTATACTCCGATTAATATTTAATCCCACGCATTCATTTGTTTTTTTGTTGTTGCATAGCACCGTTCAACCACTGACAGGTGGTCAGTGAAGGCAGCACAGGCATGTTAAAGGCTGGTCCATCCCACTGGGTTTAGTCTTGGAACAAGCTGATTTCTGTGATTTGGAGACAGACGGAGGCGGCTGCCTTTTGTTTGTGGCCGTGCTCTGGGGTCCCAACAAATGCCTCTGGCTCTGTTTAGCAAACTAAATCAATCTGAGAGAGGTGATGCACACACAGCTGCGACTCTCACTCCTCAGTTTAAACACCAGTGCAGCCACAGAGGGCGTAAGACAAATGTTAACACCCTTTCCTGTTGAAACACTGAGCGAGTGTGATCCTGACTACGTGCGAGTAAAGAGGAAGTTGTACTGTTGCCAGCATTCTTAGAAAGACGCACAGTACTAATATACATACAGTACATCCAATACATATTTTATCTTAGTTGGCAGCTTTTTCTTTAACAGAAGTTGTGCCTTAAACATATAACAGATAATTTATGGCTGTAATGAATGATTATTACCTGTAATTTGGGGGAAATCTAGCCAATTAGTCTGTAAGTGTCAGAAAATAGTAAAATAAATATGTAAAACACGTCCTGTTTGATCTGGAACAACATTGAAATCTTCACATTGAAGAGGCTGGAACTAAAGTTTTGGTGTCGTAGCTTTGAAACAAAACTTAAGTGATCGATTGGTCATTAAATTTGTTGCTGATGAAATTTCTGTTTACTAATTAACTGGTTAATTGACTGTGGCTAATGTGTTTACGCCACATCCTGCAGTAAAATGAGAATTCACGGGCGCTCACCATTTCTGAAGAGGGACCTGCGTGACTGGCCCCCGTTGAGAGGGGGGAGGGACTTCTTCTCCTGGCCCACAAAGGTGTCCCATCGCACCTTGTCCGTTCCTCCCAGCTCCCTGACTTTCTTCAGACAGCCCTCCAAGTAGTCGATGGGGTCATCGGGCCGGTAGTACATCAACCCTGTCAGCAGGCTCTGGAGAAAACAGAGGGGGAGTAAAGTGTGAGGAGGAGGAAGAGATGTTTGCTCTGACATTGCTACGCCTCTGTAATGATGTGTTGTTGTGTGACAGAGTGGCGGGCGGGCGGCGGAGGACAGCAACGCCTTTAATGAGGCGAAGTTTTGAAGTTCAGGTCTGGTTGCCTTGGCTCGACTCCACCGGGGGAAACAAAACATCTCGTTCTGTCAGATGTCCGTGAAATTGGCCTCAGCCTGGTGGCCCAATAAACACAGAACTCCACCGACCTGTTATGTTTGTCTGTGTGTGTGTGGAGGAGGAAACGCTGTGGCTGTGATGGATGTGAGAACGAGCTTCATGCCAAAAGCCAAAAGACAAAGTCAAGTGTGTGTTTGCGTGACATTTGTCCCTTTTGACCCTGACTGTTTTAAAACAATACCTTCCTGTGGGACCTTATCTCCACCCTCCTCCTCCTCCTCCTCCTCCTCCTCCTCCTCTCATGACAACACCGAGCCTCTCGGTGCTTATTGAGCTGATTGATAATGAACACACTTCCATATGAGCAGCAATTGTGATCAGTGAAACAGAGACTCTGCAGTTTAGGATGATGATGTGTCACTGCTGGCTGCTCAATGTAATTTGAATGGCCACTAAATAAACAAGCACTGATTGCTTGCATACATTAAAAGCTGCAACTGCATTCAGAGCTGAGTTTA
Source organism: Decapterus maruadsi (assembly GCA_030347415.2). NCBI lineage: Eukaryota > Metazoa > Chordata > Actinopteri > Carangiformes > Carangidae > Decapterus > Decapterus maruadsi. The sequence goes on from CM064906.1 coordinate 25,039,108, forward strand.
ATTATGTGATTGAGCCAATTTACTATCCCCTCAGGAATATTAATATCATATTTCACTACAAGTCCTCACAACGTCTGCTTATTAACAATTAGTTTTAAAGATAATCCTGTAACCATTGTGTCCAACACCTCTAACCACAAATATACAGTATCATTAATATCCTAGAGACATTATAGTCATTATTATTTTCCCTATTACACTTCTGAGATGTATTGTGTGAACTTTTAATATTCTTTTTTGTAGCCCACTCTGTCACAGTTGTTAGACTAATTTTCATTTTTCACGATAAAAGAATGTCTCCCGCTGCGAACGTCTCAATTAAAAGCAAATTATGCAGAGGAGCAGAGCCGAGGAAGGTCTGCTTGGTTTAATTACCCTTACACTCAGTCTCTAATTATGATTAAATATCAATATAAGAGAGAGAAAAAAGAGAAAAAAAACATCATTTTAGAAACCACTTTGTTACAGATGATGACTCCCTCAGGTTTCCCCGCCTTTGAGTGATGATAAGCTTTCAGAGAGACGCGCGTGGCATTTGCTCCACAGCCACAGCGAGATATACTTCATATCATAAAAACCATCTCGTCCCTGTTCTGACATGCAACAGACAACACTGTGCAAAGCATCGATGTAACAACACACATGGTTATGTCCGGTCACCTCAACCCCCCACCCCCCCTAAACAAAGCGCACACCATCTCTCACCTCAAATAGTTGAGGTATCTCCCGGCGTGCGAGATACTCCTTGGCATCGTTGGTATTCATCTCCGGTCGGATTTTTTTTGCCCCCTCTCTCTCTCCCTCGCTCTTCTGATGTCTTCAGTGCCGTGAGGTAATCTTTGGTTAACGACCGAGCTCCGGACAGATTTCTTCTTTACCCCCCCTTCAGCGCATTTTTGCCTCGTGCGTGCCTCGCGTGGACTTTACAACTGGATTCCTGCAGGCAGTGCCACCGCTGATGCGGATGCGTGGCTCGTCCGTCCTCCCTCCTGCTGCGCTCTGCCTCCACCACGCACCGTGAGAGCGCGTGTGAGTGTATGCGTGTGTGTCTGTATGTGTGTGTGTGCGTGTGCGCGCGCCACGACGTTGGCACAGAGGTTGCGCGCTGTGTGTGCCAAAAAAGCGCACGCACCGCCTCTACGAGTTGTTTTTCACCGTCAGCATGGAAACCGCTTGTGAAACGGTCGTGAGCTGCAATGATACAGTGACACAGTGGAGAAAAGTGATCTAGTAGATAATTAAGAACTGCACTGACTTCACTGTAGTTGCATGTTTCAATTTAATGCTTCTTTAATCTTCTGAAACTCTGAACCTTTCACCCCTTAATCCGACAGCTGCAGTTACTTACAGAGTAAGGTCTATCCAATATAGGCTAATACATTTTACAGAACAGTATATTGATAAATCAATAATATGGATCTGATAATAAAATAATATATAGACATTGATATATACAATATAAAACACGTCAGGTGCCTTTCTGCTATTATTAGTAGTATTTTCACAGTTTCAAGTTTTTAATTGATGATACTTCTCTACTTTGACTGAATATTCACTACTTTTAATTGCACCTACTATTTCTACTACTAAATAATATGAATTCTTTTACCCCTTTAATGGTCAACATAATCTTCCAGCTGTTGCTTACAGACAGTTATTTAATCTTTGCAATCAGAACACACAAGTTGCTCCTCAGCCTTTTCTTCACTGTATTTTTTCTTCTTCTTTTGTCAAGATGCTGTTTCAAAGTTCAAAAATAAATCTCTAATCTCACTTTTAAAAAAAAGTTTGAAAAAAGTTTTATTGTTGATTAGCGTGACCTACAGTACATCACTTTATTTCCGCCACATTATCACACCCAATGAGCTTTGCGAAGAATGTTTTGAAACAGACTTTCAGCACACGCAACTTTCTGCATGTGTCTGGCTGCAGGTCAGACTCTTAACTTGCGTGTCTTCACTTTGGGACATACAAACGGATCAGCAAAAGGTATATTACCCTAGTCACACAATCATGGCTTTTTTAGGCAACCCAGGAATAGGCCAGTTTGACTTCCCTGTGTGTCCCATATAGGATTTGATTCTTATAGGCCACTAATCCACTTGACAGCTGGGCAGCTGACTTTGAGTCTCCTTGTTATATCACGGAACAACGTTAGATTAGTTCAGTGCCATTACTGCCATTGGAAAGTGGCGACCATTCACTCTGAATAACATTTCATGCATGACCAAGACTCACAGCTGACGGAGGACACAACAGACTGACAGTAAAATGCTAATTTATGGATTGGAAATGGAATAACAATTAGATTTATTATGCAACTTCGAAACTGCTTTGTGGGAGATCTGTGCTCTGGGTTTTTTTTTTCTCCATTTGTCTAATATGATGCATTTAGAGGAGGACATTACTGTGATGAGCACTGAAGGCAAAGAGAGTGGTGATGCTGAGGGTCAGAAAGAAGGCAGCAAAGGTATAGGAGACGACGTCCCTGGGATTAAAGTGGTTAGCAGACCTGGAAAGGCACCCCGCGGTGTGTCAAAAACTGATTTGGATGCTGCGTTTCCAGCCCGACCGTCTGCAGTGCTGCGCTGTAATCATACATTAGACTTGCATGAGGGATATGTTTTTTTCATAGCTTCACCTTACTACAGGGATCCCAGACACTTAGGCTACTTCAGATTGAACATGACGTGCAATTTGACATCTGCTGCCTGTGATATCCATGTCACTTCTCATTACCCGGGTCCTTACCACTTAGCTGGAGAGGACACTTGAATATGAAGCTGTCAAAGACCATTAGTTGTCTAATGTGTACTTTTTTCTCCCCCCTCTTGTCAGTTTATCAGCCATATCTGATCAAATGATAATTAGCTTAATTAAACAGCTGTGGCCCCTGGTGTATCATCCTTAAGCATTGATAGGCTACATAATGCAAAATCGAACAGCTGTTAACAGATGTGTTGCAATAAAACATCCAGGGGAAAACCAATCACTTTAAGGGCAGTTTCACAGAATAAAATGTTTATTTGTATATTGCTTTTTGTTATGAACAGTCCAAAAGCATAAGAAAACTACTAACAGTACCGAATGATGACCTTGCAGAAATATAAACACATTTGCTATAGTCGGTCAAAATTAAATAACAAGGCTGAACTGAATCCAATTTGCAAGTTCATAAATTGTCCTGTGACATATCCTAAGTGCATCTAAAGTATTGTATCTGCAGGAACTGACATTAATAATTGTGATGTTTTGGTTGTCTTGATCTAAGTTCAGAAATAGATGATTGTTTACTCCCAGACCTGCTCTGTATCTGCCCATGCCATGATAAGCCTCGAATACACAGGAAGCAACATCTGATAACCACATGGGCTGCTACTACTCACTGTCACAAGTGTTATACAGTATCAGCACTGATCAACTGATATAACATTGATTAAAATTAGTATGTAAACAAGTACAATACATGTGCAATCAAGGCACATGATCCACTTATTAGTGCCTAGTTTTATATCTTTATTAAGCCAATTCCCCTGACATAAGCATATGTTGTTGTGCATACTCTTTGGTATTTTACACAAGGACAGACAGATCATTTTTTAAGGCCTATGTGTGCTAGACCTCAGCAGAGAAAAGGAAATATTCTACATACCCACATTCTCCTTCATTTAGGCTATATTATATTGTTAAATAGTCATGATTTACCAGCTCTACCATAAAAATATGTTGGCTCATGCCCCCTGAGGTGGAGCAGCTGTGTGAGACTTTGAAAAGTCCTTTTTCTTCCTGTTAAAAAAATGTAACGACCCCCCCCCCCCCCCCCCACCTAACATTCCCCGCGCTGGGACTTTTATTTTGAAAGGTCTCCAACCGGAAGCGCGGGCTGGGCGGAGCCACCGGTTTCCACTTCCTGGATGCACATTGCTAACACAGCTGCACAATGAAAATACTGAACTTACTCGCCTTATTCTCCATCTACCTGCTGGCGGACAGCCTTAACATCGATGTGAGTGAATGTTTTTTGCACGCGCTTCTCAATTTCCCGCCAATTTGTGTGTCTACGTAATAAATCTCCCCGTGATATCGTTTCCATGCTAGCTTCATGTGCTAGCCGCCGGGTTAGCTGCAGCTGTTTTGGGGATGAACCTGCTGTCAGCTTATTCAAATGACCACTCAACACGTGTAGATTTATTTATCTTTCACTTGTTCCTTCAGGAAAATGGGGGGCATATCTTAAGCAACATGTTCAGCAGCGGACACACCAACAACTGGGCTGTTCTGGTCAGTATTAACGTTAATCAATGCTACATCTCTGCTAGAGCTCATGCTAATTGTTGTTTTGTTGTTGTTGCTGCTCGTGCCTGATTAACTGGTTCTTCTCTTACTTTTGCTTCCTCCATGTGTGACGCTCAGGTGTGCACATCCAGGTTCTGGTTCAACTACCGTCATGTGGCCAACAGTCTGTCTGTGTACAGAAGTGTTAAGAGGCTGGGCATCCCTGACAGGTACAGTAACTGTAGTAAAACTGCTTTTCTTTATCTGCCACATGAACTGTATCAGTTTTAGATTTTAAAAGGTGATCATAATCTTAAATATGAGCTGATATTAAAGTGAATTCATATTGATAAAATCCTGATGTTTTGAATATTGGGCAGTCATGGTTTTACACTGCTTTTATGTGGGTTTATTTAGGTTGCTATAAAACACTAGTTTTAGCTCCCTTTGCAATTATATGCTCTGTATACCTGAATTTAACCAGCTATCTATATATGTCGATACCTGACAATAAAGCTGAAAGGAGTAGTCAGTTAACTGTTTAGTCAAAAGTACAAAAGTAATTAGTAACTCTTTTATATAATATTTTCTCTTATTTTGGATCATTTTTTAAATATTAAGCACAATTCATGCACTCAGCGAACACAATGGAGGTTCAAACTTTATGTCTGTGTTTTTCTATTATGGGGCATTGAGTAAAGATGAATAAATAATGATGAATGAAGAAAAAAAGCATTGCAACATTGCAACACATCAAAAAATGTTAAATGAACAAATGAAGGCAAAAAAACCCCACTTTCTTAATGCACTGTACTTTCTCTTTTCTTTTTGTTTGCTGTCCAGTAGTAACCTTGATCAATAAACTAAACAAGAAACGGATCCCTCTGTTTGTTTATGTGGAGAAAAAAGCATCACATAAATATTATGAAATGTGATCTTTTATTATCAGAGTAATGACCTACATACCATCCACTCATATTCCATCATAATAACTTTGGGTCTTTGTTTTCTCTTCCTGCAGCCACATAGTTCTGATGCTGGCTGATGATATGGCCTGTAACCACAGGAACCCCAAACCTGCCACAGTGTTCAGCCATAAGAACATGGAGCTAAATGTTTATGGCGATGACGTGGAGGTGGACTACCGAGGATATGAGGTTGGTTTTTCTCCATTCTGTTAAACTTGTTTGTAGAAAGTCAGTCACTCTTATTATAAGCTTTTCAAAATGTTCTTTTCTTTCTAATCCCCTGACATTGTATTCTTGCCACATCCTAACTGTTCAAGGATAAAAAATGCATCTTGATAGAAATTAAATAATGATCAGATTTTTAGACAAAAAAAAGCACTAGTCTAGCAAGTGAGTGCCTGAAGCAAGTCTAGTGCTTTTTTGTCCGTCTATCCAATTTTTTACGCTTCAAGAGCACCCTGCATCACCTGGAGTTTACTTGACATGAATTCCTACTCAATTTGCAAGATTTTGAAGTTGTGTATTTCATTTTTAAACCTCTGGTTCAATTATGAAATACTCGTATGCACATTTGTATCATGTGTAGTGATTAGGGATGGGACGATTTACGATATTATCGTTAATCGCGATAAAAATACCCACGATTATTTAATCATGCAGAATTCGTCATAATCGTATAATCGCCATAATCCTGAATTTATAGTCATTGATTTTGATAAAGCATTTTGTGCCACCTACTGGACTGAAGTAAGCACTACTACTACGCATTACACAGCGCAAAGTCAAGATAAGAACTATGTCATGATGAAATATGGACTAAGTGATTAAACTTTAATAAAAAAAAAGGAATTAATGGCTATTGACGCATTATTTATTAGGATTTAGAGGAGATTTCCTGATAGTAGTGTGGTCACACGGCAACAGAGCAACATCATGTGACCGCTCACAGCAGCCTGTCATGTGACGGGCCATCACTGACGGAGGCTCCGCTGTACCCCGCCTCTAAAAGGATTAAGTCTGATGACTGGAAAGACAAACAAGATGTTGACAACCCGACCTTTTTTTTATCGTGATAATATCGTTAATCGTGATTATTTTGGCCACAATAATCGTCACATTAATTTTCATATCGTCCCATCCCTAGTAGTGATAACTGATTAAAATTCAAAGTGTGCAACTTCCATATCTTGCAGAGAAATAGTGTCATCTCATATTTTTTTCCCTTTTCTTAATAAGAACTTGATATTAGATAATAATAATAATAATAATAATAATGATAATAATGATAATAAAAACATTTATTTAGAAAGTGCCTTTCACGCCACTCAAGGACACTTTACCGCAGTTAAAATCATCAATAAACAACACCAAAACACAGAATAAACAACATTAAAAACATTAGTAAGAATTAATAAATAAAAGGAACAAATAAATAAAAACCGTGCAGAATAAAGTGGAATGTTAGAGTGAGGGGTGACTGTGGTGGAGTGGATAAGCAATTTTGAACAGGTGGGTTTTGAGTTTTGTTTTAAAAAGAGGGAGAGAGTGGGGTATTGACAGAAGTGTACAGTAGTAGGGAATTGGATGGATTACGTTCAGATCTGCTGGTCCAGTGTTTGCTCCGTCTGTTGACCAGGAAATGACTTCATGTCACATGAGTCCTTCAGCAGAGGAGCACCCAAGTGTTTTGTTTGTTGTGGATCTGGACTGAGCCACGTTGGCTTTTCCCCCGTTCCTCTATCACAGTTTGTCTTTGATTATTTACTCTGCCTTGTGCTGGTTATTTAAAAATGATAAATGATAATCCCTGACATGAAGAGCTGATAACGATGAAGGAACAAAAGGGAAAATAATACAACGATCAGTTGATTTTCCGTTTAATAAAAAGCTAAATGACGCAGGACTAAAATGTTTTTCTGTAACCTTCAGACTGACCCCACTCGTACAGATGAAACGTTTAATCATGTCCTCTTTTTTCTCTCTGTTTTATTAAAAACAGACTCCTGAATTAGAGAAAGCACAGTTTTATCATTTATCACTTCTGCTTCATGCTCGCTTATGAAAAACAGCAATTTCTTAAACTATATCCTGCCTGTGTGACAGGTAACTGTGGAGAATTTCCTGAGGGTTTTGACAGGACGGCTTCCACCCAGCACCCCACGCTCCAAGCGCCTCCTCTCTGATGACCGCAGCAACATCCTCATATACTTGACAGGTAATTAAAGGACAAATCCACCAGTGGAAGCTCCTCTTAAATCTAATGAGAAGGAGGTATTCATATCAGTGCTAGGAGCTGTTTTCTGACTGAACTCATTTTGTATGTGCAGGCAGTTTTCCACACCTCGGCTTTTAAGTTCCTCACATCATCCAGTAAACAGGTGCTGTAGGTGCGGATGAAGAGACCAAGATCGTAGTAAAGTTTCCACCGAGAACTCTTTTTCCTGAAGGATGCACATCGTTCAGATCTTCGTTGTAGTTTGCGGAGTCTGACCTCAACAAAAAGCCGTTCTCATTAAATTTATGGCGGTTGTTGAGTGAAATGGCGCCTTTGCTCTTTTCCTCCTTAAGGTTAATGGGTTTATAAAATTACAGTTAAGTACCTTTTTTTTTATGATGAGATTCAAGGTGGTTATTGTTGTTTCAGGTCAGGTTATCCTCCTCCTCCATAAAACACTGAAAGGAGGAAATCCTACAGAGTTTTCTAATTGACCGTCATAAACTTCAGGATGCTAAGCTGCTGATGGAGGGTTTTTTTTAAGTTTGAGGAGAAACCACAGGGACAAAACACCACAGATAATGAAGTAGCAACCAACATAGAAATAAAACGCAGCACATAGAAAAATAGAATAAAAATAATCTTAAATAATCCCTTAAAACCAGCAATTACAAAGGTACAGAACTTGTTATATAATATATTAATATGACTTCAGGTCTGTTTGATTTCCACCAAACAATAATACTGGCCCAGAGGGTAAAATCACAAAGAGGTAAACACTATTATAATGTTTTTTTAAAGCGACCACAAAGAAGCTGTAACACTGGCTATTATTTTCCATGTATACATAAATACACCATACATAATCTGTATTGTATAATAATATGATATCATTCCCACGTATATTTTATATATTTAGTTGAAAAGACTCAATCTGAGGAATCTGAGGCTGAATGAGTCCATGTTTGCTTCTCCCACGCAGTGAGCAAGGCCGCCAGAAGCTTTTCATGTTCCCCATTAGTTTGTGGTCCATAGGATGTTTTTTCTTAAATTATAAATCAGAGGTGAATGAATTATTAATCCTGTGTGTTTGTCTAACAGGCCATGGTGGGAACGGTTTCCTGAAGTTCCAGGACTCTGAGGAGATCAGCAATGTGGAGCTGGCCGACGCTTTTGAGCAGATGTGGCAGAAGAGAAGGTAAATAAAGCAGAAAGAGACATAAATAATTTAAAAGGAAAACGGCAACGTCACGTATTGTGTCCGTCTGCAGACTTGACTCTGTCTTTATAGGAGCAGTTCGCTGGTAACTTGCTTCTAGCTGCTCTCGGCTCATGCACTACTCTCTGTACGGGTGCACAGTGTCTGTTGATCCTCTCGTTTACAACGTCGAAGCCGCCGCTAAGAAAGTGATAGAAAGTCTCATCTTGCTGCAGGGATGCAGAAGTAGAAGTGCGGTCAGCAGAGACGGTGACTCACACTTCAAATATCACAGTTGAATGTGGTCAAGAGGTGCAAGAGGTTTAGACCAGGAGAGGACGGTGGAGGGGTTGTGCAGCCTTTAAAGTGTCTATAGGATCTGATGTGCTGTGTGTCGGAGGCAGAGCTGCTTTAGAGCAACTTAAAGGAATAGTTAAACATTTTGGCAAATTCACATATTGCCATAATCCCTATAGTCATAGCAGTAGGTTCATTACCTTTGATTATCGATGCATGTTCTTTTGAGATCAGCAGGGCAGAGACATGAGCTGCTTAGTGAACACAATGGAGGTGAAAGGTACACGTCCCCTGTCCCTCATCAAACTCATCAAATACACAATCCAACAACTCCAAAACTCCAGAAATAATCACATTACAAGACTGAGTTTCCAGTATTTACATTAGAGACACTGCTGGGCGGAGGGATTTCAAGTAGTTTCCAGTATTTGCTTCATGTGTCGTAATGTTGCATGATTATTTCATAGCGTGGTGAATGTGCAGGTCACAACTTGTCCACCAGAGCATTTTGGAGTTGTTGGATTGTGTATTTAATGAGAGACAGGGGACCTATACCGTTCACCTCCATTGTGTTCACTGAGCAACTCACAAACAACATGCAATGATAATTAAAGGTATTAACCTATAAATACGGGAATTATAGCAATGGGCTAATTTGACAAAATGTTGAAATATCCCTTTAATACCAGACTGAAAAATGCAGTTCAGCACTCAACTGAGCGTGTTGCATCTGTAAACACCCAGAAACTCTGAAGTGTATTTTGGTTCAGTCTGTGGTCATTTGATCCATTGTTCATATAAAAATAGTGATTATAACAGTTTTATATTTGGACCGTTACCAACGCGGTGCTGTCAGTAGACAATCTGACTCATTTCCTAAGACGCAACACATCATATAACCATCAATAAGTACATAATACAAAGGGGGGAACTGCCTCTATAAATGGAATAATGTTTTTAATTGCCAGACACTAAACGAGCTAAAGCAGCCGTCTGCTAACGGCGTCCATCGTCCTCCAAACCTATCAATAGAGAGTCTGGGTTACAGTTTGGCCCCGGGCTGCAAGATAAAAGCTTTAGTGACGCCGACCTCGATGCTGATGTGATAATTGCCGGCTTTAACTCCCAAATTAAACCCACTTTAGAGACTTTTCTCACCTCCCCCCAAAATAAAAAACACCTTATTCAGCTCCGTCACATGGATTTAAAGACCTCGCCGTGTTTGTCTGGAGCCGCGGGGGTTAAACATAAAGTTTATAGTGAATTTTTCTCCGTAATAAGAGGAAAAAAAAAAGGAGAAGGAAGTGAAACGGCATGTGTGTTTGTGAGTGTGTGTGTGTGGGCGGTTGTGTTAGAGGAGCTGAATGGAGCTGTTGGTTTTTCTTGGTCACCATGGCAACTGCAGCATGAAAGATGATGAGAGGGTTTGTGTGACACTGGGGTTTATTGGCAGAAATGGACGAATGTTATGCCAGCAGTGGATCCTCTCATCAGTTTTTGGTTTGAGAATGTACATAATCCTGTTTCTGTGTGTGTGTGTGTGTGTGTGTGTGTGTCCAGGTACAACGAGCTGCTCTTCATCATTGACACCTGTCAGGGCGCCTCCATGTACGAGAGGTTCTACTCTCCCAACCTCATGGCGTTGGCCAGCAGTCAGGTCGGAGAAGACTCCCTGTCGGTGAGTTACCTGCGCTACCGTGACGACGCCGGGATGGATAAATAAATGAAAAGTCATCCATCAGTTTGTCAGCGTCTCTAATAAGCTGTGAGGTTCGATCGCACGGCACCGCTGAAGACCGAGCCTCAGTGATTTGTTCATAAATATATTCGCCGAAGTTTATTATTGCGATTTATAATAGTGTGATGTTCATTATCATACTGATGATACTGGGACTAAACAGTGCTGCTCATTTATTTCAGTGTTGAATCACCATCTATCTAAGATCTTCAAATCCACCAGAGTATTTTGAACATCATGAAGTTGGAAAACAACTAAATCACATGTGGATTTTACAGAATAACTGGCTGCAAAATGATGCAAAAATGCAATGCAACAAATCTAACAATATTTTTAATTCTTGGTTTTGTTTTAGTTTATGTTTCTGTGGCACATTATAAAATATCAGTACAAATACAAGTACTTTTCATCTATCTATCTATCTGTCTGTCTGTCTGTCTGTCTGTCTGTCTGTCTGTCTGTCTGTCTGTCTGTCTGTCTGTCTGTCTGTCTGTCTGTCTGTCTGTCTGTCTGTCTATCTATCTTCTATCTATCTATCTGCACAGTTGAGCAGGTGACTGTTTTTTATTGTTGTGTTTGATTGGTTTTTATATGAGACCTGTTTTTAATAGGTAATTCTGAATCATTAGTATTTAGATTTGAAACTTAATTTGTACTTTAAGTTATTTCTAATACACACATATAGTCACAACATTAAAACTACCACCTGTTTGTAGATCAGTGTTATTTTAAAGACATTTGACAAGTGTAAATTGACGGTAAAACATATATATTCAAATCAGATCAGATGACAGTGGCTTGTAATAACAACGCACCAGACCTACTGTACAGAAACCTACCATCTGAATTTGTGTCCTTGGTTTCTGCTCTAATTGTGTGAGTGAATGAGACCCACTGCGCTCTACCTGCTCAGCACCGAGCAGCAGACCGCGTTAGAGACGAGCTGCTGGACACAGCGAAGCATTTAGCAGCAAGGGAGCCACTTATTTCCCCCAGGAGTCGATGGAGACTAAAATGAGAGTTAATATTAGACTTACATTCTCCAGGTGGCCAGGAGGAGCACGGCTGTGAGAAGCACTGTACTTCAACTCGTGTCTAAAGATCATTATAAAATAAGATCACAGTAGTTTTAAGATGAGGGCAGCTTCTCATCAGGGCAGTAAAATCAGCTGCAGTTACAATATTAGTGCTTAACTGTTTCCTTGTTTGCATGCTCACAATATGCTGTTAGATTTAATGTTTCTATTCTCACATTTTGTTTAACTGTGTCTCGTTCCAGCATCAGCCAGATCTGGCCATAGGAGTCCATCTGATGGACCGCTACACCTTCTACCTGCTGGAGTTCCTGGAGGACATCCACCCTGCCAGCAAAGCCAACATGAACGACCTGGTGAGGATCTGTGTGAATGCATGTGTGCAGAGTTCATGTCCATCCTTAAAGGAGTAGTTCAACATTTTGGCATAATCCCTATAGTTTTAGGAGTAGATTTGTTTTAATTGTTGGTGCAAGCTATTTTTAGAACGGCGGAGCAGAGCCGCGAGCTGCTCAGAGCTACGCTACGGAGGCTCATGGGGTTTCTTGGTTTCCCTTGTCAAACTCATCAAATACACAATCCAACAACTCCAAAACACTCTGGTGGACAAGTTGTGCAGAGACTGCTTGCTGAAAAACTGCCCCTGATGGGAATGTGCATCAGCGGTTTGAATGAATGAATTTACCTTGGACTTGGAGTTGTTGGATTGTGTGTTGGAGGGAAACCAAGAAATCCCATGAACCTCCGTAGCGTAGCTCTGAGCAGCTCGCGGCTCTGCTCCACCGTTCTAAAAATAGATTGCACCGGCAATTAAAGGTAATGAACCTACTCCTAAAACTATAGGGATTGTGGCAATGGGCTAATTTGCCAAAGTGTTGAACTATCCCTTTAAAGTAGCAGATAATATTTATTCTCATCCAGTAGCTGATTAATAAAAATAAGTGTTTAGTCGTATAAAAATCAGTTTCCAGGAACTCCAGATGACCATGAGTCCAAAGCCGTCCATGTTATAATAATGATATAAACAAAGACAAGCTTTGCCTTGAACTCCAGACTGACAGAAGAGTTTTGATGATCCAAATACCAGACTTTGACAGGTGCTGCTTTCCTGAGAAAAATTAGAAAGAAACTGTGAAAATTGGCCTATTTCATTATCTTTTGACATTTTCCAGATGAAACAATTATTTGATTAATCAAAAGAAGAAGAAGACAAAAAAAAAAGAAAAGGCTGTGTGAGACGACGTCTGGCTGCTCTGCCCGTCTCGTCTCGTCTGTCTCACTTTCTCTCTAGGTTTCTCGTCCTAGAGAAGCCAGATGAAAGTTGCACTTGAAACAGAATGTGTGATCCTGCGTTAAGGTTGTTGGCCTTTGACACATGACGGTGGAGAGGCCGAGCGCCCGTTGCTCGGGGCGGCCGCGGCTCAATCTCAGCAGCAACCGCTCTTTTCATCTTCCACACTCCTGCAGAGATCCACTGGCCCTGGGGACCGATCATCACCCCCCTGCCCCCCCACCTATCTAACCTGCCTTAACCTCACCTGGAGTTACAATCAAAACACCTCAGATCCATACTCGGACTCTGACACAAGATTATTATTCTTTGTAATGTTCCTGTTTCTGAAGATGCGCTCTTTGTTCCACTGCTATTTGGTAGATTTAAGGATCAATGTTATGGATTTCTCCAACAAGCCCACCAAGTTTATCTATTCTTTTATTTATTTTTTAATCCAGACAGAAAAGGTTTGCCTTTTGATGATTCTGAAATTGCCTCCACTTTCCCCCTGAAAAGAAAAATCCTTCAGCAATTGTGTGTGTGTGTTTTTTTTGTGCTCATCCCAGTCTGTTTGGCCGACAGAGATAACGTTCGCCTCGGTTTAATGATTTTTATTTCTCCGCTCAAATGAAGAACCCAGTCGGACGACACGCCGATGAATCACACACTTAAGAGGATTAACCCACAAGTGGAAACGCACCAGGCACCAAAAGATTTGTAATTGATGATGACATGCACAAATGTCAGGCTTTATGTCTCTAATCTTCTCCACTCATTGTCACGCAGTCGAACACCTCACGCTGCTGCTCTGCCTTGAAGCAGCTACAGGTTGCAATCATCTGTTGGTTGAGACACAAACAAACGTTGAATGTTTATAATTGCAAACGTATAATTTTTGCATGAATGGCTGGAGCTCCATATTATTATTATTAATAAGCTGCTCTTTTTCTTTTTCTCCTTCTGCTTTTCCAGTTCAAAGTCTGTCCCAAGAGTCAGTGCGTGTCCACTCCAGGCCACCGTACCGACCTCTTCCTGAGGGACCCAGGAAGCGTCCTCATCACTGATTTCTTCGGGAGCGTCCGCAAAGTGGAGATCACCATGGAGACCATCAACCTGACCAGTCCCATCGAGCCAGTGGAGGAGAAGTAAGATGAATTTAGATAATTTATACAGAGTGTCCGTCTCTGGCAGCGCGCCGCCTTACACATGGGCATACTTTTTATTTATAAGGCTGTCTTGGGTCTGGCTCCCCCTCTATTTATGTAATTACATCTCTAAAGCAATTACTGCTTACGTCTTAACGAGTTTTACTTATTAAACATGCCCAAAGTTCACTCTGAATTTGGTAAAACACTGCTTTAAGGACGCTGCACCTGCTGCTTTGAACGCACTGCAGAAAACTTAAAGGCTAGGTAGGCAGCTTTTTTTTTACAGTATTAGGCAAAAACTTACACAATAACCTTGAGGATAATGTAAAAGAAGTGATGTGAAAAAAGATCAGACGTCTGCGTCTCCCCTAAGCCTGCAAAGAATCTACCCGTGACTGTAGGTTTTGACCAATCACAGAGCAGCAGCTCTTATTCGTATTATTTTACACGAAATATAAATACTATGTTGTCGTTCATGTGTTCAAAAAGGTTTTTCTTACCCGTGATTCGGACATTATGGAGGATAACATTGAAAAAAGGAAAAGAAAGAAGCTTCGGCAAGTTGCTTGGTTAGAGAGGGGGACAGAGAAGCTGCCTGGCCGATGCAGCCTCTGTGACGAGAGCTCTGCACTCCTCCGACAAAAGTTGGAACAATACTTACAGACGTTATTAGGAAAAACTGACCACGGATTGGGAATCTAAACCGTCACTTTCTCGCATGAAAAAATATTAAAACGTAAGAAAGTGACGGACTGGCGGAGGGGATGAGAACCGTGTGGACTCAACTCAAGGCTTTTTTCTAGATTTCTGCCTACCGAGCCTTTAAAGTTAAAAAAGTTAAAGGAGCTCATCAACCTTGCAACTGTGAAAACCCGTGCAAGAGACCATGCAAGGAGCCTTAGTCCTGTAAAATAAATATTAAAGGGATAGTTCAACATTTTGGCAAATTGGCACATTGCCATAATCGCTATAGTCATAGCAGTAGGTTCGTTACCTTTATTTGTCGGTGCAAGGTATATTTAGAACGGTGGAGCAGAGCCGTGAGCTGCTCAGGGCTATGCTGTGGAGGCTTAGGGAATTTCTTGGTTTCCCTCATCAAACTTATCAAATACACAATCCAACAACTCAAAAACGCTGTCGTGGACAAGTTGTGACCTGCACATTCACCACACTATGAGATAATAACAGAACGTTATGAGACAGAGTTGTTTTAGAGGTAAATTCATGCAAAACCGCTGATGCGTTGCGTTCAGGGACAGTTTTTCAGCAAGCAGACTCTGCATTTACCATGTATTGTTTCGTAACGTTCCGTTATTATCTCATAGCATGGTGAATGTGCAGGTCACAACTTGTCCACGAAAGTGTTTTGGAGTTTTGGGATTGTGTATTTGATGAGTTTGATGAGGGAAACCAAGAAATCCCATGAGCCTCCACAGCGTAGCTCTGAGCAGCTCACTGCACTGCTCCGCTGTTCTAAAAATAGCTTGCACCGACAAATAAACGTAACGAACCTACTGCTATGACTATAGGGATTATGGCAATGGGCCAATTTGCCAAAATGTTGAACTATCCCTTTAATAGTGGCTTTAAACAATACTGTTTTGACAGAGTTGAAAGTAAACTTGTCTAGAAATATAAAGTAGACTGTAACAATCAACCACTCTCTTCAAGACTTTACAAATAAGTTTCTACATTTGAACCTCAAGAGTCAAAGACCTTCCTTTTTAAAATGTCCTTTCACAGGATTTGCTCTTGCTTCAATATCTTTTTAAATGTGAACAATAATCATGATGATAATGAGCGGGTGGACGAGGAGCTCTGGTGGATTTAGCTCTAAAAAGAGAAGTGATTTTAGTTTGAGGTGGATTAAGGGCAGCCGGGATGTAAAAGCCTTAATTGAGGTCGTCCTCCTCTTTGTTTTAATTGAAGCGCCGCAGGCCGCGTTCGCTTCCGTGTTTGGTTTCAAACTAACTCGGCTTCGATTTCTATTTAGAACATCTCTCATTAGTCTTATTGATTTTTTTCCTACTAATAACCTGTTGAGTGGGACTGTTACCGGCAGAGGAAACCTCGCTGAGCACGTTGCCATGACTACCTTGAGGGTGACATCATTGCTTGATGTAATGGCACAGCTCATTCAGGTGGTATTGACTGATGCTGCTGCTGCTGAGGCTTTACTTCACACAGCGCTGCGAGGACGAGGGTTTGTCTGCAGGCTGCCGCTGAGTGAGCAGCAGCAGCAGCAGCGGCGTTCGTGTTCGATTCTCTCTGGCGCGACCCTGTGATGGACACGCGTACATGCATCTGATTTCTCCCCCCTCCCCTCCTTCCCTCCTTCCTCCTGGTGTGATGCACAGACTCGACCACTAGATGGCTGCAGTGTCAAACTCTTGAACGTCACCTGCTCAGCATTCCCGGCGCACTTGTGACAAATTGTTTGCTTTCTCAGACAGATGCACTAATCCCATAATAAGGACAATCACCGGGAGTTTCCGGGAAAACACACAGCTAATGCACTAAAATGCAAACAGTCCGCCTTATGTTGACTCATTAAGCTGTGGGTAACGAATAGCGTTAGGTGCTCTACAAACAGATGTGGGAGAAATTAAAACTTTATTCACGACTCCCCTCCCCCCACTCCTGTTAATTTCATTAAGCTGGGTTTTAATTGAACCACTGGGAGGTATTATAGTCAAAGAATCTAATGCGTTTGGCTGCTAATTAGTAATTAGAGGCAATTGCCATACCGATTTTAGTCATCGGCTGTTTTGGCCTGAGGCCGGTTAGGCATTGCACGCAACTTCCCCTATCACTTTATTATTGATTAAGACCAACACATGAGGCGGGCTGATCCCCCCATGCACCAACAGAAACACAGCGCCAGTGATATTGGGTTTGCTGTTGCCCCAATTCAGTCCTAGAGAGACGTTTTATCTCCAATTCTGATGTAAGAAAGCAGCAATCCCCTGATTCATTTGATGTTTAATGGAGTTAAAGTTTAGTGATGCACCAAAGCTCTGGTAGCATCTCTCTCTCTATATATAAGAGTGATAAAAAAAAAAAAGAAAACACTCCCGTGAAAGTTCAAACGTATTAGGGCGACTGATGATTAGTGTTTCTGTAGCTCTATTCAGACAAGATTAATACGACAGGGAGGGGGGCTAATTAAGCATTTGTTGTGCTTCTCATGGGCCAGGATTTTTTTTCTTTCTTTTTGCCATGGGCAAATTGCAAGATACGGCGCCAAGAATATTCTGCTGGAAAACCATGACCTTCATCACCACTGGGCTTATCAAATAATGTAGTTTAATGTTTCCATTAATATTAGCATTATTAAATCATTTATGGGTAATTGGATTATTTGCAAAGACCGTTGCAAACTACTCAAACGGCTCACTGTGCATGCAAGAAGTGGCGTTTTCAAGCTAATTATGTTGCAAGTGTATAATATTCTACATAGGAAGAGCAGAAAGGCTGTTCGCTGACAGATTAGTTGAGACAGAATGGGTTGAAAATGAAACTGAAACAAACTGAATGTTGTTGTCAACAAGGATAGCGTCTAGTTTTAGTCGTCGTGCAAAACGGCGTCTGTGCGATGAGCGGCTGCAGAAACTCACAGATACGTTTTTGAAATACAAAATCTGCCTCCCTGGACCTAAAGTAGAGGAAAGATCAATAAGCGTGTCAAAATGCAGAAGGTAATTGGATGTAATAGTGTTTTTTATTATCACAGGACAGGATTAAAATCACTTACACACACAGCGATGAAACATTTAGTCAGTTAATAGAGTAGTAGGTTGACAGAAAATTAACTGGCAGCTGTTTTATTTGATAAATAATCCATCCATTCACTCATTAATTTTTAATTTTAAAGGAGAATTTCAAACATTTGCAGCTCCCAGCTTCTGCTTTTCTGTGTTATATTTGGTGAAAAGCTGAATATCGTTGATTTGAATGCATCACTTGAGCCTCTGAGGAATGACAATAGACACTCTTTGTTATCTTTTAATGAGGAAAACTGTTGAGAAAACCCTTCGCCAAACACATCTGGATCATCTCAGAAGGGGGAGAATTGATTTTTATGAGACCCCTGCTGGGATGCCACTCATAAAGTTCAATAATAGCATTTTATTAGACTTGATAATAGGTTGTAGTGAGTTCTGTGTGTCCTTACACACTGAAACAAGCTGTTATTAGATATAGTGCAGCTTTAATCCACTTTTGTCGGCTCGTTCGGCCACTCAGACAAGTGACGGAGGATATTTGGAGAAGATGGCTTCCTCTCTCTCTGTGTGTGTCTCTATTCCTAATTCTCCGGTTCGTCCTCCTCAGTCGCTCTCATCCCTCTCTTATTGTCTCTTCTCCTCTCTCACATCCCTAAACGGCCATTTTTCCTCAGAACAGGCTCTTCCATTAAGTGGATTGTACTTGATGGAGAGGACGTTTTAAAGGATCCCCTCGATGCTCTTCATTATACATCGGCTAAACTGCACCGCGCAGTTAACGTACGTACTTCCAGCGATCGGCGGCGCTTGTTGTCGACCAAACCACGTCACACGACTTCTAGGATAATTACAAAGTGCCACATTAAAGCCCCATTCAGTCATAAAGTAAATGTAATCAAATTTTTGACCTGCAGCACTGGATAGTATGTAAAAAAAAAACTACTATTGCCGTTAGTAGAGCAGATGTTAAAAGGAAATTTGTTTGACCTTAAGATGGCAGCTGCAGACGGGAGCAGCGATAGAAGAGCTGGAGGTGGGGAGGTGGAGTCACATCCATTAGAGTCGGCTAAGTGGATTGAAAAATCCTCTCCAAAAATCTCTTCATGGAAAACAAAGTGGAAAGTGGTTTGAATTGAATTAGACCTCATGTCTTGTGCTAAGTGAGAGTGGGTGAAAGGAGGAGGAGGAGGAGGGGGGTTTGAGAGGTCCAGGGTTGGGAGGGAGGAAAGGGAAGGGGGTGAGGCGTTCGCTGCCCTCGGTGACATGTTTCCAGTGGTGGAGAAGAGCTGTGAGCCCACGGAGGAGCTCAGCAGGAGATCATCCCCCTGCCAGCGAGCAAGGCCTGTTTTCTCCAGTCAGTGTTTCTGTCTGTCAGAGCAGCCTCTGCCCTACCGCACGTACACACGCTGAGAGGAGAGAGAGAGGGATGGAGTCGAACACAGGAGGCAGGAGGAAAGGAAGGGAAAACCGAGAGAGGAAGAAGAAACGTTGAGCAAAAAATAAAACTCGGGAGAGAAGAAAAGCGGCAAAATGAAAGAGGAGAACAGGTTGCTTCGCTCAGCCGGTGGTTGGAGACGAGCCACGGCCGCTCACTGGGGGATATGGCCCATTTTTGTCAGCTACAGTCTGACCTGAACTTTCTTTGATTATCCAAAAACAGCCTCCACATGACTGTGACCTTTAGCCGAGACTCCTCTCTCTGACTCTGTGTCAGGCTGTGATGTTGGAGACAAACAGTCTTTCAGAAACAGAGATATAAGCATACATATATATATATACACATGGAAGGATTTCAGAGCCCACAGCAGCTGTGTGAAGTTGCTGGATCCACATGGATGCAGCGGATAGGTGTAATGTCATTGAAAGTTCAGTTTCTTTCTCTTTTTGAGTTTTTTTTTGTCATGTGTGTTTTTGTTGAAGCCCTTTCGGAGTTCATAAAGCTGATTCAATCCAGCAGGAAGCAGAGTAAATCAGCCAGAGCTGGACGTTTTTCTGTGTTATGTTTTTCAAATTCAAACCGCATTTCTGATTTATGCTGATAAGAAAAAACCTTGCCTTCGTAGCTTTAAGGAATCAGGCAGGCATTATTCAATATTTTCGCTCCTGTCAATCACCCCCTGCAAAAAAAAAACAGAAACCAGAAATGGTCTTGTCAGTCTCAATACAGTCCAACCATCCTGACTGTCTGTTGCTCCCTAAAGCCATTCGTTCCTACCGAGGATCTTCAAAAATGGGTCAGAGATGTTTTGAAAATAGTTTCATAGTGAACAACAGATTAACAACACTGGTTTCCAGTCTCAGGGTTGTTCCTGTTTACAGTTATGTAACTTAATGGTTGAAGTTTGAATATGTCTCGTCTCAACTGAGCTCATCTTTTCATCATCTCTCCTCTGAAGGCTGAGCAGAACTTTGTCTGTAACAACAACACTGGTTGTTGGCTTATTTATTTATTTATTTGACAGACAGGCACAATCCAGATTTAGCCAGTAAGGCTAATTCTCATCTGCTGTCCTGGCCAGATGTTAAGAGGATAGTTCAACATTTTGGCAAATAGCAGTTACCTTTAATTGTCGGTGCAAGCTAATTTTAGAACGGCGGAGCAGAGCCGTGAGCTGCTCAGAGCTACACTATGGAGGCTCATGGGATTTCTTGGTTTCCCTCATCAAACTCATCAAATACACAATCCAACAACTCCAAAACGCTCTGGTGGAGAAGTTGTGACCTGCACATTCACCACGCTATGAGATAATAACAGAACATTAAGAGACAGAGTTGTTTTAGAGGGAAATTCATGCAAAACCATTGATGCACGTTCCCGTCTGTGGCAGTTTTTCAGCAAGCAGTCTCTGCAATTACGCATTTACATATGAATTTACCAGAGAGTCACACATCAACATTGTCCAGTAGAGAGTTTAGGTAATGTTTTCAGAAACACATTTGTACAAAACATCTTCATCAAGATATCATCTTAATACCTTTAACTTTTCTCACTCTAACGCAAGGTCCTCTCACAACTCCCAAATACAAACGCATGGCCTCCTCTACAATCCAATGATTGATGTTTCCTTTTGTTGTTTTTGTGCTTTTATGTTTATTTTGATTAAAGTATGCTATGAAACTCAAGCTTGCCACCTGTCACCGTATGAAACAAGACCAGAAGTTACAGTGTTTCATTAATCTACCTAATAATAGAGCTGTCACAATCATGACATTTTAGTTTACGATTAATTAATTCATTAATTTGTTTCTTTCCGTCAATATTATAGTGTAAGCCTAAACATGGTTTAATAATATACATCTTATGAAGAAAAAGAAGAGCATTAAACATATAAATAAAAATTGCATTTCTGTTTGCAGCTAACTCCAGGATGCTAATGTCAATAGATGCTCATAGGTGCTCCACTCATGTGGCATTAACTGAAGAAGCAGAAGGGGAGGGGGCGTTGAAACCTCAAACATTGGACATATGACATTTCTGTTGGTTTCATCCAGCTGTTTTCATACAGATGAATGGAAACGTTTTGAACGGTTATGCAAAATGATAGCAGTCAGCTCAAATAATTGCGATCAGGCGATTATGAAATACTTGTGACAGGCCTATTACCTAATGTTGATTAATACAGACTGACTCAGGTTCATTGTTCTGCTTGAGGAAAAACTGCAGTCCAGATTAGCTGTTATTCAAAGCCTTTAGTTGGATCTCCTTCCTGTGTCTGTGCACATATTGACCTTATAAAACCCTCTTTCTTTGTCTAACATTAAATTACGTTTTGTACCTGGGCAGAATTCTTCCCTTTTTGTGGATTCAGGTGATATCAGTGCCACACGGCGAGAGTCAACATTGGCTCTCTTTATAGTCAAAGTTTCATTTGTGTCTCCTTTGTGCATAAACTTGTAAAGAGCAACCAGGAGAGCTGATGTCGGCTATGCAGCTGTATGCAGCTGTATGCAGCTGTATGCAGCTGTACCTGAGGTTGTTTACAAATTGAACACCAAACCCCCATGTGAGTGTTGAAGTTGACCTGCAGCTCCTTCTAACGTTCAGTGATCGCTGCATTGATGATGGTGTAAAAGAAAAACTAACTGTGGGAAAGCCAGACAGGGGCCGGGGAGTTTGGAGCTTTCAAAACGCTGGGAAGATACATTTTTAAGTTGTTTTACTTCAAAATTTAAACATATTTTTTTAAAGGGACAACGAGGAGTTTGTATTTGGAGTTTGTATTTATAATAAAGTCTCATATTAATGTGGATGAATCTATGTTACCCACTTGTTAATGGGTCCATTTTCGATAAATATATCGTTTTGTCTTTATCGTTATTTTGTCATCATTATTATTATTATTATTAGTGGCTCGGCTCGCCCAGCATTTACTTTTGGTTTCACGGATGCTGCCCGGTGGGTAATGGGAACAATGTCGCTTGTCACTGAAAATTACAATTTCAATCGTTTATGGTTCAGAATGCGGAACTGAAACGACCATAAAAACATAAATGGACGGTTTATCCGATCAAGTCTAATGATGATAATCTGATAGAACCACCGACCTTCATTCTTGATCAATGAAAACATTCTTGGCAAATGTTTTTGCTTTTTGTCCGTCTTGTGCCGGTCCAAGAATCTCATCGTGCACGCGGAGGCTCATTGGAAATGTAGTGTGAAAACACTTCGCTTTCTACAACTCCTTGTTCTCCCTTCTTAAAGGAATAGTTCACCCAAAATTCAAATTACACTCATTATCCACTCACCCTCATGTCGACTAAGAGCTGTGAGAATTTGGACGGACCAGGAAGAGCAGTGCTGGGAGTTTCTGCTACAAACAAGCTTGAAATATAGACTTATGGGCTTCAATACAAGACGGATATTACATACAAGCAGCATGGGGGTATTTGGATGTTTTTTGGTGTGTCTTTTTGGACGAAGAAAAGTGAGCACCGTTTGCAACCGTCATATGGACGTGTACTGCTACGCCGAGCCCCCCAGTAACTCAGAGAAGCCACGGAGGGTGAATAGATAATGAGTGAAATTTCAATTTTGGGGGAACTATCCCTTTTAATATATTTTCCCTTTTTTCATTTATTGCGTGTTGTCTTGAAGAGCTGTGGCGTGATCAGCGGTGGATCCATCCATGAACAGGATGATTTTTTGACTGTCATTGTTCCTTAGGATGATTTCTGTTTTCATTCATTAAGCAGAAACAAAAAAAAATTGGTTCATTTGCATCAATTTGCACTGCATATCATTGACTTGGCCCTGAAACAATATGTCAATCACACACACACCTGCTGCTACACACACACACACACCTGCTGCCAACAGAGACACTGAAGTCAGTTCCTCTTCCTGACGGCTTTTCTTCATCACTGAGTAACGGTGTCTCGCACAACAAAAGCTTAATGTTTCCAACGTGCAGTTTACTCACTTCAGATAAATGCTAAAAGACGTCTGTTTTGTCTCTTTGTGTGTGTTGTTTTCCAGTGCTATGAATGGAGAGCTACAAGCAGAGGTGCACTCGTATGCGGACCAGCTGCCAGTGTCTGAGATCATTCATCAGGTAAGAGACCCACAACAAAACAACAACAAACCCAAGGACAGGTGAGAACGACATTCACAGCCATTTATTTTTAAGGCGCCGGTGTTTTCATTATTTTTGAAGCGTGTCCATGCTCACCCACATTTTGGACACAGAACAGAAAGTTATGTACAACATCCGCCGACAGATGTCTTTGTGCCGTTTCTATGGCGACGGCCGCAAGTGTGAAATGCGAGTGCCTCCCGGTCTCGGCGTGTAGGGCCCCACCGTGAAATCCGGCTGAATGGATAGGCGTGATTGTGGCGAGGAATTGTGCATTCACACCTCATTCTCGAATGGATAGTGGCTCTCAAGGTGGCCGACCTTCACAAATGAACACCTATTCCTGCTTATTCCGCCTTTACGGCATGTGCTCTGCATTCGGAGCAGCTCGTCTGGTTGGTCCTATATCACGCTTGTGAGATTTTCTATGGCGAGCTTGTTTAATAAAAGCGGTGTTTCTACAACACCCACCGTTTCAACTTGTGCAACAAAGTCACATTTAATCTCAGCCACAGGCAAAAAGCAGTCATTATTGTTGCTTACATTTGGGATCTAGCCTCGGAGAAATACTTTAAAAATACAGAGAGTACACGCATTAATATGTAATATAACTTCTACACGGTGTTATCTAATATCCCTGCAATAGCTGCTAAATTTGTGAAATTTATGGTAATGATTTTTTTTTTTGTTATATGCAGAGCTTGAAGTTCTTCACCACTGTATCGTGGTTTAGACCTGAGACCTGAGTCGCTTTGGAGCAGAGAATAAATAATTAAATGTGTACATTCTTGGGTGTTACAGCTGGAAGATGCTCTATATCATGTCTTAAACATTTAGACCTATACTCTCTTAATAAGACCTTTATCTAAACTTCAGCTCATTGAAGTGTCATTAATGCATGCGACCTTGTTACTTTGAAAAATCTGTGCATTAATGAATAGCCTATTGGTTTTTTGTTCTTATAACATCACAGCAATAGTTTTGAACTAATTCAGCAGTTTTTTTTTGACAGCAAAGGCCTTTTATGCCGTTTGAGGAGAGTAGCGCACATACAAGTGTTATATCTGTGAGAGTTTGAAAGACAGATGTATAAAACAGATTTTATTCTTTAGTGCTGTGAAAGTTGTGTCTGGACTTATCTCTGACCATCACACTGTGGTTTCTGGCTGAGATAACACATTTTTCTTCCATTTGGACCTTTTCGAGTTAAAGAGGATCAATGCAAGTCCACTGTTTTGCTAACCCTCCTCCCGGCCATGTGCAATTTTTTTACAGCGAAGCCGGCGAGAATTCAATCAATAAAGCGGTAGATAACGGTATATTTCATACATGCTGTTATGATGTGTATACTTGTGTAGTTTAATCTGTCATAAACTAGAGATTACGGGATACAGGGCGCGTTTGAGGGACATCTTGCAAGGTTGGTTTTCAGCCAAGAGATGCAAGAAGTGACACGCGTCGCACGTGGAAGGCAGCGAGCCTCCCTTCTCCCTCGTGACAAGTTAAGCCATTTATTAAACCATCACAATTACTCCAAAGCTGTTTAATTAAGATTAAAATGTAGCATAGTTGAGCTACAAATCCTGCAGAGTTCCTCTTTAAAACAAGGATTCACATTGAGAAATGATTAGTGTTGTGTCTCTGAAATAGGCCGTGGTATGTGTCACAGCTGTCCGACGTGTTTTAAGCCGTCTGTGCTGCCTGTGCACCTGTGCTCAGGTGACCGAGCCAGTGTTGGTCAGTTCTGAGCTGGTCCACTAATCACTAGTCCTGATCCTAAGTGTTCTGGTGGTCTGGTCTCCTCTCTGCTGCCTCCATGCTTTAGTGCAGACGTTGTGTGGGCTCACGGTGCAGCGTCTTGGTGCATGGACTCGTGTGACTCACCATATGGCCGAGGTGTCCAGCTCAGTTACACAAGGGGCCAAAATTTCAAACACAAAGTATGTTGCGGGTCAAACATGAAAAATATATTGTGATTTCAGAAAAGGGTGTTCAAAAAAATAACATGAAACACATTTATTTTGCTTTGTTTGTTTGCCATTTTGTTGGCATTTGGAGTTCGGTCCGGAGCTGAGTGGAGGTGTGCATCACCTCATCTGTGTGCTGATATGTTGTCAACAGAGCAGCAGATAGAGCTTGGCGGTGCCTGTCCATCTAGTTCTTGTTCATGACCGTACGGTAGCTGTTGCAGGGCACTATGGGGTTTGTAGTGTGAGTAGTGTGAGCGCTACACCAGCAGGCTGTTTATAATAGAAATCTGAAATTTTCTCATGGGCCACACAAAATGTATTGCAGGCCAGATCTGGTCAGAGGTTTATGATTATATCCTGTCTGGAAATGTAAATATAATTGCCAGAAAACCCACCACAACATCTATTGGTTAAATCAGCTTGTCCACCAACCACAAATCTTGAGTTTACCCCGCTCATCATTAATTACATTTTAATGAGTGTGGTCAAGCGGTTGAGTCGTGGCTGGTTTTTTCAAGGTTGTACAACCATTGTCAAGTTTACTAACATGAGCTGGTTTTTGGAGTGTGCTTCAGCCGCACTACACCTTAGCCTGTAACACCAGCAGAAGACCAGCCGCACTCAGTCGGTCGGTCAGAAAGGTCGTACTGGTCAAACCTCTCCGTGGCAGTGGGATCATTCAGTCCTCATACCGGAGATTTGTTGTACATTTTTAAAGCTAAATGGAAACGACTCTTCCCTCGCTCAGTATAAATTGGCCTTTGCCTTCGGTGCTCTGACTAGACCTCCGTCCCTCCAAAGAATTGTTATTTCAGATAATAGCAAAAAAGTGGACTGTTTAAATGTGGTATTTGTTTTAGGAAAGAAGATGTGACACTTTGACACTGGAGTTTGGCATCAGTTAAAGTCCAAGCGTTACATCAATAGCTCTGAGACGTTAAAAAGTCAAAGCAGAGGGTCGGAGCAGCTGCTTGTCTCCAGCCCACTGTTCCAAACAGAGGAAATGTGATGTCATGGCTCCGTCTGATATATAAGCGAGAGACAGACGCTTCAAATGAAACTGCAAAAAAAAACAAAAAAACTGAGGCGTTTGATTAGGTCAGATCTGTCAGAGGAGAGTTGACGCTGCAGACATTTGATTTTAAAATGATATTTGTCGTCTGTTTGTTGGTGAATACTAAACTATTGGTGTTGATTGCAAAGGTCATAACGAGCTGAACTGAGTAAGTGATGAAAAATGAAATAAAAAAATAAAATAAAATAAAGTCAGAAAACTCCTCAGGTCGGCTCCTCCTTCACTGTGAGCACAGAAGTCGCAGTCGTTTTGGCCCCGGAGAAACGAAGCCGACCACAGGTCTCGGCCCTGTCAGACGCTTATTGAGTATCGTGATGGAAACAGAAGGGGGTCTCCACGCCCAGCGGCACTCTGGGAAATTAGCTGGGTGACTGTTTCAGAGTCCGAGCGCTACGAAGGCTGGTCTCAGATCTGAGAGAGGGAGAAAGGGCCCCCATAAACTGTGTCTATAATTTTTCAATATGTAGAAGCAATGGCACTGCTGGAAGCATGAACACACACATAGACACACACACACACGCGCACACTGCTAAGCCTCTGCCGTCTGCTACTTGGCTTCATATCTTGGCTCAATCTTTTGTCTTTTTTTTTTCTTCTTTTTTTCTCCCCCTCCACCGCCTCAACCCTCTGTCTGTTCATCTTCATACATCTTTTTTTTTTCTTTTTCTTGCTGTTGTTTCTCTCTTGTCTTTTTAAATGCACCCACACGTACGACGCACAAACACACTCGTCAACCCGCGCGACCCCTGCCAGAGATTTCGATTATCGGCTCCCGCGCTCCTGCTGGGTTGAAGATGGGAGTCCTGATAGACTGAGTCATCTCGGCTCCCACCTCACTATACTCCATCTGGACCGCAGCAGAATGACCAATGTCCATCAAGCCTATTGACGGCTCCCCCTGTTTTTGATTAGCTGTCATATTGGATGCAGCGGCGCTCCGAGGTGGAGATATGAGATTTATACGGTGGCGCCCCCCCCATTCGCCGTCTGAAGGGGGCTCGATGCGATCGTATCTCTTTAAGATTTGATCATCTGAGTCGTCTGAAGCTGATTTCAGTTGCGCCATACACCCGAAAGAAAAAATAAATAAATAAATAAATAAAACGAATCTCGCTCACTCTGTTCTATCTTCTAAGAAAAAAAAACATTTTTCAATTTGCTTCCAGCCCCGGCCGACGCCTTGTAAATAAAGTCGTCAGAGTGAGTGACAGTGGGTATATAAGGCCGTGCTGCGTGGCGTCTGTAGACAAACTTCCTCCCTTTTTTGTCGCGTACGTGGATGTGAGGAGTTGATTAATGCCCTGTCACTGTTGGCAGTCGTCGTCGAGCTGCTGGTGACGGGGTGAGTCCCCTCTTCCCGCCACCTTCTGTTTCCAACCTCACACGTCTCGTCACGTCGCCAAAGTCTAATCACAATATGTTCAGTTCTGGAAATAACGAGAAGGAACTCTTTTCTATTTTCTTTTTCTTTTTTACTCTTGTGTATTTTTTCTTTTTGTTTTTTTTTTCTCCCCCCATCATCGTCCCTCGCTGCTGTGAGTCCTGGTCTCTGGCGTCAAATTGTTATTTGTTCTTTTTCCAGCTTGACGCCACACCATATGGCTCCGGAGAATCGAAAATGGAAACAGTGAAAATTAATGCTTTTCCTCCCTCCCATCGCCCGCCAAATCCTCCCCCCACCTCCCCCCACCCCCTCACTCACTCAGTCAGTGACAATGACTCTTATCAAAAGTAGATGTTGTGGATTGTGTGCGGATCACAGGGCCAGACCAACTCGGACAAGCTCCCTCCATTTAATCAAATATCAATTAGAATTTGCTTTGCTGCTCTATAATATTTTCTCTAAAGCCAAAACATGCCTTTATGGGAGAATAACCGTCCCATCCCGGCTCTTGCTGCTGCTCTGTCACCCGTTCTTCTTCTGCACAATGTGAATTTGCAGCAGTTTTGACCTTGGGGAGCACTCCCGGCTCTCCCTCAACGCCATGATGGCCATGTTTGAATCAATCAGATGGGTAGCCCTTAATTGATTTTACCGGTGAATTGAATACGCAACACAAAGTGTGTGTAATGGAGGCAGAGCTGCTGGAGTGTAGGTCCCTGTCCTTGGCCGTGGGATGTGAATGCTGCCGTCCTGCGAAGGTCGGCACAAGCTTCATCTTCTTTCTGCTCAGCTGTTGCGATTTTTTTTATTTCATCTGACTAGGGATGTCACGATTACAGTTTTCCTTAGTACGATTATTGTGAGAGAATTTATCACGATATTACGATAATCACGATTATTACGCGTTGTTTGATTTCATAACTCTATTCATATGTAAAATCACACAAACATTCCTTGAAGGTCTTAAAGTTTTCTTTATTGCTATCTCTTGATGCCAACATAAAGTGGCAATTTAACAAAACTCATCACTGCTCTAAAAAAACAAACAATGAAACCAAAAATGCTACATATTTCTCTGAGAAAACAGATGTGAAGAGCTACAGGAGTCAGGGCATTTATCTTTATGTAAAAATCACACAAAACACTTCTTTTGAAACTGAGTAGAAAATTATGACACACATGGGAAATAAACTTGCTTTTTTCTGATTTACAGCTTTCCTTTTTGATTTAATATTCTAATTATATGACCCAATATGTATTTGTATATTTAGTATCTCTTAATATAGGACCAGTCATTAATCCCCCAGGAGAATTGTTTAAATTATTGCCGTCATCAATTGTCATCTATACCAGATGTTTGATTTTTAATCATCATTTGTCTAATTTTATGCTGCCACATATAAAACTCCAGCCCACTACGTAGCTTGGTTTGTTACATCCGGCTCCCTGTGCGCGTTGAAAGTCAGGCTTGGTGCTGCAGGCGATCAGAACACCAGAACTAATGTAGGCTATTCACGGCCATAAATGAAATTATTAACTTTACCAACTATCCATCTGATTATCTGTGCGGCTGCGAGCGGACAACTTCTTTCAGACTAAAAGTGAAACGAGCTCCTGACACGAGTCTGATCAACAGCTGTGCAGCGGATCCCCTCAGCAAGTAAAGCTGACGCAGCGGTAAATGAGTTGAATAGTGAAACAGCCGCGCTTTTACAGCCGATTTTAGGATTAAACTCTGAACATAACCTAAGCATAAAGTAGATTCTACCTCGCTAGGTCTGCACACCTCCGTCTCCTCCTCTCTCTCTCTACGCTCTGCACGCGGGTGCGTTTACATTCAGCACCACGTGTGCCCGGAGCGAAGCTCCACTGAGCCCCGCCCCGGCGGGCACACAAACAGCATGGGACATGCCGCGCATCAACGTCATCATGCGGCCCGGCCCGGAGTTATAATCAAACACACTCCTCCTGCTGCTGTCGAGTTGAACAGGGTTGAAAACACTGAACACTGAACTTCCATGCCGTTAGATTCCAGCGAGGCGGCCGTCAGAGCAGCATAGTACTTTCTGACGATATTCAGGAGACGTTACGATCAATTAATCGTAGCGCTTATTATCGCAATTAATTGTGAATTCGGGTAATCGTGACATCCCTACATCTGACTCATTCATGCTTTTATTTGTCAGAAGAAGATTCATTCTTTTTATTGAGCATCAGAAACTCATGTGTTTGCCAGCAGATGACACACATTTCCTGTTTGTGTTATTTTCTTTCATATGCATCTATCTATCAAACTTTAAAGTAATAATGACATGCATTCATATTAAATTCTGGGCTGTTAACAGTCATTTAATCAGTTGATTGATGTAGAATTCATTTTCTACAATTACGATAACAATCGTTACGTTTATGACTCCATCTAAAATGTTAATTTCCCTCATTCTGGTCTCATTTATCAAGCTAGAATTTCACACATGTTCTATGTTCTTCTAAAACGATGGTAACATTTGGGAGGTTTGGGTTTTTGGTTTAATAAAAACAAGCTATTTGAAGATGCAGCCTTGAACTTCCAGTACAGCTAACACTATGTCACACCGTTGTACACTAAGCCACAGTATCAGCTGAAAACTTATTGGACAAATGTGTTTCACAGGAGCCAAGACTCGAGCTTGGTGGTGTAAATGCAGTGGTGAAAAACAGCAAAAGTATCTAAAAAATGCATTGAATATTTTTTTTCCAAACTACAATTCATTGCAGGACATGTGCAGCTGCTTCCTGCTGTGTGTTTTTGTTTGAAATTTCTTCTTTTTTTTTTTTGGATAAACCTCTTGAGATGAATCATCTCATTTTCGAGGGGGTCCAAACATACAGACAAACTTGAACTCATCGTGCGTGCAAACATGCTCTCTCAATAATACAGAAAAAACAGACACAACAAAGACAAACAAACCAACAACAACAAAAAAGTCCATAACAATGAAACAAAGGACAAACCACAGTTAACATAACATTGACAATACAACAATGAAACAAGATTACTATCAATTCACATTTTGACTTTATTAACTACAAGTGTGTTTTTTCATGTGTAAAACATATTTAAGAGATGCTTTATTAAAAACCTGCTTTTAATGTAAAAAATAATATAATCAGTGTTGCTATATGACCAGGTGCAATATCCAATACACCCAACATTTTGGGTCTTGTTGGCACCATAAACATTGTGGTGCTGATCCAAACCCCTCCAGAAAAATTTCAACTTCATTTTCAAAAACTTTCACTGACAATTAAAATCATGCAGACCGAAACCACAACACAACAACTTCTGATGAGAATACAAATCTGCACATTGTTCAGCTCCAATGAAAAACATTGGCTGACTGAACTGCATCAGTCCTATAGATCCTACGTATGTTTGGTTAATCACAAAAAAGAGACAAATTCTTATGCAGTGAAAACATTTATTATAAGACGGGTTGTATTTATGACTTTTCACTTAAACTTTTTTTTTAAAAATCAGAAGAGAAATGGTTTTGCTCATGCGACTGTATCACCCTCTTTCCTCTGTGCCTCTTTCCTAATGTTTTTCTCCTCACTCCCCTCTTGACATATGCTCCTCTCTCTCTGCCGGCTCTGCTGACGTGGCTTCCTGTCACAGTCGATCCATCTCCCCCTGCTCTTCCTTACCCCAGGGACTTGGGCTTTACACACATGCACGCACACACGCACACACACATGCATATACACAGTCACAGTCACAGTAGCAGTCACGCATACCTCTTCCTACAATTGTCACAGAGGTCAACTGCCCCCGATGGCCATAAGCTCCCAGTCTCCTCTTATGAACATTTGCAGCCGAGCTCTGCCTCGTCCTCCAGGTGTTTCTCTCTCTCTCTCTCAGCTCCTCCCCTTGTCTTTCTACCGACCACTTTGTCACCATGGTCGATTGCTGAAAGTGTCCCAACTCACATTTAGTTGTGTAACGCTCGATTTAAAAGCTTGTGGAGTGAAGTAGCAGCAGAAAAAGAAACACTGAGTTGAGGATTTGGGACACATGTGTTTTGAAATCAGTGTCCATGTCCTGGTTGTCAGACTATTCATATGATTATATCAGCGTCTCCATGTAGGACAGATCTCTGCTGTGATGGCTCTATGTGTCCTTTTGACACGGGACGGGGACGACATGGAGATTGACAGCTCAAGCACGCTGGGATTTGGATCTGAAGCCTCTGCTTCGACAAAGCAAGAAGAACAAATCTCACACATTTCAGGATTGACTGACATTCGAAACGATGACGGGAAACGGGTTCTTTAACAATGGCTGCAAATGTGCTCGTTATATAAAAAGGAATGTTTTGATTGTACCAGAGGAGTACGTCTGGATGTCTGGTGTTCATACAAAGATACAGTGTTAGACCGGTCTGTGCTGTGATCGAAAGATGCAGGAGTATTTGAAAGGCAGAGCAGTAACCTGTCGCTCACTTGGATTCACAGATGAACTGATTAGTTTTTGTTTTGGCCTCTCTAATGTGATTCCTCAGGAGTTCCTTGGTGTTTCACCGTTGCAGGCCGAGGTCAGTGTCTTATTGATTTGACCTGCAGGAGTTCAGCCTCTTCACTTCCCTCTCTCTGGATAACAATCAGGACGGAGCGCCTCCTGTTTCTCCTGCTGTTGCACCGTCTATCCGTCCTCTCTACTTCACTGCTGTAATGATCTCTGAGTTGAAGACGGCAGCAGCTTTTACACTGAAGTTATTAACCAGAATCAGACATGTCGGTATTGTTAGGAGGTCCATTTAGCTGAAAGTATTTCATAAAGAGTTGCACTACCCTATATAAAGCTCCATATGCTTTGTCACACGAGGCCAAGGTTAATTCAGATATAGTGGAAAAGCAGCAACATCAAATATAGGATGATTTGTAGAAGCAGAGCACTAAGTCTTGTTCCAGACAGACCTTTAGTTTGTGTCAGAGATGTAGAGATGTAGCTTGTTCAGTGCAGTGAGGCCTCTGTTTGAACCTGAAGCATCACATATACAAAGAAAAAGAAGAAAAACAAAACAAAAAACACACACACATCAAAACAGGACAGAAACAAAAAACACACACACATCAAAACAGGACAGAAACAAAAACACAGCATACCAAAAAAACTAAACAAAAAACATTCAAAAGTCCAAAATCATACTCTTGCGATTCATTACACAGATCAAGCTCAAAACAAACTTAAGACTCCCTGTGGCACAACCAATATGAAAACAGGAACAAGAACCCTGCCCACAGCCCAAAATGCCCTGGTGGACAAGTTGTGACCTGCACATTCACCACACTGAAATAATAACGTAACATTATGAGACAGAGTTGTTTTTTAGGTAAATGATGCAGAACTGCTGATGAAAAACTGCCCCGACCGGCATCAGCGATTTTGTCTCTGATTTGCCTCTAAAACAACTCTGTCTGGTAACGTTGTGTTATTATCTCATAGCGTGGTGAATGTGCAGGTCACAACTTGTCCACCAGAGCGTTTTGGAGTTGTTGGATTGTGTATTTGATGAGTTTGATGAGGGAAACCAAGAAATCTCATGAGCCTCCGTAGCGTAGCTCTGAGCAGCTCACGGCTCTGCTCCGCCGTTCTAAAAATAGCTTGCACCAACAATTAAAGGTAACGAACCAACTCCTAAGACTATAATGGGCCATTTGCCAAAATGTTGAACTATCCCTTTAAAACTCCCTGTGGCACAATCAATATGAAAACAGAAACAAGATCCCTACCCCACCCACATGCACATGAATACATTCATATACAATATTCATAATGTTCACTAAACAAAACAAAACATGCATATTCAAAACCGAGTCCTCAGTGTATTTTCAGCCCCCAATGAAATACTTTCTGCCTTTAAGACAACCCGTCAAATCCTGCCATCCCATAAACCACTTTGCAGTCAAATCAAATGTCCTTCACAAACATTTCATTTCCTCCCACTATTATTATTTTGTGTAAAGCCTCTCAAAATGTGCGTTAAGTATGTGAAGTATTTCCCTGTATCACTGAATAACAGACATGTGATGGCGTTCATGGAGTCAAAAACCGCCTGAGTGGGACTGTGTGGGTGTGGTTTGATCAGACTTGATTAGCCGTTGCCTAGCAACACAAGGAAACGAGCCCACATGCGTTACCAGAACCTGATTCATAATGTATAATCCTGATTGATGTGTGGAAGTACCTTACATCAATTTTCTAACTCCATCCTGCTCACAGGGAGAAAAAAAAGGTCCAACTCTGTCACACACCAAAAAAAAAAAACTAAAGTTCACAAAAGACTCCATTATAAATGATTTTTCTATAAAGTGATTGGAGAAATCGGCTGTCAGGGCCTTTAACACGGCGCTGCTGTTTTTGGACTGAGTGCTTGACTTTGATGTGCTGCTAACCAGGCCAGAATATGTCATCTGAGACGTTTCCTTTTGTTTCCATCGCTCCCATAAAAGCACTGTTGAATTTAAAATCAGACCGAGGTGTTGTCGTGTTGTCGTTCAGTCTGGTGAAACTCCTTTTAGACTTTTAGACACGGCGCATCCAGACAATACTCACACCCCTTCAGTTTTTATTTTCACATTTTGTCATGCTGCTGCAGCACCCCCTCCTTAACCACTCCTACATCATTTTATTTTCACTTTGTCATTATTTGTGAATGTGAAGACTGACACGGAGGGAAAACACAGTGGAATATAATATAATAAGATATAAAATAGAGAAAAGTGAAGACTTGTGTGTAGAAAAGTCACATTTCACAACCCCGTAACTCCTGTACTCCTGGATATTACTGCAGGCTTTTTTTTTTTTTTTTAATTCTTTCAGCCGTGGTTATTGTTGGATGTTGCTGGCGGATGATAAATGAGTGCAAGCTGAATATAATAATTACAATACGCCGTGTGAATGCATCTTTTAAATGAGAAGCTCTTTGCTTTGGACCTCCAGCCTTGACTCCGTCCTTTAAGCCCTCCGGAGCTCTGGGCCGGTGTCAACTCCAAAAGGGCCTCACTGTCTCTGGCTTTAGCATTCTGGCAGGCTGCGGCGCTCTATTGATTTGACTTGATTGAGCTGTTAAATAAATTTTGAGTCAGACGTAATCCAATTTTACTCCCTGTCCTCACTCTTTCTACATTAGAAATTGGCAGCGTTGTCACGTAACCAGGAGTTTGGATTGAAAAGACAGCCTTGAGAGGACGGCCGCCCTGCACACAGAAGGTTGCACAGTGGGCACGAGTGCACAGACACCCACGCTGTTCCTGAAATTATTAACGTTTTTTATCTTCTTTTTTTTTTGGTGCATTAGTTTCCAGGAGCTTTTTTTGCACTAATAAGAAATTACAGTCATTTTCAGCTGTCAAAGCAATTGATGGTTATTATTCCAAGAGATGTGTTATCTTGCCGGTTCTAATGCTTTCCCATGATTACAATCAGGTGCAGCGTGTTATTTTAAGACCTGCTGTATAAAACGGCGGGTCAAGTTCATCATCAGCCCCTCTCTCCAGTCTCCGCACGCCGAGATAATGCCACTCCGTGTAGCCGGAGGGGAATTATCGCCAGGCGCTGAACAGCCTGTTTGAACCGCAGCCATTGTTGGAGCTTTGATTTGATTGGCTGGAGGACAGAGAGACTATACAGTGGTCAGCTGGGACAAAACAAAACTGAATATAACTGAGGTGTTAAAGTGTTACAGTTTCAGCCAGTGGAAGGTTTTCTGCTGCCAGAGACACATTTTACCGGCATTTGGAGCTCAGTGGGTGGTAATTTCACTACACACTACTACACGCATATTATTATCATTATTATTATTAACACACTCTTTTCTACAGTACGTGCCCAGGCTTTTATTTTTGTCTTTGCAATCACAGAAAACCGAGTTTAACTGTAGCTACTTATGCCAATTCAGCAGTTATCACTTCTCTGAAATATGTGAAATCCAGCAAAAATATCAGACGTCCACTCGAGTTGTACGGATCAATTTATGTAGAAAATTTCAAGGCAATTAGATTAGAATTTGTTTGAGCTTCGAGATGCCACGATTCGTCAGGATTAAACCTACTACTGCTCTTCTTCTCTGTCTGCACTGCAAATGTCTCGTTAAACACATACTCTGGTTATTTTATAGTCACTCAAACTGAATGAGAGATAGTTGGGTGTTGAATCTCTCAGGTACAGGCACGAACGTCTACCTGTTACCTACAGAAACACAGTACGAGCACTAAGAGGTTTTCTCATTGTGTCTACATATGAAAAATACTGAAGGGGAATTTCAGTTTTTTACAATCTATTTCTCATTTACTCACCCAGATGACTCTATAGAGCAGCAGAATGCAGCCTCTAAATAACACATTATCTGCTGTGAAACTCGTTCATTTCACCAATATTTTTGTTATGATATGCTGGTGCTATTCCTCTCTGAGTCCGGGGGTTACATGTTATCAACATCAGCAGCATTCATTCATAAATTTAATCGGCACCTATTAAACTTCATGCTCCAGCCATTGACTGTCGTATATAGGCTACGACTCTTTCTTTGGGTCATTTGGAGATCTGAGCGGGCCTGGCCGGCCTGAACAACCCAAATCCAGTGGGGAAAATAAGTATTGAACACGTCAATAGACTTGCATGGTGAGCATGCATAGAGGCCATGGTGGTTATTCATTGTTTCTTTATATATACTAACTGTACCTGCTGATTCCAGGTCTCTACAGCTCTCTGTCAGGGCTCCTTAGCTCTTGGACGACTCTTCTTAGTTTTCTTTTGACTCTGTCAGAAATCTTGCGAGGACCTGGTCGTGGCCAGTTTATGGTGAAATGTTGTTCTTTTTAGTTCTGGATTAACGGCACTAACGGATAAAACGGTGCATTCAGACACGTCTGTAACCGATGCATCAGTTTGTTCTGCAACATCAGTTTCTGAAGGTCTTGAGAAGCTTGACATCATCCCTCTTGTGTGACACCTTGGTGATGAGAAACCTTTTTTATAGGCGTCAACTGGACTAAACCGGCTGATATATGACTTTGCATTGATAGGAGACAGGATAACTTTTTAAATACTGACAGACTCCAGCTGCTTTCTTGGCTTTCCAAACCTTTTTGCACCTCCTCTTTTTCTTCATGTGTTCAATACTTACTCCCTGTGTCATTTCACTTTATTACACATTACTTAATTTATGGACATAAATGTTTGGATTTCTTTGGTTGTGTGCATTACTCGGGTTGTTGCCGACATCTGGTGAAAATTTCATGTCAATAACTTTAAAATGTTGACGTGTTCAATACTTACTTTCCCTGCTGTAGTATATACAAATTCAGGGTCGGGTCGGGCCACAGGCTTCCCCCCTTTTTGTTTTCATTTTGTTTGGACCAAGAGTTAATGCTCATGAGTCCGGCCTCGTTGTGTCTGGACTTCAACACCGACTTGTCGGGTTTTCATTTTTCAGAGAGGTTTTCTACATTCACAAGAACTTGCACAGAAAATCGACCCGGTTTGTAATTGAGAGCGACTTTTATTAGCTCCAACCTGCAGCCCGACCTCAGTGCATTTGAGACTTTATCTTTATGGTATTGCAGGTTATAGATTACACAGGTACCTTCACACCTGTGGCCCGTCGGTCTGACTCATCCAGCTCCTACTGCAGCGCGTTGATGAGCGCGAGAGGGAGGAAATATATACACCAAGACAGAGACAGAGAGAGAGACGTCTGTGGCGCAGCAGCTTTTCCTGTCCTGTGTGACGGTGTACCATTGTGTGTGTATAGTTTATGACTCAGGCAGACTTGAGAGTGCGCGCTGTGTGTTCATCCTCTTTGCCAAGTCTTGGGGTTTTGGCTTTAGGGGATGCCTTTTCTGCCTAGTGATTTCCCGTCTGGATAATGACAGCTTGTATAGCGACGGATAACAGAAATCTCTTAAGTGCGTCCTCACAGCCTATCTGTAGCTTTGTCGCCAGCGGAGGAGTTAGGAAGATTTTTTAGAGGTTAAATCTCATCTCTTCGCAGAATATTGCCGCCGCATTAGCATATAAATGTGCTCCTTGTGCGATGCATGTTTAATATGGGCGAGATTTAAAAGTATAATCATACACAAAGTGATGATGTGGCAGTGAATGGGACAACACGAGACAGGGGAGGTGTACTGATGAGCTTTACCACCCGCTTTTTTTCTTTCTTGTGCGAACCTTTTGTGTTAGTGTGTTTGTGTGTGTGTGTGTGTGTGCATGAAACAACAGATAGTGTACATAAAGTGTTTGTAGAGATAAAGTGAGCCTATGTGTGACTCTGCCTGTCTGTGTGAATGACAGAACAATCAGCCGTGGCCTCAACAGGAGGAATATACACACTATTACTAACCTGCAATCTCTCCCCCTCCTCCTCCCCTCCATCCGCCCCCACTCGCCTTACCTCACCTCGCCTCACCTCACCCCCCTCCCCTCCCAACAGAAACCAAAGCAGAGAGACTGGCATCCTCCTGATGGCTTCATCCTGGGCCTGTGGACTCTCATCCTCCTGGTGTTTTTCAAGACCTACGGCATGAAGCACCTCAAACACATCTTCTGAGTGAACGCTGCAGGCAGGACACCTGAGGACTCGGAGCTGCACACCAGACCAGACCAGACCAGGAGCTTGTTTGTTTTTTGTTTGTGTTTTTCTTACTGAAGATGGAAGGTGCAGCTTATTTTTCCTGGAAATGGAAAAGACGATGAAGGCACCACAACTGCTCGTCCAGATACTGTGATGCTGTTGGTTTTTTTTTTTTTTTCTCTTTTAACTTTGGGATGATTTCTCTCTATGGATGAAATGTAAACAGTTGCGTGTGCATTATTTCATTTGTAACAAAGAAGACGGGACAAATACTTCAAAGTGGTGCATCAAATATGCAAAGCCCTTTCCTGTGCATGGGCTCTTCCACTCCAGTAGCGGCACTGCTGCTGCTGCTGCTGCTGTTGTTATTTGCGAAACCAGTTTTCTTCTCTGTGTCTTTTTGAAAAACACTGAAACTTATTTATTTTTTCTGTCGAAAGTTCTGTTTTTTTCCAACCATAGCATAATCGAGTTGATTTGGTTATAAATGCACTGAATTGAGTCTGCAGATAAGAATTTAATTTATTTTCGAGTGCGCGATGCTCTGCATATTTCAGCGGCAGCGCCTCTTTCTTTTTTCTTTCTTTTTTTTTTTTTTTTGTCTAAGTGCTACTCAGAACATCCGCTCGGTCAGAAAAAGGGAAATGTGGGATGAGGGCAGGCTGATTGGCTGTGAGAGCGCGGCGGAGAGATTGCTATTTAATGTCTCCCCTGTCCGTATACATTACACCCCTTGACCGTCATATCACGCTCGTGAAGGATAACAATCGCACATAATCCCATCTCGCGTGATGGACCCATCCACTTTCCCATTCACCAAATTGCCCTCCCTGTGGAAACATCCATTAGCTCCCCAGCCTTGTACTCTGCTGATTGTATTCCGGGTGATGGACAGCTATTTCCCCGGCCATTCTGCGTCTCGCGCTACAGCGGCGATAAGTGAGTGATAACCTAGTAAGCTGCCGGCTGTCCCAAATGAATCTCGTCTATACCGGGACGTGTTTTCCACCCCCACTGCCTTTTTTTTTTTCCCCTTCTTCTTCCTCCTCCTCCTACCTCTGCCTTTCTCTCCATCTGCAACCACTCTGCATTAGGCTCATTGTTGAAGGGTGGGAGTGACTGATGCTCAAAACATTTGAATTGAACCGCCGGTAGTTTATCTTTGCTCCGTGGCAACGCGGCCCACCCATCAGGTGCGCGCTGCCACTCTCCCTCGGAGTCTGAAGAGGAGGGGAAAATAGATGGAGCCAGAAATGAAAGCATAAGTATCGGAAAAGGCAGCTGCTGCGTCAGCCGCCCGTGTACCTTTTTTTTCTTATACATTATTTATGCAACACTTATTCCCCCTCCCTTTTTCTCACTTCCTGTACTTCCATTCCTCCTTTAAGAGACTGGAAGCACATTTTATTTCCTCAATTGGTCGGATTTTTGATGCTAAGATTAAAGATGAAACAGAATCAAAAGGAATACATTTGTCTTTAACTACCTTTCCTCTCTTTTTTCTTTTTTGAAATGATATTGAGCTTCCTTAATTACTCTGTAATGCTGTTTAAAGTCGAGATCTGCTTTTACACTTACATCCTTGAAGGTATGCCTGGCAGAGCTGATAGTCTAATCTTATTTTATACCACAAAGACACCCTTGAAATCGGTGCCGCTCGAGTTGACTTACACACCTGCTCTGTTGTTCTCTTGCTGGAAACATTTCAAACAATTTTTAAAAGCAGTTCCCCCCCCCTCATCCTCCCCCTCTTCTCCTACTCCCCCTTTCACAGCCACAAATGGGTTCAAGCCTCAGTATATACAGCAGCCCAACCAGGCTGGCAGCAGATATACAATAAAATTAAAGCCAGTCTATCTCAGATGGGTTTGTTTGTTCTTAAACCCACTTCAAAATTGACTTCATCTCCTTTGAGCTCCCCCACCCTCCCCCCGTCTCTCCCCTCTCACCCCCGTCTCGCTTCAACTTTGGCTCCGGCAGATGGAGTTGAAGACGCTGCACCTCGCGGCGCCTTGATAGACTCTCCTGTCTCCTCTGTCACTATGGTTTCTTTACGATAATGGAGATCAGTGTCTGTCATCCTGCACACCTGACTGAGATGGAGAGGAACCAGTCACAGGACGATATTAGAGCAGCCGTCTCCTCCACCGAGGGGGGAGGAAGAGGGGAGGGCGGGGGGGTGTGTAGAGTCAGGCAGGATGATCTGAATATGTCACACAGGTTGTTCAAAAGCAGCGTCGACTTTAGCCCCATGTGGCAGCTTGCTAAATTTAATGATTTACGCACAAACACACACACGGGCGCCGCACACACATGACGGCGTGTTTGGTGCCTGACAGGTTGTCCAATTTCCATGGAAACTCTCTGGATTTCCCACCGCTCGACTGTCAGCGAGCCTTTGTAACGTCAATCAATCCCCCAGAATGATAACAGTAATTTTAGCAGTCGCCAAATTTTTAACGCTCATCTGTAACAATAGCTGTGGCATAAAATCACACTCAGCAGCACTTTGCTTCCTGTATTATTATTATTTTTTATTTAACATGTGTGTTTTTTTTTTTCTTAGAGTTTGAGTGAGACGACCAAAATAAATGAATGTGGAGGAAACTCACATTCTGACTTTGGGCACGAAGCCCAGTAATAAATATGAACAGCTTCCCCATCTCCGTCCAGATTGCTTTGTTTGAGATTCATTCATTTATGCAAAGTCGATTTCACGCCATGTGTAAACTAAGAAAGCAGAGAAGAATTCAAACAGAGGGCTGCGTGATATGAGCGACATCTGTATGGTAAACTTCCCGGAAATCTTTTTTTTTTTTTATATGTTTAGAGCCGGTGAGGAAGATGAAGATGAAATCTGATGAGACCCGAGTTCTGTTTCTTTGACTCCGGGGACGGGAGCTTTAGCGACAGCCGATCTTTTTTCACCAGCTGTTGTTTTTTCCGAGGTGAAGAATGAGCTGTCTGTCCCGACGACGCGTCCTTGACGTGCTCACAAGAACATGGAAATGTGAGCATATGCGATTCCCAACAACAGACTGAAGAAGATCTTGTAGCACGACCGAAAGCTCCAGAATATTTGTGGGGGGTTTTTTCTACTTTTTTCACGTTTTACTATTTGTTCAAGTCCTAATTTGTTCTTTAACACATTATAGACAAGTGTGTGTCATCATGTCACACTCACACAATCATTCTGCTGGTGGATTAAGTCGGTTTTTCAGCTTCTTTGAAGCTTCTCTCAGCTTCAACATTTTCAGATTTTGCCTGTTTTTATGTGGATGTGAACTGGAGAAGTTTTGGTTTTCTAAACTGAATCTCTTTTGCACTGTGGGTTTATTTGTCATTACTTACTAATGAGATGTTAAAAAGTGTGAAATTCAGTTTTCACCTAAGCCAAAAGCCTTTTTGTGTATGCTGGAGTTACCGTAAAAGAAAAGTTTTGAAGTAAGTGGGTAAATATTGGGTGGTGCACTGTTGAACTGAATGTGAAGTGTTGGTCGACACCATCAGACCTGTAGCGATCACGATGCTGTGCTGTGTGGAAACTCACTGAGTTGACCTTAGCAAAAAGTACTAATTTAATAATTTAATCCTTTTAATCCATGTGTCTACTATTTTTTTGTCTTGTCTGGGTGCAGAACACTGTTGGGAAGTGCTAAGAAAAGTGACATTATAATAAACAATTAAATACCAAATTGTCCAAACTGTTTTCTTTTTCGTCATAT
Organism: Decapterus maruadsi; assembly: GCA_030347415.2. NCBI lineage: Eukaryota > Metazoa > Chordata > Actinopteri > Carangiformes > Carangidae > Decapterus > Decapterus maruadsi. Next base: position 25,081,322 of record CM064906.1, read on the forward strand.
TTTAACGCTTTTGAGTGATTTTTATTATTTTTATTAAATTGCATTTCATGTGGAATTAAAAATCTAGCATTATTGAACTCTGCAGGTATCTTTATAAACCAAACAATTTGTACTTTAATCAAAACAATATCTCGAAACACCTTTACTGCAGATCCATCACTGTAATAACTAACAGTTTTTTCATCAATAATGTTATTTAAAATGAATTTTCTTTCACCAAGTCAAAAAACACAGCGATCGGCTGCAACATTAAAACCAATTACCTGTTGTAATGTTGCAGCTGATTGGTGTATAATGAGCCATCAGTTCTCCTCAATGCATATTAAGTACAGTTTATTGATCTGGTAAAGGCTAAGCATGTCTAATAATTGAAGTGTTGATGACTCTCCGCTGGATACTTGCTTTCCCCTTCATCTTCTCGATCTTTATATTCCCTTTGCCTTCAGGTGATGAGGCAGTAGTGTTGGTTTTTTTGGGGTTTTTTTTCCAAACACAGATACACAAAATGCCCCTGCGCTTGCCCCGGTGAAGGATGTGGTCAGGGATCTATTTGCAGCTCTGGGGAGTAATGAGGAGACCTTGTAGCGCTGCCTGTCTTTCATTATTATTTCAGTATGACACGGCCTGACGTCGCGAGCAGACGGAGACCAGAGATTGAAAGGCAAAACTGAAAGCTGCCATCAGTGGAGGGTGAAGGTGAGTCACCGGCCTCCCATCCTCCATGCTTCATATCCGTATCTCTGCTGCTGCTGCTGCTGCTGCTTACAAATACAGAGGAAACGCTCATTTTATGACTCACTGTCATTCATTTGATTTTGGTAAAAATAGAAACGGTTCCAACGCAAGAGTCCTGAAAAAATTTATTTTATTGAGTGGAATGACATTTTCCATTATGTGCATAAAAAAAGAAGAAAAACAAAAGACAAGAAAAGCAGATCAACATCGGTGTTGACACGACCAATTAGTCGAGGAACAGAAAACTAATCAGCAGCGAAATGTGATTAATTGCTCTATGATATTCTGGGAGATGCTAATTCTTGCCAAGGTTTAGATGTCTGAACTGATGCTGCTGTCATGTCTGTACAGTAAATATCTGACCCCACCAACACTGAGCCATAAAAAAACATTTAGTCGTCCTACTTTTAGATAATGTGTCATTTCTAACTTTACGTTTTGACTGCACTGACGTGAAAGAAGCATCTGTGTTTTTCATTTCATTCTCCTGGCAAGACGGTGAAGAACTATTTCCCCTATAGGTCGAACAATGCCTTTAAGGTATTTATCGAGGAGAAAACGTCAAGTGTTTTCTGGTTTCACCTTGAGAAATGTAAGGATTTACTGCTATTCACTGCAAAGTGAATGATTTGGCGTTTGGGAAATGTTAATTTGAAAATGTCACCTTGGTCTCTGGGTGCTTGTGATGAGCATTTCTTGGCTGTTTTCTGACATTTTAAAGACCTTAATGATGAATCGAGAGCGAAAATAATGAGCAATTGCACAGCCCCTAAGTAACACACTGTGATTCAGTACAGAGTTAATTAGGCAGGAACTCTTGCTAATAAATACAATTGCACACAGCCTTTTCGCAGATGAGTCAGCATCTCTGGAAAACACACATCCACGCACACACACACGCATATCTTCTCGGGGTCTGTGCGACAGTACAAAGTCAGCAGCTCTGAGGAACCGGGCGACGTACGGTACAGTGTACTGTAGCACCACTCCTGCAGCTGCCGGAGTGTGAAAAGCGTTGGTGTGCTCGTCACAGAGGAAACAGCACCTCTGTATCTGAGCCACAGCATCTGTTGGCTCGTTACTCACATTAGAGCCGAGGGCAAAAAAAAACCAACCTCAAACCAAGAGGGACTTATAACCGGGACGTATCATTAAACTAAGCATCACTTCCTCCTGACTGACACCTGGTTCTTATTCAAAGAGACGGAGCAGAAAGGACAGAGTGAGGACTTCACATGTAGCATATACTCCCATGGAAATGATAGGAGTGAATATGAAACACAATCGAGAGAGTGACAGATCACATACTTATCATTTTAACACAAAAATAGAAAACAAAAAAGCCTGATTGTCTTCCAAACGGTGTAATTCTCAGCTCAGGCGAGGTGATTCAGACTCACACAGGCGGCAGATGAATATAGTGGGATGGATGCAGCTGCAGCGTCCCCTGCTCTCGATCTTAATCTCCCACTTGTCTTGTGTGACATGGCTGTTGCATTTACATGGAAATCCAGCTTGTAGCTATATAAATCGCACTATTAACTGGTGACAGGAGCCGACGAAGCCGTATGATACATATGAATGAATGCATGTGTGTGTGTGTATGCAGGGCTAGGGATCTCTGAACCAGGAACAGCTGCAAAGTTTAACTCGTGTGCCCCCCCTTTTAGTTGTCTTTTTTCAACGACACACAGTGTAGAAGTCAGGAAAGCCATTTACACTACACGCCTCCTTTTAGAAGGTGACGCAGGAGTCTGAATAATTTCATCAAAACTGACCTCAATCTTTAAAAAAAAGAAAGAAACCCTCAGAAGAATAAGACGTCTGAGCAGTGATCATAATTTCAAATGGCCAAATTTAAACCGGGGCTGCGCTATTATTACGATTCAGCACACGCTCTCTCGGCAGCAGCAGCATTACATGGTGAGATTATGAGCATTGTAATGGTATTTTTTCTTTTCAATGGGCTGTAAGCAGTGGATCCTGTGTAGAGCCTTCATCCAGCAGAGGCTTTGTGGAGAGCCCAACTTGTGTCCCCCTGTGATTCCTCTGGTAAACATATGCAAACACACACTCACTCTCTCGCTCACACATGTGCACAAAGACCAGGAGGATCAACAGTAAGACACTGCATGCATTGAAGAGTGGAGTGTGTGTGACAGCGTTGCCTTCTCCTATAATCTCACTTTACAGGGGTTTCTTCATAAAAGGATGTAGTACTGGTTCGGCGCAGTAAACAAAACACTCTGCTGGAGCCGCGGAGAGATGTTTTCCAAACTATAAATGTCCAGCAGGATCAACAAGAGTCAGTCTTCGTCTGTGGTACGGTAACACGTGTTCATGCCTACTTCATGTTAAGGGGTCTAGCACCCTGTCCTCAGTCCTTTCTCACATGAGTCTCTACTCATTTCGTCTTGGCCTGCAGCGCCGGTCACGTCTTCTGGGGAACCGAGGGCGCTGTCGTTGCCACCGCCGTTCCCTCCAGCGTCCGGTTGGCCGGTAGGGGCGGGGGGCTCCAGTCCGGCTGGTAGAAGTGGATGTCAAACGTCCGTGCCCATTTGGCGAAGACGCGTTTCTCTGTGATGAAGCGGTGGTGGCTGCCCCGCCGACCGCGCTCGTGGGAAATGTACATGGCGCACTCGTCCGGGCCTCGAGGCTCGTAGTAGTGGTACGGGACGGAGTGATGCTGAGGCTCCCTGCAGGGATGGAGAAGGAGGAAAGAGACGGATGACGTTTACAAAAGCAGTTTCATGTACATACATACCAGTGGTTTTTTTATTTTGTGATGAGAGACAGGGCTTCACAGGGCGAAATCAGCCACATTTATCTGGTTTTAAAGGGAACATATTATGGAGATATCACTTTTGCAAGGCTCTTTAACATATATTTGGGTGTTTGTTTTGCCTTCCGGCCCCCAAAATGTGAGAATTTCCTCAGTTGTCTTCCAGTGACGTAATTAGGTTTTGAATTTGCATAATACCACCCCTACCTGGTACCAGGTAGAAGGGGCGGGGCAAGCAGTGGTTAATTTGCATTTAAAGGGACAGGCACTGAAACCAGCCGTTCTGAACAGAGCTGTTTTGAGAGAATGAAAAGAGCTGTGATGTTTGATCCTTGGGGTATTTTGACCAAAGCATGTCACAGACATGTCTTTAAGACACCTGGGAACTATTTTAATTTGTGGAACGGGGGCATGATATGGCTCCTTTAATGACTTTTAATGAGAAACTATGCAAGTCTGCGGCGCTTTTTCGCTGTTTTGGTCCCTTTTTATCTGTACAGAGCTCCCCCTACAGTTTCAGAGTACATATTTTAATTGTCATAAGAGCCCACAGCTAACCCTCACCCCAGGCATGTGCGTTTGTTTTCACTGAAGCCAGCGAGAATGCAATCAGTGGAGCAATGTCTGCCCAGGTGGGTAACATTAACAAGAGATTACAGATTAGGGGCTGATCTGGGTCGGAGGCTCTGGTCTCGCAAGGTTGGTTTTCGGGCAGGAGACGTTAGGTGGAAGGCAGAGAGCCTCCATTCTCCCTCGTAACAAGTCGTTTAACCATCACAATTACTCTGAAGCTGTTTAATCAAGGTGAAAATCTTGTAGAGTTCCTCTTTAAATGTCACACGCAGCTCAACAGGGGAACAGAAAAAGCCAAATAAGTGAAGGTTTGAAAAGCACAACCAGGTACCATCTTATTATGAGAACACATTGGCCTGTGATATTAATCGCATTTTGACTGTGACTTTGGCTCCAAACGATCACATCACTAATGTAATCAGGCAAAAAAAAAAGAAGTCATTTTCATTTGTGCAAGTAAGCCTAGACTACTGGGACTTTATTCTGAGAGAGGCATGCATGCACAGTTTAGCAGAGTTTATGATATTGACCAAAATAATTGGTGATGATGATTTTTTCCATAATCCTGCAGCTCTAGTATCACAGCAGCTGCAGCTGTCGGTCCGCGAGCACTCAGTAGTCAATACTTCATTATTAGATGAGACTCAGTATTATGGATCAGAGCAGCCAGTTCTCAAACCCTGTCCTCATTTAAATCTCAACTACTTACTTTCCATTTGGCTTAGTTGGTATTGGTGTTGTTGCTTTCCCATCTGGGCCACCGTAGCCCACTGAGTCATCATGTAATATTGTTTCAGACCTGCCAACCTGTTCGCACTTTGCAGAGCAGCTCTGTATTCTTTCTGACACCACTGGGCACTAGTTGCCAGTCGTATCATGCAAAAAAAAAAAAAAAAAAAATCTGGCGCGGCCTTGTGGGTTTGATTAATTGTGCCGCGCTCGAGTCGACGCCGATGGGCATCTTATCAGTCGCAAAGCAAAAGACGAAGAGTTAGACCAATCATCTTATCAGATTCATTTCCCCTGCCTGCACTCGTCGACTGGAAGAATATTCTCAAGCAGGGACGGGTGACAAATGTGTGAAATTATTCCAAGAGAAAGAAAATGGGATTCTCAAATCGACAGCAAAAGTTTTGACCTTGATTTTCATGTCCTGTGTCTTCCCTCCTCGTGGCGGTATAGCCTGCTTATTGAGGAGTATCATTTAAACTTTGCAAAGATACGCAGATGTGCATAGCATAATATGTATATATGCAGGAGAGCTTGTTTGTTTACCAATCATTTAAGCAGAATGAAGTGTTATTGCCTACGTGTCACAGCTAGTGAATGTGACTTTCCCTAGCATTTAAATGCACTATAATGATCGCACCCAGCTGAGAAATGACCGTCTCTGCAAACACCAAACTTTCATGCACCCTGCAGACTCTCTCCTAATGCCTGTCATCATCAATATACAGCTCCAAATATCCAAAGATAAATCCATGTGCATTTTCAGAGCAGTGTCAGTGAACTGGTAGGAGTGAAATCAAAGGGTCTGAGGAGAAGAAGCGCTGAGTTGATTCATAGTTTCTAACAGCAGGAAAACGACATAATGGATAAAAACAAGTAATAACATAATAAATGTGCTGCTGTGCCTCTGTAACTGATGCATATTTCATTATAGCAGACGCAGGCATGGCATTATTCAATTTTTTTTTAAACTCAAGCCATTCACTCATCTCTTTGCTTTCCATTTGATTAAATCCAAGTTTAAAGCTGTTTTTAAAAACTAATAGATTGTGTGGATTCTACGTCATGTGATGAAATGCTCCAGATTTGTAGCTCCCCATGCACACACTGAAAGGATTTAAATCCAAAAGTGTCATGTCATTGAATTTCATCTATGCTGAGCTTTAATACAACCCAGGGACAGTCATTGTGTCCAGCTTAATCAGATTTGTGCCAGAGCTTCACATCTGTGTGTGCAGCCAAACAACAGTGAGTATTTAATTGATAGTGAAAACCTTGATGTGAGTGTCCTGACTGAGCTTCAGCTTTAACTATTAGAGAAACAGGGAAGAGGTATAACTATATAATATAGATGCTTGTGGAGAAGAGCATTCCCAAACCATTATAAAAGTTGCACTAAATGTATAATATATTAATTATATAAGATGTGTGTCCTATACTTTGGCCACATCATGTAGTAATTACTTCGCAAAATGATCCATAATGAAGATGTTAATGGTCCTGACATCGTATTTCACCTTGGTTAATGCAGCAGCTCCTCAGGTTTTTTTTTTCATCTGAATTAATCTTCACGGTGATAAAAATAGACCCCTTGTATTTCAAACAGTTTAGACCCTTGAATTTTGTTAATCTCAATTCAGTTAATCTTCCCTCCTTCCTAGATTTCTCAAACCAGGAGATAACACGACTGGCACGCTGTTCTCTGATCCGCCCGTCGAGTGATATCTCAGATCAGATGCCGCTAAAATATTAATGAGGCGTTTTTTTTGCTCCTTTACATTTTCAGCTGCACCAGCGTTTGCTCCCTCATAAACAACACACAATACATATTTATTTTTTTTTACATATAGCCTATGGCTTCTTTGATTGTTTTCATTTATATTTAGTTTTCAATGAAGCAAGAGCAAATGAATCTTGACATCAAGAGGATAATATTGTATGGTCGCTTGTTTCAAAATGCTTCACTATCAAACAAGGATATTTATGTCTCAGGACTGTTCAGACGTCGGTCGGTTCAACTGTTTATTCTTTTCCTCCAGAGACATCAAATCATGTTCTTCTTGAAGTTGCTGGAACATTGAGCGTCTGCAGTTGGTGGTTGTTGTTGTTTTTTTTCTCCTTTGTTTCCTTTGTTTGTCCAAAATGTCACGCACAAGAGATTTGCCTTTGGTTTAACTTTTGGTTTTTTTTGGGGGGGGGAGTGAAAACTTTGAGTCGATGTAACAGTTCAGTGGTCCAAGGTTTATTCCAAACACAATGTCAGGATAAATATGACAGGGATAGGGCTTCTTGTCTTTCTCAAGTTTCTCTGCACATATTCACTATGAAATATATGTATATACTACATAAAATAAAAGAGAAGAATGCCACAAAAGTAAACTTCAGCCGCCAGAGAAAATATGCACCTTAATACTGCGCTCCAGTATTTTAAAGAAACTGCAGAATAGAGGACTGTGATGCTGGGCCATTAAATAGGAGTTGCTGGTACAAAAAGTGACTTGGTCGTCTGGAAGAAGTCGTTAGGAAGATTCATGCGAGTCAAACATTTTTTCTTCAGAAGAAAGGACAGGATGGTACTTTTTATGAAAGAAAAAGTAAGCAACGGCAACGACTGCATGGTAAAAATGCCTCTTAAGCTAAGAGGGAGAGAGAGAAGTTGGTGAAATAAAGTAGGAGAAAAGGAGGAAGAAGAGGAGGAGGAAGAGGCATCCAAACTGAAATTTCATCCTGCTCTGTCTGATAATATAACCCCTGATGCATCACTCTTCATGTCAATAAAGCATATTTGACATGATGTTAGAGAGGGAGAAATGTTTTTTTTAAAATCCCCAGCAGAATCACATGCAGTAAGATCTAGACTTCACTCGTTATCCGAGAGCCAAACGGATTACTAAGCATCAGCTTAAGCCAGAAACTGCTGGGAGAAATGAACCGGCATTTGCTCTTCATTATCATCAAGATTGAAAATGTGCCAAAACCCCAAATAAAGAATTATTTGAATCAATGGGAGCTAAGTAGGGTGGTGGGGGGGATAAAACAAAGGCTGAACATTTTACAGTTTGTTCTTTTTTATTGAGAAATCTAATATGATTTGTTCCCTGTCCAATAAAATCCTCCAATTTAAGTGTTGACTGAGGTGGTTTGAGACGTGAGCTGTGATTCAAACCATTAAAACTCTGCTAATGAGGCAGGTTGAGCTGGTTGCTAGGAGCAAGATGGAGGCAGCACCGGCTATGTATCCCACGGTTCTCTTTGCATTTTCTGCTTCTGTTTTTTAGGGACCGGCGGCGGCGGCGGCGGCGGCGGCAGCGGCCTGGTCACGGTGGTTTCTCTCATCAAATCCTCATCCAAGGTGTTCAAGTATTCGCTGCACTACCTGTCTTTACTCTGAGAATCTCTGGACACAACTATAAGGAAATTAAATTAGATTATATGCAGAGTATAAAAGTCGTGTGTGTGGCAGAAGCTGTGGATGAAATTGAAAAGCCTCGTCTGCAGGGATGTCGTCTGCTTTTTTTTTGGTGTTGTGTTGTTGTCGTGCTGTAGGTACAGCTGTGCTTTTTGTATTCGGTGCTGTCAGTTGCAGTTAATGTGGTCGTTATTCAAAGTTTCGGTTTAGGATCGTCCACAAAGTCACTCAGTTCTAATAACACTGACATGTAGAGGAATTGAATTCAGGTTTCATCTCTCCCCATTGAAAACCTTGTATCTCTGAATCTGCTGCTTTGGCTGAAATCCTGCTGCACTGTTTAAAGAGGGACTATGCTAAGATTTCCCCCCTTAATTAAACAGCTTCAAAGTAATTGTGATGGTTAAATGCAAGGAGAATGGAAGCTCTCTACCTTCCACCTAGCATCTCTTGACCGAAAACCAACCTTTGCAAGAGCAGCGTACCCAAAACAACGTGCCCAGTTATCTGTAATCTCTTGTTTAGGACAAATAAGAGTACACACACATGATAAAATGTATATGATATAATGTTATCCACCGCTCCATGGATCGATTTCTCGCCAGCTTCGTTGAAACCAAATGGGGAGGCAGACCAGACAAAGTAAAATCAGTGGACTACACCTTTAAAACAGTTCTTATTTCATGGGAAGTTTTAGTTTCCTGCCACAAGTTGGCATGAGCTCTTAAAAAGCCAAAGTACCAAACTCTCCATAATTGATGATGCTACTCCAACATTTAACAAGGACGTCGTGCTAAAGTGTTAAGCCAAAAACCACTTGTGGGAAATGAAACTGAAATGTTAAGATGATGCGTCATTGAACACAAAATAAAAAAAACTTTGGCTCCATGTGGACAATGTGTTAACAGAGTTAGAGGCAGTTGGATTTTCATGGCAAAGGATTAGAAAAAGAAAACTCAAAAGCTCTTTAGTCAAACATCTCAAGGTCTCCAGATGAGATTCACCAAACATAATGTGGATCTGATTAACTCACCAGAAGAGGTTTGTTCAAGCCCTTTATGCAGAAACGATGACAGGAAATAAAAAAAGTGAAGTGCTCGTGGGTGCAGGTGCATGAGGCTTTTCTGTACATATTGGCATGTTTTCAATGAATACCAGTTTCTGTGCTGCTACTGTACTGTAGGTCGAACATACAGGGAAGGAAACCGCTCCCTTTGGAATTCCCCTAGGTGGTGCTACCATATTGGCACAAAATATTATGTTTTCACTCTTATTTGAATACCAGTTTCTGTGCCTTTTAGAGACGATGTTCAAACAGGAATCACACCAGTAAAGCGTCCTGCACATCTGGAACATGATGGGTCACTTTTAACTGTGTTCATGTTCATGTGCTGGATCAAGGATTTATAAAGCAAACTAATATTGTATCAAAAGGACCAAAAAATGTCTAGGAGGCCAGTCTTATTCCAAATTTGGCTTTTTCTTGTTGTTGATAATCCTCTGCGAGTTGTTGGGTGTTTTTATTGACACCACAGCTGTGGAATGGGAGCTAAATGAAAAGCTCATGCAGTGGGAGGGAAGCGGGGGTTGTGGGGGTTGTAGTTGTACACAGCAGCAAAAATCTAATAAAACCAAACCAAAACAGTGGACGAAGCGAAAAAAGAAAAGGAGACACAAAGGCAGACTGTTTGATTGACACAAGCTTAAGAAGCGTAGCCGGGAATTAGCTCAGGTGAGCCGAACCTCCCTGATGGCCAAGCTCAGTGGAGCCGAAACCTGTCTGTGGATACAAGGCTGTTTTCTTTTATTAACCTTATAGTGTAGTGTTGTTGGTGTTCACTTAATAGTCGAAACAATATCTGCAGGATAAAGCTGTATTCCTACTACATTCACATTGTTAAAGGGATAGTTCAACATTTTAGCAAATTGTCCCATTGCCATAATCCCTATAATCATTTAATAGTCAATTAAAGGTTCGTTACCTTTCATTGTCGATGCAAGCTATTTTTAGAACGGCGGAGCAGAGCCGTGAGCTGCTCAGAGCTACACTACGGAGGCTCATGGGATTTCTTGGTTTCCCTCATCAAACTCATGAAATACACAATCCAACAACTCCAAAGGGCTCTGGTGGACAAGCTGTGACCTGCACATTCACCACGCTATGAGATAATAACAGAACGTTATAAGACAGAGTTGTTTTAGAGGTAAATTCATGCAAAACCGATGATGCACGTTACTGTCAGGGGCATGATAATCTCATAGCGTGGTGAATGTGCAGGTCACACCAAGAAACCAAGAAATCTCATGAGCCTCTGTAGTGTAGCTCTGAGCAGCTCATGGCTCTGCTCCACTGTTCTAAAAATAGCTTGCACCGACAATTTGCCAAAATGTTGAACTATCCCTTTACGACACTTTATTCCACTACCGTATGTGCTGATGGTGTCTGAGTGAGACCTCATATTGACCATAGGAATAAAAAAAATATAGTGTGAGATTCCAACACCAAGAAAACTTGGCTTAATGTAGATCTCTTACTGACTTGTTTACTTTTTACCGACTTGTTTAAGTATTCCACCAACATCTCCAGCCACTCTGACACTTTTATTTATCAGCTCCCAGAATATATTTACAGTTTTAATCTTTCTTATCAGGCGGCTGTACGGTGTTACTCTATGAATTTCTATACACTTGCGACCACATGCATGGCTCTGCTTTAGAAATATTAAATAAATAAAAAAACTCCACAGTGATGGTGCAACACCAATGAGCTCATGATGATGTTTTTACATTCAGCTCTGACCGTCTCACCTGCAGAAGTCAGGGGCAACCATGCCGTACACATTGATCCTATCGCACAGCTCCAGGGCGATGGTCATAGTGAACCAGCCGGTGCTCAGCCACGAGTTTGATATCCTCCTGCAGAGAAGGAGGAGAGAGAGAGAGAAAAGACAATCAGATGGATTTCATGTGTGAGAGAACACAAGGAGGAAAACTGCACCATATTTTTTTTTTGAAGATGTGATTAACGGGGATAGATAATCAGAAAAATCTCACGCTGGTGTATTATGGAGGAATAAAGATTCCTCTGGATCCACAGGGTCGATACTCTTGACTGTGAGATCATTCAAGTTCCCACACAGCTTCATTAAAATACAGATCCATCCTACATATCGACTGATACAAATGAACCCTGTCAAATAATCAAAACCTTAATCAGAAAATAGCCTTGGTCTGTATGTGGTGCAGCAAGTCAAGATGACACAGCAGCTTCTGCTGAACGAGCAGTTTTTGTAAAAAAAAAAAAAGTAGGCCTATTTATTTTTTAATAGAAAAGAGCGCTAATTATCGTTTTTCTTAGATATGTTGTTTTGGGAGCAACATGAAATGATATTTACATTCCTTGAGAAAATCTTTAAATCTAAATGCCCATCAGAGTCAGAGTGATCCGTCTCATAGGGTTCGTATCAGATGAAGAAAAGAGAAAAAAAAGCGCTCCAGTCTGACTACCATGCATTTTTTAAGAACTCCTTGTTGGTTTTCAGCAGATTTAATGGGCTCTAGAGTCATGAAACTTGCACAGTTTCTAAAGGGCCATGAAAAGCCCTGGTTTAAAGCGAAAACAACTTTAATCAAAAACCAAAATAACTAAAACTTAATTTTTTTTTAAAGACACATACTCTAATGAGACTCAACTGAAATCTGCGGTGGTGAGGACACATCACAGTGCGAAATGTTTATAACATTAGCTTCATTTCATTCAGCTTGCAGCAGCATGTCAAGTGACCTTTGGAGGATTTTTTTTTCACAGAGCTACCTCTCTCACATTAGGATTAGCATTAGCATTTAGCTCAGAGCGCTGCCATGCCCGACGGGCGTCACGGAGCCTGCGAGCGTGGCTGCAAACGCTTCTGTGTTGTTGTTCACAGTGCAGCAGTGACAGAGGATGTCATGATGCCGATCTCTGGCTTGTTGGCCTGTAGCCACAGCTGTAATCGCTGCCAAGCGCTGTCAAGCCGAGGGGGGTGGTGGGGTTTTAGCTACTGTGGTCCAAGGCATTTTTGGAACAATCAATATTCATCATCAGTTCAATTTTTTTGAATTGGTCTCAGTGAGGAAAAAGAAACCCATCACCGCCGCTGCTCTTGTTTCTACCGACACAGTGTGAAAATATTCAAATTAGAAATGATGTAACAATTTTACAATGAGACATTTCAGCAGGGAAATATCTGAGCCCCTGAGCGGCATCGGGCAGAGCCGAGCCGTCTCTTCATGCTCGGCTATGACTGGGATGGAGCTGGTGACCTGCAGATCATGCATCAGTCATCAGGTGCGCTGTCGAGATGGCGCCTTTGTAAATATTAAATAGGATGGTGAAGTCATACCCCTGCAAGCTCTATTATTATCACCGCTCGCTCAAACAGGGTCATTTTCTAAATAAGTCCATCATTGTTATGTTGTAATTGGCCCAGAAAAAAAGAAAGGAAGGGAAAAAAATCCAGCAAAGAAGGAAAATAAAAATCAATTCTCCTTAATGCACAGCAATTACATCACATTAACTCCCTTATTCAATAATTAAAGATGTACTAGTGCCACTGGCGGTGCTGTGACACCAGTAAATTGCTGCCACATTAATTTACAGTGGCAAGAAGAAAGTGCATGAACCCGGTGCAACGACCTGGTTTTTCTGCATTAATTGGACATAAAATGTGATTTGATCGTCTACAAACTGACAAGTGTAGACAAACACAATGTGCTCGAGCTGATAACGCACAAACAGTTTATAATGTTGTGTCATTCTTCCTCTAAAAGTCCCTCAGCTCAGACGTATTCTTAGTACCACTGCGGTGCATGCGCAGCTTTCTGAGCTCATTTCACAGCCTTTCCGCTGCGTTCAGTCTCAGTCTCAGCTCCGACTCCAAAAAGATGGATTTTCTTTGAAGTCATTGTCTCGTAGATTTAATTCAGTCTTTAGGGTCGTTGTCCAGCTGCATCATCCATCCAGCATCTGCCGGGCCTCAGCCACCCTGACGTTATCCCTTAACTTGATAAACTTGGGAATTCATTCTCCCCCTGAGGGTGTGGAGCTGTCCAGGCTCAGAGGCCTATTTCATACCATATAGATGTTCTTCTCCAGCAATTCAACCTCAGATCCATCAGTCCATCCATTTCCTTCCACTTATCCAGAGTCGAGTTGCAGCAGCAGGTTAAGCAGGAGGCTCCAGACACTCCGTCTCCTATGAAACACTTTCCAGCTCCTCCTTGGAGATCCCAAACTGTTCCCAGGTGTCTTTATAGTTCGACAGAGGGAGCTCCTCCCCTAAAGGGACATTTCCACTGCTGGACTTAGGGGTCATTTTATGGGGCTGGGGCTGTTGGTGCGTGTCTCCACTGTACGATCCTCTCCCACAGGGCCATTTATAGGAACCTTTACAGGGCCGAACAGAGTCCCTGCCTGGGTGTAGGTCAGATCGGCCCTGAAAAAAGTCCTGGTGGGGCTTGAGATTTACTCTGTGCTCATTGGTCCGACTCAAAGCAGGATGTAATGCTAAGAGAAAGCCCCAAAATAAGCAGCATTTTAAAAACCCAACGTTACTAAAAACGGAAAAAACTGCTGGAAAAAAGAGAGAATAAAAGTGTAATAAATATCCGATTGCGGGATTACGGCAATTAAAGACAGGAATTATTTATTTTATTTTTTTAGAAAGCATCAATACTGCCAGAAAAACAAAACAAAAACGCTGCACAACGACCTCGCGATGATTGAAACTGTGGGTCCTGTCTACAGTGGAGACACGGCCACCGAGAGAGGACGGTTCCTGCAGTGAAAACGCGGCTAATGAGTCCCTATATCTCTGGGTAGGAACTCAGAGTGGCCCTGAAAAACTCCCATGCTGATTGGTCGTACTCGAAGCAGGATGTGACGCCAAGAGAAAGCCCCAAAATAATGTGTTTTTAAAAACCCAGCATCGTTAAAATAGCGTCTACACGACCAGAAAAATGAGAATAAGTCATTAAAAGATGTTTGATAGTAGTAAAAGATGTATGATACTGTAAGTGGACAGATGACTACGCAATCGCGCAATTATACAACGATCTAAAAGCCATTTTTAAAACCCAGCATTATTACAAAGCTGAGAAAAAGAGCAAGAGCAAGAGCAGTAAAAGAAAATTGCTGCACAATGATTGTGCAATGATCGAACTGTTGCACGGGGCGGGTCCTGCTGGAGACTAGAAACGATGCACCTAGACCCGTTAATAGAGACATTAGCGCCAGTGACTCTTTAAAAGCTTTTTCTGTTGCTCCGAGCTTCCTCTTCTTGTTATTTTACCTCACTTACGGGTCTACCTTGTGCCTTTTTAAGTCGTCTTAGCAGGACGTCCGCTTCCAGGGGAGCAGAGCCACAGAGCTAAATCGTCTCCGTTTCCCCGACTGCGTCCTGGTGAATATCTTTAAACTCTCTGTAGCACTTTCATCTTTATGCTAATCAACGATTCTTGATCCTAAGTCCACTGAGATCTCTCTTTCAGATCAGCAGACGCTCGGTGTGAACAGCAGACTCAAAATGTCTTGGAAGTCAAAGCAGCTCGAAGTCAAACTGTGCCTCATTGACTCGACTGGACATGTTTGAAAACTCCTGACTACGCTTCGTTTCTGTTCGTGTCATTAGCCGAGAGCTTCACACACTTTTCACTGTGAATTCATTCAGTGCACACAAAAAAAGTTGGAGATATTCGACTTCTGGCTGAAATTTATGGAAAATGTAAAGAAGAAGTTCATGCTACAGTGATATCATGTCAAGAAAGTAGGGCAGAATGGTGATCTCTTCATCTCAAACAATGTATTGAATCAAAAGCTAATACAACAGTCGTGGATATCACCACAACAACAACATGTGTCAATAACTTGTCATATGGCCAAAGGACGGACGTCCACTTCTTTGTCTTTCTGTGACTCTTTCAGTCTCTCCGTAGTCTCGCTCGCCAGTCACTCCTCCAGAGAAGAAGGGCGTGGCTGGTCCGCCTATGATTCTGCGATCAGAGAAAAAAATGCTCCAGCCGTTTGGAATTTTTTCAACCAGTCACAATCATTGTGGTCGGCTCCGTAGCAATGGTGCGCTTGCAAAATATTGCCGGTTGGAAACTGGATTTGGGTCCGCGCTGTAACAACGGTCGGCAACTGTTGACGGATGTTTATTCTTTTGTTTGGTTCATGACACGGATGTACAATAGATCCATGGTTCGGTTGTTGTTTGTTGATGTTTCCCTTTGCCGGGGCGGGCGGACTGTGAAACCTGCAGCACGGAGGCGGGACTTCCACCGGGTGGCTCCTTCCGGCCAATCAGAGGCTAATCGCAGAAACACACTTCCATCAGGCAGGACTAGTCTCTCTGTAGCTAACTCTCTGAGCTCAATGGACACTTTGCATCGTCTGAATGTCTGAGATAATATCTGGCAGATTGTTATACAGGTGTGGTCTTGGTCTCATGAGTGATGGAGAAGACTGTAGTTTCAATACAAACTGTCACTGAACCAGAACATTTAGTGGTCGATTCATGGATCAGACACTTTGTTGTTGTTGTTGTGAGCGTTGTGGTTGATCACCTTGTTAGAGAACAGCATGTTGTGTTGTAGCAATGAACAGCTGGACATGTGCATTCACAAGTTTAGAGAAGGTCAAACCAAGTTCACCTGTAGTGCAGTTTAGGTTCACTCTGAAATCTCATCTCAAAGCTGGATGTCCACAGTGTATATAGTTTTGAAGTCAGGACAAGAACAATAGGAACGTTTTGTGTGTTATCAGTTTTTTAAAGTTTGACCTACATATTTCATTTTATTGTGAGAAGCTGAATTTTTTATTTTTATTTTTTTCTTTGCAGCAAATGGTCTGGAGCACAAAAAAGAACAAAACTCTCCGACTGTCAGGCGGCTTTAGTTTGTGAGACGGCAGAGGAGATGAAGGCTGGTGGGAAGAGAAAATGATTCGAGTGCAGGGGGAAAGGAGATGTATTTTTAGTTTGAGGTTAGAAAATAAAATAAAAAAATAAAAAAAACATTGAGATTTTATCAGGAAAATACCAAGTGACTAATTCAGTTTCTTTTCATTTTATTTTGTTAAATATAAATGCCTGAGCTGTTGACTGGAGACTCGACTCGAATTGCAAGTCAAGAGTTGACGAGATACTTGAGTCCAGATAAAAGCAGCTGGTTGTACGACCAATGAATTATGATATTATTATTTATAACCTTACACACTTTAGATAAAACCACTTTTTATGTGGTTGAGTCTTTAATTTACTTAATAATCATAACTTTTTTTTTTGGAGTTTCCTTCTTTTATTCCAGGTCATGTCAACTTATTTTTACTCACACCGCTGTTTTCAGGAAGTTTGTTACTGCTTGTTGTCGTGTCTCTCTCTCTCACACACACAGACACACACCAACATCCATAGTGACTGAGGTTTCAACTCTGCCAGTTAGAGAAACAAAGCCGGGGCCTGATAAGGAAAGTCTCGACAAGAACAACCAGGCAGGCGCCTCGACGCCCCGCTCGGCTCCGGCTGATGAGGGCGACACATTTGGAGTGGAGGGTTTACCTGCTCGTTTGAAAGCGGGTTCAGATTTCTCTCTTTTATTCTCTCACAGAGGTGAACGGTGCAGGAGGATACACACATTAGGCCAAAAAAAAGAAAAAGCCTGTTTAGCATTTGTATTTTGAACGTTTCCCCTGTTTGGGGGGACGCGGCGGAAAAAGAGACGCATCTTCCTGGAAAGCTGGAGGGAGGCGAGGAAACGTTACCAGTTTGTTGAGAGGAGATCAGAGAAGCGTTATAGACAAGACCCCTGAGTGTAATTAAAACACACGCTGCTGTGCCGGGCTTTGTGTCCACACCTCGGTGTATTTTTAGTCATGCTAGTGGTGTGGTGCCATGTTTCTCTTACTCCTTTGATCCAAAGGGAGATGTTATCAGGATGTTGTCATGAAATACGCTGCAATATCCTCACTGATGAAAAAAAATAAAATAATAAATCACTAAATCTGGTTATTCCACATGCAAATTTTGTGAAATCCAGTCAAATCCAATGTGCATGAATTAGTTTTAGCTAACATGTCGACAGGAGTGGGAGCATAAAATGTCAGTGATTTACACAGAAAACAGTGAATAAAACATTTAACATGTCAGCAGGAGGAGGACAAACTGAACTCAAGGTGAAAAGGCCAAAAAAATAAATAAGAATTTCTTGTTTTATTAATGTTCAGTGCAAAAATGTCTCTAAAGTAGGAGTCGCTAATATGACTTCTGTAGGCTAGCATCAGCACGGTGAGGCTGCTAACATAATAGCCTGTTTACTTCTTCCCTTCACCTCAGGTGTAGCTACTGTGTTGGACAGCTGACATTATACAGTATATGGTGTAATTTGCTGTAAATTAATATTTCAATTAACACTTGACTCATTGTCAATTAGCATCATTCTTTAAATAGTTGTAACTTTTACATCTGTAATATACAAAAATGTGGCATCATTTGGTGAAAAGGAATATTTGAAGAGTTATAACGTAAATATTATGCTTGAATTTGGAGAAGAAAACTATACTGTTTATATTAGATATCAAAGAGGGAGATAGAAATGGACTTTGTCTGTTATCCCTAAACAATCTGACCTTTGACACAGCAACATTGTGTTGAGTAAACGGTCACTTCCTGTGTTTCCCAAATCCTCCCGCAACCATCGCTCTGGCCACGCCGGCTGAGTGACGACCAGATGAATAGTGACAATGCACTTTTGTGTGTTTTTAAAAAATCTTTATTAGAGTCTGTTCACGGAACAAACAACAGTGTCAAAAACGATGTTATCGCAGCTGAGGCACAGATTTCTCATTTTCTTTTAAGACAGGAGCCAGGTTGTCTGGAACATGTTGATTTGTTGTGATATGCAAACACAGCCACTGGGCTTTAATATGACAACAGCCCAGCCATGACTCACACACACACACACACACGCAGACACACACACCTCCTGCAAATTAGAAAACTCTCAAAGTTCAAAGCACAACATTTTGTCATCAAGCGCTCGGCGGTGGATGCGTGGAGGTCTTAGTCAGGATGCATGCAGCTAATCTCACTTAAGAAGTCTTCCTCATTTCCTTGTTTATGAACATGCTGATGAATAATGTGGTGTGAAATGTCAAGCTCTCAGCTTCAATGGCTGTCTTTTTAAAAGAACTGAAGGGAAGTTGTGAGTAGGAAGACAGATTTATCCCCGTGAAGAGGAACAGTGCTGTTTTCTCATGTTTCGCACAGTTTGGTTCTTTAAATCAAAATCACCCATTTAATGAACGGTTTAATTGTGTGTTGATCTTTGAGACTTAAAAGTCAGATTTCCACAAAAAAAAAAAAAGTGAGATAATTGTCGCAGTGCTTGTATTTAATAAAGGAGTCGACTGCTTTCACAATAATGGCACTTGAAGCTAAACATCCTCCTTCAGGCGGAGACACGAGGGCGTGTTGTTATAATAAAAACATATAGTTTTAATTATGGAGACAGAGGAAGAAGAGGACTGCGCTGCTGTTGCATCGTTGCCATTTGTAAAGAGCAGGTGTCTTGTCGCTGAGCGTATTGTAATGGCGGTTATGTAACTGCTGAGAAATAAAGGTCACATGAAGATGTGATGAGTTGTAATTAGTTGAAGCTGAAGCAGCTGTTGGACATCATCATCATCATCATCATCAGCATCATCTTCTCAGGAGGTGGTGATGATGCAGATTAGTGGAGATGGTGGGTTTTCTTGTTGTTGTTGTTTGACGGGAAACACCTGCAGCGTGCAGACGTGTTCAAGGCTAGATACAACTTGTTAAAGGGATAGTTCAGCCAAAATTCAAATTTCACTCATTTTGTGTTTGTGCAGCAGTATTTGTCCATATAATGGTTGTCAATGGACACCACTTTTCTTGGTCCAAAAAGACACACCAAAAAACATCCAAATACCTCCATACTGCTCGTCTTTAATGTCCCTCTTGTATTGAAGCCCCGACGTGAGAAATTGTTTGAAAAAAAAAAAAAGTCTATGTTTTCAGCTTGTTTGTAGCTGAAGCTCCCAATGTCTCAGTCCACTGCTCTGCCGGTGTCAGTGCGATTTGCACATAGACTGTAAAAAGAATGGACGTAGCATCCGTGACGTCACCCATTGGTTTTGTGCAGTCGTTTTTGTGACTCAAATATGGCAGCCTGAACAGCGCCATGTTGGATTGGCGGGCCGAGAACCCGCCCACTGGCCTCGAAGCAGCCTGTCTCTGGGCCGCTCTGGACCTGTAGCTGAACATTTCCACGCCCTGATTGGCCAGAATCTTATCCTAATAACAGTAAAATGGTAGAGTTTTAAAAAAATTCACCCCCCTCAGAGTGTCTACAGGGGTAGAAACTATCAATTGAGACCAAAAAAATAAGATGTACCAGGCTGTAAATATGTTTTTTTAAGCTGCAAAGTCGAGTGAGTGAAAAATTTGTGAAATTTGAATTTTGGCTGAACTATCCCTTTAAGTGTGTATTTTTGTTGATTTCTAATTCAAGAAATTCAATTTTTATTTCCTAGGATGGTGTGTATCTGCTCGGTCTGATCACAGTTCCTGTTTCTGTTGCATCATGTTTTCTTCTTTTTTTCTTGACGCGTTGCTCAGGGGTAAAAATGGCAGGAATAAAAAACTGCCTTTACCCCTTGTTTGCAACCTCCTTTCATGCATATCCCCCCCGCCCCTCCCCCCACCAGACTTATTATATGTCTTCTCTGATGTTTCCTCTCCACCCGCAGCGAAGTTTGGTTTTCATTTTGTTTCTATAGCTCGTCTAATTTTCCTACATTTCCCTCCATCTTTCACTTTCTGGTTGTCGGCTACTTGTGCCTTTCATTTCATTAATCTCCAGTGCAGATACTGAGGATTTATTATGTCAGCTTGAGTAATGAAAATATATGGCTCCTCGCTTTTACATTTCAACACTAAAAAACTACATTTTTTAAGGAAATAAAATGTGGAGAAGTAGTTTAGTAACTTAAAAAAAAAAAAAAAAATCCACCTCTACCAAGAGTGAAAAGGTTTTTTTTGTGACATTTTTATTTCTTTTTTCTCTTTCTTTTTAATCTCACAGAGCATAACAGTCTTCATGTTTAGACAGGATGGGACAATCTTTATTAGTTTTTAAAATCTTCTTGTGTTTACCTGCAGAGGTTCGCCCACCTTCAACCTGAGCAGAAGCTTCATCACTCACCGAGAACGTGTACGTGGGCGTGCATGGCCTTTTAAAAGCCGCTCTTACACTTAAAATGAAAAGCACACTGACTTTCTTTTCCTATACTAAATTGACTCTTATGTTCCTTCGGAGCATAATTATGGGAGCAGTGATTAATGCAGGCTCAGGTTCTGGCTCCAGTGGCTCCAAGTCTATAAGAGGAGATCTGGTTCTGTTCATGATCCATTTCATTTCAGCCTCCTGTTTTCTTTTTTCTGCTGCAGCTGTTGCACAGTTTCTGACGTTTCTCCTCTCTCAGTTTTGACCTTTTCACATTGCAGAACTTTTTTCCTTCTTTCCAAGGCTTGAACTTGCATTACTTTTTCATTTTTTTTCTCCACTGCAGGTAGATTTGCTGTCAGAGCGATCAGCACTTCTTATAATCTTCTGAAAGACGTCTAAACCACCTGGCCTCCTGCAACCCACACATTTTTATTCCAGCAAACTATACCACAACCGTGCACCACAGAGGAGCTGTTAGCAGTGATTATAAAGCATTACAGGGATATAAAGCACTGAATATA
Source organism: Decapterus maruadsi (assembly GCA_030347415.2). NCBI lineage: Eukaryota > Metazoa > Chordata > Actinopteri > Carangiformes > Carangidae > Decapterus > Decapterus maruadsi. The sequence goes on from CM064906.1 coordinate 25,102,356, forward strand.
TATATATATATAAAAAGTTGCTCCTAAGGCTAATTTCCCTTTAATCACCGGTTGATGCTCATTCCAGCTTTGCAATTTAACACAGAGGATACGTTTTTTCACGGCTCCTCTGCCGGTGTGATTAAAATGGGTGGATGTGGCATCATCCCACACCATCTTAATTACCTTTACTGAAATGCCATAACCCATAATTACAATTACAGGCTTGCAGGGTTGCAGATCGCACAGTTGATTACCCAGAAACTCTACTGCTATTACTGCTGCCCCCCCTCCCCGACCCCCAGCAGGAGCCAAACCCTCGCTGACAATAGGAACTCGTTTTATAAATTATCTAAAACATTGTTATTCCATAAAAAGTACAGCGCAGGCGGCGTGATGATAGCCTCCTTTAAACTTTCTCAAACATTAGACAAGATACTGAACTAATGCGTTTAAAGGAAGGAATACATTCCCTTTTTCTCCACCCACGCTCCCCACGGCAGAAATGACCTAAAATAAGCCTCACAGATGTTAACGCCTGATGCTACAAAGGAAGAGGAACAGCCAATAAGAGCAGTGACAGGAGCCGCTTGCTCACTGTAAACATTTACCATGACTGTAGGCACCGATTCTGACGGATGAATGTCTGAGCTATTCACCAAATCCTCTACTCTGCAATTTCCCCCCTGACATCTATCTTAAGCTGCAGTCAGATTCAATCTCCACTGACACCCCATACAAAGGCTCAGACAAAGAGAGGGAGAGACAAACTGTGTGTGTGAGTGTGTGTGTACGGTGGCGTTTTCATTAAGCATTAATAGCCACAGGACTGAGAATTCAGCTAGGACTCATTCAATTTAGGTCCTTTACCAGAGCTCAGAGTGAGAGAAGGTGTTGCACACACACAGTGTTTACTGAGCCATCTGCACTTCACAGGCAGGCGGAGAGGAGACTCTGTCCTTTTTTTTTTCCTGTTACATTACTATTTCATGTTGAACTTGAACATTAACCTTGAGAGCTGTCTTCGTGCGAGAAACAAACTAAATTCCCATCACACTCGTTTTCACAACATGCCCAGTTTACCTGCTGAATCGACAACTACACCGAGAGAGTGGGTGCAAAGGCGTGAATTTTCAACAGCCAGCACCCGTGTCTTTAATTCTGACTCTTTTCAAAAACTGAAAAAACTGAACTGACACCTCATGTGCACAGGACGGAAAGACATGCATGTATTTGTAGATAGACACACAGTGTAAGGAAGAAATAACACCACGAGTGAATAATATACAGTATATAAAGATCCAAATAACCACAAGCGCTGACCCTGACTCCAGCCTCCATAGGCCACAATGCATTAATGTCACTGTCATTCATACAGTAAATGCAACTATAGCTTAGATACAGTACATAGAACATATGTTATATATCCAGCTGTTTGCCTCTGATATTGAACGACAGCTGGAAGACGCTCTGTGTGCCAGAACTGCTCCAGATGTGGGACTAGCACCTTCATATGGTACAAACATGGTCTGGGAGATTTCTGTCTTGTGTTGTTTTTCTTTGACTGCAGTTAATACCATAATATGAAAATAGTGAAAACACCAACTCACATTTAGCCAGAGCCTGAGGTGAAATGAACTAAATTTCATATTTTGTTTTGACCAGCGTGTTCGTGACTGAAATAAATTAGGGTTATACATCGATTAAAATATTTAATCATGATAAACTGCACGAGTGTCCGTAGTTAATTGTGATTACTTGCAAATGAATTGCGCATTTTTTATTTAGTCAGAATGTACTTTAATGGGATATTTTTCAAGTCCTCTATGCAAATGTAACTTAATTATACGATAAAGGTAATCCAAAAACTCAAGTTCTCTGCTCAAATATTAAAGACCCCCTAACCAAAAATTGACTTTTTGAAATTATTAACATGTGAATGTAGTGCTTGGCTTCTGCTACAAGACATTTCAGCAGCGAAGTTGCTAATGCACGCCATAACTGAGCATTTTAGATTTGAAAATGCAGTTTCAAAGCCAGAGTCCAATCCTGTTGGATTTTTTTTTTGCATCTCATTTGTTGTTCACTCCCCTGCGCCCGCTGACGCGCACCGCCGTTACTGAGCAACCCGGTGGCGGTGGGCGGGCGCAAGCCGTGATGCATTTGCATACTAATGAATATTCACAGAACCTGGATTTTTCAATGAGGAAGAAATAGTAGATGTGTTTTTAGCCTCTTTGAGAGTTTTTTTAAACAACTTTTTTGTGGGAAAGCAATTCTAGTTAAAAAATGGTCATAGCAGAGCATTTTTACAATTTTTAAAATGCCTCTTTAGGGGGACTTTAACTTGAGTGCCGACTGTAAGCAGAGACGGTTCAGCTCTTGGTTGTGATCAGGTCAAAACTAGTGTTAATGATGAGTCCATTTGTAATAAAGAGTTATTATCTTGTTACTGTGACCCTCCCTAAAATAACTATTTCAGCACCTCTAAATAACTTCTTAACATGGTAGCACCTCACCTGTCCTTGCCGGTCTCCTTCTTGAAGAGCTCGTCGAACTGCAGCATCTTCTGCCAGGAGATGATGTAGACTCTGAGTTTGGGCAGCACCTGGTTCATCAGCCTCAGGTTGTTGTACACCAGACCCTTCCCGTCGCGCCTCATGTAGCTGCTCGGGCCCCAGAAGATGAACACGGCGTCCTGGCTGGCGTTGAGCAGCTCGTGGCGGCTCCTCAGGACCCTCTGCATGCTGGAGTGAGCAATGACGCGGAGGGAGGTGCGGCGGCCCACGTCGCGGGCGTAACCCCTGGCGGTCGGCGCGTCGTTCATGCGGATGACGCACTCGGCCCGGTCGATCTCTTCACCCCGGCCGCCTCCGATGAGGTGACCCGAGCTGGTCACCAGGGCGCAGGTCTGGCAGTGCATCCTCAGAGGCTGATTGATGGAGACAGGAGAGGAAAACAAGGAAGAGGTAAACAAGAGAAAAAAATGTACTCCTTTCTCCTAGAAACATCTTCCGTGCATCCAAATATCTGGCCTCCTCCTCCTCCCCTGTGGAGGCACCGGCAGCAGAATTTTTATGTTAGTTTTGCACCATATTTATAATAAAATCTACAAACTTTTTTATTTTTATTTGTCAGAAGTCAAAACGCTGTGAAAGTCCTGCTTCATAGGGAATATGCAAAGCAGACAGAAATGCTCACCTAAGGGAACTTTGGTAAAAAGCTTCACTCTGTGTTTGAGGCAGAAAATGCTTTGTTGACAAATAGGGAGCGACAGAGCCGCCTGGGTGTGTGTGACTTGTCATATTGCTTTGCGATTGGTAGAAACCCCGGGGTGTTACAAAGGCTTCACCTTAAATCTTTCTCCCACTCACACACACAACAAGAGGAGCGTGTGTGTGCGTGCTCACCTCCGACACAAGCACAGCGATGCATAGAAGTCATGTGGAGCTCCTATTAGACATAAACCCATGAAAGGATTTGGCATAGCGAGCACTTTATAGGGAGCCTAATCTTATTTCTTGTGCTGTCAAAGTTAACGTGTTTATTTTGGTGATTCATTTTAAACATTCACGTTAAAGGAAATTAACGCAATTAACGTTGTTTTGTTTACTTCTGGTGGCGGCTGACCCATAACCTTTGGTAACATGTGCAGGCATACTGATGTACCCGCTGTAGCACTGCGAGTAATTAACCGTTTAGACGCCCAATATGCAGTTAGTTCATCCAAATGATGCCTGTTTGGAAGTTTGTTCTGACGTTTTGGGAGAAGTGAAGCTCCACCCATGCAGAGGTACTGTAGGTCTGCAGAGCCGGTCGGCCGGTCGACCTGCGTCGTCATTCCTGGGTAAGAAAGTGAGCCGATTAACTTCACCGCAGGTCTTTAGAGGTTTACCACCGACTAGTTTAATTCTTTTTAGGAGGATATGTGTTGTTCTCATTGATTAGTTGTTGAATGTTTGTTTAGTTGTTGATTAGTTTGTTTGAATGAAAAGTGAAGCTTCATGTGTGACCTGGACAGAAGAGCAGCGCTGCCTCGGGGCTGCGAATGCACACAAATCACCTCATTTACATCAATAGATTGACAATGAGCTGATTGGTCATTAAATTTAGTTTACAGAGGGAAATTCAGTGCGATGGTGCTTGTTTTTTCATGCACGTGCAAGTGTTCTGTTCATGCCAGCGCGGGAGGAGAAAAAGTTTAAAATATATGTTGGCGAATGTGCAGAAGCAGTCTGGATTGGTCTTAATGTTTTTGATATTCAACCTGCACTTCAAACATACAGTCTATGACTTCAACACATCTAGGCCTGGGTTTTGTTATTATTTCTGTTGGAGGATATGTCTTACTCTTAAATTCAAATATACTTTCTTTGTGTCTATTCTACATTAATTTGACGATTTAACACAAATAAATATCCGTTATAAGCTTCAGGCTTCAATTTTTTTTTATCCATTCACAGCCCAATACTTATTTCTCATTCATGCCTTTCACCCTGAACAACAGAGTCACAAGGAGTAGAAATAAGACACCACACTAAACAACAATGTCATCTCATGCATCACAGTGCATTGATGTGAGACGGGCGATACAAACGGGCAAAACAAAAGTTCAACTTATTCGCTGGTGCTGGACTTCAAACATCATCTGTTGTAACACAGAGATTTTGATGAGGAACACGGTCATACTGAAATATCAGGACACAAGATTCAGTGTCAGATAAAATGCTTGTTGTAGGTCACTTTGGCAGCTTGTGCAGGCATCTTGCTTCTCCGTCTGGTGTATTCTGGGAAATTTGTCATTTGTAGTGTGTGTGTGGTCTTGGGAAATATGCAACCTCCTCCTTCCCCCCCTTTAGCCCGAGCTCCTTCATGTAGGATGGCATTGTGGCGAGGGCGAAGAGGCAGAAATGTAATTGGGTCTGAGACTGGGTGGTTCTAGCTTTTAGAAACCTCCCTTTGAGATTCTGCTGCATGTTGACATGATTGCATCACATCGTCTCTGCAGATTTGTCAGCTGCACGTTCATCCTGCCCCCTCCCTCCCTCTCTCTCTCTCCATAAAGTGATGCAAACAGGCCGAGTGATTGATCAGCAGTAAGGGGCACAAAGCGACGACGTAGAGAGATACGGTCGTGTGCTTTCATCTGACGACTTAACACGTGGCTAATTTGTGCTCATCTGAGTTACTGTAGCGACTTCTGTCTGTCTCTGACCACGTTCTGCAAAAACCTCTGGAGACGATTGTATGCGTGAAAACCTCAGGAGAGAGCAGCAGTTTCAAAAAAACATTCAAAGTGGCACCAACACGACGCCACGATCAAAGTCACAGAATCACATGTTTACCTCGATCTGATGTTTGATGTGAACGTTAACTGAAGCTCCTGACCTGATTTCATGAGCTGCACCGCCGCCACGATGACGGCTGATTGGATAATGACACAAAAACAAGCAGGTGTACTAAAGTGTCCTGTGTGTGTTTGATACTGGATCTTCATGAATAATACTACTGCTGATTACAATAACATATAGAGTACAAGATGAATAGAAAATGTGATTTAGTTTTGTTAACCTGTGGAGCAAAGTTGTGAATCAAGTCAAATATCTACGTTTTTTTTTAGGTTTTTTAAACAAAACACAGCCCGAAGATGAATGACCAAAAAACTCTGATTAATTCTGATATTATTTGATTATTTATATACATTTTCAAGCAAAAATTCCTTAAAATCTTTAAGACTGTTAAACTGTTTCACTTTATCAATTTGGACTCTACCAACCTAATCAATTAGATGTATTAGATAATTAGAAATTAACTAAGATATGAATAATCAATGAGGAACATCACAGTTTCAGCCCAGAGCCTATACAGTAGTTACATAAAGAATGTCAGTGCATGCATATCTTATGCATATGTACATGTATATGCATATGTTCCACCAGATGCATTTTTTTCCCTTCGTTATATCGTTAATTTTTAAAAGATATTTGTGGATCTTGCCGTTAAGGATTCGACCCCACACTGAAGGTCTCACATTTGTACATGTCTGCCGTGGTTCATTAGAGAGTGTGGCCTCTTTTTCCTTTACAGTGCGCTGGGTTCGAGGCGGTGCGTGCACATAAATCATTAACACAGACCTATTTGTGTAGGTTAAGATGCACGGCATGTTTAGTGGCTGTGATGTGTGTGAGGCTGCAAGCAGCACATGTACTTGGTATGTGTGCATGTGGGTGGAGTGTGTGTGTGTGTGTGTCTGCATGGGATTTACTTCTGCACTGCGAAATAAATGATATGCATACGAGAAGTGGAGAGGCCTCTAATGTGCCCTGAAATATCTCCCCCCCAGAAGAAATATGGTGGTTATTTACATTCCTCCAGCCATAACAAATTTACATTTTTGTGGCATTAACAAGAACAAATGATTATAGCTGGGTGTGTGAGAGAGAGGGAGGGGGAGGAGGAGAGGAGGAAGGAAGAAGAAGAGGAGGGGGGGGGCGTCATTATCATACTCATCTCCCGACTTTGACTTAGTGGCAGATTACCAAGCAGAACAGGCTCATCTGGTTAACGAGACTTCAAGGATCAGGAAGAAAAGGGAGACAGATGAAAGAGAGGTGGGGAAGAGACGGAGACGGAGAGATAGAGAGAGAGGTAAAGAGTGAGTGAGAAGTGTTAAGAAGAACAAGGAAACCAAAAAAAAGAAAGAAAGATGGCGTAAAAGAGATATGGAGGCAGTGAGAGCCACACTGGTGCCAAAGTGTTTGATGAAATGTTGAGCTAATGAGGTCCTGGCGGTCTACAGCATCACCAGCAGCAGCAGCAGCAGCAGCAGCAGCATCCATCCATTCCTCCCATCTCCCCCCTTCCCTTCCCTTCCCTCCTCTTCCCTTCCCTCCCTCTCCCACCTGGCAGCGCCTTGACAGCCAATCTGGCTACAGAGCTACGGCACCAGTGGAGCAGGTCAGAAATCCCATTTTCACCCAGGGGCTTTTAAGTGGCTGCGCAGACCCTATTCTCTCTTCCTCTGTCTCACGGAGAATTTAAGTGGGGCTTGCTCGGCCAGAATTGGCCTCTTCAGGGAGCTCGGTCAGGCTATTACCGAGAAATAGGCTGCATGCTTCTGGACAAGGCTCTCCATTTCAGCCGGAATTACGTGACCCGTCCAATATGGTGGCTTGAGCCGAGGCGATGGAGTCGAGGTAAACTAAACTGGTGGTGCACCTGAGAAAGTGGCCGTTTCCCAACTCCATAAATACTCAGAATTTAGAGCGGCGATGGCGGCGGCGGCGGTGGTGGAGGAAACCATGGGGAGGATCGTGCTCCGCTCAATGATTCATGCAATAAATGGTACATAATTCAAGATGCATCTATCATTTACGTAGCTTAAATTTCTGGCTTTGTTCTTCCATACTGGGGAAGAAAAAACAACAACAAAAAAAACCAGCTTTGATCATAATTAAAAGATTCACCACGTCTAAACTGTGCGTTCGTTTTAAGCGCATTTCAGCGGAGTCTGGTTACAACACCTGATCAAAGCTGCGATGAGTAATTCAACCCCAGTGATTTCTCAAACTAAATTATGTATTGTGATAACTGTTTGGCTTTTTTTTGTCTTAGTGGAGGTGAAAAAATAGACAAGAGAGAGGAAAAAATCACAGTTTGCAGGAAATGTCTCAGTTGTTAAGTACACAGTCGAGTGATGTCTGGTTGGTTGGAGATGGATTTAGAAGCAGGAGACAGACACACATTGAACAATCTGTGATTCTTTAGTGAGTGAAAAATAACTTTATTTACTCTGTGCTGCTTAACTGTCTGTTCATGGCAGAAACCGTACTAAATAGAAATATTAGCACGTGTGTACATCTTGTTTCTTAATTTGGTACTTTTGTGTCTCTTTGTTCATAAAGAAATATGATTAGAGTTGAGATCAGGGTTAGGGTTGATTCAACAAAGAGGGATTTCCCCTCCAAACTTCTCTGTTAGTTTCATTTGAATAAAAACTTCAGGTTTGAACTAGGGATGCACCGATACCGATACTGGTATCGGGTATTGGCTCCGATACTGCTGTAATGTACTGGTATCGGTATCTGTGAACTTTACCGATTCCAAGAACCGATACCAGTGCATGCAATTGCTCTGCATGAAGACCACGATCAGAGGGTGGCTTTGCATCTTTGTTGTATTTTTTGTCTAATCGTTTGTTTTTTTGTTGTGGTAGAAGGATCGGCATCGGTACTCGGTATCGACAACTCAGATCCAAGAATCGGTATCGTATCGGTTTGAAAAAAGTGGTATCGGTGCATCCCTAGTTTGAACCAATATTTTACAGGATCAAAGTCGAAAACAGGAATTCGAATTTATTTAGCTGAACTTTGTTTGTTCCTCTCTCCTTCTCCATTATTCATCTCATGAGCTCGGAGGTTGATCTTTTCCTTCAAATCGGCCAGAGGTTTGGAAACACTGAACTGAAACACCTGAGTCTCTATCGGAGGCACAGTAGAGTTTGAACTTTATAAATCCTCCTTTTTCTCTTTTCATCACCTTCATACGATACAGTATTGTTAAAGTGCTGACCTGACTGAGTCATTGCAACAAGTTAATTCATTCAGTGCTCATGTATGCAGGACAGGTGCATGACTATATGTCCGTATGTGCAAACTATGACATTTATATTTGTGTTTTTCTTTTTTTGTGATGAAGTTTTTATTATTTCATTTTCTTTTTGAACAATATACGCACATTAAATCACATCCACATAATTCACAACCATGCATCTATATTTGTGTATTTCTCATGTGAGACAGCGAGGTAGGGCAGCGTTGTGCGGACATTAATCATGACAGTAGATGAACGATAGATAAATTGGTCAATGAAATGTGTCTAAGAAAAATTCAAAGAAGCTCTGAAATTCATTTTTACGTGGAAAGTTGAGACTCAATCAACCATCAATTAACCCACTCATCCTGTAGATTCTTGTTATTAACCACAAAGACGTCGTTGTTGCCTGCAGCTGTTGAACAGTTGACTCGCTGGCTGGATCACCGAGCTTTACAGCTTCACCTTAATGAAAATTTTCAACCTCAAGGACTCTGGAGAAAAATATTCTCCGCTCTGATGAAACCAAGATTGAACTGTTCGCCCTCAACTCCAAAACATAATGTCTGAAGGAAACTAGATGTGACACTCGTGAATTGGTTTTTCCAACTCCACGCAGGAGCTCAACCTAGGAGTTCATGGTCACATCTCTCACCGAGACCGTCCTCCACCGGGGCCGGACTCCGTTCACCCTGCTCGGCAGCTCTTTAGGAAGAGTCCCGGTTGATGTATGAACGTCTTTCACTGAGGGATTTCTGTATAAAGGCCACTGAGCAGCAGAAATGTTTTGAAGCCTTCCCCAGATCTGTGCCTCGACGCAACCACGTCTCCGAGCTCTGCAGGTAGTTCCTTCACCTCGTGGCTTTTGTCAGCAGCAACCAAGACCGAGAAACATCAGAGGTGATCGAGAGAGAGAAGAGAAAAAAGAAGAACCTGAGCTAAATTTAAAGTGTTGCAACAAAAACGCTGGACGAGAGGATAATTTGTCTTTTTTTTTAATGTCCGACTGGTTTTCATGGAGAAACAAAACAAGGGTGTATTTTCAAGATGTGATTCCAAACTGCGTGCAGTGCAGCTCTGCAGCGTCTTCAAAAGGTGTAGCTGAGTGGGAGTCAGCACGTGAAGACGGCGCCATGGTGACGACCGCAGCAGCAGCAGCAACACATCAACACATCTCTGAACCACTGGAAATCACCCCAAAAAAGCTGACCTGAGAAACAACACGATGCTGTAGATTGACATTTTTACAGCGAGGAAACTCCAGGAGGTCGATCGTTCGTTAAAAAAACGGAACTTTGTCGCAATAACCAAAAAAAAAGCTGCAACACAGCAAAGTGTGACGTCTTCGCTGCTCTGTGCATCTATTTAAAATGAGCTCACAGAACAAATTCATTTCTCATTTCACACTGAGATTCCAGTCTGAACGGGATGAGGCGTAACCTTGTCCCACTTGTGGCGCTCCAGGAGCCTGTCCTGGTTTCATTAAGCCCATCCATCCATCCACACTGGCCTAGTAAGAAAAAAAGAAAAAGAAACCCTCCAACACAGAGACAGACAACAGCCTCTCACGTCTCCACTCTGCTCTGCCTGAGCGACGACCCCTGGCTCCTTTTGTTTCCTCATTTCCCGCCGCCGCCCGCCGCCGCCTACACCTCCCTCTGCCTCCATCCAGCCTGCTGCCCTTCACCACCGGCCGGCCTCACCCTCGCCTCACTTCCTGACCCGAGGATACACACGGCTGTCAGAGCAGCGGGGATTAACCTTGAGATGCAGCGGATCAAGGGGGATGAAAGGGAAGAAGGGGGCTCGGGGCTCGGGGCTGCGGGGCTCGGACCACCTGGGGAGGAGCTGCTGATGTTTGACGACCGCAGAAGCAGAGATGTTGCGTCACCGATCGAGATTAGTTCGTCGAGTCAAAAGGGCTTCTGCTACCGACTGTGTACAAGAGTGTGTAATTAAACAAGAGTGGGATCAAAGCCTCATTTAATCACACATTATTATGATTATGATTATTATTATTATTATTATTATGATGATGATGTGGAGAGGAGGTGCAGGTCGGCCGGCCCGGTCGGCTTCGTGGTCAGCGCTCAGAGCTCTTGGTTAACACTGGCAATAATTGGTGGTTAAATCTCACAGGGGTCGTGAAATCTGCCTTTAGTTTCTAACCTGACTCCCACCCCCCAACCCAACCCTTCCTCCAGCCGACGTGGTCCCCCGAGGAAAGACATACTTACACCGCTGTGAACCATTACGCTTGACGTATGCCATATAACCCCCCTCCTCCCTCCTCCTCCTCCTCCTCCTCTTCCTCTCAGAGCGGAGAAATAGCATTTGAGTGTTGTTATTGATTTTGTGTGGGCGAATGCGGTGGGAAGAGGGATCGAGCGAGGGCTTAGCGAGGATGCCGGGGCCTTCAAAAGATGCGAAATGGAGGATATGGGCAGTAAATGCGAGCGAGCGTTGAGAGGCGGCAATCATCCAGCCCAGCAGGGCGCTGTCTGGCTGTCTCGTCTCACCCGGAGATACCACAACAGAGCCGATAGCGCTCGCAGCCTCCTCCAGGCTGACCTTTAGGCCTGTCAAAGACGCCTTTGTTTTCTATAGCTTCCTCAGAGACAAGACTTCTTTCTGCCCACGGTCAGAAATTAACAGCAGCTCGAAAAAAAAAAAAAATCCTCATGCAAGGTCTTAAAAACAAAACAAAGGGAAAGTGTGATGAGTATCTTTAATGATATATTGCTCTGCTCATTTGTTGCTCAATGCAGCTTCTCTCCTCCACGGCCCATTGAAAAACAAAGCATTTATTGGAAAAAGACGCGGCCTCTAGCAGCACGACGCTAAGAGCAAGTCGCCATCATCAGACGGCCATATTGTTTGTGATCCAGGCGCGTAGTGCGTTTCAGTTATAACCCCCCGCGGTGACTGCGTTTGCTTTTTTTTTTTAAAGTCAGATAGTGATGCAGATGCATAGCGGCGGTGGTAGAAAGGTCCTGTTTGGCGGCTCATTAGTTGTGAGACTTCTCCGTGTGTTTATGAGCTGCTTCACTCACTATGATAGAGAACCTGGATCCTGAGGGGAGAGCAATGAAAGAGTGTAGGAAATGTCACGGCCATCCATCCATCCTACAGCTGCTGTCATATCTCACCCCCTTAAAACACATAAACGTCGGCCTCATGATGGCGCTAGAGGAGAGATCACTGCATCATCATTAAGTGTCCTCTGTGCAGCAGTGGGTTCGGGTTTAGACGTGACAAGTGACGGGGACTGAGACCAGGGGAAGCTGCTTTGTTCTGACGGGAGGAGAGATCACTCGTCGATTCGCCATCTGTCTCTCGACTCTCTTTCCCTTTAATTATTCCTGTTATTAACCAGCTGTCCGGTTTGATTCTGCACTTTTTGACAAGGTTGAAATATATTAGCGCGCCATCAGACGGGAGACAGCGAACCAAGGCTATACAAAGTGGTGCAGCTGGTGACAACACAACAGTATGTCTGACTGACTCATCACAGGCCTCTATCTATCTATCTATCTATCTATCTATCTATCTATCTATCTATCTATCTATCTATCTATCTATCTATCTATCTATCTATCTATCTATCTATCTATCTATCTATCTATCTATCTATCTATCTATCTATCTATCTATCTATCTATCTATCTATCTATCTATCTATATCTCCTGTTTCAAATTTGTTTTTTTTATTGTGAAGCACACAGTGTATCAAATATACATCCATATTGGTTTATGCAATGCTCCAATATTTTGTAATATAAGTAACAAAGGTGTCCTACGAATAAGTAAATAAATGAAAATAATAAATGGGAGAAAATTTAGAAAAAGAAATACTACTCAGTACTACTCAGGTTGTTCTATATCTTGTTTCAAGAAAGAGATAATCGGTTGCCATATCCTTTTGAAGTCTTCCAACCGACAACTAATAGAATAACGAATCCTTTCAAGGTGTAACGTATCAGTCTATCTATCTATCTATCTATCTATCTATCTATCTATCTATCTATCTATCTATCTATCTATCTATCTATCTATCTATCTATCTATCTATCTATCTATCTATCTATCTATCTATCTATCTATCTATCTATCTATCTATCTGTCTTCTTCGTAAAAAATCCCTCTCTCTCCAATCAGACAAAAGGGACAAAACTGTTCTGAAAAAATTTGTTAATTTCTTAAACAGCTCCCCGCTGCGAAAACTAAAATGTGCAATTTACAATATTATTATGATTAAAAGGAAAACGTCGGAAAGGAGAAATCCAAGGGTGAAGAAATGGAGAGCGTAGATAGACAGACAAGAGAGTAAAAAGAGCGAGTGAATGGAGAATTAACGAATGCAGACGCAAAACACCAATTAGAGCCGATAGCAGCGGAGGAAGAAGAATGGATGGGAGGAGCTGAACGAGGACAGTCACCAAATTAGAGTAAAATCTCAACAGCTGGAGGCGACGGAGAGAGAGACGGAGAGAGAGACGGAGAGAGAGAGAGAGTTAAGCTCAGTTATGGGAAGTGTCGGCATGTGTTGTGCTGATGAGCGTGGGCGCACACACACACACACACATATGCACACACACTCCAGCAGGTTGAGTGCTGCAGGGCAGAGTCAATGAAGGAGGGCTTATTTGGAGCTGTTTGTCCAGCATGCGCGTTTGGCCGGTCATTAGAGGGAGCTGAGGTGGGAAACAAGCAACTGCTGAGAACTAATGAAGACGAGGAGGAGGAGGAGGAGGAGGAAGAGGAGGAAGAGGAGGAGGAGGAAGGAGAAGGAGGGAGTGGATATCGAAACAGGGGCAATTAGGGGTTCCAGCGGTCAGCAGTCGTACGGCAGGTTGACAGCTCCTGCTGCTCCGACGCTCCGGTCTTAATTAGGGCACAGTTTTCAGAGAAGAAGACATCTTTGATGGAGGGCAATTATCTACCTCAGAAGAAAAATAGCATCTGACCCAAAAAGGAGTTAATGAAAACTCATTGATGGGGGTTGAGGGTGTTTTTTTCTTTCTTCCTCTTCCTCTTTCTCTTTCTTTCTTTCTTTATTTGGGGGGGTAAGTGACATATGGGATGATCTTGTTAGGAGGGCACTGGTTGAAACAAGAGCGGGTATCATCCACGGCGTTTGAAGGAGAGGAGAGATTGTCAGCAGAGCTCTGATCTTCAAAGCAGGCAAGGGTGTAAAGAGGGCTCTCCACTGTGTGTGTGTGTGACAGAGAGAGAGAGACTCACACCACAGAGAGGAGATCTAATGATTTAATGTGAGTCTGTGTGCACGTTTGCGATCAAAGTAAAAGTGAACCGTACGTCCGCTGGAGAGGGATGCAACAGTTTAGAGGACATCAAACCCAGTCTGTCTCACACACTGCAACAACAACAACAACAACAACAAAATCACACCACTGCAAAATATTCTACATCACCCACCCTTGAACTTCAGCTGCATCCAACAATCAATGTCAAAGCCAGATGAAAAAAAAAAATGAAAAAAAAAATCCAGACAAAGACACAAATTATTCAGCAGCGCGACACGTGTGAAGCAGAGCTGCAGCAGGATGACGGCGTTCAGGGATACAGGAGCAGATAGAGCCAATAACAGAGGAGCGTTGTGGCCTGATTAGACTAAATGTGGCGTGTTAACAAATAAAATAAACAGTTTCGGTGGCAGCAGAGCCGTTGTAGAGGGGAGAAAGGTAAGGATAGTTCTAGGGGGCCAGTGGGGCCCAAAAAAACCCCAGTCGTCTAATCTTTATGACTGAATAATTCTGCTTAGACCCTGACTAACACTCATAGTAATGCTGCATTAGCATCAAAACAAAGTAGGATACATAAAAAATGATAAGTCTAAGAAAAAAAAAAAGTGGAAAAGTCAGGGTGGGGGCCCACTTTAATAATCTTTAATGGGGCCCAGAATTCCTAGCGACGGCCCTGGGTGGCAGCTCATAAAAACTCAGTGTTCAGAATTATGTTTTTCTTTTTGTTGGCATTTGTTTGCGTGACCTTTATCTAATTGCATATACTTCATACTTCAATGACAAATGAATAGAGTAGAATATTAATTTATTGTTTAGAGTGGAGTGTTTTGTTGTTTTTGCTCCTAAATATGAAGCAGTAGCTTTTTTTCTGTTGTACCATACGAAACGCATACAGGTCTGTTTTATTTATTTATTTTTTGTCATTGTTTGTTCGTACCTCTGTTGAGGAGTTGTTTGTCACTTTTTTTCTTTCTTTCAAGGCAAATAAAATCTAAAAACTCAGTCGACAGTTGACGACTACCTGAGGCTGTCAAATAAACCGATCAATGTCTGTGTTTTAGGAGGAGATGGCGATTTATTCACCGTGATGTGTCCAGAGAGACTTCACACAGACCAAAGTCTTAAATCTACACAGACAGAAAGAGAGTATTTTATAACATAAAGTCAACGTGATGCAGCTTCGACACTCATCCATCCAACACAGTGAGACTAATGGAGAAACCAGCTGTTGCTCAGACAGGAGACGTTCAGCTCTTAGGAGTTGGACACTTGAAGTATTAAGATAATGGGCGAGAAAAGAGCATCGATCACAAATCAGTGACGGACCATTTGTCGTGTGTTAAACTACTTAAAGCGACCTGAGCTCAGGGGTCTCGAGGGGTCACGCAGATAAAGACTAATACGGCAGCGCTGGTCATTTATTCAAATAACAGGTAATCTTAATGGGATGCCAACTACTGTACTCTACACTCATAATATATCTTAATCTTTAAAATATAACAAAAGCAATGCATCTGCAAAACAACTTTTCATGAGCTAATAAAAATGTTATCTCTTATGAAAATTAGGAACTAGTGCAGTGAAGTTTGCAGAGAGGAGGAGGACGTTACAGCTCACACAGATCAGTGTTGTCAGTTCACATTTATAAAGTTCATATAGATGAACATGAATATAGTCACAGTTCATCTTTTTTTAAATTTTGAACCTAGTCGATGCATCGATGCTGCTGTTTTTCAATAAAACTTCCGTCTACCATCTATCACAGACATGAACTAACTGTACAAGACCAGTGTTGAGATTGAGAATGTATTTCACCACTTACACAATGAGTTGTATTTTGCTGAAAAAACAAAACAAATCAGGTGAAGTTAAGATGAACTGTGTGTGGAAATACCCGACAGGTGCAATTTGGAAAACGTGTTTTTATCCAAGTGTTCATTGTTTGTTAATAATTGCTTCAAATGCGTCATGCGGGGCGCTGTAAATACTGTCATGAGAGTGAACATCTTGCTCATGTGCATCATTTCTGAACTGATTCATCCAGTTCAGTTTCACGGAAAAATATGTCATCAAACGAGGTCATGCACTTCAACTAGTTTTTTACATCCGTCGCAAACCACATGTCATGCTTTTTTTCATTATTTATAACAAGTTACTTCAACATTATCATGACAGCCGTGTTATCCAGTACCACACTGTACTTCTACTGATCTTAAAGGGATAGTTCAACATTTTGGCAAATTGGCCCATTGCCATAATCCCTATAGTCATAGCAGTAGGTTCGTTACCTTTGATTGTCGGTGCAAGCTATTTTTAGAAAGGCGGAGCAGAGCCGTGAGCTGCTCAGAGCTACGCTACGGAGGCTCATTATGGGATTTCTTGGTTTCCCTCATCAAACTCATCAAATACACAATCCAACAACAACAGAACGTTACCAGACAGAGTTGTTTTAGAGGCAAATTCATGTAAAACCGCTGATGTGCGTTCCTGTCGGGGGCAGTTTTTCATCAACAGTCTCTGCATTTACCTCTAAAACAACTCTGTCTGGTAACGTTCTGTTATTATCTCATAGCGTGGTGAAGGTGCATGTCCAAGATGTTGAAGTATTCCTTTAAATTAACACTAATTACAGTTTGAACCAGTGTGGAAGTTAATTAATGTAGTAGCTTTGTCAATATTTGCATTTCATTTCTGCAAACTCCTCTGTAACTGTGACATTCTCCATGGTAACAACCTTTTCACCCTCTCTTGCTGTGGTTTACTTAGTAAATTAATCAGATCTCTGTTATATATATATATAAGGTTGTGTGGTGTAAACACAGTTCAAGTTGGATCTGAGTTATAATTAATAGCCAGACTCTGTTGAATCTCTTTTCTAACACTTTTCCCAGAAAATCCTCTAAACATATGACTCACGCTGTTTAAACCTGCTCTCGCTGCGGCTGAGACTCTGTGTTACTGGACCATGATGTCGAAAGCACTTGAGCCAGAGTTGAACTGTGTTGTTGAGTTGAATCGGTTCCTACATCCTCACCACCACCACCGACCACCACAAACTTTTCCAGCTTCATCTCTCATCAGCCTCCGTCTCAACTGAACTTGAAGCACAGTGAACTGCATGCAGGCGCCGCTCTGGAGTGCATTTTTTATTATACAGCTGTTGCTATTATGGTGTCCACCCACACCGCATCCACAGCTTGATGTCTGTCTCTCACTCTCCTCCCCCGCTGCCTCCCCGATCAAGCACCGCCCTCGTATCCTCCTGAACACCTCTGCAGCTCGCGTGCAGCCCGGCTCTGCCCCGAGGCCGAGACCCGGTGTCATTAAACCTTAACTCTCCTCACCACCTGCATGAGGAGGTGAAAGGAACAACACTGCGCCTCGTTCCTCTGTCTCTTCTTTTCTCACAGATGAACCCCCTCTCCTCCTCCTCCTCCTCCTCCTCTTCCCTCCCTCCTTCCCTCCTTCACCTCGTCTGGTGCAGGTGACCCGGAGAGGAGAACAAACAGCTCCTCTCGCTGCGAGTTTCTATTAGTAAGAGCAGCTGGAGAGAAAGACCGGATCCAGGCAGCCCGACGTGTCAAGCCAGTGGGAGTGTGGAGACAATCGGGTTGCAGCTTGTTACAACACACACACTCCTTCGCTCCTTAATTGGCTCCATATCAGGCTTCTAGCCGCCGGTGCAGAGTGTAAAGTACAATGATGCAGCCGTTGCTTGTCCCTATAACCTCCACCCAGATAGAAGACGTGGAGCTGCTGCTGCTGCTGCTGCTGCTGCTGTGAGGACCACACAGACACCGCATCCCTGCAGGAGTGATTGTCTTGGCATGAATACAAAAGATGAGGTGCAATTTACCAGGTCAAAGAATCTCTCCTTCTTCCCTCCTGTTTTTTTCTTTTCTTTTTTTTCTCCACTGAAATTGCAGCAAGAGGTGGCGAGTGGAGAAGATAGAGGAGGGAAAAGCCCTGGAGGAAATGACAGGAGGACATTAGGAAGAGAGAGGGAGGGAAAAAGAGTGGGGGTGAGAGACGGAGGCGGGCCGAGATGTGGAGGGGAGTAAAATGAAAGGCAATCTTATAGAGATGAAAAAGACGAACAAGGAAAAGGAGTGGCTGTCAGAGAAAGAGCCACTTTGGAGACCAGGAAATGTAGGGCAGGACCTTCAGAGAGACACGGGGGGATTCAGGGACATCCTTTGATGGGGGGGGGACTTCAGAGTCGCACCCTCTACTAGTCTCTCCTGCTTCATAAGTCATGATATCTGACGAGGTCATTATGCACAGACAATATTAAAGGTGTTCAGAAATGGCCGTTTGTCCTGTTTGTCGCGCCTCCTTCTACGAGTTTCCACGAGTTGCTGCACGAGTTTACCCGAGTAAGGAAAACAAATTTGATTGGTCGTTATCGAGCGGGCGGGATATTCAATGTTTGGGGCGAGACCGAGCTCCGTGTGTGTCTGAGATGTTTGATTGACGGATGACGGATCCAATATCAGTGGCTGATGAATCGTGCAGCGTGTCGGATTTAAAGAAATTTTGCACAAAGTTTGTCCTACATCGTCTGATAGATGAGTTTTTACACAAATTTTATGACCTAGAGTGGAATCAAATTCATTTTTCTTTTCTGTACATCTTTAACAACATCTACAGACTCTCCCTCCTCTCTCCTCCTGAACGTGAAGTCCTGCAGCCGAGGAGGAGGAGGAGGTTTCACATTTGCAAGTGAGCTCACAGCCGCCTTCATCATCAGCACTCCACTTATTGATCCGCTGGGCTTATATGTTCCCATAATCCTCTCTGATCACTTGTTGTTGGGAGTGATGGGCATCATGGTTACCAGCTGTAAACAATGGAGCGCAATCGATGACGAGAAGATGATCTAGTCAGGAGAAGTGATGACGACGACGTCTGTGCACGTGTCACTGTTTCATATTCACGTCACGTCACATCCGTCCCTCTTCTACAACACGATACAGCGAGTTGAAAACGAAACTGGAAGATAAAAGGTGCTACAGTAGCGTGCAGCCAAATGTATGCATGGGCAGGGACAGCGGGAGGAGGAGAATTTGAATATGGCACTCAAGACGAACTGGTAAGCGTCAAACTCGAGATGACAAGTCTGTTGCGAACAAGGGCAAACATGCAAAAAAATATATATATATATAAATAAATAAAAAACTTCCACTTCCTCTTCCAGGCTGGAGACTGGCTGTTAAATCTTGGAGTGCGAGTGTAATAAATCCCGTCGAGCTAAATCCCAAAGGAGCAATTACTGTTGTGTTCTCACAATATAACGACGAGCCCAAGAAAAACAAAAAGGAGACATCAATAATACATCACCAATACTACAGGCTCTGTGCTGGGGAAGGCTCTGCTTCCCTCTGAAAACACTTTCAATGGTAAATATTCGAGTTGGAGTGAGTCCATTATGTGCTGGAACACAGGATAATGAGAGACAGTAACCAAAAAGGGCGTGTGTGTGTGTGTGTCGTGTGTCTGTGTGTGTGTATAAAACACCAGCTGCCAGTGACAACACACGTCAAGTAGGAGGAATCTCCTGGGAGGCGGCAGATTTCATCCTGGCAGAAGGACACGTGAGTGTGTCTCTGTGTGTTCATGTGCATGCGAGCGTGTCTGTGTGGGAATGGAGATTAAATAATAACATTTACCCAAACGCTTTCACCAGGAGCCACTTGTTCTCTGCTTGAATATTTAGGTGTTGTGATACCTAATATGTCGGCTTTTCAGCGCAAACACCAGGAATTCATAGAAGAAGAAGAAGGAAAAAAAGCAAAACAGTAAACAAAAAACACCTAAAACACAGATCCCGTCTGCACATCATGCTTTCAACCTGGTTTCCCAGTGTTTGAGGTCTGGTTAAAGGCACCTGATGATAAAACTAGCGCCACCAGCTGTTTATCTTGATCTACCCGCCTCCTAATATTTGTGTAACAGCAGTAGCGTTTTATTCCTCCCTGGAGCTGCATGTACGTCCTGGTTGGAGACTTGACTAATGAGTTGTTCGCTTGTTCCACCAAAGACTGATTTCCCCCTCCAAAACTTCTCAGATGGCCTCACTAAATTAGAAGATCAAAGAAGTGAAAGTACGCAATGTTTCACAAAAAGCTAAGATTAAAGGAAAGTGGAAAAAAAAAAACTTTGTTTTTTCATCTCTGCTCTTCTTATTAATCATCTCACAAACCTTCAGATTCATCTTGTGACCCGCTGGAGGAGCCTGGGGATCCACTAAGTTGGGCAAAGCTAACTAACTCGCTGCATGAAGTAGACAAAACTAACCAAAAACGTCCCGTGCATGCAGATGCATCAATATTAATTATATCATTTGCAATAATTTATTAAGCACAGGGTTAAATTTTCTTCAGTATAACAGTTATTAAAGTGCTTTTACATTGCATGATTGATCCTTTTACTTTGATATTAATATTTATCATAATGGTAATAATGAGGCCATCTGCATGCAGAGCTGAAACTCCCAGTGTAACCGGGTGGAGCTCGGGGAGGGGAGGAGCGCTTGTTTATGCGATTTTCTGCTGCATTCCCAGAGACACAGGCTTTTAATAGGAAAGCGTTAATGAAATGAATCACAATGCTAATGTGTAGTGCCAAGGTAATGCCTATTCATTTACCTAATGGATACGCACCTGAGATGCGATAATAGCCAAACTGGTGATTATGAACATGCTGGTTGAGCTTCACAGGGAAAGAAATGGCTCCTGCCAGCAGCAGCAGCAGCAGCAACTCTGGATCCGACTCACATCAATAAATGCCTGTTGTTGTTGTTGTTGTTGTTGTTGTTTTTCTTCTTTCTCTTCCTTCTTTTTCTTTTTCAGCTTTTCACCAAGGTGATGAGCCTCCCCCACAAACACAGGGCTCATTAGTCTAATCCTGAGTGTATTCTGTCTAGCTGGAATTCATAAAGACACAAACAATGCGTGCACACATGCTAACAGCTTTCTGTCGGTGAGGTGCTCCCACTGTTTTATCCCTTAATGAGGCCTGATCAGGCTTGTTCACGCTTCTCACACTGAGGAGAAGGTGAACGTCACGCAGCCGCGGCGCTGAGGGGTGCGTTCAGAGGCCTCAATGAGCCAGAAAGAAGAAGCACCAGTAGCAAAAACAACAACAACAACAACAACAGAGCGGGTGAAAGTCCTGCATTCAAACTTTTACTTCACCAACAAAACAACAGAATCATCACCAAAATATATTCATCATGTAAAATAAACTCATTCTGCAGGAAGAGAAACTAATTTTTTTTTGCATCTTTGGCACTTTGTGAAATTTTGGGTCACAAAAACTTAAAATGACTTCATCTGACTTCAGTTTAGACGGGAGCTGCTGTTGATGTGATAGTTCAGGTTGTTTGCACACCTATGGTGCGAACTGTATCACGCTGCAGGTCAGCTGTTTTATGCAGCGTGGGTGTAGGAATACGTCTGTTGAGACGCTGTGAAAACATAGTGCGAGAAGATAAAGAGCTGAAAATATTCGTCATGAAACCTACGGTATACAAGTCTGAAACATGTTGGAAACACACTTCATACACATACAGTACTAAGCATTGTCAAATCACTATCATCATTTATAAAGCATCCCTCTTGCATTGATGCCAATTACTATGGACTAGGGCCAAGGGTCTTCAATGTCATTAAGGCCAAGGACCCCCCAAGGAAACTGTACTGTAGGTTTGTGTATTGGATATAACCTATTCACGTAATACACATGTTCATATGTTCATGTTTTTATTTTAAACATGGAACCTACAGTACAATGAGCAGGGGGCCGTCCCACTGCCATTTATAAACAGACCTTGTTAACTGATACCAATGCCAGTATCGACAATGTCTGTCAACTGCGTGGTAATCATGCAGACAAGCTGTTCAAACGGACTGGTTTTATTTTAAACATAAATGTGAAAACCAGTAATATACCTCTGCATACGGACCCCCTGCTGAAGAACTCTGGGCTTTATAAACAGAGTCATTTACCTGTCGAGCTCATGTGTGATGTGTTTTATATTTCTATAAGTAACAAATAATGGATTCATTATTTATAGATCAAGTAGATCGGGCGGCTGTGGCTCAGTGTGTGTGTGAAAGGGTGAATGCGACAAAAACAGTGTAAAGAGCTTTAAGTGACTAGAAAAGCGCTACAGTATATACGTGCAAGTCCATTTACCATTTACCAAATTTAAACCAGTTGTTTAGGAGATGTGCGTCTGTAGACGTCGGTCCGTTAATGAACAAACTATTTAGATCCACATGCTGCACTTATACATTACAGTGTACTTTGTACTAATAGAAAGTGCGTATGTTAGTAGGCTACTGTAGATGTTTTATTGTAGATTAGCTAGTGTGCAAGTTATAATAAAGTGCCCCTTGTTTTTTTTCTGCAGGTATATCAGTGTTTGATCACTCAGGTAGAGCTGGTGCTCCTGCTACCTATAACACACTGACTACACATGATCATCCCACATTAAATAACCTGAAGTATCACCGTTAATCACCTGATCTGGTCACTAACATAGAGAGGAACTGATGTAAAACAGTCTAAAAGGTTGCACCCTGCTTCAATCTGTAACAAAAGACATATTTACATGAAGCCAAACAGGATAAAATTTAAACACTTTATTAAGAATAAACAAGCTGAAAACAAGTGAAATCTATACCTTTTCATAAATAGATCAACCGTGTCCATGATTAACTTTAAATGCATCAGGACGTACGTGTTTAAAAACACATGATGTGCTCGTCTCAAGCTGCACAGCTGTTCCAGTCCAACGCTTCGCCGCATACAAACACCAGACGTATTAAATCACTTCGCATGTAAACAGTTGATCTGAAGCTAATGTGTTACATTCAATAAATAGAACCCATTAACTTTTAATGTTTTAATTCAAAGTCGCCACAGACGTCGCATCAGTGTAGCGGAGATGAACAAGTGTGATATCAACGTCTGTGCGGTCGATACTTGTTATTAGCCGAGCATCTGACGCTGTCATCATCATCATCAAGGTTTTGATGCATCGGTAATGAGACCATGATGGAAGGCAGAATTAACACTGTGATTATGAGTCGAGGAAATTGACTCATCTTCATCTCACAGACAGACACACGCTCTTCTGCCTCTGCAGCCGATAATTTCATCAGCCAGCCGTGGCCAGCTGTCCTCGGATCAGTCTTCTCCTGCGTGAATCTGACAATCAACAGTGTCGTCGGTGTTGAAATGTTTATTCTTCTAATTCAAGTTTTTCCAGTTTTGCATCAGCGTGTTGAATCTGATCGGTGGAGGAACGATCACTGTCGTATTTTGGGAGGAACTTCGAGTCGAGAAGAAACTTTCATTCATGGTTGCATTTGTTTATCTTGACAGTCAGTCTGAGACGACGGTGGCAGAAGTTTCCAAAGATTACTCGCCTCCAAAACAATCTTTTAAACACGCTGAGTTGCTTTCGACAAATATTTAATCCCCGCTGGCGCGATCAGAGCGATACACAAGTGTCGCTCCAAATGTTGCATGGTTTTGTGTTGCAGGCTGAACAATGAGTTTAATTTGTTTCATTAAGGGGGGAAAAAACAACATTTTAGAGCAACTTTTCTTTTTATTAAAAACCAACCGTCCTGCTGGCTCACAATGAAACACAATTCTCACTTGATTTTTATCTTATTATCCGAGAGCACAAACATTCATTGATCCCCGCGAAGCAGCTGTCAAGCTATAATTTAGTCTGGCTGGTTATTTGTTCAGCAAAAGGTTAATTTTTTGCTGCGCGGCATCACAAACAGTGCAGCGAGGAATCACACACCTGCCGCAGCTTTTTCTTGGTTCATACAGAAATAATTGTGCATCCCTGAAAAACCCACTGAAGGTTATCAGCATCAAATACATTTTAGAGGCTATTCTGTCCTCCAATGGTGTGTTGATGTTCAAAATATATTCAGAGATATTGTGTTCAGCCCTGGCTCGGCTGGAGCAGTTGTTTCTGAAACAGGAAGCAGTGTTTCCGCAAGTAGTGGCTTTTTTTGCTTTTCCACAAGCGCTCGAGCGTGACGTCCGACAACAATCAAACCCGCTGTCTGTACTGAGACTGTTGTTAGTCTTTCACCTGAGGTAACGAGGTGTAGACGAGTGAGTTTGAAGCTGACGAGAGAAGAGAGACGTAGACGCCATGATATGACAGCCCCGCCCCCGCTGAGGAGGAACTGTGAAGGAATCAGCTGTGATGGAAAAGGACCTAAACCGAGTCGAGTAGAGCTGTAACTGTGTAGTGGAAAGGGCTGCAAAGTAATGGTAACTGGTAGTGGAAACCCTGCTTTACATTGTTTTAACATCTAATACCAAAAGAGTTATCTTGAGCTAGTAAGTCTTGCTTGTCTCCAGTAAGTCGCTGCCCTATTTTCCAAGATGACTCTTTGACCTGGTGCCTGGGTGCTTGACGTTATGTCACTTTAAAGGTGTACAGAAATGGCCGTTTGTCCCGTTTGTCGCGCGGAGTTGTCACAGGCTGCAACACGACTTTACCCGAGTAAGGTAAACTGATTTGATTGGTCGTTATTGAGCGGGCGGGACATTCAAAGCTTGGGGCGAGTCCGAGCGCCGTGTGTGTGTGCGTGTTTCAGACGTTTGAATGACGGAAGACAGATCCAATATGAATCGTGTACAGGCTGACGTACAATCCGTGCGCCTGCATTGTCCAATGTGAAACAAAATACAACACTTTCATCCTGGATTTACTCAAAAATAGAATTTTGCACAAAGTTTGGCCTACATCGTCTGATAGAAGAGTTTTTACAC
The DNA here is from genome assembly GCA_030347415.2 of Decapterus maruadsi. Lineage (NCBI taxonomy): Eukaryota > Metazoa > Chordata > Actinopteri > Carangiformes > Carangidae > Decapterus > Decapterus maruadsi. Next base: position 25,127,009 of record CM064906.1, read on the forward strand.
TAATTTTATGACCCAGAGTGGCTCAAATTCAGTTTTCTTTTCTGTACACCTTTAAAGGTCGCGCTCTTGTGAGTTAATTAACATCGTATTAACCCCTCCTCATAATCTTTAGTTTACCTTAGTACTCACGAGAACCCGGGGAGAACCGGGGAGCGTTAAACCCCAAAGATCAGTTCGTTTGGACAGATGTCAACACAGCAATTTGTGCTTGAAACGGGACAAAACAAGAGGGATGAGATCGCAGAGAAGAGCTGATCTCGGCTCGCTTCGTTCTAGCCATAGAGCGGTTTGTTTGCAGTGAGAACGTAATCGACTCGGCAACACGCATCACGCTGCTGATGTTCCATTGTTCTCAACGGGCCGGGCCGACCTGATGTGCCGGGCCCTGCAAGCGCTTCCTTCTTTATTTCTTTTTTTTTTGCCAGGTTTGGACTGAAAATATATACGAATGACTCGGGTTTGGCCCAGGCTTCAACCGTGGGTCGTGTTTTAATCTTCAGGCCTGCTGAGACTATTTTGTTTTTCCAGGGTAACCTCCTCCTCCTCCTCCTCTTTCCGGGTAAGATTTCTGACCAATGAGAGAACAGTTGGCTCACGCATGGCATTTGTTCACAACTTCGGACCGCCTGGGACTGTTAATGTGTGAACACAAACAACAACAAAAAACAAAAACAGCAGCAATTGTTTCCTTTTAGCCAGTGGATCAGAGCAAAGCAAACGAGCCACATGTCTGAGTAAACCCTCATGTGTCTGGATGTCGACAGTTTTTGAATGGCTGCAGTGAAACGGCGCTGGAAATTTGCCACATGATTAAATATACGATTAACAATAATTTTCTATTTTGAACTGCAGGAAGTTGAGTCAGAGCCTTGCTGTGTTTTGATGAGATTAAACCGAGGGCCGTGAGGGTTTACACCACATCAACTACATCCTGTGCCTCCACGACTGAAATCAATTTAGTCGTTCTGACAATTGTGGAAACTTCCAGCGTTGACCTACATGTCAGTGTGACCCACTTGCTACAACCGAGATCTCACAAAAATTACACTCTGAGGTACAGTGTGTGTGTGTGTGTGTGTAAACCTCTGCATCTCTATGGGATTGTAGAGTGACGGGAGTGACATTGTTGTATCTGCAGATTAAAGGGATAGTTCAACATTTTGGCAAACTGGCCATAATCCCTAATTCACCACGCTATGAGATAATACCAGAATACCATAGTCATAGCAGCAGGTTCGTTACCTTTATTTGTCGATGCAAGCTATTTTTGGAACGGTGGAGCAGAGCCGTGAGCTGCTCAGAGCTACACTACGGAGGCTCATGGGATTTCTTGGTTTCCCTCATCAAACTCATCAAATACACAATCCAACAACTCCAAAACGAGAGGAGGGAAATGCAGAGACTGCTTGCCGGAAAACTGCTCCTGACGGGAACGTGCATCAGTGGTTTTGCATGAATTTACCTCTAAAACAACTCCATCTCATAACGTTGTGTTATTATCTCATAGCGTAGTGAATGTGCAGGTCACAACTTGTCCACCAGAGCGTTTTGGAGTTGTTGGATTGTGTATTTGATGAGTTTGATGAGGGAAACCAAGAAATCCCATTAGCTTCCGTAGCGTAGCTCTGAGCAGCTCACGGCTCTGCTCTGCCGTTCTAAAAATAGCTTGCACCGACAATTAAAGGTAACAAACCTACTGCTATGACTATAGGGATTATGGCCAATTTTGCCAAAATATTGAACTATCCCTTTAAAATCCTTTAAGATCTGATTTTAACTTTCTGCAACAAACAAACCAACAACCGCAGTGTTTGACAGGAAGTGCATGCGTGTGAAAACAGATGCGTGAGGACAAATTCTCACTCCACTTCCCCCCATGTCGATGTTCACCAACACCTTTGCTCTTGTAGCAACAGAGACCTGTGTTTTATCGGAGAAGTGACACAAACAACCAGGGAAAATTATCTCCAGCTGAGCGACTCCTGTTCGACCTCCACTCCAATGTCTCTGTGTCCTCGTCGCTCACAAGGAAACCAGATATATATAAACGTATAACAGTATCTCACGCCGGGTCCTGTTTATTATCCTATTATAACAGCAAATACTTTGGTTTTATGTTCTCCTTTGTTATGAGGAGCAGCTGTTTGCAGCTTTCTCCAAGGTGGCTCCTCGGCAAAGAATAAAGAAAAAAAAACATGTAAAAAAAGTAAAATGAAGAACAAACATAAAGTGCTGCCTTCGTGTTATATGAGAGCGTTATAAGGATTTCATTTGTGCTCATGTCACGATCCAGGCTTTAAACTAGATAACTGGAGAAAGTCAAATTTCTCTGAAAGCTTCTACATAAATATCTCTCTCTCACTAATAAGGAAGAACCTCAAAACCAAACACTCGCTTCACATGAGCCAAAAACGTTGTTAAGTGTTAAAACCCTGATTTTATGAATGTGTTTTATGACCTGAATGTGACCGGATTCTCAATTATGCAGAAGTTTAAGCCTCAATTAAACTTAAACAAGTGAGAAATACAAAAATTCACCTCCTGTCCAGTTGGACGAGGAACTCAGCTGCAAAGACCAAAGCACATCTGATGTGAAGTTGGACATCTTAACATGGAAGTCAGTGGGGACTGACTCTAGTGGGCATTATAGTCATTATATTATAGTCATTACAAGAAGTGCAGTTTATGCTTCTTCATCTTCCCTGCTCGGGTTCATCCACCATCGAGTTGAAAAGCTGAACATTATAACTTTCCCATAACCCTGCAGGGACTCTAGTATTGGACTGCATTAGTTTTTGCTAAGTGCATTTCAGTCAGACAACTCTGGAATAAAGAACAAATCATTTACTGAGCGTACTGTGGGCAAGGCAAGCTGAAGCTCAGCATCCTAGGTATCCTTGAGCATGGCTGCAGCAGGGTCGACGTCAGGCTCTGTCTTGGTTGTCTGCTTTGCCAGACATTAAAGGGAATGAAGCAGACCCCCACAGGAGATCCTATAGAGACAGAGGTGGATGCGGGGGAGGAGGGGGCAGGACCCCACAGGCAGCAGCAGCAGCAGCAGCAGCAGCATAGCCAGGGATGAGCAGGTAAACTGGGGGGTTTAAATAACCCGCCCTATGAGGAGAGCATGTGACTGATCAGCTGATCAGGATGCATGCAGTCGTCTGCCTGAACTAGCTCTGCAGGCTTCGCCACCTTTGTTTGTCTGTTATCTCGCCTCCCAGGGCAACAGCAAAGATGGAGATCTTCTTCTGGAGCAAATTTTTTTTTTTTACTAAATAGCTTGAAATCGTCTTCACGCCCCGAGTGCAACCAATTAATTAAATGCTTTTTCACAAAAATGAAACAAGTCCGTCACCTGTGGGACTGACAATCTTGTAAAGACAGCATCCAATCATCAATTGGATCGTGATGTGTCAATCAAACTGCTGTTTCTGTCCCTCTGTCCCTCCTCTGCCTGTACCACTCTTCGTGCACTAAATACGTGCACGATTCAACAAGTTATGCCACAAAAAAGACAACAGCTGATACAGAAAAAGCTGGAGGAAAGTTAGCGATGCTGCACAGTGACACGCGACAGTATCGCGGAAAGCTGCGCAGAAAGGGTGATAAGTTGCATTTTGCTCAGTCACACTGTTCTTCTTCTTCTCTCACGTCATCTTCACTTGTTGCTTCTGTATAACTGAGCTGAAAACTTTATCTAGATTTACTTTATCACAGAGGACGGTCGACTTCCACAGACTGCTGCTCGCTGACGCCCTGTCACCGGGGACGACTGGAGAAGATAACCATCAAGAGGAGACAAATACATTCATCTACCCAGAATATGCATCGCCTCCCAAGGTGCTTTAATAATCAGATTTCAGTCTCAAATGTTTCTCATTGGCATTTACGTTTAGTTTTTTTTTCTTCTTCAGATCAAATAGATATTACGCCGCTCTAGAGACATGAAGGGGATAAAGCTGCCAGCAAGTTTCTGAAGAAGATGAATGAAAGATGGTGGAGATGGAGGAGGAGGATTAAGGAGACGCTATGATCGACTGTTCCTCGCCATGATTGGTCAGAAGAGTGGAGGTGAGGAAAGAGCTTCGACTTCTCTCCCTTGTTCTCGATTAAAACTATTTATCACTTTTCATATAAAGCCGTGACTGCAACACTAACCAGGAATGTTAATATTTAAATACCACATAGAAAAATATTCACCATACCCATGTTTGGTACCTCTATGATCTGACCATTACTTTTTTGGGACATATTGGGCCCAAAAATAGAGTAATATCAGCTGATTCAACCACTTATTTCTGTTTTGTAAAATGACAAAAAAGGCAAATATATCATCCCACTTTTAGCTATAAATATTTTTGTGGTATCAAATTAACTCCATAATTATAATTAACTGTTTTTTCACTCAAGTTTATGTGTTTTCATCCACCCATTGGCTGTACGGTTTATTAATGAAGGGCCATAGCAGCTGGAGCCAATGGCAGTCAGTCGACATAACACCCACATTCACAGCTACAGGCAACAGGCTTTATACACAGCTCCACTACTTCCTGAACTTAAACCAGCTCCTTTATTTCCTGTTTTATATTAAACTGACTGATCCAGGTGTTTCTGACTCTGACCTAATCAGTTTGTCCAATAATGTAAAACAGGGAATAAATGAGCTGGTTTAAGTTCAGGAAGTAGTGGAGCTGTGCATAAAGCACGTGTTGCCTGTACTGTAGCTGTGAATGTGAGTGTTATGTCGGCCCTATGATCTTCCCTGTGACTGTGAACGGCTGCTATGACCCTGCATTAATAAACTGTGCAGCCAACGGGTGGATGGATGGATGACAACACATTCACTTGAAACCTAACGAGTGAAACAACCAGTTTTTGTTTGACTTTGACTCTAATTAACCCAATGCAGCTGCAGAACCACCCATGCAAACTCCACACCGGACGACCTCAGACCTGGGGTTCAAACCCAGAATCAAACTGCTGCAAGTCCACAGTGTTTCCATAACAACCAATCCTGTGTGAAGATATAGTGTTAGGTTTCCACAGCAGGTCCAAGATCTTCATTTATCTTTAGATGTTGTGATTATTTTTCATCAAACCGTTGAACCACGTCCTTCTGAGTCTCTCTGCCGTCACCTGTCTGTGTGAACAACTCGGCTCAGCTTCACGGTGCAACGATGCATCCGCTTGAAATTACTCTCCAGGAGTTTGGACTATCTACAGTATCTATTTTCCACATGATGACTTGGGCTCCTGCTACAGACCCTGCTGTTGATAAAAACCTGAATTAATGTGGAGTCCCCAGCGGAGAGGAAAGAGAAGGAGGCGGTGGTGGCAGCAGCAGCAGCAGCAGCAGCAGCAGCTCTGTGTGCAGCCAGGAAAAAATGCGTGTTCAGTCAGTGAGAGCGGGAGACCAAAGAACCAAAGAACCTTCGAAGAATAACCGTGACACCGTCTCCTCAATGGGGTGGAGGGGGGGTTGATGGGATATACATCAAAGTCCGCTCTGTAATTGGGCGTATCTCCACTGAAGGCAGACAACGTCGTAGGGGCGGCAATTTAATGTCACATCAGCAAAACAGTACAAGGCTGCAGAAGCCCCGTTAGTTCTTTCTTTCTTTCTTTCTTTCTTTCTTTCTTCTTTCTCTGGTCTTCCACAACTTTTTTTTCTTTTTGTCACTTTCTAGTTTTACACTCAAACTTTGCCAACTTTAATACAAGTCTGCTCCTTGTTTGCTGCACTTCCAGCCAAGACGCTCAGTGTTTCTGGCAAACCTCAGGTCTCCATAATTAATAACCTTGGCATCCAATATGTTTCTAATCTGGGATGTGGTTGTGAAGAGGGAGGGGGGAGGGAGGGTTGCTCAGGACGTACGGACAGAGATTACGCCACAATACAAATAACAGTTTGATCACCCCCCTCTCCCACCATGGAGGACACGCTCATTAATCACGCCTTAAGAGCTGAATAAAGTAGCCGCCTCGTGTGTGTGAGTGAGGAGCCAGAGGACGGAGAAAGCAAAGAAATTGAGTTTTATTGTGATGCTTCCTGCCGGCCGTCTCTTTGTATTCGCTCTCGGTGGCGGCGGTGATGGCAGTGGGCCTCATCATCTATCTCCTGATGGCTGTGCCAAAAGGTATATCATCCATTTCTCGTGTAGTTTAACCTTTTCAGATCCTCCTCGGGGTCTCTTGTGCGGGGGCCAAACGAGGGAGGCGTCGTCGCCCCCCACGGGCTGCAGCTTTACCGAGCACCAAAGGTTAAAACACGGAGAGGCATGAAATCACCATTCAGCTCTTGACACGCGCCTCCAGAAATTTCCCTCCAGTTTCCTTTATGTTGGAAATGTTTGACTTCGCCCGTGATTCCCTAACCACAGAATGCCAAAAGGCACCAAGTGTGAGATTACTCCGTCGAGGGAATGCTTATCAAGAGGCAGCAACCCCCTCCCCTCCCACCACCTCCACCCAACTCACCCCACACCTCCTTTTCCTCCTCCTCCTCCTCGTCTCCCTCCTTCATCCATAATTGCTTTCCAGGCCTGCACTGGAAAGAGCCTGGAGCAGTGTTATGTTTGGCGGGAGCAGAATGCACTGGAGATAAGTTGAAATCCGAGACTATGCCCCAATTGGGACCAGTGAGATATAACGAAACCACTATTCTCCTCTCTTCAGTCAAAACGGAGCATTTCTAGCATTCTAACAAGGTCTCTGCATAAAAATAGCGGTTATCTGTCAGTAATGTTTTGTGCAGCTCTCCTTGTAATTTAAAAACTCCTAATGGTACGAAACACAAAGACAGACCACACACACACACACACACATATGCACAGACTTATACACACACACACTCAGGCCCAAAGCCTTCACAAACACTGTTAGTTCGCATAAGGCGACTACAGAGTCCTCGGCCATAACGGTCTAATTGAGGAGTTTTCTGTCTCGCTATCAGCTGCCTGACTGCGTCGCAAAAAAACCCCTAATGAACGGTGAAAAATGGTTTTGTTGCTCGGAGAAAACCACAGAAGATGTGGCTGTCTGAGATGAAATATTTAACATCTCACTTCTCCAGCTGTCACTAAAGCTGCGGCTGGGAGAGAGATGCCTTGTCATGTCTCCTTGGCACAGACGACTTCGTTCTCCTTGGCTCTTGCCTCCCAGCAAAGCGTCGCTAGCGAGTCAGAAGAGAGTGTTTCCAAGCCCAGATATGTCTAGAAAAAACAAAACAAAACAAAACAACTCTGTCCTGAGTTTCTGCACGAGACGCTGCTCGGTAAATGTCTCCATGTCTCGGTCTGAAGCTGCACGACGGTTTCTGGTGTTCTCCTGTTGGCGTCTCCAGTGTGAACCTGCCTGGAATTTTCGTTAGCAGCATCGTGAGGCTGAGATTTGTTGTTTTGGACGGATGATTTCATTTCATTTTGGTGACATTTTTAGTGCCAAAATTTTAATTTGTTTGCCAGTTTGATACATTTCACTTGACTCGATGCAAAATTCCTATTAGCCCCAGTTATGCTGCATGTAGCTACTGCTAATGGGCCTGGAGCCTTTTCCTACGTGGAGGTTGCATGTTCTCCCTGTTCCTGTGTGTCCTCTCTCCAGTTCCTCTGGCTTCCTCCCCTGTGATGGGAATAACAGCGTTATAAAATATAAAATAATGGCAACAAGTAATCAAAATAATTACTGTTTGCCCCGTTATAACACTGTTACCGTTACTGACAATTAAATGCGCTGTTACTTGACTCAAGAAGTCCTGTCACAAAATAAAATACACCCGTTAAATTGCATGAACGTTACAGTACATGCACATTTTTTTCAATTTTTTCAATCTATCGACCTCCACACAGACCGGCTCCACAACGCTGAGGATTACTGAGTCACTTGGTTAGTTCCAGATAAACGAGAGGTTAAAGTTATGGTTGGGGAGTTAGTAATTTGACTTATTTGAGCATTTTATTCTTTTTAAAGTAATGCAATAGTTATTTTTCCTGGTAACTAGTTACTTATATAATGCAGTAATTCAGTTACTAGTTACTTGGGGAAAGTACCTATCACCAACTAATTACTTTCTTTACTTTTTTTTTTTTTTTTGAGGGGGGGGGGGGGGGTTTTTGCCTTTAATGGACAGTAGCTACAGTTGAGACAGACAGGAAATGTGGCAGCAGAGAGAGGGAGAGTGATAAGCAGCAAAGGGCCGCCTGAGAAAGGATTCGAACCTGCAGCGAGGACTACAGCCTCTGCATATGGAGCGTCTGCTCTACAAACTGAGCCAAACGACGCCCCAAATAATTACTTTTTAAAAGTAACGTGCCCAACACTGTTCCTCCTGCAGTACAAACACGTGCTCCATTAGGGTGATTGGTAACTCTAATGTGTGTGTGTGTGTGAGGTTGTTTGTGTCTTTGTGTGAGTCCTGCGTTGGCCTGGCGACCTGTACAGCTTCTCTGTGACCCAGCGTGAATAGCTAATGGATGGATGCATGCCTTGTTTACTTTTGTTAGCATCGCTCTCCAAAGTGCAGCTCCACTGATCTCACATCCAAAGCTTGTTTCCTGTTGCATATGTGGGAAAAAAAGAGAAAAAAAAGCTGCTCTTGGCTCCAAAGGAAGCCGCGTGATTGGTTTAAAAATCTAAATAAATCTGTGGAGTGAACTCTTCAGCCTCCGTAGCCAGCTCCTCATCTTTGCTTCAGGCTAGCAGCTTGAGGCTACTGGGATAAGTACTATAGACTGTCGGCGGTGCAGTTGCATCACGCTGGCAACCTAATTAAACACAATATATCTAGTTCTGCTGCGTTTATTTTGATCCTCATCTTCTGTTTAATCTGTGAACTGCTCCTTTAAGTGGAGTCTCTCAGCTCCGAGCGCGATCCGTCGACTCTTAGCCGTGTTTGTTCAGGAGCCAAAGGTTTGACTTTTAATCATATGAAAAAACATCATGTCTGCTGTTCAGCTGGTTCATTCCTCTCCGGCGTGACACCGGGGCGTCCCGCGTGTCTGATAAGGCGCCTCGCTCTCGTCTGCTGCACAGAAATCTCCTCCATTACTCCGTCTCCACCTGACTTGCGGGATATCAGTTAGGAATCTGCATGATTCTGGTGTCAGAGAGGCAATCAAAGGGAGACGCTTACACTGCCTCATCCTCACATCTCCACCGAGAGACAGGGCAGAGTGGTTTCCTCTCCTCCTCCTCATCCTCCTCCTCCTCCTCCTCCTGCTGCTCCTGCTCACCGAGGAAATAAAAAGCAGGATAGTGCTGGAAGAAAGGAAACCCAATGGTATTTCATCCTCTATCTCTCACTCTTGTGTTCTGCTTCTCCCTCCTCTATCGCCTCTTTCTCTCCGGCTGAACCTTTTCCCGAGTCCTATATTCTCTTTATATCGTTCCCTCTTTCCTTAAACTTCCCTAGTTTTGTCCTCTTCTCTCATTCTCTTTGCCCTGACTCCACAAGAGTTTCTTCGCCTTTTCATCTTTGGTCCTGCATTTCTTTTCTTTCGCTTCCTTATCTCATCCTTCTCCTCCTCAGTCTGCACGGCATAAGTTCAGCCCCGAACCAGCGCGGCCGGCTGCACAGATAGAAATAAATTAGCCTTTATTCTGACCTGAATCAAACATGCTGCATTAAAAGTACTTTATAGGATTTTATGCATTTCAGATGCACAAATAGGGTCAGCGATTTCTAAAAAATCTCACAATTTTAGTTCATAACCTGACACGGGTGGAGAAACATTTATTTTTAATGTGCGGGGAAATGTTTTAGCATCTCGGCCAAAAAGTCTGCACTAAACTTCACCGAGCTTCAGAACGGCTTCCGGGCTGTGATGAGTTTTAATACTCTGGTGGAAGATAGAGTGAAATGGTCAGAGGCTGACTGGCACTGCACCCTGCGTGCCAGTCAGCTGATATCTCAGAAAGATCAATATGGCAGAGGGGTCAGCGAGCAAAAATGAAGAAGACAAATGTTCATGTCAGAGTTTTTCTATTTTTTTTTTCCTTCTTCCAAACACCAATCATTTAGCGCCGCAGGAGAACAAATGCGAGGCAAGGTCAACAACTTTTTTTTTTTTTTTACACCACCACAGAAGATATATCTGCAGAGAGAAAGCTCATCCGTGTTGTTGAACTGCACCTCGGAGGGAATACAATGGCTTCAAGATGGGAATGCAAAGAATGTGAAGGTTGTACTGCATTATGCACAACCACACGCGGTTGTAGCGAAAGTGCATTCAAATCATAAAGCATTGATTGCAGCAGCTCAGCGTGGCAGAAAGTGAAGGGTGACATGATAGCAGGTTTGGAGAAGCGTAAATGATGCTCAGCGAAGCCGTCGCCCTAATTGATGTCCCCTGTCACCAAAATGTCAATAAGTTTATTGCCAAGAGAAAAAATAAATTGGCGGTTTACTTACAATGCTCAGCTGCTCCCGTCACTGGGAGAAAATCAATTCTCATCCATAGCCGGGGTTTACTGACGCATTACAGACAAATCCTCATCAAATCAAAACGCACACGGTCACTGACTATTGGCATTTCAGGCGGTGAGAATAAAAAGATGCTGCTGCTGCTGCTGCTGCGTGCCCCATCAGCTGTCTACAGATATGACTGACTCATTTCGTATATTTGTGCTGCACTCGACTTCTGACAGAACTGCGTGACTCCGCTCGCCGATAATTCGGATTCAGAGCAAACCAAAAAAAAAACAACTGAACAGCCTCTGGCATATTGAGTGACAGCTCCGGACTAGAATTAACCGGGTTTTAATGTTGTCTGCTACATCATGTCCTACATCTGCTGCACCACACCCCGCTACATAAACACACAAAATCACACATCATCGTTGCACACATTAACAAAAAAGTAATTTTCAAGCATTACTTTCATTTGTTACAGCTAAGATCTTACTCAATGCTAAATTGCTGAGATGTGGGAGGAGAAGCCGCCTCACTCCACACAGGAGTCTATTAAAGCAACCCAGTGACAAACAGGCTGAGAAAATCTGCAGCTCAAACCAATTATCTAAACCAAATTATCTGGAAGTTAAAACAAACGCATGTGAAATGTTTGTTATAATTGGACCCTTGCACTGGAGGGGGAATAAAACAAAACAAAAAAGCATGTTTTGTACAAATATCATGAATCATACACTTCACCTGACAGGATGCATTTCCCCCCCAGGACCCTGCAGTACTGTACAGGCCTGCATCTGGTTCTCCTGAGATCAGCAGCCGACGCTCATGCACGAACCGTTTTTACTGCCTGCGTTGCATGTCTACGTGTAAGGAGGTGCGTTCGTATGTGGCTCTGTCGGCTGGGTCGTTTGGTTTTAGGTGCATGCAAGCGCTCACATGTAGACGCTTGCATGTGATGTATGTTTTATGAATGACCCTCCTGATCTGCACTGCTGCTACTGCGATGCTGCTCACCCCAAACTCAAACCTCAAACCTCAAGCAGCACTTTGCAGAACTAAAAGACTAAAAAAACTATCTATTCCTCCATTTTTAATAATGAGGGGCCCTGACTGGGAGGAGGGGGGGTTGGGGGGCTTTGGTACATGCCGTCTTCTGTATCCTCCCACTTCCTGTCATCACTCCAGTGATTCTGTAAAAAAAAAAAATCCACTTCCACTCTGCAGGTCGTAATCAGCGAGCGCTGCGTATGTTAATGTTTAATCAGGAAGTAGTTCAGCAAAGTCTAATAAATGAGTCATCATTAGGATAACGCGGGGAAACTGTGGACTTGGCCACACTGTCTTCTTCTTCTTCTTCTTCTTCACTCGGCTGGTAACTTAACTTGTGCCGGTTTCCTGCTGCAGTCTCTTTTCTGCAGCCCTAGCAGTGTGTTAATGAGGAAAACGCTGTCGTAAATAACTTTAATAAAATGCCAAAAACAAGAAGAATCATTCTTCTCACATTGAGTTTATCTTCTGTAAGGCAGCGAGGAGGCGAGGGGGGGGCATTCACAGCACACATTGCAACATGCAGAGCTGAAGGTAGAGAAAGTTAAGTGGGCAGAGCAGCAGCAGTTCTCCTGAGGAAACTCTGCCAGCTGATCTTTTCACAGTTATCAGCAGCCAACATTATAGGTTTCCACACTTGTTGGTTTCTGCTCCCGTGAGATTCCCTTTAATGAATAAAAGTTCCGCCTTCTGTTGCCAACTCGCATTACTTTGTCACAAGATTAAGTGACTCTTCAGGGCCCCTGGTGTTTAATTTAGCAAAAGTTCATTTACCAAAAGCAGGGCTAGTTTTTTTTTTTGCTTTTTTTTCTCCGTCTGACGTACAAGAACAATGTGTGTATTGGCTTCCAGATCTGTCTGGCTGATACATGTCCACTCTGCTTGTTTGTCTCGTCCACGCAGGGACAGCAGGGACGGCAGGGGGGCGGCTGTCAAATTACTCATATGCAAATCAACATATGACACATCGTCAAAGGGAGAGATGGCAGCGCCGATTGGCCCTGCTGTCCAAGCTCCCGTCAGTCGACGCCACGGACACGTCGCTCAAAGAAGGGGCCGAGCTGGAGGGGGAGAGAGAGAGAGAGAGCCCGCGGTTTGATTGAGGTGGAGGAGGGGGGGATGAAGGGGAGGGGAGGGAGCCTGTGTTTGAACAGGCGGCTTCTCTCCTTCTCAGAAGTGACTCAAATCGCCACAACGAGATGCCAGACTCCTACAGAGTGAGACACAAGTGGCCAGAGAGACTCTGAACACAACATCTGACTGATCCAGTCCGACTGTGGTCGTTCCTGCTGCTTTTTAGGAGTGTTAAAGGAACCTGTTACGTCGTCTGTAACTAGACTTGTAGGTCTTGAGACCGCCCTTGGTCTTGAGACCACTTTTTTTCCGACAGTCTTGGTTCTTGTCTCGGTCTCGGGTCTCTCGGTCCTGCAACGTCTCGGACTGGCAGAACTGTCTCGAAGGGATTTGTTGCCTACAATATCCAGGCAGGCACATACACAATGCACCGTCTCTGTACTGTTGTGCCTGTAGCTGAAATAATACAATCTCATATTTATACTGAGCAGCCGAACCCAGTATGGTGCTTATGTTCTACAAAATATATGACAAAAAAATATGGTGAAACTAGTTTTCTCGTCTTGGTCTTGAGCTCATCTTGTCTTAGTCTTGACTTGGTCTGTCTTGGTCAGTTCCTATCCAAAAGGTGAATGACCTCTGACCTATCCCTTAACCTTTAGGCTCAGAAAACACCATGAAGAACATCAGATAATTCAATATATTAAAGCAAAAAAAGTTCAGATGGATAATATACTACAATACTCTCTGGTCTCGGTTTAGGTCGGTCTTGACTACAAGTCTGTCTGTAACGGTCTCATCATCATCATCATCATCAACAACATCCATCCACGAGCTCTTTCCCAACTTTTCCATCTCTCTAAATCCCAACCATCTCATATCCAGTTGTTGCAGAACTGTTGCAGCAGCCATCATCCAGGTCAGTGGTGCAGACCGCTACACAAACCACCCAGCAGCCCATCAACCAAATTGCCTGCAGAGAAGCTCACTGTTATTATATGTTGCCTTCCAAAAAGAAAAAAGAAGAAGAAGAAAAAAAAAAAACCTTTACAAGGTGATTAGGTCTGCTTTACTTGCAGCGCCTTCGCTCCCCAGTACTCACATTGATTGTTTTCTCCTGCCTCGGTAAATAGCTGGAAGTCAATACACCCCTACAGTGACGTCAGGGTTCACATAGCTCCAGGTCTCCCAGGCTTATCAATTAGAGCCATGAATGCAGCCAAGGATTTCATTTGTAGCCTAAGCTGTTATTAGTAACGACAGGTGGGTACTGAGTGTGGCGCAACACAGTGCTGAGGAAAATTGTGATAAATGACGAGAAGGAGGGGCTCTCTCTCTCTTTCTACAGAGCTGTGCAGGTATACAGGACTACTGGGTATTAGACAGGAGGAAAGGTGTGTGTATTTGTTTGTGTGTGTAGAGAGAAAGAGAGATGGAAAAGTGGAGAAAGTGAAGATGTAGAGCACAAATTGGTTCCTAATGCGATAAAGTAAAAGTGGCTCCACTTTCTGAGGCTTTTGGTTCCTGCTCTGCCCTGCATTAGCCACTCACACACTCACACACACACTCCTGCATCATGGGCAGATGCGCACATACACAAACACACACATCTGTTTACCTTATGGTCGATGATGCCGCTGTATCCCTGGAGGACCGGCGGGTGAGGCTTGGCCACCCTCACGGAGACTTCAGTGGGCCGCCGCAGCTGTTCATGCTGTCGGATGCGCGTGTCGTTCGAATCCCTGGAAGCGATGTTGAAGCTGCCGTTGTACACGAGGAACAGGCTCGCGCACAGGAGAAGCACGAGGAGCACGGCTACCCCATGGCGCTGACGGAGACACAAGCAGATGCTGACAAATTAGTTCCCGAGTTCAAGCTGCACACAGAAAAGCTCAACAACAACAGATGAATGGGCGCGTGCTCCCATCATCATCATCATCATCTTTAGCTGGTTTGTCAATAAAAAAAAACATAAACTTTCCTTATAATTCATCTCACATGCAACCAAAACTTTAAAAAAAATTCTCGTATCGACTTGATCTAAGGGCACAGGCATATTCATGACATTGACAAGATGTCAGCCTGTTAATGATCACCTTAGACTTAGTTTGCCAGCATGCATGTCAATGTTCAGGTGCGTTCAGCGGCACATCTGCAGGCAGATTTACAGTAAAAAGCACCACAGCTCCGACGAGGCTGCGAGATTTACAGTTTAAAAAAAAAAAAAAAAAAAGTTCACACAGATGTCCTGACCTTCAGTGTTGGAGCTGCTGCCTCATAAATCCACCTTAAATCACAGCTGGATGAGAGGAGCAGCTCCCTCACACTGACACTGATAGTGGATTTGTTGTCTTTCATTATTTCACAGCTGTATAAACTGGAGCAACGTGCACGAATACAAGTGATTTTAAAGCAGTTATGAAAAATTCAATGCACTTGCACAAAATGTGTGTCTCCTCCTGCATTAAGGCGCAGATACAAACAAACACCCAGCAGCGCGCCGTGCTCCACGCTGTAGTGTTTAGTGGGAGAGAAGCCAGAGCTTTTAGTGCCAAAACAGCCCGCACAGCTGGACGTCCATTGTTCAGATCCTAATCTCTTGATCCGTCAGTGTACACACACACACGTATACACATGCACATGGCTACACTAACACACATACACACACGCACAGAGCGGCGTTACGGCGGCTGGAGCGCACTTCTCACAACAATGCTGGATTTGAAAGCAGCACAAACAGTTTAGTCAGTGGGGCTACGGGGCTCAAACCTTTACCATAGGTGTCTTCATTTTGCGGCGCGCTGTCTTATCGCTGCGGCTCGATGCGTCTGACTCCACTTTGTCTCATGGTCCAGCGCCGTCCGTCAGTCAGTCCGTCTACTCGCAGACCTCCTCCCCCTCCAGGATCCACTTCCAGTCTGTCCGCACTGTGCCAGCCCGCCCGCCGCCGCTGCTTGTGTGTCTCCAGACCGGAGCCCAGGCGCAATTCATACAGTGGAGAACGAGGAGACAGATGTTCACTATTGTACCTCTGCTGGGTCTTAAAGCCCCCCGAGTTAGTTAGAGATAGAGAGAGAGGGAGGGAGGGAGAGAGAGAGGGCTGAGCAGTGGAGGAGGCGCGGCACAGTTAATTAAAGAGAGTACCTGCAAGAGGGTGATAAGGCCGTTTTGTTTAATGGTTATTTTTCTGCTGAGCAATATTTGATGGGAATCTGTGCTCGGATTACTCTGGAGTACAGTGGAGCCACGACATGTCATCGCCTGACGTCTGCTGCATGAAATATGAGGTGGACTAACACACACAGTGTAGCTATCACCTGTGGCTCAGAAATATCTCACATTAACACAGAGTCTCTGTTTAACCAAATTTAATTAACTTCAATTCTGAACTGAAGGCACAAAGTTGTAGGTAAACAAATGTAAAGGCAGCACAGGCATCCCAAAAAAACTAAATGCTGGGTCTGGACGGAGAAACAAGTGCAAAAATCACCTGTTAGTCACATAGTTAAACGGATAGTTCAACATTTTGGCAAATTGGCCCATTGCCATAATCCCTATAGTTTTAGGAGTAGGTTCGTTACCTTTAATTGTTGGTGCAAGCTATTTTTAGAACGGCGGAGCAGAGCCGTGAGCTGCTCAGAGCTACGCTACGGAGGCTAATGGGATTTCTTGGTTTCCCTCATCAAACTCATCAAATACACAATTCAACAACTCCAAAACGCTCTGGTGTACAAGTTGTGACCTGCACATTCACCACGCTATCTAAGATAATAACAGAACGTTTGGAGGCAGGGTTGTTTTAGACGTCTCTGTATTTACCTCGAAAACAATCCTGTAGCGTAGCTCTGAGCAGCTCACGGCTCTGCTCCGCTGCTCTAAAAATAGCTTGCACTGACAAATAGGAGGTAACGAACCTGCTATGACTAGAGGGATTATGGCAATGGGCCAATTTGCCAAAATGTTGGACTATTCCTTTAATAACCACCACATGTGACGTTTCAGGCACCTGCCCTTCAGGAGACAGGTCTGATGGGTTATTAAAATAAATCTCTTCATCAGACATGTCTGATAAAAGTTGTAGGCAGTCTACTCTCCATCTCCAGCCACCTCACATCTCTCCTTTTTACTTCACCACCGCTTTAGTAAAGAAAAGGGCAATAAATTACTTTCACTTCCACCCATACTTTAACACAATGTCAGAATGAATGACTTTTCAAATCAAATCAAACATCTAAAAGCAAAAGTCAGACGGAGGTCTGTGCGCTAATTTGTGTGGGTCCAGGGGTTCTTGACCACTGATTCAGAAGATTGACTTTTACAACACAAAACCTACGATAACACAATGATTTGTAACATAATAAATCACATTACAGTTTAGCTCACAATAATGAATTATAAGGCTGACAGGGGCTCCACATGCGTCCACTAATCAGCCTGCTGGCACTTCAAATAAAGTAAAGTACTGTAGCTGATTATGTAACATTTCCAGTGTTTTTCTCAAAGTAAATATGTCTGAAAACATCCTGGTACATCAGAGCCGTACATGAGTTAATAGTTTATCAGCGTTTAATCCACTTCCTCTTCCTCTTTTTTTTGTTTTTAATGAGTATAGTGCATTTCACTGTCTTTTATTCTTAATCTCACATTGTCCTTTTTACAGAAAGTGCAATATAAATCAGGTTTTGCAGTGCTGACACCACCCGCTGATCCCTTTTTTATTTTATTTTTTATTCTAACTCCTTTTATATGTATTGCACAGTCCAGTGTTGATAGAGAAGATATAAAGCCTTAAATCCCCCTTTGGACTTGTTAGTTGCATGAATGTGAAATTAAACATTACAGTAGAAATATACTTGGATTTCAGCCTTAAAACAAAATGCAGATTATTATCAACTCCAATTTTTCATTGTGGGCGTCCTGGTTATTATCCCACGCGTGTCCGTGCTACAGTGTGTGTGCTGCACTGTTGTGTCTGATGGTTTCCACTGGTTTATTTCTCTAATTAAGTCATCTATATATACAGATGTTGCATTTACCACAGCACAATAAGTAGATGCAGTATATAACAAAAATTTAAATTTGCAGCTCTAAACTCAGTGTGGAGCCCTGGAAGTGATGTGTTTTATGATTCAAGCTGCACCAACTGCAGTTTACCATAAATATTAATACACTTTATTTTCAAAACACTTTTTTCTTTTTTTGTTCAAAGCACATTTCCAAAGGTTTTCACAGAGCAGCGGGGAGAGAAAAAGCTATCAAACTAAAAAAGAAGAAAATCACACAGAAGGAGCAGGGCTATGCCGAGGCTTTCTGAGGTCAGCGGCCATAAAAATCACAGGGACTGTTTTTGTTGTATCGACGCAGGGTTTCGGCCGTTCTGCAGAAAAGCAACAGAGAACGTTTTGACATGTCAAACCTTCAGGTGAACGGGCCGCAGCGGCAGCAGGAGACCACGAGGGGTTAACTCCTGTCAGAAACCTGAGCTGCAGTGGGCGCATCGCACGCTCACCAACGCTGCCAGACAGGTGAAGACTGGAAAAATGCAGCCCGGTCTGATGGATATGGATTTCTGCTGAGGCGTGGAGATGGTCGGGTCAGAGTTCGGCGTCAACAGCATGAATACATTGACCCGATCCACCTTGTGTCACAGTGCAGGCTGCTGCTGCTGCTGCTGCTGCTGCTGCTGCTGCTGCTGCTGGTGGTGTAACGGTGTGGGGAATGTTTTCTTGACTCACTTTGGGTCCCTTAATACCAATCAATCATTGTTTGAGTGCCACAGCCGAGCTGAGGATTCTTGCTGACCATGTTCATCTCTTTATGGCCTTAATTTATCATCTCCTAATGGCTACGTCCAATGTGATAATGCGCCATGTCACAAAGCAAAAGTCGTGAAACTGGTTTCATGAACCTGCTTCAAGAGGCCCTGCCCAGAGTTGAGTGTCTCTGATATAGTGCTCAGCGAGTATATGCAGACATAAACCTGTACAAAGATAAATGGTCCATTGATACAAGGCAGGATGGATCCATTATTTCATGTTTAGACCAAATCCATCGCAGCAGAAATCAGCAGAAGTCCATATTTTCAAAATCTCTTGACGTGGTCTTCTGCTGCTGTAGCACGTCTGCTTCAAGGTTTGATGTTGTTGTGTGTTGTTCAGAGATGCTCTTCAGCAGACCTTGGTTGTGACAAGTGGATATTGGAGCTACTGTTGCTTTTCTATCAACTCTCATCGGTCTTGTCACGCTCCTCTGTCGCCTCTGAACTCTGCCATCAACAAGGTGTTTTCACTCAAGAGAGCTGCTTCTCTGCTCACTGAATGTTTTTCTCTTTTTTCCTCTGTGAATCCAGGAGATGGTTGCATGTGAAAATCTCAGCAATTTCTGAAATATCAAGACCAGATCATTTGGTACCAACAACCAAGCCATGTTCAAAGTCACTTCTGTTCTGATGCTCTGTTTGAACACCAGTTGAGCATCTTGACTAAGTGCATTGAGTTGCCACCATGTCATTGAATTATTTGATATTTTGCCAATGAGCAAATGAACAGGTGCAGCTAAGCGGCTCCTGAGCTTTTAGATGCATTTGTAAACACATAGAAAAATCCTCACGTTGTTGAGAAATGATTCCAAATGCAGAAATAACACAAACAGAGTAAAAGAAAGAAAGAGAGAAGGTGAATAAGAGGTGATTTAAGACGAGACAGTGATGGAGGAAGCTGGGTGCTTTTTGTGTGCACTCACAATGAAGGTCAGCCGCCTTCACTCATGGAATAACTAAAGGGAACTGTGGGCTTCTTGCCCGAGGCGCTCGCTCGGCTTAAAGACAGTAACCAGGTCAGAGATGTTTGTTATGGAGAGACGCGAAAGGTGATCAGCAAAATGTTAAAAATGGCGATTCAAAAAACTGCAGGTCAACCATGTGCAGAGGAGGTTATGCGGAGGTTATACTATTATGCTCACATCCTGGAGATTTTGCCTGTGGAGAGGGTTTTATGACTGAGTGTGGAGTATTACAGGTCTTTATAAAGAGATTTAAAAAGATCTGTATTTTTAACTGATGTTTCACCTTTTACTCGGTCAGCATCAATGAAAAAAAAAGAGGGATTTTAGACACAGTGTTCCAAAACGGAGATAACAGATTGACTCACACCATCAACCACGAAAAGACCATTAGGAATTGGAAATAAAATTGTGTCTCTCATTGCTTTCAATTACTTTCGCTGCCTTTAACTTTGGCTCTAAGCCCCAGGCCCATTTGTTGCTACACTGATAATATACAAATATGTACATAGTTTCTCTAATTTCCTGGACTAATTTGCGGGATGTTGCAGATTTGGTTCTGAGTTTTCCTGCCAAATTATAAATATATATTTATATAAATATTTGATATTTTGTGCTACCTCAGATCTTTAAAGGGATAGTTCAAGATTTTGGCAAATTGGCCCATTGCCATAATCCCTATCGTTTTAGAAGTATGTTCGTTACCTTTAATTGTCGGTGCAAGCTATTTTTAGAACGGCGGAGCAGAGCTGTGAGCTGCTCAGAGCTATGCGATGGAGGCTCATGGGATTTCTTGATTTCCCTCATCATACTCATCAAATACACAATCCAACAACTCCAAAACACTCTGGTGGACAAGTTGTGACCTGCACATTCACCACGCTATGAGATAATAACAGAACGTTACGAGATGGAGTTGTTTTAGCCTCCGTAGCGTAGCTCTGAGCAGCTCACGGCTCTGCTCCGCCATTCTCAAAATAGCTTGCACCGTCAATTAAAGGTAACGAACCTACTGCTATGACTATAGGGATTATGGCAATGGGCCAATTTGCCAAAATGTTGAACTATCCCTTTAACCAAATTATTTTTGCTTCTTTGCTGTAACTCATTTGCTGCCATTTTCTCAAATTTTAACTACATCATAGTTGTCATGCCGACTGTGAGGTGCAGGCTTTCGCTGAATTGTTGATATTTTTGTCTGTAGCTATTTTCCTCTCTCTAAAGGCTTTATGGCTCTGAAATTACATCTCACCACTTTCTTGTTTGCTTGCTTTCTATGGATAAAAGCCATAATTCCTTTGGTCAACTTTACCTCGCACAGTGTAAACACATGTTGTTTTTCTTGACCAGACGTGTCAGAAATGTTGTGATTCATTAAGATTAAGGTGCATTGGATCACATCAGCATTGTCTTATGAATGCCTGTGACACTGAATAAACGTTGAACAAAGAAAAGCAGATTCTCTAAAAGCAGGAGTCATTCTGGTGGAGATGTTTTGTCAGGTAAAAAGCACGAGGACCTACTGTTTACCCCTCTAGGCTACCTTTTATTTTCCACAGCATTATGTGAGTGACAACTTTTCTTAGAATGGAAAAACACACCAGAAAAGGACATTTTACCTTCTCTCTTTTCCCACAGCATGAAATGGATGAAAACTACAAGTTAGCTCGTCTACGGAAATGCTTCTAGTTCTCAAACTGTTGTTTAAGAAATTCTATTCAGGTAAATATAGACTTAGTGTTAATTGAACGGAAATCATTACAGAAAACAACACGCCAGTTTGCTAATTTAGCGCATTTTAGTCGCCTAAATAGGCTTACAACTTTGCAAGCAAGCTGCTTCCTCAACCTTGGTAACTGGATGGTTGCCTAGCAATTTGACCAGCGAGCAAATGTTAAACTGACAACTCGGAGTTACGACTTAAAAGCGTTTGAGACACACCACTCCAGAATAACCAAAAGCATGGTGGACCGGGACAAACTCTGCATTCAAAGTGCTACAGGTATAAGGCATAAAAAACATTACAAAGGGCACAAAAACAATTCTAAAAAGAACATTTTAATGTATTTTGGCATTTAAATGCATTTTAATTGATGTTACCATTGACGTTGTGGTTCTGCATTGGTGCAGATTGTTGTGTGACGTCAGACAACTGATTCTCAAAGAGAAAGAGAAATGTTTTGATGTAGGAGGTCAGAAAGATCTGAGTTCTGACTTGTCTTGAACGCAGCATTAACGGCAAATATCTAGAAATATCTATTTTCAAATAAATCATAGGAAATGCATTTTGATTTAGCCTCAGTTTAAATGACAATACTTGTTAAAATTCATCCAATGCAACAGCGTGGTGGTGTTTTGACCAGCTTTTGGACAACATGGAGGTCTGTGGCGCAGAGGAATAAACGATGCCAGGCTTTGGCAACACTTAGTCAGAGCAATTTATTGTTGGCTTTGGTCTTTTCATGGATTTTGTTGACATTCAGAAGAAAGCCAGCAGACTTTACCCTTTTAAGAGTTTGTAGCGTGACACCATTTTCAGGGATCAATTCTGGTCACGACAGCGACAGCTTCTGTTCACAATCCACAACACAATGGACACTTAAACTACGTATAACAATGCATTACATCTGGACTGGCGCTGCTGCATGCTTCACCCCCATTTGCCAGTGATTGTGTATAATCTGCTTATGGAAAAAAAAAAAAAAAAAAAACACATCCTCATGGGGGAGAAGCAAGAGAGACTTCCTAGAAGCAATAATCCACATCAGTGTTGCCATCAGAGTCACGGGGGAATAATGTGCGATAACACAGCGTAAGGTTGGAAGGATCAGCAACAACAATAACAACAACAGCAGCAGCGCATCAGAAAAGTAGTTTCAAAGAAAGGCCATCTTTGAAGTGTGCACTTAGTGAAGGGCAGTGAAAGGGCATGTGGATCTCTGAGCTTTACCATGGATATTTTGTGGAATTTGGCGCATACATCCAGTATGGCCACAATAGGCACCATTGGAGATAACTCTATGTGGCTGTTTTCCACCAACGCTGCAGGGTTTGTTTGTTTTTTTACACTTCAGAGTAAAACTCAGTTAATATTTGTGGCATGAAACTGTGGTATCCCCAGTGAGCGGGCCATTCGGTGTAACCTCCAAAGGTTTAACAGGAAACACAGCCTTGTTTTTATGTTCACACATCCTCCCAGGACTGGAAAACAGGACTAAAGTGTACCTGAAGTTCAACAAGCACTTAGTGGAAAACAGAACTTCTACATGGCGACACCTGCACCTTCCTCCCCCTTGAGTTGATAAACTGCTGCTTTTTTATCTACAGTCCCTCGACAGGGGGGTGAAGAATAAAATTGGAAACTGGAAAAGAATCCAAATTTGCAAAAAATAATATTAACATGAGGTAGCTGTGGCTGATACGCCCTCAGATTCACTGCATGCGCCACACGCTACATAATTATTAGTGCGGTCTATTGTGTCATTTAATACTTCAAAAAGGATTTAAATGAAAGGATTTTCTTTTCAGTTAATACTCATGTCCCAGAAATAATATGACTACAAATACTACAGCTCCGATGTTGTTGCTGGTGTTTATACATTATACATGACACTGTTGTAAGATAAAAGGATCAAACCTCCAGGGTGAGTTTGTAGAAACTGTCGTAAACCCACGGAACGAGAGAGAGAAGCCAGCAGTTGCTCAAGTTAAAGTAGTGACCCCCGCTATTAATAGTCTGCGCTCGTAACCTCGATTTACGACTGCTTTTCAAACACCCAAAGACCCGAGGAGACAAATTGTGCACAAAAAAATCTCAGAAACAGAGATATTTTTTAAAAACAAGCTTCACTGTGGTGGGTAGCCTAGCGTGTATAGGCTATACATGCATGAGGGGCCAGTGCAGATCACACATGCGTGGGCGTTATATATAATCTTAACCATGACGAAAAGGCCACGAGCAGTCATACAAATTTAAAATGCAATCACCACACAGGCAAACCCAACATGCCAGCAGCAGCAGCAGCAGCAGCGGGAGCATCAGCGTCAGGTTGATCGATGTAAATGGATCCTCTAATGCAGAGGTTACGGCGCTCTCAGAGCAGCGTCTGATCGCCGGGGCCAACTCGCTGATCATGATGATGATGATGAGGGTGAGGTTACTGTGAGAGATGGCTGCTGCTGCTGCTGCTGCTGCTGCTGCACGCGGGCGGTGGCGGATGCTGATCAGCAGGTGTTTACGATGCCTATAACGCACAGGAGGGACCGGGCCTCTACTTATTACCTGTCGTGGGCCGTTACATGGTTGATTGTCTAGGGTCCACGCGGGCCTATATTTCTCCCTTTTATGTTCTCTCTAATCTGCTGCAGATCTGTATCCCACCTCTGATTTATGAGTGAAAGCTGCTCCCTGTGGTGCTGCAGGAGGGAGACCTTGACAAGGGAATCTGACTGGCTTTTTGTCCTTTCCATAATTAGAGAGTACATCCAATTCACCCCGTTCATTACCCCTGGGCCCAGTGACAAATGATGAGGAGGCCTGTTTTAATGCAGGCTCACTGAATGTCCTGTTCGGGGTGAATGAGCCACATTGCATACAAGAGAATGGGAGACAGGAGACGAATTTATAAGGTAGTTTAATTATCAAACCGTATTACACAAAATGAAGCTGAGATTTTGTCTTGTTTTGTTTTTCTTTGCTCGTATTTTGAAAATGTTTGAATGTCTCACCAGAGACACAAAGGGAAGGGAGGACTGAAGAGACCAGAGTCCTTCAGCTCTGTTGTTATAACTCATGTGTACTTTACTTTTCTTGTAAACATTTTTTTTGCAAAGTTGGGATTTTTAGAACATATTTTTCGACCTTTTGTGACGACAGCAAAATTCCATTGGTTCAATTTATTTCCATTTGCTGAGTTTCTATTCAGGGAAAATCTGTTACCAGATACTTAAAACATCACAATGAGTTTCCGCCTGCATTGATATCAATATTTTTCATATTTCGCAGTGATTCAAATGGCTGTACAGGGGCATAATGTGAAAGCTTACAGTGACTAACACACATACTCACTCTCCAGCTAGTGCTTTTTTTTATTGTATGATAGCTCATTGTTTTCCAGTGAAAAAGCTCTGATAAATTGTATGTAACCTGCACTGCACCAAACATCTCGGAGAAAAATTGCAAGTCGCTGCTGAAGAAAATGGCACATAAAGCTGAAGAGCCAGGCTATATCTGGGAGTTAGTGGCAACAGAAATTGAGCTAAAGGGAGAAACACACTCACATATTCACATAAAATAATGCATTTTAGTAACAGCACAACATAAAATCTGAGGCACATCCAGACATTATCATCCCCCAAAACGCCTCGTATTGTGTCTGTTGTGGCAGTTAAAAGCTGAAACTCCAGTTTGACCCTTTTCATTTCTGCAGGAATTAGCTATCCTCATGGCTCTTTGTGTAATAAACACGTGGTTAACATGATAATAACAGCTGACAGGTCATTAGAGGGGGAAATGAATGGATTGTATGACCAGATGGGACGAAAAAATGAAGCCCATTCAGTTTGGGCCGCAGGTAAATTAGAAAACAGATTCTAGGACCGGATTCAATTAAACTACGTCAATCATCGGGGCCATTCTCATGAAAATAACTCGAAGCCTGAACGAGATTTAATCCTGCCCCTTTACCCAGTAAATTACAGTCATTACAACACAATCTGTTCACCCGGTGTGTATTTACAGTTAGTCTTGCAAGGCCAGGACATTGTCCACTAGGGGATTTATTTGCTCTCAATATTTGTTGACTGTGGACATGTCAAGAATAGGGTGATGGGTGTCCTTTCCTCTGTGCCGGCCTTTAATTAAATTGTTCCCTCAGGCATGATGGAAGAGGGAATCTAGTTTCAGGGGTGACTGGGCCACAGCTACAGAGGGAGACCCAACGCTTTGTGAAGCCCCGGCTTTGCTGTGTGTCTCTGCTGGAGGCGAGACAAGTGCTCACAGTCTCACTTCACCAAATGGTGATGCAGCTCAGAGAAGAAGAAGGAGGGGGAGGGGGGGTGGGGGGGGGTGTTGGGGGGTGATGCATGAATGCCTCCACCCCACCACTCAACCTGCAACCATCCAACCTCATAGTGCAAATAGGTGGTTTATGTGCCACTCCATTGGTTTGCACTGCAGCCAGGAAACAGAATTAGGATTACTGCGTTTACTACGTACGCAGACGACACTGTGATATATATGTGAGTGTTTCCTCAGTGGTTACAACTTGTAGCAGCACGGCTTGAAAACTAATATATACACTTAACATTTAAAATAACCTTACTGATGATTGGTTCCCATTTATAGGTGTGAAAAAAATTATGACCAAAGTTGACATTTACATAAGCCTTTACATCTTGATTTCATTCGATTCTGCTCTGCACTTTGTTTTAACATTTAATGAGCTGTGCAGCTTCTTCAACGGTTATTTATTTTGGGATTAGGGCGCTGGCGCTCATACGATGTCACTGTATGAAATTTTCTAATAATAGTGTTAAAAGCTTTTATGGATTGACTCAGAGACATTGGGCCCTAGATTGCTAGACCGGTCGGAGTCAACTCGCAGCGCAGCTTCGCCACGTCAACTAGGTGTGTCCAGGCGCGTTTTGCAAGAATCGTGAGCCGCGAAGTCCGGTATAGACCGGCGCACCCACGCCCCTTGTCCCTCCTCCAGGCGCAAATGCCAAGGAGGGAGGAGTCGGGGGCGTGAGGCAGGCAGGAGGAGGAGAGAAAGGCTGAAGTGGGATTAACACAGCCGATTCCGATTTTCACCAATCAAATGAGCCCCTCTCCTCACCTTTAACTGAGCCGCGGTGATGTCATTTCCTACTTTGACATGGACGGAGGAGAGGAGGAGACAGCGACGCCACAGGCCGAACCTCTCCCAGGAGGAAACAGCTGTTTTGGTCCGGAGGTCCGAGCTCAGAGTGGCTGAATAATGAGTTTAATATCCTTAAACAGGTTTGATCTGATACACTGAGAACCGCTAGCCAGTGTAAAAAAACAACTAATAAACTAATAAAGAAACTCACATTTATTCAAACCCTGTGTAGAGATGAGAGGTGAATTGAGTTAACCTTATATTCCTGTGAATGTTAATGTAAACCCAGCGCGAGGCAGCAGTTAAAAGAAAAAGATGACGTAGAGGGAGACCCCCCAGGAAAGAGACTTACAAAAACGTTACAGTGTGTCAGTTGTTTTGTTTTCCTGCCTGTTATTTTGTTGCTGTGCTTTTCCGCTGGTAAATAAACGTTTTTTTTTTATAAACTACACAAGATCCGCTCAAGATTCTTGGATCCGAGTGTAACATGTAGCCTACACTAATCACAATATAAACAAACACCGTAACAGGGATGGAATCCGCGTAAAGGACGCTCTCGCTCTCTCCCCCCCTCCCTCCCTCCCTCCCTCTGTCTGTCTGTCCTTTTCCTTTTTTCTGTTATGAGAGAAACTATATACTGACTATCTAACACTGAGGCTGTTGTGGTTGAGAGATGTTTGTTTTTTGTTTTTCATTACAGCTGCCTGACGTCGCTGGCCCGTTGATAAATTAATAAGTAAATAAAAAAAATAACGCGGATGATCACATCTCAACATGGTAGTGACATGCAGTCATCCACGCTCACACAACCCGCAGCTGCTTTTCAGTACGAGTTCGTCCCTGCTGTGTTAATTCAGGTGGAGGGTTTAATTTATTTTATTTTATTTTATTATGGTGGAGGGTTTCATTACGCATGCCAATAGCCTTTGATCTGATGGGGCAAACGACAAACCAGGCTTTATTATTATTTATTATTATTATTATTTATTATTTCTCAAACCAGGATTTATACCCCTCCAAATAAAATAGTTAAATATGGTTAATGAAATTGCTTGTCCGTCTAGCCTGTCTGCACCCCCCTCCCTCTCTCACTCTCTCTGTCCGTCCGTCTCTTTTATTTCTGTGATGAGACATACTGACTGACACCGAGGCTGTTGAGAGATGTAATAAGTAAAATAAGTAAATAAATGAATAAATAAATAAAAAACGCGGATCACCACATCTCAACACGGCAGTGACATGCAATCCCTCAGTCCGCAATCCACAGCTCCAGTGCCAGTTCGTCCCTGCTGAGTTAAATCAGGTGGAGTTTTCATTACGCTGCCAACAGCCTTTGATCTGACGTCAGATGTGACGGGACACTCTTTATAGATATAAATTCACGTGTTGATTCCATTAGTTGCATTAAATAGCGGTTATTGTGATTATTTATTGCATCTAAATGCGTCTGGAACAGTGGAAACCTGTCTGTGAGGTTTTGCTGACGTGCGTGGACTGTTCGCCGGTCAACCAATCTCCCTCTCCGCCAGCTCCGCTTCGCCTTGCCCTGAGATTAGACCTGCTTTGAGGTGGTCTGCTTTCGGCGCAGAGTCGGCGGGACATTTTCTCACGAAACTTCCGCTTCACCAAGCTGAATCTGTGACACCGCCTCCTGCTGCGCCGCCACACCCATATTGGCGGAGCGCGATCTGCCAATCTCCCAACTAGACTTTGAGCCAGTCTGCGCTGCTTCAAACTTGCAATAGACGGGCTGCGATACCTTGCGCCACCTGCGCTGCGCCACCAAACTAGTGCTCAACGGGTGCATCTGCAGGGAATCTTTAGCTGTCCACTGGGAGACGTTATTAGGACAGTTGTATTTATCTTTTGTTGTATTTACAGTATGTATTTATAGATCAGTTCGGGAGCTGGATAATGACTCAAAAACATAAATGTTATGTTAATAAATAAGCAATTAAAACAAAGGTAAAAACACCCTCAAATCCTAAACTATGAAGAGAGGAGGGTCACAAGTCAAAAAGGTTTGCAGCCTGTATCTTTATATTCTTTATATTCTTCAGCCTTTTTGCTTTCCTGTTCTGCTGAATGTGTTTTGCTGCTTGGGCAGCAATGTGGGCTGTAATAAATGCTTATTGGTGCCACTTTTATTGCTTATTTCAGCGAGAGTGCACAACAATTTTTAACCCCATTCAGCTAAAGAACTGAATTATTCCTGCTCTCTGTTGCTTCAAATATAGGTGTAATGCAACTCTTTTCCAAAATGTTGCTGTGCTTGCTGCCATTAACTTGTCCATTTTCCATTCCAGCTAATGGAAATTCACATTTGGTGCACCTAAGTGCCGCTCTCAAAGTGCCCCTCTGATGTCCCATTCTCAGCCTCCTCCATTTAAGTCTTTATTGACAGTCATGCTGAAATCCAAAGAAAATTCTGGTTGGGAGGAAGATTACAGTTCGTGTCCAAGGTAATTTCAACACGGGAGTGATTTTTCTCTCCAGGCTAATTTCCCTGTGAACAGAGCAACCTGGTTTCCTCCCCGTCCAAGCCAAGAGACTGGAGGCCACTCTGTCTGCTAAATGAAGCCGTCCCTTCTCCTCTCTAATTCTGCTCCCTAGTTACAACTGACTGAGGTGCAGGCCAGGAGTCTCTCTCCCTCTTTGGCTGACAAATGGTTTGGCTCAATGAGTAATGGCTAATTAACTTCCTGAATATGATTGTTTATCTGACTTTATGATCTGAATGTGTGCCAGTTTGTCTGCCCGCCTGCTTGTGTGTTCCTCTGTCTGAAGGCAGACCGGGCTGCTGCTGCTGCTGCTGCTGCCGCTGCTGCTGCTGCATTAGCACAAACTCACCAGATGCTCTGGCTGCATGCTCTGTGCTTCAGCGCTGGCAGCGTGCCACTGCTCCTGCTTCACTAGGCTAATGTAAATGCACAGTTTCATCATCAGGGCCCGCAGAGAGGCAAACTCGCCTGCCCCGACATGCTTCACTCTTGCAGGGGGTGTGCGAGCGCTGCCAGATGCTCGGGAAGTTTTCCTCAGTGACGAGGAAACTATCAGAGGTCGGGAGTGAAGGACTGCAAATGGGTGGCGGTGTACTTTTGTACGCCAAGGACTCAATTAATTGCAAACAAAAATCTTGGCCTTGTGAGATTGCAATAGAATGCGTTGGTGTAAACATCACAGTCTCTGCTGAAATGTCTTTTTGTAGAATCTGCCTGTACCGTCAACGCTCAGCCAAAGTGGATTTTTTACAACCAATTTTAAAGCATTCCTCTGTGCTCATTCTAGGCAATTTCAATGTAAACTGGGATAACAAAAAGGACAGAAAAAACCTTAAATGTTATACGTAGCTACAACTTTTTCATCAAAATGATTTTTCAAAAATAATACATCCACAGAACGTCAAGAGGGGTGCAGAATAAAAGTATTCATTTTACTGAATTTTCTTTTTTATATAAATAATTGTTATATAAATTTTGACTCCATTTGCATGGCCTGGCATAATATCACACAAAAGTATAAACAATTGTTTTATAAATTTTCCACAAATTAAAATAGTTCCCAGGTGTCTTAAAGACGTGTCTGTGACATGCTGTGGTCAAAATATCCCAAGGATCAAACATCACAGCTCTTTTCATCCTCTCAAACAGCTCTGTTCAGAACGGCTGGTTTCAGAGTCTGTCCCTTTAAATGCAAATGAACCACTGATTGCCCCGCCCCTTCGGGTATGCTTATGCTAATTTGAATCCTAGTTACATCACTGAAGACAACTGAGGAAACAGCTCATAAAACCAAGTGGATTTCAAGAGAGCCTGCACATTACAGATTTTTTTTTTAAACACATTTTGGGTGTCAGGAAGGCAAAACAAACACCCAAATATATGAGAGCCAAAAAGTGATTTTTCCATATTACGTCCCCTTTAAAGGTTGTGCGATATGAAATAGTATCTTCAGTGAGGGAATGCCCAAGACTGGTGACCTTCAAATCCTTGTTGAAATCAAAACCAAACTTGTGAACATCAGTATGTGAGTTTTGTCATAAAATTAATTATTGAATGTATAAGACTATCTGCTAGCACCTAAACAAGCCCCGCAGGCCTTTACTATTTTACATCACATCCTGTATCTCCAGCTGCTATAGCACTGTAATAAGCACTGCAGCACTTTGCCCTGTCTCACTTATTCATATCCTCACTCTCTCATACTGTATATCCCAATAAGAGTCATGATCCAGCCTCTGCATTGCTGCAACCTTTCAACGGTCCCACATCTTGTACTGTGCTATCCTGCTTTAGTGTATTGGCAATGTTGGTTCTCTGTTTGTTGGTTGTTTTTTGTATTGGCGATGTTGTTTCTTTTGTTTGTTTTTAAATGTATCTGGGGACAACCGATGGAAACTAGCCTTCAGCTACATTCTGGCATTGTATTCTTAGTGAAGAAAATGTTCATTAACATGCACTGTCAAATAAAACTGAACAAATCTGAACACGTCTGAAATCATTTATAATCCGAGCTAAGAGAGCAGAAGCCAAGGTATTTTCGTCTTTTTAAAACTTGCACTCTTTCTCTCAGGAGTGTGTACAGAAATATGTCATTCAGGATTTTCTAAAATGTAAAATCTTCCTTGAAATAACGTTTCCTTCACCTAACACATACTTTGTACTTTTACTGGCAACAGGAGTTATTGTGTAATTTTGACCTCAGTAATGAGTTCAACTCTTCTCTTTACTAATTTCTTCTTCTTAATGGCTGAAGATTTGGTGATAAGAGATGAAACTAGCTCTGCCTAATCCTTGATCTCTGTTGCTCTGGAGACGATACAAGAAGATGGAGAAAATTCCTTGGCAGAGCTCGTATTTCTCAGTTTAGGGAGGGGGGCTATTTGTCATTAGGGAGTGTGCTGCTATGTTTGGTATGTCCATGCTTACAGTTAACTATCCCAACACATAACGGCCATGAATAACACATAACAGAATAAATATTGCTGCTCTAAAGTGGATTGTGTAAATGATATGATACAACTAATGGACATAAAAATATACACAGTACATACAAAACAAATGCAGCAGAACATTTTCAGAGGAATATTTGCAATAGGCCTAAGTTTTTACTGTTATGTTTCTTTCATATTATAAATTGCAAAAAGCCAATTCTCATTTATAATTGTAGGTTACACTGAAAAGAGTAGAGGACTCTATGATGCAGCTTTTAGCACCTGCATGATGAGGAACAAGGAGGAAGTCACAGACTACTGGAGATAACAAGGCTTTATTATGGTAACCATGATGACACAGGTTCTCTAACCGGAGGAAACGTTGAACTTTCTCGAAACATGCCCAGACTATTATCTTAAAAAATAAAAATAAAAAAAGTTGTGTTGTTGCGTCATTAAAATGGTTATGCAAATGTCCTATTTCTTGCTGACGGAGGGATAAGATTAGACTAACACTGCAAAATATATTTCGTGGATCTATTTGCGAGATTTGTCAGATAATTATTTGTCCTTGCAATCAGGGATTAAAAGGGCAAATTTCTCTCATTCATTTTAAACTATTCAGGCTTCATGTGACTCCACACCTCCACATCCTTGTTTGAACACACTCAGTGGAAGTGCAGACTCGTCTCTCAATAAACACAGCTGGAGAGATTGTGGACATAATTCATGCTAATAGTTGATGAGTCATGTTTCACAAAAGAAGTGATAAAAGAACAATTCCTGTATTACATGGAGGAAAGCACCTGCTTCCTTTTCACACACTCCAACAGTAATTATCATCCCAGAGGCCTCCTTTTTTTTTTCCTTTTCTCATTTGAAGTTTGACTGGAGTACAGTAACTCAGAAGTTCATATGTGGAGAATTACATTTACAGAACTCAATGGGAAGATTTCTCTCCAGGAACAGAGTCCCTGTTGGTTTTAATAGTGCAAAGAATAGACTGATTGCTGCTTTCATGGTGAATTATTTCTTCAATCAGAAGTAAAACTGCTTTCAAATCCTCATCTGTAATTGCAGCACTGTATTCAGAGCCAAGAATACAAAAAAACCAAAATTATCTGCACAACTGCACAAGCGGAGAAAACTTTAACGTTGACAAAAGAGATAAATTCACTGTCCATAACAGGTCACTTTTAAAAATGAGTCCTCATATTTTGTTGTTTCCTGCTTCCTGTTGTCCGGGATCACACGTCTGATGAACCACAGCTTGTCATGAGCGCTCACATATCTGCAGGAAGCAGCAGTGATGCATTCAGACAGTTCCACTGGTGAAGAACCAGGAATCCTTTCATCGCTTTGCACCAATTTTTTAAAATATATTTATTTATATTTTTTCTGTGCGGAAGTATTCGTCCACGATATGTGATTGGTTTGGACAGACCTAATTTTCAGGGGGCTTTTGAAAGCCTCTCTGTCTCTGTAG
The DNA here is from genome assembly GCA_030347415.2 of Decapterus maruadsi. Taxonomy (NCBI): domain Eukaryota; kingdom Metazoa; phylum Chordata; class Actinopteri; order Carangiformes; family Carangidae; genus Decapterus; species Decapterus maruadsi. The sequence goes on from CM064906.1 coordinate 25,159,600, forward strand.
AGCGAGAATCCCCCAGAGAGATCAGTGCTGCCTCAGAGGATTGGAGCGACGAGCAAACTGCTCGACATACACGCTGGGTTTCTAATGCAGAGATGATAACTGTGCTCGTGTAATGTTTGGTTGGAAGGAAGGACAACGGCTGTGTGTGCCTGTCCCGCAATTTCACTTTGCTCCAGGGCTGAAAAAAGCAGAGAAGAAAAAAAAAAAGCTGCTGTAGTCATCGGTTGCATATTTCCAACAGAGTAAGGATTCATCAAACTGTCAATGGATTTACCAAAAAATTTCACCAAGTTGGCGGAGTCCAGTCAGAGGAATCTTTCATGTCTTCAGCTGCCTGGCTGGCACGGCTGAAAATGCACTGTGAACATTTCCTCTCACTGCCTGTAAGATCATACTCATCTCTCAGATAATTGGAGGCAGCTCTTTTCCGATTTCAGATAGACCGTGACCGGCTGCGGTCTAATGGTTGAGCAGCGCCGGGCTGTGAAACTGGAACATTGCCAGTGAACTTTTAGTATTAGGAACGGTTGAGAAAATAAAAGTTCTGCATTGAAAGAGGAAGAAAAAAAATAGCAGAACAAAAGGCAAAGCAGAGCCGAGGGCTTGTGAGTAACTTTATTTAAAAAAAGTTGAACAAGTGGGAAAAGACCAAATTAATTAGACTGTTCTTTCAGTTCAGTCATTCAGAGTTTTTTAATCTGTTGTCAATAACAATCAGTTTATTCAGTCAATGCAACCGAAACAGTCGTCTCACACACCTGCACAGGTGTTTTCACTCATTAATTTGATCACATGAAGGCTGATTCAGTCCTAACCATGTTCATCTGTTAAATTACAACAGGTTATATCACAAACATCCACATGTTTCTAAGTTATATAAAATTAAAAATTCTTCATGGAAAAAGTAAAAATCGATTAAATCTCATTGACAAAGTTTATACAGTACTGTTGCTGCAGTTCTTTTCCAGATAAATATAAAATTTTAAAAATTGCAACCTCATGGAAAACCACAGATCTCCTCCAGTGTCGCTAAAATCAAACCGTCGTCATACTGTAAACACCATTAAACCTTTTATCCAACTTAACTTGGCTGGCGTTCATATCCCTCAGTGGTTTCTCATTGACAGTGGTTTTGCAAGTTTAAATGAAACTGTTGCAAGAAATTCTTTTCCAGATAAATGTGAATACAGTTTGACTCTAAAATGGAAACAAACTTTCACTGGTGCTATTTACAATGATATTTTTAGCGATCTTCAGATAATTCAATTGACAAGTGGATGGAGACATACAGTAGCTACAGTTAAGAATCTGTATTATCGGCCAAATATGTGCTTGAAACAAGGACAGCGAACAGTTGAGATGAAGAACGGTACAAAAATAGAAAATAATTCACCAAGAGCTCGTCGTGGCTTCTCTCATTCAGAACGAGCAGAAAAACAATCAAGTGGCCAAACAGCATCTACAGGTAGAGGCCAAAGGTAGAAAAGCCTGGATTCATTTGTGTGTGTGTGTGTGTCTACCTCTGTACTTGAACAGCAGCAGCACAACGCAAACAATTAAATCCAGTCACAATAAGGGTTAAATGACAAATCTGGTTGCCTGGAAACCTGAAAGCATTCAGTTATTTCTACAAACAGAAATAAATTAACAAAGAAAATCCACCTTTACAATGAGCAAAAACTGATCCACTACTAGTGAGTAGGATTATCAACACTATACTCAATAGCTACAGTCACAGATTAAATATGAATGCAGCGCCATGCAACACTTTCAAATGAAGCCTAATGGAAAACAACGTGTCAGCAACATGGCGGCTAACACCACAAACATTCAGTTAATTAGGACCAACAGTCACAGACATGAAAAGAGAAGGAAAATTATCTTAAAGGCGAAAGAACGTCCATGAGACTGTATTAATATGTGACTTAAAGAAATAACAGTTCAATGGATGCACACAACATTCAAAACAAAGGAAGTAAACATATGTTATTTTAAAACTTAATTAGCTTCTACTGAGTTTTATATATATATAAAAAACCTCCTGAACAGAAAACTAAATATTAATGAACACTGCTTCAAAGGAGCTATTTGTTGTTGTTTGTTTTTTGTTTTGTTTTGCTATTGCTACAGTAGCTACATGGCCTTGCCGCCAATGTTTGGCATTAGCTGTTTACTGAGCAGTCTGGAAGCATCAGTGTAAATTCAGCATCACACTTTATGTCTTTAGTCACTAGTATCCATCTCCACCAGTGGAGAAACAACACAAATGTTAACTCTACATCTTTATCTCGTCTTTTCTTTCTACTGAAGTTAGCGTGCTAATGAGCTGACAACAGCCATATTTATTAATTTTCCAAGAAGACATTATGATGCATTCGAGACAACTCGGAGTTTAGAAACTCACAGTTGAAAACCGCCAAAAACATGGCGGACCGGGACAAACTTTGCAAGTGCCTCAGGAAAGGCATAAAAGCATTGAAAATGCACAATGACAATTTTAAAAAAGCATTTTAAAATAATGAAACAGATGAATTTTACTGTATTCCACAACATCAATAGGTAATTTGTTAGTATAAATAGGCTAAATCGTATATTTCATAACATTTCAATGTATTTTGGCATTAAAAAATGCATTTTAATCAATGTCCTACCATTGACGGTGTGGTTCTGCGCGGATGTAGATCATTGTGTGACGTCAAAAAACTGATTCTCTGAGAAATCGGGGTAGATTTTGTTCCCCGATTTTCCTGAGTGGGAGCTTCGATTGCACTTTTCCAAGCAGAAAGTCGGAAAAACCAGAGTTCCGAGTCGTCTCGAACGCAGCAATAGAGCTGTTCAGGGAGCGCAAACACCATGTTCAGGCAGCAGCCAATAAAACTTGCACTTAATAGCATTGAAGGAAATAACCGTCATAATTTATAACCCCCCTTTTAGAGGTTTATTATGTATAATGTGTATTTTATGATTGAATTCTCATTAAAAATTGATGCAAGTGTTTTCTTGTTGGAGACCGATTTTACATAATTTATGTAGCACTGGGTGGTGCAATCCATAATATAATTTATTAATAAAATACCTGATGTGGATATAAAACTTGAACACAAAGATACTGTGCTATAGTTTCAATATAAACCTTCCAAAAAATCACATTGTTTGCTTTAAAAAATATATAAAAGTAGGAAACTGTTTACCACCCACCGGGTTGTTGCTCAGTCAACAACAGCAAAGGATTGTGGGTGCTGCGGTGGCGAGCTCCCACGGGGGGCGGGGAGAGTGAATGTGTAACGTGTGACTCAGGGTGTTACAAGAAAAAGTGTTTACAACCAGGAAACTTTCACAGTCGCTGAGCGCTCGCCTTGATCCTGGTGCACCTTGAAGACAGCTGACGCCTTCCAGCAGCGAATCAGAGACAGAGCAGTCAATCATTTCCATCTGCTGTCACACACACAGACAGACACACACACATACACACACCAGGACGTCGTCGGCATAAAACCGAAAACACACTGGAAAATGAATAAAGACAACATGTAGCTAATGTACGTTGGGAGGAATATAAACAGGCGTCAGAGGGGGTGATTGATTGAGACGAGCGGAGGGAGGCTTTCCACAGATAAGACCTTTTAAAGCAATTCAATTACCCTCAGGCCCAGAGAAACTGTAGGATGATATCAACTATGATTACAGGAGAGGAGCTGCAGGGACGGGAGGACAAGGGGAGGTAAACAAGGACATTAGGTGAGACGTTATTTAGCATCTTTTTAACACAATCCTCACTCAACCCGATGTAAAACACATGTCTCTGCTATCAAGGTGTTTTAAATAATGTGAGGAAAAACAACAACAAGTAAACACAGCCCATAGCCTATACCGAAGCTCTCTCTCCCCGACGGCAGTGAGATTTATTTTGTCAGAACTACGGCTGCAATTAGTCACACTCGACTGTTTTCTGTTGCTTCAGATAATCTGGAAAAACTGTTGACATTTAGTGCCAGCTCTGTGCACTTTATCCCTCCGACGTTACTGACTCCTGACAGGCTCTGCACGCTCGCTGAAAGGTGGTAGAAAGATGGGAGGATGAGTGAGGACTGGGGGGAGGTGGATGTAATCAATATAAACATGAGGCAATTAGTGTAGCACTCATATTTCTTTAGGGAGGTGGGTGTTGTAAAAAAAAAAAAAAAGTGGCGATCAAAGTGATGTCTGCTCCACGTGAGTCATTAATGAAGCAGCGGAGCGACTGCTGGGATGTATTGTTAAAGAGCCTTAAAGAAACCTGCGTGGAATTAATTAAAACGCAATGCGCTCCTCCATCATTTATGCGCTTTACAATGTTACAGACGGTTTCAAGTTACCAGACTGGGGAAATCAACATGGCGGCTCTCTCTATACTCTCTCCCACATGTGGACTCTCTCGTCGTTTTATTTTCGGAGATGGTTTTTTAGGGTTTTGAAACCAGTGAAAAATGCAGCAATTAACAGGATCTGGCGGGAAGCACCAGACAGTCCAGCGCCAAGTGGACAGGGCCGAGTCCAGAAAGTGTGATCGCTTCGTCCAGAGAAGCTCGTGAAACATGCAAACGAGCCGAGACAGAGAGGCAAACATTGAATAAAAAAAAAAAGAAAAAAGGCACAAAACAAACAAACAAATAAACGCCCATGCATTGCACGCACACTGTGTTTGGGCCTCGTGCACAGCTGGAGATCTCACTGCTTGGGGGAAGGTGATCTGTTGACTCGATGTGTCCCACACACACACACACACACACACACACACACACACACACACACACACCTGGATAATTGGCTGCATCTGTCAACCAACAGCCAAACGGTCATTAGAGCAACGGAGCAGAAAAAAGAAACATGAGAGACATAAGTTTTCATTTAAGAGAGCGGGCGGACGACTCGCTCCAAATGAAGAGCAAGAAAAAGGGATAATTAGGATCATTCATTTATTAGAAGAAAGAAAAAAAAACACAAGTCGGATTCAGGCGATGAAAAAGTGACATGATCCAAATGTAGATCTGTACAGATATCACTGCCTGTGGGCAAGAAAATGATCTGAATGATAAAAAGCTCTGAGAGAGGCGGCAGACTGTAACTACGGCCTGAAACATGAGGGAGAGGAGACGACACTTTTCTTCATGTGTCACAACAACCATCAGCGCAAACAGCCTGTGTGTTTGTGCAAAGAGATGATAATGATATTCTGACGATGTGCTGACACTAAGTGCTGAATGAGACGAACCACATGCTGGGGTTTAGTCTGTGAACCAGGGAAACTGCAGGTGACAAAAAGAGAGAAAGCGACGAGACAAACTTCTACAGTACAGTATGTCTCTCCACGTCGACTTTTTAAGATGAACCGGCACCTCTCATTCATAAGCACAGACTTTATAAGAACTGTTTGACATTTGGGGAAATATATTTATCCACTTTGCCAAGTGCCAAGAATTAGGCTAGATTAAAAAAAAGGTAACACTTTATAATAAGTATACACTATTAAGCATTACATACTGAATTCATCATCATTTATAACACATTGATACTCATTAGTATGTTGTTTATAAACACATGTTTTACTCATAGGGTTAGGGTTAAGCGCCAACTGTATTTATAAACTACATACTAATGAGTAGTTGTGCGTTATAAATGAAGAATTCAGTATTTATTAACTAATGCTTAATTGTGTGTTCTTATTATAAAGTGTTATCAAACAATCTGCACCACTCCCATGTGCTCTAGGATGCTTGCTATTAGCATTGTTTAGCATCAAGACTGCAGCACCTGCACATTGACCAACAACTATTAACACTACACCAGAAAATGTTAGTATATTTTAGGTTTGAGTAAAAACTAGATTGAAGAGAGGGAGGTCGATATTCTGAGTGTTGTCGAAGAATTTTACTTTCAAAGTTGCAAAATTTAGAGGAAAAAAACTCAGATATTCACTCAGACATTATGAAGTTACTTTTTTCTAAATCAGCAGAGAAGAAAACACATTTGTGTAACCCACCCTGCGACTAAGTTTTAAAGTCAGAAACCCCCCTCCCTCCTGTTCAGCTGGTTTCTCTAACCTACACTGGCCCTGCCGTGCTGCCGTGCTGAGTGAAGATAATGTGACGTGTCAGTAAGAGATCTTCAGCGGATGTTGGCAGCCGTATGTTTTTATCTGTGGAGAGATTCATTAACTAACTGGCTGACCAGCTATTGGCTGTAACCTGAGCCTCCGCTAGCTGCTTCCATCTGCTCTTATTTACTGTTTTTGAACTGCCTTCTGGCACCAGCTTCATATTCAGCGAACAGACACCGGGGTGGCGTCGGTCTACCCATAATGCTCAGCACTAAAGCGATGAGGCCTGAGGAGTTTTTTTCTCAAAACACTGGTTTATTATTTTGAATGTGAGCTGTGTTGACGCTCAGGAAACATCTCGGCTTTGCAGCTTTTTTTATTATGTGTTGATTTTCCCAGCACATTTAACTGTGGACAGTTTTTTAAAATTGTAAGGGACAATAAAGTGCAGTGTGAATATTTCATACATAGCAGCTTTATTTTTTATTTTTCTCAAAAAACGATTTGCCTGAATGAAACTCTAGGAGTAAAATGAACAAAAACACGCTCCATCCTGAGGTACAGTAGGGTGTAAAGTAGAACGTTTTTCCTTCCTTTTTTTTTCTTTTTTCTTTTGTCCCTTATATTTTATAATTACCATGGTTAGGTGTCCCTGAGCTATGATAATTCTACATATTGTGGCACCATCTGGCCCTGGAGAGCACATCCACTTGCAAATATGTTTCAGAGGTCAAACGCTGTGCAAGAACAAATTTGCGAACACTGAATTGAAAAGATTCCAGTTGTCTCATTGACCTTGCTCAGTTAAGCTGTGCACATAACAGAAAACACTAATGGGTGCCAGCTGCCAAATAAAACCTAAAAAAAAAAAAGGCAAGAGGAAAAAAAATTAAAAGTAAGTGCAGGGGTCAGGCTGGAATTTAAAATGAGGTTGAACGCAGTCAAGGTAACTTAAGTACAAATGACTGCTGGGCTGAAAAAAAAAACCTGTTTTGTTTTGTTGTTGTTTTTTTCTTCTTCTCCCTTTATCCAGCGGCTCATTAGTTTCTCTGTTGTTGTGAGCTCGTGTAAATTACATTATGTCCATTACTCCCATTGCTCAGACATCGAGCTCCCTGTATACGGCTCCACCCAGCACTTCTGAGAAATGAATGGGCTCTGCAGCCGCGCTCCGAGCTATTTAGTTATTAGTTAATACATCAGCCATGTCATTGTACTGTCTGAGGCTTTCATAAAGAAGACGGAAGCGCCTGCTGATTTGATGTAGTCAGCTCAGCACATGCACGCACATGCACACACACCTGGGTTTATTATCCTGTAAGGTAAAAACATTCGCACAATGTTCAGAATATGTCTTTGTATGTTAATGTTTTGTGTCTGGACCGATGGGACTGAGTGGCCCCTGCAGGGTCTGAACTGAAGACGCTGTTGTGTTGACGCCGGTTGGTCAGCTCGGGCCAGACGACAATTCAAACTGTCTATTAATTAAACCGCAGCCAAAGGGGGTGAAACAGCATTAACCAAACACAGCTTCTCTCCCTGCGCCGTGGTGGAACATTTTGATAAATACCACAAAAGACTCGCTGTCCTCCTGGGACCTGATATAATAACACTAGAGGCTGATAAAAATGATACACTATTCAATTAAACCCTGCTCAGCCACACTACATCTTTACTCAGAGATTAAGCCGAAACTGTCTGGAGTCACGACTCAGTGGAAACATATTTAGAGAGAAACTCAACGGCTCAACACGTACGCTCTACAAACTCCACACCATCATGTTGGAAACACAACGTAAAGTGAAGTTTAGCAAGATTGACATTTGCTTTACATGACTTGTTCTGAGTGGAGTATTTCATCAATACAGGTTAAGGTTTGCAAAAGCGTGTGCTTTAGTTTTAATAAACACAGGATTTCAACATTTAACTACATCTTTTTCTAACCATATGAATATTTCTTCTGTTTTATTTACCACAAATGGATGGGAAAACAAAGATTGTGCAACTCTGCAGAGACACTCATTAAAAACACGTTGCTGTATAGAAAATCGTCTTTTAATCATGCAAAATGTATCAACTGTGGCAAATTAGTAGAATATAAGCAAGGTTTTCGGGAGTTATTTAGATTTTTATTACATTCAGGTGTGCATGGGGTAGGAAAAGAAGCTTTATTGCTGCGTATTGTACCGTACCTTTGTTAAAAATCCAATTTTTATGAGTCAACTTAAATATATTAAAGTGTGATCGTAAACGCCCGGAGTGCTCCTCTAATTTTCAGTCTCGATACTTTATTCATTAGTGTCGTATATATATATATATAAAAACCCATGGATGTAGGTATTATTTCAAACTCATGTTTATTTATGCAGAGGTTACATAAAAACCCAAACTCCCGGCAAACTGTGTGAACTCAGCACATCCCCGCTCCTCCATCGTCGATGTTTTAATAATCTCATGAGACGCCGGGTTTGAGACGACAGCTCAACTCAGGCTCCGTTTATATAACAATATGAACACATTTCACCAAGGGTCCTTTTACATTCTTGATGCTGCTTATTCCGATTTTTTTTTGTGTAGAAAGGAACTTAATCATATAAAGAGGGGGGGTTTAGGTTTTCTTTAATCCCCACAGTGAATAAAAGACAGAAGACACATTGATAAAAAATGAGAACATTCACAATATATCTAATTTTTGCTAATGTAGACAGCAAGTGACAGAAGAATACATAGAATCACTACTTATTGTTCCAACAAAACGTACACTTCAACAACCTGCAATAATCCATGCAGCATTTGGATGTTATTGTACCACCAATAAAAAGGAGTGTGTTAGCCGTGTTAGCAAAAAAAACAAAACAAAACAACACATTTCTTCTTCCATCATAACAACCTCAGTGTTATAGTACATTCGATGTAGCTCAAACACACCCAAAGTTACACACTTCACAAGGACACTTGACCTTAAGATGAGAACGGGGAAAGTGCTTCACAACACAAAAAAAAACCCAACAACAAAAAAACATAATAGTAAGACATGCACACGGGGAAAGAGAAGAGAAATCAAATCAAGTTCTCGACGTAAAGCACTTGAGGCATTTGAGAAAATGGCAACAAGTACAAGAGGCGTGAGGGAAAGAGTCGGATGCTACATAGTGACCTGAAGAGAAGAGATCGACGTGGAGTCAGACAATCACATGTTCTTTAGAAAAATCGGTTACCTCGACCGATCTCTGCAGGGACAAAAAGGAGCCAAAAATAATTAGAGCTTAAAAAAAGAGTGAGGAACAATGCAATTCATGTCTTTGTCCCCTGACCTCGCCGCCCACACATTTTAATCAGGACTCTGTTTTCTTTCCTTTTTCTATGAAGCCAGCTCTGCTTTAAGGGAAATGACCTTCAATTTTCTTTTTAAACTTTGTATTATTATACGATGTGTGAGCAGTCGGAGCTCATTCTGCTGCCGTTTCTGTTGTCGAGCAGCGGAGGACAGTGTTTGTGTCTTCTTTTTTTAAAAAACCCATTTGCATATATACAGCGAAGAACAAAGAGTCAAGTCTCTGCTTCAGGTTGGAGACGAGTCGAGACTTCACAGCTCAGAACGAGAAATCGGGACGTTTAATAATGAATTTGAGTTGCACTGGAAAGAAAAGAGACAAAATTTGAGCTGAATAAAGTTTTACAATCCAAGAAGATGACTTTAGAAAAAGTGTAACATTTTGGGCCAAATTATTATTATCTGGCAGAAAGACGGTGATGAGGAGATTGATAGGCTACCACCACATAGGACGCTACAGTTAGCTTAGCTTAGCTTAGCCTACATGTAGCCTAGCTTAGCTTAGCATTTAAACAGGAGCTGTATCAGTTCAGGGGTTGGATACGTTGGAAACCACAAAGTCTGAACTGAAATGAACAGATCTCTGCTTTGTGCCACCATGTGGCAACTTTGCTATTGCGTCAATAGTTTTCATAAAAACTTGAGGTTTTAAAAGTTGTACGGTTAGCTGTTGCACTGAGCAACTCGATAGCGATTACATAATAATGTAATCTTGAGATGAGTTTGACCTCCGACTGTACAGTAGAAGAACCAAAATTGCAGTTCGTCAATTGGCCACTAGAGGCTCCACCAGTGACTCGGTTTAAACTTTACAGCAGAAATAAACATAGACTGGGGCAACAACAGTTTTTTCCTTCATGACGACTGTATGGGGGTGAAATTTTTTTATAGAAACTTGGTTTGGTCTGCATTTGATTGGAGACCGTTTTGTCTTCATGGTTCGAGATGTTGAGTCCCAGAAGAAAGAAGGAAGCATCCAACAGGTGCGTCTTGAATCTACTTTGCAGCACTAACACAAAACCATAATTCAGCTATGAAAAATTTAAAGTAACTTTTTTTTTATTTTTGCCTCCTACTTGTATTCATGGTGTTTCAGAGCCGAGTGTGTCTCCGTGTGTCCTTCCTGGGAGCCAGCAAATGATTCATGGAAGCCTATAAGAGGGCGTCTGCTCTCCCATAATATTCACTGTAACACATCCGTGGGCATTTCGTGCGGTGTGCTCTAACTGAGAACAATGAAGCGTTTGTTGATCAGAAAATAACTGAGTGCGGAGCCTGAAGCAGCAAAAAAATGTTGGCAACATGCAACCTGCAGCAGAAAAAAAAAACCCAACAACAACAACACATGCTGCTGCACACAAACCACTGCATCAACAAAGAATAAAAGCAAACGATAACTTGCAAAGATTTTTTTTTTTAAAAGAAGAAAAATGAACACGGCGCTCCTCTTCCAGTTATAAGTAAAACAAATATTTAAAATGATGCACAAAGGAAATTAGATCACGGTGAGAAAACATGTCTCAGCAGAAGTTAATTCCTCCTCCTGGTGTGAGGTGCTTTACAATTTATGGTGGATGTTCTGTACAGTAGAGGTAAAAAACGATCGGCGGAAAGCTGCCAGATGACTGCACAATCACAGGCTGAGTGGGAATGTATAAAAGCTGTATGTTAATCATGTAACATGCACGGCATATTGTATCAATCCACGCTTCAGTATCTGCCACTGTTTTCCCACAGGAGCTGAAGGCCCAGATTTATTTATTTATTTATTTTTTTGAATTATTTCTTTGAATCTCCAGGCTTCGAGCACCAGCAGGAAAAACAAGACTGGGATGTTTCTGTTTTAACATACATCAGGGGTCGGTGGATGCCGGGACTGAATACCTCTGGAGCTCACGTCTTTCCCAGAGGAAATCGGACCCGTGACCCTCGCCTGTGTTAACGGCCGCCTCCTATCTGCTGAGCAACACCGGGGAGGAATTTAAAACAGGGCTTTTTTTTTTTACATTTTGCTGATGCTCTTGTCAGCCAGGTCGACTTACAATGAGTGACAAGGTGACGGCGGGACGATGCGCTACGGACTGTGGAGTTGAGTCGTAGGAGGGATGACTCTTGTCGCTCCGTCTGGAGAACACAGCGAGACATCAGTTTCCTGCTCCTGATGTTTCCACACACGCAGCCGACACAAAGACGGCCTTCATGAGTACGACTCTGGTGATTTAAGGGTCAAAATATGTTGAGATGATGAGGTCATGGAATTAGTTTCCTGTGTGGGTGTTGCTGTTCATCCGTATCACTTTAGCAACTTGTAGTGAAATAAAGTTAACTCTCGACTAAAAGAGAAAGTGGTTTGACGACTAGTCAGGACTAAATTGGCTTTAAAAACTGAATTCATTTTGTTTCATTAAAGTAATTCAGCAGCTAAAGAACCAAAATAACTCCACTCAGAAATTAAATTATCATCATGCATCGAAAATAAAAGTGGGAACACACAATGGATGAAGTTTCATAACGAACTGTTCAGTGTTTGAGTGGATGCTGTTGCCTGGTGAACGTGCAGAGTGGACGGAGAGGGGACTTTCAACCACATCCAATGGTTTTCATTATTATTATTTTATCATTTTTTTAATTCTTTATTTCCAAAGTCAAAGATGAACTTTGGCTCTTCAATCTGCCGAGTGTTTCACGCTTTATTGCATCGCTCATTTTCTAGACTAATCAAAACTGACAACATCATTTTGTTTGTGTAATTTTGTTTTGTCCCGACGCTGATTCTCCTGAGATCTCTCACTCTGTAAATTAATGCTGTACCCAAGTTTCTGTGACGTAAAAGCACCACTCTCACTGCTCTGACTTCTTTTTTCTTTTTGGCTCAAGAGCTAATTTAAGAGCCTTGTTCCTTCAGGTTGAAACTGTTTCGTTGAAAGTTAAGTTTCTGAGTTTCTAAAAAAGATTCTTGGAGAAGTTCCAGCGGCGGAGAAAGGCTTGTTTTCCTGACATCAAAGTTACAAATAACCACCTCTTCAAACGCATATTTCACTGCAAGTCGACCTGCTTCATATTGAAATGTAGTTGGAGAGGTGCTGCTGGGACACTGTTGATATGTAGGAACTGTAGCAACACATTTAACCCAATTGAAGCTTCATTCAGTCTTTTTTATTCTGTTGAACTTTTTGTTTTCAAAGTCAAAAATGAACTCTCTAAAGGGATAGTTCCACATTTTGGCAAATTGGCCCATTGCCATAATCCCTATAGTTATAGCAGTAGGTTTGTTACCTTTAATTGTTGGTAAATGGTAAATGCACTTGCACTTATATAACGCTTTTCTAGTCTCTCTGACCACTCAAAGTGCTTTACACTGTAGGTCACATTCATCCTTTCGCACACATTCATACAGCGCGGGAATCTAACCATTCACACACATTCGTACACCCAATGGACACATCGGGGGGCAGGCGTGGGTTCAGTGTCATGCCAAGGACACTTCAACATGTTGACAGGAGGAGCTTGGAATTGAACCACCGACTTTCCGTCTTGTAACGTTCTGTTATTATCTTATAGCGTGGTGACCAGAGCGTTTTGGAGTTGTTGGATTGTGTATTTGATGAGTGGAAACCCAGAAATCCTCTGTAGCGTAGCTCTGAGCAGCTCACGGCTCTGCTCCGCCGTTCTACCAATAGCTTGCACCGACAACTAAAGGTAACAACCCTACTGCTATGACTATAGGGATTATGGCAATGGGCCAATCTGCCAAAAATGTTGAACTATCCCTTTAAGCTCAGTTTTTTCAATGTTTTGTCCCGTAAATCACCACAAGCACTCACACAGTGTGCGTTTTTTTATAGTGTGTGTTAGTAAACAGGAGTTCAGGTTGTGCTGCTCAGCTGCAGTACATTACAGTCACCAGGGACTCTGTGCATCAAGTCGCCTAAATTAGAAGTCTTTGAATCCTTCCAGTCGTCCCCTCTGAGCCGTCATCGCTCTGACCGGGACACTAATCACAGAGTCTCAGGCCTCCACGGCGACCGGCCAACCTACACACACTCACACACTCACACACACACACTCACTCACACACACACACACACCTCGGCTGATTATCCTCCACTGCCCTGGAACAAACGCATTCAAATGTAATGGGCTGAACCGGGAGACACGCACGCTTCGCCCCAAAGACAAATGGGAAGATGTGTTCGCACAGTGATACTGTTCACAAAGAGGCACAAAGCTGGACGAGAAGATGAGCTGAGCCAGAGAGAGAAAGAAAGAGAAAGAGAGCGACAGAGAGCTTGTCTCTATAAGCTGAACTGCAGAGTACTGTATATCGCAGGCACAAAATGATAATAGAATACAATTAACTTCAAATGGTTTCACTGCACACATAAATCTCTCCCTCAGTGGGGTCACAAATGACTTTACTCCCTCCGTACGGATGGGCTTCCTAATTGCACGTTGCTCTATATGCTGTGATGCTGCTGCATGTCGTCAATGGCACACCGTTAAAGAGCCTCAGGAACTTCACTCTGCAGAATAAATACGCAAAAAAACATCCAGACATCAAGTCGACGCCAAGACATCTCTCTTAAAATTCAATTTCACAGCATTATAAAAAAAAAAGAAGCTGACATCTTCAAGTTGTGTGAGTCAACACACAGATTTACATTTACACCTCTGCTTCGACTGAAATCTGCTTTTTTTTTTTTTTTTTGCTCGCTTGTGTTTTCTTTTTCAAATGACCTTGTTTGTTGAAGCGTCTTCTAAACGCAGCAGAGAAAATTGAAACCGACAGAGCGTCTGCCTCCAATACTCCCTCAGTCAGAGATGAAGGCCTGAATTGCGCTCGTTATAGATTAATTACAGCCTGACAGAAGACAGTCACGCAGAGGTAACGGAGCTCGTCAAGACGTCCACGGCGACGTGACTCGTGTCTCTGACGGCCGGCGGCTTCGGCTCCAGTCCTGGAAATAACTACAAAAAAAAAAAGAATAAAAGAAATATTTAAATTCAGCCTCTGCCAGGTACATGTACATTACAGCGCCCGCGGACGTCTGAGCCGCTGAGGTCGCTGCCGGTTGACGGATGGTTGTGTCTCCTTCGTGTTGTTTCCTCCTTGTCTTCGAGCCATCTCTTGCTAAACTCACAGAGCAGCGGATGGATCGATCAGTCGGTGCAGAGCCGAGCGCCGTGCACCACCTTCAGAAATCCAGGAGGAAAAAAAAAACAAAAAAACTTCATATTCAAGACGCAAAAAGGAGGAGAAGAAGAAGAAGAAGATATGTTTTAACCGTCCAGATGAACCGTCCAATGAGCGAGCAGCTGCTGGATGTTGGAGCCGCCACTTCCGACCAATCAGGACTCGATGTGGACGTGCAGAAAAAAAGTTGTTTGTGCACATCATCAGGGGACACTGTGTGCGTCAGTGTAGCGATCCGGTCGGTCTTTCAATGATGATGATGATGATGATGATGATACCAGTGGTGATGATGATGAGGATGATGATACCAGTGAAGATGATGATGTGGGATTTTCGTGCTGGTTCAGCCGGGGTCATGACAGCTGCCACGGCGGGTTGAAGAACTTGATGGCGTGAGTCTTGGACCACTTGGAGAAGACGGACTTCTCCGTGATGAAGCGGTGGCCGCCGTAGGGCGCGCTCTCGTGGAGCAGGTACTCCGCGCACTCGTCCCGGCTGCCGGCCTCGTAGTAGTGGTACGGGACCTTCCTGTAGCCCTCCGTCCTGGAGGAGGAGAGGAGAGGAAGATGAGACCAAAACCCTGAAATGTGACTTTTTATCTTTATTATTATTTATTTTCATTCCAGGTTTTATATTATGATTTATTTTGAGTCTTCTCTGGTATCGATCACGTTCATCCTGTAGCCATTTATTTCAATTATATTACTGTTTACTGAATGTCTCATTTGATATGTTAATGTGTCTCTAACTTACCCACTCAAAATCAATAACAATGGAATGATATATGTATTAAAAAAAAGACAAAGATTAATTAAAGGGATACTTCACCCAAAATCGATAAAAGCAGCGACATGAAAAATTTGTTCAGTGGTTCTGTTGATGTTTGATTCCACTGGGAGCTACGGCTACAACAAGGCTGAATACAGAGATCAAATAATTTTTTTCTTAACAACTTTTTCATGTGGCGGCTTCAGGACACTTGGGTCAGTACGGATGAGCAGTATGGAGGTATCTGGAAGTTTCATAGTTTGTGTTTTGGACGATTCAAAAGTGAACTGACAGTGAGTAGAAAATTGGTGAATTATCGATTTTGGGTGAAGTATCCCTTTAACCGTCTGTTGATGTGGAGTCAGTTTCCTCTGTAGCCTGTGACCCTCATCTCAGTTTGAGACTTTATTCGCTGGTAACATAACATAATAACTGTAGGTGACTGAGTTGCATTGTGGGAGATGGTGGCGCCAGAGAAGGAGGAACATGTCGATTAGAAACAAGGACAACATCTCTGGTTGTGGTGCATCAATCTTGACCCTGGTTTTGTTACGGCCGTCTGTCCTGAGCCTGACGTTGTTACAGGAGTGAAATGCCGCGTCTTTGGAGAAATGTTTTAAAAACAACCAGAGCAGAACGTTTGGTTTTATGTCTCCAGAAGCTGTTTTCACGCTGCTGCAGGAGGCTTTTTAAGTGGAGTTTGATCCCTGTTATCGACAATATATGGTCAGAAGAAGATACTGTAACTGAAACTTTCACCTGAGGACATGTCAGCGTTTCTAATGAATATCCATCACAGCAACAGATTAATATGATTTAACACATCAAATTTCATTGCATTTGTCTTTTTTTCTATCCTACGTGGGTATAATATTCACATTTTTTAGAGATCTATTTCTTGCCCCTGTTTTGATCTTGTATTTCTGGTTAAAGAAATAATGCAGCATAAATAAAACATCTAAAGAAACTTCATAGAGAATAACAAGTTAAAAGTTCACAAAATTAAAACAACACATTGATTGGATGATAAAACGTCTGCTGATTCCAAGTGAGACATATATAGACTGTCAGAAAATGCTTTTGCTCTGTCTGTGAAATATCAGTTTAAAGCACGACTGGGATTTTAAATCTGACGGTGTAATATGAATAAAAAATGTGAATAAGATTAAAATAAACAAAACAAAAAAGCAATAGATACATTCAATTGCACTAGTGGAGGTTTATTTAAAGTCATCATCTTCTCAACCAGTTTGGGACAAATCCCAGTCTGTGCTTGGTTCCAAGTGTCTGTGGTTTTGATTGACTCAGCTTTACAAACCATGAAGCCAAATAATAAGCAAACTAAATTACTAAACTATTAAAGCGAAGATCCTTCAGGACAGCGTTCAGCAGTTTGAAATGAAGTCGCCTCGGGCAAAATTCTCCACTCAGCAGGTCCTCTCATTTAAAAAAAAAAAAGAGTCGCTGTTGGCAGCAGAAAAATATTCAATAAATACTCTTTTAACTAAACTGCATTTATTTGTAAAACATCAGGATAATATTAATTTTTATTTTGAGCTCAAGTGGATCTGAAAACATTCAGAAAACTGAGTGAAGCAGAGTCAGAGAGTTAAAACCTCTCTGACCTCAGTTGTATCTCTTAAAGGGATAGTTCAACATGTTGGCAAATTGGCCCATTGCCATAATCCCTATAGTCATAGCAGTAGGTTCGTTACCTTTAATTGTCGGTGCAAGCTATTTTTCAGAACGGCGGAGCAGAACTAGCCTCGTAAACCAGCCTCCCCCCGAAATGCATTCAATTCATTTCTCAGGGGGAGTCTGGCCTCATCTCCGTTGTAACCGTTTCGCCGAAACACTCCGCCTACCGAGCCAATCAGTCCCTGATTGGCCAACGTGCTGTGATTGACACAGCACGTTGGCCAATCACGGACCGAAGAAGAACAGCGATAACGTCTTTTCCTCCAAGAAACTCAACAAGCGCCGACTCTTGCTCTAGTTTAAGTTCTGTAATTGATGGTATTTCATTTAGAACTTCCCTTACTGCTGTTTTTACGCTGCTGTTTGACGCTCCGCCATGTTTGTTGTAGGTGAGTCCAGTCCATGTAGTGATGTTTTCAGGCCCTGATTGGCCAACGTGCTGAGTCAATCCACAGCGGCGACGCTGATTGGCTCGGTAGACGGCCGATTTCTGGCGAAACGGTTTCAACGGGTATGAGGCCAGACTCTCCCTGAGAAATGAATTGAATGCATATCGGGGGGAGGCTGGTTTACGAGGCTAGAGCAGAACTGCGAGCTGCTCAGAGCTACGCTATGGAGGCTAATGGGATTTCTTGGTTTCTCTCATCAAACTCATCAAATACACAATCCATCAACTCCAAAATGCTCTGGTGGACAAGTTGTGACCTGCACATTCACCACGCTATGAGATAATAACAGAACGTTACCAGACAGAGTTGTTTTTGAGGTAAATTCATGCAAAACCACTGATGCGCCTTCCCGTTGCAAGCAATCTCTTCATTTGCATGTGCTCGCGGCTCTGCTCCGCCATTCTAAAAATAGCTTGCACCGACAATTAAAGGCAATAAACCTACTCCTAAAACTATAGGGATTATGGCAATGGGCCAATTTTCCAAAATGTTGAACTATGCCTTTAAAAAGACGAGAATAAATAAAAGCAGGTGAGGCAGAACAAACTCGTTGTGGACTCTGCTGCGAATGTTTTTCTCTGGGAGCGGACGAGACGATTTCATTGGGAGAACGGATACAGATGGAGGAGAAACAGCCATCACAACAGCCAGCAGCCGAGTCCACAGAGAGAGAAAACCCGACTGTGGCTGTCTGCCAGCGCTCGGTGATACACAGCCCAATCAGCGCCTCCCCCTCCCTTTGTGTCACACTCTGGTTCGTACCAGTGTTCACAAATAAATTCAATTTCACCCTCTGTGCCGCACCTGTTGAAGTCCCATTACTGCACAACTGCTGGGGTCAACTCTTGACTATAGAGCCTCCAACATCATCACACAAAACATCACTTCTTCTTCTTCTTTGTGGAGTGGAGGCTGCGGCTGCCAGCGGGACTCTGTGTGACACTAAATTGTCCATTCTGAAAATTTGAGGAAACACAATATCCTCCCGTCTGGCGCAGGAAGGAAGGGAATAAGTGAGCGGCGGGCGGGAAGAGGAGGCCGGCCCTTAACTGCCTCAGTGAATCATAAAATCCTCTGTGCTGGTTAAATTATCGCTCCTTTCTGCCGTGTGTCTGGGGCTGTTTTTATGTCCTGCTGTGCGCGGGGAACACAGAGAGGATAAAAGACGGGATTTTCACCGTGCATTAGGTAAAAGCGTTTGTTTCGGGGGGAGGATTGAGGGAGCTCAGGTTGAGCGGCGGCGGAGACGGAACGCAGAGTCCGTCTGAGAGGACTTGAGACTGAGCAGCCACGCTCACAGCGACAGCATCTTGTTTGTCTTCCCTCCCACGGCCTCGCAGCGACAGGAGCTCACTCACCGACGAGTCGGAAAGAGAGAGAGAGAGAGAGAAGACGACAGGACAATACACAAATAAAACTTTAAGCAGAGGAGGAGCCGAGTGCTGCAGCCCAGCCACCCGCAGCAACCCAGAGTCTGCAGCCTGCTGGGTTTTCAAGGCAGGGAGACATAATGGTATTCACGGCACAGAGAACCCAATATGGATTTCAGCATTGAAATTCAGCCATTAAATCCAAACTGAGGCGTTGGAAATGTATTCCAACAGACCACAGTTATGGGGGAGGCTGCAATCGGACAGCGCCGGTATGAATGTGAATCTAGTTTTCTAAGTTTTGTGGGAATGTGTGCATTTTTCATCGCAATATGGGGAAGCGAATGGCAGTGGGGGGAGCAGGGGGGCGGCGGTGGTGGTGTCTTACTTGCAGTAGGTGTCATTTATCATGCCGTAGATATGGATCTCTTTGCACATGTCCATGGCGAGGATGAGGGTGAACCAGCCGGTGCTGAGGTAGGAGCCAGACTGGATCCTGCAGAAAGACACACATACAGAAGTTTTGCTGTAATATTCATTTGCATTTGAAAAAAAAATCATTAAAATCCCTTGCATTAACATAACAACATCTACAGATCTTTGCAGAATGCTGTTTCTCTGACCTTTTGTGCTCTTGGCTCTGGTGTGCTGCTTGTAATGCGGTTGATCTGAGAATTGGAATTATTCTAACAGATGTTCTTATTGTAGGCTGCTCTGGAAAAACCGCCTCAGCGAGGGATCAGAAATGTAAATGTGAATGTAAATGTTTCTGCAGAGCAGCACGACGTCTCCTCAGACGTACTGTAGAAGCATATGTCTGTCACACTCTAACTTTTAACATGAGCCATTTGCCTAATTCCAAAGAGCCATTTATAATTGCGTGCATGAATACTTAAAGAGGTCGTGTGCGTTGAGGAGATGTGTACAATTCAGACAGGAAGAGAGAGAGAGAGAGACTTGTTGGTTAGCCGAACAGCTCTCCGAAAGGCGTTGCACACGTCGTCCCCTGTGAGCGATGCAGGAACCCCGAAGACCAATCAATAACAACATGCATAATTCTTTCATCAGCATCAAACCTGCAGTGTGTGAGTTATATGACCTATCAAAGAAAAAAAAAAAGTACTCTTTGATCATTTTCAAACACGCAGCGGAGATGCACCGAGGTTTTTTTTTTTTTTTTGCCAAATCCGGACTAACAGCATCTGAAGTGGGTCATAAAGTATACGCTCCCCGCCCCGGCGAGGCAGGGGGCTCCGACGGCCCTGCCTCTCAGCGATGCAAAATACTATGAGAAGCCTTAGACCTGGTATAAATTAGAGAGCATATGCACAGCGTGACACTGATAATGATGTAGGGGGGAAAAAATGGAGCGTGATCGTAGTATCACCGCGGAGAAGATGAAAGAGCACAGGTGTCATGTAAATGGAGATAAAAGAGACTAATTACTTTAATTATTGGATATTTAATTAACACGTATCGACAAGAAAAGAAACTGCATAATTTAAAGTCAACTTTCCTAAAATAAAAAGCATAACTCCTCCAAGCTGTGACTCAGTGTCACTGTATGAAGCACCATGGACAGCTCCTGTAGCGCTGGCTGATCCAGGATCAGCACCTTGGACAGCGACCAACACAAACTCTGAGCCTGATCTACTAAGATCTCAGATAAGGGGCGCTAAATTGCGTGCTCCTGGTAAAATTTTGCGTGTCTGGTTAGGCATGAACAACAGGTGATCTACTAAGAGTAACACGCTAAATGACAGCACACGCATGCTGCAGTATTTAAATGAGGGTTTGCGCATGGTAATGGTTTCCGCGGTGGACAGAGAGCTGGATGGACACATAGAATTTGATCCGATGGATTAATAGAGAGCTCAGGTGGGACACTGAGGACACAATGACCAGAGGGATCAAAGACGGGGTGAAGACAGAAGTGACTGACGTCGCTCAGTCTCGGACCCGCAGCTGGGCAGCCGCATACTCCAGAGGGAGGAGGAAAGGAGAGGAGCGCATATAGGAGGAGAGACGTGTGACCTGCGTAACGGCGCTTAAATGACTTTAAACACGTGAAAAAAAACTGCTACTAGTTTGCTGGAATGTCCCCGATGCGAGGAAATGCAGAGATGTAAGAGCTTTTGACCTGGCAGGTATTAAATCAATAAAAGAAAAAAAGCCGCGTCAGATAACACTTGCCTTTCAAACGTACTAAATAAAAACGCAAAAACTTCCACCGCAATCGGCTTCAGGTTTGATAAATCATGCTGCGTGTGCTAAATCAATCTATTTGCATCTACTCCTCCCAATATTTTGAGAAACGCCCATGCATATTCATCAAGGCAAACGCGCTAAATACATCACGCATGCTTTTTTGCCCGTTTGAGAGACGCAATTCTCAGTGCACCGGGTTGGTAGATCAGCTTGCACATTTTTTTGCGGGTGACATCGTGTTTGCACACGTTTTAGTACAAGCAAACCTTTAGTAGATCAGGCCCTGAGTCACAATGATCTAAACCGGCGCTTTCGCCACATTTTTCGGCTTGTGACACATAAAAAAATATCCATAAAACATGTCTGTGAACCCTTTTTGACCCCTTATGAATTATATGATCTGCAAAAAGTTTGAGCATGACATTACAAGTGATTGTAGATCAGTGAATGCCGGTTCACCGTCACCTGAGAGTCTACACAGTGAGTTCACATTGAGAACTGCTGGCATATCAAATCACAAAGCCACAAAAACCGGTTGCTGATGATAATAATAAAAAAAAGAACCTGAACAAAACTCTCCCAAAGCTTGAAATGATGAATATATGAATCATCGAGTCTTATTTGCATTCTGCCTAGTGTCAGCTGCTTTCAGCTCTTTATCTGTTTGCCTCCCTCCTTCTCCCTGTGCTCACATACACAGAGTTGTGGTGCAGCCAAATTCCCAATAATGCTGCTCTAATTTACTGTACAAGTTTTTTTTTTTCTTTTCTTCTGTTTATGTTGTCAGACAAGTTCAAAATAGTGGAAGAGGATGCTGCTGCTGCTGTTGCTCTGAGTCCATGTGCCAGTTCAGTTTGAGCATTGGCCAATGAGGAAACAATGGAGGAATCATGATCAGTCAGTCAGTCAGTCAGTCATAAACATGTGCAGTTACATCGTCAGGCCTGCTGTGGGGTGAGGCCTCCACTAGAGGCAAACTGCACCAGGCCTCGGGGATTTGTGTCACTGTGCTGTGTCCAAAATGTTGCATTTGGGTTTGAAATTTTGACCTTTAATTAACGTGACCCCGTACGACCAGCAGCTCTCATTCATCATGTGTGCAGCAGGTTCTGAGTTCATCCGACAGAGCGGAAATGATTCGCATTCGATGCATTGATTGATGGATCTGCAAAGCATATTGATCCTCACATGGCCTGAAGGTGTTAAAGACCAAGACAGACAAAAGCCTGAAGACGTAGGATGACCATTGTCTAAATGTTGCATTCGCTTGGTTCACAGATGGCAAAATTCACCGGATGCACTGCAGTGGCCTCCTTAAATATATTCTAGAACTGCTGCAAAAATTTTATGCAAACAAATGCATCATTAAATGCAAAGGGGTCACATTTCAACACTAGAGAAACATTTACATATTGTAGGTTCCACATTTTTACATTTCACGGGTTGCCTCTGCCGCCGCCGCCGCTGCTGCCGGCAAAACAATGAGCAGGTGGAGGATGCTGCGTTGTGTTCAAGGACACTTGGACAACGACAAAGCTGTTCAGCCGCTCTTTGTGGGAGTGAACCTGTAAACTTTCTGATGACGCTCGGCTCGGCCTCTCGGTTTAACCAACGCGACCACCTTTCTTGGCAGCGCTGCTCTTTGCCGTTTTGCTGATGAAGTGCGTCTGTCTTCGGCGCTCGGTAATAATTGCAGAGGTATTTCTGCTCTGAGTGATGCTCTTCACGTCCGTGTCCTTGCTCTCCGACTCGGTGAGCTCGGTCTCTGTAGGTGGAGCGTGTACCGTCACTTCGGCTGTGGCTTTCTGCAGATTTATTCAGAAATTAACTTCTGCATGTTCCTGCTGATTAACAAGTGAAAATGTGTCATGTGCAGCTGGGGATCTGATTTTTAAGGCGGTAGCCGGCAGAGTCATTACTGGAGACGTTTTAAAAAGATGGATCATGATTGAGTCACTAGATACAGGTTTGCAGCCAAGATTTTCAAAAGTCCAAATGGGCCAAACAACTCCCACTCCACCTCAAGTGCAGATCATTTGTGCCAGATATCTTTTTTTAATGGATATTTTCTGTTTTTCTTGGCCTACAATAGTCATATTAAAAAGCATCTTTAATGACTCTCCAGCTCATTGTTTTAGGATTCTGGCTGCTGCTGCTGCTCTCATAATGAGGTGCTGCTCAAGAAAACCAGACAGACACAGATCAACTACCTCCTGATCACTGGAACATCTGGCAGCTACAGAAACAGATGTTTTTACCGGAGGAACCAGTGGACACCACACCACAAATAAAGAGGACTTTATCTGCTGTGGGGGCAAAACACAGAATAAGAAACCACAGAGGCCCACGGAGGTTTGGAGAATTCATTACAACCATTTATCTAAATAAAGTCTTACTATTCAGCTGAATAGGTTGCAGCCTTTCTCAACCACAAATGCCTCAAGAGTCTGGACACCCACTGTCAGAATGACTGAGCCTTAAATACAAGAAGTAAACAAACAGTTCAAGTATATAAATACCACTGTCTAGTCCAAAGCGACTGACCACATCAGCTACAGCTCAGAGTAGCAGCTGACCCTTATTGATTCAACAATCATTCCTCTGTTTCTGAGGTGATCAAAGGTTGGAGAACTTGTTCTGGAGCTTTGAAATCCTCTTCACACTCCAAGTGCATATGTTCAGTGCAGTGAGGAAGTCTGAACCTGGTAGAGGGTTCACTGCAGACTGAACAGATTCAAAAACGTGTTTGTTCCTGTGTCAATTAAGCTGTTAAATAAAGTCCGATAAGACCAGAGCTCAGGGGACTTGTTCTGTTCTGTTCACCTTTATCAGGTGTTATCTATTCATTTCTTAATGCACCATGTTTCCTGCACTCTCCAGCACCTTGTATGACACACGGATGTACATACAGTATCTATTGTACGTTTGTTAGAGGTGTGAACAATAAACCGATGCGACCGGATATTCGGTTTAACGAGTGAGAGACGTGGCTGTGTCGGTAGCAGCCTCCTGAATCGGTTGTAGAGTCATGGATCGGTTATCGCTATGGGCTGGAGCAGCGGCGCCCAAAATTTTTGTGTGGCTTTTTTAAATGTGGCCTGCTAGAACTGTTGTTCCAGGATCTCCAACCCTACCTTTCTACCGAACCCATTCCCTTAGAAATTCCATCATTGTTCTGTGTCTATTAGATGTGTAAATGTGCAACCCTTTGCAAAGATGTTTAACACATGTAGCAACATTTTGTTACCACATGCATCAAGTTGAATTCCTTTTCTCCATTGGTAACTACTGAAGCTAGCATGCTAACCGGCTTGCTCTCAGCCTGCTTTTCACCGTCTAACAGTGGCTCACCGTAGCCTTCAACCTAGCCTGATGGTGGAACAGTGTGTTACAGCATTTTTCAAAGTAGCCTTCATAGATATAAAGAGTAATGATTTTGAATTTGATTGATTTTTGTTGTGAAGCACATCGAGTCTGCCTTGTGCATGAAATGCGCTTATAAATAAAGTTGAATTGAATTGAATAATCCATTATATTTATATAATAGACAATCACAAATGTGCAACAATAGAATAAAACATTTTAAAACTCGGTATCCTCCATGACCCGAACTCATTGAAAGAAAAGCATCATGTTTTGGTCGAGTGTTGCTCTTTCAATAGCTCAGTAAACACGGTGGTGCACACTCCAAACACTCGGTTGTGACCACACAATGCAGACGCACAAATAGGGTGAAATTAATTTGGGAACTAATTAGCAAACTAAACTAAACTTGAAGCGTCACAGCTGTGAAATGTGCGTTCATGGGCACAGTTGTATTTTGGGCTTTTGAGTTTGTGCAGCAAAGCAAAGTCTCTCCCTGTCTCTCTCACACACACACACACACACACACGGACACCGAGGTTGTTGGGAGGTGAAATTACAAAAAATGCAATTTGTTGAAATAAGGGTGTGGAGGGGCACAGACGGGAAATGGCACATTATCACTGATACACAGCTCGGCAGCTCTCAGCTGTCAGAGCTGTCAACACATCACTATTACCCTGCATTATTCATTAGCCATTTGCCACTCCAGCAGCAGACATGCAGGCTCTCGCACACAAACACAGGCACACAAATACTTCCACACACATACGCCACGTCCCCGGTCGAGAGCTGAATGTCCCGAAGCAAAAAAAAAAAGAAACAAAAAAGAAGAGAAGAAGAAGAAGCCAGCTGGAATAAATGAGTAAAAGTGGGCGGGATCTGCTGACCTGATAACTAAGCAGGAAGTGGAGACACTGATGGAAGTCGAGGTCTGTGTGTGTTTACCTATGACAATTATAATGGGACAACTTAGTTGAAAGGATGCTCTTATTGCGTGGCCAATTTAAAAAAAAAAAAGGAAGATAAGGCAGAGTGTGAAGCTGCTTTGGCAGATGACAAATAACATCCAGCGCCCGAGGACAGAGCGAATGCAATTTGCTTGTTTTGTTAAAGCAGAAAAAACACAACCTTTTACTCAAAGACGGCAAACAAAAAGTGTCATGAGGTCTGGCTCGACGCTGCCTGGCTTTGCACCAAGTCTCTTTTAGTCCCCGCTGTCACAGTTTACTTGAAAAATGAAGCATAAAGTCCTTATGTTAAATCTTTTTTTTTTCTTTTTTTTTGGTGTCTGTGCAGCACAAACCTGAGACAAGTGAGGCAGGAGTGATTGGGAGTGACATGCTGGGACGATGCAGAGCTACCGGCATTTGGGGAAATGACGGGTGTTTGAGAAATGAAGTCAGACACTCTGAACGTGGGTCTAAGTAAATAATCCCCTAAGTCTGACTGAGCTGCAGCTTGTTGTGCTTTACCTGCCGAGCGCCAGGGGCTAAGGAGCGATGGAGAACTGCCCAGGATCAGTGAGAGGCTCCTCCACCGCCGAATCTGTTCAATAATTCGCACTTGACATTCACATCAGGGGAGCTGTCCATGTGTGTGAGAAAATCCACAGTGACAACCGGTTTAGTCGAACTGCGCTTTATGATGCCTCCGCGGCTGCACAAATATGATACGACACCTGTCAGAAACACTTAGTGGAATGTGGCTCAGCTCCATTGTGATAGGGCCCGATCCGCACCCCGCCAGGAAATCATCTCGACCGTGATAAGCTGTTTTACGTCACACAAAAAGTAAACGATAAAGTAATATTAGACCCAATCTTCATATTATCACAGCAGGACACTTGAAAGTCACCGATTCACTTGGACGTCCAAAAGCAGCACCTGGATTCCTCCGTCACAGACCAGAGAGTTGATCTGAACAATGAAAAACTTATGGGGCTTTTAGACGTTTATAAATCTGCATGACACTACATTTTGAGGCTTGTTTGCCTCCTGGACCAGAGTTAGGTGAGATTTTATTTTTAAAATGTGTAAAACGGGAGGAAAACCGTGATCTCTAGCGTTCAGATTCTAGTTTGCATCACTCGCTTGTACTCGACCCAAAGTGACGGTGGCCTCCAAGGACAAAAAAACGTGTTTACCACAACTGGGACGACTTAACTGGGAGTATTTCAGGAGCATGAAGCGATGAGGAGAGATCTAAACCATTTTACGACATTTATGAAACTCACGAAACGTGCTCTCTGGCTCACATCATGATCCGTACAAACATGGCGGCGCAAGATGGAGACACTCTCTAAAGCCAGACCCTTGCTATATAAAAGAATAATTACAAGACTACGAAAACCAAACAAATTTTTATTTTATAGCGGTTATGATACAAATATATTCATGGGTAGTATATTCAGATTTTGCCAATAAACCAATTATTACGCACTGGACCTTTAATTATTTAAGTGTTCTGTACCTAATGGTGCCTAATGTAATTCACAATTCAACAGCAATAATCAGCATGGCCTCAGAGCAACTCATGATTAACAGCATAAGGGATGTAGTTTTCTCTGTGATTGGACACATTACATGTATTATTATCAATTCTCCTCTATGAAAGGTTACCCAGTATATAACAAGGAGCCTTCCTATAAGGCTGTAAAAGAACAGCTCCCCCTCAGTATGTTTATGGGTTGTGAGTGGGCAACAAATGGTTAAATTTGATTTGAAGCTGTGTTATTTCATACAGTGCTACATGGTGTTGTAATACTTACAGGATAGTTTAGTTTACGTCTTGGTTTATTGTCTATTGTGTTGTACAGAACAGCTCTCTATAAAAAGGTAAATATATAAAAAGTGAAACTACTCCTTTAAGCTTTAATATGAAGCTTCTGTTGGATGCAGCTGCACTATTTGATCTTTTCACATCAACAGTGGTTCAAATAACCATGAGAGCGGTGAAAGTGTTGACTGATGAACCCACAGAGAATTATCCCACAGCTGTTTCCCCTCAGGTCTCGTTTTCACCACAATAACCCACTGACTGTTATCGCCACTAAGTTCCAATGAGAAGCTTTTAACTATCTCTCAGCTCGTTGTTTTGATTTTCTAAACCATAACTTTGCTGTTTTTGGTCCCCCCCCCCTCCCTCGTTGCTATAATCAGTGTTATTTGTAGCAGCAGCAGCCAGCTGTTTTCATCCCAAAAAAACCTCTAATAAACTCCCCACAGCAGAGAAACGAGTGGCAGACAGGAGTGAGAGAGCAGCTGGTGAACACAGAGCAGCTACAGAACCAGATATTTTCTCTCACAATCTTTCAGTTCAATTAAAAAAATCAAAACCAAGAGTGAATATTGGACGTGGATTCATCAGGTGGACAGAAAACACAGCTACAAACAGATGCTAATGTGCCTCTGGATATGTAAATATGCAGCTGTTTGCGAAAATATTCACCGTATTGATTTTTATTAGCTGATAATAATGTTAATGTCGTGTTTACGGCTCGTTTCACTGCCACAGTGACCAAAAAGGATCAATCCGGGAACATCAACTAAAGCTGTTTTGGATTTTCATTATTATCACTTCACTGAGCATTAAATATTTATTTTATTTTATTTTTATTTTACACCTCATTTGTCGTCTTAATGGGAGTCTGTTTCACAATTTTCCAAGTGAAATGACAGAGGGCTTAAGTTATTTATCTAGGTTTCATACAACAATATTTTAATTATCATATTTTTGCCAGTAAAGAATTTTCTAAAAAACCAGTCGACTGTTTTCACTTCATCAAAACAATTTCCTCAGCTCCGAGGTCTTTGTAGTAGAACAGTATTTAGGACCCGTTTTATTCATTTAAAAGCTGCTTTAAAGCCGCGTCATTGATTTGTATAAAAAAAAAAGCACCAGTGTGTGTGGGGATCTATACACAAAGTCTGTAATTATGTTTTCACAAAAAAAACTGAATTGTTTTCATTAGTGTAGATTAAAGCCTTTCATATCAAACACATGTTTCTACAGTAGCCCACAGTGGACAAACTCACCAGGAGTCTAGAGGAGGTATTTGTGTTTTATGATACCTCAGGGCTTCCGTACGCTCTCATTTATGTTTAGAAAGGGTAGAGAAGAGGAGGAGGAGGGGGGTGGGGGCAGGGGGGGATTGGTTGGTTGTTCAGTTCATTACAATCTGCTGCCTCACCTCGAGACGCCTCTAAATAACACACTGCTCCTTTCATCCAGACGTCTAGACGCCTTTTGACTTGCAAATCAGCAAACAGGTGCTTGCTCAGAATCTCTAATGTCTTCCTCTTGTTTTCTTGTCTTTTGAAGGCGCTATTTTATATATTATTATTATCATTTTTTGTCGCCATGATGCTAAAGGAGCAGGATCAATGCAGTAGCTCTTCTTCTTCTTTAAACAGCGTCTGCTCCGGGTCTGTGTGGGGCGACCCGGGCCCTCCTCCTCCATCCAGTCAACTTCAGACACAATCTCGTGAGAGCATTTCATCAGAACCAAACCGCGGCTCCCTCGCTCCTCAGAAGAAGGGGTGGACATTATATCAACCATGTCTGTCTCTCTTGATCTCTCCTCCATCTCGTCTGTTCTGCTTCAAAGACGCTGCCCCCTCGAGCAGAGCTTCGCTTGTAAATTGTCCGGGTTCGCACAAGTACCATCGACTACGCACTGCAAACAAACAATGTTATTTTGAAGAAGGGCTTTCTCCCGCTAGATGTACTGCTTTAAAATTGATCTGAGCACCAAGTAGACTCTTAACTCCAGATATGTGATTTTCTTCTGCGGGTAGGAAGCAGCCCGATGCAGAGGAGTCTTTTGTCATTAATTGATTATTTCCTGCAACTACAGGCCAAGGGACAAGTGGTTGTGTTTGCCCGTGGGCGGGTTTTTTTTTTTTTTCCACATTCTGAACCAGACCCAGAGCCTCTGGGACAAAACAGTGACAAAATCCTGAGCAGAGCCGCGGGGCGAGACCAGGCTCGCTGAGGCGTTTCTTAATGCTGCCAGGAGGCAATATGAATCGTCTGGGGTGACCTCTACAACCTGCATTATGGAAAAGCCTGTTTGCTTTCCTCCAGTCTATTTTGTTTACACCGGCACCAGGCGATTATTCACCAGGAGGAGGACATTAGACACCTGTTCATACTGATGCTGCATCGCTTTTTGAACGATGTCAGGTCAGAGAGAAACTCGCTGTTTATGTCTCTGAGCTGTTTTCGGTCTTTTGGCTCCTTCCCACATCGACTCGAATAAGGCAGACAAAATAATAGGATCTACTGCTGGGGGATACATCGATCTAATCCATTATACTTAAAGGGATAGTTCAGCATTTTGGCAAATTGGCCCATTGCCATAATCCCATCATAGCAGTAGGTTCGTTACCTTTAATTGTCGGTGCAAGCTATTTTTAGAACGGCGGAGCAGAGCCGTGAGCTGCGTGATTTCTTGGTTTCCCTCATCAAACTCATCAAATATACAATCCAACAACTCCAAAACGCTCTGGTGGACAAGTTGTGACCTGCACATTCATTGCAGTCATCAGTGGATTTGCATGAATTTACCTCGTAACGTTGAGTTATTATCTCATAGCGGTGGTGAAGCTACGGTACGACAAGGTAACAAACCTACTGCTATGACTATAGGGATTATGGCAATGGGCCGATTTACCAAAATGTTGAACTATCCCTTTAAAGGCTAGGTAGGCAGCTTTCTTTTGACAGTATTAGGCAAAAACTTACACAATAACCTTGAGGATAATGTAAATGAAATGATGTGAAAAAAGATCAGACGTCTGCGTCTCCCCTAGGCTCTGTTTTCAGCCTGCAAAGAATCTACCCGTGACGGTAGATTTTGACCAATCACAGAGCAGCAGCTCTTATTCGTATTATTTTACACGAAATATAAATACTATGTTATCGTTCATGTGTTCAAAAAGGTTTTTCTTACCCGTGACTCGGACATTATGGAGGATAACATTGAAAAAAAAGAAAAGAAAGAAGCTTCGGCAAGTTGGTTGGTTAGGGAGGAGGACAGAAATGCCTGGCCGATGAGCTCAGCTCCCCGGCTGCAGCTCTGTGACGAGCCGCTGCTGCTGCTTGGCTACTCCTCCGACAAAAGTCGGAACAATACTTACAGACGTTATTAGGAAAAACTGACCACAGATTGGGAATTAAAAAAAATATTAAAACGTAAGAAAGTGACGGACTGGCGGAGGGGATGAGAACCGTGTGGACTCAACTCAAAGCTTTTTTCTAGATTTCTGCCTACCGAGCCTTTAAGACATTCAAAAATTAAATTAAAATTTTACCTACTCTTGGTTAATTACAGTACAGAGCTGCTTCCCTGAGCTCCAGTAGTTTGTATTAACATGAAAGTTCCTTCACACACAGGTGAAACATCAACATCAAAGCATGAGCCAATAACAGTGAAGAGATTGTTCCCAAACAAAGGGGAAGCCTCTGCAGATGTTCAACTAGTCATTTTTTATCAGTTATAAGGATTTCAGACAGAGGCAGCAGCTGAGTGGGAGGAGTGTTCAGCACTGTGAGCTGCAGAAGACGGCAGCAGCTCCACAACTAGAAGTTAATATTAGCAGATTCATTTTTTCTCATCTTACTAGAAGAAGAAGAGACACTAGCAGGAAGACAAGACCGGTGAGGTTTGTAAAGATATGGGGTCATGTATAGAGCTGACTTTAGCAGTTTGTTATTAAAAGGAATACTGTAGATCTAATCATAAATCAGGTGTTGAGGGAGTGTGTTATTCTGAGGTCATATCACAGCTATAATAAGATACTGTATTAACATATTAATACATGTTAACGTGCTGCAGTGGAACAGATGAACCAGCACCTGTTTGTCAGGACACTGTTGAAACTTAAAAAGTAAAATGATATAAAATACAGTATAAAGACAGTAAATACTTCATCAACGACTGGAGCTAAAAATCTGGTTAATAGATAAATTAAAAATAGGACGGAAAAACACCAAACAGGATACATGATACAGTAAAACACAGATGTCTCTCTCTTCCTCTTGCACCATTTCTGTGTTTCTCCACCAGAGAGGGAAGCTTTTCATTTTCTGGCAGTGTTGTGTGAATCCTTGAATATCTCTTTCAAAGCCCTGATGAAATGTCCTTATTACAGTACTATAGTGCATTCAGAACAGAAAATGTCGCTGTCGCTGCTGCTCTTTGTAAAATATTCATGTGGCACTGATTACACACAAGTTTCACTGTTTGTCTCCATTTCTAAAAAAAAAATAAAGAAAAAAAGAGAGAGAGAATAAGAAAAGGCCACTTTTACCCTTATGGAGTCCTTGTTTTGTTTAGATTCAATTTTCTGATTTTACTTTGTAAAGATGTCTTTGCAGGAAACAAGCAGCACAGCGGTTTGCTTTATTCGCTTCTTTTCACTATATTGTCTATGTTTTTATGGATGAAGAAAGTTTGTGGCTCTGAAACAGTTTTACAGTTAGTTGTTTGCACAAATCTCACTCCCCACACGTTTGGTGAAAAATCATGTGTAAGAAGCAGCCGAGTACGAGACAAATGTCCTGTTTCGCTTCTTCTCCTTTTGCAACATTCAGCTAAACTTCTTCATCTCTCCGGGATGTTTTTACTCTCTTACTGGCCCTTCTTCTTCTTCTTCTTCTTCTACTCTCTTACTGTCCCTTCTTCTTCTTCTTCTTCTACTCTCTTACTGGCCCTTCTTCTTCTTCTTCTACTCTCTTACTGGCCCTTCTTCTTCTTCTACTCTCTTACTGGCCCTTCTTCTTCTTCTACTCTCTTACTGGCCCTTCTTCTTCTTCTTCTTCTTCTACTTTCTTACTGGCCCTTCTTCTTCTTCTTCTACTACTCTCTTACTGGCCCTTCTTCTTCTTCTTCCTCTCTCTTACTGGCCCTTCTTCTTCTTCTACTCTCTTACTGGCCCTTCTTCTTCTTCTACTCTCTTACTGGCCCTTCTTCTTCTTCTTCTACTCTCTTACTGGCCCTTCTTCT
This sequence comes from Decapterus maruadsi, assembly GCA_030347415.2. Classification (NCBI taxonomy): domain Eukaryota; kingdom Metazoa; phylum Chordata; class Actinopteri; order Carangiformes; family Carangidae; genus Decapterus; species Decapterus maruadsi. The sequence continues at coordinate 25,192,071 of CM064906.1, forward strand.
TCTTCTTCTTCTTCTTCTTCTACTTTCTTACTGGCCCTTCTTCTTCTTCTTCTACTACTCTCTTACTGGCCCTTCTTCTTCTTCTTCTACTCTCTTACTGGCCCTTCTTCTTCTTCTACTCTCTTACTGGCCCTTCTTCTTCTTCTACTCTCTTACTGGCCCTTCTTCTTCTTCTACTCTCTTACTGGCCCTTCTTCTTCTTCTTCTTCTTCTTCTTCTTCTTCTACTCTCTTACTGGCCCTTCTTCTTCTTCTACTCTCTTACTGGCCCTTCTTCTTCTTCTTCTTCTTCTTCTACTCTCTTACTGGCCCTTCTTCTTCTTCTTCTTCTACTCTCTTACTGGCCCTTCTTCTTTTTCTTCTTGAGCTAAAAGGTTTTATAGATCGTTGGGTTCTTTGTTATTGTTGTTATCATCAATAGTATTTTATCTGTTCTTTGTTTGGGTCGTTATTCTCTTGTGATGGGCATTGAATTTATATTTATTGCACTGAACTATGAAGTAATGTGTTGGTGCTACTTTGGCGGCGGCTGATGGGCATTAAAGGAAATGAAGGACGAGTCAGTTAAGTTATGAAGCTATTTGATATGTATGATAAATATAAAACTGAAAGTGAAATTGAATTCCTCTTCACATCAGAGCTCAGATTCCTCCACTTCACTAAAAACAGATTTAAACGAGAGTTAAAGCAGAAACACTGCTGCAATTTTCTAACTCCACAGGCAAATTTTTGCGAAGCGACAGGAGGACTCAGCTCCTACAGGGTGAACACACAATACGCACGCACTGTTTATGGAGAAATCAACACACAATCGACACGAGAGTGAAGCCTTAAAAAACCAATTAAATCCGAGGGAAACGAGAAGGAAGCTACAAAGAGGAAGCAAGAGGTCAGCGAGAAGAAAACAACAGCTCTCACAATAACAGGTGGTGAGATGATATTTCAAGTTTATTCAAATTATTTTTTCCTATGATGATGATTATAGTGCTGCATAAAACTCATCATGTATAAAACTGCTCCTCCTCCTCCCATCTGTCTGCTTCGTGTCAGTACGTCTCAATGACACTAACACGGTGAAAACACACAGCGCACAACCAAAAACTGAATGAGTCACACTGTCGCTCTGTGTCACGTCCTTTTATAACTATAGCACACTCTCTCTCTGCAGGAAAGACCCACCTGAGCCCCACATGTGTGTTCATCTGCAGCTGAAAATAGTTCCCACCCAGCGAATCCACTTTTTTTCCCCCTCCTGTTTTAATATTTGCTTTAAAAAAAAGAGAAAAAATGAAAGCGAGCGAGTGCACATCTCTGTCAGGATATAACCGAGCCCCTTCTCAGAAATGAAACATAATATTTGTGAGCTGTTATTACATATTTACTTTCTCAGAGGGAGCAAATGGGTTTTTGGGCGGCGAAGTAACAGACAAAAGTCAGGAAGTACACAAGAACTGAGGGGTTGTGTTATTGTAGTCTACAGGCTTCACTGCACACTTCATTTTTCTGTGCACATGGAGTTTCTTCTTTCCCCGTTGAATATATTTATATAGAGCCCAGTGCGACACGTTGGATCAGTTTCCCTCAGAACGTCAATAAAAACCATGAAAATGTATTTCTGCCTTTATTGTTTTCTCTTTGTAATTATCAAATCTGTCTGCTTTTCAGAAAGGAACCAATTAAATTTTTAGTTTTCAGAGCTTTGGGACAAAGAATCCATCCATCCATCCTGCAGGACAACAGTCACAGTTTTTTGGTTATGACATTATAATCAGCATCTTTATTCTCAGTCCTGTTAAAGGGATAGTTCAACATTTTGGCAAACTGGCCCATTGCCATAATCCCTAATTCTGTTGTGTTATTATCTCATAGCGTGGTGAATGTGCAGGTCACAACTTGTCCACCAGAGCGTTTTGGAGTTGTTGGATTGTGTATTTGATGAGTTTGATGAGGGAAACCAAGAAATTCCATGAGCCATAGCTCTAAGCAGCTCGCGGCTCTGCTCCGCCGTTCTAAAAATAGCTTGCACCGACAATTAAAGGTAACAAACCTACTGCTATGACTATAGGGATTATGGCAATGGGCCAATTTGCCAAAATGTTGAACTATCCCTTTAAGTAAGTTTAAGTGCTCTTCTAACCTCAATCCATTGTTTATTCTTTATTGCCTTTATATATAAAAAAGAAAAAAAAATCCTTTAATGACGTCTGTTGGGCTGCTTCCCCCAGTTTGTCTGATGTGTAATCCATTCTTTCCCTGGAGATTAGTCATTTGTACTTCACTCCTCTGGGGCCTCGTGATATTGGATTTTAATCCCCCTGGGAATCTCTTTGTTCTGGGTTCAATATTCTTGGCTGTTTTCAAATTTTCTTTCACTCCAATGACCCTTTATTCACCATTTCCTGCTCACCCTCAATCTCCTCTCCTCTGTTTTTATCCCCTCTGTCCACATTTTCTCCTCCTGACCCTTTCAACTCTCTTCTTCCTCCCGTCTCGCTCTCCTCACCCCCTCTCCGCTGTACTCTCTGTTCTGACCCTCTGTTCCCTGCCTTCTCCTCTCCCTCGAGTAAATGGCCTCGTTGTCCTCCTAAAGCAGATGCCGATACGAGTGCAGAGCGAGGACAGAGGGCAAAGAGCTGGTAGAAATGGACAGACAGGCCCTGAACTCCCCGTGTGGAGGGCGACGCCCCCTGCAAAAGTCCAACAGTCGTGATGCTGCGCGAGCTCACATTTTGGGGATTTTGTGGAGGTATCCTGAATAATCCTGGGCACAATAAAGCTTTCACTTTCACTGCAGTCAAATTCTGCTCCATTTTGGTGACGACACAGAAGAAGAGGACACAGGGCTCATTGTGCCGACACAACCGAGATACAAAGAAAATACCAAAGTCGAGTAGGATTTCATTCCCTGAAGTGTCCCAGAAAAATGTCAGAGCTTCAAAGTGTGCCGCTGCTGATGAGACATTTATTCGGCTACATTATTATCATTACTCAGCCTTTTCTAAAGTGAGATCCCCACTTAGATTGTTAAGTACAACGTCGGCCTATTTGGGCTGGGAAATGTCATGATTTATCAGCGCTAAAAACAAACTTTTTAGGGACTTTTAAAGGTTGATTTTCTCTTTCAGGGTAAAAATACAAATGGGAGGGAATCCGGCAGTAAAATATTCCACAGTAACTCAATTTCAGCAAAAGAGAAAAGCATCGAGTTTCTGACGGCTTAGGCAGCGAGGCCTGGCAACAGTTCGGACTCTGCTAAGTCTGGTAATGTGGGATAATTTGTAGGTGTTTCATGCAACATCAGCTTGTGCAGGCAGGCATGAGGTAATCACAGGAATCGAAACAATCAATCTTACACGACATGAAAGCAATAAATACCGTGCAGCAACAGCCCTACGGTATAAAAACTAAAAAAACAATGGCAGATAAAGCCACAAAACAGTTAATTGACACGTTCAGAGTTAAGACAGGTCAAGTTGTCCATGGTGGTGACCTCTGATCCAACACCCACATCTCTAATCTCTTCAGCAACACCACCACTTACTCTTCCCTTATGCACGGCTACAAGTACAGATGTTGTAACAGCTCTAACATCTGTATCGCTTCACTAACGAGCCTCCCCCTCCCCCGCCCCTCCAAGCACGAGCAAAACCACAGAGTAAATCTTATGATCCAAGTCTCATTGTCTAAGCTGACTAATCTGGACCAAAGCTTTTCAACTTGACAAGTGGCTTTTGATTTTGCACTTATTCAGTAATGAGCTGCTTGTGTCACCGAATCACTTCCTGGTCCGGATTTGATGTCGACTTAAAATGAGAGCACTTCAGAATCGCGCATGTTGGTGTTAACGTCGCTTAGATCAATGATATGAACACACAGAATCTATTATTGTAATCATCCATGGAGGGAGGCTTGCATGGAGTGCCAGCACTGTATGTTGTCTAATTACATGTGGCTCATTATTATAATTAGCAAATCGGCTCACATCTGCAACGACTGATTCTGAAATGATGATGATCGTGATCACGTAACCGATGCTGTCTGCGTGTCGCGCATGAATCTGTAAAACCTGAGGCGTTTTCTACAGTTGGTGCAGGGATGAGGATTACTTATTTACTCCTGTGGACATTTATAACAACCTAAAGCATGTGACTGGGGAGGATGAAGAGGAGGAGGAGGAGGAGGAGGAGTGGGAGGGCAGCTGTGCCTCTTTTTCTGACACATGGTTCCCAGCAGACTGTCTGTGCTGTTAGCATGAACCAGGCGGCTGTGTCCACAGACACTCTCTGCATGTGGAGAACATCTATCATCCTCACTTGCTCTGCACTCGCAGCACTTGTCCCCTGTCGCATTTACGGAAAAAAAAAACACACAAACACCCAAATGACCGACCAGATGGTGCTAAGTAGAAAAATCACAAAAAAAAAAAAAAAAAAGCCAACAGCCAACATATTTCCCTGCCTGCCCCGGCCCCCCTGCATCCTCACGGCTATCTCTACCCCCCTCCGCCCTCCCTTGTCCTGACACACACCGATCTCATGGCGAGGGGTTTCCACTGATCTCCTCATCTCCGCCCGGCAACCAGCACTTTAATAATTCTCTCAGAGCAGAAGAAGACATCTGATGCTTTTATGCCCACCATCACTCCGGCAGTTTTCTCTCATTAATTTCACAGCACCCAAGTGAGTCTGAGGCAGAGACACGAGGAGAAGACAACACACTTACATCTATATCTGTTTTTTTTTTTTGTTTTTGTTTTTTAAGTTATTATTTATTTTGGAGGTGTAAGGTGAATCCGTCTTGCTGTTTAAGTCCCACAGCAAAAATAAATGCATGATTATGTCTCTTGGATGACATTAAACCCTTGTTATTATTCATAAATCTGAGCCATTCAGTATCAGACCAAATTCATTACACTGCTGCATGTAGCTCTGACAATGAATCATAATTAACTTCCTGCCTATTTCCTAAAATAGACAGGTGTCAGGTGCCATTAGCTTTGATGAAAAGATCTTAAGTCTGACAAATTCTATGACAAATTTCACATGATAAAAAAAACAAAACAAAACCTATTTTCCACAGCCCCGGGGAAAAGATAATATTTCTAACCATAGGAGAGAAATATGCAGATGATTTGTAATATCGTTGCTATTTATTCTTTTAATTGAGTTCAACTGATTGCGCTCAAATGCCTCAAAAGTGAGTCAAAGTCAAAAGCAGTCTGCCTGCACTGATAGCAGTTTCACACAATTACCACCCACAGATAATTTCCCCTGTTTCAGTCACACTCCAGCTAAAACTTCAAAAGAAAAATTTCTCTACTGTTTCGTCTGAAACAACCGGGCAGATACTTCAAACTGATTATATAACCTCATCTCTCATTTTAAAAGACAAAGCCAGATTATTGTCAAATTTAGCTCAGCAGTGAATCAAAGTGCACCACACACGCTAAGCATAGTTTCATTTTCAAGTAATTTAGCTGACGTAATTAATCCTCGGCGACGTACAATAAGCAGAACGGCACATTTCCTACTTCCTACGACTCATTTTAGTATTTTTAGTTATTAGAAGCTCATGTTGTGATTCAGTGCTCGCAGTCATCAGAGTCTTCCCCAAATTTTCTCTCTGTTTTATTGCAGGAGAAACTCTGAAACAACATTCAGACCTCCAGGCAACACTTTATCACACAGATGAAGTTCACATTTAAACATGCTAGCAGCTACTGTACGTAAACAATTTATGAAGGTAAATGTATAAGCATGCATTGTCACAAAACCAAAGCTAACATGCTGATGTTTAACATGTACAATGTTTACCATGTTTGCAACTTCAGTTTAACTTGTTAGCATGCTAATATCTCACCAAAACCAAAGCTAACAGGCTGATGTGTGACGCCTGTTCAGCCTGTTAGCATGCTAAATGAATTATGTCACTGCTAACGACATGCTAGTGTTTATGCTGCATTCAAGATTCCTCCCTCCTGCTTGAACAAGTGCAATCACTCGAGGGTCAGCGACAAAAACACAGTAAATTCATGTTGTTATTTCTCTTGCATAGATTTTTCAAAAAGCTTCTTTTTAAAAATTGTTATTGTGATCTTTGTACTGTTTTAACGTCTTAGCTGCGTGAAGCACTTTGAATGCAAAGTTTGTCCCAGTCCGCCATGTTTCTGGTCATTTTAGTGTGATCTCGAATGCTTTAATCTGAGATTTCAACTGGGAGATTTCAAGTTGGGAGTTGTCTCGAACGCAGCATTAGCACATACTGTATGTTCTCCATTTGAATTTAGCTTGTTAGCTTTGTTACCTTTCAACCTTACGCTGTAGCATAAGTGTAAACTGACTCCTGAATCTCTGCATACAGCACCTCTAACCCCCATGAACATCTCTTAAGTTATCTGGAGTCACATTTCTCCTCTTTTGCCTTCCCCTACTCAGACATAGCCCAAAATTAGTAACAGGTGAGAGGAGTCTTATGCACTCCAGCACTTCCACTAATGGAGATCGTTGCTCCCCGAGTAGGACAGGATATAAATCGTTCAACAGGCCACTTCAGAGCGGCTGAACCCAAATGAAACAGTGGAGCACACCGATCACTTCAGTGGCCTAATGATCAGGTGTGAACCACTTTTCGTCAGGTTCAGTCGTTCTGAAGTGGCCCATTGAAGTATCAGGATCGCTACCCCGCCGTCTAAATCCTGCCGAGACAGCGAATAAATCGACCTCCAGATGTCAAGGTCGGGTCAGCTTTTATTTGTACAGTGCCGGCTCGCCACAGAAGTCATCCCGACGCACTTTTCGAATAAGAGCAGGTCCAGACCTTCTCTTTGTAATATTATTTATAGAGACACAACAATTCCCACCAAGAGCAAACACTTGGCGACATCAGCAAGTAAAACCTTTTGAGAGCACAACCACACTCTGCAACTGTAATTCCCACTGATGTGTGTGTAGGTTACAAAGGTAATTAATTCTAATGTAGTTACTGCATATCAAATAGTATAACTCTATATTATGGCAATCCATCCAATACTTCAGTCTGGGCTTGAGTGGTGGACTGACAGAGACACAGCATTAAATCCAATCAAAGTAAGAGAGATAAGTAAATGTGCAAATAAAAATAAGTCTGAAACCTGTAATGAATAACCATTATTCAGATTTTTAATTCTAATAGCAATAATAATAATAAACTACATACACTTGCCAATAACTGATCACAAGGGGAATAATGTCTGACTCACCAAACCATGCAGCTGACATCATGGCTGAACTCTCCTACCTAGGCCGCCCATGGCCAGGTAATGAGTGTGTGTGTGTGCGTGTGTGTGTGTGTGTGTGTGTGTGTGTGTGTGTGTGTGTGTGTGTGTGTGTGTGTGTGTGTGTGTGTGTGTGTGTGTGTGTGCTCCGGTGTCATGGAGACAGGCCACCTGTCAACCGGCAACCTTCCCACAGCCCACCTGTCACCTGTCAACAGCCACTTCATTTTATTTTTCAGGTGGGAGATCGAAACACAGGCAGACGTGAATGGCAGGTTTGAATTTTAATTGTCTGGGAGAGAGAAAAAAAGGAGCTGCAACACCAATAACAAAAGGAATTTTAAAATGCCTCCCCTGTTGCACTAAACCCAAACTGAATGTGAAGTACGTCGTGCTGCTTAGACGTAGGAATTATTTGGTTTTTCGTTTTCAAATTCTTGGACGGTAAAGCTCGATAATAGTATTGATTCTTCTGGCTTGCGCTGAATTCCCAGAGTCAGACTGCATCTTCAGTGTTGTAAGTGCTGTACTTCGCCTCCGATAATAACCTTAACAAGCCGCACACAGTTGAATGTGAGCTGGTGTCTGACATGATTGCATTAGATTTTGGATGGACTGATAAAGCTGAGAGCAGAAGATTACAGCTCCAGTCCATCTTGAATTTCAAGTTACTTCAACTTGTGTTTCTTCAGCATCTGCAGCTCAATAAAACAACAACTAACCTCAGAGAAATAATTAAAAAAGAAAAAAAAACATACACCAGGATTATAAAATGGCCTTCATACCCTTAAATTTGAAGTGCTCTACTAAATTGACTGAAAAAAACAAGAAATTGGCCATTTTAATAACCAACTACTCACTCATTCATGTCATTTGTGGATCAATAAAACTGAGTCTCAGCCTTGTTGCCTGTGACTTAGCACAGTGTTGCTTTGAGCTTTAATGCTCATTTTAATATACTACTGTTGACTTTGTTTAGACAAAATGCTTAAATGATTGCAGAAAAAGCTAATTAACAAATCAATCAAGGAGCATATTTTGAATCTGCCACAATATATATACACATTGTTTTTCACTTCAGCGCTGTGAAATTGAGTTTTAAATGTCATCCGTGCAACAGCTTTCTCTGCGGTTCACAGAACAATACGTTGATAAATAAACCTGGTGGTTTATAAGCCCGTTAGCTCCACTTATCAAAGCTCTGACAAACAGCCCCGAGTGAAAGAATCCCATCATTATCCACGACCCAGCCAAGACCTTAACTCACTTCACAGGAATAAAGGCCGTTTGTTTTTGCTCAAAGAGCAGAGTTTGATTTATGCATTATTCAAAGTGTCTCGGAAAATGAAAGCCTCATGCAGGTTGAGATGTTTATCTTAACCCACTTTAGTCAGAGGCATAAGGGATATAGACTTCTACATCTCACAGTCTTTACCTGAAAGAGAAAACAAAGCATCAAATGCAGCTTGTTTCTATTCTGCAGTGATTTCACCGCCTGCCATTCTCACCCGTCTGCCTCTGACACCATACAGTCACCTGACCTGCTGCTCCGTCCTGCTCACCTGTTGCACGCTCCCTCACCAGCCTCCTCATATAAACAGTTATTGCTTTAGTGACATGCAGGGCCGTATAGAGGAGAAAGGTGATGATAATTCTGGGGGCCCAGCGCCCAGTGGGGCCCACAAAAACTCTAATCTCTGTATGACTGAATTATTCTACATAAGACCCTGACTAATACTCATAGTAATACTCATAGTAATGCTGCATTAGCATCAAAACAAAGTAGGCTAAATAAAAAATTATAATGCATACATACTGTGATCTAAGAAAAAAAGTGGAAAAGTCAGGGGCCCGTTTTAGAATTCTTTCAGGGGCCCCAGAATTCTTAGCTACGGCCCTGGTGACATGTATCGTTATAGCTTCATAACATCTCATGCAACACGGCCCATAATAAGGTTGATGGAGGAAAAGGATGCAACTTAAGTCACGTTTCATCACATGAGTTTCTCAGAGATTTTGTGTCTACCCTAACTACAGGTGTGTGGGTTCACTGTGTGGCTGAATCATCAAGTGTGTGCGTGTTTGCAGGATTATAATGTTTAAAACTGATTGAACCCGTCCTCATGTCCACGGTCTGCAACACTTATAAAACTGATTAAGATTTGAAAATTGCCGGGTGAGTAGCCAGCCTCAGGTTTTCTTCTTCAGCAGCCCGTTGTCGGCCTGATTGTGTTTTCAACTTTGCCTTTTGTATTTTTTTTTTCCCACCTCAGTCTGACCTTTTGTACTTTTGTCGAATCCTTTCTGAAACTCTTTTACTTTATGCATCTGCTTCCAAAGTCGTGCTCTCGGGTCCCTTTTTCTGAGAACTGTGACAGTCACCAGCCACCGTCTCCGTGCGCACAGGCACCATAAACCATTTATGAAGATTTATTTGGTCGAAAAAAGGCAGAATAACAAATGGCGGAAGGTCAGACGAGGTGAGCACAAAGTCTGAATGGGTTTGGTCTAAGTGAGCCATTTTTATGACTCCGGGGGAGACAAAAAAAAAAAAAAAAAAAAGCATTGACGAAATTACAAAAACAGAGGTAGCAGAAAAACAGTCTGAGGAGAGCGGAGGAGTGGAGCAGCTCTGCAGCCTATTCAACATGTAAATGCGACGCCTGTCCGAAAGCAGGGAAGTGAAAGCCAAAGGATTAGCAAAACAGATGAGGACCAACTTAAGAGATTTCTCCAGGGACAGAGATCAAGACAAAGACCTGAGATCCAGAATTACACACAGAACTGCTGATGATCATTGATTTTAAAGCTCAATAATCAATTAATCTCACCGGTACTGTTTGAATAATTTAGAGAGGCAGCCTCTCTCTCCGGTGACACACCTTGGAGAGCTTCACAATAGGGAGTAATCCCACGCACAAGTCCAATAACCGTGCTGCTATTAAGCTCTCGCCGACTGCTCAGGCTGCTTTTAAGCCACGCCGGGTCCCCTCTCCTACAGTAAAGAAGATTTATGGCGGCTCACAAAGAAATGTGTTACGACCTTAATATGCAAAAAAAAAAAAAAAAGAAAAAGAAAAAAGCCTTCGCTCCGACAAAGCAGCACAGCTCCTGGTTTTACAGGAGGGCTTACAGCACACGCCGCCATGGTTTTACATTTTCATGTCCATCACACCACGTTATGAAGAAGGTAAATGACGCCGCGCGCACAAATCAGAAATCTGAAAGGTGTGACAGACGGAATAATGGAGTGATTATTCTTCCCTTTAACAGGTAATACATTCAGCAATTTGACACATTTACACAATGGACGACGCCACATCTCCTTAGATTCATTTTCCACATCGGTACGTTCATGTGCTCCATCTGTCCATAACTCCGCTAAGTCTCAACACACACACACATTATACACATCATACACATTTTCCTTTTTATTTATCTTCAATGTGACTTCACATCGCCAAGGATATCATCTCCTCTAATGTCTATAAATCCTCAAAATCATCACGTTGCTTAGTTTTTGCAAAGTTACCTACTGTAGACAAAGGGGAATTCACAATATGGAGCTGAAGTTGTAGCCAACAGTGAGTCACCAGTGGCCCCATTATAATACCATAATGATACTATTATATCTTGTTCTGCAAATTATGTCGCAAAAAGAAAACTTTATCAACATCTGTTTTATCTGATAAGATGAAGTTTTCAGTCAGCTCATCTCACATAAATCAATCTTATTCTTATTGTATAGTAAAAGTTAATATTGCCACACAAAATATAACGTCCTTAAAATGAACTCCACCCCCATTAGCTACATTTGTTTTTATAACTCTCCTTTTTCTCAGCATAAACGCCAGGAATTCACCGGTTCCGGCTTCTCAAACATTAATTTTCTACTTTATTTTTCACTACAAAGTTGAATAATTTGGGGTTTAATTGGACTGTTGATATAACCAAACAGCCATTGAAGAGGTTTCCTCAGAGTCTGGTCTAACACTGATGGACATTTCACATAATTCAACTGACACTTAAATAAAAACATTTACTAGATAAGTTAAGAAATCAGTCTGCTGGGATAATTATGCATAACAACACATTTTCTCTTTTGCATTTTAATGAGATAACCTTCTGTACTTTCTGTGGTATTATTCAATTAAGGAGTCGTTTGTTCCACTGTTTATGAAGTTTAGACTGGAGATGAGAACATGTTGAATAAAACTGACATTTACGGTAACAGTTTGTAGCTACATGTATAATATAATATGCATTTTCCTGAGACTTTAAGGCTCCAGATCACGGGAAGCTGCAGTGATCGCTGACCAGAGAGTAAACCATCTCATGCACACAGCTCTGCAGATGCACACGGGGGGTGAAATAAAAAACAAACCTACACTGGAATTCTCTCTCTGGGATTATTACTATGATTATCGTGTCAATGCATTTTTTTTTTTTTAATCGTAAACAAAATATGAAGCTGTAAATGTTGAAAATCACCCAGAAATGCTGGTGTTTGTGCCGGCTGAGTGATTGTTTGTCGCTGGCTGAGGAACTCTCTCGAACCGGCGTCGCTCTGTTTGAGGGCTTGACAATTTTACAAGCAGATTTTAATGCGGCTGCCAGGAGGTGATTGCTTCCCTTTTCACACGGCGTCGTGCGACTATAATCTGAAGTGACTAGTTCACATCCAATTTAGAGCCGAACATATAACAGAGCATCAGTGACAGGATGCATTACAGCCGATGCTGCACCGAGCCTCGTGGCTGCACCCATTCCTCTTTCCTCCGGACACCGGGAGGAGATATATATTCGTCCGGCCGGCCGGCACCGGGCTGGAAGCGGTTTGTGTTTATGCCTGGTTTGCAGATTATCTGATTGTGATTCCACAGCGCGGAGAAACAAGTCCTTAACCGGCCCAAACATCAGAGAAAAGCTTGTTTAAGTCAGAAGGTGTTAGAGGATCTAGGAGACATGTAGAGAGAGGAAGTTATCTGCTCTGTCGGAGGACTTAGGATTCAGCACCTGCTGCAGTTAAAATGTCAAACACCGGCCTGGGAAAAGAAGAAGAAGAAGAAGAAGAGGAGGAGAGAGAGGAGGAGGAGGAGGAGGGCAAGTGTTAAAAATTTACAGTGTTACACCTGTGAAACACTCTGAGGCCTGACCACAGCGCTCCACATTCACAGGCTCTCACCTTCACGGCAAAACAGCCAGCTCTTAAACACACACACACACACACAGACACACACACACACAGACACGAGGCACTGGCTCGAAGCCAAAGTCACATTAATTGCTTTTTCGCTGCAATGGTTCGGACAAAACCAAACACTTCCAGTGCATACATACGTACGGCCGCCGTGTGTGGACCAGATTAATGTGGAGACAAAAGATATTTACAGACCATTACCATCGCTGCAAATTCTAATTACTTCTCTATATTTACACGTAACATCACGCTGCACATACCAGCACTTCCACTTCTCACAGGCTGGGATGATTTATGTTACTCATTTTGCATTTTTCTTAGCCGACGCTGCACCGACGTTAGAGCCGAAACTTGCAATTACTTTCGAGCTTGATTAGTTTCACAATTATTTTCACTATTGTTCGGTCTTAAAAGAAAAAAACGGCGTTTTCCTCAAGACACAAATGTCCTGTAGCCTATTGTCATGTTAACAAAAACTTAAAGAAAAGTGAAAATATCCAATTCATCTCATCAATTGTTGACATTTTAGTTTGAAAGATGAATTCAATAGTTATTTTGACAGAAAACGTCCAGATTTATTTCATTTTCTAAAGTAAAATCTATGGCTGTCTCCATTCATTTGAACACTGAGCGTCACCACCAATGCCATCCAATTTCAAATGCTCCTCCGAAAATATGTCCGACGAATGCAGCCTTCATCCCCTGAATTTGAAGGATCCAGCTATCCGTCCTCTCCCACAATGCATTTCAGCCCAAAGGGATTACTGTGTGGAGATGGCGGCGATGGAGAAAACATCAATTTTAGATAATTCTAATAACATTTTCTATCTTCGTGTCCTTTGTGCTGCATTGGTCGAGTCCGCGTTGCGTTCCCACCGAGTGTCCGCTGAGTTAGGTGTAGCTGCACGGGTTGCTATAGGCAACGGGAACCACACACCAAAACTCCTCTGTAAACTATAGACCGTCAGATGTGCTGTGGTCCACAGGTCTACAGAGGACAAAGTCTTCGCAAACCACGACTGAGACATTTATGAGCCGTTTAACTTAAAATAAAGGTAGAAAATGTGAAAAATGATAAATAATATTAATATTCTTAATGTTTCCACACTTTATCATGACCTACTTTATATTCTGGTGCTCCTTCTTTTGTTTCTCCAACTGGTTTCCTGTTATTTTTTGCTTCTTCCATCTTCTCTGGTCTAAATGTGGACTATACAGCCTCATACGAGTGAAAAATAAATTTCCTATATAAAAGCATAAATATTGAGGAAACCGTCTGGGTGACACTGCTGCACAGACATAATGTTAATACACACTGACACACAGTGTGCAGCTCTGTCTTATGAGGTTATTTTATCTCTTTAGAGTGTTATTTTTCTGAAGCCACAGAAGCGTGTAATCCAATAAGGCTCGTTAGATGGCTGGGTTGCTAGGCGACTCATGATGCAGGTGCGTGAGTGCGATTGGGAGATGTCGCCCGCTGAAGCTTGTGAGCTAACCATCGTGTCTGCACCAGCGTTACTGCCCGGCAGGTAGAATAAGTGATTCATGTGAGTCGGACATGATGTTATTAGCTGTTCCGCTGCAGACGGGAGGGTTTTTATTCAAAAAAGCAGGAAAAGGCAGAAATGGGCTTCTGTAGAAAGGGCTACGACAAATATGCATCATTCATGTGACAGGTATTGTTGGTGGCATGAGAGTAATTCGCCTTTTTTTTTTTTTTTACCACAGAACTTTTCTTTTTGAGCTTTCTGTGCTTTTTCTAACACTGAAAATCACATCAGGTATAAAAAATGAGAAGAGAGGCTAAAAAAAAAGAAAAAAAAACACATTATGCGGCCGCAACAGTGTGTGGACAGTCTGAATGACAATGCCACCATGCAGAAAACCAGACCGATAAAGGAAGGGTTTTCTGTTTGATGTGGGAGACCTGGAGTTTGGATCTCCGTCTTTAAAGGGACAGTGTGTAACTTATTTGGCTTTTTATTGGCAAAAATCAAAATATTGCTTTCATAAATATGTATTTACCGAAGTCTAATCACAACCGCATACAAATGAAAGCTGTCTCGTAGCTTAGAATGAGTTATTTACAAATACATACTGTAGGAAACTGCCATGTTGCATCGCCATCTTTGAATACGGGACGCGAAAGCGGACAAACTTGGCTCAAACGCTCTATTTAGTGTCTGTGACTCGGCTTGTGCCCGGAGGATCATTGACGTTGCTGTTTTTGTTTTTTTCTGCCGTTATAAAACACATACAATTCTACAGCTGAGCAGCGTTAGCAGCTACTGTAGATGGTTAGCGTTTAGTTTGTGAACGTGTTTGCCCTCGGCGGCCATCGTCACTTTGCAGACGAGAAGGGTGAGCGAGTGAGCGCTGTAATGTAGAATCTGGACGATGTGAGGTTGTTTTTGTCTTTGTGAAAGTCTCACCTGTAGTTTTTTTCCATACAGACTTCAGAGGCATCGAACATTACTCCTCATTTACAAAGTGCAAAGTGAGACTGAGCTCCACGGTGACGTTCCTCTGCAGTCCGACGTCCAGGAACCGTTTCTTTACCTCTGAATATGAGACCGCTGCAGTGAAATTGTTGTGTTAACGTCCTGTCATTACTCTTACTCTAACTTGCGAGGTGTGTAAATGTGTGTGTGTGAGCAGCAGTAGGTATGCGAGCCTTTCTTCTCCTTGTTTACTATCATCAATCTCTATCTCCTTTTTGCTGCAATACATCTTTTTTTTTTATGTTTGGCCAGATGAAACAAGTTTTGAACACCACACCGACACAACACCGTCTTGACATTATCATCCATTTGGTTTTCACGGCCCATTGATAAATGTAAGTCCACTTTTCACAGCTCATCTGGCTCCGGATTTTCGGTCTCTGCTGTGGTCTGTAAATAAAGATGGACGCGATGTAGCCTCCGTGACATCAACCCTGGATTTCTAATGAAGCAGGAGATTAGCTGTAGAAATCAAAATGCTTTTGCACCAGGCTACAATTATATATTTTTTCTATTCTGTAAACTTAGATAGTATAAAATGGTCCATTTCTTCCTCTATTATTGGTTCTTCTGTGTCGGCTTCACTTTGGAGCCTCTGAGGTTGTTCCTTGTTGTTCTCCACCAATCCCTGGCTCTTCAGCTGCAAAACGCTCCACTATGTTCACCAGCCCTTTCAAAGTGTATCCAACGTGTATGTGGGAGCGCTGAATAAAGCTGAGCGGGAGCTGCAGCTTTTCTTTTTTATTCTCTGAAGGTTCATTACTACTAACACCTTTGACATTGTTGACATTGGCATTTTACGCGCTGATATTATGAAATATATCTATTATAGCAGCTTGAAGGTCGCTACGTGGTTAAGCCATCATGGCTAATACGTCCCTGACGTGTAGTTTTATTTTTTTGAGGAAATGTCAGTGAAGCACCTTGGCTCCTCAATAAACCACCCTCATGTGGCTCAATGGGAACAAATATCCTGTGGAAATCTTTCATGGACGATACAAGGGTTGTGTTGTATTACATGTTAAATACTCACAGAAGTGTTATGTAGATGTACACATTATAATTACACTACAGTGGTAATAAATAGGAGAACAGTGAGAAATTAAGACATTTTTCCACTTATTTTACTTTTTTGGTTGCTGTTGTAGCACTTTTTTGCTAAATATAAAGTGTGTTACAAATAAAATGTATTATTATTATAATTCATCATAGGTTTTATAAAACTTGGTAATGAATTTCAAGCTGTTTTTGTTTTTAAAGACACAAAGAGATCATACGGAGGCTGTGTCTAAAATCCAGCACAGATGAGGAGTAGGAGGTTTTTTGACTTTCTGACATTCGAAGTGTAAATATACTGTAGAAACCCAGTGTCCCCGTCACCCACTGCTAGATTTGTCGGCATCCTCTAGGAAACATTACATCATTAGGTTAAAAATGCAAATGGACTTTGAGGAAAACTGCTCTTTGCCTCCAGCCATTAATCTGCCTCCCTCCGATGAACCACGGGGGCCCACAGTCCCACTGACCCGGCCTCCCCCCTCTGCTCTCTGCTCTCCCCCCGTGGACACTGTGATGGCTTTCTTGATTTTATGAATTGACCGGCTCTGACCTGTTGAACAGCCACCCAGAACGCCGGGTTATTTGTGTCTCAGGGTTTCCAGTGGCTTCGTTTTAATAAGATAATTTCACAGCAATTACGAGCTTTCAACGCAGAAATGTAATGTCATTACACGCTCGCTCGACGACAAGCCGCTCGCTCTCGGTTTGGATGGAGAGGGCTGATGTTTCGGGGGGGGGTGGGGGGGCCTGTATACGGCGGGAATCACGGATCCATGTGGAGAGGCACAAAAGAACTCCTCCTGCTCTCTTTTCTGTTTTAAACGGCTCGTCACGATAAGCATGAAATTACAGTTATGTGGCGATGCGGCGAACACCGTGTTTCAATCTCCAACATGAGCCAACAGCGACGCTCCCCCTATCTGCAGTTTTCTTCTTCTCTTGACATCCAATACACAAAGCAATTACAGATACAGTCGCCTCGCACGCTCCCTGTAAACAAGCCTGTGCACAGTTGGAGAGTCATTTGACATCGAAGCCGACGCCTCCTCTCAGTCACGCTGGGACACCAGAGTGCATCACTGTGATCGGCGTTTTCTGTCAAATTCCCTCACTTTGAATTACTTCAGGGTCAGGCGGCAATTTTCATCCTCTTTGTCTGAGGTATCGCACACTTAAAAAAGATACATGAGAAACTTTCTTTTTTAAAATATCATTATAAAAGCACAATGAAGAAGTCGGGATGCAACAAAGAAAAAGAATCCCATTTCTCTAAAGTGAAATTAGTTTTTTGTGTATTAAGTGCAATTGATTTCCCTGCAATGATCGGACTGAAACTTGACAGTGTACACGCACGGTGCCCTCAGCAAATGGGGCTGTTATTGTTCTCTTTGTGAATGCGACGCAGAGGAAAGTGAGCGAGCCGAGCTGAACGAATGAGCAAGACACCAAAACCTCTCAGAAGAAACGTTTGGACGTGGAAGCATTTCAGACTCTGCATCGCACACAAAAGACTCACAGAGATGAGTAAAGACTTTTCAAAACTACAAATCTAGCTCACTTTTTTTTTTTTTAAGAGTCAGTGGCCTCACAAATTAATGGTGCAATATCAATTTACAACTTTGACTTTTAGTAACTGTGATCAATTACTCATTACATTGATTACTCCCTGCAGCAAAAGTGATGCTACATTTCTTGTTACATTATTTTCACTACTCATCTGTCAGCTCTGCCAGGCTGCCTGTAAATAACACAAAAATCCTTTCACCCACACGGCTTCGCTTTTAATTTAAAGGTTCTATATTGTATGCAGGCAGATTTCCATGTGTCTATAAATCAGCCCTCGGTTCTATATTAATACTGTGAAAGGATCGAAGCCTCGGTCCACAGAAAAGCACACAGTCTGTATTCAAAGACTGAGCCTTAAAATGAGCCGTCTGGACTTCCTGTGTCTTTGTGATGTCACAACAAAGCAGTCAAGCCCCGCCCATGTTAGCCAACGATCCAACCTTGCAGCATTTTGTTTCTCTGAGTGTTTTACCTAAATGCTGTATTTTTGATTGAGTCACTCAGTAAACAGTGAGCCAATCAGATGACAGCCTCAGAGCCTCCTCTCTTCTGATTGGCTGACACCGACCTGTTTATATTAGAGCTCCAGAGAGGATCCAGAGAGAGGAGATGTAAAGCTAACACTGAGATGGGTTTTTTGGTTCTTAATAAAAACCACAGATTTACTTTCTCCTGCACCAACACTTCACATATTACTCACAGCAAAAATCTATAACAAGATGTTGTGAGGACTCGTCCAGACCTCGAGCAGCAACACAGCAGCAGCTCCCCACAGAAAACTGGACTCACACACACTCAAAGTCTGAACGACACACAGGAAGTGAATACAACAACAACTCAACAATCGTCATTGTTTCTCCTCTTTGTGTAGAGACTCCCTCATCTGATCCTCACCAGCAGATCCAATCACCTTCCAATCACCTCCGATCTATTAATTATTAAGAATTATCACATCTTACCAGAGTTGTGGTGCAGTTTACAGCACCTTGTCTGCCTGACGATGCTACAGGAAGATGACAAACTGTCAAAGAAATGAATGAGGACAGTGGGATATAAAAGCAAATGGAAAAAGAAGGTGTTATGTTCTTTTTATAGATCTCATTTTCCTTGAAATGACAAATATGATAATTATCGTTATAGAAGTTATTTATAAACCATCCAGTCGACTCCATTTTGCCTCAGCTATACGCCCACGCTAGCCGCTGCCAGCAGCAGCCACCGTGTCACAAGCCTCCAGCTACGTTTATAAAAGGAAAGCAAAGAGCCTCCGGTCTCTCTGAAGGCTGTGAAAATGAATTTCTGCTGCGTGGAAAAACAAACTGGATCAGACTCAAACTGGCGAGGTCATCAGGTGTGAAACCTTGAGCTCTTTCAATGAATGGAAGACCGAATTACACTTTTGTTTGAGCGTATATGTCTATGTGAGTCGTTTTATTCCGTGGGGATGTTGTCGATTTAACCCTGACACCGCTCCCTCATCCCTGCAAAATCCCTATGGGGTCTTTCTTTACTCTTCTTCTTCTTCTTCTGTGTTTTCTGATCTGTTCTGTTTGGAGCTGCTTCGGGTGTAACATCTTAAAACACACACACACAAAAACAACCCTTGTGACATCTACTACACATCACTTTGGTAAAGAGCTGCTCACATTCACAAATGTTGAAGTGAATCTCTCCGCCTGTGATTATAATGCAGAGAGAAGCTGTTGAACTAAGTGCTGTTTCATTTTCCACCCCAAACTATTTTAGGATGAGTAAGCGCCGACTGCCGGGGGCACGCACAGTCATATGAAGTGGACGGCTGGAGATTATGAAGCATGATTACACAGCCGTGGCATTCACGCTAATAAAAACAGATTAAAAATTTTTAAAAAATTCACCACATATTCCGAGGGCCCGAGAGACTGGAGCATCTGCTATTTAGTTCATCTCTGATTAGACCGACTCACCTCTAATGATAAATCGGAGATGAAACATCCATTTTCGGTTCCTGCGTCTGACTGAGACTTAACCAGAGGCATCATCGAGCCACTTAAGGAGAACATCTGCGCTTTTTGTTTGGTTCCTGTCTGACATTCGGTGATTCCAGTCCGGCGTGAAACATCATTTCCTCCCAACACTCGCGGCTGAAAAGTGAAGACTGGTGTTTAGTCACAGTCTCTCTGTCTTATCTTGTCTTATCCTTATTTCTGGAAGTCGTCGGATGAAAAAATCTGACAACGAGAAACGGCGTGTACGAAATAATGTCACCTGACAGATTCTTTCTGTCACATCCAAGTCTTTTTTTTATTTTTATACCTGACGTCTCAACAGGAATTCATTTTTCAGACAGATGTAACACCATGAAAAACATTTCTGTGCATAACAGCGAGTCCTCCGCTTTCATGCTGGATGTGATGAAATGTGCAGCGGAGTAGAAGAAGAAAAAAAGAAAGATGTGAATTAGCTTCGACTAAACAAAACGTGGGGCCCGTGTTGTGCTGAAATTAAAGGTCACCTGTGGAGTTTTTCACCACCGGCTCTGCTTTTGAGTAATGGTCTGAAACTGTGACATGGACGCTGTTGTATTTACAATACTAATACGAGCGTGTGGATGTGCAGAGCGTGACCAGCAGGAGCACGAGGCCGATGTGACAAACATTTCTGCCGCCCGCGGTCGCAAGCACACGACATGAAAGTGTTGCGCTGTGTTTGAAACCCACAGACCAGATAGACTATAGCAATGCAGTACATTCTGTCGTCGTGTGGGTTACTGTGATGATAACTGCTTCCTCTTTTTGCAGGGGATCAGACTCCACTTAGGGAACAAGAGACTCAGGCGACTTTGTTTGCGGGACACAGATTCGTTTTGACACCAACATCCTGGTTTGATCAGATATGGCCGACAGTGTCCTGGCAATCCAAGCGAACAATCTCACAACTTTTAATTAAAACACTGAAAAACCCTGTTGCACAGAAAGAAAAACAGAGAAATCTAATCTCTCATGTGTAAGAAGCAAAGTTGTTGCAACTTTGGCAGAAAATATTCTGCTGATGTAAAATCGCTGACCCTGTCCTCATGGGAAGCCGATTAAGAAGCTCGTTACATTGTTTTTTTTAGAGCTATTACGTTTTCACAATCTAAACAAATAACACCTCGTACATGGCTGGACCGTGTTCTGTATAGACAAGGTGTGAACTGGAGGACGGAGCTGGAAGCAGCTGTGAACAACTAATTTCAAAGGAAAGTGACCTATTATTACCAAGTACAACAGTCATGATGTCAGGTCCTGCATCACACTGTTATTTTACTAATAATTATTCCGCTCAAGAAGCCAAACATTAATTAGCCGGTCTTAGATTCTGCAGCTGGAGCGGCGTCCACAGCGAAGCACAGTGCGTAACCTTCACTTAAGATCGGTCCACGCAGTGTTGTTCCACTTCACGCTTAAAATGAATCAGATCAAGGTTCAGCCCATAATGAACTACTTCACAGCCATATGTTGTGTTATATCTAATAAATAGGCTGCTACTCTTCTCCAACAATCGAACCTCCCTCTAACACCAAGACCGCTGTCCAACTAAATGACTCATAGTGTGTACAGTATCACTGATGAATCACACATTACTGTACATTTAAAAAGAAAAAAAAAAACAAGTTTGAGAATATATTTCACTACTTAACGTGTCATATTCTACTGAAAGTGAAAAGCAAGGTGCAGATAAGATTCACTACATATGGAAATAATCAGCGGAACAAAATCCTCTGTTATTTCCATCTAATTTCTCACTTGTTTGTTCTTAAAACTGTTTAAAATGCTCAAACAAAGTGGCTGTGGATCCAGATGTGTCTGCAGCTGCTGCAAATCTGTTGTAAAACATTAATTGGAAACTGATTTGTTCATATTATATTTGTTTATATTTCACATTGACCTGAACGTTTCGTGAGGTCAGGTGAATGGGACTTCTCTCTCTGGGAATATTGAAGTCGATGGCACTTATCACTAAATTACTTTAACTGGCAGCAACGAGCGGCCCTCGCTGGTCCTGCTGCTGTAGTCTGGATTGGGCGACACGATCTCGCTCCACTTCCTTCCTCTCTGAGCCCGGTTATCTGCCTCCACATCTGTGCCGAGTCTCAGGCTTATAATCTGCCGACTGGGAGGAGGAACCGGCCCGAGAGAGAGAGGAGCCGGGCAGCTGCGCTCCTCGAGGCTGTGGTCGGTGTTACCTCCTCGAGAAGCCCAGCTGCCCTGCGAGGCCGCGGGCTCACCGGAGCACCACGTGGCCGGTCTGAGCAGAAGCTGTTGGAGGTAGAAAGCTTTAGCTTCAGGAGGGCAAAGGGATAAATACTGATTTAAAAAAAAAACTGGCAACAGGGCAGTTTTTGATTGTCAGTCTCTCACAGCCTCAGTCTGGATAACAAATTCCTGCTGAGTCTAGAGAGCAGGCACAGAGTGAGATTTGTCCGAACAGTCTGCTGACATAATAGAAACTATTTGCACCAAATCATTTGGAGTGAGCCACAGCAGCCAATGGGAAAAGCCCGACACTTGGCTGATCAATGATGTAACTCACTCACAGACACTTGGGGATGAGACGCCAGGTTGTTTTCAACTAAAAGGTGGAGACAGTTAAATAATCCTGATTCAATGCACTGTCTGGGAAACAACATCCTGCAGCAACGAGTAAAACCCTCGCCCCCAGAAACCTTAAGTATCTGCCTGTTAAAACACAAACATCCTCTTCCACACAGACTTTTAAACTGGAGTGCACACAGACACACCAGCAGCTGGCTGGGAGGCAGAGAGCCAGGTCACGCAGGCCCAGGCGGGCGGCGGCGGTGGCGGTGGTGGTGCTGTAAAGTGACAGCGTGATTTAAGTCCAGTCTCATGGTATGGTCCGTTATCTGCCGAGCGCTAACAGGGGCCGCCGCCGATACGGCCCCGACAGCCAACGACTGCAGCTTGTGAGGTAGAGCTGATAACGGAGAGAGAGGCCTGTGTAACTTCCAGCTGCTGCCGCCGCGCAATTACATGAATCGCGCGTCGGAGCGGCCGACAGACACATTTACATCCAGATTCTGCTGTTATTGATTGGACTGAAATGTGATGATTTATTTTTGGGGTTGTTTCCTCTTTTCCTGGGCAGCTCAGGAGAGAAGAAGAAGAGGAGAGGAGAGGATTGATGGGGGCAGAGACAAGAACGACAGAGGACAAATTTCCTCGGCTGGATTTGAATCCAGGACGCTACACGACATCAGACAGCTGAGACACGCAGACACAACTTTGTCTTTGTCTAAAAATACTTCAACACAGATGTTTCATCCTGCCAGCTGACAAAGATAAGTCTCCGGTCTGATCCTCGGTGACCAGATGTCACTGACGTCTTACTAAAGTCCTAACATAACATCACATTATTGTTATTATCCAGAAGATCTGCTTCCATCCTGACAGCAAGTTGCTTTTTTACAGTTTACATATAAAAAACATTTTAAAAAATCAATGTTCTGCCGTTTTATTCTTTGGGACATTTATCTAAAAGTCTCGCCGAGGGCCTCATTTACTCTGTGACTTTAGAATAACAGTTTTCCCTCCCCAGCAGGTTCATAATGTTTGTCTGTGTGCTCTCAGAGGTGTTTGTGGCGCTGCCTTTCATTACTACTACCCATTACTATTTTCTTCCAGCTGTAAACAGCTCCTCAATTTCCTTTGAGGAATCACATAGTATAGTACCGGCAGTTATCTGCTGCGCCCCGGTCTCATACTACATGTCTATTATAAACATTTCCCAACTCTGTTGACTCTGAAAAAGTGTGAAAATCACACAACATAAAAAAATCAGGATGCGCATCAACTCCTGCTGCCATCAGAGAGATGTCTTCACTGGCTCTGTTTATATCATCACTATTTCATCTCACCAACTTTGTTTTCTCTTTAAAGTCGGTGCTTCTCTCTCTGTCTCTGTCCTCATTCTCTCTTTAATATGAAAATACAATCAGTAAAGACTATTATGAATTAGGTTGTTAATCGAGATTTAAATATTCATAATCACGTTTATAAATTACGCACTAATTAGCATCAATGAGGAGTGACATATAAATGATGTATTTGATGAATGGCTTATCAATTACCAAGTTAATTAGTGCTTAGTAGTGTGTGGTCAGTACAAAGGCTATGGATTGTGATTTGGCACTAAATCAATTGAACTGAATCTTTTATTGTGTTTCTTCCTGGTTTTGCTCAGTATCTGAGGTCCTGGTCTTGACTTGGTCTTTGATCCTTCTTTTAACCTAATGAGGTCTTTTTTGTTTATTATTGTAGCTCCATTTAGATCATTGGTTCCCAACCTGGGGTTTGGGCCACAGAGCTTTGTCTGTTCTGAGGTTGTAAGGTTATCAAAATTATATTTGTACATATTGACATTTTAAAATCCCAATTGGATAATCAAAATCATGTAGGACCAAAAACCTGATAACAATTATGACCAAACAAGGGAAAATGGACAGAAAGTAAAATAAAAGTAAAATAAAACAAAATAAGAAAGAACAATAGAGAATCTGATTAATAATTCAGGATGGATTTAACATGTATATGGGTCTCCTTATTGTAATAACATCCTCCTTTTATCAACTGTTTATTTTTGCAAATAAAAGTTTGCATCACATTATTATTTTGATGCGTCTGTGCAGGCAGGGGTTGTGGATGGATTGGGGATGGAGAGGTGGCTTGTCCTCGACAGAAGCAGGGTGGGGCTTCAAGGAAAAAAGGTTGGGAACCTCTGATTTAGATCATCATAACCCCTCCACCTCTGAGTCTCCTTGAGTTTTCATGTGGACACCTCTGTCCAGAGACGACCCATCTTCCTGACACTTTTGACTGATGGATTTGGTTTTAAATTACTGGCTGAGGGACAGTTACTTGGACGACTGGACGAGTCAGTCAGACGGCGCTGCGTTCCCCCAACCCCCCACCCCACCCCACTCCAACCCGCTCCTATCTGCATAGCTGAAAGTCTGATGTCACGTCGTGCAGGCGGCTCACGGCGAACCTGGATAATTAGAGCTGTGTTCGATCACTGTAGCATCTCAGGCGAGCCGATGATTATCCCTCGCGCCGAGCAGCGAGCGCTGACAGTAAACCAATGAACACGCACACGCAAGTGACAGCGTGGAAGGCAAATGAGCTGCTCCAGCGAGTACTTTAAAAGAGCGTTATGTTGTTGTGTCCTTCTAGACATTAATGAATGTATCTAGCAAATAAAAAAACAACAAAAAAAACTATCTGGCTGTTTATTAATGATTGTTATGTTGCTGTGGACTAACACAGAAAGTGATATCATACTCATTGCGGTACGATCATAACTGTTCCTTCTCTCTAATTACATTAAAATATGGCGTGTCGCTGCAAACAGATTTCAAACGAACACATATAGACACAAGCGAGCATATAGAAACAAAATCCTCTCGGCGCTCATCATATATTCATTAGATACGCTTCATTGTTACACCCTGAGTTTGGTCTCTGTTACCAATCAGTAATGACTGAAGCGCTGCATCACACCCTGGAGCATTATGTCCTGTAATGAGATTCTTCTCCCCGAGCATCCCCTCCCTAATCCAATGTCTCTATCCGGCGCTTTGCGGACCTTTCGGAAAAGCTGAGTCAAGCCGAACACGGACGCTCTACATGAAATTCAGTGTTAACCCTGCCGTCCTGAAAAAGAGCAAGACAATGGAGCCGGAATGGAAAGGATGCTGTGCCCATTACCGAACATGTTAATCCTCTTAAGAAGTTAAAAGAGGTCTTGATGACATGCGGGAGAGACGGTGGGTGTGGGGCTCAGTGGAAGTGAGCGCAGGCCGGTCTGAGAAATGAGGTTCATCCTAAACAATAGCAGCCCGGGAGCCCGGCTCTCTAAGTCATTAACCTGTGATTCTCTTTGGGGAATTGGGTCTGCCTTTAAGTCGCTGGGTGCAATTGTTGCGTATATTGTGCCAAATGGGAAACAATCATGATAAATTTCTCTCCTCTCGCAGACTCTCCAGGTTCCCCTTCACTGCTCTAGTCTGCAGCTTGAACAATTGCACCATTTTTGCACTTTCAGATTCTGCCAAGACACAGTCAGATAAGTTTTGAGACCAGCTGCTATGAGAGAGTTTAGAGGGAGGCTGCCAGAATAATGCTACCTCATTAACCAGATTTCCCCAGACCGGCATTTGGCTGATGTCTATAACCCCGACAACACATCACTTCTGAGGAGCCCCCATAAAAGCTTCTATTGAGAAAATCGTCTCCTGGGCCGTGTCGATCCTCTTCAGCAGGGGGGGAAGTTGAGTAACTCACTTTGATTACGCCTCATGAAAGCGGAGATGTGAGACAAGGAAAGCGCGGAGCAATGAGCAGACCATCAGCGCCGATAAGGTCGATATTATAGCGGCGGAACAGAACAGTGAATGTCAAAGTAGTGAGAGGTAAATTTGTCAGAGTGATACATCGGAGCGTCTGCTGAGGAATGTGCTGCCCTACAAAGGCAAAGTGCACTATCTGCACCTTTTTAATTTTTTTTTGGCCAATAAAAAGTGTGGCATATTCTCTTCAATCTGGTAGAATTTGATATTGGTACTGCTAAAATTTCCAGAGTTATTGAGCTTTTTATTTTGCTGTCCATCCAAAAAAGCACCGTGAA